>JAWNPU010000025.1:0-10000000 GCA_035047325.1 Drosophila vallismaia | reverse complement strand
AAGCGAAGGCAAACAAATTAATTAACTAAATCTTCGATAGAAACCACAAGAATTTGGTCACTTAAATATACTTATAGACCCCCAATTCCCATGTCTTGTATCCATTTTTTTTCATAAGTTCGCAGTTCCAATTCGAATTTTTCAGTTTGTCATATTTTCTCACATTATTTATTAGCAATACTTAATATATGGTTCGTTTTTTTTTTGTATTTTTTATTTAGTTTTTTGGGTTATGTTCTGGTTTTTAATTGCGCTCACACGTGCCGGGAACTCAGCGCCAAGAATATTTATTATATTATGGCCATGATAAATGGAATGTTTCGGCCATAAAGGGATTTCTTTTCGGCCAAAGGAAGTCTCATAGAAACGGTATAGTAAAAAAATAGGCATTACCATAAGGAATTCCTTTCTAAAAGGCTTTGTTTCCAAAACTCATGACTTTATTTTGTGGATTTAATTTTGTTTTTTTATGTTTTTAAAAGGAATTCTTCAGAAAGGAATTCTTCAAAACGGAATTCTTCAATAAAGTAATTCTTCCATTAGCACGACATATTTTTATAGATTACCGAAATACTTTGTGGCTTAATTTGTATCTCAAGGATTAATTTTTGATCTATAAAGTTAGTCGGTTGAAGGGTTAAAGATTTTTTGGGTTAATCTGCAGAAAGCAAGGAGCTAAAAATATATTATTTTTAAAGATGTTGAGAGTCCCATTAATCGTCATTTCTTGTGTATTATTTTTTAGAGAATATGTTTTAAAAAAGCAGCAGCATAAAGAGTTTCATTATTAAAACTAGTTAGTTGAAGAAATTTGATTTTGTTTTGTAAATTTGTAAACCAATCCTGTAAGACTCTCCTGGGACATGTTGTTTTGCCTTTCCTGGATTGGCCCGAAAGGATTTTCCCGCAGAAGCAGGACAGAGAGAGAGCAAGAGGTCCTGAAACATGGACAGAGGAAGCAGGTAGCTTAGGATTTGGCCAAGATCACGCCCACACCGGCAGGGTCTTCATTTTATGGAACTTAAATGAAAGAATTAACTTAGAAAGGCATAGATTGAAAATCGTTTTTATTAAAATTGTTACTTAAAATGCATTTTTTGTATAACTAAGAAAAGTTTTACCTTTGGGGCGGCTCTCAACATGTTGCTGGCGGTTTTGTAGCAACAACATGGCAGAGTTTTGAGCCAACATTTTGGTGCTGCAGCAGCAGCGGCGTTGGCAGCGACGTCAGCAGCAGCAGTCGACAGGCAGGCAGAGGCCGAAGAAAATTGCATGAGCAGCCGAAGATCGATCCGATCGGAAACTTTGTTGCCAGCCAGGCCGGGCCGGGCCGGGCCAGCCCTCTCTCGGCGCTGTGTGCGCTGCTGCCTGCTGCCGGCGCTGACGCCGGCGTCGCTGCCGGTTGGGCCGACTTTTAGTTTATTTATTCCGCCGCCCGACTTGTGTGTTGGACATTATTTTACCAAACGTTCGCAACACCACACACACAGTCACACAAACACACACACACATATATTTAAATACATACATATATCCGCTATAGAAAGAGAGAGTCGGAAAAGAGAGCGCGGCGCAGCAGCCGAACCGCACCGCAATCGCACCGCATATACACGGGCGGTTTTAACCGCGAGCTATCTAGTAGATAAACAGTCGCCGACTCGCCGACAACTGAACTGAAACAGAAAACAGCAATCAGCAAACAGCGAACAAAAAACAAAAAACACTTGCAAATAAAACACAAAATAAAACAAAAAATAAATTCAAAACGCCGAACTGAAAAACGAAATCAAGCAAAAGTATATATATATCGAGACGAGCATATATATATATAAGTCCAAAACCAAATCGAGATTCGAGCTTCGAGATTCACAGAAAACGTTCCGTTTGACTAGCAAAGAGAAGAGCTTAAAGATACAAAGATACAAAATCGAAAAAAAAAGAAAGATACTGAGTGCGAAAAAAAGTGTAACTCTAACGAATGAAACTCTTTTACATTACTATTTAATATTATTATTATTATTATTTTGGCAAAAGCGAAATAAAACGGCATTATATAGAGAATATATAGAAATCCAAATCGGGGCGCGAAACTTGCGTGTGTTATCTAATCTTGAAGAGAAATACAAGAACAAAACATCAAGTAGTGCTCTGCTCGTTCGATCGGATCGGGATCGGTATTGGGATCGGTATTGGGATCGGTAACTGAATCTACTACTATATAGTAAATAATAAATAATAATCAGATATAAAACAAAAAAATAATATAAAGCGAGAAAACGCGAGAAAACGCGAGAAAAGCGAGAAACGCGAGTGTGTGCCTGTGTCGACCTTTGTTTTATTTATTTTATTTTTTTGTGACTGTGAAAACGTGCTGGCTGGCAAGCCGGGCTAAAAGTCAATATATATAAAATACAATAATAACAACAACAAAAAAAGTATAAGAAAAGTAAGCAACCGAGCCAGAGAAAATGGCCAACAAGCAGCAGCAGCAAAAGGCAGAGAAGCAGCAGCGGAAATGGTCAAGTGCCGACGGCGGAAGTGAGACTTTGGCAACGGCCACCGGAACAGTAATGTTTCTGGACAGAAGCCAATGCCACGCCCACTCAAATGACACCACCGCACACTTTTACACCTGCTCCACCAACAACAACACCCACAATTGTAACACCACCGCCACCGCTGCCAACAACAACTTGCAACATCACAGATTTATGGAAAAAGAACGCTTGCCAGTGATCTGCCACCTGCGCCATCTGATCACCGTCGCCGGCCTGCTCCTCCTCCTGGTGGCAGTGGGCGGGGCCGAGGGGCGGCGACACGCCCCCCTCATGTTCGAGGAGTCCGACACGGGCAGGCGCTCCAACCGTCCAGCGGGTAAGTGTCACCACCATTCCATCCCATATCGTATATCATTTTATTCGCCATTTAAGTAAACAGTCGAGGTCGCAAAAATAGTGTAAATATTTCTAATTTATTGCTAAATAATTCTAGTTAGAGGTGTTTCCCGTTAAAAGTCCAGAGGCCAGTCTTGAATTCCGTTTGAATTCCATAAACAATTTCCTTTCTAGAGTTGGATTTTCAGTCAAATTCTGAAGAAAAATGTTTCCCGACGGGCTCAAAAAGTTTTGACATTCTTTGGATAGTTTAAACAAGGTTTTTTTTCAAGTGGGTTTTATATTAATTTCAAGTCCTAGGTATTAAAAAATTCAAGAGATTTTGAGTCACTAAAATCTTCGATATTCCAATCTAAAAGTCGTTGCTTTTCGTAGAATTTATTGGATCAGGAAAAGGAAAATATTCCCCCAACAAAGTTCAGGAAAAGGTCCTACGAATTAGTTATAAAATTATCATTAACTTCAAGACTTAATTTATTATTTTCCCCTATAAAATATTTAGTCACCTTTTTTTAAAGATTTTTTTGACCTGCCTTTGCTGTTCGATTGCATAAGTTGCATTCCGCATTGCGCATACGCCGTGTCGGCCAATGGCGGCTGTTCAGGGGATAGACGGGAAGATAGCTGGCACCGCCGGCAGGGGGAAATCCCTTTGCACCACCACCAGTGCTGCACCACCAATGTTGCAGGTAGAGAATCCCAAGGCGGGACCTGCTCGCACCCCTAATCCCTGACCCTGGCCCTTGCCCTCGCCTGGGATATTCCCAGCAGCCTTTTATCCATAGATATTTTTTTATTGTGTAGCCTAATCCGGAAAACGGGAATTCCCTTCCGTTTGCCGCTGCCTGCAGACTCCAGGGCGACCCGAAAGATACAATCCAAACCGAGAGATGCAAAGATACAGGCTTGAGAGGCAGAGGGACTCATCCAATTGCAATTTGTTGCAACTCACACGCTTGATTAGTTGCACATTTCCTGTTTGGAAATAAAACACATACATGGACTCCACTATATGGTATATACTATATATAGATATAGTCTACCTCCTAGACTATATATAGTAGAGATCTTTATACTATTATGTTTCCCATTTTCTCGATGGGGCTCTGCCACCGCTACTGTTGTTGCATTTTCAATTAAAAACAGATTGCGGTTTGCGTTGCAACCAAACGACTTTGAAACGTTACTCGTTTTACATTTTTTTCCTCTATTGATGAGAGATCTACTATTAAAGGTTCTGTTATAATCAAATGGGGGAACTCTTCGTTATAATTTGCCATTTATAATAAGGAAAGCCCGAACTCATTTCCCGTTTTGGATTAAATTGGTTTCTCGTCGGAAATCGTAGATGGCACACTTTAACGCCCACACATGGAATAATACATCCTACCTGGATACCATCCGGGGGTACTCTTGGGGATACTCCAAGCCCCACTCACTCCACCCACAAAAAAAACAAAAAAAAAAAAAAAACAGATCTCTTGGCATAATTTAGTCGTTATATTGGCGGCGAGACTGGGTTTCTTTTTAATGAATGAACGACAAAAACCATGGCAGTTGCCTTTTATTTTTATTTATTACTATTATTATTACCATTTTTTATTGCTATTTTTGTAGTTTTTTAAGAAGACTAATCAAACGTCAAAGACCACGCAAAAGAAGCAAAAAAAAAAAAAAAGCCCAACAAACTTGCCAGCCAATTCGTTTTGTTCATTTCGCATTTAATTTAACTGATTAACAAGCTGACCGACCCTCAGTCCCCGCCCCGGGCCACCACCTTCTTCTTGGCCCGAAGCCCCTGCCCCTTAGTCCCCGTCCCCATCCCCGCTAGCGGCCTCTTAGCCACCTTTTCGGCCCACATTGCCGCCATTCGTCAGCATAATTCATTTATTCAACTGTCTGCCGCCCAGTTAGGTGTTAAAAAGTTGTTAACTTATTTTTAATGAATGCGTGTAAAAAACACAACAACACAACACACACAAAAAGAAACCAAAATAAGGCAATGAAATATCAAGAAACCAAAAACAAAAAATGGCTATAAAAAAAGATCAAGATGTGCCTACGTAGAGGAACCTCAACAAGCCGCCGGCAACGGCAAAATCGTTTCGTTTTGGTTTTGGTTTTGGTTTTGGTTTTGGGATCTCGCGGATCTCTCGGCAAACATACCACGATCGGTGGCAGAAAACGTAAAACGTAAAGCAAAGAAAAAAAGAGGGTGTAGCCGGGCTAAAAGGGGGGCAGGTTAGGCCTAAACCGATGCTTCAAATACGCTTAAAGCCTTACCAAAAAAAAAAAAATATACCTCGAGAGGAATCGAACTCTGACTGTGACTTGGTTGGAATCTTTAGAAATACGGCTTTAAGCTTAGTTTCTTTTCTCTTCTTATAGTCAAGAGACTCTTTTTAGGGCATTTTCCCCCAAAAACCGAAACACGTTAAGACCAAAGCCAAAGCCAAAGACTGCCTGACGTTTGTTTGGGGCCGCGAATGTCTCCGACAGCCACCCGAAATCGAAATGAGCCACCGTCTGTCCGTCCGTCCGTCCGTCCGTCGACGTTGTCAGTTGCATGTCAGCCACTCGAAATCTGGTATAAGGGGAAACGAGCTGGCTAAAAAAATCAGGGGAGAGCCAAACGAAATGCAACCAATTTGTTGCATTTGCCACACAGACGAACAGGAGACGTGTGGGCAGAGGAAGCACTTAATGCCCACAAGGTGTCAAATTGCAGCAAACTCCGCTTCGCCCACTAAAAAAAAAACCAACAAAAAACAACACTCTATATATGTATATATATAAAAAAAAAACCAAAAAAGTATCTAGAGTCTGTCTGGCGTAAATTAATTTGGCCAAGAGCGTAGGCAAAGTAGATACGATACGATCTCATTGAATCGAATCCGTAGGCTCCACGCCGTTTCCGTTCCAATGAATGAAGTTGCAATTTGATTGGACTAACCAAAAAAAAATCAACAAAAAAAAAATACAGAATACAGAATAGGAAAAAGAAAAGTTTATATTTTATAACGATGGCAGTTTTTTTTTCTAGATGGGCGCCATCCATCTGCAACTGCACCATTTTGTGGCATTTGCCATGCCGCATTCTTGCCATGCATTAATTATCAAGTCGCAATCAGCGTTACAGTCCCCCTGGTTCTGGGTTTTTACTAAATTGTGAGATGCATTTGTAGGCATCATCTAAATTGTGGATCTCTGATAGCTCGACAGGCGGCAGAAAATACTGGGAATTTATTTGTTAGGCTTATAGGGTTTATTTTCTAAAAGAAATTGCTTTCAATGGGAGTGGTTGTAATAGAAAATGTTGCAACAGCAGCTCAGCAACGTTAACAAGCAATTTAACAACGTTTTAATAAAAATTTCACCAATAATTCCAACAACAATTCCAACATCCTTCCATAAAGAATAAAATCTTAGTTCCCGAAAATTCTATCTCTCCTTCGATCACATTTTGTTAAATACCAAAAAATATATTCGAAATACTCGAATATCCGAAATAGATGGCAATTTTTGTGCCTCAAAAGAGACAATTTTGTAATTGGGCATGCAATTGCATGGCTTAACAATTAAATTTACCCTTTAATAGTCGCACATGGGCCAAAACATTTTTCAATACATATTTCTACAAATACATTATATATATATAGTATATTTATATAGTATATAGTATTTTTTTTTCTGTGCAAAAACGCCCACCAAAAATGAGATGAAAGCCCCGAAAAACGCCCGCAAATCGCGTGTCGCGTGACGCGTTTTGTCGGCTGCCCCATTCATTGCAATTCCCAAAAAAATACAAAATACAAAAATAACAAAATACAAAAACCAAAAACCAAAAACCGAAAAAAAGAAATACATCCTCAACATATTTGTGCAACTTATCAGCGCATTTAAAATTAGCTGGCACCGTGAATGTATTCCGAATTGTTGGTGTTGTTTGTTTTTGATATTTTCTTGTTGTTTTTGTTGGTATATTGTTGGAATTGTTGTTGTTATTATTATACCTATTGTTGTTGTTGTTGTTATTGTGCGGGGCAAGTCGCAGAGTCGCGTGATTTGGTTTGTAAATGGGAAGGAAGGCAAACACGATCGGGGGATATATATATGAGAAATGCAAAAACTAAAACCGAAACCGAAAAAGACCAAAAATAAAAATAGTCATTGAAAATGTTTACGGCCAGGCCTGATCTTCACTTGTTCTTGTTGTTATTGTTGTTATTGTTCTTCCAAAATAATCAAAAACAACAAATCTTGGGAATATACGAGTATATATGGGATATATCCGTAGTGTTTTATAAATGATCCATGGACCGTTTGGTATTTACAAAAGCAAACCAAATTGCATTTTAAAAACTGCCACAAAATAGGGAAATATCGGGAATATAGGAAAGAAAAACAAAAGGTTTTGGGTAAATATTTCATTTTAAACATATTTTTTAAAACATTTTTTTAGAGAACTTCTTTTTTAAAAAACTTACCCTGCTGTTAGTCAATTTTTTTACCTTTTATATAAGCCCAAAGCAGCGTAATTTCTATATATGCTTTTTTTTATAAAATTCTTGGCCAAAACCCATAAGCCAAAAAAAAAGAAAAAAAAAAAAAGCTACCAAAAAAGCAAAAACCGCGAAGCAAATTCGAACGAGCCCCTTTTTTCTTTGGCTTTGAGGGGCAAGGCGGCCTTTTTTAGTTTTGAACTATATGTCTTAGTTCTTTAGTATATCTTTAGTATATATATTCTTATAGATATATATTTTTACACATATATAAATGTATGAATGTATATGATTTGTTAATTTTTTTTATACTTCGAGAAAAGGTTTTCCTGGCTGCGGGTTTTCTTTTTTGTTGTTTGCCGGCAGAGTTTTTTTTGTTGGTTTTCTCACTCCCAAAAGTGTCGTAAATTATGAGGCGGAAAAGCCAAAAGAATTCCCTTCCCCACCCAGTTGGTAGTACCTCCTCCCCCTCAAATTTTAACCGTCTCTGTTAATCAAGTTTTCGAAATCTTCATTAGAACTGGCGTGTCCCCAAAATGATTAAAAATCGAAGAAGAAAAAATTGGAAATATATATTGCAGAGAGAGGAAAGTCTAGAGCAAACATTTTTCATTTCTGTTTGCTTTGCACTTAAATAATTTAATTGCTTATAAAACAAACAGAACCAGTTCGTGAACCATTTTAACAAATATTTCATTTGCTTTTTATCGCTTCTCTATTTATTTTTTATTTTTTCCGAAACTATTCTGTTTTTTTTTTTGTTGTTTGCCGCCGATTGACTGATTGACAGGCCGACACTCGTAGCTGTCAAATTTGTAGAGCTCAAAAAAAAAACCCTAAAAAAATAATATATATATATATATATTTAGAGAGACATAAAAAATAAAGAGGACGCCTCGTTGGATTTTATGATTTCCAATGTTGAGCTTTAACATTTGCGCTAATTATTTTGCCACAATTAATTAAGGCGAAAAAATAAGAAAAGAAATATATAAATTATATAGAATATACATACGTGTGTGTGTGTGTGGTCTATATATTCCGAAAAGCTATATGCACCGATCTGCGCTGATCTTTTTTAACTCAATTAAAAGCGCGTACGAGCGCCAAAATTTTCAAAGGCACTTCTTTCTGTCCCTGTACAAATACATATATACATATATACTATATACTATATATATAAATAATATATACTATATATAAATATATATATATAGCCGCCAATTCGACGCCGACGTTCTGCGTCATGTGAGTCAGCGGCGTCGACTGCAGCTGCAGCAGAGCCTGTGGCAGCAACGCATTTGGCAACTTGCTGCAACCCCCACTGCCCTCCCCCTCTTGTTTTTCTCCACCAACACGATGATGATGACACATGCCGCCCTATTTTTGGCCACGCCCCCTTACAGACTTGCTGCTTTTTGCTTTTTGGTCCTGTTTGTTTCGAGTGTAATTAGCACATTGTAGAACTGCAGCGGCTGCCACCCACAAAATTAGTCAAAGAAAGCTTAAATATTATAGGAAAATACTTTGAAACAATTATTAAAACTATTTCAAACATTTTTGAAAGGCAGGAAAAAAAGGTTCAAGGTTAAGGATTATTTCTAACGGTATTCTACCACATCAAATCCTAACTTAAAAATATTCTACTTAAAATAATAATATCTCTTCTTTAAAAACATAAAAAGTTTAAATTTTCAAAGCTTCTTTTTACATAAAAGAAAATATTTATCGTATTGAACTCTAACCTGCTTTGAAATAGTTCAGAGTTCAGAGAAAGTTGAAAACTTTTGTCGCCTGTGAAGTGCCAGAAAATTGCAAGAAAGTGCAAAAAAACCAAGATAGGAAAATCTGTGGGGATTGCAATATTATTTTTAACATTTGTTTGCTAATGACTCGTATGCCGCAAAACTGTTTGCCCAGACACTTTCGAGTTGCCTCTTCTCGTGGCACCACAATTTGTTGCAATTTGCTCGAGTCTCGCCATCTCTATCGTTTGCTCTGGTGAGAGTAATAAAAAAAAAACCGAAAAGAATATTTTATTTCTAGACATTTCGTCTTAAATTAAATTTAAAAATAAAATACAAGTCTTCGCCCCCTCATGCTTTTTTTCGCGTATTTTTTGCATAAAAAATATTTACATGAATATTTTGCACAAAATTTGAGCTCATTTTTCATGCCTTGCTTGTCAATCAATTAAATCTCAATCAACAATACAGAAATAATGCCAAAAACAGGCAAGTGCACAAACAAACAAACAATTGAATCAATTTGTGCTTAAATTGATCGTAATATTTTTTCTCTATATATTTTCGGTTTTCTCTATTTTTTTCTGTTTATTTCGCGGTCATACATCAAATTGTCTAGACAAATTGTGGCAGAAAAAATGAAAAAAATAACATTAGAAACAATAACAACAGCTGAAGCTAAGATAGAACAAAAAATGGTAAAAAAATTGAATAATAATAATAAAAAGCCAAACAGGAAGTGGAGTGTCAGGAAAAAGAGAGATAGCATATAAGGCCAAAGATGGCCAAAAAAACAGGTGGCAGTCCCAAGGTGTTATGACCAACATTTTTGGGTCAACAAATATAAGGGGAAATACTTTTTTAAGATCCAAACATTACCGAAAACTACTTAAAAGTTTTCTACTTTAGCATTAAAATACAGGTTTTTTATTTCTTTCAAAATAATTTTGTACGAATTTCCCTTTGGCTATTTTTTCCAAAGTTCGGATTTTTTCTTGAAATTTTCTTCCTTGAAGCTTCCATAAAATTCCCAACTTTTTTTGTAATCCCAAAAATCTATTTCTTGGGATTTTTGAGGCTTGAAATTTCCTTTAAGCTTCCCCAAAATTCCCAACTTTTTTTGTAATATTATTTGATTATTCATTTAATTGTTATGCTCTTGGACGCTTTCCCTCCATTGAAAAAAAAAAAGTTGAAAGATCAAGACTTTGGAATATGATTAATGGACATTATGGGGATTATCATCGTATATGTGCCATATATATAATGCTTTTGATGTCTTGTGTGTACTTTCCTACATATAATTCTATTGCGCTGGGACTTATTTTTATTGTTTTGCTATTTTCTATTTGCTATTTGGTTTTTATTTTTTATTTAAATTGTTTCGCACGCAAATAAAACTGGCGCCAATGACAAGAGGCAGAGGCGGCAGACGCCGAGGTAGAGGCAGAGACGGCGGCAGAAATACAAAAAAAAAAAAAAAAAAACAACAACAAAATTGATAAACGTCGCGCGTCGTTAGCGCCACTTATCACGTATACGCCATGGGTAACGCCGAGCGGTACGGTGGCTGCGCCAACTCAGCGGGTGGCTCCAAAAAAATAGCAAAAAATAGACGAATTTTAGGCCACCCGCTATCACGGTTATTCGGCTAATTAGTTTATAGCCCCACCCCCTCTTCTTGGTCTATTTTTTATATAATTTTTTTTTAGCAAGCCAGTGTGAAATATCAAAAAAAAAAAAGAAAAAAGTACAACAAAAAATAGTGATATGGAATTGTGAATGATGTTTTGCGATAACACAAGAAAGCGAAAAGCAACAACAGGTGTGTTTTTCTCTAAACAAAAAATGTTTAAAAAAAAATTTATACATATATATATAAAAGAAATAACAATCAATTAGGTTATCTAAAAAGTTTCTTATTAATTTCTAAAAGCAGCCTTACAATTATCTAACAAAAAAAAACAATTTTAATTCAAAAGCAAAGTTTTTTGTTGTGATTTGGCGGCTTCGTTTGTTTCGTTTACATTTTTTATGAGCGGCGCCAATAGTTTTAGCATAATTTTCGATCGCAGACAGATTTGAAAATGTATTAATAATTTAACGCGTTGTCTTAACGATTTGCATACGATTTGGTGGGATTTTGCCAATTAAGAAAACAGCAAACACTTTTCGGCCAAGTTAAGAGCCAGAGAGAGGAGGTTGGTTTGGCATTTGTAATTGAAAACGCTGCCGGAAGCAAATCAAACGCCTCTCAGAAAATCTGGCGCCAGTTTCTGCTGCATCTTGGCCATCTCAGACATCTTGGCCATCATCTCTTAACCAAGTCAGGCCCGTCCCGAGCACTGCCCACCCGTATCAGTCGCAAAACCAAAACCTGAACTGGGAAAAATTGCAAATAAAAAAACGAATTCATCTTCGTATTGGGATTTAAAGTTAATTAGTTGCTGATCGATTGCCAATCCCCTTTGGACATATATATATATATATCATTTATTTTTTCTCAATTTCGTGGGCGTCTGTCATTTGGCTTGTGTATTTTCTTTATTATTATTAACCTCGGCATCATCTGTTTTAATTTAAACAATTTTTATGGCCAATTGCACTGCGACTGGCGGCGCCAGCAACCTGAAAAGAAGATATATAAAATAGCTTAAATGGCAATTGAGGAAATCAGAACATACCCAAAAATAATCACCGCCGACACAATTCAACACAATTTATTAACTCATTTCGTATATTTTTTATTTTTTATTTACAGTCACCGAATGTCAGTTTGGCAAAGTTCTGAGGGAATTGGGCTCGACCTGGTATGCGGATCTGGGACCTCCATTTGGGGTCATGTATTGCATCCGCTGTGAATGTGTGGCGGTAAGTTTATCATTTTTTATATATATATATTGGATTAAGTTAAAGTTTCTGATATACTTTTAAGGGGCTAATAGTTACTTATCAGCTTGAGAGGGAAAAAATACCTTGTAAGGTTTTTAAAGCTCAAAGAAGGCATTTAAATCCCTTAAAAATTAGTCAAAACTTTCTAAAAAAAAACCTAGTAAACTATTAGAAGCCTCTTCTTTGTTAGCCAGTGTATAGTTGAACTAAAATCAGTTGAAAAATTCACCTTAAATGCATTTTGTGGCCCCCGACAAGCCGCAAACAAATTCGGGCTGGGCGGAGCCGTGAGTTAAAAATTTGACTAATGACCATCGACATTGGCAACAAGAAACAAAACGTCAGAAAAAAAACACTTAAAAAAATGGGATATCAAATAGAGAGAAAATATGTGGCAGGCGGAGAATTTATGGGATTTTCACGCATGATTAATATCGATTTTAAAGCCTGCCATTCTATAGATAAAAATAAAATTGAAAAATAAATTCAATAAATATTGAAAATCAGAAAAGAAAACAAAACAAAAAAAAACCAGCCAGTCTATAGATATAAATATTTTGAGAGACGAAAATTAATTAATGCCAAAGCTAGTCTGCGATGGACCAGACAAGCAGAAATATATACCATATATTCTATAGCTTTTATATATATATCTTTAGATATATAGTCTGGGATATAGCAATTTCTCCAGTATATAGAAACTCTTCTTCTGAGTTTGTTAATTTTTTATGTGCATTGCATAAAAGTCAGCTTTGAAATTAATTAATTATAATTTATGTTGGCTGCAGCGTCGCCAATGAGCACATCATAAAATTATTTAAAACATGTTGCTGCTGTTGAACTTTAAGCACGACGGCGACGGTCTCATCCTCGTCATCAAGACATCAAGAGCAGTCCAATAAAAATTAATAATAAAATATAACAAAAAAAAAAACAGAAACATACTAGAGGGGGACATCAAAAAAAGACAGAACACCAGAGCTCTCTAAAAAATTCATAAAAATTAAATATAAAAAAAGAAATATAATTATAAACAAGGGGTGGATGTTTTATATAAAAATATCGCAACTTGATTTAGACCAGATTCGATGTCGGACAAGTTATAAATCAAAGATTTGCGACAGACAGCTCGACAGGCCTGGGAATCTGCATTACTAATTCCAATTAATTTTTTATTTTAACGCTAGATCTTAATATATATTTTTTGTTATATATATATTTTTTTAGATACCCAAGAAACGTCGCATCGTTGCACGCGTTCAATGTCGCAATATAAAAAACGAGTGCCCGCCGGCTAAATGCGATGATCCCATCTCCTTGCCCGGAAAATGCTGCAAAACTTGTCCCGGCGATAGAAATGGTAAGTCTCTACAATATATAATATATCTATTTTGTTTTTTATTTTTGAAACAGCAAACAAATGCTTCTGGTCATAAATTTTGATAATGTTTCAATATTTTGACACAAAACGGGATTAAATCTTAGACGAAAGCATTTAGTATAGCGATTATTAGTCCCAATCTAAATCTGCTTTTGATTCTAATTCCGATTCTGATGCCGATTCTGATTCTGATTCTGAATCTGAGTGAATCGTTGGGATATATCGGATATATATTTGTTTGTCTGTCGCCATGAATAATTAAGCATAGCATCGGAGGCAGCTGCTGCTTTCGAGGGGACAGAAGCAGACAAACAAGATATATATCTTCTATATCTTTATACATATATTCCCAGATATATATATATTTATATATGTATAGAGAGATATTTGGTCGAAACGCGTAAATTGTTTATGAAAAATTACTTGGCCCGAAATGAAGGTCAACGCTACGCAATTTATATTTCGTTTTTATGTCTCTCCGTCTCTCAGTCTGTCGCCGATGTTATAGACAATATATAGACCGCGATTTCGATTCCCATTCCGATTCCGATTCTGATTCTGAATCCAATTTCTATTCACATTATTCGCTTCAGACCACCACTTTTCCTCCTTCTTTTCTAGCTATTTTTTTTCTTTGTGCATTTATTTATTGCCTTTGTCGTCGGTTTTTTTCGGGGCTTGTTTTAATTTTATTTTTAATTTATTTGATATCAGCATGAACGACGGCGCCTGAAGTTGTTTCGGTTTCTATATAATCGGTTAAAAAACAAGAGCATTTCAAGTATTTATTCGGAGGTCCCATTGGGGGCGCACGTGCCGCATTTCAACTTGAATTTAATAGACCAATTGCAAAGCCAAAAAAAATACTTGTCAACTTTTTAAAGCTTTCAAATTTTAGTTCCCAAAACAAAAAAAAAAGAATACTTTTACATAGTTTTTGAGTTGCTGAACTCTCTTTCTTTGAGACATTTTTCACATAATCAGGCAAGTGCTGGGCTAAATTCCAGTCTTTCTTGGTGGAAATGCATGCTGCATGTTGCATGTTGCATGTTGCATGTTGCTGGCCAGTTGCTAGTTACTAGCTGGTAGTTGCTGTGTGGCATGGGGCAAACTGGTTGCCACCGAACGGGAATGGGGTTACCCCAAGCGGAGGGGAGAGGCGGACGGGGTCGCTGCCGCTGCCGCACATCATTAGTTTCCGTTTTGCGGCAATTTTTCATTTTCTTATGCAAAAAGCCGTTGACCCGCGAACCTTTTTTTCTGTTTTTTCCGTTTTTTTTTTTTTGTTTTGTTGAAAAACAATT
Source organism: Drosophila vallismaia (assembly GCA_035047325.1). NCBI lineage: Eukaryota > Metazoa > Arthropoda > Insecta > Diptera > Drosophilidae > Drosophila > Drosophila vallismaia. The sequence goes on along the minus strand of JAWNPU010000025.1, from coordinate 9,985,282 downwards.
TCACTTTTTAATTATTCATTTTTGTTGTAGTTGTGGTTAATTTTATAACCATTAGTAGTGGAGTTTTTTGGTGTGGTTTTGAGCACATAAAAAGTGGCAACAACTCGACTCCCAACTCGTTTGCCATAAATAGTTAGAAGGCACGGGCGCGGCTTTTCCACGAGACGAGACTCTTTGGCTCTCACGCAGTCAGAGCAGGCCATCCAATATCCAATGGCCATCCTATGGTATATGGCCTATAGGCCAGTCAGCCATCCAACCAGCCAGCCAGCCAGACCATGGCTATTGTACAAATATTTTCCACTAACAACAAAGCCAAAGCTGCAACAGCAACCAAAGCAGCAGCAACATCAGCAACTTGCAACTTGCAACTTGCAACGATCGTTTCCAAAGTTATTTTTTGCCTAACTTGGTTTTTTGCTTCATAGTCGGCATATTATGCCTACACAGAGAGAAATATCTATATACCAAATACATGAAAAGGCTCTGCAAACCCAAGAAAACAAAATCCCTGAAGCTCCTTTTCATTTCCAACTCCTTTTCCTTAAAATAAAAGGCAGTTTTTTTTTGTAGTTTTAGTCTTGCCATCCATTTAAGCGTATCTCTACTGTACCGGACAAGTCCTGGGCCAAGTTGTCAGTGGAATGGAGAGCCCGGAGACCGATGCCTGAAGCTTGAAGCTCATGACATGGCCATATAATCAACATCAACAATTGCCTTACCTTCGTTAAATGTCCATTTTGGGATCGAATCTTTTGGCTCTTCTCGCCGGCCTCCGGATCTCCTGTCCCTTTCTTGTCATTAATTTATTCGCGGTATTCGGGTTTTTTGTTGTTGTTTCGTTTCATTTTTATAATGACATAACTCGAGCATTTTAACGCTTATTAAATTATCTCATTTGCCGCCACAAACAGCGGGCGGTCCCCAACTGCCCAAAAAATGGAAGGGGCTATATGTTAGCGAAAGAGATGGCCATCTATAGATAGATAGAGATGGGTATATCAAGAGCACTTCTTCAGGTAGACGATAAAAGTTAACGTTTTTCGATTCCATCGATTCCATCGATCCCATTAAGAGGCCCGAGCCGGGCTGCCCGAATTGACAATTCAACTTGATGACATCTTTTGTGGTCCGTTTGTTCCTTTTTTTTTTTTTGTTACCCCTTCCCATAGGAAATCTTGATCTGAATTCTGATTTTGATTCGAATACCCAAGATCTTGGGCGTTCTTCTCCAGCAACTTTGTTGCCAGCACAAAAGAATCGCCGCATTTTTATGGCCGGGCGTGAGGTGCGTCCATCGTCCAATAAAATCTTGAACTTTATCTTTAATCTTTAATCTTCAATCTGTATCTTTATCTTTATCGGTTCTGGATCGGCGTCGAGAGTGCCGAACGGAACTGTCTATTAACCCAACCACTTTTCTTTCCCTAAATGGGAGATTCGAGTTTAAAGATAAAACCAAGAAGTAGAGCTAACAAGGTCAGGGGTTTGAATGGGTTTTGGGTTAGGCTTGGGTTTGGTTTTATATATTTTTAATATATATCGTGGAAAACCCTTTGAAATTTAAATAAATTCCTTCAATTTCTTAGAAATTCCTTTTAATTTATAGAACTTAGAAAATCATTTGTACATTTTGCCATCATTTCAAATGATTGGTTTTTCTTCCCCCACCGATTGATTCTCTTTTTTTTGTTGATTTTTTACCTCGTTTTTTTTTAGCTCGTTTCTTTTTTTTGTTAATGAGCTGCCGCCAGAGATTCTTTTTGGGGTCTTGAGCCCCACATACCAAATACCAAAGCGTTGAGTCAATCCCGAGGTGTCGTTTGTCTTACGGTTGCGGCTTTGTCGGCTTGCCAGTTCCCCTTCTATCCGTTTGTCTGTTTGTCCGTCTGTCCAGTTGTCCAGTTGTCCGACTGTCCGTTTGTCCGTTTGCCTACCGCTACCCATTCCAACTCGGAGCAACGTGTCGTCGTCTTTGTGCTCACCAAAACTCATTTATCTTGGCTTACAGACCCCAGAAGTGAGGTTTCACAAAAAAAAAACTAAAAAAGAAACGAAAATTTCATTCATCTGCAAGCGCGATTCAAGGGCAGAGATGCCTGCAATGACTTCCAAGCTTGCCAGAGACACCAATAAGCCCCAAGAATGTAGAGCCCACAAATTGAAAAAAAAAAAACATAAAAAAACGAAACAAACCAGAGAAAAAAAGTAAGAAAAAGAAGCGGGTAGCTGAGGCCAAAACTGGCTGGCGAAGTGGCTCGTATTAAGATCAGGCGATAAGATCGGACAGCAGAAGCCACAGAAGAGGCCCAGTCCGAGGTCCGAGGTTCGAGGTCCAGGAACCTGGACCCCAGAACTCCAGATAGTCCCGACCATCCAGAGGGGCTCTCAATAAAATGCTATACAAGGTGTCAGATTTGTCGCCCTTCATTATGCGATGCCGACGTCTTGGCTCCTTTTTTTTTCTTCTGCTTTTTTTTGCGGCTTAAAAAGGTTGGGGATTTCGAGAAGGAGCAGCATAAAATAATCGAAATGCCAATGCGGCATCATCGACAGCCACTCACTGAGAGAAATCCATGAATAGGAGTTGATGGAATATAAATGGTTTCGCAAATGTTTCTGCAAGTGCAAAAATCTGTTGGCTTTAATCAGCTTTGGCAATTCTAACGAACTCAAATTGTGATGGTGATTTATGTGTTTCCCTTCGGAGGTCCAAAGATCCGAAGATTCGCAGATCCACAGATCCGGAGGTTGGTAGGTTGAGAGGTTAAGTCAGCGGGATGTGAGCGGAAATGTGTCCACCTACTTTCACGCCAGCAAACAAGCATGTCATGTGGATTCCGGGAAGACACACAAACAACCCATTCTATATATAAATCCATAAACAATGCACTTCCCCTAGTTAGATGTAGGTTACCCCATAACGATTCCTGCATTCTTTTCCATCCTGCCTACCTGCCACGCAATTTATGCACGATTAATGAATGCCACCTGGGTAGGATATCCTACCTGGATCTTTCCTCGGTGACCTGTGGCAGCCATTCATGAACTCCTTCTCTCCGCCTTCTCTGATCCCATCCGATCCGATCGAACCCCTGCCATGCCATTCACCTCTCCATTCATTTGGCTCGAACTTCGAATAATGAATTCCAAATACTGGATAACTGGAATACTCGAATACCGAGTACCGAGTACCGAATACTATGGCGGTGTTCAATGGCGGTGTGACCTCTTTGAAGAAGCATTTGTTGTTGTCTTTGTTGAGAAGACAAAACCCAACTATCTAAATTCCATTTAAGGTCGCTCAGCACACAGTATCTTATATCTGATCTCCGTCTATCTCTATCTTTCAGATACGGACGTGGCCTTGGATGTGCCAGTGCCCAACGAAGAGGAAGAGCGCAACATGAAACGTAAGTAGACCAGATTTCCTAATCCCCAGAGATCTTCCCAAGACTTTTCCTTTTTCCCCTTCTTGGCTTAAAGCCAGAACACTTGTTGTCCAGGGACTTGATGTCCTTCCTTCTAACCTTCTCAGCGAATAAAAATATTCCCTCCCTTCGATTCATTTACAGATTACGCTGCGTTACTAACTGGCCGCACATCCTACTTCCTCAAGGGCGAGGAAATGAAATCCATGTACACCACCTACAATCCCCACAATGTGGTAGCCACCGCCCGTTTCCTCTTCCACAAGAAGAACCTCTACTACTCCTTCTACACCTCCTCGCGGGCCGGACGCCCTCGGGCCATTCAGTTCGTGGACGATGCCGGAGTAATACTGGAGGAGCACCAACTGGAGACCACCTTGACGGGAACGTTGAGCGTCTATCAGAATGCCACGGGAAAAATCTGTGGTGTTTGGCGTCGAGTTCCCAGGGACTATAAGCGAATCCTCCGCGACGACCGTTTGCATGTGGTGCTGCTTTGGGGAAACAAGCCCAACCAGGAACTGGCTCTGGCAGGGAAGGTGGCCAAGTACACGGCCCTGCAGACAGAACTGTTTAGCTCCCTGCTAGAACCGCAGGTGCTGCCCGGCGGCAAGATCGATCCCCAGCTGGCAGGAGCCGGCGGCACAGCCATCGTGTCCACCAGCAGCGGCGCCGCCTCCTCCATGCACCTCACCCTGGTCTTCAATGGCGTCTTCGGAGCTGAGGAGTTCTCCGATGCCCCGGTCACGGTGCGCATCGAGTTGCCCGAAAGGAAGGAGCTAGTCTTCGACGAAGTTCCCCGAGTCCGCAAGCCTTCGGCCGAGATCAACGTCCTGGAGCTGTCCTCCCCGATTTCCATTCAGAACCTCCGGCTGATGTCCCGCGGCAAACTGCTGCTGACCGTCGAGTCCAAGAAGTACCCCCAGCTCAAGATCCAAGGCCACATCGTGACCCGAGCTAGCTGCGAGATCTTCCAGACCCTGCTGGCGCCGCACAGCCCCGATTCCACAACCAAGAGCAGCGGCCTGGCCTGGGTCTACCTCAACACCGACGGTTCCCTGGCCTACAACATCGAGACGGAGCACATGAGCACCCGGGACCGGCCTAACATCAGCCTGATCGAGGAGCAGGGCAAACGCCGGGCCAAGCTGGAGGACCTCAGTCCGAGCTTCAACTTCAACCAGGCCATCGGCAGCGTCGACAAGCTGGGCCCCAAGGTCCTGGAGTCCCTGTACGCCGGTGAGCTAGGCGTCAATGTGGGCACTGAGCACGAGACTAGCCTGATCCGCGGTCGCCTGGTCCCCCGTCCCGTGGCCGATGCCCGAGACTCGGCGGAACCGATCCTTTTGAAGCGCCAAGAGCACGCCGATCCCCAGAACCCCCATGCCGTCGGAATGGCCTGGATGTCCATCGACAACGAGTGCAACCTCCACTACGAAGTGACCCTCAACGGAGTTCCCGCCCAGGACCTGCAGCTCTACCTGGAGGAGAAGCCCATCGAGGCGATTGGTGCCCCTGTGACCCGCAAGCTTCTGGAGGAGTTCAACGGCTCCTACCTGGAAGGCTTCTTCCTGAGCATGCCCTCCGCCGAGTTGATCAAACTGGAGATGAGCGTCTGCTACCTGGAAATCCACGCCAAGCACTCCAAGCAGCTGCTCCTCCGTGGCAAGCTGAAGAGCACCAAAGTGCCGTCCCACTGCTTCCCCGTCTACACCGACAACAACGTCCCGGTTCCCGGCGACCACAACGACAACCACCTGGTGGCCAGCGGCGAAGCCAAGTGCTTCCACTCCGGACGCTTCTACAACGAGTCGGAGCAGTGGCGCAGTGCCCAGGACTCCTGCCAGATGTGCGCCTGCCTTCGCGGCCAGTCCAGCTGCGAGGTGATCAAGTGTCCGGCGGTCAAGTGCCGCTCCGGACTGGAGCAGCTACTGCAGCGCGAGGGCGAGTGCTGTCCCAGCTGCGTACCCAAGCGAGATGCCGATTGGATGGGCCTGAATCCCGCCCAGACCGCTTCGGGCAACGCCTCTGAATCCTCTCGCAATCGCGGCTGCCGACTGGGCGATCAGTTCCATCCCGCCGGCGCCAGTTGGCATCCGTTCCTGCCGCCCAATGGCTTCGATACCTGCACCACCTGCAGCTGCGACCCCCTCACCCTAGAGATCCGGTGTCCCCGCCTAGTCTGCCCGCCGCTCCAATGCAGCGAGAAGCTGGCCTACCGCCCCGACAAGAAGGCCTGCTGCAAGATCTGCCCCGAGGGAAAGCAGAGCAACTCCGGCCACAAGACGCCGCCCAACAACCCCAACGTACTACAGGATCAGGCCATGCAACGAGCCCCGGGACACAGTGCCGAGGAGGCCCTGGCCAATGGCGGGTGCAAGGTGGTGAACAAGGTCTACGAGAATGGACAGGAGTGGCATCCCGTGCTGATGTCGCACGGCGAACAGAAGTGCATCAAGTGCCGTTGCAAGGTAAGCATTCAAAAGAAGAATCGATAGCAAAATGCAGTGTGACCAAGTGTCTATAATTTCATAACTTAACCTAGAAAGCTTTTCCTTCAAAATATTAATTATAATTTATTTTTCTCTTACCTTTTCAAGGACTCCAAGGTGAACTGTGACCGCAAACGCTGCTCCCGCTCCACATGCCAGCAACAGACTCGCGTGTCCAGCAAACGGCGTCTCTTCGAGAAGCCCGACGCCCCGGCTCCGGCGATCGACGAGTGCTGCTCCACCCAGTGCCGGCGTTCGAGGCGCCACCACAAGAGGCAGCCACACCACCAGGCCAAGACTGGCAGTGGCAGCAGTTGAGCAATTTCAGAAATTGGCAAGGATTCGATCTGGTTTTGGAAAAAGGATCGAGTCCAGGGGATTCACTTAATCACTCAGCTACTCCGTGCGATGTAACTCACACAGATACAAAACACACACACAACCCACACACACACACCTTTAAAGCCACGCCCACACACACACACTTTAGCAAGGAGTTGCATAAATCGTTGTTGTTTTTTCAGGACAACAATGTAAACTTGTATTATATATTTCAAAAAACAAAACAAAACAAAAAACAAAGATAGAGAAAGGTACACCGAAAGAAAAAAAGAGCTACAAAGCTAAAAGAAGGAGAAAGGTATAGAGCGAAAGAAAGAGAGAGATCCTGAGAATGGAAAAAAACCAGTGCAGTTTGCTTTAAATTCTCCAGCGTAGAATTTTTCACAGAAAGCATTTTCTGAATTTCTTTTTGAAAAGCCACCCCCCAAGCCCAGCCCAAAAAACACACAAAAAACAAAAAATTTAAATTTAATTTATTAAAAAAAAAACTAAAAAAAACCCAAAAAAAAAAGAAATTAAAACTGTACTGAGTTTTGAAAAAACAAAATATTTGACTTGAAAACAAAAATCGAACTTGGAATATCGAACTTTTCAAATCATTTAAATTGAAATTTAAATAGAATTTTGAAAGCCAAGAATCGGGCGTGGAGATCGAGGATCGATGAGCAGCTATCGATGAGCGGGAACATTAACTTAAATATAATTATTCTGATTATACAATATACATATATATATATATATATATATATATATATATATAATATATATATATTCAATATTTATATATATATATATTCATATATCCATATATAATTTATGAGAAACAAAACACAGTGGGAAACGCATTTGGCGCCTTATGTATGTTGTTATCGACATTTTTGTATCGATAGATATATTTTAGCAACCCAAAAGTTTCAACTGATTGACTGAATGGCAAAAATAATACTAGTTTTTAAGTATGTTTTTTCGAAAGCACAAACAACCAGATATATATATATAATAAAAGGAAAAAAAATATTAAATCAAATGTGAAATTATTTTTTTACTAATTGTTACTCACACACACACACATATACCGCAACACACATACATTTGGGATTTTACATGCACACTCACACATACACATTGAAGAGTTTTTTTTCTTTTAATATTATATTTAAAAAAAAGAATACATTTTATGAACAATTTTCAATAATTATGTACAAAATTTGTTACAAAAATAAAAAGAGAAAACTATTTCAAAAATGCCATGTACACATATTTATATACACACACACACAAAAAAACACACACATACAAAACACATTAAAAGAACAAAAAAAAAGAAATTGTATTAATTTTTTATTCTATTAAATTATTCTTATTATTATTTTTATGTTTATTATTATTATGATGATTTTTTTTTGTAGTTAGTATGAACATATATATATATATATATTACTCTATATTTAATGATTGATTGATTAATTTTAAATAATTGATTAAATAAACACGAAGAAAAATTTAAAAAACGACGAGGAGCTAAAAAAACCTGTACTAATAACTTAAACTTAGTGTTTATGAATTAAAACGAAAATTTAAAATCAAAAACAAAAAATCACACACACACACACAACACACACACTGAGAATAAAACAAAACTACAAAATCTTAAAGCTTTTATTTTTTTATTTCTTATTATTTTGAATTTCGTTTCGATTTTACAGTCCAAAAAATTGTTAAAAGCTCAAAATTAAATCAAATTGAGTGGAACACAAAAAAGAAATAAATAATACAAAAAAGATTGAATTGAAATAGAGAAGAAATATATTCAAAAAAAAAAAAACAAATATATATATATATATGCATAATAACAATCACAAATCGTTCGTTTTACTGGCGGGGATAAAAAAAAACAAGAAAAGGGGAGATCAGTTTAAGGAGAAGTCGAGGTTTGGATACCCTACCAAAGGGTTTCGATTTCTAGATTGAAGTTAGTGGATCTATGGGATATAGATAACAGATCTTTATAGGAAAAATAGAGTAGATTTCTAATCCTTATTAGCTCTACGAAAAAATTTGACTACCCTTTACAAGAGTATTACCCAAAAAGTTGTTTGTTTTCTTTTTTTTTTTCTCCATTAGAGAATTATTTCTCTTTTGTATATTTATTTTTTTCGCCTTTGTTTCGAGTGATTCGTATTAGGCAACTCAATTTTCGAAATAGCAATTTACAGACAGACACTCTCGGCCAATTATACCCATAAATTATATTATAGAGCAATTATATCTCGGTTTTTATTACCGACACACCAAATTATCCAAATGGTTTTTATTGCCCAGAATGATGATTGCCAAATGCCTTATTTCGCTGCCTCGCTTCCATGTCTTGGCATCTTCCACATTTTGGCCAAAACGAAACAGAGTTCCTCACATTTCCGGCCAAGAAACTTTTTGATTAGATTATACTATAAATATATGATTTTTTGGTTCAAAGAAGATCTCTTAAGGTTTTTAAAAAGAATATTTCTTTTAAAAGTTGATTTTATCATAGTTGGAAATATCTTTAATTTTTTTAGTTTTTATCCGATTCTTAAAAGGATTACTTTCATGGATTCGTGACTTTATTTTTTTTTTATCTGTGTCTAAATTTTAGATACAACTTTGTAATCGATTTTTTACTAATTTTTCTGATGTATCCCTTTAAGAAATTTTGAAATTCATCAGGAACGAAAATATTGCACTTTGTAAGGATGTAAATAAGTCAATTTTAAACCGATTCTTAAGTGGAATACCTTAAAAAATTGGTGAATCGATTCTCTATAAGCTTGCGTTTAAATCTAAGAAAAAAATATTTTTACGATATTTTTCAAATTTTTCTGATGGACCCCCTTTAAAAATATGGAAAAAATCAATAGGATCGAAAATATCGCACTTTTTGAGGATGTAACTTGGTCAATTTTCATCTTATCCTGAAGCGGAATACCTTAAACGATTGGTGGATTGATTCTCCATCATTTCGCATTTAAATCTAAGAAAAAAATATTTTTACGATATTTTTTAAATTTTTCTGATGGACCTTATATACCCTTATAAAATTGTACAAATTTGAAATATGGAAAAATTTAGCACAAAGAAAGAGATATTACATGGCCAATTTTTATTCCGATCCTTAACTGGAATATCTTGATCGATTTGTGGATTAATTCTCGATCAAAAGTTTTTAGCAAAGATTTGGATTTATGTCTTCCAAAACTGTTTCGGGGATAGCCCTTGCAAAAATACGGGGTTTTCATATAGGACTCATAATTGAGCCTATATCTTGGGCAATTTTGATTTGATTCTTAAGCAGAGTACCTTGACGAATTGTGGATCGATTCTCTATCGATTTGCATTTAAATCTTTAAAAAAATTGTTGTTATCGGTTTCTTTTTCATGTTTCTAGTAATCCCCCTATTTGTCTTTTGCGAAATTCATAACCAAAAGCTCTTAAAAGTATATTTGGAAATAAATATTAATTTTTAAATTATAAACTTGGGTTTTTGTACTGCTTAAATATTTATTTCTTTGTGTGCCGAAAACAGAGCCCAGAAAAGCAATCCCAGGCGGATTATTTGGTTTGAACTTTCAGCCCGGCAAATGAAATCAATTCAAAGCTTTGATAAATCAGTTGTAAGCCGGGATTGTGCCACTGCATTTGAGGCTATCTTGCTGGTGGTGTTGTTGGTGCTGGGAATGGAATCGAATAATTAAATATTGGCATAGTCACACCTTGTTGACAATTATTGACAGGCTGATTGGCAAACAAATGAATATACTTTTGCCATGGCAAGGGGCGCGGCCCAGTGGCACGACAATCGTCCCTCGATCGTATTTGTTGTATTTAAATTTTGTTTTCAGTTGTTTTTGTTTTTGTTTTTATTTTCTTCGTTTTTGTGTGTAGGTGGTAGGTGGGAGGTGATAGGTGGCTGCTGTGGGTGTGGCAGCTACCGAAAGCAGCCAAAAGTGATGCCAATCTGCAGCATCCCATCCCATACAGCGTCGGCGTGTTTCGTGTTGACATTATCTTTAGAATTTCCTTATTTTTTTGGCATTATCATATATTTATTTATTGGATACAAATGCATATGTGACATTTGCATTTCTGGGCTATCAATTAACTGATTTAGGCTGGCCTCGCACCCACTGTACAGTGAACACACCAAAATGGCTAAAATCCTATCAGCCAGATGGTATCTGCAGTCGTTTATTAATGCGTCACCTCAAGCCACTCACGACATTTCAACTTATCCACTAAGACAAATAAAATTAAGGTTTTTAATTGGAAATTGGAATAAAGAAATATATTTCATAAATACAAAACATTTAAAAAAGTTTTTAATTAGTTTTTGGTAACAAAATCCTTGTGGTCTTAACAGTTTAACAAGGGAAAATAGGTAGAGTTTCTTTTTCTTTCTATAATTTATTAAAACTGTTTCTTATATATATAAACTATTTAAAATTACTTGGAAATCCTTACTCTTAATTTGTTCTTCAAGTTTAAGGTAATAATAAGCATAAAATTTGTAATAATATTGTTAAGACAACCATTTGTTTCAAAAAATATAAATGTAGGCTTTGAAAAAAAAACTAGAAGCTTAATATGTCAGATTTATTAACACCCAAAAATATATATCCAAATAAATATATATTAATTATATTATTAAAACCAACTAATTCTTCGAGTGCATTCAATGTTGCCTTCTCAGTTTCAGTTTGAAGCTCATAATCATCAATTATCCGGAGCTGTCTTGACTGATTCCGATACTGATACTAATACTGATTCTGATTCTGATTCTGAATCGGAATCGGATTCCGAGCCGGGTAATTGCGGCAAATATGCAAAGCATGTGTAAAACTTTATTGATATACAATGTGAATAAACGTTTGCCTAACTTTGTTTTGATTGCAGCTGTCACTGCATTGCACTCGCTGAAATCAATTCACAATTCTCGACTCTTGATTCACAATTCAATGGTCTCATGCCACGAATTGGCGATACACTTTTACACATTTTGCACTCCAAATGGATCATGAAATGGTTACACTGGAAGAAAAAACACTTATAAGCTAAAAATCAACATCTTTGTGACAGAAACTTAAATATAAAGAAACTTTATATAGCTGATAACACTATTGTTAAAAAAATTACAAATTCTTTACACTTATTATTCCGGAGGCTTAGAAAAGTATTAACTATATTTTAGGAGTTTAATTTATTTCATGTATGTAATATTTAATGTAAACTATTTTTAAGGCCTCAATCCAAATGCTTTTAAAAAACACTTAAAAAGCAACAATGCTAGCTTGGCCACACTTATTTGTCTAAATACAAGCTTGGTAACCCTTTTTGTGATTATGAAGCTTTTAAAATATTCTTTTTGTGGTCTAAAAAATTTATAAAAATATTCTCTGTGTAAGCAATGATTTTTGCTGTCCACGAAACCGATTATCGTTCTCAAGTGGCAGCCTGACGAGATCACGCAAGGCTTGGGACCTGGAACCAGACTTTTTTCAATGGCTAATCACCGGGGCATACCGTACCGTATGTAAACATATCTGTCAGACTGTACAACAGTACTTATATAGTCAGTCAGTCAGTCAGTCAGTTAGTCAGTCAGATATAGGAAATGCTGGATAAATCGCATCCAAGACAGGCGATGACTTCATCTATCAGCACTGCGATTGCCTCGCAGTTGATCTATATATCGGGCCGATGCAAAATCATTATAGCAGCAGGAGAAAAATGTGCAACGGCATCAACTGAAATGGAAATAACAACAAATCGATTGCCATTATGATCTGTATAAATCGGAATATCAAAAAGATTAAATATATAAGGAGTTTATAATATTTTTTAATTGGATAAACTTGTTTTGTAATGCTCTTTATCGAGAGATAGTAAATCTTCTCTGCCAATATGGTACATATATCAAAGAAACCAAACTAATATATACAAATATACAAAAAAAATATTTAAGCGAAAAACTGAACAAATTGTGGAACCGATTCGATTAGCATTTTTGAGAGATTTCTGCGTAAAATTAACACGAATCTGAAATTCTCGATACGCCCAAGCTCCAATTTGGAATCATCTCAATAGTTTTCAACGAATGTTTGAAATTAGCTGCGGCTGCTGTTGATTGTTGAATGTCGATTTTTGTTTGGCCACGCGATCTGACATAATAAAAACAAAAATCAGAAGAACAAAAAACAGAACAAAAACAGAAAAAAACAGAGAAAACTTTTGAGTTTTATGAATTGAAATCCAATTTGGTGCGACGAATCTGGAAGCGTATCTGGACCTGGACATGGCCATAAAAAGTTGGCCAAAACAAATCTTGGCGTCGACAAATTTGGAACTAATTATAAATGCAGGCAACCCCAAGCCAAAAGCGGAATGTTCCGTTCCAGTTTCAGTTTTTTTTCCTCCACCGATCTCAGTTGGGATTTAAGTGTCCAATCATACAATGGACAATGTTACAATTATTTTTTTGGATATATAAATAATATATAAGTATAGATTTAAATCATTTTTTTGAATAACCATTTATTAAAATGCAAACTCTTTTTAACTTCCTATGAAAAGATATTTTAACTTAATATATCCAAAAATATTACTCATACGCAGTGTGTTCTATGAAAAATGTTTTAGATAAGAATTATAATAATAATTTTAAAGGAATTTATTCTCAAAAAATTATGGCTTAAGCAGAACAAGTATTTAAAAACCTTTTGAAAAGCTTTTTTTAAGCCTAAAAAGTAAAGAGTGTGACCAAGCTACATTGTTTTTTTAGTAAAACCTTTTTAATTGCATTGATTTCGATTCTTTTTTTGGTATTTTTCAGGATAAACTAGAAACAAATAAAAATATGAATCGAAATATATTAAAATTTCTTTGAAATGCTTCAAAAATATATTTTAAAAAATGTTTCCAGGCCATAGTGCGGTGTTGGCTTCCAAAAAAAAATGAAAACGAAAACAAAAACCGAAACCGAAACCAAAAGGCGGTGGGCGGACAGTTAAAATGCTAAACAAATGCACAAAGTGGTCATGAATGAAATCTCCACACCAGGTGGAAAGAAATCCGAATCCGAATTGGACATGGAGAGTGGAGCGGCTGGTCTAGAGGCTGGAGAGGATTGGTCGGATGGATGGATGGATGAATGACTATCCGAGTGGGTGTTGCAGTTTTTATTTGATTGCTTTGGCGTTTTTGGGCGTTGGCGTTGCGTCTTTTACCGGCAAAGTGTGAAACTAATTTGTCAGCATGACAATAACAGCCAAAAGCTATAAACATCATAATAATATTCAATAAACATCAGCAAAATGCGCCAATTAAACGCCACCGATTTTGGCCATGTTAACAGACTACAGGCTCCAGCCTCTACCCTCTAAACTCGAAACTACAAAAAATAAATGCCATTCCAAATGCAAAATACAATAAAGAAATATATAAACAATATATCTGGAAACTGAATGGAAACTATATATATTTTACTTTAATTGAATTATAAACGCTGCTGGCTAATAAAATCGATGATGTAAATTGCACTCGCTTGCATTTAACACCTTCGTCTATGGAATTTCATCTATTTTGTTTTAGTTTTTTGTTGATACAACGAATAATAAATACTCTTATTTGTTGATAGAGAGTTCCTTGTAATCTAAGGACTTTTATTGAAAAAAACACATTTCTATACAATGGTAAATGGCTTAGGTCTTAAGGTATATGCGAAAACTTCTGTTTAAATCATTTTTGGGTATTTAAATGAATATATGCATAAGCTTTAAGTAATAATTGTTCTACAAGAATATAGTTTATAGTATTTTTTTTTAATTAACTTAAAGATAAGGGGAGTTTTTGGTAAATATTTCTATTTTACTTCTAATAGGAATTCTATTGCCTTTCCAGCTCTAAACTCCTTTTAATTAATTCCTTAAAATGATTTCCAATCAACAAAAACTAAAAATTATACTTTAAAATCGTAAATTCTTTAAAAGAAATATACATTAAAAGTGTATTACTTAATTCGCTTTCATTGATCTGACAATTTTCGATACTTGATTTATTTATGATGGCAGGCAAAGCCAGGAAACATGTTTGAGTGCCAATTGCATGCAAATCGTATGCGATTATGGCCAAAGCCCCAAAGCAAAGCCTCCGATTTCGAATCCAATTCCGATTCCGATACTGATTCGGTTTCGGATCTGGTCTGTCCAGATAACCATATAGCCAGCCATATATCTTCGATATGCCATTTGCTACCGTCTCTATTTCCAACTCGATTTCTGCCAACCGATTCCGATCCAGATCCCAATCCCGATCGCGAACGCCGCGGGGCCGTGTAATTGTAACGCAACAATCAAAATCAATTGCTATGTAAATAGAATTGCAAATTAAATTACAAATTGATTACCTCACTGAGTCATTAATTAAAAATAACAACAACAAAAAATACTAATCAAATATAAACAAATTATTAATGTGTTTAAAGATAAGGAAGGAAAATCAAATAGGAGAGTAGGAATTGATTAAAAGGAAGGGATTTAAAAAGTACTTACAGCTTAAATAATATTTTATTCTAATACATTGAATATAGGTTTATTGTTCACTTAATTTAATAAAGTTTATTTAACAAATTCTGATATATTTTTCAATAAACTAAAAGGCTTATAAAACTTTGTCTCTTTTTTTGTTTGCTTTAATTTGTATTTGCCTTTATACAAATCATGAATTATTTTATTTAATAACCCTAATTAGTTAAAAATTGATAAAAAAATAGTATTAAAATTTAATGGAAAACATTAGTCCGGTAACAGCAATTATTGCTTTTGCCATTTACTATTTGCCGGCTAATGGCAATGATAAAATGTTAAGAAAAATGCAGTGGCTGTTGGTTTATAAAAAATCCATTTAACAAATGCTCCAATTAGCATTGTGGGTGGGTCAGTGGTTTAGTGGTTTAGTGTTTTAGTGGTACAGTGGATATATGGTAGTATTCCAGTGGTTCAGTGGTTCAGTGGGTGGCTGACCAAGTGGCTTGGCTTGGCAGTCGGTTTGGCTGAAGTGGCCGCCCGTCAAGAAAACAAATCTCGGGCTTGGCACTCAGGAAGGAAACTCTTATTTTACAATTTTAATCAATTTTTTTAATGCCCTAAAAATTTGTAAATAATATTATTATAAACTCAGAAATGTGTGTATATTTTCGTATTTTTTTCTTGTTTTATATTCTATATACAAAATGTTAAAAAATAGAAACATTTCAGATCATATTTTGCCACATTTTTGGTTAAGACTGTGTTTTATTTTCCCCCTATTTTCCTTCAATTGAACTTGACTTAAAGCTAGGGTATTTTAAAGACCTATATAGCGTCTATGGATATCTTTATATGTATCCAATATATTGGTCATGATCGGCTGACTGGACTGGACTGGAGTGGACTGACAGAGGCGACGTCATTGTCGTTGGCACGACATTTGCTTAAATTATGGACAGAGCGCCCGGCGGCCAAATCGAGGACAGTTGCTGGCTTCGCCTTTGTATCTGTATCTGAATCGGTCTTTGTATCTGTCTGTATCTCTCTGGGTAAATGTATCTGCATTCGTATCCCAGTTTTGGGCTCCGATTGAAGCGGCTTCGATTGTATTTTGATATTATTTTGGGCCGTGCCCAGGCGCTATGTCAATCATCAGATCAGAAGTTGTGGGGGCGCCTTTTTGTCTTTCTGCTGCTGTTGCGGATGTCTCTTACCATTTTTTTCTCTTTGTGTAGTATTTTTTTTGTTGTTCTGCCAAATAGGGGGCGTGGCCGACCCCAAAAAGACAAGCTACTTGGTGTTGTTGTCTTTCATTAGTCGTGATTAGTTTTGAAAAGGAGCACAAACTGCACAAAAATTGGCAATTTCAGTTTAATGTTTGTTTTGGCCAAACGAAGACATACCCTATAAAATTAAGAGGTATATTGTGCTTTTCAGCATATATTTTAACCTGTATTTTTTCATATTTGTTTTAAGAGGTCGAGAAGATTTTTCTTGTGGAATTGAAAGAATTATCTGATAACTCTGAGGACTTGATAACTTGTTTATCGCATTTAAAGGGTATCCTGTCCTCGATCGAATCGCTTCAGCTGCATTCTTAAATGTTTTTTTTTTGTTTTCTTAATTTGAAGTCGCGCCACGCGCCACAAACACAACACAAAGCCAAAGCCAAAGCCAAAACACAAAAAACACGCCACTCGGACTTGACAAATTGCGAGCAACGTTTACAATTGAAACAATTTAATCAAACAAGAGGCAAAAGTTGCACAAACCGAAGGGGCGTGGCGGGGAGAGGGCGGCATAGGCATCGGTGGCAAATCAACAGGAAAACAGGAAAAAAAAACGAAGCTGAGTTGCATATTTTGTTGCCTCACTGTAACGGCAGCCACCGCAGCACAAAAAATAAATAAATAAATGGACAAAAATAAATAATCAAGACTACAAAATGCTGACAAATTATGTGAATAGCAAAAAAATAAACAATTTTTTAACCATGGCTTAATTTCTGTGGGAATTTTAATTTAGCAATCTAAATGATATTAAAATTAAAAATCGTTTTTTAAATGTTACTAGTAGATAAATAATTTGGAAAATGGAATTTAATAAATTTCGAATTTGAATTTGAATTTTAGGTTTATTTAAGTTTTCTCTTAATTATTCAAAATCCAATTCAATTTAAAAATACTTATTTGAACCCGAAAAAATTGGAAAAGTATATATAATGAATTAAGCTGATAATTAAGTCATCAAAAGCTGAATCGCTCCAGATGGACGGAATGTATTGGCTTGGTAACTGGTTGCTGGGGCGATTGAATTAATGGCTAAAAAAGCTTAGACGACAGCCCGTCGTCGTCGTCGTCGTCGGCGGTTGTCTTGACCTTTTTAACCCACTGACCACCTTAACCCGCTTGTGCCCCTTTAACCCTTAAGCCACAGTCTCTTACCCTCTACCCCATACCCCCATCAGGCATGTCATCGTGTAAATGGAAATGAAAATGTTGATAAGCAGACTTGATCGGATGAAAGATATATATAAAATATATATATATCTGGAATATTTGAAATGCCGATGGGCAAACACATGTCGACGGCTCCTGCCATAACTAAAAAGAGACGGCATCATTTAGTGTAAAAGAGATAGATGGAACAGGTGAATGATTAATGTGCATTTAATTGGCGGGGTTGTTGAGAAAACGAAGAGCTCGTCCGGCGAACGAGATAAATTCGATAAATTCACACTAAACAGTGGGTTGCTAAATGTTTCCATTTATTAAAGATTAAATATATAACAAAAACAAACGGCGAACGACGAGATAGATAAAAAAAAAAGTAAATAAATAAATAATAAATAAAGTATTGAGTAAACAACATAGCACCGATCTTGTCTCATTTGCATATCAACTTTTCGCATTAAATTCAATTGAAAGCTTTTCTCACTTTAGCATCATTTTGAAATTCAATGAGCCGCCCTCGTAATACCCCCCGGAAATCGATTCTCTAATGTATTTATTGCCATCGGATGCGAACACAAAATTTATGATGGCATTAAGCTAATGTTAAATGTTAAATGCAAAAATTCAAAATGCAAAAAATGCTAAATTTATAGTGTTAGTTGTAATTTACACGAAGCACAACATAACCACCCCCGATTCCGTATAATTCCGATACCTCCTGGTTTTATATTAGCATTGGTTAATTATATTTTCTGCTGTCAGTTTAGCTGCAACGCATTTGTTTCTCACTTCCCATTTTTTATCGAACAACAAACGCCTAATGATAGCTAAAGCGATTCCGATCTTGATGGATTGACTTTTGGTAGGAGGGGTCTGGCCGGTCTGGCACTACTTTGTTCGGCTTTATAAATGAGAAATCTCCACAAAGTGTCTAAAATGTCATTAACTTCTACTTTTAAAAGCTAATTCATTGTTAAAAACATAACTTTTTAAGATACTTTCGAGAATATTGGTTAGTAACGGGTATCACATAGCTTTTGTATTAAAATCCAATAGATTTTTTTACAAAGAACTATTATAACTACTGTTTTTAATAAAATATATATAAAATGAAACACTCTTGGGTTACTATTTAAATATTTTTTATTTTTTAAAGGCATTAAAAATTATCTACATGAAGTAACTTTTTAAGTTGTTTAAGCTGTCATGAAATTAAATGTCATAATGAAGTTATGTAATGAAAGTCCTTATTTCAAATTTCCATATATCATTTTTATTATTTATACATAGCATTGCTAATTAAATAAATATTTAGGAAATCGAAATATATATTTTTATTTACAAAACATTTTACACCAAAAAAAACAGCGCCTATCAATGGCTAAACCAGAAACTAAGCATCAAAACTTTTCATATAGATGGCGCTGTGAAGAGAGAAACATTTTGGCGCCTTATTATTTATATTTAAAATTTTAAAAACTAACTAAATATTTCAAATAATTATTTAAATATGTAAATCCTTTACCTGATTTAAATATTTACCTGAAACTAGATTGTTTATAGTTTTTAATCGGCAAATAAACCCAAACTATTAACATAATAAATGACACATGTTTTCTCCAGAATTGCCAAAACACTAATTTAAAATTAAATTAAAATTCCAATTCAACCACAAAATTAGGTTATTTATGTGTTCGTTCAGCGGTTTCGTTACCCCTAAAAAAAAGAATGTTTTTTGTGAATTCTGCGAACCATAAAACAGGAGTAACGAAGCAAGTAATCTCATGGATGCGAAGAAGCCACCACATGTTGGAGATACAGATACATTTGAAGACGACGAGCGTATCCATCAGATACGCATACCAAGGGCGTAGCTGGAAGAGGTTTTAAAGGGGATTTGTTAATGGGGATTTCCATATATTTAAGGTATAAAAAAGTACCTCAAACTAAGCCTCTGACTTGATGCATGAATCTCACATCCGGAGACCTTATGGAGGTCTCCAAATTTAACGAAACTGTTACATTTAAAACTACTTTTTTTAACTCTTAATAATTAGTTTTTTAAATTAGAATAAATCCATACAAATAGATTGAATTCATAAAGGTTTTAAGCCAATTTAAATTAAATGAAAAGCCTTAAAAAACCAGTATTTGTTGTAATTGTTTTCATAATATTAGTAAACCTCCTTTCTTAAATATTATTTATTAGATTTTAGGTATTTTCAAATGAATTCCATTGATCACTGTAAAGTATATAATTTTGAACGCATGTCTGACCGCCTAAGAACCAGCTGCCGAGAGTATCTGAGCAAAACGTATCTGAGAGATACTTTCGCAGTGCAAAGGTAGCCGCCGCTCTCTCCAACTCTCTCAGACTACAGTGAATTCTATATAGTTTAAATGTTTATTTTACTTAATTTAAAGATTTTAAAAAAACCTGTATTTTATGTTGGATTTATTTATTTTGTAAAGAGAATTGAAATATTTTTGATGTGAATCATTAGATCAGTAGTTCTTTGTCCCAGGCCTCACTGTATGCTCTCTCCGGCAAACAAGTTGGCTAAAGTTGAAAGTATCTCGCGGATAGGTATTTCTCAGATACTCTCGCCAGCCTGGTTCTTGAGCGGTTAGCGACTGTTGCTTTTGGTTTAGTTCTTGGACGGATCTCAACGTTTTTCGACGCTTTTTTTTACGAAAAACAAAAAACCGAACCTCAACGCAATGAATTCAAATACAAAAAAAGTGAAATTGCAAATAATGAAATTTTGTTTTGTTTAATAACAAGTCGGTTTTAATATTCGAGTGTGCGTGTTACGGAATATCGTTTTTTGTTACTGTTTCCCGTTTAAATATATATATATATACAAATATATATATGATTTTTTGATTGTTTTCGTGAACCGACCTTTGCGAACTTATCGTCGTAACAGGCAACAACAACAAAAACAACAGAGGCTAATAATAATTAAACAGCGTGTGTATGGTGTGTGCGAGTGTGTGTGATTTTGTGAGCATAAGATAGTGTGTGTTGTCTGTTTTTTTTTTTTGCGGAGACACACACACAAAAAAAGAAAAAAACGCAACAAAAACACAAAAAAAAGAGCCATAAAAAACGAACATATACTAATTGTCAACAGTTGAGCAACTTGTTTAAATTGCAAAAAAAACCGACAGTACCGAAGAGATACTTCATCCAGAAGATACTCTAGTCTCTAATCGCAGCCAATTGGATGATACATTTAATCCGATTGGATTATAAATATATATGTATATATATACTTCCTTTGGAAGTTAATAAAGGTGGATCATCCGATCCGATCGATTTTCGCGCACTTTTTGCCTTCGCATGCGAATTGCTTGGCCCAAACAAAAAAATAAGTCCAGACACACTTAAAGCCAAATTGCTAACTGGGCAATAATATATAGAAACGTGATCGGTTGCAAAAAAGAAAAACAGGTAAGTGAAGTTTAATTAATTTCGGATGACATGTGTCTTTAAAGTGGATTCAAAAAAGTGCTTCAAAAAGAAGATTCAAGAACTAAGTTAAGCTTTAATCAATAAACTTATCTCAAATATCAAAGGGATATTAAAACATGGTATATATTTTAATGTTTACCTTAGGGAATCATTGCAAATACATTTAATCTATATTAACCCATAGGGATATAAAGTATAAACCTCCAGCAAATCCCAAGAGATTAAAACAAATCATAAAAATCACAAAACTTTCTGCAGTCAAGGTCTGTGAGGCCCGAGGTCTGGGGTCTGAGGTTTTCAGACCCGACAGCTGAAATCCAAACACTTGGGCATTAAAAAAGTTCACTAGACCCACTGATCGTCTGCCGGATTACGAATTATAATTCTTGATTTGAAAGTATACCCTTCCACCGGCACTAAAGCCATATTCCAGATGATAAGACCCGGCAAAAAAATGAAAAATTTCAATAAATCAGGGGTCTTTAAGGCTTATCTCCCCCATTGAGAGAGGGACTCTATACTATATATATGTATATATATATTTGTAGACTATCTGAGCGGTTCAACAAACCGAAATCGTTGAGGTAAATAGAGCTAAAACCGATATATACCATCGAACTGGGTTGCATAATGGAGATACGCACCCAAACAGGTGAGTCAGTCCAATGGGAGAAGGTCAGACCAGCATAGGATTTGCAAAATGGTTTTGCGTCAAGAAAAAATAATACTCTAAGGAGATCTTACGAATTCTAAATACCCTGGGAGTTATATAGTATATGGGATACATTCTACTGATCCCTCCAATTAAATAAAAGAAGTTATTTCTTTTTTGCTTAAGTATAACTTATGAGAATCGTGGAGAAGGGCATGGTATTTTTATACTCCTTTTAAACAAAATTTAATACTCTGTTTCAAGGGTATAATTTATAAGAACTGAAAACCTAATAATATTAATGGTTCTAATGGAATGCTTTTTGTTTTTTTGCTCCAGTTTACGTTTGCCGGCCTTTGATTTGTAAACCAAATAGTTTCCTCCTCGAGATGTTTGTTTATTTCATTAGCATTTCGGATCGGTTATGTATTGGAGAAGTAAACTCAGTGCCGGGTCTATACCCGGGAGAGGTGAACGTGTTGGGGTTTCAATTGAGGGTAGAAGTAAAATAGAATCAGCGCCAGGTCGAGATTTGTACAAAGCTCGGAAAGGTGTCCGTTTTATACTCTCAGTTGCCGGACAAAATGGAACAAAACTGGACAATTACCCGACATTTAATTTAGCTTAAAGCGAACACCAACGCGATCGCCTCAATTTATAAATAGACACTCGTCTGGAAGTCTGGGCTCTCGGAACGTTTATTTTCAAGCGCGACTCAAGTATTATTAAGTCCCGCACCTCCACAAAAAAACGAATATAAAAACAAACGTTGTTGAGTGGCCGGTGCCCGGAGCACCCAATCACTGGACCACCACCGGACACCCACCAGTGCGTTCCGCTAATGGAAAACAATTCCAGGAAACCACCATGAACCACTATACCCAATCCCCAGTCCCCTCCATAAAAGTAACTCAAATATTTGCCATCATATTTCGATTTACTCACGCAAAGCCAAGTATTCGAATCTTTTTCCCCCGAAGGAATCGAATTTCTAAGAAAATAGGTGAATTGCTAGAAAAGAGTTGAAATTGAAAGCGTATTGAAGGGAAAACTGAAATGCGATTCCACAAGTAATGATTAATACATTTGCATATAAACGAAAACAAAAGTTTATAGATTTAGGATCTTATTTAGTATTCCTATAAATAGCCCCACTTAAATTTAATCGGTTTAAAGAATCTACACTTGAAATATACCAATAATTTCGAAAAAGTACCCCGTTCGAAGTAATTTTTTAATATTTCCGGCACGTGGCAAACATTTAACTAATGCTTCCCCATTATTTCTGTGCTGCTGCTTTCTCCCCCAGATTTTCCATGACTGCCACACGCTAGACCCTCATCCATAAATAGAGCTCGGCTACGGATACTAATCCGTAATAAATCCATCATGTTCCAGCACACGATGACGAAACGAAAGACCCTGCTAATCGCCTGCTTTGGCATAGCCCTGGGCTTGTGCATCGGAACGGCACTGAAGAACTACCAGGCCCTGGAGATGGTTAAGCGATGCAGTGTACGGCCCACAAATCTGAAAACTCCGGAGGAGATCATTGGCCTCAACGAGGAGGATACCATCCAGAATTCACAGAGAAATCTCGTCTTTGTCGGGGTGATGACCGCCAAGAACTTCCTGGAGGGACGGGCCCGGGCGGTTTATGACACGTGGGGCAAGGAGGTGCCTGGGAGGATAGCATTTTTCAGCTCCGAGGGCAGCTACTCGGAGGATCTGCCTGTGGTGGGCCTCAAGAATGTGGACGATCGCTATCCGCCGCAGAAAAAGTCCTTTATGATGCTGTACTACATGTACGAGCATTACATCGATCGGTTCGAGTGGTTCATCCGGGCCGACGACGATGTGTACATGGAGCCGGACAAGCTGGAGCGATTCCTGCGCTCCATCGACAGCTCCAAGCCGCAGTTCATCGGCCAGGCCGGCAAGGGCAACAGCGAGGAGTTCGGTCTCCTGTCGCTGGAGTTTGACGAAAACTTTTGCATGGGCGGTCCTGGCGTAATCCTCAGCAGTGAGACTCTCCGCCGGGTGGCACCGCACATCCCCACCTGCCTGAAGAATCTTTACAGCACCCACGAGGACGTCGAGGTGGGCAGGTGTGTCCAGAAGTTCGCCGGTATTCCCTGCACCTGGAATTACGAGGTGAGTTATTATTGATGATCAAATTTAGATGGAACTTATAAATACCTCGGCATTTATCTTTGGCCAATACCCACGTTTATCCGGACCACCTTAATCTGCAGACTGCAATCTCCGATTGATGATTCCCTATCAATCTGGGTCAAAATCCTGGAAAAACCAACTTTTGTGGGGAAATTTTTTTTAGATTTTTCTTAAAATTTTTGTAAAAATCCTGTCCTTGTAAAATCCTGGATTTTCATATATCGCCCACAACCGAAGCTATATCTCAGTCAATTCTGATCAGATTCTCAAAAGGAATACCTTCAAAGGTTTCTGGATCGATTCCCTACAAAGCTACAAGCTCCCTACGAAACATTAAAATCTTAAATCAAGGCTTTAGTTCGATATTTAAAAAATATTTATTCGGTAGAATCCTCTTCGAAGTCTTAAATAATTTCTTTCCGATCCTTGTGCCGATAAAGTATATATTTAAGCTATAAATCCCCTCTAGATGCAGTACATCCTGCGACACAATTCGAGTGGAAGGAATGCCTATACAGGAAAGTTGAAAAGAAAGGAAATCCATAATGCCATAACCCTGCATCCAATTAAACAGGCGCCACTGATGTACCGACTACACTCCTACGTACAGGTGGGTCTGGCTATATTAAATATATTTCAGTTATATAAAAATATATAAATTAAAAAAGGGATTGAAAGCTGAGGAAATGCGGCAGGAATCGCTGCTCCTGCATCGGGATATCAAACGGATGGCCACATACCTGGGAGTTCCGGACGAAAGCACCTACATGATGCCCAGCGTGTCGCCGGAAAGTGATTCGAACAAAAGGCATTTCCAGGATCACAATATACTGGGTGAGCTAGTCTCTTAAAATTACAAATTTCGTTCACTTCAAACAATGTATTTGCAAAAACCAATGAACAATACAAACAAAAATTTACACACTTCCGTAAAAGTTAAGGAAAGAAACAATTAAAGGAGCTCTGTGGTGGGGTAATTATCTTAAATAACTAACCAGGAGCCTGGCCCTGATTGCAAAGCGTGGCGCCATCGCCCAAACAGGCTGCATAACCCATCAGGTGAGGCAGGAGGTTCTGTTCCATGACGCCACCAAAGAGATGAGCCTGGGGTCCGGTGGAAAACACGACGACATCCTCGCCAGAATGGACGCCCTTTTTTGCGAGTATGTAGCTGGGCGTGAGGGAGGCTATGGTGGGAATTGGTGTTACTCGAGATTCGATTTACTTCATTCGTCTTTGGTTTTACTTACTCGGACCCAGGTATTTTTCAGGGCTTTCCCGTTTTCCGTCCTCGCCCAGGCTCTGCCACTTGCCAACCGCATAGTTCAGGGTACTGTACGGCACACCGTCCACGTCCAATTGTTTATCGCCAACGCCCAGGATGGAGGTGCCTCGCTTCGCATAACCTGCCATGGACAGGGTGTGGGAATGGTCGGCGGTGACCACCACCAGAGTCTCCTGCGGATCCGTCATCTGGAGGACAGTTTCCAGTGCGGCATCGAACTCCAGCAACTCGTCCAGGGCATAACCCACACGGGTACTATGATGGGCATGATCTATTCTTCCGCCTTCGATGAAAATCACGAAACCATTGTCATTTTTCGCAAGTTTCTCAAGAGCAGCCGCTGTCATTTCATGCAATCGGGGCTGATCCTTGGGTGCACCCAGGTGAAATTCCATGTGAGAGTCACTGAAGATGCCCAGTAACTTGCCGCTTGAACCGCTGCAGCTTTTCAGGTCCGCCAAGTTCTGGGCAACGCAGCCCTCGGGATTCTTATCCTTCCAGAGGGCCAAAAGATCTTTCCCATCCTCCCGCTCGTACGTAAATTTCCCTAAACCACCGCCAAGTATAGCCTGGAAATATTCGGATAAATTATTTTCTTCGAATATATTTCAATAGAAATGGTCGTACGTCAAAATTACGGCCTGGTTCATCCTCCACTAGCTGGCGGGCAATCTCCAGTTCCATTTTCCGGCTGGGCACATGGGCAAAGCTTGCAGCCGGACTGGCGTCCGTTAGCTGGGTGTTGGTCACCACACCCGTTGCCTTCCCCTCCTTTTGGGCCCACTGGAGCAGAGACGTAACCGGCTCCTTGCTGGCACTCATGCCCAACCAGCCCATGTTGGTTTTCACGCCGCACAGGTAGGCGGTGCCCGTGCAGGCCGAGTCCGGGATCTGCTCGTTGACGCAGTACGTCTTAACCATTCCGCTGAAGGGGAATCGGTCCACCGCCATTTGGGCACTCTCGCCACCTTTAAGGATGCGGCCCGCTGTCCAGGTAGTGACCGACAGCCCATCGCCCAGGAGTATCACCACGTTCTTGGCCTGCCGAGGATCCCAGGAGATGTCTCGTGTTCTGGCCAGGCGCTCCTTTAATTGTTGCTGCGCCTGGATGTTCCAGTAACTCGCTGAAGCTTCTCCATTCACGATTAAAGGATATAGTTGAAGGAGGATCAGCAGGAGCTGCTGGACCAGCAGCTGCTTGTGGGGAGACAACATGTGGCGGCTTTAAACGGGTGAACCCTGTTCCTAATCCGTAACTGAAACGAAATCCGGATCCGAATTCAATGTAACTAACTGTGGGAGTGGGACGTCAGTTTTAAAGGGCCGACTCGGTTAATGGGAAATCAGTAGAGCACCTAAGACCCAAAGAAAGAGAAATAGTTTAACCACATGGTTCCAAGAACTCGGATAGCATGGCCTCGTTTCCCTGAACCCCATAGATAAGATGGCCCCCCATAAGGTTAGATACTTATTGGCCTGGAACTAAAGTATTTTCATTCGACTTACAGGAATCAGTCCAGAACTGAACAAGTTTGTGCCTGGTAGTACGGAAGACCTGCTGGACTGGACCTTCATTGCCCGCTGTCTGTACTCGACCAGCTCGGCGAATCCCAAACAGAAAATCGACTCGGCAAATCGGGAAGGTCTCGAGGATGTTATCACCGAGGTGATGGAGAACATCAACAACTATTCCCGGCAACGTGGTCGTGTGATAGAGTTCCGGGAACTCCTCTACGGCTATCATCGTCTGGACGCACTCCATGGGCAGGATCTCATCCTGGATTTGTTACTCATTTACAAGAAATACCGCGGCAAAAAGATGACAGTTCCGGTGCGAAGGCATCTCTATGTCCAGCGCGCCTTTACGGGCATTTTCGTCAAGGAGGTGGACGAGGATTTCTATAATGTAACCCTGCATCAGAGTAAGTAGAATGATCTAAAAAACAAATATATAGAAAGAAGCTGATTTATTCAACTTTTCAGGTCTCTTGGGCAGTCTGCTTCAGAATGGAATGGCCCGCCTGAGCAGTCACTTTACGGTGCCCAGTGGCCTCCTCCCACCAACGGAGGACAAGATCGTGTTCGTCCTGCCGATAGCCGGGAGACTGGGGACCTTTGAGCGCTTCCTACGCACCTACGAAAGGATCTGCATCCGCGGTGAACAGCACTGCGACCTGCTGGTGGTGATCTTCGGCTCGCCGGATGAGTTGGGCGATCACATGCAGCTGCTCCATGACCTACATGCCAGGCACGTGTATCAACAAGTAAACTGGATTCATAGAAGTGCGCCGTTCTCCCGCGGCGTGGCCCTGGATGTGGCAGCGAGATCTTCGTACATCCGGCAAGAGGACATCATTCTGTTCATCGACGTGGACATGGTGTTCGAGGTGGAGACTCTCCAGCGCGTAAGGATGCACACGCAGCGGGGCAAGCAGGTGTACCTGCCGATTGTCTTCAGTCAGTATGATCCCCAGCGGAGGCGTGGCGATGCGCCGCGGGAGGGAGAATCGCCCAGGATCGATGACGAGAGCGGCTACTTCAGGCAGTTCGGGTTTGGAATTTGCGCCATTTACAAGTCCGACATCCTGGACGAGGACATAAACGGCTTCAACAAGGACATTACCGGCTGGGGTCTGGAGGATGTCAAGTTCCTGGAGAAGATTGTGCGAGTGGGCACCCGACAATGGAGTTTCCTGGCCAACACAGCCGAACTGTCCTCCGATTACAACGAGGCCGCCGAGCATTGGCGCCGCCTCAGCGTGTTCCGTGCCCCGGATCCCACGCTGGTCCACATCTACCATGACATTAGCTGCGACACCCAGCTAGATGCCCCGCAGTACAATATGTGCCTGGGCACCAAAGCCAACTCCATCGGCAGCACCAGGCTGATGGAGGAGGTGTTCCACAGTAGTCCAGAGAACGTCCAGTTCGCCGCCGACTTTAATCGCCAGAAACAGCAGGCCCGGTGATGATCCACGGCTCTTGCCAAGTGCCAAGTGCCAAGTGCCAAGTGCCAAGTGTCAGGGTGCCAAGTGTCACTCCACCACCGCCAGCTATCCTGCCACCATAGTATTCCTTAGCTAGTGTTTCCAGTCGATATGCCAAATAAATTCGTTAGTCCTTAGTCCGTAAACTAGACTGGCCAATCCGAAGTGCAGCTGCAAGAGTGATGAAGAGATAATGATTAAGATTTATAAAAACTATATATCGATTTAAGCTGTTAACCAATGAAAAGAGAATACAATTCGTGAATATATATAATATAAATTTTTATAGGGCATTTACTACTAATAATAATCAAGGACACTTACCCCTGTAGATACTTTCCATCATCACTAAAGTTAGATAGGCTAACCCTAAAGCAAACCTACTAGAAATTAACAAACAAAAATTGTAATTTTAATCTAAAGGGAATCGGAAGCATACCTGCTCTGACTTAATTAGCAAAACTGTATTCCAGTCAATTGTGTTTTATGCATTCAACTATAATTATTTCCACTTAAAAAGCACAATTAAGGTGAATAAAAATATCTTTATTCAAACAAAAAAAAAAAAAAACATTTCTTTTTTTGATTCATGATCGACAATGGATAGGATTCTTAGCAATCCTCACTAATAATAATAATGTCAAAATGTGAAAATGTTGAAATGTTGAAATGCTGTCTTTGTTTTGGAATACGAGTTCCTCGAATCCGATTTAGCCTCTCCTTCGGCAATGCCCTCCTATTCTAGTGGAAGTCTTTTCTTTTCTTTGTAAAATTTTGAGTTTTATGAGATCAACTCAATTGGTCTACGTTTAAACGTAGTCGACGGGCAGGATGCCCAGCAAGGACAAAGCCAGATTCATAACCTGACGCACAGCCATGACGAGAGTGATCCTGGCATACAGGATTGGCAACAACTGATCGCGCTTCTGCACGAGCACCTTCTTATGACTATAATAGCGACTGAACACGCTGGCCAAGTTCTCCAGGTAACGGATTAGCAAGTGGATTCCCACATTTCCCTGCCCCAACTGGTCCACGGTAGTTTCCAACATCTCCGGGAAGGTCAGCAGACAAGCATAAATCAACTGCCAGTCCATCTGTAGACATAAGAATTGGATATAAGGAGAGGTCCAGAAAAGTTGTAACCAACTCTACCTCTTCTTCCAGAACGCTGAGATCAATCTCCTCGAGCGGCGGCAACGGCTCATACACACCATCAGCCACCTGAGCCTCAAAGGTACGAAGCAAAGTCTCCAAACGAGCCGAATTGTAAAGAATGTACGAGGCTCCCTTAGAGCTGCCCAATCCGTTGCGGACAACACAAGCCGCCGAGGCATGACGCACCGAGAACATGTCCACAATCACGGCAGCTTCGCCAAGGCGACGCATCAAGCTCTCCATGCTGCCAATACCCGCCGGACGCATGCCACTGCGGTGCAAGGCCATCAGACGAATGTGAGTGGATCTCAAGCTGCCACGAAACGAAAAGAGAAGGAAGATTGTTAGAATCGAGAAACTATATTCTTTGAGGCACAAAACCTACTCCAAATAGGTGTCCAGATCCAAGTCAGTGGCCGACTTGGTGCCGGG
This sequence comes from Drosophila vallismaia, assembly GCA_035047325.1. Classification (NCBI taxonomy): domain Eukaryota; kingdom Metazoa; phylum Arthropoda; class Insecta; order Diptera; family Drosophilidae; genus Drosophila; species Drosophila vallismaia. The sequence continues at coordinate 9,955,838 of JAWNPU010000025.1, read as the reverse complement.
CTCCAAAACGGGTCCGCTAACAACGCAAATATGAGCCATGCGCCGCTCCATGCTGCACCTCTGCGACTCCACGTTCACCAGGACGGTATCGGCCGCCACATCTGTGCCGCTCACCAAACGCCAGGCGGAGTAGTCCACCAAGCGCTTCAGGATCTCGTACAGCTGTTGGAGGCGATAGTCGCGCAGCTCCAAAGGGGTATTGGGAACCCTAAAGTTGGATCTCTTGTTCAATGACAAGACGAGTGACTTCTTGGACTTGGCGGAACGCCCGTAGTCCAATCCCTGCTTCAGGATGGTGGACAAAACGTAACGGACGACCGGAGCGCGCTGAAACCTCAAAGCATAGCGCTCCTTGGGTAGTTTAAAAATATCCTGGAGCGGCATGAATCCCTTTCGGGAGATGTCGATTAACGCCTCGCGCTGCTTGGGATCCTCCAGCAGCAGCAACCCGTCGCGGCGCAACTTACAGCCCAGCCTGTTGCAGAAACTCTCCCAATATTTGGCCTTTGCCGCCAGGCTCATGTCGCCGGTTTCGGCAAAGTCATCGATGTGGTAGCGAATGATCTCGCCGCAACGTCGCGGGCGCAACGGACCTGTATCGCCGCCCTGCGGCTCTATCCATTCGGCGAAAAAGTCGAAAATTATCATGTTAATCTTTGCAAGTGGATTGGACTCCATTTTTTTTTTTCACGGAAAGAAAAGTCAAGTTAAAGCAAGTCAATCACTCGGAAAGGAATTTTTGTAAAACAATTTGAAACAGACAGCTTGACAGGAGGGATCGGGCTAAGTTATCGATACGATTGTAGTCGAATTTCGTGCCAATGTTATCGAAATAAAATAGTTTTATTTTCTTCAAAACATATATTTCTATCCCTCAATAGACCGTTATTGTTTTTTAGATTGTTTCTTATCTTAGGAAAACTTATTTTATAGATAAGCTTTTTTTGAAAATTTATCGATAGTTTAATGCTTTTGCATATATTTATATTTAACAATTATATTCATATTTATATTTAGCAATTATATTTCATTTAATAAAAAGCAAATGTTTTAATAAGTTGCTTTTTAATCAGATTAAAATTTTATTTTTTTAAATTTATAGCTCGGATTCTTATGTCACTACTCAAATGTATTAAAAAATACATTATAACAGACATTTAATTTAATAAGTTAACCTTATTGTAAGCACAGAAAAATATTAATATAACATATATAAAAGAATTTAGATTTATTTATTTTTATAAACAGTGACTTTTCGTGACTTCGTGATACAATAGAATACAATAGAACTATTGTATACTCGTGAGCCATATTTTGCCATCCCCAGCCCAACAGACAGAACCGAAATTTGTGTTTTTGTGAAAATTGGCTTAGAACCTGCAATAGCTTCAGCGCCAGGTACAAATCCTGGTCAGAGGAATGTCTGGAAAGCTGGAGCAGCGGGTGGTCGACCTGGGCACCGCCTGCCTGGTCTGCCTCAAGAAGGAGCCCCCCGAAGCCTGCTCCATCTATGGGCGCGACCCTGAGCCACCGCATCTTCGCATTGTGGATAAAATCCGGAGCTGCACAAGCCTCCAGCTGGGCGATAACCTAACCACCTGGGCGGACAAGATCTGCCGCCAGTGCCACATGGAGCTATCGGTGACATATCGCTTTCGGGAGAAGTGTGCCGTCGTGGAGGTGCTCCGCAAGGAGAAGCAGCAACAACAGCTCAAGTTGGACCTCAAACAGCACCATGTGCGGCTTCCTGCGACCCTGAAAATCGAGCGTGTTGAACTGGACCTCGAGCCAGCATCCTCTAGTGGCGCTACAACGCTGGCAGATGCCATTCAGCCGGCGGACTCGGCGCCTTCCTACTGCTTTCAGGACGAAAGCCAGGACATTACCCTCCTGACGGATGCTTCGGGAGCTCTAGTCCTCTCCCTCGACGCTTCCCTGGACTCTTCCGATTTGGTTAAATCCGAGCCGCGGGACAAAACCTGCTCCGAGGGCGAAGACGATAAAATGCTAACGCTGCCTCCTTGGGACGAGGATCACACTCCGGAACACCTGTACGAGATCGAGACGCAGCTGGAGAGCATGGTGGAGAGTCCAGCGTTGCCGCAGCCACCGCCACAGCCAGTTAGTCCATCGAGAAAGCGAACCTATCGTCGCGTCACTCCCGTCAAGTGCGATGGGTACCAGCCTGGCTCGGCCATAGCGACAGCTTCCTCGAAGAAACGCCGCCACACGGAGCGCTCCCCAAAGATATGTGATATGTGCGGAAACACGTACAAGTACCAGCACGCCCTCAATGCCCATATGCGGCGCCACAACAACGATCGTCCGTATCCGTGCGAGGTGTGCCAGAAGCCCTTCATATCGAACGTGGAGCTGCGGCGGCATATGCGTGTCCACACCGGGCAGAAGCCGTACAACTGCCGGTTCTGCGATCGCAGCTTCTCGGACTTTGGTAACAGCAAGAAGCACGAGCGCAGCCACACCGGCGAGCGTCCGTACGTGTGCGAGGTGTGCCACAAGGGATTCGCCTACGCCCACGTCCTGTCCGTCCACCGGCGCACGCACACCGGCAAGAAGCAGTTCCAGTGCCCGCACTGCGTCAAGGGATTCACGAAAAAGAGCTATCTGGCGGCGCACATGGCGCAGCATCGTGGATCGGAGGAGGCACAGTCTGCCGAGGAGACACAGTCGGCCGAGGCAGCGGGAACAGGATCGGGAACGGGAACGGTGACCAAGACACTGGAAAACATCAACGATGTGCGGATGCACACGCGCAAGGAGACGTTTATCCTAGATTCGGTCGTACTCGGCGATCAGAGCAAGGTCCTGGAGGAGTGTATCGTCACCAACGACTTCATGTTCAAGGACCAGGACGCCGGCACCGATGACTCGCACGAGGACGAGGAAAACCGAGGCGCCAGCGAACAGAACGGCCACCGATCCTCCTATCCAGGAGCGGACTTCGACGACGTTGATGGCTATCAGAGCGTGCGCTCTGAGCTAGTGGGTGACCTCCTGGACGGCGGAGAGTTTGTCGACGATGCCAAGTATCTGATCGATTAGTATTAGCCCCCCAATGGACTCCCCATCGACCCTTGACGTTAATCTAAGTCCTTGCTATGTAATTAACTAAATAATTGTAATATTGAAACGGAAACCCTATCGAAGGATAAGGATAATTGATGTGGTTTCCAAATGTTTTTTTTTAATCAATTTCGAATGGATGTAGTATTCGTTGCAATTAGTTTTTTAAATTGTAAATATACTCTTGTAATTAGTTGATTACGTTTAACTATTTAAAATATAAAGATATACCTATATATTGTATAAAACATATCGCATCTCTTAAAATCTGATTTTCTAGCCCAATATTTTTAGAATTTCTTAAATTCTTTTAGAGAACAAAATAAAATCATTTACTTTTTAAGGGTTTTTTTCGTTTCTGTTTTTTTTTTTTTTTAATATTTTACAACCTAGTTGAGACATTTTACGCTCCATTTAGTTTTTATTTAAATATATTATTATGTTTGGCAGACGATTATATAACCCGTTTCTGGAACTATCATTCAAAACAGGCCTCATAACAAAATACATTTCTTAAACAATCTGTGTAAATAAAAGCAAAGAAAGATGGCCTAAAGGGTTCGGTTCGGGTTTCTGCCACGAAATCCAAATAAATATTTCGGCTAATGCGGAACAACTGTGCAAACTATGGAGACAGTAAAGACCCAGTAAGACAGCTGCTTAAATTCTAACTAGTTTATTTTTTAGATGCTCGGGTTAGTCAAGTATCAAGTATGCGATCTTTGTTTTCTTATTGGGACTTGGAACTTGGAACTTGGAACGGGGTAATTGTTCTAGGGTGAATGCCGGCGTTGGGTTTGCTAGTAGCCGGCGATCACTGTACCGGCTACCATATATGCTGACGATGCTGTGGCCACGTTCTCGAACCGGTTTTGCCGGAGATCTGGACCTATACGGCGGGGTCAACGCTTCTTCGGGTCGGATATTCAATGTTGGGGGCAAAAAAAATTCATATTAAAAAATTATGGTATGGTAGGTGGTAGGTGGTGGTGGACAGGAACATTCTAATCCTCGAAGGTGATGCGTCCCGGGCCGTGATTCTTCATGTAGCGACGATAGGCCTTGTAGCGCGGATTCTCGGCCAGCTTCTTTTTGAGCTCCTCGTCCTGTTCGGCCTTCCAGGCGGCAAAGTTCTCCCGCTTCCACAGCTCCAGATGCAGGTACTCCTCCACCTGTTTCTCCTCCTGCGCCTCGAACTGGTGCTGGCCCATGCCCAGATGGCGGCGGATCAGATAGAGCTTCTGCTCTCGGCCATAGGGCTGCTTCATCAGCGTGTAGCGCCAGAACCACTGGGCATGCCACGCTATAAACGAGAGCAGGGTGTACGGGCAGATGAGCAACTGCACCCACAGCACATCCCACAGCGTGGGCTTGGCGTAGCCACCCTTGACGTCCATCTTCTCGGCGATCACCCGCCGCACGATGCGCTCCAGCTCCTCGCGCTGATCGATCTTCGACATCCGGTTCTTGCCCTTCTTCTGAATCCGCTCCTGAATCTCATCCCGGGCAATGTCCAAAGCCTGATTACGATACTTGGGCACGGTGGCAAAGTACTTGATGGCCGAGTCGTACCGCTGCCAGCCGGAGTAGTACTGGATCACCGAGACAATGGTCAAAACCACGACGATCACCACGCGCACGTCCACCTTGGGAGCCACGCGGCGCCTGTAGTAGCGGTAGTAGTGAGCGTAGTAGGCATCCGGGTTGTCCAGCATGTAGTCGTAATCCGTGCGCGACTCCTCGTCCCGCAGGATCTCGTAGGCAGTGGCCACCAGCTTGAACTGAACCTCGGCTGCTGCCTTGGCCTCGGCGCCGCGATGCAGATCGGGATGGTATTTTCGGGCCAGCTGGCGGTAGGACTTGCCGATCTCCGACTTGGAGGACTCCCGGGTGACGCCCAGGACATCGTAGCAGTTCTCCTTACCGCAGTAGAGACCCTCCAGTAGTCCCAGCGCCACGCCGGGCAGCAGGACGAGCACCAGCAGCAGCTTTTGCATCTTTCTCTGTGGGATCAGGGGTGTGGGGAAGCACTCAGAGCTGAACCTTGTGCAACTGGTGGCGGTCGCGTTGGCGCTGCAAGTCCGTCTGTCCGGAAGCAGAGTTGGCCGCTCGTTGACTTGGCCGCTGCGATGTTCTATTGATGGTACGCTGGACTTCAGAACTATCGCTTTTGCCCGTGTCGTGACTGCTTAACCGTGATTTTCTAGTGACATTTAAAGTATTTAGTTATTGTACCGTTAATATTTCTGTGCTAAATTATGATTAAATTATATTTAGTTTACAAAAACAAACAAAAAAAATATCAAAATATTTTTTATTAAAGAAATCTTAAAGCTAAAAAAAGGGTGATAAAATGCTAAGCATACCACAAGATAATGAAAGTCTAGCCACCGATTAATTAATCCGATTAATTCAATCGTATATCGGATTTCTCCCATCGCTTATTTTGACGCGCTTGTCGAACGATTTGATTAAAGTTGAAACTTTTGGAATTAACAAAGCTTCATTCGTTTAATAATTATTTGCTACTATTTTAAAATGGCAAGCTATTCTTTACCGCTCCCTTCGCAAATAGATTCGATGCTGGATGAGTTTGTGGAAAACACAGAGTTTTTCAAGGAAATGGCCGAAGGTGAGTAGTTGCGCCCTTCGCTGCTTGCCATAAAAATGTATTTAAAAAATCAAATATTTACAGGAATTCCCGATGAAATGAAGGCAGACTTTCAAGAATGCTATGATGCTGTCACACGGCAGCGAGTGGCAAACGCGGAAGCCCTACTCTCGATGAAGAGCCTACACCAGAGCCTGGAGGTAGCACTGGAAGAGGAAAAAAACAAGCACGTCAAGGCCCAGGATATGATAAAGGCCTGGGAAGCGCGCAAAGTGCAGTTGGAGAACAAAAGGACTAACGTGAAGAACCAGAAGGAGTACAAGAAGCTCAAGAAGGATATCGAGGCGGCCGCAAACCTCGGCCAGAATGAGCAAGAAACATCCGAAGAGCCAATTATGGAAAACATTGTTATTGTATCGTTAATATTTCTGTGCTAAATTATGATTAAATTAAATTTAGTTTACAAAAACAAACAAAAAAAATATCATAATATTTTTTATTAAAGAAATCTTAAAGCTAAAAAAAGGGTGATAAAATGCTAAGCATACCACAAGAAAATGAAAGTCTAGCCACCGATTAATTAATCCGATTAATTCAATCGTATATCGGATTTCTCCCATCTCTTATTTTGGCGCACTTGTCGAACGATTTGATTAAAGTTGAAACTTTTGGAATTAACAAAGCTTCATTCGTTTAATAATTATTTGCTACTATTTTAAAATGGCAAGCTATTCTTTACCGCTCCCTTCGCAAATAGATTCGATGCTGGATGAGTTTGTGGAAAACACAGAGTTTTTCAAGGAAATGGCCGAAGGTGAGTAGTTGCGCCCTTCGCTGCTTGCCATAAAAATGTATTTAAAAAATCAAATATTTACAGGAATTCCCGATGAAATGAAGGCAGAGTTTCAAGAATGCTATGATGCTGTCACACGGCAGCGAGTGGCAAACGCGGAAGCCCTACTCTCGATGAAGAGCCTACACCAGAGCCTGGAGGTAGCACTGGAAGAGGAAAAAAACAAGCACGTCAAGGCCCAGGATATGATAAAGGCCTGGGAAGCGCGCAAAGTGCAGTTGGAGAACAAAAGGAGTAACGTGAAGAACCAGAAGGAGTACAAGAAGCTCAAGAAGGATATCGAGGCGGCTGCAAACCTCGGCCAGAATGAGCAAGAAACATCCGAAGAGCCAATTATGGAAAACATTGGCGACGGCATCCAGATCGAGGGCAACGCCGAAGTATTCTCCATATACGATCCCTGGTCGAAGGCTGTAATGCTGCATCCCGTTCGGAATACAAAGTGCGGCCACTTGTACGATCGCGATTCTGTAATGGAAATGATAAAGCACAAGCTAGACATCCGCTGTCCGGTTTTGGGATGCGGCAGCAAGAGCTACATACACCCGAACATTCTGGTCGAGGACCTGGAGGCGCGCGAGAGGGTGATCCGTCAATTGGAATCGGAGGAGGAAGAATATAATCGAAATGAGACTCTTGAAGATACGATGGCTCCTGCTGATGAGGCTCCTGAAGGTTCCGAAAATTATGAAGTAGAGGCTCTTGATAATGACGATGCTCCTGAAGGTTCGGAGAACTACGAAGTGGAGGCTCTTGAAGGTGAGTCTCTTGACGATGCGGAGAATATTGAACCCTAGGGCTACTTGGGTTCAATATTCTCCGCATATTAAGCTTACATTATCCTTAACTATTCTAGTACTTTAAGAATTGTATTGTATATGTGTAATGTATGTGTCATCAATTGTATAAATAAAGATAAAACAGTCGTTGCGTTCATATTATAAATTATTGTGTTTAAAATATATTTAAAAACTAAGAATTATCAAAATATCGATAAATCGATACAAAAACCGACTGTCACCACTAAAACCTGCAGCAAAACAAAAGAAGGAAAATTACTAATTTAAATCGTTAAAGAGATTTTTTGGCTAAAAAGCTAGGTAAAGCTGTGGCTAAAAGTGCCGGAGAAGCTGCTAGTGTCCATGTCCGACTCCACGGTAACCAAGATGCCCGTTTCGCAGACAAAAAAGTGCTCTCAGTGCTCGGGCCTATGATGGAGCGCTAGCTCCTGGTGGCCAGAATGTGGCCAGCCGCTCTCACCCGCCTCCTCAGACGCCGGATTGTATACATTGCCCTGGGCGTGGTGCTGGTCCTCTACGGGTTCGGCTACCTATTCTACAGAGTAAGTTTAGCCCGGAATGTGGGAAATTTTTTGTAACCATCTCATTGCGTAGGATTCCTTTGAGGGACTGCATCAGGACGAGTATGTGGTGCAGCGCACGCGTCCCCTGTTGTGGACACAGCAGATCCTACCGCCCGAAGAGCAGCTCAATCGAACGCGAGGCGATCCCGAGGCGCGGTGTCGCAACTCTGTCCAGGGCCGGCAGCTGCTGGCCGACGAAAGGGGCTTTGTGTGCCGGCGCGAGGAGCTACTGCCCAACGGATGCTGCAATCCCGAGCTGCCCGGCATCGGCTACTACAGTTGCCAGTCCTGCAACGCCACCACACACTGCTGCGGCCTGTACGAGTACTGTGTCTCCTGCTGTCTGCATCCCGGAAAGCAACCGCTGCTGGAACAGGTACTTCGCTCGCTTAATACTCCCAAATATATCTTCGCCAAGGTCACCGATCACTTTGAACTGTGCCTGGTCAAGTGCCGGACCAACTCGCACTCGGTGCAGCACGAGAACCAGTACCGGGATCCGTTGGCCAAACATTGCTACGGCCTGACGGAGGTCCACGAGTCGCAGAAGAACGTGGCCCCCAAGGTGGCAGGGAGCTAATCTGAAGATAGAGATTGATAAGTCAGGGTTTCGGCTTAGGCCAAGAGAGATGTGTTCTTTGTTTCCCGGAATACCAGGAAAAGTTATCCCTGGCAAGCTATTATTAAGAAAACTTTATCGTATCTTCTAGAAAAATTTCCTGCAGGGTTTCAATCGTTTTTATATTCGCAAAAAGTGCAATTTTCTTCAAAATATTGGTTTTTCTATCGTATTACGAATAGAGTTCTACGTATTTTATGGCCAAGACTTTTGTTTATAGCCAAGTTATCGATTCCAGACGGTTTTCAATTCCGACGAATGATTACATTATTGGATTTCAGTCTCCGACGGAGTCGAGGTTCTGGTAAAAAAAAAAAATACAAACACTTTGCAGCAATTTGAAACACCATTTCAAGGTACTCCTAAACAGCTTTATAATATTGTAAATTGCCATGATATATGGCTTTTAGCCGAATACAAATAGGTAGAAAAAATGTAGTTCTTAAGACTTAAAAACTGTCCAAAAGTTGATGACAAAAAAAACATAGTTTTAGTTGCTGATATTTTTGTAGAAAGTAGATGTTTTTTTTTTCTCAAACGAACAAATTCTTTAGCTCTCTTTTTTATACTTTATATATTGTCTTATACATTATATATTAACCGATTTATTGTTGAGTTTTATTAGGCATATTGTAAATATTTTCAGAGCCTACCAAAAAACATCATAACTTTTTTTTTTAAACGTAAAATTTATTTAAAATATTTATTCTTGGGTTGAAAATGTAAATAAATCTGTTGCAAGTACATGGTTGCAATACCAGAATTTTGGAATATAACATAATTATTTAGAGAAGAAGCATCTAACATCTATTGGGTGAAGGGCTCCTGGTGGACGACCTGACCCTCGATGCCGTAGTAGATGGTGTCGTCCTTGACGTAGCCCCAGGCCATGCGTCGGGACGTGAAGCTGATGCCGATGTCGCCGCTGGGAGCCACAACGATGGCGCCACCGGTGCCGCCCACCCTGCGGGTCATCTCGCGGCACTCCTGCTCGGTGGCAGCCTGCGCCGAGAGTCCTTTGCAGTCCATGGCGGCTAGGATGCGTTGCGCCAGATTGTAGCGCATAATTGTCTCGCCGTGTCCCGTGGTGGAGACACCGCCACGTGCGTTATCTGCATAGGTTCCGCTTCCCAGGATGGGGGTATCCCCGATCCGTCCTGGCCACTTTCCAGTAATACCGCCCGTGGAGGTTCCAACCACGATATGACCCTCGGCATTGATGGCAACGGCGCCGACGGTTTCGCCACTGGGATCCGTTTTTGGCGTAGGCTTCTCCTCGGCCAGTTCTGTGCGGGCAAAGAAGGGATCCTTGCCCTGGTTGACTTGCTCCTTAAATTGCTGCAGCGTGAAACGGGCTCCCTCGGTGACCAGAGCATTGGGCGGCAGTTTCTCACTTCCCGTGGCCAGGGCCAGCTCCAGGGCAGCCTCGCCACCCAGGAACGTGTGTCTCTTCTTCTCCATCAGCCGCCTGGCCACCGTGATGGGGTGCATAACATCCCGGAGAAGGGTAATGCAACCGGCTCGGAGATCCTTGCCCTCCATCAGGCTGGCCTCCATCTCCACCTGACCGTTGGTGTTCAGGCAGGAGCCATAACCAGCGTTGAAGTTCTCGTCCAGCTCCATGCTACGCACAGCAGCCTCCACGGCGTCCAGGGCGCATCCAGTGCTTCCGTTCTCCGGCTGCAGGAGCCTCCAGGCACAGCGCAGGGCCTGCTTGATACCCTGGAATTTTCCGGCAATGCGGGAATCGGATATGTCTCCGGCTCCGCCATGGATCAAGAGCATGGGACGTGGCATCTTCTGAGGAATAGAGATCGGTTAATCGGTTAAGCAAAGCCTGCTGGGTTTCCAAATCCAAGTAAAGCAACTGGAGTCTCGATTGTTTCTGTTTTTCTGGTGCGGTGAGTGCTTTCTTTATAAATAAGTATGTGTGTAGTTGCTGATAATACCCTATAATCGGGTAGAATATCTTTTCAATTTGCTTTATTAATTATAATTTATTTTTTTCTTTTTTTTCTATATTTATTTTATTTATCTTAAAAGGGTATTTCTATAGTTTGATATGTTTTTTTATTACAATAGAGGGTACAGAGTGGAGGGTATTCATCTTTCGTTATGCCTTAACCAAAGAGAATGCAGTTTTAAACTTATATTTGTTGTTTCCTGAGGTTTCGCTCTTATCCGGCGATAAGAAGAGTAATCAACATTTTTTCATGTAGTGGTTTATGGTAATTTTATAGCCTTGATATCGTTGTGGATTCTAGAGGATCTGGAATTTGTATCAGAGTGTGCGTGTTACAAAAATTCCACTCTTTAAAGAACTCACTCGAGAACAGGCTCAACCCGTTAAAGTGAGTAGAGAAATGCAGTTGAGTGCTGCAGTTTACACTGGAAATAAAACGAAATATTTAATTATTTTTCATTAATCAATAAAAGGTTAGAAGCTTGGCTGCCATAATTACAGCTTTATAGTCGCAGTTATTATCATCATCGTCTATTCTGTGTCCAGCCAAAGTTCAATGGTCGCGGTGTGGTTCGTGTCGCCGCAGCGGGGCATGCCCCCGACCCGACCCGACCCGCCCCTCGCTCCCCACCTATGCCACCACAATGATGGAGCAATTAAAGCGAAACGTTTAATCAAAACACTCCATGGTTGCCCAGCACTGGAAATTGCGGCTTGATTGAGTGCTTCTGTGATGCCACAATGAACCGTTATTTCGCAGGATAAGTGACTTCTACTGTGTTCTTTCCCCCGAAAATATAATTAAAATAAATACAATCAATTCGTTCAATTGAAAAATGGCGAAGAAATTTCATGGAAGCTTTAAAGTCAAGTAAGTAGGGAATTAATTAATCTAAATGGGATTACCTTTAATTGTTAGTTTGAAAGTAGAGCACATGGACATTTATTTAGCCAGGTGGAGGCTCCACTACCCTCTCCACTTTCCACTCTCCACTCCACACACACACACACACACACACAAACACACCCATTCACACACTCAAGTGTGTAATAACATTTTATGGCATCGAACCGTGAGAAGCGTTGCTTGAACTCTTCTCCAGCTCCACATCTACCATATCTGTCTTTGTTCCCCACAGTCTCCCTTTGTTGTTCTTCCAGTCTCGGGGGCTCCCAAGGAGCAATTTTGGCAGTCTTCCCCACTCGTCACTCTCCACTTCTCGATTCCCATTCTTTTCCTTTTCGGTCTCTTCCTTGCCCTGGCGATTCCCTGTCTTCCTTTCACTTGGGGATCAAACGTAAATTTCACTTTGTGCAAAATGAGAACGAAGGAGGAATATGGAGCACAAAAGGCCAGACCCAGCAGGCGTACACTGGGAGAAATTTAAGAAGATATCAGGTATTTTTAAAGATATTTTTTTATAATTTGATTTTGGTGGCACAAAAAATATCCTTTCTTCTATTTAATTTTTTGATTATTAATTTTTATAAAAATCATACTTTTCAATAGAAGTAATATTGCACTTTTAAAGAACATAATGTTTATCGATACGATAGGATCCCTTCTTATTTAAATAATAATTACCATCTATGGTTTATCATTTAGAATTATTATTTTTTTGTTCACTGTGTCCTCATCTATGTGAGTTTAAAGAAACACCAAAAAAAACGTAGACTTTTTGGATGGCGTTGGAGAATTTATAAATCAAAACGTCAGAAATTGTTAACGGTACCAGAGCGACTGATTTTGTGGGTAGTCAGCGAATGACGGGGTGCTGTGCCGTTAGTCCAGTCGACTTTTTCGTCCTCACATGACCTACCCCCCACCGCCCCCCTCATCATCATTATAAACATCGCCATCATTATAGGGTTGAGCATGGAGATTTGGAGAGAAGGGTTTCGGTTTCGGGATTAAATGGCGTGAGATGGAATCAAGGGTCATGGGTTAATAGTTCACGTACCTTTTGGCCTTATCAATCTAATTGGGTGTGAAATGTGAAATGCACCCAACAAAAGGGTGAAAATTTAATATTTACACACAATGCATGCGATGTATGCGAGTTTAGTTTAAATTTCTTGTTCGTTCTCTTTAGAGTAATTTATGTTAGTTTTGGTGCTCCTTCGGGGGGTGCTCCATCCGGCGGCAAGGTCGCACCTGTCGATTGTTATGGGTAATTGCAACCCATGGCAGGACAAACAGCAACGACAAAGACGCAGTAACAGTTGCTTTTGTTGCGGCTTACGGATGCCACTCAATGGGGCATCCATTACCACACTTCCTTCGCTTCCTTTACTTCCACAGTGCCACCTCGTTCGTGCTCCTCGTGCTCCTCTCGTTCCGTTCCGTTTCGTACTTTTTCCGGTTCAGTTTACCCGTCAGCAGGAAACCGGATAATTTGCTGTCTCTCCGGAAAAATTGAGAAAAAAAAAAACGAAGGAAGAAAAGCTAACTGAATGATGGCTCTTGACTTCAAACACCTAACGGTACTCGGTCCTTAGGTTTCAAGTCAATTTCCAATTAAACTTTTTGCTGTCTGGTCACACAGTGAAAGGAATAGTGTGGGAAATGCAAATATAACAAAAAAGTAACGGGTACAAATAGTAGTTTTAATTAAATAAAAATGATACAAATTAATTATAAATCATAAATCTTTTTAAATTGGAAATATATATATATTAAAAAAATACTGTTTCTCTTTGTGTAATCTAAAATGATTTTCCAATTAAACTCCTCGTTTCGGGGGTTCCACTTTTTTGGTATGTTTGTGGACTTGTTGAAGGCGATTTGATACCCTTTTGGCCTGACTTCTAATGGCCCCAAAATTGGGTTGTTGAATTGCCGGATTGGCAAATGGGCCTCCAAGCCCCTGAAAATCCCCCATATCCGTTACACTCGGCCAGGACAATGGCCCGGCAGTCCTTTTTAACGCATTTCACTTTCGACTTTTTGAGTCTCTCGGCTCGCAAATTAAATTGTCAGCTACGGGTCGGTTCCTGTAAGTTTTGTCCTTCGGGCTTTTCCCACTGGGATTTTCCACTGGTTATCCTTCCTTGGGAGTGAATATCCTTCGACTTGGATTTGATTTTCGCTGACGGTTTTGTCTTTTGGTCGATTCAAGCGTTTGTCGGCCACTTGAAAATTAATTTGGAATAAACCCCAGGCATTATTGTATATATATCTTTGTCTGATAATTGAATTTATCGATACGAGGCATCCCGTTTTGGCCATATTTTCGTTGCCTGTTTGGTTTTAAGCCAAATTGCGTGTTATAATTTCATTTCCTAGCCATTGGCAACCTAACTAACTGCAATTTGACTAAAGTAAATATATTTATAGATAAAAATATATATTACATATATATTTTGGTGTGTGTTTTTTTTCGCCTTTAATCGATTGTTCTGGATTTTGTCTGTTTGGGAATTTAGTTTTGGCCAAAACTGTGGGAGATTGCAATTAAGAAAAGGATGGACCTGGCAGTGCCTTATTTTGATATAAAAATATAAATATTCTAGAATTAAATAAGTAATTTTTATAGTTTATATATTAATATATATTATACCTTAAATTAAACAAGAGTTAGAAAACTTGTTGTATTTTTAACATATTTATTAAAGTTTCATGAAAAAAGGACAACAGTGCGTATGATTAATATTTTTTGAAAAAAAGAAAAAACTTTAGCTTTTATAATATATAATTATTTATTTTTTTTAGTTATTATATTAATAAATTTTATACCTTAAACTAAACCTTAACTTACCTTAAATTAAAATATGTATATATTAAGATTCAAAAAAAAAAACCAACACTGCGTATGATTAATATTTTTCTTTTAAAAAGAAAACTCTTTTTTATCTTTTTTTATCTTTTATCTTCATAATTTTAATTATTTTTAATATAAAAATTAATCAATTACAAAGGATCATCCTTATCCTTTATCAAGGATAATAACCCACAAGAGTTAATGAACTTTTGTCCTTGGCTATGGCAACTTTTTCGGTGGCAGAACCCGATGAAATTTACGAGCCGGCTGTGACTTGTCTATTTTCCCAGCTCTGTGTTATCCTTCATCTTATATCCTGGAAACGCATATCCATATGGCTATGACTGGCTTCCTGTTTTTGGGGCCAAAGCGCCCCCTTTTTTCATCCATTTCCTGGCCTATCCGGAGCACTAATTCAATTCTAATGTACTTTGGATTGGACTTTTGGTTAATTTTGGTTTGGGCCAAGAGATTTCTGTTAGGAGTCAACGATTAAAGTCGATTGCTTTAAGCTTAGTTAAGGATTTGACCTTGGCGGTTGAACTTTGTATAAATTCCTGCCAAAAGCTGACTTTTAATTATATTTAACTTGGCTAAGAAAGTTGTTATTGGATTTTGTTTAATAACGGAAATTGTTGGTTTTTAGATGGAAATGTTTCAAAATTTCAAAATTCAATCAATACATCTTTTTTTTATATAAAAAATAAGATTTGAGGCGTTTTAAATGTTTCTAAGATTGAATTTTAGGAAAAGATTAGAAAAACTCTTCGAAAAACCTCTTTTTTTAGATAAAAACTTTGAAAATATTTATTGGAGAATATATTTATTTTTTGAAAAACAAATCAACTTGTTTTTCACCTTCTGGCACTCCATGAATTCCCAATTCTCATTTTCCGAACCAGGGGGTAAAAAATAACTTTTTCCATTGCGATTAATTTACTTGTTACTCGTCTCGATGTTTTTTGTTTTGTTTTGTTTTGTTCCTGTTTTGTGTTTTTTATTGCAGCTCTTTTTTATGATCGCTTTTTGTTTTGCTGTTGCTGTTGTTTGTTGTTTGTGTGCCTTCTGTTTTGGTGTTCATTATGGCAATGAAGAAATATGAAGCAGCAAATGACAAGTCCCGAGTCCGGAGTGTCCAGAGCCCAGGGGCGTCCAGATTCTGGTGGGGGGAGTAAACAAAAAGTTGATGGCACCAACCCGCGTCTGGGGGCTTCTCTGTCATAGTGAGAGGTGGCATGCGGCATGTGGCATGTGGCATGTGGTTGGTGCCTCGGTAAAGGGGGGAGGTGATAAAGTATTTTGCGACGCAGAATGCTTTCACTTCAGGCTCTCGGCATACGTGTCCAGTTTAACTATGACCCATGGGTCCACAAAAAATGGGTTTATACTGCCTAAGATTTTGTGTTTTATTAAAATAAGAATAATTGAATTTCTTAAAAACATATTTTATATAGTTTTTAGAAGATTTTTGACCAGTTTTCATCATAAAAAAATACATTAAAATTTTTATAGAAAAAACCCGAAATATCTTTCCAATTTTTCAAAATTTTGTTCAAATTCTGTTTCCTTATTTCGATTTTAAGATTATTTTAGGCTATTTTATAGGTATAATTCTATTTTTGGAATATTATTTGATATTTTATGGTTAAAATTTTTTATTTTTTAAACAAAATATTGTTAAAAATTTGAAAGCCTACCCTTTTCTTGAAGTTCCTTTTCTTGATCGCGCATTCAAACCGCATAAACGCCATTTCTCTGCCTAGAATTTTTGGAAAACTTTCGGACAGGACTCGTTATGCCTGTCGCTCCACCACCTTGGTGAGGCGAAACAACAACAACAGCAAAAAGAACCAGAAGAGAAACAAAAAAAAAAAAAACAGGCTGAACAGGATCAACAATGGACAAAGGACATCAAACACTTGGCTTTTTATGTGTTATGTTGCCTTGGTGGAAATTTGATTGCTCTGCTCCTCGTCCTTGGGTCCTTGGTCTTCCTCAATGCCCATGTCCTGTCTCTCAATTGTCCTGTCTGCATACACACACACACACACACAAGTAAACAAACAAACACAAACACACACACGTACATGTGTATTTATTAGCCCACCGCCCGCCCCCCACTTTAGCAATTTGTTGCGGCTTTCTGCCACGCCCCATGCCGCCCCCTTTTTCGGGCGGGGGAGAGGCTTCGTGGCACATTTCAGTTGATTGTCAGTTTCAGTTTTGGGCTTTCGAGTCGAGAGTTTGTGTTTCATTATCGCGGTTTTTGTCTCGTTGGGTGTCATTTTTTCACAAATCGACAGGGAAGGGTATCCTGGCTGCTGTATCCTGGCAGATAGTTTACAAATAATACAAATATTATTAGAAAATATTTAAATAAAAGTAGAAATCTTTATTTTAATTGAGAATTACGAAAGATATCCTTTTTTTAAATACCTTTTTAAATATGTTTCCCAGGGCAAAGAATAATAATAAATAATATATTAATTAATAATAATAAATAATAGAATATATATTCCTTCTTTTTGTTTTAATTTCCAAAAATAATAGAATATATTTAAGCTTCTCTAAAATATTCCAGTTTATCCTTGAAAAGGATTTCTTACAAGAAATTACACGAGTTTTGGTTTCATTTTTGTAGTTCTAGCCCAAGGCTGACCTTGAACTTGCATCTTCCAACCCACCCTATCCTTCCACTCCCCCAGCCCCGCCCCTCACTCCCCACCCCCCCTTCTACCCAAAAAAAAAAACGACGCCTTTTTTTATTGTTTACCGGAGTTCGCTTTGTTTCGATTTGTTTTGTTTGTGAGCGCTTTTTTATGTGCGTGAGCTGCGTTCCGATTGGATTTTGGAATTAATTTGTTTCCCAGACCGATTCTTAATCCCCCCACTCCACCCCCCACACCCCTCAGCCTGCTGCAGCTTTCCTTTAAACTGATTTTTAAATAAGGATTCTTATTTAAGCTGCCAATTAAGAGAAAATCCATGCAGGCCAACTTTGTTGATAAAAAATACAAAATCGAAAATAAATTAAAAAATATAAAATATTTTAAGTGTTTTTTAAGTGCTAAGTGCTGTTGATGAACCAGGAGGAAGGCTCTAGGATTTTTAGTTAATTGTTTTTAACAGAATTACAGAAAATTACATAAAAAATAGATATTTTTTATAGGTTTTTTAAGTGTTTTTAAGTGCTAAGTGCTTTTGAGAAATGAGGAGGAATTCGCTAGGACTTGATAAGTTTTTTATTAATTAATTGTTTTTAAAAGAACTACACCCGAAAAAAAGTCCTAAAAGTTCTTTAAAACAAATTTTTATTAAATTATAAAATTAATGTATATTTTTGACTCGTAAATTTGTTTAAAGTTGAATCAAAACTTTCAGGGCTCATAAATTAATACATTTTTTTGATTAATTGATTTTATTGATTTTTGAAAACTGCAAATAAATTGGCAACAATTTCTCTTGGTGTCAGTTTTGGATTATTTTATTTTTTATTCAACAGAAACAGAACGAGGAACAGAAACAGAATCCTTTGAGTCCTTTATAGCAATTTACATGCGACAAATAAAATCCTCAATCATTGGTAAATTGTTTGTTCAGTTCATAAAAAATAGAACAGGTGGCTAAAAAAAAAATAACTGAGGGTTTTGTGTTTCCTATTTTTTTTTTTTTTTGGTGTCCATAATAAATGTTAAGCCACCGTTTGTGGCCACGCAAGCATTTTGGTGCTTTTGATGGCTTTAACCCCACAGAGTGTAGTGCAAAGAGAGGGGGGTTAAAGTCCATTTCCTTTGCCATTACCCACCTGTACAGGTGGCACTGGTATGCAAGTACGTGCCCGGATCCGGATCCGGATCCCTTCAATGGCACTGTCATTGAGGGACCTCCAAGTGCGACTCGAATTCCTGAGCCTACTTCCGTTTTCCTTTAGTCCTTTAGCATTTTGCCATTTTTATGGGGGTTTTTTCTCTGGGTTCGACACTGAAAGAAATGTATACTATATATATACGGTATAATATATATAAACTGAAGTATTATTTCTTAAAAAAAAACTCTTTTCTAGAAGGTTTTCTGTTCCCTAAAAAATTATCTTCAAAATAGTTTTTTTTTTGGCACTTTGATTTGTTTTATGAATTAATTTAATGGTTTTCCTTAATTTTAAGTTGGAAAACACCTCTTAATTTTTTCTTAAATATATATATTTATTAGTTTGTTTTTTTGTAGAACCGCTTAAGCTTAATTTTTCATGCTAATGAAGGGGGAATGTTAATTGTTTTTCTTCGTTTTTTTTCGCTTCAAACCAGAAAAATGGCCCCCGAAAAATGGGACAGGATAATTGCCAGGCCATCAGGTGGTAAGCATTACCATTTCCACAGGACACTGCATACAGGACTCTCTTGCCGCTTGCCGTTCCAAAAAAAAAAAACAAAAAAATCCTTGGCAGGAAATTAAGAAGCGTTTTGCGTTTTGTGTTTCGCCTTTCCGACGCACTTTTTATATATACAAATTTTTTTGGAGGACTTTTTGGAGGGGCGGGGAAGGATCTATATATCCTTGACCCTAATGTCCGTGTCCGTGCCCCTGCCCTTTGCCCCTTGACCTTGGCTTTTCCGCAGAACTTTAAGTGATTTTTGCTTTGCCAAAAAACAAAAAAAAAAAAAAAACAATACAATTATTGGGAATCTCGGCTTGTATTTTGCAAATTAATTGAATGCCACTTTTGATAAATGAATATTTGCTTAACAACACAGTAATTAATATCTAATTAATATTAATATTCAGCCTTTGTTTAATATTTAATTAGATTTAATTCCACAAAGCTATTTATACAGGGAATCATAATGAGACATTTATTCGACTTTTAAAAGGCTTCAAAGGATATATTTTTTATATTATTTATTTGATTTTGTTTATAAATATTTAAAGTCATAGTGGAATTTATGGAAAATTTACATATTTTATATATTTTTCAACATATTTTATATATATATTTTTTTGATATATTTAAAGTTTTATTTTATTAAGGTTTTAATAATAAAGGAATAGGGGAATTTTTTTGCGTATATTTAGAAGCTTTCAAAATCTTTTAACTCTCTAAAAGTTTTACAAATTTATTTATTTATTTATTTAATTTCTTTAAAATATTTTGTATATTTTTTAACATATTTTATATATGTTTTTTTTGGGTAATAATATCGAGTTGAATATTCCCTTTAATGACTTTGTTTATTGATTTAATGTCGCCCGGAGAGTTGAGCAACAAAATGCGGTCACATTTCTCCCTTTTGAGAATAGAACGCATATTTGCATATTCCCGTTATCCCATACAAGAGTGTGTGCGTGTGTGTGTGTGTTTTTGGCTGAAAATGGAATTTAACTCATTTTGATCAAAACGATACCAGGCACGCCCACACCGCCCACTCGATTGGTGAATTGGCGAATTTTTTTGCTCGATTTTTGCAGTGGGTGGGCGGGACTGGGTGTGGCACATAATTACAGTTGTTGTGTGTGTGTGTGTGTGTGTGTTGCTGCGTGTGTGCGTGCGTTTGGCGTTGTTGAAAATTTGAAAAATTTATAGCATACTTTTTGGCGGGCGCTGCAATCCATACATTGCGTATACGCCGCATTGGCCCGGCGTGTGTTCAAGTGGCAAGAAAGTTGAATTTTTATTGGGGAAATTCACGAGTTTCTTAAATCCCGCGCATAAAAATAATAAAAAAAACAACAAAAATACAAAATCATCAGCAAGGCTGCATCCGCATCCGTAGCCGCATCTCATCTTTGCGTTTTTTTTTTTATGACACACACCCCAGGCTGTCGTAAAAAACGCGACATGCACTCCGCAAGCACCTTCAGTTAAAAAAAAAAATTAAAAGTAATAAAAAACCCTTACATCCTGTGGGTGAGAACTGCTCCTTCCGTTCCCCCGATAATCTTTTGTCGATTTTTCGGTTCGAACTGCATTAAAGCCAAGTAATGTGCAAAGGACATCAGGGAAAGGAAAGCTATCAGGCAGCAGGATGAAAATTGGTATTCAAAAACCGGAAAATCGGCAATGCCAAAGTCAGGTTTATATGATTGAGATCCTTTTTGTTGGCTATATTTTGTTGAAAAAGATTTAAAATTTTAAATAAATATCCTTTTTCTGTAACAACAAAAAAGACTTTGAAATCGAAACCAAAAGCAATTATAAATTATTGTTTTTTTATCAAACTTTTCTTTGATTTATTAATACATTAATTAATGTATTTTTTTACGTTGTTTAATTACACTTTAAATTATTTGTTTTTATTTATTTTTTAAGGATATAAGAATGTATTCTAAAAGAGGTTTTGAAAGGAGCTGTTGATAGGGATATAGTGGACCGATCCCGGCTGTGCCAAATCTCGAGTATAATATATCCTTTTAGGGATAGAAAGAATGAGAGTAAGGGCTAGGGTAGGGACATAAAGGACCCTGGGCAGGACTGGAGTGGCGCAGAAGTGTGTCGTAAATAAATAAGCTGCATGATGCCAATTGATGGCGAGTGGTGCTCTTCTGGTGGAGCAGAGTGGAGTAGAGTGGAGCAAAGTGGTGGCCTGATGGCCAGCCTGATGGCTCAGCGAGCGGGCCAAGGACACTGAGCTCCTCCTGGCTCGTAATTAGAATACATTTTGTTTACCAGAAGCTCCAGCTGCGACTGCAAAAGTCACTGCCACAAAATATGCATGTCAGTAGTGGGTGGGTGGTTAGCGCTGGGGGGGGGCGTGGTCAGTGAAGTGGGCTCTAAGGGGCGTGGCACTGGGTAAACAAAATTACCGCACCAGCGGTCAAAGTCAACAGGTTGGCCAATAAACCAGTATTTTTTTTGCGGTAACCGATTCTTATAGCTTAAAACAGGAATAAAAAATATATTATTATATAAAAAAAAAGTAAATTATTATGTAAACAAAGAAATTGTATATTTTTTAAGCTATTTTAATAAAAAAATTTATATTTTCTTTTTGAACTAATTGCTTCATTATTTGAAATTCTTTGAAATAATTGCTGCGAATTCTTCTCTAATTTTATTTCAAATCCATTTACATTTTCCCTATAATTTAGTTTAAAATTTCCTTTTAATTTCCCCTTTTCGAGTAATTTTCTGAAACTGAAAATACTTTTTTGTTGATTAACCGGAAAAGTAAATCGTTGAAAATCTGCTGAAGGCCTCTAATTTAGATTTGGTTTTGGGTTTCACCAATGCAATGTCTGCCAATCAAAAAAAAAAGCCTGCCTCATCAATACACTTAAAAAAATCTATACTTAATTATAAAAAAAAAACACTTTAATATAACAAAAAACAGGCTTTATCTCTCAAAAACCTTTTCAAAACATAATAATTTCCTTTTCGTTTCAAAAACTTTCGAATTAATCCCCAAAACAGCTTTATTTCCCTATTTTTTTATGGAAAAAATCCCCCCTTTTTGGTTTAGTGTTTGTGGCGTATAATAAATTCCTAGAAATCGAATGCCATTTTGCAAGGACATTCGAGTCCTTTTTGCCTTTTCCCAGCAAAATTTCGACCTCTCACATTGCTGCCTGCCACCCTTTGCTACTTTCTACTTTCTACTTGCTACTTGCAACATGCAACTTCCAACTTGCACTTTGGAGTTCTCGAATTTCCGTAATTACTCGCATCGCCATCGCATCCTGCCAGCATTCGTCCTGTTTGTCATATTGGAGGCCTTCTAACAAGCTGCAATTAGTCAATGGCCATCAGTGACTGGTGCCCGGATCTAGCCTGCCCCCTTGATGGTGGATGCAACACGTGGCCATTGTCCGCCCACACTCCACATGCCAAAACCTGTTGCTGCCACGAGACGAGGTCCCAGTTCCCAGTTCTCAGTTCTCAGTTCTCAGTTCCGAGATGCGAGATGCGAGTCCTGCGAGTTTTCAGTTTCCAGTTTCGTCCTGTGATGTGGCACTGGCAGTGGGAGAAATTGCCGAGCTGTAATTAAGTCCAATGCATTTGTCATTTGTCAGATGGCTTCCCAGCCAGAACGTATAACCACTGCCCAAGGACATGGATGCTGTCCTGGCGGTTCCCGTGGTCTGTCCCTCTTAGCTGTCCTTTTATGCAGCTCTTATTTCAGGCAGGCATCTCTTTGTTTCTTGAATTATTTATACCTGAGTGTGAAATGTGGTATGGGGATGCACTGAAAAAAATCAGTTTTTGTTTTTATTAAACAAATCTCTTTTAATTCCAACTTTTTATATAAAAATTTCAACTAAGAAAACAAGTTTTTACTCCTTTGGGTTTGGCAGTTTTATTCCCTGGAAAAGGGTATATTTCTCTCAGTGTAAATCCGTGTTATCTGAAAGCAGAAAGTGATAACTATAGGTGGAAAGAGATAGAGGAGAAAGGAATTTCAAGTCCTGCCGCTGAACTGCCCTTCGATTTGACCCGATTTTCTGCCTTT
Source organism: Drosophila vallismaia (assembly GCA_035047325.1). NCBI lineage: Eukaryota > Metazoa > Arthropoda > Insecta > Diptera > Drosophilidae > Drosophila > Drosophila vallismaia. The sequence continues at coordinate 9,933,143 of JAWNPU010000025.1, read as the reverse complement.
TAGCTGGAACATGCAACTGCAACTGCCACTGCTACTGCCACAGACACTGCCAGACTACTGCCACATGGCCCAGTAACAATTTCTTTTAATTTAGTAGGAAATGAGTTTACCATTTGACAAGAGCAAAGGAATGGTGTGACTTGAAGGAGTCGCAGGACTCCCATTCGCAGGATCCCATCGCATTTGTTGACTCTCTCTTCTAATTGACAGAACGGCAAAGTTTCCACGAATTATGGCCAACAATATGCATTCGTCCCGGAGGACGTGCCAAGGCGGTGGGGTGAAGTCCTTAATTTGACAGGCTCGGAGATTTACAGGATACAACGCGAAAACTCAGATGGATGGACATCGAAGGATCAAACAAGAAAGGCTATTAACTTGCCCCGAACTGGAAATACACAAATAAAAAAAGATGCAATTGGTAAATTATAAAGTTAAGAATTTAATTTTAAGAAATGTTTTGAATTAAAAGGAAAAATTTAAGGAAAGCTGGGAAAAATATTCGAATTTGTTGCCTACTTTTAGGCTTCAACAATCAAAATGTCCTTTTCCCTTTTTTCGTTGCATATTTTTGGGCTGGCTGGATGAAAATAGTCAGCTAATTGGCGGTTGATTAGCATCGGCCGGCTCTAACAAATCCCAAATTGGATTATAACCATAATCCCAATCAACGTCGGAGGTCATGGGCCCGACCCGCTAATGAGTTTCGGTTCGTTCCTCTTTTTTCTGTTTTTTTTTTTGGTTCAAGGAAAACGGAAATCAAGTTACAAATGTTCCAAAAAAAAAAAATAATAATAATTGGATCTGGGACCAAATTTTCAGCCAGATTTTGATTTAAAAGGACTTTTTGGGAAGCTGCTAGTAATTAAAAAGGATTTAAGCATCCTTTTTGTGGCATCCATTTTATTATCTTTTCACTTTCATATAAGAATATATATACATTTCCTTCTTAAAAATAACACTTTTATTAAAAAACTATTAAGTTTTTGATTTAAAAATTAAATTTTCTAACAGAATAATCTTAGAATTTCCAAAAATTCTGTAAGGTTCGATTTGAGGGAGCTAAGCAGCAAGTTGGATCAAACAAGTAGCTTGCAACAATTGGATTGCTCCAAAATACACTGCAATAAAAATGTATTCGAAGAGTTGACATATTATGCAAAAAAATATATATGTAAATTAATAATAATAAATATAAAAGAGACTCTTTCATAAATGATACAAAATACTTTCAATATAGTATAATTTTTTACTTTGTTTAAGTAATTTGTTTTTGTAATTTTTATAGAAACCATTTTAAACAACGATGAGGTTAATAAAGACGCCTTTAATTAATAGTTATATTACATTATTTAGCAGTAATAAGTTTCAGTGTATGGCATTTACTCGAACCTGTTGTGTTTTGTTCGCTTTGACAGAAGCTGCGACAAGTTGGAGCGTGTGAATGTGGACGGAGGTTCGATGGCACGTATGGATGGTGGAACGCAAGCAGTGGAACCCGTTGGGCAGGCTACACACTACACCACGAACAGCTGTTAACTGTTGTTTTTTTTTTGTTCGAACCGCCGACGAGGACGCACACGGACACGGAGCGCTTAGCCGCAGATTTATTTTTGGGATATTAAAAACCCCAAGAATCCGAGAATCGTAAACGTTCGAAAACCCTCGCGTCGGTCGGATCAAAAACAGATGCAGCTTTAGCTTTAGCACTCAAATAGGCAGCCGATAGCCGATCGGCAAAAACAAATCAAAACTATGAACAAAGCACGGTAATTAATAACAGAAAATCAAAAACAAAATAGAAATAAAGACAAACCGAATAAATTAACAACAAAAAAAGAGCCGAACGTGCGATAAGAACTCGAAGAACAACAACAATTTCGAACAGAAAACAGAAAACAGAAAAGTAGCCACTAGTGCATCAACAACAACAACAACAACAACAACAACAAGAACAGTGGCTGTGCGCGTATGGGTTTGTGTCTTATTTTGTTGTTGTTTCTGCTGCTGCTGCGTGTGTGTCTGTGTTTGTGCCTGGCTTAAAATCTTATTCTTCTTCTTATTTGGCTTTTTGCTATTTTTTCGTTTTGCTTTGTTTTGTATTGCCATTCGTTCAGCAACAACAACAACAACAACAAAAGCGGTCTAAACAAAATACAAAATAAAAAAAAAAAACGTGGCTCAAACACATTATAGAAAATTACGGTTTTTGTTTTCACTTTTTTTGACTGTGCATGTGTGTGTGTGTGTTAGTTTGTTTGCCTTTTAATTAGTTTAACCGCTTGTTTTGATTTTGGATCGTTTTCTGTGTTTTATTTTGCGTGTAAATCTCGATCGGTGATGTGTTTTGCTTTTGAAAACAACTGGAAAATCCAAGTACAACAACTGCAACAACAACGACAACGACAACAACAAACAAACAAAAGCGACGCCTAAAAACAAACAAGTGAGTGCTTTTGAGTATTTACAGTTAGAATAGAGTCAAGTTCATTTCGTTATTATTTTCGGTTGTTGCATTCTTAGGAGCCGAGCTTAGGATACACAAAACTGCAACTGCGATCTGTTGCTTCTTATGCTTTTGTTTTTGCTTTTGCTTTTGCTTTTGCTTCTTCCTCGGCTTCTGTTTCTGTTGCTGTCTCTTCTTCTTCATAGTTCTTGATCTTAAACGCAGCAGTGCTGTCGGTTTAGCCTTTTTTAGGCTAATTTTGGCTTATGTTGAAATAAAATACACTTAAACAAAATTTAGAGGTTTTATAGGTTTATAATTAAGCTTATTTTAGTATATAGATTAAGCAGGGATGGTTGTTTTGATTTTTTTCAAGTTTTTTTTATTCCTTTTTTTAAAAAACTCTAAACTAAATATTATTTTTAAGTTAAAAAAAAACATTATTTCATAGAAAATTAATACCCCAAAAAAATTTGCTAAACATTTAAAGAAATATGAAACAATTTTCTTAAATTTCAGCTACAGGGTATCAAATAGTCGAGCATGTAATTCTGTTGGTTTAGTTAAAACCCCGTATTTATGTTTCAAAATTAAGCCTTGATTAATGGATGCCAAATATTCAAGGCTGACCACGCCCCACTGCCCCCGTTTTCCGCCCATAAACTATGAAGCTTAAAGCAAAGCTGAGGAGTGTTTTTTTTTGGGGGATTTTTTTTTTGGGGAAAAAGGGGATTTTGGAGTGGTGCTTCTTCATCGATATCGAAATTGTTTTCACCAGATGCTCTTGGCCTTGCCAGAGATTGCACCAACACAATGGTAGAGAGAGAGGTTTGCGGTGATAACTGCTGCTGGGGGCTGGGGCATGCCACCACGAGGCACTCCCTTTCACATCCTTGCGAAAAATTGCATTCCCCCGGATATATCTTGCGAGCACATTCCACCAGAGAGCAGAGTGCAGTTAAGCGCAATCTTGTCTAGAATTTCAATACCAAACAGAACGCTTGACGCTTTGACAGCCCATGGAATCGGGTTGGTGCCGGGAACGAGGTGCCCCACGGGGTTGGGGTTTCTTGGAAGCAATCTAGACAAGTGGAAATTGTTCTGAATGATGCAATTGCATCGGACGTCAAGCAACAAACAAAAGCCACTAAAAAAGTTACTCAAGCTTCGCAAAATTTCCCTCAAAACAGCAAGGATGGAGCAAGGATGGAGCAAGGATGGAGCAAGGATGAAGGAGAACAGATATGACAGTCCAATGACTGAATCAAAATGGCTTTAAATGTTAAAGAAGATTTATTAAATAGGGAATTCCTTACGGAAGGATTCTGTTGGGAATCAGTTCTTAAGGATAATTCGTCAGGATAATAGCTCTATTCGAGACATTTCTCATCCGATTCTTACTCCTCAAAAGATTTCTGGTTCGATTACCTATAAATCCATAAAAATCCTGGAAAAAAAAGAATTATTTTGACGTTTTTTCCTTTGTTTTTGAGGAGAATCCTTAAAAATACTGGTTCTTCCTTTTTGGTTTACACTAAAAGCTATATCTCAGCTAATTCTCAACCGATTCTTAAGAGGAATACCTTAAATGATTTCTAGATCAATTCCCCATCAATCTAGATCAAAATATTGGGGAAGGAATATTGAATTTTTAATTTTTTTCAACATTTTTCCGATATTCGCCCTGAAAATCCATATGTCTCCCTGGAATGGCCATATCTCAGCTAATTCTCATCCGATTCCTAAACGTGATACCTTGAACGATTCGTAGATCAATTCTCTATGAATCTGGATTAAAATCCTGCTAGGAAATATTTTTTTTAGATTTTTTCTAAATAATTTCTAGGGAGTTACCTTGAAAAATACTGGTTTTTCCTAAATGGCTCACAAATGTGGCTATATCTTGGTCGATTCTTATCCTATTTCTAAGGGGTATACCTTAAAAGTTTCCTAAAACGATTCTCTATCAATCTACAACCCGAAAGAAAGTACTTTTTGTTTATTTTTAAGAAAGAAAGCTTGAAAAATCTTGAAAAATGAACATAAGACTCTAGGGGAAGAAAATTTGTAGTTAATCTTAAACTGATCTTTAAGTACCATCCCCCAAAAGATTTATAGATAGAAAGTGATCAAAAACAATCAAAAATCAAACATTATTCGATGAAAAAAAAGCATAAAAAGTCATAAATAGGCATAAATAGGCATAAAAAGTGTAATTAAAGCCATTAAATCCGAAAGCAAAGCCATAAAAATGGATCTTCCAGAATTGTTTATCCTCAAGAGCCGACAACAACGAGCAGAAAATATATAATTTATCAAATAAACATTTAGTCCGATTGCAAAATAAAGAATTAACATTTAAGAAGGGGGATTGCGTAAATTATAACCCTAGGGGAAACATAGGGGAAAGATATATCGAATATTGATTCTTGAGGAATGCAAAAAGTGGATTTCGATAGCCAGATTTTCGAATCGATTTTCGATTTAAAATCGTATCAATCTTTTTCGTAAAAGTTTCTTTTCCACTTTTATCTTTTTTTTATATATATATTTTTTTATATAGTTTTTTTTATCCGATTTCTAATAAGAAGGATCGCTATAGCTTTTGACAGCTATTGTGTTTGTTTAGCGGCATTCGCGTTGTACGAGAATCATAAAATGTTAATACTATTTTGTGATTTATTGAGACAGAAATAAATAAAACGCGACCGATTGATAAACGATTTGATATTAATATTTCGATATTCCGATAATTTTTTTTTGGCTTAGCAACTAAAAGCGGCGATTGCCCCGCTGACCCATTGACCTCTCAACCTCTCTATTGTTTTCTTTTCTTTCTATTTTTTTATAGTTTCTTTTTTCTAGTTTTGTTTCTAGTTTCAGGTGTTTGTGGTTTAAATTTTTCAAGAATCCCTCCAGCTGCCTCTTCTCGTTTTTTTTTTTTTTTTTTGTATTTTATTGCCGCAGGACATTTGCTTGCCACAACAAAAAGTGTGGGTGTGGTGTGGCATGCCACCCAAGAAAAAAAAACACCACCCACTCGCTCCTAAGGGCTGGCTCTGTTTTGACTTTAAACATTTTGTGGCACAGTGTTGCTTCTTCTACTTCTTCGGCATGAACCTGCAACAATGTCCCTTTATTTATTGTTAATTTTAAATTTAAAAAAAAAAACGAATTAATTAAGCAAAATAATGGAAATAAATAATAGAAAATGTTGACTTTTTAAGCGACTTTTTGCGCGACTTTTTTTCGATTTTTTTTTCGATTTTTTGTTCAACTTTTTTGTACTTTTTAGTCTGAATTTTTGTAATTACTTTTTTTATGGTTATTTTTTGCTTATTTTTTATGGCCATGCATGGGCGGTGGTTAAGAGGGGCGTGGACTGGGCCAGACCAGTTTCGGTTTCAGTTTTTAGACTTTTTTTTTTTTTGTCGCCTGGAAAATCTAGCGAAGAAATCCACGAAGCGTGAAGACCGGAGAATGTTTAGAGAATGTCGCTTTAAAAAAAAGAAAAAACAAACAAATAAATATTATTTACAAATATTATTTACAAATAATAAAGTTCTTAGGTAATACCAAAAGGGGGGGGGAACTATTTAGGGAACTATTTTAATCAAAGTAAAAAATTAAAACCAAAAAAAAAACAGCTGTTTTTTCTGTTCTCGTTTTTAAACTTGATTCTTTTTTTAAGGTTAATTATTTGTTGTTTTAATTGTTAGTTTTTTTTGTTTAAATTGTTGTTGTTGTTTTTTTGCTTTATTTGTTGTTTAAATTGTTAGTTTTTGTTGCTTTTTCTGTCGTCGCCATCACCAGATCTGAATCCATTTGAAATCGATTGAAATTTTCTTTTTTTTTTTCTTTTTTTTGTGTTTTTTCCCCTAGAAAATACTCTACATTTATGGCGGGGTATTAAGACTATTGCATAAAATATAATATCATATAAAACTAATTTTAAGATTTAAAAAAAAAAAAACATTCTTTAAATCAGCAAGTAGAACCTAAACTTTCATCTTAAAAATGTATCTGTATCTGTATCTGTATCTGTATCTGTATCTGTATCTGTATCTGTATCTGTATCTGTATCTGTATCTGTATCTGTATCTGTATCTGTATCTGTATCTGTATCTGTATCTGTATCTGTATCTGTATCTGTATCTGTATCTGTATCTGTATCTGTATCTGTATCTGTATCTGTATCTGTATCTGTATCTGTATCTGTATCTGTATCTGTATCTGTATCTGTATCTGTATCTGTATCTGTATCTGTATCTGTATCTGTATCTGTATCTGTATCTGTATCTGTATCTGTATCTGTATCTGTATCTGTATCTGTATCTGTATCTGTATCTGTATCTGTATCTGTATCTGTATCTGTATCTGTATCTGTATCTGTATCTGTATCTGTATCTGTATCTGTATCTGTATCTGTATCTGTATCTGTATCTGTATCTGTATCTGTATCTGTATCTGTATCTGTATCTGTATCTGTATCTGTATCTGTATCTGTATCTGTATCTGTATCTGTATCTGTATCTGTATCTGTATCTGTATCTGTATCTGTATCTGTATCTGTATCTGTATCTGTATCTGTATCTGTATCTGTATCTGTATCTGTATCTGTATCTGTATCTGTATCTGTATCTGTATCTGTATCTGTATCTGTATCTGTATCTGTATCTGTATCTGTATCTGTATCTGTATCTGTATCTGTATCTGTATCTGTATCTGTATCTGTATCTGTATCTGTATCTGTATCTGTATCTGTATCTGTATCTGTATCTGTATCTGTATCTGTATCTGTATCTGTATCTGTATCTGTATCTGTATCTGTATCTGTATCTGTATCTGTATCTGTATCTGTATCTGTATCTGTATCTGTATCTGTATCTGTATCTGTATCTGTATCTGTATCTGTATCTGTATCTGTATCTGTATCTGTATCTGTATCTGTATCTGTATCTGTATCTGTATCTGTATCTGTATCTGTATCTGTATCTGTATCTGTATCTGTATCTGTATCTGTATCTGTATCTGTATCTGTATCTGTATCTGTATCTGTATCTGTATCTGTATCTGTATCTGTATCTGTATCTGTATCTGTATCTGTATCTGTATCTGTATCTGTATCTGTATCTGTATCTGTATCTGTATCTGTATCTGTATCTGTATCTGTATCTGTATCTGTATCTGTATCTGTATCTGTAACTATATCTATATCTCGAAATGTATCTGTAAAAGTATCGCTAAAAGTATCTGTATCTCTAAATGTATCTGTTCTGTAAATGTATCTCTAAATCTGTATCTGTATCTGCGGCTGTGACGTTCGAAAATGAATCTGAATCTGAATCTGAATGTGAGGCTGAGGCTGAGTCAAGGTGACGTAATGCGTTGGCCTAAAGTGGCTTTTATACGCTCCGCCGGATCAAGTATCAATTACAAAAAAGCCAAAAGGCGCCAAAAAAAACAGCAAAAAAAAACAGCAAAACAAAAAAACAACAAAAAAGCGGAAAAAGCGGAAAAAAACAACCAAAAAAAGTAAAAAAAAAAAAAGCAAAAAACAGCAAAAAAACGCGAAAAAAAGCAATAAAAAAAGCGAAAAAAATAAATAAAAAAAGGCGAAAATAAAGCATCTCTGAGATCGGATCGGAATGAAAAATATATATCCGAAAGTCGCTAAAAGGCTGGACAAACAGAATAAACAGAGCAAATGGCACTTGAAAAAAGCAAAAAATATGGAATAAAAAAAAAAACAAATTCCAGTATTTGTGCGATTTTTTTAAGCAAAAACTTGCGAAAAAGTTTTCAAGTTTGTTTGACTTGAAATTAGAAATCCCTAAAAATAGCTAAAGGTGACAACAATTACACTTGTTAGCGGGAAATACAAAAAAAAAAAAAAAATAACTTAAGAGTAAATTTTACAAATTAGTAGCAGAAAATAGTAGTATTAGTAGTAGTAAATAGTAGTATTAGTAGTAGAATTTTTACTATTTTTGAGTGCACTCGTTAACTGAGAATAAGAAAAAATAACTTTAAATTAAAATTTACAAATTAGTAGTAGAAATAGTACTATTAGTAGTAGAAGTTAGTAGTAGGGCAGTAGAATAAATACTTTTTCTGAGTGTGAAAAATTACACTTGTTAACGGGAAATAAAAATTAAGAACTTTAACATAGAGTTTACAAGTTAGTAGTAGAAATAGTAGTAGAAGTAGTAGTAGTATTAGAAGTTAGTAGTATTAGTAGTAAAATTTAGTAGTATTAGTAGTAGTAGAAGTAGTAGTAGAAGTAGTAGAGGTAGTAAAAGTAGTAGTAGTAGGAGTAGTAGTAGAAAATAGTAGTAGAAAATAGTAGTAGAAAATAGTAGTAGAAAATAGTAGTAGAAATAGTAGTGTTTGTACTTGAATTAATAATTTTTTTTTTATTTCTTGACCTAAAAATTAGAACTCTTTTGCTGTCTAGTGTCTTTTAAAGCTGCAGCTTCTCTTGCGGGCTTCGGGCAACAGCAGACGAGGGATATCAGCTTACATTTAATACTCCCACGTAGTCCTTCTCCCCGAAACCCCCTTCTGTAACGCCTCTGGCACTGCCTCCCCTATGCTCTGCCCTCCCCCTCCGGACTGCCTCTCCAGCCATCATCCATCTTTTTGGCTGCAACTGACGTCCAAACATCATCGAAACTGTCGGCTTCTGTCGCCTCTCGCCTCTCGCCCATTCACTTTGCCACATTCTGTTGCAGACACTTTTCGACCAGCTGTCACGCCCCCCTCCCTCCCATCCGCCAGACGAAACAAAAGCAAAAGATCCAACCTTCAACTTGAACAGAAGCCCAAAAAAAAAAAACTCAATGTATGATTATACAAACAAAAAAAACAGTACGAGAAAAAAACAACAAAAAATCAAGAAAAAACTTTAAAAAAAAACCAGCAAAAAAAGAAGAAAAAAAGCTTAAAAAAACAACAATAAAAAAAAAAAGAAAAAAAAATAAAAAAACCAACAAAAGAGTGAAAAAACGGTAGCAATAACAATTTGCAAACCAAATGTAAATAAACAATAATAAAAAATTAACAAAAAAATTAACAAAAAAATGAACAAAAATGAACAAAAATGAACAGAATGAATGGAGAGCTGCAACAACAACAACAACATAAACAATAAACAATAAACAACAACAACATTAATTGGCAGATTGGCAGAAAATTAAACAACACAAATTACAACAACAGCAAGAACAAAAAACAACAGAAACAACAACAACACCAATCAGTTCACAAAATTAACTTTGACCAAGATTTTTCCACTTTTTTTTTTTAATTGTTTTTAGACTGTTTTTTTTTTTAATTGTTTTTTTAAGCTTTTTTTTTTGAATTGTTTTTTAGGCTGTTTTTTTTTTTTGTTTGTTTTTTTAAGCTTTTTTTTAACGCCTCGTCAATGACGCCCATAAGCCCCACCATTGATAGGTCAAAACTTCCAAGACTTTTTCCCAGATTATATACAAAGAATTAGTTTTTTTTTGGGGAACTAGGAATGTAAATAGAAATAGGAATAAAAAATAAAAAGATAAAAAAATAAGATAAAAAATAGACTATATTTTAGATGATTTTTTAGCTTGTGATTTCTGGCTATTATTTAGTCAAAAAAATGAAACTTTTTAATAAAAAAAAGTATAAATTTTAATACTACAACAAGTTAAAAGTTTTAGATACTCAAAAAAGTAAGAGGTATCAGGTTTAGGTACTTCGGCATTGATAGGCTAAGACCTTAGTTTCGGGAACTAAGAATTTAAATAGAAATAAATTATTAAAAATTAGATAACAAATAGAGTTTATTTTGGATGATTTTTCAACATCCTATTTTTCATATAAAAAAATACTTTATTTTGGATCTGGTTCTACCTATTTTTTATATCAATATTAAGTCTATTTTTCTTTCTATTTTTCATCTCAAATAGGCTTTTTTTTGTATGATTTTTTAGCCTCTATTGGGGTATAAGTTTTAATATAAATTTTATATCTAATTTAAAAAAACACTTTACATTATCACACTTTCGACAAAAGTACCAGGTATCATACATGTCCAGGTATCATACAAGTACCAGGTATCATACAGGTTTATCTATTGGCTATTATTGATATTAATTTTAATTCTAATATAATTTTAATATTAAAAACAGTTTATACTTTCTTCACTTCTTTGAGGTCCTACAAAAGTACCAGGTATCGGGTATTATACAGTTTAGAGATTAAGCTTTTATTCTATAATTCAAATGGAATTTTTAATATTATTTCTAAATATAAATCTAAATTTGATTCGGGATTGGGATTAAAAAGTGTTTGACCTTTGGATAACCTTATAGGAAAGGCTGCCAAGTACAGGGTATCATACAGTTAAGATTACTTTTAAAAATTAATTCTTAAACTGATTTGGGACTTGAAAAGTGTTGGAAATCTTTGGAAAACCTTGTAAAAAAGGCTGCCAAGTACCGGGTATCATGTTCAAACATGCCAAAAAAAAAAACCTTAATCCTTCATCCTTTGAAACAGCTTCTTGTTTTCTGAAAATTTGTTTTAATTTTGTTTCTTGAAACTCATGAACTTTTGAACTCTTGAAAAATTTATAAATTAGCGTTTTATAAAGTTTTTAATTCGAATTTTTTTATTCTCAGTTTTGAGTTTTTAGTTTCCTTTGCACTTTTTGCCACTTTTTGTGTCCAAATCCAAATCCCAATCCGAATCCGAATCGAGTTTTTTATTTTTTTTATTTTCTATTTAGAGCTTTTGTTTGTGTTTATTTTTTTCGTTGATCTCTGTCTTTTTTATTGTTGCCGTTTTTTTGTGTCTATTTTTTTTTTAGCTATTTTTTGTTGCCTATTTGCAGTCTGCCTTCGTTTTTTATTTGTCTTTCAACTTTTCGACTTTGTGCTTTTTGTGGAGAGTTCACGAGCGCGTCGTCCTCCCTCCCTACCGCCCTCCCTGCCTCCCTCCCTTTCGAGGTCGCGGTTACTCTTGTAAACAAATGCTTAAAAATGAATTTTTCAATTCCCCATTTAATGTGGCAACAACATGAAACAATAACAATAACAATAACAATAATAATAACAAGTCCTGTCCATGTCCTGGCGTTTTTCTTTGCGTTTCCATCGCTGGGGACTTGTCCGAGCGAGTGTGTGGAGGTCAAGGACGTGTCGAGGTCAGGATTCCCTTGGACCGCTGGGAAAAGTTTGGAAAAAAAAAAAACACCAACTTTATGGGACACTTGGTCCTCATTTGGAGTCACATTTTTGTGGCAACTCTGATGATTTATTTAGAGCGTTTCCCTGACACACTTTTCTATGTTTTTTTTTAAGGGATTTTCGTTCTATTTAAATAAGGTTTTATTTTATATATGAATTTCTTAGATAATATTAAAAGTTTCAATTTAAATTTAAATATTCTTAGCCAGAACGGGGATTGAACTTGAATTTTTCCTTTTTGGTATTTTTTTTTTGGGAAACTAAGAATGGTTTCTGTTACCTTTATTTTTCGAAGAGCTTCTTCTCAGTATATTCCTTTTTTTTAGTATTATTTCAAAAGGTTTTATTTTAAAAATAAGAAAACTTTCAGACCTAAAAAAAGAAAATACAAAAAACGTTTGCCAGAACCGAGATCGAACTTGAACCTTTACCGTGAAATAAAGGGAACTTTTCTGTTTACTTTTTCTCCTAAAAAAAAAAACCTTTATTTTTCCCAAAGAATATTCCAAATATATTCAGTTTTCTTAAGTTTCATTTGAATATTAGATAAAATTCCAAGTTTAAAAGAAAAATACAAATGTTGTACAAGAACGGGAATGGAACTCGAACCTTTAGCTTTTTGGGCACCTAAAATGAGTTGAAGGTTTTGAGTTTCCCCTAAAAAAAAAAACCTTTATTTTCCCCCAAAGAATCTTCTCAGAATCTCTTCTCATTCAGTTTTCATCACTTGAAATGATTTCGATTTCGATTTAGATTTTGATTTGGATTTTGATTTGGATTTCGATTCGCTTCCGTTGCCTTCGAATGCCCCTGAAACGCGATGTGGCAGATGATTAGCATTAATAAATCGTCGATGGTTCCGCTTATCATTGGGATTGAGACGAGGCTCTGATGGAGAACTTTCCGTTCCAATAAAAATTCAAATTCCAAATAAAAATAAATAATAATAAAAAAAAACAAAAATAACAAAACGTTTCCATTACGATTCCGATTCTGATTCATTAATCGGATCGATGGATCACAAACGATGATCTTTTTATAGTTTTTTTACTTCCCTGACAGTTACTGGAAGGTATTACCTGGTACTCTCAATAATATATATATTATTTCCAGAGTTCCAGAGTTCAAGATTTCTTAACGAATTACAAATTCAATTTTCAATTTAAATTCCATTTGTTTGCTCAGTTTTCTTCCATAATTATTGCCCGTTTTTTCTGTTTTTTTACTATTTTTTTTCTTTGATAATTATAGAGAGCTATTGACTTAACTATTTGGGGTTTACTTTACAATTTGCATTGTTCTGGGTCTCCCCCTGTCGGCGCCCCTGGCCTCAATTAAGAACCCAGCACCCAGAACAGCTGCATTGACTTTTGTTCTTAGTTGTCTGGGCTAAGTCTTGGCTTAGCGAGTGATTACCACATGAATGCAGTTTACAATAAATACAAAATATACTCTCGGGTATACAATATTATATAATATATATGAGATGTATAAATGAAAAGCCAGTCATATCTGAAAACTTTCCAACACAAAGAGCCAGACTCGTGTGTAATTTTTGTTTTTAAATATTTATAAAATGTCTCGCTGGCTCAGTCTCGGGTTGGGGTTAGGGATTCGGAATCACAAACAGAATCAGAATCAGAATCAGAATCAGAATCAGAATCAGAATCAGTTCATTGGCAAAGTAGACAACTCATTGTCTAAAATACATAGTTTTGCACTGAAAAAAACTAGTTTAGGGACAAGATTAATACTCAGTTTGTTTATATTTTAGAGCAAATTAATGAAAAACCTTTTTTCTTGATTTTTCTTGCCTTTTTCTTGATTTTTCTTGCCTTTTTCTTGCCTTTTTCTTGATTTTTCTTGCTTTTTCTTGATTTTTCTTGCCTTTTTCTTGATTTTTCTTGCCTTTTTCTTGATTTTTCTTGCTTTTTCTTGATTTTTCTTGCCTTTTTCTTGATCTTTCTTGCTTTTTCTTGCCTTTTTCTTGATTTTTCTTGCTTTTTCTTGATTTTTCTTGCTTTTTCTTGATTTTTCTTGCCTTTTTCTTGATTTTTCTTGCTTTTTCTTGCTTTTTCTTAATTTGTCTTGCTTTTTCTTGCCTTTTTCTTGCTTTTTCTTGATTTTTCTTGCCTTTTTCTTGATTTTTCGTGCTTTTTCTTGCTTTTTCTTGATTTTTCTTGCTTTTTCTTGTTTTTTCTTGATTTTTCTTGCCTTTTTCTTGCCTTTTTCTTGATTTTTCGTGCTTTTTCTTAGCTATTTTTGGTTTAAAAGAAGACGCCTAAGAGTTAAGGCTGCTTTTAGGTTTCCTTTGCTATATTTTTGCTTAAAACTAACTCCAAAACTGAACTCTGTAAAGATATACGTATTATTTTAATTATTTTTGGTATAAAAAACCTTTCCAAGCGTACCGGGTATCGTTAAGACAGCTTTAAGGGGTTTTTTTGGTATTTTTTCATATTATTTTCATAAATTTTAACCCCAAACAGAACTCCCTGTAAAGCTATACGTATTTTATCAGCTATTTTTGATAAGAAACACCTTTCCAAGAGTACCGGGTATCGTTAAGACAGCTTTTAGGGTTTCTTTGGTATTTTTTTCATAAGTTTGACTCACAAATTGTACTCCCTGTGTAGCTATACGTATTGTATCACTTATTTCTGATACTTTTGTATCCCAATAACGCTAAAGAGTACCAGGTATGGCAGTTTTAATGATTCTTTTGGTATTTTTTTGATAAATTCAACTCCCAAACTGAACTCCAAGAGTACCGGGTATCGTTAAGATAGCTTTTTAGGTATTTTTTTTTATAAATTTTAATACCAAACTGTACCCCCTGTGTAGCTATACGTATTATCTATGTTTAATATTAAAGAAAACGTCCAAGAGTACCAGGTATGGCAGTTTTTATGTTTTCTTTTGGTATTTTTTTTCATAAAACTAAAGTTTTTGATTCTTGACACACTTTTTTTGGATAAACTTTGCTCCCAAACTTTGCTCCTAAACTGTGCTCCCCATGTAGCTCTACCCATTCTGTTGACAATGACGATGACGATGATGATTCTGCTGGAAACTAATGCCGCAAACCCACTGCCAGACATATAATATCATATCAAATGTAAATGTAAATGTAAATGTTAATGAGCAATTTGTGCATAATCATGGCGCTTGAAGCCGCAAAAGCCGAAAAAGCCGCACATTGCGAAATCACAAGCGATACGAAAACTTGAACTATACAATAAATGCAGCTGCAACAGGCACCAAAAGTAACAAATAACAAATAACAAGTAATAAACAAAATAAAATAATCAATTTCTATATAAAAATAAATATAATATAATATAATAAGAGAACAATGGAGCAATAAGTAGAGCAATCAATGGCGCTTTTTTTTTTTGTGTGTTATTCTGGATTTATTTAGTGAATAAACAATTGAAATCAAATAGGGAATAAAGAGGCCTTAAATTCCAAAAATATTTACATAAATATTTATTCCGAGAGTGTATTTCTGTTTAAGTTCAGAATTTACACTTGAAAACCAAACACTTTTGTGTGAAATTGTTGAGTAAATAATGTTTGGGTCAGTTGATTTTTTGTCTATTTCTAGTCCAAGTCCAGGTCTTGCCTAATAGTTTCTCTAAGCTTGGGTACAAATGATAAATTTTATACACTTCTTGAATGGGATTCCTTGTGCTTATCACGAGACATCGGCCGGTATCAAAAATGTCTTTCCGTATCGCATTTATCGCCTTTAATCGGTCTGCACACAAACCGTTCCGATTGCCACCTACCACTGCCTGATACTATATAATATATACTCGTACTGCAGGTGCTATATAGTATATATCTTCCTACTGCAGTCGCGGTTGTCGATATCGGAGCTATTGTGCTTTTCAAATGACATAATCCCCCCACCATAAATATTCTACTCGTATGGTATATGAGGAATTGATTTACTTTCTTGGTGTGTCATCTGAAGACAAAGACCTCTCCGATTCAAGTTACAAGAGTGACGTGGCGGAGTCGTAGGCGTGACAAGTACCACAAAGTGCAACAAATGTAGCAACAATTGCAACAAATGCAACAAAAGTTGCCTCTGCAACAGTCACAGCAATCAGCAATCAGCTTCTGATACAAATTAATTACGACGCAGACACTGGGCAGACTAGACGGGGGTACAGTGACTCAAAATAGTTAAAAAAAAGACAGAAATTTTAAGAAATTATATAAATTTTAAGACATTCTTATATTTAATAAAAAAATTAATAAAAAAAACGATTAAAAACCCATAAATATTAATATTTAAATGATAAAAACGATATAAGAGGTATTTTGAAAGTATATTTTTATTATCTGAATTGTGAAACACAAAAAAGAAGCTATTTCTGAGTGAGAAAATCCCTTTGGATTGGACATTTTTCTATAATACTTTAGATAACACCCATGGGATATAGTATTTTGATCCCTCAAATTAGAGTATGGTAGAATTTTCAAGGTTGGTTAAGTGCAAGCCATGAGAATCGAGGAGGAGGGCGATTAATCAGTATTTATTGTATATAGTATTTTTTTTAGTGTATTTAGTATTTTATTTGGTATTAGTATTCTTAAGGTTCATTAACTATAAGCTATGCGAATCGAGGAGGAGGGCTAATAATTAGTATTTTTAATATTTAGTATTTTTTTTAGTACTTTTCTTATTATTTTGGGCTTATTAAGTATAAAGTTTGAGAATCGAGGAGGAGAGCGATTAATTAGTATTTTCACAATTTAGTATTTAGTATTTAATTGACCATTTTTTAGTACATTTATTCATGCATTAAGTACAAACTATGAGAATCGAGGAGGAGGGCAATTAATTAGTATTTTCAGAATTTGGCATTTATGATAAAATAGTACATTTTTTAATAAATGTCTTCATTTATTAGGTACAAACTTTGAGAATCGAGGAGGAGAGCGATAAAATAGTATTTTTTAATTTATCGTATTTAGTATAAAATAATACATTTTTTAGTACATTTCTTGCTTATTATTTATTTGTTTACTATTTTAATAGTTCCAGAATATAGCTATCCTTTTTTTACCAATTAGAATCAATGAATACCCGTTACTTTTATTTCTGCTGCTTTCGCACCACTGTTTTCTGGTTGCATTTTATAGAAAAGTCGGACTATATAGAGGTATTGGCAGATATCGCGTGGGGAGATCGCGACTTGACATTGGCTCCGCGACGGCCAGAAGGGAAACCCGCCAAGTGATCTGGCCAAGAGGAAAACCGGCCTAGCAGCAAGTGCCGTCTGGCAACCCGAGACGAGTCTCTCCCCGATCGCAGCTGCATCATAAAAATATACACATAAAAAAATATAAATATATATATATATAGTATAAAGCAGGAAGTAATCGGTCTTTACAATAAATAATTATGATAATGCCAGAGATGAATCTCCGGAATCTGGAGCTGGGCAATGACACATCCAGGACAGGAAGGAAGTGGTTACACTTCCTCTACCCTCCTCTACCCTCCTCTTCCCTGCTCCCCACTCCCGATCCAGATCGTATCTCTGATTCGGTTTCGGAATTACCGTCATTATCTCAACGGGCAACACCCCCTTGGGAATGAGAATCGCGGAATTATTGCCGGGGCGGGGAGAAGGCGTGTCTGTCTGTCTCTAGGGGTGTGGCTTTATCAGATTTTAGCTTAATTTGTGGTTAAAATCTTAATTTTCTTATTTATATTTAAAGTTAATATTGAATTTATTTAAAAACTAAAAAACAGAAAACAGAAAAGGTTTCCCTAAGTTTTGTGTAGTTTTTTAGTGTGTATTGGTTTTTATTATATATTTTATTGTATTTTTTATTGCTTATTATTTCTTGTTATATTTTTTATATTCTTTGTCTTTTCTGGCACTCTTGTTCGTCTAAAATTTCGATGTTCGACTTGGATTGAATTTCCCGGCACTTGACATTAAATGCCGTTGATAGCTGATCGGTGGATATAATATAAATATATATAATATATATAATATATATATATATATATATATCTACCATATAGTAATTGAATTTATAAATTTCTGACATTCGAATATCAAACTCGATGGAGAACAAAAAATATTTCCTGGAATTTCTGGCATTCTTGAAATATTTTTAATGTCATTCGACTTTTATTTTGTTTTTAGAATTTAAAGAGTTAAGATTTTCTTTCAGTTTATATTTTTTTTATGTTTTAGTTTTCCTTGTTTTTTTTATGATATTTTTTATGCTTTCTTGGCTTCTAGACTAAAAGTTTTTTGTAAACAAATCATAAAAATTTTATGCTACCTTTTCCAGAAACATAGAAAAAACATCAAAGCCGGAAAATTCCATTTATTCTTGGAACAAATTAACAAATTAACAAATTAACAAATTAACTAATTTAGTTTTGTTTGTGTTTCATTATTTTATTATAAATTTCAAGTTTAATTGTTTTTTTTTAAGACATAATACTGTTTTTTAAGACAAACTTTTGTTTTAAATAATTTCCCTGGTTTGTTTTTTGTGAAGAATTTGTCTGCCGCAATGATTGTTGCCCCCTGAGGTGACCTTCCCGCCCCTGCCACTCCTCTCGCCCTTGGCAATGCCTCACTTGCCTCACCCGCATCTCAAAGCGGAAGTGACTGGAAAAAAAAACGCGGGATTCATGCCACACATCATCATTATCATTGAGGCCATTATTATGCATTATGTGTGCCCCCGATTA
The DNA here is from genome assembly GCA_035047325.1 of Drosophila vallismaia. NCBI lineage: Eukaryota > Metazoa > Arthropoda > Insecta > Diptera > Drosophilidae > Drosophila > Drosophila vallismaia. The sequence goes on along the minus strand of JAWNPU010000025.1, from coordinate 9,914,734 downwards.
GGCATCGCTTGGTGAGGGGATTTGCCACTCCAAGGGGGGGTGGTGGTGGGTGGTAATCCCCTCCAAACGCCACCCATGTCAAGAGGGGACTTTGTGGAAGTTTTTAGTTTATAAATCCTATTAGTTGGCATTTTGTTCTCTTTTTTTGCTTTGAATTTGTTTTGGATTGCTTTGGTTTTTAGAAATTTTAATAAAAAATAGCAACTATAAGTTAAAAATACTTAATTTTATTTAATAAATAATTAAAAGGGGATAGTTTTTGTCAAATTTTCAAATCAGAAAAGTCTTAATCTTTAAGAGAAATGCCAGAAAATCATTTTAACTTTAAAATATTATTAAATATTATCAAATATTTTATATTACTTAGTTTTCCGGTTATTTTATTAGATAAAGAGATATATTTATTTATTTTTTCTATTATTTATTCCTTTTAAAGTCTCGAAACAAAACAAACAAAAAGTTTGTGAAGTGACTTTGAAAACAAACAACTTTTGAGACATTGGAAAAGCGGGGGACTGAGATTGTAGGAGTGAGAAGGAGAATTAGAGAATTAGAGAATTAGAGAATTAGAGAACTTGAAAATTAGAGAATTAGAGACGTTGGAGAATCCCCCCGAGATGCTAATTAAAAACCGCGACAAAGTTAATCAAAAGCAGGCTTTGGGTTTCGTCTCCGACTTGTCTCTGTTGCTCTTTTTTATTAAACTGTATGGGTTTCTATATATCGTGTATATATATCGTGTATATATATCGTGTATATATAGTATATTTATCTCATATATATATATAAATATATATATCTAAAAGCCAGACAAATAGCCGCCACCGATTATCGATAAACTCGAAACGAAACGAAACGAAACGAAACTTGAAATTTATCATCGAAAGATTCTTGAACTCGTCGCTAAGGTCAACAAGTGTCCCCTGCTCACCCCCTGGTCACCCCCTGGTTACTCCCCATATTTCCCCCCTTTCAGAAACGCCCCTGGTCTCGATCGGAACTGGTCTCGATCGCGGTGTTTGCTGACTGACTGATTGTTTGACTGATTGATCGCTCGATTATTGATTGATTAACTGCCGCTCTCTTTCTGCTCTTGCTTTAGACTCTCTGTTGCACTCGGAAAAATAAATAAATATATAAAAAAATATATAGAAAATAATAGAAATATAGAATAAAATATAGAAAAAAAATTAATGTCCCATTAAGACATTTTTTTTTTTGGCTTTTTATTAAAAACTTTGTATACAAAATCTGTGCTTTGTTGTCTAGTTTTTACGTTTTATTAAGAAACTTTACTATATTTTGTTTAAATATTTTTTATGTATAATATTTAAGACTAAGTTTGTTTCCGATTTATGATTTATTCTAATATAATAATGATAAATTCTAAAAAGCCAACCTAAAACCAAAAAAACCATCCCATTTGATTCTAAAAATTCTTAAAAGAAGCAAAAAATCAACGTATTTCTCTTCTAAATTCTAAAAATTCTAAAAGAAACAAAAAAAAAAAAAACAATCCTATTTAATTCTACACAAAATCTATAATTAATTCTACTAAATAAATAAATAAATAGGATATTTAGAATCAAATAGGTTTGTCTTTGTGTTTCCTTTAGAATTTTTTGACAATCTTTTAGAAAAATCAAATAGGATGGTCCTAGATTTTTAATATTAATTTATAAATTCAAAAACAAATAACAAAAATAACAAGAAAGAAAATTTTAGTATCAGAATTATTCATTAAGAATTATTCATTAAGAATTATTCATTTAAACCTTTAATATTATTTATTTCCTATTTAGAAATGTTTAATTTTGTTGTTAAGTGCAATTTAGAGCGCTATTATTCTTAATTTATTCTATTAATAATATATTTTTTTTTAATTGTTCCGATTATTTTTAATGAGTAATGTTCTTAATTTATTAAATTTATACAAAACTATAGAATATATTTTACAGTGTCCTAAAGGATATTTCAAGATCGAAATTCTGAAGAGTACGAGACTTTTATAAATATAAATTTTAATATCTTGTATCTTGTATATTCTTGTTTATAACCTTAATTAATTCTTTTTTAATTCTTAGTTAAAATATTTAATATAAATATAAATATTAATTTTTTTATGTTTTTCTTGCAGATGTGAGGCAGCCATGAAGTGGCAGGCTTTGATTTGTTGTCTTTGCCATTAAAATGTCCTGCCACTTGTTGCAGGCTTTCATAATGCAACAACAACAGCAGCAACAACAACAACAGCAGAAACAACGAACTCGATACAAGTCATTTGCTTGCCACAAAAGACACTCATACGCCATGTGGGCGGGAGGCAATCGGCGGATGTTGCAACAACAGCAGCCAACAAAAATAACAACAACAACAAAAGCCACAACAACAGTACTGGCCCATGGCCAAGGCTAAGGCCGCTGGGGCAGGCAACTTTCTCAGCAGCGCAGCACACGACTTTATTGCCACAAACCTGCAAGCCACCTGCAACAACACTAAATAGCGAATAACCAATACAAATTCAACAACAACAATTGCTACAACAACAACTATAACAACAACAACAACTATAATAGCGAAGAAAACAACAAAACAACAAACAAAAAGGCAACTGAAAACATCAACAAAAAAGTTGAGGAATTCCGTTGAACTCGAAGGAAACAAAAGCAAACCTAAAAATGTCTGAGGTAAGTTCACACGAAAATACACTGCAAATAAATCATAAATATTATATATAAAAAAATACAGAAAGTAATACAAGAAAATACACTTAAACTATACACTTAAAAAATAATATAAATTTAATAGAAAAATATATAGAAAAGAAATCCTAAACACAAAGTCAACTTTGAAAACTTTATTCTTTACGAATATTGACAAAATTTACATAGTTTTTTCAACATTTTCTTATAAAAAAATTAAAAATTCTAGAAATTATTAATATAATTTAAAAAAAAAGAAAAGAAAATCACCTTAAAATCATCTTAAAACAATTTAAATTTAGAAAATATCAAAGTGTTTCTTTTGGTTTTTAAAAAAAAGTTCACAAACTTAAAAGCAACTTTCTAGATTTAAATTTTTGTCTTAAATAGTTAAAAGTATTTAGAAACAAAAACTTAATTTTAAAAGTTAAACCATTAAACATTTTCTAGAAATTTTCAAAGATTTTTTTTAACTATTTTTTAAGTCAAAGAAAATCTTAGAAAACTTTTCAGCTTTTTCCTCAAACATTTTTATTCTCAATAATCTCAAGTTTCTATACCATATATTACAATTTTCTCTCTGTGTATTCTATAAGGATATATAGTTAGGGGTTCCTTGACACTGCCTTTTGGCTGGGCGGCATTTCCATTTCCATTTTTTATTAAATTAAAATCGATTTTCAGTTTATTTTATCAAAGACTTAAGAGCATCAAACACATTAAAAGCAAAAAACCACACACACTCCATCCGGGAGAGAGATATATATGTAAAGAAAAACGAAGATTTTAGTGAGATAGAGGGCGGGATATATATAGTAAGGGATATATAATATATATATATATATATATATATTTTTAGGGGGATGAACAAAGAAGAGGCTTGGCTTCATCTTAGGTTGAAAATTTGGACAAAAGTCTGGGATAAGTCAGGAAAGGATAAAAGATTGATAAAAGTCTGAAAGAAATCTTATAAAAGCCTTAAAAAATAGCTTAAAATATTTGTAGAAAAAGAGTCAAAGGAAATTTAAGAATTAATTAAACTAAATTATATAAAAAAGAACAAATATTTCCTTTAAAAGAACTTTAAAACAGAAATCATCACAGAAAAAAAAACAAACATTAAAGGGTAGAAAAAATTTACAAACAAAAGTGTCTGAAAAAGTCTTTTAAAAACACAAATTTATGTTTATTTTTATACCTTAATTTTAAACTAAAAACCGGAATTTATATTTATTTTTTGAATATATTTGACTTGAAACTTTTTTTGTGATTCTTGCAAAGAATTAGACTTAACTTCCTGCCGGAGCCCGCATGGGAATTTGAATTTTGGGTCAGTGACGTCGCCGTCTCCGTCGTCGTCTCCGTCGCCATCGTCTCATGTTTATGTACATATGCATGTCTATATAGTATATATGTTCATGTACAGTAAGCATCGTGAGCAACAGGCAACTGTATAAAAAAAAAGGGGGCGGCCATAACGACTCCGTCGAGCAGCTGTCGCCATAAACAAACACGGAGAGGAGAACGCGACACACACAGACATAAATATTGACCTAATTTGCACCTGTTTACAAATTCATTCGAGCCATTCGTAAGCCGGCCAGGCCAGGCCAGGTCTACCTCCTACTACATACTACCATCAGGGACCCCCTTTTAGAAAGCCCCGCATCCTGGCAGGACTTTGTGCCTTTCGCGCATGATTTATGCAGCAAACGAAGCGCGACAACCTCGACAGCGGCTCCATGGCGAGCGAGCTCTCCTAAGTGGGTCGCCCAAGTCCACAGCCACATCCTAGTCCAAGCCCAGACCAAGTCGAGCCAAAGCTGCCTAGGTAGTTCCTCAAAAAACACTCGAAAAAATGGGTCCTAACTAAAGGTTATTTGTAGATTTTTGTTTGTTTGTCAATAAAAAGTTGTAGAACTTCTTGAAGCAAATCTTTTGTGCTCTTGAGTGGCAAATCTTGTTGGGTTTAAGATTTAATAGAAACATTCAAAAATAATGCAAAAATAGGCTTTTAATTGAGAATAGAAATGAAACCCAACCTTTTCTAAGCTTTTGAGTGTGTTTTGAATATCTTTTAAACATGTTTAAACACGCTTGAACATGCTTAAACATGTTTTAAAACACTCTATTGAAACCCTATTCAAAATCAGTTGGAAATTGCAAACAAATTTGAACAAAAATGCCAAAAAAAAGTTTTTAGAAACTTTTTCAAGTATCAATTTTCAGATATTCAAACTTTTTAAAACTATTTGATGCATGTTTGAACATGTTTAAACATGTTTTTCCTAGAAAAAATCCATTAAAAAGTTTTCAAAAACTTGTTCAAGTATGAACTTTCAAATATTAAACCCTTTTGAAATCGTTTTTCGACTATTTTTGAGACGTTTTTGACTTTTTTCGTTTTTTTAGAAACACTAAAAACTTCTCTCAGTGTCTCGGTTTCTCGGTATCTCGGTCAGATGGCGGGTTGGCATGTTATTAGGGAAGAAATTTGCATTTTCACCCCATATAGGGGATTTCCAGGGGGTAGAGAGATGAAGAAAGAAATTTGCAAATGCAAAAATTTCGATGTTATTTCGGGGCTGGCTTACGCGGCGTATACTTGATCTGTGATGAATGACACAGCAAAGCTGGCTAGTCCTAGTCGCCTCCCCAAGATATTAAAATGAATTTTCGGGAAATAAAATATAAAAGTAAGAATGGTTTTCAACTTAAACTTCCGCTCGAGTCACTCGAATCGTTCGAATTCCTCCTTTCGATCAGTCAAGTGGATTAATCTGGACGGGAAACACGACAGAGTCCTCGAATCACTGAGACACTCAAGTTTAATTGCCAATGGCACTAGCGAGGAGATTAGGAGAGCACTCGAAACGCGATTCAATCGAGGGCTTAACGAGTGCCTTGGCCTGGTCATTTGCCTTTCTAATTAACGATAATGATTCGGATGATTCAGTTACCTAAGACCAGGACCAGAACCAGGACGATGATGATTCATGGCTGGCTGTTGTTGTTCAGAGACAGCTCGAATCTGGGCATTGATTGAGCCTATGATTGATGCGTTTTTAATGAGATGTGAGCCAGGTGCCTGGGCCTGGAATCATTACTCTTATCCTTACTCTTGTATTGGACAGACACCTTGATCCGCAATAAACTAAATGAAAAATAAATAGTCAGAGGAGGTGGAAAAAATTGTGTCGCAATGTCGTGTCCTGAAATTGACACAGCACTAAAGTTACGACTGGCAAACAAAAGTGGCCAACAAGGATGGGGACAGGACAACACAGAGATACACGTGAGCTCTCCCTCTACAGTATATGTATATATATCTAAATATATATAGGGAATTGCTTTGGATAGCAGTGGCCTCTGTGCCCGTAAGTATGCCATGAAAAGTATTCCATTCGGTTTTGTAATGCAAAAAAAAAAAAACGGACAGGACCGGGCAGGATGTTATGCACGAAACTGACAAGGCTATTACTCTGTTTCTAATTTTTTTGTACCTGGCCAGAGACAATAATATTATATGTTGAAAGCACAGGGGAGATGGTTTTTTACGAAGCTCTCGATTATGTGATACCCGGTACTTTTGGCTTTTTTTCAGGGAGATTGGTTTGTTTTCGATTGGTAGTTGGAAAAAGAGGGTTTGTAGAGAAAAGAAATATAATTAAAATAGATTGAAAAGATAAGATTGTAAAGAAAGATTGTAGAGGATCTTTCACAGGAAATTCTGGTATTTTTTTTTTTTGGGACATATGATACCCGATACTTTGGTATTCTTTTGAGAAATTGGTTTATTTTCGATTGGTAGTTGGAAAAGGAGGGTTTTGTAGAGAAAAAAAATATAATTAAAATAGATTGAAAAGATTAGATTGTAAAGAAAGATTGTGGAGGATCTTTCAGAGGACATATAATACCTGATACTTCTATAACATTTAATGTATTTTATTGTCAAAAACTAGTTTGTTTCTTGGCTTTTTTGGCTACATCATACTCCTTACAACGGATCTAATACTGCATTTTTTAAACTTTATTCAACTCTTATTAAAAAAATAGTCACATTTGTAAAAAAAAAAAAGACTTTTTTTAACCATTTGAAAGCGCTTATTTTATTCGATTTCGAACCGATTTCAAAACCGAATACCATTCATGAATCAGGGCTTCAGTCTGCTTCGATCTGCATCCGAGAATCCGAGAAATTAAACAAAAAAATTTAACCAATTTTTCGAAAATTTTGAAAGGGGTACCATCATCATTTTTTTTCTTCCAAAAATCGACAAAAATTTGTTGGTTCTTCTTTTCAAATATTTTGATGCAAATTCAAAGGAAACAAATTCCTGATTAAAAAATGCCATTCCTTTTCCAAATCCGATAAAAAATGTATGAAATATTTGCAAAAGAATGTCCCAAAAACAACCAATTTCGGGCAATACCAATTTTCGAAAATTTTTAAAGGGGTACCATCATCATTTTTTTCCAAAAATCGAATAAATTTTTTTTGTTCAATTTTTTGGATCTTTTGATGCAGGTTTAAGGAAAGCAAAGTTCTGATTTCAAAATTGGTTGCGAATTAGCTCAGATATTCCAATAAAACTATTTTAAAAATTGGAAATTTTTCAAAAACTTATTTTTTCATCCTTTTTCTAAAAGTTTTTAAGGATACATTTGCCATTTTGTAACCGATACCATTAAGGATTCGGGACTTCCTTTGCTTTCCATCGTAATCAAAGATTTTCTATTAATCGAAGTGGAAACTTCAAAAAATGTCCCTTATTTATTTTCCCATATTTTCAATCCCTTTTTCCAGGGTATCCTGGAACCTAATCCTTTGCCTCTTTACCCTGCAACGCCAATGAATAGAAATTAATGTTGAAGGGGAATAAAAACAAATGTGGCAAGTCGATTAGCTTTTGTATCACACAGAAACCAAAATGACAAAAATAAATTGGTCAATATCCTGGGGGAATAATAAAGCGACTATTTGCCACACATTAGCTCAGTGTCCTGTCGGCGGCAATTTCCAATCGAATCAGTGTCCTTTCCGCCTGCTTCTCGTTGCAAATTCATGACTTTGGGCGAGACCTTAATCGGGGTTGGGCTGTGGGTCTGTGGGTCTGTGGGTCAATGGGGGCAAGGTCAATAATGAAGTCAACGCAACCACCCCCCGTTTGTGACCTCTAATCTGTTATCGGTTAGCCTTCAATGAGCTGGAATCTCTGTCTCTTTTGGGGTATCAATTTTTGTACCAGGACATTACCAGGACACTGACCGACTTGAATAACTTTTTAGATTAGCGGTTTCTTTATTTTTTTTTAAGGAACTTTAAGTTGAGATTCCTTGGCGTTTCCTTCTGGGCCATCAACAGCTGTTGCAGGATCTTCGGGTCATTACTGGGGAAGAGGACAGGACTTCATCCTGGCACTGGTGCTGGTGCGCAGCAGCTGTCGAAATTAACATAAAACATTTATGGGAATGTCGCCGAGTCGCTGAGGACTAAGCTGTTTTGTATCCTCGACGCCTTCTCACTGATTTGCATATGCATTTGCATACGTATATGTGTGTTTGTGTTTGTGTTAATGGCAGGATGCGGATGCGGAAGAGGATACAGGATGCGGGTTGCGGGTTGCGGGTTGACGACTGGGAATGGTTTGTCAAGTGTCCTGGCCGCTTGAGTTGCCGCGTTGAAGCGCGTTTATCTGTGCGTATGCAGAAAGTTTTCCAATTAAAACTTTCGCCCAGGTCCAAGTCAGTCAGTCAGTGAGTGAGTCGTCTGCCCCTCCTTAGGATCCATAGGACATGGCCTTTACCTCCTATCCACTCTCCACCCCCTCTCGTTTGGCGACAATTAAGCCGCATAATGAGCTATCAACTTCCAGCGACAAGTGCAGGAGCAGGTCCTGTTTAAACGAGCACATATGCCGAATAATTACGCATACGCCAGGTGGTACGCCAAGAGAGAAAAATCAGGAAAAAATCCACCATTTTAAAAAAATAATAAATCAATTTCTAGATATTTTTTTAAAGCTATTTTATTCAAAATCGAAAAAAAATTAAAAGGGAAATATTAGTTAAACTTTTTTCAATATTATTTTCAAGCTAAAAGATCCTTAAAAAACTTAACTAATATTTTCATACATTTATTTGTAACTTTTTCCAAAGATTTAATACTTAAAGTAGTTCTTTTTTTAAACTAATAAAGCTTAGTTTCAAAATTTATAAAAGAATATTTGTTAAATGTTAAAAAAAAAACCACAAAAAAAAAAACACAATTAATAATGATTTTTTGTCACCTAATGATTATTCAAGACTTGGTCCTGCAAGTGAAGTGTCACTCACACAGAGAGAGAGAGAGGGAGTCCTTTATCCTTAGAGCTACTTTTTGTTGTTAAATGAAGCGTGACAGGTGGCAGGGATTGTAAGGCGAACAATTGTTGAAAAAAAAATTATTACTGCCTCATTTGGTTTGGTGGCTCAATTTGGCTTTGACACCTTTGACAGATTGCTTTGCATTGTGCGGCGGCGAGTCCTTTTGTCTGGATCAGTCCTTGGTCCTGGCCAAAGGCATGTTCGTTGTACCTTTGGCATTCCGACCAGGCTTCTGATGATTGCGTGAAGAATTTCATAATCAGCAGTGTGATAAAAATAAACTTTTTCGGTCGAGGGGCGAGGAAAGCGGATTACGAGGGGCATTACGTCACAGCCGCCTCTGCAACTCATCAAAAAAGTGGGGGGTGTGGCAGGGTTATGGCCTGCAGCTGCCACTGGCAGGGATTTGTCGAATGTCATTTGCAATATGCGACCGTCCAAGGGAATGCCAAGTGTGGTGGGAGGCAAGCCTCCACATTTCTCCCATATCCTGGCAAAAAGCCCCTTTGACTATATGTCCTTCTGTGTGGATTCCCCTGGAATCATTTCCTTTTCCAAAGAATCAGTTGAAAAGCACTTTTGATCCTTGCCTCAAAGAGTTACCCGACAAAAAGAGGATTAACTCGAAAAAAAACTATCTAAGCAGAGATTTGAATCCTTTTTCCATTCATAAATATCCTTATTAGACAGCTGCAGCTCATTTTGCGATAATAACTGGAAATTATGAGCCAATATTGAAGGATATCGCCAGTGTCCTTCATCCTTTTATAAGCCATAGCAGAAAAATTAGCCAATTATGATTTTATTACAAAATCTTCGATTAAGATTTAATGAATCTTGAAAAGTTTAAAAAACATAAATTAATTAATTTTCTAGTAAACTTTTAAAATTTAACAATTTTTGATTAATTTATTATATTTTATTTTCAACTATTTTGTGGCTATTTTCTCGAAAGTTTTCACATCCTTCGTCAACATTTTGGCCTAAAATTCAATTTAGAATGTGTGGAATTGCCATTTTGGGGACGTCCTTTAGTCCTTTTGGGGACATAAACCTCAATCTGTATAGCCCCATTCGAGGGCTTTCAGCGATTTGCCGGAAGATAAAACTCACCGCTTAGTCCTTAGTCCTTAGTCCTTAGACCATCCTTGGTGGCTGTCATCATCTCGAGCTGGCGAGTCGGCCTTATCATAAATTTCAAGCACGCAGCAAATAAATCCAATTAAATTAGCAACAATCTCAAGTGGCCGACGGATGATGATGATGGCTCCTTGTGCTCCTCCAGCATCCTGGCGAGTCCTGGCGAGTGTTCCTGTTCCTGTTCCATCTCCTATTACGCTGCCAGTGGCATTCCCCATCCAGCATTATTTTCAATTTGCCTTTTGCGGTTGAATCCATCCAAATCCTCATCATCATCCTTGCCGCCACCCACCATTCACATTTTTTTTCCTTCTATTTTTATCCTGTTTTTTTTTGTGTTTTTTTTTTGCCAGGATGCGGCATCTGGCTGACCATTGGGCATCGGTTTTTATGAGGATTCTTTCTGTTTAATCTTCTGCTACCATTTCAAGTACAGTAGGGTTTGGCTAAGACGAAATCACAGAGGGAGAAACTTTCAAGTTGAAAGTCTTTTGGAAGAAATTAATATATTTCTTATTTTTAATTTAGTTTTTTATTAAGAGAAGCTTTAAATTATTTATTTTTGTAAATTATTTATTCAATTTCTTAATTAAATTCTTAAAAGAATCTCTTTTTTTAATCTTTTAAATAAAAAATCTCACGGCTTCCCTTTAAAGCCTCTTCCTTGTAGCTTTTCAAAGTAAAGTCTCTCCGCGAAAAACTTCCTAAAAATAATAAATAGTTCACCCTATCCTTATCCCCACTGTACTCGTGCTCATATTGTGGATTGATAAGTCGATTTCTATTGCTTCTCCGACGGAGTCTCTCCCCAAAGCCTTTCGACTTCTTTATGCTGCCCCCCCCCTCGGGTTGCACGTTTTTGTTGTTTGTTATTCAATAGAAAATTAGTTTGTTTGTTTGCCAAACCATATATATCTATATATATCTATAGACTTATATTTATGGTGCATTATCGGAGAAGATATTCGATATATTGGGAATCCGCAAACAAATGCACTTGCCTCTCGACTAATGCGATTGCCACACGCACTTTTACCATACGTGAGATTTTTATATAGAAACCGAATCGGATTACCATCTGGCTGATTATTTTTGGTTTAATTTGATTGGATTCGAGCTTCAGTCTCGTCTTAATCTTAAAGTTTATAGAAATTATTGCGACTGCATCGAAACATTCCAGTTTATTTGCAGACTTCCTATATCCTTGTACTGTCGTCTCTGGCTCTGCCAGTTCGCGACCTTTGGGCAATCAATTAAGTTTTGCGGCACGCAATCATCCCGAGTGTTTGGCCCAATCCCAATCCGGAACCCAATTCCAATCCCAATCCCAACGAGCTGCCTCATTACGGCAGAGGAGGAGGAGAAGGAGAAGGTTGTGGGTGGATGGGTGGTTGTGCATTCCAGCTTCTCTTTTCGGAGATGATGAAGATGAGTGGGTGGTGGGGTGGCTGAGTGGCTGGGTGGCTGAGTGACTGGGTGGCTGGGTGACTGAGGCACGTTGCGGTTACGTGACAAACAAGTTGCCTGAAATTTTCAAGCCACTGATCCGGCGATTTAATAGAATTTAAGCATCGTTTAGGCGACAGGCGACAAGAGTCTCCTCTGGACAGAAAAGGGGGCACAGATCTGGACCAGAGACCTTTGCCACATAAATCTGTCAGGCCGAGAGCAATTCTCGTAAAATAATAATGGCAAGAATAAAAAATCAAGAAAGAAAACACGGCCGGGCAGGTAAATGCTGCAGCGATAAAAAACGCGATAAAGTCATTCAAAGTGTTTAACCCACCTAAAGGGGGGGGTGTCTCTCAAAAAGGGGGGGGGGGGGGATTGGCAAACAAAGTCAAAATTTTCCACGTTTGCTGTGCCACAAAAAAAAAAACAGAAAAAAAAACACAAATTGCTTCTCTCTTGCCGTCTTTTGTTTTTGTTTGTTTGTTTTGTGTTTTTTTGTTTGTTTTTTTTTTGCCCGCGACAGTGTCATAAATTTGTTGATGTTTGCCCAACACTAGGGGTGGGGAGAGGTGCCACCAGGGGGGCAAGGTCACCGTCACCACTTTATTGCCACAACGCTGAAAATTGAATGAAAAAATCGCCAATCCCGCTTGACGATTGCCACAAAAAAAAAAGGAGATTTCCATAAAAAAACAAAGGACATCACATTTTTATGGCTTTGTATATATTTGACATAAAATAAAACATGTTTCATCAAAATACATTCTAAATGAGAGCTAAAAATTTTAAAGTTAGTTTTAAATACTAAGTTTGGGTTTTGGGCAAAAAAAACTGGAAACCCACGAAAAGCAATTTAAATTTTGAAAACCTTTGACTGCATTTTGATTCCTCTGTCCCTGCGGGTGACGGCAAAGCACGGCAGTGGTTGCAGGTGGCAAGGATGCAGGATAAAGGATATAGGGGAACCGGGAGTCACTCATGAGTGACGTGAACACTGAGTAAGTGCGAAATGAACAGTGAACTCTGTCAGGTGGCGACGAGGCCCGGCCACATTATCGCATTATTAGCTCATCCGGCGGACAGGTAATTCCGGATAATGCCGAGCCTTGTCATATAGCCGTGATATGGAATGCGAATATCCACTTAATGTCCAAGGATATCCAAGGATATGGAATGCAAACAGGCAGCAATATAATTGCATTTCTCGGCTTCAAGTGGTGGTTGAGATTGAGGTTATACCATAAGAGTATCGGATATTCATTGTCTTTTTTCTTTAGAACAGATTCCAAGCAATTCAAATATTTTTTTTTGATAATTTCATTATCAGACATCGTCTCCCCCGCACGAGTATCTTTGTATCTCTTGGGTGTGAGTATGAATCTGTCACAGCAGCCACTGCCCTAGAGTGAAGATCTTATCTCTCCCAACACACAGTCTGTTCTATATACTCTATATACTCTATATATATCTAAAGATCTGTGTTTTTTTTTTGGCCATGATAAGGCTGCCACAACTGTCGCCACTTTTGTGTCAGAGAAAAAAATATCCAAATAGAATTAACGTGATGCAGGCTGCTCGTTCCCAGAAGAAACAAGAAATGGGAATAAAATATTAATCCCCGAAGCAGTATAATCCGGATAGTACCCGATCTTGGAGAGGCTTCCACCGATTGACGCACAACACGGCGTATACTTGATATTTGGGGACTAAAGATCTTCCATAGATAAGTTTTTTTTGGCGATTCTGGATTGCCAAGACTAGATTTTTTATTAAGAATTTTAAGGGAAAGTGAAAGCCTTATTTATATTTAATTTTAATTAATGAAATACGTTTTTAATACCGCAATGGCAAGTCCTTTGACAAAGTCCTTTGGCTTCGATTGCATTGGGGAAATCCTTCTTCCTGGGATTGGCTGTCAGCTGGCAAGGCAGCCGCTTGAATGCATTTGCGTGTTCCTGTCGAAGGGTTTCCTTCTTGCCATTTTCCCCATTTCCCATTTCCCGTCACCACCCACTCACAGCTCGTCCTTCGTCCTGTGTCCTTCGGAGCTCGGAGCAAATGTCGTGCCATGTTCTATTTTAATCAAAAGGAAACTTAAACGCATCACATGCAAAAAACACAAACACAAATTCTAATTCGAATTCAAACTCAAATTCAAACACACGCATATGAATTCGGAATTTGAATATTTGAATCCTTCCAGAGCACGGTCCTTGCTCGAGTCCTGTGGAAGAGATTCCAAGTGCCGCTAATTGAAAGCCTTGACTTGACACTTGACAATAATGGGTGTCGAAAGAGCCGCAAATTGTTGTAACTATTGATGAAAAAAAATTGAGAAAAAAATGGGAAGGGATACCCTGGAAGTATCCTGGAAAAAGATTTCAAGAAAAAGCTTTTAAAAACTTGCTTTGGTTTCTGGTTTTTATATTAAATATTGTCCAAGCAACCCGCCATTTAATCTATATACTTTCTAGATAAAACAATTATAGGGTATTCTAAGTGGTTGTCATGTAAAAAGGCAAAAAAATATATAAACTATATATTCCTGATGGCTTAACACTCATTGTGAACAAAGTGCATTCGCAACACCTGTCCGCTTAAATTTGTCAACAGAGAAGGTGTATGTAGAACCCGACCCGGGCAACACACGGTCTATATTAAATCAGAAATCGAAATTGTGTAGGAAAGTGTATGTTGGGGGGGATGTCCTGGAAAAAAAAGGAGCAAGGACTGCAGCGGAAAAGAGCCACGCGGTTTCGAGTGCATTGAAGCGTTAAGCGACGGAAGTGCTCTTGACTTTTAGACGGAAATGCCATAATCGGAGACAGAAAAAAGCAAAGAATTCAAGGACAAAAAATCAAACAACAAAAAATTGCTTATTGAGGAAATAGATATATATATTCTAGATTCTATATCCTAGATTCTATAAAAGAAAACATAAATAGAAAATAGAGAAACTCTGTCTTGGATTCTTTAAAGTCTTTGAATTAATTCCAAACATTTCTTTCTCTAAAATATATCTTTAATATCTTTTTTAATTATATAAAAAGCTTTCGTTTTTTCTGCGAGTGTAACAAGTTTGCAATTTTTTCTGCAATTTGGATTTCCAGCCTTCAAGTGGCTCATTATCCTTGGCAATGACTCGAATTTAAATTGATTTTTAGCTTTCGGCTTATTGTCGTTTTTGTCTTGTTTTTTTTTTGTTGGAATTTATATATATTTATATATTAGAGAAGATATATATATCCTCGTATGTATTTTTTTATTTTCATTTCCCGTCGCTTTCATTTTTTTGTTTTTTTAGCTAAGCCCTTAACTTGGTTGCTATCGCTGCAAGGAAAGTGTCTTAGTCTTATCAAAGCAGAGATAAAATATGCTTTTTTCATCATTTTCGGGTTTACCATACAAGAGGCCTTGAATGAGAATAAAAATGAATTTACTTAAAAACTTACTAAATAGGAAAACTTGATAAATATTGAATATTAAATACAGAAAAAGATGACAGTCCTTTAAAGCTTTGTCTTTCCTCAAAAGAAAAATCAAAAATATTTATTATTAATTTATCAAGCTACTTGAATTTATTTTAAGTATATTTTTTTTCGTTTGTTTATTTTCTTACCACTGTCAATCGACTTGAAAGGACCAAAGGATGGCAGAGGATTTTAGGTTTACAAGCGAGTGCCTTTTCATATATATATTTATTTTTTTTCTCCCTTTTTATATATAAAATATATCTCGTATATAACTTTTCTCCTTCGACATGTGAATGTATTATATATGGCTTGATTATATTTCGCTTTATACATTATAAATATGTCATTCGTATTCGTATTCGTATTTGTATTCGAATCGTCTTCCGCTTGGCGAGTCCTTCTGTCCCTGTGTCCTGATGTCCTTGTGTGGAGGCAGGCTGCTTTATTATAATCGCATTTTCATTTATTGTCATTTATTGTTATTTTTCCCCCCGTCCCAAACCAGGATTGCCTTTGTGCATTTTGAATGCGGCAAAGCTCCTGCCAGGACCTCTGCCCCACCCACGCATTAATATTTCATTTGCCATCTAACCAAAGTGCAAAAATATTAATAATTCAATAAAACAAAGCCTATACGGTGTTTAGTTTTTGTTTTCAAACTCTCAAAGAAATGAGCTTAACATTTTTAGTTGTCCTTTTTTTTTTTTAAAAGGATTTATTTAACAAGAAAATAGAGCTACGCCTTGTAAGCTCTTAATGTTAAATGTTTTAATACTTTAACTCAGAAACATTCAAAAGTTATTTAATTTTTAAAAATTAAGTCAGAAAATCGATTTAAAAATCAAAAAAAAAAACCCATCACAGGATTTTGTGGCTTTATTTGATTTAATTTAAAGGAATTATTTATAATTAAAAAAAATTAACCAAAAATACTTAAAACTTAAACTTTAAATAATATATTTTTTGTTCTTTTAATTCTTTTTTATTATTATGCATTTCTTGATTTATTTTTTAGTTATTTATTATTTTTTTTATTATTTTTTTTTGATTTAAAAACATGTTTAATTTATTTGGTTTGATTGCATTTTGTAGACAGGATGTGTATGCAGAATATCCTTGGGTTTTCCACTCGTTCTTCTTTTCGGCTTACCCCTTTTGATCCTTTGGATCCTGCCAGCTTCATGTGTATTCATTAAAAATTTAAGTGCTTATTTACACTTTGGCGTCGTTGCCAGGACACTCTGCTTTGGTCAGCCTCCCCCGGCCACCGTAGCAGTGGTGCGAAGAAGGAGGAGGGGGCGCAGGGACCACGGCCGCAAGGACACTCTGAGGCCACATCGAGAACCGCATCGCCTCCTCCCAGTCCGACAGTCAGACCGGGAGGTGGTTTCCACTTCTACGCATTGCTTTTTCACCACGCCCACTTTTTGAACACCCCTCCCGTAGCGTTCTTTGGGGGCTTCCCCCGTTTTGACAGTTAATCATATTTTTGGACACCCAACAATGTCCGCCAGGACTTGGCTCACTCAATTGCATTACTTTGTTGGCCGAGAGCACTTTTCAGTTTTCAGTTTTCATTTTTGACTTCTGTCTGGCCATTTCTCACTCTTTTTGGCCATAAAAAAAAGCTAAAACTCAGGCAAAAAACTATCCACAAGTCGGAGGAGAAAGCACTTTCCAAAATTAACCACAATCGATTCAAATAAATTGAATATCTTTGGTTTGGTTTCAATTGCTTTTCGGGAAGCAAGTTTTAGTTTCTATCAAAACATTTTAAGCTTCTTTTCAAAAGTAATCTGTGGTTTAAATCCTGTTCGTGTAGTTTTTTCTATAAATATATATTGTTTTTTTTTTATTAATAATAAACCTGAGTCGTATCGTTTGGTAATTTCCGTAACGGATTCGCATTATTCCCATGGAATCAGCTTTGAATTTATCAGTTTGCTGATAATTCTCGGCGTTTTTTCCGCCGTTTTCTGTTAATTAATATTCAAGAAAATAATAACAATAAAGTTCTTAACAGTTTTGCCGCTTTGTCTGGTACAGAGCCCGAGACGGTTTTAATTAAACAAATATTGGCAATTCGATTGGCAGGCCGAGCCAGAGGACGCGGGGCAGTATCCAAGAAAATTTTCCAATTTCCTGTCCCCCAAAAATGCGGAATGCATTTTGCAGGCAATTCCCATCCCAGTCCCAGTCCCAGTCCAAGTCCAAGTCCAAATCCAAGTCTCGTCAATGTCAAGAGTTAAATCGTTGCCAAAAGGCAAAAGGACTTGGACTGAAAATCAAAATTAAGTCGAGAAATGTCCAGGATTTGCCAGGATCAAGGTTGGGCTTTTCGGGCAACGATTTCAAGTGATTTTTCTATTTAACTTGTAATTACATTTAAATTGTGGACAAAGCATTGTTTTTTTATCACCTCAAGATGATTGTTTTCAGATGATTCACTTTAATTGCCAAGTAGACAATGATTAAACTGATAGCGGAGATAGCAAAAGGCACAATGACATTCATGATTTTGTTATTTTTTTTGTTTTTTATAGAGAGAAATACTCTTTTCCAGGGTGGAGTTTAGGGGAACTCTAAAGCATGGCGATCGTATTAGTTTTTAAAAGAAAAACGTAAAATAAAACCCAGAAAATTGTGTAGAAAAGGTTAAGTACAGCTCATCTTCCACCCAAGCGACCAAGAGTCGCTGCCATTGAACGTACAGATCGAATCACGGGAATAGATCCGAGAAGCTAGGAATCCTAGGAAATTTTAGAAGGAAAAAAGTCAACTAAAACCAAGAAAAATTGTCTAGAAGAGATAAAGTCTTTAGTTTTTGCATAAAGTACAGCCCAGTTCCGGCCCAATAGATCAAAAAGCGCTGCCATTGATCGTACAGCTAGAATCACGGGGATAGATCCGAGAAGCTAGGAATCCTACGAAATTTTAGAAGGAAAAAAGTCAACTAAAACCAAGAAAAATTGTCTAGAAGAGATAAAGTCTTTAGTTTTTGCATAAAGTACAGCCCAGTTCCGGCCCAATAGATCAAGAGGCGCTGCCATTGAACGTACAGCTCGAATCACGACCAAAACGAAACAAGTCTAGAAAAAAGTAGGTTAAAGGCCAAAAGAATAAGAATAAGGTACTTTTTTTTTTTACTCTAAAACAGCTAGTAATTAATTATGAATATGAATATATATGAATATTCGAATATATATTTGAATATATATGAATAAATGTCTAAAATCTTATAAATAACCAAGAATCTACTTAAAAATTGATCTAAAACGATCATTATTTGATAATTACTAATGAAAAGTAACAACTTTTATTGCCTTTCACCTTCCTCGAGTTCGAATGCGGAAGAGTGAACGACTTTGAGTGTAATGAGTGCACTCACGAATAAGTTCAAGGCGATACACTGCCAGTTCAAAGAGTTGTCCGCTCGTGTCTGGGGGTATTCCTTATCTTATCGTTCCAAAAACAGCCGGAATAACCGTTCGCTATTTATAATAAATTCTACTCTTCTACAAATATAAAAATATATATTTATTATTTGTATTTGTTTTTTTTTTTTTGTGGCAAAGTCTTCTTAGTAATATTTGCGACTGAGTAATATGACCTCATAGATTGCGATCCTTGGCCACTCGAGAATTTATGGTTTCGTGGAGTTCTCGGGTTCTCGGATTCTCGGATTCTCGGGTTCTCGGGGACTGATCTCAAGTTGATCGCTGATTTTTATCGCTAATGGGGGGCTACTTGGTTGCTCTCTCCACTAAGGTGTTTTTTTTTTCGCGCGCTCTCACCTGGTGGCGTGGCGTTATCAGGGCGGAGCGATAAGCTTCCAGGTTGCGTTTTTTTTTTGTTTTTATTTTATTTTTTAGACGTTTTTTTTTTATTATTTGTGTGCTCTCTTTGGCTGTCAGCTGTTTGCGATCGAGACAATCGACAATCCCCGACGAAAGCTAAAAAGCGACAAAAAATAATGAAACTGGAACTTGAAAACTGAAAACCGAAATTCAAATCAGTTCCCAGCGCCGCGTCAACGGAATTCGTTGAACCGCCTCGACTGTGACTCTTTTTTTTTTTTGTTTTCGCATCGCATCGCATCGAATCTAATTGAATTCCAAATCCAAATCAAATATAAATCACAGGAAATACAATACAACAAAACATCTACAAAAAAAAAAACATCTAAAAAATGTGCTTTGTATTATTTTAACAAAATAATATTTTGTGGCGAAAATCAAAAATGTTTGGTAGGTGAAGTGCAACAAAAAATGAGACTTTTCAGTCGTTTAAGTAATTATTAAAAAAAGGAAATAAAATAGTCCAAGGTTCAGGTGGTCAGTTGGTCATTTCGCAAATTAAATATTTTCCAAAAAAAAAACACCAAAAAAAAAGAAAGAGAGAAACCCAAGAAAGAAAGCTTACTTTGGGCAGAGTCGAGGTTTCTATACCCTGGAAAGGATAAAGCCTTGAAAAGTCTTCAAAAAATTACAATTAAAATATAGTTTTTCGATTTTTTTTGGTTCTTAAAGAAAACTTTTTTTGAGAAGCGAGGAGGAGAGTGTTCTTGTTTCCTTTTATTTTCTAAAACTTGAAGAGAATATATTTGGAATACCTTTTCTTATACCCTTTTAAAAAGCATTCAAAGGAAAACCCAACTTGACCACAGATTTGGTTTTGGTTTATTCCATTCCAAAAATTAAAAGGTTCTGATGTTGTGAAAAATGTAGAACAAAAAAAAAACCAGAACCAGAAAGAAAGTTTTTCCCAACCAACCAAAAAAAAAAAAAGGGAAAAGAAAAGTTTTCTTACTTCTCATTAGTCGGAAAAATGCAAAGATTGTGGGATTTTTCTGTGGCTTAAGACATTTTTTATTTTTTGATGGGAAAAGAATTTAAGGTTTTTGATATGATTTGAAAATGTTTGCCATAAATTTTAGGGTAAAGGGTGGATTATGCGAATGACAAGATAATAATATTTAAAGGCATTTATTTCTTCCTTTTATTTAATATTTAATTTATGACTTGAAGCAGTTAGAGGGGCGCTACCGTTTATGGAACGGCTGGGAAACTCTTAACCATAAATTTATTTCTTCCTTCTATTTAATATTTAATTTATGACTTTATGACTTATGACTTATTTTAGTTTCTGTTTTATTTGCAAAAGAAGTTGCACTTCCCCCGACTCTATAAATTATAGTTTCAAAAAGATTAATGAGTTCCAGAGAGAAGTTCCAGTTCCAGTTTTCGATTTTAAATGTTTCGTTTGTTGATTTCGGTTTTTTGGCTATTTTTAGAGGCACTTTTTAGCGGCTTCTTAATGAACAAACAAATCGATTTGTGGCCGGGGAATGCTTTTTATGATTAACTTAGCAACTTTTTTTTAGCAACCGTCCGTCTGATTCGCTCGAGTGCCGCCCACAGGTCGTATACGCGATTTAAAACTCACTTCTTGGATGACTTCAACTCGATTTATTATTCTTGGCGATTGCACTTTGACTTCGTTGACTTTCTTTTGCTTTCTTTTGCCACCAAAGGCCATTTGCTTATTTTTTGAGTTCTCTTTTTTTGTTTTTTTTTTTTAAGATAAGATTGCCAGAAATCGAAGGCCGTGGAGGCCAAACAGAAATCGCAAATCAGCTGGCAAATATCAAAAAAATAAAAATAAAAAATAAAAATCAGAAATCAGAGCCGGTGTCGCGTGACTTACGGTCCCGCGTAACGATTTTTTTTTTTTTTTTGGCGATAATCAAAAAATCACATCACAAGCCAAAGAAATTAAAAAACAATTTTTTAAAGAAATCTTTACGATTGATAATAAAAAAAAAAATACAATATCAGGGGAGAGACAGAGAGTTTGTTTTAAGAAAAGTTAATAGATTTATAAAGGCTAATAGATTGTTAAAAAAAAATGTATTAAATATAATGGGAAAAATAGGATTTTTTTTATTGGAATAAAAGCAGAAAACTTTAATGAAGTTTGAACTCTGACCTGGACCTCTGACAAGCCCTCTTAATCCGCCGACTCAACAGTCCACGACTAATCCTTTCAATTGTCCTTCTTCTTCCCCCTGCTCCATTTCAGTCGCGTCGTCAGTCGGTGAGCTTAACGGCAATGCCGCCGGGCGTCCTGGCCAACGATAGCCGGGCCAATTCCACCGATGACATCCAGATCGCCCTGGCCCCCCACATCCAGACGTATCTGAGCCAAACGGGGCGGCGGCACTCCTGCTGCAGCGTGATGCTGCCGGTGGCCTTCGAGCGGGCGGCGGCCAAGTCCTGGCTGGATCCCAAGTTCGACTCCCCCGTCCTTGAGGAACAATACCAGACCAGTGTCTATCCCCATGTCCGGATGCGTTACAGGTGAGCTATATATACCATATATATATTTTTTCATAATAAAATAATCTGCCTTTTCATAAAAAAAGGATGAATAGTGTCAAAGGGAAAACAAGACTAATTGCTAGGACAAAGGATTGGTAGTCCGTTTAATCCTTTTCTATTCATTGGGAGAAGTTAGTTTCTTTTAATTCTAAATGAAAACATAGGAAGTTGAAAAAAACATTTAAGTTATCCTTTTAACTCTTTCCATGGCAAGAAAGGATATATATATCCTTGACTTAATAATTCGTGAAGAAATTTAGTTTGTCGAATGGGAAACTCCAAAACGCTCCAAAATGAAGAAGACAACCTCTGATGTGTCATGAAGGGATTTCTAAAATTAAGTGGGGTCACCTGGTGACCCCGTCCAGGCCTGCTCCTCCTCCTTCTCCTTCTCCTACTCCGCTATGCAAATTGAGCTGTCAGGAGGAGTCAGAAAATCGCAATCGGAAAATTAAATGAGCTGGCGCCATCTAGCGGTCAGGGGCGTTGCCTCCTCACCCTAACTCCTCCCCCCCCCTCTCAGGATTCCCATCCATAACTCTAGAAGTTCCAAAACTTTCTATTAAAGATAATCCCCTGGAAGAGACAAAAAATATGGCAAAAGGTTCGCTGACCTCCTTGGAAAGATGTAATTTTGGGCTTCGACTATTGCTGCCCCCCCCTCGGGTGGCGGCTCTTAAGTCCTTTTTCGGTTTTTTGTTGTTGTTTTTTTTATTGCATATGTGAGGGGATAGCCGCGGGGGAAATGGCCAGGGCGTGGCACATACTCGTACTCGTACAAGTCCAACTTTTGCACGTGCATGCAATCAACGCGATGCCAAAGACCAGGAGCGTGGCATGTTAGGGGGGGACTGGAGGGGATTCCCCTACTTGCTGCCAGGCAGTGGGGCAGCAAATTAGTTGGAGAACTGCGCAGGAAGGCGAAATTGCCGCCATAAATGCTCGCCTAGCGTGTGCCTTCCCCCTGGTCAAGGGGCGGTAGGTCGGGGTGGCGGTACTGCAGGACCTCGCCAGGGGTGTGGCTCACAGGGGGGGGAAGGGTGCCGTGTCGATGTTGCAGGTCAATGCCATTTGCTGCCATTTGGCGGCCAATTGCAGCAGTTTCGCGTGCCGAAACAGAAACTCAAAAAAAAAGCCACCAAAGGCAATCGATTGTGTGGATAGAAATGACCTTTTAGCCAGTTTATAGCCAGTTTTGAAGATTATTTTTTACTATTTAAATACTTCTAATAATAACTCATAAAAAATATACATTTTTAAGTTAAAAAAAGGCTAAAAAACAAGTGTAGAACCTTTCAAGAGTTTCGTATTATTCGGAGACACCACAGGATATACTTTTCCTTTCCAAGTACCGGTTATGAATACTTTTACTATTCATTTTGAATATGGGTGTTAAATCTTAATAAAAACTTATTAAATATATACATTTTTAAGTTTAAAAAAGTATTAAAAAACAAGCGTAAAGCCTTTCTAGGGGTTAATATTAATTATTTTTAAAACTACTTCGACTCGGAGACACAATTTAATATGCTTTACCTCTCCAAGTACCGGGTATAAATACTAAATCTTACTAGAATTCATTAGAATTCGTAAAATTCCTATAAAAACGCCTTAAAAATTCCTATAAGAACTCCTATACAAATTCTTTTAAAAATTCATATAAAAATTCTTATAAAAATTCTTATAAAAATTCTTATAAAAATTCCTATTAAAATTCCTATAAAAATTCCTATATAATAATTCCTATAAATAATTCCTATAAAATTCGTATAACATTCCTATAAAAAATCATACAAAAATTCCTAAATAGATAACTATAAAAATTCCTTTAAAATTCCTATAAAAAATCCTATAAAAATTTCTACAAAATTCCTATAAAAATTCCTATTAACATTCCTATAAAAATCCTATATCAATCCTATGAAAATTCTTATAAAACTTCCCAAACAACTTCCTATAAAAATTCGTATAAAATCTCTATTTAGATTCCTTTAAAACTAATCTAAAAATAAAAAGGAAGCTCTTCAAACCGATCTTAAAGAAAATATAAAGCAAAAACCTCAAATCCTTATTATAAAACGATTCATTTTTTGTTGTATTAATTAAGATTTTTATATAAATATTGGAAATATATATGGGAATAGTAGGAATAGTTTGAAATATATAATATTCCAGAATATTTTTCAAATATATTTCCCTAAAAACCTCCTCCACTATTCCAAATCAAATGCAAATTATAGTTACTGCATTTTATTTAAATATTTTTTTCATTATATCCTCCGCTCGAGTAAATGTTTAGATTTCCTGTTTTGCTTGACTCGTTAGAAGTTTTGACTTAATCCCCGGCCAGGAGTGGCAAAAACTTGTGCCCTGGACTCACCGAAAATCAGAAAATGTAATTTTCTTGACTTTAAAGTTGAGAAGAACCTGCTGCCTGTGACGCCTCCGCCTGTACCCGAGAATCCTTTGTGGGTGGGGCGGCGACTTGATTTAAACTTGGGCCAAAAGTTGGGCCAAACAATGACGACAGAACTAGCAGCTTGTCCTTTGGCTCCTTTTGGACACCCTACATGCAGTCCTGCACCTGGCAGCTCATCAACAATCGCCGGGAGATTAGTAGACAGGCCGAAGGATGCAGTGACTCTTTCCGCCATCGAGCAGAACTAAAAGTGCTAGAGTTCCTATGGTGATAGGTTGAAAAGTGCCAGCCTCCGACTCTGCTTTCGTCTTGGCCTCCCTAGAACCACTTTCTCTACTTTCTCCGCTCTAATTCCCTCCCTTGCCAGGCAGCTAGGCAGCCAGGCAGCAGTTAGTGTTAATTAGGATAAATGGGAATGGCTGGCAGCGAAAGTTGGCAGCGAATAGCGAATGCTGAATGGGAATGGGCCACTATAATGGTATAAAGAGTCCACGGTCCATAGTCCTGTGTCCTGTGTCCTGTGTCCAGGACATGTAGGCCAGAACCATCACTACTCGGGTTAATGCGATGCACGGGACTGTAAAGTGGCAGCCATAAAGCCACCAGGGAGCAGCCTAACCTTTTTGTACGCCGGGTCAAGGCCGCAGCTTTTGTCCATTTTAAGTAGTTTTAATTACTGTCCAGCAGGAATTTCAATTCCCATCCACAAATCATTTGCAAATTTATGGCAAAAGATTAAATTTTAATGAAATATATTTTATAGTTGATGGAAAAATTGCTTTTTTTTATGAAATAGTTTGTTTTCATTGTTAAAAAGTTAAAGGATTTTGTTGCATTTGTTTTATTTTAAAAGCTAATTTTTGGTAAATGCGGAAGAGTATGCTTGGAGAAGTACCGGGTATCATAGAGTTACTCCTTTTTTGTTCTCAAAAAGATGATAATTTTAGTAGAAAACATAGAAAGTATTTCTACTTTATAGATCTGTTTTATCCTTGAAAATTATATAAAATATAAAAAAAAAAATATCTTAATCCTCGTTAAAAGAATCCAAAATGTATATCTTTTTCCTTAAACTTTCCTTTCAGATTCACTTTGTCTTACATTTTACTCTGCTCCCTGATGTGGTGTCTGTACTTTGTGGTGGATGGAGGATCCGAGGACTTCTGGCGACCCATATCCAGCTCCTTCTCGATGCTCTCCCTGGTGACCATCATGGCGCTCTGCTTCACCCACTGGGACCTGTACAGGGAGCACCGGACAGTGACGTCGGCAGTGACGGCCCTCCTGCTCTGCGGCGCCTCCTTGGCCTTCCTCACGTACACGGGCCGGGCCTTTAGTCCGCTGGGTCACTTCGCCATCTGCCTGGAGATCGTCCTGCTAATCTACACGGCCCTGCCGATGCCCCTGTGGCTGGGTGCCAGCATAGCCATCAGCTACTCCATCGCCTTCGAGATGGTCTCGCACATGGTGATCGGATGCAGTGGCATTCACGGCGGAGGAGCCGGCGATGGGGTCGGTGGGACGGGATCGGTTACGACCAATGGGGATCCCAGCAACAAGATCCTAATACTCCGGATCATGGCCCATCTGAGCGTCCATCTGGTGGGCGTGCATATCCTAGTGATGAATCTTGTCCGGATGCGCGGCACCTTCATGAAGGTGGGCCAGAACCTGCTGGTGCGCCGCCAGCTGGAGATGGAGAAGCAGCTGAAGGAGAAGATGATCCACTCGGTGATGCCCCCCAAGGTGGCCGATATGCTGCTGAACGAGGGTGGTACATCCGGCCTGGATGCCACCGGATTGCCGCCGGAATCCCATTACATGCGTCCGCGGGCCTCCAACGATGTCAAGTCCCTGTTCCGGCCATTCCACATGCACAGCATGGAGAATGTCAGCATCTTGTTTGCGGACATCGTCGGCTTCACCCGCATGTCCTCCACCAAGACCGCCGAGCAGCTGGTCGAGATCCTCAACGATCTCTTCGAGCGCTTCGATGACCTCTGCTCTCTGAGCGGTTGCGAGAAGATCTCCACTCTGGGCGATTGCTATTACTGCGTCTCCGGCTGCCCGGAGCCCAGGGCCGATCACGCCATCTGCTGCGTGGAAATGGGTCTGGGCATGATCGATGCCATGCGGTGTTTCGATGCCCAAAGGCACGAGGGTGTCAAGATGCGGGTGGGCGTCCACACGGGCACCGTCCTCTGCGGCATCGTCGGCACCCGCCGGGTCAAGTTTGATGTCTGGAGCAACGACGTTAGTTTGGCCAACAAGTGAGTCTCTCTGTTTACGCTTTAAAGATCCTTTTAGAATCCTTTTGGAATCCTTTTCAGAATGGAATCTTCTGGCAAACCTGAACAAGTCCACATCTCCCAGGAGACGTCCAGCTTTTTGGGAGACGCCTATTACCTGGAAGAGGGCGAGGAAGTTTTTGGTAAGGATTTCACATTAAAAACTTATTGAAACCAAGAATAAGGAATATTTTTTGTCTCCCCAGGACATCGTACTTACTTTGTGGTGGGTCGGAGAAGGGACTTCTCCCGCACGAATAGCCTGAGTCCCAGCATGCCGGCGAATCCTGTCGGCAGCTCCCTGCTCCTGCCCGGCGTCCATGCCAGCCTGTCGCAGAGTGCCACCAATGTGTCGGTGGTGCAGCCGCATGTCCCGCCCGCCTCGCCGGTGGGTCAGCTCTCCAGCTCGCTGAATCCCTCGCCAGTGCTCTCCATGCGGCCGCGACTCACCTCGCTGAGCATGAAGCTGCGGAAGAAGTCCCAGAGCCGGGAGCGGGAACGCGACGTCGAGCGGGGCATCATCCATCCGGCGGCGGCGGGCATTCCGCCGGTGATTGTGGTGCGAGAACGGCCCAAGATCATCATTACCACCAAGTCCTTGCCGGGTAGTTTGGACTCGGACGAACAACCGCCCAGCAGCCCGCCCATTCAGGCGGCTCCATCGCCTCCAGCAGCTCCGCAACCGGCGACCGAATCGCGTCCAAAGATCCGCTTGAAGCTCTGGAAGGTTCCGAGATTCTTGAAGCGCCGCAACAGCTCATACAATGCGGAGGAGATCAAGGAGAGGATGGGTGGCCAGGACTCGGAAAAGGACAAGGACCGGGAGAGGGACCGGCAAAGCGAGGATCAGCCCTTGAATCCGGAAGACACCCTCGCCTACATGGACAACCAAATCCAGAACGGCAACGGTTGTGGCTACCAGCAGCTTCCCGTTCTAGTCGAGGCCACCACCAATCGCATCCAGACCCTGGACATTCCACCGGCCAGGCCAGTGCTCCACCATGCGGCCACCTCGACGGCCCTGGCCAGCAGTGTTCTGCGCTCCCCGGAGCCGGGAACCGGCGGATGCTGCTCCCCGGGCCAGTACTCCATGTACGACGACATCATCGACGTGAGATCCTACATAAGCCAGTCGCGGAGCGACATCTCACCCTTTGGACGGTCTGGCAGCTATCGGTCCCAGTGCGGCAGGCAATCCACGGGCGGAGGGGGAGGGGCTCTGGTAGGAACAGCACCAGGAGGCGGAGGAGGAGCTCCGGCAGTGCCCGGAATATCCACCACCCAGGTCACGCCATCCTCCTGCGCAGAGCAGTCCCCGTTGCCACGTCCCAGAGCCTCCACCCTGGCCACGGGGCGACCGGGTGCCAGCCTGGAGCCAGGCCCATCACAGAATCCGAGTCCCAGTTGCTTGCCAGCGCCCGGAGGATCCGGTATACCCGGCCTATCCGGTTTCGGAGGCATGTTTCCGCCCAGCCACTCGCGCCAGAGCAGCATCTGCCCGTCGGCCACCTCGCGCAAGGACTCGGGTATCAAGAGCAACTCCCGCCGCTCCTCCATCCAGCAGCAGATCTACGTTCTCAATCAGTCGGCCATCAGCCAGCACAGGGTATCCGGATACTTTACCAGTTCCACCTCCAGCATCTCGAATTTGGGCGAGGCCCAGGCAATGGGTCTGCCAGTGGCCGGACAACCACCGCCACCGCCGCCCCTCCTCATGAACGCCTGCTCCTCGCAGATGGCCGATCCCCTGGCCGCCTGCCTGCAGCAGCTGAGAAAACAATCGGACTTGCAACTAATCCGATGTGTCCGGGACAATGCCCGGTCGCAGAGGAGCTACCTAGTGAAGCCGCCGCTCCGGGGCTTCAGCCTGTACTTCAAGTCGCGGCAGCTGGAGAGGGACTTCCGGTCGAAGGCCCATCGCTTCGGGGCCGAGAACGAAACCGAGGGACCACCCACCCTGGCCACTCCACGCTACAACACCTACATCGACATCTTCGTGGGCATCGCCGTCTACCTGTGCATCTCCATCTCCCTCTTCCTGATGACCCAGAACACGGTGAGTCCCAGCTTCCGGCTGTGGGTCACCCTCTTCACCTGCTTCACCGGCATCCAGGTGTTCGCCCTGTTCCTCTTCACCCGCCAGATGTGCCGGCGGCAGAGCGGCTCCAGTGCCAGCAGCAATCATCGCTTCCGTTCCAAGTCCACCACCAGCGAGGATGTGGAGGGCAGACGGAATCACGGACGGAAGCAATCGGAGGACAGGGGAGAGACCCCGGCACCGCAACAATTTGAATCCTGCGCCGATCGCATCTTCGAGGCCATCTCCAGCTGGTATCCCTGGCACATCTGTCTGGCCATCCTGATGGCCATGCCCGTCCTTCTGATCATAGCCAACTTTCTGCTGCTGGACCTGGAACAGCTGGAGGCCTTCGAATACCACTACGGCTTCCTCATCTTCGTCTGCATCGTTCACTTCTGCAACTTCACGCAGCTGAACTGCTGGGTGCGGAATGTCTTGGCCTTCTTGGCGGCTCTGTGCTTCATCGCCATCGCCATGTCCCAGCTGATGGTGTATGACAGTCGCGTGGAGGACCAGCAGGACGATCGGAGCTCGAATTTTATTGAGGAGATCAAATGGTTCCAGGACTACCATGTCGAGATCTATCTGGATTTGCTGCTCATCCTGGTTTTGGTCTGGTTCCTGAATCGCGAATTCGAAATCGGCTACCGTTTGACTTTCTACGGCAATGCCGTCGCCAACCAGGACAAGGTCCGCGTCCAGAACATGAAGAACCAAGCCGATATGCTGCTCCACAACATCATACCCAAGCATGTGGCGGAGCACTTGAAGAACACGGCCAAGTACTCGGAGAATCATCACAATATAGCCATTATATTTGCATCGATTGTCAACTTTAACGAAATGTACGACGAAAGCTATCTCGGTGGCAAGGAGTTCCTGCGCGTCCTGAACGAGCTGATCGGTGACTTTGATGAGTTGCTGTCCCGTCCCGAGTTCCGGGCGGTGGAGAAGATCAAGACCATTGGATCGACTTTCATGGCGGCCAGCGGTTTGGATCCTTCGCATCGCGGCACCGGCGACGAGCACATCCACACCCTGATGGAGTTCTCCATTGCCATGCAGGAGGTGGTCGATGCTTTCAACAAGGACCTGCTCGAGTTCAATCTCATCCTTCGCATTGGCATGAACATTGGAGACGTTACGGCCGGAGTGATTGGCACAAGTAAGTTGTACTACGATATTTGGGGGGATGCCGTAAATGTGGCCTCTCGGATGGACTCCACGGGCCTGCCGAATCGCATCCAGGTGGGCAAGGACTGCTTGCCGTTCCTGGAGAGTCGCTACGAGTTCGAGCCCCGGGGCAGTGTCTATGTCAAGGGCAAGGACCACATGGAGGTGTTTTTGTACACAGGACGACGGCAGAAGTTAATCGAGGAGTTGGCAGTTCAAGAAAAGGTCAAGGAGGAGCCAAAGGAACCAGAGAACTACGAGGATGAGGAGGAGGATGATGAGGAGGAGGTGGAAGAAGAGGAGGAGGAGGAGGAGGAGGATGACGACCTGCACTCCAGTGAAACGACGACCCTCTTCAAGTCCCAGGAATCCCTTCAGGCCAATGGCGGTAATCACGTGATTGCCAGCCTGTCCACCTCCAATTTAAACTCCCATCAAAATCCGAATCCAAATCCAAACCAGAATACGAATCCGAATCAGAATCCTAATCCGAATCAGAATCCAGCCATGCCAGTGGAAACTTGAGAGAGAAAAACCACTTGAAAAATGGTTTCAAAATTGCATTTAATGACTCTTCTCTCCCTGACTTGAAACCACAAGGATAACAAAAGGATATCGCAACGATACCGAAAGGATACCGAAAGGATAACCAAACAAGAGAAATCATAAGGGGGGCTGGGGGCTGGGGGGCTTGAGGTTGGTTGGAAAAAAAATCGATAAAAAATTGATAACCAACCGAGTTATTTGTGATATAAATGAATATGTTGAATAGATAGAAACGATAGAAACGATAGAAACGATAGAATCGGGTTAAAGTTGCTAGTGATTGGTAGATTGATTGATTGGTAGAATGATAGCTTGATAGATTGATTGATTGATTGATTGGTAGTTAAATAGATTGCTTGATTGATTGATAGATTGATTGTTATTTGAAAGAGAAACATTAACTATGAATATCCAATACTTCTCTAAACACATAATTGTCTTAACCAGTAATCTAAACAGATTTATTACCCTATAAAAGAAATATGTATATGTTTTTCCTGTTAATATTGTATAATTATGTTTTTTTTTAATCCATAGTTCTAACTTCAAGATAAAAACTAATGAAAATGTGTGGCTTTAAACGTGTAATGTAGATTCAATGTAACATATTAGTATTAACCACAATAACTAAACTAAAACTAAAACTAAAACTAAACTAAAATTAACACATACCATAAATATATTATAATATAATATATATAATTTTTTTTTTTTGAGCCAACGAACGGATATTACCTGAATGTATTTTGCTGTTATTCATGTTGATCGAGTTTTATGTATAAATATATATATATATATCGATATATATATATGTATGTTAATGTATTTTAGCTAAAGTTCAAAGTTCGCAGATCTACCGACCTCTGCAGATAGATCTGCTGCCATAGAGAAATATATAATTATTATATATTAAACGTGTATATGATTCGATGTATTTGTAGGCCAAAATAAGCTTTATATGTATACATTCTGCCAGTTTGTTCGTCTGTTCCCGAAATTATAGAAAATTATTTTTTTAGTCGTTTTGGTTTCCCAAAACCCGTTTTTAAATTATTTCCCTTCAAAAAATGCTGACATAATATATTAAATATTTATAGTATAATCTAAGCAAAGAAAGATAGAAAAAAAAATGGATTTTAATCCGCAAAATATTTCAATCCAAAAACTAAACTAAAACTAACTTGAAACCCGACTTGAAAGAAATGGGTATTTTCTACACAACTTTTTTTTTTACATGTATTTTACCCTAAAAGTATGCACCAAAATGCTTGCCATACTCACACAAACAAACAAACCAACATTTACACGCACAGACCCACCAAGAAAACGGAAAAAAGGAAAAGCTTTCACCCTACTCTCGCACACACATACATATATATATATATATATATACTCACTGCGTACACTGAGAGAATCATTTTTATAAGTCTTTTGTATAATTTTTTTTTTTAAATTATATACAACAAGAAAAAAAAAACAACAACACCCTTGTGCAATACGCAAACTTTGCCACTTTCTAGCGTTTAAATCATAAGACAACTCTATGAAATAGAATCTGTGGAAAATCAGTGGAAAAATCGTGAAAAATATATTATATACATATACCACACAGATACATATATATATATATGCTGTCAATGTGTGTGTGTGTGTGTTAATGTGTATGTGTGTAACGCAACCTATGGACCCTATTGTATTTTTATAAATGTATAAAAACGTATAAAAAGTATTTTCTACTAATTTATTAAAAACAAAGAAAACCAAGAAAACAAAAACAAAAAACGAAAATTAACAAGAGAATCGAATGAATTTTTTTCCTGTCTTTTTGAAACATCTAAATGTACATACCACATGATATACGTATATATACAAATATATATATATATATATATATGTATTTATAATTGTATATTTTTATAAAACAAAAATGAAAAACAAAGAGCGAATGATATTGATCAAGAATTCTAGATCCTGTTTATGATGTGTAGAAAATATTTAAATGTGTTAAAAAATAAAAACAAACAAAAAAGTGAGTGTTTTAGAAAAACCGATATCAAGGAGTTTATCGAAATGTTATAGGAAAAAAACCTACTAAGCAAAATGTGTAGAAATCCAAAATAAACAAAAAGTCTATATATATTGTATGTACTTAACAAAATCATTGTGTTTTATTTTTTGGGAAAAGGGTTTAGTATCAAAATATACAGACAAAGCAGCAAAGGATTTTAAAAGAAATGGGTCAAAAAAGGACTCTTCTTTTTTTTAATGCAGATCGATAAATATTGGTCTCACAAATCGTTTAAGACCGCTCTTTTGAAAATCCGTTAAGAAATGGCCAAGATATGGGCCTCCAAAGTCAAAACTTACGCCTCCAAGGTCCACGCCCACTTGACGATAAAATTTTTGCGGACGCTCGAAATTCGTATGGGCGAAAATCTGAAGTACTAGGCGAACAGAAATCAGCAGAAGGTCGATTCTCGCTCTCTCTCCCTGTGTATTTTGTTGTTGTTTAAGAGAGAAAAGTGGTGCAATTGTCCCTTCACTGGGCCCAAGGGTTCCAAGTGCTTGGGCGATTTTTGACGATCAAATCGCGGAAATTTGGCAAAAAATAACCTGCAAATTAATGTTTTTAAATTATTATTGTGATTTTCACTCTGTCTGTTTCAAGTTATGTTGATTTTGTACTTCATAATTTACTTTATTATAGGTAATAAATATTTTTATTAAATATTTTAATTATTACTAATTGTATTACTATTATAATATTATATTATTATATTATATTATTTTTATTATTAATTATTAAATAAAATATTAGGCTGAGGACAGGTGAAGGATTAAATTGAGAGAGGCAAAGCAAAATTGAAAATAACGGTACCAAAAATCCATGATGGCCGGCGTTTGGCCAATCCCAGTGTCCGAAATTCCAGTCCCAGATGGAAATCTGCAATTAGTGATGGCAAGTTCCAATCGTGTAACGGGATTTTGGTGCGGGTGTTACGTTTTTGGGCTTAATCGTGCCCCAATCAATGTATTTCCATAGGGACGTTTCCTATGGGGGCTCTAATAGGCTCCAATCAATGTTTTTATATGGGTTCCTTTGCTTCGTACCCCTCTGTCATGCTATCTTCCATGCTGGAGCGATCGCGCGCGAGCATCACTGATATGCACATTTAGTCTACCTGTCCCCCTTCAACATTGTAAGCTATGGTTAGCTCCTCCCCCCCCCATGGTTCGCTCTCAATAAGAGAGAGCGCTCTCAATAAGAGAGCGCTTTCAATAAAAGACCGATCACATAAGAGAGCGCTTTCAATAAGAGAGCGCTTTCAATAAGAGAGCGCTCTCAATAAGAGAGCGCTTTCAATAAGAGAGCGCTTTTAATAAGAGAGCGCTGTCAATAAGAGAGCGCTCTCAATAAGAGAGAGCTCTTTTTCATCAGTGATGCTCTAACTGAGAGTCGCGCGCTTTTGCTGCTCTGACGTCACTGCGCCGCCTTCTGCTGATTTCTGTTCGCCTAGTACTTCAGATTTTCTCCCATACGAATTTTGAGCGTTTGCAATATGTTTTTCGTCGAGTGGGCGTGGGACTTTGGGGGCGCATAGCAAGATCTTTGGAGGCCCATATCTTGGCCATTTCTTAACGGATTTTCAAAAGAGTGGTCTTAAACGATTTGTGAAACCAATATTTATCGATCTGCATCAAAAAACGGATACAACATTTTTGACCCATTTTTCGGAAAAAATCCTGATGGTACCCCTTTCAAAATTTGTGAAAAATGGATGAAAATTTTTTTGGTTGATTTTGGGTATGTTTTGATGCAGTTCGAAGGCGAATTAAATTCTTATTCCAATATGATATTCCATTCGTAAATCGATTGAGAATTGACCAAAATATTCACATAAAAGTGACAGAAAATCGACAAAAATCGGGCTGACTCGATCGGGCGATTACCTTTACCACCCATAAAAATGAAAAAAAATTGTATTTATTTGTTTTAATATTTGTTTATTATTTATTTGCGGCTATTAATTAATAGCAAGGCCGCTGATGTGAAGGCGTGCCACGAACAGAAAAACCGGAGGACGAGTGCACAGACTTCGAGCCTCCTCCGGTTGTGGTGACATTTTCATATTTCAAAATTGAATATTACATATTTACAAATTGCTAGCACACATATACACACGGACATTATAAACAGGTTTAAATATGTATACATAAATATCGATATATATACCATATATATAGCGAGAGATATTTGTAGGGGAGGTTGGTTAATGGCTTCGTCGATTGCACGTTTACAATTTATGTTTAAAAAAAAGTAGGACAAGAGAAAAAAACAGATTTTTAAAATTATGCAAGAAACACACGACCCGGTATTGTAAGGCTCAACTAAAACCATCAGGAGTCGCTGAGAATGTCCTTTAATATCGAACTGGAGTTCCTCGACGGTGCAAATTCGCTGGATCCTACGGCCAAGGAGCCGCCCTCCTCCGGTCTCTCCTGAACACTGGCCGACGGAGCCTGGACAGGAATGGCTGAAGGCGGCGTCGGTGCGGCTTCCACCTGTCCACCCGACATGCTCAGCAAAGTGGGTCGCGATTGCATGTTGGTTTGCGGTTGGGATTCTTGCTCCAGGAACTGGACAAAAGCCTGCACTAGGTTGTCATTGCCATGGGCAGAGCCTGGATGGGGGAAAAACCAGTATTAATACTTTGTCTAAATAACAAATTTCGATTTGAAACCCACCTGCACCTGATGCTGGTGCGGTAGTGCTACCTCCTCCCAGGATACTGCCCAGCCAGCTGCTTTGTGGCTTATTCAGGCCCACCTTGTCGGATTCCTGGGACGAAAAGTCCAACACGGAGGATATCATCCGCAGGACCTGCTGCTTGTCGCCGGCATGCCCGCTGACCACGTAACCAATGAGGAGGCTCTTGATCAAGCTCTTGTCGATCTTGTCCGTCTGGCTGCTCTCGCTGCTGTTCAATCTGGTCTCCAGCTGTCTATTGGCCTCCTTCAGGCTCTCCACTGGGATACAAAAAAAAAGGAAAAAGGATCCAAGCGAGGGATTTTATGCAATTAGTTGGATGACAGTAAAAAGTTTATGCTCTTCCCTATTTATTCTTTGATCTTTCATTAATAAATATAAAAAAAACGGTTACTTAAATCTGATTAAATGAATTTTTTAAATGAAATTATTTTTGGAGAGGTAGTAATAACAATAAAAGCACATTCCGTGGGTGTAAAAAAGCGCGCGCGTTTATGGATTTCTGTTTTTGAAAGGATACATTTTGGTTTTTGGGTTTTTGTTTTTGGCTTTTTGGTTTTTTGGTGGCATGCGGTTAGTGCGATCGGTGCACGGCGTAGTATGACATAAGTACTGGTTGTTGGATTTAAGGCACACCAGTACCTGATGTAATACTCAACCGTACAGACGCCAGTGTGTTCCAGGATTTGTCATTTTTTTTTAGGTTAGATCCGCGTCAGCGCGACGTTCGATATCTGCTTGCATACTAATATTTTTCTTTTGTTTTTTTTTTTGGCTAAACTGCGTTTATTGGCTGCCATCATTGGTCCATCAAAATTCTCTTACTCAAAATATGCAAAAACATACAAAAAACAAAAAAAAGAAGCAACAAAAAAGAAATACGAACAACGAACAAAATATCCAATTTAAAATCAAAAAATTCAGCTAAACGGGCAACAACAGATAACAATATATTTATATATATATATATATATTTTTGTTTATATAAAAAAGATACGAACAGACATGCAGAGGTAGATAGTCTATATAGCATTGTATACATATCGAGAATATATGATATATATATATATATATATATGGGGTGTGTAGGATATATAATATTTGTGGCATATGCCGCAGTCTCGAGCAATCTCCAGTTGCAAAGTGAGTCCGTAAAATGGCTTGAATCGCTCACATTTACAAATTGAGATTATTCAATGCTGCAGATGGAAACATATTCTTGTTTTTTTACGGCTTTTTACGGCTTTTACGGTTTACGGGTAACGAATTACGGATTACGGATTACGGGTTACGAATAGTACGGCTTTACGAACTGTTTTTTTTCGGGTTTCAACGAAGGTCCTCTCGTTCAACGCTTTTCAAATCAAAGCAAAAATCAACTCATAATCAAAATCAATCAAAATAATAAAGGAGGCAATAAATTACAACAATCAATATTAAATAAAAATATATTTTAGGAAATAAAAAGCAAAACAAAGCAACAACAAGGCAACAAATACTTATGTTTTTTTTCGAGTGTAGGCAGAGGAATAAAGCTTTAATTTTTGGATTTCTATTTCTTAATCGAATCTGTGCTGGTTTTGGTTTCTTTATTTTATAATTTAACTATTTACTTGTAATAATTTTATACTATTTTTTAAGGATAATATTCTATATCAGTATTGTCTCTCTAAAAAATTCTACAGTTTTAATACTTTTCTACTTTAAAAACTACTTTAAAACTGTTAAAAGATTAAAATATTTTTGGTTTTTGAAAAAGAAAAAAATAAATACTTTCAATAAAAAATCATCAAAAAGGTTTCTAAAACTTGATATTTAACCGCACAGCAATTAAGAAAATAAAAAATTAAAGCCACAGAATATAAATCTTAAAGTTAAAGTTAAACAATTAAGTTTCTACATTAATTAGTTTACAACATTAAAGGCGTCTGATTTTGATTGGATTTTGAATGTTTTTTTCTGTAGTAGGTTTGTGGTTTTGTATTTTCTAAACCTGTATTTTTTAATAGTTTTTTAATCTTTTAGTTTCAAGTGCAAGATTAAATGGTGTTTTTTTGGTTACAGACAGACAATTTTGTTTGGAAATTGGTAAGTTATTAATTTTTTACCTGTTAGGTGAGTAACTTTTTTGCAGTTAACAGCCAATAAAGTTTTTTAATGAATTTTTTTTTTTGCTTTTTTCTTGCCACGTGCCGTAAAGTGCGTTTAGTTTTTATAGAAAGTTGTTTAATATTTTATAAATTGTTATTAAGTTTTGTTTTTGGTGTAGTTTTTGGTTTGGTTTGCGGCTTTTGCGTTTGTTTTTTTTAGAGTTTATTGTATTTTTTTTTTTGGTGATAAAATGCAATTCAGAAAAGTCGATACCAACTGAAATTCCGAGTGTTTCAAAATTAGGCATAGCTCCCAGAATTACCAGCTGATATTTACCTTTAAGAATCTGGTGAGGTGGTGAACACTTTGACACACACACACACACACACACACTCAGGCACACCCACACATAGTCAGGCACACCCACACACTCTCAGGCACACACACACAC
Source organism: Drosophila vallismaia (assembly GCA_035047325.1). NCBI lineage: Eukaryota > Metazoa > Arthropoda > Insecta > Diptera > Drosophilidae > Drosophila > Drosophila vallismaia. The sequence continues at coordinate 9,877,405 of JAWNPU010000025.1, read as the reverse complement.
ACACACACTCATTCAGTTGTTTTTTATTCGAAATAAAAATTGGAAATATTTTGCAAGTGCTTTTGGTGTTAGGTTTTCAAGTGTATTCTTTGTTAAATACAGGCTGTGGGTTTTCGTTTCAGGTTAGTCAAACAAGAAAGGTAGGAGAGGAGTTTTCTCTAAGTGCACTTCATCTCAGACTCACCTTCGTCTCGCAGAACCGCAATGGTCTGCTGTCCAGCTTCCAGTTGGTCGGAGAGACGGGCCGCTGCCCTCAATCCCTGATTGGCATCCGTCAGCTGCTGCTTCAGGCCGCCGATCTCCGCCTGGAGCTGGTCCTGGCGGTCCAGCTGGCTCTGCATCTCCCGCCTGATCCGCTGCGTGGCCATTTCTATGTCGTGCTCCTTGTCTGCGGAAGGTCAAACATCAATCTCAATCTTTAAAGGACTTTTCCTTTTTAAAGGCTCACCATTCTGGAACTGCTCTAGGGCACACTGGAGATTGGTGAGAGCCGCCTGCTGCTTCAGTTCTCGGTCCTCGTACTGGCCCAGTTTGGTCAGCAGCTCGTCCCGCTGCTGCTGGAGGAGAGCATGCTGGGCCTGGAGCGTTTCCGCCTGCTGATTGGCTCGAATGCTACAAAAAAAATAAATTCAATTTAGTTTCTGGGAATGATTTCTTATCTAGAAGGAAGTGACTTTTCCAGCTGGCCATAAAAAATGCGGAAATGTCATGGTCTGGAGAGGATTAAGTGGCTTTTTTGCCAAACGGAACACGTGTCCAATCTGATTAGTCACCGTCATGAAAACCCTAACCGGAATGACCTTCGGAATACACGATGTTGTCCTACCTGGCTGAGGTGTAGGCTGTGCTGGACTTGGAGACCTCATGCTCGAGGACGGCTTGCCGAGAGCGGGACTGCTCGAGCTCCCGCTGCAGCTCGACCGTCTCCTGTGTGTGCAGCTCCTCCACTTCGAGGAGATGGGCGCGCAGGCGCTCCAGATCCCGCTGGACCGTGGCCTGCTGGTCCTGGGCCTCCTGCTGCTGTTGCTGAAGGAGGCGTTGGTTGGTCTGTTCGGTCAGCAGATTGGTGGTGAGGATGTCGGATTTCTCTTTGAGGAAAGCGATCTGATCCTGGAGCTTTTCCCGCTCCTTGGTAAGGTCCTTCAGTTGCACTTCGAAGGGCTGGAGTCTCTGGATCTCCGCGTAGTACTGTGTATTCTCCAGATGCTTCTGCTGGAGTGCCTTGATCAGTTCCTGCTTCTCCTGGGCCAGAGCCTCCGCCGACTGTTGCACTTGCTGTTGCGCCTGCGAGTCCTTCTGCCATTGCTGCTCCTTCAGCTGTAGGTCCTGCAATTGCTTCTGCAGCTCCAGCACTTCAGGGTTCTCTGTGGCATTGTTTCGGAGTAACTCCTCCAGTTTGGTCTTCTCCTCCACCAGTTCCTTGAACTGCTCCTGCAGCTCTGTCAGTTGGACCTCCTTTAGGTGGAGTTTCTCCTGGCAATCCTGCAACTGGCTTGCTGTGGCAATCAGTTCCTTCTTTATGTTGGACAGCTGCTGATTCTGTTCCACCTCCATCAGCTCCTTCTGCTGCTCCAGCTTGTCCTGCTGGAAAAGGATTTCCCTTAGCTTCTCCTGATCCTCTTGGATTTTCTCCTGCATTTTTGTGAGATGGTTTTTGTGCTGTTCCTCCGCTGCCTTCTGTTGGTTGATTCTCGTCTCCAGTTCCTGGCGAAGTCTCGGGAGTTCCTCCAGTTCCTCTTCTGCTTTCTCGAGCAGATTGGTTTGCCTTTCTAGGTCTAGTTTTGTCTTGGTTAGTATCGCCTCCAGTTGCAGGCCATCGGCCAGCTTGGCTTCGGCGGACTCCAGCTTGGTTTTGGTGTCGAATAAAAGTTGCTCCAGTTGGGAGTTGTCAGGTTCGGGGGACTCCTTGGCCAGCTCCTCCTGCAGCTCGCGCTGAGCCTCGAGGGACACCTCCAAACGCTGCCTGGCATCCTCCAGTTGTCCCTCCAGCTGGACAATGGTCTCCTCGTGGTGCTCCTCGATGGTCTCCAGCTTGTTCCGCTTGAACTTGTCCAGCTCGTTGAGGAGGAGTTCGTTGTTCTTCATCAGCTCCTCGCACTGGAGGATGTACTGCGAGATGTCCGCCTCGAGGGTCTTCTTCTCGTGCTCCGTCATCAGATGCTTGTCCTGCAGCTCCACCAGGCGCTGCTCCACCACGTCCAGGCGTTGCCAGCGAGCCCGCAGCGAAGACCAGGCCCGCTCAAGCACCTGCTGGGGCTGGGAGCTCTCCAGGCGGTCCTCCAGCTCGGCCTGGAGCAGGGCGCGCAGCTTCTCCAGCTCAAAGCCTCCATCCTCGTAGTCGGTCTCGTCCAGGTCCGTGATCTCCTGCTTCTCCTCGGCAATGGCCTGCCGGAACTTGGCCTGGGCAATGTTGGCGTCCAGTTCCTGGCGCAGGCGGCTGTTCTCCTCTCGCAACGTTCCCAGCTGCTCCTCTAGATCCTGGGCATGGCCCTCCTGCTCGGCCTCGGCATGAAGCTTAAGCTCCTGATTCTGGACCGTGAGCTGCTGGAGTCGGAGCTGCAGATCCAGCTGGAGCTGCTCCTTCTCCGCCTCACTCAGGTGCAGGCGTTTCTCCAACTCGGCAAGCTGTTCGCCCAGCAGGTTGATGCCCAGCTGCTTCTCCAATTGGGCATCCTGCAGCTGACTGTTGGTCAGTGAGAGCTCCGAGATCTGGGCCTCCAGCGAGACGAGACGATCGCGCAGCTTCTCCTTGGATGGCGGAGGGGTGACCTCCGGATCGGGCTCGGAGCCGGCATCGGCCTGTCGCACCACTATGAACTCGTCCTCGCTCTGTTTGCCTGTCGAGGAGCTCTGGGAGGAGGACTCCGAGGTCTTCTTCTCTTTGGTGAGACGCAGCTCCTCCAGCTCCTTGATTAGCTTCTCCTTCTCCGCCTCCGCCAGGCGAATCCTTTCGATCAGCTCTGTGTTGTCATTTCCCCGCTTCTCCACCAGCAACTGCATCTCCGCCAGCTCGCTCAGGCTTCGCTTCAGTTCCTCCTCCTGCTGGCCGACTCTTTGCTGCAATTCCTCCTGCAGCTTCTTGGCCGCTGCCGCCACCTGACGCACCTCCTCCAGCTGCTTCTTCTGCCTGGCATTGGCCAGTTCGTGCTCCACCAGCCGGTCCGCCTGGACCTTCTTCAGCTGGGCCACTTGGCTGGCCAGCTCGTTCTTGTGGCTCAGGACATCCTGCATGGCCAGGTCGTGCTGGGAGTCCAGCTCTTCTAAAGAGGCATTCAGCTGCTGGTTTAGCTCTTCTAGCTCGGCTATCCGGCTGTTTAGTCTGGTCACATCCTGGGCACCCAGAGCAATGTCCACCAGACCGGAATCACCCGATCCGGTGGCTCCTCCTGCCGACTTCCTATCGCTGGCAACCGGCTCCCAGCACCAACTGTCGTCCACATTCTGTTCCTCATTTTGCTGTCAAAAAAAAAGGATATTTTTTATTATTATTTATAGTAGTTAAGGAATCGAAGGATATCATAAAAATAGATTGTTTTGTATTAGAGAAATTTTCTTTGTTTCTTTTTTTTTTAGGTGTTTTCGGGTTTAGTATTTTTGTTGGCTGTCCATGTGGCAGCTGTTGCGCAGGCGCCGCTGACTTGGCAACACCCTGCCCCCAAGCCGCCTCCCAGCCGCCCCCCCCTAGCTGCCCTGCCCCTTTGGCAAACCGAAAAGCAGGTCAATTGATAGACGCTAATGGCAGGGGCGTCACCGCAAGGGGGTGGCAAACAGGCGGGCGGCAGGTGGCGCGTGAGACATGCGCGCGTTAATGAGTTTATGGATGAGTTGAGCAAAGATGGCGGCCTCTGTCGCTGTCGCTGCTGCAGTCGCAGTCGCTGCTGCAGTCGCAGTCTCTGCCTCAGTCAGCGTCACCGATAAGGTCCCCAAGTTCCAGTCACAGAAACGAAATCCCCATAAAACCCATGACGAGACGCTTTAATGGGCGCCAACAAAATGGCCGGAGAACCATAAATAAAAATTACTTACAAAAAACACCTTTTAAATAATGTAAAACCAAAACCAAAACAAAAAAAAACCTCACTAAAAACCTGGAAAAACCAGCGCAAAAAAAATTACAGGCTGAGGGAAACCAACCACGAAATAAATATTTGCAAAAAAAATAAAAATAAAAACAAAAATATAGCCAAGTTAATTAAAATTAGCTCAAAAAAAGTGCAGGCACATGTGCTTGAATATTATATTTATGGCCATGATTCATAAAAGCCAAAAACACACTCACACTCACGAACTCACACATCAAATAAATTACAATACAAGGCATTAAAAAATTAAGACAATTGTTTAACTTGGCCGATAAGATTAAAGCCAAATAGCTAAATGACGTAGTCCAGGAGAGTAGAAATTGGCAAGAAAAGTTCGGTTTTTAGAATATTTCAGAAGATTTTTAGAAGATTTTAACTAATATATTTTTATAAGCCATTTTTTTGGTTTCAAATTCCTACAAAATCAGACCAAAATTTTAATTTAGGTTTGCGAATAAATGACCAACATTTTTAATAGTCAAAAAAGTATATTTCCAATTTCCAATCTACTATAAATTTTTTTTATTTTAGGTTTTACTTTTTATACAGAACTTTTATATCTTAGTTTTTTTTTTATAACTTTTTCCTTTGAAATAAGAAGACAAAAACTTGGAATTTAATAATAGATTTTCTTTAAAAAGATTCTTTCTCTAAAAAATATTCCAAAACTACAATTGCTTTAAAAAACTTTAAGAAAAATCCTCAAAAATTGATAAATTTAAGTTGAAAAAGTCACAGAAAATAATTAAAGTTAAAAAATTCAATTTCCAAACTGAACAAAATGTTAGTTTAAAGTTTCAAAGTTTTTTTTAGTATTTTTTACTTTAATGGGTAACATTTAGGTCTTATATCTTGTTTAACCGAAAATAGCAGCCATTGTTTCTCTCTTTCCGAACTCTCATGTCTGTTTAATTATACCTAATTATATCCATTTTCGGTCAGTGTACTGAAAAGCCAAAAAGACACTTGTGCAAACTGGGTTATCAACATTAACAACTCGCTAAGAGACCGAAGACCGAAGACTGGAGACCACAAGACTAAAGACTGTTAACTGTAGACTAAAGACTAAAGACTGCAGACTGTCGTCTGTAGACTGTAGACTGGAGCCTGGAGATTCGAGACCAAAGACCTGAGAACAGCACCAACTTGCACCATGGCCGAGCTTGGGGTGTGAAAAAAAACACTTGTGTTTCAAAAACAAATATTGGTAATATTATTCACGCCACAAGTCTGCGATCTGGTATCTGGTATTTGGTAACTGGTATCTGGTATCTGGAATTCTGAAAATTCAATCGATCATATTAACGTCACAACCACACCACAAAATGCTACATTATATATATGGTATATATTATATAAATATAAAGGCTATATACCTTTATTCCATGGAAAAAGTCGTATACGAATCATAAAATACAAAAAAAAAGCAACCAAACCAAACAAAGTCCTAACCTAAACTCACAGAAAATTCCCGCCTTCGATAAGATAAAAATGTTAATGTTGGCCCAAGGGTTAAGGCGTCAGGTTATATAGCGGGGTTTACGGGTCTAACGGGCTCTTTCTTCGGATTTCTGGGAGAGGCATAGAGTTCGGGTTCGGGCATAGAGTTTGCCTAGCAACCGGAAGTTAACAACCACATGATTTCACAAAACTATTTCCTATGAACGAAAAAAAAAATAAATAGCATTAAATGTGTCACTCGTCATAAAAAAATTCTAGCCAGCTCATTATTTGATAGAGCCATTTTTTCCATGTCAAAATTTTGAGATTATATTTTATCTTCTGGCAAAAAAAAAAAAACAAGAAACACTTGAACAATCTTGTTTTTTATGTTACGGTGACGTCAGTTGAAGTATTTTATACAAAAAAAAAATTCGAAAAAGTCGAACTCGAAGATTTGTGGAAATAAGCTTAGAATTAGATCTATTTTAACCCTAAAAACATTAGAACATATTTAACCCAAAGCGGAGTTGAACTTCAAGCTTTGTGTTTTTTAAAATCATTTAAAACAATTCAGAGATATAGAATCAATAAAAGCTTAAACTTACATCCATTCTAACCCTAAAAAGTTAAAGAATTTTTACGAATAGAAACCCCATTAATCAAGTTGAGTTTTCTGCCAAATAATCATGAACGTATGCAATTATCGGGCAATATAAACAAATATCGGAGGAACAGTATTAATTGGAATCGTATTCCAATTAGTCATAACAGATTCTTGCCAAGTTCTCAAAGACCCCCCTTTTATTATTTCACTTCATTCTTTATCTTATCTTATAGTTTCTCGAATGATATCCGCAGTTGCTCCCCGGACTCATTTTGTTTATAAATAAACACTCGTATTAACATTAACATTCAAGTTTTCTTTTCTTTTTTTAAACCCAAAAAATCTGGCCTAGGATCAGGCCAGGGTAATGCTACCCCTGGGGATTATTTGAAATTGGAATCGTCAGCTTATCACAGAATTCCTGAGTGCTCCTTACTGATCGGATATAGAAGTTGGATCTGTTGCTGTTTCTGGATGTCTGGATGTCTGGTGTTTGGTTTTGGTTCTCATTTCGCAGCGAAATTCAAACACGATCCATTTACCAGGAATTTTGTGTCAGCAAGAATGCCGGGAGGATTTTAGAAGTTGGGGAAAAGTTAATCTATACATATTTTTGTGTACATAAACTTTGTGGAAGGGATGGGAAAAGTTTCGGATCAAGTTCTTTGACATTCCTAGCTTTATATGGATATATCTGGAGGTGTCTTGATAGCCTTTATTTTTTAAGACTAATAAAAACCGAAAATAGGGGAAAGAAAAGCTGCTAGTTTTGAAATAGGGGTTACTACAAAAAAAAAACAGTATTTTTCTTAGAAATTAAACCAAGTTAGAATGAATATTATTTTCTATAATTTTTGATTGGTAAGATCATTTCTAAAATCTAGAAATACTTTATATAAAAGTAGATACCTTTATTCTAGCTTTTCTTGGGTAGTTTTTAGGAACCTTCCTCCTCTGTAGACCTCTCTTAAAAAGTATAAATAAAAAAGTAAATCTTGAGACGATGACTGATTGGTTTATATACTCGAATATGTCTTGGGTTATAATCGAAAGTGAGTAATTTCATTCTTGATCGATAAGAACTAACTCAATTAGAATCAAACAGCCAGCGCCCAGATACGTAAAGCCCATGGAAAGTTTCAAAAAAATGAAAGAAAAAAAGAATAATATGAGAATCTTATCTGAAGAATTTAAAACATCGAAAAATAGCAATTTCCAAACTGATTCCGAATCGGTTGTCTGCTGATCATGTCGAATTTCCAGGCACGGCTGAAAAACGTGATATTACACTGAGAGAAAAGTGAAGAACTAAACTAATATATAGCTTTTTAAACTATATATATATATCGGTTTGAGCCAGAGTAATGAGTTGGTAATAATAAAAATAATAATTTTGTATATGCATTGCAATAAAACAAAGAGGAAATTACATACTTAATAAGAGAAGATGTCAAGACGCGACAAAAGTCGAAAGTCAAGGCGGCTAAAAGCGGCAACAAAAACGTTAACTAAGCTAAAAGCTGGCTAACAACAACAACCAAGATGAGTTATTCTCTAAGCCAAGTCTCTGGCTCTGTTGTTGCTGACTCTTTCTGGCCAAGCTATCCGTCTCTATCCGCACGATATATGGCAAAGCTCTCTTGCACTTCGTCCCTGTCCCTGTCCCTGTCCCTGTCCCTGTCCCTTTCCCTTGGCCTTTTCAAGTTAATGAGAATTATTAACTGACGGCAACAATTACATTTACCAGTTAGCATTTTTAACATTTTTTTACTTTTTTAGCTTTTAAGATTTTCATACTTTTTTTTTTAAACAACAACTTACAGTTTTTTAACTTGTCAGTCAAGGCGATGGGTTTCCAATTTTCATTTTTGGCAGCTCGGCCCTCAGATTTATGTCCAAGTTTTTCTTTTTAGCGCTTTTCTTGGCCATTTCTCAGAGTTTTTTATTTAGTTTTTAGTTTTCGTTACACAAAACCAACAAAAAATATAGTAAAAAAAAGAGTGTTCCTCCAAAAAAAACAAAAAACGGTTAGAAATTGTTAGCCAAAAAAAATGTTGAATTTTCACTTGAAAACGCGACGCAATTTGAAACAATTAGAAATTAAATAAATTATTGTCGGTTTTTTTTTGGCAGAGTGGGAGTACCCGGAGCCGGCGTTATAGCGACGGTATGGGTTAATTATAAAGGTAAATTATCAGGTGAGAATAACGGTAGAGAACGAACGCGTCCACTCCGCTCCACGACCGATCGACGAATAATCACTGCGACTCGTGGCGTTACGAGAAAACGGTGAACCGCTTCTACAAAACCGCTCCAAATGCAACCCGAACTTCATCCGAACCCTCAACCGAACCGAACCGAAGCCTGGCCCGAAGCCGCCAACGAAAGAGATAGCAGCATAGCGAGTGAAAGAGCAAGGGATATGTATTTAAAAATGGTGCAACTGTTGCATGTGCATTCTGTGCTGCCATAAAGATCGTTAGAGCCACGAATCCTGCCATAAGTATGCTAATAAAAATTCCCTTCCTCACTCTTCCACTTAAATATTTCGTTAAACTACGAAAAAATTTGCTTTAAATTGATTTTTAACTATTAAAAAACATACTTGAATTACATTTCCATTATTTAAGATCCAGGAAGACGAACAATTATGATAAGATATGAGAAATATGGGAAATATTATGATATTATGATATGGGAACTAATAGAAATGTATAAAAATAACTATTTTATTGACAGATAACTTTAAAAAATCTCAAAAATAGCTTTAAAAACTATTATTAAGCCTCTAATTTAGGAAATTCATAGGAAATAATATTGGAAAATGTAAAAATATCCAAATAAAATATCTTGACAGTGTTGAAAAATGTAAAATATTTATGGAAAGTGTTTAAAAATTTGTTTTGGCTTCAAACTATAACTATAGATTTCATTTTAATTACAAAAAACTATAGATTCTCTTTCAATTACTTAAAAAAGGTATAGATTTTAGTTCAAATATTAATAAAAGCAATTTAGAAACTTAAGAAATCAGATATTTTATAATATTGTATATAAACATTACACAAAATTCGAATATATATCGAAAAGTATCTGAAGAAAGTATCTCAATCTAAGCCATGGGTTTGCGTTCTATCCGAAGGTGAATCCCCTCCCTATTATGTATCCAAGGGATATATGGATGTACTATGTACTATGCATATAGCTATCTAGAGATATATAATATAACGATTTGGATACATGGGTGGACACGTTGCCAGCCAACTCCGTCCGCCAGCGACTTGCTCTCCATTTCAAAACTCAAATAATGCGCGTCGGCTATTTAACTTGAAATTAAGCGACGTTTGTTGTTGTTTTTATTTATTTTCTTTCATTTTTGTTGCTTGAAAAAATTGTTAATGTGTATATCTCTATATATATATATATATATATATGGGTTGTTGGTAATATTTTTGTTGTACCGCTCGAGACGACAACGCTAGCTATATTTGCTTATTTTGCTCATTTTGTTTGTTCTCAGCGGGCTGTGTGTGCTATGTGCTCCGGTCTCCGGTCTCCGGTCTACGGGCTCCGATCTCCGGTCTCCGGGCTTCGGGTTTTGGGCTCTGGTCTGTGGACTCTCTACTCTCCAATAACCCAGACCCCCCCCTACCCCAAGTGACGCCCCTGTTTTTACCCCTCCTAAAGCGACTGGCGCAACCAACGTATTTGCTGCTGACGTTGCGTCGCTGCATCAAACGCAAAATTCAACTACAGTGGAGTCTCCTTTTCAATAACATTAATATCAAAAAAAAAATGTCTAAAAATTTCTGGATCTTCCAAGAATCGAAAGCTATTTTTCCACATTATTAGCTGCTCTAGATACCCTTCTAAAATCATATCTTTAAGCTACTTTTCCTCATTTTTTGAAACTTGAATTTTGAAAAGGTTTCAAGAGAAGAATATTGTCTTTCTAATTCATTTTCAAACCAAATCCTTCTCTGGTTTCAATAAAATAACTAAATTTTATATAACTTTCTCTATAATTTTAAAACAAATTTGTATTTTTTAATATTTTTTTGTATGGTTTTAAATAAAGAAATTGCAATATTTAATACCATCTTTAAGTTTTCGTAATATTGAAAGCTTCTAAGGGCTTTTATGGTTTTAAATATTATGATAAGTTATAAAAAATTATGAAAAATATTCTATAAATTCCCGATATGGAATATCAACGGTAATAATTGTGTTTTTAGGTGTACGAGTACACAGATATATGCACCTATATATCATTTTTTTGTTTGTAAGTTGTGAGAGCCCGGAGATAGGAACTTGTTAAAAGAAAATAAACAACAGAGATATCCACGACATAAAAAAAACAGAGGTTTGGCTTAGAAAGGGACAACAGGATGAGCCTCTCCCTCCCTGATCCCAAAAAAAAGTGGAAAAAAGTGACATATAGACATTACGTGTCATGTTAACCCATAGGTTTAGGTTTTTCCATCGGGATGGAGGACGGAATTGAAAGCCAAAACTGTATTCTTTTCTGCTAGCCAAGCAGAATTTCGATTATATATTTGGGGTGGAGATATAGAAGGGTTATACAGGGGTATATATTTAGAAGGGTGTATAGATAAGGGTATATAGTAGGGTATAGGGTAGGGTATAGAGAAGGGTATACAGTAGGGTATAGAAAAGGGTATAGAGCAGGATATAGAGTAGGGTATAGAGTACGGTATAGAGTAAGGTATAGAGTAATGTATAGAGCAGGGTATAGAGAAGGGTATAGAGTAGGGTATAGAGTAGGGTATAGAGTAGGGTATAGAGTAGGGTATAGAGTAGGGTATAGAGTAGGGTATAGAGTAGGGTATAGAGTAGGGTATAGAGTAGGGTATAGAGTAGGATATAAAGTAGGGTAGGGTATAGAGTAGGGTAGGGTTTAAAGTAGGTATAGAGTAGGGTAGGGTATCGAGTAGGGTATAAAGAATATAGGGTATAGGGTATGGGGTAGGGTATAGAGTAGAATATAGAGTAGGGTAGGGTATAGAGTACGGTATAAAGTAGGATATAGAGCAGGGTATAGAGTAGGGTATAGAGTAGGGTATAGAGTAGGGTATAGAGTAGGGTATAGAGTAGGAAATAGAGTAGGGTATAGAGTATGATATAGAGTAGGATATAGAGTAGGGTATAGAGTAGGGTAAAGAATAGGATATAGACTAGGATATATAAAGGTTTATAGAGAAGGGTATAAAGAAGGGTCTATAGAAGTTTATATAGAAGTTTATATTGGAGTTTATATTGGACTTTACGAATATATATATGTATATACTAGATACATGTTTTTTTTGTGATTGTTCCATATGGGCCACGTCGTTGACTTTAAGCGGGTTGCCTTTATTTCTGTTTTTTTTTTTGTTGGCAATCGAGCGTCTGTGTTTAATTAGCAGATAAAAATACAGGCAGCTCATAAAGGTACAAAATACAAAGATATATATATATATATATATATATAGATATATATATATAAGTATATATATTTTGGTTTCTAGGCACTTTTTTCTACTATCAACTGGTAAAGGGGGGCAGCAAAAAAACACGTTGCAGGCGTTAATTAGTTTTGGGGCTTTTCTTTTTTTGTGCTCCCTCCTCCCCGCTACTGCTCTCCTTTATTGTTTTTTATCAGCAAGTCAGTTAGAGAAACAACTGTAACAACAAAAACAAGACTAACAACAACAACAAACGCCTTTCAAATGCATTTCGTTCTGTTGCGAATGCAAATCGGGGGAACCATAGTTGTGACCCCACCTCCTATTTCTTAGCTTCCTTGTTCCACATCCATATCAAATTAACGTCGGCGTTAAAATGCGTTAAGTAAAATACCAACAATCCAGTATACCCCATCTCCAGACCCCAGTCTCCAGCTCCCAGTCCCAGTTCCAGTCCCAGTCCCAGACCCATCCCCAGTCCCAGTCCAGGTCCCCCACCCACATCGCCACTCTGGCGCCAATTGTTCAAATCGACTTGTATTTTGAATTCTATTCAATATTTGGGTTTCAATATCTTTCTCGATACCTTTCGGTCTCTCATCTTCGTAGCTTTTTCCAGGGGAAAACATCCGAATGTCTGAGAAAAACCCTTTGAGTGGAACAGAAAGACAAAAAAAAACACACACAAACGTATGTGAAATAAGTTCCATTCAATATTGAGGTCAAACAAATGTAAATACCAGAGGCGTAGTTGAGAAGGATATTTGGGGGTAAATGTAGGTTACAAAACTCTTACTTTTAGATACTTTTTCTAGGTTTTCTGGATTTATAGCACTTTTTTAAAGCTCTTTTTTAGTTAGAAACTTTAAGCTTATGGAATATTTGATCGAAAATTAAATTTCGAGTTTTAGAGAACCGATAAACCGATAAAATCGATAACAACAGATAGTTTTTCTAGTTATAAGGTAATGGAAATTTTGTTTTGTTTCATAAGAAAGGGATTATTTCGAAAAATATACAATAAATAAAGTTTTAAAAACTATTGTATGAATTTAATTGAAAACATTCGAGAATTTTATATTTGAAAATATCAAAAAACATAAAATTTGAAAGAGTTTTAGGCTCAAAACGACCTCAAAGGCAAGGTTTAGAATATTTCTTATTAAATTTTCAAACAAATTAAAGAGATATTTTCACCAAATCGCCGATAAATTATGGAATATCGAAAATTAAGAATATATATATATTTCTATCCCTTTTGGAAAACCCCAATGACTAAGCTACTGTCTTAAACAGATACAAGATGCTAACGAACTGCAAAGATAATAAATATTTAAATTGTATTTTATTTGCACACGTTCGATCAATATGTGGAAAACACTCACACACCCACAGAGACAGGCACAACACACACACCCAAGGCACAACAAAACAAAAAAGGGTACGTGAATAAGTTATAGAAAGCGGTCAGATGGAGATGGATATGGAGATGGAGATGGAGCCACCAGACCCGAGAAGAAGATACAAAGACAAAGATAGATAGATAGAAAGATACAAAGATACTGGCGACACAGATGCGGATACGGATGCAGATCGATGACGAAACTCATTGGCGTATGATCCGATCTGGATTGGAACCTCGACATCTCGACGAAAAAAAAACAAAAAAAAACAACAAGAGGAAAGAAATGGAAGTCTGAAGATCAAAGACTGAAAATTCCAAAGAATCTCAACGAGAAGAGTCTCGAGACGATCGCAGAAGACTGGAGTAAATGGCATTAATGTACTCGTACATAGCACTTGGAGAGGCGATCCATTAGGTGCGAGTATCTCGCGGATAGCTCAGCTCGGATGGGTAGATACTAGTTACCTGGCAACGACATCGGAGATAATGAAGTCGATGTCGATGTCGAGGATGAAGACCGCCGTACCGCCGTGCTCGCCGGTTTTGTGTTGCCTTCCATTTAACACATTGCTGTTAAAATTCAGACAAGAAATCAAATTCAAATAACGCGCTTCAATTCGACCGCTCCACAACCCCGATGCTCTCTGTCTCTTTTTAGCTTTAGTTACCCATCTCTTTCTAGGTTTTCCTTTTTTCTTTAAATATTTTTTGTTATATTTAAGATAGGAATATGAATAAGGAGAAAAGTTCTTGAATAAATACTAAATGGATCAAATATATATCAAACTTGAAGTTTCTTTGGTTGATCTACTTTTAAAGACCACATATGGTATTCTATATTCTAAAACCATTTCCTAGGATATGGAAAATTTCTCACCTTGATTTGATGTAAATTTTCCTTTCGTTGAACCCATTTGCATATAAAAAGATTTCAAAATTCATTAAAAATATTTCTCGTTTAACAATTACTAAATACAAGATCAAATAAGATCCATAAGGAATAAAAGAAGATGTTAAACAAATCTTAACTTCCATTCAAGTTAAAGCAAATAAGAAATAAAATTTCCTAAGAATTATTATGGAAATAATTTACAAAAAAGTAGGGAAAACTCTGTTAAAAACTCTGTAGGATGGTATTCCCTCAATAAGTTGGAATATTTTATGGCCTAAAACCGCATTTGGACATTCTAGTTTTTCATTATACATTAGTTTAAAGTTTTAGGAGTTTCTATTTGTTTTGTGAGTATTCTTTTCTATTTTTTAGCTATTTTTGCTATTTATTTTTCATATTTTTGCAGCGGCTTTCGACTAACAGGTGAACATACAATATTTCCATTTTGCGGACTGGGTGACTCTTGGTGTTTATGCAACTGCGCGACTTGCCAATAAAAATTGCCAAAACGCAGTCCTCCGCTTTTCTTAGTAATTTTCCAGTGCAAAAAGTCTGGGCCATAAATATATGGGCGCTTAAATTTCATCATTTACGGCCCGACTGGCCTGCAAAAGGTACAAAAAAAAAAAAAACAATCTTTTTATAATTTAATGCTTATTAGCATTTGTTTGCCAGTCACTCCGTCACTCATTCACTCAGTCAGTCAGTCACTCACTCACTCAGTCAGTCAGTCAGTCAGTCACTCAGTTAAAAGTGGGCTGCCATGGGCGGTGGGTGGTGGAGGAGGTGGAGTCCCTTCCAAAAGCCAAGAGTTTTTCTGCCCAAGAGGAAGGCTATGCGAACCGAGTTGAAAATTAACCAGAAAAATAATTACAAGACAAGGTGACGGGCAAAAAGGGGGAGCTTCTTAGGGGGGAACTTAGCTGTAAGTGGGCGTGACCTGGCTTAGAGGCCACCAACTGCTGGTTAGTTGGCCAAAACACTAATCCGTCAATCTTCGATATAAATCAGCCAAAAGAATGCCACAAATCTGCCAGCAATCGAGTCTCGAGCAGCTTGCGTGACAAATGCATTTTGGCCATTTTTAATAAACGGCATCGGGAATACAAGGGCGGTGTTTTCTAAAAGGGGGAGGGTTCTTTAAAAGATATATCTTAGTATAAAATATATTAAAATCATCAAAGAATGGGTCAGAAATATATTTTCAAAGAGCCAAGTACATGAAATCCGAACATATTTTAAAGTTTTTTGCTTAAATCTTTTGTTTTAATGAGTTTAAATACAAACTTGGATAGTTTCTAAAGCATTATTGAATACAATTTTTAGTTCCTTTATAGAATACATTTATTTATTCTATTTTTTTTAAGGTTTTTTAAAGATTTTAAAAGTTTCTTAAGTTAGGGAAATGAAAAAAAGTTGACCCTCTTAGTAACAGGCGGGTAAGCCCCTGTTTTTGCATCTGCATGTGCATCTGAATCTGATGACTGAAATCTCGGAAGGTACCCCTCTCTGCCCCAGCCCCAACCACCTTCCCCTCCCCCCCCTTTCGTTTCCGCCACCACTCCCCCCTCGGAAACACACATGCAATTACAAGCGAAGGTTAAACGCGACGCAAATTGAGCAACTCACCGGCGGCGGTAGAGGCAGCGCCAGTCGTGGCAGTGGGCCAGCTCCCCCTATACCACCCACTCCGACTCCCACTCCCACCGCCCTTGCCACCTGCCTCAATCACCCCTGGACTCCCTGGACACCCCCCAAAACCCCACCAACGACATTTAGGCCTGAAAAGCTGGCACAGCTCGTTAGAAGCACGCGAAGCTAAATGGAAACGGAAATGGACGTGGATCGTGGATTTGGATTCGGATTTGGATTCGGATTTGGATTCAGATTTGGTTTTGGTTTTGAGTTTTGGTTGTGAATTTTCTTTCAGCTGCCACCTGCCCCTGCCAACGGCTTTGCCCTCATTCACAGGCTTCTAATTGATTTAGACCAAGATTCGAAAATTCTATTCTTTACTTTAAGAACTCTTTCAAGACCTTGAAGCATTTTTTTTAGACAAAAAACAATGTACTTTGTATATAAAATATCGGTTTTTGATCATTAGATGTTACTTTTTCAATGGTTTTATCAAATAGAAATTATTTTAAATTAAAAAGACAAAGAAAAACCTTAAATTGTGATTGAAATGATTGAAAAAATGATTTTATATCACAAATTCTTAAAATATAATGTATTTTATGATATTTTTCAAGTTTTTGGGATACTATTTACTATAAATTTTAAAATAAAATCGAGATATATAATTTTCGAGCTTCTAAAGAATTAAAAAATGAAACAGAATATAATATTCATAGCCGGTACTTCTGATAGTAAGGAACTAGTTCCGAAATACTGATGCTTATTTTTTGATTTGTGTTTAATTTTTGGTTAAAAGTATTTTAATATTAATCGTTAATAAGCCATCTTTTTAACTTTATGATTATGATAGTTAATATGAAAATGTTTAAGAACTTTAAACCCCTCACTCTTCTTGATCGTTTACCATTTTCAATGTTTTTTTTCAGACTTTTGATGGCAGTTAGTAGAAATTGGCTCAAAGCAATTGTTTATGGAAACCCACAAGCAGCCGAACAATGTCAGCCAACAAAAACAAAAAAAAAAGAAGTTTATAAAATAATTGCAGGTCTCCGCTGACAACAGCAACATCTGAAAACCAAAACTGCAACCAACAACCAGCAACGAGCAACGAGAAACCTGCAACCTGCAACTGCACTTAGCGACATGCAACGTTTGGCTTTGGGTCAGTCGGTGGGAATTTCCGAGGGGGCAGTGGGTGGTTTTGATTCAACTTAAAAAAAAATTGTCATTTTCATTCGTGCTTAGGTGAGCTCAAAAACAGCAACAGAAACACTAATAATAATAATAATAATAAAAAATAGAGAACAGAAACAAAAACAGCAACCACATTCGATGATTGCATTATCATCATCGTCATCATCATAGCTGAATGATTTCGCTGACCATAAGTGCAGGTCCCGCGCTCTCTATTAACAATAGTTACTACGATTAACAAATATATATAAAAAGATATAGCAAGATGTATCAGACTATAATACCCTAGACTTTAGAAACGAAGAAGTTTCAGTCAAAAAACAAAATCAAGGCAAGGGCAAAATGGAATTCTCAAGAAGTTTTAGAGTCTTTGCCGGCTTTTTTAAATATTTAAATATTTATATTATATTCTGCTATATAGTTTATTATTATAGATACTCCTAATTTGCTTTTATTTACAAGTATCATCATTTATTCGATCCCTAGACTAGATCAGACCATATTATAAACTCAAACATGATTTGTTGGGCTCTAAAAAATATTTAGAGTAGATTGAAAACGAAATAAATAAAAAAAACAGGTTAATGGGTTTACAGAATTTAAGCTTAAATACAATTTAGAAAATAGAAAATACTAAATAAAAACTACAAAAAATATTTTTAAAAAAAGTAATTGAGAACACAAATAACTCAAATAAATAGAAAATTTATAGAAGACTTTAAAACCGCTTTTGTTTTTGCTTTTTAAAGTAAATTTAAAATACATAGAATTTAATGAATTTAAAGTCTTTAGTAGACAAACTCGCTCTCTTAATAATTTAGAAGCTCTACAGAATTTATTTAAATAAATTAAAAAAAAAAAAACTAGTTAAAAAATATGCAACTCATGAGGCCCCAAAGGAGGATCTTTGAATCGATACTTTTCTACCTTCTGATAAAAACCATAAAAAATCCTTTAGTTTTTAAGGATTTAAAATAACAAAAAAGAAATGTAGAATATATAAAATGTATAAAATATATAGAATATGGAATATAAACGGTTACAAAACAGAAATGAAAGAATTATGAAAAATCGGACACGGAGAGCACCCGATCCGTGTCCAATTGGGGGGAAAATGTCGCCCAAAAGGCAGAGGCGGGTGGCAGGTGGCAGGAAAACCTACCAAAAGGGGGGGCTAAGGTAGAAGAAGGGGGTGCCAGTGGATGGAGGGGTAAGTAAGGTAGCAACAAGTGCAGCTGGGACACATTTGACACAGTTTGGCCGAGCGTAACAAACCGCGTTTATCAAATGGAACTCGATTTTGTTTCGGTTTCGGTTTCGCTCTGGCTCTCCCTCGAGTTGACGTGTCCGAAAACAAAATCGTTTCAAATATATATAGAAATATACATATTAAATAATACATTCTAAAATGTACCTCTCTACCCATCTCCTATATATATATACTATACTATATATATACACCAGATCTCAATAAATTAGCCATCAAAGCGACCAATCAACATTTCCGCTCTGATGAAATCTGCCCAAGATCGGATTGTATTAAAGCTTTTTGATTTTCGTTTTTTGTTTAAGTTACAACATAATTATATATCAATTTTTAAGCTAAATCTTTGTTCTAAATCTTTAACCGTTTGGTTTAATAAACTTTATAGGAAATAATTATGAATAAAACCAGAAATTTCTTTTGAAAATTTCGTTTTCCAAGACGAAATCAGGCTTTGCCTTTGGAAGTTTCGTTTTTAAAAACTAAAATATAAAGGAGTATTTAAAAGGTTTTAAAATAAGAAGAATTAATGGAATATTAAAACGTATTCAAACCGCAAAAACTAGCTAAGATAAACCTTTATCAATAATTTAAAATATATATTCTTTATTCTACAAACTATTTGGTTTTATTCCCCTAGACTATTCCCCTAGAAAGTCACTAAATGTAGTCCCTTAAATTCCTAATAAAAACTGAAAATTTCAAATTAAAAAAAACCCAATTTTTAAGCTCTACTTTGATCAGAACTAATTCAGAACCTACTTCCCCCTGTTTTATTTTTTTTAATAGCTCATTATCATCGCCAGGTGCGTGTTCGCTGCCTCGTGTCGAATATTTTAATAGTATTTGGGTAGAATTTTTTTAATCTGCTGCTCACACAATCATTAACAATTAAACTAATTTCTGTCTTCATACAATGCAACCGAAAGTAGATAGAAAACTTTGCATCAACTCACCCAAATTAAAGACCAAAAAAGTACACATCAGAAGCACTCGAAAAAAAATTGAGAAACCAATAGAAAAAAATAGGATTTGAAGAAAAAAAAAACGAAAATTATAGAAACAAATTTATAGGGAAATATGTTCTTTTTAAGAATTTTCACACGCGTTGTAGTCTGTTTTCTTTTTTTAGTTGGTTTTGTGAATATTTTTTTGTAAATTAACACTTTATGCGGGCCTTTGGGTGACGATCGCCTGGAACTGAATGAATAGAAGCCAGCAGGTGACCCGGGCTTTTATAGGCTCCAAAAGCAAGAGTGTACCAACCACCCGATCCTGGCCAGCTCTTGCCACTACCCAAGCCCGGATAAGATAACCCGAAACATGGTGCCAGGCCATGCAGATGTCCCAAATGCCCGCCTAATGGGGATGATAATGATGGCCAAAATGGGGAGGTTCCACACACTCACACATCCCATATATATATATAATATATATATATATAGTCGATTTTTAGGATATAGTCCGGGAAGTGGGAATTAGAGAAGGAGGAGGAGAAGGCACACTTATCGCCTGCCGTCGTAATTATGCAAAACAATATGGTGGCAGAGCTATCGATCCAATAGATAACCCGATATACTCGCTATTGAGATAACCCAGAAAGTGGTATACTATATATCATAAAATAAATCAGACAATATTAAATACAAGTTAAAAATAAATTAAGGCATTGCCATATATATTCAAAAATAAATGCATTTATAATTCCCAGATTCTTTCTTTCTTTGATTTAAAGTTAAAAAAAAAGGTTTTTAGATTTTCTAAATCAAATTTTTTTGATGTAGATAAGTCAGGTATATAGTTTATCTATAAATATAAATATAAAATGATGCAATTTTCTATCTTTTATGGATTTTATGTCCCCGATTGTGATGGGAAATCAACGATTAGGCAATCAGATTTCAAATGTTAAAATGTTAAAAAAAAATATATATCAGAGAAACGAATAAATAAACTGAAATTCAATTTAAAATAATATTGTAATTAAATAGTTTTCGTGTAATACAAAAAAACTAAAAAAAAACCCTATTTAAAGTTCTAAAAATACAAAGTTTTTTTTTTAATTTTAAAACTCCCTTTGATTTATGAAAATATATATCTCTTTTTGTTTGTTCAAAAAAAGGTAAGTCTGTAATGAATATTTTTAACTTTTCCTTGACTAATATTATTTTTAAAATATTCATAAAATTGTTAATTTATTGCTTTAGTGATTACCCAAATAATATAAAAGGTTTATTAGCTTTTTATTTAAGACTAGAGACATTGAAGTAACATTTTAGTAAAAAGATTATTTAAATGTCTTGGAAAAGAATTTATACATATTTCAATATCAGTTTTTATAAGATTTGAATTTTAAAATAATTATAATAGTTATAAGAAAATTGCAGAAGGAATTTAATACTGTTTTTATGGCTTTCAAAAGCTTTTCTATATAATTATATAATAAAAGAAACCAGTACAGTTGTGTTTTTAGAAACGAAATAATCCCTCAGGATAAGGGTTTCCCAACCCTTTCCCAATCAAAAATGATTTCGTAAATAAAAAAAGGAATCATAGGAATCATAGCCAAAATAGGGGGATAATATAGACCGAAAGATAAAGAGCCTATGGATATGGGGTGATCGGAGACCCAGAGACTAAATCTACTGATACAAAAACCTGAATGTGAAATCAAATAGAAAATTTCATAATTCTGTTTTCCACCGAATGCCAAAATGGGCGGAGAAATCCGTTGAACTTATCTTGCCACACTTTGTGTGTGGCATCAGGTAAAAAAATAACAAAAAAAAACGAAATGGAAACCTAAAGATAAAATATCAGATCCCCGTGCAAGGGGAGGGTCCTCCTACCATCCCATCCCAACCGCGGAATGTACCATTATATATATATATATATATATATATATATATATATATATATATTTATATATTGTAGCATATCGTTTATCAAAGTTTAAATATTAATTCAGGGATATAACCGAAAGAGGAGAGTCCGTCCGGGAGGCGCTTATCTTTCGGGTTGATAAAATTGTGTAAACATTCGAGGAGGGCATTGGTACATGGTACCAAGAAAAGGGCACCGGAAATGGAAATTGAAATGGAGGTGGAAGTGGAAATGCACAACCAGCAGCTGCAGGTTGGCTTTTGTGGGTTTGCCGGCCCAAAAAAACCGAATTATTTGGTATTCACACCAGAAATGTAGCATAAAATATCTAGTTAGATCCAAGAAAGTATTCACCCACAACCGAAGCTATATCTTTGCCGATTCTGATCCGATTCTCAAAAGGAATATCTTAAAAGATTTATGGATCAATTCCCCATCAATCTGCATCAAAATCCTGGACCGAAACATTTTTTAGATTTTTCTTCAAACTTTTGTGAGAACATCCCTTTAAAATACTGGTTTTTCGTATATCGCCCACAAACGAAGCTATATCTCAGCCAATTCTCATCCGATCCTTAAGAGGAATACCTTAAAAGTTTTCTTAATCGATTCCCTAGCAATCTGCATCAAAATCCTAGAAAGAAAAATTTTTTAGAATTTTTTCAAAATTTTTGCGGGAAATCCGCGATTTTCCAGCTTGACTCAGAACGAAAGCCATATCTCAGTCAATTCTCATCCGATTCTTAAGCGGAATATCTTAAAAGTTTTATTAATCGATTTCCCGTCAATCTGCATTAAAATCCTGGAAGCTAATATTTTTTAGAGTTTTCTTCCCGTTTCTATGGGGAGACCCCTTGAAAATCGTGGTTTTTCCTATATGGTCCATAAAAGGAAGCTATATCTTGCTCGATTCTCATCCGATTCTCAAGCGGAATATCTTTAAAGTTTCCTTTCATTTTTAAATATTTAACAAGATTTATGGAGGTCACCCCACCACCTGCTTGTTTGTTCGAACAAATTAAAATGTTCTACGCAATACGTAAGTAAACGAAAGGTATGAGGCAGTTTTTCTTGTAAAGTTACGCCCAATTATAGTGAGAATCTTCAGGGACACTTACCGGCTGTGCTTCTTTGGAGGATGTGCTGCTGGGGGACGACCTGACGGCTTCGTCGTTCTGCGACTTTAACTTGGCAACCTCCTTGCGGAGTGCAGCAATCTGGAGACGTGACGGGATGGGACCCAAGACGGGATAATGAGTTATTTTGTTGTTTTCAAACGGAAATCCCACAAGTGCCGGCTGGGACGAACTTACCTCGCGATCCTTCTGCTCGCAGCGAAGGTCCAGCTGCTCCTTTTGCTGCTGTGTCTCGGCCAGCAACTCCAAGGCAGTTTTGGCCTCTTCCTCGTCACCTGGATAGTCGGGATCGCCGGGTCCTGCCGTTTCGGCCAACACCTCCTGGGCCAAATTAGTCAGCTGGCCCTTCAATGAGCTGAGGCTGTTGTTCAGCCACGACATCTTCACCAGCTGCTCTCTCCTCTCGCTGCGGCGTTATCAATCACTCCCCTGTCAATCGTTTCGTTGGGGAGGCGGTGTCTGGGGACTTGGTATCTATTTGGCTAGCCGGGATCCTGTTTCCTGCTCCAGGAATTCCAATGTTTTTGTGGGTATTTTTTGCGTGGCACAAAACAATAACAATAATAAGAGCTCGTTACCAAGTACCATCTCTGGAATCAATGTCATCTCTAACAACATTCCGTCGCTATCAAGAAGTTCCATCACTTAAGAAATTATCATCTCTAGGGATATTTTAAGGGAAATTTATTTCCTAAATTTGAAATTCAAATATTAATTTTATAAATTATATGTTTTTATGCTTAAATAGTCTTTTATTTTCATAAATACTACACAATTTATTTACTTACATTACAAGATAGTGGTACATTTCAAGATAGCAACAATTCACTATTTTATTTAATTTATATAAAAGAGAAATGAGGGAAAATCATAATTGCATTTAAACTTTTTTAAAATATAATTATATTTTTTTGTATTATGGCTCAAATAAAACCAAAATAAGGCAATAAATTCTAAGTTCATATGCTGAAAACATATCTTTCAATGAAATAATAGAAAATACAAAAATCTATTAGGTATTTTTATACAAAAATATACAATTGTATACGTCTTAAATAATATTCTTAATAAAAATAGTTCAAGTTTTTCCCTCCCTCAAGCAAGAAAATTGAATCCTCGTTCTTCTGTTGCAACGTTTATTGGAAATCAAAAAACATTTGCTCAACACAAAACAAAACTTTGAGGGATGAAGGGAAACAGCTTGACATGACTAATGAGTTGAGTGGTGGCATAGTATTTACAGCCTGTTTGCCTGGAGCTGCCCCAGAGCGTGCTCCAGTGCCTGATCCTGATTCTGATTCTGATCCTGATCCCCCGCCGTTTAGAAAGTGCGTGGCTGGGAGCCGAAACCTAGACCCACGCCACGCATCGTGTGCGTGGCCGCTCGCGCCATCTCGTACTGCTGTTCCATGTTGGAGAACATGCGCTGGCGCAGCTGGACATCTGCCGGGATATTTGTCGCCGGACCTCCTCCTCCTGGTGGTGCTACCCCTGCGGCTCCACTTGCTCCGGCCGCTGCTCCTGGACCCTCGGCAACTGCATTACCATTGCTGCCCACAGCCTCTGCAGCTCCCACCGCTTCCTGGCTGTGTGGTTCGCCCTCGCCACCCACGGAGCCAGGCGCATTCTTTATACCCATCAGGCGCATAAACTTCGAGGCCACCTTGCCGTCCGAGTCCTGGGAGAAGTGAGCATTGCCCCATTTGTTGGCGCAGTCCTCGGTCTTCTTGGAGCCCCACAGCAGCTTGCGCTTCTGCTGCTGCTCCGCATACCGATTGGCGTTTATAATTCCAGGATTATAGTAGCTGGGCAGCTGGATGGGCGTCTCCAGTGCCGACTGGGGAGTGGCCAGCTCGAGGGACATTAGCGAGGGTATTTTGGGAGCATAGTTGGGCGTTGGCAAGAGTCCTCCGCCGCCAGTTGCGGCCGCTCCTAGTCCACCTCCTCCGGCCAACAAATGACCACCTCCTGATCCGCCGGATGACGATCCGGACATGGCTGAAACCGCTGCATTGGCGGCTGCCAAAGCCATTGCAGCAACCGACGAAGATCCTCCGCCCAGGGCCAGGTGGTGTGCGCCACCACTGCCTCGGCGCGAGCCGGCAGACTGTTCTTCCCTCGGAGATCTAGAGCGGTGATGGCGACGACGTGAGGCAGGTGGCGTATCATTGGCCGAGCGGGAACGGGTTCGAGATCGCGAACGACTGTCGCCGCGACGCCGGCGACTGCGATCGTGGTTGTGATGATGCTCCTTGCGCAGATCCTTCTCCTTGCCGCTGTAATGATGGCGACTGCTCTTGTCCGAGCGACGACGCTCGCGGTCCCGGTCACGCTCCCTGTCCCGTTCATGGTCACGATCCCGGTCTCGGACATGTTCTCGGTCGCGTTCCCGGTCACGGTCACGGTCACGGTCTCTGTCCCGATCCCGATCCCGTTCCCTGTCGCGTTCGCGTTCGCGCTCCCGCTCTCTGTGTCCAGTGCTGCTTTCTTTGGTTCGGTAATTGCGATGGTCACCCTGGAAGGAAGGATATCATACAGGATACAGGAAGAAAGGAAGGATATAGCAAAGTATAGACCTACCTTATTGTGATCCCGATCACGGTTGCGTTCTAGGTCTCGCTTTTCCCGCTCGCGATCCCTGTCGCGGTCGCGGTCGCGGTCACGATCCCGGTCCCGATCCCGGTCCCGGTCCCTGTCCCGATCCCGTTCTCTGTCTCTGTCCCGCTCTCTATCCCTGTCGCGCTCTCGTTCGCGGTCTCTTTCACGCTCCTGGCGTGGGCGATTGGGATGCGAGTCCTGTAAACAGAAAATTGGATGGATGGAGCAAGCACCACCGCAGAGGAGAACATTAAAAGCCATCCTTAACTTATTGTCGCTTGGTGGCGAGCAAAAAGATCTAGGTGCTAGACTACAAAGATTAATCGGAACTATCGTATTAATCGAAATAATCGGAATGTGTTTATCAGCCGGCCATCAGCTGGGGGAACCGGAACTGCCTCGCTGGGCTCGCTGGCTCCTTGATCCTAGACTTTATTTATATTTTTTTTTTTTTAGAGAGTTGTTAAGTTCTATTTGATCGATTTTTTTTTTGGTTTTTTTTTTTTTTAGTTTTTTGTATACTCACTTTCGTGCGGTTCGATCTCTCTTTCTCTTTCTCTCTCTCACTTTCGCTCTTTCGCGCCAGCAGTGTGTATGTTTGTGTGTGTGCGAGTGCTTGGGCGCGGGTGTGTGTGTGTGGGTGGGTGTGGGCGTGGGGGCGAGTATGTCCTGGACACACACCAACACACACACACACACAAGCCGCTAAAGCCGCGCGGACACACACAAGCCTAGTTACCTCTAGTTATCGAAGCTATCGAAGATGTTATCGGAAATCACTGCAATCGCGCGATTACAATCGATCGACGAGGTTACATCAATCGGGTATATTTTTTGTTATTTTTGGAATTTGTTTTTGGTTTTTGATTTGGTTTCGTTTCGTTTACATAATAACAACAACAATGATAATAAAATGATAGATTTTAGTGATTTAAATATAAAGATTGGCATATAAAATTGTTGTAAACTTAACTAAGCTGGCCGAAAACAACGATAAGAAGCGGACCGACAAATATTGGACTGGCCTTTGGCCCAATAATAAATAATATTTACATTATAATATACAATTTTCTCTAGGCAGCTTGGAGCAGCAGATCGTTAAGATCTTGTATAGGAAACTAGGAAAACCATGAGCGGGTTTTATTAAAAGAAAAACTATTCGAGAAGTAAAAGAACAACAACTTTGAACTAGATACATAATAGAAATGTGTGTTTAAAGCAGACACGCCCCTGGAGGTATCATAATGATAAATAATTTTCCCTCACAATGGGATGGCCCACATAAAATATTGATTTATAGGACAATAGAAGCCGGGAGGCACACACTGTCTGTCAGTGGCACTCGGAAAGTCATTCCTCATTCTCGAGATGTGAATATTTAATGGCCGAAAGTGGCATTGGCTGGCAAGCAAGCAAGACGGCAGTTTTATTGATTTCTGGCGCTCTGGGTAGGCGGGCGGGCGGGCTGGCGGACTAACTGCAGTGGCAGGAAGTGCACGTGGCATGAAAGGACGAGACTAGCTCCAACCTATAAAACACAACACATATGGTTTTTTTAGCACACACTTTTTGATACAAACATTCTCGGTACATTCAAACATAGATAAGATTGATATGGGACAATATCGATTTGGGCGGAAGATTCCGGTTTTGGGTTTAGATTGAGATTTACCTCATCTAGGATGCGGATGCGGCTGCTGGTGCTGCTGCTGCTCCTGTGTTGTTGTTGCTGCTGCAACTGCAACTGCGACTGCAGCGGAGAATTGTTGTTGTTGCGGTACTGTTGGTGTGGCTGGTATTGTTGTTGTTGTTGCTGCGGCTGCTGCTGCTGTAGTTGTTGTTGTTGTTGTTGGGGTGTATATTGTTTCTTTAATCCAAAGGGTTTCGGTTGGCGCGGGCTACCGCTGTCTCTGCTGGCATCGCCATCAGCGTCGCTGCTGCGACTGCGACTGCTGCTCAACTCATTGTTGTTGTTCTTTTTGGCCCTTAAATGATGCTGTTGCTGTTGTTGTTGTGGTGCCTAGGGGAATTTTTGCAACTATTCAGAAACAGCAAATTCGCATTATTTTTCTAAATTCTAGCAACACAACTAATTGTACATAAAAAATACTTTCTTTTGGATTTTGGGGGATGATGGGGGGATGGGGGCTGGAAAATGGATTCGCATTCACAACACACACACACACACACACAACACACACATGGACGGGAAAAGGGCGCCCGCACGCCACTGGCAACGTAAAAGAAAAAAAAAAAACCAAGAAATGTGTACACAAAATGCGATAAACTCGCATGGCGAGATCTCTCTCTTTTCTTGACTGTATTTTTGACCTGCTCCGGAGCTACGGCGTTGGAATATTTACCCGTATTTGGTAGCCAGCGTCATCCTGGTCCTCCTCGCTGCTGTAATTGACCAGCGCCTCCATTCTCTTCAAGATAAAAATGCGTCCGGGGACGAAAAAAAAATTAATAAATTGCCCGAACCTAGAGATGAGACTAGAAAATTTGATATCATATTTTCCAACATTGTTTACCAGGGTGTCTAAACTATTCGATAGTTCGATATATTTCGATAACAGAGAGTTCCGGAACTTTTTCAAATATAAAAACTAATTTATTTTAAAGAGTTTACAATAAATAAAACAGCATAACTTAATAAAAACAGCGTTTTATTTAAACACTCATTTCAATTTTTACTTTCTATTATTTACTAAAAAAAGACTTTCCAAACAAAGTTTCCCAATTGCATTGGTTTTTATTTATGGTCATTCAGTCTTTGGTGTCAGGTCTCACATTTTGTTCGAAAATAAACTAATTAAGTATTATTTATTTTAATCTATTTAGTTAAAATTACTATATTTAATATTAAAATAAATAATAATCTTTTTTATTAAATGCGCTTTATTCGGACAGTATTCTGATTTAAAAAAAATATTACAAAAATTGTTCTGATATCGGACTTTAAAGGTTAGTTTAGCAATTTGTTCACAAAATATTGGAAGTTTATCTTTAATTTTAATACAAATAATTGAAAAATGGTAAGGTTTTTTAATAGAAAATGGATTTGATAATTGTGTCTGTTCTTTCTGTAAGAAATTGGTAAGTTACAAAATTATGTGGTTTTTAGTAAAAAAATGGATTTGATAATTGATGTGCGCCTTAGTTTTAAAAATTTATAAATGTTTTCTGTGTCTTTCTGACTATGTTCAAGTTTAATTAAAAATGTAAGAAATTGGTATTTTGTTTTAAGCAAGCCAAAAAATGTGTTTGTAAGATTTTTCTTGGTATTTTTTATGCAAATATTTTGATTTCTAATGTTCCACAAAATTGGTAAACATTTTACAAATTGTATACATTTTTTTGTGTGTTTGAATTTCTAGGTTGTTACCCATGATTAGGTTTATTTCATTGTGATTTTTTTATTTATCCTTTCAAGAGAAGAAAAAAGATATTTTTGGATACATTAGATATAAAGGCACAAATTTATATGGCACACATTATCAAAATATTAACTTATTAAGTTGTCTTTTAGTTTTTCTTGTGATTTCTCGGCTTGAATATTTTTGATTTGTTTGAACTTCAAATGTGAAAGTTCTTTCTTTTACAATGGTTTAAGTTTAATTTAAAAAGTAAGAAAATGGTATTTTGTTTTAAGCAAGTCAAAAAATGTGTTTTTGAAGATTTTTCTTGGTATTTTTTATGCAAATATTTTGATTTCTAATGTTCCCCAAATTTGGTAAACATTTTACAAATTGTATAAATTTTTTTTGTGTTTTGAATTTCCAGGTTGTGACCCATAAATGGGTTTAAAAAAATAATATGAAATGTATAAATTTCGTTGTGATTTTTTGATATACCCTTTCAAGAGAAGAAAAAAGATATTTTCGGATAAAGTAGATATAAAGGCACAAATTTATATGGACGATTTTAAAACGGGACTATTTTCAAGGCACATATTTCATTATCAAAATATTAACTTATTAAGTTCTCTTCTAGTTTTTCTTGTAATTTCTCGGCTTGAATATTTTTGATTTGTTTGAACTTCAAACGTGAAAGTTTTGAAAAAATTTAGATTGTCGTCCTGCCCGTTCAATTAAATTGTTCTTTTGATTAGTCCTTGCGCTTCTGATTTGGAGTAGGAAGTGGCGGAAAGTTAGCTTTGTTGAGCTTGAAGTCCCCCTTTGTGGAGTCACCAGCATTACCGCCACCTGACCCACCCGATCCTCCAGATCCGCTTGATGATGCAGCTGCTCCACTGGTCGGAGCACTTGTTCCCGAAGCTCCAGTATTTCCTGGTGAAGATGCAACCGATCTTGCGGCTCCAGATTCATTCAAAGGCTTTCCTGGGTTGTTCTTTTTCTATTAAATAAAAATAAAATTATTAGGGTATAAATTAGGAATAATTTTAAAAATATTAGAAACCTTTACTTAATGCGTTCAAGTCTATTTTTTGGAAGAGGTCAGATTAGAAAATGTTTCAATTTAAAGATTAAGGATTGGGGGAAAGGAAAACTGTTTACCTGGTTATTACGAAGGCGAAGCACCAGATGAGATATCTGGGAATTTTCAGAGAATGTGGCCTGAAGAGCTGGATCGCCACTGCCATTCGAAGCAGTAGTTGTTGGTGAGGGAGGATCGACCCCAGCCAGATGATAAACAGCATCCGAGATCTGACGCTTTGTGGAACGTGACATCATCTGTTGCTGGGAGGCAGCCATCGGAGGAAGCTTCAACTGCAGGCGCAGGCTATGCTGATGTTCCTGGATTAGTTGGTTCCTGCCCAGAGTCTCCAACGGAATTGGATTTTCGCAATTCTCTTTATCGGTTTCTGAAGTAACTGAGGAAAATTTGTAGCGTTTCCCCATTGGCATATCGAAGAATAGTTCGCCATGAATGGCGTACATTTGAGCAGCATCTAGATCCTCCTGGGAGAGATTGTTCGGGAAGAGATCGACGTGCCAGAGGTGGTAGGCATCATACCACTCGCTGAAACTGTTAAAAGTCCTTGGTTTGCGATTAAGACGAGTGTTGGGCTGATTGGGATTGCCCTGCGATGATGTCGAGGCTTGTGGCAACTGAGGATCTTCTTGCTGCTGCTGGTTAGGATTTGGTTGCTGCTGCTGGTTAGGATTTGGGTGCGGATGCTGCTGCTGCTGGTTGGGATTTGGCTGCTGCTGTTGGTTACGTTTTGGCTGCTGCTGCTGCTGGTTACGATTTGGCTGCTGCTGCTGGTTAGGATTTGGGTGCTGCTGCTGCTGCTGCTTCTGGTTGCCAGGTTGTTGTTGCTGATCCTGAAAGTTCTGAAGCAACTGCTGCTGCTGCTGCAAGTTAGCCTGGAAATGTGGCTGCTGCAAGTTAGCCTGTGGATTTTGCTGCTGCTGTAAGTTAGCTTGTAGAGGCTGCAGCTGCTGCAAGTTAGCTTGAAGATGTTGCTGCTGCTGCAAGTTAGCCTGTAGAGGTTGCTGCTGCTGCAAGTTAGCTTGGAGAGGTTGCTGCTGCTGCCAGTTAGCTTGAAGATGTTGCTGCTGCTGCAAGTTAGCTTGGAGAGGTTGCTGTTGCTGCAAGTTAGCTTGAAGATGTTGCTGCTGCTGCAAGTTAGCTTGAAGAGGTTGCTGCTGCTGCAAGTTAGCTTGGAGAGGTTGCTGCTGCTGCAAGTTAGCTTGGAGAGGTTGCTGCTGCTGCAAGTTAGCTTGAAGATGTTGCTGCTGCTGCAAGTTAGCTTGAAGATGTTGCTGCTGCTGCAAGTTAGCCTGTAGAGGTTGCTGCTGCTGCAAGTTAGCTTGGAGATGTTGCTGCTGCTGTAAGTTAGCCTGTAGAGGTTGCTGCTGCTGCAAGTTAGCTTGGAGATGTTGCTGCTGCTGCAAGATAGATTGAAGAGGTTGCTGCTGCTGCAAGCTAGCTTGAAGATGTTGCTGCTGTTGTAAATTAACTTGGAGATGTTGCTGCTGCAAGTTAGCTTGTGGAGGTTGCTGCTGCTGCAAATTAGCCCGTAGATGTTGCTGCTGCTGCAAATTAGCTTGTGGAGGTTGCTGCTGCTGCAAATTAGCTTGTAAAGGTTGCTGCTGCTGCAAGTTAGCCCGTAGATGTTGCTGCTGCAAATTAGCTTGTGGAGGTTGCTGCTGCTGCAAATTAGCTTGTAGAGGTTGCTGCTGCTGCAAGTTAGCTTGTAGAGGTTGCTGCTGCTGCAAGTTAGCTTGTAGAGGTTGCTGCTGCTGCAAGTTAGCTTGTACAGTTTTCTGGTGCTGCAAATTAGCTTGTTGAGGTTGCTGCTGCTGCAGGTTAGCTTGAAGATGTTGCTGCTGCTGTAAGCTAGCTTGGAGAAGTTGCCGCTGTTGCAAATTCGGCTGAGATTCTGGCACTATAGCTGATTCGCGAGCAGCCAATGGAAATTGATAGTTGCTTTGCTGGGATTGTTGATTCAGTTGCCGCTGCAAGTGCAACTGGGACTGTAGTTGTTGGTGTGTTATCAGCTGATGTGGCTGTGGCAACTGCGAAAGTGGTTGAAGCTGTTGCTGCAAAGTCTGGGATAAATGCGGAAGCTGCTGCGACTGGAACAGAATTTGCTGATGCGACTGGGGGAGATGCTGTTGCTGCTGTGATTGCAAAATATTTGTCTGCTGGGACGGCTGCTGCGATGACTGCTGCTGCTGCTGCTGCTGATGCTGCTGCTGTGATTGTTGAACCATCGAAAAGGACAATTGGTTGCTTCTGAGATTTAAAGTTGGCAGCGATGGAATGTTGGGCAGCAAGGATATATTTCTATAATGTACATTTCCCTCGTCGGTATCATAAATTGCCGCAGATAAGTTGCTATTATTCGATGCTGTGTAAATGCTCCTTGGCTGTAAATGCAGAGTGTTTAGATCCAAATGTTGTTGACTCGATGATTGGGGACTTGGGCTTGTTGTTGACCGGGGCAGAATCAAGTTCGCAAAGGATGAGGGCCAGTGGGAGATATTACCTCCAGTGCATCGGCGCACAACCGATTGATCCACACTCCAGATGCTGGGCTGCCAGTGTCCAGGGTAATCACGGTTGATTTCCGGTGCGAAAGGAGCACGACTTGTAATTCTGCGGATACTCTCCACAATGCTCAGGTGGGGAGCGTTGGAAGCCGAGTTCCACAGCCATTCGGTGGTGCCGAAAGTGATCCTGGACTTCTCGGCGGCACGTTCCCGGGCATTGGGTCCGCCCTTCCTCAGACGCTGCATTCTGGCCTCATAGCCGATCGGTTTCAACTTGGAATTGTCGTTGTCGACGTAATCATCGTCGCTATCTTCGTAGTTTGGATAAGTTATACGGTTTGTCTCCTGGCCCGTTTGACCATTGTCCAAGAAACTCAGCTGCAACGGATTCTGCCAGAATTCTGGAGGTGGAAAATCAGACTCCTCGAAGCCATCATTCAGCATGAAATTGCCGCTAAGTGGCATTAGTGGACCAATGTCCGTGAAAAAACTATTTGACTCAGTTTGACTAGCATTATTTGGCGAGATCTGCCAATTATCGGTGAGATTGGGCAATTCGAGCCCATTAACTGGAGTAGAAGGCACTGTATCTGAGGGCACTACATTTGAGGGCACTGTATCCGAAGCCACTGTTGGCTGCTCCAACTGCACGGCCACTGTTGGCTGCTCCAACTGCACGGCCACTGTTGGCTGCTCCAAATGCACGGCCACTGTTGGCTGCTCCAAATGCACGGCCACTGCCGGCTGCTCCATCTTTAAGGCCACTGGCGGCTGCTCCATCTTTAAGGCCACTGGCGGCTCCTCCATCTTTAAGGCCACTGGCGGCTCCTTCATCTCCACGACCATTGGCGGCTCCACTAAATGTAAGGCCACTACCGGCTCTTCCAAGAGCAAAGCCACTGGTGGTGCTTCCAAGAGCAAAGCCACTGGTGGCGCTTCCAAGATCAAAGCCACTGGCGGCTCCTCCAAAATCGAGCTGCGACGACTTGAAATGGAGTTCGAGTTGGCCACGGAGCTAGTGGAGCGAGGCGATGGAGTTACCGAGCTTACCGATGGCCCCGAGTACGATGCTTGGAGTTCTACAGCCTCCGGATTCTTTTTCTTCAATTTTGCATTGGATTTCTCCTTCATTTCAGACTGAGTTTTGCGTCGACCCTTGGCCACATTCTTTAGTCCTCTTACATCCATGAAATTCCCTAGCGTCAGTGGGCTATTACGATGGCAATAATGCTCGTTTATATCTATATCCGTGGATGGAAAGTCCAGATTGCGGCAAAAGCTGCCAAGCGAGCTGCCGATGGAACTTGTACTTGTGCTGTAGCTCCTATAGGTGGGACCAATGTAGGGACGCCGGAAACCTGCCAATGAAAAGGATAACGAGATTGAGCGTCGGATAAGAATGGGGATTACGAGGGTCCATCCAAGTCCACCGCCCCAATTCGTACTGCCTTTTTTTTTGAGGAATACCACAATACTGGATCGGGTTATTAGTGAAATATTAGTGCGAAAATGTTTTAATTTTATTTTATATGTTAGGGTGCTCTCTTATTTGTCGAGCACAGATTTAAAAAACTATGGAATTATTTACTTTGAAGCTGAGAGATGAAATGAAAGTGAAGAATGAGGTATCTTCGTTATTTGAAATTCTTTATTCAAGTATTTTCAATATTCTGCTCGAAATGATGTCTTTTTTTTTTGGTAGAGTTTATGAATTCAAATAAAATAAGTAATTTTAATGGAATCCAAACTTATATTAGAAAAAAATGAAGTTTAAAAATACAAAAACTATACAATTTTTGTAAACAATTATTTACTTTCGGTTAATTCAAGAATTAATTTGTTTATTTAAAGAGAAGAGAGTGATATGAGACTTAACCCAGAAACCTGATGAATTTGTAAACAAATGAAGAGTTAATCCCAATGTTATCTTTGTGTTAAAAACAAAATAAACATGCACGGAATTTTCTTTAAAATGGGCTTTAGAAAATCGAGTTAAAATGGAGTTAATCGGTCATTTTGGTGTTAATAAGCACTCATTATTTCTCTCAGTCCAGTTTAAAATGTTACCTTTTCATTATTTTTTTTGGCAAAAGACACGAATTTCGATTTTTTGCCAACAGGCTGCAGCAGTTTCTTATATTTTCCTAAAAAACAACTAAACTGGAAATACACTTGACATAAAAAAAAGAAAAAGATCAGAAGGAATTACCCTAGAATAACAATTGAAAAAAAATTAAAAGCAAAACTAAAAACACACCACAGATTTTTTAAGAATAATGAAATATTAATGAAAATATTTAATAACAACACAATTGTGTTTAAAATGAATAAAAACCACGTGCCATTACATACACATTCTTTTCATTTTCTTTTTTTGCAGTTTCTTTGCCAACTGCAAAAGAGCACAGACACAAAATGGCGGCAAAACTGGAGGAGAACTGAAGAAAAAATGGCGGCTGGCTATTTTCGGTGCGAACCAAGAAGGTTAAGACCAAAAAGAACCGTTGGGAACGCGCGCATGCGCGCCCTTCGACCAACACCAATACACGAAATTGCGCCTGTGTTGATTGGCCAATACTAAAAAGTATGTGTGTGTTTTTGGAAAAGTTGTGCAGAAGAATGGGATAGCTAGAGTGTGCCAGGATAAAAGCACAAAAGGAGGCGAAAAACACGTGTCATGGTCGTGAAAATTTCTTTGGAAATCCGCGCGAAAAAATCGGATGAAAAGCAAGAATGTGAGATTATTAATTATTGGAATTCCAATAGATCGCGGGCTTTGTTGTGGTTTTGGATTGGATTATAAGTATGCTTTTTGTTTGGCTACCATTTCAATTATAGAGCATTTTCCCCCTGGTCAGCAAATCGGTCTCCCCCTTAGCGTTATGTTCGTTGGAATAAGTGTAAGGGGGCTTCAATGTCCAGAGTTTGTCACCGCGATTTGTTTATCTGTTGAGTGCGTTTTTTGTTTATGCCGCCGGACAGACGATCCGCAATCCCATCGGCCATATAATAATATTATTGACTTACCGGCGGTTGATTGAAACAGCGACATGGTCAGTGGCTTCTTCGATTTATGAGGCTGGATGTAAAAATTAAAATAAATTAGAACCACGAATTTAGAAGGGTCACTTTTGAATATTTCTTTTTTCACACTTAAACATTTTCTAAAAAAAAAGAAATGTTTTAAAACTTACATGACGAAAGGCGTTTTCTTGACCCAAATTATTTGGCAAATTTGTGGCCTGGTCCTTTTCCTCCTCTATTTCCTCGGCACTCTGCTGACTCGTCGGAATTTCCACTTCCGATCCCATTTCCGGATCAGAGCTTGGACGTTGGAATATTTCCTCCTTATGCTTTTTGCGTTTACGTTGGCGCTTCGTGATATACTTCATGATCACACCTCCTTACTTCGACAGCACTACTTTGCAAAAAAAAAAAACAGCACTGCAGTTCTCGGCACAACTTCACAGTCCGAAGGTTCGCCAAAGAATGAGCTCTTGGCCGAGCTGAGGAAATATTGGCAAAGCCATTAGAAAGAGGCAAAAGATCTTGGCTATATCAAAGCATAGAAGAGCGAAGGAGATGGTTGTACAATGCAGAGTTGCCACACCATTGCAAGAAAAGAGGGGAGAAAATTTTGCGAAAATATTCTTAAACGAAGGTAAAGAAAAGGAAATACGAGAAGAGCAAAAAATCTTAATCTTCCTAATAAATAAAGAAAATGATTAGTTTAAGCTAATATATTATTTAGAAATAAATCGCAATTAGTTAGAAGAAGCTTACTCCTTAAAACATATAAGTTTATTTAAAAAAAAATCCTTTTTTCACATAATTTTTAATCAGATTTTTGGTTTAGTTTCAGTTGTTTAAGTTAAAACAAAAGCATTAACGCAGGCGCGACAGCAATAACGGCAATCCAATTGATAGCTTTAATTCCCGTTAAGTCTTTTGCGCAAGGAAGGAAAAACTTACCGGTAGATTAGTTAGTTAAAAACTAGTTAATACCTAGTTAGATTCTCTGTTTATCCAAGTAAATATTTAATAAACAAACAGCGAAAACAAGGGAGAGGAGAGATTTAAGTGCTGAAAAGAAAGAGAAGTTCAATTAAGACGTGCATGCCATTATCTCGCCATTGCACTTACACGAATTAAAGAAGAAACCTTCTTGAAACTTTAATATAATGAAAACTCCATGAATTCACTTGCAAAATTGGCTTATAAAAAGAAAACAACAGTTATTCCCGAATGTACTTAAAAAAATAAAGCTTTATTTTGCTTGGAGAGCAGCATTGCGCGTGACATGAACAGACATGCACACTTGGGTTGGAATGAAGCGATTTTAGTCACTTGTTAAGTTAAAGTCTATGTTCTTTTTTTGGTTTGAATCTCATAACTTTGCAAAAACACACTAAATTTTACCTTCTTACTAAATACACAAAAATATTGAGGAAATAATACATTCAAAATTGGCGAAAAAGAAAATGAAGATAGGTCGAGTAAGTGTTCGGCATACATACAGAATAAACGAGGGAGATAACCGTATGTTTTCATAAGCCCAAATGGCAATAGCTTTGGGGCAGAACGAGCCAGCTAGAGGCAACATTTTCTAATACATTCGCGCCTGCGCAAATACATTTAAAGACAGTAATGGGAACAGAGAAGAGGAAGGAGAACCAATCAGCCGATGACACGAAACGGGAGTTGCCACATCGTCGAAAAGCTAAGGAGTTGGAAAAACTGCGCCAAAATTCAGTTGGGAAATAAAACTTGACGAAGTAGGTGCTCTGAGAGAGAATTCACAGAAAATAGCTCCACAAATTGCAATAAAATTTGTATTTCTGACTGATTTATTTAGTGACAAAAAAGAAATCAAGAAGATAATCAGATATATACCCCTTCGGTGGAAAGAAGAACGTTAAAACCAAAAGGAAAACGGAGAGGTAAGGTATGGTGAAAAGTCGCGCCGGAAAGCGTTTCATAGGTGAATTTCCTTGGCGGTTGCTTATAATGGCGGCGTTCTGTTAAAAGAAAAACAGTGAGGTTTTACTCTTAGGCTGAACTACTTCCATTTTTGAGACATTTTAAGAAAAGTGACTATCAAAGTGAAAAGTGTAATTACATTTTAAAAAAGTATTAAGTAAGTCTGTGCTATTAAAAGACCTACAATTATTATTAAAAGAATATGTCTTGAAGGGGTTTGAAAAAATTTGCTGTAGAAGAGTGTTCCTCTAGACGGGTGCTCCCCTAGATGGGTGCTCCTATAGACGGGTGCTCCTAGAAAAATGTTTCGCCTGTGCAAATCAAAAAAAAGACATAAAGACAAACGAAGTTGGACATACAGAATATGAAAAGAAAATTTCACAGAAAGAATCGTAAAACAAAATGGCGATCACTAAGCATAAGCTCTTGCATTGATGTACATACATATTTGATTTTCAGCAGTTTATTAATGTTTTTAATGTAGTAAGAATACCAATTTAATTTGGATTTCAAGTGCTTGTGATGAATTAAAAAAGGCTTGCCGGTGAAGAAAAATTGCACATTTAAAAAGAATTAGGTAAAGAAGAAAAAATGGAGGGAAAGAAAATAAAACAAGATGGCGCGTTTTGAGGCGTCATGCTTGTTTCTCAATCGGACGTTGCTATTTGAACAATAAAGATATAATCGTTTTTAAATTCCATTTCAGAAGAAGGCGATTCTTCGATTTTTGTGAGCGAGAAAACTTTTCAGAGGAAAGAAAATTCGTTGGAAAGTCATCAAAGCAAAGCAGAGGCTTGTGACCTGAAAAAAGGGAAACAAGGGAATTTTCACGGTATTTTTTTTTTAAGAAAATGGCAAGTATAGAGAATTTGTTTTTCTGTTTTTTTTATTTTTTAAATATATGAAATTTATGAAAACAGAACTCGCAGCTCAACACACTTCATACACTAAGCACAATATACATTATAACCGATAGTACCACACCAACAATAACATACACCATTGAACATAAAGAAACACACATCGTCGAGGAAACTGTTTCCGTTGCGGAAAATACAGGGGCACACGTCCTTGTGAACAGGGTAATAAATACCGTTACTCAGACTATCCTTGATAGCGCTACACAAACCGAAGAAATAATAGAAACAATATGCGCAACCTCGTTTGCCAGGTAATCTTGGTATAAGGACATTTGTCACCAGCTTTCGTTTTCTTCTTCAACTAACTAACTAACTTAACTAACTAATATATCCCTATACTAGTCCCTAAAGTAACGCATGCAGTTTTAAAAAGTCTGCTTACTCTCACTCTTTTAATTATTAATTAATGTAAAAAAAAAATATTAATTAAAAGAATTATTAAAGCTTAACGTCATCCACATTAACCCGGTAGTTTTTAAACGGAAAACTTCATAAAAGGACCAAAAAATTTCCCTGCTTTGAGAATTAAGAGATTTTTAGTATCTTGGCAAACGGTCATATTGTGCTCGAGTAGCGCCAATTTCATGTTGTTTTGATCGTTTTAAAGAACTGTCGGGCTGCTGGTAGCCGCAGTTATTTACCTGGCTCAATCGCAGCAGCCATGTCCCACGATGCAGACTATTTGTTTGCCCTCAGATTGCAGCAGGAGCTGGATGCCGAGGAAGCAGCTCCGGCGGCTCCAAGTCGAACAAATAATGTGCGTCTTAGGGAATAAACAAGAAAGAAATCCAAGTCAATATCTGGTGCTAATCCGTGATGTATGCCTCTCTTAGGATAATGATTACCAACTTGCCTTAAAGCTGCAGGCAGCGATGAACGACCAGGAGAAAAACGATAGACGCCCGGACTCAAGCGGGCAGGGAACCAGCCGCAGGGACGATCAGGACGAAGACATTCGTTGGGTTTATCCTAAGCAAAATTCCACCATGGTATACGATTGCTCCGTTCTATTAAAAGCCGAGACAACTAATAGATCTTGTTTCAGGCTCCATCATCTCGTGCCAAAGTCGTGTCTCCTGAGCAAGGCATCGGGGAATATCTGAATCAGACTCAGAATCTCGTCCATCCCGAGTGGGAACTAGTAGATCCCACACCTGATATTTACGCCATGTTTCACAGATTCGATCAGAAGTTCTTCCAGAAGCGTCTGGGTGCTGTGTGCCTGGAGTGGAGCAAGCGCATGACGTCCTGTGCCGGTATTTGTTATCAACGTAGCAGTGGAAGACACAAGGAGGTGACTATTCGCTTGAGTCAGCCATTGCTGAAGCTGCGTCCGCGCAAGGATCTAGTCGAGACGATGCTCGTGAGTTTCATTTGATTATTTTCTATGACAGAACTTTAAGAATTATTTTATTCATTTAGCACGAAATGATTCATGCCTACTGCTTCGTTCTAAACATCTACGAGGGCAATGGAGGCCATGGCCCGAGCTTTAAGCGCATGATGCATTTGATTAACCAGATTGCCGGCACCAATATCACCGTTTACCATACCTTCCACGATGAGGTGGCTCTCTACCGCAACCATGTCTGGCGCTGCACGGGAATCTGCCAGAACCACGCTCCTTTCCGCGGTTGGGTTAGACGCTCCACCAATCGGGCTCCTGGTCCGAATGATCAGTGGTGGGAGAAGCACCAGCGCTCGTGCAGTGGCACGTTCCAGAAGATATCTGGTCCTGAACTAACTAAGAGAAGTACCAAGCAGCCTACGAAGAAGGAGGAGAAAGTTCCAACAAATATGGGGCTCGAACAATGGTTAACCAATGGAGCTCGTGGAAAGACTGGACGTGCGACTGAGACCGTATCCAAGCCGCCGGCGGCATCGTTAACGTCTGCAGTCGTAGCTGGGGCTGGTGGAAGCTTGGCAAAGTCCGTGCCTCCAACTTCCTATCCGGGACCGTCGACTGATCCATTTGCTGGTGTCGTGGACAGAGGCAAAGCTGGTGTAGGGGACAGAGGCAAAGCTGGTGTCGGGGACAAAGGCAAAGCCCGAGGAGCAAATATCATGACCTTCTCAGATCTGAGCAAGAAGAGCGGCAGCGGCAGCGACAGCGACAAGGACAAGGAGAAAGAAAACACACGCAATGTCGACGCCATGACCAGTGGGGGCCATAAAATTGGAGGCAGTACCAATACTGGCGATGTTATCGATATAACAAACACCACTCCGCATCTTCGTGAACGCTGGCTGCAGCGCATAGAACAGAATCGTCGTCTCAACCGCACGGTTGAGGCTAACTACAGCTCTGGCTCAGCGGCTCCTGCGGCCAAGCGTCATTGTGGCAGCGATGACAACGATATCATAACCTGGGAGAGTTTCGACAGCGATGTCTGCATCGTGTTGTCGCAGCCCGAGGTGATTGAGGTGCTCGAGAGCAGCGACGACGAAAGCACACCGTCGTTGCCCTCACAAACCAAGCCCTCACCAATCAAGCTGAGCACCCAGGAGCGCAATGCTCAAA
This sequence comes from Drosophila vallismaia, assembly GCA_035047325.1. Classification (NCBI taxonomy): domain Eukaryota; kingdom Metazoa; phylum Arthropoda; class Insecta; order Diptera; family Drosophilidae; genus Drosophila; species Drosophila vallismaia. The sequence continues at coordinate 9,837,415 of JAWNPU010000025.1, read as the reverse complement.
TCAAGCGCGAGGTATTGCTGGATGAATCAGCCGACTACGACGATGACGAAATTACTTTCATCGATAATGACTACGACGATGACTTGGCGAACAACCCCGACCAGGACCCGGCCGTGGCGCTGTCTAACCAGACGATAATAAATACTGTCATTGGGGAGGATGCCCTTCTGCGTGACTTCCAGCATCAGAACGACGTTCAGATGATCGGTAACCGAAATAGAAACAATGCCGATGAAATCGTATTTTGCCCGATATGTTTCGAGCGGATGCCCCGTTCCCAGATGGATAACCATTTCGATGGTTGTACCATCGTGATTCGTGTGGAGCCCCCGTCGTTTAAGCCAAAGAATGCAGCCGCAGCAGGCTCGAAGCGCAAGAAGTCATCTACTGCCAGCAGTTCCAGCGGTAAGATCTCTCCCACCTTAATGCCTATATCTTTCTTATTCTACAATTAATTCCATTCTTATTTCAGATTCGACTCCCGTTCGATCCTCAACTGGTCGTGCGAGTTTACGTAGTTCAACTCCTGGTGGATCGAATACTAAAAAACCAGCAGCTCGAGGAGCAGCAGCTCGCAAACAGTCGACGGGCGTTCCTAAAATTCCAAAAGCTCCAAAAACTCCAAAAAGACCATCTTTGCGTGTAAGCACGCGTCAGAAGCTACGGGAGTTTGGTTACAGCACGGAAGAGATTGCCCTTTTGCAGTTAAGCTGCTCCAGCGAGGAAGACCTTTCGACCTCCATCGATAACGGCAACGGCAACGCCAACGCCGACACTACTGAGGATGAGCTAACTCCACGCCAGCGGCGTCAAAAGGGTCTCTTCAAGCCAACCGTTCAGTGTCCCCGATGCGGAGGGCATTACTTGGGACACCAGTTAGCCGCCCACCGCGAGCTTTGCCGCCGATAGAGTTCCGTGATGCCTTCGAACATATTTTCTTAATCTACTATATCATTATCCATTCATTTAACTATTCCATTCCATTGAAGGTTTTTTTTTAATTTAGTTTCGAGCTTTTCATCGTTAATAAAGATTTAATAGTTGAACTAAATGCATTTATTTATTTACAAAATGCGGCCAAAGTATCGCAGGTTGCTCTTGTTCGAGTATCGAGTGGCCAATGCTGGCCAGTGAACCACAAAGAGATCCGCCAAGGGTAGGAGCAGGCGACCACTTAGCGAAAGGGATTCCACCCGGCAGAAGCTCTCTACGAAAACGATTCGAGAGTTGGTGGGGAGACGTCCAAGGCAACGCCACAGGAAGGCAGCATAGCAGAAGGGCACACAAGTCCCAGGTCCATTGCACAGGATTAACTGCGGCCGATCCCGCCACACCAGATAGCAACTCCATAGAAGGGCCCACAGGGTGGTTAAAATGCTGCTGAGCCAGGACTGGCCCACGCTGCGGCTGCGTGGAACTTTGATAAATTCTGCCTTGGCGGACTGCTCCGGCAGAATCTGCTGGAAATGCTGCTCTGAGGTGGTATCGCTGCTGGCCAGGATGAAACGAATCGGTTGGTAGCTCGCCGCCTTGCTGATATCCTCCTGCTGCAGTAGTGCTTGGGTCAGGCGACCCATCTCGGCCGTATGACCACCGGATCCCAGAATAACATAGGTCATGATCTTGTCAAGAAATGAAGGCTTTTGTTTATGTTTTGACCGGCTGGAGCTGCCACACTGTGAAAAGCTCAAATTGACTAACGCTGTCAGTGTTGCACAATTTTGCCTAAAAAACTTACCGTCTGGCATCACCAGGCATTGTTTTGATTTTTCTTATTGGAGAATTTTGTTTCCATCGGAATTTGGACGGATACTCCTCTGAAGGCGGACTGCCAGCAAAACTGGCTATGTACAGCGGCGCCACCGGCTGCAAGCGCGTCCACAGCATCGAAGTTGAGCAGCCGCTGGAGGCGGAGCGGGTGGAGCACAGTCTTCTGCTGGTCAAAGGACGCCTTCTGCCCAAGTGTTCATTGGCCCGCCAACTGAAGGCGACGCTCCGTCTGCCGGGGGATCGCTCCCTGGAGCAGCTTACCCAGCTCTCTACTGGCGGTGACTTCAAGTTGCTCTTTGACTTGGACAGCCAGGAAACCACACCAGTCGGGGAGTCCTCATGCTACCTGGAGCTACGCTCCTGCTCCGCTGTTCGTTTAATTAGTATCACTTATAAACCTAGAAACAGCTCCTACAAGGTATATAGGTTGCTATTGAAAAAATCAACGTCAATTTTTCTGGGTCAAGATTTTTTTATCGATTTTTTCCTGTTAAGGTACAACCCCTGTACATCCTGTGTCAGGACGAGCAGTCTGACAGGGAACAGGAACTTCACTCGCTCATTGATCTCAACCTGCGTCTGGTGCAGTGCATCTACGCCCACAAACTTCAGTCGGCCAGTTTTCCCAATCGCACGTTCACGTTGAACGGATCCTGTTGCTCGTTTCGGAGCCAGCTAACCCGGGAACAGGCTCTGTCCAAGAGTGAGAACGAATTGTGGCAGCACTTTGCCGGAGAAATCATCGCCTGTCCGCAGTGGGGTCATCAGATTCGTCTCAAATTCGTCGCTTTCATCGCTTGCACAAAGTACGACGGTGCCGCAGTGGTCGCTAGCGAAGACACATCCTACGCCAACATCCGAAAACACCTGAAGGGGCACGCCGCATTGGGAGGTGGAGGATTGGCTTTGTTCGGCAGTGCCCACTTCTACGCCTGGCCACGTACCTTCTCGGAAATTGGGGATTGTGTACGGAGCACGGAACGCGTCGATATTTCCCGGCTTCCGGACGAGAGTAACTATCGGCGAACCTACGGCGGAGTGTACGCCAGCACTCTGGGCGCCGTTTGCCACGAGCTGGGCCACTGCTTCGATCTGGGCCACACCTCCGAGGGGGTGATGGGCCAGGGATTTGACTTTCTCAACCGAGTTCTGACTGTGGACCAGCCCACGGAGCATTTGCCGCACCGGTTAGTGGAGGGAGCATCAGCTGAAGGCGCCGCTTCATCAACGACAAGCCGTCCCCGCTTCACCAAATTGAAACTCCAACCCGGCATCAAGTTGCTGGACAACTATCACAATCAGAGACGCCACGATAGCTTTTACTTTGCCCGCAATTGTGCCGTGATCCTGGCCTTTCATCGCTGGCTCAACCCCGACCTAGACGCGACGGATTCAGACCCGGCCGAGATCCAGATTAATTTAAACACCAAAGAGATTGTCTCGAATCGTCCTTTGCGGCTTGTGGAGCTGCGCAGTAACCGAAACAGTTTGGTGGCCCACTACGAGGAGTTCCCTTCAGAGCCGTCAGTGCTTCGGTTCCTGCTTCCCGGATCACTGTGGGATCTCCTGGCGGAGGAACGTTCCCATTACGCTTTTGTGCTCACCACCAGCGGTGACACTAAGCGCTTGTCCTGTGATTCATAAAACTGATACGAAGTAGAGGAGCTCCCAGAGTTGGTGAGTTTATATATCTTATTTTTGATTACATATTTCTCGAATAACACCCATTGTACTTCTTGGCCTTGAATCGAAATGCTTCAGTCACTGCCAAACCGTGCTCAGTACTTCCCCAACCTCGCTGCGGGGGTCCAACTAGTGGAGCAACAACAACAAATCCCTCTCTCCCAGACGCCAAGTGCTTTGATCGTCAGCTGACGACGCTCTCTCCAATGCTTACTCTCTGAGCTCCATGGCTCCCCCATCTTGCTGAGCTAAGACAGCGACTTGTGTTTGTTGTTTGTGGCGACATCAAGTGGGTTAAAGCTCGTCCCCCCTTCCCCAGCTGGCTTTGGCACACTTAACCCTTACTTAACCCTCGATTAAGGTCCAGAGTTTATTTAACAAAATATTCCCTTGTATTACGAGTTGTTTTCGTAGAAACAAGTGTTTTAGGAGGTTTTTAAATAGGTTTTAGTTTAAATATTAAAAAATATATTTTAATCATTTTAAATATGTTTTATTTTTATTTAAGATCGTAACTTCAACTAAGTTTTGAATAAACTTATAATAGCTTGGTTGGGTTCTGGGCTAAACCTTACTCCTCTGACCGGAGAAGGGTTAAACCTTACCCCCGCCTGAACTTGCTTTCCACTTGTTGTATTTCACTCTCCATTATCGAAGAATCGAAGGCAGACAGAGCGAACGGGGTTTGATAGTAAAAAATACAAAAAACAAATAAAAAAAATAAAAACCGAAAAATAACCCACCGATAGGGCAAGCAGAATAACAATAACAAATCTATTTAACGTCGACCAGCGATAAGATAAAGACACAAATTAATGTTTGAGGACCAGTGCCGAAGCATTGATTCATCAATTTTCGCACCTCAACCTCGTCCACCGCCCCCCGATATCATAACTATTTCCATTACCATTCCTATTTCCACTGCTTTCAGGTGCCACCGACTCTGGACTGGCTCAGTCTTCAACTGGTGCTATTGCCTGCAAGTCGACACAAACCGCAAAATCGCTTATAGCTAATAAAAAGATTAATATTATTATGGCAGCCACCGAGGTATCCGCGCGAATTCAGTTCAAATCGCTGAAGGGATTTCCGGCCAGCACCGATGATAGGCTGGAGACCCAGGCCTTCCTGAACGCCGCCAAGGAGATAGTCACTGTCATTGGTAATTACCTTGCCCTCGATCCATTATAAATCGTATATTACTAAAAAGTTTGTACTTTTCGCTTTCAGAGAGCTTTGGCAAACTCTTTACCCCGGTGATCAGCGATATGAATGGAAATATTAATGTAAGATACAATCCCAAGTTCCCGAAAACTCTTCACCTACATTAAAATCCATACAAATTTGTTCAATTTAAAGTATATTTTGAATTACCATAATACTGAAATACTTATAATTAATTTAAATAATAAAACAAACTCAATTTTCCAGAAACTAACCAAAGCCTATGGTGCGGACGTTTTAAAATACCAATACCTTGACGATCTGATCATCTTGAATGTAAACGTCGATGACTTTGCGTCCAATGCCCTGCTTTGGCTGAAAAGAGGACTCCAGCTCATCTGCACCTTCTTCGAGAACATCTACAACGATGCCCAGGGCAAGGAGGCGCTCAAGCAACATCTCCAAGATGCGTACGAACGCACCCTGAAACCCTATCACGGGTTTATTGTCCAAAGCACCATCAAGGTGGGTTTTTAAGTCAGGCAGGGAATTAGATCACTAATCGTTTAAGAGATTTCGATTAAGAATCGGATGAATATTGACCAAGATATACACTTAAAAGGGTGTCATAATTTATACCTCAATTAGTTTTCAATATTTTGTGAAAAAGTTCAAAAACATTTCACAAAATAGCTCTCCCTATTTTTTGTTTAATTTTCCAACACAAGAAACTTATTAATTCGCTTGTTTTTTTTATAGATCATTTACAGTTGGGTCCCTACACGTAGCCAGCTTCTGGGCCAGGGATCCGCTCTCGAGGAGAACATGACCGAGCTGGCCAGCTACTTGCCCACGATGCGCTCCCACCTGGACGCCATCGATGCACTGCTGAAGGCGCACAACCTGGACGATGCCCGGAAAGTGTGACTGCTTAGCCTAGCTTAGCTTAAATAGCTTATTCTACTTTATTATTTATATACGTGCGTGTGTGTCTGCGACCAGTATCCAAGTAACCAAGTAAATCCCAGAGCCTTAATCTACTCAATAATCCTAGATGTGTCTTCACTTGGATTCCGGTGAGCGGCGGGCGCGACGTCTTTGCTCACTGGAATTGGGGGATATCTGCTCCTCAGGCGGGTGCCCCTCGGGCGGGTGTTCCTCCGATAGCTCCTCGCCTTCCGTTGCCTTCTGCTCCCTTAGTACTAGGACACCGGGTAGGTTGGACTTTTGGTTCCTGACAGGCTTGCAGAATACAAAGTGTACCAAGGCCACAATCACTTCGAGGGCTATCAGGGCAAAGACCGCATTCGAGATAATCCGGAGCCACAGTCCACGTCCGGCGACTGCCAGGCGGAGGAATACCATGGCCGGTAGCAGGATGCAGGGAGTAACGGTGAGCAGGAGCCACATGGCGGTGGCACCGGAGCACAGATTCACAGAGTAGCCGGCATACAGACGCAGAAACTCGGCGGATACGGCCAGGAGGTAGGCCACCAACAGGGAAAGGCCTTCCCAGTTCCACAAATGATTCAACTGGAGGATGATTCATACAATTTATCTGATTTTAAATCCATCCAAAGACTTACCCTTGTAAGCAGGTGGATGAGGTAACTCATGGCCCATACCACGGACACATAGGCATTCGCCTGGAGCAGCATCTGGAGCACCAAATTCGACCGGTGCGGTGTCACAGAATAAGTCATCCTTGCAGAGATCTATCTCTTGATTTTTTTAATATTTTTCTTTAATTAATTTATTATTTAGCAGCTAGTGACTCTACTGTCAAGTTTGTTGTCTTTTTCGCCGACCTGTCGGGTTGCCAAGACAACAAAACCAGCTGGAAAGGACGATTAAAAGTTAGTCACTGCAGAACCAAAAATCCTTCAAGGACTCTGGCTCGTAAGCTTACTGCTTGGACACTCGAAAGGGTTCAACATGGGACAGAAATGGACAATATGAAGATATATATATATATTCTAACAAAATTCTAATAAAAATTCGAAGTACTTGAAAGTCGAAATAAATTACTCAATTATTTAAACTAATTACAAATAAATTGCCGGAAAGAAAAGATTTAATCAGAAATTAAACCATGAAGTTGGTAATTATTTGAGGGCCATTCGAAATGCAGAGACACCTCGGGTGGGTCGTCCTTTTGGTAACCGTCATAGGGGTCGCCGTGCTGCATCTCTGCCAGGGATCTGCCACCAATGGGGATCAGAGGAAGATTTGCATGGGCGCGCAAGCCCATGGCCAATCGAACTGCTCCAAATGCGCTGAGCTTTACATTTTCATCAAGACCAAGGGCATTCGAAGATGTGAACACGTGAACGGACGATGTTTTCCTTATCGAACCGTCTTTCCCAACGCCGTGCAGTGTGAGCAAATCTGCCAGCCGTGGATCTTGCGTGCAACCTTGCACCTGGTGACCACCCCGAAGCCAGTGGAGGTAATACCCGTGGATTATTCCGATGAATCCTCCGCAGACGTGGAAGACAAACAATAAACTAACAGTGTTGTGATTTTTATTCGATTTGAATGGAATGGATGTGGGTGAGATGATTGGATAACGATGTTAACGAGATTCAAAGGTGTTAATATGGAACGCTGGTATTAATGGCCACCTCCAAGGCAGTTACTGAAAAATGCAATCCAAGAGATAAAAACAGAAATACAAATTTCGAATTGGAGACTTACAAAATCCATGATCTTCTTTGTAGACTAGAGAGTTGAGTATCTCGCCCAGGGTCTGATGGCACCGGATGTAGGTCAGTTCGATCTCACCCACCTGATTGAGGGCCAGGTACTCCAGACTCTTGCCACTCGAGTCCTGACTGCTGTCATCCGACAGCGATGAATCCAGACTAAGGGCATCGCCGTCGTCCGTCAGATAGCTGGTGCAACTGGTCCACTCCATGTCCAGGACGTAGACCAAATGGAACAGCTGCTCGAGGGCGATGCGGAAGGGAGCAAACTCGTCCGAGAGCAGGCAGAAGTTCTTCAAAACATTGGTATATTCATCGATGAGGTTCTTTAACTCCCGGATGTTGGTGCACTCATCAATACGGGTTTCGATCTGCTGGCCAAGGCATTGCATGATGTGCGTGTGGAGGCTGTTGATCAGATAGATCAGCCAGAAGCGCAGGATCTCCAGGCGACGCACGGTCAGTCCGAGGAGATCCAGCGGAGCATACGGATCGCGTTTGGGTCGGCGGATAAACTGTAGATTCTCCAACTTCCAGAGCGCCCACTTGATCTTCAGCATGAGACGCCACACCGCATTGTAGACTTCCAAGTGGCGTCGTCTAATGACGCGATGCAGCGATATTGTCATGTCGTAGGCCATCTCAAGTCCGTCCAACGCTTCGTAGACTTTAACCGAATCGCTTTTCAGCCTGGAGGTTACTTGGAAGCTAATGTCGCAGGCAAAGTTCGGATAATGCGGGTATTGTACTTCACACAGCTCGGAGGTGAGCTGCGAGGCGCGGGCCCAGAACTCGCCACTTTCAATCCGTCGGAAGAGCGACTGGTAGAACGGCAACAATATAAAGTACGCCTCCAGGAGCATCGTGTGGCGCAGGAAATGCAGGTGCCCGCCCAAATCGAGTTCCTGGCGATACGCCCGCATGGCATACATATTCCCCAGAGTTTGTCGCCTAAGCAGAATTTGCCCCAAGGCTTCCGGCAGCTCCTCTCGTATTTGCATACTCGTGGCACCCTCCAGACGCTGCAGGAGATTGCTCACTTTCAGCGGCCTGCGCATGCTCTCTCTAAGACGTCGATCCTCTGTCCGATCGTCCACCCAATTGACGAAAAGTGTTCGCAGATGGGGATTCGCCAAGTGCCTTGCCGCGCCCAAAACCTCGCTATCATTCGCCCGTATCAGCGCCTCCTTGACATCCATCGTCTCCTCTTCCGCTTTGGTTGGTATCCGTGTGGAGTAGGCCTTCACCTGGTCGATCAGTTGGGCGGCCAGCTCCTCGAACAAAGATCGCGGCTTGGTGTCATTCGTGGCCGTTAGCATCTCGCCCAGCAGATTCACATTCGCCAACAGCTCCTGCGAGTCCCCAGAGTCCAGAGCGTGCTCCAGCAGAAGCTTGTAGAAGGGACAGCGCTGAACCTGATCGAAAATCTCACGAATCCGCGGATCTGTATCTTCAGCCAGACTACGCCTGCGCACAGTTCCACTCTTTTCCAGGTCAACCTCATCCACCCTGGCCGTAAATGTCAAATTAAAGTTGTTTTATTTACAAAAAAAAAAGGGAAGAAAACCCACCATCGCTCCACGATAAACTCGTTTTGGAAGTCTTCCAGCGAGGCCCGGCTCCACCAGGCATCGATAATGTTGCAATAGCGCTTCAGAGAGATCATAAGCAGTGCAGTGGCCAGTTTCTGGTGCGGCACATGCGGCATTGTGTGCCTGTAAAGCTTTGACAATAAATACGCGCTTCGCAGGTAGAGCGGTCCAATCTTAAGGATCACATCATCTACGAGATTACGTAGGGTATGAAGCATTCGGAATTTCTCACGGAAGCGCCCCACAAAATCAAGCAGCGTGGCTTTCGAGTGGGGCTCGGTAACAAGCTCCTCGTACTCCAGCAGGGAAACGGATATGGGCTCTAGAAGATCTCTCAGACCGTACAAGAAGCACCCCAGAGTCCCAGTGCTGCCATAGCCCAGCAATGATATGTTTGACTCGATTACCCGGCGCACTTTCCACATGTCCCGAATAGCAGGCACGACCTCCGAGCTGAGGGTGTGCCGCATGGTGCCCTGCAAATGGAGATTTCCTGCTTTAAAAGAATAAAAATAGAGTTAATGCAATCTTACCGATGTCACCGTACAGATGCTAACATTCTCCCGCACCTGGATCTTGTGGGCAACCTTGTCCACCTCAAAGAACCGACAGGTATTGGGTCGAACGAACATGAAGAGGATCTCCCTCAGCAGATATAGTTCCGAACTGGTACTGGGCATTGGGTACTCGGCAAAGCCACTTACATGATTGCGACACTGCACGTAGCTGATGGCAAAATTAGCCCACGGATGGGTGCCGGTGGGTTTGGTGAAGATCTGCACATTCGGTCCCCAGTCGTAGGTGTGAACGAGGCGCAGCAAGCGCTCCGGATCCTTTGCAATAACTTCAATTTCGGTGGCCTTTTGTGGAGGCCGCAGCGGTGGCAGTTGGGGCAACCTGCTCCGGCGGAGATGTTCCCGATGGTGGCAGTTCAGGGTCAGCACCTGGGGCTGTGTGATGCGGAAATTGTTGCGACTGGAACTGGGTGGGGAAAGTGGCATATAGGTTTTTTGCTTGCTGGTTAGAATCACTTTCTCCGCCTCCTCCATGGCCCGCTCGTAGACATTGGCCATGTCCGAAAGATTAAGAGAGGTGTCATTACACTGTTCTGGCATGGTGCTGCTTTTCCCGCTTGAATCGTCCGTATCTGACCAATCCTGCGGTGACAAGGTGGAAAAACGTGTAGAAATGAACACAAACTCTGGCAGATTTATACTTACACTCAAAGACTCGGAAGAACTACTGCCCGGGGACGGCAGCTCCACGAAGTCCTCGCTAAGCAAGGCCACCCAGTCAACCTCCTTCTCTGCATCTTTTATAGAAGTCACAGACGAGTTTCGGTCTTCATCCTCCACAGCATCCAAGTGATAATTGCGGACCGCAACCATGGCATTCCGGTTACGGCGAATGTTTTGGACTGGTTCGTTGGTCATCTCGAGCACAAAGTCAAGCAGGGACCACAGTACGTCCTGGTCCGACTGTGTCTGCATCTCTGGATTTGACAGCATTTTCTCACAAAGATCCTTAACGGTCTCCCCAAATGTGGACATGTTCTCCACCCGAAACCGTTCCACGAGAGCTGCCAGGCGTCGGCTGACCTCATGGCTGTTGGTGCTCAAATAACGGTTATTCCGTATCATCTTCCATGCCGTCTGCTCGTGCCGCCGTAGGTCCCGCGGAGAAATCTACAAGAGATTATCCAATTTAATTCCAATATTGTTTTCTTTGGGAAACTTACCTTTGGGTCGATCAGGTTTTTGATCAAATGCTGCAGTTCGACGGATATGTGGGCGTTGCGCTCGTAGACCGTCATGAATCCCGGCGGCCCCTTGGCCCCACGTCCCGCCGGGTTAGCCAGTTTGTCCTTTTTTGGCTGCTGCAAACGAAATTAAAACCAAATGGCGCCCACTTTTTCAGGAAGAATTTTTGCGGTCATGAGCAGTGTGGCCAGATGGCGCAAACTATGAACCATTTTTTACGTAAAGTCATATAAACATTTTATGTAAATTGAACTCAAAGTTATTCCGAAAGTTTTCAATAAAATGTGAATAGCTTCAGGAATCAATGGTTTTCAACCACGTATTTATATATTTTTCATTATTTTTAAAGCGCCCACACTTAAATAGATCTGGTAACACCATAAAAGTGTGACCAGCTCATAAAACTTCATAGATACTGAAAGAAAACAACCCTGTCTGCCAAAAACGGCGTTGGTGAAAATTCTGCCGGTCGGCCTAGAACTCTTGGGTGACGCATGCGTTTGACGGGCGTTTTTTCCGCTGACTGAATTTCTCGCTTAGCATTTGCATAGGAAAATCAACTAGCCGTTTGAAAAACCAAAAATCTCGAGTGCGTGAGCTAAATAAAAGATACGAATATACTGAAAGGCAAGCAGTAGCCGTAGCAAAACCCACGTCGATCGTTGTTTTTTGCACGCCGTAACGGAGAATCCGGAGAAAAGCTAAAAAATCCGTGTGTCTCTCTGCCATTCCTTTATTTTTTTTCGTCCGTGTCCGTACGCGTGTGTGTGTGGTCGCATAAATTTACCGATATTTCGCCTGTCCTACCTCTCGCCATCGAATGTGTTAGAGCGAGAGCAACAACGCGCAGAGCATAAAACAAAAAGGAAGAAAACGAACAAATTTCGAAATTTCATTGGAAGCACCAGCAGTAGCCAGCAATAAGTTCAGTTCAGTTCAGTAAGAAAAAAAACTAAAACTGAAACGTAAGCGAAAATCAAGCTGCGCGGTGTGTACATATGTGTGTGTAATTCAATTCCGTGTGCATTTCCTCAACAGCGCCACCGTCACAACACAACAACAGCGACAACAACAGCAGCAATAGCAGCAGCAGAGACAGCCAGAGCCACAGGACGCACAAATAAAAAAGACGAAAGAAAATAAAAAGGAGCCACAGTGGAAGCCCCCAAGACAACAACCACAGCCGCCACAATGAGCAAATTTGATCTTCCGCTGACCATTGACCCAGAGCATGAGTTGCGATTCGTGGGTGAGTTGTGAATAGCGCTATTCATTATTATTATTATTATTTTTAAGGCCGCTGCATATCGACCAAAGCAAAGCGCAAATTCACCTCCAAATTGTAACAAATTCGCGGAAAAGGCCGAACAAACTGCAAAGTTCGGACGCACACACATGTCCCTGCACGCCACTACTAGCGCTCTCCCTTTCTCTCTTGCTCGCCCCACCGTGCGATATGGTCTTCTCGCTCACTTTCTTTTGCAGCTTATCAATAATTTCCGTTGTTTTTGTTGTTTTGCTTTTATTTTGGTTTTTTTTTTTACTTTTTGGTTCGGTTTTTTATTTTATTGTTTCTGGCTAGCATTTTATTTTTGTACGCAAAAACTTGTCATGGGCCATTTTTCTTGTTTCTTTTTTTTTTTTGCTTGTTTTCTTGTGTTCTTGTCTTTTACTTTTTGAATTTTGGCCAAAAAGCAACAGCAGGGCCAACAGCAACAACAACAATGCAATATGACGGCAAAAAGAGCTCGCACAGTGGGCGTGGATTGCACTTAACCGTCTCACTCATTAATTACAACAAAACAGTTAACTATTAAGCTTGAGAGAGCAGGCCAGGAGAGAGTCAGGAGTGAAGCGGGCGAGAGAGCTTGTAAACAAATGGCCAGGAAGTTGGAAGAAATCCGAGTGCCAAAAATAATAAACCGATTAATAAATCTTGTTTATTAATCTGTCATTCGTGGAAGGATCAGCTTAGCATTATCAAGTTATCAGGAGAATCGTTTTGTCCATTTTAAAAGAATACAATTATATTTTTGTCTATAAAATTGCACATTCCTAATAATTATTCACTGTTATTGCCTTGAGCAAATAAACAAAACATTCCACTGTGCACAAATATTTTCATATTTGCGTGCCTTTCTATGTGTGTGTGAGTATGAGCCTTAGCCCCATTCTGTGCCTCCACCAGCACCCCCGCCGGCAGCACTCGCCACCGCCCCTTTGATCGTTGGGCCCATTGTGCTGGGTGAGTGAGTGGTGGGGTGGTGCGGTGATAGGGGCTTATGGCGGAGTAGTGGGCGAAAGGAGGGCGAAACACATGCATGACGCGAATTTGTCTAATGAAATTTCCTTCGAGCACTCACCAACACACGCACACACGCACCTCGAACTCAAAATTCAGGAATCCGTGTTACGAGTTCTTCTCTTTTTTTTTTTGTGTTACTGTTAATTTCCTTTTCCTTTTGTTTTTCTTTGCTTTCTTTCGACCATTTCCCAATGTCCGACGAACAGTTTTTTCTTTTGGGGATTTATCAGGTGGCCTCGATCGATTCCAAATTGGAGCTCGAGGAAGATAGGAATGCTTCAGGGGTTACCCTGTAACCTGTAATGTTTGCTTGACATTGTTTATCAACAAATAAAATGTTTAAAAATGTATTTAATAATACAAAACTTCTTTTAAATTATTCCCCGAAATCTTTTTCTTTTCCCAAAACTTTAATCCTTTATCCCAACAAAAAAAGAGGTACATCAAGTTCGACTTCAGTTATTTGTAGTTTCTGTTCTAGTTTTCGCTTTGTTTTGCTTTTAATTCAATTAATTTGAACTTGCTTTTGGTCAATGACGCAATAAGCGTGACGTGACAAAGAAATCGTAGGGAGTGCGGCAAGTGGGTGAAAAGTGTAAAAAAAAAAATTGGGGTGGCAAGGGGGTGGGTGTGGGTGGTTGGGTTTTTCTATATATTTACGTTAACATCAATCGAGTGTGACTAATCGAATGTATGTTTGTTTGTTTGTTTTTGTCTCGCTTTAAAGGTCCTTTCCACCGACCCATCGTCACAATCATGAACCTGCGAAACAACTCTGCTCTGCCCCTGGTCTTCAAGATCAAGACAACCGCCCCGAAACGCTACTGTGTACGTCCAAACATCGGCAAGATCCTGCCCTACCGATCCACCCATGTGGAGAGTAAGTATCCGAAATAAACCATTAATTAATATATTTAATTAATCTGTATTTTTATTCCTTTTTTAGTCTGTCTGCAGCCCTTTATCTACGATCAGCAGGAAAAGAACAAGCACAAGTTCATGGTGCAAAGTGTCCTGGCACCGCTAGACGCTGATTTGACCGATTTGAATAAATTGGTAAGTGCTCCACCGGACAATCGCGATCCATCATCTGGCCATGAAACAAGCCTGTAGCCTGATAAGACCGAAGACCGAAGACCGAACAGGAAGTTAATGTCAACGTTGTTGTACATTTGAGGAAGATTTATGTTCGTTTTATAAACGAATCAACGTAACAGGAAAACATTAAATTGATAAAAGAAAAGTTATTCATTATCTTTGAGTAAAAAAAGATTGAAAATATTTAAGCTATCAGACTATAAATTAATTTTGTAATAAATATAAATAATGACGAAATCTGTTTAACCTGCAGTGGAAGGAACTGGAGCCTGACCAGCTAATGGACGCCAAACTGAAGTGCGTGTTCGAGATGCCAAATGCGGAGGCGAATACGGAGAACAATAGCGGCGGAGCCATCGGCAGTGGCAGTGCCAGCGGAAGCGGAGCCGGAAGCGTCGGTGCCAACACCAGTTCAACCAGTGTTGACGGGCTCAAGTCCGAGCCCAAGCTGTCCACCGAGGACAAGGTAGGTTCTAGTTTTCATTAAGAAAATTTTGTAATCAAAAAAATTAAAAACCTTCATTACAGCCATCGAATTTGCCCGATTCCACTGAGAATGTTGAATTGGTAGAGATAAAGGCGCTGCGCGAAACCAACATCGAACTGCGAAAAGAAGTTCTACACTTGAAAGTATGTCCTATATACGGTTTTTTTCTTAATGAATTATTGTTATTTTGAATAAAAATTTAATTAATAAAATTGTACTTCTCTTTCAGGATCAAATCACACGCGTTCGCAGCTCGGCGGCCATGAAGCCGGTGAACGAGCCGTATGCCCCAGTCCTGGCTGAGAAACAGATTCCGGTCTTTTACATTGCAATTGCCATTGCTGCGGCCATTTTGGGTCTTCTGCTGGGCAAGTTCTTGCTCTGAATGCCATAAACTAACAGCGACAACTAAAACATAATTACAAGATAAAAAGCAACATGCAGCGTGCAACATAACATGCAAAAGGAGCAGCAGCGATAACAACAGCCAGCGGCAACAACAACGAACGAACGCCACAGCAGAAGCAGAAGCAGAAGCAGCAGCAGCAGCAGCAGCAGCAGAAGCGGATAACAACAACAACAAAAAATCATCATTTTAAGCGACGAAAAAATTTAAGGAGCTGCCAGGACAGCAGAGGAAAGAAGAAAAGACATCAAAACAAGCATATTCACAGAAAAAATGAAAGGGAAATATCTCCTTAAGAAAATATTTAAAATCCGCATTATCTAAATTTCCATGCCCATACACGTGTTTTGCTCACCAATTTCTTACACCGATTTTCTTTCTTTGCCTTTTTGGGAATATTATTATCTTTTATTTACTTAACGAAATCGAAATCGAAATCGAAATTTTTTGTCTATTATTTGTTTTAAATGCATTTCCAAGATAAATAACGAGAAGAAAATAAATAAAAAAAAAACAAACAACATTGAAAATAAGACAAAGTTAGAGTGGATACAATTTTATTTAATTTTTTTTTCGATTAGAGTAAAGTTTTTTTCTACATATGCTAAAAATGTAAAAGTTAAAGAGAACCTTGAGGTAAATGCAAAAAAATACAAAACAAAAACTTGCATAGAATTTCAATCAAAGAGAAGCTTATAAAAAATTAAAAAAAAACAAATGCTCTGCAAGGTCGATGCTCGAAAACAAAAAACAATAAAGAAAAAAATATATAAAAAAAAAGAAAAGAAAAGAACCGTTGCTTCATCCTCGTCCTTACTCTCTCTCGCTCTGCCTGTCTGTCTCTCTCATATTCAGCCCCCCCAAGATACCGTGGAAAAGATCGAACGGGATTTATATAAATATTTAAGTTATTGTTTTTTGGTTGGCATTTGCATTTAATAAGTTTCGTTAATAGTCATTTTTATTTCCGGTGGCCAAACAACACCAACAACACCCACACACACACTCGCAAATATATATATATATAGATATATATTGTACTTGATGATGAATTTATGTAAGCAAACATTAATGTAACCTGTGTTGTGTTTGCCATGACAGAATTGAGAAAATTCCTAAAGCGAAATTAAATATATATAAATCTGCATATACCGGATAGATATTTGATCTATATTTATACTTGTATCGTATGTGAAAACAGTCGAAAGTCCGCAGCAGAATCAATCAACTTTTTATAAACAATTGACGGAAACTCAACACAACAACACCACATACAACCTACACCCATTGTTAACGGTTTAGCATATATATTCATTTTAAAGTCCATTCGCCAGTCCACTCTCCCCACCTCGCCCACTTGATTCCTTCCAGGATCCAAACCAACCCCACCACCACCACCCCCTCTCTTTGACCATGCACCCGCTCTAGACTTGTACATTGTACTGGAAAGATGGAAATTCTGGAAGTACACAGTTTCCAAACCGCTCCTGAAGCCCAACCCCAAACCCCCCCCACCTTTACTTGCGATCGTTTGTGGTTATGACCTATTTTTTTTTTTTTTTTGATAGTTTGCAAAGCATTGGAAGGGTATATAGATTTATATATTTATGAATTATATATACGCAGACATGCATGAACGCTGTATTTTCATAGGCATGTGAAACTCGTATTTAAATGTTTAACTAGAAGTACAGAAAACAAGAGGAAACCTAAACATAAAAGGAGAATCAATAAAATGAAAAGTGAAAGTAAAACAAAAAAAAAAAACAAAAAACAAATGAAAAGCAAATCATAAGCAAAATGTACTTGATGTCAGCTGTAGCAAAAAAAACAAAAACAAAAAATGAAAATTATAATAAAAATAAAACCCAAATTATATATTATATATGAACATAAAAATAATAATAAAATGTGGAAACGGAATTTTCAACATTCGACAATTGTTTCGGGACATTTAATAACATTCATTATTTAATTGAAGAAATCAACACCTAACACACACACACACACATACAGATTGTCTCTTTGGAAGATAAAAGAAAAATCAAAGAAGACGATGATAAAGATAGAGGGAGGAGGAGGAGGAGGAGGAGGAGGAGAGAGGTCAAAACACCATACACTACGAAAAACAAAAGGAAAACAATTATAAAATTTACAGCATGAATCTTAAAAACTAAGTGTTTTTTTCTTAAAGGAAAAATAAAATGAAACATTGTTAATTAAACATCAAATATCATTTGAAATAAATTTAAATAAAATTAATACAAAAAAAAGGTCAAGTTCGAAAAGGGGTAAATGGATTGGTATTTAAAGTCAAGAACATAGGGAAACAAGGAATTTATTTTAAAAATTCAATAAAGGATTTGAGGTTTTGGATTTCATTTCTTTTTAATTATTATAATTATACATACCTTATTCCTTTTCTAGATTTATTTAAGAACACACTTTAAAAACCTTCTCAAAACCCTTTCGAAATATAAAAACGCATTCTTTGTAATTTAATTCTTAAGATTTCTTTAGTTAAGTTTTCTGGTATTCATTTTTTTCAACTGCTTCATTTCATTTCGTTTAGTTTTATACAATTTTTACATATCTACAACATAAAATGTACGGGTCGCCTATTGCAAATCAGAATTCTGATATTTCTTTATATATATATATATATTTTTTTTTTAATAGGATACGGTCGCAGGGATTCGGGTGTAGGATGTAGGATGTAGGATGTGGGATAGAGGACTCTGGAGGACAAGGTATTTCGATTGGTTTGAAGCTTTTCAATTAGCCAAGGTACATAATATCGTATAAAGAACTCGTGACGCTATGCCGCCAGGCCGGGATTTAATATAAAGTAGAGCCAAAATAGTAGTAGTAGTAGTAGTATTCCCTAGATCGCCGCTAGCCGGTGGAGGAAAAGGTTGAGGTCTGGTGACCCACAGGACCCGAACCAGCAGCAGGAGCCGCAGTCGGAGGAGGTTCCTCTTCGCTCTTATTGCTGCCCAGAATCCAGTCCATGAGCATCATCGAAGGTGAACGCAACGCGGGCTGAGCTGATATGGAGGACACACAACTTGATTATCACTTGTAATCTCTAGACATTTACGGTAGCCTCCACTCACAAAGATCCAGGCCAGGTGGCGCGGCCGCTGGCGCAGAAGCTGTCGGTGCAGTGGCTCCCTTCGCCATGTCCTTTTGCAGCTGAAGCATCTGCTGTAGGCGCTGCTCTCGCTCGTCCACAATGGCCTTGTCCTTGGAATGCTTCACCGTCTGCAACTCCGCCAGCCTGTAAATGGAAATCAATGATGATTTTTGGGAAATTGGGAATAAAACTCGATACCCTTACTTTTGCTTGAGGTCACTGCCAGCTGTGTTGGTTGGGACACCGCCCAGGATCTCACTGCTGCTTCCGGCGCTGCTGGTTTTACTGGGACTGCTGCCAGAGGCAGCCGACGAGGATGTGGTGGCACTGGCGGCTGCAGGAGAAGACATAATATTAGTCTCTAAACCGAAAAAGAAAGTCTCCCAAACTCACGTTCATCGCTGGCGCGACTCCGCTCCGTTTCCAGTTGCCTTAACGTGTCCGATAGCTTCAGCTGCAGATGATCCCGCTCCTCCAGCAGCTGCACCAGCTCTAGAATCATCTCCTCTACTCGCATGTCCCGCTGATGGAGCATCATCAGAGCATAATCCAAGTCAGCCTTGAGCACATACTCCGGGAGAGCTTCGTTGCCGGACAGAGATGGTGGTCCGCCGGCAGTGGCAAGTTGGCCAGCGGCGACTCCGCCAGGTCCTCCCCGATTCTGCAGCCGGAAGGGATCGTATTGGGCGGCTAGACGAGCATACTCCGCCGATCGGATGGCCAGTTGCTCCTTGAGGGTAACAATCTCCATTTCCTGCGTCTCCAGAGCCTTCTGCATTTTCTCCATCATCTCGCTGGTTGACTTTGTTTCTTCGGTAGTTGGAACTTGGACTACTCCTTCAACTGGAACTGAAACTGAAACTGATGCTGTACCTGTCAGAATCTTCTCATCCTGGAGCCGCTGCAGTTGCTGGCTAATCTCCGCCAGCTGAACCTGGAAGGCAGCCTCGCGCTGGTTCAGATGCTCCTGCCAAATGCTAGCCACTTCGCTGCACTTCTGCTCGACCACCTGCTCCCATTGCTGGTTGATGAGTGTCAGATCCGCGGGCGCCTGATGGGATTGCTGAGATTGCTGGGATTGCAGAACCTCTAGGGATCTCCTCAGCTCGGTGATCTCGATGTCCTTGGTGTCCAGCTGCAGGAGGGTCTGCTTCATCTTGTCCTCCAGCTCCAGGCTGCCGAGTACATGGTTATTAAGTACGCGCAGCTCCTCCTCCATGTCCGATTTCTCACGACGCAATTGTTCCAGTTCGGCCAGAGATTCAGATGGAATGGAAGCCGGAATAGGTGCAGGAGCCACCACTGAATTATCGTCTCTCTCCTCTTCAAGCTGCTTGACTTGCATGCGCAAAAGCTGTAACTCCTGGTTCTTGGTTAGGATCTCGAAGACCAGCTTCTCCGTTTGGTCCTCGCGCATCAGTTCCTCGATGCGCTGCTTCAAGTGCAGGATCTCGGATTCCTTCTCCTGCAGCACCACAGCTTGATCTTCGCTGGCGTCCTTTTGCTGGTCCAGTTGAAGGTTCCGCAGGCTAACCACTTCGGTCTGGAGTTCTCTCAGCTGTTCCACTTCGCCTTGAAGTTGGTTGAACTGCTCCTGTTCGATTCTCTGGAACTCGAATTGATCCTGCTGTTGGCTTTGGAGCTGCTCCTGCAAACTCTTCTGGCTTCTCAAGTGCTCCACTTCCGCTTCAACCCTCTGGACATACTCTTCCCTTTGGGAAATTTGAATTCTTTGTTTCTCCAGTTCCTGGTCTTGTTGCGTCCTCAAAGATCGAAGTTGTTCCACCTCGGCTTGGAGGTTCCTCAATTGCGAAATCTCAATCTCCAGCTGCTCCTTTTCGAGCTGCAGCCTCTGCAAGAGCTCAGAGTGCTGGGGATTGGGGATCTGGGTTTGTCGTAACTCCTCCACTTCCTGTAATCGCACCCGCAGCTCCTCCTGCAGCTGCTCCTGTTGGGCCTGAGCTCGAGCGGCGGTATCCTCCGCCAGTTGAACCAAACGGCGCTCCTCCTTGAGCTTCTCCTGCAGCTCCTGGCACTCGGTGTTGAGGTCCTGGTTCTCCGTCTGCAAATTCTGCAATTTCTCGACTGCATCCTCGCTCAGGGGAGCAACGGAAGCCATAGAAGAAACGGCAGCTGGAGGCGGAGCATTGGCTGGCACGTCCCACTGGTCCAATTGATTGAGCCTCTCTTGGAGCTCGCGAATGCGCGCCTGATACATCTGGACATCCATGTCCTGGCGCTCCTTCAGCTCCGCCATGCGCTCGTTTCCGGCAGTCAAAACGTCGATACGCTTGCTGAGCTTCTCCTTCTCGAGCAAATGCTGCTGCAGTTGCTCCTCGGCCTTGGCATGGCGGGATTCCTGCAGTTGCAGTTGATTCTTCAGCTCGTCAATAATGGCCGAGTCCAGGTCGTTGTCCACCGAGACTGTCGGAGCAGCTGCCACTGTGGTCGCTTTCGTCTTATACTCCTTCAGACGCTTCATTAGCTTCGCCGCCTTGGTTTGCAGTTCGTTCTTTTGCTGCTCCGCGGTGGCCAGCTGCTGCTCCAACTGCGCGATTCTATTCCGCAAGGGTTCCACATCCGTTTGGGGCTCTTCGCTGGCGGCATTCGCCCACGGATCGTCATCCACGCCAAAGTCTATGACCTGGGCTACCTCTTGTTCCGGCTGGCAGACATAGGCCTTCTTGGGCACGATTATGGGCTCCACCACGGGCTCTGTTTGCGGCAGCCCAAAGTCCAGTTGGTGGCTGACTGCATCCGGAACGTGGTCTCCTCCAAAGAACATATCAAGTGTGGGAGCCACCGCCGTTGCTGGTTGTATCAGCTTCTCTAGCTGTGCCAGTCGCTCTTGTTCCTCCTTTTCCCGAATAATCCCCGCCAGCTGCTGTTCGCGCTCTTGGAGTATGCGCTCCTGGTCCATCAGACGCTGCTCCATTTGCTGGCGACGCTCCTCCATCTCGGCTAGGCTTTGGTTGCGCGCCAACAGCTTGTTCTCCAGATCCTGGGCGTGCTTCTCCAAATCCGAGACATTTCTCTGCAGATCTTCGATTGTGGGTGGCGGATGAAGGTCAGCCGGAGGAGGCAATGCCGCCGCCTGGCTACCGATTCTCAGGGGTTGCGGCACAATTTCGTCGAAGGGCGAAGGATCTCCGCCAAAGAACAGAGACGCAGGCGGAGGATTGCCAAGCAAGGGAGCTGGAATGGGCGCTGGAATCGCCTGCTGTTGCCTGGCCAGTTGGGCCTGGAGATCGCTCAATTGCTCCGCCAGGCGCTTGTTCTCCGTCTCGAAGAAGACCTGGTCGTCCGTTTGGTTCTGACCCAATGTATCCATCTCGGCGATTTGCTGCTGGAGGGCCTGCAGCTCCTGGCTGTGGTTCGCACACAAGGCATCGATCTGGGTGCGCAGATTGTCCATTTCTGTCTTGTCCTGGATGGCCTGCATGCGCAGCTCCTGCAACTCGAGGACATCCTGCTCGGCGCTGTCCTGCTGCAGCCGCAACAGGGTCACCTCCCGGCTAAGGGTAGACCGCTCGCGCTCCACCTCCTGGAACTCGTCACCCATCCGCTGCAGCTCGTCGCCGCGCTGGCTGACCTGCTCCTGGGCGCGCTCCAGCTGCTGAAGCAGGTCCCGCGACTCCAGGGTGGCACGTTCCACGTGATTGTTTAGGTCGCACTCTAGTTCGTCCAGCTCGGTCGACTTGGCGGCCAGCTTGGCATCGTACACCTGGCGCTGACGCTGCAGTTCCACCTCCTTGGCCTGCAGCTGCTGGTGGAGATCGGCCAGCTCCTCCTGGCTATGGCTGCTCAGTTGCTCCCTTTCCTCCTGGGCAGTGGCCGTCAGTTGGTCGTGCTTCGTGGCCAGGGAGTCGTAATCGGCACGCAGGCGTCGCAGCTGCTCCCTCAAGTCCTCTGCTTCCGTGCCGGACACCTGGAGTTGCGCCACGTACGCCTGCTCCTTTTCACTCAGCTCCCGCAGACGCTCCTGCAGCTGCAGATCTTGCTCCTGCAGCTGTTGGTCTTGCTCCCGCTGCTGTTGCAACTCTTGCTCCAAGATCTGGCGACGATCCTCCTCAGCCGCCTGCTTGTGGGCCTGGCGAGCTGCCTGATCCTCCAGAGCAGCGCTTCTGGCTTGCAGTTCCGCGATCTGCGACTCCATCGACTCGATGTAGGAGGCGTCCTCTTGCAGCTTTGCCTGAATGCCCTCCTGCAGAGTTTCTAGTCGTTCAATATTCATCTCGGACTCGGCCTTATCCCGGGCGTATTGGGAAGCTAGCAGAGTGTACTGCTCCTGGGCGGCCTGGAGCTGGGTACGTAGGTGCTCTTGTTCCTCCTCGGCAACTCGCACGGCTTCCTCCTGTTTCTGTTTCTGTTCCTGTAAATGTTACAGAAGAAATGTTACAATAGAGAACAGAAATACAGGAAGGAAAACCTTGAACCTACCTGAGATACCTCATTGGGAACTGCAGCCAGTGGCTGGACAGCGGTCTTGGTAATGGCAAAGTCGCCTATTCCAGCTTCGCTGATCCTCTGGCTTTGCTCCATCTGTTGCTGGAGACCGGCAATCTATCAAGGATTCCGATTCATAATCTTAATAATGTGAAACGTATAAAAAAGAAGTGAAAGAACCAAACCCACCTCCTTATCCTTCTCCTCACAAAGCTGCTCCAAGTGCTTGATTCGCTCTTCTTGGCCAGGCGGATTCTGTCGAAGCTGCTGCAGTTCCTTTTGGAGAGATTGAATTGTGGCATTCCGGTGCTTGATCAGTTCCTTGGACTTTTCGAATTTGGTGGATTTCGACTCCAGTTGGCGCCGCAAATCCTCCAGAGAGGGCTGTTGGCCCACTAACTTCTCTTCCAGGTGGGACAACTCTTGCTGCCTTTGGTCAAGCTCCTTTTGTAGCCTCGCGACGTCCTGCTTGAGCTTGGCGTTCTCCTCCTTGCGCTGGCTACTCTCCTGGCCCATTTGGAAGATCTCCTCATCCGCTTCCTGGCGCTCGCGACGCAACTCTTTGTTGACCAGTTCCTGCTCCTGCAACTGCTGTTTCAGCTGCTTTACGTTGCCACGATTCTCAAGGTTCGCATGTATCTTGGCCTTTATTTCGTCGTTCAGCTTGGCCACCTGCTGCTGCAGTTGCTCCACTTGCTCTTGATTATCTTCCTGGGGCTTTGTCTGCTCCGCTTCGCGTTGCTTCTCCTCCAGCTGTTTGCGCAGCTCCTGAAGCTGCTGCTCCAGTTCCGCGTTCTCCTGACCGCGCTTCTTCAAATTGAGGGCATACTTTTTGAGCTTCTCCCTGAGCTCTCGCGCCTTCTGTTGCTCCTCTTGCCGAGCGTCCTCCACTCCTTGGTAGAGCTCCTGGACTTGCTGGTTGAGGGCATCGATGGTGTCCTGGCGGGAGGCTAGTTCACTGATCTGCTGGGCCACCAGGTTCTTGCTTATCCTGAGAGCCTCACTCAGCTGTTCGAGATCGTCGTCGCCGCTCTTGCCGCGCAACTCCTGGATCTCCTCCCGCGCCGACTGCAGCTCCAGCATCTTGAGATTGAGGGTGTGCTCGTTCTCGCTCAGGCTCTCGATTAGCTGCTGCTTCTGCTCCGCCACCAGAGCCTGCAAGATGCTCAGCTCACCCTCCAGGGACTCGCCGCGCGCCTCCAGCTCCCGCCGGATCCTCGTCTGCTGCTCCAGCTGCTTCTCGTGCGCCATCTCCTTGGAGTCGAGCAGCTGGTCGAACTGCTCCACCTGCAGCTGCAGCTGGGTGATGTCGGTGCTCTGCTTGGCCACCAGTTGCAGGTGATCCGCCTCGGTTTGCCGCAGCTCCCGGATAATCTCTAGCTGCTCTTCGATCTGCTGGCGCAGTTCGGTTTGCGAGTTCCTCGAATCCTCTAGCAGGGATTGCAGCTGCAGCAGCTCCTCCTCATCCTTTTGGGGCGCCACTATAGCCAACTGGGCATCGGCCTCCGGATAGGACGCCTCACGCAGCTCCTCGATCTCCAAGCGCAAACGCGATATTTCCGTCTTTAGTTCCGCATTTTGGGCCGTCAGTTGCTCGTACTCCGCCAGGGCTTTGCCATTGGGAGCTGTCACAGCCACCACGGTTTCCACCACAGTCACCGTCTCCACAGCCGAACTGGCCTCCTTCACCTTGTGCAGCAGCTCGCTCAACTGGACGTGGCAGTTCTTGGCCTCGCGGGCCAGTTTCTTGGCGACATTGAACTTGGCCTGTCGGTCGTTGGCCTTTCGGTAGGCTTCCAGCTCGGAGTTGAGCTTGTTCAGGGATTTCTCGCACTTCTCGAACAGCACCGGTCCACCATCGCCGGCGTCCAGGGCTGCGACCACCTCCGAGGAGCGCTGCATGGAGGTTAGCTCCTGGGAGAGATTTGATGTGGTCGAGGTTGTTGATGTGGACGAGTGCAGTTCCTTCTCCCGTTCCCGGTGCAGCTCCTCTAGTCGGGCCTGCAGCTGGTTGTTCTCCGCCGTCAGCTGCTCCAGCTTGTCTAGCACTTCGCCGCGCTCTTGGGTGAACAGTTCCAGCCGCTCCCTCAGCTGAGCCACCGATTCGCTTGATTCTCCCGATTCGGCCGATTCCCCCGACTCCTCGACCTCCTCGACCTGGTCCGTTTGAGTAAGCTCACTCACGTGGCTGGGCACCGGGGCCTGGGGATCCTCCAGTTGCTGGCGCTCAACAATTTCAATGGATTCGGCGGAACTTGAGGAGCTTAACTTCATCAGCTTGTCCAGCAGATCCATGTTCTCGCGAATGTAGTGTTTCGCCAGCGTTTCCTTCTCCGTTTGTAGGGTCTCCAGCTGCTGGCGCTGCTCCAGGACCTCCTGCTCGAGCTGTTGCACCCTTTGGTTTAGTTGCTCCTCTAGGTGGGCTTCGCTCAGCTCGGATTCAACGCGTGCCGACTCGTGACCCTGCTGCAGCGCCTCCAGTGCCTGTTGTAGCTCTAGTTTCTGCTCTTCCAGCAATCGAATGGCCTCCAGCTGCAGGGGATTAGCCTCCGGTGGCTGCGTTTGCTCCGTATCCTCGTCCTCCTGCATTTTCGACAGCTGCCACTGGCCCTTCTCGTCCTCCAGCACTGTTATCCGTTGCTGCAGCTCCTCGTTCTCCGCCTGGAGAGTGGAGAGCTGCTGCTGACCGTCCTGGGTCTGGAGCTTTTGGAGCTGCTTCTCCGCCTGTTTGCACTTGAGTTTCAGCTTGATGTTGGCCTTGTTGGAATCGTCCAGCTTCTGCTTGAGCTGCTGCACTTCCTCCTGCAGCTCCTGGCTGGCCTGTGAGTCCTGCAGGGCGTCGTCAAGGAACAAGGGCTTGCTGCGACTGCTCTGCGCCAATTTATCCTCCAGGACGCGCAGATTCACATTCAACACATTCAGTTCCGTGGTCTTCTCGGCCAGTTCTTCGGCCTGCGTTGCCATTGCCGCTGCCTGCTCCTCCAATTTGGCTGCCTGCTCAGTAATGGTGGCCTCCAGTTCGGCCAAGCGCTCCGAGACACTGGCATCGCTCACCGGGAGTTCAATCTTGGTTTGGCGCAGCTTCTCGTTGGCCTCCTGCAGCTCCGCCAGTTGGTTGGTCAGGTCGTGGAGCTGCTTGGCCAGCTCCAGACTAACCTGGGCATCGGTGGTGGCAGATGGCGACTCGTTCAGGGATATCTTCTGCTCCAGTTCCCTTTCTTTCTCCCTTATGGTGGTCAGTTCATCCTGCAGTTCACAGCGCGTCGTCTCCAGTATATCATTGACGTTCTCCAGCTCGGCGAGACGTTCCCTTAGGGCGGTCACCTCACCCTGGAGACGGGTGTACTCCTGCTCCTGCAGACTGTCCGCCTCCTCTCGTTTTACCTTCTCCTCCTCATCCTTCTCTCTGCTTTCTCTCTTTTCCTGCTCTTCCTCGCCCTTGGCCAGACGCAGTTGCTCCAGTTCCTCATCCCGTTGGGTCAGCAGCCTCTGCAATTCCGCTCCTGCAATTATATTTCATTACAAAATCATTCACATTTGACTTTTATGTAGAAGACGCGTACCTGAAAGCTCCAATTGCTCGATAAGATTGCCACGCCGGGTGAGTTCCGTGCGCATTTCGTGCAGCTCCTGCTCCTGCCGGCTCTGTTTGAGCTCCGTCACCTTCATGCGATTCTTGAGCAGCTTCATCCGACCCTCGTCCAAGGGCTCCTGACCCTGGGCCTCTAGGTCCAGGGCGGAACGATGTCGGGACACTGGCGCCGGATTGGATGCGCTCGACGACGCTTGTCGCAGATCCGTCATGGAAGATCCCAGTTCTGAGGCAGTGGATATGGAGCTGGTCTTGACCGAGAGCAGTGACTTGGCCAGGTCCCGCTTGCGCTGCTCCAGCAAGGCTCGATTCTGCTCCGTACGCTGGGTGAGCATCTGTAGCTTCTCGCTTCCGCTCGCCTGCAGCAGGGAAACCTCCGGCGTCCGCTGCTCCTCCTTGGTGGGCGTGACCAGCGGCGTGGAGGATTCGAGAGCCACCGAACCGGCCCGTGTTTTCAGCACAGTTAGCTTCTGGCCCAGATTTCTTAGCGACTCCATGGAGTCACTCATACTAGACTTGTGCCTTCCATCCTGCGATTTTCTCAACGCGCGCTCTTTTAAGGCCGTCAGGCGTTCCTATCGAGAAATAAATTTTATATTTTTATGTACTTTTTCTTGTACAAAAAACTTACCTGTTGCTTGTGCAGATTCTCTTTGAGGCTGTCCAGGCGACCTTTGCCCTCGTTGCCTCTCGTCGTTAAACTGGCGGATACATTCTAGAGAGGATTTCGAAGAACAAAAATGGTAATAGATTAAGATTATAACTTCTAATACAAGTTTTTTATAAAAATTGCAGTTCTATCTAACTTTAAAGATACATTCCCTAGTCTCTAGTGTTATTTTATATACCAACCATTTAATTTAAGATCAATTCCTTAATTTCTACACATTTTATTTATAAAAAAAAAAAGATGAAAACCGAAAAAGTAACTCGATAGAAACGATGTTCCTAATGACACTTTTCTGTATATCCCAGGCATCCAGGTCGAGGGATCAGTCTGCTGTCACTGAGCTTATTCCTTTCTAGAACTTGGATTTGATCTAAATCCCACTCACCTGTAACAAGGACAGATCATTGGAGCTGCCCGAGAAGCGTATATCTGACTCGCCGTCGTATTCGTGGTCGTCGGGCTTTAAATAAACAAAAATAAATATTACCAATTGCAATCCAAGACCATAAACAAGAATAGAGCTTACCTGCACAATCGAAAAGTCATAGGAACTCTCCAGTGCAGCCGTTTCCGTGGCAGCCGCATCTGCATCCGCCATCGTCGAATATTTGTTTAATTTTTAATAAAAATCACACTAAGTATCGAAAATATACCGAAAACAACAAAAAAAAAAACGGACAAACAAAAAACAACGTAAATCGGAACGGAAGAAGGAAGGAAAACAAAAATATATAGCACTATAGCTATCTGGTCGCGTTGGGAAGATGTATCCGACGATTCCAAGTCCTATTCCAGGTCCGATCGCTAGCTATCGACATTGACTGCAACGAGAGCGGGCATTTGTTTACCATATAGAAGCGGGTTTATCTCCAACGATATCGGTTCCTAGTCCGATTCGGATCAGGAGGAAATCTTTAACTTTTTTAAAGAATTCGTGGCACTGACGTGTGCACCTTTGTGTGTGTGTGTGAGAAATGTGTACGTGTCTGTTTGTTTGTGTTCGTATTTTTTGGTAGCAATTGTTTTTTCCTCGGTTTTCTGCTACTTTTGTGTGATTTTACAGTTTCTGTGTGATTGGAGAAGCGCTGGAAGCTTGCTAAAGCCAGCCGAACTATGCTTTATGTCATTTACGTCCCGAATATTTACCAGTTTTAATTAATGCCAGCGTAAAAACAAAAACCAACCAGGGCTACAAAGCTATTACCGCCGGTCGAATGGCAACTCTGTAAAGAAGAAGCAGCAGCGCTGGCGCTGGAAAATTCTTTCAAAACTCGCATATAGTAATAAAACCGAATGACCTAGTTTTGAAATGCCGTTTTTATTTAATAAAATTGATTTTATACAAGTTAAAAAATATAAGAAATGCAAACTCTTTTATAAAAATGAAATATATCTAAACATAATTTAAAACTTCCCAGACATCATAGACACCATAAATTTAGGTTGTCTTATTAAAAAAAATGTTATTCCACAAGATTGCGAGTATTTAAGACTTTCTAAATTGAATTATTTTAAAAATAGGGTTTAAGAAAGCAGTCTGGCAACGCTCAGCAAACTGTAACATACTTTCCAGCACTTTACCAGCGTCTTGGCATTTTCGAACACCGGCGCAACAAGGAAAAAACGAAGGACGGAAGGTAGCGCGTGCTAATTTACACATAGATGTAGGGGCTTGGGTACAGCGAGCGCCATGAACTTCCCCCTGGCGAACGCCAACAAGGATACCCTGCGGGCCGCTTGCAAGAAATGTGGCTACGCCGGTCACCTGACCTACCAATGCCGCAATTTCCTCAAGGTAACCAAGTGCAAACAATGTAACCGGTTGTGAAAAATTCTAGTTAATCCTATTTAACTGGCAGGTGGACCCCAACAAGGAGATCCTACTGGATGTGGAGAGTACCAGCTCGGACTCGGAGCTCGACTACCTCACGCCGCTCACTGAGCTGCGAGCCCAGGAGCTGAAAGGCGGCGCTGAAGTGCCTCCTCCTCCTTCAACAACTGCCGCCACCACAGCCGGCAAGGATAAGGACAAAGAGAGGGAACGGGAACGGGAGCGCGAGCGCGAGCGGGATAAGAAGCGGAGCGGTTCCAAACGGAGTCGCGAGGCAGCAACCGAAAAGGTCAAGGATAAGGATAAGGACAAGGCAAAGAAATCCCTGCGGCACAAGAAGCGCAAGAAGAAGAGCAGCAAGCACAAAAAAAGCGATTCCTCGAAGAAGAGTTCCAAAAAAAGTAGCAGCAAAAAATCCAAACGACGTCGCAGCTCCTCCAGTAGCTCCTCATCATCTTCCTCCTCCTCCGATTCGGACTCTTCCTCCACATCCGACTCGGACTCAGAATCCGAATCCGACTCGAGCGATAACGAGGAGTCGAGCACCAGCGAGTCGGATGAGTATGGGCGCAAGAAGAAGCGGCAGGGTAAATACAAGCGCAAGGCGGACACAGCTCTGCTCCGCCGCAAGAAGACAAAGGTGAAGCGCAAGCGACATCGCGCCGGCGGATCCTCGGCCCAAACGGCCGGCAGCTACCTTAGCAGTCTCAGCGACAGCAGCACCTACTGAGAACGATGATACGCGTCGTGATACGACTGCCAGCTCCAATTCCACACCGGATGAGTAATAATAATCCCCGTACCCTAGACTTGTCGTAGCCCTTAAGTTAAAAGCCCAATTGTGCTGCAAATACAACAAATTAGTTCATAAAAACAAAGAGCAATTCAGTTGACAAGGTTGTCGTCTGGTTATGTTGTATTTCGGGAAATTTGAAAACAAAAAATATAATACAATTTGACTAAAAAAACTAACGTTAATCACGATCAGGCGACTCTTCTCGCTTGCGGCAGGCACGGCTTAATTCAAGGGCTAACTGCAGACTATCCACTTTGGCCTGGAGATCCTTTATTTTCTGTTTGGAGGCGCGGCAATTGCTGCAATTCCCCTCTGCATCGAATTCGAAGCGACTGGCAGCTAGGGTGGCTTCCAGAACTGCGTTCTTCTGCTCGAGATCCATGTTTTTGTTTATCACTTCGGTGCACTGTGAACAATTTGTGTTTTGCATTTGAATTTGCATTTGCTTGATGGTCTGGTCTTTTACGCACAAAGTGCGCACCAATTTCTTGTTCTCAATCCTGACATTTAACAGATGCTGCTCCAGGGCCAACATCTCGTCCTCCTTATCCAGAAGCGTATATCCGCCTGATTCTTCTATTTTTCCCGCCGCCATCGACACATCCGCCGCCATCTGATTGATTTTATTCATAATATGATCGAGCTTCTTTTCCATCGCCAGACTCTTCTCCCTCTGCTCGTTTAGGCACTCTTCCAGTCTTGCAGCATTGGTGGACAACTGTCCCGGTATTATTTCTGTCTCAGTCTCATGATTGGGAATGCATTTTGTGGAACTTGAGAGGTTCTTGGAGGACCCATTGGTCTGTGCCTGTGCCTGTGCCTGTGCCTGTAGCTGTTGCTGTGGTTTAACTTCGACATTGGAACGGTCTACCTCATCGCTAACCTGGTAATACTGATGTCGTTGCTCACATTTCTCCTTCTCCTTTTCGATTTTTTTTGAAGGCTCTAATTCAGTATGCAAACGTGGCAACAGCATCGGCGTATAGCATTCTTCGTCTTCATACACGCTCGTTTTTACCACTCTCGGTTTTAGCTTGGCTGACCGTCTTTGCTTTCCTTTAGTGTCCTCCTCGTCGAGTGTTAAGGCACCATTCTTGTAGATGGTTGGTGAAGCAGCGATTCCGTGTCCCGTACATCTCTCATCTGAGCAGCCCGATGCACAGTTCTTCTCCTCCAAAAGTTTCCGCTTCGGTTGATGATCGGGCGATGATTTCGCATTCGACTGGTCCATGGAATGACCGAATCTGGCCAAGTTGCGAACGAACTCCTCCTCGTCCGACTGGTTTTCAAAGCACAAACTCCAGAAAAAGCGTTCGTCATCAAAGAACTGCCAATATTTGTTGCGCTGGTAGAGGGTCTGACCCTTTGGGTCCAGCAACACGGTGGCTAAAATATGATTCTTGTCCTTGTAGAGGATCAGCTTTGTTGTTACCGGCTTGTCCTTGCTCTTTCTGTCCTTCGTGCACAGAGCTATGGCTACCTTGCCCACGGAATCATTGCCCTGATAGGCCGTGGCTAGCTTGGATATCACAGTTTTCCATTCGCTGTCGAATACAATGTTGGGAATTGGATCATGCTTCGGATCGGAATGATGTTTGTGAGACTTTTGGGCGCTAGACTGATAGCGAAGATTGCGCGTCTCACTCTTTAAAGGACGACTGTCATCCTCGAATATCTGACGCAAGTTCTTGGATCCCTCCTTGTTAATGCTGTGGGCACAATACACCATTTTACCGCCAATGGACTTAGGGTTCACCCCATTCCCCAGCGTACTCACCTGCGAAGCGACTTGAAGAAGTCCTGGTCATTATCTTCATTCATGATTCAACGTAAATCTCACAAAATAAACTAAACTAAACAATTTTTTTCTATAAATAATTTTTCTGCAAATAATTCTTTTCTCAAATATTGAAATGCTTATAAAGTTGTCGAAAATTAGATCTTATCCGGTAGAAATGTAGAGAATGAATGAAGAAAATTATTAATGTTTGAAAGACTATTGGAATGAATGACAGATTGTAATGACAAGGCCTACTTCGATCAGCTGGTAGTAGCGCAAGTGGCAGCCCCCCCACAAAAAGCTACTTACCAGCACTGGCATGTTCGAGTTTTTGTCTTTGAAGTACCGTTAAATGAATATAATTTCTTCATTGATTAAAGCTTATATTCTTTTTGTTTTGCTAAGCTTGATGAATAAACAAAATGAAGAATTGTTTTTAACTCTTTTAAATGTTTTCCTGGGAGGAAATCAATAAACAGGCATAAACAGTACCACACACGGACCAAAACAGATGTTCTGTTTAGAACTTGCTAATTGCTTTTAATTTTTATCACTTTTTTAAAACATGAACACTTTAAATTAGTTTTTGGACATCCATACATTTCATCACAAATGAAAATGGTAAATCCAAAAATCCTCAAAAATGTTTCCAATATTGGCGGTGACCTCTCGACTATCAGTACTCGTCAGTTTTTTAAGTCACCGCTCCGTGGGGTGGATTCTTATCAAGATTTGGGTCTGGGAATCTTATCAGTGGCAGAGAAAATCTTTGGAAGAAACCTATGCTCTCTGCAGATTCTTCCAGCATCTTGACCTACCAAGGTTTTTGGAAAATACGAATTTCACAATAATTGTGGATCCACCAGCCTTGCGAAGGCCACTAAAGAATCAAAACACTGACAAAAAATCTATAGATTGAGGTTTGGTTTAAAAAAATATTCTTTAACATTTTCGCTAAATAATTATTCTTTAAAATAAAATGATATTTTTTTTAAATAAAAAATAGGTATTTCCTAAGAAAAATGTTAGTTTTAAAGACATAAAAGCCTTGCTTTTGTGAAAAATAAATGTGGGGTTTTATTCCGGGTGCCGACAACGACGCAGTTGCTCCCGATCTTGGCATCCGATAAGCGGGAGAGGCCTGGAGCGCATCATTTAGCGCTTGTTCAAGTGCGTTCATCACCGGACCGGATCGGATCGGATCGGATCGCCAGTAGTCCGGCGATAAGGGCCCAAAACGAGAGCTATAAAGTGGCCCGGAGCTTGAGAAGCGTTTCAGTCTAACGAGAGACACCGCAGCCACCGCAGGCACATCGGCTTATCGGCTCACCAGCTCCCGAGTTTCATCTTTAGCCACAAAACCACATACCCCAAGTGCCACCTGTTTTGGTTTTTTGTTGTTGTTATTTAGGAGAGGATTGGGTGATAAGCAAATCCGTAAACAAAGAGATCTGATTACGTAAACAAGAGCGTAAAAAAAAAATCAGTAATTTGGAGACAGAAATGGAGGTGCCGCCACCGCTCGTTCTTAAGCGTCCGCTTTATGTGCCCAGCAAGACTCTGATGGGTCCAGGACCCTCCAACTGTTCCCACCGCGTCCTGGAGGCAATGAGCAATCCGGTTCTGGGCCATATGCACCCCGAGTGCCTGCAGGTGGGTCGTGATCTCTTTTATCTTTCATTTTGATGGCCGTTGAAAAGCCAACAAAAGATTAATTAGCATTTAATTAACACTAGATTAGTTTAATCAAAACATTGGCGTTTGATTTTCGAGTCTTTCAGTCAAAAAATATTCAATTAGATAAATAATAGTCTTATATTTATGTCGCACACTGTATCGTATTGAGTACATTGAAGTTACCTTATCAGGACGATTACAATTACTGCCATGGGTCAGAAATCAATAGACTGAAACCTCCCGATCCTATATATAGGCTCTGTAATCGGGATGGACTGGTCTATCTGGTCCATCTGGTCCAACTCTGCAGTGCAAAATGGGTTAATCTTGAGTGGGGAATCTGTTCTTCTTCTACAGATCATGGATGAGGTGAAGGAGGGAATCAAGTACATCTTCCAGACACTGAACGACGCCACCATGTGCATCAGTGGAGCCGGTCATGCCGGCATGGAGGCGGCCCTCTGCAATTTAATCGAGGATGGGGACGCTGTCCTGATGGGTATAACCGGAGTCTGGGGCCACCGGGCCGGGGACATGGCCCGTCGCTATGGCGCCGAGGTGCACTACGTTGAGGCCAGCTTTGGACGGGCGCTCAGTCTGGAGGAGATCGAATTCGCCTTCGAGGCCCATCGCCCTCGGGTATTCTTCATCGCCCAGGGCGACTCCTCCACGGGAATCATTCAGCAGAACATTCCCGAGATTGGAGAGCTGTGCCGGAAGTACGAGTGCTTTCTGGTGGTCGACACGGTGGCCTCGCTCGGCGGCACAGAGTTCCTAATGGACGAGTGGAAGGTGGATGTGGCGTACACCGGTTCCCAGAAGTCACTTGGCGGTCCAGCCGGTCTCACCCCCATCTCCTTCAGCAAACGGGCTCTGACTCGGATCCGGAAGCGCAAGACCAAGCCGAAGGTATACTACTTTGACATCCTGCTGATTGGCCAGTACTGGGGATGCTATGGCACGCCCAGGATCTACCATCACACCATCTCCTCCACCCTGCTCTACGGACTCCGCGAGGCACTGGCCCATTTCTGCGCCGTTGGACTGAAGGCGGTGGTCAAGCGCCATCAGGAGTGCTCCCGCCGACTGCAGCTGGGCATCGAGGAGCTGGGCCTGGAGATGTTCGTCCAGCGGGAGGACGAGCGTCTGCCCACAGTGAATACCATCAAAGTGCCATTCGGTATTGACTGGAAAAAAGTCGCCGAATATGCCATGAGAAAGTAAGTTCAAGATTTGGAGATAAATTTCCTGATTAATTAATTAATTATTAATCGATTCTCTCTCTTATTCCCAGGTACAGCGTAGAGATTAGCGGCGGACTTGGTCCCACTGTGGAGCATGTTTTCCGGATCGGTTTGATGGGCGAGAACGCCACCTTGGAGCGAGTCGACATGGTGCTTAGCATCCTGAACGAGGCGATCCAGAGCATCAAGCAGCGAGCGGTGAAGGCGGAGCGTTCCAAGATCTAAGCCTGCCTAGTTTTAATCTCTTCCTTTTTTATTGTTTCTAAATAAAAAAAATCCATAAAAACTCTAAAACCCAAAATAATCTCATTTCTTCCGGGAACTAAAGAAATATTATCTAATCTGTTTTTAACTTTCCCTAAAGGTCTCTTTTGATGCTAAAAATTATCAATCCCGGAAAGCAACTGGAAGTTCCAAGAAGAAGCCTGTCCATATCCAAATCTACCATAAATCCAATCTTGGATTAACTTTCCGGAGATGGGAAAACAAATATCATATATAGAAGAATGATACTTATATATTAGATTTATTGTACTCCGATCCGAGAATCGGATCATCCAAGCACTCTCACAGAGACACGGAGAAAAAAAAAACAAAAAAAAATTGTACACTTAAATGTTTATTTGTTATTAACTCAGAGGACGAGAAAGGACATGCTTGAGAGCATGACCAGTCGGCCCAAATCATATCATCCATGTGTACTAAAAAGTGACGACCTTAGCTTTAGCTTCTCCCAGGTTAACCCTGCTTCTGGGCGAGCTCACGGGCCTTGGCGCGCTCCAGCTTAGAGATGCGGGCCAGGGACTTTGAGCCAAGGATGCCACCGCCCCAGTGACGACGGATCTCCTCGTGGCGCTCGTTGAAGTTGGTCTTGACAGCCTCCAGGAGCTTGCTGAAGTTGGCCTTGTCGTTGTTGTCGACGGTGGTGAGGGCCAGGGTGGTGCAGGTCTTGCGGCGGACCAGACGACCCAAACGGGCCTTGCCCTTGACAATGCAGTAAGGGACACCCATCTTGCGGCAGAGGGCGGGCAGGAAGAGCACCAACTAAAAGGGGAATACAATTAATTAGTTTTTGTTGTAAAAACACAAAAACATAAAAGTTTAAAAGGAAAATTGTAGCACTGGAGGATCAGCTGTCAAATTTCCACATGGCAGTGTTCCGGGTAAACCGGAAGCTTACCCAGAAAACCGTTCGGTTGAAGAAATTCATGTTAACATCACAAAACAGCTCGTAGTTTGACAGCAGCTCGTCATTCCAAACAAATAATAACTCACCTCGAGAGGATCAACATCGTGGGCGATGACGACCAGCTGGGCCTTCTTCTGCTCGATCAGTTTCGTCACGGTGTTGGTGCCGGCCGAGACATAGCTGGGCTTCTTCTTCGGCTCCACATCCTTGCCCTTGGCCTTGGCCTCGGCGATCTTCTTCAAGCGCTGCTTCTTGGCCAGCGGCGACTCGGGACGGTACTTCTCGAGCAGTTTAAACAGCTTCACGGCGGTAGTCTTGTCCAGGGTCTGGCTGAACTGATGGATTGGTGGTGGCACCTTCAGACGCTTCTGGAGCACGGCCTTCTGCCGCTGGACGCGAATGTACTTCGGCCAGCGAACGAAGCGGGACAGATCGCGCTTGGGCTGCACATTCTGGCCTATATAAATATATATATATATATATATAGACAAGATTTATATATCAAAATATAAACTCACTGTCGCAAAATACTCACCGATTCCAAAGTTCTTGACACGCTTCTCGAAGAGCTGGTTAACCACTTTCTTCACCACCGGTTTCTTCACAGCCAGGGGAGCTGGAGCAACCTTCTTGGTCACTGGCTTCTTCTTTGGCCTGGGCTGTTGATGGGAAAACACACAAATCCAACATTACTTCACAGTTCGCGACAACAACAAACCAAACACACAAAAAAAAAAAAAAACACTCAAACATCCTCGAATTTCCAGGGGTATTCGGTGTAAAATGTTCACTTTATTCACTTGGGGGCACTGCCTACCTTCTTAACAACCATTATTGCGCAGTTTTAGTTAATTGATGGTACCGAAAAAAGCAGATTCGAGCGGTCGCTAAAAAGACCAGCCTTTGCGTCTGCCTGTCAAAAGGTAAAGGAATGGATGGCAGCGGCGGAAGTTGGGTGCTCGGATTTGACAGCTGGCAGGGTTGCTTTGGACTACGCTAGGCAGGGCTGCATACAGGTCGGAGTGTTATCGATAGTTGGCACTTGACGTTATTTTTTAAATTTAACTATCAAATATTTAAATCTGTTTTTAGTTATAATTATTATATTATATTATTATTAGTATTATATTAAAAACGTTTACAACTTATTTCCTTTAGAGCACTGTCTTTTGTAGCTTTGCAGCACTAGCTTGGCTGTCATTTTCCAACACTATTTCGAATCGAAAAAAAATTAATTTAAGCGTGTCTGCGCTGCGCTTGCGCTAAATGCTAAATAAACCGTAACTGCGCATCGTTTAACGCGAGTGCCATTATCGGGGACTATCTAAACGGAGCGACTAAATCGAGTTGCCAGCTGGAAGATGCCATTCAACGCCATATCTCCGCTGCTTCGTGTTCATTTTTCTCCTGTCCACCATTTTTAATTTCCTTGTTTATTTTGTGCCCATCTTCGCGGGGAGAGAGAGGCTGAAAACAAAAAAAAAAAAAATAAAGAGTGCGGGAGAGAGTGCCTGGAGAAGATGGTGTGAGCTTGCTGGTAGAATCAAAACTCACCCATTGCTATGGCCAGCAATGCTGCGGCCAGCGGTCCGGCCGTGACCGGATCCGTCGCCGTCGCCATGTCCGGATCTGGGACTGTGCTGCCCGTGAACCACACCCACGCCGTGTGCGTGTGGGAGTTTGAGTCGCGCGGCGGCAAGTGGTTGCCCTACTCGCCGGCGGTGTCGCAGCACCTGGAACGGGCCCACGCCAAGAAGCTAACCCGCGTCATGCTCAGCGATGCGGATCCCAGTCTGGAGCAGTACTATGTCAATGTGCGCACCATGACCCAGGAGTCGGATGCGGAGTCGGAGACGGGCCTGCTCACGATCGGAGTGCGTAGGATGTTCTATGCGCCCAGCTCGCCGGCTGGCAAGGGCACCAAGTGGGAGTGGTCGGGTGGCAGTGCCGACAGCAACACCGACTGGCGGCCCTACAACATGCATGTCCAGTGCATCATTGAGGATGCCTGGGCGAGGGTAGGTCGAAATAGATCTATGCTTACCTTGTACTAATCCATGATTTTCCATGATTTTCAGGGCGAGCAGACTTTGGATCTGTGCCACACCCACATCGGTCTGCCGTATACGATCAACTTTTGCAATCTGACGCAGTTGCGCCAGCCCAGCGGTCCCATGCGGAGCATCCGACGCACCCAGCAGGCGCCCTATCCTCTCGTTAAGTTGACGCCCCAGCAGGCCAATCAGTTGAAAACAAACTCCAACAGCTCGGGCTCTGGCAGTGCCTACAACACTCTGCCCAAGCTGGGCGACACCAAGAGTCTGCATCGCATGCCCATGACCAGGCAGCAGCATCCCTTGCCACCGAATCACCAGCAGCAGCAGCATCAGCAGCAGCATCAACAGCAACATCAACAGCATCCACAACACCATCAGTTGCAACATCAGCAGCAGCCATCGCATCATCACCACAGCCAGACGGCGCCTCGGAAGCCGCCGAAGAAGCACAGCGAGATCTCCACCACCAATCTGCGCCAGATCCTCAACAACCTGAACATCTTTGGCAGCAGCACCAAGCACTCGAACATGGCCAGCGCCAGTTCGTCCTCCTCCTCGGCGTCACTGCATCATGGCAACCACCTGTCGCATGCCCATTCCCATGCCCATTTCTCGCACACCAAGAACATGCTGACGGCATCGATGAACAGCCATCACAGTCGCTGCTCGGAGGGATCGCTGCAATCGCAGCGCAGCAGTCG
Organism: Drosophila vallismaia; assembly: GCA_035047325.1. Taxonomy (NCBI): domain Eukaryota; kingdom Metazoa; phylum Arthropoda; class Insecta; order Diptera; family Drosophilidae; genus Drosophila; species Drosophila vallismaia. Next base: position 9,799,326 of record JAWNPU010000025.1, on the reverse strand, counting down.
AATGGGCTCGCATCGCTCCCGGTCGAGGACGCGAACCTCGGACACGGACACCAACAGCGTCAAGTCGCATCGCCGGCGACCCAGCGTGGACACCGTCTCCACCTACCTGAGTCACGAGAGCAAGGAGAGCCTGAGAAGTCGCAATTTTGCCATTTCTGTCAACGATCTGCTAGATTGTTCGCTGGGTAGCGATGAGGTGTTTGTGCCTTCGCTGCCGCCCTCGTCGCTGGGCGAAAGGGCTCCTGTGCCGCCGCCGCTGCCTCTACATCCGCGCCAGCAACAGGTGCAGCAGCAGCAGCAGCAACAGCAACAGCAGCAGCAGCAGCAACAACAGCAACAAGTGCAGCAGCAGCAACAGTTGCAGCTGCAACAGCAATCAATCGCCGGTTCGATTGTGGGCGTGGACCCAGCCAGTGACATGATATCGAGATTTGTAAAGGTGGTGGAGCCTCCGCTGTGGCCCAACGCCCAGCCCTGTCCCATGTGCATGGAGGAGCTGGTGCACTCGGCCCAGAATCCGGCCATCTCTCTCAGTCGCTGCCAGCACCTGATGCACTTGCAGTGTCTCAACGGGATGATCATTGCCCAGCAGAACGACCTAAATAAGGTAGGGTTGCGGGTTTTGTAGGGAAAAGAAAGAGAGAAGGAGCGTTGGACCCTGAATTTAAAAGAGAGACAAGATCTAGTATCTATATATTCTTTATCCTTTTCAGAATCTCTTCATAGAATGTCCGGTTTGTGGAATTGTTTATGGTGAGAAGGTTGGCAATCAGCCCATTGGCAGCATGTCCTGGAGCATCATAAGCAAGAATCTGCCGGGACACGAGGGTCAAAACACCATACAGATTGTCTACGAGTGAGTCTGGAAGCTTTTCGATATTAATATTTTATATTTTTTATAATATTTTGCTGTAATTTTAGCATCGCATCTGGTTTGCAAACAGCCGAGCATCCGCATCCTGGACGGGCCTTCTTTGCGGTTGGTTTTCCAAGGATCTGCTATCTGCCGGACTGTCCGCTGGGTCGGAAGGTATTGCGTTTCCTCAAGATCGCCTTCGATCGGCGGCTTCTGTTCTCCATTGGCCGTTCGGTGACCACCGGCCGGGAGGATGTGGTGATCTGGAACAGTGTCGACCACAAGACCCAGTTCAATATGTTCCCGGATCCCACCTATCTGCAGCGCACCATGCAGCAGTTGGTACATTTGGGTGTTACGGATTAAAAAAAATGTTTACCAACAAGCCCAACCATCCACCCACCGAAGCCCAATCCTAATCCTAAACCTAAACCTAATCCGTTTCTTCCAAGTTACTTCGTTGATAAGTTACTTCCTACATAATCTCAGTGTGTGTGCAATCCTTGTTTACTATGATTATATAACATTTTTTTGCATAAGTATATTGCATGGCGTTCGAGCAGCTCGAACCATAAAACAAATCCAATGGCAATCAATGCTTCCTTTCCGCTCTTCCAATTCGTATTTGTACGCACCTATCCGATAAGTTCCATACATTATATGTATTAGATAGATAGTTTAGATTATAGTTTAGTTTAGTTTAGTTTACTTTAGTTTAGATAGTTTAGTGTTTTGTCCAAGAGAATCTTGACCCGAAAGACACCTACTAGTATTAGAGAGAGATATATATATATATATTCCTGATTTGAGCCGAGGCCAGGCCAGGCCAGGCCATGCCATGCCATCTCCCCATCCCGAAGCCTTCCCGAGTATAAGCTGTGCCAAAATCGTAGAGCTCCCGTCTAGGATATATGTAATAATTGTTGATATATATAGCATATACCTCTCCATTCTCCTCTCTCTCTCTTTGTCATTTCCATATCTTTCCAAAGTTTCCATAAGTTTCCGAATATTATTATTATCATTATTATTATTAGTAGTATGTTTTTTTTTTTTTTGTATCATTTATCATTTCATAGGAAGCTATAGTTATAATCGAATTTATATAGAGAGATTGGGGAACACAGGGATTCCACAGACTCGTCTTGGCCATTTAATCTCTTCCATTCAGCGAATTTGATGTGATTTTAATTTGAATTATTCATTACAAGCATTACATTTTATCAGAACATACATATATATTCCATTATATAACCACATACCATATACCACATATTTTTAATTGAATTTTTTGCATACATTTGATGAATTGTTGCTTTCATATTGATATCATTGAACATCGAACACGCATCGCCGATAAATATAAACATAAATATTAAATAAATATATATATATATATATATATATTATATATTTTATATTGTACTCGAATGTATAGAGTACATTGACTCGGATCAGATATACAATAATAATGATAATTTGATACGACTAAGTTGTTTTTTTAGCACTGATTAGTTTTTAGTTTTGTTCATTGCGATTGCGAATATTCCACGAAAATTCCACACCATTAATATTGTGCATAAACATATATTTTATATACATTATAAACATAGTTCAAATAAAGTAATTTCATTCATGTTCAATCGAGTAATCGTGTTTTTTTTAATTTTGCAAAATATATTTTACAAAGTTTAATGTAAAGTAAACTCTGGTTTTTTTTTTTTCTGGTTAACTTGAAAACATTATTTTGGGCATTACTGGTTTTCGTTTTTATTTTTGGTTGGTTATTTTTTATTTTAGTTTTCTGCAATGCAATTCAAATCAATCTGTTAACATTTTTGGTACTTCCAAGGTTAGTTTTCGTTTGCAGTTTGCAGTTGCTGTCGTGAATCACTTAAAATAAATTAATAAAAGACAAAAAATCAGATGCACAATAAGTTTTTTTTTAACGTTTCTTATTTTTGTTTTTTATTTAGTGCGTGATGTTGGCGAATCGGCAAACTTGCCCCTGACCATTTAAGGTGCAATGGCAACATGTTGCAGACGTGTGTCGCTGTTGTCGCCTCTTCAAAGTTAAAGTCGACTCGACTTCAGCCTACGTGCTGACGTCAGTTTTCTTGGTTTCTGATTTTTTCCAGCAAGGACAGTCTCCAAAAGTGGCCTGAAAGCTTTCGGTCTTGGCTTTCACCGCTCCTCCAAGGGCAGTTGCAACATCGCCAGCTGCTCCTCTTCCAGGTCATTAGTTTGGGATTAGTTGTTTATTTTCTAAACTAACATTAATTAAGGCTTTTGTTTTGTATAAAATATAAATATTTGTTATTTGTTTTTAGGGTTTTGAAACGTGGCTGTTGCTGCGGCTGCTCCTGGTTGCCTTGACTGGATGTTGTTGCTCCTTTTTGATGATGTTGCTGCTCTCCTTGTGCCAGTTGCATAAGCAAATGTTTTCCTAGAATTTACTGCATTTCATGCAATCTTTATGCGACTGACAATGATCGCTGAACGTTGACATTCAATTCACGCACCCAAACGGGCAGAACCACCCGAGTGCGAGTGCGAGTGCGAGTGCGAGTGCGAGTGAGAGGATTGGAGCTGGTGCGTATTGATGATCATCGATCTTCGATCATCGATCATCAGCGATCCGCTGCTAATAAGGTGGTTTTGGCCAAAAACGCCCGCTCCACTGACCCTGTTGGCATTCGCATTGTTTTTGGCCTCAGCCTCGTTCCGGCCATTTTTCGACTTCTCCAACTTTGCAATAAGGTCAATAAGGTGCGTATTCCAGATCTAAAGCTATATCCTTAGACTTTGCTTTATACACTTGAAGATTTCATAAAAATCGGGAAAGATATGGGTGTCATAAGGGGGTCATCCTGATTTTTTTCAAAGGGTTTCCATTAGAAAAATTTGAAAAAAATTAAGAAACATTTTTCGTATAAAAGTTTTAATGCAAATCTATAGAGAATCGATCTAAGAATCTTATTAGGTATTCCGCTTGAGAATCGGATCAAAATTGGAAAAGATATAGACATGGTTTGGGGTCATATGCGAAAATTGTGATTTTTTCAAGGGGTCTCCCCACAAAAATTGACAAAAAAATCTGAAAAATATTTTGGTCTAAGATTTTGATGCAGATTGATAGGGAATCGATTAAGAAAACTTTTAAGGTATCCCGCTTAAGGATCGGATAAGAATTGGCTAAGATATAGCTTTGTTTGTGGGCCATATTGGAAAAACCAGTATTTTTCAAGGGGTCTCCCCACAAAAAATTTTAAAAATTTCAAAAGAATAATTTTGTCTAAGCTTCTGATGCAGATTGATAGGGAATCGATTGAGAAAACTTTTAAGGTATTCCGCTTAAAGATCGGATAAGAATTGCCTAAGATATAGCTTCGTTTGTGGGCCATATTGGAAAAACCAGTATTTTTCAAGGGGTCTCCCCACAAAAATGGGGAAAAATATCTAAAAATGATTTTCTTTTAGGGTTTGAATGCAAATTGGTGGAAAATTAACCAATAAATCTTTTAGGGTATTCTGTATAAGGATCTGCTGCGAATTGGCAAAGATATAGGAATTTAATCATCGTTCAAATGGCCATTGAAATCGCCTTAAACTTCTCATATGAAAAATATTTACAAGGGTTTGGCAGACATTGACTTTTGTTAATGTTGTTGGGGTTTTGTTGTTGTTTTGTATTTTTGTTATTGACCTCCTCCTTATTCTCCTCCACCTCCTACTTCTTCTCGTTCTTTTGTGCCCTTCGAGCTGAGCTCAGCACCCCACCCCCCCCGGATCCAATTGGACATTAGTCATGCAAAGGCTTAGGGATTATCTGGTTATAGCTCTCTGCTCTGCTCTCTTTCCCATTGTCACGTTCTCACATTCTCACTTTTCTTATCTCTCAGGATAAGCCGAGGTTCCAGGCAGAGGCGTTTGGGTATGCACTGAGAAAATATTCAAGTTAAAAGGTGGTAGAGTAATATTTTAATACATTTTTTGTCAATTTATTATTGATATTGTTGTGCGAGGATTAATCTATACCTTTATTTTTCTCACTATTTTGTTTTATATATCTTATATAATTATGTATAACCATCTGTAATAATAGGAAAAACATTTAAGTGTATATTGTTTATGAAATATTTTTTTTATTGTGTAACTCTAAGCTGGTAATTTTTTTTCCAACTGGAGTTCCAGGATAAGTTTTTTCTTCCCAGCTCAAGAGAGAGATGCAGTTGCACTTGCGCCGACACCGACACCGACGCCGGCGCTGGCAGAGCTCTCCGCGCCTCTGCCGGGAGCCATCCGATCCGAGCCTAAATGCTGCAACAAATGCGAATTGCAATCAGTCAAGAGCCTCCAACCGAATCAGCCGCACCTCTCAGTCCCCGAAATACGAAAAAAAATCTCTATTTTCCAATCCCGAAGTTGTTCATACAAAAAAAAGTGTTTATTTGAAGAGTAAATATTTTGGTGAACTCGCACAGTTTATATATTTTTTTTTTATGTTGTTGACAATCTTCAAGTGTTTATAATAGTAAAGTGTATAACTAATTAATACGGGCAAACAAAAATAACAACAAACCGCAAATCAATCAAAATTGAAAGGAAACACACAAGAAAACGCAGTGGTGTCTAAAAACCGCGCGCAAGTCGCTAACAAGCCGCACGGCAACCGCCAATGCGACCGTAGAGCTGTCGAAATTTGATCTTTTTTTTGTAAATTAAACTATTTACTGTTTAAATATTTGCCAAGCGATTTGAAAGCACCAAAACCAGACCCAGAACCAGAACCCAGAACCCAGAACCCAGAAACCCAAACCGAGAACCCGAAACCAGAAGAAAACGCGTCTAAAATTACAAAAGCCTCGAGAAGTCGCGTCTCTCTGATAAGCAGAACAGAAAAAAAAAGAAACAAATAAACCAACAGGTGAGTCCTATTACACAGGTAATACAGAGATTAGTATAGGTAGTACGGGTAGTACGGGGAGTACGATATTTATATATATCTTAGGAAAAAGATATAGACTTTCCAAGCGACTACAATGTTGGCTCGTTGTTGGAATTCTAACAGTTTTGCGGTGATTTTTGCGGTTTTCCTGTCCGCCTGGCGCCATCTATTGGCTTGAATATTAGTTATTAAATACTGAGAAAAATAATTAAGGGGTTTTCTTTATTTAAAATGTAAAAATATAAAAAATCTTCGATCTTTTTAGTATTTTTTTAAAGTTTTTCTTTTTAATTTGGTATATTTTTGTTTTTTTTTTTTCTTATAAGATTTCTTATAAGATTTTATTAACAAAATGTTAATGAAAAAATAAGAATATTAATTATTTATTATTTATTTTAATGAAATTAATATGAAATTAGTGAAAAATGAAAGAAATATATTAGGAAGATGTCTTTGAATATTACCCATATTTTCTCCCTCTGTAGCTTAGTTAATTAACTTCCTTAAAACTTAATTTAAACTTTATTAATTTGTTAAATTTAAGTTTATTTTCTTGACTTAATTGTCATAAATCTTGACCAGGCCGAGACGCATAAAAACGATTTTTCGGTTTTTAATTGGCCAAAAGCCGCTCGATTGACGTTTTGGAGCGTTTTTAACGGATTTTGGGCCATTGGCCACACGCCCACCCACGCCCTCATCCAAAACGATCCAAAAGATACACCAAAAAAATGTATCTAATAAAGCAAGTATCTCATGGTTTGATTTTTTTTTTGATGTTTTGATGGAAGATCCATAAAGTTTTGATCTCTATAATATTTTTTGATTTGCGTTTTGATTTGTGTTCCATTAAGTTTATTTTGTTTTTTTTTTTTTTAACAAAATCGAAATGGAAATTATGTTTTTATGATTTTAATTCTGATTTATTTTCCGAAATTGGTTAAAAGTTGGATTTTGGTTTTGGTTTATAATTCGGCTTACCTTAAAATCCGGATTATCTTAAAAAGAACAAAGGAGATTAAGCCGATTTTAGGGGATTTTTTTTAGGTTTAAGTTACATATTTTTTATCTTGATTTTTGGTCTTGATAATAAAAAAAATAAATTCGATTTTTTGGGAGGTTAATAAATAAACATAAACTTTAAACATAAAACCAAACCAAATCAGTCAAATTTCTTGGAAATTTTTATTTTTTCTGATTATAAAATATATTAGATTATTAAAAATTTCATTTATGGTAAAGATAGAAAAAAAATTCTTAAACTAAACTATGAAAAATTAAGCAATTGATTAAGATTAGGGTAAAAATTCTAAAAAAAAATAACAATAAAAACTCAGGAAAAAAAAACATTTAAGGCAGAAATTGTTGCTCTTAAACCTTAGATACTTTTTTTTAAAGATTAAGGCTTAAATTGTAGGTCAAAATAATAAAAATTAAAGAAAAAGAAAACCTTAGATACTTTTTTTTAAAGATTAAGATAAAAACTCGTAAACTAAACAATAAAAATTAAAGAAAAAGAAAATCTTAGAGGTATTTTTTAAGGATTAAGATAAAAACTCGTAAACTAAACAATAAAAATTAAAAAAAAGAAAATCTTAGAGCTAGTTTTTAAGGATTAAGATAAAAACTCGTAAACTAAATAATAAAAACTCAGGAAAAAGACAACATTTAAGGCAGAAATTGTTGCTCTAAACCATAAAAATTTAAGAAAAAGACATCAATAGATTTTTTAATTTAATATTAAGGTAGAAATTCTTAATCAAAACCATAAAAAATGAGGTTTTTTTTTTGCTTTAGAGTAAAGAATTAACAAAAATAGGTTTTTATAGGAAATATTTCTTTCTGGGTTCAAGAATAAGGCCTCAAAAGTATTCTCCTTATTCTCCAATCTATTTAGCATTATTTGTCCTCTAATAAAGAATGATATAATGATATAATGATATATATATGATATATATATCTTAATAAATCTTTCAATCCATTGGATATTTATGAATCCATCAAAATCAAGGCCGCAAATCGGATTTGATGTAAATTTCCTGCAATTTATTGAGACATTTTTTGCGTGACACTTTTTGTTGTTGTTGTTGGAATGACATGAAGTACACCCACAACCGCATACCCTTCCCTCAGTTAGCTGCTCCCCCCTCTGTTAACCACCCCCCTTTAACGCCCTCTTAACTCCTTCCAATCTGTTTCGAGTTTCAAGTTCAAATTCGCGATTGAGGCGATGAGGCTCTCCGGGGGCCAACGAGTGTGTTTTTGCCCAATTGTGGTTTTTGAACTTGTTTGGCTTTTGGCCGAGCACGTTCTACCACCCCCACCCTCCACCCCCTTCTGGACAACTCCGCCTGCCCCCTGCCCCCTGCCCCCATCCCCCCTGGACACCTGATTTCTTGCCAATTGACCGAACAGGCTGATTTTAACCAAAAGCGAAGCCAAAATGTTGCGGCCGCGCCAATCAAGCTTGCAACTCAATAAGCTATCAAGTGCACTGGGAAAAATAGCTATTAAATTTTTAAAAACAAATTCTGGAAAGTCAGGGAAGAGGTTTTGAAAGATGAAACAGTTTTGGAAAGATTTTAAAGGGAAAATAGAAGAGTTTTCATGATTTTAGGTCAAAAAAGTCGTCTAAAAAACTTTAATACATTCAAGGAAGAATAATAAATAGTTAATATTATATTTTAGGTTTAAAAAAAAGTCTTATAAACTATAAAAAAGTCTGAAAAACGTCTAAAAAAGTCTAAAAGGTCTGAAAAAGTCTGAAAAAGTCTTAAAAAAAGTCTGAAAAAGTCTAAAAAAGTGTAAAATGTCTAAAAAAAGTCTAACAAAAATCTAAAAAAGTTTAAAAAAATCTAAAAGTCTAAAAAAAAATTCGAAATAACTCTGAAAAAGTCTAAAAATGTATAAAAAGTATAAGAAAATGTCTAAGAAAGTCTGAAAAATTCTTTAAAAAAGTCTAAAAGTCTGAAAAATTCCTTAAAAAAGTCTAAAAGTCTAAAAAATTCTGAAAAAGTCCGTAAAGGTAAAAAAAAAGTCTTAAAAAAAGTCTCAAAAAGTCTGAAAAAATCTTAAAAAAAGTCTCAAAACGTCTGAAAAAGTCTAAAAAATAATTCAAAAAAGTCTAAAAAAATTCGAAATAACTCTGAAAAAGTCTAAAAAGGTATAAAACGTATAAAAAAAATGTATAAAAAAGTCTGAAAAATTCTTTAAAAAAGTCGAAAAGTCTAAAAAATTCTGAAAAAGTCCGTAAAGGTAAAAAAAAGTCTCAAAAAGTCTGAAAAAATCTTTCTAAATTAAGGAAATTCCTTTCTAGATTATTTTCTCTTTAAAAAAAAACCGAAAACTTAGTCAAAAAATCATATTTTTTTACTAAAAACTAAAGACTTTTCATGCATTTTTTTAATAGATTTTAGCTTAGATTATAATAAACCCTTAAAACCTTTTCTCTCCGTGTACAAAAGCAACGTTGTGATGCACTTGGCTGTGTCATTTGTATTTGCTTTCTGTTTTTTATCTGTTTTTTTTCTGTTTTTTGTTCTGTTTTTGTTTTTTTTTTCTTTTTTTTTGTTCTGTTTTAGCCAAGTTTGATTTTAGCCATTTTAGGGGGGAAATGTCACTGCTCGTTGGGGCGTGGGGAGTCGATTCTCTGATCATGATTGATCGGAAAATCTATGTGGAACCATGGAACTGGCAATGCCCCCTCGTAGAACCAGCAAATTAGCGAAATAAATCAAAATGAAATCAACTAGAAACACAATTGCATCATCGTTTATTATTTCATAGTTATTTCCATTAAAAAATATTGTTTATAATATTGTATAAATATTTTGTTTATTTTTCCAGCCATGGAGGTGGAAAGCGATTTGAATGACATCAAAAACGAGGAATTGCTCAGGAAAATGGTGAGTTTCTTTATTTTATTTTTTATTTTATTATTTTTTAATTCGAAATCTGATATTCTTGAAATGGATTCCCTTGTTTGTGTTTTATTTATTATATTTTATTTATTCCTAAAAAAAAAATGTGTAACCTGTAATCTCGAGCCAAGCCTTTTGCGGTTTAGAAGACTTCTCCTTTTCCACTCAAAGTTCTGTTTTTTTTTTATTGTTTTTTTTTTTTTTTAGCCATAAACCATAAGCCACTTTGAAGCTCAGTTCAATGGCTCCTTGATGGACTCGTGTCCCCGTTCCCAGATTGGAATCGGGATTCTGGATGGTGGTTATAGTCTTATTGATCCTTTCCCTGCTTTTTGGATACACTTTCCGCGGTATTCTGATTCAGGTTGAAGGTCTTTTTCCTTCAACTTATCCCTAAGAAGCGGTTTCTTTTTTTTGGGTTTTTGAAAATTTCTTTACTTTTCTTGAAGTAAAACTTTTGAGAATCGTAGAGGAAGGTGCTTTTGGTTCCTAAGAATCTTTGTTTTTTAAAATCTTTGTTTGTTTTTCTAAAGTACAACTTATGAGATTTGCAGAGGAAGACGCTTTTGGTGCCTAAGAATCGTTTTTTTCTTTTTCTTGAATTAAACTTTTTGAGAATCGCAGAGGAAGGCTCTTTTCGTTCCTAAGAACCTCTGTCTTATTTAATAAATGAAATCTTTGGTTGCTTTTCTTTAAGTAAAACTTATGAGAATCGTATAGGAAGGCGTTTTTTTTTATTAAAAACTTTCCCTTATCTATTTGTTAGGATTGTTTTTCTGAAGTATAACTTTATGAGAATCGCATAGAAAGGCGCTTATGAAAACTTTGATAAAAAACCGTTATCTCTCCTTAAGGATATCCGATATTCGTTCTTCCAAGTTGAAGCTTTTTTTCTTGTTTGTTTTTTGTGCCTCCCCAGACGACACTTTCAAGAATTGGCCAGAAGCCATTCAGAGACCAGACTCGAATTGATTCAATCCGATCCGATCAGAGGAGAGTAGATCCGAACCCGAACCCGAACCCAACCCGTACCCGTCCAAGACCAGACTCGAACCCGAACCCGAACCCGAACCCGAACCCGACCAGACCATCCATGGCCAGTCCGTCAGTCAGAGTCAGAGTCAGAGTCACTTGCTAACTCGGTTAGTCAGTCCATCCAGGCATCCAACCTGACCAAATTGGGTCATTTATGGGGTTGCTCACTGTAGTTGCACTCGCTCTTGTTGTTGTTGTCGTTTTTTTTTTGTATCGGTGTTTCGTTTTTTAGCCAATTTTTTCTACGTGGGCCGGCTCTGAGTTGGCTCAGACATTGGCAATAATCGTTAAAAAGTCGTTAGAAAAATCAATGGGAAAAATGATGACGATGTCACCAAAAAAAAAACACGATCTATGGTTCTGTTTTGATTAATAAATAATAAAAAAAATGAATAATCTATTAATCTAATATAATATTTATAAGAAAAAACTTTCCTCTTTTTTAATATTCTTCAAAAGAGCTTTTTAGTAATATCAAAAACATAAAAAAAAACATGATAAAACATGAAAAAATATGAAAAAACAGGAAAATATATGAAAAAACATGAAAAAACATGAAAAAAACATGAAAAAACATGAAAAAAACATAAAAAAACATGAAAAACCTTGAAAAAAACATGAAAAAAACATGAAAAAACATGCTAATTTTTTAAAAGTTTTATAAATTTAGGTTTTTAAATCTTAAAATATATTAAAAAAGCTTAAAAAAGCTTAAAAAATACATTAGTTTATTATAAATATAGATTTGTTTTTTTCTAAAAACTTTAATTAATAAAATCTAGAAAAAATAATCTCGAAAAAGTAAGGCAGGCAAATAAAGAAGAAGCAGCAGCAGACGACAGATAGCCCACGCAGTTGAAAAGAGACAGAGACAGATATAAAATAGCGACAAATTGGGATGCTGTGCTGCGACGGCGCTGCCTCGGCGCTGTAACTGCGCACGGACTGCTCTGCCACTGCACTGTAGCCGCTCTGCAGCGACGCCGGGTGCTGATAAAGCCGGCGATGACTCATTGGCCATGAATCAATTGAAGCGTTTTTGGCCTTTTGAGCTCCACGCTGACCGCTGACCCTCCAGCTCCTTTACAGCCTCCTCTGGATCCTCTCTCTCTCTGGATGCCTTTCACTTCTTTCTCTATTGGGCTCTCTCTCAAGCTCTCTCTTGCGGTTCCTTTTCTTTTTCTTTTATATTCCGGGATTTGTGCTTCTTGACGCCACACCATTTAGGGCTGGAAAACTAACCAAGAATAACAGTAAAATCTGTTTTTTTTTAGTTATTCTTATAGGAGAAATCTTCTAAGAATTGTCATTAGAATTCTTCAGACAATTCTTATGAGAATTCTTCTGAGGTTTCTTATCAAATTCTAAGCAATTTCAAAACAATTTCTAATCTTATCAAATTTTAGTTTAATTAGACAAATTAGACAGAAAGTAAACAAAAAAAGGAAGCAAAAAATTCAAGGTAGAAGCAGAGTTAAGAAAAACCGTAAGCTTTTAGCAGCCCTGGTTAGGAAAAGGAACTGGAGAATCGGGGAACTTTAGAATTGGGGAACCTGAGAATGGGGGGAACTGGAGATACGGGGAACTGGGGAACCTGAGAGTAAACGAACCGGAGAACCAAGTATTTTCCGGCGTTGGCTGGCCATGAGGCGATCCGATCCGATTCAATTCGATTCGTTTCGGATGGAGTTGAAAAACCGCGTGGGCCGCCAGTCCGTCGTCTGTTCGAATAAATCAATGAATCGAAGTTGAATTGGCACAAAAAAAAGACAACAAAAAGAACATAGAAACACCCGCGTATGGCAAATGGCCAAATGCAGCAAGTGGCCCAATGCACTAGAACAAAAAAGTAGCTAAAATCTATAAAAAAAAAGATAAATAATTTAAATGCTACCTATTTTTGATTAAAAATATCCAAGAATTCTACATTTTTTAGGTTAATTTTTTTTCTGTGCATAAGTTTGCCATCTATTTTTTTCGCTCTGTGTACTTTGTGGAAAAACGAGACACTGTCCAGTGGAAAAAACAAGACAGTGGACACTGGACCCTGGCAGACACATTATAGATCGCCGTTCCACTGAACTCTCCTCTCCGTCTAGTCACGACGTCTCCGTCTACGTCTGCGCATGCGCAAGCGCAACCGCAACGTCTGCGCCGACGTCGATGAGTAATTTGGCTTAAATCGAGCTCAAAATAGTCGAATGTGGGCGCCAGCTGTGTTCGAGTGCTTTCGAAAAAATAGCCGAGTTTTGGCCAAAAAGGTGTTTTATAATATTATATTATTAACATATTGCAACAATGACACCCACCACGGCTAGACTTATTGAGTGATTTGTTTTTTGTTTTCTTTTTTCTTCTTGATTTATTTATTTCAACCGAGACACGGATTCTTTTTAAATCCAAATAAAAAATAAAAAAAATGACGATTTCGAACACGTTCACAGGGCATACGCGGCGGATGAGCAATATGTTAATATTTTTTTTGTATTTTTTTTTAATAAAATATTCACGATTATTTGTCAAAAGTTGGGGGAGCCCTTTGTCTGGGTTTCTTTTTTTGGTTTTTGTTTGTTTTTTTAGAAACTTATATAGTTTTTAATTAATTAATAATTTTCTAATTTCTAATTTCCTTTCTGAAATCTGTTTCTAAAATATTGCTCATACGCCCTGTTGCTGTTTTTTTCTTTTTTTTCCGTTTGTAATTTCCCAGCTTGGTTTTTTTTTATTAATCTTTTTCCTACTGATAGTGGGCATAAAAAAAGCAACAAAATTTCACACACAGATTTATTCATAATGCATTTGTGTGTGCAGACACATCACCTTTTTTTATTATTTTTAATTTTTTTACCAGCACGCCATCTCATCTCCAAAGACTCGCAGCTTTAATTTCGATTCTTGGCACAGTGTTTTGAGGTTATCTTTTTTAAGCAAATATATATTTTTTTTAAGAAAATTACTATTACTATAAAATTAATATAAATAAAGTATATTTTTTAAACAAATATACATAAGTTTTTAAGGAAATATATATATATTTTTGAAGAAATATTACTACAAAAAAAGTACTTTTTCAAAAAATACTTTCTGAAAAGCTGCTTTTTATACAATGAGTATGAAACACAGAAAATACTTTTTTACTTTTTTAACTTTTTATATTATTATTATACTTATTTATACAAATATTTATAAAAACAATTTTGGTTCTAATTTTTTTACCAATTTCAATGTAAATTTATTTAAAATAATATTTTTTTTTATGAGAAAAACCTTTTGAAATGATTATTTATAGAAATTCTTAAGATATTTTATCACTAATAGAGCTATTTTTGGGAGAAACCTATGGAAACCTTTTGAAATGATTATTTAAAGATGTTTCTTAGCTACTTTATCAATAGGGGAGGTATTTTCTGGGTAAAACCTATCAAAAACTGACCTTTTTTTAGCCAAAAATAGACCTTAAAAATTTAACTAGTTTATTAGGACTATTTCGCACCTCTTAACCGGGCTAAAATTTAACTTGTTTTGGTAACTCTCTTTAACCAATGTGATCGACCAAGGCGGTCGCGTCATCGTCTTCGTTTTTTTTTTCGTATTCGGTCATATCTCGGCTCGCAGTTGGCTGCTGGCTCGCTGCTAGCGTTGCTGCTCAGTCGCTGCTTCTGCTACTGCTACTGCTGCTGCTGCTGCTGCTGCCGGCGTCAGCTGGTGACGACAGCGTCTAAGCTCCGGCCTGGCCACTTTAGGCGGCTTTAATTCTGATTGGAAACCTCAGTCTGATTTTGGTGCTCGATCGATTGCAACGTGCCGACGAAATAAATACAAATATAAAATAACAGAAGAAATATTAAAGAAACCTCTCTCTCTCTATATAATTGCCAATTTTAACGATTTTTTTTTTTTTTGCAACATAATATTATTTATTTTTTTTTGTCAATCGAAAACTTTACTGTTGCTCGCAAAGAAAAGCAAAAGAAAGGAGAAACCCACAGGATTAGTCACACCTTGCCCCCAAGTGTTTTTTAACGTGATTTTTTGCCGGTGCAACAACAACAATAAAAACAAGATAAACAACAACAAGAACAACAACGACGGTAAACCGAAAGAACAACAACAACAACGATAAAACGAAGAAAAGAATTTTAAACTGAGCTTTTTTTTTCGAAGCTGAGCAAAAAAAAACGGCAAAAAAAAGCAAAAGAAAAGATAACAAATTCTTTTTCTACCTGAGGTAATTTTTTTAGTGTATGTTTCCTTGTCTCCAGAATATGGAGAAAATACAAAAAATAAAAAAAAATAAAAACCAAAAGAAGCTGTGAAACAGGCACTCAGCCTGTCTCTTTCAACCCTCGATCACCCCTGGCCAGGCCACCTCTCTCTCTCTCTCTTTCTTTCTTTCTTTCTTCCAATAACTTTCACACTTTCGCACACAGTTTTTTACTGTTTTTTTTTTTGTTTTTTTTTTGCATAACAGTTATAGTTGGTAACACCGTTGTTGCCATATGTATCTGTTTTACTAAAAAATACAGTCATCGCTCAATACTTACGAGTCCACCCCCGCCTGGTTGGTTTCCAATTGGCAATCAATAAACCAGTAATTGTTACCAATATATGGCGTTTTACCGTTACTTTGGATGACCTTTGTGCCATTTTCCTGCGGCCTGGGAAAAATGTCAAGTGGACTTTAACGAGGCATTTTTTATGGATGCGGGGAATTATAGCAAATTGCGGTACTTATGGTAAAAAGGGATTTTTTTGTATCGATTTTCGAAAAAGTTAGGAGAGTTGAGTCCTTAAAAAGATACTTATTTTTTATCGATTTTATCGAGTTATCGACTTTGTTATCCTTAAAAAAGAATTCTTTTTCGTTATTTCATTATCGATAGAGTTTGTTTGAGGTTAAGTCCTTTAAAGGGACGTTTTCTAATCAATCTTATCGAGTAAAAAGTAACTGAAAAAGTATCTGGAAATGTATCTGAAAACTGAACAGAAAAAGTATCTGGAAAAAGAATCTAAAAAAGTATCTATAAAAGTATCTGGAAAAAGAAACTCTGGAAAAGTATCTAAAAAAATATCTAGAAAAAGTATCTGGAAAAAGTATCTAGAAAAAGTATCTGGAAAAAGTATCTGTATCTGCGTTTGTTTTTTTTTTTTTTGTATCTGCAAGTCGAGCAACTTGTAAACAAACAAACGGATCTTATCGTGGAATTAGTGCTTAGCTTGTGGGTTTCGTCGCCAGCGAGAACAGCTGACACCTAGAGAGAGAGAGAAAGAGAGAGACGGGTAGTGGGCAGAGCGAAAGAGAGAGGTAGACTCTATGCTAATCGGGAATGAATCTAATTACAGGGGAATAAAAAAAAATACAAAAAAAAAAAAAAAAAAACAAGTAGTTTCTGACAGCCGTGGGCCGTTTTCAATGGCAACCTTGGATCGCTTTTCCATTTTTTCCACTTACGAGACCCGATCATAGCCCAAAGGGTTCTACCTATTTTTGGATGGATTAGATTAGGGGGGGTTCTAACCCGCCACCTATTTAATTGGTTCCCGTAATTGCGCTCTCATTGTTCGGTTTTAGATTTACCGATAATACTCCTCACACTCCTCTCTCCTCTCGATATGCAAATTATCAAGAAAATAAAAAAAAAAACACAGAAAATCCACCATCTGGTTAGAAAAAATTGATTTATCTTCAGAAAACGCAAGATTTTTAAATAAAAATTATGATTTTTATTAAGCTTTCCATTAAAATTTTATATTTATATATATTTTAGATATTTTTTTTGTGTTAAAATATATTTTTCTCTAGTTTTAACCCAAAAGTTATAGTTTTTTCTTGAGATAATATCTCCAAGATATGGTATATCCCAACATTTTTTTTAAAGACTTTAGCTACAAATTAATGCAAATTATTTCGTTGAGAAATCTCATTTTTTTTTTTTAGCCTTGAAGATAAATTAAATCAACTTTAATTTGAGAAAAAAGTGCAAATCGTTTTCCGGCCAAAAAAAAAAAAAACGAAACTCCACCTGCACTAATGACTTTTGCCATGATTTTAGTTTAGTTTTGTTTTTTTTCTTGTTGTGTATGAGATCATTTTTTGGGTTAAACAAGAGATTTCGTTGGGTTTTCCACACCAACGACGACGACAATCGATGGATATATATTACCTTTTGATCGGAGATCCAGGCTTGCATTATAATTTCCCACACGCCGCAAAAGCCATTTGACAGCTGACCATCGATCAAAAGTCCAAAAAAAAAAAAAGCCTGAAAAGTGTGTCTGAAAAAATCGCCTTTTTTTTCGTTTTTTTCGTTTTTCCCATGGCACAGTGAAGACCGGCTAATAAAGATCCAGTTTTGGATTGTTGCTTTTTTTCTTTTTTGGGTTATTTTATATGCAAGCAGCGACCCACGAAAGTGCTCTACTTTTTCAGAACTTGCTGTCTAAGGGGGGGACTTGGGCGGTGTTTTTTTTTGGGGTCTCAGGGGTACAGGGGGTACGGTGGGGTCTAGAGGGGCTTAGAGGGGGACAGGGGTCTTTATAGAGCCATGTTTTATTCACCTGGGGCGATGTCATACCCAAAATAAGACGCAAACAATTAACAACGAAACCGAAAACACAAATAAGTCCACGAAAGCAAACATAAACATGTTTTTTGCTCAACGATGCCAGAACACTGAGAGAAATGGGGAGAACAAAATAATAATTTATTAAGGTTATTGGAGATATTGATTTTTTTTAAAGCTATTAAAGTTTTTAAAGTTTTTAAAGTTATTAAATTTTTTAAAGTTTTTAAAGTTTCTTTTCTCAGTGTAGATGACACAATTGAAATCTTCTCGATTCGTAATTGAACAGCCAATGGCAATCAGGTCGCTTTAATATTTTAATATTCAGATGCAGTCGGAGATCGGAGATTGAAATGGTTCCAATTTTTGAAATAAAAATCGAAATAAAAATAAAAATGGACTGCGGGAATATGAAAAATGTGTATATATCGAAATTGCCATAAAAATTAATATATATATATGTCTATATTTGTATGTGTATCATAAATATATATATATGTATATATATAGACAGAATGTGATGGCAATTAACGGTGGCAGCAAAGTGCAAAGCAATTCCCTTGATTGTTGTATTGGCCTCTCGCTTCCGCACACTGCCTCCCCATTCCCTAGTCCCTAGTTCCTAGTTCAATGTCAGAGGGGAGCCTACGCAGTGCCGACAGGTGGCGCTGCAATTTTGTAGGTGGTACACTTAGAGAAAAATACTTATCTCTACAATATTAAATATTATACATTTTTTATAGCATTTTTCGTTTTCTTACTTTTATTTAAAAAATTTAAGGTTTTTTGAGGAACTCCTTTAATATATTGTCTAAAATTCTGTTTAAATTTGATTTTTTAGGTAAAGAAACTAATTTTCCTAATACAATACTTTTTTAAAACTTTTTTTTACTGTTTTTTTATTTGAAAATTAAAAGTAATTTTTTTTTTATATATTTTTCCAAAGTCTTTAAAGCTTATTTATTTCCTTAAGTTATAACTGAAAGCAAATTTCTTTAAAATTTAAACAAGAAATAATTTTTTTGTCTATTTTTTTAACTAGAAAGAAAAAATTTTTTTTTTGCGTATACGTAATATTTTTTCTAAAGGCTTACTTACGTATACGTAATATTTTTTTTCTTGGCTTTAAAATTGTATCAAAATTTGTATACTAGCTCGGTTTTATTAAATAATTCTATTCCGTCTATTTTTTTTGTGTATTAAAAAACCAACATTGCGTATACGTAATATTTTTTCTAAAGGCTTACGTATACGTAATATTTTTTTCTTGGCTTCAAAATTATAACAAAATTTGTACATTAGCTTAGTTTTATTAAATTACTGTAACTATAATTATAACTTAAAGATTCCCTTAATAAGATCTTAACTAAAAAAAGCCATAATCTCCCCATTTTTTATCATTTAATTTCGTTTTTTTTTTGTGATGGAAAGCTCATTATCTTCTCACGTTTTTGCGGCACATTCTTGGCTTGTGGCTAGTGGACTCGAAATAGGGTGCGTTAATGTATATAATTTTAGATTTCTTGTCTTATCGGGATTGATAATGCAATTAAACGAGGAAACATTTAGTCATGAGCTAATCGCAGTCAAGGTTTATCTCTGTGTACAGTGAAAAATGCCTAAGATGCGCTGCGTGCTCTTATCGCAGTCTTTCGGCTACGTTGATTTCCTCTCAATTAAGTTTTAATAAAGTTTCATTTCAATAACAGAACGATTTTTTCTGCGCTGACCAAAAAAAAACACGAAATATACAACAATATTGACCTCCAGCGCTGACACGACAGCTAAAAATGAACGGCCACAACGGCATATAAATATTAACGAAAAAATGGACAAAAAAAAATAGCAACAAAACAAAACAAGAGAAGAAAAAAACTTTAAAATAATTTATCAGCATTCGCACATCAACAAAATCTCGCACGTCACGTCATCATCATCATCGCCAGAAAAAGATGGAGATATATGGAGATAGGGGGATCTCTAGTTAAAAGAGCAAGACCCCAAACATGGGGACAGAGCGCAGACAGAGTGAGAGAGTTGGGGTGGGGAGATGGGGTGATGGGGAGAGGGTGGCTTGGAAGACAGTGATCCGTCCCATCATTCCTCATCATTAGGCCTGCGGTTGACTGCGACGCTGACGGCGACGTCGACTGCCATGGCTGACGCCAACAGGTTGCTGCTGCCGGCGTCGCTGCAGAGGTGCGAATTCTGCTGCCGCTGCTGTTGCTGCTGCTGGCGCTGCTTCCAGTGGCTTCCAATTCAACTGGTTATCATGGCCTGGCACTTTTAGAAATTACGTCATTCGAACAGAGGCAGTGTTACACAGGGAGAAAAGGAGGAACTTATTCAAAGCTTGATAAATATTTATTAAGAGATTATCTTATATTTGTTTTTGTATATTTGATTGCTTCTTAAAAAGTTTATTTTTTTTTTTGAGAGATTAATTTATATCAAATTTTCTTCAGTGCCTTGCTCGGAGTGCAGAGGTTGAGGCAGCGACGCTGACAGAGGCGTTTCAAGACGCAGGTCTAGACTGCGACCACGCGACCAGTTCTTAAATAGACAAAAAAAAAAGAAGCAAACAAACAAACAAAAACAGAAGAAAACAAAACAAAGGCAAAGTTGCAAACTTTTTTGCACACGAACACAAACACAAACACACACTCGATAGTGTTTACTTCTCTCTTTTTTTTTTGTTTTTTTGATTTCTTCTTGGATTTGTTTTATTTTGTCAATTGGAATCCGTTGATTTGGGCGAGAGAAAGCGCTGAAAGTGATGGAGCGCCATCTGTTGCGCCGTTTTGTCTTTGAAAAGAAAGCATTTCCTATCAATCATCGGGATGGCCCAGAAATGCACAAATATTTTTATGCGATGCTATTTTTTTTTTTTAACAACTTCGGAGAAAAAACGATGGAAACTGATGGAAAGAAAACTAAACTAACTGTAATATAAAAAAAGGAAAATGGCCAAGACTGGTTTTCTCCCAACAGAGGGCGCTTGTCCTTGTCTTCCGGGAGCCTCTACGATTCCCAATCGGTTCTAGTAAAGTTTTTAGTAAATTTTTTCCCCCATTTCGTAATCATTAAAAACCTTAATTATTCATAATTTCATTTCCTGAATACACAGTTCCATTTGATGTTTTGCAACTTCCCCTTCAACTCCGCTCCAAACATTTGCTGTCATCTTCTGTCAGTCTAAAATTAAACAGTTAACAAAGCTCCAGTGACTCTACCACCCACTTTGCATATATATAATACTTTAGTATATATATATATATATATATATAGGAGAGTAGATCGGTTCGAGGTGTCAGTATTGTATAAATAGCGAAATACAAATGTTATTTGACATGTTTTTCCGCCAAAGCTCGAACGCGATCACTTTTGTTTGTTTATTTGGCAGCAAAGTGAGGTGATATCACCGCTCCGACTTCTCGATTGTATTCCGACCGATCGGTAACTCCCCACCTTTCTATATAATATTTCTTAAGCAAATATTGCTCTTTGTTTATACAAAAAACGGATCCGCTTATCAGTCAATGGTTGGTTGGGAATGGTTCGCTTTATTTATTGTTTTTTATTCAATATTTATTGTTTTTTCTTTATTATTTATTTATTATTATTTTCTGTACAGGTGTAGGAATGTCAATTGCTAAGATTCCAGGGAAAAAATAAAGGTTAGCTATCGGGATTCCAGTTAAGTGAAGTTTTTAAAGAAAATACTGGTTCCTGATTAGGTTTCAAGGAAATACTGGTTTCTGGTAACTTTAATGACTTCGAAACTTGGGAGTGCCTTTCCCTTTCGTTAGACAAATACTGGTTCCTGTTAAAGTTTACAAAAAAATACTAGTTCCTGGTAAAGTTACAGGGAAATACTGGTTCCTATTAAAGTTTTAAAGAAATACTGGTTCTTGGGAACCTTTAATGACTAAAAAAGTAGGTAATGCTTTACCCTTAGCGTTACAGTATTATCTTAAATACTGTTGCCTGTTAAAGTTTCAAGGAAATACTGGTTCCTGGTAAAATTTCAAGGAAACACTGGTTCCTGGGAACTTGAATCAATAAAAATATAAGAAGTGCCTTTCCCTTAGAGGTTCCTCCTCAGAACTCTATATTTTTAATTGGTTTTTTGATCCCTCCGATTTTGGTTATCGCTCATAATGCGAGAATATATCGGGGGCGTCATTTTTATATCATCCAAAACCGAATCCGGCGAAAAAAAAAAACCGCGTCTGGTGACTCGATTTTCGATCTAAATGGCCATTTGGCTGAGTCAGGCTTTTGGATCGGAGGGGGATTGCCATAAAAGGCCAAGACAAGTGCCACCGGCAGTCGGTGCCGGCGTGGGCTTCACTGTACTCCACTTCACAGACTTTGAGTACACTTGGCTTAATTGGCCCAAGGACGGGGCTTGTACTTGTTCATAATTTATTATCATTTTAAGCAAATAAATAGACAAGTTACGAGTTTTGAAAAATTCATTAATAAATACGTTTTTCAGAGTAACTTTTGGTTGGTTTTGGTTTCGGGAACTCCTAAGACCCTTAAAAAAAACTAATATTTTCCTGTGATATCCTTGCAGTGGCAGCAGTCCGAGGACAGCGAACGAAAAAAGCAGATCCGATCGCATCTCTACAAGCTGCGCGAGTCGCGACTTTGCAATCTCTACAGGCACGACAAGGATCCAATGTCGGAACCGAACGGTAATGGAAACGGGACCAGCAGCACTCTGGCCGGTTACGGTGGCAAGGACCCGCTGGCCACCAGCCACGGGGATGTCCTGCTGGACCAGAACTTCCAGAGCCTCAAGTCCAAGGAGGTGAGGGACTCGACGAGTCCCACCAACGAGCTGCGTTTCCATTCGATGACCCTGTCGCAGCCCAACACCACCGGCTGGGATGTCCAGACCTCCTCGGAGGTGAGTCCCGACGGCAGGGCCTATCGCACCGAGACTCTCGCCAAGACCGACGGTAAGTGCCAATCAATTCTTCGGTGTTGGCTTAATCTGTCCTTGCCAATTGCCGAAGCAGATCCCCGAAGCATGATGCGGCCTGTCGGGACAAAATGTCTCTCTCTCTCTCTACCGACAGGCGGTGTCATCTTTGATGGAATCCTAACCCTTTGTCCCTTGTCGGTGTTGTTTCTTTGTGTATAACCCAAAAACTCTGTCTGTTCTGTATGTTCATGTTCAACACGCGACCTTCGACCTCCAACCTTCGACCTGAAACACACACAAATCCAATCAACCCACAACCTAAAATAATAAAAAAAAAAACAGGCGTGGAGAAGCTCAATGGTGGTGGCCTGGCCGAGTTCAAAGGTCGCAACGAACAGGTGTCGAGCGCCTCGCACCAGGGCGACGACAAGAACTTCGTCAAGCAGGCCTCCGAGAGCTCCAAGACCCAGCTGCAGGAGAAGGTGGTCTTCGGGGACGAGAACAGCGGTCGCACCGAAATGAAAATGAGCTCCACCTCGACCTCGTCCAGCTCCAAGGTGGTCTCCTCCTCCTCGACCACGGAGTACGGCGGGGATGAGCCGCGCTACTTGCTGGACAGTCATCAGCAGCAGGATAGGCGGGAGCAGCGCGAGTGGGAGGATCAGAGGCGCCAGGAGCACCAGGAGCAGCGCTACCAGGAGCAGCGACTCCAGGAGCAGCTACAGCAGAAGGAGCAACAGTTCCGCCAGCAGGAGCAGCTCCAGCGACAGGAGCAACAGCATCGCCAGGAGCAAATCCATCGCCAGGAGCAGCTGCAGCGACAGGAGCAGCAACAGCACCAGGAGGAGCGCTTCTCGGAGAGCCGCAACGTCCAGACCCAGCAGCATTACGAGGAGAACAAGCGCTACGTGGACATGGACAAGGCCTCCCCGGAATACCAGCGCCACGTCCAGCATCTGATGGCCCAGCCCGGCGAGATCATCTCCAACACGGTGGAGTATCCCAAGCCCAATGTCAAGATGATCACCACCGTGAAGCGTCTGCCCGATGGCACCATCGTGAAGAACAAGCGCTACGAGACGGAGCAGGTGACGCCCAGCCAGAGCCAGACGAGCCACAACCAGACCCATACCCAGAATAGGACTCAGAATCAGAATCAGAACCAACGCCATGTCCAGGATGTGCTGGATAGTCAAGTGGACCGCCAAGACCGCCAAGATCGCCAAGATCGCCAGGAGCTGCAGCATGTGACCGAGTCGCAGAGCTTCTCCTCGGTCAAGAAGTCCAGTCGTCGCTTCTCCACGGAGACCACCTCGGAAACCGTCGAGGAGTACGACGATCGCGGCCAGCCCCTGTCCAGGATCCAGCAGAAGCCCTCGACCCAGGCCCCCCACCTGACCACCGCCCACCACTCGCCGCGCCAATCCCCGGCGAAGGACTTTAGCACCCACGGATTCCCCTCGGTGCGTCCCAACAAGCCCACCCAGGAGTACATCAGCCAGAGGCCCACAACGGCCGGGCCGGGTGGCGAGGAGGTGGTGGTGGTGCGCTCCGAGAAGAGTCGCCAGGTGAAGCAGCAGACCAGCTCGCAGCGCACCACCGAAACGGAGGTCCTGGGTGGGGAGGAGTATCCTCAGATTGGCCAGGCTCCGCCCAGTTGGGAGCAGCCTGCCTCGCCCAGGCGCCAGCCTGTCGAGACCTTCAGCACCCATGGGTTTCCCTCGGTGAGGTCGCACCAGCCCAGCCAACCTGACCAGCCCGATGGCGAGGTGGTGCAGTCGGCCAAGCTGGTGACTCGCAACCAGGCCGCCAGCCGGAAGACCAACACGGAGCGAATCATCGAGACCCAAGTGGAGCAGTCGCACTCCCCGCGCCAAACGAGTCCCCGGCGATCACAGCCACGCGAGGATTACAGTAGCCAGGGCAAGCCGGCGGCGGGCAAGCCCAGCCAGCAGCAGCAGCGTCCAAGCCCCACCAAGACCACCACCACAACCACCAACACCACGAAGAGTTCCACTCCGGAGCCGATTACCCGCCGGCAGCTGCAGAAGGAGCGCGAGGTGGACGCCGCCCATCGGGCCTTTGCCGCCTCGCTGCGCAGCAGTTCCCCGGCGGAGAGCACCACCTCGACGGGATCGCAGCCGCACCACCACCAGCAGACGCCGCGCTCCAGTGTCTCATCGAGCCGCACCTATCGCCGGGAGATGCGCGAGGGTTCGCACGAGAGTCAGGCCCCGTCCGAGTCGAGCCGGATTAGCTCTACCACGGTGACCCGGCACACCGGAGGCACCAGTACTACCACAACCACCAAAAGCAAAGCTACCAAGCCGGTGGTGCGAGGTCCCAGCGAGCCGAGGTCCCCGACTCCGAAAGCGGGAGGAGGAGGCGGTACAGTGACCACCACTACGACCATTACAAGCACCAACAAGTCCAGTCCCAGTCCCAGTCCAGCTTCTGCTCCAGCTCCAGTTGCAGCTCCAGTCCCAGCTTCGGTCCCAGCTTCGGTCTCAGCTTCGGTCCCAGCTCCTGTTGCAGCTCCAGCTCCATCCTCGCCAGGTACGAATTAGAGAAAATGCGAAAAAATTTTTAAGTAAATGAATCCCATGACCATATGCTATATCAAAATATATAATATATCAAAATATTGGAACTATGAACTATGTATATGAATGTATATCCTTCAGATAACAAGCTATCACAGTATACGTATACTACCACTAAGCCTGGCGATATATTCTCTCTGCCACCAACTACTCCTCCTACTATTAACATCGAACCGACACTAACCACCACCAAGAACAAAACAACAACAACAGCCACCAACAATATGAACTCCAAGAACTCCAATGGAGCCGAATCCCAGCCGATCCGAAAGCTTCGAGTCAGTAGTAATGAGGCGGTGGTGGAGGAGGCTCCCTGCTTGAAGCGACACTATTACAAACTGGGCAACGAGGGGGATGTCCCTGTGGGGGTCGCTACCCCCGAGCAGTCCCCTGGTAAGGCTTGAATTCAACCACACAACCCGCCCAATTGCCAATTGCCAATTGCCAATGAAATTTTCAACAAACAATACATGAAACTCTGTACACTTAACTATGCTATCGTTACTATACTTCTTTATTAATTTTTGGAACTATTTTGCAAATAAATAAAATCGAAACCGCAATTCTGATATGTTCAATGTCTTGACCAGAGAGCACCAATAAAAAAAAAACTGATAAATCTCGCACTGATCTGGGTATCGAAGGGTTCACAGAGCTGGCCAAGATCTGTGGCCCCACAAAATTAATACTCCACTCCAAGTCTAACTTTTCTCTATACTATCTCTAAATTTTTGAGCTTCCACTAATGGGTGTCCTGCCTGCGCCTGTGCCTGCGTTTTGCCTAATCCCGTAGACAAATCTCTAACCCATGGTATCTGGAGTTGCCAGCTGCCGTAGTTGTAACTAATCCTAACCAAATTAACCCTTGGGCCAAGTCACAACAGTAGACACTCACAATGTAGCACGAAACACAAATGTAGACGAGATCACACGTAGCTCGTAGAGTTCCCGATCTTATGCCCTCATCCGTTGTATCATCATCAGCCAGCAAGAGGTCCCATCCGCAGAGGAAGCCCCACGACGAACGGGAGCCGGAGTTCCAGCCGAGGCGGAGCTCCAAGTCGCCCAGCGTGGAGCGGCGTCCGGTGCAGAGGGAGACAACGTTCGAGGGACGGCGCATCTCCCAGCCGGAGGAGGAGTTGTCCATCGAGGAACTAATCCTTATCGAGCAGCTTAACGGGGCTCCAGGCTTGCCCACATTGCCGGAGAAGACCACGCCCGGGGCTCAGCGTCCCCAGAAGACTCCGGAGCGCGATCAGCCCAAAGCCTCGCCAAGGAAGAGTCCTGAGCGCGCCCAGAGTCCTGGCTGGACTCAGCCCAAAGTGTCGCCCAGGCAGAGTTCCGAAAAGCAGACTTCCGAGCAGTGGCAGCCTCATCAGAGTCCGGAGAAGCAACTTCCTGGTACTCAGAGTCCCCAGAAAGTTGCTTCACCCCGACAGAGTCCTGAGAAGCAGCTACCCGGTCAGGAGATCCCCCAAAAGCCTCGTCAGAGTCCAGAGAAGCAACTTCCTGGCACTCAGAGTCCCCAGAAAGTGGCTTCACCACGACAGAGTCCCGAGAAGCAGCTACCCAGCAGCCAGGAGATCCCCCAGAAGCCACGGCAGAGTCCCGAGAAGGATCTACCGAATCCACAACGCCGGGAAGAGGACATTTTCCGGAGCACCATAACCACCACCC
The DNA here is from genome assembly GCA_035047325.1 of Drosophila vallismaia. Classification (NCBI taxonomy): domain Eukaryota; kingdom Metazoa; phylum Arthropoda; class Insecta; order Diptera; family Drosophilidae; genus Drosophila; species Drosophila vallismaia. The sequence continues at coordinate 9,772,788 of JAWNPU010000025.1, read as the reverse complement.
AGAAACGAACCACCAAAAATCTAAACGAAGAATTTCTAACGAACGAACGCGAAACCCAAAATCAGACGAACGAAAAATCGAAGCCACAAGATTCAGAGCCAGAAGATCAGCCTGATGCCGAGCCGGAGCAGCCCATTGAGAGTCCAGATGGTGGTTTCCCATCCAAGTCAGAGACCGAACCGGATGAGAACCAACCCCCCACCTATCGTAAGAAGGGCCTGACCCGCCGCGAAACCTTCGAGGATCGTTGCCGCAAAATCTTGGGCATGGAGGAGGACGGTGATACCCAAGGAAACTACATCCCGACCCCGGACGATGACCAGGATGATGATGAACCCGTTACCCAGACCACTGTCGAGACCATCGAGGTGAAGATTGAAGACTGCCCGGACGACAGTGACGATGATCAGCCGCGTCGCGTGACGGAAACCTTTGTGGTTCGCACTCAGCCCAAAATCAAAGTGGAGGAGGAGCTTCTCATCGATGTGACTGAGTGCGAAGAGGTGGAGATCTCCCGTCCAAAGTATCCCAAGGAAAAGGCTACTCCCGAAAGAGAACAACCGAAGGAGACACCAAGTCCTAAGTATCCCAAGGATGTGGAGAGTCCCAAGTATCCAAAGGTCCAAGAGAGTCCCAAATACCCGAAGGAGCCAGAGAGTTCCAAATACCCGAAGCCGACAGAGAGTTCCAAGTATCCAAAGGAACCAGAGACTTCCAAGTTTCCGAAGGCCCAAGAGAGTCCCAAATACCCGAAGGAGCCACAGAGTTCCAAGTATCCAAAAGAGCCGGAAGGTCCCAAGTATCCAAAGGAGTCCGATGGTCCCAAGTATCCAAAGACTCAAGACAGTCCCAAACACCCGAAGGAGCCACAGAGCTCCAAGTATCCAAAAGAGCCGGAAGGTCCCAAGTATCCAAAGACCCAGGAGACTCCCAAATACCCCAAGAATGAGGAGACTCCAAGGAATCCTAAGGATGACGCTGAAACCATTAACCTAAAGGAACAGACTACCATTGTCACCACCAAGAAGGGCTCAAAATCTCCCTCGCCTTCTCCGGAACGCAAAACCCCCCGAAACTCGCAGCCTTCCTCGCCCACCAAGCCGGATACGAGCTTCCTAACAGAGAAGGTCATCGATTGCCAGGAAAAGACCATCACAGAGAAGATCACCAAGAAAGTTCGATCCCCCAGTCCCACTACTCCCAAAAAGGTCACAAAACCAGGACAAAAGTCACCGGAAAAGGAACCCGAAACAGAGTCCGAGCCGGAAAAGGAGTCGGAACCGGAAACCAAGAAGAAAACCAGCGTGAGTGTTTCCAAAACCGAAACAGAGCGTCGCAATTCCCGAACCACAAAGACCAAGCAGCCTTTTTCGCCGAGGGAGTCACCTTCCAAGGCTCCTGTGCCAAAGGGTCCAGCTCCGCGCAAGGACTCGCTGAAGGATCGCAAGCGGGACAGCCTGGTAGAGGAGACTCGAACCACCACGACCACTACTACGACTACGACAAACGCTCGTCCCGGGCGAAAGCCAAGCGACTCCAACATCAAGGATCGACTGCGATCTTCCCCACGCAAGCAGAAGCCTTCGCCGCAACAGCCCAGGACTCCCACTCCGGCCCAGGCTCGTGTCCCAGAAGACAACGTGGACGGAGATTCCACTTCCCCGGACGTCAGTCCCTCGAGGGTGAGCACCGAACGCCGCCGGTCGAGCAACATTTCGGTGCACACTGAGATCATTATCGACCACACGGCTCCCAAGTCGCCGAGGACGGAGAGGCGTCCCATAAATACGAACGGAGTGGCCCCGAGTCCGATCCGGAAGCTGCCCGTAACCGAGCGCAAGGAGTCGGCGCCAGTGCCGCGGGTGACGCGTCGCGATAAAACGGAAAAGGTGACGCGCTCCACCAGCGAGAACATCATCAAGGTAAGCGCCACGAAGCCTCAGCCGCAGATGAGCAGCCTGAAGCCAGTCGGAGAGCCCCGGAGCCGGCCCAGCAAGTGCTGCACCACCAAGACGATCAACCTGAGCGAGCAGAGGATCCACAACGCCACCGACATCGAGGGCGTCATCATCGACATCCAGCAGGCGAAGAGCTCTCGGGAACCGTCCCCCGACCGCATTGTGCCTACTCCGGTGCCGGCCGAGGTGGAGACGGGTAAGCCGCGCTATCCGGACGTTGTCCAGGAGCCCGACGACGAGCCACGCCGCAAGCCGCAGGTCACAAACATTCCCATCTTCGAGGAGGAGTCCCAATCGTTTGTGGGCTGCCAGATCTCGGAGATTCGCAACTCGAATGGCCTGGAGGAGGACTTCCTCGACAATCCGACTGTGGAGGCCCCGCAGAGTCTCGACTACCCCGTGAATCCCATCGATGTGGACGAGAGTCTGCTGAGTGTCCACGAAAAGGTTTCCCGCTTCACCCACTCCGCCGAGCAGGTGAAGCAGCCACGTGTCTCCGCTCCCTTCAGTCGGGAATTCGACACTCATGCCCGGATCTCCGAGAACGACGACTGTCTCCTGAGTATTAACCAGAAGGTGGACAAGTTCCTGCGTACCGCTGAGAGCGTGGCCAGGCCGTCTTCTCTTTCGCCGCGATCGGAAATCGAACGCCCAAGCCGGGACGACATCGACGAGGAGCTTCTCCAGGACGATTGCACGCTCTCCGTCTCCCAGAAGGTGAGCAAGTTCATCGACACCGCCGAGAAGCTGGCCCCCACAGTGCCCCAAAAGTCTCCGCGTCTGGTGGCCAACATCGAGCGTCACATCTCCAGGCAGAGTGAGCCAGAGCGAGGACTCGACGAGGAATCCGAGCCGGAACTGGATCGGGAAACCGATGAGGAGTTTCACCTAGAAGAGGATAAGGAGACCAGGTACACCGTCACCAAAAAGGAGATCATCAAGGAGACCAAAAAGGAAACCAAGCAAGAAACTAAGGAAACCAAGGAGACTCGCAGGAGCTCCAAGGATGAGTCGAAAAAGATTCCACAAAGAGAGGTTAGAAAGGAACCACTTTCCAAACCAAAGGAGGAGCCCGAGAAGGATACCAAGAAACCGGGCAAGGCACCTCTGTGGGAGCCGAAAACGAAGTCTCCTCGGGAGAACCTATGGGACGCCAAGAAACCGGCCCAAAGCAAGCCCAGGGAGGAGCCCAGAAGGGACTCCAAGTTGCCACAAACCAAGCTCCGCGAAGAGCCCAAAAAGTCGCCACGCAAGGAGCTCCCGAAGCAGCCGGAAGAAGAGCCCGACTTCTTGCCGGAGGATGAGGTGGACGAGGAGCCCCATCCCATGTCCAAGACCCACACCACAGCCATCGAAATGAAGCGTCAAAAGGATATCCTTTCGCGTCCTTCGGTCTTCACTCAACGCACCCCGGAACGCAAGCCCTCGTATCCATCTTCTCCAACGAAACTAAATGGTTCCCGACCAGGACGACCCAGTCCCAGCACCAGTCTGATCACCGAGGAGAAGCGATCCTACAGAAACCAGGTGACCCATAGTCCGACCAAGCCGCTGGCCAAGAAACCAACTCCCTCCACCACACCCTCGACACAGTCGCCCTCTCCCAAGACAAAGCGAATGGAGCACATAACCCAGCAGCAGTGGGTCGTCCAGGACGTGGATGTGGACGTGGAGGTGGTGGGCCCCGCTCCACCATCCCACGTGGCCAAGACTCCATCACGGTCGCCGAGTCGATCGCCATCACGATCTCCCTCCCGCTCGCCCAGTAGACGCACCACCAGCACCACCACGACCACCACCACCACCACCACTGAGCACCACCAGCACCCAAGCAAGTCAACCACCCCCAAACCGACCTCGACTCCGTCTCCGTCACCGTCTCCGACTTCGACTCCGACTAACCTGACCAAAGCCGAACCCGAAATCATGCCCATTGAATCCCTTACAGAAAAGAGCAGCAGCACCACCACCACCAGCATCAGCACCACCGGCCGATCGGTGGCCAACCGCCGGAACGTCTTCGAACCCGTCGCCCAGGAGGCACCCCAGGAAGGACGGCGTCCCTCGTACATGGACCACACAAAGAGCTCCCTGGAGCACATTCGTCGCGATTCGCTGGAGATCAACAAGAACCATTACTCGAGGAAATCCTCCGTGGAGGACGACTCTCCAGTGGAGCCACGCAATCCCAACGCGGCTGTGAAGTTCGATGTGCCCAGGAAGGGGTCCCAGGAGCCGCGGAAGTCGTCGCTGAAGGGTAAGGAGGACGACTCCGACCTGGAGCTGGAGATCGAGGAGATCTTCGACCTGCAGCGCCTGGAGCAGCTACTGGAAACGGTGTCCAGCTATGAGATGCGTCGTCGCATCCGCGCCCAGATGCGTCTCATCCGGAAGAACATGATCAATGCTGGAGGCATCACTACCAGCACCACCACAGTCACCAGCACCAGCACCAGCTCCTCCCCGGGCAAGAGCTCCTCCCCGCTACCCAAGCGACGGGAGGCGAGTCCCATGGGAAGTCCCGAAAGCAAGACCACTAGCCGCACCACCACCACCACCACCAGTCGTAGGCAGCGGGCGGAGCAGGTGGACAGCACCACTGGCAGTCCGGGAAAAGGATCACCCACTGGCAAGCCGCCGGTGAAACCGCGCGAGAGGAGCGCCAGTCCCGCCCATAAGCGCAGGACCAGTCCGCCCGGCAAGCAGTCGCCAGGAGGTGGCAGCACTACCACTACAACCACCAGGGTCACCACCACCAGCTCGACGCGTGGGGCACCCGGCAAGCCGGCTCAGGGTCCCATATGGGCGGATCGCTCCAAGGTATTGAAGGGTCATGCGCCCATTGGCCAAACCAATGGCAGTACTCCCCGCAAGGGATCCACATCGAGCACCACCTCCACCTCGACAAGCGGCAAGATGACCCGGACCATGACCAGCTCCAGCACCACCACCAGCAGCACCACCAACTCGCGGGCCAAGCAGCGCGAGGAGGACTCGATCACCTCCAGCTATGGAGTGGGACCGACGGACGAGAACGGGCTGCCCGTGTTCGGGCTGAGGGCCTTGAAGAAGAAGTCCACGCCGCCGGCGGATGAACCCTGTGAGACCAAGCAAGGTGAGTCAGTCCCAATCCAAATCCTTAACTGCCAATCTCATGGATCTCCTTCCTTAGAAGTCACGGGCTATGTGATCGAGGAGCAGTTCTACTCGGACAGCAAGTCGCCGCCACGTCACGAGCGCAAGGAGCTGATCTACTCCAGCAATCCCGAGGAACTGGCCGCCATCAAGCAGAAGCTTCAGGACCAGGACGAGGAAGACGGCGACGGTTCACTGCCGCAGCTGGACTCCCGTTTGGTGCGCGAATTCAAGAAAGTGGAGGCCCAGTCCCAGTCTATGCCCCCCGAGGATGCTCGATACGTGCGTCGCGGATCGGTCAAGGAGCTGAGCGAGAAGTTCATCCGCAAGGAGTCCTCCTCCTCCACCCACTCAACGCACTCCTCCACGCTACTACGCAACGAGGACGAGACGGAGGAGGACAGCGAGTCTAACGACGTGTGCAGCGTCATCGAGGCGCCCCAAATGCGCCAGAGCCACGTCAGCAGCTCCACCCGGTCCAGTAATACCCGATCCTTCCTGAACGCCAGCGCCGAGGAGCGCCAGGTGACCAGCGTGGACGATGTTCTTGAGCGGATGCGCAATGCGGATAATGGTGAGATTGCAGCTCCTAATTTCTCCCAGTGTACAGAAGTGTAAAAAGGAGTTTTCCTTGCAGTTGAGGAGCCAGGAGACTCTAGCGAGGATCGCGAGGCTCGGGCTTTGCTGAACAAGTTCCTGGGCGCCAGTGTGATTATGCAGGGAGTGGAAAGCATGCTGCCACACACGGCCACAGGTCAACGTTTAAACAGTCAAGGGGTGAGTGTCAAACAAGACTTAAAAACTGTAAAATATAATTGTATAAAATCTAAAAAGGGAAAGATAGGTAGAAATTTTTATGGCATAGTTTTTTTTTTGGGTATTTTTCTCAAAGTAACTTCTTGCTAGATCGTTTTTCCCAGTGTCTTTCGGTCATAACCTAACGTCTATGATCCGCGCAAGCACGTGCACGTGCTTGATTAACCGTTAACTGAGCGCGTGCGCCTTCGTTCTGCTGGCTGCTCTCGCTAGCCCCAAAACCGAAACTCTCTCTCATTTGGGGCCCAATCCCCCCCATGGCCCTATAAAGCTTTGGGCTTGCTCTCCCCCCGATATGGCGCTCTTGTACTCTTCCGCTCTCGCACTTGTGTGCCGTGTGCGTGATGCGCCAAGGAGCAGCATACAAAAACAAAAAAGCATCAAAAAAAGACAACAACAAAAGCTACTACAAAGCCAGTGGTAGTGGCAGAGGCTGAGGCTGAGGCTGAAGCTTTGGCAGCAGCAGCGGCAGCGACTCATCTCGCCATCGACATTGCGGGAATTGTCAGTACACACTCAGAGGCGGCATCGATCACTTGTGCGAACCACTGATCCGACAACAACAACAACATCCGACACGGGCACGAAAGCAACAAAAAAAATACAAGAAATAGAAGAAAGCAAGAAGAAAAAAAAGCTAGCAAAAAGCAAGATATAGATGAGTGTTTTATGGAGAAAAAAGTAATAGAATAGCAAAAGAAATAGAAGAATTAACAAAAGACAATCATCATCATCAGCAGTAGAAGAAGCAGCAGCAGCATCCGGAAAAGAACCGTAAACGTTTTTTTTTTTCTGTGCAGTTCTGTTATTATTGTTATGGTGAAAGAACGCGAGTGTCCATATTTGGTCTAAACATCAAACAACAGTAAAAGCAGACAACAACAACAACAACAACAACAACAGTAAAAGCAGACAACAACAACAGTAACAAAAGCAACATTAGCCAAAGAACCGCAAGAACAACTGTAAGTTCTTGGCAACAAAAAAAAAAAATACCATTATTTAAATACTACAATTTGGTATTAGAAGAGTGGGCCAGCGGGGGCGTGGCAGGCAGCTTTTGTCAATTATTTTTAGTGCGCATAATTTTTTGGCAAGAAGAATTCCTGTCACGACACCTCAAAATGCACCTGAAATCGTCTTCTATATTCTATATATTATATATACAACAATAATAACAACAACAACAACAACAACATCAAATACAGAATATTGTAGAGAATATATATATATGTCTGAGATATATCTGAGATATATCCCCACCGATACATATATCTATTTATACATAGAATCGTGTCTTTAGTCTGCTCATCGGGCTGCTTAAGAAGAGAAGAATTAGTCGGAGTCGGAAAAAAGGGGGCGGAAGAATTGGGCGGGAAGAAGAAGAAGAATAGAGGAGAGAGCGGAGACTGACTGACCAGGAGAATGCATGAATGAGAGCGTCGGAAGCGTACGGAAAATTTCGACAAAAATAGCTCCAACGACGGGCACTATTTTTACGGACTACACGGATACGGTGGACTATACGGATTGGACTCTTCTATGTTGGAGCAAGTTTTTTTTTGTTTTTTGTTTTTTTTTTTTCGGTTCCTCATAGAATTATAGATAGATTTCGGGAAAATCGAGGAGGATGGCCTGAGAAAGATGGGGAAGGTGCATGTGCAGCGATGTTCCCGTTTCCTACACTTGTATTGTGAACCAAATACCGATTCCCCCAGATAGATATATATCTCAGCCACTAAACTATATATATCGAATATATATCTCATCTTGGAGTAGAGTTTTCTCGCTACAAAAGAATCAAAAAAATCAAAAACTTTACAAAGAAAGTCTTCTTTCTAAAATGCAAAAATCTTTCAACTGATTTCCTTTCAATCAAATATATAGTTTATCTTTATCTTTAAACTCTATCAAGAAACTAGTTTGTTTCTTAACAAATATCGTTTAAGTAGCATAAATTTTAATAATTTATGCACATAACAATTTGTTTTTTTAGAATTTTTTATGGAAATCTTTGACCTGCTTTTTTAGTATTTTTTTTTTTTGTTTTTGGCAAATCTTCAAGGTTCGGTGTTCTTTTTTTTTTGTTGCTTTGACATTTGGGTCGCTCTGGGTTTTTGGGGGGGACCCTGGAATTGTCCCCTTGTCTCGTACTCGTATAGTCCATGTTTCAAGACCCTCTTGTCTAAAATTCATGGATCTGTGGACGCGATCGAACTGGAACGCCTGCAATTTTCATGTTTCAGGTGCGCTTTGTCTTTACAAAGTGCTTTTTGTTTTTTTTTTGTGCTTGCTTTTTTTTTTGTTTTTTTTTGTGCTTGCTTTTTATGCTTTTTTTTGTTTTTGTTTTTTTTATGCTTTTTTTTTCTTTTTTTTGCTGCTTTTTTCCTTTTTTTTGTTTTTATTCTTTTTTTTTACTTTTTTTATTCTGTTTGCTATTTTTTTTCTTTTTATTCTTTATTTTTTGGCTTTTTGTTATGCTTTTTGCTTTTCATTCTTTTTTTTTTTGCTTTTTTTTGCTTTTTATTATGCTTTTTTTTTTGTTTTTTTTTTTAAACTTTTTTTTTCCCCCCTGTACTTGAAGCGTAACGGCAAATCGTCAAACACGGTTGCTTCCTTCTCCCGGCAAGGGGGGGCTATCATCCAATATATATACACTCCCCTAATATCCCCCCCTCTCTGCTTTCTGCTTTCGGTGATTAAGCACTGACTGCATTTGCTTTTGCTTTTTGTTTTTTCTCTGCTTTTGCTTTTTGTTTTTTCTTTGTTTTTGCTTTTTTGCTTTTTTGCTTTTTTTCTTTTTTGCTTTTTTGCTTTTGCAGCAAGTGCGCTTGGGAAGAGTTGGAAGAAAGCCGGTTTCCATAATGCCAGCCATCACACTGCTCTCAGAATGGCAACAAATTATAAATGCCACAAAGGTTTCACATATTTCTATACACTTGATATGCTTGCAAAAAAAAAAAAACAATAAACAAAAGTTGCAAAATATTCAAAAAAAAGGAGAATCTCAGAATGCTAGAAGAATGGTGAAAGAATTGGTATTACTTTTTAAAGTTTCTCTTCCCTTAAATAATTTAATATTTTCTTTTATAATAATTTCCTAAAATATATCTATTTTTTTTATACATTCTTCTAAAAACATTGATAAAAATAAACCACATAATCTTCTAATTGTTTGATAATCTCTAAAAGTTTTCAAAGACTTTAAGCCTTTAGACAAAAGCCAAACAGCTGAAAGACAAAAACATATAGATTTCTTATATATTTTGTCCAATTTCCCAACAAAATATTATAATTGTTAACCCCACATTATTTTCTGTCAGTGCATTTTATTACCGTCACAAACTCTGATGATTTTTTTTTTGTCTTCAGCTTCATTTTTTTTGCTTTGTTTGAAGCTCTGGCTTGTTCTTCCTGGTTTTTCGCTTTTTTTTTTTAATAATTTTTTTTTAGTTTTTTTTTTTTTAATTTTTTTGTTGCCGTTTTGAGTTTGTTTCATAATCGTTGAGAGTGCGTATTGTTTTCGGTGTATTTCGAGCGCCTTTGTCTCTGTCTTGCCTCGCATTTTGCATGTCAAATAATTTCTCATTTAGACCAGGCTAAAAATATAAAAAAAAAATACAAAAAAAATACAAAAAAAATACAAAAAAAATGGAAGGAAAGCAGGAAAAAAACCGAAAATACGAAAGAAAGTCAATTTGGAAACGCAAAATCGGGAAAATTATTATTATTTTCCATGGAAAATTGCGTTTTTTTTTTTTTGGTATTTTTTCCATCATTTTTTATGACAGTTTTTTGGTTTGAGAAGAGGTCAATGTTTGAAGAAAATTATGAATATTTTACAATATAAATTTAAAGAATTAAATATTTAAAGGACATTTTTATTCAAAATTAAAATAGATTTTATTAAAAAAACAAAGAAATTTTTTAAGAAATTGATAAAAAAAAGAAGTTAATATTATTTCTAAAGATAATAAGCTGAAAGTTTCTGGTTTAATGTATTATAGATTATTAAAAAATTCCCTTAATTAAAAATTCTTCTCCTAAAATTCCCTTTTAATAATATCTTCTAAAAAAGACTTTTAAAAGATCTTTTCGAATCTTTTCGAATCTTTTCGAATATTTTCGAATTTATTGAAATCTCTTCTACAAAAAACGTATCCATTTCCATTTCATAAAAAAAAAACAAGAGACACAAGCTCTAATTTTGAGTTTGAAGAGTTATGTTATGGCTGACAGGCTATGTGGACAGGCTATTTATAACTTTCACATATTTTCCCCCAGTGCATTTTCGGTGTTGGCCGAACAAATTGGCGTCCATCAATCAAATGGCTGTCAGTCCGGCTCCCTGTCGCTTTATGGATTCGTGTCTTTGAGTTTTCGAGCTTTTCAGAAACTATTTTGTTCATTTTTCTACAAAGTGTCAAAGTCAGTAAAAAATATATAAAAAAAAAAACAAATAACATAAAAAAAAAGCAGCAAACCATAAATATCAGTCAATGGCCAAGTGCAGTGGCAATGATCGCTTTGGTCAGCTGCACTCTCGGGCCACGCCCCCTTCATCCCATCGCCCTGTTTAGTTTTTAATTATTTTTAAAGCATCTCCTCCCCCCCACCCCCTAGTCCGTGGAAAAGCATTTCCATTTTGATTTCCATGCTTGGTTGCTCGGCAATTTGTTACGCTTTGGCGAAATTGCGCCAAATAGTTGGCAAAAGACTCTCTACTTTTTGTTGTTGTTGTTGTTTTCCTTTCACGTCACAACAATACAACAATAACAATAGAAATTATTATTTAAAAAAAAAAAAACAAAAAATGTTAAAAATAAAACAAGACAACGCCAACAAATTAAATTCAAAAATGAAATTAAATCAAATTTGATGAAACTTTTGGTGTCCCACATTTTGATTTGACAACAAAAGGAATGTTTGTCTATTAATTCTTTTTTGTTTATAAAATAAAAATAAATATTTAAGTGTGAGCAAGAGAGAGATAGGAGAGGGGTTTAGTAGTAAAACAGAGAGAGATATAGCTCTCTAAAAATGTAGAACTTTTCCTTCTTTGTGGGCTAAAATATGCTTTCTTCCAAGTCAATGTGTGTGTGTTGGTTTTTTTTTTTTTTTTGGTATTTGTATTCTTAAATAATTTATAATTAAAAATAGCAACGTGTGTTCTGGGGGGGGCGTTGGGGAAGAGGGGGCATGAGCGTTTTTCTCGAAAAACAAATCTCCCTTTGCCGCTGACCAAATTTGGTCAAAAATTTTTGATACAAAACAAGAACATTTTTCAAAGTCTGAGAGTAGCGAGAAAGAGATAGTATGCAGCCAATAGAAAGAGATGGGTATAGAGGGGTTTTTGAGGAAATAAAATTGATGATTATTTTGATTATTATTTTGCGTTTTGCTGTTTTTCATCTTTGCTTGAATTGCTTGAAAGCCAATGCGGCGTATACTTAATTGCATTTTACGATCAAGAAAGATCTCTCTGTGTTGTTGTTGTTGCTTTGTTGTTGTTTTTCTTCTTCTTTCTATAAAGATATAGAAATTTGGGTTTATAAACGCTTTTAGCCGATTTTTTTCTGATTTATCTCTCTGATGCTGATGCGCTGTTCTGCCTGCGAACATTTTTATTGCCAGACGCTTTTTGGTGGCAATTAAAATGAAAATTTTTAAACAAAATTTTGTGCCTATTTTTGCTGATCAATGAACTCGCTGATGAATGCACTTTTAATGGAATTTTCTGATAGAATTATAAAGAAATTTTAATGGAATTTCTCATCAATTTCAAACAAAATTATGATTCCCATCACAAAACACAAAATGAAGCATCCTTTGTATCTTTTGAGGCATCAAGACGCTTCCTATTGCGTTTCGTACAACATGTCATATACGCGATTTTTTAGAATAAATTACGCATACGCCAGGTATGCAACAAATAACAAAATAAAATAAAAACAGAAACAGAATCACGGCTAAGGACAAATTGAACCGTCTTATCACGGCCATTGATCGTTTTTTCTAGTTTTCTAAATCGATGATTTTTTTTTTTCTGCTTGACTTCTTGTCTTTGGCAACCATTTGGCAAAGTGAATAATTTTTGGCTGGCTTTCTAGCTTTCTAGCAAATGTGCTCATCGTGCTTTATTTAGCTTTGGCTTTTGGTCCAAAAAAAAAACAAACAGCTGGCGTTTGTTTCTCACCCACACGCGAAAACGTGAAACTTTCCGGTTGATAAACAAAAAAAAACCTTGTACTGATCTGTGTCGCGATCTGTGTCGTTTGCGTTTCAGGTGAAGACCACGCGGATAAGCAATAGCAGCTCAGTAACCAGTAACAGTACTTCCCATAACAATAATAACAATCACAACCACAACAACAACAAGGTCAGCAGCTCCTCCTCAGCACCAGTTACCCGGACAACTTGTGACATCGAGGAGATTTGGGACGAGCAGATTCTCAAGCAATTGGTGAGTTAGAAAAGCAAGCATCTTAACATCGATTATAATCAGAATATTATATATCGTTATCGATTAATCTTTTATCGATTAACAGCTGGAACAGGCGTCCACCTACGAGGAGCGTCGCAAAATACGAGCACGTCTACGCGAACTTATGGCGGAACGCGAAGGTGAGTTTTGTTTTTTTATCTTTTTTTTTTTAAGTTATTTATCAAAATATAGAATATATATATAACCCCCATCCTTGGTAGCAGTACTATCGATACATATCGATACATAGTTTCCAACAATTTCCAACAATTTTCAACAGCGGGGACTACGAAAGACAAGCCGTGTCTATATATTGTGTTCTGTATCTGTATCTTGTAGATAAAGCGCACACAGCAACTAGCTAGTTGAGAGAGTTCAAGGTTTATCGATTACATTCGAAATCTATCGATAATTTATCGAGAACAAAAAAAGAGAATATTAATTAGCGGACAGGTATTTAGTTGTTGTTTTTATTGTCCCCCAGATACTCGTTTATCCAGATATTCACTCGTAGAACATTTATCGTGCTCCACCCATAGTTATCGTTATCGTTATCGTTATCGGTTGTTATCTGTTATCGTCCCCCTATCGTCGATGACCCACAAAGAATTGGAATCGATTCATTGCCATCGATGTACCGAATCTTCTTCAGAAATCTAATCTATCTTTCCTTCCAAAAAGATTTACTTGCTTGATTCTTGCGTTCTTGTCGTCCTTTTTGGTGTCCTTTCTTGATTCTCTTTGATCTCTCTCTCTCTCTATATCAAATTTATCTTTTAACCCTTTTTGCTTGCCAACGGCGAGCAGAGAAAAAGACCTCAAAGCAGGAGCAGACCAAGGAGGAGGAGGAGAGCAGTGCCAGCGAGTATGAGGAGATTATCGAGGAGGTAACCGACTACAGCGACGACGAGGAGGAGGAGCAGCAGCAGCCCAAAAAAGAGGAGCCCCCCAAAAAGGATCCCCCAAAGCCAACCAAAAAGGAAGAGCCCAAAAAGGAGCTCCAAGTCCAAGCCAAGAAAGTGGAAAAGACGGAAACCGTCAGCAAAAGTGTTACCAAAAAACTAGCCAAAGTAGATTTGGCATCCAGCAGCAGCTCCTCCACGTCCACCACAGACGGTGTCCAGTCGGTGCAGGGTGAGTCCCTGCCAGCAAACAAAACAGGAACAGGAACAGGAACAGGAGCAGGAGCAGGAGCAACACCAGCAGCTGGTCCGGGATCAGGATCAGGAACAGGAACAGGAACAGGAACAGGCAGCAGTAGCTTAAGTATTAGGAAACCAAGTAGTCTTAGCAGTAGCCAGGTTAGCACAGTGGTTAGGGCCAGGGACAAAGCCAAGCCGGATACGATGCCAGTGTCAGGATCACAAGCAGGAGCTGGAGCAGGAGCTACGCGCTTAAGCGTACCGTCCAAAGAGGATTCCGGCACGGAGAGTGGCGAGGATCTGCGCCTCCTGGCCGCCGGACTGCGCGACACCCTGCAACAGCGCAGCGGCAGCGATGCCAGCGAAGCCAACCGCAGCCTGGTCGAGGAGGTGACCGATGCCCTCAGCCGCCTGGAGAGCAGCCTGAAGCAGGGCAAGGAGCTGGCCGTCGATGGGGGCCAGCGACAGGCGCTGCTCGGCCTGGTGGCCCGCCTCCAGAGTGGACTCAGTGCGCCCGAGAAGCTGGCGGAGGATCAGAAGAACCAGCACGGCCTTCCGCCCGAAAGTGGCGAAGCCGGAAGCCCCGAACCGGACGCCGATAGCCGGCAGTCGAGGTTCGCCAAGCGACGCCAGCGAAACAATCGCCACACCGTCGGAGTAAGTCGAGAGGAGTTGGCGGATGCCAGGCGCTACATGGAGGACATGCTGATGCTGGAGGGGAAGGAGTTTGCTCTGGCCAAGACCCCCAGCTCGGGAGCCGTTCCCGTGCAGCTGTACAGGCCAAATCAGTTTGTGGCCAACAACCAGCCGGCGGCAGGGAATCCAACCAGTCCATCAGTTCAAGCCAATCCTGCGGTCAATCCATTGAATCCCGGCCAGAGTCCCGCCCAGCTCAGGCCCAATCCCAGCAACAGACGGCCTCTGTCCGGGGACTATGCCGTCAGCTTTGCCAACTACGAGGCCAGCCAGAGCGGCCAGAGCGGCCAGAATTCGAGCCCGGAGGCGGCGAGTGGAACCTCGCCCAGCAGCAACTCTCAAACGAACTCAAATTCCAGCTCCAATTCCAGCCGGTTCGGCGGCGGCAAGAAGCACCTCATGAAGCGGGCCAACACCATCGATATACCCAAGGCCAAGGCCAAGTACATGGCCGAGTGTGACTCCGACTCGGACCTGGAGGACGATCAGGGTCCGCACCTGGGCCTGAAGCGAGCGGTCCAGGTCAGCGTCAAGCGAAAGGTCCACAACGCAGTTCCGCCCTTCGAACCTAAGACGGAGAACGACCACAAGTTCCTGGCCTTCATCAACAAGCAAAGCCACCAGTCGGGCCTGGGCTGGGGAGGTGGCGGTGGACGCAGTGTGTCCAACTGGACGCACAAGTTCGGCAACATCAAGCACACCTTTGAAACGGGTGCGGCGGCCACGGTGACGAAGGGCAAACCGCCGCCAGTGCCGGGACATGTGCCTGGCTGGGCCAAGCAGGAGCAGCTGCATCACCAACAGCTCCAGCGAGAGCAGATGCAGCGAGAACAGCTCCAGCGGGAGCAGTACCAGCGGGAGCAGAGGCAGCGAGAGCAGAGGGAGCTGCAGGCGCGCGATCTGAAGCAGCGAGAGCAGCTGAAACGGGAACAACAGCAGCGAGAACAGTTCCAGCGAGAGCAGAGCCAGCGAGAGCAATACCAGCGAGAACAGAACCAGCGAGAACTGTCCAAGCGTGAGCAGTTCCAGCGGGAACAGCTGCAGCGAGAGCAGCTCCAACGAGAGCAGCTCCAACGAGAGAAACTCCAACGAGAACAGCTCCAGCGAGAGCAGCAGCAGCGGGAACAGCTCCAACGAGATCAGCTCCAGCGAGAACAGCTTCAGCGAGAGCAGCTCCAGCGAGACCAAATCCAGCTGCAGCAACAAACGGCAGCGGCCGTGCAAATCGAGCGGCAACGCCGCCAGGAGCTGGAAAGGCAACTCCGCCTCGAGAAGGAGGCGCGCTACGAGCGAGAGGAGCGCAACCGCCTGGAGCGGGAATACTACGAGCAGCAGCTGCAGCGCCAGCAGGCCGAAAGACAGCTCCAACTGGAGAAGCAGCGCCAGCAGCAGGAGCAACTGGAGCGCCAGCGCCGCCAGGAGATGGAACTCCGACTCCAGCAGCAACGGGAGCAGGCCGCCCAGGTCAACAATTTCATCCACGCGCCGCAGTCCGTGTTCCGTCCCATTGACCACGAGGCGCCGGGCCAGCCGGGCATCTACAAGCCCATTGCCCAGAAGTCCCAGCCGAATGCCTCGAATGTCTGGAAGCCACCCACCCAGCAGCCGCCGCAGTCCCAGCAGTCCCAGCAGCATTTGCAGGCGAGATCGGCGCCCACCTACAGCAATACTCCGTCTCCGTCATCGACGGCCACGTCGCCCATCGGACTGCCGTGGGTGGCCAAGCCGAAGGTGGACAACAGCGACTTCCGGCGCAAGGCGCATCACTTCGAGGAGCGATCGTTGAGGGATAACCTGGAGCAGCAGCAGCATCCGGCCTATCCCAATGGAAATGGAAACCATGGACAGGGTCATGGACAGGGCTACCTGCAGCGCCACAACTCGCTGAGATCGAAGGCAGCGCCTCCGGCTCTGAGTGAGTTCAAGAAGAGACCTTCGCTGCCGAATGCCATGGAGCCAGGATCTGGAGCACCGCCTCCGCCGACGACGTACCAGACTCCTCCGCCGCCCACGAATATTTCCTTCACCTACGCGGATTTCCCGCCGGTGAGGAGGCAGCAAGGCGGCAATGCCCACGCCTACAGGAGCCAACCCTGTCTGACGAGCGCCGTGGAGCAGGCCGATGCCCTGACCAATCCCCTGGGGCCACCCCTGGTACTGACCAGCTCCAATCCCACCTACCTTCCGGCACCGGGACAGCGAAGATTCGATTACATCAGCAGTCCCGTGGACGTGGACGCGGAGAGTCCGCCGAACAGTCCAACCAGTTTCCTCACCATGCCCAATCCCAGCCTGATGACGGACAACACCGACGACGATCTCGACCTGGACTCGGACAACAACATGCTGGAGTACCGGGCGGAGACCAAGGTGATGCGGAAGCCCAGGAGCCAGACGGCCGTGCGGGTAGCGGATCGCCGCAACGCCCATATGAGCGATGACGAGGTCTATGGTCGCAATTCCAGGGCAGCCAAGTCGCTGCTCCACACGATGAAATCGCTGGGAGGAAGTCCGGGAGCCCCAACTCCTGGTAGAGCGCCTGGCCAGCAGAAACGCCAACCCCTGACGGCCCCGAGTTCGCCCAAAGCCGGATGCCTTTCGCCCGATGGGCGGCAATACCAGGCTCCGATGGTGGAGCCACTCTTCCCGCAGCTCAACTTTGAACCCAAGCGACAGCCGCAATATCCTGCCACGCCTCCCACTTCCGAGGCTTCCACGCCTCTGATCAATTACCAGGCGAATCCCACCTACACGCCGCCCCGAACGCAGCCGGATTCGAACTCATACCGGGGGGAAACCCACACATCCTACGTGGTGACCTATCCGATGGACGATTCCGGCGATGAGCCCGAACCCGAGTCCCTGGCCATGTCCCAGCGGATACGCCGGGCCTCGGAGCACTCCAATGCCAGCTCTTCGCTTTCGTTGGGCAGCACCAGTTGGACGGCGAATCCTGTGCACAATGTGGGTCCTCCAGTGGATCGAAGCACTAAGCCGCAGGCTCAAACGGTGCCGAAGATAGCTCCCCAGCAGGTGCCCAAGCAAGTGTCTCAAAAGGTGCCTCAAGTGCCACAACAGGTGCCTCAGCAAGTACCACAGTATGTGCCTCAACAAGTGCCTCAGCAAGTGGCACAGCAAGTGCCACAGCAAGTGCCTCATCCAGTGCCTCATCCAGTGCCCCAGCAAATGCCTCAACAAAAGCCTCAGAATGTGCCACAGTATGTGCCCCAGCAAGTGCCTCAACAGATGCCTCAACAAAAGCCTCAGAATGTGCCACAGTATGTGCCCCAGCAAGTGCCTCAACAGATGCCTCAACAGAAGCCTCAACCTTTACCTCAAAAGCTTCCCCAACAACTGCCGCAGGACATACCCCTGCCGAGTCCCAATCTCAACGCCAAACCAGCACCCACCACGCCCAGCAGCAGACCCCGTCTGAGTGCCCGAAGTCACACCATTGACAGCAGCTACGAGAATCGACCCCTGCAGAATCGTGTGATGTCCCAGCAGACCCTGACCACCAGCCACCAGTCGAGCATCCTCACCCAGAAGCAGCAAAAGGAGCAGCACATCAGCGAGCTGCGCCGCAAGAGCCTGGGCAATGTCCTGGAGAGCAGCCAGAAGAGCAGCTCCTACTTCGAGCAGCAGCAGCTGCAGGAATACAAGTCCTCGGCCCCGCCCGACACGCCGGACATCGTCAAGTCCTCGCTGCCCAAGGAGAACGCCCCCTTGCTGAAAAAGTTCGGGCCTCCCCAGAGACACCATTACGTGCCCAACGCCTACCAGAGTCCGCAGATCAACAAAGGAGGCAGTGCCTCCAGCACGACGGTGACCAGCAGCACCACGATAGTCCAGCAACAACACCAGCAGCATCACCAGATAAAGCCGAGTATTGTGGAGACCCCAGCCACGCCACAGCCCCAGGTGCCGCCCGAGGACGAGATCCCGCACAACATCGTCTTCAACAACGTGAGTGCCTTCACCTCGCTGAGCCGACGCCACCACGAGGAGGACTCCAGCCAGCAGCAGCAGCAGCAGCAGCATCAGTCGGCGGGATCGCGGGTGAATCGGCTGAGCAAGTGCGACTCCTGGAACCAGATCTGCCAGCTCCAGCAGCAAACCCAGCCGGCGCAGCAGTCCTACAACCAGCCAGGAGCACCACCAGGCGGCGAACTGAGGCGCTCCAAGTCCGGACACTCCCTCGCGGTGCCAAAGCTGTACGAGGCGGGCATCGACAAGGCGCAGGTCAGCGAGAAGCAAAGGACCGTAGCAGCATATTTCTCGGGCCAGAAGTCACCCAACAGCCAGCAGGTGGAGGAACTGCGTCAGATCACCGCAACGACGTCTCGCAAATCGGCCATCAATCGCACCAAGACGAGCGAGAAGCTGTCGGCGGCGGCCCGCAAGTCCCTCAGCTCCCTGACCACCTCCAATGGCAACATGTCCACGGTGGGCATGTCCCGGGGCGGGGGCGCGCCCATGATTGGGGGCGGACTAAGCCGGAGCGCCACGATGCCGCACATCGCCAACCTGAATCTGCTGGACGAGAGCAATGTCGAGGACGCCTTCGAGCAGCTGATGATGGGTGCTTAGAAATCAAATTTACAACAAACCAAATGCCAAAAAATGCCAAACCCAAAAATTAAAAATAAAAAATAAAAAATCACATAATTAACTAACAAAAGAAAACAAAAAGTCCAACCAACCACTCAAGCCAACAAAAACAATCAAGAAACTTTGAAACTTTGCAACACTGAGGCATTCCAGTTTTCCAGAAACTGGATGAGAAGTGAGAAGCGAGAAGCGAAAAGAAAGAAAAGAAAGAAAAGAAAGCATAGACCGAAGAGTTATCGAAATTCTATCGAAATCGAATTTATAATCGAGTGACTTTAGTAACTGTAACGGCAACTGTACTGATTAATGTTTACTTGAAGCTTAGATTTAGTTAAGTTTTAGTTTTTGTTTGTTTTTTTTTTTTTTTTAACAACCCCACCCCCTCCCATTTGCGATATTGATTTAAAAAAAAAAATTAACTAGAAAAACTAGAAAATCAGTTGCAAAAGATCGAGAAAAATTATTTAAAATTAGAAAAAAAAAAGGGCAGGGACTTTTAGGCGGTTTCTTTTCTTTTTGTTTTTCTCTTTGTTTTGTTTATTTTGTTAGACAAACACAAACACAAACACAAAAACACAAACACACACACCCTCACACCCTACACTCAAAGAAAATAATCATTATGTTTGCTGCACTGCGATCCAACAACAACAACAATAACAACAACAAGAACATCTCCAACAACAACAATAAGCAAGCAACAACAGCAACAGCAATTTTATCGATAAATCAAGATTTGTGAGTTGAAAGAAAAAAAAAATATCAGATGTACAGAATGCCGACCCCCCCCTTCCTACCGTTTTTTTGTTTCTTTTTTTGCCAGCGCCCCTGCCCCGCCTAGTACTACCAAAAAAATATAGATATATATATATATATATCTGATATATTATATATATAAAATGCTATATCGCCCAGCAGCAGAAGCCTAACACCTTTGAAAATCCCAAAACACAAACACAAAACACTCAAAAATTACATCTTTTTTTTTGGTTAAAATAAGAGTTTTTTAAAAGGGTTTTTCAAAATCTATAAGAGGAAGTATTTAAAATCATTAATTTTAATATAAAATATTCCGCTTTAAGATCAGGAATAAAAGTCTTTTAAAGAAACTCTAAGAAACGTTTTTTTTGGAAAAAATCTCTTTTGAATTCCAAATAAAAAAGCTACTTGGAGAATCTTAAAAATAATTTAAAATCTCTTTAAAATATTTATATTTTATGCTTACTTTTAAAATAGAAAGATTTTCGTTTAATATTTTATACTTTTTTTCTATTTCAAAACTGTTTTGGAAAAACAAAAAAGCTTCTCAGAGAATCTTAAATATAATTTAAAATCTCTTAAAATACTTGTACTTTATGCTTTCCTGCCTTAAATATTATAGACGTTTTTTTTTTTCATTTGAAACTTAAAAAATAATTTAAAATTAGAACAAAATCAAAACTCTTCTAAAAAAAAACTTTATTTTCTCCAAAAAACTGTGTAATTATGTTAAGGTTTTTGTTTTGCGTATTTTTACTTGTACATATATTTGTATTGCCTGAAAGTTGTTCCTCGGCGTTGAATTTTTAGCGCTTTATTTCCCATCAAATTGTATTCCCCCCCCTTAAGTTGCGCCACGTTACGTTCTGTTACGTTCTGTTACGTTCTGTTACGTTCTGTTACGTTTTGTTACGTTTTGCTCGTTCGTTCGTTCGTTCGTTTGTTCGTTCGTTTGTTCGTTCGTTGGTTGATTGGTTGATTGATTGATTGACTGGTTGATTGGTTGGTTGGTCCAGCAAGGAATTCACTTCAAGAATACACAATAAAAAAATAATCCAATATTATTATTTTTTAAGCAGCAAAAGAAACCCCCTTTATGTCCCGTTTTTTTTTTCTTATTTTTTTATTTAATTTTTTTTCAATTTTTTGTAACCGACTGTGTTTCTTGGCCTCTGTTTTTTGTACATATTTTACATTATATATCCACCCACCACCGCCCACAGATGAGATGAGAAAACAGATTTTTTTTTCTTTCCAATTTCGATATTTTTCCGTAATTACAAGATATATATTCTCAAAAATATATATATATTTTTCGTCAACAGTTGAAAGTTTTGCTGCTGACCTGCTCCTGTTTTCCCTGACCCTCGATTTAAAGCATGATTTTTTTACTTTTATTCTGTTACTCTTTTAGTTTTAATTGTAAATAAATATTTTTGTGCATGACTTGTTTATAAAAAATATTTTACACTTAAATTTTGATTACTTTTTATTACATTTCATTTTTTAAGAAACCTTAAAAGTCATAGTTTCCAACAAATCTTCCTTCCTTATTTTATTCCAAATTTCTTTCATTTTATTCAACAATTTATGGCACAAAAATAAATTTAAAAAAAAATCAAACCATTACCACTCGAAACAGTCACAGTCATGCCATTAGCGACGATTTTTTGTTTATCGTTTCCTGTGTCCATTTTTTAGCGCGTTTTTTTTTTCCTTTCGATGGGGACAAAACCCACACACTGGAAAAAAAACCATATCGCTTGTGTGTGTGTGCGAAAGCTTGAAATATTTTTTGAATACTTTTTGTAGTTGTAGTTCTTTGATGATGTTGCGTAGTGTGTTAAAAAAAAATAAATGAATAAAAAATAAACTCGTTGCCTGCCCAGATACAAGACACATTGTAATTTTGAATAACAAAAATCTAGATTTTGTGTAAATGATTTTTTTTTTAATGATTTGTTGCATGGCCCCGAAAACTAATCAATATTATTTGTTTGCTTTTTTTCTTCTTTTTTATCTTCCAACCTGCTGCAAAAAAATATATAAAAAAACCAAAAACCGCATCCTTAAAAACAAAAAAACAAACCAAAATTTTTACACACAGCAGCCCAGCACAAGAGCTCCTCCTCGACCAGCGAACAGCGAACGGAGACAAAGTCCAAGGATGGCGGTGCCACAGTGACCACAACAACAACAAAGGGTAGGATATTAAAAAGGATATACTCTTTTATATATTCTATATTTTTATATCCTTTTTTTATCCTTTTTTTTTTTTAGTTACCACACGCACTGTTAGCGGCAGTGCCGCCTCCAAAAATATTTCGCCCTTGGCCAAATTCAAGCAATTGGACAAGCAGGCCGCCGCCCAACAGGCACAAAAGTAAGTCATTTATTTTCTTTTATATTATATAAACTCCAAATTTATATCTACATTATTGTATTTGGAATTTTTTTATTATAAATATTTGTATATACATAATCGTACATAATTACAATACATATATCAGCGAGCATAAACCAAAAACATGTCCTCGAAAACACACACATTACATTTGCGAAACACTTACATTTATTTGGTAGAGAGGTCAAACACCAAAATACTTGTTAAATAAAACCACATTTGTGCAGGTTCTTACACTGAAAGAGCAAAAATTGAAACGGTTTAAAATTTTGAATAAGAAATTTCTAAAAAAAAAACAAAGGCTCTCGCATTTCTGGAGATTATTTTCAATGAAAAACTTTCAATTTCAAAATCAAAAACCAAACATATAATAAAATATAAAGAAAAAAATATATTCTAGACAAATATTCATAAAAAAAATACAATTTTGAAAGGTTTTCCAATTCAAAAAGTGAAAAAATCAAACTTTGAAAAAAACGTAGCATACTTTTCAGGGCAAAGTCCTTTTCAATCTTTGCTCTTTCGCCCCTTCACCCCTCCACCTCCACTGCACACATACAAACAATAAAATTGGTTAACGGTGCATCCTGGCACTTACATGGAAGAAAAGCAAGCACAGTCTTCACTGCCTATAACGAATTTCACATTACTTCGGTGTTGGTTCTACCTTTTTATTTTCGAAATGGAAAAAGTTTTGTCCTTTTTTTCTGCCCCAAAAAAAAGAAGAAAATATATGTACATAAAGTTAATCCTTGGCTAGCCTTGAAAAAACTCTCTCCGAAATTCAAAAAACAAACAAATATCGCGTTTCAAGTTTTTTTTTCGATATCCTTTTTTTTGTAATAATTGTTGTTGTTGTTTCTTGCTAACACAAAATGAAAAAAAAAAAACGAAAATATTTTATATATAAAAACACATACACATACACAAAACACACTTAACACAAATCCAAACAAAACTAAAACAATAAATAAAAAAAAACACACAAATAGGCAATAAGAAATAAAAAAAACAAAAGAATTTTTTGAAAGATGATGATGAAGATGGAAAGTTTTTTGTGTGAGTTTCGCTAAAACGTCTGCAATCCTCCAACCTTGAATCATTTTGTTCAGATCATCTCCAACAACAACAAGCACACCCACCACCCCCGGCGGTTCGGCACAACCGTTATTCAAATTTACCGATCCGGCATTAAATGCGCGCGCCGCCACTGTCAAGGATCAACTTCTGCAGTGGTGTCAGCATAAAACGCAGGAATATGAGGTATCCAAAACCTAAACAACCACAAAAACAAAACAAATCCAATTCCAATTCCAATCTATAAAAAAAAAACAAACAAAACAAACCAAAGCTTTAGCCTAAAGTTGAAATGCCAATTAGCAAGAGCAAATTTTAAGTTAAATAGTTTTATGATAAAAAAAACAGCAACTGCAACTGCAACTGTAACTGAAACTGCCCTAAAAAAAACGTCTCAGCCATTGTTATATGTCCTTGTTAGCCTGTTTGCTATTTCTTGGCTCTTTTTTTCCAAAGCAATTAAGGTCAAAATGGGGTCAAACATTTTCCAAGATTGTCTTAGTTTCGATAAATAAAACGACATAAATAATGGTTTGAATTTATCGAAATTAATACAATGAAAAATATCGATTGTCTTAGCTTTTTTCTATATAAAAATATATATATATTTATTCTGAAATAAAATCGATAGATTTTTTTAGAAATTATCGAAACTCCTAGACTATATATTTTGACCTTAAATGCATAGAAGTAGTTGATTTTTTCGTTTCTCTAGTCTTGCCGTATGTTTTCATGTATTTTTTTTTTATATATTTATTTTCTAAAAATTGCATCTTTTAATAACAAACAATCTAACGACAAAACCAAAACAAGCAACAAAACAACAAACATGATAAACTTAATAAACAAACAACTTCTAACAGCGCCTAACTTTGGCAAAGCTTGAAAGCTTTTTCTTCAAAACAAAACAAAACAAACAACAAAAAGAAACATAAAAATGCATAGAAAACACACACACACACACACACACATACACATTCACACTCGCACACAAACACAAAAAGCACGTCTATGAAGAACAAGAGAAGAAGAAGAAACAGAATGAAGAAGACATAGAAATTGTTTCCGTTTCCGTTTCCGTTACTGCTTTCGATTATACTGCTTTACGATAACTTATCGATTACTGATCACACTTATCGCTTATCGCATTTTGGCATTTCGCTTCCAAATCGCGCACTGGAAAAAAATATCGTGTTCCCAGTGCGCTAGAGTTATCGCCGCTGTTGTTGTTATTGTTCGAATAATCATTATAATCGTAATAATCGACTGTCGCTTTAGTTGTATTCACTTACTTGCTGGTTAATTAATTTGGCGGAGCCTGGAAAACTAAAAAATAAAACGCTTTTGCTTGAGGAAATATTAAAAAAAAAAAAAAAAAAAATGATAAATAATAATTAATTAAAAAGGCCATCAAACGAACCCCAACAACAAATCAATCAATAAAACCATCTCTGATACGTTTTTATCGATTTCTGAATTGATCTCCAACCATTTGTGTGTGTGTGTGTTGTTCGCAGAACGTCCAAATAAGCAACTTTAGCTCGAGCTGGTCAGACGGCTTGGCCTTTTGTGCGCTGATCCACCATTTCTTGCCAGATGCATTTGATTTCTCCAAACTAACCAAGCAGACGCGCCGACACAACTTCGAGCTGGCCTTCAGCGTTGCTGAGTAAGTATACGCCCCGTGTGCCTCGAATTTCTAATTAAATATACAATATATAGAAAATATATAGGAAATGTATAAAAAAAATATATAGGAAGTATGTAGAAAACATAGAGAAAAATATACAGAAACCGAGAGACGCTGCCGTTTATCGTATGGCTCGAATCACGAGGATAGATCCAAGAGAATGAAGTATAGAAAAGATTACAAGAATCATTTCCTGGATCTTAGCTTTCAAAGTTTCTCCAAATTCATTCTAAATTTAGAAAGTTATTTAAAAGAAGGAAAGTCTCTTTTTGAACCTATTATCCTTTTTGGATATCCTATCCTTGATGGATTTTTCGCTATTTCTCTTAAGAAACCTTTTTTAAAGTAAATTTTTCTTCCAAATTGATTCTAAACTGGATCCCTTTCAAAACTTCCAATTTTAAATAAATTTTTCTATATACTATATTGGATATTTTATTCGGAATCTACAAATTAAGAATAAAAAACTTTGAAATTAATCAATTCTTTTGAAACATTTTTAGTGAAAAGGCTGGCATTGCACCTTTGCTGGACGTGGAGGACATGGTGGAGATGAGTCGCCCGGACTGGAAGTGTGTCTTTGTCTACGTGCAGAGTATATATCGCAGGTTCCGGAACTGCCAATAGATCCGGGATCCAGGATCCAAGTCCAGATTCAGTCCAATAAACAGCAGTCAGTCCAAATCCGATAACAAAGTCAGCAAAACGCTCAACGGCAACAGCAGAAACTCATTAAATTTTAAGCAGAATCCCTTTGGCATTTCGTGTTGAACGCATTAATCCTTTCCCCCTTCTCAAGTCCCTTGAAAAAATATCCTGCAAACATCTAACTGTATATCGGCATATGTATGATATATATAATCATTCATATATATATATATAGAATTTTCTTTAACTGTAGCGCAAATGGCAGCGCAGGCTTGTCGAACTTGAAACAGCCGACTCTTTGTACGTTTTTTGTGTTTGTTTTACTTTTTTACTATATTATTATTACGATTACGCATTATTATTTGTTATCGAACTCGAAGCAGAAGCAGAAGCAAAACTATGCAATAATTGTTGATTTATTATATATAAACATTATTTTTTTTATATTAATTTTAATTGTAAAGCCGCCGCCCCCATCGAGGTGAGTGCGAAGCGAATTAAATGAGAAGGCAGTGCAGTTACTAACCCTGCTGGCGATAATCGGCTATCGATAATGGATCATAAATACGCATATACTACAATATATAGAACATAACGGTGCCGTCGCTCACATTGATGATTTACTGTAATAATAAACATATATACCATATATATATATATATATATATATATATTCTATGTACGTATGTGTAACGAGAACGAAACATTTACTAACCGATGCCAATCGAAATGGCCGCAAACAAAAATCATAAAACAGCAAAAGAAACTCAAACTGGATGTTTTATTTTTGGGATTTTTGGTTAAATTTTATTCTGAAAATTCTAGAAGAATATGGACTTGAAAATCTTTAAACACCTCAATTACCCCATAACTCCAAAAATCACTCAAATATGCTTACAAAAATGGTCATATCTTTATTTATTTTATTCAGATCCTTAAGCGGAATACCTTAATGGATTTGTAACT
The DNA here is from genome assembly GCA_035047325.1 of Drosophila vallismaia. NCBI lineage: Eukaryota > Metazoa > Arthropoda > Insecta > Diptera > Drosophilidae > Drosophila > Drosophila vallismaia. The sequence continues at coordinate 9,746,402 of JAWNPU010000025.1, read as the reverse complement.
TAATTCTCTATAAATCTGCATCAAAATTTCGATAACAAATTTTTTATCGATTTTTTCAAAATTTTTATGATGGTACCCCTTGTAAAAATTTGGATTTCCGATATTTCCCCTTATCTTATCCATATCTTGGCCAATTTTAATGCGATCCTTGCAAGGGATACCGCAAACGAAAGGTGAAGGAATTCCCTATTCATCTGCGTCAAAATTTCGATATCAAATTTTTTATCGATTTTTTCAAAATTTTTATGATGGTACCCCTTGTAAAAATTTGGATTTTCGAGGTTCCCTCTTATCTTATCCATATCTTAGCCAATTTTAAAGAGATCCTTAAACGGAATACCAATAATAAAAGGTAAAGGAATTCCCTAATTATCTGCATTTAAAGTTTTTTGAATAAATCGCTTTTAAATTTTTTTGAAACGTTTTTATAGGACCCCCTTAAAAAATCGTCGAAATCGTATTCAGTGCCAAAATGTACCTCCTTGCCAAGACTATATCTTGGCAAATATTTATCAGATCTTGAAGGGAAATATATACAAAACGATTTTTGATTCTCTTCTTTGCGTATCTGCATTGTTATCGATTTTAATCGATTGCTTTCGACGCCTTTCGATGCCTTTTGATAATTTTCCGATTTCTAAGCGGAATATCTTAACCGACTTGTAGCTTTATTGGCCAAGATAAGAGTCCTAATCTTCAAAGGAAATCTATATCCCTGTCAGGAGAAGCCTCCTAAAGCCACGGAAATCCTTCTCAAAAAAGGCTTCACTGTATCATTTAGAGCAGTGTGCCTTTTATTTTGGAGCTGTGAGAAAAAACGAAGCAGCTGGTGGGTCTGGCACTTGGCTCAGAAACTCGGTGAAAGTCTAGCGTTTAAGTTTTTTGTAAGATGTCGCAACAAAATTCAGTGTAGAAATTCGTAATTCAAAATTTAGTTCGTTACGCACGCACGCACACACACGCAGACAGGCCAGCAGAGGGCAAGCAGGTTGAAGATAGCAAGCAGTCACCCGTGCCCCGTGCTTCGTGCTCCGTGCCCCCCCAACCCCCCGATCAGAAAGCAATTGAAAGCAGTGTGACTTGCACGCCACGTGACAGTAAAAAAAAAATTTAAAAAAAAAAAAAAACAATCGAAAAATATTTTGCATTTCTGCAACAGCAACCTTTTCAACCTTAGCATTTTGAAACGAGAAACAAAGAGCAAACGAGCATCATGTCGCAGCATCAGCATCCCATTCTCTCCGAGGCAGCTGCTCTACGCTTGTTGAACGGTGTGGTGGCCAGCGGTACTGCCACGCCCCTTAACGCTGCACCGAGCTCGCCACCGACGCCACCGCCAGCCCATGTCCAGGTGGAGGCCATGCCCGAGGCCAGTTGCTCCACCGAATTGGGTGGCGGTGGCGGTGGCGCCGGCGCACTGGCCACACCCAACGCCTCAACGGCCGCCATGGAGATAAGTGCGGCAAGACTGCGCATGCTGCCACCGCCCGCCCGGCATCCGCTTCAGGAGAGTGTCCACTCGGCTAACCAGTATGGCAACTCGTGCCGCATCTGCCGCTGGAACCGCAGCGACATGGAGATCATTAACTGTCCCTGCAACTGCAAGGGAAGCGTGGTAAGTGGGGCCAGGATACAGGATAGGGGATCACCCCCAAAAGAACTCTACTCACACGGTTTCGGTGTATCAATCTTTTAGGGCTTCATCCACATGAAGTGTCTCAAGCGTTGGATCATGCATCGGCGGGACAATCGCTGCGAAGTCTGCAATGCGGTGTTCGACATCTCGGAGGAGCGGGTGAGCCTGAAGCTAATGCTGCGCACCTTCTGCTGTGGCCGCTGCTGTGGCCTGATCGTGAAGCACCTGCTGTTCAGTGCCTCCTTAATGCCCCTGGCCCACATCATCCTGCAGCAGGTGAGAGAAATGTGCCAGCCCCTCCAACCATTCAATCTGATAATACTGCGTAATGTGGTCGAGGCTTACCTGAGATTCATCCACTGTCCACAGGTGCTTCAGTGTATGGATAATCTGAACCAGGGCAGTACCGAGCAGCTGACCGTCCAGGAGGTATTCGTCGCCTCCTGTGCCCTACTCACCTCCAGTGCCCTATTCTTTCACTTCTTCGAGTTCGTGACCACGCGCTGCCTCCTGATCCGGAATATATTGCGCCACTGGTGGATGTTTGGCAGCACCTCTGACTTTGCCCTGGTCGAGATCGAGGACGATTCCATCGATCTGTTCTGATCGCAGGCAGGAACCATTAGCCAGTAGCCATTAGCCATTACCCATTACCCATTAGCCATTAGCCATTAGACATTAGCCAGTAGCCGCGAGACAGGAGGAGTATACATAATCCACATTACCCACAGGGTCAAACCCTTGACGATGCAGTGCCACAGAGAGCCAAGTGCCGATGCCAACGGACTCCCGCCATCTTACAATAGATTTTCCCCATGATCCGGCCCTTCAAATTTCGAGTATTCAATAAAAATTTAGATTCCAACATTCTATAGTGGGATTTTTGTTTTTAAATTAATATTAATATAATATAATTAATATAATAACAATAAGAAAGCTTTTTAAAACAGTTTCAAAACTCTATTATTTATTTTGTTACAAAACAGTGGGAACAGAGTATTAGTTAAGCAATTAACATGGAAAAACCATTAATATTGTCTAAAGGTATACTTTACTATATCGTATCAAAAATGGTGAATTATTCCTTTATTTAGTTGTATAATTATTTATGTTTACTCCAACGGAATTAATTCAAATATTGAATTTGAAAACTTTGGCGCCAGCGTTTCACACTTTTCAACACTACGCCTTCTATGCTGAAATATCGATATATTATTCCTGCCCGGTTCGTTAATTCCCACCCGGTTCGAGGAAAAGCAAGAAATTTTTTAGAATTTCTCTCCAAACTATGTCCTAAATTACTTGAATATTCTAAAACAAACAAATACCCAAAAAATAAATTAAATTGCATTTCTTCAAGCCTTACACGGCGAAGAACTCTTGCAGTTTAAAAATACACAAAACTCTTTTAATTAAAGAATATAGAAAGTACATTTAGCATACGAATTTTTCTAGATGTATTCAGATTTAAATCTTCCGCTTGCACGCAACATGTGTGTGACCTTTGTGTGACCAAAAGAGCTACTATCGATATACGTTAGGCTAAGGTAACAAAATATTCCGATATAAATATATTGTTGTGGGGGAAAAATATCGACATTACGATATAAATATTTTCGACATCCCTACCGTAAAATCGACACACGAAGCGAAAAGGGAAAATAATAAAAGTGCCCGAGCCAGCAGCGATTCCGATCCGCAGCAGAACTCCTGGTCACAATCTCGAGCTTCGGCACACGCCCCCCGTAAATTAGATGTATTCGCAACTGTGTAAGTGCCGTTTCGTTCTTTTGATTACCAACAAAAAAATACAAAAAAAAAAATACAAAAAAAAAAAAAAAAAAAAACGCATAAAACCAAACAAAAGTTATAAAAGGCAAGGCAAAGCAGCGCAGCGCAAAGCCAAAGCAAACAAGCAACGGGCACGGGCAGCAGCAACAAAGAAAGGAAAACCGAAGAACGGCCCGAAAGAAAGTGAAGTGAAGCCAGAAGTGAAGGAGGAGGCGGAGAGCCAAACCAGAAAACCAGATCGACCGACTTTTTTGTGGCTTTACTTCTTTGCGGACAGGGCGGCCTGTGTTTTGGTTTTCTCTCTCTTGGCGCTCGCCACTCGACGACTTGCTTTTGCTTTTTGTTGCGGCACGGCACGGCACGGCACGTGTGCGAATCTCTGTGCCTCGTTTGCGATTCCAAACTAACACAACAAATCGTGCATTCTTCCCCACTTTCTTGCAGAGACACCCTGCCCCCATCAGCCCCCTCTCTCATCCCCGAGTAATACACGCAACAAAACAGACGCGGACGCGGACGCTGACGCGGGAGGAGCATCCACCCACAGAAGCTACAGATTCAATCAGATCGAGAACAGAACCAGAGAACCCTAGAACCAGAGAAGAACAGCCCAGATCCCACCCAGGTGAGGCACGCAGCCAGAGATCTGCCTAGAAGATGGCTGACCAACAGGTAATGGCGTCGGCGTCGTCGTCGGCCACCGGCAACAGCAACACACCAAAGTTCCTCTACAACCTGGCTTTGGATGCACTCGTCGGTAGTCTGGGCACCACGGTGCCGGCTCTCGAGAGGATTAGCCGTTTGCCGGAGCTGCCCCGCAACATACTCATCGATGTCTACGAAATGGTGAGTCCATCACGTTGTTTCGTTTTCGCCTGTTCTCGGATATGGCTGTCCATTTCCTGTCCTGTCACGTGTCCCGGAAAAGCTATATGGGAATGGGACAGTTTGAAGAGTTCAACTATACATCCTTCTCGCTCCCGGAACGCCCCCCGGGAACGAAACGGATGTCAAAAAGTTGTGGTAGTAAGAGATGGTTAGATCTAAGAAATGTGGCAAGAACGAGACGAAGATGCAACTTCCCGTTTTGGGAAAACCAACTGTTGGTTCCAATTGGAATTGCATTTTGAAAGCTTCCTAGAATTGGAATTGGGATTTGGGATTGCATCTTTTTTTACGGAAGCTTTTTTTTTTTTTAGATGAAAGTCATGAATGGGGAAGCATAACGAGATCCAGATCCAGATCCAGATTGAGATCGTTATCATTATGGTAACTCCTTATCATCGGGTTGGGATTGTTCAGATTTCGCCACTGGCAATTACCATTTTCTCATACTCATACTCATTATCGGAGTCCGAGTCGGGTCCGGGAGGTGGGTGTGACGATGCCACTTGTCGGTCTGTTTGCTTTTCCGCTTAAATTGTTTGCACCCTGCCAGCCAGCTGGGATTAACCCTAGAATGCCATAGAATGCCATAGAATACCATAGAATGCCTTAGATTGAAATCCCATCCTCAGGAATTTCTTTCCAAGCTTCCCACAGTCCGAGACATTTGTTTATAGATTCCGTATCGCTTTTTTATTTACGATTTATTGATCGCATTCTAGGGTTAAGTTACTGGCGCTCGCTTAACGTGTCGTTTACCCAAAAATCAAAATGAGTTTTCCCTGAATTTCTGGCCAACGACATGCCTTCAGATGGATTACATTTAAGCGAATCACCCCCCACACCCACAGGTGGTTCCCATTCCTGTTCCCATTCCTGTTCCCATTCCCATTCCCACTCCGATTCCCATTCCCCTACATGGTCAATGGCGATTGTCATAATAAACCAGCAATTACAGTGTAAATTATAAACAGAAGCGACAATATTGGATGGGGCATGGGGAGCAGAGGCTGTGGTCTAAAAATAGCCAACCAGTCCAGCAACTGGCCGTGGGTTGGTGCCTCCTCCTGTCCTGATTCCTCCTCCTGTCCTGGTGCCTGCAGACCTGCTGCTGTGGCGCAGCTGCTGGAGAAGAGCCATTGAACTTGCTGATAATGGCTAAGCAAGTTCCATTGTCCGCTGATTGGATCTTCTCTCTTGTTTACATCTTGCTGGCCCTTCCATCGACCTAAATTGGGGTTTTCTTTTCGCGATTCTATTGTTTATCAAATGGTTTCATTATTTTTTTAGATGGCACCGCTTGATTCTTTGAAAGACACCCTCTTGGAGGAACTAACCCGCCTGGAGGTGTTCACCCGTTTGGTCCGCTACACGCCCGCCCGCAGCAAGCTGCTGCGCATCCTGGCCTCGTTGATGGCCAGCAAAAGGATGCTGGCCAATCGGCTCAGTGAGGCCTACATTGCCCGCTACGGCCAGGACATGGAGTTGAATGGCGATCAGGAGGAGGAGGAGCGCAAGGCCGAGGAGATGCTGCAACTGCCATCGGCTGCCAGACAGGACGACCGTGCCAGGGAGCTGCTCCGCGAATATAGCCAGCTAAAGCCCGTCGATGACGGGGCCAGCAGCAGCAACAGTGCCAAGAAGAAAGTACCATTGCAGACCGAACCATGTGTGATGTCTCCCCCCAACTTGCCGGAGCTGGCTGTTGAGGAACTGCACGCCATCGACATGGGTCTGCGTCTGGGATCGTTCCTCTCGGAGGCCGGCTGGATGCAGGAGAGCATCTCTGTGCTGGCCTGCCTCAATGCAAGACTGAAGCGCCTGCCGCCCCACAAGAACTGGCTCGAGTTCCGTCTCGACTGCCTGCAACGGTAAGTAGTCAGAAATTTGTGCATTTAATGCCTGAATTATGGTTTAATCTGGAAATATTCAACAGCCTGCTGTATGCCGAATCGGCGCATTGCAACTTTAAGCTGGCACACCGCACCTACGAGGAACTTATCGAACTGAACCGCTTCCTCACCGAGACAGTGCCTGCCCAGCTGGTGGCCCTCACCTACAGCCAGATTTCGGCCATGTACTTTGTCCGTAACGAGTACAACAACAGCCATATGTGGAGCGGTCTGGCCATGCGTGTCCTCAAAGCATCCGCCTCGCCGCGGTAAGTACTTAGGATCCCTTAGGATTTTTAAAACTCTTAAATCTTGATTGATGGATTTTATTATATCGTCCAACAGCATCGCCATCGACGTACTCCGCCAGGCGGCCAAGGCCTGTGTGGTTAAGCGGGACTTTGCCCGGGCCAATCTGCTCATCTGCCAGGCGGTGCGACGTGCTCGGTAAGGAGACACACACACATCTCTTTGCCTCGCTCTTTTTCGCTGATGTTTTTGTTTACTTTCAAGTTAAAAAAGCTAAAAAAAAAAAAGAAGCTTATTTAACGCTTAATCATTGACAATGTCTAGCCCTTCCATGGACTGAATATTTTCTGTTTTAATCCTCGTTATTGACCCAATCTTGCGCTCCTTTTTTACAGCCAACATTTTGGAAGCAATCATCAGAAGTACGGCGATGCCCTGCTGGACTATGGCTTCTTTCTGCTCAACGTGGACTCGGTTTTCCAATCGGTGAACGTCTACAAGGAAGCCTTGGCCGTGCGTCGCGGCATCTTTGGCAACATGAACTTCCATGTGGCCATTGCCCACGAGGACCTGTCCTATGCCTACTATGTGCATGAGTATAGCACCGGCGACTTCAGCTGTGCCCAGGATCATGTGGACAAGGCAGTGACCATTTTGAAGAATTTAGTGCCGAGCAATCATCTCATGCTGGCCTCGGCCAAGCGCGTCAAGGCTCTGCTGCTGGAGGAGATTGCCCTGGACAAGATGGCCGATGGCATGGACGAGGAGGACCTGCTGCTGCAGTCCGAGCAGCTGCACAATTTCGCGCTGCTACTCTCGCTGGAGGTCTTTGGCGAGGTGAACGTACAAACGGCCAAACACTATGGCAACCTGGGGCGGCTGTATCAGACAATGAATCGCTTTGAAGAGGCAGAGCGTATGCATCAGAAGGCCATCAAGATCAAGACGGATCTGCTCGGTGCCTTCGACTATGAGGTGGGCCTGTCCATTGGTCATCTCGCCTCGTTGTATAACTACCAGATGAAGAAGTATCGTGATGCAGAGAAGCTCTATCTGCGCAGCATCGATATAAGTAATAATTTATATTTTTTATTATTTCTTTTAAACAATAACTATTTTATTTTTTTTTAAGGCTTGCGCTTGTTTGGACATTCGTATTCGGGCCTGGAGTATGATTACCTGGGTCTGTGTCACGTCTACGAGACTCTGCATGACTTTGAAAAGTATTTAAAGTACGCGCATACTCTGGAGAACTGGCAGATCCTGCGCGGCCAGAATATTACTCTAAATGTAAGTTTTTTTTTTTTGGTATTTATGAACTTCCAAAGCATTAGTTCTGTTTGATTTGTAGAAGTCAAGCTATCCAGCCATCGAGGAGGACTACACCATCGAGGAGGTGAAGAGCAAGTTCTTCACTATGACCGATCCCAACACCTCGAACAGCGGCCCACCGCAGCTGGACTTTAACTGAGCAGGGGCCTTGGTAGCGGCAGGAGCACAGGCACCTGCACCTGCACCCGCACCACAATCACATCCACAACCAGAACCAGAACCAGAAGACACTGAACCTACACCTGATACTGAACCTGAACCCGAATCGGAGTCAATGGATTCTGATTTGGATTCGGATAGCACAAACCAGATGAGAAACTACAACAGAAACAGTAAAAGAAAGAGTAACGGAAGCGGAAACGGAAACGAAAGCGGAAGCGGAAGCGGAGGAGGTGGCGGCATCTGCAGTTTGTCGTAAATAAGATTTACATAAGTTAGTCGTATTGATTTAGTAAGAAGATGAGTGTAGAAAGGAAAGCAAGGAAGTTATTAGAGATCAAAGCAGAAAGTATGGAGAATGTGTAAGAGGTGAAGGACTAGAAGTGGAAGAAGCGCAGCCACGTCAACAGCTGCTTCAGAAACAGAAACAAACAAAAATTCCTCCATGATGTATATGTATCCTTCCCCCTTGCCTTTCTCTAGATATATATATATATATATGTATATATATATATATATATATATATGTTTAATGTGTATAAGGATGTATGTAGTTGGTAGTGCGGTCGCGGTCGTGCCTGTTCCGTTTGATCTAGAGATTTTTCATTTGTCATTTCCATTGAATAAGTCCCAAAACTAAAACCATTGTAAACCCATGTATTTAACTCGTGGAGTGGAGTTAGTGCTCCAGTCGTGTACCAATCACCACCACCAGAAGTGTAGCGTCATCGAATACGTCCAATAACCCCAGCAGATTCTGGAGTTGTTCCCACCATAAGCAAAACAAAAAAAAACTTTTAAGAATCTTGAAAACAAGAAAACAGAAAACTTAACAAATCTACTCCCAATAATTTCATTTAAGCTAGGATGCAAGTAAATATGTATATTTTTTGTATAACTTCGTAGAATAGAAGTACTTTTTTCCAGCTTTGGTTGAGTAGAATCTCTTAAACACTTACTTACTTATTCTTATTATTTTAACGTATTTGGCGAATGTACAAAAATGTTCATGATTTTCCCCAATTACTAATCGATTCCTCAACAAGTTTTTTCCTAATTCTACTTTTTTAAAAGATGAAAAAAGTATATCTTCAAATTTTGAAGATGATAAAGAAGTAAAGATGATAGGGCTACGCAAAAAATGGAGAAGATTAATATTTGTGTAGCTATTAATGTGATCCAGTTGATAAACCAAGAAGTAAAATTATTTGCTGTAGCTAAAATATTTGTTTGTTTTTTAAGTTGTTTCCCTATCCCTATCCCCATCCACATCCCATATCCAGATCCTATCCCCCAGCCGCATCCGCACGGATCACTCGTTGATTGTTAGACCATTTGTAGCACAATTTTTGAGTTGTACAGAACGAGAATGTATAGTATATATAATCGTATTCTAGCATTAGATATATGCCTATATATCCGATACATTCACTTGCAACATAAGTATTGTCGCAGTAAAATAATACAAAAAAAAAAACAAATATAAACCTGGAGCATCAAAATATTTGGCAATGGATCCATACGATGGAAAGTGTAAATAACTCGTTGAAATATTGTTGCTTTCAGTATAACAAAAGGTTTATTATAATATATATAAAAGTAAATATAAATATAAATAAAAATAAAACTAAATACCTATAAAGTACGGACAATTTATGCCATTAACTTTTGGTACGTAGGGCGACAAAGTCTACTTATGAACAACAACATCGTAGTTGCAAAACCCAATTTTTGGCATTACTTAGTAATATTTTAAGTGCAACGTCGTAAATCTCAAAATAAAATACCTGCAATAAAAACATAAACATAAAAAAACATAAAAACCCGTTTTTTGCATTGAAACATTCGAATTTGGCGCCCTGGAATAGCGAGCAAACGCCCTATGTCTTATAATTCGCAAGCAGTTCTGACTCGGATTTCCTATAAATAGAAGGTCGCTGCGGCGAAAATGGCTTTCAAAATCCGGTTTATCTCAGCCATTTTCCAACCGATTTGGACGGGAGACATCTTAAACGAATCATTGAAGCCGCTATAAGCGATTGGTGCAAAAAATATTTTGTGATTTTCCAAAAAAAATTTTTTTCATTGATTCTTTCATTTTTTTTGCACCAATCGCTTAGAGCGGTTCCAATGATTCGTTTAAGACGTCTCCCGTCCAAATCGGTTGGAAAATGGCTGAGATAAACTGGATTTTAAAAGCCAATTTCCCTGTAGCGACCTTCTATTTATAGGAAAACCGAGTCAGAACTGCTTGCGAATTATAACACCTAGTGCGATAGACCGCCACTCAAAGGCGCCAAATTCAAAAATATCGACTATTTCACGTCCGATCTTGGCCGGATACGGCTTAAACGATGCGGAAAAATAATGCCCATCGATGACAATATTCTCCCGACGCATAAAACGCACAGAACATCAATTTTAAAACATTATTTCAGTTTTTTTACAATATAAATTGAAAAATATTACAATATATTAAATTATATAATAGAAGGAAGGCAGATCGTGATGTTTTCCTTGCACGGAAGGAGAGTCGAAGAGGAGCAACTGAAGATCTGATCCAATGGGCGACAATTACACGGTGTTTAGGTGTTTTTCGTAGTCCGTATGAGTTGCAGCTCCTACCAATGGTGAACCGGATCCGGTAGGACCTCGTAGGTCCCGCGACACCTGGGAGAAATAGAAACCATTAGAGAATGAAATCAACTTTGGGTTTTCTCTCAAGGATATTGACATACGTGAGAACGGAAATAGCTTGAAGCACATCCTCATAGCCGCGCAGCCTCCGGATTTCAATAATCCTTTCCAGGGTAAATCAGGGGCAACCACGACACTTCATGGCATCCAGACATCCATGGCAAAAGTCCTGTAGATACAAAAGTATATGATTAGTAATAGGAATTCTGACCCAAAAGCCGAATTTGCATAAGGATATTTTGGGCATTTCTTAATCGAAATGGAAACGGAGTCCTATTGCTGAATCAGGCCTTCGATATCCATCGTTCTGTATCAAAAGATCCGCAAAATCGGAAAAAAAAATTCGAGACGATTTTTTGCAAAAAATCAAAAATTTCCAAAATCGCGAAAAATCGATCGAAATATTTTTTGTCCTCTTTTCCATATCTTTTAATGCAGATTGGCGGCAAATGAAGCGCTGGTTTCAAAATGGTATACCATTCCGAAATGACCAAAATATTCATAAAAAACGAAAAAGAAAATTGACAAAGTTGCACTAACCCGATTTTTGCAAAAAATCATGATGGTACCCCTTTCCAAAATCGCGAAAAATCGATCGAAATTTTTTTTGTTCTACTTTCCAAATTTTTTGATGCAGATCGACGGAAAATTAAGTTCTGATTCCAAAATGGTATAACGTTCTGGAATCTGTTGGGAAATGGCCAAAATATTCACAAAAAACGGACGGAAAATCGATCAAATTACAGAAAGCTGATTTTTGCAAAAAACCCCTTTTAAAATTTGCAAAAAATTGATGAAAAATGTTTTTGTTCGGGTTTGAAAATATTTTGATGCAAATCAACGGGGAACGAAGTCCTGATTTCAAAATGGTATTCCATTCATAAATCGCTTTAACAATGATCAAAGAATGCATTAAAATGTTAAAAAATATAGAAAAAAATGGCATATGTAATGTTGGGTTTAGTTTTAAAGAGGTTTAGTCTTTTTAATTTACTTAATAATGGAATGTTACCAGCTTGGATCGCATCCTCTGAGCAGTCTTTGTGGAAGCGCCAGCCTTAGGTCTTCAAGATGAGCGTCCTCTCGGTGGTATGGCTCCGGATCTGAGGATACAATTACAGGATTATTTATCCAACTTTACAACTTTATAATAACTATTTATTCACTTAAAATATGCATATTTACGATTTATTTCACCAAGATCACCTCCGACCCAACGATCAGCTGTTGCCATTTCGGTCTCGTTGTCCCCCCGCATCCATTTGCGGACATTGATTGCTGAGGTTCCTTTCCGCGGGTCTTATCCAGCCTCTGGATGAACTTTAGGTCCTCTTATTGTCTAGTGGTGTTCAATTTTTGGATCTATTGCAGTTTAAATTTAGAAAAACAATACATTTTATTGTGCCAATTAGCTTTAGAGTGACCAGTTATAGGCATTGATATAAATACCTTGACTATTAAAGTTTATCGATAGTTGCCGATAGTTGACGTTTTTCAACACTTTTGTTTTTGCAGCATTAAGCTTTTGTTTGGTAGCACAAATTCAAAACAAGTTAAGCCATTTCGATCATTAATCTGTTTAGAAATAGGAATAGAAATAAATTAATTAATAATTTTATATTATACGTAATTAGTGTACCTTTGATGAAGCGGTTTTTTTTACTAATTTTTGTATAAAAACTTTCGATGCAGTTACATTATTTAACTTAGTAATGGGAATCTTTGAAATATTTCATTTATTATTGTATTTACCCGGCCTAGAGCCTTGATTGTTTGAAAAATGCCAGACTTATTGGAAATGTATTTAAATTGTTGAGCAAAAGATCGATAGTCAAAGGAACCAGTTGAGCCAGAAGAACTGGAATAGAACTTAAAATTGAACTGGTGGAGCCACTGGAATTATCGGAGCCATCCTTCCAAATGCGGAACCAGTGGATCCTGCTGGGATAATTGGCGGCTTTTTTACGTGACATTTCGTCTCCATTAAAAGGCAAACATGGAGAACGCGCTCTTTACCAACGTTAAAAAGCTCTACGACCACCAGCTCTACGAGTGTGTAATCCCAGTGGTATGATCTATTGCCATGATCGTTTAAGATCGATTTATTAATTAAGGATTTCGTAAAAATTGTTTCCAGGCAAGCCTCTTGACGACATTGCTGCAAAACGATCGCAATGTGGCCACCCTGGAGATGGAGTACCAGGTGCAGCTATACCTGGCCACCTCGCACTACAAGGAGCGAAACTTTCGCATAGCTGCGAAGCTGCTGGACGATGTGGTGCAGCAGAGACGCACTATGATCCGGTACAAGAGCGCCTGCCTGCAGGCCATCGAGAGTGCCTATGCCCAGTTTGCGGATGTGGAGTTGCGCCGCCGCCTCGCCGATTGCCATAGGGAGATCGGGCAAATACATCAGGCCATTTCCACGATCACTGCCATTCCGGTCAAGTCCAGGACGCCAAGAATCAACCTGTTGCTGGCGCGGCTGCAGCATCGTGCCCAAGGAGCAAGACCCATACCGGGTTGCTATTCAGGATTAGGCTGTCGCAACAAGAGAGAGGCCATCCTGGCGTACAAGGATTTCGTACGCGATTGTCCCATGGCCCTGCAGGGCATAGAAGCTCTACTGGAGTTGGGTGTGGATGGCAATGAGGTTAATTCCCTGGTCATGAGCGGTAATGCTATAGCTTTACGTTGTTTGGGGCTTAAAAACTAAGAACTCTTCCCTAGCTGATACAACTCCCAGCAACATCGACTGGTTAAGCAACTGGATCAAGGCTTTGGCCCAAATGTACGACTGCAAGCACCTGGAAGCGGCTCGCACCTTCCAGGCCCTAAATGACACAACTCACCTGCGACGGAACGAATACCTTTTGGTTTCCGTTGGCAAGTGTTATTATTACCACGGAAGCCTCTCTCAAGCGGCGCACTATCTGTCCACGGCTGTGGCCGGCAGTCCGAATAATCTGGAAGCCATTGGCTTGCTCTCCGTGGTCTATGACATGGGAAAAATGGATGGAGCCGAGCGGGAACGGGAGCGTCTTTATGTCCAAGTGACCACGGAGAAGGAACTCACCGCTGGCCATTGGTTTGTCCATGCCCAGCAGATGCATTCGACTGGGAAGTACGAGCGCGGCTTGGGCTTCACACAACGCTGTTTGGATCTGCAACCATATCACGTGGAGGCATTGCTGCTACGCGGACGAACGCTGTCCTCGCTGGAGCGCTGCAATGAGGCGGTGGAAGTGTTTCGTGTGGCCCAGGTAGTGGCTCCATATCGGTTCGAGGTCTACAAGGGCTTGTTCCATTGCTATGTAAGTCTGCGGAGGATTCGTGAGGCGGAGGCCATGTGCACGTGGACTATTCGAAGCTTCCGCACCTCGCCAAGAAGCTATACGGTAGGTGGTACCCAATTTTGTACTTACAATGTTACTAACCTCTCTTTTTAGATGCTGGGACGCACTCTTTTCCATTTCTCTAATAAAACCGCCAAGCATAGTGCTCGGCGCTTTGCCGAAAAGGCTCTGGAAATCGACCCCAACTACACGCCCGGCGTGGCCCTACTGGCGGAGATCTTTCAGTTCGAAGGCGCCACCAAATCCGCCATCAAACTGCTGGAAACGCATCTGGATCGTTCCCCGCGCGCCAATCTGTTCAGCATTCTCGGTGATATCATGCGCTCTGAAAAGGAGTATGTCAAGGCATTGGAGTATTATTATCTAGCATTGGGGTATGTGGTTTGTTTACCTAATACCTAGCTTGGTCTTTATTTATGTTGTTTCTATGCCAGGTTGGACTCCAAATATAAACAAGCCTTGCGGGGAATTAGCGCCCTGAAGAGCTCTGGTATTACCGATGGCTCATCCGGCAACGAAAATCGTTCCACTTCCAGTTCGAGCAACGCGGAGAACGCCAAGTCCAGCGCCGGAATGGCCACGCCCTGCGGCACCCCGAATCCTGAGTGGAGCAACACCGATGACATTCCCCAGAATCTCCAGGATCCGGCCTCTTCGCCGGCATACAGTCAGACTGGCGATGCCGATGGAGTTGGAGATGGCGATGGCGATGGAGATGGCCTTGGCCTTGAACTCGGCGATGGCGATGGCGATGGCGATGGCCTTGGTCTTGGCCTTGCCCTTGCGAATAGCTTTCCCGAAGGCGATGTCGAAGACTCCGAGCCCATTGCGGATGCCTTGTGGCACGATGTGGATGCCGATATGCTCAACTGAGATCAACTATTTCGTTCCTTATTTATTGTGAACTCGTTAATGTGCCAGTTAGATGTAAAAGTTTTAGATTTCGATTTAGAATAATTTGTCTTTCCTTTTGCAAGTTTGTGATCGCTAAGAAACGGAGAAAAAATGTATTAATCAAATAAGTTATGTTTTTTTTTATAGAAAATTGTTTAATCGTAATTCATAAATAGGAAAATATTAAAAATAGTTGTTAAATTATAATGGATAAGTGTAAGGTTTATTCAAAGTAAAGGTTTATTTAATAAATAAGATATAGATAGAAAATAAACGAATTAAAAGCCTGATGATAAAATCAATGTGTTTTGTCTTTAATATATGGAATATATATTAAAAACATACTGAAAGCTAACAAAAGTCCCTAAAAAATGTTTGAAATTCTGGCGCCAAGGACTAGTGCTGTTAATCATAAGAAAAATATGGGATAGTGCTGGAAATAACTTGTTGGATTGAATTGAAAAGACTCTCTTTTGAAATCTTCTAAGATAGCGTTGAGGTTCCCATGATTTAAGGGATTTTTGTAACATCTTAGAATAAAGTTTAGGGAGCACTTGGGGTTTGGGCTTTTTTTATAGTGGGTTTCATGGCAACCCTGGCTACTCTGGGGGCAAATCTGCTCCGCCATCTGGCAACACTGGCCGCACCGAAGGTGGTTTAGTCTGGTGTCGCCGTTTGTTTTCAACTTGTTGTTTATCAATCGCGAACCGCGTTGCATGTGCTCCGTTCCGTAGCAACTCGATTCGAATCGTTTCGTTTCTATTGCCCGCGGCATTTTGTTACTATTTTTTTTTTAGTTTTTCCGTTGTTTTTTAAATTCAAAAAATCGTAATCACACGAAAAGTGCGAAAATCAAACTCAAAAAAGCAGTTTCGAACATCAAGCGAATTTTTTTTGAATTGGAAAGAAACGAGAAAAACGAGCGGGTAGCCCGCGTAATGTGCAAAGTGTTTAAATAATCAAACAATATACCCGCAATATTGATGTTAATTAATATGATATGATTTGATTCGATTTCCATTCGACTCCAATTCCAAAACCATTTTTCCCACAATTCTTAATTTTGTGTCGTGTGTAAAAATAAACGAAGTAATTTTAATTTAAAAATTTGCATTGAAAATACGAATTCTTAAAAAAAAAGGTTGGTTTTTGAAATCTGAATTCTGAATTAATTAAAATGAAAAGACTTCCTTCCTTGGTCTGTTGCAATTCTTTGTTCCTATTTCTTGATATTGTATTTTCTAGATTCTATATTTTAATTTAATTTAATTTCTGTTTGGTCTAGTTTTATGTTTTTATCGCCCCATTATTCACTTCTGGCCCGACTAACGTCTCACTTAATCGGGCTGTGTGTTTATCAGCGGAATTATAAAGCATACGGAGAGGGTTACACATGTTTGGACCGATTGTGTTTGGGTTTTGTATTATATATAATTCTTCCATACTGGTTGCTGGTTGCCGCGATAAAGCAAAACAGTGCAGATCGTTGAAATATGTTTTTTGTTTTTTCGTCTTAATAGCATAAAAAATGATGGAATGATATGCCCTATCGAGGGGGTTTTCTTGGTAAAAAATCACAACATTGTAACAAGTACACGCACTTGTTGATTGCTGCTGCAATTTGTATCTTTTTTTGCAACTTTTGGTTTGCAATTTTCATTGAAAGTTCTTTCGGCGATTTCCTAGAACGACACAATCCACAACCCAACAATCCATGCAGATTTGTCATGTCAACAAAAGAATATGTCCAAAGGTTCCCTTGGCTTTGTTTGCTTTTCTTATTTTTTTCTTTACTTTTTTATGCTTTTTTTTACCATCATAAGTTCGGGGTTCCGGGAAGTCGATGAAGCTGATGAAGCCGATGAATAATATTAAAATCTGCTGCCGCTGCTGCTGCTGCTGCTGCTGCTGCTGATCAAAATAATTCCCTCTCGAAATCGCTCATACGCCCCCGTTGCCCCCTACTTGAGCCGATTTTGTGTTTGCTAATTAAAAGCAATAAGCCAGAACGATGACAGGACGCAGCTTACAGTTTGGGGTACTCCAATAGGACCTTTCTATTCGAAATGGTAGAAAAAAAAGTATACAGGAATATTTCTATAATAATAATAAAACTTTAAAATTGCATCTCTTCAAGAAATAATCTTTAAAATATATATTTTTATCAAAGAATCTTTTTTAAAAATGAAAAACAAAGCTTGTATTTAATGATTGATTTAAACTTTACAGAGTTTTTCAATTAAAAATCTTTATAAAATGTTAAATCAAACAAATATTAAACTACCAGAAGATAAAAAAAAATGAGAGTAGATTTATTAGAAAAATATTTAACTTCCAGGAAACAAAAAAAAAAGTGGGAATAGATTTATCAGAAAATACTCCTGTGATCATGTCCTTGTTTAGTTTACTTGTAGGTTTTTCAAATCAAAAATCTAAGGAAAAAGTATTATTATTAAAAAATATATAAGACTACAAGGAGACAAAAAAAAAATCAAATTTCAAATCAAAATTTTTAGGAAAAAGTACACCAAAATTGATCTTTCTTCTATATATTTTCTATATGTTTTCCTTCAAATTTCTTGTATATTTCCTATTTATTTTCCTATAGATTTCCTATATATTTTCTAAATATTTTCTATATATTTTCTGTATATAATACTATGTATTTTCGGTATATATTTCTATATATTTTCTCTATATTTTGTCTATAAATGTATTATTAAATTATAACAAAATCAAAAAGCTAATAATTATGTTTTAACAAAAAATAAAAGTCATTCTTTTTCTAAAAAAGCATCCTTAAAATTTTACCCCAAACTGTAAGTTGCATTTGTGTGAGAATTTGTGTGAGGAGGAAGTGTCTGGGTATGTGTGTCAACACAAACAGTAAATTTACAGCTGTTTACGCCTGTTGGACGCCCCGCAATAACAACAAACATATATAGAAGAGAGCAGAGATCCTGCGAAAGGATTCCTGCAGAAGTCCTGCAGCCCAGGACTTGCCAAAGAGAGAGAGAGAGAGAGAGTAGATAGCTCTCTGCTGTGCGAGAGACAGAGAAGGGCTTTGAGGTTTTCGAAAATTTCAAAGAAAACGCCAAGAAAAACGAAAAACTGATAAGAAAATCACTCGACTGTGTATATTTTCTATATATTTATGTACAGTATTATGTGGAAATGGTTATGTATGACGAATTGGCTGATAAATACATTTGGCTGTCGCTGTGGGAAAGCGAGAATCGGGGTATCGGAGAATCGGAGAATCGGAGAATCGAGAGTTGAGAATCGAGAACCGGGCTGGGCCCTCCATATGGTTCCTTCTCGGTTTCTCCCAACGCAACGCATGCGCCACCCCACCCACAAGCCCTCCGACCTACGACCCTGCCCCGCCTCCTTGTCCCTTTATGGTTTACAATAATTTCCAGCCTGCGACAGCGAAATCAATGCACAGTGGGCCCTGCCTAGCGACGATCCCCCACTGTTTCATAATTAATCACTATTTAATGGTCTTGTCCATGTCCATTAAAAGGATAACCAGTGGTGGTTGGACATGGGATAAAATATAGATTTTATACTCGAAAATTATTCATTATCAAATTATATTGACTTTTTACTCTAAAAAGATTTACTTTCTATAACTTAAATCTTTTTTTTATATCTCAAGAATGAAATTTTAAGTTTAACAACGAAAAAAGTTTGACTTTCTATGTTGGAAAAAAACGTTTTTCAAATAAGAAAGCTGATTTCTATAAACCTTTAAACCTTTACAATATATATCCCTTTTCTATAACTCAATTCTTGTTCTATATCTTAAGGAAGAAACTTAAACTTAGTTTAACTACGAAAAAAAGTTTGCTTTTCTAAGTTGGAAAAAAACGTTTTTTAAATAATACTTCATATAATCAGAAAACTCTTTGGAAATTGGCTTTCTATAAGCCCCTTTAAAGGTTCTAAATTATCTGTTTTTTTATATAGATTCTTTATCTTTATCTAAAAGATACAAAAGAACAAGTATTTCTGAGACACTTTTCTTTCTTCTTTAAAGATCTTTAAGATACATACAAGTTGAAGATCTTTTAAAGTGTTTGATCTTTAAAGTGTCTTGAAGATATATTGAAGATTCTTTTTAAAGTTTCTCAAGTGCCTCGAAGATATTATATGTATTCTTAATTTAATTTAATCTATTCTATAATATTGGGAAAATATTTGAATTCTTTCTTTAAACTTTTTAAGAAAAAGTACTATATTTTTCTTCTAAGATTTCTGGTATATTTCTGATATATTTCAGGATATTTAAGATTATTTTTATACTTTCTTAAACCTTTCTAAGATAGAAGTATTATATTTGTGATATTGTTTCAGATATTTAAGAAAAGATAGATAGATAGATAGATAGATAGATAGATGTTTCGGAAATATAAGATAGACTTCAAGATATATTTCTTAAACATTTCTCAAAAAATCTTTCAGATATCTTTCAACTCTTTCCAAATTATAAAGCTTAAAAGATATTTTCGGAATATTTAAAGTTTCCAAAATAAAGTTTCTATTCCTAAATTTCGAGAATTTATAGAATTTATAAAGTTTTCAAAATATTCGAATATAATTCATTTTTTAGAATGTTTCCCTAAGTTTTCTGTCTCTAAAAAAATACCCAAAAAGCGTGTCCAACTATTTGCGATGCGTGAGCTCAGTTCTCTCCCAAATAGTTGGGCAAGGACTTGCGCGGAAGCTGTCTACGGACGGTGGGTGGCCGTTGGGTGGTAAAGGTGAGCAACGGCAGCAGGAACCACCCCTCGCTGTGTGGCACAAACTCCCAACAAAAAAGGACTTTCAGTCATATGGTTGCCGCCGAGTTGCGGAGTTTTCCGATTCCGTAGAGCGGATTGCGGATTACGGATTGCGGACAGCGGTTACCGGGTGGTGGGGTGGTCGCGAAAAACGCGAGTCCTGCAAGTCAATATCCTTCCACATCCTTTCTGTTGCGATTTCTGCAGTCTAGTTCCGGTTTTTGTATATAGTTTTTTGTTTTTTTTTACAGTGCGTGCGAAAAGTGTGTATTGTATTTTTTTTTCATGTGGTTTTCTGTGAAGTTTTGCGACAACAAAAAAAAAAAAGCAACACTGCTGGCGTTTATTTTTTATTATTATTATTTTTTTTTTTGGAACATTTACCGCTATATAATAACGTGCTTCCTTGTCTGGCCCGAAAATTTGCAATATTTTTTTACGGCGAGTCGCGTGCAGAATTTAACGTAAGTTTTTTTAGTGCGATTATTTTTTTTTTTGTTTTTTTTGTTTTTTTCCCGCCCCCCGTTAGGGTGGTGGCAACCATCGATTTGCGTGTCGCGCAGAAAAACCAACAACAACAACAAAATACAGGGAAACAAAAGAAATCAAATGCCAAAAAAATAGCAATTTTTCGATTGTCTAAAAAAAAGCAAAAAAAAAAATAAAATAAATTAATATACTATATCTCAAAAGCTGCAAAATAATGATTATTATTATTTATTTTATCCATCTGTCTGTCTGTCTGTCTGTCTGGTTTGTCAATATTTATTAATACATATAAATCGGCTAAAGAATGTGTTTATAATTCCGCCTGCAATGCGAGAGACCTCCATAACTTGCCTGCCTCTGTAAAAATAATAAAAAAAAATAAATAAATAAATAAAAATACTTGTACAGGAATGACAGCTCTGGTGTTACACTCACAGAAAATGTCACTGTTCTTATCCCCAGCAGATCGTGTATATATATATATATTTTTATGTCTTTTCGCGGTAGGGATCCAGTTTTTTTTTTAACCACTTAGGGGTAAAGCAATTTATGGTCTAGCCAAAACCTAAAGACCCGCGATATGTATTAAGCCGATCCACAGAGAACAAAGAACTATGGTATGTAGGTATGTACCAGACCGATGTACGAGTATATTCCATTATGATATTATGGTTCCATTATACGCGATTGTATAATATATTGCCGGAGATAAGAGAGTGTCGGGCGCCATATATGGGGGATATATACCTATATATATGGGACTGGGTGTAAATTATTGTTAAGCATTATTGGTCTATAGTTTTAGGAACTTTAGGAACTTATTACAAAAGTATCTGTAGCTTGTCTTGGATAATATTTACTCCTTCTATACCATTAGTTTCTTCCTTTTTAAATTAAAATTATTGTAAAGCATTATTGGACTAAAGGAGGAACTACAGAGTCTACACCTTGTCTAATAATAATTTTAATAATATTATTAACAACAATGAAATGAATGAAGAAATAATAATTAACAATTACATGAAATAAACAAGATTTTTTATTAATTCCTTGTTTTTTTTTTTATCTTAACTGTGGGAATAATTTCTATAAATTTCTATCAGAAAACATCCTATTACAATTCTATTATATCCTATTTCTATACTATTTCTATCTTATATCTATCCTATTCCTATAATATCCTATCCTATCTTTTATATCTCTGAGTATTGAACAATTTAAATGTTTCAAAACTCATCAAAATTAGAGGCTCTGAATTAGAACCAAAAATAACAGACTTGCCAAGAAGTGGAAATTAAAAATATCTTTAATTTAGCACAAGAAATACTTAAATTTTTTTTAACTTTAATATAAAAACCTTTATTAAGATCCCTTAGTTTCTTTTTCTAATTGTTTTTACGTTTTCTTCGCTCATTTCTTTGCATATTTCGAAAGCTTTTATTAAGAACTTTCTAAGAGTCCTTTAAGAAAATTAAGAAAACCTTTAAAATACACTTCATTCAAAGTTTTAGAATTATTTGAAGGCCTCAGAAGCCATGCTAACCCAAGTTAGTTTATTAAATTTAATTCTAAAATGTTTTAGAAACAAAAAAAAAATTCACTAAGGACAAGAAATGCTTCATTAAGGACATAAAGGATTGTGTTTTTGGAATAAAATTCAAAATTTTTGTATATAAAACTCTATAAAAATGGATTCGTTTGAGTTTCCATTTGAATTTCCCCTCCAGTATGGCCTCCTGATGACTTTTGCCAGGTTTTTTCATGACTCATGCCCCGCGGAGGCGCCTCATGAAGTGCTCTTTTATGGTATTTATTATTAATGTTTTTTTTTTTTGTAGTTTGTGTGTTTTGGGAGGAGATTGAGTCACGTCAGCTGTTCCGTCTAATAATGAGTAACGGGATGCCAAGGACGGGTAACAGGGGGTCGATGGGTGGTTCTCCCATGGCTGATGGAGTAGCTAACGGTGGCCTGACCTTGGCGACCTCATGCGCAGGCACATTCGTCACGCACTCGCAATGGCCAGGAGATTTTCCCAAAAAGGTCAAACCTCGTATGGCATTGACCTTGTCTTCTATGGTTTCTACCTGTTTGGGTCATAAAACAAAACTATTTTGTAAAACCCCTCACCCCTCAACGGATCCTTCAAGGTTCCCAACCAAAAAAAAAAAAAAAACCAGAAGGTGTCAAGAAATACATAAAATTTCTGGTCATCTATGGATTGATGACTTTTCGATCATCTCCAAAAATAAATGTCTTTGGAAGTGATATTTTTGTGTTAAATATCATCTGAATAAATGAATATTTAATGAACACGTCGAATTAATTCAAAACTTTGTTTTAAAAACAATTAATTTTTGAATTTATTTCGAAAACAAGTAAGTTTTTAATTGCATTTGTTAAGGTTTTTGCATTAATTAGTTGAAGATAGTCTTTGGTTTTCTTGAATTAAAGAATTATTTATATTCTTTGTTTAAAAAACATTAATTTTAAATACAAGTAAGTTTTTAATTGCATTCACATAGCTATTTGCATTAATTAATTAATCGAATTAATCGAAAATAATCGAAGAATTGCTTAGATTCTTGCCTTAATGACTTCTTTTTGATATAAAAATGATTGATACTAGTTTAAAAAATACAAATTTAAATTTAAAAGGCTACCAATTAGTTAATCTATACAATTATATTCTTTTTCTGTATTTTTTTTCTAATCCCCAAAACATTTATGTTGAGGGACATTTTGGAAATAATTACATTTTATTGTCAAGGGATTATTTTTTTGTAGGCTTTTTTGTTGATTTGTTGAGTCATTCCATGGGGGGGGGGATTACGAGTTTACGACTTTACGAGTCCCTAAAACACACCCAAAAATGGGTCTCAGTATTATTTTCATTCTCAGGCTGATGAAGTTTGGGTTTGCGTGCGAATTTTAAAGCATTTGTTGGCTTATTGTTTGAATTTTGTTAGTTTTTGGTTTCTACTCTCCATTGCCATTTCCGCTTGTCAAACATTTGTCAGCTTTTAGCTTATTGCCAACTTCTGTAGCTAATAGATATATACATATATACAGATATATATACAGATATATATATACAGATATATAGGAGTATCTGAACGATTGCGAAAGAAGCCTACACCGATTGTGAGTCTGAATGAGAGTTTGGTTTGGGTTTTGGTTTTGGTTTTGGTTTTGGGTTTTCGATTTTCAGTCCAAGACTTTTTTAGCCCACCTTGGTTTCTTTTTCAGTATTTTTTTTTCTCAACTTTTTTCGCATATTTACGTAGGCCATTCGAGCCAAGTTAACGCCTTTATTTATTGACTTATTTGTTTAGACCAGCTCTCGCCATCTCTCTCCTGGTATTTGCCTTTTTTCTACGTTGATTTTTTTCTTATTTTTTTTTTTTTTTTTTAACGCTCACTCACGTTCGATGACAAAAAACAAATAAAACTCCATTTACCGTTTTTTTCACTTGCGTTTCTAATGATGATGTCACATTTAAGAAACACACACACAAAAAAAAGCCCAAAAAACTGGTGACAAAATATGCATATTTTATTCTCAATTTCCTTTCTTTTGTTTCCCCAGGTTCCGGCCTTTTGAGAATCAAAGAAAAGTTACATAAGAAACCGAACCAGAAGCAACGGAAAAAAGGCGGCAACTTCAACACCCGATCGGTGAGTTTGGAGGGGCCAAGGGGGTCAAAAGGTCAGCTGGGGAAACCTCATTGGGAGGTTACTTTGGGGAAGATTATTGCTGAGATTTTTATCACATTTTATTTTTAATATTATTTTCCCTCAAAGATTGGGGTTTATAATAAGGGTTTTGATAATAGGGGTTTTTTTTATAAAAAGAGTTTTTAAAATATTGGTTTTTAAAAAAAGGGTTTTTAGAATAAGGGTTTTTATAATAAGGGTTTTTGTAATATTGGTTTTTATAGTTTGTCTTTTTATAATACGGGTTCTTGTAATAAGGATTATTTTAATATGGATTTTTATAAAAGGGGTTTTTAATAATACGGGTTTTTATAATATAAGGCTTCTCATAATGCGGATTTTTATAATAATGGGTTTTATAATAAGGGTTTTTATTAAGAGTTTTTATAATTAGGTGTTTTTATAATATGTATTTTTATAATAAGGGTTTTTATAATATTCGTTTTTATAATATTGGTTTTTATAATATGATTTTTTGTAATAAAGATTATTTTAATATAAATTTTTATATTAAAGGGTTTTTAATAATACAGGTTTTTGATAAATGGGTTTTTGAAAAAAAAACTAAAACTCTTAAAAAAGTTAATTTTTAAAAGAGAAATATATTCTTTTACCTGAACTATATTTTCTCTAAATTACCCCGATGACTTATAGAACTATAATCTGACCGATTCGCTGGCCGATTTCTGGGGAAAGTCAGGCCATGAATCATGCCACTATATGGCATATCTCTTGGCCAAGATAAAAATACTAGACGGTTTCGTCATAGACACCAACGGCGATGACGCCTCGTGAATTATATATACTTGTACGATTATACGAGTATTTCTCGAGGGGATTACGACGAATACGAGTATGTCGTAGGTCAGGGAATCTGAAAATGTGCGAAAGAAATGCTCGTTTTTTATGAATGGGCGAAATGCCAACAAAAAACCCGAAAAAAAAAATGAGAAACCGAAACTGACTCACAAAACACATTTTGGCTGCAGTTTTGTTTTCATTTTCTCGACTCGCTTGTTATCATGAGTTTGTATTCACATTTTTTTTTTTTATACAAACACGATTATATATACTTTTTTTTTATCGCCACTCAATTGGCATTCGAAAAAAGTAAGTCTTGGCGAAAAATTCATTCAACGATTTGACGATCGATAGCCGGAAAGTCGATTTGTCGTCATTTGTCATCGCAGAGTTTTGTTTTTCTCGTTTCTATCGAATATTTGAATATTTATGAGTGTGTCTCCTAGTTCCTCGATCACTTTTTGGACAGTTCATTTATTTCATTTCGACAGACGGACGGACAGACGGACAGACGGACAGCCGGGGTAGAGTGTGTCAAGTGATCGCCAAAGGGCTCTGAAATATGTTTGGCATACAAATCGGGGGAAGAAGGCTTTCGATCATCCGCTGATCGAACACAGATAGTCGGCGGGGATGATGGACAGCCCAAAGGGATATTATTCATCCAAAAAAAAAAAAACCTACTCAGGTGCAAGAAACTAAACAAAAAGGAGCATTTGTTGCTTTTAAATGACATTTTTAATTAGCTTCTTGGGTGTTCTTTTGAATGATTTATAATTTTTGGAGATGAAAGATATAAAAAGATGTCTTGTGACAGATTTGGATAGATTTTTGAAAGAATTTTTAAGACTTTTAATGATTAGAAATCATATTTAAGGGAGTACTAATAGATAGTTCTTAATTTAATCTTGAATGTTTTGAAAAGGAAGAGATACCTTTCAGAGCAACAAAACGCACTCCTGTACAATAAACGTCAGCGCCCCTTGATTTCTAGAAAGAAAACCTATTTAAATCCTATCTTGAACTTTATTAAGTAGAAAAAGCCTTTGTTTTTATTTTTTACAAATATGTTTGAAATGTTTTTAATATTCTCTCCAAGAAACAAGCATTCCCTGGAGGCATTTTTAGGTTTTCATTGTCTTCCCGTGGCAATCTCTTTGTGTCTCCGGCAAGGGGCAAGATCTCTTTTCAATTAATTACAGACACAGCCGCAACTTGGTTGGTGGCACAACCATCTCAATCCGAAGCTGCCACAACGGAGATGCATTTGTATCTGCATTTTTTTTTGCTGAAAAGATTCCCAAGCCCAGGCGCCTGGCTCATGCAATTGTATATATCTTTTTGGATCTGCCAGATCTGCCATCTACTCGCCATATCCGAACTGAAACTCAAACTCAAGTGTAGAGTTTTGAGCCGCGAATCAACTCAAATTGATTCGACTCGCTGTGGTCATGAACCCGCATTGTAGTTGCCATTTTATTTGTTTATTAATTGCTCAGCCCCCCTGATGGATGATGTGGCTATACTATATGTATCTTTAGCTTCATCTTCATATCTATATATCTCTATATATCTCTATATATCTTCACATCCATCTCCATCTCCATATCCATCTCCGTGTCGTTGCCATGTGGGTTGTGGGTGAAATGAAACCATTCAAGTTGACTGAATGATGACAATGAAATGCTGCAGTTTCACTTGGCTTTGCCTCTCTTGTTTTGTTTTTTTTTGTATTATTTTTTAATGTATTTTTTAATTACGATTTTTTTCTGCAATGCAAATTATGCAGTGTTAATTGGCAGAGATTTTTCAAGCGCATTCTTAACATCTTGTAAAAAGATTTTCTCAAAAAGAGCTTCTCTTGATTAAAAAGACATTCTTTTTTTTTTCTGCAGAAAAATCTCGGATCCCAGACTGATATCCAATAGTTTTTAATGACCTAAGCGAACCCTTAATTTAAATCCAATTTAAGTAATTGCTGGCATTTAATGAAATCGATTCATTTGTCAAAAATTCGAAGAACAACTCCACCATTCGCGATCGATCCCCTAAACCCAAAAACTCACTCATCTAATGAACCAAAAACTATGGTAAAACCTAAAACCTAATGATCTGACGTTTTGCTAAATGTATTTACCATCTGCCAAGAACTCGGTTCATTCATTATAAAAAAAAAAGCAGAAAAAAAACGATAAAAAAGAAGCCTCATCATAGCCCACATCATTTTTTCGCGATCTTTGGCAATCTCAAAGCAGGCGTGAAATCATCGTTATTATGGTGATTACTATGGTGATTTTTTGTCAGAGTTTTTTTTTTCGGCTTTTTTGTTGTTGTTTTTTTTTTCTAACATTATTATCAAATTAACACGATGGCGGAGTTTTTCCAAGCGAAGCCGATTAAATGCCTTTTCCACGATTGTCGCCTATTAACGAAATCATTTCGGATGCGGGCGCTCTGATGGCTCTAATCAAAAATGTATTTACGAGATACTCGTATGCGACACGCAGATACACACTGCAATATCTGTATCTTACTGGGTCAGGGGTACTACTAGACACAAAAATTTCATTACATTTAATGACAGATGATAAAATGATAGATTGAATGTCTCAGAAATCGCAAAGCCTGCTCTATTAAGATTTTAAGACTCAAAGATTGAAAGACTCAAAGATTTAAAGACTCAAAGATTTTGTAGAGTTGTAGATTTGAAATTTGAAATTTGAGTTTTGGGTTTTAATTTTTTTGGGGTTTTGAAAGCGAACCGGACCAACCTGATGTACGAAAAGGTGAAGACAAATTGGCCAGCTTACATCATGTCTGGCTTTTTGCACAAATACTGAAAAATATAAATCGCCCAAAGGCTCCGGCAATTAAGAATTTCTGTCTTTTTTTTTTTTTTTGGCCTTTAACGTTTTGTTTTTTGACTGTTTTTTTTTTAGCTGTTTCCATCACCTGGGTGGGCGAAAGATTTTCGTGTGTGTCTTAGCCTGTAGTTTGTGGCTCATTAAGCCACTCAAATGGCAGTCAAAATTGCAAGACCCGAAAGGTCCAAGAATCATTATGTCAATGTCATAGTTACCTTCATGATTTTTCTGAGTCTTAGAAGTACTTGAGTATCTGGGGGATTTTTGCAATCCAACTCGGATCAGATCAAGAATCAATTTCTTTCAAGCCTTCAAAACCTTCCACTTCCACTTGAGACTCTTTTGCGGAGTCTTTTGTTGTCAAAAAAATCATTCAATTTTTGAGGATCTTGTGGCCATAAAAAGGATCAGAATGTCTGGTCTCGATGATAAGGCATTCCTTTTGTCAAAAATATGCTCTATCCTTTATCCATCAATAATTCTTAGATCAAACGTGGTAATCCGCACACAAAAAGAAATTTCAAGTCCTTTGGGGTTCGTTTTTTTTTTTTCAATAATTTCTTGTATAATTTTTGATAATTATAGGCAGAAATCTATCCATCTTATTGGATTGGATTTTTTTTTTGTTTAATTTAATAAATTTAGTGACTTTCTTGATGGGTTTTTGTGGGTTATTTTTTTTTTTGTTTTTTTTCCAAATCATTGAATCTTGAGACTGCGTGTGTGGCGTATCTTCGTTTTTTTCTGTAGTTTTTTGTAGTTTTCTGTTTTTTTTTTTTTTTTTGTATTTTTTGTGTTGTTTTTTTTTTGTTACGATCGCCTAGCTGCAGGGGATAATTTTTGAGAGCTGATCCCCCTGATTGGGCCAACTCGTAAAACCGAAGCGTGCCTCGTGCAGCTCCGAGTTTTATGATTATTTTTTTGGTTTTTATGTGCCCATCGGAACACCAGGAAAATATATATTATATATATATATATATATATTTAAGACCTGGAGCTAAAGCTTGTACCTTGATTGACCGAAGAGACGAAACAAAGCCAAAACTATGAAACTAGAGATGCATCATTTAATTGAAACTATTTATGGATATTTTATGGGACGCGATTTGCATTTTGGCCAACTTTCCTTTGAAAACTTTGACAAACTGAAACCCAACAAGCACTATATATTTTGTTTATGAATGGAATTCCGGTTTAACGATCGTCCCGCGGTCAAAAATGCCACCAGAAGTGGCAAGATCGGGTGGCAAGTTCGAGATTCCCACAAAGGCGCTTTTGTTTTTTTTTTTCTATTAAGCGATTATGGGAGGATCTTCGGCTAGAGTGTTGAGGATTTAAATTGGTTTTTGAACCAGAGGTAGAGGAAAGTGTTTTTTTAAGAGCCTTTAAGAAGGAAATATTAACAGGATAATGGCGTGAGAGTGGCAGGAAAAATCTTGGAGGAGATTTGAGATTTTAAAAGGAGATTTTCAGATACAAAAGATGGGAATTTCGAGAGGGTTTTGAAAGTACTTTTGTCGGGGGAAGAAATTATTGGTTTATAAATTAATTAAAAATCATTAAATGGTCTTAAATAGTTTTTTTTTTCGATTGGGGGAATATATATAGTAAAAATTTCCTTTTATAAGGGGAAGTCTAAAGGAGGTAGAAGTTTTTTTAAAGAACTCCAAAGAAGTTTAAAAGAGATGAAAGTTCTATCAAAGATCTCAAAACCCGAACCCCTAAAAAGATTAGACTTCCTTTTGACTCAGAACTTCCTTTTGAAGAAAGAACTTCTTGAAAAGTCTTATCCAACTTCCGGTTATCCAATTCAACCCAAAGTTTTGACAATCTTTTTGGAACTGTGTCATCCATCAACCCGAAATGGGGGGACCCGAAAAGGAAACCAGTCACTGGACAAACAGACCCAGAAACACCATATGGCAACATGAATCAAATACAAACAATCGAAGCATTAGCCATATATCCCCTTCCTGGTAAAAAAAAACCGGGGGGGAAAGAATATTTAGTCCAACCGTAAAGCCAAAGAGTTATTTTTTTATCTTATCTCTCGGCTGTTTACGTACAATTTCAGTTCGATTTTGATTTTGGGGGCTTTGTGGGTTTTTTTTTTTTTTTTTTTGGAAACTTGTTTACCTGTTTGGAGGAGACTTCCAAATGGAGTTTACGAGCCAGATGGTACAAAAAATCTGCCCAGAATATACGGAGTATATAGGCGTATATATCTTCAAAAGATCTTCTTCATTTGCAAACAAAGTCCAGACTTTTTTTTTCTTCGTCTCTGAATATTGACTGAAGGAACTTTATTTGCTTGCCCAGAAAATGTTTCTTTTTGTATCTGTATCTATGTATCTGTATCTTTGTTTGTATTTGTATCTGTATCTGTGTATCTGCTTCATCTCGGTGTGTTTTTTATTGTGTTTACACTTGACTCCATCATGTCGGTCGGGTCGGTTTGGGTGCTTGGCAAGGAATAGTTTTTGGGGATCGGTTTCTTGGGTGTTGAAAAGCCTCTGCAATTAGCACGCTTTCGGAATGCTTCTCCTCTCTATTGGGTCAAGGTTAGTAGGCCCAGACAGTCCATAGAATCTATAGAATCTATAGAAGCTATGGAAGCTATAGAAACTATATAGATCGGTCTATTAGCTCTCTGGCCAATCCATCCATCT
Organism: Drosophila vallismaia; assembly: GCA_035047325.1. Taxonomy (NCBI): domain Eukaryota; kingdom Metazoa; phylum Arthropoda; class Insecta; order Diptera; family Drosophilidae; genus Drosophila; species Drosophila vallismaia. The sequence continues at coordinate 9,716,186 of JAWNPU010000025.1, read as the reverse complement.
TCGACTTGTTTGCATTCCATGTGCGTATTTATATTTGTTTTTTATTCCTTAGTTACTTTGTTTTTGTATCTCTTTATTTGTGTCTTTGTATCTTTGTATCTGTATATCTTTGTATCTTTGTATCTTTTTTGTTAGCTGTGGGCGTAAACACACGGCTAACAACTTCATTTCGAGTGGAAATCAGACATGAAGTTGTCGCCCGTCGTCCCAGTTTTGTTTAGTTTTTATTTTTGATTTTTTTTCCCCTTTTGTTTTTTAGGGCCTTAGCAAAATTCAGGTCATGTGGGGTCAAATGGTTAGCAAAACACAGTTATAGAGCCCCAAAGAGCTCACAAATTGCCGCAGTTGAAACACAAACAAGACGAATCTAAGTGTCTTTTTGTGGAGTTTTTGGGTTTTGAGTTTTTTAAGAAAATTGGCTAATAAAATGGCAAAAAAAATTAGCCAAAAAAAATGTACGAAAATTTACGAAATGTTTTAAAATTCTAAAAAATTGTTGCATTTTTTATGGAGTTGTTAAAGTAAAAGGTTAAACCTTATTATATATTTCAAATATTTCATAATATTACTTTAATTTGGGTTTAAAAAAGTTTCTAAATTTAAAGATCTTTTCTTTTTTCAAAGTTCTAGAGTTTAGAAATTATGTTTTAGGGTTGCATTATCTATAAAAGCTTTAAAAAACTTTCAATATTAAACAAAAAAACCCTAAAATAAAATCATAATTGATAAAACTTGTAGTATTTCAAACTAAATCCTAACTATAGGCTAGAAAGTTCTTATATACTAGATTTTAGTAATATTTTGGTAATATTTGGTATTTGGTATTATTTTTTTTATTTAGAGAATTTCTAGAATATAAACTGTTTTCCAAATAATTTCAAAACTATTTTAAAATAAGAAAGTATGGCTGTCTAAAAAAGTGAATCCTAATTTATTGCTCAAGAAATACATTTTTTTTCCCAGGTTTTACCATTTAAATCCAAGAATTAATAGAATTTAGTATCCAAAACTAGAAGGTAACCCCCCAGACCCTCCTCAAGATGCATTTCCCTTGGGAAATCAAAGCAAGAAAATGCATTTGGAAATGGAAATAAAAAACGCGAGTTGAGGAAGATTTAAGATGGGAAGTTGTGGTGTGTCAAAGTCGGGGGACCTAACCCCCCTTTATACCATAGATGTGAATGAAACTGTGACTATACAATATAGATATAGATATATATATATATATATATATATTTGATTCTATAGATATGTATATATATAGATAACATTTGCAGCTGTAACCCCCAACCCCTCTCGCTCCTTTTATCTTCCTCTCCTCTATGGGAGCTCCCCAGTTTGCGCGTTTTCTGTATTATTTCCTTTTTTTCTGTTTTTTTTTCTGGTGTTGTGACGTTAATTAGAACGATGCACCATGCGTGGCTGCTGCAGGGGATTGCCAGAGGGAGGGAGGGTGTGGCCGAGGGGGGCGGCGTAAAGGGGACATGGGGGCTTCGACTTCTGTTGGATTAACGGCACACGTGTCCGCATCTTGCGCTTATTTATTACCTTTCAGCACCGACTGCAAGAATTTTCCCTTTTCTTTTTCATCATTTCTTCTTTTTTTTTCTTTACATTTCTGATTTGATACCCTAACTTTGGTTGGGTTTAAAGGGATTTTTATGAAGGATAAATATATCTTGAGAGAGAAAGTATTGTGAAAAAAAAATTGCATAAAAAATCTCATGATATATTATGATATTTTATTAATAATATATCATGAGATTTTTTTATGGTATTTTTTTCTTCAGTATTTTCTCTCAAAGGAAACTTTTAAATAAAATTTAAGACAAAAAATCTTTTTAGATCTTTTCAGTATTTTCTTTCAACAAAATGCTACCTAAAAAATACTATTTTCATAATAAAATACCATCAAAAGATATTTTTCTCTCTTAAAAATACTATATTTTGTTTGCTTTAACAATTATTACCTTAAATTTGTCTATTTATTAAAGAAAAAAATATCGAAACCTTTGGTTTTAAACAAAAAAACATTGTATTTGATTTGTTTCCCCCAAAAAATACCATTCTGAAAAACTATCTCGAAATCTTCCCTATTTATTCCCCTCAAAGGGTATCCAAAAATCGCCTATTTCTTGCACTCTTTCTTCTAATGTATCGCATATCGTATCGTTCAGTGCTCTCTCTCCCTTGAATTCCTTGCCGGGTGCATTCCTTGTGCGCCAAAATAAAATAAAATTCAACTTTTGTTCAAAGGTGAACCGAGGGGGAAAATTTGTAAAGGAAAACGAGGAAATGGAGAGGATGAGGTCGAGGCTGAGGATGAGGATGAGGTTGAGGCTGCAGCTGAGGAGGTGAAAGGAATGGAAAGCAGCAGAAAAAAAAAATAAAAATTAAAATCCCGAACAGGCCCAAGCAATATCCGAGCCGGTGAAGCGCGAACGGGAAATCGCTTTGGCCTGGAAAATTTACCAGCACATAAATATTTTCCAATTGAGCAAACCATGCAGTTTATTGGTTTTCACTTTTCAGCCCTTAACCTCAGAGTAAACCACCCATTGCCACCCCCTTGGCATCGCTTCTTGGGATCGTCTCCGTGGTACCCTCTTTGATAGCCCCTTTTGATACCTCCTTTGATACCCCATTGGTATCCCCTTTAATACCCCTTCTGGCACCCCCTTTGTCACCCTATTTGACACCCCCTAGGCACCACCTTTGCCACCCCCTTTCACACCCCCTTCACAATTTATTACACGAATTTAACCCTCATGCCTGTCTCGTGTCTTGTCCAATTTTCTTTCTAGTTGCAATTTCCTCTAAATTGCATTTTGTCGCTCTAAATTATAGAGACTATGTAGAGGATATAGTAAGGTACACAACTATCTATATATCTTTATATAATTCCTAGTTTATAGAGCAAAGCCTCTCTGAGGTGCTTCACTTATCGGATATAATCGTTTATCGATATATTCTTGGGGGTAAAAGGTAAAAAACTATCTAAATTCTAGACACTATGTAAAGGATATAGTAAGGTATACAACTATCTATATATCTTTATATAATTCCTAGATTGTAGAGCATAGCGTCTCTGAGGTGCTTCACTTTCCGGAGATTATCGTTTATCGATATATTCTCCTTGGGGGTAAAAGGTAAAAACTATGTTTTTAGAAAAGGGTATTAGAAAAAGGTATTAAGGTATCTATATATCTTTATATCTTTTCTAGTTTATAGAGCAAAGCCTCTCTGAGCTGCTCCACTTATCGGATATAATCGTTTATCGATATATTCTTAGGGGTTTGTCTTCTAGAGGGTTATTTTAAACGGTAAAAAAAACTATGTATTTGAAGTATACATTTTTAACTATTTTTTCAGTCTAAAACATTTGAATATGTTTTTTAAATACAATAATATATATAAGAACCGGAGATACTTTTCGAAAAGAACTTCGTATATTATCATTTTGACTTTGTTTTTGATTGAATGATAAGAATTATAATTAGTTTTCTTCATCAAAATATAATTTTTTGTTAAATAATATTATTCCCATTTGAAATTCCCTAAAATTTAACCTTTTTAAAGCCAAAACTGAAAGTCAAAGCTTACTTTTTTTTTTAAACAATATTGTATCATTTTCTATAATAATTTTCAATAATTTTCTATTTCTATTATTTTCCCTGTATTTTCCCTGTATTTTCCCTGTATTTTCCCTGTATTTTATTAGAGTAGAAAAGTTCCCTGTTTCAACGTTTTTTTGTCTGATTTTTTTGTACCTGCTTTCTAACTAAATAAATTAAATGTAAAATTGGAATATATTTTTGGCAGCATCCGCATTCTTGGACAAAGTGAAAAACGAGGGCTTAGAAATCGTTGATATAATCTGATTTTTTTCTGTTTGTTTTTTGTTTTTTTTTTTGTTTTCGATTCGATTTGCATAATTGAGATGGATGCGATGTTTTTTTGGCTAACTTCTGGCAAACATTTTTTCAGTTTTTCAGTTTTTGGTTTCTAAAAAAGTGTTTTAATTATTTGGCAATCATCGGACTTTTCATAACACAAATTAACACTTTTGGAAATTGAATTTGTTGCTTGTTTTTGTGTTTTTGGTTTTTTTTTTTGGAAGTCTTGTTGTCCCTGAAAGTGTGTTTCCAATTTTTGTGATTGCAACGCGATGTGGTGCGTGTTGTTTTCTTGCCTTTTTGGCATTAATTAACAAGGTGCCACAAAAACTGACAAGGGGACAAGGGGGGAGGTGACTGTTGCAGTGACCGGTTTTTGGGGTCAGTAATGGGTTAATGGCTTCGGCTCATGTCGGTTTTGTTGTCGCAGATTTGTTTAATTATGCCAAGACATGTCTGTGGGTGTTGAATCTATATATCGTATATATCTTTTTCCAACGGGGGGGTATCCATTGGTTGTTTATTTTTGTAAATTCTCTGCGCATGCGCGACTCAAGAACAACAAAAAAAAAAATAGAAAAAAACATCGGCAACCTGTCAATGTCGTTGCAAAAAAAAAAAACTATGCATTACCTTTGACAAAAAGCCGACAAATTGAAGCCCCCACCTCCGCCCCCTCCTAGGCCCCACGATTTCCATTCGTTTCAAATTGCAACAGCAGCTGAGGGGGTGGGGGTTGAGGGGACAAATAATAATAATCAAGTAAAAAAGTAAAAAAAAAAAATAACCAACTTACTCTCAAAATGCATTAAGTCTCGGTACAAAGTTACAGATACTTGTATCTCACAGATACTTTATTTCAGATTTATGCTTGTTATCAATGTTTTTTTTTTCTCTCTTTTTTTGTTGCATTAAATTTGCATAAATAATTCCATTTGGCTGCGGCAAGTGAATGAATAAAAAAAAAAAGAAGAAGGAAAAAAATAACTAAAGTGGCATAAATGTGATGTGTCCCCCAACGGTAGGCTCTCGCTTTCGCCCCCGCCATGCCACGCCCCTCTTTTGCCATGCCTCACACCTCTTGATTAAACACTCATCCGGTTGCATGTTGCACATTGCACATTGCACATTGCACGCTGCACGTTGAACGTTGCATATTGCATATTGCAAGCAATGAATGTTGCAAGGCTCTCCCCTCTCTGCCACGCTCTGTGTGTGTGTGTGTGTATTTTTATTTATTTTATTTTCTCGTTGGGGTGGCAGAAAATGTCTTTATTTGATGCCCCATCAGAATGTTGAAAGATATGGCCAAATGATGATGAAAAAATCTGCTTGAGGGGGGGATGCAAGGACACTCTAGAGACAGAGAGGAAGGGAGGCGGCGTTGCATGCCTCGGGGCGAGGGTGAAATTGGATTTCCTCGGCAGACACACATTTCCATGTTTTTCCTAATCTCCTTAAACAAAGTATAATATTTTCTTTCCTTCTAGGGATTTCATTTTATTTCCCCCTCCCCCCCCCCAAAGTTTCCCTCATTTTTTTGTTCTTCAAAATCTTTAAATCCTTTCTGAGTTTTTCCGAGATTTTTTCGAGTCTTTTTTTTTTTGGTTAAGAAGATTTAAAAAACACAAGTTTCTGGTGAGATATTTTTGATGTTTTTTTTTTTTTTTTAGTTTTTTGAGGTTCTTAGTTCTTGGTTTTTGGTTTAAGAAATTCTAGAATTTATTTCATAAATTTTTAAGCCTTTTTAGTTCTTTGAGGTTTTTGAAGAAGTTCCAGAATTTTTTTCATAGATTTTTGAAGCTTTTTTGAAAAGTTCTAGAATTTATTTCATAGATTTTTAAGCCTTTTGGTTTTTGTTTTAAAAAGTTTTAGAATTTATTTCAAAGATTTTTAAGCCCTTTCTAGTTCTTTGAGGTTTCTTGGTTTTAGTTTTAAGAAATTCTCTTTAATTTGTTTTATAAATTTTGTTTATTTTTTCAAAATTTCTTAATAATTTCTTTTCCTTTTACAGATTTTTGGCGTTTTTTTTCTACAAAATTAAGGAGATCCAAAGGTGTTTTTAATATGAGCTGAAAGTTAAGCTGCTTCCTTTTTGTAAGTTTTTCGTCCGTTTTTTTTAACTTAAATATATTTTTTCATTAATTTTTTTTTAAAGTAACTTGGCATATAAAACAATTAAAAATGATAAATTTTTGTGTTTAGAAGAGGATTTAGAGGAAAATCGTTCTCCTATAGTTTTACATTATCCTGGTAGATATTTTCTCCTGCCATTCCATGCCAGGACATGCCTTATCCTGCCACCTTTTCCCTTCGCTTCCCCTTTTAGTTGTGGCAAGCAAATCGATTTGGATTCGAAATGTTACGCCTGATTTTGTGGGCGTTGCGAATTCTTTGTTAATTTATCGGCGGCGCAATTCGTTTGGGCCATTTGTTACAATATTTTGTGCCCCGTGCCCCTCCAGAGCCGGAGAACTATAAATGTATCTCTGAGATACTCAGATACTCAGCTACTCAGATACTTTTCCCTGACATTTCCCTGCTGTGGCAATTAATCGATTAAACGTTTCCACATTTATTTTGCATTTCGAATTCTGTTTTTTTTTTGTTTTTATTTCTTAATAAAAAATTGCAAGTAATTGACGCCATTAACGGAATGACGGAATCAAATAATGTTCGAAAATAATAATAAAAATAATATAAATAATAATAATAATAATGCACTGGGCGTTCGTTCGTTTTGGAATGCAAATTGGCAATGATCGAGAGGCTCTAAGGAATATCAAATATTGAATGCGGAAATAATTGTATCCGAAGAGAGACCAAAGATCATCGATCTGCTGGTGGGTGTATCTCTGTATCTTTGTATCTTTGTATCTTTTTATCTGAATCTCGAACTGGAGCGAAAGGAACGTGGAGAGCCTTGAAAGCGTAATAAATCGACCCATGAAGACTTTGATCAATGAATCTGCGATCAAGAAATGTCAATGAACTTTTTTTTTTTATTGATTGTGAATTGTGAAAGAGAAGCCTTGGCTTTGGTGAAGAATTTGTGAAAAAATCTACGAAAATTCTTAGAAAAATTTGCAGATTATGGAAAGAAGAATTCATCTCTGATTAGAACCAAAAAAATCTTTGAATACCCATTTTTTTCTATTCAAAACTTTAGATTAGAATTTAAATAATTGATTTGCTTAAAAGTTTGTGAATAATTCTTAGGAAAACTTCTATTTTTTAGCTAGATTAGAAGCAAAAAATCATTGAAAAAACCTACTACAATAGAATACCAATATTTCTCCTTTTATAACTTGAGTTTGAAAAAAACTTTAATTGATTTGAAACTTAATAATTGATTTGTGGCAACATTGATTCCCCAAACATGGACGGTTTGTCTCTCAATGATAAACGATCGCTAATTCGTACCCAAAACGGATCCAATTATGTCATTTAATTGATCGCCACAAGTTCATATCCGTGTAATTTGTCGCAGTTTTGTGTCAAAGTTGAGTTGCGAGTCGATAATGCGATCATTTGTGGCACAATAATCTTGCTCGAGTCGCAATGGACTCAATTTTCGAAGAAAAACTAATTGATTGCCAGGCAGGCACCTCCGATCTTCGATCACCTGCTGAGTTGGGTTTATGTTTTATTTTTTTATTTTTTCGTTTCGTTTCTTTGGGGGGTCTCTCGTACTCCGTACTCCGTGTTTGACAGTTTCCAATCCACTTGAAAATTTAAATTACGAAATCAAAATCGAAATTGAAGCCAAAGCTGAAGCTGAAGCTGGCTCGAAGATATCTCAATGGTCTAGGCCAATGGCTTGGCATTCACACTAGTTTGGCTTTTAGAGCCCTACCTCCTTTATTTGATTGTCGGTGTCGGATCATTATCAACGAAAATGATGTTGTTTTTTCTTGGTCTGGTCTGTGTCCAGAGGTTAATGATTCGGCATCGCAGCTTGATCACTTTTAATTGCTCCAAGACCCTCTTTAAGGGCCCGTCATAAATTAATTTAAAGCATTTTGCCAGCCAAACGAACCATTTGAACGATTTGAAATCGAAAGTAAATTTATTTTCAATTTTCGTTTAACTATTATTGAAGTGCGCCCCGGCACCCAGGCCAGGCACTTGTTTTTCGATACACAGAAAGAAATAAATACTAAAGGTCACCCTTCCGAGAGGTTTTTTTTTTCGGTATTTATTTCGGTATTTGTTTCGGTTTTTGACTAAAAAAAAAAAAAAGACAAACACTAATTAATTGTTCTTAAAGTGACACAAAAATATCGCCCGCCTGCAGTCTGTTTGGCTTTTTGGAGCCACAAGGTTAGCCATAAATAGCCCTGGGAAGAGCCAAGACCAATACCGAAACTCCCCCCCCCCCCCCCCCCAACCCAAAAAAAAGGGATATATATAATATATATATACGGAATGGATCGTTGACACTGGCCAAGGGGTATATATGGGGTTTATTTTTGGGCTGACGATGGAAAAAAATCTCTATGAAAAAAAAGTGTTAAAAAATAGAAAGATAGATCCGTGCTTTGTCTGCGGGTATAATGATGATCAATGGAGCCAATAAACAACAAAAACAAAAACAACCAACAACAAACAACGGCAAACCAACAACAAACGGACAAATGGACAAACGGACAACAAAACGCCCAACACTCATGCCGGAAATTGTAGAACGTGTTTATGCCACAATTCCAAGTTGTTAAGCCACGCACAGAGACTGAGAGACTGAGAGACGGAGAGACGGACTGACAGAAAGACAGACAAAATGCGTCAGACGCGACGACAGGCGGCTGAGAAAAACAACAACATGCGACATGCGTGCCAAAACAGATACAAAGATACATAGATACAAAGATACAAAGATACAAAGCTACTCAACAGGCTGAGAGCTCTACAGATGCACCGTTTTCCAGGCTCCTGGTTCACAATTCCCGCTTTTTTTTTTTCCTACAAGACTTCCCCAGCCTAGAAGGCATCTAAAGAAAGCGAAACTATCTGTGAGATACACTTGGAGGAAGAGGAGGGTTTCTTTTTCTAGCTTAGACAAAAAAAAGATAGAGATTTTCGGATAGATTTTTGATAGGAAAATATATATTTACTTTTTGAATATTTATTAGTGGTATTATTGGTATTATTTTGGTATTATTATATGATCTGTGAGATACTTGGGGTTTTTTCTTAACTCAGAAAAAAAAGATAAAGATTCTGGCTTTCGATTCAATATTTATAAATATTTTTAAATAGGTATATGTAGTATATAAATATATAATTTTAATTTTAATTAATATATTCTCACTTACCGTTTTCCAATTATTTCCAACTTCGTTTTTTTATATCCTTTTTATTCTTTTCGAACTAGTTCCAGGTTAGATTTTCATTTCAAGATTTTGTTAAACTGAAAATTAAAGTTTTAAAATGATTTTAATGATATTATTTTAATAAAATTTTCCTTTTCTAATCATATTTTTTATAATTAGGTATATTTATTTTTTTAGTATGTATTCCTCTGCTTATTATTTCGAACTAGTTCTAGGTTAGATTTTTCTTTAAAGTTTCTAAAAAGTTCCCTTGAAGTTTCCTTAAACTTGAATTAAACGTTTTTAAATGAATATTTTAATGATAAATGATAAATAAATGAATTATATAATATTGATATTGTTTTTATTGTAAAAAATGATATTTTTTGTTCATCTTTTAATCATATTTTTGTATAATATTTCGAATTCCTTTATCTTTTAAACAAATCTGTTCCTCAAAGATATTTCGACTTTTCAAGGGTTTTCTGGTATCAAAACGTACCTTTTAGTTCTTAAACTTGATCCCCGCTGTTTCTAGAAACTAAGATGGATATCCTAGATATTCTAACCCCCCGGTTTAAAGACTTTTCTGGTATCCAAACGAACCTCTGAGCTCCCAAACTTGATCTATTCTATCTCTACAAGTAAAATAGATATCCTAGATATGCTAGAACCCCCTGATTTCTATCAGTGCATTCAACGCTCACGCACAAGTGAGAACCAAAACCGAACTGGAGTGAACCAAAAGCAAAACCAAAAGCAAAACCAAAACCAAAACCAAAACTAAACCATTAAGCCGGGCTCTCGAACTCTTCCATTCATAAATTCTTCATTCAGATTCGGTTCGCGGCGTTTCGTCTGCAGATCACGTGCCTGTCATCAAGGTAGAACCTCTGGGAAGAGGTTTGGGGTGGGGATTACGATGGGGATGGGGATTTGGACTGGGGATTGGGGATTGGGTGTGGAATGAGGCACGGGGGATAGCCGGTTGATTGAACCGATTCAAAGTACGATTCGTAATAACGTGGCCGGACTCACGATCGAATTGAGTTGTTTATGGAGGTGGCACGTTGTGACATCAACGCCTCAAACTGAGACACTCTGCCCCTGCCACCGGCCCCAAGACAAAGTCCAAGTCCAAGTCAAAGCTTTGGATTCGTTTTCCTGGTCGTTGGATGCATAAATTGGAGTGATCCATGGCTTTGCGTGTCGCATATTAATTATGCCCTCAACCCATCGGGTTCTTCGAACAGACAGTGCGTTTCGCAATAATATACGAATAGTTTTGGATAAAGATTACACGATTTTGTAACCTAATATAAGGTCAAAGGTAGGGTTTTAAGTTTATTTTAATGATTGCTTGTAAAGGTTAGGTTTAAAATCTATTTTTAATAGCTTTAATCGATTATGATTCTCAAACAGACTTCTAGTTTGTTTCTTTACATTGTTTTTTATTCCAAACCCCTTTACTTTTTTAATATTTCTAAAAAAAAAACAATGACAATCCTCCCCCGCCAGGGGCACCCTGCTAGCCATGGCCTGGTTGTTCCTGCCGCGACTTGACCTCGTTTCTCGCCGATCTGATCTCAGGTGAGATCTGAGGTGATCTCAGGTGCTCCGATTAGAGCCAGTGCCAGAGCCAGTGCCAGAGCCAGTGCCAGAGCCAGTGCCAGTGCCAGAGCCAGTGCCAGGCCTTAAATGGCTAATTAACAACAACGCATAACTCTCACCTGGCCAACAAGCTACCATAGCAACGGCAACGGGAACGGGAACGGGAATGGTAATGGTAATGGGGTAATGGTAATGTTAATGTTAATGGAAATGGAGATGGTCTAGAAGGCCCCGTGGACAATTGCCAATTATGAGCAAGCTAGATCCAGTTCAAGTTCCAACGCGAATTCTATATGGTTCTTTTTTTTTTTCTTTAGTAGGTCTAGTCCGAGATATGCTCTTGGTCTTGGAGTCGGTTTCCATTACCATTTTGTCATTTTTCCATTTTCCATCTGCCAATCCAGGGCGATGGTGACTACTGGTCACTGGATATGTGGCAATTGTGTCACACCTCTTGGCCACCAAGGCAGCTGCTTTGCTTTGCTTCGGCCAATGTCAATTGTCATTGGATAGTGGACAGTGGACACTGGTTGTCTCCAGAACCGACAGCTCCCACAATTAAGCCAATGGTCACGCTCAGTTACCAAGGATAATCCAACGAATTTTCATTTCAAAAGTTTACTTTTGACAGATTTTTCGAAAGCGTTTGAGGGGAGAAGGAAAAATCCTCAAGGTTTTCGATATTTTCGATATATTCGATACATTCCCATTGATGACAGATTTTTCGAAAGATTTTGAGAGAAGAAATAAAACGAGTCAAGGTTTTCGATATTTTCGATACTTTTGAGACATTTCTATCGATAACTTTTAACCTTTTGATAGATATTTTGAAAGCGTTCGAGAGGAGAAAGAAAAAGCATCAATATTCTTATGCTTTCGATATTCTCGATACATTCGATGCATTTCTATCGATAATATGTTACCTTTTGAGAGATTTTTCGAAGGCTCTTGAGAGGAGAAAGAAAAAATCTCAATATTTTCGATACCTTTGAGACATTCCTATCGATAATTGTTTACCTTTTGACAGATTCAAGGTTTTCGCTATTTCCGATATATCCATAATTTCTATCGATAAATTATTTAACTTTAACTTTAAAGTCCAAGCCTAGACTTCCTAAATGAATCACAACCAATGTTAAATGTCAACTAATTGTGAAGTAATTATTTACAAAAACCTACCTCATTGTTTGCTAAAAAAAAAAAACTGCAAACTTGAAAACTATAATATTTTGTAGAACCAAAAAATATTGGAACAAAAACCTTGCAAAAAAAAAACAAATTAGGGTGTGTACTTTTTTGACACCTTGTTATTGGCAAATTAAATTTATTATTTGCAATATTTTGTCATAGATGAAATCACTTTGTAAGCCTCTTTAGTCGGGCCCAAAAGTAAAATACCAAAATCTATAATCAATCAAAGTAGATTATTTGAAAATTATTACCTGAAACGAATCGATTGATTTGTTTATTTGCGAATGTTGCGAAAAAATTCGATCTTCTGGGAATCAGAGCAATAAAAAAACGAAGGGAATTCGAAGGGTCTGAGAATCTTGCAACAAATTTCTGCCAAAGGAGTATTTATGGGAAACGTATAAATCTTTTTTGCATATAGAAATTACAGAGGATGCCGATACCGATTCCGATTTCTGCATAAATACTCAAAAATTACGTTTTTTTCTTTGATTTTTTTCGGTGGGTTCCCAGAAGACTCCTCTGGGCGAGTGAGATGGCGACGGCATTAAGCCTGATTAGGCCGGGCCAGAAAGAAAGGCAACAATAAAGGCACACAAAAAAGTATACAATATAAGAGGTAAGGAAAAAACACAAAAAAAAAGCCATAAGTGATGGCGAGGCGACCAAAGAAAACAAAAGTAAACCCGGCACAAGTTCAAGGTCAAGAGCAGAGCACACCGAAGAGCGGAAAGCTGCGCTTCAGGTCTTTCTCACTCGCACACACACAAACACACACTCGGGCACACAACACGCATACGCACCTTGGAGCGAAAGGTGAAGGCAAGTGCGAGGGTGCTAGAGAGTGAGGAAAGATGTGCAGCAGCCAGAACAGTGAAGATAACAATTAAATAACTTTTCTCTTAATAAATTTATAAAAATAAATAAAATATTTGTAATATTTTAACAGTTTTAAAGTAAAAGTATAGCTTGAGACATAATTTTAATACTTTAAATATGTTTTGATTCCTTTTATCGAATCCCACCTGTAGTAGGTGAAAAGAACCGGGGAGAAGATAACAAAAAAAGTGGAAAAAAGCTTAAAGCCATGCTTAATGAAAGTCAGACAGTGGGCGGGGTGGGGAGGGCGTGCCGGTGGAGCCATATTAAAAGTGGCAAGGCAGAAAAACGATTACAATCGCCGCCTTTTGTCCTTTAACGTTTTGTGCCTCCGTTACTCTTTCTCCATTCTCCCATCTCAGTTCTCCATTCTCCGTTCTCGATCCCCAAACGGCAACAGTCTTAAGCCATTCGAGTGCCACCGCCATCATTACGTCATTAAAACACACAACACACACTGTCTCTAGGTGTTGCTGTGGTATCTAAAAACTTAGATAATGCAAAAACCTTTCAGGTTTGCTCAATGTAATCCCCTCATTGACTGATGGATGGGACTGATAAGATTTTAAAACTGAATAAAAGGAACAAATAGAAGGAATAGGAAATGGAAATGGCTTCTTATGATTTTAGTTGAATAATGTTACCAGGTATTTCTTTCAATATTCTAAAGATCTTCTTTTTGTTGGCAATGTCGTTGCAATCGAATAAATACTGTACATGTGTGACCCCCTTGGCGCTCTCACTCGATAGGCCCCCCCTTCTTGACTCCCTCTTTGAGTTGTTCTCTCTCATTGGAGCTTTTTGTTTGTGTTTTTTTTTGAGTTTTTTTTATTCTCCTGAGACAACCCACACCGTGCGACTGCGCGAATGACTTTGGACTCCGACTTGGGGCAGCACTGTTGGCCATGTTCTTGTTGTTTTTGTCATTTAAAGTCTAATCAAAACATTTGAAGTTACTTAAGAAACCTACGCAGCTTAAGTTGCGTTTCTTGTTTCGAATTCTTAACTTGTCGCAGCTTTGTCTTTGCTTTTGTCTGTCTTGTTTTTCTGTTTGTTTCTTCTCGCTCTCTTCCACCAGAGACGGAGGCAAAATAAATTGTAAATTAAGTTTCTGCGACATTTATACAAAAAGCGGCCATTCGGAGGCAAGTTTTTGTTGTTTTTGTTGTTGTTGTTGCTGCTGCTGCAGCGGCAGCAGTTCTTGGGTTTTAGTTTTCTTTGCCCTTTCAAATGCGATACCAGACGGCTTTAGAAGGTTATAGACATGTATGTGTGTGTTTGTATCTGTGTGTGATCTACTTTAAGTCAGACAAAAGTAAAAGAAAAAAAACGGACAAAAAAAAACTAAAACTAATTCCTCCTTTGTCGTATTAGTATCTGAATTATTCGCTCTGGATGAGTCAGTTTTTTGTGAACTTTAGTTTTGGCCTAATGCCAGCCAATCTTTCTCTTTCCATTTCCCAACAATAAGAAAATGAGGGGGGGGGGATGGGGTAGGGGGCACCCACATAGTTTGCCGCCGGCTAGTCCAAGGTCGTCGTCCTCCTACACACGCCACCCCCCACTCTACTCTACACTACTCTCCCACCCACTCCACTTGGCTTTACACTTCACTGAAAAAAAAAAATCAACTACAGTGAAGTCTGGAACAAAGCAACTATTTAATATTAGATAAAAAATTGAGAAACATAAATTATATTATTTAAATATTAAAAATAAAGAAAATTAAACGAATTCTTGATTGTTTTTATAGGTTAGAATTCTTTCCAAATATCCTTTTTCTTTTTCTTTCACTTTTTTCAAGTCCCGTTTTATTTTTGAGAACTAGAAAATGGCGGCGCCGGTTTCCTTTTGTCCCTGTCCCGCCGTCTATTGATTTAGCCACGAAAGCTGAAAAGAGCAAAAGGAGGAGGCAGAGGAGTCTCCCCAGCCAGACACTAAAGAGGGAGGCCTCCAGGAAGCCGGGAAAATTGGCGGAACAGGAATCGGGACAGGGAACAGGGATAGTGCTGACATTTATGGCGACGATGACAGAAATGTCTAATGATGGAAAACATGGCAATGGCATGGCATGGCATGGCATTCAGATGAAGCTACAGCTGCAGATGCCTCAGAAATATACATATAGAAAAAAAAAATATAGATGGATGACAAGGCATCAGCTTGGGACAAAAGGCTGCCACAAAAGGAGTTAAAACATTCGTTTGAGTATGCAAAAGAGTTAAGAAGAAGAAGAAGAAGAAGAAGACGAAGACGAGGAAGGGCCCAAAGGGAGAGGCAACTTCAGTCGAGTGGCTGTTACCATTGTTGGTTCAATGGCTAAAAATGGATAGATAATAACTTGTGAAAATAACTTTTGCACTTGAACGAGATTCCAAATGTTGTTGTTGTTGGGAAGCACTCGACAGATACAAAGATACAAAGATACTCTGTACTGCATGCAGCGTGCAACGTATGTGTTTTTTTTTTTTTACTGTCAAAATCATGGTCCATGGTCCATATTCGACACTGAAATTTCTGACAGATGCGAGTGCATCGGAGTTCGGAGAAGGAGAAAGAGGTGGGGCATGCCCCAGGCTGGGTGCCCGGTGAAGGGTGCTCTTGGTGGGAGTGTGAACTGCAGGCCCATTGATTGTTGTTGCTTGAAATGAAATCGTTTCAATTGTCGCTTCAAGTGTCATTGAACGTTTGGGTGGCATGGAAAAAAATAAACATAATAACGGGGGTAGGGGGGGTATAATGGTAAATGAGAAGGAAAACCCCTAACAAGAGTACACTTAAGAAAAACAACACCTACATTATAATATTTCAAGCTTAAAACTTGATCAATTCCAAGGCTTTTGTTGCATTCCTTAAAAAAAAAAAAGTGTGACCATGTAAGACTTTAAAGCAAGCTTCTTAACCGTTAACTTATCATTGTCAGAGATTTTTTTTTCTTACTTTTTCCTGTGCAATTGCAAAATAATACTTGAAATTCAATGCGCTTGGCATTTCTTTCTCATTGGGTCTATCGTATATCGATATCGATACACCTCCTCTCCCCCTTTCCGTTCCACTTTCAAATATTTCGAAACTTCATCGCCACGTTTGTAATTGTTAATTGGAAAAGTCAATAATATTTTCCATACCTTTTATAACTCCACACATAACTCTCGATCACTTTTACTGTCATTTACCAATTTACACTCCAAATCGGTAAAAAAAAAAAAAAAAAAAACTAATAAAAAACGAAGAAAAAAAAACTGCGTGTGGAATTCATTAAGTTGAAGAACCCAACTCGGAAACTCGAGAAGCTAATAATAAAAAACAAACAAATATGAAGTAATAATTCTATAAATTCTATAAATGCTTAGGGTTTTGTAATATCATATTTTTATGATGAGAATATTATAAAAAAAAGTATTCCCTTTTAATGGGAAATAAATCAATTAGTATTGCGGGGAAAGATAAGAAATTTATGGCTCTCTATATATTTGCAAAAAAGATAAGAGCTTTGTTTATAATAGACACGCGGAGTCGCGTTTTTTTTTTGTTTCATCATCAATCGATATCGTAAAATATATATTGACAAAAAAAGTTAGATAAGGGACACGTTTGGCACGTAACTCGGAAAAGGTTATCAAATTTTATGGAAAATATATGCATTTGGTGACAATTTTTGTTAGACTTGAAATGAAAATGAATCGAAAACTGACTGAGGAGATTGTATTCGGATTGGAATGGGACAGGCCTTATATGCGAATCGATGCCGACGCATCCTAAGCTGACTGTTGTTGTTGTGCGATTTTTTTTAATTAAATTCACTTTCAAAAATACCGCTAATCATTCGAACAAAAGGCCAGCAGTGAACATATTTGCATATTTGTTTGTCTCGAAAGTTGGTGACTTTGCTTGTTTTTTTTTTTTTGTTTTTTTTTTTGTTTTTTGCCTCTTCAGTTTTTTTTTGAGTCATTCCCACCCACAGCTCCAAGCGGGGGGCGTGGCATGTGAATAGTCAGATTGATCGATCTAGGCAATATATTTACATATATGTTTATATATATAACTTTGATTATTTTTGCGCAAGTGCGAAAGTGAAATCTTTGGGATGAGAAGCGGATTTCGTCCACCCCCCAGGGCCCAAACAATCCGCGATCAATGGTTACCAAATTAGCCAAAACATACTCGTACTATGGGGATTTTCTACTATTCGAATCGATTTCTGTACTTGTTGAATCCCAAAAAAAAAAAAAAACATACTCATGTGGCATTAAAAAAAAAACCACACACAAAAAAGACACAAAAATCGACGTAAGTTGCGCCTTAATTAAGACCAGCCTCATCGGACATTGAGTGTCTGTATCTGTTACGTAAGTAGTTAAAACAGCCGGACCAAAATCACTGAATCGCGCGAATTAAATACCAAAAAAAACACAAAAACAACAAACAAAAAACATCAAATTTTATATATCGAAAATAAGACACAGCACAGAGGGAAACATTTTAAATACAAATCTCGAAATCCGAATGAACAACGCGAAATGCGAATGGGATTTCTTCAATTTCTTGAAGCTTTTTGTTCCCACTCTCTCGAACATTGGCTTGTTTCTTTATTTCTTCATTAATACCACCGATCGGTAATACCAGATTACCACCTTGGCCTAATTATGCAGTTTTATTCCAAAAAATAGTCGGATGGTATTTACTTTTACAATACGATTGAAATTCTTGACAGCTTTTTGGATTTTCAAGAAACTTTCGCTTCTTGGAATTTTTGATTCTCTTTTTAAATTTTATCTGATTCCAAAGCGGAATAGCCTTAATGATTCCTAAACTGATTCTCTATCAATCTGCATTAAAATCCTGAAAGATTTTCGTAGAGAGACTCCTTGAAAATCCTGCTTTTTCCTCTATTACCCCCATTGTGACCCCATATCTCCGCCAATTCTCATTCGATCTTTAAGCGGAATACCTTTAAAGATTTCTAAATCGATTCCCTATCAATCCGCATTAAAATTCTAAATAAAAATATTTTTTAGATTTTTCTTCTATTTTTTTATAGGGAGACCCCTTGAAAAATACTGGGTTTTTCCCTATATGTCCACAACCGAAGCCATATCTCCGATATTTCTTATCCGATCTTTAAGCGGGATACCTTAAAAGATTCATGGATCGATTTCCCATCAAACTGCATCAAAATCCCAAACACAAATATTTTTTGAATTTTTTTCCCTTGAAAATACTGGGTTTTTCCTATATGTCCCACAACCGAAGCCATATCTTAGGCAATTCTTATCCGGTCTTTAAGCGGAATACCTTAAAACATTTGTGGATAGATTCCCTATTAATCTGCATCCAAAAATGTAGACAACATTTTTATTCGAAATTTTTCTCATTTTTGAGGCCCAACCCCTTGTAAAAATCGGGAAAAATCATGATTTCCGCATATCACCCCGAACTCTGTATATATCTCAGCCAATTCTCATCCGATCTTTAAGCAGGATACCTTAAAAGATTTCTAAATCGATTCCCTATCAATCTGCATTAAAATCCTAAACAAAAATATTTTTGAGATTTTTCTTAAAATTTTTGAAAGGAGATGACATTTATTATATCTTCTTCAATTCTTACCCAACACTCTAGATCGTTATTTATTAATCTTTTTAATCTTTATCCAAAACTTCTCCACAACATACTTTTATTTATATTTTTTTACAATATTTTTCTTTCAACTCTTTTCCAAAAAAAAAAAATTTCCATTCTGTATCTTTCCCATAAATATGTTTCACTTCCTTGTCGGTTTCGCTTTAATGAGGGATAAACCTGTTCCGCTGTCCACGCCCCCAGCCACCTGCCTCAAGGTCGAGTCCTTTTCGATAATTCGATAAACGCTTTGATAAGCCGTGAAGTTTACGACTGGCCTTGGATCCCTCCCCTTTTGGCGCCGAAGTTCACAGTTCAATTGGGTTTACCGCTAATTAGTCCCCAGGTTGCAACTTTGTTTCATTATTTTTTTTATATAAATTTAAATATATAATAAATATATATATACTACCTATGTACCACAGTTTTTAACGATCTGCTTCGAGTTGTCGAGGCGCTGAGGCTGTTTTTTTTTTTCAAGTAAACCGACCATAACTGCTAGGCCGCGAGTCTCACTTTTATGTTTTATTTATTGATTTTATTTGTACAAGTTTTGCAGTTTTGTGTGTTGTTGGCTGGCTGGCTGGGCTGGCGGCACCACCGATTGTTGTTGCCACCGCTGCGGTTTTTGGTCCCATAATTATGTCAGCTGCAGTGGCACAATCATAAATTTCAGCGCTTTTGTGCCCCGACTAGAGGGTGAAGTATTTTGTGTTAAAAAAATATTTCGAAAATTTATTATCCACTTGCTGGCAATTTGATTACATATCATCAATCAGTCGAGCTCTCCCAGCTGCATGCTGCAACTTGAGGAGGAAATTCTTTTACGAGAAAACCTATTACCTAAGAAAATTTGATACTAAAAATGGATACTCTATTAATTTTTTATTATTTTCATCTCCTATTTACAGCTTAAACTCGACGAAGAAAACAAAAAACTAAAAAAAGATATATATTTCGAACCAAGCCGAAAACTAAATCCGAACCAGACGCGATGAACTGCAACCAAAATTATAACGAAAAACCTACGAAACTCTACTAAAGCTCTACTCTGAGAAATAATCCAAAATTTTTGATATAAAAACAACCATAAAAAAAAAGAACCAAAAAGCAAATCGAAACACAGAATATAGAAGAGAAACCAAATCGATTTAACAAATAGAAGCCCAGCAAGATGGCCATGTTGGAGGCGAGGCCTTTCAGGCCATTTAAGTCCAGCGAGGAGTACCTGGAGGCCATGAAGGAGGACTTGGCCGAATGGCTGAGTACCCTGTATCCCGAACTGAGTATAAATGCCGAGAACTTTATGGATCGCCTCGACACTGGCGTGGCTCTGTGCAAGGTAAGTCTATGTTTTTTTTTGAAATCATAAAACCAAAACTCACTTCACACACACTTTGGGTGGAAAAGTGCTAAGAGCTTTGAGCTAAGAGATTTCCATGGCTAAAAGGCTGCTTCCTACCTGCATTTGAATGAAAATGAAAGAAAACTGGGTCACTCCAAGGGGTTCATTGCATTCGAGAAGAGTTCATAGCTTAAATGAGGGTACTAATGCTTTTGCTTAGGGATTTCCCTGGATTTCAATGGATTTCAGGGATGGGAGTGGAAAAACCAAAACCAAAACAATGAGAAACCATTCATTGATGTTTCTATATATAATAATCAATTATCATAATTTAAGAAAAAACAAATCTTTGAAACAAGTGTGCTGTGGCTGAAAAATGTCAAAAATTTTTTCTACCTTAGAACGAGCATTCCCCAAACAGTTCAGTCTTATTCTATCCTTGATTTGACTAACATCTGCTTATATATTTTTTAACGTGTGTGAAAACTTCTAAAAAAGTATTTATTATATTATTTACTTTTTCGAAACTATCATCTGATATATATATATATTTTTTACGCGTGTGAATTGTGAAAAAGTATTGATAATTTACAAAGTTTTTCAAAAACTTTTCTGATCGTGATTCAATCGTACTTATAATCGTATCTATCGTTGTTATCGGAACGTATCGTTATCGAAGCGTTTTGGAATAGTCATCGAACCATTACTAAGTTTTTCAAAAACTTCTATGATCGTGATTTATCCGTATTGATTGTATCGCTTTGAATCGCATTGTTGTCTTATCGGAACGTATCGTTATCGAAACGTTTTGGAATAGTCATCGAACCTGTATTGGATTCTCTTGGAACCGTCATCGAATCTGTATTGGATTCTCTTGGAACCGTCATCGAACCTTGATCGAATCGTCATCGAATCGTCATCGAATCCTCATCGAACCTTAATTGAATCATTTTCCTATCGTATCTGGACATACCCTACAATCATGAAGTTCCTAAACGTATTGCAAACTGGATCTGGAAAGAACTCATGTGCTTGTTCCCGTCGGGAGATCCTGGAGTGGGTGCATGAGAGTTTGGGTTCTTACGTCAAACGCCTAGAAGACCTAAGATCCGGAGTAGAATATTGCTTATTAATTCACAAACTATACCCAACGTCCATCAATACGGCGAAAATAAAAAGGAACTCAATGGGTATTTATGCTTGTACGGAAAACTGGAACTTGATTCACTCCGTCTTGAATCAGAACGGTGTCCCAAAGGAAATACCCATCGATCGTATTGCCCGTGGCGGTTGCCGAGAGAATCTGGAGTTTGCGCAATGGTTCAAGAAGTTCTACGATGCGAATGCGGCCTGGTCGGCAAAAATGAATGAATCTGACCACCCTGAGCAGATGGTTAAGCAAAGTGGGGATAGTCTATACTTAAAGGATCCCATCGTTGGAACTGATACCCATATCAAGAAGAAGTTGCCCGAGTCGAGGGCCAAGTCCGCCGAAACAGTGCGCCTTGCTACCCTCAACCAGAGATCGCATAAGTCCAAGTTGCCTGAGCCGAGGGCCAAGTCCGTTGGAGCAGAGCTCCTTGATGTGGCTACCTCCAACCACAGAGCGCATAAGTCCAAGATACCTGAGCCGAGGGCCAAGTCCATCAACAAACAGCTCCCGTCCAAAGCAGAGCCCAAAGAAGAGCTCCCTGATGATGCTACCTTCAACCAGAGTTCGCATATGCCGCGTAAGTCGAAGCTGCCTCCGCCGAGGGCCGTGTCCGCCAACAAACAGCTCCCGTCCGAATCGCAGCCCAAAGAAGAGCTCCTTGATGAGGATACCTTCAGCCGCAATTCGCGTCAGTCGCGTAAGAGAAATAAGTCGCCTGAGCCAAGTGCCACGTCCGTCGAAGCAGAGCTCCCTGATGACGCTACCTTCAACCAAAGATCGCACAAGTCGAAGATTCCTCAGCCGAGGGCCATTTCCGCCAACAAACAGCTCCCGTCCGAATCGCAGCCCAAAGAAGAGCTCCTTGATGAGGCTACCTTCAACCAGAGTTCGCAAATGCCGCGTAAGTCGAAGATTCCTAAGCCGAGAGCCATGTCCACCAGCAAACTGTTCTCGTCCGCAACGGAGCGCAAAACAGAGCTCCTTCATGAGGCTACCTTCATCCACAGTCCGCATAAGTCCAGGTTGCCTGTGCCGAGAGCCATGTCCGCCAGCAAACTGTGCTCGTCCGAATCGGAGCGCAAAACAGAGCTCCTTGATGAGGCTACCTTCAACCAGAGTTCGCATATGCCGCGTAAGTCGAAGATTCCTAAGCCGAGAGCCATGTCCGCCAACAAACTGTTCTCGTTCCAATCGGAGCCCAAAACGGAGCCCAAAGCAGAGCTCCCTGATGACGCTACCTTCAACCAAAATTCGCATCAGCCGCGTAAGAGGATGAAGTCGCCTGAGCCAAGTGCCGAGTCCGCCGAAGCAGAGCTCCCTGATGACGCTACCTTCAACCAGAGTTCGCACAAGTCGAAGATTCCTGAGCCGAGGGCCATGTCTGCCAAGAAACAGCTCCCGTCCGAAGCGGAACCCAAAGAAGAGCTCCTTGATGAGGCTACCTTCAATCAAAGTACGCATTCAGGAAGAACTTTCAGGAACAGTCCGCAGCGCTCGAGTCAGACGTTGGTCCAAGAGGAAGTAGAACTTCCAACAACATCAAGAGTCGGTATTCTCAAGACTAGATCCCAGGAGATTCCTTCGGCGAGGCGTAAGACATCTGATCCTTTTTTCCTTTTCAGCCACTTTTATCAACATGTTTTACAGAGCAACAGGGCCGGTTTGAAAGAAGAGTCAGTTTCGGTTCGTGCGATGGGAGTGTAGAGTCAACAATTTTCAACTTCCCAGTTGATCCCGATGACTCTCCTAGCGATGAATCATCGAAGGTGCTTGAGAATCGTCGTCTGAGAATGCAGGCTCTTTCCGAGGCTCGTAAGATGAGCTTTGGTCAAGGGAGTTCGGTTTCTAGGCTAAGGAGCAGACATCCGGAAATCAGGTCGCGAAAGGAGCCTTCGCCGCAACCATCTGTGACGCAAGGCAAAGTTTCGCAAAAGACGAGCGAACAGACAACTGTCAAAGTGCAAAAGGAGTCACCATGGTCATCAGAATTGAAAGAAATTCTAGACTACCAGAAATGGCTTCGGAAAGGTCGTAAACAGTGGCACAGAAAACTGTACGGAAAGCGGTACATCGGCAAGAAAAGCCGCACTTTGAGATCAAGATATCTGGGACTTCGCCCTCTTGGCCAGTCGGACTCGGATCGTCTAAAAAGGAGCGCAAGGGCTAAGGGAAAAAGGTCTCATAAGTCCACAAAACGATGTTTGCGTTCACTGTTTTCCGGTAAGTATCGATCGATCCCAAAAAACACACACCTCCTCACGCCTCAATCCCAGAGATCGATTTGAATCCCCTGCCTCTGGATCCAGACTTCGCCATGTACTGCAACAAGATCCTAGCTGCGCTCCAAGGTTTCGATTTGGCGTTGCTTCCCGGCGGCGTCCATCCGAGCGAACTAATCTTGTTTCTGGAGTTTCTTTTTGGCTGCGTTGTAATATAAATCACAATCTTAATCTTAAATTCATAATCATAATTACTTCCATTGTGTCCAGGAACTATCTCGACGGACTGGGCGGGATCCTACAGAATTTCTGGAAGTTGTTGCTGTAGACGAAGGTCGGAAATCGGAGACATCTCAAGACTACATTGAGCTGATACCGGATGATGATCCCCCACCAAGTCGGCTGTCAAAGATATCGGAGGTCGAAGAGATATCAACAGATGATCCTCAGGAGTCGCAGATATCCTCAGGCGCAACAAATCCAAAGACAGGTAAAGTCTTAGAAAAAGACAACCAAGAGTGCGACGTTCCTTCGCAAAGGCCGCAGATAATCGAGTTTGTTGGACACGAGGCTTCGATTTCGAATGTGGTTGAAAAGGTTGTTGGAACTCCTGTCATGGGTTCTGTGGCATCTTTCCCCTTGAATTGTTTCGATTATATGAACTCGAGTGAAGATATCTCTGGCGCTGCTCAAGAGGATTTATCAATTGGTCCTCCCAAACGGAAACCTTCAAATGGTCCTTCGAAACAGGAACCGTCAAATGGTCCTTCGAAACGGAAACCGTCAAATGGTCCTCCTAAACGGGAACCTCCAAAAGGTCCTCCTAAACGGGAACCTTCAAATGGTCCTCCTAAACGGGAACCTCCAAAAGGTCCTTTTAAACGGGAACCTTCAAATGGTCCTCCTAAACGGGAACCTTCAAATGGTCCTCCTAAACGGGAACAGTCAAGTGGCCCTCCTAAACGGGAACCTCCAAAAGGTCCTTTTAAACGGGAACCTCCAAAAGGTCCTTTTAAACGGGAACCTTCAAATGGTCCTCCTAAGCGGGAACCTTCAAGTGGTCCTTCTAAACGGGAACCATCAAATGGTCCTCCTAAGCGGGAACCTCCAAAAGGTCCTTTTAAACGGGAAACTTCAAATGGTCCTCCTAAGCGGGAACCTTCAAGTGGTCCTCCTAAACATAAAGAGTCAAGTGGCCCTCCTAAACGGGAACCTCCAAAAGGTCCTTTTAAACGGGAACCACCAAATGGTCCTCCTGAACGGAAACCTTCAAATGGTCCTTCTAAACGGGAACCTCCAAAAGGTCCTTCTAAACGGGAACCTCCAAGAGGTCCTTTTAAACGGGATCCTTCAAATGGTCCTTCGAAACAGAAACCTTCAAATGGTCCTTCGAAATGGGAACCTTCAAATGGTCCTTCTATACAGAAACCGTCATGTGGTCCTTCTAAACCGGAACCGTCATGTGGTCCTTCTAAACCGGAACCGTCAAATGGTCCTTCTAAGCCAGATCTCCCAAATCCAATTCCTTGCGTGCCGGATCTTCCAATTGATGAACAGGATCTTCCAATTGATGAACAGGATCTTCCAATTGATGAACAGGATCTTCCAATTGATGAACAGGATCTTCCAATTGATGAAAAGAATCTTCCAATTGATGAACAGGATCTTCCGATTGATGAACAGGATCTTCCAATTGATGAACAGGATCTTCCGATTGATGAACAGGATCTTCCAATTGATGAACAGGATCTTCCGATTGATGAACAGGATCTTCCAATTGATGAACAGGATCTTCCAACTCCAATGCCTTGCAAGCCGGATCGTCCAATATCTTCTGCTAAACAGGATCTTCCAATTGCTTCTAATGAACCGGATCTTCCAATTCCAATTCCTTGCAAGCCGGATCGTCCAATTCCTTGCAAGCCGGAGCGTCCATTTCCAATTCCTCGCAAGCCGGCTCGTCCTGAGCCTCCAGTTTCAGAATCGGAAGAGGATTTACCCACTCAGGATAGACCCAGAAGAAAGCCTAAAAAAGCTAAGAAACCAGCTCAACCAGTTATGAAATTCGCTTCTCTGGAAGACGAACTTCTCTATACAATGGGTAAGAAGGAACTGGTGAGGAGTCCTGAGCCAACGCCAAGAAAGCCCCTGGTAGTCAAGGATCCTAAAGAACCAGAAAAACCGTCGACCGACGATCCCAATCAGAGCTCAAAGCAGAAGGATGTTGAAAAGGATATTCAAAAAGATGTTAAAAAGGATGTTGGAAATGATGTTGCAAAGGATGTTGAAAAGAATGTTGAAAAGGATATTGAAAAGGATATTGAAAAGGATGTTAAAAAGGATGTTAAAAAGGATGTTAAAAAGGATGTCAAGAAGGCTGTTAAAAAAGTTTCGAAAAGCATTCAGGATGTATCTCCCGATCCCAATGCATGGCAATTCGTTACGATTGATGGCAAAACCACAATGACGTTGCGTGAACGGGAAGGTCCAGCCAAGGTATTAGTTCGCAATAGCAGTCCCGAGGACAATGGGAAAGCGCCACCAATTAGAAAGGCGAAAAGTGCGGAAGAGCAAAAGAATCTCGAAGAAGCTAAGAAATTAGTCGAAGGTGACAACGCAGAAGTGGCAAAAGCATCTCCGGAGACTGATCAGAACACAGGTCAGGCAACATCTAAGGAAACAGGTCAGACAACAGCGGAGGTAACAGCGGAGGTAACAGCGGAGGTAACAGCTCAGACTACAGCAGAGGTAAAAGATCCAAACACCACAGCTGAGGCAACATCGCAGGTAACATCTAAAGAATCCTTACAAGAAACCACACCAGAGACATCTCCGCAGACTTTACAAGAAACATCTCCGCCGACATCACAAGATACCTCCCCAAAGACCTCCCAAGAGACAATACAGACATCAAAACCGACAACACCAGACACATTCCAAGCACCACCACGAGAAGCATCATCGTCATCTACAAGCTTTCATCTACCACCCCGTTCCATGGAGGAATATTGCCGATATCTGGTTATACAAAATGATATGGTCCATATGAAAATGTCGAAGACGGACCTAATGCCACTCTCGTTTCTTGGGATGCAAGGTGGCGTGTCCTCATGTCCCTGTCGAAGCCATAACCTGGACCCAGTGGAGTCGAGAACTTCTACTATAGTCCAGTCGAGAGCTCCCATCCAAGTCGAGTCGAGAACTTCTACTACAGTTGATGCGAAGGAGGTTATCAAACAATCGAAGAAAAATGTCGTATCCAGACTGAAGAGAGGTCTCATGGAGACGTGGACTTGCAATAATACTGGGAGTGGAAATGAATCGCAAAAATACCAACAAGAAACGGCAAAGTGTCATCACTGCGGCTGGCACAGTGTCAATCGAAAAGCATTCTTCTACAAAGTCAGCGAGGATACTTCTTCGGCCGAAGAAGGTGGGATCGGAGATGGAAAACACAATCCGAAGAGTGCATCATCGCCAAGGAGACGCCCCAAGAAGAACGACTACATCTACGATCAAAGGGGGATATCCAATTGCAATACGGCCCACAATATGGTCTTCATTAATGAAAGAACATGCATGATGCATGAGGATTTAAGTATCGGTAACCTTCTAAGGACATTGCCAGGTCCTGTCCAGGTCTCCTCGGGACACAGTGATGTGTGCGTTCCGCCCTCGGGAGCAGCGTCAATACAGAAAATCGTGATGAAGGAAAGTGGTTGCAATCCGGATCCCCCAAAAGTAAGTTAGCTATACACTTTAATCTACAATTTCCCCTTATATTAATGGATTCCACAGTCCCCCGTAGGGTCGAATTCCGACAAGCCAGTAGTTTCGCAATCTGGTAATAATCCCTCGGAAATCAAGGCACATGAAACCAAACCCAAAGAAGAATCGACTGAAAGCGAAGACAACAATGAGAAGAAACCGAAAAAGGAATCGAGTGACACGTCTCCCAAGGAAAGCGACGATGACTGGGAATCCGATCCGGATGACGAGACTTTGCCGCCTTTGACGTATGAAAATTATGGTAGTGACAGTCCACCGGAGAGTTCCCGAGCTCGCAGGATTCGAAAGGCGAATATACACATGCACCGTATGAAGAAAACCTTCGAAATTGAAGCACGTTATCTCTCCAGTATTATAGAAGTTACGGAACCTCCGTCTAGCGAGGACAAAGATTGTCAATGTGCCACGCGTAATGCTTCGGATCAGACTGAGGAGGTTTATTTAGCAAAACCTGTTGCCAAAAAGAAGTCCAAAGCTTCTTCGGAACCTAAAAATCTTTGCAGTGAGTGCAAGAAGTCAGTTTCGGGATCTTCCACCAAGTACAAACAGTCTAGCGCGAAGAAAGAAAGTCAATGTGGCACACGTAATGCTTCGGATCAGACTGAGGAGGTTTATTTTGTAACTCCCGTTGCTAAAGAGAAGTCCCAAGATCTTTGCCAATCCTGCAAGACTTGCAAAACCTCAACTGTAGAGATTATAAAGGAGTCTCAACATTTCACACGAAATTCTTCGGATCAGACTGAGGATGATTATTTCAAGACCAGGGATTCGAATACCCAAACATCCTTCGATGATATTATCATTTTGCAAAAAGTTTCTACAAGAGTGGCAAATGCTTCGGATCAGACTGAAGACGATTATTTTAGGACAAAGAATTCGAATACACAAACATCCTTGAATGATATTCGCAATTCTCCGTCTCAAAGTACGGAAGATTATTTCAGGACAAAGAATTCGAATACCCAAACATCCTTGAATGATATTCGCAATTCGTTTTCGGAACCAGTTACCAGCGATGAGAACCTACGCCAATATTTAACACGGAATACTTCTAATCAAACGGATTATGAATATTTTATGTCTCAATTCTTATCCTCCTGCCATCGCATGGAGCCGAGAAGGTCCTTCGATTCCTCGAATCAAACGGATGAATATTATTTTTTGGCTCAGTTCTTATCCTCCAACGATCGCATGGAACCGAGACCGAGAGAGTCCTTCGGTTCCTGTCGAACATTCGATATTCGGAGTTGTTCAACGGATCGAACGGACGAAACCTTCTTTATGCCTCACGATCCCTATATATCAACATTCTCAAATGGTAAACCGAGACCGAGAGAGTCCTTCGGTTCCTGTCGAACATTCGATATTCGGAGTTGTTCAACGGATCCAACGGACGAAACCTTCTTTATGCCTCACGATCCTTATATATCAACATTCTCAAATGGTAATCCTCTTTTCGATTCATTCACCAGTTTTGGACCTCCACCTAGAACGGAAAGTATAAGCTCATATTGGATGCTGGAAACTACACCCGAGTTTTCGGATGATAGTTTTGGGAGCTACGGTATGCCAGGATGGGATTCTAATATTGTGGAAGATGATGAAATGCCCACGTGCTCGATCTACACTCAAAAGCAGTGTGAGTTGGCATCAATCCGAGAAGAAATGGAAGAAGTTGAACGACAGAGCTCTTCTCTAACCGAAGAAGTGAAAAGAGCTGCAACGATTCTACAATTCTCTAGCGTATTCTACTACAGCGACATGAACGATCCAGCAGCTTACAATCCTCTATCATTGCAAGATTTCGATAGAGACGATTTCACAGAAGAATCACTTTTCGATGCCAGTTTAAAGGCAAATTGGAATTGCAATTGCAATTACTATGCTCGAGTAAGGGATTTCTCCTATGTTAGGTTTGGCTTCGAATACCCAGAAGAAACAGATGCTCCAACGACAGAGAGTACCCAGACTTCAGCTTTCGATATTCAATCGTGGCAATTGTCTCCTGTAGTTCAAAGTGAAGAACCCGAGGAGGCAAGTGATTCTTCTGCTCAAGACTTCTCTACAGAGCCAAGAACTGAATCTAAAGACTGGTCTTCCAATATCCAAATAAGGGAATTAGATGAGGCTAAACAATCTGAAGACTCATCTCTGGATACTCAAGTAGAATCGCCTTCTACAAGTCCCGATGATTTCGTGGTGATCTCCGAGTTAAGAAAAGCAAAAAAGCAACAATCTTATTGGATCTTGTTTAAGACTAAGTCTTCAGCTCGGCCATTCCCCTTCCCAATGCAATGTCATTTCTCACAACAAACAAATGACGTTATTCCAATGGATGATTTGCCGTCTACGAGTTCCAATGATGTCGATATGCCTTCCGCCGCGTCACAAGATGATGATGTCGAGATGCCTTCCGCCGCGTCACAGGAAGAAACAGATAAGGCAGCTGAATGTGAGGACTTGTCTTCTACTCAAGACTATCCTTCCCAAGGTGACGTTATTCGAATGGATGTGTCTACGAGTTCAAACGATGTCGAGATGCTTTCCGCGTCACCACAACAAACATCAGATAGGATCTCATCGAACGATCAGGACTCTCCTTCCTCAAGTCAAGGTGATGCTATTAAAATGGATGATTTGCCGTCTACGAGCTCTAATGATGTCGAGATGCCTTCTGCGTCACAAGAGGAATATGAGGACCTCGGTTCACCTGTAGAATGTGCTTCTCCCATTGAAGAAGCAGTTATTCGAATAGTAGAATTGCCCTCTGAGGAGTGTCAGGACTGTCCTCCGCAAAGTCAAAGTGATTTCCCAGAACAAACGGTTTCCGGTATTCAAATAGATGAATTGCCCACTAAGCCTATTGAACAAAAGGACTTGTGTGATCCCAGCATTCAAATAGATGAATTGCCCTCTGAGCCTATCGAATCTAAAGACTTTTCTTCAACTCAAGACGATTCTCCCCAAAGTCAAGGTAATATACCAAAACAAACGGTTTCCGATATTCAAATAGAAGAATTGCCATCTAAGCCTAACGAAGATCCTCCCCAAAGTCAAGGTGATCTCCCACAAGAAAACGTTCCCGATACTCAAATAGAAGAATTGCCCGCTAAGCCTATTGAACAAAAGGACTTGGTTTCCGTACAGGAAAATCCAGAAAAAACGGTTCCCGATATGCAAAAAGAACTGCCATCTAAGCCTGTTAAACCAGAGGTCTTGTCTTCAGCTTCTCAAACTGATTTTCCAGAAGCTGTTTCCAATATTCAAAGAGAAGAATTGCCATCTAAGCCTATCGAATCTGAAGACTTGTCTTCTGCTAAGGAAAAGCCTTATCAAGGTGATATCTCGAAAGAAACGGTTTCCGTTGTTCCGATAGAAGAATTGCCATCTAAGCCTATTAAACCAGAGGTCTCGTCTTCAGCTTCTCAAACTGATTTGCGAGAAGAAGCTGTTCCCGATATTCCAATAGAAGAATTGCCATCTAAGCCCATTGAACCAGAGGTCTCGTCTTCAGCTTCTCAAACTGATTTTCCAGAAGAAACGGCGCCCAATATTCAAAAAGAAGAATTGCCATCTGAGCCTATTAAACCAGAGGTCTCGTCTTCAGCTTCTCAAACTGATTTTCCAAAAGAAACGGCGCCCAATATTCAAATAGAGGAATTGCAATCTAAGCCTATCGAATGTAAAGACTTGAAGACGGAAAATCCTTCCCAATGTCAAGGTGTTTTTCCTGAAGAAACAGTTGCCGATATTCAAGTAGAAGAATTGGCATCTAAGACTTTTAAACCAGAGGTCTTGTCTTCAGCTTCTCAATGCAATTTCCCAGAAGAAAAGTTTCCCGATATTCATATAGAAGAATCACCATCGAAGCCTATTGAACCAGAGGTCCTGTCTTCCGCTCAGGAACATCCAGAAGAAACTGTTCCCGATATTCAAAAAGAAGAATTGGTATCCAAGCCTATTGAACCAGAGGTACAGTCTTCAGCAGTTCCAGAAGAAACAGATAAAATTATGGATCAGAGTTTACTGAAAACAGTGCCTAGTGTATCAGCTCAGGATATACAAAAAAAGGAATTGCCTTCTACAAGTCGGAAGGATGCCAAGATTGATCGGGAAGTTAAACAAGGTCCTGAGATCATAATAGAATCAATGGTCTTGCCTTCTACAACACAAGATGAATTGCCTTCTACAAGTCGGAAGGCTGCCAAGATTAATCGGGAAGTTGGAGATATTCAAACATCGGGAATCCCAGCAACTCTTCAAGATAATGCTGAAAAGAAGAACGTCTCGAAGGGTCAACATCTTCAGGCAAATGGAACTAATCAAGGTCCCAAGATCAAAATAGAATCAACGGAGAAAGCAAAGGTCTTGCCTTCTACAACACAAGATGAATTGCCTTCTACAAGTCGGAAGGCTGCCAAGATTAATCGGGAAGTTGGAGATATTCAAGCATCGGGAATCCCAGAAGATAATGCTGAAAAGAAAAAAGTGTCGGAGGGTCCGGGGCAAGGTCCTAAGATCAAAATAGAATCAACGGAGAAAGCAAAGGTCTTGAGAAGGTCTATAATTCAAAAAGCACCACCTGTAATTGATTCAAGAAGCCCGGAAGAAACTGCTGAGGAGAATATGAAATTAGTTATGCGAAGAATTGAACATCAGTTGACAGTTGTGGATGAAATGCAAATATTTAGCGAAGACGAAGCTGATTTTTTGAAAAAAACCATTGATTCCATTTGGATTTCGATGTTGATACTGAAGAGGAAATACCAGAACGCGAAAAAGATTCAGTTGCAAATTGAGAAGCCACTGCCGAGGTTTCCAACTCGCTTGAGTATTGCGTGGAGGAAGATGGTGAATCTTTTGCACAAATACGAGTTTGTGGTATTGAGTGACGTTACCGAGGAGGAACACATTAGTTATATGGAATCGATTCGTATCGATAAGAAAGAGATTTACGATGGCATTTCGACAAGGTCATCGCCCCTAAACGACGTCCTTTCGCACATTATAACCATGGCCAAGGAGCATGAAAACAAACCAAAGAGAGTTTGGAGATGCAAAGCCGTGCCAAATCCCGAACTAAGAGCAGCCACAGCATCGCTTCGCTCGATAAATTTGGCTGAAACCAAAAAGAGACCGATAAATGTTAGCTATACGAATAACTCGGAAGGCAAAAAGATCCGGATATCGAAGCCCTTAATCAAGGGGAATTCGAAACGCAATTCGAAACCGAAACGTATCGATAGGCCGTGCTCCACAAGGCCAAGGATTCTCTCTGAAATATCCTTGAATGCCGTCAATGCCGTAAACGAATTCAACCGACTTCTGAATGCAAATGCCAATAGCGATAGGCAGGAGAGCGTCGAAAACAATGTAAGCCACCAAAACGTTGAAATCGTCGATAAAAACGATAATAATGATAAAACCGATAAAACCGATAATAATGATAAAACCGATAATAATGATAAATCCGATAATAATGACTTTTTGGTTGCAAATCGTAATCGAAATTGGACCGAGTGTTTTGTGCCGCCAAAGATCGAAAAGCAGGATAATGACGACAAGGACGACAAGGACGACGACGATAAACGATCAGAGACGTGTAGTAGGAAATCGAACTCCTTGATATACCGACGGAGGGATAATCGCAAGGATCGTGCCAAGAAGTTCGATCAAATGCGTTTCGGAAACAAAAAGTTCGATTGCGAAGCTGTATTAGACGAGGCTGCAGCTTCCTTGCCATTAGACGACGATCGGCAGTCACCCGTTAGGATTCCCATGCTTTCGAATCGTTCGGGTCTATTCCAAAAATCAGAATCTGGAACCGTCGAAATCCCCATATCCGATGAGATGAAGGAAAAGCTCAACCAACTGAGCGGTAAAATTTTGGATGCTCAAGCCCAGTACAATGGTTGCCTCAAGGATATCGTATATTATCGTAAGAAGCTTTCCAGGATTCGCTATGCCTGTGCCTATATTTCCAGCACTGGAAAGGCCGAGATCCTCAATATGCTTTATGCCCACGAGGATGCCCTTCCCGACGTCCCAAATTAATCCAATTTCGATAAGGATTATTCTATAAATTCTCTGTTTCATCATCGATCTAGAATCTGGAATCTTTAATAAAAATTCATCGTTCATCGTTCATCGTTTATTATGAGCATTCAAAAAAAAAAAAAAGATATATATTTTTATTCATAGAGGGAGTGGGTTTTGGAGTAGTTTTTCAAACCCAAATTAGGGGGAAAAAATACCAAACTTTTTACTGAAAAAGTTACCAAAGATGGAAGGTATTTCTAAACTTTTACGAAACAGCCAGGAAATTTTTTTAAATATTTAGCTGCAGTCTTATTTTATTTACTTAAAAGAATATATATTTGATTCAGATCGGTGGTAGATAATAGATGGGGTTTTTTTTTAACCTAAATTAGGGGAAAAAATACCAAAACTTTGTACCAAACCTTTTGAAGGGTTTTCTTGACTTTCCAGGGACTTTCTTACTTAATAAACTCCCGAAACCTGAAAACCTTTTTAAAAATGTATTAAATTGCTTATTTTTATTTACTTAATATATATATTTATGATTCAGATCGGGTGTAGGTAATAGATGGGTTTTTTTTTTAAACCAAATTAGGAGAAAAAATACCAAAACTTTGTACTGAAAAGTTACAAAAAAGTCATAAGGTTTTTCTTACTTAATAATCTACCAAAACCTGTAAATATTTTTAGTTTAATGTAATTTCCTTTTAATATTTAACGGCAGGCATTAAAAATTATATTTTTTATTCAATTTTCTAAGAAAAGCAACCAAGAAAAAGGAATTCTGGACTTTCGAATAACTCTCAGATTCTTGATAATCTTCCAAAACCTAAAAACCTAAAACCTTTTTAAATTTAAACTAATTTCTTGTTTATTATTAAACTTTATTTATTTAAATATTAATTTTCTTTGTTTATTTTGTTAATTTTCTAACCAAAAGCCACAAATAAAACCGAATTCTGGTCTAATTCCTGTCTTGCTTTTGGCCAGATTTTGTTTTGGTCGGATGGCATGTGCCATAACCGCAGTGCTCTCCCCCCTTTTTGGCCACGCCTCCTCGCCTCACCTGAGTATCTTGTTGCCCCCTCCCAACCTCCCCCCTCTCTGAGTTGTTGTTGTTGTCTTTAGTGGCGCCAGTAGCACCCGACATCGTCACGCTGGAGGCCAATAGCAAGACCTCAACCCGTAGACAATTTGTCTTGACTTGTTGTTGCTGTCTTTTTTTTTCTGCCTTTTTTTTTCTGTCTTATTTTTCAGTCTTTTTTTCAGTATTTTTTTTCTGCCTTTTTCAGTCTGTTTTTCTGTTTTTTTTCTGCGCTTTTTTGTTTTGCTTTTGCGGATTCGTATCGGCAACAAGATCTCCTGCTGCGTCTCCGCATTGTTGTTGCAGTTGCAGTTGCAGTTGCATTCAGAGTTGTTGATGCCGCCGCCACCGCCACCGCCACCGCCGCCTCAATAGTTTTTGTTTTTTTTTTTTTTGTTTTCTTCGTTTCTTGCCACAGAATCCAAAGCCAACTTGGTTTTGTGGCAAGTTTTTGTGGCAAAGAACATTGGAACTCTATTCAGTTCTTCGAGTGTTGGTCAATAACACAAATCTGGCGGAAAAAACTATCGCAGCTTTAAGGTTTTAGGTTTCTAAGCAATGTACTTTATTCCCCAAGTACCGGATGTTGATATTTTTTTATTCTTTTAGGGACTTTTTAGGACTTTTTAGGGCTTTCTAGAACTTTCTAGGACTGTCTAGGACTTCTAGGCCTTTTGAAACCCAAAAAAAAAACTATTGCAACTTTATGGTTTCAGGTTTCTAAGCAGAGGAGTACTTTCTTTCCCAAGTACCGGGTATTAATTTTCATTGTTTCAATACTCTAGGACTTTTTAGGTCTTTCTAGGACTTTCTAGGACTTTCTAGTCCTTTTGAAACCCAAAAAAACTATCAAAACCTTAAGGTTTAAGATTTCTAAACAATGAAATATAAAAAAAAAGACTTTTCTTAACAAGTACCGGATATTGTTTTATATTTCTAGACCTTTCTAGATCTATCCAGGGCTTTTGAAACCAAAAAAAAACTGCTTTTTTTTGTAGAGAACCCGAACCACTGTAGCCACACACAGCGTCGCCTCACCTGTACAGTGGAACACCTAGACCCTCCCACAGACCCACCTCCACCACCTCCAGCCTTCAGCCTCCTCGGAAGACCACCAATATTAACCGAAAAAGAGTCTGCCCCCGGCCGGGTAGTCGTACTCCTTGGATCCGTACTCGATATGGTGATGGATATGCGTGCAGCATGATCATGAAGTTGCTTTGATCTTCTGTCTGCGCTGTCTCGGGTCTCTCGAGTCTCGAGTCTCGGGTCTCGAAATAAATGAAATGACTCAGACAGGGGCATAAATATTGCGATTGCAACAAAATGTTGCAAGCAAGAGAAAAAGAGAGACTGCCGGAAATGTCATAAGCATAAATATAATTTTTGATAATTGTGTGCGTTGCGAAGCGTTAATGGAACTTTAATTGAAACTCCTCGAAGTCGAAGCCGAAAAACAAATCTTTTTTGAAATAGCCAGAGATTCTAGGGAAGACTCTGGCGTTGATGTCTTCATCATGGTTTTCGTTTGTGAAAAATATGGCAATTATGAGTCGAGTTGAGCCAAAGGGGTGGCCAATTAGCCAAAGGAGATCGTTAGCTGTCTGGCGATCATTAGCGAATTGTCTTAACGATCTGTACAGCCAATTGCTTGCCAATTTATCTAGTTAATTATACGGATTTTCTATACATAGAACTCCATGAAAAAAAATATTATATATATATGTACAAAGGCAACTTTGTTGCCGAGTATTTCCCGTTCCGTTCGGTTAATTGAATTTGATAAAAAGCCAGCGTATGCTTTTAATTGACCAAAAAATTATCTAAAGATAACTGAAAGCAAATAAATAATAATAAACCATTATAGCCCCTTTCTTTTGAAGACTTTCTTCCGGAAAAGAATGCCTTTACAACACTACTTTCAAAGCTCGAAATCGAAAAAAAAAAACAAAAACTTGTTTTAACCAACACCAAAGGTAACCCTGAATTGACAAGCAAATGTCAAAGGAGTTCCGACAATTACTTGACAAATTTTCATCAAAGCGAAAAGGTCTCTGAAAAAGTTCTCTGAACAAAAAAAAAAAAAACCGAAAAAAAAATTCGAGAAAAAAAAACCTTAATTAAAAAAAAAAAAAATGGGAAACCGTCGTGAAAAGTATCGCGTCCATCGCCGTTCCGTGTCCACTGTGAAGACATCCACGGATGAGGCGGCTGGCGAAATGCGAATCCGTGAGATGGAAAGGGATCGGGAGAGGCGCCGGGAGCGTTCCATTGAGGCATCGAAACTGAAATCCCTGACACCGCCATTGGAGGATATGCCGCGGGGTTTTCGGCCCTCGGGATCCGTTGTGAGTCTAAGCACTGGGATAGAGTCCAATAATTCGGATTCCGATATCAAGAATCCCTTTTTGTCCGAAGGAAGTGATAAAAGTGATTTGGGCAGTTTCAAGTTTCAATCTGCAATCCATCGAAGCTTGAATTCCAATAACCAGAGGTGGGTTTTAGGGTCTCTATTACCTCTAATGCTTTCCTTTTTTTTTTTATAATTTAATTAAACATTTTTTGAAGGATTGTCTTGAAACCGCCGAGACTTTCTGAACGTAGCCGTAGGTCGTTGAGTCGCAAGAGCCGATGCCGGAGCAGGAGCCCTCATTTGAAAGCTAGAAGCAGGGCTCCACAGGCAGTGAGGCGGCCAAGTAAAAGCCATAGCCGGATCAGCCGTAGCCGGATCAGCCGTAGCCGGATCAGCCGTAGCACCAGTAGCAGCAGCCGGGACAAGGGCAGGGACAGGACTAGAAGCCGCCGCAGCAAGAGCAGGATCAGCACCAAAAGTCTGACACGGAAATCCAATCAAAAGAAGACACCGAAATTCTTAAACTTGCCCAAAAGAATTGTGACGAAGGAAACCAGCTCGTCCAGCGACTCGGAAAGCGATGAAAGCTCAAAAGAACGAAAGAAACGCAAAACAACAAACAGTTTCTACACCAAAAAGGGTACCAAGAGTCGTTCCAGTTTCTGGAAGCGAAGCGAAAGCGTTAGTTCTGGAAGTTCTGTACCCTTTCATCATGCTCCAAAAGACGAAAACACCCAATATTCCGATGGGAAGTCGCCAACCCGTAGTCCCAGCCGTGAGAGGAGCTCCGCCCGTAGCACTCTTCGCAGCACTGTCATCCGGATTGGCAGTCCCTGGCGCAGTTCCCCGAAAATCCTGAAGACACCCAGTCCATCCCGATGTCGCCGGAGCTGCACTCCCGCCAACTTGGGCTGGAAGGGATCCAGTGAGTCGATCGAATCGAGTCCCAGTCCACGACGTGACTTCTACAATCCCTGGAAATCGGATCCCAAGGTCCGCCAGGAACTGATAACCGCCTCGGAGCGGGCCAATGTCAAGGCTGAGTTATACCGCCAGAAGCACGAGATCTCGGTGGGCAGCAACGATCCCAGGCCCATTCCCAAGCCGGTTACCACTTTCCGGATTTCCGGCCTAAGCGAGGACATCGTCAGGGCGTTGCAGCGTCAGAATCTGAAGGAACCCACTCCGGTGCAGGCCCAGAGCTGGCCCGTGGCCCTGGCCGGCATCAACCTGGCCATTGTGGCACCGCCGATCACTGGAAAGACCCTGGGCTATCTGTTGCCCGCCATCGACCATATTCTAAGCCGGAAACCCTTCGGCCCCAAGGTGGTGGGCCCGATTGTCCTCATTCTGGTGTCGACCCGCGAGGCTGGCGTCCAGGTCCACAAGGAGGTGGGCATCTATTCCAAAGCCCGGGAGCTGAGGAGCCTCTGCCTGTGCGGCAGTGGCCCGCGCCAAAGGCAGATCAATTGCTTCCGTTCCGGTTGCGAGCTGGTGGTGGCCACTCCCGGCCGCCTGCTGGACATCCTGGCCGAGTGCGGCTCCGATCTGGCCTTTGGGATCCAGCGCTGCACCTACATGGTGGTGGACGGCACCGATCGAATGCTGGAGATGGGCCTGGAGGGACAGCTGAGTCGCATCTTCCGCCAGCTGCCGCTGATCGCCCAGCTGACAGTTGTCTCCTTGTCGTGGTCCCGTGGCCAGGAGCGCCTGGCCCGCAAGTTTCTCGGCGACTATACCCTGGTTCGGGTCGGTGACGGCTCCAATTCTAGCTACAAGATCACCACCTGCCAGCGGGTGGAGGTGATCAAGGAGTCCGAGAAGAGGGAGCAGCTGAAGAAGGAGCTGACGGAGATCTACGATGCCAGTGACAAGCCGGGCAAGGTGGTGGTCTACGCGGAACGCAAGCGTCGTGTGGACGAGCTGGTGACCTTCATCCAGGAGTACGTGCCCTGCGACGGCATCCACGGCGGCCGCACTCAGGCGGAGCGCGACGACGTCATCCAGGACTTCCGCGACGGCGTCTACAACATCATCGTGGCCACGGATCTGACATCGCGCGGCCTGGAGATCCCCGGGATTCGGTATGTGATTAACTATGACTTCCCCTGCTCCATCGAGGGCTATGTCCAGCGTCTGTCGCGCACCGGCTGCTTCTCCTCGGAGGGCTGCGAGGCCATTAGCTTCTTCACCCAGGAAAGCGAGAAGCACGCCAAGGCTCTGGTGAAGATTCTGGAGGAGTCCAATCAGTTCATCAATCCCCAGCTCGCAGAATGGGCCAATGTCACTCGATTCGGGGGCGCTGCTCGCGGTCTCCTCGGACTAGTCCCGAAACCCGGCAAGGTCGGCCGCCATCGGAAGAAGTCGGTGAAGTCCAAAAATCGCGGAGGACGCGGTGCCAAGGCCCGCAGGAACCGGCTGCGCCAGCGTGCCGCTAAAAATCGTTTATTGTTGAATTAATCGAATCGGATCATCCCTTCCGATATCTACAAGCGATCGTAAAGCTTTAATATCATTATTTTCCATTTTTTTTCAAATTACATTTAACAAATACAACTTTCTCCAGAGCAGAGAACACTGAAACTCCCTTCACATGAGCCAATAAATCCAATAAAACCAATCAATTCCATTCCAAATACGTTGCTGGAATTGAAGAAATCAAGAAAGAAGACTGCAAAGCCGAAGAATGAAGAAATGAACTACTGAAGAAATGAAAAATTGAAGAGCTGAAGAACTGAAGATCGAATAACTAAAAAACCGAAGACTCAGGAGCTGAAGAACTGAATAGATGAAGACCTGAAGACCTGAAGACCTGAAGCGCCGAACAACTGAAGAGTTGAAGAACTGAAGAATTGAAAAACTGAAGAACTGAAGAACTGAAAAACTAAAGAACCGAAGAAATGGAATACTGAAAAACTGAAGAACTGCAGAGCTGAAGAACTGAAAAACTGAAGAAACAAAAACCGAAGACCTGAAAAACTGAAGAACTGCAGAGCTGAAGAACTGAAGAACCGAAGAAATGGAATACTGGAAAACCGTTGAGCTGAAGAATTGAAAAACTAAAGAACCGAAGAAATGGAATACTGAAAAACTGAAGAACTGCAGAGCTGAAGAACTGAAAAAACTGAAGAACTGCAGAGCTGAAGAACTGAAAAACTGAAGAACTGCAGAGCTGAAGAACTGAAAAACTTAAGGAAACAAAAACCGAAGACCTGAAAAACTGAAGAACTGCAGACCAGAAGAATGCACGTCCCAGAAGAAAGCAAAGACGTGACGAAATGCAATTCTCTCATACAAGGAAATCAAATAAAATCCCCAACATTTCAATATTCAAATCATGAAAACGAATGAAAACTCCACAAAAATGGTATTTGGCAAACAAAAAAAAAACAACCCAAAATGTATACTCATTAGTTGGTAGGAAATCTGATGTATGACACAAAATTATTTGCAATTGATCAGCCACGGTAATTCCATTAAATAAATAAAAAAAAAAAAACACACACACACACACACACAAACCCCCAATCGTTTTGATTTCAAATTCGATCGCTCCGAATGTGACATATATGGGTCAATATTTTTATTTAGTTGTTTGGCGCCAAAAGCAAATGGAAATGAATCAAAATTCATTAGAGTTGAATTTATTGTGTTTGTGCCTGATTGGAGTGCAAAAAGTGCAACAGATATACAGATATATATATATATATATATATATCGGTGCTAAATCGCCTTCCGATATCGGTTCAACACAGGTGGCTTGCAGCTGAGTTTTACGAGCAAAAAAAAAACAACAAAAAATAGATATTTTTTATATACAATATATGGAGAGAAAAAAAAAGGGGGCGGCAGGCCGTGTCTAATCCGATTTTGACTTTATTAACGGTGCAATTTGTACAGACAACGGTAACCAAACCGTCTGTCTGTGCTGTCGTTTTGGCCTTTTTAAAGCCTCTTTCTGGAGGGTTTTAAAAAGGATGAATAAATCGAGAATATTCCTGAATATTCCTAAATATTCCTGAATATTCCTGAATATTCCTGAATATAATTTGTACAGACAACGGTAACCAAACCGCCTTGTCTGTGCTGTGATTTTGGGTTTTTAAAGAATGAATAAATCGAGAATATACGTGAATATTCCTGAATATTCCTGAACCTTTGCAAGGATGACTTTGAAATGGACAATAAGGACTACAGATCTATGTCTACGATTGGTACTTTTAAGGATCCTTCAGATACTTCTTAAATTTCCAAAAATTGTATTATATTTTTTGAACTTCGATTCTTTATCCTATTTCCCTTCCTTGGACTTGGTTTTTTTTCTTAAGTTTTTGTAAGTTTTTCTTTGTATTATCTTGGCCCTATTCGGCTGCACTGTCTTGAAGCCAAAAACCGCAAGCGATTATTATTTATGGCCGCGAGTGCAAGCCCCCCACAAATTGTATGCTAATCGCTTGGACTCCAAGGCTTTGGCAGCTGTCCCAAGTGGAACCGCTGGACAGGGGACAGGGGACAGGGGACAAGGGACACACTGGACAGGGGACACTGGACACGGGGCATGGGACACTGGACGAGGGACACTGGACGAGGGACACTGGACAGGGGACACTGGAATACATGGAGTACATGGAGTACTTGGAGTACATGGAGTGCATGGTACATACCTGGGAGACCCGAGACCTCGGACCCACCTCTATTGTTTGCGGCTCTTGTCTGGGAGTGTGCCTGATTTATGGAGTGTCGCTGACTAATTTGAGCTCTTTGGGGTGTGAGTTGATTTCGGTTTTCCGTTTTTTTTGTACCAAAACTTTGATGAAATACCCTTTAGATAGGTTACCAAAAGACAATATTCATTGAAATTCTAGAAAATATGAAATAAACAATATTTAAGAATCAAATATATTTAAAATAATTAATAAACTTACATTTAATTCGCATTTTTTGTTTCTTTAAAACGTTTTTTACGCATGTATGTAAATGGATTGCATTCCTTGCGTAAAATGTAAAATATGTGAATGTTTTCTACAAGTTAACGGGACTTTCCGCCGGCACGGGGAGACGCCACCGGAGCGCCTAAACGGAGCGCAATTACGTATAAAAAATGATTTTAAATAATTATGTAGCTTAAATAACGTTGCAAGGACTTTATTAATTAAACCAATCGCACTTTTTAAACAACTTAAAACAGGATTTTAACACGAAATCAGAAAAAAGCGCGGGAAGCCGGCACGCAACAGAGTTTCCTCTCAGCTTCTTCACACAAAACGATCTTAAGGACAAATTAAAACACTTTCTACTAATTACTTATGATTATTACTATTCAGAACAGTATTTAGAACTAATTAAACCGAATTAATAAACCGAAAAGTTAAAATTTTTACTTTTCACGACGCGCTTGTCAGGAAAGAGCGCAGGATGAAAGCTAGATCAGAGAGAGAGAGAGAGCGAGGGAGAGAGAGCGAAAGTGTGATAGCAGGTGTCAGAGATGGTCATACTATTAAGTATTTTAATACCAACCAGGAACCAGGACTTTGGCGCGTAAAAAAGTATTTTAAAACTTTAAAATTCGATTTAAAAATTAAACATATATAAACATTGTGACAAACTCACTCACGATCAGTCTTCTATATTTAGAAATCGATTTGGTAAAGATCAGGAGGCGGGGTGGTGCCACAAAAGGCAACAATCCGAAGAACAATCTATCGCAAGTCTTTTGTTTTTTTTTTATTTTCTTACTGACTCATAGATTGACACAAAAAAGGAGTTAATTTCTGTATCAATTATAGGGATTTATTGAATACTTTTACTTGCCAATGCTTTCCCTACAACAATTAAGATAAACTGTCACGTCTTGGACTTCAACTTGGACTTCAAACAGGCAAGGCCGCCACCCAACCACCACCCCCTTTTGTGGCAAATTCCCACGCACATCGGCGGTGCGTGAGTGATGGCCGCTAAAAAAAATATACAGAAATTGGCAAAGAAAACCCCAGCTTAGCAAATATTTTTTTATATATGGTATATATTATGTGTGGGGGTTGTCGTGTCAGTAATGTCAATGTGCCAAGTTTAAGCCAAGTCGCTTTGAGATCTTGCAGTCACGTTTGCTTAATAAAATTAATATTTACATATGTTCCGTATTTGCACAGTCAGTCAGAAAATGGCCAAAAGTGGACAAATGGCCAAATAGACCGGCATGGCCAGGCAATTTGCACGATCCACTGCCAACCCCCTTGGAATCGTGCTCTATGATCCGTGATCCGTGATCCGCTAGAGAAAACGAGAGCCGTCGGATGAGTCACTTTTCTTTAGCCGATAAGGATCACAATTGAAAATTAAAACGGAAGCATTTCCAGATCGTGATGAGGATCAGGAGAAGATCGCCTCAAGATTGTTTCTCCTTTTTGGGCAAAACGGAAAACAAAACTTAATCGTGATCTTTTCAAGGAGTCTTGTCAAAATCAGCCTCAAACTTCAAGTCGGTTCATTTTGAATTTACAAAACTTCGGACAAAAATCGGTCGCATTGCCACCCAAAAGGCCAAAAAGGCTAAAAACTTATTGGCAAACAAAAACAAAAGGCCTTAATGCTTTTCTCGTGTCTCTTTTTTTAAGAGTTTTTTCTGTTTCTGTTTATTTTTTTTTTTAGTTTTTTTGGCAATTCGAAACAGGAAACACACCAAATCGGACAAATTGGACAAGCGCGACAAACAGATCTCGACATTTGTGGCATGTTCTGAGTCAAAGTCGGTTCTCTGTATCCGTATCTGTAAATCCATCTGAATCTGGCCAACTTTGTATCTGAATCTTTTGGGCCAGTTGTTGTGCACAAGAAGAAAAAATATTCTAAACAATTATAAATACATTTTTTTTAGAGGTTCCAAAACAAATTACTTTTAATAAGAGAGAACATCAAGAGCAATTCTTTCTTTTCAAAGATTTCGATGCTCCATTTCTTGCGGTGTATTTCTCTCTAGTTATAGTCTCTAATTTGGCCAGAAAGTAAATTCAAGTTTATAACTAAATATGCGCCAAGTTGGTACTGACTATACGGTCTAACCTCGATTGCGTTTGCTTTTGC
The DNA here is from genome assembly GCA_035047325.1 of Drosophila vallismaia. Lineage (NCBI taxonomy): Eukaryota > Metazoa > Arthropoda > Insecta > Diptera > Drosophilidae > Drosophila > Drosophila vallismaia. The sequence goes on along the minus strand of JAWNPU010000025.1, from coordinate 9,672,613 downwards.
CACAATTTTTGTTATTGTGTTTTTTAACAACTTCACCCACATTCAAAATTCGCTTTGGCTCTGGCTTTGGCCAAAACCAGTTCGGTTTTGGTTCACTTTTTGGGCTTTGGCATCGAATTCTGCCACTTTTGGCCATATCCAAATGCCCATCTAACAGCCTGGTTTTGTTTTTTTTTTTTTCCTCGTCGCGGCCCTAGAATCGTTAATTTTATTGTACTTTTTGCATATTTTAATTTCAAACAGAAGCTAAAACAGAAATAAATACCCTTAAAAAACTGTTTTTTTTTTTAAATTAATTTCCCTAACGATTAATTTCCCTAATTGACGATTAACCATTAACGATAACGATTAACGCGTAACGACTCTTTTGGTATTAAATCGAATTTGAAGTTTTTCTTCATTTTCAAAGTAAAAACAGGGAAAAATATCTGTTCGTTTCCCACTATTACTTTTTTAATTAAAAAAAAAACATGTTTTCCCATGAAACAACAAAGTTAATTGTGGTAACAACATATGGTTTTGGAAGTAAAAAATAAATAAATAAACAATAGCCCCTTACTGGGTTAATTGGTTTCGAGCTTCTCAAATTTCCTTAAAAAACACTTGTTAATTTTCAATTTAATTGTCAAAACGGCCAGACGGAAATCCAGCGAATTTCTGTTTTTGGTTAAACAATTATTTAAGGCTTCGTTATATATAATATATATTATATTATTATATTTGATTCTGAATGATCTCATCGATCGATCAAGTTAGAGATCTCTTCAGGGTCGAGTGGAGTTTTTCCCACACAGAGCAATAAACTTTAAACCAGAACGCCTTCTATGGGCATTATGGAAATACCGTTATTAGCCGGTCAACAATAATAGTTATAAAAAATAAAAAAGATCAAAAGACCTCCGAGAGCAGGTGAGTTGCAAACGGAAAAAAAGATCGATCATTGTTTGGTTTCGTTTTTTGTGCAGAAATCATTTGCAAGCGAATTGATCGATCCATCATTGCCATTTTGCCATATATGTGATTATAAATATAATATATAATAAATATAGTTTTTTTTTATATGTGAGTAGGAGGAAGTCATCGCATTGATAGAACCTTGAACCCACAAAGACACAAAAACACAAAAGCCGAATGCCGAATTCCGAATGCCGAATGCCGGACAGTTGGTTGATTTTTTCATTGTTGATTTTTGATTGAGCAGCTTCCAGCAGTTCGGGGCTGTCTTCTATGGCCAATCGATGCCAATCAGCAATTGCCAAAAAATTCAAGAAAAAAATTATACAATAAAAAAACAGTCAAAACGGCAGCAAATCCGCTTAGCCAACTCCCCCTCTCTCATTTTTTTTTGCTTTGAAATGGCCAAAACAGGCGAGGCGGCGGCATTTTTGTTTGTAATTACAAAAATCAACAGTTTTCTGGTACAGTGAAACTACCTGAAAGTATTTTTAATATTAATAAAGAAAATATAAATCTTAACACCTTATTTATACACTTTTTTATTGAAAAATAAAGCTTTTTTAACTTCAAATTGTCAATTTTTGTAGTCTTTAGCATTGATTTAGTTCGATTTTGAAATAATATCTTAAAAATACGGAAAAATTTAATATTAATTTGGGTTTGGAAATCTTTTTTTTAATGAATTATTATTTAAAAATATCATAATCTTATGAAAAAATAGGTAATACCCTTTAAAAAAGCTTTTATTTGTATTTATTCCAACCCAAGTTATGACAAACAAATTGAACTTTGATCATAAATGCCAATTAATGGCCAATTTTGGGTTTGAAGATTTCAGCCAAAAACAGAATCCACTTGACTTGAGTTTTGCCTGTATTTTTGTTTGTTATTTATTTGTTTGGGTTTTTTTTTTCGCAATGTCATTTTATTTATTATTTAACGGCTGCTGTTATTTTTGCTCGCTTTAATTTTGATTTTATTCAATTTGCCTTTTGCGGAAGCGAACTGAAGAAAAAATACTTTTGCACTTACGGAACGCCGGTGTTACGGTATAATGCGACAGTTGCAGTTTATTTTATTTTATTTTTTTTTTTCATTTTCTCACCCCCCTCAACCCCACCACACCCCGTGGCAATTGCTTTTAGTAGTCATGTAATGTTATTAACGCCATATTGACACACATTTTGCAGAAAGCAAAAAAAAAAAACGCAGCAGAAAAAACGAGCAAAATCTAAGCTAATTACGTGACGGCAAACGTAACCAAGCTCGTACCTGTAAAGCGTATGTGTGTTGTGTGTGTGTGTGAGAAAGTCTATAACCCTTTCACGCACACCCATGGACAGGATGGGAGTATCTAAAAAAAGGGGGGTCTAGTCTAATTGAAATTCCTTAGAATCCGACTAAATTATAAACAAAAAAGAGAAGAAAATTTTACATTTTGAAACCCCCTTTTTGACCCCCTTTTCAACTCCACCCTTTTATTCTGTTCTATCCCCTTTCCTCTCAGAATCTGCATTTTTTCCTTGCTGGAGAAATGCTTTCTTCTTGGCTTTTCTACCTGTATGGTTACATCGCTTCATCGTCACGTATTTGTGATATGATGTGGGCGTATGTGGTTGCGGGGCGTGGTCAGATTCAGTGATGTGGGCGGTGGGCCATAGGTCGACCCACTTTTGTACAGCAGAAACCATATGGATAAGACGCTAAAGAAGAAGAAGACGAAGTAGAAGAATAGGAATAGCGATGGAGAAGACGGAAGAAGAGTCTGAAGTCATGTTAATTGCTTCGACACTTGACTCTTGAGGGGGCGGATGCGGATGCGGATGTGGATGCGGATGCCAGGGCACTGGGTTAGTTTCTGCTTTAATTTCCAAGTCTTTCCTAAAGAAGCTTTAAACAAAGAATTTAAATCATGGAAAAGATTTTTGGCAAACAGGTCGTATACGTAATTTATAAAGAATTTAGAAATTTATAAACTTCAAAATGAAAGTTTTAATAAAGTTAAAAAAAAAATACTTTCCAAATGCCTAAATAAATACCAAAACTTATTTAAAAGTTCCTCCAAAATATACCAACAAAAATGTCATACATGACGTATACGTAATATTTTTTGAAACTTGAAATTTTTATGCTAATAAACGTATTTTTATGCTAAAACAATAAATAAAACCTATAAATGTTTTCAAATATTATACTATTTTGCTTATAAACTTCGTAAAATGTGTATTTTTTATAAAAATACCTAAAATTTAGCGAAAAAATCAATCACTTTGGGCTTACTTTAATATTTACCCCGCTTGCCAATATCGATTTATCAATGCAACCTGCACTTGCACTTGCCTCATCGGCATCACAACAACAACAACAACAAGGAAAATCGAAAACAAAATCAACAACAAATACAAATACAACAAGTGGCACGTGCTCTTGCTGTTGATGCAAGAAAGTTTTGATGTCATAATAACCGTTGCCACGACAATCCGCCCACCTTTCCCCCATCCGCCTTCGGCACACTGCACCTTTTTCTGTTTTTTTTTAGTTTTTTTTTTTGAAAAAACTGTCGAATTTCGAAAGTGAAAATGGGATGCTGCATTTGATGCTCCGGCTCCGGCTCCGGCTTCTGCTGCCGCAACCGCGATTATCAAATATGCATGTGTGCGTCCGTCTCTGTCACACCGGGGCAAGCCAGGCCGCCCCACTCTGAATACATTATTTAGACGAGAAAGAAGCAAAAGATAAACAAACAGTCAAAGTACACCCAAGGTCATATTAGTGGGGTAGGTCTTAAGAGGAATATATTGGATAAATGTTGAAGAAATTTGAATGGATTCTGCTTCCTTTTATTCCATAAATACTTTCAAGTAATTTTGGTATTACTCTTCGATGAAAATCAAATCCCTTTGCTATTCTCATGAACTCAATTGTTGAACTAAAAGCTCCGCTTCGTTGCGGTTCTAAGCAGCTTCTGCTGAGCTGCCGTTAACCAAAGTGAAACCAAGGCCCAAAAACAACTTCGTGGGCAGCGCAGAAGCTGGAACAGAGGGGGGCGATGAAGATGAGTGTGGCTTTGGGGCCCGGAGGGGAGTATGGAGAGATGCATTTGACGCCCCTGGACAGACGGAAAGTGTTGTGGGCGTTGCTGTCGCCGATGCCGTTGCCGTCGCAGTCGCAGCTTACCTTGCAGGCGGCATGATAAGAGCCTAAAGAAAACGGAGAGGGGCAAAAGATGAAGAAGCTGCAAAAAGAAAAGCTAATCTTAAAGTTCGACTTAGAAATGCTCTTTAATAAGAATAAAGACCTCTTATTATGAGAACTTTTGATTACCATCTGGCATACGGGTCGTATGAGTAATATTTGATGAAATAAATACCAAAAAAAGAAGAAAACAGTATTATTTAGATACATTTTTTATTAATTTTAAAGAAAAAACTGATTTAACATTAAAGAAATATATTACCTTTGTTGCCAAATTCATTGATTGGCACTTTTTGTGCAAAGTCCCGCCCCATATTTGCATATTTGCAATTAGTACAATGTATCTATCTCTTTCTCCACCCTCTCTACCGTTTCCCCCCTGACCAAAACTGCATCCTTGAGATAAAAACGTCAGCAGAGCGTCATTCGAGTTGTTGTTGCGGCGGGATGCCCTTTTTTGGGGTTAGGGTATTATGGAGAAGTGAAACAATAAACACCAAATAAAGCATTTGTCAAGAAAAATACAAAAAAAAAACGGTGTATATATATATATTTATGAAGAGGAGAGGCGTTGCACGAAGCAGAGAGAAATAATAATATTGTTTAAATATTAAATTATTACAACAAAGTGTGCATAAATGAATATGGAATGATGCAAATCGGAATCGGAATGGGAATGGGAATGGGAATCGGAATGGTAATGCATGACACGTCGAGACACGATTGCAGTTGAAGCTATAACTTTGGCTATATCTGTTCCTGTTATTGTTTTTTATATTTCTGCCTTTTTTTTTGTCTTACCTTATTTTTGTTGTTGGCACTTTTGTTGTTGTTGTTGCTTTTGTGTCATCGCGCCTCGCCTTGAATGGAACTTCGTTTTGGATTTGGTTTTGGCCTCGGTTTTTGGCCTGGAGATCTCAAATTGCGGATGATATAATCCCAAACGTCAAATGTGCCAAAAGCCAGTTGGCCAGGCTAAAAGCGACACTCGAGAAAATTTTAATTCTTAACAAAAAAACAAAGGCACTTAAAAGCTTAGTAAAGGCTTTAAAAAATTGGTATTCTTTTGGTATTTAAAGAAATATTTGGTATTAAATTAATTTGAATTGTTTAGAAATGATACGTTTTTAAGGTTTTTAAATTGAAAGCTGGATAAATTTTTTAGCCAAAAATAAGCTCTAAATTCCATTTTATTTTTAATAACCTATTTACCCTTAAAAAACGGACTGGGACAAAAAAAAGGAGAACAGCAAACAAATTATTGTCGCGACGTTGATCGTTTAACGCGTGTTGCAGGTTGCAAATGGCCAAATGGGAGGCTAAATTTGTGGCAAGAGGCAGGCAAATCGGGGGGAAGATTAACCAGATTGGGGGATCAAGGCTCGGAGGGGGGCTGTGGCTAAAAAATGCCGTGCTAAATTCTTTAGCTGCTTAAAAATAAATCGCTTTTCTAGTTTTGTATTTTTGACTTTCACCCATACGGGCGGCGACGCTCGCATTTGTTTAGCCAAAAAAATATTTGCCTTGTCTCCTCCTTGTTTTTTTTTAAATGTACAAGTATATTTATTTCCCTTTTTTTTTGTATTCTTCTAGCATGCAAATTATGTGCGACAGGCGGCTGAGGACTATTTGGCGCGGCGTCAGGCTCGCAACAAATCAATGACCCGCTCGATGACCTCCGGCCTGGCCGGCCCCATCCTGGCCCTGGGCAATGTTCACTACCTTCCGGCGGCCAAGAGTGGCACCTTCTTCTCCCGCGACAATGTCTCCAACTTTATAACCTGGTGCAGGTAAGTTTCTTTCTTTATCTTTATTTTTTAAATATCAAGATTTTATCCAAAAATATTCGGTAATATCGGAAGTATAAGGGATATAGTTTATCCTTTTTTTTAGATCTTTTGAATCTTTATTATTCTCTCATTAAATTGGAGTAAAAAGACAAGTCTTTATCTTCCCAAAATCCCTAATTGTTTCAAAGTTCTGTGTAGTTCAAAACAAATAAATATAATAGAGCTCTTCTATGCGATTCTCAAATACAATACTTAATGACTTTTTTAAAGTATTTTCCTTGAATATTTATCCTCTTTTTGTTAATAGAAAAAGCCTAAAGATCATCGAGTGCCTGCTGTTTGAAACAGATGACTTAATAATGCGAAAAAACGAGAAACATGTGATTCTCTGTCTTTTAGAAGTGGCCCGAAGAGGCGCAAAGTTTGGTGAGTTTTTTTATAAAGAAAATAGTTAAATGAAATGAAATAATTTATATAATTATTATGTCTAGGTATGCTGGCACCGATGTTAGTCCAAATGGAGCGACAAATCGATCGGGAAATTGCGGCTGACATCAAGGCCAATAACTCCTCGGAAAGTGGCACTCAGACGGAGGCGATTAATTCCGGGATAAGTACAACCACAACGACGACAATAACCACAACTACAGTGGAAACCGATCTGTATGACGACAGTGATGACTCGGACAACGAGGACGATGTCGATGAGAGTCCCATGATGATGTACGGACCCCAACCCCAGATAATAACCAATGACTTGAAGAGCCTGGACGAAATGGTAAGTGGATGGGTTTTTGGTTCAAATAAATAATAGAGCTCTCCTCTGCGATTCTCAATAGTTTTACTTAATGGATCTAACAAATCGTAAGCCCTGTTTTAGTTTCCAAACTAAATGAGCTCTCCTCTGCGATTCTCAAAAGTTGTACTTAATAGAGCTAAGAAATCGTAAGCCCTGTATTAGTTTCCAAGCTAATAAGAGCTCTCCTCTGCGATTCTCAATAGTTGTACTTAATAGAGCTAAGAAATCGTAAGACCTGTTTTAGTTTTCAAACTAAACAAGCTCTCCTCTGCGATTCTCAAAGGTTATACTTAATGGATCTATGAAATCAAACCCCGTCTTAGTTTCCAGGCTTCTCTCCTACAAAAACAACCTTTAATTAGAATCTAATTATTCATTATTTGGTATCCAGTTTTCATTTCGATTGGGGGGTGACTTTTCACTTATCTGGCCTGCCATGTTGAGATGTCAAATTAATTTGACAAGACGCTGACGATGTGCCAACAACAATTACAATTACAACAATTGCAATTGTCAATGTAATTGCATGTGTGACGACAACAACATGGCAACATGGACGGACAAAAGGATGAGATGGTGGACTGGAAGACTGAAAGACTGTAAGACCAGGAGGATGGTTTGGTGCAATGGAAATCATTGACGGCCAAACTAATGAAAGCCATGCAAACATTTCCTCACGCCGCCAGCAACATTGACAACACAAGCAACATCAGCAACATCAGCAACATCAGCAACAGCAACAGCAACACAAACAGCAATAGCAACAACATTCGACAGCTGGGGATGGATGGTCACTGGATAGATGGGACATGGACCTCCTCCTCCTCCTCCTCCTCCTCCTCCGACTCATTCTCCTGCTCTTTGCCAAACAAAAAATTCACTCCAAGGCAGCCAATCAATTTGTGCAGCCACAGCAGCAACAGACATTGCAACTGCAACTGCAACATCAGCAACAGCAGCAGCAACAGCAGCAGCAGCAGCCAAATCAGCAAATAGCCTCAACAACTTGTCGAAAATCAAATGATGTGCCACCAACAGCAGAAAAGCACAAAAAAAAAACTAACAAGATGGCCAAGTTAAGACTAAAAAGAGACATAGTTAAGATACTCTTCCCGAAAAAAAGGAATTCTTTCGGAAAAAATGACGAAAGAAAGACCTAAAGTGTTCAAAAAAAGCTTAAACTTTCAGGATAAAAACTGCAGGTTATAGTCTACCTGATCCTAAGAAAAACAGATTAGATTATAGTCACCTGATCCCAAAACTTGTTATCCTAAAACCTAAGCCCAAGAAAAAAGCATTCCCAACTTTTTAAACCGAAAATACTTCCATTTTTTTTAAAACGAAAAGGCACAAACCCTTATGAATTTAGAAATTTAGAGACTTGAAAGATATTAAAAGGTATCATAAGGTTTCCAAAATTCTGTAATACCCTTCTTATAGAGTATAAAAAGCCAAAGCCAAACCAAAACCAAAACCCAAAGACAGCCACGATCATTTGTCGACTCGAAAACTCTGGAGCTCCATCTCAAGCCGAAAACTCTGGCACGTCCGCATAGCTACACAGGAAGAAAAAAATGGCAAATACATTTCAAGAAAATATTCCAAACTACATATTCCAAAATATTCAAAATAAGAAAGAGTTAAATAAATTCAAAAGAATTCCTTGAATTTCCTTAAAAGAAACTCTCTTAAAGCCATTAATAAGTGTTTTTTTTTTTTGAGTGCATCCAAGTGGCTGCCGCTGCTGTTGGTGGCATGCGATTTATGGTTAGGCCAGGATCACATCGCCAGCTCGGATCGCCATGGCCAGCTAATCTCGTATGCGTCAGAGTCACGCCGATCCCCGATCTCTGCCAGATCGCTGCCCGATGCCCGATGCCTGATGCCTGATGCCTGATGCCTGATCGCCCCCCAGCGGAAAGATTTATTGTCATGTCGATGGTTCCAGCTTGGAGCTTGGAGCTTGGAGCTGGAGCTGGAAGTTGGAAGCAACTTGGCAGCTTGGCGGCTTGGCATCTATGGAATAGCTCCACCTGGGCACGCATCCCAGACTCGGGGAAGGAGCTGCAAAGCAAAAGTTCAAAAGGTGGCAAAGGTGCGTTGCAACTCCCCGACTTGCCACTAACTACAGTAGCAATGGGCTCCAAGTTGCCGGATGCCAGATGGAGTGGAAGATTGGTAAGATGGTGATGGAGCCAGGGCCAATATGCACTCGGAGAAAAACTAGGAAATTCCAAAAACGGAATCATCTCTGCAGAAACTTTAGGAAACTCTTTAAAAGAGGTTCAAGAGGTTCCACTTTAGACTTCCTACAGCTGGAATGTAATTTTCATAAGCCCTGATTTCTCTCAGTGCTAAATGAGACCCAAGTCGTCATTTGTTTGTCTTTTGCCGCCCGCTGGGACGGACGGACATCTCAAGCTGGAACTTGGGGGCAGGAATACTGGAAGCTGGACGACTGGTCGACTGGTCTTTCTGGCTCCCATGGCCCCATGCCCCTTGCCCCTCCCTAGGGCAAGGGTAAGCCCAAAACCCCAGATCCCAGGCATCCAGGGACCACGGACCACGGACCACGGACCAGGTCTCAAATCCCCCGCGAGAGCCCTGGTCAATCCTGGTACAAATCATTTGTTTGTTGGACAATGGCAGCGCGTGAATTTATGCAGTGAAAAACTATTTGGTGACCCCGATGCTCGTCGCTGCTCCTTCTGCTGACCCCTTTCCCCTTTTTTTTTTTTATTTATATTGTTTTTCCTTCGGGTTTTTTGTGTGTCTTTCTTGCAACTGCCGCGGCAACGGCAACGGGCAACGGGCAACGGCAACTTCGACTGCCACAAAACAAGAAACTGCCACTGCAGAAGTCGAGGGAGTTTGTGAGTTTTGAGGCTTTTTTGAACTGATCAGGTCAGACTTATGCAATGGTTGGGGGTCAGCCCAGGAAATGGTAAATGGAAGTAGGATTTTCGCAAACAAAACAGAACAAAAAGTAATTAATTATTCATTCGATTCGATTCGATTCGATTAACCGCCCGAGTGGGTTTAACTAATTGCAAACAATAATGCTAATTAAATATTGAAAACCATAGGAATCTGTCAACATGAGACAAATAAGGGAGATCGGAATTAATTTTAATTAATATTTATAGTTAAAATCGAAAAATAAATTATAATCTTAGAATAGAACCCAACCACTGTAATCTCTGCTGGTTCTCGTTTCAGGTCAGGGATCTGGTGGAGAAGTGCACTTGCCCCTCACAGTTTCCCATGGTCCGAGTCTCCGAGGGCAAGTATCGGATCGGTGACACCAAGGTCCTCATCTTTGTGCGGGTAAGTTGACCCTCTTGACCTCTCTAACTGATTCTCTGAATGATTGGTTTATCTCCTATGTATGGTAGATCCTGCGCTCCCATGTCATGGTGCGGGTGGGTGGCGGTTGGGACACACTGTCCCACTATTTGGACAAGCACGATCCGTGTCGGTGTCGTGCCCAGCACCGCAGCTCCGTGGCAGCCCGCCTCATACCCCGCCAGTCGCCCAATCACAATCCCAGCAACGGCATCGAGCTCCACAAGGCCCAGGTGGTATTCGAGAGGTGAGTTCAGTCGGGTCTCTTAAAGAATTAAGGATTTCAAATCCTTTGTCTTCTTCTCCAGATCACCCCCAGCAGCTCGTCGAGTTTTCCAGGCCAATTGCAATGGAACTGGATCAGGATCAGGATCGGGAGCAGTGCCTCCGCCTTCTGCACAAAACGGAAACAACAGTCTTTCCCCGAATTCCGGAAAGTATCGCAGTCGCAGTCCAACTCCACAACGCAAATTTCTCAATCAGCAGCAGCAGCAGCAGCAACATCAGCCGCTCTCCAACGGAGGCAGTGCATCCATTCCGGAAGCAGCCAATGGCCAGTTCCTGGCCTCACCCAGCTTGGCCAGGCGCTCGATGTCTCCCAGTCCTCGCCGCCTGATCGATATGCGCAAAAAACAGAACTCCCTGGACTCGTACAGTAATGGACCCAAATCTTTGCCAGCAACAGGGTATAGTTGCTCCCTGGAAGATGCCACCGGATCGGGGCAGAATAGCTGCGTATCAGTGGGCTCAGGAGGAGCTGGAGCCAATGGAGCAGGAGCCGGAGCTGGAGCTGGAGCTGGAGCTGGAGCGGAGCAGGGGAATGCCAGCAAGTTCGAGAACATCAGCGACAATGGAAGCGAAATCAGCGATGAGGGATACCGCAGCCTAGGCGTCATCCAGTCGTCCAGTGCCCAGAAACGCGAGTCCCTGCACAGTCAGGCCTCCATCGAAGATGCAGAAAGCAATGGTGAGGATCAGGAATCTAAAAAACAAGACAATTATTATAAAGATTGTACATTTTTAGCGCGTCTTGACCAAACATCCAGTGACTCGCAGATTTCGCCCTCGGATGAGCCGGCAGAGAAGGCCGCCGGGGACACCCTCGAAGAGGAAGACGCCACTGTCCGAGATCAGGAGCAGGAACAGGATGAGTACTCCGTGTGCGATGGCCCACAATCGCTACCGGCCATTCTATGCGTGCCCCACAAGTTGGATGACAAATTCGAGCAGTCCGGGGTCTTCATCACCGACGACGAGATCACCGTGGACATGGGACAGAACCAGGCAGTGACTACCCCGGCCCTGAGCAAGATACCGCGCTCCCCGCTGGCCCAGCGGCGACGCAGCATCGACAATAGCACCTGTGGCGGAGCAGGCGGTAGCCTCCAGGACCTGAGCAGTCGCTCGAGCTTGCCCGCACCGCTGGGCTTCAGCCGGAAGCAACCGGTTTACAGGTCGGTGAGGACACGCAGCTCCACGAATGCCACGACTGCGCCACCACCGCCACGATCCCGACAGAACACACAGCTTCCCATGGTCCGGGACGTGACCAATACCTGGAGTGGACGCGGCCAGGCGGCGGGCAACAAGCGCCGGCCTCCGGTTACCCCGGATAATTTTGTGGCCTCCGGAGGCAATGCCTCGCCCTTCGAGAGGAACACCAAAGCTAGATCATCCCAAATCCTGTACGATTCCAACGGTAGGAGGGTGCGCAGTGGCGGCCCCGGATGCACTAGCTCGCTGACCACGTCGCCGGTGAAGAACCACGCCTCCTCGCCGCTGGCCCAACAGCTGCTGGAGGCGGCCAGCAGTGCCAAGAACGATGCCCAGATTCTGGAGAAGATGAAGTCGCTGCTGTCCCGTTATGCGGCTGGAAATCAGGCGAATGCTGGTTCGGGTACGGGTTCAGGGTCCGGTTCCGGTTCCGGTTCTGGTACTGGCTCTGGAAAGAACGGAAATGGCAAGAAGACGCCCGTCTACGAGGATTTCACCAGCGCCTGGGTGCACAGCAATGGGAATCTGGAGCGATCCGAGAGCTGCTCGCCGCCGGCCAAGGCCCGGTCCAAGCGCTCCTCCGCCGCCAGTTCCTGTGACTCGAATGCCGGCGGCAATTCGACCGCCAATCCGGCCAGTGTGGTGTCGCCGCGGCGGGAGCGGGGCATGTCCAAGATTCCGGCGCCAGTGCGTCATCATACAGAGCTTTACTAGCAGCGCCGGCGGACGCCAAGCGTCCAGGTCCGTTTCCAAGCCAAGTCGAGGCTTTTCTGAAAAGCCTTCTCGCAACACACAACAATTTGAAGCCAGGACAGGAGTCGGGTCGTGGTTAGGAAAGTGAAATAGATAAGATTAGGATTAGAGCCAAGCTGGAATTGTTTAGATGAGAGACGCAGGAGAAGGAGGAGGAGGATGAGGATGTATGGTGTGTGTGTGTGAGAGGATGACCCCCCCAGGCCATAGGTTAACCGAAGAGGAAACAGAAACTGCCTCAAAGTCAAATGGTCCTTAGCAGCTCCATTATCCCTGGCATATCCTTTCAAGTCTTAACTGAAATATAAACAATTTCCAAAAACTATAAACTATATAAACTCCACTATAAGCCACTATAATCTTGAACACAACTATACTCTATTCTTTCTCACTTCCACTTCCACTTTCCACTTTAAGCAAAAAAAAAAGTATATGATATCCGGTACTTTTCGGATTCGCATTTTCGTTTTGGGATACAAAAGCTGAGCTAGGGTTTACTATAAAATCCAAAAATCTACCATATATACAATCCAATTTTGAGACTCGAGTAACGAAATGAAAATTTTAAATCAAGGCTTTTTTTTCGTCTAGATATAGAAAAGGAATTTTAAACTCTATTAAATCGAATATATTATATATATATATATCTCAACACACACACACACACTTGATAGAGGACACGCATAAATAGTTTTCTAGAAATTTTTAAAAAGAAAGCCAAGACAGAATAGAAAAGAAAGAGTTCTTCAGATTCGATTTAAAAACATTTATTTTTGTACGCTATAGAATGGATGTTGTGGAGATGGATCGGATTGGATCTGAAATAGAGTTGAGATAAAGCTTTTAGAGAAACGCGACTTTTACAGTATATAGCCACATATATAAAGATATATATATATATATATATATACAATATGGAAATCTGGATTCGGTTAGGGATTATTCATGGCTAGGAAAGTGCTCGGGCTACAAAAAATCAATTAAAAATCCACACCACTTAGTTCGAATTTAATTTAAACAAAAAAAAACCGAAACGAAACCCGCACTAAGAAACACAAAAAAAAACCTAATTAAAAAACAGTCACAAAATATTTAAAAAAAAATAAATAAATACAATACATTACTGAGACTATAGCTTTGATCGTTATAATATCCAAAACGTATAGCTTAATTTTCAGAACTAAAAAAAAATCCAATAAACCCATTTTTGAAACTCTATGAAAAATATAATTGTATGAATTACGAGTATATATTTTTTGTTTTTTTTTTTCTCTATATACTTTAGCTATATAAATGTTAACATCTAGTTTAGTACAACGTACCTATATATGATCGTAAAAATATATATAGATTGTAAATTGTGTTTTTTTTTTCCATCTTATTGCCCAATCATGTTGTATAGTTCGTATAATCGGCCTTAAAAAACTTTGAATTGTTCTCGTATGCTTTTCTGTTTAATAATTATCATTTGATTCAACCAAAATAAATATACCAACCAAAATAATTAAATATTAATTAATTGTTTTTTAAGAAGTAACAATTCAATTGTTCCAACACAGACACACACTGACACAGTACCGTGGTGTAATTATAATTAAATAATATATAATATAAGCAATTCGGTGAAAGAAGAATAAGTGAATAAATTGAAAAAAAAAAAAAACAAAGAAAACAAACAATCACATCAGTTTTGGGCAAGAGAATATATATACTTGTATAATGGATATATCGCAGAACATATAAAAAAGTGTATTTTAAATACAGATAAAATGTAATTATCAATTCATTTCGAAAGCAAACTAACTATTACAAATGGAATAGTGTACTTTAAGCTAGCGAAGAGCAGCATAATTGATTTTAATCACACAAGAATTTAATTAATAAAAGCCTATATACAACAACAAACAAAAAAATCAACTTATATAAAGAAATTACGACATTGTGTTTGGTGTTATCTTAATGGTTTTATTTCATTATATTATTTCATACATTCAGTGTGCTTGGAATTCGTAGAACTACATCTATTATATCTTAGACATCTCCCAGAGAGTCCATTCCGCCCACTTCCGGGCCAAACTTGGCCTTCTCCTGGCTCTCGGTCCAGGCCTTGGCAATCATTTGCTTTGTCTTGGAATCGCCATCGTTGTACATCTTCTTCATGATGTTGACCAGCGTCGATTCGGGATTTTCATTGTCCTTCACCAGATCGGAGTCCTGCTTTTGTTTCAGCTTCTTTTGTATGGCGGTCAGCACATCCCAGAGCTCCCCCTCAACAGCCTTTTTCAGGTATATGGCCACCATATCGGTCTTGATCTTACGGTAGCTCTTCTCCACATCGATGCCATGCAGCAGGTTGTTGACGCTCAGGCCATAGTCCTTCGAATTGAGATCGCGCACATGCAGCTGCAGCGAGTTCTCCGTGTAGTTGACGATCACATTCTCCTCGGTGCAGTTCTGGACGCCGTTCAGGGTGATGAAAAGCTTCACGAATTTGGCGCTCTGATCCCAGCCATAGTCTGTTAGCTCCACCAAGTATCTGTAATAAATAAGTGATTAATTTCAAATCTTAAATCGTATTGTTGAAAGTTCTAGAAGTTCGGGAAACGAAACTTCTGGGATGCGGCCTGGCCAATTTCAGGAACTTGCACGATCTCACCTCTTGGCTTCGCCGTTGGCCGCCGACGCACGTTCCGCCGCCAAACGGGCCTTCATTTCCAGGTTGACAATCTCGCGTTCCGCCTCAGCTTTTCCGGCTGTGAGCACGCCTTTTACGCGGGCGCTTTTAGCCTGCGCCAACAAAGCGGCAAACTCCGCAACATCGCTTTTCAGCTACGCAAAAGATAGGAACTTCAGTTTAATATATATTTTGGTGGTGGGCACACTCGCTTACCTGTTCCAGTGGCATATTTTTAAATTACAGTCCAATAAACGTGGTTAATTGTGACAAAAACAGCGTAGAAATTTCGAGTATAGATGTAGGGATGTTGAAAATATATATTTACAATCGAGATATCGATATGAGCTTTACGATTCTAACAACACAAGGCCGCCTACAAGTCTTATAAGAAATCATCGATACGAAAAATCAAAGTTTACAGCACTGTTAAAGCTGCCGCCTATCGATACTCACCGTTAATACACAAAAGCCATCACTAATTGCTTTTAACGGCACTTTTCCCGCCTATTGAAATGTTTAATTGTAATTTGTAATTTATAGTCATAATTTTCTTGTTTTCTGTGCATCTCCTGATCTCCTGGCTGCGGAATGAGTTTGCAGGACGAGAGCTTCCCGGCGGACGATCTATTTGACCAGCTAAATAGCTTGGGAGCCAGCAGTTCCCGGGACTTCAAGAGCCAGTTTGCGGAACACCACCAGCCGGAGGCTTTCGAACGAAATCCGACGCCATTTTTGGGCAGCGACTGCTCCGCGGAGAACTCCTACACGGATGGGGCCAACAAAAGCGCCAAGACCTGCGTCAGTGATCCCGTAGGTCGGGACCCGGATGAGGAGGAGGATGCCGATGAGGATGGACAGGATGGTGGGTTTTGGTTTTCTACTCCAAGATGGGTAGTTTTGGTTCTTAATTCTGAATATTATAAGATGTTTCGCTTGAAAATCTATTAGAAATTGACAGAAACATAGGAATCTATAGGGTTCCCATATTAAAAACTCGATTTTTATAATGGGTATCCCCGAAAAAGGAATTTAAATAACATTTTGTCCCATTATTTGGTTGCAGATTGATAAGGATTCGTTTCTAAATCGTTTTAGGTATTCCGCCAAGGATTCCGATTGAAAATGGCCAAGAAATGGAGATGGCAAGGGGCCATACATGAAAATCCTTGATTTTAAAAGGGGTCTCCCCAGAAAAATTAATAAAAAATTTAAAAAATGATGTGTGATTAGATTTTCATGCAGCTTTATAGGGTGTATTTGATGTACGAGTCCATAGAGGTACTCTCCGCTTAAGGATCGGTTAGGAATCGGCTGAGATATAGCCTTCTTTTGCTGCCATATATAGATTTTCATGTATTTCCGTAGATTCTATCATCTAGAAGTCGGTTACCTTATGATTATTCCCTTTTAATGCTTTTGTATTGCTTCAACAGGTTCCGGCGATCAATTGGAACACTCTGGTCCGAAGTCCAAGGGAAACGGGCGCAGCAACAAGGCCGTGTCCTACCAGGACATCCACTCGGCGTACACGAAACGACGCTACCAACACGTGATCAGCAAGGTGGGCAAGTACATAGCGGACATCCAGGCCCAGGATCAGGCCCGTCGCAATTCCGGGGGCGGGAACATGCATCGGCACAGCTCGATGCCGGAGTACCTGACGCCAAGGTCAAGGCAGCGCCACGGAGGCGGTCACCACAGCGTCGATGAGCTGCACAAAAAGGACGAGTCGCTGGCCGACAGTAGTGCGGAGGGCGCCTCCAATAATCAGAGCTACGATCGGCTGCAAAGCGAGCTGGAGGCACTGCAGCAGGACCGGGATCGCCAGGCCTCGTACAACAACTATCTGCAGGAGAAGCTGGACCAGAAGGTGATGGAATCGATGCAAATGAAGATGAACTTTGAGGTTCTGCGCACGGAACTGACCGATTGCAAGCAGAAGTTGTCTCGCTTCCAGACCCATTCGCTGCGCTCCCTCAACTGGCCGCCAGTGGGCATACCGAAGGCCACCCAAACGGATCGCCAGATGGCGCCGGTGGGCTCGGTGGCCACCATGGCCATCGCCTCCTCGTCGTCTGGCTCGAATGCGGTGCAAAGCATCATGGAAAAGTACGCCACTCCGCATCCGAATGGCAATGCCAATCTGACCTACAACAGCAGCGATGGCTCCATTGAGATAGCCTTGCTGAGCGTCGCTCCAGCTGCCCGTCAGCTGCCCAATCCTGACCTTCGCAACGTCCAGCCCATGTCGTTGGACTTTAGCAGCGAGAGCGCCGACAGGGCGGATGGTAACAATACAAACGGTGGGTGTTTACATTTGTTTAAAGTAGAAGTACAAACCGATTACTGGGAACTGGGACTGAAGAGCCTCAACTTTCTCAGGGGGTTCTCGTTCCCTGAAAACCGGGAATTCGTTCCCCGCCTTTGGCTTCTTTGGTTTCTCTGTTTATGTCTAAGAAAGAATCGTTTTGTATTTCGATTTCCAGGAGAAGCCCGTGGCAACGGCACCAACTCCTCGTCCAAGCCACAAACGCGACGCGGACGTGGACGTGGACCAGGACCTGATAACTCGGAGAGCAGCCATCCGAGCAGCAATGATTCTGCCATCGAGGTGGAGGGACACGAGTCGCGTTCGCCCTTCCAGCCGCAGACCCGGGAGTGGCGACACCACCGACGCCAGGAGGAGGCGGTCTACTACTTTGACAAGCGGAACAATCGCGTCATCGAGGTGATGGCCATTAATCTGAACCAGAGCCATAGCCATAGCCATAGCCACAACCAGAGCCAGACGTCCGTCTCAGACAGCCGGGCCCAGTTGTTGAACAACTCCCAGTCGCTGTCGCAATCGCTGGTTCCGAACAGGACCAAGGGTAGATCGCTGGGCAACCGGGTGATGCGGTTTTTTGGACCCTGTGTCCGCTGCCGGTATGCCGAGGATGGTAATATGGGGATTAATGGTACATACACCGTCGGATTGCCTTTGATGGAGGAGGAGTTCATCGACATCAGAAATCAGCGATAATCAGCGAAATGTAGACTCATTTATTTGTTTATTTTTTTGTCATATTTGCTCAATTTTCACGTTTTTTTTAGTCCCTCTATTTGTATGCGTTTAGTTTTCGCAATTACTTAAATTTTCTTTTTGGTTTGGGTCCTGTTTTCGGTCCAGTTCATATTTTATTTATTTATTTATTATTATTAAACTTAACCACTATTTATGTATTCATGTATGTATTCTTGTATTCATCAAAAACTTGGGGAAAATATAATTTTCATTCATATAATTTGCATTTCTATTGACTACTACTAAGTTTTTTTTGGGTATTACTTAGTTTTGGTAATTTAAATATCCGTTTCGTTTTGAGTTTTGAATTTTTTCGAAAATATCGATAACATAAAAGTTTCGTATCAAGTTACCTATCTACCATCACAAACATAACGGTGCTTTTCCCGCCACTGGAAAGCGTGGATTTTAACTTCTAAATTTTCGGCCTAGCTTTTTTGTTTCGTTGTTTTCGTAGAAGTATAATAAGTTTGCGGAACGAAAACGTTGCAGTACAAAACCTATTGAATTAATTTCTAAAGAATAGCAAACGGAGCACTCAAAAAAATCTCCGACGCCAAGTAGTATGGATATCAAAGACGCTTCATCGAATTCCCACCCAGAGATGCACAAAAAGAACGATTCCCGAGGCGATACAAGTGACCTGGACTATGAAAGCCTGCTGGACACGATCAAGGAACTGAAGGAGGAGCAGGAACGTCAGCAGTCCTACCATAAATACCTGCAGGGACAGCTGGACAAGAAGATCACGGAGTCGATGCAGTTGACGTTCGTTGTGGAGGCTCTGCGCGGGCAACTGAACGATTGCAAGCCACAATTGGACAACTGGCCACTAGTTGGCCTACCCAAGGCTACCCAAACGGATGACAACCCAAAGGAGCCAGTCTCCTCATCCGCGCCAGACTTGGCCATGGCAGAGACCATGATTGACAATGCATTCTATGACATCAGTGGCGACTTGCCGCCAGAATCAAATCAACTTGACCCTGTTGTTCCAAATCGTTCCCTATCGGAGGACGACTCCTATGACAATTTTCAAGCAGTTCCTCGTAACACTCTCAAAGGTGGGTTCGCTTCAGATTCTGGGAAAGCAAATCAGCCTCAATTGTTTGTGTCTCGCACCAAGGCACCAAGAAAACTAGTAATTCCCATGAAAGAAACGCAATTCGTTTATTCGGAATATGATAAATAATTCTTCTTTTTTTTTTTTGCAGGCGAGGTGATCAGCAGCAGCTCCAATTCTGGCCAGGAGGCAAACTCTTTAGAGATCGTGAACTCAAGCGGCAATGCTTCCTCCTTGATCGAGATGGATCCATCCATCCTCCAGCATCATTGTCCAGAGTGGCGACGTCCGCGTCATGCTGAAGCAGTCTACTATTTCGACAGACGCCAGAATCGCATCATAGAGGTGATCGGCATCATAAATCTCGGCCCGATTAAGAGCCTCGACCATGATGAGATTGACCGATTGACCGGTCAAGTTACCGATTCCCAATCGATGATCAAGTTCCGGGCAAAACAGAGATCCCTGGGCAGGCGCATGATGCATCTGTTGGGACCATGTGGGCGATGCAGTGAAGCCGACGAATCCATTCCCAACGATATGATTCCGGTCAAAGAAGAATCTGGAAAGAATCGTCGCCGTTAATAGCCATATATTTGCATAAATTATGTATTTTTTGTTTATAATTTTATGTTTGCGTTCAAAGTATTTGAAAGTACATACTATAAGGTTTAATATTTATTTTTTGTGTAAAGTTTGGCTTCGCTGGATAAGGCCAAGCTTTCATTTTATTTGTTTATTTATCGTTAAATGTATTCATGTTACATTACTATGCAGAAATTTGTTCCAATGATAAAATTAAGAAACTTAAGGTTTTGTGAGTTTTGTTGAAAAAGGATCGGGAAAGCTTGGGGGACCTTTTCCAAAATGCATTTTAAAAGGAATAGGTCTGATGTCGATGTTCTTTTAAAGATTAGCCAACTATATCCAATATTTGGTACATCTTTTAGGAATAGAAAAACCGCCATTTGAGCTTGGCTTCTTTTCCTATATTTTATTCCTTTATTTCACAATAAGCTATATTATTAGAAACTTTAATATAAAGTCGGCCTGATGTCGACCTGGAAACAAAAGCAAAGACTTTGTCCAAAGTTACCTTTTCTTTTGTTGTCTGAGTCTCTTACTTGTTAGAATATTTTTCAAGCAGGGCATTCAACCTAAAAACAAGTAAATTGTTACAAATCTTGAGGAAATTTTAATATAAAATACGCTCATACCCTCAATTAGCAGAAAGACTTTTTATTTCAAAAATTTCGCGCCACAGTGACGGAACAGAACTCGCGATCAAATCGACTGGTCATACTGCGCATCGCTACTATCGGAAATCGAAAATCGGAATCGGCTCACCACCAGCGTACTGCTCCGGCCGGAGGAAAAGCGAAACAGAAACACAAAACAGAGCACCCGCCAGAGCCAGCGCTTCGACGAGCCAGTCGCTCATTAGATAATAGCCGTTGACCAGGTTGCGCCGGGAATCCGCTGGAGCTCCGTCATATCCAGGAGTCAAGCAGGCGGCGCAGAGCCAGAGTCGGAAATCGGATACGAAACGGAGCAGTAAGCAGTAAGTGGGCTTCGGATTCCAGATTCTGCGGCATCTCAAAACTCATTCTCCTCATTTCCAACACACAATCACAGGCACAATCAATCCACCCATACACTCATTTGTCCGGAATATTCTTCTACTCTTGATTTGGCACTAACTGAAGCGAAATTTGTCGTATCTTTCATCCAAAATTGATCCATGTGTTTCTAGAGACAGGCAGAGGCAGGCATACAGTCGTGAGCGAAGGACTCTATCTCTCTATATAAGCGGAACTGGACGTAGTGCACACACAACAACAACAACGACAAAAACTCTTCTCTTCGTATAGCCGTGTAGAAATACTTCACCAGCCGATGCGTGGCCACAACGCGGGACTAGGACCGGGTTTCAAGCTAGCAACTAGGTGCCGAGTGAGCGGCGAACGGCTATGGCCGATCCCTATCAACAGAGACCGCAGATGGCAGCACAGTATCGTCGTCCGCGACCAGGACTTGGATACCCTGGGCAATATCCACACCAGAGCGTAGTCTATGCAAACGGTGGCGGTGCTCCATGGAACGAGTCACGCCAACAGCAACATCAGCTGCAACAGCAGCAGCAGCAACTGCAAGAGCAACAGCAGAGGTTTGCCTACCAGCAGTCGCCACAACAGCTGCAACAATCCCAACAGCTGCAAGAGCAACAACGCCAAAGCCAACAGGAGCAGCAACAGCAACAGCAACAGCAGCAGCAGCAGCAACAGCAGCATTATAACAACAATAATCACGGGCCAGGACCGACTGGCCCAAAGTATATGTATAAGGAACCAGTGATTGGCGAGCAGCCATCGGTTGCAGGACCACCGCTTGGCACGCAATTGTCAGGAGCATCCATCATACCCGTTAGTTCATCCCTGACTCTATTGCCCAGCACACCCAGGCAGACGAAGCCACGCAGCAAGAGCGAGGGTGAGTCCTAAATCTATTAGCTGTAAACAAAACTAGAATTAAATTTTGTTTCCACTACCCATAGAAGCCATCTCGGATCTTTTAATGCGCATTCCGGACATTGGCATGTTGTTCGATGTTCATAGCCGGATTGGCAATGGAACATTCAGTACCGTCCTGCTGGCCACTCTGCGCCGTGAATCGCATTTGCCGGACAGTGCGCGGCGCAAATTTGCCATTAAGCATCACATACCCACCAGCCATCCGGACAGGATTATGAAGGAGCTACAGTGTATGACAAGAATGGGGTAGGTCTTAGTCCAGTTCCTCCACACACACATACACACACAGGAAAGCTCCTTTTATTTTCTCTCTGTTGTGTGTTTGGGGCAGCTTTTTGTTTTTTTTTTTTTTCGTCCTCGCCTGCGTCAAACGCCGTTAACCGACGTCAGCCGGTAGCTGCTCCATCTACGTCATTGCAATTTATTTCAGTTTGCCGGCAACGGCAACGAATCGGCGAATAAACGAGACGATACAAGACGAGACGAGACGTGTCGAGACGAAAAACGAAACTGACGAACGTTTATTGCACTTTCACACGCCATTCACGTGCCCATTTACAGTTACAACCCGGCCCCACTGCCTTCTATCCATCCATCCATCCATCCCACTCTGGCTCTTGACAGCTGTAATGTTTTGTTTACAGCACAAACACAGAGAAAGAAAATACTGGTACATCTGGGCTTGTAAGAGAAAGGGCTTTCCCATACGTACGGACATTCTCGTATCCTGCAATCTCAGCAGATGCACTGAAAGATTAGGGTAGAATTAGGGGATTTATATTTCATTATGGATGACTTCACCTCTGTAGTTTTCAGTGTATTGTTTGGCATTGTCTGCCACCGATTGTGCGACGATAAGATTAGGCTTCCTAAGCAAGCAGCTGGACGATAGAAAACCATTCAATACCGCCTTGAACCGCCCGGAGCGAGGGTATCGAAGTGGTCAGCTCAGCTGGCTGACTGGATAACCTATCCAGGAGAGAGTGAGAGTGGGAGAGAGTAAGAAAGTGAGAAACCGACAAACAAGTCACAGCAGAGGACAACGATGAGTGGGCAGTGGCAGTAACGGTGTGTGGGCGTTGCGTGTTTGACATTAGCCGGCTGCCCCACCGTCCCACTGCGATTTGTGTCTATTCAAGCAATTTGCGCAAATTCCGTAGCCCCAGTTGCGTCACAGCGACGATAATTATGACTGGGCCAGGCCGAGTGCTCCCTCACGTATGCCTGCCCATCGCACATCCCAATACCACCGTCCTTCTCCAACCTCCTACTACGCCTTTCCTTTTTCCCCAACAAACGGCGTGTGTGTGACGTCGATACGATCCGGCTCTCTCCCACCCGTATGTGTGTGGGCTTATCTCCGTTGTTTACTTTTAGGACAACAAAAACAAACATCAAACAACAAACAAGAACAACAATAATACGGTTAATAATACGAAATTGATCGAATTTCAAGCAGTCGTAAAAAGGATTTACTAATTCGGAATAATGCAAATATTTGATGGTCTTATTTTTGAATATTTTTTATCTGCATAATTAGTCAGGGGTCCCGACGTAACAAATACCCTTTAATGTTACAAGTTTTACTTAAAAATATCCCCATCTCTTTCTGTTTCACTTACAGCGGCAAGGACAACGTAGTTGGCATCCACTGCTGCCTCAGATGCGACGCCTCCGCCGCCTTCGTAATGCCCTATATGCCGCATGACCGCTTCCATGACTTCTTCACCCGCATGGACGTGGCCGAGATCCGCTTGTATATGCGTAATCTGCTGATAGCGCTGCGCCATGTCCATAGATTCGATATCATTCATCGGGATGTGAAGCCGAGCAATTTTCTGTACAACCGGCGACGCCGGGAGTTTCTCCTTGTGGACTTTGGCCTGGCCCAGCATGTGATCCCGTCGGTGAGCAGCTCCGCAGGAATTGGAGCAGTCGTCGGTAAACGTGCACGAGAAGCAGACCATGTTGTGCAACAGCAGCCCGTAGCGGATGGAGCAGGAGCTGGAGGGGCAGGTGTCGCCCTGGAAATCCCACCGGCTGACGGAGACCTGGGTGGAGCTGTCAAACGCATGCGTTTGGAGGAGTCCATCAAGATGCCTCTCAAGCAGATCAATGAAAAGGCACCGGGCGAGACACCGGCACTTGATTGTATTAATCCCAATCCCGGCCAGCAGTCAATGGCCCAGCAGCAGCAGCAGCCAGAGCAGCTGAACTATAATGCCGCCGGAGCAGCTGCATCGGGAAGCAAATACAACACCAATCGTAATGCCACGGGAAGCGCAACCAAGTGCGTCTGCTTTGCCAATCCGTCGGTGTGCCTGAGCTGCCTGATGAAGAAGGAGGTGCACGCCTCCAGAGCCGGTACTCCAGGCTATCGGCCACCCGAGGTGCTGCTCAAGTATCCAGATCAAACCACCGCCGTGGATGTGTGGGCGGCGGGCGTCATCTTTCTCTCAATCATGTCCTCGGTGTATCCCTTCTTCAAAGCACCCAACGATTTCGTGGCCCTGGCCGAGATCGTCACCATATTCGGGGACCAGGCCATTCGGAAGACGGCCCTGGCGCTAGAGCGGATGGTGACGCTGAGCCAGCGCTCGAGACCGCTCAGCCTCCGCAAGCTGTGCCTGCGCTTCCGCCACCGCAAGATCTTCAGCGACGACAAACTGCATCGCAGCCATTCCAATCAGGAGGGCAGGTGCGAGGTGTGCTGCAACTGTGACCAGTACTACTTCAACTGCCTGTGCCAGGACTGCGAGTACAATGACGAGCCTCTCGATCCCTACGAGTGTTTCCCATCAACTGCCTACGATCTGCTGCACCGCCTGCTCGAAGTGAATCCCCATAAACGCATCACGGCAGCGGAGGCATTGCAGCATCCATTTTTCACGGCCGATGAGGGGGCGTATCAGGCGCCGACCGAAGCAATTATTGGCGCCGAAGACTACCAGGCAGAGCAGCAGGCAACGGCCGCTTCACGCAGGCCACGCCGCCAACGTGTACAGGCGTCGACTTATGAAAAATTGTGAAACTAGTCCCCATTTGTATATACACCAAACATATCACCCAAAAACCATGTCTGTACATACATAAACCACCACCTCCTCCTCCTCCTCCTCCTCTCATCTCTCATCCACGCGCATCTTGTCCAGTGTGAAGTGTTCACCATACCTCAAAATCTCGCCTGAATCCTCAGAGGGATCAACCAAATAGAAGCACACCACACAAAAACGCAAAACAAAAAAAAAAAAAAAAAAAACATAAAACATGATTAGTTTTAGGGAACATTTTCAAATCCATCATGAACAATAGAAGACCAGTGGAGTATGTAGGAGAATATATGGAAATTCACAACAACCAGTGGCAGGAATCCTGCTCAGCAACCACTACCATGTTGTACAGTTCGAATAGTCTTAGTGTAACCTAAGTTTAAATTGTATTTTATATCAACAAACAAAAAGAACCCCATGTGAACGGAGAAAGATATATATATATATAAAGAAGCGAAATATATTTATACGAATTGTGAATTGTAAACTACAACTAAATCTTCAAAATCTCATCTAGGTCTCCATCTTTTCGGGTTTTTTGCGAGGTGACGCCTTCGATGTGGAAGGCTCTTCGGACGCTTCGTCGGGAACCTCCTCAACCTTGATACGTTTGCCGCCAATGACTTCCTCTTTTGTTGGCTGCGTCTCCATGGCACGCTTCTTGGGCTTCTGGAAGCTGCCTCGGCCAGCAGCTCGCTCCGACTCCTCGATGCTGTAGGGCTCCGTCTCCAAAGCCTTTAGCCGGCGCTTGTGCACCTTGGTGCGAAAATGCGCCTGCATTGCCGTATCGTCGATAAAGTACTTGGCACAGTGTACGCAGTAGAACTGGGCAAAGCCCGGCTTGTCCAGATCCACGTTCTGGTTGATCAGCTCGCCGCTCCGGGTGCGCAGGTCATCGTCGATCTGGTCGAGATCTCGGCGCCGGTTACGCACACGCCACCGCCTCTGCAAATGGGTGTCCCCATAGTGCATCTTCTTGCGCTTCTGTACCATTCCCATATTGCTGTTGTTGTTTTTTCGGATCACCTGTTCGGAAAAAAAAATATGCAAACGCGTGCCTGCACGTGTTTTTGTTGGTGCAAGCGTTTCGTTGTTTATTCAGCTACTTCGTAAACGGTTTTAGCTGTTTTCAGAACCTGAAAGCAATGCACATTAATCTACGCCATTACTTGCTTTATTTTCAGTGTTGTATTTACCTAATTTACTCTATAATCAATGTGTTTTTTAAACTACGCACAAAAACATTGGTCTCCTTTTAGTGATGGAAGCTCTGCGATAGGTAATAGTTATCGATTACCCTAGGATTCTTTTTTTACCTAAATTGGCGAACACTTTAATTAGTTTGTTTTAAAATTAAAATGTTTAATTTAATCCAATTTAAACCATATTTTGTTAAATATATAAGTAATTAAATAATAAGAAATGTATAGTTGCAATTTTTAGTGTTTTTTTTCCTTCGTCAGATTGTGGCTGGCCACACTGGCCAAACAGATGTTTAACTTTCGATTAATTAGTAATAATAAGAAACTAATTGAGTTTTCAAGCCTATTACATGTTATTAACACAAAAGAATAAAAGTTCATCTAACTTTTATGGCATATCAAAGCATGCATCACGCGATGGATGAGCAAACATTGTCAACAAACGCTTCGTCATTTTTTAGTGCATTTCTGTGTTTTAAGAAATAAAAAACATATGTTCGTAATTAATTCATCAACAATCGTGCGAACAAGTTGTCTGCAGGCGGACGTAGTGCGCATTTTATATTTTCCGCTCAGATCCAGTCGCAGGAAGTAAGAATTAAATAAATACTTAAATCAAATAACTTCGATTTAATGCGGATGAACGGTGTATTTACCGCAAAAGACTCACAGATACGGCCGCACACGCACACACATGTGCGATTGGATAACACACCGTAATCGGGCTGGAGGGAAAATAAGTCTCGGCTTTAATATGCGGTTATATATTATCGGCCCAGCTGAGGTGATGCTGCTAAAACCCCCGCTCCGGAACCCCTTTATCCGGCCAGCCTAGCATATGTTAAGACAATAAAGCGATTTGTTTAATGTGTGCGGCGGGTGTTTGAGTGTGTGTGTGTGGGTGTAAGTGTTTGTGCATTTGTGCAGGCGATTTAGTGAGAAATAAAGCAACAAAATACCCAAAGCTACAAAGAGCAACAAAGTAATAAACACTGATTGCGAAAAAAAGGGGGAGGGAGCGAGAACAAGAGATTGCAGGGCGGCCACAGCCTCTGCTGGTGGTGCTACTGCTGGTGCTTTATTGGCATTTATTGTTGATTCTTTTTCAGCTTCACATTCCGTTGAAACGTTACTTTCGGTTCGCCTTTCGCCGGTAACAACAGTAGTAGATGCAACAACAGCAACCACCTAGCCAACAACTGGAGCAGCAAAAGCCTGCCCGCCAATTGTGCTGTAAGTAAAAAAAAAAAAAAAGAAAACAATACTCGGAAAATGGCAACTAAATTCAAACAAAACAAACTAAAATCTGAGAAAAGCTTAACAACTTTCTTATCAATTATAATCAGACGCCTACATGCCGATCGCTTATCAGCTTTGGCATGGCAATTGTACCGTTACACGCATAATTAACCGATTTCCGTCCATGCGTGTGTGTTTGTGTGTGTTCTTTGATTGATTTCAATTTTAGATTTTCGATCGGAGAAAAAAGCAACAACTCTCCCAATGATATAACAGCTCCCCAAATCCCTGCCCCTTTCATCTCTGTATCCCCACTCTGGGGCACGCACTAAACAAAAATAATCACTTTGGCTCTCCCGTTGCTCGCTCTCTTTCTTGTTTTACTTTTTAGTCCATATGCCAGTCACGATTTGACATTTTGCAAAGCGATTGCAGCAGCCACAATAAGAGATGAAACGGAATGCGTGTAATGCCAGTGACGTAGTCAAAACTTCATGGAGGGGGGTACTTACTCAGTACTACTAGTAATGTTTATAGCTTACATAATATACCTATGTTCTTAAATTATTACTTCCTCTTTTGATTTTTAAATTTATTTTGTATCCCTCCTTGGCACACGCCACTGTTCAATCGAAAGCTTGAAAAGGGGAACAAGGGAGAGAGATAAATGCAGCTTACAGCATTTATTCATTCGATCAGCTGACGCAAGCTGATAATGCCTTGACCATGCAAATACAGTTAGTGCGGGATAGAGCGAGAGGCGAAGCTCTAGAGTTGCTAATGGCTTCCAACTGAAAGCGAGAGTGGTTAGAGCCACCTTCTATATCTCTTTTCCTCACTCGCACTGTCTATGGTATTTTGTTTTTCTTGTCTTATTGCAACATTGGCAACATTGCGACTACCAATTATGCGGTAAACAGTCTCTCTCCTACATACCATACATGTTCTCTCTAATTAGCTATTTTGAAAGTAATTTTCGGTCCATTAAAAACCGAAACCGAAACCGAACTCGATTATGCTTTGAGCCAAGATTTTGTATCTTTTTTTGGAGGCAAATCAGTTAACCAGTTGTGCCAGTTCCGATCGTACCATTCGCTCCAAGGCCTGACCTGACTAACCTATTCCTCGCAAAAGGTTTTTTTTTTTTAAATCGAATTCGAAATTCCTATTAAAAGTTGATTTTATTTATAATTACTTGTAGTTTATTTATATTTATATTTTTGCTTTATTATTCCCAGACTACACACCTGCCTGGTACTGGGGGTATTTGTTCCAGGCGGATTTCGTATTTCGGATTTCTCCGTCTCGGAATCGGAAGAATTTCTGATGAAACTGGTTTTATAATTGGAACTCAAGACACGATTGTTTCTAACGCTCGTTTGCGGTTTGCCATTTTTCTTTCTTTTTTTTTTCTCGCTATCTCAAGATTAATTACAAACATATACGTGTTTAATTAATTCTCTGGAAATTTAAGAATCTATTATTCTATTTATAGTAGAACCTTTGCAGGTGTTATCCGTGTCCTTGACCTTTTATCTCTGTAACCGCAGACTCCTTCCTGCTTTTGCGATTACCAGGCATGCCACAAAGTAGCACCACAATCACAAGTGCATTCATTTAGAAAACAATTTCATTAAATCGAGGGGTTTTTTTTTTTAGTATTAATACACTTTCCGAAAATATAAAGAACCGAGAAGGGTGAAATATATAAAAAAAAATATAAAAAAAAACCCAAGAAGAAGTCGAACCTTGATCCTAAAAGGAGTTTAACCTTAGAAAAAGGTTTCTTTAGAGAACTTCTACTCCCTAGAAAGACTTCCCCTGTAGGGTATACACTTTTCGGGGTTATCTTTCTTGTTCAACTCGATTACCCGATTATATATATTATTTATTTTTGCATGTGGTATACCCCTCGGACTAATCGCATTGATAGGGAAAGCCGAAAAATTGCGGTGAACCGCAGGGAACGAAAACAAAAGTTCCCAAAACCCAAAATTCCAAACCCCAGGCAGGCCCGTCCGAGTCTGTTTTTTAGTCAGACTCGACTCGGTTCAATACTCGGTGTGTTCCCATTGGCTAAGTGGAACACCGAACAGCAGTTGGAGTTGTCTCTCCACTATCGGGTTAGTGTAATAATTTGGGTTAAGACAAGGTCGTGACAAGGTGTGAAAGTGGGTGGTGGTCCTGCTGGAGGATGGTCACGTCAGTCACGTCTGGAATTTTTATATTAAAATCCCATTTAGCACTCCCTTCCCCATTCGGATTCGGATTGATTCGGATCAATAAAATATATACTCGCAGATGTGAAAGGTGGTGGTGGATTGTTCGGGAGATTGACTTTCTAATTGAAATATCGCAATGAATAGGGCTTTGGGTTGGGTCCAGAGACCAGCCTGACCTCCAGCCTTTCTAAATACAGTTGTGGGCAAAAATATATAGTTTCTTAAATGAATATTTACGAAATTCTTTGAGCAAGAAATAAATATATCTTAAAGTCTCGGATAAATATTTACTTTTCTATTATTATGTCCGGAGTTGTATATAAATTATGACCCCAAGATTTAATGTGACTTTCACTTTGCTTTTATTTTTCATAGAAAATTAAAGCAAACCTACTGAGAAGTACCAACCGGTTGGACGGACGCAATTCTTCGCCAGTTAGTCATTTGTTAGCCATGGACCACGCTCATCACAATACCGGAGGAGTTGGTAGGTTTTCCTCCGCAAAAAATTCTCATAAATTATCTTTCTTTCTCATGGAATGGAATTGTTTTGAAGATCACTCTTTGATGCATCACGATCATCCGGGCATGCACCATGACCATTTGAGTGCCGCAGTTGCCACAGCGACCACAGAGGATCCAGCTGCGATATTGGCACCGCTCTTCACCGGCACCGGCACCGGCACCGATGTCCTGCCGGTGGCAGATGTCCATGCAGGACATGCAGGACACCATCACGGCGGCTCCGGCACTGGCATGGAACACATGATGCCCATGGCGGTACATCTTAATCCTATTCTGTTAAATTTTAATCATAATTTGTATTCATTTGTAGTTCCACTTTGGTTACAATGAGACGATCTTGTTTTCTTGGTGGCACATCGAAACGGTGGCCGGTCTGGTGGGCTCCATGATTGCCATCTTTGTGCTGGCGCTGCTGTACGAGGGCCTGAAATACTATCGGGAGTATCTGTTCTGGAAGACGTACAACCTGCTGGAGTACCGACCCGTAACGGGGCCGCAGAGGAATCCGGAGGCGCCACGTCTACCTTCGCCAGCAGCAGCCGCACCTTCGCCCGTGCAGTGAGTACCATTTCATGGCTGGGGACTTTGCGATTATTATTATTATTTTGTTATTATATCTTTTTGTATATTTTTTATATATATATATATATTATTTTGAATCCGCAAGGCTTATCCGCATGCTTTTTGCCAACGCCCCCCGCTTTGCCTTGTACTTTGTACTTTTGTTGTAAATATTAATCTAAATGCTTTCTCTTCTTTCTCGTTTCGTTTTCGTTTCATCCGTATCATCTATATATATATATATATCTATTATATATATTTATATATAAATCATCTGTACAATATGCGCTGCTCTTCATTTGTAAATTGATCCATTCAATAATCGTTAAAAATCGTAAAAAAAAAAAACCTTATCGAAAATTCATATTTGCTGCGCTCTCTGCCTCGCCTCGTTGATTTCTGTAATTGATTTTGTGATTCACGCGACGACTACCTATATATACATAAATATATATAAATATAATATAATATTGTAATCGAAATCTGATTCTGTATCTGCATCCCGCATCTGTTGAATCGATCCGTGAATCGCATCCGCATCCGGCACGCTTCGATCGATCCTTTAGATACGTGGGCGAAGTTGTGCACAAGCAACCGTAAGTATCGCTATACAGCCCTTCCCCAAATCCCTATTCCCTAGTATTACCCTAGTATTACCCTAGTATTCCCAGTATTATATAATTGTATAATTTGTTGCCTCACTTAAGTTTACTTTTAATAAACAATTGTGTTTGAATATCGAATGTCCGTCTGCCGGTTAATGGGAAAAATCCAACAGCTGCTAGCCGCTACTACAGTTTCAATTCCAATTTCAATTCCAATTTCAATTCCAATTCCAAATCCAAAACCAAATCCCCGATTCCCAGACTCTGTACAAAATGTCCACTATAAGTAGTCCTACAATAGTATACACCTCCAAAGACTTTAAAAACAGCACACAAAACCAAAAATCTAACCCTATTTTAGTGGTAGAATAGTCTAATATTTTGTTAAATCGAAAATTATATGAATTTTAAAGTGAAATCCTTGCAGGACTTTTACGTATGTATATCACGTCTCTCTCTCTCTCTCTCTCCTCAAAAAGGATCAAAAGCAAAAGCTAACATCTAACTTTGTCTAAAAACCTTTTGTTCTGTCCCACATTTTGTTTTGATACTTTTTTTCCGGCTCTATTTTGTTTGTCCTGCAAATATCATAAAAAATATTATATATATTTAATATAAAATATACTAAATATTTGGTTTAATCTTCCCAGACCATCGATGCTGTCGTTTAACCACATGCTGCAAACCGTCCTGCATGTCCTGCAGGTGACGCTCTCCTTCCTCCTCATGCTGATCTTCATGACCTACAACGTGTGGCTCTGTTTGATGGTTGTACTGGGTGCCGGCGTGGGATACTTCCTGTTCTGCTGGAAAAAGTCGGTCATCGTGGATGTGACGGAGCACTGTCACTAGCAGAGGAGCAGGGACGAAGGACCCGATGGAGCAGGCTCAACCCAGCGCAGCCTCAGCCGGCGGTGTCTGACCACGATCGGACCGGAGGACGAGGAGTCGGCTGCTATCTAAAAGGCCGTTGTTTGGGATTCCCGGAAATTTTCACCCAAACACACAAAATCACACATCCCCCCCCACATCCTTTTCTGTCACTCTCGAAGAAGTTGAAAAAAAATTGAAAGAATTCGGAAATCGTGTTTTTAGGTCTAAAGTGTTAAAGAAGCTTAGGGAATTGTAAAGAAACACAAAAATGCAATATAGACCATTTAGTTGGAAAGATTGAAACAATTGATTGAAACAAAACAAGGAAAAAACAAAAGGCATTGACATTTTTTTGGTCGCTACTCAATTTTGGTTCGAAAACTTGTCAACTCGCAGGACTCTACACCGAAAAGCAAATATTTTTTTTTATCACAATTATAACATTTTGTATCCTTATTATATTATTATTATGATTACAGTTATTATTATTATTATTTTGGTAATAAAATCCAATTTTTTATACATATTTCATTTCTATTTTCTGTTAATTTCCCAAAAAGACATATTTTTTGTTGTTAAAATTCGAAATTTTTTTTGGTATCGTCAAGAGTCTGAAATGTTATGCTTTCACAGTGCGTTTCACAAGTATAATTGTAGATATTTACTTAAAAAACAAAAAAAAAAAAACACCCAATAAATTCCAGACTTTGTATGCATTTATGTTAGTTTTCCCTCAAAATGCAAATATTGTATAGAAATTCGCAAAAGTATTCAAAATCAAAAAAAGAAAAGGATGTCCTTTATCCAACATTTTGGCTTCCAAAGCTTTCATTATAACCCCACTGCCTGCCCTACGCTCCCGAAACGCACTGTACCCATAGGAAAGTTTAAATATTGTTTCTTTTTTTTTACGTTTTCCAAAGCATAACACAAATGGATGTTGTAGATATTAATCGTAAAAGCAAATACATACAGTAATAAAAAAAAGGCAACAAATTTATATAATATTAATACTATTATTATTACATCTATGGAAATAAAATTATAAATATACAAACTGAATAATTGTTATAACGAAAAACGAATTCTATCTTTTCAATTGGGGTACCGGGTATAAATTTCTTTTTTTTTTTAAGAAGAAAAACAATTTTTGGAATTAATTTTTGCGGTGATTTGCTTTGTTCTTTATTAAAAAATTATTGCGAGTTTCTCAATATATATATACAATATATATATATATAGATATATATATAGATATATAGTTTATATATGTAGAATGTGGATAAGCTTACTCATATCGTAATTCATAATTAAAAACATTTTTTACATGGCTACAGGTGATCGATCGAATTAATCCTTCTTGTTTCTTCATTTTTTTCTAATATTGATTTGTTAGACTAAGCTTTAAATCCGCGCTTCTCGATTTATCATACTAATTTTGCTCAGTGGATGAGGCATGGAGGAATAAAGGATGTCGGATGTAGGATCTTGGATAAAAGCAAAGGATAAAGGCATTGGGTTAAAGGTTAACTCAATTAATTTAATTAATTTGCTAAAATTTGCGGCAAAAAGGATATTCTTGGA
The DNA here is from genome assembly GCA_035047325.1 of Drosophila vallismaia. Taxonomy (NCBI): domain Eukaryota; kingdom Metazoa; phylum Arthropoda; class Insecta; order Diptera; family Drosophilidae; genus Drosophila; species Drosophila vallismaia. The sequence continues at coordinate 9,639,084 of JAWNPU010000025.1, read as the reverse complement.
TAACGGATAACGGATAATGGATAATGGATAATGGATAAAAGATAACGGATAATGGATAACGGATAATTATGGTTTGTGGATTATAAGTTGATGAGAGAAATTCAAATTCACCTCTCTATCTCTCTCTTTGTTCTCTTCACAATCTCTTTCTCTCTCTGTTAGGTGATTGATAATCAATAATAATTGATCAGTGATCATTCGTTGATTGCCGATTGATGATGACTTCCTGCTTCCTGCTTTCTGCTTTCTGCTTTCTCTGTCGTGAAGAAACATTTAGGTTTGGAGATGTGGCATAGAAGTTACCTGGTTGGTTCTTCTTTCTTTTTCTACTACTCTCTCTCTCTCTCTCTCTCTTTTACTCCCTTTTCTCCCTCCTCTCTCTCTCTCTCACTTTCTCTCATAATAAACATATATATCTTTCCTTTTCGTTTCGATGGTTTTGCAAGTGTTTCCTGTGATCCTGGAATATTTTGTTTAAAAATATATTTATAAGTCAATTGTAGAAATTTTATTTATTTATTTTTTTAATTTATGGGGTCATGGCTAGATCTAAAATTGGAAATTTATTCATGTCGGGTGTATTTTTATGTCAGAATTCAGGACCTCATCTGTGAGGATGTGTATGTGTGTGTGTGTGTGTGGTGTATGTCGGTGTGTGTGGTGTATGTCGGTGTGTGTGTGTGTAGGTGTGTAGGTGTATGTTGTGACACGAACAAAAAACATTCAACTAGAAAGGATTCTTTTTAGCTTTTACCATCAAATTTTACAGACTTATTGGATAGATCTTATTGTCTAGGGTCAGGGGTCAGTCACAATTTACCTGTTTGGTGAAGAGGAGGGGGGTATATGAACATACACTTGTGTGTGTTTGTTTTGTGGATTTACGAACTCCCATTCCCTCTCTGTCCCACTCATTATCACTGCCTATGCTTTTAATATAATTATAATTTTTATTATTGAATTAAGTTCAATTACCTCGTGGTTTTATCGCGGGAATCAAATACTGGGCTTGCAGATATCGCTGGGATTAGTTTTTGTTTTTTTTTTTAAATTCATATTTCTTTTTATTAATTATGTATATACGAAAGTGCAGGGGTTGGGAGGGCGGGGCAGTACACCACATCGATAAGAAAAGAGTATATATTTTTAAAATATATTTTTTACTTAAATATAACAAAAATGTATGGAAACATTAGCAAACTACGACGGCAAGCCGACGCCTTAAATGCCCTTTTCTTGGGTTAATATAGCAGGGATAACGTTTTCAGTGTGACCAAAACTGAATAATTCATTTCGCGTCCTTTGCTGGGCACACTTTTTTCTTTATAAGTAAAGCTCAAAATCAAACAAAATTTAAAATAAACAAGAAAACTGATTAGAAAACAAATAACTTAAGCAATTGGTTGTTTCTTGGTAAGCTTTGCTGGTTTTTGTTGTTTGTTCAAAAAGGGCATTTTTTTCAGTGTTGTGGGGGGGGGGGAAACAATTAAAAAAAATGTACCTGCATCTGTCATCTTTCATTCCCTCTGATGTTTCTGTTAAAGTTTTTCTTTTATTTTGAATAGGGACTACGACTACATACCTCCACGGGGTCAGGATTACTTTGAGACATGGAGGAGAGAGCGGATTCTGGAACCCATCCCGTACACCTTTTTTTCGCCCAGCCAAGCCATAAAAGCACATGCAGTTCGACGAGTCTCAATCTCTAAGTCCACTATATATATATATATATTATATATACATTTTATATATCTATTTTTTTACGATTTAGATTTGTGTGTGTGTCGTGTGTGTGTTTCTCTGAAGAGGTGTGCGAGGGTTCGGGAGCGGTTTTGATAGCATGGAGATGCGTGAATCTGTTTCTTCTGTTTTTTTTTTTTTTGGATTAGTTAAGCGCAAAAAGATAAGGCTTGGTAAATACCTGTTTCAGTCACCTCCCTCTGTCCCACTCACAATTGCCAAAAAAAAAACCATCTATCCTTATAATATTATTATCCTAAACATTTCTCTTGCTATATGGGAATATATTTTCCTACTAATAACCAAGGTTCTTCTTTTTTAAACGAAACAAAAACTCTTTTAAAAATTCTAAAACTTTTCTTTATTCTTTTTCCAAATCAAAAACTTTCTTTTTCTGAAGAAATATATATCCCTGATATCCTTATTTTGTATTTTTTAAGTCCTTTTCTAACTAATAACCAAGGTTCTTCTTTTAAAAGAAACAAAAACTCTTTTTTAAACATTCTAAAACATTTCTTTATTCTTTTTCCAAATCAAAAACTCTTTTCCTGACAAAATATATAGTCTTGGTCTTCACCTAATTACAAAATAAAGGTTTTATTTCCAAACTAAAGTCTAATTTAATTGTTTTTTAAGAATGAACATAAAGAGCTTGAATAATTCTGAAATAATTCCCAAGGATAAGGCAACATAACCTCTACTCGGCTGTATTCTAATCTCTAAAGCTATTTCAAGTATCAAATATCAAGTAATATCTATAAAGTAAATATCTTGTGCTATATCTGGGCTATTTCTTGGATATATCTTGGCTATATCTTGGCTATATCTTAGCTATTTCTATTCGAAAACTTCTTCATGTTTCCGCAACGCCACCCACGATTTTTTTGAATAACTCAACTGGCACAAAAGTCACACACAGAGGGATCATCGTAGATCGGTAAAGATATAGAATATATGGTACGAGAATGTCTACGGAGTGTGGAGTGGCTGTTTATTTGTTATTAATTTTTTGTTTTTTATTTTTTTTTACGGTACGGATTGGGTTATCCAGTGTTCGACTCACCTCTGATACTCCTCTGATACTGTATTCTTTTTTTTTTCATATATAATGCTTTTGATACATATTATTTTTGGAAATTTTGTTAATGATTTTGTATTTTGTATAGTTTTTTTTTTTTTTTTTGTTTGGTACCTCGATTATTTCCGCCTGCGGCAGCGGAACTTGGAAATTGGGGAGATTGATGATTGATTGATTTGGGGAGATGCTGTTGTTCTGGTTCGTAATCGTAATTAGTTTGCTCCTGAGCGGCGAATCGGACTCTGAACTACACACTTTGTTGCATGTTGCACATATCTCATATTGTGTATTAAATGTAATTTTTTGTTATTGTTTACTATTTGGTCTCTAGTAGCGGCTGCGACTGCGGCTGCGGCAGTGGCGTTCGCGACTGTCGTGTCGGTAATGGTTGTGGTGCCGGCTGCTCCGGTTACCGCCACCGCCACCGCCACTGCCGCCACCGCCGCTGCCGCTGTTGCCGCTACCGCCGTTGCCATTGCCGCCTCCACTGCCATTGCCGCCTCCACTGCGCGAATACGACGACGAGTGATGCGAGCCGCTGCTGTGATGCGACTTGTGGTGATCTGTGGAAAAGCGGAGGACAGAAACCGGTTAGTGGAAAAGCTCTTGGGGAACGTGTGCAAAAAACAGTGAAAAAAGGTGAAGCTTACGGTGACGCCGGTCCGAGGGTTGGCGATTTTGGACATAATCACGGCTGCGTTCCCGATACTCGCTGCGGGGTTCACTAAAGGATGCAACAAAATATATATAGTTTATATTTTATAAAACAAGACATAAAAGAAACAAAGAAAATCTACAATGTAATGCAGCTATAAAAAAAAAAAAACAAGAATTTGGCAGTAATTAGTCATTTTCGGGGGCACGTTGCCAAATTTCCTTTTGCATCGGATTTACATCGAGATAATAAGATATTCTTTGCTTTTGTTATACTTTTTTGTGTGTTTTTTGTGACTTGGAATTACCGTCTGCCTTCGTAGGAAGAATGGAAGCGCTGGACTCGACCGTCACGCCGGCGACGATCCTCGTGTTCGCGTTCTTTCTGACGCGCATCGTTAATCTCGGCGACGGCGGTGCGCAGCTTGGAGTAGCCCAAGTGCTGCTTGCCCATCAAATGGTCCTCGATACGCTGCTGGGCATCGCCGACTATCAAAAAGGCCCCGCAGATTTCGCAAACTTTCATCTGCTTCTCGGGCAGGGAATCATGGCCCCAGGTCTTCTCGGCTTTAACTTCGCCTGTGGGCGTTGTTGCTTCGTTGCCGGTGACCTCGGGATCAGTGCCGGATTCGGGTGCTGTTGCTGGTGCCGCTGCTGGTGCTGGTGCCGACGCCGGGGGCACCACTACGACCGTCTCGGGTGATGGCGAGACGACAGGAACGTCGTCGCCGGGTGCAGCGGGTTTGGCGGCAGCTTCCTGAATGGCGGGAGCTTCGTTCAAGCCAGGAATTATGCCAGGGGGATCCTCCTCGGGATTGAGACTAAGGCTATTGATGGCCCGCTGGGCAGCTTCGTACTGCACCATCAGCTTCTCCTTCTCCTCCTTGAGTTCCTCGCAGAGGGTCATCAGATCCTGGGCCTGATCCACATCCCCACGAATGCCCGCCTCCTCGGCCTCGCCCAGGAGCTTGTTAATCCTGCCATTCAAATTGGACAGCTGTTCCTGCTGCCGGCTGAGCGGCGCCACGACCGGCTGATCCCTCTGCATCAGCTGAAGGCGCTGTTTGCCTTTCTGAATCTTCCGGTCGACATCGTGCAGCATCACATTGCAGAAGCGCAGGAATTCGTCCTCGTACTGGCGCTTTCGCGTCGACGGACGGGCCTCCTCGTACAGGTGCCTGGCCTCGTCGTCGTGGATGCGCGAGCAGGGACCGAGATCGGCGCGGGTATTAATGAACAGATCATGCGGGCAGAATCTAACATTATAGAACTGACAGAACTGCAAAAGACAAACAAAAGCTACAACTTTTTGCGCAAAGTTTTTGAGGTCTTGGGCCTACCTCGGGATCCTCCCAGTTGACTTTGTGGCCCGCTTCGGAGGGGTGCAGATTTCGGTTGCGACCCATCAGCTCGTCGAGCATTTGCCTAGCGGCGTCCACCATTTTTGCGTAGCTCCTTTTTGAGGAGCGGATCCTGGATGGGGGCTGTAGTTGGATGCAGGCGGGTGGCGGGTGGTCTTCCTTCGGGGCTATTTAAGCGACAGGTGGCGTCCGCCAGGTAGTCAGCAGGTTTAAGTTTAGTCCACCAGGCTGGCGGGGAGCACGTGGTCCTGTTAACTCACTCAAAATTTTGTTCGCGAATCAATAAAATTCACGTATCGCGACGGTATCGAAATTATGTGGGTTAGAGTGACCGCATTTCCGTGGAGCAAAAATCCTTGTTTACATATTGGTTCTATTGGAATTTTTTAAATTTAAATTATATTTTTAATGTAATTACTTATTTTTAATTTTACGAATCCCTATATATTTAAGAATTCCTCAAAAGTTTTCTGTACAATTTTTCCAAGAAATTTGAAATTCCTCGAACTAGTTAATTTTATAATTTTGAAAATAAATTGTTAATATATATGGTCAATTTATGAATATAAGATTTAAATAAGGAAATTAACTTAAAAAAAAAGAAAACAAAATTAACAGAATACGAAAAGTTAATATAATTTCCATTTTACAGAACTTAAACTGGAACTATTAATCGGAACTAGTAACCAATCCAAACTTAATGCATAGGAATTTCGTAAGCTTTACAACAAATAAAGCTGTAACCTTAAAAACCCACAAACACTAAGTTAATAAGGTTTATCAAACAATTGCAAAGAATAAATTAGATGTATATTAGATTAGCATAAAAATTAATATATATTATATAAAGTATTAATAATATTTTATTTAATATTTAAAAATCCTTCAATCTTGAAATGCATATGAATTTATTCAATGATATTCCTTATGCAATATATTCCCTAAGGCCTATAATTCAGCAGGAAAATGTTTCTAATTTTTGAATATGATTTATCCCGCCAAAGATATTTAATCGTTTCCAGCCCTTTTTAATGTAGGCGTAACAGTGATGACCGTAAGATTTCAAAGTGTGTAAACAGCATAAATATTATTTTAAAAATTACACTTTTACTTTTATAAAAAGCTTGGAATTTATTCCAATTGTTTTATTATTAAAAAATACAAATTTTGAATAATATTTATATAGAGAAATTAGCATATATCAAAATTAAGATAGGTCAATACTGCGCAGCACTGATGCCAGAAGCGGCCTGCCAGACGCCGCCTGCCAGATGCGACCGGCCTTCAGCCAATCAACAGCAGGCTAAATTAGCACTGGAGACCCTACCGATAGTTCCTTTTTTGAATATCGATATGAATTCCCGCCAAGTTTCAATTTAAATTTTACAGAGTGAAGAAGCTCAACAGACGAAAAAAAGATAAAAAGAGTGTAGAAAAGTGTGTAAACAGCATCTAGTTTGCCTGAAACAAAGAACTCCTCGACATGATTGGTAATGAGGCCCAGCTATCGAAAGCCCTTAAAAAAAAACCTACCTATCGATAGGGTTATCGCCGCCTACAGCCCATCTCCAACGTCGTAGACACCAAAGGCGCCCATATCAGCATTTTTTGTCAGAGCGCCCTGTCGGACAGTTGTCATATTCCAGTTCGAGTACTAAGCGGTAAACACAGCACTTACACACAAAAAATATATAGAAAATATAGTTTTTGCGGCAATCCGGTGTAGTCTCGATCCGGCGACACAAGCGCTGAATAACAGCTTTGAAAATTGGAAATTTTTGTTCAAGTTCAGCAGAGCAGCGATTTTTTTTCACGTTCTCTCTCGAAAAGTTGTCCCAAAATAAGTGCAAAAGCCGCGGCGTGCTAAATTTGTATTGCGTGCAAAATTGCTCTATTGAAAAAAAAAAAAACGAAAAACAAAAAAGGAGCCCTTACACATACCAACGCACTCGTACACACACACACATACACCAATAGGCGTAATTTTTTTTTTGCATTTTCGATTTTGGAATCAAGATATTTTCCATTCGCTCTGGGTGACAGCTGTTGGTTGGTTGGGAACGTCAAAGCACTGGGAAAATATCTTGAAATTAGAAGTCGACAAGCCGCAAGCTCCCGCGCAATCGGCCGAATCATCAAATTCTAAGGTAAGTGAAGCTCTTTTCTGTTTTAAAATCAAAATCAACAACCTGGGAACCTTTGGGGTTGGCAAAAATACCGTGCGAATGCGTTCTGAATGCAAGTTGTGCAAGTTTTTCAAATATGCAAATGGGCATGAGACAGGAAACTGCATGCACGGGGCTGACCGAAAACGAAAACGAAATCGCAATCCCACGCAGTGTTCGAATATTTGATGCATAAATGATATAATAATTTAATAATAGTGGAGCGAGACTGCAAAGAAATCAAGTTTCTGGCTGTTGACATGACGTCAGGTTGGATTTCTTGAGGTTGTTTTGTCCGAAATCTCGGCAATCTGTCGCTTAATTTATTCATAGAAGCTCATAGAAGCACGGGGGCACAATTATGGTCTGCGGTTTCCGCCAAAAATTCCCGAACTTTCTATCCGATTACATGGCAGAAGAAAAGGGGGAGGAAAAAATGGAAACATCCATCTGTCAAAATGTGACAAGTTTTCACCTGCAAAAACTGTCGAGTCACTAATGTCATTTTGCGGGCTGCTGATGAAAGGGAGCGTAAGGAAGCTGGTTCGGTTAATTAATGGAATCCTATTTTGGTATCAAAAATCGCGGGTTTCCAATTCTCCAGAACTCGTTCTGCGTTCTGCATTCTGCATGTTTCCCGGGAAATTCAATTACCCTGCGTAGAGCTGTTGCTGCATGTGTGTGTGTGTGTGTGTGTATGGGCAGGAAAAAGCATTGCATACTTGCAGGTGCAGGTCCAGTTCTCTTTCGCTCCTCTTCCCCATTCATTCCGCTCGGTTTGCTGTCAGCCTGTCATTTATAATTTCATTTTGTTTCGGGCTCATGTGTGTGTGTGTGTGTGAATGTGTGTTTGTGTGCAAGTGAATGGTAAAAAAAAGTTTTCGCGCTTCGATTTTCCGCTTCTCTTTATCATAAATACACAACGACAACGACAACTACAACTACAACTACAACTACAGCATTGCTCCTCTTCCGCTTCCTTTCTCTGTTTTGTATTTTTTTTTTTTTGCTTCCGACTTCCCACTTTCCACCTCCCCACCTATTTTCCTCTCACTCGACCGCATTGTGCAGGCCAACGAGCTGTCTCCGTCTGTTTAACTGTCAATGCAGTTTCTAATTGACTTCATCAAGGGGGAAAAGGGAGGAGGCGATGGGAGATGGAGGCTGTTGGGCCTAGTCAGACGTGCCATCCTGCTCTTGCACCACCGCATCATTGCCTTCGGCCACCTGTCAACTCTCTGTCATTGCCTTGATATGGCAATGGCAGTCAGATCCCGTTATGATTTGTCATCGGTCAAGACTAATTTCCCTTTGAGAAAAAGAGAGAGGGGAAAAGTTGGTGAAATGGGAAGGAAATGTTTCGGAAAAGATTATTAATTTCAGGTTTCTTGGTTTTTGGTTTTCTATTTATAAATTAATCTTCAATTGAATATCCAATTCCTGGTATTTTGCTCCAAAAACTAAGCGTGGGAGCAGAAACAAACCGCCAACAAAATTTTGGTTGCGGTTTCGCCAGCTCTTCATACACAAAGAGAAAATCATTTCTATTAAGAAAATATTATTTCAACAAAAATATTGTTTATTTTTTATTCTACTCGAGTTGAGGTATTAATTTCGAAGATTGAATTTCTTTAAAAAATCATTCCAACTTTGATTTTTGTTCAGTGTGTTCTGCCCTGTTTTCGCAAAATGGCAACTCTACCTTGCCCAGTCCCGTTGCCATTTTGAATTGCATTTTGGTATTTGCCATTTGCTGTTTGCTTTGCTTTGGCTTTCGCTGCGGCTGCTTCTTCTTCTCGAACGTTTCCTGTACGGTTTTTGCAACTAATAAGCAATGCCACACTGCTCGCAAAAGTATGCTACGGTAAATGGCTGGAAAAGAGAAATGCAATGCAATGCGTGTATGTGTGAGCCTTGAATTTGAATTAGTTGTTGTTTCTTTCTTCTCTGTTTCTCTATTGCTTACCTCAGCCGCAGCCTCTGTCATGGCCACTCGACGTGTTCATACACGCATGCATGCATCCATGTGTGTGTCTGTGTGTGTGTGTGTGTGTGTGTGCGAGGAGGGAGAGCATCTGCTCAAGGCCATGTGCAATGCTCTCTAACGGCACCGGGACCCTCTAGCCGTCCCTCTTACTCGCTCACTCTGCGCCATATACCGCTATATCGAGGAGCTTTTATATTAAATATTTTTTATGGATTGAATTTGTTTTCTTTTTTTTTTTTTTGAATTAATAAAATATGATTACTCTGTTTATGGCGCAAGATTTTCATTAAAATCGGGTTTCGTTTTAATTTGTTTTCGCATCCAGTGGCGCTCTGATGTTTGATTTGTAATGTGGCTGCTGTCTGTTTTCTATAATTAAATTGCTGTCAATGTTGCTGCTGCTGCTGCTGCTGCGGATGCACGCAGTCCCAAAAAAGTATGCAATGCGCCTGCGTTGTGTGGTGGAGTGTCCTCAGTATATGGCTGTGTGTGTGTGCTTGCTCGGAAAACTAACTTGATTAAGACACTATTCCCACCCTCTCACTCTTTAATTGAAATAAATGCTAATAACATTTCGCGATGCGCTTCGCCTCCTCTCCAGTGGCGTTGCTCATCTTTCCTTTTTTTTCTCTCAACTATCTTTACAGCAGCTTGAAGCGAATTCCGAATTCCGAATCAAATTTTACGCTCGTTGAGAAGTCAAGAAGATAACAAATAGTCAAAATGTCTGATCGCAAGGCCGTGATTAAGAACGCTGACATGAGCGAGGAGATGCAGCAGGATGCTGTGGATTGTGCGACACAGGCCCTGGAGAAATACAACATTGAGAAGGTAAGTTAAGGATCTTTTATGTGCATTTTTTTATTAAAACACAACAGGTGAGGATAGAATGACAGGAAAAGACAGGAAAAGACAGGACAGAACAAGACTGAACACGATAGAACAGAGCAGAACAAGACATAACAGGACAGAACAAAACTAAACACGACTGAACATGTCAGAACATGTCTAAACAAGAAAGAGTTTAGTTTCAATGCCAATTTTCCTCAATTTACCTTAATTTACCTCAATTTTCCATTAAATTTTCCATCAAATTTTCCTTGAATTTTGCTGAAATTTCCACAGGAATGTGTTTCCAAAGTTGCTGCAAGGTTTTAATTATGACACAAATTGGTATGTTTGCCATTTGGCTAATTTAGATTTAAATAACTTCCAAATGAATGGGCGGGAGAAACAGAGAGAACCTGAAACCTGAGTGGTAATTGTGGGTTTTAACTGTCACTTCCACTGCCACCTACTCGCTCGCTCTTGACCGCATTCACTATAATTAAATTCTTGGTCCATTTGGTCCAGCCAAGGGGAAGAGCCAGCAGCTGGACTTTGTTGCTGGACATTTCCATGGAAGATGCATCTCTCCCATCAGTCGAGCCTCAAACTAACCGCCACTAACCGCCCACTCTGTAAAATTGCGGTTTGAACTGCGTTTGGCAATTTCACAATTTTGCGGTACGTCCTGATCCAGGTCCAGGTCCAGCTGCAACTCCCACTGATTCCAACTAGAATCGCCCACGCGACAGTGTCCTGCAGCAGCAAGTCCTTTCACAAAACAATGTGCAATATCTGCCTGCATTATTTTCCAGGAATATTTCTGTAATTTTATCACGACTTCTGCCCCTGACCTTTGCTCTTTGCGAAACCAAAGCATCATTTCCAGCTCTCATCCAGTCAGCTTCAAAGGAATTTGTTTTTTTTTTGCTTATTTTGTTTGCTTTCTGGTCGGAAAGGCCAAACAACGCGTTTTTCCATTAACATTTTCCAAAACTGCGTAGTTACGAAGATGAAATATTCAATAAAAAAAGTGAAATGAATTCCCAGTCGTAGTCGCTTTCACTGACTTTGACATTTCTTTTCCTCGAAATAAAAATATTAATCGAAACAGAGAAATCGTATCGAACCCCTGGACATAGTTTAAGGTTGTCCAGCCCTGATTTAAAGCCAATTTTCTGGACTTGACCATCATTAACAACCGTTATTTTTTCGAGATGGGGGACTAAAAGAAAAGAGAAAACGAAACGAAACGAAACGAAAAGCTAATAAGCTCTTGATTTCGACGTCTGCGAATGCAAAGAACAACAAAAACAATAACTAAATCAGCCAGCAATGTCAACAAAGTCCAAGAAATTGAATAATCAATATGCGACGGTCATCTGGTGGGTTGGTGGGTTGGTGGTGGGGAAAACCCATAAACGCGTTCGCTGGTCAAAGTGCAGACCCTGACTAAGGTCAGTAAAAGGGAGGGATTAGCCCCGGCTAATGCGACTTGTGTAATACCCTAAGGATTATATTCCTTGCAGAAATTATGGCGAAATAAGTGAGATTTTTGGGACATTTTTGCTATTTTTCTTTGCATTAATATTTCAAAGGGCGCTGCCTTATAATGCACGGCTTGGACAGTTTAAGGAGATTATTTTTTGCCGATATTGTGGGGAAATAAGCAAGATTTTTGGGTAATTTTTTTTGCTTTCAAAGGGCGCTGCCTTGTAATGTACGACTTTAGAAGTAGAATCTTCCCATGAAAATTATTTTCCACCAAAAATGATTGGAAATAAGCGAGATTTTTGGTCAATTTTTTTGCTTCCTTCTTCCCATTAAGTTTTCACAAGGCGCTGCTTTGTAAAGTACGGCTTTTGAAAGTGAAGAAGGATTCCATGAAGATTATTTTCCAATAAAAATGATAAGAAAATAAGCGATATTTTTGGGAAAATCTATCTTTCTTCTTCCCATTTATATATTTAAGATGGCGCTACCTTGTAATGTACGGCTTGAGTAGTGAAGGAAGAAATAAAAGCCAAAAAAACTCATTGAAATTATATAACCCAGATACCCTTTAACCTAGAAATACCGGCTATAAATATGGGTTTTGGGGGAAAAGAAAGGCAGAAAGGGGGGAAGGCGGCAAAGCCGGGAAAAAGCGGCGGGGTTTCGCCTTCAACTAACGGGCCTTTGTCAATGCCAATGGCAGAAGACGACACACTGAGACACACAGAGCGATAAAGAGAAAGAGAGAGAGAGCGCCAAAAGGTGCAGAGTAGAGGAGAGGTCTCGAGGAGAAAGGAGAAGGAGAAACGGGAGCCCTTGAAAGCAAAGCAAAGTAAACTTGAAATCACAGCGGAAGTAGATGGGATAAACGACGAAGGGAGGTTTGGGGTTGGGGGTGGGCGATGGGGTTTGTAGATTGAAGGAGCAGGAGCAGGATAGAGAGTCTGCTAATTGAGCAGTAAAAGCGAAATGTGCGTGAACAGTAGCTATTGGCTTTGAAGAAAAAAACAGAACAGGGTAATCCCGTAGCCTTATTAGCCAGGTTCCACTGTATTATCTCTCACCCAGAGCCAGCCTGTTGCCTGAAAGTATGCATCACATTTTGTTTTTACGCCTCCCGACCCCCAGGCTCGACCCCCGACCCCCTTTCTGGATGTTGTCATTGCGGTGTGTGTGGTGTGTGTGTGTGTGCCACAGGACACCTGAACCCTATGTCGAGCCTGCCTCTTGTTGCTATAAATAAAATATATGTGCCACACCTACCACCCACCTCCCACCACCGGGACACGCACACACACACACACACAATTACACGATTGATTGCCTTTTTGTAACTGTTCTTCGGAGTAGCTTTCTCCTTGTTACTCCTCTTCCTGGGCTTTATCCTTATTGCATAATAAGTTTGCCATTATTTTCCCCTCCTCTTTTTTTGTCTTCTTTTTTTTTTTATGTAATTTTTCTTTTTTTTTTCTCTTTTTTTTAATTTCTTTTTTTTTTATTTCTTTTTTTACTTGTTTTTTTTTTTAAGGTAATATTTCTTTCTTTTTTTTCTTGTTTTTTAAGGTTATATTTCTTTCTTTGTTTTCTTTTTTTTTAAGGTTATATTTCTTTCTTTTTTTTTCTTGTTTTTTTAAGCTAATTTTTTTTAAGTTTTTTTGAGGTTTTTTTTATGTGTAATTTTTCATTTTTTTTTGTGTTGGAAGGTAATTAAATATGGATTTTTGTTGTCGCACACAAATTTAATTGCTTAGATGAAAATTGAAAGCCGCAAAAAAAAGCTTCTGAAGGAGGCGACGGTAGGCAGCAGGCAGGCAGGCAGGCAGGCTGGCAGGACCTTTAACCTTTAGGCAGATGCTGCTGCTGCTGCTGGTGCTGGTGCGACTTGAAGAAGGAAAATGTGTTTCCATTTAATGGAATCGATAAATGACCTGCTAAACGGCTAACGGTGGAAAAACTTACGGTTCATTTTTGAAGGGATTTCTTTGGTTCTCCTCCGTTGTCCTGTCCTGGAGCATTCAAATCAAAAATTGTTCAATCCCAGAGTGTGGGTGTTGAAAAACAATTTTTGGTATCCATTAGATACGCAACTAATACTACGGAATGGGGGGGGTGGGGGGTCGGAATGGTCGCACAAGGGTTAAGCTCGACTGGTGTTGCTTTTGTTCCCGTTATTCCCGTTCCCGTTCCCGTTTCCGTTCCCGTTTGTTTCCTGTTGTTGCTTTTGTTGTACCTTGTGTATATATTTTTAGGGGCTCGAAACCTTTCAAGCAGCTTAAATCGTATCCATAGGCATTATGCTGCCGTATTTGTGTCTCTTTCCCCCTTTCTCCCTCTCTTTCTATTTATTTATGTATCTCCCTTTGCGTGTGTGTGTGTGTGTGTTTCGTGTCGGTGTGAGCCGCGATTTAAAGGCAAAGCCCTAAATAAGCCACCAGGCTGAGGGCCAAAACCGAAAAAATGAATCTCGCAAGTTTTAAAAATAAATTTAATTAGTTTTCCGCCTTTTCTACGGAGTCTTTCTTGCTTTCAATTTACAAAAAAAAAATTAATTAGAAACTCTGTAAATATGTTTCGAAAAGCAAATAAATAATAAAAGGATATTAAATAAAGGATAAAAAAAGCTTCTCTATTAACATTACTAATCTGCTTCGTTATCCTTGCAAACAAAAATGACAAATAGACGTTTCCAATCGCTTTTATTTGTTTTTAGTATTTTTTTCTGGTATTTTTTTTTTTTTTGTTTTTTTTTTATTCTTTATTTTTTTTGTTTGTGATTTTTTTTGCGTGGCCAAAATGTTTAATCAATATGCGGCCAGAAGACGAATATTCTTGGTAAAACATTCATACTCCGCGTCTGCGTTCGTGTTTGTGCCTGTCGATAACTGTATCGCATACATGTGTATCACAGATTTGATTGTATTGCACATTTATGCACTCACACACTCGCACACTCACACACATGCAGGCGAGTCCTTTTTTTATTGACACACATTCAGTGAGTGCGGTTTTTGTGCTTTCAAAACATGGTCTTGCATATTTATTGAGGCTCAAAAGGCTTCGGCTTCGGCTTGGGCTTGGGGGGATATTTTCCAGGTGTCCTTCCAGGCTGGCTCTTGTCTAATGGATAGGGAATTATCCAGGTGTACCAACGACGATGACGACGACGACTAATAGCTTGCCATTAAATGGAATTTTAATCAATGTAAGAATGACAGAAGCAGGAGCAGTAGCAAGAAATCCTTTGATGGACAGGACAGGACAGGACATTGCGAGCTAAATTGCAATGTGGATATCATTAGGTTACAATATTTATAATATATATAGGCTTTCTTTAGTGGCACACACGACACACCTGCCACACCCCTTTCGCCTTTCGCCTTTGCCTGCCATGTCCTGTGTCAGAATGTTCATTTTCGTCCTCTTATTATTTCTTTTCGTTTTTTGTTTTTTTGTTTTCCATTTGGCGTTGCCAAAACAAAATTCCATGGCATTGCTAGGTTAGATGGGTGGATGGGTGGCTTTGGCCCACCACCCACCTACTCGTCCCACTCCAAACCAAATTGAATATAAAACAATCAACTTTATATTGCCGTCTGACACGACACGAAAAAATGCACGCAATAGGTTTGAAAAAAAATAAAAAAAAGAAATAAAACTAAAAAAAAAAACTAAAAATAAAATGTATAAAAAAAATTGGAAACTAAGAAATACTTGGAATGACTCAATAGGAAAAGGATTCTAATAATTGTGGGTTACACTTTAAGCAATTGGTCCTTCGAGCCCAAAACAAGTTTCTTCCTTCCTTTTTTTCGTTTTTTCTCCTTTTCGAACCCATTTCGAGTGTATTTTAATGGCCAGGATATGATGATGACGACAACTTTGATTGAAGTATGGCTGAAAACAAGGAATTGGATAATGGCACTCAGCTAAATCAGCTTTATATTGTTTTTTTTTGCCCCTTTTTGTTGTATGCCTCGTTCCTTGTGTGTTTCGTGTTTGTTCTCGTTTGCATCGTTGTTTTGTTTTTATTTTTTTTATTTTTTTTTTTTGAGGTTACCGGGTTAAGTTTATGACTTTGCACGCATTCCTCTGCATTGGCTTGGCAATAGGCATGCCTCGTGCCTCGTGCCTCGTGCCTCCTTTGGGCGACCAAATGAAATCAACTCCAAGTGTGGCGCCCAAAAGTATGACAAAAGAATGGAAAAAAAAGAGAAAACTTTCAGATTGCCACAACTTTTATTTTTTTTTTTACTTCCCCTTCGTTCTTGCCACTTTCTACCTTCTGTGACATTCTTCTTTTTTTCCCCCCCCCCTATTTAACACAGATGTTAAAAAAATGGTGATAATTGGAGAGACTAGATTTAGTAACTGAAACTATTTGAAACTATGCAAAGAATGGTGTAGGGTTTGTGTGTTTCTCTGGCACTGACCTTTGACATTTGCCTTTACTTGCAGCTCTGCAACCAGCTTTGTCTGCTTCTTGTTTTGCCAACTGTGCAGATGCAGATACTTTGTGGCTTTTACTCGTATATACAGTACACAAAATCCATGTATTTATAGTCTCAAATATGCATAAAGATATTATTAGCATAGTTTTTGCCACTGGGATTGGGATTTCATTTCAAACGGAATTCCTTAATGCGAAGCAACAGTAGCTTAACCAAAACGAAAACTAATACACAAACTAAAACGAAAACTAAAACAGAAACTAAAACGAAAACTAAAACAGAAACTAAAACGAAAACTAAAGCAACACAACAATCATAACTAACTCATTAGCACAAAAAACTTTTCACACCCCCCGGTCCCGGTTGGGGTCTGCTGCCTCTGTTTTTGAGGTCACAATTTGGGTTACCCTAGTGACAGTCTGATGATCGGTGGGTGTAGGTAGGTGGGTGGTTGTTCTGGCGGAAAATGAGTTTTTCGTTTGGCATATTTTATTGAGTTTGTTTGCCGCTAATTTCGAAATAGTTAGCAGCCAGTTATGGCATTTCCTTGGTGACATTTCAACAAAACATTTTTATGAAATATGAAATAATGTAATGTAATTAATGTATATTTCTGTTTTACAGGACATTGCCGCCTACATCAAGAAGGAGTTCGACAAAAAATACAATCCAACATGGCATTGCATTGTCGGTCGCAACTTTGGATCGTATGTGACACACGAGACGCGCCACTTCATCTACTTCTATTTGGGCCAGGTGGCCATTTTATTGTTTAAGAGCGGTTAAAGTATTGTCGAGTCGGATGAAGTGGTGGTGAGGAGGCTGGTGGAACAACAATTACAACAACAACAACATTTACAACAACAACAACAACAACAGGAACATCAACAACAACAACAGGAACAACACGGTCAGAAGGAGCAGGAGGAAGAGCAACTTAAAGCATCTGAGGTAGAGGATCAAGAAAAAATGCAGCAAACGAAACACAACCAACAACAACAGGATGCGGAAATGATGACAGAAGAAGACAAACAACACGAACAAGATGAAGAAGAAGAAGCAGAAGAAGCAGGAAGAACACTTACGGTAACGGAAACGGGAACGGTAACGGAAATGAAAACAACTCAACACAATGAGCAGGAACAACCGATGACAAATCAATACACAACAACACGAGCCGAAGACGAGGAGTCTATGGAGTATGCCGAGGAGGAGGATCAGGATCTAGAGGAGGACGAGAACGACAACGAGAACGACGACAACGACAACGATGACAGCGATGATGAATCCGACGACGAAGATAACGATGATGAGGACGACGATGGCATCATTGTGGAGGATAGCGATGCCACCAGCTGCAGTAGTTGTCGTCGCGCCGAGATCGCAGACCGAGAACAGCTCCAGAACCAAGGACATCCATAGACGAGGACATCTTCGGCGTCTACATTCATATAGATATATTTACGTATAATATATGATATATGAAACATGATTTGTAAATGAAAGGAATACCCTTTTTGTTGGTAGGGTATTCCTTCCATTCGTTCTACTGCATTATTAAAAATACACACAAAACACACACACACACACACACAAAATAAAATTACACACTGGCATGAGAGCAATGAAAAAAAAAACAAACAAACAACAACAACCAACGCTATATTAGTTTAGCAAATCGATCATATTCCCAAAAACAAAACAAAAAAAAAACCAAAAAAAAAAAATACCGAAATACCGAAATCTTGATTATTTAAGTTGCCACCTGCCTGCTCCTTTGGCCCCTCTGCCTCCGCCCTCCAAATTCTAACCTTATAATTATATATATATATATATTTTTTTTTTTGGTTCAAACACACACAGAATTGTATTATGTGCTGGCGCTTGATTTGGCCTCATGATTTACCTTATACACACATTAAACCATTGTTAAATAGAAATCAACCAAAAAAAAAAAAAAAATACCATTTTTGTTTTATTTTTGTTTATTTTTTTTTTACCGTTGGAATCACACACATACAAAGATATTGTCCCAGAATATTAAGATTTAGTGTTTTAGTTGAAATATAAAAGTAATTCTAAGGACAATATTTTCCCCCCCACACACACACACACACACACACACACTGACACTTAGTACAGGCAACAACCACCACTACAACCGAACGAGAAAAGCAAAGGAAAAGCAAAGATTTATCATTTGAATGGATTATTTATGTATCGAAGGACTCCTCTCGACACGTGTAAACGTGCAAAATGGAAGGAAAAATATATGAAATGAAAAGGCAAAAGAACCTACTTAAAAAAAAACCGAAATAATGAAAATAAAAAATAGAAAAAATGTCAAATTTGCATACACACACACACATACACAGACACACACACAGAGCAACCGGAACCAACACTCTCTCACACCTAATAGATGATATATGTATGTGTACTTATACAATGTATTATTCATTGCGAAGTCTACGTGCGTGTGTGTGTGTGTGGGTGTGGGTGTGGGTGTATGTGTATGGCATGGATTTTGCCCACTTTTCCTGCAAAAAGGACTCGCCCGTCTCACACACACACGGAATCCCCTACTTTTTCCATTGCTTTTCCCTTGATTGCTAAACCAACAACAACAAACGAGAAAAACAAAACTACAAAATATACAATATACAAAATATACAAAATATATATATATATATATGTTTATATATGTATATGTGTGTGTACGTGTGTATATGTATTGTCCATCCACAGCAACAAAGTATGCAGCAAAAAATTTTGTAGAACTGCATAAAGCAGAAGTAAAGTAAAAAAAAAAAGCTAATGAAACAAAAACAAAAGCAAAATGAAAACAAAAAAAAAATGAAACCAAATCCACAAAAGGAAAATATTATTATCATCTTGTCGTTTATATAAATGTGTGCTATGTGTTTCTTCGAATCGGATTTATGTTATACAAAAGGATAAACCAGAGAAGGATAAACAGAAAATGAGAAGCTACAAAAAATATATATATTATTCATGCAAGAAATACAAAATAAAGTAAAATTGGTGTAAATTAAAGCAAAGAGAAAGCTACAAAAAAAATACAAGATTCTTAAGTCGAAAAAAAAAACCTACTAAAAAAAGCTTAATACGTAATTTCCTAAAACAACAACCACAACAACAGAAACAAAAAAACGGAAACGGAAACAGCAAGAAATACCGAAACACACACAAAAAAGGATAAAAAATACCGTCACACAAACACACACACACACACACACACATAGCACACCGTGCACCTCTCTTTGGCTATTGCGTTTTAGATTATTGCTCAGCACGTTTTTTGCGTAGACACAACTATTTATGCTAACGGTAAGATATGGCCACCCCTCACCCCTTTCACCACCTCTCACTTTTCACACGCCCCCTCCCCCCCACTCACTCACTCGGAAAAAATCGCGAAAAAACACGACACACGAGAAAACTACTTTTTTTTTATCTTAAAACAAACAGTGGAACCCAAAAAACACAATGAATTCTAATAAGTGTTTATATATACAAATATATATATATATATATACCATATATATATATATATACATATATGAAAAGATAAAAGAGCATAATTTTTTGTCATAATGCAAATATTTGTGTGCAACCGAGCATAATAAACCAATTTTTGATGTAACAGAATACAAAAACAAAACTACAAAAAAAAAAAAGAATGAAGGAAGTATGGTAGAAGGAAAGTAGGAATGGATACAAAATGGTGGAAAGAAAGTACCGTAAAAAGTGAGATTTGTGAGCGAAAATGAAAGCGGGAAAAGCGCGCTTGTTTCTTTGATTTTTTCCTTAATTTTCTATTTGAATCCTGCCACGCCCCCACTACTACGACGTCCCAACTACCATCCCGCTGCCTAGTTAATTCTCAATAAGCCCGATTCATTTTTGCCCATCCCATTTTCCATTTTCTTTTGTAGTAACTTTTGAAACTCAAATCTTGTAGCTGCCATTACTGAGACGAAGAAAAATAACAAATGACAAAAAAATGGTAACAAAAGAAACAAAAAAAAATTGATTAACATATATACAAAACTAGTTTAAACTTAGTTTATAAACTTTATTTCCTGATTTATTTGTTTATTCAATGTCTACTTATTCTTACTGGGTTTTTGTGCAAGAAACAAACGTTATTTAAGTTTTTGTAAGAGTTAGTAAATTTATGTGAGGTGGAGCGATAAGCAGCAGTGTTGCAGTTGCAGTTGCAGTTGCAGTTGCAAAATGCAAAATGCAAAATGCTATAAAATCTGCAAAGCGTCGGAGGCAATTTCAAGTAACAATATGAGTAAGACAAGAGAAAAACAAGTAAAACCAAAATGAGATCTTCAATGTGAAATAAAAGTACTTCTTTGAAACCAGGGATGCGTGTAAGTTTATTTTTAAATTTCAGAAGGGCGGAAAAAGATTGATTAGGAAGAAGGTTGCGGGTTTTTTCCATTAAGCAACCCAGAAACTAGCGCAAATTTATTTAAATTCGATTTAAAATCATTTACTTTCCCCTTAAACAAAGCTTTTTTAGCGGGAAGCAACAATTCCGTGTTGGTCAACGAGTAAAGGGCGCCAAACGGAAGCTTTTTCAGTCTTTACCCGTTAGAAAATCTGGTATTTTTTACTAGCCACTTCCGTTTTACAACCACTGGGCACACTGGAACGAAGTTGTGTTGTGCAATAGAGTTGATAAACGAAACTTGGTTCTATTTTTTTTATTGTTTAACTTACAACGACGTCCGGCGGTGTGACTGAGACGGCAGAACCAGTGTGCGATCCTAAAATCCTAGTCGAGAATCGAAAAATCTATAAATTAATCAGGAAAAATGTTGCGTAGCCTGTCACGCGTTAGCGAATTGCCAATTCTTGTTAAGCAACTGCAAAAAGTACGTAATCCTGCTTGCCCAGCTTGCGAAAAGCACAGAATAGATAAAACTAACATCTCAAATGTTTGTCACTAATTTTATTTAAAAAAAATAAATCAATTTAATCACTAAAACAAACAACAACACATACACAAAGCGTTGCAATTATAACACCAACAATCGCACGATCAGCTGCAACAGCAACAGCAACATCAACCGGAAATGCAACCTCACAACGGGATATTGGAAAAGGACATTGCAACAATCATCACAACAACAACCCCTGAGATCGGTTAGATATTCATCGTCGTTTTTCGGTTTATTCCAGAATGCAGCATCAGCTGGTGTGGCAAAGACCAACAACTATGCCACGGAGGCCACCATACAAGTGAATAGGGTGAGCATAACTATGTACATATATATATAAATATATATTAATATATCTAAAGCTTAGTGAAGGCGTTACAAAAAAAAAAATACCAAATACTGTCAAAGGATTACATAATGCGCTTTCTGCCAAAGAGATAGAAAAGTTACTCGGTGTGTCTGAGTGTGTGTGTGTGCGTGCACAGGGTTGCATTTTGCCGGTCAACTTAATTTCAAAATGACAAGGTCACGCATTCAGCGTTTTGAAACACGGAGATTTTCCCACTGATTTTTGCTCTTTCGCACGGCTTCACCTTTCTTTATCGCTCTCTCTCGCTGTTTTTTGCGTGGCCGCCGCGTGACTGTTCACGCACAATAAAAGCGTTATCAGCTGTGGGATCGGTGATTGCCTATACCCCTCTCTATCTCTCTCGATTGTCTGTCTGCTTTCTGTCGCTTTATTTACGTTAATTTTCCCCCTTAAATTACGGTTAATAAATCATATGGTTCCATAAATTTGTATAGCTTTATCAGTTTACCGTTATTAAGCACAGCTGATGATCAGCTGTTGCGGCTTTCTTGGGTTTCCGATTAATTCTATCACCTTTTTAGCTTTATAAAAGAGTTGAGAGAAAAATCTTGAAGATTTATGTTTAGTTTTCAAAATAGATCTCTTTTAACTAACATATCAGCTTTAATGCTAGAAGATTTCCAACAATTTCGGTCCAAAATAGATTTTAAAATACTGGTTTTCCCTTTTACAACATCGATAAACATCGATAAATTATCAAAAGCTCCTCAAAAGTGGCGCCACATCTCTTTGCATCCTAGAAATATCGAATTATATCGAAATATATCGATAAATTATCAAAAGCTATTTAAAATTATTAAATTTTTAAAAAAGAAAACTACTTTTTTCATGGAAAATACCAAAAAAATACTAAAACTCTGAATCCTTTTCCTTTTTAGCCCTTCAAGCTCCACCGCCTGGATGAGGGACCCGCCACGGAAGTCAAACTGACCAAGGATCAGGCCCTCAAGTACTACACACAGATGCAGACCATCCGGCGACTGGAGACCGCCGCCGGCAACCTCTACAAGGAGAAGATCATCCGAGGCTTCTGTCATCTGTACTCCGGCCAAGAGGCCTGCGCCGTCGGCATGAAGGCGGCGATGCGCGACGTCGACAACATCATCTCGGCGTACCGTGTCCATGGCTGGACCTACCTGATGGGCGTCTCCCCGAACGGTGTCCTGGCCGAGCTGACCGGCGTCCAGGGTGGCTGCGCTCGCGGCAAGGGCGGCTCCATGCACATGTACTCCCCGAACTTCTACGGCGGCAACGGCATTGTGGGTGCTCAGGTTCCTCTGGGCACCGGAGTGGCCTTGGCCTGCAAGTACAAGGGAAACGGTGGCATGTGCCTGGCTCTGTACGGAGACGGTGCTGCCAACCAGGGACAGGTCTTCGAGGCCTACAACATGGCCTACCTGTGGAAGCTGCCCGTGATCTTTGTCTGCGAGAACAACAACTATGGTGGGCTCTTGAATTGCTTGATGGTTGCTTTTAATTTTGATTAAATTATGTTTGTGTTTTAGGAATGGGTACTAGCTCGGAGCGTGCCTCTTGCAACACGGATTACTATACCCGCGGCGATGCCCTGCCCGGTATCTGGGTCGATGGCATGGATGTTCTGGCCGTACGCAGCGCCACCGAGTTCGCCATCAACTACGTCAACACTGTGGGACCTCTGGTAATGGAGACCAATACCTACCGCTACTCTGGCCACTCCATGTCCGATCCCGGCACCTCGTACCGTACCCGCGAGGAGATCCAGGAAGTGCGTCAGAAGCGCGATCCCATCACATCCTTCAAGGAGATGTGCATCGAGCTGGGTCTCATGTCCGCCGACGAGGTTAAGGTGGGTCTTTTTTCTATAGTTTTTAATGTTTAGTTTTGAAAATCTTGATTTGTTTTGCAGGCCATTGATCTGAAGGTGCGCAAGGAGATCGACGAGGCCACTGCCTTCGCCAAGAGCGACTCCGAGCTGGGCGTTAGCCATTTGTGGACGGATGTCTACTCCAACAACCTGGAGACGAAGCTGCGCGGCACCATTGCCTACGATCTGGACCACATCCAGGAGCGCAAGGGCGTCAATCACTAAGGCCATTAAGACAGGCAACGAATCCGATTCGGGGAACTCACAGGACACTCGGACGCAAAACAGACACAGGATACAAAATACCCACAAACAAACACACACACACATAAGCGAAATCTCTAGCTCTTAAGCGAAAAGTTAATGAATGATGACGATGAGAACCCAAGAACCCAAGAACCCAAGATTATAGCTAATCGGAGCACTCCCAGATTAACCACATCGTAGAGCAGCACCATAGAGGAGCGATGGGGGAAATATTGGTTGGATAGATGGATGGGGGATTACTGCATTGGATATTATATTACGAAAGTGTTCAATATGGATAAAGCGAGGTGTAAATTGTTGAAAATATACATGCCTAGAAAAATTACAAAATGTGTTCGATAATTTTATAATTAATAAGTAATAGTTCTGTATTTTCTGACTGGAAACAGAGTTGCCTTTTGGTGTGTTAATTGTCACGTCATCTCGCTCGATTTAGTGTCTATTATGTTTGGAAATCATTTTTTCTGAACCTGTCCCACACCACACATTTGAAATTACTGTCTGTTAACGTTTATTTGCCCCGGCATATGCCACTTTACATATTTGTATATTATTTTGATAACAAAATTCAAAATTGGCGTTTGTCGTCGTACCTTGTGATTCGAAGCGGACGAAATGCTGAAGCCTCGCCGCGTCCAATTGGTTCTGCTGTGCAGTGGACTTCGCTTCAAGTTGGTTCGACGCCTTCTCCTTGACGGAAGCTATGGCTTGGGGGCAGGATCGAGGGCTTGGCATATCCAAAGACACAATTATAGCTGCCTGACCTTGGAAAATGTAAGTTGAAATAAGCTTAGATGGGAATATCTTAAGGGAAGGAGACTTTTCTTACATTTTCCAATGAAAATACCAAAAAAAATCGTACCGGATATCATGTAGTTTGAGCTGAAAAGAAGTAAAAACCTTTTCAAATTGTTTTAATAAGTTCGTACTTTAAGATTTCGAAGATGTTTTAAGAGAGTTTTGAGCCTTGTGTTTTCGAAAGTTGTAAGGTTTTTTTCAGGCTTTCTCCGGAGATTTATGGATTAAAATTATAATTCATTATCATTATGATTAGAGTTTTCAATAATATTGGGAACAAAGGTTCTTATTGGCCAAATTTTATCCTTTTTCGCCTTGGATTGTTGAAAAACTGGACTTTTTGTAATATATTTTGTTGGTCCAACCCTTCACCATAGACATTCAAGTGCTACGAGCTTGAGAATGGCCCTCCCATGGACGTGGAGCTGTCCCGCGAGGACGCCCTCACCATGTACACCCAAATGGTGCAGATGCGCCGCTTCGAGGGGATGGCCGATGCCCAGTACAAGAAACGGAATATTCGCGGCTTCTGCCATCTCTACAACGGCCAGGAGGCGGTGGCCGTCGGGATGATGCAGCGCCTCCGTAAATGCGATTCGGTGATAACGGCATATCGCTGCCACGTCTGGACCTACCTAATGGGAGTTCCCATGGTCGATATGATGGCCGAGTTGCTGGGCTTTAAGACGGGCTGCAGTCGTGGCAAGGGCGGTTCCATGCACATGTACGGTGAAAAGTTTTACGGCGGGAACGGTATTGTTGGAGCCCAAGTACCTCTCGGTGTCGGCGTCGCCCTGGCCCATCTCTATCGCCGGGATGGTGGCGTCTGCGTGGCCTTGTATGGCGACGGTGCTGCCAATCAGGGACAGATCTTCGAGGCCTACAACATAGCCAAGTTGTTGTGTCTGCCGGCAATCTTCGTTTGCGAGAATAATCATTATGGTATTTATTAATGAATCTCTCTAATATCCTTTTCTAAATCCTTTGTCTTTTGTCTCCTTCAGGAATGGGCACTCGGGCGGACCGAGCCTCCGCCATGACAGACTTCTATAAACGTGGCCAATACATGCCCGGACTCTGGGTGGACGGCAATCAGGTGCTAGCCGTCCGGAGCGCAACTCAGTTTGCGGTGGACTATGCCGTGGAGCACGGACCCATTGTCTTGGAGATGTCCACCTATCGGTATGTGGGGCATTCGATGTCCGATCCTGGTATATCATATCGATCCCGCGAAGAAGTTAACAAAGTGAGGGAGACCCGTGATCCAATTACCAGTTTCCGCAAACAAATACTCACCCTCTGCCTGGCCACCGAGGAGGAGCTAAAGAAGATGGACTCATCGATCCGAAAGCATGTGGATACGGAATGCAAGAAGGCTTTAAACGGAAAAGAGGTGCCGCTGGAGGAGCTATTCGCCGATGTTTATTCGAAGAATTTAGAGCCGAAAATTCGCGGCGTTTCCGGTTATAAGCACGATCATATCCGTATCTCTGATGTTTGCTTCGGGAAACCGCGAAGGACACATCCTGGCGATATGTGTGATGTGCCCGTGGGTGATGCTGTTCTCACAGCCAAGTCCAAGAAGCAACAGGAGGCAAATGCCAAGAAGAAGGCGAAAAAGGACGGCAAACAGAAGGGCAAGGCGGAAGGCAAGACTGATGCCAAAAAGGGCTCCAAGGATGATAGCAAGAAGAAGAAGAAGAGTAAAAAGTCCAAGGAGGAAAAAAAGGTGCCGGACAAACCTGCCATAAAAAAAGGACCTCCAAAACCGCCAGCGGCCAAAAAATAAAGTTTAGCCGGGAGAGTGTAGGCGTGGCGGTGGCAGAGATGTCCTTTAGCCGGAATCCCGGATTGTCAGTCAAGTTGCCCACCCCCATGCTTCCGTTAGAAAGCTGTAGTATCCAAGATTCAAACCAAAGTTGTGGCCCCAAATTGTATAGTGAAATTACAGTAAATTCTATTTCAATTACTTGGTTTTACATTAAAAAAAATTTTAATATTAATTAAATTCAAAATTTACATTGGAACATCGAAATTAAATTTTTGTCAAGTGCTAATAAACATTTCATGCTTATTTTATGGAGAATTTTTTATAGTATCTTTTATAGAAGGTTTTAATATACATTAAATATTTCTTAAACTAAAATTCTACAACCGTAAAAGACACTCCTAATTTGCCTTACCCAATGAGTACTGTAAAAGCTTTTTACCCCAACGCCTGCCCCCCAAAGAAAAGCTCCCCAAAACAGACACCTGTAAGAGATTTAATATTTTCTTCTTTTTTTCGTTTTTGGTACAGCATTCCGTTCCATATTCTATATAGTACTTAGAACACATATAGCTTTGCCTGGTAATCAGTCGAGCTCGTCCATTTATCATCCATTTAAATGGCGGAGGAGCCCACGCGCTGCCCACGTTCTGTCCTGGTCGCACCATCTCGACCATCTCGCTCGCACGCACTGGGGACACCTGCCTGTGTCGTCGGTGTCGCTGGGAAGAAGAATCCGCTGCGAAGAATCCAAAGATTCACGGGGTTTCAGTCTCCTCGCGATGCTCTGGCACTGATCTTCTCTCCGCCGATCTTCACGTGCGTTCTACGTTTTTTTTCCCTTCCTATATTTTCCGGCTTTCGTGCCGTCTCTTTTTCACCGTCTTGTGGGTGCCATAAAAATATATTTTATTATTTTTTTTTTAATTAATTTTTATTGTATGTGAAAATGTGAAATAAATAAAACGGCGACAAATTAAAGCATTTTTAAAGTGAGAAACACAAGATACAAATTTATAGTTGCGGTTTCTTGAAGAGTTTATGGAATTTTGTTTATTTCGAAAAAGATAAATGGAACATGTGTATTTTTTTTCTAAAAGATTCAAACGAAAAACCCAAATTTTTTTAACGATAAAAAAAACAACCTAAAAATATTATTATCTCTTAAATTATCTAAAAAAGTTGGCAAAAAAAACTCATTTTTAAAATATAAACGCAAAAATAAACATAATAAATGTCTCATAAATTATAAAAAAGTTTCTAGGAAATTTTCATATAAAAAAAATGTAAATCCTGAATTATAAATATTAAGTTTATGTTTTTTAAAAATTCTTTCACTATTTTTTTCCACTAATTTTTCACATTTTCCTCTGTGGGTTTCTTTTTTTTTTTTTTGAAACTAAAACCTTTGACGAATGTCAAACAAATTTCAGCATTTCTTTGGTTTTTTATACATATATTTTTTTGCTTTTGGTATCAAGCTGTGAAATACTCAGACTGTGAAATACTCACTTTATGTTTCTGTTTTTTTAGTGAAAAATATTAATTGCTCGTATTTTTTCGCATGTGACAGAAATTACCGAACATTTAATACAACAAAAAAATAAACACAAACGAAATATGGAAAATTTTAAAATGAAAACTCATCAAAATAAATAAAATAATACTCAATCACACACCGGGAGGAGCTACAACTATAATTGATGGATTTGCTGGCCAGAGAAAAATATAATTAGCAATAAAAACAAACGAGAATAAAAAAAAAATAAACTAAAAACAAGCGAAAATTAAACTCAACTAATTGCAGGTAAACAATAAACTATGTAATTGATTATAATTAAAGTTTAGAGTTCTAAATTATATTCATTTTGATCGTCATTCAAATTCAAACCAAGAGCTGATCAAATAAACTCAAATACCTTTTTTATGCTCGACTTCAAGTGATACACTTGAGCAGAATTTGGTCTCTTTTGATGAAGAGATCATTCAGGAATATGGTATGTATCTACAAACATACAGAGAGAGAAAAAACATGAGAAGTAGTCTTCTTATATATTCATTATACAGGTATATATGATCCAGGGCCAAAAGTCGAGTGGCATTTTTTCAGTATTTCCGCTACATTTGCATAGACGGCGGGTATTTATGGGTCTTAGGGGGCTCTAAGAGGGTGCTCTGAAGAATGTAAGGTGAACGAAGAATCGCTGACAATCATCAAGAATCTTCTTCGATTAAAATTCACCCAAAAAAAACCTAAAAAAAAAACACACACAGAGAAGCACATGATCTGGAAATTAAAACGAAATGGAACCAACCCGGCGTATACTCAACTAAATTGACATGAGGAGGAGTCCAAGGCGAGCTAATCCCGCATCTAATAAATATAATCATCATTTCTCCCAGCCCAGTCTTCAATCTTCCAATTGAATAATTGAACAATCTAACGCTTCTCGGGGTCGTCTTGGGGTTTTTTTTCTTTTAATTTGGAAAATCTTTAAAAGAAGATCTACGACGATACCGATTCTCGGGGTCGTCTTTTGTTTTTCTTCTCGTTTTTTTCTATTAATTTAAAAAAAATCTTTAAAAGAAGATCTATTCATTGGACTGTGCCATCTTTTAGAGATAAAGAAAATCTCATCAAAATGAAGGCCTTGGGCGGCAGAACAAAGCATTCGGTTTTTCAATTTATGTGTTTTATGAAGATTAAGATATTAAGGTTTAATCGTAACAAAATATAAGATACATATGCATTAGATAGTTTTTATTTAAAATGATTTCTTCCTGTGTACAATTTTTAAACACACATTTTGAAAATGTGTTTATATAAATAATGTCATATTTTTGAATATATAGAATGATCTTAGCAATTTTTCTTAGCATTTCCCTCTTGCCTTATCGGCACTATTTTCCCTTCTGTTTCTGTTTCTTTTATTTTTATTTATATTTCAATTTATTTATGTTTTTTTTTTGGTTTTGGTTTTTGTTTTGTTTTTGTTTTTTTTTTTTGTGAAACGACAAAGAGAAACTGATGACGCGACCTTGGATCAAAATAGATTTTTATGCGCAAATTATATATTTATTTATTTTTTTGTTGCTGCTTTTGTTTTTATTTTTGTATTTCTTGTATTTTTGGTTTTTTTTTTGTATTTTTGTATTTGAGAGGATCGCCGCACGTCACCAAATGCCAAGCAATTTGAATATTTTTCTTCTGAATTTTCAGAGTATTTTGCGAGCCCCTTTCGAGGCGTTTTTACATTTCGACCAATTTGGCCAAAAATACTTGGCCAAGAGAATGAATGCAATGATGTCTGATGTCTGGTATCGAAAGATAAGATCTTCGCATTTATAGCATTTGCATTTGCATTTGGATTTGTAATTTGTAATTTGCAATTTGCATTCCTTGGCCAAGTGCAGGCGAATATTTAATTTAAATGAGCCAAGAAGCAAATTGAAATTGAATTGCCAAACGGCTTTTTGGCCTTTGGGTTTATAGACGGGGGCAGGGCCCAGGGTTTGGTCGAAATTCTCATAAAATACTAAATTACTCAACGCATTTCTGGATTGCTGAAAATTATTTTTCACCAGCCAATTAAATTTGTATGCCTTCTTTTGTTCGAAGGCCTCCGCCTTAAATATTAAAAAAAATATATATATACATATATAGCCAGCTGTACATTTTATATGAATTTTTAATTGAATCTTTAAAATAGAAACTAGAAGCCTGAGACTCATCAGTTTTTAATTGAGATTTAAAAATATGGGATTTCGGTTACAAAGCAAAAAGTTTGAGTGGAAAATCATACAAAAAACTATCTGTTAAGTCTCAAAAAATCCCCAATTTAATCTTAGAAAAAGTAAACATTACTTCTCAAAATTCATTCATAATAATTCACCAAAATAACGGCCACTTTTTGAGTAAAGATCTTTAGCTGAAAATTCGGACATTCGGCTACAAAATAAATGCCCATTTTTTGTGGATTATTTTCCGAAAACGACGACAAATTTCTGACAATTAGTCAACCGCATGAAGTAGGAAAAACATTCGCAGGCCTCGGGCATATAATAAAAAGCGGATTAAATTTTACAATTTTTTTCGGTTTGGGGAAAAACTAAAGAGATGAATACGAAAAAGACAGGAATTGCAATTGAGAGCAGGACAATATTTTATTTATTTAATTTGTTGTGTTTTCGGTCCGAAAATAGATGCCAAAAACAACAATGGGAAACTTTTTCGAAGAAAACTGCAAAAACTGTCCAAGAAAGGAACGTGACATAAAGCTAAAAACAAAGATATATAAATACTAGATATATAGAAAGCAGGAAAAAAAAACCAATAATTCCAAAGAAAAATAAAATATAAAAAAATACAAATGACAGCAAATATCAAATCAAATGCATTTAGTTGTCAGGTGGGAAAAACATTAGGAATGTGGAATAAACTGAAGGAAAACCCGAAGAAAAACTAAAGAAAAATCTTAGAAAAATCGAAGAAAATCGGGGCTGAGGGGGTGTATCCATTAGAGACTGAATCAGCGGTCCTCTAATGACGAACCCCCTTAACCAAAATAAACAATCAGCACTGAGAGGAAGTGCTATATCTTTTGACAGCTCAATGTCGTGTGACTATATCTTTTCAGAAAGGTATTAGAAGGAATAATTTTGGGGGAGACTGTTCCCCAGGCTGAGTCAACCGAAAAATTAAAAAAAAAAAAAATAGGAAAAAGAGCACGATTTTTCCGCCAAATTTTCGCAGGTGAGGAAATAATTATTTCTACTTGAACAGATGAGTTTTGGGATTTGAATATATCTATTTGTTTCATATTTTATATACTCTTTATATTCAATTAATAGTCGCTGTTTTTTTACAATCAAATTAAGTGGATATACCATATAAATTTTGCAGCCAGTTTTAGACTCGGTTTAATGTGCATCTAAATGAGGTTTTTTTTTTGCTTTTTGCTTTTTGGTTGGAAATTCCCGTCACGTATTATGCGTGAATATCGAATGGGATTTGGCCATAAAAACACGCGGCCAACGGGCAACTGCCAATGGCCAAAATGGTCAATTGAAATGCAATAAGGCACTAAACGTTAAACATTAAATAATTGACATGTCCATGTTGCCGAGCAAACAAAACCGAATATCAAATTAAATCGTTTTTTTTTTTGTGGCCAAAGCAAATATATATAGTAAACTACGTACCAGATATATATACATTCCCATATACATATATATCCCTTGCATTTTGGATAGCGTGGCATAGCCATGTGGCGGCACGTGCCTGGCTTCAAAATTTGAATTTGAAATCACAAATGAGGAATCGTGGAATCACACGAGCACGTGACGTTCGAGTTTATATTAAAAAGGATCTAAAAAGTAACTCAAACCATGTCCTAAAAGCGCTGCATTAATTGATTAATTATGCTAATTTAAATGCCAGGCTGACAAAAATATCAAAACCGCAAAGTTTACATTGAAATTACTCGTTACAAAACGTGCAAAGGGTTGCCTTGACAGTTGTTTTTGGGGAAAGTGCAAAGGAAATACTCTCTTTTTTAAGGAAAATATTTAAAAATATATAAAAACTATAAAAAAATGCATTGAAAATGTATTTAATTATTTCTACAAGCTTTATTTTTAGAAAATATAAAAAAAAGAAGCCAAGGAAAATGATCTGAAAAGGACTTTGTAAAGTCCTTTTTAGGTAACCTTTCAAAAAGACCTTTCAAAAGAGCATTTTAAATCCCTTGTTAGCTTTCGAAATTCCTCTGCAAAAATTCAAAATAAACATAATACAAAAACAACCATATAAAAACAAAGCAGGAAAATGTTTGGCAAATTCGTCAGATATTTAAATATTAAAAAAAACACGCACACACATAAAAAAACAAACATAAACACAGAAGCAGGCAGACAGGCGGTCCACCTGTGCGTATACGTAATTAATTCCATTTTAATCTCTTATTCATAATAAAACAAACAAAATGTTTGCGAAGATTGTAGATACGTAGAATTTTTTCATTTTTCATTTTTCATTTTCTTTGGTTTGCAATTTGTTCAATTTTCCAAATGCCAAGCGAGTCCACACGGCGTATGCGTAATATGTCGCAAGGTAGAAAAAAAAACTTAGAAATTTTTCTCTGGGTAAATGTTTAAATTACGCTAAAAATAGGGGGAAAATAACAACAGTTTTAATTCTGTTTGCTTCCATCAACACCTTCGATGAAAGCTTACAAATATTTGCAGTTCGTGTTTATTATTTATTTTGTTTTTACTTTTTTTTTTGCCCTCCCTCCTAACTATCTGGATTTTGGCCATTTTTATGAGCTCTGGCTTGTGTTGTTTATAAACAAAGATTCCCAATTGACTGCCAACCAAATGATGGCTAAACAATAATAATATTCACAATAATAATAATACGTAATAGGAGAGTAGCAGCCATGGAAACGAACCGAATCTCGTGTGTATATTTTCCTCTGAATTTTCTTCGCCAAAACCCGCGAGAAAATAAACTAAACGAGTAATGGAAAAACAAACAATGGCTGAGGTGACAATGCGATTCAAACGAATTCAACAATAAATATTTATAAATATTTACATCAAAGGTATAACTCAAAATAGACGGAAATACGACGGGAAATTTATGGAAGTCTTCCGTATTTATCCTTTAGTCTTAAATGGAAACTAGAAAGATGATGAATGGTGTTTTTTAAACTATAAAATTAATAGTAAATGATTTATTTCTGTTGTAAAATTTTACAAAACAAGTAATATTTAAATCATTTCCCAAAATAACCAGAAATACAGGGAAATTTATGGGTCGTAAAGTTTTCTTTATTCTTAACGAGAAATTAGAAAGATGATGAATGGTTTTTTAAATGATTTCTGTAATTAATTGATATGTTTTTAAATTGTAATACTATATGAAGTGTAAAATTAAATTTTATGTATCAGGAACTCTTCAAAAAGTAAAAAAAAAAAATCCATTAATAATCATCTGGCAGAAGCTGGGAAAAACAAGCGCAGACGAAAAAGTGAATAAAATAATAATAAAAACCTTTTAGCATATCCATGGCAATCCCTCGAGCTAATGAGGCGAGAGGATACGGTTTTTTTTTCTGGGGAATTCCCTCGACCGGCCACGCCTCCTTTTTACCCTCCTTTTTACCCTCCTTTTTGACCGCCTTTCCAACAACATTGTTGCCAGCTTGTTTTTAGTTTTTTATATGTTATTTTTTGTCGGTTTTCCATTCCTTTTTCAATTTTTTTTGTTTTTGGTTTTCCATTCCTTTTTGGAAAAAGCGTGGAGCATGTGCAACAATGTTTTTATTTTGGCTGAGCTTATTTTTAGTTACTTTTTGTTGCCTTGTCGCTGAGCGAGAGAAATAACTTTCTAAATAAACGCAGCGCAGTTAGCAACAATGGAGGCTAACACACACACACACACTCGTACCCACTCATACATATAAACACTTTCCGCTTTTGCTGTCTGCGCATTTTCGTGACGCTTTTCCCTGTCCATTTTCGTTTTATTCTTTTCTCTTTCTTTTTGGGATCTTTTATTTTCATTTTTAGTATTATATTTTGTTGTTGTGTTTTTATTCGTACTCTTCCTTTTGAGGATCCCATTGTTTTTTGATAGATTTTGATAGAAGTACATCGCTTGTTTCTGGAACACTTAATTTAAAGAGTATAAACAGTTAAAAAATTAGGTCTGTTTAAAAAGCCCTATAGGTCCTATCCTAAAAATACATATATACTTTATAATCTACAACACAAAAAATTAAAACTTTCCAAAAGTTTCTTGTTTTTAAATCTAAAGTTTAAGAATTCTAATATTAATTCCTTGTTTTGCAACTAAAAACCCTCTTTAAAAATATTATATTTGAGTTAAATGTGGCCTAAAGGGTATCCAAACTGTGACTAGAACCGAAGTAAAAATTTGGCCACTTGCTTTTGTGTTTGGTGTTGTTGTTGCTTTCGTCGCGTGGCGAAGTTTCCTTCGTCCTTGCAGCGTTTTCATTTTATTGCCGCGCAGATTAGAGTTGCAAAATTGTTAAATTTTCATTCCAATTGCTTTGCATTTGCTTCTTTCGTTTTAATTTTATATTTTCTATTTTCTTTTTATTTTGTTTTTTTTTTTTTAACGAAAACTTTTTGTGGTGCACAGAGGAAAGGAAACAGAGAAGCGAATAAAAACCTTAAGTCCTTTAGGCCAATTAATTGACAGGAAGGAAGGAGACAAAAGTAATCAGGATAATGGTAAATAAATAAGCGCTCGGTTTCCCGCATAAATAATTGTGAATGAAAAGCAACTAATTGAATTAATTCAACTGCCAATTCATAAATTAAAAAAATAATTGGGAAGGCAATTCCCAAATACAAAAAAAAAACACACACAATTTCATTAATTTGAATAATTTGGAGGATGAAGAAAATAATTGTGAATAATTTTGTTGTTCTCTCCTTCTTAAAAATATTTAAAAATTGGATTAAGAAATATAAAATTTATCTTTATATTTCCTATATATTCATCTTGATCTTTTTTTTCCTTTAAAGCCAAACACATGTTTTTAATTAAACTTTGTTTACCTTTTCAAAAGTATAAAAATATAATTTGTTTTTAACGATTCCAGCCAAATGTACTAAAAATTTTAAGCTGGTAATAAAAACTAGAATTTGTTTGGAAAGTAATTTGTATTTTGTTGGCATCATAAATATTTATTAGAAATATTTGTTCGAAGAAACTTGAACGTCTTCAAATTATTCAATGCCTTTGCTTAAATATACTCGTAGATACATATATATTTTTTTAATATATATTTCGGTGTAGAATATAGCCAGCTGCAGTGGCGGCGTTATAAAATTTAATTAATGCAACCAGGGGGGGGGCTTGAGTGGGGCGTGGCAGGGCCAAAGGGTGCTAAGAAACGCGCTAAGCCCTTCCAGAGATGAAGCTTCGAAAGGCTTTGTCTGCCTCTGTTGTTTTTGGGGCCACGTGGAAGGTGCAACGTTTCCCTACACAGGGATAATTTATTCTTAAAAACTATATATGAGTATATCGAAAAAAATTAAAAGTTTTAAAGAAATAAAGAAAAGGAAAAATCGGTGGAATATCGAAATATCATAAATGATAAAAATGAATGAAATGCTTGAGGTTGATAGTTCGAATAAGGCTACGATTCTGTTTCGGCTTTGAATATTATTCGCAGTGTATTGTAGGACAACTTCCCCTTCACCTCGTTTTTAAACTACCCCTGGACTAACGCTACGGACAGCTGTAAAGTGCTTTGTTAATTAGCAAACTGGCAAGGAGGATGGGGAGAAGGAGGCGCGACTGCTCCTCGGGCCAGAAGGATTCCTGGAGACCCCGTAGTCCCGTGTCCCCCAGACCAGGACTAGGGAAGGAGTACGAAGAAGCCAGGACCTAGAACGTATAACGGTGAACGCATAACGGTGAATAGTGAACGGTGAACGGTTGAAGTCGCAGCTGCAGCTGCCTGCTGGCAATAATTTGCGCCCGCAAGTATGCAACACATTTTGCCACGGCATGCGTGCCCCAGTGTGCGTGCGCTTATGCATATGTGTGTGTGTGTTGGTGTATTGGTGTGCCTGCATTGTACTTCGCACACTATTTGTCAATGTCAGAAGGGATTCCCAGCTACTTCTGCCCCAGATCCCGCCCCTAAAGCCCCCCAGAGTCCAGAGCCAGAGCCAGAGCGAGAGTCCTTCTTCTCCTCCCATCACGTATCCTCTCAATTTGCCACCCAAAGTGTTGGCATCCCAACACTTTCAAACGTTTATCTATGCGTATAATTGAGCCCTGACTGTGCTTCTGCCCCGCAAACCAATATTCCTTTTTTTACTTCTCCGTTTCCAATCATCCAAATTGAGCGGAAAGGGTCCTGTGAAAAAAGTGATAAGATGACTTTTTAACGAAGCTAAAAAAGCTAAATAAATAGCATCTCATTTTCAAAATATATTGTGTTCCTGTGAAAAAAAATGATCAGACAAGTCCATCCAGGGAAATCAATTAAACTTCTTAAATAGAAACCTTTTTTTTGAGTTTAAAGGTAACTTTAATTATTTTTTAGCTTATCAAATATCCCTAAAAATGTCGAAATATTTATGTGTTTCCCTCAAAAACATATATTTTCAAACGAAATTTGTTTCAGCAATAAAGAAAGTTTGTCGTAAGCATTATATTTGCTAAAAGTATATCAAGTTAATATGGCACACAGACACACAGATAGAGACAGACACAAACACACACACACACACTCACACACAGATAGAGAGATACCAACACACAGATAGAGACAGACAAACACACTCACACGTATAAATGATAGTGAGAGCGCCCTAAAGTATGCAACACATTTCATTTGCATGTTTTGCGACGATTTTCATTTTCGTTTTCGTTTTTTTTTCTCATTTTGAGCGCCTGCTTTTCTTCTTTGCACTCAGCTTTTGCTGATATGGCCTGTCTGCACCACCACCCCCACTCCCCACTCGCACCCCCTACAGGAGGAGGTACAGGACTATGGAGGGCTAGGGGTTGGGGAGAAAAGATAGAAAGCAAAAGCGCAAAGCGCAGCGCGTTGTGAAATGCAAGCGAATTTGCATAGAAAATAGACAGTTTGGAAAATTGCATTCCATGTTGATAACTTAAGGCCCCTTGCATCATGTTGCCACCAGCCCCCCCCAACCCATACCCCCTCTCTCTTTTTTTCACCTTTGCCAAGCATCCTTCCCCCCCTTGCATCCTATATTTTGGCACCTTCCCACCCACACTCCCACCCACTAGACAACCATTCCTCCTGGAAATTGCCAGCTGCAATTGAAAACGAGCTTCAAGCACGCAACGCGTGTGCATAAATAACTTGTTTAAGTTTTATGGCAATGGACGATGGTCCTCCCATCCGCCGAGTCCTGCCAGGAGTCCTTGGCCTCCACCTTTAGCCTTTCCTCAACCTTCTAACCCTCCCATCGTCTTCCCTCTGCAGAGAACGAAATATATGATTTTTAATGTTCCCATACAAACCAGAATCCATAATTCGTTTCGTCCTTGTGTTTTGGACATTTCCCATTATTTTATATCGAAATTTATAGATTAATTTTGTTTTTTAAAGTTCAGTGACATATTTTTATATAAATATTATTTCATTTAACTATTATCATGTTTCTCAATCGAAAAGAATCCTTTTTTCTCCCCTCTATATCCCTTCTATAAAAAATAGAGCAGAATATTATAATATATTGAGGATATATCCATAAATATTAATATTTAAATATTAAAAACTCGTTATATTGGTTAATACTGGTTCTTTTTCCTTAAAATCTAAGAACTTAAACAAAACCTCATTGAGATATCGTTTTGAATATTTAAAAGGACCTCCCCCACTTTTCTTCAAAGTTTCCTTGTTTTTTCCCAGTGTTTTCGTGCTTGTCACACGATTTATAAATGCTTGGCATGGGACTTGCCATTCGGACCTGGTCACACCTTGAGCGAAATGCAATTTTGTCTGCCAAGCCAAGGTATCATCAAAAAGCGGACCAGACAAGGGGGGTCTGCTTGAAGGATATGGGTTTTGTCCAGATTGTGGACGAGACTGGAACGGGGACTGTGATGGCAAGTTGATGGCCTGTCACGGCAATACTGCACCTTGGCCACCTCAGTCCATCGGAAAGCCTGAAAAGCGTATCCCTACTTTCCGACTGACATCCTTTTTCAGGTTGTTTTCTTCCTTCCTTCCTTCCTCTCCGTCTCTGTGGCAACTTCCTGTGACTCCATTTTTTGTTATTTTTGTCCTCTTTTTTTTTTTTTTTTTGACCACATCCACCACAAACGTCCTGCTACCGAGACGAGACACAACTTCAAAATCAAATGCAAAAATACCTCCGGGAAACTGTACTCGTCTTGTTTTCAGTTTTTCCGCCAGGCCATTTACAGGATATCTGGAGAAGTCTGGAATGTGACTAGATTTGTTTGTGAAGAGATATATTTTAGATGGGAAGAGTATTTTATTTTAGCAGATAATTTCCTGGAATTTTTCTTTCTTATAAATGCTTCCAAAAGTCCTCAGGAAGTGCTTCTGTAAATTTTTTATGTCTTTGAAAAATGTGGGTTTTTTTGTAACTTTATATTATGTTTATTTAATTTCCTATAAAATGATATCTTGAATTTCCCTTTTTAATTCGAAAAAAGGACAAGGGATATCTATCAATCGAAACCATTTTTTTTTAGTTTTAATATTTTGTGTGTTTGTTTTTTTTCATGGCTACTTTTTTAATGCCACAAAGTCGGGGTGTAGGGCTGTTGTAGTTTCTCAAGTAAAAGTAGAATCTGACTGAACTCTCAACTCGACTTTATCCCCCTAGGGATATCCCCTTTCTCCCTAGGACCCATGCCCCTGCTCGTTTGTTTTGCTTAAAAAAAACCGCCGGGAGTGCAATGGAAACTTCGTCTCGGAGTCGAACTCGGACCCGGACTCCAACTCGGACTCGGACTCGGAGGGTAACCTGATGGACTGACTGACTGACTGACTGTCGGACTCCGTCCGTCTCTGTCTCAGACTGTCTGCCCCTGCAACTCCCTCTCTTTCACCTCCATACCTAGCCCTTTCTTTCCAGCAAAGTTGCAACTCCGAGCTGCAAGCTGAATGACTGAGGCTGCCCTGTCATGATGCTGTTGTAACTATTTGACTTTATCTTGTTGCCGCTGCTGGTTGGGGGTAAACAAACTGGAAGAGGGAGACTGAGGGGACAGAGGGCAATCGAAGGGTCAGGGGTAAGGGGGCAGGGGTCAGAAGGTAGCGGGCAGGGGCCTGGACAGGAGCAAGGACGATAAACAAAACCCAAAAAGCGTTGACTTGGCTCTTGTGGATTTATGTAGCTGCCGGTTGGAAATCTCTACTCTGGAAAAAAAATACTCTGAACTTTTCTTCATTTTTTTTTAATTTACAGAATTATAGTAATTTTTTTTAAATAAAAAAAATTTATTCACAAGAAAAGTTAATTCTTAAATTCTGAAAAAAACAAAGGTAAAGGTATCCTCAATCAAAAAGATGAATCCTTAATCCAATTCCTTAATTCTAAATTGTTTAAAAAGTAGTTATCTCATTTTTTTCCAGTGCCTGACTGGGGAAAAGTTAGTCCATTTGAAACTGGTTTTTCAATTTAAAGTTCGTTTTAACTGCTGCTTAAATGCAACTTATCCTAATCAAGGCACAAAACGTGGCCTCAGGCCTGTCAAACATTTCGGCTTTCTTCTTCCCCCTTCAGGCTTTAAAGTTCTTGCCACATTTATTTATTTTTTACCCCCACTCTCCTCTATCCTTTTTTTTTTTATTTTTTTTTTTTACTTGGTTGCCAATTAGGAGCAAGGCAGGTGCTGTTGTTGTTGCTGCTTTTGGCTTGAGAAAATGGCACACAGCCACTTGACTTGGCCAAGTTGTTGTTGGTGTTGTTGTAGCCACTGAGCCACTCGCTAATTATGCAAAGGGAGAAAGGCGAGACGTGGCATGGTCCACAGGGGGCGTGGTGGTGGGAGGTTGGGAAATAAGAATTTCTGTTGCATCTGGCCGAAAACGGGGAAAAAACTGGAACGCGGCCTGGCGGTACAAAAAAAAAGAAGAAAGAAAAAAAGAAGAAAGAGAGCCCGGGAAAGCCAAGAATTCTTCTATGAGCTTCTACTTTTTTCGCACTTTACTGTTAGACACATTCATGTGTGTTGGTGAATAGGTGTGCCAGCGTTACTGTGTGTGTGTGCGTGCTAATTTTAGAATCTTTTGTTGTGTCTGTAAAAGTGACACACATACAGGGTAGCACGAAATGAAAGAGATTTTTAAGGATATCCTTTGAACTTACCAAAACTTTCAAAGGATACCCTTTAAAAATTAAATAATTAACTGAAATACAACAAAAAACTGTATTTAAAAAATAGTATTGAGATATTATTTTGAGAATATAAAAAAAAATATTTCCCACAGGGCGTATACGTAATATTTTTCTTGGTCATATCAAGTATACGCCATGTTGTCAATTATTTTCCTTTTTGATTATGATTTTGTTTTAGATTCTTACACTAAACGAACAATATAGACTTTATAAAAATGTCTGTATTTAAATTTGTATCTATAATACGTATACGTAATATTTTTGACTTTGATAAATCACGTATACGC
Organism: Drosophila vallismaia; assembly: GCA_035047325.1. Classification (NCBI taxonomy): domain Eukaryota; kingdom Metazoa; phylum Arthropoda; class Insecta; order Diptera; family Drosophilidae; genus Drosophila; species Drosophila vallismaia. Next base: position 9,599,118 of record JAWNPU010000025.1, on the reverse strand, counting down.
ACTGGTGGCTTAGAAACTCATCATCGCCCTCAAGGTACCGCGTAAATTCTTCGGCAACTTAAAAAATATAATTCTATTGCTTATAAAAGAAATGTGTACTAAAAAACGACCGCCAACAACAACAGCAACAACAACAACAAGAGAAACTACAACAATGAAACCGACAACAAAAGAATTTTGTCAGCTTGTGGCTGCCATAACAACAAAAAAACACCCACAACCAAATAACAACAACAAGAACATCAACCAAGTAAAGCCTTAGGATGAAGAAAAAATTAAGTTTTTTTTTTCGTATAAAAATACTGAGAATGCAGTGGGTCCGTTTTATTCCATTTCATGGCATTTTATCCTGGTCCGCGATTTGCCTTTAAGGCACTGCCAGACGCTCGGTTTATTCAGTTATTTATTCAGTTATTTACTTATTCATTTATATAGTCATTAATTCACTCGTTTCATTCATTCATTTAGTCATTCATTCATTTATTTAGTCATTCATTCACTCATTTTAATCATTTATTCATTTAGTCATTCAGTCACTCAGCCCATACATTCATTTAGTAAGTCCTTTCAGTCGTTCACTCCTTCACTCATTCATTTAGGAATTCATCCGAGTAGTCATTCAGGTATTCATTCAGGTATTCATTCGGATGTTTATTTAGTCATTCATTCATTTAGTCAATAAGTCATTCAGTCATTCATTTATTTAGTTATTCTGTCACTCACTTCATAAATTTATTTAGTAAGTCCTTCTTTCAGCTATTCATTCCTTCACGCATTCATTTGGGAATTCATCCGAATAGTCATTCGGGGGGTATTCATCCGGGTATTAATTTTCATTCAAATCTATCTTGTGATTAAAAACTGTACTAAAGTTCTACCTTTGATTTCGAATTCTTGAAACATTTATCAGTTAGTATTATTTACATTTCCCGGGTTTTGGCTTTTAGAATTAACAAATTGGGTGGAAATTTAATTAGGATCGTGAAACAACGGTTTTCTTTGGGATTTTTCCAATATCCATCCTCTAGCCCCGCCTCTCCTATCCACGTAAATGTCATCAGCTTTTTGGGTGGTTTTGGGTGGTGGGATGGTTGGTGGATGCTGTTGGGTGAAAGAAATAAAAAGATTTCTGTGTATTTTCCACATTTTTGTTTAGATTTTCTAGTTTTCGCCTAATGCAAGGAATGCTTTCAATCTTGTTTTTCTTTTTTTGTTTTTTGTTTTGTGTTGTTGGGGGTTTCGGTTTCGGGTTTTTGTTTTCACCACGTACTGTGTTGCACTTACATTTGCCACCCAACGACCCACTCTGCCCCATCATCCTGCTCTCCTCTCCGCTCTCCACCTCTTGGAGCATCAAGTACGTGCAATATTTGCGAATTTAGAGAGGATAGAGGACTTGACTGTGAATTTGCCACTTTTATTGTTTTTAAAACGCTTTCCAATTCCTTGGTTTTCCTTTTGTCTATTTTGTTGCTTTCGATGCAATTGCAATTTCAGTTTTATTTTACGCGCAATTTGTCTGCCCAGTGTGTGGGTGCTGGAAAAAAGTAGACAAAAAAATACAGGGGGGGTGGTCCAATAACATGGATACCCCCCCTTTTACACACACACACACACCAGCAGAGGAGGAGGACGAAATCGGAGGCGAAAATGCTTGGAAATTGAAAACCAAATAAATAAGTGAACCTTCCATGCGGGTTTTCTCCATTAGAGAGAAAAATATTTCAAGTTTACAAAAAATAAATGTTTTATACATTAAAAAGGAAGAAAATGTATATAAAAAGTTAAAAAAATGTCAAAAAAATGCATTTAATGCTGTTGAAAATAATTAATTACTTTAATAATAATCTATCAGTTTTTCATCATTTATTTTTCTGTTTAAAACATTTTGAAATTTTTTATTAAATATTTAATTTAATATTCCCTTTTAATTCATATATTTTCTCCATCTTTGGTATTGTTTTTGTATTCCTTTTAAGTCGAAATGTAATTCGTGGCAAATGCTGCAAAAAAATCTGCAACAAAACAGCTCGAAGACAAGGCAACTGGCCTCTTCCTTTTGCCTCCTCCCTCTAATTTATTTCCAAAGTCCTTTTTGCGGCAAAGTCCTTTTCCTCTTACCACTTCTATCTGTATCTGTCCAAAGTGTTGGCCAATATCAATGCCAATCCCAGTTAGCTATAAATCATTCGGTGGAAACCAAGAAACCAAAAACATCGAATGATTAACAAATAAATTTCCGTTTCGGTTTTTTTTCTGTTTTTTTTTTTAATATAAAAACAATCATTAAATTTTATTTAACATTAAAGAAGGTCTTTGAAAACATTTTTAAAGAAGCAAGTTGCTTTATGTTTTTGTTATTGACAATTTCTTAGAAAGCCATTAAAAAAAATCATTTCCGTATTTTCAAGAATTGCAAAAATTTTGCAACGAATTGAGTTGGATTCTTTTTTTTATGGGATGTCTGTCTGGTTTTGAAAATTGTTCCAAAAATAAAGCAATATTTTTGTTTATGATATTGTAGTTTCAAGGGTATATATTTCGACTTTTGCCTCAAATAGAAACTTTAAACTAATATTTGAGATTATATACATACTTATTTTTTTCTGGTAATTTAAGCATTTTATCCTTTGAATTTTTTGCAGCTGAAAGCTTGCTTATAGAAGAGCAATCGTCATCGTCATCGTCATCGGCATTACTATCGGAATTGTAATCGTAATCGAAAATCGTTATCGGTTACTAGATTCGCCAAAAAACAGAGAGAATAACTAAAAATCGAAAAGGAAGTCACAAAAAGGACAAAAAGGATCAAAATAGGCCAAAGGAACCGCCAACAACAACATCAATGACAGTGTCCTCCCTGCTGACAGCGACGCTGACTGCGGCAGAGACAGAGGCAGAGGCAGCGACGCTGACTGAGACGCTGACTGAGACGCTGACAGCGACGCCCAACGAGACCAACGAGGCTGGTGGCGAAATGTTTTCGGACGCGGATATGGCGGAAGTGCGGCATGTTGTCCAACGCATTTTGGTGCCGTGCGTTTTTGTTATTGGCCTATTGGGAAATTCAGTGAGCATTTATGTTTTGACGCGGTAAGTGCACTTGTACCTCCCTACATGCCACTCCCACACACTCCCACATACCAACCAACCGCCCACATCTTTCTGGTATTATTGTTGTTGTTGCTGGATTATGGCACAAAACGATTCAGCAATTGAGTGGGTGTGGCCCATGGGGCACTCTTGTTATTTTATGCCTTCTGTGGCAGGCTGAAAAATAATTGTTTAAATCAATAAAGGGTTAAGATAAGTGATAAAAATTAATTAATTCATTAAGAAATTCATTAAATTTAGTAGATTAATTTTTACAATTCTTAACAGAAAAAATAATACCAGAAGAACAATCTGAAAGACCTAATATTATATTTCTCTCAAAGTTAAAATTAATTATAAATTGTTTCTCGAAAGAAGCCATTTAATTCCAAAACAGTTCCAAAAAAGAGCTAAAAAACAGCTTCAACTTAAAAAAAAAATGATTCAAAAACAAGACTGGAATTTTCCTCGAATCTTAAAAATCAAAACCTATAAGTATTTTTGTTCAGTGCTTGAGTCTGTGGCGGACAAGCGGAACATGAATGAAGCTGTGAGCAGGTACGAGGCGCATTAAACACGGCATTTAATTGTAGCCAGCGATGCACTTTAAAATCATTTCCACACCGCCAACAACAAGGACATCCAAAAAGGACGAAAACAACAACAACAACCAGAACAACAACCAAAACAACAACAATAACTGAAACAATAAGAACCATTTTATGTGCCAAATGCAAAAATGTTGCCTCTTTCGTTTTTGTTGTTTTGTGTTTTACAGATAAGCGAACTGTGCCATAAAAATATCCATATAAAAAATATATATATATATATATATTCATATATTATATGTATATATTTTTGTTGTTGTAATTTTTCGCCGGAAAATATGCGACAGTTGCCAGTTCTCTGCTCGGCAAGCTGACTGCTACAGCACGCCATATGGATAGGGGGAAAAAAATATTCACTTTTCCACTCCAAAACCCGATAAATTTAATTTTAAAGAATGCCTGTCACACGCCATTTCAACTTTTAATCGCTGGCCATGAAGGGAAACTTCTAAAAGTACAATTAAAGCGGTATTTTTATCTGAAATCTAAGGAAAATACTGGGAAAATTACCATTAAAGCTCAATCGGAGGGTATTTTTATAAGGAATCAGAGGAAAATAGAGGGAAAATGACCATTTGAAGTGGTATTTTTATAAGAAGTCTAAGAAAATAATGGGGGAAATTCCAATTAAATCTAAGAATTAATCTAAGAAAAATACAGGGAAATACAGGGAACTAAAATCCCTTATAATCAATAAAATAAGTAAACAAAATAGTTAGAAGTTAAATCTTTAAGTGGGCTTATATTTTCTTCATTGATTATTATTAATTCTTTATTTTATTGCAATAGAAAATATAATTATTCTTTCACCAAATATATACAAGTATTTAATGCTTAGAAAACTATTCCAACTTTCCAAACACTTTTTTTACCTTTTTGTCAAGCATTTTCAGCACCTGTCTAATGACTTTTTAATTTAACGTTCATATACAATTTTTATCTTGTTTTTTTTTTGTATTTTTTTAAAGATTGTTGTTTTTAAAATGCATAAAAATTCAACTATCTGCAGCTGCAGGCAACGCCAGAGAGAAAACTAAATGCCAGCAGTTAGTTTTTATTGTTCATCTTTTGGCTTTATGACTGTGCCGACATTTTGTGTGAATTTCGGAAAATGCCCCATGCCCTCTCCCCCCGGGGTCCAGAGGGTTAGACCATGACCATGCCCACATTTCTTCACCCTCCTCTCCAAAAAAAAGAAAGATCTTCCCAGTCCCTTTAGCTTCCGGGCAATTTGCTATTTCAATTGGTGTTGTGGTGCACTTTTGGCCTGATTTTTCTTCTCTGAAATTTCTTTTTCTAATTTTGAGTTGATTTCTCTGTTTCTGTTTGTTTTCATTTCAGAAAGCGTATGAGATGCACTACGAATATTTATTTAACCGCCTTGGCCATCACGGACATCGCATACCTGACCTTCCAGCAAATCCTTAGCCTCCAGCATTACGATTATGTGAAGTATCACTGTGGGATATATTGGCAATTGTATGGATATGTTGTGTGGCTTTGCGATTCTAGTGGTGAGTTGTTAAATTCTATATAATATATACAATAATCAATACAAATAAAACAAGTTTGAAGATGTTTATTAAATTCAAAAAGTATCAAGTCCCTCTTTAGACAAAAAATGGAAAAGAATCAAAGGTTTCTTTTTTTATGTCAAGCCACAATTTATGATTTTATTTTAGTTATTCATAAATACTGGTTACAAAATGTATGTTATTTAAGTTATTTAAAAAGCAACAAAGCTTCCGAACATTTATTTCAAACATTTTCCACATGAAAGCAAAACTAGTTTAGGATTTGTACAATATTTATTAAAATTTTCTCACTTTTGCCTTTCGGGGCAATAAAGTTTCATGCCAAGAGCTGTTGAATTTTCTTATTATGAAATGGAAACAGTTATTTAGTTCCCTGATCCCTAATAACACTCTCCATTTTGGCCAAACAATTTCCACAAATTCTGGAAAATAAACACACCGACTGGGCAGTGGCTTAAACAACTTTGTTTTATTAAAAACAATTGCTGGATCTGGATGAAGGAATTTAGTTCGAAACGGAACGATTTTGCTGTGTGGGAATGATGTGGGGGATTCCATAAATTCCCCAGATCTATGGGGGGTATATATCCCTCCGCTCTATGGTATACCCCCCTTTTTTTGCTGGCCACATCAATTGGAATTGCACCTGGGGCGAGTGTCGAGTGGAGCTACTGTTTTTGGTCCAACTGCAACTGCCGTTGCAAGTGCATCAATTTCATTGAGCTCCTCCGCCAATTTACGAGCCATAGTTAGCAGCGCTTTCTGCGAAATTCCAGCGGTCAGGGGGTCACCCTTCACCCCTCTCTCTCTGCTGACGTTTTCCCCTTTCATTTTTCCGCTTTTCCAACGCTTTTCCCTCGGCTTTTCCGCCCCCTCATCACGCACATCAATCGTTTAGAGTGCCCTGCGTTTTGAATAAATTGACAAGCAGGGAATAAGGAACTAAGGGGCAGGGAAAGTGGCATGGAATTAAACCCGAATACACTGAAAAAAATGTAATAATAAGTGTTTATTATTTGATACTTAAACTTAGGGATTTAATGCTTTTAAATGCTTTTTTAAAGCAAAATTTTCCCTTGCGAAAGAATCATAATCTAATCAGAAGAAAAGAAATGGAAGATTCTTAAATAATGTTCAAGTTTTTCTTTTAGTTTTTCAAACTTTCTAGCTAAATAATTTTGCTCACAGCTATTTTCTCCGAGTGTATTACTGATTGTGATTGCATTGTTATCCTTTTTTTCTATCCCAATAGCCTACATATCGATTTACATAGCCGTGTGCTTCACAATTGAGCGATTCATCGCGATTCGTTATCCCCTCAAGAGACAGACATTCTGCACGGAGTCCTTGGCCAAGAAGGTGATTGCAGGTGAGTGCCAATGCTCGTCCTTGAACGTATCCTTATCGTCAATAGTAACTTCTTGTTTTTCCAGCTGTGGCACTTTTCTGTCTCCTATCGACACTTTCCACGGCATTCGAGCATTCGTATGCCCGCGGTTGGCGCCTGATCGACGATTCGTATCGTCCTTGCAACCAGACCCCGGCCAATGTCTCGCCCCCGCCGCCGCCCCAGCCGCTGACACACTCTGGGTCCATGCAGGCGCCCCCCTCGCACCCTAATACCCCGCCCCTGCCCACAGCCCTAATGCCAACGCCGGCCACTCCGCTCTGGCAGGACTCGCGGCAGTCCCAGGACCTGGCCAGGGACAGCGAGAAGTCGACCACGGCCAGGAGCTCAGTTCTGGTTTTCGATTGGGGCAGTGGTAGTGGCAGTGGTGGCGGCAGCGGGGATGGAGGTGAACCAGGTGAGTCAATTACACTGTAAAAAATATAGTTTTATGTTTTTTTATTCACAAAAATCATATTTTTGTAGAGAACATTCCAAGACATCGCAGGCATTGGCATTCATCTGGTTTTGTGACAACGCCATCTTTGAGAAAAGTCCTTCCACAGCTGGATATAGAACAGGATCTGGATCAGGATCAGGATCAAGATCATGTCACTGAGAGTCTCAAATTCTCTTCACGTCGCTTAAGAAGTCTTCAGGATTTGAATACCACAGAAGTATTTGCATTTAATATAACCGAATACTGTCAGAATGTGAGTTTGGGTTTAAAAAATAATTAAAATTATATAAAATAATATAAAATAAATGATAATTTAAATTAATTTGTATTTTATCTTCCAGATGACTTATTTCCTGCATGCACCATCGGATCTGGGCATGAACGACCTTTATGCGAGTGTCTGGAGTTTGTTTACACTTTTGGTCTTCGTCCTGCTGCCTTTGCTTTTGCTGGCGACCTTCAACTCCTTTTTGATACTCCTGGTACACCGCTCGAAAAACCTGCGAGGTGATTTAACGAATGCCAACAGCATAAGAAGGACAAAGGTAGGACTCTAGTTTATAAGAAATACTTTCAAAAATTCTAATTAATTCTTTCATTTCAGCGCAAATCACATTCGGGAATAACTGGTACAGTCTCGCAAGAGAATCGAGTTACGATAACTTTGATAGCTGTGGTCCTATTATTTATCGTTTGCCAACTACCTTGGGCTATATATCTCATACTGGATCAGTATTTGGAAATCCAGCCCAGTACTCAGTTGGTGGCCGGAAATGTCTGCAATTTGCTGGCTGCCTTCAATGCGGCTTCGAATTTTTTCTTATACTGTGTGCTGTCCGACAAGTATCGAAAGACCGTGCGGGAGCTGATCACCGGCTATCGATATCGACGGCGGCACATGCGGAATAATACGAGTCTCTATGTGCCACATACCACCACGACCTTGACCCACATAAATGGAGATCGCGGAGGTGGCGGTGGTTCCTATTATGGTGGTGCTGGCAATCGAAGAAGTCAAAATAAATCGGCTGCTTTGGGTCGCCTGATAGCGTGAAATTTGTAGGATTTTTTTTAGATATTTTTTGTATTTTGTTCGAAATGGAGGCGAAATCCAGAGAGGCATGAAAAGTCATGAATTGTTTGTAACGATTTATCTCGATTATTTCCGATAGTATCGATTATCATTGTTTAATTGTTGTACTCTTAGCTGCATCGATTTATGTTAATCGATATCTCTGTAAAATATTTATATATACCATATACTATAAACATATTACATAACCTACATTGTGCCATAATGTGATGATAATAGATTTATGCTAGTTAACCTAATCGTACGAGTAATTGTTGTCCTAAGTACTAAACGCATCAAATCAAATACACAATACACCTACAAATAAGAGTCCTTTATTGTGTTTCACTTTCCCGTCCTCGTCCTCGTCCTCGTCCTTGGCCTCGTCCCACGGGGCGTATGAATAACCCGCCAAGGCATATTAATTTCCTTGTTCCTGCTGCGATTGTTGTTGTTGGGATTTTCCCAGGAGTGGGCATACCATAAATAGTGTATCGGTGGGACTGTCAGAGTTCGGTCCTGCGAGACTTTTTCCTCACACACAACAAGCAAACAAAAAAAGGACAAAAGGGACAAAAAGCCGCCCGGGAATGAATAAATTTACTTGCAAAAGGGCAAGGTGGTGAGTTTTTTTGTTAATAAAATGTTCTTCAGCTTTTTGCAATTATTAAATTATATTTTGAATAAAAGTATAATCAGAAATTACCATTTTTAAATGAAAATCTTATAAATATTAGGGTTTAGGTATGTTTATCAATTTCTATTATTTTCAATTATTAAACGATTTAAACGATATTATCTCTTTCGTAAAAAGGGTATAAAATAGTCCAGAAAAGCACTTAGTTATTTTTAAAATAATCCTCTCAAATCTGTATGACTATATCCCTTAAGTCCTGGGAGTCCTGTTGCTGTGATAATTAAAGCATTGACAACAGACTGCCCATAAATCTGTATATTCCTGTATATTTCTGTATATCTGTATATTTGAGTAATGGACAGGAGGAAACCTAATTGAAAGCAGGGCAAGTCCTGGCCTATCCTAGCACATCCTGACCATCCTTTTGGCTCCTGTTCGAATGTTTTTTGTGCCCGAAAATTTGAGTGTCTGTTTCCGGGTCCCATGTTCCTTGTTCCTGGACAAAATGTACTCGAACAGCTGCCGGACAGGTTCCCAAACTAAGCCGATAATTGAAGGTCTGGCTGGTGGCGAGGATTCTCCAGACTCACAGGCTCATCGACTCCATATCCTGCATCGGTTCGTCCTTCGATGTCCCTGGACAATTGGTTCGAGCCCTCGAATGCCAAAGTGCAAGTGAAAATCTTTTTCCGAATTCTGGCCATAAATTGTGTTGCTTTTTTTCATAGCCAGAGCTTTGGCGTTGGCCAAAAACCAAGGATTTTCATCCAAAGACATTATTAGAAACCTAACAAGCCGCACTTGGGAGAATATTTAAGTTAATAGCCTTTAAGTTACTTGTCAAAAGTAAGAGTTGAGGTAACAGGGGTTCCATCAGAAATATTAAAAAAAAAAACGAAAAAAATGTTGTGCTATGATTTTGATCCAGATTTATAGGGAATTAAATAAGGATTGCAAATCTATACTTTGTTCAAGGATCGGATCAAAACTGCCACAGATATGGCCTTCGAAAGGGACGAAAAGTGATTTTTCTCGATTTTCAGATTTTTCAAGGGGGTCCATCAGAAATTTGAAAAAAAATTGAAAAAATATTTCGTGTCAGGATTTTGATACAGATTTATAGGAAATTGATCGGAGATTCCAAAGCTATACTTTGTTCAATGATCGGGTCAAAACTGCCAAAGATATGGCTTTTGAAAGGGACGAAAAGTGATTTATCTCGATTTTTAAATTTTTCAAGGGGGTCCATCAGAAAAATTTGAAAAAAATCGAAAAAATATTTCGTGTCAGGATTTTGAAACAGATTTATAGGGAATTGATCGGAGATTCCAAAGCTATACTTTGTCCAAAGATCGGATCAAAACTGTCAAAGATATGGCCTACGAAAGGGACGAAAAGTGATTTTTCTCGATTTTTAGATTTTTCAAGGGGGTCCATCGGAAAAATTAAAAAAAAATCGAAAAAATATTTTGTGTTAGGATTATGATGTAGATTTATAGGGAATTAAATAAGGATTCCAAATCTATACTTTGTTTAAAGATCGGATGATAACTGCCAAAGATATGGCTTTTTAAAGGGACGAAAAGTGATTTTTCTTAATTTTCGGGTTTTTTCGAGGGGATCCATCAGAAAAATTTAAAAAAAAATCGAAAATTATAAAATATATTATAAAATATTTTCTCCCCTCTTAAATAAAGTAAAACCATTGATTTCTATTTATTTCCATTTGATGGACACTGCCATCAAGATATAATATTATTCAGCCATCAGACAGGGAAAAGTAAAGTCAAAAATGGGGGCCGAAAAAAGGAAGGGAAATATTATAGAAGTGTAACAGCTGATTCGTCCTGCCATGGTTCGTCCTCCGACCGGTTACACCCCGGAGTCCCCCGTCCCCTCGGTTCTTGCCACAAGTGGAGTGTATGAAAAATTACAAGTCAGCTCCAACAATTGAAATATTTCCGCCTCAACGCACTGAAATGCGCAATCGAAAATAGTTATCTGTAGCCGAGAAATATGCAACCGAAAAAGGGGGGGCAGTGGGGAGTGTTACAACAGACGGATGTGGCAGGAACAAGGACAGCCAGTACCAGCAGCTGGGACACATATGTGTGCATTATGTGTGGCCCAGGATCAGGATACTCGGTCTCGGATGGGTATTCGATTCTCGGTCCGAGCGAGAAATTTCCATATTTGATTGTTTTTGGAAACGCCTGCCGCAGGACGACAAAAGAAAGTCCTAGACTCGAACAAATACTATATATATATATGGTATATATATTTATGTATGGAGCGGCGTCAGTTTATTGAAAATGGCATATAAAAATCGAGTGGGCGTGGCCATGAGAGAGGCGTATTTTATGTGTTTTTTTCTTCCAGTTTTTGGTTTTTTTTTTGAAACGTCCGATTGTCGATTGCCGTTAGCTGCGGCATTGTGGCATCCACAACATACTCTTGGGCGGTATGGGTGCATTTATTTACAGATATGTAGGTGCAGGATTCCATGCCACATGCCACATTCCATATATGATAAAAAATATTAAGCCAGGCCAGCAAAAAATCTGAAAAAAAACGATCAAGAAATTGTGGTCCTTCAACTGGGGAACTGCAAATGCCTGAAAAGTTTTTAGAAAATTTTAAATATTTTTCAAAGAATATAGATGAGGATTTTTATAGTTAAATATAATTGCAAAGATTAGTAATAACTGACAAAAAATATGAGAAAAAATCGAAAATTAAATATTAATTTATTCCCAAAAATCGGGAAAAATATTTGTTTAAAAACTGAAAAATCAAAATGAAATACCAACTTCATATGCCCCAAAACCACTGAAATATGAGGAGTATGCAAAAAACATTCCCAGTGGCACAAAAGCGTAACGGAATTGCCCAAAAAAAGAAAGAAATGTGGCAAGGAAACAAAATAAAGAAGTTGCAAAAATAAACAGCGAATGATAAAAAATATTAAGCACTCATGACAAAGCGAAAGTCGGATAATGCCATAACAACAGCAACAATAATGACAACAATGGCGGTGGCAAAAACAGCACCAGCAACAGAATAACATTATAAAGTATCATGGCACTTTTTTTTTCCATCTCTATGCCACATGCCCCTTCCGTTTGGCTTCCACTTGCCACCACTTGCCACCAGCAGACAGTCAAAAAGTTGCGGAAAAAAATAAAACAATTTACAATCTTTAAATGCTGAAATGGTAGATAAGTGACATAAATATGGGTAAAATATTGAAAAAATATTCATAAATATAAGAGAACATTAAAGGTTTCAGTGCTAAACAAGTACCGGGTATCACATTTAAAAAGAAGCTTTTTCTAGTTGTTAATAAATAATTTAGAATATAGAATGGTAGAATTGCAAGAGTTTATATTAATACTAAAAGCAAAGATAGAAAAAATATCGGGTATTTATTGTAACTCTTTCCCTTTTTACAATATTTCTCCCCATAATACCTTTGCTGCAACAAGAATATCAATCCAAATCCGATATTATGGTAACATTTACAATAAATACTCCGAAAATCAGTCAGAAAATGGTAACAAAAAATGGTAACGACTGCAAAATACCCTGTACCTCTTCTGCTTCCCTTACCATAGATTTTGCATGTGGCATAACTTCCGTGTTTCTTATCCGATTTGGTTCAAATTTAGATAATTAATTGTTAATAATTGTGGGCGTGGCAGTTTTTTGCGATTTGCGGGGTAGCGGGGGGTGATATCAAAATAAAACAATAAACTTGTACTGTGTATGTTAATTACCTATCCAACGATATATGGCACATGTCTGTAGCTCTTGTAGTTTCTGAGATCTAGGCGTTGATACGGACAGACAAACGAACAGACAGACGGACGGACAGACGGACAGACAGACGGACAGACAGACGGACATGGCTATATCGACTCGGCTGTTGATGCTGATCAAGAATATATATACTTTATGGGGTCAGAGATGCTTCCTTCTGCCTGTTACATACATTTGCACCATATTATGATACCCTTTTCACCCATTTTTAATACAGGATACAGGGTATAAAAAGAGTATAAAAGAGAAATAAATCCATTTAATCATTGAAATGCATTTGAAGTCTTCCCTGGTTTGTTTTCTTATTTGGTTTAAAAACAAGTTCTATTTATAAATATTTTATTTCGATTTTTCCATGTCCATTTTTGGCCAAATTGAGGCCATAAAACTGTACAAATTGCAAATATGCTGAAATTGAGCCTCGTTAAATGTAACATAGTGCGAGTGAGATGGCAGGAATGGAGAAAAAGAGAGGGCCAGATAAAAACAGTAAACGGTAAGAAACATTTTGCGGTTGAAGGCAGTTGGCCAAATAAATGTACAACCAGATAAACAAGCTAACTAGTTGCACATACATACAGAAAAAACCACACACACATATAGTGTATAGGGTATGAAATTCTAGAAAGAGATAGCAAAGGGGGCAAGAGAAAGAGACGGGCTATATGGGAAAATAAAAGCCCTTAAACTGACAAATCGTTTAATCATTGCTGGCTTTGTCTTTTAATTTTATGGTTTTAGTTGCTAGAAGAAATTTTTAGGTAAATTTCTTAGAATATTTAAAAAAAATACTTTTTTGGAGACATTTTGGAGATATATTTAAGCTTTTTGGATTTTAAGCTAACAAAATATTAACTAACTATTTATTTATACTTGAAGAGCATTTTACAAATATAAAATAAACACATTTTTTAATTAAATTTTGAAGTACTAGTTTTTTTTTGGCTAATTTGTAAGCGTTTTATGGCCTTTTTGGTTGTGGGTTTTGAGTCTTTTTAGGACTTTTGCTGAGTGGGTATTTAAAAATATATTTTCAATTAACAATCTTTTGTGGCTTAACGGTAAATGGCCTATCCCATTTATCCTTTCAACACACACACACACAAATGGGAGCCTTTTTACTGTTTTGTTGGGAAATTTCTTATGTTTTGTGCCGAAAATTTGCTTAATTAGAAATAACAAGCGAAACCAGCAACAAGCACGGCCCCCCCTTTGAGCCAAGCCACATCCCCCCTTTAAGCCATAATAAAAACAAAACAAAAAATAAAAATGGCTAAAATGGGGTTGGCAGAAGAATAACAACCGCAGAGCTACAAGCAAAACTTTGTTTAATGGTTAGTTAAGCGTTTAATTTGCACAAGGCCTTCAAGCTCATCATACACAAACACAAACACAAACACACACTCCCACCCACACATACAAACTGTATTTGTATATGGAAAATCCTTCCCATCCCATCCCCTCGAATTTTCCATCCCCCTGATGACTTTTTAAAAGCATTTTAAGCCTCATGTGGCGGTGAGGGAATAAACTGCTTATTGAAAACTTAAGAATTTTATACCCCTGGGTAGGATTTCTTTTTGTTTTGTTTTTAAAGTTTCTTTTGTAAATTTTATCATACATTTAAAAACAAAATTGTAAAGGTAAGATTTAATGCCTTTTAAATACTCGAAATATTTTCTTGAAAGTTTCTTTCAAACATTGCTTTTTTAAGGAAATCTAAAAACGTCAGACCCATTTTTAAATCCTAAAAACTACAGCTCAGATTATAGTTTATATATATTTTATATTTAATATATATTACAGTATATTTTAGTATATTTTTGTAGCCTTTTTTAAACCATAAGCCCTTCTCTTTAACAATATGCATTGATTTCTAGTTTAAATCAAATCCCTCCCCTCATTTATTATTCACTAAAAGTTCGTTAACTTTTTCTCGGTTTTCTGTCAATGGAAGTCAAGTGTTTCTATACACTCGTATATTTGTTTTGATCGGTCAAAGGTTAATGGATTTGACAGAGTGCAGTCATGTCAGTCGCTAAGCCGCTTAAACTCAACTCTCTAAAATAATTTCTGTGTTGCTTTTTTATTGCAAAACCCCAACCACGACGAGAAAAAAAAACCAAAAAAACTTTCATCTAATGTCAATGAGGAAAAAAGACAATTACAAGAAAAAAGAATTAGAATAGAAGCGAATTACCCACAAAACAATTGGGTATTAGCCATGGTTGATTAGGCCATTTTCTTTTTAACTTGGCCAATAAAATTGGCAAATAAATTCCAGTCCCAAATGATTGACAGATTGACGGAATGTCGGAATGAAGCATTTTTGGCGATTATTCAATTAAACGCCGCAAAGTGTGGAAAAGTGTCGCTTTTGGTTTTTTGTTTCCAGCCATGACAGGAGATTTTAATAATTACTGAAATGGTTTCGATAATTACAAAATCAAATCCGAATGCAATTTTAGTTTCAATAATAAATGAAGTTTTAGCTAGCCTTTGATGTTGGTGTGTTATTTCCTAAGCGAAAAGTTTGAGAGAAGTTATTCGTAGACTATGAGATACCCGGTACTTGGACCCTTCAATTTGTCTCCAAAAAAGATGCTAAGAATTGAATACAAATCAAACACAAAATATATATACATACATACCCTAGAAAACCTTTTAGCTTTAGCTAGAAAGAATAAAATCCTGCTCCTGTGAGATTGTTGAACTGCAATCGTCCTGGCAATGTGTCTCGAAAACAACTCAAAAGTCGGAGCTGTCAGGCGGGGCAACGACATCCAAAATAAAAAACATAATCGCAACAAGCAAGGACTTTGCTTCCCTCCAGCTGCGCTATCTCTCCCGTCTCCGGATCCTTTTGAGAAGGACAAACTGTTGGCAAGTTTCATAGGCCGGGGGACAAGACAAAATTTAACTTTTTAATTAAGGCAAAGCAATGGCTTTTATTTTTTGTGCCATTTTGTTATTGTGTTTCTCACTTGCTGTGTTTTGGTTTTTGTTCAGATCGGATAGCGCGTGGCGAGTCCCGGCAGAAGGACAAAGCGCCGTCCAGGAAGCGCAACAGGCCAACTTGACACATAAAACGACAATAAAAAACATAAAAAACATAAAAAACTACACAAAATAATCATAAAAATGAGTGAAAGAAATTTTTCAAAGGGTTAAAGGTGTTCTTTTTATCCTATAAATATTTTGAAGGAAATATATTTAAATTTAAGGAAATATATATTTTTAATTTAATAAAACATAAGTATTTTAGATTTTACAGTTTTTTAGGGATGTTTTTGTTTCTGTGTATTGTGTGTGTGTTTCTGTCTGTGTGTGTGAGTGGCTTGGCAGCCATCTTGTGGCCGTTGTGCTCAGCTGACAACAAAAGAAAAGGACCAAGGACCAAGGACCAAGGACCAAGGACCGAGGATGGAGGACCGGCATGCCGCGGCAGGACCGAGTGGAGGCTGGCGTTTTGTTTGCGCCTGTCCCAGTTGCCTTAAAGGACACTTAACCTTGTCAGGAACGCAACAAGACGCGCAAACTTTGTCCTGCGAATGCCGCCAATTGATGATATTTTAAACGTCACACACCGGACCACTTCTCTGCATTCTCCAGCGACAGCACTTTCTACTTTCTTTCTACTTTCCACTTTGGCCACAATGTTAATTACAAGAGTTATCCTGGGGACAACAAATATTTATAGATTTATAAAAAAGATGATGCTCTGGAGGTCTAAATATAGTTACAGATTAGTAAAATCTTCATAATATTAAACATAAATTGCTTTAAAATAATATATTTTTGTAAATGAATTTAAAAAAGTAGGAAATAATTGGTTTTTGGAACAAAATATTGCTTCAATTGCGTTAATTATATTTTTCTCCGAAAAATATTACGTATACGCCATGTATTTCAATCTTTTGTTAAAATATTAAATTTCCTAATTGATTTTATTTTATTTTTTTATAAAAATATTAAATAAAATAAACCATTACTAGAAAACACCAATTAAATTGAGCACCAAAAGTCAATAGTTTGTAATTTAATATATTTCGGCCTTTACTGTTGTACAAAAAACAAATATTATTTGATTTCTTGGGTAAAAAAATAACATATTTAATTCCTGTCTACAGTTTAAACATCGACTTGTTTTTTATTAGGTTTTTTTTTCTCAAAAATTACCAATTTATTTAACAAGTTCACAAATTGCAGTTACCAGAAATAAATTGAAAAGCAAGAAAAACAATTTAAAATTGTAAACGAAATGAAAAAAAGGAAAAGGATGTAGAAAAAAGTAGGGAAGTATATATTGTGTGTGTGGGAAGTGTCTGTGTGTGTGTAAGGAGTGTCTGTGTGTGTGTATGGATGGGAGGAGGTCCTGTGTATTTTAGTGTCTTATTGACAGTTGATTTGCACTCTGATTGCACAAAAGGAAATCCAAAATCCGTACATTAATTAAACAACAAACTGTGGGAGTCCTTTTGAGTGGAGAGTCCTGGGCTGGCAGGGCGATCCTGGCACCGGAAACCATCTGTATGGATATCCTAGCTACTTTTGGCATCAGCTCTTGGTTTGGTTTCATCGGTTGCAGGTTGCAGGTTGCAGGCTGCAGGCTGCAGTTTTAGAGTTTGCAGTTTTTGTTGCTCAGCTTGGCTTGCAGTTTGAATCCTTTTTCGATTCTATTAAAATTATTACAAATCAAGGATAAATATAGGGGAAAAAAGAAGCATTTAAAGGCTCTCCAATATGTTTAAAAAATTTGTTTGTTGTTTTTAAACTCTTTTGTTAAAACGTAATCCTGTTTTTATTTTCCCCTTAAACCCTTTTTTTCCCAAGTGTTTTTCCTTTAAAACTGAAGCCTTCAAACGTTTTCTCATTTTCCGGTGAGTCTTGTTTGTTTGTTCGAAAGGAGGAGGCTGCTAGCCATCTGACTTTCAACCCCAGCACCTCCTTTTGGTCCTTTTTTCCCTTCCTCCTCCCAACCTTCTCCCTCCATCATTCTTCCCACACATCCTTTATTTTAGATTTTATGAATATGTGCCAAAAAATGATAAATACTTGTACTTTCCTCGAATTTATAGTGGCTCTTAGTTTAAATTTTCAACTGACAGGCGGCAGCTGCTCCTTGTAAACAGCACCCCCTCTACTTGAATCCTTGCCATCATGTTTTTGGCCATTTATCAAATGTTTTGCCTGGCAAAACATTTCCAAGTCGCAAGTGTCGTTAATTATCCTGTGTGTATGTCCTCTCTCTCGTATATATATTTTTTATTATTTAATTTTATTTCATTTTCAGCATATCCTTGGCCGCATATTAATGCATGTTTATTTGCCTGGCCAGGCACTCAATTCATATTTATTATTATTTATGACCATGCATTATAATTCATTTCATGCAACCCGCTGGGTGGGTGGGTTTTTAGTGGGTGGCAGGGTGGCAACGTGGCAGGGTAGGTGGCAAAACTGGGTGGACGCGACCTCGTCAATTTTTAGCTTTCTACTCATGTGCGGGAGCCTGGGCTCTTTTTTTAGTAATTAATTAAGTGGCCCTCTTCGGTAGCTAATTAAAATTAAAAGTACCCGCTTAATTGGTAATATCAACAGCTGCCACTTGGCTGCTTTTCCGCATTTATTTATTTTATTTTCTGCCATTTTTAAAAGGCACGTTCTTAGCCTGGCCCGGCCTGGCCTTATTCCCTCGTTGCTCATTTATGTGGAAATTTTAGTACTCATTGGCAGGTTTTTCATTTGTAAATTAAAGCTATTTAAAGTTGGTTTCGTTTTCTTCTTTAAATTTAAAATTTAAAAGGGCGCCAAAATTCCAATATTTGATATGGAAAACGGGAAAACTTGAGCATAATTTGCTCTCCCACCGCTAAACCGATATTTCCAAGTTCAAGCTCTCCCTCCAACCCACTGCTTACGCATGGTCTCTCCCTTGCCCTTGCTCTCTAACGATCCAATGATCTTTCCATTCATTTGCTTGCTCTCCGCCTACTGCTCGCCAATGCATTTTGGCAGAGAGGAGCTTTGTCATTTGCACTTTCCCTCTCAGCCGATTAAGTTCGTTTCTGTCCGACGCCACGCCAGCCGTAGATAAGACTTTACCGTTCGTTAATTGTGCTAAAAATCAAAACAACGCAGAAAATGTGCCTTAGAATGGTTTCGTTTTACAATTTGCGGCTTAAGATTATGTTTTATGGATATATATGGACGATATGGATAATGCAGCATTGCAAATGGACGAGCTTAGCGTCGATTTTCCCAAGCGTGGGTTTCTGTTCCGTTGGATTTGCGTTTCTGATGAAATGCCGCTTTTCCGTCTTGAAAAATGGAAAGCTTCGAATACTTTCTTGCTTTTTTGGGTAACTATTATATGTATTTTTATATATCGACTATAGTTATCTTGATTAAAGGTCTTAATATGATGAAATTCGGTTTTCTGAGAAAAAAATACACATTCATACGGGACTACTTGGATGTGGAACTGCTTGACAAAGCTCAAAGCTATGCGACGCCAAAAATGCCGTTAGCTAATAACACCATGTAAATAATCAAGATGTAGAGAGGAACTTATGCTAATATACATTATGTCAATAAGGAATGATGGAATAATGGAACAAAACAAGTAAGTTTAATTATTTATTATTACTATAAATTTTTTATAACATTTGGTTAGACTTTTTTAACTAATTCCACCTGAGATATAAAAACAACACACATTTCCTCCGTTTTTTTTTTTCATTTATAAACCAAACCGATTACAGATCGTCCTTCTATAAGCCCTGTTTTTGTTATGTTTTGTTTTGTTGGCCTTTTGTCTGGTGGCTGGACATTGTGCAAGTGCAACCAATCAAAATTCCTGTTATAAAATCAAATTTTCATTGCTCTCAGTGAGCATTTCCTTTGCTGGAATTTTGGGCACTTTTTGGTTTTAACTAAAAAATAAAAAAAAAACAGAAAAAAACCAACAAAAAACAGAAGCATCTGTTTGCTGCACAGTCTTAGTATTCTAAAAAAAAAAAAACAAAAAAAAAAAAAAATAACAAAAATGGCTGCGTGGCAGTTCCGGTTCCGTTTTCTGATTCCGGTTTTAGTGGCTCTAAGCCAAAGGGGAGTGGAGGAGGTCGAGAGAGAGGCACAAAGGGCGCAGCAATTTCATGGCGCTTTCAGTTTTGTAGTTTCATCTTTCGTTTGTTTTACAATTCACACTAACTCACCGAACCACCCAACCAACTAACACTCCCCACCCCCAACTCAGACACAATATCATGGCAATTTTTTACGCCTCACCTCAAAGAGTTTTTTGGCAATTTTTTAACATCGCTGCAGAGACGGGTATTAAAAGCAAAGAAAAAAAATACAAAATGCAACATCAATGATTTGCTTTCTGGCAATTGAAACGATCTGGTATTTTTTTGTGGCATTTTTTTTTTTAGACATTTCAAAGGAACCTAATTTTATTCAAAAAAATACTAAAAAAAAACTGGATGTTTTTATAGATGCAGGATTATTATTTATACAATATCTTGGGTCTAAATATTTATCATTGATTACCCTTTTCCCACATTTTAATACAATTTTTGTTTCAGAAACCATTTTTTTTCTAACTATTTTCCCACTTTTTTTGGGTTTCCTTTGCAATATTTCAAAGGTTCCTAATTGTATTCAAAGAAAACTCAAAAAAAAAATGCATAGATATTTTTATTTAAACAATATTAATCCTCTTTCCACAATTTTTATATATTTTTCGTTTAGAAATCATTTTTGTTTTTTAAATCTAAATATCTAAATATTTTCCTGCTTTTTGTTCCCTTTCCCATTCAATATTTTATCTATTTTTATTGGTTCTTGGCAGCTGCTATGAATTTTTCTATATTTTTGGGTCTGCTTGGGATTTTTTATGCCAGACTCCGATGTAAAGTTGGAAAATTTGAAACAATAACTTTTACGCACGTCAGTGTAATCTCGCCTGGAAAATTTGCATTCCACACACACGTGAAACAATAAAAAAATATATATATATAATATATAGAAAAAAGGGGCGTGGATAAGGGGGTGGGGGTTCTAAAAAGAAAACTCTCAAAGCATTGCGAAAATGTGTTTGAGTTTTTTTTTTTTGTTGTAACAAAAGAACAGAAAGCGGAAAATAGGGGGAAATATTCATGGAAAGTTGATTTTTATTCTGCTTTTAGTTGTTTTTTTTTTTTTTTTTTTTTTATTTTTTACAGCTTTGTTTAGGTTTTTTTTAAGGCAATTTGGCTTTGTGTAATTTGCACTTCATTAGAACGAATGCCAGGAATTAAAGTTGGTCAATTTTCTCGCTTGAATCGGAATGCCTGAATGAAAAAAATGACTGCCTGTCGTCTTTTGGAATTGAATTTATGTGGCAGGCACTTAAAGTGACTTTGCGGCTTCATTTATGAGCTGTTGCGGTCTGAGTGTTGGGGTGTTGGGGTGTTGGGTGTTGCAAGGTCGCAAGTGGGTGGTGCCAGGTGGCAGCTTGTAGGTGGTTTCCAAAGCCACAGGCACGCACTGACCATACAAAAGTCAGTGGTTGTTGCCTGATAATTTATAAACGGTCACAGGGTCCTGGCCCAAAACCAAACCAAACCAAACCAAAACGAACTGAAACCAAACAGAAACCAAACTGAAACCAAACCAGACCGACAAACCAAAAAAGCAGCCAAGCGAACTCACTGGAATGCAGTCTATTAGAAGCGCGTTAGACGTCATTTTACAAACAGCCACCCCCTACACTCCTACACACAGCTACACCCTCAAAACACATCCCCTAACAAGGACACCCCCTAACAAGCACACCCACTCCCTCTTTATTTTGAAACATTTACATTTAAGTATGACATTAAAGGATGTTCTCCTAAAAACTCTCTCTCATTAAAATGCAAAACATTTCACACATAATTCTGATTTATTTTCATTATTTTATAAATTTAATATTTGATATCTATTCTATATATATATTCTATATTCTATATCTATCTATATCTACATATATATTGTCTAAATATGTGCATCAAGTTTTGTCAATAATAATAAGTACAAGTTTGAGTGTCTGTGGGTGTTTTTGTGAATATGTTTGGGTGTATTCATGATACATACATATTCAATACATATTTGGATCTATTAATGTCATCCAAGCCGTACGATAAACGGCAGCGCCCGTGCAGAGGGAGCCGCACCAAAAAAAAACTTCATTCAGAGGGGAAAGAATTTGTTTTTTGTTTCTAGTTTTTTTTACCAGCTAAGCTGGAAACATAAAAAAATATGTCCAAGAATGTATATTGAGAATGGTATTAACGAAGGAATACCCTGTAATTATAGAGAAATAAAGGTGGAATACCCTGTAATTGTGGAGCAACTCGATATTAAAGTTCAAGACTAATTGAAAACAAATGTTTCCTTATATATTATAAATTATAGACAGAAATAAGAAGAAACAAGTCTGCTTTTTTTAAATATTGTATTAAAAATGCATCAAGAATTTCCTTTACTCTTAAATCTTAAAAAATTTAGGTTAATATTTCATCATAAACCCTTTTTAAAAAGGTATTTCTTATTCGGTAACTCGGAAAAGTAACTCGATTCCATAGTTTTGTGAACTCTGTGGGGGGAATCGAGTCGAGTTGAAAGTTGTCTCCAAGTAGGGGGCAAGGCGGCAAAGGCGGCAAAGCGGCAGTGGTCGGGGCGTGGCAGGATCTGTTGCCTCTGGCGAGCGAAAAATGATTAATGCGATTTGAACTTAAAATTTACATTGTGTTCATGATATTTAGTTGAATTTATGAGCGCTGTTTGAGTTTGTAAATGAGTTGCTCATTTAATGTTTTAAGAGGCGCCCCACTGCCCCAAGGACACCAAGGACTACACAAGTTGCAGACACGGAAAGAGATGGCAATAGAAACAGAGGGCAATAGAAAATGGGGAGGAGAATGGGGTTAAGACGACTTAGACGACAGACAGGACGGAATTAATGATTGTATTTCATTTCATTCTCGGCACCCAGTCGCAGGACATTCGCCAGGACCTCAAGCACTTATCAGTTCCTCGAATGGCTTTCACTTCCTTATTCTTATCCTTCATTTGCAAAGCGGAAGGCTAGAAAGGAAAGTGGTTAGCAATTAAACACCTCATTACTGTCTGGAAACTTTTTTAATATCTCCTGAGGTTTTCCATTATTATTTCTTATTTCTTAGTTGCGGGAAAAGGATAAAAAAGTGATTTAAATCGGAGTATTAGGAATTACGTATCCGCCCTGTTGTCAGTCCGAGTTCGACTCCTTGTTTGGCACATTTTTTTTTTGAATTTCTTTTTCAGCCAGAACAAGGATGTCCATTAAATGCTTTCTCAAAAATTCTTGTCTTCGTTGGGCCATAATGGTAGTCGGCCGGGGAAAAGGACATGACCCTAGAATGTCCCAAAAGGATGCAAGCAATCTCGGCTTCGAGCCTCGATTCTGCACCAGGACATTGCAGGGCAGCAGCCGGAGGAGGTCCTGGGTGGCACTCGGAGGGGCTTGAAATTTGGGGTGTCATGATTTTAGGCTTCATTTTGTGCTCGTCGCTTGTCTTTGACGGGAGGACATCGATAATTATCGCACAAAATGTGTCCTGTGGGGTTGTGAGAGCCTGTGGCCTGTGGCCAATGTTCTTTTGATTTCTGTCCTTTCTCTCCCATCTCTTTCTCTTGGTATGGCCTTCTCTTTCGCTGCGAAAAACAAGCACAGACCTGCATACATGTGCATAAATTCATTGTCACGACGACAGGAGCATCAAATGAATGAATGAATGAATGTCCTTTGCCTCCTTGCCGCCTCGGGCGCTGTCCTTATTCCTCCGCAGGACCTGGCCGAGGACTGCGTGTGTGTCCTGGCCCCTAACATGTGTAGCCTGCTTTTAAGCTAAAAGCACACTATGCGAGTCCTCCTCTTTTTTTTTTTCTTTTCCGAACTGGCATAAATCTTTGCGACTTTTGTTTGATCGAACGCAAAAATAATGGCGCTTTGTTGTCCTGTCTCTGCCTCCGACTCAGAGTCGGAGGACTCTGTCCTTTTCCTATCTCCTTCCATCGTCTGTGCTGCGGTGACACCATGTCCTGTGTGTCCTGTGTGTCCTGTGTGTCCTTTCTGTCCCGTTTGCCTTCATAAATTTCAGCCAGGCAGAAATCGGCAAGAAAATTGACCTTTTAGCTCACACTTCACCACCGTAGCCAATGCCTCAGATCCTGCTAATGATACAAAGCGTCTAGCTGTCTCTTTCCAGCCTCTATCTCTGTCCTTTTCCGGCGGACAATCGAAATGATTGACTGGCAAATGCCAGACGAGAGTCTAGTTTTTGTTTTACTTTCAAGGGTCGCAGGTTAAACGGAAAGGCGCTTCGAGAATTTAATAAAAAGTAAAGTAATTGGAAAATGAACTTGAAGTTCTCTTTTGAAATCGTATCACTCGCTGTTTTTTTTTTTTAGGTTATAATATTCCCGGAAATGCCTTTAATGGGTTAAGCTTCTCTGTCACTTAATTGCCAAAGTTTCGACTACTCAATGCCCTCCCCAGGACTCTTTCCCTGTTTAAGCCATCATTTTCTTCTCTGTACTTCCATTTTGACGTTTTTGACGTTTTTGACGTTTTTGAGTTTTTGAGTTTTGATGGGCGCTGCAGACGCGACACTTTTTATGGCCCTCGCACATTAGGCATTCGTCATTAAAGTTTATATCTTCCCCAATGCCAGAGCCTTCTCTATCTCTCCCCAGCCCAACCCGAAAAAAAGAACACATCTGCCGACTTCTAGGGATATATAAAAGGACAATGATGGCTGAGCATAATGCCAACAATTAGGCTGAAAAATGTTTGCTCACGCACGGAGGCGAGTGCCAGGCGGAAACATTTTCGAAATTCTGGAAAAGTTTTTTTTTATAAAACACATAAAGAAAATGTTGTGGATTTTTTAATAGATATTTACAAAACAATAAAGAGATTTTAACAGCAAGATAGGAAAGCTTACGAGGAAGGAAATTGCTGCTTTTTGCTTCTTGGCTTTGAACATTTTTTAAGAAGTTTTGAAGCGTATTTTGGTTTTTAAAGAAATCGCAATTGATTTGTAATATTCCTGGCTTTCATTTAGTATTTGTTTGCAGTGTCCTGTATGTGTTTGTCTTCGACTAACTGACTGATGAAGCATGTCCAGCATGTTCTTTTCTTGTTTATGAGACGGCTGCTTGTTTGGTTACTTGTATATCCTGTGTCCCACAGTCTCCTCCTACTCCTCCTACTCCTCGGACCACTTTGAACAAATTAATACTGCAAAAATCCTCCAGCAGTGCACTTATGCCAGAAAACTGAAATACAACAATGCCATCCTTTGCCAGGACTATCCAAGCTGGCCCATTACCGTAAACAATCGAAGCTGTCCTGTCCTGTTTCTGCTTCGGTATCAGTTTTCAGTTTTCGGTTTTCGGCTTTCAGTATCCTTTTTCGGTCAATGTATCTCATACATCGCATATCTTAATTGCCACAGGCTGAAATGAAATACATAAAATGCATATTTTCGACGTTTTTATTACCTGTTCGATGCTTGTTGTTGACAATTTCTTGGCCCATAAACTTCCGGCGCCATCTCAGGCCAACAAAAAAAAAACGAGAAACTGGAAATCAATTGGCAAAAGTTAAACGTGGCCAAGAGCACTTCACACATGGGGATTTTGTTGGAAAATGTATCCGAAATGTGGCAAATTGATGGCCGAGAGGACATTCAATCGATTATCGACGACTACGACGGCTCTCGGTTATCGAATGAATTACCCACAAGGTGTTTGCCAAACAATTTATGCGCCTCTTAATTGATCCGATTTTGTGGAATTAATTCCCATCCAATTCCCATCTAAATTGCCCAAAAAAAGGAGCATTTGTTTTATTGGAATTGAATTGCCAAGGATAAAGCAAGGATTCGATTAAATTGAAACTATTATTTTCCGAAAATATTTAAATAATTATAATTAATAAGTAAGGAAGGAAGGAAGGAAGTTTTCAAGGCGAAATAGCTGGAATATCTTTGAAACTAATTTGCCAACAAAAGTCGAAACTTTTGAGCAGAAATATATTGAAGCAAACTAACCGAAAAGGACAGTCGTCCTTGAAGGGTGGAGCTTGGAGGAGAAAGCCAAGAGAAAGTCCAACAAAAAAAACGTTAAAGAAAGTATGAAAATGAATGAAAAATAGCTTTTGGCTCACAGCGGAAGAGACTGAAGTGCAAATTAATCAACTATAAAATTAATTATCCTTTGAATCCTTACAAGTAAATAAAACCCCCGGCCGAATAATAAGTCTGACAAATTCTAATGTCCGACCAATTGGCGGTATTCTTGTGGTAAGAATTCCTGTCTGGTTGTCCGTTTTGTCAGTTTGATTGTCCTTCTCTCTAACCAGGACATCCTGTCCTGTCCTGTCCTGCCTCCACCCCGCGTTTCCCCCCCGCATTTACAATCATTCTGTCTTTGGTTTTAACGAATTTCAATTTTATTCTGTTTTTGTATTTCGTGTTTTTAATGTTGATGTCCTTGCGGCCGTCTCATCACAATTAATTAGCTAATGTCCGATGGCATTGGCGTGAAATTTATTGCCATTCGCGCTATTGTGTCCTTCCATTGGAGAGTCTTTGCCGCATCTTGTAACTTGAAATAAAACGTAACAATTTTGTGGCAGGACGCTGCTCCTGCGGGTGCTCCAGAGGTTTTTTTTTTGGGGGGGGTGAAAACTCAAATTTAAAATTCTGCAATGGGTAGAAGAAAGCTTAATAATTAGTAAGTATTTTTATATATTTCTTTAAAACAATTTATAGAATATTAATTCCTAAACTAAGCTACATTTATCTGTGAGTTTGGAGAATGCTTTGTTGGTTCGATAAACTATTTTTAGTATATTTTTGGTATTTTTCTTAACCTATAAATATAGAGTATTTGGTACAGTAAACCTTCCCTAACCCTTGTCTGGCATTCGGTTGTTGTAATTGCTACTAATTACTGGCACAGAGGCTGCCCCCTTTAGTGTCCTTGTGTCCTTCTCCCGCCTCGGCTTATGCAAATGTCTGTCTCTCTCCATCTCTACTCAACTCTTCTCCCTCCTAGATGAACAATATATATATACAATATAATTTACATAAACATCTAATTGCTGGCTGGCATTGTTTTTGCCTTTGCCGTTGTAATCATGCTTAATTGTTTTCGTTGGGCATTTCGTGTTCAATGCTCATGATTGAAAGTTTGTGCTCCGGCGGTTTTGTGTTGCGAGTAAACCGCCAAAACCGCTAAAGTGTAATGCCACCCAAGCACCCACCCATCCATCCATCCATCGAAAGCCCACTTTACAAGGCAGTTTGTAGTACCAAATACCAGACAAGTATCCCGGCCGGCCAGCCAGCCAGCCAGCCAGTTGAAGTGCCTTTAAGTGCTTAATGACACGTTTGCATTACTCAATTTCCTTTGGCGTTTCGCGGAGTTATTTCCTGAATTCAATTAAGCAAACCGTCTCGAATTATGGCTCCGGACTAGGACTAGGACAAGGACACATGACAACGCAGGATCAACAGCTCTTGGCTGCAAATTGGCGTTCAAATCAAGAGAGTCTTGTCCATCGGGCTCGGGCAGTCAAAAGGCTCTTAACTTGGCTTACAAGCCGAGGTACGAGGTAAACTTCAGCAAAGCCAAAGTAAACTTTAAGCAGCCCAGGAGCTATGGCAAAATCCAATACAAAGCAGATTATGATTCAAAATATGAACACTTTCGTTGGAAATATTTAAAGATTTGAAATCTAAACCCCGGTACGGTACCCACGAGTGGCCATAGATCAGTGCCAGATGCAGTTGTATATTTACCTTTTAATATTATTAATATTAGTATTAAAGCAGACATCTGCTGGAGGCATCTAGTATGCAGTCATGCATTCAGCGCAGCCAGGATATGTGCAGGATATCTTTGAGAGGAGCAGGAGCAGGAGCAGGAACCTGAACCTGAAGCCAAAGCCTTGCACTTGCAAATGAAGTTCTTGTGGATTGCAAAATGAAGTCCAAAATTCTCAGCTATTTTTGACTTTGACAGCAGGTAATTCCTGCTCCTTCGTCCTGTAGGTGTTGCGGTTTATCCTGGTTGACATATTAATAATAAGTAGCTGACAAGGCAAAAAATTAATTTATTATTCAAATTGAAAGCTAAAACAGGAATTAATTTACAATTCATTAGTTTCAAGGGCGTTGAAGCTTAAATTAATGCTAATTATTGTTTATAAATACGAACTAGGCTTTGAAAATATTTTATAATACATTTTAAATAATAGAAAAAATAGTATACTGAACTGTAGTTCTTTTTTTCGAGTGTGTTTTGCAGCATCCTTTGTTACATTTAGCCTGCGGCTGGCGACGCGTGTGGCTGCCAAAAGAGGCTGCCATTGACAGGACATTTTTTGACTAGTTAGGAGAGGATGTACGTGGCAAAGGGGGGGAGGGGGGGGGGAGTAAGGGGTGGCGGACAAAAAGGGCTCCAGGGGAGCAAGGGCGTGGCTACTTAGCGCCTTCCTATATAGTTTTCTGTGTTTTTTTTTTCCCCTACTAACACATTCTGTCGTGCCGACACAACGCCCTTTTTAGTTTTCCACGTGCCACCAGCAACAACAACAACAACCAGGACAACAACATCTAAAACAACAACAACTAAAACAACAACAACTAAAACAACAACCATGTGTTGCCATTTCATTCACGACATTTCAATTACATTAAAGAGCTTCCTTCCATGCTCCATGCGCGGCATTGCCCGGAGTTACAGGATTAAAATTGAGCATCGCCACTGGCATTGCGTTATTTATTGAAAAGCGTGTTCCAAAATGATTATGAATATGAACAGAATATAGAAATATTTAATTGAAATTGCTTTTAAAGCGAAAAGATGGTTATTGAAGGAGATATTTGTGGTATCGGTAGCGAGAGTTGCATACATTTTTCAATTTTTTTAATGCAGAATGATAGGGAATCGAATTAGTAATGTTTTAAAACATTCCTATCAAGGATTGAATGAGAATTCGCTGGGACATAGCTGTGGCTGTGGACCACATATTAAAATACAGGTTTCTCCAAGGGGTCTCCCCACAAAATTTGTGAAAAAATCTAAAAAAAAATGTTCATTACAAGATTTTAATGCAGATTGATAGAAAATCGATCCAGAAATCGTTTGACGTATTCCTCCCAAGAATCGTATAAGAATTAGCTGAGTTATAGCTTCAGCTGTGGGACGTATAGGGAAAACCAGTATTTTTCAATGGGTCTTCCCACAAAAATTGAAAGAAAAATATGAAAAATATTTTTTTCTCAGGATTTTGATGCAGATTGATAGGGAATCGATATAGAAATCGTTTGAGGTATTCCTCTTAAGAATCGGATAGAAGATTTGGCAAAGATATAGCTATGGGAAGGGGCTATATATGAAAATCGTAGATTTTACAAGGGGTACCCCTAGAAAAAAATTGGAAAAAATCGAAAAAATATTTTATTTCAAGATTTTGATGCAGATTGATAGAGAATTGATATAGAAATCGAATGATGTATTCCGATTAAGAATAAAAATTGGCTGAGATATAGCCATCGATTTGGGATTTATATGCTTTTTCTTGGATTTTCAAAATTTTAAAGGTGATCCATCAGAAAATTTTGAAAAAAATTGAAAAAATATTCTTGTCCAATGTTTTGATGCAGTTTGATAGGGAATCGAAATACGAATCGTTTGAGGTATTCTTCTTAGGAATCGGATAATATTTGGTTGAGATTTGGTTGGATTTGTGGATTTTCAAGGGGATCCATCAGAAAAATTTCGAAAAAAATCAAAAAAAAATTCTTGTCCAATATTTTGATGCAGAATAATAGGGAATCGTTGAAGGTAATCCACTCATGGATCGAATAGCAATCGGCTGAGATAAAGTTTTATGAGTTCTCCTAAAACCTTGCTAAGTATCTCTTGGTTACCGCTTTGCCCTATATTCTTGTTGTCATTACCAAAATTTGATTTGCAATTACGACCGTAATTTGGCTTTAACCGATACTAAGTGTTGGCCTTCCACTTAAGCTGTCTGCCAACTTTGCAAACTTTTCGATGGAGAGGCGTGGTAGTGGCGTCGACGTCGACGTCGGCGTCGGTGGGCAGGTTCTTCATTAAAACGGATTCGTGTTGCAGTAACAGCTGGGGCAGCAGCACACTCTTGCAACTGGCAACTGGCAACTTGCAAATGGCAAATGGCATTATTTTTGTTTGACAAGTCAAAGCGGCGCGACATCGCGACTACTGCCACACGGAGGCCGCAGTGGCAAGAGCACTTGAAAGTTGTCAGAGCATACTTCTAGGCGCGCCCAAGTGCGTGTGTGTGCCCCCGAATCTCCAACTCCTCCCCCTGCCACACTTAAAAGCCGGACTTGAGCCTTAAAAAAGCTAACAAAAAAAAAAAAACTGCAGTAAACGCTTAGACTTCAGAAGGTACTCTTTGGGGATTCTCTTTAAAAGTTCTCTTAAAAGTATTATAACCCGAGGAGAGTTCACCAAAAGACATCTACGACACTGCGCAATCTCACCACAAGGACTAATAAAGCGAATCCAAAACTGGCCAACATTGACATTTTCACCTACTTTCCGACCTGTCGCTTTCCCTCTTGACCAGAATACCGAAATGCTGGCCGAATGCACTCTGGCAGCTTGACCAAGTCCCAGTTGCCTCGTTTACCCATTTCCCTCAATTTCCTACCATGAATTTTCCAAATCAGTCGAAAAAATAAGGACGAACAAATCGGTAAATCGGTAAATCGCTGGGAGGGGGGCAAGGAGTTTAAGATTTACGAGTCCTGGTGCTGAAAAGGCAGGGTTTTCGGTTCGATTTCCCAACTTAATGATGGCCCCCAGACAAAATTTAGTATTACAACCCAAAAACATAAAGAAATGTCTAAAATAATAATCATAAATAATCTTGACTCACCTCTTAGCTAATCCAAACAATAAAATTTAAAAGAAAGAATCCACTGGGAAGAGTTAAAGTGAATCTGAATCCATATCTAAGTCGGAAAGAGAATCAAAAACTACATCTTCGTCAGCGGAGTTAACGTCATTATCCTTTGTATCCTTGCTTAACGCCCCTTGCCATTATTCTGGACGGACGTGCAGCAGAATCGCTTGCCACATGCAATCTCTTGAGCAATCTTCAGAGTCGACGGAGTTCCTCCGAACAGATCGCACGCAATCTTAGCTTCCTTCTCGACCTCCTCTGGAGTTGGTGGCACCTTCTCCACGCAATTATTTGAGGCCGATGTAATCGAATCGGTATCGTTTGTGGATGACGAACCGGACGGACCGTCACCATCAGTTTCGCCTTCGCCTTTGCCCTCGCCCTCACCCTCCACAGCCGGTGTACCATCAGGATTGGTTTTCGGCTCCTCATCTTGATCCGGGTTCAGTTTCTTCCTGTAGCTCAGAGAGTAGGCGCCATCCTTCTCGACCAGGACATTAAGGAACGTCAGATTGTTTAAAGAACGCTGAACAGTATCGCGTAGATTCTCAACAGGATTGCAGTTACGAGTGGTGTATCGAACTTCATGAAGGATCTCATCAAACAGGGTGAACACATCCTCCTCATCGGTTAGACTGTGAATAGCCTTATACACATGACGGTTGACTTTACGCGGCACATTGAACTGATCCATCTCGACTTATCACAGAAAGTTATCGAAATTTCAGACTATTTGTAGCTTTTGAAAAAACACTGTGTTAATTTGTTTTGCAAATATATATTTTGTATGATATTTGTTTTGGAAATATATTGTAAAATATATTTTGTATAATATATTTTGTAATATATTGTATGTCTACACCGTTGCGATGCTGAGTTGAGAGTGAGGCTTGTAGAATCCTCGTCTCGGGGCTACGAAGTTGAGTTTGACATTTGCCGAAAATGGGTTGCTATGTTGGGAGGTTTTTCCGTGCCATGGATTGCTTCGATCTATGGGGGTTTTTTAAATGTCAAACTGGGTAATCCCTCTCTAAAAGACTTAAAATACTTTGGTTTTAGCTTGTCACATTGATATGCAAACCGATTTCTTAAGATTCTATTTTAATCACAACTTCATAGAGATTTTTGTCAATTTCTAGGACTAAGAGAGAGACTCTTCCAATAAATCCCATCAATAAAAACATAAATTCCTTTGCATTTTATGTTTCTTATATATTTATAATGAAATTTAATAAGGCAATTTCTAGGAGTAACTACTTCCAATAAATCAATTATTTCCCATCAATAAAAACATAAATTTCTTTACATTTTATGTTTCCAAAATATTATTTCTCAAACAAGTGTAGATATAAAAAATGTTTTCCAATTGGTTGGCCGAAAATAATCAACAATTTCGTTTACATTTCTCAAATTTTGAAATTTTAAATAATAATAATCCCATCGACCTTCCA
This sequence comes from Drosophila vallismaia, assembly GCA_035047325.1. NCBI lineage: Eukaryota > Metazoa > Arthropoda > Insecta > Diptera > Drosophilidae > Drosophila > Drosophila vallismaia. Next base: position 9,567,016 of record JAWNPU010000025.1, on the reverse strand, counting down.
TCGATTACTTGTTTGCTGCCTTTCGCTTGCGCTTCAACCTCGCCTTCTTGAATGCCGATCCATACTTCGGGGTTGGCAGCCGGACGGGCAACGGGGACGGTTCCTCCTTGAGCAGCACCGGCGGCACCTTGAACTTCCCGAACATCATCAGGACGGTGTTGGGGGTGACCATCGAGTGGAAGCTGCATTGTCGGATGGCCTTCGGGTTTCCAAATTTCTTCATTGATGTCGTGAAGAAGCAGTAGGAGTGATCCCGTTTGGTTAAGATTCCCAGCTGGGTCATGTTGCGCAAGGATCGCGTTATCATGGTGCCGAGTTTCTTCACAGGCTTCCCCTTCCGCAATGTAAATCTCACGTGATCCTGGATATCCCAGACCGGAGCGAACTCGTAATCGTCGGTGAGAAAGTCGACAGCCTTCAGGACGTGACGGTTGACCTTACGGGGTACCATAAATGTGTCCATAGTTGCAGCTTTCGGATTTCGGTTCGGTTTCTTATTTTTTGAAAATAAACAAAATGAGAAAAATGTATTAAAATTTTTACAACTTATTTTTTTCTACTACAAATATTTGCCAAAAATATTTTTTTTCGTAAACAGAAATATTTGTTATTATTTGTAAACTATTTGGTGTCTACAGCTTGCCGTCTGGTATAAAACTGATGTGTTTCCGGCCTGTCGTTGGGACCTCAAAAATATCTAACCGTACTTTTTAGGCATGGCCTACTTGTTTGTGGAAAGTTTTAGGGTCCTGTCACTGTTACGGCGGTGTACAAGTCTATTAGCCACTCTCATTCATTTGAGATTCGCTGAGCGATTGGCGACGTGTAAACGATAATCAAGTAATTTCCATTATGCCCAGGACACTAAAGGAGAGGACACAGGACACCGCCATAGAAGTGGCCTACGTGGCTGTGGCAGGGCTGGAGGCTGGAGGCTGGAGGCTGGGCAGGAGCCTGCCAGGACAATAAAAGCCTTACTAAATTGCGATTGTCGCGACTGGCGCTCGGCGCGCAGCGCGCAAGGACACGGACAGGAACAGGAACAGGGAGCATTAGAATGAATCAGTTTGCGACAGGAGATACAAAATACATTACGCATACGCCCCGTGGCCCAAACAAAAGCAAATCCAATTGCCAATTGTTGCGATAAAGCAAAGCGCCAAAGCGGAGTCAAAGGAAATGTCGATGGTGGTCCTTCTTTTTTCTTTTTTTTGTTTTTTTTTTTTGCTTTCTTTCGGTTTTCACTATTTATTGGCACTGGCATTTCATTGTCCTTGTTGCTATTGGCTTTTAGACAACTTTCTCGGTGTGTGTTTTTGTGCTTTTAAGGCGCACGCGATAATGGCCAATGATGCATGTGTGTGTGTGGTGGCGGTGGTGCTATAGTGGTGTGTGTCAGCACTTTGCGACAACAATGCCTTCTTGCCACACACTCCACTTTCTCCTTCTTTCTCCAGGCAACAACTCTCTCCTCTATCTGCGCCCACACACTGCGGCAAAGAAAGGCGACGGAAACGGAAGCAACATACTTAGACGCTCACTGAACAGCCAGAGAGAAAGAAATGGGTGGAGTGAGGGAGAAAGAGAGGTGGCAATGGTGAAGGGGCATGAGGCATGGGGCATGGGGCATGGGGCATGAGGCATGAGGCATGGGTCATTGGTTAGTGGTGCGAGGAAACTGAACTGCACAGCCAGCGTAATTGTGGCTTAAATACACGTGAGGAAAAAACCAGGAACTCTACTCTGCGATACCCGGTACTTGTAGAACAAGCTAGGATAGAAGATACCCGAAAGCCAGCGTAATTGTGGCTCTGTGGCTCTTTGACTCTGAGATACCCGGTACTTGCAGGAATAGCTAGAAAAGCAATAGAGAAAGTAGAAGAATCCATAATACGTTTTCATGTGGTTTTATATAATATTTCAAAAAATCAAATAGATTTTACATGTTTGGCCGAAAGATTACAAGAATTTCTAATGCCTTTTCGCCGAATGCGATCCAAGTTGAGGTCAGTTTTCAATTGAACTCGGCGTAGTCCACGTCAGCATCTTCATTCTGAATTGCATTCCATATTTGATTCCATATTTGATTCCATGGATTGTTCAGACGCCGCCATGATCGCTAGCGGCACCTGAGTGAACGATTTTGGTTTCTTTGATTTGAAGTTTCGCTTTTTGGACTTGCTCTTGAGCGGCTTCTTCTTGTGGGTTTTGATCCTTTTTTGGGTCAAAACGTCCTGTTCCGAATTGCCCAAGCGTCGAAAGAAGGAATAGGCCCCGGCGATCTCCACCATGACACCCAGCCTCTTGAAGTTCTGCAGCGATCGATAGACGGCATCGGGCAGATTGCCGACAGGATTCGTGTTACGCAACGTATGACGGGTCTCCTTAAGGATGCGATTGAAGGGACAGAACTCTATTCTGGAGGTTAGCTTGTGCAGATTCCGGAAGACGTGACGATTGACTTTGCGCGGCACGTTCCACTGATCCATTTCTGTATTACTGGCGAAAGAGAAGGATATGTTAATATTACGAGTAGAAAAATACACGTATTTTGATTTTGATTTTTATTGCAATAAAAGCAGAAAAAAAACTGGTTATTTAGATTGTTGGAAAATGTTGTAGATGTTTTCCGTTCGAAGGTTCGATTGTGAGTGAGGAAAAAGGGAAGGGCTCTGTACGGTTACAGATTGACATTTCCAAAAACAGGTTACTATGTTTCTTTCAGTATTTTCTTTCAGTGTTAGAATGTGCCATAAAAAGGCAACAAGCCAAATGAAGTGAAGTGTAACGGTCATCGCGGATTAGCGAAAACGTAAAAAGTTCCTGTCTCTGTCTCTGTCTCGGTCCTATCAGGGTGTGTGTGTGTTTTTGGGTGTTTGGGTGTTTGAGTGTGAGTGTTAACAGTTAATTGTTTTGCGTGCGTGTCACATATGGCCAAAACCCCTCCACACCCTCCATCTCTTTGTGTCACCAAATTGTGTCATTAGCAGTCGCATAAAAAGCAAAATGGCCCGAACAGCTCATTGGCACGTTCCAAACGTTTCGAAATGCTCCGAAAACGCTTCAAAAATTTCCCCATGAAGATGATGATGCTGATGATGGCTAACGAGGACCTCCCCCTACAGGACCTCCATCCTGTTAGCCCTGTTAGCCCTGTTAGCCGGTTCAACTCCCATATAATTTCTTCTCTTGGCAAAAAGTCTCAACTTTTCGCCAGAGTTTTATTTGCAAGCCATAAAGTAAAGTTGGTCGGGTTTATAACCGCAGAATAAAAGTTAAAAATTTATAAATCAGCGGGGGGGAGTCCTTCTGCACCTCCCCCTTGATTGCTGATATGACAGTTCCCGTCGTCCCAGTCATCGTCCTTTTATTTACATTTCTTGTTGCAATTCGTTGGGCTTACATTTTCCCTCAAAATAGGATAAAGGCAAAAAAAAAAGCCAAACAAATTGACAATATACAAGCGGGTGGCGGAGGGTGTGTGTAAAAAATGTAATAATAAAAATAAAAATAAAAATAAAACTTGCGCCGAAAGGCGGCGAAACTAAATAAATAAATGCCCCGCCGCCGCCCACACATATTCGTGCAAGTTTTATTTAAGAGTGCAAAAAGTAAAGCAATAAACACGCACACACCCAAAAGAACACACACACCCCCGCACACACACTGGCACACACACCCACCCACACACATGTGTGTGTGTGTTCTGCATGGAAATAAAAGTTTTCCATAATTTTGTATAAGAAAAGTTTTCTTTCGTTGTATTCCCCGCCATAGTTGCAAGTGTTTCCTGTTCGCCATTTTTTTTTCCCCTATTTTTGTGGCGCCATCTCTCTCGGCCCTCGCCATCTAGCCCTGCTGGTGGTCTAGGCCCAAAGTGGCTAGAAAAGTTTTACGCTGCTTGTGAATTAATTAAAAGATGAACTGGGCAGGCCAACAAAATCCGGAAAAAAGAATCACCCGCAAGATAAAACTAAAAGGGAGGAGTACGGAGTACAAGGATAGGAAATAGTGGGCTTAACACAAAGCAGGAGACAGCAGGAGACTCTTTGGGGGTTAACTGGCAATAAAGTCTAGAAGAAAGTCCCAAACTCGAATCTTTTTCTTTTGCAATATCCATTTTTTTTTTGTATATTATTTCTTTCAACAACTAAAAATTTAAAAACATAAAACATTTGAAATTTAAACCGAGAAATTTTGAATGTTTGGAAAATGTTATGGAAAATGTGTGTATTAGTGCTTTTTGAGGTCCTTCAAGAGCTGGCCTCCGCGGGCGATCTGGCGAAGGCTGCGTTCGAGCAGCAATGGATGTGTACGTGTCAGGACAACCAGCTCCTCAAAGCTCATTATCTCTTCGTCCTCGTCGATGTGACGGAGCTAAGGGGGGAGTTATTATAGTTATTATATCCGTGAAAGGTATTCAAGGACCTTACCTCGTTGATTTCGTTCTCGTTAAGGCTTAGAGTGTTGAAGGATGCGCAAAGCGAGCTAGTGCTATCGCTCGCCTGAAGCTGCAATTCCTTTGACTTCTTCTCAGTCTCCGGCTTTAGTTTCGACGGCTGCGGCTTGATCCCCTTTGATCCCGATGCCAGCAGTCCTTGATATTTCGATCCAGAGGGACCCGATGATCCCGATCCCAGCAGACCTTTATATTTGAATAGCCCCGAGGATCCAGAGGGTCCCGATATTCCCGAATGTCCCGATATACCAGAATGTCCCGATGATCCCGAAGCTCCCGACAATCCAAACGGTCCCAAACCAGAACCAGATGCTCCCGAGGATGACGATGCTTTCAAGGTTACCGACGACCCAGAGGCCCCCAAGGATTCCGATGATCCCGATGATCCTGATGATCCCTTTCCCTTCTTGTCGCCATTGTAGAAGCGACGCTCGCGAGCCAGCGCATCAAGGGTCCTGGCCAGGGCACGCGGCGAGGCCTGGGTCAGCTCGAGTATGTCCTCGAAGGTCAATAGCTTCTCGTCCTCCAATTCCCGCTTGACGCGCCGATAATTCTCGTAATCCTCAACTGTCATATTCATTTTGATTTGATTTTTCTAATTTTTTTCTATCACTAAATAATTCAAAATAATTTTTTCACTAAAACTTGCAAGGAAATATTTTCGATGAATTTTTTTCTTATAATTTTTTTCTCTTAATTTTTTTCCGATTTTGATTTTTATTGTTGCTTTTGAGCCGGGTTGTATTAGACTGATTCTAGATTTTGGGCTTGTCTACGAAGTAGCAAGTTTTTGACAGATATTTTCCACGGAGCTCTACGTTTTGGGAAAATCGCAGAGTTTTTTTGATATAAATTCATGAATTTTTGGTTGAAACAAGTAGGCTGTGTAGTGTTCTCGTAGAAATATGTTTTTGAAAGAGATTCTGGATCAAATTCCCTTAACAAGTAGGCTGTGGAATCGAAAAAATTTAAGATTTTCTTCAAAACAAGTAGGCTGTGTAGTGTTTCCATAGAAACCTTTTTTTTGGAAGAGATTCTGGATCAAATTCCTTTAACAAGTAGGCTGTGGAATCGAAAAAATGTAAGATTTTCTTCAAAACAAGTAGGCTGTGGCCTAAACTGTCTTGACCTGGTGTCTGGCTTTCCCATCTCAACTCACTTCATTTAGATCATCTCAACCAGGCACACATAATATTTCCGAGTTCAGAATAATCAATATTTCCATAGCAAAAATATTTACTCAAGATGTTGTTTCTGCCAATTTTCTTGATGGCGTGCAACGTACTCGCCGCTCTAACCTACGCCTTCGGGAATATATGTTCCTTTTGCGGCAAGTTGCATCAATTCAATCGCCTCTCGGAGATTAGCGCAACTGAACTGAGGATGCAGGCCATGATCGATGCGGCAGCAGTTGATGGAGTTGATGAGGAGACAGTGGCCTGGTCCGAAGTACTTATCTCCAGCCTCCGCGCCGATTTGATTGCTCTGTCCGACTTCTAACCTGCAGTCTTCAGTTTCGATGTTAAATAGTTTTTGTTCTACACTTCGATAACTGGCTGTTTCCTGGAGGACGATGAGGAAGAAGACGACCCCTGGCCCTGGATCTGAACGGCATCCGATGTGGAGCTCTGGGGAACCTCTGGAAAGCCTGGTATCGAAGAAATAAACGTTTCGGTTCAATTAAAAAAAAAAAAATGTAAATCGTGTTTTCATTTATTTGAATATTCGTATGTATGGTCTAGATCTAGATTTTTTCCAAATTTTACTTTTGATCCGGCCTGATGACCTGTGAAAAGTTTGAAATGGGTTTTTAAAATTCCAAAAGGTGTGTCTGTGCATTTGGGTTGACTTTTTGGTGGTCGCTGCGAGGGAGGAGACGTTAGGATAGGAGTGGCATGTGACCAAAATCCAATACAGAAATGCAGCTCCGGATGGTGTTGCAAAGTGTCCTACAGTACTGATGTCCTCATGTCGTGCTGTCCTCGTGTCCTCATGTCCTGGGTGATTTTGAAAAGTGCCGTAGTGGTGTCAGGGGTTGCCATAGAGTGGGCGGTATGCAAATGCGCTGCAAGAGAGCAACACAAATGCAATTTGTATAATTGACTGTGACTGCGACTGTGACTGTGACTCCCTGGCTTTGGCTCTGGCTCTGGCTCTGTCTGTGACTGTGACTATGACTGCTTTAGTTTTAGTTTGAGTTTGGGTTTGAGTTTGGGTTTGGGTTTGGGTTTGGGCTTTGGTTTTGCCTTTTGAGCTGGCTAGGCGCCTCCTTTTCGATTTGAATTGTATTTGTATTTGGCCGGTTTGGTTCAGTTCGGTTCGGTTCGGTTCTATGGTATATGTTTAAACAATTTTGTGTGGCCATGTTGTGCTGCGAATGAGAGGACTAGGAATGGAAGGAGGACCATCAGTCCTCTTCCAGTGCATGTTGTCCTGCATTTTAGTTTTGGGTTTCGTCTGCCACGTGCGGTTTTTAGTTTCAGGCCAAGTGGGATTGCCAAGTTTTGTTTGGGTGGCCAAGTTGCTGTTGCCATTGCCATTGCCGTTGCCACTGCCGTTGCCACTGCCACTGCCGTTGCCGTTTTGCTGGCTTTTTGGAATTTGTTTGCGGTTAAATGCAATTAAAAAGAGATTTACAAGCGGCTCTCGCCCGCCTCAACAAAAGTGTCGCAACAGTAGCTCACTCTGCCACTCTGCCACTCCCTGCAACCCTTTTAAAAAACAAAACAAAAAAAACAGAAATATAATGCACATGGCCTAGAGAGCAGACAGTTTCCATTCTATATAGAATCCCAGTCCTAGTTGGCATTGCTGAGCATTATGTTTGCTTTCAGTTGAAATAAGTGGAGAATGCATATGTTTCGATTTGGTTTTCGGTTTTTGGCCAGACTTATGGATTTGGTTAGTTGCCAAAACAGGCTTTATGTTTCACAAATGATTTACTGAGTTGCAAACAGAAAAACCAAGCCAGAGCCTAAGACCTAAGATATTCTTGGCATAAAAATTCACCACAAAATAGCCAATTAAATGAGAGGTATTCCAGGGACTTGGTTTGGATTTCTTCGACACAATTGCCATTAAAATTGACTTGAAGTTATTTACATGGCAATTAATAAATGCCATTATAGCCCAGCAGAGAGTCGCAGCAGGACACTCCCCAGGACACTCCCCAGGACGATGAAGAGATGATGAAAGAAGGAAAACAGAACTGAAGAAAACTGAAGGAAGAAAAAAAATAGGTACATGTAAATATTTGGAGGGGAAAAGCACAAAAGCCAAAAGGGACAACAATGTGAGATGTAATGAAACCGAGGGGGGATTGAGACGTTACTCGTATATAAATACGAAATACAAATAAAATAAAAGGATCAAGATATATATTGTATAAATTATAAATGCCAACAATAACGTATTTTCTTCCTACTTCCCTCTTCCTTGTCAAATTAAAAACGAAGATAAAATACTAAGCATAAGAAAGGCAGAAAAAGTTTCATGTCCTGGCAGGACATCGTTGGCTTTCATCTTTCATCTTTCGGATACAAAGATACTCAGATACAATGATACATTTGTATCTGACGACCGCCCTCGGGCGACAGGGAGCTGCCAATTAATGCGAATACGTCTCTTAGGGCCAAAAAGGTGGGGGCGTGGCTGTGTCCAGGACGTGATGTGACTAAAAGGATACCGCCCACTCACTTTCAGCTACCAGCTAGCTATGAGCTTTCTTTTTGACTTTTTCTTATTTTTGGCCAACTATTTTTGTTTCATTTTCAATTTTCCAAATTACATTTGAAATTTTTGCATTTGTGCATTTTTCCTTTTCTCTCTAACGCTAAGGCTGCCTCTTTCTTTTACTTGCTGTCTATCTCTTTCGGTTGTTTTCGGCTTAGAGCAAAAATATTTGTACATAAATATTTGCAAAGGCTCCTTTGTTCGGTTCTTGTAACGATTTCAAGCATTTCCAGCATTTGAGAGCCCGGTTTGTTCTTGTTGTCGCATCTTAAATATATTTTCCATGTTTGTCCTGGCTGATTGTAATGCAATTTGTATGCATTGTGCATGGCCAAGCCGACAATGCCAAGGAACTGAATCTGAATCTGAATCTGAACCTGAATCTGGGATACTGCATTCTGAATCCTGGCTACTGAATCCTGACACCGAATCCAGGCACGCAGGCCAACGGGGAACCTTTTCCGACCAAAAGTCGGGCCATCTGGCAACCCTTTTGGGAGAAAGTTTGCAGAAAATTGGAAACCTGCGGTGGGTGGAAAATGATGTCAGGCCACAACATTATTTGCAGAATCAAAATTAGTTCTCCGTCATCGGTAATGCAGACAAACTAAAAGTTGGCTACTTTTTTTTTTGAGGCAAAGTCAGGAAATCGTCAGAAATCGAAATTCTAATCGAAAGACAAGATTTTAATATGGAAAAGTAGAAAAGCAGAAGGACATCGTCCCCGTTGCCACTGTCCTTAGTTTCGAGAAACTCTCAAATGATTGCCGCAGGGCAGAAAGGACCTGTTTTCAGCACAATCAGGCTCGCTCTCGTGCAATTGACTCGCATCGCATCGAAGGACTTGGCTTGGCAGGACTCGCAGCACTAGCAGGACCAAGAGTGTCATTGCGAATGTCATACAAATTGTACGAGTCTTCAGTGTCCTGTGTCCTCGTCTGCCAAAGCCAGGGGCTGCCGCAAAAAAAGGGGTTTAGTTCCATAAGGCAGAGGGTGTGGATGGTGCGGAGGCAATGCCAGGATCAATGAATGGCCCAAAAGGGGGCAATGAACAATTGAGCTGGCAATTCGACACCAATATCCCCACGACGAAGGCAAAATCAAGTTGCTGGCTAAACTGCAACGGAAGCATTTCCAGCTTATTTCCGAGAACAAAAGATTTCATAATTTAAATTTAAAACCAATTCTTATAGTTATGTTCCGCACTGTACCCCATAATCTGTGGCGATTTTGGTAAGCAAGTTGACCTGCGACCCGTCAGAGTGCAGGATTCATTTCTTTGTTATTTCATCCAGCTAATGGCAGTGGCATCCTTGAAGGCTACTCCATAGTCCTGCCCCAAAGCACTAATGTTGCTTAGTTGCTCTTTTTTTCTTGCCCCTTTTTCCCCCCTCTCATTTTTTTTATCTTGTTGCACACACACACACACACACACACACACACTCCTCTTGCAACTAAATAATCTTTGTGCAAAGTTTTTCTTTGTGCCACCAACTGTGGCAAAGGGGCAGCCACAGAGCAGAGGAGCACACACCAAAGAATAAAAAAAAATAGGATGAAAATAAAACCTCAAGTCTCCTGCTGCGAGGGGTCCTGATCCCGCCGATTGCCAGGACCCGGTTATAAGCCACCGAAAGCTCCTTGACAAGGACCTTCTACTGGCAAGGATACGCGTTTACCCAACGCACTGGAATGTTATTCGTTTAATGAAAGTTTCCAACACTTTTTCATATCGAAAATTAACCAATTAAAGTTCAATAAATATAGTATAAGAGTATCATAATTAATAGGGTAACACTCGTTAAATATCGATAATCCTGTTTTTTTCTACAGATATCTCTTATACAGACATTAAATAATCCTCAAAAAAGACAACCCGCAGTGTTAAATTTTGATCCTTTGATTACGCTGTAAGCCGCCCTTAAGCTTACCAAAAAGCTGACCAATTGAGTTCTTCTTGTATAAGTACAGTACTTGTATAACTGTAGTTCCTATCAAAGTTTGATAATCGCTTTGTATGGTCACACACGAGTGGCGCTTAGCCGCAACAACTTAAGCTCTGGCCACACTGGCTCTACTCGCCGTCGTAAACTTTATCGCAAAAACCTTAAAAGCAGGCCAAGTGTTGGAAAAAAAAACGTGGCCAAAATCGCAAAATCCAGCATCGCGTAAAAAGTAAACCCAAACCCAAAAACTGCTCAATTGGTGAGATTTCTTTTTCCTTTTTTTGCTTTTTTAGTTTTATTTCTTTATTTTTCTCTACGATTTTTGTTTTTAGTAGTTTTTTGGTTAAGAAGTTTACGTTTCTTTTGCGACGACCCCCATACAGAAACGAGACAGAACCGAACGGAACAAGACAGCGAGAGAGAGGTAGGATGATAAAAGTAAAACTTTATGCAATAATAGGGGCACTGTGGGCGTGGCATGTGGTGTGGTGTGGTGTGGTGTGGTGTTCAAGGCTGGACCCATGGTGCACGTTATTGCCAACATATGTTGCCCTGCCCGATATTATAAAAGTACCAGCACAGCCTCGCACAAAATCGAGACAGCCACGGCAAGTTGCATGCAACTTTGTGTGTTGCACACAAATCATGTTCCATTTTTGGGACCCAGCTCCTCCCTCCCTCCCTCCCCACTTAATTTATGTTCTCTTTACCAACTCCCCCGAAGAACCAAATTGGTATTTATTTGGTTTTAGTTTCATTTTTCGGAGAATGTAGAAAATTCTGCCACTTCATTTGCGGAGGAAGTTTTTAATTCCTTTCGGGTTGTTTTAAATATTTGTGAAACTAGTTAGAGACAGAGACTCGCAGAGCTCGTAGTTTGGTTGCCATTTGGTTGACTCGGTTAGTGGCAATATTAGACGAGGGGCTAATTACATCAAATATGTTTACGGTGCAATTAAATTAATTCAAATTGGACGCAGTTCAGTTGGCAGCCATCGGCTTGTTTGCTAATTTGATGCCAGCGATGCCGGGACGATGCCTGTCAAATATTTGTAATATCGGTCTATATATTATATTATATACTCGTATTGTGTATATTTATTTTATTGAATCCCCTGCCGGATTGTCGGTTGTCCATCACATGTTGCGCCTGACAAATTTCGGTCCTTTTGTCCTGTCATCGGATTTTCTTATTAAAGAAACATCGCATTTCCGCACTTTCACTTTCGACTTGCCTCGACTTTCTTGCTGCCACTTTCTCCACTTGTATTGGCAATTGCTGGAACCTGTCACGCCTACGTTTCCATTTCAGGATCTTTGTATTTTTGGCTTTTCGGTTTTTTTTTTTGTTTTTTTTTTTACAACTTCTAATAACAGAAAAGTGCTGCTGATTTGGTTCATCACTTCAGTACCATTTCCGCAATGGCACTTTTGTTGTTGTTGTTGTTGTTGTTGTTGTTGTTGTTGGTGTACCCGGCACGCCCTCATCCTTCGTTCTTCGTCCTTTGAGTTCCTGGCCTTCACCAGCTGTCTGTCGTTTGCGTTTCATTTTATTTTATTAAATGAAATGCCGTCAAATGCGCCGCAACAGCAACGAAACATGAACAGAGACAGAAACAGTCGAGTGTCCTTATTTCCCCTCTCTTTCTAACGCCATATTTTGTTTCTGTGTGACTGGGTGAGTGTGTGTGAGATACTCGTATGTAAATCCTTCGAGGGTCGACAGGAGAGTTTGGGAAAGTAACAAAATACAAGAAATCTGTATTTATTTTTAAACATAAACAAAATCTATTAAGTAGTATTTTTTTTAGTATTTATTTATATTATAATTATATATTTAAATCCTTAAAAGATCTCCTCTATACATTGTAGAACCCCCCCTATTCCGTGTCATCCTCTGGCAGTACAATAAAAATAAGCACTAAAAATAAAAGAGAAAAAAACGGCTTAAAGGCAGGGAAAGAGGGCTGTAGATGGGGGGGCGTGGCATTAGCAACTCTCGATGCCATAAAAAACAAATCTTGCCATAAAAATGGCCAACATAATTTAACAAAATAGCAATATCCACCCCCTCGGCCTCAGCCCAGACGAGAAGTGGGGAGGTCCTCATAAAAAAGTGTACAATAAACGCAAACTAAGTGGTCCAAAGGGGGAGGGGGTACAAGCTGGGGCGTAAATACTAAAAAGGGGGTGGTGTTGGGCGGGCTGGTCCTCTTAGCGCCGCGAGCTTAATAAATGCAAATGTGTCCAAGTATGAACAATTATAGAAAGGAAATTTGCATTAAAAATTTATGTACTCTCTCTTTTTGTCTCTTGCCGCAAAAGATAAAGCCTCGCAAGTGCGACATAAATTTGAGCCGCCGCCCACTAAAAGCAGACCATTTGTATACTGTTAGAAAAAGAATGTAAAGGATATCCTTTGGATATGTTTAGGAAAAATCTAAAGGATTAGGAGTAGCCGGTATCAGACAGTTCAGTCAAGAAACCCCATTTTTGTTCTCTTATAGATGGTTTTTTTGTTGAAAACAATAAGTTAGATACATTTCTCTCAGTGCTTAGCCCTGCCCTTCAGAATTCGGGATAATGGCCGCTCTCTGCGGTCGTTGGCGGCCAGAGGAACCCCAAGGAAACATTCGTTCGCACAGATGTCTTTAGTTGTTGTCCTTGTTGGTGTCCTTGTTGCTTTGCTTATGCTTTTAGTTGTTGTTGTTGACAGTTTCGAGTGGCATGTTTCTTGTTGCTGTTGCCTTAGTCCTTGTTGACTGTGCATGGAGGCCTAACTAGCAGGAAGTCATTAAGTTGTTTAGCTCGCAATGGCAGCTTCTTTAATATTCCTTCTCGCTGCTCCTTGCTCCTCCTCGCTTCGCACAAAAAATGTCCTTTGGCCAACTTCCGCAGCATGTGACATGAATGCCGCTTATTTATATTTTATTTTGTTGGCTTCTTACTTGTTTTGAAGTTCCTGCATCTGGCTTGCAGCGTTTATTTGGAGCCTGGACGTGGCCAATTAGCCAAAGGATTCTATGGAGAATCGCTTGAGGTAATATCATCATTTCAATATCCTTGAAAATTGCCATAATTCATGTTTTGGCCTTTCGGCCCTTTTTTTTTTTAAACCCCGGCTGGCAGTTAACAGCTCATAAGTCATTTCTTTATGGCCTTTTCCAGGACTTTTCCCTTTTTTTCGTGTTGCCTTAACAGCTCATAAAGCCAAAGGACTTGTTCGGCCTTCACACTTAATAAATATTGTAATTGTAAAATAAAATGCATAAAAAAAATCCATAGAGTCCAGGTCGAGATTACAATACACTCTCTCTATGGTTTCATTCCGAAACTTTATTTCCTTAAGAAAATATTAAGCACGCCCCAATAAGTATGCTACAGATTTTGTAAAAAAAAAAACAAAACAAAACCAAATAGCAGAGAGGTGTTCCGTTTTTTTTTTTTGTTTTATCCTGCTTTGGCAGCTCGGGAATATCCTTGGGAAATCATTTACATAACACTGCAACATTCTCAAAGTCAAAGTGCTCATGCCCTTGGATGTGGCAGAAGTCGGTAGGGAATAGGGAATATGGCCCGCAAGAAGAAACAAATATTTGTTGATTTGTTGTAACCAAGGCAGACAAAAGGGCTCGGGCCGAAAACTTTTATTGCCCAAACATCACCTCCCTCTCCAATTTGATTCCATCTCTCATAAAAATTGCTTATCAATCGCAACAACAACAACAACAAACGAGAAAATTATATATAAAAAATGGGGTATATTTATTTTTGTTGGTAAGAAAAGGAAATATATATTTTGTGGGTTAGGAATTTCCGAAAAAGGAACATACTTTCTCTTTTTTTTCGCTCCCTTTCGTTATGATTATTATTATTATTTTTTTTTTGATTATTGCTCGATATTTGTCAGTGAGTAAAACTTTGGAGCGTTATTTAGCCATAAGAAATCAAACTTTCTTAATTAACTTTCTTGAGCAGTAGTCAGCAGATGCCAGGGATGAGGCTTGCTTTTTGGGGGAGTTGGGGAAGTAAGGGGTGGCTCTTGTAAAAGTACAAAAAAAAAAATGCAGAAAAAAAGACGGAAATCCCATCAGATACTTCAAAAGGGGAAATATTAGAAAACGAAGCTGCTAGTTGGGGTTTTTTTTTTGAGGTTATACAAAGAAACATGTCACAGCATGAACGAATATCACGTGTATGCTGTCCTCTCTTTTTTCCCCCATAGCCCATTTTTTGTATCGAAGCAGTTTTATCAAAAGTTTTATTGATTTTCAAGTTTGAATGATAACTTTACAAGAGTTTTTCGCATTTTCCGTATGTATCGGTGCGGGAGTACGATGAAAATTGTTAAATTGCTTGTTATTGACAAATACAAGAGTTTCGCATGTGTTGGATAGAGATCGAGATAGAGATAGAGATAGAGAGAGGTAGACGTAGTACGTAGTACATGTCCCAGGCTGCCAAAGTTATCAATTCCAATTATGTAACCAAAAATAATTTGAAAACTTTGGCAAAAGACCAACACACACGGCGACCCACTTGATGGCTTCATAAGTTCATACTTGTTACCTGTGACTTGTCAAGTATTTGACTTTATCTCGGGTGTCCAGTTTGCTTGAGTTGGGTTTTTCAGGTTTTCAGTTTTTCAGTTTTTCAGTTTTCCAGTTTTCTCTTGGCCAAGTTTTGGGCTCTGTGAGATTTGAGTGGGCTGTGGCGTGGGTCGGGGTGTGGCCTCCATTGATCGTTTAGAGTCACAAATGTGACAGAAAATGATTGGGACATGGCTTGACTTCCGGTGTGACTTGTTCCATTCACATATTTGTACCTTAAATTGTGTTACTTTCATTAAAATTCAAGACATTCCAACCTGTTACTGTTACCATTTTTTTTTTTTGTTTTTTTTTTTTATTTTTGGATGCGGCAGAAAAGTTACTTTTGGGAAAAGTTTGGAAAACACCGCACACATCATGACTCTGTCAGATTTTGGCCATGGTAATTAAACTTTCACTGCTGCAGTGAAATTAAAAAATTAAAATAAAAAACCGAACGCACTGAAGAAACGGCAAACAATATAAAATATATATTTTTTGAGGGAAAAAACAGCATAATGAAAATGAAGAACGAACTGCGGCAGTGTTGCGAGAAAAAAACCCAACGACAGCTTGTTGACAATGTAAATAATGTGACAATGGGGCGGATGAGTGATGCAGAATGAGGCGGAGGGCGGAGGGCGGAGGGCTGAAGGCCTCGTCCTGATCCAGGAGGCGTGGCATGGCATAGCATGGCGTGGCGTGGCGTGCCTCTTGCTATTGCTGTAAAATTGGTTAGTGGCGAAAGTAACGTGAATGGGCTCAAGTGCATGTGTTTGCCGTGACGTTGATAAGCCAAGCCGCAAAAGTGTCATAAAAAATATGCAACTACCAAGGCACCAGGACAGCAAACCAGCAAACCAGCAGCAAGGAGGCGATGACAAAAAGCCAGCGCAGCCCAGCCCTATATCCTGCGTACTATATAGTTCCCGTCCAAAAACTGTTTCTCGCCGGGGATTATGTATTTTCTGTTGGCGTCAGCGTTTTGTTTTGGCCAGTTTACTGGCTTTTCGCCTTCAATATCCTCTTTGTTTCCCTGGCTCCTCGTATCCTTCCCTCCCTCCCTCCTCACACATACCGCATTTAATTTTTTTTTTGGTCCTTTGGCAAAGGAAATCCTTCGCAGCGGGCGTAAAAGTTGCGGGAATTTATAAAATTCACATTGACGCCGCAAATGTCATTTATCAACGTGTCACTGCCAGAGAGAAAGAGCAAGACAGACTCATATGGAGTGAGAGAGAAAGGTAGAACCCTACCATCCATATAGAAAGAGAGGGGTTGAGACCAATTGGCTAAAAATTCTGGTTAACATCGTCTAGTTGGTCTAGATTCTAGAAATAAAACCAAAACAATGCCAAGAAATCAAGTTTCAAATTGCTTTTAGATTATTATTTTTAAAAAGAAAAAAAGTTACAAAATATTGTGTTTATCCTTTATAAAAAAGGATTATATTAATTAATATAATATTTTGATGCTTTAAAACATAAAAAGTTAAGGGTTTTCAATATTTAGTCTTAAGATTAATGTTCTCCAAAGCCTCTAAAATTGGTTTTGAATTTCTTCATAATAAAAAATAAAGAATAAAATATAATAATACATTTTTTAGAACTTTTTTTGAGTGGCTTAATAAAAACAAATCTCCCCTCGCCAAGAAAATACCAAAAATTCGACGTCTTTTGGAATTGCAACTTCTGCTTCTGCTACGTTTTGGCCCCGTCTATTCTTTCTCCATTCTCGAGCCAGTTTTGGGGCAACTTTGCACACTTGCCACTAAATTTTCAGCTGCTTTTGTGTTATGACAATTATAATTGTGATTTTGCATAGGATTCTCCTGCCTTTCCTGCCTCTCCTGCCTGCGATTGCGAATGCGTGAGGCAGTATTTCTTGGCAGGAAGTATTTACGTGGGAAATTGTAACAAATGTTTTCTTAGCTCCTTCGATGTGTGCTTTTGTACGTGTGTATGGGTGTGTGTATGTGTGTATGGGTGTGTAGCCTTGTTGCACTTTTCCGCCAGCCGCAGGACGACAAAGTAACCGAAAACTGAAAACTGAAAACTAGAAACTGAAAACCAACGGCATCCAAAACTAAAATAGTGAAAATTAAATTACATGTGGGTGGGTTCCAAATTCCATGGGTGTAACAGAATTATTTTATTAAGAGGGTTCGGGGGGGGGTTTTCCCGTTTCGTATATAAATATTTTTGTTTTAAAAGGAAGAGGATAAAATGGTAGAAATTAAATAGAAACCTTCAGGCTGGTTTTCAATTTAATTCATTTAAATAGATCGATTAGAGTCACTTTTTAGATAAAAGATATCATTAGTAAATATAATATTTATCTTAAAAAGGAATTTGATATTCCAATTATATTAAAAATATTGGTATTTATTCATTAATTTATATATAAAATTGTTAAAAATAAAATACTGGTTTTTAATTGGTAAAAGAGGAAAGGAGATACTAAGAGGCTTTCCCTGCAAACTGTTGTTAAAATCCTTAGTTTTTCTTCTATAATATTTATTTTTTCTTATATATTTTCTATAATTTTCTTTAAAAAACCATTAAATATTAAGTTTAATGTTAAAAAGTATCCTAGCTACGCCCCTGAAAAGGTGCATGAGTATGTGGCATGTGGCATGTGGCGGTTTGTCTTAAATAGTCATAGACTGTTAGACAACAAACAATGCGCTGCCGACTGTGTCTCCTCCTTCACCTACCACCTCCTCCAGCAATCCTCTCCAGGCTGTGCTCCTCCAGCTACTTCTTCTTCTTTTGGCCAAAAAGTCCTTTTTTTTTTTTGGACTGCAAAGAAAAAGGCGGCAAGTGGGCGGAGTCCATGCGTGGTGGGCGTGTTTGAAAAGTTGCAGCCGAAATGAAATATGCTCTGTGGCACGGCGAGAAATCGCAAGCCAAAGTAGAGAGGAGAAAGGGGCTGGAGAAAGTAGAAAGTAGAAAGTGGAAAGTAGAAAGCAGAGGGCAGAGGGTGAACGAGAAAAGGGGAGAACTCGAGTGGAGACAAAAAGCCTTGGCAGGAAGTTTTTGGCTACGGAAATTTATAAGATTTATGTTTAATTGTTGTTTTTGGCTTTTGCGGCATCTGCCGCGTGTCTCTTGCAACACACACACACACACACACACACCCCCTTTCGCTTTTTTCTGTAGGGTAGGAGGGGAAAAACAAATTAATTAGTAAAATTAAATGGCAGACGACGGCAAATGACAAGTTCAGGCAATTTAATTTAAAATACGACCAACGAATTCCTCACCAAAAATCAAAATCAAAATCAAAATCAAAACGAAAATCATAACGAAAACAAAAATGAAAATCATAAATTGCAAACAATTGTTGGTTCGCTAACCGCAAAAATACCGAATGATGAATTTTCTGGTGGAAATTCAACGAAATTCAACGGAATGGATCGAGGAAACCCGAACTAAACTCGTTAGGACGAAAACAGGACAAATGCCATAAATTACAAAGTGTAAATGGCTCTCAAGGAGACAAATCAAATCGTATCGAAACGAAACGAAACGAAACGAAACGAATATTCGAGATATATATATTCGATATATAGATATATATATTTGGATTTATCTTGCGGCTTGCAATTATAAATGCATTTGTCAAATATTGAAACAAAAATGAAATAGTCTCCAAGGAGATGGTGTGGTTTTTGCTGACTCAGCAATTAATACCAATAATGCAATGAATAGTTCTTGGCTAATTTGACAGAATGTGGCTACACAGAGAGAAAGAAAGCCTTTTTTAGCAATTTCTAACTTAAAAGTTTCCTTTGTAAGGTTAGCTTTCAAGAGTTGCTTTCAGTTCCCTTTAAATAACAAGCAACAGCTTCCTGTTAAGCTTTTAAATTGTCTGAAAATAAGCGAAAAATCTGCCATATTTTTGCCACCAACTTTAGATTGAATTTTTGGTGAATTTTGTGAAAGCAAACGAGAGCATAAAAAAACATGCTCCTCAAGTTGTTGTTAGAGCTTTTCACCCATGGATTTGAGGTACTTGAATGGCCAAGGAATAGGAATAGGGATTTCGGGCTAAAGAAAATGCTGTCGCAGGAGGACTCGACTCGATTTGTGTTGCGTGCAGATTTGCGTGCGGAGTTGCCAGGACCTTTTTGGTATCCTTTAGGTATATGGTAATAGAGCTGGCCAAACAGAACACAGAACAGAGAACACAGCAGAGCAGAGCAGACCAGAACACAAATCCTGACCACAGAAGCCATGACCGCACTTTTAATCAAAGTGAAAACTATGAAAATTTATAAAATAATTCTCGTAAACGACGAAGAAGAACGACGACGAGCCTGTGTATGGGTCGAGAGTCGAATAAAAAGTAGAATTTGTGCAAGGAGCTGTCACTGCATACCCCGCATCCTTAAAAACCATGAAAACCAAGGATTCTTTGGATATATTTATATGCTCTGTGTTCATGTTCATGTTTGTGTTTGTGTTTGTGTTTGGATTTTCGGTTTGCCTGGGTTCTGGGTTCTGGGTTCTGGGCTCTCGGTTTTTGGTGGGCTCCTGCCCATGCCCCTTGCCAGCTGTGAGGTTATTTGCATGATATATGCAGTTATAATAAACCACAAGAGCTGCTAAAGCAACAGAGCCAGAGCTGGAGGAGGAGCGGGAGCCAGAGCCAGAGCCAGAGCAGGCCAGGGGACTCTCCAAACAAATACCAATGTGCAACGGTGCGTGTGTTGCACAAATGGCAAATGGTAAATGGCAAACAGGCCACCAAAGACCATCGCAGATGCTAATCCACCTAATCGAAGGGTTTTTTTCAATCTAAATTAACCATAGAGCATTATTTAATCAATTCGTAGCCCTGGGATAACCTGACCGAAAAGTAGGCCTTGGTTATGGGAAAATTTGAATCGAAAACCCAACAGTCGGTGCCTCAGTTGTCATTGTCACTTTTGTATCGTCAGTGCCTCGTTCATCGCAGTATTGTGTTAGCAGCAGCGCGTTACGAATCATCTAAAAAAAAACTTTAAAACAATATCTTAAAAAAAAACTCTCTCGGAATTATTACTATTTTTTTGGAAAGCGGGAGATAGTGTAAAACATAGAAATGAGCTTTGAGATAAACCCTCCCAACGAAGAATTAGGACCGGACGTGGTCGGAAGTCGTGAAAACGTTTTGGATTTGGGTCCAGATTTTGACGAGATACTAGACGATGCGGTCAATAGCATCGATCAGATACTAAACCCTATGGGCAGTGGCACCAATCAGATACTAAACTCTGCGGTTAGTGGCATCGCTGGCATCGCTGGCAACAATGGTCAATGGTTGGCTCGGTCAGGCGAAAGCATAGGGTTGTCCCAAGCAAAAAGCAGGTTATTGGTAATACATTTGGCTTTGAACACAGCCTGAAGCTGGTAAGTTTCCATTTTGAAACATAAAAAGTACGCCTATTGGGTCGTTTCCATTTTGAAACATAAAAACTACGCCTATTGGTTCGTTTCCTGATAAAGAGTCCACCATTGACCCGAAATTCGGTTTGTTTTAGACATTCTCTACCCCCGCTGTCAAAAATCAGAGTTGCCCTTCATTTGTCAAAGCAAAGAGAAGAAAGCCTGACTAGCCTGACTGGCAAAAACTTTAGACACAACCCTATTGACAGCTCACTTTCTTTTCTACCTTCACTAGCAGTTTGACAGGTCGACTATCATAGCTGGAAATATTAGCAGTGACTTCGAGAACAACGACATGAACAAGCCTAAGGGTAACTTGAAAACCGCTAAAGAACAGCACAATGTCTCGAGCAGCAGCAGCTCCAGCTCCGGGTCGAGCTCTAGCTCTAGCTGCAGTTCTGGCTCCAGCTCTGGCTCTGGTAGCGAAGGCGGCAGCAGCGGTGCCGGCGGCGAATGCCAGGACATGGATGCCATGCTGATTGACTTCATCTCGGACCACGCCAGTTACATTGATGTCTATGCGGAGACCCGCGATCGTACTAATCAGGTGAGTGAATTGTGTTCGAACTGGAAGCCTGCCTTGACCTCATGGCTTGACCTTCGACCCTTCGACCTTCGGCTCGCTTATAGCAAGAGGAAGATTTCAATGTGGCTGGTATTGATTATGATTTTGATTGGTCTACGATGACAAATTCTGGTGCTCAGGAGGATCAACCGGGTTGCTCGACCAACAATGCTGCTGGCCAGCAGATGGCGGAAGGAAGTGCATCCACTGCGGCAGGAAACTCTGAGGCCCGTTCATCAGGCAAGAACATATCCAATCAGGCTTCTGGATCGGACATGGACATTGAATCTGCAAGCGGTTCTGAAGAGGATGGCTCCAGTTCCAGCTCTTCTGACGAAACATCGGTAAGGAATCTATTTTTCATTTTTTTGGTATTGTAGTTTTTCATTAATTCTTAATATTAGAACTTTAACTTATTATACAATCTAATAATATTTATTTAGATTTATTAAAGTTATTCCCTTTTATAAATTGGAAATCTTTACAGAGCTCTTCGGCCGAGTCCTCGGAGGGACAGATTGGCCAACGTACCGAGGGTGGACTGAAAGTTCGCCTCCCAAGGAAGGTCTTTGATCAGCCGAAGCAGGAGCCCCAAGGTATTGGATCCGGTTTTTTTCAAAAACTCTTACTATAACGAAATCTATATATAAATCACAGCTAGCACAAGCAAGGCCGCCATGGTCGCAGCCATTTCACCAACCATTTCCGCAATCACCGACACGGTGAATACTGGCAAGGAGTCGACTCCCGAGACCGAGGAAGCCGAGGCCGCAGGAGGTTCGCCGATGCATTTCGTACCGGCTCGTCCAATGGGTGGAAAGCCCAGTGTTGTGTCACTCAAGACCTATCCGCGGAGCGGTATGGCGCCGGCCAAGCCGAGTTTGAGCGTCAAGGGAACCAAGAGACCTGCCAACCCGAGGACTCCACGTGAGGCGCCCATGAGGCCAACCACTTCCCGAGCTGCCTGGGGTGGCAAGGGGTCTGGAATAGGAGCTATGCGAGCTGCTGGTGCAGGAGCCGGAAAAGGTAAAGGTGCTGGGAAAGTCATCCAACATGGCGGCAAGTTGTCCAAAACCATTGCATCAACCCAATCGACTGTGAGTATTACAATTAGAGTGTAGAATTCGAATTCGATCTATTCAACTTTTAATGTCGCAGAGACCCACGGTGCCAGTGGCACAGAAGCCTTCTCTGTCGAAAATGGTGGCCCAGAAACCGGGAGGAAAACCATTCATGCAACCAGTGGCCCAAAAGCCCGTCTCTCCGGTCGCACCGCAGTCGCGGGGCAAGCAGATCGACAACAACGGCTATCCCGTGCCCCAGTCCCAGCTCCAGCCCCAGAGGGCTCCTACCATTGGCAAGCAGATCGAAAACACCATGCCTCGCGGCGGCGGCGGAGGCGGCGGCAAGCCCACAGTCGCCGTTGCCTCACGTGGCAAGCAAATTGACAATGTCCCCTCGACAAGCCGTCCACCATCTGGCAAAAAAATTGACAATGCCCCCTCGACTAGCCGTCCACCATCTGGCAAGAAAATCGGCATGACAGCGGTAAGTGAAGCATTCTATATCTTTATTTCTTCTATATCTATCAAAGAAAAAAACCAAAAATTAATTATCCCATAATATTTTGACAAGAAAAGCTATTCACCAAAGCGGTGAATCTGAATCGATAAATCATAATCGATAACCATTTAGTCAACACTGCAAAAGAAAGCTTTATGAAATAGTTTATAATTTTAGCGGGGGTCTTATTTGAATCACTAACCTATTCCTTCCCATTAGTTTATGAATGGAACGATTACCCGTCTGGAGGATAGACCCCGCTCCAAGACCCCACCATCGTCCTCATCCAGCGGCTCATCTTCGTCCGGTTCTGGATCCTCATCCGGGTCCAGTTCTAGTTCAAGTTCTGGCTCGAGTTCAAGCTCCAGCTCCTCATCCGAATCTGACTCCGAATCAAAGGGCACATCTAAGGTAGAATCCAAAGACGGATCCAAGGCTGAACCGAATGCCCAATCCAAGGCCGAACCGAATGCCCAATCCAAGGATGAACCGAAGGCCCAATTCAAACCCAATCCGAAAGCCCAATCCAAACCCGACCCAAAAGCCCAATCCAAAGCCAATCCAAAAGCCCAATCCAGACCAGGACCCAAACCGCGATCCCGAGCCCCATCCAGGGCCGCGTCTTCGGCACCCCGTACCTCGAATGAACCAGGTCAAAGAGCAGCTGCCAGGCTCTCCGATAGCTCATCGTCCTCGGGCTCACCCATCCGCAAGCCGCAAGGACTACCTCTGCTGCAGTCACCAGTGCGATCCACGCCCAGAAGCCGCAATGCCCAGCCAGAGACCCGCGGCGTCCTGCCATCCCTGCCTAGCCTGTTTGATTCACCGGAAAAACCCCGCCCACAGAAATCCCTCAACACCCTTCCATCACCCTTGAAGGAGAGCCTCCCCATGCCCGTCCTGTCCGAGTCCTCCTCATCATCCTCGTCGCGATCATCATCCCGCACCGGAAAACATAAGCCCAAGGAGATGGCCGTTTCCGCCTCATCCCTAGCCAAGGCCCTAGACACCGTTGCCCAATCACAATCCTCCGCCAAAGACATGCCTGCAGTCGGATCGGAATCGGGCTCTCAATCTGGAACTTTAACTACTTCGATTTCTGTGACTGGTTCTGGTAAGGGCTACTCTGCCGGTTGCGCAGTAATTCCTAGTTCATCGACCGTCTCTGGTTCCTTAGCCATTTCTGGTTCATCGACAGTCTCTGGTTTATCGAAAGTCTCTGGTTCATCGACAGTCTCTGGGTGCTCAGGCATTCCTGGTTCATCGATAGTCTCTGGTTCATCGACAGTCTCTGGTTCAGCAGCCATTTCTAGTTCATCGACAGTCTCTGGTGCATCGAAAGTCTCTGGTTCATCGACAGTCTCCGGGTGCTCAGGCATTCCTGGTTCATCGATAATCTCTGGTTCATCGACAGTCTCTGGTTCAGCAGCCATTTTTGGTTCATCTGCAGTCTCTGGTGCATCGACAGTCTCTGGATCATTGGCCATCCCTGGTTCATCGGCCATCATTAGTTCCACATCCGGTTCAAAAGCTCACCCGAATGGCGGTTCCAATTCCGTAACTAGTTCTGCTCCCGCATGCACTCCATCCCCATCATTATCTGTTTTCAAGTCGAAGGAAGTCACGTCAATTGCTAACGAAATGAAAAAGGCCGCGGTCCAAGTAAATATAGAACCAGATGTAAGTAATATCAAATTTATAAATTTATGGGAAAAACGTTTCATATTCCAGACTTCGCTGATAAAACAACCTTTTCTATATATATTTACAGAATAAAAATCCAAGCAATTCCAATGCAGCCAAAACGGATCCGAATGCCAAAGCACCACAAGGACGCGCTCCGCCCAAGCTGAATCGACCGATTCCATCAAGACGCGTTTGCAAGCCCCTTCCAACCAATGATACTAGCGATTCATCATTCGTCAGGATTCATACCCAACCGAAGCGTGTGGTGAACCCCGTGAAAAGGAATCAAATAAGTCTACCTTCGTCTCTGGAGAAACGTCCGAATTCGGAATTTATATCAGCACATAATAAGTCGTTAAGGTTAAATTTGAGCAACAATGAGAAGCCTTCTGATTCGGGAACGCAAACGGGTAAGACTCCAATTGATTCGAAGATGGATAGTTCGGATATTGGGAAAGCATCAAGTGAAGCTATGTCGAAAGATGTCAAGCCTTCTTATTCAGGTTCTGCAAATTTGTTGAAGAGACGACAGACTACTACTGATCAGAGAATGGTGATTAATGAAAAACTTTCCTGTTCTAACAATATGCAGCGAAGGAAGACTACTGACCACAGGATCGTTCATAATGAGAAACCTTCTGACTCTGGAATGAAATCTCAGCCTACATTGCCCAAAGATGGTCAGACTTCTGGATTCAAAACTATGGCGCAGAGGAGGAAGACACTCGATTCTAATTACCTGAAACCTTTCATTCCTACTAAGAAGGCATCCGGCCAAATGCCATTGAATCCCATTAATTTAAACATTTTGGGTAATGCTAAACCGTCTGGTTCTGGATTGGATATGCCAAAAGTTGACAATACGGGTAAACCCTCCTCCTTTACAAATTTGGCGAAGAGAAGACATACGATTTGTGACCAAAACGTCAATAATAGGGCTTCTGTTTCTGGAATGCAAGCTCCGAAACAACCAAGTGAGCCTACAGTTAGCAACGTTGAGGATAAATCGTCTTCATTCAAAGAGATCGCTCAGACGAGACAAACAACCGATCAATACCAAAAACCAAAAACTGCCAAAAAACCTTCTCTTCTTGCAAAACTGCGAAGACAAACACTTCAACTGAATCATATAGCGGTACCCAAAAGGAAACGTGGAAGACCTCGTAAAGTATTACCAGATCCTTCAGTGGGTGAGACGACTACTGTGAAGGAAAAGAAGCCTAGAAAAAATGCCAAAGCTGCGAAAGAGGTAAATTCCGGTAGCGCCCAAGCTTTAGCAGTGGGAAATCTGAATGGTCCCCAGAATATGGTGGAATCGAAACCGGCACCCTTTGTTCCTGAGAAGCCTCCAAGAAAACCAAGAGAGACCAAACCAAAGAATCTCAAATCTAAGGCAGAAGAAACACCTTTGACAGGTCCCAAATATATTGATGAAAGACCAAGCAGCTCCAAAATGACAGTCGTGGATAGATCAAATGCTCCCAAAATTGAGATTCGGGAAAAGCCAATATATCCCTATAAAACAGCTGACGAAAAGCCAAGAACTCCCATTCAAATAGCTGCCGAAAAGCCAAGAACTCCCATTCAAATAGCTGCCGAAAAGCCAAGAACTCCGATTAAAATAGATGCCGAAAAGCCAAGAACTCCGATTAAAATAGCTACCGAAAAGCCAAGAACTCCCATTCAAATAGCTGCCGAAAAGCCAAGAACTCCCATTAAAATAGCTGATCAAAAGCCAAAATATCCCATTCGAATAGCTACCGAGAAGCCAAGAACTCCCATTCAAATAGCTGCCGAAAAGCCAAGAACTCCCATTCAAATAGCTGCCGAAAAGCCAAGAACTCCCATTCAAATAGCTGATCAAAAGCCAAAATATCCCATTCAAATAGCTGCCGAGAAGCCAAGAACTCCGATTAAAATATCTACCGAAAAGCCAAGAACTCCCATTCAAATAGCTGCCGAAAAGCCAAGAACTCCGATTAAAATAGCTGATCAAAAGCCAAAATATCCCATTCAAATAGCTACCGAAAAGCCAAGAACTCCCATTCAAATAGCTGCCGAAAAGCCAAGAACTCCGATTAAAATATCTACCGAAAAGCCAAGAACTCCCATTCAAATAGCTGCCGAAAAGCCAAGAACTCCCATTACAATAGCTGACGAAAAGCCTAAAACTCCCATTAAAATAGCTGACGAAAGGCCACATAGTTCTCATAAACCAACCGGAGGAAGGTTTCTCGAATTTAGAAGCGTGGAGAATGTATCTTCTCGAATTGAAGAGGTGGGAAGGCCATTGGTAGCCAGAAATGTAGGATTAGGAGCATCGTTTTGTGGAAATATAAACAAAGGAGTATCACTGGAATTCAAAAAGTTAATGGAGGATGACGAACCTCCCGGAACGTCGAATGGAGTAGGAGTCCAAAGTCCAGGATTTTCTGCTAGAATGGAAGCCAAAACTGTGGAGGAAAAATCGTCTTCTAGAATGAGAATCGGAGAAAGGCCGGTTGGAAAGGTTTACAAAGGACTATCACAGGAATTTATAAACTTAATGGAGGATGACGAATCTTCCGGAACGTCGAATAGAGTAGGACCAATAGTAGTTCAGAAGATTGGAGGATTTTCTCCCAAAATGGAAGCCAAAAATTGGAGGAGAAACCTTCTTCTGGAATCCAAAACAAAGGAAGACCTTTGGTAATCAGTAATAAGGTTCAGGAGAGACAGTCCTATGCCAGAATGGATAATAGAGGAAGGCCGAGTCCAAAGGAATCCAAACACATCGAGGAGAGATCATCTTCTAGGTTTTCGGATGGAGCTCGAAACATTGAGAAAGTATCTTCTATAATCGAAAAGGATGAAATACCAATGAAAGTCAGACGCACAGATGAAAGACAATCGGCTTCTGGAAAGGAAAACAAAGGAAGAGTAACGGAGTTCAGTCATAAAATGCAGGAGAGACAATCCTATGTCAGAATAGATGATAGAGGAAGGCCAATTTTGACTTCTACGAGTCAAAAGGAATCCAAACACATCGAGGAGAGATCATCTAAGATTTTGGACGGAGCTCGAGCTGAGAAAGTATCTTCTATAATCGAAAAGGATGAAATACCAATGAAAGTCAGACGCACAGATGAAAGACAATCGGCTTCTGGAAAGGAAAACAAAGGAAGAGTAACGGAGTTCAGTCATAAAATGCAGGAGAGACAATCCTATGTCAGAATAGATGATAGAGGAAGGCCAATTTTGACTTCTACGAGTCATATAGGATCCAAACAAGTCGAGGAGAGATCATCTAAGATTTTGGACGGAGCTCGAGCTGAGAAAGTATCTTCTATAATCGAAAAGGAGGAAGTACCAATGAAAGTTAGACGCATAGATGAGAGACAATCATCTTCTGGAAAGGAAAACAAAGAAAGAGCAAACGAGCTCAGTAACAAAATGCAGGAGAGACAGTCCTATATCAGAATAGATGATAGAGGAAGGCCAATTTTGACTTCTACGAGTCAAAAGGAATCCAAACACATCGAGGAGAGATCTTCTTCCAGAATCTCACATGAAGGAAGGCCATATGATCCCCGAAGCATGGCGGAAAGACCTTCTAGGATGCCAAATGGCGGAAAGCCAAAGGAATCCACAAACGTCAAGGAGAGACCGTCTTTCCGAGTGTCAGATGGAGGAAGAGTAATGGAAAAAAGGCCAGCTTCTGAAATTTCGGATAGAGCTCGAAGCATTAAGAATATATCTTCTATAATTGAAAAGGAGGAAATACCAATGAAAGTTAGACGCATAGATGAGAGACAATCGGCTTCTGGAAAGGAAAACAAAGAAAGAGCAAACGAGCTCAGTAACAAAATGCAGGAGAGACAGTCCTATATCAGAATAGATGATAGAGGAAGGCCAATTTTGACTTCTACGAGTAAAAAGGAATCCAAACACAACGAGGAGAGATCATCTTCTAGGTTTTCGGATGGAGCTCGAAACATTGAGAAAATATCTTCTAGAATTGAAAAAGAGGAAAGGCGAATGGAAGGCAGACGTATGGATGAGAGGCAGGAAAACAATGGGGGACTCCTCAAGTTCAGTAATAAAACCCGAGAACAGTCCCATACCAGAATAGATAATAGAGAAAGGCCTATAAATAGCAAAAACTTGGAGAGCGGATCAAGTGCTACGTCTAAGAGTCAAATAGAATCCAAACACGTCGAGGAGAGATCATTTTCTAGGATTTCGGACGGAGCTCGAATTGGGAAAGTATCTTCTAGAATTGAAAAGGAGGAAAGGACAATGGAAGGCAGACGTATGGATGAAAGGCCATCGTCTTCTGGAAAGGAAAAGAAAGGAGGAACACATGAGTTATGTAATAAAATGCAGGAGAGACAGTCCTATATCAGAATGGATAATAGAGGAAGGCCGATTAATAGCCAAATCTCGGTGGAAGGACCATCTTCTTCAATGGAAAACAGAGCAAGTCAAATGGATTCCAAACCTAACGAGGAGAGATCATCTTTTAGAGGATCAAGTAGAGGAAGGCCTAGGATTTCGGATAGAGCTCGAAACATTGAGAAAGTATCTTCTATAATCGAAAAGGGGGAAAGGCCAATGGATGAGAGACCATCGTCTTTTGGAATGGAGAAGAAAGATAGACCAATTGAATTTAAAAATGTAGTGAAGGAGAGACCATCCTATGCTCGAATGGATAACAAAGCAAGTTCAATTGGATCCAAACACATTGAGGAGAGATCATCTTCCAGACTGTCATATGAAGGAAGACCTTATGGTGCCCGAAACATAGCGGAGAGACCGCATTCTAGGATGTCAATTGAGGAAAGGCCAAGGGAATCCAAAAAAGTCGATGAGACACCGTCTCGTCGAATGTCATATGGAGGAGGACTACTGGAATCCAGAAAAGTCGCGGAGAGACCGTCTTCTCGAGTGTCAGGTGGAGGAAGAGTAATGGAATCCAAAAAAGTCGATGAGACACCGTCGCGTCGAATGTCATATGGAGGAGGACTACTGGAATTCAGAAAAGTCGCGGAGAGACCGTCTTCCCGAGTGTCAGGTGGAGGAAGAGTAATGGAATCCAAAAAAGTCGATGAGACACCGTCTCGTCGAATGTCATATGGAGGAGGACTACTGGAATCCAGAAAAGTCGCGGAGAGACCGTCTTCTCGAGTTTCAGCTGGCGGAAGACCTACGGAGGAGAGACCAGCTTCTGGAGTTGCAACTGGAGGAAGACCAACAAAAATGATTCAACCAATTCCATCCTCTAAAAAAATGGAAAACGGAGGTAAACCAATTGAAGCTCGCAAAATGGAGGAATATCCTAATACTTCTAAAATTCCAGGAGTAGAAACGTCATCGATATACGACCCATTGAGTTCAACAGAAGAATTTTCAGATGATTTCCCCGAAGATCCACGTCCACAGTCAGTCCAAAGTGCGGGAAGCAATAAGTCTGGTAAGAAGGGTGGGAAGAATGTAGTTCGTCCAGTTAGCGTAATACCAGTATCGAAGCCAATCCTCAAGTTTAGTCCCATTATGCCAGTAGTACCAAAAGCAACCGGAGTACCGGGCAAGCAGGTCAGTTCTGAACCCGAGATTTCTAAGGAGGAATCTCCGGTATATGTTGAAGCTCGGGAAGAGTGTGCAGTCGAGACAGTGGAAGAAGTTCCTTCAGTTAGCGTCATACCGGTATCAAAGCCAATCCCCAAGTTTAGTCCCATTATGCCAGTAGTACCAAAAGCAACCGGAGTACCGGCTAAGCAGATCAGTTCTGAACCCGAGATTTCTATGGAAAAGTCTCTAAATTATGTTGAACCTCAGGAAGCACCACGAGCAACCGGAGTACCGGTCAAGCAGGTCAGTTCTGAACCCGAGATTTCTGAGGAAGTATCTCCGGTATATGTTGAGCTTCGGGAAGAGTGTGCAGTCGTGACAGTAGAAGAAGAAAGGGAAATGGTTTTTGAGGGAGAGAACCCCAATTATCGTAGGTCTGATATAATTGATAGTCTTTTCGAATGCGACGAGAACGAAGAAAGAGACCGAACTCGAGGTGATTACCAATATGAGTCTTCGGAGGATAGTCCGATTTATGTAGAGGAGGAGCTTGAAAAAACTTCTGGAGCGCAGATTCTTGAGCATCAAGAAAATGAACTGAAGGACAATCCAGTCCGATCTGATCCTGAAGAAGTTCAGGAAATTTGTCTTGCCGAGGAAGTAATCGAAGAGAATAAATCTGAAATCGCTGAGAGTGATTCGGAGAAAGGTTCCTCCAGAATGAAGGTTTTTAGGCTTGAAGAGGAGAATCCATTGAGGATCAAGATTGTAAGGTGTACTGAAGAAATCGAACTGGAAAATGTGGCAGAAGTGCCAGCAATTGAGGAAGAGAAGCCGGTTTCCAAGCGTAAGTCTAAAAAGAGCAAGAAACGCTCGTCATCCAAAAAAGGGACCGATTCAGAAAGCGAAGTCAAGCCTCCTAAAAAAGATTCAACCAGGAAAAGCAAAAAGGGTTCAACAACTAAGAAGGAAAGTTCTTTCGAGGGCACTAAAGAGAACGTAGCTGAAAACGAAAGGGAATATGAAAATAAGGGTCTATCGAAGCAATCATCCAATAATGTCTCATCAAAATGGGCTGCTGCAACAGGAGTCGAAGCCCAAAACGAGCTTGCTTCGATAGACCCTTCCCGTAAAAGTTGCAGCAGCTCATCAGAGAGTAATACAGCAAGCGAATCCCAAAATGAGGCCCAAAGTGAAATCGAGCTTCCTTCAATAGAGCCATCCCAGAAAAGTAGCGAAACTTCGTCATCTAATACGGAAATTTCATCAGAGATTTCTAAAGAAAACGAATCTCAAAATGAGGCCCAACGCGAAATCGTGCTTCCTTCAAAAGACTCATCGAGAAAGAGCAGCGAAACTTCGTCACCTAAAAGGGGAAATCCTTTAGAAAGTGCTTCAGAAACCCATGGCCAGCTTGTCGACAAACATCGTACAGAGGATCCACCCAAAAAGAGTAAGAAATCTCGGGAACGTGAAAAAGAAAACTCGGCAGAGGGAGCTGAGGTTGAAATGGATTCTCAAAAGGAGCGGCAGTACGAATTCGAGCCTCCTAAAAGCAATCCATTCAGGAAAAGGAGAAGTTCGTCGAAAATGGAGGATTCATCAGTGAGTGCTTCAGAAAACGAATCTCAAAATGAGGCCCAACGCGAAATCGTGCTTCCTTCAAAAGACTCATCGAGAAAGAGCAGCGAAACTTCGTCACCTAAAAGGGGAAATCCTTTAGAAAGTGCTTCAGAAACCCATGGCCAGCTTGTCGACAAACATCGTACAGAGGATCCTCCCAAAAAGAGCAAGAAATCTCGGAAACACGAAAAGAAAAACTCATCAAAGGGAACTTTGGAAATCGATGCTCATATTGAATCTCCAAAGGAGCCGCAATGCCAATTCAAGCCTCCTGAAAGCAATCCTTTCAAGAAAATGAGAAGTTCGTCGAAAAAGGAGGATTCATTAGTGAGTACTTCAGAAAACGAATCTCTAGGCGAAATGCTTCCTTCAAAAGACGCATTCAGACAGAACAGCAAAACTTCGTCATCTGAAAAGGAACATTTTGTAGATAATGCTGCAGAAAACAATGGCCACTTCGGCGACAATCATCGTACAGAGGATCCTCCCAAAAAGACTGAAAAATCGCGAGGACGTCAAAAGGATAACTCAGCAGAGGGAGCTGTGGATATCGAGATTGAAATTAAATCTCAAAAGGCGCCGCAATACGACTTCGAGCCACCTAAAAGCAATCCATTCAGAAAAAGGAGTTCGTCAATAAAGGAGTATTCATCAGTGAGTGCTTCAGAAAACAAATCTCAAATTGGGTCTCAAAGCGAAATGCTTGCTTCGAAAGACTCATCCAGAAAGAGCAGCAAAACTTCATCTAAAAAGGAAAATCCTTCAGAGAGTGCTTCTGCAACCGATGGCCACTTCCTCGATAATCATCGTACAGAGGATCTTCCGAAAAAGGACAAAAAATGGCGAGAACGTCAAAAGGAAAACTCAGCAGAGGGAGCTGTGGATATTGAGGTTGAAATTAAATCTCAAAAGAAGTTGCAGTACGAATTCGAGCCTCCTAAATGTAATCCATTCAGGAAAAGGAGAAGTTCGTCGATGAAGGAGGATTCATCAGTGAGTGCTTCAGAGAACGATGTAGGTTCTTCAAGGTACCAGTCCAAAAAGAGTAGGAAGACGTCCAAATCGGATTATTCCTCAGAAAAGGCTACAGAAAGCGAAGCCTCCTATCTTAGAGATGATTCTCAGAGAAAGAGCAAGAAATATCGGGAAGGAAAAAAGAAAAGCTCCTCGGAAAGAACTACAGACAACGAATCTCAGGTTGAAGGGAAAAGGGAAAGAAAAAGTAAGTCCTATCGTTCAGAAAAAGCTAAAGAGGAAGTTCAACATAAAGTCCAAGCCGATTTCGTGCCTGCGGCAGATGATCCTCCTAGGAAGAGCCACAAATCTCGAAAAAGCGAAAAGGAAAAGGAGAGAAAGCGACCTGGTGAAGAGCCAGAAATGCATGATCTTTCCAAGAGTGAAAGGAAACCAAAATCCCAGTCCGATGATAAGGAAAACAAGGATCCTTCCAAGACAAAACCATCGCAAAATCCATTCCAAACCTTCAGGAAAAGAAAATCCTCTGAATCGGAGCCTAATAATAATCCAAGTAGCTTGAAAACTGCAACTGCATCTCTTCAAGGAAATCCGTCCTTATCAGAGAATATAATTGTTAAAGACGACTATTCGATTAAGTATATTACTTCCGATCGGATGCCCTCTCGGATTCCTTTGGTAAAACTCGATCAGAGGCTATCGTGTTACAGAAAAGTGGCTGCTCCTCTTCCGGCTCCTGTTTCCGAAGTCGCTCCACATCCGGCACCAGCTTCGACTTGCGTTCCCATCACCACTTCTCCACCGCCACCGGTAATTCCAGCGACTCCTCCACCGCCTCCAAAGCCAAAAGCCAGCAGGAAGAGGCCAATGGAATCCCGGCCAAGAGATCTACCAATCCTAATGGAAGCAGTCGAGTCGCACTCGAAAAGATCCTGCCCCAGACCGCGGAAAACCGAGCCCAAGCCAAGAGAAAGCAGGAAGTCTTCAGAGTCGCAGAGTCGCAAGAAGGTAGAGCCGCCACCCAATATAGAGGAGGCTCCGTTGACCAAAATGGATTCGAAACCGAATAAAAATGTCAAACCCGAACCCAAGATTGTGGAAAGACCACCTTCACCGAAAAAAGCCATCAAGCGCAAGCAGGAAGAGCCAACTCCAGTTGCTCCGCCGCCGAAAAAAAAATATCCCGAATCCTATAAACAGGACTCAAAATATAGCCACTTCAAAATCCCGAAAATTGAAAACCAACCGCCAGTGGACTTCACAAGTAAATCGATGCTTGAGAAAGAAACTCCTCCGGAGAGACCAGCACCTAAAAAAATGTCATTTCAAGAATATCAAGCCAAGCGGTTGGAAGCTACGCAATTGAATTTAATGGAAAAGGATTCTGTGAAGAAACCAATTCCGGAAAAGACTGAACCTTCATGCTCAAAAATCATAGCCATTTCCAAATACCCTATTCTAAAGGATTCTCTGAAGAAACAAATTCCGGAAAAGACTGAACCTTCAAGCTCCAAAATCATAGCCATTTCCAAATACCCTATTCTAAAGGATTCTGTGAAGAAACAAATTCCGGAAAAAACTGAACCTTCATGCTCCAAAATCATAGCCATTTCCAAATACCCTATTCTAAAGGATTCTGTGAAGAAACAAATTCCGGAAAAGACTGAACCTTCATGCTCCAAAAACATAGCCATTTCAAAAGACTCTGTTCCTAGTATTTCGGTTGGTGAAAAGCAAAACACAGCAACTGAAAAGGACACGTTCAAGGAAAAGAAAGAGGATACTAGTTTTGTTGAAAAGACCCAGCCCAAGGGCGGGGAAAATATTCAGAAGCCTGAATTGGAATCAACTTCGAAAGTCTCAAAGAGCGTAAGTTTTATTGTATTTTTCTGGCATTTAATTTGAAATGTTTTATCCCTTGGATAAAGTACAAAATTAATAAGAAATTTTAATTTCAGGCTTTAAAATCTAAATTTTATGTTTATTATTATTTCAAAATATTTGGGATTCATTAATTTTGGTTTTTATTTATATCCTTGCCTATATTTCTAATGACATTTTGTATCTCTCGTATCTTGTAGAAATTGCATCGTCGCCAGAAGATGGAATTTATTGTTAGCCGTGCCTTTGATGGACGCAAGTACAGGACCCTCCGGGACATCCGGGAACGCACCAACTTGCCCAAGAACTCCATCCGTCGTGTCCTCAAGAGGATTGGTAAGATCAAGCGCACCAAGTGGCGCATCAGCATGTTCTATTTGGAGGCCTACGTATCGGAGATACTTCAATCCAAGAAGAAATTTAAGGCGGTTATTATTGCTAAAAACTTAAAAAAAACTTTGAAGTAACTTTGAATTCACTTTCTTTCAGATTTGTCTGAACCGCTTGTTCCGTCAGGTGATTAGTTGCTACCAAGGTCGCAAGTTTCTTCGCATCGAGGACCTATGCATGAAGTCGGGTCTTCCCGAGTCTGAAATTCGTGGCGCCCTGAAGACTATTGGACGCAAGCGGTCCACCAAGTGGCGTCTCCTCGACTACCAGAAGCCGGAGGTCCACATCCATCGTGGCCATCGCCGTATCAATCGTACCGATTCGTCTGAGGGATACTAAAGCTTCCATGTCAAACAACACCACAGAACACCACACCACACCAAGAGACACGTAACATTTCCAGTTCCCATTTCCGTACCGACAATACACGTTCCATAATTGAAATAAACTAGAATTAATAATGATGCATTAGCATCCAAATATGCATGGTATTTAGAATTGGTGAAGGTTTTAGCATGGTTTTTGGTTTAAAAACACAAATTTCTATATAAAACTAGCCTTAAAAAAAGCATGCCTAAGTATCCTCATTCATGTTATTCAAATATTTAAATAGAACTAAAACTTGAATACTAAATTCTATTCTTTATTGGAATTCCATTAACCTTTATCCCAAAATTCCGATATTGATCTAATGGTTTTGGTTTTTTGCTAACTTTTGAGTTTTCTTTGGCAGCTGCATTTCCGGATATTTTTGTGTTGTACTTTCTATTTTTTTTTTAGGTGTTGCAGATGCTTCTGATGTTGCAGCAATTGTTGTTGCTGTTGCACGATTGGTCATGCACCCGCCCGTGTGTTTTGTTGATGTTTTCTATGCGCTGGCAATTAATTGCTTTCAAATCCTTTTATCCAACAGATTTGGTCAATTTATTTTGTACAGCATTTTTTGTTTGTACTTTTGGTGATTGTTTTTTTTTTTGGTTACAGCTTTGCCGCATATATATAGTATATACATGTTCGATATATATATATGTAGTACAGACTTGTTTTTGGAGTACATATGTGAGTAAGCATGTTCGGTCTGAATTTATTACATGTTTAGTTTATTGTTTTTTAATGGCGCTTAGTTTCAATTTGAGCATAGCAATAAATTACACATTACTGACCGGACCGAGTCCTTTCTCGTCTCTCGTTTCTCGTCTCTCGTCCTTTTTTTTTGCGTCAGTGCGGCTGGGCGGCAGTAAGCCAGTGAGGCGGTGAGGAAGTGTGTGTGTGCCATCCGAGGGTAAGCCAAGTGCTTTAATGAGGCCAAAGGAGTCGATCCAGGGAGCATTTGATGCCAGATTGATGCCAACCACAGACAGTTGACCTTTGGCCGGCGCTTCAACGTTTCTGCGCCAAGGAAAATGAGGTTAGTGCTCGAAAAGCATTCTCTTTCAGCACTCTGGATATATATAATAGATATATGCTTTGGCTATATACTCGTACTCGTACATGTTAATGGAATATTAAGTGCTTTGTTCAGAGTCTTTAATTGGTTTTAGTCTTTGGTTGAATTCAACAAAATCTTAGATATTCAAATTGTTTGCTGCTTTTTTATGTTTAGTAAAATTAATATTATAATTGTTTTTTTCATTACGCAGACAATAACGAGGTAATTGCGATTAAACAAATCATTGAAATTCGAGAATCAGTCAAAAGTTCGATTAAATGGAAAGGAAATCCAGAGAAATTTCTTGAAATCCAACAGGATTTCTTTTAATTGGTGAGTACGGTGTAGGAAATTTCCTAGATAGAAAAGTTTTCGTTTAATTTATTTAATATTCACATAAAAATCAACCGCTTAATGCTAATACCTGTCAAAAATCCCCCATTTTAATGTCATAAAATGTCACCTTGGTGCAGTTTATAAGCCAAGCTATTGCCACTATCTGGGCCCCCGTTCTGGCCACTCCACGAGCCGTAGTTAATAATTCTGACCCTTAAAGCCGGGCTAATTTTCTAAAAAAGTTTGCCCCTGAATGTATGCAGTGGAATTTTGAAGGCGAATCTATGGGAGCAGACTGCAAAAAAATAGGGGGAAAAAAACTGCAAACTGCAGACCATAATAATTTTCGCAACAAAGGGAGCACCTCAACTTGACAGGACCGGAAGTTGTCCCCACTTGGCTGGTAGCCCACCTGACCCTTTTGGCCTGATCCTGCCACTGCTCCTGCCTTTGCTTCTGACCCTGCTCCTGCCCCTCTTCCGCTGTACAAACGCAAACTGAATGGCCCGCAAATTCACGGCAAATTTAATGAAATGCGCAAATTAAACGCAGCTGCAAAGTAAAAAAAAAGGGGGGGGGAAAAGGAACCATTCCAGGACAAAGTGAAACAAATATTGCATAATATTATTGCTTGCTCGGGTCGTGGGTGGTGGGGGGTGCGAGGTGGGTGCTGGAGGAGGCGTGGCCCTCCCAAGCAACGTTTACAGTAAACGAAAATGCGGAAGCAATTCACTTTCGGCTTTCAGCTTTTGGCTGCTGCTCATTTCTCTCTGCATCCTCTTTTCGGTGTCCTTTTCTGTCTTTTTTTTTTTTTTTGCCAATCCTTGCTTCTATGTCCTGGTGTCTGGTGCTGGTTTTTCTATGTTTTAATATTTATATCAGGGCAGCAGCTTTGGTTCATCCTTGTCGTTGTCAACGTCATCATTCCGGGGTCCAAGGGTCCAATGTCCTAAAGTCCACTGCACGGAGATGCAGCTGCTGCTGCACTGAGAGAAAAATTAAAAAAGAAAATTGTAGATATCCTTTAAAAAAAACATAAAAAAGATAGACAAAAATCTTTAAAATATAATTTTTTTTTAACACTTGCCTCTTTATATTTATTTTAAATACAATATTCTTTTAGCTTTTAGCCATTTTTTTTAGCAATATAATTTGGCAGCAATTTTGCATGCTTAGCTGCTGCTCTGGCTCGCTCACTCTCCAGAGACTCCCCCAGATTCGCCGCCATCGCCTTCACCTTCCTTCCGTTTCCGTTTCTTTCCGTTCTGTTCCATTCCGTTTGGTTTTGCCTCTTTGGCGCGACTTGGGATGAATTTTTTTCGTGTTTTTTCTTTTGTTTTTGTGTGCTAATTACCATAATTAAGCAAAGGTCAGGCTTTAGTCGCCTTTTGTGGCCCAGGAAGGCGAAATAATAATGCGAGGAGAAGACACGGACACAGCAAAAGGGGGAGACCGAAAGAAGGAACCGAAAAAATAAAAAAAAAAAAAAATAAAAATGGCTGACCAGCGTACAAATTCCCATCAAACCGCCGCATCGTCCTGGCTCCCCTGGTGACCCCTCCTTCTGTTCTGTTATGCATTATCTTTATGATTATGTTGATTATGACGTTTTAATGGGTTTAGTGAGGCGACGACGGCCACAGGGGGCACACACTGGCCCGGGGGGGTGAAGCGGGATGCTACGCCCTGGGTTCTTGGTGGGTTTTTTCTTGGAGGGTGGCGAAAGGGAGGCGTGGCTTGGTATCAGCTTAAGCTGACAACAGAAGGGCAACAAGAAAAACAAAGACTTGACAAGCTGTTGGGGCACATTAAGGCATGAATGCAGTTTGCCGCTTCTTTATGTTCTCCTTACCCTTCTTTTTTGTAGTTTTTTTCAATATTTTTTTAGTCCAAACATACCCTGTAAAATAGGATAAAACTTAAGACATATGTACATAAGTTTGTGGGTCATTTTTTGAAGTTATTTCAAAGGATTGCAGGTTTTAGAAGGCGTTGTTGTTTTATCATTAAAACCATATTATAAAAGGTTCCGAATAACAACATATTTGTGAGAATTAATATTTGTTCAGTTATATAGAAGCTAAGGGTTACAGGAAGATGTTTTATCGGGATATATGGTATAATTCATGTTTCCAAACCATTGGCCTTTAAAACTAGAAGAAAAATTTATGAAAGACCAACAAAAAGAAAGAGAGAACAAAATAAAGCCATTAGATAATCCTGATCAAGAATATATACCTCATAGATGTTTTCTAAACTCCATTTCGACAAATCATAATACCCTACCCGTTAAAATTCAAATTTTATGCCAAAAAGATAAAAGTTCCTTGGCATCTTCTCAAACTTTTCGCTTTCTTTATGATTTCCCATCATACGTTGTGTGTCACTTTGCAGGGTAATAGCTGCGTCGACTATTAAAACGGCATGCAGCTTAATCTCAATATTTCATTTTTTATTGCCGGCACTCAAAACATTACTTAGAACTTGGTCAAATTACTCGGGGGCTTGTCTGTCAGCGCTTCCTCCTACACTTCCTCTTCTACTTCCTGGCTTGCCCCGCTTGCCACTTGCCACTTGCCACTTGCCTTTTGCGACTTGCCACATCGCCGTGCTGTGTAAAAAATATTTGGTACTCTCGCTGACGAAAATGAAAATTCCGCAGTAAACTTAACTTGGAAACTGCAATGTCATGACAAATATACAAGGAGGACCCCCCAGGACCGAGGATGACGGAACGCGAAAGAGTTTTCCAGAGGCGATGAAATGGGAAGGATCTGCAGGATGGCACGCACTTCTATTTTGTATCCTTTGGAGCTCCTAATCTCTCTCCCCCCATCTCCCACCATCGTTCCCGCCACCAAGTGATTAACGATCGCCATGCACGGCGGAAAAGATGAAAGTC
The DNA here is from genome assembly GCA_035047325.1 of Drosophila vallismaia. Taxonomy (NCBI): domain Eukaryota; kingdom Metazoa; phylum Arthropoda; class Insecta; order Diptera; family Drosophilidae; genus Drosophila; species Drosophila vallismaia. Next base: position 9,527,958 of record JAWNPU010000025.1, on the reverse strand, counting down.
AAGAATATGAGCCGGGTTACGGCGTTACAACTATTATTATTGTAATACCAAGGACTTACTTTAGGAAGTATCATCTCTTTGTTTTTTTTTTTTTTTTGCTTTCTTTTTAGCCTTTTGCACCCTGAAGGCCCAGCATTCCTGACCAAGAAAAACATTTTCATTCCAAGGCGTTTTCCAACGGGGATTGGAGCCTGGGGGAGTGGGTAGCGTCGGAGTCGAAGTTGGAGACCAGGGAACGGCAGTTGTTTGAACTTATCTAAATTGTTTTGCCATATTGTTTTCTTATGCCATGTGTGTCGCATAGTCCCATGCTTCGGCGTACTTCCTGCCCTTCTCTCCTTCCGCTTTCTTCGGCTCATATATCGCAGATGCACTGCGGAAAATAAGGTTTTAATTAGGCTACTCCCTGGTGTTGTAAAGTTCCTTCTAAAAATAATTAATTGAAGGTGGAAGCTCATTTTGAATGTCGTTTCATTTCCTTTATACTGAAATTAAAATGAACTCCATAATTCGATGTAGTACATGCCTTCTAGGTCTTAGTTCTTTGATTACTACCATTTCCAAACAAAATCTGGCAAAAAGTCTAATCCATTTTCCGAAATATTCATGAGTTTAAAAAAAGAAAAGCGCAGAATGAAGCACATTGAAGCCTTGATTAATAAAGGATATTTCGCTTTCAATTGAATCCGAATGCCGAAATGCCAATTTCCTGCAATAACCATCTCCTTTTCCTGTATTATATTGTTCTCTGTGTAGTTTTTACTTCTCCCCTGAAAAGTTCCATTGTCTTTAGCAAATTTGCTTTACTTGCACTGCTGTTTATTCATTGACTTTTGTGTTTTGTGCCATTTTCAAACGCCTTCATTTCTCCGCCACACACACACACACACACACACACACACAACACTCGCTGCACAGCCCCATTCTCCCCGTCTCTTTCACCAAGGCTGCTTGCCGTCTCTTTTGCACGGCTGTTGCCGTACGTGTCTATTATTGGTATTTGCTGAATGAATGGATTGTACGTGCCCGGAGGCATTTCGAATAACTTTTTTTCCAGCCCGACTCTGGCTTCTTGTGCCGCTTTTTGCCTTATTTCTGGATTGCAATTCTCCGCTTCCGTTTCATTCTGTTTGGTTCCCCCGCCTGCCTGTCCGCTTCGTTCCGCCTTTCTCTTGTTCTGTGCGTGACTGGCCCTCTCGTTCTAGCCCAGAAGGCCACACCGTCCTCCACCCACTGCGGTTACATTTTGCGGTTGAAATCTAAGCGATTTTACATTGTTATTGTTATTATTGCCAGGCGGTGTTCGGTGCTCGGTGTTCGGTGCTCTGTGCTCGGTGCTCGGTGCTCATACAAGTTGGCTTTATTTGTACATGCATTTATTTGTTGATGGCGTATTTTTGTTTATTTATGTATTCATATGCAATGTCGAAAATAATCGTTAATATGCTGGTAAAATGCGTCCCTCGCCTAGGAGCCCGCTTTTGCTTTCCCTTACCTCTAGCCTCTGTCAACACTTTATTTTTCATTCGATTTTAATGAATTGCCAACTCTCCCAAAACCGGACCCTGCAAATACCTACAATTTGATAATGAAAAAATATAGCCCTCAAATGTTCGCAACAGTTTTTGAAAGGACATTTTTCACAGTTTTATTTTGTTATTAAAAATATGTTATAGAAAGTTTTTGTTGTTTGATCTTTTGATCCAGTTCAGATATTGAAGTTCCAGTTAAGGAATGGTACTTTATTTGTAAATAGGTTAGAGAATGGGAGAGATATTTGCTTTGTATACAAATATAGCACGAAATTTCGTTGGTTGATAATTGCTTTCTATATTCCGTCAACATTTAAAAGAATAAGTTGCCAAATCATTGACCGATCTAGAAATAGTATACCATTTTGCAATCAGCACTTCATTTTCCGTCGATTTGCATCAAAAGATCTGGAAAGTAGAACAAAAAAATTTCGATCGATTTTTTGCGATTTTGGAAAGGGGTACCATCATGATTTTTTGCAAAAAACGGCGTTCTGTAATTTTGTCGATTTTCTGTTCGTTTTTTGTGAATATTTTGGACATTTCCCAACAGATTCCAGAATGTTATACCATTTTGGAATCAGAACTTAATTTTCCGTCGATCTGCATCAAAAGATCTGGAAAGTAGAACAAAAAAATTTCGATCGATTTTTTTTTTGTCGATTTTTCGTCCGTTTTTTGTGAATATTTTAGCCATTTCACAACCGACTTCCGAATGGTATACCATTTTGGAATCAGAACTTAATTTTCCGTCGATCTGCATCAAAAGATGGAAAGTAGAACAAAAAAATTTCGATCGATTTTTTGCGATTTTGGAAAGGGGTACCATCATGATTTTTTGCAAAAATCGGGTTAGTTTGATTTTGTCGATTTTCTGTTCGTTTTTTGTGAATATTTTGGACATTTCCCAACAGATTCCAGAATGTTATACGATTTTGGAATCAGAACTTCGATTTCCGTCGATCTGCATCAAAAGATCTGGAAAGTAGAACAAAAAAATTTCGATCGATTTTTTGCGATTTTGGAAAGGGGTACCATCATGAATTTTTGCAAAAATCTGCTTTCTGTAATTTTGTCGATTTTCTGTTCGTTTTTTGTGAATATTTTGGACATCTCCCAACAGATTCCAGAATGTTATACCATTTTGGAATCAGAACTTAATTTTCCGTCGATCTGCATCAAAAAATCTTGAAAAGGGGACGAAAAGAATTTTATCGATTTTTTGCGATTTTGAAAAGGGGTACCATCATGATTTTTTTGCAAAAATCGACTCGGTGTGATTTAGACGCTTTTCTTCCACGTTTTTTTTTAATATTTTGACCATTTCTAAACCGATTTTGGAATGGAATGCCATTTTGGAATCAGAACTTCATTCTGCGTCGAATCCCTTTTTAAATCGCTTGAGAATTGGGAAGGGAAACTGTTAAAAAACATCGAATTTTTGACTAAAAACGGCTTCCCAATGTTTTTTTTTATTTATGCAGCTTCTGCAGGACCAGATCCGTACCTGGAGCATCTGATTAGCACCAGAAGCACCTCTGGCAGCACCTAGCAGCACTGGAACCGCAGGGCAGCACCTGGATCAGTTGTATCAGCACCTAAAGCATCGGAGCGACACCAGAAACACCTTCTGCAGCACCTGGAGCAACCGTAGGAGATCCTGGAGCACCTGTATCAGCACCTAGAGCGTCAGACCAGCACCTGGAGCACCGTATTTTGTATTTAATTTCCCATATTTTAAGCAATTTTCTATGTAAATACATGTATATTTATATTTAAGCACGTTTTATTGAAAATAAAGCTCACAGTTTACACCAATTTTCCGAGTTTTCTTTCATTTTTCAGGTTTTCCCCGAATTTTCCCGACTTTCCCACCTTTCCGAGTTTTCCGAATTTTCCTGAATTTTCCCGAATTTTCCTGAATTTTCCCGATTTTTTCAGAATTTTCCTGAATTGTCCAGATTTTTCCTGAATTTTTCAGAATTTTCCTGCATTTTTCACAATTTTTCAGAATTTTCATGAATTTTTTTAAATTTTAAAAACACTAAAATCGCCCTCCGTCACTTCTGAAGTACCAGGCGAACAGAAATCAGCAGAAGGTGGATGCCGAATTTTTAAAATTTGGCGGGAAAAAATTTGAATTTGAAAAAAAATACCAAAAAAAATTTAACGGAAAAATACCAAAAAATGTAACAAAAAAATACCAGATTTAAGTTTTTTTTGGTATTTTTCCGTTAAATTTTTGGTATTTTTCCGTTAAATTTTTTTTGGTATTTTTTTTAAATTTCCCGCCAAATTTTAAAAATTCGGCATCCACCTTCTGCTGATTTCTGTTCGCCTGGTACTTCAGAAGTGGCGGAGGGCCATTTTGGGGTTTTTTTTTAAATTTTTTCAATTCAGGAAAAATAAGGAATGTTCTGGAAAAATTCAGGAAAATTCAGGAAGATTCAGGAAAATTCAGGAAAATTCAGGAAAATTCAGGAAAATTTGGGAAACATCTGCAAAAATTTGTAAAACACAAAAAAAATTAGGAAAAGTCGTCTAACTTCATGAAAATTCAGGAAAATTCAAAAAATTTTCCCGATTCCTGATGGCCAGAATTTTCCTGAATTTTCATGAATTTCCACGAATTTTCCTAATTTTTTCTGAATTTTGCGGCATTTTCCTAAATTTGTATAAATTTAAAAAATCCAAAAATCGCCCTCTGCCACTTCTGAAGTACCAGGCGAACAGAAATCAGCAGAAGGTGGATGCAAAAATTAAAATGTTGCATACTTTTGTGCGTTTTAATAAAAGACCTGATTTTTATTTTTGCAAAAATTTAAATGTTGCATACTTTCTGGATGCGAATTTCTGAGCTTTTTAAATTTAAGAACTTTCCATCCAAAAAGTATGCAACATTTTAATTTTTGCAAAAGATCACTACACAATTTAATACTTATTTTTTGCAAAAATTTTAATGTTGCATACTTTTTGGATGGGAAGTTCTTAAATTTAAAAAGCTCAGAAATTCGCATCCAAAAAGTATGCAACATTTAAATTTTTGCAAAAGACCACTACACAATTTAAATACTTATTGCAAAAATTTAAATGTTGCATACTTTTTGGATGCGAAGTTCTTAAATTTAAAAAGCTCAGAAATTCGCATCCAAAAAGTATGCAACATTTACATTTTTGCAAAAGACCACTACACAATTTAAATACTTATTGCAAAAATTTAAATGTTGCATACTTTTTGGATGCGAAGTTCTTAAATTTAAAAAGCTCAGAAATTCGCATCCAAAAAGTATGCAACATTTAAATTTTTGCAAAAATAAGTATTAAATTGTGTAGTGGTCTTTTATTAAAACGCACAAAAGTATGCAACATTTTAATTTTTGCATCCACCTTCTGCTGATTTCTGTTCGCCTGGTACTTCAGAAGTGGCAGAGGGCGATTTTTGGATTTTTTAAATTTATACAAATTTAGGAAAATGCGGGAAAATTCAGAAAAATTAGGAAAATTCGTGGAAATTCATGAAAATTCAGGAAAATTCTGGCCATCAGGAATCGGGAAAATTTTTTAATTTTCCTGAATTTTCATGAAGTTAGACGACTTTTCCTCATTTTTTTTGTGTTTTACAAATTTTTGCAGATGTTTCCCGAATTTTCCTGAATTTTCCTGAATTTTTCCAGAACATTCCTTATTTTTCCTGAATTGAAAAAATTAAAAAAAAACCCCAAAATGGCCCTCCGCCACTTCTGAAGTACCAGGCGAACAGAAATCAGCAGAAGGTGGATGCCGAATTTTTAAAATTTGGCGGGAAATTTAAAAAAAATACCAAAAAAAATTTAACGGAAAAATACCAAAAAAAATTTAAATCTGGTATTTTTTTGTTACATTTTTTGGTATTTTTCCGTTAAATTTTATTTGGTATTTTTTTCAAATTCAAATTTTTTTCCCGCCAAATTTTAAAAATTCGGCATCCACCTTCTGCTGATTTCTGTTCGCCTGGTACTTCAGAAGTGGCGGAGGTCGATTTTTGGATTTTTAAAATACTCCAATTTCCCGACTTTCCCTCAGTTTTCCATGATTTTCAGAGTTTTTCCAATTTTCAGAATTACCCTGCATTTTCCTGAATTTTCCCGAATTTTCCTGAATTTCTTGGATTTTTCCGGAATTTTCCTGATTTTTCCTGAACTTTTTCCGAATTTATCCCAGATGGCGGTTAAATTTAAAAAAACAAAATACCAGTTTTTTTTGCTGAAAATACTGGGAAAATTTGTTTTGTGTATATCTTGGCCATTTATCATCCGATCTTGGCCAAATGCGGCTTAAACGATGCGGAAAAATAATGCTCATCAATGAAAATATCCCCCCAGGATAAAACACATACCATATACATTTTAAACCATTTTTATTTCAGTTTCATTCAATTTATACAATAAAAATACGTTAATTATACTTAATTATTTATTAAAAGCTATGCAGAGTAGTTATCGTAATGGTCCTGACACGGAAGGAAGGTACCCAGGATAGCAGCTGAAGATTCCATTCGATAGGCGACGTTTACACGGCGGTTAGGCGTAGTTCGTAGTCTGTAGATGCGTTCCAGTCGCTAACAGTGGTGTCCGGATTCGGATGCATCGCCTGCAGGACCTTGTTGGCCTCGCGACACCTGGGAGCAGAAATATAGGGCGCAGAACATTCGTCCGGTTCACCTGGAGAAAAAGAAACCATAAGAGCATGAAAATAATATGGGGGTTTTATTTTAAGGATATTGACTTACAAGAGAACAAAAGTAGCTTGAAGCACATCCTCATAGTCGCCCAGCCTCAGGACATCAGTTCCCCTCAGTGGCAAAAATCAGGGGAAAGCCCTCCACCTCGTGTAGAAATTGACATCCATGGCCAGAGTCCTGTGGATACAAAAGCACATGATTAGTATATTTGACCCAAAACCCCTATTTTTATACTTCAGAAAGCATATTTTGGTAATTTCTCAACCGAAACAAAAACGAAGCCCCATTCCCGAATCAGGGCTTTAATATGCCTTGATCTGTATCAAAAGATCCAAAAAATCAAACAGAAAAAATTTCGATCGATTTTCCGCAAAAAATCATGATGGTACCCCTTTCCGAAATCGCAAAAAATCGATCGAAATTTTTTTGTTCTACTTTCCAGATCTTTTGATGCAGATCGACGGAAAATGAAGTTCTGATTCCAAAATGGTATAACATTCTGGAATCTGTTGGGAAATGGCTAAAATATTCACAAAAAACGGACGAAAAATCGACAAAATTACAGAAAGCAGATTTTTGCAAAAAATCATGATGGTACCCCTTTCCGAAATCGGAAAAAATCGATCGAAATTTTTTTGTTCTACTTTCCAGATCTTTTGATGCAGATCGACGGAAAATGAAGTTCTGATTCCAAAATGGTATGTTTTTTCGAAATGGGTTGGGTAATTCCCTTAATATTCATTAAAATGTTAACAGAAAACCGAGAAAAATACTGGGAACCGATCAAAAAAATGTACCTTCTTGGGTTCTTGGGTCGGTCTTGCGATATTCCGGCGTACAACGAGATAGTATCCTTGAGTACTGATGAGATTGGTTATCGCAGATCAGGAGCCGACGCTTTCAGAGTCTTTTTCAATTATCATGCGAGTTTGGGGCGAGAAAGATACGTCCCGTTTTCCTGAAGGAATAAAAACCAAGTTAATGGCAATATTGTATTGGAAAGAGCTTACCCGGCGATAGGACATCTGTGGGATAACGCCAGCAACGAGACTTCAAGATGGACCCTGGCGGTGCAGAACTGCAAGACTAAAAGGGAAAAAAGGATCTTATTTATAAATAAATACAGGTTTGTTTTAAACATTCATTAAATATATAATATAATGAAATATTTCATTTTTTGGAAACCGTTTACTTTTGTCATCGCTTTGCACACTTTGGTGCTGTTTGGCAGAGCAGATTACTGTAGATTACTACCAAGTCCCCCCCTTAAATGCCAACCGAATTCCCAGATTTATTTTTTCCTTTTTGGAGTTTTTTTGTTTGTCGAGTTTTGTTGCTCTCCCAGTTTTTTTTTTTTTTAGCAACCGACCTTGTCATGTAGTTAGATATATATTTAAAGTTGGGCGTTAGCAAAGTAAAATAAAATAAAATAAAATAAGAATAAAATGCAGATTGAATTTGAGGGCGACAACTTTGCTGACGTTGGCGACGACAACAAAGTAATATTACTCACACAGACCCGCACACAATCGTTCACACAGATACTGGGAGTAAAAAATAAGCAAGTAATGCGCAAAATACAAAACCCACATTGCTTTCCAAGGAGTAGGATGGGATAAGGATGTGTGTGTGCTATAAGTAGGATATGTAGTTTGACGTTATTCAACACTAACACTAACAACGCCACCAACATCGCGGACAAATGCGATGGCTGAAGGGATAAACCTTTCAGGGCGGAGTTTGGAGCTGTGGAGCTGTGGAGCTGTAGAGCTGTGGAGCTGTGGGACTGCGGGCGCCCATCACCACATCACCACCTCCTCTGGAAGTCGACGTGATCGTATGCGAATGCGATTGTGCGGGTGTATTATGTATTTGGTGCATTTTAAATCGGATTACTTAAGGCAGCAACAACTATGTGCGGCTTTGGCTTTCGTTGTCCTCCTTTGCCTTTCCAGTAGCAGCAGTTTTTCGCCCAACACTGATGCGTGAAGCGCTGTCAAATGGGGGATTCTGGACACATGGGCGGATTCGGATTCGGCTTCGGATTCGGAATGGGGCTTCGGTTTTGCATATCAAATATTAATGGGAATTAGCGGCGAAATTAACTGAATCAAAGCAATCAAAAAGGACACTGGAAATTATGTTTCATTCGAGTATCGAAGTATCGAAGTATCGGAAATATTCAAGTGTGAAGTGTACTTGTTAAGGATACTTAATCAAAAAATCCCTTTGAAGAATCCACTCCTGAGGTGATGACTTTCAAGTCCTACAGGATTCTGCAGTTTTATTCACATTGTTGCCATCATCATCGAGATATCGTTGTCAATGCCGTCGCGCCTATAAACCGTTTATTATTATTTACAATTTTTGCCTCGGCACTCGGGCACTCGGGCAAATATTTTCAAATCACATAGCAACACATCGCATAGACACGTGGCATTGCAGTGGAAGTGCCAGCACTCCCTGTCCGTCGTCGTTGTCCTCCCTCAGCGCCATTTTCCGCATTTTCCACTTTCCTGCCACGTTTTTCCATCCTTTTGCCGCACTTCCAAAAAATACAAGCAAAAAAAAAAATATATACCCCGTTTCTACCCAGTTTTTCCGTTTTTCGCATCCAAGTTGGCAAATGTGTTGGCAACGTGTCGGCATTCGAATGACAAACTCGGCATCGGGATGGGCCGACTGTCAATCGCTTGGTTTATCAATCCATCAATCAAATAGCTGAGCTGAGCAAACTCCGATGGAATCTTAATCGAGCCAAAACCCCAAATTTGTTTTGTTTTCTTTTGTTTTTAATAAAATTTATGAAATTTAATGCAATCCCAGGACGATTTGGACGTACATGCTTGGTGGTTGTTAAACCATTACCAAAGGATATTGTTATCCAATCAATCAATCACTGCCATTAGCCACTCATTCAATTAACATCAATATGGAATTTGTCTTAGAGACTTGAATTAATTAGAAATTGGAAATTGGACATTGGAATGCTTTGTTTCCAACTGTACCGAATGCTGTGCTGTGACCTTTGCCCCAAAAAAAGAATTAGAATTAGATATTGTTTAGCGCCATCGATTGATACACGAATTATGAGCAATTAAGGTGGGGTGGGTTAGGAACCGCTTAACCTCCTAACCTCCTAACCTCCGGCTGTTGCCATCAATCTTTATCGCCAAACTGCAACTGAAACTGCAAACTGAAACAGTGGCGGAAATAGAAGTGCGCGGCATAAGTGCACTTCCGGTTTGGCAGTTGCTGCAACCGGCACGGCACATCCATTCCACCCACAAATACACAAAACACTATTCGGGAATCGGGATGGCTTGCCTGTGGTTGGTTTATCATTTTCACTAACGAGATTTTTGCTCAAAAACTGCAACTGGAATTCAAATTCCCGCTGAATCCTGCACAGCATTTGCCATTTTTCACTTTTGATACGAGTATCTATCTGTATCTGTATCTGTATCTGTTGCCATTTGTAATAATATTTAGAGCCACCTCGCTGCTAGTCCTGCAATATTCCCGCAACTTTAATGGCTTTTATTTGACAATTTTTATCCACCAAGTCAATCCTGTGTATGGAGTCAACCGCAAAAAACTAATTATGCCTGGATTTTGATCCAAAAAGAGTTTTCGAATTATTCCAGAAACCAAAGACAACCCAATTAGTCTCTGTTTTATGATTGTGTGACAAACATTTCTCATTTCGGAATAAACAATTCTATATTCCATCTAAAATATATGTCCCGATGTATTCGCAAATAGACACAAATCGGCATCTGTCAGAGAGACACCTGGCACCGAGTGCGGTTGACCTGAGCCTAAACCTGAGCCTAGAGTTTTCACGGTTTTAACCATTAACCAAAAACTGAGAACCGTAGGTGAGAAGGATTTTCGGTTGTCAGGCCGCCAACAAAGCAATTCCTGGCTAAAACCCTGCAACAGCCTCTGCCAACTCTTGTGGTTAGCCGCTTTAAAAGGCTTTGTTTTTTGTTTGCATCCCGGAATCGCTACTCGAACTGGTACGTGCACGTGTACGCCTCGGAATAGTTCATTTTTTATGAATGAATTGGCCGGGCAATAGCCAATTGCCCGATATCCAATTTCAGGCGAAAATAAAACGGAATAATATCTGTATATAGATTCTTCCATATTGTTTTGGAATCGGGTTGCAGGCTGACTGTCCTCGCTTTTTTGTCCGAAGAATACAAAACATTTCAACTAAACCGTAGCTAAGTAAATCAATAAGCGGCCAGGACATGCAAGTGAAGTCCTTGCCAGGGCATGGGGAATACAAAATGATTTATAAAATGCTTATTTGTCAAAAGCACAGATCAACGACAGGAAGAAAAAAGTAATTTCAAAATAAAAATCAAATAAAATTCATAAGAAAACTTGAAGAAAAACCTTTTGTTCCTTTTGAATTTTCTAAAATAAATAGAATTAGAGAATTTTGAAGCAATATTTCTTTCTGTGTCTGAATCTCAAGGATATGAGCCACTCCCACCCATCCACTTGAGCTGTCCTGCCACTCAAAGACCACAAAACTAGACAAAAATCGAAGCCAAGTGCCACCTACTTCCGGTTTCTGTTCTCAATAACCTTATCATATTTTTTTTATCTGTTTCTGTTCAGGATTCGTATTCACATTTGCATTCCTTTACAGGAATGCCCAGAATTATGAAATTTAATTAGCAGAAATTTATCCCCTCGGCTTCAATGAATCTTTTTTTAAGCCACGTTTGCTATTTTGGTCAATGGTTATGGCCATTTGGCAACCGGTAACCGGCAACCGTGTTGCCAATTCCAGCATCGATTCTGGCCATTTCCCTTGCCAGATTTTTAGCATTAGTGGCTGCATTTGGAAATCGACGCCTAATTAGCGCTTTGTTGCATTCGTAATGCTCTTGCCGTTGCTGTCGCTGGAAAAAAAAAATCAAATGCCAAAAACCGATTACAGTCACCGACATTTATGCATAAACGCACACGCATCGCATGTGCTTTCCAAATAATGGAAACATTCAATTCACGGCCGGGGATTTTCCACCTAAACAATGGCATTTCGGATTCCTGATTCCTGATTCCTGATTTCGTATTTCGATCGGATTTTTCCGGATTGTCCCGTCGATTACAGGTTACAGTGCTCTTTGCCAGGTTTGTCAGGTTTGCCAGGGATTGGACAAAGGACTAAAACATTCCATTCAGCATTCAGCATTCAGCATTATTGGCCTTATTATCACAGTTATTATTATTGAAACAATTTTGTGTAATTTAAGCAGATTGTTTGAAGTGTTAAAGCCCTGATGGTCGCATATTTCAGGATCTATTTTAATTTGTTTATTCATAATTAAGCTTTCGATTATTATTTGTTTCTTGTTAATCCAATTTATTGCATTTTAGAGAACCCCCAACAACGGTTGATTTGTTTAAATTTATAGAAGGAACTATATTTGGATTAAAAATCGAATCAATTGAATGTTTTTTAGGATTTTTCGCTCCAATTTTGATATCAAACCAATCTGGGAAAGCATTTAATTTTGATTTTTTGCTGATGGTTAAAGGATGTCTCTGATTTTTGGGTTAATTCGACTTCTACCCACCTTGGGGAATGCGCAAAAAGTCAAACAAAGTACCAGAAAGTGCCACGTTGCCGGTTTTCACTGTAAAGGAAAGGATAAAGGAAGGTCCTGGCAAATGCAGTTACCTCCTGGTGGCTGGTGGCTGGTGGCTGGTGGCTGGTAGACGACAAAACTTGCGGTGCACTTTGACATTTTGGCGCATGTTGAATCAAGTGAAAACCCAATTACATGTCCCGCCCTATCTAGTCGCTTCACTGGCGACAAAACGAAACGTGCAGACAAGTTAACATTCTGGCCAACTGTTCCGCCAACAACTTGGCCAAGAGAGCTCGTCCTTCTTCTTCCCTCTAACATACATACATACATACATAGTTATCCTTTTTGGGCATGTCCTTGTGCGCTGCTTATTACAAGAGTGGCGAACATTTTGCGGCCAGGTGCGGTAGTGTGTGTGTATCTGGTCGAACACCTGCGCATCTGTATCTGTATCTGTATCTGCGGGATACGACAACGACCAAAGCTATCTTTGGGAAGCTTCCCGCACTTCTCTTGCCACACCGCACCGCACCGCACGCAAATTATTGTTGCAATGAAACTTAAGCTGCTTAAACGCTTGCTGGAACGCTTCCCTTTCGACCCAAGGAGATGTGAATGTGGGCCACATGATGTAGACATCATCGCTGTCATGTCTAGAATCCCGAGTCCTGTCTCCTCAGTCCCTAGTGCTAAGTCCTTTAGTGTCGCAAGTCTCGTGTCGCGTGTCGCGGCTGTTTAACCTGATTTCCCCTCCGACTTGTAACTGAAACAAAGAAAGAAAAAATATGATTTAAAAGTCAGAGATTAATTTAAAGAAAAAATTGAAAAGGTAGAAACATTTGTTTTCTATTTTTATTTATTTACCAATCACAAAGCAATCCGAATGTAAAACTTGACAAGATTTTAGCAAAGTTTTTCAAAGAAATGCAAAAGAAAATATGTGATTTGCAAAAGTAAGGGAAAATTTTTGTAAAGGATAAATTTGGTGCAAAAGCGTGAAGAGCGAACATTTCGGAAGGATTCATCACATTCATTGGATGAGAATGGCTGAGAAGGACAAGAAGAGCCCAGCAGGAGACAGCTCCGGGGAGGGAGAGGCTCCTCCATGCCGGCGGACCCGCTGCTTCGTACTGATGATGCTGTTCCTGGGCATGGCCAATGCCTATGTGATGCGGACGAATATGTCGGTGGCCATCGTGGCCATGGTCAAGGGCACCCAGTCGCACGAGGCCGAGTTCAATTGGTCGTACCGGCTGCAGGGCTACATCCTGTCCAGCTTCTTCTACGGCTATGTGGTAACCCAGATCCCGTTCGGATTCCTCATCAGGTACTACGGAGCCCGGCACTTTCTGGGCTGGGGCATGATGATCAACTCGGTGGCCGCCTTTCTGGTCCCCATATCGGCACGGGAGGGAGGTGCCATCGGCCTGTGCGTCGTCCGGTTCATCCAGGGCCTGGGCGAGGGTCCCATCGTGCCCTGCTCCCACGCCCTGCTGGCCCAGTGGGTGCCGCCGGTGGAGCGGTCCCGGGCCGGAGCCATAGTCTATGCCGGCGCCCAGTTCGGAACCATCATATCGATGCCGTTGAGCGGCCTCCTGGCCGAGTACGGCATCGACGGGGGCTGGCCCTCGATCTTCTACGTGTTCGGGGCCGTCAGCACCATTTGGAGCATCGTTTTCCTGTGCCTGGTGGACGAGAGTCCGGAGAAGAGCTCAAGGATATCCCCGGCCGAGCGGGAGCACATCATGGAGGCCATTTGGAACGCCCAGCCGGACGACGACGGCCAGATGCCCATCCTCAAGATCGCCAAGTCCCTGCCGTTCTACGCCATTCTGGTGGCCCATGCCGGGCAGAACTACGGCTACGAAACGCTGATGACCATGCTGCCCACCTACATGGACAGTGTCCTGGGCGTGGACATCAAGGCCAACGGCCTGATCTCGGCCATGCCCTACGTGGCCATGTGGATCCTGGCCATGCTGTTCGGCGTGATAGCCGACTGTCTCATCCAGCGGAATTTCTCCGTCACCATTGCCCGGAAGCTGATGAACAGCATCGGGCAGTACGGTCCGGCTTTGGCCCTCATCTCGGTCGGCTACTTCAACCATAGTCTCGTCTTCACCATCCTGATCTTCGTCGTCGGTTTGGGCCTCAACGGGGCCATCTACTCCGGCTTCAAGATCAACCACCTGGACATCTCGCCCCGGTACGCCGGCCTCCTCATTGCGATAACCAATTGCATTGCCAATCTGGTCGGTCTGACGGCACCGATGACCGCGGGCAATGTCATCAACAACGATCCCGGTGTCGATAACTGGATGATTGTGTTCTGGATAGCCGCCGGGATTCTGCTATTCTGCGCCACCTTCTACAACATCTTTGCCTCCGGCAAGTTGCAGTGGTGATTCGATATAATTGATTTGTGTTTTAAGCCCATTGACCACATAGACTTGTAAATAAATTGAATAAAGAGTGTGACTTTGACAGGATGAGTAGGCTGTGCTGTGCTGTGCTGTGATGAATCAAAGAACTAATTGTCCTTCCATCCAAGGTTTTAGTTTTCTGGTTTAATGCCCGTAGCCCGGAGGAGTCCTTTTCATGTAATTTGATTCCTTTATAAAGTAATTTCTTACATTTATTTCATGCCATATTAAATTTATTCAGTCAAATGACTTTACACTAGATTACGCCTCCATTTGAAGCAGCCACCCCTTGATGGGCAGGAGCAGGGGCAGGAGCAGGAGCAGGGGCAGAAATCCGATACAAGGATATACTTTGTAGCAAATCCTGGGTTGGGGATGCGAATCCTTTTCCTGCTTCGCCTTTTTTGTCATTCATATCAATTTCGCATATTTTATGGCTGGCAAATGAAGCCGTTGGCAAACGAATGAAAATTGCTTCGATCTGGCTTGGGGTGTTGGATATATATGGCAATATAGGGGCCAGCCTCCTTCAGCCCTCCATCAGCCCCCCCTTTGGCTGGCAAAATCAAATTGAGTCTCAAAGCCATCTAATGCAAAGTAAACAAATCCAATTGAAAGCGGAAGTGAGAACAGGTTGAAGGGGAAACTCTCGCTCTATTCTTTTGAAAAAGTGTGTGTGTTCTCTTTGTTATAGAATATTAAATACCCTTGATTTTAAAGGGTTATTTGGGTATTGTGGGTTAATAATCCCCAATCTGTTGTAAAAGATTCCTTTCCTTCGAGAAGTTTGTAAATAACTTCGAAGCAGGACTCAGAAGCAGCAACTCCCGGGACATACATAAAACCTTAAACCGTAAACCCGGTAACCGTAAAAAATGGATGGCGATGGAGATGGCGATGGCGATGGAACACCTCTGCGGTTGACCCAGTCAACGGGCCGTATTATGCACTTGCACAGAGTTGATTACGTATACGCAGCGTTGGCCCCTGAGTTGATTACGCAGACGAGGCATTCGCTGGCATTCGCTGGCAGTCCTAGGCAGTCGCAGCCAGTCGCTGGCAGTCGGAGGCATTCGGAGAATGTGTGCCAAGTAATTTGCATAAGCCGCGATTCGAAGGATACCGCAGGAGACACACAGCTGGAGCAGCTGGATCAAAGGAGGCGCGATATCCTGACATGCAGCGAGCCATGTCGAAAATAATGATACATCACAGAATCCTCGTTCAATACACTCTGGGGCTGGCCTGGCCTTAACCCTCAGAGAAATCCAAAAATACAGGGAAACTTTCTATTTCTATTTTTTTTTTCCACAAAAAAAAGACGAAAAAATATTTGATAAGAAATTAAGGACATGCATGGCGGGGATGGAAATGAAAGATCTAGTCTGAATCAGGTACCCAATGTCTGTGGCCAGGAGGGTTGGCTTCGTCATCCCGTTGCCAGCGAGGACACCATGACCCGGCTGGCCTTGAAGTACGACACCAGCATTGGCCAGATTTGCCGTGCCAATCGCATGCACTGGCAGGATGTCCTTCAGACCCGTCACTTTATTTGGGTGCCGGCAACCAGGAAGCCCAAGGACATCGAGCAGTCCCAGTCCCAGTCCCATTTGGCGAAAAAACCCGCCAGGGAAAGGACCTTCCCGATTTCCTTTCTGGCCAAGGCGATGCTCCTGCCGCCGCACTTCTACCGCCAGAGCACTCCGAATCCGAACCAGCTGGCCGAGGAGGGAGATCCCCTGCTGATCACCAACAAAATAATGTGGAGGGACCTGCTGGTGCGCCCCAAATAAAGCCACTACCTCGCAGCTTGACTGTTTTTCGGGAGTCAGGGCAGCTGGCAGAGCAGGCTTGAGTCCTGCCTTGAGTTGCAAATATTTTGCTACACAAAAACTACAGAAAACTATTTTGCTACAAAAGGACTAAAGGATCATGGAAACATTGTTATTACCCATCTAGATAGCTTCATTTCTGTTCTGTTCTGGCTTAGTTAGGTTTCGGTTTTTAGGAAACACATTTTTTGGAACCTCAGCAATTTTTCTCCAAGTGATTTGTAGATTTTTGCAGTCTGTTAGCGAGTCTCGTCTGGCATTTGAATTGCATTGCGGAAACAAAAGGAGAGAGATGCGAAAAAGAGGCGACAGCGGAGGAAAACCGCGACAACCGCGACAACCGCGCCTGTCGCGCTGATTAGAAAGCCCCCTCGAGCGGAGTGCACTGCAAAATTGGCTCTTAATTGTGGCTAAAAGTGAATTTGCCAGCAGTAGAAGCAGCTGGAAGAGCAGCAGGATGCAAGGATGCAATTAAGACACACTCCCAGCTGAACACTTAGCTGGGGAATTTGAGAAGCGCGTAGAGAGGCGCTCCTAGGCCAGCTATTCCACACAAGGAGGCGTGACCCCCCATTGACCCGATGCTCATATTCAAATGCGAATATTAACTAATCTGAGTGCGACGGGGGCAGCCACTCAACCGAACCGACAGTGGCAGTGCCAGTCCGTTTGCTAAAATACAAAAAAAAAAATAAAAAGGACAATGAGGCGGCATTGGCGGGGAATATGCGTGTACGTGCTCGTGTGATAAATTCACATTTTCCGGCTGACAAGCGGCAGCCAGGACAAGCGTACGGCATTGATAGACACGGCAAAAAGGACGAAGACTAAGGATGAGGATGCGGATGAGAACGTGGAGCTGAATGCGAACGAAATGTGAACGTGAAGCCAGGTGAAATGGCAGCCGTGAAACGTAGCGGAACGCCGGTGTCAAAAAGGAAGTGCCAACAAAAAAAAAGCCACCAAAAAAAAGAAGATTTTTTTGGGGGCGGTGGATGGACAAAGCAAAAAGCGACCAACGACCGACCGTGGATGCCTTTCTGACAGACGCAACTTTGAAATTGCTCTGATTATGCGGAGGCGATGTCGAAGGACTCTCTCTCTCTCTGGGGCAAGGATGCCGATGCTCAATGCCGCATGTTGACAATGATAACGGCTCTATGGCTCTATGGCTCTATGGCTCTACGAATCGTAGTTCAACGTTCAGCGTGGCCGAAATGATTGAAACAAAAGACAGAGCATCGTCAAATATCAAATGTCGCATACCGACCAACCGACCGAATGGCATTAATATTTCATGAGAAATCATGGCCTGGCGATGCGTATAATTCAAAGGAATTGCAATCTGAATTAATTTTTGTTTGAATCGCAAGCAAGCAGGTGGCATTTGGTCGTGTATATTGATTCACTTCTGAATATATATTTTACATGAACTGCCATCGATTCGATTCGATTCGATTGATGGATGAGTGTGCTGGGATGGCACATAATGCATCTCTGGCATCTCTGGGCAATAAAAATGTTTTTGAAACTGGAATCGATGGCTGGAATGGGATGGGATGGGTGTGCGTTGCACAAAGGGATCGAGTCGGTGGGTCGGTGGGTTGGTGGGGGTTTCAAAACTTTTTCCTCCACGGTCTACGTTCAAAACGAAACTCATTTATTTGTTTTCCGCCGTGACAGTTGAACCATGTAATTATACAGAGACAGCCGGAGATGCTCCGCTTTTGCTGCTTTTACTGCTTTTGCTGCTTTTCCCCTTAGTTTCAGTTTCAGTTCGAGGTTTGGGTTTTTGGGGTTTTCCAGTTTCGAGATTTTGACTTTGGCGACTGGGGCGGTGCGACTTATGAATTATGACAGTTTTGCACACCACGCACAACTTTTGCCCAGGCTTTTGGCTTTTGAAATAGAAATTATTAGAAAGTTTTCAGCGAAAGTCTGTCCCCCTGCTGCATGGCTGGGAGATGAGATTAGTGCAATTGGGGAATGGAAATGAATATGGAAATGGTAATCGTAATCGTAATCGTAATCGTAATGGAAATGGAAATACCAAAGAGGTATGCCCAAAGGAGTAGCAAGGCAAGGCAAGGCAAGGCAAGGCATTCTCATATTGAACAACGTTTGAAGCTTTTCGTTGAGTTTTTTGATTTATGTCTCTTGGCCAGGACTTGAAAAAGGATGTGGACACAAGGGGATTATGTTCGGTTTCGGAAGAAATCCCTGTAATATTCCAATAAAATAATTGCATTAAAAGCTTAAATAGTTGTCTACATTCTGCGGTTTATCCATTCGAATTGAAATGCAATTTGGAGCAGAGTCCTTTAAATGTGGCATATTTCGTAGCAGTCGTGGCAGTCGCTGTGGCAATTATTAATTGCATATTTTCGTAAAACAATCAACAATCATCATGATGCCCAGATGGGGTTTATTGAATTACATAAATGGTGGGGCAACGCTTCGTGGGGCAGCAGAGAAAGTAGCCAGCAGAGAAAGCAGAGAAAGCAACGTCTTGAGTCGTACATTCGGATTCACACTTGCATCATCGCAATCATCATCGCTTTCTGGGTTGGGGTGTGGGTGGGGACAATCATCATTCATTCGTGCAACGTGGCATTCATTTATGCATTCGTTGATTACCCATCTCTCTCTCTCCTTCTCTCTGCACCTGAGCAGCAGTGGGGCAGGGCAGCAGTGGCATCTTCGTTTATTCGCTCATTTAAGCATTCGCGTTGTCGTTTCAGTTTCAATTTGCCGCGGCAACATTTTCGCAAATGTCTTTTTAATTGATTCGCACGAATGCGAATGTTGGTAAGAAAAGGTGGAAAAAGGACTACCAGGATGCGTTCTCCACAGGTTGAAGCCGAAGCCGAAGCCAGAGCCAGATCCTCGACTGAGTGTAATTATAAATTGAATTAAAAGGCGCACATTTCGTCTTTTAATTCTGCTTGCTGCTTGAGCTTAATTAAAATTTCATTATGTCTTCCCTTGGTCTGTATGTATTCTCGCAAGGATATGATGCAAGGATAAATGGTAGAGCTAGAGCAAGCGGCGAGGAGGAGGAGGACAACCTCGAGCGATATGTTTAAAATGCAGCAGAAAATATTTGACAAGCAGCTTTACGAGCGTTGCACTAAAAATACTTTCCCCGCCCGAATGTTTGCCTAATGCCATGCATCCTCCATCCTCCATCCATGTCCTCTCCCAGGATATTATCCTCTGGAAAATACCAGAAAATACTGACTGGGATGGGATGGGGGTTTAGATGTAAAAAGAGTCGAAATGCCAGTGCAACTTGTCGACATGAATTGTTGTTGTCATTTCTGACTGGCAATTGCCTTTCCCCTACATGGCTTCTTCCTATTGTTGTTGTTATTGTTATTGTTTGTTGTTGTTATTGTTGTTGTTGTAATTGTTGTTGGTGTTGTTTATCGTCTTGGTGTTGGTGTATTTATAGCAGGATTCTCTGTAACAAAGCATAGCATAGTTTTTGGCGCAAATCAAAATGATTGATGATGATGGTCGCTCCAGATCTTGAATCTTTCCTTCTCTTTCTCTTTTTGCAACAACAACAACAATAACAACAACTACAACAACAATAACAACAACACTAACCTATACTCTTGACAGTTATGGCTGCTGATGTGCTGCAAATAAACTAAATAAATCCACTCGCTCGTGTAATGTCATTTCTGTGCCACTTTGGTGCCACTTTCAAGGCAAAAGCTCCTAAAAAACGGACACCCCAGCAATTTATATTCAAATCCTTTTCCCTGCATGAGTTTCTACTTCGTAGAGAATCTTTAAAACGAATGCCATGCAAATCTTGGTGAGTTCCGTAAAGAAAGAGTTCCTGTTTTGGGTGTTTTGATTGTTGGAGCTTCGAGTGGGTGGACGCTGTCCAGTGGGGAGGCTGTCCAGGAGGCCTCACCCTAACCTCATGGCACTTCATTAACACACACACAGCCACCCACTGATGGAGAGTCGCCAGAGTTGCTATAGGGTTGGATTGAGGGATTATTTGGCCTTTGCTCCTTTTGGCAGGACCTCTGTTTGTTGTGCGGCCACCGTTGCACCCTCTCTATGGTACACAACCTCCCTCATTAGGCATACTTGCACTCATACTTGCCGCTTGTGGTAATCACGACGAGGAGGACGAGGAGGAGGAACAAGGAGTCGGGGTAATTTGGTTTGGTGTTTTGCCGAGTTTTGACCTGAGGTCGCTGCAAGCAGCTGCTGCAACTGCTTGAAACCGAAACAGAAACCATAACCAAAACCATAACCAAACCCAAACCGATGCCCCAACGCAAGTCGAGACCCAGAAATTGCTTAGCATATTCGGTTGCTGGGTTGCTGGGAGTGTGGAGCCACATTTGTGTCCAGCGTTTAACAATTAGGCCATGTTAATAATGGTGGCTTGAATAATCGTGGCTAGCGGGCAAACAAGCTACCGGCTACCGGGACGGACAAGGAGATTGATTGCCTTAAATGCGGTTTTAATTGAAAGCAAAAACTACACAAAACTGGTTCAATTAAAGCGTTCAAGGACAATGACAAACACTTAAAGTCTTCAATCCATCAATTCTGCAATCTGTAGGCATTTTCGGACTAAACATAAATTTTGCCAACTGTTTGACATGACACGGAGGAAGCTCAAATTATATGCGAGTACATGGTTCGGGCGTGGGTGTACTCGTCGTACACACACTCGAACACTCGAACACTCGAACACAGTATCTGAGAATAACCACGCCCTGGTGTGTAGAACAAGCCTTCAAATTCTCCCGAGGCTTTGCCAGAGTGCAATGTCTGTCAACACTAATTGTTGGCTCCTGCTCCTGTTGGATGCTGCTGCTGCTGCTGCTTCTGCTACAATAATGTCGTGTGTTCTCGTGGATGTATTCCTGTGTAGGACTCCACCCACACACCCATCACCCACCCGTCACTGCCCGGCGATCCACTACTTGGTGTGTTAATCCAGCTTACTACCAACTACACGGCTAACATATTAATTAATTTTATTTAAAAAAGGATTCTTTAAGGTTTCCCAACATAAAAAGGAAGCTTCTTTTATATATTTAAAAGAGTTGCAAAGAAAATACAACAAACCATGAACAGAGTATTAGTTTTTGTCTGTGCATTCCTCGAGGCAATCTAAACGATGTCCTGACATTGGCTCCTGCCAGCTCCTGGCACATTGCCGTACATATGTATCGCCCCTCCATCCATCCATCCGAATAGCTCAATTTTGGTGGCGAGAACAAGACAAATACCAGACCTTGTACTACACACAATACTAATGCTAATGCTAATACTAATACTAATACTAATACTAATACTAATACTAATACTAATACTAATACTAATACTAGTACTAGTACTAATACTTGTACTAAGACCGCTCCGAGCCATGTGTCTAATTAAATTGGGTCAAACCAGTTAACTCACTTGTCTTTGGATTACGTTTGCATCTGACTTGGATCTTGGATGGGACACCTGGACAGGTGTGTGTCCTGTGCGGCAAATTGTTTTTTGGCCAGGACGCAGGACGCAGGACGCAGGACGCAGGACGAGGCTTACATATTATAACAAATTGCTTTCAGGCCAACACCAAAATCAAATTATTGTCCTAGTCTGTCGTCCTTCGGTTTGTCGTTTTAGCCGGCTGCCGTCATCTAACCCAAAATATTGTCTTTTGGCGAGTTTATTAAAACTTTGCACGCCTTGGTAGTCGGTTAGTCGGTTAGTCGGTTGGTCTGTTGGCCGGAAAACTTTTGACCTGTTGCCTGTTACCAACCCAGAAACTGGACAGAAACTGGACAGAAACTGCACAGAAACTGCCGAGAAACTGCACAAAATTGGCATTGAGGCAGTGCATCTGCCAAAAACTGACAAAACTGGCAGCTCCCCCGTTCGAAAAGTTTTTGGCCAAGTTCTTGGCGGGGCTTCATGCCTAAAATTGTATAATTAATTGGGGCAATGCCAGGCCCGAGAGCAAGACAATGACGATGTGCCAGCCAAGTGTCCGACACGGGAATTTATCAGCAATTATCGAAATATCGTATACTGAGTCCTTCTCTCAATGTCCTTTTTTAATATTCATTCAAGTACAAGACTTTGAGTCTCCACAAAATTGCTGCAATTAGGTTTTACCTCAAAAACAGGAAAACCATAAGGATTAGAGGAATCGTTCGGCTTGACAGATTTAGATGCCACAACATGCGGCACACACTCTTTGGGGCAACTTGTAAAGGAAAATAAACTTGTCTAATCCAATGAAAACAAGCAGCTCGACGGGGATTGATAAGGACCAACTACTAACTTGAACTAACTGGGCAATCCTGTATCCCTGTATCCTTCAGATATCGTACATATATACATATATATACGAGTATATATCGCATCCACTTGATGTCGGTTGTATGTTTCGGAAACGATTCGGAAACGGATTCAAATGGAATGCATCGTGACAACCGCTTGAACCAAACTGGACAGGAGTCCTTAAGCTTTAAGTCCTTGGCTTGAGGCTCTTTTAGGTAGGATAGGTAGGGTAGGTAGGGTAGGGGTCAAGGGTGAGTGCAATTTACAGTAAAATTGTATGCATAATTTCCGTTATGACACTTGAGCCACGGACCACATGTATTTGCATTCCAAAAAGGGAGATGAATGTTGGCTAAAGACTTGGCTAAAGACTGAGAGAAACCGACGGGGAAAACTAACTAAAACAGAGGAAATCCTTCATATAAAAAACCCGCAGTTTCTCGCAGTTTCTCGCAGTGCATGTTTAAGGTGCAGGAACTATGACAGAATACCAAAACACCAGCATTTCCCAGCCAGCATACTAATTTAAGCCCAAAAACCCAGCTCGAGTCGCAATACTTGTAATTACAAATTGCCAGATTCAGATTCAGATTCAAAGATTCAAAGATTCAGAATCAAGAATCAGGAAGTGGCAGTCCAAGTGCCAGGACCAGATCAGTACCCACACCCATACCCCTTGATAAGTCCTTTTAAATCCTTTTAATGCCCCGCGTGCAGCCTTTGATTTTTGCAATATCAATTAGCGTAAAACGCGAGTAGGCGCGGCTGCTGCTGCCAAAAAAGGCAAGCTGAAAGGATGCCAAGGATGCCAAGGATGCTATAGAGCCCATAAGGATTTACAGCTGCTGATTATTTCATTAGGCGAAAAGTAAATTTAAACGCCAGCCGCACGTTAAATTTATGTTAATTTCTTCCTAAAAAAGGGCTGCCAGCGAGAGAACAAAAATAAAGGGATGTCGAAATGGCATAGATAAGTGGCAGGAGCAGGAGCAGGAGTAGGAGCAGGAGCAGGAGCAGGAGCAGGAGTTGAAGCCTGAAAGTGCCACAAACAGTGGCAAGAAATAAATAATAAAGATGTTGAAGGTAAAACGGGGTGTAAAAGGGAGACTTCTCTGGCATAATAGAGAATTCTCTACATTATATATTTCCCAATATTTCCCCTTTTTTGTTATCTATATATTTTTTGTTTTTTATTTTTTTGTTTTTTTTTTTTCTAAATATTAATAAACACATTTTTTTTTTTGGAGTTAAATGAACCGTTGCTGGGCTCTAACTTTTGCGGATAGATAAATATGCATATTTTCCATGAAATTATATCCATATCTCAGCCATAGCTCACTTGACACAGAAACGAGTACAGGCTCGGTCTATGGCTATGCTGGCATTGTTTTGGATTCCAGACTAACGGGAGGGAGGGAATTAACACATAAATATCTCGTTTATTTAAATATTTATCTATTTCCCCGGGGCATATCTAGTTCGCAGTAATTGTCATTAATTAATAACAAAATTTGTATTGATAGTCGATGACCAAAACCGAAACGGGGGATATCGCACGGAAAGAGACAGCAAACCATGGAGATTGTCAACAGGGGAAAGAGATGGCTGTAGCCGGAGCAAAAAGAGAAAGGGAGAGCCTGTCAGGTGGCAGGCAGCCTGACACCACTTGGCACTCGGAATCTTGCACATGTTCCGATCCGTAGATCAATGGCAACCATCTGGCGGGGTATCAGAGTCTAGCGGCGATCGCCGGCTAATTATTCCCCAAGGAGTCCACGGTTTGCATCGACTGTAAGCTATCAACTCTTTAGATACCCTTTAAAAAGAACAGAAACTTTTCTAAAAACCAACTTAACAAGCAGGCTGTGGCTTTGGCTCCATCTGTCAGATTCTCTAGCTGGCTCTGAGCTCCCCGACTAGGAATCAGTTCAACCTCAACCTGCCTACAAGCGAGATCGTGTGCTCCCAAAAATAATTGCGAAGTAAAAAGTTCCAAATTTCTAAAAAAAACCCCAAATATTTCTATATATTTTTTACCATCATCGATTTTTTTTATAAAAAGGAAAAAAAAAAGGCCAAACCTAAAATTGTTTAGAAAAGTTTAAAAAAAAAAGTAGAAAGAATACCCAAAAGGGTATTCCCCAGTCTAGATTAAAACTGAAAAAAACGTCTCGTCGACGTCGCGGATTCCGATTTCGATTCCCGATTCCCGATACTCGATTTTTGAATGCGATTTAGAGCCGGAGTCCAATCCCGATCCCGATCCCGAGTCCGGCTTTATAAATATTTAGACAGACAGCGTCGAGGCCTGCATTTGAGATCATGGAGTTCTTTGCGACGGGCGGATTCCAGCAGCTCTACAGCGACCTGGAGGAGCAGCCCCTCTCCTACTCGCTGCTGACCAGCCCGCAGGACGTTCAGCTGCATCCCGTCTACCCGGAGCTGGAGCTAGAGTTGGATTTAGAGTTAGAGGAGGAGTCTGGATACGACTACTACGGCATCATAACCCTGGATGGCAACAACAATGCCAGAGTAGAGCCGGAGAAGGACGTCTTTCTGGACTTCGAGGACCTGGGTCCGGACTTGAGCGACTGGGAGCAGAGGCTGCTGGACAATTTCGTGGAGATACCGGAGCTGGTGGACTTCCTCCCAGAGCGAACGCCTCTGTGCACGGACAACTGTGCGGACTTCCTGGAGGAGAGCAACTGCAACCTGAGGCTGTCGGCTCCGGCGCCGGCTCCGGCCGCGTGTCGAGAGCCTCCACCACCGCCGCCACCGCCTCCGCCACCACGACTCTCCGCCCATAGAAAGGCGCCGGAGGGAGGCGGCGCCGGTGGCTACCTGTGCACCTTCGGCAACTGCGAGAAGCTCTACGCCAAGCCCGCCCACCTGAAAGCCCACCTGCGGCGCCACCTCGGCGAGAAACCCTACGCTTGCGTCTGGCCCGAGTGCAGTTGGCGCTTCTCCCGCTCCGACGAACTGGCCCGCCACCGGCGCTCCCACTCCGGGGTGAAGCCCTACAAGTGCGATTACTGCGCCAAGAGCTTTGCCCGCTCCGACCACCTCACCAAGCACCGCAAGGTCCACGAGAGGCGCCTCCTTGCGGCCACCCGGGCGGGCAGGCTCTTCTCCGAGGACGTCTACGCCGTGCGACCGGGTCGCAAGCGAAAGAATCAACTCTAATCGAAGGATAACAAAAAAATTAAAAAAAAAAATAAGATGAACAAGGAGGAGGAGGAAGGAGAGCGAGGAAACGAGACGTAATATCAAGAAAATTTCAGAAAAAAGTGCCAAAAAAATCTGGAATCAAACCTAAACTTTATTATGAAGCGGTTACTAGGAAACACAACATCCTGACACATACAGTCACAGCCATAAATATGAATCCCGAGTCAGTCAGTCACAAACCAACCAACCAACCAATCGATCTACCAACCATCCACAATCATACACTGGGAGAAATACTTAGATTTTTGGAATGTATCTGTATCTTCCGGCAGGTAGCGGGTTCATATCACAAACGAACCCACACACTCTCCACACACTCTCCACACACAACCATGCCCCGGACACATACATGTTGAATTTTTGGTTATTTTTTTGTTGCGTTCAATTACACTTGGCAAAAAAAAATGTACTTTGTTTTTAATTTAAAAAGAAAAGAGGGAATGGGAGGTGAAAATTGGGATTGGGATTCAACCTGCAGAGCTTTTAGGAACTCTTTGATGGAAAAGGATATAGATTTTTAGCTTCTAAATAGTTTTTTTTAACGTGTTTTTCTATTAAATCTGTTTAGAAGCGTAAAATATCAACCGATTTAATATTCATGAAAAGAATAGAGCGTTCCCTTATTAAGAATACAAAAAGTTGAGAACCAGAGTAGGCCTTTGTGATTTTTTTTGGAATAATCGAGAAGTAAGTCGAGAAAGAAATCGAGAAGTAAGTCGAGAAAGAAATCGAGAAAGCAATCGAGTAATAATCGAGAAGTAATCGTAAAGTAATCGTAAAGTAATCGAAAAGCAATCGACCGAGTTTAGGAGGAAAAGTAAGCCTTTGGAACACGTCACTTTATAAAATTTTCCTGGCAAAGACAGTCTACAAATCAGAATTATAATTTCCCCAAAGAAAAACTTTAAATAAAATTCAAAACTTAAGAAATCTTTACAGAAAAATGGAGCAAAACCAGATGCCTGATAAGGGAAACAAGGACCAACGAGACTACGACCAGAAAGGACTCCGTTTAGGCCAGTTGAGTCGCGCTCCGATCCGCTGTCCTCTGGGTGGATGCATGGCCACCATCTCGTCCCTGGACCTGCTCTGCCATATGCTAGTCCAGCACTTGCGTCCCACGGCCGGCAAGGAGGAGCTGCATCTGGCGTACGGGGATGAGCGCAGCATCCTGCTGTTCGATGTGACCCAGTTGCCGCCGAGGGAGACCGTTTGCCTGGGTGTCCTGTTGTACAGCGGCAACCGGAACGATCCTTACGGCCCGCCCGGGAGGCGGGGCATGTGCCACTTGAACCGCTTTCTGCCCGAGGCGTTGGAGGAGCATCTACTGGCCGAGCACTTGCCCGTGTTGATCCTGGTGCGTCGCTGCTCCTTCTTCGAGTGGATGGTGGAGAGGCCGGAGCCTGCCCCCGGCAACGAGGTCAAGCCTGAGCCAGCCGAAAATGAGGACGAGAACAACGACCTGGACATGTTCCTGTTCTGGACTCAGAGCGCCTCCTGCACCCGGCTGCTGCACGTCACCATCACGGCCTACGATCGCAGCATGTCCGAGTGCCGGAGCGGCATGCGGGAGGTGGCCAACTCGGGCAGGATCAACCCGGAGCTGGATGGGAAGCAGCTGCCGCAGTCCAAGCACGCCATCTGGCTGACTCGCAGGGAAATGGCCCAGATGAGTGCGGGCGGCGGCGACAGGAAGAGCATCAACCTGGAGCTGATCCTTCACGAGGGAATCGCCGATTCTTAATCGCAGGGAATCGCATAGACGAGATTAATGAATGTAGAAATATAGATACGATTCCCTTAATAAAATATAAACATAAAACCGCAATGAAAGCCTTGAAGGAGCGGCCGCACTTTTGCAACTCCAACGCCAACGCATCCTTTATGCGCTGTCATATCGCATGCTTTACGGCTTTCAGGGCGAGTGCTTTTGTACATTTGAAGTGAATTTACAGCGCAAGTTGGTTGTACTTGTAGGACTCGTATAATGGCATTTACTTTGCATCTCGTCCTCGTCCTCGTCCTTGGCAACGGCAAGTGAAGTGGCGAGCCTTAAGAAGTCCTTCCTTCCTTCCTGCCTGCCTGCCATCAGCTGCAGAATCCAACAACAATTATTGCCCTACTCATTAAGGACCTGCGCCAGCCCCAGCCCCAGATCCATCCCATCCCTAGTATCCTGCCAATCTAACCAAGTCCTTCTCCTTCTCCTTCTCCTCTCCTCTCCCCTGCTCACTTACTTATTCGAAAGTAATTAGCATAAAAATAAATACCACTCATTAAGTCATGTTGTTTTTATCTATTTACTCTTTGATATTGCTGTCGTTTTAGTTTTGTTTTTGTTTCTGTTTCTGTTTCTGTCGACGGGGGTTTGCTTATTTAATTCCAGGAAGACAGGAAAACAGAGCGCGCGGGAGGTGACAGCATTCCTTGGGGGTATCCTGGCAGCGGCAGCGGAATGCAATGGGGACGATGAGAGGGCAACCCGGGTTATTTTCATAGAGATGCATGCAGTCACTGTGGAACCCGTTCGTTCAATTAGCCCCAAAGGGAAAATGCAAAAGGTGGCAAGCTGGCAATGTGGCAAGGTGGCAGGCAGGGGGGCGCTAAATTACATCAACTCCTTATCGATTTTACTCATAATTGATTAAAGAGTTGATTCAAATCAAAAGTTAAAGGAGAAAGGGGTTACTCCCAGTGATCTACAAGTCCCTCGAATCCCCATAACCAATAATCCAACACCTTGAGTCCTTAAATACCAACTCCCCCCATCTTAACCAGCTTTTTGTGGCAACCAACCAACCAACCAACCAACAAGCGATAATTTGAACGGACTTTCCGGCAGCTTTCCGGACTGGCTTTCAGATACACTCGCCTGGCTTTTTGTCCTCGTCCTCGTCCTCGTCCTCGCAATTGCAATTTTAATTAGATGCCGCAAAAGGAGAACCAAAAGCATAACTTACAGCGATATATCCTTATGTAAGCTGCTCTCTATATACGTTTTTTACGTTTTTTATATACTTTTCGATACATCAATGGCAATGGAGACAAAGCCATGTGTTGTAGGAGAGAGAATTCAATTAAATGTTCATCAAAAACTACAAGAAAAAGTGTTGAGTCGAACATATAATACGTGTATCCGTCCGTCCGTATCTGGGCTCTGCGCTCTGCGCTCTATATTTGTATCTGTATCTGCAGCTCTGGGATGGGAATGTATCTTTGTATCTGCGGGTTGGGGAGGTTGGGGAGTGAGAGCCCTCATGATGACGATGGCAACGCCTGTAACTGTGGCTGCTGCTGTGACTTCATCGCTGAATGTGAATGGGAATGCACTCGAAAAAAAATAGTCAGAAAAGATTCTGAACTTTCGTTATCCTTGGGACAACATTTCCTTCTTATTCCCTTTAAAATCGCATTCAAAACCTTGCCCCACAGTGTATCTTTGTATCTTTGTATCTGCAGCTCGCCTGGTTACTGAGACTGCGACTGTGACTGTAATCAGTTCTAGACGAAGTCGAAATGGAAGGAGGAGCCAAAGGAGCAAAAGGAGGTAAAGGAGCCAAAGGAGGTAAAGGAGGTAAAGGAACCAAAGCAGCCAAAGCAGCCAAAGCAGCCAAAGCAGCCCAAGAAAGGATAAAAAGGAGAAACGTAGCCGAGGTAGAGCAGGAAGAGAGCACAAAAGTTATAAAATACCAGATAGATAGTAATTGCAACAGTATTGCCTTCTCACTCTTCTCCTATTGCCATCTCACTCGGACTGTGTGTGTGTGGGTGTGTGGGTGAAAATAAGCAGGAAACTGGAAATTACAAATGATACGGAAATAATGCGATATCATGAATCATTTTTACGACGAATCGAGACTTTGATTCTCATGGGGAAGCGATTGGCAAGGGGTTTGGGTTTCGGGAGAAGCCCCTCCCCTCCCCTCTGATATCAGATACCCGATAAATATATATATATATATATATATAATATATATATTAAAGTATAATATATCTGGTGCAGACTCCACCGCCCCTCCTCTGGGTCTTTGTGTCAACAAATTTGCATTGCATTGGGCGACCAACTGGCGGCCAACACACAAATAATGTCAACAGCATTTCCACTCATCAATAAGAGGAGAAAGCAGGGAGAAGAAAGCAGGGAGGAGAAAGCAGCGAGGAGAAAGCGAAGGGAAAATTCAGGGCGCATCGGGTTCCATTACGTCCGGCTTCTTGTGACGTCCAAACTCCATCTCCATCTCCATCTCCATCTCCATCGCCGCCTCCTTGTCGAATCTCCATTTCCATCTCCTGGATCCTGAATCCTGAGTCCTGAATCTGAAAGCTAAAGGCTGGCATATTTATTTTTTCACTTCCTACCCACCCATGCCTTTGTGCTGCTGTCGCATTCTTGATTTAGCAAATTGACTGCCATGAAAATGCGGAAAACTTGCGGAAAAGTTGCCCAGCCCAGCCCAGCCCAGCCCAGCCCAGCCCAGCCCAGCCCGGCTCAGCTCAGCGCGTCCTTAAAGTGAACTGGAATTCGTTGAGAACTTCTCGACTTTTCAAACACTTTTAAAGTCAGCCCTAAGGTATAACCCCTTCGCCATACCCTCTACCCTGTATCTGTATCCAAAAAAAACAACAAAGAAAAAGCCAGGCCAGGCCATGAGTCAGGTGGAAAGTATGCGAAAAATTCTATGGCTATGCGAGACCTAAATCAAAAATTTCACCTCTCCGGATCATCTTTAATAAATATTTATTGCTTCAAGTTCAATAGGAATGTCTTAGTTTCTTAATGTAATATTTAAAAGATTTTGTAAAATTCAAATACTTTTAGTTTTCAATATTTTCTTACTATAATTCTTATTAATTTCCTTAAATAATTCAATAAAAAATCAACTTTAAAGCTGAAACTTACTTTAAAAACCTTACTTAATACTTGAAATACGTTTTTTTTTTCTGGTCGTGTCAAGTGTCAAGTGTCTGAGGACTCGAAATGCTAATGAACTTGGGTAATAAGTCGCCTGCCCTCAATGGCCTTCGACTCGACTCGACTCGACTCGCCCATCCACCCCCATTCCGATGTCGCACTCAGGTGTCTTGGATAGCAGGGACAGGGACTGAGGTCCTGCCACGTTTAACAATTTGCAGCCTTAATGTGGCACCAAAAGTGTTAAAGTCCATGTCGCCCATAACTTGGCAGAGAACGGAGAACGGAACGAAATGTTCGTAATGTATGTGCCGAGTACGTGTTCGGGAACGAACCCTTCTTCGAACGGAAAGCCAAAAGCCTTCAAAAAACGGGAGTCCTGGCTAGTCCCGACCCTGGCTTCAAGTTTAATTATGAGCTCGACCCGAGCTATTAAAACAACTCTCTGGCAATATCAAATGTGGCTTGGGCCTGGCTTGGGCAGGTATCTCACCCTACATCCTACATCCTACATCCAACATTCTACAACGACCTTGTCCGTGGGTTTCCCTGCCATTTTCGATATCGACGAAAAATGGTTGGCCATTTGGACAAGCCGAGAGGCGGTCTGACTGACTTTAAAGTGTAATTTCTGTGGTTACATTTGCCAAACATAAATCTAATGGATATTAATACAAGTTAGGGCAATCCGGGCCGAGTCCTGTACCGCCTACCGCCTCTCTCTCTCTCTCTCTCTCCAGGCAATACCGGAACGTACGTGAGCTCGTATATTTTACGTGTCCCGGGTCCGGGTCTGGGTCCGGGTCCGGGTCCGACTAGCGATTTCCGGCATTTGCGGAGCCTCATTTCTGGTTTATTATAATTCAACACGAATGTGTGCGTGAGTCCTGTACAAGGACAAAGGGGTTTGGGGGCTATATATAGTCCGGCGTAACTGAATCCACATTAGGTCTCCCGCCACATCAAAATATTTCAATTTTGTAATTCGCTTTTGCCTCTGCGGTGCTTCTTCCACTCGAAAACCCAATTCTTTTCCCTTATGTTTAAATTTTTAATTAATTTTAAAGATATAATTTAAAAAAAAAAACAGGAAAAAGAAGATTCTTAAATATTAATTCATTTAATTAAAGTCTTGGAAATCAAGAAACGAGCTAAAGAGTCTCGAAAAAGGCTTCCATTAAGTTAGTTTTTGTATAACAATTTTTTGTAAGGATATTCTGCAGTATTTTTATGATATTTTTTAGGTATTTTTTAGGTATTTTTAATCTTCTTTTTTATTAAAATATTGCCAAATATTATTCATAGTTTTTAAATAACAAATTTGTTAAAATCTTGTGCAATCTAAGCCTATTCTTGATGACTTTTCTTGATGAATTCTTTGAAAATAAGTCGAAAACTATTTCCCTCAGTGTACAGAATGAGTGAAAAACATGTTTAGTGATGGGCTTTCTGTTTCTGTTTCAGTTTTCTGTTTTCAGTTTTCCTTGGCTGGCATAAAAAATATCCTGGCCATATCCTGTGGCCGTATGGGATTTAATGCGCTTTCCGCCACTCCGAGAGCCTCATCGAAAGCTTCTCCCAGTTCTCATTTAAATTAGATCAGGTCCTGGATCGAGAGGGGGTATTGAAGGGGGGGAGTGTTGAAAATAAACCTGAATGGCTGAAAATGTCTTAATTGCTTCAGTTCCTGCCCTGACATCTAGAAGTTTGATTAAAAAGTTCGCACGTCACTCAATGACGCTAATCAAACCGAAGTCGGTGGTCGGAAGGAGCCCAGGCCAGGCCAGAGACGGGGCGGGGCTATAAAGCGAAAGTTTGTTTCAATCAATGCGGTTGGTAAACAACAACAACAACAAGAATAACAAGAATAACTCGTTCCAGGACGAGGAAAACTGAACTGAGCTGAAAGTTGTAAACGAGCACATAAATAACTTGAAGTTCTCCATGCCCGGGGCAGCCCCCGGTAAAGCCGCCAAAAACGTCAATGGAATATCAATTTTAAAGCACTAGAGAACGCCAGGATGCCAGGATGCCAGGATGCCAGGATGCCAGGATATCGATACGGATGCGGATACAGATAATAGACACAGATACAATTACAGCTACAGCTACAGCTACAGATTGGTTTAGGGCAACAGAATGCAGGATATATGGGCAGTGGCTGAGCTGAAAAGGAGTGGAAACGGAGACTCAAGGATAACAGCCAGCCAGCCAAAGGATTCTCCCTTCGAATGTGCATATGTGGCCATGTTCTCCGAGGTCTATCACAATAACTTGACGCTAAGCCCAAGTCAAAACTGAAATTGAAATGCAGGCAGCAGCAGCCAATGACGTAGTCGGAATATGCAACAAAAAAATGTGGAGTAAGGGGCAAGACAAGATTGATGCATTGGGGATTTTTCTATCCTGACGAGAGTTTTTTGTATCAAATAAATATTTAAGAAAGGAAACTATTAAGAAGCAGCCTACAACATCTACATACAAGTCCTTGTTTTACTTTTAAATGCTTCCCAGTTGTTATCCTTTAAGCACTGTTATTCCCTGCGTTATCCTTGTCAGCTTTCAATTTGAATTTGGCTGCCAGCAGTGTCGTTATTACTTGCCTCTCATCTAATTCAATTATGGCCACGAATATTGGATCATAACTGCCCGGCAACCTTCGTCCAGAACCGAGAACAAAAAACGGGGAGAACAGAGAACCGAGAACCGAGAACCGAGAACAGAATCAAGGACTCTGGTAACAACAAATCTGGTAAAAAACGAGAGAAGCCTGAAAGCAGGATGAGCAGGAAAAATGCCGATAAACGGAAATACAAAACGAGAAACGTGCACAAATCTAATTTCCAAACAACACGCGCAGAACGGAACCAAAGAACCAGAAAAGGGGGGAAGGTCCTTGGAACTGAAATATGGAAACCCTGAAAAAAACGTCCTCAACCATAAAAAAATAATAACAAGGAAAAGCTGTTAGAGACAGAAAATAAAGAAATATCTTGGAATTTTCTAATCACTAATTATCAAAGCAAAAAACTATCGGAAAAAGGTATTTTTTTTATAATAAAAAATGTGAAATTTTTCTGGATTTTCAGGATATTTTTTACTATACAGAAGACAACATTCTGGCGACGGCATTAAAATTGAAATGAAGATAGACGCGAGTGGAGCAAAGTGAAACTTTTCAATATCCGCATCCGTTCATGAATAATAATTTATAATGTCCGTGCCTGCCATGCGTCATAAAAAAATAAGGAAGGACGCGAAAGCAGCATCTCAGCAGCAGAAACCTCAATATTCTCGTCATCGTCAGCGTCCTTGATCCTTCGACTTCAACTTCAACTTGGAGTTCGAGTTCGAGTTACAGTTCGACGACAGTTCCTTTTGGCCTGCTGCCCTGGCGATTGATGTGGCACGGCCCAGGGATGTGTCTAAGCCACCTGCCACAAGCCTGGAACACGCCACAGTCAACACTCTTTGCAGAAGTCTCTTCAAAGTTCTCAAATTCCTAGAAAAAGCCACAAATAAAAGACTTTTTCTGCCAGCGAGTCCCCACTGTACCAAACAAGTTAAGAAATCAAAAAAAAAAAACGTCGCGTACAAAATTGTAATTTTGGTTCAATGGCGAGCCAAGCAACATGTGACGAGTTGCTGGATGAGAGCAGGGGGAGAGCTTTGTTGATGAGTCTGTCACCTGTCACACCTTTTGGTGGCGCCTCCGCCTGCACCCTCATCTACCGCCTGCCCCTCTTGTCAAATGACAGAAAAAGTTTTCGCGTTTTTTATGGTTTTTTTAGGTTATGAATATGGCATCGACATCAACTTTTGACAGCAACTGTACCCGTTTTAAGTTAATGAAAGCGAACCAATCAAAGCGATCCCCTCCCCTCCCTTCTGTCGACTAATTGAATGCCATACATCACACACAATGTGCCACAATTACCAAGTTGCAAAGTTGCAAATTCCAAATTCGATTCGAAAAAAACGAAAAAAAATAAATACATGTCTCTTCTATTGGTTTTCAGTTTCTTATTATTACCTTGGCTTTCCTTTTTTTTTGTGTCGACTTTCACGTAGCTCGGATAATGATAAAACTTTTCGCTCGCTGTTGCTTTTGAGAAAAAATCTCAGTTATACGAGCCACGCCCAGTTATCCTTACCGCCCTGCTGCCTTGCCGCACATCAAATTCTTATTAGCGCTCAATTTCAATTGATTCGCCGGAAAGGGAAGGTAAGGGAAGGGAAAGCACAACAAAAAAAAAACTTTTCCAATCAGCACCGCCCCCTCCCCTCCTGGCACGCCCCCTCCTTCTTTTTCTTGAACATTCGCGTTTGCTAAAAACCCAATTAAACGCGTCATTAAATTATTTCGCAATTTGCATTTATTTCGTATTTCGACTCAATAAAATTTCACACCTGAGTGCCACAACCGCCTCCACCCACGCCCACCCACGCGTTGCAGGTGCACCACCCACCCATCTCTACACACCCCCTTCTCCCCCTTTTATTTTAACCCACGACAAGTTTCTTTTCATTTTCTTTTCCTTCTCCTTCTTTCTTCCTGGCATTTCATTTTATTTTCATTTTCATTTTTATTTTCATTTTCATTTTTATTTTTATTTTTATTTTTATTTTTATTTGCATTTTCATTCCTCAATTTGTTGTTGATTTTGTTCTCAAACTTGTTTTGTTTTGTTTTGTTTGTTTGTTGATTTAACCAAAACACACGATATATACGATATATACACGATATATATACGATATATATACGATATATACACGATATATTATATATATAATTTCATGTGTTTTTTAAATAGTTTCTCTCGCTTGAGGAGGAGAATGTTTTTTCTTAGAATTTCAATTGGCCAAAAGCTGGGGGAGTTTCGAGTGCCTTGGCAAGCAGCACAAGGTCCTGCCACAAGGTCCTGCCACAAGGTCCTGCCATTCATATTTAAAAACGGTATTATTTTCAAATACAATATTTTAGTTTATTAAATAAAGAAAGAAAGAGAGAAAAAAAGAGAGTTTCAAGATTCAAACTTGAAGATTTCCAAGAGTTTCTTAAGAAATTTCTTGTGAAAAGTATTTAGTATCCTGGAAGTCCTTTTTTGATTTATGAGCCACTGTGGCAGTGCCACTGCCATATCCATATCCATATCCATATCCTTTTCCTGTCCCCTTGGCCAAGGATTTTGAATCGAATCCTTTTTGCGCCTGGACTGGGACCGAAACGGAGCCAATGTATCCTCCGGGGATCCACCTAAATGACCCAGAAATGTATGCAATACGCATTTAATTCATTTTTTTCACCCTTTTCCAGCTCCCGCCCTCGCTCCTGTTTTTTTTTTTTTTTTTAATTTCTTCAAATATCTCAACGCTGCCACCCCCCCTTATGGGGTCAGGGGGTCAGGCAATGCACGCACAGCCGCGCACATAAAATAAATAAATACAAGAGGAAAAGGACATCAACAACAACAATAACAAAAAAAAAAAGGAGCAAAAAAATACGAGCGTCTACATGAGACGCATATTTAATTCCCCCCCCCCCTCGCACAGCCCCCTGTCCATGATTCTGTCGCGAAAGGATTTTTCATAGCCTCCTGGCTTCAAGTCCTTTTTTAATTATTTTTTTGTATTTTATTTATTTATTTATTTTTTTTCTTCGTTTTGTTGTGTTTTGTTTTGTTTTGTTTCAGTGAGTTTTTTCGCGCTTTTACTCGCTCTTTGAATAATATTTCCCCACAAGGGTATTTCTTTTTAAGGCATTAGTTGTTTCAATAAAAAATATATATATATACTCGTAAAAATATATATATATTTTGTATAAATGTTTAATTGATGCATTACTTACCATACACTTTTCGGGATTAGGCAGGATTCGGCCTGAAGTTTCTAAAAAGCAACAAAAAATATAGAAATTTGTAAAAAAAAATAAATCATTTTTAAAAGATTATAAAAATCTAATCAAATATTTTATCAAGTCTTAAGTGTATTTCTTAGCATTTTTTTATAAGAAATAAACAAACAAAAAACTTAAGAAGCTTATCTAGAAGATCCTTAAAAATATATCTCTTAAAAAAAAATCATCCACTGCCAGGGTATTTTTTATTCTATATTTTTAACAAAAAAATCTCGGCTCGTTAAATTTCATTTTCTGCATACTTTATTTTTATTTCTTTTTTTCTTTCATTATTAATCGCGTGTTTACACACCAGAAACGAAACCTACAGAGGAGAGGGAGAGTGTGTGTGTGTGTGTGTGTGTGTGGGAGGTGAAAAAGTAGGCGTGGCTGGGGGGGGGAATTTCTTTAAATTTCGAAACACGCAACGAAAACGCTTCATTATGCGATACATAAAAATAATGAAGTGCGATCGTAAATCACATTAATTGCTCACTAGATGGCGCTGTCACCGTTCACCGTTCAATATGGCGGCCTAAAAACCAAAATGGCCGACGTGCAGCCAAATTAATGGATTCCCGGTAGCGGGAAAAGAAAGGATAACGAGAGCGAAGACCGAATCGAATTCGCATCAAAGTTTAATTAAAAAAAAAAATTTGCCGCTTAACAAAAAAAACTTGTAAAAATGTAATTTAAAATTGACAGAGTAGAGGATCCTTTGGGACAAAAACAAAACAAGTTAATTGAAACAAGAAGAAGAAGAAGAAGAAGAAGGGTAAAAGGACACTGCTTTTGGCTAAAAGCATAAAACAAAAAAAACAAACAAATTTCTGAGGCAAACCGCAGCCCCCTGCCCCGCTTCGATCGGGTTTCCGACTTTTGCCACCTCTGCCACCGCGCTGATAAAGTTCAAAAGTGAATGCTTTCCAGTTGCACAAATTGCCAAACAAACAAAAAACTCAACTCCAACTAAAAAAAAAACAACACACAACAATTGCTAAATAAAAAAAAAAAATGGAAAAAATAAACACACCTCGCTCTTGCTGTCTCGAACATCAAGTCAAGGCAAACCAAACAAAATTGTCCTGGCCAAAACCAAAACTAAACGCTTATCCTTTCCACCACCCACCACACACCACCCACCAATAACCGAAGGAAAAACCTCCAGAATAGAGTGCAACAAAACACTACTCGCGTGTACCATAAGTGCAGAGAAATATAACTGCTTTTAGTTTCCGTTTCCGTTTTAATGCACCGCGCTTCGCGGTCGCACTGGTCACTGCGGTCAGCGTAGTGGGTGGGGCACCCCGACCGACATTGGCTTGCGAATGCTCTTAGTCAAGAATTCCAAAACAAAAACAAAAAAAAAACCTTTCTAGCAAAGTGATGTCCAAAAAAAAAACAAAGAAAGTCCTGCCAAGTCTTGACGCATTTATGCATCCCCGGAAGGAGGCTTACATAAGCCATAAGCCCCCTTGAAAGGGTATCGGCCATAGAAGGGCTCCCGAAAAACCAAAAACCCATTGGAGCCTGGTGCCTGGTGCCTGGTGCCTGGTGCCTGGTGCCATATGTTGAGACCAGAGAAAGT
The DNA here is from genome assembly GCA_035047325.1 of Drosophila vallismaia. Lineage (NCBI taxonomy): Eukaryota > Metazoa > Arthropoda > Insecta > Diptera > Drosophilidae > Drosophila > Drosophila vallismaia. The sequence goes on along the minus strand of JAWNPU010000025.1, from coordinate 9,489,894 downwards.
TGGTCGCATTTCTGGAATTGGTCGGTGTTGTCATCCCAACTCTGTTATGCGGGTGCCAGCAATACTTTTTGGCGACCTTAGATTTAATTGACACATTAAGTGAGAAAGCGGAAAAAGCGGAGAAAGCAGAGAAAGCAGAGAAAGCAGAGAAAGCGGGGAAGCGGAGAATGAAGAGAATGCGGAGAAAGCAGAGAAAGCGGTGTAGCGAGAGGCAGAAGCGGAAGCTGACGATTCCAAACGGAAACTGGATTTTGTTGTCCGTTTTTGTTGCCTCAAACAGTTCGCTTCATTGCGGCGTGACATGAGCAACTTCCGCTTTGCACTTTGCATTTCCGGTATGCCTCGATGCCCGAACAAAGCACTTGCCATTTGTCAGGTGTCCTTGTTGCTGTTGTCCCAGATCCTGTTCCCGTTCCAGTTGTTGACCGATCTAGCAATTCTTCCCGCTGCTCATGGTCATCTCGCATCAGTCCAGTGTCATCGGCAGCCGGCGAGTCCATCAATCTGTCAGGTGCGGGAAGTAAATTGAAACTCCATTGAGAGCCCTCAAGGACTCCTCCTCGATGACAGATGGGGGGGGTGAAAGATGCGGCAAGAAGATGAAATGTAACCGACAAAGAGCTTTATTAATTACTCGCATCAGACCGAAACTTGCCCAAAGGAATTGTCAAGGATTTAAGGCATTTTTAATCCTTTTTTAAAATCAAAATGTATCAATTTTCGAAGAGAGTTTACGTTTGGTTTCCTTTTTAAGTTAAAAAAACAACGTTTAAATGTTGAAAAATTAAAGAAAAATCATCAAAGTTTAGGGTTTTAAATGTAAATAATGTCAAGGCATTAAAAAAATAAACTTAAACTTCTTTTTTTTTAACCAATTACACAGAAAAAAGTAAAAAACATTGTTTCAATAAATTTTAATAAATAAAATCATTAAGTAAATACTTTTTCTTTAAAAAAAAAAAAAACCCTTAAATATGAATAAAAAAAAACATTTATTTTTATAAAAAAAACATTTATTTTTATACAAAATATTGTTAATTTTTTTTTACTTTTCGGTGTGTTCTTAATTGGTTTTCCATCGCTTTTCCAGCGCCGTTGAATTCTCACCTCAACCGCACTTTGGAAATAGTTTACCTGGAAAATGACAGCCACTCCCCCCATGCCACTCCCCCCATGCCACCGCCCGTGCCACCGCCACCGCCCCTGCCACTCCCCAAACCTGGCTTGAGGTCATTGTCGCTGGTTTTGGGTCAGAGTTTATACAGTTCGGACGGCTTGTCCGGTTCGGGGCAGTTCTCTCTTCATTTATTCATGTGCAATTCCAGGACACCAGCAGGACACAGTCCAGGATACCGCCCCCGCTCTATACGTGATGTGTGACGTGTGTGTGTGGTGTGTGTGTGTGTGTGTTTTCCACGTGTTTTAATTAGTTTTCCAGAGTTCATCAGCTTACCCCCCTCCAAGGATTTTTCATCCTGCCACTGCCACTGCCACTGCCACTGCCACTAAATTGTGAATTATGACCGTCTCAGTCTGTTGGTCTCTCTGGTTTTTAGTCTCTGGGTTCATTGCCGAATAATGAACATAACAAATCAACGGATCGTCATTAGGCACAATGGTCCTTCGTCCTTCGTCCTTCGTCGTTCGTCTTTCATCCTTCATCCTCGTTCCTTGTTCTCTAGTTCTTCGTTCTTGGACTGCGGGGGCGTATGCATAATTTTTCAGCTCACTGAAGCAAAAACAAAGTGTAAACGGGGATGCTGGCCAGGTGGGCTCTGGGTTTGGGTTTGGGTTCGGGTTGGACAAAAGTAATTAGAGAACAACCAGCTGTTGCCTAGATTAATTGCCTTCAGACTTTGGAATGGTATTCCGGAATGAAATGTGAGTAAATCGGATTAATAATTGTCTTGCAACTCATATCCTTTCACTTATCCTTTCGATTATTTGTGGAAAAAAACAAAACAAAGAGAAGCTGACAGGTATGCACTTTATAAATATATCGAAACCTATTTTTTAGTTTTTTTTTAAAACAAATATTGATTGAAAATCTTTTCGTTAAAAATTGTAAAGAAAAAACGCCTCGAATTGGATTAATAAAAAGAACAATAGATTAATCAAGTTTTTAGCTTTAAAAACAAAATAAGAAACAAAGAATAAATTTTATTTAAAAACAAGTAAATATTTAGGCTACAACAATTTCAATGTTTTTTCCGATTTTTTTCGTCCTTATTGTTTATATTTTTTGTAAATTTTGTTGTAAGAAATGTTTTTTTCGTTTTTGGTTCGTTTCGAATTGCTTTGTTCGCTATTTTTTAGAGTTTTTTCTGTTTTTTTTTTTCAAAAAGTATTCAAAAGGAATCAATTTTTGCAGCTCCGCATGTCCTGATGGGAAATGTGTAATTAAAACCAACTCCATGCACAAATTATAATTTTGTTAAATGTAACTTTGCCCTCTAGGAGTATGCAGTGGAAAATAATAAAAAATAATAATAAAAAAATAATAAAAAAATAAAAGAAAAGAAGGAGAAAAACGTGACGTTGGAAACATGAAAATTTGATTTGTTTCTGAATTTTAATGAGATGCGCCTCCAGCCAGCTTGGTAATTACGCAATCGCAATCGCAATCGTACTCGTTTTTGTGGCAACTGGCAACCGGAAATGGGAAAAAGAGTTGCCAATTGTGGCAGTTGCAGCAACTGCAATTTATTTGCTCGATTTACTTAACCAGAGCCAAACCAGAGGCCAGAAATACACAAAAACTAGCCGCATCAGCAAATCCTACTTGCTGCTACTCCTCTTGCAGGATATTTATATTTTTTTTTTTTCTCTCTCTGTACACACAGGACATGCAGGAACATGCAAATTAGCCTAAAACGTTAAATGGCTAATTCAATTAAAATTCTATGGCGAATAATAAAAATCAAACAAAAATACGTAGCGTAGGCGTGGCATAGGTAAATCAACACCCACACCCGCCCACACACAGCATGAAGTTTATGTTTTTTAATTAAAAATTTGTTCACGGCTCTAAATGAAATATTTGTTGCGTATTGTTGTTTTTTTTTTTTTGAGTAGAATGTTTCGAATTTTTAATACTTAGTAAGAAGAATATATTCTTTAGATATTATTTCAAAGAAATATTAAGAGAAATCCATTAAAAAGTATTGCAGAAATTTAAGAAATTATTTAACCCAATAGGTGTAGCCTGCCTAATCTACCCTCTAGACCAGCCCTGCTACCCCTTGAATGCGCCAAATAATTGCCCTGCTGACCGCATTATGCGCAGGTGTGACTCAGGTGCGCGTTTGGCTATTTAAAAATTGTTCCGCGGTCATAAATTTGAAGCTATTTAGGCCACGTTAACAGAGTGTACCTTGCATGGGTCAGCATGGGTCAGCTCTCTGAATGAAATCAAGCATGCCCGATGACCATTTGGCCAGGATAATGGCCAGGACGAGGACGAGGACGAGGACGAGGATGTCAAAATAATTGTTTGTGTGTCCTTGTTTATATTTTATATTTATATTCCAACCGCTCTGGACATTGCAGTTTAATGCGTTTTTAAAGCGCCCGAAAATGATGTTCCTGGTTTTCGGTTTCTGTTTTTTTGGTTTTCTATTTTTCAACACAAAAACGTATAAAAATAATTTATTGCAAATTAAAAATATTAAAAATATCAATTTTCACATTGTTTATAGATTCTTTTGATTCAATTTTCAAGCGGAAGCGAAAAAAAAATGAATAAATCAACAAAAAGTTAAGAAAGATTTTACGATTCAATTATTTATATTTTTTGTTAATTAATTGAGTTATTTTTTAGTTGTCTTATAAAGTTCTTAATTTATTTTAAAAAAAGAAACATTTAAAAGACAAAATAAAGTAGCTTTAAGAGCTATAAGTTCTTTGAAAAAAAAAAAATTTCCAAAGACACTTGTTTTTGGTTTAAAAAAAAAAAACCAAGAAGTACCGTGTATTAATCTTTTTTTTTTGTTTTTTATCGATGGCTAATCGATTGGCAAATAGTTTAAGCAATCGATTGCCAATAGAGCCCCTCGATTGCACTTTGACCCCACTCGCCACTTCCTTTCGCCACTTTCACGCCTCATTTGAGGCCAAAGCCAAAAAAAAAGGACTTTCAAATAAAAAAATGAGTGGCAACGTCAGCTTCAGAAGGGTGAGCGATTAATTATGCCAGGGGGCATGCCCCAAATAAGGGGGTTGGGGGTGCACACATGTGACGTGTCGGCGTTGGCATAATATATGCATTCTTATTAACAATCTCGTCGCCATTCCGACTCTCAACAACTTTTGGAACAAACCTTCAAGTCTCAAACCCCAAACCCTAAGAGTCCTTCCACCCCACACCCACACCCACACCCCCTCCCCCTGCTTCATTTGGATGTGTAAACGTGTTATTTATTTTCCCCCAACCCCCAACCCCCAACCCCTAAGAGAAAGCAGGAGAAAGCTCGAGGAGAGTAGAAAGAAAACTGAATGTTGCCTTTTAAGTGGCAATAAATCAAATTGTCCTGTTCCTTGCCCTCTGGGAAGCTTCCCAGAGGCGGAAAAAAAAACAACACAACCCACAGAAGAGAAGCAGGCGGAAGACGATGGCGTCCGGCGAAAGGGGGCGTGGCATTCAGTCAGTCAGTCAGTCAGTCAGCGTCTAGCGAGCAACTTACTTTCATATTTGACTTAGTCATAAAAGGCGAAAGCGATTCGCTTTCAAGCTGGCCCAAGCCGCAGCATCATCCACACGGAGGACAAATATTTAAGGCCTTGAATCAAAGGATATAAAGGATATTAAAAGGATATTTTATCAAAGAGTTGTTAATAATAATAATTTAATAATAATTGATATCAAAAATAGATTAAAAATCATTAAAATTGGAGTTTTATTTCAAGTCTAAAAAAAATCAAAGAAAAATGTTAAAGTTTTTATTTTTTGAAAGTTTTGAAAGGAAATATTGTTGAAATATAGTTTTTTAATCATTAATAAAAGTTATTTTTTATGAAAATATATTAAAATTTAGTAAAAAAAAAAGGGGAGCTGTATTTCTTATACTTTTTCTTTTAGTGCATAGATCCCAGGACTAAAGACTAAGGATCTGCCGCAGCCACTGCTTGGTAAGCCACTGGAGCGTGTGTGTGTTCTGGCTGGGTGTACGGGTGTGCGGGTGTCCTGGGTGTCCTGGGTGTGTGTGTCTGGGAGTGTGTGTGCTCTGCCGACGTCGCGGCTTTGTGTGTGCGCTGTTTGTTTAGCGTTCCATAAGCTCTTAAGCTCATTTTGGTTGCGTTTTATTTGTAACTCGAGGCACACTCCCCACTCCCACTCTCCACTGCCACTCCCACTCTCCAGTCTCCACACTCCCACTCTCCACCCAAAACCCCGTTCCAAGCATCCTAAAGCTGACTTTATTTATTTAAAATAAAGCTGCCAGGCAGCTGAAATATTGAGTCAAACAATTGCAAGGCGACAGCTGCAGCTTCGAGAATTAAAGCCAAAGGACGAAAAGAACGCATTTGAGGGGAAAATGAGAAAATGAAGAAGAGGAATCAAGACAAATCCTTACACCGAAAGGTCCTTGAGTTGTTTCTTTGAGTTCTTTGAGTGAAAATAAAAATTGCAAAGGTTGCCAAAAGTTGGCTATTAATAAAGATTTCTATTTATGCAAAAATATAGAAACGCCTTCTGGTGGTGCATGTCCTGGTGGTCCTTGTGGTCCTTTGTGCGCTTAGAAACATCAGAATTTAACACCTTTTGATCGGCAGACTCCCCTGAGGGCAGACTCTGTTCCTGTTCCTGTAGTTATGCCACAAAATAAATTCCTCTAAGCTTTTGCAAACACACAACACCACCCACGCACCACCTACACCCACACACCCACACACCCACAGTCCCAGTCTTGGAGACTCCGAGTCCGACTTACATATGCTCGTTATTCATAAACTTAATGCCAGAAGAGAGCATAATTTTCATTTTGCCAGCGTTTCGGGTTTTGTTTGTGAAATACTCAGCGCCCCCCCCAAGCTGCATGCTCCAAGCTCCGCCCGAAACCAAACAAGGACACGGTTAGAAAAAACAGAAAAAAGAAACCAAATTAGGATTCTAAAAAGAAGGAGGAAAAAGGAAAAGTTCAGCTTTGATCCTTTGTTTCTTTATCCCAAAAAAAATGATTCCAAAAAAGATTCATTTCATTCCAGGATTCATTTCTGGGAAGCTGCAGACGTTTCTCTACGTGCTCGTGTGGCAGCCTTGGAAGGATACAAGGCAAATAAAAGCCAAACATGGCCAAGGAACAAGGAATAAGGAACCAGGAACCAGGAGGAGGACCAGGACCTGCACGGGTACAACAATAAACTTGTGTAGCAGCGGCGGTAAGTGGGAATTATATAAACATATACATCGGTAATCAAACACAGACACGCACAGCTGTGCGGCATGTGGGCGGGAGAGATGGAGGGATCGAGGGGCGTATGAGTAATACGCAGGAGTTGCAGGGAAAAATGATGGAATGACTAACTGAGTGACTTTCCTGTTTAGTTTAAAGAAAGAAAAGGTTAAAGAAAAGGTTAAAGAAAAGGTTGCTTTAAGGTCAAAGGTTGCCGTGGGAGGGTGCACCCATCTGCCGGAGCTCTGGCCGGGCTCCGTTGTCATTTTCTTATCTGCTTGTCGGGGCATTCACTCGATTCGTATTTCAATTATGCATTCCGGCAGCACGAGGAGACCCTGCAAGGACCCTGCAATCCTGTCATCCAGTCACCCTGCTGTCACCCTCTGCCCTCTTCTCTCTGCATTGCAAGCTCTGCTCGAGCTCGAGAAAGAAAGCGGAGAAAGCTGAGAAGAAATTTTCTGTTACATTCCACATTCCGGTCATTAATACGCCATCAAGAGAGAGCGCCGAGTGGGTGGCGGGTGGACTAGTGGACTAGAAAGGGAGAAAGCATCGCTGCCAGACAATCATACTCATAGTTCTGGCCAAAAGCTTTCCTTACACAAAGAGAAAAAAGGATGCTTCGTAAACGAAAAAAAAGAAAGTTTTCACTACAAAGAAGACGGACTGAAGGTTTTTTTCTTCAGTGCAAGCGCCATGGGCACGTCGGGTTGCTCTCCGCAGGACACGCACGGCCGGACAGATGGAATGCAGTTAAAAAATGGCAATGACAATGGCGAGATGAAGATGCAGATGCTTCTGTCAGTGGCAGGAGAAGGCACGCACGATCGCCCACCTCCTCCTCCTGCCTGCCTGCCACTGATTTGACCTCTTCAAGGAGCATCCTTCAAGCCCCCTCAAAGTAACCTTTGCGTTTTCCGTTTCACAACAACAAAAAATTCAGACAACGACGACGACGACGACGACGACGAAAATGGAGCTCAGTAAGGCAGAGCAGGAGCAGGAGGAGGAGGAGAGGCGGCAAAGGACGAGACAACCAGCCCTGTGTCCTGTGGGAGATTGCCGAGTCCTTGTCGCACACAGCCACCTGTTGCGGCACCTGATCTCCGAGCATCTCGATTCGCGACCCAAGTCGCTGCCCTTCCAGCTGCGACTCCGCGAAGTGGCCATCGGCCAGAAGACGCTCCTGATGCTCGCCTTCCGCCAGCTCGTCCTCGACCGGGACTACTGCCTGGCGGTGCTCAACTGGCGCCAGCCGGACCTCAAGCTGGGTCCCGGCGATCTCGCCGAACGGCAACTGGACCTTCCGCCCTGCCACCAATCCCTCGCCCGCCACCTGCCCGTCCTGGTGATGGTCTGTCGCACCACCTGGAAGTCCCTGCTCACCCACGAGAATCAGCCTGGCGACAACGGCTGGGGCATCGTCTACCTGCTCTGGCTCCTCTCGCCCGCCACCCGGCGTCCGGTGAACGCCACACTCTCGGTCTTGAACAGCCAGCTGCAGTACATCGAGCGAAGGAATCGCCGAAGGATCCGCAACTTTGCCAGCCGCATGCCCATCCAGCAGTTCATCAATGGCCTGGATCCCACTTTTGTGTCCTTGAACGAGGACAAGCTGGAGCGCCACTGTGATGGTAAGGGGGAGATGGCGTCCGTTTTCTTGGAGGTCACCATCGAGGGGGAGGCCAGGTAGGCCTCAGACAGGCCTCAGGCAGGACCCAAAAATTGTCATTTTTTTTCAAACAATTTCCAAGTTTTTATTAAAACTCTTCCATCGATCTATTAGTTTTGGCCAAAACCCAGCTCCCTCTTTTTTTTTTTGTAATATTTCCAAAAATTTATGCAAATTATGGCAAGTTTTGGAGTGTCCTTTGGCATCCTTTGGCGGCTTCGGTTAATCAATCTCAATGGGCGTGCCGCACTTTGCCACCTTTTTGCCAACAAATTCCTCCAGTTTCGATTTCAGTTTCAGGTTTTTGGGTTTATGGCCTGGCCGGGCAATATTGATTCCGTTTTGCCAACTTTATTGGCTCGGTTGTGTTTTTTTTTTTTTTTTTCTGGGGGCATCGCTGTTTTTATGGCCCGAACAGACACACCGTTTCGTTCTGGTTTCTGGTTTCTGGTTTCTGGTGTCGGTGATGGAGCTGCAAATGTGCCATAAATTGTTGTCCTTCGTTGTTGTTTTTATATCCTGGCAGGCTGGCAGATCCGATCAGACAAGGAGCTCGAAACAGAATCTAAATCAAAGATTTTCTTTCATAAATTTCCTTAAAAATCTGTGAAAATCTGTGAAAATTTCCTTCTTTAAGTAGCTGAGCAGGAAAAACTAGACAATAAGCTACTTGAGATCCCAATATAACGCCAAGACATGTTTACGATGCATTTGTATCTCTCGGATACATAACGCCCCCAACTATCCTTTTGCTTCCTTGTTGGCATTTTTATTGATGCCAAAAGAGGCTAAAAAAGGCTAAAAAAATCAGTATCAGACGGCGCAAGGATTTCAAATTCCCATTCCTTGACTACCTTGCCGTGTCCTGCTGCCCCTGTGTCCTGCTGCCCCTGTGTCCTGCTGTACGTGTGCGTGCTCCAAAATGGATAAACATCCCTTGGGTGGGGCAACCACGACAACGACAACGACAACGAGAACGACAACGACAACGATGAGGACACATAAAGGCTAAATTGGACTTGAATGGGCGCCGATGGACACTCAAGTCCAGTTTCTAGTTCTCGGCCATATCCATATCCTGCCTCCTGCCTCCTGCCTCCTGCCTACGACCGAAATCCTCCAGGAGCCGTAAAAATATCAGCCGGAGCCTATTGAGTTGGAAAATTCGATGGGTATAACCATTCAATAGCCTCCTACAAGTGTATAATTACGCAGACGCTCCTCCATTTGGAGGAAGCTTCAATCCTTTGCTTCAATCCTTTACCACGAATCCTTTTCCCTGGTTTCCCTCAACTGAGAAACAGTACAGGACAGGACAGGAGCAGAACGTGTTAACATGAAGGCCGAAACGTGTAGTGGGAGCCATCAAGGCGAGTCGTGCCGCATGTCAAAAGTTTTTCTTTCTATTCTGTTTCTGTTTCTGTTCTGGCAAGGATACCGGGTAGTTAGAGTCAAGGATATTGATTGACTAGAACATGGTTCAGAAATATAATTCCAGCCTTAAGACCAAATCAATCCTTGAGGATTTTTGTATTTAAGGAATCTTTTATTTTGGTTTTCCGACCACTACAGGGTAGATCCTTTTTGTGGCAGACAGAACAGGCTGGAGGAACAGGCTCTGGCTCACCGCCGGCCCTTTTTTGTCAAGTGAGCAGCTGGCCTGAAAGGTTGTTCCAACTAAATGAGAGAAAGAGCTACAAGGTTGTGCCTCCAGGCCAGGCCCAGAATGATTTCCTTCGGACATGATTTCACTTTTTTACAGAGCGAGAAAAAAGAGTTACTGAAAAGGATTACAATTTCTGATGGAAAACTTTTTTTTCTTCCTCTGTAGTTCCCCAAAAACTGACTAGCTTTCGAGGAATATCGGGATCGATGGCTGGCATAATTCCAGGATTCAGATTCAGGATTCGTTAATGGCCAAACCAGAGCAGAGGAGCAGCATCCTCATTAGGATGGAGATGAAGCGATGCTCCTCCTTTAGATACATTTTGAAAAAAAAAACGGATTTAAAGCGAACATTTAAATGTTTGCTTAACTTTTCTGCTTTCTGCTGACTTTTTAGGCTAAAAGTCAAATATTTCATTTGGATATTCCTGGCGACGAGGCGAGAATGAAATGTGAAAATATCCTTTCCACTTTCTAGTCTCTACTTTCGACTGCGAAACACATTTTTATAGCCAAGCAAAGGCCTCCCACCCACTCCCAGCCACCAAGCAGCTTAAAAACTATAAATTAAGTTTACAACTTTTCCCCACAAACTTTTCCTTCTTTCTCCACATTTCTTTTCTTTCTAGAGGTCCTAGATATAGAAGAGAGGTCCTTTTTTGTTTTTGTTGCTGAAATGTTTTCCGCTGCAGTTGGCATTATTTTCGCTGTTCTATCACAGTCTGACAAAATGTCTGTCGTCTCTCTGATAATTCCAAAGTGTTACCGAAACCAACTTTGACATCCATCATTGGGCATCTGTTGTTGGCCCACTTGTTGACCTTGTTGAGGGGCTGAACCCCACACCACCCACCACCCACCACCCACCTGACAGCTAATCAAAATGTCGCACAAAGTTCATTAACAACATTTTCCAGTCAATTGTCTTGTCTTCCCAGGGAAAGGGAAAGAAAACGGCAATGGGAAGCATAGATTTCTGTTTGCAACTGCCACCCACCCAGGACCCACCCAGGACCCACCCAGGAACCCTGCCCCCCCCTGTCTCTCCAAGCTCACTTTGTTAACAACTTGGCATCAAGTTGTTTGTCTTTCACCTCGTCGTGTCGATGACATAACAACGAATACTTTCTGACTGCGAAACAGGGTCACAGCAGGGTAGGTACAGAGCAGGGTCAGGGTCAGAGGGCAAAGTGCTCAGCAAACCTATTGGCAGGCAAATCAAGTCAACTTAACGAACTGCCACAAGCCGAGAAATCAGTTGTTGGAACTCCAAATGAGGTGAAAATTCTGAATATTTTTAAAAGCGATTTTCCAGCATTAAGAGTCAGAGAAACGAAATCTATTCCAAGAACTCGGATTCCAACTCAGCTTTTAGAACAAACAAGACAAGATCCTCTACTCTTCCCGCTTCCTGGGAATATAATTGTGGAAGGATTCTCCAGGACAGGCACCAAGCACAGGCCAGGGGTGTAGAAATCAATCAAACAAAACGAACTGACACTTGGACAGACGATTAAAGGAAATGGAAGTCGGGATACGGATAGGGAATGATGTAGGAAAGGGGCAGGAAAAAGGAAAATATGCAAGAAACGAGAAAAAAGAAAGAAAATAAATATCGAGAAACGAAGAGAAGAAAAGACAGATGGAAAGGTTCATAGATGGACAATGGACAGACAAGACTGAATGGATTCTGGATGGATTTTGGCATTGTTTCGGTCAAACGAACAACAACAGACCAACAGACCAACAGACCGTTAAATTCGCACAAAATGGCTGCCAGCTGCCAAATGAATCGAAAACAGATGAGCTTTATCACGCCTCTGGTCACTCTTCTTTCTGGCATTTTGGCAATTGTCAAAAATGTTGCAGCTGGTCACACTTGACAAAGTTTACGTTCTAAATCGCTTCACATTTCCAAATCAGACTAGCCTCGAGTCTCAACGAGGAAAGTTCCTCCCTCCTCATTTGCTGCTTTTATTTTTTAATATTATTTTATTTTAAATATTTTCTTTTTTTCTTTTTTTGTGAAGAAAAAACCAGTTGGTCTTCACAGTAAGTCCTCGTCGTTATCGATTCTATTTAATTATTTAAAAATCGGTGGAAATACTTGACTCAAAGCATAGCACTTCTTATTTTTTGTTTTTTGATTATTTTGAAAATCGATGGAACATTTTTGGTGTCCAAATGCGCTCCTCCTTTGCTTCTTCTTTTATTTATTTCTTTTTATTTAAATATTGAAAATAATTAAGCAGAACCGGTGGTCCCTTGTTTTTGTTACGCAGATCGGGAATTACGCGGCGCAGTTGGTTTCTTATTTTCTGATTTATTTTATATTCCAAAAGTATTGTTTTTTTTGCAATGGAATATCGGAATGATATGCCTCAAGCCTTGGCATATCGATTATTTATTTATTTAAATGTTTCTTTTTGATTGCTTACCAGAGTTTGGCTTGTTTGTTTCTGTCTATTGGAGGAGAGAAGTCTGTTGTTATGGAAATTCGTGGAAATTAAAATATAATTAATAATATAAAATATATATTAATAAATAATTATTTAATATAATAAAGTTTGAATTTATAAACTTTTTTTAAACAAAACTAAGGTAACCAATCAAAAAGAAACATTTGAATGGAAATCCAAAAACCAAACAACATAAAAAGGTTAAAGGAACTTTTTTTTTTTTTTTTTTTTTAAATATTTATTAAAGCAAGCGGCGGCACTAAAGATATTTTTATTTATTAAATATATTTTCACTAAATAAGAATTAAAAATGGATTCCTTTGGGGATCGTGTTATCAGGTCACTCTTCTGGCGTCTTACTAGGCAGTCTTTGTGCCAGTCGAATCCTGTGACTGGCTAGAGTGGTTCTTAATCTCTTCAAGGACTCTGGCTACTGGTCTGTAGGACTTTTATGGCGAAAGAAGGCGGAGTTCTCGTTAATAAGGAAATACAATTATTGGCGGATTAGTCACTATGAATGCCGAAGAAGAGATCGAGATCCTCGGTTCCATCTGCTGGATGCTGGATGAAATTCAGCAGTGACGAGGAAGTGTAAACATTTGTCATCAACAGGCCTTAACGGATGAAGGTGTTCCAAAAATATTGAAGAATCGACCTCTCCAATAATATATTAATAAATCATATTGTACACTCGAAAAATAATTGGAAAGTTTCTTCGAAAGTTTTACTTAACCCTCGTTTTTAGACGACCAATAGCTTCGGCCTGATGGGAAGGTCCATTTGGAGGAGCGCTTGGGGACAGTCCTTCGTGAGTCCTTCGCCTCATTGCATCAGCAGCAGGATTCGCCAGTCTCGCATTGAACCATCTAGCTTTGTGGATCGAGTTCGAGTTCGAATTGGTGTTCGGGATATCCGATGTTGATCAAGGATGCTTCAAGGTTGCTTCGCTTGGTCATCTTCATCCTACGAGATGTCTTTCAAAAAATATCGCGAATTTTGCGTGTTTTTTCAAAAATTATTTATTTATTCATGAATATCTATTTTGTCGCCTTCAAAGACTTCAAAATATCATTTTTTTTTTTAATCTTGTTCAGCTGCTCCTCCTTCGATGCCGTTATTATCCCATCAATCGTAGCGTAACGTCGTCCTTTCATGGACCTCTTCAGTTTAGGGAACAAGAAAAAGTCCCAGGACGCCAGATCTGGGGAATTAGTGTCTTGTTTTTTGGTCAAAAAGTCGTTTCTTTGTTCTTCCACAAATTGCGTATAACTTGCAGCTAATATTCCTTATTGACCGTTCTACCCTGTGGCAAGAACTCATGATGCACCACGTCTTGGTACTTGTACCTTCCCGCATTCGTATCTTCGAGTACTATCGTATCTATCGTATATTATCGTATATGTAGCAACCGTTTGCCCTAAAAAAAACCTAAGTTAGGTGGCGAGAAAAGGCCCATGTAGCCTATAGGCGATGTTTGAAACACTTTTAAGATGTTTACAGTTCGATTAATAAGAAATCTTTGATTATGATTGACGCCAAATAAGTCCCGATTCCTAAATGGTATCTTGGTGCAAACTCAGAAACAAAATGGCAAAAAAATCCTTAAAAACTTAAGCAAAAAAATGTAAAATTTCCACTTTTTGGAACAGTTTTATTGCAATATCTGAACTAAATCGTAACCGATTTTGAAACGAAAGCCCATTTTCGAATCAGAGCTTCAATCTCTCTTTGCCTGCATCCAAAGATATAAAATATGGATAAAAAAAAATTTTGTCGATTTTTGAAAAAAATGATGATGGTACCCCTTTCAAAATTTTCGAAAATTGGTATTGCCCGAAATTGGTTGTTTTTGGGACACTCTTTTGCAAATATTTCATACATTTTTCATCGGATTTGGAAAAGGAATGGCATTTTTTAATCAGGAATTTGTTTCCTTTGAATTTGCATCAAAATATTTGAAAAGTAGAACCAAAAAATTTTTGTTGATTTTTGGAAAAAATGATGATACCCCTTTCAAAATTTTGAAAAATCGGATAAATTTTTTTTGTTTAATTTTTTGGATTCTTTGATGCAGATCGAAGCAGACTGAAACCCTGATTCATGAATGGTATTTCGTTTTCAAATCGGGTTGAAATCGAATAAAATATACGCTATTTAATGGGAAAAAAAGTCAATTTTTGATTAAAATTCCGTATTCCGTATTTGACAAATCAAAATATATTCAATTTATTCATTAATAGGACCATTACTGGGTTTGTTCACCAGCAATCGGTTAAAGTTATACCTTCCCGCATTCGTATCTTCGAGTACTATCTAGTTATCGTATATGTAGCAACCGTTTGCCCTAAAAAACCAGCTTTCATTGAGATGATTGAGCTTTAGTTTCCACGTCATAACCATAAAGCCACGATTCGTCACCAGTTATGATCCTTTTGGAGGGGACAGAGTCCAACAGATTCTCTCTTCTGGAATGTTCATGCGATGTTGTGGTCGCAATTGAGGTAAAAATCGAGGACGAAGACGATCCAATGCCACAAAACCCACAGAAAAAATCGAAATTCGATTATATTTAATCCGCCAAAACGCAAAATTCTTGATACCTACTGAACACACCTCGTATACTTCTGGCAATTTTGGTCCAGGATGTCGGAAAACTCCTCCGTAGTCCAAGCAAATCTCGGTGGGCAGTAGTTGCTCCAAAATGTTGCCGAGTACCGCAGCCATACGCAGACGCAAGTTGCACTTTTTTGGCTGGACTTGACCAGGATAGCTGCTCCTCCATTTGGGTCGTTTGCAGGATAGGCATCGAAGCCGTACAGCCAAGGCGTCTCTCGGCAATCCAGTTTGGGCAGCTTCGTGGATACAGCGGCATTATTTTAAGGATTTTCTGATGTGTCTCTTCCTCAACAAAAGGTCCTTGTTTGTTTCTCTTGGATCGAGCGTAGAGCCTAAAACGTTGATGCTATCGTTGAGCGTTTTCATCGAATTTCCTCGGAGCTTTGGCTGCGATTTCTTTCATAACGTTGATGATGGTGATGTTGTGCCAGAGTCTGGTCTGGTAAGAGACTTTACCCCTAGTGATTGCCACCTGGTTCTGGCCCAGAGCGTTGTAGGAATGCCTGGAACTTGGCACATCCTGAGTACGATGCTTTGCATCAAATCATTGACATCGAAGATACCCTTCCATTCCGATGGGTAGAGGCTGGGGAGGAGCCTTTGCCGCAGCTCTAGCGGCTTCTTCACAATTCTTGAGCATTGGAGAGCCCGCTTGTTAGTGTTTCCCTCTAAATGCGCTGCATCTATCCTTATGTTTAATTTTTTGGAAGCGTTGCACCTTGCGTTGCGTTGCAAACATGCTTGCCACACCATCGAATGCCGCTTCCGAATTGTAACTATTTACTATAACCCGGAAACGAATTGAAGCGTCTCCAGGATTTCAAAAACAAGAAACCCGATACTTTGATTTGATTCCCGCGTCCACCACAATTAATGATCATTACAGACCAAGTCTATGGAAAACACCAAAAAATTGACAAAAATAAAAGAAATATCAGCAAATAAGAAACAAGGATGGTTTAGATTCCACCTCGACCAGAATGAATGATCAATAGAGACCAAGTCTATGTCCAACACCAAAAATAGAAGAAAAATCAGCAAATAAGTGACATGGTTACTCGCCTTTTGACTTGAATTCCACTTCGACCAAAATGAATGATCAATAAGTCCAAGGTAATTCAAAATTAATCACAAAAAAGTAAGATAGAAGCAAGTTTCTTCAAAAATAAATAAAATAAACTGAGCAGCTATTGAAACGCTGGCCAACGAGTCCGATTGGTTGGGATTATCCGGAAAAGACGCCAAAGTAATGCAAATTAATAAAATATTATAAGAAAACACGATTAAACAATTAAAAATAAATCAGAAAATCAGTAAGCAGTAAGCAGAGTTGCACTTCGACCAGAATGAATGATCAATAGAGACCAAGGTTCTTTAAATGAAAAAAAGGCCAACAAAATATAGGAGAAAATCAGAGTACAAGCAGCACGGAAATATGCCAATTTGATTTCGATTCAACTTCGACCAAAATGAATGATCAATAATTCCAAGGCAATTCAAAAATATAAAAAAAAACAAAATGAGAAAATCAATCACAAAAAAGTAGCACCGAAAAATTTACTTCGATTTGAAATTCCAAGTTTATAAAAATACAAAGCGATAAAAAAAATTAAGCAGCCAACAAGTCCTTCGTTCGATAGAATTATCAGAAAAAGATTTAAATATTTTTATCCAGAAACAGGAGACAGCACAGAACACGGAAACCAGATACTTTGACTGTTGAATCGAGTTCAGCCTCAACCAAAATGAATGATCATTAGGTCGTTAGTTGGTCTGTTGGAAGATTCCAAGAACTCTTTATCAAAAAGAAACATTTAAATAAATAAATAAACGAGATATGCCAAGGCTTGAGGCATATCATTCCGATATTCCATTGCAAAAAAACAATACTTTTGGAATAAAAAATAAATCAGAAAATAAGAAACCAACTGCGCCGCGTAATTCCCGATCTGCGTAACAAAAACAAGGGACCACCGATTCTGGTTAATTATTTTCAATATTTAAATAAAAAGAAATAAATAAAAGAAGAAGCAAAGGAGGAGCGCATTTGGACACCAAAAATGTTCCATCGATTTTCAAAATAATCAAAAAACAAAAAAAAGAAAAAGATTTGGAAGATTTTGTCAGCAAGAAATCAGTGCTATGCTTTGAGTCAAGTATTTCCACCGATTTTTAAATAATTAAATAGAATCGATAACGACGAGGACTTACTGTGAAGACCAAGTGGTTTTTCTTCACAAAAAAAGAAAAAAAGAAAATATTTAAAATAAAATAATATTAAAAAATAAAAGCAGCAAATGAGGAGGGAGGAAGGAACTTTCCTCGTTGAGACTCGAGGCTAGTCTGATTTGGAAATGTGAAGCGATTTAGAACGTAAACTTTGTCAAGTGTGACCAGCTGCAACATTTTTGACAATTGCCAAAATGCCAGAAAGAAGAGTGACCAGAGGCGTGATAAAGCTCATCTGTTTTCGATTCATTTGGCAGCTGGCAGCCATTTTGTGCGAATTTAACGGTCTGTTGGTCTGTTGGTCTGTTGTTGTTCGTTTGACCGAAACAATGCCAAAATCCATCCAGAATCCATTCAGTCTTGTCTGTCCATTGTCCATCTATGAACCTTTCCATCTGTCTTTTCTTCTCTTCGTTTCTCGATATTTATTTTCTTTCTTTTTTCTCGTTTCTTGCATATTTTCCTTTTTCCTGCCCCTTTCCTACATCATTCCCTATCCGTATCCCGACTTCCATTTCCTTTAATCGTCTGTCCAAGTGTCAGTTCGTTTTGTTTGATTGATTTCTACACCCCTGGCCTGTGCTTGGTGCCTGTGCTTGGTGCCTGTCCTGGAGAATCCTTCCACAATTATATTCCCAGGAAGCGGGAAGAGTAGGGGATCTTGTCTGGATTGTTCTGGAAGCTGAGTTGGAAGCCGAATTGGAAGCCGAGTTCTTGGAATAGATTCTTGGAATAATGCTGTGGAAGAATTCCGTGATCCGAGAAGAGATTACGAGGAGGAGAAGGAAGTGCCTCTGTTGCTCTGAAAGGTAGCTGAGAATTGAAGTGGAAGTGCAGAGTAAGGTCATAGAATAGAGGTCCTTGGAGTGCGAAGACAAAACCCTAAAGGCTTATGCAGGGCATATTAAGATCTATAAATACTTAGGAAGAGGGGACTACGACGGTCAACACGGATCAATTTGATTCAAAAACCGTCCGACTATCACCTTTTCGCATCGATGGGAGACTCCCTTGCAGAGCAGTGCTTCGATAATTTTGAAAAAGTCGAAAAATGGCTCGTCAAAGGGTTTGCCTCGAAAGTGAAAAAGTTTTTTTGGAATGGTGCCTGAGAGATGGGCGTAGAAATGTGTAGAAACCAATGGTCAATATTTTGAATAAAAAATGGTTGAGATTCCTCTGAAAATTAAGTGTTTTCTTAATCAAAAAAACCGGCAAATTTTTAACTAACACAACATTACCATTAATAGGGTTATGGAGGAAAACGACACCCAGCATCTTTCTACGATTGGGTAGGGATTGATTAGAATTGCTTAGAAGGAGTCTGTTCGACTCAGAAAGGAAGGTGAAGATTTGCATCCCAGTCGAGTCCCCTAAGAGAGAACATCAAGAAGTTCTTTTGAACGGATTGGATTGGATATCTTGATGAACCTCGTACTGAGGAACCCCAGACGCATGATCCGTACTCCAGTATTGGACGAACCGAATATACTTATAAGCTTTTAGCTATACAGGGTGCAGGGTTATACAAGATGGATCGGGAAGTTTGCTTCAACACGCTCCTTCAGTTGCCTTTCGTTTGCGGTTTTGAGGCCGTGTTCCGGATCGAAATCCCATTCTTTCGTGGGTAAGATTCTGTCTACGATCAGAAGGGAGCATCAGAATCCAGTCGCTTCCCCAGAAAACATCGAGAGGGTTCCAGCCGCCATTTAAGAGTCTCCCAGGCGGTCAATTCGGAAACAGTCACAAGTTCTTGACCAGATTTGGACCCTAAAAGCCCTCAAGAACAACATCAGAGCCAACATCGCCGAACTACCCATTGAAATGCTCCAAAGAGTTTACGAAACTTCAGTAAACGCTTTCTTCAGTGTATCCAGAGGCATTGCTCCCATTTGCCAGATACGCCATTCAATACCCTATAAATTTTAATTTCCAATACTACCACAAAAAGGAAAAAAACAACAAGTTTCGTAATTTTTCATCACTTTGTGTTTGTTTTCAATTTGAAATCCGTCTCTCTGCGCGCTTCACCCTGTAAAAGGGTCGTTTCAGGTATTCCTGTCAAGAATCGGATGAGAAATGGCCAAGTTATAGCCATGGGAACAGGTCAAATATGAAAAATCACATTTTTTACATTTTGACAGGGGTTGGCCCACAAAATTTTGAAAAATATCGAAAAAATATTTTGTTTCAAGATTTTAATGCAGATTGATAGAGAATCGATCCACCAATCGATTAAGGTATTTCGTTTAGGAATCGGATAAGAATTGGTCAAGAAATGTGCCCAGGAATTGGCGAAAACGGTCCTCCTCTTCATTTTTCACATTTTTCGAAGAGGAGCCTCAGGAAATCCTTTGGTATCCTTTGACAGGATGCAGGATAATGCATAGAAGAAGACTCAAAATCAAGGATATAGAGCTGAAAAAGCTAGGTTTCAAATGACTTTCTTCCATCAGTTTTGATTTTTATGAAATTTTCTTCTTTTGAAAATTTCTTCTTCGGAAAAGAAATAAAGAAATCCTTTGGTATCCTTGGACAGGATGCAGGATAATGCATAGAGGGATCCTCACAAAGCTATAGAAAGTCCTTTGGAAAAGAATTTCCAACTTTGAGGAGATAGCATCTGTGACGTCATTTTTATAATTCGCAACCAGTTCTGCCAGCGACTATATAAGGAGGCTTGCTTCATGGAAAAATTTTACGTTTTTTTTTCTTCTTCTTCTTTTGTGTTTTTTTTTTTTGTTTTTAAACATAATCAAGGCTTTATATAAATATATTATTTATAATATTTAAATAAATTAAACCATAAAAATGTTTAAAATTTCCTTGGATAACTTTTTCTAATTGAAAAAATCTTATCCTTTGGTATTCCTGGCAAACGAACTGCAGGATATCAAATATCCTGTACTGTGGCCTTGAAAAAAATCCGCTTGTTTTCCGTCGGTATTTTGTAGTTAGCCCATAAAATTTTGAAAAATTTCGAAAAATTTTTCTGTTCCCAGATTTTGATGCAGATTGATAGAGAATCGATCCACAAATCGTTTGAGGTGTTCCTCTCAAGAATCGGATTAGAATTGGCTGAGATATAGCTACTAGAGTGGCCCATATATGAAAATATCGGTTTCCCTACAAAAAATTTGGGAAAAAATCTGAAATATATTTTGATCCAATATTTTAATGCAAATTAGGGATATTATATGGATATTATAGGGAATCAAAGTACAAATCTTTTAAGGTATTCCTCTCAAGGATCGGATAAAAATTGAGAGATATGGCAGAGATATGGCTACGGGAATGTGCCTTATAGGAAAATCCTGGATTCCCTGGAAGGGATAAATCAGAATAAATCGGACAAGGAAAAGATATATAAATGCCAATTGAACTAAAGTCGATGTTTTTATATACATAGCTTAGTTTAATACATATATACAGAGATAAAAAGATGAAGTTTAAATGTAATAAGGTAAGAGGTTCCAAAATCGTAAATAAGAACACGAAGCTGACGATTCCGGTCAGAAAAATTCAAATTTATTTCTCGTCCTTTGTCACAAAAGTTCCTCCACGGAACCGGGGTTTTCTTCCCATCCTTCCTCCCATCCATCCATTCATCCAGGACGCCAGGGCAGCACACGCTCCATGCTCCACAATTCTGCGATTATATGTAGGTGTGTTTCTTTTTCTTTTCTGTTTTTTTGTTTTGTTTTGTTTTATGTGTATTTATATATATATATATATATATATATATATATATTTATATATATATATGTTTTTATATATATACGCATTTTATATATAGATTTATATAGACGCGCTATCGGCTTGCACTTAAACGTAAATATCGTTGAGGATCAATGCCCAATCGCACTCTTAGCTTAGTTTTCTGTTCGTTTCTCATCTGATCTTGTGTAACTTCCTTCCCCCCGTTTAGTTCTCATCGTAGAGGGGCGTGGCATCGCCCAGATTCATCGAATGGGGTGAGGTATTGGTGCGGGGGGTACTGCGCACGGATGACTTCGATGAGATGGCCGAGGCTCCGTGTCCCTGATTGATGCCCATGCCCATGCCCATGCCCATGCTCATGCCCCGATTGTGACTGCCGTTGTTGTAGTCGTTGCTATAGCCTGCTCCCCCCCCCTGCAGCAGCTCCACCTACT
The DNA here is from genome assembly GCA_035047325.1 of Drosophila vallismaia. Classification (NCBI taxonomy): domain Eukaryota; kingdom Metazoa; phylum Arthropoda; class Insecta; order Diptera; family Drosophilidae; genus Drosophila; species Drosophila vallismaia. The sequence continues at coordinate 9,468,707 of JAWNPU010000025.1, read as the reverse complement.
CCCGATCCTAATCCCATGCCCAAGTTCATCCCAATTCCCATGCCCAGGGTCATGCCCATGCCGCCGATCGGTGGCTGCTGTGGCTGCTGCGGCGGCGGCTGGTGGTGCGACGGTGGTGGCCGGCGCCTGGCCCAGGAATCGTTGGCCAGCTGCCAGTCGAGGCTCTCTTTGGACCGCTGCTGGTGGTGCGGCGGCAGGCTGTAGTTGGAATTGGAATTGGTTCCGCCGCCGCCGGAACTGCCACCCATCTCGTAATACCTCGGCGTTCCGCTGCGACCCGATCCGCCGTAGTGATGACCCTGCTGGCTGCTTGACGACTGTGAGCTGGGACTGGGCACGTTGTGGCCGTAGCGCGGCGTCTGGGAGGCGTGCGGTGTGTAGGGCGTCATGAAGGGCGTCTGGCCGCTGGGCGTGTACGGGGTATTGATGATGGCTCCGAACGAGGGCGTGGACGAGCTGCCGTAGTGACTGCCTCCGGAGTTCGTTGTCAAACGCCAAACGCCTCTGGTCACTCTTCTTTCTGGCATTTTGGCAATTGTCAAAAATGTTGCAGCTGGTCACACTTGACAAAGTTTACGTTCTAAATCGCTTCACATTTCCAAATCAGACTAGCCTCGAGTCTCAACGAGGAAAGTTCTTTCCTCCCTCCTCATTTGCTGCTTTTATTTTTTAATATTATTTTATTTTAAATATTTTCTTGTTTTCTTTTTTTTGTGAAGAAAAAACCACTTGGTCTTCACAGTAAGTCCTCGTCGTTATCGATTCTATTTAATTATTTAAAAATCGGTGGAAATACTTGACTCAAAGCATAGCACTTCTTATTTTTTGTTTTTTGATTATTTTGAAAATCGATGGAACATTTTTGGTGTCCAAATGCGCTCCTCCTTTGCTTCTTTTATTTATTTCTTTTTATTTAAATATTTAAAATAATTAACCAGAACCGGTGGTCCCTTGTTTTTGTTACGCAGATCGGGAATTACGCGGCGCAGTTGGCTTCTTATTTTCTGATTTATTTTATATTCCAAAAATATTGTTTTTTTTTGCAATGGAATATCGGAATGATATGCCTCAAGCCTTGGCATATCGATTATTTATTTATTTAAATGTTTCTTTTTGATAAAGAGTTCTTGGAATCTTCCAACAGACCAACTAGCGACCTATTGATCATTCATTTTGGTTGAGGCTGAACTCGGTTCAAGAGTCAAAGTATCTGGTTTCCGTGTTCTGTGCTTTCTCCTGTTTCTGGATAAAAATATTTAAATCTTTTTCTGATAATTCTATCGAACGAAGGACTTGTTGGCTGCTTTATTTATTTTTTTTTATCGCTTTGTATTTTTATAAACTTGGAATTTCAAATCGAAGTAAATTTTTCGGTGCTACTTTTTTGTGATTGATTTTCTCATTTTGTGTTTCTTTTTATATTTTTGAATTGCCTTGGACTATTGATCATTCATTTTGGTCGAAGTTGAATCGAAATCAAATTAGCATATTTCCGTGCTGCTTGTACTCTGATTTTCTCCTATATTTTGTTGGCCTTTTTTTCATTTAAAGAACCTTGGTCTCTATTGATCATTCATTCTGGTCGAAGTGCAACTCTGCTTACTGCTTACTGATTTTCTGATTTATTTTTAATTGTTTAATCGTGTTTTCTTATAATATTTTATTAATTTGCATTACTTTGGCGTCTTTTCCGGATAATCCCAACCAATCGGACTCGTTGGCCAGCGTTTCAATAGCTGCTCAGTTTATTTTATTTATTTTTGAAGAAACTCGCTTCTATCTTACTTTTTTGTGATTAATTTTCTTATTTTTGAAGTGCCTTGGACTTATTGATCATTCATTTTGGTCGAAGTGGGATTCAAGTCAAAAGGCGAGTAACCATGTCACTTATTTGCTGATTTTTCTTCTATTTTTGGTGTTGGACATAGACTTGGTCTCTATTGATCATTCATTCTGGTCGAGGTGGAATCTAAACCATCCTTGTTTCTTATTTGCTGATATTTCTTTTATTTTTGGCATTTTTGTTGGTGTTTTCCATAGACTTGGTCTGTAATGATCATGAATTGTGGTGGACGTGGAATCTAAATCAAACTGATTTTTTATATTGTTTTGACGTTGACCATTAACGGAATAGATTATTTATGAATAACAAGTGGCTACCCTTTTGGAACCTAGAACTGGAGTACAACCGAATAAATCCTTTAGAGCGGAGGACACGCACAAAAGCGCAAGAAAAGGCAAACAGGTCAAGGATATTATGCATATGTGAGTAGGCAAAAGGAAGGGAAAGGAAAGCGAAAGCGAAACAAAGGCCAGAATGGCTAAAAGGAGTGGTTGGGGACTCCATCCCCCCCTTCCATTGTCACCATCGTGCAACGTGCAACGTGCAACGTCATCCTCATCTACAACATCATTGTTGTGCCACGCCACTCGAAAGTCGCACAAATGAACGCGTAATTGTTTGCACATGAATACATTGAGTAAATATTTGCAAACACATTCACCATTCACCATTCACCATTCAGGATTCTGGCATTCAGAGGCATTCCGCCGCTTTTCCACAAGCCAGCAGTGCTTTCCTTTCCTTTAACTGCATCCTGAGACGGAGAAGGAGTCAGAGTCAGAGTCAGAGTCAGAGCCAGAGCCAAAGCCAGAGACGTAGCTAGAGCCATCATCATTTGCATGCCGTGGCAAAAGACTTGAATTGCATTGCCAAGTCAAAGAAGGCCTTAATCTGCTTACCTTGCCTTGCCTCGGTGACATTTCTTTTCACAATCCTTCAAAAAAAAAAAAAACGCATAAAGACTGGATGGCAGGATGGAAAATGGAAAACCGCCGGAAAAGTTGCTTAGCTTAGCTTGGCAGAGCTTTGCTTTAATTACGGACTTTGAGAGCATAAACAAATTGCAAATTGTTTATGGCATGCAAATTAATCAAATCTCTTTCTCAATTAAGCCTGCAAGGCATGAGGAGCCATAAGCCAGAAGAACCGGAAGGATCCCATAACGAAGAAAAAATTGTCGAAGCAGAAGCATAGAGGAAATATTTCATCCTTTAAAGCGAAACCAAAAATGTATCTCATGGATTTTCCTTCCGAATAAAAACGTTTCGCTGGCTAATTGACAATTCAATTCTCTTGTAATTGAGTCGAAACTTGTCAGGACATCAAGTGATGTATGTAAAACACATGCACCTCACCTCTCTTAAATGTCAACGGGTTAAAGGGTTAGGGTTCGACGGGGGTTAAGTTGAAGTGTTAAATAGAGGAGGAGGAGGAGAAGGAGGAGCTTTTGTCAAAGTTGTGTTGTCCAATTAGCATAATTTCTTGTCTCGACTTTAGGCCGAGAGATGCAACAGATATGAGAGAAAGTATATCCTGTATATCCTGCGACACATCTAAATTGCCGGATGCCACCTCCTTTCTCTCGATCCTTTCTCTGACATGGGCCGTTCATTAGGAGAACTTATCCAACTGATGGCATTTTCTGCTCAGATGGATTCTCGCTCATTAAAGAATAAATTGTAATTATTTTAGATGTGCCAGCAGAACAATTAATCACTTCTGTTATCCTGCTATCCTGCTAACCAGCTATCCTGCTAACCCACCTAGGATTAGGTGCAGAAAATGCTTTGTCTCGGTCTCCTTTGGGTGAAGGAAACGGAATAGTTTTCGTAGTCATTCAAATGTATGAGTATTCCTACTCGTATTATCTTCAAAATGAGTTGGATTTTATAGAAAACTATTCGTAATAATCTAAGAAAGCTTCATCTTTAACCAAAAATAGACAACAGCTTAGCTTCAAGTCATGAGAATCGCAGAGGAGGGCTCTTAGCTATTGGGAGGTTCTACAATAACTCCAAAAGAGATTCTATAGAAAACAATGGAAAATAATATAATCCATCTTAATCTTTAACCAATTTAACCAAATAATTACCAAAAATAAACGGAAATGCTTAGCTTAAACCTTTGAGAATCGCAGAGGAGGGCTCTTAGCTATTAAAAGATTCTAGAATACCTCAAAATAAGTTCAATTTTATAAAAAACTATCCAAAAATATACTCCACCTTTATCTTTAACCAAATAATTACAAAAAAAAAAGGGAAAAGCTTAGCTTAAACCTTTGAGAATCGCAGAGGAGGGCTCTTAGCTATTAAAAGATTCTACAATAACTCAAAATTATGTGGATTTTATAGAAAACAATGCCCAATAATCTAAGGAAGCTTAATCTTTAACAAATTAATTACAAAAAGCTTAGCTTAAACCTTTGAGAATTGCAAAAGGGGGCTCTTATTTCCAGGAAACCCGAAATACCCGAAACACGATACCTAAAATGTTAAATACTAAAACGTTTAGGAGCTTCCTTCTTGGTCCTGCGGCAATTATGGTTTAAAAACCGATTAGAAGCGAAGGACTAAAGGACTAAAGAGAAATATCAACAGCTGGCAAAGAGCGAGCCAAGGTCGTTCATTAGCCGGGCTTTCTCTTTCTCTCTTCTCACCACGCGCCGCGAAGGCTGGCCCGAAAGGACTCCGGCTCGTCGGAAACTCACCACAGACAACGAGGAAAACGGTCCAGGAGGAGGAAATCGGTCGGAAAAGCCGAGCATTTTCCGTGCCGCGTTCAGTCTCACGTCGAACTTTGCAGCTATTTGTTGGCAATTTCTGAAGAACCGGCTGGCCAGGACACTCAGGACTCAACCACTGAGCCACCAACTGAGAAAAACAAACAAACCAAGACACGACCACAACAATTCGCGGAGTGTTTTTTTGGGAAAATCAAAATCAAAATATTCAGTCTTAATAAAAAAATACAAAAAAAAAAAAGAAATGTTTATAAAAACTTTGAAATAAACTAAAAAAAAAACCAAAAGAGTTTCTCAAGTGATTTTGTGATTTCAAACTAATAATAAAAAATAAATAAAAAAAAAGAAATAATAAATCGATTTGTCTGTTTTATTTTTTTTGCTGTTTTTGTTTCGTTTTGCCGGCACAACAGAGTCAAAGTCCGAGTCCGAGTGCGAATCAAAATAAAAATAAAAATAAAAATAATTATGATTATGATTGCGGTGTGTTAATGATTGATGTGATTGAAAATATTATTATATAGAAGAAATATAGAAAGTGAATGAATCAGAATCATTATTTTGTGAGCTGACAAAACAGAGATAATCAGACAACAAAAAAAAAACCAAAAAACCAAAACAGGCTGCCAGGTTAGTAAACAAAAAATGGGTCCTTTGAGAAGGAAATAGAGTCAAGGTTTGGCTGGGAAAGTAATCGAAACGATCAAGGATACTATCTCCTGATAATCGTTGCTCTTTTTTTTAAGGAGTTTTGAGGAATTTCTATAAAAAGCATTCCGGCAAAACGTTTCCAAATCGCATTATATTTCCCCTTCCTCCAGCTGGAAAACGTAAATTTTGTGCAAATCCCTTGATTGATTTATATTTTTTTTATTCTTATTGTTTGTGTTTGTGTTTTTGATTTATGCCCCCCGGGACTTTTGTAGCATTATCGTTGGGGAATGGGGACCGGGATCTGGAAGCAGGTCCTGCAAAAAACAATTCAAGTTTCAAGTCAAATCGCGAATCAAAAAACAGGAAAAACAGAATAACAAACCGGCAATGCTTGCAGATGTACGAGTATTTGCAATAAACTGGAAATATTACAAAAAGTTTAGATATCTTTAGAGGAATATTTAGCGATATCGTAGATCTATTTACCCGTATAACAATAGCTACAGACCATGCCGACCCTCTGGGGCAGGCGATGACAGATGCACCAGAGATGGATACCGCCAGGCGGCTTCTCGGGATAATGGAACATGCGGCGATCCACGGGAGGTTGTGTGAAGAACGACAGGAACTTCATCAGGACACCCTTGAGAGCCTTTAAGCTGTTCACGTCACTGTTCACGTTCCAGGACAAAGACAAAGAATTACTTCTACAAAAAACATCCTTGTTTCCTTTTGAATTACTTACAATCTTGGATTTAAAAGTCCAAAAATGATTAGCTTCCTTTCGGAGCGACTCGCCATGAGGGGATTCCCGAAGGCATCCAAGCAACTCGTCAAATAGTTGAAAAAGCTCCCATCCTGGATCACAAACTTATGGCGTGCGTTCCGTTCCACAATATAGACTTCATAGTCCTTGACAATGGGAGCTACGAAAGGATTGTGAACACTTTTGGCATTCTCATCGATAACAATACGAACCCGCCTTTATTTTCCTATAGCCATAGGGACTCACTGTCCGCTCCTTGGGGACCTTCATGACCTTCTGCAGGCTGTGCTTTGAGCTACTCCTTGATCTCTCCAAAGGATTAAGAGGATGCAGTTGGGAAACTGATTTCGTTTTCACCCAAAAAAAAACACGCTCTCTCTGCTTTTGACACTCTGCTTTTGACAGTGTTACCCTTTCTTAAAAGTTTTGGTTAAAAAAAGTGTTGCCATACAGGGCTGCACAAAAAAAGCGATAGAGTGACCAAAGCAGACCAAAGCACTGACAAGGCTACTCAAAACTAAGTAACTCTGTCTAGAGTAGAGCAGGGAGAAGGAGGAACAGAAGGATAACAAGGACAAGTGTGACAAAAAAAACACAAGGAGCCGTCGCCAAGGACCTGCATGATTTATAAGGCACATTAAATTGAATATTCAACATAATGTAGCATTTAAATGACCCACGCACACGAGCCACGAGATATATATTTTGGATGTCAGATTCCGGACTCCTTGAAGGTCATCCCCGATGTCTAAGCAACAAGCTCCCGCACTCGGAGCCACACTAATGGCGAAAAAAAGAGGCGAGCAAGGGAACCATATTGTTTAAATGCGAAAATCGCTTAAAGTTTCGCCAGCGATTGAATTCGTTGGTCGTAGTCCTGGTCGTAGTCCTGCCAAAGTAATTTACCCAACCCAAACCCAAACCCAAACCCAAACCCAGGAAAGCGTCATAAATCACACGTTTTTGGCCAAACTACAGAAAGTGACACTTGGACAGGAGCGAGGTCGGGCACAAAAAAAAAAAAAATGGGCGAGGAAACGCGTTACGTGTTCAGGTCAAATGTCAGAAGTCAGCCAATTTGGGAAACATTTTGACAGACACTGCGCTTAGCCGCCTCGGGGGCTGCACTGCGAATGCGAAGCGATTATCCCCGCCTGATGAGTTACTTTCCCATCTCGACGGGGATTATTCGATATACCTACGTGATTTCTGGCATTCCAGATCCCAACCAGAGTCCTTGCTGGCCAGGACTTGATTAACTTTCAATATTTTTCTAACAAATTCAAACAAGCTTTCAAAAACCTCTTTTTAGGGCTTCGAGAAAAAGTATTGGAAAATACTAACTTTAAGTGGTATTTTTAAGGCTTTCCCAACACTGCAATGCCTTATTTTTTGTAAAGCTCTTACAACACTGAACTGAACTTTATTCTTTTCTTGGAATTCAACAAAATTTTCTAATATTTTCCACAAAAAGAGGCAAACTTTTATTCAAATCTGTAAGGTGATGCCGGAAATTTAATTTTTTGATTCGATTCTATGTGGTTTGCCTGGCTCTAGGATTGTTCTGTTGGTTTCGTTGGAAGTTTCGCTGGAAGTTTCGTTGGAAGTTTCGCTGGAAGTTTCGCTGGAAGTTTCGCGGATTGTTTCGATAGTTTCTGGGCCGCGGTTCGTCGTCGCTGACGAGTTCGTCCTTCACCTCCTGCCCATCGAGGATGTAGTCAAAGACGATGCGCTGCACCAGACCCAGGACCGAATAGAAGTTCACGTTCCAGGCATTCACAAAGAAGAAGCCGCCCTGCATAAAGTCCAGATTCCGATAGGGTTCCAGGTCCAACAGCGGCTGGTCGGCGGCGCACAGATTGATGATCATGTGATCGAAAAAGCGACGACTGTCCAGCTCTGCCAAGTTGTCCATAGGGACGAGGGCCAGCTCCTTGACCACCAAGGGTCCACCCTCGCGAATACTGGTCCCCAGCAAGAGGATAAAATCGCACTCGAAATGGGAACCAAACTCCCGGAGAGCAACTTCGGCGTTCTCGAAGGATATGAACCTGGTCACGGCCATGGGGAAGCAGGTCTGGACGAGACGCACCTTTCTCTCGTTGAATCTCTTGCCGTTGCTGCCTTTGAGGATCTTGAACTCGCGCCGCAGGATCTGGGGCAGGGTCAGGTGGTGCACCTCGAAAATGGCGCGAACCAAGGAATCGTACAAAACAGTCCGCTGATCAGGACGAAGTTTGCCCAAAAACCTTTCCAGATAGAGCACCATGCGGTAGTCCTGGAAGAAGCGCCACTTCGCTTGGGGAATCGTCCTGAAGTTCCGGTTCGTGAGGAGCAAAGCGGCATGCAACAGCTCAAAGACCTCGTTGCACCGCACCCACGACGCATTGGCATACCGCGCCGAGGCCAGGGCGGAGCAGGACCTCACCGAGTACATGAATCGCTGGCAGTAGGTGGGCAGCCTGGCCGCCTCGCACCGGAACCCCTTGTAGTCGTACACCTCCTCGGTGCAATAGTGGAAAGGACTCACGTGATGATTGACCAGGATGAAGCGACTCCGCAGCAGCAGATCCTCGGGCAGATCGTCCCGGAACGTGAGATGCTCCTCGGGTATGATGCCCTGCTTGCTGAGCAGGAAGCAGACCTCGGTCTTGACGGGAAAATCATTGCGTTGCATGTCCAGCACCGGCATGTACAGGTGTGGCAAGCATCCAGTGTTGCAATAACGCAGATACGCGATGGCCAACGTGCTGACCACCGAGTCGAGGTCGCAGCTCTCGTGGGTCAAACAAATGTAGAGCAGCTCTGGTCCCGTATACCCAGGCAGCTAGTCAAGTTTTTTCTTAGATTAGATTTTTATCGGATATCGGAAATCGATTCAGATTTATCGATATATCGATATATATTTACCCAATTAACCAAACAATGTGAAGCTGATAGATAACTCTGAAAGTCCAATAACTCAACTTCTTCCTCCATGTTTCTTTCCAAATTCAATCCTAACCGGTATAAAGCTTAAAATGTAATGAGAAACGTGGCGAGGGGAGATTGTAAAGCTTCGATAACAAAAGCAAAGCTTCCTGGGTTTTCAGAAACTAAAACTAATCCCATCTAAAACCTCAAGAACTTTTTCAATAATCGTTTATAAAAAAAAAGGCTGGGGAAGAGTGTCCTGCCACGCAGTGTCCTGCCACGCAGTGTCCTGCCACGTAGTGTCCTGCAACATACAAAATATTATATTATATTAAAAGTGTGGGAAAAACTCAATTCGAGTGAGAAATCTCAGCCATTAGCTTTCGAGTGACTCTGGTATTGCCAGCAATCCGAGATAATCACTCCGGGAAAGCCTCTCTCGACCCCAAAAAAAAATCATATTTCCCCGCCATGAGTTATGAGTTTCGGTTCTCGGGTTCTCGGGTTCTCTGGGGCTAACAAGATGTTTATAAAAATGATATTACGATTTACCTAACCCAGACCCAGACCCAGACCCAGACACGCACAATGTGTGAGACAGAGTCCTGGCCCAAACCCATTAGACATCGCATTAATCTAATCATACAGAGTCCTTGTCAGTTGGCAGGCTCATCGTTTTTTTTCTTCCTTTCTAGCTCCGGAAATCATGAACTCTAAAATGTTCCTTGACGCGTCGTCGCTGCCAACCCAAAATATTTGCACGAAAAGACATGTAGATTCATGTTCAGACAAGACTTTTGGTTGCTCTATGTTTTGGGAATTTGATAATTCTACTTGAAATCGATGTAGTTTTTAGAAACTATAAAAACAAACCGATTTTGTGCGAAAATTAGTTGAAAAAAAACAAAGTTTTAAGCAAAAACAAAGCCTAAAAGTCTTGGATATGGAAAAAGTATAAAAAAAACAAACTAAAAACTATTCAAAATATATTTAAAATTAAGAATAAAGCTTTAGAAGAAAGTCTTTCCTAAACCAAAACCAAAAAAGTTACTTTTTCGAGGCTGACAAAGACCAGATCGGATCAAATAATATAAAGCCACCTCCCAGGGGAGGGTATAGAGATATATACGAGTGTGTTTATGTAATATATATACGATATATATACGATATATATACGATATATATACGATATATACAAATATATACACACCGAGAGACATTTGCAAGTTGATTTATAAACGCGCTGATGTCAGTTACGTGCAAAATGGCAGCAAGTTGTTGGGCCACGCAGTCAATATTGTTTTTTTAGCTGCTTAGGTGGTACCACCCCCTGTACCACCCCCTGTACAGGTACTCTGCGGGGTGAAAGGTTACTAAAGGGGATTTGCCGAAAGCGGAGCTCGCTGCCATTGCGCAAATTGCTTGCAACACTTTCTCTGCCCCCCTTGGCGGGCTGTGTGTGTGTGTTTTTTTTTTGTTGCTTTTTTTTTTTTTGTTGCTTTTGGCTTTTATAAATCGTTTAGACACCACCACGCCCCCGCACCAACACCGCCCCCTCTACGACACCCCGCCAAAACAACAATAACAAAATGAGACGACGCCGAGTCAAAGGAAGCACCGAAAAACAGGAAGTCCTCGTCCTCGTCCTCGTCCTGTATTCCTGTATTTTTTTTTCGTCCCTTATTTCGGGCGCCACTCAAAACACATCCATCAGCGGCGTATTTATGTGCGAAGCAAAAGGTTAAAGGTGTTTTTTTCTTTCAGTCAGAATCCTGCAGGAGGCAGGAGGCAGGAGGCTCTCCTAATTGTCAGAGGCTTTGCTTTCGCTCCTTGCATACTTTTGTATGCGGCGCGTAATGAAGATAATTGCTGCTAAGCGGATCCGCCAGGATTTCAGAGACACCTACAAGGACCAACACCTTCCACACCCCTCACTGCCCTCAGAGAGAGAGTCACAAAATCGACAATCCTTGTCAAGGATCTAGATAGAGTCCCGTTTTTCAGTCCCGTAATTACAAAGTCAAATCATGATTTTCCCCTCAAATTCTTAGATCCTTCTTTAAGGATTTCAAGCAAGTGTCAACGGGAATGTAATTCTTGGGATAATATTTGCAGGACATTCGCAGGACATTCGCAGGACAGTTGGAAATCTTTGACACTCGCTTTCAACTCTCTTCTTTAGAAATTTTCCATTCCTTTGGCAGCAGCTGCTGGCTTACTATTTAATATCCTTTTAATATCCTTTCATTATTATTTTTATTTTATTTGTCGCTTTTTTTTGGCCTTTTTTTTGCTGTCCTTTTTAATTTGCCTGAGCTGCAGGATCTCCTGGTCCTGCTTTTTTTGGAGTTGTAGTCGCGCAGCAGCATCTCTGGTTGCTTTGGCAAGGACTTGCATTAATTAAATTCTTTCAGCTGCTAAAAAGGTGTCGAGGGGGGAGGGCGCCTAAGAGGCGTGGCCCACCTAATTGGCGAAATGCTTTCAAGGGCTCGGCTAACGAGGCGTATGCGTAATGCGAGCAAAGCTGCAGGACAAAGCTTCAGGACAATAGCAAAAACTTGGCTTATCACTATTCAAGGACTTACTTCCTTAATCTTTGAAGCGAATGATGGTAACCGACTGTGTGATACCCGGTACGGGTTGCTTTTTATCAGAAACTTGAAATACCAAAAAAATTACCAAAAAAAAAACACGATTTGAGTCTAAGAAAGCCTTAAGAGCTTTAAAATTTGTTGAAAATACCAAAGAAAATACCATTTAAGGATAAAAAAGTCGAAAAAAATTATATCCCGACTGTCTGATACCCGGTACTGCTTAGTATTTAAGAGGAACTCTAAAAAACTGTTGAAAATACCAAAAAATTACCAAAAAAAACACGATTTGAGTCTAAGAAAGCCTTGAAAGCTTTGAAATTTGTTGAAAATACCAAAGAAAATGCCATTTAAGGATAAAAAAGTCGAAAATAATGATATCCCGACTGTCTGATACCCGGTACTGCTCAGTATTTAACAGGAACTCTAAAAAACTGTTGAAAATACCAAAAAAAAAACACGATTTGAGGCTTCTAAAGATTTATTTTTCATATTTAAAGATTCCCGAAGCTATTCCAGAGCTTACTCTCCTAATCTTCGTAAAGAATGTCTGATACCCAGTACTGCTAGGTATTTAAGAGAGACTATCCCCGAAAAAACTGCTACCAAAAAAAATACATATTTGAGGCTAAAAAAAAACCTTATAACTCGAAACGAACCCGGTATTCCTTGATTCTTAAGAAAAAACTGGAAAAAACTGTAAAAATCTGCCAAAAATCCTCCACAAAAGCCCATTTGACGCCAAGAAAGCCTTATTATTCGAAAAGAATAATAGTACCCAACTGTCTCATACCCGGTACTGCTTGATTCTTAAGAAAAAACTAAAAAAAACTGGAAAAAACTGTAAAAATCTGCCTAAAATCCTCCACAAAAGCCCATTTGAGGCTTCGAAAAACCTGCCTCTTCTGATTTGTTTTGCATATTTCAAGATTTTGATTCAAATTTATGAACTGGGAATGGGAATAGAATTATTTACTGGCGCTATATTTATGTGACAGACGTTAACATTTATGACAAACAAGCCACCAGAGAGAGAAGGACCCCCTGCCCATGCCTAGATAATATGTAACAGGTAATTGTTTTTCTTTCTTTACGAATTTTGTCGTTTTTTTTTTCTATATTAGAAGAATATTTTCTGCCTATTTTGTTTTCTGTTTTTTTCCCGTTTGTTGGCATAAATTTATTGTGTTTCCCGCCCCTTCCCGCCTTTCACGCATTTGCATAAATATTTTAATTTGCATTTCAACGAAAACGAAAACGAAAACGAACACGAAAGCGAAGCCAGACCAGGACCAGGACCAGAACCAGGACCAGGACCAGGACCAGAACCAGGACCAGGCCAAATAGCTGTATATATATAATATACAGGACTATATAAAGTCGGGTCTGTCGGGACATTTACATTTTCTGTATGAGAAAAAAATAATAATAATAATAATCAGTTCTCGTTCTCGTTCTCGTTCTCGTTGTGTGGCAGAGAAACTCAATGATCCAAGACTCGAAAAAGCCCATCAAAGAGTTGTAACTATTTGCAAAATATAAAAATATCCTTGATATCCTTCGTGCTCCCTCCTATTTATATATTCATCAAAGCGGCATTTGTATGCAAATTTTTTGACTCGTTTTTTGGCAAAAATTGGCATTCAATTTCTCGTTTCTGCCACAAAAAATTGAATTAATTTATAGTTTTATGTTTTTTTGGTAATTTTTTGCTAATTTTTGGAAAGACTTCAACATTTCCAATTGACAATTTCAAGCATTTCGGTAGCCAGTCAGACTCCTGGCCAGAAGTTGGCCAAAAAGGATCAATATTGACTTTGTTAAGACTTGTTGGCCAAGGATTCCAAAATCCATAGATCGTTTCGGGAGAAAAACTTTCCTTGTTTCCTTCCAGAACAAGTTTTTACGATTCTTATCAAAAGCAGCAAAAAATTGGAAAAAAAGTGATGAAAAAATGGGAAAAAAACAATGAAAAAATGATGAAAAAATTGGGAAAAACTGAAGAACAAAAAGGGGGAAAAAATAATGAAAAAATGATGAAAAACTGACGAACAAATGATGAAAAAATGATGAAAAAAGGGAGAAAAAAAGATGAAAAAATGATGAAAAAAAGGAGAAAATCAGGATGAAAAAAAGATGAAAAAAGGGAGAAAAAAAGATGAAAAAATGATGAAAAAAAGGAGAAAATCAGGATGAAAAAAAGATGAAAAAATGATGAAAAAATGATGAAAAAAAGGGGAAAAAATGCTGACAAAATCGTAGGGTTTTCGGAGGGAAAAAAGGCAAGGTTTCTCTTGGCAGGACAGAAAAGTGCAGGAAAAAAAAAGCCAGAAAAGAAGAGCAAACAATCCTATTCTCGGCCATGGAAAATATGTTTTGCATTTTTCCCCATATCGTCCTGACGGACGGACGGAATCCACAGGAGTTGTCTAAGGACGACGCTGGCAAAAAGGGAAAACTTTCCATTTCAAAATATTTTCTTAGCAAGCTTCTCAGTGCCGGTTTGGTCCTTCGAAACGAGCACAGAGAGAACAGAGAGAGAAACGAGAATCTCGTACCTCGAACTAACAAAAAAAAAAACAAACAAAAGAAATGGAAAAACCCGTCTCGCCTTTCGTCTGGCTTTTTGCTCTTTTTTCTCTCCGATTTTCAACCCAAAAAAAAGCATCCTTTTTTGAATCCTTTCTTGTAACTCGGCCAATTCATTAGCAGGAACTACTGTGGCTTTAACCCCAACCCGAACCTGCATCGTTTCATTTTCATTTCTTCATTGATAGCCGGAGAAGGTCCTTCCTTCCAGCCACAGAGCCTTTATGAAGCGAAGTACGAGTATTTAATTGAATCGGAATCGGGAATCGGTATCGGAATCGGTATCGGGAATCGGTATCGGTATCGGTATCGGGTTTATGTGCCACAACTCATGCCCAGTGGGAACAATCACTTTATTAGCCAGACTTTCGGTTCATAAACAGAGTAATGGCCATCAAATTTGAGGTCCTGCCATCGCTTTGCCTGTTTATCGATAGATAATATACGAGAATTTATATTTAAATAACAGTTTATCATGTTGCTGCCACAGCGAGGCATCATCGACTCTGCCTCGACTGTCGAGTGCGATAAATTTTGTTGGGGCTTATGATTTTATCCTTTTTTTTGAAGGCTCAGTCTCAGTCTCAGTCTCAGGCTGCCTCTTTCCAGGGGCATTCATGCATGAAACAGCGCTTCAGCAACAGAAACAGAAACAGACAGGACTCTGGCAGGACATGGCATTGTCTGCGAAATAAACTACTCAACGCACAACAAACAAAATTATTTTGTTAACTTTTGGCCCCAAAACTAGCCAAGTTTTTGGCATTAAATGCATAAATAACCGTTAACGGAAACCCAAATTGGCCAAAAAAAAACCGCAACAAAAGAATAAAATTAGCCAAAAAAAAAAAAGAAAAAAACGGAAAAAAGCGAAAAGGATATTCGATATATCCTTGAGAGTGCCTGGGAATGGCTGCTGCCGCTTCCTTTTGAGAGCAACTCGAGTGGAAGAGCAACTTTGTGGACGGAATTATCTTCTATGAAGATGTAATTGATAAATGGATGCGAAGGATGCGAAGGATGCGAAGGATACGAAGGATTTGAATTGGAAATAGGAAATAGGCGGTCACTTTTTTAGAAGGAATTCAATTAAGGATATAAGGATATATCTAGCTGATAAATCTAGCAATAATTTCATAAAAAAGTGTCCTGTCCCGCCTAAAGTGTCCTGTAGAGTAGAAACCTAATCAAAACCTCTTCAAACAATCCTCACAATAAGTCCGCCAATAAATCAACCGAAAGCCAACAATGACGGCAATCAAACAATAAATATTATGCCAGCAAGGATACCGGATGCCAGCAGGAGGTGGACAGCATAACGGTTGCTTCTAGATCGCTTAACGAGCCAAGGATAATTCCCCACTCGATGCAACTTATTCGCAGATCATCTCAATGGGTATTACCTACTTACGAGAGTATACAGCGAGGTATCCTGCCGCATCCTTGTGTGTGTGTGTGTGTAATTATGTGCTACATCATCTTTTATGGCGCCTCAAACAACAACAACAACAACAACAACGGAGGCCATGCATCATTTTCCTTGCCGCTTCTCCTTACTGCCTCTTAATCTTTTTGCGTTTGCGTTTGCGTTTCTTTTTCTTTTTTTTTTTATATTTATTTTTATTGTCAAGTGTATCAAACGGAATACAGGACCCAGGATACAGGACCCAGGATACAGGACCCTGGATACAGGACCCTGGATACAGGACACACTATGTCTCTCGTTTGTTTGTGTTTAATCTCGTTTTAATGCCGAGCGTCGAGCATCATCGTAAAAATTATTACATTAAATGTCAACGCACTGGAGAAAGACGGGCAGGACGAGACGCAGGACGAGACGCAGGACGAGACGCAGGACGAGAAGAAACGCAAGAAAAGAAAGCAACTCCCACGCAGACATGCGAGTATGTAAATAGGCACTGAGAGAAATCCTTGCAGGACTCTGAGGAATATTGTCTTAAAATCGTTTCAGGACTTCCCGCTTTAATCCTTGTATTCCACAATAATATTATGGTACATTTTTAATCCCTTTTTTATTTCCAGTGTTGTTGTTGTTTTTTTTTTTTCAAGAAAAAGAGAGATTCGAGGGGATTCGAGAAAGACGCGAAGGTCTGTTGGTTTAAGAGGGTCGTTATTATTAAATTTTACACACAACCACACCAGGACACACACCAGGACACACACCAGGACACACACCAGGACACCCACCAACACACCCCCTTACACTGTAACAATAAAGTGCGACTTACAAACAATGTATTCGACACTAAAATTCAATTTTTACGAGGATAATATGTTTCAATGGCACACAAGGACACCCTCACATCCTCACACACACACTACGCGTGAAACACCTTTTAACTTCGTCCCCCCCCCTTGCCTCGTCCTTAGTCATTTTCCTCCATTTTCCACAATCATTTTGGCAACTCTGCTTTTCATGTGTCTCGCACATTATTAAATGAATTCAAGCGCACAAAATTGCCTGCCCCGCCTCTAAAATGAACCGCCTTTAAAACACTCGAAAAAAAAATCGAAGCCAGTTTTGGAAAAATATCCTTTCGGGATGCCTCTTATCAGAGACTCCTTGGACTTTCCTCTTCAAAACGCAAACAAATTGCTTTGAAAAACAAGTTCAAACCTTTGAACATCCTTTTTTTCGCCGAGTGTAGGAGGGTTCCGAGGGTTTCTCTAATTATTTTCTAATATTTTTCAATATTTTTATAGAAAATTTTTACTCTTTTTTTGCTCTTATCAAAGGGAGTTCCTTTTTGATTTGAAAAACAAAATAATCCTCTCTGAACATCCTTTTTTTCTTTGAGTGTAGAACGTTCCTCTATAAATTTTTACTCCTTTTTTTTTCCCTTATCTGGAAAGAAACACCTCATTTGTTTTATAAATTCCGAAAGCAAGAGCAAGGAAAGAGGAGCTCTTCATATAAAGGAGCCCTATGCAGGATCCTTATGATTATGTTTTTCCCTCCAAGAATAGTTTTGTTATCCTTTTCCCTGATTTACTTCCGTCTTGGAAAAATAAAAAAACATCAACTAGATATATATTTTTAGACGATTTCGATGTTGACACGTTTCGCAACGTCTTCAAATGTCCTTTGTCCTTTGCCCGACTACACGACTTCCTGGCTTCTTATTCTGGCTTATTAGCCCGAGTCCTTTTGCCATTTCCATACTCGCACAATGAAATGTAACTAATGAGGCGTATAATCATTGTTATGTCAACAGTTTTGCTGCCTTTTGACAAACGAGAAAGAGTCCTGAGTCCTGAGAAAGAGACAGATAGAGACACTCTCAGAAGACTCTTTTTTTTTATACTCTCCAGAAAGGATGTTGTGAGTTTTTTAAAACCAAAAAAAAAGTTTCTTCAACTTTCTTCTACTTTCTTTTACTTTTTTTCTTAATTTAAAATCTTTCTTTTATTTATTATTTTTATGTTTTTTTTTTTTAAATATTTTTTAAGGGCATTTAAGCTTTGTCTTCTCCTGAACTTTCCTTTCATTTCTTTGCTTTTTTGTGAGGCAAGAAACGCTGCTAGAAATCTTTCTCCACAGGAAGAAACCAGGAACAAGAAAAGGACTAAAAAATAGCTTCAATATTAAGACAAGACACTAAAAAAAAAATAAACAAAAAAATATCAGATTCTACAGCAAGAAAAGTCTCTTTTCCAAGATTCTCGCCTAGAAATTTCTCTCAGTTTAGAAAGCTCCACCCACATAACGACAGCTTTTGGCACATGCTTAGACGTAATTGCTGGCAGCCAGGACATCATGTAGGAAATAAGCAATTTCGGAGATCATTAAAAAGTTGAAGCGACAAAATAAATAAAAAAAAAAAAAAAAAAGTCCTGCCACCTCCTCAACCACTCCCGAACAAAAGATGAAGAAATAAAAACGACATCAACGCCAAAGGATATTAAATGCCAAAGACACACACAGGACCTTGTAACTGCCTCAAAAAAAAAAAAATCGGTTTTTTCTCTCCAAACCTCGTAAATAGTTTCAATTCGATTTTGTGAACAATTTTCAGGATTCAATTCCGATTCCGATTCCGATTCTGATTCCGATTCTGATTCCGATTCTGATTCCGATTCTGATCCTGATTTTGATTTTGATTTTGATTTTGATTTCCTTTTTGATTAGTTAGCAGCTTAGTGGCTTTTGGCTTTCAAACTGACAGGGAAAGCGACTCAATTGCCAGGATATTTTTTTTATAAAGCAGAAGGAGTCGAGAACAAACCCGAAATACAAGCTTGACAAGGCCACAGGCAACAAGCTGGAAGAAAATTCGAAAGGAGAACCCTCGTCCTTGTTGCATGCAGTTGAATGCACGCATTTTGTGGCACAGCCAGAGGGGCAGTTGGTGGCGGTGGCGGGTTGGTGCCACACAGGATGGGCATTTGATTGCGACTTTTTGTGTTTTAGTTTTTTTTTTCAAAAGACTTTGCGTCAACAGCAGGCAGCGGCTTGGTTGCAGCCAAAAACACTCGACAGGCGGCAGCAGGCAGGCGGCAGCAGGCAGGCGGCAACAAAGCAAATTTTGTTAGTGGCTTTTAGGTAGCCGCCAGCTCTTGAGAAATGCACTTGAAACAATTACTTACCAATTCAATTATGAGAGAAAATTAATTCTAAAAAGAAACAAAATTCAAGACAAAAAAAAACGCGAAATTTTCAAAAGAAAACTCAAAGTTTTCACTTTTAAAGCAAAAAAAAAGGATCTCAACTCAATATCTAAGCCTTTTTCTTGATAAATTCTATTCCAGGACCTTTTCCTCGCAGTGCTGTCCTTGCTGTGGTTTTCCTTTGGTTCCAGCTCCCAGCTCCCAGCTGCCACTGCTGAATGCCACACTGCATTGTTCGGTACTTATTTCTGGCTTTTTGTAAATAGTATTTGCATTTCATTTTCTCGTCGTGTCCTGGCTGGGTCCTGGCTGGGTCCTGAATCGTTGTCCTGTCGTGCTAGTTAGCGACTTTTCACTGCACTTTAAATGTCATTTGTTTGCAGTTTCGGCGCGGCTGCCTTTAAGTAAATTAGTGATCCTTTCCAGGGTCCAGGGTCCAGGTCCTTCTTCTTGCGCCATTCTATTCCTTGTTGTTTATCCAGGCGCGTTTTCTTTTTGTGCAACATGCAGCAGGTCCTGCCACGTCTCGTCCTTCGTCTGGTCTTTGTTCTACTCGGCCGCACAGTAGTTGGAAATTTTCGTCCTAACAAGATTTGCTTTTGATTTGGATTCGTTTGAAAAACGTCTTGGTTTTGGAATCCTTTTTCTTTTTTGCCTCTACACTGGGAGAAAATTGTAGAGGTTTTGGGGAAGGGTTTTTCAAGGGTTAACGACAAGGAAGGACACGGAATCAATGTCCTTGGAACTATATATATTTTTCTTTAAAAAATCAATTCGAAACTTTTATTTTTTTCGGTGTCCTTTTTGCGTAAACAACAAACATAACAAACAACTTTCTTTGTGCAACGAAATGCGAAGAGAACAACAACAACAACAACAACAACAACACCAACAAGGGGGCATCAAGAGGGACAAGGGGGCGTGGCATCTTCAATCAAATTGCAGGACTGCCGAGCACTTGAGCCAATTTTGGATTTATGAGCCAGCGGGTTGTCCTGGCGTATCCTTTGCAACGTTTGTGGCATGCCCCATTGTGGTCGCTGGACATTTAAGATCATTCCAGGACAGAAAAAAGGAAAAAATTAAGAAAATTCGACTTTTTTCTTAAAAAATATCCTTTTTTTTTTATAAATATTATTGTCCTTTATGGTTATCCTTTAAAAAACAAAACTTAAAAATAAACCAAAACAAGATTCTCATTGATTTTATAGAAGAAATCCTTTTTTAAATCAATCATACGCCGTGTTGTCTTTGAAAAAATCCTTGGAAATCCTTTTTCCATAAAAAAATCTATTTCCAAGGAAAAATGGCAAATTTTTTTCAAACTTTTGTGGCAGAAAAAAATGATTTAAAATACAAACATTAATCCCAGAACCATAACGTTGCAATGTATATTTTTGCAATTTTCGGAGATTTTATTAATATTTTGTCTGCCTCCTGGATTATTTTGATTATTTTTTTGTTTTTTTTTGTTTTTTTGTTCCTTTTCGGGAAACATCTATCAACGCGAACGTTGGGCAAATACCCAAAGGATTCAAATTTCGGATATATATCATATTAGCCCATCTGCGCCCCAGTCAGAGGCAGTGCCACAGCGAGAATCCCATTGGAATCGAATATATATTCGGGTGTATCTTTATCTGGACGCGTACACAGCCAGACACAGCCACAGAAATACAGAAATACAGAAATACAGAAAAAAAAAACGCGTCAATTTTATCTACGAGGATGCACAAGGCGCCTACTTGCCACTTGCCACTTGCCACGGCTGCCCCTTTTTCCAGTCGACTGCTTTATTATGCTAAAAACTGTGCAGCTAAAGTGTGTTATATGGCATAATCCACTAACGAAAATTGAGCACGAATTTATTATGTTTTCCCTTTTCCTTTTCCTGATCCTGATCCTGATCCTGATATGCCTAAACAGAGCCAGTTGCGAGTTGCCAGTTGCGAGTTGCGAGTTCCGCAGCAGCAGCGGTGGTGGCATAATGAATTATGCAAGACATTCATGCCCCAAACATACTTTTCGTCCTTATCAATAATTCAAACCAAAACCCAAACGCGAGCAGAGGCAGGACGAGGCAGGACGAGGCAGGACGAACGAAAGCTGCCGACTTGATGAATTATAGAAGTAAATCCGAATTGAAATATAACTGCCATACAACCATATGGCAACCATCACTTTTCTATAAATACACATAAATCTATACAAATACGAGGATATATATATAACATATATATATATATATATAAACCTGTATATATATATAAACCCAATCTGGGTTGAGACTAAAAATTAATCGAAAGGGGGATTAAAAAGTGACGAGATTTATGGAAGGTTATAGAAGGGCTTTTTTAAAGGATCGAAATGAAAGCTATGTGATACCTGGTACTTCTTTGTAGTCCTTTTTTTGTATAGGTTATAGAAGCCTTTATGATACCTGGTACTTGTTAAGAAAGACAACTTCTTGCTATAATCCCACCTCGATTCTATACTCTAACTCTTGGCTTAAAAACTGTCGCGATTTATGGATTATAGAATCCTTTTTTTTATAGGAATTAAAAGAAAGCACTGTGATACCCTGTACTCCTTAGAAAACACAACTTCTTCCTATAATCCTCGACCTACCACTCTCACTCTTGGATTTTTTAGGTTATAGAAGCGTTTTTTAAAGGGTTTGGGAATGCGAATCGTATCGAAAGCACTCTGATACCTGGTACTTCTTGGGAAAAACAAACCTCTTTCTATAATCCCCCTTAAATCCTACCAGAAAATTGATATCCAAACTTTAACAAACGTTCTATTACTTTTATGGCATTAATATTATTTGTAATAAAAACAATGTAATACCTGGTACTTTTTAAAAAACATAACTTTATCCTATATATTCTTTTCTATATTTTCTGATCTATATTCCATTCTATATTCCATTCTCTAATCCATTGTAAAACTCCCTCGAAAAATCCCTCCTTCGCTCCACCTCCGATAAATACCAGAAATACCACAAATTCTGGTATTTATTTATGGTATTTCTGGTATATAAATACTCTAAATAAATACCCTAAATAAATCCACTAAAAATTGATATCCAAAACTTTTATCTGGACTTATTTTTGTGGCATTATTATTAGGAAAAGAAATGCTTGGCATATGAAGTGTAATATTTCATCAAAGTCAGTGGGGGCAGGACGATGGGGCAGGACGATGATAATGATATCCTGGCGGGAGTGAAAGGCAGGGGAGAAAGTTTCGGCCAGGTAGAAACGGCCTACATAAATAAATAGATTTATTGCCGCCAAAACTCGTTTCGTTTCGTTTCGTTTCGTGCTGTGTTTGAGGTAATTTATATCAGCAAGGATATGCCAGGATATGCCGGGGGGTAGGAGCATTTGAATTAATTCGTTTCGGCTTTATCAATACTTGCCACGCACTCCCGCCCCCCCCCCTTATAAAACTTATCTGTGTGTGGCAAGTGGCAAGTAGTTCTCGAGAAAAACTTAACCAGAACCGAGAAGAGATCCTGAACCGCAGTTGGAAAAGTACTTTTACTTAGAGTGCAGCTTTCTCTGCAGCTTTCTCCAAGACTTTCTATGACTTTTCTAAAAGCCTTTCTCCCTTCCAGCATTTGAAGTTTTCCCAGCAAGATTTCCCATCGAAATAAAAGCCAAACAAAGGCCTTGCAAGGTCCTTTTTAGTAAACAGTTTCCAGGCTAAAGGATATCTCTGCATAGATTTCAATAAAAACTAATCCATTCTCTTCCAATCCCTTAAAAGGACATCAAATCCCCGGCAATTAGCATCCAGCTTTGGCTAATTAATTTCAAGTTAAAAGTCTCCCTTCGATGCGGATGGGCGGGGCAAATGGGCGGTGCAATGGTCGGGACAATGGGCGTGGCGTGGCTATTCGTAAATTCAATTACTGGCACAGCCGGCATCCTGTAGCCTGTATCCTGGCGGTATCCTGCCAGTGAGTTACGAATTAAGCTACTTGAACAATAATTGACTTGAACAAACTGCATTTGTTGCGCATTTATCTTGAGGCATCCGCGTTGCACAAAGGGGGCGTGGATGGGGCAGGGGCATGTTGCAGCTAAAAACCCCAAGGAAACCACTCAACTAGGCACGCCCCTTGCTCCCATGCCACCTCCCACTCATTGAAGAGCCGCACAAGATGAAAAAATAAAAGCAAAAAAAAACAAAAAAAAAAAAAGTAAAAACTTTGGCGTTTCAGCGGGGGGCGTGGCGGCGCGGGGCTTTGTTTACATAGCATGAGGCATGCCACGACACCCCCCCCCCCCGCCTCATCGAGACACGCCCATTATCCTGTTGCTGTGGCACAAGAGGCGCGACTGTGGCTGCTAAAACATCATGCACTTGAAAAAAAAACGAGGCTACACTTTAATTAAAAATGTTTAGGCTTAAAAATAAATTATAAAAAAATTATAGAAAATATTTGAAACCAAAAAAAGGATCCCATTTTCAATATTTTTTACGCTTTTTTTAAAGCTTTCTTTCCCTAAATTTCTCTCAGTGTGGTTTCCCCTCGGTTAGACTCCATCGAATTGGAATATCCGCGACAGCCAAAGCAGCGACAGCCAAAGCAGCGACAGCCAAAGCAGCGACAGCAGCGACAGCGACAGCGACATTAAGCTCCTCGCATCGATATCGCGCTGGCAGGTCCTTTGTCCTGGCAGCTCCCTTTTTCGTCGCTTTGTGTCTAAGATTAATGCATTTTAGCCATGGCTGAGAGGCTAAGAGGCTGGGAGGCTGAGAGGCTGAGAGGCGAGTATCTTAATACTTTGATTACACAACAAAATGAGCAGGCAGTCAGGCAGGACTACCCAGGACTACCCAGGACTTCCCAGGACTCTCTCTCTCTCTGCCTAACGATGGCGGTTAAGGTTTAAAAAGTTTTCGAGCCGCGATTGATGGGCAGCCTCACAGATCAGGTTTAAATAGTTTTAAATTGCGGTTCTGTGTGCCCCAAGTGGCAAGTGGCAAGTGGCAAGTACATGTTGCAAGTTGCAAATAAAATCCTTAATGAACGGCGGTGATTCTTTAAAGCCCCTTTTGGCTATATTTTAATGGCCCTTAAAAAAACAGCTACTTGCAACATGTGGCAAGTATTGCTTTTGTCGGGAAAGTAATTTTCCTGATAGGCCGCAAGCGCCACTCCCCCTACATTAATGCACTCAAAAAAAAAAAAAAACTTGCAGCTAAATAATTGATTGAAAAAAAGGTCGTGGCGCGACACCATTTGTGGCACAAACCGAGCACAAAAAGCAGCTGTCATATGGAAACTAATTGAATTATAGATTTAATTAAATGTGGCACAATCGGGAAATCGGGTTGCAAGTGCTTGGATATCCATCCTGGCATGCCTCAAACTTTTACTAAATTGTTTTCCTAACGACAACAGGAGGAGTGGCTGGTGGCAGGTGGCAGGCGGAGCAACTTGCAACTTGCAACATCAACTCTTCCACAGACTGCAGCAGTTGCAGCTATAAATCTTAGCATACCGCAGGCTGCGTCCTGCGTCTCGAGTCCTGCGTCCTGCTAGTGCCACAATGTGGCTTAAGCAATTTTGTGCAACAATAACATTTCTACACTGCCCCAAAAAAATACTAGAAAAACAATAACTAGATTCAAATGCATTCTAGAGTTATCCTGCAGTGTCCTTTTCATAGTCTACTGCCAAAAGTATGTGGCCAGGACTCGGGCTTGGCATTAGTTTTCAGTTTCCGCCTCACATCACGCTCGGGGGTGTCATATTGGGAAAAAATTGCTTTCGAATTGGGGCCAAGCCAGGCAGAAACACAGAAACACAGAAGCCAAAAAACACATCAACAAAACTAAATAAAAAAATAGAGAAACATCCAAAAAAGGATACAAAAAATGGTCAAAATATAGAGACCGAGTGAGTGAGAGAAGGACGAGGGACCAGGGACCAGGGACCAGGGACGAGAGCAAGGATACAAATAGCCGACGGCATCAGCCGTAGAAACTACTACAAATTTTTGTTTCCAAATTAATTGCAGTGGTTTGTGCAAAAAAAAGCCGAAAAAAAGTAAGAAAAACTCACAAAAAAGCAGCAAAAAAAGCAAAAACAACCAAAAAGCAACAAAAACACAAAAAGGCTCAAAAAAAGCCACAAAAAAAGGCAACAAAAAAGCAAAAATAAAGACAAAGAAAGCAGAAAAAAAGCAGAAAAAAGGCAGAAATTAAGAAAAAAAAAAGCAAATAAAAAGCAAAACAAAAACAAAAAATGCACAAAAAACCGTTAAAAAAAATCACAAAAAAGAAAAAAATAAAGCTTAAAGAAATGCAAAAAAAAATTAGCAAAAAAGGACAAAAAAGCCCAAAAAATCACAAAAAAGGCACAAAAAAGAGGGAAAAAAAGGAAAAAATAAAACCAAACGAAAGCACAAAAAAATAAGAAAAATAAGAAACCAAAAATCAGCAAAAAAAGAAACAAAAATATTCACAGAAATAGGAAAAAAAAAACAAAAAATCAGCTTGAAATCACAAAAAAAGGCACAAAAAAGGGGGAAAAAAGCAACAAAAAAGCATAAAAAAAGCATCAAAAAAGCATCAAAAAAACATCAAAAAAGAGGCAAAAAAGCAACAAAAAAGCATCAAAAAAGGGGAAAAAAGCATCAAAAAAAGGGGAAAAAAGCATCAAAAAAAGGGGAAAAAAGCATCAAAAAAGGGGAAAAAGCATCAAAAAAAGGGGGAAAAAAGCATCAAAAAAAGGGAAAAAAAGCATCAAAAAAGGGGAAAAAAAGCATCAAAAAAGCATCAAAAAAAAGGCACAAAAAAAACAAAACACAAAAAAAGCAAATTAGAAGTTTGGAGGCAAGTTTTGCAGTTTTTTTTTTGGAAGCCAAAGTTAAACAATTAACCAGGCAGGGAGAGACCCCGTTTTGTTGCAACAACAACAACAACAACAACAGTAACAGCAAAAAAAAAAAAAAAAAAGGAGGCAAGCATAGAAAGAGGGAGTGGCAAGTGAGATATATGCAGACATGTTGACATGATGATGGCCGAAAGCGTCGGAATGCAGTCCCAGGAGGAGGCAAGGACCCGAGACCCGAGACCCGGAACCCGGGATCCGGGAATGAATGATAGATGGACGAGTGTTAAATGGCTCTTGGGAAAGGAGAGAGAGAAGGATTTGCGTAGCAGAGCAAGAAGAGAAAGCAGAGAAAGTAGCAACTAGAAAACCAGCATGAATGCGCTTTCACGATAACATTCCAACTGAAACATTGTCCTGACAATGACAGCCTACAGAAGGATACATGACAGTCGCCACTCTTGGCTTTCTACGAGATAAATTGTATTAAACAATATAGTTACGGGGTTATCAAGGTCGTGTTTTAGGTTTCAAAAAGATAGCGATGTATCGTCTCTATCAATAGACTACAAAAAACATCGATAATATCGATAATATCGATAATACCCTATGATTTCCCTGTGATTTCCCCCTACAAATCCTGGACAAACACTCTCCGAAACCCTCAATTAGCATTATATTCTAGAGAATCCTTCAAAAGTTGTTTATATTTCAATATTTCCACACTATTGATATCGATAATATCGATAATAACGATAATTCCCTATAATTCCAGATAATTCCCTACAAATCACAGACAAACACTTCCAGAAACCCTCAATTAGCATTCATTTGGAAAGAATCCTTGAATATTGATGCACTTTATCGCAACACTCTATCGATAGATGCCCAAAAACTATCGATTATATCGATAATAACGATAATTCCCTATAATTCCCTATAATTCCCTACAAATCACAGACAAACACTTCCTGAAACCCTCAATTAGCATTCATTTGGAGTGAATCCTTGAATATTGATGCACTTTATCGCAACACTCTATCGATAGATGCCCAAAAACCATCGATAATATCGATAATAACGATAAATCCCTATAATTCCAGATAATTCCCTAAAAATCACAAACAAACACTACCAGAAACCCTCAATTAGCATTCATTTGGAGTGAATCCTTGAATATTGATGCACTTTATCGCAACACTCTATCGATAGATGCCCAAAAACCATCGATTATATCGATAATTTCATACAATCCACAAACAAACACTACCAGAAACCCTCAATTAGCATTCATTTGGAGAGAATCCTTCAATATTATTAACTATTTATTCAGAAAAGCGTGCCAGGACCTTCATCTAAGCCCCCCTACAGAGAGAGAATATATATTCTTTATCGGCGGTGTGTTTGCATTGATTCCGTTTGTTGCATGTTTAATGAATTGCAAGCACACATGTCGCGCCACCTTTTATATATAGTTTGGTTTTGGTCAACCTGCCACATAATACAGATACAGATAGATATATATATAGAGATATAAAGAGATATATAGGGAGGGAGAAACCGAACCAACAATCGACAATTCAATCGACAATTAAACATAAATGTTCGCGAATAAAAACATAATGTCCTGCTGTTTCGACAGGGGGTCCTTTTTTGATTGGTAATCATTCTACTCGTTTTTAAAGAAATATCAGGATAACCATCGCATAATTTCTACATATTTAAGGCCCTCGCACCATACAAAATTAATCAATTACAGACATGGTTGCAGGACCCCAGACCCCAGATCCTAGACTCCAGACTCCAGACAAACCCACCTCGAAACCCACCTCAAAGACCAATACGGAGACCGAGACTGGAGATGAAACAGGATCTGGAAGTCGGTTTGCCGTCAATTCGATTTGTTGTCGTTTGCCAGGACAGACTCGCAGACTCACATCCTGACACATCCTGACAGCGGACTGTATCCTCCCTTTGGCTATTTGCCGTCGTCGTCTATAAATCATGTTAATTACGTTATAGCAAATAATTTTCCAGGACGAGACACGTCGGACAGGACACACATGTCTTGCATAGACAGGACAGGACAGGCGTGGCGCCCCCATTCGTTGCAGTTGCATGGAAAATGCATCACTTATTTGCGTTGCACTGCCATGCGGCTATCAATATTTGCGTTTCGGTCGCTGCCACTCTGTGCCACACACCCACACAGCCTTCGAGTTGAAAATTGGAACAATATTCCCACAAAAAAAAAAAAAAAAACCCCCCAAGTACTACCCAGAATTGAGGCCAATTTTGGAAACCCTTTTTGCGGCACAATAGATGTGGCAAGCTCGAGTGGCAGCCACTTGATGATGAGAAAAAGGTTTGCTCCTTTCTTCCAAGATACTTTCTCTTTCGCTTTTTCTGGTTTTTTGTTTCTGGAGAAGACCGAGACCGAGACCAAGTGCTTCTGTTTTTTTTTTTTGGGGAAGAAAAAAAGTGAAATGGCCTCGACTCGGACCGGACCGTACCGGACCGGACGCAGATAGGAATCTTCAGTAAGCTCATTTGGAGCCCAGAATCGTGACCATTGTCATCTGTTTCGCTTTTCTTACCAAGTGTTTCCTTTAATAAATATTGTGGGAGAGAAAAAAAAAGCGTCTACTAAAGGGGAACTTCTTTCTAGACAAAAAAAAAAAAAAAAGGAAGGGATTTTCGGTAAGTGACGAAAGCATTTAAGTCACGAATTCTATTGCAGTGACGAAAACTGTTATTGAATTTTGTAAGAAAAACGTTTTTGAACTCAACTTGGTTTCGTTTTATTTCCAATTTAAAATCTTAACTCCTTCTTGTCTTGAAGAGTTTTTAAGAAGAAAAAACCCCCTAATAGCATCCCAGTTAAGTGACGAAAACTGTTACTGTATTTTCTATCAAAAACCATTCTTTTTCCAACATAGTTTCCTTTAATTTCCAACTCAAGCTCTTAAAATCTAAAAATTTTCAAATGAATTATGAAAGTTTTTAATTAAAAATCTCTTTTCCCAACTAATTTTTTTCTAATTTCTATTTTAAGATTTTCTTTTTATATTATTTTGAATAATTTTAAAGAAACAAAAGAGATGAATAATTAAAGGTGACGAAAATTGTTAATTTTTTACGAATTTTTCTGAAAAAAAGCGAAAGAGATACTTTTTGAGATCAATTTCAGTTCAATTTTCCTTCAAAAAGAAGGAGATAATTTTGAAAAGGTGACGAATTTATTGAAATATACAATTTCAGTGACGAAAATTGCTAATAAAAACCTTTTTTTTCCCAACTTGGGTTCTTCTTTTTTCCAAATTTCCAAATCAAGACTTTTTTCTTTTTATATTTTTTAACCACCCAAGCCAAGTGACGAATTCCTTCCGAATATTTCTACCCATGTATCCTTTCTAGGTATCCGAAACTGGGTATCCTTTTTGGTAGACTATCCTTGTAAGGACAACTTTCGTGGTAATCCAGTGGAAAAATGATTTGACTTCCAGGCTTCCGTTTTTTTTGCGGTTCTTTCTCCTACTTTTTCCTACTTTCTCTTACTTTCTCTTACTTTCTCTTGATACTTTTTGGTTTTCTGGGCCTATTTGGAGTGTGTGAAATTTATGATTTGCCAAAAAGTGACTTTTTTTTTTTCTTTAAATTTCGTTTCCTTCCGAAGGACTTCCCCGACTTCCCCGACTTCCGTTTGGTTTCGCTTGACATTTCACTTTTGGCCATTTCCCCGTTTTGGCCTTTTCATATTTCGCATTTTATTCGGCAAGCCTTTTTTCTTTTTTTTTTTTTGTATTTTTGTGGCTAAGGTCCTTTGACCGGTTTGCTGGTGGCTGCTTTTTCTTTGCTCTCCTTGGTCCTTGGTCCTTGGTCCTTGGTGCTGTCCTGACTGACTGACAAACATATTCGTGGTGCTTTGGTGCTTTCTTGTTTGCCACTGACAAAAGCCAAAGCTCCCTGCCAAAGGATGCGTGCACAAAGGACTCGGGTCTACAGTCTCAAAACTCGAGATTCGACAGAGAGAACACGTTCTTCCAGCTGGCTTCTGGTACGTGGTGGCGTATACGTTATATTTTCCAGATTGAGGTCGAATTCTTGTTCATTTTTTCGTCCTTTTTTTTGTTTCCTGCGGATTGCCGCTGTCCTAACCTTGGCCAGATATCTGGCCAGATTGAATTCAAAAATCATAAGGAATCTCCTCTTGAAAGGATTTTAAAGTTATTTAAATTATTGTCGAGAGTTTTTAGGCTATTTTTAGTCTTATTTTTTATCAAAAAAAAGTATCCTTTTTCTCTGGAATCCTTACCTAAACCCCTCCAGCTTATCGCAGAGCATTTAATATTCGACAATCTGCCTTCTGTTTGGGGTTTTTGGGGTTTTTTAATTATTTTCTTATGCCTCACTTAAGCCGCAGGATCAGGAGCAGGAGCAACCCTTTCAAGGCATATTGAGAGCTTTGTAATTTTTGCGGTTTTTAAGTCCTTGTCAGCCGCCGCCTCTCTTTTTCGTCCTTCAGCCTAAATATAAAGAAAGCGTATCAATAAAAGGGGATTTTCTTCAGGATTCTTGGCCCATTCCTCACTATTTTCCTTTCGGTTTTCGGGGTTTTCTTGTCGCGATTTAATCTTTGCCTTCAGAGTCCTGCCTGAGTCCTGCTCCCCGAGCTCCCTGCTCTCTCCCTCTTCCAAGGATAATTGCGAGCTTAAGCATGCGCATAAAAGTCATTATGTTGAATGCCGCAGAATGGCCAATTTAGATTTATTCTAATTAGTGGCAGCAACAGCAACAAAAGCAACAACAACAGCAACAACAAAAGCAACAGCAAAAACACGTATTTCAAATGCTAATCGACGGGGCGGGAGCGGGAGGGCGTTGAAAAATGTGGCATCTTAGGCGATGAAGTTGCTTGGAAAATTAAGTTTTTTTTTTCTTCTTTTTTTTTTGTTTCGTTCCAAAGTGACAGGCAGCTGCTGTTGGACAAGGTCCTTGAACAGGATATTTGGTTAAAGCTGTAAAAAAACTGACACTTTAGCGAGTTTCTTGCTTTTTTTCTCCTTTTTTTTTTTGCTTTTTTTCCTGTTTTTTTTTCTGTTTTCTTAATGTTCTTTTTTTTCTGTCTTTTTTTATCTCCTGTCTTTATCAGGTTTTTTTTTTGGTTTTTTTTCCAGTTTTTTCCTGTTTTTTTCCTGATTTTTAACGGTTTTTTCCTCGATTTTTCCTGTGTTTTTCTGTTTTTCCTGATTTTTCTGTTTTTTTTTTCTTTTTTTCTTGTTTTTTCCTGATTTCTCCTGTTTTTTTCTGATTTTTTCCCTGTTTTTCTGTTTTTTCCCTGATTTTTTCCAGTTTTCCCCCTTTTTCCCTTGATTTTTCAGTTTTTCCTGTTTTTTCCTGATTTTTTCCAGATTTTTTCCGGGTTTTCCTTGTGTTTTCTGTTTTTTCCTGATTTTTTCCTGATTTTTCTGTTTTTTTTCTTTTTCTCTTGTTTTTTCCTGATTTTTCCTGTTTTTTTCTGATTTTTTTCCTGTTTTTCTGTTTTTTCCCTGATTTTTTCCAGTTTTCCCCCTTTTTCCTTTGATTTTTCAGTTTTTCCTGTTTTTTTCGGAGGTTTTTCCTGATTTTTTTCCTGATTTTTTTCCTGATTTTTTCCGGGTTTTCCTTGTTTTTTTCTGTTTTTTTCCTGTTTTTTCTGATTTTTTTTCCTGTTTTTCTGTTTTTTCCCTGATTTTTTCAAGTATTCCCCCTTTTTCCCTTGATTTTTAAATTTTTCCTGTTTTTTTCGGAGTTTTTTCCTGATTTTTTTCCTGTTTTTTTCCGGTTTTTCCTTGTGTTTTCTGTTTATTTATGATTTTTTCCTGATTTTTCTGTTTTTTTATTTTTTTCCTGATTTTTTCCTGATTTTTCCTGTCTTTTTCGTGTTTTTTTCGTGTTTTTTTCGTGATTTTTTTCTGTTTTCTTCCTTTTTTTGTCAAAAAACCCAAAAATATGGGCGAATCCTTCTTGTTAACTTGATTAAATGAAGGATTAGCTGCCTGAAACAGTTTAAAAGGCTTTTAAGTCGGAAAAAGGTAATCAAAAAGTCGTTGAAACCAGAAAAGAAACAAAAAATTAGACACCACACCCACGTGTGAATTAGCTTTCGAATTTATTTTAATTTTAAACAAAACCCCCCCCCACAGAAAAAAGACAGAGAAAAAATGGAAATCTCCGGAAATCCTTGGAAATCCTTGGAAATCCTTGGAAATCATTGACAACTTCTGTTCTGGATTAGAATTTAAAGCTTTTCAAGGCTTTTCTGGAATGGAAATTAAGTGGAAAAAAACAGAGACAATAAATTCTTCCTTTCTTCCTTTAAAATTAGCTAAAAAATAAACCCAGACTGGAGAGCATTATCCATTAACCATTATCCATTATCCATTACAATTTCAAGTCAAGTTTTTGGAAAAACTCAAACCCTATCAGCCAATAATTGGCTTTCAAGTAACTTTTCCTGCCGCCTCTTCTGCTGGTGGAGAAAGTTGGAGAAAGCTTTTGGAAAATGTAAACATTGTAGAGAAGGGTAAACAGGGTACCCACTTTCACCCACTTTTCACCCACTTTCCACCCACTTTCACCCACTTTTCTGCCATATTAATTATCCACAAAACGCAAACACTTTGTTGCAAAAATGCGTCCTCTCTGCTGTGTCCTTATCGTCACCATTGTCGCGCTGTCCCGGCCATTAAATATTTAACGCCTGCCAAAACACTAATGACAGACACTAAAACGCGACACAAAATTTTTGGAAATGCTTTAAAATTTTATTTAAGCATCCATTAAGGGGGGAGGGGGGCGGTGGGAGGTCCTGGGAATCCTGGGAATCCTGGCATAAACGCCACATAAAATCAGGCGGCTACAAATAAATTTCACACTTTAAGATGTGTCCTGCGGATGGAGGTCGGTCCTCGATGTTCCTGAATGTTGTGAGAGGTCCTGGCTGTTGTGGGAGGTCCTGGCTGTTGTGGGAGGTCCTGGCTGTTGTGGGAGGTCCTGGCTGTTGTGAGAGGTCCTGGCTGTTGTGGGAAGTCCTGGCTGTTGTGGGAGGTCCTGGCTGTTGTGGGTCGAGTGCCGGATTGAGGAGTCACTATTTTGACAGGAAAAAAAAGGGGGAGTGGCCACCTTGCCACCTTGCCACACTTTGTTTTTATTGCGAGTGCTTGCTTTTAACGATTTGCCTTTGTTTCTACCTCGTCCTCGCAGGATGCGAAAGGTCCTTGCCAGGGATATAATATATATTTTTTATAAATGCCTTAAATATTATTTAAATAATCATTTTAATAAAAAAAAACAAAGAGATTTTAAAGAATTTTAAGTATTTTTGGGATATTTGTCAGGAATATGCCCGAACTTGGAAGTTGGAACTGCTTCGAATAGATCCTTGAAAGAGTCCTGGTGAGGTGAAGGTGAGGTAGAAAGATAGGGGAAAAAGGAGAGGAAAAAGGAGGGAGTAAAGAAGGGAATAAAGGTATAAGGAGCAGGAAGGAGCCACCAGGAGCTCCGCAAACAGCCAGCGACACAGCCATACAATTTTAATCACATTAAGTTGCTGCGCTCTGTCGAGAGAAAAATGGCGAGACTGCTTCCCATCTGCCACGTCTGCCACGTCTGCCACTGCCACTGCCACGCCCCCGTCTCCTCTCCTCTCCTTAACCCAACAAGGATACAGAGACGATGTTTGTTTGTAATGAATATTTGCAAGTTGTGCCTCGAGTTTTCCAGCGCAAACAAACTTAAAAACTGTAGCGCACTCAAGCAAAATAAATACTCGAGCAACAAACACCACCAAACAACAACAACAACAACAACAACAAGTGCCACACCCCCTTTAGCAAGAGGCGAAGTTGCCGCCACAGTAGTAGTGGCAGGACTCCCCCTTTTTCTACTTTTTTTTGCAAAAATTTATTTGGTTAAGTGACTTTGAGCCATGTATGTGTGTCCTGTGCGAGTCCTGTGCGAGTCCTGTGCGAGTCCTGTGTGTCTACAGACATGCGGATAAGCGGGGAGAAGAGAGAGAGGAGAGAGGAGCGAGAAGTAAGGAGCAAGGAGCCAGGACTCTCCTCATGCATATTGAAACAAAGTGACTCGAAAGTACTCGCATTGCGTATACGCAGCGTGGCCTCCAAAACAAATTAAATGAATTCAAGCCAAAAAAAAGCAAAAAAAAACCAAAAAAAAGCCAAAAAAAGCAACAACAAGCAACAAGCAACAACAACAACAATAACAACAAGGCGTGGCGGGGCAATCATTAGCTTAAGGATCGAGGATTACTTCGGTTATTCGAACGAAAAGCATTCAAACAAATGAAAAAGAATGCCTTTGATTTGGGAAGTTGCAAGTCCTTGAAGGGATAAAAAAGGAAAGGGGGGGTTTTATTAGAAAATATATAAAATATAAAAAATAACTGAAAATTACTTGAAAAAGATTTCGGAGATTCTTTTGACGGAGATATGGCCATGGTTTGGGGTCACAAACGGAAATCACGACTTTACAAAAATGTGAAAAATATTTTTAAAAAAATGTTTCGTTTTCATTTTTTTATGCAGATTTATGAAGAATTTAATAAGAAATCGTTGGGTATATACTTCTATAGATTCTGATGAAAATTGGCCAAGATATAGCCTTTTTTTGGGATTAACTTGCGGAAAACCCGACTTTTTACAAGGGGTTTCCCCATAAAAATGTGATAAATATTTTTAAAAAATTTTCGTTTTCATTTTTTTATGCAGTTTTTTAGTTTAATTCGAATTACAAATCGTTTGCGGTATTTCGCTTGAAAATCGGTTAAACATTGACGGAGATATTGACCTTCTTAGGCGTCACATGAGGAAAACCCGACTTTTTACAAGGGGTTAGCCTATAAAAATGGAGAAAATTTCAAACAGAAATATTTTGTTCCCAGATTTGAATGCAGATTGATAGGAAATCGATTCAGAAACTCATTGAGGTATTCCGCTTAAGAATTGGCTAAGAATTGGCTGAGATTTAGGCATTTTTCGACGTCAAATGTGAAAATACAGGGTTTTCCCGATTTTAACAAGAGGTTGACCCAAAAAAATGTCTGATTTTTTGATGCAGATTGATAGGGAATTGATCCCTTAAGAATTGCTTAAGAATTGACTGAGATTTTGGCATATTTCGACGTCAAATGTGAAAATACTGGTTTTTCATTTGGAAAATAGTAAAAAAAAATTATGCAAATTTAGAGGGAATTCAATAACGAATCGTTTAAGGTATTCCTCTTGAGAATCGGTTAGGAATTGAGTAAGTTATAGCCATGAAGAAAAACCCGACTTTTTACAAAAATTCTTCAGAAATCTTCTTTTTCATTCTATTTTTTTGATGCAGAATTATGAAGAATTGTATAAAGAATCGAATGAGGAAGAATCGCTTGAGATTTTGAAGAAAATTGCCAGAATTATCGGAAAACGTTTTCCAAATAATACTTTTTTTTGGTATTTTTTTTTTAACCTATAAATATATACCAAATACTGGTATTTTTGTGAATGTTTTCGTTGACTTATTCAGATTTTTGAATATCCTTTCGAGCTGGGGAAGAAGTGCAGCAGAATGCGATGCTAATGACACATTCCTTGCCACACAGACCTTGCCACCAAAATCCCCGTTCAGAGCCTTTGCAAATGCAAATCCGAAATCAAAAGCTCACTTTGGTTGTGCCCCATGAGGGGGGCCCCATGAGGGGGGGCGGTGTTGCACGAGAGGGGTGGCTACAACATGCCGCAAGTTGGCGGCAAAAGTACACAATAAATTTGAATGCCACATGCACACACACACCGAGAGAGAGAGACTCGCTTTTATGAATAGAAATTGTTAGCACACAATAAGGGGCAGACGGAGCGTAAAAACGAGTGAAAGACATAGGCGGGGGAGGGGGTGCCACCAAGAGGGGGGGGTGCAGCATAATGCCTAATAATCCGCATATTGTAATATCTGTATTATACGACCAGCAACCAGCAGCCAGCAACCAGCAACCAGCAACCAGCAGCCACTGTGTGGCAAATACCGAATGTCATTATTTGGCGACAAAAATTCTTCCCCGCCCCCGCCCCCCCTACTCGCATAAAATGGCGGCTTAATCACGAGGCGACTGCCACATGCCACCACATGAAGCAATCTGCAATCTCAAATCTCAAATCTGCAACTGAATGCAAAAACGAGAACAAAATCGGAGCAAATGCCGCCGCCAGGCAGCTGCCAAAGTGCCTCAAAAAGTGGCACAGTGGTTGCAAAATCTACAAAAAATATATGAAAATATTTAAAAGAAATCAAAGAAATATAAAAGAAATATTTATTAGAATATTTTTCTTAATTTTTGTTTAGAAAAAAAATCTCAAAACTTGCGAAAAAATCAATTTCATTCCTGTTCATTCCTGCCTCCTCCTGCCGATTCCTGCCTTGAATCCTGCCCATTCCCGCCGATTCCTGTCGATTCCTGTCCATTCCTGCCTACTCCTGCCTTGAATCCTGCCCATTCCCGCCGATTCCTGCCTCCTCCTGACGATTCCTGTTCATTCCTGCCTCCTCCTGCCGATTCCTGTTCATTCTTGCCTACTCCTGCCGATTCCTGCCTTGAATCCTGCCCATTCCCGCCGATTCCTGCCTCCTCCTGACGATTCCCGCCGATTCCTGCCGATTCCTGTTCATTCCTGCCTACTCCTGCCTACTCCTGCCTACTCCTGCTTATTCCTGCCTTGAATCCTGCCCATTCCCGTCGATTCCTGTCGATTCTGTCCATTCCTGCCTCCTCCTGCCTATTCCTGCCTCCTCCTGCCTATTCCTGTCTCCTCCTGCCTATTCCTGCCTCCTCCTGACGATTCCTGCCCATTCCTTTAGTCCTTTTTGTGTCCTCCCAAGGCTGTGCCCGCAGATTTGGGTTAAAAAGTAGCTTCCCTTGTGTATTTAAAAGTATTCCAGACTCGCCTCTGCACTTCTTTTTACAAAAATATAAAAAAAAAATATGAAAAAAATGAAATATATATATGGAAAGGATAGAAAGGACAGAAAGGATAGAAAGGATATGGCTTGGCATGCATTCAGTTCTCTCCTTTTCCCAATGGCAGGCCAAGGCAAGGAATTTCCCTGCATCCGAGATACTTTTCAATGCAAATTTCTCAGCTTTCGAGTTTTGAATTTCTCGTCCTTAGAAGATTCGTTCTCGTCCTTTAACTGCTCGTCCTGGCCATTCGTCTAAGACTTAAAGATGCAATTACTAATTGAAACATAAAAATCACAAAATAAATGACAAGAAACGAACAAGAAACGAACAAGAATGGACAAGAATGGACAGGCACACGCAGGACTAGGCGTTTGTGTTATTAATTAAAAGGCATTAAGAGGCAAAGCCGAGGACCTTGGGAATACTTTGAGGAAATCCCGACATCAAATAGAAAGTCTGCCAATTATTTTCAATTCCAGGAATATCCTGTCAAAAAAAAAGCCAACCAAGTAGCGGTAATTAAAGAGAAAAAACTTAAAAAAAAGGACATGGAAAAAAACAAACAAACAATTCTATCAAATATCAAACGATTTAGAGTCCAAAAAGTAACAATTAAAAGGAAAAAGGAGCAAAAGGACAAAGGACAAAAGGCCATCACATGTCATTAGAATTAATTGATTGTCGAAAAAAAATCGAAACAAATCGGAAATCGGAAATCGGAATCCAAACTGCTGACCGCCAAGAACCGGATATAAAAAATGTTTTCGGCTGCCACAGAATTTGATTTTAATTTGAAATTGTCATGACAACCCATTTGGGAGTCAGAAAAATACTAAAAAAAGGGAGGTCCTTCGACAAATGAAATTGAACACGGGTCCTTGGTGGGTTTTGTATCGTTCCATTTGGAATGCCTTTGGCCAGCCGGCAAAAGCAATTTGCAGTTCATTAGCAGACTAAGAGCCACAAAAGGCATCTAAAACGGCAACAAAGACCCAAAGACTACCAGAAACTACCAGAAACTACCAGAAACTACCAAGAAATACCAAACAAGAGCCAAAACTAACCACAGCTGAACCAGGTTTTGATACACAAAAGGTAGAAATGCAATAGCATCAATAGCATCATGCGATTTCTTTGTTAATTAAATTACAATTTGGTCAAGGATCTGCCCAGGAAGGACGAAGCAAGATGCGAGATGCGATTTACACTCAAACAAATGTCAATTTGTTGGCGAATAATACAGAATTGAATGAATGAAAATGAATATTCTGGGACAACGAGTAATGAGGAAATGATTCAATGATTCAATGAGGAAACCCAGAAACGCAGAAATATATATCTTCTGGATGGATAGAATATGGATGGTAAAAATATCCTTGCACAACGTTCAGTAAATTATAATTAAGGATACATCAAGAGAAACATCAAGAAAACAAAGAATTCTCTCATTCAGTGTGACCAAAAGCGTTTACTTTTTGGACAAAAAAGACGGAGCGCTAGCAAGGCCACACTGTCACTTACAAAACTCTTTCTCCAGTGTAGATCAAACCAGACCAGGTCATGGAATATTCAATCGATTTGAAACAAATGCAGTTTCCCTCCCCTTGGGCTACCTGGGCTAGGTTTCGCCTGATTTCGCTCAGTGTACGTGTGTGAACAGTGTCAGCTGCTCGATGCCAGCTGCTGGGCGCGTTATTTAACATTAATTTATGCATTACTAGGGCGGGGCTTAAATTAATCAGCGAATGGCAACCAAAGCCAAAGCCCTGGGCATCCTTTGGCTTCAAAACAAGAATTTAATTCGCCTTAAAAGGGGCTTTTCTACGGAAAAGGAAATTAAAACTAAGAAGCTTTCAAAGAAGCTTTCTTCTAAAACCTTAAACTAATCGAAAATTTTCTTTTTTCTTTGCAGAAAAGTCGAGAAAAAAGCAAAAGAATCCTTTTCCAAGAACCTAAATGAAGGTAAGTTGTAAAAAATGCTTTAAGAATTCTTAAATATCCTTGAATATCCTTGATATCCTTGATATCCTTGTATATTTCTGTACATTTTTGGATAAATTCTCTGGATAGGCCACTCATTTATTCATCTGAGAGTTCATAACGCCAATTTTCGGTTGCCGCTTCTCAACCTCGCAACCTCGCAACCTCGCAACCTTTTAACCTCTCCGTCTGTCAGTTTGTCAGTTTGTCAGTCATTTGGGCAGAAAACTGAAGCTGAGCTCTGGCGAATGATAAATGGCTGACATTGTGGCTTGTTGAGGCAACATTAAGCGTTGTTGAAGCTCCTCTGCCGCCGATTGCAACCGCAGTCCTGCCTCCTTCCCAGCCGCCTCCTAGGCAAAGGATCTCCTCCTCCTGATTTCTACGAGAGTTTCTCTCGTTTACCTTTTCCAAAGCATTTTATTCCCAAAAAGTGCTTCAGAAATACCTCTTAAGAGTTAAAAATAGGTAATACCCTCTTTTTTATATCCTTCTAAAGCTAAAAAATACCAAAACCATGTCAAAAATACCTCTTAAAAGCAAAAATACTAAAAAATCCCTTCCTCAACATTATTTTAAAGCTAAAAATACCCAAACCCATGTCAGGAATACCTCTCAAGAACAAAAATAGGTAATACCCTCTTTTTTATATCCTTTTATAGCTAAAAAATACCAAAAAATAGCCAAAACCATGTCAGGAATACCTCTTAAGAGCAAAAATACTAAAAAACGCTTTCCTCAACAACATTTCAAAGTTAAAAAATACCCAAATCTATGTAAAGAATACCTGACAAAAACAAAAATAGGTAATACACTCTTTTTTATATCCTTTTATAGCTAAAAAATACCAAAACATACCCAAAACCATGTCAAAAATACCTCTTAAGACCAAAAATACTAAAAAATCCCTTCCTCAACATCATTTTAAAGCTAAAAAATACCAAAAATCGTATAAAAAAAAACCTCTTAAGATTAATAAGATCCTTAAGATCCTCAGCTCCATTTTAAGGCTTAAAAACTTTTCAAATCCCTTTAAAAAATCCCTTGAAAAAGTTTAAAAACCCTTAACAACATTCAATAGTTCTTAAAAACCCTTGAAAAATACTAAAAAATTATAAATTTTGATAAAAAAATCCTCTCAACTATAAAGGATTTATCCTTTAAAGAGTATCCTTTGGTTGAGTTTCCTTCATTTTTTCTGTCAGTTCTGTCAGATTTTTCTCCATTTTTTTGCTACTTTTTTTTCTTCTACGTTTTTTTTGAAGTAACCCACTCTGACCCCAGACCCCTGACCCCTGACCCTTGAGGGATTCCCCTCAGAGCAGAGCAGAGCAGACAAGAGTGGCTCGGTCATGATTCTCGAATGAAATGCATTTCTGAAGTTATTTTCGCGATGATTTTGCGGTAATGATGCCTGCCATTCTGTTGCAGGACTCGACCGCAGGACTAGAACGCAGGACTCTTCCCTGCAGGACCCTTGAAAATATGATTCAATCCAACTGGATCCCCCCTAAAACCCGAACCTAAACTCTTAATTAAAGAGTACTTCGAGCGCCAACCAGAGTTGCCATCCCTGCTCATTGAATTAGCGGTTCTAATTAGCTTCAATTAAAGGATTAAACAGAATCAGTCGTCCTTCTGCCTGACAGGAGGTGTGGGGTGGTGCTTTGTCATAATTTTTAGCCACTTTTTGCATAATAAATGCCAATTAATTATGACAATAACAGTTACAAAGTAACAGCCACGAATCCCCGACAGATAAATCTGTAAATTGTCATCTGCCAGGACTAAAAGAGAGAGAGAGAGAGCGAATGAATGTTTCCTGGCGATAAACAAGTCCTGTGGCAGTCCTGTGGCAGTCCTGCTGCAGTCCTGCTGCTGCTGCTGTTGCAGTTATGGAAATATTGTGATGACTTTTTAATTAAAAAACAATCAAATTGTTTGTCATTTTGCGATATTGATGGAGTTGTTGTCGGGTTGACTTTTTTTGTGTCATTTTAATGGTATTTTTGTGGTATTTTAGTGGTATTTTATGTAGTTTTAGCCATGTTGCTAGGTTCCTGATTCTGTGACTCTTATTTGTCTTATTCTATCATTATTTTGATGGTTTTGGAAGGACTTTTGCGTCTTAAAGGGATTTTATGGTATTTATAGTTATTTTTTGGGTATTTTTAGGGTATTTTTATGGTATTTTAATGGTATTCTATGTAGTTCTAACCATATGGATAGAGATGCAAGGTTGGAGGCAAAATAGAAAGAGTCTGGGTATCCTTTTTATCTATTTTCTATCAAAGTTTTGATGGTTTTCCAAGGACTTTTCCGTTTCTAAGGGTTTTCAGGGTATTTTAATGGTATTTTAATGGTATTTTAATGGTATTTTAATGGTATTTTAGTGGTATTTTAGTGGTATTTTATGTAGTTTTAGCCATGTTGCTAGGTTCCTGATTCTGTGACTCTTATTTGTCTTATTCTATCATTGTTTTGATGGTTTTGGAAGGACTTTTGCGTTTTAAAGGGATTTCAGGGTATTTATAGTTATTTTTTGGGTATTTTTATGGTATTTTTATGGTATTTTTATGGTATTTTAATGGTATTCTATGTAGTTCTAACCATATGGATAGAGATGCAAGGTTGCAAGGTTGCAAGGTTCTGTTTTAGATCATAGTTTTGATGATTTTCCAAGGACTTTTGCGTTTTTAAGAATTTTCACGGTATTTTAATGGTATTTTATTGGTATTTTAATGGTATTTCCTGGTTTCCTGAGTGTGATTCTTATTTCTCTATTTCTATCAAAGTTTTAATGCTTTTCCAAGGACTTTTTCGTTTCAAAGACATTTTAAATGTGTTTAAGGATATTTTAAGGTATTTTTAAGATATTTTTAAGGTATTTTTAAGGTATTTTTAAGCTATTTTTAAGCTTTTTAATGGTATTTTATGTATTTCTAACCATATTTCTAGTTTCCTGGGTTGAATGAGATATTTTGGGACTCTTTTTTTGTCTTTTTCTACAAAAAT
Source organism: Drosophila vallismaia (assembly GCA_035047325.1). Lineage (NCBI taxonomy): Eukaryota > Metazoa > Arthropoda > Insecta > Diptera > Drosophilidae > Drosophila > Drosophila vallismaia. The sequence goes on along the minus strand of JAWNPU010000025.1, from coordinate 9,427,135 downwards.
TTTGATGGTTTGGGAAGGACTTGTCGTTTTTAAGGTATTTTAATGGTATTTTAATGGTATTTTAATGGTATTTTAATGGTATTTTAATGGTATTTAAATCTATTTTTAGCTTTTTTAAAGCTATTATTTCTAGCCTTAGAACTAATATAGTTTCTAAGAAAAGTCCCCAGAATAATCTATAAATCTATTATAAAAGCTATTTTAAGGCTTCTAATTCGTAATTCTAACCTAGAAACTTCTATAGTTTCCATAAAAACTCCCGAAAATAATTTATAAATCCTTTTTTTTGTAAAGATTTTACGTTTTAAATACAAGGCTATTTAAAGCTATTTTTAAGCTATTTTAAAGCTATTTTCAAGCTATTTTCAAGCTATTTTTAAGCTATTTTTAAGCTATTTTCAAGCTATTTTTAAGCTATTTTCAAGCTATTTTGAAGCTATTTTTAAGCTATTTTAAACTTATTTAAACCTTTTTCATGTAGTTCTTCCCTAGAAACTCGTATAGTTTCTATTCCTAGTCAAAAACCCTTCTAAACAAATGGCTGTCTGTGGAATGGCGAAAAAGCAATGCTCAGTTATTAGCTGCCAGTTCGATTCGTTGCCAGGATGCCTCGCCAGGACAACAAATGAGCGTTTTATGGCCGGCAATCAACAACACAAGACCACAAATACTTCAACTTATGGGAGAGTCCTGTATGCAAGGAGTCAGGATATGGCTGCCATAGATATATATATTCTGGATCCTTGCCATCATGATCATTCCCGCTTTGGCAAAGGATTCCAAACAACAAAAACAAAAAACCACAAAAAAAAACAAATTCTTATTACAAATCGTGGCGAGTGGCGGGTTGGTTGCCAGAAAAAAAAAGGTCCTTGTCTTGCTCTTCTTTTTCATTCCTTTAAGTGAAAAAAAAGGAGGCCAGGACCAGGACAGGACAGGACAAGAGAGGAGACGGGGTGCCAAAAACCAACTGACGCACTTATTTTTCGCTTTGAATCCAATCACGTACCAATTTTCCAAATTTAACCTTTTTGATCCTGAACTGAAGCCTCGTCCTGTGCCTCGTCCTGTGCCTCGTCCTGTGCCTGCGCCTCCTCCTAATCCTCTTCCTGGCCTGGTCAGTTTTCTGGCTGCCAATAAAAACCATTTGCCAGAATGAAATTTATATTCCGCGTCGATGAGAGAACCAAAAAGGACGAAGCCGAAAGCGGACGAAGGACGAAGGACGAACCCACCGCAGGCCAATGGGCTCTTTGAACCGTTTCAATTGACCCAAGGCCATAGCCCGGTTTCAGTTATGTTTTCCTCGATACTCTCTCTATATTATATATATATTTTATATACTCTCTTTCCTATCCGACTTGGGGATACCCTTTGCCTCTACCTGGTTTTGAAAAAAAAACGAAACTTACCTGGCAAAAGGCTCTACGTTTCACATTTTCCAAAAATTCACTTAGTTCTTGTTTGTTTCTAAAAAAAGAAATCAGGATTTCATAATTATTAAGATAATAAATATAAAAAATAAAAAAATAAAATAAATTATTAATTATACAATTTATCAGAAATCCGATAATTTGAAGCATAAAGATTATAAAATTAATGAATATTCCTTAAAATATTTAAATATTTCCCAACTAATATCCTTTATTTATAAATTAATTCATCCTAGAATACAGATATCCTTCACTAAAGGATATTCTTCCATTAAAAACCTACGGAATTCAGTCAAAATTTCATAATAATTCCCATTTAAACCAAAAACTACAAACTAAAAAGTGAAAATAAAGGTTTCCCCACCAAGAAAACAATAAAAAACATAAAAAGCTATAAAAAAAACAATAAAAAACAATAAAAAAACAATAAAAAACAATAAAAAACAATAAAAAAAAACAAAAAAAAAACAATAAAAAACAATAAAAAAACAATAAAAAAAACAATAAAAATCAATAAAAAAAAGCTAAAATAAGCTCCGATAAATTATCGATAATAACCTTAAACGATAGTCTTAAACGATAACCTTAAACGATAGTCTTAATCGATAACCTTAAACGATAGCCTTAAACGATAACCTTAAACGATAGCCTTAAACGATAGCCTTAAACGATAGCCTTAAACGATAGTCTTAAACGATAGCCTTAAACGATAGTCTTAATCGATAGCCCTATACGATAGCTACCTTAGAGCTTAAAAAATATCTAAAAAATATCTAAAAAAAATAGCCTCTTTTAGTTCTTTCGATAACTCTTTCGATAACTCTCTTGATAGCTTATCGATAACAATAACCGATAACTACCCATCTGAAGCAGTTCCTTGACTTTTTCGCACAGTGCACTACTTATGGTTGTTTTTTTAATCCTTTTCAAAGGATATCTGTTTGCCTCCTTGGCAAGCCAAGCCAAGCCTGAAAGCGACACCATAAAATATTGAAACACATCCACACCCGCCGAGTGTGCACTTTTCAGGACACCAACTGTATACAGAGGGGGATGCATAGGAAAGGATATATAGGAAAGGATATATAGGAGGATATATAGAAGGATATATAGGAAAGGATATATAGGAAAGGATATATAGAAGGATAAATGCTATGGAACTACCCGACAACCGACCATCGACCTTGCCAACAATCCAAAGCCTCCAGACTCCTGGACGATGGACTCTCGGACGCTGGACTCCAGGACTCTCGGACGCTGGACTCCTGGACTCTCGGACTCCAGGACTCTTAACTCTGAACTCTGGTCTCTGGAACTCTCGATTCCCGATTCTTTGAACTACGAATGTCCCTCCAGCTTGAAAGAGTTGACTTTTGTTTTATTTTCTGCCTTTTTTTCATGTTTTTTCATGTTTTTTCATGTTTTTTCTTGACTTTTTTTGTTGTATTTCGCGTTTTGCGGCACTTTTGGCTTTTGTTGGCAACATCCTGGACCCCGACTTTATTTCAAATGGCAGCACGCGCATTACATTACATTATGGGTCTGGGTCTGGGTCTGGGTCCGTGTCCATATCCATGTCGGGGTCCATGTCCTTGTGCCTGCTGCCTCGCTATCCCTTTCCCTGCCATGTCCTTGTCCATGTCCAAAGGCAGGCTACTCTGCCTGGCATCGTTTTTCGTTTCCCATTTCAAGGATTTTCTAGTGTCAAGTGAGTGTTTGAGTGCTCGGCTCATTCATGGCCAGAGCAAGGACTCGCGTGTAAAAGGATAGCCACCAAGTAATTGTGGGAAAAGCAGCTCCCGAGTCCTTTGATTGGACTTTTTGATATTTTAATCATTTCGTGGATGATTTTGGAAACAAAAATGGATCAACATCGAAAGGGTTTCTATTCCATTCCTTGTCCTTGTTCTCCTTAGTCCTTCTGCTCGATATTTCCTCTTCTTTTGGCTTCCCAATCCTTGTTCTCCTCTCGTCCTGTCGTCCTTTTTCTCCATTTTTATTCGCTACAAATTGCCGCCATCTGTTCGACATTTAATGCCTCTGGGATTGGGATTGGGCCAGCCTCCCGGCTCCTGGCCATATCCTTTCGACGCTTTTTTAATGCAGTGGCTGCATAATTCGAAGGCTCGTAAGTCGCCTGCATTATCCGGGCCATAAATCGAGCAGGACTCGGGGTCCTTTTTGTACCGATTGGTTCGGGCGAGGCGAGGCGAGGCAGTTAATTTTGGTCTTCGTCCTTTTCCAGGACTGCAGGCCTCCAGGCCTCCAGGCCTCACCTCAACCCAAAAGCCACTGAAGAGCGATTCAAATTACGTTTCATTACCGGAAACCGGACAACAACTATTTTTAAGGACATCCCGATGGGGAGTTACCCTTAAATTAAAGGATATTCAAGGATATGCAAGGATAACTCCCCTCCTTCTCCTTCGCTTGACTCTAAACCATTAGTCGATTGGCTTTTGGAAAGTTTTTTTTTTAAATTCAATTTGTTTTAAAAAACCCGAAAAAGTTATTGAATTCGTGTCCTGGATCCTGGACACTGGAAAAAGTTGGCCAGATCTGTTTTATAGAAAAACAGAAAAAAAAGTTGGCTTTTCCAATAGAATCAGATTTGTGGCAATCAAGGAGCCCTAGCCCCGGAACCCGGAACCCCAAACAGAATCAGTTAGAATTTCGTAGTCGAGCAGCAAGGAATGCAGTGAGGGAGTCGTACAAGTTATTTCCAAATTAATCTCAATTATTAAAAAAAAAAACCACTCGAATATTCGCAAACAATAGCAACAGCAAGGATAACGCCATCATGGAAGGAGTTGAGGAGCCGCTTCCGCTTCCGGTGGCGGAACAAGCCAAAGACTCAACAAAACACTCAAAGGACTCGAAACACGGCAAGTCGAAAACAGGAAACAGGAAACTAAGAAAGGATTCGGCGGAGGCGGAGGCGGAGAAGGAAAAGCGACGCACCCAACGCACCCAGCGCCTGGGACACCTGTCCCGCGCTCCTGGCAAGTGTCCTTTGGGTATGTGCGACCAGATGGTGTTCCCTTCCGGGCTCCTGGTCCACCTGCTGCACAAGCACTCGCGCGAACCGCACTGCCAGGTGGCCACCGTCTACGACAACCAACCGATGAGGCTTTCCCTGGATCCTCGGAGCTTCCATGCCGGCGTCCCCCAGTGCCTGGCGGTGCTCCTCTACGCCGGGGTGGATGGGAAGCGAAGGACCGAGCCGGGACGCCGCCAGATGAGCTTCCCCAATGCCGGACTCCTGAACGAGCGGCGCCGCTTCGAGAATCATCTCAGCATGGCTCTGATGATCTGCAAGACCACCTTCTACGCTTTGTTGGCGGACAAGGAGCTGGAGAACGACCTGGCCGCCTTGAATCCCACCACCTCCGGCCTCTACGTCATCTGGGTGGTGGCTCCCATCACGACGCGTCGCATCTTCTACACTTTAACGGCCTTCGATCGGTATTACATGCAGTCCCGGAGCGTCATTCGGAAGGTGAGGAACTACACCCATTCCCAGAATCCCAGCGACTTCCTGCCGGGAGAGTCGGACTACCTGCTCCTCCGCGAGGTCGAGGCCATGATGATGCTGGACGGGCGTCCCTCCCTCGATTCTCGCCACAGTCGGGAGTCCCGAACTCCTGCCCTTTCACCCGGCATCCAGTTGGAGCTCATCGTCCATGACCATCCCGTGGCCAGCGCCATGCAGGAGCGCACCTCGAATGCCTTGTTCGAGACCTACAAGGGTGTGGCTCCAAATCCTGGTGCTGGTGCTGGTCCTAATCCTGGGAGTCCTGCTTCCAAGATGCCGCGCAGCAAGTTCAACCTCATGCGGGGCGTCAACGGGAAGCTGTCCATCGGCAGGAAGCCGCTCTCCACCGAGTCGGGAAGGGAGAGGATCAAGACGGAGCGGATCAAGGCGGAGCGGCTGGTCAAGACAGAGCGTGGCAAGGAGCGGGAGCGGGAGCGGGAGCGTGGCAAGACGGAGAGGATCAAAACAGAGCGCGGCAAGGAGCGTCTGATTATCAAGGAGCGGATCAGAGAGACACCCTGGACGACATGGATGCCCGGGAAGCGCCACCACAAGCGCTCCAAGGACAAGGATCGGAGCGAGGGTGGCCACGAGACCGCCAAGAAGCTCGAACAGGACCTCCTCCCGGGCGAATCCCACCTCACCTTCTCCATCCACGAGTCGATGGCCAGCTCCAAGGCACCAAGCCGCGACCTGGAGCTCCCCAAGCCAGGACAACTCTCCTCCAAGGAGGAATCGCTAATCGGCACCAGGACCCCCCTCCGCAAGCCCCCCTCTCCAAGGAGGACTCCGACAGCTTCAAGTTCTTCTCGGAGCTGAGCTTCGGAGAAGCCTTCCAGATCCCAGGACCCCGCCGCGTCGGGATGCGGTACAAGGACAGCTCCGAGGAGAGCCTGCCGGAGAAGTACACGGAGCGGTGTCAGGCTGTTCAAGGCCAGTTCAAGGCCAGCTCCTTTTTGAGCTCCCTGCTGGGCTCCTCCTCCACCAGCTCCAAGCTCTACTCCCCCCGTCCTTGACCAGAAGGAGAAGAAGAAGAAGAAGATCGTCGAGGTGAGTCCTTCCCAGTCCCTGCTACCCTGCGCCAAGAAGTCCGACAGCTCCGAGGAGAGTCTCCCGGAGAAGTACACGCGAAGCTACCAGCCCTCACGATCCCTCAAGAAGCGAACCCTTTCCGAGGAGATCCAGATAGCCGCCAGGACGGGATCCGTCTCCAAAGCAAGGACGAAGGTAGAATCCTCCGAGGACAACGCGAAGGAGGATCTGGATGAGATTTTGCTGCAGAAGAACAGCGTCTGGGAGTCGGCGAGACTGCAGGGCGTCAGCTTCAACCTCGAACCCGTCTGGAATCCCCAAGAGTATCCTTCGAGGACTCGGGATGCGATCCTTGCTTCAAAGGCCATCGAAGCCGGTCAAGCCCTCGACAATGTCGTCAAGCCCGTGCCGTATCCTGCGGAGAAAATCCACGAGGCGGTGATGAAGACCGTCAAGGATGCCCTGCTGATGGCGGCCAAGGAGAATGTCATCACGGACCTCGGCATGGATCCTGCAAGGAGGCGATCGGACTACGATCTGTGTCCTTCCATCCTTGAACTTGAAGCGGATGCCGAAGCGGATGCGGAAGCCGAAGCGGATGCGGAAGCCGAAGCGGAAGCCGAAGCCGAAGCGGAAGCCGAAGCGGAAGCCGAAGCGGCAGCCATAGCGGAAGCGGAAGCCGAGGCGGCAGCCATAGCGGAAGCGGAAATGGAAGCCATAGCGGAAATGGAAGCCATAGCGGAGGCAGCAGCGGCATCCGAATCCGAAGCGGAAATGGAAGCCATGGCGGCATCGGAAGCGGAAGAAGAGTCTCCCGCTCTGCTAGAAAAAGACCAACCACCCACCGGACCATAGAAAGGATCCTCAAGGACACTCCCCAAGGACAACCGTCAATTCTCAAATTCTCCGTGAAACTTTCCAGCCCGGAATTCAATCTCAATCTCTTCAAGTCTCGCATTTTTGAGTCAAAAATCTAATCCTTTTCTAATCCTTTCGATTCGTTCCCCACCTTTCAACGTATTTGACTCTGAAGCAGGTAGCGTGCCAGCCAATCATCATCCTTTTATCGAATCATTAAAAAAGCGTTTAGTTTAGTAAATTCTACAATTTTCCCGTCTTTTCAATATAAAGAATTCTTCCATAGGGGTAGAGGAGGTGGCTTGAGAGCTTTAAAAAGGAACGAAGAGCAGGTGAAACCTTGAAGAAAAACTAAAGAAAAATCCTTAAATTTTACTTAAACTCTCCAGAAAAGTACAGTCCCGTCATAATGTTATGCTATTTAGCTTTAAAAAATTGTATAAAAAGCTTAAGAGCTCTGAAAAGCTCAAAAAATCTACGAAAAATCCTTAAATCTTACTTAAACTCTAGAAAAATGTACAGTCCCGGCAAAACAAATACTATTCAATATCCAAAAAATGGTCAGAGAAAGCTTACAGGCTTTGAAAAACAACGAATTTTTGTCAAAACTAGCCAAAACTAGCCAAAACTAGACAAAAAATCATAGAAAAAGCCTTAGAATTGACTTAAATTAACCAAACCTTAGAAAAATGTACAGTCCCGTCAAAACAATTACTATTTAAAATCAAAAAATGGTCAGAGAAAGCTTACAGGCTTTGAAAAACAACGAAATTTTGTCAAAACTAGTCAAAACTAGACAAAAAATCAAAGAAAAAGCCTTAAAATTGACTTAAATTAACTAAACCTTAGAAAAAAAGGACAAAAAAGGGCAGAGAAGGCTTAAAAGTTCTGAAAAACAACGTAGCCTAATCAAAACTAGTCAAAACTAGTAAAAAAATCGAAGAAAAATCCAAAATAACTCCAAAAAAATGCCTAAATCTAATTTAAAATCTAGGAAAAAGCACAAACCCGGCAAATGTCAAGCGAAAACTGTCAAACTGACACCTAAAACCTAAAACTAACCTAAAAACTAAATAAAAGGATCACAAAGTAGGGAAGATAGCCGGGAAAGAAAGGTAAAAAAGAGGCAGAAGGATAGCCGGGAAAGGCAAGAAAAGAGAGAGAAAGAAAGAACCAGAGAAGAAAATGACAAAAAAGCGAAAAAACGGCGAAAAACGATGAGAAAAAGGTGAGAAAAGGTGAGAAAAGGTGAGAAAAGGTGAGAAAAGGCGTTGAATGAATCCCATCCGGCGGCTGGCAGACAAAACAAGGACACCCAGGACGAGCCAGACAGAGGCAGGACACCCAGGATAAAAGCAGGAAGGAGCCGAGTTGAAATGCCCAACAAATAGTACAACAAATAGTGCCACAAAGTACTCGTAATTGTAAAAAAAAGAGGGAACAACTCGACTATAGATACCTGGTACTTGCTTTAGGGGAAAAAATCCCCTTTAAGGATCAAATATCTCTAAAGAAATCAACAGAAACTCCCTCAAAACCCCCTCAAGTAGTCAATATTTTCGAAAAAAAGTGAAAAAAAAGGAAAAACTCATCAACAAATACCCGGTACTCGTTTTTGCTAAAAAAAAATCGACCATAAAATTTTGTAAACCTTGTTTTTGGTAAAAAATTCTCTAAAGAAACTGAAAGAAAGCTTTTCAATATCCTAAATAAATGTTTTTAAACTCAAAACTCTCTCAAATACTGCAAATAATACTGCAAATACAGGAAAAACTCGACTATAAATACCCGGTACTCGTTTTTAGGGGAACTAAATCTTGTTTTTGATACAAAAATCTACAAGAGAAACCTAAAGAAAGCTTTTAAATATCTGAAATATATTTTTTCCCAATTTTTTTAGTATTTTTCGACTATAAATACCCGGTACTCGTTTTTCAAGGGGAATTAAATTTTAGAAACTCTTGTAGGTTGATTTTCTCTTAAATATTTTCTTAGTATTTTCCCAAACAAATACTCCCTCAATCCCCCCCAAATAGTGAGTATTTTTCGTAAAAAAGACGGACTCGGAAAGGTAAAAAAAAGCAGAAAAAATGCAGAAAAAAGCAAGAAAAAAAAGCAGAAAAAAGCAAGAAAAACGCAAGAAAAAAGCAAGAAAAAGGCAGAAAAAAGCAAGAAAAAAGGCAGAAAAAAGCAAAAAAAAAAAGCAAGAAAAAAGGCCGAAAAAAGCAAGAAAAAAAGGCAGAAAAAAAGGAAGAGAAAAAAAAAAGAAAACTCTAGACAAGAATGGCTGGAAATCTTTAGCTCTGCGGCAACGGCAAACTTTTGAATAATTTATCCTGCGTTGAAAGGACATTTTCATTAAAATCCTGTAAAGTATTTAAAGTGGCAGGATAACTCCGCAGATAGCACGCCTGCTTAAAGTCCTTTAACACACTTCATTTATAGAGTCCTTCGAATCGATATCGATGTCGATGTTTGGGTACAAAAAAAAAAATACTAAAATATTACCAGGCAGGTGTCCTGTGTCCTGTGAGAATGGAGACAAAACATCCTTTCCATAACTATGCATAGGAGGTGCGTTTTTTTTTTGGCGAGGAGAAAAACTGCAAACAAGGACGAGGACGAGAACGAGGACGAAAATTGTTTTACATTTCAATTTAATTCCATATTTTTTTCTGCCCCGAAAAGGACATTGTTTGCCTGTAATTTGGATATCCTTGTGTTATTTGTTATTTTTAGCGACCTTTTCAGCCTCTTCACCCGCCCCCCCCCCTCGCAGGATACTTTTTAATGCGCTTTTCCTGTTCCAGTTCCTGTTCCTGTTCCTGTTCCGAGGGACCAACTTTTTCACGATAAATGCTTTCACGCTTTTGCCTTAATTTGTATTTTTTTTGCTTTTAAAAGGACATTTATTTTTTTTTGCTTTTTTAATCAAATTTATTTGAATTTATTTGCTTTTTGATGAGAATTTATGTCTCTAAGGGGAATATGTATAAAAAATACCAGATAATATACCAAATATATCTTTTTGGTTCAAATTTCAAGGCTTAAAGGCTTGTTTTAGGTTTTTTTTGCAAGGACTTTGGTATTTTTTCTTCACCATTTTTCCCCTTTACCATTTCTGGTATTTTTTCTTCCTCCTACTTTCGTTTTTTTTCAGCTTTTGGCTTATTTTTCAAGCAGGAAATGTCCAAAACATAAACTACAAAGAAATAAAACCAAAAGGAAGCGGAAAGTCGGATTTTTGTTAAAAAAAAAGCATAATTTTTGGTATTTTTTCCCACTCTACTCTTTCGAAGATTTCTTTTTTTAAGCCAGAAGAAAGCTCTCCGTATTCTTAACTAACCCAAAAGCATGTTTTGAGCCAGAATAATATCCTAAAAAAAACTCTGCATATTTTCTACCTAATTATTTTATTTACTTTTATTAACTTTAATTTTAAAAACTTTAAAAAAATATATATTAAAAAAAACATCAAGAGAATCTACAGGAATCTCCGCTTCCTATTCCTCCTTATTTTTTATCTCTGTCTCTTAGTCCTTTTATTTGTATTCTTTTTTCTGCTTTTTGTCTTGCTTTATTTCTTGCTTATTTTTCTGCTTTTTGTCTTGCTTTATTTCTTGCTTGTTTTTCTGCTTTTTTTGTGCTTTTCTCTGTTTTTTCTTTGCCTTTTTCTGTTTTTTTTTGTGTTTTTTTTTTGGTTTTTTCCCTTTTTTCTTGCTTTTGTTTGTGCTTTTTCCCTCCGATTTTTTTTTCTTTTTCTATACTTATTTTGTTTTATTTTTTTTTGCTACTTTCTTTGCTTTATTTTCTGCTTTTTTTCTGCTTTTATTTTCTTCTTTTTTTTCTGTTTTTTTTTGAAAAAATTTGTTTCTGCTTGTTTTTGCTTTTTTTTGCTTTTTTTCTGTTTTTTTTTTGCTTTGTTTCTGCTTGTTTTTTTCTTTTTTTTTTGCTTATTTTCTTTCTTTTTTTCTGTTTTTAAATTTTTGCTTTTTTTTGGTATTTTTTGTGCTATTTATTCTTTGTTTCAAGCTGAATTATGGCCAACTCGGCGCTGCATATCTCGCGTAAATATCGCAGAGTCCTTGCTGTTTATTCCAAAAGGGGGACTGCATAGTGGGGGAGTGGGTGGGTGGTGGCGCCCCATTTTATCCTGCTCCTGGGCTGCTCCTGGGCTGTTCCAGCCTCGTTTCATCGCGCAATTTCCACACAAGTGTTGGCAATAAAAAAAATGGCGACAAAATATAAAAGTAATTTATGTTACGGGGAAAAAGGATCTGCTCTCGTCCTTTTTACTCTATTTTATTTATTATTTATTTATTAATTTATTTATTTATTTATTTATTTATTTATCAAAAAAAAAAAGAAACATAAACTGTATAAAATATTCAAGTTAAGGCTGTTATTTGTATGCAAGGACACGCAGGACCCTAAAATCAAATTGTTTCCCAGCAGGGCGTGGCTTTTAATTAATTTGAAATGATTTTTAATCCATAATTGATGACACTTTCGGATTGATTAACCGAAATTCGTAACCGAAACCCGAAACCCGAATTCGCATTTCATTATCAAGCGGCGACAGGATAATCATGTGGTCAGCCGCAAATAGGAAGGATAATGCGAGGACCAACCGATTGCCAGCCTGCCTAACCTGTCAACAGTCCAGGGAATCCTGGCAATCCTAGAGAGGGAGATAGAGCCACCTTTGCCTCGTCCTGTCATTGCACAATCCCTTCATTTGACAGGATGTGGCAGCAGGACCATTGCCAGGACATGAATATTCCATAAATATTGCTTTTTACATGAAAATATTTATTTTTTTTTGGTATTTTTTTTTTTTTTTGGTATTTTATTTATTTTGGTATTTATTGAAGCGATTTGAGGATTCTATCAAAGGATTTTCAAAGGATTTTATCCTTTTGAATGAAAATTTTAACAAAAAAAACGCCAAATAATTAGGTTTGTCTCCCGCCAAGTTGGCCAAAACATTGTCAGCCGAAATTCTATACAAATTTTCCATTTTTTGGGGGAAAAACGAGAAAGAAAGACACACTCTAAAAGGACTCTGGAAGGACTCTGTAAGGACTCTGGCAATTCGTTCTGACTAAAAAGTTAACAAATAAAATTATGCAAATTCCAAATTCTACAAAAGTGGACAAAAAAACAAAAAAAAAAAATAAACAAAAAAACAAACAAAAAAATAAACAAAAAAATAAACAAAAAAATAAACAAAAAAACGAACAAATTTTTGACAAAAAAAATTAGCAATTTTCTGACAAAAAAAATATATATATATTTTCTATTTAAAATCGTTACAAACCTTTTTTTCGAGTGTAAAAATGTCTATTTACAAAGTCATGCATCATGGAGGAGCGTCAAGGACTCGAGTGCCACCGAAAGGACCCTAAAAGACCCGAAAAAGAGACAAAATATTAGTAGAAAAATTCGAAAAAAATGGAAAAGTTCATAAATTTTAGGGAAAAGTGAGGGGGGGGGGGGGGGGAAGGAGGAAAGGTGGAGAAAGGTGGAGAAAGGCGCCACAGATTGCGGCAAACTATTTGCAGAAAAAAATAAAAAAAAATGCAAAAAAAAAAAAATGCAAAAAAAAAATGCAAAAAAAAATGCAAATAAATCCCCAAATGCCAGGACAGGCGAGGCCCGAGCATGCAACACTAAGCAAGAGGCAGATTCGTCTTGCCACACCCCCTTACCCCTTGCCACACTCCCGCCCACTTTACGCCTCGTTTGCCCCGCCCCTCATATGTATGCAAAACATGCCCAGCGGGTGAAAAAAATTGCGAAAAAATTGCGGAAAAATATCTGTACTTTTTTTTTTTTGACCGCAAATTCGTTTACAAATCGCTGGCCAGAAAAGAGCGCGAACGCTGCAGGACATTCGGCACAGGACACCCGCCACACAGGACATCAGGACATCAGGACATTTGCAAGTAAACACATTTTCAGGATACTTTTTTTTTGGGGCAAGCTTTCAGGTTCGAGTTTCGAGTCTGGAAAAGCTAACCAAAAATCATAATTAATATTTCCAAGAAAAAGGATTCTTTAAATTTAAAAAAAAAAAACCTAAAAATAAAACCTAAAACATCCTGCGAGAGATATCCTTTTCCCTAGCCAAAAATCATTGACAATTCGAGAGACTTTTTGCTTCCCAAAAGGCGAGCTCCCCGAGGAGGAAGAAAATAAAATAAAATTTGCCAAAAAAAAATCCAAAAAAAAACCCAAAAAATAGAAGCCAGGACTAGGACATAACAGGACATGGCAGGGACTAGAGGGACACACCTTCAGGCACACGTGGAAGCATTTTGTCGGACCGGAAGTCGCATTATTTCGAAGCGGAAACAACTAATTTGATTGTATTTAGCAGCAGGACCCGGAAAAGGACACCGGGACTCCAGCTTTCCCAAAAACCGGAGCTTAATGAGCAACTTTTTAGTTGCAATTAGCTTGTGGCAAGGTGGTAAGGTGGCAAGGTGGCATGGTGGCAAGCCCATCCCTTTTCTAGGCCTCGAAAAACGTCCAACTTCACTTTCATTTCATTCGCCATAAAACTCTGCCAAAAAAAAAATCTGCCAAAAAAATGTGCCAACTTTTTAATGCTCTCAAAACTGTGTTTTTTTTTTGTTGTTTCGCAAAAAGCACGCTGGGGAAAGGGAAAGAGGCGGAAATGCTGCGCAAAAAAACGCCAAAAAAACGTTAAAAATTAACGAAAACTGACGGGAAACACGAAAACAGGAAAAAAATAAAGCAGAAAAAGTTACTGATTTTAAAATAAACGACTTTTAACTGTACAGGTTTTTTTAAATACTCCTACCACTCGAAAAAATACCGAATATATACCAAAAAAATACCATATATCAAAAAATGTAAAAAAAAAGTACAACAAACCTTTAAAAACTTTAAAAATCAATTAAAAAACTCAAAAAAAACTTGAAAAACCTATAAAAAGTAGTTTAAAAACTCTTAAAATCTATAAAAACCTTTAAAAAACTTTAAAAATCTTTTAAAAAACATTTAATAAACTTAAAAAGACCCAAAAAAACTCGAAAAATCTTTAAAAAAAAACTGCAAAATTTCTAAAAAACTCTAAAAACCTTAAAAAGATTCTAAAAACTTTTAACAAACTTTCTAAACTTTAAGAATCTCTAAAAATCATTAAAAAAAAACTTTAAAAAACTATAAGAAAAGGAAAAAAAAACTTGAAAATCTTTAAAAATCTCTAAAAAAAAAAACATAAAAAAAAAACATTTAAAAAACTTTAGCTAACTCTAAAAACTTTAAGAAACTTTCAAAAGACTCTGAAAACCTTAAAAAAAAATCATTAAAAACCTTAAAAAAAAAAACATACAAAAAAAAACCTGAAATAATCTTTAAAAAACACTAAAAAAACTCTAGAAAAGTTAAAAAACTTTAACCAAACTCTAAAACCGTTTGAAAAATCTTAAAAAAACTCTTAAAAAACTCTGAAAAATTTCTTAAAAAAAAACTTTAAAAAGCTTAAAAAGATCCTAAAAACTTTTAAAGAAATCTTTAAAAAAAAGTTAAAGACTATAACTATAAAAAAAAGGTAGAAAACCTTTAAAAAAAAAAAGAACCTTAAAAAGAATCTTAAAAAGAATCTTAAAAAAAATCTTAAAAACAAAAAAAGAACGTTAAAAACCTTGTTTTTTCATAATTGTTAGCGCCAAAAGGACCTTTTAAAGGTATCCTTAATCCTTGTTAAATCCTAATTAATATTATTAATTTTAAATACCGTTACCCGTTTTTTTTTTTTATTAAAAATTAGTTCAAAAAGCTGTTCTCCGTTGATTTTGTGAAAGAAAGTTTTGAAACTCAATTTGTTGGACATCCCGCAGAACATATCCATAGTTAATGATCCTGTGGCAGGAGCAGGAGTAGGAGCAGTAGTAGGAGCAGGAGCAGGAGCAGGAGCAGGAGCAGGAGTAGGAGCAGGAGCAGGAGTAGGAGTAGGAGCAGGAGTAGGAGCAGGAGCAGGAGCAGGAACAGTTAATATACCAAACAATGGAAGGATATCTGTGGTAGGGTAGGGTAGGGGAGGAAGGACTAACTTTCCACCGAAAGGACTCCAAAAAAAACCTTTTTTTTTTTTGACAAGCTCTTCTAGTTATTGTTTTTTTTGTTGTTTTTTTTTGTTGTTTTTGGTGTTGTTTGTTGTTGTTTTGGTTGTTGTTGTTGTTGTTGTTATAATTGCTCATTACGCAGGCATGTGCCACGCCCCTGCTTTCAAGCTGTTCTACGCCCCCCACAAGACCCCACTTCCCCTGCCAGGATACACCGCAATCTTTTCGCCTTACAGCTCGCCACAAGGAAACTTTTTAGCTGATTTTTATTTCGTTTTTTTTTTCTCTAATTTTTATTTTCTTTCTTTTTTTTTTGTATTTTCTCTTATTTTTTCGTTTCCTTTTTTATCTTTTTTTTCTTATTTTCTCTTATTTTTGTCTCATTTTTTTCCATCTTATTTTATTTTTTTTTTTCATTTTTTTCTCTAATTTTTATTTTCTTCTTTTTTTGTATTTTCTCTTATTTTTTTCGTTTCTTTTTTGTATCTTCTTTTTCTTATTTTCTGTTTTTTTGTATTTTCTCTTTTTTTGTATTTTCTCTTATTTTTGTCTCATTTTTTTCCACCTTTTTTATTTTCTTTTCATTTTTTTCTCTAATTTTTATTTTCTTTCCTTTTTTTTGTATTTTCTCTTATTTATTTTCGTTTCTTTTTTTTATCTTCTTTTTCTTATTTTCTTTTTTTTTGTATTTTCTCTTTTTTTTTTATTTTCTCTTATTTTTTTCTAATTTTTTTCCCCCTTTTTATTTCCTTTTAATTTTTTTTCTCATTATTTTATTTTCTTGCTTTTTTTGTATTTTCCCTTTATTTTTCTCTAATTTTTATTTTTTCTTATTTTTTTCTCTAATTTTTTTCTCTAATTTTTTTCTCTTTATTTTTTTTGTATCCTTTCCAAAGGATTTCCATTTTCGGGGGTTTCCCTGCTTTCCCAAAAAAACCCCCAAAAACTTTCCCCCAAATAAAACGGTAAAAATATGGCCAAAACCAAAAGTAGACCCTTTTTTAGGGGAGACAAAAGTAAGCCAAAAATAGAATAGAAAAAAATAGAAGCTCAACTAATTAAAAATTTGCTCAAAAAATAAACAAAATTTTCAGGTGGCGGGCGACATGGAAAGTGAAAGAACATTTTTAGCCAATTAAAAATTTAGCCATTTCAGAAGCCAATTAAAAATTGACGAAAATGTTTCGAAAAACAAAAACACTAAATTTTTGCAGATTTTAATTGTTAATTAACTCGGTTTGAGGTTAAAGAAAGTTTTTTCAAAGTTTTTAAAACATTTTAAAGCTGAAATATTAATACTTAATCCGTAAAAAAATACTTATTTTTTAATTATTTCATTAACATTATTTAATTAACAGTTTCGAGTTTTAATGAAGTTTTAAAATATATTTTTTAGCAAAAATTTAGATACTTTTAGATATCATAACCCTTAGATTCTTTAATATTTAATATTTTAATTGAAATATTTCCAATATTTTTATCTATTACATTTTTACGGTATTTTATGGTATTTTTTTGGTATTTTTACGGTATTTTTATGGTATTTTTATGGTATTTTTATGGTATTTTTACGGTATTTTTACTGTAATGGTAAAAAATCCTTTTTTTAGCAGAAATTTAGACACTTTTAGACACTATATCGCGCGGATTCTTGAAATTGGAATATTTTAATTGAAATCTTTCCAATGCTTTTAATAATTGTGATTTTTACGGTATTTTTATGGTATTTTTATGGTATTTTTTTGGTATTTTTATGGTATTTTAACGTACTTGTTCAATAACTAACACTGTTTTAGTAAAAAACCCGTTTTAGACTTTATATCGCGCGGATTCTTGAAATTGGAATATTTTAATAATATTTTGGTGAAATTTTTAGCAAGACTTTGAATTTAATGAAATATTCGTACGTATTTTTACGGTATTTTTATGGTATTTTAATGTATTTGATTATAATTTAATACTCTTTAAAGTTAAAAAGCGTTTTTAAACACGTTTTTTAGCAAAAAACTTTCGGATTCCTTAAATTGGAATATTTTAAGCGAATTTCTATCGATACTTGGAATTTTTTGTCCAAAAATAGAAGAAAAAGGCCATCAGGAAAAGCTGCGGTTGGTTTGCTTAGAAGGAGGAGGAGGCGGCATCAGGCAGGGGTCAGGGGTCAGGGGTCGGGGGTCGGGGTTATGGGTCAAAGGACCTTCGAAAGAGCCTGCGGCTGGGAGCGACACGTGCAGCGGGCGCGTCAAATAGGAATTCATTAACAAAACGTTACGCAAAATTTTAATTAAATATTAAAACATGAAACTTTTGGCGACACAACAAATTTTCGGGGGGCTGGGCCACGCCCATGGGCCATGGGCCATGCGATGACAGGGTGCGTTTTCTGTAATAGAAAATTAAGTTCTATTTATGTGGAAAAGTTGCTCTCATTCTCATTAAAATCGAGCTGGCAACAAAACTTTGATTAAACTTTCTTTTTTCAGTTTTTTTTTGGTATTTTTCTGGCTAGTATTTTTGTGGCACCCCCCCCTCCCTGCCCCCCGCCCCTGCCCCTGGGGCAACAGTTTGTTTTTATGCGACAAAAACTTGTCGATAATTTAATTAGTCGAATTTCCTAGCCGGACACAATGCCGGGCAATAAATGTTGGAGAGTCCTGCCGAGTCCTGCAAGTCCTGGAGAGGCAGGAGTCCTGGAGAGGCAGACAGCAAATTGCCCATAAGACTTGAAAGCAGCCTGGGGGGCCGTTGAATAGAGTAAGTTGAGGGGGCGTGGTTGCCCTCGTCCTTGGTCCTGCTTCTTGTAGTCCTTCCTTGTAGTCCTGCCTCGCCTCGCCTATTCGAGAAACACTGAGCTTGCGGCCATTTAATGTATCTTTAATTTCCCCTGTGGTTCGTGTCGCACACAATCAGAGAACCAGAAGGACTCGTAGAAGGAGCCAGGAGCAGGATATGCTTTCCCAGGATATCTACATACTCGCATTAAACCCACAACCCCCCCCCAATCCCAATCCCAATCCCAATCCCAACACATGTCCTGCTAAAATTCCGTTTTCCGTTTCAGTTAAGAGCTGGGCATTATCCTGGACATGTCCTCTTAAAGGATGCCAGGACAATGAGTCTAGAAAAAAATACCTTAAACCTAAGAACCTTAAAAATCTTACAATTTGCATTAAGACAACAATAGTGTGACCTTTTAAGGTCTTTTAAAGGAAAAGATAAGGTCACACTGTACAGAAAACCTAAAAAAAAAGGCCAAGATCTGGTATTTTTCTGGGTATTTCCTTTTAAAGGATGCAAGGAATGAATCTTCCTTAAAAGAAAGACTTGAAACTCTTGAAAAAACGAACATTTTTAACACTAAAAACATAGTGTGACCGTTTGAAACGATAAAAAAGGTCACACTGTACTGAAAACCTAAAAAAAAGGCCAAGATCTGGTATTTTTCTGGGTATTTCCTCTTAAAGGATGCAAGGACTTTAAAAAAAACGAAGATTTCTAACAATAAAAACTTAGTGTGACCGTTTGAAACGATAAAAAAAAGGCCACACTGTACTGAAAACCTAAAAAAAAGGCTAAGATCTGGTATTTTCTTGGGTATTTTCCTGAAACTTTTAAAAAAACGAAGATTTTTAACACTAAAAACATAGTGTGACCGTTTGAAACGATAAAAAAGAAGGCCACACTGTATGAGAATTTAAGATTTTTTGGACAACAACAGAAATCATAGCTTTGAGAGGAAAAATACCAAATGTTGGTATTATTTTTGAGTTACTTTTTTGAAGAAGAAACTTGAACTAGTTTTTTTTGGGAACCAAATATCATCCCTTTTTTCTTCGAGTGCATTAAGAAATCAAGTTGAAGGATAAAGGATTTTATGTTCGATTTAAGGACATCTTTGGGGAAATATCCCGAAGGGTAGCAGGCAACGAGATTATTCTCTCAGTGCATCCAATTAAGTGCAAAAACGAGGAATTTTCCAAGGACTCTTTCATAATCAAGAGTCTGACGAGTATTCCCAGCCATCTATCTATCCATTCATTCATTCATTCATTCATTTCGTCATTCATTCATTCATTCCTGCACTCCTTCCTTCACTCATTCATTCATTCCCGTTTTTCGGACCATAATTTATTGGCTGTGGCATGTTTGGCGTCAGGTGGAGCTTTGATTGTCCGTTTCCCAGCTTGTTAGGGCTTCCGCCCGTTACAAACCTACAGAGAGAGAAAAAAGAAGCTTTAAAAAAAGAAGATTTAAAAAAATAGAATAATAGAATAGAATTAGAAAAGAATCATAGAAGAATCAAAGAATTAATAGAAACTCAGAGTTTTTTCGGCTTTCTCGCAGCTTTTCTTCAAAAACGTTTCTTTTCCCTGATTTTTCACTGTGTACTGATGTACTGCAACTGAATTTGAGTCCTGCGTCCTGCTCTGCCAGACTCTGATTTGATTGAGCTCAAAATCCAGGAGCTCGCAACATCCAAACATGTCCAAACATGCCCAAACATGCCCAAACACTCCCCATCATCCATGCCCCATCATCCATGCCCCATCATCCATGCGTCCATCAGAGGTGTTCCGCTTTTTTGAGTGCTTTGGGTAGTGCCCCTAATGCCCCCGACTAGGCATGTTTACGTGCCACGCCCCTTGACACACAGACACACACACACTAATGGAAAATGCAACAAAAGCTGACAAACGAGGCTAGCTAGAGTTTGTTTTGTATGTCTTGAAAATATACTGAAAAATACCAAAAAATACTGAAATAATACCAAAAAAAAATACTAAAAAAAATACTAAAAAAAAAGTACTAAAAATCAGAAATTATTGAAATAAATTATTTGAATCCCATTTTTGAATAGAAATTGAAAAGCTTTGATATATGTGAAAAAGCTCTGCAAGCCCTCGAAACAGCATACCCTTCGCTTTCTAGGGTATCAAAAAAAGTGCATTCGCCTGACCAGAAGCTCTCCGGCCCTGTCCAAACTGGAGCACATCAATGGGGATTTATAAAAAATGCAAATTCATTAGAACGACGGGGAGGCAGGACGAGGAGTCCAGGACGAGAGCTCAAGGACTTTTATTCACAAAAAAACCTCTCCAACTCTGCTGCGAATCGAAAGGATCAAGAGTAGGCGAGGGGACTGACTATCTATTTGTATTTTCTACCAAAAAAAATACTAGACTTTATTCTAAAGTTGGTATTTTATTGAAAATTATTGATTGAAAGAAACTAGGAGAGAGTAGTCCCTCTAGAGAGTATCGGGTATCGGGTATAAGGAGCAAGAAAAAACAGGAACAGACATGCTTTTGGGGTGAAAGTGCCGCATCAGGACTTTCTTCTTGACTTTCTCCGGAAAAGTGCAAGCCAAGATGTGGGATAGACAAAATGTGGCCTATTCCTAAAAAAATACTAAAAAAAAAATACTAAAAAAAAATACTAAAAAAAATACTAAAAAAAATACTAAACAAAAAAAATACTAAAAAAAACGAAATCATCAGAAAAAGTCATCCATTAGCTTTTCATTCGCTTTGCGGATTCTGTTGGATTTTTCAATTCTCATTTCTGTGGCAGGTTTTGTGGCAGATTCTGTGGCATGTTTGTTCATGTGGCATGTTCCTCCGCCACTCTGCCACTCTGCCACACAGTCTGTCTCTCTCTCTGTCGATTTCCCGTTAAAATACACCTTTATTTGCTTCGTGACCGTCTTACCTCGCCTTCCTTCGTTCTTGCAACACATAAATCTCAACTTTAGGTTGCAAGAACAAAAACAAACAACAAAAAAAACACTCAACTTTCAATAGGATTGCAAATAGAGTTCAGAATTTGTGTTGCATGCCTCCCGGGGGCACATCAAGTCGCAGATAAACATCAAAAAAATAAAAATAAGAAAGAAATAAAAGATACTAAAGGTTAGGGGGCAGTAACAGATAGAGGGCGTGGACTTGCGACCACTAATAGCAATTGCGACGCAGGCCATGCAGCTTGCCACAAATCAAATTTAATTAAAACGCTAAAAGCATCATGCCACGCCCTCAAAAGCTTGGCCAAAATAGAGAAACCAAAAACGGGAGGAGAAAAAAAACAGAAAAAAGAAGACAAAATAACAAGAAAATACCAAAAAGAAAGGAAAGAATACCAAGAATAAACAAGAAAAATACCAAAAAAAATGGGGAAAAAATACCAAAAAAAAAAAAGAAAAAAACC
The DNA here is from genome assembly GCA_035047325.1 of Drosophila vallismaia. Taxonomy (NCBI): domain Eukaryota; kingdom Metazoa; phylum Arthropoda; class Insecta; order Diptera; family Drosophilidae; genus Drosophila; species Drosophila vallismaia. The sequence continues at coordinate 9,405,980 of JAWNPU010000025.1, read as the reverse complement.
GAAAAGATAAAAGAGAACAAGAAAAGGCAAGAAAAAACCAGAAAATTACCAAAAGAGGAAGAGAAAATACAAAAAAAAAACAAGAAAGAGGAAAATAAACCAAAAAAAGAACAAGATTAAACAATAAAAATACCAAAAAAATACCAAAAAAGAAGGAAAAAATAACAAAAAAAAAAGAAAAAACCGAAAAGATTAAAGAGAACAAGAAAAAGCAAGAAAAAAACCAGAAAATTACCAAAAGAGGAAGAGAAAATACAAAAAAAAAAAAGAAAGAGGAAAATAAACCAAAAAAAGAACAAGAATAAACAAGAAAAATACCAAAAAATACAAAAAAAAAAACCAAAAATAAGGAAAAAAATACAAGAAAAAGCAAAAATAGAAGAAAGTAAAAGAAAAAAACAAATAAAACAAATAAATTTCTAACCATAGTGAATCATTTTTTTTTTGTTTTAAAATAAAAAATATAAATTTAGTAAAAAAAAAGAGAGAAAAAAAAGCATTTTTAAGCATATTTTATCACTTTAAAAATAAAATAAATTTAAATAAAAAATAGAAATGAGAAAAAAAAACGAATTTTTTAGCATAGTTGAACTAAAAACACCCAACATTTCTCTCAGTGCAGCGAAACAAAAAGCATTCAGGGGGCAAAGCCAGTGGCCTAGGGGGAGGTATAAGAGGGAGAAAGAAGAAAATGAGGGAGGGAGAGGAAGAGGGAGAAAAGGCAACATTAAAACGGAAATAATTGTGGTCTGGCCGGAGACTGTCCGACCGGATATGGACAAAGGTTCAGGCAAGGGGGGGGGGGGCGTGGCAGGACCGGAAGTAGGGGCATCGCTGGGGGGCAGCGACATTTGCAACACTTTTGGTTTGTAATTAAGTGAGGCACCAAAAAAAAGAGACAAAAGATAGACCAGGGAAAGAGATAGGGATAGGAGAAAGAGAAAGAGATAAAGAGACAAGGATAATGATAGAGAGGAGGCGGTAGGAGAGGCGGTGCGAGGGGCAAATCGTAGTTTTTATTAGAATTAACTTTGATTCCAATAATTGACCAAAAAGGACTAAAAAAAATACTAAAAAAATACTAAAAAAATACTAAAAAAATACTAAAAAAATACTAAAAAAATACTAAAAACATGACTCAAAAAGGACATAAAAAGAACTCAAAAAGGACTCAAAAAAACATAAAAAGAACTTAAAAATTACACAAAAATTATTAAAAAAATACTACAAAAAGACTCAAAAAGGACTCAAAAAGGACTCCAAAAGGACCTAAAAAGGATTAGAAAGTAGGAAAAACCCGCAAAGCCAGAAATTATTTATTTTCCTTCCAAAAACCGCAAAAACTTAAAGTCCTTTCGAGGAAAATAAAATTTAAATTTAAAATTTTTTGGAAACTTTTTGCGGTTTTTTTCCAGAATCCTTTTGAAATCCTTAGACACTGCAAGAAAAAAAAAACACCAAGCAAGTCTGGAAAGACAATTATAAATCCATAAAGTAGTGGCAAGAACAAAGTGCAACAGACACACGTGGCAAGGCATCACCTTGTGGCAGCAACACAGAAAAGGACACACAACAAGGACACCCAAAAGTGGCAGCACAAATTGTGCCAAAAAAAAAATGCGGAAATAAAACAGAAAATAATTCGGAGACAGACTCGGTTAGTGGCAAAACTTTCGCCGCTTTGCAACACTTGAGAGCGGAGGCATTCAACGAAAGAGACGGAGCTAGGGGTGTAAGAAAGAGATGGCTGACAAAAAAGGACACAAAATGTGTGTGTTTTTTTTTGCAACTAATTTCAAAAGTAATTCTTACTTCCGGCATTTAGAGAGAGAGAGAGAGAGAAAGAGAAAGAGATAGAGATAGCCAGAAAGAGAGAGAGATACATGAAAATCCTGTAATTTTTCAGTAAAAACTTTCGGCGAGGTGAAAAGTTTACAAATCCTGGCAGCAAATCCTGCAAGAAAATGTCCTTTGCAGGCAAGGATACTCGTTTTTAATTAATGTTTTTGGCTTCAACAAAAAAAGGAAACAACTTTTATGCCATTCCTGATTTAAGGATAATTAGCAATAGTCCTGTGCCCCGGCCCAGGACGAATATCCTTGCCAGGACGAAAAATCAACACACACATCGGGTTTACTTTCGCAACAAAGCCAAATCAAAGTAAATAATAACAGAACAGGACCCTGCCACGCCCCTTGGGGCATCCCGCAACATTGACAGCTGCAACTGCCACAAAAGCAACAACAAAAGCAACAACAACCGTTGCTTATTTAGCGCTCAATGTTGGTTCGATTGTTGCCACCAAATGCCGCCGGCAAATGCGATGTTGCCACAAAAAGGTGCACCTTTGCCCCAAAAACCAGCCACGAAACGGAAACGCTTCTAGAGTCCTTTTCCTGTATCCTTTTTCTGTGTCCTAAAAACCAATTAATTTGCCAATAACTATTCGCGATTTCCAGGTAATCCAATTAACGGGAAACAAAGTCCTGGCAGGGTCCTTTTTAGCAGAAGGACACTCTCTAAAGTCTAGGAAGGATTTAAGGAAAGAAATTTATAAAAATAAAATCCTTTTGGAAGTAAAAATTCATCCTTAAGCAACATCCTTTAACAATATCCCTAAAAACAAGCCTCCAATCCCCGCCTATGATCCTTAATCTCGATTCATAAACGAATCCTTTTTATAAATATCAATGAAAGAGATCAGGATTTGTCTCGCACTCGTCCTGGCAAATACCAAAGCTAATACCAAAAATAATACCAAAAATATACCGAAAAAAAACGAAAAAAGCTAAAAATAAAACCCAAAAAAATGAAAGCTCTCACTCCAGGACACGTTTCCTTTCATAAAGCCGAGAATCTTAATCTCCGGGAATAAACTCGTTGACATCCTTGGAGCAGGACTCTGTACCAGGACACCTCCCCTCCCCCCTCCCTCTAAGGACACCTTCCTTGCTTCAAATTAATTTTATTCTCACACGAAAAATTCTCGCGCGCTTACAATTTCATTAAGCAAATATTTTCGAGGCCCGGCGGCGGCTTCTAATGTTGCCTCTTCCAGGGGGAAAAGGGGGTGTGGCATCCCAAACACACACACACACACACACACACACCCTCAAGCAAAAGAACAATACATAAACAGTTAGTTGAATCAGAAACAGCCGGCAAGTCAACAAGGAGTCGTGTTTGGGAAAGGATTCTCGTAGTTTTTGAGAAACTTTTCATTAAAAAACTTTCTTTAATTTTATTTTAAATTTAATTCAAGACATTTAGGTTGAAGTTTTTAATATTTTTAATATTTTTCAACTTTTTTATTGACTTTTTTGCCTTTTTTTGTTAAGAAAAAAGCTCATAAAACGGCGTCTAACAAATAATAGTCCTAGCCACGCCCACAGCTGATGGGAGGAGGAACAAAAAAAAGTAACAGGACAATTAATGCATTAAAAAAGGGAACAAAAGGTGGGAAGAAAGCGGAAGAAAACAGAAGAAAGGAAAGCCAAAAGGCCAATAAAAATCCCGTTTAATGACGCCTGTAAATTTTCGAGCCTTGAAATAATCAGCATAAAAGAGAGAAAAAATCATGAGGAATATATATTTTTAATTGAAATATTCCACAGAGGGAAAGAGATAGAAAGAACAAGACGCAACAACAGCAAAAGAAAGAGACGGGGACTATAACGGAAAACGCTTTAAATGGAATCAAAAATCGTTAATGAGTCGAGGCCATCGTGGGTTAAATACGTATCCCGAAAGGATTAAAACTGTAAGACTGCAAAACTGCAAACACAAGGGGGGGGCAACCCTGAAAATTGAATTATTTATTCCCAGGTCATCGAGAGTTGATTAACGGTAATTGGAATGTATATAGAAATTGTATTTAAATTGATTTTTCAAAGATTTAATTGAATCATTATAGCCAGGGATATTCCGGAAATCCTTGTTAAGGGATTTTTAAAATAAAACGAAAGCTTTCAAACTTCCAATATTCTTAAAACTTTAAAACAATCAACTTTCAAACTGTAATAAAATGCAAAACTTACCTTTATTTCCATTTCTTTCTTGCAAAGTACAATTCTGTGACAGCTTGAAGCTGGCTTGTATTTCCATTTCTTTCTTGCAAAGTACAATTCTGTTCTCAGTTAACGGGATTTCGAGCTTCGCTTGAAGCTGGCTTGTATTTCCATTTCTTTCTTGCAAAGTACAATTCTGTTCTCAGTTAACGGGATTTCGAGCTGCGCTTAAAGCTGGCGTTTATTTCCATTTCTTTCTTACACTTCACAATCTGTTCTTGGTTAACGGGACTTTAAGTACCGCTTAGAGCTTCAAGCTTCTTGAATTTCACAATTTTTTCGCGAATTTAAAATTAATAAACACGTTTAAATTGATTAATTACATAAATATTAACATTTTTTGCATAACACAAAACAAAAAAACAAAAAAAAACACAAACACTTGCGTTTAACCGGCACTAAACGCTTTTTAATTATAATTTTACATTAATTATCACGTAAACTTCCGTATTACACAAACACACATTAAGGAAATTAATAAAACACAACTTTTTATTCCGAAATATAACAAAAAACCTTCTTGTTATTCACTTTTAATAAAAACTAACTAAAAATTCACTCTCGGACGCAGACGCGACGGTGATGACGCATCGATAAAAATTAAATCGGTCCAGCGGGAGAGTAAGAATGGAAAAAGGTGACAGAGGTGATGCTGTAAATCGCCTTAAATGGTATTGCATGGATTCCTGTACACGGGCAGAGTGAGAGCGGGCGAGATCGGTGGGAGTGATGGTAGCGAAGGTGTGGGCGAGAGGTTGTATTGTACTAAGCAGAGAACCTTTTTGGGGCTCTCCAGCAAATTGAGGGAGAGGGATGGATTAAGCTGAAATGATCGCTGTTTAGATAAAAGGTGAGGAAGAGCAGTTGCGCTACATATTTGGATTCATATTAACCGTATGTTTCAATGCGGCGCATTTTGTAAGACACTTTTAAAGCATTTTTAATTGAGGGAGAGGGATGCACTAAGCTGTAATGATCTTTGTTTATAGAAATGGTTAGAGAAAACAGGTGCGCTACATAAGTACTATAAAATTAACCGTATTTCCCACTGCAAGCATTTTGTAAGACACTTTTAAAGCATTTTTAAAATGCAATTCCAAGTCACTTACTAAAAGGTTTAGCAAATATCTCATACTGTTGTGTAAACATTCCCCCGATCGTTGTGAATAAAATTCCTGCAAATTAGAGACCAGGAGCCAAAGGACAGATTCCTAAAAAGAAGCAGAAGCACTCAGGCCGACTAGGACAAAGCAATTAAAAATGAAGCACCGAGGAATGAAGCAAAGGAAGAGAATCAGTTTCCTACTTTTTTCTCCCTTTTCTTTTTTTTTCATTTAGGCCGCAATGTTGCTTGGCCGGGCTTATTGGCTCAGTTGGTGCGAGCAAGAGAGGGAGGGGTTGCTGGTTGAAATAGCCCCGTTACAAGCGGATCTCCTCCGGATTCCTGGCCATTCCTTCATCCATCCATCTCAATTTACTGCGTGAGACTTTTGTCAACGCACAGCGAGAAAATGAATGCCAGAAATAGCAGAAGGAAAGGGACAGAGAAAGGGGAGCAAACTGTAATATGCTTGGGGAAAATCGTAGGGGGGCCACAAGAAGATATGGAAGTAAGAGACAAGGCGACAACTTACCAGCAACGGGCATTAGACAAAAAACACTTTAAGAAAAAATAGAAAACAATATAAATACATGTTTTGAGAAGAAAAAAATTGACTATGAAAAAAATTATATTTTTACGTATACTTGATATTTTTGATTTTTCATATTTTTATTAATTTTGATGTATTTTCATCTGGACAAACCTTTTTCTCAGTGCTTGTAAAGCTGAACCCAAATGCAATGTGCCAAAAAAAAAGAAATTTATGCGGGTCTCGCTTTCTCACTCTTTTCCCCAACTATCACCGACTTTCTCTGGCCTTCTCCCTTTCTCATGTTGATGGCCATCAGGCCACAACAAATGTGGGCGGTGCAGGATAAGGGCATGGCCCTGTGTGTGTCCATTTGTCCGTGTGTTTGGGAAAACATAAACAACAGTTACGCTCGAACAACGGGCAAAGTTGCATTTCCGCTGTAACCGTTTTCCGTACGGGAAATGCGTTCGACGCGTGTTTGAAATATTGGCCCCGAAAGTCTCTTGCTTTCCAGATTGCCTCGCCCTGTTACCGGTTCCCTCTGCCCCTCCATTCGACCCTGGCCACTTTTGCGGTAGATGCGCCCCTGGGCTAACGGATTTTTCCGCTACTGGTCCAAAAACGGAGAATCCCGCCAAGCCGGGCCGGTCCGGGCCGGGCCGGGCGGCCGATTTTCATCTCATTTGAGCGAACATTTAATGTTCGGCCAACGCGACCAGTTGACCATCTGCTACGGGAGGAAATGATTCTTAATCCGCCGTAACCTCTACCCGCCCTGACCACCCTCTCTGCCCCTCTCCTTATGGATTTTCCGTGGATTTCTGAATTGGGAGGGGGACTTTCCGCAAACAGCTTTGCCGTTGCATCGCAAATCATGCGTAATGGAATCGAAGTCACGAAAATTGTTTGCTGATATTTGCGATTGATTTTAAATCCGGTAAATAATGCTCTCGAAAAGGTCACAAAGCGAAGAAATTTCACAGAATCGTTTTAATTTTATGAAAAATAAATAAAAGTAAATAACAAATAAGTAAGTTTAAAAAAAACAAACAATTAAAGTTTTTTCAGAGCTTAAATAATACTTTTTCCATTAAATAAACAACAAAAACTGTTCAAAATACCTGAAAATGTTAAAATATTATCAATAAGTATTATTTAATAAAAGGTTTTAATAGTTTTTAACAAAAAGGAGTAGATTTCCTTCAACATAACCTTAAAAAAAACTCCACAGCTTGGGAATTGGAGTTTCTAACCTAAAAAAAAAGCTAGAAAGCTTAATCTAAAACTGATAAATTTAATGGAATCTAAACTGAAAGACTTGTGGCGGTGGCAAGCTACCAATTAAAATGTTCTTGCCACTTTTTTGCGTCAATACTTTATAGCTGCCTGGCGGGAAATGTTGCCTCACAAAGGAAAATGGCAGCCAATAACCGTTGCATTTCTTTGCTGTTTTTTCTCCACTTGTTTTTTCTCTATTTTCCTCTTTTTTTTTTTGTTTTATTTTGCAGCCCCTGCAGGCTGGCAGGATGGGAGGCTGGGAGTCTGGGAGGCTGGCAGGCTGGAAAGGAAAAACATTCCTTGAGCAATCTTCAAAGGATCCCAGCAATCGATGCACCTTGATTGCCATGGATTCGGAATTCGAATCGAAACGAGTCAAGTTTCAAGCTATTTTCCGGGCATATTCCCATTTCTCGCACCTTTTGGCCAATTGCGGTTTGATTCATGGATGGCCTCTTTGTCCTGGCAAGTCTTCTGTTTTTCTCGGTCTCGGTTCTCGAGATTGAGATTCATCTGTTTGGATGGTGTCCAAAACGGGCACGCCTCCATGCCGCATGCCCCCCGACTTTTCGCACCTGGCCACGCCCACTGCCACTGCATACGAAATGCGCAACACATTGGCACTGCACTTGAACTGAATTGTCTGCCGTTTCTTGCTCTTGCCTTTGCCTTTGCTTTGTTTTGTTTTGTTTTGTTTGCCCAGCTTTTCCGCCTTTTCTTTTGTTTTGTTTTGTTTTGTTTTGCTTTCCGCCCACGCTTTTCTAAGCCACTCGACGACGGCCTTTTGACCGCCTTCTGGGCGAGGCCAGGCACCTGGTAGCAGGCACCTGGTAGCAGGCAGCAGGCAGCAGGGGCAGGACACAAGTCAAGCGCCTTAAAATATGCAGCACATCCTGGCATTTGGCCTCGTGTAGAGCGTCCTTAATTGCCACACCTTTCGTCTATTTGACGCCCCCAGGCGCCCTTTTTTTTATTCGTCCTTTGCCTTTCCTTTCGGAAAAAGGCTTGTTTGCATCTGAAATTCCTTTCAAGTCCATCCAGGAAGAAGTAATACGTTTAGATTTTAAATTTTTACTAATTTTACTTCATTTTCTATCAATTAGTTCATTTTTTAACAATAAAAAATAATCCATAAAAAAATAAAAAACAAAAGAAAAATAATCAAAAAAAAGCGCCCTCCTCCGCGATTCTCAAAGGTTATACCTAAGCAGGCCTCAAAGTTAAAATCAAAATAAACCAATAATTACATTTTCTTATTTAGTATTTTTAAATTTTTTTAGTTTTCTGTTTAAAAAGTAATTATTTTAATTAAGTTTCAAGTCTGTTTTAAGTCTATCTGGGAAGAAGTTAGCTTGGATTTTGAATTTTCAATAAATTCTCCTTAATTTTGTATTTATTTATTGATTTATTATCCAATAAAAAATAATTCATAAACAAATAATAAACAAAAAATAAATAAATCAAATAATAAGAGAAACAGCGCCCTCCTCTGCGATTCTCAAAAGTTATACGTAAGCTTCTGCTTTTCTAAATTTTATGGATAAAGTTGATGTACCATATAAGTTTATTTATTATCCATAAAAAGTTAATTATCATTAAATAATAAAGAATAAATTAATAATTAAATCCGTAGAGCTCTCCTCCTCGATTCTCAAAAGTTATACCTAAGAAGCTTCTGCTTTAATGGAAATTGTTAACAGAATTATCTGGAATTATTATATGGCTTTGAATAAAAATAAATTCAACTTTATTTAATACAATTTTTAATATTTAAAACTTATTTTCAAAAAAGTTAATTACTATTAGAGAAAGATCTAAGTTTTAAGCAACGTTTTTACCACCAAAAAGTAGCTTTTTCTCTCTATAAATACCTTTAACTATATTTTAAGTTTATTTAGAGAAAAAATAGAGCATCATCCTTCATGGGCAATCATCCTGGAAAGAGTCCTTAATTGAGGCTTTCGGGATGAAAACTAAACAAATTCCATGCTCCCGTGAATTTCAATCAAAGCGAACTTCAATCGAGGTTGATGGTCGGGCGGCCTAAGCGGCTTAGGCTTTTGGCCAACATTGAAACCGAACACCCCATCCTTGGTGGGTGTGTGTTTTGTATTTTGTGTGTTGTGTGTGTGCGAGGGAGGAGATACTGTAGAGAGTGTAGAAAGCGATTAATTTCGAGTAATTGCAACTTAATGAAAGGCATTCAATTGCGCAAATTAATGGGAATGTCTTCAGCATACTGATTCCAGTTTCCAGATGCCAGACGAGAAGACGATTCCGAAATTATTTTGGAGCGTATGTGGGTTTTAGTGGCAGTTAATTAATGCCCCGATGAGATCCACTCAGCCACTTTATTTGGGCCAAGACCAAAGCCGGGCAAAAGGCCAAGACTTGATTTGAATTTAAATAACTTGCGAATTGTTTGGCCATTCATGCGGAATTGCCAATCCGTTTAGGGTCTTCAATATATTTGAAAATCGTCCAATTAAATATTAAAGTCGTTTCTTTTGTCTTTGCAGATTAAACCTTTTGATTGACTGACTGGATTGATTGACTCCCTGACTGACTGATTGATTGGTTGATTGATTGATTGATCAAAAGAAAACAAAAAAAAAAAACAACAGCGACCAAATGCAAGATGAATCCGGATCAATCGATGTCCATGCAAACCGGGGCCCAGCCGCCCCCGCCGCCGCCCTCGCACGCCATTGCCACCGTCTCGTCCTCCGCCGCCACGCCCTCCGTTGCCCCGCCCACCAGCAATGTTTACGGCGGAATGCCACCCACCTCCTCCTCCTCCTCCGCCGTCTGCGCAACCAGCGGTGCCGCCGGCAGCAGCAGCTACGTCTCGATAGGAATTCTGCCCAACCTGCCGCCCGCCCAGCTGCCGCCGCTCCTGCTGCCCGCTCCGCCCTCCTCTACGACTACCTTCAAGACCACACCCCTCCTGCCGATGCCCACGCTGGAGGACATTGAGGTGGCCAACCAGAGCGCCGGACAAGCCGGCCAGGTGGTCGTGTCCCTGGCGCAGCCTTCAATGCCGCCACCCGGAATCCTTAAGTATCCCACCTCGGGTTATGTCAGTGATTTGATGGCGCCACCGCAGCCCCTCACCTTGACACCTCATCCCCACCCCCACCCCCACCCCCACGTCCAGATGCTAGCCCCGCCCCTCGCCACCGCCGCCGCCACCGCCAGCGCCAACGCCAACGCCACCACCGGCTGCAGCAACATCGGCAACAGCAATTGCGGCACTTTGAAGAGCAACGCCAAGCTGTTGCCGCTGCAACTGATGACCACGACCACGCCGCCCGGCCGCAAGGAGCCCCTGCCCCCGGCCCATCCCCAGGCCGCCTCCATCCAGGCCCAGGCCCAGGTGCAGGCCCAGCTCCAGCAGCAACACCAGCAGCAGCAGCAGCAACAGCAACAGCAGCAGCAGCAGCAACGCAAGCGGAAGGGTTGGTGCGCCTGTTTTGGCTCGGGAGGAGGATCTGGTGGAGGAGGGTCAGGATCTGGATCGGGTTCTGGAAGGTCCTCCAATGGGGGCGAGGGCAAGACCCCGCCAGGATACGGCAGCAAGGAGAAGAAGAAGCGCAAGGCCGCCACACAGACCGTTTGGTCGGCGCTTTTAACCAATTTGGGGATTTGCATGCTGCTCCTGGCCTACACTTTGCTGGGTGAGTAATTGTTTAGTAATTTATACATTTATTTATTAAAAATATAAATAAAATAAAAGAAATCCTTAATATTTATTTAAAAGAAAAGAAAGTTCCCTCGCAAAGTCTGGCAACTCCAGAGTTTTATTGCAACTTCCGGTTGCTTTTTTTTACGGATTATAAAGTTTAAGTTTAACTTTTTTAATTCCCAATTATCCTCTTATTTGTTACCCTTTAAATATCCTTTAAATATCCTTCAAATATCATTTTAAATATCATTTTAAATATCATTTTAAATATCCTTTTAAATATCCTTTTAAATACCCGTTTTTTTATTTAATCAATGAGGGATTATTGATATCTGGGCCAAAGGATTGGTGTCATCGCAGGGTCCTGGGCCGGACTGATCGATATGGCTTGTAAACAGGAGAGAGAGAGAGCGTGACAAGCAAACACACATATCATTTGTATCCTGCTGCCTGCGTATCCTGCTGCCTGCCGCCTGTATCCTGTATTGTATTATTGCGGCCTCCCTAATTAACGCGGCATCTTCTTTCGGCCACGCTTACAGTTTTTTTTTGCCTCGTCCTTTCGTCCTCCCTGCCACATGTATGTCGAATACAGATACAGTTACAGCCTTATAGCTGTACAAGGATACAGTTGTGTACTAAGAGGATGCTTAATGTATCTTGTCACCGGGTTCGACGTTTAAATTAACCAACAAACAGGAAGTGGGTGGAGCGCCAAAGCCGCCGCCGCAGCCGCCGCACGACAACGTGATAAATTTAATTAATCATTTGCCACCAGGACAGCTTCCCCTGGCAAGTCCTGGCCCCGCCCACCTCGCCATGTCAAAAACAAACGTCAAAATGGCGGCCGCATTGCCAAAAACTTATGTTTTACCCTCTGTCAAAATATGTGTGTGTTGCGGTGTGTGTAAGTATGTGTTATTGTGTGTGTATGTGTGTTTTGGATATGTGTAAGTGTTACCATTAAAGGTACAGTGATCACTAGGTCACTAGGATCACTAGGATCCCCCCAATCCTCCTAGTAGTCCCTCCAAATATTCACTTTTCAAAGCAAAGTTTTCAAAGAGGAAGTTAAAGGATATCAGAAAATCCTAAGAATTTATTCCAAAAATGTTTAAAATCTTTAAAATTAAATAGAAAATAATACTTTGTACTTAAATATTAAATGAATTATGTTAAATTTTAGATTCTATTTAAGAACCAGAAGGGTTTTTTATGGATTTTTAATTCAAGAGTTAATTCAAACAAGTAGACCTTAGTCCTCTGTTCTCCTTAAAGAAATAGTTTTTAATCTTTAAGTCTGTTAACAATTCTTAACAAAACTGAATCCTTAGAATCTAAATCCTTCTTTCCGAGTGCTTACTGTACCTGCTAGAATGTTTACTTAGGCAAAAGTCTAGCATATTTATAGGCTTTCAAGAGGAAAAGCGAAAAGGCGATGTGTTTCGCGGAATCCATTACAGTTGCCGTGTAGTCCTTATTACTATATAATGTATAGGGTATATAATACCCTATTCCATATTCCGTTTTCCATATTCCGTAGTCCATATCCCGTTACCGTATCCGCCGCCATGCCACTTCTACGTTTCCGATTCTGAGGCAACAATTCTGAGGCTGACGGTGACGGTGACGGCTGCTTTGACAAGAGACACAACACAGCAACATCGCAACATGGACTAAAAAAAAAACACAGAAAACACCACATGTGTGTGTTGAAACATACACACTATATATATATATATATAGATATATACTTGTATACTTTAAACAAATCGAAAAATGTTTCGTTGTGTGGATGCGACAGCTGGGCGAAAAAGTTGTCCCTTGTTAGGAGGAAATCATCAAAATGACACAAACAATTATTTAACTTTCGCTAGGCCGTGCGTGAGTCTACCTCCTCACCGTCACCCTCACCCTCACCCACCTTCCCTCTTTGGTTTTCCCCGGTGACGTCATGACACACATGACAGATGCTTTTCCCTTCCTATTTGTTTATTTTATATATTTTGTATCCGAAACCCCATTGAAAAGGCTTTCATGCCTCGTCGAAAGTTACAACTTGGACAGTGGTGTTTATTTTAAAACAAAAAACCAGACAGTAGGGTATTCAAAACATCAACAGACCGAGACTTCCTCTCTTAAGCGGACAGGTTACGGACTTCTAGAGAACAAAATAGTATTTCAAAACTTCTTTAATCAAAGCCAAATAGATTTTTATAGAATTTAGATCTAGATTTTATATTTTCTGCTTAGAATTGGCTTTTTTCAAGCTTTTTAGTTGGATTAGAAGGTCACTCCCTCCCTTAAACGGACAAGAAAATAACGGACAAGAGGTTTTAACATTAAATTTCATTGTTTCTACCCAAGTCTTTGAAAAATCAAGTCTTTAAGACTCTCTAACTCCTCTAAAAGGACAAAACAATAATATCCTGGCTACATTTTTCTTCCCTAAAACTTTTAACTGGTTTAAAAGGACAATCCCTCCCTTAAGAGGACAAGAAAATAAACGAAAACTAGTTAAAAAATTGAAAATAACTTGTTTTTCTACCAATAATTAACAATTTCTAGCAAATTCCCATAAAAGTCTCCCCCGATAGGACACTAAATGGACAAAAAATTGTCAAATTTTTAGCTCTCTCTGTGGAAGAATCCAAGTAAATATGTGGAGCCCAGGGCTTTATGTCCTGGCCATCATCTTAACATTCTGCCGATTTGCCGTCAACTCGTGTATTATTTTTAACTTTGACATGTGTTGGCTTTTGGCAAGGACATCAACTCGTCATTCCACACAGCCTCCATCCAGGCATTCAGGCATCCAGGCATCCATGAATCCACAAAGCCAACATCATTGTCAGCCAGCAGAAAATAGCAAAAATCCTTCAAAAAAAAAAAAAACAAAAAAAAAACAAGGAAAAATAAATAAATGGAAAGTTTTTGTAGAAGGCGGGCGGGCGAAAAAGTTTTCAAAAACTTGACAAAATGTGTCACATATGTGCCTTTAGTTGCCGAACATTAACATTAAATGAGTGACAGGAATCAACACAAGGACAAAGGATGTTTTATTGAACCTTAAATATTATACTTTTTATTACTGTTCCCTCTACGAGTGTCTGAGTTTAATTTATGTAATGGTTTCCACTTCAATTTTGTTCTCATATCTAAGGTCGTAAATACTCGGCAAGATCCCTCATGATTTACTTTTTTTTATGCCGAGGGGAAGTCCTTAAGCTGCCTGGCAACACCTTTGCTCAGCAGGGGACTTTCCCAAAACAAATGACTTCACATTTTATATTTTTTGAGTTGTGTTGCGGCTTTAAGAAAGTCTACAAGTCTCCTTTTGTTGGCTTGCAGGCTCCTTCATATTCCTGACCATCGAAAACGAGGACTCGGCCCTGCTGCATCAGCAGCACACTCTGGCCAGCACCAAGAGGAACCTGGCCGGCATCGGCCTGGGCTTTGGACAGGGTCAACATCATCGTTCCCCGCAGCAACATCAATCGCATCAGCAGCAACAGCAGCAGCAGCAGCAGCAACATCAGACAGGACATCATGGAGACAATGACACGATGGCTGGGGCAGCCGCTGCCGTTGCCCAGGAGCAGCAGCAGCAGCATAATCCTTTCGGCGGACCCGCATCCCGCGGCGATTTTGTTTACGGACTGGAGGATATGGACGAGACGAGCGGCCTGCCCCAGTTTGCTCTTTCGCCGGACACTTACGACGTCCGTCAGCGGACCATCGAGAATATCTGGGACATTACAGTCTCCCTCAATATCCTTTACAAGGAGAACTGGACAAAGTAAGTACTCGACCAGCCCACCCGGCGTATACTTGATATTTTGCTCTAGAAAACCTCTCAGCGCTCCCCACACGGCGTATACTTGATTTTTAATTCTTGACAATTTCTTAGACTTTTTGTGGCTTTTTTGTAGCTAATTCAGCATCTCTCTCTATCTCTCTATCTCTTGCAGATTGGCTGCTCTGGAAATAGCCAAGTTTCAGGACCAATTAATCAAGAGACTGAACGAGGATGTTATGCTGCAATTATCGCACGACGATGTGGCCAATGCTCCAGCTTCCTCCTCCTCGTCATCGTCCTCGTCGTCGTCGTCGTCGTCGTCTGGGAATGGTAGTCCTGGGGGCAACAATCCGGCCACCGAAGCCGTACTCCTCCATACCCACTATCATCATCATCGTGCCGGTGGGGGCGTGGCTGTGGGCGGTGGACCGCCGCACGAATGGAATTTTGCCAAAGCGTTTTTGTATTCGCTGACCGTTTTGACCACAATTGGTAAGTGCCAGTGGCTTTCAGTGGCTTTTCTTTTTGCAGGGAAAGCGATGGCAACAGAGTGCATATCGGAAATATCGAAAATATCAAAAAAATATCGAAAAGAAACAGCTACAAGAAGCTTTCAAATATCGAAAAAGTAATCGATTAGTTGGAATTTTTTGTAATGAATGGAAATCGAATATTTCTTTTCAAGGTAGAAATATTTTTCAAAGCAAAAGTATATCTTATTCTTTACGATATATATCGCTATTTATTCCCATCTCTATAGTCCCATCGTGCTTATTCTTTTCGCTGGCTCTGGGCCATAAATTTGATGTTCCAGCAACGGAAATTTGTTTTACTTGAATGGCGAGTGCGCTCTTGTTTGCAGGATACCGAAGGACATAGAGCCCCAAAATGCCAGGCATTCGATGGGTTGGGATGGAGGGTTGGGGAGTGTCAGCATACAAAAAAAATGGCCAGTCCTGGTGGGGGCATGGATGGGGCATTCATGGGCATGACCCGCACACCTTTTGACACCATCGCATGAGTGCATTTGGGGCCGAACCAACTGCTGTTGTTGATGGCGGCTAAAAGGGATGACAGGGGACGCAGGATCGCACACAGGACACACACACACACACACACAGAATGATAATGATGATGGCGGCGATGGCCAGCCATGGTCATATGCAGGTTTCCATCCCATCCCAATCCCCCCCACAAAAGCCGGAGTAATTCGGGCCATAAGAACTGCAGTTGGTAATTGATTGATGTGCGTGCGGAGGGCAGGACGAGAGTGTTATCGGTGGCACTTAACGATTATTTATCGACTGCATAAAACTTGTCTATCGACAACAAAATGGTGGACATTATTCTAAGGGGAAAACCAAAGAAAATATGTGGAAAAAACGTAAACTTTATAAAGAAATCATAAGACATTAATTTATTATCGATATCCTGGAAAAAGCTATCGGAATTTATTGAAATAATATCTTAATAGAAACCCTGTGAAAAATCCTATTAATTGAATTACCTTAAGACTCCGATTGCTGACTCTGTTAAGGACTTCTCAATCGTCAGCAAGGATTTGTCAGCAAGGATACTCCGCCCAAAATATTGGTTCCTGAGGGGGAGATTGAAAACTTTTAAGCCTAAAAGATCCATCCATCCCAGTGGGTGGATGGGGTACCTTATTTTTTTCCCCCGATTTTGTGTCCTGCCAATGTCCCAAAGCTTTGTCACCAGTTGTCAGTTCCCAGGACGAAATTTTTAACCGAATGCGCTGCCGTGTGCGTTTTGTTCCTCTCTCTCTCTGGCTCTGGCTCTCTGGCTGGGTCGTTTTCTCGGTAATTTCGAACCCAACAAAAAAATATAAAAAGAACAAAAAACAGCAAAAAACAGCAGAGATAAAAAAAAAAACAACGGCAAGCCGAAAGTCAAATATTGATAGAGAAAAACAACAAACGAAGCTATTTGCTTAGCCCGAATGGCCGAGACACAAACACTGCCAAATGCATAAGCACCCACATAGAAGGTGTAGGAGTGTGTGTATAAGGTGATGCACTAGGAAAAATTCCGAGCTGATTCATGAGATATTTAAAAAAAAAAAATTAAAAACCGTTTGGAAATCAGAAAGAGGTCTTGGGGAAGGAAGTTCTTGAAATGTTTCTGAATAAAAGTCTCTATTTTAGCCTCAAATTTTTTGTCTACAACTCTACTATTTGTAAACCCCAAAATATATATTAAATCTAAGCATTTCTCTCAGTGCTTTCGTGCTAGAAATATACATACATCGACACGACTTTCCACTTGTGAAAATGCTATAAAATAAAATTTGCAAAAATTTTCTGCTGATCTTGGCAGTTGCTGCCAAAAGGCCAGAAAGCAAATATAGGACCAAGTCCTTCCCCACAACCCCACACCGGCCACCCTCCTGGACCATCATTATCCTCTTGCCGTTTTTTGTTGCTTTTGCAAATGCATAAAAAGCCAGTACGAAAGGACGATGGGCGGGGCAATTGCGTTAGTCAGCAGACTGCCAGGACATTTGTATTAACATGACACCCGTACCGCTCCCTCGCTCCCTCGCTCCCTCTCTCCCCACTTGTTGTGTCCTTGTCTTTGCTTATTATTATTATTATGATTATTGTTTTTGTGGGTTGTGTATATATTTTTTGGATTTTTGGCTAGAATAGAAGCGGACATGGGCCAGGACATGGCAGGTCCTGTCTTCATTGTTCTTGGCCAGAGTGCCGGAGCACCCCGAACAATATGATTATGATTATTGGTCCGTGCTTCTGGCCAAAAAGGACTAAGCCACTCGAAAAACTTGAATGCAGTGTCCTGTGGCCAGCGACGAGGAGGTTCTCCTTTCTCCTTTGTATATCCTGTAATGGTTTTTGCGGGTAATTAAGGGGTATGCTAGGGACTTGAAATCCATTTTATTTATTTTAGAATATCGTACATTTTCAAGCCACATTAAATAGAATATTAATGTAGAGTCCAGGGTATCCCCCAGTTGGGCATTTATCTAGTTTAAAACCACCAAGCCCTTGTACTTGGCTTGAGCTCTATGATTGTCTTGGGCATAAATGCGAATTTATTGTCGGGTTGGGGTTGGGGTTGGGGTTGGGTCTCTCGTCCTGCCATCGCACAATAAATAGGGCTCCGGATCGGGATCGTAGTCGGTATCCCCTGGACAGCAATAAGACAAGTAATTTAGTTGCAAAATAATTTTAAATTTCATTTTCCATTTTCACACACACAGAGACAGAGACAGAGACAGAGAGGGATAGAAAGGAAGTGGAAGTGGAATTTCCATTTCCACATCCGCTTTCCCCCATTCACTATCATCAATTGCACATCTTTTGAAAGTTGGAGGCGATTCGCATTCGCTTTTATGCCCGCCATTTTGTGTTATGTCAGTGTATTTGTTTGTGTGTGTTTGTGTTTGTGTAGTGGTATTTGTGTGCATAACCGAAGAACCATCGATATATAAATGGGCCCCAATGAGCAAACGAGACGGAGGAACGCAGATTAGGTCTAGTTGTTTATGGCCAAAGCGTGTGCTCGAGTAATTGTATTTACTTGGCCAACACACACACACAGCACACACACACACACACACACACACACACCCACACTAATGCATACACTCATATTCGATAAATAATTCACCCGCCTATCGGTTAAGCCATAAACGCTACACCCAGCGATTTATTTGCATTTCCCTCGGTGGATATGCATAATCGATAAATATCTATCGAGTCCAAGTCATCTCTAGACTAAATGAGCTTTTGTAATAGTTTCTCTAATGCCAGTAATCGGAGTTATCGGAATCTTAAACCGATTAGGCCTTAGGTTAGGGTTTAAATCGTCATTTTTTGAATCTAAAAAGCTCTTGATTTGATTCTGTAATGCCAGTAATCGAAGTTATCGGAATCTTAAACCGATTAGGCCTTAGGTTAGGGTTTAAGTCGTCATTTTTTGAATCTAAAAAGCTCTTGATTTGATTCTGTAATGCCAGTAATCGAAGTTATCGGAATCTTAAACCGATTAGGCCTTAGGTTAGGGTTTAAGTCATCATTTTTTGAATCTAAAAAGCTTTTTATTTGATTCTGTAATGCCAGTAATCGAAGTTATCGAAGTTAGGGTTAAATTAATCAACTTTTGAAGGTTTTTAATAGTTTCTATAATGTCAGTAATTGAAATTATAGGAATTTGAAGCAGATTATTCGTAGTCTGGAGTCTTAAGTCATCATATTTTGAAGTTGAAAAGATTTGAAAGCTTTGTAATAGTTTCTGGAAAGCCAGTAATCGGAATTATAGGAATTTGATGCAGATTAATCCGATTAATTGACCAACTTTCCAAGCTTTTCTATGGTTTCTGTATTACTAGTAATCGGAATTATCGGAATTTGAAGCAGATCCTAGTCTTAGTCTTAAATTCATCAAATTTTTAAGCTGAAAAGCATTTAAAGGTTATTTAATAGTTTCTAAAACTCCAATAAACAGAGTTATCGGAATTATCGAAGTTATCGCACTGATTACCCCTATTTAGTCTAAAATTCATGAACTTTTGAAGGTGAAATCCACTTGAAATCGATTTGAAATCACTCAAAAGAATCATTATTTTGTCCATGGCCTGGAGGCAACCTGGAACATCTCCTTTCTGACTTCCTTCAGGACCATTAGAGATACTATATAATGTATGGCAACCGAAATCGGCGGCTATTAGCGTGTCCTGGACACAAAAGAAGGCAGGATGAAGGCTACAAAAGCAGAAATATGCAAGATAAATGCACAGAGAAAAATTATTATTAAAATAAGCAAAGAAAGATAAGATTTAAAATAGAAAATATTCAGAAATTTTAAAACAAAAAGGGTTTACATTTCTTGTATTCCTTAAAAATGTAGAATTTTTTTTATAGAAAACTTTTTCAACTTTAAAGAAAGTTTAACCACGCCCATTGAAAGCTGATGTGTGGAAGCTCCTGGAAGGGGGTGGAAGGGGGTGCAAGGATGCCTGTGTGTGAGGGACTCAATATTGAAATCTTTCAATATCTTTCAATAAAATATGTAGATGCCTTCAATCCCCACACACTGCCCCGCCCCCCACCTGATGGCCCGGCAAATTGACAGCGCGGCAGCTGAGTTTTACAGCCCCCAACCCTGCCACCCAACCCTGCCACCCAATCCTGCCACCCAATCCTGCCACCCCCCTCGAGACGGGTCAATGGCAATATTATTAGCCATGGGCGTGGGGTGTGGGGGGTCGGATTTTTTTTTGGTTTATCCAGAACATGTCCTCCTGCTCCTCCACAACAGTGGTTCCAAATAAATCAGTAACAATTTTTCATCTAAAATCTTTTTGCCATGCAACTGATTTATGTCCTTTTTTGCCCACTGTGCCGGTTGAAAAGGATATCCCCTGGTTGTGGGTGTCTCACCCTTGAGAGGCCTGACTGTAAGGGAGATGCTGAGCTGTCGTCTGCTTTGTGACACATTGACATTTTTGTCCAGGAGTTGGGGCCGAGGATGATACAGGATACGAGAGCACAGGAGCAAGCAAAAAGGAGCGGAAGGTGCCGGGCTCGATGGATTTCATTTAAATTTGCTGTCAACGCAATTACATGGTTGCCAAGGTCCCCGAAATCCGCTTCCTGTTTCAGCCACTGTTGCAACTTCTAAGTCAAATAAGACAGGACCTAGCACTGGGAAAAAAACTTGGGTATCTTTTGGGGTAAGGTTGAGTATCGGGTATCCTATAGCTTGTAATTAAAGAAAACTTTCATATTTTTTAAGCTTAATAAAAAGAAAGCAAGAAGAATGCTTTAAAACGCAAAACGAGTACCGGGTATCACATAGTTTTTAGTAATTTAAACTCGTTCTGTACCTTCCTAGGACTCCCAGAGATACCAAAAGCTTTACAAAAATACCGCTCTCAAATACATTTCCCTCAGTGTCCTGTAAGGATAACGACAGCCCCAGGCACTTGAGCCCTGCCACATGTGATACCCCCCATATTGATTCGATTCATTTGCTTCGCACTGCTTCATTCCAATCCCAAATGACTCACTTTACTCCCAGGCAACATTTGTTCCATAAAAAACAGGCCAAACGGGCCAGGCAGGAGGCGAGGGGCGGTGTTCGGGCCAATAAACCACGCCCACACCTAAATAAAAGTCCATACAAATATATGTCTAAACCGCCACAACAACAACAAAAATGAATAAAAGCGAAAAAAAAGAAAAAAAAAGGAAAACAATAAAATTAAGAAATTTTCAAATTTATGCATGACACACCTGACGACGATTGACGATTCGCCATGATTGCCTCTGGATCTGGATCTGAATGTGGGTGTGGTTGTGTGTGTGTGTGTGTGCCACGCCCACCTGCTCAATTGTTTCACCCACGCCCACATCCCCATACAAAATATATATACATTTAATTTTTTTATTTTTTTTTTCGCATTAACTTCCTTAGAGAATTTCCGGCCTTAAGCTTGTTAAGCATTTTTATTGCCTCTGCCAGCTTAATTATTTTTGGTGCCCTTTCGGGCTTTGGGAGGTCTTGTGGGAGGTTGGGGCTTAAAATGAGGGTAGAGGCTCGGTCCAGGGGCTTACATGTGAAGTTACGGCTCATTTGGGTAATGTCAATAAGTCGGATCTCTCGGGGGAGCTGCACAAATTGACTTCTGGCAAATTAATGTGGGAAAACCAAAAAAAAACCAAAAAAAAACCGAAAAAAAGGAAAAAATAATAATAATAAAAAAAAACACTGTTAATGGAAATAATTCCTTCCTTTTTATTTTCGCTGAAAAAGGATCTTTTTTGATATAAGAGAACGCCAGAATGCCAGGACATTCTATATATAAATTCCAAGCGCTGGTAATTATAATTTAATTAAACGAAATAACGGGATTCCTATAGCGCGTGTCTCATAATTTGATTTTTTTTTGGGATAATTTAAGGTTTTAAATTAAATAGAAATTTGGGGATACAACATTTGTTTGTAATTTTGCAATAAAAGTCAAGGATTTCCTTGGTTTTTATCGATTTATTTGGCTTTAATGCAAGAATGAGCCTGTTTGTCTCACAAGAGGACGCTGCCTTGCAATGTACAGCTTGAAATTCCTTTAAATAGTTCCCAAAACTTAATGAATATTTGTAATCCCATTCCAGGCTATGGAAACATTGCACCGAGGACAACGCTGGGCAGGATCGTGACCCTGGCGTATGCCTTCTTTGGGATTCCTCTGACCCTGGTCTACCTGAGCAGCACCGGCAGCATCCTGGCGCGGGTGGCCCGCGAGGTCTTCTCCAAGGCCCTGTGCTGCTGTCTGTGCTCCAACTGCGGCTACTGCTGCTACGACGAGAAGCGGATGGCCGAGAAGGAGCGAAGAATGCGGCGGAAGCGGCAGCAGGAGGAGCTCCGGAAGCAGCAGGCGGTGATGCAGGAACCGTATTATGTCCGTGATGTCTACCATGCCACGCCCGAGAAGGATGCAGCTGGCGGAGGGGTTGGAGGAGTTGGAGGTGGCGGCGTGGCAGGAGCACCACCAATGGCTGGCGCTGGTGGAGCCGCGAATCCCATGGCCCCTGGCTGCCCACCCGGCGACATCGACTCGCTAAGCGCCAGCGAATCGAGGGGATCCATGCATGGCCTCAGCATCCTGGCCCCCATCCTCCTCTGCTTCTCCATGATGATCATCTACATTGTGTTTGGGGCTGCGGTCCTCTACCGCCTGGAGAACTGGCCCATCCTGGACGGGATCTACTTCTGCTTCATGAGCCTCTCGACCATCGGCTTTGGGGACATGCTGCCCGGCCTGCGACGCGAATCGAATGCCACCACCTGGTTCTGCTCGGTGTACATCATGTCCGGCATGACCCTGACCGCCATGTGCTTCAATGTCATTCACGAGGAGATCGTCCATCGCATCCGGATCGTGGTGGAGTTCAAGAAAACGAGTGCCGCCAATTCGGCGGGCGGTTTGCAAGGTCCTGGCTCCGTTGCCCCCACCGGCTCCATGATGGACCTGGTCCACGAGGAGGGCGGGCAGTACTATGTACCGGCATCCTGACACTACGAAAAGCGAGGACATCTCTACCAGCGTAACCCCACCGAAGAGACCCTGGTGACAGGTGGGTTTTTGCCTTTATTATTGTCAAAACTATGTACATTTATTTATGGATATTTTTGTTAATCCTTTAGACACTCCCACATCGCTGGTGCTGAAGGACTACGTGAATCATGAGCTGGTGCCCATTTTGACCATGGATCCGAACGGGGCCCGGCTGACCCCTGCGCCCGCCTACACGCCCGCCCCCTCGGTGCTGCCCACCATTCCCGGCGACGTCTCCACGCCCGGCAACAGCTGCATCGCCCACGGCAGCGACTCCGGCCTGGGCTACTCCTCGCTGAGCAGTCCGCTCCTCGATGTCCTCACCACACCCACGGCGGGCACAGCCGCTTCCGGTGTGTACACCCTGGCCGAGGAAACAGAACTGGAGCTGCAGGAGACGCACGTGGACAGAGACAGGGATAGGGAGCGCGAAAGAGAGCGCATCTAAGAGCCAACGAGCGAAAGTATTTGGGAAAGCAGCAGTATTAGTTAGAGATTAGCCTTAGACTTAGTCTTAAACTAGATCCAATCGGTATATAGCCTATAAATGACATTTTTTTTGGTTTTTTTTTTCCAACCTAGTGTGTGTATGAGTGTTTAATTTGGTGTACGTGAACCAGGCGTCCCGTTGGACCCGGAAATATTCATAAATTCTAGACTAAGTCGAACTATCATTGTACATAAAGAAAATATATATATGATATATATGTGGCATGGACGAGGGAGGATACATTTCCATAGCTTCTAAGCAGATCAAACGATTGTAAACAGAATCCCATTACATAAAACCATATATATATTTAGTCGATATGGAAAATAATAAATAAAATACAAAAAAATAGCTGTTATACTCAAAGTAAACAGAATAAGCGATAAATGTGAGGTTAGGGATGACCAATGCGATTTGATTTTCCAAGAAAATATCACTACAGATTTAACTATAAATTTTCAAAACCATTAACCGATTTTCTCTGTGTATTCTTTGGTCATCTCTGGAGTCACAGGAACGAAACACTTCCATTACTTTTCGAACAAAGTTCTCCCATCGAATTGTTCGAAATTCCACTTTCAAATAGATAAATTCTTCTTATTTATGTAAGAGAAAGCCAGAAAGCAAAACTACATAATCCAAAATACCCATACCTAATCAAAGACACATTTTATACGTAAATCAAGCTTAGAAGAATTACATTATATGTACTAAATACCATAAAAAATATGCTACACATAAAAATATATATATATAAAAAACGAAATATGTCTAGGTAATTGTTTTTTTTTGTAATTGTAATAAGCGTACCGTGGGTAATGAGGAGACAATTTAACTATGCATACATATTATCAATGAATTAAAATTCATAAATTTAAATAAATGTTTGAACTACAAAAGAAAAGAACGAAAAAAATGAAACGAACTTGCTAAACTTTGTAAATGTTGAAATATACCCAATTGTATATTTATAACACACGCAGCAGTGAAATAAAATCAATAAAAACTTAAAAAAAAAAAAACACATTAAGCCTTTGGCGGGATTTTCTGGTCTGGTTCAAGAAAAGCTTGTTTTCAAATTCAAAATCAATCTCATTTGGCGGCTCTTAACAGAGCTGTTAAGCTCAGTGTTGTAAGTTGACCAAGAGCTGTTAAAGTTAATATTAACCTAATTAATTTTGTTTATTTTCGTTTTCAACTTAACCACAGGGAAAATATATTAAATATATTTACTTATTGAGATCCAATTGAAAAAAGAAGCTTGTCTTATTTTAAAAAATGTGTTGGATAAGAAGGTACTTCATTTTAGTGCTGTTAAGCGCAGTCTTTACATTACATTATTATAATAATGTATTTTTTATTATGAATCATTTGTTTTTGAAAAAAACCCATTAAAACATATTTATATATTTGTTTTTATTTTTATAAGCAAATAACTGAACTAAAATTATTTTAATTTGGTATAACATGTTTAATAACAGCTCTGATTACTGTTACACCTCTGTTAAACATACGAGTCCTTTCAAACACTAAGCAAGCTGCCATTTTAACTTTACCGTTAGAATAGGAAATAATTTTTGTTGGCGTGCTTTCGAGACGCTGAGCTGACATTATTTGTTTGCACGATGAACTGGTCAATCATCATTTTGATTTTGCTCAATTGCCTTTGTCCAGGCACCGTCTCACTGGACGACGACTGTCCCACCTTGGCGGATGCAGATAGCTTCTCCCAAACGCAATTGTTGGACCGCTTGACCCATGGCTGCCGCTACGATCGCCTGGAACGGCCCATAACCTATTCGGAGACGGGTCAGCGCCTGCCCGTGGACGTCTACATGAGAGCCTACATCTACTTTATGCAGAATCTCGAGGCCCACGATCTGCAGTTCAAAATCTACGCCCTGCTTCAGATGCGCTACCTGGATCCTCGTCTAAACTTTCGCACGGTGAGCCCCAAGAGGAAGCAACCGATATTGGGAGAGCAGCAGCTGCGCGACACCCTCTGGATGCCACACATATTCCTGGCCAACGAAAGAGACTCCAGTATATTGGGTTAGGCAATAAAGTTTACGTTTTGTTACCCAAAAATCTCAATTATGTCCATTTTATACTTCAGGTATGGCTGAAAAAGACATTCTAACCTCCATTTCGCCAGACGGCACCGTTATAGTTTCCAACAGAATCAAAGCCACTCTTTATTGCTGGCTGAACCTGAAAAAGTTCCCCTTCGACGAACAGCACTGCTCCACTGTGCTGGAGAGTTGGATGTACAATACTTCGGAACTGGTGCTGCACTGGGAGCAAAAGCGTCCCATAACCTTTGATTCCGGGCTGCATCTAACCGAGTTTGTCCTGCAAAGATCCTGGTACAATGAAACTGTGATAAATGCCGATCTCAGCGATCTGCGGCATGGAGCCTTTGCCGGAAACTACAGCTCGATGAGCTTTACGGTGCACCTGACCCGTGTAGTTGGCTTTTATTTGATGGACTACTTCCTACCCTCGATGCTGATTGTGGCCATATCGTGGGTCTCCTTCTGGCTCCAGGCAGACCAAGCCCCGCCAAGGATCACCCTCGGAACCAGCACCCTATTGACCTTCATTACACTGGCCTCTGCCCAGGGAAAAACCTTGCCCAAAGTCAGCTACATCAAGGTGTCGGAAGTGTGGTTCCTCGGCTGCACCATCTTCATATTTGGCAGCATGGTGGAGTTTGCCTTTGTAAATACCATTTGGCGGCGCAAGAAGAGTGTGCCGGTGAAGAAACTAAACAGCAAGCACATCCTTAAGTCCACTCTTTCCCCGACATTACTGCGCCGCAAGGGTCACGCTCGTTCCAAGTCCTTTTCGGGCATGGCGTTGCAGAAAGCCATGGATGCCGGTTCCCTGGGTGGCGGAACGAACTTCAATAACTACCTGACGGTGAACCTACCCATCACCACCATTAACGAGGGGCAGGTGCTGGGCGACACCCACAAAAAGCTGGACGTTAACTTTGTGGAGAGTGCCTTTGGCGGAAAGGGGGCAGCCCGATCCACGGGAACCCTAAGCAGTGCGGCAACCACTTCGCAATGTGGCAGTAACAATCGTCTAGATAGTAGCGTGGGTGAACCCATAGGCGAGGAGGAAGTGGACTTCAGTGGCTGGACCACGCTAACGCCACAGGAGATCGCCATTTGGATTGACAGTCGCGCTCGTTTTGTGTTTCCCCTCGCCTTTTTGGTGTTTAATTTCTTTTTCTGGACATTTGTCTACTGTATTTAAATATGCCTTTAAAGCTCGTAAAACCTGTAGTGTTTGTCTGAAGTGTTTTTTGTTCGAATTTTGTTTATAACTTATGAAATATGATTTTAAATCTCAAGGATTCTCCTTATTAGATATTTTAATTTTGGTCTTAAATGCTTAATGTAAATGTTTGATTTTGATTTTTTAATATATTTCTAATAGCATATTTTGATTCTGAAATCTTGATGCACCTGTAAAAGTCTGTTTGGACTTGAAATTCCCGCCCAGCTGTTGCGCATTCGCGGTCAGTGTTAGTAAGTGCGTGATAACAGGTATGCCAGAGATGGCACTAATCCCACCAAACATACCATTAACCGTGCGTTAGAGCAGTACAGCTATAGGGCGGGTGTTCTTTTTTTTCCCAACAAACACGCATGCACAAACACATACAGAGCAACAATAACATCGGAGCCCCAAAAAACGTTCGGTCGGTCGGTAGCTCGCGAAAACTTCGTCGTGAATTGTAAATGGGAAAAAAATAGAAAAAAAGGAGGCTCCAACGCGTTTGGTTTTTTTTTTATTGTGCAGCCCTACGCCAAAAAGGCAAGGAATTAAAAAAAACGGCGCAGCAGCCCAACAACAACAGCATGTGCAAGTGCAAGGCAAACATAAACAACGGTGAAGAGAAGTGACTAAAGAAGAGGAAGCATCAACATGCGTGCGTGTGTGTGTGGGCGCGTGTGTGTGTACAACGAAAATATTGTATAAATCAAATTTATATATGTTTTTTTTCAACCGAGGTGATCACTCAATCTTTTCCTCACCCCCTTTCGATTCGAATTGCCAGGAAAAAAATTTGGTTGAAGCAAAAAAAAAAACAAGGCGCAAGCAACAAAAAAAAAACGTGAAAAAATAACAAATATTAAAAAAAAAAAAAACAGGAGCATAACTTAATGCTAACCGGTAAAGTTTACCGCTCCCTCTAGTGCTACAAAAACAACCAACTTGGAAGAGAGAGCCAGAACAACAGCAACTAAAAACAAAAACAACTAGAGGAGAAAGAGCGGTGCAACGCACGTTGTCCTGCTATCGGCATCACCTTCTCCTACTATCTCTTCCTGCTCCACCGCTCGCAACTCTTCTTCCTCCTCCTCCGTGGACACCATGGACACCATCTGTAGATTGTGCTTCCAAACGGCAGCGGTAAGAAAATTTAAAAACATACTTTATATACTAAATATCTACGGAATGTGGAATGCAACACAGAAACTGTCAGTTCTGTATTTTGTTATTTCTATTGATTTTTAGGTGGCCGGGAGGGATCACTGGGCAGTGGGCAGGGGGAGGAGTTTAAACAATTGAATTTGTGCGGGATTTAGCGCTGTCGCCGTCTCTGCCTCGGTCGACTTTGCTGCTTTCCACTGTTATTGTTCGGTGACAGTGTTGTCCTAGAAAAAAAATAGCTAAAACCCCAAAAGGAATTTGTTTTGGTAGAAAACATTTAAAACAAATACCGTTTTTAAGTGCCCCAAAAAATACTAAAGCTGCCCTAAAAACTATATGTTTAACGATTTTTCCACAAAAAAATCGTTCTTTAAACTGTAAGATTTACCAAAATATTGCCTAATATAATATACACAAGATCCACTTAAAACAACTAGCTAAAAAATCATTATTTTTCAGATAAAAAAGGTTTACAAGCACCTAGCTTAAAAATTAGTCAGCTTTAAAAAAGCTAAGTGATCAGCAATAAGTGGCGGTGGGAAAGGACAGGGGGTGGGTGTTGAAAAGCGCGCGCATTGCTTTCTTTTTCCCTCTCTCGGGGAAAAGTTGGGGCTCTCATACAGAGAAATACGGACCCATACAAAAACAATACACATATGCGACCCCAAACTATTGCTGAACAATTTTTATTTTTAGCCAACTCAGCCCGAAAAGTTGTTCAAGCCGACAACTTGAAAAAATATTATTTTTACATTTTGCTTACGCCGCTTGCCGCTCTTGCTTTTCACTTTGACTCCTTTTCAACATTCCCCCTCTGATTGCTCCCCAATCCCCCCTCGTCTTCCCTTCCCCTTCCCTTTCGAATTTCATGCTCCCCATGAAGAGCACAAAAAGAAATACATAATAAAACAAAATGACAGAAATTGCGCCAAGGCAGCCGTGGAGCAGAGGCGGGGAAGAGCTTTTAATTAAGGGGGATTATTATATATTTTAATGTAAAATAAAATTCTTTGTTTATTTTATATTAATTTCTAAAAAAAAAACAACTCCCATATCTAGTTTTCTGATCGAATTCCTTTACATTCAATGGAATGTGTGAACCCCCTTCACAGACTCCTCTGCTTTGGGGCGGCTAAACAAAACAAAAAGCAAAAGAATAACAAAACGCTGTACCAAAGACAAAAAAAACAACACGAAACGTTGCCAGTGAATGTTGTTGTTATTATTATTTTTTCCCTCTATTTGTGTGTGTGTTTATCTTCTTGGTTGTTATTTCTATTTTGTGAATAGGTGGGGTGCAGAATGGTAGGGAGGGGAAGGGTGAATAAGGTTGGGTTGCCACAATAAATAAAAAGCATTATTGTTATTACAGTTTTGCTTTTGAAATTCAGAAAAAAAGAAAACAAAAAAGGTTCAAGTGAAATGCGAGAAAAAAATAAAAACAAACTCAATTAATGATAATTAATTAATTAAAAATCGAATTTTTCTGATTTCTACTTCCAGTTATTCCAGGTGCCGGGCTATAGCATACCCACATGCGTACGCTGCTCGGAACAGTTGACCAACAATTCCAACTTTCATCAATCGGTGGCAGCAACGTCCGTTGGCGGCGGCGGCGTCGGTGGGGTTGGATCCGCCGCAGCGGCCTCAGCGGCTGCTGCCGTTGCTGCCGCCTCTGCCTCCGCAGCCGCTGCTGCTGCCGCTGCCGCCGCCGCTGCAGCATCCTCGTCCACGGCATCCTCCAGTGATAGCGACGCCGTGGCCCAGCAACTGACCAACGGTGGCAATGCCGCCGCAGCCGCCGTCTTGCAACTGCAACAGCAGCACCAGCACCAGCAGCAGCAACAACAACAACAGCAGCAACAGCAGCAGCAGCAGCAACAACAACAACAGCAAATGCAATCATCGAGTTCTTCCGAGAATCTGCAGTCCCAGGACGACTCCGAAGATGTAAGTGCTCCTTGAGAGAGAGCTTTAGGTTCCATAATTTATAAGTCAAGATGTTTCAAAACAGAATTCTAATAAGACTTCTAATAAGAAAAATCTCTTTTAAAAACTCCAAACAAAAGTCAGCTGTTCCTTTTCTGCTTCTTTAAAAGAAGGAAACTATAACGGTAAAACAAAAAAGTCCAGTTGGAAGCCAGGGAAACCCTTGTTCTCATCTAAGCTTAATCCAATTGGGAATTGGTTTAACAAAACTGTGAAAAAGAATTAAATTCCACATTTTTTATGGGATACAAAATTGTATAAAGGGGGCATAAGCCACTGCCAGTATAAAAAACAAACTCCTTGCTCCTTTGGTGCACTTGTTTATTATTATTGTGCTGTGTTTTTTTGTTTTTTTTGTTTTTTTTTTACTGCTCCCACTCGCGAAACGAAAATACATGAAAACATACGTACAAAAACACAGACATATATTCGCTTGCACATTCATAGCCTCTTCGTTGGCTTTTATTTCTTATTTTTTTGCCGTTTCTTTGCATGTTCTTGTTGCCTTTCTTTTTCCATCATGCAACAGAGAGCTGCAAAAACAAAAAAAGAAAAAAACAAGAAAAAAACTAAAAAAAAAAGAAAGGAAAAGAAAAAATTTTAAACAAATAAAAATAAGAATGGGTCAACTCGACTATGGGGAATACCCTACCCAAATTAAGCTTTTGACAGAGACAGTGTTGGTTAATGAATAATTTTTGAATTAAATGTTGTTCGTTACCAAAATTTATGTAGAATTCGTCACTAATTTTTTGTAACTTTTTTTTTTATATTTTTCACTTTATTGAGAAAATTTTAAAATTAAAAAATCTATAATATATATTTTAGGATTTTTTTATAGATAAAAAAGTTTCACCTGAAGAGTATTTGGAATTTCATTTCTTACCAATACGTTGCTGCTCATTTTCTTGTTTTCCTTTATATTTATATATATATATATATATATATATATTCGTATATATAAAGCCATATATTTTGTTCTTTTTTTCCATTAATATCTTCTCGGTCGGCGTCGGCGTCTCGGTCGACGTCGCTGCTGGCCGGAGCGCAGCGGTTTTGTGGGCTGTGTGAGGCGAAAAAAAATTCATTTTCAGTTGATGCTTTCGGTGTGTGGGTGTGCGTGGCACGCAAGTAGCTAAAAAACCATAATAAAAAATCAAATAAATAATAAATACTTATATGGCAGAGACCAACAGTAAAAAAAAACCAAAAAAAAAATAAAGTGTAATTAGAGAAGAGAACATTCGCAATAAACAAACTGAATTCGCACGGGAATTTGCAATCTGTTCTTTTGGCCGCCAGCTTGTTGAGCGTGAGTGGGGGGAAGGTAGGGGGTGGTGTCAGTGGGTGGGTGGGAGATCCCACAAGGAGACCCCACGAGGAGGAGGACCCATAATTAAACCCTTTTTTGTCCTAGCTTTGTCCTTGTTTTTTTTCCAAATCCAAACAATAATTGTTCTGAAATTCCATATTTATAAATAAATAATTAAATGGTTTTTGCATTTTTTGCTTTAATTGAGAACCTAGATTAATTTTTAATTGAAGTCAACTATTAAATATTCATAAAGTGTGTTATTAAAGCCTGACCCATTTTTGTTACTCCCAAGGCAGTTCGTCACCGACCTAAACTGCTCGTCCTTTGATACACTGAAAACAAACTTTGTTTTACTTTTTTTTCATAACCAGGTGGATCTGATATTCAACGAGGAGGGCTCCTGCCCACTATGCAACAAAACGTTCTCGCGCAAATCCTCGCTCATGACGCACATACGGAATCACTCGGCGGAGCGTAAGTTTGTGTGCACTTATTGCCACAAAGGTGAGTTTTTAGTTAATATCCATCCTACTAATATTTTGAATAAACTATAATATATATATTATAGGCTTCACGCAGGCGGCCAATTTGAGGAACCACGAACGCATCCACACCAACGATCGGCCATATCAGTGCGTGGATTGCGGCAAGACCTTCACGCAGATCACGAACCTGAACAACCATCGTCGCCTGCACACCGGAGAGCGTCCGTTTGTGTGTAATGAGCCAGAGTGTGGTCGCAGTTTCGCCCAGGTAGGATACGATCTCCTCCAGAATCCAAGGATATCCATTTATTTTCCATTGTTTTTCAGGTGACGAATCTGAACAACCACATGAAGTCGCACCACAAGGTGCAGCAGTACTGCTGCAATGTCTGCAACAAGAAGTTTACGCAGGTCACGTCGCTGAACCAGCATCTGCAGGCTCATGCCGGCGTCACCGGCTACTACTGCCCGAGGTGCCCGGACAAGAACTTCAAGCTGCAATCCCAGCTGCACACGCACATGAAGACGCACGGACTGGCCTTCCCGTACGAGTGCCCCAAGTGCGACGAGAAGTTCCTGCAGCAGGCGCATCTCGACCAGCACCTCAAGATGCACGACGAGTTCAAGTACAAGTGCGACATCTGTCCGAGCAGCTTCAATCAGGAGTCGCTGCTGAAGAAGCACGTCCAGCGGCATGTCGAGGGGCGCTACCTCTCCTGTCCGGTGGCCAATTGCGCCGAATCGTTCGCCGTGCGCCAGCACCTGTCCAAGCACCTGCTCACCAGCCACTCGCACCACGAGCTGCCGCCTCCCAAGCGCTCCAAGAAGACTGGGACTCTTCAGGCGCCGCAACAGCCGCTGGCGATGATCGGCCAGCCTTTATCCCTTCAGCACACGACGGGGCAGCGTAAGAAATCACTTTTCTATATATAGAAAGAATATAGTTTCTAATCGTTTAATGTCCTTTACCAGGTGGTCGTCCGCCGAAAAACAAGAACAAGGCGGCTCTGGCCGCCACGGCCATTAAAATTGAGATCAACGAGCCGCTCCACAGCCAGCATATCATCAGCAACGCCAGCGGCCTGTCCATCCAGCAGCAGATCAGCCAGCACATCCAGCACCAAGCCCAGCAGCAGCAGCAACAGCAGGCGGCGCAGCAGCAGCAGCAGCAACAGGCGCAGCAGCAACAGCAGCAGCAGCAGCAGCATCTGCATCTGCCGATGGGACAGGCGGTGAAGGCGCGCTTTATACCCACTAAGTAGGATACTAGAAACGAAATCGAAATGACGGAAGGATGGAAGGAAAGGTCTCTCGTAGCTTAAGCTCCGATCAATCAGCTGCTAAAATCCCTAGCCATAGCCAAAGTAGCATCTTACAGCATAAACCAGGATCCCTGAAATGCCGGGACTTTCACGATTTCTCCTTTTTTTTTTTTTTTTCTTTTTGGGGTTTTTAACAATTAATTATCAGATAATCCTTTGCGAAGGAACTCATCATCACAACTAAGTTAAGAATGAAAGCCGAGTTACAGAAATCGATTTGTATTCTTTGTATATTGGAAATAAGCTCAAAGAACCTTTTCATTCGAAAGAGTTTACATATTTTATTATGTAAATTCGAGTTTTTAACACTAACTTTGTACACTCTTTTGAGTTTTTATCCATTTTAAAAATTGTATTTATTCAAAATTAAGCTGTCTTTGAGCGACTTTCGCGAAGAACCCGTATTAAGAGTCGGCGGCAAGCTGCTGGTTCGGTTTGGTGTCAAATCTTTAAAACAATACCCTTCTTAAAACAATACCCTTCTATTACTATTCTAAACGATGCGATAGACCCTTTTTAATAACCAAACACGCCCTCAAAATCATTTTATCAAAACTATATAAAAAAAATGTATAAAAAAAAGTAAGCACCAGATGAACAGACAAAACAAGAACCGATCTAAACTTATGCACATAAACACCCACATTTACATCAATTCAAAATATATATATAGTATATATATATATATATTATATAGTTGAGAGAAGATCAAGAGCAAGTTGTAACTTAAATCGAATTAAAATTTTAATGTAATGCAAAGGCACACAGCGAAAGGTAAAAAGTAAATTATGAAACAAGAAAAAACAAATTACCTACAATTAAAAGTAAAATTATTCATAGTGAGGAAGAGCAACAAACAATTTGATGATTACATATGGTATATATTTAAGTTTAAGCATTAGTTTAAGTGTTTTTATTTTTTTTTTTTTAATAAACCATTAAAAAAAATCTAAAGAAAGGAAACAAGTTAAGGCAAAATAAAAGTTTTTTAAATGGAATTTTCAAAAAAAGTGTTTAAATCGTTCCCAAATCAAAAACTCATACAGATCGGTTATATATAATACATATATATATATAAATATATATATATAGAATCTATTTACGAATGTATATGCCATTTATAAAAGGTTATTAATTTACATTGAACTTAAGGGCTAAGACGAGCAAAGAAGCAATGAAGCTAATATTTAGAACAAGAAACGAACGCGATCAATTCGAGATGAGTATATTTGGCTCGATGGAGTGCAGGACATTGAATCCTTTGTGAAGGATGCAGGTGCGTTGAATGCCGCAGGCCACCAAAAAGTGTGAGAACTAAAAAGGAATTTCGAATTAAACTTTGAGAGAGGAAATTTGCTAACAAAGTTATTACCTCCACGGAGTGCTGGTGTATGTTGCTGACACAAACCACAATCTTGCCTCTTAAAAGGGACTCCAGCTGGGGGATGGGCAACGCGTCCAGTCGCTGCTCACCCAGCTGGACGGTGGCGAAGGGAATGTTAATGCTGTGCGGGACATGGACCCTTCCGTACTCCACAATGCTGCGCAAGTCAACCAGGGCTAGTTCCGAGGGATTGTGGAGCAGCAAGTGGAGCACATCCTTGGCACTGATCCGGGGACACTGCTCCTGCTGCAAATGCTTTAGTTCCACGTCATCGACGCCAATGTCCTGGAAGAGATTTCGGTTAAATTAAAGCCATTTGGAGAGATATTTCAATCCTTACCAGATCATGGAGCGTGTGGAGGCGAAGGGCGTGCTGGCGGTGCGTTATACTTTTCGGTGTTGCCTCGTACATCTTCTGGGATTCCAGGACACAACCTTCCATCACAATGTCCGGCAGATCGGAGAAGAGCAGGATACACTCGTTGAAGCCGGAGGAGAGTAAAGTGCTTCGCAGCTGGCGCAGAATTGCGATGCCAATAAATAGAGGATACGAACTGTCGCCCAGCATTAGCTTGTCCCACAAATGCAGGATCTTGTGCAGCGGGAAAACGTCTATTAAATACATTGAAATAAATTTGATATTCATTTAAGAACCGATTAAAATATTTATATTACGGGAAAACATGGTCAGGAACCAGGGTATGGCAAAGAGCTCTGGAATAAAGCTAATGCTGGCCAAGTGCTGGGCAAGTAAAGGTTCGTGGAAGGCGGTCAGTTGAGAGAACTTGCTGAGATACTCCTTGATCACCGCCGAGTTGTCCTTGAGGAAGAACCACTGCAGATACTTTGGAATAAACTTGAACAGACTGAGAAAGGCAAGTTCTAAAAATACAGAAATAATTATTATTTATTCGAAATAGAAAAGAAGTTCCATGACAAACCCTCATTGTTAAAGTTGAGATAGAGAAACGGAGCCGTCAGCGAGTCCAATCCCTGCCAGTAGACGTACTGAGGATGGGCCGTGACCCAGGCCTTCAGCAGGCGACGCAGCTTGCGGTGTCCGTCCGGGGAGGAGAGCAGCTCATCATACTGATGGCATCGCGGTATGTCAACCTCTATCTGGCGGTCTGTGCTGGTGGCCGTGTACTTGTCGATCTTCCAGTAGCTGCCATTGGGGACCACGTCGAGGAGGGCGGCCCAAATGGCGCCACGCAGCAGGGGCGGCACATCCACCAAGGCCTCGCGCTGCAGCTGCTCCGCCGTATGGGGATGGCCCTGGAGGAGACGCGTAAAGAGACGGACGCGCTGGAACTGGTACTCGATGTCCTTCTCGCGAATCACCAGCGGCAGGGCCTGAAGTTCGCGGGCGTTTAGGGCGGGAAAGCGCGGCGAATGCAGCAGCGGAAAGTAGACATGGGAGGGGAGGCGACTCAGCCGCTGGAGAAGAGCCTGAAGCCGGAGTGGCACCACCCGGTCGTCCATGAGCTGCGCCTGACTGCGTCCCGGACACACGCTCACCCCGCTTAGGCGGACGATCTGCGGCAGACCCAGGATGGGAGCCTCGCTCCGGATGAGTCCTTCTTTCTTCAGCTCCGCCTGCACATCGCCGCCGGCCAACTGCCACAGGTGGTAGATCTGCGAGAGCGGGCAAAGCAGCAACAGGGGCACCGGTTCCTTCTCCAACGATTCCAGGATTTCGTCTTCCTTGCTCAGCTCCTCGGCCACTGCCTGGAAGAGCGGGTGCTTCAGCAGCTCCCCTGGGAGAGGCCGCTTCTTGGGCAACACATGCAGGCAGTTCTCCAGCAGCTGCCGCAGCTCCTTGTCCAATGCCACGTAGCGCTCGTAGCACTGATGGTCCCTGGCGATCTTCTCCAGCACTCCATTGCTCCTGCCAAAGGCCAGGATCTTCCGAATCACATTCGAAAGCTTTAGCTTGGGCCAGAGTTCGATCTGGAAGAGGAGCTCCACCACGAGGAGCGCCATGGCCCAGACATCGCTCTTGACGTTGCCATTCAGGCCGAGCACCCGCTCCGGAGCCATGTAGCGGATGTTGCCGATGGGAAAGGGCACATAGCAGCCGCCCTTGGTCATGTGGTGGAGGCCATAGTTGAAGAGCTTAACCTGACGGCCATCCCGGGAGATGAGAATATGCTTGGGTTCTAGATTGTGGGCGACCAGGTGGTGCTGGCTTAGGACATCGATGCCGCAGGCGACTTGGTAGAAGATACGCAGGACCTGGCCTTGGGTCAGAGGATGCTGCCTTTTGGCGTAATCCTCCAGAGAAAGGCCCATGTACTCCGAAACCACAATCGTCCGTTCTAGAAGGATTACCATGGATTATAGAGGTTTATCGAGGATTATAGATCAGAAGGAGTATTATCATGGTTTACCATGCTTGCCGCGTATCACGTCCAGGTACTGGCACAAGTGCTCGTCCTGCAAGTCCTTCAGTTTTTGCGCCCTGCCCAAAATCGCAATCGAATTGGGCGTCAATGGGAGTCCATTGCTGCCGCAGACATCGCCCGGATGTAGCTTCGCAAAGAAGGTGACGGCGCACAGGCGGCTCTCCTGCTTGCTGCCCATCCTCCGCCGGGATACCGTGTTGTGTTGGCTTTTAATTTAAAAATTCATTAGCGCAAGCAGCAACAATTTTCAGACCATCAGCTGACGGCGTTGCCACCGGGCCAAAGTGCAACGCCCCCAATTATGTTGGGGGTCTTAAAACATTAGAGTTTCCTTATTCTTTTAATTGTTTTTATTTGCTAAATTAATTTATCACTGTGTCTTATCTTTAGATTTCCTAGTTTAAAGGTAATTTCTTTTATATTTTGTGGGAAACTGCGCAACAGTTGGCGGCGTTGCCATATATGTTTATGCGTGGATCTTATACGCGAAGTAAACATCAATTAGAAAAGCATAAAAATAAAAATCATATTGTTATTTGAGGTTTATTATTGCTTTCTTCTATAGTTTATTGATTAATGAATACAAAATTAGTGGAAATATTTTTAAATTATACACTGGCATCCCTGGTTGGCGCCATTTAATTAAACACTTACCAACACTGACCAACCCGCAGAGTGTTGTTTCTGTTTTGTGTTGTTGCTGTTTGTTGTGCTTGTGCTTGATTGTTGTTTTTGTTTCAGCAGCAGCAGCAGCAGCCACTTGCGATTTTGTTATTTTATTGCGCACTCGAAATTGTTTTGTTATTTCCAAGAGCACTACGATGCCAGCCGCAGTAGTAGTAATTTCTGCTTAGTTAGTCGCTCGCTAGTGGTGTGTGGTGTTTGGTGTTTGGCGTTTTGGCGTTTTGGTGTTTTTCTGTTTTGGATGTTTCAAATTTTGTCGATTATCCCCGTCTCAACAAATGTAAATTACTGCAAGTTGCACATTGAATATAAGCGATAAGAATGTCGATATTCGTCGAGTACACCGATCCGCAATGGCGGGACCTGGACATGCGCGCCCTGGACGTCGATCAGTCGTATCTGTATCTGAAATCCGATTATCCCGATCGATCCTACCTCTACACACTATCCGACGAGTGTTATACGGTATATATACATATATAATGATTGCATGGGTATTACATGGACGGAACATGTTACATCGCCGCCAAAACGGTTTCACTTTCAGTCCAATCAATTTACCAATTAAATTAATTCGATTTTCGCAGTGTCCATACACCAAAGTGAAAGCTCTGCCCGCTCTGGACGACGACATCGAACCGTTACGATTGAGCTCTGCATATGCGCTGAATTTCAAGATATATCAACACGATCAGGGTCACTATGCCTACGACAATGTGTACGTACTGTACAGTGATTACCTCCTAAGGGTGATCGAACAAAATTTCCATATTTTAGAGGATTTTACTTTTAATTCTTAAAAAAATTGTCAAAAAAAGTTGTATTTAAAGTTCAAAGAACTCTCCAAGTTTTATTTCCTCTTACTGAAGGTCTACTGTACTTGGAGTGCTTTTTTTTTATTCAAGTATGTTAACTAGTTTAAGCGAAACTACTTAGCTATGCAATTAAATATGTTCTTTTCAAGTTTAATCGATTTCTCCGCCTCTAAAAATACATTTAAAGAAAAAATCCATATTAATTTTCAATTAAAAACTAAAAGAAAATCCCCGTTTTACAGAACATCCCTGTGCTGGCTAAGACGGACGGATATCCAGGAGTTTGGGGTCTACAACCTGACCCTGCTGGAGAATGGAACCTGCTCCTTTGTCACCGACAAACCGGGCGTGCCCATCAATTACGGTGAGTCCGCGATCCGATCGAGCCACAAGTGCCACTCTAGAATGGATTACTTATCGCTGGCTATACTCTCTCTCTTCCAATAGCTTTCCTGGCCGTGTTCGTTCTGGTTGCCGCGCTCCTAATCTTGCTTAAGCTCTTCAGCTGCGCCTGGCGGTGTTATCGGTACGACGAGGCCGCTGCCGCCGCCGACAGCATCGGAGCCGCTGCCGCGAAGGCCACCCAACGAAAGCGCCTGCGCAGCCTGGACACATTCCGGGGGTAAGAGGCGATGCCTTTGGAACAGTGGAGCTCAAGGAGTCAACTCTGTGGTTCAAATCCTTGAGAAAATCGGAATTTCCTGGGGGTTGTTACCACAAACTTTGTCTATAATTCCGCCAATTCCTGTCTGATTCTCATCCGGAATACCTCAAACGATTTGTGATGAATTCCCTATCAATATGCATCAAAAAATGAGAACAAAAAAAATAGATATGTCAATATTTATCCCATTTTTCTAAGGAATCCCTTGCAAAAGTCGGGAAAAGTCGTGTTTTCCGCTATCGAGCCCGAACTATGTCTATATCTCAGCCAATATTCAACCGATTCTCAAGAGGAATACCTCTAAATGTTTGTGGCTCGATTCCCTATCAATCTGCATCAAAATTTGAAAACGAAAAAATTTTTAAATATTTTTCACATTTTTGTGGGCTAACCCCTTGTAAAAATCGAGAAAAATTGGGACTTCCGCTTTTCTTCCCGAACTATGTCTATATCTCAGCTAATTCTCATCCGATTCTTAAGCGGAATGCCTTTAAAAATTTGTGGATCGATTCCCTATCAATCTGCATCAAAAAATGAGAACGAAAAATTTTTTAAATATTTTTCACATTTTTGTAGGGAAACCCCTTGTAAAAATCGGGATTTCCGCATGTGACCCCGAATTATAGCTATATCTCAGCCAATTCTCATCCGATTCTCAAGCGGAATACCTCTAAATGTTTGTGGATCGATTCCCTATCAATCTGCATCAAAAAATGAGAACGAAAAATTTTTTAAATATTTTTCCCATTTTTGTAGGGAAACCCCTTGCAAAAATCGGGATTTCCGCATTTGACCCCGAATTATACCTATATCTCAGCCAATTCTCATCCGATTCTCAAGCAGAATACCTTAAATGATTCCAAAAACCCATCTCCCATCAATTAACAATTAAAATATGATAATTATATCATTTATTTCTCGTTAGACTCTCGATTGTGCTGATGATCTTCGTCAATAGCGGCGGCGGAGGTTACGCCTGGATCGAGCACGCTGCCTGGAACGGCCTGCACCTGGCCGACCTGGTCTTTCCCTCCTTCCTCTGGATCATGGGCGTGTGCATACCCCTCTCCGTCAAGGCCCAACTGTCGAGGGGCGCCAGCAAGGGACGCATCTGTCTGCGCATCGTCTGGCGGTCCATCAAGCTCTTCGCCATCGGCCTCTGCCTGAACTCGATCAATGGACCCAGCCTGGAGCAACTGCGAATCATGGGCGTGCTGCAGCGATTCGGAGTGGCCTTCCTGGTCGTGGGCGTGGTCCACACCCTGTGTAGTCGCCGCGACCCGATCAGTCCGCAGCGGTCCTGGCAGAGGGCTGTGCATGATATCTGCCTGTTCAGCGGGGAACTGGCGGTGCTCCTGGCTCTGGTGGCCACCTACTTGGGCCTCACCTTTGGCCTTCCAGTGCCCGGCTGTCCCAAGGGATACCTGGGTCCGGGAGGCAAACACGATTGGAACGCGAATCCCAACTGCATCGGAGGAGCCGCCGGCTATGCGGATCTGAAAGTCTTCGGCAATGCCCACATCTACCAGCATCCCACTGCGAAATATGTTTACGATTCGTCAGCCTTTGATCCAGAAGGACTTTTTGGTTAGTTCTGGATTTCATTTTCTTCTTTTTTATCGCTAAACTTGATCCTGTTTTAGGCTGCATTCTTAGCGTGGTGCAGGTGCTGCTGGGAGGCTTTGCTGGTGTCACCCTGCTGGTCCATCCCACCTGGCAGTCGCGTATCCGCCGCTGGCTTATACTGGCCGTGGTCCTGGGCCTCATTGGCGGCGCTCTGTGCGGTTTCTCGCGCGAAGGCGGCGCCATTCCAGTTAACAAGAACCTCTGGTCCCTGTCCTTTGTCTGTGTGACGGTGTCCATGGCCCTGATTATCCTGTCGCTCCTCTACTACTTCATCGATGTCCGGCAGACGTGGAACTGGTCGGGCTATCCCTTCACCGAGTGCGGCATGAACGCGATCGTGATGTATGTCGGACACACCATCATGCACCGGATGCTGCCCTGGCACTGGCGGATCGGGCCCATGAATACGCACTTCATGCTGCTGCTGGAGTGCACTTGGAACACCCTGGTCTGGGTGGGCATAGCGCTGTACCTGGACTCCAAGGAGTTCTACTACAGCCTCTAGATGCACACAAAACAAATGCCGCTTTGCCAAATAATTTAACGCTTTGTACATAAAGTAATTCCACAGGATATATATCTATATCTATATTTTTTTTTACCAAGCACAAGACCATAAAAGTGTGTCGTATTATTTGTATAATTCCGAATTTTTTGGTTGTAAGAAAAATTAATATGACTTTTAATAAATATTTAATAATAAAAACTAAATCAGAGTATATTTTTGTACTGTTCCCAGTATTTACAGATCTTTTCCTTATCAAAAACCAGTTTTTTTATTTAAGTTTAAAAAAACATTGCTAAATCCTTTAATGGTTTCAGGAAGGAACAGCGAGCTTTATATAGATCCTTGAGATATCTTCTAGAGGGAACAGCGATCTTTGTACCTTTCCCAGTATTTACAGAACCCTCTCCAGTCAAAAACCAGTATTCTTTACTTTCAAAATTATATTTCTATTCAAGTTTAAAAAAAAACATTGCTCTTTCAACACACAATTAAGGGATTTTATTTAGGCATTCCTAAGGCTACAATTTTTATTTCTTTCGATGTATTGAAGGATCTCTACCTTCCAGATCCTCCAGATGGCTTCTGGAAGGAACAGCAATCTTCGTACAGTTCCCAGTATTAATAGAACCCTCCCCATTCAAAAACCAGTATTTTGTTTATTTTTAAAATTGTATTTTTATTCAAGTTTAAAAAACATTGCTCTTTCAACACACAATTAAGGGATTTTGTTTAGGCATTCCTAAGGCTACAATTTGTATTTCTTCCGTTGTTTGTTTTTTGTTTAAGGTTTTAATATATAATATTTTGTGGAAGGCTCTCTTTTTCGTCGCACCCCCCTTATGTTCTATATAATGTTTGTTTTTTGGCGCGATCTCTACTGTCCAGATCCTTCGGATGGCCTCTGGAGGGAAGAGCGAGCTTTGTGGTTCAACTACAGACTACTAGGGCACTGCACTACTACACGTCCATAACTATAAACTATGATTAATCGCTTTTTTAAAAATGCTCTCGTCTCGTTTAATCTTTTTTTTTTTTTTTTTTTTATTTTTTTTTATCCTGCTCAACATGGAAATGTTTAAATATATGTCGGTGTATCGTATCTCTCTCGATTTCTCGTTTTAAGGGGGATAGAAAAATGCTTACGTGACTACAACTAGACAAAAACAAGTCAATTGAGCTCTGGCTTACATCGTATGTACATAATCTATAGAGTCTAGACTATAAAGTAAGATGTTCAAGTGTTAAATATTACATTTAAAAATGATATGGAGCTGCTGTATGGAGCTGGCTGAGTATTCTTACAAATAAACGTCGTTTTGTAGGAAAGAAAAGTAAATGTTAAGATAAAATTGCGTTTGTTTATGTACAATTTCTAGAATAAATTATCGGGGAGCCAAAAACGTGAACGTTGATTGAAAATTAAATTAAAATATATATATATAAACAGAAAAAAAAATATAATGTAAAAGGACTGGCTTAAATAAGGTATGCGTAATATATATAAATCAACAAAACGTAACAGGGTGACCGACCATTTTTTTTTTTTTTTTTTTTTTGGGCTAACACGGCGAGATGCTTGGCTTCTCTCTCTTTCCTTTTTAAACGCCCTCTCTCTTTCTATTTGAATGCCTTCTCCACGCCCCCCAAAAATTTATGCAATTTTTGCCTCTGGAGGAGGAGGCGGTGGCACCGTCGTTATTTTTGCCGGCTTAAGCAGAATAAACTTGGGATTGGCCAAGCCGGCGGCCACCTTCTTGGCCACGGACGATGGCGTTATGGTCACCGTGCTGGGTGCAATGGCATTCATGGCCGCGGCCTGAGTGGTGGCCGCCAGCGAGGATGCCGGCAGTATGGTGGTCACCCCGTTCTCGTGCTGGATGCTGTTGGCACTATTAAATATTGCACGCATTTTATTGCTATTCCCCTGAGATCCGGCAAGGACATTGATTTTGAGAGCTGTTCCAGTCGCTGTCGCTACAGTTGGTGTTCCAGTTGCCTCTCCGGTTGCCTGCTGTCGCTGCTGGACGATGCGGGCCGTAAACTCATTCCCGGCCAGCACTAGATTCTGTGCCTGCCCAGAAATCGGCAAACCGCTGGCCAGGATCAGTTGCATGCCAGCTCCTCCGGTGGCTCCACGTAGTTTCCACTCCTCCTGCTGGTTAAAAAATAGCTTTTATTAGTTTTTAATTCATAAAAAAAAAGGTTGTTTTAAGAAATGAAATGAAATGTTTTGTTATGAAAACGAAAATGTATCAAAGAGTCTTTTTTTTATTCCAAAAATTAAAAAGAAAACTAAACTACTTTTACAATTGTTAATCAAAACGCCAATTTAGATGGTTAGTTTTTGAGTTTTTTAGTTTTTAGTTTTTAGTTTTAAAGTTTCCCCAAGTCCACTCTCCGTTCCACAAATTAATCGATTTCTAAAACATTAGTAAGCTATAAAACAAAATAAAAACTAATTTATTAAATAAAAATATGTACAGGAATATGAATAGATGATAGCAAGGACAAGGACATTCATCTTACCGTCGGTGGGCTGACAGATTTGCGTTCGAGGACATGCTCATCGAAACCGGAGTCCGAGGAGTTGTCATTGAACTTGGTGGCCACCGAGGACGAGGTGGAACAGTTCGAGTTGGAGGACAATGACGAGGGCGAGGCGGCACCCACGGAGACGGAGGCACCCGCGTTGGAGGTGGAGGGAACCGATCCGGATCCTACTGCCGGGATCGTTGACTTGAGCACCAGCGACAAATTGGAATGTGGCTTCGGTGGTGGTGCTTCGTTATTCGCTTCAGTCTTGCTCAATGGAATTGGACTTATTCTATGGATATCACCCTGTGGAAATGATTCCGATTGTCGCTTGAAAAACAAATGATGTTTCTTGAGAGGTCCAACTTTGGACTGTTGCTGTTGCTGCTTCGGTTGTTGTGCTGGGATGGATGCAGTCTCGGGCTTCTCCTGAATCTGGTGCATCTGCAACTGGTGCTGGCGCAGGCGCTGGTGCTTCTCGCAGGGCTTGTACAGCTCCGGGTCGATGATGTAGCAGGCGCTGCCGAGGGACAGGCTCTGGAAGACGACGCCACAGCAGACCTCGAGGCGCACCAGGTCGCACTCATCGAAGAAGGGCACATTGTCGACGGCGCGACGGTTCTTCTGCGGCGGCAACTGCCGGCGACGCTTACTTCCCGTCAGCTTGGGTCGTTTCACGGCCTTTGGCTCCTCCCTGGCCGGGACCAGAGCAGCTTTGGCCGCTGTCCGCTTACGGGTTTGATAGGGAGCTGACACGGACGAGCCGGCCATCAGCTCGTCGTCGTAGCTCTCGTTGGAGTCGCTGGGCTGGTGCTCGGAAGTGGGCGAAGTGCTGCTGGGTCGCTGACTCATTGTACTGGAAGCTGATGAAGGCGATCCATCTACTCCAGCTCCTGCTGCTGCTGCTGCTGCTGATGGGATCTTGCCCTTGCGGTTCTTCTTGAAGATCTTGGCAAACTTCTCCGGCAGAAACGAATTGCCACCGGCCGAGCCCTTGCCCTCCCCATCGGCCTGGTCGCTGCGCTTCTTCTGCTTGGCCAGGGACTTGGTTCCGGGACCAGCTCGGGCATCCACCACCTGAAAAAAGGATAACAAGGTGAGTGATTAGTAGGTTTGATAGCCAGGGAATTCTTTTCCAGTACTTACATGTCCCCAGTGGCGTTTGCTGCCAGCCGGCAGCCGCTTGTAGCGCTTGACCAGCAAAACGCAGGCGTTGCAAATCTCGCCATTGCGCGGCTCGTGAAGATTGAAGCACTGCATCGATTCCTTTTCGTATTTGCGGGAGGCGGTGAACCGGGAGCTGCTCGACTTGGCGCGGCAGATGCAGCATCCATCCGCAGAGCGGTAGACGCGCGGCTTGTGAAAGTTAAACATTGCCAAAGATTTTCGTTTTTACGATTTGAGAACTTCTACGATGGCTTGATTGATA
This sequence comes from Drosophila vallismaia, assembly GCA_035047325.1. Classification (NCBI taxonomy): domain Eukaryota; kingdom Metazoa; phylum Arthropoda; class Insecta; order Diptera; family Drosophilidae; genus Drosophila; species Drosophila vallismaia. Next base: position 9,361,318 of record JAWNPU010000025.1, on the reverse strand, counting down.
ATTCACTGATATTTTTTGATACTTGTTTCGTTTAGATTGTTTTCTGTTATGCGTTTTTTTTTTGTGCGTTTTTTAATGTAATTCTTGATTTAATTTCGTTTTTTCATGCAAAAAAAAGCGTGTATATGTGTCCGGTTGGCGGTGTGCTGCTGTTCTGTGTGTTTTTTTTTATAGTTGTGTTAATGTTATTTGTGCTCGGCGGCCATTCCGTTCGTTACACTCGCACTGATCCAAAACGTCCATTGCCCGTGCTTCACTGTATTTGGCTGCATTTGTGACGGCGGCGTCTGCGTCGTCTTGCTGTAAAAAAATGGCAGCAAGAAGAAGAGTGTTTGTTAGCAACTGTTAGAGAACAGATGATTGGCTGTATAGTGTTGGAAAACGTTCAAATACAGCTCTGTTACTACAAAAATATACTAAATAAATATTTAAATAAAAACAACTATTATTTTGCATAATTAATAAGGAGATATTCTTCGTTTTTATCCACTTTTAAGAATTTTTAATATTGTTTCGTTGTTTCAAGAACTGGCAACTCTGTTATTGCAACATAAAATTCAATTTGTTTGGGGGGAGACAAAAAAGAAAAGAAAAGGAGAACAACAACAACAGCGTTAACCAGTTGCCAGTGCGACATTTTGAATTTTCGCCACTTAAACCGCAACACTAACGCTCAAATATCTTATCAAAATGCGAGCAAGTGGTTACGGTTACTTCAAGCAAACATGTTTTAAATATAAGCAAAAACAACAACAGGCATAACAACAAAGAGGCTACCAGCAAGAGGAAGAAGCCACGCGCGCTTCACAAAACACACACACACACACACACATTTATGTATATATTTTAATGCAACTTTTTGGTGGCTTTATTTTCTGATTTATAAGAAGAAGAGTTCGCCCTTCCAACAACAAGAGACGTGACTTTTAAAGCTGCGTCTCCGTCCCTCTTCCAGGTGCATCACTCCCAGGTGTTGCTGTTCTTTATTCCGTTTCTTTTTTCTGTTTTTTTTTTTTTGGGACACTAATTTTGTTTGTATGTATCTGTGTGGCAATCTTTTGCACCGGCTGTGTGTTAATTCTTTAAATTAAACCAAATTGAAGGTGAAAACAGCTTTAAACAGGTTACCAGGCGTCGCTATTTTTCGGCTATTAACTACTATAATTAACACAGCTGTTTTTGCCACGAAATCAACGAAATTTACCTGATACTTCGATATATATATTTAATTTTTTGCTCTAAATTCACACAAACAGTTGTTTGGAAAACAATATACGGCACAATTTCTTAATTTTTCGCTCAATAAATAATATAATTGAAGCGAACGAAAGCGGAGCTCGAGGAAAACGCGTCTGCACGCAAGAAACACAAAAAACCGACGAAAATCGACGCATGTACGAAAGGTGTACGAAGCAATGCAGTGATAACGCAGTAGCAGTAGCAGCAGCAGCAGCAGCGAGCAGCTGAGCGAGTGGGGTGCGTGTGTGTACGTGAGAATGCGCCGAGCAAAAGAAACGGCGAAAAATTCCGGTTTTTAAATAACATTCGAATCGAATGAATGCAAATTGTGAAACAAGAAATAAAGAAGAAAAAGAAAGACAAAAATACGCGCTCTGTTCTGGTCTGTTCTGCTTTTGTTGATACGCTCTTTGTTTGCCACTGATAAAGTAAACCGCAAAAACGTGCAGCTTTGCGATAAAGCAATAACCGTTGTTGCACAGCTGCTGTCGCTTTTCATACCTAATTATAGAAATATTATTATCCACCATCTGCCCCTGCCCCCAGACTCTACCCCCTCTAGCTTTTTCATCAGCGCGTCATACGTGACGAACAAGACGTAATGCGAAAAACAGAATCATTAGATGGAAATAATTGATTCCAATGTCTCGTTGTGACAATCTTGAAAAGCGTTATAAATGCAAATTTTCAGTATAAACTTAACCGACTTTATCGTTTAAATTCAATGAAAAATAAAGGAAACGCATAAAAACATTTAAATCTTAGCATAGGTCACTCTTTGCCCTGGGGGTGGCAACTCTGCCAGCTGGCTCTCCCAGGCGCTTTACAGCACTGTTACATACAGCGGCTGTTGTTTTTGTTGTTATGTTAGGTGCATTCTTTTGCCTCGGCGAAAGTGGACGAAAAAAAAGAGACAAAATATCCAGGTACAACATTTTTCGCCTTTGTATAGGTATAGCTGTATAGGTGTGAGCAATGTGCCGAAAAAAAAGCCCCAAAAACTCCAAAAAACTAGGTCGCTACGCTTGTTGTAGAAACGCAATTGCAAGCTCTTTCACATGTATGCGTGCGCGTGCGTGTGTGTGTGTGTGTGTGGACGACGCCTGCGGCTATTGCTTCTTCTTCCACAGTTCCACAGCTTGCAAAATAACAAACTGTACTTTTGCGAAATTGAGCATAAAAACAACAACTACATCGAGAACATTGCGGGGGAGACTTTCCGATTAGTTCTCTTTGCTAAACAACTGACCTTGTTTTTTGCGTATTTTTTTACCTGCAAAATGGAAAGTGAAAGACTCTGATTGGAATTCTCATAAGAATGCGTAGCCGACAACAACAACAAGAACAGGTTGCCGGAGTAACGGTACCAGCACAGACACACTTTTAGCGTAATAACAAAAACAATAAACACAGCCGGTCGGCCCCAAAAAAAAAAAGAAAGTAAACCCGAAAAAATCGTATTTATGATGCCGTGCTCCCTCGCTCCCATTCGCACACCTGCTGGCGCGAGACAGAGACGGCGAGAGGTAGGGGGGCTATGTTAAGTAATAGATTACAGGTGACTGTATGTGTGTGTAAATGCAAGCGAGTATTTTGCAGAGAAAGCGCGCGCGAAAAAAAAAAACAAGGAAAACAATTGTGCGCCGCTTCTTTTATTGCATTTTTTTTATTTCCGTACAATTACGGTAGTGATTTTTTTTCGGCTACTCTCGAAACGAGGTTGAATTTCGTTTTCTTGTTTCGCTTTTTTTGGAACCGAAATGGACCGAATGTTGGCATTGGCAGAGTTCAAGCGGTTTCGTTTCACGTATCTGCTACTGATAGATACAGATACTTTTGATTAGCGAAGGTCAACAACAAACTGTTAAAACCACAGCACACACAGACACTCTCACACAGGCTCAATGTTTTGCGGCAACTTGTTGTTATGCGTTTCTTTTTTTAGCTTTCTGGGTTCGGGCAAATATTGTTTTATTCTTTAGCTTTTTACTCACTTATTTACCTTTGTATTTACTTTGATTTTTTAGATTTTTCTGGCACACTGTTTCTCTTCTCCACTTGCGTTTGCGTTCACTTCTGTTTTGCTTGAGATTTTTTCGCGACAGCCTAGGGTTGCCGAGCACTTGAGAGTTACCGATTTATTTTTTTGCATTATTAAATGGTCTTTTTTAAATTAGTTAAAATAAAAGGGCATTGGTTTCGTTATGCTTCTGATGATTTTATTTTTATTTAAAACTAGGATACAGGTTTTGGTTGAAAGATTTAAAAACATAAATTTCCGTTGGCTCTTCTAACCGATTGTACACAAGGTATTCCAGGCACAGTATAGCCGGTAAGCCGGTAATGATGGAGCGAAAAAAACAACGGCGGGAAGTAAAATAAACTGCCTGGAATAAAAAAACAAACATTAGATTCACTAAAACAACAACTTAAAAATAAATCTACTATAAAGATTATGTAGATGATTTAAATTCCAGTTATACAGTACCGAATCGGTAAAGAAAAAATGATCACCCACAAAATTGAGACTTTCCCAAAAGATCATTAATAATTAAATAATCAGTAAATTAAGTCAATAACTGTTATTTTATTACTTAAAATAATAAAAAAAATAATAGAAAATAAAACGATATAAATGTATTTCTATCCAAAAAAAAGTATCGATATATCGATATAAATAAACCTTTCCCGCATCCCTGGTTGTTTTATTGACGGGAAAATAGCCAAGTCGGTAGCCCTGATTGTTGTGGTGTTTTTTTTTTAATTTTAATTTCAAACGGAAAGGTTGCTCGCGGACGTAAATCGTAAATGCAGAGATACCGAATCAAGCCCGTGTTTTTCTCCGTGTGCGTGGTGCGCGCAGATTAAACGACAAACAAATTATTTGGCTATACGACGATAATTAAAGATCCGATCAAGGAAATCCTACGGATTCCCCTATTTGTGTAAAGAAATGTCAGTAACAAGTTGCTGTTTCCTTTTTTTTTGTTGTTGTGTGTTTCTGAATTTTGTTTTATATTTACGCGCTGCTGCACCGAAACTCCGGTTTAGAGTCTTTTCTTTATTTTTTCTGTTTTTTTTTTTTTGTATTTTGACTGAAACGTGACCAGTTTAATTAATTGGTGCAGCAGAACAACAATAACAAGTGAATTTTTCTGTGGGCAGCCTATGACGTCGCTTACGCCGACGCAGACGGAGACGCCAACGCCTCAGTCGCCGTCGCTGTTGCGCCGCCGCACTTTGTATCTCAGTATCTTATGTTTGTGTGTATCTGTGTATCTGTGTAAATGCGTACAATTAACATTTAATGCAATCACCATTAGCCACTCGCCCCCTATTGTAATTTACGTTTCGCTCACGAGCCTAAAAAAAATGAAAATACAAAAATACAAAAATACAAAAACAAAAACAAGTGCAAAAAAATAGCGGTAGCCACAACAATTGTCTGGTAATTGCTGATATTTCGTAATGCAGCAACAAAAACAACGGTAGCACTGTAACTACGACAGTGAGCCATCGATAAGACGGAAAATTGTCAGAGATTAATTCTAGTTTGAATTTTAGGATTCCACCATTTCGAATTTGTCATTTGCAGTTCTCGGAATCCCAGTAGGTAGTTCGGTTTTCGGTAATGGGTTTTGAATTTCCCATTTACCGGTTAGCCACTGTAGTTTCTGTAAAGAGCCGTTACACTCGTGTCTGAGTCGGTGTGTGTGTCTGTCTCAAGCGACCTGCATTGCCTGCCTGTTTTGTTCGCTCAAAACCGCACCACTACAGGCGCACACAGATAAGGCACACGCATTAGTGCGTGGTTACATCTCCCCTCCTGCTCCTGCACCAAGGCATTCCGTTTTTACACTAGAATTCCCGTTTATTTTTTGGACAATAATAATTTCTTTATTTTGACGATAACGATTATTATTTTGTTATAGTTTTCGATTTTTGATTTATTGATCGAAACTCGAGGCGCCCCCAAAAAGAGGCTCGGCTTTGGTTTCCACCTGCAGAGAGGCAGCGCTTTCGCTTCTGCGGCTCCGGCGTGTGCATGTCCGTGTATATGTGTTTGTGTGTGTCTGTGTGTTTGTGTCAGTGACAGTGCCGTTACAAATTTTGAGGCTGCCCATAAAACATTTTCCGTGCGATTTAAAAATACAGAAAAACCTCAATAAGTTATAAATCCAATTTTCTTCGTTCCGTTTTTTCGTTTCTTCGTTTAGAGAGGATCATCCGCCGTAAAGAAGTGCAATATTAATTAAGTAATGACCGATTGTGTGATAAAAAAGTGCTGAAAAAAAATAAAGAGAGAAATAGAGAGGAATTAATATTTTATATATATTATTAAATATATCGAAAAAATGACAATGTTGTAACGAAAAAAAAAAACACAACAACGGGGAAACGGAAAATCGACGAAATCTGCGAAACCATCCACGATCGACGAGTTTACTGTACTTGAAAAATGGACTGTGCCAGGCAGAAGAAGAAGCAGCAACAGCAACAGCAACAACAAAAACAGCAACGAAATCGATTACAACAATTACAGCTGCGACAGGGACGGGGACAGGGACGGGGACGGGGACAGGCACGCAAGCGGCAGCGACAGTGGCAGCGATTACAACAAAATGTTCTGCTTGTTGTTGGAGTTTTGACAATATTCTGGCCACAGGTGAGTAAAAGATACAAATACAGCTGCATTTACAGATGCAGATACAGATGGAGATGCAGTTGGAGATACAAAGTTTGAGATACAAAAGTTGCAGATGCAGATGCAAAAAGTTAAAGATACAGATACATTTGCAATTTAAAAAGAATTTGGAAAATATAGTAAATAAAAATAAATCAATAATTTTTGGCTATATATTTCATATACAGATACAAAAGTTACAGATACAGATACAAAAGTTAAAGATACAGATACAAAAGTTAAAGATACAGATACAAAAGTTAAAGATACATTTGAAGATCTAAAAAGAAATTGAAAACAAAAAATATATTAAATACAAAAAAAAATCAAAAATTTCTGGCTATAAATGTTGGCTTTCAAGAATTCATATAATTTTGAAAGACATTTTTGGGGAACCTTTAAAATTTTTGAAAGATTCCATATTCCTGCTGATCGGTTCTGGGAACTCGGGATGCGCTACGAGTCTGGTTTTTTGGGGTTTTTCCGAAATTACATTTTTGACCAAAATCGTTTGTCAGAAAAACTCTTTTTTTTTTCCCCATTTAGTTGACGCTTTTGTTGTTTTTTTTTTTTTGTCGTTGGGAAAAACCCGTCAGACCGGTTCTAGTTGGCGTGGTTTATTCTATTACATTAATATCAGCTTGCCGGTTTACTAAAAAAAAAATGAAACCAAACCAACTAAACTAATTACTAAAATTAAACCCGAAAAAAAAACTCGGTTAAACTGGAATGGAAAGTTAGAACGACATAAAGCGACATAAGTCTCAAAGCTTTGACAGATTTGTGGGCCTATTTCGATCGTTGATTCCTTCTTAATTTTATCGACTTTTGTGTATTTTTTGTTTGTTAAAGTCGTTGTTTTTATTGTTTTCATTGTACGAAACGTTTACAAAACTCGTTTCGTTTCGTTTTGCATTGTTGTCGCATTGTTTTAAGCAAAAAAAAAACGAAGACTACAAAAAATAAAAAATAAAAAAAAAAAAACACCAATAAGTAAAAAGTTGAAAAAAAGTTGAAAAAGCGAACGTAAGTAAAACTCAAGGTTGGGTTCTGAAGTCGGTGTCATCGTAACTTCTTCCCCAATCGACATATATACACTCGAAAAAATAAACTATATCTTTTGGATAAAATAATCATTTTTGGTTGTAAAAAAAACTCTCTTTTTTGGGTAACTTTTTTGCCTTGACTTTGGCTTTAGTTTTATCTGACGCGATTGCGATTGCGATTTGGGGTTTTGGGTTTTGGGTTTTGGGGATGGATCGCGGGTCATTACGTGCCGGCTTATCGCCCCGAACTTGGTCGAAAATATTCGTATTCGTATTACCAAGCGTCACCAACAACAAAACAAAAACAAAACAACAAAAAATATCTCTAAAAAGCAGCGTATAAAAAAAAAAAGGTAGCCAAGAGTGCCGATGGATGACATCAGCGGCGTTTTTTTTCGCTTTTTGGGAGAGTGTTTGGTGGAGGGTGTGGATGGTTCGTAAACCCCCTACAAGGAGAGAGAGAGAGAGGGTATCAAAAGTCCAGGTCATTCCCTGGAATACCTTTGTTACATATATTCTCAGATTTCTGTCCAAGTTTATTTATCAAAAAAAAAAAAAAAACAAACACTTTTTAAGATCAAATTTCGGAAAGGCTTGGGGTTTTGATTTTAGCCGCAAATCTTTTGTCATTTTTTTTTTGTATTTTTGAAGCGAATGCCATCGAGAAATTGTAATTAGTTTCGAAAAGATCAAATACTGGGGGCGGCAATAGGCAATTAAGCACTAAGCAATACCCTACCCATACCCTATCCGATCTGTGTCAAGTGGCAAGTGTTGAGAGAAATTAACCAAGAACTCGGGTATTCCAAATTAAACATAAATGGGGGCTCCCCCACAATTCTTTCTTTTTGTTTATAATTTGTTGTGGAATCGAAATTCGAAATAAACTTCTCGGTTAGCAAGTTAATTAATTTATGTTGTCGGGTTTTGGGTGGTTTTTTCTCTTTATTATTCTTTAATAAGTGTGGCTTAAAAGCCAGAGTTTATCCAAAGTTACCAAAAACCTTCCTCTTGTCAGCTTTGAGAATGTTTTTCTCTAACGCTTCCCTTTGTTTAGATTCGAAACCGAAGAACTCCCAGAGTCTCCTAATTGGCATGCGGGTGGAGTTCGAGTTTCGATGGCGCTTGGGTGGGTTTTGGAAAATGGAGCACACACCCATCGGAATGCTAGAATTCTTTCTTACGCCCCCCCCCGGTAAAAAATAAAAACAAAATCCATGACTTGACAGACAAGTGTCAGCGTTGTTGGAGACAAAAAATAAATCAAAACCCGACAAACCCGGCAACAGTGGCTTGGTTGTAAATCTGGCTTATTTATTCACTCCAGAAAGCATCTGTTGCTTTCTTTTCCGTATATTCCCCTTATTTATTTACCATTTTTTGTTTGTTTAGAGTTTAAAAAAAAAAAACAAGAAATAAAAAAAAAGCAATGTTGAGGAAGCTTTACGGAAAACCTAATATGATATTTATATCTGTTATTTCTATATATTATATTATATATATTTTGAATAGATACGATTCACTCCATTCATACCATTCACCGTTTATGGCTTGTTAATCTCCATTCGCACTCGAGTCTGTTTCCCGATCAATTCAAGTATCGAAGCATTAAGTTCTGTTCCAAGAATAGATATCACATGGTTTCGGCTGTTTTCGATAACCTCTCTTTGGGGAGAGAGTTCAATGCATAATATTTACCATAGAATAAAAAAGAGGTCTGACTAGCTCTGTAATATTTTTAAGCAATATTTTTGCAGATTTTTCACTATTTCCTCGTTAATTGTGGCAAAAAATATCGAATGATTAAGGCTTTCTCTGGAGAGTTCAATGCAGTTTTTATTAACAAAATTAGTCATTTATTAGCTCTTTTTTTTAAGCAATATTTTTGCGGATTTTGCGGCAACAAATATCGAATAGTTTCGGGTGTTTCGATGCAGTTTTGACTAACAAAAGTAGCTATTTTTTAGCTCTTTTTTTAAAGCAATATTTTCTACCATTTTCTCGTTAATTGTGGCAACAAATTCTTTCGGTTTTTTGTCAGTTTTTTTTATCAGACAAAGCACAACTACTAATTAATTGATATTAATTGCGGGGCCAACAGAATAAACTGGGCCAAGAGAGATCTCAGCATAAAAAAATACATGATAAAAAATAGTTTACAATTACAAGCATTGTCTGTAAAACGTTTATTCAATAAAGTAAAAATAAATAAATAAAAAATATATAATATTATATTATAAAACCTAAAAACGACACAAAAAATGTGGCAAAAAATTTCAAGTAAAGCTGGTGGCTCGCCTAACTGGTTTTCGGTTTTTTCGATTTTGATTTGGATTTTTGCATTTTTTTTTAGCATTTTTTTTTTTTTTTGTATTTAGTTTTATTTTTTATTTGTTTATGGCGTTGTCTCTGCTGTCTCCTTCACTCGCACTCGCACTCGCACACTCGCCTGACCACAGAAATAATTAGCAAACAACCTACAGCGGTTTTTTAAAGTCGTCTGCCATCATCGCACTCCTCTCCCCTCTTGATTTTGGCCAAAAAAAAAAAAAAAAAAAAAAAATCCAATCTCACGCATTCCACGTTTGCGATTTCAATTTGCACTTTTTTTTACGTTCATTTGATATTTTTTTCGCACTGGCTTCATACTTTTGACTTTTGATTCACTTAGACTTTGAAATTATTCGAAATTCGGTTGAGTTTTCTAATTAGTAACTCTCGGCTATACCTCATTTCCTTACAAATAATACTCAATGGAATATTCCTTCGATTTTCCGTTCTTTTCTTCGTCAAAAATCGCCTTTTCCCCAAGGTCATGCCTTGGTTTTCGTCCAAAACTTTCCCAAAAAATCCCCGAATGGCCTGCAAAAAGTGAAAGGCAAGCTGCAAACACCTTCTTTTTTGTTTTTTTAACAAAAATTTATAACTTAAATTGTCAATCAAAATGGCTTAACCCAGATGCAAGTAACTCTCTATTATGGAAATTGTGATAGTACCAGCCATACTATGTCCAAATGAATCGAAATAATCGATTAAAGCTCTTGACTAATCGAAGTAATCGATAGTCGATATTCGATTGCTACAATTATGGCTTGGAAATTGTAGTTATTAATAGTTAATGGTATCGCATTAGTTTGAGATTTAGCCAATCTTTAATTGTAACTTTAAGAGGTATGGAAACACTGGGAGGAGTTTTTATGGTAGAAGACACACTGGAAATGAGTATTTTCCTATTTTAATCCTTATTGGTATGGATAACTTTCTAAAAATTATGTTGCAAAACATTTATTGAGATTTAGAAACAATTCTTAACCATTTTTATAAGAATTGTATACTCTATGAGGAGTTTTTATGGCAATGGACACACTGGTTTTGTTATTTTTCTTATTATAATCATTATTGTTGAGCGTTTCGTTATGATTATTGTCTTGGAAACTCTTGTAGATATATTTAGATCTCGTTATTTATAATTCTTGATAGAATGGACACACTTATAGGTGTTTTTATGGGACTAGACACACTGGTAGTTGTTATTTTCCTTGTATAGAGATTTAGAAACCCTTATTTACCATTATATTCCGAAACCTTCATTATTTCTATAAGAATGGACACACTGAGCGTAGTTTTTATGGGATTGGAAACACTGGAACTTTGTACTTTCCTATTTAAATGCTAATTGGTATGCAAATCCTTATGGTTATTATTTTATAAATACTTGTTAAGAGATTTATAAACAATTATTGATAATTCCTATAAAAATGGACACACTGACAGGTGTTTTTATGGATAAAGAAACATTGTTTTTGTTATTTTCCTATTTAAATAGTTGACTAAACCCCTAATTTATGATTATTAATTAGCAAAAAGTGTTATTACTATTTAGAAACCTTAAATGTTTATTATTTCTAACAAGAATGGACACACTGCCAAGAGTTTTAATAGAAAAGTACACACTGTTTCTGTTATTTTCTTGTTTAAACTCTTATTGTTTTAGTTTTCTTTATAATTAACGATTATTTTGACTATTTTTTAGCAAATAATTTTACAAAAAAAACCATTCGAGCTTAATTATTTAGCGCACATCATCCTAATTATGATGATTAGTGCGACCGTTTAGGCCTTAAGGTCGAATTCATTTCACTTCCCCCCACACACGAGTACGGGTTTGCTGTTTTTTAGCCAAAATTATGATGTCTGAAGGACAAAAACCGATTGGAGGTGTCATTGGGAGGGTTGGGAGGTGGAAGTGCGAGTTGCGATCGAATCGCTTGACTTAATTTGCCTAAAAAGCAATTTAACTTCCGTTTTCACAGGCAGTAATCATTATTGCATTGTACTGGGCTGGGGATTGTTATTACGCGGCTTGCATGTCGCATGTGGCATGTGGCATGTCGCATGCAATTACCACAAACCATAAACAACTGCAAAACAGCATTAAGAAATCATATTCAAATTGCATTTCCCAAACGCGACTTCCTCTCCTCGTTCGAGAGTGTGGAGGATTGGTCAGTCTTGGTCAGACTTAAGGAAATATGATCTCTCCCTTGGATGTTGGATGATATAGAATTATAATATCCGATATTCGCGGTCAGTGACGTCAGCTTGAGTATAATATTTGTCTAATGTCCGAATAACGATCGGTACGTGATTAGCGTCATTATCGTTCGGGAGACCGAGTGAGATCCCTTTCAAATCAGATGATCTACGGCCCGGCCATAGCTGAAAAAATTAACAAGTGCCGGACAAAAATAATAAAAACCAATTAACATCAAATGCCAGTTAATTTTGGATTTTATTTCTGTATAATTAACACGTAATGTTGGCATTAAATGTGCAATATTTAAGCTCATTTTTGGTAGAACGAGAGATGATCCACGAATTCTTTGCAAGCCCAGAATCTAGACTTTCTCTAAACAAAAATCGATACCCCTGGAAATCGAAAAGTTTATTTGGTTTTTAAACGTAAACCGATCTATGAGAGAAATTCCTATCTGGCGGCAGATATCGTAAACAGATTTTTTTGTATTTTGTAAACAAATGACACTTGAAAGTGGAAGAGATTCTTTTCGAAATACCTAAAGCATCCGATTTCGTTGAAGAATCAGATCAGATTATATAGATGGTCATTCCCCGAAGGCTAACGATAACTGATGTCGAGGTTGGTTTGTGAATTGGTTTGGATTTATATTCATTTGCAACCCAGCACGAGATGCAATCAAAGCCCTCATGCGTGCGTCATGGCATTGCATCTTATCTCTCAAATATATATACTATATACTCTATATACTCTATATAGTATATATATTTTACATACCTGGCTTATCGGGGGGTGATGATTAATGGGGGGAGCGATGTAGCGATGGGGACCGATGTAGGTCAGTTTTGAGGAAAGAAAATAATCGCGTTTCTTCAACTCAAGAACAAAGAAATGGGAATGGGAATGGATTGAAATGGCCTTCTGGGTTCTTCAGGGGCATTTCGATTGGCATGAATGTTTCTAGCAATGATAAGAGTAAATTATATATTTTATTTACAAAATAAATATTCATTTAAACAGACAAAGACAAGGATTTTTTAGAGCAGAAACTTGACTTTTCGCTATCTGTTTTTTTTTTTTGCCGAAGGAATGTTTTGTAATCACAATTATGCAATGTTTTTTTTTTGTCTAATTAACTTTTACAATTGCAGGCCAGCAATGCCGCCGATTTGGTTATTAACTTCCCGAATGTGAGCAGCAAAGACAACGCCTTCTACAGGATCGACTACAGTCCGCCGTTTGGCTTTCCCGAGCCGAATACTACGATTCCGGCCAGCGAGATTGGGAGGCAGATCAAGTTCTCCCGGGCTCTGCCTGGTACGGAGTACAACTTCTGGTTCTACTACACGAACTCCACGCACCGGGAGCTGCTCACCCACACCGTGAATATAACAACAGGTGAGATTGGATTTTTGGATTACAGAAACTTATCAGAATACCTCAAGGGATATCTCTTCTACAGCTCCCGATCCCCCTGCCAATCTGAGTGTCCAGCTGCGTTCCAGCAAGAGCGCCTTCATCACGTGGCGACCGCCGGGAACAGGCAGGTACTCCGGCTTCCGCATCCGAGTGCTCGGACTCACAGACAAGCCCTTCGAGAAGAACTACACCCTGATCAGCAACGAGACGCTGCAGCTGTCGGCTAAAGAGTTGACTCCCGGTGGCAGCTACCAGGTGCATGCCTACTCCGTCTACCAGGGCAAGGAGTCCGTCGCGTACACGAGCCGGAACTTCACCACAAGTAAGTCGGGTCAGCGGACAGGCGGCACCCGTAGTCCGAACCGCAGATGCAACTTTTAATCCGGCGCATAATTCGCATATCCGGTGATGGGCCATGACTAACATTTAACTCTGTCTATGTTTCTCGTGTTATTTTCTTACAAAAAAAAACAAAAACAAAAAACAAAAACCAAAAACAAACATAAACCCAACTCTATATAACCCAAAAAAGTCGCCAGGAATTCTCGACTGAGAATAACCAGAAGGTAACCTCCTTTTCTAATCCTTGCTAAGTATTCCCGTTTAATAAATCTAAATAGTTTTAATAGTTCTTGTAACGCCCTGGTACAGTGGCTCCCAATCTATTTAAAATATTAATTCTCTATTTAATTGGTTTATCTGGATTTGTGTACCACTGTATACGGTGTCTTGATTATTTGACTTTTTTTGTAGCTTTGTTTTTATTTTCATTTTGTGTTGGGTAACATTTTCATTTAATTGCTTTGAAAAGAGCTTCAGTCACACTGGATCGTAAACAACGAGGACAGTGTGACCATGCAAATAAATCAGCATTAGTTCCGGTCATAATTCATTCGCTTTTATAGTATTTTTAGCTTTCATTTGGGTAATTATTGCCTGGAACAAACATTTTCGTATCGCTAACACCTCTCTCTACCCGGAATGTAACCGATAACCGATAACCGATAACCGATAACCGATAACCAATAACCGATAACTCACAAGCTTAGTGGCCAGTTTAGTAATCATTGTTTGACTCTCATCACATTTCCAATCCTTCCTTCCAACCAACTCCAAACCCTCCCAAACGATAACCCACAACAGAGCCCAACACGCCGGGCAAGTTCATCGTTTGGTTCCGGAACGAGACGACGCTGCTGGTGCTGTGGCAGCCCCCCTATCCGGCTGGGATCTACACCCACTACAAGGTATCGATCACCCCAGACGATGCCATCCAGAGTGTCCTGTATGTGGAGCGAGAGGGCGAGCCCCCAGGTCCGGCGCAGGCTGCTTTTAAGGGCCTGGTGCCCGGCAGGGAGTACAACATATCCGTGCAGACGGTGTCCGAGGACGAGACCTCATCGGTGCCGACGACAGCCCGGTACCTGACGGTGCCGGAGCGCGTCCTGAATGTCACCTTCGATGCGGATCACACAACGACCAGTTCGTTCCGGGTGCGTTGGGATCCTCCGCGCACCTTCAGCGAATACGATGGCTACCAGGTCTCGCTGGTCGCATCGCGTCGCATCTACAATGTGCCCCGCTCAGAGACGCCGGGATCGGTGTTCTTCGACTACCCGGACGTCCTGGAGCCGGGCGCCACCTACGAGGTGGTGGTGAAGACGATAGCGGAGAACGTCAACTCGTGGCCGGCCACGGGGCAGGTCACGCTGCGGCCGCGTCCTGTCCAGAGCCTGAGCGGTTACCTGAACGATCAAAGGAATGCGTTGCACATCTCCTGGGGGCGGCCCAACAGGGGCTTCCAGGATGCCTTCAGGATCACGTGAGTTTTGGGGGTTGATCTTCTAAAAGAAACCTTGCCCTAAAAAATATATTCTTCCAGCTACAATGAGGTGGGAAACTCGAGTTCGGTCTATCCCCCGATTGAGACGAACAACACGGAATGCATTCTGGAGCCTCTGCTCCCTGGAAGACGGTACGCGATCTTTGCGGTGTCCCTGTCCCACGGCATGACATCCAATGTCAGCCAGATCATAAGGTACACCCGTCCGGCGGCGCCCATCATCCAGGAGCTGCGCAGCATCGACCAGGGCCTGGTGCTGAGCTGGACCAGCGACGTGAACTCCAAGCAAGACCGCTACGAGGTCCACTACCAGCGCAATGGGACACGTGAGGAGCGCACCATTGCCACCAACGACACGAATCTCACCATCCACTACCTGCATCCGGGGGCCAGCTACGAGGTGAAGGTCCATGCCATCAGCCACGGGACCAGGAGCGAGCTGCATTCCTACTTCCAAGCCGTCTGTGAGTTGGAAATTCTATTTAAGGCTTCAAGAATAAAACAGAAGAGCTAGAAAAACTAGGCTATTATATAATTATCAAAAATATTTAATGTATTTCTTTGATAATTAATTTATGCCACAATCCTGTTCAATTCGAATAGAAATGTTTTGTTTTTCAATTTAATGAATTGTCTCGCTAGACGGGTTTTTTCTTAGTTTTTCGTACGTCATAATCTTGAATTTGAATATTAATTGGATTACTGATTGAGATTCCATTAATTTATTGCTCTTGAACAGTTCCCAATCCACCGCGGAATCTCACACTCCAAACGGTGCACACGAATCTGGTGGTGCTGCACTGGCTCCCGCCGGAGGACAGCGATTTCAGCGAGTACGTCGTTCGGTATCGGACGGATGCCTCGCCCTGGCAGCGGATCTCGGGGTTGCACGACAACGAAGCCCGAATCGAGGACATGCACTATGGGGAGCGCTACCTCGTCCAGGTCAACACCGTCAGTTTCGGGGTGGAGAGCCCCCAGCCGCTGGAGTTGAATGTGACAATGCCGCCGCAACCAGTGTCCAACGTGGTGCCACTGGTGGACTCGCACAACCTGACCCTGGAGTGGCCCCAGCCCGATGGCCATGTGGACTTTTACACGCTGAAATGGTGGCCCACGGATCAGCCGGACAAGTGGGAGGTGAAGAACGTCAGCCATCTGGAGCAAAAGGATGGTAAGATATCTATTTGGGAATCTTGAAGTCAGATACTCATGCGATCCTCTCCTTTCAGCTAATTCCTCGTCTAATATTCGCGTTCCCATCGAGTACTTGTCGCCGGGTCGCCAGTACCGTTTCGAAGTCCAGGCCAGTTCCAATGGCATTCGCTCCGGGATCACCCACCTCTCCACGCGCACCATGCCCCTGATCCAATCGGATGTCTTCATAGCCAATGCCGGCCAGGAACTAGGCCAGGACGAGACCGTGACCCTCAGCTACACGCCCACGCCCGCTGACAGCACGCGCTTCGACATCTATCGCTTCTCCATGGGCGATCCCAAGATCAAGGACAAGGAGAAGCTGGCCAACGACACGGAGCGCAAGCTGACCTTCACAGGATTGACACCAGGACAGCTGTACAACGTGACGGTGTGGACGGTGAGCGGCGGAGTGGCCAGCTTGCCGGTGCAGCGCCTGTACCGCCTGCATCCCCGACCCATTAGCGATTTGAGGGCCAACCAGGTGGCGGCTCGCGAGATAGCCCTCCAGTGGACGGCTCCGGTGGGGGAGTACACCGATTTCGAGCTGCAGTATCTGAGCGCGGACCAGGAAGCGCCCCAACTGCTGCAGAACGTGACCAGGAAGACGGAGATCACCCTCCAGGGCCTGCGTCCCTATCACAACTACACTTTCACGGTGGTGGTCCGGGCGGGTTCCACCAGCAGGGAGGGTGGCGGCGACGCCGATCCCGCCGGCAGCACTCTGATGCGCAGCAGTGCCCCGATCTCGGCCAGCTACCAGACCCTGGCCGCTCCGCCGGGCAAGGTGGAGTTCTTCCAGCCCACCGACATCCAACCGGGCGAGGTTACCTTCGAGTGGCTGCTGGAGCCGGGAGAGCAGCACGGTCCCATCGACTACTTCCGCGTCATCTGCCAGAACGTGGACGACGAGGCGGATCAGACTAGCCACGAGTTCCCGGCCAATGCCACGCAGGGCAGGATCTCGGACTTGGTGCCGGGAAACAGCTACCTCTTCCGGATACAGGCGAAGTCGGCGTTGGGCTTCGGAGCCGAGAAGGAGTTCATCCAGAGGATGCCCATTCTGGCGCCTCCGGCACCGGAGCCCTCGATCACGCCCCTGGAAGTGGGCCGGACGAGCAGCACCATCGAGATTAGCTTCCGCCAGAATTTCTTCTCCAATGACCACGGCCTGGTTCGGTCCTACACGATCATCGTGGCCGAGGACGTGGGCAAGAATGCGTCCGGTCTGGAGATGCCCAGCTGGCAGGACGTGCAGGCCTACACCGTGTGGCTGCCGTACCAGGCGGTGGAGCCCTACAATCCCTTCCCAGTCGCCAGAAACAGCAGCAGCCGGCTGATCAAGCCCGAGGCAGAGCGCTTCGTGATTGGAGCCGCCAACTGCGAGAAACACCAGACGGGTTACTGCAATGGGCCGCTCCGAGCGGGCACCACCTACCGGATCAAGGTGCGCGCCTTCACGGACGAGGACAAGTTCACGGATACCGCGTACAGCGAACCCATTGCCACGGAACGGAGCGACATCCTCATCGTGGCCCTCAGCTCGGTGGCTGTCTTCCTGGTGGCAGTGGTCCTGGTGGGCGTCTACTGCCAGCACCGCTGCCAGCTGATCCGTCGCGCCTCCAAGCTGGCCAGGATGCAGGACGAGCTGGCCGCCCTGCCCGAGGGCTACATCACCCCGAATCGTCCCGTCCACGTCAAGGACTTTGCCGAGCACTATCGCATCATGTCGGCCGACTCGGACTTCCGTTTCAGCGAAGAGTTCGAGGAGCTGAAGCACGTGGGCCGCGACCAGGCCTGCAGCTTCGCCAACCTGCCCTGCAATCGTCCCAAGAACCGATTCACCAACATCCTGCCCTACGACCACTCCCGCTTCAAACTCCAGCCCGTGGACGATGACGACGGCTCCGACTACATCAATGCCAACTACATGCCGGGCCACAACTCCCCACGGGAGTTCATTGTCACCCAGGGACCGCTGCACTCCACCCGCGAGGAGTTCTGGCGGATGTGCTGGGAGAGCAATTCCCGCGCCATCGTCATGCTGACCCGCTGCTTCGAGAAGGGGCGGGAGAAGTGCGACCAGTACTGGCCCGTGGACCGCGTCGCGATGTTCTATGGCGACATCAAGGTGCAGCTGATCATTGACACCCATTTCCATGACTGGAGCATCTCGGAGTTTATGGTGTCAAGGGTGAGCATTGGTTTCGTTCTTGGCAGAACTATCCTGACTATCTTGTTTTGCAGAACTGCGAGTCGCGGATAATGCGACACTTTCACTTTACGACCTGGCCGGACTTTGGAGTGCCAGAGCCACCGCAGTCCCTGGTGCGGTTCGTGCGCGCCTTCCGCGATCACATCGGCACGGATATGCGTCCCATCATCGTCCACTGCAGCGCCGGCGTGGGCAGGTCGGGCACCTTCATAGCCCTGGACCGGATACTGCAACACATCCATAAGTCCGATTACGTGGACATATTTGGTATTGTGTTTGCCATGCGAAAGGGTAAGACTTCTATATCTTTTATTGGTATATTATTTTAATAAATTGATTGATTGATTTTTTAGAGCGCGTGTTTATGGTGCAAACGGAGCAGCAGTATGTTTGCATCCATCAGTGCCTGCTGGCCGTGCTGGAGGGCAAGGAGCACCTTCTGGCCGACTCCCTGGAGCTGCATGCCAACGATGGCTACGAGGGTGAGTTGCTATATCCTTCTCCTGGACCGATCCCCACTTCTTTTCCCTACTTCCTTCTCCTCTTGGAATTCCCTACTTTTTCTCTAAAACAATCTCTGGTTCAAAGTTTATTTTTTACATTTCTTGGTTTTTTTTTCTTCACACTTCACTTGCCGCTTACTAAAAACCAAAAAAAAAAAAAAAAACTACAAAATATATACATGAATATATTTTTTATATATTTTTTTGCCACGCCCATACTGAAAAAATACACTTAACAAAAAGAAACCAAAATAAAATCTGGTTTTGGTTCGGCTGGCGTTTATAATTTTTTCTGGCTGAGGTTAAATTTATTTAGTTAATAATTATTTACCATTGTTTTTTTTTTTAAATTTGTAACTAACCAATAATATTTTTGAATAATTTATTTTCTTCTTTCTTTTCACATTCACACACAATGCATAAAACATAAACCACACAATTGTAAATCACACATGAAACGCTTCAAAAAATCTTATCACTTACATTAAAACACATTCCATTGCTCAAAAAACTGCTTTTCGAACAAAAAAAAACAAAAAACCCAAATACGAAAATCCAAAAAAAAATGCCAAAAAAAAGTGACTAAAATTTACTTAGAGCGTCCGCAACAACCGCAAATGAAAATGGGAACGCTGCCCATTCGGGCCTCCTTGGCCAAGGCCGAGGAGCTGGATCAGGACTTGCTGGTCAGCGAGAAAGACTCCGAGGAGGAGGAGGCGCCAGGAGAGCCAGAAGTTGGATGCCAAAAGCCGGAAACTAAAGAAGGTGATGGGGATGAGCAGGAGGAGGATGACGATGATGATGACGAGGACGAGGACGATGACGATGACGAGGATGACGACCAGCAGCCATTGAACAATGAGACGACGGCCACTCTGTCATCCGGCAGCTGCAGCATCACTAGCCAGGAGCATGTGGAGCAGCTGCAGTCGAGCAAAGAGCATAGCCAGGAGTTGAAAGACAAAAAGGGCTCCAAATCCAAGTCACATTTGGACACAGAATCCGATGAGGATGACTTTGATGACCCCAAGGATGGGGCTGTGGCCGCCGAGGAGGACCAGGAGGATGGCTGGTGGTATTGATAGAAAAAAAAAAACATTGCGCTTCCTAGGTTTGTACACACACACACACACACACACACACACACACACACACACACACAGAACAACAAGAACAACAACAACATTTTACACTGCACTCAAAAATATTCCAACAAAAATTAAATAACAAAGAAAAACCCACCTGCTTTTGTTGTAAAGTATAAATATTCCTTAATTTTTAATTTAATTGAAAAAAGAAAAGCCCAAAGAACTAACTGCACTGGCCAAAAGTAACTAACATCCATACATTTTTGGTTGTAGTTTTATAAATCGATTAAAAGTCCCATCATTTTTTTGTGTGTATTATAATTTCATACATTGGAATGTCGATTTAAAGATTTCTTTTCCCAAAATCAAACCAAATTAATGAAATGATTTATGTTTTCTTTTAGATGACGAGGGCATAGCTGAGACGGGAATCTGAGGAGTCAGAGGATATCCTGATTGGAAAATCGGCTATATATATATAGTACCTATAGTTATTATTATTATTATTTTATTTTTTTTTTTTTTTATTATTATTATTATTCATATATAATATATATTATATATAGTTATAGAGTACGTAAAATCTGCCTGTGATGTGCTGGATGTGATTTGTCTACAACAACGGCATTCGGAGTGTGTTTTTGCAGTCAAATGAGGGTGGCCGCCACCCTTGGAGTTGGTGGGGGTGGTGGCTGCGTAGCAAAATTTATAAATATATAGTTTTTTGGCCAGGCCTGTGCCATTTTTTTGTACCGCTTGTTTGCCATAGAGAAAAGCTAGCTAGCTAGCTAGCCTGCTTCTTATTTATGTAATTTGTAAATGCCGCCAAATTAGACCAAACCAACAAGAGCGTTAGCTTAAGCTTCAGGTTCTATATCCTTTTGTATCCTTTGTAGATTCCTATCCTCTGTCCTGTATCCTTCGTTTGCTCTGTTCAATTGTGTATAGTTTTGTATAAATTTGTTTTATTTCAAATTAGTTGAGTGACAGTCGATCGATATTATAATTAATATTTACCACTTACTATTATTTTAAACGATTGTGTATTATGTTTATTATTATGACTATTATTTAGCTTTTACTTATATATATATAGTTTATTGTTAGTTTAAGACCCTGATTTAGTCACCATAAATGTTAACTGTGACTGCGGTTTGAGGGTTTTTCTTGCTGCAACTTGCTGTTCGGTCGCTGCCTCGAAATATTGAATACAATTCAAAATATTGTATCCATCCTTCCGTCTGGCCACAGCAAAAAGAAACCAATTTGAACACAACGTAGCTAGAGTGTTTAGCATTTATTTTTATTGTATTTAATTATATTATATTATTTTATTTTTTTTTTATTTTTATTTTATTTTATTTTTTAAAAACACACAAAATCAATAAATATACCTAAAGTTGAGAGTACGAACAAATGAAAAATATATTATATATATTGTATTTGTTTTTTGGGCTGTTTTATGGCTAAAATCGAGTTAAAATTAATTAAAAATTATAGGAATATATGGAATATATAGATGGAATATTTTAGATGGAAAATGATTTGATTTTGTGATGGTTTTCATGAGGAGTTCTTGCAAAAACTCTCTACTTTACCCTTAAAATTATTGAAAATAATATGAAATAAAAACCTTTTTAGGTGTCTATTGTATTTATAAAATACCTATTTATTTAGAAAGTAAGTTTTTATGGTAATTTTTTACATATTACTTACATTACTGACTTACTAAATATTTTTTACACAATTTCCCTAAAAAGTATAGCCTATTTTTAGGAGAAGAGCAATTAGGAGTTTCAAACTTCTACTTCAGGCCACTTTTATATTTCTGCATCAATTTTGTATAATTTAAATGATTTCCAGTTAAGTTTTCTTTCCCGTTCCCGTTTTGGAATATCAAATACACTAATTTTGATGTGATTTTCAAATTTCCCATCAGAGTCGCAGACACAAGACGGGAATTGTTGCGGGCATTTGAAAAATCTTAATGGCCTGCCTTGGCCAAATACAGCGAAAATCATTGCAACAATTATAAGGCAGCCAGCCAACGAGTTCCTGGAACCAAACCAGACACCAGATACCAGATACGATGCCACAAGAAGACGATCATGAAGATCAAATTCAAACTATGATCAGATCGAATCAAATCGTATCAGAATCCGAATCTGATCGGATCGAATCGTTTCGAATCGTATCAGGATCGAATCGGATCGGATCAGATCACAGCTGAAAAATATCTGATGCTGATCGCGTTTGTCAGTGCGAGTCGGCATTCGTCTAAACAAATAAAGCTTGCGACTAATTGCATTTGCACTTGTTGTGCGATATTTCTTTGCTGGAAATTACATGGCCACAGTGCTTGTTGGTTGTGTACTCGGATGGCTTTGGAGATGAGAACGAAGATCAGATACCCTCTTCTTCATAAAGACTGAATAGGGAGAAGTTCTGGATGGAAACACCAAAGTTATAGAACTTTCCTTTGAGTTATTTGAGTGTCAGCTTCACCAATCTTGATTATTTTTGGATATATAATAAAAACCATTAGTAGAAAGATGTATACAAAGTTTCAGAATGTTCTCATTAAAATTAGTCAAATAATTATACAAAAAACACGAGACATACCGACATGAACTCCCAAAATCAGCTCTCAGATATATTACTGTTTTTAATATCTATAAATAATTGTATATAAAAGTAAAGGCTTTTAGCCCAGCAACCAAAGAAAAAAGTCCAACTTTTGAAAGAGTATCTGAAAGAATCTGAAAAAAACGAACCAAATAAAAGATACCAAGTCTGAGTACTGGAGCACAGTTTAAGACACGTCATTTGTCATTTATCTTTCGTGGCCTTTTAGCGTTTGGCTTAATTGACTTCTTCTCCATCATCTTGGCTAAAAGCTGAAGCTGCAGCTGAAAAGCAAAAATAGAAGCAGAAATGTTAGCCAGCCAAGAAATGGCTCCCCGAGCTTTGTCAGCTCCTCCTGCTCCTCCTCTCCACGGTCTTGGTCATAGTCTTGGTTTGTAGTCGTCGCCTTATGGTCTTATGGTCAATACCAATTGACCGTAGTGCGGAACATTTAGCTTCATTACGTCGGTCCATGTTTGCCGGCACTGCAGAACCGTTTTAATTAGATGTAACCATAATAAATCATAGAGGAAGGAGTCGAAAGGCATGGCCATTGGCCATTGGCCAGTTCCATTGGTGCCAAACCAAGACCAAGTTCATCCAGGAATGCAGACGCATCGAAAGGGAACTTCCAGGTTGCCATTCCAAAGTACCGCGCAAGGGTACCGGGTATACATATCTCTCTCTGAATAAATCTGAATAACTATATAAACTGTTTTTTAATTTGCAAAAGAAAAGGCTAATATTTTGGTTCTCATACAAAGTTGGGCCAAGACTGATGTTCTTTGGACATGCAAGCTGGCACTTTGGTTTCGACCAAGTTGAAGAAATGGCCAAATTTTTATCGCCACCCCCGAAAGCCTCAAATGCCGAAAGACTTTTTGATGTTTGTTTCATTTGCGGAAGATGTCGGAAATCTGGGGGGATTATGGATTGTTTGGGGTCTCCTGCTGGTGTCGGTTCGATCTATTAGAGCTATAGCCAAGCTATGCTTAACCCACATTGGTTTACGCCATTAAAAAGTCATTCCAGCGGAGGAGGCGGATAAAGCGGATGAGAAGAAGGCCGAAATGGTCATTTGACAACGCCCGGTGCGAAATGCAGAATGCAAATTGCAATGGCAATGGCAATTGCCACGCTTATTCTAGCAGACATCACCCACTGCTGCAGTTGCTGCCACATCTGAGATAAGTGCATTGTGCATTGCATGCAATTTGGTTGCATGTATTCGAAGCAGGGCTCTTGGTCTTGAACTTGTGAATTTGCCAGACAACAAGCATGGGCTTCAACTCGACAACCAGAAGAGGTAGCAACTGCAACTGCAACTCCAGCAACTGCAACAACTGCAACAACTCCAGCACCAGCACCAGCAGCAGCAACAACAAATGCCAGCAGCAATCAGCGGCAAGTGAATGAGCTTAAATTGTCCATGGCTGGAGGGATGAAGTGCTGGATGGCTGGCTGGCTGGCTGGCTGGATCTTGGGATCTTTGCTTCCCTGAATCCGTGGATCCGCGCCATGATGATGGCTTCGCTGCTTGATTTTGCTGCCACCCATTCGGCAACTTAAAGCCCCCGCGTTTCCTCAGATTACACCGAAAACAAGGACGCTTGTAAGAGCTTCCTAAAAAGAACGAACTTCTTGATTAGCAACCTTCAAAATGTATATTTTTTCGCAAAGTGTATTTGCATGTTGTTGCCCCAACGCCCTCAGTACGTTATTATGCGGCTTATGTTGCTTTTGTTGCTGCTGCTCTGCGGTTAATGTTGTTGCAACTTGCAACTTGCAACTAGCGACTGATGTTGTTGCAATTGTCTGGTCGTCTGTGGAGCATCAAGGCACTGGGGCAGCGAGGCATCAAGTTCGCAATGGGCGACAGCAGATCACAACTACACTAGCAACACATGCAACACATGCAGCATGCAACACACACTCGTACACATGAGGCAGAGAGCAGCAACCGCAGTTACTTTTGGCTAAGGTTGCATAGACAAGCCTCAATTAAGTTGCAATTGCAATTGTTGTTGTTGTTGTTGTTGTTGTTGTTGGTGGATCGGTTGCTGGTGGCGGGGAAGCGCGTTGGCGGCTCCGGAATTTCACTCTGGGCTGCCCACGCGCTCATTGCTCGACTGCCTGCCTGGGCTGCCCGGGCTGCCCGGGCTGCCTCACTGCCTCACTGCCTGGCTGCCTGTTTTTTGCTGATAAAGTCCAAAATGATGTACTACCCGTGTGCTGGCGGTTTTTCTTTCTGTTAGCCTTCTTTTTTTAGGCTTATTGTTTTTCCTCTTTTCTCCCACTATTTGATGGTTACAACTTCAGGAGCGGATTAAGCTTCAAACTAAAGTTTTTAATCGTATTTGTATTTGTAATAAAAGAATTAGGTTAATACCATATTCTGAAGATTGAAAAATATGGGTTTCCTTTAATTTATTTATGTCATTTATTACCCTAAGAATTTGGAAGATATTCATATATGTAGATTTCAATGTTTTTAAACAAAGAACTTCAAAGTTTTTTAATTATTATTTCATTTATTGCCTTTGGTAGTTTTTGTTTAAGGATTTGTTTTGATCTTCCTAAATTTCTCTCCAGAGATGGGCTTTTAAAATGAAATTAAATCAATAACCTTTAATGTTTATCTTCTTTTCGCCGCTGATCTTGTCCTTGCAGCTCGAGACCCGCTTGGAGCAGATCGACAAGGACTTGGCTTCCCGAATGCCGATATAGTCGGCGGTCTTCTCCCGGATATTGGCCAGTCTGCGATCGATTTCGGTGCCCATGTCCAGGGCGAATTGCTTCAGCTCATCGATCTCGTAATGGAAGTCATTTAGGTGACGGCGGAGAAGGGATTTCTGGAGAAACCGCCGACTGAACCGGACGCCAGAGGCCATGTTATTCTTGCTTACCAGGTAGGCCATTTGTTTGGTCAACTTCTCGGTGGCCAGGCTTTGGTGACGCATTTGGCAATCCTCCAGATCGTCGCCCGTCTCCACCATCCATTCCTGGTTAATTTTGTTTATTTTCCGCATTTTGTGAATCTGACACTGAACATTGGCCAGTTTCCTGCCAATTCCATGCAAAATATTCCGCATATTTCCGTAGCAGCAAATCAATTCATCGATTTCGCATTGAAGGCGATGTTGGGCTTTCCGCAGGCAACGGATCATGACTTGGTCCTCGGAGAATCCTTCTTCGCAGCACAGAGGTTCCTTTTCCGTTCCTGTTTCCGTTTCTGTGTCCGGTTTATTTTCCAAATCGCTTCCGTACATTCTCTGCTGCTTTCTTATCAGACCTTGAAGAATTTGTATTCGCTGCAAAATTTTATCCAATTCCTTGACAGTTTCCAAAGTTTTCGTCTCATGATCGTCGCTCTCCGCACTCGCCGTTATTTCCTCCCAATATCCAAACGATTCCCCCCAATCCTCCAGGGTCTCTTCCTGACTCGGAGCCATCTCAGTGGTCATTGGAGCATTGGATCGGGTTATCAGGTCCATGTCGGCCAGTTTCATTTTCGAGCAATCTGGCAGGTCGTCCAGTAGATGGGCGAATCTATCTAATTCGGTCATGTTTTCCCTGGAATCCCTGGCTGTCCCTGAAGGTTCGAGTATGGGCTTCATCCTGTCGCTGGTTTTCAAAATGTACTTTTTTTTTGTGTTTTTTTTTTAGGAAAATTGTGCAAGTGTTTTTTTTTGTTTTTTGTGTTATATGTTTGTTCTGGTGTGTTTGTTGTGTTGTGTGTTGGGTTTCGGAGAGCCTACTATAATATACAATATTTAATATTTTAAACCTCATTCCCGAAATCCGCTCCTGCTCTCTCCAGTTGAGGCTGATAAGAAAATTTATGGTTACCCAGTTGCTGTGGCGGC
This sequence comes from Drosophila vallismaia, assembly GCA_035047325.1. Lineage (NCBI taxonomy): Eukaryota > Metazoa > Arthropoda > Insecta > Diptera > Drosophilidae > Drosophila > Drosophila vallismaia. The sequence continues at coordinate 9,335,056 of JAWNPU010000025.1, read as the reverse complement.
ATAATTGCGCACCCACATCGAGAACCACAACGAAATCCCCATGAAGTCCGGCAGCTAAAAAAAAAACAACTAAATAAAAATAAAAATTACATACAAAACAATAAAAAAATAGGAGAAAATGATAGAAAAGCAAAGAAAAAACTAAAATAAAACAGAAGAGAAGGCGGTGAAGAATGAGGCTTGTGGGCCTGCTTTGGCGTGTGGCTTCATCGCCAATTCTTCTGCCAGTTTCTTCCTCCTCGGGCATTGCCAGCAGTTGACTTTGTTTACCCGCAAGTTGTAATTTTCTGCGGAAACCGTCAGCCGCAGAATTGCTTTTCTCCATCTCGAGTCGAGTCTCCGTCTCGGAGCTCTGTCTCTGATAAGTCCCGCTTCTGTCTTTCGTTTCGCTGTCACGGTGGCACCACCACCATCCTGATCTTTTTCGGCACCACCCAAGGCCCTCTTCTCCTCTCTCCCCCTCCCTTGGGGCAATTGCAATTGGTGTGGCAGTACCCCACCACCTCCTCTCCAGCCATTCTTCTCGGTTTGCTAATTGCTTGCCAGAGATTCGGGCTTCTACTTAGGGCATTTGTCTCCGAAGTCTCCGAAGAGTCGAAGACTTGCAGAATCCCATCAGCTCAGGCGATCACATTTTACACAGCAAGAAAAACGCCATCAAAATACGAAGAAAAATAAGCTTTAAATTTCTTATAAGCCTTGTATAAGCCTTTTCAACTTTCTTGTAAATGTTTTCCATAATATAATTATTTGTTAAAACGTAAATCCTTTTTATTTGCAGTGCATTTCGCGTAACAACATCGATTGACAGGCTTTTAGCCAACTTCGCCATCCCATTTGGCCATTTGAAGGCATCGAGCAGTCTTTGAAGAATTTTCTGAATGCTGAATTGTCGCATGTGGAATTTCGCAGGTCGGTAAGAAAACGTTTAGGCCAAGACATTTTAGCCAAGATACGAGGATACGGGAGCCTCAAAACGAGGTCAGGCTGAACAAATATTGATTAGAAATGCGTTTTTTGCTCAAGTTTTTCATTTCCTTAAAGATTTTTAGAGAGAATTTCCTAAAAATTAAATAAATCACTTCCCGAACTCGTATCTTTGAGTACTATCTTATTATCGTATATCTATTAAGCGTATTCCTTAAAAACTTAGCCAAAAAGGATGAGAAAATGAGTTTTTGACAAAATTCCCATTTTTTAAAACAGTTTTAATTGAATGTCTGAGCCAATTCGCAACCGATTTTAAAACAAAATGCCATTTTTTATACAGTGCTTCAATCTTCATTAAACTCCATTCAAAGATACAGAAAATTAAACAAAAAAAATTTCGATCGATTTTTTGCAAAAATTCATGATGGTACCCCTTTCCAAAATCGGAAAAAATCCATCGAAATTTTTTTGGTCGATTTTCCAAAACCTTGAATGCAGATCGAAGAAAAGCAAAGTTCTGATTCCAAAATGGCATTCCATTCCAAAATCGGTTAAGAAATGATTGATTTATTGAAAAAAAAGTGGAATAAAAGCCTAAAAATTCGATTGAAACGCCCAAAACCTGTGTATTTGCTTCAAAAAATAATTTAAAACTCTAAAAAACAATCCTTTATTTAGCGCTCTTAAATATTAGCTTAGTTCCCACTACTAACTATTTTTTTCCTGTTAATTTTTCTTTTTGCCGCTTTGCATAGGAGAGGAAAAAGAAAAGTTGTGGAATTGTGTGTCTGAGAACCGAGATTTGTACCGCTAAGATGCCTAATTACATCCAAGACGAGTGATGACCGATGATGGCCATAAAAGTTCACATGAGCTGCTGATCTTGCCCCACCTTGGCCTCACCCCGCCGCCACCTGGCTACCTTGCCACTTTGGCCCCCGTCTGTGGCCGCAAATCTTTGGTCATGCAGGAAGTTCAAGTGCGCGAAAAGCAAAAAAAAAACAGAATGGGATCTGGCTGTGTTCTTGGGACTTCTTGGCCAAGTTAAAAAATCAGTTGGTAAGCCAGCAACTAATAATACAAAAACAAATTCAAATACAAATAATAATAAATAATAATAATAATATGAGGAACAGGAGACGGAACGAAAACGAGTAGCGAATAATGCAATATACATTAGATATAGAACAAGTCAATAGAAAATTACGATTTATGTAACAAGTTGTTGTTGTGGAATTCAAGTGCATTTATTTCCGCATCTGGAACTAAGTGGAGAAGCTAGCTTGTAAAAAGTAGTGTCTTCATATCAGAGTGATGGACTGGAATGTATCCTGTAAAGGGTTCCTATAATACCTGTGATACCTTTACTATTTACGTGAAATACTTACAAGTTCTTATATCTTAAAATAGTTTTCTTTTAATAACTTTAAGTCTAATATACCCTTTTTGTTACAGGATGGCAAAGAAACCGATTCGCTGATGAGGAGGAGGCTGGAAAAATATTAAAAAAAAGAAGATGGAAGGATCGGCATGGATTGGATTGGATTGGATCGGATAGGAGCAGAGCATCCATCAGAACCAAGCCATGACTCAGTTGGCCAAGTCGTCAGTCAGTTGGTAAGTCAGTCAGTCAGTCAGTCAGTCAGTCAGTCAGTTATTAAATGTGACCATAAGAAATGGTAGAAGCAACACCAGACGGGCCTGAGCTTTTTAAGGAGGAGCCACGGGGTGGGATATTACATAACACAGGAAACTGAAAAAAATACTATTCAGGGTTTTGTGTTAAAAGCGTTTTTTATAAAAAATTAAATTCCCAGTATTTTTAGTTTTGAAACCCATATTATGGTAATATTCAAGATTACCTAAAGGATATTTGTTCCTTGTTCTTGTTTCTTTTGACCATAATTTTTCCCAGTGCAGTGCTAGAAAAATATACTTGATTTTGTAGAAACCATAGCCTGGCTAAAGCGTAAAGGCCAGGAATTATAATTTTCCAATCAACTGATAAATTTTTAATGATGGTCCATCATCTCGGGGTGACCAGAGACAGACCAGAGATCTCTAATATGTTGTCCAAAGTGCATGCTGGAATCCGGCTAAAGATGCTCATAATGATGAAGATGATGGTGGTCATTGTCAGGAGGAGGCATTGGACGCCAGACAGTGGACACGGGACTGGGGACAGGGGACATGTGTAAGAGACATTCCCATAGGTGTGATTGCTGGCGCGCTGGAACAAGTAAGACACCAAATTACTGTTAACTAAACGCACACAAACACAAAAATGTAGAAGGGGGAGGTGGGTGGTGGGTGGTAGGTGGTGCTGGAAAAGAGGCGCCTCGAATTTCTTTGGCATTAAACCAAAAAGTGGTTTCGTGATCGATGCGATGGCTTGATTGCCAATCCTTCTCCGCCAGCTGCACCATCTCCTCCTCCATCTTGCCACCTCCTCACCCCTCTTGGTAGAATCTTTTATGCTAATTTTTTGTTGTGAAACTCAAAAAAGTTACCAAATCTCTTAGCCAAGTCTTCTTAGCCAATTACTTCTACCAATCTAAGCTGGAGTTAGAATTATATAATAAATTCTATAAATAATTTAATCAAGAACTAAAAGTCTTAAAAAAAGTAATAAAATATAATAATAAAATATACAATATAATATATTATTAACAAATAATAAATCAAATCTATGTAGCATAATAAAAATAATTTAATAAATCAAATCTAGGAAAAACTAAAGTTTTAAAGCTCATATTAAAGTTTATTTACTTAGTTCTTATTTGTTTTTATTTTGGTTTATTAAAAAAAAACCTAAAAATGCTTAATATTATATGTAAATATTTAACTATATAAATGTTATTCTGATATATATTATAAAATTAAAAAAATTATAAACCAAAATGTTGGTTTTTTGCTGTAGTTTCCCAGAGAAGTCAACGCGTCAGAGAATTTCGCGTTTTTTTTTGGCAAGCGATCGATCGATCGATGGTGACCGTTATTTAATAAGTAAATTTTATCAGGCAGTCTAGCTAGGGGGAAGGTGGACAGTGGTCAGTGGACAGTGGACAGGGGGAGAGGGTGTTAGCCAGACTGAAGAGGGTTTCAGATGGCCAAGTGTCCATTTGCAAGTCGAAAGGCGCCAAAAGCTAGAAGCCCGTTGGCCGTTTTACGCATACAAATTACGAATGCAAATTTTTGTTCTCCTCTTAACCCCATAGAAGCGAGTACCCCGCCCCCTGGGCACTGGACACTGGACACTGGACACTGGACACTCTCTTAACCCCCTGAGGTAAAGGCAGATCGAATGGACAGCAAATTGTTCGCACGCTTCGCTGCCAGGAAAATGTTGGGCTTAGCGAATGCATTTGCGATTTTTGCACATTTTCTTTCATTTTTCAATTACAACAAACGTGGCCCAGACAGACATTGATAGAAAGATAGGTGTGTGTGATAGAGATAGAGTGAGAGTGAGAGAGAGAAGGTATACCAATACTATTACCCATTACCAATTACCAATTACCAATGGCCAAGAAGAGCCAATAAAAAGTTGATCGCCGTCGCCGTTGCCGTCGCACATCTCCCCTTGGCCTTTTCTATCTTCTCGATTTTCTCGATTTTCTTGGTTTTCTCGGTTTATCGATTTCTTGGCCCGATCATCGCAGTTTGTCAATTAATTGATTGCATTCTCAGGCAATTGCTTGGCCAACAATAATAACTGTCGTATTTGCGCTTAAATATGTGCATCTTTTTGCTCTCCCTCGATCTTGGTCTTCTTTCTTGGTTAACTTTTTCCATTCGCCTCTCCCCCCTCTATTTTTATCCATTTTTTATTTATCATTTCCCCCACCCTCCTCCTCTTTTTAATCGCATCATTGCGGAAAATTCTTCTACTCTCTAGTTTCGTTTCTTCTTACCCTTTAATCTTTTAATGTTTAAATTAAAGTTAAAAACACTTAAAACTAACTCCAAAACTTTATTAAAAATTCCAAAAAAAATACATTAATACCAAAATAATATTAAAAAATCATATTCCACATAATTCCACAGTAGATTCTTGGCCATTTCCTTAACCAAAAAACACTTGATACCCCAACCGAAACCGCCAAAACCTCCAAAAAGAAGGCCAACACAAAAAATATGACCAGAGGGTCCGCCAACAATTGATTTATCATATATTTACTTTCAATATTTTGGCTTTAGCTTTTACCGCTATCAGAGTTCCTGTCCATGTGGCGATTGGCTTTGTTCTCAGGCTCAATTAGCCATTATTTGTTGCCAAAACGAATCTTGACCATTTCCCCTTATTTTTGCCGCCAGCTGTGCGCCTTTCTTTTGGCCAAATTGCCAGATAGATTTGCGCTTTTCTGTTGATTTTTTTTTACCTACTTTAATCTCGTTTAATTGAGTTTTAAGTTAAAGTGACTAAAGTATTAAATTAATTCGATTTGGATTTGAGTTTCATGGCCAGCTTTCCACGATTACCATGCCTAAAAGTGTTTCCTTGTTCGGATTCGAGATCAAAAACAGATTCATCTGTTTTATGTTTTCCAGAATAGAATAGAAATGGACAAGTTGGACAGGTTTTATGAGCTTGTCTATAGATTTTCGTGACGCACTGTAGGGTCGGTTGCATTTCTCGAACTTCGATATACATTTTTTTTATTTATTTATTTATTTATATTATATTGCCCAGCTTGGCCTTTTATTTTCTCCACTTGGGATTCCGAATCATTATTCTTTTCATTTCATTGTTTCTTTTCATTTTTTAATTGTGCCCCTTTTGTTGTTTTTTTGTGTTTTTTATTTTGTTGCCCAATTAGGTTTAGATTTTGTATAGAAAGCCAATGGGTTTATTTCGTTTTATCGACTTTTAATGAATGCAATTCCAAATCCACACACAGTCCATTGTTGGGTATTGATTTTTATGGATTTCTAATTGGGAGACGCCGACTAAAAAAATGTCATTTTCGATTTGGTCTTTTTTTTGGATTTTGGATCTGGATTTTCAATCAAATCGAAATCAAAGGTGAGGAAAGGTAAGCAAGGTCGCTCTCAAAATGGATTGCAATACAATACCCAAACAAATTCCTACAAAAAGTAAATAAACTTGATACATTCTTGCTTTTTTATTTTGTTTTTTTGTGTTAAAGCCCTTGTCCCTTTTTTTTCTCGGCTCTGACATAAAAATGAGAACAACTTCTGATCGGTATTCACTGTTTATGGTTGAATTTTAGCAAAAGTCTTCATTTAGCATAAGAATGGCTGAAAGAGCCTTTAAGTTTAGGCCTGAAAGGTGGCTTTTTGGTATTTCTTTAGAGGGTTTAATGACTTTTTAAAGGGCCAAGGTAGCCATAATAAAATGGCATTAAGTAGGGATTTTTTTTTGCTGATTTTAAATAAAAGATTGATAGATAGAAGTTATATTGAACGAATCCCATACTGTTCTTGCTTAGTTTTTGTGATTATTTAAAGAATTGAATACAAAATACAAAGGTTATTCCCTAAAATATATTCCGTTGAAATCCTTTTCTCTTCACTTTGCTTAGAAATCCATCTAAGGACTTCCGCTTCTCAAAAAGGACAGCAAACCTTTCCCATTACACTTTGCGGAAGTTAAAATTCTGCCCCAAAAGAGCTGAAAAAAGAGCTAATTTCTACCCCAATACAGAACTGCTCCATCTGTGAAATTCGAGTTCCCATCGTTGAAACAAGAGCTTCCAAAATAAATTCCCATAGATTTCAGGATACCCAAGGATACCCAAGGATACCCGAGGATGCCCAACAACCCTTCTGGCGCACCCTCGCTCATCTGTTGTCTATTTGTTTATAATTTTTGGTGGATCTGTCACAGGTAAAAATAGGGAAGGAATATATATATCCGAATACCTGTCTGTCTGCCGAGGGATGCTAAAATTTCCATCTTCTCGTTCTCACAAATCGATCAACGGAATTTGATTCGCAAGACAGGCGAGGAGCACCCTCGCTTTCCGCATTTTCAGCATTTTCCGCTTTTCCGTGGGAACAATTACAGGTGCTAGTCCCAAAAAATGCCAAAAAAACAAACAAAAAGAATATATCCAGAATATGAAATTTAATACTTTTATATTTCATCTGCAGCAGCCCAACATTGTTGCAAATATTTGCTTAATCCGATTTGCCCCGCCTGGTGGTAGAGTTTTCCCAAAGACGTGTGTGCGTTGTACAATTTTCCGGATATATTTATATTCTTTTGTCCAGGGGGGACTTACTTCACAGCAGCATCTTAAGAACTGACAATTAACGAAAATGATTTGATGAAACAGAAGCCAGAGAGCCACAAAAAAGCGACAACCGCAATAATGACAGTCGCACAAATCAACAAATCACGATCACACAAAAATCACGATTTCTTGTCTTCCGAAGAAATGATACCAATGTAAGACTCACAAAAAAGAGGGAAATACACAAACAGAAGCTCCGGAGAAGACAAACATTTTAACAACAGCAACAACCTGGCTAATTCTTCATTTAACCAACCAAAAAAAACCAAAATTTAGGAAACAAATTTCCAATCTCTTTTGTTTTTTGGAAGTCTATTGGTTTGGAAAAACTGCTGGGAAATATTTTTTATCTTTGCTATAAAAAAGGCTCAAAAATGCAATTGATATCTTGTTGATTTTCTCATTCATTTTGGGATATAAAAATATATCTAAAATTGTTAAGAAATCTTCTTCAAATTCAAAAAATATTTTGCATTTCTAATAGAGTTTGATTTAATTTTGATTTTATTTCTACATTAAATATAAACTTAAAAAGGGCTTACCTATACTTTAATTATATTCCTTAAAAATTGTTAATATTTTCGGTTGACTGACTTGAAACCTTTCCAAAAATTCGTTCATGACTTCAAGCCAAGCCAACAAAGTTGGCCAACAATCTGCAGCCGAAGCCAAAATGTGGCCAAAATGTGTTAGCAATTTGTCAACATGGTATGACAACCAAGCCGAGTTAAGACCCAAACAACCAATAATGAACAACCAACAACCAGCCAAAGCAAAAAGCAGAAACAGAAGCAACATCAACAATTCCAAGAGAGCAAAAGCTGCAACATTATTGACATTAGGGCACCTGTTTGTTTGCCAACTAAACTATGATTACCGTTTGTCGTAGTATACCCGACTACGATGCCCTAACTTTTGTGGTTGGAAGTATCCGAAAATATCAGCCATTCAGAGACAGTCAAAAAAAATGATACAAAAAACTCTTAAAGTAAGAGGTTTCTTTGCTTGGAAAAGAATAAATGTTTTAAATATTCGATTGAAACATTCTAGAAACAGTAAAGTTGGTTCTACTTTTTTGTTTAAAATTTCCTATTTAAGCCATTTTTAAAACCAAAATTTTCTCTCAAATAGTGTATTCCCTTCATGGCTAACAAAAATGTGGCTGAAAAGAACTCGGATTGCTTTCTGTCTGTCATTGAGGAGACAGCACGCGTATGTACAGCCAACAGCAAAGAGCCATGGCAACAGCGACTTGGTCATAATTCGTGACTGACTTCGCAGACAGTTAACAAAATATGATGGGCGAGAAGGGGCTGCCAGGGGTTGCCAGGGGCGTGGTGGCAGGGAAGGAGGATGACTTGGAGGGGGCCAGTGACGAGCCCATGACCAAAAGACCAAAACCAACGTTAATCACAGACAAAATAAGCCAATGGGAGAGAGACAGAGGCGGCGACGGGAGTTGCATGTTGCACTGCTGGAAATATTGAGGTAAGTTTTAGATTAAAATAAATAAAATTTAGCCTAAGAATATATTAATTAAAAAGACAAATGAAAAATGAAAATAAAACGGAAATAAAGGAAGTTAAAGATGCCTCAGAAATCATTGTAAATCTCCCTTTTTTTGGTATTAGATTTTCCCGAGTGTTTCAGGCCCAGAGTCAAGTGGCCAAGTGAAAGAGGCAAATGTCTAAGAGCGAGTCTGGGACTGGGCTCAAAGAAAAAATCACAAAAAAATCACAAAAAAATCACAAAAAAATCACAAAAAAATCACAAAAAATCACGAAAAAATCAGAAAAAAAACCAAAAGCCGCACTTTTGTGGCCGAAAACTTATTGGCAAAAAATGTTTTCGTTGTTGGCTGGATGTTGGTTGTTGGTTGTTCGATGTTGGTTTGTTGGCTGAACATTTCTTGGTTTCTGGGGTTGTTGCTTTTTGGTCAATGAACAAGAAAAATGGCTTTTCACGGTTACATGCGTCTGCAGTTCATATTCATAGAGAGATATTCTAGCGACTCCCAAGTCCGAAGTAGAAGGAATTATAAATGCATTCTCGTATATGATGATGCCCCCCCCAAAAAAAAAACTCACAAAAAAGTGTGTGCAGGTGTGTGATAAATGTTAATGCATCATTTCCACCAGAGGAAGGGGGAGTTGGACTATCAGTGGTTGGAAAAATTGCATTGGCAGTGGCAGGAAAAATACATCCTGTCAACGCCAGGGTTCTCACGATAAAAGCAAACAGAAAATTTAGAGAAAGAGGACCTTGTCAAGGACCTCTTCACGCCTCCTTTTTCAGGTAAATCTCACATAAAGCAGGTAGTTTCAACCTTGGGACACTTTTTCTTTATCTTTCACAAAAATAGAAATTAAATTGCAATCAATGGTAAGGACCTATTTGTCACATTGTTCTGTCCTTGAGACACTTTCACTTTTACTTCTCCGATTTCGGATTTCGGATTTTTCTTATCTTTTAATGAGTTCACTGAGTTGAACAAAATTGCATCTTAAATTGTTTAAATTATGGTAATTTCTTTTATTTTTTGAGACTAAACATTACATGGCTGAGCAAGTTCCCTTCTGTATTTCTTTTTTTTTAACTCTTAAAACTCATAACCCTTTTTTGAATTTGGTAAATTAAGTAGAAGCTGGTGATTCCGAGAAGTCGGGTGTTTAAACCGTTTTCATGGCTTTGCTTTTTAACAAAACTGTTGATTTTTCTACGAATTTATAAGTGGGTGGAAAATGTATTATCAACACAGGGAGAAATACGTATATATTTCTAAATATTTTCCAATATTTCTTCAAGTAGAAGCAAGAGTCTAAGGTTCAAGTGAAAGAAACATTTTTAAATTCCAATAAACACGTTCTTTTAACTCAATTTTAATATGAAATAAATCCTGGAAATATTTAAGATATTATTAAGGAAATATTAAAGTAACCCACATTTGATTCCAGTGCCTTGTTGAGTTTATTTACGTCTCAGGGTTGAAAGTGGAGACGGAGACCCACTTTCCTGGCCAAGTCTTGACCGCATTTAATGGCTAATGACAAGTCTGGGGGATTTGGTTGGCCCGAAACTGGCATAATTAATGTGCATTAAAAAGGCAGATACAATATTTATTAGATTTGATGAAAGGGGAATCTTCTTCAAGTTTACTTTTTCAATGGCCCAGCCACGTGCTGACCCGGCTTTTCGTTTTGGTCGCGTGCCCATGGCCAAGAGGTCCGCCCCTTCTTGGCCAAGTTTTCCTCCCAACAGGCAAGAGGCAAGAGGCAAGAGCACACTTGATGGTCAATCAAGGCAGTCAGCGGTCCGTTAAGCCGGGGGCTCAACTGTACTTGACCCCGCCCCCCAAAACTAACAAGCCTCCCCTACCCTCTTGCCTTTTTCTCTTTTTTTTTGAGTTTCTGCATAATCAGCTAATAAATAAATCCGATAGAATATCTGATGTGTGAGAAAATGGCAGGATTGGTTTTAACTGGATGAAGTTATTAGGAAACTTGTTGAAAAAAAAAACCGCCAAGGAGTGAGAGGCATGGCCGTGGCTATTCCGTGTTGCATGTGGAGCAGCTGCAAGAACTGTGAACTGGAAACTGCCTTCACGTTGTCTCTCAAGTATTTGTCAATTAGATTTTTAATTGCTGAAATATGAATGTAGGCGCAACTGCAGCACAGAATCTGCAACGACTGCAACAAATGCTGTGACTTTGACGTTGACAGCGGCAACAGCAACATGCAGCACATGCAGCATTTGCAGCATCTGCAGCATTTGCAGCCTGTTTTGCCAGTTGTGTCTGTGGCAAGTAAACTTGTTGAGACTTCAGACAACGACGACGACGACGACGACGATTATTAAATGCAACTTAGATCAGATCAAAAGCAGCAACATCAGCAGCCTAAACGCACTGAAAGAAATTTAAAGAAGATATTAGAAAAATAATTAGAAATTCTAAATAGAAGCTTAGAAATTTTGGTTTGCTTCAATGTTTTTGAAGTTAAATATGAAATAAATCAATATAAAATATATATAAAATTATCTCAAATGTATTTTTGAATCTTGTATGTTTTTCTTTAATTAGAAATGTGGCAATTTTTTTAAAGTGCTCTTGAGACAGCAGCCACGAACGCGATTAAATCGAAATTCTATGCGCCATTGACCGCTCCTTCTGGCCCGCCCCCTGTTCCTGCTCCTGCCAGCAGCCCCTCCCCTACCGCCCCCTTGCAGAGCTTCCCTGCATAAGCCCGGGCCAAGTCAAGATGGATCGCGTGCCAGGCAACTGCGACCAGTTGAAATATTGTTATTATGCTTTGGCTAAAAGTGAATGATTGCCATTTGGCTGTGCCTGTTTGGGGGTTAAAAGGGGGGAAGCGGGCCGGGGTCCGGAGCCGGGGTCCGGGTCTGGGTTCGGGTTCGGGTTCGGGTTAAGGCCAGCTAGGAGGCGAGACGAGGGGGTCTAGGCCAGGTTAAGAGGAGATGCTGCAGCAGCCACGATGGCAGCAGACAGGGAACTGTAACGCCAAGGCAGGCAAGGCAAGGCAAGGCAGGCACTTGCAACATTTTCGCCAAAACAGTTGCTGCATTTGCAACATGATGCATGCTGATAGACGGCGATAGATTATCAGGAACAGCAACCAGAAATCTCGATTGGTGAAGGTTGTTCTCTGGTCAGCGTTTAATGGGTTATCAGACAGGTGATCGGAGGAAAATACGAGTAGTTGCACGTTGCACAGAAATAGAAATTGGAGCCAAGCCAGGAATCAGCAACAAGCAAGTTAAAACAATTTTCAAGAATCGCAAAAGATATCGCAAAAAATGTCTCTATCCAACCTCTCCAGAAGACCCAGAAACTCCAACTTTGTATTAACTAAACACACTAATCAACAGCTATATCTACTAGTTATCAACTAATTAGGCAAACAACTCGACTCTTGCATGTCTAATTCTAATATTTGTTTGCCACTTTTTGTGGCAGCCACTGCCAGGCGCCAGATTACGCATACGTCACGTGTTCGAAATCAAGAATATAAATAGTAGAAGGAAAACAAAAACAAAAAATTAGATATATGTTTGCATAGAGTGCTTTTACCGTTAATCGGTGGAGGAATCGAAATCAATGTGCAATGTGTCTGCAACTTCTATATACTTGTAAATATTTTCATTTGCCGCACGGCTGCTGGCTGAGTGACTCCCCGACTCTGACTCGGACTCTGACTCTGGCTCTGTGGCAACGTGCCTCCTCGTTTCGGTCATCCAGCACTTTTGGCTAATGCAGATGCAGAAGTTGTAGAAGATGCAGCCGCCGTGGCAGCAATCTGGCAGCTGTCGTGCCATGAAATACTGCTGCAAGAAACTCACAAACACTCTGAAATTACGATAATAATTCATGAATGGACATTCACATTCACAAAATTTGGGAAAATATTAAACGTTTATTTCTATTAAAGATGGAGATCGTTGGGGAACAAAACTACGTATCTGTAAAGGTATTCCTCAAAATAATTGATTCTATGTCCATCAAGATATATCTTTCCAAGTGTGGCGTCTTTTCTTACTTTAAAAGGGTTCCCATCATAAAAATTCACTTTAAAAATATTGATAAAATTTTACATTTAAAAGTTTCAATGTAGATTGATAGAAAATGATTTCTATCAGATATATTTGAATTTATTCCATTCTAAAATTTTTTAAGAACTCCATAAAGTTACCCTTTTCTATTGTTAATTATCAGATTCATACCAATATAAAATACCAAAAATATATATATAAAGAATCGATCATTTTCCATACCCTTCTCTTTTCCAAGTTGATAAAGTTTGTTGGGTGCCTCTGTTGCTGTTGTGAAGAAAATAATTAATTTGATTCGATCTTTTCTTTGGTCGAGTAGCTTGTTCTTTTATTTGAATGCGAGTTGAGATTTCCATTCATAATTCAACGATTTGTCATTTGTATTTAAATATTTCAACTTGTGGCTGTCGGCGGCATTTGCATTTCAATTGATTGACTTTTGGGGCAGAATCGTGGGGCAAGGGCTGGTGGCTGGTGGCTGGTGGCAGGGGCAGAAGCAGAGGCACGAGTGTTGAACTTAGAAGCGTGCGCCAACAAATCAGAAGAAAAAAAAAAACCGAACAAGACTGCCTTTTTTCACACCTCCATGGCAGCGACGAGAAAATAAATAAATTTCAAAAATGTCCGAGAATGAAGATATCAGTTTTCAATGGACGGGCACCTGTTCTAGGTTCTAAATTCTATTTTCTTGGAGCATTTGACACTTTCGAAAATTTGTTAAAAAGCCAATTTGCATAAGTTCACAGTAAATTCGAAAACTAATCTCTTGGCCAGGCCTAATCGCTAATAAATACAGACTCGTATTTCAAAATGATTTGAATATTTTCGAAGGGCAGTCGCCTCCTCCTCTGGTCCTCCTCTGGTCCTCCTCTGGTCCTCCTCTGGTCCTCCTCTGGCCTCCTCCCGTGGCGTTTGTTTTGTTCGAAATCAAAACATTTTCCAAAGCCCAAGTCGACGAAGAAAAGCTGTAATATTTCACACCTTTCCCTTCGACTTTTCCTATTTTCTTATGGAAATATCTCAAGATCTAGTCTATGGGGTTTTTTTTAGCCAAACAACTTAATCAAAGTGCCATTGAACATTCTATCTCTATACTTTATGGTAATTTTTCTCGATCTATATAGACATACTTATATCTATATTTTTCTGTATTTTTTCTGTTTAAAATCAAACAATTTATGTAAGAAACTGCTCTGAATGAAAATGGAGTTTCCGTTTTCCGCACTCGTAATTCTCAGATTTCTAACGATTTTTTTTGGCTTTTGATATTTATGAGTGATGATTTTGGGTTTATTATTTGAGAAATATATTTATGGAATAATCGTGTGGAAGTGAAAGGTTAATGACGGAAAGTCGCTTGGGAAATTGAAATTTTTAGAGTTCTTTTCCGGTTTTTATTGATTGAGAGATTTGAGATTCAAAATCGGGATTTCTTTGAAGATTTCAAAAGGAATAGAAGGGATATATTTTTGGTGTATGAAATTCAAAACACTTGAATATTTTCTCAAAATTCTTTTATTCTAGAATGTGTTACCAAAACCCATTCTTACTTCTTACTTGACAAGCTTGTTAACATTCTTGCGGCATCCAGCTCTAGAAGATACAAGATACAACACACGAGATACGACGAGATACGAAATATATAATATAATTTACACTCGATTCAGAGTGACAACAGATCTCATGAATAACGATGCTAATGATGATGTTTAGTAGTTCTTTTCTTTCGATTGTCATTAACTTGGCTAAACCTTTCGCCGATCAATATTTCGAAACGATTTGCCATTCATTTATCTTTTCTTTCCTGTTTCGATTTTCGATTTTTTTTTTTCAGCCAGGTAGTCTACCGCCAGGTGTCTGCTGGAATTGATAAAACTTCACGCTTTACATTTAGGCAGCTCCGAGATCAGAATATCAGAATGTCCGAATATCCAAAAAAAGAACAGAAAAAAAATAATAAACAAAACGAGATGTATAAAAAATGGCATAAATAAATAAAAAGAGATTGTCAACGCGGTTGGGTTTTGTCTCCCGCTGGAAGTTAAATAAATTAAAATATTTAATGGGTTTTTAGGAATTATGCAAAATTTATGGGACAGAACATCAAAATTGATCAACGATTTATTTGGTTTAAGCCAAAAATTGATGATTTTTGATTGAAGTACCTCAGAAATAATTATTAAAAAATTTCGAAGCTTCGAAATTATTTTTCTAACCGTTATTTTTCTGCCAAATAAATCTGCCAAATGAGGGGAATAGAAAAAAAAATAGAAATATAACTTCTTTTGTGTATTGATTTAGATTGCCAGACAATGGTTCTAAGATTTTTTATTGTTTAAACTTTTTAAACGTTTGTCCAAGAATGCGCAACATTCGAAAGAGATGGCAATGCCTATATCTGCCGAATAATGGCCATCAGAAAGAGATGCCCGAACAGTTGTCAGACGGATGACAAAGATGATGATGTTGAATAAAAAAAGGCGAAAAAATCGTGAAATAATAACAATAAAATTGAACAATGGGCTGCCATAAATTTTTATTATATTTTACCGATAGTTTTGTCTTTAGTTAAAGCTGTAAAGTGCCATCCATCCATCTCTTTCTTCGCTTCGATCTGTTTTGCAAAATAGGAAGCAAAAAAGTCAACAAAAACATTGGTTAAAATAACAACAAATATATGTCATTGCATACAAAATTTGATTTCATTGTTATCAGCAGGTTCTGTGTGTTTTTTATTATTATTTCTGTGCCTTTTTCTTGATCTTGAGCTTGAATCTATCAGTCACTTGATTAGGTTATTGAACTTGATAGCGCTGGAGAAAGAGGTTCGTTTCCTAAGTCTTTAGTTTTGGTTCAAGTCAGGAGTTGGACTCGATTTAATCCCATCCTTTCGTACTCAATCCGATTCGATACGTTCTGTCTTATTCACTTTACAACTCACTTTACACTCACTTTACACTCACTTTGTCTTTGGTTTTGCCTTTTGTTGGCTGGAAAATTAAGTCTTGACTTGAATCAATTTTAGCCAACAAGCTTAGCAGCAAATGCAGTTAAACAAAAATGAATTACCAATTTATTCAAGTACTTGAATTTTTTGTTATTTTATTTCAAATACACTCCGAATAAGGCAGTAATATTTTAAATAAAATGTTTCCCTTTGTTTTATACTTATCCAAATTTTTCCAGTGCCTATCAAAGACCTGCAACTAAATTCTGAACTTGAAGCTGAAACTGTAAGCCAACTTGGTTTAAGAGAATTATAAAGAAGTAACAAGAGAATCTACCAGAGAATCAACTAAAGAACCAAGAAATCACTTCTGTAAATTGAATTCTTCAAAGTCTCTTCTCTGAAACGTGTCTCCTGCTTTTTCTTCGGCTCTTTGGCAAAATGCATGGCTAATTGTGGCCACTAAACGGCTTTTGACAATCCATCAGAGGCTTAAACTGCCACACTGCCACACTGCCACGCCCCCTAGGCCACAGCCTAGACAAGCCCCCTATCCCCTGACCCCTCTGCAATATCCCAACGCAGGTTAAGCAGGTTTCATCCTTTATATATTAATTTATTTTGATAAAGTTATTAAAAAATACTGGTTTTTGCAAATGCAAACAAAAATTATAAACTAACATCCAGTGACTCCAGCAAGAGGAAGAACTGGTGTGTATAAACACCTGACATTTCTTTAATAATTATAAATAATTTTTTAATTTTTTTTTATTTGCAATTTACAACTCTCCGATTTGCTCTCTCTTTTGCACTTTGTTTGGCTTATTCGGTCTTCCTCGCACTTCCGTTTCCGCGTAATAAATGAGGATGCTGTTAAGGGAGGGGGGAGGGATGCTGTTAAGGGGGGCAGGGGATCCTGGTGTTGGCTTTAAATTATCTAAAAATTAGCCTGAATTAGCTGCGAATTAAAAAGCCAGCTATAAAGCACTTAAATGCAGAGTAAATAAATTTTTAAGTGTAAAAAATGTGTATATAACAATCTTTAAAAGAATTCCAATGATTTGTTAAATAAAAGAAAGAAATGTAATGATTTAAGCTATAAATAAGTAAGTTATTTGTAATTTTCAAAGCATTTCAAGTTTTAAAAAACGAAAACTATCTTTTAGTTGTACCTAAAACTGAATTCTAATACTTTCCTCTGTGTCTTATTTCTCTCTGTGCATTCATTACATAAAATTGACATTGATCGGCGATGGATCGCATTGAATATTAAAGAGGGGGGCAAAAAGCCTCAAGATTACGGAGCTCCAACTTCAATTCAAACCGAGATCCAAGATCCAAGATCCGAGAGATCGGAGATCGGAGATCCGACATCCGCCGCATCTCATTTGGCGACACATTTGCATGATTATGAGCTCGTTGTTCCGGCCACTCCATTGCCAGTGCAAAAATCCCATAGATACTGAACCAGATATATTATATATATATCTGTATCTCTATATATATTACGAGCATGGCAAATTGTTTGCATTTTTGTGCAATTATTTATTTATGCGGCGGTTGGCTAATCAATTGCCAAGTTAAACGCATTTTAACTGCCTCTTACTTAACTCCGTTTATAAGAAACTTACTTAACGCTTTACCATCCGCTTTTTATTTTTACATTTTTCCTTTTTAAATCGGAAAAAACGGCATATCTCGAGCTGGGAGGGAATTGTGTCAATGATGGCTAAGATGCATTCTAAGGCCAAGAGCAATTAGTAATTGGTAATTCCTGATTAAACGGAACTTGTCTATAAACAAGGTGGGAACTTTAATAGTTTAAATGCCAAGGAAGCATTAAGCATTAAGTTTTAATTTTAAAACCTAAAAAATCAACAGAAACTCACAAAGTATAAGGTTTCCGTTTTTTTCCTCCCATTTTTTTAAGTTAAATTTAAACTTTCTGTTTCCCTGTCCTTCTTTATTTTATTCCCTTTTTTTTTGGGTGGTTTTAATGTTGATCTTGATTTAATGTCGTTTTTATGGAGCGCCACAGCGCTAAATTCTTTTCAACTTTATAGCGATGACTTATTTTGCAAACAATAAACCAATAAATCAATCAATTATAACTTTAACTCTGTGACAACAACAATCAAAGAGAAAATAAAACTCAACCCAAGACAAAAGGTACAAAATAATACCAACAAGTTGTTTGCCATTTTTGGGCAGGGCCACAAGAGGGTTAACCAAGTTATTTACTTTTATTGGGTATATATTATATATTTTACTCTAAATTTATTTATATAGAGACATGGATATTGTCTGGGGCTTTTGATAATAATTTTGTTTCAAATTCTTTCTACCAAAAACAAATAAAAAACTTTAAAGAAAAAGATATCTTAATTTAAATGCAAAAACGTTGTTTGTCTTTTAAATTATATTTCTTAAACAAATATATTAGTTTTACAATATGTATACCTATGAATAGCCCTCATAAACCACTATTTAAAATATAAAACCCTTAAGTCGTATTATTTTATTGACTTTCCTTACTTGGACTGTCCCTGTTTTTTGAATATTAAACGCCTTGAAAATTTGTCAGTCAGGCATCAGGACATCCACAAAAAAAACCCTCACAGAATAAACAATAAAGTCAGTCCCACAAAAAACACTGAAAATAAATATATATACATACAGAAAAAAAATAAATAAAAGAAAAGGGAGGAAAGGTGGGAGGCGAAATTCAACTGCAATTTGCTGGACGTTGTTCGCCTGTCTCGTCCAGTGACTGTTTTTGGATTTTAGCCAAAAGCGCCTCTGTCTCTGCCTCTGACTCTGCCTCTGACTCTGCTTCTGACTTGGCTCTTAACTGGGTCAACACCAGCAACAACAACAACAACAACAAAGACAGCAACAATAGCTGCCAATTTGGGTGGAAAAAAGAATTCCTGGTCTGACAGGCGTCGACTGGGACTCGAAACTCAGACTCGGACTCAGATTCAGATTCAGATTCAGTTTCAGACTTTGGATCCGAAATCGAACTTCGATGGTGGCGACTCCGAATTGGCCGCCTTACGCATGCCAATTAGCCAAAATTGAAAGCCAGGCCAAAGATTCCTAGCTGGCATCCTCTAGGAACACTGCAAGAAATATAAGCGAACTTCTCCTTGATTTCTTTAGAATTTAATGCTTAAGAAAATTTATGAAAAGTTGGAAAGACAATAAGGTAAGTAAATTCATAGAAAGGGATTTATTTTAAAACATTTTGAAACCATAAAATATCCAATAAACCTTCCAATATCTAATCTTGAAGAAAATCTATAGATATTTTGTATAGCAATATTTTGTTATACTATATTTGTTTTTCAAAAAGACCTTTTACTTTACTTATAGATTTTTTCCAGTGCTTTACCATTCAACATATTGGTGCCTTGTTAAGAGAATAGAAACAAATAGAAACAAATGAGAAACAAATAATTTATTAGACCATTTCAAAATATTTTGAGAGCTGATTTTTTCGCTAAAGACAATGAAATTGATTCGCAGGCCATCGTTTCTACTTCTTTTTCTATTTTGTATTTTTTTTTTATTTCTATTATTTTTAACGATCAGTTTTGACCATTGTCTGATATGGCCTTTGTTTTTGTTTTTGTTTTTGTCTACCATTTTTTTCTATCTTTTCTATTTGTTTCTATTGGGGCCATAAGATCAGATCGATTTAGAGTGAATTTCGCGATATAAAAAAAATACAGAAGTGTGTGTTCATGTCTGTTCCCGATTTTCATGGCAAATTAATGCGCTTTTAATGAGTTTAATGAGTGAACAGCGATGAGCAATCAATTATGCACACACAATTCAGATCAAATCAGATCATTGATTAGAAAAATCAATTGGATTAATCTGATCCGTCTATTAAGGTGGATATATGCTTTGATCCCAAAAAGATAATCAATTAGGAAATCAACCAACTGTAGAGTAATCCTCTGCAAAAATAATCATTTTATCAGTTTTATCAGTGGAAACTTTTGTCTTTTTTTTTTAGAACCAAAGTGGAATTTGTGGCATTATATTTTATATAACGGCTCTCGATTTTTGCTGCCCCTTAAAAAACCCACAAAATTTCACCTGCGGGCCTGCTAGTAGATGTAGTAGAAAAATAAATAAGCAAAAAAGGCCAAGTTAAAATATTTGCCAAAAAACTTTAGCTAATGAACTGTTAATTGCCATACCCCTTTGAGTATTGGCCGCTTAATTGCAGTTAATGGGTTAAGCTCTTACCTATTTCTGACACTCTTGGCCAGGTTAGCGCTTGATTATGCAAAGGTCCCCAACTTAAGCTTAACACTAATTAATTTCCACACCGCCAAAAGTCAACAGTCAACAGTCCCCGTCAAAAGTCTTCTGCGCCCCGAGGACACGCGTGCGTTTTTGCTCGCGCCAAATTTGACAACATTTAGGCGAGAGATTTGTCTTCGGAATGGATTTGGAGTGTATTTTTTGGCCAACAGAGGGGACCAAATTTTTCTATTTTAAATTTGCTTAAATTGGGAGAAAAAAACTAAAGAAGCTTATTAAAAACCTACCTTCTACCTTCTAAATAAATTAAAGTTTTAAATCAGTATTTAAAGCAATGCCTTAGTTTTCGATTTTAATTAGTTAGAAAATCATAAAAATATTTTATACATATTTTCCCCATCTATAAAATACCTTTAAAGAGTATGCAAAACTTTGAAAGACTTGTAATGATGGGATATTGGGAAAAATCGATTGAAAAATAATTTTCATCGATAATTACATTTGCCGTTGTTGGCGGAGACGGATGACAGCTGCCATTTCTTCACGAAGATGAAGATGGCAAGGCTATCGGGGGGATGGGGTGGATGGCAAGGGGATCCATGGGGGTTACCAGGGGGACCCAGACCCAGAGTGGACCGCTCTAATGGCATTTTAATAATAGATTACGACGCCGGCGACGACAACAGAAGATTAAGACGACGAAGAAGCTGCCGGAGAGATGCCCTGAGACAAATGATGTTTGAAACTAAACAAATTTCGCAGCATCTCCTCCAGCGGCGAGTGTTTATTTTATTTCTTTTTTCTTCGAGTGTTTGTGTGACAGTTGACAGTTAGACAGAAAGAGACGGAGCAGGAGGCGATGAGATGCCACAAGCGGCAAGCGGCAAGCGGCAGGCGGGAGGCGAGATGCTGTCCGAGAGTTGCGAGTTCATCGGCAAAGTCTTCGCATTATTTGCATAATTCACCTTTAATACAAATTGGCAACTCAAACAATTTGCGCTCCGATGGCCACACATTCGCCGGGACAATTGGCCAGCTCGCCAGACGGACTTTTGGCCAATAGAGATGGCAGCGTGATTTTTGGGTAAGTGCCGCAAAATCATTTACAAACTATATTTCCAAGAAAACTGTAGGAAACTTTGGATTTTAGGGCAGCCATTATTATGGTTGAGTAGTATTTATTATTAGAAAGTCCAATTATAAGTTTGGTAGTTAATATTGAATCACTTTTAACTAAAACTAAAAAATTAAACACCAATTAAACAACCTTTCTTATATCCTTTATTTTTCTTTTCCAAACACGGGTTTCTAAATGTAACAAATATATCTTTAGAATTGAAAAACCATTATGACTTTGTTTATATTAAAACAAGTAAACGTGTATATATTTGGATTCTCTCCGAAAGTTTTCTGCCCAAAACCATCTTTAGCCTGAGAACCAAAAGTTCTTCATTCTTGAGTGTTTTCTGTATTTATTATAGTTTTTTCCCTGTATTTTTTTTTCGCCAGCTAATCGTGTGCATGATCTTTGAGATGGATGCATGCGAGCACATTAGGGTTACCCACCAGCTTCTCTCCTCCGATTCTTGATTCTCAATGTCAGAGTCTCTGATTCTCGGATTCTCAGATTCTCGGATTCTCAGACTCTCAGCGCCCCAAAGCCTCACACTCGAGCACAATAAATTCCCATGACAACTAATTTAGCCGGCTTGCCAGTTCGGATCTGGGATCGCGGATCTCAGATCGAAGTTTGCCTGCATTTATTTTCTTCCTTATTTTTTTTTTTATGTCCCAGAGATCGGCGCTTTCTCATCTTTGCCGACTCTCTAGAATTTTTATTGACTTTGACTTTGGCTTTGACTTTGTCGCAACTTCAGTTCGAGTTTCAGTTGGATTTTGCACTGCCAGCCGACTGCTTTTGGTCAAATTATGTGGCCACTGGCCACTGGCCACTGGCCACCAGACCACCAGGCCATTAATGATTGTCTCCATGGAGATGCGCATAATGCTGCACATTACGTATACGCCACGTGTGGCAGCCACTGCCGGAGTCTACCGCCAATTAACTGCACAGACTTTGACACCTTCTCCTCCTGGCTTGCAGGTTGCAGGCTGCAGGCTGGTCTTGTGGTTTCACGCCCCCAAAAGCCACAAGCCACACAAATCCTAGTTATTAACTTTTTTCAATACCCTCTCCGATCAATTTGGCAAATTGTTTGCCAGGCACTGGGAAAAACATTGATCTACAAGAAGGAATTTATTCAAACTCTGCCTAAAAACAAAGGCAGTGTGTGGAATTTCCTTCAGAAAAATTCGATAATATTCAGAAGTGTTTTTGGTTCTTAGAACTCTCATTTAAAAGCAAAAAATCAGGAAAGAAATCGAAATTATTTCCCCCCTGATTAGCTTTCAATTAAGTTGTTCAAAAATATATTATCCTTCTTTCAGTATCTTTATTATTTATGCAAACTCCTTTCTTTTTTTTTTCTTTTCCCAGAGATGTATATTCTTTTTTTTGGTGCAACAACCGCGGGCGTAATGCGGATGACATTGACGCGCGCCAAACGGAGCCATCCATCTGGATCTTGGATCTTGGATCTTGCTGGGATGTTGGAGGCCGAGTCCAACCTGAATTGGAATTGGAATCTCAAATCCCGACCATCTCGGCATGGGAGTTGTCTGTCAGGAGCCGAGATTGCTGCAGTTTCCCATCGCCCCTGGCCCCTGTAATTTAACACCCACGCCGGCCTGTCAGCCTATATGGCCCACACCACCTCCCTGGCTCTGGCCTGGCTCTGGCCTGGCCTGAATTTGAATTTAGCATGTGGCAGCGTTTATTATCAGGTGTCGTCGCTTTTCAATCATTTTGTTGTGCTGCACACTTTACTGGGGGGGAAAATTGTTTTTAATTGCCTTGTGAGCCTTTTGAGGAGCAACTTGTTGTACAAGGCTAACATGCACTCAAAGAAAATCTTTACGATTCCTTATAAAACGCGAAAATTTTACAGAGAACTATAAAATGAGTATTAAAATAATAGATATGTTTTTTAAAGGCAAGGAAAACAAGTAAAATCTGATGATATTTGGATTTGTTTCTTTAAGAAGTAATTAGTAAGTAAGGAAAGCATTATATTGAATAAATAATATAAAATAAATTAAATAAAATAAGTTGTAAAGGATTATTTTGTCTAAACTCCAGTACAGCTCACCTTTCTGTATGTATTTTGTTAAAAAAAAAAAGGCGGAAGCAGAGCAAAAGGCAAACAATTTGGCCAATAATTTGTCAATCAAGAATTAACGATTCTGTTCGAGGAGAGAGGTAAGTAAAGGAGGGGGCTGCGAGGAGACTCCCGCGTTTATTGCGATAAAGCCTAAGATTTTATGAGCGAGTTGCAAGCAAGTTGTCAGGCATTGTAAAGTTACATAACTGCAGTTTAGAGCACGCGACATTTTGTGGCAAGTTTACGGTCGACGACAACAGCTCCACAAGCTCCACAGGCTTAGAAGACGATGCTGCTGATGATGATTATGATGATGATGATGCTTTGCCTTGCCACATCCTCATCATCGTCTAACAATTCAAATCCCAACGAAACGAATCGAAACGAAACGAAATGAAACTGGAGATGCCCAGCACTGCGATAAGCCGCTTGAGTTATGATTAGACGACAGTCGTATATATATCTTCCATATATATATCTACGACTTGGAGTTGCCACAAGGACAGTGGATATGGGGAAGGAGGGGTGAGGCAGAGGCAGTGCCAGAGACCGCCTGCCTGGTTGCCTGCCTTTTGTTGCATCAACTTATGGCCCAATAAAACAATTTACCAAAAATGAGTGATGAACAATTTTAATCGCAAGACTCATAAGTATATTTTGACGTCTTTGTGATTCAGTAAAAAATATTTAGAGTTCAGAAAATATTAAGAAAAATATAAATCAAAATCAGAATTTTGTTGTTGTTTTGTTAACTTATTTTTTTTTTGATTATAAGCCTTTTTTTCTGACGCTTGGCTGCATTTTCATTTTCTTAATCAGCCAAAAACGCAAAGATGAGGCGGAAGAAACACCAGAAGATGACGAGCACACCATTCTTCGAGTGTAAAGAGTAATTATTGCTATAAAAGATATATATAAAGATATATATAAATATACAAGTCTAGATATATGTATATCAAGAGTACAACTTTAAAGTTAGTGGCGCGGCAATGGACATGGCAAGTGCCTCTGTGCTTCTGCCCTTGCATTAGTTTCAAAAGAAAAATATTATATAATTCAAGTCTAGTTTTTATACACTTTAAATAAAAGTGGTGTACTACAAGAAATATATATTTTACTCTCGTAACCAATAAATTTTGGGCAATCAAAACACAAGTTGTATCTTTCTTTAATATTTATTGTACAAAATAAATAATATGTACAATACAAGTTTAAATATTTCTTGTGTCTAGAGTATATCTTGAATTTGAATAGCAACCAACTTCAACACCTTTTCTTCTATATCTTTTTGTACTTCTTTTCCAAAGGTTCTTTATGAATTATGATTTATGATGCTTGAAAGATAAATTCTGGCAAATCGTCAGTTAGAAGACTGTCAATACTGGCTCCTCAGCTTTTCGGATGGCACTCAACCATTTCTAGAATAAATACAAACATATGTATATATGGTTAGTATATAGTGTATATATATATTTGTTTAAGAGCCGTCGGATTCTCGATTCTTGGCAACTCCTGATAATGATAATGATGATGTTATGTTATGTTCAGTGTCAATGCTCTGTAGCGGTGAATTTGCGTTAATTCTGTCGTTTCTTACTTTTCTTGCCACTGCCACTTGGTTTTTCTCCCAGTCTCCGAGTTTCCAGTAAGCATTACGTATACGCCGCATTGGCCGCGCTTCTCTCTGACTGCCCAAAAGGCATTTTTATGCTATAATTTCAGCAAAAACAAAAACACAAAAAAAAACTAAAAACAAAGAAAATTGATAATCTACAATTGCCACAAAACGTTGTGCAACTGTTGCACATTCTGGTTCGTACATGTTGAGCCTTTCCACGCTGGCGGTTGAAAAAATAGGAAATTCTAATAAAGAAATTTTTATTAAATAAAAAAATTCTTGGAATATATAATAAATATTTTCCAGTTAATGTTTTAAATATAGAAAAAAACAATAAAAGAAAATGAGAACGCAATAAATTTAAAAATAAAAATGAGAAAATTTTTAGTCAAAAATCGTATATATTTTTTCCATTAAAAAAAAATAATGATAATAATGAAAATGAAATAATTTTGTTTGAGAATGAGTTGCACAAATTATTTTGTTAAAATAAAAAAAAAAAGAAGAGAAGAAGTGGCATTTATTTGTTTAATTTAAATTATTGAGTTATTTTTTTTTGAATTTTAAATTTTTTTTTATTATTTTTTCAGTACCAGAAAGTTGCAGGCTGAATTGTAATCGTTGTAGTTGCGGTTGCAGTTGCAGTCATGGCTTGAATTTGGCTTTGATGCTTGCCGCATTCGCATAAATCAATAAAATGCAGCAGAAGTAGAAGTTGTAGAAGTTGTAGCAGGAGGCAGAGGCAGAGACAGTGACGGAGGCAGAGGCAGTGGCAGTGGCAGTGCGCAGTAGAAGAAGAACAAAAAGGTCCACGGGTAGATTGTAGAAAATTAAAAAAAATTACAAAATAAAATAAGAAAATAAGAACCAAAAAACGAAGCAAAAAATTGGAGGAAAAGCTAAATCCAAGGTTTTTTATAAAAAAAAATAATATAAAATGAAATAAAATAGAGAAAATAAGAACCAAAAAAAAAAACGAAGTAAAAAACTGGAGGAAAAGCTAATTCCAAGGTTTTTTGAAAAAAAAAATTAAATAAAATGAAATAAAATAGAGAAAATAAGAACCAAAAAAAAAACGAAGCAAAAAATTGGAGGAAAAGCTATTTCCAAGGTTTTTTGAAAAAAAAAAAAATAATAAAATAAAATAAGAAAATAAGAACCAAAAATACAAAGCAAAAAACTGGAGGAAAAGCTATTTCCAAGGTTTTTTGAAAAAAAAAAATAATAATAAAATAAAAGAGAGAAAATAAGAACCAAAAACACAATGCAAAAAACTGGAGGAAAAACTATTTCCAAGGTTTTTTGAAAAAAAAATAAATAAAAAAAATAATGAAAAATAAAATAGAGAAAATAAAAATGTATATGTCTTGATAACCGAAAATGTAAACTTGAACTGATTCTAGTGGAGCCTTTCCACGCCTTTTATAGGCAAAAATTTTGCAGCCTACTTTGGTAACTCTGTTTGAATTTCAGAAATGAAAACCAGAACAAGCAAGCTTAGATTTTAGTGTTAAGGAACTCGAATTATTAGCCAATACTTTTATGAGTTCAAAGGGCTTCAGGTTTCTATCGATACTTCGATTAAAGTCTAGCAAAGAAAAAAAATATTAAACTTAAGTTTAATCAACTACAAAAATGCATCTTCATAAGATATAATCTTAATTTAAATTTTATATATTTTATGGTCCAAGAATATGACCTTTCTTTTATCAGAAGCTTCACGAAACGAACGAAAATGGTTTAATGGTGATTAGTGGCAACAAATTGCAATTTTTACGAGTGGGAAAATGTGGAACCCTTCGGACAAAAGAAAGTTTTGGCTACCAAAAACATTGATAAGAATCAGTGGAACAAGTTTTCTAAATGCCTTTTTTCGGAATTTCAAAACAACAACAAAAATACAGAACGATGCAGACAAAATTTGACAGAAAGTCAGAAACTAAATTGGAAAAAATCAAAAATCAAACAAAAAACCGATGTGTTCCATAAATTTTCATTAGAAATGCGCTGCCGAGGGAATGATAAGAAACTTTATGGCCTTTTGTTGATATAAAACCTGGCTCTAATTGAAAATAAAAACCGAATCGAGAGAACCAAGAGTAAAAAATTTAAATAATTTTTGATGAAAACTTTTAGTGGAGCATCAAAAAAAAAAACTACGAAGGGCCATAAAGGCCATCAGCTCTTTCTTTCGCTCCCACTACTGTAGCTTCTCTATTTTTTGTTGGTATCTTGGGTGTGTGTGGCATGTTTAATATACCTGCTACCGTTAGAATTTAGTGGCAGCAGGGGCGGGGCTAAGGGGCTAAGGGGCTGCTGCTGCTCAACAGCGTGTGGCCCAAGCGCCTCTGATAGCGTTAAAGTCGACGGCTTTGGTAAAACATTAATTAAATTAATTAACCAACTCGTGCCAAGAATTTTTTCCTTCTTCCATCCAGCAAACCAAAAAAGTACATACTAGTGTAGTAAATATATATATATATATATAGATGGATAGATATATATATATATTCCAGACATCGCTTTGGAACGCATAATTAATGCGCTCAGTGCGCAGAACCAGATTAAAGTGCGCCTCCGGAGAGATATCCCGCCTTGTGCGGTTTATAGAAAATAAAAAAAGAAGTTTACAAAAAAAGAAAATATATATATATATATGGAGAGAAAGATATAGCACATTTATAGGTAGAACTGGGTGCAGTCATCTGTGGCCAGGGATCCCATCCATCCGGCAATCTTCCGGCAATTGCAGAAGATTCTCTCAATTAAGAATCCAAGCTCAGTTGGTTTTTACTTTTTTTCTGAATTAATGACTTTTCACAGGTAGCTGGTGTTGTAATGATATCCCAAAATATATAATTCTGATCTAAGAAAAGTACAAAGAAATAAATAATGCTTAAAAAATAATAGGAAACATATTTTTAAGATTTTTTGTTGTCTTTTAAATCGAAATAGTGAAGGAAAAGCTTGATTAAATAAGAAATAGTTTTAGGGTTTAATTTATACTTTCATATCAGCAAATTAAAACAAAGTTTTGAAAAAAATATTAAATGAAAAATATATTATAATAAAAATCGTATTAGAGAATATTAGAGTGATTTTTTTGTAAAACTTCTTAACTTTTTTATCTTTCTGAAAATCATTAAAAGGATTTGGTGAAACATTTTTTGGTAACATCTCGACTCTAGTATATTGTGTTGCATCCAAACTTTTTACCCTTTAGGGCCAATTAATCTTGGCCAAGTCTTTGGTTAGCCTCTGAATAGGCTTTCCATATCCGTTAACAGCTTGGAATGTGAAACCCTGGGATGAAAAAAATCGAGACACGTGCCAGCAAGCAAGACATCAATCAAAGGCGCTGATTGAATGCATTCGAAACCGAAAACCGAAAACCCAAGAGGCCAAAACACCAAAAAAAAAATGCCAGAAAAAATCCCAAAAAAAACCGAAAACCTAAAAGAAAATAAAGAAAGGCTGAAGAGCTGCGAAAGTAAACAATCAAGGCAAACAAATCGCCGACAACAAAGTGTGAAGTTTGAAATAAAGTGGCGCTTAATTGCGAGCGATTAATGAAGCAAGAATCTCGATCCGAAGCTAAACCGAAGCTAAACAAAATTTAAATCCAAAAACCTATAGTTATTCCACACAAACAAAAAAACAAGAGCCGAAAAACCAAACGAAATTCCAGCCCCAAAGGCATTTGCTTTGGATTTGGATTTGCTTTGGCTATGGCTATGGCTTTTGCTTTTTTGCTGTCGTCGCCTGTGTGTCAGGTGTCATGTGTCAAGTGTCAAGTGTCAGGTGGCCAGAGTTTAACGGTTCTCCGAGCCACTAATCAACCGAGCGATCCACAAAAGAAACACCAAATAAACAAATCGAAAACTAAATGAAAAACGAACCAAACCAAAAAGCTTACAAAAAATTAACACGAAAGTATCGCCGCCAGCCCCAGCCAAGTGGCCAACGAACTCCATTCGGAAGGTCGACATTGTCATGGCTAAAATATATTATATTGAATATATTGGAAAAAAAACACTACAACAAAATCCTTAAACATGCGGAAAATATTTTATATGGCCACTAAAACAATGGGTAATATCAAGTGCAATAAACCATAAACTGATCGTATCCCAAAAATTGATTATAACTATCCATGAAAAATGCAAAAAAAAAGAATATAAAAGTATGCATTTTGATAAACGTACGATATAAATATTACCCTGTATTGTATTGAGTCTCTCAACTTAAAAAGTTGATTACTTTTGTTTGTATACAATTTATTATTAAGTTACTTCTGGCTTCTCTTGTTTCAAATTGTTTTCAATCTTTAATAGATCACTTATTTTTTTTAGTCAAAAAAAAGACCCTATATAAGCTTTTTATTATTTCAAAGATTTGTGTTTGAAATGTATTATTTAGTTTTATTTTAAACCCAGAGCTACCCTTTAAAGTTATGACTAAAAACCAAAAATCTGGCACAATGTTCGCATATTGAAAACTTCCGATTCTATATTTTGGATTCAGCGATACCCCGATTCTCTGATTCTCCGATTCCCCAATTCTCCAATCCCCGATTCTCTGGTACTTCAGTTCCACGATTCTCCGTGACACAATTTTGGAATTAAGGAAGGGGGCAGCGGAAGTTGAGGCATGCGACTAGCGACTTGCGACTTGAAAATATTTAATATGGAGAACGACGGCACTTGCCGCAAATGGAGTGTCAACTTCCGATCATACTCAAGTGTATATATTTCTATATAATTTACCAGTTACCTCACAAAAACAAAAACATTTATATATAAACTGAAAACCCAAAGAATAAGCCAAACCATAAATCAGAAATAAAGGGTTTCGGAGGAAGGGGTAGGGGAACACAGGTGGAGCATGACAATTGCCACCTGTTGCGTTGAAAGGAAATCCCATTAATGACAAAATCAATAAATTCATATTTCCATCAAAGTCAGAATACAAAAAAAAAAAAAAACATTTATATGCATAAACAAACATAAAAGCAGAATTTCAATTTGAATGCCGTTAAATCAGCTTGATAATTTTTCTTATTTTTAAGATTAACATATTAAATATAATATTAAATCAAAGACTAAGCAGAAGCAGAAGCAGAAGAGAGCTAACCCAACGGGTGAGAATTGAATTTATTTTTCACTTGATCAGATTTTAAAATAATTTATCTGGTAAGTAAATAATATGAAAAACCACTTAATCAATGGCATTCGAACGGCTTATGCAATCACAATCTCGACGAGTGGCTTTCTTCCGGAAAAGTCAATCACTCAATCATTCAATCATTGACTGAAGGAAGCCAAAACTGTTTGCCGTTGCCGACTGCCGTTGTATTAATCATCCAAAGCTATGCAAGAAAATCAGAACCGACTGGCACTCATATTCATACTCGTATTCATATTCATACTCATATTCTTACTCATACTCGTACTTATACTCTTCAAACTCATCACAATTATCGATGATAGCTCGTGTCATGTCAAGCCCCCTGGACCATCCGATTGAAATAATTCCGCCCCGTAATTGAATCAATTAAATCGACAACAAATCAGCGCCAGTGTGGAATGAATAATGCCAATGGAATGATGGATTAGAGAGCTCCATGGATGAGTAGTGCCAAAGATGACAGTTTTTGGGTCGAAATTATATCCAATTTTTATCAAGCAGATGTGATCTGCATTGTAATTAACTCATCGCATTTATTATTTAATCACTTAAACCAATCAACTTAAACCATTACTAAATCATCAAGTAATAAATTAATAACCGAAAATTCCTCAACGAGCCCTCTGGTTTTCTTGATTTTGAAATAAAGATTAAATAAGCCCGAAGAGTGTGGGAATATTTCAGAGCTGCAGAGCTCCTCCTCCGACCCATGAAAATACGAATACGAATATATAAAAAACAAACAATGGGATAATACAATTTAATTTAAGTACTTGACTTGGTGCGGAGTTCATGATGTGGCAGGAGGCAAGGCCAAGTTCTTGCCTTTCCCCCCGTCGATGTTGATATTGTAAGTATATTGTAAGATCTTATGAAATTCCTTGGCAGCTGCGTATGCGTATGCTCCGAGATTGCCTTCTTGTGCTCCGGCTAGCCAATCGATAGATCTTTATGGGGCAGACAGAAAAACTAAGGATATGCTAGCAGGAGGATTCGAATGCACATGAACAGGAGCACGGTCAGGAGCATAGGCAGTGGCACTGGCACTACCTCTGATGTGGTCATCTGCAAGGTGAGGATTGTGACGAGGATGAATATATCGATCCGTGGCATGGAACCTAAAACACCGGTTCCGCTGCCGAACGTGTAATGGAGAATGCCTCGCCTCGCCTTAAGGACATCATCCAGATGGCTTGGGCTCATTTTTTGCTCCCGGATACAGTCCTGCATGAGATCGTCGGGCAGTTGGATGTGAAACGGGAAGCAGTAGATGTCCGTCTTTTCTAGGATTATCGTCTGGTTGCCATTGTGATCGAGGCAGTTAAAGATGCCTATGTCCACGACTTCGAAGCGACGGCAGGACTGCAGCGAGGACTTCTTCATCAGCACCAGGACATGGTCCAGGGTCGCAGGCATGTAGAGGGCAAACGGCTCGCCCGCCTTGATGAACGTGTCCCGGAACTTGGTGAAGGCCACCAATGGAAAGTTTCCACGGCACTTCCTCTCAAATATATTCACTTCGGTCAAAAGATATCGACAGCGTTCCGGCAACCTGTAGCCGTGTTCGTGGATCGAGCCCCCAGGCGACACCGACACCAACGCCGACTCCGACGACGACTCTGACTCCGCCTTCGAGTCCGACTCCGCCTCCGACTCATTGGCCGCCATGACAAGGACACCCAATAGCTCCACGACCAAGAGGATCCACAGCCACCAAGGCAGACGGGAAATGCTGGAACGGAACTGGGTAACCTTGGACCGGAACAGTGCTATTCTCGGGTATATCCTGGCCAACAGCCCACGCTCCATCCACTACCCTCGGATTTATTTCTATACTTTTTCTTGTCTCTGTGTGTCTCCGTTTTTTTTTAAGTGGCTTTTTGAGAATCGATACCACAATTAGTCCTGCAGGACCTTGTATCTGTATCTGTACTTCTGTCTGTATCTCGGAAGCTGGCGCGTATCTCTTCTTTTTGGTTTATGTGTGTCTCGAAATTGATTCATTTCTACCTTCAGAAAATAACTAAATAACTACACTTCCACCCAGCCTAACAACCCTCTCTCAGACAGCTGCCAAACAGATTACTAAGAATTCGGGTTGTACTATTCGGAATTCGTCTTATATAAATACAAAACTCAATAAATATTCTGGATCAGTTTAAAATTTTGGTAAATAACATTTCTCTTAAGAAAGAAAACCACGAATATGCTGGTCTTGAGTTTCTCCCTGTACTATTTCCCCCTGTTAATCTCTTTGCCTTATTCCAGGGTATCTAAAGCCTAATCTGCAAGCTCTACCCTCTGCTTTCCCACTACAGATCACGTTGCAATCCATAGCTCGGTCACCTGCATCAACCTGGCGTGCGTATTCTTTGAATTTCCATCCACATTGCAAAACCTTGTCGAAATCCGCATCTGAATCTGATTCTGAATCTGAATCGGAATCGGAATCTGAATTGGAAACTCAATCAAAATCCAAACCCTGAGGCGAATGTCTAGCGGTTTCCCTCGGCGGCAAGGAAAAGCCTTGTCAATTGAAACTCAATTTGAAACATAAGAATCAGATATATAGAAACACTCGGGTTTTGGTTCAATTTCCAGAATCCGATTTGCATGTCGGCCGTTGGCCTGTCTCGGGTTAAAGAGAATCGCTGGAGGTTTCTGCAACAATTGTTGCACAAATGCCGTTGTGCGGCACAGTGATTGCTAATTGTATATTTCCCTACTTTAATTATTGCACTTGTTTATCTAGATGCAAAATGTTAAAGTCCAGGTGAAAAATGGTTGAGATGCAAGGAAATTATTTCGTGGATATTCGGTATCTTTCTCATCCAAAGTAAAGGTTTGCGAAATACTGGTTTTTAAATTTTATTTGTTTTCGAAATGATAATTGTTATCTTTAAGATTTTATTTACAAAAAAAGTAAACTGAAACCTGTAAAGAGCTTACTTTAGTTAGTCAAGTTGGTCAAGATCTCCTGTATAAGAAAATATTTTGTAGATTATATTTTCTTTAGCCTTTAAGCACAGTAAAACAATTTCTATTCACCCACATGCAAGTGCTTTTTTATTTACAAAGAATTGTAATTTATATTTGCCTTTTGTTTGTTTTTGAATTTTCTTCTGGAAGTCATCGGAATTTCCAATTGATTTTCCGTTTCGAGATCACGTGTTGGGCTTCCTTCTCCAACCGCCTGCCCGCTGGCATTTCTCCGCCGAATTCCACAGTCCGGATCCAGATGGAGTCCCTTGCCCCATCAACTCATTACGCATCTGGCACACTCGAGTTCAATCAAATGCCACAAATCCAAGCAACTCAGCAAAGGCAGAGAGGAAAAAGCAAAGAAAAACAAAGGCAAAGCAAAAGCAGCAGCAGCAGCAGCAGGTGAGGTCTCGGTTCTGGGGTTCTGGGGACTCTTGGGGTTCTGCAAGATAATTGCGCAAAAGCTTTGCAAAGATCTGTCCGGCTATTTGCATAAATTTCCCTTGCAAGTGTAAAGAGGGGGGACAAGGAGGGGACCACACAGCTCGTGCGATTCTGCGGAGAAAGAACGAAAGACGCGTCTTTGGTTGGCAGCTTCCAGGCAAATGGTCGGCCAGTGGCTAACCATGTCATAAACAATGATTAGGCGGCTGCTGTTGGTGGTGTTGGTGCACTGCAAAAAAATACAGGGAATATATATTTTACTCAAATTTATTCTAGCAAAAATATAGCGAAAAATATAGTAGTTTTAACTTAAAAAAATCATGATTTTCTTATGTAGAAGGCAATAAAAATTCAAAAAAAAATTACCCAGCTTAAATTATATAAAAAAGTCATAAATACTATTTGAAAAAAACCTTAAAAATATCTTTATAAAAATACGGGGTTTTTTTATATGGTGAATAATGTTTTGCTTACTTTTCCAAGTGTATTATTATCGTGGCTATGGCTGTTGGTGCGACTTGTGGTGTGTATTAAAACGGTTTTCATGTTGCAAATGGTAGCGATCATCCTTGCCCCCTCTCCAACCACCCCTGGGCATTGGATTGAAATTGCATTATAAATTAATTAGTCAACTATTTTAGCAGCAAACACCTGTGATGTCCGGAGGGGGAAAATATCTGCCATAGACGGAGTTTTTCATGAACAAATCAGGCGAAGCGGCAGGAACATTTTCCGAATCAGAAGTCACCAAAGACGGACACTCCATGTCCAAAGGGGAGACTGGCGGGATGGGATGGGATGGGATGGGATGGGGCTTTGGGAAAATAGTTACAGGCTACTGGAAATTCTCCACAAACGAGTGGTTACTGTAATAACATTATGGCATATACGTATGTCTCCGACTGTAATTTGAAGTCTGTGATTTTTGCTTTAATGTGTTTATTGTTTGTGTGGCAAGTTGTTTTATTGGTTTGCTGGATGTGGATGGATTTAGTGTTTTGATTAAGATATTTGATTGTTTTTGTTACCAAAAGGTTATCAGTTTATTTATTTATTACGAAATGAGTCTCAATTGAACGGAATTTTGTTTAAAGTTAAGTTAAAGTTAAAATAAATTAAACTTATGTTTCAATGTTTAAGTTTTCCCTATATTTCCCTACTTTTTGTCACCATTTACATCTCTCCCCTATAAAATTCTTCGTTCTTACCACATTTCCTTAATATTCCCACACGTGCCGCCTCGAGGCAATTACAACTCTATTCTCTTGGCCATTCTTTTTGGACACGCCTACTTAGTGACACATTGTGGCCATTAGACTGTCGGCTGTTTAGTAGAATTTTGGTTATTCACACCTCTCCGATCCGAGTTGGGCGATCGATGGGGCGTGGCAAATTGACGGCAGCTTATCGGACATTTAAAGGGGATACTTGCCACTGAAAGGGGAAATTAATCAGTCGCTCGCTCGGAGGCTATAATTAATATATTCCCTTTGACGGTGAGGACGGTGACGGTGACGGTGACGGTGGAGGAAATTAAATCATGTCAGAGGCCGAGAGATCGGAGTTCAGAGATCACGGGGTTAAAACAATGACCCACCAATAAGCCAAACAAAGCAAATGTGCAGTTAACTTAACGGTCGAGCGTGAAGAACATAAATAAAGTTTGTCAAAGAGGTTGGCCCCTCACACCCCGCCAAAAAATAACTCTCATATGGTAATAGATAAAGGTTACAGTAGGGATTCGGGAAGAGGAACCAAAGCTTAGAGGAATTGTAAAAAGAAAGCTGTTTAATACCCGGTACTTCTCAAATTTTCATTACTTTTTCTTTCTCTCAAATGGTAATAGATAAAGGTTTCAGTAGGGATTCGGAAAGAATAACTAAAGCTGAAACGAAGCTTAGTGATACCCGGTACTTTTCGCATTTTCTTTAATACATATTTCTTTCTCCCTAAAATATCAATTTCTTAAAGTATATTGTTTTATGTGAAAGCCTTTCTTTCTTTTTAAACAGTATTCACTGTACCAGTCTTTGACCGTCAAATCGATTTCGTTTTTCACCGCCCTGACACATGAACTTTTGACTATTAATGCGAATAAAACACGTTCGAGAGTGAGATGAGCCAAGATGGGCGATGGGCGATGGGCGCCCCCTGGCCTATCTATCCCCTCTCAAAAAATGGGGGCGGGGCTGGCTGAAGGCTGATGGCTGATGGCTGAAGAGAATGGATCTGAAAGTACCGTTCGGTCGAACATCTTTTGGCTACTTGGATGCTACTTCTGGCCCATTATTTGTGGCAACAATAGACAATTTGAAATCTTGATCGAACCTTTTGTTTGGTTCGTTTCGCTGTTCGTTGACATTTGTCACCATCACACATACTAACTATACAAGAAAATGTTTTATAAAAAAGGTTTTTATATATAGAAGCTGCTTAAATCGATTCGATCCGATCCGATTAAAAAAATGATTTCAAATCGCATCATAATCTGTGTTTGCAACGCCCTTGTTTTTTTCTGTTGGGTTGCTATTTATTTTTAAATTTTAATAACATTTGCAGACGCATTAGTCTTTGGCATTATATCATCCCGAATAGCCGAAAGGGCTTCGTCTTTGTGACCATTTTGTTTTGGCCATTGTATTTGATTTAGAAAATTGGTTTAACATTTTTTTTTTCGTTTTTTTTTTTGGGCAAGATTTCAATGGATTTGCAATCTATTTTCGGCTTCTGGCTTTCCTCTTATGCAAAGTGCGTGAAGGTGACTGGACTTTGATATATTATTCTTGGTATTGCCAAGATCCCGCCCTTTTGTTGGCCAACGGGCATGTGCGGCTTAAAGGGTTATTTTTAGCCCACCTTTCTATTTATTAATAATCAATATTTATTGTGGCTATATTTAGACTCAAAATTTATACATATTTTCTATTATTTTCTATTGTTAACAACAAATCTAAAAATAAGAATCTGCAAGCCCTTTTTCATGTCAATATTGGAATATCTTGGCCGTAAAACTGATTTATTAATTGTATATCTACGACTGGAACATCGGTTAATATATATATGCATGCAGATGTATCTATATATGGGCGTGGCTTTCATCTCGTTAGCAGCGCCACCTGCAGCATTAATTAAGCAACAAATGGCAAGCAACATGCCTCAAAATGGTCTCTAGAAATTGCCACAAAAAAAAAAAAAAAACACAAAACGAGGAGAAAAAACATTCATCGATGCCCAGGAGAGATTGCCACAACAAGATTCTTATCACCGTAGCAGCGATGATGCTTGCCACCTGCAATCTGTGCAACTCTTACAACTTGCAACCTGCAACCTGCAACCAGAAACATCAGCAAGAGGTGGGGCATCTTGCCCCAATCCAGAACGATGATAAAGTTATAAAAAACGGAGCATTTCCGATTAAGTTGATTGTCGAAAATTTGCAAACAGATGAAATATTTCAGCAATGTGATTTAATGGCTGTGTGGTGGCATCCACACGGTAATTGCAAACGCCAGCGGGGCATGTTGCAACAGCAGTAGCAATATTTCAGGCAGTGAGAGAAAAATCTGCTGGGAATTTAGACAATTTTGCCATAAACTAAAAAGATTTCTTATAATTTTTTAAGATCTTTAGAATTTATTTCTATTAGAATTGAAAGCAAAGAATATTTTTATTAGGAAAAGCTTTTAAGTTTTCGTTCAGATTTCCTTTTGATCGAAGTGTTGTTGCTGGCCACTTGTTTTGTTGTTGCGGGGCCATCTATTAGCCATCTTCCTCGCGGCCACTCTTTTTGGCCATCTATCTCGCTCCCTCATCGAAGGGGGCTGGTTGCATGCAACGCCTGCTTAATGGCATTTGGAAATTTGTCAATCGCTGTTGGGCTGGAATCGTCTGTCGGTTATCCCCGTTTTTTTTTTTCCGCTGCAACGGAAGTGGGAGAGCTGAGCAGTTGCCGGCCACCTCTTGCCACTCGTGCCACTTTGCTACCAAAACGATCCTCTTCGATCTAACGAAGCAATTAATTTGGCTCGGCACGTTCCCCGCTCTGAGCTAGCTCCGGTTTTGTTTAACTTCATTTTTTTTCCTTTTTTTTTATTCTATTTTTTAGCTTGTGCAATTTAGGTTGATGTTGCGCTAAGTGCTGCTTCCAAGAGCGGGGTGGTGGTCGGAAGGGGGCTTGGCTATCATTTAAATGACGTATTGAGTCAAGTCCAACCGGCCAGGCCAACAAGACAGAAGATACAAGACACGCGCCAATTCCACTTTATACTTTTCCCGATCGTTCCTTTCAAAGATGCCTCCTGCAACCTGCAACCTGCAACATGCAATATTGCAACATGTTGCCAGCCACTTTGTTGCCAGCGATAACAGACACGCACACACCCATAACAATCTATATCTATAGGATCCCAGGCATTATATCTGCAAGATGTTAACAGTTTTCCGCAGACAATTGATGTCTGCGTCTCGGGCTGCAAAATTGATTGACAGACGGCCCACGTTAAATGCAAATAATAAATAAGAAAACCAGACGAAAGCAACTAAAGAAGCACCAACTAGTTTATTCTCTGGGGCGAAATAAATTTATTACAAAAATTGAGAATGATAGCTTAGAAATCCTTACTACACCTTTGTATTAGGCGACTTTTAGTATACAAATGAAAAACATTCAAAAATACACAAGGGACATGCGTATAAGTCATGTTCGTAATAAAACTTTTAGAGACATTTTTTATCGTTACTATTTTAATTGTGTTTTTTCAGTTTTTACGGAATATGGAACAATTCCCTTCCCCTTTTCCTTCTTAATGGATAAAAAAACACTTCAGTTCTTTTATTTTCAATAAGTTTTATTGTAAGTTTAAAGTTTCATTTTATTTCTAACATCTCCCAGTATTTTAACTTACTACATGTGTAGTAAGTCTTATCGATTTTTTAATTCTTTATTTCCAGGACTGCGTCCAAGGACGTCAACTGAGCCAGGAAGTGTATGTCCTGATGGTGTCCTATGTCAGTGGATACATCATACATCATCCTGCTCCATCCTGGCCATCACAAGGTGTGCGCCTGCAGACACTGCTTCAATCCTGTAAGTATAAATATTAATAGCATTCCAAAAAAGCCGTAAAGTTAACAAAAATGTGTCCCACATTCCAAACGAGTTCCCAGTATTTTTTTTTTTAATAATACTGTAAACAGAAACCCTGAATAATACTGGGCCGACTTTTTGAAAAAGTTTCTATCGACTTTTTGATGAATTTCTCGGCTAATTCGCAACCGATTTCGGAATAAAATACCATTTTGAAATCAGAACTTAATTTTCCATTGATCTGCATCTAAAGATCTGGAAAGTAGAACAAAAAAATTTCGATCGATTTTTTGCGATTTTGGAAAGGGGTACCATCATGAATTTTTGCAAAAATCTGCTTTCTGTAATTTTGTCGATTTTCTGTTCGTTTTTTGTGAATATTTTGGACATTTCCCAACAGATTCCAGAATGTTATACCATTTTGGAATCAGAACTTCATTTTCCGTCGATCTGCATCAAAATATCTGGAAAGTAGAACAAAAAAATTTCGATCGATTTTTTGCGATTTCGGAAAGGGGTACCATCATGATTTTTTGCAAAAATCAGCTTTCTGTAATTTTGTCGATTTTACGTCCGTTTTTTGTGAATATTTTAGCCATTTCACAACCGACTTCCGAATGGTATACCATTTTGGAATCAGAATTTAATTTTCCGTTGATCTGCATCTAAAGATCTGGAAAGTAGAACAAAAAAATTTCGATCGATTTTTTGCGATTTTGGAAAGGGTTCATCATGAATTTTTGCAAAAATCTGCTTTCTGTAATTTTGTCGATTTTCTGTTCGTTTTTTGTGAATATTTTGGACATTTCCCAACAGATTCCAGATTGTTCTACCATTTTGGAATCAGAACTTAATTTTCCGTCGATCTGCATTAAAAGATCTAGAAAGTAGAACAAAAAAATTTCGATCGATTTTTTGCGATTTTGGAAAAGGGGTACCATCATGATTTTTTTGCAAAAATCGACTCGGTGTGATTTAGACGCTTTTCTTCCACGTTTTTTTTTAATATTTTGACCATTTCTAAACCGATTTTGGAATGGAATGCCATTTTGAAATCAGAACTTCATTCTGCGTCGAATCCTTTTCCAAATCGCTTGAAATTTGGCAAAGATTTTTAAGGAAAACTGTTGAAAAACATCGAATTTTTTAATAAAAAACGGCTTCCCAATGTTTTTTTTATTTATGCAGCTTCTGCAGGACCAGATCCGTACCTGGAGCATCTGATCAGCACCAGAAGCACCTCTGGCAGCACCTCTGGTAGCACCTAGCAGCACTGGAACCGCAGGGCAGCACCTGAATCAGTTGTATCAGCACCTAAAGCATCGGAGCGGCACCTTCTGCAACACCTGGAGCAACCGTAGGAGATCCTGGAGCACCTGTATCAGCACCTGAAGCTTTTGGAGCGTCAGACCAGCACCTGGAGCACCGTATTTTGTATTTAATTTCCCATATTTTAAGCAATTTCCTACATGTATCTGTATTTGTAAGCACGTTTTATTGAAAATAAAGCTCATAGTTTACACCAATTTTCCGAGTTTTTTTTCATTTTCTAGGTTTTCCCCGAATTTTCCTTGATTTTCCCACCATTTGAGATTTCTGATTTCCTGAATTTTCCCGAATTTTCCTGAATTTTGCCAAATTTTCCTGATTTTTCCTGAATTTTTCAGAATTTTCCTAAATTTGTCAGAGTTTTCCTGAATTTTTCAGAATTTTTCAGAATTTTCCTAATTTTTTTACAACTTTTCAGAATTTTCCTAATTTTTTTACAACTTTCCTGAATTTTTCAGAATTTTTATAAATTTTTGAAAAGTTAAAAAGTCCCAAAATCGCCCTCCGTCACTTCTGAAGTACCAGGCGAACAGAAATCAGCAGAAGGTGGATGCCGAATTTTTAAATTTTGGCGGGAAATTTAAAAAAAAATACCAAAAAAAATTTTAACGGAAAAATACCAAAAATGTAACGGAAAAATACCAAAAAAAATTTAAATCTGGTATTTTTTCGTAACATTTTTTGGTATTTTTCCGTTAAATTTTTTTGGTATTTTTTTCAAATTCAAATTTTTTTCCCGCCAAAATTTAAAAATTCATCATCCACCTTCTGCTGATTTCTGTTCGCCTGATACTTCAGAAGTGGCGGAGGACGATTTTGGGATTTCAGCTTTGCAAAAATTTAAATGTTGCATACTTTTTTGAGCTTTGCAAAAATTTAATAGTTGCATACTTTTTTGCATACTTTTGAGCATTGCAAAAATTAAAATGTTGCATACTTTTTTGAGCTTTGCAAAAATTTAAATGTTGCATACTTTTGTGAGCTTTGCAAAAATTTAAATGTTGCATACTTTTTTGAGCTTTGCAAAAATTTAAATGTTGCATACTTTTTTGAGCTTTGTAAAAATTTAAATGTTGCATACTTTTTTGAGCTTTGCAAAAATTTAAATGTTGCATACTTTTTTGCATACTTTTGAGCATTGCAAAAATTTAAATGTTGCATACTTTTGTGAGCTTTGCAAAAATTTAAATGTTGCATACTTTTTTGCGCTTTGCAAAAATTTAAATGTTGCATACTTTTTGAGCTTTGCAAAAATTTAAGTGTTGCATACTTTTTTGAGCTTTGCAAAAATTTAAATGTTGCATACTTTTGTGAGTTTTTTAAATTTTAATATTTCAAGTTCAAAATTTTAAAAATCCCAAAATCGCCCTCCGTCACTTCTGAAGTACCAGGCGAACAGAAATCAGCAGGAGGTGGATGCCGAATTTTTAAAATTTGGCGGGAATCCGTAATATTTCCCGCCAAAATTCAAAAATTCGGCATCCACCTTCTGCTGATTTCTGTTCGCCTGGTACTTCAAAAGTGGCGGAGGTCGATTTTTGGATTGTTAATCTTAAATTTGCAAGGCTCAAAAAAGTATGCAACATTTAAATTTTTTCAAAACTCAAAAAAGTATGCAACATTTTAATTTTTGCAAAGCTCACAAAAGTATGCAACATTTAAATTTTTGGAAAACTCAAAAAAGTATGCAACATTTTAATTTTTGCAATGCTCAAAAGTATGCAAAAAAGTATGCAACATTTAAATTTTTGCAAAGCGCAAGAAAGTATGCAACATTTTAATTTTTGCAAAGCTCACAAAAGTATGCAACATTTTAATTTTTGCAATGCTCAAAAGTATGCAAAAAAGTATGCAACATTTAAATTTTTGCAAAGCTCAAAAAAGTATGCAACATTTAAATTTTTGCAAAGCTCACAAAAGTATGCAACATTTTAATTTTTGCAAAGCTCACAAAAGTATGCAACATTTTAATTTTTGCAATGCTCAAAAGTATGCAAAAAAGTATGCAATATTTTAATTTTTGCAAAGCTCAAAAAAGTATGCAACATTTAAATTTTTGCAAAGCTGAAACCCCAAAATCGCCCCCCGCCACTTCTGAAGTACCAGGCGAACAGAAATCAGCAGAAGGTGGATGATGAATTTTTAAATTTTGGCGGGAAAAAAATTTGAATTTGAAAAAAATACCAAAAAAAATTTAACGGAAAAATACCAAAAAATGTTACGAAAAAATACCAGATTTAAATTTTTTTTGGTATTTTTCCGTTACATTTTTGGTATTTTTCCGTTAAAATTTTTTTGGTATTTTTTTTAAATTTCCCGCCAAAATTTAAAAATTCGGTATCCACCTTCTGCTGATTTCTGTTCGCCTGGTACTTCAGAAGTGACGGAGGGCGATTTTGGGGCTTTTTAACTTTTCAAAAATTTATAAAAATTCTGAAAAATTCAGGAAAGTTGTAAAAAAATTAGGAAAATTCTGAAAAATTCTGAAAAATTCAGGAAAACTCTGACAAATTTAGGAAAATTCTGAAAAATTTTCGAAAATTCTGAAAAATTCAGGAAAAATCAGGAAAATTTGGCAAAATTCAGGAAAATTCGGGAAAATTCAGGAAATCAGAAATCTCAAATGGTGGGAAAATCAAGGAAAATTCGGGGAAAACCTAGAAAATGAAAAAAAACTCGGAAAATTGGTGTAAACTATGAGCTTTATTTTCAATAAAACGTGCTTACAAATACAGATACATGTAGGAAATTGCTTAAAATATGGGAAATTAAATACAAAATACGGTGCTCCAGGTGCTGGTCTGACGCTCCAAAAGCTTCAGGTGCTGATACAGGTGCTCCAGGATCTCCTACGGTTGCTCCAGGTGCTGCAGAAGGTGCCGCTCCGATGCTTTAGGTGCTGATACAACTGATCCAGGTGCTGCCCTGCGGTTCCAGTGCTGCTGGGTGCTGCCAGAGGTGCTTCTGGTGCTGATCAGATGCTCCAGGTACGGATCTGGTCCTGCAGAAGCTGCATAAATAAAAAAAAACATTGGGAAGCCGTTTTTATTAAAAAATTCGATGTTTTTCAACAGTTTCCCTTAAAAATCTTTGCCAAATTTCAACCGATTTGGAAAAGGATTCGACGCAGAATGAAGTTCTGATTTCAAAATGGCATTCCATTCCAAAATCGGTTTAGAAATGGTCAAAATATTAAAAAAAAACTTGGAAGAAAAGCGTCTAAATCACACCGAGTCGATTTTTGCAAAAAAATCATGATGGTACCCCTTTCCAAAATCGCAAAAAATCGATCGAAATTTTTTTGTTCTACTTTCTAGATCTTTTGATGCAGATCGACGGAAAATTAAGTTCTGATTCCAAAATGGTAGAACAATCTGGAATCTGTTGGGAAATGTCCAAAATATTCACAAAAAACGAACAGAAAATCGACAAAATTACAGAAAGCAGATTTTTGCAAAAATTCATGATGGTACCCCTTTCCAAAATCGCAAAAAATCGATCGAAATTTTTTTGTTCTACTTTCCAGATCTTTAGATGCAGATCAACGGAAAATTAAATTCTGATTTCAAAATGGTAATTTATTCCGAAATCGGTTGCGAATTAGCCGAGAAATTCATCAAAAAGTCGATAGAAACTTTTTCAAAAAGTCGACCCAGTATTATTCAGGGTTTCTGTTTACAGTATTATTAAAAAAAAATAATACTGGGAATTCGTTTGGAATGTGGGACACATTTTTTTACGGCAACTTTACGGCTTTTTTGGAATGCTATTAATATTTATACTTACAGGATTGAAGCAGTGTCTGCAGGCGCACACCTTGTGATGGCCAGGATGGAGCAGGATGATGTATGATGTATCCACTGACACAGGACACCATCAGGACGTATAACTTCTGGCGCTGTTGACGTCTTTGGCCGCAGTCCTGGAAAATAGAATTAAGTAATCGGTATATGGTGTATTCATGTAATTAAAATACTGGGAAATGTTAGAAATTGGGTAAAACTTTAAATTTACAATAAAAAATATATAAGTAGAAAACTGGATATTTTCATTAGTAATTTAGGGAGGAAAAGAAAGGAAAACAGGAGGAGAGATAATTTTGTTTTCAATGTAGAAAAGAAATACCATTGGTGAATCAGAACTTTAATTATCTTTGATCTGCATAGAAATACTGGGAAAAATAGATTCTCCCATTATTGACAAAATATCCAGATC
This sequence comes from Drosophila vallismaia, assembly GCA_035047325.1. Taxonomy (NCBI): domain Eukaryota; kingdom Metazoa; phylum Arthropoda; class Insecta; order Diptera; family Drosophilidae; genus Drosophila; species Drosophila vallismaia. The sequence goes on along the minus strand of JAWNPU010000025.1, from coordinate 9,290,993 downwards.
CGAAAAAGGTGCTTTGCGAATTTAAACTGAGAGTAAAAGTGCATAACTAATCGGAGATCGAGAAGGTATAGCATTCCCTAATCGCTCATGTTTTGACCCGATTATAAGTTATAGATTGAAGGAAAAACTGGAAATTATAATTGTGAAATTTTCTTAAACACTCTTTTATAGAGAAAAGCTATGATTTATTGAATATCACCAATAAGGTGTTAGATTGTTGTCAATTAAGGACCTAAACCGAAAACCTCTTAATTAAATGGCTATAAAAAATAATGATGATGGCTAACAGGCTGGCTGACTGGCTGACTGACTGGCTGGATGACTGGGATGGCTAAAAAAGTAGATGCGTACATTCAATGCCAATTTTAACTGTTTTGTGAGTAGAACGAGCTTGGCAGCTTACTAGGAAGTGTTTCTATTTCCCCGGTATTCAGGCATTCAGGCATTCAGGCATTCAGGCATTTGACTCTTGGGTGCATACTGTACGCTTTATTACGCCATATTTGCACAAACATTACCCCCTTGCCTTGTCTTGCCCGCCCGCCCCCTGTTAACTTGGCCATAAAGCGAAGACAACCAGACGATGTCGCGGCTGTTGGCCAGTTTGTTTGCCTTCTTGAGCGGTGTTAATTGTCATAAAACGAAACGATGCGTACAAAACGAGACATAAACATATACTCGTATGTATGTATATATGTATATAAACCTTACCTCTCGCTTTATATATTTGTACATACCATACATAAACGAATAGAAGTATTTTTATATAAAAGCGTTTGGCATTCGCCACATTCTTTTTGGGGGGTAACTGCCACCTCGTAGACCTCTTCTTACCAATCGATAGCACTTTATGGCATCATTATGCTAATGGGCAATTTTGCATTGTCTCTGTGTTTTCTCTAGACTCTATCATGTTTGTATATACAATACATAGCTTTTACCCGATTTAGTGTGGATTATTGTACAACGTTTACAGTTTGTTTTTGTCGTCGAATCGATTCATTCATTTCCATATGGACACGCTCGTTCGATTAGCATACACATGGAAGGAGGAGTCATACATCTGCATATAAATCTATAACTTAAAAAATCTACAATATATATATATATCTATATCGATATCTATATGTATTTCGATTTGTTTTGCATTACGTGTGCGTTGTTCGCTCATTTGACCCAATTTGTTATGCAAATATCATGATTATTATTCTTAATTCAAATATTTTGACTTTTTTCCCCCCTATTTGCAGGAGGGAAGACGTCTTTAAAAACAATTTTCCAAAACAAAAACAATATTCATTTGGCTTTTGTTCGATTTTATGCATTGTTCCCTGATTTTTGTGGCTCTTTTGATTCTGATTTCATTGTTTTTGATGGAATTAATATTGCATGATGTCATGCCAAAACAAATGATAAAAATACAACAATCAAAAAGTCCCCTAAAATATGGGTTTTATTGGAAAAATGTTTAAAGATAAAATGTTTAGAGAAAAAATATAAAATTCTTAATATTTTCTTACCTTTTTTTTAGTGCTTTCCGTAATGCCCATAAGAAAATTGTCCGTTTTATCCAAAGAATCGAATAAAACTGAAACTGGTTTCTCCCTTTTCCTTTTCAAATACAGTTGCCTTTTCCCAGAACAGAAAGGCTGCCAAAAATGGCCACAAAACTGCAGCCCAAGTACAGTGGTAACTCCGTCTAAATGGCCACACCTTTGTATTTTTTTCCTTTGCATTTCTCAAAGTCATTTTGAAATATTTTTCCTCATTAGTTTTAAGTTAAAACATTTGTTTTTCCGTTCCTTTCCTTTCCTTTTTTTTGGCGAATTTGTTCGGTTTTCTAATTTTCTTGATTTATGGCTGAAAGCGAAAAAAAAGAATTAGCGGCAGAAAACAAGCGGGACCCACCCAAAAAGCAAATCGGGGAATCTGAGAATCGGCAAAAATACAACAAAAAAAAAACTCCCCAAAAACCAAAAAAAAAACTGACTCACATGACCTGCCTGAACCTGGCTTTAATGGCTTTTTATTAGCTTGTTCCTTTCGTTGCCGTTTTTTGCGTTTTTCGGTTCGTCATTTATTTTAGCCGTAAAATCTGTCTGGATCTTAATTCTTGCACTTTTTTTCGGGGCTTATCAACATATTGCACTTGACGTTTGGAGGTAAAATAAACAAAAACAAATAAAAACAAATAAGAACAAATGAAAAGGCACAAAAAAAGATTGCAAATTTAAATTGTAAAAAAGCTACACGTGTCCCGCCTTTGTCCCGCCTTCATTTTCATTTGAAGAACAGTTACATAAATATTGATGATATTGTTTTAAAAAAGTCATCAAATAAGCATTTCCTGTTCATAACAAGAAAGATAATTTAATATTGATTTTTAAATGGAAACACTCCTTAAGCTTTTGGCTAACTGTCTTCTGTTTTTCCCTACTTTTTTTTGGCTTAATTTATTTTCTTTTTTCTATAAAATAAATGAATCTGCCTAACAGCTAATACTTTACTCACCTGTGACTGCAGGTCTATGGTAAAAGTTTATATTATAATTTTACATAAACATATTTCAAAGAAGACACTTTTGTCCAACTGGATATTTATAATTGCGGTTCGCATTGCCAATTAATCTGCCCGATAATCGTATTAATTGCCAGCATCGTTGTTGCTACTCATAAATATTGCTGTCCGGTGAGGATTTCGAGTTGAATCTGATTCTGATACTGAATTCTGATTCCGATGTTGCACCTGAAGCTGTCCACCGGTTGGAGCGACTTCTTCCTCCATCTGGCCAGTTTTCAGGGGCAATAATCTGGCCAAAACATTCCTGGCCAGCCAAGCTAGTTGCATATGGAATGCAAAAGTCCAATCAAAATCTAAAAAAACCAAAAAATAGAGGAATAAAACAGAAATTATTTGGATGAAGTAAGAATTAATTATAAAAAAAAGTACTTGGAAAACCATTTTTGAAATGTTTGAAAAGTGAAATTAGTTTTATATACCATAATCTCTCCCTTAAATGTATATTTTATAAATCAGTATTTTAGTCAATAATTTTCTATTTTAAAATAGGTTATCCAATTGAAAACTTTAAATCCAAATGAAAGAGAAAATACTGTCAAAGGGCAAAAAAGATCTCAGTAAGAGGAACCCAATGCCTTACATAGGAAAATCCAAACAAATTGCAATCCCACAAAAAAATCGTAAAAAAAAATCCTTAAAAAATGTATCGTATAAAACAAAAACAAAAAATAAAGGAAAAACATCTGCTGGCAGGGAACTTTACATGCAAAAGGAATCACAGTTGGTAATTTGCTTAGTTTGTCGGTTGGTAGGTAGGCTGATAGGCAGACAAACAGGATCAGGAAATTCCGGTTTGCTATTATTTTTATTATAATAATTTTTCTCCTTCGTCTTTTTTTTTTATTTTTGTTGTTGTTGCAGCTACAGATTCTTCGGAGGATGTGGGGTTCTTCTAATGTCGAAAAGACGAGTGCAAGAGAGACAGGGAGCTGAGAAAAACAGGAATCCGCGACCGAAAGACGATACCTACGTTCTTCGCTTCTTCTTTGGCTCAATTCTTCTCGATTGGTCAATTCTTCCGTCTCCTTTTTTTTAGTATATGTGTGCAATTTGTGTATTTGTTGTGGTGTCTCCTTGAACTGGCGCTGCTTGTCGATCTGGCCATGACTCGTTTGCTATTTTTATAATCAGCCAGATCGAAATAACTGGGCGAACATGGGGTATACTCCTGCAGGGTTCAGTTGGAGGTCCAGATGAGGGGAAAATACAGAAGAAAAGAAAGAAAGAAGTTAAAACATCTATTTTCTAAAACCATTTTAAGGTTTTATAGAATTATATACAACTAGAGAATGTTTTACATAATCAGTACATTTTATATTATTATTTTAAGGAAGATAATGTTTCTATAAATATTTCTGCATAATTTATTCTTACCTTTTTATGTTTTAAACCCAAAAACCTATATTTATTAAATATTTATCTATATTTCTAATACAGGGTATAACTTTATTTACACGTTTTTTTTCTTTATTCCTACGATAGCTTCCGAAAGGATACCAGCTGTAAAAAAAAAGAAAAGAATCTGCCTTACTTCTCAACTGCCTCCTAATGTGCGGCCCGTTGGGTGAACAGGTTCGCCCCCCTTGGATGCTGCCCCTTATCGGCATCCCCTCCCCTTCCCTGGTCGTATTTTAAGTCCCGCACACTCCACCCCCCTGCAATGCGAATTCATTGCGTTCTAAGTTTGATCCCCTCGCCTGATCCACTCCCCTTTCATCCCAACTTTGGATTATTGATTGCTCTGGGTCTCTGGGCAAACGTGTGCCTCCCCTCTGCCACTCTGGCACTCTGCCACTCCACCCCTGAGTGGCAGCCCCCACTTCGAGCCACCAGCCACCAGCCACCACCCCCCTGAGCGAAGAGGATTTGTCGCCATGGCAAGTATTTGCTTATCCACTTTGCATTTGCCGTCGAATTATTATTTATGGGACTGCATCTAATGTAGTAGGCATCCCGAGAGGGTGGGGAAGGGGGGTTATTCTTAAATAAAAAAAAAAAAACTAAACCGATCGAAGAAGAACCTAGAAGATATAGCCTCTGGGCCATTGATGTCTTTGTTTATTGCTCTGGTTCCTGTTTAATTTCTGTTCCTATATGCTGGATTATTCGGTTGTAACTTTGCTTTTATTTCTCGTTTTTCCATTTTTTTGTTATTTTTTTGTAGTAAGAAGTTTGGCGTTGGCGAAGGGGGCGTGATGGCAGTGGGCGGAACGGGGCGGTGACTGGCCTTGGGGCCTGTAAGGCGAATGCTAATTAGATATCGGTCTCCGAATGCATTCGGACATCGGTTGTGGGGCATCGGAATGGCCTGGAGAGGAGATTTAGAGATTTAGATCCGTTTCCAGACATCCCGCTCTAATTGACAGTCGAGCTCTAATGGAGGAATCCAATCCCGAACCCATTCCCAATCCAAGTTCAAAGCCAAATCGAAAGCCAATAAGAGGCTTAAAGAAATGCCTAAGCAAATTTCATGGCTAATTACTATGGCATTTTTGCCGACACTAGAATCCTCGAAAAATGTATACAGTCGCACAAAAAATGGTGTAGTTTTTAAAATAATAAATAAACATATATAAAATAATATTTTTTTGTAAGAAAGCATTAAAATTATAATTAATATTAAATAGACAAAAAATCTTTACTATTTCAGAAATCAAAATAGCCTGTCTAGGCAAGTTCGTTGCCTAAGTCTTTTGTTTTAAAGGTTTCTTTAGAGTAAGTTTTTGTATAAAAAAATCAATTAAAAGCTGACTCTAATTTAGAATATAATTTAAGAGAAAAATGTAATATTTTAGTAAGAAAGAACTAAAACTTTGACAAAAAATAGATTATTTCACAGCCTTAAGAAAGGAGTATCCTCTAGATTATTAAAGTGCAAAAGAACTGTAAAAAATTAGCCAAAACAATTTGCATAGGAATTCGCTTTAGTTGAAGCTTCATTGGCCGTTGCGATTTATTTTATTTTTTTTTCTTATTTGATTTCGATCCGTGCCTTGATCTAATGCATTTCACAAATGCCAACGAGTGACTTATTGACGCAGCATGTGGCAACCAGCAGCTAGCAGCCAGCAACCAGCAACCTGCAACCTGCAACCAGCAACCAGCAACCTGCAATGTGCAACAAATGCGATCGGATGGGATCAAATTCGATTGCAGATCACGTACGCAATTGCGGCTGATGATTGGAAGGAAAATGCCAAAGTCAAAGTCGCCAAGACGGCGAGTTGCGTTGACAACGCCTCTGGAGCCAGAGCCAGAGCTAGAGCCAGAGCCAGAGCTAGAGCCAAGAACTGGAGCTGCTTGAGGATTATTGGGCCACCGACAGAACGATACATATTCGATATAGAGAAGAGGCCGGCCTATAGCATAGTTCATTCAGGAGGCACAATTCCACGAAAGTGATTGATTACAATCGATTCAGCCGATTCCAAGCCGATCCGATACGATGCGAGGCGATCCGATCCGATCCGATCCAAACTAAATGTAATACAATGTGTAATGCGAGGCGCGGCAGGGCAAGGCAAAAGCGATCAATTAAAATCGACTGATGATGATCAATTATCGGCGAAAGATAAAGACCAAAGTGAAGAAGCTCAGGCCGGAGCCTGATCTCGATGTGATGATGCAGGGAGAGAAACTTTCAACACAAAGGCTGAACTTTAGGCTTTCCTTGGCCACAAAACCAATGAAGTTTTTCGTGCTGTGCATCGAGTCCGAGTGTTATAGACTTGATCTCAGCCAAATCGAAGCTGTCTGTCCATTTCCACGATGACGACAATGACAACGACAACGACAACGGCAACGAAAACGACAATGACGATGACGATGACGTTGGCCAGTCACCGTGATCTTCATCGGCATCTCGGCATCGTCATCCTTTTTTTAATTTTTTTCTCTCCACATACGAATAGTGGCATCTCCTCTGCCGATGTCGATGCTTGTCATTGCCACAGTTGTTGCTGTTGCAACAGTTTTAACACATCATAAAGCTGCTTAAAGTGTGCTGCCAACTTCCAACTTTTCAGCCGTTTTCAGGTTGCAAGATCTTCTTGCGGCATTACATAACAAGAACTTTGCTTTTGTATTAAAATTGATTGGAAGGTCGTAGAACTTTGAGAAAATATTAGGAAAACAATTCCGAAATGGGATTAGTTAAGGTAGAAATTTTATAACAAAAGATGTGTCTGGTCTGGCAAAAGGGGAAAACCTCAAAAGAATAATATTTGGATCAATAAATACAAATAATTTTAAATGCAGACAAAAAACTGTCGCTTGTCATAAAAATTAATCATATTTTAAAAAACATAAAGCGACCCCACATGATCTATGACAGTGCTAAGAATTTTATTAACTCTCTTTTTATTTTTTTTTTTTGTTTCTTAACAAACACAAAATTACTTTTTACGACTTTTGTATATCTTTATGGAGTTTTTTGTCTTTGGTTTATGACAAATGGACCTGACTAATTGTAAGGCACTTAAAAATATTTTACTACGCCATCAATCCAAAGGTCCAAAGAATCATATACCGATATTTATAATCAATATATATTTTATGATCTACCATTCTTTGTCAAGAGTGTGTGTTTTGTGTGTTGTGTGTTGTGTGTCTTGGGCAATAAATCAATAATTTGTTAAGAGGCGCTAGTGGCCAAGTGGCCAAGTGGAGAGCTTGTGAAAGCAAGTTCGTTGCCTAAGTCTTTTGTTTGGACAGCAAGGAAACGGCCTTTTCTTCAGCTCCTCTTCTCTGTCTCTCTCTCTCACTGCGTCTCCCAGCTCGAATAATAAATCACTTTTGTATTTTATATTGATATTTTCTCGTTTCGCCCTGCTCGCATTTCGAAAGTATTTAAAAATTTTTTTGACTTTATATTATAGCCTGAATGGTCATTGTGAAAGGAAGTCCGTAGATCGTATGCAAATTTCCTTCTTCTTCTCCTCCAGCCACTCCCCTCCACCTGGTGGGGCACCAAAAAGCAAAAAGCCTGCTGGATAGAAAATAAGCAAACGGAAAAAATTGTAAATCACAGAAGTGCAGCTGCAGCGGCAACATCATCGCCATCCTCTCAACCTTTTTTTTTTTTTCTTCTTTGTTAGTATTTGTTTTGTTTATTTGTCGAGAGCCACAGCCCCATGGACCATTCAAAAGCATCTGGGAGGATTTTCCAAGGAGATGGCAACGTGAGTGGTTTCGAATCGAAAAAAATACACAAGACTTGAGAGGCAAGAGCCATCGAAGAAGGATTCACTTTTTCCATTTGAGACTTACAGCAGTAGCTTTTTATATTTTATAAAATAAAAACTAATATAAAATTTATAAAATACAATATTTCTTATAATATTCCCAATCAATATCGGTTTTTTACTTAAAAACTCTTCCTACTTGAAAGCCACGTGCCAAATTAATTTCCACCTTTATAATTGACTTTAAAAATGTAAAACTGTTTATGGTTTTGGTCAGATAATGCGACTTGGCCAACTGCCTAATCCTAATTAGAGGAAAAACCGCAATGGACATGATCTCGCATCTCTAGAGAGCTCCATGAGCTGTTTATCTGTGTGGAAACTTTGGAACGTTGTCAAATCGAGCAGTGATTTGTCTCCAATCGGTTGACTTGGGGCTTGGCAATGCCAGTGGCAGTGGCAGTGGCAGTGGCAGTGGCTGGGGCAATACCGGGAGAACTCGCACCCCACCATGCCACACCATGGCACACCATTCCACACTCCACTCCCGCTGGCCAATTGACACTTGAGTGTCCACCAGCAGCAGAGAATCATCTACTTATGCAGCCTTGCAGCTGGAGGAGATTCCACCGATTCCACCGATTCCACCGATTCCTCCGACTTCTCTGACTCCGCCACTGATTCTGCTGGCAATTTATAAACGAAATAAATTCAATTGACTTGTTTGCCGCAGCATTTACAGTTGGCAACAATTGCAGCAATGCCATAAATCGTTGGACAAGAAATATATACATACATGTCCCCCCGCTCAAAGCCCCTGGAAAGCCCCTGGAAAGCCCCTTCCATATCCTCCTCCTGGCTGCGTAACAATAAATTTTCAATGCAAACAAGTTGCGGCCAGCGGAGTGGATGTCGCTGAATGGCCAAAATGGCCAAAACCAAGTTAAAGCCAAAGCTAAAACCAAACAGCAGCGGCTGCCTCGGCATTTGTTATTTGAATTTCGCAAAATTATGGCCACAAATTTGTTTTATTGCCAAAGTCGAGGCGTGGAATCATTAAATGCAACAGCATGCGGTCCCTGGTCTCTGGACCATCTCCACTCCCGATTCTCTTCTCTATCTCAGTCTTTCTCCGTGATTCTCCGATTCTCAGTTACTCAGTTAGTCGCTTTTCTCGGATCCACGGCACCTGGCCTCCAACCAAAAAGAAGTCTCCAAAGTCCGCTCAACTTGAGTTATGTTTTGCACTAAAAGCGTTTCGACTAACTTAAATATGAGCACATCATTAGCCTAAAATTGTTAGTTTGCCGACTTGGTCATGGCCAGGCGATGCCTTACATTGCCTAGGCTCTGAATACACTGCGAAAATATCTAACTAGAAGTTTTTGTTCGAGGGTTTTACCAACTTCCTAATACATTGTAACGTTTTTTGTAACTCCTTATAAGACTGATGCTAAATCAAAGCTAGAATAACCCATTTGACTTCCCTTTTCGAACCTTTCTTGGCTTCTAATACTTTTTTTGCAATATAGTATAATCTTTCAGTCGCAATCTTTTCTCTCACTGCAAGCAGGCACAGTTTCAAACAGTTTCTAGTGCTGCAGCTGTGCGCCGTGTGTTGTATGCATCATAATGTCTGATTAACACGTGCGCAAATTATAAGATTTTATGCATTAGCCACAGATATCAGAGCTACGAGATAAAAGCAAAAATGTCCGGCTCGCCGCACTCTCTCATCATACCATGGATTGGGGATACTAAAGCCGGGATAGGATACTAGACTCGGGAGTTGTGCTTTGTCTTTGGTCCAGAGTCTGGACTCCAGTCTACAGTCTACAGTCTACAGTCTAGAGTCTAGAGATTCTGCATGGCATTATGGGTTTTTGATGTTTTATGCATGTGTTGCACGCACGCACACCTGCACATCATCATCAAATTTGTGCTTTTCTTTATTCAGAACTAAAACAGAAAAAAAGATCAGCTAATGCCTTAATCGATTCGAGGCATTTCTTCTGCTTAAATTAGAACACTATTGATTATTCTTTGTGCCACAAAGGGGCGTCTCCATGGCATACTCCACATTTTGCAGACATTAGCCAATGGAATGGAATTATGTAAAATGGTTTCGGCCATAATATCTTAGCCTAATTAATGGTCGTAAAGGAGAACCCATAAATTAGAGGCCAAAAAGGATTCTAAACGGTAAAAGAAGATCTAAAAGTTACTTTAAAAATTTAAACTGCAACTTTTTTGCAATTGGCTCCAGGTGATCCGAAGCCATCAAAGTAGCCAGACACAAGCTATCTAGCCCGGCCCACACGGAATCGGTTCGGACTTGGAGTAATCGAATTCTATGACAATTCCATTAAACGATCATTTACAAGAAGGCCACAACTGTTGGACAGATATGAGGAATATACTCTATATATTTTATAAAGAAAGACGGCCATGAAGGCAGAAAGACGGCCCACTCGGAGTCCAGCATCCACGCCCACGCCCTCGGGCAACAAAAATAAAAATCCAATGAGTTCCCGATGGCCTGGGCACTGCTCGCGTTTCTGACTTTAACTTATTTTTTTGTAAGTTTGGAAAGGAGCAAAAAAAAAAGGCTTTAATGCTGCCTATAACACGCACAAATCTAACTTGTATTTACCCACAGACAGTGGGCTAATTCTAATTCCTGCTGCCTGGAATGGGTCCAGAGATCTTCAGACCAAATGATAAAGATGCACAGTAAAAATAGGAAGGAATAGGATTAGGAATTGAATTGAAAATAATATAAAAATATAGAAAAGCTTTTAATTAGTAATGTAACTCAGTCTGAAATGATATTCTCAAAGGAAATTAAAATGGAAAATGCAAATTCAATCTCATTTCGAATCGTTTTCCAATATCGATTGATTCTTTAAATGTTAAATTTGTTTTATTCATCATTTCTTTCAGTGTGCTAAACTATTTCATCCGCTGGCAGACGTAATTACTTCCTCCTCGCAACCAGCCCCCATCCTCTGTTTGGTTTTTTTTTTTTAAGCCAGATGGAGGGCAGTAGAGGCAAACTGCATCGGGTTTGGTTTTTTATTTGGATTTTGGACCAACTCCCTCCTCCGCCCCCTTGTGATTTTCAATTACATTACCCAGATCCCAGAGGAGAGGGGGTGGTGCGATTGGTGGAGCTGGAAAAATGTGGTGCGCGTGTTTGGTGGCGTTGCGTGTCTCTTGGCATGTGTCCACGCGAAATTGATATCGAACATAATGTTTTTGTTTCTTTTTTTAAACATATTTTTTTATGCAATACCTCTTAATTTTTCCTAAACTTCAAGGGTATAATGAGCTATCCAAATAGGGAAACCAATAAGAGATTTAAAATTTTTAAAGAAAAACTCTCTACAATTTTAAGAAAAAAAATTCTCATTCAACATTTTTCAGGTAATACGTAAGTCTTGAATTCTTGATAAATCGAAGCTTTTCTTTTAGATTTTCCCCCTCTCCACCCCTCACCTTACAGGGAGGTCTCTGTATGTAAAAAGGAAATGGCTGAAAAATGCTAACAAGATCTGCACGATCCGCCTGCCAGCCTCCAAGCTGCAGCTTTGCTTGCAACTCGGGATTCGCTGTCTGCCACATGACAATGACAAGGCTGCAAGGTTACAAGTTTTTCCAGATCGTCGTCCCGGGACAGAGACGCAGAGGCTGGGGCTGGACAGAGCTTTTCCAAAGACACTTTTCTGCGGAAAGAACTCCGCCGATCATCAAACACTAAACAGCTCGTAAACACTTTGGTTTTATCGTCATGGATACTCTAACTATTCCATGCACTGGGGGAAAAAGGAGTGTAATAAAGCAGAGATAATAGTGTTTAAGAAAGGATTTAATGTAGAATCTAATCTACTAGTTAAGAGCTTAAGTTTAAGGAATGGCTTTCACAGAGGATATTAGAGAACCTCCTTCAGTTATTCATAAAAACCAACTCCCTAACTTTTGCAAACCCAACCCCCTTCCAAGACCAAATAAATCACTCTTTATAGATAGTTAAGCCTATTCCAGAACCAAGAACTCGTAAAATCATTCATAAAAAGACTCAAAAACTAGTTCAAATTTGTAATTGAAAGCCATGAAAGCATCGAAGCAAACTGTAACACCGCAAATCAATCCAAATATTTCCCATACTTGTTCGCTAATTGATAAACATTCAGTCCAGGCCGAAACTCTTTGAAGTTAATGGCAAATAATTACGATTTTCCATTACAAACTAGTTTGTAAATTAAAACTGAAGCCTGACCAGATCTAGGATTAAAAGTAAGAGAAATTTCTAAATGAAAAACCAGCAAAAATAATAACCTTTTGAAACAGAAAATCAATTAATTAGATGAAAATCTCATTATTTATTATGAAAAGCCCCTCAGAACGAACACCTATGGGAATTTTTTTCCTTCTTGAAAATTAAAATCTGCAAAAGTACAACCAACCAGCCAAGTTCGTTTGCTGATTATGATTGTCGTCGACTGGCTTGGAGAATTCTTCCACCGAGACAGGACAGGAAATTCTGGATAAAATGCTGGCCAACAGAAGGCCAAAAGCGAAGGCCCCAACAGCCACAACTGCCATCTGCAGAATTTCTATCTCATCGCAGTGGCTGCAATAAAACTTTGCAGTTAATTAGTCAAAATGCTGCACAACCGGGCCGACAACTTTGCCAAATGATTCTATTAGCCAGACGCACAAAGTTGAAAAGCAGCCAAGCTCTGAAGTCTCCAAAGCACCCAAAGCACCCAAAGCACCCAAAGGAACTCTCTCACACAACCTCAAGGAGTACAAGGAGTATTTGATAAGCCTAGAAAGAAATCCATTTGCTGGCATTAAATTGTGGAACATATCGACATGAGTTGTCACTGCCCAATAACTCAGCAATTTATGCGAGAATCTGTCACAATTTACAATTGTTTATATGAACGACCCGTTGCTGCTCCAATTGGTTGCCAAGTTTGTGGTTTCGCCATTTAAGCCGCAACTTTGTCGCCTGTTTTGCGGCTTAAAATTACCTCAAAGATGGCCAAAAGCGATCGTATGAATCGTGAGGCAATTTTCTAACTGGCAAGCGGATAATTTTCGATCGATTTAGAGCGACTTCCACAGGATTAAGATAAGAACGTTGCCAAATGGAAAATGAGTGGTGAGTTTGAAGATATTTTAAGCAGATTTACGGGGTATTGACTTACAAATCTTGAAAGGTATTTGCTGCTAGAGATAGGAAGATAGGAAGAGAATTTGCCAAGATAGAGGTACTTTTTGGGGTCATACATTAAAGTACATTCTGTCTAAGAATCAGAAAAATATAAGCAAAGATTTAGACATTCTATCGATTTCAAATCGGTTTTTAAATCATATTAAGATGTCAAGCATACATCAAGTGTTTTTTGCTCAAGCGTATTTCCTGATCAAAAATAATTATAAAGCATACTCTATGGCTAATTGCAAAAGCGTCAATCAAACCACTTAATGTCCAAGTCCAAGCCAGACGAAAAAAGGAATAATTTCAATCAAAATCAAACTGAAGCCGCCTGTTTAAATTGAATTGAATTGAGATCTCAGCGGGAGTTGAGTGGAGTTTTGAATGGAGCACCTGTTAAACCGATTGTTAGCCAAGGGCGATCTACCACCATCCATCGCACCATCCACCATCGCATCCATCCATCCATCATCATTTGGCACCGCCCTCGCACATTTCGGATACGGATCATAATTGATATGCATAATTATTATACGGTGGATATACCATATAGTATGGTGTCTTTTGTTGCGTTTCAATTAAGGCATTAAGAAAATAACACTCGTCGTCGGAAAATACACTGGTTGTTGAAGAAAAAAATTGATACTCAAGTGAGAGAAATCGCAACAGCAGCAGGGAACAAAAAAGATTTATTAAGTTCACACATTCGAACAGCACTTGAGGCTGACAATTAAAAATCACTTTTGTCTAAACCGAGTCTTGAGGTTTGAATTCAAAACTAAACTTGACTTGCGCCGGCTTGGCGATGGGGACGGGGACTTGGGGCTTGACTTGACTTGACTTGATGTCCGATTGCCATTTTTGTGTGGTACTCTCCGAGTACGAGTATCTCGTAGCTGAGTATCTTGTATCTCATGGATGGCAGCACCAGCAGCAGCTGCACCACCAACAGGCCAACAAACACCAACAATAATATACAAAAAACAACAAATATATTCTGAATTCTAAGGCGCCATATGCGATCTGTTTGATACGCCCGTGTGTATGGCAATTCTTTAATTTTTCTTTTTCCATTACTTTAAGTATTTTGAATACCCTGGAAAGGTGATTTAAATATTCCTATAATTTTATACATTTATGCCTTATACCTTTTTATACCTAGAAATTCATTTTGATTAGGAATTAATGGCAGTTTAGGTTACAATTTTAGAGTTTCTCTTCAGATTTGAGCATTTTTAACAGTTTTTTTGCAAACATTTTTAAGTTTAAATTAAAAGGTTTTATAACTTTATGCTATAAAAATTAGAATTTATTAAATTTCTAATATTTGTTATAACTATTTTAAATTAATTATGAACTTTGTAGTCTAAATATACTTCTCCCAACATAAATACAAAAGAAACTCTGCGTTAGACTTCTTAAAAAACGTAAATATAGAATTTTTTGCTTGTTTTTTTTCTTTTTTTTTAAATAAGATCCTCTTTACTTTAATAAACAAAACATTAAATCAACCTTTCTGAAAAATACTACCTCTGCAGACTTAAGTACCGGGTATCTTATAGTCTGGTTAATAAACCTTCCAGCACAGTTCCACTTGCTTCCTTCTCGTTGGATTTCTGCCTTTTGTTTCTGTTTTTGTTTCTGGCTACGTGTGAGTGGACGTGTGTTTACTTTTGGCTCCCACTGTCCCCAGACCCCTGGCCCCCAGCCACTGGCCACTGGCCACTGGCCACTGGCCACTGGCCACTGATGCTGATTACCGATGGCTGATGGCTGATGGCTGATGGCTGGTTCGCCTGCGCGCTCGTTTGTCCGCTTAATTGTGAGAAAATATCAACCGAAGACCAAATAAAACAAAAACCCAACACAATCAAATGCAAAAAAAAAAAAAGCAGAAAAAAATATAGACACATGTATCGAGGTACTAAGCTGACTTTTGTATTTATTTTGTCATTTGCATTCGATTTGGAATCGGAATCGTTTGATCGATTCATTTGGTTGTGGGTGTGGGACTGAAAAACTTGAAACAATCTCAACAGCGATAATCGCTGAGCTGGCCAAAACAAAAAAAGCATTAACAAAAGCGCCAAAACAAGTGGCAAAGTTCTTGACATTGTTCGAACGGTTAAAAGAAAGTTGCAAGCGAAAAAAAATCCCCAGATAGAGCTCTATATAGAGAGCTCTATATCCCCATCGAAATCGACCATCGGCCATCGGCCATCGGCCATCTGCCATCTTCCTCTGGCAATTGCCAATTGTCAGCTGCAGGCCGGGCTTGCTGCAGGCCACCAAAAAAAAAATTGGTTAACCAAAAAAAATCAGAACATTTGGGGCCATCAAATAAAACGAGTGCAACGGCAACAACAACAACAACAACATCACTGTAGACACTGCAACTTGCAACACAAGCACACACACACACACACAATGTTGCACAAATTAAAATTGAACACAATAATCAGTGTGACATGTTGTTGCAAGTCGTTGTCTATATCTGCAGGGAGTGTAAATAAATAGAAGGAAAGATTAAGACCAACTTTTAGATACCTTTTAGATACTATAATTAATAATAATATTGTAATTAAGAAAATACTACGATTTCTAATAGGTTTCAGGAACATGTTATACGAAATCAAAGAAAATATGAAAGCTAAGGGCGTTGTTCAAAGCTAGATTTAACATTTATAATATTCTTGAATTTCAAATTTAATAAGAATAAACATGATTTGATTTTTAATTGGAATGAAGATCTAAAAGCTATATTTTCTATTCTTTTATTCTATTTTCTATATCTTTTTGTATTCCCCAAAAACATCTATCGAGACCATTTATCTAGTCGACTATCTGCTTGAAGTTTTCTTTTCTTACTTTTTTTTTGCAGGAACTATCCTCCTTGACCATTTGTTGTTGCCAGGTACTTGTCGCCTGTCGACCGCCTGTCCGTCGGTCTGTCGGTCCGCCGTCTGCCCGCCAAGTCCTCTGTCCGTGTCTGTTTTGCTCACTTGGCTGTCTGTTGGGTTTCTGGCGCTTCCTACTCTGCCGCTCCTGTTTCTTTTCTTTCTCCACTGTTTTTCGACGCATGCGTAACGATCTTGGCCAAAAGAGTTGACTCCCCCCCTACCACTTGCTCTGCCTGGCTCTTGGCCAAGTGCCTGACCACAGCAAATGACTTTATTATAGGTTTTTAAATTTTATAAACAAACATTTAGGAAAGCTAAACATCCTTTTGCTGAAATCCCCAGACACGATCTCCCTGTGCGAACTATTTTCTTGTTGCAAGCCATTTTAGTTGCTTCTGGCCAAGAAAGAGACTTTTTCCAAGACCCTAAACAGATTTCGATTCAAAATTTATGAAAATATCTTTCTTTCTACCACAACTTTCCAAAAACGCACTTCCCGAAGAAATTCTCTAGGGAACTTACAGCTTTTGAGAATTTATCTCTTCGCCGGCCTACAGGAAGTTGCCCCCACAAAAGCAACAAACAGCAACAAAACAACAAATATTGGTAACAAATATTATGCTGATCTGTTTAAGCCCCATAATGCTCTCAGAAAATCCTTCATGGGCGTGCCGGACAAAACGTTAATACAAAAAAAAAAAAAATAAACGATTTATCCTACGCATTGCGGGAAAAAGAATTTTCAGGTGTGTGTAGGTTCAGATCCCCTTCAGATCTGTGTGTTTTTTGTGTCCGGTTTGATCGTTTAGTTGCTGATTTGTTGGCCAGATAAAGATGGCATTTTAAGCCCGATCGGCATGCTCATAATTTGTAGTTTTTTGTCAATAAACGGAGACCAAAGAGCTGTCGAAAGTTCGGAAGTTCGATTGAGAAGTTTTTTTATTGCTTCTGAATTGGTCGCCGCCCAAGTCGATGGAGTTCATAATTCTTGGACTGCTTGGCTTGTTTGTTCTTTTTTTTACGACTAGACTGCCTACTGGTTGGGATTTTGGCACTGAAAAAACAGTTTTCGATCTTCCAAAGAAGTTTCAAACTGGCAAAAAGCTTTTCTCTTAGTGTAGATAAATTTATACAGTTCTTGTCGCCTGCTTCCGTCGTTCTTCCGCCTTTCAAGTTCTTGTGGCTTTCAATATTTTCTGTTATTCCCACAAAGTCGCTATATTTTTTGTCTGTGATGATTTAGCTTTGATATAAAATCTATGAAAGATCGTTGTAAAGTTTCTATAACTTGGATATATAATTTTATGCACAATTCTCATAGTTCTCAGGCCGCATATGAAAAACATTCAAGCCTAAATATGTAATCTTACGCGCTCAGTTACCTTCTAACTTTACTTTAGTTTCAATGTTTTTGTTTATTTTTTTTTTTTCATTTATTATATGGTTATTTTTTTTAATTGGAGTTTGCGTGCCCCAGGGCTGAGTAGTTGCCTATTTGGGTGAGGGTCACATTTATGGGGGGGCTATGAATTTCATTTGAATTTGCAACAAAAGAAACTAGAGCTTTCTTCTGGCGGAGATTGAGAATTTTCAAGAGAATAGATTTAATACCATAAAAGGGGTTAAAAATTGATTTTTTTTATCAGTAGTTAGGAAACAATTTTTTTCTCGTATAATCCTTTGAAATCAAAAGACTTAAGGCACAAACTTGAATTATTTTTAATAAAAATACATTTCTAAAATTCAGAACAATACCATAAACTATAAATACATAATTTAACATTCCAATGACCTTTGCTAATCGCATTGCCAGGGAATAGACAAAAGCAACGAAACAAATGACTTACGACACAAACTTGATGCATTCGACCCAAACCACTTAACGGTAACTCCTCGCCCAGCGTTTCATCGTGTGACCTTCAACACCAACACCAACAATGACAATGACAATAACAATAACAAATTCACTTAACCAAAGCTTTTAGCAACAAGAGAGAGAAAAAAAAAATAACAAAACACTAAAAGAAGTTCACACAGCTCCAAGTGCGTCCATTTACATAATTGTCACACTGATTTCTTGGTTTTTTTTTCGCTGCCCTATGTCCGTGCCATTAACTAAAAAAAAAATAAACAAAAATACAAAACTAAGACAAAGAAAAGCTAAGAAGCCACAAGTAAGCAGACAACATTTCAATTTGTTTTTTTTTTTTTTTTTTTGCTCTTCAAAATGTAATTAACCTCAAGTTTTGTTCCCCATTTTTTTCGGCTCTTTGGTTTTTGTATATTTGCGTCACTTTTAGAACAACGACATCCAGCGTCAACGTCGAGTAATTAAGCAAAGCTAAAAGTTCATGTTAATTGTCCCAGGCACTCACCCAGCAGGCAGAAAAGAGATAGCGAGGCACCGACAGCGAGGGAGAACGAGACGGGGCGCAATTATGACCCGCAAAAGGTCAAAGACTAAAAGAATTGTCAACCGTGGACAGGTCGACGGAGCGAATGAGCAACCGCGTTGCCTCGGAGTTACCTCACTTACCTGGCCATCAGTAATCAGAGTTGTGTGAGAGAAGGAGGGGTGGCCTGGCCCATGGGAAAGAGATGGATAGCGGCGGTAGAAAGAGACAAGAAGTAGAGGAAGTGCCAGTGGAAATCTTAGATACTTTTTAGTTGATAAACTTTTAGTTATTAAGATTTTCTTTTAAGAAAATATTGGGATCTTCTTTATTTTCTTAAATATTTTGTAACCCTTAAAGAATTTCTGTATTTTTTTAATATTTAAATCCCTTAATTTCTTGAAAGACAAACATTTACAATATTTGAAACCAATGTGAATGGACTTCCAAAGCCTGGCTTGTAGTGTCAAAGAATTGTTTGTGTTTCTTCTCTTTTTTTTTTTTGGCTAATGTTGACTCATTGAAGGGAAGCCACTGCCTTGGTTTCCACTTGTTGTTGTTCTCTTATTTTTTATTTGAATTTTTTTTATTATTATTATTTTGTTGTTTCCATCCAACTGGCCGCAACGGAAGCGACGAACGACAACTCTTTTTTTTTTTTGTGTTTTTTGGAGGGGAAGAAGAATTGTTGTTCTGTTGTTGTTTTTTTCTGTATTTTTTTTTTTGCAGTAATATTATTTTAGGAAAACACCGTTAGATTGTGCGAACACACGGTGTGAATGATACTTTAATTACAGAAACAAGCGATTTATAGAATGGGAAAGGGAGAAGGATGAAAAATAATTATTATGCAAATCAAGATGATAAAAGTTCACAGAGGGTTACAGGTTACACGAACCCGACATTACAAAATCCTAAATAGAATATATATATATTTTTTTTGTCGAAAAAGAACTTCTGCTTTTATATTAATTCAAATCCATTATTCAAGTATCTAAACGCGTTGCGCTTGTCTCGGAAAGCGTTTAGAGATCCTCATTAGGCCGAGAGAAAAATGAAATGAAAATGGGAAATTAATACAGAAAGAAACAAAGGTATAGCCGTTAGTTGTTAGTTGTTAGTTGTTGGACTGCCAAGTTTTCTTTTAACTCGTTTGATAGAGACACGAAATGCCGACGTCTTGGAAGGTGTTATCAAAACATTCAAGACATCGAAAGTATTTAAAAGCGTATTTGTCGTCGTCGTCATCATCGTCTCAGGCTGACAAAGCTCGTCCATATTGGAAATCAAATCGACTACTGAAAAAACGTTGGAAAAAATCAAAGGCAATTTATGTTTTAATGGAAAATCAAACGTATGCGCCAGTAGCGACGTGCGACGACAAAAAGTGGACTCTCTTCATGCATGTTTACATTAATTTTCAATCAACTCGATTTGCATTAAATATGAGGCAACCAGATACCGCAACTGTAAAGATAGCGCGAAAAGCCAAGGCAATTTATTGGGGTATCCCGAATACCCTATAAATGACATACTCGAGGCAGTCGGGGAGCCCAGAAGGCCCCGCCAGAATTTAAATAGCTAATTACGTTAATGGTTAAACTCATAATTTACCAACAAGAAAGTTGGCCAAAAAGAGGGAAAAAAGGTTAACATGTAAAGGTTATAGTTAAAAATCAAACTTTTTAACCATTCTCCTTTAATTATTCTCAAAACTTACCAAATTTTTTAAGCAAACAATGAAGAAGGAAACAGCCCAAAAACCCACAAAAATTAATTAAGCTAAATCAATAAAAAATTAAACAGTAAACCGATCGAAAACTTCTCCGACTTTGTTACCAAATCCATAAAATATTATCGATAGCCGCCAAAGACAAGTGAGGCTCCGGACAATTTATGGACTTCCCCACCTGGGATTGCGGTTATTAAATGGCAGAAAATGAAACCAGAGAGGCGGCCAAACCAAACCCAACCCAATCCATAGCAGCCGGAGTTCCATCAATAGACTAGAAGAGCGACCCAAGACAGCTCTCCACCACACACATGATGGCAATTAATCAGCGAAATTAGTTTTTATGCATTTTAAATGATTTTATATATAGTTTCGCTTTGGCTTTGGCTTTAGCTTTGGCTCTAAAACCGTTAGCACTGGCTTGTGTCGTCGTCATTTTTGATGTTAAGAGACGTAAAAAAAGATCGAGTTTTTTAGCCGCATCTGGGAAGGGGGGAGAACCGAGGCAGACCCCCATCTGCCTTAATCACCGATTCTGGGGTTTTTAGTGCCTGCAATCTGCTCCGCGGAGCCTGCAATCAAATTTTCGCTTTCATGCCATTTGGCGAGAAATAACAAACAAAAACTTTATACAAACCAAGAACAAAAACAAAATGATTTTAGGCCGCAAGTTGATCAAACATAAATTTAATAAAAGGCTTTTGGCCCTAATGTGAATCTGTAACAGCTGCAGTTGCAACTTTTTGATGAGACTTCTTGGATATCCCTTAAATTTTAGTTTATTTTTTAAGCATCAAGGTTTTTCAAACATTATTTCTATGAAAATAGGGGTTTTTTTTTTGTATAAGAAAATGTTACTTTTGTTTCTAACTTTTGAAGAAGGATATCTTTTTAGGAAGTCCCGATAGAAACTCCCTAAAAATCGACCCAAAAATATATCCAAAAAAAATCCCCAAAAAGAATAATACATCTCCAGGGTATCTTTGCAGATGCACTTACTTCCCCCTTGGCTAATGTTAATGGGGTGTGGCCTGGTCTTGGCCAGTGTAAATAAATTAAAGAACAGCCGCAAAACAAAGGCCCCGATCTCTGCCAGAAAGAGACAGTCTGACAAGGCGAGAAAGAGAGAGAGAGAGAGATAGATAGTTTTGATTGCATTTCATTTGTGGTGGCAGCCACAGCAGAAGTCTCAAAGATTCGGACTCCTTTTTGGCCTTTTGTTTGCTTTGCAAATTGCACTCAAGTGCGCCTCCTAAGATAATCAGTGCAAATTCGGACAGGGGCAGGATGGAAGGATGGCAGGATGGCAGGATGGCAGGATGGCAGGATGGGGGTTTTGGGGGCTACCAAGTGGTGCTTTATGATATCTTATCTGTGGGTAATCGGAGCAGCTGCTTCAGTATCCCGACTCCTGATCCTTCTGCTGCTGCATCTCGATTTGAATCCGAATCTGATTCTGAATCTGAATCTGTTACTGCATCTGCCTGTGTGTGTCATTCCTTGAGCAAATAATGGCAACAATTATTCCGGCAAATTCAGCCAACCCAAGCCCCGATGGACTCCTCTTTTTACACGGTACGAAAAAGGGATATAATTAATAAGAAGAAAGAGTTTTTAAACAAGGAACAAAAGGACTCTACTCTGTCTGGCTTTAAGAATTTCTCAATAATATCAAAGCCCCCTATTATTTTCTCTCAGTGCTGCAGTGCTGCAGTGCTGCAACCATTTCAACTCCTTGCGGCCGTTGATTCCTTTTTGGGTGATTATGCAATTTAGCAGCTTGTAAGTGATTGTTTGTGGGGCGTTGCACGGGTTTGGAGCACGGATAAAGCAGCAGATCCACCATGCCACAAGAGGTTATTGCAGTTGCAAGGTGCAACCAAAAGATTGGAGGCAAGCAGCTGTGCACTCGCCACAAATTGTTGTCTGCACATTTTCCTCCTCTTTCGTCATTATTTCACCGCACTCGCCTCTGTTGCAGTTTTTTTTTTTTATAATGCAGTACTTTATCTTATTTATTTAGTTTTTTTTTTTTTTTGCCTTTTGTTTCGCGTTTTTTTGTGGCGCTGATTGTTACAATTTTTGGATGCGAGCGGCTTTCAAATTAAAACGCAAAACATTTTCGGCAATTTTTCTGCGGCTTTTTTTTGCCTTTTTCACTGAAGAGGCTTTTTTCTGGACTATTAAAATAATGAAGATTTTTTTTCAAAGAGGAGGGTTTAAAGGAGCTCGGCTTTATGGTGGATCTTCGATGCTCTTTTTTCAAAGATAAAAACCTTTATTGGGAAAATATGCAAGTTATGAGCCTCTGGGTCTTCTGGAGTCTAATTTGAATTTTAAATTTATTGGAAAAGTATTTGAAATATTTCTACATTTTGGATCTGAACTAAAACCTCTAGAACCTCTAGAATAAAAAGAAACTTCAATTCAGGAATAAAAAGCTGAAATCGAAATTGTTGAGCCAGGAAGATGACGCTTCACGATGACGCTGCTTTTCGGCGCTGGTATTTGGTTGAACTTGTGGCTGGATTTTGGCTGGGTTCCTGGGTTTTGGCTTTGTTTTTGTTGTTAACAAGCCACACGTAAGCCAAGTAAAGTAAATTGTGGCAAGCACAAATTGAAAACGGTCTGACAAATGAAAGTCAGCAACAGCAACAGCAACAGCTGCAACAAAGGCGGAAAGAGATGGCTAGAAAGCCAAAGAAAGAGATGCCGTAAAGGAGCGGCGGTAGGTGGCAAGGGGCAGGGGAAGGGGAAGAAAATGATTTCAAGGTCAGGCCAAAAAGCCAGGCTAAGAGATTCATTGAACCGAATTTCGACAAATTGTGACAACGCCCAGGCGACACAAAAGCCACAACACAAAAACGAGGCAGCTAACTCATCCAAATTATAAACACCGTTCAAAAAATTTAAATAACAAATAAAAAATATATTAATTAATATTTTACAACCTTATTCTTAAATATAAAACTATAGAATATTACCATAAACAAAGGATTAAAAGAGAAGCTTAAAAACCCCTTCAGAAAAGACTTCAAAAACTTTTGGAAACTTTTCAAATTAATCTAAAAAACAAGCCAAAAGTATTTTAGAAATTTTATAAAACAAGAAACCCTAAATTATTCACTGTGTATCGGATCCTGCTGTACTGCTTTGAACCCCACCTATGCCACAATTTTTTAGCCAACTGTGCTCCAAATTGTTTGCACTTTGTGTTAAATTATTATGCATTTACAGTGACCGCAAATTAATTACGTCCAATTGAGCAGACACGCCTACTTTTGCGGTTTACTTTTGAGGCTTTTAATCCTTGTCACGAGGATATTAAATATATATAGGGAAACCAAACTAGAAATATCTCCGAGAAAAATATTAAATTATTTTTTATTTAACTTCTTGCCTTATTAAAAAATTCTTAAGAGACTTTCAAGAGCCTAAACTGTTAAATAAAAAATGCATAAAAACGAGGGTGTTGCACATTAATCATATGACAAACGATTTTCTTTGTTCACTCGCCAAGCAATTAATTTTTTCTCGCTTTTTCTTGAACGAAATTTATGCATATTGCTTGGCGATTCTGACAACGATCCCAGTTCCAGTCCCCAATCTCCAATCCCCAGTTCCTGTCCCCAATCTCCAATCCCCAGTCCCACTTTCAGACAAAAGATGCCAAAATCCTCGCCAGAGTGGGCTGGGTGGGGAGTTCCAGGCAGCCACTCAGCCACTCAGCCACGCAGCCACTCAGATGTCCCGAAACCAAAAACCCCAAAAAAGTAAGCCACAAATTAAAGCCAACGTAAAAAAGCAGCCTTTAAAAAAAAAAAACCAATTAAAATTGCGTTCTGATATATGACATTCAAAGATAAACCACAAAAAAAGAGAGGTTTAAGGATATATAGTGTGTGTTTTTTTTTTTAATAAAGTTAAGCTGCACTTTTAGGGATACAAGACAATTATTAATATACTGATGATTAATAATTATGTTAACTTCTTTAAATAATATTTTTAGAAAATGTTCAAGTAAAAAAAACCTAAAATCTCAGTAAAGAAAAAATCTCTAAAGAAGTTGAAAATATTTCAATATTTTCTATAACTTTTCCACAACAGTTTCCACAAGCAAGCAATCCAAAGCTTTATTCCTTTTTTATTTAAAAATATCATTCCAAAATATCATTCCCCCTTTTTGTTCTTAGTGCATTAAAAATCAACATTTTTGATGATGTCTCCGGCATTTATGATTAGCCAAAGTTCAGTTTATGCCTCGACTCTTGCCACAACAGCTGCTTTTTATGCAACAAATTGAATCATGTTGCATGTAGGCATAATAATTGGCTAAAACCAAAGCCCCCAAAGCTTTTTCAATGTCTCTAGGAATGCCGGGATATACACGTATAAAATCCGTAAATATTTGTGCAACTTTTTGGGTTGCCTGCCTCGGCGGGTCTAACTCGGCCCAGCCATCCGCCATCCGCCATGGGAGAGTTCTGGTGGGGAATGCTACACATAATTTTGCATAGTTTTATTGCAGATTCGCAAGGAATGTTCCACTCGTTACCCGAACACTAGACTTGGATTTTTTGCGAAACAAAAAAGAGTGCTCGACATTGATATGCGCATCACTTAGTACTACTCTGAGCGGAATTCATAAAAGGCAAATTCTCCCTATATATCTCCTCATCGTATGTCTGTTTATATATACATAGTATACATATATGTTTATGGATTAATACAGAGGATGGTGATGGGAAAAGTTGGTGAATTAGTTGGAATATTCTCCCAGTTGATTCTGGGATCGCGGCGTCGCGTCGTGTCTCTATGACATAAGAAGTGCCTCGAAAATGCCTCTTAAATGCAAC
Organism: Drosophila vallismaia; assembly: GCA_035047325.1. Classification (NCBI taxonomy): domain Eukaryota; kingdom Metazoa; phylum Arthropoda; class Insecta; order Diptera; family Drosophilidae; genus Drosophila; species Drosophila vallismaia. Next base: position 9,266,122 of record JAWNPU010000025.1, on the reverse strand, counting down.
ATTTTCATGCGGTAATTGCAAAGAAGAACAGCCACTTCAACACACCACACACAACAACAATAATATTGTATTAAAAAAAAAACACAAAAAAAAAAAAAAACAAAAACAAAAGCGGAAGCTTTGGCAATGATCATGCAAACTGCTCATTCATAGGATAATTATTCCATGAGTTCACTTTGGTGGTGTCGGTGGGTGAGCAATTGTTTTTTTTTTGCCTTTCTTTTGTTTTTTTTTTTTTTTTTGTGGTGGTGGTGCTATTGTTGTTGTTGTTGTTGTTGCCACCAAGTGGGGTGTTCTAGCCACAGTACTTGGAATATATATATATATATATAGTACGAGTATATATGCTCCCAATGTCGTGGGAGCCGCTGCCGCTGCCGTTGCCGCTGACTCGACAGCCACCGACTTGATTGTGTTGCATATTTAATGGTTTCATCGCACTAAGTGCATATCTAATTAAAAGCATTTCGCCAATTCAAGTGGGCCGGCCCGATACACATCATTCACAAAGTTCAATTTGGTGGAATTCCAATGAATAATCATTCATCATTTTAAGAGAATTATAAAGTCTATTAATCGGAATATTAGGATAAGTTCATTTCAAAAAGTGTTTCATGAGAAAAAATACATATAAGCATAAACTAATACAATATTAAACTTTAAATCCATCAAAATAGGGTTAATAGTTGATAATTGGAGTCGGAAAAACAAAACAAATTTTAAGCCAAGAATAATAAAAAGATACTTTTGATTTATTTTTTATTCTTGATCTCTTGTTGGAATTACATTAAATAGTAATTGAAATCTAAAAATTCTTTAGAATATATAATCCTAAGCAGCAACATTAATACATATTTAAGAGTGTAATAAAAAATATCGAAAGTTTTCTTCACAAAAAATGAATATATTTCACCACCTCCTTGCCTTAAGCTTTTTGTTTTGAAACAGAACAAAATCAAGCTTTGAAAAGAATATATATAATTATATATTTACCACGCCTACACTTTATTTGGGATCGTCTAACCAGATCTTAAATATTTATATACATATATAATTTGTATTTATCCCGAATTGCTCCCCAAAAGCCGTAAAAAATCCAAAATTCTTTGACAATGACAGTGACTGGAACGGATTGAGCTCGTCGTCTGGACTTTTGAGTGTTCCACTTATGTACATATATAGTCGTATATACATATATAGTATTTACAACACATTATATTTTTACCCCTCTCGCTTTGTGGCACTGTAAAGAAAATACTTTCTTTCCCTCAAATGAAACCGAAAAGCACCAGGGCTTAGGCTTCGATTTTTTCCAGTGCCTTAAAAACAAATTCTCGTTGACTTAAAAAATTTGAAGGCGTATATAATTCTTTTTATATATATTTTTATATATATTTGAATATATATGTTTGTATTTTTCCATCTTCTTTCCTTTCGCTTAAAACGGTAAAAAAGTAAATTTGATTCATTCGCGCACGTAACCAAAAAAAAAACCAAAAAAAAAATTAACAAACTTGTTGACTTGTTTTATTTTTATGACTCGATTCTGTTTGTGTTTTTGTTTTTATTTTTGTTGTTGTTTTTGCGCTTTGGAATTCTGCGAATTTTTATTGACAAATTTCATTAGAACTTGTACTTGGGGGAAAGGGGCTGTGGCAGTGGCAGTGGCAGTGGCAATGGCAGTGGCGTGGCCGGTTAACTGTAGTCGGAATGAAATGAACTGAAGTGAACCGAATTGTTTGTCTCTGTCTCTGTTTGTATTTAGTTTTGTTTTTGTATTTTTCTGTTTATTTGCATTTCAGAAATCGAAAGACTTAGGCAACGAACTTGCCAACTGCTAGGCAGACTTTTTTGTTTACAAATACGGTTTTTTTTTTGACAAAATAGTTTTGCTTGCAAAAATAAGCAATAAATGTATTACTTTTCACCATAAAACACTATTTTATTTAAAAAAATTAAGTTATTTGTATAAAAAATTTGGTGGAAAATCAAAAGACTTAAGCCACAAACTTGCAAGATTGCAAGATTATGTTTTAAACCAAAAACTAAAAGAATATTAACTTTAAAAAAAAATACAGAGCTTTTTGAGAGTTGGACAAAAGAATTTAAATACCAAATTATACATCAACTGACCAGAACAAACTCTTTTTTCGTATTGTACTTAGCACAATTCCATGATTGCGAATTCTAAACAAACACCCAAAGCCCCACCCCCCCAGAAACACCGCGCTGGCCTCCTGGGCCCCGCCCCCTTCCCTCGATTTTGTGCAGAGCAGCGTGACAAGAACAAACAATGAACAACAACAGAAACAAAAAAAAAAACTACAGAGACCAAAAAAAAAACACATAAAAAAATAATACACAAATTTTTGGTTTCGTATTGAAATGGAAATAGATTTTTGTTGCTAACATTGTTGCTTTTCGGTTGCTCTTGCAATTGTTGTTGTTGTTGTTGTTGTTTTTGTGATAACTATTGTGTGATTTGCAACAAAAACATTAACAGCAACAATAACAATAAGAAAAGCAAACACTTTGCCAGCCATGATGGTTGTAGGTTTTTTTTGCTTTGCTTTTTTTCTTAGTCTTTTTCAACCTCAAGTGTTGAAGTTCGTGTGAATCCGTTTGTTGTTTTTGTTGTTGCTGCTGTTGTTGTTGTTGTTGTTGTTGTTGTTGTTGTTGTTGTTGTTGTTGTTGTTGTTGTTGTTGTTGTTGTTCACGTTGCTGGTGCAACATTAGGCGAAACATCATTATCATGCCACAAAGTCAGGGGCAAACGGCAAAAAACTAGAATCTTTGCCCATTGTTTCGCTTTTTTTTATAACATTCTTTTTTTTTTTTTGTTATTACAATGAAAGCTCATTGTTGCACAAGCACTCGAGTGGCAGCGGCATTTGAAGCCGATTCAGAATCTCAATCTGAATCTGAATTTAAATCTGAATCCGAATCCGAATCAGAATCAGAATCGGAATCACAAGTGGCCAACAAGTGCAACAACAATTGCGGCAACATCTCTTTTTTTGGCCACAAAATGTTGCACCATTTAAATGTTAAAATGTTGTAAGTGCATTCTCTCAACTTCCTGTATGCTGATTTATTGTTGTTTTTTTTCTTTGTCCATAAGAAAGTTATCGGAATATATCGAAAAGATTTGATGGAAAAAAGCTGCAAGGTTCACTAATTGCTGGATTTGATTTCATAATTTACCGCTTTGAGAATTCTCGTTGATTGGAGTTAGTAATTCCTCTTTTTTTTTTCTTACTTATACTTATTTTATAATCTCATTACACTTTTTCCTTTAGCCAGCACGCTCAAATGCTCTTGAAATCAATGAGGAAGTAATTAGATTTATGATTACTCCGACTCCGACTCCGACTCTGGCTCTGGCTCTTCAGAGATCCCTCCCCGGGTGTCCTGGGTCTATCTTTATCCAATTTGCTGTTGCTTGGTATAAATCAAGTGTAAGTGACATTGAAATTTATTGGCCAAGAAGTTCTAGCCACTCTTTCGACTCGACTTTATTATTTGTTCGTTTCCCCCTCTTGATTTTCTTGGCTTTTATTTTTGTTTTGGTCTTGAGGTCTTGGTCTTGGTCTTGGTCTTGGTCTTGGTCTTGGTCTTGGTCCGTTGCGTGAGAATTTCGCATGTTGTTGGATAGTTTATATAACACACACTCTCTATATATATAAACATACTCTATATATATATATATCTGTATAGCCCGGCTTGTTCTTAGACCATCTAATTAAAGCTCCAACCATCTGGCTAAAGTTTGCCTTTTCAAATCATATTTTTTGTTTGCGGTTTTATCAAAGAACCACAAAAGGCAGGGGAAGTTAATTTTTGATTAAAATAATTATTTTTATATACATTTTATTCTCTTTTCCTTTTTCTATATTTTAAGACTCTTTTTGTTACTAATAATTTCATCATCTTTCGATGACAAATCATCAATTACTTCTGATTGTTCAATGAACTTTTTCCCGATCTCCTCAAGAATTTCTTAATAACTTTATTTGACAATCGAAACAAATCGAATTGGGCAAAAATTGTAACCGTTAAGCTATTTATTACAGTTAACAGTTAATTGTCTCGATTTTGCAATCAGCTTAAAGTATATTGGCCAAGTCAACAAATAACCGTTAGATAAGTATCTTAACCCCTGACTATTTCTTTTCAATTTTTCAATTTTTCAATTTTTCCTCTCAAACATTTCAATTTTTTCGTCGAGATCTCTTCTCTGTCCAATTCATTAATTAAACATTTCACGTGTGAATTTCCTGCAGCAACAGGTACATCCGCCTATTTTGTTTGGGTTGTTGGGTTGTTGGGTTGGAGGTTGTCTATAAATCGATATTCATTTATGCACAAAGATTCTCTCACATAAATATGTTTATTTATTTTTCCAAATCCGAAATTTTTGTCCAGTGTGCGGGGCAATTAAAAACTCTTAACGCAATTGGCAGAGATGTGTGGCATTTTTTTTTGTTTTGGGGCTTTTTGGTAACAAAAACGTTTCGCTTAATTTTAGTTTATGGCTGCCAATAACCGCCGTCAAGGCCAAGGCCAAAAACAGGCCGACAATCGTTTTTTTTTTCTCTGTCTAAGCCTAAAAATTATACAAAAAAATGTACAAAGTTGAGCCTAAAATTTGTCTTGCGAGTTGCGAGTTGCGAGTCTTTTTTTTTGGCGTTTTTGTGCGTGCCTCGTTACGGTTTTTTACGAAACCGAAACTGAAACTGAAATTAAACTTGAATATCATCTAACGAGATCAAAGCCAAGTCTTGGATTGCTGAATTCTAATTGCCACTTCAGTAGAAATCAACTTTTTGACCGAAAAGCCTTTTAATTTCCACAGGAAATAAATGCAGGAAGGTTTCAAGTTTAATTAAAAGCGGAATAAGTTGAAGAGTGATACAAAGTGTTTATAAAAAAAACACAATTCAAACATTTTCAAAGTAATATTTCTATAGAATAGGTTGGTATTTTCTTTAAAATCCTTCAAAACATTCACGAGAGCAACTTTAATTTCCTTCCTAGAAAAACTTGAATAAAAATATGTATTTAATTAGCAATCAAATGATTTGCATACTTTGGCTAGTTAACTGTTTAACGCTTGCCATAAAATATGCTTTACATTTTGATTGGCAATCAATTATAATTGTGGCGGAATTTCGCAATCAAAAGCGAATTAAAATAAATGTCAGTATTAAATTGATAGCCGGCAAGGCATGCTTCGATGTTTGTGTTACTTTTGCAGAGATCCAAGCCATTTCTGAGCACATTTAAATCATTAGTCATTATGACTTTCAACTTGGGCTTGTTGTTGTTGTTGATTTTTGCAATAATGTTGCCTTTGTTTTTGTTTCTGTTGCTGTTGTTGGTGTTGCGTGTGAGGCAAGTCAAGCATCTCGGAAATCGCGCTAATTTATCTCTTATAAGTAAAGTTTTCAATTTTTTGCTGTCGTTTTTTTTTTCTTTCTTATTTTTTAAGCATATTTTTTTTGTTAAAGTTGGGCCACATTTCTTTCTTCTTGTGGCTGATGCGCTGCCACAACAAAAAACAGCAAAAAAAAAAACAACAAACAGCGACGACTCATTCACTTAGTCAGCCGAGAAGCGAATTGGATTTTTTTTCGACTCAGTCCAATGAACTGCAAAAATCTGCAGGCCAGCCAAAAAAAAAACCCAAAAAAAAAAAAGAGTTTCGGTTAGATTGACTTTAGCTAATGAGCTACAATAAAATAAAAACTAAAAGGAAATCATATATCAGATTTCAAAGTTAAAATTGGAATCAAAAATCGATCATACCGCGTTTGATTCTTTTAATTCCTAATTAAATTTAACCCAACTTAATGGGCGGTATAAATTTTCTAAATATATTTAAATATATTCCCAGAGCCATTACCCGATTCATTCCCAAAGTCATTCACATTTCCTAAACTTGTTCCACAGACCGACTCGTGGCTCATAAAACAAAATCATTTTTAAAACTCACAGAAGATTCTGTTTTGTTTTTTTTTTTTTAGGAAATAAAATTTAAAGATGCACAAAATATTTTAATGATTGAATGCTTAGGTTGTAGCTCATCAATATAATTTAAACAGCCAACCGCAGACTTGGAGGAGTCATTTAAGCGGCTTAAAATCGATTTAAAACCGAACCGAACGAAATAAAAATAAAATAACTGCTTAAAAATCTCTCAACTTAATCATTTGTTGCGGCTCTTAAGCTCTTATTTTTGTGAATGAATGCAGACATCAAAATAACAATAATTTGTCCGCAAAAAAAATCAAAAAGCGCTCCAAAATTATATGGTTAGCGATATTTTATAAAATCCTCTTTGTATGGATGGAGTCTGTGGCCTCAAACTAATCATGGTTCTCTAAAGGTTTTCGGCTAAAAATAAATCGTTTCAAAGTGCTGAAGTGTTTATCTATAAATAAAATTAAGAAAGTAAATTGTTAAGCTCTCAGACAGACTATTGTCTGCGGTAAGATCTTAAAAAAATAGAGGGAAAAAAGGTTGCTAGACTTAAGTCTTCTAGTTTCTCTGTTTTTTTTTTAATACGATTATTTATCCTTTTAATTAAATTCACGCTCTCATCACTAGTAAATATTTCTTTAATTTGTGGGTGGGGGTTTTGATAGAGAAAAAAGCTAATTGCTGGCAAAACCAAAAACGATCTTTGGACTAATTGTTGTAGAAATTGCAAACGTACCAAAGGAAATTAGACGAGGCCTCTCTTAGCTAAATGCCTCTCCTTAAATATATATAAATTGTTTTTCTTTTTTATATGTACAATATATATACCTATATATATATATATATTTCTTTCAATTTCTTAGACTGTCAGTCAATTAGAGCAAACGCTGGAGCTGGAGCTAGAGCTGAAGCTAGAGCTGGAGCGATGGAGTCGAGATCGAGAGATCATTAGAGACTCGAGAGTGGAGAAGCCACAAAAAGATAGAAAGCATTTTGAGTGGCAGTGATAGATTGTTGAATTGTTTAAAGAATTGCTAGATTGGCCAGAATAGTTGGCCAGTTGGCCAGAACTGTATTGGCATTCGGCCATATGCCATTTCTGGCCATACTTATATCAAAACAGGAGCACGGCCGCATCAGTTCGAGCGGTTAAGTGACTAATTTATGGCCTTTTGTGTAAGCCAAAGCAATAATACTGATTCCATATAGTTCGGTGTCTCTGTCTCTGCCTCTGTCTCTGGGAGTCCAGACTCCAATTCCGCTTCTCACTCACTACTCACTCTTCACATTTGTGACCACTTTCAGCAATGGTAGCAATTCATCTAATTGCCGGTGACGGTGCCGTTTGATGGACAGACCGCTGGACATTCTGGACACTCTTCTGCTGGCCACTCTTCTGCTGGCCACTGTTAAATGTTAAATGAGAATTATACAACAATCAGAACGGCAATAAGCCAGACATGTCGGCCAGCGAAAATCGAACAAACAAGACGACATCAATGGCCCAGCCAAAGTTTTATCGCACCTGTTCGCACCTGATCCCCAGGGACGACTGGAGGCTGTGCCCCGCCCACAAGACAAAAAGTACACACAAGTACACAGAGAGAAAAAAGAAATAGTTTGCAGATTTAAGACTCTTCAAGAAGTTACACAGTTTAGGGAAAATAATATATATTAGTTCATATTTTATTATTTTAATCCTTCTATATTTTTTTCTCCTAAATCTTTTCTTTTTTCCGTGCAACTCTTCCTTGTTCTGGTTTGTTTTTTTTTCCATTAAACATGCCTCATTTTCCCGGGACATTTATTGCCTTTCATCAGCCTGGGTGCGGGCCGCTTAGACTCGCAGTTTATATTTTTTTTTAATGACTACTATAACTAATCTTAGTTAGTTTATCAAACAGAAAGAAAACCGTGAAGTTTCCTCGATATTAACACACGCCCCTCCACACTAGATGGGAATACATTAAATTCTTTTAGACTCGATACTAAGAAACTTTAAAAATCTTCAGAAATCATAATCTGAAATAGTTTCATAGTTTCCCATTGGCATTTTGAGTTTTTCTCACACATCTCATACATTTTGTCATCAATTGGCGGAAATCAATCAAATAAGCCCGAAAACCTTTCATTCATTCAAATTTTGAATCTCTTTAAAGTCCAAAGGAAGTGAAAACTCTGAATGAAAATCATCGTGAAAGAAACGAAACAGTTTTAAGTCGCTGCCATTATTATATACCTATTCTCTCTTCTTTATAGTTTTTATAATATCGAGAAAAGTGCTTTAAACACAAAAAAAAATAAGCTTAAATCAGAGTCTAATGAGACGCGACGACAGCTTGGGAAGTGGAAAAACTAAACCTTCTTCCTTCCAGATCTTTAAAACTTTTCTCACACCGATATCGGCCAGTCCGAAATCTACATAAATCAATAAAAGAAAAATATAAAGAAGATTGCTTTGGAGAACCAATCAAAGTGACATTAGGGAACCGCTAAAATGTCCAGTCCAAGTGTCATAAAACCAAGAAAAATAAAAAAGGTTTCCTGCTTTTCGTCTCCAATCGGAATGATGACAAAAAAGGTGTTAGAACAGGTGCACCATCCAGCCAATAACGATGCTGGGAAAGCCCTCAGGACAGGGCAGGGGAAAGAAAACACTAAATAGTTATCAATTTTTATATTGAAGAAATCTGTTTATTGCTCATACGCAGTGTTGGCCCTAAATAGATTTTTCCATTTTTCGTTTTTTTTTTTGTGATTTTTTTGACGAGAGCTTTGCCATCCGCAGCGGAAGTCATTTGTCCGACAACAAAACTCTCACACACCATGGAAATAAATATAAAAAAAGACTCACAATCGGGAAGAACAGAAGAAACTGAATTAAAAAAAAGAGACAACGCCAAGTACAGTAGTTGCTCTTTTTGTTGACTTTTGTTGGTGTTCCTAGAATGTTGGAGGTTACTCTGGGATTACGTCACAGTGGCAGTGCAACAATTCAAGAATTAAATTGGAAAATAAACTAAGAACAGGGCACTCCCAAGACTCTAAGTGGGGGGTTTCAATTCATTATATTTAAAAAGTAATAAAAAGTTTTAAATAAAAGTTAAAAAGTTAAAATCGGATTTGTTAAAGTTTGGCCTTTTAAAAAGATTCCTAATATATATAATATCTAATAATTAATAATATATTTTGTGAATTATTTCAAAGCATTGGAAAGAAGTTGCCACAAAATATATTTTCAGAAACCTAAACAGTTTCTAGATTGATATTTTGAAGACTTTTTTTTGAAAAACTACTCTAAAAAATAGTAGAGTTTTCAAAATCCTACAAAATTTTAAAATCTTGGGATTATTTATACTCTATATTGTATACCCCGACCAATTATCGTTAGGGTAACGGATGCTCTGTCACCTGGCTGGCTGGCAATGTGCGGGGAAGATGGCCAAGAAGATGCTGATGAGCCAAGGAGGATGGATAGTCAGATGGTCAGATGGTCAGATGGTCAGGTGACCAGTTCGGATGATGGACTTGGGGAAGAGCGAGTTCCCATGGTCTATGGAATCGTTATATATAAAGTACAGCTAGTCCGATCTGCTGAGCCATGCCAGCTGACTGGCTGACTGGCTGACTGACTCTCTGGCCTTTTGGCCAATGTCAGAGTGACTGTTAGTACCGGACTAAGACTAAGATTAAGAATAAGAATAAGTATAAGGATAGGAATAAGAATAAAAATAAGAATATGAAGAACAACTCAATCAGTCGAGTGCGAAACTTCAAGTTCACGGTGACCGGAATGGTCTCTGGGAGGGGTTACTGGATGGGAACTAAGCGTTTTTTTTACACTTGTCTTTGAGTTCTGTCTTTGAGTTCTTCTACACAATAAAAAAAAAATAGGTATAGTTTAAGAAACTGGGCATTTATTTAGTAAAACTCCTCCATTCACTATATTTTTCATCATCTAAATGCAAGAAACAAACCTATTTTCAAGAGGTTATCAAATAGGCAACAAAATCAACACCCATTGATGGGATCTGATATTTTTCCGTGTACCTCTCGTTCAAGTACCTTCCTCCTTACCTTCGATCTCTAGATTCTCAGATTCTCCGATTCCCTGAGCAAAATGCTAATGCCGATGTTAATGCTATTATTATTGTTGCCATTTGCGCTACTGTGTCCGGAGGCGTTAAGCACTACAAAATAGCGACAAAGTGTAAGCTTAACCGAACAACTGAACAACTGAACTGAAGAGCCGAAGAGTTAGCTAACAACAAACCAAACAACAAAATAACAAAACAACAAAATAACAAAAAAACCAACAATCGCAGAAAAGCAGAAATTACATTGGAAAATCCGATTAGCCACCATTCTGCGGAACTCGAGAAACCGAAACTCGCTTTTTGGAGTCAATGGTTTTGTGGAATTGGCTAAATCTGGGATTACATTATCATGGCATCTCAAATGCTTAAAAAAAAATACACCTCGAGAGCTTTTTTTCCCCAACTATAATATCGTTTTGTTAAGAATTTATACCTTTCCTTTATTCAGGTAGCTTACATCAATCAAAAATTTTGAGTGATTTGTTAAGGGGAAGTGTTTGGTTTGGAGTAGAAAATATATAAGAAATCGTAAAGGAAATATCAGATAAAATAAATGAAATATGAGTTTAAAAAAATATAAATATTAATAGTAATTTAAAGAGTATTTTTAGGCTTATAATTTTTAAGGGATATTTTGAATATGAACTTATCTATTTCTATAAAATTCCCTTGAAACCATAAAAACTACTTTAAAAATCCACTAGTTTAAAGCTTTTTTTGTAGAATTCTATTTCCTATTTCTTGGTCATCTCCCACCAACTAAAAAAAAAAAAAAAGAAATCCCTTCCCACCGACTTCCAATTTTATGACCCTGTCGCATTTTCGGAAGTTCTTTCTTTCATTCCCGATGATACACTTTTTAGTGGTTTTTGTTCGTACCGATTTCCATTTCCATCGGTTTGCTTTCTTTGTAGGATTTTCTTTATATATTTTTCGATGTTTTTCTCTACCGAGTTTTTTTTTTTTTTTAGTTTTTAATAAGAGTGACATTCGCTTATCAGGCCGGGACTTCGTGTAATATTTATGTGGCATTTTGTCACTGCGACATCATTCCTTCTTCTCTCTTAGTCCCTAACATTTGAAAGGAAATTTAAATTTTAGCATAAATTTATGGGTTTTCGGTTTTCGGTTTTCGGTTTTCGGGTCTTTGGTCTCGTTGGACACATTCTCGGAGACATCATCATCATTGGCTGCTTTTATCGTCATCAAGGCGGTATTTGTTTTGGAGTGCATTTATACATTTTAGATGCGATATTTGGTAGTTTATGCCTCCCCGATGACGGCTTCTGCTTGATTTTGAAGGAACGGTACTTTCTTTCAGAGAGGGGGAGGAGATAGGGTATTTTCTAGTAGAATTTTCGATATACAAAGTATTAATACCCGGTACTAGAGAGCAATAATTAGGATGATAGCGATGAACTTTGAATAAATCTGTGAATTTCTTTAAAAAGTATCGGATATTGTATCGCTATTAATCGTATTTCTACTATATATTATAAACTTTTTTAATAACTCAACCCCTAAAGCTTTTAGATAGATTTAATTTATAAAAAAAACCAACATAGACTCACCGATTGTATAAATTTTGATAAAGAATCACCTTCCACTTCACTCTGAACAACCTGAAAGAGAAGAGAACTTGTAGTATTAAATCTTTAACAAAAAATAGAGCATTTTTTAAGTCGAACTTTGAACTTTCGAGTCTCAGAACAAGAACCAAAAAATCCCAAAATTTGATTGTTCAATAGCCCAGCCCAACTCCCACCAAAACAAAACCCAAACCCAAACCCAAACGAAAAAAAATATCTGATTTTGAGGGGCGTTTTCGACATTTCTATTTATTCCTTTGGACCATTGACCATTCATAGAAGGCCGAGACCTGGTCTTCTTTCACCCAAAAAGACGGATGAAAAAACACTCACCCAGTGAGTGGAGCTTGTCCAGTAAATTAGCATTAACATTCATTTGGTTTCAGACCGATTCGTTTCGTTTCGTTTCGTCTGTTTGTTTGTTTGTTTGTATTGCGTGAGCTTAGTGGCTCAAACTAAGCCAAAAAAAACTAAAGAACTATATACATTTATATTGTATATAGGAGGAGACTTTTTTTTCAATGCAGTGTTAAAGATTTTGGGGGATTTGAACGCATTTATCATCGCCTAGCCAATAGGCATTGATATGCTAAACTGCAGTTGACTTTTCTTGGGATTCCGTTTGCTCAAAGCCAAAACCAACTTATCATATATCTTACGATCGTATATCGGTTTACATATCCCCCTCTGAAGCTTTCGAGAGTCGGGATGCTGGAGGTTTTTATCAATCAAGTTCCCTGCGGTGCGGCGTGTTGACGTCTCTCTTATTACAACAGCATGATTATGGCGTATTAGCCCTATTAAATGTCGCATGACATCGATGTTGCCCCAAGGTGTTAGGGAGTGTCAAAATCGGGGAATAGGGGGGGGGGCAGGGCTCGCCTCAGCTCAGCTAATGTCAGCTCTTCAGCGGCCTCTTCTGCGATCTAAGACCATATTTTTCCCTTGATCTTGGAAGTTAATTTACATTACAAATAACTACATTCCTGGAATTTCGTTCAATGAGTCAGCAGCTTTTGATAAGTCAATGTAAGCTCAGAGATAAAGTAAAAGTAAATATACGAATGGATAGGGAATGGATTCGGGAATCTTTTAAGGAATTTCGCTTCCAAATCGGATGAATATTGGCAGAGATATAGCCATAGATGGGAGTCATATGCGGAAATCCTGATTTTTTCAAGGGGTTAGCCCATAAAAACGGGAAATATTTCGAAAAAATATTTTGTTCTGATATTTTGATGCAGATTGTTAGGGAATGGATCCACGAATATTTAAAGTATCCTTTTTGAGAATCCGATGAGAATTGGCTGAGATATAAAGATAATTGGAGGTAATATTCGAAAAAATATTTTGTCCCAATATTTTTGTGTAGATTGAGAGGGAATTGAACTACAAATCGCTTGAGTTATTCCACTTGATAGTCCCACTTTATGGAATGCACCAAAATTCTACCCATAAATCGAAGCAAAATCGTTAAAAGCCAACAGGAAGCTGGCAGGAAATTCGCGATTAATCAAATTAACGGTCGCATGCCACAATTAAGTTGAAGAAAAACCACAATCAAAGCCAAAAGCAAAGCAAATACAACAAGATAATGATAATGGGAACAAATTTCAATTATCCAAATTGCTCTCGTTTCTGATTTCTGATTTCTGATTAAAAGATTTCAGACTTCGATTGGTATATCAGCGGACAAAAGTAACCAAATTGCTGCTGTAATGTTTTCAAAGTCAAATTTAATTTTCGGCTCACCTTGGGCCTGGCGGTGGGGCAGTGTGGTAAATATTCTGGAAGTGCTACCTGATCATTGCATAATTGCTGCCAATGAACAACGAAATTACATAAGAAAGAAATAAAAGAAAAAAAAAAAACAAGGCAAAAAGGTTGAGAAAGAGAGTGGGAAATGTTTGTTGTTCGACCAGAACAGAGCCCCCCAAAAAAAAACGCCACAGACAGAAACAACAACTTCCACAGAAAAAAGAAAACAGACGACGACGGGCTACGGGCTACGGTAATGACAACAAAAACTACAAAAAACCAACCAAGTTGTAGCGCAAAAAATGCTCAACTGCGGTAAATAGCCAAAATATAATAATAATAAAAAAAGACCGAAAAAAATATATGTATTTGAGGTAAAAATAAACTACTCTGCCCAGCCAAGTTGCTTTGCGTTGTACCTGCCCAAGTCTCTTTCTACGTACTTGTTGTGTCTATGTCTAAGTTGTCTATATATTTCTATATGTATATATACGCGGATATATCTATGTTTATGTATGGGTTTGTGGGTACGTGCAGACACCCAAAAACCCGCCCCATTCCGGTGCGCAAAGCGGAAAAATCAAAAGCCGCAAAAAAACTCAGTCAGAGCCACTTTTGAAATGATCTACAGAAATAATTAAGCAAATATTCAGATATTTTACAAGAAAATATGAAACAAGGGTTATTATAAAACATTATATAACATATATATTAAGAAAATTTATAAATTTTAACTAAATTTGGAAGATGAAATTGAAAAATCCACCAGAAATCATACTATTTTCGATATTAAGATCAAAACCTTTCATTGATTTTTGAATATAAATACAAATACTTATTGCAAAAAGCATATATATTATATATCCTAGCTATTTTTTTTAAACTATTGTATATTTCACTATTTAACTATTTTTTTTATTATTATTATTTTATATTTATTTAACTATTTTTTAAGTTGAAACACCGCAATGAAAGCACCTTAAGTAAAAAGCAAGCACTTGAAACCTTTTTAGGCTTGTAGCTTTAATTTTAAATTTATAATTATAAAAAATAAACCACACTTTGTCTCCTAAGATCAGAAACCCCCCAAAAGTGTAGCGCACTTCGGTTATGAGCAAACCCAAATAAAAATTCAAAACCTCTTATTACCACAAGGTACAAGGCAGCCAGTCAGCTTGTTCTCGTTGCTGCTACCGCTCTGTTGTTGTTGTTGTTGTTGTTGTTGTTGCTGTTGTACTTGTCGTGTTTCTTCAGGAAAAAAAAAGCGCCAACAAAAAGTACAGACATCTGAGAAGAAACCAACAAAAAAAATGATAAAAAAAAAAAAACAACAACTCACACCAACCAAGCAGGCTGAAGCCAAAGCAGACTCCAGCCAAAAAAAAAAAGGCCGACAAAAAATGAAAAACTTCGGCTTCGAGTCTTTTGCACGTGATACATTCATCATGAACTTGAATTTGAATTTTAAGTTTAATGGTTAATCCATTGTTGTTGTTGTTTTTGTTGCCATTGCTGTTGCTGTTGCTGTTGCTGTTGCTGCTGTCTGTGCAGGCCACAGTTTGCGAGCACTTGTTGTTACCATTGTTGTTGCTGCTTTTGTTTTCGGTTTTATTTTGTGTCTGGGTCTCTTTTTTTTTTTTGGCTTTTTGTTTCTGGGCAGTAGTTGCCCAGTTGTTGTTGTTGCTGGTATTGTTGTTGTTGTCACTTGCACTTGTTGCTGCAACAATCATTGCCACTCACAGCTGAGGATTATTATTGTATAACCGAGCAACCTGCTGCCCCGTTGCGCTAAAAGGGCAGGCTAATCCCAGCTGAGCCGGGCCCCGCCCTCCCAGGCACGCACAAGAAATACGCCCATTCAGGCCCAACACCCAAACAAAATTCAGTTGTCAACACTTATCAGGCTGTTCCTGCTGTGGGCGGTTACACCCAAAACACAACAATCCCAAAATCCTTTCCCAGGAATTGCTTTCAACGTAATACTTTAGAAGAATGTGTTTTTTTTTCTATGACAATTTTTACACAAAATTACATAAAAATCTTAATTATTGTTTGAAAAAGATTCAAAGAAAATTAAATACTATTTTTTATACATATATTGTCAAGTTTGTGCCTTCAGTCTTTGGTTTTTAGTTATAATTTCGAGTTTGTGTTTTTAATCTTTAAAGAAATGCAAAAAAAATTTGTTTTTAAAAATAAAATTTAAGAAATTGTTAAATAAAATTGACGTTTTCTATTAAAAACCTTTAAATATTTCTTAAAAATAAAAACTTTTCAGTCAAAAAGTTCGTGTCCTAAGTCTTTTCCTTGGACGCAGTTTTTCAAGTTCGTTTCCTAAGTCTTTTCATTTAAGGCAATTTTTCAAGTTCGTGTCCTAAGTCTTCCATTCAAAATCCAAAAAATGAATTTAAAATTAAATTTAAAAATTGATAAATGAACCAATAAGGCTATTTTTAATGAAAAAGTATGGAACCAATAAAATGTAAAAAAAACGAACCCCGAGACCATGTGCATTAAATAAACAGAATAACGATTTAAGATATTGATAAATATATTTGTTTATACACTCATATAGCTCATTCTGAAACATGCTCATTATTATTGCAATCAGGTTTCTTGTTAATGTTTTTTTTTTTTCGAGTTTTTGAAAATTAGTCAAAAAACGTGCGCATGTTGGTTTTTATTTGGGAGGAAGGGTGTTAAGAGGCGTGGTGGGGGGCGCCCTATGCGAATGCGTGTGCTCTCTTAAATGAATTATGAATAAAGTAATTTTTTTGGATTTTTTTCGTGCCGTGACGGCCACGTTGGCAACTAATTTCGACCTTGCGTACAATTTTAATTAAGTTTTTTTCTTATTATCAGTTTTTTTTCGTTCGTTTCATGTGCACATGGTTATGTTTAAATGTGGCTACGATTTATTTTTTATATATATCTCATACCATGAAGAAGAAGCAGCAGAAGGTACAAAATAAATTTAAGAAGGGTGTTGACAGTTTTGGGGGACTGACTTAAAGGCTTAAATTGGTTCTAAGCTGTGATTTTTTAAGACTCTTTCCTAGAAAGCTCTCTAGAGTAGGATTTGTAATTTTTTTAGGGAATATATTAATTTCTGGAGATTTTCTAAAGAGTTTCCAGGCCTTGAAGGTCAAAATTTAAAGTCCTTTTGGGTCATATTTTAATTCCTATGTCTGAATATTTCAAACTTAAGGACCTCTTTGTTCTGAATCTTTTTCCGTTGCGTATTTTCGATTTTTTTTTTACAATTCAAACATAAATTAACCGTCTCCCAGTGACCCCCAACACAAGTCCTCTGCAGAATCTCTACCTCTCTCTCTCTCTCTCACTCGCATATACATCTTCTTTTTCTCTTTTTTTCCAGAAATAGACATCGCTTTGGTCAAGAAGAGCAAAATTCCTGGCGTCAGAAAGGAACGTGGACAACAAGCTTTGGTTAACAGAAAAAAGTGAAGCGTTAATAAAACGGCACAGAAGGAAACCAACAACAAGGATGGGGAGTCTGCAGAAAATGTAACCAAAGTCCGGGCTTCAACACGATAATGATCATGCGATCGTAATGATGATTATGATGCAAAAGAACCAAAAGAGTAAAAAGAAGAAGTGGCTGCGGATGGGGATGTGGATGTGGATGTGGATGTGGATGTGGATGTGGAAAAGAAGCGGATTGGATCTCGGATTCGCCTTCAGTATTTTTTCAAAAACAAAGATATTGAGGAAATGATATGGAAGATAAAAATTCTCTAAATTATGAATAAATATTAATTAGTTTTGAATTAAATAAAAAAAGGTTTTTAATAAAACTGAAAGTATCCTATTTCCTTTAGAAACTTTTGGTTCTGTTTTGTTCTCAAATTATTGAGGTTTTTTAACCAAAAACTTTGAGTTTTTACTTTAAAATTTGTTATTAAATAGAAAATATTATTATTTAAGGATAAAGTTAATCCCTCTGTAGAGCATCGAATAAAAAACAGGCTGTGGCTCCTCACAGATAGTAAGGGTTCTGTATCTTTTTGTGGCCGTGAGTGTGTGGGGTTTTTGGGCGTTGGGTTTGGGTTTGGGTTTGGAACTGCAAGACCGCTCTTCGGGTTCTTCTTCCTCTTCTTCATCGACATCTTCCTCTGCTTTGGCGGGTTCTTCCTCGACTGTTTCTGATTCTTCTGGTGCTTCCTCCGCCGCTTTGGTCGCGTCTTCAATTGCTGTTTATTGTAGTCGTTGTTATTGTTATTGTTGTTGTTGTTGTTGTTGCCAGGCGTGTGCGGTGCGCGTTGAATCCGCTATAACAGTGTTAGTACGTTAGTAGGTATACAAACAGGTAAAACAGGTATTCCCAGCCGCTCTTCCATCATTATTACCACGATCATCATCCTCATTATTGCGATCATCATGAACTGCTGCTTCTTCTTCTTCTGTTGCTGCTGCTGTTGCTGTCTCTTCTTCTTGCTCATCTACCACTATGGGCTATTCTGCTTCTTACCACTTCACTTGAAGCATTATTTTAGCGACTCGCTGTCGATGACGACAATTGAGCAAATAAAGATAAAAAAAACACACTAAAACAAAAAAGTTCTGGTGCACAGGAAAAAAAATTGGGAAGGTTTCTAAAGGAATACTTTCTTTGGGTAACAGGAATTGTGGTTACATATTTTTGGATACTTTAAAATTACGATAACAATTTAGATATAATTCTTAAACTCTGTATTCTTATATTTTAATCAAAAAAAAATTGCATTTCCATTACATGTCTAATATATTTGTATTAGAAATTAAATTACACTAAATAAATCAATTTATAATTTAAAAAATACTAAAAAAAACTGTTTATTAAAATATTTAACATTTACAAAGTAAACAAAAATACAAAAAAATGATTAAAGAGTATTCTGAAGATTCTAAAGCTTTTAAATATTAATTCCGATTAAAAACTGATTAATTTTGTACAGTGTATGAAGACCAAACTCAGCGGAAAGTACAAGAAGACAGGAAAGAGTGAGGGAGAGGGAAGCACACGAAAAAGGAGACGGCAGGCGGTGCAAGCGCATTGAGGCCCAAAGGAACACAGTCTTAAAGACTGCAATTACCCGGCAAAGGCCAGCAAAGGGTGCGGGCTGGCCGGCCGAGGGGGCGGTGGGAGCCAGGCGAAGATGCAGACAGTGGAAACGAGAAAATTCTGCTGGCTGTGGGCCATCCCCCTACCCCATCCCCTACCCCTTTGGCTGCTCCACCTCCGGACGGCCCCGCCCAACTGCAAAAAACGCCAAAGTCAAGGCATTAACAGCCCAGTGAGCACACAGATACAGCCTTAACACACATACAGTCTTAACACACACACACATACAGCCTTAACACACACACACACAGACAAGGACTTGGCCACGGAACGGTAGTGTGCGTGTTGGTCTATACCTTTTTGGCCTAGGTCTGGGCCGTCTTTACAGCTACAGATTTGATTGTTAAAGCAAATTTTTATCCAGATTTTATATTAAAGGATCATTATTTTTTTAACGAATATTTAATCAATAAAACATAAAAAAAAAATCATAGAAAATTGTTTGTTTTGCAAAGGAAAACGTTATTTTTGGTAAAGACTTTCCTTTAAAGGAATCCCATTATTTAAAGGACCAACTACTTAATATTCTTTACAAAGGTTCTTAGGTTCTGGGCCGTAACACTTGCATTTTGGCCAACGATCGAGCGGCATTTCGTGAGTGAGAGTGAAGTTGGCGCAGGAACCAAAGCAACACAAACAACACAAACAACAACAACAAGAAGAAGATGGGGAGTTGGAGTCTTCAGGAGACTCCACTTAAAGCCAAGAAGACGAGCGAAGAAAACGGCCAAGGAGAAGAGCCAGAAGAAGAAGAAGAATTTGCTGGCTTTGCTGCTTGTCCGCTGCTAACGTCAACGTCACGACATTAACATTGCTGGCTCTGCCTCTGCTTGTGGCTCTGCTGCTGCTGCTGCTGCTGCTGCTGCTTCTGCTTCTGCTTCTGCCTCAACGGCAACGGCAAAGTCACAGTCAAAGCCAAAGCCAAGCAACAGGTTTTTGTGAGACCAGAGCCTACCTCTCTTTCTCGCTGCCCGGCTTGGGATATACCGTTCTCTCTCGTCGTCTCTGGCTCACCTGAGAAAAGTGACTTCGTTTTCAGCTTCGGCTGTGGCTTAGACTTCGTGCTTCAACCTCGGCTTGGCTCTCTTGCGCTCTCTCGCCGCACACCAGCACAAAGCTAGCTGTAAATTTGTTACGTTGCCGCCGCAGAGTGCGGCGGTGTGCGTGTGTGCGAGAGTCACACAGGTGTGCACCGACTCAATTCGCTTCAACGAATTCGCCGCCGCTTACATCACTCGCCTCGGCTCTGGCTCTGGCTCTGGCTCTGGCTCCGGCTCTAGCTCTAAGTCTGTGTGTGTGAAATAACGTTAGTTATCCGTTGGCATCGCACCTGTACAGGTGAGAAAAGGAGGCATCTGGCTTGCCTTCTCGCTCTTGGCGACTCAAGATCTTCTGCTCCCTCTCTCTCTCTCTCCGAATCTTATTTGCCATTCTAAGCGTGTTCTAAGCCTGCTCTCTCTATCTCTCGTGTACACACCGACTCATGCTCAGGTGTGGACTGGAGGAGGGAGATGGGGCACACACCTGAGAGCAAGAAATGCCTGCGTTGCCAACTATTTTGCCGTTTAATTTCGTTGTACGAGTATGGGTACTAGTTTTTTTTTTGTTCCTGCCACCGCTGCTTCTTCTTTGGATTGTTATTTCTTCTTATTGTATTTACCGCGGCTCTCTTCCACACACACATATACACACACAGCTGTACCATACAGGTACATAATGATGATGAAATTCTTAAAGGGCCGCGGAAAACAAACTATTGGAATTTTTACCTCTATCTCCTTTTTGGTTTTTCGTTCTCGTTTGAAAGCGAAAAAATCAAAAGACTTAGGACACGAACATGGCCAGGAACTTTACATTTTTGGGTGGAAAATGTTTGTATTTTAGTGGGTTTTCATTTATTTTGCTTAACATTTCTTATTTATAAAAGGAATCTATTTAAAAGATATTTTTTTTCGCCAGTTACAAAAAAAAATCCTGAAAAAATACCAAAAATTCAAAAGACTTAGGACACGAACTTGGTCAAAAATTTACATTTTTTCGGGAAATATTATTTTTTTCTTGGTTTTTGAATTGGATTTGCTTAATAGTTTGTATTTATTCATTATTATTTATTTATTTGCTAAATTTTCCAAAATAAAAAAAAGGAATCCTTAAAAAATATCCCAAAAAATCAAAAGACTTAGGACACGAACTTGCTGGAGGAAATGTGAATTGAAGGATTTCAACTGTATTTTTGAGATATCTATTGCCTTTATAGATGAGATACGACTCTCCAGGAATTAAATAATATTTTGCAATGGATTTCCAGCCAAAAAAAAAGTCGCAAAAAAAGCAAACAATTTTGATAAACGTTGAAATAATTTCAGAGTCAAGAGCAAGCAGCGAATCTTGAAATCTAAGTACAACAAGTACAGCTCCAAGGAGCCAGAGCCAGAGCCAGAGCCAGAGACAGAGCGGCAGAGGGAGACGATAGACGATGGGAGCAAAACCATCTCAACCGGCAAATGGCCAAAGCAAAGAATAAACGAACATTACAATCATAATCATGATCTACCTTGACTCTGAGGCGTGAAAGAGCCAGAGCCAGAGCCAGAGCCAGAGCCAGAGCTGGAGCTGGAGCTGGAACCAAAGCCAGAGCCAGAGAAACTGCATGAGAAACGTTATGTGAGCGAAATGTGAAGCAACAGCAACGCACACAAAACACTCTCACTCTCCTCTCGCATACAGGTAAGAAAAGGTAAGCGGACACACACAGGTGTGTTGAGCGCTGAAAGAGAACGGAGGACAGTTTGCTTGAAAGCGAATTTGCTCTCCCGGTTGACAACGGTGTTTTGCGTTGAATTCGCCGTCTAACTGAGTTTGTTGTAGCGGCGAGATCGAGATATATACCATACACCGATCCGAGGGTCCGGCGATCGGCTGACTTTGGCCTAACTGCTCGAGACCGCGAACCGCTCGAATACAGTAAGTGGCGAGCCGGCGTTGTGAATGCACGTGTTTTCGCTTAACTCACCTCAGCAAAACTCCCAACTCCAAAACTTTAAAACTCCAAAACATTCAAAACATATAAAACACAAGTTTCAACAAAACAAAAACAAAAACAAAAACAAACACAAACTGTGAACTGTCTTGTGAAAACGACAATTTTTTTCAAGTAATATTTTTTGTAAAAGTGCTAACAGAAAACGGAAAAAACAAACAAACAATCTTCAATCATTTTTTTCAAGTACAATTTTTTCCAAGTGTTTCAAACTAAAACGGAAAACTAACTCTTAAAAAATAAGGAAAATAATAAAAATAAAAAAAAAAAAAACAGAACACACCAGAGACATGAAGAAGGCCAAACAGAAGTTGGCTTGAGCTCGGCTCATGACAAAAACCAAAATCAAAACGCAATCTTTTTTTTTTTTTAAAGAAGAACAGAAACAACAAATTATAGTGGGCGAGCGGCGAACAAACATACACACACAATTGGATTAGTGTTTTGTTTATTTCGGACCACCCACACCTCCCACCAAAAAGGATACACATAAAAATCTATATAAAAAAAAATAAAACGCGTGTCGCCGTCGTGTTTCGTTGTCGATAAGCGCGTTTCGATCGGTTCTATATCGGTTCAATATCGTCGTAATCAGTCGTAATTCGTCATGCCGAAGATATTTTTGATCAAGAATCGCCTGCACCAGCAGCAGCAGCGTTTGCTCGAGTCGCAGAATTTGCTGCAACACAAGAGCCAGGATGACGAGCGGTGTTTGGTGCCGCCGTTGAGTCCCAGTCCGAGTGGCAGCGGTCCTTCGCCGCCTCATCCGTCACAGCCCCATCCGGAGCCCCAAGGTCAGGCGGAAAAGCCACAAAATCAGGATCAACAGCCCCTGAGCTTGACGCGGAAACGCTTCCACCATCGTCGTCATTACTTTGGACAATCGCGCCACAATTTCGATCATGGAAATCCAACACAAACTCTCCTTCACAATCAGAATCAAAATCAAAATCAAAATCAAAGTTCTGCGGAATTGGAAGTCGAGGCAGCTGCTGGGCAAGCTCAAAATGGTAAGTTTTCAACTCCCAAGACAACAAATCGATAGGTTTTCCCCAACTATTTCCAAAATGAATATTTGAGAAGCAGCAAAAAACTTAACTAGGAATTTTTCTGATTTGTTTGCTTAAAGCTTGAGCAAAAAATCCACTTAGCTTGTCAAGACAGCAGACTTTTTAAATTGCATTTCAAAAATCTTTACGATCTAAAAAAGCAAAAGAATAATATTTGTTGTTGTTTTTTTTTGCCAAAACCAAAAGAACAAACACGAGTAGGAATTCCTATTTATTTAGATAAATAATTGCTACAAATCTGTCAGCCGATGGCAAATCAGAAAAAAAAAAATACAAAATACGATATCTATTGCTTGGAAATCTTTTCAAATTTCAAGCTTCACTTTTGGCCAGCTTTTGTTCTGTATTTTTTCGCCCACACCATGACGAACTCGTCTCCACGGTACGGTTTTGAGTTTGTATCTCAGTAACGCAGTATCTTTGTATCTTTGTATCTGTATCTGGCGGCCTGTCTATCTGCCATTCGCCATGAGGTGGTGCTGCTGCCGCCGCCTGGAGTTTACTCCAACATCAATCACTTTCATTGAATTTCGTAAGCGTTTTTATTTCGTTTTCTGCTCGTTTTTGGTCAAAATCCCAAATCCCAAATTCCAAATCCCAACCGAAAGCCCAAACAGTTCTAATGTTCATTCTATTTTTTGATAGAATTTTTTTTCTTCTTGTTTTTGTGACCTATGGCTGGGTGTTATATAATCGCATCCCAGCCCAGCATGCTTATTAAGTCATTTCGAGAGACACGGGTTAAAGGTTTCTAATTTTCATAAATGATTAGGCGAGAAGAACTTTCTTCCAGGGCGGGCTGGCTGGCTGGCTGTCTTATTAATTAAGTTCTTTTCGATTTTCGATTTTATTTCAACGCAGAATATGAAAAGTGAATGTTGTTTCGCTATTTTCTGATTCGGATTCGGGATTCTTTTGTTTCTAAGCTTTGTTTTAACTGCCCTTTGTCTAGCCTTAATTATAAACTATATCTATATAGCGTGGCTTTACTTCAACAGAATCGTCTCACACGCAGCCTCATAATTTTACCCCTTACAGGGGGCATTATATTTCATGGTTATAGCTTATATATATGGTATACCAGATATTATTATTATGTATGTATTTCCATTCCGTCAAGTGTTATATACATTTATTAAATTAAATAACACGTTACGTTCTCAGTTCCTCCCGTTTACGACTGCCTTACTTCCCTTTCATGCTGCCTATCCACTTAAAAATGTATTATGAACGCTTCCGCTGTATAATTTTTTATGATTTCTACGGATATTGTAATGGAAGCTATTTGAAGGGAAATCGTTAGGTACTTGGAAAATGGCAAAAAGTTGAGAAAATTAAGCTTCAGATTCGATTTAATAGCTCTAGCTTTGCAGAGTTCTTTACTTTTTTTTTATTGCCTTTTGCTTTGATTTATTAAACATTTATTAGTTTTTTCCCAAACTATGGTCTGCTTTTGAAAAGTGCCTGGTCACACTGCCGGCTCACTCTTTGTTCAATTACCGCTTTCCGTACCGTTCGTGTTCTTTTAATTCTATCTATATATATATATTGTTGTTGTTGTTGTTGTGTTGCCGCTGCCTTGCCTTCTGTGGGCTGTGCCCATGGCCAAGAACTTCACACACTTGAGCGCACATACTCACACAATGGCAGCCGCGACCCAAGAACGAGGCGAACGAACGAAAAAAATACAAAAAAAAATACGAAAAAAAAAAATTATATAACTAGAAAAGTACAAGGTACTAAGAGGCATCAGCCAGCAGAATCTCCACTGCGAGGCAAGCAAAAGTACAAGTTGAACAGAACAACTTTTGCAGAAGAACCCAAACCAAAACCAAAACCAAAACCAAAAACCAAAACCAAAAACCAAAACCAAAGCCAAAGCCAGAGCCTAGACTTGGGCTAAAGTTTCCACCAACTGCACAATGACTAAGATGGCCATGAGAGGCAAGTTCAGGGGAGGAGAAGTTAAGGAAAGAGGACCCAAGAGGGGCCAGAAGGTGGACAAGGAGCATTGTAGGCACGTCGTCTGCCATTTGGCCTAAGCAAAGTCAAGGCAACTGGCCATAATAAAACTGGCAGAACCAGTCGACGGCGAAGAAAAGCCACCAGCCACCAGCCACCAGCCAGAGCCAGAGTCAGCCAGAATCGAGCTAAAACGCTAAAGGGCCTTGGAGGATGGGTAAGACAAGACCAACAAGACCAACAAGACCAACCAGACCACAAAAAGCGGGCAAAAGATGCCTGCAGGAAAGCCTTTATTTTACGTTCAAGAATTTCGCACCAAAAACGCCGAAAAGCCCGAAAAGTTATGAGCAAAACTTCCTGTTACATTTTTCTTAATCAGCCATTAGCCATCAGCCATCAGCCAACAGCCATCAGCCATCAGCCATCAGGGATCAGCGTTCAGGGATCTTTAAGGTTGCACATTTCTCTGGCCGCTAGTAAAAGTCAATAAATAAAGGAAAGGAAATTCATTGATCGACCGATCGACCGATGGACCGATAAAGGAATTCCCAAACACAGGAAAGCCCCTTTCGAAACGAAATGAAATTGTTAAACGAATGATCCATGCAAATGCATGGATGCAGCTGTTAGAACCGAAAGTTCAATTGCACGCAGATGTTGCAATCCTCGAGCGGAGCGAAGCGGAAGTTAGCGAAAGGTTGCTACTGCTACCCTTCGCGGCGACCCTTCGGGACGAACATCTCCTCCATGTCTTCTCTAGAGACAAAAGTTCAGCGAACCCTCCTCTGGCCACTTGCAAAAGCAAAAGTCAAGTGGTAAATGAGGTAAATGCAAAAAAAACACAAAAAAAAACACAGCCCAAGAGCAGATAAAAAAAAAAGAGAAAGACACCTCTGACTGACTAGAGGCCATCGCTATTATTGCATAGTGCGAGATTTTCTAGGGAAATCGAATCAATTCGATTGTTTATTCAATTAAGAAACCGATCTCTGGCGGAGATTTGATCTCTCCTCGAATCTCCCTTCGGAGATCTTCGACTAATTGAAGTTATGGGATCAGAACCCATCAAGTTTCGAAAGGCCAAGGGAATGATAAGTTTATTATTAGTTTATGGAGATTTTATATTAAATTCATTAAAAAAAAATACAGTTTTTTCCTCAAAATCAATTTTTTGAATTTAAATTTCAAACTAAAAATAATAAAATATGAATAAATATTCTACAAGAGATATCTATTCCTTTTAAAATATTTTTTAAACCCAAAACAAACTTCATTTTCTTGCAAATTCTTTCTTTTGCGAAAATCAAAATCAAGTTCGTTGCCTAAGTCTTTGGTTTGCTTAGGATTTCCAATAGGCAGAAATGTTATTTTTTTTATGGTTTTAGTGTTGCTTTTCTTCCTTTTCTTCCTTTTTTTTTTGCTTCTTATTTTCATTTGGCATTAGTTTTACCTGCCTTTTGGACTGATTATACAATGCAGTTGCTGTCTAAGGCTCTACCTGTGCCAAGGGTTTTTTTTTCGTCCACCGACCCAGCGATAATATCGGAGCCGAAAAAACGATATTTGACAATCGGAAAGAGCGAGGGTTTCAGGGGGGGAGGTAAAGAACACACACAGTAAAAAGGGCATCAGGAGAATCCTGCAAACACAACACACTCACACTCATACATATAGATCCAAAGCCGAGATTTATTTGTGCATTGAATCAACAAGCGAGAATACACAGCACAAAGGAGGCAGCAGAAAGAGACTCTGGCCAACAGCAACAACAACAACAACAACAAAACAGGTCTCAAGTGCTGCCAACCGAGGAGAAGAAGCAGCAGAAGCAGAAGAACCAAAAAAAGAAGCGAAGAGCCAGCGAGAAGAACGTGGAGAAATACATTTGAAAAAAAAGGAAGCGAGTTCTTGGCTGCCTTGCGTTTTGCCTTTCTTCTGCTGCCTTTTTGGTATGCAGCAGGACCACAGCACAAAAGAAAGAGAAAAAGCAGAAGACAGAAGACACAACACAGAAGACACAAGACAGAAGACAGAACAAAAGAAAGACCTGAGAGCGAATGATCAACAAGCAAAGATCATGACGGTGCGTGTGCAGGTATTTGCTCTCTCCACTCGGTGTGGAAGAGTGTTCCACACCTCCTGCACACCCCAATCACCACACCACACCCCACCCCCCACACTCTCTCCTTCGGCTACTCACTCTCTACGGTCTTCGTTATTCTTGTGCCTCTGGTCCCTTTGTTCTTGGCCTGCATGAAAATGCATTATTTTCAGCCTCATCCAAGCTGATTTCCAAGACTATTTCTAATTGAATTACTTTTCGAAATGGATACAGAACGATAAGATTGAAAAGGAGAAAACAATACAAAATAGACGAAAATTTCGAAAAAAACAACGAAACAATAAGAAAAGATAGAATCATAAATCACTTACAAAAAATACTCAAAAATACTCAAAGATACCCAAAAATATATAAAAAAAATAATATTCCCTTTGCAATTGTAATTCTACTAAAAGTCTGAATTAAATAAACATTAAATCCATAAATAACTTAACCCAACAAAACAAATAAATTGCCAAAAATATTTCCAATTTTCGTCTCTGATTTTTGCTTAATTTCGCATTTTTTTCGCTCAAATGTCAATAACTTGTAAATCGTCTCGTGAATGATCAATCCCAGCAACAATAAGTATTTTTTTTATAATTAAAAAGAAAACATTAAACGGGGAGAAACTTGTTTCGTTTGATATATTTACAAAAAAAACTGTACGCTTTTTGTTTCATTTATTTTGTTTAAACACGTTTTATAACATTTGTAATCAAAGCAATTAATATAGAACTCGTTTTCATTCTCGTTTGATGTTAACAATAACGAAACGAAAAAAAGTTAACTGTTTTTTTTTGTGAAATATTTGCGTTTTTTGTTGGCAGAAGATCAGAACACGTTTCGACCCGGCCGAAAAAAAACCGCAAAATATTTTCTATATGTTTTCTAACCAAAAACGATATTAGATGTATGTAATTTGATAGATTATCGTTGGAATAAATATAAATATTATATTGATAATTTTATTGTTTGCTAATTAATTTAGAATCAATTTTTAATAAAGAATATCGAAGAAGATGCACTTGCTGATCGAAAAAAAAAAATAGATAAAGATCGCAAAACATCTGGTTGAAAAAAAAACAACAAAAAATCTGCATACAAACTGACATGCAAGCATGCACAATAAATACATAAAAAAAAATACTTATACGTGTGTATATAAACACACACACGGGCATATATAAAAGTCTTTTCAGGTCAGGGTTGACTTGT
Organism: Drosophila vallismaia; assembly: GCA_035047325.1. Lineage (NCBI taxonomy): Eukaryota > Metazoa > Arthropoda > Insecta > Diptera > Drosophilidae > Drosophila > Drosophila vallismaia. The sequence goes on along the minus strand of JAWNPU010000025.1, from coordinate 9,238,177 downwards.
GACTGACTAAATGAATGAATGAATGACTGCATGAAACTGCATTTAACTGCGATTGCCGTCTCACTTGCTCATTTTCTCGCACGACTAACTAAAGCATTGACAACTCGTACTATATAGCCCCAGCTACAGCTACAGTCCCAGCTACAGCTACAGCTACAGCCCCAACCTCAGACCGAGCCCCTCCCCCGCATCGCACAGCATCGCATATATGCGTTAAACACATTGCATTGCATTGGAGGCTGAGGTCTGAGGCTGCACCTCTGAACTGGTTTTTTTTTTCTTCCAACAACAGCAGCTTGACAAACGCAACCATTGACAAACTCACACACACACACTTACTCGCCTGGTACTATAGGGATATATATAATATATATTTTGGCAACCGATATGTGAAATTTCATCGACGTTCGAAAGAAAGATTTCAACAGAGCCACCAAACCGAAAACCTTTGTCTCATTCGAAAATTGTGCAATTTACGCATCGTTTTTGGTGGCGGCTCATCTGCCGCAAAGCTGAAAGTATTTCGTTTCGTTTCCAATAGCTTGAGCCATTATATGCCCAAACCATTGAGAGATTGGCCAATTATGCTTTAACCTATGGATTTGTGAAATTTTTTCCGTTTTCGTTTTACATATTTGAGCGGAGGCTGAGCGGAGAGATTTGCATAAAACTGAAATTTGTGTGTCGATTTTAATGGCTTCAAAGTGTTGTCACCGCCGAAAAGAAGAGGGGAACGGGGAACGGGGAACGGGGCACTGGGAGAAATATAAGCCAAGAAACAACAAATTTGCTCAATAATCTAATCCAACAGAAAAGTTAACTATTTTCCAATCCCTTTAACACTTTTCCTACCAACAACATTACACACTCGCGCTAACGCACAAATGTCAAATATTTCAATATCAATATCAAGTTCGTTGCCTAAGTCTTTTGTTTGGCGACGCGACTGCAAGTGAAATTACCAACAAACTTCGAGCCCGAAAACGCGGAGAGCAATAACAGCAATAACAATGATAAACAACAACAACTATAAATAAAAAAAAACCAAGTAATAAATGATATGCACACACACACACAAACACACATGAAAAAACAGAAATAAATAAATAAAAAAAAAAAAAGAAAAAAATCTACCGGTTTTCAAGGTTAGGCCGCTTTAACTGTATTAACACCGGGTCCGTAATCACAGCAGCCGCAGCGTCGCAGCAGCAGCAGCTGAGCTGAAAGTTACGTCATAATGAACCGCACCGCATTGACTACAAAAACAACAACAAAAGCATAAAAAAAAAACTTTGGTTGCGGTTTTGGCTCATTTCATTTCGTTGGCAACACCAAAAAGGCCAAAAAAAAAAAAAAAGCGTATCAAAATTTATACGCATAATTTCATATTTGTAACAAAATGGAAAAATGAATCGAAAAACGAAGAAGAATATGCTGGGGATAGAGAAGAGGGGGAGACGGTGGCATGTTGCAAGGTGGGTGTTTGCTTAACATAATCCCTTTTGCCGCTTATTTCTCTGTTTCAGTTTCAGTTTCAGTTTTAGTTTCGTTATTTTTGTTTTTTTCTCCATTTTTTTTTTTCAGTATGCAAATGTGGGTCATCTGCCTGCATCTGTTAAAAAAAGTTTTGTTAAATGTTTACAGTTAAAACAAGCATTGTTTTTCTTTCTCACTCGCCGCTCTACCGCTCTCCCCCCAAATGTGGCAATAAATATCGAGAGCAAGAGTGAAGCAAGTTTCCAGCTCATCATCATCATTATTATTGATTTTTTTTAGTGGCTTTTGCTAAACTTGTACTCGCTTTGTTTTGTTTTCTGTTTTTTTTTTTTCTGTTTCTGGTTGATATTATGTTGTAATCGCGGGGACCTATATAACGGTATGACAAGGTCAACCAGGCGCCGAGCTTAAAAAGTGCAATCCAGAAATCGAGAAATCTCAGCTTTACAAATGTTTAATGATCTTGAAAGCTATCGTATTTAGGTTTACATTTTAATAAGAAATAAACTACTCACCTCATCACTTGTCTCTGCCACCTGTAAAAATGCAAAAAATTATTAAATTTAATTTTGAATAAATATATTCGTTAGGTTTTTCAAGTGTTACAGAAATATTGATATAGAAATTAAAAAACAAAGCAACACCTGCGGCGTGTACCGACAAATACCGATTTCAATTGAGAAGCGTTTTAGAATGAATATATAATAAATACATATATAATATGCGTTGACCTAAATTTCAGTCGGTATTCAGGTATTCGTGTGAGTGGAAAACAAATACAATACGATACAAAAAACTGTCAGACTGACTGACAGTTGGACTAAATGCGGTGACTAAATGAAAAAATAACTAAATCGAAGGCTAATCATTATAGATTTTATACTAGAATTTTGGTATATCCTACAAAGAATGAAATATGATATAGTACACCCAAAGATCTCGTAAAAACCATTTTCCGCTCTCGGTTCGTGCCTGTCTCATTAACATTTTACAAACAAGGTGCAGCCTCTTCCATTTCGTTGTTGTTTTTTGTGTTTTTTTTTTTTTGTATATTTCTAATGCTTTTGGCTTACAAATCATTTAACGCAATTGCGTTAAAACTTTGCCCCATTCAAATGCAAAACAAAAACAAAAATAGAAACAGAAACAAACAACAGCCATGTGCAAACAAAACAAATCGTTTTTTTTTCCCAACTATTTTCAGATTTTTTGTACTTTTTTCTCTTTCTTGTACCTTTTCATCGTTTTGTTAAACAGTTTGTTGCACTTTTGTTTAGTGCGTCCTCGATTTGTTTGTGAAGTCAGCTCAAAGCTTGGGTTAACTGCGGTCAAGTGGGCGGGCTGCCCGGGTAACTGCCCGAAAGGATAACCACCGACCATCTGTTGGCCATTATTCTTGGCTAATTCTTGGCTTATTCGGTATTTTTGGTATTTTTCGTATTCTGGTATTTGTCAATGACGAATTTAGTTCAAGTCTAAGCCGGCGACAACAACAACATAACATTACAAATTGCAATGTAAACGAGTCAAAGGAAGGAGAGCAAGGTTAGCATTGACATTAATACCAAAAACAAAAACAAAAACGCTAAAAAAAAAACGCTAAAAATCTAGCAGCAAATTGAAAAACACATAAAAGCTGCATTAGAACAGCAGCAACAACAACAACAACAACAAACAGCAACTGGCGGCGTATAAATAAAAGCAACTGTAATTAGCAGCTGCAGTAGAAAAAACGTAGCACATGTTCAGCTAGTTTGTAACTGTGTATCAAGCACTGGAAAAAAAACTAGGGATACCAAAGATACCATTTTTTCATCAAAAAGTAGCTGAAAAAAAGAAGATGAATGATGAAAAAATTAAGATGAAAATTTTATTCGAAATTATTTATAAAAATTTGTATTTTTGTTTACAAATTTATAGTTTTTTGTGTACATATTTCCATGTGGTTTGCAATTTAAGACGCTTCAAGTCGAAGGCTGATGATAATGATGACGATAATCATCATCATGATGATGATGGAGACTAAAAACATTAAATGCTTAAACAACATTTAGCAGCTGTATTAATTCGCTGCAATTCCGACCTTGAAACAAGCCAAGCAACATAAATAAAAAAAAAAACACGAAAAATAGAACATTTTCAACGGGTCTTAACAAAAGACTTAAGCAACGAACTTGAAAATTATTGAAAATTTTCTAAAGACCCAAAAAAAAAAAAACACAAGAGAAGAACCCGCAAAAAAATGTAATTAAGTTAAACGAAATTATTTTGTTAACGCGTCGGCAATTTATAATTCATATACTTAATAAATGGGCTTGTATACGATGCGATATATATACCCGATATATCGTATATAATATATATTCGTGTGGCAAGTGGCAATCAAGATGAGCTGATTTTGGGGCATCGATAAAACTTAATTGCATGGCACTTAATGCATTTTAAGTTCCGAAATGAAAAGGTAACCCGAGACAGCCAAGAAGAAGGGCCTAATAAAGACAAGGTCCGAGGCTGCCCTTAGAAATCGAACTATCAACAGCAGCTGAACATATATTATATATAAAAAAATATATACCCCGAAAAAAACGAAAAACGGAAGACCCGAAAGCAAATTGGGCGTTAGAGACAAATTCATTTGCGGATGCGAAAAAGGTTGGAAAAAAAAAAGCCCAGAAAAGGCTTAGGCCATAAATTTATAGACTGTCCTGAAGGGTTCCGCAAAACGATCTCCGATCTCCGATCTCGGATCTTGATCTTGAAGAGAACGAATAAAAAAAAACGAATAAAAAAAAACGAATAAAAAGTATCCGATCGGATCGTGTTGCAAATGGGTTGGCACTTGGAACACTTGGTAGCCGGAGGAGTTGTACGTTTTCAGTGGCATTAGAATTGCTAAACGCTACAAGGATCAAGGATCTGCCAGCAGGAAGGGTTCGCTGTTTAAGCTTTTACACTACACTACATAATTTGTAGAGGGAAAACGAAGGCAGTCCGCGAGCACATTAGGTCATTTGGTCAGCTGGTTTGGTTTGGTTTGGTTAAAGGAACAAAAAAAAAAAAGGACCAAAGAAAGGGGAAAGGTAGCGATGGAAACAAAAAAAACACCTGTTAGAAGCTCAAGCTTCCTTCCTTCCTTCCTTCAAACGGATGCATTCATCAATTTGGCAGTTTGGCCGAGAAGAACGCCAGCAAACAGGAAGCTTCCTGTTCTTTGACAAGGGTCCTGGCTCCTGCTTCTGCATCTGCTGCTATCGATAAAAGGTGTTCTCCTTCCTCTAATTCCTTAAACTCTATCATTTTTATACTCTTTTTTCGGAAGGATACTAAAGGGTTTTGAAGGATTTTCAGGTCTGATACCTTTAAAGAGTATCTAAACTTTGGTTTTCCTCCAAAAATTCCCGTTTCCTGTTATTGTTCTTTTGAACAACAATTTTGAAACAAATTTCCGCGCTCTCTCTCTCGGTTTTTCGATGCACATTTGAAAAAGATGCACTTGTCAGGGAATGGAATTGATTAGCTGTCCGACAGCTAATCGATGACACTCCACCACAATCACCAGAATCGCATATATTTCCATCTAATTCGATCCACGAAAAAAACGCAGCCTATCGCTTATTTTCGATCTCCGCGATTCTCAATTCTCGTTTCTCGCTGGGCGTTTCTCGGGAATTGTATTTGTCAACGTTTTTTGTTTGTTTCATGCTCTATTAAATTCTGTTCGACATTTGCAATCATTTTTCTGTTTTGTTTTTATATACGAGTATAGTTTTGCGAAACTAAAAGTTTCGATTTGGCTTTTCGGTGGGTGGTTCAATTGGGTCATCAACCAGAGATTGGCAAAATTCATGGCTCAGCGGCGGACTGATGCTGTCGATTAAGAAATGTGAGTCGAAATGCTTCGATAACTTTGATAAAATCGATAACAGAACATGAATTAGGATCATTAAAACATTACCAACATTATCAAATCCAATCATTACTTCATTTCTGATGCTGTCGATTAAGAAACGCGAGTCGAAATGCTTCGATAACTTTCATAAAATCGATAACAGAACCATAAATAATAACTACGAGTTCTCTTTGATAATTAAAAGATCCATTAAGATTATCGAATCCATTCATCTGGGATACTTAACCTGGGATTACATAATCCCTGAACAATGGCTATTCAAGGGAGCCACAAGGGAGACACCACCTGTTGCATATCTTTTCGATGAGTTATCGATATTGAGGTTAATATGCTGCAGCATGATTGTCGTGAACATCATCAGTATTATCAGTATCGTTTCATTATAATTATGATCATGAACCATGCCAGCCAAGCCAAGACGAGCCGAGCCGAGCCATTCGGAGACCCTAAGCACTTTGGGTTGGGTTTGGCTTGTCTGGATCTCTATTCATTATTTAGATATATATAACTATATAGCTATATACCGATATATACCGATATATACCGATATATATATATAGAGAGAGATGTGTGTGTTTATTTCCATACGCTTGTAAATGGGCAAAGCTGCTTGGAAAAACATTGCCGCCTGTGTCAACGTGTTTGGCATTTGCAATTAGACATACAGAACACCGAAAAGGGGGGAGGGAGAGAGGGATGTGTGGTAGAGAGGGAGGTGTGGTAGAGAGGGAGGGTGTGGGAGGTAGGGCTGGTGGGTGGTATAGGTGTGTGTGCCGTCATCAAAGTCATCGCACATGCCAGGAATTTAATATGCGTTAAGTTCAGAATGCGTTTGGAATTTATATGCCATCTCGCTCTTACCCTATCCTCTGCACTGTAAAAAAAAACTATTATAATTCCTTTGTCATTTTCTAGCTAAGAATTCAAGCCAAGATTTTTCTCTCAGTTTATTCACTTGATTTTGAATATTATTTGGAGTTTAATTTATTTCTCTTTTTTTTTGTTATTTTTTTTTTAATTGTTTTTTGTATTTTTTGTGTAGTTTTCCATAAACAAAAAGTTGAATGCCCATGGTTCATGTACAAAATAGGAAAAAAAAACGTAGATAGAACGAAGGGCAAAAACTAGAGGGGGGTCTCCACCTGTTTTCGGGTGTCGTGGGTGGAGGAAATACTTACAATCAATACCCGCATTTATATATTATAATTTTAAATGAATAAAACAACGGAAATTATACACAAAAAACAAAAGAAATGTTAAAGAAACAAAAGAAATGTTAAAAAAACGAAAGAAATGTTAAAAAAAAACAAAAGAAATGTTAAAGAAACAAAAGAAATGTAAAAAAAAAAACAAAGGGTTAAAATATTTAAAAACAAATTAAAATAAGATAATATTCTATTAAGATTAAGCTTCTGTTAAGGTAAATTTATGTTAAGGTAAATTTATGTTAAGTTGACTTTCTGTTAAGATAACATTCTTAAGTATAAATTATGAGAATCGAGGAGGAGAGCTTGAAAATATTTACAAAACAAATTGAAATAAGATAACATTCTGTTAAGATAACATTAAGATGTTAAATTAACTTTATGTTAAGACAAATTTCTGTTAAAATTAACATTCTTAAGTACAACTTTTGAGAATCGAGGAGGAGAGCTTGAAAATATTTACAGAACAAATTGAAATAAGATAACATTCTGTTAAGATGTTAAGATGACTTTATGTTAAGCCAAATTTCTGTTAAAATAACATTCTTAGGTACAACTTTTGAGAATCGAGGAGGAGAGCGCTGGTACTTAAATCCTATTTTTTGTACTTTATTTCCTTTTTTTTAATAATTTTTGTATATGAGGGGATAAATATTTAACAGATAGACTTAGATATAGAATATAAAGATATAGTACACCGATATCTCTACCCCGTACTTCTCTTCCTCTTTTTGTTTTGCTCAGATTTTGTATTCATTTGATGGATATATAGTATATCTAAGCGTGTATATATAATTTTTACGACGCATTTCGCGCTAGACAAAATCGGTGGAAGCCACCGCCGCCCCCTGCCGCCCCCTGTTGCCCCTGCTACCACTCCCACTGCTACCGATTTCAGCAAAGGCATAAATTTAAAAGTTCAACAACAGCGGGAGAAGAAGACAACGGAATGTAAATCAATTACGGTAAAGGATAAAACGTGCGTTGAACTTTCGTTTGAGATGGAACGAGATAAAAGATACACAATTGGGCTGGCTTTCTTTGTATCTTTGAGATACTCTGTGGCAGATACTCTGACCATGTTTGTAATTAGTTAGCTAGAAAAATTGTAATTGCCAGCGGTAAAAAATGTTTCTAATTCGCTTTTCTTACTTTGTTTTAATTGCTCGGCGTTAGAGCTGCCGGTGCGAGGTCAATGCTTGCCTTTTTGTTGTATTTTTTATTTGAATTTTCGTATTCGTCCGAATACGAGTACAAGTTCGAGTACAACTTCAATTGAAATTCATTTCCTCATGTCAACAGTACAAAAAAATACCAAAAGATACATGCCTTTTTTCGCATTTTCAAGCTCAAACATGTTCCCCCCCCCTCCAGTGCTTGTTTTTGTAATTATTTAGCATTTTACATCTCGCCTTGACCTTAACACAATAAAATATATTACAACTATGGCAATACAGGTACAAAATACCCCGTCGTATGGCAAACATCTAATATCTAATATCAAAAAGCCATTCGTAAGCTCCATATGGGTAATGGGCGTGGTAGAGAAGCCTTTGGCATGTGGGCGTGGCTTGTGGCTATTAGCCCATTAATAAATAAACAGCATGCCAGGCATTTTTCAGCACAAGTTTTATGCATTTTTATCAGCATTTTGTTACAAAAAATATTAATTATTTTTATAAACTAAAATAAATCATTTAAAAGGGGTTTTTCAGGTAAAAAAAAACATTTTTTTTAAATATTAAAATTACTTATTAAGCTTTCATTTAATTTCTTTCTGTGTATTTTACACATCTATGTAATGTAAAATGTAAAACTGTATGACGACAGTTAGAATTTATGCGACTGCGACTGTGACTGCGACGCGACTGTGATTGTGATTGTGACTGCGACTGCAGGCTGGCCATGACCAACAGAGCGAGAGAGGTGCATGCGTGCTTGGCATTTGTAATTTTACAACAAACACACACACACACAGGTGCACGGGCTACCCACTAGCCCCAAGACGAAGGGCTCCCCAATGGCAATTAAAGCAACAAGCCCACCCACACACCCACAACAGCTCAACAAAAACCAAAGAAACCTTGATCTTGATCAAAGCAAACAGCAAACAGCAAACAGCAACAGCAACAAAAACAAGAAAAACAACAACGAGTACTTACATATACATCCATACATCCATAGATCCATAGTGTGTGTATTTCATAGATATCTTGTAATGGCAGCTGGCATTGTTTTTGTTGTTGCTTTATTTATTGCACTTGTTTTGATTTAAAGCCAAGACGGCTTTTGCGGCCAAGTTTTAGTGGCTAACCTTGTCTTTGCCCGTTTTGTGTGTTGAGAACCTCGCACTTGCACTTGCACTTGCAACTGGCTATTACCAATTGGCAATTGGCAATTGGCAATTACACGATCGCAATTGTTTAATGGCCATTAAATGTATATTTCCATGTATTTGTTTTACCACCCACTCGTTAGAGGGCGCCTGCGGCATTAATTAGCTGCTAAATTACAGCACCTGTTGAGCACGTAATAAATCATAAGTTTATCTTCATTTTTATTTTAACTATTTTGCTTAGTTTTTATATATTTTAATGACCAGTAGCTATATTTAATTGTTTGGGATTAAATAATAACTTTTTAGCGCAGAAAAAGAGATCGTTATAACACTTGTCGCCAGGGGGCGCCGTAGAGGGGATACTACGCGCGCAACCGACAAAAGATTCAAATTCAAATTGATTTTAATCGTGGCTAAAATGTTTTATTATAATTAATAGAAGTGAATATCATAATTGTAGTAATTGATTAATCAAGAATAGACTCCTTAGATTGTTTTGTCTAAAAAGAAACACAAAAGAAGGGTTCCTAACAAACAAACATGATTTATTCAAAAATTAATACTAACTTGATTTAAAGGCCATGACAACTCTGGTCAGATTTTGGGAACCGTTATTCGATCACTCACACCCACACTGATGAAATCAAATAAGAAAAGGAACAGCGCTTGCCAGAATTCCAGTCGTTCCTTTTAACAGTTAATCAGAAATCGGCGAGGCTGACGGACGGGAAATTAGAGAAAAAAAAAGTTTCAATTATTTGCATTTCCTATATTTCGGTGATTTTAGTCTTATATTTTTGCTTCTTCTCGAAAGTTCTTTGACATCTTGCAAAATATCTCTGTTTTTTCTCTATTTTTTCTGTGAGTATTTTGGCGCCATATTAATCGAACTTTTTCTCGCTTTTCTTTGATTTTTTGCAGAAAATTTCGCTGCAGAATTGCTACAGCGCTTGAGCTGCCCCAGCAACAGCACCACCACCGCCACCACCACCACCACCAATAATAGTTTATCTTGTAGCGCCACCAATACCGCCAGTACCACCTCCATTTTAGCCACAAAAGACTGCCCCGAAGATCTAGCGACAACAACAATAGCCACGCCCACACCCATAGCAGCCCAAGAAGCTGAAGAAACCCCGTCCACACCCTCATCCTCATCCTCATCCTCATCCTCATCCACAACAGAAACAACAACAACAAGCATACCAAAGCAGCCAGAAGACGAGGAGGAGGAGGAGGAGGAGGAAGTTCCAGGAGCAGCGACACCCGCCGTGTCAGCGCTAGAAGAGCCTGAGAAGGAGGCAGAGAAACCGGAAGAGGAGCAGCAGCATCCAGCGGAAGAGGAGCAAGACGACGACGACGAGGACGACGAAGTGGACGTGGGTGTTGAAGCGCCCCGCCCCCCGTTTGGTCCTAACCCAGGCCCAGCGCAAAGAGTATCCCCTGCCGGCGCTGCCCCTCGCCCTGACCACAGCCCGTTCTCCTGTGTCGGACTCTCCCGGCGATTCGGACTCGGATTCCGACTCCGATGGCGGCTGCAAATTGATCGTGGACGAGAAGCCGCCCCTGCCCGTGGACAAGCCGTTGTCGTTGCGCCTGCGCAGCACCCCGCCCCCGGCGGAGAAGCGTCCCAGCCCGCCGCCGCCGCGTGACCCGGCGCCCGCCGTCCGTTGCAGCGTCATCCAGCGAGCGCCGCAGTCGCATCACATTCCCTCCACCACCCCGATCTCGCGCGGCTTCCCCCTCGACCAGTTCGGGCCGGAGCAGCAGGAGCCCATCGACTACCACGTGCCGAAGCGGCGGAGTCCCTCGTACGACTCGGAGGAGGAGTTGAACAGCCGGCGCTTGGAGCGGGCGCGTCAGGTGCGCGAGGCGCGTCGCAGGAGTACGATCCTTGCGGCCCGGGTGCTCCTTGCCCAGTCGCAGCGCTTGAATCCCCGACTGGTGCGTTCCCTGCCCGGAATTTTGGCCGCGGCAGCCGGACACGGTCGCAGCAGCAGTTCGAACGGTGCCGCCGGCCAGGGCTTCCAGTCCTCGGGTTTCGGTAGCAACAACAGCTCCGGGGCGGGTTCCGGGAGCGGTCAGAACGCCGGCAGCGGTGCAGGATCGCCGGGAGCCGGCGGTTTTGGCAGCGGAGCCGGAGGCGGGGGCATGGGCGGCGGTCGCGACGGGCGTGGCAACTACGGACCCAATTCGCCGCCCACGGGAGCACTGCCTCCCTTCTACGAGAGCCTGAAAGGCGGCCAGCAGAGCACGGCCAGCAACAATACGGGTCAGAGTCCCGGCAACCATCACTCCCACTCCCATTCGCACTTTAACGGAAATCCGGCGAATCTTTTGTCGCTACAGAACGCCGCAGCAGCCGCGTACATAATGTCTGCCGGCGGAGGAGCAGGATCGGGTGGAGGACCCGCGGCCGGAGCAGCCGGCGGAGGAGGTGGAGGACCTGCAGGAGGAGGTGGTCATGGCGGTAACGGTAACGGTGGCTACATGAACTGTGGCGGTGGTTCGGGCCCCGGACTAGGTGGTGGTAACCAGAACCTCGACGGTAATAATCTCTTGAACTTTGCCAGTGTTTCCAACTATAACGACTCCAATTCCAAATTCCATAATCATCCCAATTCGCAATCCTCGATGATGGCGCATCCCTTCTACGGTGGCAATCCCTCAGCCTACGGCATCATCCTCAAGGACGAGTCGGACATTGAGTACGACGAGGCCAAGATCGACATTGGCACCTTTGCCCAGAACATCATCCAGGCGACGATGGGCAGCACCGGCCAGTTCAATGCCAGCGCCTACGAGGACGCCATCATGTCGGATCTGGCCAGCTCGGGTCAGTGCCCCAACGGAGCGGTGGATCCTCTCCAGTTCACGGCCACCCTGATGCTCAGTTCGCAGACGGATCACCTGCTGGAGCAGCTCTCCGATGCCGTCGATCTGAGTTCCTTTCTGCAGCGCAGCTGCGTCGACGACGAGGTCTCCACCAGTCCCAGGCAGGACTTTGAGCTCGTCTCGACGCCGTCTCTGACGCCCGACTCGGTCTCGGTGACGCCCGTGGAGCAGCACAGCAACAACACCACCCAGCTGGACGTTCTCCACGAGAATCTCTTGAAGCAGCTGACCCACAACATGGCCAGGAACAGCAGCAACCAGCAGCAGCAACAACATGGAGTGCCGCAACAGCAGCAACATGGGGTGCAACAGCAACATGGAGTGCCGCAACAGCAACATGGAGTGCCCCAGCAACAGCAACACAATGTCCAGCAGCAACACGTCCAGCAGCAGCAGCAACAGCAGCCGCCACCGCCCTCCTATCAGCATGCCACACGCGGCCTGATGATGCACCAGCAGCCCCAACACGGCGGCTACCAGCAGCAGGCCGCTTTGATGTCGCAGCAGCAGCAGCAACTCCTCAACCAGCAGCAACAGTCGCACCACCAGCAGCAACACGCTGCCGCCGCCGCTTACCAGCAACAGCACCAGCAGCAGCAACACAGCCTCTACGCCCAGCAGCAGCAGCAGCAGCAGCAACACCACCAGCAGCAGCAGCAGCAGCAACATCACTTCCACCACCAGCAGCAGCAGCAGCAACAGTCGCACCATCCGCACCATGGACATCATCACGACAACAGCAACATGTCGCTTCCATCGCCCACTGCGGCGGCTGCTGCTGCGGCGGCTGCGGCTGCTGCTGCCGCTGCTGCGGCCGCCCACTTGCAGCGCCCCATGAGCAGCAGCAGCAGCTCCGCCGGGACCAATAGCAGCAACAGCAGCAGCAGCAACAGCAACCTCGATGCGAATGCTGCAGCCGCTGCGGCAGCCGCCCTCCTGGACACCAAGCCACTGATCCAAAGCGTAAGTTATTCGTTATCCATTCAGCAGAACCAATTTCAGTCACAGCAGCAGCAGCAGCAGCAGCAGCAGCAGGACAAAGAGCAGCATCCTCCATTGTCGCCATCGAAGCACATTACGGTCCTAAAGACCACCAGGAACACCGAGTTCGTGGAGATGGTGTCGCGCGACTGTGTGGTGATCAAGTCGGAGGCGTTGGTTGAACCGACGCCGGAGCTGGCCAAGATGACAACCGTGGAGTGGCCGATGAAGGTAGAGATGCCACAAGAGCAGCAGGTGCCACAGATGCCACAGATGCCACAAACGACTCCACTGGCCACCGTCACCTCGATTAGCAGCGAATTGGCAACTGCAACAGCCTTGCCCCAGACATCCAATGGGGTGACCCGAAAGCTGCGAGGTCGCACCAAGGCGGTGGCCTATGGCGCCGCCACCATAACCATGATATCCAATTTCAAGCCCTCGCCAGAGGTCCCAGCCACGCGGACGGTGCACCGCACCACCCTCCGATCCCTGGCCTCGGCGGCGGCGGCCACGGCAGCGGGACTCCTGGCCCCATCGACCAGTGTCTCGGTTTTGAACGAAAGCAAGATCTTGCAGCGTCGCGTAAGAATCTGGTCCATGTCAAAGCTAATCTTGAATCGTGATCCGTGCTGCTAATCCTAATCCTTTTTGTTTGCTCCTGTTTGTGTTTGTCTCTGTGATTGTCTTTGTTGTCCAAAAACCATGTTGCACCTTTTGAAACTTGCATTTTTAATAAATCCTTTCCCTCCTTTAGTTGGGCTTGCCGCCGGACCTACAACTGGAGTTTGTCAACGGCGGACACGGCATCAAGAATCCGCTGGCCGTGGAGAACTCCCATGGTGGCCATCACCGTATTCGCAACATCGATTGCATTGATGATCTCAGCAAGCACGGCCACCACTCCCAGCAGCAGCAGCAGCAGCAACAGCAGCAGCAGGGATCCCCGCAACACCAGCACCAAAGCATGCAACAATCGGTGTCGCAGCAGCAGCAACAGGCCCTGCAACAGCAGCAGCAGCAGCAGCACAACCATCAGCACCACAGCAACAGCAGCGCCAGCAGCAATGCCAGCAGTCACGGCTCCGCCGAGGCCTTATGCATGGGCTCCAACTCAGGATCGGGGGCAGGCAACGAGGAGTCGTCCGGCAACAACAAGTTCGTGTGCCGCGTCTGCATGAAGACGTTCTCGCTGCAGCGGCTGCTCAACCGGCACATGAAGTGCCACTCGGACATCAAGCGGTATCTGTGCACGTTCTGCGGCAAGGGCTTCAACGACACCTTCGACCTCAAGCGGCACACCCGCACCCACACCGGTGTCCGCCCGTACAAGTGCAACCTGTGCGAGAAGAGCTTCACGCAGCGCTGCTCCCTGGAGTCGCATTGCCAGAAGGTGCACAGCGTCCAGCATCAGTATGCGTACAAGGAGCGCAGGGCCAAGGTGAGTAGAGGATTATCTCCTATTGCATCCTATAACCTTTAATCTAATCCTTTTTGTATGAAATCCTTTACAGATGTACGTGTGCGAAGAGTGCGGTCACACCACCTGCGAACCAGAGGTGCACTACCTCCACCTGAAGGACAACCATCCTTTTTCGCCGGCGCTGCTCAAGTTCTACGACAAGCGGCATTTCAAGTTCACCAACTCGCAGTTCGCCAACAACCTGCTCGGCCAACTGCCCATGCCAGTCCACAATTGATGGGGATCTCTACCAGACATCCCTACATCCTTACACATCCTTAGAATATAGTTTGAGAAATCATTTAGGGAAAGAGAAACAAACAAACAAAACACATTGTGACTTTGAAGTTTTTTGAAAACTGCCCCCGCGGAGGAAAACGCAACGGAATTTTTGGAGATTATGCTTATTATGTATATTTTTGCCTAGCTTTTAAGGACCTTTAATTGTTATCGAAAGTATATATATATATAGAAATATATATATACATTATCATTGCTAGCCCCACTCTCACTTTGCTGTGCAAACACAAAAACCACAACACTCTTCACATTTAAGGAGTTTCGTTTTGATCCTTGAGTTCGTAGCAAATCTTGAATTGCGTTCATTGATTTTTTTTTTTTTTATATAAAAGCTGCTTTCTTAGTCAAACATTTTTTCGTTAATCTTAAGCTATGTACGAGTATATTGGAGTATGCTTTGAGCAAAACATCATTATGAATTGTAATCCCAAAACCATCGTATACTTTATCAAAAAAAAAAATCGAAAAAATATTAGTTATTAAGAGCTACCAACCGAACAAACTGCAAACGTTTGCATTTATTTCATTTCAAAGTTATATTCGATTTGGAAGGCAAGGATTTGAAGGATTTTGAAGTTCTTAATCGATCCGCAAACACACACCCATTACACATAAATAATTTATTACCTAATCACAAACCACATTATGTAAAGAGGCAAAAATTTCGACTTAACTTGAACTAAACTTAGTTAGGCTTAAGAAACAATGCAAAAAAAAAGGCAACAAATTATGTAAACTAATGAAGTCAATGCCCAACAATTGAAAGAGAATAGTTTTTGTTTTTTTTTTTTTGTTTTTTAAAGAAAAAAGAAATCAAACTTTTGTTTCTTTGAAATCTTTCATTAATTTTAGTTTTAAGGCAAGACCACCAATTGTACTGATCTTTAATGAACAAAACAAAAATAACCACTAAACTATATAAACCTTAAACTCATGCATATAAAAAGAAATATATATATATATATATAAATATATAAAATAAATAATAGGTTTAGTTTTTAAGGTAAAACTAATTTAACTTTCTAAACTACAAGAAAATTGTGAAATCGAATTTGAGTTTATGATTTGATTGCTGAGAAAGAGAACAAAATAATTATGATTTCGTTTGGATCGAAACTCCAATTGTAGTACGTAAACTGCATAAATATCTTCTGTTTTATTTTAAGTATATTTTTTTTTTGTCATTTAATTAATTTTGTAAGCAACAACGGGTTTTTTGTGCAATCGCTTGGTGTTGGTTTAACGTAACTGAAACTGAAAACTGAAAAAATGGAAATAAGTGAAACGAGGACAAATCTTAGGCTGAGGATTCTCATTTTTGGTGGCGGGGGGCTGTGCATTGTGGCGCCACGCCCACCGCCCGCTGCACAGCCCCCCCAATAGAGCCCCCCTCACCGCCCCCAAAATACAGCAAAATAATTACACCCGAGGGAATATAGAACTCTCCAGGGGAAAAGATGTCTCCCTGGCGTGGCCCTCAAAGATTTAGTTTTAATTAGAAAACTTTCACTCACACACAAACACACTATATATATTATATATAATATATATATTATAATGATCCGCACACACACACACAACACATACATATATAAATCTATTTGTATTTAGTTAGTTAGTTTAGGCCAAATTCCTCTATTCGAAATTCTAATTCGAATGCAACTTTCCAAATTTAACAGAATAATCCTGAAAAAAATTGCGAAAAAAATTACAAATTTTTTTACATTATCGAATTTTGTATGGGAACAAAAATTATGAAACATTGTAAAACCCTTAATGACTAAAAAATCATATATATATATATTTAACAAAACTGAATCGGCATAAAACTTTGAACTAGTTGTTAATGAAAGAAAAACCTTTTTTTTTAAACTATCATTTATGTATACTATATATAAAGATATGAAAAGTGAATTAATTAATAAATATTAAATATGACAAAATAAATTAAGAATGTTTCTTTTTTAAGGTTGGATTTTTGGGAAGCTTTTATCGAAAAATAATAAGCTTGTGTTTTTGGGAAAAAGATTAAATTAAAAACATAATATTTTCCATAATAAAAATTGACATTTTCCATTGTTTATTTTCAAATATTTTGTATTTCATTTATTTCGCTAGTTTCTTTATGTTTTTGTCCTTCATTTTTTTATGTTCAGTGTTGTTGTTTTTTTTTTTGTAGTTATTATTTGAATTTTTTACAATTTTTTTGTTTGGGGATTTACCATTTTTCTTATTGATTTTATATTTTAATGTTTGTGTTTTTTGTTTTCTTGTTTTCTTGTTTTTTTTTTGTTTTTAGTTTTCGGCTTTTTTACAATAATTACTGAAATACACACACAGACACGGAATTACAATAAAAACTAGATTGTTTTTGGTTTCCTTTTTTCGGTTTCTTGTTTTTAATTATTTTTTCCGTTTTCTTTAATTTTTTATTATCATGAATTGGAATATATATGTTCTGTTGATTTTCGGTTTTTTTATTCATATATTTCATTATTTCGAGTAGTTTTTAATGGCTTTGCTTCTACTTCGTTTTGTTTTGTATTTTCTTTTATTAGTTAAACTAAATTCTTTAAAATTTCCACTATTAATTGAAATAAAGAGGAAAACAATGGGAAAGAAAAGATTCTTGTTTTTAAGGAAATCTCTTTTATGATGTGTCTTCCTTTAATATGTTGAGCAAATTGCGCCAATTTTCGGTTTTCGGTTTTTGGTTTTTCCATTTTTGTGTATCTTATTTTTTGTTTAATTTCGATTTTTTACATTAATATATTTAATGCCATACTGACATTTAGATATTTATACAGATAGATGCATACTTTATCTGATATGAAACATCCTTATTGGGATCGCAATAAAAAGCTGAAAAAAATGGACGAAAATATTCAAACACAAAATTGTAATCTGACAAATATATATATTTTTGCTTTTCGTTGGTGTTAAATTATAAAATAAAAATTAATTAAATGTTAGCTAATGAGAAACTAAAATAATGGTTAATCATAATTTATATATATTCATATATGTATATACTTTAAGATTAAATCGTTCAAAAGTATTGTTAAAAAATGTTTCAAAATAGTTTTTTTTTCATTTTCAAAAAATGTACGCATATTTTCTTCTTTTTTTTTTACACAAGAACTAAAATTAATAGAAAAAAATATATATAGATTTATGTATATAAAGATTCAAATACATACAGACATTGTAAATCATATCGTAATAATATTCTCCCATATTTTTCTCTTCTTTTCTTTGTTTCTTCATTAATTTAATATTTTTAATCCATTCTGTCATGGCAAAAAAAAATTAAGAACAAAACTTGGTTCATCTAATCAAAAATCTCTTCCGCTGTTTACACACTTTGATTTAGTAATTTGTAATGATTTTTTATATGGTTTTCTCTTTTTTCTCGTTTTTTTTTCTTGTTTTAAATATTTTATTGTGGTTTGCTTACATCTTACATCGAAATCTAACACTAAAAACAGACATATTTCGTTAAATTTTTGCGCTTGCACTTCCATGTAAACATTTAGTTTTGGGTTTTTCCTTTTTTTTTTTTTTGTTACGTGTTAAAAATGCTTCTAAAAATTGTTTACCATATTCTGTTTTGTTTTTCTTTCTCTTTCTTGTTAATTCTTTTATATTTTTTATTGTACACTCTACACACATAATTTCTGCTTGATTTTTAATTCATATATTTCATGTTTTTTTTTTTTGTTTGCTTTTAGGTTGCATTTTCAAAAATTTGTTTTGTTCACATTCATTTAGCTTAGCTTTCTAAATATATAGTGTTGTTGTTTTTTTTTTGTTAATTTTATTTTTATTTTTTTGTTTACTTTTACTGTGTGTTGCTGTTTCGGGGGAAAGAGGATAGGGAGGGGGCGGTTTACATAATACTGAAAATACGACTAGACATTCATAGTGTATAAATACGATTTGTTTAATTTACTTTACCTTTCCAGTTATACATAATTTATTTAAATATATATATATTTATTTATATTATTATATATATATATATATATACTATATATATATTGTATATATAGATATACTTTCGTGGGCTTTATGTTGTTCAGATTGAAATTGTTCGGGTTTCTTCTCAATATTTCTCGAAAATGCTTTAAAAGTCGCGTGTTTTCTTTTTTGTTTTTTGTTTTCCAGTTTTAATATTCTTTAACAAATCTTGTAACTTAAAAAATTGGCAACAAACTGTGTGTTTTCACTTTCTTTCCGTTTTTAAAAATAATTACTTTCTTTATACGATTTTCCTTAATTGTTTTCATGCTTAGTCACAAATTTAATATTAATTATTTGCTTTTTGTTAATATGATTATGTGTTGTTTTCCTCATTTTTTGTTGTTCGTTTCCTCGGTTTTGGAATCTTTTTTTCTGGTTTTTTCTTTAATAAATTTTATTTTTGTAAAATTACACAGAAGGGGAGACACATAGAAATTATTTATTTAAAATTTTGTTTTCATATTTGTCTTCTTAATTTCTCAGAATCCTTTTTCACTATTTTTTTTTCTCTCTGATCGTTTTTTTAGGTACTTTTATGTTGAACAAAAAGCTTAAAACACAACTAAACGACATTTAATACGTGTTTGATTTAATATGCGTTTTTTTTCCGTGTGTAATTGGACTGTTTTTTTTTTGTTGTTCCTTTTTCTAACAAGAATATTATTAATTAATATTTTGTGTGTATGTGTGTGTGTGTATATATAGGCTTATAAAGTTTACAATATTACTTTATTCCATATATATATTTTTATTATTATTTTTATTGCAGAAAATTTGGCGTCCAAGCCGTTTCACTGGCCTGGTTTACACTTAAAAAAATATGTTTCACTTTGCTTTCTATCTCTTCGTTTTTGTTTGTTTGTTTTTTTCTGTTTTCTGTTTACCAGTTTCAACGTTCCCTCATTATTTTTTCCTTTTTTTGTTTTTTTTCTTCTTTATTTTTTATGTTTTTTTTTTTTAATATAATACAAAAAATTTGTTGTGTGCGCAGTCGTTGAGATTAAATTTAAAAAATTTTTGCATTTTTTGTTGGTTTGTTTGGTTGTTTTTTGTTGTTGTAGTGCAAAGTTCATTCCATTGTTTTGTTGTTTTTGTTTGGTTTGTTTGGTATATAAAATAGTTTCTGTTTTGGATTTATATTCTTGTTTCGATTTGTTTTTTGTTTTTGTTTTTTTTTCTCATTAAATCTTACAATTCTTTTCTTTCCGTTTCTGCAAATGTACAAAAATTCTTGATTTCGTTCGTTTCGGGTTTTGTTTTGTTTTTATTTTTATTTTTATTTTTTAAACTGAAAGTGGTCCGTTTTTTATCTCAATTGATTGCTCTTATCAATGCGAATGGCGGACCTGAATCTGTCTGTGGGGGCATGGGCATGGGCATGGGCATGGGCGTGACTTGAATGTGTCTCTTAATTTGTTATTCTTTCAATTACAATATATGTATATTTTCGTTTGTTTTTTTTTTGTTTTTTATTTAATTATTTATTTTGTTGAAGGCGTGGGGGCAGTGCTCAATCTAAACGATGAGTTTCCTTCCGAGATTCTCCCACCTGCGTTCTCGTCTCGTTTTTTATTGCTAGAGATATTTTCCTGCTCGATTCTTGGCCGGAAGGGATCGCGATGATCTCCTCCGGCAAATAAGGCAATGTAAGGGAAAGGGAGTGGGCGTAGGATCTGGGGGGTTGGGTAGGGGCGTGGCTGTTGATCTATCGGGAAGTTATCGCTAATCGCTGGTTATCGATTTCATTAAATGGAAATTTGTACATTGTTCGAACCGAACTTCAACTCGTGCGGAAGACAAATCCGTAAAAATAAAAATATTTTCCCTCATTTTCTCCTCCTCCTCATCATTTTTGCGCGTTTTTCCCTTTTGAGCTTTTCAGTGTATAAATGTGTGTGTGTGTGTAAGTGTTATTTATGATTAACGACTTTTGTTATATTATTAATATTTCTTTTAGTAACAAACAAAATGTCAAGCAACAACAATCATTATTAATTATCCTTTTTTTTAGAACAAAGCACGCAAAAAAGCAAATCAAAATTAAATCGAAACCAAAAACTCTTTAAAAAACTAACGAAAAATGTTTTTAAAATATTCCTCTTTTCTCTTCTTTACTTTCCCTTTTCTTTTTATACTAAATATATATATATATATATATTTATGTATATATATCTATGAAAAAACGTGAATTTCTCAGCTACATTTTACAATTGTTGGCTAATTTGTTTGTTATACATAGAGATATATTCTTTATATATATATTTGAATTAATTTATTTATATAGATTTTATATAGATTTAATTTTTTATTACGATTTGCTGGCTGATGCTGCGTTAACATTAAATGCTTTTGATAGAAGTTTTTGTTTATATGGATTTATTTTTTGTGTAATTTTAATTTTTTTTTTTATTAAGTTTATCATTTTTTGTATCTGGTTTCCACCGATTCGATCTTGCCCAAAATCGACACAACATATACTGGATGGATATATATATATGGGTCCTTCTTAAATTTCAATATTTTTCTTTGTTTTGTTTTTGTTTTTTAGAATAATTTTTAATCATCGTATCGTCTCGTCTTATTTTGCATTCCCTGTTCGTGGTTTTTGCAAATCAAAGACAAATAAAAAAAATATGAATACAAAAAATTTGATGTAAATGCAAATTAAAGAGTTGTTTTTAACGCTAAAGATCAATTATGTATACAGCGGCAATCTATATATATATATATATATATCATATATAATGTTTATATATATGGTATATATGAATTCATGTGTGATTTGTGTGTAATATTCGTATCGTTTAAGCAGTTTCGTATGTTAGGGTAAAGCTAAAGCTAAAGCATGCTCTTCCAGCTTAGAGACTACAGAAAAATTAGGCTTATGCTAAAGCTAATTATAAGGATTATCTAATATAAGTAAATATATATATATATTTTTGTATTTGTATGTATAATGCAAATCATATCGTTTGTGTTTTCATCTGATAATGATCGGATAATGGATAGCAAGGACGACTTAGCAACTAATTAAGGAAACCAAAAAAATTCATATCCATGAGGTTCGAGCGAAGACAATGAAGAGACGAAGGGTGAGTAGTTGCGGGTTGGGGGGAGAGATTGCACATAAGAACAAGCTTTTTTTTATCGATTCACTTAACTAAAGGGTAAAAAAAAATGCGTTTTTTTTTTTCAAAAAAAAATATATATATATCTAAAACACTAGCTTAAAATGTAAATTTAGGTCATAATCGAATTTTTCAAAGAAAAGATAAAAACAAATACTGTGCTTTAGGTAAGTGGAGTGAAAAAAAAAAATGAAATCATAATCATAATCATAATTGTTGGGGAAAACCAGGTTTTACTTTGATTTGGATTCTGTTACGGCGCCAATACTTGAAGGACGATCTTTCCATAGTGAGGCAGCACATTGATACCATTACAATCCATACGCAATTATTTAAATATATAATATATAATATATATATATATATAATATGTGTGTGTGTGTGTTTTATGTATAATCTAATAATCTATTATAATACAATTTCTCGAGTTGTGTCAGGAACTAAATTTCTTTCGTTTTGGATGCAAAAAACTAAGCCGAGAGATCAAGAACTACCATAAACTTAATATTTCACACAATGTGCTGGACCATACAGAAAGACTGAGATTTAAGACTGAGATTATGATATGTGTGTAAAAATAAAAATTAAAAAAAAAAATATAAAAGTATAAAAATAAAATTAAAAGCTTATTATAAACAATTCGTGTTTCACATCAAGTTTCAAGTTCATTTTCCTTTTGTTCAAAAAAGAGATTTTTTTTTTTTGGGACGAGGGGGCTACACAGGTGGGGTGGGAGGGGAGTTGTTGTAAATAGATCAGAGCGAGATGGAAACGTTTTGTTTGTGTGTGGGAGAGAGAGAGACAGAGAGAGACAGGCAGAGAAAGGTCAGGACAAACATCTCACGAGAGCAACAAAGACGGAGACAATACAGAGTGAGAGCGAGCGAGCGAGAGCAATAAACAACTACAACAGTTAATCGAAAAACACAAAACAAAAACAAACAAACAAAAAAAAAATAGGGGGAAAAACTAAATTAGAAAACTCTTACACAGTGGAAAATATTTGAACGAAAGTGAGAGAGATTAAATCAAAAAATTACATTTTTACATTCATTTAGACTTAAGATCACGTTATAAGATCATCACGAGCGCAACAGAGATAGCAAATTGTCTATATGTATGGGACATATAGCTTTTAAATACGTACAATGTATCGGTGATATATATATATATATATATATATATATATATATATAGTAGGGGGAGGGGTAGGGCAGAGGATGGTGCGACTTGTTAGAGTGCAAAAAAAAAAATACATGTTTTTCTAAAACTTAAAAAGACATATATATATATATATATAGATAAAAGATAGATATATATATATATATAGGTTTATACTAATTATATCACAGAAATCTCTATTGAACAATTGTCAATCTCTAAAGTTTGCTTTAAAAATTTCTTTTTCTTTTACGCTTCTAAGGATCTCTGTGACAATATATTTAATTATTCTTTTTAGTGTTCTCGGTTGGGAGCTTAACCAGGAAATGTCCTGTTGACATTTTCCATATTGCAGGATATTAATATTGGAATATTTTAAATTAGTTTAAATCTCTAAAAAGGATGTGTTTTTTTTTTTTTTTTGCATCAAACAAATCGCAGCGTAGGGGGGTAGTATATATGGTTTCGAGGGGGGGTGGGGGTGGACAAGAATGTAGATTACATACATTTACATATATATTAGGTATATAAGGGAATATATATGTATATATATGTATATATATCTTGGAACAGCTTAAAATCTGATCTAAAATCAACTTCAACTTCAAACTTGAATTCCGATCGGAGCTCAGCTCATGGCCGCATCATGAACGCGTCGCAAGATCTGTCTTGGCTCTGGTTCCGGCTGCTCCTCCTTTGCATCCACATCCTTGTCCTGGTTGGTATCCTCCTCCTGCTGCTGACGATGACGACTCGGTTTCATTACAATGGCGGCTCAATTGTAGATAAAGTTGGCGGCATCGCACAGGGCGTCGCTGTCGTCGTCGAACTTGCCGTTCATGGCGTAGGAACTGGTGCCGGTGCCGTAGACCCACTCCTTCTTGATAAAGTCCCCGTCGGTGGTGGAGGATGAGGTGGTGTTGTGCAGGCCACCCAGCGAGCTGTGGTCCAGCCGGAAATCGTCGTCGTCGTCCGGATAGAGCTGCACCGGTATGCTATCGGGGATGGAGTGCGGCTCGAACAGGTTCCCGTACGGCGGCAGCGAGTGATTCAAGTCCACGTGATGATCCACCAAATCGCTGTCAAAGTTGGAAATGCGAAACTTGGAGCTGGGCGGCGATTGAGGCGAATGCGGCGCCGCCGAGTCCTCGAACATCACCTCCTCCTTGATGAACATGTCGTTGGAGTTGTCCCCGGAGCCGGAGGAGTACAGGTTCGGCTCCACCTTAATAATGGCAGCCGTGGCCAGCGAGGGCGACGACTTCTCATCGTCATCGTCGTCGTCAAAGTGATGATTGTGATGGTTGTGGTGGTGGTTATGGCTGTGGTGGTGATGATGATGATGGCTCAACGGCTGGTGCTGTTGCTGTTGCTGGTGCGTCTGGTGCTGTGTCTGATGCTGTTGAGGGTCTTCGTCTTCGTCTTCGTCGTCATCCATGTCGGCGAGATGGCGGCGTCGGTGGTGGTTTCGGTGGTTGTTACGCTGCTGCGTCGCTCGCTGCTGCTGCTGTTGCTGCGCCTGCTGCTGCGCTTGTTGCTGCTGCTGCTGCTGCTGCTGCTGTTGGTGGTGGTTCCTTGTGCTGCGAATGATGGTGGAGCCGCCCAAAGCAACCGCCGCCGAGGAGGCAATCGAGAGCGGCACGCCGGTGGCCTTCGACACCAGCACCGTGGACGAGGAGGACGACGACGAAGGCGATTGAGCGGGCGAAATAACTACAAATAAATAATTTATAAGCTTTCAAGGATAAAGGATAATCCTGGATACTCACCTCCTGTCTGCTGCACGACGCTGGTAAGCGCCGGGCCACTGCTGCTGCTGCCCGTCGAGTGGTGGATGATGGGCGTCTTCCGTATCAGCTGCGATCCGTTGCTCAGGACACTCGTCCCGCTGCTGCTGTTGGTGTTCCCGTTGCCGTTGCCATTGCCATTGCCGGTGGTTTGGTGGTGGTTCCCGCTGCCGTTGCTGGTGCCTGCACCGCTCTGGATGACCTGGGCATGCAGCACGGGCGTTGGATCGGAGGTCTGTTGATGCGCCTGTCCTTGAGCCTGCTGCTGGGCTCCTCCTCCTCCCTGTTGCATGTAGTTCTTGATGACAATGGTCCGGGTGGGGGCCGAGACGAGATACTGCTGCTGGGCCTGCTGCTGCTGCTGCTGCTGCACCTGTTGATGCGACGACGGCTGCTGCGGGGGGAGGTGCTGCTGAGAGCTGGGATGCGCCGCTGGCGAGGACGAGGAGGAGGAGTGGTGCGGCGCCTGGAGTGGTAGCGAGGCATTCGAAGACTCATTGGATGAGTCCTCGCCGGTGGTCAAGCGATTGGTGGTTGCGTTCACAATGTGCGAGGCAGGATCCTCCTCATCCCCGCTAGCTCCCGACTGCTCATCCATCTCCATCTGCTGCTGCTGCTGCTGCTGGTGGTGGTGGAGTTGGTTGCTGGTGCCGGGCCTGTCCAGCTCCTGCGGCGGCTCCAGCTTCACGATCTTCGTCGTCGCATTGCCGCTGTTTCCGGAATTGCTGCTCGAATTGCTGTTCCCATTGCTGCTGCTGGAGTTGCTGTTGGTGGCGCCTGTGGCCTTGGCCGCCGGCTGGTCCCGCAGGTGGACCTGCATGTGCGTCTGCAGCGAGGACTGGGTGTGGAGCTTCTTCTTGCACACCTTGCACTCGAAGGGGAAGTCGCCGGTGTGCGTCCTGGCATGGATCTTCAGGTTGTAGCGCTGACCAAAGCCCTTGCCGCAGACATCGCATCTGGAAAAAAGGATCTACAATTAATTCGAAACTTTACAGAGAAAGAAAAGACAAAGTACTTGTGCAGCTTGACTCCCGAATGGAGTTTCGAGTGTCCTCGGAGGGAGGCCAAAGCACTAAACACCTTGCCACAGATCTCGCAGGTGAGATTCACGTTCTCGTTGTGGATCTTCTTGTGCACCTTGAAGTACTCAAAGCTCATAAACTCCTTGTGGCACACCTCGCACTTGTACTTGTGCCGCTCCGACTGCTGCCCCGTATGCACCCGCATGTGCTTGATGAAGTTCGGGCGGAAGCGGACGACTCTGCCGCAGATCTGGCACTCGTACGGCTTGCAGCGCAGGCAGTGTTTCTCGTAGTTCTTCAAGGACTTCAGGACCATGTTGCAGATGGCGCACTTCATGTTGTTGGCGTGGCCACTGCGGTGGATGTCGAACAGCTCTTTCGAGTCGAACTTTTCCACGCACTCCACGCACTGGTAGCTCGTAGTCGTGGTGCTCGTCGTGGTTGCACCAGCTGTTGGGGTCGCGGTGGTGGAGCTATTGTTGCTGCTGCTATTGGAGTTGGAGTTGTTGCCTGAGGAAGAGCTGGATGCAGCCGGTTTCACGGGCTGAGTGTGCGGCTGCTGCTGCTGCTGCTGCTGCTGCTGCTGCTGTTGCTGTTGCTGTTGCGCCAAAGCTAAAGCTATCTGCTGCTGCTCTGCTGGCTGCTGCACCTGCGCCTGGGCCGGCTGCTGCTGCTGCACGGGAGCCGCCTGGGTCTGCAGGATCAGCTGGGTGGCCGGCAACGCCTGCTGCACCACATTCAGGACCGTCATCGGACTCCGGCTTATCACGGCCGGCATGCGAACGTACGTGGTTCCGGCTGTCAAGCCACCCATTGCATTGCTGATGTAGACGGGTCGGCGCTGGAGCTGGACGAGCGCCGCCTCGGTCACGGGCACCGGCACGGCCAGTCGGTGGGTTGTGGTGCTCACAATGCTCCCGGCGGGGAGTTGGACCAGCTGCTGGGTTGTGCCGGCACTGCTGCTGTTTGTTTGGGTGGCGGTGCTGATCTGGTACTCCAACTGGCCGTCATCGTCGTCGTCCTCCTCCTCGTCGTCGGGCATCTCCTCGTCCTCCTCCAGCTCCAGCTTGACCTGCGCGGAGAGGCCGCCGCCCGTTGTCTCGGGCTCTTCGTCCGCCTCCGCCGCCTGGGCCTCCTCCTCGATGTCCTGCAGGTTCTCATCGTTCAGCTCCGGATCCTCTTCCTCCTCCTCCTCCTCCTTGATATCGCTGGCAGTCAGAATGGAACTGTTACTCGTCGCCTGGATGATGATCCTCCGCCCGTTGAGCAGATGATGCTGCGGCGCCTGCTGGTGATGATGCTGCTGCTGTTGGAGGAGCAACTGCTGCTGCTGCTGCTGTCGGTGATGACCGTCCAGGTGGTTGTCCAGATGATTGTTGTTGTTGTTGCAGCTAGAAGTGAAGGAAGCGCTGTTGTTTGTGGCTGCTGCTGCCGCGGCACTGGCCGCCGCCGCCGCCGCTGCCGCTGTCGGTGGGTGGTTGCTGCTGCTGCTGCTGCTGCTGTCCAGCTTGGGATGGTGCTGATGCTGCTGCTGGTGGTGGTGGTGGTGCTGCTGGTGATGCGGCTGCTGCTGCGGTTGCTGCGCCGGCTGCTGCGAATGATGCGAGTGATGATGCGAATGGTGGTGAGGATCCTCGTCCTGCTCCATGGGAGCATCTTGTAGTATAAATTCGATCTGTTGCGATAGGGCGCTATCATTGATGGCAATCAGTCCGTCCATATCCTTGACGCTGGCAGCGGCAGCGACGCTGGGGAAGAGCGATGGCAGCGCTGCCGACGTTGTGCTGTCGCCGTCGGCGTTCGTAGCGCTGCTGGCCATTTTTTTCTTTTTTTTTTCACGTTTTTTCTCGTCTAATTTCTGGAATAATAAAAAATTTCCTTAATTAACTTTTACGTCAAAATAAAAAATTCGTCGCTTACTTTTTTTTTGCTTTCCAAAGATGCAACGCCTGCTTCTTCTTCGTTTTTCTTTGCGGTTTCAATTTCCTGCTGCGTCTCTTCTTCTTCTTCTGCTTCGCCACAGTGTGTGCTTCTTCTTATTAGCGTTGCTGCTGCTGCTGCTGCTGCTTTTGTTTTGTTTTGTTTTGTTTATTATTTTATTATTTTGCTTTTGCTATGCTTTTTCTCATGCACTTTCTTGCTGCTCTCTTCTTCTTGCTTCGTGTTCACATTCGCTTTTCGCTTTTGGCTGCAACAAAATTTTCCATTTCCTTGTCATGCGGTATTTTTTTGTGCGGCGATTTTCCATGCGGCGACGCTGACTGCGACGTCGACGCCGCTGTGCGCTGCTGCTGCGGTGTGTGCTCTTGTTGTGGTTGTTGTTTTAGTTCCTGCGCCTGATTTCAACATTGTTTTAGTTTTTAACTTTATTTTTTAGTTTTATTTTATTTTGTTTATTATGTTTCGCACAATCACACACACACACAACACACACGCGCGCACTTGCAGCTGCTGCTTCTTCTTCTTCTGTTACTTTTTTTTCTCTCCTTTTTTGTTATTATTATTGATTGTTCTTATGCTGCTGCTGCTTCTTCTTCATCTTAGCTTCTCCTTCTGATTCTCCTTTTTCGTTTTCGTTTTCTCCGTTACCTTTTGAATTCGTCTATTTTGTGCAATTGGTTCTAACTGTAATGTAAAAACACGTTTTGTTGTTATTTTTAAGAAATTAGTAAATGCGTTTCACGAATTCCCTTTTCCACACACATCACACGCACACGCTACGCATACACAGGCACTACCCAACACGCGCGCGGGTTGGAAACAAAAACAAAAAATTAATTTTAGCTTTTCCCCCCACACAACTTTTCCACTCTTGCTCCATTTTTTTTTTGTTCATCTTTTTTTTTTTTTTGGAGGATGGTGGGTGGAGGGGGGGGGCAGTCGGTGGGAAGAAGGTGTTCAGTTTCCTTTTGCGTCCTCCTCTTTTGACCTTTTTGGCCGTTTATAATAGTTTTCCTTTTATCGCTCTCCCTTTTATGTTTCAGTTTCTGTTTCGCTGCTTCTCTTATTCTGCTTATTCTTATTCTTATTCCGAAAACTTGTGAAAATTTTCGCCTGCTTTCGGGTTTTCGGTTTTTTGGATTTTCGTATTTTCGGTTTTCCCTTTTGGGAAAATTCGGTTGCCTGTTTTTTTTGGTGCGCGTTTTTCTCGTTTTTTTTTTGCTTGCGATTTTGCGACAATTAGCGGCGGCTGCGCTGCTTTCAGTTCGGCTGCCACTTGAGAGGTAAAGATACTTTCGGGAGAGTAAAAGTGCTTTCCCTCGGTTTACATTGTTGTTGCCGTTTTCCACATACGCTTTCCCACTCGAATTCGTAAGCTTTTTGGGCTGTTCTTTCCTCCGTTGAATAATAACAAAAAAAATGCTCCCCAAGCGTCTACGCTTGTGTGTGTGTGTGAATTTTTGTTCTTCTCGCGATGTGTGCGTGTGTTTTTTCAGGGTTGCATGCGGCTAGCCAGTGTTGCTAAGTGCGCGGCGGATGGCGCAATATTTGAATTATTTGTTTTTATTTATCAAAAATTCGTTCTAGCTTGTTTTTATTAAAGTAAAAGTTTTTAGGTTTAGTTATATTCCAAGTAGGAGCCGGTGAATTTTTATTTTTAGTTTTTAGTGTGACCAGATCTTGGTATTTTTATAAAATAGATTAAAATATTTTTGAACCTTATTTGAAACTGTTTTTATTTAAAAACCTAATTCATTTTTTTTAAGAGTACACATTATAACCACAGTTTCTAATTAATTTTTCCCAGAACTATTTTTGGGACCTAAAACTCGCTTCTGTGTTAAAAGGACTGCCAGAACCTGGAGCCTGAAAGAGAGCTCCAAAGGAGCAGGAAGGGGGGTCGAGCTGACCTAACAAGCGGCAGCGGAAACCAGGCAAGAGAGCGAACGAGACGGAGCACGTCAAAGCAGGAGGCAGTTGATGGGCCTCCCAGGGGGGTACGCGCGGTGTGGCTTGGGGTTGGGGGAAGTGGAAGTGGAGAAGCCGTTTTATTTCGACAGTTTTTGAATTGCTTGCTGCTGGCTCTCTCTCTCTCTCTCGCTCTTGCTCTCCTTTTGTGCGACTCCTTTTGCTCCAGCGCTCGAAGACGAAGAAGAAGAAGCATCCCAAGGTGAAAAAGAAGAAATTTTCATTGGGGAAACGTCGATGCCTGGGGGTGAGTGGGTGAGGAATATTTGCCCGGGCGGTGTTTTGGGGGGGTGGCGGAGTCCTTAATTTTTGGGGGTTGAACTCACACACAAACACACATTTTAAACACGAACACTCGCACAAAAAAAAGGGATAACAAAACAAGGGTTGGGACGCAGCACGACAAAAAAAAGTGTTGTTCGCGGATATTCGGCGGAAGCCAAAAATCCGCACACAAAGGCAGCTGGAAACTGGTCTCTTTTCCTCTTCCTCTCTCTCTCTCTCTTTCTCGTTTTTTTTCGGTTCCATCTCTCACCCACACCAGCCCAGGGGCAAAAACTGGAGACCCCCATCCCACAGTACTAGGGAGCTCGACATTCGGGCAAAAATTCGACATTCTTTCTCCACTGCGCCACAGTCAACGTTGTCCGAGACAACTATTTTAATCATTTGTATTATTTTCCAAAACTTTTAGTAAAAAAAAATATGAATAGACATAACGGAGCAGCTTAGAATTGTCAAATTTCTATTTCTATTTCTTATTTTAAGGGAAAACTCACTCATGGGCCTCCTATTCCCCCTCATTCACAGAGTGAATGATATGCGAAGAAGCGTTTCCCGGTGCTAGAGCCTTTTCAACAAGAGTAAGAAGAAGCATAGGAGAGAGCAAGAATTTTTGGGACGTGCAGGGGGGGGACGCTGGTGAACTGGAACTGGCTCCTAAGATTCATTTTGCATTCATTTCGCTTGCAATCGCAATCGCATCTGATATTCTCAATTACCAAATATTGCGTAGAATTTTGCAATTGTTTATTTTCTAGCCGCACTTTTTTGCCTTTTGCTTTGCTTTGCTCATTTATTCTTGCATCTCTTGCATCGTTCTTCGCACTCACACCACCGCACACACACGCACACATCTGCCGTTTTTTTAATGGATTTTCATTCTCCGCTTTGCACACTCACACTTAACATCACATTTTGTTGTTGTTTTATTTGCGTTTGCTGTGGAAAATGTATCACTGGTTTCTTGTTTTTTTGATAGAATCGGTTGCAACAAAGAGTTGCGAATGTTTTTCTGTTCTATATTAATTTATTTTAGTTTTTTTGATTATTTATTGCCGCGAGTAAAGTCTGGCGTTGAATTGGTGTGATAGTCGCGCACCGCCGCCAAAATACCAATAGCGCCTGCAGGGTTTCACTGTCATCGCTCTAAAAAAATACCAAATCGCTGTGTTAACAGTGCTGTAAAACCTCTGGTATATTTTTCAAACTATTCCAGATGGCGCCACTCCGCGGAAGTTTTCAAGTCCCCAGATGGCGCCACCAGTATTAAAAACGGATTTGAAAATTCAAACTTTTCCTTTTTTGAAACAAGAAGAAACCCGTTAATTTCGCCAGTTTTAAAAAGATTTTTATTTTTATAAGGTTTAGTTTTAAATATATATATTTTATGCATACATATATAAAACGGTATTTTGCAATTTTCGCCTAAAACTACACAATAAACTTAACATAGCGCATTATTATTCTTTTCACATTTCATTTCCCCAAAAAATATTGAATTATTTCGCGGCTGAAAAGCTACAGACTTATTATTATGAAAGACTCAAAAGCAATATTTATTATTATTCTGTTATTATTATTATTATTATCGGTTATCGGTAAAATCCGAATCAATTTCATTCAAAAATATCATCTTTTTTGGGGTATTTTTCATTTTTCATAATTGTTTTCTCTGTTTTTTTTAGGGATGTTGTCTATTTATAAATAAAAGCTAGGCATTAAATTATAATCTAAAATTAGGAAAAAAAATTTCTGCAGAAAAAAACGCACTTTCAAGATAAATCTCATCATTTTTTGTTGTTTTTTTTTTGGAGTTACAATTCGAAAATAAAAAGAAAAGTGATGTATCTGCCTTTTTCTTTTTTCTGCCAAGCGATTCGAGTTGTGATCATTGATTAATCCATTAAAGAGTTATCTGTTTTAATTATCGGGAAAAATAGGGGTGGGGGTCTGTATTTTGTCCAGGGGATTAGAGGGGGAGTGGTCACTTTTAATCACAGAACTATCAACTGTCCTGGGTCCGAGTTTTTCAACTAATTAGTATGATTTGTGCTAAATAAAAGTAAAAGTCCAAAAACTGTTGTGGCTATAAAGGGAGGTTGTAGGTCAAAAGGTAAAGGTAGGATCTCTCTTGTCTCTCAAACTGTCTCTTTCCCATCGGGTTTGGGGTTGTCCTAGACGATTACTTGGTACGATCATTCTTGGAGGGCTCCACCTGCTTGGCAAACTCGCTCATCACATCCTTGTAGATGACCGGGTCCAGGTTGCGACCCAACATATAGATTAGCCACCAGTCGCCGATGTCCAGTCTCCGGGACAGCGGACGACAGATCTCCATGGGAATCATGCGATTGCGGGCATTCAGGAGACGGGGCCGGAACTTCGGAATGAAGATAATGCAGGCACTGGAAATTATTATGAATTATTAATTAAGAAGTCCAAGAAGATATCACGATCGGGACTTACCGGAAGATCATCAGACCTATGAGCAGGACGAGCAGGATCCAGAACCAAAACCAAATGAAAACGTACGTCTTCTCGTTGACAATGTTCAGGGGCAGGATGCAGAGGGAGTCGTGCTTCTGCAGCGATCCGGACGCACCATACTTGTGGAAGGTGCACTTGGTGACGCGTGGAAAGACGTAGACCATCGGATCGATGCGCTGCTCCTGCGGCACATCCGACAGCTTCATGATGTTCGTTCCATACGAGAGGAACTCGCCGTCAAAGAAGCGATTCATCAGATACATCTGTACGATGATGTTGACGAAGCACAGGACCTCGCAGGCCCAGTACCGAATGGCGTACATCTTATGGCGCTACAAAATATATAGTGTTATATTAGTGTTAAATTTTAACTTTTAGGTAAGGATTTCTATAAAGACTTACCTTGACGTGCTTGATCAGATAGTCCAGGAGGGCATCGCGCTTGGCTTCCTTCTCCTCTCGAGTGCAAATCGTTATGTTCAGACCCATAACGATCATCCTCATAAGTCCGCCCTCGAATTTGTTCCACAGGAACTTGGGCGTGTAGCAGGCCATGGCCTAGAAAGGATATTCAAAATATTCAGATATTAAAGATTCAAAATAAGCCTAAAATATGTTACTTAAAGTTTAGATATTCTATTATTATTATTTTCTATCGAATTTTATCGGAAAAGTATCGATAATAATCATTCTGAAAGGAAAATCTCTTGCCTATAAAAGAGCTTTGTTCATCAGAAACCTTTGTCTTCAATAAAAAATAATCTTAAAACATCCTTCTTAAAGTTTAAATGATCAAAAATTATTGTATTTATTGAAATTTATCGAAAAAATATCGATAGTAATCGCTCTGAAGAAAAGATATCAAATAAAATGAAACAAAGTATCGATAATAATCGCTCTAAAAGGAAAATCTCTTATAAAAGAGTTTCTTTTATCCGAAATACTGGTTTTATCTTCAACTTTTGTAACTTTTTTAAAGACAAGCTATGTTTATTTTCTATTTTTTAATCTTTTCCATTTGTTTTTTGGTTATTTATGATGAAAATCAAGTGCTTTATGACATCTCTTGGATTAGTAATGGAGTGTTGTGTGTTTTATTTTTGGACAAACATCTTTATTGGAAACTGTCGAAGCAATTGACACATTTGTTGTTGAAAATTCTGGTGTTGCCACAATTGTTGCTTTTGTTGATTGCCACTGTTGTTACTGTTATTGTAGTTGTTGTTGAAACTATTTAGCAAGTCATTAATTATATTTGGTATTTCACAAGTTGGAGCACAAGTTTTGCCGAGAGCTTCCGTCACTTGTGGCTTGGGCAATACGTTGACCCATAGACCAGTCCCATTCCCGGTCCCATTCCCGGTCCCGGCCCCATTCACGATTACAATAACCAATGCCAGACCAAGCCCAACATACACAGAGAATAATAATACAACGAAAAGTACCTTCTATTGTAGGTTTTTATAAAAGTTTAGTAGATTTTTCTTACAGATTTTATTGTCTTTAAAAATCCACATATTTTTCCCTGTGTATGCAACAATTCCCCCTATTTCTCACTACGCATTTGCCACGCATTTAATTAAACTCAATTGAAGCTTCTGCTTTTGTTGGAAATCGAGACCCCCCCTTGACTTAATGCTACACCGAAAAAATTTGCAATTTATTTCTAAATATATTTAAATACATTTCTTTTTTTATTGATTTTTATTTAATTGATATTATTGTTGATTGAACTCACCTGGAAAAAGAGCACAAAGCACACCCATTGGTAGTAGGTGTAATATTTCTTGGCATCTTCGTCACCAAAATCGTTGGCCACTCCAGGATGGGCGACTTCACGGCCAACCTTTATGAGAAAATATTATAAATTATATAAAAAATATACATTTTTATACATAAAACCATTCTAAGCATAAAATACTGGTTTTTAATACATAATTTAAGGGACTTTCTTAGGTATTTCTTGTTTTATTTCTTAAACTAAAAGTAACTTGATCGCCTTAACTCCTTTAATACCAAAAAAAAATAAGGAATAAATAAGGAATAAGGAAAAAAAACCCAAAAAATATTTCCACGAAATCGAACAACTACGCATTGGAGTGCCAAAGGATATGGTGGGGCCCTTGCTTCCTGCCGTTTCATGAAATATGAGACTCGAGAGTTTAAATGCACAGAGAGAAAAGTTGGAGACAACAGAAGAGATAAACATTATTTGTAAACCTTAATTTTTGCTTCTTTTTTATAATAAACTTTGATTTCGCCTCAAAATTCCTTTTTTTTTGTCTCAAAAACCATTTATTTTCTTCCTTTTTTTCTTGTCAAAATCTCAGTGTGGCTCAAAAGCAAAGAATACAAAAAACGACTACGCCCAGTTTATAATTGCTTTATAGGCCGGCATAAATTACTATATGTAGGTATGTATTACACATATCATACCTCTGGAGGGTCGGACGTGTCCCGCGTACAGAAATCCGAAAGCCCAGCTTGACAGCAAGACAAAAAATACAAAAAAGAACCCAGAACCCCAGAACCCACGAAAAAAAAAATGAATAAATAAATCTTTTTGGTTGGGTCGGAAGGGGTTTGGCTAAAGGATTTCAAGAGGATTGCCAATTAAATTGTTTTGAAAAGGAAGGGAAAGGGAAGCTCCAACTACAGAGCGGAAATAGTTGGAAAAAACGTTGCTTTGAAAAAGGATTCTTTTTTTTTAAGATGGTTCTTTCCTCCATTCCTCATTATTTCCCGGAATTTCTCTTAAAAAGCTTTAAAAACCATCAAGTATGACCAGGTGACAAAGGTTTCTTTGAATCAGATCGGAAGGTGGTCACACTTTTTAAAGAAAATCGTTGAAACATGGATTTGAAAAGATTTTTCACCATAAAAAAAACGCTTCCTTTAAAAAAAACTTTTTTAATCATCTAAATAGTTATTCTTAATTATGAAAACATTTTTAAACGAGAAACTTTACAAAATTTCCCTCAAAAACCTTTAAAAAACAAAAAGTGTGACCAGGTGACAAAGATTTAATTGAATTAGATACGAAGTTGGTCACACTTTTACAAAAAATCATTGGAACGATGTTTTCATTTAAAAAAAAACCTTTTTTAATCATCTAAATAGGCCTTCTTTATTATTAAAACATTTTTAAACAAGAAACTTTATAAATAATTTCGAAAAACCTTTAAAAACAAAGATTTCTTTGACTTAGATACGAAATTGGTCACACTTTTTACACAAAAACTGGAAAATCAGTTCCTACAAGACTAGGATTATATATTCGAATGAAACTGCAAAACCCACCTGTCTGCGGAAGGCGTCCGGCATGGTGAAGGTGCTGTGGATCCAGCAAAAGGTGTTCACCACATGCGGTGGCACACCATTCACGATGCAACTGATTGGCTGACCCACGTACTGGGTGGCGGTGATGATCAGGCTGCAGGTTAGCAGGAGCACCGTGGTGAAGGAGTTGTGGAGACGGAAGACGGCATTGTCCGTCTGGATGTCCTGCCACTTGAGGTAGCTCTTCAGGCTACCCAGTAACTTGTACATCTTGGCACAGTTTGGATGTCTGGCGGGTCACGAATCTATATATCCTTTTTTGGCAGTGTTTGGCAAAAACAAGCAAAAAAAAAAACCAGTATTTTTTGTATTTCAGGCAATCCGCGGTTTGAACTTTCTTCTGCCGGTTTTGGAGTTTTTAGGGTCTTCGAAAGCCTTTAACTTCCGGTGCATATCAACTGGAAAGATATTGAAAAGATGTGGGAAATTAATAAAGGGAAATTACGGAAATATTTTTAATAATAATATATACTTTTTTCTAGTTTCTTTTTTTTTAGCTCTTTTTGAGCTCTTTTTAACCTTTTTATTTGATAAATTAGCTTAAAGGTTGGTTTATAATGGACAAAGGCAACTCTGGTTACCTTAAACATTGCTTTATAAAGAAAAAAGGCAACTCTGGGTATCCCAAATATTGATTTATAATGAAAAAAGGCAACTCTGGTTAGAAACAAGAAAGGTAACTCTGCTTAAACATTGCTTTACAATGAAAAAAGGCAACTCTGGTGCAATCAATCAATCAATTTATAAGTAAATCAAAAAGAAATGATAAAAAATTTAAATATTATATAGAAGACCCGTTAAGGAGCGTTTGAGAAAGAAGAATTTCTGAGTACGCGATTTCACATAATTGAGGCAGGGTCTTGGGTGGCGCTTGGGTCAACTGCGTTGCACAAAGATCGCCACGAGGTGCAATGCCCCCGCATGAGGCATGTGTTCTCAGGCATGCCTGAGCAAGAGGAAACCCACGATTTGGAATCACAATCAACAAAAATAGAGGGGCATGTGGAGCAAATGGAGCAAATGGCAATTGGTCACTTAAATGGCGCATCAATTTCCTTCTCCTCCGAATTTCGTGCCTCACTTTGTGGGGCGAAATGTGTTTTTGATTGAAATTGAAACCGTCTCAAGATTCTATTAGTTTATGTAGATTTATAACAGACACGACTAAAAAAATGCGAATACGAATACGAATAAATAAATACACATTCTGTTTAATTTTTAAATCAATCTTTGTTTCGGCAAACTTCAAATGCCACCAAGGTGTTGTTTTTTTTCCAATCAGCGGAATGTACTTCACAGATACAGTTTGTATCTAGATAGTGTTTATCTTAGATAGAAAAAATATATTATATTAGAGATAAGAGAGAAAATAGGTGGAAAAATAGAGGGAAATATTCTAAAATCAAAATGAAAACTTTTTTTTTTAAATTTTTTACACTTTTTGAAACATTTTTTTTTGCAATTGAATTTATTTTTTTTTTTTAACCAGACAACCTTCTCCCCCTTCTTCCTGGCAGCTACCCCCCTTTACCCTGCCACCTCCCTTTTCTGTTGTTGTTGCCTCATTCGTGGCACGCTTCGTTGGCTCCACTGACTTTGCTTTAAAGTCGCAGCCATAAACAATGGCCAGCCGTCCGTCCACGTCCTTGCCCCTCCCCCTGACTTGCCACCACCTGCCTGTACCACCTGTACTCATCCCCCGTCCCCTCTCTCTGTGCCACACATGCAACTGGGCTGCACTTGTTGAGTTTTTTGTTGAATTTTTTGTTTCAAATGAATTTTCATTGCCAAGGTTATGGGACCAGGAAAGTAGTGCCTGACCACGGATTTTGTGGAAATTATGATTCCAATTGGAGAAGGGGGCATGGCAGGGTGGCAGGGTGGTTGGGGGAGGTGCCACCCCACAAGGGGCAGGTATCAGGTTCGCCAATTGTTCCGCAAAAAGGTCGCTGCAACAGCTGCATTAGGCATTATTTTATTATTTGAAACCAAATACAGGGGGGGATTACATTATAGAATTACATAAATTTGTTTATTTTTATTATAAATCAAGGGGGAATATATTTGAGATCATTTTTTAGGGGAAAAATATTGCAATAGTAGTTGATTTTTTATGATTTTGTATATATTTCTTATAATTTATTGAAAATATATTTAAAAATGTCTAATAAAATAAATAAAATATCTAAAGATAATCGCTTCCTTTCAAAGCTTTTCCTACATTTGTAAACATTACAAGCTTTGTTAAATTTTAAAATTAATTTAACACGCTCTTTTCTTAGTCTTTTTTTCTCTAATAATTATCAATATTGGTTATGGGTTATTTTT
Organism: Drosophila vallismaia; assembly: GCA_035047325.1. Lineage (NCBI taxonomy): Eukaryota > Metazoa > Arthropoda > Insecta > Diptera > Drosophilidae > Drosophila > Drosophila vallismaia. Next base: position 9,200,123 of record JAWNPU010000025.1, on the reverse strand, counting down.
TTCCGTGTGTGTTTGTTTTTGTACTCAACACACTTTGTTGCTTTGAGAGTCTTTTTAAAAGCATTGGCATGCTTAACCTTAACATGAATACAAACAGCAGTTGCACACGAGAACAGAAACACAGAAACTGCAATTGCAATTGGAATTTGAGATTTTTTTTCCCACTCCATCAGCCGGAGCCGGAGTCTGAGTCTGAGTCTTTTGAAGTTGTGACGTCACCTGGAGAGGAGGGAGTGGGAGCTTCGATTGCATTCAACTGTACAAACAAACGAGTTCCATTAGGGTTTCGGGTATGCGACTTTGGGTCATGTTTTAGGTCTGCCTTTTGTTTGGCTAGCAGCTGGCCACCAAAAAGCGGAAGTTGCCCTTTGCCCCTGTGTGTGCATGAGGGTGCTGGGTGCTAGGGATGGCACTGTGACTCACGCACCCACACAGGAAATTGAAAATGGATCAGTTGGGGATTTTTGTTAATTAGGTAACAATAATGAGATATAACAAAAGATTTAACAAGAACAATCTAATCAGATTTATTTGAAGAAAATAATCCAGAATATATTGTTACCTAAATACTAATACCTTATTAATTACCTTTAGTTAGAGTTGAACCTTCGCAGTATTCAATTTTAAAACCCCATAAACTATCGCCTCACGCTGCCATCTCTAGGGATCTATGCAAACGGCAGCTGGTCCAAGCTTTGCATGCAGCTCAGGGAGGATCTTAGTTAGAATGGAAAGCAAAAACCGCAAGCTAGCGTGCACATAATAGGGATACGAAACGAGAAAGAGTGGGAGAAAGCCAAAAGAAGGTGGTCTGGCAGGGGGGAGCGCATTCTCCGCTACAAGAAGGTAGCTGGCTCTGGATTCTTCTCCCTTTCCGGGGCACTTGCTTTTCTAATTGGAGACACATGCTTGGGATAAACATAAAAAAAAAAACAATGAGTCGCCACTTTTCTGAGCCATCTAAATTGACCATTTCCGTTGAACCAACGAGGGGGACACAAAAGGGGGGCGATCATCTTTGGGATGTCGCCGAATGGGGAGACTTCTAAGGTGAAGCCGCTGAACGCAGTAAAATACGCAGGAGTTCTCCCATTCGGTGAGTATTTTCTCTAATATTTGAATACATCTCCCCTTTAGAATCCAGGCTTGATTTCAACAACAACATAAAAGGAAACGAAGGAAAGGCGCAAAGAGAGAGTGCATTAAGCTGAGAGTTTTTGTGTAAGAGAGAGAGAGAGAGTCCCAAAGAAAGGTGTGAAAGAAGGGGAGGGAAGAAGAGAGACACAAGAATCACCCAAAAAAAAGAGATACAAAACTGAGCAAGTGATCATTAAGCCTTAATGGAGGTTTTAAAACCAGAATAAAACCAATTCTAAAAACAGATTCTTTGCAGAGGGTTCTTCAGTTCAGTCTTCAATTAAAGTATTACTTCCAGACCGACAACTGGCGCTTAAGCTTCCAAGATTCCAAGATTAAGCGATTATACAACTGATCCGATCCGGCTCCAGCCGTCTCCCTCCCTCCATTGAGCTGTATCAAACGCAAAGCTCGGCTTACAGAGCTTTTCTTTCAACAGCTTTCAACGGCACACACGAAGAATGCATTCTTTTTTTTGTTTCTTATTCTTAATATAGTTTTTTTCATTAAGATTTAACTTACGCGAAATTCCGTTGTCTTGGTTCCTTTTTGTTCCTTTTTTTTTGGGGATCTTTTTGTTTTTCTTTTTTTCTTTTGATTTTGTCACATCAGCTGTACTTGCATCGTGTGGGGGTGTTTGTTTGTGCTTCCTATTATTATTATTATTATTATTTTAAATCAGCTGCCAGGTGGCTGTAGAATTTGCATGAAACTGGTTCTCAATGCATCACACAGTGCCTGGCAATTGTTTGCTCCTGTTTCTCTCGTTTTAAAATGCGGTTTTTTTGATTAATTCAAATGTATTAAAATGCAAGTAAAACGCGCACAAAATTAATAAGAAGAAGAAGCGCCAATTTGTACACTCACAGGGGGGTAAAAAAAAACACGAAATGCGTGAAGAAAAAAAATGGTAAAAAATGGTTTTGCGAACTCAACACAGAACTGTTGTGTTTGGTAAATGGAAAAATAGTTTTTCTCGGATCTCGGATCTCGTTTCGTATTGTTCGATTTGTAGATTGTTTGCCTTTTTTATTGAGGTGTTTTGTATATTTTGTATGTTTCGAGCGCCGCGTAGACGCGCTCGCAATGGCTTTTGTCGCCGTCGACTGTGCCGCTTGATTTTCACGTTTCACAGTGCCTGGCTGGCCGACTCAAACTCAAAAAAAACCCGCCACTCGAACTCGAAGTCACTCACTCTTCTCTCTCAGCTGGTGCCGCGCTCAAGCCGCTCTCTAGTACGCTCTCTGTGTCGTGCTGGCTCTCTCTCTCTCTTTCTCTCGAGCGCTTCCACTGCACACGTGTCGCCCCCCCCCCCCCCTTGCTTGTCTTGAGCCTGGTCTCGCTCTCCTATATCCTGTCTCTGTCTGGCCTGAGCTGCTTTATTTGTTTATTTAAACGAATTAAGCCTTAAATTAAACTGATCGCTCACAATGAACTAAAATTGGAGCAGCAATTGCTGCGAAGATATTCACCCCCCAACCAAGAGCCCCCGCCCCTCCTAGAGCTCCATCCCCCCCTCTATTTTTTTTTTTGTATTCAACTCGGCTCTGTCGTGTTTTTTTTTTTTTTGATTACTTGACTTCTTTTCTTGCTTGGCTGCTTTTTTGAATGTTTCGAATTTAGTGTTGTTATCTTTAGTTTTCTATTGTTTGATTTTCGAGTGGGGGAAAAAGGGGAGCCAAGGGCCACGAAAATCTACAAAAAATGATGAAAAACTTGAAATTCTTTTTCATTTTATTTTTGGGAGTGTCTTCAGAAATGATCTCCAAGCTGCGGGTTCATCCGAAAATAAATTGTAAATTCCATAAAGCACAAACAAAACCTGATTTTAGAAAAGGAATAACCAAATAAATTCAATAATGAGGAGAAAGTTTAATGAAAAAAAAACTCAAACAAAATAGTGGTCATAAGTTATGATTCTTAATGGAAAAAAATAATGGAAATCAAACCTGTATTTTAAATATTTCACAATATTCTAGAAGGGTTTTTTTATAGCCTCTGAAACCCCCCAAAAATCAAAGGAATTTTTAAAGTTTTAAAGATTCTAGAAAGAATTCCATTTAAAATTTCTTAAAACAAAGTTCTTAAATTATCATCAAGGATCCTTCTCTTTGGAGATCCTTTTCCCTGAAGATTCCGATTTTTTATTAAAAAATATCCTTCAGATATCGGATACGAATATTTCCCCACATCTTTGGTACTTTTTTTTTCACTCATTCCCGCTCAAATTACAGTTATGTGTCTCAAACGAGGGAGGGGGCTTCGATTGCAACCGCATTTCAGCTCGATTATGGTATGAGTTACACTCCCCTCTTGCCCCGCCCCCAAATAAACCCTTTTTTGTTTTAGCCACCTTGGCAGGTTTTGTCTTACCTTTTTCGGGCCCCTAAGAAATCGGCCAAGTCCCCCCATCTTTTTTATTGTATCATGCGGGGAATTCGTGCTGCTTTTAATTTAAAATTAAGGCTGCTTTTTGGTCTTTTTTTTTGGCTATTTTTTTTGGACCTGCCTGTCGCGACTTGGCCTTTTTATGGGGCCGTAATAAACTGCGCACTTTCGGACTTACACGACAAAAAAAAAAACAAAAAACTCAGAAAATAAAAAAGAAATCACAACCGAAAATGTTAAGTGCGTTGTCATTCCAGCGGACACGAGAGGCAAGTAAATGGAGTTCAGGCCCTCAATTGGAGTTGAAGTTTTGACCAAAAATGGTTTTTTGATGGATGTCGGTAATTATTTGTGAAGCCGAAATTATATAACCTCACTTTTTAGAAGCCAAAAATACATAATTGATCATTTCTTAGGCGGACAGAGATCCTCGAGGGAATTTGTAACCAAAAATGGATAGAAAATATTTAAGATTTCTGATCGATAAAAATACAGGGATTTATTTTGGGGAAAAAATCTTAAAAAATTCCCTTTAGGGTTGCCTAATTGCCAATAAATTCCCAAGCCCTGGAACTGACTTTCGAAATCTTAAACAAAAAAAGCGTAAAAAGACATATGGACAAAGCAGTTAACGTCTTGGGAACCTTTCACTTGGCCAAGTGTCACGTCTGTCACAATCTGGCCATTAACCACCGACGCGCCACGCACCACGCCCCCTACCCGCTCCCAGCCCCGTCTCTATACCCGCCTCTATATGTTATATATACCGCCAGGTATCGGGCGGTATCAATATCGTGGCACACAAGTACGTGAGCGGGCGCACGAACCTTCTTGATTTATCTTCGAGTGTTGCAACAACTGAGGATGCAACCAGGAAAACACTCAAACAGATTGCACTCAAGGCTCTCTCTCTCTATAAAGAGAGAAAGTTTCTCCATTTCACTCAAGGCCAAGGCTAACGCTCCTGCTCTCGTCTCACTCGCTCTCTCCCTAACTCACTCAGTATCCGTCTGGCTCTCTCTCTGGTGGCAGCAGCTGCTCCTGTTTTGCAATTTCCTTTTTGGTTTGTTTCCTTAAAAGACCAGAAAAGGGAAACGAGAAAGATGACAGGGCGGAGAGGGTGACTGCCAGAGGGGGTTGCAGCTTCCTTTTACGTCTGGCTGGAAAATACACAGAAAACAAAATCAAGGACAAAAACAAGATCGATTTATGAACGATCCCGAAAAATACAAGATACAAATGTATCTGAAGAGGCAACAACTTTTCAGTGTTTCTATATATATAAAAATATCTAAATATCTATAGTCGGCAATGTCCAGGGAATGGGAATTCGTCACGTAGACAGGAATCATTGAGAATTACTATAAATAGAGCTCTTTCGGTCGAAATTCAACAAAGAGAATGGCCCAGGTTCTTCAAAGATCCTCGACAAGATCGTTAAAAATTTTGCCAAAGAATATTACAAATTTCTGAGGAAGTTATAAACTGGGATATTTTTGTTTTGAAATAAACAGAATTTACAAAATACAAAATAATCAATCATTATTGAAGAAAAACTCTATATATGATACTTTTTGTTTGTATTATTCTTTAATAAATATTATTTCCAATACCGAGAAGCAAGTTATAAAGTAAACTATGGATAGTTTCTATAGGTTTCTATAAAGAATTCATATAAATTAATCTTTTTATGCTAAAATGATCATTGAAAAGTATCTTCAAGATACTAGGGGACTCCAAAGAACCCATAAAGATAAACCGAAAAACGATCTTGAGCTGCATTTGAATGCTGAAACGATCGCCATTAAAGACATATAGAGATATAGAACACTTAAGGACTGTCCCCCCCCCCATAGACAAGACAAGTTTTTTCCGGCCATTAAAGGCCATTGAAGATCATGTTCGAGCGGATCGACTAAATGGATGTATAATTAGGTGGGAACACGAAGCGCACAAGTGCGGATCGGAATGACTCAAGATGTGTGTTTGGTATCGGGGACTTTGACTGGATAAAACTATATATATGTACATATACCATATATATGGTATATTGTGAAATTATGGTTCTCTTCTGCATTCCAAAACTCCCAACTTGGCAGACTCCCAAGATTCCAGGCAGAAGAATCCAAAAGGAGAAAACCCGCTTGGCTTTCAATTACCAACTCGAGGGCTTGGCTTGGTTTTCTGAAAAAGAATTGGGTGGCGGAGGGTGGCGGAATATCTGGCCCGATCGGTTGACAATGCTATAGCCCCAACTCTCTTTCTCCCTCTTCTGGTGTCTTCTGTTCTCTGCGAAGAATCTTGAGTGGAAGAAGCAGCAGAAGAGACGCAGAAAGAAGTTGAATGCCCTCGTTTATGGTTTGGTTTGGTTTGGTTCTCCTATAAAGAACAGGAAAGTTTTAAATCAACTAAAAAGAGTTTCGAAGTTTGCAATACTCTAGGGTATTATTCTTCGATCCAAAAAAGGTCAAACTTTGCATTCGATCTTTCGAAATTCTAACCTAAAATTGTCTTTAAACTGAGAATTACTTTTTTTTAAAGAGTTCCAATACCCTGCACATAATATCCCTTGGTTATTACAGGGTATTATGTTTTATAAAACCACCTAAGAAAGCATACCAAAAATGCCAACACCAGAAATCAACTTGGCTAACAAAAAAAAAAAACAAGTCAGAAGAACAAAAGCAAAAAGAGCTGAGCTCTGCGGTTTTGTATCTTCGTATCTGTGAGCTCGTTTGTTTTCTGTTTTTTTTTTTGAGTGTTTTTTCTTTTCTTTTCGTTTCAGGCACGTCACGAATGAAATGTCTTACCTGTTGCTGTTTAAACAAAACAAAAAAAACAACAAGTACCTGGTGAGGTCAAAGCCGATAACCGATTGCATCGACAACCAGGGCGCCGGCAAAGGACTTGCCTGCTCCTTGCTCTCTAGACGTTCTAGCCCTAGCTGTTAGCCCTGAGACGTTGTCTGGTAACCAGTTCTCTTCAAGCCAACTAACCCCAAGACTCAGCATGAGAGCTGCTAGTCAAGTATGCTAGTGATGGATGATAAACTGGAGTTATTTCAAGTCTAGCTTGAAAAAGCTTCAAATAACTTCAATAATAAGCCAGGCTTAAAGGCCTAGACTCTCTTGATTTCAAACCCCAACCTACCGAAAACGTGTTTAAATATATTTCTAAAATTCTCTTCCTCTTTGTTATCACTTTCCAGAGTGTCTTATCACTGGTCTTGACCCTTGGAGGTCAGAAATAGACGAAACAGACAAGGCTTTTGGCTGGATTCAAGCCAGTCTTACAGCGCTTCCGCTCTCTTGAGCCGCGCTCTCGGCGGGGGGACGTGCTCCCTCTCTCTCCAAAGGTGGGCACGTGAAACGAACGGAAATGGAGTCGCTTCAGTATAAACTTGGCATCTGCTGGCGACGCTAATACTGCATATTTCGAATTAATAATTTCTGTTTTTCGGCCCCACAACTATTAGATTTGTTGTTGCGTGACGTAATGCCCGCCGTGGCAACGCCAACATCCGCCCTTTGGCCCCTGGTCAAGGTCTTGGCCCTGCTGGTGCTGGTAAGCCTGCCCATCGTAACGGTATCGGGTATTGAGTGCTACGTATGCGATACGAGCGACACTGATCAGCCGTTCCAGTGCGGCGAATGGTTCGAGCGGTACGACGAGCCCGACATCCAGCCCCAGAACTGTTCCAGTGTCCATGGAGCGCAGTTTTGTGTGAAGCATGTGGGTCGCTTCGAGGGCGGTATTGGGGCGAAGCGCTTCTGCAGCTCCAAGGATCTCGGAAACTATTGCGACTATGTAAGGAATAAGGGCGATCGGATGGATTACCGCAGTTGCATTTACACTTGCGATACGGACGGTTGCAATGCCGCCTCCTCTCTGGTTTTGGGGGGCAACGGTAAATGGGGTGTGGTTGCTGCTACTGTTGCGCTCCTCCCTCTCACGCTTTTAGTCCGTCACTGAGAGTGGGAGAGTTGGAGAGCGGGCGAAGAGCACCCTGACAAAGCTTTGTAAACACAAACAAGCCGCATCACAGTCGTCTTTTTATTTTTTTTTTGCGTAATATCTAAGTTTGTTAATTGTAAGTTGTAACAAAGTAACTCCAATACACGCTCACACACTGTTAGTATTTAAAGAAAACAAAGAAAAAGAATCTTGAAAATCTAACCTGCAAACGATGTTTTTATTTGATTGAGCGGGAACGAATGGCAATGAAACAGCAGGTGAGTTTGGAGATCAATTAGTGAGTGGAAGATAGATAGCTGACTAGCGAGAGAGCGAATGAGATCGATTGTGAGCTCTGTAAGCCACGCTTGCGCAATTTGAGCTTTTTTTTCGAAGTACTTTGAGTTGGGTTGGACTTCCTTGGAGATTTTTCAAGAATTTCGAAAAAGGGTTTGATATTTCTTAATTATATTTTGAAGATTTCCAATGCGAAACATGCAAACTAAGAATAAATCGCAATAAATGCTATATAGATTATAATCTTTTCAAATCCCAATTGATCCCTGATGACTTAACCTTATTTTTTTCACATAATTTATTAGAAATCCAAGCTAGATTAAGAAACCACCTTGACAAAAAAACGTCGCCATTCGATCTTCATGACATAGTTTCATAGATTTAGCGATTTTGCAATTCCCCGCGGCGATACGCGGTCACCTTTTAAGAACCGACCGACCGACCGACCGACCGTTCGATTAGCTGACCTCCGATCAATCGAAATCGGAATGGCAATTCGAATTGGATTTGACGTACTTTTCATTTGGCAATTGACGGAGATCATTTAAGCCAGCTCGGCTCAATTTGCAGCTGATTGATTAAGCTCAAAGAGAGCGGCAACCTGGTCGATGGAAACTCCCGCTAACAGAGGGACCAGAGGACACACGGACTGACAGACTGACAGACTGACAGACTGCCAGACGTACAGTTGCGTAATTGTCTAAATTGAAAGCGCCTTGAGGCGCTATCATTGGGGCATGCGACACTAATTCGTGCTGGGCAACGATCTCTGTGACAGCCACGCCCTACAAATTTCGAGCTACCCAGAAGTAAGGCAAAAGATATTGTATCTAAAAAAAGAAAGTTCAAAGATCACCATGACACGGGGTATCATAAATCACAATTATTTACTTTGATTTTTAGAGGGGAGAGTATTGTACTTGTACTGTCTTCTTTTTCCAGAATCCCAGTATCATTTTTTATAAATACTTTTAATCGGCAAATGTCGATTCATTATCAGCACTTCAAGTGACACATTTTGCCCTGTCTCTCCGCCTCTGATGACCACAAAAAATTCCATTTATTTCGCTTATTTAATATTTCTATTAACTAGGAGATAGGGAAGATAGGGAAGATAGTACCGAAGGCTGATGGAGAGGTTTTATATGGTTAAAAGTCATCTAAAATGTATCTGAAGGGTGGTTTCAAGTCATCAAAATAATAAGACTTGGATTTCTTTTTATCAAAATGAAATCATCACATGGCTGGACTTGACAATATGGAAGATTTAATCTCTCAGGGGATTCTTTTTTTACACAAAACAAAAAATACAGGGAAAAATCATGATTTTGAACTTCCAGGGGAGATTCCCAACGTCTTTTCAAGGTCATTGCCAAGAAGGAGTCTAAAAATAACTCGAGAAATGCAGACGAAATGCATTTGGGAAAATTCTCGTAAATTTCCAGCGATTTCCTAAAACGTGTGCCACATGCCACATGCTGCACGAGAAAACCCCGCGGAGTGGCAGGGGAGAGGGGTGTGAAGCAAGCACTGAGGGAGAAAAATAAATAGGATATAGAGATATATAGAGAGAGATATAGCCAACAACCCCTGAACACAAAATCTCTGGACAACCCCATAAATTTTCTGACAGAAAAACGCATTTAGATTGGAAATATCCCGAAAAAAAAATACATTTGTTCAGGCTGCTGCGTCATTTAAGGTCCTTTTTGGGGGTGGATCTCTCCCACCCACCGAGACAAATCCTTGAGAGAGCCAACGCCAGAGAGAGCGAGAGCGAGAGCGTATTATCCTTTGTTCCTGCTTCCTGACACAAAACAAAGGACCTTTTGACTCGAAAATCGCAAAAACGACTCAAACTCGAAACTCAAAACTGACCTACGCGATGGAAATTTTTGCGTCATTCGCGGAAGCTCTAGGATTCCACAAGATGACGACACAAAGGACACAAAGGAGCTGCCGAATTCCTTTCCTTGTTGCCGGAAAAACGACGCACCGAAGGTCGTTCACTTGGAGAAAGAAATATTTCGGGGGTGGCTTTTCGGTGGGTTTTATCCTGAAGTAGGACCTTTATTTTGACTTTTTGTTGGAGATTTTAATAGGATTTTAAGGATATTTTTGGGTAGATTTCAGAATAGGAAGAAAACTACCTAAGAATCTATAAATGTAGTACTGGAAAAAGGGTTTTGAAACTCTGGAAAAATTGTCTAAGACCTCTGGAAAACCCAGTATTATCTTGTCAAGTATCTCTGATATGATAATCCCTAGTGAAATTTTGCTTTCTTATACTATAAATTTTAGAACTTTGGGTTATATAATCCACATCTGAATCCAAATCCCATGAAAGGAAGTTAAACAAAGCAGAAAAAATTAAAACTGTTCCCAATTTCGAAAAGAGGCAAATGAGATGCCCGCTTGAACTTTTCTAAATTGCTAATAAAACCTTATAAATTGTGTCTTGTGCCTCATAAATATATATCTATATAGAAAATATATATATAGAGTGTAGTGTGCAGTATAATTGGTACCTCCAGTACCTCCCTTGTACCTCCAGGACCCGCTGGTGGCAGTGTCTCGGTGGCTAATCCCCACAAATTAAATGCAATTGAAATTGAAATAAATTTGCATGCCAAGAGATTGGCAAATGTATGCAACAAGTGTCCCAATTGCATGCAATTTATTGGCAACAAATACCAGACCAGACGGCGGTGCATCCAAAATCCGCCTCTTCCAACTATTTTTTTATGCCACACTTTTCTCTATTTTATATTTTTTATTCCCAGGCAGCTGCAAAAGTTCAAAAGTGTTAATTGTCGCATCAATTTCGATAATTGGAAGGTATGTGTGACATTCACAAAGAATTCCGAGGGTAAGATATGTCACAAAATTTCCCTCTAAAGAACAGGTGGGAGAATAAAGTCTGTAATTTATTTCGATTTCTAAATTGGATCTCCTAAATGTTAACGGTCATTCACCACTGCGGGGGTTAAGCAGAATAAAAAATCTACAAAAAAATAATAAACAATGGCAAGAGAAACAATCCCGCAAAAAAAAAAAAAAATCAAAGACAATAAACAAAAAATGGTTAAGGTTTTTCGATTTGTAAGACGATTCGTGAAATACTCTACAAAAAAGAAAGAATTTTATAGAAAAATACTGGGTTATTTTTTAGTTTTCTTTAATAGATTTTTAAGTCCTGAGATCTAGAAAATAAACCCTTTGGTTTACCATAAATACTGGTTTTCTAGGATAACTCAGCAGATTTAAGGGCATTGACAAAGCGAGGCTTAGCATCTTATTTATTATTTGATATATTCCGAAATCTCCCCAGATCCCGCTTTCTGCTTTGATGGGACTTTTTTTTATATATATCTTTTGTATATTTGTCCCAGTGGGAAAAAAAAGCCGAAACCCCAAAAAACTTAAAGAAATCACTTGATATGCAGGCGGCGATCCAATCGAACTGATTTTAAAGAAAAAAAAAACAAAACAAGAATCGAATCGAGTTAGAGTTCTGAAATGAAGACAAAAAAACTGGAGATCTAGCAAAACCAATAAAAAATCTAAAGGCACTGAGGAAAAATAGTAAATAGTTAAATTTATTAAATATCTAAATTGTCAAAAAAAAACATAAAAATACTTTGAAAAATGTTTAAGAAGTCTGAAAAACTCTTCCTGGTTTGTGAAATACTTTTGATATTAATTCATACTTTTCGAAAAACAAAACTGTATTTTCATCTTTTTCCTTAAAATTTGTTAATTAAATTAGCATTTTTTTAGTCATTTTTGTTTTCCGTGTTGAGGTGACAAGAAATAAACCTGATCCCCTCACAAACTCTGGCACTGGCCGGTGCTTTGAATGTTGAACTTTTGTTGAGACTGAATTCGATTTAGATTTTAGCCATGGATATAGCTATAGCTTTAGCTTTTCCATAGCTTTCGGCCTGCTTACCTGGTTGGCATTGACCGCAAACTATCAAAGCGAGAATCTTGTCAGAGCGACAGACAGATGGATGTTGGAGACTCAAAACTCGCGACTCTAGACTCAAGACTCGAATGGTTATTACCACTTTTGGGTAAAGGCAGGTGTCATAACTAGTATTGCCATTACACCTATTGGCCAACACAACTGCCAAAAGCTAGTGCCAAATGTGTCTAACCGCCAAGCTTCTCCTACTAATTGATTGCCACAGACAGCTGCCGCACTTTTTGTGCCACAAATGCCCCAATCCGGGGAGGGGGAAAAACCGCGATGAAAATCGTCTCTAAATAGGGAATTGGTTATGACAGAGCCAGAATGCGTTAATGCTGAGTGTTTCCAGTCGCTTGTCAATTCTTGGCATATCTTTTTGGCAGTGCAACAATTCCATTTCAAATAGTTATGGAGAAACAGCTCGTCTATAACTTTATTTACTCAACAAATATACAATTGTTGGGAAGAGTTGCCTCGAAGATGAAGATTAGTAGGAAATCGCTCTAAAATTCATTTAGGGTATTCCACTCAAAGATCGGATAAGAATTGACGGAGATATAGCTTCGGTTTTGGTCTATATAGGAAAACCCAGTATTTTTCAAGGGGTCTCCCAAGAAAAATCACCAGAAAATCTAAAAAATATTTCGGTTCAATATTTTGATGCAGTTCGATAGGGAATTGATGAAGGAATATTTTAAGATATTCCGCTTAACAATTAGATTTAAAATGGAAAAGATATGGACTTAGAAAAGAGCTATATATGAAAATAATAAAATTTACTTTGCTGAACTCGTCAATAAATATTTTCCCTCTTCACCTTTTAAATAGGTTATCTTTATTCGTATCTTGGCTTTATTTTTTATCAACTTGTAATATCTTATAGGAATTTTAGATGGTTGGCACAAAAAAAATAGAAAACAATTGAGTTTTTTAAAACCACAAACACCTCCACATCCGATGGCGTGGATTTTCTATTCGAAAAGCTTGGAAAACACTTTCGAAACCGCAGCGGATCGCCTTAAGTGGGTCACCAAACCGCACTGGGCCACGCCCACGTCCCCCAGAAAGGTGTCTGGTTGGTTTTGGAACAAAAACACAAACACATATATATTTTTTTTGTATTTTTTTTTCCAAACCAAACACTAAATTACCGTTGTCGGCCATTTTAAGCGTGTTTTTTACGCGACCGAAAACCTGTTGCTTTTTTTAAGATTGAACTGAAAATAAAACAAAAGCCGAATGTCTCTTAAAAATAAATATATATTTAAATGAACATCTAAACAAAAAAAAAACACTGACAGAGTTCGCGAAAGTAATTAATATCCTAGCTAGTTAATTGGAATGCATAAATTATAGATTATAGCCAGTTTTTTTTTTTCAAACCGCTAAAGTGCCCATATCGGAGACGGCCGGAGGCGTTGTGCCACCCGCAGTGGGCGTGGCAGCATGTCGTTGATGCAACAGAGGAGAGTCCACAGTATCCAGACGATTGATGTCCGGATAGCAAGGCTTCAGGGATGAGGAGGAGGTCGGTGCTCCCAGGTCCCTGTAGGCGTTGATGTCGTTGTCCGTCTCCGGGTTGGGGAACTCGCTGGCCAGGTGGTAGATCACCTTCTTGAAGAGGAACTCGGAGAGGTTGGTACGCAGGAAGAACAGGAACATCCAGTTGGAGAAGTTGCACTTGTCAATCACCGCGGATAGCTCCTTTTCGTCCAGTCTGCCTGGCTTGGCCCAGTACAGGGACCAGCGGGTGAAGGTTATGCTGGTTTTTGGGGGAAGAGAGGGTTTGGAATGGTTTTGGGTGAAAAGATGAAAGTCTTTACTTACTTTCTATATAAACAAAGGGTGAACAACCGCCAGATAAGACCCAGAACGGTGACTGTCAAGAGGAAGGCATACCAGAACCACAGAATCGTATAAATCTTCTCGTTCATGATGTTCAAAGCCATGACACAGAGGGTATCGTGATCCTGGAGTGATCCACCGGCACCATATTTATGGAAACGACACTTTGTGACTTTGGGAAAGACAATATCCAGGATGCTGAGCTCATCGGACCAACGTCCTTTTAGGGCCTTGGGTCCCAGGTCCAGGAACTGTCCTCCCAGAAAGCGATTCGTCCAAGTGATTTGAAGCAAAAGATTCGCCAGATTGAGGAACTCCGTGAAGACCAAATGAGCTCCCCACGACTGATTCAGACGCATTCGATCGATCATTGTCCTGCGAATGTCCTTGATCCTTTCGTCCGCCTCGGCCATGGACGGGATGTTGAGCTTTCCGATCCGTAAACTATCGTTTTTCAAGTACCTGGTCAGGCCAACCATTTTGAGGCCGAAGACCAGGGCCTTGACCCGACCGCCCTCCCACTTCTTCCACAGAACGTGCGGCATGTAGAAGCAGAGGGCCTGGAAGAAGAGGACGAAGGGCACCCACTGGTAGTAGGCGTGCCGCTTGATCTGATCCTTGCTGGCATCGTAGTGTCCGATACCTGGTGGTTCACCGCCAGGTTTGAAAACCGTGTGATTGAGATCGCGAACCTAAAAGGAGGGAGGAGTAACAAATTGAGTTCCATGGATGACGGGTGACCCCGTTGGTGACCTCCCTGGGTGACCCCCCTCTAGGTACCACTTACCACTGTAAAGGTCGGCGTAAAAAAGCAAAACGTGTTGATAACCGGCGCTATCACTCCATCCGATATGCACTGGATATGCTCACCGATATACTGACGGGAGGTGATCAGCAAGGTGGCCACCAGGAGCATCACAAAGGTCCATCGGTAGTGGAGCTTGAACACGAAATTGTCGATCACCACCCGGGTGAGATCGAACTTGAGGTACTGCCTCACCGAACTGAAGGTGTTCAGCATTGTTGTCGCGTCTCGGTCTCGGTCTCGGCCCGGTTATGCGATTAGGGTTTGCGGGTTGATGGGGTTTCTGGGGGTTCTTGGGGTTCGTTCTTTGGGATTTCGTCCGCTCCGCTTACGGTGGCTAACTCCTCGTAACTGCAAGGCTCGTAACTGCCAGCTACTCTGGTTCTCCGATTCTCGGTTGCCGATTCTACGTTCTCCGTATGCTTTCTGGGCCCCCCTTATCGGGTTTCTCTTTCGAATTCTTTTTTTGGCCAGGAGAATCGCCCAGATCCAGAAGAGCCAGCCAAACCGATAAGATAGCAACCAAAACGCCCAGAAACGACGATTCAGCGGTTTAATTGAGTTTAATGCAGAGTTGCCAAGAAGAGTCCATGGGTAATACGAGTAGTGCTGCACTGACAAAAAAGTCTAGGGACTTTCAAAGCTAAAACTGCAGTAAAGATTGCCAAAACTATTTGGGAAACAACTATTTCTCAAAGTCATAAATGGCTTTCAATCTCGGGTTTCTAGGGTCTGAAGAAGGGATATTTCTTTCAGTGCCTTGACTCCCCTCAAGAACCATTAAAATAGCTCCCTTATATTTCTGGTCAGTTGGCAATTTGAAAATAAATTCAACGTAGAGCAACGCCATGTCATCGGCTCGTGCCGATTGAGCTAAAATATAGAAAAGACAAAAAAAACTGGAAGCCATATAGTTCTCCGATTACAAATTTCGAAAAGAGCGTAAATCGAAAACCGAAGGGCCCTCAAAATTCTTAGGGTTTGTCTTATCGAAAGGTCTTTGTTTGGGGGTTACGCCAGGCCTCGAGATTTCTACCAGGTGGGTGAGTGTGTTCCATGATTGGAAATGAGTAAGACCCCAAGACGAAATCTAAATTAGAGATCCAAATGCCTTTTCAAACAAAAACAAAGGCTTCATGAATCAGTGAGAATAAATAAAATGAGTCAAGAAATTCCACAAGAAATAAACTCATTATGATAAGTGATGAAAGTTTTATGAAGGTTTACCTTTTCTTTTGGACAGCAACTAATAAAGTATATATATTTTTACATAAATCTCAGTTTGATTCATTGTTGACATTCTTTGGAAATTCCCATTTAGAAATCATAGCTTCTGAGTCATTTTTGTTTTCTAAGGAAGTATTTCCGATTTAGTCAATTTTTTTTTCACTATTATTTCAATTGCGAATCAAATTGATGGATGGCTCAGACTCGATAAAAATATATTTGTCTTTATAGGCGACATAATATCGTGGTGTATTGACCCAGATCAGTGCCAGACACAGATATCTATATATATATCTCGTTTTTTCTAGGCTCTAGAGAGTCCACCCTCGGAGCTTTCAGTTCTTATGATGGATTTAGTCGAGTGTTTGCTTTGGCTTGATGCGCCCGCCACAAGGATTTACAAACATGGAATGTACTGTGGATTTAACAGGTGTGTTTTAGCCACTTTCAGATATACACTGAGAGAAAATCAAGCTAATAAGAACCATATAAAACGAAAGACAGATAGATTTTTTCACATTCCAATATTTCCCAGTATTATCTGAAAGTCTTCTAGGAATACTTTAGCTTGAGGAAGCTTACTAAACTTTATATAGTTTTCTTCCAGTGCATTTATTTATTCTATTGCCTGCAGTGTCATAATTTTGTCTTTGACTCAAGACTATCTTATCTTCCCCTACCAATCCCTTGGTTCCGTTTCAAAGTCTCCCCCATTCTTTATTATTTTCTTTTCTAGTTTTTTTTTTTATTTTTTTGGGACACTGACTATTCTATAGTAGACTAAGATCCGTAGTATCGGTGTCACTATCTCTATCTGTCGCTTATCTAAATGACTTTACCTGGTATTCATATTCGTAGCACTCGTATTTTTGGTCTTATTACTTAAGCGGCCAAGTGGTGGGGCCGGATAAGATATAGTAGACCTGGTACTATATATCAGATATAGAAATAAAAACGCGTGCGTAACTGGAGCCCCCAAAAGTGCCGCGATATTGCCGTGTATTAGTAATTGCAACATTTTTAGCCGCTTGACTGGCCACCGCGGGGCTCCGATTTTTCCCCATCTAGAGTTTCGTTGGAAATATTGTACATTTTTATGCCCTATCAAGGTATATACTGATTTTAGATAAAATATTTCAAAACAAATAAGGAGAATACATAATGAGAGTAAACTATATATATTCTTGATCAGGTTTATCTCTAGTGATTCTTTTTTTAACTTTAACTTCTCTCTCACAGTTTGAAAGTTATTGATTCCAGATTTTGTCCTGATACTCCCAGAATATATATTTTGAAATAGCCAAGATCGTTATATGTACTATAACTATAACCCATAGCTTCCATACAACTAAACCATCGGAAAGACCATAACCTTTGTCTGTTCAAGAAATCCCGATTTTAGAATCTTTTTATGAATAAATTTGAAATCTATTAGAATTAGCTGACTATATCGTATTAGCTATTGTCTATTGACTATATCCCAAACCTAAAAGGGTATCTAAACTTCGCTTTCAACCAAAAAAAAACCTTTTCTTTTCCATTTGGATAGGATTTTTTTTTGATTATTTCCCAACTTCTGATGAAAGTTCATTGATTCATTGACTTATTGCTTCATTAACATGGCCCAGAGCACCGATAAAGATACAAATATATACATTATATTGTAATTACTTATATAAGCACTTGGCAGTCTTGCATTGAAATTTAAATATTATAAATCAAACCGCAATGAAATCGAAATTCGAGCCACTCGAGCAAGGCGCTGCACACATTTTACCCTCGGCTACAGATTCAATTACCACTCATAAGCAACTTAATATACATACGACTATATCGAGATATTGATACTGAATATATATATATATATATATAAGATATATATATCTATTTTTTAGCATTCGTTGCAACACAAAAATTCTGCTGAAAAAGTGAAAGTGTTTTTGATTTTGAAATTGTTTGCTGGATCTCATTGCAAAAATCGTTCTTTTGGCATTTACAAGTTTTTCTATTCTACATTTTGCCTTTTTTGATTTGCAAAACAGATATATTCGTAGATATAAAAAAAACCAGTTAAAATCCATCTGGAATTATCATTATATCTGCGTTCGTTTCGCAAAAAGTTGCTGTCCTTAAAACTAACTTATTTGTGATTTTTGGGTCAAGTCTTGGCGAATTACAATCGAAACCCCTCGGTCTTTTTAATTAATCCGATTTGCAATTGAATCTACTTATCGAAGTATGTAAATTTTTATGTTTTAATTGACAGTGAAAAGCTGTTTTTAATAATAAGAAAAAGAACTAATCAAAGACAGGTGATTTTGAGTTTGGTTTTTGTTTTATTTCTGTTGAAAAAATATCTTTTTTATTGGGTTTTCAATATTTTAAATTGTCATTTAGGTTTTTTTTCCATTTCTATAAATTTGAAAATATTGAATTCAAGGTTTAAATATATTTTTTAATTAAAAAACCTTGTCAAAACCCTGTGAACTATTATTTGCTTTGAAGTATGGCCGCCTGGACAGAGCCAGCAATCCAAGTATCCGTCAGATACAAAGCAAACACTCAAATAGATAGCCCGAGAGAGAGCTGCAAATAGATAAATTATCTTCGATCCGTTGCATAAGAACAGCCGCAAAAAACTCTCAAGAGAGAGCGGGAAGCGCGAGAGAGCAAGGGATTGAGCGAAAATGAGAGAAGCGCATGCGTAGCCGATGTATCTGATGGATTTGCTTTTGTGGCCCTACACAGATTTTATTTATTTTGTTTTGTATCTTTTTTGGTTTTGTTTTTTTTTTGGATGTGACGCAGACAATTTTCGGGGAATTTTGAAAATTGTGTTGATGTTCGATATCGTGTGAAGACGCTGACTAAGCTGAAACAATTAAAAAAAAAAACCTGGCACATGCTTCGCCGGGCACGGAGCTCTCTTCAAATTGACAATCTCACAGATACAACACAGACAGTCGAGATACAGATACGAGGTACACAGCGCGGATCGTAAATAATACACGAGATTGGAAAATATCTTTATCTAAATATATTCGATCTCTGTCCCCTACCCGTCCCCGTCCCCGTCTCGTCTTGTCTTGTTTTGATAAAATTTCGTAAGTCTGTGCGAAATTTGATATAATTTATTAAGACATCCCCCACCGCTTCGATTATTTGCTGTTTAAATAGCGTAAAAAGCGTTGTTGTTTTTTTTTGCTATTAATAGCCCCGAAGCCAGCCAGACAGTAGTTGGTTAAGACATTTAGGCCTAATGGGTTTATACCCGAAATTTATGGCTTTCCTCTCGGCTCGTTGACAGGCACTTGCCAATCATAATTGATTGAGAGGCCTTAAAAAACTACACCTCCTTTTTTTTTTAGCGCAAAATTACATCTTACTTGGGGCAATGTCTTACTATATAGTTGATATTTTGCACTAAACCTAGATTTATTACCAAAAATGTAATAAAATCTAAGCACTATCTTGATCCATTGAAAAGATACTTTTCAGTGAATACCTTCAGGGTTCGATCCTACTAGTAGAATGTAGTAGTATCGATAGTATTATATTTTTTTTTCGATTATATATTTTGTACATTTTTTCCTTATCAATCCAGGGCGCTACAGAAGCTACCATTACGACATCTAGACTGTTTCAAGGCACTTGAAAGCAATATAAAGCCTTATATAGTGTTATGTTTAGGAATTACATATATACGAAAGGTATGTACAAAAAATATAAATTTATATGAAGGTTTAGTCGAGAGATAAGCCCGTGTGCCGGGGGATTGAAATGTTTAATTTACAATTGAGATAGTTTCGAGGGTTTCGGAGTGGAACCCAAAAGAACTGCTATTTGCCTTTGAATTTATGGACCCGTAGAACAGGTAAATTGGACACAAAAGAAGAAAAGAAAAGAAGAACCACAAGACGAAGGGGAAGAAAGTCCAACCTGAGAAGATCGGGCTAAAAGAGAGCGAACAATGAGAAGCCAAGAAACGAGTGTAACAGGTAGTCGTTGAGTTTTTGTTCCTATTTCAGGGCACTTTACTCTCTACACTTGGGGAAAAACTAGTATAGTTTGTAATTATAAATAGTATAAAATAAGTAAACCTACATAATAACTAAGTTACATAAATTTTAAAACTATGACAAACTATGATTTTTTTTTTCCATTTCTGTTTTATTTTTCTTTTAAATATGATAAATAAGAATTATTTCTTTAAAATATGTATTCTTAAATCTATTTAATAAAAAATATATATTTTTCCTATCACAAAATGATCATATTTTTTTCTCAGTGCCTTTCTGGGCCTGAAAAGTCCTCCTAAATGTTGTTTATTTTTCACTCTGTCGTATACCTGAAAACTCAGGTAAGTTCTTGTACTCCGGTAATTGTTGGAAATTCTCAGGTTTACCCCACACACACACATATACGAATATATACACAAAAACCTTGTGTATTTGTAAGTGTATCTTTCAATGGCTGGATGTTGTTTCTGTTGTTGTCTTTTTTATTTGTGTATAGAAATGCAGTGAAAGCCGTAT
The DNA here is from genome assembly GCA_035047325.1 of Drosophila vallismaia. Classification (NCBI taxonomy): domain Eukaryota; kingdom Metazoa; phylum Arthropoda; class Insecta; order Diptera; family Drosophilidae; genus Drosophila; species Drosophila vallismaia. Next base: position 9,179,962 of record JAWNPU010000025.1, on the reverse strand, counting down.
GCTCCAGCATTTTTTAAAGTCTCCTTTATGCAGTGCTTCGTCTCTTTTTAATGCTTTGTACTTGTTGTGCTTCGGTGGTGCAGTGGCTCCAAAAAAAAAACAAGAAAGAAAGAAATGGAAAAAATACTCCAGCATCCAACTCAATTGACAACGAGTTTCCAAGAACTTGTCGCCCCACACTAATACATATGTACATATATATTCCTGTACAAAGCAAACTGAGACTCCAAAATAAACGCGTGGAGTTCCAATATGGCAGTCTATGTGTTGCTAAGAGCGGAGGGGGAGGTGGGGGAGCTGGAAGGGGTCAAAAGGCTGAGTCTGGGGGTTAAGTGCATCAAACATCGTTGCCAGATGTATTCGAAATTTAATATTCCCGACTCGAAAGATGTTGGATTTATCTCAAAACCATTTTCCAAAAACATACTCATTATTTATTTACATTTAAAATAAATTTCTTTTGTAAATTTTCTAAAATTCTGAAACTTTAAGTTGTATAAATAAGAAAACCCGAAACCCCGTCTATAAGGGCAGCTGTTCTTTGAAATCGAAACCTATTAATTCATCATTAAACCATAATATTGCATCAGTTGTAAACCTGAATAAAAACTACCAAGCTATTAAGTAATAAATATAAATAATTAAGGTTCTTGGGTTCCTGGTTTTGTTATTTTTTTGGGTTTCCTGGCATCTCTGAGTCATACTCTCTTCCTTTTTGGTCCTAACCCTTACCCTTTCTTGAGCACAGCTTCTTAGCCATCCTGCTGAATGCGATAAAGAGAGAGAGAGCGAGCCAGAGAGCGTGGCTGAGAGAGAAAGCAGGCTCAAACAAGATCCACCCCTTGGCCGAGTCACCTGGCCGAGTGGGAGAGCCGTATGTTGAGTGAGTTTCTCTTTCTCGCTCGAATCGCGCGACTCGCGAGAGAGCGCGAACGCCGCTGCCAGGCGGCAGCTCAGCCGAAAGCCGAACGGCTTGAGTTCCGCACAGTTTGAGTTTTCTATCCGAAGAGTGCGCTTAGGTCCGCTGCTGCGACGGTGTTTAAACAGCTACCTGGGCAGTTTTACACCCCTCGCCGTCCCACCCACACGCCACTCTCTCTCCAATCGTCGTCGGAGTTGTTGTTGTTTTTTTTTTCTGACGAGAGCGTGAACACCGCGACACCGAGAAGCTAACGAACTATATAGCCCGAAGCCATTAACGAGATCGGAGACGGAAAGCTCTCCGGAGACGGCAAGATCTCAGTTATATTTTAGTTCTCGAGCTCCTACCCATTATTTTTTTCGTGTGCATTCATAAAACAGAAACTGAACCGTAATGGTCTACACAGGCTAAAGATAATTTTCAATCAAAAAACGGTTATTCGATACAAGTTACACATCAATCTTCATATCAATCACTTTGATTGAAATTTAACCAAAACAACAAAAAAAAAAGAGAGAACCGAACAAAAAAGACAGCAAGATGTTTGATGTTTTCGGGTCCGTCAAGGGCCTCCTGAAGATCGACCAGGTGTGCATCGACAACAACGTCTTCCGGATGCACTACAAGGCGACCGTGATCATCCTGATCGCGTTCTCGCTGCTGGTCACCTCGCGCCAGTACATCGGCGATCCGATCGACTGCATCGTGGACGAGATACCCCTTGGAGTGATGGACACCTATTGCTGGATCTATTCGACGTTTACGGTGCCGGAGCGTCTGACCGGTGTGACGGGACGGGATGTGGTCCAGCCGGGTGTGGGGTCGCACGTGGAGGGCGAGGATGAGGTGAAGTACCACAAGTACTACCAGTGGGTGTGCTTCGTGCTCTTCTTCCAGGCCATCCTGTTCTATGTGCCGCGCTACCTGTGGAAGTCGTGGGAGGGCGGACGCCTCAAGATGCTCGTCATGGACCTCAACAGTCCCATCGTCAACGACGAGTGCAAGAACGACCGCAAGAAGATCCTCGTCGACTACTTCATCGGCAACCTAAACCGGCACAACTTCTACGCCTTCCGGTTCTTCGTCTGCGAAGCCCTGAACTTTGTCAACGTGATCGGTCAGATCTACTTTGTGGACTTCTTCCTGGATGGGGAGTTCAGCACGTACGGCAGCGATGTCTTGAAGTTCACCGAGATGGAGCCGGACGAGCGCATCGATCCGATGGCCCGGGTCTTTCCGAAGGTCACCAAATGCACCTTCCACAAGTACGGTCCCTCCGGCAACGTCCAGAAGTTCGACGGACTCTGCGTGTTGCCTCTGAACATTGTCAACGAGAAGATCTACGTGTTCCTGTGGTTCTGGTTCATCATTTTGAGCATCCTGTCCGGAATCTCGCTCATCTATCGAATCTCCGTGGTGGCCGGACCCAAGCTCCGTCACCTGCTACTCCGCGCCCGCTCCCGCCTGGCCGAGAGCGAGGAGGTCGAACTGGTGGCCAACAAGTGCAACATCGGCGACTGGTTCCTGCTCTACCAGCTCGGCAAGAACATCGATCCGCTCATCTACAAGGAGGTCATATCGGATCTCTCCCGCGAAATGGGCGGCGACGAGCAGAGCGCCCACAAGCGCCCCTTCGACGCCTAATCAATATCTATCGATCGATCGAGCAAATCTATACAACAATATAACAATAACAACAATCATGGAGTGGGGGCGTGGCCGTGTGCCGTAGTGCCAGTAAGTAAGACCCTAAGACCCTTCACCTCCATCTCCATCTCCCAACATCAACATCTCCAACTGCAAGACACTTACTTATCTTACACTTAAGACTCTAAGACTTAGCCTCTAACTATCGTTTTAATTTTAGTTTTTAAGTTTTTTTAATATCCATACAAAAAAAAAACACTTTTTTTTTTTTAATTAGTTTATATTTTTTCGATAAATTTCTGATTATATTCTTGATCTTACAAACGATTTTTCACTCTACACTGCGCGAAAGGGCAGAGATGTCGGGCTGAGCTGGATTCTTCTGGTCTTACGCGGCGGCCATTTGAGCGTAACGCTGGCAGCTCGCTCAAAAAAAAAAAAAAAAAAAACTCCAAAAAGCAGAGCGAGATGGCAGCTGCGCGCATGCGCAACCGTCACTCTTTGTTTCTCTGCTTCTCTCTTTCTGGCCTGGTCACACTCGCGATGCCGAGTTTGAGGAACCAGATTCCCGCAAGAGGGGGTTGGTGCGGGGCAAACCAGTTTGACCAGCATTTCAGTTGAAGTTGAAGATTCTTTTTTTTTTTTGGTTGCCAGCAGGGCAAAAGATTCTTTTCCACTTTTTTATGGCTTGGCATTTCTCCGAGTGATACCCTGTAAAAGTCTGCAACTGTTTGGGTATATTAGACCTACAGATAATAGGGTTATCATCCTCAAAACCTAAAAATATCTTCTTTAAACTCATTTTTAAACTTTTTTAGATCCAAATTATCTTTGACTTGATCTGTAGCTATTACAGGGTATCCCTTAGCTTACCCTTTAACCCTTGGTAATGGTCAGGCACCCTAGCTAACAAGCTCATTATTTATTAGTTGCTTTCAGGGCCTCCGATTTTCTGCCTCGGACTGCCTCGGTCTCACCCCGCCAAGACTTTAACTTCCAGACTTAAAAGTCAAACGGCTATCTATACACTAAGAAAAATTAGGAGTCTTTCAAAAAAAAGTAATATTCGAAGACTTTAGGGAATGCTGTTGGAAAGCTAAAACTTACTTAAAAGAAGGCAAAAAGATTAAAATCTAAATAAAAACAAGAAATTTTTGAGAAATATTGAAAATGTATTGAACAAAAATATTGAATTTTTTGAAAAAATACATTAAAATTTTGAAAGGTTGTATTAAAAGTTTCGCAAAATTTCGTTATCTTTCCATGATTTCCATATTTTTTTTTTTATTTAAAAAACGTTTTTTTTAAGTTTTGAAACAATATTTTACCTTTTTTTGGTTTTTTCTAAGATAGAATATGATTCAAAATACATTTTTTCAAAAATATATTAACAAAGTTTCAAAAGGAAATACCAAATATTTGAAATAATATTGAAAGTTTTCAAATATTCGAAAAGAAATATTTAAAATTTGGTTATCAAATGATAATTTCCATAAATTCCAAACTAAAATAGGGTTTTTATAAGATTTGAAACAATATTGAACCTTTTTTGGGTTTCAAAATATCAAAAATATGATAAAATATATTGAAAATAATATTATCTTTCCATGATTTTCATATTTTTCCATTCAAAATACGTTTTTTTTTAAGTTTTAAAACAATACTGAACCCTTTTTTTTTTGGGTTTTTGAAGATTCTGATTCAAAGATTTGATTCAGAATAAATTTTGAAATATATAATGATTCCTGTTTAAAGTCAAATACTTTTATAATATCCTAATTTTCTATATAATTTGGTTATAGTTTCTTTTTCTAGAATTTCTGACCTCTTTTTGAATTGAAGAATGAGTTGAAGAATTGCTTTCCAAAAGTCTGTCTTCTTGATAAGAAAACAGCTCTCTGGGTCTGTGGTCTCTGGGTCTCTGGTCTGTGTTCTGTGTTTTGTGTTTTATGTTTTGTGGGTCTCGTAATCAGTATTTCTATATAGTATTTCGTTCCCGACTTTAGGCGACTCGCGATCAGTTGGAGAATTCCTCCCTCCGAGTTGCTCAATGTCTGCAGAGTTTCTTTTTTTTGGAGTCTTCGGGTCTTGGACATGCAATGCCAATTAGTTGTTGGTTGCCCAACTACGTGACAGTTTCTTGTTGCTTTCGAGGCAAGTTATCTAATCGAAGACGCGGGCATGCCAGAGCCTGATAAGGTGCAAGATACAGATACAGATACGGGGATACGTACTGTGAGATACACGAAAAAAAAAACAGGCACAACAGATGCTGTTGCCGTTGATTGGCGACAAAGTGTTGCAATTAGAACACATTTTTATTTGTCTGGAAACTGCCTCTCAGTTTTTTCAGATCACCTCAAGATCAGAGATCAGAAGATCGCTGGAAGATCGCTGGAAGATCGCCAGAAGAGCCCCAGAATCCGCCCCGGATCCGTGTAATAGTCCGGCGTAGTTTCGTTTCAATTAAGCCTCGGCCTCGACAGCTTTTCATGATGATCATAATCAACAAATAAGCGCGTTTTTTTTTTTGTAGTTTTTTGTTCTGCCTGTCTGACCGCCAATTTGAGGTATCAATGAATGAATGAATGGACCGCTCTGTCACACCCAGAAATCCCCCCAAACACCCACCCACTCCACTCCAAATTTCCTCTCCCCTAAAAAATACAGACACGCGAAAATTTTTCTCTTTTTTTTTGTTCTTTTTATTTTCAATTTAATTTAGATTTTTGTTCTATTTTTTTTTTTTAAACTATACACGCATTTAATTTGTTAAATTATTTCCCAGGCTTTTAATTGCATTAATTGCTTTCAATTAGAAAAGAGAACAGAAATTTCTCAGGTCAAGATTATATTTTGTTTTCACTAAATTGTGTTTTTATTTAAATTTTAGAAAATTTATAAAATTTATAGAGTTATTAAGAGTTATTGTTTTGGTTTCTGGAGGTAGGAAGTTCCCAGCTCATTAGTATTATTTATGAGTTGAAAATTCTTATAGATCGGAGTAGTATTTTTTTTTTTTATATAGAACAGAATTTATTGTTCTGAGACATAAGACGACTTTATCATATTTCCCATAATCTTATCTAGTTGTCTTATTTCTTCTTTCGAGTGTCAGGTTTCTATTTTTTCTTCTTCATCTTAAGGTTAAAAGCGAAAAAAATCCCCCCGGCCATAATAATTAATATTTTTATTTCTATTTCTTTGCAGTTTCACGCAGCCGATAATTAATTTTTGGTCAAGACGAAGATGAATATAGGAAAGCTGTTGGAAAATCGGGGGAATTCTTCCGAGAAGATTAAGACGACGACGAAGAGGGCTTTTGTGCTAAAAAAAAAAAGAAAAAACACACATATCAACGAATTCCATGGTTTATACGAGAAAAAAACAACCGTTTTGTGTTTAATTGTTTTTTTTTTTTTTTTAAATTCAACAAAAAACAAAAACAAGAGACGTACAACTACAATATACAAAACAGACATTTAATTATTTAACAATAACAATAACAATAACAATATACGAGTAACAATAACAAATACTAGCCGCTGCCAGAAAGAATGAATTGACTTTTCGATTTGGATTAAGACTCGAAAAAAGTCCCAAAAAAAAAAAACACGACAATCAAGCGAAGAATTTCCCGACTTTTTAGCCAAGTCTCAATCCAAATCAAAAAACAAAAACAATTAAAGGAAGAAATTGTGGAAGAAACGTTTTTAAAAGACAGGAGAAACAACATTTTAAACTATACACGATATTGTGTATGAAAAAAAAGATATATATTTATATATAATATATATTTTGTGCAGCAACTAACGAATTGAGATATGATAGATCTATATATATATATACACGAGCATATATATTTTTAATAAATATACAAATATCAGAAGAATATATAAAAGTTTATATATATATATTTACGAATGCCACATGCGAAGTAATATTTATGCTAAGAGTTGTGATCATTGATTAAGACATCTAAAAAAAAAAACGAAAAATTAAGAAAAAAAGTATAAAAACTGCGAAAAAAAAGAATAATTTACATTTAGTAAAGAAACGCCAGCAAATAATAAATATATACAAATATTTTATTTCAATTTTTTACACTTTTAATTTAGCAATTTTCGCCAGCAAATAAATTTATTAATTATATACAATTCATAATTATAATTACATTCTTTTTTTTTTTTTATTCTTGCATATCTTTTGTAGCATTTATTTAGTTTAGCGCAATTTTTTTTACACAACAACAACAACAACAACAAAACACACCGAACTCATCAATAATGAAGAGCAAATAAATCTATTTATAGACGTATATATTTTTGTAAAAATCAAAAATATATATAATAATTTTAAGCGATAATGTGTAAGCATGGAAAAGACAAAAACAAAAAATGAAAGACTCAAAAGCAATATTTAAAAGACAAACTAAAAAAAAAAAACAAACAAAGACAAAGACACTGCAAAAAAAAAAATGAAAGAACGAAAAGCAATCGAAAATCAAATAAAAGTGTTTGCAACTCTGTGTGTTTATCCACAAAACCGATAAACGAGCCAAGCCCTAAGCTAAGTTTCAATTTCAATTCCATATACTTATAAATACTTACATTAAACAAAAATAAAAAACAACAATAAATAAAACAAAAAAAAAAAAAACAACACACACAAAAAAAAACCTGATTTACTATTGTTTTGATTTATTTTTTTTACGATTTACGATTTTACGAACGTTTCCATTTCATGCGAAAATAAACAAAAAAAAAACGAAAATAAAAAACGAATCAACAAGGAAAATCAAAGTAAATAAAAAAAGGAAAATCTTATCTATGGTGGGAAGGGAAGGAAAACAAAGGGAAGGGGTGCGGTTTTTTACTTAAAAAATTACAAACAAACCATAGTTTTTTTTTCTGTTTTTTTTTTGTGGACACTTCAAAGGTTCTCAGTGCACACACCTTGTAAAATTTTCTAGGGTTTTGTGGTTATTTTTTTTTTCTATATTTTATGATCGGAACCCAAAACGTGTTGACTGAATGCAAACTTTGGACCTTACGACCCGGGGCTTTAGCGGTCTTTGACCCCATCTCAGGCGGGGGGCCCTGAGGCCCGATTTCGTCTAAACTCGGGGGGGTTTCTAAAGGAGAATGTCAGGGAGTTGCAGTCAGGGAGTTGCAGTCAGGGAGTTACAGAATTTTAGATAATACCTAAGGGATGACATTTTTTTGAAAAGGTAAAAGGCCCTGAAATAGGTTTTTTAATAAAGATTTTAAATAGTAATATAATTTTTTCTTTCTTTAAGAAAAGGTTTTATATGGATTCCTGTTATAGTTCTTTTTATCCACCTACAAAAATGTGATATATTTCAGGCATTTCTATAACGAATATACCATATATGGTTTAGATCCCCTAAATCATATTTCTTTTATTAGTAATCCATAATAATTGAATATTATGAATCATAATTCAGAGAATCCAGAACAACAGGTGACGAAAAGAAATTCGATTTAGGGGAGTACGTATTATATTTTTCCGATCTAGTTTCCGCTCGTGCCAGGGTATTATTGTTACAAATAGATTTGCTTTTTTTGTAGCTCTAAACAGGCCAAAAAGTAAATAAATATCAATACCATAGAAGACCTCACGTAGTATCCGTTAAATCGACGTAATGCCAGGTAAAAAATAAACCAATTTCTATAGTTTTTCGTCATATTATGACGTAGATAAAAACTATACGTGATTTTTGTATTATTTTATTATCAAACTATGATTAGTTTACCCTAAAGTAGGTGAAGGATTTGGGTTAGCCTTCAAAATTCTTTGATTCTTTCTAGAATTTAAGTTATTTTTTTTTTATAAAATAAAGGTAGGCAGACATTTGCAATATTTACTGGAAAAAATATGGCAACACAACTGATATATGTAAGCCGAGAAGATGTTGAGTAAATTAGCATATCAAATTGAGTTAAACGCTGCAATTGGCCTCAATAAGAACAAATACTTGTTGTCGTAGTCGTACTTGTACTTGTAGGTAAATAATATTACGAAATGGAAGCCAATTCCAAGGAAAGCGAAATGAAATCGCTCAGGGAATGAAATTCCTATAGGAATGGGTTCAAGGAACTCTCCAGAAGACAGTCATATTATTCATAAAAGATATTTTGGAACTATAAATGTTACAAGAAAAGTTTTGGATTTGAAAGGGATTTTAGGGTTCAACTATCCAGAGGACAGGCATATGTCAAAGTTCTATTTAATAAAAGGTAGGTATCATGGATATATTATTAGAAATGTTACGAGAAAGGGTATAGTCTTAAGGGAAAACTTGGTTTTCAAAGGTATGAATAGGTTTTAGTTTCATGGATCCAAGATAAAAGTATTATAATAAATTTATGAACCAGAACCTGTATTCTTCATTGGATAATTGCAAACCATTTAATAAATAGCTTTAAAAAATTGTTTTATAATACAATTTTCTATTAAATTAGAATGATATATCATGATATATCCCCCAATCAAAATATAGTTTACAAAACAGACTGTAAGCCAGCATTTCCTGGATAAATCCCGGGCTGTATGGCCCCCTTCCGGATATATTACGGGCATGGATTTAGTTTCGTTTTGCCGAATCGCGGGTGTACAGATGGGTGGGTCGGTGTACAGATGGCACCCACCCACTCACACCCTTTGGCTGACCTTGCACTTGCGGACGGGGAGCGGAATTTTCAAATTAATTTGTCGCAATTCGCACAAAAGAATCGCAACATCAGACCCGCGGCGGCGATCAATTTCAGTTTTGGCGACCGGTGGCGGCCCCTGGCGGCGGTTGTTTGCGTAACACCTGAAACACCTTAAATTCACTTTAAAAGCAATTTATTTATTTTAAAAAAAAAATAGCAGTTTTTTTTACGGCTGGTTCTGGTTTTTTTTTTTGCTTTCTTTTGTGGGTTTTTGTTTGGCGTTTTTTTCCGGAAAGATTTATTGTTATGGCGGTTAGCTTTCTTTTTTGTTTTTGTCACAATTGTTTCTGGTTTTTGTGTGTTTTATTTATTCCAGTTTTTTAACGATTCACTAAATTAAGCTTTGTTTCCAGTTCTTTCTTTATTTAATAATTTATTTTATTTATTTTAAAATAATTCCGCAACTCGATGAATATTTTAATCAAAAACTTTTACCCCGAAAAATTCTTATCTGGGCGCCTGCTTAAATATTTTTATTCTTATTGTTTTTTTTGTGCCACTGATTATTTATCAACGACCTCTAACCTCTTATAAATCGATTAATTAAAAACAATTTGTGACACTCGCTAATTAGTCGGCGCTCATGAAAAGTAAACATATTCTCAGTATATGGTATATCTACCTTCTATATACCCCTGTAAATTCCCCTCCATATCTATTTTAAACTCTTGCATTAGCATATCAAAATATTTATCGGGACACTCAAAAAACAAAAAAAAAAAACAAAAAATAACTCTTTTTTTAGAGGGAACTTTGTTTATCGCAAATCGGGAACTTTGTATGCAAATCCTACCAGGACAGGGGCCCGCACGCTGATTGTTTTTTTTTGTCTGACTTTTTATGTGTTTTTGTTTATGCAATTAAAGGCGAAAAATGAGTAATGACACAGTCTGATCATGGAGAGATCGTGGGGTCCACTATATACAAAATAAAATCCATCTGTGCCATAAACATACTTTTTCCCCCTTTTTTTGCAGTCGGGGAAACAATATGATTGCGAAGTTTTTTTCGCTTTTTATCTGATTCTGGGGACTGTTCCAGTTTTCGATTGAAAGTTGAAATTATATTTCATCTTATATGGATCTACAAATGGGAGCAAAATACATCCGATTCTTAAGCGGAATACCTCAAAAGAATTCTAAATCGATTCCGTATTAATCTACATTCAATTCTGAGACCAGAACATATTTTGAATTTTTTGTCACATTTGCTGGATCACATTTTCCCTTTGAAAATCCTAAATCATAAAAATGCTTTGAAAGCACAATATGGCCACACTAATGGCTATATCTCAGCCAAAATACATCCGATTCTTAAGCGGAATATCTTAAAAGAATTCTAAATCGATTCCCTATCAATCTGCATAAAATTCTGAGACCAGAACTTATTTTGAATTTTTTGTCACATTTGCTGGATCACATTTTCCCTTTTAAAATCATTAATCATAAAAATGCTTTTAAAGCACAATATGGCCACACTAATGGCTATATCTCAGCCAAAATACATCCGATTCTTAAGCGGAATATCTTAAAAGAATTCTTAATCGATTCCCTATCAATCTGCATAAAATTCTGAGACCAGAACTTATTTTGAATTTTTTGTCACATTTGCTGGATCACATTTTCCCTTTGAAAATCATTAATCATAAAAATGCTTTGAAAGCACAATATGGCCACACTAATGGCTATATCTCAGCCAAAATACATCCGATTCTTAAGCGGAATACCTCCAAAGAATTCTAAATCGATTCCCTATCAATCTGCATAAAATTCTGAGACCAGAACTTATTTTGAATTTTTTGTCACATTTGCTGGATCACATTTTCCCTTTTAAAATCATTAATCATAAAAATGCTTTGAAAGCACAATATGGCCACACTAATGGCTATATCTCAGCCAAAATACATCCGATTCTTAAGCGGAATATCTTAAAAGAATTCTAAATCGATTCCCTATCAATCTGCATAAAATTCTGAGACCAGAACTTATTTTGAATTTTTTGTCACATTTGCTGGATCACATTTTCCCTTTTAAAATCATTAATCATAAAAATGCTTTGAAAGCACAATATGGCCACACTAATGGCTATATCTCAGCCAAAATACATCCGATTCTTAAGCGGAATATCTTAAAAGAATTCTAAATCGATTCCCTATCAATCTGCATAAAATTCTGAGACCAGAACTTATTTTGAATTTTTTGTCACATTTGCTGGATCACATTTTCCCTTTTAAAATCATTAATCATAAAAATGCTTTGAAAGCACAATATGGCCACACTAATGGCTATATCTCAGCCAAAATACATCCGATTCTTAAGCGGAATATCTTAAAAGAATTCTAAATCGATTCCCTATCAATCTGCATAAAATTCTGAGACCAGAACTTATTTTGAATTTTTTGTCACATTTGCTGGATCACATTTTCCCTTTTAAAATCATTAATCATAAAAATGCTTTGAAAGCACAATATGGCCACACTAATGGCTATATCTCAGCCAAAATACATCCGATTCTTAAGCGGAATATCTTAAAAGAATTCTAAATCGATTCCCTATCAATCTGCATAAAATTCTGAGACCAGAACTTATTTTGAATTTTTTGTCACATTTGCTGGATCACATTTTCCCTTTTAAAATCATTAATCATAAAAATGCTTTGAAAGCACAATATGGCCACACTACTGGCTATATCTCAGCCAAAATACATCCGATTCTTAAGCGGAATATCTTAAAAGAATTCTAAATCGATTCCCTATCAATCTGCATAAAATTCTGAGACCAGAACTTATTTTGAATTTTTTGTCACATTTGCTGATCACATTTTCCCTTTTAAAATCATTAATCATAAAAATGCTTTGAAAGCACAATATGGCCACACTAATGGCTATATCTCAGCCAAAATACATCCGATTCTTAAGCGGAATATCTTAAAAGAATTCTAAATCGATTCCCTATCAATCTGCATAAAATTCTGAGCCCAGAACTTATTTTGAATTTTTTGTCACATTTGCTGGATCACATTTTCCCTTTTAAAATCATTAATCATAAAAATGCTTTGAAAGCACAATATGGCCACACTAATGGCTATATCTCAGCCAAAATACATCCGATTCTTAAGCGAAATACCTCAAAAGAATTCTAAATCGATTCCCTATCAATCTGCATAAAATTCTGAGACCAGAACATATTTTGAATTTTTTGTCACATTTGCTGGATCACATTTTCCCTTTTAAAATCATTAATCATAAAAATGCTTTGAAAGCACAATATGGCCACACTAATGGCTATATCTCAGCCAAAATACATCCGATTCTTAAGCGGAATATCTTAAAAGAATTCTAAATCGATTCCCTATCAATCTGCATAAAATTCTGAGACCAGAACTTATTTTGAATTTTTTGTCACATTTGCTGGATCACATTTTCCCTTTTAAAATCATTAATCATAAAAATGCTTTGAAAGCACAATATGGCCACACTAATGGCTATATCTCAGCCAAAATACATCCGATTCTTAAGCGGAATATCTTAAAAGAATTCTAAATCGATTCCCTATCAATCTGCATAAAATTCTGAGACCAGAACTTATTTTGAATTTTTTGTCACATTTGCTGGATCACATTTTCCCTTTTAAAATCATTAATCATAAAAATGCTTTGAAAGCACAATATGGCCACACTAATGGCTATATCTCAGTCAAAATACATCCGATTCTTAAGCGGAATATCTTAAAAGAATTCTAAATCGATTCCCTATCAATCTGCATAAAATTCTGAGACCAGAACTTATTTTAAATTTTTTGTCACATTTGCTGGATCACATTTTCCCTTTTAAAATCATTAATCATAAAAATGCTTTGAAAGCACAATATGGCCACACTAATGGCTATATCTCAGCCAAAATACATCCGATTCTTAAGCGGAATATCTTTCCCTATCAATCTGCATAAAATTCTGAGACCAGAACTTATTTTGAATTTTTTGTCACATTTGCTGGATCACATTTTCCCTTTTAAAATCATTAATCATAAAAATGCTTTGAAAGCACAATATGGCCACACTAATGGCTATATCTCAGCCAAAATACATCCGATTCTTAAGCGAAATACCTCAAAAGAATTCTAAATCGATTCCCTATCAATCTGCATAAAATTCTGAGACCAGAACTTATTTTGAATTTTTTGTCACATTTGCTGATCACATTTTCCCTTTTAAAATCATTAATCATAAAAATGCTTTGAAAGCACAATATGGCCACACTAATGGCTATATCTCAGCCAAAATACATCCGATTCTTAAGCGGAATATCTTAAAAGAATTCTAAATCGATTCCCTATCAATCTGCATAAAATTCTGAGCCCAGAACTTATTTTGAATTTTTTGTCACATTTGCTGGATCACATTTTCCCTTTTAAAATCATTAATCATAAAAATGCTTTGAAAGCACAATATGGCCACACTAATGGCTATATCTCAGCCAAAATACATCCGATTCTTAAGCGAAATACCTCAAAAGAATTCTAAATCGATTCCCTATCAATCTGCATAAAATTCTGAGACCAGAACATATTTTGAATTTTTTGTCACATTTGCTGGATCACATTTTCCCTTTTAAAATCATTAATCATAAAAATGCTTTGAAAGCACAATATGGCCACACTAATGGCTATATCTCAGCCAAAATACATCCGATTCTTAAGCGGAATATCTTAAAAGAATTCTAAATCGATTCCCTATCAATCTGCATAAAATTCTGAGACCAGAACTTATTTTGAATTTTTTGTCACATTTGCTGGATCACATTTTCCCTTTTAAAATCATTAATCATAAAAATGCTTTGAAAGCACAATATGGCCACACTAATGGCTATATCTCAGTCAAAATACATCCGATTCTTAAGCGGAATATCTTAAAAGAATTCTAAATCGATTCCCTATCAATCTGCATAAAATTCTGAGACCAGAACTTATTTTAAATTTTTTGTCACATTTGCTGGATCACATTTTCCCTTTTAAAATCATTAATCATAAAATGCTTTGAAAGCACAATATGGCCACACTAATGGCTATATCTCAGCCAAAATACATCCGATTCTTAAGCGGAATATCTTTCCCTATCAATCTGCATAAAATTCTGAGACCAGAACTTATTTTGAATTTTTTGTCACATTTGCTGGATCACATTTTACCTTTTAAAATCATTAATAATAAAAATGCTTTGAAAGCACAATATGGCCACACTAATGGCTATATCTCAGCCAAAATACATCCGATTCTTAAGCGAAATACCTCAAAAGAATTCTAAATCGATTCCCTATCAATCTGCATAAAATTCTGAGACCAGAACATATTTTGAATTTTTTGTCACATTTGCTGGATCACATTTTCCCTTTTAAAATCATTATTCATAAAAATGCTTTGAAAGCACAATATGGCCACACTAATGGCTATATCTCAGCCAAAATACATCCGATTCTTAAGCGGAATATCTTAAAAGAATTCTAAATCGATTCCCTATCAATCTGCATAAAATTCTGAGACCAGAACTTATTTTGAATTTTTTGTCACATTTGCTGGATCACATTTTCCCTTTTAAAATCATTAATCATAAAAATGCTTTGAAAGCACAATATGGCCACACTAATGGCTATATCTCAGCCAAAATACATCCGATTCTTAAGCGGAATATCTTAAAAGAATTCTAAATCGATTCCCTATCAATCTGCATAAAATTCTGAGACCAGAACTTATTTTGAATTTTTTGTCACATTTGCTGGATCACATTTTCCCTTTTAAAATCATTAATCATAAAAATGCTTTGAAAGCACAATATGGCCACACTAATGGCTATATCTCAGTCAAAATACATCCGATTCTTAAGCGGAATATCTTAAAAGAATTCTAAATCGATTCCCTATCAATCTGCATAAAATTCTGAGACCAGAACTTATTTTAAATTTTTTGTCACATTTGCTGGATCACATTTTCCCTTTTAAAATCATTAATCATAAAAATGCTTTGAAAGCACAATATGGCCACACTAATGGCTATATCTCAGCCAAAATACATCCGATTCTTAAGCGGAATATCTTAAAAGAATTCTAAATCGATTCCCTATCAATCTGCATAAAATTCTGAGACCAGAACTTATTTTGAATTTTTTGTCACATTTGCTGGATCACATTTTCCCTTTTAAAATCATTAATCATAAAAATGCTTTGAAAGCACAATATGGCCACACTACTGGCTATATCTCAGCCAAAATACATCCGATTCTTAAGCGGAATATCTTAAAAGAATTCTAAATCGATTCCCTATCAATCTACATTCAATTCTGAGACCCGAACATATTTTGAATTTTTTGTCACATTTGCTGGATCACATTTTCCCTTTTAAAATCATTAATCATAAAAATGCTTTGAAAGCACAATATGGCCACACTAATGGCTATATCTCAGCCAAAATACATCCGATTCTTAAGCGGAATATCTTAAAAGAATTCTAAATCGATTCCCTATCAATCTGCATAAAATTCTGAGACCAGAACTTATTTTGAATTTTTTGTCACATTTGCTGATCACATTTTCCCTTTTAAAATCATTAATCATAAAAATGCTTTGAAAGCACAATATGGCCACACTAATGGCTATATCTCAGCCAAAATACATCCGATTCTTAAGCGGAATATCTTAAAAGAATTCTAAATCGATTCCCTATCAATCTGCATAAAATTCTGAGACCAGAACTTATTTTGAATTTTTTGTCACATTTGCTGGATCACATTTTCCCTTTTAAAATCATTAATCATAAAAATGCTTTGAAAGCACAATATGGCCACACTACTGGCTATATCTCAGCCAAAATACATCCGATTCTTAAGCGGAATATCTTAAAAGAATTCTAAATCGATTCCCTATCAATCTGCATAAAATTCTGAGACCAGAACTTATTTTGAATTTTTTGTCACATTTGCTGATCACATTTTCCCTTTTAAAATCATTAATCATAAAAATGCTTTGAAAGCACAATATGGCCACACTAATGGCTATATCTCAGCCAAAATACATCCGATTCTTAAGCGGAATATCTTAAAAGAATTCTAAATCGATTCCCTATCAATCTGCATAAAATTCTGAGCCCAGAACTTATTTTGAATTTTTTGTCACATTTGCTGGATCACATTTTCCCTTTTAAAATCATTAATCATAAAAATGCTTTGAAAGCACAATATGGCCACACTAATGGCTATATCTCAGCCAAAATACATCCGATTCTTAAGCGGAATATCTTAAAAGAATTCTAAATCGATTCCCTATCAATCTGCATAAAATTCTGAGACCAGAACTTATTTTGAATTTTTTGTCACATTTGCTGGATCACATTTTCCCTTTTAAAATCATTAATCATAAAAATGCTTTGAAAGCACAATATGGCCACACTAATGGCTATATCTCAGCCAAAATACATCCGATTCTTAAGCGGAATATCTTAAAAGAATTCTAAATCGATTCCCTATCAATCTGCATAAAATTCTGAGACCAGAACTTATTTTGAATTTTTTGTCACATTTGCTGGATCACATTTTCCCTTTTAAAATCATTAATCATAAAAATGCTTTGAAAGCACAATATGGCCACACTAACGGCTATATCTCAGCCAAAATACATCCGATTCTTAAGCGGAATATCTTAAAAGAATTCTAAATCGATTCCCTATCAATCTGCATAAAATTCTGAGACCAGAACTTATTTTGAATTTTTTGTCACATTTGCTGGATCACATTTTCCCTTTTAAAATCATTAATCATAAAAATGCTTTGAAAGCACAATATGGCCACACTACTGGCTATATCTCAGCCAAAATACATCCGATTCTTAAGCGGAATATCTTAAAAGAATTCTAAATCGATTCCCTATCAATCTGCATAAAATTCTGAGACCAGAACTTATTTTGAATTTTTTGTCACATTTGCTGATCACATTTTCCCTTTTAAAATCATTAATCATAAAAATGCTTTGAAAGCACAATATGGCCACACTAATGGCTATATCTCAGCCAAAATACATCCGATTCTTAAGCGGAATATCTTAAAAGAATTCTAAATCGATTCCCTATCAATCTGCATAAAATTCTGAGACCAGAACTTATTTTGAATTTTTTGTCACATTTGCTGGATCACATTTTCCCTTTTAAAATCATTAATCATAAAAATGCTTTGAAAGCACAATATGGCCACACTAATGGCTATATCTCAGCCAAAATACATCCGATTCTTAAGCGGAATATCTTAAAAGAATTCTAAATCGATTCCCTATCAATCTGCATAAAATTCTGAGACCAGAACTTATTTTGAATTTTTTGTCACATTTGCTGGATCACATTTTCCCTTTTAAAATCATTAATCATAAAAATGCTTTGAAAGCACAATATGGCCACACTAATGGCTATATCTCAGCCAAAATACATCCGATTCTTAAGCGGAATATCTTAAAAGAATTCTAAATCGATTCCCTATCAATCTGCATAAAATTCTGAGACCAGAACTTATTTTGAATTTTTTGTCACATTTGCTGGATCACATTTTCCCTTTTAAAATCATTAATCATAAAAATGCTTTGAAAGCACAATATGGCCACACTACTGGCTATATCTCAGCCAAAATACATCCGATTCTTAAGCGGAATATCTTAAAAGAATTCTAAATCGATTCCCTATCAATCTGCATAAAATTCTGAGACCAGAACTTATTTTGAATTTTTTGTCACATTTGCTGGATCATATTTTCCCTTTTAAAATCATTAATCATAAAAATGCTTTGAAAGCACTATATGGCCACACTACTGGCTATATCTCAGCCAAAATACATCCGATTCTTAAGCGGAATATCTTAAAAGAATTCTAAATCGATTCCCTATCAATCTGCATAAAATTGTGAGACCAGAACTTATTTTGAATTTTTTGTCACATTTGCTGGATCACATTTTCCCTTTTAAAATCATTAATCATAAAAATGCTTTGAAAGCACAATATGGCCACACTAATGGCTATATCTCAGCCAAAATACATCCGATTCTTAAGCGGAATATCTTAAAAGAATTCTAAATCGATTCCCTATCAATCTGCATAAAATTCTGAGACCAGAACTTATTTTGAATTTTTTGTCACATTTGCTGGATCACATTTTCCCTTTTAAAATCATTAATCATAAAAATGCTTTGAAAGCACAATATGGCCACACTACTGGCTATATCTCAGCCAAAATACATCCGATTCTTAAGCGGAATATCTTAAAAGAATTCTAAATCGATTCCCTATCAATCTGCATAAAATTCTGAGACCAGAACTTATTTTGAATTTTTTGTCACATTTGCTGGATCACATTTTCCCTTTTAAAATCATTAATCATAAAAATGCTTTGAAAGCACAATATGGCCACACTAATGGCTATATCTCAGCCAAAATACATCCGATTCTTAAGCGGAATATCTTAAAAGAATTCTAAATCGATTCCCTATCAATCTGCATAAAATTCTGAGACCAGAACTTATTTTGAATTTTTTGTCACATTTGCTGGATCACATTTTCCCTTTTAAAATCATTAATCATAAAAATGCTTTGAAAGCACAATATGGCCACACTAATGGCTATATCTCAGCCAAAATACATCCGATTCTTAAGCGGAATATCTTAAAAGAATTCTAAATCGATTCCCTATCAATCTGCATAAAATTCTGAGACCAGAACTTATTTTGAATTTTTTGTCACATTTGCTGGATCACATTTTCCCTTTGAAAATCCTAAATCATAAAAATGCTTTGGAAGCACAATATGGCCACACTAATGGCTATATCTCAGCCAAAATACATCCGATTCTTAAGCGGAATACCTCAAAAGAATTCTAAATCGATTCCCTATCAATCTGCATAAAATTCTGAGACCAGAACTTATTTTGAATTTTTTGTCACATTTGCTGGATCACATTTTCCCTTTGAAAATCCTAAATCATAAAAATGCTTTGAAAGCACAATATGCCCGCAGTGATGGCTATATCTCAGCCAATACACATCCTTTGGATTATTTGGGTTTGAAAGTCTAAATCGCTTTTTAACAAGTCCCACAAAAGTCTATTGTGTTTACATTCGATTCTAATAAACTTCAAGTGTTTATTTTTTATTAATAACGATTTGTTTAATAAGTTTTTTAAATAAGATTTAGAATATAAGAAGTTTATAATATTTTTTGTAGTTAAAAAAGCCCAAAACCTCTATAAACCGAACTTGGAAATAGTGGGAATAATTTTATGGTAACTATGATAATAACCAAGCTTTTGGCTGAAACCCTTTTGAGAACTAGTTTTTAGCCTAAATTTTTATGGATTTGATAATCTATATCTATTCTTCTGAATCCTCCCCTAGATCCACGATTCCAGTTCTTCCAGTTTTCCCAGTATTTTTCCTGCAGAAAATTGTTCGTTTGACTAAAACCCTTTTGACACCCAATTTTTTGACAGATTTTTATGGATTTGATAACCTATATGTATTTTCCGAAATCCTCCCCTTAAATAGCACAATTTCTTCCAGTTTTTCCCTCGCAGAGGCAATTAGAATTTGTAATTAGCTGGCCAGACAACAGGCGAACAATGTTTATTGCACATTCTATAGGGTTGCCCCGACAAGAGGAGTGTCCGGTGGGGCTAGTGCTCCGGTTTATGGTTTTGAAATCATGTGGGACGATCCAATTGACGCGACCGGCATTCAACACCTTTCGCAAAGTTGGGCAAACAACAATCAAAAAGCAAACAAACAAAGCACAAAGCTTCAAAAGGCAACAAAGCAAAAGCAAACAGGGCGAACAACATGAGTTCAAACATTTGTTTAGTGCACTGGCAACAAGTTGCATAAATTATTATCGAACAGCAAATGCAATTGCACGACTTACAATCTTTTTTTTTCCACTCTCCTTATGCTTTTTTTATGCTTTATTTTTTAGAAGACGAAGGAGAAGCAACCTTGTTGCCGCTAATGACAAACTCATGTTTTTTAGTTGCTTGTCTTTCACTTGAATTTGTTTTTTTCCCCCTATTTTTTGGGGGCCAATAGGCTCCATTAGCTTTACAAAAATATTTGTCCAAAGCGGAGATCAAAGATTTGGTAAAACTTTAAACTAAAACCAAGATATTAAAAGTAGAGAGGATCGGAGATGCTTTTAGAGAAAAAATAAGCAGATTTATCTTTTTTTTTTATTATTAAGTACACATTAAAACATTTAATATTTAAGTAAATCTTTGAAAACCCCTAAAAGAGTATTAAGATTATGTTTTAGATAAAAATCACGACTTCTTCAAACATTTTACATTGGTAAGTAGATCAAATGCAACCAAAATCCATTCTCATTACATATTTTATTGTAAAGCACTTAGCAAGACGTTAATAGTTGAAGTTAAGTAGAAAAATATTTAAAAATCAGAGCACGTAAATGCACTGAACAAATAGTTGTCAAGAAAATTAGGAATTATCTACTAGAATTTATGAGATTTTATTCAAAGGCTTAAGCTCTGGAATCTGTTAATGAAGTGAATGAATTTTAATAACAATTAACATTTATGGCATTGGGATTGTTAATACATTTTTTTTTGCTACCCTAGTTAAGGGTTTGATGAGGTTTCAGGGTATATATTTATATTTTTAGTTAACTTTTTAGTTTTTCTTATAAATTCATTCTTAATTTAGATTCCCCTTTGATCTAGTTTTTATTTTAGTTTTAAATTTGTAGGATATTAACCAGTTTAAACCTTTTTCTGAACCTCAGATTCTTGTTTTTAATTGTTCTCCCCCTAGGGCTCTGGAAAATGTAAATGAGATGGAAAACATTTACAATTGAAGCACACGAAATGGGCTATCAATTACCACAGATAGATGCCAGAGGGTTCTCTTATATAAACTTAAAAAAAATGGGAAACTTTTGTAACTTAAAAAAAAATCAAAGAAATACCTCAAACTAAATATTATTGGAAAACCTTATGCAAAATTGAATATTTTATAAAATGATTTAATTTTAAAGCCTTTTCTTCAAGTGTAAGAGCTAAAAGGAAGGAAGAGAGCAAGAGGATGGGAAGCCCTAGGAGGGCGAAACGAAAGACTTAGGCAACAAACTGGCTGCAACAGATTTTTAGACGCCCGCTGCTAATGAGCGTTATATTTTATATTTTGGGGCATGCCACCATGCTGTGTGGCGAATTGAAAAGACCTGCCTCCATCCCCCTCCACCTCCCTCACTATTTAGTAGCTTTTAACGTGAAGTGTTTCCCACGCTTAAAAAATGATTTTTCGATCGGTTTGGCTTGGTCTGGCGGAGCTGGGCGTCCGGATTGGGACCTGGCCAGGAGCCGGATCTGGCGACGTGTGTGTATAACATGTCTAGCCATGGCCGTTGCTCGTTTTTTGGTGGCGCTTGTTGGCTACCGTGGCACGCCGCACCCAGAAGCCTAGAAGTTGCAGCAGCAGCAGCAGATGGGGTTAAAGGGGGCGGCAAGTGGTTAAACACAAACCGGTCTCGGCCACAGACAAAAATGCAGCAAAAGCTGTCTTTGTGCCGATAACGAGCCGGGTGGGGGGTGAAGTATAATAGATACAGTGAAGCCTCTGAAGGTTTAAACCAACTTAAACTTAAAACGAAAAGAAAGACATACTTTTTGGATTTCCTTTGACCTTTAAACTTTCTTGGAAGCTTGAAGCAGCTTGACCTTTTTGTCAGATCCCTTTTATCGAATCTCCCCAAGAGAGTTCACCTCCATAAAGACTTGTATACATACGATTCGTATGCTAAATGCGTTGGCCTGGCTGCAAAATCAAGTTTTGCATTTTCAATTAAATTTATTGGTTGGTTTGGTCGGTTGGCTGGTTGGCTGTTGCCAGGCGAGTGTTGCCGTTGCTGTTGTTGTTGCCAGTGTGGAATGGGGCAGAGTCGAAGGCAAAGTCATGGCACGCCGCCACTCGAATACTTGCAACTTCATTCCCCATCGATTCTCGCCTCTCCCAGCATCGCCATCGCCAACAGAACACAAAATATGGCGGCGACGTTGCCCAAGACCCAGAGCTCTACAAACCACAATTGGAGTTAAACTTTTATGGATTGAAAGATAGATACAGAGCGATACTTGAGATACAGGGCGGAGGGGATAGAGGATAGAGTATGGAGTATGGAGTTACATATACAATCGAGTGTGACACATAACAAAAGAGTATATATATATATATATTTAGATTTGTAGATTTACTTAAAGTAAGCTCTTAATTAAAGCTGGAATCGGAATGGTGCGGCAGGTCCTACATTCGCACCTGGAACTTGCCCGCCTTGGTCAGGTATTTGACGCCCTTGAAGGGCTTGTACTTCTCCCCGTACATGTCCAGGCGATTGACCTTCAAGCCGGACACGGCCAGTTGCGAGATCTGGAACTGTACATTCACGGACGGATTGGCATCGATGTTCGTCGTTCCGGGCGTAATGGAAACCTGTAAGAGGTAATAAAAGTTCGATTTTTAATTTCAACAAAGTACTTATACATTTAAACATAAAACTGAATAAGAGAAGCTATTTATTTAGAATATTTTATAGCTAAAATAATAGCTTTTGTTTACTTTCCTACTAATTGCTCATAACTTGCAAAAGTTGGGGAAGTTTTTAAATATTTTATGACATATTATTAGCAAGTACTGTAAAGTTGACTCACCGATCCTCTAATATTTGGCAACTTGGACACATCTATGCGGCCCACATCCCAGGACAGCGTCTTCGTGACCGAATCGAAGGTGTACTTGCCCTGATTCGGGGTCAGCAGGCAGTTGAGAACACATCGCGGCATCGTTAGCTCCAGCTTCACCTTGTCCACGGTGCGTCCGAGGGTGTTTCGCGGTCCGATCGTCAGATCCAGGCGTCCCTGCTCACCCGTCTTGATCGAGAAGTTGTGCCTGATGTAGATGGGAATAGCCACCACGGACTGGGAACTGATGTGGTAGGACATGAGACGAAAGTTTCCATCGGGTGGTATAAAGGAGAGCAGTCGCTCCGCTTCCCAGCGCTTGAAACGGACGCAGGGATGGAAGGAGACGTCATCGAAGAGGCGAGGATTCATAAAGGATAGTGTGAGATCCGGCATGCCTGAGAGCTTAATGCAGCAATCGATCTGAACAGGAGAAGAGATTTAAGAATAACTTGGAGTCGCCTTCGAGTTCATTGAACTCACATGCCCCTGGATCTCGGCAAAGACCGTTGAACCGGACTTGTCTATAATGGCATCCACCTCCTCGATGACATCAAAGTAGGCCTCGTTATTGGTGTACCTTACGCCACTCCTTCGCCAAGGAATCGCCGATAACTGGCCCGAAGGCAGGGTGGTGCTGACACTGCAAGAAAAGCAAGAAATTAATAAAGGAAAAATACTCCAAAAAGGATACAACGCACTTGCTCTTGCCCGTCACCGTGTTGGCAATGGTGCGCAGTATATTTGGCGGCTTGATCAGTTCCTTGAGAATGTTGCTCTCGGTGGCCAGCGGAAAACCATTATCCAGCATCTCGTCCAGCAACTCGTAGACCACCACATAGTTGTCCTTGATCACGGTCTCCGAACAGTCGCCGAAATAGTCCTGAAAAGTATCCACAACACGGTGGAGGAATTCGATAACGAAAAGCGGAGGCACCTCCTGTTTGCAGGCCGCCACCAGGGACACAGCATCCCGCTGGACTGTAATGAGATAATAATGCGGCGTGGCTATCACGGGCGGGACATCCTAGATGATAAGAGATACCCGATTAATAACAACACAATACGTGGCAATGGGTCACTCACATATGGTGCAGCCCGCTGGGCGTCCAGAAAATATTCGCAGACGGAACGGGAGACCACCGAACGCCAATGCTTCTCCAGGAACACCTCGCTATGTGGGATGGGAAAGTAGGTTAGATTTGCATACGTTTCACTTTACCGATGGCCACTCACCCACTGCTGTTGACTATAAACAGACTATGTATCATGTTTCGGGCTAAAAAAAAATATTTGTTTACAATTTTCTTTGCAAACTGAGAGGCCAGTGTTGCCCTACTTGGAAACGATTTGCAAATCAACAGTGCTCGTGAGTCACGATAAAGATAAAAGAAGGAGAAAAGGTTAAGAATTTATATAAGTATATTTAAGCATTTGTTGTTAACCTAATAAAGAACTTTAATAAATATATAAACAAATATTCTCTAAAGGTTTTTAGTTAAATCGATGTCTTTATCGTTCTTTTATAGAATGTTTTCTACGCCGCTTATTTAATACATTATCCGTATCATTTCTAATGGTTATAAATGTTAAATTTATAGAAAATTTTCAACATTATTTAAGGGGGACTCCCCCAAGACGTGTCACGAACTAGTTCTACGGAGCTTTGTTTTTCCCTAAACACGATAGGGGTCACATTGCTCGAACAGCTGTTCGGAACAAACTGAACGAGTAGGCAGGTTTCGGGTAGGCTCTGTAATTTTTGATTTATTAAATGAAATAAATAGTAAACTCTATGTATTTTAGACCAGGCATTAAGAAGACTCAAGGACACATGTGACAGCATTAAAGGATACAGGCAACACCTGCAATTTTCGCCTGACAAGAGGCCGAAAGACACGCACAATTATATAATACCGGAAAACACATGAGTCCGTACAGCGGCTCCGTCCGTCGTCTCCTGGACAGTTGGCCCGGCAAGAAGCGCTTCGGTGTGTACCGGTTCCTGCCCCTCTTCTTTTTACTGGGCGCCGGCCTGGAGTTTTCCATGATTAATTGGACTGTGGGAGAGACAAACTTCTGTGGGTGTCCTTTTTATTGTTTTCTCCTCAAATCTTTTGTTAACTAGGACTTTTTATCTTTTAGATCGCACTTTTAAGCGGCGTCAGGCCAAGAACTACGTAGAGGAGCAGCAGCACTTGCACGAAAGACCAGACCAGAGCTCGTAATAGCAAAAGAATCCGTAATCATGCCCGCCGGAGTATCGTGGGGTCAGTACATGAAATTCCTGGGCAGCGCCATGCTGGCCATGATGGCCGGTTCCCAGGCAGTGCATCTATACTACCGCCCTTTAGAGGATCTTCCCGTCTATATAGAGCGGGAGCGGCAGGTCCATGAGACAAATCCTGGCCCGAAGCCACCGGAAACCACATAAAACTTTGTAATTCTTTCAACTAAAGTTAAGTCAATTTGTTTTGAGTGTAAAATTCAACTTATGGACTATTTTTCATGGACTTTGCGATGATTTTTGAGGCACGTCTGCTGTCGGAAGGCCTGGCCGCAGGTGTCGCAAACATACGGTTTCTCCCCGGTGTGAATGTACTCGTGATGGCGCAGGGTTTTCCGCGATGCGAAGCTCTCGGGGCAGTGGCGACAGGTGAAGGGTTTGAGCTTGAGGTGGACCGCCCGCACATGGGCCTCCAGCTCGAAACGGCGGGCAAACTGACGGCCACAGTGCTCGCAGGGCAGCTTCTCGCTGGAGTGCATCAGCATGTGCTGCAGCAGCATGAACTTCTTGGCCATCCGGCGGCCACAGACCTGGCACTCGTGCGGCAGTGCTGCCTCCTGGCCCGCATCGTCGGCGGCGTGCTGCTGCAGGGTGTGATACTTAAGGGTGTAGCGCGAATGGAACTCCTTCTGGCAGGGCTCACAAAAGTAACGCTCCCCACTGGCGGCCACTTCGTCCTCCGTCGGATGTTTGGTGCGTCGGTGGTAGTTAAGATTGGCCGATTGGTTGAAACTGGCACCGCACTGCTCGCAAATAAACTTCCGCGCCAGCTCCCGAGCTCTGTAAGGGAGAGAAGTCTTGAAATATAACTAAAACTCGAAGGAAACAGAAATCCCACCTGGGATTGTGCTTAAGTCGCTTGTGCTTCTGCATGGCCACCCGGCTGGTGTAGATCCTTTCGCAGCCAGGCTGGTCGCAGGGATGCCGACGCTCCAGTGGAGCATGGACCTCCCGGATGTGGGTGTAGAGACCGCCCATGAAACTGTAGGCCTTCTCGCATTTGTCGCAATGGAACGGCCGTTTGTTGCCTTCGTGGACCTTTCGGATGTGCGCCGAGAGGGTTAGCTGATTGGCAAAGCTGTGCCGGCACAGCGAGCACTTTAGGCTGTTTCTCGCTCTCCTGCTTGGTGATTTCTCCTCCCTTTTGGCAATGGGATCGGGTTTTAGGTCGGGATCGGGCGGTTCTGGCGGCTCTGAGCTGTGCAACGAGTCCTGCCCGTTATTGAGTTGAGTTTCCAGGTGATCGTAGACCACCTCGAAGTAGGGTTCCTGGTCTGGAGTATCCTCCTCATGCTCTGCCACCTCGTCCTCCAGTTCATCGTCCTCCTTCAGCAGCTCTAGCAACTGTTGCCGAGAATCCTCTGCTTTTCTGCGGAACTTTTCAAAGCTCTGGACTATATCCTGACACTGGGAGCACAGTGTCCTGGGCCACCAGTGCTCCTCCGGCTTGGAATCCATGGAAATATTAATATTAAGTAGCTTTTCCAGCTCCTGGCTAATTGGAATATCCATAAACGGGGACTGTTCCTTCATTTCACTTTTGTCCAACTTGACCAGACAGGTGCGACAGTGTTCCGGAGCCGTTCTGCGGCTTAGATTGCGCAGCATTTTGGCCTGCTGGCCGATATAAACAAAAAATTAGCAACAAAAACTGCCGGAAAATAACAAACTTGGAGCAGTGTTGCAAATTGGAAGCGCCAGTCTCTTATTGGAATGGTTAGTGTTGATAAGCAACACAAAGATTTAAAAAAATCCGGTAAAGCTTCTTGGTAGTTTTATTTCTAAATTTATTGGTGTTTTTAATTTAATATTATTTGTCACAGTTACATTTTTCAACTACTAACAGAGCGAGAGCTACGTTTGTACTAAATTTATTGCAAAAAAAAACCTAATGCTACTTTCTAAATAATTGTTTTTAAATATATTTATATTTTAAATAAAGTAATCAATCTCAATTTGTTTTATTAAATCTCTCGCCCAAGTTCATTCCTTTTATAAGCGTGTATAGAGAGAAAGAGAATTTGGCAATCTGCAAGAGATAAATGTTAAAAAATGTAAAATGTTTTTTAAAATATAATTTATTATAAAGAGTTGGATGTAATCTTTGCTTATAGTAAGTTTTTTTTTATATTTAATTTAAATATTTAAAAATACTACCGATCGCGCCAAACACCTGTTGATTGTTACACAACACTCTTATTGGAAGCTAAGCAATGGCTTCCACTTGATGCTTTCCCACACTTGTGTTTCTAATCGGCGCGATCGCTTTTCAAATTCGTGTTTTTTCGCCGTGTCCGTATTAATCGCGTTATTAATTAGTTTAATTTGTGGTTTATATATTAATTAAGTCAAATATTCGCGTATGCTATTGAAAGTATATAGATCGTTGCGTTAAATGCCGAAAATAAGTAAAAGTACAAGTTGTAAAAGTTTCCCGCGTAAAGTGTCGTGTATTCGCGCGTTTTGAGTTTTGTGTGTTTTAATCCTTTTTTTCGTTGCAATAAAAGTGGATGTGCATTATAAATAGAGTCCTTAAATAGTTGGTTAGCTTACATATCTTTTTAAATCGAGCTTTTACGTTTAATTCGCGAAATTCGTGTCGATTACTAGTGGAGCGCCCGCCATGTCGGCCGGCGGCGTCTCCAACGCAAAGCACCGTTATCCCAGCTTCCAATAAATACATACATATGTATGCGTGTATGTATGTACATTTATGGAATCCATATATGGAAGTACAGTTGCAGGTAAGTTTGATTATTTATCCACATTATCCATATTTTATAAAAAAAAAACTTTAAAGAAAAACCTACATAGTTTCCTATTGGATATATGGTCATATATGAAAATCGTGTAAAAAATTTTGAAAAAATATTTTGTTCCTGTTTTTTAATGCAGATTGATAGGGAGTCGATCAACAAATATTTGGAGGTATTCCGTTAAAGAATCGGTTAAGAATTGACGGATCTATGGACATAGTTCTGTGTCACATGCGGAAATCCCGATTTTTAAAATTTCAAAAAAATATTTTGTCTAAATTTTTTAATGCAGATTAATAGAAAATCGATCCACAAATATTTAAAGGTATCCCGTTTGAGAATCGCATGAGAATTGGCTGAGATATAGCCATAGTTTGTTCAGATAGATTTCCATGGATTTTTGTTGAAAAAAATCAAAAAAAATAATTAACTGATCAATATTTTGATGCAGATCAATAGGGAATCGATGTAGGAATCGTTTAAGGTATTCCACTTATGAATCGGTTGAGAATTGACGGAGATATAGCCTTCGTTTTGTGCCAAAAGAGAATTTCTTTGGATTCCATCGATTTCCAAGGGTCCATCCATCAGAAAAATTTTTGAAAAAAAATCAATAATTTGAAAGTATTCAATATTTTTATCCAGAATGATAGGGAACGCGATTTAGAAATCTTTTAAGACATTCCGCTTAAGAATCGGACAAGAATTGACTGAGATATAGCTTTGGTTCTGGTCCAAATAGGTAAACCCAGTATTTTTCAAAGGGGTCTCCCTGCAAAAATCAAAGAAAAATCTGAAAAATATTTCGGTGCAATATTTTGATGCAGAATTAAAGGGAATCGATGTAGGAATCGTTTAAGATATCCCACTCAAGGATCGGATGAGAAGCGACCAAGATATAGCTTCTACTGTGACAGATCGAAAACTCACACTGAAGTAGGTGGCAAGGTTGATGGGGAACAGCTTCATGGCCATGAGGCGGATGGGCTGCTGGGCGTGGTGGAGGTAGAAGAGGAGCATCTTCCGGAATCGGGCGCTCTGCCCCAGCCAGCGGCACTGGCAGATGGCGAGGGCCAAGCGATCGTTGTCCTGCATCAAGGAGGTGGCCTGGTAGCAGCAGGGAGCGGTCTGCAGGGTGACGGCCATCAAATAGATAATCGAAGCGATTTTCGTATTCGTGTTGGCGAAGATGAAGATGTTGATCATGGTGGTGCCCATGATGGCGGCGGTGATGAGAAACTGGACAAAGATGGTCCTCGAGATGACGGGGGAGATGCAGCCCAGGAGCTTGAGGACCGTCTGGTGATCCACAATGCATCGCTGGAGCTCCTGGCAGTGCTCCTCCTGGCGCTTCTCATCCGGATAGGAGTCCAGGGGTTCGTCGCTGCCCAGGTTGCGGATTCTCCTGGCCAGGAGCTGGACCTGGAGCCGCACCACATACAGATAGATGACGGCGTAGACATCGTCGCTGGCCTGGTGGAGACACGTCCAGTTCATGATGAGGAACTCGATCCAGGCCTGGACGTTGAACTGCACCTTAGACCGGCTCCAGTCCAGGCCGGGCAGGTACAAGGCGTAGGGCGGCTGGCCCAGCAGGAAGGAGCTGAGGAACGTCGAGGAGGAGTAGATGGCATAGCAGATCTGGTAGAACCAGACCAGGCGGTTGCAGAATCTTCCCGCCTCCGCGATCATAAAGAACTCCTCCTCATCCCGGCACCTGCCATCCAGTTGGGCCAAGTAGTACTCCGCCTTTCGCAGCAGCCACAGATTCCAGGCCAGGGCCACAATCTTGGCGGGCAGGATCACGGCATCGATGGCCACCTGGATGGAGGTCAGGATCTGGGTCATCTCCATTCCGCCCATATATCTGTAGCTGATTACGAAGAACGTCGGTACCAGGACCAACTGCCAGACGTACATTACGGCCGAGAAGCACTGGTAGAACCTCTTCCAGGCGGTGCTCCTGGTTGGAAGACTCCCATCCGGTGCCTGCATTCCCAGGGCATAGAAACAATTGAAAAGATTCCGGAAACATTCTTTGGATTGTGGTAGGGAGGTTCCTCTTTCCGTGGGTCCTTCTTCGGCTTCCCGTCCGGTTTTGGGT
The DNA here is from genome assembly GCA_035047325.1 of Drosophila vallismaia. Taxonomy (NCBI): domain Eukaryota; kingdom Metazoa; phylum Arthropoda; class Insecta; order Diptera; family Drosophilidae; genus Drosophila; species Drosophila vallismaia. The sequence goes on along the minus strand of JAWNPU010000025.1, from coordinate 9,149,754 downwards.
CGATCCTTCGTCATGGCTGACCAACTTTTGAGGTGGAATCGAATCCTAGCAGTTCCTTTTATAGTTCCTCCTCATCCTCGTAAGGTCAAGCTCATAATTTGCCATCAAAAAACCGAAGTTTGTTTTGCATTTTTTTTGTTTCTGAATCATTAAAATGTATTTCCGATTCTTGATTGTCGATTTCCCCCTCGAAAACTTTCTAATTGTTTTCTGAAAATTAAGACAATTAGTAAGGAAACCTTCTGTCTAATTAATAAATAATTAAGAGAAGAGCTAAACATGTGAATTACTGAAATAAATAAACGAAAAAAGGGTGTCCTGTGAGAAGCAACCCCTCCCAAAGAAAAAACACAATTTTCATCGTTTTTTTTTTTTTCTATAAAAAATAGTTTTCATTTCGCATTTTGGTCTCTGAATGTTTTCAAATGAATCCTCAATTGTTAATCGCTAATTTGTACATAACATAAGTCACAAGCAGCATATTTGTGTGTGTGTGTGTGTGTCCTTTTTTTTTTTTAAATATTATTCGTCCTTGAAAAAAAAACACGAACCCATTGAACCCATCGAACCCTTTGTATTCCCGAAAAATCACCCACAAAGTGTTGCATTTAAGCAGCAAATAAAAAAACAGGAAATAAATAAATATAGAAGAAACAACAAAAAATAGATATATATATAAATATATCGATTTCTGATCCGAAATCAATAAATAATCCTGCAAGCAATTTTGCAATTAAGCTAAATAGGTTAAAGGTCAACTGGTTTTTGGCTATATTGCTTGGTTTTCTGGTTTTTATCTAACTTGGTAATTGGTAAACCTTTGTGCACGATCGTACAGATTATACAGATTTCTTTTTATAAATCGGGATATACTTAAAAAACTCGAAGGATATAGACGATGAAGTTTGGAAAAACGTGGCTTAAATTTCAGCTAAGTTTAAGCTTTTTTTTTTGAAATGTTTTACTAACAAATGGGTTTAAATCGCAATCGAAAAATACTAAAAATACCTATGGAATTTTAGAAAACATCCCGAATATATTTCTATATATATAGATTATCGGAATATAGTCAAAAACTCGAAAGATATAACTCGTAAGGCCTTGAAGTTTGGAAAAAGTAGTTCAACGTTTAGAGTTCTTTTTTGAAATGTTTTACTAAAAAATAGGATTAAATCGAAATGGAAAACCTTGAAAAATACTAAAAATATCCCGAAAATATATATCTATATATAGTTCATCAGGATATAGTAAAAAAATTGAAAGATATACGCTTTAAAGAGTTAATTTTTTTGAAATGTTTTTGAAATCTGTTTGAAATCAAAGGAAAACCGAAAAATTCGAATAATACTACAAAAAAATACTAAATTTCGAAAATACCCTTAAAGTTTCTGAAAATATCCCGACAGTATATATAATATATAGATTTTTCTTTACATAATAAGCTTCAAGTAGCGGTATTCATGTATATGGGGATACTCTATATATATATGCGATGTTAAGGTAATATTCAAATTCATCATCATTACATCATTATCATACCTATTTTATATATAATAATATATAGATTTTGTTGTTGTTGGAAAAAACAGCAGCAATATGCTTCGATATATTCGATATATATATTATATTTGTTGTAAATCGATCATTAATTCAGAGCTAGTATTTTGTTGTTTTAGGGCTATAACTTCTATAACGCTGCCTATATCGGGTGTCTATATCTAGGTTTTCTATAAATATATAGATTTATATATCTTAATATATACTATATATACTATATATACTATATATAAGTACGAATATATATAAACATTTTGTCAGACTTAAAAATGGAGCTTACGGCTGGCGTGTCAATATTTTTTTTTTCTTTTCTTGATTTTGATTGGGATGTGGATGTCCTTGGAATTACTAAGTATTATTAATAATTATTGTTTGTTCTTGTTGTTGTTTCTGTGTTTGTTTGTTTTTTTTTTAATGGCTTGCTAGCTGGCTGTAATTATACATAGGATCGAAGTATATATCTTTCGGTTTCGGGGCTTTATGATCTTCAGGCAAAACTAGTGAAGTCTTCACTCTACATTTTTAAGGCAAATCGCACAAGTCGGGGGTTAGCAAATATATATTATAATATATATATATTTATCCTTTTTTTTTTTTTATACATATTTAGGTTTTTTTTCTTGTTTTTTGAAATCATTTTCTTTTCGGGGTTCTATGAAATGTTTAGAAAGTGGAAAACTTTTTCCAGAAGGAAACCCGCTTCGTTGGCTAATATTAACATTAAATTTATATTTTTTATATAATTTATATAATAATATATTTTATATTATATATTATATATTCTGTTTTGTTTTTAATTAATTCCTTTTGACTAATTTTTATGTACAGGCAAAAAAAATCTGCTTTGATTTTGGGTTTCTTTTGGTTTTCTTTTTTTTTTTTTTCTCTTTATAAATTATTTTTGGAATTCCTTGGGCTTACTTTTTGGTTATTTTCCGGTTTTATTTATTTTATTTGATATTTATATTTGGTTAGTCCTTTTCCCTAGATCCTTTTGATTTTTCTAGCTCTGTCCTGGAAATCCTTTTCGTTCGTTTCTGATTTTCAAGCCCTGGTTTCTGTGTTTTTTTTTCGAAAATTGTTTCATTATTTCAGTTTTTTGAATAGTTTTTTTCCTTTTTAGAATTTTTTAGTTTTAAATTTTTTACTTTTTGGGAATCCTTAAACCTTTTCAAGCTGTCCTTTTTGATATTTTATTCGATTTTTTACTCTTTTTCGATTGGAATTCCTTTTATGAGATTTTCTTTGAAACTTTTTTAATATTTTTTGGGAATATTTTTTGAGAGTATTTCTGGAATTTCTTAATGTTTTTTTTTTTAGTTCTGGTTTCTTGTTTAACTTTTTTTTTGTTTTCTGGAGTATTAAAGGATCACAAAGGATCACGTTGCTTGCTTTTCTGTTTTAATGCTTTTGGTTGTCTTTTTTTTTTTTTTTAGTTTTTAAAAATATCTTCAAGGATTCTTCATTTTTTATCCTCGTAACTTTTTTTTATAAACTTTTTGTTATATCCAGGAGGCTTTTTTCCCCGAAAGGATCTCTCATTTATCCGATTTGGGTTTTCCTCCTTCTTGCTGTCTCTTTTCTTTTGGCGTGTCTTCTCTCTTTCACTCACAGGCGGTACTCGTAATGTGCCGACCTTGAGCGGCGCGCCCCCGAGTACCAGCGATAGGGAACCCGCTGCTGGTGAAGGGCAAGTCCTGCTCCAGCTCCTGTTCCTGCTCCCCCTCCTGTTCCTGCCCCCCCTCCGGCTCCTGCTACTGACCCGGAACCCAAGACCGCCCCCGACCCCGAACCCAAGGCTGCCAGGCCACCAATGTCCGCTCCCGGACTCCGCGCCAACTGGAGGGTCAGCGCGAGACGCGCCTGCTAGGAGGAGGAGGCAGAGGGAGACGGCGTGCTGCCGCTGGAAACCTGACGCTGGCGTCGCTGCTGCTGGTGCTGCTGGTGCTGCTGATGCTGCTGGACCGCCGGAGCCGTCATCCGGCGGGAGAGCGAGGGCAGGGGATTGGCGTCCAGGTAGGCCTCCGGACTGAACCGCACCCGGCTGTGCTGGGAGCCGATGGAGCCCTCTTTGGCACTCAGATAGGAGCTGTCGTCGCTGGTGAGGGAATCGGGTGGCGTGGGATTGGTGGGCGTGCCCTGCTGCGAGGAGGTGGACCCATTCCCGCCGCCGCCGCCGCCGCCTCCATTGTATTTCTTCAAGGAGCTGCGCAGCTTGGCGGAGGCCGAGGCGTTGACGGAAGCGGAAGCGGAAACGGATACGGAAACGGAGGCGGTGGCCAGTGGAGGAGCCAGTGGGGGCGTCTGCTGGTAGCCCAGCGGCAGGACATGCAGACTGGCCGGTCGGGTCACCGCGTACTTGCTCTTGGTCATCGGCAAGGGGCTGTGGATGAGGCGATTCAGGAGCTTCGGGGATCCGGCGTAGAGCTCTTGCTTCGAAGGCGGAGCCACTGCATCCCGATCCCGCTCGTAGTCCGTGTTGAGATTGAGGTTATTGTAGTCGTAGCAGAGGAGCTCCTCGTGCTCCAGCAGGACGTTGGAGTTGTTGGAAACCGTGGAGGGAGTGCGTCGGTGTCCGGCGGCACTGACGCCCATCTGGGGGACTCGCGGCGGCGGTGTCCGCGTCTGGGAGACCACAGGAAGCGGTACAGGGACAGGAACAGGGACAGGCACTGCCACTGGCACCATCGGCGCCTCGTACTGGTAGTCGTAGTAGTCCGGCAGGAGGTGATTGTAGTCGTAGGAGTAGTCCGGATACGATTTGCAGTCCCTTTCGTAGCTGTAATTCAACTCCGGCCGGTAGGGAAAGTAATTGGAACCTGGAAAGGTGGACTTAGTTTCTGGAGAGGATTAATGTCCCTCGAACTTACCAAAATATCCGTTCCTGTAGTTTCCGCCATCGTTGGAGTAACTCGGTCCGTTTCTCAGATAATCCGCTGGAGCGTAGAGCGGGGGCGGTCCAATGCCACCGCCCACTCGGAACTCCTCGAAGACGTCCTGGGGATTCGGGTTCGCTGTGGCATTCGAACTGGAATTCGGGTTCCCGAAACTGCTGTTGCTTAGCTTCCGCCTTGGCGAGGGTGTCGGGGGATTCGTTCCCCCGTAGAGGTTCCCCAATCCAGAGGTGGTCTGGGCCACAGCCGGCAGGGACTGAGCCGGAGGCTGGTGGTGCAGGGGAAGCTGCTGGAGCTGATGCTGCTGCTTCTGGTGTTGGTGCACCTGGTGCTGTGGAGTCCTCTGAACGGGCGTGTAATACGGTTGACTCCCGCCGATGCGACGGGCCAGGGATGTGGGCTGGGACTTGCTGATCCCGGTCTCCATTCCAGGGAATCTGTGGTTTGGGATTGGATAAGGATTAGGCTATTGAGAGTCAAGGATTGGCCAGGTCTCACCTGTTTTGGGGAGCCACTTTCCTAGATGTGCTCTCCCTCTGCTCCTGCTGGTCATCCTCCAGTCTCTGCGTCCCCAGCGCCTGCTCCTTATCCCTGAGATGCTGCTGCGCCGGCGGCTGAGATGCACTGGCCTCTTCCTCCGTCAGCTCCACCAGCTTGGCCACCTTGGGCGCCGCCTTCAAAGCCGGCACTTCGCTCAGCAGCGTCGGATGCACTGGCGACACATTGGACATCCGGACATCATAGCCAGCCGCCACTCCCGCCAAGAGCGAGGCCATGTTGTAGAGGAGCAGCTCGATCACGGATAGCTTCGGCTTCCGGGCCGAGTCCCCGGCATACAGCGTGGGCAGCGGGACGTTGCTGGTGAAGCGGCTGAGGAGATACGGCGATGGCGACATTATGGGCATGTTGCTGGCCCCCGGACGCCAGTCCTCCATCTTTCCACTGCCCTGGTAGCCTGGGCGATGCAGAAGCAGCATTCCGAGGGAGACATGATTCTTAGTTACTTGAAAAGGATTTCTAGGAGGGATTGATCTCGTTTTTGGGGAGGATTAAGCAGGTTTTGGGGGAAGATTTCTGGGGAGGATTAAGCTGATTGTTGGGGGATAGTTCTTGGGGAGGAGGATCACTAGTAACCGCAGGCAATACCATGTTTTTTTCTTAAGCACCACACCAGAACCGTTCCAGAACCAGATACAGGATCAGGATCGGGAAATCCTGTATATTTTTAGGTTAGATTTTCAAAAACATAAAGAAATAATACTTAAAAAATACTAAAAAAAAATAATGATTAAAACTGTCTTTAGTTTTCTGTTTTTATTGTCGAATCTTCGTTTCTAGGTTTATTTTTTTTTTTTATCCTTTGGGTCCTTTTGGGCGTGGCTCTGCCCAAGGCGGAAAAAAGGAGAAAAAATATTGGGAAATACATAAAAAATAAAATATACAAAGTACATTGAAATGAAGTCGAGAAGTAAACGTAAAATGAACAAAATCGTAAACTGAATATAAAGATATATATATATTTCCATAAAAATAATACAAAAATTTCTCATTTTTTTTTTGTGTTTTTTTTTTCGTCGTTTTTTAATCACAGGTTTTTTTTTTTTGCGTTTTCTCGTCAAAGAAATCATAAATAAATTAAATGGGAAACCCGATTGCATTAAAAAAAAATAAAACTGTGTTCAAAATACCAAATGGAGTGCAAAAATATCGAAAATTATCAAAAAAAAAAAAAAAATCGTTACAAAAGAATTTCGAAAAGAAAAGTCGGAAAAAAATAATAATTATAAAGTTGCCTAAAAAACTAGAACTTAGTTCAACTAAGATGTATTGTTGTGTCAATTTTTTAATTAATTATTATATATTTTATATTATATTATAGATTGTATATTATATATTTTATATTATATAATGTATCATCCGATCAGCGTCGTACATTATGATAATCTAAGCAAAATGTTCATTATTCAACTTTTACACATTTTTTTATATGATTTTGTTGAATATTTTTATTTGATTTTTAAAGTTTTTTGTTTTTTTTTCAGCCATTGGCTTTCATGCACATTTTTGTTGTGTGGAAAACTTTGTTAGTTTATCTTCGATATATAGTTTGTATATATAGTTTGTTTCAGGACCAAATCACTGGACTAATTAAGCAATTATTGCATTCGTTAGGAACAATTCGGTTAAATTGTGGTATTTTTTGTGGTATTTTTTTGTTTTTTGTTAGGGTTTTTTTTCTGTTGGAAGTCCTTGGAAGTGGCTGCTGTCTGACTTTGCTTAGTCTAGGGTTTTAATATAAAACAATGGGCCAACTCCAACAGCAGCTGAGCAGGATCTGACACGATCTAGCAGGATCTAACACGATCTAACACGATCTTGCACGACCTGACACGATCTTGCACGACCTGACACGATCTCGCACTCCTTTTTTCGTCCTTAACATCGTTCCAATTGCTCGCAGGACTGTGTCTGTTTCTTCTTACTCTTCCGCTTCAAGGAACGATTGCCACCGGGATCCGTCTGGTAGGGATCGATGGCGCAAAACTCGGAGCCAGCCACTCCGACCACACCCGCCATGTTGTGCTCCGCCAGCTTGCTGTAGTTCTTCTTCTTGTGGGAGCGGGTGAAGAGATTGAGCAGCGACTGGATCTTGCTGGTGGAGCGATGATGGTGCGGATGATGGTGGTGATGGTAGTTGGGATCGTTCGGGGTCTCCACGGACTTGGACTTGGTGATCTGCTTGGGGCGGTGCTTCTTTTGGTTCTTGCTGTGCTGGCGCTGTTCCTCGGCCAGCAGGTTCTCCTTCATCCGGATGACGTCCGGGTGCGGCTGGACGTCGAGCATCCTCCGGTTGGCCAGGATGGAGTTCTCCTGTATGTGGTAGCCCCCGTTAAGGGGATCTCCACCTGGTCCGGAGGAGGCAGAAGTGGAGGCCGAGTGCGAGGAGGAGGAAAGCGAGGGCGAGGTGGAGCGGTAGGTGGCAAAGCTGATGGAGGTGTTGGGCTCCTCGAAGCTGACACTCTGGAAGGTCACCGAGCTCTTGCGTGAGGTCGTGGAGTTCTGGCGCACTTGCTGCGTCTCCTTCTCCGCCAAGGATTCCTCTTCCTCTTCATCCTCATCCTCGTCATCGTCTAGGTCCTGGCGATCGCCCTCGTCGCCCTCCTGCCGGGTGAAGAAGCAATGCCGCGGAAACTGCGATCCCGAAGCATTCCGCTGGAAGCGTCCTCCGCCCTCGAACGCCTCCTCCGCATCCTCGTAGTCCCGCGCCATTGTCAGCCGCGTGCTGGAGCTGTACATGGTGAGGTCGCCGCTGGACTTGACCCTCTTTCCGCTGGCATCGATCTTCTTCACCACGTCCCGGTAGAAGGCGTGGTCGTAGGTATTGTTGTCCTCCGAGGACCTCAGCGGCAGCTGGTAGGAGGCCGGCGTTGGGGCCGGCGGGGGATAGAGTAAATGCTGACTCGCTCCTCCTCCTCCTCCTCCGAGGTGGTTGCTGCTGTCCAGTGAATGCTTTTTCCTGCCCACAGCCGGACTGTTTCCCAAACTCCCCCCGAATCGCGGGACATTGGCCAGCATGGCGGAGCCAGAGCCTGAGGAGGATGACGGGTGATTCCCGCTGCTCGGCTTGAGGAAGGGGAAGCAGCCCATGGGTCCGGTGACGGTGTCCGTCTCGGAGCTGTCATCAGAGACGGTCAGCGTGGGATGCTGGTCCAGGCCGTTCTCCTGGCTCCGCGCTCGATGGTACAGCATCATCCTTCCCGGGTACTTCCCCGTGCCCGTGCCCGTGGCGCTGCTCTGGCCGCTGCTGGAGTGGCTTCCGTTGGCTAGTGATGCGTTCGAGTTAGTCTGACTGAGGTTGTTATTGTTGTTGTTATTATAACTATTATTTTGTTGTTGTTGTTGTTGCGGATTACTATTATTAATCATATTATTATTATTATTATTATTATTATTAATATTTTGTTGATTGTTGTTGGCGGAGTGACTGTTGTTGTTGTTGTTGTTGTTGTTGTTGGTGGAGAAGGAGGTTGTGGTGGCGGTGGTGGTGGTGGTGGTGGAGGAGGAGTTGGTGGTGATGTTGTTGTTGTTGTTGTTGTTGTTGATGTGGATGGGTTGGCGCGTTAGGAAATAGGGAATACCTGTGCCGGCTCCACCAACCACAGCTGCCACAACGCCACCCCGCAAGGCGCCCAGGTTGGCCGGCGGCGTCAGCTGCTGTTGCTGTTGCAACTGCTGTTGTTGCAACTGCTGCTGCTGTTGCTTCTTGTCCAGATTGGGGGCGCTCTTGCTGAAGCTCGAGTGGGTGGAGCTTTGGGCTGGCCACTCGGGCAGTTGGCTGCCTCCGAGCTGGTTGGGGAGGAGCGATCGCTCCCGCTGGTGCATCGTCGAAGGGCCCCACGTCTTGCCCTTGTGCCCATCGGTTACTGGTTTACGATTTTTATGTTTTTCAAAACATATTTAATATGAAACATAAAAGGAAAGAAAAGAAAAAAAAAAACAAACAAAGGAAACTTAAAACAAATCAATCAAAAATTTGTTTGAAAAAAAAAAACGAAATAAAAGAATCTCAAAAATAATCGGATTTTGTGGAAATTCCTAAGCCATGACCGGGATCCATTATCTCTGGTGGCACTGGATTGTCTCATTTCGCTTCCTAATCTTATCGGAGTTCTAATTAAATCCCAAAAAAAATAACGCTTCAAGATGATTAATTGAAAGAAAACCGCCCTAAAGGTTTGATATTTTTTTTTTAGATTTGCCATAAAAAAGGAACCTTATTGGATTAAGGATATTTTTTTCCTCAAAAAGAAGCTGCTAATGGGATTAGTTTTTGTGGAAAAGCAAAGGTCTAGTTAGAGGAAACAGATTTATAGACTTTACAAGATCTGGAAGATAGATAATCTTTCCTGGAAAAATGCATTTAATCATGACTAACGCCTCTAATCTCTAAACTGCAACTAATCTCGTGATCTTGGGAGAATCCCAAACTAAATATTAGATAAGAGAAGCTGCCTCGTACGAGGAGGAACACTCACGTGCCACGATGCGGAGTCCAGAGAAGGAGGGTGAGCCAGGCTGCTCCGCCTTGTCTCGCACGGCGGTGATGGTGTGCCGGAAGCCAGTGGGCAAGGATATTTGCAAAGGAGGTTTGTGCTAAGAAAAGAAGGAAACATTTCTTAGAAATTAATCTAAAAAATTGAAGCTAAAAACCTTACCTTTTTCCCCTTCTTCGGTTTACGTTTCGATGGCACCGGCTGCATCATCACCAGCTCCCTTTCAATGAGTTCCATTTCGCGTTCCCGCAGATTCTGCTCCTGGATCTTCAAGAGAGTCGCCTTTTCGCGCTGCTCGTTCTGGACCCTCAGCAGCTGCTCCTCCTTGTTGCGCAGTTCCTGGTGGAATCCAATCAGGATTAAAAATCAGTTTTAAAAAAAAAAATAAATCAAAGGACTAACTAGAAACGAGAAACTTTTAACTTTTAACTAGAAACCATGCAGCAGCAGGGGCTATGTGGTTGTGCGCGGAGGGCAGTAGTTCATCCAATTAAAGAAAACATAAACAATGATAAAAACGGGTAGGAGGAACTCATAGCAACGAAAAAGGATAATCGAACGCAACGAAAAAAAAAGGAAACGACATCAAAGAAAACCTGTTGGACGCGCTTACCTCTTCAATGGTTTGGAAACGCTTTAGTTTTTTTTTGGAGAAGAAAGTATAAACCAAATTATTAGAATTTCATCAACGCCGAATCAACGGAGAGACCGAATGGACAGAAGAATCAAGAAGGATCAAGGAGGATATGGAGATGAAATGGAATGGTTTTTGAGAAAGACTGGCCTAAAGCCAACAAAGAATCGTCTAGAAACAGGATCTAGAGAACGATCTAGAGAACGATCTAACCGCGGAATATAGAGACAAGGAGTTCTACGTTTTTTTTTAAGGATACCTTCTCTTTTTCGCGCAGATCGTGGAGCACCTCGGCGATCTCCTTCTTCCAGCACTCCTGCATGTAGTGGAAGGACTCCTGCGGTGTCAGCGTGAACTTTGAGTGGGCAATGCTCTCCAGCTGCTTGAGTATCTCCTTGAAACCAGGTCGCTTGTGGGGATCCGTTTGCCAGCAGCCTAAAGGACAGACGAGATATAATATTTGTGAAGCTCTAAATGTCCTTAGACTTACTCTTCATGAGCGCCCCCCAGGTTTCGGGGCAGGTTTTTGGTATCGGCAAGGTCAGCGTATTGACAGCCACTCCGTAGGCCACGGAGAGCGGATCGAATCCTTTGTACGGAGTCTCGCCCGTAATCAGTTCCCAGAGCAGAACACCATAGCTCCAAACATCCGACGATCTGTAAAGGGAAAGGAATTCATTAATTGAGTTTCCTTTTTTGATAAAAAAATAGAAATGCGATCCTTACTTGGAGTAGGTGCTGACACTGATCACCTCGGGCGGCATCCAGGCGTACGTTCCGGCCGCACTCATCCGCTGCGTGTTGTACATCTCCCGGGCGAGGCCAAAGTCCGTGATCTTCAGCGTCTTCTGCTGCAGATGATTGTCCTCGATGGCCTCGTAGATGAGGACGTTGGAGGACTTGAGGTCGCGATGTATGATGGACATGGGCGCCTCGTTGTGCAGATAGTTCATGCCGCGTGCTATCTGGATGGCCCAATTGACGAGGACATCGGGTGGTATCTTTCCGGCCAGGATGCGGTTCAAACTGCCCCCACGGGCATACTCCATCACCAGGCAGAGCTTTGTTTTGAGGCACACCCCACGCAGGGCAGCGATATTCTTGTGCTTCAACGCCCAGAAGAGTTTCGCCTCCTGCAGGACATTGTCGCGCATCCGCTGCATGTCGTCCTCGCCCGTCTGATGGGCTATCTTGATGGCCACCTCCTCGCCGTCGTAGAAGCCGCGATGCACTTTGCAGAAGCCGCCGGAGCCAATCACCTCCTTGATGTCCAGCTCCTCGTAGTCGATCTCGTGCGGCTGAATGTCGCCAATGGCCGACGGGACGTTGAGCTGGAGCGGGTCCTGGTCGGTGACAAAGTCCTTGGGGAAGACACCCACCTGGGAATGGAAAGGATTATCGATTATTAAGAGAATCCCCGCATGGAACTGGATACTTACCTTGTCGCCGATTTTTCCCGTCCACCAGCCCACATCGCCGGACACTTCGCTGTTGGTGGACAGAACGATGACGATCTGGCCACGCCGCAGGGTCAGCTCATCCTCGTCCCGGGCCTCGTAGTCGTAGAGAGCCGTCCATAGGCTGCCATTGCCCACGTCCGTGTCCGTGTCCAGGCCATTGGCCGGCTCCTGGAGGTCCTGGTGCAGCGGCTGTAGCTCCAACTTCTGGCCCTGCTCCTCGCTGATGGGGAGCATGGCTATGCCTCTCGGTTCACCCTCTGCTCCGGCTCCTTATCCGCTTGGTGTGGTATCCTTTTCTCGGCAGACGATATGTGGCAGGCGGCATCAATGGTTCGCATGCGGCGACATGGAAAACGGCCTCCCCCCCGATCGCCACAACCTATTCTTCTTCTTGTTATAGAATGATGATCCGCGATGCTTCTTCTTGTTGTTGTTGTGTGGGTTTTCGTTTCCGATAAAAAGCTGGAAGGAGAAGAAGGGCAGAGTGGTGGATGGGTTGCTTGGTTTCAGATATATAGCTTCCAAGATCGGGAAGGGCATGGCGGGGCAGGAGAAGGAGGCGGAGGCGGAGATGGTGGCAGGGACGGGTGGCAGGGAAGAGACGATGACGGTGGAGTAGGGGGTCGGAGGCGGTACTCACGGGATTGTGCAAGACGGCGGCGCTGCGGCGGCGGCTTTGGGTACACCTTTTAGCCAACGCGAAGATAAACCAAATCCAGATCCTAATCCAATTCCAATTCCAAATCCGTCCGAGAAATCAGACAACACGATACAAAACACACACACACACTGACACAGAACACACCATTGTGGCTCCGCTGCCTGTGCTGCTGCTGCTGCTGCTGCTGCTGTTGCTGCTGCAGTCGCTGTTTTGGTGTCGATGTCGTCGTCGTCGCGTGCGTCGGCTTATCCGTATCCTTGGCCGTATCCTGATGTCCCTACCGATCGGTTCTGACTGCTCCTCGCTGGCCGTGTATTGATTTTCGTTTCCGCATATGTTTTTAAAACATAGCCCAATAAAAAAAACTAGAGTTGTTCAAAAGCGGAACCAGTTCGCACTGGAACTGGTCTTTGGACCGAGCAGCGCACCCAGTTCCACACCGGAACACCATCCAATTGTTCACAGTTCAGCCCTGGTTTTAAAATTCATTTAATTCAATAAAAGGGATAACAGTCAAGTTTTTAATTAAATTATATATATTTATGTTTATTGTAAATTGTTTTATTTTTTATAGAAATCAGACATGACTTTCGCGGAACTAAGCTGTTCTTTTGTTGGATAGTTATCGATAAGTATCGCATAGTTATCGTTCAATTTATCGCTCCATTTATCGAATATCTAAGAGGGGCGCGCTTTTTAAAAAACAAGAAATAAAACAAAAAATGAAGAGTATTAAATAAAATATGGGAATGAAATGAATATAAATACATTTTTTATGTTTATTTATGTTTTAATTTTTTAAATAAAAAATATCTTTCAAAATTATGGCTTTAAATGCTTAAAAAGTATTTTTATTGTCAATTTAGATTTATATTTTCGGTAAATATTCTTAAAAATATGTGTAAATATTAAAGTATTGTTTATTTTTTAATCATTGATCAAAAGTCTAAAATTTTAAAGGAGATCAAAGTCCAATTTTTCCTTCCTGTCTCTTCACATCCTTTAGACGTTTTTTTTAAAGCAAATCCTATATTTTCCGTAATCTTTGTCCTTTTTTTTTATTTTATAAATGAAACACCTTCTAGAGTTTTATTTCTAAAATCACGTTGCAAATGAAATGTCACTGTCATATGTTTTTCGGTTGCGACTTTTAGCGATTTCGTGCTGCGCATGTTTTGTGCAGAAAAGTGGGCGATGGGCGGTGGGCGGTGGGCGATGGGCGGTGGGCGGTGGGGGGTGCGTACTGGGGGGGCGGATGGGAAATTAAAGGGGCGGCAAGAGGATACCGTTACAGCTGCTGCTGTTGCACCGCCAGCCTGTGTATCCTCGCAGTCCCCCCATCCACGCCCGCTGGCCTCAGCTCTCTCGCCATCCTCTCCAGGACAGAAGTCCTTTCTATCCTGCCGCTGCCCGTCGTCTCTCTACCGCTCCCTGTTCTCTCTCACCGGGGCTGAATCTCAATTAGAATCTCATCGGGCGTTCGCCACGCGCCCTTCAGTGTGGGTGGTGTGGTGGTGGGGTTGCTAGGTGACTGCTGGGTGGATGCTGGTCCTCAATGGATGGGTGGGTGTTTGCCTCACAGGCCATGTGTTTTGTAAATCAGTCCCCGTCCCCAAGCCCCACAGTCCTCGCAGCAGCCCTTCGCTGTCCTGGGCATCGGCAGGACTCGGCCCTTGTCGTGTCATTTCGGCTGCTGCGCTGCCCTTACCCGATGGTCCAGCGTCGGCAGAGCACACTGGTTTAGGGTCTGCCATTCAGCTTTCGAAAAATATTTAATATTTTCATTAATTTTATATATAAAATATAGGATATATATAATTTTTAAAAATTATGAAATAAAACGATTCTTAAACTAATTTATATAGAAAGGTATTTTATTTACTAATTTTTGTTATTATTAAAAAATATTGATGGCATACTACATTTTTTTTGTAGATTTCCACAATATTTTCTTAATAATTTTATCATTTTTAAAAGGGAAATGTTTTTGTTATGCTTTCCTTATAAAATTATCAAAAATTAAATATAAAATACTTGTTTTAAGACCTTTTTTTAAGTATTTTTTATCGTTAAGAGACCGATAACTTCATATTTATTTGGACTTCTGAGTCATTTGTTTTAGTTTTTGGGATTTGTTTTTTTTTTTCGCCCAACTTACTAAGGGGCGCTGTCGTTAATCGTACGGCTTGAATCGTAAAGACAGATCCGAGACAATATAGGGTAGAAACGGATTATGGAAACGACAAACAGACGCTACCGTTTATTCTACGGCTGGAATCGTGGGGGTAGATCCAAGAGAATATACTGTAGAAAGGGATTACGAAGGATTGCCAAAGACGAAAACTTACCTACTTCCGAGCTACCGTTTCCGGTTCCTATTTTTCAACCGGAAACAAACCCCTAAGAGTAGGCAAGAAGCTACAAAAAAATCATGAATGAAAGGACATTCAGGACTAGAAAATGTCACAAAATATCCAAAAATGTGGTTTTTATTGAGAGTGATTGTCCTATTTCCGGGCAGACCCCAGCCCACTGTGCAGGACTTCGGGTGGCTCCGTCGGCTGCCGTCGTGGCCGTATTTCGAGCCGTAGCCGCGGCCGGAGCCGGAGCCGGAGCCCGAGCCGGATCCGGAGCCTGGAGCAGAACAGGACCTCGCAGAGCGGGCCAGAACTGAGTGGCACTGCACGGCTGCTGCTCGCACGGGGAGCCACGCTGCGCGTATCCTTGTCCGGAGAGGAGAGCCACGCGATTCGATTTGATTCGCAGCAGCACCACCACCAGCAGCACCACCAGCAGCAGCAACAGCAGCAGCAGAAACAGCGGCAACACCAAAGGCACCAGCATCCAGCAGCGGCACCAGCAGCGGCGGCGGCGTCGGCGGCAGCAGCAGTGCCAGTGGCAGCAGGCTGTGGCAGCAGGCAGCAGGCAGCAGGCAGCGGGCAGTGAAAGCAGATTTAGTTAAGTAAAGGCAGCTCAGTTTCGCGCAAGATTTCAACGCAAGTCGTGGCACTTTCAACGGCATTCAGCGGCAAAACGCGGCGTGCGCAGCGCCGGACGGGGACTGCACGTAAGAAATCCGGAATACGGAATCCGGAATCCGGAACGTAGCCGAAAAAAAAGCACACAACACACGCCAAATACAATCCACAACAATTTTTTAATAAAAAAAATTCCCCCCCTCTCGTCTAAAAATAAAAAATCGCCTTACCGCTGTCTAAAAAATAACAAAAAAAAATCCAAAAAAAAAAAAATTAGCGAATTTTTTTTTTTCTCGCCGCGTGCGCGCCTTTAACAGTGTTAGTGTGTGTGTGTTTTGCGTGTGACTGTATGTGTGTGCGGGTGTGATTTTGCGCTCGTGTGTGTGTGTGAGTGTGTCCCGTTATTTTCGTGTTGTTACCAATTTTTTTTTGTTGTATTTTTTTCGGCGTTCTTTAATCCCTGGCCAGCACAAAAGCCAAGGGAGAAATGTACGAGAGAATCAAGAAATAAAAAGGTAAATAATATAAATAAGAAATAAGAAACAAAACAACAACAACAACAACAAGCGCACAACAACAAAAATACCAATATATTACAAAAATATATCAAAATATATAAATTATAAGAAAAAAATAAATAAATAAATAAATAAATAAATAGAAATAAAAGTTAATAGAAATAATCAAATTCGAAACGAAACGCACAAGAAACCAAAAGCCAAAACTTTAATATTTAAAGCTCAATATTTATTATTCCGGTAGAAAATGTAAGTAAATTTTAAATAATATTTAAATTTGATATTTTAATTTTTGATGTTAAATATTTTATAATTTAATTTAGATTTTAATTTAGTTTATAAATCACGTTTTTTGTTGGATTTTTAGTTTGTTTTGGGAACGCCGAAAAGTAGGCCAGGATTTTACGGTTTTAGAGTCTCGGAAAACTTTCTGCGTTAGTGGTGGAGGGGAAGGGAGGCTGATGCCTGGGGGGGGGAGGGAAACCAAACTGAATGATCGGCAGACCGACAAAGCGATTATTTAATCTATAGTTTCCTTGACACTATTTCCCCCACACTTCCTCCCGTCCCCTGCCTTTTTTTTTTTTTTGGCTTTTGTTGCAGAAGAATAACTGTAAAAATGAGATGGAGGCGGCGGCACACACATTACACACACACATTTATATAAAATTTATATATATATATACGATATATATATATATATATATAGAGGGAGACATAAATCCATGTAATGCTGTTGCCTGGCCTCTAAAATGGCTGCCTCTGCCTCTGCCTCTGTCGTGGCGTCGGCCTCAGCCTCTGTCGCCCAGCTGCTGGTAGCAGCGCAGTTTGTGGCGGCAGCGACGCCGGCAGCGTGGTAAGCAGCGCGCAAGAAGTTGAGGTTATGTCTGCGCCGCAAAATGTGCTTGGCTTGGGATCCAAAAATACTTAATATATATATATATTTTCTGGTATATATATATAAGTGTGTGTGTGATGAAGAGGGGAGGGGGAGAGTAGAGGGGTGAGGGGTTTGGTAAGCCAAGGAAAACCCCTCAAAAAAAAAAAAAAAAGAGGGGACGCTGCCGCTGCTGCTGCTGCTGCCGCCCCTTTTTCTGTTTTTGGATGGGCGTGCCAGTCAGTCAGCCACCCAAAAAGGATACTCTTCTCAGTCTTGGTCCTTGCAAACCTTCTTGTTGTTGTTGTTGGGGTCTGAGGAGGTTGGATGACCTAGCCCTATTTTTGGCCATTACGAAGTCAACCGCTAGCGACGCCAGCTGCTCAGTTGCAGCGCTGCCAGCAGAGCTCTAGGTCCTTGAAGTCTCCACAAGTTTATCCTGGATAAACTAGCATCGAAAAGGAGCAGTCCTAGAAAGAGTTTGAAGCAATCTTAGAAAGAAAATATTCTAGAAATAGGGGTTTTTTTTTTTAAGGAAAATAATGGGTTTATCCTGGATAAACTAGCATCGTCCTGGAAGGAATTTACCTTCTCCGGTAATAATTATTATTTAATTCAAATAAAAAAACCAAAAATTCGATAAATCCTTGAAATTATTCTAGAAACAAAGGAGTACATAGTTTGTGGTTTAACAAAACAGGGATTTTCCTTGGAAAATAAAGGGATTAAAGGATTGTTAAGCATTTACTAAATGCAGAGATTATAGATTTTGTGATTACCATTGAAATTTTCGATTATTTCCATTTCAATTAATATTTCTAATCCGCTTAATTTTATTTTTAAAATTCAAAGCCAAGAAACAGGCTTTTCTGTTTCCTAAACTTGAAAGGATTCTAATATGTTTTTCTACTTTAAATTGTTTTTATTTCTTTAATTCCGGTTTATAGTTTAGCTTCCATTTCCTTTAATTAAAAGACATTAATAAATATTAAAAATCTTAGTAATTACATTCCTTTAAATATCCTTTCAGAACACCAATAAGGAAAACCAAGCAAACGCCGTGGAAAAAAAGGCGAAATTTTAAAGTTAATCCTTAGAAATATCCTTAGAGATAAGTTAGAACTTGTCGAAGGACAAAATGCCTACGAATTGAGGCTGAATTGAAAAGCGAGAAAGCGAGAAGAATGAAGTCCTGGACTCCACGCCTGTCTCCGTGTCCTTCGCCGCCCCCCATTGCCATGACAAGAGATTCAAAGCAAGGGTCGTGCCTTTGATATTGAATTTGGAATTCAAGGCTTGGGAGGATCAGGAAACTACATATAGAGAAGAAGCCAAGGAAGATAGATCCCGAATCCTTAAAAAATAAAAGAAAAGTGAACATCAGGGGAGCCCCCCTTAGACGCGGCGCCTCTGCCTGGCGCGATGCAAGCGAACAGCAGTCGCTCCAATCTAAGCGCACAATCCTCGGGCACGCCATCGACCTCGACGATCTCCTCGTCGCAGGGAAAGGTGAGTGTGCACTCAAAAAAAAAATAAGGGTTTAATAAGAAATATTTAGCTTCTTTTTCCGTTTTTTAAAGCAAGTTTTTAGGCCTGTTTTGTGCCATTGTAGGTTTGTTTTTATTTGAAAAGTAAGAATCCCTTTGAAGATTATTAATTCGATTAACTATAAAACTAATTTAAGCTTTAAATAGCCTTAAAAATAATTAAGTTTTTTATAAATTGTGTAAAATAACATTTAAAATTAGTATAATTACGGAAAAAGTAAAAGTAGATTCAAGGAGATGGCTTTCATTTATTAAAAAATGTAAATTATTCATACACCCTGTGGGCCAGCTTTTGACCTTCGAGGGAAGGAAGAAGAGCTTCTAGTCTTGAAAACTTCTAATTTTTAAAGTGTTTTCCTAAAAGCTTTAATTATTTTTTAAATACATAAAAGGAGCATTAAAAGGAAGTCATTAAAAGGAAGTCATTAAAAACTGTTGAAAGTTAATAAAAGTTACAGAGATTTCCCCTCTGAAAGGACTCACTCGTAGCCCTTTTTCTGATAAAACAATATTTCCGGTTTTCACATAAAATGTAAGAATATTTATTATTTACTCGGAATAACTTTGATGTATTTACCTTTCCGTTGACTTGACGTTCCTCTTGAATGGAAAATGGAATTGCTTTATACTTTTCACAAATTCATGGCTGCAATTATGATGTTTCCCTCAGACTTCAGACTTCAGACTTCAGACTTCAGACTTGATGAAAAATATATTTATTGACTGCAATTAAATATATGGCTCCCATCTGTCTGTCATCGCAGTCTTCCTTCTTTTTCCGTTTAATGTCCTTGAAAGCGATGCCAGCACCCACGCCCCCGCCCCCCCACAAACAACTCAAATAGATCCCAATTCGATCTGGGCGAAAAAGATTCGTATTCGTAGTCGTATTCACAGTCGTTGTCGTTTTCGTTTTCGATTCGAATTCCCATTGGAAAATCGCTTTCAGTTCGAGTGAAATTTTATTTGACAACTCGCTTCCTTCTGTCGTTGTGGGCCCAGTTGGGAATGGGTGGTGGGTGGTGAATGGTGGGTGGGAGTCCCATTTCCGCTTTCAATTTGTTTGGCTGGGCTCCTGCTCCTGCTCGTTCTCCTGCTCCTGCTCCTACCCCGACCGAACCAGGCCTGGCAGCAGGACACTTTCAAAAGAAGGTTGAACGCATAAATGTAACTGGGAAAACTGCATCCTTTGCCTGTCAATCGAGCCGTGTCTGATGAATGCAATAAGGATGGACTCCTTACTCCTCCTCCCCCCTTCTACCTTAACCTTGCCTTAACCACCTACCGCCCCCTACCCCCAAAAAACCATTCACTTCTCCCACTTATTTGCATTGCCCATTGCCAGCATTGTGTCCTTTATCGTTTTTAATTAAACATTGCCATTTTGGGCTATTACCCACCCACCCACACACACACACACACACACCTACCACCCACCACCCACACATCCTTGCCAAGGCTGAGTAATTTTTTTTGTTTCGATTTCCTTTCCCTCTTCGTTCATTTTTTCAACGCTTTTCCGGTTCCATTGCCTGACACATTTTCAAGTTGCTATTTGCTCTTGAATGGAGGTCCTTCCTTTGTGTATTTGCCTATGTGTCTGTGCCATAGGAGTGTGTGTGTGTGTGTGTTTGCCAAGTGTGCGTTTGTGGCAGTCTGGCTGGCAAAGTCCGCTGGCAAATCAGTCTGAAAAAGTGCAGTTGAAAATCACCGTTTGTCATTACCGACGTCGTCCATCAAACAGGCAGCAAAAAATCAGCCAGAACAGGTGTACACTGGGAAAAAAACACAGTACAAAAAAAAGGCAGGGAAATATATAAAAGGAAAACAAAGAGAAGGAAAACAAAAAGAAGGAAAACAAAGAAAAGGACAAAAAAGAAGGAAAAATAGACAAGGAAAAGAAGTTAATGGAAAGGTTTGAGGAGAGAAGATATTTTCTTGAAAAAGAATCCTCTTTATAATTTAGTATTATTTTCTATCATTTAGTATTATTCTACCTATTTATATTATTCCAATTTAGTATTATTCTACCATTTTATAGAACTTTTCCCTGTCCCCAAATAGAAGGAAATTTCCTTTAAAAAAAATCCTCTTTAAAATTTATGAAGATTTTTCTGTTCTAATTTTTGTTCAAAGTTTTCCCTTTTTTGTATCATTTTGTAGAATTTTCTTTATAGAGTTATCTTTTAAAATTTTTTAGTAATATTTTTCAGTTATATTTTTTTCTAAAAGTCTTCCCCCCTTTTTTTTTGACATTTTTAGAGGAATTTTTTCGCTTGCCCCAAACAGTAGGCAACACATTCTTTCTTTGAAACTGTTTTTCCGCCTGCAGTTTTCCGTTTGTGCAGCTTTTGCAGTTCGGTGGCAAATATTGTTGCAGCCTCGCAGAGTGGGGGGGGGGGTGGTGCAGGAGGGAGGATGCAGACAATGGCAGTGGAGAAGTAAGTTATATAAGCCATACACCTGCCACACACCTGCTACTCCTCCTATACCTGCTACTCCTCCTATACCTGCTACTCCATATCCTATACCTCCTTTTTTTCCACCTCTATTTTTTTTTTTGTTACATGTTTTTGAGGAATTTTTCCAAGTTTATTGTTTTTTTTTTTTTTTTTTTTTTTTTTGTATTGCAGTTATGGTTTTCAGTTTTAAATATTTCCAAAGAAATGTTTTCTAATCTCCCTCACTCGGTTCAGCCGGAACTTTTATTCCGACTTTGTTGCCTTGTTTTTGCCTCAATTAACAAGTATTTTTTTTTTAGAAATATTACTATCTTTTTTTTTGTTGTTTTTTGGCTTAAAAGTAAAATATGGTAATTAGCTTCGGGAAGGGGAGGAAGGGAACACAGGACGGGTTTTCCACGCAGCTCTCGTATTTCCGCGTAAAAGCCGCTTCGCTTCGAGCTTTTTTTTTTTTTTTGCCATAATCTCGGCTTAGACTCGTTTTTTTTTTGTAGATTTTCCCGGAAAATGTTCTATTTTGTAGTTTTTCCAGCATTTTCCGGGATTCGTTTCTTTATGGCGAGTTTTGTGGAGTTTTTCTTTTTGCGGTTTTCCATCTAGAAATTAATTTTTTTTCGTCTATATATATATTTTTTTTTGCATTACGTATACGCATAGTGGGACGCACGTGCTGGGGCTCGTGTGTGGGAGGGTGAGTGGGTGGATGGGTTGTGGGTGGTTTCTGGGTGGTTGTCTGTTTTCTTTTTTTATTGCTGTTGTTGCTGTCTTGCTTCTGGCTACTTTCTGCGGCTGTCAAAGAAAGTTTTTTACATGAATTGCCATGAAATTTTCAAATAACTTTTATATATGATGGCCATTGGCAATTCTATATATATATATATTTTCTTTTTTTTTTCTTCCCATGTGTGTGTGTGTGTGTATTTTGTTGTTATTGTTGTTGTTGTGGCATCTGGCAGCACGCGCCTAGCCGTGAAATGATGCAGAAGAATGAAAAGTATGAAACATTTTGCTTCATTAAGTGGCGTGTGTTCTTTTTTTTTTTTTGGGATTCAGAAAAAAAAAAATAACAAAAATTTCAAAGAAATAAAACGCACATGCGTGTGTGTGTGTGTGTGTGTCTGATTGCGGTGTCCTGGATTGCGCATGTGCTGGAGCACCACCTCCACCTCCCCCCCGTTTTTTTTTTTTTTTTTTTTTTTTTTAGGGGGGGGGGGTGTCGCAAGTCCCAAGTCCAAAGACATATGCTCTGTTGGTTTGCTTGATTTCTGGCTTGGCTCACAAATACTCGGCTTTAAGCAACAAAAGAGCTTCGCTTCGGCACAACAACGGCCACAATTGTGCGTATCATTTGTGTTACTTTGTTGCATAACCTCCACACCCATCCATACCATGCCACCCCCTTCTAAAAAAAAAAAAAAAAAAAAGGAGATGCCTCCTAAATTTGCCATTCAAGCCTCCACATTCGCATCATTCATCCCTTTTTGCTGCTTATTAGCCCGGCAGTGTCTCTGCTGGCGTAGCTGCCTCAGCTGGCGTCGCAGTCAGCGTCCCTAGCTATCTCTCTGTGTGTGTGTGTGTGTGGCAGACTGTGTGTGTGTGCATCATTTAAAACAATATCCAAAGATTTGTTTCGCCATTTATATGTCAAAAATGACAAGTCAAGTGCTTTGTTCTTGTTCTCGCCTTTCTCTGCTTTCGCTTACAGCCATCCCACCCACCCATCACCCACACTCACTCCCCCTTTTGTCCACCAGCCCATTCATCGTCCTCGTCCTGCCGTTGCCTCGGTTTTCCTTTCCACGCTTTTTTTTTCCCCGTTTTCGTTTTCGTTTTCGTTTCTGGTTTTGTTCTTGTTCTTGGCTTTGTCATTAGCAGCGAAGCGAATGGCGAACCGTTAAATAAAACCGTTAGAATCTGGGATGCTCTTGAAAAAGCAAAGGCTTAAACTTAAGTTAAGTGTTGGCTAGTGTTGGTTAAAGCCAAGTGAGTCATTAGTGTTGCAAAGTGCTAATTAATTCAAGAGTTTAAGAGCCACTGAACTAAGGAGGGAATAAATCGTATTTTTAACGAATTACCAACTAATTTTTCTTTATTTTTAAATGAAATATTCAATTTATATATTTAACTTTAAAAAATATTTTAAATTTCATGAAAATCCCGTTTAGTCTCTAAAAAGTAATGCTTGGAAAAATATTATTACGATCGAGAAATCAGTTTTCCTTCAACCAAAACTTTTGATTTACATTTTCGTATCGAATCATGCTTGACTGGATTTGTTGCAGTTGGTTTTTCTATTTTCTATTTTCTACGCTTTTTCTACGTTTTTTCTACGTTTTTTTTTTTTCTACTTTTTCCAGCACTTTTTCCAAAAGAAAAAAAAAACAAAAGACAATAAAAGTCGGAGGAGAAAGGGAAAAGTTGTCGCCTAGACTTCATGTACACATGTGTGTGTGGGTGGACTGTGTGCTTTGTTGTTGTTGTTGTTATTGTTGTTGTTGTACTTGTCTATGTGTGAAATGAGCTTCAAGTACAACAATAACAAGAAACACACAGAGAAGAACAACTGACAAGGACGCTCATATGAAAACAAACGCATAATTTAAGCGTAATTGCTGTCATTTTTCATTCGAGTGCCGCAAACTTAGGGCCATGGTAGGGTATAGGGGCCAGGGGTTTTGGTCTAGGGTCCAACAAGGATGAGGTACGAGGGGCAGTAGTGGTTGTGGCACAGCTGCTGCTGTTGCTTCTGTACAAGTGCCCCAGTTTGTCTATGTCGCCAGTTCGACCTCGTCATTCCCATTCCCTGCCTCCTACACCTACACCCTTGGAACTTACAATAAAGGTCAAATTAATAGGGTTATTAATGTGAAAAATATAGTAGGGTATTCGGTGGATTACTATAGCTAGAACTTGCTCCCTAAAACAATGTTTTTGACCAAAAAAAAAAACAAATATTTAAGAAGGTTTAAGACTTTTTTTCAGATTCTTGTTTTTTAATATATAGTTCAGATCTCCTTCAAAGGACTTGCAACTCTATTCCTTTTTTCTTTATAGAATTAAAAACTAAATGGATTCCGCAAAACGAACTTAACTTTGTTAATTAATTAGTTTTTAGCTTTCAGTTCGTTTAGGTTCCTTTGTTCCAAAGTTTTCACCTCAATTGTTGGCTCTTTTTTATGGTTTTTTTTTTTATTATTTCAATGCAATTCTGAGAATTTTTTCCCACCCAGGACGGGAGTGTGGGTGTGTGGGTGTGAGGTCCTGTGTGGGTGAATGTGTGTGTGTGTATGTTTGTGTTTGTGCATCCGGTGTTGAAGCGCCAATAATTATGCAGCTTAGGTTTGGATTTCAGTTGGTTGGCTTTTTTCTTTTTCCTCCTTTATCCTGCTGGGTTTTTCTCCTGTTTTTTTTTTCTCGTCCTTTTTTTTCGTTTTGCTTGCCAGTGGCAGTTCATCAATTGCCTGACTTTTTGCCACGTTAATACCAGGAAACGGGGGGGTTAAGAGTAGAGAGCTTCAGAATGGCAGGATGGCAGGGTGGAGAAATCGGTTGGGTATTTCGAACAAGAAAGAGGCGTGAAATATGAGGCAGTGGCAGTTGCAAACAGTTGGAAAATGTTGGCGGTTTTTGCTCCCCGCAACCCCGCCTATTTTTGCTACGCTGCCCCATCCCCTCACCAACCACCACAAAAACCACCCACTAGGACCTTCTCATCCTTCTCCTCCTTTGCCTGCAATGTCGAGAGTTGTCTTCCTGTTTATTCGCCGCTTTTGTGTCCTGTTGGCCCTTTTTAGCACCTGGCCCAGGACATTCCATAGCACACCGACCGAAACAGCCCCCACGCCCATTACCGCCTTTCGGCCAGATCCTTTTTGTACTTTGTGTGTCCTTTTTGGACGCTTGCCAGGCTCAACTCGAGTTCACTTCCAGTTGAGTGTTTTGCCTGTCGCTTTTCCTTGTAGTCCTTGTTCGTGTTGTTGTTGTTCGTGTTGTTGTTGTTGTCGACCTGCACTTGCAAACAATTGTTGTTTCTGTCACATTCTGCCACGCCTACGCGAACCCTACAAACCGCCCACTCAACGCTCCCCGACCTCTCCCTTTGTGACCCAATAAAGACAAATTATTTCTTTTTTCCATTTACTTTGTTTTTTAATTAGGCAACTTTTTCATTTACTATTCCTGTTTCTGGTTTTTTTTTTTTATTTTTTATAAAATAAAACATTGTTTTATTCGAAACTAAAAGTCAAAAACATATCTATTATTTTGTGGTCGAAATATAAATTCTTTGCAAATGCTTTTTACCAACATTTTATCAACGGTTTGTATCCTTGTGGTTTAGCCTGTTTTTGCCACATTTTCTGAAAACTGAAAACTGAAAACGAAACGAACTTGAAGCCTATTTAAAGTGTCAAGGATGTGGCAGGTTGTTGGGAATTAAATGGGACGAGTGAGCAATGAATTATTTCAAGGATGTTGAATGGATAAAAAGGTGAAAGGCGTCACTTAGTACTTCTACTCTCCTGGTCCAGGTCCTGGTCCTCATCTGGACTCTACTTAGGGAATTTTTAAAAATGCATCAGCCTGGGGATGCTTACAAAGTGTCTGTTATATGTAGACGTGTTTTGTGGCCTTTTTTTTTTTGGCAGGACGAAATGTGTGCGTGTCCTTACATCGAAATTTGTCCTCATGAAACGCCTCTAATCTCGGACATTAGAGATTTTGTGGCTTTTTCTGGTTTCCTCTGGTTTTTTGGGAAACTTTAAAGATTATTTCAGTTAATTTGACGTTTAATTGGTGTCCTTTTTGGTGAAAAATAAGGAATAAGGAATTTCTTGTTTAAAAAAGCTTTAAAAACTATTCTCTTGCTTTATTTTTGCTTAAAATGCGAAAAATTCATTGAAATTGATTGGAAAATTGATCAAAATTCACGTTTTTCTTGTTTAATATTTCATACAGCATTTCTTTTCAAATATTTTGGAATAAATATATTAAATATTAATAGTTTTTAAGCCCAAAAAATCAACATAAATTGGCTAATTAGGTTAGCCAAATGCAGTGCTTGTCAAACTGCTCCCGAGAAGGTCCTTTCAAATGGCAATTTATTTGTGCGGCGAATGTCAAACTGACGTTGTGCAAACTTTTGGGGCAATCAAAGTGCCCCGCCCCCTTGGCGCCCACAGCATGGCCAGCCTACTGATTACACGCTTGAGGGCGTGGACCTATGTGTGTGTGTGTGTGTGTGCGCCAAGGGGGAGGAGGAGGAGTTACCCCCCGCAATTGCCGCATGAGCATAATTTGTTGTAATTAACATAACGAGCCAGCCCAAGCAATAATGGCCAAAACTTCCCACACTCCTTCTCGAAACACACACATAGATACAACACACACACACACAGTTACACGCCCCAACACACACACACACACACCGACTGGTGTTTGAACTGAAGTTGAATTGTTTGTTGTTGCAGAGAGTGAGTCTTAGTCCTTCATCCTTTTGTGTAATTAATTTGTTTTTTTCCCTCTCAGATTTTTTGTGTTGTGCTTTGTTTTTTGATTTTTTTTGTTTTTTTTTTTTTTGTTTGCCACGCCCACCCACCAAGCGCCGCCCATAGGCATGGCATAAATAAGTTGTTGTTGTTGCTATTTAGGCTGGCATTTATGAAAATGACTTTATGCGAGACATTAACCAAAGACTTTGTAAATATTTCGTGAGCAAAGGGAATCTCGTCTCGTCTCGTCTCGTCTCGTATTAAGCATTAAGTATACGCCACGTTGCCCGCCCGGCCTTGGAAATTTATTTAAAAGCCAATGTTCATGTTCGCTCGACAATTGTAATAATTAATTTTCATGATTCGCCAGCTTGGCTGCATAAATATTAAATGTTTCAATAATTTCAAATGGAATTTCATTTGATTTAGATCAAGTATACGCCAGGTTGGCGCTTAAGGAGGGGAAATTATTAAAAATGATTGAAAAAGGACTCAAATTTTGGTTTAAAGTACAAGTTTAGGATGTTTGAAATGGGATAGGGATAGTTTTTGTTTCATTTAAAACACATTTTTGTAATATTAAGTATACGCCATGGTGTCCTGAAAACTTGAAAATGTTTGAAATTTATAGGATTAATCGGGAATTTAACCATTTTTATATATTAAAAAGGCAGAAAACTGTGCAGCTTATGAATATTATGATTGAAATGTCAAAAGCGAAGTTTTTCTTTGATTTAAAACACATTTTTGCAATATTAAGTATACGCCCTGTTGTCCTGAAAACTTGAAAATGGTTGAAATTTATAGGATTATGAGTTTTATGATAGAAATGATAAAAGGATAGTTTATTTTTGATTTAAAAACATATTTCCGCAATATTAAGTATACGCCAGGTTGTCATAAAAACCTTAAAATGCTTAAAAATAATCGAAAATCAAATATTTTCATAAATATAAAGGGAAATCTACAATTTCTTTTGATTATTAAAGCTGAAAACTGTGCAGTTTGCAAAAATATTAATCCATATCCTTTTCGTTATCCTTTCGCTTTGCAGCAACAAGTTGTCGAACTATCGGGTTATGTCATCATACTCGTCGAGAATGTGGAGGGTAAAATTAAACTATACGGCTCACCGCCCGATCGCGATAATCTGGAAGTGGGCGATGAGATACTCGAGGTCAATGGCCTGACCCTGGACAATATATCCCGGACGGAGGTCATACGTCACATACACGACGTGAGTATCAAACTATCAAAGGATAAGAAAACGTTTTTTAACTCATTTTTTTGTGTTTTTTTTCCATAATTAGTGCATCAAATCCTGTACCATTTGTCTGCGAGTGCGAAAAAAGAATGATACGAGATTGGGTGAGTTTAACGATAATTTATATTACAATATTTAATCAATTTTTAATCAATTAATCGGTAACCCACTTAATCGCAGTGGCTTTAAAACCTACACGATCACCTGCAGTGTTTTGAAATGCACTGTGGATCAATTAAAATAACAAGCCAAAGTGAATGCTCAACTGTACGTTGGGAGACTACTCTCACATTTCATTTAATAACTGTCTAACTAGACTGCTCTTTCTCCCGGACCCCCTTAAGCCCCACTCTTGTGATTTTTTTGTCTTTGCAATTGACTTTGCGGTCAGTTAAGCTTCTTGTGCTCTCTTGTATTTGCTCTCGGATTCTCCGGCTTTTTACTGTTCTCTTCCCCACTTTACGCTTTCAGTGTTGGTGGGTTTCCAATTCCAAGCCAAAGCTCCCCTTTTTTTGCGCGAAAACAGCTGATGATAGTTTTTGTGGAATATCAAGATTATATCCAAAATAAGATTATATAGTATCCTGATCATGGGATCATGGAATGCCCTTTTTTCTTTTTCGCCACTTTCCGATCTTATAGCGGATATTCACGACACGATCATTTAGCTATTTTTTCCCCCATTATAGCTGATCTACGGCTCTTATCTGGCCAGAGCATCACTGACGCTCTCTTGGCGGCTGGGGCAACGGCGGTTTCGATTTTGATGCTTGGGGCTTTGGGGCCTCTCCGGCCGCTTTGCTCCAACGGCGCGTCAGTTGCGAGGCGACCGTCGACGTTTCCGTAGCGTCGGTTCCAGCGTCGCAGGTTGGTCGCTTTGTCTTTTTCTTTACGTTCTTGTTCTCGCTCGTGACTGTGCCCGTGTGCCCTTTCTCCGCCGCCATTTACTCTCTAGCTGTCGCTGTCGCTCTAACCGGCGGAGCAGAGCGTGTGTGTGCCAGTGTGTGCGTGTCCGTATCTTATACGATTTTTATATATTTTTTGTTTTTGTAAGTTCTGTGTTTTGTTTTTTGTTGTTTTCGTCTTTTTGTTTTGAAGTGCGCACACGCGTTGGCGTCTGTTTCTGTTTTTTTGGTACGCGGTTCGTGTTTCAACCCGTCTCAGCTGTCTCACTCGTTTTTTTTTCGGTGTAGCCAATTTCAATTGATATTTTTTTGTGGAATTATTATTGTGGTGCAATTGCGAAAACACAAATAACACTAAACGGTAAAAAGCAGCAGCAGCAGCAGCGCAGTCGCTTTGGTTTCTTGTTTTTTTCAAATACAAAAAGTAAGTTTTTTTTATGGAAAATATCGGTAGCTTCTGGCTCTGCGAGTTCTAGGAAGTATGACTAAAAAATAAAAGTAATGTGGGACAAAACTTGAGTTTATTCTCTTTTATTTATTTATTTAATTTGATTTTTTTTTTTGTGGGCGTGAGAGTGCAAATAGTTAAGATACAGATACAAATACAGAGAAAGATACAGATAGAGATACAAAAAAAAAAAAAAAAAAAATTCCCCCATGGACCATCAAAAGTGGCCAACAAAAAGCATTTGGAAATGGAAATGGAAATGGTGGGAGTTTAGCCGCGTCTCTGCCTCACATACAGCTTCCTCAGCTTTTTTCGCCTCCCACCGAATTCAACCAACTGAAAATTACTGCAAAATAGATACACGGGCCAGCCAGCCAGCCACACACACACACACAGATACTTTTTACACAGATACAAATGTAGGAGGAATAGAAATAAAAGCTGCTTACAGTTTGGCCAGCGTTGTGTGTTGTGCCACGTGTTGTTTTTGTTGTTGTAAAAAGCGGCTAAACAAGAAACATACAACAACTACAGAAACAGCTAAGAAAACTAACCTCAAAACGAAACAAGTTTTGTCGAAAGTGGAAATCAACTGTCAAAAAAATGTAAAAAAAAAAAAACCGAAAAAAAATACATAAAGTAGCGAAAAAAATATACAATTTAATGGGACCCACATACCAAAAGTAAGATTCATTATGAACCCATTAAAAAACAAACACACAGCAGCCGCAGATACTTTCAGTTGAGATGCAAATCAAGTTGGCGTTTGGTTTGGTTTCGAGTGCGAAAAGATTTAGGATTCTTGGTAAAAAAAAACGATGAAAAATGTGGCAGGGTAGGTAGGGTTGGTAGGGGAAAAATCCATAAAAAAGTGTGAGAAATCTGGTAAAAAAAAACGTGTGAGAAATTGGGTAAAAAAGTAAGAAATCTTCTAAAAAAACGTGTGAGAAATCTTCTAGAAAAAGTAATACTTAATTACAGGAAATAGAAGATATACTTCCAGGTTTGATTTATGGAGTTTTTTTTACCTTAAATTACTTTAAAAATGACAAAAATAAATTAAAAACTAGACAAGTATTGAAAGCAATAATTTTGTTTGAAATTCTAACAATATTTTTTCGTATTTTCTTTGCCAATATTCGATTAAAAATTCCATTTCAAAGAAACACCTGAAAAATAACTTAATTTTATTAAAAATATTCATTGATTTATGCCTTTTGGCTAAGAAATTAATCATTTTCCGAGTGGTTTTTGCGTTTTTGGTTTTTCGTTTAATAAATAAATGCAATTACGGTTTAGAATTTTCAAAAGATACAAGATACAAGATACAAAACGTGATTCGTGTGGCGTGGCAAGTAATTCAATCAAACGGACTGGACTGGACGGGACTGGACTGGACTGACCCATTTCTCGAATCCATGAAGTTTTCTGGCTCTGATTTTTGATAAATTGGATTACAGTTTTGCAAGCACTAGCGCATGGCAAGGGGCGTATACTTAATGCCACACCGCAACCGCCACCGCCACCGCCACTGATAAGCAAACTGAAAAACTGCAACTTGCAACTTGCAACTGCAGTCTGGCCGCTTTTTTTTTCCCCATTTTTTGGGTCAACTCCAACGGACCCCGAAGAATTTCCAGTTTCCAGCTCTCTGACAGAGAAACAAAAAAAAACAAATATACATACTTACACATGTATAAAGATTTACAAAGATATATACAAAGATATATATATATCCAAACACACTGAAAACATTCCAAAGTCATGAATTTTTTCGCTTAAAGCGAAATCAATAGGAGTTGTCGGGCAGCGACGTCGGCAGAGGCAGCGCCAGCGGCAGCGGAAGACTGAAAACTAAAAACTAAAAACTAAAAACAAAAACAAACAAAACACAAATAAAACAAACTAAAAAGATACAAAACCAAAGCTAAAGTTTTCAATGTTCGTCTATTGAACTGGCTGCAGGTGCGAGTGGGAAGGGGCTACCTACCACACATACTTAGCACATATGTGTGTGGGGCAGAGGGAGAAGGTCGGAAGGAGACGGTTGGCCAAGTGAGTGAGAAGGGCAAGGCGAGGGGGGCGATCGGGCGGGCGACTAACAAACAGCATCCGAAATCCGGTAACGCAAGTTTCTTGGCTCCAGCCGCAATTTTACACTGAGAGAAATTCAAAGAATTTCTAATACAAATTTTAATTAGAAAAAAAACATTTAATGTTTTTGAAGAGTTTTTAGGGAATTTTTGGAAAATTTTTTAACCTTTTTTTTTGAAGCATTTTTCTCTCTTAATTATAGCTTTATTCTAAATTTCAATAACCAATTATCATCATAATAAACCCGGCAAAAAAAGCTCTCCTTTTAACCTTTAACTTTTTCAATGTTAAACTAATTTATTGGCTTGGATTTTGCAAAATAATTGTCATCGAAATTAATGAAATGGATTTCCGTCGGCAATTCCGTTTCGTTTCGTTTCGTTC
Organism: Drosophila vallismaia; assembly: GCA_035047325.1. Classification (NCBI taxonomy): domain Eukaryota; kingdom Metazoa; phylum Arthropoda; class Insecta; order Diptera; family Drosophilidae; genus Drosophila; species Drosophila vallismaia. The sequence continues at coordinate 9,118,528 of JAWNPU010000025.1, read as the reverse complement.
TGTTTTTGTTGCTGTTTATTTTTCGATAATGGATTTGTAGTTTAATTTGGAAAATTACCCTTTTTTGTTTGCCGTGTATTTGGAGCTGTGAGTCAATTGTGTGAGTAAGTCTTTCGATTTTACACGCGGCCAGCGGCAGCGTTGGCGTTGGCGTTGGCATCGCTGCTGGCGTTGCAGTCGCAGTCGCTGTTAGCGGCGACGTCAATGGCGATACAATTGAGCGCTCCCAGATGGGTGTGGGAGAGGGGGGCGATGTGGGATGACGGTGGAGCAAGGTGGAAAAGGTACGAGAGATGGCCATGTGCTGCGATGTGTAAAAGTCATTGCCTTGGGTGTGCGAGCGGGAGAGGGAGATAGTGTTCGAGGGGTGGTGTGAGGGAGATGGGGAGCTGCTGGCTAAGAAGAACCAAATTTTGTCTTCCGTCTTGGCCATGGAATTGCATTCAATGCACTGGGAAATATTTTTAACAAAAATGTATAAAATTTAAAAAAATACTTAAAAATACAAAAAAATATACTTAAAAAAATATACTGAAAAATACTAAAATACTAAAAAAAAATATATATATTTTCTCTCTCTCTTTTATATGCAAGGATATGAAACGGTGTAGAATGTGTGGGTGGATCCCAAGGATAAAGGAATGAATAAAGACAAGGGGCAGGGACCTGAGGGGGCGTTGCATGTCTGCGTGGCAACCTCAGTGGCCACCGGAATGTGGCAGAGCTCCGCGGTCGGCAGTCGGCGGAGGGCGGCACACACGGGATGCATTCCGATCGCTCGGATTACATTCGCCTCGAATTCCGAAAAGGATTCACGGAATCCCGACTGCAACTCCTTGCCACCAAATCATTTGCCTTTCCGCCCCACCAAATGGGCCTTAATCGAACGAAATTAATCCAGGAATTTCGGTATTCTAGGATTCTTTCGATTTCTGGCTAAAAGCTAAATAGAAACAACGGTTTTTTTCGGTTAACCAAAGTCGAGAATATTTCCGGGAATATTTCAAAAGCGAAAGCTTCTCTTTAAGCTCGCAAATAATTTGATTAATTTTGGAATTCAAGAATTATTATTGATTTTTTCTTTGTTTTTTTGGTATTTTTGGTGTTTTGTTTTAATTTTAAGTAGTTTATCTTTTGACGTTACTCTTGCTGTCTTGCTGCTTGCAGCTGCATTTGTATCTCGTAGATACCTTTCCACACGCGGTTCTCGCTGGCGCAGAGTCGCGATGTCGCAGAGTCGCGGTTCTTTGTCTTTTTATCTCTGTCTTTGGCTGTTTTTGTTTCTGTTTTTTGTCTTTAAGTTTTTGTTTTCTTTTCTGTTTCTGTTTTTGTTTTGATTTGGTGTTTTTCTTTCGGGTTTTTGTCTTTGGTTTTTGTTTTTTGTGGTTTTTTTTTCTTTTTCTGTTTTTGTTTTGGTTTTCTGCTTTTTGTTTTTGTTTTTATTTCTGTTTTTTGCTTTTAGTTTTTGTTTTTATTTCTGTTTTTCGCTTTTAGTTTCTGTTTTTGTTTTTGTTTCTGTTTTTTTTTTGCTGTTTTTGTTTCTGTTTTTTTTTTTTTTTAATTTGTTTCTGCTTTTGTTTATGTTTTTATTTCTGTTTTTGCTTTTATTTGCTGTTCTTGTCTTTTATTCCTGTCTTTGATTCTGTTTTTTGTTTTTGTTTTCATTTCCGTTTTTATTTTTTTTCTGTTTTTGTTTGCTTATTTTTGTCTCTATTTTCTGTTTTTTTTTCTGTTTTTCTTTTCTATTTTCTTGGCATCCACCTGAATACATTTTCCTCCAGGTTTTCCCTCGCCATAATCCCCCCCATATCGTGTTTTTAGGGCATTATCTAACAACAGATACAGCTTGGGAATAAAAAACGGAGAAGCCGAGAGAAAAGCTGGAAAATAAGGAAGAAAAACTAACTAGCTCAAAGCTATCGGTTTTCTAAGGTTCTTTGGTTTTTTAAATTCTTTAAAGAATTTGCAGGTGAAGTCTAGAGTCTTGGAGATTTCCCCGAAAGATTTTCCCGCTTTTTTTTAGCTTAGATTTTCCTTTAAAAGAGAAACTTTTCTACTTTGTTTTTTTTTTGGTTTTTTTTTTGGTTAAAATAAATTAATTGAATTGAGATTAGATTTTGGGTTTGGATTTGGGTTTTGGGCTTTCCATTTATTGTGTTTTCTCCGATAAAGTTTCTTCTTCTCCCCGTTTGTGTGGCAGCTTTGGCAGCTTTTTAATTTAAGATTTGCAACAAATCTGCTGGAAAGATCGCTCTGGTTGCCACGCGAAGCGAAACGCGGCACGCAACGTGCCTAGAGATTCTGTGGCAGGCAGGCTGGTCAGGCTGGCAACTTGCAACTTGCAAAGAGAATCGAGTATGTGTGTAGGGGGGAGGAAGTGTCAGAGGGGGGTGGCGGCAATCGCACTCGCAAAAAAGCAAACAAACGTGAGACAATGCACCTTCCGAGACACACAACAAAATGTGGCGCAAGAAACAGAAACAAAAAAAAAAAAACAAAATATTAATAAAGAATAACTGCAAAAGAGACAAAAATGGAATAAATATAAATTTTTAAATAAATATAAATTTTTGTACATCTAGATACATTTTTTACATCAAAATTTATTTATAAATTACAAAACAAAAGCCTGAAATGGAAATAATTGCCGTTGCCTCGTTGCATGTCTGGTTTTGAGTTTAATTTAATTTAATTTTAATATACATTTTATTATAAAATTATCTACAATTCAGAGATTGAGATTGAGATTGATTTGTAGATAGAATTAAATAAATTATTAAAAAATTATTAAAAAACTCTAAAATTTAGTCAGAAATCAACAAAAATAATTAGAAAAAGCTTTCTAAGTTGCTTCTGAATTTAATTCTACAAGATTCTATCTACAAGATACATTTAATAATTAAAAAATAATAATAAATAAATAGAAAAAAGTGCCTGAAGTTCTTCTAAATTAAATTCTAAAATAAAAAATACAATTTAAGACGACAAAAGATTAAAAATAATAATATAAAATAAATAGAAAATAGAATAGAAAAAAGCTGCCAGAAAGTTTTAGATGCTTTGGAAATTCTATTGCAACTTTTAAATTTCATTCGAAAATACATTTAAAGATTAAATAACATTAAAAATAAACCAAAAAAACATTGCAATTTATATTTTAGGGAATTAGTTATAACTTTTTTAATACTGCTCCAATCGGCGAATGTTATACCTTCCCGATCTTGTATCTTCGAGTACTTTCATTCCCAATCAAAATCTAGAAAACTAAAATCTGACCCGATTTTCGCAATCATGAGTTTTTCGAAAAAATTAGTCAAATTTTTTTTTGTTTTAACTTTTTAAACTTTTGATGCAGCTTCAAAGGGAATCAAGTCCTGATTAATAAACGGTATTCCGTTGCGAAATCGGACGAAAAATGGCTTAAAAATATTCACAAGAAATCTAAGGAAAAGGACGAAAACAGGACGATTTTATTTCGATAAATCTTAGCTTAGGAATTAGCCATAACTTTTTTATATTTTATTAAAATTCGATTAAAAAAATACCTTTAAAGACGGGATTTCCTTTTTATGGTAAACCTACTTTTTCTTCAAAAACCTTCCTTTTTATAGCCCAAAAAAAAAATTAGAGAAAAATCCTTGATTTAATCTAAATTCTGATTCATAAAACAAATTCTGATGATAAACACTTTAAGCCAATCCAAACACGAGTAATCTTTTGGCAAGTTTCCAAAAATGATTTGAAAAAAAAAAAAACGTAAACAATGCGACTGTCCATCTAAAAAATAAAAAAAAAAAAACAGCTCTTAAAAAAACAATAGAGTAGAGTCAAGGTAATTAAATAATTTTATTGTTTATTTAGAAGGGGAGAAAAGGGGAGGTTATGGTCTTAAACGAAGTCTAGATGATCTTTAAGTTATAGAGAAAATATTTTAGAAATTATTTTTTTTTTGCCATTTTTCAAATCATAAAATAGAATTTTAATGTTTTTTTTTAATACTTTTAGCTTCTATTTAGCATTTTAAATTAATTATTTGAGGGGAAAAATAGGGAAATTAAAGCCAACAAGCCGAAATCTAGATGCCCTTCTAGGTTCAGAGAAATTATTATAGATTCTTTAGCAATTTAAGAAATTATAAAAAAAAAACAAATGTTTTTATTTAAAGATGTTTTCTTTGAATTTATTATGCTAAAACGTCTTCTGGAAAGGCTATACCCTCTCTTAGTGTATTAAACCCAAAAAAAAACACACAAAAAGGGGACAAAATGTGTCCGATAAGCGAAAAAGCAGCTGCGACCAATGCGGCGTATGAGTAATTTTTTCAAAGGTGTCTGGAAAGGGTTGGAGTAGAAGAAAGGATGGGAGGAAGGGTGGAAGGGTGGTAGAGAGGGAGGCAGATGAGGCATGGTAGTGGGGCAAGCATGGCTGGGCAATCGGCCTTTATTCAACCCTCGAGTGGCTATCAAATCTGCTTTGACACAAATTGATACGAAAACCTTTTGAGGCACTCGAAGCCCCCCCTTCCATTGACATCATTTAGCTTAATAATTAACTAAGGTTATATTATATATATATAAGATATATAAAAGATATATATACATTAAGATATATCAAGATATCAGAGATATATATATATATATGCTAATATCTCGAGTGAAGCAACAGCTTAAAAATGCAAATAAAGAGCAGCTGGAATTTATGGCTTCGTGTGTTTACTTTTCGCTTAACTTTGAGCTTCGAGAAACTAAGAAAATATTGCAAAATATAAGAATAATATTTGCTAAAAATTAAACAAGTTAATGCAGTTGAAGGTTTATTAATTTACAAATTAATAATTCATTAAAAAAAGATTAAAATATTGCTTTCTATATCAAAAAATTCAAAAATAATCAAGAGTTTCCTTTAAAACCGAAATCTTTTATCTTTTCTTTAACTTTTTGCCAAGTTTTTGCGTTTTTTTTTGCTATAGTTTGAGATTTTTGGCTAACTTTTTTATATTTTTAATGATTTTTTGCGATTTTTTGTTAAGCTTTTTCTAATTTTGACAAATTTTTAAGACTTTGTGCGAATTGTTGCTAATTTTTTAAAATTTTTTTGCTAATTTTATGCTACTTTTTTCGTATTTTTTCTAGCTATTTGCTAGTTTTAGCAATTTTTTGCTACATTTTTGCGATTTTTTGCTACAGTTTAAGACATTTTGAGATTTTTTGATACTTTTTTTAAACCTATTGCTAAGTTTTTGCTACTTTTTCTGACTTTTTGCCAAGTTTTTGTGATTTTTGCTAATTTTTATGACTTCTTGTGATTTCATGATTTTTTACGAATTTTTTTTTAACATTTTGCTAAATTTTTGCTCCTTTTTATGAATTTGCGAAGTTGCTAACTTTTATCACATTTTTTTTTGCGAATTTTTTAGACTTTTTTCTACTTTTGGCTAACTTTGCGCTATTTTTTATGAATTTTTTCTAACTTTTTGCTTCGTTTTATGACTTTTTGTTAAGTTTTTGTGACATTTTTCCAAGTTTTTGCAATTTTTTGCCATTTTTTTCTAACTTGTTGCTACTTTTTATGACTTTTTGCGTCTTTTTTTAAGGGAAAGTTGGAAAAAAATGATGAAAGAAAGTCATGTTTACAGATCCCTTTACAGATTATAATTATAATTAAAATATCTCTCCGTCTGCGATGGTTGACTTGGAGAAAAGTTTTTGGCAAATAAAATGTTAGCTTTTAATTGCTTTTTGTCGGTTTTTGATTGAAGAAAGAACCCTTTTTGATTGAAGCTCCCCGTGATTGATGATTGAAGTTGGCCTGCCTTGGTCATGGTCAGGGTCGCCGCTTCGATTCGCTATTATTTCCTATTATTATTATTATTATTTTTTTTCCCAGGCCTGGGCTTGAGGTTCGGGTCGGGGTTTGGGTTGGTGGTTGGGGGTTGGGGGTTGGTGGTTGGGGGTTGGGGTTGGGGGGATATGCGATACTCGATTTTGCGGTTACATAACCTGCGTGCACATGATTCGCAGATAAAAGAGGGAGAGAGAGAGAGAGACACACCTGTATCGCAGTATCTTTGTATCTTTGTATCTCGCTGCTGGCATCTGCCAAAACGGGTTTTGAATCGCTTGAAAAAATCATCAAGAAAAGGAAATTTACTTGAAAAAATAAATGAATTTTATAACGATTTGGTTTGAAATGCAAATCAATTAATAGCCAATTAGAGTGCTTAAAATAATGCTTAAAAAATGGTTTAAAAAATGCTTAAAAAATGGTAAAAAAATAGTTAACAAAATGGTTAAAAAATGATTTAAAAAATGCTTAAAAAATGTTTAAAAAGTGGTTAAAAATGGTTAGAAAAATGCTTAAAAATGCTTAAAATAAAGATTAAAAAATGTTTAAAAAAATGATTAAAAAAGTGGTTCGAAAATGATTCAAATATAGTTTAAAAATGTCTAAAAATGGCTAAAAAAATAGCTTTCAAAAATGGTTAAAAAATGATTGAAAAAATGGTAAAAAATATGATTTAAAAAATGGTTAAAAAATGGCTAAAAAATGATTGAAAAAATGGTTAAAAAAATGATTGAAAAAATGCTTCGAAAATGTTAAAAAAAAATGCTTTAAAAATTGGCAAAAGGAATGGTTGAAACAATGCTTCAAAAAATGGTTAAAATTTTTTTAAAAAATGGCTGAAAAAAATGATTAAAAAGATGGCTAAAAAATGTTTCAAAAAATGCTTTAAAAAAGGCTAAAAACATAAAAATAAAAAAAATAAAAAACCTCTCATTCCGTCACGATAAATTACAATTCGCTGGCAATTAAATTTTAATTGCAAAAAATTTACAAACGGATTCGCTTCTCCATTGTGTTTGTTTTTGTTTTTGTTTTTTTTTTTTTTTGCTATTGTTAATGCTTTTTTTTTTCTCCTTTTTTTTGTTGTACTTTATTTTGTTGTTGCTGTTTTTTTATTATTGTGTCTGGTTAAAGGCCAGGGCCAAGTAGAGTCACTCAACGAAAGCTCGAAACTGAAACCGAAAACCGAAACCGAAACTCAAAACGACAAAAAAACAAATAAACAAAAAAACAAAAAAACAAAAAAAAACAAATAAACAAAAAACAAATGGCAAAAATGTTGCATTTTGTCTGGCCCTGAATTTTGACGAAATAATTACGAAATCATGAAGGGGGGAAGCTATTTATCTATTATTATATTCGATATTTCAAAATAATAAACATTTTTCAAATCAAAAACTAAACTTTTCTAAAGAAACTTCCTTTTTTTAACCTAAAAAAAGGCATTTTTCCTGTTTTTTGGTGTTTTTATCTTAAATTAATGCATTTATGAAATATTTTTTTCTGAAATATAATATATAAAATAAAAAACGTTTTTCAAATAAGAAAAAACTTTTTTTTTGAAGAAACTCACTTTTTTAACCTAAAAAAAGGCCTTTTTAAATTTTAAACCTAAAAAAAAAGGCCTGTTTTTGTGTTTTTTAATTATTCTCTCCTCTGCTGTTGATAATCTACTGTCTAAAATATATATTATAATTAAAAAAAAACAATTTTCAAAATAAGAGAAAAACATTTTAGGGAAAAAACTTCATTTTCAAACTTAAAAAACCCTCAAAAATGCCATTTTTTCGTGTTTTTTCTTGTTTCTGTTCTCTAAAAATGGTAATTGCTTATGTTTTGGGTTGAAACTTTGTTCTAAAATATATATTATAAGTAAAAAACATTTTTTCAAATAAAAAAACAACAACTTTTCTAAAAAAACTTTCTTTTTAAACCGAAAAAAAAACTTAGACATTTTTTTTTTGTTAAATTTCACTTGAATTCAAGCCTTATTTTATAGCTCCTATATTTCTCCCCTCGACTGTTTGATAATTGCTTATGGTTTTGGGTTGAAACTTTGTTCTGGAATGTTTTTCAAATAAAAAAACGACAACTTTTCTGAAGAAACTTCCTTTTTAAAGATAAAAAAAAGGGTTTTTTGGTAACTTTTTCTTGATTCTTGATTGAAAGCATTTTTTTTGTATGGTTCCTATATTTTTCCCCTCGACTGTTTGATAATTGCTTATGGTTTTGGGTTGAAACTTTGTTCTGGAATGTCGATTTGCGGTTTATGTTGGTCTTGGTCTACAGTTTGACAGCCACTGAGAGCTATCCAACTTTTGCGATTCGATTTTCGAGAGTTTTTGCTCCTCATTTGAGTTCTAGTTGGAGTTTTTGTGTTTTGTTGTTGTTGTTGTGATTTGTTGTTGTTGTTGCTAGTTATTAGCTGGCTGTGGGGCATTGTTGTTATTGTTGTTGCTTGTTTTTGGGGCACTTGCCACGTGGTTCCCTGCAATTCGAGTGCACTTTGGTTTATTGTTTATCGATTCGCTTTGCGGGCAATTAAAGCTCCAGTCTCAGTCACGCCCCTCTGTGACCGCCTCCCCTCCTAAAACACCAGCCACGCCCCGAAAGTTTTCATTTCAAGAAAAAAAAAACAAAGTTTCCCAGGGTCTTTCCTCGCAGATCCATTTAATGTAGAAGTTTTTACCTTGCCACCTTGCCACCTTGCCACCTTGCCACTGGGCTCTTGCCTCTTGAAATGTGTGAAGTGCCACACGAGCCGTGCGGCAGCGACACGAATGAAACGGTAAAAATATATATTAGAGGCTTGCTACGTGCCACAAGAAACAAGAAACTCGAAAAAAACGTTCAAGGGAATCCTGCAAAAGGATGCTCTTTGATAGTCTTTGGATACCCCTTTTGGAAACCCCTTTGATACCCCTTTCGATACACCCTTTGATACCTCCTTTGATACCCCTTTCGATACCCCCTTTGGATACCTCCTTTGATACCCCTTGATATCCTTTTTTGTTTGAAAAATCAACTTAAGGAAGAAAATTAAAAACTTCCAACCTTTCCAATTATAAAGTTTCAACATTTTTCGAATATTATTAAAATATTATTTCCATATTTCCCCTAAAAATTATTAATTATTTTCAAAACTATTTGCAATAGAAAATGTTTTCTGGACACCTTGGTTGCCATTTTTTTGGATTAATTAAAGCTGACATGGGGAGGAGTTAGTCCTTGCTCCTCGTCCTCCTCCTCCTCATTGAAAGTTTCCTTCTAAAAACGGAACAATGGGCTTCGCCCTGAAAACTTTTCGCAGAAATAGTTGAGACACACGTGTGTGGGGCGATGCTCTCCTCCCATCCATCGCTTTGTCATCAAAATGTCCTTTTATATTGTCGGGAAATAGGTCTAGAGTTGGCCCGGGCTCTGGAGCTGACTCTGACTCTGAAGCTGACTCTGGCTCTCGTTCTGGCCTGACCCGTTAGCCGCAGGACCTATTAATGGCTAATTAAGGTTAATAATATTGCACAAACACTTGCCACAATGGCAATGAACAACGAGCCGTGTTGGCGAAAGAACAACAACAACAACAACAAGCGGGAATGTGGCAGGGGACAAGGTTCTACTGGACAGTGGACATTGCAGTAGCGGAAGGACAACCATGCAACGGACAAGGCTCTACCGGACATTGGACAGTGGACAAACGATGGAAGGACACCCGGACAAGTGACAGTGGACACCCAGAGAGTGGACAACCGTTTCAGTACCGGACAGTAGGGACACCTGGACAGTGGACAGTGGACAGTGGACACCCGGACATTGGACAAATAACTCACACCTGAGGGGATGTCGTAGTGCTGCTCCGTCAACAGCTTGAACTCGATTACAAACATTTGCATGTGTCAAGCCGGGGGGGAACAACCCACCACACACCACCCACCACCCCCTCTCCCAGCTGAGTGCCACACCCCCTACGAATCCCCACTCTTTCCCCCCCGGGGGCGGACATGAACTCAATCGGAATCGCAATTGCCCGGACTTGAAGAGGCGCTCAACTGACACGGCATGTCAAGACTTATGAGAGGAATGTCCGGGACGGGACGGGACGGGACGGGAGGTGACACCCACGCACAGGGTCACCCACACACACACCCCCCAGGACCCCCCTACACGACCTGACACAGACACACACACACACACACACACTCATCCGCCAAATGAGATTAAAAGTCAGAGGAGAAAAAAAACGCAAAAAAAAAGGAAACTCGCAAAAGTCTCCGCCACCCTCTCTACCTCCCCTAAAGGCTATATACACAGAGAGAAAAATCTTTGTAAAGAAAATAAAATTTTAACCAAGAAAGTAAAAAAAAAAAAAGGTTAAAGTTTTGGCTCTTTTGGATGCATTTTCCTTGAAAAGGATTCTTTCTACTTGAAAATTATTCATTTTTCCCTTAAAAAAGGGAAAAAGGGAATAATTTAATTATTTATTTAAAAAAAGAACATTTAAATCATCCAAAAATGGTAAAATTTTCGTTACTTTAGATTCCTTTTCCATTAAAAGTATTTTTTTTTCCTTTTTTTCCCTAAAAATAGTCAAGGTTTTTGTTAAAAAAGTCATGTTTTTTGTTAAAAAAGTCAAGTTTTTTGTTAAAAATTTCATGTTTTATATTTAAAAATTAAAGTTTTATATTTACAAATTAATTATTTATTTAAAAAAACATTTAAATCATCCAAAAAATGGTAAAAGTTAAGCTCTTTCCTTTCCTTTTTCCTCGAAGTTTTCCTCTTTTTCTCCTAAAAAGTTCAAGTTTTTTGTTAAAACATTCGAGTTTTTTGTTTTAAAAATTATTTATCTATTAAAAAGATTTAAAAATAATATTTAAATCGCATTTCCAACTTCTTCTTTTCCCTCCAAGATTATCTAAAAATTTTGAGTGAAATATTTTTTTCTCTCAAAAGTCTCAAAAATTGGCCATAATTATTTAACAAATGAATTAAATTTATTTTCTTTTTATGTACAAAGTATGGGGGTAGGGGATGGTGGGTGTGAACCCCCCCAGGGGGGGGTGGGTGTGGTGGTTCAACGACATGTTGCTGCTACATCGAGACTGACAACGCGGCGCCTAATTGGATCTGGCCTGAGCGCTCCACTTTTTGCCGAGGCACGCTTAGCGGGAGCGGGGGTGGGTGGCAGAAGGTTTGGCGACCTCGGATCGAGGGCAGCCACCCCCCCTCTGACAGTCGACCGCTTTTCGGCGCAATCAACAGCCGAAAACGCAAGGGAAGCTGAAATGAAATTAAAGCCGAGGTCCTGCTATATCCTTGGAGCTTCAAGGATACCGAGACAGAGAGCGAGAGTAGCGGTGGAGGTCCTGCTATATCCTTGGTGAGCGAGTAGAGAGGCGGAGCGAGGGGAAGTGCAGCCGAAAAAGCAATAAAAGTGACAAGAAAAGTTGAAACGCCGAGTGGGAGGACCAAGGACCAAGGACTAAGGACTAAGGACATCGGAATACACATATATTTAGAGAAGATGTTGTCGTGGCTGTCACCGAATTTTTAGCCAAACTTTTCGGGGGTGGGGCGTGTGGGGCGGGTTTTTGGCCAAAAAAAAAGCTGACAAGGAGCAAGGAGCAAGGACTAAGGAGGTGATGCCGCGTCTTATGGCGAATAAATGATTCCCTAATGCCCATCGCAATTCCTTTTCCCTGTGAATCCGTGAATGCACTCATGAATATGTATCGAACGATTCGAATCGTTAAGGACTCCCTGGAATCCGATTTGAATGCTGCATTCGGTCTCAAGGAGGAGTCCTTTGTGAACTTTCGACCGGGGACCTCTCCAGAAGCCAAACAAATCCTTGCCCCGTTTCGGGCATCCTTTTGCTGGCAAATGTCTGCATATTCAAACATCCTGTCATCGACATCCTTGACTCGCCTCGACTCTAACCTCTGCGGTCGTAAATTTAACTGCGAAAAAGGACGAAAAAAACTCAAGTTTTCTCTTGAAATTCTCTGCTTTTTTTAAATATTTAAATTAAATTAACTATAAAACTAAGATTAAGGATTATTTTTCTGATAATTCATTGATATTTATCCATTTTTTATCCGTTTTCTGCTTTTTTTTTACAGCCTGGGACATTGGTAACTCGGTGCAGGACGCCTTCGTCATCGCCGTCGAGGAGCACGCCCGGGAGCGTCTGCAGCGTTTGGCGGCCTTGAACCGGGTCACCCCCGTTGACATCACCCAGCTGTCCAAGAAGGTGAGTAACGAGGAGAAACCCCTCAAGGAAAACCAGAAAAAGGATTCTTAGAGAAACTTTAGAGATTTTAAATATTAAAAAAGAGACGTTTTTTTTTTTGGGTAAAAAAGTTGAATATTCATTCAATATTTGGTTTTTGGATTTTATAAAAAAAAAAAATCAGATACTGGCATGACTGGGGCATGTGGCATGTGGCATCTGAAAACTGAAATTGAAATGGAAAATGTTTTGTCAAAACAGCTTTCTATCACACACGTTGCAGGCCATGTCGGGCCACCTTTTATATTGACTGACCAGAGGCCCCGCCCACTACACACCCTCACCCATTACAAAAAAAAAAAAGCAACAAAAAATAAAGACAAAAGGAAGGTATCTTTACATGTTCAAAAAATTCAATTAAAAATTCAACAAACCAAATACAAAAAAAAAAAACAGACATTAGAAAGCAACAAAGCAGACAATGGACTGAAACTGAAACTAAAAGTGGAAACAGCAAACAGCAAGCAGAAACAGAAACAAAACTAAAGTAAATAAATAAAAAATATATATATTTTATGGACAACAAACGATGTTTAAACTTGAAACAAAACAAAAAACACAACAACCACAGAGAAATGCAGTCAAAAGTTACGCAAAAAAAAATATAACAAAAAATTATTTTAAACAAGAAATGGAATCGAGTTTTGGGTAAAGGCGAAGTCTGTATACACTTTCTTGACATATTTCACATATTTTCTATAATTTTCTATAATATAATTCACTTAAATAATATAGTTTAGGAACGATAGATAGATCGGGGAAGGGAAACTTACTTTGAGTGAAAGAGAAGTCAAAATTTTGTCACTTTTGAGTTAAAATTTAGAGAAAATATTATTATTTATTTTATTTTATTCTGTAATCTAAAAATAAAATACAAGAAATTATAAAAAGTTTAATATAAAATTGTTCCTTCCTTTAAGTAAAACTTTTGAGAATCGCAGAGGAGCGCCATTTTTGTTGAGTTTTTTATGTTTTTTTTAAGAAAGAGAAACGTACTTCGAGTGAAGGAGAAGCCTAAATACACTTTTAAGTTAAAATTTATAGAAAATATGGTTTATAATATATTCTACATTCTTCTATGTTCCATATAAAAGGAACTATAGATAGATCAAGAAAGGAAAACCTACTTAGAAACCTGAAAAAAGTCTAAATACATTTTTGAGTTAAATTTTTAAGGAAATATGACATAAAATATGGCATAAAATATGGCTTAAAATATATAATTTATACGAAAATTCTATATAAAAACAACGTAAATCCTTTGACAATAGAAGAAATTAGAGACTTGTTAAAAAATTCAAAACAGAGCTCTCCTCCGCGATTCTCAAAAGTTGTACCTAAAGGAGGGAATCGTGAAGGAAACTTGGATTTATTATTAATTATTAATGATTATTATTGTTATTATTATTATTTATTTTTATTAATAATATTAATAATTTTAATTGAATATTGTAAAGAAAACCCTAAAAACTATGCGACTTCTTGAATCTATTTCCTCTTAGAAAGAGTATCTTTAAAATCGGTTTGGAAAAATTTATGTAAAAAGTATCTGGAAAAACGGTGAATGCAAAAAATGTATCTAATTGAAAGTGAATGTTGCACAGATATTTGCATGAGCAAAAGAGACAGGGAGTGTGCGAGAGTGAGAGAGATCTATAGAGGAAACAGTTTTGGGTTTTAAGCTTGGAGTTTTTTTTTGTTTTCTGTTTTGATTTTTGAGTTTTTACTTTTCTGTTTAGAGTTTTTGAGTTTTCTGTTTTGAGTTTTCGAGTTTTCTGTTTTGAGTTTTCTATTTTTAGTTTTTAGATTTAAGTTTTGAGCTTTTGTGATTTGAGTTTTCTATTTTGAGTTTTCTGTTTTGAGTTTTCTGTTTGAGTTTGAAGTTTGAAGTTTTGAGTTTTCTGTTTTGAGTTTTCTATTTTGAGTTTTGTGCTTTAAGTTTGAGTTTTCTATTTTGAGTTTTAAGTTTGGAGTTTTCTGTCTTGAATTTTTTGTCTTGAGTTTTCTCTTTTGAGTTTTCTCTTTTGAGTTTTCTGTTTTTGAGTTTTCTGTATTGAGTTTTCTGTTTGGAGTTTTTGGTTTTGAGTTTTAAGTTTTGAGTTTTCTTGTTGGAGTTTTATGTTTTGAGTTTTCTTGTTGGAGTTTTCTGTTTTGAGTTTTGAGTTTTCTATTTTGAGTTTTGTGCTTTAAGTTTGAGTTTTCTATTTTGAGTTTTAAGTTTGGAGTGTTCTGTCTTGAGTTTTCTGTTTTTGAGTTTTCTATTTTGAGTTTAAAGTTTAGAGTTTTCGGTTTTGAGTTTAAAGTTTAAAGATTTATATTTTTGAGTTCAGAAACTAATCAAATGCGAATCGCGCTTTCGGGATGTTACATAACATAGTTTTTTGGTCATGTTTGGTCATGTTTTCCCTTTTTTTTTTGTCTTTATTTATATTTTTGTTTTGATTTTTTTGTGAATAAATTCATTAAGCATTCAAAATACGTATTCAACTTATTCGAGCTCTGAATGAAATGCAAATTACAGGCATTACAAACTCACTTTTTGTTTCATTGGATTTGGTTTTGTTTTTGTTTTTGTTTTTGTTTTTTTTTTCTACATACGAAATACTCGTATACTTTTTATACAATTTCTTATAACCTTTTTTCCAGGCATTAATTGTTTTAATTGAATAAAAAAGTCATTAAAAGGTTAATCGATTAATATTGATGAGGTTGTTTGAGGTTTGTTGTGTGTTTGTTTGTTTGTCTGTTAAACTATTTATATTTTATTGTTTTTTTTTTTATGGAAATTTACATATAATTTTTTTTGTAAAAATCGAAAATGTATCTGAAAATAGAAACTTATATTTCGGGAATTGACGCATTAACCGCATCGAGCGAAACCTGCTCTGGAGACCTCTCCACCGTTTGTGGCACCTTCCCTGCCCTTTGCCACACCCCGCTCCACCTCTCCACCTCTCGACTAACGATTTTAAGCGCATCAAGTGCTTTTGTCATCATCGTCATCACAGTTGAACGCTCCAACAATTGCTTTTAGCTCGACGGACAGATTGGGGGGAGGTGGATCAGGAGGGGGGTGTTCTGTAGGGGATTGGTGAGGTGGGGTTGGTGTTGGAGGGGGATCTGGGTTAGGTTTGGTTTGGTTTTTGGATTGGGTTGGAGGGGCTTTTGAGGCTTTGTCTAGGATGCGCTAGAGTGGCGTTGCAAGTTGGGGACTGAGGCAGGAGGAGAGGGACAAGGTTGAGAGGGAGTGGCAGAGGGCATTGGAGGGGAAGTGCGTCAGTTCGTCAATCGCGCTTGTTGCCAGGCCAACAGAACAAATGATTTTCCATACACTACTAGGTCCTAGGGTCCTAGTCGGGGTCCTGGCACTAGTCCTGGTACGGGTCCTTGTCCTAGTCCTATTCCTATGCCAACTCCTGGCCCTTTTCCCAGTCCCAGTCCTCCTCTGGATGCAGGAGAGTTGAAAAAAAAAACACCTTTAAAAATCATAATTTGGAAAAAGTTTTCGAGGGTGAAAGGACGTTACTTTCTTTATAACCTAAATCCTTAGCTTATTTAGGTTACTAAAAGCTTAGTCCTTGACTGTACTGTTGTTCTCAGTGTATTTATGCAACGATATATCCGATAAGTGTTAAAGTGCGTAGGAGGTGAGGTTATTGTTAGGAGTCAAGGTGGCAAAGGCAGGGAACTGTGGCAGGAAGCTGCGACTGAAGCCTTCACACCTCTACCCTGCTCTCGACTCTCCACAAATCCCAAATCGTAAATCGAGAATCGAGAATCGTGAAGGGAGAATCCAGAAGGGAGAACCCTGAGAATCGAGAATCCACAAGCCGATGCGGCTGCCGCCTGACAAACAGACTTGCCTGTCAATAATCCGATAGAAAAAAAAATGAAGCGAAAAAAGCGCTTATGTCAGGAGTGGGTGGGAGTGGGTGGGTACTCTTCCTTGTTTTTTTTTTTATGAGAAGGTGAAAAATAGCTGAGAAAAAAAATGTAAAAAGCGTCCATGGGCGAGGAGAGATTGCCAGGAATCGAAATCGGAATCGAAATCGGAGCAATTGAACGCTAAAGTGGAAATGTGCACCAAGCGTTAAGTATTGGGAATCCTTACCAGCCTTACCTGTGGCATCCACACCACATCCCCTCCCTCCCCATCAGCTTTCTTTCATAATTCTTCTCATTCTCGTATTATTATTATTATTATTTTGTGTGTGTGTGTTTTTTTCCAGCTTTTTGTGACACTTGGCTGGAGGAGGTTAAGGTTAAATTGGATTGCCAGTAATACGGATAGAGTCCGCTTTTTGGTTTTTGGTTTTTTGGTTCTGTAGGGAGGGGAGGGGAAGAAAAAGGCTTTCGAGGATTCTTCTTAATTGGCTGTTACAGTTTGACAGTGACTGTTGCGCTGCGAGGGTAATGCGTGGGCGGGCCGCAGTCTTAAAGGTGTGCCTTTTGTTCGATTTTCGGCATCCCAGACCAGACACACCCACACACCCCCCACACACCATCTGGCACATTCATGTGTGTGTTGCTGCCACATCCATTATGTGTGTCGTCGCATTAATAATTCATATTTCATTAGGGGAACAGCATCAGGCAGGCGAGGCAGGGCAAGGCTGGGACCTGCCTTGGTTAGCTTTATTTTTAATGGAATTTGATTGATTTGCATATAAGCGAAACGACAAAGCCTGTCAACGGCGTTAAATGCCTTTTTTTTTTTTTTTATTTTTTTTGCTGCTAAAATGTAGAGAAAGTTCTTTTTGGATTCTTATATTTCGATTGATAATATTTCATTAATAGTTTTGAGAATAATCGTTGAAAGGGTTTTCTTTTCTGTATTTTTGTAGTTTTTTGAGCTTTATTCTCTTCTGATTGCAAAAGTTATAGTTATTAGCCTTAATTTGTGGAAGAAAAAGAAAGGGAAATGAAGGTATTTCTAGGGAAAATATTAGAAATTCCATAACCTTTCGAATTTCTTAAGAAAATACTTGCCCGTCACGTTTTTTTTTTTTTTTTCGATAAAGAAACCCGCGTCTGAGACATTTTCTTATCAATAACCGAGATATCATTGTTGAGACATATTTTCTATCAATAGAACAAGAAAAATAATGAATCGTCATGGAATCTCTACTCCAGAATCGATAAGTAATCAATATTCTTTGTTATGTTGCGAATTTCATTGCTCGCCTCCGTGGTTTAGTTGCAACAAACGAAGAGTGGCACGGCGACTAGTCAGCGGCAGGACCTGAGCTTCCTTAACGAGTCCACGCCCATCTATGTGACGTCCTTCACCAGCAACCAGATCACCTGCAGCAGCTCCACCATGACGACAGCCACCGCCGGCGGACCGATCAGTGCCCCATCTTTGGCTCTGGCACCCACCACGGCCACCGGGACGGTGCCATCGATAGCGGCGGGTCATTGCACGGCGGGGCAGGTGGTGCAGGTGCAGGCTCAGGTGGAGCCACTCCAGCAGCAGCACCAGGCGGCAGCGGCAGCGGCAGCAGCAGCAGCAGCAGCAGCAGCAGCGGCGGCATCATCGGGGGCGGGAGCGGGGGTGGCGGCTCAGGGAGCTTCGGCGCTGGTGAGTGCCGCTGTGGCAGCTGCCACGGCAGCGGATCGGAATGCCAACAACACGACATCGGCGGCGTTGAAGAGCGGCAGTCTAGGAGGCGCCTCGAGCAGCAGCACCAGTGCCACGGGGCAGATCTACCAGACCAGTCAGGCGCAGCAGCAGCAGCTGCACCAACTCCAGCAGCAACTTGCAGCAGCCGCCGCGGCCGGAAAGCCCATCCAGGCCAAGTCCTTGCTGGCCAGCAGCCTCCAGCACCTCGCCGAGGAGGTGGACAACGAGGACCTGGACGACGACGACGACGTGGATGGGGCCAACTACTGCGGCATCACCTACATCAACTACAACAACAAGCACGCCCAGCTGCCGACCACCACCCTGCCGGCCACCACGGCCCTCCCAGCGGCAGCTGCCACACTTGCCACAACGGCCGCCATCCACCATCAGCGGCAGCAGCAGACGCAGCAAACGCAGCAGTCTCTGCATCGTTCCAGTGTCCCGGCGCCCCTGCAACTCGGTGGTCCTCCCAATCCCTGCTTCGTCGACGCCCAGACCTCGACCTCGCCCCTCCTGGTGGGGGAGAAAATCGAACCCCCGACGAGGCATGTCCATGGGACGACAACGCCCAAGACGGAGTACTCCACGGCCATTTCCAGTGGCCAGCTGAAGCAGGCCTTTGCCGAGTTGCAGCTCCACTCCAGCAACAACAACTCCATGCAACAGCAACAGCAACAACAACAACAACAACAACAACAACACAAGAGTAGGTGCAACAACAACAGCAACAACAATAATAGCAATAATTCAACGGCAGCGGCCGCCGCCACGACGGCATCTCTCATGAAGAATTGTGATCTACTGATGTCCAATAATCTATATTCCCAGAGAAGAGAGGTATTATTTTTAGAGAAAAATTAGTTAAAAATATATATTTAATATATATTTTATGAGTTCTTAAATATTTATTATGAAATATCTTTAAAAAAAAAACTCGTTCTTGCTTTGTTTTGTGAATTTTTTGGGTTTTTTTTTCTCTTTTTTTAGAGAAATTTATGAAAAAGTGTGTGTTTTTTTTAATATTTTATTATAAATTGTTTAGATTTATAAACTGTTATAAACTTTACTTAATTTTAAAATATTTCTTGTGTTTTTTTTCAGGAATTTTAGGTTTTTATTCGCAAAAACTTTGCTCTTTTCTTGGGTTTTATCTTTGAATTTCATGTCTTGCTTACTTTTTACATTTTTTAATTATTTCTTTTACTTAAATCTCTTATTATTATCTTAAAATATACTAAATAATATATATATTCTATATTCTATATTATATTCCACAGTTACTAGACGATGTTATAGTCCATCAGGCGAGTGAGGTGCATGCCTACAATTCGAGTGCAACAGCGATTGCCAGTGGCAGCAGTGGCAGCAACAGCAGATCCAATTACGAGTTGCAACAACAACAGCAGCAGCAGCAGCAACTGCAACAACAACAACAACAGCAGCAACCAAACAGTCCCACAAGTAGCATATCAATAGGAAGAACTGAACTTTTATTGGGCGATCAAAGTCTGCGACCGGACGCCAGAGGGTGAGTTAAGAAAAATCATTAAAAAAATTATTAATTTCCATAAAAAAAATCATAATTTTCCATAAAAAAAAATCAAAAAGTATGGTTTGAGAGTCATAGTGTCCCGGCTAAGTGATCCTCAAGAAGGTTGTAGAAAAAAAAACTGTTGCCTAACCGCTAGGCGCACCAATGACTCTCAAACCCAGCCTAGGCGAAGGGATTTTTCCAAAAACGACGATGCGTCCTTTGCTTTATTTGTTTTCCTGTTGTTGTTGCACTTTATGAAGCATTTATAGCCACTACTCACTGTAGAGTTTTTCGCGTTTTTTCCCCTTACTGGCTGGCTGGGTGCTATATAACCTCCGGCTTGAATGGAATTTTGCACGCCGTGGAAATTCCCGTAAAACATGTGGTTTCTTGTGTATCCTGCACACACACACACATCCTGTACACACACACATCTACACATCTATACAGTTTTTATGGTTATTTATTTACTGGCTCTGTTCGCTGGGTTTTCCAGCTGGCTGGATCGCTCTTAGTCGCCGCTGGCTGCTGGCTGCGGGCTCCTAGCTCCTAGTTCCTGGTAGCTCCTCTTCTGACACGCCCCTCTGGCCATCACTGACATTTTTCACACATTTTTCCCAAAGCTCTCACTATTAAAACACGCCCCCACTTGGTGCTTTCGCTAGTTTTCGCCTTCGTCCTTGCTCCTGGCAAAGCGAACCTGTTGTGATTTTAGCGCCAAACTATGCCACACGCCCACCGCCAAACACCACCAGCCAGCAAAATAGCACCCACTATTTGGTATTTTTTGGGGTTCATTTGGGAATATTTGGGACCTTTCAAGGATACTAGGAGGGGAAGGGTCCTGGGAAAGGGTTAGGAGAGTTTTTTTTTCGCACAGAATTCCCTTGAAACTTTTATTACAATTTTTGTTTATTAGAAAAATAAACTTTTAAACAAGAATTTATAAATAAAAATACCAAAAAAATACCAAACACCAACAAAAACCTAGGAAATCTTTAGAAATCCTTGAAAATCGCGACATTAGTGCCATTTAAGTGGCAAAAACTGTTTACGCGAAAGTCACCCCAGCATCCTTGCCACTCCCCCCTCTTACCCAGCATCCCTCACCGACCCGGTGGAGCTTCCAACCACTCCAAAACCCCTACCCTTACCCCGCTCGTCCTTGCGCCCCATTTAAGCACGTGCGCTTTCATTTTATGCTCATTATTAATTAACGAGTTATTTTCCTCGCCCGGCGATGAATATTTATACATTTTTAATCGATTTTTTCCTCCTTTCCTGCGCTCCCCCCTGTCCCCCCTGTTGCTGACAGTCCTTTTCGCGACTGACAAGCCAGTACAGTTTGAGAATCAGTGACAGGGCAGTGATACAGTTGTGGGGTCATTGATTGGCTAGCAATTAGAATTCGACAGTTGCGGGTCAATTTGCGGCCAATCTAGCTTTCTATTGCTGTCTCTGTTACTCGTATTTGCCTCTCTCTTTCTGTCTCTTTGGCCAATGGCCAGCTCCTGCCCCCGCCCCGTTTTGGCCATCGCTCGCCTTTAGTTTGTCAGCCGCAATTGAAAAGCTGCTGACTAATCAGTTGCAGACAGTGACAGGCCACAAAGGCTGATGACGTTGAATGGCAGAGGCGTAGCAGCCAAGGGAGGGAGATGCCTCATAAAAGGGGTTTTCCTTTAAAAAAACAGAAAATAGAACTAGTTTTGAGAAGAATTCTTGAGTAATTTTGCTTTCTTCTAGTAAAAAGAAGCCTTTGGGAGATTTCTATTACATCTTCCTAAGAGGGTTAGATGTGGCATGCCCCTCCTGCAGACTACGCCTCTGTTTACGACACTTGATATTGCACTTGATGTGCATTATCTACGAGTTGAATTTTTGTAGATGTGCATTTGTGCTTCCTACCTCCCCTACCTCCCTCCCTTCGGGTGTATATGCATAACCCATAGCCCGCCCCCTAAACGCCCCCTCTTCATCATCTTGCCCCATCGCGAGCATTGGCATTGACAGCGACTCGACATTTGCCTCATCGACGGACAACAATCAAAGCCCGAGATGACATTTCTTTTGTTTCTGTTTTTTTTTCTTTTTTTTCGATACGAAACAGACCCAATGGGAGGGAAAAAATCGATTGCTGAAGTAATCGATTGCTTGAGTTCGATAAAAAGCGATAAACTTTAAAAGAAATTGAAAGAAAGTGAGGTTATATGAAATTTAAGTTTTGAAGAAAAAGTAAGATTATTAGGCAGTTACTCCCAAACTGTAATATCCAAAATGATCCTGAAAACTTTCTATTTCAAAACCCCAAAGCATTTCTTCCAGTGCCTGGCCATTTCTGGTTCTGTTCTTCTCTGCGATTCTTAGAAGAGATCGCGGGGTTTTGTCTTCAGAATTCTCGGCACGCGCATGCGCGGCATTTTTTTTTTTTGCCTTTCTGCTGTCCCCCCGCCTCACCCCTTTGGTATTTTCGATTTCTTTACTTTGTTGACCGTCTTTTCCGATGGTGCGTTGAGGTAGGACGACTCTGACTCTTGACTTTGACAAGATTAGAGAGAGAGAGAGAGATAGAGTGAGAGACGAAAAAGGATGCAGAATACGAGGCAAGCTGCTCACTTTCCCATGGGGAGCTCTCCGGAAAATCAATTAAAGGTGCCGTCATTAACTAATCCCACCCTCTCGCTCTAGTCTCCAGCCCATCCAGGCTAGCCAAAAATGTAATTAAATCATTAATTTCCTGTCGTTAGGAGGCAGCAGCGGCAGCAGCAGCAGCAGCGGCAGCAGCCTTGGCAACAAAAACAAAAATAATGGCCCACAACCGAAAATAAAAAAAAAAAAACGCCCTCATAACTCGGACACTCAGAGAAAAGAAAAAAAGTTGGAGAGAAAAAAACTCAACAAAGTTGGGTATGAAAGGGAGGGAGGATGGGGAGGACCTGCGAGGTATTTGTTGAGCAACAAACTAAAAAGTAAATCGCATAAAAATGTTAAAAAGAACAAACTGACATACATGGGAATAAAATCCATGTTTGTGTTGCCATGTATGTCGAGTGTGTTTCTCTGTGTGTGTGTGGGTGTGTTTGTAACTTGAGATAAATCCGTTATAATAACTCTGGGCATCTGAGCCGAAAGGGTGGGGATGGGGGACAAATGCCCCACAGGCTCTCACACACGCAACACAAACGAGCTCAAGTGTGTGTGCCTCAATGTTGATTGTATCTTTGTAGCTTTGGAGGATGCTTTGGAGGAGAGCGACTCCGCTTGCCGCTCTCCTTGGCTCTTTTGCCTCTCCCCAACCTCTATCACCTACCCACTCTTTCTCCCACAGGTAAGCCAAGCAATCAACGTCAACGTTTTGTTTGCCTCTTGTTTTTGTTTTGCTTTCGTTCCCTGTGTGCGTGTTCGAGTATCTCGATGAGTGTGTGTATGTTTGAATCTCCGTCTTACCTTCTTCATTCTACCTGTTGGCCCTTGTCCCTCCACCTTCCTTTCCCTGCCCAACACTCTCATTAGCCTGAGCCTTTTTGTGGGATCGTCGGGCAGCGAAAGAGCAACGAAAACAAACGACAAAGATACGGGAATACTGGAAGGGGTTCCCGATAGCTCTCGAGGGTCTCCACAAAATGTGGGGATGCATTACAATAAAGTATTTTTGGAAAATACTTCATACTTCGTTTAATAAATTTGTCTTCTGCATTTTTCTACAAAAAATCCCAGTTTTTGTAATTAAACCAAATCAAATATGTTTCCCAATCAATTACAGCTTCTCTCCAGTTTCCAATCCCCCACCCCGCCTGATTACTATATCCAGTTTTTTTCTCTCCTTCTACTGCTGACCCAATAGCAAGTGCCTGCCTCTGTTGCATGCCCCTCAAAACGGAAATGCCATAATTATAGCCTGCAAACCAGAGGAAATCTATCAGATTGTCGTGTCGGCAATCGCCAATGGACAGTTATTGACCAGTTATTGGGGAAAACCCATACAAACACAACAATTTAGATGGAAAGTTCATGGCAATTTTGTGGAAATAGTTGAGTATTTTTCTAGCTAACTGTAATTTGCGTGTGATTTCTTTTCGCCCAAAAAGTACAAACCGATAATTTTTGACATTTCTCTGGCTAATTATTTGTACGAATATGTTAGCGTGTGTGTGTGTGTGTGTTTGTGTGTTACCTGTCCTACCTGCCCTACTCCCCCGTAACAGTCCAGTTTGTCTATCCATTATTTTCCACTCTCTTTTGGAGATCCCTGCTTTGCTCTCTCTGGGGGTCTGGTTCTCTTTTCATGATCCCCAGCTCCCTCTTGGGATCCAAATTCTTATTCCAATCTCCGCCGCAGCTTCTCAGTCTCGGAAGAGTGGGAGAGCAGAGCAGCATACATACTTAAGCGTTGAGTCACTCGCACACACAGCCAGAGCCGGGCCCACCTTTTGTTCTTTTGTGTGCGACACAATGGGCTTAGCGATACGTGTACCTGAAGGTACAAGTGCACTGAGAAAAATTCTAAACTAAAATTCAGCTTATAAAAAATATTTCAAAGCTAAGATGCTTTCCTCGAAACTGCAGCTTTTTAACTACAAAATCTATTAATAATTTCATTGCTTTGTAAAATTTCTTTCGGTGTAGGTTCTTTGATATTTTTGTACCTGGCTGTTGTTGCCTTAATTTGGTTTCTTCTTCTTGGGCTTCACTTACAAGGAATAAAGAAGAAGCAAACTTTGTGGGAGTGGCAAGACAAATGAGATCTTTTTTCCCAACAATCCTGCAGTTCCATGAACGGAAATTTCCGATGAGTAATTAAAGGGTGTCCCTAAAGTGATAGTTGGAGATACTTAGGGTATTTCTGGTTCGTTATTTCCGAGCCACCTCGGGGCAAAACCTCTTTACTATTTCTATTCCTGTGCGTCGCTTTCGCCTGTTTGCACACTTGAGTTTTGGACTCGGCATTGTTTGTTTCCCTTCTCGGGAAAGCATACACTGGAAGGTACTCAAACTCACTCACACATGCACTGACATGCACTCACACATATCCTTGGGCGATTGAGCGCGCTGCACTTGCGCTGCTTCGAACAGGTACGCTGCCTCACCTGAAACACACACCCTGCAAACACACACACGCACACACACACTTGTCACGGTCTGGCTCCTGGGCGCTCTCTCGCGCGCGTCTCTCTCTCTCCCACTGAGTCTTTCTGAGTCGCGCTCTCTGGCGGTACCCCGTCAGTTTTTGCTGGCTTATTTTCAGCTCGGCTTTCAGTTTTTTTTCATTCTATTTGTAAACGTATCGAGGTAAAAACGCGTGTGCTACTCAAACTGCAGCACAAAAACGACAACAACAACGGCAACGGCAACGACAACAATGGATTGCAACGGCGACAATGTTTAAATACGGACATGCAACTGCAATTTCCCGTTAGTCTAGCTGCACGATCGATTTACTATCTAAAACAACAACAACAATCGCGCCTAACATCGGTTCTAACACTCATTAAAGTGTAATTAAAACGGAGAAAACCCTAAGGCCTAGAGTTGCCAGATCATTGCATTGCATTTTTTTCTATACATTTTTTTGTTTTGTTTTTTTTTTTTGTATATATGTATAAATTGAAAGAAAAGTGCAGTGTTTGTGCGTGTGAGTTGCACATGCAACATGCAACTTGGTCAGCAAATTTCCTTTCGAAAGTGTTTAACGCAAAAACAAAAAACAACTCAGTACAGTAGATATTGGCTAAGCGAGAGCTTTAACCCTTATCTAACGGTCGTAGTTAACCCTTGTTGTTGCCATGACGCAGGCGCAACCTCTAATTTCTGTTAATTTTGTGTTTCCCTTTTAATTTGTGTTTTCCGAAAAGTCAGCAGAAATGTGAAAATGTAAAAGGATAAAACTAGAAAAAAAACGTTGGAAGAAAAAAAAAACAACAACAAGAAATCCAATTACAAAGAAAGAACAAAAAAAAAAAACGGAAAAGAAAAACAAACTCAAAAAGCGAGAGGGAGAGAGCAAGATGCGCATCCTAAAGCAATGGTGAGTGTGAGTGGGAAAGCCTTTGGTTTTTTTTTTCCCATTGTTTTGAGTGGATTTTCCCTCCCAATGGCTCCCCAACCTACAATCTATCTGATGGATAAAACGACATTCTGAAGGGAGGAGGGGAAGGGGAAGAGAGACGTAGGCGTAGATACAAATGTATCTGTATCTGTATCTGTATCTGTGTGCAACCCATAGTGTATCTTTCAGATACATTTCGTATGCAAAACATGATCAAAAATCCGTGATCTACGCAAAACTTGCACCTCGTCGTCATACATAATTCCAAACACAATCCGGCATTCGCATTCCAATATTTTTTGCTGCATTATAAAACCTGGGAATGTAATTATATAACAGCTTTCGTTTTGGCCTGGCCAAGAGCTGTCTCGGACTCGGCTTTTGGTCAGAAATCAGAAATCAGAAATCAGAAATAGTTTCTCACCTCGTCTTTCGGGCAACAGGTGAATAAATTCTGAAGGCGGCCGCAAGGGGGCAGGCTGCCCGTGGCATGCCTCGCGGTTAGAAAGGAGTGGCAGTGAGGCAGTGGGTGGGAGGGGCAGAAAATGTTGACCAGAAACCGCAACGAAAATTCCGCAAAATTGTTAGAACAATAATTTTGAGCAATAATCTTGCCACCAACCAGAAGGAGAATTGCAGAAGAGAAATGGCAGTAGAAATGGCAGTAGAAATGGCAGTAGAAATGGCAGTAGAAATGGCAGTAGAAATGGCAGTAGAAATGGGAAGAGAAATAGGAAGAGAAAAGATACAAACCGCATCCATCAGATACTCAATCTGAAGCTAAAAATGCATTGGAAATTCCTGGCTGATTGCTGCAAGAAGAATAAAAAATAAATAAAACGGTTTTATTCAAAGTCTTTGGATTAATCCTTAAGTTAAGGTTAAAATTCCTGGCCTGGATCCTGGCCTGGATCCTGGTCGGCATGATGCATGGAATTTAATTTTGAAAGTCCTGCATCCTGGTCTCTCTTCCCTTTGAAGTGCATTTTGCGAGAGATGGAAACCGAAAACAAAGGCACAATTAGGATTTAATTTTGAGGAAACGCCTCCTCAGGCCCCTTCTGTGCCTCCTCTTGTCCTTATCTTACCTGCATGCAGCCTGCCACTCAGCCAGGACTTTCTCCCTTTTCTCTTTCCCCATTTTGAGGCACTTTTCTGGCTTCCCCCAGAAGTGGCAGTGGTAAGTACAGTTGGAGGGTTCTTGCCACCTCGCCACCCTTGCCACCTTGCCACCCTTGCCACCTTGCCACTCTTGCCACTCTTGCCACTCTTGCCACTCTTGCCACTCTTGCCACAAACTATTACAGCCCACAATCAATTAAGTTTCATTTCGATTTGAATTCGAATTTCCTGCCGAATGGAATGCGAAAAAGGACTCTTTTAAGGAGTCTTTTGAAGAGCTGCAAGGATGTCTCTTTAAGAGCCGAAAGGATGTCTCTTCAAGAGCTGAAAGGCTGTCTTTTCCAGGACTCCTCGACAGGATCTTAAAGCTATTACCAACCAGACCCTCTAATCGAGTCTGGAAAATGCAACTCAAAGAGGGGGAGGGAGAGAGAGACTTTCATTATTTTCCAAGACAGAGGTGGGTGTATCCTTGAAAGGATAACAAAAGCAGGAGGAAGGGTAGGTTTCTTTCCTGGACTGACAGCTTTTCCTTACCTTTTTAGCTTTTAATTAATTCTTAAGAAATTTTCGTTTTCGTTTTCGTTTTCGTTTTGCGAGTTTTTCGTTTTTCCTGGAAAACTTTGACTTTGAGTTGAAAGTGCAATTGAGCGGCATCGATGGGGTTTCAGGGTAAAGGGTAAAGTGTAAAGGGTATTGGCATTGCCATTGATGAGGCAATTAAGCTCCAGCTCCAATTACCACATGTTGCAACATTCAGTTGGGTTCCCATGTCCGAGTCCGAGTCCGAGTCCGAGTCCGAGTCCATTTCCAACTCCACTTTTATTCTCTCAATGAATAATTCAAATGGAATGCCAGCTAGCAGCTAGGTTGAACAATCTATATACCTGCCACAAGCTGTGGCACTCCCCCTTTAGCTCCTCCTTGAGGCACAAAAACCACGAATCCATTACGAGGATGATGATGAGGATTGGGATTCGGATTCTGGATTCTCGGATTCTCGGATTCTATTCTGACCAAAAGCAACACCCACAGTTTCTGGTCGAGAAGTGCGGCAAGTGCGGCAAGTGGCAGGTAGAAAACGTAGGAAGTGGCAAGTAGAAAACGTGGCCTGGAACCGCCTCTGCTTCCGTTCTGTTGCAACGGATGCGGCAAATAAGCCTCTTCCGGTCACGCCTTCTTTTCGGGGACGCCCTCTAGAGATGCACCTGCCACGCCGCAACCTGCACCACTTGTTGCAACTCCCTGAAGCATGAACCCTGAACTGAACTCCCGAAATCATAGGGCGTAGGGTAGGGTCGGTCCACCTGTTGCCATTTCTTTAGCTTTTTTTTTAGAGGAAGCTTAGAGCGGAGAGGGAAAAGTTATCGATAAATTTTTTTTTATTAAAAAACCAAAAAAAAAATAAATGATACCCGGTACTCGCAGAAGAATCCCTCATTTACTTCTCTCTCAAAAAAACTGCAATTTTTTGTTCAATTTTTGAATTTTAAACCAAAATTTGAGGCACAACGAGTACTCGTGCCTCGTGCTTCGTGCCTCGTGCCCCATGGCTGGGCGCAAACAATTAACATGTCGCATGTGTTGTCGCTGTTCAGGCAACTATGACAGAAGATGGATATCTTTGCCACAGACAGTGCAACAGTGCAACAGATACAGAACCTGCCACAGATACAGATACTAGAGGGAGAGGGACTCTGGCACAGATACAGATACAGATACAAAACTCGTTGGAGCGACAGCTGGAAATGCAAAATACATTTAATGGCTTCCCCCGATGTCGCCCTGCATGCGATGTCCTGTCTTGCCGTGTCCGTGTCTTGCCGTGGAACACCTTCCCCCGCACCAGGACATCCTTCAACCTGCTGCCTTTTTTGCACTCGAAGAAAAGGCTTTTGGTTTTGCAATTAAAATGAAATATTTTAATCAAGTTCAAGAGGGAATTCCTTGCTGTGTAATCCTTTCTCTTCAATGTCAATGTTATCCTGTTCCAGTGTCAATCGTTCCCTGTCCATTCCGCTGTTCCTCAACGCTTTCAAAGCGAAGGACAAGCACTTTGACATCCTCGGACATCCAATTGTTGTCCTTTTTGACGCGACACTCGTGGCGAAGGGTTATTGATGAGGAAAGGGAGTAGCACAGATACAGGACATACAGGACACACCCACAGGATACAGGATACAGGATTCAGATAGAAATGCAGCTTCAGCTACACAAATAGAACTTGGTGCGGTTATTAGTCCGAGCATCGCATCATTGACATGAGGTCCTGGGTCCTGCAGAGCGAACTCTGCTAATTGTCCTTGAAATTAAGATAAGGACACGAGATGAGCGATAAGACAGTGTCCTTGATTAATTGTAACTCGGTTAGTTACGAAATCATTTGGTTGTGTTTGCTTTCAAACTCGCAGCTCGATTCCTTTTTTATTTTTATCCTATTTTGTCCTTGGTTTTGTCCTTCCTTGTCATCTAATCGAACATCTGTCAGGAGCAGGACTCCAGGATATACCATATATACTATATAGTCTATTGGATAATACAATATTATAGAGAAATAGCCAGCAGATTGAGAATAATGACAGAAATAGAAATAGAAACTGACCAGCTGTTGCACTTTCCTTTCACTTTGACTTTCTTTTTGCCACAACTTGTCACGCCCCCTTCTCCTCGTCCTCGTCCTTATTATTAATATTTTGATACTCTTACAGAAGCAGGAGGCTTATATTTTATAAAACATTTGGGATATGGTTGATTTGGGAAAGAATCATAAAGATATGGCTTAGTTTTGAGAAACTTTTATTGAATATTTGACGATTTTTCTAGTATTTTTCGTGTTTTTTCTAGTATTTTTCGTGTTTTTTCTTGTTTTTACGTGTTTTTGAGTGTCTTTTCGTGTTTCTTTACATTTTTTAGTGTTTTTTTTATATTATTTTCATAATTTAGGAGAGAATCAAAAAGATACATCTTAGTTTTGAGTAACCTTGGGATGATTTTTTGGTATTTTTCTAGTATTTTTCGTGTTTTTTCTTGTTTTTTCGTGTTTCTTTACATTTTTTAGTGTTTTTTTATATTATTTTCATAATTTAGGAGAGCATCAAGAAGATACATCTTAGTTTTGAGTAACCTTAGGTTGACTTTTGGGTATTTTTCTAGTATTTTTCGTGTTTATTCATGTTTTTTTCGTTATTTTTTCATTATTTAGTTTAGTTTTCGTTTTTTTTAAGTACTTACTTCATTTAGGTAAGAATCAAGAAGATATAGTTCTTTTTTGAGTAACTTTTGTTTGATATTTGAGTATTTTTCTAGTATTTTTCGGTTTCTTTGTGTTTTTAGTGTTTTTTTTCTACTTTTTTAGTCTTTTTAAGTGTTTTTCAGAGTATTTTCTTGATTTAGAAGAGAATTAAGAAGATAAAGCTTAGTTTTGACAAAATTTTGTTGGATTTTTGAGTATTTTGGCAGTATTTTTGCAGTATTTTTCCGTTTCTTTCAAGTTTATTCGTGTTTTTTCTTGTTTTTTTCGAATATCTGAGTTTTTTTCATGTTTTTTTTATTTTTTTCTCTGTATTTTAGTATTTTTTTTAGGATTTTTTTGAAATTTAGTTGATTTGGGGAAGAATCAAGATAAAAATGAGAAGAAACTTATTTTTAAAAAACTTTTTGTTGATTTTTGAGTATTTTTGCAGTATTTTTCGTGGTTTTTCATGTTTTTCTCGAGTGTTTTCGTGTTTTTTAGTATTTTTTTAAAGAGTACCTAGAAGTCTTTGCCTCGTGTTGCAGCTGTTGTTACTGCCACTGCCACAGCAGCGCAGTTGCATCAGTTTTTTCGCAGTATTTTTTCTCTGTTTTTAGACTGGAAACTGGCCTTGGTTCGGACTTCGGACTTCGGACTTGATGTCAGAGCCAAAGGCATTTTAATTCGTTTATGGAACGCTTTTCTTTTCTTCTCCGCTCGAGACTCATTTGCGCTGCACGTTAACTTGACTCTCAGTTGCAGTGGCAGTGGCAGTGGCAGGGGCGTGTTGCAGGGTGCCACCAGCTCGTCACCATCCTGGACAACTCCTCATCCTTGGCTCTCCTCCACCTTGGCAGCCTCTCCTTTTGTCTGCTGTTACGCAAATTGAATTGTCTCGCCCGTTGTCTCGTCTTGGCTCCACATTCTCTCTGGCAACCCTGCCCCTGCTCCCTGCTTCCTGCTCCTTCTCGGGATCCTTCTTGGCTCTGGCCTCCTCCTCTGCCTTCTTGGCCCGGGAAACACCTTCTTGTCCTTCTTGTCGTCGCTGCATTCTCCAGAAATCGTTTTTTAATGCATCGAATGTCGCTCTATCTTGGTTTTCTCCCTATTTCTCTATCTCCCTGTCCCTGTCTCCCTTTCTCCCTGTCGCCCTAACAGAGAATCGGAGAATTCCTCTAATGGCTGAAAACTAGAGAAAAAAGGATGGAAGGACTTAGGATTGAGACTAAGAGAAAAGGAAAGCAGAAAAGCTTCCAAAAAAAGAAAAGAAATGTTTGCTTTTAAGTTCCCCGAAAAAATAGAGAAAAACAGGAAAAAAAAAACTAGAGGAAAAGTAGAGTTAAAATAGAGAAAAATTAGAGAAAAACTAGAGAAAATTTTAGGGAAAAAGTTGGGAAAAAAGTAGAGAAAAAATAAAGAAAAATTTGAGAAAATTTTGAAAAAAAATAGAGAAAAATTAGAGAAAAAGTAAAGAAAAATTAGAGAAAAAGTAAAGAAAAATTAGGGAAAAAGTAGAGAAAAATTGGGGGAAAAAGAGAGAAAAAGTAGAGACAATTAGAGAAAAAATAAAAAAAATTTGAGAAAATTTTGAGAAAAAATAGAGAAAAAGTAAAGAGAAATGAAGAAAAAGTAGAGAAAAATTGGAGAAAAAGTAAAGAGAAATTAGAGAAAAAGTAAAGAAAAATTAGAGAAAAATTAAAGAAAAATTAGAGCAAAAGTAGAGAAAAATTGAGGGAAAAAAGTAGAAAAAAATAGCGAAAAATAGTGAAAAATTAGAGAAAAAGTTGGGGAAACCCAGAAAAAAGCTAGAGAAAAAATAGAGAAAAATTAGAGAAAAAATAGAGAAAAATTAGAGAAAAATTAGAGAAAAATTAGAGAAAAAGTAAAGAAAAATTAGGGAAAAATTAGAGAAAACGAAGGAGAATTCTAGCTCTCAATCTCATCCCTCCAAAAAGGAAGAAAACCCAAAGAGAACACCCTTTATATTCTCAGTGCATTGTCCTGTCACGTTGTCCTGTCCATCTCACTTCTGGAATGACGTTCGTCAGAGGCCGCGCCATGAGATTGGCAGTCCTGGAGGAGGATTGCTTTCGGGGCGAGAAAAAGGGGTGGGGAAAAGGCAAAGAGATGACAAAGGGGGCCGAGAAAGGCTGGCAAGAGGCGTGTCACGGGTTTTAAGGATGCACTTTGACGTCGTCGCAGGATGCGGCTGCGACTGCGACTGCGGCTGCGGCTGGAATTGCTTTTGGTCGCATCAGCGCTCGATGAAAGGCGATAAAGTGGCCCAGAAAGGGAGATGCTTTTCCTGCCATTTCTCTCTCTCTGCTTCGGGGGCATGGTCTGTGGCATAAAATCCACTTTGAGCTTTTTGCAATTAGCCAACCGACCACCCACCACCCACCATCCATCTAAGTCCTTAATCCAAAAGCCGAACAAATTAAGGCGCAAATTGCCTCCAAAACCAGGTCCTGGGCCTTGGGTCCTGTGTCCTGGGTCCTTTGGACTTGGAAAACTTCTTCGAAAAGAAGAGTGAAAAGTTGGTCGAAAGTTTCCGATGGCCAAAGCTGCTCATGCCTAATGCCTAATGCGTAATCCTTTTCGTCCTTTTTCTGCTTTCGTCCAACAACTTTTTGAAATAATCAAGAAGCCAAAGTGGCTGTCAAACTGTAATCATTACCTGTGAAGGGTTTCTTTCTTATTTCTTTATCTTCCCGAGTCTGTTAATGACAGAAGGGGATCCTTTTCGGCACAAAGGACTCTAAAAAATAAATCAAAACTAATCGATTTTCTTCGTTTTTTTTTTTGCAGGAACCGCCGGCGTTCCGGCTCGAGCATTGTTGTCCTGGATGGCGATGACCTGAAGCCATGTCTCCCGGATGACTACATAACCGGCCAGCATCACCTCAACCTGCAACACCAGCAACAGTTGCAACAACAGCAACAGCTGCAACAGCAACAGCAACAGCTACAGCAGCAACATTATCGCACGCACTCAAGCGACATCAGGAGCGACATTGACCAGGAAATGCTGACCATGCTGTCCGTGAATCAAGATAACGGTAAGATTGACTACGAAGGAAGTCCTTCAAGGATTCTATAATATAGATTTTGGATTTTTGTTTCAAGCAGGTCCTCACCGTGAAATGGCCGTTGACTGTCCGGACACGTTCATAGCCCGAAACAAGACACCGCCCAGATATCCGCCACCCCGTCCACCACAGGTTAGTTTTAGAATTTTCTATTTTTTTTTCTATTTTTAATATTTAAGAAGAAAGTACAACCCAGAAACCTCACAAACAAAAACATCCAAACAATCGCCAACACTAACAGCACAAAAATCCGTAACAAACAGCCTTAACTAAGACTTCCTGTAGTCCTTGAGTCCTTAAGGTAGGGGTTTTGAGGTAAAAAAAAAACCCAAACATCTAGAATATCCTTCAACGAATGATAACCCAAAAAAACCTACGAAAAGAGAACCAAAAGCCCAAGCACGTGGAAAAAAAACTAACCTAAAAAACTAACCAAAAAAATCAAAATCAAAACACATTTTCATTCACACATTTCATGCCTTTTTTTCTCTTGCACTAAATCACCAATACATCACCAATACATATATGTATATACACACACACACACACCTACACACACAAACACTCATCCACATACACAGAAAAAAAAGAAAAGCAACACAAGATCCTCCACCTCCACCTCCGGCACAACCAAAACCATCACCACAAACGCTTTGACTAACAAGGATCATGCTAACAAAATGCTAATTGTTGCATATCATTCTTCACATCAACATGAACAACAACAACAACACCAACAACAACAACAACAACAACAACATTCATCCAAAACATCAACAACCATTGCACTCGATGTGGCAACACAAAACCTGTACAACCAAAAACAACAAACCAAACTGGAACAAATCGAAAACTATGAAAATTGTCTCGAATCGGAACAAAACGAACTCCAACAACAATCCATAAAGAAGCAACAACAACAGCAAGTTGCAACACAGGTGGCACAGCAGCAGACACCAAGCCACAAGTTGCAAGCAACGCTAAGCAGCGATCCCAATGGGAATTCCAATTCCAACAGCAACGGAAGCAACAACAGCAGCATTGCAGAGGACTTCCTGGAAGGACTCTATCATCCGCATCACTCACCCGCTTCGAGCAACTTCGATGAGGTCCTGAGCAAGCACACCCTGGACTCTTTTGGAAGCATCGCCTACCGTCACCTGAACCAGCAGCAGCAGGCAACGAGCAATGGCAACAGCAACACGAGCAGCAACACCTGCAACAGCAACAGCAACAGCAGCAACAGCAACGGAAGCAACACCTGCAACACCTCAGACAGCCACAAACTAAAACCCAACGCAAAGACAACGACAAACAGCAACAGCAACAGCAACTCGTTGAACAGCAGCAACAGCTCGATGCACACCAGCAACACGAGCAACACCAGCAACACGAGCAGCAGCAACACTTGCAACAGCAGCAACACGGGGGCAAGTAGCAGCAGCACCAGCAGCTCCACCGTTCCCGATGATCTGAGTCTCGCCCCGCCCGGCTACGAAGTAAGCCAAAAGCTAGAAGAACAACAACAGCAACAGCAACAGGTTGCAAGTGTCCTTCCGGTTGTGTTGCTGCCACCGATTGCCAAGCATCGCGAGTTGCCGGTGGATGTGCCGGACAGTTTCATTGAGATGGTCAAGACGCCGCCAAGGTATCCGCCACCAGCGCATCTCTCGTCGAGGGGATCCTTGTTGTCGAATGCGAGTGCTTCCACCGCCCACACTACGCTCTCCTCACTGGGTGTGGCAACAACAACAACAACAACAACAACAACAACAGGAATACCAGCCACCCAGTCCCAGGTTGCCACCGATGAGGTATACCCCAAAAAATTTCTACTTCGTTTACCGTCTTGAAGAAATCTTTCCTCTCGAAACAAACTCTGCGATCTTTTCTCTATATTTTCACTCGATTTCTCGATCTCTCTTCTATTTCCCTCAAACTCTGTTTCTCTCAGTGTTTTCTCGTCTTCTCTCTGTGTATTTTGTAGCTCTATTTTATGATTTTTTTCCTCTGTTAAAGTATTTTTAATTTATTTTTAAGTCTAAGTATAAGTGTGTTTTTTTTCTTATATTTTTTTGATTATTTTCCGGCTAATATTTCTTCAAAATTTGTCAAAATTCAATCTTGGGGATTAGTTCTTGAAACAGATTTTCCCCCTTTTTGTTATTTATTTTTTGATAGTATTTTTCACAGTATTTATTTCAGTATTTTTTTTGGGATATAGACTATTTTTTACTGAAATATTCCCTAAAAGTTTATCAAAATTCAAAGAAGTTCCCGGGGCTGAGTTCTTCCTTTTTTGGTTCCATTTTTTTTGTGGAAAATTGTTTAATTTTTCGACAGTATTTTTAACAGTATTTTTTACAGTATTTATAGAATAATTTAATATTTCCTAAAATTTAATGAAAACTAAAACAAGTTCCTGGGAGAGGTAAATTTTTTTAAACAGATTTCTTCCCTTTTGTGGAAAATTGTTTCTTTTTTTTTTAGTCAAAATCAGTATTTTTTTTCAGTATATATGGATATTCAGTATTTTCTAAAATATTTCCCAAAAGTTTATCAAAAATCAAACAAGTTTTTGGGATTTGTTTTTAAATCATAGTTTTCTCTGCTTTTTTGGTTGCAAAGTGTTTATTTTTTTGGTCAAAATTAAGTATTTTTTCAGTATTTATAGTATTTTCTCCCATTGATAGTGAAAACCAAAGTTTAAAACCAGAAAAAAACCCTAAAAACAAGACAGATTTTAATTATTTCCATAAATATTTCAATGAAAAAAAAAACACATTGAAAGGGAAAACGGAAACCAGAAACCAGAAACCGGAAACCGGAAACCGTTAACCGTAAAACGGAAACCGTTAACCGGAAATTGTGGAATATGTAATTGTGGAATATATAATTTTGAAACATATATATATATATATATATAGAAGAATATATATAGAATATATATATGGATGTGGAATCGTGAAATATGGATCGATATTCGAAATGCGTTGCCTGCCAGCTCGAAGCGCGTTAAATTCTGAACAAGCTTGGCTAATTAATGCAGAAACCCCTTTTCGGCCACGCCTACGCTTACGCCTACGCACGGGGATGGGGATGGGGATGGGGTGGGGCGTAGGGTTGTCACCTTGTTCTGCATGTTTGGCCTAATTCACGGCTCCCAGTGCCTCGTTAGCGGGTGGGAGGCGGCATAATCCTAACACCCAGTGGGTGGTGCTGCTATGGCCTCCTGCAGCCAGCTACCTCCCTCTTTAGTGCACTCTATAGTGTTGTCTCTCTCTCTCTCTCTCTCTCTCGATGGACTCTTCTCGGGCGATGAAAAATAAATGCCATTTATATGAAATTGTTCTCGATTAATTTTCCAATGGCCGCGTGGAACAAAAGCGAAATAAGCGCTTCCATGCAGTGATAGGGGGAGGGGGGGGGGTTGGGGTTCTAGGGGGGTGTATGTCCTTCCACCCAAAAGTGGGTGGTGTTTGGGTTTCAACAAACTGACAATGCGCTGACAATAAAACGAATCAAAGAGTAAATGCATTTATTCGAGCGAAGGATATGTCCAATGACAAGCTCAAGGGGGGTGTCCTATTAAGATTTCTTATTAAAATTCTTATTAAATTTATTAAATAATTATTATTCCCTAAAAGCCAGAAGAAAAAGGGAATAAAAAGAAGCAGGTTTTCCGTGGCAGAAACTCATCCTTTTGTAGGAAACCAGAAAGATGGCTTTTCTCTCTCCCTCTCGATGACGCCCCTGTTCCTCTCCCCCCCCCCCTGAGGTGAAGGTTTTCACTTTGCACATTTTTCACTTTACGAGGGAGGAGTGGGAGTGGGGAAGAGGGGAGGTAGAAAAAATATCCTTAACAGACCCTCATTTCGCGGGAAAATGCACAAGAACACAGCCAACAAATAAATCCATTCATCTTTAATGACCAACAACAACAACAACACCCATCAACCACTTATCCTCACCCACACACCCACACACACACACACATATTTTCCATCCACAAACACACACACACAGACACACACAGAGATACCACTCGATACGCATTATCCTGCAAAACTAATGGAGCCATCTCTCTCTTTTTATTTCTCCGTTAATCGAAATCGAAATCAAAATCGAAATCGAAATCAGTTGAATGGAAATGCAAAGCCCGTGCCACCGCCGCGAGATCATCTGCGGGTGGAGAAGGACGGGCGGCTGGTCAACTGCTCCCCCGCCCCCCAGCTGCCGGATCGAAGGGCGCCCGGAAATGGCAGCGCCGGAAGTGGGAGTATCCTGGCCCAGCATCAGCAGCAGCAGCAGATCGCCCAGATCGTGGAGCCCACCATGGAGCAGTTGGACAGCATTAAAAAGTATCAGGTGAGTGGCAGAAACTTTCTTTCTCCCAAAAAGTATGCTATGAATTTTTTTTTTAAGTGCCATTGCTCTGGTGCATCCTAAACTGTAAACTGTAAACTGTACTCTCAAACTGTAGAGGAGTTTTCTATGAAAATGAAACATACTCAAGGTTTTTCTTTTAGATTTTCTTGGTTTTTTTAAATATTAGGTACACGTATTTATATAGTTTCATGTATTTTGTATTTTATTTGAGTTAAAAGGTATTTTTATTGGTTATTTAGGTCTTGAAAGATGGAAAAAAGATGAAAATTTCAGTCATTTATGGACAATAAATATATTAAATAGCTTTCTAGCCAATACATTATCTATATAAAAAAATATATAATATATAAAATAGCTTCAATATGCCTTTTCTTAATGTTTTTTTTAAAGGTAACTAAGTTGAAATTTTAAGCAATTTTTAGCCTTAAGGCTACAGCTGCTCTGACAATAATTATTGTACTTTCTGAATTTAATTTCCAAGATAAAAATTACCATAAATAATATTTTTAAGCAATACATTATCTTAAGATATCTTTATTATCATATTTTTTATCATATTTTTGATATCTTCAAGGAAATTTAATAACTAGAAAGGCCAGCAGTATCTTATCTTTGAGGTTTTCGATTCCCAAAGCCTTTAGCAAGCTTTTATTTTATTTTCGATTAACAATTCCTATATTCCATATATCCAATATATTCTTTTATATCCAATATATTCTTATATATCAAATATATTCTTATATATCCAATATATTCTTATATATCCAACATATTCTTATTTATCCAATATATTCTTATATATCCAATATATTCTTATATATCCAATATATTCTTATTAATCCAATATATTCTTATATATCCAATATATTCTTATATATCCAATATATTCTTATATATCCAATATATTCTTATATATCCAATATATTCTTATATATCCAATATATTCTTATATATCCAATATATTCTTATACGAGGTGTGTACAAAAAGTATCGCGAATTTTGAATTTTCGCGGGTAAAATATACTCGAATTTTGATTCATTCGTGGCTTATATCCTAAATATTTTCATATATCTAATATATTCTATATATTCTATATATTCTCATAAATCCTATATATTCCTATAACTAAACAAATAATGGGTTTAATTAACAGAAAATATCAATTATTTTGTTAGTTTTTTCGCATTTATGAATATTTCTTCATAAATGAATTAAAAATATTGAATATTTAGCTCATTTCTTTCTCATTTATAAAGATTTATTTATAAAAGAACTGAAAATATCAAGTATTTGACTAATTTTTTACTCATTTTTAAAGATTTTTTTATGAATGAACTAGAAATATCGAATATTTTGGTATTTTTGTTCTCATTTTTAAAGATTTATTCAATGAGCTTTCATTTCTATAAGAAAATCTTCTTAAAAATTGACTTTTAAATGTTTTTTTTTAGTTAAAAAAGTTACAAAGGTAAAAAAAAAGTTGTTAGTTTTTTAATGAAAATCCGTTTAGAAACTAAAAACTTTAAAAAAAAAAAACTTGAATCGAATCGTAACGAATTTTTGGGTTACAAAATCTGGTGACGCAATCAATAGCCTTACCCCACCTGCCACTCCTGCCTCTTGCCACTTCTCCCCTTCTGCCACTCCTGCCTCTTGCCACTTCTCCCCCTCTACCGCTACTCCCTCCCTACCCACTCCTCTCTTCCTCTAAGTACTTTTGTTTTTGATTTATTTTGAAATGCAACTCGTTGTCATGCATAACAGGTACACGCCCCCGCCTCAACCGCCATCCCCTCTATAGAACTTTTCCCTCTTAGTAGACCCCCCCCCACCCCTTATTTCCTACCCCACACCCCCGCCTGTCCCACAACGCCTTTGTCATAATAAACGTTTTGTGATGGATGTCTGGGGCAACGCTTCCGGTTTTGGGCCAGGTTTCTACTCTTTGTTTGTTGCCGTTTTTTGTTAATATTATTATTCCCCTTGTTATTGTTGTTGTTGTTGTTGTTGTTGTTGTTGTTGTTGTTGCTATTGTTGTTGTTGTTGTTGTTGTTGCTATTCTATCGCTGGCCATTGACCAGCATTGGCAAGCGGCGGAAAAATGTAAATCAAGCGCCGAGATAGAGAAATTTTGTGATTTGATTACCCGGCTTGTGACCGCTGCTGCATTTAATTACTAAAACTATTAAAAAAGTTTACAGCGCCGAAAGACAATATACCCCAGACTGTGGCACGGTGGCACGGTGGCAACTAGGTGGGGGGGAGGGTAATTGGAGAGCGGGCAGAAGGGCGTAACTGTATTTAAAAGTATTCAGTATTATGTGTGGGGGCGTGAAAAAAAGTTGCTCAACAACTTTTTCTGTCTGTGCACTCGAAACTTCCGTAAATATATTATATATCTCTGTAGTTTTGGGGCGGTGGGGGAGTGGGGGAATATAATATAATATAAAGCTGTTTAAAAGTAAGTAAAAAAAAACATTTTGCATTCATTCGGAAGGACCTTCCAGAAACAATTAATAAATGAATCAGCTTTGCCAAGTGCGTTGCAATTATTTAATGCAATGATTAATTATTCAAGTTTTAATCGAATTGGAAGAACTAGAAGCCATTTGCTAAAAGAAATTAATTGAAAACTGAAAACCTGCTAAAAAACTGGCTGTGCGAGTACAGTTTGACAGGAACTGAGTGGGTGCTGCTGGCTCAAGAGGAGGGTTCTGCTGCCCCAAGAGGAGGGTGCTGCTGCCCCAAGGGGAGGGTGCAAGATGTAAGCTCATTAACACAACGAAGCCACAAAGTGTGGGGGCGAAAACATAAAACGGGAAATGGATTATAAGAACGCATTAAAAAAAAAGCTCACCTTCAGTAAAAAATGGAAACAAAATTAATCGACCTGCCGCGGAATTTGGATGTTTTTTTTTTTTTTATTATTTTGACTATCAAAAAGTTTCTATAGAAAGTTTTATTTTGGAATATAAATTCCTTGGAATAGAAATCTCTTGGTTTTTGTAATTAAATCTCATTAGCGTTGCACTTTCATGGCTCTTATCGGGGACATAATTAATACTAGTATTTATTACATTTATCGTGTTTGACATCGTTCATTATCGTTATCGCTCTGGTTATCGTTATCGCTTATCGCTTATCGGTATCTTCTACAAATACTTTTGTTTTTTCACAACGAATCATTGTTTAATTCTTAAAAAAAACGTTTACCTTCCTTGCTTTTTTTGTGTTTTTTTTTATCAAAAAAAGGGGTTGCTACTGCAGGTTGTTAGAGGTTCTGTTTTTTATTGTTTTCTGTTTTTTTTCTGTTGTTTTTTCTGTTGTTTTTTTTAACCGTTTTCAACCCCGAGGTCTGTCTTTGCTGTTGAACAAGTTTGCAAATTATTTAGATATCTTTTTTTATGCACAATTGGTTTCTTGAGAATTGCAGAAAAATGATAAAAAAAAAAGAAACCAAAACACTTGACAAGTTTTTATGCAAAATTATAAGAAAACCATAAATTCTATATGGATTTCTCTATAATTCTCTATAATAATACCAAATGGAGAATTCAAGAAATAGATGCATATTTTTTTAAAGATATTTCCTCATTTAAGACAAGAGTCTTAAAAATGTAAATGTTTTCTTGCCTAACTCGCCTTCTTTTTAAACATTTTTCTAACCTTTTTCTAACCTTTTTTTGTTTTTCTCAATAAAAAAAAGACTAAAAAAAGGGCATCTAGAGTTCTTGGCCCTGATTTGTTGACCACAATTGTGCAAAAAAAAAACAACCAGAAGACGCTTAAAAAAAAAAAAAGAGAAGTGCGTTTTAGGCCGGCTTTTAGCAAGACAGAGACACCACATTCTCACCTGAGCGAGCAGCTCACCTGCTCACCTGAGCCTCTGCCACTGCCTCTGTCACTCGCACTCTCTCGCTCTGCCGATGGCGCTGCCGCTGCCGTGGATTGACGACGTCGGGCGCTGGTTTGTTATGATTTTACAGTTGGCGTTTTTAGTTGTTTTTTAACGCGTTCTGCGATCGGCCGCAACTTTTTGGTTTTTCCCTTATTTTCGCTTTTTTTTCTGTTCTGGAGCGGGTCAAGTGCGTGACCAGACAAGAAATAACAATAACCGATAACCGATAACCGATAAGATAAAGCCCATGAATATGTAGGTTTTTGATCGAAAATAAACGGAAGTAAGACCGAAAACTTCGGAAATGTCGCGAAAATCCTGAACAACAGTTTGCAAAGCACTGTTAGTTTTTTTTTCTGGTTATACAATGTATGAGTGTGTTTGTGGAGTGTGTTTGTGAGGCTGGGCGTTTTGTGCAATCGAAGCCATGCAAATAAGGCGTGGCAGCACCAATCGCCCAACAACAACAACATAACTGTCTGAAATTCTGGGACCAAAAAGCACGTACAACCGACAAAACGAGCAAACTCCCGGCAACAACATCAAAAACATTTTATGGTAAAGGCGAAAAAAATCCAAAGCCGAAAACAGGCGTGGCAGTTGCAGCCATAACGGAAAGTTGCTCGCGTAACCGCAAAAAAAAACACAAAAACCGCTTAAAATATGTGAAATAAATGAAATAAACAAACCAGAAGCGGTTGCGAAAAGCCTAGAAAAAAGGCCAAATAACTGTAAAGGACATGGCGGCTTAGTGTGGCCAAACAGGGCTGAAAAAGTGTTACCAGCAGTCAACTTTTTTTTAGGACTTTGTACGGCATCGTCAAAAAGGAGAAACTCTGCAACAAACTATGAAAAATCTTCAAGTTGAAGTTTAACAAAAAGGATATCTTTCATCAGAAAGGACATCTTTAATAGAAATTTTGCCGAAAATTGCCAAAAAATGTCAATCATACTCGAGGGAAATGATCGGCTTTGTGCTTTTGAACTTTGCTCTGACTCATTTCCATTAATTTGTTGCTTCTTTCGACTGGAAATGAATATAAATATTCGACTGGCGACTGACGACTGACAAAATTTTAATATAAATGATAAACAGTTGAGGTGACTTCTTTTTTTTTTCCATATATATATATATAGAAATATATATATATATCTTTTTTTCACCTGCGTTTGGGTTTGTACTGCTTATTGTTATTGATGTGCGAAGCGTAAATGCAGCGTCAACAGCAGTAATTCCTCGGGCCAGGCACGTCCAACAAAAAAACAACACCAACAGCAACAACAACAAAATAAAAAGAGTTAACAATAACAAAAAAAAAACAATAACAAAAAACGTTATAAATAAACAAATAAACAAATGTGTAAAAGTAAATAGTTTGTAAATTGTAAATTGTAAATTGCACGAGCATTCGCTGAATGGAAAGCTGTGCCAGGAATTGTTCGGATTGTTAGATAGTTTAAACTATACACTGTAAACTATTACCAGTTAATTTAGGGTTAAATATAGATAGAAAAGTATGTAGGAATTTTCAAAATAAACTTTAAAAAACTTAAGAAAAACAAAAGCAGAAGGGTAGCTTATTTTTTCAAAATTTTTTGAGTTTTTGTATATTTTTTACCTATTTTTTTCTTTAAACTCAGTCTGAGCTTTAGTTTTTTAGTGTTTTCTTGGAAAAATGTGGTTACAAGTTTCTCAAAATTTGTTCAAAATTAATTTAAAACTTCCTTAAAGTCAAAA
Source organism: Drosophila vallismaia (assembly GCA_035047325.1). Taxonomy (NCBI): domain Eukaryota; kingdom Metazoa; phylum Arthropoda; class Insecta; order Diptera; family Drosophilidae; genus Drosophila; species Drosophila vallismaia. The sequence continues at coordinate 9,075,720 of JAWNPU010000025.1, read as the reverse complement.
AGCAAGGACTTTGAATATAGTTTTGATTCAAATAACATTTTTTTTACCTATTTTTTTCTCCAAACTCTGTCTGAGCTTTAGTTTTTGAATGTTTTTCTTAAAAAAGATAGTCAAAATTTACTAAAAATTAGTTCAAAATTAATTTAAAACTTTCTTAGAGGAAGAAAAAACAAGGATTTAATCTAGAGTTTGATTCAAATAATATTATTATTCAAATATTTTGTTTTCTGTGCATTGTGACTACCTTAGAGAATGCAGAACTGTTTTGGCCAGGTCAGCTTTCGCTTTTTTATGGCTTTTTTGATCCGTTTAAGCCAAAAGCAAAGGCAGCAGCAGCAACAGCAGCAGCAACAGCAGCTCGGCAGCAATTTGACTGGAAATGCGCATTAAGTTGCATTTCATTTTGTGAAGCACAAAAAGCACAAAACTCACACAACTAATGCCACACACAATTCCGATTCCGATTCAGATTCAGAGTCCAATTCCAATTCCCAATTCAAATTTATGCACTGGCCAGGTGTGGGCGTGGCCATTTGCATATTGCATACCAGATGATGGTTGTTGTTGCCTCTTGGTGTTGGTGTTGGGGTGTTGCAGCTGCCACAATAATAACTTTTGCTCCAGAAAAGCGATCGATGAAAGTGTTGAACGAAATACGAATAAATAATGGTTGTATCCACGTTGCACATAACACTGGAGAACAACGGAACAACGATGGGCCCTGCCCCAGCTGGCGGGGATCATGTGAGTCCGGCGGTGGCATCTCCCACCAGCCCCCTACAGTCGACACCCGCTAAGTGCGTCACTCGCTCCCCAATATCGCAATATCAACAAAATGAAAAGGAAAATCATCAAAACAATAATAATAATAATAATAATACCGACTATTGTGATATGAATGGCAATGGTCTGGGAATGGGTATGAGTATGGGTATGGGCGTAATAGGCGTGGCAGTGCTGGGTTCACCCGCCTCTTCGATAGCCTCATCGGCTGCCACGCCCCAACGCAGCGCCTCTGCCCTGCGACGCGGCATTCAAATACAAAGATCCTCGACCCGGTTGCGACAACAACAGGCAAGTTTTTAAGATCTTACAAGAGGGTTATGGGGTGTATATTTTTGATATATCAAAAAGAGATTATATAGAATTATATTCCAAAAATTTGTTGTACAAATTTGGGTAAAAAAAACCGATTTAAAAGTCCTTAAAACTTCCTTGGAAAGTCAAACTTGTAACGTTTTAAAGTAACCTTATCGCAGATTAAGATTCTATTAAGTATTTCTTCGTCTTTTAGTTCTTTTAGAAGCTTTTTAAAAATATATTTTAGATTAATGATCAATTTTAGATAATTTTTAAAGCTATTTAATAGAAAATTAAAACAAAAATTAGAGGCTCAGAAATCAACAGAAAAACTTAAGAAAAATAATAGAAAATATGAAGCTTAAAAAGAGGAAACAGAAAGGTTTTTAAATGAATTTAAAAAGGAAAACAATAAAGTTTTTTAATTGATTTTAATAAAGAGCTAATAAAAAAAACTAAAATATATAATTAAGAAACAAAATCATGGCAAAAACAACCTAAATTATTAATTTAGAAACATCCTTCCGAAACGCATCAAGTTGGAAAAATATTTGTGTACAGCAGCAACATTGTCTTTAATGGCCAGAAAGCAACTGGCTTTATCTGCATAAATGCTAACAAAAAATGCTAACTAAAAAACAGCAACAACAACAACAATAACAATAACAACAACAACCAGTTGACAAGTTGGCTAACAGGCTGCCGGGCCATAAAAATTAGAAAAAAAAAACGAAACGATACGAAAAGCAAAAACAATTTAGAGCTAAGATAGTGGGAATGCCTTTGGGAAACCAGAAAATCCACATACTCTTACCAATTTAGATAAGGCCAACAGTCGGTGTTAGCCAAGTTAACCCATTTCGTAAATATATAAAGTTAGAGCATCTGAGGCAGTAATATATTTTTAATTTTCTTTCGGTACTCGACATTTCTTTCAATATTTTTTTACTCCCTTGTTTATTTATTTATTTATTTATTTATGCCGGTATTTTGTTTTTGGTCTGGCTTAGTAATGATGATGTCATGGTTCTGCCATCAACAAATTGTATTTATTATTTTTTTTTTATTCTCAGCTCTCAGGTCTCAGTCTGCTGGAGTATTTTACGTGAATTTTTTCCATTACTCAAGGTGTTGCTTTTGTCGTAAAATGATTGATGGTTTACGCCGCAAAAAAAGACAAAAAAAAAAAAAAAACAGAAAAAAAACGTTAAAACTTTGGCTTAGGCTTCATTTGATCTGCCACAGTCTATGGTTTTTTCCTGATATTTATTTATATATGACTTTTTATAAGAAAAAGATGAAATTAAAGTCAATTTCTGGAAAAACAAATGTGTGGGAGGGTCATAGAAATCTGATATGAAATGGCTTTAAAAATAGAATTAGATAGAAAAAATAGGAAAAAAATGGGGGGAACAAAATGTTTAATCATTCTATATTGCTATTTTCCATATATAAATATTTTATATATTTTTTTTATATTTTTAAAACTTACTTTTCAAGATTTCCTGAAAAAAAGTGTTGTCTAGTTTTAAAGGAACTGCTCTAAGACTCTGCTCTAAAACTGTACTTGAAAACTGCACTCTAAAACTGCACTCTAAAACTGTATTCTAAAACTATATTCTAAAACTGTATTCTAAAACTGTATTTCAAAACTTTATTCTCAAACTGTATCCTAAAACTCTTTTCTAAAACTGTACTCTAAAACTGTATCCTAAAACTATATTCCAAAACACTTCTAAAACTGTATTCCAAAACTGTATTCCAAAACACTATTCTAAAACTGTATTCTAAAACTGTATTCTAAAACTTTTAAAACTATACTCTAAAACTATATTCTAAAACTGTATTCCCACTTTTTTGAAACATTTTTTTTTTAAGTTTTTTTCGCGGATGAGGAAATCTTTGTTTTCTAAAACTTTCCTCCAAAACTGTTTTCCAAAACTGTATTCCAAAACTGTATTCCAAAACTGTATTCCAAAACTGTATTTCCACCTTTTTTGAGTCGTTTTTTTTTTTGAATTTTTCTTCGCGGATGCTGATTGACTTTGAGGGAATCTTTGTTTTGGTTTAGATTTTGGCTTTGAGCCACTTTTTACTCGATTCTCAATGCTAAATTCTCGGTTTTGGTTCACATGCCGGCAGCCAGGTGAGGGTCAAAAAGGGGCAGGGTGCCAGGGGCAGGTCTTGAGATTTCCCGCCAACCGCCAACCGCCGCCCCTCTTGCTGCGAATGCTCTTGAAATTTTTCTGCTGATTCTTAGCCATGGTTTGTGTTGTTATTTTGTTTTTTTTTTCGCTACTCGACTCGGATTATGCAAGTTCAGCAGAATTTGTGAATTAATTTTTCGTTTATTTTCTGTTGTTTTTGTAGTTGTTTTGCTCTTCAACGGGCTGGGCTGGCTGCCTTGAAGAGAGAACCTCTTCCGCCTTTTGGAATGCGGTGCGTCTTTTCAGTCTTCAGTCTTCAGTCTCCAGTCTTCTGGCTTTTCTGTTGTTATTTAATAAAGTCTTTTTTTTTATATTTTTTTCGATGGGCATTCTTTTGGGGCTTTTTTGTTTTGTTTTGTCCCCCTTGGAATTGTAGTGAGAACTTTTTTTGTTGTCATCGATTTTGGTTTTTTATGACCCATTGTTGGTCACGGAATCGAATGCTTAAGAGTCCTTGTTTTCGGGGGCTTGCATTTCCTTGAGAAATAATATATTGCCGGCAGTTTGGGAGCCATTGGATGGTGGTCAGGTGGTGGACACCACCCACATCGGTCTACAGTCCCTGCCCCTACTGTTGAATGAATGGGGAGCACTTAAGGGGTTTCCGCAACAATTGCAACAGTTATCCCCCAGTTCCCTTTGTCAACCCTTTACGCTCATTAACTCATCGCCGAGGCCCTCGACGGGATTTGTGCTTGGTTTGCAGCCACGCCAGTGCCACGCCCACCTGCTAGTTTGTCCGCTACCCGCTACCCGCAAAAATATCTAACCCACATCCACCTGAATCAGAACCCTCGGTTGCGTTCTGGGCCATTGCAGCCGCAGCCGCATCGATACCCTAGCCTCTAATGGGGTCAATATATTAGGGTAGCTTAGGCTAAGCACCAAACAGGGTACTTGTATAATTTATAGCCTTCATCCGATAGAGATCTTTATTGCAAAGACAAATTAATTGATTTCGTTTCCATAAATTAGTTTTTATTGATTTTGAATCTGAATCTAAATCTGAATCTGTGACCAAATCAAAATGCTAATTCGTGTTATGAGGTTTTAAAATATAATTAAGGAGATTAAGATAAAACAGAAGAGGTTTTTATTTGCTATTAGAATCTATATAAGAAATTATTTAAGAGATTAACCACAAATTACACTAAAATTAAACAGAAAATTATGAATTTTAATTATAATTTATATTTAAGAAAATCTCTCATTTTTGTAGTTTATTTTACAATATCATCCAAGACTCTAAAATATTATATTGTAGGGTTATTTTAAGCTTAAATTATTATTAAAATTTAATGTTTTAAGCGATTAAACAGAAACTAAACGAAAAATGATAAATTTTAAGGTTGAATATTTGAGGAAATCTGTAATTTTTATTTAGTTTATTGTACGAAATCCTCCAAGACTTTAAAAGATAATATTTTTGTGTTATTTTAAGCTCTAATTATTATTAGAATATAATATTCTAAAGCATTAAACACAAATTAAACTAAAATTTAACTAATAATTATGAATTTTAAGGTTGAATATTTGAGGATTTCTTTTATTTTTATCAAGTTTATTGTAAAAAATCATCCAAGACTTTAAAAATAGTATTTTCTAGGTTTATTTTAAGCTTTAATTAGTATATTTTCTACCAAAAATATTCCTATTTTTATTTTAACTTATACAGGGTAATAGGAGAGTCTAGTTTTTTTTGTGGTTCGGGTTGTTTGCTAATTAAATTAGCGCCCCTTTCCGCAAATGCGGATTAAGTGCCCCACTTAAGAGTCAGCGACCCGCCACCACCTCCCTACCACGCCTCCCCAGTTAACAGTTTTCAGGTTCCACCTCCCAGATCCCAGCTGCCCAGTTTCCCACCTCCAAGCTCCCAGATCCCATCTCCAAGCTCCCATTAGCAATATCAAATCCCAAAAAATCGAAACTTTTATTTAAAAATTAATTTTTTATCCCAATTTCTGTATTAAAGGAGCAACTACGAAGGCGGCGAGAGGAGGAGGAGCGCATTGCCCAGCAGAATGAGTTCCTGCGGAACAGTCTGCGCGGCTCCAGGAAGCTCAAGGCTCTTCAGGACACCACGGCCACGCCCGGCAAGGCGGTGGCCCAGCCCCAGCCCCAGCCCCATCCACAACAGCAGCCCATGCCCCAAGCGGTGGGTGTAGAGAACGAGGCGTATCTGCCGGACGAGGATCAGCAGGCGCCACAAGAGCAGATCGATGGTAAAGAGTCCTTCAAGAATCCTTAAAAATCTATGAAACAAAAACTAATATTTCGATGTCCTTTCCAGGCTATGGAGAACTGATTGCCGCCTTGACACGCCTCCAAAACCAACTGAGCAAAAGCGGGCTGAGCACCTTGGCGGGCAGGGTGTCGGCCGCCCACAATGTCCTGGCCAGCGCCAGTGTGGCCCATGTCCTGGCCGCCAGGACGGCGGTGTTGCAGCGACGACGACCCCGCGTCGCAGGACCCCTCCACCACAGCGCCCTTGGCCTGCAGAAGGACATCGTGGAGCTGCTGACGCAATCGAATACCGCGGCGGCCATCGAGCTGGGCAACCTGCTGACCAGCCACGAAATGGAGGGTCTCCTCCTGGCCCACGACCGCATAGCCAATCACACGGACGGCACGCCCTCGCCCACAGCCACGGGCACGCCCACCTCGGCTATGACGCCCACGCCAGGACAACAGCCGCCGACAGCGACGCTCAGTGGCCACAGCAGCCCGGTGACGGCTGCGAAACGCAACCTGGGCATGGTGGTGGCCCCGCCAGTGGTGCCGCCGCCGTTGGCGCAACGCGGGGCCATGCCCCTGCCACGCGGGGAGTCGCCGCCGCCGCCGCCACCGCCACCGGTCTCCGCCAATCCCCTGGCCCTGCCGATGAGTGCTTGTTTCGGGACACTCAATGACCAAAACGACAACATCCGGATCATCCAGATCGAGAAGTCGACGGAACCGCTCGGCGCCACCGTCCGCAACGAGGGCGAGGCGGTGGTCATTGGCCGGATTGTGAGGGGCGGGGCGGCGGAGAAGTCCGGCCTGCTGCACGAGGGCGACGAGATCCTGGAGGTGAACGGGCAGGAGTTGCGTGGAAAGACGGTGAACGAGGTGTGCGCCCTGCTGGGCGCCATGCAGGGCACCCTCACATTCCTCATCGTTCCCGCCGGCAGCCCACCCTCCGTCGGGGGCCTGGTAGGAGGACCACAGTCCGGGATGGGTGGCTCCGGGCCTGGTGCCCATCGGGACACGGCCGTGCTGCATGTTCGCGCCCATTTCGACTACGATCCGGAGGATGATCTGTATATTCCGTGCCGGGAGCTGGGAATTAGCTTCCAGAAGGGCGATGTCCTGCATGTGATCAGCCGGGAGGACCCCAACTGGTGGCAGGCGTATCGCGAGGGCGAGGAGGACCAGACGCTGGCCGGTCTCATTCCTAGTCAGTCGTTCCAGCACCAGCGGGAGACCATGAAGCTGGCCATTGCCGAGGAGGCGGGTCTGGCGCGGTCGCGTGGCAAGGACGGATCCGGTAGCAAGGGTGCCACCCTGCTCTGTGCCCGCAAGGGACGCAAGAAGAAGAAGAAGGCCAGCTCTGAGGCGGGGTGAGTCCTTAATCCCTTTTTCTTTATAAATTCCTTATTAATCATTGATTTTGTTTAGGTATCCTTTGTACGCCACCACGGCACCGGATGAAACCGATCCCGAGGAGATCCTTACCTACGAGGAGGTGGCCTTGTACTATCCCCGTGCCACCCACAAACGTCCCATCGTCCTCATCGGTCCGCCCAACATCGGCAGGCACGAACTCCGCCAGCGCCTAATGGCCGACTCGGAGAGATTCTCCGCCGCCGTGCCACGTAAGTGTTTCGTCCTTTTTTATGTTTGTAGCCTGGTCTTTGGCCGAGTCCTTTACCATCTCTTTGTGTCGCTGCTAGTCTTCTACTTGCTGGAGGAGCGTCTGAAGCCAGCCAAGTCCAAGGCTCAGGTCAAGGGTAAAGAGTGCTGCTCAACTCCCATGTCCTGAGTCCTCCTCCTGCTAGTTAGGACCTCTTCCCATCATTTTCCTTATCCCTGATCCCATTTATTTGTTTTTATTTCTTGATTAATTAATGGTTTTTCGTATCCTTTCGTCTCCTCAGACACATCCCGAGCTCGGAGAGAGGGCGAGGTGCCTGGCGTGGACTATCACTTCATCACGCGACAGGCTTTTGAGGCGGATATCCTGGCACGACGATTTGTGGAGCATGGAGAATACGAGAAGGCCTACTATGGTGAGTTTTTGAGAAACTTTTGTCCGTTTTTTTTTTTTCTAATCTCTTAATCTCTTACCCCCAACAGGCACCTCCTTGGAGGCCATACGCACTGTGGTGGCCAGCGGCAAGATCTGTGTCCTGAATCTGCATCCCCAGAGCCTGAAGCTGCTGCGTGCCTCCGATCTGAAGCCGTACGTAGTGCTGGTGGCACCACCCAGCCTGGACAAGCTGCGCCAGAAGAAACTGCGCAACGGCGAACCCTTCAAGGTGGGTTTTTAGACTGAAAACAAATTAGAAATCCATTAATTAATCATTTTCCCAACGCAGGAAGAAGAGCTCAAAGACATCATTGCCACGGCCAGGGACATGGAGGCGAGATGGGGTCACCTGTTCGACATGATCATCATCAACAATGACACGGAGCGTGCCTACCACCAGCTGCTGGCGGAGATCAACTCGCTGGAGCGCGAGCCACAGTGGGTGCCGGCCCAGTGGGTGCACAACAACCGGGACGAGTCATAATGAAGATATCGCCATCGGCCATGGCAACGCTACCGTCTCCATCCGCCGCCCGTCTTTGTCCACCAACAGCCCATAACCCATTCCAAACTCTTTGTAAATACAATTTTCAATTGAGCGCCATCGGATCGGATTTCCCACCCTCCTCTTCCTCCATCCCTCCCTCCCTTTCCCTATAAATAATATATATATATATAATTATTATAATTATATATATTTGTATATGTATAATTTATACAATTTGTTGCACTCGAAACGTGCATGTTTTAGTCTTAGATGAAAAAAAAATGAGAAGAGTTTTTAAATGTCCGTCGATCCAGAATCCAAAAACCTCTTTTCTGTACGTTCACAAACAATTTGTTGTTCAATCGTAAATATTTTATTTTTTTTTAAATAATTTATACTGTAAAGATATTCATTTTTTTTTTTTGTTTGTTTAAAACTTTAAGCTAAGCTCTAGCATTTCCTTAACTTACGGAACAGATACAAATCGAATCAAAAATGGGGAAAATTGAAATTGTAAATGGGCCAGCAGAAAGCAAGAGAAATCGAAATCGAAATCGAAATCGAAATCGAAATCGAAATCAAGAAAGAATATATCCCATGAATACCCCATAAAATGTGTAATAATACCAATAAGCGACTCCAAATGTTAACAGAGCCAGAACAATCCGAAAAAAGTGTCAAAGATACAAGATACAGATACAAAAACCGGATAAAGAGATACAGATACAGATACTGATTCCGAGATACAGATACAAGATACAAATAAAATTGAAGCAGATGCAGATGCCGATGCCGATGCAAGTGTTGCAATTACGTAATCTATTTACTTTATATAAATATATACCATACGGATATACATACACATAAATTATAATTCGAAACGTACTTAAACAAATTAATTGATTAATTTTAAAAGCGAAAGCGAAAGCGAAAGCGAAAGGAATAATAATGAAAGCAGAACAACAACAAAATCAGTACGTCATTGCCAAATAAAAGAATAATAATAATAAAAAAAAAAACAAAATGGAGAAGATAGTGAAGAGATAAAGAGCTAAAAGGATAGAAACTCCATGAGCGAAATTGTTAAAAACAAAACAGAAAACAGAAAACAGAAATATTCTAGCCAAGTTAAGAATTGTAAAATAATGGAAAAAAACGAAAAAAGGATATAAATGAATACAAATAGGCAAAAAAAAAACAGGCAAGAAATGCATTAGGCTAAGGATAAGAAACAAAAAATCGAAACCCCCCAAGTAAATGTTGTTGTAATTAATTATTTAAAAAAACAAAAGAATTCGTCTAGAGAATAAAAAGAAAGTAGAGAAGAGTGTGGGCGGGTTAGTTGGTTTCAGATTCCAACCAAAATTTCAAAAAATAACTAAAAAAAAGTCTAAGAAAACGTACCGAAAGGGTAGCGTTTTTTTTCGGCAAGATATAGAAGGTATACCGATTCTATATAGAAGGATTTCGGAACACAAACTAACACCCGAACAATAGGCGAAAAAAAAACATTTATATTCATAAAGAAGACGTCAAGTAAAAAATAGAAAAAAAAAAATAAAAAATAAAAAACTATGTTACATAATGTTGAATACTTGAAAGATTCTAAAACAAAAATCGAAAGAACATATACATAATTATACATAAACTATATGTATATGGAGCCGCGTTTCCGATTTCCGATTTCGAAATTGGGTTTCGTAGATCGTAAAAGAAAATCAAATTTTACCTTTCATCTCTGACCTTTCCCCATCCTGGGATCGATCCTATCTTATCCGGATCACTAAAGCTAAATAAAATTCCAACTTGGCACGGAATCGGAAATCGGCGACACAAGGCCCATCAAATAATACCTAATAATAATATTAAAATTCCAACAAAACAAAAAACAAAATAAATATTTTTTTTCTGTAGTCAACAGGTATAAAAAAAAACAAAAACAAATAATGTGTGTGCAGTAAATCTGTTTAAGTTTTTATTTATGTATGTATGTATGTGGTGTAGCAAAAACAAAAAATAAAAAAACAAGAAAACTAAACTAAATACGAAACAAGAATACCTATAAAAAACAAAAAAGGATATTAAGCAAAAAAAATAACTAAAACAAAAGGATTACAAAATAGGCACGGTTTAATAGCCATTGTACGAAATTAACGACATTTATGAGTAACCCTAACGCAAGAAAGCGGACAAAGTCAGATGAAATAACAATATCAATAATAAAAATAAAAATAAAAACAAAAACATGATATATAAAATGAATAACGTCTTTTATTTCATTTCAAAAATGATATAAAAATTTGGAACTAAAAATATTAGTTTTTGGGAAATATTTTAGACATTTCCCAACCGATTTGGACACAGAATACCACATTCGAATCAGGACTTTAATATCCTTCGATCTGCATCCAAATATTTCCGAAATCGAACAAACAAAATTTCGATCAATTTTTCACGATTTTTGAAAGGGGTACCATCAGGATTTTTTGCGAAAAATGGGTCGAAAAATTGTTATCTTTTTTTTGATGCAGATCGATAAAGATTGGTCTCACAAATCGTTTGAGACCACTCTTTTGAAAATCCGTTGAGAAATGGCCAAGATATGGGCCTCCAAAGTCCTCGCTATGCGCCCCCAAAGTCCACGCCCACTCGACGAAAAACATTTTGCAAACGCTCAAAATTCGTATGGGAGAAAATCTGAAGTACCAGGCCAACAGAAACCAGCAGAAGGCGGCGCAGTGACGTCAGAGCAGCAAAAGCGCGCGACTCTCAGTTAGAGCATCACTGATAAAAAAGCGCTCTCTTTTATTGAGAGCGCTCTCTTATTAAAAGCGCTCTCTTATTAAAAGCGCTCTCTTATTGAGAGCGCTCTCTTATTTAGAGCGCTCTCTTATTTAGAGCGCTCTCTTATTGAAAGCGCTCTCTTATTGAGAGCGCTCTCTTATTAAAAGCGCTCTCTTATTAAAAGCGCTCTCCTATTGAAAGCGCTCTCTTATTAAGAGCGCTCTTTTATTGAAAGCGCTCTCTTATTGAGAGCGCACCATGGGGGGGAGGAGCTAACCATAGCTTACAATGTTGAAGGGGGACAGGTAGACTAAATGTGCATATCAGTGATGCTCGCGCGAGATCGTTCCAGCATGGAAGATGGCACGTCAGAGACGTACGAAGCAAGGAAACCTATACAAAAACATTGATTGGAGCCCATTAAAGCCCCCATAAGAAATGTCCCTATGGAAATACATTGATTGGGGCACGATCAAGCCCAAAAACGTAACACGCGCACTAAGATCCCGTTAGACGATTGGAACTTGCCATCACTGATTGCAGATTTCCATCCGGGACTGGAATTTCGGACACAGGGATTGGCTAAACGCCGGCCATCATGGATTTTTAGTACCGTTTTTTTTCAATTTTGCTTTGCCTCTCTCAATTTAACCCTTCACCTGTCCTCAGCCTAATATTTTATTTAATAATTAAAAATAAAAATAATATAAAATACTAATATAATATTATAATAATAATACAAATAATAAAAATTAAAATATTTAATAAAAATATTTATTACCCATAATTAAGTAAATTATGAAGTAAAAAATCAACCTAACTTAAAACAGAGAGAGTGAAAATCACAATAATAATTTAAAAACATCAATTTTCAAGTAATTTGTTGCCAAATTTCTCCGATTTGATCTATAAAAATCGACCAAGCAATTAGATCCCTTGCGCCCAGTGATGAGACAATTGCACTAATTTTCTCTCTCAAGCAACAACAAAATAAGAGAGCGCTCTCAATAAGAGAGCGCTTTTTCATCAGTGATGCTCTAACTGAGAGTCGCGCGCTTTTGCTGCTCTGACGTCACTGCGTCGCCTTCTACTGATTTCTGTTCGCCTGGTACTTCAGATTTTCTCCCATACGAATTTTGAGCGTTTGCAAAATGTTTTTCGTCGTGTGGGCGTGGACTTTGGGGGCGCATAGCGAGATCTTTGGAGGCCCATATCTTGGCCATTTCTTAACGGATTTTCAAAAGAGTGGTCTCAAACGATTTGTGAGACCAATCTTTATCGATCTGCATCAAAAAAGGATACAACATTTTTGACCTATTTTTCGGAAAAAATCCTGATGGTACCCCTTTCAAAAATCGTGAAAAATTGATCGAAATTTTGTTTGTTCGATTTCGGAAATATTTGGATGCAGATCGAAGGATATTGAAGTTCTGATTCCAATATGGTATACCATTTCCGAATCGGTTACGAATTGGTTAAGATATTCACAAAATAGTGACAGAAAATCGTGAAAATTACACTGAGCCGATTTTTGAAAAAAATGACGATGGTACCCCTTTCAAAAATATCGAAAAATGGGTTAAAATTTTTTTGTTTGATTTTCCAAAACTTTTGATGAAGGATTTTGGACATTGAAGTTCTCATTCCATAATGGCATTCCATTCACAAATCGGTTGTGAGATAACCGAGATAATCCTTAAATAGTGGACAGAAAATCCAAAAAATAATGCCAGAAATCGGGAAACAATATTTTGGACCATCTTCCCAAGGAATAACCGAATTATGGGAGTAATTTAAATATTTTCTGTGGCATAGTGTAATTTTGCATAAGTTCAACAAAGCCTAAAAGTAGGCAATAGTTTCTTTTTTTTAAATAATAATTAAGTATGCTTCTAATTTAAAAAAACAAAAAACACACCAAGTGCCTTATAATTTATAAACACTCGATAGATGTTTTTAAATTTTTATTTTCACTAATTCTTGCAACATTTCATCTTTAATTATACATACATAGTTTCTCATAATTTTTTTTTATACCGTTTTTTCTTTAATATATATATTTTTATTCCACATAATGGTTTTGTTTTATATCATTTTTTTGTTTCGCTTTTTTTCCATTTTTATTTCTTTCAATTTGAACAACTTTAAACTTTTTACATCAATTTAATTTCAATGAGTTTTCACTTAGTTTTTGTTTATAAATATAATTTTGTTTCTGTTTTTTGTTAAGAATATAGAGAATGCTGAAAACGGAAAACTTGGTAAAAGGACCCAACGCCTTTCAAGCGGGGCGTGGCGAGTCGAGTTTAGGTGTGTGTGTGGGTATGTTGTATGTGTGTGTGTGTGTGTGTGTGTGTGGATTACACTTGAAATCCTTGAATTTTTCTTATTTTTGAGTTGGGAAACCATGGACAAAACTGTTCTCTTATGTACAACGATTGGCCGCCTTTTGCGATAACTATACATTTCTGATGCCCAGCGGCACATATATATTCCGTACATATCGAGGGTGTGTGTGTGTGGTTGTGTGTGTATGGGTGTGTGTTGTATATACCTATGTCTATGTATATATATATATATATATATATATCTCAGAGGGTCAGCATGTATGTTAGCGACGGGAGAAAGAGAGCAGGATTCACTGGTAGGTTTATATGCTACCCATCATAAACATTTACAGGACTCCAAAGGACTACGAACTAAACTAAAAAAATAAAATAAATGAGGCCTAATAACTCTGCTCCCGTCGAAATTCCAGCTAGCTTCTTCGATCAAAATGGCAAACAATTCCGTTTCATATGCTTAGCATGGTGACAATAATTAATTTTTCACAAAAACTTCTTTCTTCTTAAACGATTAAACAGGAGACAAACACAAATGATAGATTTTTTAACTTAAATAAGTGGAAGAATTTAAATATGACTGGGACCGATAACTTTTAAAAGTGTAGGAAAAATATTTCAAATAATATAAAATTGTTAAAAAAAAAGACTAAAGCCATTTTGTAATATAATTATTGTTTTGTTTTCTTGTTTTTTTATGCGCAAAAAGCTAACTTGAAGCTAAGCCATTTGATAGTGATAAGGTTGAGTAAAAGGACGACGGACGAAGGAGTTTTGGGAAAGTTAGGAAAGAAGATAGGAGCTGGGCAAGTGTTTTAGCTTAATGTGTAGTTGGTTTTTTGTTGCACATATATACTTTAGGTCCTATTGTGGGTTTTCGGGGAATCAGTTTCACTAATTCGCCGCCTTTTCGGCGCTTTTGATAACATGAAGATTTTCTTTGCAATCGGTTAACATCAAATAAGTTTTGTAACTGTTGATTAATTGCTTATATATATATAATTTTGTATATATATATATTATATGCTTCTGCTGCTGCTGCTGTTGATCCTTGTGACTGGTTGTGTGTGTGTGAGTTATAGTGTGTTTCTGTATGTGTACGAGAGTCCTTCTGTTCCTCCGTTCGCTCCTGCTTCGTTTTCGGTTTCGGTTTCGATTTCTGTTTCTGTTTCTACGGTTGCCTCTCATTACGATGAGAAAATTGTAAACACATATTTCTTTATATATATATATATACTTCTCATGTATATATACATTAATATTTAGCTGTATATTACCATTTAATATAGATTCCTTGCGTGTTTCACATATATGTTTGAAATGTTTCTTTTCATTTATTGCAACTTCTGTTTAGGGACTTGTTTAGGGATTCTTCTCTCAGCATGATTTCCCATTCTAAATTTTCATGTTTCCAACTTTCAACTTGTTTTTCTCGATCTATGTCACTTGTTTTTATACTTTTTATCATATTTTTTTGTTGCCATTCAGTAGCTACTGCCTTATGCTTAACTTCTTCGGCTTCTTTTTTTCGGTTTCGGTTTAGGTTTAGGTTCCATTTTGTGTGTGGTTTGGGATCGGGTGGGCGATGTTTTCTTTATCTCTTTTTTTTTGTTGTTGTTTAATTTTTTTAAGTGTGTGCATGCTCAATGCTAATTATGGACGTGACTGCGGGGGTGTAGGTGTAGGCGTAATAGTGTGTAAGTGGGCGTGGTGTTTTGTGGGCGCTTTGCTGCACTACACTCCTCTGACTCATGGCACATCGAGTGCCATTTCCTTTCCCTCCTCCTGATCTGCCGCTCTCAGCCTAACTTAGTTATCCAGCCATGACTCGCGTCATTCTGTATAATCCCACCAGTCCGTGTCGTAGCCCTCGTGCACGTGCTTTAGCAGAACCGAGCAGCGTTTTTCACAATACCTAAAAAAAACAATCACATTTCAATATTATAAACAAGAGATTTAAATAAGTGACGCACCTGTATTTATCTTGCACTTTCTGCTTAATATCAGCCAAATTTTCGGATGTAATATCACGTTCCAAATACTCGGACAACGTTTCGGTTGCCGACTCCAAATCTTTTTGATTATCCTCGAATATCATGGATTGGTTGTTCTTCTTCAAGTAATACGCAAACACGTATGTGTACATCAGAGTCTGACGACACCTGCAGAGTATGTCGACAGCCTTTTTCAGAAATTGCACCTGTTCGAATACAGCAATTAAATCCGATTTCTTAAATATTTATTGTATTTGTGGGTTACCTCAATCCAGGACATGTTGTGCTGTTGCATCTCTTCCATTTTCTGTTTAACAGATGCGTATAATTTGTTCTCAAACTTCATCGACTGCATGTGGTTCATGTAGCGATTGTAATAGTGAAGGTATCTGGAAAATAAAACCATAATCAAGTTTAATTTAAAGGTATTTAAAGGGGCGAGAGAAACCCTACCTGGCCAGCGAGGATCGCAGCTTCTCCTGGGCATCACGGGCGGACTTGGCCTCGTCCTCGTCGTACCGATTACAATTGTACCAGGAGGAACCGTGCGGCTCCCAGGTACTGAGACAGACCCAGCAGAACTCGTATTTGCAGTTCTGATTCTTGCAGACCATGTGGTTGCAGCCGCCGTCCTTCTCGATGGTCACACTGCACTTGGGACACTCTTTGGTATTGGCCGCAATCCAGTTGGATGTCTCTGAATCATCATCGCACTTCTTGATCCACTTCTTTAGCCAACGGCAGCGGACGGGGTCGTGCCAGTTCTCGCCGCAGGCGAAGCAGAAAACATGGCCGCACTTGCACAGGACGCGACGCGACTCCGCGTAGGGCACCTTCACAGCGTAGGTGCAATCGACGGACGGACACCAGCGCAACAGCTGGTTGCACTCCACGAAGCTGTTGGTGATCAACTGTTGGTATTTGACCCGGACCCGAGCGTCCTGGACCAGCTTGGTGACCGTCACATCGTCCACCAGGATATCACAGCCGTGCGCCGCGCACGAAATTGTCTGGCCCAAGCCCTCCGCAACGATCTTCGTTGTTAGATACTCGCGCCAGCAGCTCAGGCAGAACCGATGGGCGCACTCCAGCCCGGTCATCGACTGAAACATAACATAAATCGATATCTGGATTAGTCAGAGAAAGTCATTCAAAACAAAATATCCTTCGTCACCATTACGAGGTATTTTCCGAAATTCTCTCGCATTATTACTGAAACTGAAACTGAAACAATAATAATATTCTTAAGATAACAGAGACAATTCTACAGTTCTATGCTGACTCATATTCTAGGGCTTGATAGCCATGACAGAAAAGCCATTTGTTTGTCGGACTTTGTTGACATTAAGTGCTATTACAGGAACGATTTTCATAACACGATTTCAACAACAATTTATTCATATTACCCAGACGTTGAAAGAAAACCCCATAAACAAATGAACTGCAGGAAAAGCATCAATAATGTTTAATTCATTGATAATTCTAGCCAGCCTGGTTAAACTGTTCCCTTGAGTATTTGAGTGTATTCAAAATCAGTTTAATCGAAAATTATAAATCTCGCAGATAATTTCTTGACTATAAAATAATTGATAAACATTCTGATTAAACTGGGTCTCTCAAAAGACGAAAATAAAGTCGCTAAGCAGCGCTTTGATAAGGAAATTAATATTGTTTATAGATTATTGAAGGGGTGAGGTCTTTCAACTATATTCCTTTCGATTCCGATGGCATACTTACATCTGGCGGGAGCAGGGAAAAGCATATTTCGCATTCTTCGCACTGACTTCGCGTGGTCTGCAACGAAGAGGAGGAGGATTTCCAGATTAAGAACGATTTAGAGGATTAGTTCATGTCTTACCTTTTGTCTGATAGCTTCGGGTGCCTTGTTGAAGGGATTTATGACGTGGGCATCCTTGAAGAACTCCTCAGTGTTGCCGTCGAAGTACTTCTCCAGCAGCTTCTCCTTGTCCCACTTGAACTGGTTCAGCAGTATCCGCATGATGGGCGTGGGAAGCTGCAAGAAAGCCAAGCCAAGAGAATCAGTCAAGAGAATCGAAAGATATGGTGGACAATGGATATATGCATTCCAAGGGGAAAGTGGGGTGGCCTGCATCCTAATTGGCCTCGAAGTCAATGCCAAATCATTAGCGATCAGCCGCTGCCGAAGATGCTGGCACACTTGTCAGCATTTCTAGGGTGGACCAGATTATCGGGAGATGATTAAAGGGAAAGTATGTTCTTATATCTAGTTTTTTTAACACTTTTTAATCATTTTATCACAAATTTACTTTAAAAGTTTAGAAGAAAAACATTAGAAGAACCAAAAAAGACTGTAATTTAACTTTAAAACATTACTTCCTTTTATTTTCTATATTTTATGAATATTTTTCCTTATTAATTATTTTCTTTTTGTTTTGTTTTCCACAAAACATCTATCTTTCGCTTTGACCTATATTTGAATTTTGCTGATTTTGATTTTGAAAAAAAAAACAGAGTTTGCGACAATAAGAAAGAAAAGTTGTGGAAAAGTGAAAGCAGGACCTGTAAGATTTTCCATTGCTGAGGCGGATGTGGGATACGGATAACGGATAACGGATACGGATACGGATCTGAAACGAGGCGACCTTGTGTTCCGTTTTCCCCCAACAGCCAGCAAGACAGCAAGCCAGCAACGGATGACCTTCACTTTATCCGAGATCCCAGGCACAGCGGTGGGGTATCTTTGGGTGCAGAGGGTGGTGCAAGAGGTGCAAGTGACGCTGCTGCTGGTGGTGGTGCACGATATATATATATACACAAACTTATGCACGATGCTTATGTGAAAAGAAGACACAGGGGGTGGGGTATGGGGGATGGGGGATGGTTCAAACAGAAGGTTTGTAGGGCATGTGGAATGTTTTCTTTATTACCTTCAGCACCAGATTGACATCGTCGATTATCTCCCGCTGGTGTTGCACAATCTCGTCGGTGGTGAGCACCTTGTATTGGTAATCATCGGCGTCCAGCTGGCGTTCCGCGGAGCTGGGCAGGTCCACCTCCATGCCGAAGTCGTCGTCGCCATCGTCGCCCGAGGACACGTTGCCCGAGTCGACGTTGTCGCAGAAGTCGTTGTCGTTATCCGAGTCCATTTGGGCCTTGGGTGCTCCTCCTCTTTGTTTTCCTTTCTCCTTTCTCAGGTTCTACTGCGCCACCTCCGCTGCTCCGCTGCTCGGCTGCTCCACTGCTCGTTGCTGCGTCGTTTTTCGTCTCTTTTGTTTACGTTTTTATTTTATTTCCTTTTGTTGTTTTTGCTGCTACTATTATTATTGTTGTTGTTGTTCTTGCTATTGTTGTTGTTATTATCTACTGCGAATTTTGCACCAGTTGCACTTAAACTAAGGCCTAGATATTTTCTAATTCTCTTCTGCTGCTGCTGCTGCTGCCTGGGGCTGTTGCGGGCACCACGGCTGCTTATTATGGCTGTTTGTTGAGGTAAAGGCAAAGAAATACACAGATGTAAGACTTTTTTCTTTCTCAATATAACAAAAGTAGAGGTGGAGAACCATCGATAGAAACATCGATGTATCGATGTTTTCAAAACTTTTTTTTTTTCAAATATCGCTGTTTTACGACGACTATCGCTGTTATTTGGGATACCGAAAAAGTTGAAAATCAGATACTATATGGGCTCCTTTGGTAAGATTTAATGGAACAACGACCAAAACTGAAGTTACAGCTTTTACAAATGACGCTATTAAATCATACACTTGAAAAAAATTCCTTAAAAACGGCAAACTACGTTTTAAGCTTTTTTTTTTGCATGATAGCTACACTTTCCATATAAAATAAAAGATTGTTTTGAAAACATCGATGGATCTCCACCACTATCACGAAATAATCGCAAGCATTGGCAAACTGCTGATTTAACAGCTGAATGTTAGCTAACAGTACACTGCATTTGTGCTTTGTTGTTATGTCTTTATTTAGCACGCACAAACACACACACACAGACATAATGGAAAAGCTTATGACTTTTTTACGCACTTTGCCACAGAATTAGCATAAGCTGTGCGATCTCGCGTTCAAATCACTTGACTTCGAGTTCGGTTGCATGGTGACCTCCAGTGTTCCAAATTTAATTACACAAGAATTTTAAAATATTCATTTCGAAAAAAAACACTTGTGTGCGCATTCGAGTGACCGTACTGTTTTACTGTGGTATTTTCTCGAGCTTAAGAACACTATTTTCTAGCTTGGCAACACTTTGTTTCTTGCCGAGCTTAAATAGCACTAAAAATAGCCAAAATAGTGGCAACGCTTGCTAAAGATAAACTCACCTTTTTCACCACGCATTAGCCAAGTTTCTTACCACCGTCAGCGTGGTCAGAAATAAAAAAGCACCCTTTGGAAATTGACCGTTGGTTTGGCGCCAACAAAATGGCGGTTGTCGACGAGTTCCGAATGATTTAAACACAAATTTCGTTCAAGTCTGTTTATTTGCTCACATTTGACAGATTGTTCACAGATTTCAAAGATCCTGACTGCCATCTCGCTCTAATTCGTCATCTGCCATCTCTGTCTTATTAAAGTCTAGGGAAAGCGAAAGAGATCGCCTATATATACCTATCTCGCTCGAATTAAAGACGCTTTCTTTTTCATGGTTATTGTCATTTTTCGTATAACATTGCATGCGTCATACGAAAAATAATAATTTTTTTTTTGTTTGTTGGTTAAGGCGCGTAAAACGTTACCATATATGTATATATGTTTTTATGCAACATTTTACATGCCTTTCAAGACTTTTATATTTTCATAGCGGCTTGTAAAACGTTGCGTCTTGTTTAAATATATATTGTTTTCTTTGGTTAATTGTGTTTAACACAATGACACGACACCCGTGTCATACATGAAAACTTTTCAACGATTTTCAATCAATCTTATGTGTCTTACTTGGGCGTAAAACCAATAAAATTTAATTCCTCGATTGAGAGAAAACCATTTCGTATCATTTTTTTGGCTTCTTTGAGCTCTTTAAATATTCTTTTACTTCAAAGATCGGTTCGAACGAGTTCCTTTGTTTTAGCGAAAATTGTTCCAACCCATCTCTAAAGATGACTATATCTCTAAACTCCTTCCGACCTTACCCTGATGATGGCCATCGACAAAACCCTAGAAGTAAAAAGAGTTTCTGATTAGCAACGTGTCCGGAAGTTAGAATTGATGAACCGCCTTCTAAGCACACACACACAAAGGCAATAGAGTGAAAAATTTGAAGAATTCTTCGGCTTGGGTAGTAAGTCCCGGAAAAATAGGTAGAAGGTCTACAATGTGGCGGGAAGTTGTACGCACTCACTTGACGCTAGTTTGAGAATGAGAAGAAACGGGGAAGGCAGGGTATTATTTATAGGTCACCACCATTTTGTTTGGCACACACACATAGATACATGTTTGTGTACATGCACATGTGCTTGCATTCGGGATAAGTATGTATTCCGCACTTACCATGGAAATAGCAACTGTACCACCGTGCAAGAAGTTTTTAAGCGACTCTAATTCACTCCCTACTTATGAAAATAATATTTGGGTATAACGAAATTAAGAAAAACTAAATAAAAGGTGTTTTTCAACCGCCAATTGCTGCGTAACCAGTCTGTATGTATACCAGAAACTTATAACCTGTGTTGTGTGTGCGTGAGCGTGATTATTGAAAAAAATCAAATTTAATTTCCACTTTGTACAAAGGAAAAAACTTATAATTTTTCTCACAAGAAATGTTGCGTACCTAATCTTCTGAAGTTAACTCGCTTTTGGCGGAAAATCGTAAGATCGTTTCTACGGACAAGAGTGGCAGCACCGATAACAGGGTGTTACTTTCGATAACGATAAATGAGGGCTGGAAATCGTAAATAAGTAGAGATGAGATGTGTTCGATTTTTGAAGCTAAATGTCGATAGCCCGATAACGATAAGTCCGTGCTGGACAACGCGAAAACAGAGATGAGAACTGCTTGCCATTTAAAAGCCAAAAGCAGCAACGAATAACCGTTACAAATTTAAAACGAATTTCTTTTGACTTAATATTCGTTTCAACAAAATTCCCCAAAATTTATTCAGTGTTTGGAAATAATCAGTCGTTTACCCCACTCCCTCCCAAAGTTCCCATTGCCATGCCCATGTTCACCTCCATGTCCACGTCCATATCCTTCCCGCTGCTGGAAGAATCTTGGACACCCAGGAGCAGCTCTCCCTTATCTTTGCGCTTGCTGGGACGCACCTTCTTCTGCTGCTGAAGAGCAGCCACCTGGGCAGCATGCATCTGACGGCGATGCTTGTGCATGTTGCCGGAATTCTTGAATGTGCGTTCACAGAAGGCGCACTCGTACAGATCCTGGCCTGTATGAGTGGCCGTGTGCTCTTCGAGACCCCGGCTGCTCTTGAACTCCTTGCCGCAGTGGGAGCACTTGTGGTACTCCTTAGGGTGATGGTAACGAATGTGCGCAGCCAGCTTCGCCCGCGAATCCTTTACAAGGCCGCATTGCTCGCATTTCCACTGACGCAGCGAAGCAGCATCGAGATGCATATACATGTGCTTGCGGAGGCTGTTCTCGTCGCTCAGCCATGTCTGGCACTCTTGGCACTGCACCTCCGGCAGCTGGGAGCCTTCCCTATGTACGGTCCGCTTGTGCACCAGCAGATTCTGCTTGGTTTTGAACTTGGAGCCGCACGAGTCACAGATAAAGGGCACAAAACTGGGGTCGTGGGTGCGACGCATGTGTAGCCGCAGATCGACGGCAGTACGGAAGCTAAAATGTTGAAAAATAAAGGATTATTTCGTTTAGAACCAGGGCACAGGAATGTATATAAAACATACGATCTGTCACAGTGCTTGCACTTCTCCTTGCGCTCCTGCTGGTGTACTCGGGCGTGTATGGTTAGCAGGAACTGCTTGGAGAATCGCTTTGAGCACTTATCGCAGGCAAAGACACAGGCTTCTTCGTTGGAGTGGAAGCGCAGCATGTGAACGTCGTAGCTTATCCGGCTGACCAGCTTCTTGGAGCAAATCTTGCACCTAAAGTAATCCGGATCATTGTGCATGCGCAGATGGTCGACGTAGAGAGCCCGCTTCTTGTAGCGCCGCTGGCAGCACACCACATATCCCGGGGACTGATGGCGCATGCGGAAATGACGCTTCAGTTCGGCAAAGTTCTGGAACTGGCCGTCGTCACCACCGCAGAGATTGCACTCCAAGCGTCCATGACTGGCAATGTAGCTGTCCATTTCATGGCTATTGTTGGTGCGGCTTTCAGGGTCAGCAGCTGGGTCAGTTTCTTGCCCCTCATCCATCTCATCCTCCTCGCCGTCCTCATGCGTCTCCTCTGCATTACGCTTTGTCTTGATCTTGGTCTTAACCGATCGTGTCTTTTGAGTCGGACGTGAACGCATACTGCGCCGTATGGGCGATGGCAGACGCACTCTTGGCCTCTTGGCCTGACTGCAGCCAGCGTCCACATCGATCTCGTTGAACTCCTCATTGTCCGGCCCAGCCGGACTGACATCGATCTCCGGCTCGCAGAGGATCTGTGCCTTGGTGTCTTCGTCCTCGTCCTCGGAGAAGGGCTCCTGCTTTAGCTGCGGCAGGCCCAGTTGCTTTTTCATCACCATGGCACAAAACTGTTCGAAATCGGCCAACTGTTGCCAGCACTTGGTGCAGAGGCACCTGGACACCGCGTCATTGGGCAGGAGCTAAGGGAATCGGTTCGGATCAGAACATATGTGCAATGGAATTCCAGGCATCGCCACTTACCACCATCTGCAGGTGCTTCTCAATCAGCTCGGCCAAGTTAGTGGAGGCTCCAGCGAAGTCCGCGGCCTCGTCCTGGTCGAAGATCGGCACACTGTGCTCCGCCTCGTCCAGACACAGACGGCATATCATTTTACATAAGTACGGCTGGGAAAGGGTAAGAAATTAATTAAATTAATTTCCCTCACAAATAAATTCGGTTTGTGAGATGTTGTACCAGAGTTGCCGGACAGCTTACTGACTTGTCGGAGATGCCGGCAAAAGTAAAGTAAACTTCAATGATATAAAGACTGATGATTAAAAGCACAAAGCATACTTTATGTTTAAGTTTATATTATATATATATACGATAGAATTTATATTATTTGTTTCCATTTAAAACATAACTGAAACTTTGTCAAAAAAAATATTACGCGGTGCTACATCTGGTCCTAACAATTTTAACATCAATCCAGTGTTAGGGTTCATTGATTTGGTAAAATGTTTTTAGAGAGGCTTATATACATATATAGGCTTATAGATTGTTTTTCCTTAGTTGTCAGTAAAGCACATAATCAAAAAGAACAAAATAATAGAGTAAAAAGTAAAAATACATACATATAGTGTTAACAGTTTTGTGGAAAGAATAATGTCCATGTGGCGACCAAAGTCTATTTACGCTTTGTTATTAACATTTTGATAATCAGATTATGAGTTTAAAGTATTTTAATATCTATTCTTTATATATTCCATTTTAAAATTTAGCTATAAAAGGCTACATTTTACCGCCAAAGAAGCAGCTGCGACAGCAACATAAATCCGTGGGAAAAAGGGGGAGGGCAGACCGACACTCTGTGGGACGCAAAGAGGAAGAAGAAGCCGACGCCGCTAACCAGAAAATTAGAAGTAATAATTAATAGCTTAAGATTTTGGCACACAAACTCCAGCATGACCGTTTCCAACACAGTGGACCAATACACAGTACTAAGCGGCGACCGCTCCAAGATCAAGGACCTGCTCTGCAACCGACTAACCGAATGTGGATGGCGGGACGAGGTTCGTTTGCTCTGCAGAAACATCCTGGTGGAGAAGGGTACCGGCAACAGCTTCACCGTCGAGCAGCTCATCACAGAGGTAACCCCCAAGGCTCGTACCATGGTCCCCGATGCAGTCAAAAAGGAACTCCTAATGAAGATCCGTACAATACTGACCGAGAACGAGGACGAGATGGAGGACGCGGAGGAGGAGCCCTAATATTCCGCGAGCAACTTGTCCTTATACCCCACAGCAAATCAACTCTAACATTAGTTAATTAAGTTAAACGGCACGGCTCTAAACATAGTAATTCTTGGATTAGACATATTCTTGGACCCAAGGAGTCCCACAGTTCTTTTATACCTAAGCTTTGCATCGACAATTGGAGAATACTGTTCCTCGGAGTAAACCGTGCATGTCATACTCTAGTTAAGTTACAAACTCAAACATAAACAACAGATTGTTCTTTAAAACAAAGTTCTTATTATTTCTAAATGAATTCTAGGCATCGGATTGCGATATTGGATTCAAAGAATAAACCAAGTCACCATTTTGCACGAATCTGATCTATTGTAAACTATTAGCTCTACGAAGCCAATCTGATCCATGATGAAACTGATCCTCCTGTAAACATTTCGCCTTTCTGTATATCATAAACTAAGCGAGTAAAGTGCACCGAAACCGACACCTAGCATTTTACAATAATTACTGAAGTTTATTTGTACGGTTTTACACATAAATCATGAACGAACACACAAGTACATGAAGGATGGTATACATATTCAGTCGGGCGTGGGACACACGGAACTATTGCTGGCAAAGTCAAAGGCCTCAGAATCGGGTATTTCAATGAGGGTCTTGGGCACGACCACGTTCAGTTGTGGGGCCACCATACTGGGCAGCATGTTGCCCGTGCCCGTTCCAGGGGTTGGAACTGCTGCGACTGATACAGCCGGAGCGGATCCTGGTCCGATGCCTACTCCCAGCCCAACTCCTGATGGAATCATTTGCTGGACTTGGGCGGCGGAGGCGGCAATAGCTGCAATACTGCTGCTCGGTTGCGTATACTTGCGAACCCACTCGTTGGGGTGCATCTTCTTTTTATGGTTGTGCATGTTGGCGTGGGATTTGAAAGTCCGGGTGCAGAACTGGCACTGGTACAAGTCGATGCCCGTATGGGTGGCCATGTGTTCCTGTGGAATAAAGGAAACATCAATGAGAAAATGCCAGGCCAAGCAAAGACGCTGTACTAACAGCCAGTGCCCGGGGCAGCTTGAATTCCTTGTCGCAGAGAGTGCACTTGTGCCGCTTGGCGGAGTGGTGGTACCGCATGTGGCTGCTGAGTGCGGCACGGGATGACTTCTCTGCATTGCAAAGGAGGCATCTGTACTTAGTGTCGCCGTCGCGATCATCGTGGCGAGCAAGATGCTTGCGCAGGCTCCGCTCGTCCCGCAGCCAGCGGCCGCACAGGGTACACTGCACCTCCGCCACTGGCCCATCCGGATGCAGGGCCTTCTTGTGGATGAGGAAGTTGGCCTTCGATCGGAAATGTGTACCACAAATGTCGCAGATAATGGGCGTAAAGTCCGCGGCATGCATGCGCTTTACATGAGCGCTAAGCTCAAATTTGGTGCGGAATCTGTAAATTAATCCTGTATTATTTTTAGTGAACTAATAATAAGCTTAAAAGTAGGAGGAATGGGTTAACTTGGAAATAGAAACTGGTCAACGGAGAAGTAAGAATTTAGAAACATTTTCAAACACAGAATACGCATATTTAAATAAAAGAAAATCACCTGATTTCAGCAAAAACCCAATATCTAGATTGATCATAAATTTACAAACCGATACAATAATACTATACGGAATCAGGGGCAGGGGTTTTTTCCCACTCACGTCTTGCCGCAGGTGTCGCACACCTCAGGCCGTTCGGTGCCCTTGTGGCCCTTGAGATGCATGGTCAGTAGGAATTTCTTGGCGAAGCGGGCTTCGCAGATGGCGCATTGATGGACCAACTCCTGCTGCTGGGAGTGGAAACGCAGCATGTGCATCACCTGGCTGTTGCGGTTGAGGAAGTTCTTCCGGCAACTCTGACAGCTGAAGTACTGCGGATCCTTGTGGCAGTGCAAGTGGTCCACGTAGAGTGTTCGCTTCTTGTAGCGATTATTGCAGCACTTCACATAGCCGGTGCAGTCATGCTCCACGCGGAAGTGGCGCTTGAGATCGTTGAAGTCCTCCAGCGGGGCTGCGCACAGGGCGCAGTCGAGCTTTACATTTGCGGCTATGTAGTCGTCCATCTCCTTGATGCTGCTGCGTTTCACGGGCGCCTCCTCGTCGCCGTCGTTTGTTCGCTTCTTTTTTGTGGTCGACTTCGGTCGTCCGCGTTTGGCGCTGGGCGTGGCCTTTTCCTCTAAATCCGATGAATCATCCTCGTCCTCCTCGTGTTCCTGTTCCTCCTTGTCCTCCGAAGAGTCTGCTCCACTGGTGCGCTTCAGTTCCCGCATACGGGCACGAGATTCTCGCAACGATAGCTCTGCAATGTTGCTCTTCGTTTGCTGCTGCTTCCGTTTTTCATACTTTCTTTTTATGATTTGCTGCGTCTGCTGCAGGGCCGTTTTCCGGGGTCTGCCTCGCGGCCGAGGCTTTACTGGATCGGGCAGCGGCTCCGGGTCCGGATCGCAGTCTGGATCGAATTCCGGATCAAAGGTATCGTCGCCGCAATCGCTGCCATCGGCCATGGCATCAATCACCGGCTCGCACAGTATGTGATCCTTGATGTCGTCGCCCTCGAAGCTTACCTTCGGCTCTATGGGCGATTCCGTGTTCCATACGACCATGGCCGGCTCTGGTATATCCGGGATTTCCGGTAGTTCTGTCTTCAGTTCCAAGGATCGCTGTTTGTCGGCCACCATGGTGCAGAATCGCTCAAAATCCGATAGCTGTTGCCAGCAGCGGTTGCACAGGCACGTGGAAACCGCATCGTTAGCTAACAACTAAGGAGGAGATCAGGAGTTTACAGAAAGCTGTGCTAGGAGCATCCGCCGCCCAACAAACTTACCACCAACTGAAGGTGCCGCTCGATCAGCTCCGCCAGCTGCCGCAGCGCCGGCTCCACCAACACCGACTCCTGCTCCCCAAATATGGGCACCCCGTGCTCAGCATCCTCCAGGCAGAGTCGGCATATCATCATTAATTGGAGACACAATTGCAATTGGTTAAATGCAAGCAGCAGCAGCTGTTTTTGAGTCGATGCTGAGTTGTTGCCGAGAGAGAGTTGCCAGACCATCGATAAGGGCAAACAATTCGCGGTGCTGCCACCTGACAGAAACAGACTCTAAAGTTTTGGCTAGGCGGGGAAGTCCCTAAAATTAAACTTAAAATTAAAAAACTTTCTTAATTTTTACTTGAGCTATAAATGGAATTTGTTTATTGAATTTCTGATGGATACACTGGAACAAAGGACGTCTATTGCAAAAACTAATTTGGGTACAAGCTTAAACTGTTCAATCTGAGGGCCATATGGATATATATTCTGCCGCAAAAAATAGTCGCACGAAGCAGGATAATGATTGTATCGAACTGCTCCCCGAATATTTAAATGTTTCCGGCTGAAACCATATACTGATTCCGATCGAACTCTGCGTTGAGATCCGCCTCCTTGCTGATGAGCGTCGATGGGCGTTTGGGCTTCGGCGGGGTTTGGGGCTTCTGTTTCGGTCGGACGATGCGAGCGCGATCGTGGTAGAGCAGCAGATCCGACTCGGACCCGTTCAACAAATCAAGACTGCTGTCCCTGTCCTCCGAATTGCTTTCGGGCGCCTCCTTCAACGAGGTGGTTGAGTCCGTCTCAATACGCTGTTTCTCCAACCGTCGCTGGGCAATCAACTTCTTCACAATGTCTTCGATGCTGGGAGTGAGGTGAAGGGTAGAGCGTTGGGCCCGTGTCAGGAAGAGGCAATCAACTACGGACATCATTTGGCCTAGAACAGATCCCAAGAGCTGACCCAGGAAATCACCGCCTGTTAAGGTGGCATGGCTTAGTGCCTGGTCGATGCAGCTCTCGTTGCTGCTGAAGAAGGAGCGCAAGAACTCTTCATAGATGACTTGATTACCAGCGCCAAGCGTCGGCAGGAGCCAAAAGAGGAACACCAGCTTGATTTCGTTGAGGAATGGCACAAACGGGACCAGGCCGGACGACAGAAAGTCGAAAATCAGGAAAACTCCATAGACGATCCAGTAGGACATCCAGAGGCGCATGTCCTCGTCATTGCGCCGCTGACCGTTCAGAATCTTGTAGGAGGCGAATGCCGGATAAAGACAGCCCACTACCAACGAGAGAAGTCGCACCACGTACGAATAGATCATTGTTACAATTTTGGGAGCACAATATAAATTTGGAATGCGGTTAAAAATGCGATGGAGTTCCTATTTTCGTTGAGTCTGAACAATAACCTGCGATGTAATGAATGTAGCTGTATACTAAATGCTAGACCTGATTGAGTTTTGTATATCCAAAGGCAAAAATCTCAAGGATTCCGTGATTTACCTTTTTTTTTATTATAAAATTAAATGAATATTTTGAAACCTTTCCATCTTTCTTTCCATCTGTTGGATTAAGTTTAAAGTCAATTTAGGGCAAAAAGAGGAGTAAATTTTGATAAAATTAACCATCAATAATTATTTTTAATATTTTTAAAAAACTGTTATGCCAAAAAATTCTTTGGCATCTCTTTAAACAGTGTTGAACAATTCCAATAGAAAACATTTTCCAGCACTCCACTTTAGAAGGTAGGATGGAATTTGAAAAAAATGGACGCGCAAGATAAAATTAATAATACGAGCAATGCGGATCCGGAAAAAGCCAATGTCAGCAATGCAAACAAATCCTGGGCCGAAACATCTGCAGTGGACTTCAACACGTTGACAGAGCTACTGGAAAAGACGCTGAAAGGAAATAGTCACGAATCCAGAAGGAGGAGTCTCTTCCATAACAATGTTTTTGACTGTAAGTCTCCTATATACCTTTAAAACTAATTAAATTACATGTTTGACGTTTATTGTTTTACAGTTGGTGAGCCAGTTTCAAAAGTGGACGAGGTGGAGAAGTACAAGAAGCTAGAGCAGCAGAAGCAGCAAAATTTCATCAGCTTTGTACTGCAGGCGTCGGAGAGTTTGAAGAACCTGCCACCCGAAGATCCGCGCTGTGAGCCCAGCGAGGAGCACCAACGCTATCTCAAGGAGGGTCCTAATTTAGATAACTTTCTACGTGGATCTGTAGAGTTTATGAAAAATGCAAACAAATACTTGAAAGACATAAGCGAGCCCCTGGAGTTGCAGGCCTCCATCTCGGAACTGAATCTTTGCGTTTTGGACAATGTGGCCAGTAAGGCCATTCATCAAAACCTAGCCAGGATATCAAAGAATAATTAGAAAATAAATGTTACTCCCCGACAAAACACTAGAGTTTATAGTCAAGGTAACAAGGGGCATATATTTTTTTGTAGTCTAGCTAGGTATAAGATCTAATTTAGTTTGAGCTGCTCTCACTCCTTATTCCAGGCCGCCAAGTACTTCATGAGATCCGTGAGGCTCTCAAAGTCGGTGCGGCTCGTGGGCGGCTCATCCTTTGTGATGCGCGGCAGAGCACTGCCCATTTTCATACGAAACTCTTGGAACTGCAAAGAAAAACATTATTTTAGTGGGATAAAAACAATATCAGTGGGTAAAACGCACATCTTTAGCTCCGCTTAGTTTCCAGACCCCGTAACAAAAGCCACCAGTGCCAAGAACGGCGTACAGCGTGCCCCAACCAAGGGCGCGCAAAGCCAGTGTGGCTCCTTCATCCATAAGGATTATGCCCTGACGGGTGCCAGCCTGCTGTAGCACCTTGCTGTCCGCCTTCTTCGCCGTGGCCAGGGTCTTGGAGAATCCAAACAGGGCCGACACGCCGCCCACTAGACCCAGAAAGGCAGCGGCTGAGGGAGAAAGGTGACCTTATAGCCAGGATTCAGCTGGAGTACTTCAATACACACCCTGAATGTTAAACTTGCGTTGTTTTTCGGCTGCTACGGCATCCATGCTGGAGCCAGCCTCGCTCATTGTCACACCGCTGCGGGCTTTCGGCTTTTGCGACTCCGGATTATTGGCGTAATTCCCACGGAACTACGGAAATCGAACCGGGACAGCTGATTGGTTGACCGTTCTTGACCGGCGAGAATTCGGCAGCACTGGTTCAGACTCGCGTATTATCCAACACTAAACGCAGAAGTGCCATAAAACATCGCGTAAAAGAAACTAATATAATACTTAATAATCTACAGTTTTGAGCTTACTTTAAATAAAATAAAAAAATTGACTTAATTTATCTTATTTATTTGGGAAAACCATTAAATTAGTGATAATGTTAATGGTAAAAATCCGCAATAGCCAGATAGACAGCACTTGCACAGTGTTGCATTCGATAGCTTTCGATGCAGCTATCGCAAATATCGCACTTATGGTCGGCGTTGTTCGCGTCTCTTCGAGCAAGGAAAAACGCGAAATTCGTGGCCAGTGTCCGCCAACCACCAGCTGCCGTTCTAGTTGCATGCCCCAAATGCAGAGCCACTAATTGTTTACCTCGGATTTGTTTACTTCGCCACCCCAAACCGAGCCAGTCCCCCGTGTTTGGTCTTTTTTTCGGTCTGCACGCGTGCCCCAGCGTTGGTGAAAAGGTGAAAAGCGTGACGAGGCAGCAGCAACCAGCAGTACCAGCTGGAGGAACACCACTTGTGTGTGTGGCCACCAGTAGTACTCTACCACCACGAGCACCATGAGCACCACCACGGACTCCAAGGCGCCGCTGCGCCAGGTGAAGCGCGTACAGTTCGGCATTTTGTCACCTGATGAAATCGTAAGTGCAGTCCCCGATTTGGTGAAACCTCACGACGCCATATTGAAAAATATTGCTAGCATCGATGATAAAAATTCGCAATGTATATTTTGGATATTTTGGAAAGTGCAACAGATTTTTTGTTTTTGGGTGACGGACGAAACGAACTGGGAGATTCTAAACTGGGGCTTGCAATGACAAATTTTGAAGGTTAGAATGGGGGAGGACATGATCTAGGGGTCTAGGTGGTTTTCATGTAAGAAGTAAGATCGATTTCAAATACATGTACCTGCCTCTGATTCCGTGAAATCTCTATTTGCAGCGTCGGATGTCAGTCACCGAGGGCGGCGTCCAGTTCGCCGAGACGATGGAGGGCGGTCGGCCCAAGCTGGGCGGTCTTATGGATCCCCGGCAGGGTGTCATCGATCGAACGTCCCGCTGCCAGACCTGTGCTGGCAATATGACCGAATGCCCCGGTCATTTCGGACACATTGACCTGGCCAAGCCGGTGTTTCACATCGGCTTCATCACAAAGACGATCAAGATCCTGCGCTGCGTGTGTTTCTACTGCTCCAAGATGCTGGTATCGCCCCACAATCCCAAGATCAAGGAGATCGTGATGAAGTCCAAGGGCCAGCCGCGCAAGCGCCTCGCCTACGTTTATGATCTCTGCAAGGGAAAGACCATTTGCGAGGGCGGAGACGACATGGACCTCACGAAGGAGAATCAACAGCCGGATCCCAACAAGAAACCCGGCCACGGCGGTTGCGGTCACTATCAGCCATCGATTCGAAGAACTGGCCTGGATCTCACCGCCGAGTGGAAGCACCAGAACGAGGATACGCAGGAGAAGAAGATTGTGGTGTCGGCGGAGCGTGTCTGGGAGATCCTCAAGCACATCACCGACGAGGAGTGCTTCATTCTCGGCATGGATCCCAAGTATGCCCGCCCGGATTGGATGATCGTGACGGTGCTGCCGGTTCCGCCGCTTGCCGTGCGTCCGGCCGTCGTGATGTTCGGCGCCGCCAAGAATCAGGACGATTTGACCCACAAACTGTCGGACATCATCAAGGCCAACAACGAGCTGCGCAAGAACGAGGCCAGCGGTGCGGCGGCTCACGTCATCCAGGAGAACATCAAGATGCTGCAGTTTCACGTGGCCACGCTGGTGGACAACGACATGCCCGGCATGCCGCGGGCCATGCAAAAGTCTGGCAAGCCGCTGAAAGCCATCAAGGCCCGGTTGAAGGGCAAGGAAGGCCGAATCCGTGGCAACTTGATGGGCAAACGTGTCGACTTCTCGGCTCGTACTGTCATCACACCGGATCCCAATCTTCGTATCGACCAGGTCGGAGTGCCGCGCTCTATCGCCCAGAACCTGACCTTTCCCGAGCTGGTGACGCCCTTCAATATCGATCGGATGCAGGAACTGGTGCGTCGCGGCAACTCCCAGTATCCGGGCGCCAAGTACATTGTGCGGGACAATGGCGAACGCATCGATTTGCGTTTCCATCCCAAATCCTCGGACCTGCATCTGCAGTGCGGCTACAAGGTGGAGCGCCACCTGCGCGACGACGATCTGGTCATCTTCAATCGCCAGCCGACGCTGCACAAGATGAGTATGATGGGGCACAGAGTGAAGGTGCTGCCCTGGTCCACCTTCCGCATGAACCTGTCCTGTACTTCGCCCTACAACGCCGATTTCGACGGCGATGAGATGAACCTGCACGTCCCGCAGTCCATGGAGACGCGCGCCGAGGTGGAGAACATTCACATCACTCCCCGGCAGATCATTACGCCGCAGGCCAACAAACCCGTCATGGGTATTGTGCAGGACACCCTGACGGCGGTGCGAAAGATGACCAAGCGCGATGTCTTCATAACGCGGGAACAGATGATGAACCTGCTCATGTTCTTGCCCACGTGGGATGGCAAGATGCCGCAGCCGTGCATCCTCAAGCCGCGTCCCCTGTGGACCGGCAAGCAGATCTTCTCCCTGATCATCCCCGGCAACGTCAACATGATCCGCACCCATTCTACGCATCCCGACGAGGAGGACGACGGCCCCTACAAGTGGATCTCGCCCGGCGACACCAAGGTAATGGTGGAGCACGGCGAACTCATCATGGGCATCCTCTGCAAAAAGACCCTGGGTACCTCGGCCGGTTCCCTGCTGCATATCTGTTTCCTCGAGCTGGGCCACGACATTGCCGGTCGGTTTTACGGCAACATCCAGACCGTGATCAACAATTGGTTGCTGCTCGAGGGGCATAGCATTGGTATTGGTGACACCATTGCCGATCCCCAGACCTATAACGAGATCCAGTGCGCCATCAAAAAGGCCAAGGACGACGTGATAAACGTTATTCAGAAGGCCCACAACATGGAGCTGGAGCCGACGCCCGGCAACACGCTGCGTCAGACTTTCGAGAACAAGGTGAACCGTATCCTGAACGATGCTCGTGACAAGACTGGTGGCTCGGCCAAGAAATCCCTCACTGAATACAACAATCTAAAGGCTATGGTGGTGTCGGGTTCCAAGGGATCCAACATTAACATTTCCCAGGTTGGTTAACCTCCTTGAAACGCTCCTTGAGTATCTTACTTATACGCTTTATTTCCTTTCAGGTTATTGCTTGTGTGGGTCAGCAGAACGTTGAGGGTAAACGAATCCCCTACGGCTTCCGCAAGCGGACCTTGCCCCATTTCATTAAGGACGATTACGGTCCCGAGTCGCGAGGCTTCGTGGAGAACTCCTACCTAGCCGGCTTGACACCATCCGAGTTCTACTTCCACGCCATGGGTGGTCGTGAGGGTCTCATCGATACGGCTGTGAAGACAGCCGAAACCGGTTACATCCAGCGTCGTCTGATAAAGGCCATGGAGTCGGTGATGGTCAACTACGACGGCACCGTACGTAACTCCGTTGGGCAGCTCATCCAGCTGCGTTACGGCGAGGACGGTCTCTGTGGCGAGCTGGTCGAGTTCCAGAACATGCCCACGGTCAAGCTGTCCAACAAGTCATTCGAGAAGCGCTTCAAGTTCGACTGGAGCAACGAGCGGTACATGCGGAAGGTGTTCACGGACGATGTAATCAAGGAGATGACCGACAGTAGCGAGGCCATCCAGGAGCTCGAAGCTGAATGGGATCGCCTTGTTCACGATCGCGACAGCCTGCGACAGATCTTCCCCAACGGCGACTCCAAGGTGGTACTTCCCTGCAATCTACAGCGTATGATCTGGAACGTGCAGAAGATTTTCCACATCAACAAGCGACTGCCCACGGATCTGTCGCCGATGCGTGTGATCAAGGGGGTTAAGGGTCTGCTGGAGCGTTGCGTCATTGTGACGGGCAACGATAGGATCTCGAAGCAGGCCAACGAGAACGCCACTTTGCTGTTCCAGTGCCTGATCCGGTCCACGCTCTGCACCAAATACGTTTCGGAGGAGTTCCGCCTGTCGACGGAGGCTTTCGAGTGGTTGATCGGAGAAATCGAGACTCGCTTCCAGCAGGCCCAAGCGAATCCCGGCGAGATGGTGGGTGCCTTGGCCGCCCAGAGTTTGGGCGAGCCGGCCACACAGATGACCCTGAACACTTTCCATTTCGCTGGTGTGTCGTCGAAGAACGTAACGCTGGGTGTGCCGCGTCTCAAGGAAATTATCAACATATCCAAGAAGCCGAAGGCTCCCTCCCTAACGGTGTTCCTGACGGGCGGAGCTGCCCGCGATGCGGAGAAGGCCAAGAATGTGCTGTGTCGCCTCGAACATACCACTTTGCGTAAGGTGACGGCCAACACGGCCATCTACTACGATCCGGACCCGCAGCGCACGGTGATTTCAGAGGATCAGGAGTTCGTGAACGTGTACTATGAAATGCCCGACTTTGATCCCACTCGCATCTCGCCTTGGCTGCTCCGCATCGAACTGGATCGCAAGCGCATGACGGACAAGAAGCTGACCATGGAACAGATTGCCGAGAAGATCAACGTGGGCTTCGGCGAGGATCTCAATTGCATCTTTAACGACGACAATGCGGACAAGCTGGTGCTGCGCATCCGTATCATGAACAACGAGGAGAACAAGTTCCAGGACGAAGACGAGGCGGTGGACAAGATGGAGGACGACATGTTCCTGCGGTGCATCGAGGCCAACATGCTATCGGACATGACGCTGCAAGGCATCGAAGCCATCGGCAAGGTGTACATGCATCTGCCGCAAACGGACAGCAAGAAGCGCATCGTGATCACCGAAACGGGCGAGTTCAAGGCCATCGGAGAGTGGCTGCTCGAGACGGACGGCACCTCCATGATGAAGGTGCTCTCCGAGCGCGACGTCGATCCCATTCGCACCTCCTCCAACGACATTTGCGAGATATTCCAGGTGCTGGGCATCGAGGCGGTGAGAAAGTCCGTCGAGAAGGAGATGAACGCCGTGCTGCAGTTCTACGGCCTGTACGTCAACTACCGCCACTTGGCCCTGTTGTGCGATGTGATGACGGCCAAGGGCCATTTGATGGCCATCACCCGGCACGGCATCAACAGGCAGGACACTGGTGCCCTTATGCGTTGCTCCTTCGAGGAGACGGTGGACGTGCTGATGGATGCTGCGGCTCACGCCGAAACCGATCCCATGCGTGGCGTGTCCGAGAACATTATTATGGGCCAGCTGCCCAAGATGGGCACAGGCTGCTTCGATCTGCTCCTGGATGCCGAGAAGTGCCGCTTCGGCATCGAAATCCCCAACACGCTGGGCAGCAGCATGCTGGGCGGTGCCGCCATGTTCATTGGCGGCGGATCCACACCAAGCATGACGCCTCCAATGACGCCTTGGGTCAACTGCAATACTCCACGCTACTTTTCGCCTCCGGGCCATGGTTAGTGTCCGTTTGTCTCTTTCTTTTTTGTGAAAATTCTCCATTTTTTTTTTTTTAATATTAAATATTAATTTATATTTGCCCTATTTTTCGTTTTTTTCCTTTACAGTGAGTGCTATGACACCGGGAGGACCGAGTTTCTCACCCTCGGCCGCCTCAGATGCCTCGGGAATGTCGCCCAGCTGGTCGCCGGCACATCCTGGCTCTTCGCCTAGCTCGCCGAGCCCCTCGATGTCGCCATACTTCCCGGCCTCGCCCAGTGTGTCGCCCTCGTATTCGCCAACTAGTCCGAACTACACGGCATCTTCGCCCGGCGGAGCATCACCCAACTACTCGCCCTCGAGTCCGAACTACTCGCCGACCTCACCGCTCTATGCCACCACAAGTCCGCGCTACGCCTCGACCACACCCAATTTCAATCCACAGTCGACCGGATACTCGCCCTCGTCGTCGGGCTACTCACCCACGTCGCCGGTTTACTCGCCCGCCTCGAACTTCCAGTCGAGTCCATCGTTTGCCGGAAGCGGCAGCAACATGTACTCGCCCGGCAATGCCTACTCGCCCAGTTCGTCCAACTATTCACCCAACTCGCCTTCCTACTCGCCGACATCGCCTTCGTATTCGCCTTCCAGTCCCTCCTATTCCCCGACATCGCCCTGCTATTCACCCACATCGCCCTCGTACTCTCCGACGAGTCCCAACTATACGCCCGTGACACCTTCCTACTCCCCGACCAGTCCCAACTACTCGGCCTCCCCACACTACTCGCCAGCCTCACCAGCCTACTCGCAGACCGGGGTCAAGTACTCACCAACATCGCCGACGTACTCGCCGCCGTCGCCATCGTACGACGGATCCCCGGGATCGCCTCAATACACGCCTGGATCGCCGCAGTACTCGCCGGCATCGCCCAAGTACTCGCCCACCTCTCCGCTCTATTCGCCCAGCTCGCCCCAGCACTCGCCGTCGAACCAGTACAGTCCCACAGGATCAACGTATTCGGCAACGAGTCCTCGGTACTCGCCCAACATGTCCATCTACTCACCTAGCAGCACCAAGTACTCGCCCACGTCGCCCACGTACACGCCCACGGCACGCAACTACTCGCCCACATCGCCGATGTACTCCCCAACGGCGCCATCCCACTACAGCCCCACGAGTCCAGCCTACTCGCCCAGCAGTCCCACGTTCGAGGAGAGCGACGATTAAAGGGACCAAGCGGTGTGGTCACTACTATGTTGAATCCCTCCCCGGACGGAGGAGGATGAGAACTCTATAATCTAAATTCTGATTTCGAGTCCCCAAACCTAGATTTTAAGCTAAATAAGACATAAAGATTTATACGTTTCCGTATTGGATATATTTTTTTATGTTTCATCAACGAATTCTTTGGAAACCGAGCAAGCACAAGTTGCGAAATTCTGAATCGATTAATTTTGTGTGTTGCCTCTGCGGAGGATTGACAAATGTGGTTTTTGCATAGAAGGAAAGGAATCAATTCCGTTCACACCAAACTTGATAAGAAAACAAAACAATACGTACATAATTACCGATTACCGATTACCGACTTATGTATGAACTTAGGTATCTTTTTTTAAACACACAACTTTTTTACTTTTAGTTTTTTTTTCCTACAAGCAAAATGTTATCGCCCACTTTTTAAAATAGTGTCAGCCGACGAATGGAATCTATAGTCGTCTGGCGTATATCTTTATATATCTATAAATATAAATTTGTATGACCAAAACATAAAAAAAAAACATAAAACCGTAGAAAATATAAAATAAAACCCCCAAAAAAATACATTTATTTAGATTTTATTATCATTTTTGGGGGAACCTTTTGAGAAATACGTTGTTTTCATAAACAACCATGGCTATATCTCAGCTGATTATTATTCGATCTTTAAGCGAAATATCGTAAAAGATTCATGAATTGATTCGCTACCATTTTGCATCAAAATTTTTGGAAGAAAATATTTTTTGGATTTTTCCCCCGATTTTTGTGGGTAGACCCCTCGCAAAATCCACGATTTTCATATATGGCCCAATATCTTAGGTATATCTCAGCCAATTCTAGTCCGATATTTAAGGGGAATACCTCAAAAGATTTGTAGTTCGATTCCCTATTAATCTGCATCAAAACATTGAATCGAAATATTTTTTAGAATTTTTCCCAATTTTTGTGGGTAGACCCCTTGTAAAATCCACGATTTTCATATATGGCCCAATACCTTAGCTATATCTCTGTCAATTCTTATCCGATCCCCAAGCGGGATACCTTAAAAGATTTCTAGATCGATTCCTCATCAACCTGCATCAAAACATTGAATCGAAATATTTTTTGGATTTTTCCCCCGATTTTTGTGGGGACCCCTTGTGAAATCCACGATTTTTATATGTGGCCCTTTATCGTTACCATATCTCAGCCAATTCTCATCGGATTTTTAAGAGGAATACCTTAAAAGATTAATGGATCGATTCCCTATCAATCTGCATCAAAATATCATACGAAATATTTTTTTGATTTTTTTCCCAATTTTTGTGGGGAGACCCCTTGTAAAAATCGGGATTTCGACATGTGACCCCGAACCATGTTTATATCTCAGCCAATTCTTAAGGGGAATACCTTAAAAAGACTTCTAGTTCAATTTTCGGTTAATCTGCATAAAAAAATTTAAGCAAATATTTAAGGATAAACAATTAAAATCGCTTTTATAAGGAGTACTCCTATTTATTGGTTAAACTTGAAAAGGTACATCATGTGTGTAGTCCAATATAGTTATAGCTGTTATTTAATGCTAATGAAGGTAATACTCAAAGCATTCCAATAAATAGGAATAAATCCTTGTGTTGGACAACCCAAGCTTATTGTTGGGTTGGGATATCGTAGGTGGTTGCAGCGATTAGAATAAGGTTTATATATAAATTTAAGATTAGCCCTTAAGGTGTTAAAAAAATATGTTGTTTTACGAACTCAGTCAAAGTAAAGTGTATCGTCAGTTGGTTGCTCAACTCCTTCCGGTATGGGAATATGGGAATCCAAATCCAAAGGCTACATACCAGCCATAGCCTTGATCGGTTTTAGGTATCCAGTGTGGTTCCGCGAGAATTTTGACAGGATGCGGAGGAGAAGCAATAGTTTAGTCGTTAGATGGAGTCGTTTATCGGTGAGTCGGTTATGGATCTTCATGGAAGTTCTCATCGGGCATGATAATCTTTGTTGTTTGATGTAAAATATAATGTAGAGGTTCTATTGGAAGACTTCCTAATCAATCTCATCAAAAGAGGTGTATGGCATTTCGGCCGTTTCCGGCATGTCGGCCGTTTCCGATGAGTTGCCACCAATGACCATTTTGGCAAAAAGTTTGCAAGCCATTTGTTGCACTTGAACAAAACCAGCAGAAGGATCGCTATCCATTTCGGCGCAGTTAATTAGGCACTGTAGCAGCTCGGCTACGCTCTTCTCTTTCTTCTTAGCGGCTTCCTCATCTTCCGGGAGAGGCTCCTCTGGTTCTTTGTTGTTCTGAGAAGATTCATTGGCTTTATCGGGGAGAGGATCTTCCATTTTAATGTTGTCGGTTGTCGTCGCTTTAAGACTATCAAGGTCCTGCGGTCCAGTTGACCCATTGCCCGCAAAGTCCTGTGGTTCAGTTGACTCATTGCCAGCAATAGAAGAGATTACCTCGATTTCCGGTTTATCGGCAACGTTGCCTACCGCACCAGGCTCCGTTGCTTCTTCTTGCGAAATTTCAATGACTTCTTCAATGGCGCAATCTTCTAATTCCATGACCCCAGGTTTCTTTGCTAATTCATTGTCCTCCGAAATTTCAATGAGTTCTTCAATAAAGGAATCTTTGAATTCCATGACCCCAGGCTCCATTGTTTCTTCGTTGCCCTCCGAAATTTCAAAGACTTCTTCAATTAAGGATTCCTCCAATTCCACGACTCGTGGGAAATCAGCGAGAGGATCTTCCGTTTCATAGCAGTCCCAACCTTCATCATCATAAATGGGACCTTCATCGGGGTCTGGCAGCCATTGAACTTTGGTAGCTGACACCTTCATTTCCGGTTCATTCGCAACGTCATCTGCAGCTTCAGATGGCTTTGGCACCTCATTGCCCTGTGAAGGAAGAGGATCATCCAGTTCCAAGTAGTCTAAGCTTTCATCGCTAAGAGGAAGAGGATCATTCACTTCCCACTTGTCCAGTAGTCTTTTCGAGTCCTCAGTCAAGTTGGGTTGGTCCTTGGCAGGCGAATTACCCACTTTGACCCCGACAAACGATTCGTCCCATAAGTCCTCGCCGCGCAAATCCCTCCATAATTCATCATCAATGGTCCAAGTAGGGTTATCGTTCTTTGACTCTGCTTTCCAATCACTTAATGATCCATCCTCCTCCATTAACTTAACTTGGGTCGGTGTCACCATATCAGAAAGCGGCTCCAAGTCGTCCTCCCATTCTTCCTGCTCCTCTTCCTCCCTAATAGAAGACATGGCTGGATTCGGCACTAGCGGTGGCATGCCAGCGTAGGGGTCCTCCTCCACCTTCTCTATCAAGTCCATGGCAAAGAAATCTAGAACATTTTGCTTGTAC
This sequence comes from Drosophila vallismaia, assembly GCA_035047325.1. Lineage (NCBI taxonomy): Eukaryota > Metazoa > Arthropoda > Insecta > Diptera > Drosophilidae > Drosophila > Drosophila vallismaia. The sequence continues at coordinate 9,035,407 of JAWNPU010000025.1, read as the reverse complement.
AATTCAAAGAATTTGGCTACATTTCCTGTAATCATCTCCTGACGAAAGTTACGAATTTGGAGGTAAACCTGAAAAAAGGAGCAGTTGGGATCTATGGCGGGAAAAAAGTGATTCAAGTTTTATACTTACCTCGCATTCTTCCGCATAGAGAATGAAATCCAAATCATTGGCGAAAATGGTGTCGGCGACACTCATCGCGATCGAGGCCTGCAGAAACTGATCGTTGGGCAGGGAGGCCATCCATTTCTCGACCTTGAGCCTATCTCCCTCCCCCCAGCTGGTTTCTCCGTCAAGGGGTACCATGCCGACCATGCGCAGATCGACGCAATTGGCCGGAATACGCTTCAGTTCGTCAGGACAAACGTAGAGGTATCGGCTCTTTGTGACGAAGACCCGTGTATCAGTGTCCATGGCCTGCACCTCCACCTCCAGATTTTGCCTAACCACATCCACCTCGTCAATGAAAGGCGCTTTCAGGATGCGGACCCGCTCTTGAGGGGAATCGTTGCGATAAATGCAGATTTCGCCCGCAACGGGTGGCCAGTAACGAGGGGATTCACTTTCCTCAACCAATAGGACACGCAAATCGACCAGACTCTCACGCAACTCCCCTTGCCACTTGCAGTTGATCGGCTTAAGCTCCAGAATGCGGACACAGAAGTGCGCCGGCGTATAGACCTTGACCACACTGACTTTAATTTCGCCGCACTGGGGCAAAAAAGATGGACGCTTGTCCATTTCCGTGAGACTATGACGATTCTCGCATTCTGGGTACTCGCACTTGCCAAAGCTCAGGATGTTGCGGCACAACAGGCCCTGCCTGTTCTTCTCCATGCCGAGACGAATCCGTTTGGCCATGTTTACTGTGGGCGCGGCCACCTTCTGGTGTTGCACGAGGAAGTTGACCAGGCGGGGCAGCTGCTGCTGGTTAGTCTCGTCCACGATGGCAAAGCATTGTAGAGGCAATGATTTCTTTCCGGGAGCCTCATTATTCGTACTATCTATAAATCCGTTTTTGAAATTCTCAACCATAAACAGTTGACGCAGCTTGAAGGTGCTCCAGGTGCGGCTTTTCCCGTAGTGGATCAGGGTATGGGCATTACGGACTCGCAGATCGGAGCATAGGTCCGTGCAGAGCAGTATCTCATCGTGACTGTACTGGAGCCAGCGATCCAATTGCGCCATATCCTGCAGCTCCGCCGACTGGTAGAAGGGTAGACAGGGTTTGCCACGCAGCTCCAGGACGCCGGCAAGGTGGCGAATCTCCTCGTTGCTGCTGCAGAAGATCACCGTGCGATAAATACTGGGGCTGCGCTCACGCATCAACTCCAGGACTTCGTAGATCTTCCTGTCAGTCTTGGTCATTAAGATATTGACTCTGGCTCCGCCATAGACGGCTGCCTCCAGAATGTCGCCGAAAATGAGAGCCGGCACCTTGGTCATGGTCGACAATTGGGCCAGCAGAGACGGCTTGTAAGCCTGCGACACCATCACTACCTGGGGCTTCCTCTCCAGGGGCATGTAGCCTTCCAACATCTTCTTGGCCGTTCTCAACTGCTCTCCGGTCATGCGATCCACATTGTCGAAGACCAGGTAGCGTAGCCCGTTGAAGCGAAAATCGCATAGGCTTTCGTTCCTCATCCGCCACAACTGACCAGGAGTGACCACCAGACAGCCGGTGCCGTTGACCAGTCTCTGGGAGAAATCCTGACAGTCACCACCGCGAGATGGCACGTTTAGGGTCAGGGTGAAAAGCTCGCCTCGCCTGCCGGATTTGAGTAACATGGCATAGCACAGGGTGCTTAACTGGCGCACATGCTCAATGTCGGGCACCACAATCACAGCCAAGGGACCTGCTCCCATTTTGGGTAGCCCAGCGCGGTTCCTGGGCACGTTGGTATCCGCGAGAGCCGTGCCAATGGCATGGCACAGTGGCGGCAGATAGCAAAAGGTACGACCGCTGCGCGGAGCACTTACGATCAGGGCGCCGTAGCCCTCGCCCTTGAACAGATGCGGCCAGGCGTAGCTATGGAGTCGCAGCAATCGGTTCAGGCCCATGTTCCTCAAAGTTCCCAGAATATTGGCCATCAGTTCAAACTCGTTTTCTTGGCGGCCCGGACGCATATCGTAGTTGGAGAAGCCCACGGCATAGTCGCAGCAACTGCTCGCCATCAACGGACGCAGAGCATCTTCGAGAATATACTTCTCGCCGGAGTCCAAAAAATGCAGCGTCATTTCTTCGTTCTTCGGCATATTAATTATTCTAAATTAATAATAATAATCTAAATTAACTTATTTTCTTAAATAACTTAAGTTTCAGTCTATTTTTAAGTAAAAGAAGTCTTACTTTTTAGAGTTTTGGTTTTTTTTTTGGTTTTTTTTACCGGGTTCCTAGAAGGTAGTTCCGTTAGCTTCGAAGATTTGGTAAAAAAGAAAGAATAAAATGGCTGCTTTAAATGTCAATGGCGTCTGTTTCGTTGTGAATGGGATTCTGTTACCTAACATTTTCGTATTGCCCAAAAACAGTTTGAGTTATTAGCATTTTTGCAGATAACCTCAAAATGTATCGGCAGAATTTCGATACAGTTCGAAATGGCGGCACATTCAAGCTTTCTTATAGCTTATTTTAAAGAAATACAGTTTTAACTATGATTCTTTTAATGAAGAAAATGAATTTAATTTCTTTATATAATTTGAACCGTTATTAAATTAAAGCTATTTTGCAGTCAGCTTTGTAGCAGTTTTCTTCGTTCTCTTGGTTTGTTAGAGATGCGTTTTTTAAACTTTAAGAGTACCCACTGTTTTACCGCAAAGTTTAGTGATAGATTGGCGCCATTTGAAACTTTAAAAATCATTTATTTTGAATAAAGATGTAGAAAAGTAGTAGATAATGCATAAAATTACCAAGACAAGTTGGTAGTTTGTAACGTTTAAGCAGTTTTTTAAATTTAGATGCGACTTCACGTGAAAGCACCCTGTAAAGTTAAGCTTTTTTCTGGCTTCTGTTGGCTTTCTTTGTGAGAGGTGGCAACGCTGGCTGAAGTTGCGCGGTTACTTTGACAACGACTTTAGAAATTTTCTGGAGCTTCAATTTGTGGCAGCCAGTTGCGAGCTTCGCTTCGCTAGTGCGGAAAAACTCGCGTCTCCAGTAGCTACGTTCTCCGTGAATACGATTTCCCGAAAAAAAAGACGGGCCTGAACACAAAAAAAATCCCAACATTTAAATTGCCAATTTTACATTTTGGCTTAAGAAAACGCATTTGTTTTATTTTTGTTTCCTTTGTGGAGTGGTGGCTTATTTTTGAAGATTCTACGGAGAGCCAAAAAAGTGCTGAGAGTGCAACCGCTGCACCTGTCTTCTGTCTTCTGTCTCACCTGAGCGCTTCAAGCCACAAAAGTGTAAAGTGCAGCGCGTCTTTTTTTTAGCTTTAGTTGGAGTTTATTTTTTAACTACGGGCTTCCTTTTTTTTGGATTGTTTTTGGTTGGCTTGCGCTTTTGCAGTTTTGCAAAAATTCAGCAAAAAAACTGCGTGTGTGTCTGTGTTGTTCTTATTGTTGTTTTCATCATTTTTGGCCGCGCTCTAATTGCCAAGATTCGAGTGTTTCGCTGGAGATTCTTTAGCCGCCTCGCGTCTTTTTGCCGCCTCAACATTCTTCTGGGGACTTCCACACCGCAAATGAGGTAAATAGACAAAAAAAAAACAACTAAAAAACAAAACTAGTATAGAAAAAAAGAGGAAAAAATTGCAACACCGTGAAGTACTTAGGAGAGGCATGACATGTGTGTGGGAATTGTAATTTAATGCCTTGGTTTCTTCATTTGTTGATTGTTAAAAATACAGAAAAGCCAGAAAAAGAATAGCTTTGTCGTCTTGGCAGCCTGTAATCAGTAAGCCGCTTAACGGGCGACACAATTTTCAAAAAATTAATAAAAGAAAAACGCGTTAATTGTAACGAATCCGTGCAGCGGCCTTCAACTATTTCGATTGTTATTATTGTATTATTGTTATTTGTTGTTAGTTTCGTGTTTGATCTGCTCTAAATACTTTGAAGTTCAAGTCAAAGCCAGAAGAAAGAAGAAAGTTCTCAATGTCTTGCAAGATTTGGGCAGTCTTTGGCACAAAAACTTAAGAATTGATTGGAAAAATCTTTAGTTTTCTATGATAATTGAATATTTTAACTACAAAAGAACAAGTTTTTTTTAATAAATATTGTATTAAAATGATTGTTTTTTTAATGCTTTACATATTTTACACAAAAAAGGTATTTCTTGTTTTAGAATTTCACTCTTTTCTCGGGTAATAAGATATTTTTATTAAATTAGCTTAAATAAGTAAGGAAGGTATTTATTTATTGAAATATTGAATTTCCGCCGTTTTTTTTTTGCATTAGAAAAACCAAAACTAAAAGTAAACCCAAAAGCCCGCCAATATTCTTCCTTAAAAACCTGTCTTTAGATTTCCTTTAGCTTTCTTTATAAATTAAAAATAAAATTAATATTATAATCTATTTCCTACTTATGATTATTTAGGTAGAAAATATTTTGTAGTTTCCCAGAAAGTCTAAAGCCTAAATCTTGAATAAAACCCAGAACAGAAAACCAATCAGGGCTTTCAATGATTAATGGTTTTGGCCAAGTGATTGAACAGCTTATTGATAGCAGACAAGGCTTCTGATAAATTGGCCGCGAAATTATGAGAGAGAGAGAGGGGTAGAGACGAAAGAAAGGGAAAGAAAACTAATTACTGGGAAAGAAAAAAATGCTCGGGAGATGCCGGAGAGAAGAGCTGATAAGGCTTGGAAATTGAAATTCTGGAATCAATTAGAATAGGATTCTGCGGAGGAAATGAGCCGCGCGGCCTGGTTATGATTGATGGCCTGGCTAACTGATTGAGCTGCGTTGATTGATCGCCAGACGAGGCGCGTTGGAGAGCCTGGCTTATGCAATCCCCGCCAGCAATTTGGACACTCGAGACGCCAGAAAGACACACACACACAGTTACCTGGCGAGCGCACCTGGCCAAAAGGCCTGCGGTAAGATAACAACAACAACCATGGAGACTTGGAGACTTTCGAATGCTCCATGCTTGTGGGCCAATCGGTTAATTGCATTTCCTGGCCAACGATTTTGGCCTCGTCATCGCTCGTCATGATTCCCATGATGATGGGGCGTTAATGCCGCCTTAATTACCCGGACAGTTTTTCTCTCTCTGTCGAGTGGATTGGAGGATAGGATACTAAAAGTATAGATGTGTGGCACAGGCGAGTGGCTTGTCCACAATATTGCAATATTGCAATCAATGCATTCGTTGCACATGCAAATTGCCAAATGGAAATAGGAAAATGCAAAATGGAAAATGGCAATTCACGTTGCGCGTATCTCATAGATACACAAAATTGAAATTATAATAAAAAGCCAACAAAAGCAGAGGAAAAACGGTTGCCCAGGCTCAGGCTCAGGCTCAGGCTCAACTTAGTTCAGGCTCCTTTTGTAATTCAAGCCAAGCCAGCGTTTCCACCGCCACCGCCATCGCCACCGCCACCGCCAAAGCCAGCCAACCAACCAGTTCGCTGCCTTGCCGCCCAGTTAGCCTCAGATGGCATTTTTGTCCAGAGAGGACTGGCAAAGAGGGGCACTGGCGGACAGGGGGACCAGCCGGACTGGCGGACAGTTGGCGGCGACTCTTGGACTGGTTGAATTTTCTACTACCTTCGTCTACGGCTGGCATTTGCGGAATAGGATAAGCCAGAGACTAAGCTAGAGTCTTGGGCATAGTCTAAGCCAGAGTCAAGCCAAGTCTTGGCCAAAGTCTTAGCCATTCAGTAAAGTCAACCCACTGGCAACCGTGGCCAAATCTTGGCCAAGTAAACGTTAGTTTATGTTTATCTTCGGTAATTAGAGTAAAAAGCTTACAGGGTTTCCGAGTGGAGTTGCTAGTTTTGGGTTTATAGTTTAGGGAGATTATAGTATAACATTTCTTAAATATTAAATACTCTACAAATATAATATTTTAAACTATTTTTAAGGAGCTTTAAACATCATTTTGTGGGAAACAAAAAGAAGCAGAAGATCTTTCTGTAAAGCAATTATCAGGAATACCCTCTCTTTGAACCTTTCTATAAACCCCCTCTATACCGTTTCTATATCATTTTCTATACCTTTTCTATACGCTTTCTATACCCTTTCTATATCCTTTTCAATACCTTTGCTATACCCTTTCTATATCCTTTTATAAAGCCAAGATTATGGGCCATTGGCCTCCGTGCCGCTCTAGAATGCCTCCTTGTCTAGATTTCGCTTTGCAACTTTCGCTAAGGCTGTGGAAGGAGATGATCTGCAGATGCCAAGCCGCCAAGCCGCGCCCATTCAATCCAGTTTCCCTGCCTCCCCCTCAGCAATACCACGCCCCTTTTGCCTCCACCAAGTGGCAGCAAGAAGTGGCAGCTGGGCCGCCAGCTGTGGCACGTTTTGCTGCTCCATCTCCTCGGCTGTGGCTGTGGGACTTGGATATGCCAGCTGCTGCGGGAGCGTGGGCTTAGATGGACACGCAATGGGGTAAAGGGGGGAGAGGACAACTACACAGAGAGAAATTCAATAAAGGAATAACAATTTATTAATCATAGGAGCTAGCCTTCTGCTGAGGAGCTCTTAGCTCTCTTAGGAGCTCTTAGGAGTTACCATTTAAAGCCTTACCTTACATTTAGCTTAAATTTCATTCAATTTCTTGTTAAGATTATTGAAAAGTCATAAAATTTTTCTCCTAGTGTAGCTTTATCAATTTCCATTTGGCAAATTGTACACACTTTTGCTTTTAAAATGTAGGCTGTCTTTCAATCTCAATCAAGTCTTGTGGAAAATCGAATCTTTCAAGCAACAGAAAGAGAAAAAAGCGAAAAGGTTAGTCCCGTTTTAGAGCTTTAATTTTCTTTCAGTGTTGGCTGGGCGGGGTTAACAAGGAACAGGGCAACAACGTACTTCAATTAAAACGCCACCAACACCAAAAGCTGCCACAAAATTACAGACGAAACATCAATTTATGCAAAACAATTCAATTTCTTGTGTTTTGTTTTGTTGTTTTTTTGCCGCCATCAGCGGTCATTTACCCAAGTGCCACGCCCCCGTCACAGTTGCCATTAGGGCGCAAACGTACTTGAAACAGAGTTTCATTGCAGGCAATGTTTCACACGCTGCAAGTGGGTGGCTGCAACAAAAGCCACAAAGCAAAAGCAAAAATAAAAACAATCTTTGCCTCAGCAGGTGTGTGGGAATCTTGGCCAAATAGCAAAAGTTCAATAGCAGCAACAGTTGCTGCCTCACTAGATGATGTTGCTGCCTCACCTGCTTGGTGTTGCATTTCGCCTCCGAAACGGTGGGCTGTAAAAGTAAACACCAAGCCATCCCAGCCATTGTGCAGCTGCTGCTGGGGCGGGCAAGTGTTAGTGGCAAGCAAGTGTTGCTGCCAATTTCCAGCTGACGCAATCAGGCAAATGAAGAGGCAAGCTCATCTGGCACGCAACAACATCTGAACGCCGAGTGATTTGAAGCGCAAAATTTAAATTGTTTTCTCTGATGATGTTGCCGCTGATTGTCCCATTGCCACATACATAAATGCCACTTAAAACTCATCGTCTGTGGCACAAAACACTCGACTTATGATGACATCCAGTCATTAATTAGCCAAAGAAATAGGTTGTTGGAAAATCCTTCTAACTTCTGTCTGTTAAAATATTGATTGTTAAGTTTGATTTATGAACTTGAAGGCAAAAAGTTGGTGTTTGGCAATCCTAGCCAAGGGCCAGTGGCCTCTAGTTGATGATGCTGCTGCTGCTGCTGCTGCTGCTGTCGCAAGGCTATTGCATGTTGCATAAGTTGCACTTTAATTGGCCGAAGGTGAAAGCCAGCCAGCCAGTGAAGAAGCCTCCCTCGGCCGTCTTGTTAATGTTCTGCAATTAAAATGAGCTGAAGCTGGAGCTGGGCGCTGGAGTTGGAGTAAAAGTGCACAGCTTTCTCCGGGCCAAGGAGCAGGCGATCCCCGAAAGTACAACCCAGCCATCTGCAGTGTCTCCTTGCAACATTGCAATGGCAACGGCAACGGCAACGGCGGCGGCGGCGCTTGGTATTTATGGAGCTGCCGGCTGCTGCATCACGATTATGGCCATGCTGTGGCGCATCCTCCTTGGATTGCCTGTCTGCCCGACGGTGGCATAACCCACGTTTGACATTGCTTGCAAATTTTGGCGATAAGCCAACACAAAAAACAACAAAAGTTTCACCACAAATGTTCACTCTGTCCAGGTGGAGGTGGCTCCGTCCGTCGTATGGGAACAAGGATGCCTGGCTGGGAGATTATCGACAATTTGTCACGTTGTCAGTCGTGCGTTGTGCCTGATTGCAGTCGGCGGAAGTAAAAGCTGGGGATGCAGGTGCACTTTTCCAGCCCCTCTCACACACACGTGGCTGTCCACAAAATTCGATAGAAATTTCTCTTTTATTTATTTATTATAATTTCTTTCTTAAAGCCAAAGCCAGCCAGCCAGCCAGCCAGCCAGCCAGCCAGCCAAGCCGAACACAGTCCCGCGATTCCCCGCGATCCGCGCTTATATTCAAATATGAAAATGATTTTGAAAATCACTTGAGAAAAAATGTGTGCGCGATACGTGCAAATATTTTCATTTGAATTGCCAGCTACCAGACTCGTGAGCAATTAAAAAATAAGACCCTTTTTTTGTGTATTTTTTTCCCTCTCGTTGCAATCTGTGAATCGAAAGACTTAGGCAACGAACGCGACGCGGCGACTAGGCTTCGGCAGCTGCCGAGATAAATCAGTTTGATGATGGAACACTGGTATTTGACATGACCCGACCCCGCCTCTGGGATCAAAGGGTGTAGTTGTTATTGGAATTCATGCCCCAGAAAAGGTGTTGCCTTTTGGGTTATTTTTTAGGGGAAAAAAGTTGCAGATTCAAAGATTGGAAAAGGATTTTCAATGGCTTTCTTGATTTCTAGTAATTATTTTAATAAAAATAACCTTAAAGCAATTAAAAATCAAGTCGATGAACGAGTCGTTGATAAAAATTCATCCCACATCCGCTTTCAATTTGGCATCTCGGCAATGCCACAAATTAGTGGCAATTATCGGTGGCTTAGTTTCGATTTGATCTCTGAGTAAGTGCAACAGTTTCCTGACCTGTCTGCAACTTGCAACGAGGCAACCTGGCGATCGGGCAACTTGCCGCTCCCTTTCTGGCTTTCCCGAAGTAATAAAAATTAGAAAGAGCCAACAGCCTCCATTGTAATAGTAAAAGTAATAATAAAAATAATAATAATGATAATCTCTTTTTTTTGTGGTTGCTACAAATTATTTGGCAGTTACAATTAAGTTTGAAACAAACAACTGCAACAAGAAAGTAACAACAGCTAACAAAACAGGGCCGAAACCGACGGCTGGCCATCATCTTTGACGGCCTTTCACCTGCCAGAGTAGCAGCAACTGCCACACCAACGTGCCCCCTGGATCTCTGCCCCAACCTCTACCCCAACCTGGATAACCCCCACAATTAGTTCTAATGAGTTGCTGTTGCTGTTGCTTCCTGTCACGCCTCTCCGTGTTGACACTTTCCGTACGGTTTCCGTTTGGCAATTGCTCAGCTCTGGCCTAAACATTAATTGAAAAAAGCAGACTTGCGGCTCGAATTCGAAAAAAAACACAGTAGAGTAGAGAAATAACAAGCAAGACAAGCCGCCTGTCACTGAATCTCTGACCATTGGCTGATTTTTATTTCCATACGAATTTCCAAAGAAATTTTGTTCGTTTCGCATTGCTGTTGTTGTTGCTGTTGCTGTTGCTGTTGCTGTTGCTGTTTCTGTTGCTGCTTGTTTTTATGGCCAAGTTAAGAGTTGAATTGTGGTTGTTGGTCTTAAATTCGGATGCTTCTTCTTAAGCAGCAAAAATGTAGTAATTATTTGGACATGGACATGGACTTTCTCTGCATATGATAATTTCAGTTGCTTTTTTTTCCCTCCGGTTAGCTTTGCCGTGTCCAGCATCCAGTTTTTTTTCTGATTTTCTGTTACCTTTCTCTGCTCACGTATGAGCGGTACTCTATACAGTGTTTTGGTTTCTGTTCTGAACAAAAAAAAATTAAAGACAGAAACCGAAAGAAAACCAACATCTCCGCCCATCTACCCGGTACATGTGCGTGACAAGCGCGTTAAGTGTTTTCCCACTCCGATTCCGATTCCCATTCCCATTTCTTTTATATTCTCTTTAGTTGTTTTTTATTTTGGAATACCTATGGGTATATGTACCATATATTCCGGATCGAGATTCAGATTCGTTGGCCTCACATTAGCAACACTTCCCTTTAAATTGATAATCACGCTTGCTCGAGTTTCTCAGCTCATGTTTGGGGCTCATGTTGGGGTTTTCTTTAGTTTGGTTTCAGTTTCGGTTTCAGTTTGAATTCTTTCAAGCCTCTACAATGGGCGTTCTCCCCAATGGAGTCTTTCTTCAAAGACAATACGGATTTCCCTTCTTTCTACTGTCAGACAGCAACTGTCAGAGTTCGATGAGCGATTGGGATTCTAAAAAAGTTTGAAGACTGATTATTGTTTTTTTTTCTGACTTTAAATATCGCTCAAAGTTTTATTTAAGATTTCTTAATAGTAGATAAATAGATCACGTTGGTTCTGACAATATTTAACAAAAATAAACTCTTGCAGAAACCTGAAACGCAAGACTTTCGAACCCCGTTCGGCCTCAAGTTAAACCCTTAAAGTTAAGCCCCAAAATATACATTTAACACCTCTGAAATAATGTTTATTTTTATTTATATGACTTTAACAATAAAATCTTTGAAATTGTTGTAAAAAATTAACACCTTTTAAGCAATAACTTGCTCTTGTTTTCAAACAAATAAAGAAAGGCTTTAATATTATTTCTTGCCAAACAATAAACTCCAATATTGCAGCCAATTTGTTAATAAAAAAGGTTAATTAAAATTTCCCAAGCCATTGCCTTTCGTTTTGTGATTCAATAGCTATTAAAATAATAAAATAATAGGATTGAGCCACATATGATTTGGCCAATTCTATAATTAAATATTGCAATCACTTTTTTTTAAAGCCAACTTAAGTTTTAAGCGAAAGATCAAAAGAGTTTTTTCTCTAGTTGGGTAACTCCCTACTATCGAATGTTGTATTTCTTCAACATTCGCATTGCAATTCCCAAAATTCCGCATCCAATTCCGAATCCAAAAATCCAAATCCAAATCAAAGTTCGAGTCATATTTCATCATTGGGTTACCGGCCGGGCAATTATAAATGTTTTGATTCGAGTAATTGCCAGTTGCGTCAGTTGCGAGTTTAAGTGGGTAACTGCGGCAATTTGTGGCCAAAACACCTCACCACCCCCCGGCATTCTCTAGCACCCTTGGTTAGGCCTCTTTTCCGACCCCAAGCAGCCCCTCGTCGGGGGTCGCCGCTGGTAAGTGAGTTGAACTTTAACAGTGCGCGGCGGAGCTCATAAAACGATGTAAATGATTTATATGGCAGTTGGAGCAGCTTTAAAAAATAACAAATCGCTTCTAACTATGCCTTCGATTCAAGTCCATAGATCAAGCAATTGCTTTTTATTATTTTTTCCAGGGGTTATTGCCATAAAAGATAAATAAATTTGCCATCAAAACTGTACTAAAGAATTTGTGGGGGGTTTTAGGCTCTTACAAGAGAAATATTTTAATAGAAGGTGTTTTAAGCAAGTTTCCTTCTCCTGATTAATTAATTAATTTGGAAAAAAAAATTTATGTTTTTTGTAAGATTTATTTTTACCTTTAAAAAGACATCGCAAGTGAAGCATAGAATTACGTGAAAAAGTGAAATTATGCGAATGGGGAATGGCGAACGCGAATCGAGTCGCAGATCTCTTTATTTAGTCGGATTTCTGTTTAGTTTCTGGTTTTCTTGTTTTTGGCTTCCAACTTGGCTGGGCTGGCAGTGGTGCGTGAAAGCAACCAGCGGCAGCTACCAGCAGAGGCACCGCCACCAAGAGACGCCACCAAGAGCCGCCGCCATCCACCGACTCTTTCGATGCGTGTGACCCAATTTGGGAAACTTCGATTGCAAGTTCAAGTTTTGCTCATACATTCTGTATTTCTCTTTTTTTTGTATTAATTTTTTTTTTGGGTATTTGTCAGTCGTTGCACGTAGGTGGGTGGAGAGGCAAGGTGGCAGACACTCCTCACTTTCTTTAACTTTCGCATGGAACCCGCTTCACTTTTCCATTATTTTGGCATTAAATCAGCTACAGTAAACACTCTCTAACTAGAATATGGACTTTTTCAGATCCCTTTGAGATCCGCGACAAAATGATGACGATGACGGCGTCCTCGGTCTCGGCCGCCGCCTCCGTGTCGGGCTCTGCCTCCGTCTCCACGTCGACGGACTGCAGCAGCAGTATCCAGGGATCGACGACCAGCTCGGCCTCCAGCGACGTCATGACCCTGACCACCACCGCCGCCTCCTCGTGGTGCGCCATCCCGGCCAGCTCCCGGCTGCGAGTGCTCCGTCTGGTGCGGCCCCCTCAGAGGCGCCTCCTGGTTGGCGGGCCGGAGCGTGGTAGCACCTACGGGTTTGCGGTGCGGGGCGGTAGGGAACACGGTACTGGGTTCTTCGTCTCCCATGTGGAGCACGGGGGAGAGGCGCAGCTGAAGGGTCTCCGGGTAAGTGGGTCACTCTCTGGGCCCGTCCCTGGTCACGTTCTCCGGACGTGACGGCTTTCGGTGCTCTAGATTTCAACAATGTCGCCCTTTCCATTTCTATTTCCAGATCGGTGACCAAATTCTGCGAATCAACGGCTTCCGCCTTGACGATGCGGTCCACAAGGAGTTCATCCAGCTGGTGGCTAGCCAGGATCGGGTGACTATGAAAGTGCGAGGCGTGGGGATGCTGCCAGTCAGGGAGTGAGTTCTTCCTCTAAAGAAATTAAATATATTTTTAATGATGATTGTTTTTCAGTCAACCTGAAGAGCGGCTGTCCTGGAGCGTCGTCAAGCTGCCCAGTGTGAGTGGCACACCCTCGGAGAGCTCCTTCAAGGGCGACCGGGGACGTGGCACTGGCGCAGGCAGCACCTGCCGCGACATCAACGTGGTCCTCCATGTGGCGCCACGCACCAAGCTGGGCCTGGGCATATGCAAGGGTCCGGAGTGGAAGCCGGGCATCTTCGTTCAGTTCACCAAGGAGCGGAGCGTGGCTAGGGAGGCGGGTCTGCGGCCTGGGGACCAGATCCTCAGCGTCAACAGCATCGACTTCTCGGACGTGCTCTTCAGCGAGGCGGTGGCCGTAATGAAGAGCAGCAGCAAGCTGGACATGGTGGTTCGAACGGCTGCCGGATGCGATCTCTTCCCGGGCGAGTCCAGTGGCTATAACAGCTCTGCCAGCTCCGTGACTGGGGATCAGAGTCCCTGCTGGGCGGATGCCAAGTCCAAGCGTTTGACGGCCGTGCGGGAAGAGTCCGGAAGTCAGTCTGTTGCCGGTTCCGCTACGGTTTCCGGGAACTCCAACTGGTCACAAGGTGTCGAGGTGCACAAGCAGATGAACAAAACGATTATCAAACTGACGGAGAATGGTACCTCGATAAATAATACATATATAGCCAGTGCGGGCTTTGTTTCCGGTTCGGGGTCTGGGTCGGGTTCCGGGTCGGGTTCTGGATCCGTTTCCGGTTCTTCGTCTCGTAGCCAGTCGGTGTCCCGCAGCACCACCATGAAGCGCACTCACCTGCGACCAGTCAACTCTGCAGGATCAGGTTCCATGAACAGATCAGGAGGAGGAGCAGGACCAGGAGCAGGAACAGCATCTGGATCCGGATCTGGATCTGGAGCACCTGCCCCGCCACCGCCTGCCATGATGGATGGGGCAACCACTGGAAGCGGTGGCATCAACGGTAGCAGCCTCTCCAGTGCCATAAACGAGGAGCTCAAAAAGCGCAAAGAGGTGAGCAAAGGCACTGAAAGAAATAACTAGAAATAAGACAAGAAAAGCCAGTGTTGGGAAGTTTTTATTATTATAATAAAGAAAAGAATCTATTCTCTACAAATTGGTTAGAAATTGAAAGTAAAATTGGATAAGAAGGCTTCTAAAGTTCCTTCACTTTTTATCAATTAGGCAATAAAAAAGAGTCTAAAACTGAAATCAACTTGATTGCAGAAACAGCAACAGCAGCGCAATATTAATCGAGATAGAGAACGCGATGGGAGTGGAAATGGACCTGGACATGGATCTGGACATGGACATGGAAGCCATCATCATAGAATCTCTACATCGAATGGTTCTGTTCCGCATCGCCAGAGAACCAATGCCTTGCAGGGCAGCGAACGTGTCAGCAGCAATACCGTGGGATCTGGAGGTGCCACTGGAGGAGGAGGAGGAGGAGCCAGTGGAGGAGGAGGAGGTGCCAATGGAGGAGGAGCAGGTGCCGACCAGCATACGGCACTGATGGATGAATTCAAGCGGGCTCACCAACGAATGTTCAGGAACGGGTTCCACGAAACCGAGCACAAGGTGAGCAAGACCACGAGACAAAAACCGATCCAAAGATACCATATATTCGTCGGCTACTTGGAAAAGGTCAAGAGATCTGAGGGGGCTCTGTAAACTGCACTTGTTTTGGCCCAGTTATTCAAAAGTTGTTACCCAACAACAACAATCTCAAGTACTGAGCCACTTGATCCCCGAGAGGTTTCTCTAAACGAGAGGGTGTTGATTGGATTGGGGTTTGATGGCATCTTATCGGTCGATTGCATCGACTTCATTAGCTATCAGTTATCGATAAGTATTAATGAGAATGAATCATAATAATCGTAGCAATTCGAGGCGGTTTATGGGATAAAATAAAGTTCTTAAATGCATTTCAAAGAAACAAAAGACTTGAACTTGTTAAGGGCTTCTTGAAAAGTAAAATATTCTCGATTATTTTCGATTCGATTTTGACAATCTTATTAAAAACTCAACCAAATACAATTTAAATAAAGTCTCTTTGAAAATGCACCGATTATTATGCATCTTATCAATGCCTTATCGAGGGATTACCTCACAGTCTGTCATATTTTGTTGAATCCAAGTAAATCGACTTGGCCTTTTATGGATGACATGAGTACTGGGCTGGCGCTGGACTTTAAAGTTCCGAATGGTTCTCAGAACCCAATCGCAACGGTGACAGTTCAATTGTGGACATTATAGGCCATTACTTCTTACCAAAAACAGACCCTTAGCCCGGGCTGGGGGCATGACTCATCCGCGATGCGCGATTCCACCGGCTGGGAAGAGCGTGAAAATCAGAGAAAATCAAAACAAAAAAGCTGGCAAACAACAAATGGCCAAAACCAAACAACCAAAAGGGGGAGGTGCCGAAGGGCAGGCGCACCTGTTAACTGTGACTACAACCCGAATGGCTTTATCTAATCAGTTGGCATGGAGCTGTTGGGCGAACTGCGAAATAGTCCCAGCGATGGGCTTTTAGTCTTGCCGAGAATTCTCTTCGAAGCGGTTCGATATTTTATTTTGACGACTGAGCTTTTTCCCGGAATGAGTTTGTTGCGACCGAAGAACCGTGAAGGCGGTACCGGGCTAGGGGCGGAAGCAGGCGGCAGTGCTGGGGTCATGCCCACCATGCGACCCGTCAGCATGGGACGACCTCTGGTCGTCATGTCCACCTATGAGGTACCTCTAGCCTAATTTTTCCATCATAATTATTTCCATTTAAAAACGTTTTTTTTTGGGATTTTCAGGAACGAGGCGAGACGCTAAAACGCACCTCGATTATGCCCGATGATAGCAGCTATCGCAACAGTATCAATAGCAACGCTTTTGCCAACGCCAATGCTCTTACCAATAACGGTAACAGCAACACCAACAACAACAGCAACAACCGCCTGCCACAAAATGGAGTTAAGGCGGCGACCGGAAATGGCAACCCCACCAATGGATCGCCGGAACTTCCTCCCCCGGTAAGCCAATAATCCAACAACCACCCACAAAAAATCCAAAATTTAACCAATAAATGATTTGAAATTGTCTAGAAACTATTTTTTTTATCAAATGGGTTTCTATAGAGTTTGTAGAGTTCAATTAACAATAGAAAATAGAAATATAGGTTTGTGCTGATATTACTTTTGATAATTTTCAAACATAACAAGCTCTATTTGATATTTCTACAAGAAATAATATCCGTTTCACGTTATCACATTTTAAACAACTTTAAGAACTATAATTAAAATGGTTTTAAAGAAATAAAAATGCCAGAGACATTTTGAAATGCTTTATGTCCAGGCTATCCAGGAAATCAATATAAAAGATCAAGAAAATTATATAGACAATTACATTATCTTGTAAATTATTTCATAAGTTTAAAATTTAATAAACTTTCTACTTTATTTCTTTGTCTAGCCACCACAGTTTGCCAATCCGCAGCCAAAGCAAACGCTGTCCAAGCTGATAACCGGAAATGGCCTGGCAAACGGGAATGGAAGCGCAAACGGAAACGGAAGTGGCCTGGGCAATGGTGGCTTGGTCAAGGTCAAGCAGCCGATGTCGCCCATGAGAAGTGCCAGCATCAGTGTGGGCGGTTTCCGGCCCCCCATAACCCCGCAACCGGACTACGATGCCGTCCAGCTGCGTGGCAGCAACGGCAGCTCCTCGACAGGATCGGGAGCGGGATCCGGAACAGGATCCGGAGCAGGATCCGGAACAGGATCCAGCCAGCAGCAAAGGCGAACCCTGCGCCTGGGCACGGTGACCATTGGAGAGTACGGCGATCCGAGAGCCGGAAAACGAGAGACTCTGCGAAAGATGAACGGAGAGGCCGGCGGCTCGAATGGCATCCTGAAAAACGGAAACCAGAGGAGCAGTGCCAGCTTCAATCACGGCACCACCCAGCATCCGGAGAAGTCCATCAAGTTTGGCAACTAATCTATAAGGATAAATCTTTTGTGCAATATTTAGAAAGAAAAGAAAAAAAACGAAAACGAAACGAGAAGGATCGGAGAGGAGAGTACAAAATCGGACTTGCAGCGGCTTTCCATATCATATATATCTATCATATTCATAATCCTTTTTTTTTTTTGCTCTTTACATTTAATTATTTCTATATTTAAAGTTTATTATTGTTGAAAATATCGCATTGCTAGTTTCTACTATTTAATAAACACTGTAAATAACCCACAAGCCTGACTTTGTTTGCTTCAGTTTCCAATGCAAACAGAACAGAACAGAACAGAAAATAAAACAAATATTACCTAGCACTAGATATAAAATAAATAAAAATAAATAAATAAACTTCTATACCATACATCCAAACAAAAGCAAAAGCGTTTCCGATAAGAAACTGCAAATATTTACCTTCTTGCGTCATTTTTTATTTAGCTCATTGTGACGATTAGAAAAAAATCTCAATTACATTTGAACCGTGAAGATATGGGAGTACAGTTGTCTTTCCACAGATTGGAATTGTATCAACTTTAATTAAGAAATGGCAATGGGAGAGATTAGAGACTATATGCTACCCGGTACTTCTTACTCCTGGTCTCCAAAAATGGCAAGGAGAGAGGTTTAAGCGGCCTAAGGTTAGGGGACAACCTATTATCTAAGAATAGTTCGACAACCAAACTATACGGTTTTAGGGTACTAATATTCAAGTTGTGGTCCATTTAGCAGCTTTCTTTTTAACTCTTTTTCAAAGGAATCCATCATTCATGTAAGTGTAACCATATTATTCCTAAAAAATATATAGAAAACCAAAAATATAGACACCAAAAAGTTGGCAACGCCGAAAGGTCAACTCCATCGTAGGAGTCGGTGTCACTGAAATCGATATTTATTATTTATTTGAGATCCAAGTAGGCATCAAGACCTGTCAAGACCTATGCTCTGTATCAACTGCCTTATTTCAGTTGCAAATCAGAGGGCAGAGCTCCTAGACAAAAACCTAAATCGTGTAAAAAATTTCTTTTGAAAAACCGGAAAAATCAAAAGAAAAGAATATGATTTGTTTGAAACGGGCGGGAGCCTCCTTCAAAGGAAGGCTGGCCAACATGTCACTAGGTAAGCTGGATCCTAATTTTCCTGGTCACTTCTTTCATCTTCCGTCAATCAGATGAGTATTACGAGCACCACGTGAAGCCTTCGATGAAGTTCACGAAGCCTGGCTATGGACCCAATCCCTCGAAGGCGGACCTCAGACGCCACTTTAAGCGAACTCACTTCTTCGGGCCGGCCTATCGCGCTGGGCGCCCCCTATCAATGGCCAACCAGGTGAAGCAGCAGCGGGTTGAACATCTGAACCGTCAGATCCGTGACCTGAAGCAGATCCTCGAGTACAAGACTTCGGTAGATCTTGGTCAGAAACGGCTAGACATGCTCAAGGCTCGTGTCTTCAAGCAAGCCAAGCGTAAACCATCAAAACCTTTGACTTCTTCCGCAGCCAGACAGACGCGCCAGATCCTTGCCCCAGCTACTGTCTTTGCCTCTGTCCAGGCCCCTGTCCAGGCCCCAATTAAATCCCCAGAGCCAGTGCCTCTGGTCGTGAAAATTGGCGACCAGATCATCTACGACGAGGCCTACAAGTCCGACCCCATTTGGATGCCATTAGAAACTAGCGCCGATAGCATGTCCTGGTCGAGCACCATGGACCTTGACATGGATGAAAAAATGGAAGAATAAGGAGCTCTCTTTTCAATAAAATAGAATTATATAGTAATCTATAGAAAATAGAATTATAATAGTAATAAAGGGCTTTTAACAATGAGATTTTTTGACATTAAGGATTAAGAACAATAAATAATCAATCAAGCTTATGAAAACTATAAAATATATATAATAAATTACGTTTTTGTGTAAAAAAATTCTAAATTTTATTGTATTTTCATTTGTTGGAGAATTCTTTGAACATTTAGCGTTCAAAACATATATATTCGGCAGAACTACCCATAAATATCACTATATCTAGGGTTATATATGTTTTTTCTCAAAGTTTTTGACATAAATGACTGCAGTGTGGGTTAAAAGTGTTTTTTACAACACTCGCCAGTGCTGGGAAAGTTCATAAAAAACTTTGATAACAGAAAGCTATCGGAAAATGTCAGAAAAGGGCCCAAAGTCTTGGTAGTGATAAAAGTTAAGATCTAGAATCAGTTAAAGCCGAGTGTTCGCTTCGACAAGAACACTTGGTCCGGTCTCTTCTTTTCTCCTTTTTTTTTATTTTTTAATTTTTTATTTTAATTTTTATTTTTTATTTGAATAATTGGCTTGCCTGGAATTTAGTTGTCAGATGCTCGGCCAGCAGCTCCTTTTAAAATCTTATTTATTTCTATTTTATTTAATTATTTACTCGTATATTTAACTCCCAGACGCTTTACGGTTCTCTTCTTTTTTTCTTATTTTTTTTTTTAACTTATTTTACTGAAAACTTCTTAATTTTTTTTTTTTTGTTTTGTTTAACTTATTTAACCATGGTTCAATTGTGTTTATATTTACTTTAAAACCCGAAATGTGTAGAAAACCTCCTAAATCGCATCCAGGAAATTCATTTAATCATTGTTTTATTTTTTTTTTTTTTTTTTTTAACCAAAAAACCACTTGGAGGAGCCTCTGGAAATAAATCAAATTGCTGAGGTCTTAATCGATGGAGCCAGATGGAGTGGAAATCGCGAATCATGTCTGAATCAAAAGTAAAAGTGGGCGGCGTTGGCGGATTGGCGATTTTTCAGATCAAAACTTGGAGAAAAATTGTATACTCTTTTGAATAAAATATAAAAAGAAATTGTAAAATAAACCTTCTTTTATTGACTTTGATGAGTAAATCGTTTTTTTGGTGGATTTAGGTTTTAAAATGTTGGAATTAAGGACGCAGACATTATGTAAAACATTCCCCAGCATTTGTTATCAAAAAATAACTTCTTCGCCTTCGAAAGATAACTTTTCTTGCGGTGTATCAATAAAAATTGCACAACAATCATGATTGGAGAAGTCTTTGGAGTGATGAGGGAGGAGTGCCCGGGGCAGGCGATGGTTGCCGATTGACCAACTAACTGAGTAATCGAGTAAGTTGGTAAATGAACACCCGAGACTACTACCAACCAACTGGCAACTGGCCAACTCCGTCCGCTGTCCGGGCGGGTTTCCTTCCTCATTGTTGCGACAGACGGCGGCAACATTTGTTGACAGCAACAAGTTGCCGGTTTGCTTCACGTTGTTTCTTTTTGTTTGTTTGTTTGTTGTTATAGTTTAGGTGTTGTTTTAGTTGTTTTTGTTATTTTCATTAATTTTACAATCGCTTGGCTCTATACACTGTCCGAAAATGATGGGATTGTAACAATAACAACGGATTGTAGAGGGTTTTTAGCGTAAAGTTAAAGGTGAAGCATATGGGTTCTCTTTTTTGTATAAATATTTATACCCGGTACTTGAGGTTAGTTAGTTACGTAATGAGACTCCATATTTTTGTTATCTACTTAAAAGTAAAAAACGTAAAAAGCTAGCTTTGGGCTAAGGTTAGTTTGAATGTAAAACCCCCGACTCCTGGCAAAAGTTCGCTTAATTGAAAAATCTGAAGAAAATGTGTAAAAAAATTTATTACCAATCCCGAGAAAAGAGTTTGCAGTGGCTTTTAAAGTCGTTAACCGGCCGTTTGGCACTCGGCTACCTTTGCCACTTCGCCACGCACTAAAACTGAAACTAAAAACGATCGGCAAAGCCAAAAAGCCAAGTGAGCAAAAGTTGGCTCAAAAGTCCGGCTCAAAAGTTGGCTCCTCGGCAGCAGCACTCTCCTCGTGGCCGGACGGGACGGGACGGGTTTAAACCAATAAAATCGTTGCGCAGACGATGATATTCAGTTGAAATTCGGTCTTGGCCGCGCACGGACTTTTGGCTTAAATAAGTTGGCCTTAAACGGGAATCTAAACTGCAGGATTTTTCCACAACAATTTCGTAATAAGAAAAAAAGAAAAATCAAACATGTCTAAGCTGCAATTGTTGTTTCTGGTTATGGCCTGTTTGTACTGTGCCACGCCTACTTTTGGCTCACCCATCGCCCCCGCCACGCCAGATGGAGCCACGCCCATCGACGCCCGTGTCACGGCGGCGGAGTTTGGCGCCCAGGATGCCTTCGATGCTGCCGACAGTTCTGGGGAGTCCGCCCAGGCGGAGGCCAGCGACTCGGCCGGATTCAAGGTGAGTGCTCCAGCAAAGGTCAAGAGTGCAGTCGAGTCGCATTAGCCAAGTGCATGAAATTCTATTTACCGGAAGGTTAACGAAACAAAAAAACGATTCAATTTAAAACAAAACAAAGCTGAAGCTTCACTAATTTCCTAAACAGAAACATCAACTCTTGAACTCTTCTTGTCTTCTCTTAGAACTAAAAGCCAAGAATTGCTTTTAGAGTTATTTAGAAAAGCAAGAAAAAGTTAAACTAAAAGTTAAACTAGAAGTTTCTCCTTTAAATTAGAACTTTATAGACTTTTTAATATAACTAATCTCTATATTTCTATATCCCTTTAGATATCCCTTTTGCCAAGTCCTGCCAAGACTGCAGAATCCGTGAATCTGGAACAGGAGGCCATTCCCTCCAAGGTGCTCAGCATTTACGATAAAGGCCAGAAGAAGTTGGCGGATTTGTCTCAGGTAAGTAATGGCAACCCCCCTACTACCTCACCTCGTTATCTATATTTTAAGTGAATTAAAATTGAAATAAAAAATAAAATATTACACAGCCCGTTCCCATTTTGGACACGATAAGCGAACACGAAAAGTACGGCAACAATGGCGACATGTTCGACGGCATCTCGCGCTCCATTGTCAACGGTTACGAGGCCTTCTCCAACCTGCTCAACACCTTCATCCAGGTGAGTGCTGAAATTGCCTCAAATTGTTGCTGTTTCCTCGGTGGTTTTTTGTTTGTTTGTTTCTTCATTTGTTTGCCGTCGATTCACACACACCTGACATCGCATGTTGCATAAGCGATGTGCGATGTGCGATGTGTGATGATGGGAGAGTGCAGTTGCGTGATTGCTTATTAGGGGGGGATGCAGCTCAAGAAGGTCACCAGGTCCCCCTTAAATTCTAATAATTTAAGAAATATTTAAGCAGAAAAATTACCATTAATAGCAACCGCTTAATAGAAACTCACTTAAAAGCCGCAACTTATGCAATTCTTTTTATTATTTTATTAACCCTAAAAGCCTAACCCAAGGTCATCTCCTCTTACCAATAACTTTCTTTTTTCTCTCTCCTCTCATCTTCCCAAAACAGAAGCCCAAAGAGTTGGCCCGCAGTGTTACCAAAGGCATTACGGCCCAGTTGGATATTTTTGGAGGAAAATTGGTTGGCTTGTAATCTAACGATAGTTTATTCCATTTTTTTTTATAATTAAATAAATACTTTAATTTATTTGTAACTTAACACGAACATGTTGTGTAGGAATGCAATTCGATATAAATATTAATATAAATATATAATATATAATATATACCATATATATACGTATAAATAAAATAATTATAATCGTATTAGCTTTCGTCACCTTTACGTCTCTTCGTTTTTCGTTTTCGTCATCAATTTTTGCTTTTCAGGCAGTTGTTCGTTTTGCGTTCTTCTCATAAAATAACATAATATAAATATTTGCGATTGTATATGTAGGTTTATGTATAATTGATTATTGATTTAGTTCAAGGATTACAAGGATTACATACTCGAGTTATGAGCCACTGTATTTGGGTCTCAAAACCCTTCACTATTTACTAATAGAGAGCACATCACAATATGGATACACCGCTAACTAAGCCACACTGTATTTTTTGTGAGTGTGTACACACTGGAGATAGCCCGCGAAAGCCTCCAAACAATTTTGTTGTTCGATATGTTTTTGTTTTTTTTTTCTCCTACAAAATACAACAAAAAAACAAAAAAATAATAATTAAATTAATTTTTGGCACATTTTGCTGAATTAAAAACTAAAAAAAAACCAAACTAATGGGGAGAAAGATAGAGATTTGTAGACTTAGAGATGAGTTCAATCCTCCCAACTGCTGGTGCGGGTCTGGGGATCGATCGAGGGGGAGTAGGACTTGTAGGTGTCCGAAGACCGCTTGTGCTTCACCGTGCAGAAGAGCAGCATCGAGGTGATCAGTCCGAAGAGCTGGACGAAGGCGATGCCCAAGCCCACGGCACCCACCACGTTCAGTTGTCCGGTGAACCAGCTCTGGAGCGAATGGGCACAGCCCTTGTCCCACCACAGAGTGGGGTTCTCCGACCTGAAAGGAGGTTATCAATTATTTTGTTTGGATATTTTTGAGAGGCCTAACTCACCTGCCACAGTCTGGACGCAGCAGGCCATCGCCTGATCCCTCGGTTAGCACCTGACGCTGGTCGTAGAGCATCCTGCAACAGGACTCGGGCACCCAGCGCTTTCCCTGCCACGACTGGATATCGTACCAATCTTCATAAGACGAAACTCCACAGCATTCGAACTGGAGCAGAAATTGCCTTGAAATTATGATGAAAAGTCAAAGGAGAGAGGTGCCCCACTCACCGATTGTTGCACGCTGTCCCAGATGGCTGCCACGGAGGGCGCCACCAGGGAGCCGCGATCACTGGCATTGTAGTGCCGCTCGATCCCGAAGCGCAGCTCGTTGGCCAAAGTCCGTCCCAGGCCGCCGCGGAAGAGAAAGGCGATCGAGCCCACCAGGAACTCGCTCATGAACAGCATCACAATCAGCATGAAGTACTAACAATACAGGGAGAAAAATAGGGGGATTATTTAAAGAAAACTTTGGAAATAATGCCTTGAAATAAAGACTAAAATATAGATTAGTTTTCGTTCTTTAAATTTTAAATAAAAAGTAGCAACAGGAAACGCTGCCAATATAACCCGGTTTCAGGGAAGCTTTAAATAATTATCGATAACAAAGCACTGCAGAGATTCTTAGTTGGAAGCCTCTTGAAGGCTATAGTTTTTAAAGGTATTTATAAATAAGAAGATTCTTTTTTCGTGTAGTTTGTTGTATATTTTATATATATTTCGCTTTTTTTTTGGATACCCTTCACCTTGGTTTACCGTTACTTACCAGCACCAGAAGACAACGGGACTGGACCCAGGCGCCGCAGCATCCGAAGAAGCTCACCACGAAACCGGTGCCACCGATGGCCATGAAAATGGTGTCGGCACTAAGGCCGGCGTGCTGTGGCAAGAGCGTGGCATACCCCTCGTAGCTGAGACGGAGCCAGAGGCCGGCGCCCAGAAAGGCGCAACTGCAGAGCTGAAATTGGCCAAAAAAACAAGATGTGGCTTGAATTAGAAAGGAAATCTAAAGGGAAATATACTATAATGGGAACTAATGCTATTTCTTTATTCATCTGAATTAATTTCCCACAATAGTCGCTGACAGGACTCGAATCCTTTTATCTTCTGGCACATGTCCTTCAATTTCCTGGAAAGCCTATAAAGCCATTCGATTGACAGTTGAATGTGACAGGAATCGGCGCCAGCAACAACTGTTGCATGTTGCATGCTTACAAAGGCTGACATCTGACAAAAGAGGGAGGCAATGGAAGCATTGGGGGCGTGGCTGTTGCAGCTGCAACGGCAACTGAAAGCGAAGCCGATGCCAAAGTCACAGAGAGAGAGACACAATGACAGGGGCTCAGACAATGGCACAGTGGGAAAAGGTACAAAGCCACCGACCAGGTTGCAACTTCCGCAGCAGACGACGGCGGCAAAGTTCTGGCTTTGATTCAATGCCGCATGCCCCATGCCCCAACTTTTGTATCTGTATCTCTATCTGTATCTGCTACCCCTTCTAGTATCCGTATCTGTGTCTTTATCTGCGTATCTCTGTTTATGTTCTTTCAATGCCACAAATGCTGATGCTGCATATCCGCTGACAAGTTTAGAAGCACTGAGATAAATACTATAGGAATTACCAGACGAAATTCCAGAGGATTTAAAGGCTGTTAGACCCAAGTTTTTAGTCCTAAAAGCTTTATAAATGAATTTCGAAGAATATTATTACTTTTCCTTTCCTAGAAACTCTATTCCTAACATTTCTCTTAATAAAAAACACTGAAAAGTATTACCAAAAGAGTTATATTTTATTTATTAACTTATTAAATAGTAATATTAATTATTGAAATTATTGAAATATATAAGTTTAATTCAAAACTCACCCAAAGTATAATATTTAGCCAGCAGAAGGTGCGGCGTATGCAGGTATATCCGGCATTACCCATTATGGGATCTGAAATAATAAAAAAGCGACTTAAGAAAGGGGATTTTCTTCTCGTTTAGACCCCAAAGATCCCCTCAGCCCCTAGTCCAGCAGCCCCTGCCACACCCCCAATGCCATTTACACACACAAACGCATAAATCATGGACGCTTTTCTGGGCTGCATTCATTAGAAGTTTTTTTTCGGATCTATTAAATGGATGATTTGTTTTTGAAAAAAAAAAAAACAGAAAAACAAACACGACCCCATTGGGTATTTTCCGTGTAAGAGTGTGTGTGAGTATAAAAAATACTGAATTTCATAAATTTAAACAAAAATTCTTCATTGCTATTTTTTTTTGGGTTTTATTTATATTTTTTTTGCTATTTTTTGTGATGGTTTCCATTGGCATTTCCTTTTTGTCTACGAAATGTAACGGGAGGATGGTGTGGGGGTGTGTGAGAGATGTCTCTGTGTGTGTGCCCCTGGGGGGGTGTGTGTTCAAAGCAATTGCATCTGCCCGTTTATGCAAATATTTTAAATAATTGAATGAAAACAAAAACAAAGCCTCAAAAAAATGTACAAAAAATAAGGCAAACTTTAAAGACAATCAAAAACTATATAAAAAATGTCCTCATTCGTTTATTTAAACAAAAAAAAGTACAGTAGACACCAAGTACAGTCATTTCTCAACGCAAACATTACAAAAGAACCGAAATTTTCAATTCTTTTGAGGTTTCCTGGGAAAGATTTTTGGTACCATGCAAATGATCACATGTTGCACAGCAATTGAGCTTGATCTGGGAAAATATTGTACGTGCCACAAAATGTGGCATGTGTAGCAACACTCAAGCAAAGTGTGTTGCAGTGGAAGTCTTAAAACGGAAGCCAATAAAGACTGTAATTAGCCAAGTTAACTTTGAAATTGGTTAACTGAAATTAAGGCTTAAAATAAATGAAAAAATTGTAAGCAGTTTTTGAAGACTTTCTGAAACAAAAGAGTTCCTAACTCTAGTTAGTATTCTTCTAAAATGGAAGAGCCACTAATAGAACCCACCAATCCGCTAATGGAAGTGAACTTGAAAATCTGGAGAGGAGCACGCGACAGACGCATGCGTGACTTTTAAACTGGATCCTCCTCCTCCTCTGGACTTTGGAGGCAACCCGTTCGCTGTTTTGGAATTTCTCTAGCCCCAGACCCCAGAGCCCACAGCCCAGATCCCACAACAGACCAGAGACCAGAGAGCTCTACACAATAATTGGTATAACTATCATCATCATTATTATTATTATTATTATCGCCGTGGTCGTCGTCGTGCACATCAAACATAATAATGAAATAGTGCAAATAATAAGCGTAGATGGGCGGGGTAAATGGGCTGTCCAGGGCTGTCCAGCGGTTTTGGTTCCATTTTCATTCCGAATCCGAATCCGAATCCGCATCCCCAGTCCCAGTTCCAGTCCCAGTTCCAGTCCCAGTCCCAGTTCGTCGTCTCCAAGTGCGAAACAATTGCAACAACAGCAACAACGAGAGCAACTGTCGCTCGCTTATTTTCCAATTTAACTCAATAACGCGGACTGGCTTAATGGCATTTGACGCTGAAAATTTGCGATTTACCCAAAGTCCCCCTACCCGGCAAGCCGTTGCACATTTATCATAATTCGAGATGCTGGATCTGAGATCTTGCGGATGTGGCCTGAGTGATTTATGCCAGGGAAATGCTGCCAACCCAAAAAAAAAACTAACTCGACCATCATTATATCCCAAAAATTGATTAGCCTTCAAAAAGAGGTGGTAATCTAGCTGATTTTAAGGATAAAACTTATTATTTTTTTTTCGAAACTATTTATTTGAAAATTACTACTGCTTTACTCACAATTTTCGTCACTAAAAATCCTTTCTTAAAAACCAAACCATCTTTAGTAAAAACAATTGCAAAATAAATGTAATAAATATTATAAAACGTGAAAGAAGTTTTAAGAAAACCTTTAATGATTATTTTAACACAAAAACGAGGGATAAATAAAAGAGCAAAGATCCGCCATTGTACTCAAAGAGGTTTCTATTAAGATTTTCTGTGACTGATAAATCGTCTAGAATAAAATATTGAAATCGATACAAAATCGATAACCTAAAAAAACAAGCAGGGTATCAAGCAGTTGGTTTTTTTAAAAAAGCTTGAAGAAAGACCAAGCAGTGGACAGTGCAAAGGCTTGCAATGAAAATTGCAAAGATCCGCCAATGTCGACGACATTTGCAGCAGCAAAAAAAAAAACAACAACAAGAAGAGCAACCGAACTGAAAAGATTTTCTCTTGACCATTGGAGACCTCTGTTGTTTCTGTTGTTGTTGTTGTTGTCGTATATGGTTGTATTTCAAAGTGTCGTCCACGAAAAGTTTTCTCTTTTTTTTCTGCCTTTTATTTTTTGGGGAGGGACGAAGCGAAGCCACTGCCGATCGAGGCAATCTATGTGTTTACTTTGTTGCTGCCCCATTGCCGCATTTCTTTTCAGTTGCAAATTACTTCAAGTTGCTGCTGCTGTTGCTGTTGTTGTTGTTGTTTGCTTTCAATCTGGTTTTGTGGTTGCTGTTTTTTGTCTTGTTTTCAACTGTCAATAAACTGCAACAGTTGTTTGTTATTTTATTGTCACTCCATAGGCCTTATAGCAATAATTATATATATTTTGTATAGATTGTATAGAAAAAAGGACATTTACATTGGCTTTACTTGATAACGATATTTGCTGTTATCGTTTCTATCGTTTATCGCGCACTCTGCCACAAATTTAAACTCGAAAAAAATTCTAGTTTCCGTTTAAACACTTTTTCAAATTTATTTTCGCAACAATTTGGGTTCTTTCCCCGATTTGTGTCTTGTCAAAGAGTAATGAGATTTTTTGGGGCTTTCGGATATATGTTTTCGATTCGATTTGCGTGTTCTAATGCGCTCGCCGCGGTTGCTCAAAATAAACTGACAATTCTGCGCACTGCCAGTTAAAAATAGTTAAAAAATGGAGAAGCCGAGGTGGCACGAACGAGCCAAAAACCGAACCAGCTTCGGTTGCAAGTGGAGGATGGACTGGGGACAGTTGTTGCACACCAGAGGCCCCCCAGAGGCCCCCAGAGAAGTTGAGAAATTTTTAGAGAAATAGAGAAAGGGAGAGAGATCGGGAGAGATGAGCAACGCGCGCCGTCTGCATATTTTATGAATGAGATTTGTGCTTAGATTTCAGTGTCACGTTTTGATCCACATTTCAATGAAGCACTACGAAATGCTACAAAACAATACAACAAAAAAAAATAGAAAAAACTATAAAAAAAAATGGGGGATGTGCAACGGGAAGTGGATGTGGTCACTCATACGCCGTGTGGTCCCAGCTGACGTCACAGCTGCCGCGAAAAGTCCACCGGAATAATCACTTCTCTTCAAGTTGAAAAGGTTTTCCGCCAAGTTATGCAAAAATAAAAGGTCAAGGAACCGTGGCTGTTATGTTTTCAAAATAAAGAAATGGCAATCGTTGGCGAAATTTGTATGCCCTTTAAAAGGTTTAAAAGATAGAAACTTTAAAAGGTATTTTTTAATGAAACTATTAAAATTATTTTAAGATTATTGAATTAATCTTTAAAATGCTACAAGCTTTTGTCTAAAAACTTCCTTGAAACCGATTACTACTCTATAATTGATGAACCACAGTGCATATGAGTAATTTTCTATAAAGAGGGACTTCGTAATATTAAAAATATTATAATATTAGAATAAAATTTGGCTAAACTAAGCTGGAAAGAAAATATAAATTTTTATACGCTTTATATTGAAAATAATAGTTTAGTTACATGTTTTGTGAAAGAACAAAAATACCCCACGACCTAACACTTAAAACCCATAACTTTCATTATTATTTCTCCAAAAATATTTTCATAACTATTTTTACCCAAACTTAATATCGAATTATTTCGATAATCTTCAACTCTTCGCTTATTTTTTTTAATCTCTAAAATTAGTTTAAAAATTATTTGTCTTTCCCCATTTCTTTTGGAAAATTTGCGTTGACCGCCAAACCGCTGATGGTGCAACTCCCCCTTAAACATTTTCGTTATGGATTTATGTAACGAAACAGAAAAAATGCACAAAAATAATAAACCGACGAGCTGAGCCATAACGGAAACAGCAAAACCGAAAAGAAAATAAACAAACCATCGACTTATCGACAAAGACGTGGCGTTGCGTGATAACAGACTTAGCATAAATGAAAGTCGAGAAAAGAAAGAAACTCTTTCAGGGCCCTGAAATGTATTAAAAAGTCTCGTGAAGATCCACTTATTGAGGGGATTATCTTTCCAAAACAAAGAGAACAATCTTCAAAAAGAGTTATCAAGAAATATATCTCATCAATATCATATTTCCCATATCCTCTATGAATTCTATAAACCAAACATCTTTTTTTAAAATATATTTTGTATATTTTTTCGAAAAAGCCTTAGCCACTGTATAAAATGAACATCTTTATAAAAATATCTCCTTTAAAACTATTAAAATATTTACATAATGTCAACTAAAAGTAGTTTCCATATAAAAGGTTTTAATTAGTAGTTTTGTAAATATTTTTTAAGCAAAATCAAGTCTTATATTTTTATATAAAAAAAAAAGTGAGGCAAGACAGATCACTTGTCCTTGCGCAACTTCTGGCTGGACAGTTCGATGGCGTCCAGCCAGAGCTTGAGGTCCTCGGGCATCTCTGGACGCTTGGCCGCCTCCGGATAGCTCTTCAGGAGCTCCTGGACATTGCAGTTGGTGATGCACTGTTTGGACATGGCCACGGCCCGGACAAAGCCATCGGCCAGGGTGATGAACTGCTGCTCGATGTAGATGGCCTTGTCGTCCCACCACACCAGCTTCGTGGTGATCTTGTATGGATGGAAGATGGGGATGGTGCGGCGATACCGGACACTGCTGGCACCCTGGACAGCACCGCCCTTCTTGGCACGGATTCGCTCGTACAGTCCCGTCAGGGCGTAGAAGTGGAAGCGGGCAAAGTCCAGTTCTCGGAGGTAGCGGGCATTGTTCATGTGCCGGATGAAGATGTCCACGTCCTGGGAGGTGCACAACCCGTAGATCGAGGTCGTGTCCGTGACTTTGCGCTTGCCCTGGAAGAGTCTTCCGGCGAAGACGGTGAAGACACACCGGATGAAGTAGTTCACATCCCAGATGATGTACAAAATCAACAGAACCACCAGCCAAGACATTGTTTTTGATTTTTTGGTGTCTTGTCTTTCTGAAATACGGAAAGGCGAAAGCCGGTTATTGAAAGCGAAAGTTTTTCCACAAAACAAAACATTAACTTACACGCCATCTCTGTCGGAGAGAAAAATATGATTTATAATCAAATATTATTTATTTGTTAAGCTAAAACCGGTTCCGATAAATATATAAACCCGAATAAATATTTGCTAAATAATGATAAATTTCCATTACATTATCGAAAGATATTCAAATATAAACCCAAAGTAATATTCTCACTTAAAGCAAATCGATTTCTATAAAATAAAAAACCTTGGAAATTTTTAAATAGAAGCCAGTTCAAAGGTCAGGTTGGGGACTAAAGAAAGTTTTAATGTAAAAAACATAAAAAAAAAACACAAACAGAATATAATACATATTTAAACAGGCAACCTTTAAGACCCTAAAAAAACGAGCCATCATATGAAAACTTGAACCAAAACCTATATTTTCTTGCTGTGTACCTTTTAACACTTTAGTTCTTGGCCAGAAATTGTATTTGTTAACTCCCAGCTGAAGATCGGCTGGAAATTTACTTACACTTGCACTTGGCCTTTTGGGTTTTTGTAGTTTTTGATCTTTGGCAGTCGCAGAATTGGTGAATCCCGTCAAGAAGAGCCACACAACCGACAGGTAGACAAGGCCACAGTAGACTGAAGACTAGATACCGAAGACCGGACACCGGAGACCTCAGAGCGAACCCAGAAGACCAAAGAAAGCCAACACTCGAAAGTTAAACAATGAAATGGGAGAGAAGCGGAAGAAGAAATGCAATAAGCTTAATAAAGCTGACATTTTGGCTCTTTTTAAGCCAAAACAAGTCTGTAAAAGCTTCAAAATAGCTTTAAAATATTTAATTAAATATAAATCTGAAGTGGAAAGAAATTAAAAACGTAAAAAATATATGTAATATAACAATAGCTCTTAAGAGAAAATTAAATTGATAATCCTATAATGATCGAGCTTCCATCATTTGATTTTACTTTTAAAACTATTCAAGTTGTTGGACATCATTTCAAATCAAAATAAAACAAACATATTTATACATTATTATAGGTTTTATAGGTCTGCTCAAATATTTTATTTAAGCTAAGCTTTTATAAGTTTTAAATATCAACAAATTAAAAGTCAGTAATGTGTCACCTCTGAAAGCTTAAATTGCGGGCCTATCTCGTCTCTCTCTTCCTTCCGTATTATCTTTCTTTCTTATTTAGCTTTCTTTTTGTTTTACCGGGGGTTCCCCTTTACCAGCACCCGCTCCCTTATACCCTGCAAAGGTAAAAGGTAAAAAAAAAATTGGCAAAGCGATCGATTGATTTCGATTCCGATTGCTGTTTGCTGATGTGTGGGAACTTTGTTGTTTGGCAATTAGCGAATTGTCAGGTAAGTGTGGAAAATTGTGATTATACAAAGGTGATGCCACGACGATCGATGATCGCGGATCGCGTATCGGGGATGGGAGATCGCGGATCGGGGTTTGGGGTTTGGGGATCACCTGGCTTATAAACAAACTGTGAATTCCCGGAGAGGCTGGCGTTTCAAAGGGCTGCGCTGTAGCTGAAAGTTCAAAAAGGCCACGGGCGGGGGCGAACCATTAGTCAAGGGCTATAATTTAAGCGGTACTTGGAATAAAGAAACAGTTATAAATATTATCTACCCATCTACTCCCTCCCCCTTTTAATAGCATACCTTTTGGCGCTTAAAACCCGAAATTAAAATTCTCTTCTCACTTACATCATTTTTGCACATTTTAATCTATTTTCTAAAGAATTGTACATCAGATTCTTATACACTGTGGACTACCAGGGGTGAGTTAGCTTTCTGCCGTTTTAAGAAGAGCAGGGGCTTAGAGGGCGTGTCTGAGTCTCTCGGGGGAAAATTATACAAATAGTTAAGGCCAAATGGGGCGGGTTTTTTCTCTAGTTTTGTTTTTTTAGACACTTATAGCTTAAAGTTTAAAAATTACACGGACATTCCAAACACATACATGCACATAAAATACTCACACACACACACACAAATACACTCAGAAACTTACACATATTACGCGTATATTTATAAAAAAAATGAAAAAAAATGGGAGATTTTGCAAATGGCATCTCCGTTTCCGGTGGCCCGCTCTTCCGGTTCCGGCGCCCGTCAGCAGCCGCTTCGCAGATTCTTGCTGGACATGTCATTGTATTCGATCCACTTGGACAATTCCGGCGGCAACGACGGCTTCAGCTTGGCACAATGTGCTGCTGCTGCCGTCGCTGCTGTTGCGGTCGCCGTTGCTGTTGGCGTTGCAGCTTCTGCGGTCGTCGCTGTCGACGTCGCATGTCCGTTCTCCGCCAACGAAGTGTCCATCGCCGGATTACTGATCCCGCCGGTAGCCGGGGGCGTTAGAGTGCGAGAAGGCGGGACCCGTGCCGTAGCCCGGAAGCCGTTGGATGAAGTACGCGGGAGCAGCTCCGCCATCACCGCCTCCATGGACACGTCGATCACCCGCTGCCGGCAGATGGCGATGCAGTGGACAAACTTGTCCGAGGGCCGCACGAAACGATGCTCCATGAAAAGCGATTGATCGTCCCAATAAATGATCTGCAAATACATTTTATTCACCAATAATAATATAATATTATAATATTATAATATAATATATAATATTATAAAATACCAAAAAAACTATAACTTTGTTAAGAAAAACATTTAAACTTTTCACAACTGAAACCCCAAAAACGTGAATATGGCTAAAATAATTAACTTATATTATGCAAATAGTGATCTCGGATCTCCAACTCACTCGGGATACAATGTTGAATCGATGGAAGGGCCGGATGAAGCGACGGTAGCGGATGGTGGCCGCCCCCTGGAACACGGAACCGCCCATTCCCGTTATGGTGCGGTACAGGCTAGTCCGCTCGTAAAAGTCCACGCGAGCAAAGTCCAGTTCCCGGAAATATCTGGCATTGTTCATGTGATACAACAAAGTGTCCACATCGTTGGTGAGACACAGTCCTACAAAATAAGAGTTAGAAATAATAGAATTCTAGAGGAATTCTTAGAATGACTCAAACGTCACATTCTGTTTTGCAATAATTGCTTAAATTAGCAAACAAAAACATCATCAATTCTGTAATGGATATCGGATATTTGTTTAGACCATGTAAACCCATTCCAAAATACACATTTGCCTACAAAAGGGTAAATATTGTTCACATTTTGTAAGTCAACTGAAACGAAAACGAAAATTTGTCAACCAACACTGCGTATGAGTGATATTTTTGCAAGCCTATTGAACTTTTAATTCTAGCTTAAAAGTAGTTCTATCCCATAATTTGTAGATTTTGCAGTTTTTACTTTAATAAAATATATTAGTTATTAAGTTTTTTATAAAAAAAGGATAAGATGTCTTGGAATTTTGTAATAAAAAGCACGTACTCTTTTTCCTACTGAATATTTTCTCCTAAAATGAAGTTTATTTATACAAGAATACAAGGTAAGTCCAAGTAAGTATTTTCTATTAAGAATAAAATAGTTTTTAAGGTAATTTTTCTATTAAATAATCGTGTATTTGTTTAAATGTAAAAAAAATAATCAAAAGGATACGGAAACTGAAACCTAGAGCTAGCCTTGAGTTTCTGGAACTAAACCTTTTGGGAGTATTAGTGAAATCATTGCTGGGGCTTCTCTAGGAGTCACCAGTACCTACCGTTGACCATGGTGGCGTCCAGGATGTGGCATCGTCGCTTCACAAAGCGGGCAAGCACTACACAGAGGCACATGCGCAGGAAGTAGTGCAGCTCCAGGAGTCCATAGAGCACAACGATGGCCAGGAGGACGCTCAGCGCCAGGTAGCACAGCTGCTCCATGGTGGGCGTCAGGGGAAGGCTGGTTGCTGAGGGAGGCGCGGGCTGAGGGCGAAAGTAGAAGCAGAAAGGGGAAAGGTCGGATGAGGCAATGCTGGCAATCAAATTGTCAAATAATTGCAATCTAATTAGAATGCGGAAGCAGGAAGCCAGGCAAGTGTTTGTGGTCTTTAGGGGTGAATGTTAAGGTTTCGAGGGACTGTCCAAGCTGGATACCAAAAGTTCTGACTTGGCCAAGATTCTCCCTCAGAAATAGGTCAATTTTGAAAACCAGAAGGATAATTCGTAAACAGGGAAACAAAAACACAGACAAGGACAAGCAGCAATTTGTTGATTTGTCGCACAATTCATGGCCAGGACATGCGGACAAGGGTCGTGGGGACATCAGGCCACTTGGTCCTCTCTCTTTTTTCGGCACTCTATCCGTCTTTCTCTAGCCTCTATCCTCTCTCACTCATCAATTTTCAATGTTTTCCAATAACAGGAAAAACCACTCATACTCATAATCGCACTTTGAACACACACAAGGAATTTTTATTAAATTATAGAAAAAAAAATCCACACACGACAAATTTCTTGTTGATGCAAAAATTTTGAAATATATTATGCAAAAATATCAGAAATAATAAATAAATAAATATAGAAAATTAGAAAACAAGCGACGCGCCTACCGCAGCGACAACGGCGCACTGAGACTGATTCGCTTTTTTGGCCAAACCAAAACCAAATCCAAATCCAAGTGCCGCTCCGCGCCGCGCCGCTGTCAGTGAACACCAAAAGCATCGCGTCGCAGCCTCTGCCAGAGTCGCTGCCATCGTCGACGCCTGCGCAGAGCGATGTGCGAGGCAGTAGCGCTCTCTGCCGCCGGCCACCACCACCTGGTAGCTGGGAGCCACCACGTCCTCGCAGCTTTCTTGGCCGTGGCCGGAAAGCTCCGCCGGCTAAGGGTGGGACCTGTTGCCGCTCCGGGTCCACCCGTTCCCGCCCTCTGCCAGTGCCAGTGCTAGTCCGGTGTCCAAACCATTTCTCAAGCTTCGATTTCGAGGGGCACGTGAATAAATATAATTAGTCTCTATATACTATATCCTAGGCATAATCCAAAATATATTTTAACTTCTTAAAGAATCTTAACTTGTTTACTTTCATCTCCAAAAGAAAACTATCTCAATGGGGGTTTACTTTTGTCAAGTATCTTCGTAAATCTGAAAAAACTAAAACTATATCAACTTCCAGGAACAAATCACTTTATATTTTAGAAACTATATTAAAAATATATATTATATTATAGTCTCAGATAAAGCATAACTTCCAATATATATTCCAATATTATATAAGATTCTTTTGAAATTCTTGTTTTCAAAATCTTTTGAAAATCTTTTTATAAAAGCTTAGACAAAGTTCTTAAATTCATATTTCTATAATATAATTATAATATTTATGAAAAGCTTTTTAATTTCGATATATCTGACTCCAAGACTTGGAAAATGAAGCCCCAAAAAGATATATATTTCGATGGCTTCTCTAGATTTCAAAAATAAAACCTCTTCATAGAATCTTGAATCCATAATTAGTAATATTATCAAAACATATATACAATCACATAAATCAACTTTTATCAAAGTGTTGCATTAAATATAAAGAATATTGAAACTACTTAGCACTATTTGCCATTAAAATTCAGTCGTAACACTGAACAAAAATGGATTTCCTTTATTGCTTATTCGGTGTATGCAAAATGCATCATAATGAAGTGTTGCCCGTAATTATAGGTCTTCTATTGGGGCTTCTATTGTTAAATTATAATCGATTTGGCAGAGTATTATCCAGTCGAAGTTTAACTAGAATTTGTTTGTTTTATTCCAGACTTTTGAAGCTGCGAGTCCAAGGCCTATTAGGTCTACTTTGTAACACTTATAGATTGGTAAGAAAATATAATATTTTTTAAAAGGTTTTTGTATCTTGAGAACTCCCAAACGGTTCTACCACTTCTAGATTCATAGACAAACTTATCGTTTATAATGATTGATGGGATTCTTGGACTGAAACTACTTACCCAGACTGTGAGTTCTCCCTCGCCCCGGTCAAGTCCGGCTCGAGATGTTTGCGGAAACCGCGCTTGGCCAGTGTAAAGTGCTTAGTTCCATGCGAAAATCAAGTGTCGGTACTCAAAGTCCCGCCCCCGTAGTCAGAGACCCGCCTCTAGGCACTAGCCACTAGCCACTTGATTTCTTGCCCTTGTCGATCGGATGCCGTACTTCCAGATTCCAGTTTCCAGATTTTAGACCCACACCGGATCCGTCACCACCAACCAACCAACCAACCAACTTGATGGCCTTTGATCTGAGTGGCACCGACGGTGAGGGGAGAATGTGACGCCTCTCAACACGGAGACGTAGACGGAGGAGTACAAATTACCTTTACCAGGTGTAAACACTAGCAGGGCACACGTTGGGCAAATACGGAAAGTTCGCAACCATAAATTGGCAATAGAATTAGAAATGGTTATAGAAAATGGCAAGGAAAGTCTTGGGAGTAGAAGGGAAAGCCAGTACCCTTTGGAGTATTCCGATTTTAAAGAGAGACTATATAGTATAGAATATATATGATAATTCTAAGTGAAATAAGATGTCTTAGACAATGAAAGCTTTGAGATTAGGGATTTTAGGACGAACTCCGTGGGTGACCCCAATCTATTAGGGGTTTCCTTTTCAGCTAGCTCCGAGGGTTACCCCGATAAATTAGGGATCTTCATCTGGTACTGTTCCAACCCAAATTCATTCCCATCCAAGTCTTACCTTAATTTTTCCTTAAAATACCATATATATAATTTTTCAATTTTTCATATTTTATTTGTAGCTTAAACAAATTGAAAAGTTCAAGCGCATTAAGCTTTAAACTAGAGTTTTCGTTAATTATATTTGTTACTGTTACTGCTGTCGTTTTTTGTGGTTGTTCTTAATTAATTTATTGGGACAAACATAAAAAATAAGAAGATTGATAAAAGACTTAAGTTTTTATATACAAAGTGTTTGGGTTGTTTCTCTTTCTATCGTTCCACCTCTTTTACTCTATCGCTTGCTGTCTCACTCTCTCGCTCTACCGCCTTCTCTTTCACTTTCGGTTCTTTTGCTAAATTTGTTAAAAATAAGATTTAAATCTTGAGAGCTGCGATCAACAGTGTTTTGTTTTTTTTGTGTTTAGGAACCCAACATTTGTTCAATTTCCTTGCCTCCTCTTGCCGCTCTTATCAAATATAATTATATTTATATATTTATAATCATATTTGTATTTATAATTATATTTGTAATTGTTTTTGTTTTTTTTTTTTAGGTATATAACACAAGTTAGCACAACGAACGTTTTCTTTACTCCTTTTGTATGGTGCGGGGATGGCAGAGGAAGGTTTGAATAGAGGCGTACAAGTATATATATATATATCGTATATTATATATCTAGTTATCTAGTTATATGTGTATATCGTGTAATCGTGTATATGTAGATATATATATATATATAGGCATATGTGTGTATGGTTGCTTTTCTATATCAGAACTCTATAGTTAATCTTAGAAATCATTATTTATATATGTACACTATGCGTTGCTCTTTAGACTTAAGATTAGGACGAGGGGAATAGTTGAACAGCAAAAAATAAGTAAATAAAAATCATAAGTAAAGGTTATCCATTGAAATATTGTGTACAGCAGCTGTGGGGGGAATTGTTATTGGGAGTAAAATGATTTAAAAAAAAACGTATATATATTAATAAAGCATGACACGGGCTACTACTTTCTCCTCTCTATCTCGCCATCGATTCTTTATTTTTTGTTTTCGACTTTTTAGATCAATTTTTGCTCTTGTCCATCTCGGATTCCTCTGGCTCTGGATTGGATGGTCCACATTGATTAATAAGGCATACAAAACACACAGATTTCGACTCGCCACTTGGTCAACACACAACTCTCCTGTCCTGGTCACTTGCTTATAAAACTAACCCTAGGCTAGATCGTCCCAATATGCCAGCCCCACATCGCATATATCGCGTATCTCCATCATCATCGTTCTCATCCATCTTTCTCAGTTAGCTTTCGTTTCAGTTCAGTTTCCTTTAACATATCCGACGAATCCCTTTCTCGAGGTCTTGCAGTGGCAGGGGAGCAGAGCGAAGCGGCGGCACGGCGACTCCAGCCTTCAGCCTTAGTCCTTCAGTTGGCAGAGCTCCTCGAAGTCGCAGCGTTCCACGCTGTCAGCGTAGATGCGACGCAGCGTGGCCAGCGGACAAAGGTCCTTGTTCTGTGGACAGCCGGGCAGGCGTACCACGCGTTCCTGGTGCAACACCAGCACCTGTGGCTCATCCTCAACGCAACTGCAATTTAGATCGAGGATTAATAAAAGGAAACCCATATTAAGGAGTAAGACAACCCACTCGTAGCGCAGGAAGGCCAGGTTGGTTGCGAAGGCGTCTATCTGGCTGGTGCGCCAGAGCCTTTCGCTGGCAAAATGCCTGTGCGTCAGCGGCTCCTCATCCCGGGCCAATCCGAGGTGGGCCAGCAGCTTCAGCAGCGTTCCCGAGTGCGTGAAGTAGAATGTGGCGTTGGACCGTAGCGGTCGTTGCTCCTCAGATTCCGAGGAACTGAAACAGAATCGATATATACTCTGCTTAGGATAATAAAAATACCCCACAAGGAAAAGTATCCTCACCTTATGGCCGCAAACATGTCCGCGATTGCCGGACAGGCAATGCGATGCGTTAGCTCAAAGCCGTATCCATCGTTCCAATAGTACTCCAAGTCTTCAAAGAACTCCATGGCATCCAGGGCGGGTACATCGAAAAAGTTGCACCACACCGAATGGGTTGGCCAACGGTCGCCACGACGTGGTCGACGCCAGGCCGTTTCAAAGGCACACACCGTATACATGAGTTGCACATCCTCCGGCCGGAGATCCGGTAGCCGGGTGCTGCTCCGCACCTGCTCCACTGCTGACTGCATCTGCGGCTCCGCAAGGAACCTGCGTGCGTTGACCAAGGTATCGGGATTCTTATCGACGTCAGTTTTCCATCTTCCACAGCGCTTATAGAACTGAAACGAAAAGCAAGGCCACCTTGATGAGGATTTCATTAAAAGCCAAGCACCCTTAAAAACTATGAAATGTCAAATAATAATCGAAAAATCGATATAAGAAAACCCCTTCAAACTCCAACATCAAAGTCAAGGCAACCGGCAAAGCCGTGTTGGTTACGATTTTTGTTACCTGATGCTGTGGGGCTATAAATGGCCACCGTGTTATCCACGAAGCCCACCGCCAGCTGCACCTTGTACGGATGGAACGAGAGGCAGGTGGGATGGCCGGTCTTGGGTCCGATGAAGCCCTCGTTGGTGCGCAGCGTCTTCTGCAGGCGACCGTCCAGCGAGTGAATGGTGATCTTGAAGGCATTCCCGCAGGCCACCGTGTCCGCTATTTGGTGACTGGCAATGGCCGTGACATCGCTACCGACGTTCCACTTGTTCAGCACTCGCTCCCCGACGCCGAAGGGGAACGAGCTGGCCCGCACATCCACCACATTGATCCTGCCATCGGTGCAGCCGGACACCAGGACCGTCTCGTTGGCCCGCAGACTGGCATGGAGAATGGGGGCATCGTGTCGCCGGTAAACGCAGATTCGTGCATCTTGCGGGGCACACCGCTTGTCGAAGAGCCGGACGGTGCCGTCGTCGCAGCCGGCCAAGATCACGTCGCACCGCATGTTGGGCAGGTAGGGCGCCAGTACCCTGGCTCCTGTCTCGCTGCGTCCCAACGGGATGTCGCTCAGTCGGAGCTCCCGCTCCACGTCCCACAGCCGAAGGAAACGACAGCCGCCGCCGCCCACTACTAGGTGCTGGCTGCACTGCTGCCAGGCGGTTACGATGCTGCCGTAGGATTGGTTCAGGCCACTGGCTTCCACGCCCTTGCCAAGGCTGCCGCCGGTGCCGACGATGCGCTGCCGGAAAGTCTGCTGCTGGTGAGCCGGATTCAAGGCGGTCCAGGCGGTGACCAACCGCGCCTTGGCCGGCGGATCGTCGGCAGCCGAAGAGGACGACGAGGAGGAGGACGAGGACGAGGAGGAATTGATGCCGGGCGAGGACTGCCAGACGCGCACCACTCCGTCGTCGTGGGCCACCAACTTGAGTGCCTCGTCCTGCGCATTGATGAACTCCACACTGCTGACGCGGGAAAAGACGGCGGCCGAGCCGTGTGGTGTCCCGGCCATGGCCTCCGAGCCGTACGTCCTCACCGAGTTCCACTGAAAGTCGTAGGCCAGCACCTTCTCTCGGTAGGCCACCGCGATCTGCGGCTCGTACGGCAGGAGCTTCACAATGGAGGGCGTGAATTGGGTCTTCCGGTTCCACACGCACATCTCGTAGCCGCTCGGCTCCCGCTGATGCCTGCGGGCCTGTCGCCGCACAAAGTCGTTCCGCATGTAGCGAGAGCTGCGCTTCCTCAGCTCGGCAGAGTTCCTGTCCACCGGGAACCGCTGGAAACCCTCCTCGGCCGCTCCCTCGGCGCTGCTGTAGCGATGCTTCCCCGGCCTGGTGAAGTAGGAAATGGCCCACGAGATGAACTCCGTCTGGACGATGGGCGCCAGGATCTGGGGCGGCTCCAAGTACTGATTGCTCTCGCTGCCGCTGCTCCGCGCCGAGTGGGTGCTCTCCCGCGGCCCGCTCGGCAGTCCCAATGACCCGCCCCACACAGGTCGCGGGTAGGCCGGAGCACTGTCAGTCTCGTCGTTGATGGAGCTGGTCCGGAGCTTTCGTTGCAGGATGGCATGGGCATCGCCGGCGGCCACACCAGCCCCGCTGCCGGACAGGCGCAGCTTCTGGGCCCAGTGGCTGCCACCCGAGGCTGTGGCTCCCACGGGTGGCGACTCACCGGCCCCGCCTGCACCGCCGGCTCCTCCTGCGGCGCCGCTCAGATAGTTCACCCTGGTGTTTGGACTCGGCGGCAGGCTTACGCTCAGGCTGCTGCACTTCTCCGAGGCCGTGGCCATGGTGGCCTCCTTGGCGGCCATAATAGGACACAGGGCGGTGTCCCTGACGTGCTCCACGATCTCGTGAGCGATGGCAGCTACCCGGGGGAACGGATCCTGAGCGAGATTGCAGATGCCCTGCCACAACTTGGTGAAGATCGTTTGAAATGGTATGGTATTGGTGCCTCCGGCAGCACCTCCAGCTCCAGTTGAGCTGGCTCCAGAGCCGCTCTTCGAACGGCCTGACGTGCTGCCGGATAAGCTACCGGTCCCGGTCCCGGTCCCGTAACCGCTGACGGAGCCTCCGCCACTCGACGACGAGGCATTGCCCATGTTGGATATCGAACTGGAACTGGCGCCGCGACGCATGCTTACATGCCGCTCCAGACTGTGCGTCGAGGATATCAGATCCCGCGAATCGCCATGGCCGCACATCACAAACGAGGAGGCGGAAGCGTGATCCCGCATGTGCTCCACCAGGTAGATGGCCACGAACTGCGACTCGAAGAGCAGCACCATCCACTGCAGAGCGGCGGCCAGCTCCATGCGCACCAGCGGCGACATGTCCTCGCCCACGGTCTCCAGCAAGGTGATGGCGATGATGCGGTCGATGTTGTTCGCCTGCTCCTCGCTGCGATCCGTCACCGAACTGATAAAGGTGCCCAGGGCAAAGACGGCCGCGGCCCGAACCTCTGGGATGGAGTCCCGCAACAGGACGTAGAGCTTCTCATGGGCCAGATCGCGGGCTCCCGACCAGCGAGCCTTCTCAAAGTTCTGCCACAGCATTCCCAGGCAAATGGCCAGCCACTGGCGCAGAAGCCAGCTGCCGTCGTTGAGCTGCTCCAAACAGATGGACAGCAGGGGACCCTGGAGAGCGCTGGTCTGGCCCAGCAGGAAATTGTGCACGATGGAGGCGAGCACGAAGGCGGAGAGGGTGCGATGCTCCTTGGAGACGGAGGTGTCCTGCAGCACGGAGAGGAAGTACTTGTACTCCTTGACCAGGTCCACCTGGCAGGAGGGATCCACGGCCAGGATCTTGGCCCAGATGAAGACCAGCACGGGTCGCAGCTCGCGGGTGGAGCTCTGCAGCAGCTTCAGGACATACGGAAAGATTCCCACGCCCAGGGCGAGGTTCACGGCCCAAGGACCCAGATCGAGGAAGCGGGCCAACAGCTCCAAGGCCCGCAGGCGATGCACCTGTGAGAGGAGGACCTGCAGCACGATCGGCAGCTGCTCGGGAGGAGTGCGCGACTCGGACTCGCTGTCCAGCCAGACCTGGAACGCGGTCAGCTGGTGCTCAAAGAACGGCAGCTGCCGGTACGGGGCATTGTGCTCGAGAATCTCCGGTAGCTGCTGCAGCGCCAGGTCGACGACCAGGTCCCAAGCCTTCCACATCGGGTGACGGAAGCAGGGCGGGAGTGCCGGCAGCGACACCGGCGTACAGTCATGGCTGCGCAGAATGCGCTCGGCCAGCAGGAAGTTACGGAACAGACTGGCCACCAGTAGATCCTGGCGAAAGAGACGCTGGAAGAGCTCGCGCGGCAGCGTGTTCCAGGCTATCGTGTCCGTGATGGCGGTGAAGATCCAGTTGAGCTCCCCCATCATGGTGCGCCGATCGTTGACCTTGCCTGGAATTCAAAATTCGAAAGCAGTCTAAGTCTCAGTCTGAGTTCTGTTTGGGATCGGGGCCATTGCCTTACCTGGTATCTTGTCAATCAGCTCGCTCTGTATGGGCGGCACCATGCCCAGCTTCTCCTGCATCGCGTACCACTTTAGAGCAATGTTGATGGGTGTGGTCAGGCAGCTAGTGAAGAGATCCGCCGGCAGCTGGGCGTTCATCGGAAGGATCTCGTTGGCGGCACAGGCCGCAAGATGGATGCAGTTCTTGTAGCTGACCATCTGGTTGGACAACTGGACCTGGTTCTGGCTGGAGGCCGTACTGGGAGCCGCACCCGCCGCCAGTTGCGGAACCCCACCCCGTTTCTGGAGGGCGGCCCGCGCCTTTTCCAGCTCCTCTTCGTGCTGCTTGGCATACGGCTGGAATGAGTTGATGATGATGCCGGCGTTGGAGCAGTCGTAGACGTAGATCGAGGGCGCTGACATCCAGGTGATCAGCTCGAAGATGCTCAGCGGGATGTACTGGGTGAAGGTCTTGTTGAAGACCCAGATCTCCCCGTTGGCCGTCGGCTTGGGCACTCCATGGCCGTTGTAGTGGAAGAGGATGCGCTCGCCCTTGGCGTTGCGGCGCAGCGAGGTGCAGAGCTTCTTGACGTCCTCCACGGTGGGATCGTGGCACTTCTTGTAGCGCGCCCGCGGCTGCCAGCGTTCGTATTGCATTTGGAGGCTGCTGCCAATCAGCTCCATAGCCTTGGGCGGCGACACGGAGCTGGGATCGATCCAGCACTCGAGTCGCGAGCAGGGCTGGATCTTGACCACGTCCGGCGGGTCCACGCCTATATTAAGGCATAGCACCAGGGCCACGCTGGCCGTCTTCATGCGCTCCCGTATGCGCCAGGTCTGTCGCTTGTACATCATGGCCACGATCGCCTCCGAGTGACGCTTGGCCAGGAAGGAGAGCGGGCACTTCTCGTCCCGTATCCGCTCCCCAAAGACGAATTTACCGCTGAGGTCCATTGCGGGGAAGTAGGAGAGTTGGACTTCTCGCAGGGTCAGAGGCAACGGCCACTTGA
The DNA here is from genome assembly GCA_035047325.1 of Drosophila vallismaia. Classification (NCBI taxonomy): domain Eukaryota; kingdom Metazoa; phylum Arthropoda; class Insecta; order Diptera; family Drosophilidae; genus Drosophila; species Drosophila vallismaia. Next base: position 8,991,331 of record JAWNPU010000025.1, on the reverse strand, counting down.
TCTTGCGGCGGTTCCAGGCGGTGCCATCTTGGCTCTCTTCGTCACCTTCCCCGCCAGGCAGGGCTTCAGCTCCGGCTATGTCCACGGCACTTCCGTTACTGCTGCTGTTGTTACTGTTCGTGTTGCTGCTCTGGCTCTGGCTGTTGGTGTTGCTGGTGGTGTTGCTATTGTTGCTGTTGTTGCTATTGTTGCTATTGTCATCCGCGGCGACGGCGGCACTGGCGGCGGCCGCGGCAACCGAGGCGGCTGCGTTCAGCATGGCGCTATAGTGGGATTCGAGCATGTTTATTGGATTTCCCGGAATCGCAGCTGCTGCATACACTGCCACTGACGGGGCACGGGTGAGTGTCTGTGAAAAAGTATTATTGCCGTTTCGGATGGATTCGGTGAAACGGAGAGGCGATCACGGGCTGGCTGCAGGTGGTGGGTGGGGGGTGGCTGTCTCACATTCCACGCGATTACGTCTCCGATTCTGATTGCGATTCAAATGGCAGACACAGACACAGACGGCAGACGGTGACGGTGACGGTGACGGTGACGATGACTCCCCCGCGGGGACTTGCACATAACCCCAAACACTTTTCACACTTTGCCTCTGCCCGCTGTCCTCTATCCGCTGTCCTCCTTCTTTCTTTCCTCTTGGTGGCACTCGACACTCTGTTCACTCTCTCCTTGCGCCTCGCTCACGTTTCACACGGCTCCTCCTACGGATCTTGGCCCATTTTGGGTGCCACAGAAAACTCTCGCCCGAATAAAGAAAACGCACTGTCGGCGGGGGAGACTGAGGTGGTGGGTGGGGGGTGGCGTGGAAAACACGCGGCGCCAGTCGAAAACGGCTGGCAAAACAAAAAATTAAAACGAATCGCAGTATGCGGTGCTTCGGTGCCCTTAGCGAGTGTTAAAAAATAGTCGGCGACGGGAAAGGAAATACGCATTTACGGCTTTTCGTTCTTCGCACACTTTCTCGTCTAGGGTTGTTGATAATATATCAAAATAATCTATCGATATATTTTTTTGTATATAAATAATGTATTTCTATACCGATACATCGTATAAATATCGAAACTAGAATGTTCTTTATCTTTTTTTTCGACTTAAAAATAAAATATATATGCATAAAGAATGTAATAATCCTTTAAACACAATAAAGATTCCACTAAGAGGAGGAAAAAACATCGCTGACACAGTTTCAATCGGGTGGTCACGGGATGTGTGCAATCGATTTCGGCTGTTATTTATCGACTATATCTAGTCGATTGTTAAATAATTTGAATTTATTCAACTTTTTTTTTGATTTTAAACCAACTTATTCCAGGAATTGTAAGGCAAGGGCTTACATTAAGGTAAGGATAACCCTCATTAAAATTTCACCCAAAAGGTTTTTATCTTCCAACTTTTAATATTTCAATATTCATGCTTCTACCTACGTAGAAAGGACTACCTGGAGTGACAAACAGGTATATTTTCTAGTAAAAGGTACAGAACTCACCCTTAGAACAGGATCCTGATGGAGTGGAGGAGGATAACGTACAGCATGGATCCGATGGCGACCAAATAGACCCGTGGCGAAGCTCTCGGCGCTCTTCAGAGTCCTCTGCGTGGCCGTGTACTTGAAGTAGTACCATCCTGGATCGTAAATGTCCGGCAGGAGGGACGGAAAGCGGTTCTGCATGCGCTCCGCCAGTTCGGTCAGTTCGTCCTCGCCCTCGGCCACCAGAAGCTTCTCGTCTTCAGCGGCATTCAGGAAGTGCCAGCTCCATTTTCGCAGTTTCTTGAGTTCGCCAGGACAGAGATTCGGATTGAGTTGCTTAACGATTTCGTCCTTGATCTCAGCCAGGCGGGTCTGGGCCTGGAGGATAACCTTCTCGCTGGGATTACGGGTGCCATGGCGAATAATAGACCAAATTCGAGTTGGACGGCATCCTTGTGGGAAGAAAAAGGATATTCATCTGGACCAGGAAACCCCCAAAACGTAAACGTACTACGTAGGCACCAACTAAGAGACTTTATTTCAAGCTATTTTCTGAATAATATCGTTTATTGGAAGAGGATAAGAAATCAAACCTAGAAAATAGATTATTTTTTATGTAAACTGGTTAAGTTTTTAAAGTTTTTAAAGCATTTACAAATGAACATGCAACATCTATCGAATTTTTTACAAAACATTGAGTTTGTGAGGTAGAATTTCTATTAGAAATTATCTAGCAACGAAAGTCTATTTATATTTCTATCTCTGCAAATCTAATCTATCTTATTTACAAGATTCATTTACACTGTACAACAGGGCACATAAATATTTAGAAATAAAACATTTTTTACAGAAAAAATAATAAAAAATAGAAAATAGGAGTTTAAATATCTAAAATTTACGGCACAATTCCTATGACTTGGAATCTATACTAAGTACCTTTCCTACGGTGCTTGGGCATGGTGGTTTGGCTTAGTGGGTGCATACTGTACATGATTAAGCAAAAAATGAAACTCCAAAACTTACCGGCATATTGAGGCGAAGTTTCGTTCAAATTGGCGATTGCCCGGTACGGTGTCTTTGTAGAGAGTCTTCCCTCGATATCGGCGCGCTCCAACCGGCTGCATTCTACCGCCTCCTCTGCCCCTGCCACGCCCACGTCACCGACAGCCCCACCAGCCAGAAAGAAGAGCCAGGGGAGCGCCAAAGTCGGGAAGGAAAACAAAAACAGACAGTAGAGTGGTTTCAGCATTTTCCCGATTGACGGCGGAAAAACTTGTCAGAGAATTGGCTAGAGAATTGAAACGGAATCAAAACATGGAAAAATGAAACTGGCACGCGGCTCAAAGTCGAAGAAACTAAACACAAAACACGTTAAGGTTAAAGGCAGAGAAAAACAATAACAATCCTAGGCATAGAGCTGTGAAACCTTCGACAATAATATCGATAGACGGATAGATCGAATGTATATATTTTAGTAAAAGGTTTTTAAGTTAAAAAAGCTTTTTGTTTGATTTATTTTTAAGGTATTTGAGTTTGGAAAAACATATACATTGGGAAAAACTTGACTATTAAAATCCAATTTTCTTTTATATTATGTTTTTGTTGAATAAAATTATTGATTTTGAAAAAAGAAACTTTATTTCTATTATTTATGGACTGCTTTAATATAAAGTGCTTTTAAAGCAGTACAAATTTAATTTTTTCAAATTATCGATAATTAATGTGGCAGCCTTGTTTTCAAAACTGTAAACCTTTTTTGAGCGCCAATTCAAAATTGATTTCCCGTTTTCAAAAGTGTTTTTTTGTTTCCGAAGCTTATGAATATGCATATAATAGATTATGGCTGGAATGGATTTGAAATTTGAAGCTTAGAGCTTGCTAAGCGGATTGTCTTTCAATAGCCGCTCAACAAGTGTTCTCTTACCGAGCTTTCCTTGGCCAAAAAAAGCTCTCCCTTAGCCGGCCCGCTAAGCTAAGCGCTTAAAAGATTGTTTAGTCGCATGCCGGACACGCGAAAGGAATAAAGCGGTTACCAGTGGGGATTCCGCGAACCCGAATACACAAAAACCAAATTGAAAACATTTGACGCGCAATTCACAAATGTTTATTTCGATGCAAAAAGGTTGACGAAACCCCCAAGGCTTAAACCATTATCAGGAATCGATTCTGTTTGATTTCGGGAGCTATCCGGGTATACGTTTAGAGTTTATAGCATTGTTTGACTGCCATATGGCGTCCGAGCAGTGTCATCCTGCCAATGTCGACACCAACAACAACAGCTACAACAATATTAACATAAACATTGGTAATACCAGAGAAGAGGAAGACCAGGAACGCACGTGCCCCAAAAGGTTTTGCGCCAAAACTATAATTTCAGGTAAAAAGGAGTTTCGGTGTCGTTGTCCTTTTTGTACAATATATTTATATATTTTGCGATGGACTGGTAAGGGTTAGTCTTCTTTTTCGGGGGTTGGGCAAATACACTTTGATTTGTGTTCACAAAACACGCAATGTTTTTAACACTAAAAGAAACATTTAACTCTATTTGTGATTGTTTTTTGTATAAAACATATATTACACTCCATAAAAGGCTTATTGCATAATTATTGGTTTCATAAAAACCTCAATTTGTCTTCATTGGCATTGTTTTGATCTTATCAAGCTATTTTAATAACCCGCTGTATAACATGATAATAACAACAAACTTTTTCCTTGATAATAAAAAAAGAAATAACGTAAAAAATTGATGAGTTATCCAATTATACTTATTTTCCCATAAATCACTTTTAATACCTACTTAGGGGATATAATAACAAAACAAGGTATTTAAGTCAATGATTTCAAGTATTTTTGATAAGTTTTTATCGTTTTTTTCCGGACAGTGTACCCACGCCACCTGTTGGGCTTCCGTTTTGGAGCTTAAAGCGCGTGTTTGGGAACTTTCAATCTATTTTCGTAGCAAGGATATTAGCCAGCGAACGAAAATCGATCAAATTATGGTTTGGGAGGGTTGTTTCAATTTCAATTTTCGAACGGAAGTGCAGGTGGCCGGGAAACCCAGAGCCAGATGGGCTCGAACTTCCAGCGATCTCGTGCGTTCAAAAACAAAGACAGGTCTTCCATCATTCGGCCAAATCGAATCTAAAAGAAAACGTAATTTCAGCGATTACCTTCCTCCCCCTCCAAGCAACTGATGTGGGCCCAAGTGGGCCAGAAAACAAGTGTCACAAAATTAATAACAAGACATCAAGATGGTAGGAAGGGTAGGGAGTGTGGGGATTAGACGGGTTTAGAGCTTGGGTGGTGGCGTGGCGGGGCGGGGTGGGATGGCTTTTGGCCAAAGGAAGCTCTCTTCCCGTAATCTTCCCACACTTATCGGACAGGGTGGTAATTAATTTTTTACCCGATTATATGTATTTTTTTTCTCGTCCACTGGAACCCATTGACAATGACACCCACGGCAGACACGATGATCACGCACTGATAATGCCACGGCCACTGACCACTGACCAGAAGGGGGTTCTGGGTGTTATATTTCGGGGGAGGAGATATAGAAGATATACCTCGTAGGATTGGGTACTAGGGCGATGGTACTCCATGGGCGATGGTTACAGCGTCATGCTGGCTGGCGGACTGACTGGTTGGTTAACCGCAGAACGGAGCTGCGATTAGCTCTCTTTGTGTGTGGAACGTGCCGAATGGTCGGCCATTGGTGGCAAAGGTGGTAACAAGAGAACGGCAACACCTGTCAGGTAAACAGCCACCTCTGGCAGCGCAGTGTCTGTGTTTTGTTTTGTTTTGCTTTTGGCTTGCCTTATGCGTGGGTGGGGTTGTTCTGCGATTGAATGACTGGCTATATAGCTATATAGCTTTGGGGTCCCCTATAGATGGGGCCTGCACTTTTGAGAATTCCTCAACCAACGGGCTAGTTGATATCCTACGAAAGAAACAAACCTCTTAACCACAGAAGGAAAAAGGTTCTATATGTTATACAAGTCTCTTTGAGAAAATATTGCATCATATAAGAGTACACAACATTAGTTTATTGTGAAATAATACTACATATTCTTAATTATTAAATAAAACAAGCTTCTTATGGCTTCGTTTACTCAATACTTTTATATATATTCAGGTAGTAGATATAAGTTTTGGTAATAAATTGCTGTTTTAAATCTTTTTTAAAGCTTAAGCTTAGTATAAAATTATTTAAAACCATTTAGTGAATAATACTTTATAAAAAACTACTAAAAAAGCGTTTTTATTGCCAGTCCCAATGACTAAACATAACATTTTCTATAATAATTTTTAATTATATTGTTTTTTTATGACTTAAAATAACTTATCTTATACTAAAAGTTGTTTTATATCCTCTAATAAATCAAAATTTAAAAAGGTTTTCTCATTAAATGCTTAAAAATGTTAAATAGGAAATTATTTTGAAAACTAATAGAAAAAACCTGATTAACAAAGTTAGTAAACAAAGTTAAAAACAAAGTCAACAAAGTAATTTAATAGAATACAATCTAAAATATATACCAAACATGATGAACAAACTTTGAGCTAATATTTAAGCCTAGAATATCCGTTTAAAGTTCTAATTAAAATATATCATAAAAAACAAACAAAAAAGTGCCTTAAAAAGAGGTACCCTGCATTGATATATGAATTTAAGAGGTTATCTGTAAGATTTGAAACCAAATTTAGTTGAAATATAATTCTATTTCACACTCCCAAAACTTATATTTAAGAAACCATCCAAAAAGTTCTGAAATCCATATAAATATTGCGACTTGGAACTTCTTGGAACTCCCCGCCCCAATATTGCATATTATTTTAGTAACTCGCTTATTTGGAGCCCTGTAACCAAGTTAGCATTAATTTAATATACACCTCCTGTGTGTTATGGCCATTGGTAAGACTGCTGTTGGCCGCCGTCGACAATGGCAGCGACGCCAGCTGAGACGCCAACGCCGCCGCCAACGGTGACTGCCAAGCGTGTGGCTTAAAAGCTAAGGACACGCGCTCAGAACGCTCAGTTCGCAACGAGAAGTCGCCTCGCGCGGTCTGGCGGTGGCAGAAACCAACCAAGAAAACATCATCACTATATAAATAAACTAAAAACATTAAAAAAACAAATATTGGATTCCAAAAAAACAATACAAGTCCCAAAAAGACTAGAATTTTTGTGAAAGTTAGAAACAAAAAACTGAAAACAAAACTAAAATCAAGAACGGTAACAAATAAACCTTTAAACCGGCAACATAAAACAAAAGTAATGCTCTAAAAAGTAACCCAAAAGTATGAATATATAATATTAATGTTTCATTAAAAAGTGTTTCATAAATTTAAAGTTTTTTTTTTGAAATTTTTTGCTAGTTTGCTTTTGAAAAGCGAAATTAACGACGGCAATAATTTATTTTAGTTTTGTGGCGCGCAGTTCGGGTTTCTAAGGCCCCTTTCCCCTGGATAAATATACATATATAGGAGAATATATATCTCTCTATATATATGTACGATTTTTTCTTTTTGGTTTCACGTGGTCCGTTGTTAACAATTTTAATAACATTTCGCCGGCGATCGCTGCCAAAATATTCATGAGTGTCACGGTATCAGAGAGCTTCGATTTTGTATTGAACGGGATTTGGATTAGTATCAATCGAAGATAATATACCCGGCAAGACCGCCCCCCAGCACCTCCTAAACCCTGTTGCTCTCCATATGCCTCTGCCACCGCCATCGCCTCTGTCTCTGCCACTGCCTCTGGCTCTGCCTCAGCCAACGTCGCAGCTGGGTTAACTAGTTTCGAGTTTTGCAAAAATTGCCGCGCATTAATACGAGCTTAAGATCACAGTGGATTAGGTTTTGGTTAAATGCCAATAATTGTTTCACTTTTGTGCCACCTTTGTTCACCTTTTCACAACAAGAACCCTGTTAAGTTTTGGATCAAAATAGGTGACAATATTGAAGGTAGAACTTGTTCAAATAATGCTAAAGAAGGTTTGAGGCTTTAAAGTGATAATAACTATACCCTTTTAGTTGCTAAGATATGCAAGATTCAAAATATTCAAGTTTTCATTCAGAACATCAAGATTTTCAGCCATTTTCTTTGAAACTTCTTCGAAAGCTTTTCAAAAAAGGGTTTTTTGAAAAAATACTGACAATAGTAAGGTAAAAATTTCGACAAACTTATTAGTATTAAATGCTTATTTTGAATTTCATCTAAAATATGAGCTCGAGGATGGAATCTGAACATTTTTAGACAAATATTACTCTGATTTCTGGTCTAAAACAGCGAAATTTTGAACAATCTTCTCCGCTTATACTTCTGTAAGCTTAACTGTTGTGTTTTTGAATTATAAAACTATTAAGAATTATATATTTTTTCTGTGTGTACCACTGTTTGGTTTTGCATCCCCTGCTGAGCGTGGAAACACGTTGGCCCTGATCGCCGATCACCGATCCCCACACACGGCAACACAGAAAAGGCAGAAAAAGCAGCAAAAAGTATTCACAAAAAACAGCAAATCAGCAAATATCCAAAAAGCAGAAAAATCTTAAAAGCACGACTTACCAGCAGGCACTAAACCTGGCCAAGAACCAAGCCAGTGGCGAGATGATATCAGAAGAACATTATCTGTCAAAATCTGCGAAGCCACGTCTTCTGATGGACAGCCGGCAGACACAGTAAAGCCTCTGACAGGTGACCACTGACAGGTAGTGGCTCGAATCTGGTTGATTCCAGTATTTATCGGTTATCAATTGGGTTTTTCTTGGTTTAAAAAAAAGTTGCCACAGTGAATGAAAACTAATGAGTTCTAGGACAAATATATTCCCCACAAATTTTGTTATTTTTTAGGAATATTTTTCAATTTCTAATCAATTAAGAAGTAAGGTTTTATTTTTAGTTTGTATAAAATTCTTTAAAATAGGAAAACCCCATAGAAATAATACTGATCTAGTGGCTGTCCATCATTCTCTGGTTTTTCGATTTCATAATAATACCAATCGTATATCATTCCCCGATATCTGTATCTATATATTGTTTTGGCTTTTCCAGTGCCATCGACGCTGATGTCGCAGTCGGAATCGCAGTCGTCGTTGCCGTCGCAGTTGCAGTCGCAGTCGCCGTCGCAGTCGCAGCCAGCGTCGCTGCCGTTGTTGCTTTAACTGCCAACGGGGCTGCAGTCCGCGATCTGTGATCCGCTGCCCGCGGTCCGCCGTCCATTGTCCGCTCTCCATCGTCCGCTGACCGCTTGTGTGAAAAAAATAAAAGCGGTACCGGCGGGCCATAAATTAGCCAAAAGTGCGGAACGATAAGGTGGCCGGAACGTTATCGTGCAACATGTCACAACAAAAGCAACATGACATCGCACCTGGGACTGGCAGTGGGAGTGGTGGTGCGGCATCTCCTGGGGAGAAGGCCCTGAACAATGGTTACCTGCAGGCCAATGCTCCGCTGGAGGAGCTGAATGCCACGGTGGTGTCGCCCCTCCTGGGCCAGCAGCAGCAGCAGCAACCTCAATTGCAACAGCAGCAGCAACAGTTGCAGCAACAGCAACAGCAGCTGCAACAACCACAAAATAAACTACCAACGGTGGTTTTTCTATCGCCGGATGGCAGCGGTGGCGTTGGCAGTGCTTTGCAGCGTAATCCTGGCGCGTCCTTGAATCCTGGCTCGGGAGTCCAACGCAGCAATGGCAGCAGCAGCGATTGGTTGCTCAAGGAGTCGCAGCAGCGGCGACGATTGCTCGTCCTGGCCATTGCCTTCACGGTCCTGGGAGCGGCCATCGGAGCTCTGGCCATTTATTTTGCCAGTGTACACCAGCGTTGCCAGATCTACCACAGATCCTTGGAGCCAGGTGAGTGATAAATGTAGAAATAAAATACATCCCAAGCTTTGAATCGGATTTCTTTTTAAATTTTACAAATTTCTCTCTGGAACTTATTTAAAGGAAAACTTTCTGCATAATTTCAAGGCACTTAACAAACCATGTCGACTGCCATCTGGGTTTTTCGTCCTGACCAATCGTCAGGCATCCTGTCTACCGTTTACTGTGTCCTACGTCCTGTGTCCTGTAGTCCTGTAGTCCTGATCCGCTCCGCTGACTTCGGCCATGGCTTGCTAAGTGAATTTAGCGCCTGCTCGGCATCCTGACCATTCTGGTGGTGCCCCAAAAACAAATGGAGCAAAAACTCAATTTCCTTGAGGGTGGGGGCAAAGGGAACGAGAATCGTGCAACAGGCTTAAACAGGACGATGCCGGTGTTGTAATCTCCGCTACCCCTGGCCGCCACTTCTCCATCTCCTCTGGGCTCCTGGTGAACTAAATGCCACCCAGTACCACCTTGTTTGAAATTCAATTACAGAATATGTCAAACAACAAGCAGGAACAGCTTGGCAACACAACAAAAAAAAAAAGAACACAGAAACCAAGGGAAGGGAAGGAAAAAAACAATGCCGGGCATTCGCTTCCTGGCAGCCTTTTTGTGGTCCGTCACTTTACAGGCACAGTGGCTTGAATCCCTCCTTAGAGTTTCTCTTTTATAACTATTTAAAAGAAATATTACACAATTACTATAAATAAAGTGTACCGGGTATGGATATTCTTTGGCATTTCTAAAAATATAAACCAAGAAAACGTCAGAGATTCTTTTCTTGAGACACACCAGGACAGTGTCCTTCCCCTGCCATGCCAATTCTTCGATCCTTGGGCATGAGGGAGTCCTGAATATGCAGTCCTGGATATGTGGTAGCGCCCTAGAAGCCCCTTCCTCACAGATTCCTCCGTTTTTCTGTTGGTTTGGTGGGAATATGGCGGGTACATGGAATAATGCGATTCAAAGCAACTGAAATATTCAGGAGCAAGGATGTCTGCCGGAGCATAATTTACATCTTCATGTGCGTCCCCCTTGATTTCACTTTCATTTTCATTTTCAGTCTTTTTTTTTTGTTTTTTATTTCCTTAAAAATAAAAAACCAAAGCAAAAAAAAAAAGCAATCAATCGGCATCGGCCTGGGATGTCTATGAATTTTTTAACGGCCGTTTCAATCGATCGCGTTCCTACATCTTCGTCCTGGGGCCTCCTTATATCCTGCCAGTTAGCCTAATTGAATATTCAAACACACACAGCGTGTCCATCTCCGTTATAAAACGTGTTTTTAATGTTTTGGCCCAAACCGAAAATTTTCATTCATCGCTGCTGCCAGTATAAAAAAAGGGATGTTTCTCTCTCTGAACCATCAAAGCCTATTTGGAACGCCGTGTTCGTGTTTATATATACATGTTTTTTATAACAATTTAAAAATATCTCATTGCTGGCATCTCCATAAATACCCAACAGCATCGTCATTATCGTCATTATTCCATCATCGTTGGGTAGAAATGGAAAGAACTTGCGGTAGGCCTGGCCTTGACTATGAAATTTCCTCGTTTTTTTCGCCTTTTAGGTCCATCGATTTTTGCCCCTCTGTTCGGGTCCACCTTAAAGCGGACCCTTAAAGTTACAATTAATTAAAAATCTATAAAATCTAATTATAAATAATAAAAAAAAAAAAATACAAAACCTCTCTCTATAGAAACTCTATGGAAATATTTTACGATTACCAGACACTTGTTCGGGTCTCTCTTTATCTGCTTTTTTATGGATATTTCTGTTGAATTTTTACCATCTTGGCCAGAATATTGGTATTGATTGATTTCCCCCGAAACGGACGAAATAGCTGGACTTTTTGGTGGGATGCCCGGTTGCCTGTTAATTCCATAACATAATGAAATTCCCGTTCCCTTAACCCAGTAAAACATAACTGCCTTGGCCACTGGGGAGGGAACTGGACGTTCAACCCGACTGGGGGGCACTTGCCACATGCCACTAGGATACTTGCCACTCGGACACTTGCCACTTGGCCACTTGCCTCGTGGTCCTGTTAAACCTATTAACGCCGCGGCAAATCCTATTAACTTGGCCAGTGGTTTCTGGTGAAAATGATGGCCTTTCTGGCTGGTTGAATCGCTTTAATCGCTTTAATTAATAACCAAAGTTGCCTTCTCCTCAAGCCGCACCCCGTTTCCCGTTTATTGACAAGGACAACATGCAACATGTGTCCTGGCCTGTGCTTTTATTTTGTTGTAATCAAAAATTCAAATTCAATTTGCTTGAGTGGCGCAATATTGCTCATACGCCGTGTGTGTCGCTCTAAAAAAAATCTTGTAAATGGGGAAATCTTGTAACTCTAATTGCAGACAATGGCGGCGGCGACAGGAGCAATTCCTGGTGGACCCAGGAGGGTCAGAGGACTGGCCAGGAGGGGTCACCACCGGAGGGCAGCATTTGCATGACCCAAGAGTGCGTGAGAACAGGTAAGCTGAGATCCATTTACCAGGTCTTTACCTATAATTTTTGGTTGTGGTTTCGGGTTTGGTTTTGCCAAACAAGGGAAGAAAATTGACCACTAATAGACCTTATTTAGTGGGTACAGTGAAACGTTGTTAAGAATATTTATGGAAAGCAAAGGTAGCAAAGCAATATTCGTGTTTCGAGACTAGGAACCTAGAACCTTTAACTCATTTCCTGCCATAGCTTGTAAGCTCTACTGTACCCAAGAATGGGGTTCCTCAATTGAGGGTAAACTACGCGAAGGGCAGCAGACCTCTGCCAACCATCTAATGTGTGTGGTTTTATTTGTGTTGTAAATTATTTATTAGCTATTAAGATGGGTTAAGTGCTCGCAAAACAGACACTCTTTGGGGGCATAGCGCTGAGGGAGTAGGGAAAAAATGTACGAATGGGGAACAGGACATCTGCCGTCCGTCGAACTCCCTGACATGCCCGCTCCAATTGCACTTACATGTCAACTGAATGCGAAACAGACAGCAACACCTCCAAGACCTCCAGGACAACTCCAAGGGAAACGATGGAGGTGCTGGTCGATGGACGGAAATTGTTCTGGTGATTGACTGACTTGCCACTGGTACTGGTGTGGTGGCTACACCTGTCTCAGCTGTCCCGGTGCAAGGTATTTCCCTGGAATATTCAGACAGGACATGGCCATTGGCCACCAGCAAATTACCAAATGATGCAATCGCTCCACTTTGCTTAGAGCACTTTTTTGGGGGGTCAACCGCAACCCTGCGGGATTTCGGTAAATGGGAAAGTTTCGAGAATTACCATATAATTGGTAGCCCAGATCCCTAATCGGAATTGATTGATTTGGAGAACTTTAATTTTTATTTGGAAATTTGCTTATTTGGGTCCTTTGCTTTTTTGCCAATTAAAATATCATCATACTTAAGCTGTCTGTATTTTTCAATCCAAGAAGTTCCAAGAAAAGCAATCGAGGAAACGCTTAGCATAAATTAATGACTTTCCGGGAAAACTGAAACTGAAAATGAAAATCCAGTTCGCTAATGAATTTTCCAGCCAGTTTTCCCTTTTTCTTAATGAGCAGACACGTTGATTTATGGAATGGCAATGCAGGCCAAGACTTTGTCTCCGACTTTGACTTTTCCTCACAACTTTTGTCCGAACGGAAAACTTTTCCGCCACCTGAGCAAGTGCATCCGCCGCTGGAGCGAGAGGATTCCCTCCCTGGTTATCTCTCTTATCATAAAAGTTTTTTGCGGATGATTTGTGGACCAAGTTTAGAAGGGAACCAACGCCGGTGACAGCTTTGGCTTTGCGATCAAAGGGCCATAAATTATGGCTCCAAACGGGGTGACCACTTAATTGCCAGCCCAGGTGACGGCTTTCCCAGACTGTGTCCCGTTTGATTTACAGGCTAATAATATGGAGTGGAACCGCAACTAAACGCATTGCAATTTCCACACACAGCCGCCTCCCTGCTCTCGGCCATGGACCTTACCGCCGATCCCTGCGAGGACTTTTTTCAATACGCCTGCGGAACGTGGAACAAAGTGCATCCAATACCCGAGGACCGCAGCTCCATTAGTACTTTTGAGGTGGATTGCGATTCGAGTTGGTTTTGGGTTATATTTATTGTAAAATTTTATATTTTTTAGGTTCTTTCCGACCAGCAGCAGGTTATCCTGCGAGGCGTCTTGGAAGAGCCGATCGATGAGCGCGACAACCAGGCCACCATTAAGGCCAAGACCTTTTTCAAAAGCTGCATGGATATTCGTAAGTTTATTTAGAGCTACATAAGGTTTGGAGCGACATAAAAAAGTAAGCTTTTATGTCGTTTCTTAGACTTTTCGAATCATTCTTTTCCAGAAGCTTTTAGAGCTGCTTTAGATTCTGAACGACATAGAAGAAAGTCTTTTGAAAGGCTTACTGAATGTTTTAATTTTAATTAAGATTAAGCTCCGTTTTTTATGGATTTCTGCAGCTCAGATCCGGAAGATTGGCTCGGGTCGGCTTAAAGAGGTCCTGCAGTCCCTCGGCGGCTGGCCGGTGATCGAACGGGACTGGCGTCCGCCGGAGCATCTTTCCGTGGAGCGTCTGATGGGCCAGCTGCGATTGAACTACAGCGAGTCGGTGATGATCGAGCTGTACGTGGGGGCGGATGACAAGAACAGCTCGGTGAACATTCTCCAGATGGACCAGCTGCAGTACGCCCTGCCCTCGAGGGACTACTACCTGAAGGAGAGCAGTGCCGGCGACCGGAGGGCCTACCACCGCTACATGACCCAGGTGTCCCTTCTACTGGGGGCGGACCCGGACACTGCCGCCGCCGAACTGGAGGAGGTGGTGCAGCTGGAGACGCAGCTGGTGAACGTCTCCCTGGCGGAGGCGGACCGACACGACACCAGCACGGTCTACAGAAAGCTGACCCTGCCGGAGCTGCAGGAGCTGGTGCCGGAGGTGCAGTGGGCGGAGTACCTGCAGACGGCCCTGGGTGAGGGCATTCCCTTGCAGACGGATGAGCCGCTAGTCACCTACGGACTCAAGTACCTCACAGAGATGGGAAAGATCCTGGCCAGAACCGATCGCCGCGTCGTCCACAACTACATGCTCTGGCGGCTGGTCATGTCCCTGATGGCCCACATGATCGACGAGTACCAGAGGGAGCGGGTGGAGTTCCGTAAAATCCTCATGGGCATTCAGTCGGAGAGGACGCGGTGGTCGCAGTGCGTCGAATGGACCAACAAGAAGTTGGGCGTGGCCGTGGGTGCCCTCTTCATTCGCGACAACTTCAACCAGGAGAGCAAGGAGGTGGCCCTCGAGATGATTCACACCATCCGGGCGGCGTTCAATGAGCTCCTCACGGAGAACCACTGGATGGACGACGAGACGAGGGCGGTGGCCAAGGAGAAGGCGGACTCCATGAACGAGAGGATCGGGTATCCGGAGCTCCTGACCAATGCCACTGAACTGGAGCAGGAGTACGTGAATGTGAGTAAAGAAAAATTGTGCTATGGCTTCGATAAACTTATGTATATTCTCTTTTCTTCAGTTGACAATTGTTCCGGATAACTTTATTGACAATGTCCTGGGCATCCTGCAATGGGAGTCCGAAAAGGTTCTCCACCTTCTGCGCCAGCCGGTGGATAAGGAAAAGTGGACCACTGAACCGGCAGTGGTGAATGCATTTTATAATCCCAACAAGAACGACATAGGTGGGTAGAACGAAATAAAACTTGTCATGTTTTTATTTCTTATTTCAATTTAATACAATCATTGACCTTTTGACCTTTTCTTTTAGTATTTCCCGCTGGCATATTGCAACCGCTATTTTATAGCCAGCACTTTCCCAAATCGTTAAATTACGGCGGCATTGGCGTGGTCATTGGCCACGAGATCACCCATGGCTTCGATGACAAGGGACGGCAGTTCGACAAGGAGGGCAACATGATGCAGTGGTGGAATAACGCCACCATCGAGGCGTTTAGGGAGCGGACGCAGTGCGTCATCGATCAGTATTCGCGCTACAAGATCAACGAGGTGGACATGTATATGGATGGGCGGATGACGCAGGGCGAGAATATCGCCGATAATGGTGGTCTTAAGCAGGCTTTTAGGGTAAGTTGGCTTTTTTATTCAAGCCATTAATCTAAATATTAATTTCAAAAATTGTCTTCCCAGGCCTATAAAAAATGGGAAACCCTTCATGGACGAGAGCAACTGCTGCCTGGCTTGAATATGACCCACGATCAGCTATTTTTCTTGAACTACGCCCAAATCTGGTGCGGATCCATGCGACCGGAGGATGCTCTGACCAAGATCCGGTCCTCGGTCCACTCGCCGGGCTTTGTCCGGGTCCTGGGCCCGCTCTCGAATTCCCGGGACTTTGCCCGCGCCTACAGCTGTCCGCTGGGAAGCACTATGAATCCGGCGGAGAAGTGCAGCGTTTGGTAGTCCCCTACGGCACTGGATGTATTTTTTTTTACATATTTATATCGCATATTATATATGATATATATATATATATAGTATATATATATCAAAACACACACATACAAAAGAACACATAAAACAAACTTACATAGAGATGATAGTGTGGACATTTTTTTTGTGTAGTTATCCTGATTTAAATTCGTTTTTATTTGTTATAGCGCAGTAATGCATGTGTACTTTATAATTGGCTATATATATATTTATATATATATAGATTTATATATTTATAGAATAATAGTGTGTTTGTAGCTGCCCTCTGTACCCTTGACCCCTGACCCTATCTTTGTTCCACCAGCCCTTCGCGAAAGAAACGGCATTATATTCGTAAATAAAGAACTTGTACGGAAATCGGAGAGGTTTTCAAATTTTTTTTTTTGGGGCAACGAGGCGTATGAGTAATATATTAAGTATACGCAATGTTGGATGGTACTAGAAATTATTTCCATTGTGTGACGGAATTCAAATTCCTTAATTTATTCATTAATAAAGAACTTATACGGAAATCGGAGAGGTTTTCTAATTTTTTTTTGGGACAATGGGGCGTATGAGTAATATATATTAAGTATACGCACTGTGGGACGGTACTAGAAATTATGACTCTATTTGTTGGTTTTTTTTTACATGAAATGGTAATTTTAGATTCCCCAAAACCTTTCGTATACCATAATAATAAATCCTTGATGATATTTTCTTTTCAAATTCTCTTTAATTTATAATGCTCTGTTTTTTTTGTTTTTTTCGCAGCTGACTTTACATAGTTTATGTTCTCAATATATATATATATATATGTATATGTATATATATATATATATATATATATGTTCGTACGTATCTAGTGGAACCAATCGAACCATTTAAATTATACGCAAAGGACACGCAACGAAATGATTACAACTTTTTCCTTTCTGGTTTTTTTTTTTTGGCTATTTCTTACAGAGTTTCATGGCTTTTCCATTTCTGTGTTTTTGGTTTTTTTTTTGTACAGCAGAGGATAGTGCTTGAGTTCACTTGTTATTTATTTCTTAATTTCAATTTCACTTCTAATGGTATTTTTTTTTTTGTTTTGCTTGCAAAGAATTTACGGCATGGAGCTAAAAGCAATTTAGTTTACTTTTGCATTTCGTTTCTGCCATTACGGCGATAATTTTTAAATTTAACTCACTTTTTACTAATTTTTCTGTGGTTTTTATTAGCTTTGTTTTCTATTCCTTTTTTGATTTCGTTTCTTGAATTAACATATATGTTTTGTAGCAGTGTACCTAATTATTAATCAACAAGAAGAAACATTCTTTATAGTTTACTTTACTCTTTGCATTAAAAACAGAAAAACAAAACTGAAAACTCAAAACTCACTCAACTAAAAACCCATAAGGAAATATATTCAGTTTTATTTTGAATACTTTTTTTTTACTCCAAGCAGGTACATTAAAAAATTACAATTACAAAAAAAATGTTCAAAACTACTAGCGCTTTAACCTAGAAACACCATGCTTTATTTTAACTATATATTTTTTTAGTTTTTTCTGTTTTCTTTTATTTTTTATTTCTTCATAATGTATTCTCTAAGTAATTTCTTTGTTTTCCTGCCTCTTAAATAGTTTTTTCTTTAATTCAATTTTCAGAGTTGCATTTTCCTGTCACTCCTGCTTGGATTGCTTACCGTTATTTTGGGAGTGAATGTAGTGTAGTGTGCATGGTACAGATAGAGATAGAAAATGCTCGATAGAGAGAGATAGGGACAGAGAGCGAGAGCGAGAGGAGACAGTGAAGTATCTGATAAATTTGTATATTTATTTTTTAATTCGTAGAGAAAGGCACAGATGAAATTATCGTATAATTAAATATTTTCTTCGCTTACTAATTCTTTCCTCACAAATCCATTTCTAAGTTTTAAAGTTTATCTAAACTGGAGAGCTCTTCTTCATATATATCCTTTTTTTATATATCTTTTTTTTATAGTGTGTACAAAGAGTGTCAAAATTTGTTGTTTGTTTCCTTGTTGAAAAAAATTCATAATTTTAGCTTAGACGATGTTGAAAAATTGACAGTGTTAAGTAAGTGTTTCTACTCCGCTTTCTACTTGGCGTTCCTACTCCGCTTTCTACTACGCTTTAGTGCCTTTCTAGCTGGCTGGCTTTTTTCTGTTCAAGTGCCTAGAAATATCCTGATACTCTATTGTAATTCGTTGATAGTTCCATATATACACTCTATATATATATATATATAGTCATTAAACATTAACCATTAAATTTCTACTAATTTTTCTTCACTTTTCACTTTTTATAAATGCTACTTCTTAAAGTTCTGCTTCTGCTTGTAGTGTTTTTTTTTTAGTGATTAGTTCTGAGTGTTTTTCATATATTATTATTTTATATTTATCCAAAAAAAAAAAATAACACACACACATTACACATACAATTTATGAATACCCTTAATGCATTGGCCTTGGCACTAATTTTTGGGGATTATCATCTGGAAGCCTTCTGAAGAGGAAACTAGAGACAGGGATGGGACGTTGGGGTATCGGGTATCGGGTATCGGGTATAGATTGTCTATTATTATTTTTGAATGAGTTTGTGTTTTTTTCTGTGTGTATTTAAGTACCTAAGTAAATTCGTTTGCACAAAGTTTATTATTCCCCTTTTCCGTAACATTTTCAAGCCAATTTCTCGAATGCCAAACGCAAATTCTTTGCTTTACCGATCTTAGACTGGGTTTCGATCTTAGAGACTACAGTTTTCTATTGCTTATCAATGCGGCAATAATACATACAGTATATATATATATATATATCTTTCTTTTTTGTAATATATATCATTATATATATACTCGTATATGCTGTTTCTGTTCCATTGGCTAAGCTATGTAAAATACACTCAAATATATTGCATACATACAGGCGTTCTATATACAGACAGCAAGTTTTTTGTTCAGTGTGAGTGTGTGTTTGGGTGTTTGGGTGTTGGTGTTAGTGTTAGTGTTAGTTAGGGTGACCGTTCTTCTCCATATAAATATTTAAACTTTAAGAGCTAATCACAGAGTTGATGATTTTTTTGTTCACAAATTTCCATCATGCATGTTTGTTTTTTGTGTGTGTCGTGAATGCAGTATCCCTATTTTTATATATATATATATATTTTTATTATATATAACTGTATGTGTTTATATAAATTGCATATAACGGTTTTTTCTTATTTTTTGTATATTATATAATTCACACACATTTTTTCAGGTCTGCTCTACAACTCGAAACGGAAAACATTTCTAATCAACTTTGAAACTTAGCTAACTTTTTGGTTTTTTGTTTTTGGTTTTTGTATTTTATTTTTTTTTTTAGTTTGTTATACTTTTTCGTGTAAAGTTCTTGTTTTTAATTTAAAGTTATGAAAACCGTAGGATTGCACTAAAAACAGTTGACAATTTTGCTTACTAGATTGCTAGAGTTGCTTTTTTTTAATCTTGGTTTTGTTTTCTGGGGATTTCTTTGTTTAGTTTTTTAAACCTAAAACCATTAGCTCTTTTTCTTTTCTGCAATACTGATTTATTGTTTTAAGTTTAGAAAATTCCCTAAGGTAGGCTTTTATCTTTTTAGAAAGCCGGGTTTGTCGGGTCTGTTGGGTCTGTTGGGTCTGTTGGGTCTGTTAGGTCTGCCGGGTTGAAAGGTTTTAAGGATCTCAAAAAAGAACATAAAATAAAGGATAGTTTACAGTTTTCCTAGCTAAAGGGATTTTTATTTAGTTTTTAGTTTTAATTTTTTATTTCCAACCCGGCAAGAAGTGTTTCTGATATTTTTCTAGTCCATGGAGGACTGCGGGGACTTGACCAGGAGAAGCTCCTTGTAGTCGCTGTCCCTGTCCTCCGTGTTCTCCAGATCCTGCTGCTCCCGCTGATCCATTCTTCGCCGTTCGCTGATGATGCGAAGGATGTCCGAGGAGTCGGACTTGCTGAGACCCGGAATATCGGAGGAGCCTTGGCCCGGCTCCGAGATGTCCAGCTTGACGGTGCTGGCGACTGTACCAGGACCCGGAGCAGTGCCAGATCCTGTGGAGTCCAGGCTGGTGGTTGGCAAAAGGAGGGAGCTCTCGTCCATGTCGGCGTCCTCGTCGAGGGCCTGTTGTTTGAAGAGCTGCTTGGTGCTGCCGCTCCGACTCCTCGGCGGCATCGACCTGGGCACGGAGAGGAGCAGGCTGCTCCGCATGCATCCCTGGTCCACCGACTGGGACCAACCGAAGGGTCGCCGCTGGCTGGGCGTGGGCGTGGGCGTGGGCAAGGACGTAGTTGTGGGCGGGGATAGGGGCGGAGGCGGCGGCAGAGGTGCCGGCACTAGAGAGCTCACCACCGAGAGGCTTTCCGTCTCCAACGACTCCAGATGACCCACATCGGCGCTGCGAACACTGCGTATATCATAGGAGGCAGTGTCCTCCAATCCGGGTGAGCCGCCGCCGCCTGCACCCTCCGCTCCCGACTCGAGGCTCTCGAAGATAGTCCCCCTGCGATGATAGTCGAGGGCATCGCCGCCCCAGGGCAGCGAGTCGCAGCTGGTGCGCTTGGCCTCCAGGTTGCGTCGTCGGATGGCCTGCTCGTCCAGCGAGCGCTCCTTGGAGAGCACGCCGCGCTTACGGAAGCCGGCGGCCGCGGAGGCGCGACGCCCGCGGCGACGTCCGTCCAACGGCGGTAGCGGGAGGCCGGCGGCCCCACCACCACCCAGAGGCGGTAGCGTTAGCTCGCCCGTTAGGACACCTCCGACTGCCGTCGCTGGAATGCCGAAGGGCTCGCCCAGCCGGGCGCCGAGCGCCTGAGGCGTCAGCGTGCCCCCCATCTCGGCCAGACTGAGGCCGAGGGTAATGGAGTTTGGATTTGGTGGCTGATTGAAGTACTGAACGGTTTGGCGGCGGGCACCCGCTCCAGGACCGAATCCTCCCGCACCCCCCACTCCACCACCGCCAGCCAATTGATTTAGATTGGTGGCCGCGGAGCCGGTGAGGCTGCCTTGATTGTTGCCAATTGGGAATTTCTTGTCCAACGAGGGGGTGCTGTAGATGAAGTTCTTTGGCAGCGATTTGACTTTGGCGAGGGGGCGCGGGGGCGGGGCCGCCTTCGATTGCGCCTCCGCCAGCTGCTGGCACAGCTTCTGCTCCTGGGCAAACTCCTGTTCGCGCACCAGCTCACGCTCGAGCTCCACCTCCATGTCGAGCTCATCTTCCATTTGCTTGTGGCTCTCCTCGAGGTGTTTCATCAGTACAGCCACGACGACGTTCACTAAAACGAATTGCGCCATTAGCACGAATATCACAAAGAATATGGGAGCAATAACCGAGCTGACGCAGCAATTGCGTACACAATCGGCCGCGTCATCGCAATTATCCCTCAGCGTGTCCTTCATGATGCCGTTCCAATTATCGCCAGTCGCTACGCGAAACAATGTGAGGAAAGCCATGCCAAAGTTGGCGAAGTGCGCGTGCTCGCCCAGTCCCTGGCAGGGTATCTCGTCGGAGCACTCGAGTCGCCCGAACAGCTCCACGCCCAGTGCCGCGAATATGAAGAATAGCAGGAAGAACAGCAGTCCCAGGTTGCCCACTTGGGGAAGGGCCTGCATCACGGTGTCCAGCAAGGCCCGGATCCCTTTTGCCATTTTGAGGAGCTTCAAAACTCGGGCTATCCGCAGGACTCGCATCACTCGTATAATCGTCGGGTTGATCGGTATGAACTTCTCCGTTTCTAGTTCCTCCAGTACGATGCCCACTATGGAGAGTAGGACTATGCCCACGTCGAGCTGGTTCCAGCGATCCTTGAGGTACAGACGCCAGCCCAGAGCCACCAGCTTCATGTTGGCCTCCAGGATGAAGACCGCCGTGAAGAAGTAATTGAAGATTTTGAGAGCGTACTTGAGGGGGTATGGCATCTTGTAGTATTCCATGGCCATGGTGACCACATTCAGCCCGATGACGGCGGCAATGGCCAGGTCGAAGTACTTGGAGGTGACCACGTTGTGGACGAACATCCGGGTGGGGGAGTAATTGGTGTAGTAGGGCGGCTCGTGCATCCGTCGCCGCTTCTTCTCCATTTGAAGGGCCCGCTTGGCTGCTCGCCGGATCTTTTCCTCCTTCTCCTGCTCCTCGCGACACCGATGGAAGTTCTCCACCACCACGCCCACGAACATGTTCAGGACAAAGAAGCCCACCAGCAGGATGAAGGCTATGAAGTAGAGGAGTCGCCACTCGTTGTAGTTGACAATCGGCTGTTGATCAACGCCGACGGCATCCAGTCCAGTGTACATGATGTTGACCCAACCGTCACGGGAGCTCAGGACGAACAGGGACATCAATGCCTTGCCGAGATCGTCGAAATTGTACTTCCTGTTCGTCCAGACATTGCCCGGTATCCGACGACATTCGTCCGCATTCCGCACGCCTTTGATGTTCTCGCCCTCGCAGTAGTAGAAGGTGCCCTTGAAGAGCTGCACGCCCAGGATACCAAAGATGATGAAGAAGGTGCAGCAAATCAGCACGATGTTGCCGATGGGACGCAGGGACGATAAGAGTGTTTGCACGACTAGTTTCAGACCCGGGGCTCGGTTGATCACCCGCAGCGGCCGCAAGGATCGGAGTAGTCGAAACACCTGCAAGGATATCCCGCAAAATGGCGGTAAAAAGAAGAGAAAACAGGACGACAGTCGACTGTCATGAGTGAGGTCATGGCTGGTTGGTGAATTGGCTAAACGGTATGGCAAGCAGTTCACAAATACACTGCTTGCTCGGCAGCTGAAGCTTAACCTTCGGCTTTTGGCGCCAGACGGCGTCTTGAAGCAGTGCTGCCTTAATTATTAATTCTTTTAATTTTAAATTAAGGGAATAAAAAATACATTTTAAATTTTATGTGAGTTTAAAACTAGTCAAAATACTTTGTGGGGAATTTTTCTAAATCGGGGTGCGAATTTTGTAAGGAATAAATTGAACGAAAAATAGCTTAAGTTTCTTTTAATTTAAATTTTCTATAAAAAAATTCCTGTTTTTTAAGGCAACACTCTTTAAAAGGCATAAATATAACTGTGTAAATACATTTTAAGCCATAAATAAAAGAAAATAAAAAAAGCACAAGCCCAGTCTAATGAATAATTGAAAATATCAAAAAATATACATCTCTGAATTCCATTTTTTAAAATAGAAAACATTTGTTAAAAAATCCAGTTAAGGGCTGAATTTAGCATTTAAACATTCATATTTTTTGATATTTTCTCTTTTCAAAATTCGACTCTTTTGGGCCATTAACAACAGTTAAAACAGTCAACATTTTGGGATGAAATTAGCCAAGCTAAATGACGGTGTCGAGGGGGGCGAGCGATGGTTAAGCAATAAAGTGTTAATATATCGGATATTATGGAATATAAATGTATATATAAATGACATGTATATGGAATATATGAAAAATATGAAATATTTGTAAAAGCACAACCAACAAATGATATGTTTTAGGGGTTTAGCATGAAATGAAAAAGCAGAAAACGATTCTTAATGTTTTTTGCTAAAATCCATTACAGAAAAGTAACAATTAGGGCTAAGACATTAATTATATATTATTCTAATAATTAAGATAAAGAAAAAACAAAAGAAATATAAGGGATATTAAGGTTTTATTAAGAATTTTGATATTTCTCAATGTCTTAGCCCCTGAATGTCTTTTAACTTGAGAGGTTTTCATTTTTCGATTGGAAACTCAAAAGAAACATTTAACTATTTACAATAAAATTATTCAATGAAGGTGAGCCAACAAATTACTTGAGTTTTGTTTTAAATATTTTCGTTTTTTTAAGGAAGGTTTTTGTTCTTAACTTTCTTTTTGTTTTATATTTTTTTTTGGGAAGGGGTCTACGCACACTTAACAAATAGTGAAAACAAATTGAATTCAGATTGCTGATTAACGCATAAAGGAGCGGAAATTTACCTGAATTAGCGAGTTAGATATTTAATATATATAATTGATTATATATATATTGTATATATATGTATGTACATGGGATATTTAGAGAGATACCCGATTTTGAAACGACATGTTTTGCGATGGAAATTGAAAACAAAATGGAAGAGTTTTTTTAGAAAGTGAAGCGGTTTTCTTGGAGTATTGGTGAGTGTGTGAGTGTTAGTGAGCATGTGTAGGTGTTGGTGTTTGTGTGAAAAAGAAAAGGATATAGATAAAGATAGAGATAGATAGAGAGATAGAGAAGGGCCAATCAGCAGACAGATAGAGATAGAGCAATAGAGCGAGCGGGCTTGATCTGGATTTTGGTTTCGGTTTTGGATTTAGCTTTAGCTTTATCCGATCCAGCCAGATAATGGGCGCGGTCGTAGGATACGTGGCAAGGGCGTGGCAAGTACTATATATATACATATATAGGCATGTATATATTTATATTTTGTAGCTGTTCTTGTTGTTCTTGTTGATGGTCTGCTGTAGCATTCGTTTTCATAGTTGCTTGCTTAATTGATAGCTTGATAGATAGCTTGATTGATAGCTTGATTGATTGCTTGATTGCTTGATTGCCTGATTGTTGACTACTGCTGCTGGCGGTTTGCAAAGATTGCCATGGACCCTGAGCCCGTACTTACCCTTAAAATCCCAAATATCCTCGGACTCGATTCGCTAATCAGGGACATTAACAAATCAATTATGGAAATGGTAACCAAAGATCCATCCATGATATTCCAGCCGGAAGTGAAGTAAGCATCCGGGCCGTAAAACATGCCCGTTGCCACAACCTTTTTGTGTGTTTTTGGGTTCAATCATAATTGAATATCAATCAAAAAATGAGACAAAGTCGAACGGCGAAAGGAGTTGGGACTCACCTTGATGAACATTTCGACGGTGAAGACGACGGTGAACACGTAATTGGCTGTTGACAGGAACAATCTTTCGGTGCTGCTTGGAGGGATGTTTGGTCTTTCCATCGCCAGGGTGATGCAGTTGAGCGCGATGAAGAGCAGGACGACGTTGTCGAACCACTTTTGGTTCACGAACCACGTGCAGATTTGCCGGAATCTGCAAAAGAGGAGCAAGGACGATAGAGCAAGGTGAGTGAGTTGGAATGCCAGCACAGGATAACTTGCAGACAAAGTTCGAAATTCAATTTTCCACTCTATGAAAGTGAGCGAAATGGCGGACAGGCAAGACAAGTTTGTAGTTCAGTTCTAGGATACTCAGAGTCCTGGGTATACACTTTGAAATATTTACTATTTATTGATTTATTTATTAAGATTGAAAACCTTGAATTGAAAAGATTCAGAGGAGCTTTAATCTGGAGCTATGAACCTCTGAAAATATTTAGAGAATCCTTCTAAAGGATACCCACCTATTCTCCTCCGGAAAGATATAGAGCGAGTAGTCCTCGCGCTCGATGGTAAAGTGCTTGGGCGTGAGCTGCTCGATGAGCATCTTCAGCTTGGAGACGCGCTCCCCGCCGGGCACACTGGAATGTGACTGCATCGCCGCCAGCTGCAAGTGCTGGTGCTGCTGTTGCTGGTAATCCTTGGATAACCTGGGATGTGAGCCGCCCGCATGGCCCGATGGATACGGTGGCTGGGTGGTCGAGGAGAACGAGTCCTGGCGCTGCTGGAGCAGCTGCTGTCGGTGGAGCTGCTGCAGCTGCTGGAGTTCCTTCTCCTCCAGCCGCTTCTTCAGATTGTAGTGACTGATGGAGTTCTTGCGCTTGTCCCGCGCCTCCATGTACTGCTGCAGCATGGTGTCCGGTTCGTTGAGGTTACCGTACGACTTGTTCCACTTGTCCAGGTCCATCTTGGAGTTGGTGTACGACAGGGACTTGCGATTGGCCTCCAGGTTGTGTAGATTCAGGTGTGAGGTCTTGCTGAAGGCCAGTTCGATGGAGCTCATCCTGCGCTGGCCGGATCCCGGACGCAGCCTGGTCGGTGGCTGGTTGAGATTGAGGTTCTGGTACACCTGGGAGTTGAAAATGCACGCCGAGGCCCGGCGGCTTCCGGCTCCCAGGCCTACGGGTCCACTGCCAATGCTCAGGGTATTCGAGAGGCGCCTGATGGAGTTCTGGGGACTGAGACGGTTCGTTTCCTTCGAGGTGCTTGCAGTCTCCTTGACGGCTGTTGCTGCGCCTGATCCTCCTCCTGGACTGGCTCCGGCTCCTCCTAGTCCTGCTCCTCCACCTCCGCTTCTCAGCAGGAAACTATTGTCTCCATTGTTTAGGTGCTGCTGCTCCTCATCCTCCTCCTGCGCCGCGGCTCCCGCCAAGGCCAGGTGCGCCTCCTCGGCACCGCCAGGACCAGGCCGCCGTTTCTTTGAGCTACCCCGCCGAAATCTCGGCTTGAAGCCGCCCTGAGGGGGCAGCGCCAGGGGCAGGCGCTCGCTGGAGGAACTGCCGCTGGTGGAGGCGTTGCCAGTGTTGCCTCCCAAGCTCACGTCATTCAGGCTCTGCGCCTCCGCCTGCGTGGAGGATATGGTGGGCACGTAAATGGGCGTGGCAGCCGCCGCTGCCGTGGAACTGGAGCTCTTGGAGATGTCATCGATGATCAGGCTGTGCATGCTGCCCATCGAACTGCCAGGACCTCCACCGGGCATTCCCACGCCCAGCTGGCTAGCGTTAAGGATATTCAGGGGCTTGTGGGCCAAGACCGGCGACGGCGGGATGAGATCGATGGAGGGAATGCCCTCGTCCAGGCTGCGCTGACCTCCGCTGAAGATGTTGGGGGGTCGCAGCAGCGTGGGGGAGGGCGAGCTCGGGGGCTGTCAAGGTAAAGCATGGGAAATTATATTTTTATTAAGTTTATATTAATGATTACAGAGTTTTTAGGGCTGCCATAATTAGTTTTTGATACTTTATTTATGCTTTTAAATAAGATTTTTATTCCAAATCGTTTTTAAAAACAAAAAAACTTCTTAAGCTTATCTTTAAATAGAGATTTAATCCCCGCTTTAAATTTCAAATTCAAAAATGTTACTTTTGCGCCTAACAGCTGTTTAGTATTAATCACTTGTATTAATCGCAGCTTTTCTACTAAATAGTATGATCCCCCATCCCTGCCTAAGATCCCCCATCTCTTTGCTTTCTATCTCCCTCTTGATCGGCCCCCCTTGCTATGCTTCTTCTTCTGTAATGGATTACATTTGTAAGCGGAGGTGCTTTTTGTCGTTTAAGCCTGTGTTTTATTATTTAAAGCTTAAAGTGATCGTTCACAGCGTAAGAAAATTGTAAAACTATAATAAATATAGTCCCTGCTTCACTGGCGATGGTAAATATTTGTTTAAATAACGTTTTAATATGTAATTCATAAAATTTGTTCCATTGCAGCCGCGTGCGTAAGCCACTTTGGAAGCCCTAAGCTCTGCACCGCCAAGTACCGTTAATGAAAGCAAACTGTTTATGCGAATGTAAATATTTAAAAAATTTACACCCAAGAAGAAATATTGGCATGTGAGTTTATTTATTTATTATTTTTTATTTATAAAAATCTTTTTTGTTTTAAATTTATGACTGAATTCTTGGTAATTATTGATTCTTTATGATAAAATTCTTACTTTTTATTTTAAATTTGGTTAAAATATTGTAGGTGTAAATAATAACTCTACTAATTCGTAAAAAATAAGAATTTTTTCAACCTAAAGTTATTTTTCTGACAACCCTGCTTTTGGTAAAGGTCTAAAGGATTAAACGAAACAAAACCCACCTCCATGTCGCCCCACTGGCGGAAGCTCATGCCGGGCTCCAAAGTTGTGCTGGGCGAGTCCTGGGGCGTGGCCGCCGTCGTTGTGATGATGGGCGGATCCCGGACGAGCCGGATTTTGGAGAGGCGTGGCGCCTCGCTGCGCCGCTCCTTGATCGAGTATGTCTGTTTATTTATCGTAGGGAGAGGTTGGTGGGGTGATTGTGCAAAAGTGATTAGATTGTGATTAGAGGGTCAAGGGTCATTGTTGGTCTTTGCAAAGTGTTGAAGTTTTCCTGAGGGACTCCTTACCTTTTTGAGGCCGCCGCGGGATGACCTGCCAAGTTGCTGAGATGCCGCCATGGCTGCCGCCGACGACGTGGCCGACTCGTCCAGCGGTCCAAGCTTACCGCCCGCCTCTCTGTCCCGTTCCCTGTCCCTCTCCCTTTCACCGGAGGTCAAGGGGGCATTCGAGGAGGCGGGCAGCTCGTTGATTTGGTAGTCGTGGCTGGGCTGTAATAGACGCTGCCGGTGGACATTGTTCTTGGCCTCGATGATCAGCTCCGCGGAGTCCTGCAGCTAGGATTCAACTAGGATCAGTCACGCACATCGCCCACACTGTCGTGCATCCACACACGCACACACAACTCTCGCACACTCTCTCTTGTTTCGGCTACATGCAACATGCAACAAGAGGCACTCACTCACAGACAGGCATACCTGACATCCTGGCAGTCTGGTATCCCGGACTCTTGCGACCATCCTGGGCACAGCACTTACCTTGCGCACATCCTCCGCCGATCGCCAGCGGTTCCGGACCTCATAGTAACTGTCATTGGTCGTCGAGGAGTCCGCCTCGCTGCGGGACTCGTCGTACATACCATCGCTGTAGTTCTCGGCCAGTGTCTCCTCCCGGAGCTTCTTGACCAACTCGCGCTGTTCGCGCTCGCGACGTTCATTTCGCTGAGGGAATCAAAATTTCAAAATTAGACTTTCGGGTCAACCGAAGCGGTTGCGGGTCGGGTCGGGTCGGGGTCAGTGGGTCGCAGGTTCAAAAGGTCTTTAGCCAGATCCTTGCGTGGATGCCCTCCAGGTCCGGGCTGGTGTTATTGGATTGTTAGGGTCAAAAAGTGGGTCGAAAAGCTAATAATTAATTTGCTTTCAACTTTAACAGTATTTTTTGTTCCTAAATCCAGGATTTTGTATATGGCTCCCTATTTTAACTATATCTCTGGAAATTCTCAACTGATCCTTAAGCGGAATGCCTCAAAAGATTTATATATCAATTCCCTATCAATCCGCATCAAAACATTGAAACAAAAAATTTTTTAGATAATTTTTTCCAATTTTTGTGAGGAGACCCCTTGAAAATACTGGTTTTTCATATATGACCCAAAGCCGAAGCTATATCTCAGTCAATTCTGATCCGATCTTTGAGTGGGATACCTTAAACGATTTCTAGATCGATTCCCCATCATTCTGCATCAAAATATTGAAACAAAATATTTTTTAGATTTTTCTTCAAATTTTTGTAGGGAGACTCTTTAAAAAATCCACGATTTTGGTTTATAACCACTCTTGTAGCTATATCTCGGCTAATTATGATCCGATTCTTAAGCGGAATACATTAAAAGTTTTATAGGACGTTTTCCTATCAATCTGCATCAAAATCTAAGAAGGATATATTTTTCAAATTTTTTCCAAATTTTTGTGGGGAGACCCCTTGCGAAAACCACTATTTTCATATATGGCCCACTCTCATGGCGGTATCTCTTCCAATTCTTATCAGATCCTTAAGCGGGATACCTTAAAAGATTGCTAGGTCGATTTCCTACCATTCTGCATCAAAATCCCGCAAGAAAATATTTTATATATTTTTTTTCCCGATTTTTGTGTGGAGACCCCTTGTAAAATCCACGATTTTCGTATATGGCCCCATATCGTAGCTATATCTCAGCCAATTCTCATCGAATTATTAAGCGGGATACCTTAAAAGATTTCTTATTCGATTCTCTATCGATTTGCATCAAAATATTGAAACGAAATATTTTTAAGATTTTTTCCCAATTTTTTTCCCCGTACTGATCAAAGTTGAAAGCATAGAATGTGATTAGTTTCCGTTTTTGAAATGAAGTTTGTCTTTTGAGAGGCTCTGTGGGTCGGAGTGGGACACAGGGGTTTGGGGGGATTGTGTTGGCAAAACTCTACCTCTGAACTGAATCCCTCAACCAAAATGGCCACCAATAAATTAAATAGCACATAATTGCCGAACGTCATTAGGGCCACAAAGTACAATGCGGCCCAATGACTGGTTTTCTCCATTCCGTTGAAGAGTACGACGTTCCAATCCTCTTGCGTTAGAATCTAAAAACATTTTGTTGGTTGTTTTGTTGTTGTTGTTGTTGTTGTTTTTTGGTGATTATTGTAGTAGTTGTTGATGTTGTTGGAGTTGGAGTTGGAGTTGGAGAGTTGTAGAATTGGAGTTGAGTTGAATTGTTGTTGTTGATCGGTGGCAGTTGCAGTGGCAGGGCGGCAAACGTGGTGCAGATATAACATACGTACGCATTGGTTTTGTATATATATATTTTCATATATGTATATATATATATATAGGTCGTGATACACATATCGATATATTTATCGAAAGAAGCGAAAGAAAAAAAAGAACAAAATACGAATAAACAAATTTTGAAATACTTTTCATTGCGGTGAGTGGCATTAAAAAAGAACAGAAAGTTTGGAAGTAATTAAATACGAAGTACAAGTGAGAAAAACAAATTGTTATAATGTTAAAATGTTAAATGTCAGACAAAAGACAGACAGAGAGAGAGAGAGAGATAGACAGATATAGAAGAGAAAGAGAGAGCGCGAGCAAAACGGCAAACAGTGTTGGAAATGTATATAAATATATATTCTTGCTTTTTAGATAAATATGAGCCTTTGAAGGATTAAAAACTCCTTAAGGATTGTAAACTCATAGCATACGAATATATCTATATATATTTTCTTTATTTTTAGGTGGCACATAACACTAGCAGCTTGGGTCATTTCAGATTTTCGCTTTGAAACTAAAAAGAATTCTTTAACTCAGGCACATACAGAACAGAAGCCTGACTTTAAGGTTCTTCCTTGTTAAGGTAAGGTAATCCTATGGAAAATATAATATAATTTCTGCAAAAGCCAAGCAAAGAGTTTTTAAAACATGAAAAATATCAGCATCAATGATGTTTAAAGATTTCGTAAATCAAAATATTATATTCAAACACCTCAAGCCCGTTTTTGCATTTGCTGCTCAAAAAATATTTCCAAACAATAATTCGTGGTGTGGCAGACTAGAAACAAACTAAAATATTAAACAATACTTTAACAAATACAGAAATACACTAAAAGCAAAACTAAATGAAAGAGCAAAAAGGCGCAAAAGAATCTTGCATAGGAATTGGTTAAAAAACTTGAATATTTTAAGGACTCTCCGCCATATTTCGCGGAATGTTATTGCTTTGTACACAAAGTGCCAATGGGGTTTTTCTATATTTCAATTTGTTTTTGTATTTGGTATTCTTTTTGCTATACAATATTAATGCGGTTTATAAAAAAGGCAAATTAATTTCTGTTGTTGTTTTGGTTTTGTTATGTTTTTTTTTTTGTCTAAACTTTTGTGGCTGTACAATGGCATTGCGCATAAGCAACTTTAAATATGTAAGATAAACAACGCTTTTTGTATATAGAGAAGCTTGCTTAGCAACAAATTATTAAATTCTTCGAAATATATAGAGTTAAAGAGCGAGTTGGAAGGAGATATAGGGAAAAGCAGCAGCAGCAGCAGCAGCAGCAAATTTTGAAATAAAAACTTTTTCGTTTCGTTTTCAACAAGCCAACGAACCAACAAACAAACAAACAAACAAACCAACGAACAAATAATAAACTTGAAATCAAATATATACAGTTTTCTTGTCCAAGTGGAATATGTTATGATTCTTTGTTGCGGTTGGGGTTTATTTTGGGTTTTCTTTTTTGGCGCAAAAAAGCCGAAAGCCAAAAGCAAAGTCAAGTGAGGATCCCAAAATCATGCAACAAAAGTTGAAGCATCAGCGATAACGATTTGCTTGGCTTATGTGGTATGTGTATGGTATGTGAGCGAAAGAGACACTAAAAGGGGGAAGACACAGAAAGAGATGGAGAAAGAAATGGAAAGAGAGAAAAGAACTGAAAAAAGGTCTATGTTAGAGCTAAGTGTAAAGCCTTGAAAAAAAGGCTTCCATTACATTTAAATTAGCTGCACTTTTTGCAAAATAGAGATGTCAAAGCAATGATAATATTAATCGAATTTATCGATATTTTCGAATATAATTTTGGATTGACTTATTATTTTGAATAAAATTTATTTCTCTTACGTTTATTACTTTTTCAGAGGCTTAAAATCTCTAAAGTTAATATCGAAAACTGATGAGAAGCGGAAATTTAAATTTATTGAAGACTTCGATAACTTCGATGACTTCCATACACAATATTTACAGGACCAAGTTCGATAAACCTTTTTTTTTGTCGTTATGAAAGGTAGGTGAATGAATGATTATGAGTGTGGACCAAACTACGTCTACATTTGCTGGCATTTGAACCGAAAAAAAGTCGAAAAGAATAGCTGATCAAGAAAACTCATAAACTCAAGAGGTTTAATGGGGGGGGGGTAAGAAGGAGATATACCTAGTTATAGACTATATTTTTGGGGATTTTTTAAAGAAAATCAAAACTAAAAAAGAGCTGAATAAGAGAAGAAAACTAGAAATTGGAAACTTTCGTGGCTATAGGTAAGAATTTGTTAAATACTTTGTCATAATCGCAAGAATTTTAGACTGATTTTCATATATAGGTTGCGTTGTAACTGTTGTTTCAAAAAGGGGGTAGTGGGTGGTGGGTGGTTGGTATTTTTGTTTCAATTGGAAACTTTGGATATGGATAAGGATGTTTTCAGGTGGGGGATTTTCAGGGTTTTGGCTGTATTATTGCTGTTTTATTGTTCTTACTTGGAATACTGTGACTGTGGCCCACAAAATGTTGTTGAAGTGTTTGCGATCGCACTCGCATTGCGGATGCCGGCTGATTATTTCGGGACACGTGCACTCGCGTTCGAGTCCGGATTCGTCCAAAAATTTACAAAACTTACCGCCAAACAGATACATGCCGAGTATGCTGCAGGTTTATATATATGTTTTATATATACCGTATACATATGTATTTATTTATAGAGTCATAGATGTGTGTCTGTTATCATATTATATATATATATATATATATATAAACTGGTTCATGGATATAGAGAGAGAGCTGGGTTCATATATATATGTATATTTTGATATAAAATTTTTATTTTATATGTATATAGATTGCGATCTTATAGTTAAGGATAAAAAACGAGTAGTAGTTTCAGCTAATGGTCCCTGTACAATATGAGGATATAATGTAATCGGGTTTTTATATATATATATATTTTTGGGGGGGGGGGTCCTGAATATTTCTGCTCTGGTTGGGTTCTGGTTCTGTCTGTTTATATACAGAGTAGGTGGTCTGACTTTGATCCTGGCTAGTATATACACAAATGTATAACTCTTAGGCAGGTCCTCCTCCTAGGAGGAGGTCCTTGAAATATCAAAAAGCTGATCTAAGAATCTGTAGGTGTTTCTGGTTCTGGTTTATTTATATTATAGTATTTTCTCTAGTTTTTATGCATGTCCATGTGATGTCGTATGTGTGCCTGAGGGGTCAGATTGGGGGCATAGTTTACAGTGGAGGGGTTGGTTGGTTTTCAATGCTCATGTATGTGTGTGTGGGCGTGGCTGTGTGCGAGACAGAGGTAGAGACAGAGACAAAGAGACAGAGTTCTCCTTTCAGAGGCGTTTCGGTGGAGTTCTATACAACTTAGAGGCTAGAATAAGTATATGGACTAAAAGATAGATATATTCTTAGACATAAGGACATAGAGCAAAGAATTTAGAGTGTTTGTGGGTGCGTAGGTGTGTGTGACAAAAAGACGCATAGATTATATATATATATAGGTATATATAGAGAGAGAGAGATATAGCGAGACAGAGAGATATAAAAAAGAGTACGAAAGTGACAGCTGGACAAAAAGATTGTGTCTTCTGGAGAGTATTATGCAAAGTGTTGCGATTCTTGTGGCGGATGCTGTATGCAAGATCATTTATTACATAATATGCACTGCTATTTATACATTATATACAGTTTTCGGGTTTAATTTTTCATGCAAAGCAAAAGCGAAAGCAAAAGCAAAAGCAACAGAGTCAAACAGGAAACCAGAAACCGGAAACCGGAAACCGGAAACCGGAAATGCTTACCTGGTGCAATGTACATCACACAATTACATACACACATTCATGGTTTCTTATGGCTTATTTGATCACTATACAATATTTTACACGGCATTCGCATACTTCGAATACTCCGAACCACATGCTGATGCGCGCTGCTTGCTATGGAACTCGGAACTGGGTAACGCTAATGGTAATGGGTAACGGTAACGGCAACGGTAACCTTAGGGTCTAACACTAACGGTTGCCACCAAAACGCTTGGACAACCGCAACGGTAAACGCATGCATTCCATCAAAAGAAAACCAACTCAAGACTCGTAATTGCTATCGAAATGTTATCGAAAATAACTCAAGATTAAAGCAGTTATCTGTTTTCTTTTTTCCTTAAGGACACACCACAAATTAGTGCAAGTGAGCGAGACGGCTAGCTAGCAGCGATCTCGATATATCTGACAACCATAAAAACATAAATAAAATAAAAAACTTTGGGTGTGAGTGCTTTCTCTGCGTGAAAGTCACTCACACACATTGAACGGAAAAAAAACACGAAATGAAACACAGACAGACAGAGACAGAGACAGAGAGCTAGAGCTAGAGCTAGAGTGAGAGAGAGAACGATAGAACGAGACAACAGTTATCGATTGAAGCGGAAAACAAACAGTAAATCGAATTGTAACAAAAGCGGAAACGGAAACAGAAACGGAAACGGTATACGGTAAACGTTAAACGAAATAGAAACGGAAATGGGCGCAAAATTGAAAACGAAAGAAAGCAAAATGCTTAAACGTAGTCAAAAATATATATTTCTCTGGGAGAAGGATTCGTTATGGGTTTACTTTTTGGAGGGTTTTCTCATTTTCATTTTCGGTTTCATGAACAGTTAATCATTAATCATATCAGTAGCAGATTATGGCGTAACATTAGGAGTAGTAGTAGTAGTAGGTAGTAGTAGTAGTAGTAGTAGTAGTAGTATAGATATATATATATATAGGTTACATATGGTATTAGACTGATAGCAATGGGTCTACCTGGAACACTGTGACGAGCGCCCAGAGCAGGCTGTCGAAATTCTTACGATCGCAAATCATCTCTCCGTTAACTTTCTCGCAGAATTTACATCCGAACAGATTCATGCCGAGTATACTAAAGTGATGGTTTGGTTTTGTTGATATATAATATGATATATATATATTTTTTGTTGTTTTTGTAGTTTTTCAATTATTTTTTTTTTGTTTTTGGATTTTGGATTATATTTATAATATATTTTCTTATATATTTTTGTGTTTTTTTTGTTTTTTGGGGGGTTTTTTTCGGGTGGTGTTTAAGCATAAAGTTTTTAGGTTTATTTTAGTTTTCGGTTTTCAATTTATTTGGATTATTATTGGTTTGGTTTAGTTTAGTTCGGTTTTTAATTTGTGTGGAGTGTGACAAAGAGAGAGAGAAAGAAAATATAGAAAGAGAGAGATATTTAAGAAAGAAAAAGACAGTGTGTGAGTGATAGAGAGAGAGAGAGAGAGAGAGATAGAAGGAGAGAGAGAGAGAGTGAGAGCTAGTCAGTGTCCTTTTATGCAAAGTGAGCGGCAAACGAAAGCTAACAAAGGAAAATACTGAGAGATAAAGAGGCTGGTTGTAGAAGGATCAAGGATAATAGATCTCCCGATCGACTGAAATCGGACCACGGAACAGAATGGAAACGAAACAAAAGTACAGTTCACTTCAAGCTGAGGCAATGCGATAAGCATGTTGAAATACTGAAGTCAAATTGTTGGTAATAGAGCAAGATTGGTCCTTGGCTTTGATGGCTTTTGTATTTTTGGCTCATTGTCTGTTTTCTGTATTCAGTTTTGGTTTTTTTTTTTTTGGTTGCTTTCAGCTTTATTTTAGGTTTCTCTTGCGAGTTTATTCGGGGCATTTATCGATTTGGTTTATCGGCTGCAACGCTGGCTTCATTTTAGTATTCAGCTCCATTTACACTTTGCTCGGTTCATTAATCGTTTGTTAATATTGTATATTCAGTAATTCAGTATATGATGTGGATGTTTTGTGTGTCTGTTGTTTATTAAATAGATTTTTTTGCTATTCTAACTACACAAACTCGATTACTTTTACTTTAGCAACTAGTCTAGCTAACAAGTGTTTAGTTTTGTGTCTCATTTGTTTACTGTTCTATGTTCTATGTTCTATGTTCTATGTTATTTGTGTGATTATTGAATATGGGATATTCATAGTCATACGAATACGTATATCAATTACGAGTAACCATATATAGGTAGTATATTTATAGAGATAGAGAGAGAGTATGGTATATATAGTATAGTAGGTATGTATCAAACTGCAGCGACTGCAACTACACAATAAGTAAGCGTACGATCTTTGAATTCTTTTTTTATTCCAAAATAAAATACTTTTGTCGAGTGTAGGATATTGTGTCGTGATTGTGCGTGTCAAAAGCTTCAAACATCAAAGCTTCCAAGCCTGGTTTTGTAAGCTTTCTGGCAAGGCGATGCATCAAAAACAAAGCCGAGGCTTCAGTGTGGGAAAGTGTGGCAGTGTTGCTTGGAGTGTGTGTGATAGTGTGTTGTTGCAGTGTTGATTAACGCCAAAAGAAGCTAGGATACACACTTAGTTAATTTGAAATGGAATAAAGCGTTTTCGGCTAACTAACTAGACTAACTAATTGTTTCTGTGACTGTAATTTCTTTAGTAGCTGGTGGGTGTCTGTGTATGGAACTCAAGTAATCAAAATGAACTTCAAATGAGCAGGTGTCGAAGAGAGAGACGGCGAATAAGTTGGTAAGAAACAGAGAGAGATAGAGAGAGCGAGAGATATAGAGTGAGTGTGTGTTAAAGGAAAGAATAAAGAATAGATTCTGTAAATGAATCAAGAAGAAAAGTCAGCATCGCTGTCGGTGCTGGGTTTAACTCGAGTGTGTAAGCCGAGCGAGAAACAGAGACGGAAAGTTTTCAGAGAAAGAGATAGATAGTTAGAAAGTGAAAGCGTAAATCAACTCAATGTTGTTGGTGTTGTTGTTGCTGTTTCTGAGTGTAAGTGTGAGTGTGAGTGTGAATGCAAAGTGAACGAGCGAGGACTCAAAGTGTACGACATCTAACGGCTTTTTATTATTTGGGGGCTTAGGGAAAAGACAGAGAGAGAGAGAGAGAGAGAGAAATAGAGTTGGAGAAAGTTAATAGGGTAAAGAGGATCGGGAAAAGAGAAAGAGATAGAGTTATATATCAAGTGAAACGGGACAATATTTCTTGCTGGTACGGTTACAAGATCGATTGCTTAAAAAGTTACACAAATTGTAACATCATCTAACTACGAATCTTCAATATTTTCCAAATTTTACTCAGAGAAAGTAAGTGAGAAAGAGATCAAGATTTAGAACTTAGGAATAAGTGATGTGTAAGAGAGAGAGAAACAGATACAGAGATATAGAAATCGAGGAGATCACTCGACGAGACAAATCTCCAAATAGACAATACTCAAGTGGTACTCAAAAGTACAATAATCGAAATGAACGTGTCGAAAAAGCGTATAAAATGTTTACTGGAAAACCGGAGGGTCAGGGTCTCAAGAAATACATGTTATTGTGTTTGATATGATAATGCAATGGTAAGAGATAGCAAGAGAAGGTGGGAAGGAGAGCTGGGATGTGTGTGAAGGTCGTCTCCCAAAGGACTTTTCCAGGTATTACTTTGAGGAAAAGTTTTAGAAGGGAATGTAGGAATGGTAAAAAAAATATCCATTTAATGGAATTTACTTGAGGAACTATGAAATCATTGAAAATTGAATGGATTTTATGGAGTCTTAATCCTGGGATAGTGATTTCTGGTATGAAAAGGTTAGAAAAAATGGGTTCTTATGACTTGATGATGATCTTTATGATGGGAATGATTGAAAGGACGTTCATCTATGTGGAAAGCAGCTAGTTAGTAACTGTTAGGCAATAGACGACTGCTATGAACTAACGAAACTGATCTGTTTCTGTGGCTCGGGTACTTTGGTTTAGTCGCATTTTTTCTTCATATATATAATTTTTTTCTTGTAGAATTGCGCTTTACAACTGGATGGTGGCTATTGTTGGGTTATTTTCTCGGATTTTCTTGTTTTTCATCATTAATTTTGTTATTTCCGTTGTTGTATTTTTTCTGTGTGTGTGTTTTTATGTTTCTTTTTCGATAGTATGTTTGTTTTTTAGTGCAAGAGTGTTGAGTTACGAGTAGGTGTGTGTGTGTAGTTGGTGTTGTGTTGTGTGGTGTCCAAGTAGTCGCCGTTTGCGAGCGATCGAACTCACCTGAAGATGAAAATGAAGAGGACAAGCAGGGAGAAGAAGACAGCCACATTGTCCATGGTGCGGAGCATGACAAAGAGCTGGCGGCGCAGGTTGGGCATGAAACGGACCAGTTTCAGGATGCGGAGCAGGCGGAAAGTCCGCAGCACGGACAGACCGGAGCCGCCGCCTCCCGTTCCATTGCCCACAAACTGTTGGCAGATTTCGATGGCACTGTGGATTGAATTGAGTTTTATTAACTAGTATTTTTTAAGGTAATTTCATAGTTCACAGGTTGTATACTTTATTTTCGGCTACTAGTCGTATACGTGATATTCAAGATGGTATCTCTTTAACTGTTTTATATCGGTTAAGTATCAAATTTAAGTTCAGAGTTGTTTCAATACTATTTTCCATAATAACAAACACTGCAGGCAGCTGTACCAGGCTTTTTGGCTTTTTTAAAACGTTCAACAGGGCGTATGCGTGATATTTCCTTTGATATTGCGTATACGCCATGTTGAAGTGTCGTTGGGTTTCTTTTTTATTATTTGCTAATTATTTCTAATAGAAGCACACTACACATCCCATTAAAAGGTCTAAAAAAAGTTGTTCATTGTATTTAAAGCCACAACAAGGCGTATGCTTGTTTTTTCCTCCAAAAAAATTGCGCATACGACCAGTTGACCCTTTGTTATATTTTCTAAGACGT
This sequence comes from Drosophila vallismaia, assembly GCA_035047325.1. NCBI lineage: Eukaryota > Metazoa > Arthropoda > Insecta > Diptera > Drosophilidae > Drosophila > Drosophila vallismaia. The sequence goes on along the minus strand of JAWNPU010000025.1, from coordinate 8,952,536 downwards.
TTTCATGGGTACAAAGGTGCGTTTTCCTTTGTTTTTGCTTGGAAGACAATTCAAAATCTTATCAAATGTAGCGGGGTGTGTACGTGTCCACAGGGCGTATACGTAATTTTTTCTCCCATATTGCGCATACGACCTGTTGTCAATTGGTGTTTCCATTCGAAAGGAATTTCATTTAGTGGCATCTTTTCTGTCCTACCTGAGTATGACGATAATGCCGTCAAAGACATTAAATCCATTGGCGATGTACCGAAAAGGTCCTTCGGCCACCACCTTAAGCAGCATTTCCACCGCAAAAATCCCAGAGAAGACCACATTGCTGGTCTCTACAATGGCTGTGAGTTCTGGGGGCTGGTTGTGGTACTCGATACCCATGGAGAGCGTATTAATCAGAATGGCGAGGAGGATGCCCTGCTGGAAGTACTTGTGCTCCACCAGGCGGCGGATGTAGCGCCGGATCCAGCTGCAGACGCGGGAGAAGCAGCGATAGACCGCGATCAGGCAGCGGGTGGTGGGCGACCTTTGGCGCTGCCTTTCGTCCAGCGGGGACAGGGCGTTCTGGTAGAGATCGTAGCAGCAGGCATAGTCCTCCATGTAGTTGCCGGTGGGTGCATGCGACGAGTCCCGATGGATCCGTCCGGTGGTTGTCGTTGGCCTCGAACTGCGATTGTTCCGGCTGTGGCTTGTCGTGTTGTTGTTGTTGTGGTGGTGGTGGTGCGACGTCGACTGATGGTGCTGGTGGTGCCCCTTGCGCCGGTGGTTGGAGGATGGCACCACTTCCGTGCAAGTGGCATTGCCACTGCCGCTCCCAACTACGGCCACCACCGTGGTGGGATCCATGTTCCCTGAACCCGTTGCTGGGGCGGCCTGTTGTCCGTTCGAGTCGCCCGCTTGGGGCGTTCCCGTGGCCGTGGGGCGTGGCTTGTGACCATGATGCGCCCTCAGCGCCTCGGCAGTATGAGGATCACAGCGGGCCAACGAGGTGTAGAACGATTCCAAGGTACTCTGGCCCGTGGGCAGGGCAGCCGAGAAGGCCACCGAGAAGGCCAAGAGCTCCTGGCAGGTCATCGCATCGTGGATGCCAAGTTCGGAGCAATCTGCGTAGGGATTGGCAATGGTGCCGATGGTTTGGGGTAGATTGACCTAAGGATAAGATAGATACTAGTCTTAGTTAAAGTTCATGAAAAGGATATTTGACAAAAAAGGATATCAAAAATATGAACAAACCTGCCAAATGCTGCCATCGCCTGCCTGAGTCATCTTTTCCGTGGAAAAGATATTACTCTTCTCGATGGTGCCGCTTGTCCCGCTTCCTCCGCCGGCACCGTTCTGGTTGTTGTTGTGGCCGCTACCGCTGCTGTTGTTGTTGTTGCAACCAGAGGAGGAGGTGGCGGCCGCTGCCGCTGCAGCTGCTGCTGCCGCCGCCGCCGCTGTTCCTGCCACCGTGGCCACTGTGGTGGCGGCCGAGGTGGCGCTGCCCGCCGCAGGATCGCCGCTGAGGGCGGGGGGCGTGTGCAGCAGGACATACTCGTTGAACATCACCGAAGGACGTCGACTGGCGGAGGTCGGCGGACTGAGGAATCCCGAGGTGCAGGGATGGCTCTGTTACGGTGGCATTAATGTGTGTTAGAAAAATAAACTCAAGGACTTAATAATTTCAAGGAGAGGAAAATGAAAGGACAACGTTTACAATGGTTCTAAAACTAGCTTTAAGTTTACTAAAGGAGTTCAGTTCCAAGGGCTTCAGGTCTTTGATTTCAAGGCCCATCCAAGGTAAAAGCAACGAAAAAACATTAAGGAAATAATAAAGTTTTAAATAAAAATCCCTTTTTTAAATTCCACTTTCATTTTATAGATTTCCACAATCCATAAAGCTTTTTCCATTTCCCATTGCCGTTGCAAAACTTTAATCGTTACAAATTTTCAACAAACACGTCTAACACTTATTCGATTGTGTTAATGGCGGGAGAAAAAAATATATACACGGATATATAAAAACAGGACGATATATATATATATATATAGATGTGGATTTAATGGGGGAGATATACGTTTATATACACGTTTCTATATACACTGGGGTCTCTGCTTTCAAATGCCATTTACATACGCAAACAAAACGAAATGATATAAATAATTAATGGCCCTTTCGGCGGGACAATGGGCTGGAACAATGGGTCTAAAGATTTATCAATGGGACAATCAATTCTCTATATGCTTATGTACACAAAAAAAAAAAAAAAACAATATTGAAAAAAGGGAAACCAACTGCACTTAATATGCAAACGTATCGTTTATATCTACAATTTGTAAATTGTTGTTTTATTCTGCTCCCAATTGGTTTTCATTTGATTTGAATTTAGGGTTAATTTTTTCGCTTGACTTTGCCCCTCCGTCTGCCCGGCCCAATGTCAAAGGTCAATCGGTTAGGGCAGGGCATTGGGAGTTCGGTTTAATATAAATTATTTATTGATTTAGTTAGTTTTTTTAGTTCAGTACCTTGCCCAAATTTCCCAACTGCAGCTATTAGCAGGGTTTATAACAAATATGAAAGATTAATATTATTATTTTATTTATTGGAAAGACATATTTTATTGGTGGCCCAAAAGTGGATTCTGTTTTTTCTGTCTGTTTTTGTTTGCTTTGCTATTTTTTGTAATTAAATATTTTTATCGCTTGTTTTTTGAGGGGAATTTGGAAATATGATATATATTTTGTTAGGCTTTACTGTTTCGTTTCGAATCGATTCTCTGAATGAACTCGAAAAAAATAAGTCTTTGTTAAACTTAGAAAATGTTTTATTAATGATTATTAAATATAAATGTTTAAAATACTTTCCAATTGTTTTAATAGATTTCTGATTTATTTTCCAAAACTTAATTACCATAAAAGACCATTTTTTTCGAGCTTTCTTCTGGGGCTTTGGGGTGTTTGTGATGTGGGTTTATCTTTTTGATTTTTGATGGTCTTGTAAGGATTATCCCCCCAAAGTTCCCCGTATACTCACAATTAGCTGCTCGGAGTCGATCACCTGCTGCGGGAACTTCAGAAGAATCGTCTTCTGCTCCCCGCCACTCCCCTCGGGCTTCAGCTGGTGGTGGGCGGAGGACTTTTTGAGTGACGAACTGCGCGGCATGCCACCGGGGGATAGTATTGCCCCATCGCCGCCGCCAGTTAGCGATTGTTCGGTATTATCGGATGAGGAGTGTTGCTGTGGCACTTGTTGTTGTTGTTGTTGTTGTTGTTGTTGCTGTGGCACCTGCTGTTGCACCTGCTGCTGCTGCTGTTGCTGCTGTTGTTGCAAGAGCTGGTGCTGCTGGTGGTGGGCCGAGGACATGGTCACACTGGCCGCACTGCCATTGATACCGTTAACCAGCGCTACAGTGGTGCAACTTGCGGCATTATTGTGGTTGTTGCTATTGTTGTTGTTGTTGTTGCTGCTGCTATGATGGTTGCCATTGTGATTGCTATTGTTGTTGTTGTTGTTATTGTTGTTATTGCTAGCGGAATTGAGCGGCACCATAACGGTAATCATCTGATCCTGAATACTGGACGGCTTGCGATTACTGTACTTGGGGCACTTCGGATGGTGGCACTTGATCCGCGACGGCGAGAATGTCAAATTATCGGCATTTGGCAGGAGTCCCTCCTTGCGTTGCTGCCTCTGGTATCTGTGTGTGGTGGTGGTGGCAGGTGTGGCACGGCGGATAGATGGCACGGGGGGGTAGAATTCGAACTCTATTAGCAACACATTCACGGACAGTTTGCGGGGTTCACACTCATGTCTGTACACAAAACATCGTGTTCTCTGTGGGGTCGAATCCTAATTTTTGTTGGGTATTGGGTTGGGGGGAGTGGTTGGGAAGGTCATCACGGTTGGTTGGGGGCTTTTGCAACTTTCACATGCAGTGTGATGGGTGGGTGGCGGACTGCGGGACTTGGGGGTGTTCTTTTGTACGTGCACTCTCATTTCATTTTTTGTGTCAGTGCGATGTCGCTTTTGTGTGTGTGTTTGGGTGTGCGGGTGTGAGTGTGCTTAGCCATTAGACAGACAACAATCGCAATTACATAATTCAATCAAATGAACTAAGGACAACGACAGTACAAAAATGCAAATGATCCAAATTAACACGAGTCCCATCTGCGGATTCAGTGCCATTCGTAACTCTGTACTCTGTATTTTCGTATCGCCCTGTGTGGCAGATTGTGTTTGAGGCACGTAGGGGTGGTAGAGGATAAGTAAGGAGTGGATTGAGGACTTTTGAAGGGGGGTAGATAGGGTGAAAGGCAAGGACTTTGAAAGGAAGTCAGTTAGGAAAAAGGTTAGAGAGGTTTTCCAGGGAGTGGTTTGTTTTTTTGTTGATTTTTTTCTAGAAGGTTCTCTTTTTTCTATCTAAAAGTGATTAATCCTTTTCCTGTTTAAAGATTTAACACATATCCTTTCAACTCAAAGCAAACTCTTTGAGTTTCGAAACAAAAGCGTCCAGTTTCGAATTAATTTTTTCGTATTTCAAATACACAACATTAAACAAAAATGCAGTTCTCAACAAGGCTAGCTTTGTTTTTATTATTAACTAATTTCTTCCCAAAGCTGAAGTAACTTTTGAAAACTAGCTAAAATGTTCAAGATGCCCTAGCCTATGGGTGATATTTTGCAATCTAATTACTATAAGCAGGATGCGAGACACTGGAGCAGATGCAGGTGGAAAAAAATAATTGGGAAACAGGCAAAAAATATAAACAAAAAAAACATATTCTTTAGGTATAAAAAAAAAGAAACAAAAAGAGTTTAAAATAATAACCCGAATACCATTGAAACATATTCTTAGATTTGCATAATTGAAATCTCTTTCAAAATATACATCTTCATTAATAAATATACCATAATGTATCTTTGAAATTCCTAAAAAAAAATATGTAGCATTAGAATTCGGGTCTGGTTTCAAAGATTTCATAGAAACCAAGTAGAATGAATAGTGTTTAAGTATCTATTCCATTTGGTTTCAAAACGAATTGGAATATATAATGGAAATTAAACGAAATATTGTGGTTTCCTTGCTGGAAACACAGAATTGATTATTCTTTTGAAGAATTCGACTAAAAACTCCATGTCCGCTGCTTGAATATTTCCCTTCGAGAGATTAATGTGCTTATTACTCGGTAATCGATTAATTTTAAAGTGACTAAAGCCTACAGCTTTTTGAATTGAGACTCAAGACTCAAAGGGTCAAGGATCGAGTTAAAAAACTGAGACTGAGACAGACAGAGAAAGACAGGTGGGGCAGGGAACTTAAACTGGAAACTAAATCAAGGAACGGAAAACGTAATTGAATGAAATCAAAAGGTACAAGCAGCATACTTATATAATCTGTACTTCTTTAACATTCGTCTCTTGAAGCGGCGCCACAGATGAGCGATGTATTTGACGATCTCGGCGTAGCATGTGGCAGGCTCCGAGTTGTTTGTGCTGCTGGCCAGGGTCGAGGTGGACGTGTATCGGGCCCGTTCCTGGCGCATTCGTTCCATTTCTCGCTTTTTCGTCTCCGAGAACTGTGTGGCGATGACGACCAGGCACAGATTGATCATGAAGAACGAACCGATCTGTGGGAATAATTATAGGGGGATAATATAAATGGAGTTTCCTGGAAAGTTGTCTACCAATTAGCCCCCAAAAGTGTGCTTTAGACAAGCAAGTACCGGGTATTATTGGTCTTTTCCAAGGACCCACACCGGACATTGTTATTCAATTACTAAAATCGTTCTTTCATCCATTATCTTAAACACCCACCACAAAATTTGAGCAATAAAATCAAAACCAAATAATATATATATAAAAGATATAGGCATAAATTGGCTCAGGTCCTTGCCGGCAGGTGGCGTTCTCTACTTTCTGCGAAAACTTTTCGCATTTCCGTTTAAAAGTTTTCGTTTTCATTGCTGCCAGCGACAAATGCAAACTGAAACTTTTGCCAGGCTTTTGTTTATAACACAACTCCCACGCCAACTTCCTCAAACCGGCCTGCCGGCCTGCCGCTGATGGGACCTTTGGGGAAAAACCTTTTTCAGTTAGCCACTTAAATTCAATTAGCTGGGGGATCGGGCAGACCTTGCCGGGATACCTTCCGGGCCACCTGGTGGTCAGCAAGGGAATCTGAATCAGCAAGAAACTGATCTAACTTATCGGGATTACGTTTTTTCCAAATGAATGGCAAAAACTGATTGCAAGAAAAGGATAGAATAAATTATATCAAAGTTTTTGGTCTTGGAAATTATATAGTTTTGTTAAAAGCAAGAATTAAATTTGTCCTCCATCTCGAGGTTTCCCTTTGAACCGAAAATAGGGACATCCGATTCCGAATGCTATAGTAATGGTAAAGTTTAAATTGAAAACATATTTCAGAAACAAAGAAGGCGCTTCTAATTTGGAAACTCGAGAGCTTGGCAGAAAATGCATAAAGCATAAATAAGCAATTTCCTTCCATAACGAACATCCAATAGCAAGTGGAGTGGATTTTCTGGAGGTTTTTGGGGCGACTAAAAACTATTTGCATACCAAAAGTTGTTGCCAGCCAGAATAGAAATGAACAGCGACACAGACAGAGACAGAGACAGAGACGGGTAGAGACCCACCGAAAGAGACAGCCATAGTCGAGGAGCCAGGCTGGCAGGTTGAGCAAACTTCGAACATAAATAATGAAATTTCCTCATGTGTGTCTGTGTTTTGTTCTTCGAATCTGTATCTGTATCTGTATCTGTATTTGAATCTGTATTTGTTTCTGCATTTGTGTTGGTACAGTGGAGAGGCTTTTAATTAGTCCAAGGACACCTGAGCACAAATCCTGCAATGCAAATGACAACGCAAAACAACACAACGGACGAGCCCACTCCAAGATGCCACTAGCCGAAAGTGGACAGCCATTGCAGATTGCAGATTGCATTCTGTTGAGAGCCGTGTGGAGGTTGCAAGCTGCAACATGTTGCCATCTGGTGCTAGGTGCTTGGTGCTTGGTGCTTGGTGTTTGGTGCTGGTGGCAAGCAACATCATCATGGAATTCATTGTATTTTTCCTAGACAAACTTTCTACCTGGCCATGTTGCGTGTGTTGTGGCCATAGTTAGAAAGTAATTTACTTATTTACATTGCCAAATTGCTTTAGCATACTTTCGGCCGAAAAACAAGAGTCCGACGGTCACCTCTTACTCTATAAACCAAAAACCCCGACTCGTCCCGACCCGTTGCAGCTTCGGACCAATTAGTTTGGACGGGGAAAGTTTAAGTCGCTTTAAGCCCGTGCCCGAGCCGAATTAAATATTCAATTCGTGATCAAAGCAGGCCCAGACACCGACCGACCGACCGACCGTCCGACCGTCCGACCTACCGACCGTCCAACCACCTGACCCATGACCCCGCTCTACTCACCACAATCAGCAGCACAAAGTATATCCAATCCCAAAAGCTGTGCGCATCCTGCACGTAATACATTATGTCCGTCCAGCCCTCCAGTGAGATGACCTGCAAATCCAGCAAATATTTCACCGTAATTAGCGTGAGCTCACACATCCACAAAAAGATATACACATTTATTATATATATAGGTATATAGATTTATGTAGAGTATGTATGGTAGAGTATTTTCATATACGAGTATACGAGATGCAAAGTAAGGCACATGGCTGGCGTTTTATTGTTCACGCCCGCCATTGTTCGGCGAGCAATTAGGATTGCCTTTTGGCCGTCGGACAACGTCACGTATACGTAATCTGCGGATACGGATACGGATGTCGGCGATGAGAAGGGGAAAAACTGACCTAAGTTGACGTGATTAAAATTGAGGCATTCGAGGCATTCGAGGCATAAAGCGGGTCACTTCGAAACCGAAACAATACGTTATGAATAAATTTACGAGCAATTTATTATTTCAAAAATGTAATGGAAGGGTTTATACATGGTAGAAACTGAAGAACTAATAAAATTGCAATATTTTCTTATACTTTCAGTTTATAATGAGAGGATGGATGGCTTTCGATTTTTTGGATACAAGAGATTATTTTTATACCAAAGGATGTACAATTAAACCCATAAATTACCCTAAAGAAGGAAAAAACCTGCAATATTTGCTTATACTTTCAGATAATAACTAGAGGATGGCTTTCGATTTTGCGGATACACAAGGTGAGTTATTATTTTTATTCTATAAGCAATTTTCATTACCCTAAACTCGTACCCAAGATTGAACAATTAAAGCCATAAATTAACCGGATCTGGTTGGAGCAAGTTGATTTCCGCAAGTGAAGTAATTTGGCTTCAATTACACGGTGTAACCGCTACCACTCAAAATCTGACCTTCGACCCATTGGGCTTGTTAAACAAACCATTCGGCAAGTCGGCGGTCTTGCCGCTGTTTTGGTTGCGGATTTCATAGCTGCATGGCTTAAATATACACTTGATTTGGGCTTAATTACTCCGTTTGACCTGCATACCAATGGGTCCTGCGGTTCGCGGTTCGCGGTTCGCGGTTCGCTACCATAATTGACATATCAATTAGGCCAGGCCTCGAAGGAGGATTGAATTTCCAAGTGGGCCAAGGTTTTGCTTTCTAAATATATAGAGCATCTCTTACAATATCGCTTTCAATATCTATTACATTGTCCTCCCTCCAAAAAGTAAAACTCGAATGGAATGGAAATTTTCTGGCATTTGTTTTGCTGTTTTCGAGGGAGTTTTGCTGTTCGGGGGACTTCTCTTTTGCCAGCAGTTGACACTGAATTAGCATGCAACATTTTGCTGCTATCCGCCTGTTGCCTGTTGCCTGTTGCCTGTTGCTATTTGTTCAACAAAGTTGAGAACTAATTGCGAGGGGATTTTAAAGCAAACAGGGAATACTAAATCAAGGGGGATAAGTGTCATGCCATAAACTTGTTAATGAAAAAAGCAAAAATACACAAGGACTACTTTAATTCTGCTTTGGTTTTTCAATCAAGGATTATCAAGTTGGAAATTTGTTTTGTACTTTGGGTTTAGGGAGCTTCAGCTTGGATACTTTGCTGGGTAATATTTAATATTGAAATGAGAAATTTATGAGGATTTTTAGCTAAGCTACAGGATATAATCGATATAATTCCGATTATATTTTGTACCTAGTTAGGGATATTTCATAGGGATAAAAAATTCTTACCAGAAAGATGGCCACCCAAGCCATACCGATGTTGTCGAAGGATATGGTGCCCTGGAAGGGATTCTCGCCACTCGCCTTGCAGGTGGTATAGTACTGATTCCAATTGACACAGGACGTGTTCGTCGGCTCATTGAAGTCGAACAGCTTGGCCTCGTCTGCAGCAGGATGAAGGATAAGCCGAAACCGAAACGAGGGAAACATAAACGGAAACGGAAAGCGTATTGTTGTAATTGTAATTGTGATTGTGATTGCTTCGGTGGCTCTGGCTGTCATTAAGCGAGACAGTGAGACAGTGAGACAGCGAGACAGCGAGAGGGCAATTAAAAATGCCATCAAATTTGATTACGGCGCAATTTGCACTTCATTTAGCTCTAAAGTTAATGTAATTGACATGGACAAGGAATGGTTGGGGATGAGATGAGCAAATGAGATGGTTACTGGAAATGGGGAGTGGAGCTATGTATGTATATCCACGATGGACTTACCATTACAGACCATAGAACCGATGCGGTAGGGCGGGAAATTACCGCACAGATGCATCCCCGAATCGTTGGGCGTGGAGCAGATGTAGTCCTGATCCTTGGAGAACTCGTAGTACTGCGACAGGCTAAAGGTGCGATGTTTCAAGAGAATTAGGAGAGTCATGGGATGCGGTTTTCAGTTTCGATCAGAAGAACATCCAGCACACAAAGAAACAAAGTGTACGAAATACAATTTCACACCAGAGAGATAGAACGAGAGAGATATATATATCGAGAGTAAAAGAGAAAGAGAGAGAGAGAGAGAGAAAGAGCCAAAGGATATCCCAGTGAAAGAAACAGAGAGAAAGAGAGAGATAAATAGAGAGCACAAAGATAATAATTAATAATCGTGATCCGTAATCCTTAATAGAAAATCTGTATGTTTACATCGAGATTTACGTGGACAGAGACAGAGACAGAGAGAGATATATATATATAGGTATATAGAGAGAGATAGATGTATAAATTAAAGCGTACACATGATTGATACATTAATTTTGTTGTGCTAAATTTTGAAGTTGATCCGCTCACGCGTGACACGCAGCTACATGAGAGAACATTCAACTAATTGAAATAGATATATAATGCCGATTCGTGAGGCAAAACGATAAAGCTAAACATAACTGAACAGAGAGTGACAGAGTGAGACACGGTTGACTAATGCATTAGATAGGGAAAGCGATAGTTGGGGTTAGAGATAGTGATCAGGTATGCGGGTGAGCGGGTGAGCAGGTGAGCAGGTGAGCGGGTGAGCGAGTGAGACCAAAGTCAGTTCTCCCACACACTAGGAGAAGGATAGCAGAAAGCCAGAAAGATATAGAGAGCGACAGGATCAAAGCCACAGAGCAGGTGAGCAAAAGTACAGTTAGCGCTTACTAACTGCTTCTGAAAGAAGAGAGAGTGAGTGAGACATAAGCGAGCCACAAAGCGCCAACTAAAGTGACAAAAAAAAAAAGAAAGAAAACTAAAGCCAAGGCAAAGCTGGGAGAAGAAAAAGAAGGAGGATGGGAATCGTAAAAACGGAAATGAAAATGCCAAAGCAATTTAAATTAAACGCGCAATGTTGCCACAAAATGGCCGACGCCGGAAACTCGCGACTTCAAAAAATGTCTGCCTCAAAACGAGTGTCAGCCCGCGTGTGTGTGCCTGTGTGCCTGTGTGTGTGTTTTGGCGTATTGGTGTGTGTGTGTGTGAGTATTGGTGTGTATTTGCCAGGACCTGTCTGTGTGCGTGCGACAATAAAATGTATTTAATATGCACGTGCAAGCACGGCACTGACAGCGAAAGCACTAAAAAGAGACGGGACAGCGGCGGAGACGGAGAGAGAGAGACAGGTAGAGGCGTCACCGCAAGTGAATTTTGAAAATTTCTCCCCTAGCCCCTCCTCTGTGTCATTATTTTTTTTTTGTACACACCTCACCTCTACACCTCCCCCACCTACATATATTTCTTTGCACAATTCGCAACAATTCGCACGCTTCAATGTATGCAAAACTTTATGGAGTCCTTTCTCGTGTATGTCGTATGAGTGTGTATGTGTGTGTGTGTTCATAATTCTTGTACTTGATTTGAATGTGTGTGAGTGACAGAGGAAGGAGTACGGGTAGGGGCTGGGAAAGGTAGGGTGAGGGGAAATGTCTGAGTAGCAGGGGGCAGCTTTAAATACCTTTGCAATAGAAACTGATGGTTTTTCCTGTAAAAAGAGTTCAGCTTACAAGAGATACACATACATACGCACACACAGACAGCGTATTGGTGTGCGGGAATAGTGTGTGCGTGTGTGCCTGTGCGTGTCCTGTGCATGTGCCTGTGTATGTGTTTGTTTTTATTCCTTTTTTTTCTAGTTTTTTTTTATTTTCTTTTCTTTTTGCGTTTAGTGCCGCTGCATGTGTTCCATTTTATTGTGCTCCACTGTACAGTATTATGTGGTGTGTTTGTGTTTTCAAAAAAAAATGTTTTTCAACATTGCGAATAAAATTCAAGTCGAACAAAATCGTCGACCTTTGAATGCCTAGCTTTCGCTTTTAGAATCAAAAATTTATATTTATTTTATAAAAAGTGCTAAGAAATATTTGGAGTAATATTTGTGCTCAGAAACTAGGTTTTTATTTTATTTCGAATATTTTTTAGTTATTTTTTAGCAAGAGTCTAATATACTAGAGTCTTAAAAAATCTAAAACGTAAATATTTTTTAGTTTGTTTATATTTTTTAACCACTCAGAAGAACAAAGGGATATTATGAGAAGGTATTTCGTAGCCCGGGAAAGGACATTCTTGTCGTATCCTTTTTCGTTTATTGTATCCAAGTGTGCGTGTGTGTGTGCGTTTGCATGAGTGTGCTGTTGCTAATTGGTATGCTTGTTATTTCGGTTGTTGCCTTTGCCTGAAACTTCCTGGGGGTTCCCAAAAACATGTCATACTTGCTTGTAGAACCTCAAACCATACAAAATATTCAACAAAAAAATAACTAAAAAGACGAAAAAAAGGGGAAAAGAAACAGAGAATTTGAAAACAAAAACCGAAAATTCGGCAAATGCAACACAAACACAGATACAGGCAACAGAATGGCGACAGATAGATCGCCCTATGACCCCGATTCTATGTGTGGATTGGGGGTGTAGTTTGCAGATCAGGTTCAAGTGGTGCCACATCAACAACTCTAGACACAAAAATGGGGCGTACATCAAGTGGGCTAAGGCTAAAAATATATACCATATATATGTACGAGGATATTTTCCAAAAAACTGAGGGGGGTTTCCAAATAAAATGTGGCTTTAGACGGGTTTAAGTTGTACAAATCTGTGAGGATTCTGGGTGAGTGTTAAAGATGGAAATAGAGAGACCCATAGGGGGAGACAGATATACGAAGTGACAGAGAGGGGGGATAGAGCTACTCGGTATGCTGAGTGGTTGTCTAGTTTTAGTTTTAGTTTAGTTTAGTTTAGTTATTTAGTATAGCTTCCTTAGTTCGTATGTATATATATGTATATATATTCATATATCTCAAAAAACATTACTAATACATTAAGAAAGAGACAGGGAGAGAGAGAGAGAGAGAGAGATAGCTAGAGCTGGAACAAATCGTATTTTGTATAATCGTATGGCCAAGTTTTACTTAAACGTATATATAACAGATATATATATGCACATCTACTAATAGAGTATGTGTTTGGTCAGTGTGTGTGTTTAGGTACTAATAAACGAGTGTGAGAGTGACGGGTAGAGAGGGCAGTGTTTGCAACAGAGAGGGAAGGAGTCATAAGTTTAGAACAAGAAGGAAGATTTAAAGGAGGCATATTTTAGACCCGATTTAAAGTTATATATTTAAAAAATCTAAAATACAATTGCTACTCTTATTTCTTTATTTAAATATTATTTTATATTTGATAATACTTTTAAGTAGCTTTTTTGTATTTAAATTTTCTAGACTAGGCAAAAGCTAACGCTTTTACAGCGCAACAAAGATAGCAATATTTGGATAGAGACAGAGAGATAGGGAGAGAGAGAGCGATAGAGCGGGATGGAGCTAGGCTAGAAAGAGTTAGAGGTATACATCGATATCAGTATTTATAGACAGAATCTAGTTGGGCTAGCTAGTATTTAGTATTTAGTAGTAGTAGTAGACGTCTATTAGAATCTGTTTTTGTGTCCACTGGGCTTTCATTTTTTTCTCAGTGTTTTTTCTCAGTGTTCAAGTGTGTGTGTTTTGGTTTTCGGTGTGTGTGTGTCTCAGTGTGTGTGTGTGTGTGTGTTGTTGGGATTGTGTCGGTGTGTGGGTTAGCAAAGGGGGGAAATAAATCATTTTATCTTACGAGTTAACACGGACTCGAACTCTGTACACTTCAGGTAGTCCCCTGTAAACAAAAAATTTGTTCCCGGTATGATTTTTGTTTTTGTTTCATATTATCTGCTTTTGTAGGTAGTTTTTTAAGTAAATTTCTTGAGTTTTTTTTTTATTTCTTGTTTCTAGAAACGTAAAGTTTGAAACTAAAAATCAAGAGAGAGAGAAGATTTTCGAGAAATAGTTTTGTATAGTTTTTGGTTTTCTTGTTGGCTGCCAATTGGTTTTCATAATTTGTTCTCATCTTTTTTTTTTTTTTGGTATTTGTCACACTTAAACAATAAAAAGTATAAAGTTGAAGAAACGTAAAACTGGAAAAGAACATATATGCATATATATCTATACTTTGTTTTGCCATTTTGGTTGTCCGGCCAGGACGAGGAGGAATCCTCGCCAGCGGACGAAACGCAGGCTTGTCTGTGTCTGTGAGTGTGAGTGTGACTGTGACTGTGACTTTGAGTGTGAGTGTGAGGATGTGGATGTGTGGGTGTTTGGGTGTAAATATACAGCATGACTTCGAGGGCTCACAATACGATATCACAGAAATTTTGGATTGTATGGTACATTAGCTGCCTGTGCAAAAAATAAGTTTTTGCTTACAAACAAAAAAAAATACATAAGAAATCGAATAAGAAAATGTAAAAAACAAAATGAGCTAAAAAAAACAATTTAAAAAATCCTGTTTTTGTCTTGACTTGATCGCCTCTTGTATAAAAAAATAAGCGCGTTTGGCTGTTCAAAAATAAGTGTAAAAAAATCAGGGAAAAATATTGAAAATTAATAGGCCGGACTATGCAATGCCAGTTGCACATGATTTCAAGTACAATATACGATATAAAGTAATTATTGCAAACCAAAACTTTGCGGATGGCATACTTTCCGTGAAGGAATGCGGCAAAAGCACAAATTTATTTAGGTATTTGTGTGAGTAGGCGGTGGGCGGTGGGCGGTAGGCGGTAGGCGGTTAAACAAACACTTTGTACAGCTGGGCATGCATAAACAAACAAGCTGACGAACCAGCCAGCAAACAAACAAACAAACAAACAAACAAAGAATCAAACAGAAGGCCAACAAAGCAAAACGAAATGAAGTTTCTTCAGCGAAACGCGCAGCGACCCAAAAAATTCCGTTGCCTACTTTAAAGGGCTGCCATGTTTTTCCCTTTAGCGTGTGTGTCTGTGTGTACCATAAGTGTCTTTGTTTGCCTGTATGTGTGTGAGACGTTGTAATGCCGCCGAGGCCCAATGATAAATGATTGTTTTGGGCCAAGTTTAAAATATTTTGGCCAACTGATGACGACAGCACAGTGAGGTTCCTTTTGTTTGGTTTAAAGTTTCCAAGGACTCGCAGGTTTCTTGACTTTAAAAGGTGGCCTCTTTTATTTATAAATAGATCTTGCTTTCCTTTGAACAAATCTATGATAGTTTTCGTAGCTTTTTGGTAAATAGGTATTTGTTATCCAAAAAAAGAGCTGAGTTCTGTTATGATGACTTCCCTTTCTGATACGTATCCTTTAGGGATACGCAACTCAACTTGATCTGCTCAACTGATGTATTTAAACGAAATTGCTCATTAAAAATTATCCTGCCACCCACTGTGCTGGCTCCTTTAAGCCTTATCCCTGCTGCTGTCACGGCCACAAGATGCCTGTTCCGGGGACCGCAAATGGCTGAAGATTGTGGTTGTTGCAGGCCCAGTGGGTGGGCGGGCAGGACCCGCGACAGGACATCGGACAGGATGACGGACAGGGCGACGGACCTCATCAAATTGACGCTGGCAGCGCTTTGGATTTCGCATGCAAATTGCGAGGACATTGTTGCAGTCGGCTCGGCGGGATATCAACTGGTGTGAGTCATTGGTTTTCATGGTTTCTGTTTCTGTTTCTGTTTCGGTTGCTGTTTGTGTTTGAGTTGGTGTTTGTGTTTCCGTTTGTATTTCTGTTTGTGGCTAAAAACCAAAAGCCAAAAACCAAAAAGAAAAAAAGCAAACAGCGAGAGTATGAAGAAAGCAGCCTCAAAAGTCTTGGCCCTCAAAAATACAACGGAAAAGTACTCAAAAATATATGTATATAGTATACAATTCGAATCGAGATACATAAGTATTTATATATAGTAGTTATATACAGCATACATATATATTTTTCTTTATATAATATATGCCTAAGGATATATGTATGTGCCTAGAAATGTATACATGGTTATGTATGAGACTCAGAGGCGCCCGCAGACAGAGACCAACGCATGGCATCCACCCCATATACGAATACGATAAAAGACCCCGCATCGAAATCGAAAGGATATAGAAATAGAAATCCTTTCTCGTCCTGGCAACTTACGTGATGGGATAGACCATGCCGACGGTCCGCTCCAGGGTGCAGCGCTGCCGCAGGATCCCCTCCCACAGCTGCACGCCGATGATCCCGAAGATGAAGAACACGAAGAAGCAGAGCAGCAGGACATTGCCCAGCATGGGCAGGGTGTCCAGCAGGAGCATCACCAGGATACGCATGCCTGCCAATGTCAAAGTTCAATGGCAGTTCCCCTTCGAGAGACTTCAAGACTCCAATAAGGTGTCACTTACTCGGTATGCGATTGATGGCCCGCAATGGACGCAGGACACGAATCGTCCGGATGGCGGTCAGGTTGAGGTTCTCCACATGCATCACGTACTCCAGCAGGCCGGCCAGGACGATGAAGAAATCGAGACGGTTCCACGAGTCCGCCAGATACGTGTTCTTGCCCCACATGCCCATGGCCACCATTTTGATGGTCATTTCGAGGGCGAAGAACGCAAAGATAATATCATCGAAGATCTAGAAAAGAGAGGGGGAACAAGCAGTCTTTAACTGGAAAATGCATTATTTTTATGCAGTCCTTAAATTCCTGATAGTTTTTCAAGACTTTTTAGTAAAGCCAAAGCTAATGTGCTTGATTCCAGTTGATTTGCTTTGATTGCCCACCTAAAAATCCAATTCGATTAACTAACGAGTCCTGATTAAATTAAAATTAGTCAGACCCGCAACTTAATGGCTGCCGAAGGACAGGACTGAGGGTGGCAAGGATGTGTCAGGACCTCACATGCACACGAAACGAAACGAGTTTGCCTTGGCAACATCATCGTCCTCGTTGTCGCCGTCATCTTTTTCTCCAAGTAATTCGGCTTGTTTGAAGAAGCCAGCCAGGATATGCGAGGGGGATGGAAATGGCTGGCTGGCAGGGGATTGACGGGGGCGAGGGCGTGGGCGGGAGCGAGGGTGAGGGTGGTTACGCCCACTTATGTTACTGACTGTGACTGTCGTTGTCATTTTGACTTTGTGCTGTGTGCCAATTTGGCGATGTGCCCTCTCTTGTCTTGTCCTGTCGGGGTTCAGGTTTCCCCTCCGCCTGCCCAGTCTGGAACTTCGCATTGTCCTTATAAGTATCCTGTCTCTTCCTTTTTCTTGGGCCGTCTGTCGGACCCAAACTGTCGTGTTACTTTACACTTGGTTGCGGCCAAAAATGTCGCTCGACTTACATATCATTTACAAACATTTTCGCACGTTGAGCTCGCCATTTTCCTCTATGCTTCTGTAATTGCCCCACTGAACACCATAAGCCACCCCCAGTTAGCACCACCACCCTCTACCCCCAAGTCCTGTGACATCCTCCGCCTTTTGTGGTGGTGCCGCCTAATGAGCCGAAGTGTCTCGTTGGATGTCATCAGCCTGGCATCAGCCCAGTCAGGAAGTGAGCCAAAAAATTGCTTAAATAAATGGCATTTAATGTGACACCGATGCTGACAGGCCCACCTAGGGAGCCAGGACATCCTGGCTAGAGTTAAAAGGACAGAAAGAAAAGCCACAATGCCAGACCTCTCGTAGACTCTTTCATTTCATTTGAAATATTTAAAGGCATTTAATAAATGGGTGGAATAGAGTTTAGTTTCGGTTTAGGGACACTTACCTGCAGGATCTTGCAACGATTCTTGACACAGGCATCGTCCACACAGGGCTGGTACATCCCCAGGGTGATGCAGTTGAGCAGGATGACCAGGATGGAGACACGCTCGAACCATGTGCGGTGGCCGGGCCATGACTAGTTAAGTGGTAAACCAAGGAAAGGCAAATATACAAGAATGGAGACCGAAAAGTAGTCAAATCTCGAAATGGGTTGTGATAGAAAGTTGTGATAAGATATGTGGCAGAGCCGGAGAAAGGAGCTGGAAAATGTCGGAATGCAATTCCTGATTGAAGGCGAAAGCAAGTGAAGCGAAAGAAGCGGGCTGGAAGGGGTCTCGGGCTCGGAATCGGAATCGGGCTCGGGTTTTCAGATTTAGATTTGGGTTGGATAACAACTTGCAGTTGCTTCTAATGCGCACTCAAGTGCTTGTTAACTTGCCCCTCCGCCTTCGTCCTTGCCACTTGCAACCACTCCCACTCCCCGCCTGGGGAGAAGTCTTTTGGTTTGCTTTCGGTTCTGGGGTTTCGGTTTTTTGGGTTTGCTGGGTTTTCTGGCTACAAATGCAGCAAATTGATGACAGTTGACTGTCAGGTCATAATACTGCATCCACTTCTCGCATTTAACATTGTTATATTTTGGTTTATGGAGTGACTGGCTTTTGACTTTCACTTTGACCTCTTTCATGTTCCCTGAAAGCTGTTAACTTGGCTAAAAGTAATGCGATTTAAAAGTGCAGTAAAGCGTTTATGTCTGGGATACAGTGTAAGGTTAATGTGCTTCGAAAAATGTCAATGGAGAATATTTAAAGTTTATATATAAAATTCATTTAAAAAAAATAGAGCTACCAGAGGTTAATTTTGAGGAATATTAATACAAAATAGCCCTACATTAAGAGCTGAGACTAAAGTTTTGAATAAATGTTATTCTATATTCCGACAACAGTGCGTATACGTAATATACTTGTAAGAAATATTACTCATACGCAGTGTGGGTTTTAATTTATATTCGATAATCGATAAATAGAACTTTGTTCATTCCAAATAAATAATAAATAGCTCGGCTTGGGGTTTTAACTAAAATTGTTCCGACAACAGGGCGTATGCGTAATAAATTCGTTAGAAATATAACGCATACGCAGTGTGGTCTGAAACTTAATTGTTTTCCCACAAATCTAAATGTCTGAGCTTCCCTTTAAAGCTCATATTTATATGAAATATTCCTTAAAGCCTGGAAATTGTTTTTGCCAAACGACCACCAACGATAGAAATCAATTAATTTCGAGATTTGAAGCAAAGCAAGCAAATGGCTTCATAGGGGATTCTCTGGTGGCAGAGTGCTCTTTTTGGCAACTGGATGGCAGCCACCTGAGGCGGACCTGCCACTCGGCCTGCCATTTGTCGCCTAAAAGCCTTCGCGTTGCACTTTGGTTTTTGGTTTCTGGTTTCTGGCTGCTGGCTGGCTGCTGGTTGCTGGTCTCTCGTCCTGGCGCAAACTCAAAACTCAAATGCAAAACACAAACAAAACTCGCACAAGGCCAAGTGAGTGAGAAAAATCGGTAGGCTGTAGTAGTAGAGATGGTGGGCGGGGGCGGGGGCGGGGCTGGCTTAATGCATGGCCAAATGAGCGCCAAGGACTCATTCTTTTAGGCGAGCAATTAAGGATCGAGCGATGCCGCAGCGAAATGGCAAAAATGTTTACGCTATTAACGCACAATTAAAGATAAAACGTGCCACACAATGCGAGGAGGAGGGACGTAAAGATGGAATGCAAAGCTGCCACAAAAAGGGCAATTCATTTGTGGTAAAGGGGGAAAGGGTAAGAAGCGGGGTAGTGAGGTGGGTGGAGGTTATATGGAAATGTACAGCATATGCGAGGGTCAAAATCGGGTCGGTTTTTGGATTCCAGTTCGCGGTTGTGTCATAAAAACAAATGCGAACCGAATGAGCGGGGCAGAGCAGGCGGCAAGCGGCAGGCGGCAGGCGGCACAAAAGGCCAAAGGGGGCGTGGCTAGTGGGAGGGGCACCTCCCCCTCCTCTACCTGAATAAATACTGCAGCAGCTGAAAAAATAAGCAAAAATATGCGACAGCAACATCGACCCTGGCGCATTCATTTCATTCAGTTGCCTCCCAAACAAAAATAAAAAAAAATCAACGAGTATAAGGAAAAGTGGGCGTGCTGGTACAGGTGAGTGTGTATTCGAGTGTGTGTGTTTGTGTGTGTGTGGGGCGGTACTGGGTGGGGTCAGTGGTGCGACGATAAGTCGGAACCCCGGGTGGCGTACATTATTTTTGATTTGGCAACAGCGATGGCCCCCAAACCAACAGTAAACAAATTAAGTCGAGCGTAAAGTCGGCCAGCGGTATGGTATGGTATGGTGGGCGGGACCCGGGGCCCGAGGGCGTGGTAATGGGAATGGGAATGAAAATGGGGCTGGGAATGGGGGCGCATGCAAGCGTGCAGAAATCGCAACAAATTAAAAGAGCCACAAACAAAAGCGAGAGACCCGGACCCCAAAGCAAAAGCCGAATAAGATGACTGAACACGCCAAAGGGGGAATGACGATTCGGAATCGAGAACAGGGAAATAAAAATAACAAAATCCAATAGAATGAAAGGTACAAATGGCATAAAAACTGGAAGCAAATGGCCCTTGAAAACCGAGAATTTCTATCAATTGCAATCAAATTGCCATGAAAATTATTTGCGGCATTCAAATTAATCGAAAGGATCCAACCCAGATATTCAAAACCTTGTCCCTTGGAATGTCTACATATTTGCTTTGTAATTTATATGAAAACCTCAACTGGAATGCTAATCTTCTTCATTTACCTAATGAAAATTAGTTTGGCAAAACCTCAAGTAGCAAGCAATGAGTAATAAATTATAATAATGGAATATCTGAAGTAATATCCAGATAATCTGTGTAGCCTTCTAAATGGCCCCGAAAGAGCATTGTAATTATTCCATTCGCTCATTGTTCGGACAAAGTCATTCAGGAAGCTAAACATTCCGATGGATGACCACAGCGACCTGTTGTCCTGTTGCCAGGCCCCCTCCGCCCCTCCCCTCATTCCCTCTCTTGCCTCGTCCTTTGGCAGCTGGAGAGGCATTTGTGTAATGAATACAATGCACGTACTCGGTGGCGGTCAGCGAGGCTAATGGCCACTATATGGCTCTGTGTGTGGGTAGGATGGGTGTTGTGGGTGTAGAATGTATGCCACCCACCCACCCACACACTCTCGAGACCCTCTGTCATAATTAGTTATGGGCGCGGCAGCGGTTTCACATTACCCGAGAAGCAAGTCCTGTGCCCGGCACTCCATGCTAATGATGCCTCCGCGGCCAGCAAGCTGGCGGGGATTCAAGCGCCATCTCCATCTCCACCACAGCCATTTCCACCATCGTCCTTCGCATCATCAACATATGTGGCAGCATATGTTGCACGTGCCACGCGCACATTTCACGCTAAAAGCCCCGTAAAACGAAGGAGACAACTTTTCAACTCTGAAGCTGTCCAAAGCCGAGAACTGAGAACTGAGAACTGAGAACCAAAAACAGAAACTGAAACTCAAACTGTAACTGAGACTGCATCTTCCTTCCTTTCCTTTCCATATGAAATGTGCCACAAAGTTGCATGGCTAATTCTGTGGCAGGAAGAATGTGGCAAGCCAAGAAGAAAAAAGAGACAATGTCATTCATCGATACGGTTTGGTTTCCATATTCAAAAGGCTGCTCCATGGGCGCCAAGTCAAGGTGTCAAAAGGGAATAGCCAGATGGTAGTGTCGGGAAACTGAGTTTAAGGAGTCCTTGGGTTAAGTTCTTGGAACATTTTTCAAGTGAAAAGTAAACTAAGAAGTTTCTTTTTTAAACATAAACTTCCAGAGTTTCTGAATTTAACTAACAATATCCTTGATTACTTTCGGCAGGACTGGATGGATGTGCTGACTTCACCGACTTCAGGACTTGTTTTGGAGAAGGAAGAAGAAATGAATGGAAGGATATTGATACGCAAGGCCAGTTGGCGACACTTTGGCGGCTTTGGCCTCAGCTTTTTGGCAAATGGCAGTGCTGACCTCAGACCTTAGACCTTTGCGCTGCAATCGAGTTCAGGTCTGGGTCAAAAACAGCGGAAGACGAGCGTCGCCAGCGGAAACGGAAGTGGAAATAAGGTTTGTACGGGGTTTGGGGAGGGAGGAAATGGGTGAAAGGCTAAAATCCAAGTCAAACTTAAATTGGTTTTGATTGAATTGAGACGGAAAGTTGCACCGCAACTCGTCCGCAAAATCACTTTGCGAATAATTGCCAACGAGGGAGGCACAACCAGAGGCAAGAGCAGCAACGGCATCATCATCGTAAACTTTGACAATAAAATCCATAAAATGTCAGCAAGATTCAAAGTGTAGAAAACAATACAATGAAAATAAGTGAGTAAGGATGGATGGTGGGTTGGCTTGTTGGTTGGAAAATGCGCGAACAATGGCACAAATCAAAATTTATGGCAAACAATTAAGTGGCAAGTATCGAGAGACCGATTACATACTTGTGGCTCCGCGCTCTTAGCGAGACAAAAGGCGATGAAAATGGATACGATTTTAAGGGGATGGTGGATGGATGGTGGGCGAAAATGGTGCTTCAACTTGTGTCAGTGACAGTGGGAGTGGGAGTGGGAGTGGGAGTGGCAGTGACAGGACTTGGGTAATCGCTGCCATCGGCGCACAGCTTGTTGCTGTCTAAAAATAATATGGAAAACGCAACACCGACGTGATGCTCTAAACTCAATTATCATAATTTATCCAGTCAGGTTCCGGGAATCATCCCCAAGACGGCATAAATAAATATCAACGTCAGTCAATTTTAATTTTCCTTCAAGTGGAATGTGAAGTGAACGCCAAGAAGTATGCAAAGCGATTTTTCATGCACATGTGCCGCACAAGAGGCGTTGAGTGGGAACGTGGGAACGTGGGGGCGTCGGGGGTGTGGCATATAAACAACATTGATACGCCAGGGTTGTCATCTTTCTTCCGCCTTCAGATATACCATATATACATATATAATATATATATATAAATATATAGCCTGATTGGCGCACATTATCCCGCAGAATGCGGCAAATGTGAAAAACAAGAACGTAGCGGAAGGAACTGCTGGCAGGACGAGAAGCACGGGAGAAGAAGCAGAGAGGGAACGAAGGACGTCCTGTGTCCCCTGGTTCCGCCTCCCAGTGATGATGCCCATTCAGATATTTATTATTTATGCGAAACAAACACTCGCACAGCTCACAGATGCTCGCAGCAAAAACAGCAACAGCAACAGAAACAGAAACAGAAACAGGGCCAGAGTAGCTTGCAACTGCTGACATTGTGGCATGAATTTTGCAACAGGCAGCTACAACAAAAATTTATAAAATAAAACCAAAAACCAAGGCCATTTCGAATTGGGGATACCCAATACCCAATACCCAATACCCAATAATTACCACAAATTAAGTTCGATAAATGTGCGGTATTTGCATACAAAACGATTTCAGGATACAAAATTACCATAATTAATAATTCTTTTAGAAACGAAATATACCGAGAAAAACGTCAAGAGATTGCTTGCATCAGAAAATGATAAAATATATTCAAATATTCTTGAAAACCCTTCAGAATTTTTACCAAAAAACCATAAACCCTTAAACCGAAAGTAGTCCATTGTAACTTCTTTTTCAAGTGTTAAAAACAGGGCCATAACTATTTTAAATATTCGCATCATTCCAATAAATAAATATATTATATATATCTGCCCTTCCACCTCTCTCGTCCTTCCTCGTCCTTTCTCGACAATTCCCTGAGCCAAGTCCCCATCCATTTTGGTAAAAAAAAGTTCGAAACGAGTGTCCTTAGGCCCGTTAAAAAAAATATTTTAAAAAAATTGCTGAAAAAAAGGAGAGAAAAATCAATAGGCTCTCACAACGCACATCCTGTGTGAAATGTGTGACAAGGACACGCGGTCCGGCCCCAGCCCCAGCCCCGGCCCCTGCTCCATCCCTGGCCCAGAGGTAAATTGCCAGCGAAGGACAATGGCAATTAGGGCTTCCTCCCCCCAGAGTGTCCGTTTTTGTTTTTGAAAAGGATATGGATTGGTGATGAGCATCAGGCACCAGTTACGCGGTCGGGTGTACTGCGTCAGTGCCCACATGGAGATCTCCGGGAAGCCCGGATATGGCAGATTCGGTTCTCCGGACGAGCTCGACGAGCCGGAGGATGAGGAGGTGTGCGACGAGGAGTCACCATCGTCGGAGCTGCAGCTCCCGTTGCAACTAGAGGCTGTGGAGGAGCTGATAGCCCCGCCACCACCGCGTGTCCTAGCTACCATGGCGGCGTCGCTCAGGGACGAGGCTCCACTGTGCCGCCTGCCGGCTGTCCTGCGGCGCTGCACTTGTCCCTGTTCCGGGCGCTCCTTGCCGCCCTGGTAACGCCGTCGGGCGTGGTCGGCCGATGCCGATGCCGATGCCGAGGCACTCGACGACTGCCTGTGCGTCCTGGCGGATCCTGTTGGGCCGGCTGTTGATTGACTATTTGGATTTTTGGAATTCGGATTGGCACTGGCATTGGAGGAACTTGTTTTTCGCAATCTCCTGGAGTGGCCACTCCCACTACCGCCTCCTCCGCCACCGCCACTGCCGCCGCCTCCTGCGTCGACAATCACCGTCATGGGTGGTTCTTCGTTGGAATGCATTTGACCTAATCGGTTGGTGTTGCTGCTGTTTTTGTTGTTGCCGGTTGTTGCTGTTGCCGTTGTTGTTGTTGTTGTTGTTGCTTTTGCTGGTTGTTGGCCGCTTGTTGCCGCTGCCGCTGCCACGCGACGTCGCTGGCCATTCCCGTTCTGATTTTGAATCCTTGCCGCTGCTGCTGCTGCTGCTGCTGCTGCTGCTGCTTCCTCTGCTTGTGCTGTTGTTGTTGCTGCTCCTGATCCTGATCCTGCTCCTGCTGACTGGGGCAGCATCTTCCTAGGAACCAACAAAGCAAGCTGCGGTCATTCCATTTTTCTGGCGATTCTCTGAAATTACAAATAAAATATATTGAATAACTTTTAAATTGTTATCAAATCTACTACTCTTAGCTATTAATCCTCTTCTACTTTATATTTTCAGGTATATATAAAAAGCACTTAAACATAAGCAATTGGAAAGCCATTTCAAGAAATCAATTTCCTTAATTGATCCTCATTTTGAGGGCCATTTTAAAGGTAAGTCGTTGGTGTGGCTGTACGTGCAAAGTTTCTGGAATTGATTCTTGATGCCAAACCCAGGCGTCAGCAATTCCACTCCCCCCATCCTTTTTCTAGCCCACATAATGAAGCCAGAAACATAATTTATAAGCACGTGCGTTGCTTTTTGCGAAAGTGTGTAAAAATAATGAGAAACACATTTTCTGCCTACAGACAAGAAACGTAGCATACTTTTTGGGGCGCCCCCGTCTCCCAACAAAGGCGTAGGAGTGGGTGCGTGTGTGTTCAATCATTAATTACATCCCATGTGTGCCTGTGTGTGTATGGGTGGGTGTTTGAAGGGTGCCAAAGTGGAGGGTCCCTAACACATTAACGTTCCAAAAAGTGCTTCGTTGTGGTTTCACCCACAACCCAGGCGGGAAGGGAAACCCAGGGAAGGTGGCAAATTGCAATTGTCTGAAAATGGGGCCTTTGATAGACCAAAAAGCAATAACAAGCCGTCGAAGAACAGCCACAAAAGATAGCCTGAATCCATTGTGGTTATAGAGATATTTCTGGGTATTTCTGGAATTGAACAAACAAACAATCATTTTTATTCAGCGATAAGAGCAACTGGTTATCAAACAATTTATCAAAAATAAAGTTCCCCAAATGCCAGCTAAATTGAGATAGAAAAAAACACAAGGCAACAAATATGTCATGTTTTTACTAAGTACCATGTCACTCCATTTACCTTTCATAGATAATTTTCAATAAATGTTGGATGGAAAGGGCGACTAACAATTGGCCAAAAGGCCAACCACCGGTAAATATTTGGTTAAGCGAAGAAAACTATACCTGCCCGTTCTTAGATCTTCGAATACTTTTATTCGATTTTTAAATAAATCGATTTTTAGGGTTTTTAAAGCCCTTTTTAAGGCATTTCCCAGCTATTTCGCAGTCTATTTCGGAAAGGAATACCATTCTGGAATCAGAACTTCATTTGCCATCGATCTGCATAAAAAATCGGGAAAATTTCCCAAAAATTTCGACCTATTTTTTACTTTGTCGATTTTCTGTTAGCTTTTTATGATTATTTTGGCCATTTCTCAACAGATTTCGGAATGGTATACCGTTTTGGAACCAGCGCTTCATTTGCCGTCAATCTGCATCAAAAGATCTGGAAAGCAGAACGAAAAAAATTTCGATCGATTTTTCGCGATTTTGGAAAGGGGTACCATCATGATTTTTTGCAAAAATCGGGTTAGTGCAACTTTGTCGATTTTTTGTTCGTTTTTTATGAATATTTTGGCCATTTCTCAACAGATTTCGGAATGGTATACCGGTTTGGAACCAGCGCTTCATTTGCCGTCAATCTTCATCAAAAGATCTGGAAAGTAGAACAAAAAAAATTTCGATCGATTTTTTGCGATTTTGGAAAGGGGTACCATCATGATTTTTTGCAAAAATCGGGTTAGTGCAACTTTGTCGATTTTTTGTTCGTTTTTTATGAATATTTTGGCCATTTCTCAACAGATTTCGGAATGGTACGCCATTTTGGAACCAGCGCTTCATTTGCCGTCAATCTGCATCAAAAGATCTGGAAAGTAGAACGAAAAAAATTTCGATCGATTTTTCGCGATTTTGGAAAGGGGTACCATCATGATTTTTTGCAAAAATCGGGTAAGTTCGATTTTGTCGATTTTCTGTTAGTTTTTTATGAATATTTTGGCCATTTCCCAACAGATTTCGGAGCGGTATACCATTTTGGAACCAGCTCTTCATTTGCCGTCAATCTGCATCAAAAGATCTGGAAAGCAGAACGAAAAAAATTTCGATCGATTTTTGGCGATTTTGGAAAGGGGTACCATCATGATTTTTTGCAAAAATCGGGTAAGTTCGATTTTGTCGATTTTCTGTTAGTTTTTTATGAATATTTTGGGCATTTCCCAACAGATTTCGGAACGGTATACCATTTTGGAACCAACGCTTCATTTGCCGTCAATCTGCATCAAAAGATCTGGAAAGTAGAACGAAAAAAATTTCGATCGATTTTTGGCGATTTTGGAAAGGGGTACCATCATGATTTTTTGCAAAAATCGGGTTAGTGCAACTTTGTCGATTTTCTGTTCGTTTTTATGAATATTTTGGCCATTTCTCAACAGATTTCGGAATGGTATACCATTTTGGAACCAGCGCTTCATTTGCCGTCAATCTGCATCAAAAGATCTGGAAAGTAGAACGAAAAAAATTTCGATCGATTTTTCGCGATTTTGGAAAGGGGTACCATCATGATTTTTTGCAAAAATCGGGTAAGTTCGATTTTGTCGATTTTCTGTTAGTTTTTTATGAATATTTTGGCCATTTCCCAACAGATTTCGGAACGGTATGCCATTTTGGAACCAGCGCTTCATTTTCCGTCAATCTTCATGAAAAGATCTGGAAAGTAGAACGAAAAAAATTTCGATCGATTTTTCGCGATTTTGGAAAGGGGTACCATCATGATTTTTTGCAAAAATCGGGTTAGTGCAACTTTGTCGATTTTCTGATAGTTTTTTATGAATATTTTGGCCATTTCTCAGCAGATTTTGGAATGGTATACCATTTTGGAACCAGCGCTGCATTTGCCGTCAATCTGCATCAAAAGATCTGGAAAGTAGAACGAAAAAAATTTCGATCGATTTTTCGCGATTTTGGAAAGGGGTACCATCATGATTTTTTGCAAAAATCGGGTTAGTGCAACTTTGTCGATTTTCTGTTCGTTTTTATGAATATTTTGACCATTTCTCAACAGATTTCGGATTAGTATACTATTTTGGAACCAGCGCTGCATTTGCCGTCAATCTGCATCAAAAGATCTGGAAAGTAGAACGAAAAAATTTCGATCGATTTTTTGAGATTTTGGAAAGGGGTACCATCATGATTTTTTGCAAAAATCGGGTTAGTGCAACTTTGTCAATTTTCTGTTAGTTTTTTATGAATATTTTGGCCATTTCCCAAAAAAATTCGGAACGGTACCATTTTGGAATCAGACTTTCATTCCCCGCCAATCTGCAGCAAAAGATCTTCAAAACCGAAGGAAAAAAATTTAACTTATTATCTGATAATTTTGAAAGGGAAATTTTGGAAATTCGGCTCAGTGTAGTTTTGTCGATTTTCTCTAATTTTTTTTATGGTATTTTGGTCGTTTCGCAACAGATTTTGGAAGGGATGTCATTTTTGAGTCAGAACTTCATTCTGCGTCGAATCCCTTTTTAAATCGCTTGAGAATTGGGAAGGGAAACTGTTTAAAAACATCGAATTTTTGACTAAAAACGGCTTCCCAATGTTTTTTTTTATTTATGCAGCTTCTGCAGGACCAGATCCGTACCTGGATCATCTGATCAGCACCAGAAGCACCTCAGGCAGCACCTAGCCGCACTGCAACCGCAGGGCAGCACCTGGATCAGTTGTATCAGCACCTAAAGCATCGGAGCGGCACCTTCTGCAGCACCTGGAGCAACCGTAGGAGATCCTGGAGCACCTGTATCAGCACCTGAAGCTTTTGGAGCGTCAGACCAGCACCTGGAGCACCGTATTTTGTATTTAATTTCCCATATTTTAAGCAATTTCCTATGTAAATACATGTATCTGTATTTGTAAGCACGTTTGATTGAAAATAAAGCTCACAGTTTACACCAATTTTCCGAGTTTTCTTTCATTTTCCAGGTTTTCCCGGAATTTTCCCGACTTTCCCACCTTTCCGAGTTTCCCGAATGTTCCTGTATTTTCCCGAATTTTCCTGAATTTTCCAGATTTTTTCTGATTTTTTCAGAATTTTCCTGATTTTTTCAGAATTTTAAAAACCCCAAAATCGCCCTCCGCCAATTCTGAAGTACCAGGCGAACAGAATTCAGCAGAAGGTGGATGCCGAATTTTTAAAATTTGGCGGGAAAAAAATTTGAATTTGAAAAAAATACCAAAAAAAATTTAACGGAAAAATACCAAAAAATGTAACGAAAAAATACCAGATTTAAATTTTTTTTGGTATTTTTCCGTTACATTTTTGGTATTTTTCCGTTAAAATTTTTTTGGTATTTTTTTTAAATTTCCCGCCAAAATTTAAAAATTCGGCATCCACCTTCTGCTGATTTCTGTTCGCCTGGTACTTCAGAAGTGGCAGAGGTGGATTTTTGGATTGTTAATCTTTAATTTAAAAAGCTCCAAAAAGTATGCAACATTTATATATTTGCAAAGCTCAAAAAAGTATGCAACATTTAAATTTTTGCAAAGCTCAAAAAAGTATGCAACATTTAAATTTTTGCACAGCTCAAAAGTATGCAAAAAAGTATGCAACATTTAAATTTTTGCAAAGCTCAAAAAAGTATGCAACATTTAAATTTTTGCAAAGCTCAAAAAAGAATGCAACATTTAAATTTTTGCACAGCTCTAAAGTATGCAAAAAAGTATGCAACATTTAAATTTTTGCAAAGCTCAAAAAAGTATGCAACATTTAAATTTTTGCACAGCTCAAAAGTATGCAAATAAGTATGCAACATTAAAATTTTTGCAAAGCGCAAAAAAGTATGCAACATTTATATATTTGCAAAGCTCAAAAAAGTATGCAACATTTAAATTTTTGCAAAGCTCAAAAAAGTATGCAACATTTAAATTTTTGCAAAGCTCAAAAAAGTATGCAACATTTTAATTTTTGCAAAGCTCAAAAGTATGCAAAAAAGTATGCAACATTTAAATTTTTGCAAAGCTACAAAAAGTATGCAACATTTACACAAATTTAAATTTTTGCAAAGCTCAAAAAAGTATGCAACATTTTAATTTTTGCATTCACCTTCCCAAAATCCCAAAATCGCCCTCCGTCACTTCTGAAGTACCAGGCGAACAGAAATCAGCAGGAGGTGGATGCCGAATTTTTGAATTTTGGCGGGAAATATTTCGGATTCCCGCCAAATTTTAAAAATTCGACATCCACCTTCTGCTGATTTCTGTTCGCCTGGTACTTCAGAAGTGTCGGAGGGCGATTTTGGGATTTTTTAAATTTTGAAATTCATGAAAATTCAGGAAAATTCTGAAAAATTCAGGAAAATTCAGGAAAATTCTGAAAAATTCAGGAAAATTCCGAAAAATTCAGGAAAATTCAAAAAAATTCAGGAAACTCAAGAAAATTCGTGAAAATACAGGAAAATACAGGAAAATTCGGGAAAATTCAGGGAAATTAGGAAAAATTTATGAAAATTCAGGAAATCAGAAAACTCAGAATGATGGGAAAATCAAGGAAAATTCGGGGAAAACCTGGAAAATGAAAAAAAAAACTCGGAAAATTGGTGATAAATGGCCGAAATATACACAAATCTAATTTTCCCAGCATTTTGTAATGCAAATTTTTTTTGGAAAAAAACAGTATTTCCCTGTATTATTTTTACAAATTTTTTCGACCAAAGTCCTGTTCCAAGTATTTTTTTAAATTGGTTTTTAACGTATATTTTGTCCATTTTTCGTCGGATTTTGGCCAAATACGGCTTAAACTATGCGGAAAAATAATGCCTATCGATGAAAATATTCGCCCGGAATAAAACAGATCCCAAATCAATTTTACAAAATTTTTAACCTATATCTGCTCTATTTCACGTCCGATCCTGGAATGGTTTATGGTTTGAACTCAGCACTTCATTTTCCATCGATCTACATCAAAATATTTTGAAAATCCTCCTCAATGAAATACCATACCATATGTTTCGTTTAAATTTGATTCAAAATTCAAATTTATTTTACCATCCTCTCCCCTATAAAACCCTCCCTATAAATAAAAACTCCAATTCATTTCCAAAAATCATATTTTATTTCATATATCAGCAATGTAAACATTCTAAACTATATTTAATTATGCATAACTAACCTAAATAATTGCTTATTTCTGTATTCCTAGGACTGCGGTCGTGGTTTTCCTTGAAGTCCCGAGCCTAGCGCTGTTACAAAAGGTGTTCCAGTTGATCTTTCCAGCTGCTACGATGCCGTATTAACTCCAGGATTCAATATTCGGCCTGCGTTCCATCGGCGGGCTATATGGTTTCGATCCAATCAGAACTTCGTTTTCCTTCGATCTGCATTCATGCATTTGAAAAATCAAACAAAAAAATTTCGACCTATTTTTTAGAAATTTTAAAAGGGGTACCATCATGATTTTTTGCAAAAATCGGCTCAGTGTAATTTTGACAATTTTCTTTCACTTTTTGTATGAATATTTTCAATAATTCACAACCGATTTCGGAACGGAATACCATTTTGGAATCAGAACTTTGTTTTCCTTCGATCTGCATTTAAAGATTTGAAAAATCGAACAATAAAAATTTCGACCTATTTTTTAGAAATTTTAAAAGGGGTACCATCATGATTTTCTACAAAAATCGGCTCAGTGTAATTTTGACAATTTTCTTCCACTTTTTAATAAATATTTTGAATAATTCACAACCGATTTCGGAACGGAATACCATTTTGGAATCAGAACTTCGTTTTCCTTCGATCTGCATTCAAGCATTTGGAAAATCGAACAATAAAAATTTCGACTTATTTTTTCGACGAATTTTTTGTAAAAATTGTAATCCGACAAAAATGAAAAGCACTTGTAAAACGAAATCAAGATAAAAACATTTAATTTGTTAATAGAAATTATGAATTTTACAATGAAATGACAACAAATCCTTATAAAATATATGAAATTATGAAGCAATTATTAATAAAATATTATTAAGCGGCAGATGAAGATGGCAGGTGATTTCTTCTGATCAAGCATGTATATGATATGGAGGCTCCTTCAGATCGCTGTAAGGGTATGAAAGAAAAGCATTAATCAATTAATAAAAACGAAAATAATAATTAAATAAAAATAAAGAGTAAGTAAGAGTAAATAATTAATATCAAAGCTGTTTAAATTATAAAAAGGCCATAACAAAATAAAAAAGATCCCCCCCCGGAAAAGTATCTTGTTTTTAGTTTATTTTAGTGGTAAGCCTTGGTATCTATGGATCTCATCAATCTTTAGTTTGTCAGTTAGATTATTTATGATTTATGCGGCAAGGACCGAGCAGGCCAAAAGCCAGCCAGTCGGTCAGGACACGTGCCCCGTTTTTGTTGTTGTTATTTACATACATATATCTCATGTTTTTGGGTAAAGGGACTCTCTAGTCTAGAAATCAAAATAATTAATCGTTGGCTGGCGTTGGCGCCATTTGTTTATCAGCCGGAAACGGAAGTCAAAGCCAAGGCAAACAATATCCCCTACTCCCTATCCCTCTCTTTCTGCTTCTCCCTCTCTCTGTTACACACGCACGTGACAATGTAACAAAGTTGCAATATTATTTGGAACAAGCCTAAGGAGTCGGCAGGACAGCAGGACAGGAGACAAAACTACTGCCAGGACACAAAATGTGGTAAGCGCCTTGTACAAAAACACATGGCGACCGTGTCAAAACACACACAAGTGTGTGAGAGAGTGTGTGTTTTATACACAGATATACATAATTAAACACAAACAGCGGGGCAGGCAACTTTGGTTGGTGTTGATATTAGTCGCAGGATGGAAGGAGCAAAAACCCACCCACAGACTGGCACACAGAGTGGCACACATATCCTGGGAATAACGGGATCAATGTGACATTCAAACATGTCAGATATTAACGCGATAAAACTTTGAAATGGGTCAAAAAAAAAAAGGCCAACACGAATTTATGTTGTAATACGACGCCAAACACCATTTCCCATTTTTCCCATCCCCCTATTTATCCAAGACGAAAAAAATATATATTTTTTGTTTTTTTGGGGTAAATAACATTCGAAAATAAATCAATTTGTCAAACGTTTGATATCGCGAACTCTGCACGGGGGGGAACTTGTTAAAAAATAAATATAATTTCAAATGTAAACTATACATAAAACCGCCGAGTTTGTTGACCCATTTTTTTCGGATTTATTTTTGCTGCACAACCCATAGTTGTGTGTTAGTTCAACCATTTTGTTGCCAGAGGGTTAATGTAAACAACAACCAGGACAACTCACTCTTCAGCTGCCAAGGATGTCGTCCCTTCCATCCTCCCATCCAGTCCTGTGGCATAAAAATATGCAAATAAATTGTCGCTTATGTGGCAAGATATTTGCACAGTTTTCTCTGCGTTTTTTTTTTTGTCTTTCGTCCTGTGTGTCTTTCGTCCTGTGTGTGTGTGCTGTCGGGGGATCGGAGGAAATATAATTCACTTTTAAATGCAAAATCAAGCCGCTGTCATTGATAGCTGTCTCAGCGCAGGAGAGAGTCAAGGAAGGATACACGTTGGCAAATAAATCAGAGCCAGCGCCTCGATGTCGCTCGAATGGAGATCCTTTTTTTTCGTTTTTGGGCGAGAAAAGATTTATGCTTAGCGCCTGCTTTATGAGGCAGCGGCTGTCAGGAAAAGTCGCCGACATTAGCATAAAGACGGCACTCACACAAAAAATAAAGACGTAAAGTATAAACTGGCAGCTTAAAAAAGTCAAAGCCAAAGTCGATATGCCCTTGAAATCGGGGCAAAGGAATCTGTTTAAGCTCCTGATTTGTGGGATAGTTTCGAAAGGGAAAAGGAAAAAGGATTTAAAGAAGGATATACAAGGTAGAGCTTAGTTTTCTATCAAAACTTTGGGGTAATGTCAGGCCTTGTAGGGGCTATTATATAGTTAGTTGAGGAATCTATTTAAGCTCCTGATTTAGAGGTTAGTTTCGAAGGGAAAAGGATTTGAAGAAAGCAATACAAAGGGAAAGCTTAGTTTGCTCTTCCTTGTACTGGGTATCATATATTTTGTTGGGGAATCTATTTAAACTCCTGTTTTGTGGGATAGTTTCGAAAGGAAAAGGACTTGAAAAAGGGAACAACAGATTCTCTAAAGAATCCTAAAAGTAGGAGAGCCTCGTACCGGGTATCATATAGTTAATGATATTTTTTCGCATCCAAAACTGTTAGCCAAGATCCTCGTCAAGTCTAAATCAAGTTTCCTTTATCGAATGCGTGTCCAATGGCCTGTCTGGGCCATTTCCTTGGCCATTCCCTGGGCCATGCCATTTGGCAATAAGCCAATGGTCAGTGTCCTGGCGAGTGGATATTCCTGGCGAGTCCTGTTCGCTTCCCGAAAAGTTACTCTTCTGTATTTAACATTAATATTTATGATTGCTCATCTGTGTATAAATCGATGTTTGTTCGGGATTCAGGATTCAGGATTCAGTTAGGGGGGTGTGGCAGCCTTCATTGGTTGCTTATTGCGCTGATTTTATTATTATTTTTATTTGACTTGGCTTATCTGGTCTGCCTCGGCTGCCTCGGCTGCCTTGGCTGCTTTGGGTGCCTTGGCTGCCTCACTCCAAACAGCGAGAAGGAAAACTCATTTTCATCTCCAGCAGTTGCCACAAACAGAGGAAATCTTCACCTGCTCGTCCTGGACTTTTCTCTTTTATTTTTTTTTGTGTTTCCATTTGATTTTCCAATTCAAGTGGCCCGCTCTCTGCTCCGCTTTTCGTCCTTTTCGTGCCTTTCAGCTTCATTGAACGCATTTGTTGCTCAGTGTCTTGCTTTGCTTTTGCTTTTGCTTTCTCTTTGTACTTTCACCCCTTACTTTCTTTTTTTTTTTTTTGCCAGCTTTTACCCGGTGTGGCTTTTATTTTGTTTTGATTGCCCGGGCCAGGGATTTGCAGGAGCAGCAGCAGCCAGGACTGCTTATTGTCGTTTTAAATACACGCCGACATAAAATTCATATTTTTATGCTTCGCTTTTTATTGGCCATGAATGAAAGCCACTGAGCTGCTACGCCACAGTCACAGTCACAGTCGAGAGGAGGAACCGGAGGAGGCATAGGTACACCTGACGTAGTGCTCAACCGTAAATGTTGCCCGTAAACCATCCCGGAGACCGGAGACCGGAGACCGGAGATTCCCCCTCTCTCTGCAGCCATCTCTTTCTCGTTCAGTCAGTTCGATAAATTTCTTACTTTTTTATTTCCAACTTTTACGTAATACGGTTAATGGAATCTCTTTCTCGCACATGTGTGTGTGTATGAGTGTATGTATGAGTGTCTGTATAGGGGGTGTGGCACTGGCACGCCTTATTCATTATTCGATAAATATTCAACAGGATATGGAATGCACGTCTTGAGTTTCGATTTGGGAGCTCGGGCTCGGGCAAGGGCCAAGCGTTTCAATTTCGTAATGGAAATCGAAGCAATCGATTTATTGTCCCAACAAAAATATCGAAATCAATCGGAAGAAACTCTTCTTTAATCAAGGATTTATGTTTAAATAATTTGGTAAAAAAAATCGTTTTGGAAAAGTGAAAGTGAAAGGATAAAAGGGATAAAGGAAAGTTCTTTGAAACTTAAGAAAAAAGAGTTTCAAATAAAGGATTTTTGAAGGTTTTTTTTTATTGGTTTCTAAGCTTCTATTTGTATTCTTCTGATTCGATTATCGAAATCAAATATCAAAAATAAAACACTCTCGTTAGGCTTTTCTAATGCCTCGTAAAAAAAAGAACACTCTTATTTTGATTATTTTTGTATTATTTTTTATGGCCTAGATGGCTCCTTAATTCCCTCATAAGAGCCTATCGCGAGGCATATCAATACCGTTAAGACCGATACCGATTCGGGGAATTGGACAATCAATACCGAAATAATTTCAATCAAAATTCAAATCAACAATTCAAATCGCTTTTTTCGATTCCCGATTATTTTCCAAGAAATTCCCGATTCTCGTTTTAATTTTCTCGATTTAATTTTTATTGAAGAGCAGCGCAAGATTCGTTCAATCAAAAAAAAATGGCGGTGAGGCTTTTAAGTAATGAGTAAGAGCTTCCTTTTTTTTAAATACACTCAAAAAAAACAGGACAGGTAATAACACCTGAGAGAAAGTAAAGTGAAAGGGAATTGAGGTGAAAAGCTGACAGGAAATGGAAGTCGAATTTTTGTAAATTACTTTTCGCGTTGACATTGGAAATGTAATGTCTCTCCTTTGGAGAGTCCTTGTAATAAAAATCAATTGCATTAAACCTTTGCCCCGAAAATAAACCACCCAAGGGTCTCCCTCCCGTCCGTATCCTTCGGCTAACAAAATCAGGGAATTATTCTGATTTAATGCTTCTGGGGAATATGCCTCGCCCACTAATCGCTGTCTAGTTGAAAAGGCCTTAAACAGGTTATACCTTCCAATGCATAACAAGGATATTTGTATATGTATATCCTTTGGAAAGTGCCGCCTGAGGGAAGCCCCATGAATTTTTATGCAAATTCTTTGGGTTTTCCAACTTGTTGAGCCAAAAAGGGGCCAAGCAGGCCAAAGGGAAAAGTCAGAGAAAGCAGGGAAAGCAGAGAAAGCAGAGAAAGTGTTTCTTTTCTTTCTTTTCCTGACTTTTTTTTTACAAATTAAACAAATAAGGAAAGAGCAGAGTTAAAAAACACGAGACTTCTAATTCGATTTGTTGAGAATTTCCGAAAAAATGACAACGACATGTAAATACTTTTTGCCAAAAAAAAAACCAAATTTTGTTCCTGTTGACAAAGGAAGCAGAAAAGCCTTTGGGGCAAGGACTCATCCTTTTTTTCTCTTCTACTCACAAAGAGAAAAGAAACTTTTTCCTCAACAAATCGAAAAGCACACGAATGAGTTTTCATTCAATTATCTTCAACTCCGACTCCAGTTTTGGTTTGTTTGTTCATTTGTTTGTTTGTTTGTTTGTTTGTTTGTTTCGGCTCGTCTGGGGACTGAAACTAGCCTCAAACTTTTTACCAAAAAAAAAAAGAAGAACGAAAAAAAAGGAAAAAAAACTCTCAACTTTCAAGTTCGGAAGCTTCGAGCACGTGGAGGCCATTGTCTTGGCTGGAAATTCATAGCCGCTCTGTTTCAATTTTCGGTCATCGCAAAGGACCTGCCGGCCCGCTCTGGTCCTGCCCAGCTCGTTTTATCTGTGTCGCAACGTGTGTCTGCCTCGAAATCCTGTGTGTCCTGCTCCTGCCCGGTGCTCGGTGCCATAAAATTTCATTTTATCAAACAATGAAAACGTGTCGACTCGCACTCGAAAGCCCGAAGCACACCCACAAATCCGTATCCTTGTACACAAACACACACACTATGTACTATCGAGCTCTACGCCAGGGCATAATGTCCTTAAAATGGAGTCCTTGTAGCCAGTAGCTTGTGGCTTAAGTGCGACCCGAAGTTTGTTAAGGAAATCATCTGTCCTGCGGCAGTTAATGGTGCGATTGTCTCTCTTCTGTTTTCACAATTTATGAATCTTATGTACCTGAGATATATAATATATACAATATATATACTATATCCTTATAGAGAGTCCTTGTATACATCTTCTTGATGATTTTCAATTAAACTTGAATGTTTTTTATACTCAGTTTGAGGGCTTTGCTCTAATTTAAATGGAAACTTCAGGGGAAAGAACTTGAAATTTGTGATAAATAATGATTTAGGTTTAACTTTTTAGCTTTTTAGAATGAAAAGAAGACAGGATTTAGAATATATTACAATATTTTAACTAAAAGGACATTTCTTGCATAAACGATATATTTTTAAGCAATATTTAATCCAAAATCGATACAAAATGAAGCTCTGGTTCATAACTGGAATACCCTTTCTTAAATCAAATAAGAAATGTCTGAAATATTTCGTAAAAAACTTCAGAAAAAGGACCAAAAAGGATACTCCTGCGTATACGTTATGTTTTTGAAAAATATTTCTCTATTTTTTTTAGTAAGTTTTTCATAATTTGGCTAATTCTTCTTCGATTGGCAAATGTTATACCTTCCCGATCTTGTATCTTCGAGTACTATCATTCTACATCAAAATCTGGAAACCTAAAATCTGACCCATTTTTTGTACCATCATGATTTTTTTCAAAAATTGGCCAAAAATTTTATTTCTTGATTTTAACAAAGTTTTGATGCAGATCGATGGCAGACGAAGTTCTGATTAGTAACTGGTATTCCTTTTTAAAATCCGCTAGAAAATAGCTGAAATATTCATAGAAGAGTGTTTCAAAAGTTACCATTTGGCTAAAAGGCTCTACTCCATGCTCTTAACTGGGCCAACAAGGCTTTTCTTTCAGGAAAATGTCCAAAACTTGGCTAATACTTGGCAGATCACCAAATGTTATACCTTCTCGATCTTAGATCTTCGAGTTCTACAATTCCTCATCAAAATCTGGAAACCTTAAATCTGATCCATTTTTTGCAAATTTTAAGATCCATCATGATTTTTTGCAAAAATCGGCTCAGTGTAATTTTGACGATTTTCTGCCACTTTTTTGTGAATATTTTGAATAATTCACAACCGATTTCGGAACGGAATACCATTTTGGAAACAGAACTTCGTTTTCCTTTGATCTGCATTTAAGGTTTTGAAAAATCGAACAATAAAAATTTCGACCTTTTTTTTTTAGAAATTTTAAAAGGGGTACCATCATGATTTTTTGCAAAAATTAGGCAAAAATTTGATTTTCCTATTCAAGCGATATTTTAATGCAGATCGAAGCAGAATGAAATATATCCCCAAATAAAGTATTCAAAATCCATTTCCTCCAAAAAAAAGCTTTCCTTTTCTTGTTCTAAATATTCAAAATATTCCAAAATATTTCTGTTTTGTCAGAAAACAGGATCTATATAAATATATATATTTCAAATAAATAATAGAAAAACACAACTAATTCTGTAATAAATCCTCTAAAAATTTCCATATCATTTCTAAAACTTGACAAAATAATATCTGGAAAAATAATTATTGTATTTCCCCTAAAAAAAGTATTCAAAAAGTATCTCCTCCCAAAATAAACTTTTCCTTTCTTGTTTCGAAATATTTCTTTTTTGATGTTTTTTGATGTTTTTTTTTTTGTCTTTTTTGTCAGTTGAGGGAAGAGAGAATTTTTGGCTTTTAATTGGCCATCGCCAGGTCGGCGTCAACCTTTGAAAATGGCCAAATAATTTACTTATTCCTCTCCCCCCCTCCTCGAACTTATTTTGGGTTATTACCAAAAATGCGAGGCGTGGCGGGGGCGGGGGCGGAGGCCCGAAAGTCGAAGCTTGTTGAAAAACTTGCCTAATTGCCCGTTCCCGGAGGAGAAGAAAGACTACCGTTGGCGGCGGGGGATGGGGGTGGATGGTCTAGAGAGAAAGTAGAAAGTAGAAAGTGGGAGGCTAGCCAGGGGTGAGAAGAAAAAGTTTTGTCCGCGCTCGTAAAAGGAAATGACCGGCAAATGAAAAGGCGGCGAAAAAAGGCGAGAAAATGCTGTAAAGGCTGTTAAATTCGCAAATTGAGACGAAATGAATAAGTAAGTGGCTGGCCGTGCTGCCCGTGCTGTCCAAGGACGAAATGCACTTGCCAATTGCGGTTCGAGAACAAGGATAATAAATCGAATTTAAAGTTTTGCCTATTCCTTGAAACGCATTCCTTTGTCCTGGCAAGGAAACCCTCTTTAGTTTGTATGACAATTAAGCTTACAAATTGCAGGCAGAAGCAGGCAGGATCAGTTGCAACTTGTGTCCAATTTGTGACAGTTGCCACTGCTGGCCACTGCTGGCGACACATGACAGAAACCTAAGCCAGACTGGTCGGTCACAGGGAGGGGCAACATCGGAGACCCAAAGCCTCCTCAAGTTGCTCACCTTGAGACCTTCGCAGGCAACATGACAACTGTCAGGCCAGGGTCTCGGCATACCATTTTGACCCGAAACAAAACAAAAACATCAACGGGGGCAAGAGGCAGGAGGCAGGAGGCAGCTGGCAGAAGGCAGAAGAGGGTGGTCCCACACTTTTGACCTTTCTGCGGAGAATAGAACATGCAGCCCGGGCACTTGTCTCTACCCTTTTGGCCTCGTCATTGTTTGCCCCTCCGGGCCCAACACTGGCAATAAACTTGTCTATTTTAGCACATGCCACAAAATGAGATGAAAAGAGATGGCCGCCGCCGAGTGAGTGTGGCACGAGGCAAGAGGTAAACTATGCCAAGATATTCTCGAGCCGCAGCCGCACATTCTCATTTCTTTTGTTCCGAGCGGCAAGCTCAATTTGAATTAAATTCAATTTTTTTTGTGTTTTAGTTTTGAGTTTTTTGTTTTCGGTTTCTGTACTTCAAGGTTGCAACAACAAAACTTGCAACAGAAGCGGACGGGGCAGGAAAGGACAAGGCAGGAAAGGACAAGGCAGGAAAGGACAAGGCAGGACAGGACAGGACGGGACAGGACAGGACAGCCTTTTTGCATTCGCCAGCGGCCATTAGGCAGTTGCAGAGGCAGAAGCAGTGGCAGAGGCAGTTGCAGTGGCAGTGGCAGTGGCAGAGGCGTACCTCGTCACGTTTTTTTCCAAACAGATCCCACGCTCGACTGGCCTGATTTCTCTCTGCAATTTTTTTTTGTATATTTTTGGCCCATTTTTAGCTCGTCCTCCCCCTAAAGACTCTTTCTTTTTCCAAAGATACCCTGTCCGGGAGGTTCGAGTGGAAATTTTAGTTCCTCAGACGCTGTCCGTCTTTCATAATCAATTTCAAGGATATTTTGTTTAAGTTTCCTTGGGAGGTAGAGGAAAGAAAGCTTCTCGGTTTATAAAACTACTTTTGGTTGCAAGAGAAAAGTTTTAGTTTTAGTTTTAGTTTTCGTTTTAGTTTTCGTTTTATTAAATAATAATAATAGAATATTTTACTTTGTTCTCTTGTCAGTCTTGTCAATTTCAAGGCTGTAAATAAATATATATTTTTACAGAGTTTCTGTTGATTTAAAACGGTTTTTATGGCAAAAAAAAACATTGAGTTTGTGATAAAATAACAAATATATATCCTCCTACTATGTCCTACTATGTCTGCTTGTCTATTAAAGGTTTTATCAACAAACTAAGAGAATATTTGAGAATATTTTTGGTTAGATTTCAATATATTTATCATTAATATTTAGCAGTAATAATTAGCAGTCTTACGAGTATTTAAAAAGGCTTCGTATTATTTCTTATAAAAACTTCAAGATAGTTATTCGAATAAAAGATAAGATAATAGATATTTATTTGAATAAAAGTGATGAGATATTTGTTGGGATAAAAAACAAAAGATTATTGTTCAAGGGAGAACATACGATATTTATTCTAATAAAAAGGGATAGGATATTAAGTAGTATTTTTAGTAATAATATAATTAATATTAAGTCTTAAAAAAAAGGAATATACTTAAAAATACTCGTATTCTAAATTATTCGATTTTAATCTTAAGTTTCCGCTTAAATTTCTTTAGAATTACCTAAATGTGAATAATATTTGTAAATATATTGCCATTTTTAAGTGCTTTATATTTCAAACTCAATTTTATGGTATTTTTTCCAAAATAAAATACCAAAAGAAGGAAAAAGACTCTCCAAACCCTAAGAAACTTCTTATAAAACCCCCCAGAGCTGCTTTTTGTTTATCCCTTAAAGTTCTACCCCTAAAAGCAGTAACTTCCAGGGTATTTACAAAGTCGACTATCAATCAAATCAAATAGCACTCGTTTTTTGTAGAGCTTTCAATCTTTCTGTTTGCGTTTTGGGGAACGAAATGAAAAGGCATTCCGCAGAGCTGCCTTGCAATTAAGAAATTTGTCAGTGCAGTTTCGGATTCGGATTCAGATTCAGATACAGATTCAGATTCAGATTCGGATTCAGATTCGGATTCAGATTCGGATTCAGGGAATGGTGAAAAGAATTCAAATGAAATGAATTGCGTCATGCCACAAAATGCTGCCAGTTGGTGGCTCTCCTAATGAGCTCATAATTAAGCAAGCTGACGATGCCACAAATCGAGTTCAAGATTCAACAAATAAAAAACTCAAACTTGAAACTCAAAACCGATGATGATGATGATGATGATGATGATGAAAACTGTGCCTCTGCCTCTGCACGGGGCAGGATGGTGTGGTGTCGTTGTCCTCGAACTGGGTCGAAGCCAACTTTTGCTCTGCTATCTGCCGCACTTCCTGTTTCCTGCGACACTTCCAGTCCCCCCCCCAGTCCACCCCCCTCTAGCAACAGAAACAACAACAGCTTCCTGTACATCGTCTATGCCATTATGGCCACTTGAGTTGCTGCCAAAGCTGCCATTTGTTGCCCCACAGCCACCGCTCCTGGCCTGGCCTACTTTTCCTCCTTTTCTTACCATTTTTTTTTTATACATTTTTTCGGGTCTACAAACATTAGATGTCATTTTTGGGCTCTTTGAGCTCACAAGTTGGCCAAAACGGTTAACGATTTATGTGCAACGATCCCGTGCCACAACCGAGCCACAACCGTGCCACAACCGAGCCACAACAATGGCCATAACTTGGCTAAGAGCAGCTATATTGGCCAAGTGCATTTGCCCGTTTTGAATATTTGCTAAAAACTTTGAGAAATCGGAAGGGAGTTTCTATTCCAAACTCATTTCTTTTTTTGAATATTTTTAGAGCTACTTTGGCCACTTTTCTCTCAGTGTATTGTCCTGTTTGCTGCCCAATAAATCCTCAAAAACCCGGTTCCGAATAGACCGGACCACCTGTGACACTTGCCAGTGGTTAAATTCGTTAAAGTTTGCTCCTGGTTCATGTCCTGCTCGGACTACTAGTCGTAGTCCTAGTCCTGCTCTTCGTCCCATGACCTCTGACCCGAACCTTTTGTTAGCCGAATGCTTGTTGCATTTTTGGTTTTGCAAGCTTCCTGATTTGTTCCAGTTCCAGCCCTCCCTTCCTCGCCCGCAGCTTAAATTACACACTTCCGTCCTTCCTGTTGTCCTGTTGTCCTGTCGTCCTGTTGTCCTGTCGTACCACTGCCAGGTCTTCCTCCTGACCCACCTACCTACCTACAGAGCCACCTTCCTCCTATCCTGCCTAGTCCTGTTCCGTTTAGTTTCGGTTTCAGTTTGGACCATGGCTCGCCATACTTCCGGCAGGCACTCTACTCTGTTGGCCATTTGGTTAGTCCTCCAATTGGCCCAAAATTAGCTCTTCTGGCCAGTTAGCAGCTCTGACCATCTGCCTGTAAGCTTATGTTTATTAAATCGAGGCTAAAACTGTATTTGGGCTTCAGTTCCGCATCCATTATGGCCATAAAATAGACAGCAAGAGGAACTATTGTTGGGGAAATGTTTTCTATTCATAATTTTGTTAGGTTTAAGGATAATGGAAAAGGGAAGGGAAGTTGGGGTTTTAATTAAGGGTTAAATTAAGGTTTTAGTTAAGGTTTTAGTTGAGGTTTAAGTTGGTATTTTAATACTAAAAAAACGTTAGAAAGAAAATAAGGAAAGGAACGAAATGAGAACCTTAAAAAGGAATATTATTAAGGAGACTTTAAGGCTGCTTTTATGGATTTCAGAACTCTGAATGTATTCCAATATCTAATTCATTAAAATATCTACAAAATATCATTAAAATCTTTATCCTTTTCCCATAAAAAAAAACTGTTTCAAAGGCTTTTCCTAACTACAATAATTCCTGCCACATTAGCAATGTTTTTGAAGCTTAAACCGAAGCGAAAAATGTTTGAAACGAAAAACACGTTTTAATGCATTTTCCCGGGAAAGCCAATTAAGTTGCAGCTTATTTGGTATCCTGCCTGGCATTATTTTGTGCCGAGTCCTGTTTGGAAACTGCGTTTATATAAAGTGGAAAACGTGAGTGGGGAGAATCCATAACCATAACCTGTTGTTTGGCAGCCACTCAACTGTTGTACAGCCGCTTTGCCAGGACAAGGACGAGGCACAGGACGAGAGAGAATCCCGTAGCAGAATCTTGGCAAGCTGCTTCAAACTTTTCCCGGCTGCACTTTCAGTTTTCAGTTCAGTCAAGCCACGGCAAGCCATCCACCCACAACATCGAAAAGTTCGCTTTGGTTTTTAGGGGGGTTTGCTTGGTTTTTGTGCCAAAAATTAATTAGGCTAATTAAAAACGCTGACTGCCAATGGCATTGGCATTATTTTGGCATGAAACAGGACCAAGTTTAAAGTTTTATTCCGAGACACAAACTTGATTGAATGAAAACTTTGCCACCTGTCGAGGCGCCACAAAAACGGGCAGAAAAACGGGAAAAATTAATTAACCGACTGGAAACTTCTGTTCGAGGCTCACAAAAAAACAGAAAAAAAATACAGAAACTTGAAATATAATTAAGCTGTTTTGTTGTTGGATGACAGTTGTCATTGCAGGATATTCTGCCGCGGGTCCTGAAATCAATTAGCGGCTATTTTTTTTTTCTTCCCAGGATATGGGGAAATGCGAAATGGGAACTTTTTGGATGGATCACAATAGCTGCGAGCCATTTGGGGGAAGGTTGGGGAAACGCGTTGTCCTTACGCATGCCATGCCCAGCGGCAGCTCCTTCAAGGACCTCCTCCAGCGGGGTTTTATCCTGTTTCCTCCTTCCTGTTCTTGGGAATCATTTAAAAAAGTTTCCTTTCCTCCTTGGGGCCTTCTCGCGAAAAGTTATTTCTCACATTTTGCGGTTTAATGCATTCATATCCTTGTTTTTTTTTTCGCCGCCGCCGCACTCTCTTTTTTGGGGAAAGGAAAGAGTTTTGAAAGTCCTTTGGTTGCAAGATTTCTCCCTCAACTATACGATACCTGGTACTCTCGATAGTTTTCTATTCTCTCAGAGACCAAAGCTTCCAAGTTCTTTGCTGAAGATTTTTTTCCAATTATACGACATCCGGTACTCGGGCTGCTTTGTGGTTCTTCGTTTCTTCTCAAAGACCGAAGATTTTTGTTCTCAGGCGAGGAAATAGAGTTTTCCAAGTTCTTGTCTTATATTTTTTAGGTTCTTTCCCTCAACTATACGATAGCCGATACTCGGGATGGTTTGTGGTTCTTCGTTTCTTCTCAAAGACCAAAAGATTTTTATTTTTCAAGCGAGAAAAAAGTGTTTTTAAAGTCTTTTCTAGAAATATTTACCTCAACTATACGATACCCGGTACTCGGGATGGTTTGTGGTTCTTCTCAAGCGCGGAAAACGTCAACTATACGATACCCGGTACCCGGTACCCGGTACCCCGTCTGCTTTGTTTCCATCTCAAAAAAACAAACCTTTTAAATAATTTTAAATCATTTTCAAGGTTTCCAAAGGTAAAAGTAGAGAAAGTAGAGAAAGTAGTAACCTCTTGATGCTTTTAGAGCTCGCTTTTTACTTTTCACTTTTCATCAAAGCAAATGTTAAAGGTCAAGTGCAATGACAGCATTTCGATAGAAATTTCACTTTCCACCTGAGTTTTTTGTTGTTTTTTTTTGTGGGTCGATTGGCTAAATGCCTTCATTAAAGGCGCCAG
Organism: Drosophila vallismaia; assembly: GCA_035047325.1. NCBI lineage: Eukaryota > Metazoa > Arthropoda > Insecta > Diptera > Drosophilidae > Drosophila > Drosophila vallismaia. The sequence continues at coordinate 8,907,564 of JAWNPU010000025.1, read as the reverse complement.
AGTGCGGCAGAGTGCGGCAGAGTGCGTCGAGTGCTACCAAAAAGCAATCAGCGACTCTGAACGAACTCACTCCTGCCCCATCTGCCCCATCTGCCACCTGAGTGCTTGAAGCAAAGCAAAAGCGTGCCACGAATCTAACAAAAAATCGACTAAAAGTGTTCCAGAAGGAGTCCGATAACAATAAAACACCAAATTCTAAAACTTTAGATTGGGATTTTAATTAAGATTTAGTTTTAGATTTAAAATTGGATTCAAATTACAATTTAAAGTCCTTAAAGAAGTCCTTGTTGCATTTTAAAGGCAAAAAATGTCGAAACTTTTTGATGAAACTTTAAGTATGAAACTTTCTTTTTAAATTATAAAAATATTGAGAAAAATAATGTATTGTAACTATAAAATATTAAAAAATATGGTATTATTATATTATTGTTAAAATATTGTTAAAAATTTGCATCAGAAACTGTTGTTAAGAAACTTTAAACAAAGAAATAGCTTTTAAATATTTACTTTTTAACTAACCGAAAAAACTCTTAATTTTTTAATAATTTTTTAATAATTTTAATAAATATTTAACTAGAAATTTCTGTAAAAACTTTCCCTATACCGGCTTTTCTTGCAGTGCAATTCTCCGTGGCAGTTGCATTAGTTCAGGTGGCATTGCTTTGTGCCAAACCCCCTTTTGGGGAGAAGGACTCGATGGGCGGGTGGTACACACGTGGGCGTGTATGTCCTAGGGGGGAGGGGCTGGGGGAGGTATCACAACTGCTCCCTACCCGGGCTTAGCGTCGCTTTGTCCTTTTATGCATTTCTCAGTGCTCCTCCAAGTCCTCCCCTTGATCCTCCTCTAGGTCCTTCTCCAAACCTCTCGATTCTCTGCAGTTCCTGCCCCCTTGTTCGTGCCACCTTTTGGGGCAAGTTGGCCATGTCGCGCACCGTAAAATAGGCAACACTTGTGGGGATATGCGGGCTGCAAAAAGGTTTCCCATCTGTTGATGCAACTCACTCGGGAGGGTGTGTTGTAGGGGGCGTTGCAGATACCATGGCAAACTCAAGGCCACGTTTCCACGTTGTTCCACGAGTTCTGGCCCCGAAAATGGAAGCGTTTGAAAGGCGAGGCAATCCGTGATTGGATTGAATCGAAGAATCGAAGCTCTCCAAGTGAAGGATCACGATTTCGGTTCAAGGATTCAATCAATTTTGCGATTTTTTTACTGTTTTTTAATAAAGTAATGTTTCCTAAACCTAAACCTGGGAATATCCATTTAAAAAATCCCCTAAAAGCCCCTTAAAAACCTGTAAGGACCTTTTCAATGTCCCAATTAATTGGCCAACAATAGCAGCTACTCGAAACAGGACACTGTATCACTCTAGACCGGAATCTGTGAGAGCAAGCTGTGAGAAGAACATCGCATCAATTAGATGATCGTTGCCAGCAATCAAATCAATGACACAAATGGCACAAATGGCCCAAAGGACACGGGACTGCAGCGGGGAATATACAGTTAGCCAGGTGCATTTATCAATTTAGTCGAGCCCCGCAGCGCAAATGCCAACAAAGGCAGACAAACAGCCAACCAGCCAAGCAGCCAACCCGGCCAACCCGGCCAACCCGGCCAACCCGGCCAACCCACCGCCAGGAGACACGATATGACACGGGGAAGGCAACAGAGAGACAACAGCAGTTTAGGCCAAACAATGATGGCTAACAAACTAAAGACGGAGAAGCGCCAGGGACGGACCATGGACCAACAGCAACAGCAAGGACCAGAGTCTAAGGATTACACTTTAAGCAAATCTAAAGAAAACTTTCTTTGTAAAAAGTTAAGGATTAAGGATCTTGCAAGATTTCTTTAAGTTTTAGATAAAAAAAAAGGGTTAAGAATATTAATATTAATTATTAAAAGCAAAAAATAACATAAAGAAACTTTTAAAAAGAAGGAAATCAAGGATTTTCTCATAAAAGATTGTGAGTTTCAAGAACCACAAAAAGGATTTCCAACAGTTTAGGGAATCGAAAATTTGTATTCCAATATAGATTAAATTCGTTTTTTTTTCAGTGCAGTTTCTAACTTCCGGCAGTTTGACAGGCACTCGGCGCTCGGCGCTCGGCGCAGTTGCAATTGTTTTGGGAGAACAATGGCCGAGAGTCTGGTATCGCTGCTGCCTTTGGATCCTTTTCGAGGCTCCTGCACCTGGAGGGTCACCTGCACCTGGCCAATGGGTGGTCTATCTATCTGCACTGTTCTGTTCTCTCACAATCCCTGAATCCCTGAATCAGAATCTAAATCTGGCCAAGACAATGGCCAATTGTGGAGCTGCCAAGGCAGGCGAACGTTGTAATTAATGCCAGCGGCTCTCCGGGATCTCTCCGGGGCAGCGAGGGGATCCTGTTCTTGCCCCCAAAGGTGAGACAAAGAACAAAAAACAACAATAAGTCTCGTCCCTGGCCTTAAAAAAAAACACACACACAAAAAACAGAAACTTTCACATCTGCTGGAATCTTTTTGTAAGCCCGTAATGGAAATATTTTTAACTTGAAAGCAAAAACCATGAGAATTTTGGGCAAAACAAATGAAATCGGATTATAAATATATAGAAGAATATATATATATATATATAAAGAGAAATATATATAAAAGAAAGCTTGTGGTGTTTTTTTTTTTGGTATTAGAAAGCAGAAAAGCAGAAAAGCAGAAATCCTGAGGTTTTAGTTCAAAGTTTCTTCTCTTTTTCAGATAAAATCCGTAAATATTCTTTTTATTCTAAAGAAAGTGCTTAGAATTATCCACAAAAAGAAACAAAGCAAAGCCTGACAATCGAATAAAATCGATAATTATCGGATTGGAATATTACGCATACGCCATGTTGACAAAATTCGATTTATCTCCCGATTTTTGGAAATAGCATAGTTTTGCACACTAAATGGGGTTTCCTTTATAATTATCGAAAAAGAAAGCATTATTTATCGAATCCTAATTATCAAAAATACAGAAAAGAAAAAACCTTTAAAACCCTGAAAACCCTAAAAAACCATAATAAATATTCTTTTATTTCCGTTTTTTTGTGACATTTTCTTAAGCCAAGATTTGGCAATCAATAAATCTAATGAAAATATCCTCGCCTCGACCTGTCAACAAATCGAAAGTGTCCTGGAACACAGAGTCCACAGAGAAAAAAACTCCTCTCCGAAGGGAGCTTAAATTTTGTCACTTTTGGGAAAGAGTCTTGACAGAAAAATGTAATTTATGGCCAAGATTTAAGGATATTGACGGAAGAATTAGAGAAAGAAAGCTTAGATCTGAATTTAGAGATATTTCTCTCAGTGTTTTGGCCCTCTGGCTTAGCGTGCAATTCAATTAAAGTTGCATAAGGCCATTCGGACAATGGCACCGTGCTTGGATTTGCCACCCAAAGCCGCACCACCCACTCAGCAACCCACTCAGCCACCCACTCTGCCACCCACTCTGCCACCCCCCTGGCTGTCCACTTTTGTGACAAGAATGAATGAACAATGGCTTTGGGTGTCCTTGGAGCAGAAGCAAAAAAAAACGAAAAAGAAAGCTTCGGGGCAAATATTTGGATGAAAATCACCCAAAGGGGATCTCGATTCAAAAGGATAGTCAAAGGCACACATATTAAGTGTGGCAAGTGGCAAGTCAATTGGCATATGTCAGCATGCCACAAGAGCGTGCAACACTCAGTAGAGCCACTCAGTTGCCAGCCAGTTGCCAAAGTTAAATGAAGTCAAAAATGTAAATTTTCGTTCATTTCGTTTCGTTTCGTTTCCAAGATGAAGAATTCCCCGCCTCTTCTCCAGCAAAAGGCGGAAGCCGCAGACCGAAAGACGCAATTAGAAGAGAAGAGTAGGTAGTGGAGTGTGGGCGTGGCAGTTGGCATTTGCCAAAATTACAGCAGCCAGCAGCCAGCAGCTGTTGCGCCACAGCAAGAGGAGCGAGAGGAGCGAGAGGACTTTTTGTCTAGAACCCACTCGCAGGCAATTATTTCCACCAGCCAGGGTGATACACTGAAAAAAAACGACACTATAACCTATGGTTTTTAAGGGAAAAGGTTTCTTGAGACTCTAGAAGCATTTACAAGCTAAAATCTTACCAAAAAGTTCATTTTTTTCTCCTTTTTTTTATGTTTTTTGAATAACAATAAAGTATACCAATTTTTCTCTCAGTGCCTTAGCAACATGTGTTTCGTTTTGCCACCCACTCCCGCACCCACCACATTCTTTGGCAACTGAATGAAGCCCCCCCCCACCGCCACCGCCACCGCCACCAAAAAATAAGAAATTTCTTTTTGAGGAAAATCTAGGAAAAGCGAAAACGCATTCTGCGACAAAAGACATAATTTCATAATTTCATAATTTCATAATTAAGTGCACAAGAAACCGGGAGAGAGAGAGTGAGAGAGCGAAAGCGAAAGAGAGGGGTAGATACAAACAGAAAGAGATAGTAATAGTAATAGTATCAGTAATAGAGAAGGGCAGCAGCTATCGACAGGAGAGAAAGAACATTTTTGCTTTTGTTTTGTGGCCCATTAGCAAGCAGGACTAATGATCTACCGAAAACCGGCAAGCTTCTGCCAGAGTCCTTAATTAATGGCAAGAGACAAGGGACAGGAGAGGAGAGGGGAGGTTGGAAAAGTTTTCCGGCAAAACACTGGGAAATGAGGCAATTTCCGCCCCGACCGACTCGACCGCCTCGAAGTTCATTCTTCAGTCTGTCAAATAGAGAGATTCCGTAATTGTCCAAAAAAAAAGGACAAGAGGCTATACAGACAGCTATATCTTCTATAATTATGCGAATGATATATGTCCAAAGCAGAGCTATAAATCTGCCCTGCTCAGATATGGCATTTTAATTACAAAAAAAAAACCATTTCGAGGGGAAAATAAAGAAAAACAATTGAGATATTTTCTGGTAATTCCTCGCTTCAGAGATGATATTTTTGGGTATATTTTTTCGATTATTAAATATAGATAAAAATATTACGAAAAGTCTATAAAAAAGTATGATTTAGGGTAAAGAATATCATAAATTGATCCTTCTTTCTAATCAAGGAACAACATTTGGCTTTGATTGCCTTTTTTTTGGGGGGGGATATTTTTAGGATTATTAATTGGGATAATATATAGAGAAAAAGTATTAAAAATAGTATTAAAAATAGTATTAAAAATAGTAATAAAAATAACTTAGATAATTCTAATGATTTTGGGTAAAGAATACCATAAATAGTTCCTTTTTTCTAATCAAACTTTCTCCTGGCTTTGATTTCCTTTCTTTTATTACCAAAAAGCTGTTAATTTTTTTACCAAAAAGCTGTTCACTTTTTTACCAAAACGTGTATTAAAAATAGTATTAAAAATAGTATTAAAAATAGTATTAAAAATAGTATTAAAAATAGTATTAAAAATAGTATTAAAAATAGTATTAAAAATAGTATTAAAAATAGTATTAAAAATAGTATTAAAAATAGTATTAAAAATAGTAATAAAAATAGTATTAAAAGAAGCTTAGATATTCTTAATGATTTTGGGAAGAAAATACCATAAATAGTTCCTTTTTTTCTAATCAAGTTTCTCTTTCGAATCCAACATTTGGCTTTGATTTTATTTTCTACCAAAAAGCTGTTCCTTTTTTTTACCAAAAAGCTGTTCCTTTTTTTCACCTATGACCCCGAAAAGCAAGCCCTAAAAAACAAAAGAAAAAGCAACACAAAACATGTGCTTTATTCAGTGTTCAATCAAGTTGTTGATTGTCGGCATTTACATTGTTTTTATTTCGATTGGAAAATAGATTGAAAGGCAGAAGAGGGTGGGGATACAGATACAGAGATACGAGATACGAGATACAGATACGGGTCGAGTACGAAATCTATATATTGTAGTATCGTGCGAGGCAGCTGCGTCACGGCATCATTTTGGCATTTGCCAATAACCGAATAAATAAATAAATAAATAAATAAATCATTTCTGGTGTGTGCCAAGCCAGATCGTCGGGAGTAGATATTAGATACGACTATAGCGGCTATAGGCTATAGCTACTATATATTGTAATCTACTATACTCTCTCTAGTCTAGTATACAGTTTCCACTTGAAAGTCGAAATGGAACTTGATTGCGTTGACAGCAGGCAGCAGGCGGCGCCAACGAGACCGAACACCAAACACAGGGCGCACATGGCGTATGCTTGATATTTTCTGCTACGAAAATTTATGAAAATGTCGCTGCGAGGGGCGATTCTTCTGCCGCTTTTATGACTCACACAAAACAACAAATTTATAACTATGTTTGACTATTTTTAGGCATTTTTTGGTATTTTTAAGCATTCAACAAAAAAAGAGTCAGCGATGTGAAAGACTTTCACAAATTGAATAAGAAAAATGCATTTAAAAGTTGTAATTCTGTTAATTGATGAATAAATAACGAATATAAGAAGAATATAAGAAGAATGCTTCGGAAACCTACAACTACATCAACCTGATTAAGAATTCAAAGGTTTTCAAGAATAGAAAAGAATCTTAATACCCAAAAGCCTAGTTTTTGTCTAGTTTTTGGTGAGACTTTCAATAATGGAATCAGAAAGATACATTTTGAAAATTGAAAACCAAAAACTACATCAATCCGATAAAGAATTCAAAGATTTTCAAGAATAGTAAACAAATTTGATACCCAAAAGATACCCAAAAGATACCCAAAAGATACTCAAAAGCAATCCAAAAGATTCCCATTGACTATTTTTAGGCGTTTTTTAACAACAAAGAATCATAGAGATGTCTAGTTTTTGGTGAGATATTCAGAAATGGAATAAGAAAGATGGTTTTCAAAATTTAAATGCTTTAAGCACCAAAAACTACAATAATCCAATAAAGAAATCAAAGGTTTTCGATAATAATATCAAAAATCTATCCAAAAAGGCATCCAAATAGATTCCCATCAAGACTTGACACTTTTATTTTGAAACTATTGTACATTTTTGATATATTATATACTCGTAGAATAGATACAGATAGATATAGAATAGAATGGATATATAATATATTCCTCACCTTAAACGGCTGCTAGAGCAGAAATACATATTTTAAGTTAAAAAATATTATATAAGAAGAATATAAGAAAAGCGGAAAAACCGGATATTCGGTATTTTTAAAAGCAATTTAGCGGCGCTGCCTTGGCTTGCTTTTCTCTTGCTGCTGCTGCGGCGGATTCCTCTCTTTTTTGGGACACCAACGATGCCTTTCAAGTGTCCATCAACATGTTTGACAAGTGCGCTGATTTGCGCTGGCCACCTCACTCCACCGCCCACCCAAAGGCCACCCTCCCCGTAGCTGTCTGTGTGAGTCATTATTTGGGCATGCTTGCAATTTCCGCCACTGTCCGCCACCTACCACCTACCACCCACCCCCCTCGAAATAAAGAGAAGACTCCATTTTCCAGGCACCGGAAGTTGTTAGCCGGGCCAGGGCCATGTCCATGTCCATGTCCATGGCGTCGCCATGTTGTTTCGCAGCCTTCGCTCCAACCCTAATGAATAATGCAACAGTCGACGGGGCAGGACTCCCTGAGGTTGCCGCCATGCCAGGTAACGGGTAACCAGGTCCAGGACACACAGCGAGAGAGAGAGCGAGCGAGAGCGAGAGCGATGGAAACTTTCACCAATAAAATATTTAAATCGAATACTTTGCCAGATAAGAGCTCTCCGGCAAGGGCTCTCCGGCAAACCCAAGGTGTGCTTTAAACTACGCAGCCATGATGATCGCCTCCTCCTGCTAAGCTTAAGATTTTTCACTCAAAACGCTACTCCCCGATTATATTTTAATTTTTATTTAATCTATAAAGTACTTACCTTTTCAGGTATTAATTAATTCGTTCAACTCTGTGACTCTGTTGCTCTGTTACTCTGTTGCTCTGCAAAAAAAAAAGAAAGAAAAGAAATATTATTAAACGCAACCAGGAACTAGATTTCTGGACAATTAATCAAATGTTTGCGACTGGTCGGTCGGCTGTCATATCACATGACCCTGGCCTAGGGTTTCCTAGGGTTGGGGATCGGACTGGGACTGGGACTGGTTCTGGGTCTGGGTCTGGGTTGGGGGTCTGGGTTCTCGTTAATGGGCCAACTGACAGACAGCCCGATGATGAATGACACAGCGAGGGACACAGGGTGCGAGTTATGATGCGTGTTCGAGTGTAAGGCATCTGAAAACATGGCACAATGTTTGCCTTAACTCGGTTCTGGATGCTGGATGCTGGATGCTGGATGCTGGATGCTGAATGCTGGGTTCTGGGTGCTTGGCTTGTCATAAATCGCATTTGCGCATTTGCATTAGATGCAGCTCGTTGGTCGCAATGAGCAACAATGTCAAACTTACAGTCAGGCATTTGCATGCAAATCTGCATTGGATGCTATGCAAATCCTGTTTTACAGCCATGACTACGACTACGACTAGCTTTAGATATAACTCTGACTATGACTATGACTATGACTTGATATATACCAGAATATATCATATTTAAAACTGCTTGGCATATGCATATGCTTGGTTTAAGCCCGACTTGGCTTGAATAGAAATGAATGCAAGAAATCCTTACTCGTACTTCCTTAAATTATAAATTTTCTATTCCTCTATTCTATTTTAAAAATAAAATCTAGTCAAAAGTTTATCAGCGATAAATAATCGATGGCCTTGTCACGGTCGCCAGGAATGCTGGCGTGCTTGATTGAACATGTCTGTGACTGTGCCTGTGCCTGTGTGTTTGCCTTTTTGATTATGTCAATATCTTTGTCTCGTTCTTGGCTTGCTTCGCTCTCTTTCCCCCTCTCAATGTCCTCAGCACTTGAAAGTATCTTTTGTCTGCATTGTGTTTCTGTCTGTGTGTGTGTGTGTGCAAGGACCTGCGTGTGTGTATTGGTTGTGTATGCTCTTCCCAAGTCCCGTGTGACATCATTCAATTGACACAACGACTACCAGGACGAGGACCAGGACGAGGACGAGGACGATGACGGCGCGAACTTATCAACTTGCAGACGGTGCGTAAGGAAAGTCGCTCCTTTACCCTTTCAATATCCTTTTTTTTACTTTTTTCCACTTTCTTTTGCAGCTTTCTTCTTTCGTTTTTGGGTAAAACAAGTCCAGACAAGTCGAAACAAGTCGAAAAAAGTCAAAACAGGTCGAAAGAAGTCAAAACAAGTCGAGTTTAAAGTAAACAAACCCTAAAACATACAGAAAAGCAAACAAATTCTTTGCTAAACAAAGCGAAAAGTACCGGGTATCATATAGTTTACGTTTTATATGGTTTCTACCTAACCCTGACATTTTTCTAAAATTTCCCAACCATTTTTTGGACATACTTAGCTAAAAAAATGTCCCTCCCTGTGGCTTTCATCCACACTTTACGATTCTTTCAATTTCTTCACGTGTCTTTGTAGCTTTCTTCTTATATTTTTTGGTAGAACAAGTCGAAACAAGTCGAGTCAAGTCCAAAACATACAGAAAAGCAAACAAATTCTTTGCTAAACAAAGCGAAAAGTACCAGGTATCACCCTGAAATTTCCCAAACATTTCTTTGCCATTTTTCTGACACATTTAGCGTAAAAAACATGTCCTGTTCAGCAGCTTTCCACGTGCAAACTATGGTAATTGCTCCTGCCACATTGTCCTGCCACCAAAAACTAACTAGAAAAAAACGTCCCGAGTTCATCAGGACTGTGAACGGGCTTTAAGCGGACGCTGCAGCGCATAAATCAACAATAAATGCTGAACCAAAAAAAAAAAACAAAACAAAAAATAAACTAAAAAAAAAAACAGAAGAAAAAAAACGTGGGAAAAGCAAATTTAATCTTTCCCTTTTTTTTTGTTTGTTGGCTGCGTTTCTGTTTGAGTTGCGGAAAGTGTAAGATCCTGCCATAGAGGGAATGCCAAGAGTAGAGGAGGGTGTAAGGATATAGGGTAAGGGGTACAGGGTACAGGATACCTCGGTACTCGGTACTCGGTACGAGCCAAGACGAGACGAGACCCAGTTTGCAAAGTAAACAAACGGTTCGTCGGACTGAAACTATTAAAAATGAAATGGCCTGTGCGAGAGTCCTTCTCTCTGGTCCCCCTCTCTCAGCCGAGTCCTGGCTGAAAGGGACACTACCAGCCCATAGACGTGGCATCTATAATGCATATATGCAGAGGACATGATACATAGGGGTCCTTGCAATAGGATTTTGTGAAAAATAAATTCAAAAAAAATCACTAGAAATTTTATCCAAAAGCATGAATAATATCCTTTTTAATATAATATCCTTTAAATAGGTAAAAAATACCAACAAACTAAAGAAGAAAAAGCTGCTTAGCTCTTTGGAAACGAGTTCAAAAGTACCTGGTATCATATAGTCGAGATTCTGGACTCGAAACTAAATCCAAAAACAATAAATAATACTATCTTTTTTAAAATACCAAAAAATACCAACAATTTATGGAAGGAACTTCCGCTAAACTCTTTGAAAACCGATTCTGAGTACCGGGTATCATATATAGTCTCGATTCTAGACTGAAAAATTTATCCAAAACATTGAATAATACTTTTTTAATAGTCTTTTCTCTAAAATACTAAAAAATACCAACAATTTATGGAGGAAACTTCCGCTAAACTCTTTGAAAACCGATTCTGAGTACCGGGTATCATATATAGTCTCGATTCTAGACTGAAAAATTTATCCAAAACATTGAATAATAGTTTTTTTTATAATCTTTTCTCTAAAATACTAAAAAATACCAACCATTTATGGAAGAAACTTCCGCTAAACTCTTTGAAAACCGATTCTGAGTACCGGGTATCATATATAGTCTAGATTCTAGACTGAAAATTTATCCAAAACATTGAATAATAGTTTTTTTTATAGTCTTTTCTCTAAAATACTAAAAAATACCAACAATTTATGGAGGAAACTTCCGCTAAACTGTCTGAAAACAAGTCGAGAAGTACCTGGTATCACATAATCTACCTTCTAGACTGCTTTCTAGACTCTTATCCATCTTCTAGCCTTATTTCTTTTCTTTCTTTTCTTATATTGTTCCCTTATTTAAACCTCTTTCCTTTGTTACAGTGTATTTTTTTTGTTCATAAATGTTTCATCTTTTCATATCATTTGCATATGCCCAGGACATTGGCGGGTTTTTTGCCAGAGTTTCGACCAAAACTTCAAGTGTTACGATGACCTACATAAATGCAGAGGCATAAATGGTTAAAAACAACAGTGCGTTTCGGTAGAATAAGACTTGCGGAGATACTTTTGAAGCCGTAAAATAATACTACAAGATATTTTCAAGTCAAAACCCCAAAGAAATCAAAAGCCTCTAAGCTTTACTTTGTTTTTGATTAAGTTCTAGCCTAGTTTTATATTAATGAAACTCACTGTACTGGCTGACGCATGCAACTTGGCTAAAAGAGTGTTTATGAAATATGCAAATGACACAAAATCGCTGGCAATTGCATTGTTTTTTTTTCTCACACACACAATCCAAGGACTCAAGGATCCAAGGATGCGTGAATCCAAGAATCCTGCAAACCCAACAAGGTATCCCCTGATTGATTAGAGAAGGAAAAGGGAAAAAGGGTTTTGGCTGGGAAGCTGGGAGCTGGGAATGAGTAAGAATTTGTCTTGGAATCCTTGCTAATACCGGGGCATAAGTCAGGAGGCAGTGTCCATTATCCTGGGCATCATGGGCAGGCAGCAATTACCATTGTAAGGACAATGACAAATCATTTGTCTCGGCATCAGTCGGGGCTCTCAGTCCGGACATCGTCCAACCAGCCATGCGACATCTTTTCATTTTTCGAGCTTCCCTCTCTGCAAGGACCTCTACACTCTACACTCTCCTCTCTTCTTGCTTTTTCATCCTTCAAAATAAACATCAGATGAATGCTTTTGGTCCGGCGTTTGCCTAATTTGTTTTTCTTTCGAGTTTAATTTGAAACCTGGACAAGAGACAACAACAGACCGTCCTGGTCCTGGTCCTGGTCCTGGTCACAACAGCAACAGTTTGTCGAAGACCAGAAGCGTAGTCCTTCGTAGTCCTTCAGTCAGGAGGTGGAAAGGAAAATGCCGGCGCTGCGTGCTCGGAAAATGTGTTTATTTAGGATAACTTAACTGATTGTTGTTCTCGGCCAGTTGACAATTGGCCCCAGAGAGAAATGGAGAAAGGACGAAAGAGATGGTGGAGGGTGTTATCCTGGGAGACAAAGGGGAGACACTCGAAGGCGCGCCACGTGCACACAAAGCGCATTGTGCCACAAACAGTCGAGCGAAGCACAAAAGACAACAACTTTCTGCCAAGACGATGGAAGTTTTTTTTAGAGATACCCTGGAATGTTTTTGGTTGGAAGAGGAAACGTTGTGGTTTCTTTTTTATCGATTTAAGTATTATTTTAGGTTAAAAAATTATGTTAAGATTTAACTTTTTTTTTGCAAAGTTAAGGTTTCAAGCTTATCAATTATTGTATTATTTAAGCAACAAGATAATCTTTAAAACAAAAGTTTAAGCTAATAAAGAGAAGATTTTAAGCTTTTTTCTCATTGAGAAGAGTACCGGGTATCGTATTTTTAAACACTTTTTGGTGTTTTTTATGACACCTTGAATTATTTTAATCAAAAATAATATAATATTATATACTTAATATTAATTTCCTAAAAAAAAAACCAATCAACCTTAAAAATAAACAAAAATTAAGGGGTATAAAAAAATAAAAAATAAAAAAGAAGGAGGAGGAGGAGGAGGAAACAAAACAAACAGAGGAAGTGGGTGGGGCAGAATGTGGCGGCGACCTCGGCGGGTAAAAAATTCCCAGCCAGCTGACCCACTTGCCCCAGCCACGCCCCCTCGGCCAGCCGCCCTTTCCCACTACTATTGTTGTTGTTGTTTTGTAATAAGCAGCAAATGCGCTGCTTTCAGCGCGGTGGCAGCGCAGTCGGCGCCTATAAATCAAATCAGCAGATGGGGCGTCACGAGGGGGAGGGGCGTGGCAGTAAAAACAAAAAAAAAAAAAAGAGGAGGTGAAGCAGGAGGCGGGGTAAAAAGTAAACGCGCCAAAAGAAATCACAGTAATTAATTAATATCCCTGTCTGTGTGTGTTTGTGTGTTTCTGTGTTTGTATTAGAGTGTGTGTGTGTGTGTGTGGGTGCCTCGAGTGGGTCTCATAAATTAATTGCCAACGCCTCTTTGTCTGGCCACTCCCACAGTCATCACAGCTTTAGAGCGCCCCCTACCGGCAGCAGACAGCACTTAATCAAAAGATTTCTTTTTCGCTTTCGCTTTACGTTTTAAGTTTTTTTCGCTTTTTCGCTTTTTATTTATTTTTATTATTATTTTTATTTGCCTTAATTGTTGCCGCAAGTCTCCTTTTGCAATTTTATTCTCCTCTCCTCCTTTTTTTTTCTTGTATTGCCTTAAAAAAAAGGAAGGAAAAGGAAGGAAAAGGAAAGGGTATTAATGGGTAACCCGCTGCGTAACGGTAACCGAGCGGAATGCAAATTTCTGGCCAGAAAGGAATGAAAAGTTGGTAATTGAATGCCGAAAACAACAATAGGAGAGACGGCAAATAACTCAAAACATTTAAGGATAAAGTCCTTTTTAATTAAGAGACAAGTGTGGGGGATCCTTCTAGGTTTTCTGCGTTTTTTGAAACGTTTTTAAGACACTTTCTGGAAGTTTTTAGTATTTAAAATATCTTTGAAGTTGTTTTCAACTATTTGGAACTATTTTCTATTTAAAAATTCCATCTATTTATCTTTATTCTATTTAAAATTAAGAGTTAGAAGCTGAAAATTAACTAAAAGTCATCAAAATATGTGACCTACTGTGCGTATACTTAATATAAAATATTACGTATACGCACCGTGGGTCAAATTTTGAGTAAAAAATAACTTTAAACTCTACTTTTGAATTAAAACTAAAGCTATTTTTAGTATTTTTAGTATTATAATCAAAAATCTATGACCAACTTTGCGTATACGTAATAAAATATATCAAGTATACGCACTGTTGGTCAGATTTTGAGTCAAAATAACTCTAAACCTTGTTTCTGGAATAAAATATAAAGGTTTCTAAACAAAATCCAAGACCAACCTGGCGTATACGTAATATTTATATCAAGTATACGTACTGTTGGTTAGTTTGAGAAGAAAAATATCTCTTAACTCTGTTTCTAAAATAAAATTAATGGAAATAAATAGAAATTAGAATAATTTCATTCAAAATTCAATAATTTTTTTATAAACAAAAAGCGATGACCAACCTTGCGTATACGTAATATTTAGATATATATCAAGTATACGTAGTGTTGGCCAGATTAAAGGAAAATATTAGAGAAAAGTTTCTGAATTAAAGGTTTCTATTGAAACTTAAGCCATTTTAATTATTTTTAACTAAAATCCATGACCAACCTTGCGTATACGTAATATTTATATTAAATTTACGTAAATATCAAATATCCGCAAGGTTGGTCACGGATTCATGTTCATAAAATTTGATTAGCTCCTCAGGAAAGAAATCCTTTACCATATTATGTTTAATGAATAGCAAATCCTTCGACAATAAATGGAAACTAAATACTCTAATCTAAAGAAATAAAAACTAAAAACCTTTTAAAACCATTTAGTCTTTTATTTATCTTTAACCTAAAAAAAGAATCTCCCCTGTACTTCTTCCCTATGATTAGCTTAAGTAAGTTGAATCTCCCGGCGCCATTGAGGGTCTCCCCTGAGATGAATATTTAAGCAAATTACGAGGCAGCCTTGCGCTGGCTCGTCCAGTCCGAAAGTTGAAAAGAATAAATCCTGCCAGGATAATTTTCGGACCGAAATCATCTTCTACTCGGGACTCGGGACTGCAGACTGCGGACTGCGGAGGCACAGGTGCTGCAAGTCACTCGTCTCTGGCAGTACCGTTAAGTTTGAATTATGGCGCACATGTGGCAGGTGCCCCTTTTTCCGCTAGCCAGGCAGCGTGTCCATGAAAATCTGACACGCATAAATTTTGCCCAGAAAACAGAAAAAAAAAAAAACACGGCAAGGCAGAAGCAACAAGGACTGAAAAGGACGAGAGTGGCAGAGCGGCAGAGCGGCAGAGCGGGAGTGGCAGGGGGAAGGATAAAAAAAATGAAGTGGCAACTGCGGCCGGCAGCGGGAAACGGAAGCGGAAACAACGTTAGCGGAAGCGCATGTCTAACAAGTTGCTGAAACTATGCGGGGCAGGACGAGGAACCAGGACGAGGAACCAGGACGAGGAACCAAGACGAGGGAACAGGACGAGGAACCAGGACGAGGGACCAGGACTAGGCACTGCAAGAAGAAAGCAACTGCAAGCGAGGAGAATTACTTTTTTTTATGTCATAATTTTGTCCTAATTCTAAGTTAAAGAAAAGGAGAATTTAAGGTTATTTTAAGATATTTTTTGTCTTGTTTTTAATGCAAAAAAATGGCTACTTTTTTAATGGAATTTGTGAAGAAATAAAACATTATTTCCCTACAAAGATAAAAGAGTCTTTTTTTGTACTTTTTTGTAAGAAAAGAAAAGGAATTTAAGTATTTTAGGAAAAAAATACAACAAGAAGTAGCGGGTATAAATCTTTTCTTGAAAAGAATGAAAAAGAAACAAATTTTTTTGGGGTTTCATTGAGGGAAACCTATCAGAAACTTGTAATAAAATAATACTATATCTGGTATTTTTATATTTTAGTATTTTCTAGTATTTTTATTTCTAGTATTTTCTAGTATTTTCTAGTATTTTTATATTCTAGCATTTTTATTGCAGTGCGAATCCAAGAGAGAGACTACCGCGAATGGCGGAAGTTCCCTTCTAAAAAAATGTGATTAGCAGCAGACCCGGCGGCAAGTGGCCAAAAAGCAGGGAAATTCCCACACTGGTAGCAGGTGTTCTTGCCCTTATTCCCCACCAACCACCACCCCCTCCCCCCTAGTAACACCCCGAGACTCAACCCGTTAACGGAAAGGATAACAAACACATGCAACAAGGATATCCGAACAGCTGTAGAGCCCGAACAAAGTTGCTAAGATTCCGCCAGTTCAGTTTCGGTTTCGGTTTCAGTTTGTTAAATCCTTTTCATGCCATGTCCTTGTTGCTTCTCTCTTCTATCTGTTTTCTGTTTTCTATTCTCGTTTCTTTTTTTTTCTTGTTTTCTTTCTTGTTTTGTTTTCTTGTTTGGTTTGTTTTTTGTTGTGGTTTCCCAAGCCCCCACACCCAGGCACACCCAGTCAGTGTTTGTTTGTTGTTTGCCTACTTTTAGTGTTTAGCCAACGTCGCATAAAAATAGAACAACGCAGCAGCAGCCAGCAGCAGCAGCAGCAGCAGCAGCAGCAGCAGCAGCAGCAGCAGCAGCAGCAGCAGCAGCAGCAGCAGCAGCCAGCAGCTGGAAAATCAGCACAAGTCCACAAGTCCATGTGGCACAGTGGCGCGGGAGTGTCTAAAAATGTCTCAAAAGATCTTTAAATATCTTCAAATATCTTCAAATATCTTAAAATGTCTTTAAAAAGTCCTTAAATATCTTAAAAATATCTTCAAACATCTTCAAACATCTTCAAATATCTTTAAATATCTTTAAAATATCTTCAAATATCTTAAAATATCTTTAAATATCTTAAAATAACTTAAAAGTATCGTAAAATATTTTAAAATATCTTTAAATAACTTAAAATGTCTTTAAAATATCCTTAAATATCTTAAAAACATCTTCAAATATTTAAAAAATATCTTTAAATACCTTAAAATATCTTTAAATAACCTAAAAGTATCTTAAAATATCTTAAAATATCCTTAAATATCTTAAAAACATCTTCAAATATCTTAAAAATATCTTCAAATATCTTAAAATGTCTTAAAATATCCTTAAATATCTTAAAATGTCTTAAAATATCTTAAAAATATCTTAAAATATCTTTAAATAACTTAAAAGTATCTTAAAATACTTTAAAAATCTTTAAATATCTTTAAATGTCTTAAAATATCTAAAAATACATTAAAATATATATTTAATATATACAAAATACTTGGAAAATATTTAAGAAACTTTTTAACAAGATTTTAGGGACATTTTAGGACAATTATGGGAATTTATGGTCTTAATTTTAAAATACCATAAAAATACTGAAAATCTTTCGTTTCAAGAAACTTTTCCAACTGTTTTGGTCTCTAAAAATTATTTTAATTTAAATAAATCCTTAAAAAATATGGCGCTCTCGTAGGAAATTAAAAAATACCATAAATATACTGAAAATCTTTAATTAAAAGAAACTTTTTTAGCCTTTCTTGCCTCTAAAAATCATTTTATTTAAATAAATTCTCAAAAAAATATGTTGTGTTCGTATAGGATTATCCATAAAAAATTATCCAAAAAAAAACAAATAAAATACCATAATAATACTAAAAATCTTTCATTTAGAAACACCTTTATCCTTTCTTGCCTTTAAAAATAATTTTTTCCAAATAAATTCCCCTAAAATATGTTGTTTTTTTTAACCAACTTACATAAAAATAGAATAAAAAATACGAAATAGAATAAAATAATATTAAAAATACCAGTTCCATGTTTAAATACATTTTGAGACACTGTGCAAGAGGGATCATTGCATTTTGCGGTTGCCACTGTGGTCGCGTCTCTTCGACTTGTCGGAGCCCCTTTTCTGGTTGTCGTCTGCGTAAAGGCTTAAAGTATTACAGTTACAGTAGTTAGCGGTACTCCTGCCCCCCGTCCCCATCCCAGCCTCTCATCCCTGCCTCTCTGCCTCATCCCTGCCTGCTTTTGGCCCAGAAACTCGACTAAGCCAAATGTTGACGACGACGTTTGCTGCTTTTGGCTTTCGACTTTCGGGTTCGGTTCTACTTTTCAGTCAGCTGTTGCTGTTGCTTTTTTAGCCAACAAAAAATTATATATAAATGCTACAGAGAGAGAAAAAACTAACAAGAAGAATAAAAACTTTTAAACTTTTCAAGAAAAAAAAAAGGTGTTTTTTTCCAAAGAAATCCTTAAAAAGTTCCTTTATTTCTTTCTTTTTTCCTTTACTTTTTCTCAGACTTTCCACAGACAGATTATCCTTGCAGAAATCCTTGCAGTGTTTGTAAACTTTGTCAGGAGACAGTTCTTTTTCTTGGCTCAGAATATGAGCAACGTTTTTGTTGCCACTTCAACTTCTGTTTCTGTTTTGTTGCCGCTTCTTGTATTGTAGTTGCAACAAATTGCTGTAAGCCGTGAAACTAATCCCGCCAGTTGATGCCCCAAAAAAGAAACTACTTCTAGGGATTACTTTTTGGATAGTTTTTTTTTTTTTTTTGGTTTTCTTCCAGTGGATATTTTTATTTATCGGGGAAGAAACTCCACGACTTGCCACATGCGAGGCACAGGCAAGGCGCCACTTGGCCAATTTGCGTAGTCCTTTAGGTAAGTAAAAGCGCTAATAAGCTTCCAGCCAAAACACACACAAAACACACACAAAAGGCCATCGGCTGTAATGTGCAAATAATTGATTGCCTCTCGAGGCATTCTGGTCAAAGGATATCGCAAGGGTTTGCTGTCACTTGAGGGAACTCCTCCAACATCCTTTTCGAATCAATAACAATTATAACGGGTGGGGGGGTGGTCTTAAATAATATTCAAGGGTTTTCTAACTAAATACTAAGGTTCTTAATAATTAGTGAGAAACCTGTCCTTGAGGCCTTGAGGATGTGAAACTAATTGATAAATCCTTGAAATCGAAAATGGTTCTAATTCATTTTCTAGATTTGAAGAAGATTTTAAGCGACTTTTTTCTTCTTTTCAAAGATTTCGAATAGTTTCGAATATTATAAATTATCCTTTAATCCTTTTACATTAAAAAGAATATCATTTCTATTCTTTTTTAGTTCCAAAACATATTTCCATTTCCATAAAAAACGTCGGAAAAGTGAAACAAAAAGAAAGTTTAAACCAAAAGGCAACTGTTTTCCAATATAATTATAAATAATATTTATTAGAAAAATTCTACCAAAAAAAAGTTCCCAAACATTCATAAACATCCTGATAATCCTTCTCTTTTTTTCCCAATTTTTACATTTTGCAGAAAAAAACGAAACAAAATTTCAATAAAACTAAAAACTAAACTCGAATCTAAACCAATTGGTAGAAAAAAATATCTATCCGTTTTTTTTTTTAATTATTTAACGAAATTATTTATAATTTTTGGAATTTAAGTAGAAAAGCCCCGAAGGATATTCCAGGAGCAACAAATTCGTTTTCCATTTCTATTTCCATTGATACAGGATACAGGATGCAGGATACAGGATTCGATGATTCAATTATTGCTCAAAGCGATGTCCTGGATTTGGATTCAATTCAGGAATCTAATACAATAAGAGGTCCTGGCAAGGAGAAGGTCCTGCAAACTGTTGCCTGATGACAGGCTCAAGTTGACGTTGTTTTGCTTTTCTCCAAGCCTCGTCCTGCCGCGTCCTGCCTCGTCCTGCCGCGTCCTGTCTCGTCCTACCCCGTCCTGCCTCTCCCTGCCTCGTCCTGCCACGTCCTGCCTCGTCCTGCCGCGTCCTGCCACGTCCTGGCATTCACTTTGTGCATTTCCGTTGAGCGGAAATTCGCGTAAATTGCCGGCATGTCCAGTATGGGCGGCGGGAAAAAAAGGGGGCGTGACAGGATCGTAGGGCAGGGGAGTGGCGGGGTGGCGGAGGACAAAACGGAAGTTGATGCAAGTCTAGAAACGAGTGCCAAATGCCGGAAGGACGTGCCGGCACACTTGGACACAGGCACAGACACAGACACAGACACAGGCACAGGCAGGACGAAAAAGGACGATATGGCGAAAGCGGAACGAAACGCGACGACAAATGCAATTTAGCCGGGAATGGCGGCAGGTCCTGGGGAATGTCCTGGCAAAAGGAGCAACCCGCCGCCACAAATAATTTTGTGGCCAGCTGATTGAACAATTCGCAGAATACGAAGGATATTTCCAAGGCTGTGAGTCCTGGATTGATGGCTGAAGGAATCTTTGAAGCCTTTGGAATCGAAAAGGACCAAGAAGGACAAATATTTCCCCTGCATTGCTTGCTTAGAATGTTTTTAAAGCTCAAAATCTTAACCCTTGGCCAGGACTCGCCTGTATCCTTGCCAATCCCTTATCCTTATCCTTATCCTTATCCTTTGGCATTGTAAAGCTGACTAATCCGCGTTAGCCCTAGGCTCGGGGCTTCTCAATTACTGGACTTACGGTTAAGGATTTGCGGTGCCATTACCCGAGGACTCTCTTTTTTTGCGTCCTTTCTGAGTTTCGCTTCTTTTGCGTATCCTTTTTTTTTTGGTGGAGGCTACCCAAGTCCTGGGGGCAATCCACTCAATTTTTATTCGTTATTTTCATGTTGGCAATGCAATAAAAGTTGGCCATTTCTGGGCCCCGTTCTTGGTTCTATTTTGCGTTTGCGTACCTCTCGGGCAGGATCCTTTGCTCCTTTGGCTACTCCTGCTTCCTGATGAAGTGATTCAAGTGGACTCAAGCAGGACTCGCTCCGAAACGACCCTTGAACATGCAAAACGACGAAAGCGACGTGTCGCTATTTATGCTTTTGGCTAGTTATTACCCTCTAACCTCTAACCTTTCGAGTCCTGGACGAATCGAGGACATTTTTAGGACATTTCATTCGAGATTAAGTCTCCTTTATATTTTTTTTATCGTCTTGCCGATTGTTGCGTGTTAATTGGCCCTCCCCCTGACCCACCTCTCACCCCTGACCCACCTCTCACCCCTGACCCCTGACCCCTGACTTACTCCTCCCCTCTCCTCACGCTACTGTTTGAGATTCATCTCCATTCCAAATGTATGCCAAGTGGCATCATCCGCTCGGCATAATGAGCTGCGTCCACAATTGCTTGCCAGCCTTGACATCTGCCATGTCCTGTCCGGCTCGTTTAGGGGCGTGACCTCAGCCTATAGCCCAGCTACCCCGCCCTTCTTTACCCGCCCTGCTTCCCCTTTGCCATTAAACGTTTTCATAATTTTTGCTTTTGTGGAAATTTTACTCTAAAGGCTTTCTAGGAAGTTCTTTTTTTTTTTTTTTTAAGAAATAATCTTTTCAGTTTTTTAAGATCTTTAAATTCTTGTTTAAAATCTAAAAAATAATATTACGAATACTATAAAGGAAAGAGAATCCTTTTAGAAACCACAAAAAAAATTCAAAAACAAAGAACAAAGTAAGGACTCGCCATGAAGGACTCGTCTTTTCCAGTTTTTTTCTAAAAAATCTTAAACAGTTTTTTTTAATTTTGTTTTAAATTCTTTAAAAATTTTTATACAAAAATATAACGAATATTATTAAGGAAACCGTATCCTTTTTTCTTTTTTTTAAAGAACTTTTGAAGCTAACAAAAAAAAGAGATTCAAAACTTTCCATAAATTTCCATTTCTTTTCCAGTTTTTTTCTAAAAAATCTTAAACAGTTTCTTAATTTTTTATCTCTTTGAATACGCTTTAAAAATTTTGTTTAATTTCTTTTCTAATAATGTTTAAAATCTACAAAAATATTAAGAATATTATATTTGCAAAAAATTTCCAAGAAATTAGAAAAAATACTTCCCAAAAAATATTCCCATTTTTTATTCCAAAAAATTATGTATTTTTTTGGTGTCACAGAATCCGCTTCAATCATACTTTCGTCAATCATTTGAATTTCATGAATGTTGCTCTGTTGCCAAGGATCTATTTATCCTGGCCATAAAATTATAAATTCACATCACCGCAGGACGAAGGACAAGGGAGCTTTGGAGGTGGCAAGCGGGGCTATCATTAAGGGCTTTACGACAATGCCAGGCAATAAAATTAATTAAAATTCAATAAATTGACGCCCTAGGATGGAAGCGAAGGGTGGGGAGGCAGGACGAACCTCCCCCCAAAGGACGAACCTCCACCCGCAATCCCCAATTCTCAACCCACAACCCGCTGATGTTTAACTTTGGAAGGGAGAGAAGGTGGATGGGGCAGGGGTTTTTCCTCTCCCCCCTCTGTTGGCAGGATTCTGGCATTCTGCGGGCGCCTGCTTATGTTAATGTCCAATTACAATTGTTGTTCCCATTTGCTGTTTGCGTTGAAAATTGTATTCTCCGAGGAGACCCCTCCTGGTCGGAGAAGGGAATGGTTTTTTCGGTTAAACATCCTGGAAAGTGAGACGGAAAGCCTGGGCCAGGACCTGGACTAAATTATGCCGAAAATATATACACAAGCTGTTTAAATACAGAAGAGAAGCAAGAATATCCAAAGAGGTTACTTCCAAACATCAAAAGAAACCAAAAACGCCAGAAACAAGTTTCAATTCAATTTTCAGATAAAATTTCTTTCTTTTTCGATAAAATTCCTTTCTTTTAGGATAAAATTTCTTTCTTTTTATATATAATTCCATTCTGTTTAGATAAATTTCCTCTTTTAAGATAAAATTCCTTTTTTTTGGACAGCAAAAGTCTACAAAACTTTATTAAAATTTTAGTCCCTTTCGAGAAAAGGATACCAAGCCTTTGATACCTTTGATACCTTTGATATTTCAAATCAATTTAGGGAAAAATGTGGCCAAAAAATTAGGAAATACCACAATTGTATCCACAATTTGCAGAATTTCTTTATGAAAAAAAAAATCTAACTAAAAATTTAAAAAAAATGCCAAAAATTTGGCAAATAATAGCCACAATTTTCTGAATATTTTCTTTTCTGCAAAATCTAACTTGAAATTGAAAAAAAGATAGAAAAAAATGCCAATAAAAAGGGCAAATAATAGCCATAAATTGCTGAATTCTTTCTTTTCAAGAAATGTCTAACTTCATATTGAAAAAAAGAGGAAAAAAAATGCCAGAAAAATGGGTAAATAGTTTTCATAATTTTCAGGATATTTTCTTTTATGAGAAATCGAACTTGAAATAGAAAGAAAAATGCCAAAAATTGGACAAATAGTATTCACAAATTGCAGTATTTTTTTCTTTTAAGAAATATCTAACTTAGTATTGCCAAAAATTGGCCAAATATTATCCACAATTTGCAGAATATTTTCCTTTTTCTGCAAAATTAAACTTAATTTTGAAAAAAAAAAGAAGAAATAAGGAAAATATTTCCGATTTGGTAACAAATTTTTGTCCAAAAAAAAGAAATCAATTCAAAGGAAAATATTTCTGTTTTTGCAAAAACTTTTTTTCTCCAATCAAAAAAGGGGAAAAATCCCTAATAAATCCTTAATAAATGCTAATTTTTTTCGGCCTTAAATATTTCTCAATATTTCCAAATAAAAGCGAGCTTTTCTCTTCAACGAAAAAATCAAAATAAAAACCTGAAAAATATGAAACAAAAGGTGGACTCTGTTCTATGAAATTTTGATTAAAATTTAATTAGAGGAGACAGCATTAGGCTTTCACTTTGTCATCCTTTTGTTATCCTTGTTGGCCTTCAGAATATTTATGAAACAGTTTCCAGTCAACAAAACACTTGAAAAAAAAATAAGAAAAAAATAAGAAAAAAAAAATAGTAAAAAAAAAATAAAATAATTCCCAAGAATGAGGGAATTTTTAAGAAGAAAATAGACTTAAGACTTGAAAGGCTTAAAAGTGGGTGTGGCAATTGAACCCTGCCCAGAAAAAGAGAAAAAAAAGGAATAGGTGCGAGAGGTCCTTTTGGCAGAAAATTGAATTGTTTGTCATTGAAGGAAATGGCAAGTGATTGAGAGACGGAGAAAGGAGAAAGGAGCAGCAAGGGCGTGGCAATCCTTACAATCCTTACACATGGCAACAGTTGGCCAACAAAAATGATTTCGCAGTCAAAACAAAACCAAAAAAAAACCCGAAATGAAGACACAAACT
Source organism: Drosophila vallismaia (assembly GCA_035047325.1). Lineage (NCBI taxonomy): Eukaryota > Metazoa > Arthropoda > Insecta > Diptera > Drosophilidae > Drosophila > Drosophila vallismaia. Next base: position 8,883,686 of record JAWNPU010000025.1, on the reverse strand, counting down.
GACAACGGAAATTGAATCGCCATGATTGTTGTGAGTGTATCCTGTCTGTGTATCCTTTGTTTATTCCTTGTGTGTTAGTGTCCTAGAAAACGATATGCTTCCCATCCATTCCAATCAATGAAAATAAATTATATTCCTTCTCCCCCACTCCCGCACTCCCCCAACCCAACCGATGCCGCTGCCTCCCATCATCTCTGCCACAAATCTAGAAATCTGGCAACTCTAGACTGTTTTTTATCAAAATCCAATAAAATATGTTCAATTTTATATCAAATATAAATTTCTGATGATGGAAATAATAATTTTTTACTTATTTATTTCAAATTAAGTTGATTTTTAGTATTTATTGATAAAAAATTATAAAAAAAATCCTGAAATTCTTAAGGAAGATATAGGGAATATTTTATGGAAATAAAAATAATCCAAAATGGTATAGAAAATGTCCCACAAATATCCAGAAATATCCCTTAAAAACTAAAGTAAAAGAATGCGAAAAGTAATTTTGATAAATTTTCTAATTTTCACCAAATTAGCCATAAATTATTTTGTTTCGTCTTCAATCGAGGAAAGGTATTCCTTCCCGGATTGGTAACTTCAAGTACTATCTAATAATCGTATATCCATCAAACAATATCCTTAAAAACTCCAATTTAGGGAGCGAGAAAAGTACACTCGGGCGTATACGTGATATTTAAAACGATTTCATGAAGTTTATACTTCGATTAAATATAAATCTTTAATAAAAATTGAAAGCAAATGAAGTCCCGCTTCCTAAATGATATCTTGGTGCGAAATCGGTTACAAAATGGCATAAATATCCTTAAAAACTTAAGAAAAAGGATGGGAAAATGAGTTTTTGACGAAATTCAAAGATTTCCATTTTTGGAAGAGTTTTATTCGAATATCTTAGCCAATTCTCAACCGATTTGAAAACCAAATGCCATTTCTGAATCAGGGTTTAAGTCTCCTTAAAGCTGCATCCAAAGAATTAGAAAATCAAACAAAAAAAATTTCGATCGATTTTTTGCAAATAATGATGATGGTACCCCTTTCAAAAATTGTGAAAAATGGGTGAAAATTTTTTTGTTCGATTTTGAAAATCTTTTAAAGCAGATTTATGACAAATAAAATGCTGATTTCAAAAAGGTATAAAATTCCGAAATCTGTTGAGAAACGACCAAAATATTCATAATAATGTGACAGAAAATCGACAAAATTTGATTGAAACGATTTTTGCAAAAAATGATGATGGTACCCCTTTCAAAAATTCCGAAAAAATAGGTCGAAAATTTTTTGATCGTTTTTAAAGATATTTTGATGCAGATCGGTGGAAAATAAAGTTCTGATTCCAAAATGGTATTCCATTCCGAAATCAGTTAAAAAATGTTTAAATTATTTGATAAAAATGTGCCCGAAAATCGAGAAAATTTGACTAAACCGAATTTTGAAAAATTGGAAAAAATAGATCGACATTTTTTTGTTAATTTTTTATCATATTTTGATGCAGTTCTGATTCCAAACACCAGTTTCATTCCAAAATCGATAACTAAATACTTAAAATATTCAAAAAAAAACGTGAAAAAAGCCTGAAAATTACAACAATCCTGTTTTTCTATAATCCTTATGATTATATATTTTAAAATGTCTAAAAAATACACCAAAATATTATCATTATATTTGGTTAAAAGATTTATTTAGAAGGTTTTCTAAAACTTATTTCAAAATCCCCTAAAACTTTCCCACAAACTTTCCAAAAACAAAAGCCTTAATGAATTTTGCGGAAATTGTTTTCCAACTTTTGAGGCTTGGAAAAAAACGGCAAAAAAAAATTACAATTCTTCTTCTGTCAAATTTAAAAAGCTTAAAAAGGCCAAAACCACACACACTCTGCCACACACACACTATGCCACACACACACTCTGCCACACACACACATGGAGACACACATTAGCGTTGGTTAAAATCGGCAAAAAAAAACAACCCGAAAAAAACTAGAAAACTTTTGAGAGGAAAAGAGGAATGTGGCAGCAGAAAGCAAAAGTTCCGACAACAAATAACCACAAGTGGATGCCACAGCTGGCCAAGCCGTTACCTTTCTACTTTCTTCCTTTTTTTCCTATTTTTTTTCTGTTATTATTTCATTTTTTCGTCTTTTTTTTTTTTTGGTGTTAGAAACACCGCCCAGCCATGCCACGCCTCTGTTGCGGGTGTTTTTGCGGTAACACTTGTCAAAATATGGCCAGGACATGAAGTAAATTGAATGCGAGGAAATTTTTCACTCTCCTGGAAAATTCTGGAAAAAAGGCGGGGAAAATGCTAGGAAAGTGTTGGGAAGGTGCAGGGAATATTCCAGGAAAATGCTAGAAAAATGCTAAGAAAATGCTGGGAAAATACTGGGAAAATACTGGGAAAATACTGGAAAAATACGAGAAAAATACTAGGAAAATGCTAGAAAAATGGTAGGAGAATGCTTGAAAATTTTAGGAAAACGGCCCTGAAAATGCAAAGAAAATGCTAGAAAAAGGCAAGAAAAATGCCAGAAAAAGGCAAGAAAAATGCTAGGAAAATGTCATAAAAAATTCTAGAAAAATGCTGAGAAAATGTTTGGAAAATACTAGAAAAATGCTAGAAAAATGGTAAGAAAATGCTGGGAAAATACTGGGAAAATACGAGAAAAATACTAGAAAAAGGGATACCCACATCGGGACTAGAAAAATGCTAGGAAAATACTAGAAAATTTTAGGAAAACGGCCCTGAAAATGCAAAGAAAATGCTAGAAAAACGCAAGAAAAATGCTAGAAAAATGTCATAAAAAATTCTAAAAAAAATGCTTAAAAAAGTACTAGAAAAATACCCACAGATACCCACATCGGGATCCCACAGATCGGGAATTAATTCTATAAAAAAAAACATTCACTCGATCAAAGTTTTGTCTCAAAATGACTTTTAAATATTTTCGGTTTTTCTATTTCTATTTTTTTTCAGTATTTTTTAGAGTATTTCCAATATTATTTCCTTAAAATCTTATTGGTTCTTCAAATTACTTTTAAAGCAAAGATTTACAAAAAGTCTGACTTTTTCTTTAAAAAAGATATTTTGAGAATACTTGTTAGATCTTTCTTTTCCATTTAAAAATACTACTCTAGGTATTTACTATGTTTTGGTATATTTTAGTATATTTTAATAATATTTCAAGACTATTCTAATAGAATATGGAATATATAATAATAGAATAATAGAATCTCTAAAGATGTTCTTCGTTTTCTACAACCAACTTTCCTTTTTAAGGTTTTCAACTATTTTAAATTATTTTTTACCAATTTTTTATACAAATTAATTGATATTTAATTTAGAATATTGTATTTAAGTGAATAAAATATTATATTTATTAAGGCTTATAGTTAATATTTATTGAAAAGCAAACCAAGTCTCAAGGAACTTTTTTTTTTTTTCTTCCAAAATCCAACTCCATAAACTGCCTTTTGTTTGTTTTTAAATTATTTAAATTATTTAAATCTCTTTATCTATTATATAATCTGTATTTATGAATCTATATTGATTAATCTCCTTAATCTCCTTTATCCTTAATATCCTTAGAAAGTTTTGCATTTCCAATTGCATTCCGATTGCATAATTAATATCGAAATCGTAAAGAAATTCCAATGACAATGTCAGAGTCAGAGTCAGAGACAGAGACAGAATATATAGAAGGATTATATAATATATACTCGCATGTGAGATAATTCCGGGCAGGATAATGACTCTCCCCCACCTCTCCTCGCCTCCTCTCGCTTACATCTCCATAATTAATCATATTTTATGGGCTCGACTGTCGATTGTCGATTGTCGCTGACATTGTTGCCATATCATGTTTCCCTGCCACAAAGGTAGGTAGCTAGGGGTAGGAGGGGGGTGGTAGGTCAAAGGTTGTGACATGTAATTGTTGTCACTTATTTCCATTGCTCGGCAGATAAAATTAATTAGCATAACCTGCCTGCCGCTGCCGCTGCCGCTGATGCTGCCGCTGCTGCTGCTGCTCTTTGAAACTTTTCAATTCCAATCAAGCTTGATTATTTTTGTTTTTTAATTTTTAATTTATTTACGAATTAAAATTATTTTTATGATAATTATTATTGTTATTACAGAGAAATATATACATTTATATACATTTAAGATTTTGTTTGAAAAACTTTTCTTTTTTTTGGCAAAAAACAAACTTTGTTGACATTTTTTGAGAAAAGTTTCGACCCCCCAGAAATATACCAAAAATATACCAAAAAAAAAACATACCAAAAAACATACAAAAAACACACAGGCCTCTCTCTTTTTCTTTTCTCTTTTCTCTAAACTGTAAAAACTGTAAAATTCGTAGCCATATTTGAAGGGTCTACAGAGAGAGAAAAATAATTAAGAAACTATTAAGAAAAATATAAATAAAAACAAAGGGAAGAAAATATCGTTTATTTCTTCTTCATTTATTATTTCAAATCCTTAACAAAAACCCTTTTTTTAAAGCTGAAAATTTCCCTTTTTTCCGAAGACTTTCATTTAAAATTCAAAGCCATATTTTGAGGGTCTACAGAGAGAGAAAAATGAGCTACAAAATAATGAAAAAATATATAGAAAAAAAGAGAAAGATTTATACTTTAAGTAAGAATTTAAATCCCTAAAAAAAAACTTTTTTTTTAAGTTGAAAATTTCCCTTTTTTTGGAAGACTTTCATTTAAAATTCAAAGCCATATTTTGAGGGTCTACAGAGAGAGAAAAATTAGCTACAAAATAATGAAAAAATATATAGAAAAAAAGAGAAATCTATATAGAGAAAAAGAGAAAATTTAAATCCCTAAAAAAAAACTTTTTTTTTAAGTTGAAAATTTCCCTTTTTTTTTGGAGACTTTTGGAGAATAAATTCCCTGTGTATTGGGGGAGAAGTTTTTGGCAAACTTTTTCAGGCCGGAGACCGGAGCTCTTCATACAAAAACAAACACACACAAAAGCCCAGGTGGGCGTATGCTTAGAGAGGGGCGAGGCGGGGCGGGGCGGGGCGGGGCGGGGCGGTGCTTAGGAGTTTTGGGTGCTTTTGTAGCATCCCCTCTCTCCCCCCCCCACACAACCCCCCAGGCAAAGGGCAATTTTCAGTTTGAATATTTTAGCTGCTAATTAAAATGTATTCGCGGTTAACAAAACGTGCGCCAAGCCACCCACTCACCCACCCTCTTACCCTCTCACCCTGGTTGTGGGGTGGCAAGGACGCAAAAGTTGGCAGATGAAGCCGCAAATAAGCAGAAACTGTAATTGCATGCAGCAAGACGAGGCAAGCCACAACTTGTAGATAGTTTCGAGAAGATACTTTCGAGGGGTTTACGAATCCTGAAAAGTTCTATATTTTTTTTTTTTTGGATCCTAAATATGTCTAAATAAGTTTTGAATAATTTTTGGAACAATTTTTGAATAATTTTGGAATAATTTTGAAACAATAAATGGATCTTCTTTTGGGATTCTTTTGGGTTTTTTTAAGGAGAAAGGAAACTCGGAAAATATTGAATTTTTAGGTTAAGATTTCTCGAATTTCAATTTAATTTCTATTTTTTATAATAAAAATAATAATAATTTTATGTTTTTTCTGTAAAAAATATGTATTTTCTTAACATTTTCTAAACTTAAACATGTCTAAATAATTTTGAAACAATAAATGGGTCAGAAAATACCAAAAAAAGTCTTTAGATTCTTTTGGGTTTTCTCTAAAAAAAAAGAAAAAGTAATTTCGAAAAAAATTGAATTTTTAGGTTAAGATTTCTGGAATTTTGAATTTCTTCAAAACCAAAATTAAGTCACAAAAAAAGCTGATAATTTTTTATAAAAAAAAGTAATAGTAATACTAGATTCTTTCTTAAAAAAAAAATAGGGATTTTTCTAAAGTATCTTAAAAGCGAAAACCTGGATAAAAGATTCTCAAAAGATTCTTTTAATATTTTTAAAAAATCTGGAACTTAATCTCTCTTCTTTCTATTTATTTTTTTCTTTCTTTCCTTTCCTTTCTTTCCTTTAATATTATTCCTTTTTTTTCTATATTTTTCTATATATTTTAAGGCACTTATTTTTTTCTTCTCGCACTGCCCTGTGGCATGCTGCATGCTGCATGCTGTGTGGCACAATGCTGTGGCATCATTTAACAGCAAAACGGAAATGCTGCTGCCATATCGAATTTGCGTAGACAAGTTGTTGAAGCTTTCTTACCCGGAAATGGAGTTTACTCGAGTGGGGCATGGGGCATGCAACAGGGGCATGTCTGGTATGGAATCCTGCGATTGCAACCGCATCTGGCCAAACAGGACGAGGACGAGGACAAGGACAAGGACGAGGAGGAGAAGGTTAAGTGCCAGAGCACCGCACCTGGGCGTGGCACGAGGGCGGCGTCAAATTCCAAAGGATCCAAAGGCAGGATCCCTGCCGTGAAGAGGGCATTCAAAGTATCTAATAGTGTAAGTATCTAAGTATCTGAAGTATCTGAAGTATTGGAGTATCTAAGTGTCGGAGTATCTTTGTATCTAAGTAGCTGCAAATCGAAGTATCTGCGAATTTAAGCATCTAAGTATCTGTAGCTGCGTATCTTTGTATCTGCCTATCGAAGTATCTAAAGTATCTGTAGCTGCGTATCTTTGTATCTTTGTATCTGCCTATCGAAAGTATCTAAGTATCTAAGTATCTGGCGAATCTAAGTATCTTTGTATCTTTGTATCTTTCTATCTTTCTATCTTTCTATCTTTCTATCTTTCTATCTTTCTATCTTTCCATCTTTCTATCTTTCTATCTTTCTATCTTTCTATCTTTCCATCTTTCCATCTTTCCATCTTTCTATCTTTCTATCTTTCTATCTTTCTATCTTTCTATCTTTCTATCTTTCTATCTTTCTATCTTTCTATCTTTCTATCTTTCTATCTTTCTATCTTTCTATCTTTCTATCTTTCCATCTTTCTATCTTTCTATCTTTCTATCTTTGTATCTTTCCATCTTTCTATCTTTCTATCTTTGTATCTTTGTATCTTTGTATCTCTGTATCTTTGTATCTTTGTATCTCTGTATCTCAATATCGAATCGTTGCATTTATCAAGGAACTTCGAGATCTGGCAACAAATAATTCTTGCTTAAAGGCTTTCCAGGTCAAAGGACACCAACTAAAAAGGACAAAAGGACTTTTACCAAAAAACAACCCAATAAAGATTAAGGTTCCAATTCCCGAAATAATCTTTGAAATGCACTTCCTGAGAAATTCAATTTGCACTTCTTCTCCTTTGATAATATCCTGCACTTCCTGTACTTCCTGTACTTCCTGTACTTCCTGTCTGTCCTGCAATTCCTTTATGTTTAGAGCCCACAATGGGACACAAGTCCAAAAGGGGTTTTTGGCTCAAATGGTAACAGAAATAGGTAAGAGGTAACGGGTAAGAGGTAACAGGTAAGAGGTAACGGGTAAGAGGTAAGAGGTAAGAAGTAACGGGTAACTGTGGCAACAAGCGCCAAACATTTTTGCAACTTTTCGGCACTGGCCCTTTGGCTGGTAATGAGGGTGTGGCAGGAACTCCTCCTCCTCCTACTCGCCCAGTGACGTGCCACAATATCTCCGGGCACCTGCCCCACCTCCTGCCCCTGCTCCTCCCCCTTCCCCTTCACCGTTCCACCCTTTGACCTTTGCACCCAAAACCCATATGAGAAAATGGCAACAAAACGCAGAAAAAAAAAAAACTGAAAAGTCCCGCTGCTGAGAGGAGCTCATCAAATGTGGCAGAGGCAGCAGCCTCCAACCACGCCCCTGGGGGCCACGCCTTTCTCTTTCTCATTAACCGCTGGCCGTCCAAATGCAGCATCTGCTCTGCTCCTCTTCTCCTTTCTCTTTTACACGCAAAGAAAAGTCTTGATCTCTCTCTCGAAAGCTTCGCTTGATCTCAAAAGCTTCCCATTGATGTCTTTTAAGCCTAAAACCAGTTGAGAATTATAAGCGACAAAAAAATAGGGAATTTTCAATATTAACGGGAAATTTTGTTTGGTCTTCAACTCTCATCTCTCAGTGTCCTTGCGACTCATTCTTGGTCCTTTGGGGTTTTGGGTCTCCCGTGCAGTTCAGTTCACCTGTCAGCCAGGATAATGTGCACAATGTACACGAGTATTTCGCAGAAAGGACTCTCTCTCTCTCTCTCAGCGTCTCTGTCTATTTTTTGCAGTTTTTTTGTGCAGTAGTTTTTTTTCAGTAGTTTTTTTTTCAGTAGTTTTTTTTTTAGTAGTTTTTTTTTAGTATTTTTTTTTTGGTTTCAGTTACCTTACTTTTACCGTTACTTTCAGGGGGGATCTGCTTTCCCGCTCTCAATGAGTGAGCAGGGGGACTGCTTTCTATCTCTCTCTATTATATTAGAAAATTGTACTTTCCCCGTTATATTTTGTAGTTTTTTGTCACCCTGCACCCCCCTCCCCCTCCCCCTAGACCCTGCCGTGCTCCATCGAGTATTCAACTCGCATCGCTTGCAAAGTGACATGGCATATTTCAAGGTAAACATTCTGAATTTTGCATATCAAACGCGTGGGGTGGTGGGTGCTGGGTGGTGGTGGCACAAAAGAAGAGCAAGCACACATACACACTCGAAAAAAAACAACACACACACACACACACACGAATTGCTTTGCAGTTGAATGAAAGCCCCCACTGAGTGCCCCCCCTAAGCCATGTGTGGCATGGAACGGTCCGTCTGTGCACCACCCGTTGCACCTGCCACCTAATCGCATAGCCCCTCCCCCTTTGCAATCTCTAATTGTATAATTAATGAGTCAAACCACCCCCCAAAAATCATCCATCCGCCCCCCCACAGACGTCCTTCGGCTGCTCTGCGGTTTCTTTCCAAAAACAAAAACAAAAACAAAAAAAATCAAAAAATCAAAAAAATATTTCAAAAACGTAAAATCGGATATTTTCGAAACCGCTTAGAACCGGTCGAAGCTGCCAAAAACCCGTTCATTGGCATTCCATTTTATTGGAACCCTTCAGCGAGGGTTTCTTGAAGAGTTATAGATTTTAGAAGAGATTGAAATAAAAAGAGAGATAAAAAAGATAAAAAAAGAGATAAATAAGATAAAAGAAATGAAGATAAAGATATAGTATCTTTTTTTAAGGACTGGAAAGTAGCTTTTAAAGCATTAAATTCCTTAAAATGAATAATTTTTTATGGATTTTAGGTTTAAAAAAGATTTAGATTTAAAGATAAAAGATATAAAATAGAAGATAAATAGATAAAGATGGAGTATCTTTTGCTTTACACTGAAACGTATCTTTTAGATCCTTAAATTCCCATAACTTTGTGGTTTTTTAAGGATTTTAGGTTTAAAAAAGATTTAGACTCAAAGATAAAAGATAAAAGATTAAAGATAAATAGATAAAGATTAAGTATCTTTTGTTTAGCACTGAAAAGTATCTTTTAGATCCTTAAATTCCCAAAACTTATATCGTTTTTAAGGCAAGAATTGAAAAATTCCAAAACGAACGTAAAAGGAACGCTTAAAAAATCCGTAAAAATCTTGTAATTTCGTTTCCGGTTTTATAATTCTCAATTGAGATGCCATTAATACCATTAATACCAATATTAATACCAGAAATTTGGTAACTAATTAGAAAACCAAAAAGAATGCTTGAAAAATCCGTAAATTATAGAAGCATTAATACCAGAAATACCAGAAATTTGGCAACTAATTGGCCAACCCGCTGGTCACAAATTTCATCTCGTTTTGGCCATGTCCAGAGGCTCTCCCTTTCACGCCCGTTCCAGTCTCTCTCCCTCTCCATCTGTCCCTGTCTCTGTTTACAATTGCCGCCCGCTAATTTATTTGAAAAGCCATTTGTTACCTTTGGCTTGCCTCTGTTTACATTTCCGTTTGCCTTTCTCTCTCCGTCCACCGTTAATCCGTTCGCTTGTCCACTCGTCCCTCTGTCCCACTGTTCCTCTTTCCGTTTCATTTTCCATGTACTTAACGGTAGATGTGCGTCTGGCCTGCAAGTTCATGTGTGTGCTTTTGCTTTTGCATTTCTAGATCTCGCCGGATTTGCATTTACATTTTACAGTTACTTTCGGGCAGTGCCGTTAATTCAATTTGCTGTTGCTGTCCCTTACTGCCCCACCAATCGACATATGTTTGTTTGTAAAAAAGTAAAAATCCAAAAAGAACAAAAAAAAAACTCGTATTTAAAGACATTTTTCGCGATTTATAATCAAAAATAATCAGGAGAGAAAGAGAAAGAAATTGAGATTTTATTGCCTTGAATGTGTGCGTATCTTGGATACAGATCGAACAGCTGCCAATTGCCAAATGCCTCCAGAATTCGATAATCTTATATATATATATATATATACTCCCCGATATACAGATATATACTACCCGATTTCCCATATATATATTATATATAAACAATGCGTTTATTTAGTGAAAAATTGGGGGGAAAATGTTCTCTTCTCTTTGTGTTTTGTTAAGCTTTAGTAAATACTTGAAAATTGAATGCCGTTTGGCCAATAATTAAGGAAAAAACATTTCCAATAATCTTGCGTCCCTCTTACAAGCTTTGCTTCTTTCTTCTTCTTTCTTCTTTTTGGTAATTTTCTCAACAATCTCCTCGTGTGCATTTTTTTAGTATATTAATCATACGCACTGTTTGCCAACTTTTGATTTTGATTTTTTTTATTTTCCAAAAAGTTGAGTATTTTTTTTAATTACAGGAATTGGTGTTTGTTTAAGACTCCATTTCCTGTACAAAGAATAATTAATGAATGGCTGCGGGAGAGAGATAGCAGCGAGCAGCAGAAGCAGCAGAGAGAGAAATAACGGAATGAATAGCCAGAATGGCGAAAGAATGCAAAATCGAATTGTAAACAGTTTGTTCTATTGAACACAAAGCCAAAGAAAATCCATTAAGAAAGCACGAAGCAAACACAAAAGGAAGAACGACGAAAATCAAACCTCGAAGGGCAAACAAGGAATGTGATTTTTAAAGGACTTTCAGGATATTAAGCACTTTTTTTATGTTAACTTTTCACTTACCAAATAACTGTTTTTTGTTTCTTTCTTTTTTCGAATCGCTTTCAAAATATTCTCTTTCTTTTCTCCTTTTTTTAATTCAATTTTCCTTTTTTTTTTTTTTTTTGTTTCAAATTTGATTTCAATTTTTCGATTTTTGGAATTTGTCTTTTTTTTCTGTTGTCTCTGCCAAGTCACAACATTAACCGAAAAAAAAACAACAAACATTAGGATTCAAACATATATATACAATATATATATATACGACTGTGGGTGTATTGGTATTTCTGTGTGCGTGTGCGAGATCGATGTATATATATAGAACTACTATATAGAATTTCAAAACAAAAGTTTCGCGGCCAGGAAATCCACGATAGTTGCTTCGTCTTGTTGTTGTACGCAAACTGTAAATCTTTGCCGTCGGCCACCAAAAAAAAAAAAAAATTAACCAAACACAAACACAAAAAATCTTGTTTCTCAAACGCAAAAACAAAAACAGATTTCAGGCAAAAAAAAACGGGAGAAAAATATATTTTAGATTCAGAATTAAAATCTCTTCTTCTTGCAACAAGAATTCAATAAAAAAAAAACTATTAATTTAACACGAGAACGAGAATTTGTAGATTTGCTCGTTTTTCGAAACACGCACGAATATTTATTTATTTGATTTTCGGGAAATTTTCAAACTCGACTACGAACGGTATTTTCTAACGATTCGGTATCGCTGTTCGGTATTCGCTGGTATTTTTCCTTCTCTGTGTTGGGGTGTCTGTGTGCGTGTGTTGTGTGTGTGTGTGGTTCTAGTGCTGGACTCCGGACTCCAAGAACTTTAACAACGCAATGTTATCCGCTCGGAGGCTGAACGCCTACTGGATGCACGCGCCGAAAGCTTCCGCAGAATGCCAAAGCGCCGTCGACGTCGCACGCAGCGCCACGCGTCGGCAGCGCAGTCGCAGCCATGGCGGCGGCGAAGGAGGCAGCCCGAAGAGCCCGACTGGATTCGGGCGCCCCATCCGAAGGGAGCGCCGAAGGAGAGAACATGGACGGGGTACCGCTGCGTTTTGGCTTCCCCTTCCGCTTCCATTTGGGGGCTATTCTCGATTCGAAACGATTAAGTTTTTTGTTAATATAAAAAAAAAAACAATTAAATAAATATTTAAAGACTAGTAATTGCGGTTAAAGTTTTTATCAAAACCAAAAGCCTTGAAAAAGCCTTTAATGAGAATATTTTCAAAATATTTTTATTCTTTGATTTTTGCTTATTTCGCCTAATAATTGTGAATCTTATCATCAAAATCAAGGTAAGAAGAAGAAAATCACGTATACGTTTGAAAACGATTTGTTTTTAGGCAAATTTTGGGAATTAAAGTGACCAGTTACTTGAGATTTTTTACAATTTAAGGTAAATTTAATATTTTTTTAGGGAAATATCATTAAACCTTATTTCAATTCTATTTATAACTTAAAAACCTGAAATCAAAAGTCGGTTCAAGTTTTTGGTTGTATTTTTTTGGTAAGCGGATTACGCATACGCAATGTTGACCGAGCGACTCAAGGGAAAGTGTTGTAGGGGACAGCGTAGCAGTGTAACCGTTAATTGCATTTTCATGGAGAATTCGAGGACAGGGACAGGGACAGAGACACGGACACGGACACGGACATGGACACGGACACGGACAGGGACAGGAGCTGGCAAAAGCGCAGCGCCTTTGCTTGATCCATAAAACATATCTGCGTAAATAATTCAAGGCAAATATAAACGCAGTCTACACACACACACACACAGACACACAGAGATGGGGCTCCCGCCTACGTCCTACTCCCGACTCTCCAATCTCCATTTTCCAATCAACAATCAACAATCTTCCACTTCTGCCAGCCCCCATCTCGCATCTCTCCCGCACGCACGCACTCTCTCACGCACAGGTGTTTCGCATGTGTTTTCTGCCTTCGTACTCTCCACGTTGCCGACTTCCTTCCAGTCGGTTAATGCGAACTGCCAGCCGAGCTTTTCCAATGCCAATCGTGTGCTAACAAGTGGGGAGCAACAGTTGAATGTGAATGAAAAGTTTTGCGCTGCTCTTTGGCGCTGGCAGCGATGCCCCCACTGACGCTGGCAGCGCAGTCGGCTTCATGTGTTGCTTCTGCCGCCACCGGGTGGGTGGGGATGAAGTGGAGTTGTTTTTTTTTCTTGTTCGATGGGGACTCACTGTGGCGAGGGGGTGGGCGGTGGTGTTAGCTGTTGCTTTTCCAGTCAGAACACACTGTTGCTCGTGCTTCGAGGTGTGTGCGAGCGAGCGAGCGAGCAAGTGCTGGGTACCGTTAAGCAGCAACTAATTTTTGTTAATCACACCTTAATGACATGAACTTGACACCATTCCATTTGCCGATTTCTCGTTTTCCATAAATTAGGCAACCAAATAGACAAGGTGATGTGCTGGCCTGTGCTTCGTTGTTCGGGGTTCGGGGGGCATCTTGGGGTGAACCAATTAATTACAACATGTCAGCCTGAGGGCAGAACTGCAAAAGCAAAAGCAAACAAATACAAAGTGCATCTCACTCACACACTCGCGCAATTTTAATTAATGTTGCCAGGCGACAAAGAATAACAGAATCGTTCTCTCGGCCATCAAAAATAAATCAAAAAACTTAATTTTTATTTGCCACAAAGGGAGGGGGGTGTGTGGCAGCAACATGAAAGAGATTTCATTCCCTTTTGACAGATAAATGGAATTTTTTCTAAATTGTCAAATACGGAAAGTTGATATTTGTCTAAAAGCTCATTTTTTCAATCATTTAATAGCGTATATTTTTTTCGATTTCGAACAGATTTCAAAAAGAAATACCGTTCATGAATCAGGACTTCAATCTGCTTCGATCTGCATCAAAAAATCCGAGAAACTAAACCAAAAAAAATTAAGCCATTTTTTCAAAATTTTGAAAGGGGTTCCATCATCATTTTTTGCAAAAATCGTTTCAATCAAATTTTGTCGATTTTCTGTCACATTATTATGAATATTTTGGTCATTTCTCAACAGATTTCGGAATGTTATACCTTTTTGAAATCAGCATTTTATTTGTCATAAATATGCATCAAAAGATTTTCAAAATCGAACAAAAAAATTTTCACCCATTTTTCACAATTTTTGAAAGGGGTACCATCATCATTTTTTTCAAAAAATCGATCGAAATTTTTTTTGTTTGATTTTCTGATTCTTTGGATGCAGATTAATTAAGATTTAAGACCTGATTCGAGAATGGCATTTTGTTTCCAAATCGATTGAGAATTGGCTAAGATATTCGAATAAAACTCTTCCAAAAATGGAAATCTTCGAATTTCGTCAAAAACTCATTTTCTCATTCTTTTTCTTAAGTTTTTAAGGATATTTTTGCCATTTTGTAACCGATTTCGCACCAAGATATCATTTAGGAAGCGGGACTTCATTTGCTTTTTAATTTTATTAAAGATTTATATTTAATCGAAGTGTAAACTTTATGAAATCGTTTTAAATATCACGTATACGCCCGAGTGTACTTTTCTCGCTCCCTAAATTGGAGTTTTTAAGGATATTGTTTGATGGATATACGATTATTAGATAGTACTTGAAGTTACCAATTCGGGAAGGTATAAACCTCGCCGATTGGAGGTGAACTAACCAAGTTATGACTAATTCAGTTTCGATAAAATTTTTCAAAATTAAAAATCACGTATACGCCCGAGTGTCCTTTTCTCATCCTTTTGCTTGATTGTTGATTGAATTTTATTAAAACGCTATTTGTGGCCAGTTTATGTTTTATAAATTAAAATTTAAAGTTTAAGCGTTTTTTTGAATATTTTTAATGGAAAACTTTCATTAAATAAATAAAAAAAATATATTTTTAAGTACTTTTTCTTGGAAAATCGATACATTCCGTGTAATTGAAATGTTTTATGATTAATTATAAATCCCATCAGTTAAGAAGCAACTTGATGACCTGAAGCAGGACCAGAAGCAAAGGTAAAAGGACTCCCGGCCCGTTTTCAAGAGCTCCTCCTCCTGCATTTTCATCGAAATAATTGCCATAAATGGCAAAGGTCATCAGCGGTTTTTGGGAGGTCAACAATTCCATTGTGACAAGTGTCTGATTAGACTGCTCCTCCGTGGACCAGGACATCTCACTTGGTTGCAGGGGATAGAAGCTGGAGGCAGTCAAGGTGCTGGGCGAGATCAGACGCCTTGGACTCCGGACGAACTCCCCCTCGATGCGGAGTTTCGTGAACTCCAAGCCTTGGGTCAGCTGGACCACATCGTCCTCCGAATCCAAGAGGCCGCAGCTCTCCAGATCGCCATCGCGACAGGCGAAGAGTCCACAGAGGCGAATGGAACTGTACTGCTCCTCCTCGTACCTCCTCCGGCCCACCCAGACGCCCATCCGGTAGATGTAGCCCGGCAGGGATCCCTTCGTGGTCCAATTGATCTCAAACCGACAGCAGAGATCATCCTGGCAGATCCACTTGTCCACGGAAGTTCCTTCCATCATGGGCAGCTCCCAGGTGTTAAACATTTCCATTTCCGGTTGCTGGAGTAGCTTTAGGCGGACGGATTGCAGGACTTCCGGTTCGGAAGGCTCCTCCGCCGATGGGATAAGCTCGTCGGGGTTGACGGGCAACCTGGCCAGGAGCAACTTCCTTTGCCCCTCGTCGCTATCCGTAACCAGGAGTCGGGCCACTGCACCCTGGAACCCAGCATAGATGCCACTGCCACTGATCCCGGCCTGGGGTAGACTCGCTCCGGCGGCCAGGAGATTCACCTTGTTGGCCCAGGCCCAGCCCTGCTGGAATTGCACGGCTTTTGTGAGACAGAAACCGTTTAAAGTAAAAGATACATTCAAGGATAACCCTCCAAGGACTCACCCGTTAGGAAAGGCAGCTCCGAGTTGAACATTTTGGTGACAATCACATGCCGGACACTAAGCCGTTCCACCAGCTCCTGGGCCGGAGCATAGAAGAGCATATCGAAGCACACGAAATGGCCAAAAGTCACATTGAAATCCGTAAGAAAGGTGGCCAGTTCCGGGCTCTCAGTGCGATTGGTTTGCGGCTCCAGGTAGAGGTTCCACTTTCGATACCGAGAGACCACAGCCCCGCTCCGGTCAAAGACCACATTGGTGTTGTAGATGGCATAGCCGGAGGGGTTTTCCAAGTCCAAAGCCCTCTCCTTTACATTGACCACCAGGTAGGTGCGGAATTCTCGGGCAGCACAGGCCAGGCGACGCAGGAACTGGGCTATCTCCGGATCGTCCTCGGGCAACGCGTCACACAGGCTCTGCTCCGTGGCATCCGGCACGGCTGTCAACTGAAGGACACTATTCAGAGTTGCCTCCGGAAAGACCAGGATGTCAATGGTGCCATTGCCGGCGGCTATCAGTTCCAGGTACCCGGCCAGATTCTCGGCCAGAAGCTGTTCCGAGTTGCCGCCAATCAGGGCGGGTCGAAACTCCACCACGCCGGCGGTGTAGAAGTCCGAACCGAAACCAAGAGACGCAAGCGCCGCGAGGAGGAGCCACAGAAAGCCAAAATCCATGTCGACCTGCACTCGATGACGCTGGGAAACAGACTAAAGGGAACCAGTTTCCAGTTCGGGTTCTCTCTTCTTTTGCTTGGATTTAAAAATAATGTGAAATAATCAAAACCGAAAAAAAAAGATTTCTCTATCTAATCGGCTGATCGGTAATCAGTGTCTCGCCACATTTTGTAGAATTTTTTAATCTATTTTTAAATTAGTTTCTTTTAAATGAGGCAGAGTTTTAGGCTTTTGTCTAAATAAGGTTTTGTATTTTCCAAAAAAAAAGGGTTATCACTATTTAAATACTATTTTAAATCAGTTTTCAATGTGTTTTTGCGAGGGAAGGACATCAGTTCCTTAAGCATGTAAGTGCCAGCATAACCAAGGACATTATCAGCCCACTAGCCAGGACTTCCTTTCGGCTGGAACCGCTCCTGTAGCCGCAGGCTAGTTGCTCCTCTTCAGTGCCAACACCAAAAGTGCACTTGTTGTCGTAGTAATTTCCATAAACCGCGAAGGTTAGAAGGTTGCTCACCTCCTGGGAGTCCTTCAGGGCGAACCTCACCTCGTGCTGGTAACTAAAGATGGGAAAATAATTAGCAAAGCTCAATTTTTAATCAATCCGATGTACCAACCTCTCCTCCGAGCTCTCCTCTGACCACTCGATCTGGCTCGGTTCCAGGGGCATCAGGTTGTCCAGCAGCGACTGGGGAATCAGCAGGAACTCCCTCGACTCTGGGTAGCTGACCCCGATCTCCAGTTGGGTGAAGGCCACCGGCGATTGCTGCTGCTCCCCGGCGATGGGCAGCAGCTGACCACAATCGTCTATCGTCGGACCAGAGCAGCTGAACAATCCACAGTTCCTAATGTAGTTGGCGTCCACCCGCTGCTCGTTTCGCCAACCGTCGTAGGCTCCAAGGCGGTAGCTGTAGTAGCTGGAATTATCTCCAGATCCTTCTAGGAACCTCCACGAGATGTTAAAGTCACAACAGAAGCTGCCCTGGCAGAGGGTCCTGCTCAGGGTGCTGGACTCCCCGCTGCCAAACTCCACCACCTCCGTCTCGTAGTTCTGCAGGTAATCGCGCTTCATGAAGAAGCTGGAAGTGTTGGCCACCTGCCTGGACTCGCTCCCGCCGACAGCCCGCTTCATCCGCTTCTGGACGGACCTCCGCTTGGGGAACTTGGGCACCTGGGCCACGTAGATGGTCCGCTCGCCGGTGTCCTGCCTCATGACACTGGTCAGGGTGCCACTGCGGCCATGGTAGATGCCGGAGCCACTGTTTCCGATCGAGGGAAGACTGGCTCCTGCGGCCAGGAGGTTTACGTTGTTGCTGTAGGCCCAGCCCTGCTGGATCTGGACAGCTGAAAGATATGATAGCGAGGATTTAATATTCCGACTCCCTTAGGGCACTTCAACTCGGAAACGGATCGACACTCGATATGGAGAAGTTGCAAGACATTCAATTAGCAATCGACGGCCCTGATAAGCGTCAAACGTGTCAATGAACCTTTCCAGGCCTGTGTTCGGCTTATCAGCCATGAGACTCACCCGTGAGGAAGGGCAACTGGGAGAACCACATGGCCGGGAAGACAAAGTCGGTGATGCCCTGCTCGCTGGCCAGCTCGTGGGCCGGCTGGTAGAACAGAATGTCGAAGCAGATGAAGTGGCCAAAGGTGACCCCGAAGTCCGTCTCGAAGGTCTTCAGCTCGGGCAGGTAGGTGGTGTTCTTGGGCTCGCCGTAAAGGTGAACCTTGCGGTAACGCGACACCACCACACCCTGCCGATCGAAGACCACATTGGTGTTGTGGCTATTCAGGCCGTCGCTGGAGCAGGGTCTAGTGTCCTCCGGCACGTCCTCGCACTTCTGCTTCTCCGTTAGATTAATCACCACATACTTGCTGGCATTCCGGGCGGCACACGAAATGCTGACCAGGAACTCCTGGTAATAGGTGGCATTGGGATCGCTCAGACAGGGATTAATCTGGTCGTCGGGATTCGGGACAAATGTCGCGGAACTGCCACTGTTGAGAGTGCTCTCCGGGAAGACAATGATGTCGGTGGCACTGGCGTTCTCCGAATTTATGATCTCCACATAGGCGGCGGCATTGTCCGAGGTAGCCGACAGACTGATAGCCTGGCGATATTCCACCACGCCGGCCGTGTAGAAATCCGCCTCGGCCAGAGCCGCCTAAAAACACACCGAAGAACGTGCACGCAACTTATCAGACAAAGTAATAAATCAATAAATCAATAAATAAGTAATTGCCGATTAACTGGAATTAGCACGACGCTGCCAGAACGGACGGTCTTTGAAGTATGGAAATCCCCTTCTGGTTCTGGTTCCCCTTCTGCCCTTCTGCCCACCCACCTGCTGACTCATGTCCGGCAACAGGCCGGCACCAAGCAAAATAAGAAGCCACCAAGAAGTGAATTCCGCCATTTCCAGACCGTGTCCAAGTCGGCTGTCCAAGCAAGTCTGCTGTCGGAAAATGACTCGATCGACTCTCAGAACGAGCTCCGCTTTTATAGAAACGCCATGAATCGAATTTCATTAATCAGGAACCGGTTAATCTTATCTCCGCGAGCAAAACAAGTCGATCGCGGTTTTTCTCTGGATTCAGTTCACTTTAGCGATGCTTAAGGCTACAAATAAATGGCTAAAAAAAAAATTGGGGAAAGTTTTGAGATCCTTTTGGATATTCACAAAATGGTGACCCCAACTTTGGATACCAGGTGACCCCGAAAGAATATTTTATTAAGAAGAACTTAGGGGGTTTCTATGATTTGTATTTCATATTTAAAGCACTTCAGTGATGCCTAAGACTAGTTTAAAATATTATTAATAAGTTGAAATATTCAAAAGTTTTCGTTGTCTAACTCAGAGGGTTTCCCTCAATATTTGTTGCCCAGTTTGATTCCTCAATCCTTCTCCTACCTAATAAATATTAAATTTAATTAATTAATATTAAATAGCTTAAAAATCATCACTAACTGAATGGCTAAACTCTTCGGAGCTATTCTGGTTGGGTTATTCTGGGAGTCATGTTAGCGAGCCGTGAGCATGATTTGTGAATTGAACGATTTTGTACATTGGACCGCCTGTTCTGGGCCAACTATTTTTTCTTAGCCAAGTTTCTTATCGCCACGCCCCAGACTATCCAAGTCCGAACTTCTCTGCTGTTCTCCACACTCCAAATAAATCAATTCGTTTCGTTTCTCTAAAACCCAATACTGATTTCTATTTTCGCGCCAACAAAACCCACAAAGCCACGGTCGCCAAGTGCCTGATTATTTCATAACTTTTGCAAATCTTTCGAGTCGAAATTCCATATCTTTTTATCGTATATCGTATATCTATTATGTTTTTTTTATGTATTTTTAGAGAGATTATTTAAATAAGGAAGTTGTATATTACTTTATTCCTCAACTCATAAAATTATGAAAAACCGTTTCGCTTCAATAAAAGAAAACTTTTTTTTCGACTGTAGCAGCTATCTTGCCAAAACTTGTTAACAAAATTTTTGAACAAACCTTAAAAGTTTTAATAAAAATTATTGTTTTTTTTCTTCATCTGTGATATATTCTTTTAGCCGTATCCTGTCTAAGGATATCCCTGGCGGCAATTTCTATAAGCTTTTGCCAATCAAATAAACAAAAAGTGTCTCATCAGGCACTTGGCGCGGCTTTATTTGACATCCTTGCCCCACTTTTGTCCTTATTTTGTGAACTTTCAGGACTTAGCAGAGCTAATCCTATCCGCACATGCATTTACAGGAGCTCCAGGACCTCTACTTCTTTCACTTCCCATCTCCCTCTTCCCGGTTAAGCATCTTCAAGCGAATGCAACATAAATTCAAGTGCCACATGCCACCCCCTAACAAAGTCTGTGCCACTCCAAGCGGCAATCCTTTCCGCTTCGCTATGCGCCTTATTTTTTTCTTGTTGTTGTTGCTGTTTTTTTTTTTTCCTTTAAGCTCTGCTCCGCATCCTGCGGATCCTTGCCCAAGCAAATTGATTTGCGGCAAGCAAAAGCAAAAATGTTGCAAATGGTTCATGGGCGGCATGGGTGGGACTTAAAAAACAAGAGGAAGGCAACGGGGAAAAAAACAAAATAAAATTAAAAAATAATGTTTGAAAATTTCTTGGTCATATATTTTAAATACGAAAATTTACCCAAGGGAGTCGAGTCCTTCCTCTCTCCCACACAAACACACACACACTCAGACGAGCACACACACACACACAATCCCGTTACCTGCTCATTTTATGCGCAAAAAGAAACGAACGGTAAAACACGTTAAAAGCTAAGACGGGGTCCCAACAACAACAACAATCAATGGCAGGATGGCAGGACAAGGAGCTGGAGCAGCGGGAGGGGTACAAGAAAAGAAAAGAAAAGCAGAGAAAGGAAAAGAAAAGCAAAAAGAGAAAACTCAAAAAGTAGAAAGCAAAAAATCATATTTTCAAGCATAAAAAGCGAATGCTCTTACAGGAAATATTTTAAAAATAATAATTAGATTAAAAATATTAGATTAAAAAATATTAATATAGGTAAATACTTAAATAAATAATATTAAATATAATATCAAATAAATATAATAAAAAGCTTTATAATATCCTGTACTATTTGTTCTCGATTTCTTTCCGATTTCATCATTTCTTTTTTGGTTTGTTAGCTTTTAATTAAGTAAATGAGTAAAAAAATATATAAAAAATAATATAAAAATCATTTATACACCTAGAGAAAACACACATTTATTGAAAAAGCCAATCTACCCGATTGAAAAGTTAGTTCAGCAGACCAAGGAAGAGGCAGCTTCATTTAGTTTCTGGCCGCCTGCCTAAGTCCTGCCCCACATATGCAAACTCATACAACCACCCACACAAAACCCACACATGTGTATTTATATATGTATATATCTATATATATATATAAAGGTGTTTGTGTTTGTGTGTGTGTGTGGCATTCGCTGCTACTTATGTTTAAGCCTCGTATTTAAGCTTTTTGCACGATTTCCTCTAACAAATGGATTTTTACTTGTTGCCCAACCAGACGAACGAAGCCATCACAGCCCCCTGAACAGCACACACTGAGAGAAACAAGTATTAAGAAATAGAATATATCAAAATTAAATAAAAAAGTGAAAGCTTTAACTTTGAAACGAAGAAATATTCTTTGGTTTCTCTCAAATATTTTTTAGAGAATCATATCTTTTTTTCTCAGTATATAATCTGTGTGTGC
Organism: Drosophila vallismaia; assembly: GCA_035047325.1. Classification (NCBI taxonomy): domain Eukaryota; kingdom Metazoa; phylum Arthropoda; class Insecta; order Diptera; family Drosophilidae; genus Drosophila; species Drosophila vallismaia. Next base: position 8,861,848 of record JAWNPU010000025.1, on the reverse strand, counting down.
GGCCTTGTTGTCAGCCTTGTTGCTATTTTGTTATTGTTATTGTTGTTGTTGCGAATCTCCTCACATGGACTTGAGGTCCTTCCTGAACTCCTTTGCCTGCAAACTCCCTTTGGTCCTGGCTCGCTGGCTCGCTTGCCTTGGCTAACAAATAATTTAATTTCTTGGGTCGTCTTTTATACTTATTTTTATATATATATTTTTTTGTATATATTTTTTGTATATTTTTTTTCTAGGCATTTTCTTCAAACGGGTCAGAATGGGCTTTTTGTTGCTTTTGCTTTTGGCGGATAATCGAAGCAGAGTTCCCATCCCATTCCCATTTATCGATGACCGAAAGCGAATGGTCTCTCAATCATTGATTAGTAAGGCCATGAAATTAGTACCCAGGAACATGGACCAGGGACCGAGGACCCGGGACCAAGGAACCCACAACCCAAGGACTCTTCGGACTTCAAACCCAAGCGAGGACCCGGATTTTTGTCTGCTTGATTAATTGGAATTTTGTTGTGCCCTGAGCCTGGCAATTTGTTAGCAAAACCGAGAACCAAGGACTCGACACTCGCATGTGTGTAAATGTACCATAAATGCAAACTAAAAAGTATTATTAATGATCCCGGCAAAGGCAAAGGCAAAGGGGCGGCATTTTGCAGTCTCTTAGCCTGCATTTGACATCACTCATACGCCGCGTTGTCTGAGATTTATGTCAGGCTGGAGAGTCCCAGCTTCCTCCTCCACCACCACCACCTCCAACCAAAAGCTGGCATCAAAATCAGAGTCTCTGGCTTCTGGTTGCTGGTTGCTGGTTGCTGGTTTCTGGTTTTCGGTGGTGTGAAGTGGGTCACTGGCTCTCCAGACTCCTCACAGCTCTGATTAATAACAATCGCTTAAGTCGGCCACAAAAAGTATATATAATATATACAAAAAATACTATAACAAAAAAAAGGGTGATAAATTATGTGAAATATACACAAAATGTGGAGTTTGTGGAGTATCAAGATTTAAATACATTTTGTAAAGGATTTAAGATTAAATTTCAAGGATAAAACCTGACAGAAGTACCGGGTACCGGGTTTCTTTTCTTTAACTCTGCTTGCCTTGATTTTTATATTAAAAATTAATTTAAAAGACATTTTCCATGAAGAATGTATCTTTTATTGTATCTTTTAAACTCTTAAAACTATTAAAAATTTATTAAATTAATAAAGAAAATCCCATTAAATTAAAAAACTCCCTCAAAGTTGTTGCAATGATTTATTTTTTCGACCCAGAAACTACCCGGAATTTGTCAAGTTAAGTCCAGAGTTTAGTGTTATTGAGTTGTTATGTTAATCCTTTGTATTGGGTAACTGTCACTAGCTCTTTATCCCCTCTCCCCACTCTGCCACACCCCCTTACAAAGCTCACCTGCCCCGCCTGACACGCCTTTTACCGCCTCCTCACCGTCACACTCCTGTCGAGAATTCTCACATGGACGAATTCATAGTCCACTTTTCCTGGTCATGTCAGGTCTCTGATTTATAGTCGTGTATGTGGCACGACCTTCTCCTCCTCCCAGCCTCCTTGCGGCCACGCCTCCTTTTGCCACCCCCCCTGCGGCTTTTGGCGGCCCACCTGGCTTGGTTTAATAGCCTTAAACGCGTCGGCTAATAAGTTTTCCCAGCTGAGAAAATACACTGGAAATGTAGTTTTAAAATTAAGCTCCTCAACTAAATTAAAGCTTTCCCATCGCTTAACAATTATTTGTTTCAGTGTCGATGAACGACTGCACTACTCGCACTCGTTAAGCCAATGACTTGGCGTTTGGCTTTTGCTCTTCGAGATTTATTGACATATAAATTTAATGCTGGCCAGTCGCTGGTCCACCACCCACTGACCCACCGATCCACCGACCCACCGACCCACTGACCCACCACCCACTGACCCACCAATGGTGGGAGGCAGTTGATTGAATGCGCTTTACTGCCTGGATTTCCGTTAGTAAATTGAAAATCCTGAGAAAAAACTCGTACGCAAAAAAATAATAAAGAAAAGCACAACAACACAAGCCAAAAAATATAAAAAAAATCAACTTAAAACGAAAGTGAATCCTGTTTGGAAGGTGTCCAGCCAGGAGGTGTATCCTTTATAGGAATACATATATGTACTATATATCCTATTTTTAGGATTAGAGATTCAATTTGTGATAATTGAAAAGGAAGAGGCATCAATCCTTGGACAGAAAATTGCAAATAAATAGACTTTAAATTGAAGGGAAATCTGAAGAGATCTTTGGGCAATTTCCTAGTTGTTAGATTTTTGATTAAACCAAAATCAAAAGCATTGATGGAATGCATCGGTAACCTTTCACCTTCAACCAGTTTCCAACAAAAAAAAAGGAAGGAAAACTTTTCTGCGACTTTTCAATAGACAGAATCAAGCGCCATTAGTTTGACTGATGTCATGGAATGGCATTGAATGGTTTTTCGGAGGTGTCTTCCGTGGAATTGAATGGCAGGTAAGCCGTTGCCAAAAGGTGGCATCCAAAGGATGCCAGACCCATAAGTCAAGTCGCAGCAGAAGCAGCAGAAGCAGCACAAGCAGCAATAACAGGATCACAAGGACACGCCACCCGACAACGAAATTCAATTCAATTTTCGTTTCTTTTTTTTCACGGCCAGCATGTCGCGACTCGCGAGAGATGGAGATGCATTCGTAATGGTAAGTTTTTGTCAGGAATTTTAGAATTTTATAGTGGGTAGAGTATTTTATTTTTTACACATATTTTTTATATCCAATAAAGTTCCTAAAAACCAAATCAAAAGGCATTTCAAAGCTTTCAAAGTTCCTTAAAAACCAAATCAAAAGTTCTTTCAAATCTTTACATTCCGCGAGAAGTTAAGAAATATTTTTAAACTTAAAGATACGTATTTTAATGTTTTTAGTATCTTAATTTCTTAATTTTGAAATATATTTTCAATAAATTCGCAAACTTCCTCCTTCCGTCCCTAACATCCTTTTTAATTACACAATTTTTAGCATCAAAAGGTAACCTTTTAATTGAAAGACGATTTAGCGGCAGCTTCGTTTGCCGCAATTTGAGGCAACTACTTGGACCCTCGACTGCTCCTCGATCCCCCCCGGCGAATGCAGAATCCACACCCATGGCTCTTAGAAGGATTTTCCTCGCTTTTGCCAACATATTCCACCGTCGTCTGCCTCCTGGCTGGCTGGATGGCTGTCTGGGAAGGTTCAATGCAGTTCAGTAAATATTATGCTAAATTGAGATAATTTGTTGGCTCAAATACACACACTAATACACTCCAGGACATACTCCAGCACACACACTAGCACAGGACTAGAAGGACTCGCTGGGGGTGAGGCGTGTCGCCATTTTGGCTCCTGGCGTGTGGCGTGTCCTTGCCTCAAATGGATTTGCATGTAAATTTGTTTTCGCCTTATAGTCGCAAATTTTTTGCTCGATTTTGCACATTCTCTAGATTTCTATCGTAATTGGCGGCTCCTTATGGGCAATACGTGATGGGTGGGGGCGGAAAGTGGGTGGAAAGTTGGGAGAAAGTTGGGTGAAAGTTGCTAGAAAGTTGCCAAAAGATGATCAACAAACCTACAGGAAGTATCCTTGTCGATTTTTGCTACTTAGTTTCTTTATTTATTTATTTATTTCCTCTAGGGAAAGACGATATTATCTTTTTATATAATTTTTGGAATTTATTATTATCAAGTTTCTAAAATAAATTGCTTTCCCATGGTATTTGGTTTTTGTTAAAACTTTTTAATCAATCAAAACTTATCTTAGAATTCCTATTTTTTGTATTATTTTCTAAACGAAATAACTTTTAATTGGTTTTCCACAAAAACCTGTGAACAAAAAATGGTTTTTTGGTTTTTTGGTTTCGGTTTAACTTTGTAATATCTCAGATTTTTGTTTCAAAGATATTTGGCGAGGAACTTTTATTAAATCCTGCCCTCCTCCTGCGAGTCCTGTTCAGTGTCTTTTGGGTTTATGGAAAATATATGTCATGAAAACGATTCGAGGCACAAGTATTTCGTGCACTTTACTCTCAGCCTTATTTATGGCATACTTTCGGTACAGTTTTGCTCCTTTTTTTGGTAGCTGACAAGGAGGCTGGAAAGATGGGCAGATTTACTCTCAGAAGGACTCTTCGTTTGCATCCTCCCAAAAGTCAGAAAGAGTCCAGTGACCCAAAGCTACAGACCAAAGGAATCCCCCAATCATAATAAATTGTACGCTGAAAGACAAGTCGTGTGTGTAAAATAGTCATTAAAAAAGGACGAAAAGGACCAGAGACCAGAGACCAGAGGCCAGCCTAGTGGACGGCATTACCAGGACACAATGTCACAATGCAATTAATTGTTTTGTTTATCGTTTTATCGGACAGTTTACGCTTGATTTGGCCCAAAAGCAAAACACACAGACTCGGTCCTAGTTCCAGGACACTGGGTTCAGGGATTCAGGGATTCAGGGGATTCAGGGGCTTCTTAGGCACTGCCCAGTGTGTGTGTAATGGAGTGTGTTTGGGAATTTTGGATATCCTGTTCCCTGTTCCGTGATGACACGTCTTTCAGCATTCTATCCTTGTAAACTTGGCCGAAACAAGGGTTCATTTTACGGCCAAAAACAAGGGAATAGATTTTTGGTTTATCTTTCGTTTTCTTGGGGAATTCATAGAGTTCATTCAAAAGGTTTTCAAAATTTCAACAAATCTGCGTTAAATCTTAAGATTTCAAAAGAAAAAGGTTTTCTTTTTAATTTTTACTTAACAACTATAATTAATTTATAATTTATTTATACCCGGTACTTGTAGAGAAATGAATTCATTCATTTTTATCCATTTCAGAATCCATTTCGGAATCCATTTCGAAATCCATTTCGGAATCCATTTCAGAATCCTTTCTCCGTCCTGTGTCCTCTGATCTTTTTGGTCTTTTCCCACTTGTTTCCCACTTGCCATCATTCGATTAGAGTCCTGCCGAGTCCTTGGTCTTTGGTTCTAGGCACTTGTCCTTTCACTTCACCAATGACCTCGGACTATCGCTCTGTTTGAGTTTTCTGTTTCGTTTTCGGTTTCGGGTTTCCTTTTCATGATGCGATGCGGCAAGAGGATTCAGTGTATCGGTCGGTGGCAATGCTGCCACTGTCTGCATATTTGCATATTTTCATTCCTGTGTGGGATGGGCCAGGGCCAGGGCCATTGCCAGGATAATAATGCGAGCCATTACACATGCCAAAAACCAGGCGATTTTGGCCTGGAAAAAAGGCTACCAGAAAGGAGGAGTATGGCGGAGGAGTCTATATAATGCGCTTTTCGTAACTAATATGAAAATAATGTTGGGGATTGAGGTAGTTGGGTAGGTGGGTAGGTGGGTTGGTTATCCTGGCGCAAGGACATGCCTGCACTGTGGCAATGTGCCTGTAGAAGTTCGAAGGACACTTTATCGACTGTCGCTCTTAAAAATAGAACAATAAAGTAATAACCGATGATAGTTCGAAATCGATGGCTCAATCGACTTATTAGTTTCTACAAAAAGCAACTTTCATAAAGGAGTTTTGCTAAATAAGATTAAAAAAAGGATATATTAGGATATATAGTTATTTCAAGACTTTTACAATACTTTGATGTCCTTAAAATATGTTTTAAAAAACAGCCAAGAGGGTGTAATGTGACAAATCTCAGAGATAAATCCCATCAATAGCTTAACTAACCAGCTGAAAGGGGACTCCAGCGTCAAGGACTCCAGGTTGTGGCATAAACCGATTAGGCGGAGTCTGTTGCATGCAACAGGATATGAAATATAAGCGATGTGCGTGCAATCGTGTGTAAATTCTGGCAATGGCATTATTATAACGCTGACTTTGCCACGTTTTTCGCTCCAGCCTTGGCTCTGCCAGGATACGCCTGGATATCCTGGAGCCCAGAGTGCCAAGCGCATTGCGAATGCAATGAAGGTGGAAGGTGGAAGGTGGAAAATGGAAAATGGGAAACGGAAAATTGTTTAACATCATCAACACGTACCGTTGACGTGTGGAAAATGCTGAAAATTATCACTGACACTGACTGCGATATACATTTATGTATTGTATTTTATATGCGAAAAGTATTAAGCCAGAAATTGAAATTGAAATTGGACAATGATAATGATTTTCAATTGAATTATCATAGTTGTCCGCCTCTTTCGATATTTACCTCGAATATTGGTCGTTTTTTGTTGTTTTTTTGTCGGTTTTTTGTTTGTTTGAATAAAATAGAGATTGTTGATACAAAATATTGCAACATTGCGGTTTTTGTACAAATTAATTTGCACTTTGCGGCCTGTTGCTGGTTGGAGAAAAATACACACAGTTTTATGGAAAATTCGATATATTCGATATTGTTAAGGATAATAATCTATTTATTTTGCAAAGACTTTTTTAACAATATATAACATTTATATGAAATATTGTTTAGGGTCTTTAAAAAGGGGTTTAAAAAAGTGAAATTCTTCTTCTCTAACTTTCTCAATTTTCAAGTTTTTCTTGTCTATTAATTTTTTGTTTTATGTTTTTTGTACAAAATGAAATTTATCCCTTTTGGGTTTGCCAACAAATTTGTTTGCTTTTAAGGACTGTTGCTTTCGGCCAATTCTCACTTTTATTCCCCCATTTTTTAGGCCATTTTTTAGGCCATTTTTAAGGGCCTGTATTACCTGTGTTTGACTTCATTTAGTTTAGCATAAAAAACGCGTTAAAGACACACGCGGTCAGCGGCATCGTTAGCTTTTCCGCCTTCTCCTCCCAAACACGAACAAAACACCAAAAACAGAAATGGCATAAAAAATGGCATATTGTAGAAATTACACCCACACACACGCACAACATTCAAAAAAATAAAAAAAGAAGTCAGGAGGCAAAAAAAAATAAAGAAAAGTCGCCGAACGGCAAAGGAAATGAGGAAAAACTTGATTTATTTTTATGTGCTCAGCGAAGCGGTGCGTATACGTAATCAAATTCTTTCTTATTCGTTTTTTTTCTGATAATTTATACATCTTCCCGAATACATATATACGAAAATATATATCCAAAAAAAAAATATATATATATATATACACAGAAAAAATACATTTATTTGTATATAAGGCAGGTCCTGCGTGGACAAGTGGCCAAAAGATTAAAGCCCAAAATCAATGAAAAGCCGATAACAAAAGGAGTTCTAAAAAAAAGTTCTACACTAACAATAAAGTAATCGATTTTGGACTTGTTCTTGGACATTAAAAAAAACACAAGAAAATAACCAAAATAAATATCCCTGAAAACTCTAAATATATTCATAAAATTATTCAAAAAATCCCAATCAGTTTTGTCAAATATTTCCATTCAAAGATGAACTCAAGTAGTGTTTGTTTTTTTTTAAACTTAAGTTACTTCTTCTCTTTTCTATAAAATGCTTTGAAATTTCAAGAAATTCTTTTTTAAATTCTTTACTTTCGAATTTTCTTTCCAAATACAAAAGCAAATAAAATTTTTTATCTGACATTTCTTCGGTCTACCAATCTCTGCCTTCGAAAATAACAAAATACTGCAAATATTTGGCAGAATCAGTAAACAATTAGAGAATTGCATTTGGCAATGAAGAGAAATTGCGGCAAACCCGGCAACAAATACTGTGGCAATGGCAGTCCTGTGGCAGGAGGGACCACTGCCACTTGGCCAGGTTTACAATACATTTTAATAAAGTCAAAAAGGCGCCCAGGAGCCCCAGAAAGCCTGGAGAAATGAAGGGGGCAAGGATGTGGCAAGGATATGGCAAGAAGCAAGGAGCAAGTCGAGGGTGTATTGGATGTGTGTGTGTGTGTGCCAGGTGAAGCCCGAGGGGGAACATAATAAAAATATGAAAATCAAGTGAAATCATTTCCATTCAAATTCAAATGGCAAACCGGAACAGTCCTGAAGGTGGCACGAGAAGGCGGTGGCGTCGACGGTGGCAAGGTTGCTTTACAGGTGCTGTGGCAGCTGAAAACTGATATTCAATTCAATCAGTTCTGCCCCCGACCTGGGGGAGTGTGAATGAAACTAAACTGGGAGAAACATTTTTACATTTCTTTAATAAATATTGGGAATTCCTTTCGACTTTTTCCCGCTTCTTTTCTGTTGCATACTTTTAGGTCTCTCAAAGGAGCTTACAAATCCTTTTGAAAATCCTCAAATTTAAAAGCAAAACTTCTTGTAGTGCATTTTCAAGTTGGGAAACTCAATTCTGAGAAGGAGAATGGCACCGACTTCTGAATGCGGTTTGTCCCGAGTACAGGGAATACGTGCAATGGCTGGAACTGATTCTGATTGAGAATCCGTCCGGGTCTCGATTGATGACAAGGACATGCCGTGCCGTAGCCGTAGTCGGAGTCGTGCCACAAAAAATCCGGTCAGAAGGGATCCTTCCTTTATATATGCCTATATTTTATTGGGTAACTGCGGCGAGACTTTGCCCTTCACCTGCACTCCACTCACAGCCCACCACCCACCATCCACCATCTACCCACATTTACTTTTTATCCTCCCCCGCTTAGTGTCTAGATGCTGGCAAGTTTGCGCCTCCATTCACTTTAACAATAAATTTCAGCAAATAAATCAAAATGTAACAGAAGCCGTGTGGAATTTTCAAGTGCCAGGTGCCACCCAGTGCCACCCACCACCCATTCGGCCTCTGCACCCCTCAAAGTTTTTGATTTTTGGGCAACAAAAAGAATATATATATTTACCAAGGCCTGAAAATGGGAATAAGAATCCAAAACAGGGATGTACATATATTCCTAAACGAATAAAATAAATATCACATAAAATGTATTAAAAAGGAGAATTAAATTAACTTTTAAATGGAAATTATTCAATTTATATTTTAACTTAATATTGGATTTAAAGTTAAATAGAAAATATGTTTTTAGTTTTTTTTTTAGAGCAAAACCCTTCAAATATTGTTATCTAAAATCCAAAGAAATATTCCAGGAACTTGCGAATAAAACTTTAACAAAATAATTTAATTTTTTAGCTCCCCACCTGGTCAATGGGAAAACTTTGAAAATTCAAGGACATCATTCCTCCTTTTTTAGACTTTGTCCCTTTAGTTTTTCTTGAATTCATCTTGAAAAAAGATAGAAGGATCAAGGAAGAGGCATAAAAAGCAGAAAGGTGGCATGGTGGCAGGCAAATGATGTTAAATCGCACGGAAAGTCACAGCGTGAATCCTGTCCAGCTGCAGGAGCTTCATCCTGGGAGTCGCCGCCTCATTGTCATTGCCAGCAAACTTCCTTTTGGGCCGAAAGGACACCCGCCGGATCGCCCACCCTCGTCCTTGGCGCATTATAAACGGCGGCCACTGTTGCATGGGCAGCGACGCCTGCAGCGACGGCGACAGCGCTACCTGTTGGAAATGCAAACAAGGCGCCGAAACGCTGGCAGAGCCTTCCAGGGATGCCCCACTGCGCCGACGCTGGAAGGAATTCTCCACAAGGTCGCGTGGGAGGTGGGCAGGTTGGGGAGGTTGGGGAGTGGCATGTGGCATGTGGCATTTGCCAGTTGGCGGCCTTCTAACCGTCGATTCATTCAAAATTTCACGTGGAGACCCACACAGAAGCTGTCAAAAAGCAAATAACGGTCCAAGAATAAAAAAAAACGTCAAAGAATCTGAAATTTTGAATTTCCCGCCATTTTTGGAAAGTTATCGGGAAATAATTAAGATACATTTTTAATTTAATGTTCAGAAATAAAGGCTTTACAAAAATACTAATAAAAAAGGATTGATAAAAAAATAATGTTTATAAAATTATTAAAAAAAAAGTTATATAGGCAGTTTTCCCCTTATTTAAAATTGAAAAATAAGGCATATTAGAAGCAAAAATCCAGAGGATTCCAAGATCCTCGAAAGGGATCCTGAGGTCGAGGGCGTGCCAGCTACGCCCTCAGTCGTGGGTTGCATGTGATCCAAATTGTGGCTACTGGCCAGATCCGTATAGTAATTGGCCCAAATGGCAAAGGTCAGCAGATCGTTTTGTGGCCTAATCAGATTTAAGTTGATGCGGGCCTCTGTCTTCGGATTTTGGGCAGCCGGAGACGGCAACTCCTCCCAACTGTACCGGGACACGGGCAGGGGCTTGAAGCCACCGTCCAGAGTGCTGGGCATGATCAGGCGACGGCCGCGCGGAGCAGCCGGGAAGGAGGCGCTGATTTGGATTTCCGTAAAGTAATGTTTGTTCGCCACTTGACCACCGGTCGAGGGAAAGATGGAACCGCAGCCCCAGAGGGTGGCGTCCGTGCAGGCAAAGATGGCGCAGACCGCTTGCTCGGTGCGATCCACGCGGATTACGGTGGTCTCGTCGCCCCAGTAGGCGGCTATCCGATAGCGATAGGCCTGGTGGTCGGAGGTGAAATCGCCCGGAGTCAGCGTCCTCTTTATCGAGAAGTCACAGCAGAAAGTGCCATGACATAGTTTTTGTTTCACCTCCAGGAAGTCCGCATCCAAGAGTTGCGTCTCAAAGATGTCCACATTGTAGTCTCGATAGGTGGCCACTTCGGTCATCCGCGGAGTGATCAGTTGGGGGGTGAACAGCTCCTCCACCTGGTCGCCCAACAGCTGGATCCGATCTTTTTTTGGGACTCGGGCCTTGAGCAATCGCGTCGTCGGCTGCGCAAAGATCTCCGCCTCCAGGCGTCCCAATCGCCCGGCATAGATACCCGATCCGGTCGTCTTGCCTGCCGGTCTACTGGCATCCGCCGCCAAGAGATTCACGTCATTGCCGTAGGACCAGCCCTCCTGCAGCTGCAAAGCCGTGAGGAAGGGCAGCTCCGAGAACCAGAAGGTTGGATAAATTATGTCCGTGATGTTGAGTTCCTGGACCAGCACCATCGCTGGTTCATAAAACAACATATCGAAGCAGATGAAGTGACCAAAAGTGACACCGAAATCAGTCTCGAATGTGGAAACATCCGGTTTTCGGAGCACCGAGTTGCTGTTGTATTCCTGACGCCACAAATGTGACTTCCGGTAGCGGGAGATCACCGTTCCACTCCGATCAAAGACTACATTGGTGTTGAAATAACGAACTCCCTTGTCTGGACAAGGGTTATAGGTGTCCGACCCCGCACCATTGGCACAAATCTCCTTTTCTATTACGTTGAGTACCACATAGAGGCCATGGGCACGAGCGGCACAGGACATTTCAATCAGGAAGAGGTCGTAGTCCGTTTGGTAGCAGGGCGTCACGTTCTGGCTACCGTGCGGCACAAAAGTGGCCGTCTCCTGACCGTTGATCAGATGCTCGGGGAACACAATGATGTCCAGACCACTGGCCTCCTCGGAGGCAATAATCTGCGTGAATTCGTTCGAAATGTAGTTGGTGCGGCCCCGGGCAGTTGAGATGCTGGTGGGTGCCTCCACGTGCTCCACCACTGCGGCGTAGTAGGTGGCATCGCTGGGTTGGGAGTGCTGAAAGGATTTGGGGGAAACTTTGTTACTATTTTTCAGCTCATCATCACACAGGGCGTATACGTAATGTGGGATGCCTTGCTCTACTACGTATACGTAATATTATCTCACTTTATTTTCTATTTCGTGTGAGATGCTTCTCCTCGTAAAACCCTAAATCGTATTTAAACTTTTAATTCTAAGTCTACGCCCTGTAAGACCTACTCTGCCCACATTACGTATACGCCATGTGAGCCAATCAAACAAACAATAATTTTTGTTTAAAAATATATGTATTTGATGAAGTTTCCTTTATAGAAATTACCTGATAAGAACCAGCGACAAAGGAAATCAGAAAAAGGACAAGAACTTGAGTGGCCATCATGGTGCAACCGCGGCCAAAATCTAACTGCCAAAACAAGGCGATTTTGGCCAACCACGAAGACGAGGCCAATAGGAAAAAATGCGATTCAAAGCCGAAATAGCATCCATAAAGCACATAGGTTTATGGCCCACTGACGCTACCAATAAATTAGGGGTTTGACAGATTAGGAGGCTGATCTGTCTTATCATTCCGCCTCCCATAAACCATATTTATCAACTTTGCTTTTACAACTTTCCCAAAACGCCTAAATGCAATCCAGAGTTCAGAGACATTAAATTCGAGTAAGATAATTATTTATTAAGGTAGTTTCATTGTTTAAAATGCCAAACAATGCAAGATAAGAGTACAATGTTGGCGGAAAACAAATAAAATCAAATCTCCAAGCATGTTGATTAAAGATAAAATACCTAAAATAGAATTTATTTTATTTCTTTAAGAAATCTCTGTCTCTAAGAATACTACAACTTAAAGATATAAAGCTTAAGTTTATGGTATTTAAACAATAAAGAAAATAACATTTGAAAATCAAAAAACCTTCGATTTCCGTTCAAAGTCTATCGATAACTTTAAGCTTATCAAAGCTTTTGTGTTTTGGCGCTCGGGGAAAGCTGGTCACACCTCGCTTAGCTTGATTCAGCTGTTCTAAGTTCTAACAAACAACACAAACAACACAGCTACGATTGTAATCGCACGCTGTTAACAGTTAATTGGGGGCTACCTCGCACACCAGACCCCGCAGTTATTAATGCCCAACCAGAAAGAGAAGCAGCAACACCAGCAGCAGCCGCAGATGTCGCAGATGTCGCAGACCAAGGATAATTAGCAACAACAACAACACAGATAACAGACGTTGGGGCAAGGCCAGGCTGTGATCGCCACCAAAGAACAAATGTGTTGGAGTGAAACGGAAGAGTCAAGAACAGGGAGAGCGAGCTAATTAAATAGCAGGTTAGTCGTTTGTGGGTGTGCGTGTGGATTTCAGCGTGCTTTCAAATATTCAAATAGACACAACCTGATATAATCAATCTTGTATTGTAATGATGACAAACAGAAAACAAACCGTTCGGAAACCAGAAGACTGTAGACGGAGACGGAGACGGAGATTTCTACTAAAAGAAAACACAATTAATCCGAGGTAAGCGATCTGTCCCGCCCGCCTCTAATCACAACCTCAAACACACACAAACATTGGCTGTCTTATCGGAAACTTCCCCCCCAAATTTCCCTTCTAACGGTGATCAAAAAGCTCTGTCTGTGTAAAACGATAAATTACCAATAACTATTGATCATATCAAGCTACCAATGATGAATATTTACTAATAGTTGTGAAATAAATTACGGTATTTAAATAATTATCAATATTAATGAATTTTTAATAGAAATGTTCTAGATTCTAGAAGAATTCCAGTTTTGTCATTTCCCAACAAGATTAAACCTGAAAGACCTTCTAGAAACCTTCTTATGAGTAAGAATTCAATTCAAGACCTTGTAAGATCATCGAAAAAGCAAATAAAATGTAACCAATATGAAGTTGATTTTGTTTTTGGAACGAAACCATAAAGTGTTTTTTTCCAGAGTCCCAAATCACTTGAGAATATAATGATAAGTCGTCACTAACTATAACTTTAATCAAAGGTGAAAAGTTATCATAAAATCTGTCTAAGCAAAGTACTAAGTTTAATAGCTAACATTTGGCACACATTTTTTGAATACAAATATATCATAAAAACGTCACACATCTGGGACAAAGAATTTGTTGTTATTTTTATTTTTTTTTGCTGAGTCTTATTACCTAATAACTGCCACTTGACTAATATTTACCTGGTTTTGTTTTGCTTCCAGACAGTCGAAGTCATGGCCGTTAACCTGAAGGCCCTGTTGGGCATGATCTTTGTGTTCGTGGGATGCTGCAGCAACGTGGTGTTCCTGGAACTAATCATCCAGATCGATCCGGGGGCAGGCAATCTGATTACCTTTGCCCAGTTCCTATTCATTGCACTGGAGGGTCTCATCTTCACGTCCAAGTTCTTCACGGTGCCGCCGAAGATCAGCCTCAAGGACTATGTGGTCCTGGTCCTGCTCTTCTTCGGAGCGAATGTGTGCAACAACTATGCCTTCAACTTCAACATACCGATGCCGCTGCACATGATCTTCCGCAGCGGATCCCTGATGGCCAACATGATAATGGGGATTATATTGCTGAAGAAACGTTACAATCTGCGACAGTACAGCTCCGTGGCCATGATCACCGCTGGCATTATCCTGTGCACCCTGGTCTCCAGCGGCGATGTCAAGGACAACACCCACCACTCCCTAAAGGTGGATACCTCCTATTCGGACTTCTTCTGGTGGTCGGTGGGCATTGCCCTTCTCACGATCGCCCTGCTGGTGACCGCCTACATGGGCATCTACCAGGAGGTGATCTACAAGCGCTACGGCAAGCATCCCAGTGAGGCTCTCTTCTATACCCACATGCTGCCTCTGCCGGGATTCCTCATCATGGCCGGCAACATTGTCCAGCACTTTGGGATTGCTGTGTCATCGGAAACAGTTGCTGTTCCCCTTCTGGGAGCAATCGGTTTAGAGTGGAAGTTCCCCTTAATGCTCTTCTATCTGCTGTGCAATGTGGTCACCCAGTATGTGTGCATCAGTGCCGTCTACCTGCTGACCACCGAGTGCGCCTCGCTCACCGTCACCCTGGTGGTCACGCTGCGCAAGTTCGTCTCGCTCCTCTTCTCGATCATCTATTTCCGCAATCCGTTCACCCTCAACCACTGGATCGGCACGATCCTCGTCTTTTTCGGCACTATCCTCTTCGCCAATGTGATCAATCAGCTGAAGGACGCCTATCAGGCCTATTCGAGTGGAAAACCCCGCTTGGAAAAGCCCGTTTCCAAGCCAAAGAAGGTGGACTAAGCGCGGGCGCGGGTTGTATAGGCGGGTACAGTGCGGTACGGCACTGTAAGTTGCTGCAGAGGCCATTACCAATTAATTGCATAGTCCTAGAGCCTTCTTTGTAAATAGAACACATTTTAAATTTTCGTATACGCTTAGTGAATATCGTGTCTTTGTCGTGTCCATCGCAAATTCTAAAGTTTTTATTAATATATAGTTTTTTTTTTTTTAAATTAAATTGTCCTATGTGTGAAATAAAAAATTAATAACAGTGAAAAACATCTCTTCTGTCTCCTTACTTTTGAAAAAGTAATACCCAGTACTACTTATAGATATTTATAAGATATAGAAGCAACTTGCGTGATGATTTTTAGACATTACGTTATATGGATTAATTATTTATTCATTGCTACAAGGGCTTATCAGCTGCCGTTTATCGTACGGTTCGAATCGCAGAAATATATCCTGGAGAATAAAGTGTAGAAAGGATAACGAGGAAGAAGAGTGCGTTTGTTGCTCTGAAAGGTAGGTGAGTTAAAAGTTTGTATAAAACTATGTTGCTCCAAGCCTTTGGCAAAAAAATTATATTTTTTTTTAGTAATATTTTAAACAGAGCTAATAATTATATTGGCCCTTCCTATACGAAGGTGGTATCCATTGATTGGGGGGAGAGGTGGCTCTACCATATGTCTGGGTATAAGGCGCTCTTGTTGGAGGAGGAGGAGGAGGAGTGCGTAGAGTTTTTCGCAGGCCAGCGTAGTCGAAACAAAGTTGGCCCAAATCTCGGAAGATCGGAGGCAGATCCTCCCGCATTGTCGGATCTCCCAGCAAGTTCGCAATGTCCTAAAAATTATAATCAACGTATGAGTTTGTGATTATTTTGAATATCCTCCATACATACCTTGTTGGGGGATATGACGGCCTCCAAAATGGGTTTGTCAGCCTCAAAGCCAGCATCGACATCGGCGGCAATGGCACTGGCGTAGGCGATCCTTTCGCGCAGGACCTCGAAGAACCTTTTGATCATCCTGATCTCCTCCTCCTTCGAGGCAATGCGACGTTGGTCGATCAAATCGCCGTATTCGGAGCGAGGGAAGGCGTCCACAAAGTCGCCGCAGGACAGGATCCTCAGGAAAGCAATGATGGCTCGGTAAAGTCGGTCAATAACATCCTCGACGACATGCTCCGTTCCCCGGATCGTGCCTGTCCCAATGCCATGGATATCGCTACGTAGTTGTTGCTCCTGCCTGCCGTACAGACCATTTCTACTGAAATCAAACTGAACATCTTTCATCATGAGGTCCAGCTCCGTTTTCAATTCGTTGGTCTTCCCCTCCAGTTGACGGAGCGAATTCAGGGAGTCTCGGGCCTTGCTCAGGCCATCCTTCAGGACACTGCCCGTCATTCTCCAGAGCGTTTCCCTGTCCGCCGGCGACAGCACGGGATTTTCGAAGTGGCTCAGGAAAATTTCCAGAGTGCTATTGGCCGCCACGCACCATTCAAAGACGGGATTCACGCAGTTCTGGTAGGAGAGGCTGGCGGAGCTGTAGAGGTTCCGCACCGGATCCAGACGGAACTTGGCTCTGCCCCGGTACTCCAGCATGGACTTGTCAATGGTCTCGATCGCCTCGTACAGATCCGGCAGTCTCGCTTTCGAATCGATCTCGCTTTTGTACTTGGAAACAATCTTCTTCAAGCTCTCCAGGGACTGGACTATAGCCTCATGATCATTATTCTCCGCTTTACTACCCGCAGCGAGAAGGATCAAAACAGTTGTTCCGAAATATACGAATTTCATGATGATAAGTTCGGAAAGAATGCAACTTTTCCCAGAAGACGTCAAATGCCAACTGATTTGATTCGCGAAATGCACATTTTTATATTTAAATTAATCTACAATCGGGGCTTCAATGTGAACTGATAACCGCAGTTTATATAATATATACAAATGCGGTCAAAACAATATAATCGTAATATAATAGTAATAGGACCTAAGTCTAATATATTTCTTAACTGACTTTTCCCAAATCCTAAACAAGATATTTTTTAATTAAAATACATTTTCATAGATTTCAATTATTTTATAATTAGTTACTGATCCAATAATCATAAAATTCTTCTTAAAAATAATATTAATTATCTATTTATTCAACAATAAATTTATTAAAATGAAAATCAATAATTAAATCCTAATCGATAAACGAGTATGTCCTTTGGTATCGAATAGTCTTTATCGGAAAGTTTCCTTTGAGAAAGAATAGAAAACTAATTATTTGAACATCGGCGTTCAATATCAGCGACTGTTTTGAAGAAATCTGGAAAAACCATTATTCCCAGTACAGGATTTACGTATATATTTTCTACGGAATCAATACTCTATAATCAGAGATTGATATTTCGCATGAATCGGGGAATATAAAAGCTAAAGGCCATCTCCCAAGCTTTCAATATGGTTTCACGTCTTGTCTATTGAAATCGCTGCCAAAATGAGGCTCAAAACTGTAATTTTTGTAATGGCAGCTTTATGCGTTTTGGAGTGTCGAGCGAATGAGGAGACCGTCTCCCTGTCGAAGGGAATAGCCAGTTTGGGGAACGTTATGGTGAAGTACCAGGCCGAGTTTGACAAGAAGGTGAAGTTCGTGGAGCTGCAGAAAGCCATCGATTTGATTGACGAAGCTATGATTGGATACAAAGGAAATGCCAAGGACCGGCTGGACTTGGTGCGAACCCTTAACTCGGATGCCCGCCTGGAGTATCAAAGGTGTGTGGCTCCGGTGTTCGAATGGTGTATTGCCGTCAATGGGACATTTACCTACTTAATACCCCACATCGAAGCCCCTCAGCTGGGCCAGGGGGACAGAGATCGGATCTGGAATATGACTGTGACTGCCCTCGATATGGGTCTGGCGCGGACCACCGAATCCCTGGAAATGCTCAATAATGTTCTGAATCGAACAACCACGTTGAAGAACCTTTTCAAATCGATTCAGCACGAAATCAGTGATGATTTTGGTCCTCAAGGATACTACGGAAAGTGGAAGGCGGAACTACAAAGGAAAATGACGGATGAGCAGATGGCCCGGAAAGTGGCCGTATCCCTGTTTATCGGCGCTTTGTTTGGAGTCATCACCACCTTGATATTCGGACCCATTGGGGTGGCACTGGGCTTGCAAGTTGCCGCCACCGCCTTTGACGTTCAGAATAGAATTCAGATGGAACAAATAAAATCCTACAAACAGCAAATTGAATTTATTAACAAATTTTTTATTATCCTTCAGGAGAAGGTTGAAAATGCCACGAAAATAGTGGAGGAAGTCAATGACGCTTTGATTGAAGACAAAATGAACCTGCATAACCTCAAAGGACGAATTGAAGGTGCCAATAATGTAAGTTAAAAAGCAAAAATACTTCATATTAAATCACGATACATATATTTTAAGATATTTTATTAAAGATGAATCTTTTAAGGCATTCCGTTTTAAAATCGGATCAGAATTAGCAGAGATATAGATAGGAGAATGGGCCATATATGAAAATATCAGTTTTCACAAAAACTGGGAAAAGTTCTAAAAAATATTTCGATTCAATGTTTTGATGCAAATTAATGGGGAATTATTCTAGAAATCTTTTAAGATATTCCGTTTAATAATCGGATGAGAATTGGCAAAGATATAGCTACTAGAGGGGCCCATACATGAAAATCGTGGTTTTCACAAGGGGTCTCCCTACAAAAAGTAGGAAAAAATCTAAAAAAAAATTCGGTTCAATGTTTTGATGCAGATTGATGGGGAAACCTGGTCATACGCTTCATAACGCATCAATTAATATATTTTTATACACTTTCGAACCTTTAGAACAAGGAACTCTTGCTACTGAATATGCCGTTCCTGCGAAAGCAATTTGTGCCAGATCTGCAGGACCTGGTGAACCAGTGCCAGAAATACGTAGAATGGCATGGCTACGATGCTCCATTTTATCACAGAAATCAAGTCCGTGGACGGCGAGATGCGTCGACGTCATATTGTAGAATCCAGCAATTGGTGGCGCAAAATATGTTGGACCATGGGGGACCTCCAAACACTACAGAATTCCAGAATATGGCATCCGTTATCAATCAGATCCATCAATCAAAATGTGGATCCGACATTATAGACCTGCCAGAGCTATCAGAAATATCAAAGGATATGGATCCAGTCACTTCAAATCCAATGCTGCCATCACACGACATGGTTGTGACTTTTTTAAAGCATCTACAATAATTGACAATAAGGAATTGTATTCAAAAATATACTTGTTTTTATAAATACAATGGTGAGAAAAACAAACTTTTATTGCCACATTCTTGTATATAAGTATGTATTTGTATATAGGTAATATATATATGTATATTCAATGAGTTAATACTTATGAAAAGGTTTTCGGGGAAATCGTGTTATCAGGCTCTTTTTTTCACGCACTAAATTATCGTACATAAGCACTTCTTCTGGTTTGTTGTTTGTTTTTTTTTTTTTAATTTAAATGCACATGTAAGTACAGGAATCAAATAGGAAGGATTGATAGTAAACAAAAAAAAATATTATTAAAATATCAAAAACGAAACTCATATGGATAGTAGTTCGGAAAGGCTGAACCGAAGCCGGCAATTGGATGAACCGGATGGATCGGATGGACTTGCATCTATTGCTCATCCTTATCCTTGGCGCCGTGTTTAAGGATGCGTGTGAATTCCAGATAGTCGAACAGGCCGTTCTTGATGGGCGCCTCCCGATACATCTCATCCACCTGAAAAGTACGCAAATAAGCCATAGTTTCGGGGTAAAAGTATAAAAATGCGACAAAAAAACATACATCTTCATCTGTGAAACGATCACCCATGGTGGTGAGGAGCTCACGGAGCCTATCCTCCGGCAGTACACCCATGTTCTCCTCGTCGAAACATCCGAAAGCATTCTTGATGACGTCCTCGGGATCGGTGCCTTGCAGCCGCTCACCGAACAGCGTGAGGAACATGGTAAAGTTGATCGGGCCGGGCGCCTCGTTCATCATCCCATCCAGATAGTCGTCGGTGGGATTCTTGCCCAGCGAGGCCAGCATATCGTGCAGATCCTCCTTCTCCACGAACCCATCGCGGTTCTGGTCGATCATGTTGAAGGCCTCCTTGAACTCGGCGATCTGTGCCTGATCGAACATGGCGAACACATTGGAGGTGGCGCGCTGGGCACGCTTCTTGGTGGTGGCACGACGTCCGGCGGTCTTGCGGGATGACATCTTGGCTATGTGTTGGATGGAGTGTAGGTTCAAGTTGCGAGTCTTTTGGGGTGATGTGGATGCGTGGATCTGGACGAAAAACCGAAATCAAACCGAATGATTAACATTTAGCATTCATAACGATGTAAAACCAAGCACTCGCTCGTTTCTGCCGTTTTACTGAGTATAATGTCTATATATAGGCATATTGCAGCGAATTCCGATGAAACCGATTTTTCGTCGCTCCCCAAACTGTGTCAACATAAGACTCGAACGCACACACGCTCGCCTGGGGCCCCAGCTTCTGAGTCATTCGCGCAAATGTCCAAAAGCTGACACGTATGGGGAGCCAGTGATGCCCACTGGAGGTTACAAACATAAAGCCAACATTTATGTTTGCAAATGTAGTAATTAGTTTTCCTAATATTATTCAAGATCAAAAACAATGGGTAATATTTTTGCTAATTTTGTAAAATCTACGTTACAAGATCGATGATTTACGATCAACAGCCCGATCAACTAGCCGGAAAAAGGCCAAATGGCCAACTCTAATATGAGTCTCCACTTCATATTTGTGATAGTGTGTGCTTGCTCATGTTTATCAATGCTGTTAAAATGCGGTTTACAAAAACAATACAACCAATTTGGCTCATTGAAAACATTCGCCACACACAGAGACAGAGACGCGCCGCGCCATTCAATTGAAAGAAAGCCTTAAAAGGCCCGAAAACAGCAGCTCACGCCGGGCTTACGGCTTACGGCTACTCGTTGGCACTGACATCGCCACTTGAGGGCCAAAAGTTATGCAAACTGTTCAATTAAATATCTGCAGCTGCTTATTTACCCCTTTTATCGGACGTACACAAGCGAGAGAGTCTCTTTAACGCGAAAGCGATTGTTTTCTTTTGAGCGCTGACTCACAGCTGCCCTGTAGGGGCAGCGCCCTCTGCCTCCGACTTTTTCAGATTCTGTTTTTGAATCTGCTTCATATCAATACTCACAGCTACCGAATGGCGATGGTGGAAGTTAATACTTGTTCAGTTTCCTTGATGCAACCCGTGGCCAGCTGCACTCTTGTTTTGTCTTTTAACTTTTAACGTCTTTGTCCAAAAACTCGATTCGTAGCTGTCGTTTATGAATAAGTGTGACCTGTTCATCGGTGCCAGATTAGAGGTGGGCAAAAATCGATAAGCTATAAACGATAAACGATGTGTGGAACTTGTTTTGTGGAACATGAAAATAATGTAAAAAAAATCTATTTTTATATTTAAATTAACTATAGCAAAGATAATTTCGAGTTAAGAGGGAGAAAAAATTTAATTTAGGGCTTTCTATACTGCGAAATATTTAGCAGTCTCGACGATGCTCCAACTCCTATTTATCGATAAATCGTTAGTGGCGGGCCTTTTAAATTTTTTGTTATCCTTTGAAGATAAAACTTTTTCTCAAGCGAATAAGCTTGTTAGAAATTATATATGCCTCATAGACAGTTTAATATATTAGTTGACAGTCTTGTCCTGTTGTATACGTTTGAAATAAAATGCTCAAAATCCTGGCGACCAAGTGCAGTGGTTGAATTTATCGGGCCACCCAGGGCTCAGTGTGTACACACTCAGTGTGCTGATGCTGATGCAACGAAATTTACCACCCACACAAATGGAGGCACACTGGAAACTGGTCGAAGGGTGTTTTGGGAAATGTTCAATATATGCGTAAAGTTCTGAATGAAAAGCCATGCACCAGTGGCGTTAATTGATAAGTGCAGCATTGGCGTTTGGCAACCGCCTGATAAGTGTTCGCGGTGTGCGATCAACTCAATTGTCGATTTAACCGAGTGACTCTTGTGCTGCATTAGCTGGAATCGAAAATCCTACGAGGAGATGTGTCTATACCAATGAGAGCGCCAGCGCCAGGGTGTAGGTATATGTGCGCGAGTGTGTGTGTTCCACTGGTGGCGCACTGGTGTTGGTAGCACACTGAAAGAATCAATAAAGGATGTGCTGAAGTCCTGCGGATTGCTGGGCAGCCAGAGCAAGAAAAAGGACAAAAACACAGTCTCGCCCCCCCGCACATCAAAAAATCATATATAATTGACTATATTCTCGCTATAACCGATGCCCTCGATGAGCCTCTAACGGTATTAAGCGTACGAAAAGCAAAAACAAAAAAAAATAACAAAAGAACAAAAAGTCAAGGCGAAAAAAAACACTTGAAAAAAATACCAGAAACTTGAAATTTGAGTTGAATAAAGTTTGGAAAAGCGTCACGATGAGGTTTTGCCTGATAATTGCGACCCTAGTGTCGATTGCATGTAAGTAATAAAACAATAAAAAAAATGAAGAAAAACAATTGTGGTGGGGGAGGGGAAGTGGAGGAGGGAGGAGTAGGAGGTGTCCCCCACTTATTGACCCCTTACTCTGATTTCCCACCCCACCACACACACACTCTCAATTTAACACCCAATCTTTTTCTCCCCCATTTTTCACTCGAATCCCACTCGAAATCCCCACCAGACTCTGTGGAGGTGCACTTCGAGGCCCCGGACAGCGGCTTCTTCCTGAAGCACGCCCGCCAACCACCTGTGACGCCAGAGATCGCCAATGTGCAGTCCACCTCTTCGGCGGTGCCGCCGCTACGGCAACGATCCTCCTACGACTCGGTTTTATCCCTCGACCGCTTCACCGTGGTGGAGACCACGCAGCCAGTCTCTATCCGCGCCAGCTATGGACCCTTCTCCACCAAGCAGACGGTCCCGGCCCGCTACATTGTGCCGGACACGATGGAAAGCCAGGCGGGCGACTACATGACCGTAAGTACTCGTCTTCTACTCGTCTCAGGGACTCCTTCTGACTCAAAATCTTCGTCCACAGAACTCTACGGCCACTTTGCTGGAACTGCAGCAGCCGAACATGCATCTTGATATCTCCGCCCATTTGGTACGGCCCAGCGTCTCGCAGGATGCGCCCGTTCTGCGCGTCCTCTTCCACGCCGGTGCCGATCCTGGCGGCCACTTGCAACGCCAGAAGGTCTGCGTACTCCTGCACGTGGCCATGGGCTCGGAGCAGCCATTGAAGGGACGCTGTATGCCGGAGGGCGAGGATGGCGTCTGCGTAGCCGAGGTTGTGGTTCCCTTGGGTTGGTGGCCATCCCTTCCGCCTCCGAATCAGGATGGCACCGGAGTAACGCCGCCCAAGGTACCGCAGCGATATGCCCAGGTCTCGTACAGCGTGTTCGAGCCACCGCTACGAAATCCCGAGCAGTGCGAGCCCAAGGTACAGATCCAGCCATTGACCACATTCGCCCAGGTGCCCCTGTTGCCTGCCCGCACTCCCTACCGCATGCTGCGGGCCGACGATGCTGTGACCTTCCTGCTGCCCCAGCACCCACTCTATCCGCTCTCCCGACTGCATGTGCCCGTCTTCTTGCATCAGTATCCGGATCAGCGGGTGGCCGCGTTCACGGTTCGCGCCAGAGTCAAGGCGGGACTGAGGATACTGGGCGCCACCGCCTCCACCGATCAGTGGAGTGTGTCCGTTGAGAAGGAGAACCCCAAGCACACCACAGCCCGAGTGACGGCTTTCCGCAAGGAACAGGAATCCAGTCTGGAGTCCTCGATGTCGGGCGGTAACTTTACCAGCGAAGTTTTAGAAGTTTTCTCGTGGCTCCTGGAGGTGGCGGAAGACCCCAACGATATAGTGGATGGAGGAAAAATTGTGTGGTCGGTTACGCACGTTTTCGACACGCCCAAGGACAAGGACTCGGGCGAACTGGTGGCCCCCGACGATACCAAGAAGCGACTGATCGCCAAGCTGGAAATCAACAAAGACGACATTCAGGCGGTCCTGCCGATGGCCAAGATCTGGGAGGTGATGAACACGGCAGTGCTAACCGGACGGCAGGTGGCCCAGGCCATGAAGGTGTTCATTGTGTCGCAGGCAGGCAAGGTGGCCGATGTTACGCTCCAGAGTTCCTGCCACGCCGAGGACGAGAGTGTCATCAAGGTGAGTTTCTTGCTTCAAACGTGATCTAAAGGATATAATTTCTCTGCCTTTTTAGGTCTCGTCATCCTGCAGTTCGGTGTATGTGGATGGGTCGGAGCAGCGAGGATCTTCGAATGCCTCTGTTATCGTCAAATACGGCACCTATGTGGGCGTGGCCAAGTTCATTGTGTGGATGCCGGAGTTCCCGCTGGAGGTCTACATATCGGACTTCCGCCTGTCACAGATCAAAGGCTGGAAAGTAACCGACGACAATCACTATCTGTAAGGGTTAATTTTAATTATTTTGTAAGAATTTAAAGTAAAAAGGAATCCCTCCAGGCACAACAAACAGTCGCGTCGCAGGAAGAAGCGATCATACGTTTGGGGTCAGCATGGAACCAATTATTATAGCAACCTTGGAGCGGATAAGACCGTGTGTCGTGCTCGTTACCAGCAGAGTCCTGTGGAGGTTTATGCCAAGTTCCTGGCCGTAGATCAGGTGTGTTCCCCTTTTCATATTTCCTTAATCTTTTATTATAATTTCCATAACATAACGTTTCTCTTTGTAGAACTCCGGACGCACCAGTTACTTCATCTCCCGGCGAACGGGCTTGAGGGTGACCGACCTGGTGCAGCCGCTACTCCGCGTGGCCGATCCCAAGATCGCTTCGCTCAAGGGGCGGATTCTGCAGGGCAAGTCGATGGGTCGCACCGATGTCCAGGTGTTGTCGCCCATCACCGGCCGCGTCATCGGCACCAAGGAGATCCGCGTGGGCAGCGACAAGGTCAACCTCTCCAAACTAATCGTGCGCGTCATATCCGGACTCCAGCTTACCATCAGTCCGGACAATACCATTGAGAATGGCTACCTGGCGGAGACTTCGGTCACTCACAAATTGACGGCTCAGTACCAGGAGGGATTGCTGGACATCGATTTGGAGTTCACCGATGGCTCCAAGACGCCGTTGCGGTAAGAAACGGGTTTTGCTGAGAAGAAAAACCAAGAGGTATTCTATGTATATTTCATATCCTATAACCAGGGACATTGCTGTGGAAGATTACTTCCTTTTGGTGGAGAGTCTGGATACGGAAGTGGTGGCCTTCGCGCCGATGCTGGCCTCCCACCATCCGCGTGTCATCGCCGTGGGCGAGGGCAATGGCAACCTCCTGAGAGTCACGTTGCTGCTCTCCGAGGATTGCCGCCAGCGCCGCGGCACCCTGAGCAGCTCCAAGCAGAACAAGTCGAATGTGGCGCCGCTGGCCAGCGCCCTGGCATCCATCGAGGTGGACTTCAACAACGTGGACATCGTGAGCAAGCAGGAGGCCATACAAAACGATGGCACCGGGAACAGGGAGCAGAAGAAATACCGTCAAAGTGGCGATTTGGCTGACATAATTGGTAGGTGCTTCATAGGATTTCAAAAAAGAAAGGGTCTCCATGGTGATGTTCCATCATTTTCAGTCGGTATTCCGTTGCGAGATTCTAGCCAGCAGTACGAGCCAACTGTCCAGGCGCGTCAGCATCGCGGTAGCATCCAGGCGGTCCACAAGAATCACCATGGTGTCAAGGGGGCCGCTGGAACCGGCACCATGTCCTCCATGGAACTGGGCATGTATGTCCTGCTCACGGCCTTCTGCTTCGCCATCATCGTCTTTGTTATATCGTGCGTCGTCTACGCCTCTAAATTCCGGCCAGCAATGATCGAGTCCGGATTGGATCCCCTTTCAGTGGGCAAAGGCAACGGTTCAGGCGGTGGTTCGGGCGGCTTCCGGGATGTCCGCCTCAAGGAGTCGACAACAAATGCCCACGACTGGGTCTGGCTAGGTCGCTCCACCATCGACCGACAGTCCATGGTGGCCGAGTCCAACACGCATTTGACCACCAGGGGTAGGATATCCATTATCTTCGCTTCTGATTCCCTTTTTTTTTACTAATAAACTTTCATTTATTTGGAACAGACTCACGCATGCGCATCACCAGCAATCCCATTGTCAACTACGATAACGGACGACGGGTGAGCTCCTTTGACCAGCAGCCCAAGTTGCAGACCCACATTGTGCCAGCCTCGAATCTAAACAAGCAGCATGCCGACCAGTGAGTATCTCTTGGATAACCCATAACGAGAGGAAGTCCTTAATAATCCTGATTTCCTTTCAGCTACATGGCCAACGAGCGCAAGGATAATGCCTTGGATTATAAGCCGCCAGTGCCGCCGCATAGGAATGTGGGAGCTCGGGCCTGTTTGCCGATTCAGCCAGTCCATGGCTCTGGTTCCGTCAAGGTAATGTGGTTACCCACTTGACAAGTATTTATTTGTAACTTATTTGACGTTTCCTTACAGGATTTGCCCAACAAAAGGCACAGCCAGCTGTATAAGCGCGAACATTTGCCTGGCAACGATTCTAATGCCAACCAGCCGGCCCAGCAGCTGCCAGAGCGTTCGCATCAGATAGTCCACGCCCCGGCCAATGGCCATTCGCATCCACATCCACATCCACCACAGCATCAGAGGAGTCACAGTCACAGTCACAACTTCAGTCAGGAGCCGATCATCAAGGCGGCGCACAACAAAATCAAGCAACAGCAACAGCAGCAGCAACAACAGCAGCAACAGCAACACGAGGAACTGCACAATGCCGAGAAGCTGGTGGAGTACACGAATCCGCACCAGAAAAATGCGTTTCAGTTCGATTCGCTGACACCAAAGAGAGTAACCAAAGCAGCCGCGTCTTTGCCAGCAACGCCGCCCACAGCCGTGGTTCAGGGAAAAATTAAAGGTAAACCGAATCCTCCATTATTTTCTTTACAATCCTAACCATTTTTGGGTATCCAACATCCAACAGAGAACCACAGCATGGCTAGCAGCACTGGGGATGCTGTCAATTCGAACGGCACGGATGAGATCATGCGGCTACCATCCAGCGCCGTTAGCCAGGAGCCCACCACGAAATCGTCGCGTGTCAAGCGCGCCACCGTGGTGGGCAATCCAATGTTCTCGGCCACCGTCGACGAGTCCGTGGCTAACGGCGAGCGTCTCGGGCTTGACGATCTCGACATGGACTACGAGCAGATTATGCATTATTTTGACAACCTAAAGGTGCGTTTCATTTCTTATTATTTCGATACAAAGTCTTTACAATCATGGTTTTTTATTTAAAGGAGTCAAATGCCTGAGTACAGGAGATTATTGCTAAAATTCGCGAGATATTGTCCACGTTCCATCAGCGATATCAGACGGTTGCCACGCCCCTTACCACACCCACTCGCAAGCAGATGCAGCTGCTCGACGAGCTGGTCGCCGGTGTGACAACACCGAATGGAATCAACACCGATATCATCCCAACTAGTAACACCTCCCAAAATGCATTTCCTTTGGATGATGCATTGCTCTTGAAACTTGTAGCAGGTGATGATGATGGTGATGGTAAAGACGATGATGGTGATGGTGATGGAGATGCATTTGATGCCTATGACGGAGCTTTGGACGTCGAGAGCAGACAGTTCTAGAGGCATACAAAAGATCGGTAATCATCTAAACGCAATTCTAGCAATACCCGAAAAAACTCTGGAAAAAATCTTAGGAATCCTTTACACACAACCTTGACACAATCCCACACCCATTTAAAGACATATTCACCCCCCTCCAAAACACCAAAAAGGTAACCTAAACGTAAAGCCGTGCTGAAATCGAGTCAAGCGAGAAAAAAAGGATATGTAGGAGCAATCGTAATCGTCGTCACATAAATGAAACCGAAGGAAAACATATTTATTGCTAGGCTAAGTTCATATTAAAGCATAAACCTATAGGCATATATGTATGTAAACTGGGAGATAATCCGAGTGTGTATCTCGTGGAGCGCGTGCCTGACACAAGAAAGGACTCGACAATTATGAATACCATACAGTACACACACACAAACACACAATATATATACATATATATGTATCTCTCTGTATCTGTAACTGTATCTGTATCTGTATCTGTATCTGCATAAGTATATATGATGTAGGTAGTTAAGGATCAGCCATCTAAAGCCTAGCTTAATCCGCACATATTATCCTCAAAAGCTCTCTCTCTCTGGCCCACACACTTCTCGTCTCTAGATAAATGTCCTTTTGCTTCAGTATGGTTTTTTGTTTAAACGAAAAGATATTGCATATCCTTGATCCTTGCTCTGTTCTGTCCGGTGTAAGTGTGTGTGTGTGTGTGTGTGCCAGTGAAATGAAAAGAGATAGCAAAACAAGAGCGAGACGGAGATAGGAGGTTGAGTCTCCAGGATGTGTGCCGGGCACCGCTCCCAAAAGTCGCTAGAACTTAAAAACTATATAATAATATACAAAATATATAATATACAAAACAAACAAAAATTATATATATATATTTATGATTATATAGTGCGCGCTAAAAATTAAAACAAAAACAGAAAAGAAAAAAAAAAACAGAAAGAAAATCGAAATGCTATGATACAAGAAAATGAACAGAAAACATTGCTTTATAAGTTGGTAATGATGCCTAATACCGAATACCAATTATAAATCTTAAAAAAACAAAACTAAAAAAACACTCACAAACACAATCACACAAACATACAGACACAGACATAGACACAGACACAGACACAGACAAAAAATGATATATAGACGCTTATGAGCTTTATTTGATCGATTGCATTGAAAAAGGAAGCTAAACAGAAACAAAAAGGATAAAAACCGCTCCCGGTTTACGGAACAGAATCACAAAAGTATATAGCAAAGGGGGAGAATGTGTAACCAAATATTATATGATATTATCGAGCGATCCAAGCTTTATATAACAAATTTACCATATATTTAGAGCATACGAGCATATTTATTATTATCATTACTATTATTATTATTATTATCAATTACTATTATTATTATCAATTATTATTATCGATTATTGATTATTATCTTGTATTATGATTGCTGATCATTGACGTATTTATGAACAAGAAGCAAGTGCAAATCGAAATTCAAATTATAAAGCTTGAATAGAAACAAATTGTAAACATAGAAAAGCACAAGCAAAGGATCTGTCTACCCAAAAAATACCCTATATATTCTCGTTTACAGCTATGTATAAAGGATATATATATATATCACATAGCACCCAAAAACAAAAAAACCTACTCTTCATTCCATTAGAAAATCATACTTAGAGTTATGTAAACAAAAAAGAAAGTCTTTTGTCTTCTTTCGTTTCTGTGTAAGTCGGTTTACCTTCGTTATAGGATATAACTTTGATTATATATCTATCTATAGCTATAGCTATAGCTATCTATAAGGCCATTATCCTGTATCCTGTGTCGAGATCTTAGTTTATGTTTTAGATACCAGCTAAGTATTATGTTCGTTTTCGTTCTTTTGATTTTTTTGTTTGTTAAACCGTCGTCATTGTTTCATAATCATATGTTGTAAATTGTTCCGTCCAAAAAAAAACAAAAAAAAACAAAACAAAACATTGAGAGAAAAACGTAAACAAAAAAGCTGAAATGTAACGAGAAACAAAAGCAAAAGCAAAAGCAAAAGCAAAATTGTAAACCGAGAACAAAAAATGAAGCAATCTATCTGATTTTTGTAAGCAAAACAAAATATTATAGTCCTTGGAAAAGTTTTGGACATTTATTGCACTATAACTGTACATAAGGTGTTTTAGAATACAGTGCGTTTCGTGTCAGTGCGTAATGTCCTGGAAACGCACTGTATATACTATTAATATTAAATTTGAGTTGCTCTCCGTCAATCAAAGGACTGCAAATCACGCATCACGACAAACAGAAACACGAAACACACATCAAAATCCTATTGACGTTTTTTTTTTTGTTTTATTGATTGTAATATCAGATTTAGTCCATATTTGTCCTATGAATTGATGAATTTTTAGCTTGATCCTGGAACATATCCCCTAGTCCGCACACCCCCAACCACACTCTGTCTCAATCGATCTGCACTGCCATTGGTGAAAGTGAGATTTAGGCCTATTGAAGCTTCCAGCATTTACCAGTGCCATATAAAAATTACAAAATAACAAAAATGAAACAAAAAAAAAAATATATATATAAATATATAAACAAAAATTGAAAAACCTTTATATAAACTTATCTATGTATTTACACATCCTTATGCACATTTCTGACAAACAAACAAACAAACATCTCAATGACATCTCAATCTTGGCAGCCGTTCAATCATCCGTGATTGCGGCCTGCATCGAGCTTACCACAAGCCTTCTTCCAAGCTTGCTTGTTAGACACAAAAAACAAAAATCACAAGAATATAATAAAAAAAATATAAATTAATTAATTAAAATATAAACTACCAACAGCCTCCCTCCAAATATAGTCATACGCGTAGCTGATCTATAACTGAAAAAAAATAAAGAATCGGTTTAATAATTTAATGGAACCGGTAGCCGATTGATTGATTGATTGATTGATTGATTGTCACATTGCCTAGAAACAGAAAACGTAATAATACGAGTATATACAAAAAAAAAAAACAAATAATGAAAATATAAAGTTTTTTAACTAGAAAATTGCTTGGCTTCAGATTATTTTTGATTTTTAAAAAAGAGTTCCATTGCAGAGACTTTTTATACCTAATTTTGTCTACCTTAGAAAATAGATTTAGTCTTAGAATTAATTTTTTAGCCATTTTGACTGTAATTTAAGTTCAAAAATTCATGTATTTTCTAGTCAGTTCAAAGCGTTTATTTTTTTTTCGTTTTGTCATCCACCCACACACCAACACACACACACACACACGCGAATACAAACACACATACACTCATAGTTTGATAGCTTTTACCGCCAGCCCTGTGCCACGCCCCCAACCTACACCTCCTACACCTAAGCTGTATGTATTTGTATGTAATATCCAGAAAAGAAAAACAAAAAAAAACAAAATTTTAATAATAATGCACACAAAATATGAAAAATATATTTAGAAAAGCAGAAAAATACTTTTGATTTTATTTTATTTTTAAAACCCATTTGACTCGGAAAATCATCCTTATATATCCGGGAATATCTCCAGGAATATATATATATATATATATATATAGATAAAGCATAAACCCAAAAATAAATTTTAATCGAAACAAAAAACTAGAAAGGATATCACAATGTTGTTTATGCTGCTTTTTTGCGAAATGAAAACAAGGAAGAAAAACCGAAACTTATAATTATGAACTTTAGGCTATACCTAAAACTATACATATGTGTATGAGTGTACGAGAGCTAAATTCGCTTGGCATAAATCTAAATAATATAAACAATCCAGAAAAACAAAACAATTAAAAACTAATTACGATAAGGAAGTGGAAAAAAAACGATGACAGAGAAATCGATAAGTTCGATAAATTCGATGAATTCGAGAAAATCTATATATACGAAATATATAATGTTTTGCCATGTAAGTTCTATGAATGTCCCACCTGCCTGAATCCGCTTTAAAAAAAAAACAACAACAAAAAAACAAACAAAATGCAAAAAAATGTATCAAAACTACAACAAAAAAAAGAAAGATTTGATGAAAAAAAAACAAGGCTCCACACCCCGCCCCCTGCTAATTTGCACCTTCCCCAACCTTCAAGCGATAAATCGATTGATCCGCCGCATAATTGTTAACATTTGTATCGGTTATTAAACGTAGTTGTTGTGTATGTATGTATGTAAGTATGTAAATGTGTGCTTACCCAAAAAAACGATAACGATAAAGCTAACGATTAACGATAAACGATGTAACGATGTAACGGTGTAACGATGTAACAGTAAAAGTCAAGGTAAAAGTAAAAAAAAAGAGAGCGAAACAAATTAATATTCAATTCTTGTTGTTATTGGCAGCGCATGTCTTTTTAAAGCTAGTGATATATGATTTTCTCTCAAAAATGGTATTTTTTAAGCTAGCGAAAAAATGTAAAAGAAATAAATAACAATCCTGATTATCCTGACGATATCCTAACCTCCCCCCCAACACACACACACACAAATACAAACACACATTAATCACACACAAACACACACATTCAGAGTGATCTCCGCGAAATGCTTATATAACTAAATATAGTATATACACACCCATATTTAAACAGCATATAAAGATTATGATATATATATGAACAAATCATACCAATTGTCTAACATTTTCGAGCAAGAAAACGCCCTTTTCAAATTCATCCAAAAATGTAATACAAAAACGATATAAAAACGATACAAAAACCCAAATAAAATTTAAAACAAAAAAAAATTAAATAAAATACACTTCTGCTTGCTGTTGAGTTCCATCATCGGTTCAAGCTTTGATCCTTTGATCCTTCCGATCGTTTGTACCTAATTTAATAAAAACAAAATATATATATCATCCTTAGAGCAACAAAAAACGAGAAAGTGAGATTACAAAATTACCAAAAAACGCTGCAGAACGAATCGAAATGAAATTAATGTTGCCATTAAAATAAAAAAAAAAAAACACCTTAGTAGTTTATTATTATTATTATGAATATGATTATTATCATTATTATTACTATGATTATTATAATATTATTAAGCGAAGGACACATTTTGTTTAAACGAAAGAAGGCAAACAAAGAAGCAAAAACAAAACAAATATTATAAATATTCAAAAACGAAAAACTAACTGACAAAATTAATTTAAATAAAAATAATTTATTAATAAACCACATATTATGAAATGACATAAATATAAATCAGGTGTTTTATTAATGGCAAAGGCCCTTAACGAGTACCGGATATCAAGTACTCACATTTTTTGCCATTTGTTGGAACTTCGCAATGTCAGAAAGCTGTTGGTTTGTGGCCTTGGACCAGTTTTGACTCCTTTAAGCGCCAGCTGATGATGCTGGTCCGCCAATATTGCCGCCATATGCGATCGCCGATCGCTTGTTATATAACAATTCGCGATTCGGTTAACGGGCATGTGGCGGACAGACCGTGTGTTCTTGAATTTTACGCAACAGTTGGCGCCGCTCATCGATGGCGTCAACCTGCGACCCGGCCCGACCCAGCCCGGCCTCATCCAATCTAATCCAAAGACCCGGACCCAAACCCGGCCCCGTCCTCGGCCCCGGTCACAAGTACCTTTCCAAGCCATTCCAATGCGTTTCCATGAGCTGCCTTCGCCTTCGCCCACTCCACCGGGAGAGG
This sequence comes from Drosophila vallismaia, assembly GCA_035047325.1. Lineage (NCBI taxonomy): Eukaryota > Metazoa > Arthropoda > Insecta > Diptera > Drosophilidae > Drosophila > Drosophila vallismaia. Next base: position 8,828,705 of record JAWNPU010000025.1, on the reverse strand, counting down.
ATCAATAACAAACAAATAATGTGCCGTCGTCTAATTGTAAGAACCAACTTCCAATTTCAGAGACATCCGACATGATGGCATAACCCGTGCCTACAAATGCGGTTAAGTTGCTAGAAACGAAGTGGAATCATTAATAACGAGTATTAAAATACAAAAACTTATCGATTTTTTTGTACCACTTGGCGTATACTTAATATGAGTAGAAAATATTACGTATACGCCATGATGAACACTTTTTAATTATTATTTTGATAATTTTTTGTTGCTTATTTCTTTTACAAAGAGAACTAACAGAAATCCTTTGTATTCCCCTTTTTGATCAACTTTTTCTAGGCTACAGGGCGTATACGTGATTTTATTGAAAAATAAATTGCGCTAAACAGATTTTTTATACTTTTCTTTTTCGGATTTGGGTTTCTTATTAAAAAAATAGATAAGTCAAAATAATATAACATTTTCTCAATTAAACTATTCCTAGAATATATTTTTTAACTTCTTAAATTATTGAGAAAAGATACAAGATATCAAAAAGTTGATTATGAAGAACAAAGCTTATTCTTTTAATTTAAAAACTAACAACAAACCACTACAATTTAATATATATATTTTTATATTATAGAATGATTATAAACACATTTCCGATTAGACTAAAAATTTAAAAATCATTTTAAAATAATCTTTTTTATGTAACAAAAAGTATAGTTTCTCCTTTGGGCGCTGATTTTGAATGATATTTTCTGGCCACATGTAGTTCTATAGTTCGGAGCTCTATTGTAAAGATGTGTGGGACTTTTTTACCGCCGATCGGTGCCCAAACCTAGAAGCCAAAGATGCGATGCGAAGCGAACCCAGCCAGGCATATAAAAACGCTTCCAAAACGCTGCGAAATTTCAGTTGCTTCAAAATTCTCGCCCCAACCGCTTCCCGCCGTTACATTTTCCAACTAAAAACGCTTTTTTTTTTTTTTAAATACTTTTGGCCAAGTGTAAATCGTAAAATGTCTTTCATTGGCAATACGTCGGACCTGGAGTGCGAAAAGAACGAGTTCCCAAGGCCGCGCTCCACGGGCATTGTCACCAAAGTGGCCGCCCACAAGCTGTCCTCGGAGCCCAAATGGGTTGACAAGCGGGAGGAGGACTCCGATTCGGAGGTTTCATCGCCGGATAACTTTCTAACCAAAGGTTTTTCTTTAAATATATTCTGGTGCATGCTCTGAACTGCCATCATTCATCATTTTTCTTAGTGATCTTAGAGACTAAAAGTACTAACCAAATAAAAGTAGACTAACCGGAGACATCATTACTTACAGGCGCCTTCCTACTGACCCCCTCCTATGAGCTGTCCATGGAGAGGGCCGCCCTCATCTGCGAGAAGATGAGCTTCAAGGGATGCTTCAGCTTGACCAAAACCGCTACAGGAATTCTCTTTAAATTCTCACATCCAGATGACTATCAGGCGGTGTTCAAGAAGGGCTTCCACAAGGTTACCGGAGCTCGTTTCTATCGCAAGGTGAGTCCTTTTGGATTTCAATTATTCAGTGATGGGAAGGGTTATGTTTTAAATATATTTTAGAGAAGGTTTTCGAATTTAAAAGAGGATAATTTATAAGAAAGTTGTTTAAAATCTCATAATTTAATCAATTTGGAAAGATATTTTGAAAAGAGAAGAGTTTTGAAAGACTTTAAAAGCTTTTTGCGTGGGTTTTAATAGGAACTCTAGCTTTCCTTAAATGGATCTATTTTCGGGCTATTTGTAAAGTATTTTTCCTGAAATTATAGACTTCCCATCACTGTCTATATCTTCAATATCTTCAATCACCCATTTAGACATCTAATCTTTTTTTAGAACCAATCATTTGAATATCATTTGCCCATTTTGACTAACCCCAAAAAACAAGTGAAAAATGCAAATTTTATTTCCCCCATTTTGCAGCAAACATTTTCGCGCAGTGTGAGTATAAATGCCATACCCCCTCGCCCTCGAGATTGTCAATAAAATATACACAGTAAAAAAAAAACAAAGAGTTAGATTAACAGCTATCATTGACCATTTATCCGTTCGCCTCCGTTCTCCTCCGATCTTTCTCCGGTTTTCTTATTTTTCTACCCGCAGATCGCCATTCCGTGCCGGCCACGCAAAACCTTCACCCTGTATGTCCTGGACGTGCCCGAGGACCTGCCCGTGGAAGATATCCGGCATGCCATGTACAAGTTCGACTCGGTGGTGGAGGTGGTCCGGCTGCATATCTACTCGAGCCTGGGCAGCAATGCCGGCGGCTCCTCGGCGGCGGCCACCGGCTCCTCCGCCGGCATCGACAAGGGCGTCGAAGGTGAGCAGTTGCAGCTGCTGCAGACGCCGACCCAGACCCTGCGCAGAGCTGCCCTCCGAAGTAAAGTACCCTCCAATTGGTAACACTCTGAAATCCGAATCCTAACCCCCTAACCTAACCCCTTCTCAAAATTTATACCAATTTTCTGTTGGGTTGCCTTTGTCGGTGAAAAACCAAGGATTGCCGAAGGATTTGATATAGAAAATTGATTGATTTCTTGCAGGCACCTCGAAGAGCGTGGGTTCCGTGGTCGGGGATGCCATCGAGAAGGCGGAGCGTCCGGAACGCCGGGAACTGCCCCCAGCCGTCATCCGGATCACTCTGGCCTCCATGGATGAGTACAACATCCTGTTGCAGAACGGACTCAACTTCTACGATGCCACATTCTTTCCCACTGAGGCCAATATCTCGCTGAAGGGCGCCAAGATTGATTACAAGCGCAGGTAAGACTGTCTACACTGAGATAAATAAGATATCTCAAGGGAAATACACATTTAAGCCATTACAGTGTACAAATAATACTTTAATTTTGATTTAATTATATAGATTATTTATTATAGTTAAGCTTCAAGTGGTTTTTGAAGCATTTTTCTTGATAACAAAAAAGTAACTACGAATACCCGGTACTTGAAAAGTATAAAGCTTTCAATTGTGTTAAATTTCAAGATAGTTTTAAGGATTTAATAGTAAATGAATTTATTTCAAATGTTTCTCAGAGTGACATAGATTTTTAATAAATTTTCTACACCCATCTAATCCAATCCAATCCAACCCGTAGAATGCTCGATGGCTCAATACCCGGACGGGTGAGGGAACTGCTGCCCGTTTTCGATGCGGCTGGCTTCTGCAAGCTGCCACCGCCCACCAGCAAGCTAATTAAGCCGCCGAGGTCATAGATCCAAACCAAGAGACACTCACCGACTCTCATCCGTCCATCGATACCCCCCAGCTGCTCCAGACGACGATCCAGACGACGATCCAGAATACACGAAAACGATTACGATTACGATGATGACAACCAAAACGCGTTCCGGCCAAATACACAGATGTCAGATGTGATATCCGGGGCCCCTCTCCCCCACCTATATCCTCCTCCTCCTCCTCCTTCTATATTATATAACCCGATTTTGGATACTTATCTCCAATACTGTTATTTCCCCCAAAACGGATGCCAACGTTTCCGCTCGCCGATCCATCCGATCCATAATACATAATTCCCCTTTATGGTTTCTATTTTTCATTTTCGCTTTTTTTGCCTCTGTGAACTCTTCGATTTATATATATACATATATATCTTTATATCTTTTTTTTTTTTTTGCTAGTTTTATTATTAAAGGCCCTTATAAGGCATAGCATCTAATTTGTTTGATTGTCTAACAAGAAAGAAATAATAAAAACGAAATAAGAAAAACACTTTTCAATGGCAAACGGAAATGAAACAATTTAATAAATTTACGACTATATTTAAGCCTATTTTGGTATTGATGGGTAGAACTTCCTTTCCATTTTCGAAAATCGGATAATGAATAAGTTTGGAAAACCCGCCAGCATAAATAATTTAGAAACAGAAAAACTTATTTTGTGGACATTGAATTTATTGAAATTTGTATATTTGTTTTTTTTTTTAGTTTTATGTTTTTTGTTTTTATTAAATTTTAGTTAATTCATTTAGGTTCGTTTTTTTTTTTGTTTTTAGGTATACATATATATATATATCTTGATTGATTCAACAACAGACAATTTTTGTTTTGTTTTCCACAAAAAGCTCAACACAAAGACATACATAGATCGTAATATATATATTCGTAAGCATATCATTTATCATACTGTCGAATGTCTTGTATATCGTATATCGTATATCGTATATAATAATAATTAATAATTGATTTAAAGCATATAATATATGTGTATGTATATAATATATATATCTTGTATCTGTATATGTATAGTATATATATATATATATATATAGTCTGTTTAGGAAATACTCATAGAACGTGAAACGAAGCTTCGGAGTCTCAACGTTTCGTTTCAACTTGGAAAAAACATTAAATAGCAATGCAAAAAAAAAAATTAATTCACAGGAGGGGGGTAAAACAAATACATATATATAAATATATATCGTATCTATATATATATGTATATATCGGTATGGGTAGGAAAATTCAAATACAATTAAAATGTTACAATAATCAACGATTAACAAAGAATACACGTATTGTTTTTAGGACACTCCGGGTATCGCTTCACCGAGCCGGGACACAAAACAGACACGCACATGGACATGGTAGGGGCAACATGGAGAAACAGACACATGGCAGACACGGAAACGGATACGGATACGGATACGGCAACGGCTACGGTTAGCGGACATTCCCGGACACGAATCCCTTCTCTGGGAAGGGCTCGCGTTATCAATGAATACAGCTTTTTCAATACACAGAGTGGACAATGTTGTCCTTCTCGACCAGGAGGCGGACCTTCATACAGCCGTCGGAGCCGCAGGAGAAGAGCCGTCCGAAGGGATCCACATACACCTGGCTAACGCCCTGGCCGGTGTGCTTGAAGAATCCGTTCTTGGCGTGCTCGTGCGGGAACGTGTTGATCAGCACGAATTGGTTCATATCCCAAATCTTAAAAAGAGTACAGAGATTAAAGCTATTGAGGAGGTGGATTTCCGGTTGATAAACGCACCTTAATGTCACCCTCAATGGAGCCAGTGACAAAGAACTCCTCGTGCGGATCCAAAGCTATGCATTTAATTGTGCTATCATGAGCCTGGAAATGGGAAAAGTATTTGTTATCTTTAAGTAATCCTCTCTAGGGATTGGAAACCCACCTGATAGCGATGGCGCAGCGTGCGTTGCCTCACATCGAAGACGCATATATCGCCGCGTTTGCCGCAGGATATGAGGACCTGATGCTGGGGAGCGAATACCAAACAGGATGAGCCCTGATCGTGGCAGGTGAAGGCTACAAACGACAAAGGATTTTAAAACCAATTATAAAGTTTAAACCAAAAAACAATTACCCGAAACACAGGACTTTTTATTGGGCAGCAGCGTGTCCCAGATGTTGATGTTCTTGTTCTCGGAACTTTGTCCAGCTGTGGCGAAAGAATACAAGTTAAGGACTGCATATGACAGGGAAACCAAAGGAGGACTAACCACTGGCCAGGAGACTGCAAGAGCCGAGGAATACAAAGTCGGACAAGGACTTGTTGTGGCACTGGTAACTCTGCAGGACAATGAGAGAATATTAAATGTTTTAGACACCAAAAAAAAAGGACTCTCAAAACTCACTATAAACGAACGATTGTTCTGCGAGGCGATACCCGCCTGCCAGAGGCTGAGCTTTCCATCGCCATCGCCGATACCGAACTTATTGCCCTGCTCCGAAAAGCGACAGCGGGTAACCTTGGCGTAGGTTCCGGATGTTCGGGGCGAGCAGACTGGCTGCTGGTGACCCCATTCCCAGATCTGTACGGAACCATCCTGGCCGCCAGTCAGGTAGAGCGGCATCAGTGGATGGGCGCTCATGCGCTTCACATTGTCCACCTTGTGGCGCAGAACCTGGAAAGGACTTCTGGATGAGTATCCTGTACTGTAAGCTTTTAGATCCTTCACTTACCATGGATGTTCCGCGACCCGATTGCGAGGCACTCTGTGTGCTGGCACTGGACTCGGTGTAGGCATTGTTGCTGCCACCAAATTGGTTCCTAAAAAGGCGCAAACCCACTTGAATAAAGAACGAAAAGAAAGTCAGTAAAGAGACTTACTGATCCTGCGTTTGGATGATGAGGAAGGAGGAGCTGTTGGTGTCCGTGTCCTTGGACAAGTTCATCATATCGTAGTCGCACTCATCCTCATACCAGTTCGGCGATTCCAGCAGCAGGGAAATGTCAAACTCCTGGATCTCGCGCGGATTGGCGAAGGCGATCATGGAGGAGGTGTTGTTCTTCAGGCAGAAGGACAAGATCGACTCGTGATCCTTGTGAATGATTCGGATCTGATCGGTGTTTTCGTTGGTCGAATGCGATTGTCCTGGAGGGGATTCATGGGCTTTAATAAAGATTATCAAAATGTCCAATTCGTAATCCTTTACCTTCATCCGTCTCGTTGTCGTGCTGGGTGTGGTGGGAGCTGCGCGTGCTCGGCTCCATGTTCTTGCCAAAGATGCTCTTGATGAACACCTCCTGGGCGGGCTCCTGGCGCACCAAATAGTTCCACAATCGACGTATGGGACCAGCTGCCGATCCGGAGACGAACGGCGTGTTGTCCTTGTTAAGGAGCGACCGGTACTTGTGTATGCCCAGACCATTGATGCCGCTCTCGGCATAGCAACCGGGGATGTAGCTGCGCGACGGCGGGCCACGTGCTATCAAGTCGCTCAGGGCGAACTCCTGCCAGCGGTTGAGGGTCCGGAGCACCTCGTGCGACAGCGGACTAATCACCGGCAAATCTGTGCGGTGATAAAAGACAATATAAAGGCGGTGCTTAGTGATTGGATGCGGGATGAGGGATGGATGCGTGGCTACAACTACCCTGCAGTTCGATGCCGGCCACCTTGACCAGTTCCTGGATCTTGTGCGTGCTGATCTTGATGAGGGCCAACCGCAGAATGCTCCACGAATAGGAAGTGGGATTGGTGTGCTCGGTATTGTCCTTGGTCTTCAGCTGCGACCGGCTCACGTTCACGTCGTCGTCATCTTCCTCCTCCTCCTCGTTCTCCGACTCGTGCGAGTCGTCAGTGTCGTAGTCGTCGCATTCTATTTAGGATTAAGGATGAGAATTGGCAAAGAAATGGACATGGAAGAGAATCACCCACCAGTTGCTGGGGGTTTGCTGAGGAAGTACGACAGCATGGATGTCTCTGGCGGCATAAACTGCTCCCGATACGTGGGCTTGTCCTCCTTCATGTTGCTGGAGGTGCTGTTTTGGCTAAAGCTGCCCAGAATCTTCATGTTCAGCTTCATGCGCTGCTTCGTAATGGATGTGACCGTGTTCCAGACGCTATTCTCGTCGGCCGGCTCCTCAGAGGTGGACCCGGTGTTGCCATGCCCGGCTACCACTGCCCCAGATCCCGAGCCTGCTGCGCCCGACGATTGGGCGGCTGCCGGTTTGATCAGCAGCTTCTTCATGCCGCCGCCGAAGAGGGTGGACCAGGTCTCGTTGGTGAAGCTCTGGCCACTGAGACGGTACAACAGCCGGCTGTCGCAGGTGGACAAGGAGTAGATGAACAGCGCCATGTACGTGGACACAAACGACTCCAGCAGCAGGACATTCAACTTGGGCACATCCTCGTCCTTCTCGCGGGCCAACAGGGCTCGCAGATTGGTAACGCCCGGCCACTTGGAGGGTGTGGTGCAGACGCCGGCCGGCTCGTCTGTGGAATACTTGCGCCTTCGCCCGTAGGCATTGCGGCTGCCCACCAGGTAGCTGCACTCGAACGAGGAGTTAATCTTGGCTATGTTCTCGATGCCCGGACTGGGATAGCCATTGAAGGCCGAATTATTCACTACAAAGCTTTCGGAATCGCAGAGGGACTGGTAGATGCAGGAGGACAGGGCCACCGCCAGGTCCCGCAGCACAAAGATCTCGCTAAGGGCACTCGGTTCGATGCCCGGGAAGGGCAGCACCTTGATGATGCTCTGCAGCATGTCGACCGTCTGGGACTGTAGGTACTTGATGGGATCCGCGATCACGGTCTTGTTGCCGGCCACACAGGCACTCAACAGGGGCAGCGTGGTGGGGAAGGGCAGCGGGCTGAGCAGCTGCTGTTGGGTCTTCTCCTGCTGCAGTTCCTGGAGCAGCAGCACCAGTTCCATGCGCACCGAGGCCAATCCTCCCCCACTAGCTCCGTGCAGGGAGCAATAACTCAGCAAGGTTCGCAATAGGGTCTCATTGGCTAAAGGAAAACGTTTTAGGATTAAGACTGGTTCTGGGAGAGGATTTCGAGAGACTCACCTTTTAGCCAGCGCTTTCGCTTGGCCGCCCGCATCACTTTGGCCTCAAAGTCCTGCTTGTCCTGCATTAGGATCTCGTGCAGCGTCGGCCTCTCGGTGCTGGGACAAATGCTGGCGTTCATCTCCTTGTCTCGATCGGCATCCGGATCCCCAGACTCGTTGCCAGACTGCTCGGCCTGACTGCAGTAGTTGCAGAGCTGCTTCAGCGCCTCCACCTCCCGCTCCAGCCACATGTAGAGCTGGTAGCGTAGCTGGCCACCGTCCACCTCGAAGCCGGTGGCCAGGGTGGACAGTTCCTCCATGAGGATCTTCAGGCAGGCCACAAACTTCAGCTGCTGGGCCATGATGTCCATTTTGGTGTCGTTGCCACCGCCCGTGGACTTGCTGCGTCCCAGGACCGAGGCCTGGGGCTGCGGTGTGGCCAGCGCCGGGTCATCCGGGTCGGCATCCTCGCCATCCTCGGCCTCATCTTCGTCATCGTCCCACTTGATCTCGAACTTGGCCTCCGGCTCGTCGCCCGACACCGGAGCACCCCAGTCGAAGGCATCGGCGGTGGCAGGGGCACTGGCGGCGGAGCTGCCCCACTGGTCCATGATCCCGGTATTGATCAAGTCCTCCTTGTTCTGCTGGCCACAGTCCGGCGCCTGGCTACCAACGACGCTGCCGCCGGAGTCGTCGCTTATCTTCATGGGCAGCTTGTTGAGCACCTCCAGAGCCAGGGCGGGACAGCCGCTCTTGAAGTGTCCGTGGGCGGTGGTGAAGTACAATTGCCGCTCGATGGGCGTGATGGAGTCCTCCAGCTGGAGCTGCTTGTCGCAGGCCGTGGGCGCCGCATCGCCCGTGTAGTTGAAGCCCGAGAGGACCACGTGGGCGATGCGCTTCTCCTGCGCCGACAGAGCAATGTTCTGGCGGATCAGCAGCGGATGGGTGCGCAGGTAGATGTAAAAGTTGAAGACATTGGGATTGGTGGCCTGCGGCTCGGGACGCAGCAGGTCCTCCTCCCGGTAGCTGCTGTGCAGGCTGCCCACTCCGTTAAGCAGCAGCGTGTTCAGGCTCTCCTGGTGCTTCTTGATCGTCCAGTAGGTCATCGAACGAAGGAACGGATCCGGATGGGCCCGGCTCAGGTCGCAGCGTCCCGTCTCCGGCTCCGTGCCGAGGACGTGCTCGTGGAGCAGCTTGTGGTAGTAGCAGCCCTCGGCATCGCCCTCGTACAGCCTGGCAATGATCAGGGCCAGCTGGAAGTCCTCCAGCTTGTTCATGCACACCTCGATGGCGTCGTTGAGGCTGTTGGCCAGCAGGAAGAAGGCCACCGCATGCTCGAATCTCTGCTTGCCGAGCAGGACAAAGGCGTTCTTTAAGGCGGCCTTGCGCCAGCGATCCTCGGCAAAGTTGTTGCCAAAGAAGGCGGTCATCTTCTCGTCGCGCCTGGACCGGAATAGACCCCACACGAGGGACTTCTTCTTCATGGCCAGGTAGTAAATGGCCGCATCCAGCGGATCCTGCTTCAGTTGGTAGGCGCACTTGGCCAGCTTCTCCACACACCGGCGCAGGGTGTTGATGTTCTTCAGCCAATAGCCCATGCCCAGGTCCCGCAGCGTGGCCCAGCGCAGGTCGCCCTTGGTGTAGCTCGGAATCAGGTTGAGGAGCTCCTCCTCGCTCTCCGAGTGGTAGGCCCAGACGATGTTGGAGGTGCCAACGCCCTGGCGCTGGAACTGGGCCCGCTGCTGCAGGGGAAGGCAGCGCAGCAGGTAGGTGAAGTGCTTCATGGCCAGCAGGAATCGGAGGCCGCAATCGTCGAGGGAGTCGGTGCTGGTGCTGCCATCCTTGCCGCCGCCAGCTCCGCCTCCGCCGGCTCCAGAGCCCGCCCCACCCCCAGACTTGCTCTGGTCGACGGCGAACTTGTCGGAGAAGTCCGTGTTGCAGGTGGCCACCGTATCGGCCAGGGCTAGCAAATGCATCTGGTCCAGGGACGAGAGTCCCGGCAAATGGGTGTGGGTTAGCAGACGGGACAAAAGTTGGCCCTGGCGGGGACCAAAGTGCGAGATGGACTGCTTCTCGGGCAGGGAGAGGCGGCGCTCCTGGCGCTTCTTCTCCTCCCCATCGCACAGCAGCTCGTCCAGATTGTCCTCCGAGTTGTGCATGTCGAAGAGCTCGTCGTAGTCCTTGTCACCCTCGGCGCCGGCGGTGCCTTGGCCGGGTGTCTCCCGATCGGCATTGAGCAGCACCCAAAGCGGCAGCGGCGGAATCGAGTTGATCTCCGCATAGTCCAGCATCAGCTCCTCGGGTATCTGGGTAGTGCTGCCGCGGTGCTCGGCCTGGATGTTTGTCTCCGCCGTGTAGCTGATGCTTAGGGTGCGGGAACGGGACCAGCTGCGCTGCCTGGCATAGCCATCCTCGTCCTGGCCGGCTGTGCTGGACCCAGTGCCGCTCATGCAGCGCACCAGATGCGCCAGGATGGCCTTCACCCACCGGATCTTGCCGCAGTTGAGCAGCTCCATCAGCTGCTTGGGATGGTACTGCGGCAGGACGGGACAGGCGATGCGCGAGGCCTGGAACAGCCCGAAGTCGGTCATGTAGTCGTCGTTGCCGCCATCGTCCTGGCCGGCGCCCGTGTAGTAGGGACCGCCGCCAGCTCCGCCCGACCCGCCACCGTTCATGTTGGCCATGCTGGTGTTGCCCAGGCGACGCTTCTTGTCGTGGGACAGCAGCTGCAGGTTGGCGGTGCTCACCTTGCTGATCAGCGGCATGGAGGCCACGTTCTTCAGTCGCAGCTGGGTGGACTCGTTGGCCAGGGAGCGCAGATCCTCGTCCCTGAGGTTCCTCGTATCGGGTACATCCTCTCCGGCAGCAGCCGCGGCGGCGGCAAAGTGCGAAGAGTAGTGCGGCTTCCACTGCGAGTAGACGTGCATCTCCGAGTCCATGGCCACGACCAGGATGCCATCCCGCACCCACGATATCTGCATGGGCAGCGGTGGCAGTCCGTCGGCTGTTTGCAGATCGATTTGGCGCAGCTTCATCCACCGGATCTCGTCCACGAAGTTCGGCTGGGCCAGGGAACTGGCCTTGCGCAGGATGGGCCTGTTGACCGAACGCGACTCCTTCATGGCCTTGATGTTGGCCTGGGCTATGTCCGAGCTGACCGGCGTGTAGAGCAGTATCTTGCTGCCCACGGCCACGGTCAGGATGTGCGAGCCGTCCTCCTTGCTCACCCAGTCCAGCTGGACGAGGTGTTTCTGGGTCAATGGGCAGGTGTTACCATTCTCCGCGATGCTCTTCCTCAGGGACTGCAGCGTGCTGAAGCTGGGCACGGTCAGCAGTCCGGAGGCAGCGGCCGAGGGCTGCCGGTTGACGGCCAACTCCGGGGTGGTCTCTCCGCTGCGCGGCGAACGGCTCTCCGGGTCGTGGGCAAAGGTCTGGAGCACCTGGTTGAGGCGCAGCTTCTTGGCCAGGACGCGACTGTCGTGCAGGTAGCTCAGGTCGATCCCGTGTCCGATATTGATGCGCGGCAAATGCACGTTCTTCAGGTGGATGGTGTCCTCCAGCACCCACTCGCTGCCGCCGGAGCTCTCGCACTCGTAGATGGCCACGCAGAGGTTGACGTACCGCGAGTCCGGATCCGGGCCCTTGTTGGGACGCGTGAAGCTCTTCCCGTACTTATAGGCGCAGGCGATGCGACCGGAATAGGCGGCACTGATGTTCAACGGCTGGCCCGGTATCTCGATGGCTGAGTGCTGGATGCGGCTGAACATCTTCCATTCGCTCCAGTGATAGGCATCGCCCTCGCCCTCGTCCAGGTCCTGGTCCGACTCCAGGATGGGCTCGCACTTCCAGAAACGCGATATGGAATCCGAGCAGGCCGTCACAATGATGTAGGGGGCAAAGCAGGCCGGATAGATGCTGGAGCTGCTCAGGTGTCCGGCCGCCGGGGAGGCATGGATCACGTCCACGCCCTCGGGCAGGGGCAGCTCCTGGGTGCACACCTTCTTGGTGGTGATGGAAATGTGCGGTGCCTCTACATGGCCGCCGAAATGCTCGGCTCCGGTCAGGGTCTCCGCTCCCTGGGACATTCTGCGAGGATTCGGATTGCCACCGCCTCCTGCACCGCCGCCTCCGCCGCCGCCGCCACCTCCGCCAGCTCCGTTCTCCTCGTCCGGCTCCTGGGTTAGGTTGCTGTCCGGCACATACATGGCCGTCTCCGAGAGGAAGGAGTTCTGCTGCTTGGAACTGATTACGATCCGCCACATGTGGATGGTGCTGCCGCGCAGTGTCTTCTCAATATTGACAATGTAGAAGGGCTCCTCGAAGTCCGCATTCCTCTGCAGATCGACAATGGCGTCCATGTCCGACTCCAAGAGGGCGTTCAGCCGCGGCTCCTCCAGGTCGTGCGGATCCGTGGAGGGAGTGCGCTGTCCGCCGGTGATCAGCTGAGCCTGGAACACGTGCAGGAACTGAGTGTTTTGCCAGTCGTGCTTGGCGTCCGAAATGGCGTCCAGCTGGAGGATGCAGCCGGGACGGGCCGTCGACTGCTGCGACACCACCTTGAGCTTGTCGTGGAGTGCCGAGCGCTGGGCCCGCATCGTCGAGGAGGCATTGGAGATCATCGAAGAGAGGGAGTGCGACTTGTGCAGCGTGTTGAGGTTCTCCGAGCAGGAGATCTCCGCCAGCAGGGTGCGGGCATCGATCACCGCCTGGTAGACGCGCAGGTTCTCGCCATCGCTGGCCACGAAGCAGGCGGACGGGGAGTTGCTGTAGCTGCCCAGGGTGGTGCTGGGCAGGAGGGTGGGTATCCAGGCCACGTTGCTGAAGGCCGAGATCTCCGGCGAGTTGATGCGAGCCAATTCGCTGACTCCGCCCGAATGGCAGAGCGGACCCACGGAGTCCACGCGCCACAATATCAGCTCCGAGCAGAAGCCGGTGGGCGTGAAGACGTCCTTGTCGCCGGTGGATCCTCCAGCCACGGAGCCTCCACCGCCAGCCGAGCCACCACCACCACCGCCGCCGAGTCCTCCGCCCAGGCCGTTCGAGGAGAGTGGCTGTTCGAAGGGCGACATGGGCGACTTGGCCTCCGAGTCGGGCAGATTGTGATGGGAAGTAGAGACGAGGAGCGGCAGTACCGGATGGCAGGTGATGTCGTTCACCCGGAACCGATGGCCCGAGGCTCGGCTCACATGGCCGATGCTTAATACTTGGGTGAACTTCGTCTTGAAGGCGAACGTCAGCTGCCAGAGGTTGAGGGTGCCGTTGGAGTGCTTCGTCACCATCGACACGGATGGGGAGACGTTGAGCGGCAGGCTGCTGGCTCCGCCGGCTCCCGAATCCTGCGAACTGCTGCTGTGCTCCGCCCCAGCTCCACTGGCAGCGGCACTGCGATCCCCGCCAGCCGCGGCATCGTCCTGGTCGGCATCGCCCTCCCTGTCCGCGTCTCCGTCCGGATCCTCGGCATCTTCCTGCTCCTCGTCGTGCCGCTCAAAGGTCTGACCCGAGTGCTGGTCGCTCTTTAGCGAAGAGTCGTCCGCCTGACCCTTGTGGAACTCGTCCTTGCTGCGCACATTGTTGGCGATGTCGCGGAAGGCCAGCGGATGGGTGCCCGTATTGAAGAGGCTGACCGTTGTGGACATGGACATGGCGTCGCCCAGCGGAAAGGCCGAGGGGATCCTAGTCGAGAAGGAAACCTGTGCCTGCCGGAACGAGCCCGGATAGTAGTCGTCCAGCCACTCGATCACCCAGATCAGATAGCTCCCGTCCACCGGATGGATGGCGAACAGAAGATCCGGACTCTGGTGCCAGTCGCGCAGCAGGCACTCGATCTTGTTGTCCAGCGAGTCGACCAGCTGGGTGATCGGATGCGCCGGCTCGTTGTTCAGCGAGTTCTGCGACGTCGTATTGGACATGGAGTTGAGATGGAGGCCAGCTCCGACTCCCGACACGACCCCACCGCCAGCCGTGTGCTGGGAATAGCGGCTGTACTCCTCGCCGCTATCGTCCACCGACACGGACTTGGAGGAGCGCAAATACTTGCGGTGGGCCTGCGTCTGCGAGTGCGAATGGGAGCCGTGCGAGCCGTGCGCATCGTCCGGCAGGTCGTGGCCGTTCTCCTCGTCGATCACTTTCTTGGTTAGCTCCTGGAGTATGGCCTCCGCCTGCAGGGTGAAGTGCATCTCCTTGTTGTTCAGCCAGTGCAGTATGAAGACGTTCTGGCTGGCCGGATCGCTGGTCTGCATCGACGGCACCAGCGGTATGTCCGTCTCCGCATTGATCGAGGCGGCCAGATGGAAGTGCATGCCCGGCGTCACGCCGGAACCCTGGAATCCGTACGAATGAAAGTCGTGGACACTGCACGATGAGGGTAGTGATGGTATCGGTCCCAAATAATTGGTATAGCTGGCCGGAGAGCCGGTCATTCCCCCAACGCCACCAGCTCCGCCAATTCCTGCTCCTCCCACGCCACCCACTCCTCCGCTGACCACGCCACCGGCTGTGGCGCCCGCCTTCATGTGACGGCGAATGTGGAAACAGGTCTTCATGTGCTTCAGCCGCTGCATGAATCGATGCTTGTGGCGATGGGTGCGGAACTTTGGATTCTGCGAGGCCAGCGGATCGAACTGGGTCATGTTGACCAGCCCGTCGTCCGGCAGCACCGTCTCGATCCAGATGCGGCAGATGTTGTCCAGGCAGGAGGTCACCAGCATATTAGCCACCGATCCCTTGGGCATGTACTTGCTCGTCTTGCGCCACACAATGTTGGAGACGGCCCGGGGATGTGCGATGTAGACGTAGGTGAAGTTCAGCTCGCCGCCGGACACCGAACCGGAACCGGTTAGGTCGTCGCCACCGTGACGGACACCCGATGCCCCAGCTCCCGAGGTGCTGGCTGTGCCCTTGGCGGGGAAGAGAACCTGCTTGTTCTCGTACCAGATCTTGACCAGACGATCGTTGCGGCCGCAGGTGGCGAACAGAGTCCCGTCCGGACTAAATGCCATGTGGTAAATGGGTATGGCCGTCTGGCAGCTCCAGATGTTCTCCCACGTGGATACATCGTCTGCCTGGGCATTGTTTGGTTTGTTTGGCTCCTTGCTTTCTCCGATTTCGAATTTGACGCCTGCCGAGAGACGAGACGAGACGAGAAAGAATGCGTTAGAATCGAAGGGAATTCTTTCTTCGAAAAACTAACTTTCTTGATAATTATTTTGCCCCAATTGAATTTCCCAACAAGTGTAAAATGTTTATTCGAATCGAATTCAATCGAATTGCTATGCTAGAAAGCATATACAGAAAAACTAAGAGCTTCTATAGCTTCTTCGAAACGATTGTAGACATCAATTGTGTTGTAAGACGAAGCCAGCAATAAATATTTCAATTAATTGGATTGAATTCTCGAATTTTGAAGAGAGACTGCGAGACTGTCTCCGAAGAGAGACTGCGAATTCTTGTCATTTGTCATCTAATCGATAGTTGGCAGACAATCTGACGCAATCTGACTCACCCGTGTGCTCCTCCTCCTGCTGGTGTGTGGGCGATTTGCTCTTCCATAGCTGGATGTTGGTGCCGCCGGTCAGCAGGCGTGTGCCCTCCAGATTCCAGGACAAGGTCACCACGCTGGAGTGGCTAGTAAAAGACCCTGTTTGCACCCATCTAATAAAAAGAAACCGATATTTATTCAGTTTGAATTCGTATTTATAAATAAAATTTATGGTAAGACTCAAACCTGTAGTCTAGGAAGTGGGTGTTGTGCTTGCTGGACTCAATCACCGGTGTGGGCTCGAAAATGCATATCTTGTTCTCGTAGGCTGCCGCTATCTTGCCGGTGTCGGTGCTGCAGTCCAGGGCGGATATCTTGACGTATCCATGGTTGGCGCCCGGAATGATTTGGACGCGCTCAAAGGTGCTTGCCAGGATGACCACATTGCAGCCGGCGGCGTAGGCCTGAAAGTGATTAGAATCGCCGGTTAGAATACGTATTCGCGGGGGGTGGCTGTCCCGGACTGTCCGGGCTATCCGGGTTTTCAGTTAATCTCCCGTCCCATTACGGTTGTGGGTGTGTGCCAGTCTCAAGTATAGAAGGTACAGTAGAGCTATATATCGATAACGATACCGTTGCTGTTGCTGTTGCCTGTCCAGCGGTAAGCTTATCAGGCGGTCCGGACAAGGCTCTTGCCACATCATGTTTGGTTACCTAGTTAGCTCGAGTGTATTTGATTTATTTGCTGAACTGTCGCTGATATGCTCATTATCGTGGCGAAAAAAAAAAAGAAATTTAAATACCCTATAGAAGGTATTTCTATGCCAGACTTCTTTCTTATAGAAGGAGTAGCCTTAGTAGAGTGCGAACCCCTCTAGAGAGATTTGCATTTCCTTGTTTGTTTTAGTTTTTTTTTTTAGTTCTAGCGTATTTACTCTTGCAATAAATATTAGTCATCATAACTGCTTTCCTCTGACGGGTTTATTTTTAACAATTTGTTTTGATGCATTGCTGACTTTTTTTTATTCTTTTTTTTTTGTTTTTTTTTTTTGCTGAGAACTTTCTGGAGGAGTTTACGCTGATTATTTACTAGTTTGCTGATTTACATAAACTAACTAAACGAGGGGTAAAGGGAACGCTAAATAAATTCCTTTGCTGCGAAATTTCTCATTTTTCACGTTGCACTACCCCCACCAGATGGCGCCACTTAAATGTTTGTGCTTTTTTTTTTTATCCTTTTTTTTTTTTTTGCTTAGAACTTTCTGGAGTCAAAGCTGATAATTTACTAGCTTACTAATTTACATAAACTAAATAATTTCTAACCAAAACGAGGAAATAAATTCCTTTGCTGCGAAATTTCTCATTTTTCACGTTGCACTACCCCCACCAGATGGCGCCACTCGAATGTTTGTGGTCGGATGTCGTTTTTTTTTGTAGTTTTCCTGTAGTTTTTGTTATTGTTTCAGTGTATCAGAATATTGTATATAAATTAGAGAAGAAAAAAGCAATAATAAATTGCAATGATACCGCCAGGCAGATGGGGGGGAGGGTGGTGGTCGTGGGTGGTTGGGTGAATGTCAACATGGGGATGGGGATGGGGAGGAGGCGGTGCTGATTAGAGAATAGAATAGAGTACACATTAGAATGGCGAAATGTGCACTGTTAATTATGCTTTCGATGGCTTCGAAGGGGGGAAACACAGACAACCCAGACGCCACAGACAGCTAGTGTTTCGGGTAAACATCATCTAACGTAAATATACAATAATCATTCCAGGGGCGTAGGGATCAGATCAGATCAGATCGAGGGGATCCCATATTTTTTAGTTCGTAAAAAATCGTTAAAAAAAAACGTTAAAAAGTGAACGAAAAGCACATTATAAATGCGTGCTCACGACCATTTCAATATCTATTTGTTTTTTTTTTTTTGGTTTCGGTTTCTGTTTCTGCTCTGGGGTTTTTGCTTTTTGTTTTTATGGCCCGTTTATAATTTCAATTGACGTGTGACGTTCTCTCCTTATGGGAAAAGTGAATGGGTGGAAGCGAGAAAGAGGTAAAGCTAGACAGGGGGGGGGGGGGGGAGGCAGTCAAGGAAGAAAGTCAAGTGGGTGGTAGAGTAGGGGGTGTGGGGACAACCTGCAAGCTGCGAAATTAGGGCATCAAAGGCCACCTGACCAATCGAAGGGTACACACACACATACACGCATATATATGCGTAAGCGAGAGAGAGAGAGACAGACAGAGAGAGAGAAACAGTGCTCTTCTTGTTTACTGCCAGCTCTTGACCTTAAAATGTAATTAATTGCTGGCAAAGTATGTAAATGCAAGTGAAACACTTGGCGAAATAATATTTAAGCCAGTTATTGATGTTTGCTGCCGTTAAACCGAAGCAATTCACACACACATTGATATGATACACAGGCGACACACACACACACACACACACCGACACCGACACCGACACACTGGCGAGTCACGTTTGTTGTTGTTATCGAATTTACACAAAAATTCTCTCCATCTCTTCATTTGCATTTGATTTAATTGACCACTATGCACAAATATGTAAATAAAAACATTAAGACGTGCTCATGTTCTGGCTGGGATGGGATGGGATGGCATGGCATGGCATGGCATGGTTGCATGGCTGCCCTCCCCACCGTCCGATATTCCAATTGGAATCGAACCCGAAACGGGCTGATTTTATGGTTTTTGCCATAAGTTGGGAGGCAATCGGGCGTGTTTTACGCAGCACCCCCTCTCACGATATGGGATATGGGTGGAGGTCGGTGAAGGAGCAACGAAGCGAGGCAGGGCGAATTATGGATCAGCCTGATTCTTCACGAGATCGTTTCCTGAGCTTACTGTAAATGGGATGCCTTCCACGGAGCCAATGGCGAAGCACCGGTCGCCTGCATTGCAGGCGCCGCTTAGTATTTGGTGACAGTTCATGGTTCCTGGCGATTGGCTATCACATCACAGCGCACGAATTGATGTATTCTCGGTTCTTTGGTTTGGTTTCTAGCACGATTTTTTCTTGCTTGTAACAAACGACAACAAAGTGACATTACATAAAAATTAGAGTTGGGTTCTTTGGCGGCGCAGTCTATCGATTAATCGATAGGTTTACCATCCTAACAGCTAAGCTAACAGTGCTCTAACAGAGGGTCACTAAAATTAATTGGTATTAAGGTAATCGATATTTTCGCGATTTTCAGCACTGTTTTTCTATTGATTGTAGCTGTCAGCGGTGTACCATCTCTAGCTTGCATGGAAAGATTGCCCGAAAAGCCGAAATAATAAGTTTTAGTTAATTTATCATAGTTTTAAAATGGCGGCGGGTCCAATTGCAGAACGCAACCAAGGTGGGTATCCCTGCGCTCATCTTGACGACTTAAAAGTCATAGTTTTCTGTCTAATTTCTCTACAGATGCCACCATCTATGCCGGCGGTCTGGACGACAAGGTATCGGAAACGCTGCTCTGGGAGCTCTTCGTCCAGGCAGGTCCCGTGGGTAAGTCTAACTGGATATTCTGCCCACATTTAATACCTTTGTTTCTAATTATTACATATTCTTGCGTAGTAAATGTGCACATGCCCAAGGATCGGGTCACGCAGATGCATCAGGGCTATGGGTTCGTGGAATTCCTCAGCGAGGAGGACGCCGACTATGCCATCAAAATTATGAACATGATAAAGCTGTATGGCAAGCCCATACGTGTAAATATAGCCTCGGCGCATCAAAAGAACCTCGATGTTGGCGCCAATATTTTCATTGGCAATCTGGACGTGGAAGTGGACGAGAAACTGCTGTACGATACATTCTCAGCCTTCGGCGTTATCCTGCAGACGCCCAAGATCATGCGTGACCCAGAGACGGGCAAGTCGAAGAGCTTCGCGTTCATCAATTTCGCCAGTTTCGAGGCCAGTGACGCCGCCATGGACGCCATGAATGGCCAGTACCTTTGCAATCGCCCCATCTCGGTTTCCTATGCCTTTAAGAAGGACCACAAAGGCGAGCGGCACGGCTCTGCGGCCGAGCGTCTCTTGGCCGCCCAGAACCCATCGGCCCACGCCGATCGTCCTCACCAGCTGTTCGCCGACGCACCTGTACAGAGCATGATGCCTGGCCAGATGATGTCCGGTCAGATAATGCCGCCACCGATGATGGCACCGCCGCCACCCGTCGTTCCCGTCTCCAACAACAACATGAGCATGATTGCGCCGCCGCCGCCAGTGCCACAGCCAGCTCCGTTCCCAGCCACGATACCGCCGCCACCGCTGCCACCCATGGCCGGTGGTCAGCCACCACTGCCGCCGGCGATGGGTATACCGCCGCCACCTCGCATGATGCAGGCGAACGCCTGGGCGCCGCCAGGAATGCCAGCACCACCGCCGAGACCGCCGCCCACCAACTGGCGTCCACCGCCCGTTCCGTTCGCTCCCGCGCCCTTCGCACGGCCCTACCAACCCGATGGCTACCAATACTAACTAGCGGTCTAGCGCATAGTTTACATCAATTTAGACGAGATGAAATACAAATTGTAATAGGTTTTATAAATGCTAAGTGTATCAGCTCACAAAATACATGGCCTTCCCGAGGTACTAAAGCTTAACTAATGTCTGCAGTTGAATTCTTGATAATTCTTGCAATTGAATTCTCATAAAGAATGAGTCCTTCTACCGATTTGGTGGACAACTTTCGCTCTTTGACTGGATAAAAGTTCATATTCTTCATCAAACTTTAGAAAAACATTAATTCTCAATCTTCTAAGCAGGCAATTAAAATAATTATAACTTTTCTTAAGCCACTGATGGTCCATAAACTGAATTTGTATAAAAATAAAAATGCTGATTTCCCAAAAAAAACCAAATCTAAGCCATTGTCTGTCCCTTTTCATTTCGAATCGATTTTAGGAACGAAAAAAAAACTCTAGTTGGTCTTGTAATTTGTTTTTGCATAAATTTATTAATATGGGAAACATACAAGTACAATATTTACAATAGTTTTTGTCTAATATTCTGGTTGTTTCTATATATCTTCATTTATTTCATGAATTCTTTTCTAAGCGAATTTGGTTTCCGTCTACAGTCGTCCCACACAGTCAGTACAGTGTCGTCCGTTTCGTTTTGGTTTAAAATAAACTCATCGCGGCTTAGCATTACAATTACTTGGTTGTTCTTTTTTTTTAACTTTAGTTTAATATTAATATTAATTTCTTGTTTATATTTTTTGTTTTGTTTTTCTTCTTTCTTTTTTGGTTAAGCAAAACAACAACAAAAAACCTTGAGGCATACTTTTCTTTAGTTAACAACGATAGACAAGATACAAGATACAAGATACAAGATACAAGATAGACGATCTTTACGCATTAATTTTTCTCGCTTTTATTGAAATTTCTTTTGGTTTTCCATTCATCATTCCTTTTTTTTCGTTTATCTTAAAAAAAACATTAATATATAAAAAATAATAATTAACATAAAAACGTTCTGAACTGGTTTGGTTTTTGTATGCGCGTGTGTTTCGTGTGCTCGTGTGTGCTTGTGTGTGGTTTATGCATGTGTGTGTGTGTTTGTTTGTTTGTTTTTTTTTTGCTGTTGTTGTTGTTGTTGTTGCTCCTTCTACTACTCCTGCACCTGCTCCTCGTCGGGATTCGACCCATTTCCCCCGTTTAGGCTGCCTGTTCCAGCTCATTCTTCCCGCAGCCTAGCCCTTGTCGCAGCTCCGCCTCCCGACTCGGTTGTGTGATTATTGGCATTGGTGGCCTTGGCTGTTCCGCCGGCACCGGCACCAGCACCAGCACCGGCATTCGACTTGTTCTTCGATCCACGCGCCGCTCCATTGGCCAGGCGAGCGTTCTCCGAACTATCTGTGACATCCTCGCTGTCACTGGATCGGATGTCGCCGGACATCGGTGCAGCACCGCCTCCCGATTCGGTTGTGTGATTCTTGGCATTGGTGGCCTTGCGCTGGACAAGAGCTTCTGCCCCAGCTGCTCCTCCACCACCAGAATTCGACTTGTTCTTGGATCCACGCGTCGATCCGTTGGCTAGACGAGCATTCTCCGAACTATCTGTGACATCCTCGCTGTCACTGGATCGAATATCGCCGGACATCTGTAATTAGGAGAAGGAATAAATTAGCTTCAAGGATTCTAGGATTCTATAGCAAAAAATGTAAGCATAGAGAAGGTGATCTTGTGTTTCTTGTCTGACACTTACCAGACCCTTCTGCAGAGAGTCAATCACAATCTTGAGAATCATATATGTCCAGATGACGTGCAGGACGAGCAGCATCAGAAGCAATGAGTTGAAGATGTAATAGGCTGGGAACATGGGCAGAATGCGTGGTGCTTCCACAGACGCGCTGTTTTTTTGGGCGGGAAAGAGGAGTGTGTTTTGTTTTGAAGAACTTATGATTTGGAAATGTTTTTGGAATGGCAAGCTGGAGGGCAAGCTCTCTATCCAAGCCCACTTACCTGTAGATGATGCGAGGATAAAAGCCGAGACGTGTCACAATCCAGACCACCGTGAAGATGGCGAAAATGGCATCGCATAGCTTCTGGTAGTTGGCATATTTGGTGAGTTTGGCGGCCTCCAGGAAGATGTCGGCGCAGTCGTGGACAACGAGGACGAGGGAACCGACACGATGTAAGTTGCAGACCCAACTAAGCGACATCAATAGCAGGGTGACCATGTGATGGATAAACATTTGCCAGAAGTCCTTGCGTTTCACATCAAAGAACTGAGTCCCAGTCAGAGACCAGTAGAAGGACATCGAAATCATATAATACCACCAGATATCGTTGCTTATCGACTGCCAAAGGATAATAAAAAGGTGAGTTTTTGTTTTCTGATTTGGTTTTTTTTTTTAATTTAATGCTAACCTGATGCGGATAGCCGTACCAGCAGCTCTTCACATCCCAGAACCAGGGCTTGTCCCACAACAGAATCACACCGAAGATGAAGCTGTAAAGGTAGTAGATGCAGCGCCAGGTGTTCTCGCAGAACTTGACCAGCGTCGATGGCTTGTCCTGGGCCCGGCGAAGGCGCCACCAGCGTTCAATCTGCCTCTCGCTCATGTCTGTTTGTTTGGCCAACGGAGCCAGCTTCAAATAATATAGAATTCCAATTAAAATTTTGAATAAAAATCACTGCTAGATAGATGCCTTACCTTTTTCTTGTCCAGCCGCGTGGACTTGCCATAGGCTGTCTCCAGGATAGGAACATTTGCCGCTTTCTTAGGTCTAGAACCACGAATCCCCAAGGACTTGCCAATCGGCGATATCCAGAAACTGCAAGAAAGAACAAAAAGTGTTTAGATTAAAACGGTTGGGGTTTATTTTTGGCAGGTTTATGGTCGAGATAAGAAAGATTTCTTGATAAAACTTACGACTAGGAATAGTCTACTTTATGATCAAGTTTTTAAACGAAAAAAAAACTATCGGACAATGACAAAAAATATGAGGAATGCGGAAACATTTATAGCTTTTATTTTAGTTTTTTTTTTTTACGCAGTTTGTTTTTTGTATTTTTTTGTTTTGTTTATTTATTTTTTATTTGTAATATTGCATTGAAATTCTGGGCGAAAAACCAAGGGGATGGGCACCGGGCACCACCACCACCATCCTCGTCGTCGTCTGGCACGTGTGGAGCATGGCAACCAGGCAACCAGGCGGGTGTGGAGACTCTGGGGAGCTCTCTGCTCCCGACATGCATAAATAATTGGTCAGTCCAAAAGTGGACAAGTGGGACCCGAAACTTGCTACCTTATTTTTTTTTTAGTTTCGGAAGTTAATTTGCTAATAAAATGAAATTGAAAACTAAGGAGCGAGCAGCCTCTCCTTCGGGTTTGGCATCTCAAGTAGTTGTGGATGTTTTTTTTTTTTTCCATTTAATTTCCAATTCAAAACACGTAAAAAATAAATATATAGAAAAAAAAACGGAGAACTATAGACAGTGCGTAGGTCCCCCCCCCATTGAAAATTAATTAATGGTTCAAGTTCAAGTGGGAAACCAGAATTTTTGGAAGGAAATCCAAGGGAGGGAAATCCATCCCGCATATCTTGTTCCATTGACGAACCCATTTATAGCCCTCGGTCTGGATTGTGGGTTTGGGTTTGGGGAGGTTCGGAAATAAACCCGCGCCATGCTTCTTTTGGGTGCGTATGACCTTTGGGCGTCAATATTTCAATTGAATTATTCAACTTTAACCAGAAATAATCACAAATAATCGAGCGACACAGTGATTGGAATCGGAATCGGAATCGGATTCCGATCTGGTTTCTCTGATTCCCAAAAAACAAAGCTATCCATTTTTTATTCGATTTGAAAACATCAAATTGTTGAGGTTGAAAGATTCAAAGGCTTTGTCACTTTTTGATAATCTTTTGGGGAGACTAGGACTCGACAAAAAAAAAACCGGAAACCGGAAAACAAAATCTAAAAGGCAAATTTTTGATTACATTTTCTCTCTTTCCTATTTTTGTGATATTTTTTTTTGACTTAATCGAAGCCGTTGGCTCTATAATATGGAATCTGGCAGTGCTTTGGAGAATCTACAGTCTCGGGGGGATTTCATCAGCTCAGAGGAGGAACCAAAGCAGGAGGAGCAGGAACTGGAGAAGGAGAAGGAGAAGACCCTAAAGATGATCTACCATGAGAGACAAACCCGTCATCTGTGCGGACTTCATGCTCTCAACAATCTCTTCCAGGGACAGAATCCCTTTACCAAAGCCGACCTAGACGGCTACTGCTATGAACTGACCCAGCGCAACTGGCTCAACCCGCACCGCTCCTGGATCGGATGGGGCAACTACGACATCAACGTCATCATGTACGCCCTGAACAAGCGGCGCTGCGAGGCGGTCTGGTTCGATAGGCGCCGCGATCCCCACTGCCTCAACCTGGACAGCGTCTTCGGCTTCATCTTGAACATTCCGGCCCAGATGACCCTCGGGGAGTATCTACCGCTGCCCTTCCAGATGCGCCACTGGCTGGCTCTGCGCCGCCTTAACGGCAGCTACTATAACCTGGACTCGAAGCTGCGCGAACCGGAGTGCCTGGGATCGGGGGCGCAGTTCCTGGACTACCTACAGACCCAGCTCCGGCCGGACAACGATCACGAGCTCTTCCTCATCATTCCGGGCAACGTGGACCTAGTCGATGGCGTTGCCACAAACGAGGCCAACTGGTCGCCCACGGAGGCCATCAAGCAGCTCTGGCTGCTGCCCCAATATAGAAACTAAATTTTCATTGCTTTTTTTTCGATATCCCCCAAAAAATGGACTTCCCTCTGGACTCTGGAGAACACAAAAAAAAAAAAAAAAACAAAGAAGTTTTCAACATTTTCGCTTTTCAAAAATAAAAACAAATCTTTTGACAAGAAAATTGTTTTGTTTTTCTTCAAATCGTAATCCCTCGTTTAGTTTTAAACTTTGTGGCGTGCCTCTAAGAGAGATTGCCTTTAAATTGTTTTTTGGGCGATAAGCCAAGCCCTGCCCTGCCTCTGCCCTGCCTTGAATCATTATTATTTATTTTCTTGAATATTAAATTTCATTTTGGGTGCAATGACTGCCGCGAATTCATCGTCAATTCGTCAATTATCCGGTTGCTTTTCTTATCAACAAAAAAAAAAACAGAAAAAAAAACAACTGAAATTTCTGCAATTATATTCTGGAATATAGAAGTATATATTTTTATACACATGTCCCTTGTTGTTTTGGGGCACATTATTGGTGCTTGTTTTGCGATAATAGAAGAGAACACGCTAGCCGGCGATTGTTCGAGATTAGCGACAAGTCCCAGGTCCCTGCCTCTGACTCACCCACCGTCCATACCCGCCCATACCTTCGATTGCCAGATTGGAATTTAAACATAAGCTGAATTAGTCAGCGATTAATTGATCTTTATCTTTAATGCAAGAGATTATCTTTGCCCAAGAAATGTCTCGGAATCGAATAGAACCTCATTTTTTTTCATAAAATTTTCATAATTCATAAATTTTTCTTTCCAAATATCAATCACTTTAACGATAAAGAATGAGGTGTTAATTGTGGTGGAAATTGGGCAACAAATGCCGTTGCACCTGACCAGGTACTGCTCTCATCTGGCTCTCCATGAAGCACGTGCGTTGCTCTCCGATTACCTCCGATAAGAGACCTGGAAGTGACCGCGTTTTATGATAGGTTTCAGGGTTTTCGTAATCTTCAAGAAACGGGTTTCGTTTTTTCGGGTTTTTTTTGTGTTTTCGGTTAGAAGGAAAGCTGAGGATTGCCAAGTCAAGAATTGGTTCTCTCTTCTTGGATGATTCTTCTTGGAATTTCTGGAGGAGTACTCGCGGGCAGTAATTAACCTGAATTTTTATCGCCGCCGCCTCTCCGCGATTACGTATCGCAGCAAATGCTTCAAAAAAAAATACAAAAAATACTCTCAAAAAGACCCGCCACTTGGACACCGGTGGCCATCGCATTAGCACTCATAAATCCTAATCTATAAAAGGTGAAACGAAATCCTGGTTATATCTCTAATCTCACCCGATAAGCCTCCTCCTCTTCTATGATCTCCCAATAAAATTTTGAGAGTGAGTTTCGGGAAATTAATTTGCACTCAAGTATTAAATTTTCCACTCTTAGACACTCCTGGACACTCCTTGACCCTCCTTAACCCTCCTTAGCCTCCTTCCAGCACCATTTCCGCTTTCAACAGCCATAAAATATTCAAAATAATCAAAATAGATAAAACTATCTAATCAGAATTTCAACAAAATGATAAATTTCCTCTACTTTTTAAGTTAGAAAATGGCCTGCAAGATCGCTTCTTGATCGTGGCAAGTGGTAAGTGGCAAAGGTCAAAGGTGTCTCTTGTGGCAGAAACGAATTCCAAGGGGTATACGAGGGAAGCGCGCCTTTCGGGCCATAAAGCGAGGCATTTATTTTGGACAAAATACTTTCAAAGGCCATTCCGTGGGTGACTCATTGGCAGGGTACGGTGGTAGGGAGGTAGAGGGGGGTATACCATATATAGATAGGAGAATACACCCTTAGAGTGACACATCACACACAGAAATACAGTTATTCGCGGGTTCGGCGTAAAACAATTGAGTCGGCACTGCCCGGCATTATCAACTTTTTATACGTAAATCTTGGCGCAAATCTTATCAGGCTGCAGTGGTGGCGTGTTGGCCAAGTGGGTGGTTGGGTGGTTGGGTGGTTGGGTGGTTATGTAGTGGGTTGCTCTCTTTCTGGGCCACAAATTCCAGATCGATTCGAGACGAATCGCTGGTGACTTTTGCCATTAAATGAGGGAGAGACGCTTCCAAAAAAAAAACTTCAAAATCGACCTTGAAGGCCAATTCTCGCTCAAGAAGCTCATAGATAAAAAAAAAAAAAAAAAAAAGAAACCAAAGCGGTCTGCCATGAAACAGATTTGGTTTTGTCTCAAAATTCAAATGCCGCAGCATACAAGAAAAAAAGAAACAAAAAAAAAGACGGCTCCAAAAATGAAAACAAATGCAAACTACAGTGGAACTTTTTATACATAGGAAATTCTGTAAAAAAAAAAAGAATTCATATTTATTTATAATTTATGAGTAATAGTTAGAGACTGCAAGTTAATTACACGTTTTATTTGCTGCCTAATAAATATTCCCAACAATGTGCACAGATTAATAATGTTTTTATTGTCGAGGAAAATATACGAGTATGAGAAGAAAAAAATCCACTGTGTATTGTGATAGTGTGTGTGCGGGTTTGACAGCTACACTCTTCCCACATACACACCATCAAACAAAGCTCGTACATATCTATGACATTTCCACAATGTTTACGGGTTTTTTGTGTTTGCATGGGTGTGTGTGTGCCAAATTAAGGGCACAAAAACATTGCGAAAATTTTCATGAATTACAACAATCTGTACATGAAAATGCAACTGCACGCAATCCACACGGCCACATGACCCCATGTCCACTTTGGAGACCCAATGGCATTGGTTTGGGGTCTTCCAGTACGAATTTGAAAAGGCACACGCCT
This sequence comes from Drosophila vallismaia, assembly GCA_035047325.1. Classification (NCBI taxonomy): domain Eukaryota; kingdom Metazoa; phylum Arthropoda; class Insecta; order Diptera; family Drosophilidae; genus Drosophila; species Drosophila vallismaia. Next base: position 8,800,927 of record JAWNPU010000025.1, on the reverse strand, counting down.
CGGCGACGGGTTAATTGGCCCGAAAAGCGTCAAAAGTGCTCTTGGCCCCGGACAGTGGGACAAATCACATGGGAAAATATGAAAAAAATGAAAAGAATTTAGTCTTTCGATTACTTATCGCCTTACCACTGACAAGTCTATAAAATATTCCATTTTAATCGAGGGCATAGGAACCAATAAACCCAACAATCTCAACCCTGCGGTAATCTATACAATTTAATATTTATGAGTTGTAAAAAACCAACAAGGTTCAACTTGAATAAAAATGTAAAAGGAGTTTCTTTTCAAGGTGGTTTTTAAAACCTTAAAATATCAGATATGTATTCATTACAATTTCTATTAGTTTTTATTCAACTTTATCCCACTGTAAAGCTTGTTCTCATTTACGGTTGTTCTCATCTCGAGCATAAAGATACATACGTATGTGTTTGTAAGTTTGGGAGTGTGAGCTTGCATGGGTGTGTGTGCGGCCACAAACATGCCGCATGGAGTCGCCGTGCCTGGCCGCCGATGTTGAAACTATTTAGTAAACAAATATATATATTTTTTTCGTTTTAACTAAACAATTAGTACGAATTGTAAGCGAGCCGAAGAGTTCGATTTCCCATGGATTTGTGGGAATTTTTTTTCGCTCGACGCCAGCCGATAGGCGGCGACATGAAACTGTAAACTGTCAACTGCAGCCGGCGCTTTCCACTGTTTGTTTGTTTGTTTGTTAGAAGGAAAACCTCAAGTTGCAGCTCGACTCTTCGCTCTGCTTCTTCTTGCATACACACACACACACACACGCACTGACAGGCACACACATATACGGTAAGAAAAAAAAAATGTTGGGCGTTTCCACGTGAGGTTATGTTTTGTTTGGCGGCGAAAAATATGAATAAAATTGAACTCTTTTCAAACTTACTGCTAACTGTACATGGTGCTAGTGTTTTGGGGTTAAAATGAATGAATGGAAAAGAGAGCGCATAGGGATGGGGACGACCCCCCGACCCCCCGAGCATGCGAACCCTTAAACCCCAGAGAGCCAAGGATTGGAATAGAAAAACTCACCGCTCTAGGGTGTAGCGCACCAGCATAACCACCACAGCCATCGGAATCGGCCAGATGAGGTCCTTGTAATTGGCATGCACCACATCCGGACGCGAGCCGGGCGCTATGTCCGCCCATGTTGTGTTCGGCGGCAACCAGATTTGCGGGCTCCAAAAAGCGTCGTTCAGTTTATTGATTATCTCCATGTTATTGGTGCCGGTTATTTGTTGGGGACTCTTACAATTTTACGACTCGTTTTTCTCGGTTGTCCTTGTCCTTGTTGCGTTCCTGGTGGTTGTCACATATGTCTCCGGCTCGTATATATCGGCGTCTGTGTGTTCTTCATGCGACGAGGATCAGCTTTGGTCCGTGGAGCACGAAGCCGGGTTGTCCTGTCCTCCGAGAAGAATTATGCGAGTGGATGGAATGGACACGGCAACAACAACAGCACCGCACCGCACCGCGCCACCAAATAAAAACGGCACACACGCGAAAAAGGCACACACTCACTTCAAAAAAAAATTAACCGCCGCCTAATTTTGTTTCACTTGTCCGAATCGTATGCGTTTTGTCTTCCTTAAATTTCTGTTTTCTGGTTTCCTGTATGCACGGTTTGGTCTTTTAATTCGTGTTTTTAATTCTTTTTCAGTAAGCAGCTTGGAAAGGAAGAGAAAATGTAGCCAAAGGAATACACTTCAGAATTTCGGTAGACTGTGCCCGGAGAATAGACGTCACTCATGCGCCTAACTTTAACTTTTAACTTTAATTTACGGGCGAACGAACGAAAAATTATTTTGCAGACATCGATATTTTTCCAATTTGGAATTCAGTGTAACCGTAACTTTCAATCTTTCGATAAATATTGGCTAGAATTCTAGCTATTAATCGAACGTTGAGTGACTGTTTCCAACACTACTCTGAAAATCGATATCTTACTATTATCCCGTAAAATTTAGCTGTTTATAATGGTCGAAAACTTGAATTTAACTTTTACTTGACGTTAGTTATTATTTTAAGAACAGTTCGGATGTCTTCAAACCAATAGGAATTGTGTGGAAAAAACAAATTTATCGGTTTTTAAATATTTATCGATAGAATTGTTGCTTCGTTTTTTGTTACCAATTGGCTATAAACCAATTTTAAATATTAAAAATAAGCTTAAATTTCCTACCTGTACTGTTTTAAAAATATATACCACTCTTTCTCATATTTCAATCTTATTTTTATTAGCGATTATATTGAATATTTTGTTTAACAATTCGTGAATTTAACATATGTTGTGATTCGTGAATATTAAAAATAAAAAAATACAATTTTCACATATCTTTTGTTAGGTGAGATTAGGAGGTTTTAGAAACTGGACTCACTAAGATCACATGGCTAAATACGGTCCAAGTATGCGGTACCGGGAAAGGGATTCTTTTTCTTTTTTAAATTACTTTTGGCATAAAAATATGACAACATTTATGTCTGAATAAACAAAATACGTTTATGATGGGGTTCGTCTTCAGCCTCTCTTCCATTCGACATACTGATAGCAATTACTTCCAATACTTTGAAGGGCCGGGATGAGATTTCTTTGGAGATCTAGGTTGTCGGCAAGCAGAACTCGACCATTCTAAAAAAAATAAAGAAAAACGATTAATACAGGAATATATAATTGTTGAATATACCCGTTGCTAAGCCAACTATATGGTATACATATATACAATATAATTTCACATATTTGTGTGAAACCTCAAATGGCTTTTGGTACACACCATATCTGCCTCGGAAATCAATTGGCCCAATGCCTCCAAGCTGGGTTTGGCATCCTCCAAGTCTGCACTGACCGATGCAAGCTGATGGGCGTAATTAATTTGTTTCTGAAGCTTCAAAAACAATGAGTCAGCACCGCTGATCTCTGCGCTACGTTTATCGATGCGACTGGTGTGAGCTGCACGAGCCCAGGCGCACTGTAGAGTTGAGATCAGAACAAACAAATACGTAATGATCGATGGGATAGAACTGGCGCTGCTTTTAGTCATTGCAGTGCCGTAGTATCCGTTGGCACTGTAATCGTACTCGACATCCTTCAACATGCCATCCAGCAGATCGGCCAGTGAGTTCCTCGTGCTTTTGAACTTTTGGAACTGGTTGATTGTATCATTGGTAGACCTCACGCCGTTACCCAAAGCTTTCATCGTACTGCGCCAAATAGTTTTGCTCGCCTGATCCGGGGTCGATGACGGGTTCTTTAGAATGTCCAGGGAGTGTTGAAGGGTGCTGTTGATCGAAACGCACCACTCGAGGAGCGATCCTTGACACTGGCCATATTGTAGCCGGGCGTCACTGTTCAAACGACGCATTTCGTCCAAGTGCTTGCGGGCGGTGCCCTGATAGCCCAGCATCGATTTGTCAATATCATCAATGACGTCTTGCAACTGTTGGTTCTTCAATTGGTCGTTGACGTCACCCTTTAGTTTCTGGGAAACGGTGGACATACTCTTCAGAGCCGATTCAATGGAGGCGTATTCTTCTTGTGGCCCGGCCATGCAGCTGGACTGCAAAGCGACTAGAGCCACTACAAGTGGCAAAACTCGGAAGCCCATCATGGTTGGTGTTCACTTTGCGAATGCCGGACTCCGACTGTAGCTGCAATAAAGTAAAACGTAACTATCGTTGGTTTTGTAATTGTCGGGGAGGGAAAAATGTAACAAAGAAATCGCGTCTTGACAATCAGGGGCGTAGGCAGAAAATAGAAGGATATATATCCAGTGTGCGCCTTAGACCAAGTGCTGATTTAAATACCTGTTTGTTTTGTGGATTAGGTACAGTGTTTTAGGTTTCTACGTCGCGTACCGAATGTTCTCCTCTTGCGCTATTTGAATGCAATGTGACTCATTGCACTTAGCAGCAGGGGCGTATTCAAAGGGAGTATCCAAGTGGTTTAGCCAAATGGTTCTTTTCAAAAGTGTAGAGTCTTTAGTTGAGTAGAAAGGGAATCCCTGTGGGGTTTTGGGCTTCACGGAATCGTGACCCTTCGAAACGTTGTCCTGGATCCACCACTGTACCTTAGATATCGATAACACTCCATTGCGCTCCATTGCGGACGCCGCCTGTGCTCGCTACCCAACACTGCGACACTTCTGCTTCTTCATCTTTGGGTTTTTTTTTATTGTGACACCACAGCGACGTTTATTGTGCATTAATTTTAGTTAAATTCGTTTTTAAGCATATAGTTTAATTATTTAATTTATTACGATGGCCGAATTTCTGGACTCCGAGGCCGAGGAATCGGAGGTAGGGTCGCAATTACAGTCTAACCGACCTTTTTTGCATGCCCCGCGTTGCGTCCTGCTCTGTTTTGTAGGCGTGCGTGCGTGCTTGCCTCTGTATGTGTATGTGTGTGCGCGTGTGTGTGTATATATATATATTATATATATATATATATATATATATATGTATATATGTGTGTATATAGTTGAGCGCGATATATATTGCATTTTGTGTGCCCTTTTCCCGGGCCCTTTTCTTTTGCTTTTTCCCGTTGCAGGAGGAGGAAGAACTGGACGTGCACGAGCGCAAGAAACTGAAGAAGCTGAAGGCCGCCGTATCCGACAGCAGCGAGGAGGAGGAAGGTGTGTGTTCCCTTTCCCTTTCCCCGGTTACCCGGGTGGTCGACGACCATCAACCAAGTCCGTCGGCCAGTAGCCAAGCTACTGTTCCAAGGGGGGCGACATTAAATGACCAAATTGACCATATCCTGATCCCAATGCCTGGCAGGGGAATGCTTCTTTGCGACTCCCAACCGATTTTTGTTTTACAAGTTTGAGGTTAGGTCTTCTGTTTGTACCGTGCTACCGTGGCTCTGTCCAGCAGCAGCAGCAGCAGCAGCAGCAACAGCAGCAGCGGTAGCCAGGTCAAGCGGTCGGCCTTAAAATCGCGTCGAATTAGAAGATAATGCATTATAATGCGAAACCTGCATCCAATGACGCAGGGACGCAGGGAAAGCCCTGGAATAATCAATGGATGGTTGATGCATGTTTAGGAATCCAATTTATCAAGTCACCTTCGTACGGAGCAAGATTCCCTCCATATCAATCCAGTAGCTGTCTTAAAAGAGCTTGAAAATTACACGTTTATACCGGAATTCCTTTAATATTTATCCAGAATAAACGAATAAAACGTTTTTCAAACGAAATCCTGTACCTAACGAGGCTATTTAGTTATTGAAAAGAAAGAAATTCCATTTCGGTTATAATATTTTCTTTTTCTGCTATTTTTTATCTCTTGACCATCGACTAGACGACGAAGAACGTATACGCGAGGAGCTTAAGGATCTGATCGACGACAATCCCATAGAGGAGGACGATGGCAGCGGAGACTCGGACACGGGCAGCGGTGGCGACGACGGCGGAGGCGGCGGCAGTGGCAAGAAGCGCAAGAAACACGAGGATGACGATCTGGATGATCGGTTGGAGGACGACGACTATGATCTTATCGAGGAGAATTTGGGAGTGAAAGTGGAAAGAAGAGTAAGTGTCACCGTTTCAATAATTTTATTAAGAAACTCCGACTACTCCGACTTGAAAGTCACTTTTTGTGACACAAAGAGTATCCCTGAGTATCAAACATGAATAGTACAAGCAGCGATGATGAAATTTCTTTAAATGATTCAAATATTTATTTGCAGAAACGGTTTAAACGTCTGAGGCGCATCCACGACAACGAAAGCGATGGCGAGGAGCAGCACGTGGACGAGGGTCTGGCCCGAGAACAGATCGCCGAGCAACTGTTCGATGAGAACGACGAGGTAGCCTTTAGCATTTATATGTCTAACTGAGAGTTCCTGAGAGAATTTAAACCATGATTCTTTTCGATATCCTTAGAGTGTGGAGCACCGCAGTGAGCGGAGTCCTCGAGAGGCAGACGCCTTCGATGAAGAGGACTCGGAATCCGATGCGGATGACTTTATTGTGGACGACAATGGTCGTCCCATAGCCGAGAAGAAAAAGAAGCGGCGTCCAATCTTTACGGACGCGTAAGTTTCATTAATTTCGATTTTATTTCAACAAAAATTTTCTATATATTTCCTTAACAGATCGCTTCAGGAGGGCCAGGATATTTTTGGGGTGGACTTCGACTACGACGACTTCTCCAAGTACGAGGAGGACGAGTACGAGGACGACTCCGAGGGCGATGAGTACGAGGATTTGGCCGGTGGCGATGCGGAGGGACGCGTCAAAAAGAAGAAGGCGTTGAAGAAGAAAGTCGCCAAAAAGACGATCTTTGACATTTACGAGCCGAGCGAATTGAAACGCGGCCACTTCACAGACTTGGACAATGAGATACGAAAAACGGACATACCGGAGCGCATGCAGCTGCGTCAGGTGCCGGTGACACCGGTGCCGGAGGGATCCCACGAGCTGGACGACGAGGCCGACTGGATCTACCGATTCGCGTTCTGCAAGCAAACTGTTTCCGAGCAGGAGAAGGCCGACAACCGGGAAAAGCTGCGCAAGCCACCGACAGCGGTGAACAAGATCAAGCAGACCCTTGAGTTCATACGGAACCAGCAGCTGGAGGTGCCCTTCATCGCCTTCTATCGCAAGGAGTACGTCAAGCCGGAGCTGAACATCGACGACCTGTGGAAGGTGTATTACTTCGACGAGCGCTGGTGCCAGCTGAACGAGCGGAAGCGCAAACTGAAGGCGTTGTTCGAGAAGATGCGGCAGTTCCAGCTGGAATCGCTGTGCTCCGACCCGGACAAACCCTTGCCCGACGACATGCGTCTGATGCAGGACAGCGACTTCGAACGCCTGGCCGATGTCCAGTCGATGGAGGAGCTGAAGGACGTGCACATGTACTTCCTGTTGAACTATTCCCACGAGCTGCCGCGCATGCAGGCGGAGCAGCGGCGCAAGGTGCTGCAGGAGCGGCGCGAGGCCAAGGCCCGCAAACAGGCGGCTGCCACAGAGAACGGAGTGGTTGGCGGTGCTGCCGATGGTGCTGCTATCACAATCCCCGATCCAGAGCTGGAGGACGATCCGGAACTGGTCGATGACCAACTGAAACAGGCACCCAACAGCAGTCCGTATGCTGTGTTCCGCAAGGCGGGCATCTGTGGCTTTGCCAAGCACTTTGGTCTGACGCCGGAACAGTTTGCGGAGAACCTGCGGGACAACTACCAGCGCAATGAGGTCACCCAGGAGAGTCTCAGTCCCACGGAGCTGGCCAAGAAGTATCTGTCGCCGCGTTTCATGACCGTGGACGATGTCCTGCACGCCGCCAAGTATGTGGTTGCTCGGCAACTGGCCCAGGAGCCACTCCTGCGCAAGACCATGCGCGAAGTGTACTTTGATCGGGCGCGGATCAACATTAGGCCGACCAAGAACGGCATGGTGCTGATCGACGAGAACTCTCCCGTCTATTCCATGAAGTATGTGGCCAAGAAGCCGGTGGGGGATCTCTTCGGGGACCAGTTCATCAAACTGCTGATGGCCGAGGAGGAGAAGCTGCTGGAGATGACCTTCCTGGAGGAGTTCGAGGGCAATGCCAATGCCAATGGGCCGCCGGGCGATTACGTGGAGGAGGCCAAGACCTTGTACCATCTCGACCAGTTCTCCAAGCATGTTCTCGAGTGGAATGCCCTGCGTGCCGAGTGCGTCAAGCTGGCGCTGCAGAAGTGGGTGATCCCTGATCTGATCAAGGAGCTGCGCGCCACCCTGCACGAGGAGGCGCAACAGTTCGTAATGCGTTCCTGCACCGCCAAGCTCTACAAGTGGTTGAAGGTGGCGCCCTACAAGCCGGAGCTGCCCTCCGACTACGGCTACGAGGAGTGGAGTACGTTGCGCGGCATTCGGGTCCTGGCCCTGGCCTACGATCCCGACCAGTCCGTGGCCGCATTCTGTGCCGTTACCACCGTCGAGGGTGACATCTGCGACTATCTGCGGTTGCCCAACATCCTGAAGCGCAAGAATTCGCACAATGCCGAGGAGAAGGCGCAGAAGCTGCACGATCTGCGCAAGCTAAGCGACTTTATCAAGATGAAGAAGCCTCATGTGGTGGTGATTGGTTCGGAGTCGCGCGACGCCCAGGCCCTGCAGACGGACATCAAGGAGATACTCAAGGAGCTGGAGAACTCGGAGCAGTTTCCGCCCATCGAAGTCGAGCTGATCGACAACGAGCTGGCCAAGATCTATGCCAACTCGAAGAAGGGCGAGTCCGACTTCAAGGAGTATCCGGCGCTGCTGAAGCAGGCCGTTTCCCTGGCCCGCAAGATGCAGGATCCCTTGGTGGAGTACTCGCAGCTGTGCGATGCCGACGATGAGATCCTCTGCCTGCGCTACCATCCGCTGCAGGAGCGAGTGCCGCGAGAACTGCTACTCGAGCAGCTCAGCCTGGAGTTCATCAACCGGACGAGCGAGGTGGGGCTGGACATCAACCTGATGGTTCAGAACTCGCGGACGGTCAACCTGCTGCAGTACACGTGCGGCCTGGGACCGCGCAAGGGTCAGGCGTTGCTGAAGCTGCTCAAGCAGAGCAACCAGCGGTTGGAGAACCGCACCCAGCTGGTCACGGTCTGTCATCTGGGGCCCAAGGTGTTCATCAATTGCAGCGGTTTCATCAAGATCGACACCTCCTCGCTGGGCGACAGCACGGAGGCGTATGTCGAGGTGCTGGATGGGTCGCGTGTCCATCCGGAGACGTACGAGTGGGCCCGCAAGATGGCCATCGATGCCATGGAGTACGATGACGAGGAGACGAATCCGGCCGGGGCACTCGAGGAGATTCTCGAGTCACCGGAACGCCTCAAGGATCTCGATCTGGACGCATTCGCGGTGGAACTAGAGCGCCAGGGCTTCGGTAGCAAAAGCATCACCTTGTACGACATCCGGAACGAGCTGAGCTGCCTGTACAAGGACTACCGGACGCCCTACACCAAGCCCAGCGCCGAGGAGCTCTTCGACATGCTCACCAAGGAAACTCCCGACTCCTTCTACGTGGGCAAGTGCGTCACCGCCATGGTTACGGGCTTCACCTACCGACGGCCGCAGGGCGAGCAGCTGGACAATGCCAATCCGGTGCGCATCGAACAGACCGACAGCTGGCAGTGCCCCTTCTGTCATAAGGATGACTTTCCGGAGCTGTCGGAAGTTTGGAATCATTTCGATGCCAATGCCTGTCCTGGTCAGGCGTCCGGAGTGAGAGTGCGACTGGAGAACGGCCTACCCGGCTTCATTCACATCAAGAATCTGTCCGACAAGCAGGTGCGCAATCCCGAGGAACGTGTCCGCGTCTCCCAGATGATCCACGTCCGGATCATCAAGATAGACATTGATCGCTTCTCCGTGGACTGCTCCTCCAAGACGGCGGACCTCAAGGACGTGAACAACGAGTGGCGCCCGCGCCGTGACGCCTTCTACGACTTTGTCACGGAGGAGATGGACAACCGGAAGGTCAGCGATGCCAAGGCCAAGGCGTTGAAACGGAAGACCTATGCCCGCCGGGTTATTGCCCATCCGAGCTTCTTCAACAAGTCGTACGCCGAGGTGGTGGCCATGCTGGCGGAGGCCGATCAAGGCGAGGTGGCTCTCCGGCCGAGCAGCAAGTCCAAGGACCATCTGACGGCCACTTGGAAGGTGGCCGACGACATCTTCCAGCACATCGATGTGCGCGAGGAGGGCAAGGAGAACGAGTACAGTCTGGGTCGTAGTCTGTGGATCGGCACGGAGGAATTCGAGGATCTGGACGAAATCATTGCCCGCCACATCACCCCCATGGCCCTGGCCGCACGGGAGCTGATCCAGTACAAGTACTATAAGCCCAATACGACGCCTCCAAACGGAAATGAGCGAGACTTTATGGAGGGAATCCTGCGCGACGAGAAGACGCGTGACCCGAAGAAGATCCATTACTTCTTCACGGCGTCGCGCAGCATGCCGGGCAAGTTCCTGCTCTCCTACCTCCCCAAGACGAAGGTGCGCCACGAGTACGTGACGGTGATGCCGGAAGGGTATCGTTTCCGTGGCCAGATCTTCGACACAATCAACAGCCTGCTGCGCTGGTTCAAAGAGCACTGGGTCGATCCGACGGCCTCGCCTGCGATAAACTCCCTCACCTCCAACTCGACCCCCTTGCACGGCCATAGTATGCGTCCCCAGCAGGGAATGCCATCGGGTCCTGGATCGATTTCCGGCTCCAATGTCCCGTACAGCATAACGGGCAGCGTCTCTGGTGGCACTCCTCGCAGCGGAATCAGCAGTTCGGGCGGCGGCGGTGGATCCAGTGCCTACTCCATAACGCAGACTATTGTGGGGTACGGCCCCTCATCCATTGGATCGGCGGCAGCCTCGGCAGCAGCAGCAGCAGCCGCCGCCGCAGCCGCAGCCTCCGGAGGCAGTCACTACGGCAGCTCGTCCACGCCCTCGTTCGGAGCCATCATCAATACCCCGTACACGCCCAGCGGCCAGACGCCCTTCATGACGCCCTACACGCCGCACGCCTCCCAGACGCCGCGCTACGGCCACAACGTGCCCAGTCCCAGCTCGCAGTCGTCAAGCAGCCAGCAGGGTCATCACTACGGCGGATCGGGTCGCAGCGGAACGCCGAGGTATTACGAGATGGGTGGCAGTTCCGGCGGCGGCGGCACCAATTCCAATTCCAACTACAGCCTGCCGCCGCACCACCAGCAGCGGTCCAAAGAGAGCCTCGACTGGCAGCTGGCCAACGATTCCTGGGCCAGGCGCCGGCCACCACCGTCGCACCACCAGCCGCCGCCGCAGCAGCCACCGATCGGCGGCATGGGCATGACCCTGGGCATGGGAATTGGGATGAACTTGGGCATGGGATTAGGATCGGGAGTAGGTGGAGCTGCTGCAGGGGGCGGAGCAGGCTATAGCAACGACTACAACAGCGGCAGTCACAATCGGGGCATGAGCATGGGCATGGGCATCAATCAGGGACACGGAACCTCGGCCATCTCATCGAAGTCATCCGTGCGCAGTACCCCCCGCACCAATACCTCACCCCATTCGATGAATCTGGGCGATGCCACGCCCCTCTACGATGAGAACTAAACGGGGGGAAGGAAGTTACACAAAGAAAAAAAAATGTGAGACAAGATCAGATGAGAAACGAACAGAAAACTAAGCTAAGAGTGCGATTGGGCATTGATCCTCAACGATATTTACGTTTAAGTGCAAGCCGATAGCGCGTCTATATAAATCTATATATAAAATGCGTATAAAAATATATATATATATAAATATATATATATTTATATATATAAATACACATAAAACAAAACAAAAAAAACAGAAAAGAAAAAGAAACACACCTACATATAATCGCAGAATTGTGGAGCATGGAGCGTGTGCTGCCCTGGAGTCCTGGATGAATGGATGGATGGGAGGAAGGATGGGAAGAAAACCCCGGTTCCGTGGAGGAACTTTTGTGACAAAGGACGAGAAATAAATTTGAATTTTTTCTGACCAGAATCGTCAGCTTCGTGTTCTTATTTACGCTTTTGGAACCTCTTACCTTATTACATTTAAACTTCTTTTTATCATCTTTTTATCTCTGTATATATGTATTAAACTAAGCTATGTATATAAAAACATCGACTTTAGTTCAATTGGCATTTATATATATTTTCCTTGTCCGATTTATCCCGATTTATCCCTTCCAGGGAATCCAGGATTTTTCTATAAGGCACATTCCCGTAGCCATATCTCTTGCAATTATTATCCGATCCTTTAGAGGAATACCTTTAAAGATTTGTAGTTCAATTCCCTATAAATTTGCATTAAAATATTGGACCAAAATATATTTCAGATTTTTTCGCAAATTTTTTGTAGGGAAACCGATATTTTCATATATGGGCCACTCTAGTAGCTATATCTCAGCCAATTCTCATCCGATTCTTGAGAGGAATACCTCAAACGATTCGTGGATCGATTTCCTATCAAACTGCATCAAAATCTAGGAACAGAAAAATTTTTGGATATTTTTCAAAATTTTATGGGCTAACCCCTGTCAAAATGTAAAAAATGTGATTTTTCATATTTGACCTGTTCCCATGGCTATAACTTGGCCATTTCTCATCCGATTCTTGACAGGAATACCTCAAACGAATTGTGGATCGATTCCCTATCAAACTGCATCAAAATATTGAAACGAAATATTTTAAAGATTTTTTCCAATTTTTTCTTTCATTGCCAAGCCCATATCTTGGTCAATTCTCATCCGATTCTTGCGAGGAATACATTTAAAGATTGGTAGAACGATTCTCTATCGATCTGCATCAAAATATGGAAGGGAAAATTTAAAAAAAATGTGAAAAATGAAGAGGAGGGCCATTATTGCCCATATCTTGGTCAATTCTCATCCGATTCCTAAAAGAATACTTTAATCGATTCCAATTCCCAAGGGTTTCCAACTTTATTTCGTGGTCAGTGCCAATGTCGTTAAAGTCCTGCCCCCGCAGGACAAACAGAGTGGCAAGATGCGAAAAATCACTGAAAAAACAATGGATGCTTGTATTCAACAGAAATATTAGAAATAGAAGGAAATTATAGAAATTTTAATTAATTATTTTATTTTAAAATTATAAAAAGAAGAAGAAAAAAAGTTAATGGAAAAATTTTCTCCTCAAACGAGCTTCCTTATATAGGCCCCGGGCCAGAACTGGTTGCCAATTATACAAATTTTATTTTAAATCATGTCTCTTCAAGTCTTGAACTTCACTTCCAAGGGGTTTTTGTGGCTTTCCGTGACTCCTTCTATGAAATATCCTGCATCCTGGCCAGGAATACCAAAGGATAAGATTTTATTTTCCACTAAAAACATGGATATGCGGTAGAATTACTAGAAGAACAATGGATTCTATGTGTCTTTTATTCTTTTTCAATTAGAAAAAGTTATCCAAGGAATTCTTATGGTTTAATTTATTTAAATATTATAAATAATATATATATAAAGACTTGATTACGTTTAAAAACAAAAAAAAAAACACAAAAAAGCAATAAAAACAAAAAAAAAATTTTGAAGAAGAAGAAAAAAATAAAATTTTTCCATGAAGCGAGCCTCCTTATATAGTCGCTGGCAGAACTGGTTGCGAATTATAAAAATGACGTCACAAATGCTATTTCCTCAAAGTTGAAAATTCCTTTTCAAAGGACTTTCTATAGCTTGGTGAGGGTCCTTCTATGCATTATCCTGCATCCTGTCCAAGGATACTAAAGGATTTCTCTATTTCTTTTCCGAAGAAGAAATTTTTAGTTTTTTACAAAAATCAAAACTGGTGAAAGATAGTTCTTTGAAACCTAGTTTCTCCAGCTCTATATCCTTGATTTGTATATTTGGAGTCTTCTTCTATGGATTATCCTGCATCCTGTCAAGGGATACCAAAGGATTTCCAGGGGGTCCCCTTCAAAGAATGTGAAAAATGAAGAGCAGGGCCGTTCCTGGGCACATATCTTGACCAATTCTTATCCGATTCCTGAAAGAAATACCTTAAATAGCTTACCTTCTCTACCAATCTGCATTAAAATCTTGAAACAAAATATTTTTTCGATATTTTTCAAAATTTTGTGGGCCAACCCCTGTAAAAATTTAAAAAATGTGATTTTTCATATTTGACCTGTTTTCATGTCTATATCTTCCCCAATTTCTGTCCGATTTTTAAGCGAAATACCTCAAACGATTTGTGGATCGAATCTCTACAAATCTGCATCAAAATATGGGAATATACAAATATGAAAAAATATACAAATCAAGGATATAAAGGTAGAAGAACCATGTTTCAAAGAAATATCTGGCATCGATTTGGTTTTGCGAAAACTAAGATCGCTTCTTCGGGAAAAAAGTAAGAAATCCTTTGGTATCCCTTGACAGGATGCAGGATAATGCATAGAAAATGACTCCAAATATACAAATCCAGGATATAGAGCTGGGGAAACTAGGTTTCAAAGGACTATCTTTCACCAGTTTTGATTTTTGTAAAAAACTAAAAATTTCTTTTTCTCAAAAGAAATAAAGAAATCCTTTGGTATCCTTGGACAGGATGCAGGATAATGCATAGAAGGACCCTCACAAAGCTATAGAAAGTCCTTTGAAAAGGAATTTTCAACTTTGAGGAAATAGCATTTGTGACGTCATTTTTACAATTCGCAACCAGTTCTACCAGCGACTATATAAGGAGGCTCGCTTCATGGAAAAATTTTATTTTTTTCTTCTTCTTCAAAATTTTTTTTTTGTTTTTATTGCTTTTTTGTGTTTTTTTTTTGTTTTTAAACGTAATCAAGTCTTTATATATATATTATTTATAATATTTAAATAAATTAAACCATAAGAATTCCTTGGATAACTTTTTCTAATTGAAAAAGAATAAAAGACCCATAGAATCCATTGTTCTTCTAGTAATTCTACCCCATATCCATGTTTTTAGTGGAAAATAAAATCTTATCCTTTGGTATTCCTGGCCAGGATGCAGGATATTTCATAGAAGGAGTCACGGAAAGCCACAAAAAACCCCTTGGAAGTGAAGTTCAAGACTTGAAGAGACATGATTTAAAATAAAATTTGTATAATTGGCAACCAGTTCTGGCCCGGGGCCTATATAAGGAAGCTCGTTTGAGGAGAAAATTTTTCCATTAACTTTTTTTCTTCTTCTTTTTATAATTTTAAAATAAAATAATTAATTAAAATTTCTATAATTTCCTTCTATTTCTAATATTTCTGTTGAATACAAGCATCCATTGTTTTTTCAGTGATTTGATTTTCAGTGATTAGATCGATTCCCTATCAATTTCTATCAATATTTTTTCGATTTTTTCTAATTTTTTTCTGGGGAGATCCCTTCGAAAAATGGAAATCCATAAAAATGACAATATGACCCACTGAAAAGGCTATATCTTCGCTAATACTTATCCGATCCTTGTGTGGGATACCTTAAAAGATTTGTGGATTGATTCTCTATTGATCTACATTAAAATCTGATCACGAAATATTTTTTCGATTTTTTGTCACTTTTTTCTGGGGAGCTAGCTCTTAGACTATTATAAAACCCTACATTTCTGTATAAGACACATCTTTGCAGTCATATCTCTGTCAATTCTGATCTGATCCTTTGAGGGAGTACCTCCAAAGATTAGTAATTGAATTCCCCATACTTATAACCATTAAAACATAACCAATATTTCCCCATAAAACCCATTAAACCCTTTTTTGGTGACCCATATTGTCCCTCCTCCACACAGAATAAAACACAGATTATAATTGTGATTGATTTGTACAATTTATTTCTATCAAAGCTTGAAAAGATGTTGATCGTCTGGATTATTAACTCTGGAATCACGGAATGAAGCTGAATAAGGTCGCGTGGTTGAAATTAAGTCCTGGATAATCCGCGCCTAATCACATAGATCAGCGAGATGCCCACGAAGGCGGCACCCAGGGCCAATGCGAGTTGGCGGCAGCTATTGGAACGATATATACAGATATAGAAAGAGGGAAGAGCAGGTGGTTAAAATCAAGAAATCAGACTACGATTATATGGCATTCCGATTAATTCCATCAACCAACTAAGGGAGCAAAGTGTTAAGGTTTAAGGATTAATGCAAGATGCAGCATTGCTTGGTGGCGACGGCGGCCTCTTGGCTGGATTCAGTGGGCGTGGCACTACATTTGGGTTTTAGTTGAATTTTGGGATAGACACAAGACCAAGAAGCAAAAGAAATTGGCAAATCAAGGTATAAACTATTCTCGGAAATCTAAAACTAAATTGCAGAGTGCACAGGAGTTAGTACATATTTACAGGATTTTGTGGTCCTTGTTAGTGGTTTGTGCTGGCTATGTGCTCGGTTTTGCATGCAATCTATATTATATATACAAAATAAATATATATTTACATATCCATGTCAGAATGCGAAAGCCAAACTCTGAAATACCTCTTTAATATTTCCCATTAGCTTTTGAAGAATTTGACTTTAGTGCTTGAGAAGGATTTAAAGCTTGGATAAAGGATGCGGCTCGTTAATTAAAGATTATATTAATCATTTCAATTTGTTATAATAATCCAAATAAAGCATTCAAAACTAGAAGTTTTTCTTTAGCAATTAAAAGACTAGAAATAGATGAGGAAATTGGAAAGGAAACTTTTCATGCGGAATACGTTCATGTGGAAAACTTTCATGTGGAACACTTTGATGGCTTCAGCCCTAAAATGATTGGTTACAAAGGCAGTCGGTTAATTGGTTAATGGACTATTGACTAACTATTGATTGCAAGATAAAATGTTTACATTTCTCATGCAGAACCGGTTTTTTTTTTTTTTTGGTGAAATACCAGTGCCCAGGGATAGCGTCATGAATTGGAACTGAATGCGAATTCGTTTAGAAAGAGACAAACGGAGTCTTTTTGCCAAGATCTGAGCTCTTTTGGAAAATATTGATAATACTCGTTATACCCTGGCATATATCATTTTGATAAATATATACAATAATTAGTCCCAGTTGGCTTTTGTAAATAATTTTTAAAACAAACACCTGATACGGAAATTCGATGATGGATGCGGAATAATGGATGGATTATTTAGAATTTATTTTCTTCCCGAAGAGATAATGGGATAATCAGCAGAGCAGGCAAAGCAGGAAGAATCCCCTGACCCATGACCCATGACTTTTTGCACATGCCAATTGCTGGAGAGGAGACACAGGTCGGGATGCTCACCTTATTGGTCTCTTCTTGGGGATATCGGCAGCGGCCAAGTCACCAATGTAGAATTTTTTCAGGATCTCCCTAGAAACAGAAAGGCAGTAGGTTTAATTCAACTCAAAACAGATCAAAAGATCAAAGTAAACACCGGCAGACCTCGCCTCGGAGCTGTGACCGACGTCGTTGAATTGCTTGGTGCCATCACGTCCTGCCACGTCAATAAGTGTCTCCTCGCCACCGGGATGCTGCAATGGAATGGAGGGCCGATATCATATAAATGCGACTCAAATGACAGCGAATCTCTGGAGATTGACTCACCTCAAGCAGGAACTTGGTCACATCGTAGACCTTGTTGTCGATAATTAGCCAAAGGTCGTTGGGTTTGTTGTGTTCCTGGACGGTTACTAAAGGGATTTCCTTGACCATTTTTCTGCCTGCTCTGCCTTGTTTCCTAAATTTAGCTGCTAACCTATCGGGTGTTCAAATCTGACTGAGGTTTCCGACAGGAACAGCTGATTATTTTGGAGCTCCGGCCAGGGCTGGAGACTCGTTGAGAGGGAGGTTACAGTGATGGTCACAAAAACCGGGTGGCTCCCCGTTGGAGCAGCCTGTTGCTTCTGGTTCCAAATAAAACTCTGTTCTAACGGGAACTATTGGTTAAAAAGAACACAGTTCTTTGAAGTGGAACCAAAACTGACCCTGAACTTAGTCACCGGACCCAGGGCTGCCGAATCCCGCACAGTGGGACAACTTACATTTCATTACAAATACAATGGGACAAGTACCTCCTATATCATCATTATATATCCCACCCAAAGTCCCCTTTTTGCAACTCCTTGTGGGGTTAAAAGAAGTATTCCCACAATAAAACGAAATAGAATCTTTCTTGAACACACAAATTAAAAATTTTATTATCCAATATTAATACGTGTTGCGGATAAGCCTTATGTAGTTTCTTGTTTTTTGAAAGCCAATAACATATTGTGGATACTTGGTTTCACCTTTTCGGCAAGATTGAATTTATAGAGATTATGGGGTAGTGAAAAAATCTAGATGGCACCGCCGCGCAGACGCAGAACCAAATGCAAAGTGGACTCCTTCTGGATGTTGTAGTCGGACAAAGTACGTCCGTCCTCGAGCTGCTTTCCGGCGAAGATCAGACGCTGCTGGTCTGGGGGGATTCCCTCCTTGTCCTGGATCTTGGCCTTGACGTTCTCGATGGTATCGGAGGGCTCGACCTCGAGGGTGATGGTCTTGCCAGTGAGGGTCTTCACGAAGATCTGCATGCCACCGCGGAGACGGAGCACCAAGTGAAGGGTGGACTCCTTCTGGATGTTGTAGTCGGACAGGGTGCGTCCGTCCTCGAGCTGCTTTCCGGCGAAGATCAAACGCTGCTGATCTGGGGGGATTCCCTCCTTGTCCTGGATCTTGGCCTTGACGTTCTCGATGGTATCGGAGGGCTCGACCTCCAGGGTGATGGTCTTGCCAGTCAAAGTCTTGACAAAGATCTGCATGCCACCGCGGAGACGGAGCACCAAGTGGAGGGTGGACTCCTTCTGGATGTTGTAGTCGGACAGGGTGCGTCCGTCCTCCAGCTGCTTTCCGGCGAAGATCAGACGCTGCTGGTCTGGGGGGATACCCTCCTTGTCCTGGATCTTGGCCTTCACATTCTCGATGGTATCGGAAGGTTCAACCTCCAGAGTGATGGTCTTGCCAGTCAAAGTCTTGACGAAGATCTGCATGCCACCGCGGAGACGGAGCACCAAGTGGAGGGTGGACTCCTTCTGGATGTTGTAGTCGGACAGGGTGCGTCCGTCCTCGAGCTGCTTTCCGGCGAAGATCAAACGCTGCTGATCTGGGGGGATTCCCTCCTTGTCCTGGATCTTGGCCTTGACGTTCTCGATGGTATCGGAGGGCTCGACCTCCAGGGTAATGGTCTTGCCAGTCAGGGTCTTCACGAAGATCTGCATGCCACCGCGGAGACGGAGCACCAAGTGGAGGGTGGACTCCTTCTGGATGTTGTAGTCGGACAGGGTGCGTCCGTCCTCGAGCTGCTTTCCGGCGAAGATCAAACGCTGCTGATCTGGGGGGATTCCCTCCTTGTCCTGGATCTTGGCCTTGACGTTCTCAATAGTGTCCGAAGGCTCGACCTCGAGGGTGATGGTCTTGCCAGTGAGGGTCTTCACGAAGATCTGCATGCCACCACGGAGACGGAGCACCAAGTGGAGGGTGGACTCCTTCTGGATGTTGTAGTCGGACAGGGTGCGTCCGTCCTCCAGCTGCTTGCCGGCGAAGATCAAACGCTGCTGATCTGGGGGGATTCCCTCCTTGTCCTGGATCTTGGCCTTCACATTCTCGATGGTATCGGAAGGTTCAACCTCCAGGGTGATGGTCTTGCCAGTCAAAGTCTTGACAAAGATCTGCATGCCACCGCGGAGACGGAGCACCAAGTGGAGGGTGGACTCCTTCTGGATGTTGTAGTCGGACAGGGTGCGTCCGTCCTCCAGCTGCTTTCCGGCGAAGATCAGACGCTGCTGGTCTGGGGGGATACCCTCCTTGTCCTGGATCTTGGCCTTCACATTCTCGATGGTATCGGAAGGTTCAACCTCCAGAGTGATGGTCTTGCCAGTCAAAGTCTTGACGAAGATCTGCATGCCACCGCGGAGACGGAGCACCAAGTGGAGGGTGGACTCCTTCTGGATGTTGTAGTCGGACAGGGTGCGTCCGTCCTCCAGCTGCTTTCCGGCGAAGATCAAACGCTGCTGATCTGGGGGGATTCCCTCCTTGTCCTGGATCTTGGCCTTGACGTTCTCGATGGTATCGGAGGGCTCGACCTCCAGGGTAATGGTCTTGCCAGTCAGGGTCTTCACGAAGATCTGCATGCCACCGCGGAGACGGAGCACCAAGTGGAGGGTGGACTCCTTCTGGATGTTGTAGTCGGACAGGGTGCGTCCGTCCTCGAGCTGCTTTCCGGCGAAGATCAAACGCTGCTGATCTGGGGGGATTCCCTCCTTGTCCTGGATCTTGGCCTTGACGTTCTCAATAGTGTCCGAAGGCTCGACCTCGAGGGTGATGGTCTTGCCAGTGAGGGTCTTCACGAAGATCTGCATGCCACCACGGAGACGGAGCACCAAGTGGAGGGTAGACTCCTTCTGGATGTTGTAGTCGGACAGGGTGCGTCCGTCCTCCAGCTGCTTGCCGGCGAAGATCAGACGCTGCTGATCTGGGGGGATTCCCTCCTTGTCCTGGATCTTGGCCTTGACATTCTCAATGGTATCAGAAGGTTCAACCTCGAGGGTGATGGTCTTGCCAGTGAGGGTCTTGACGAAAATTTGCATCTTGGCTGTGGGAGAAAGTGAGGAAAATTCGTTAAAATTGTGTGTATGTGGTGGGAAAGTGCGCAATTGATTTTTCTGCGTGGTGACCTAGTTTTAGTGACCCAGAAAAAGATTCTATCGGATACATGCACAAGGGCAGAGTTCAGTTTTCACAAAAGTTTTCGTCAAAGTTGAATATTTCACAACGAAACGTTAATTTCTACGAATGTGACTAATCCTATTAGCCAGAGAAAAAAAAAATGGCCAACTAAAACCGATACAGACACGCATCCAACCCGTTTTCTTTTTCTTTGTTGCACTTTTTTTTCACGACGCCATTTTGTGGTTGGGGAAAACGGGACTGGCTAACACCATATGTATATATGTGTACATACCTTTTCGCTTGTTCTGCTCGAAATATGAAGTTTAATTAACTTTTTTTGGTTTTAATTCCTTGAGCACTTTTTGAAATTATATTTTTCTGGTGTTCAAAAACTTGCTTTTGTTCTCTGGTGCGATGTTCACTCGACTATTTTTTCACAGCTTATGACCCGTTAGAGCTCAGAGCACTCCTATTTATGACAGCGGCGTCGAAACCGATTGTCATGGCCTGGTTCGATTGTCCGACGTTCGGTACGGAAATGTTTTTTGTGCTTTTCTAGAGCTTGGCCAGCTGCTTTCCTTATTATGAGTATGAAAATACAAAGCTTATACTTGCAGAATTCCTGGGAAAACAATAGACAATCTGTAAATTAGCTTTAAAATTGTATATTTGGCATTGAAAATAAAATGCGTAGTAGCTAAATTATCGATAAATCCGCTACGGTCATACTCTTCGGGGAGGCGTCAGCTGTCCGGTAGGGGTGTTCGTGTCTATATACATGCATGTATATAAGGGTATTTATATACTTTCTTTTTGGTTCTAATTGGGATGGGGAAGCTGCGTACATATCAATATATACTATGTACTTTGGACATCTTATGACGTTCTTTGTTTTCCGAGTTAAACGACCTTTGTTTGTTTTGACGCCGCTCGAGAGATTTGGCTTTGCTTTGGTCAACGTCCTCAGACAACAGCGAAGAACACCCCCCCTGCCTATCATATTTATATACATAAATATATATCCATATAAAAGCCATTTCCCCAACCCCACACACACACACATAGATGCAGGTGTTTCTTCTGTATGGGTGGTTTATGAATGAGTAAGTGCATCTGGAAAGTTCCTGGAACGAAGATGGCTGATGAAATCTGATGTAGACCATGACCATAGCTTTAAAACTTAAATTATATAGAAGTTTCTAGTACATGGAGATAACCCGTATATATAATACATATGTATATATTTAGAAATCATGAAAACTAGCAACGTCATGGGGCATGACTCAGCGGGAAATTTGCTGACAAACAACCCCCTGGAGGGGGGAACTAAGAAATATACAGGGTGGGTTCTTATGTATCTTATGTACATCGATTGATGTATGTACCTAAGAAAAAACAAATACAAATCAAAATGCAATTAAACGTTATCTTCATGGTATTTCTTCAAAAGATATATTTATTTAAATAAACTATATAAGATCTAAATAATAAACGTAAACTATTTCTTTACATAAAGCAAATGAACATTATTTATTTTTATGATTACTCTTGGATTTATGATTACCCTTTATTTAAAAAAAAAAAGTTATACACTTTGTTTATACAAATTTCGTTTCTTTTATTCGGGTTTGGGTTTTTTGTTTTTGAATGTAAATGCAAACTAGAGTCTCAACTATATGGCTTGCACCACACTTCAAACGAAATACCACGCCAGTTGGGCCATTTTATCCTGTTTGGCTGACCGTCCGCCACGACCGCCTCCAGCGGCATTCGGTCCACCAGCGGGGGCCACAGCTCCACTGGCAGCAGCTGGTCCGCCGGCACCGCCGCCACGTCCAGCCTTACCGCCACGGGAGCCGCCACCGCGCACCGGCCTCGAGGCCACCGCCCGATGCTTCTCGACCAGATGGGAGAAGTCTGCCGAGCAGAAGACGCAGCCAGTCTTCTCCTCGCTGCCGTCCTTGAACTTGCTCTTGTCCGATTTGTAGACCACGGTCACCTGCTGAGCGCCGCAATCCTGGCACTTGGTCTCTGCAATAAATTAGTCAAGTACTTTCAAGAGAATATAACAAAAAAGATGAGAAAGAAGATCCCACCTTCCACTGTGATCTTGGTGGCGCCCTTGAAGCAATTGATGATAACGTCGCATCGATTGCAGCCCAGCTTCCATGTGGGCGCCAGGGTGCAGTCGAGCACCAGCACTCCGGTGGGGCATTCAACGCACCCGGAAATGCCCAGGGTGTTCAGCGAGTGGGGGCAGGTGGCGTGGGTGCAGCTGTTGCAGCCACCCAGCTTGGGCATATCGCTGAACGGTGGATGGTTGTAGCAGTACGGGCAGAATGGGTACGAGCGCCCCTTGACGCCCGTGGAGAAGGCCAGCAGATCGAAGTCATCCAGCGGGCACTTGAACTCGCGGTAGACCTTCACATTCCCGGCGGGCAGGGAGTAGGTTTCGTCGCAATGCGAGCAATGGAGACGCGGTGGTTTCATCTGTCAGGTTTTAAGAAACATAATCTGTGATATAGGAAAGGATATATCGTATTTTTTCGATGACGAACCTGTATGTACTTCATGTAGCGTCTACACTTGCCACAGCGGGAGTGCGCCTTCCCCGACTCGGCTAGCAGGGAAAAGGAGACTTCGAAAAGCGCATCCATGCTGGATATGTTCTGCACAAAGTACATAAACTTGAGCTTGAATATCCTGATGGCGTGACGCAGCACATCCTGAAAATCGGCGGAACCCTGGGCGATCAGTGTGAGCATGCGCTCCACCTCGGATCGCATAGTGGGCAGCACCAGCTCCGGATCGATCTTCTGATAGCCGTGCACCAGGACAATGCCCAGAGTAGTGGGTATCAGTTTGCGTCCATTCTCGATGCGTACGTAGTTCCGCTGGCAGATGTTGTTGATGTGCACCGGTATGGAGGCGTCCGTGCCAATGCCGTGCTGCTCCATCAGCGTGATTAGCTCCGCCTCGGTGAGGTAGTCGGGCGGCCCCGTCTGGCTCTCGGCCAGCCGGACATCGTTGATGGCCACCTGAGTGCCCTGGACGAACGGAGGCATCGGCTCGTCGCGGCCAAAGGCCTGCCACGTCATAACCTTGGTGAATCCAGGGTCCAGCAGTACATTGGCCGTGCAGCTGAAAACCTCCAGGCCGACTCGCAGCTTGGCCGTCGTGTTCCGGTACTTCAAGTCCCGCGACACCGTGCCCATAAAGTGCCGGCAGATGAACTCGTAGACACGCCAGGTGTCGCGATCGAAGTCGCTGCGACTGCCCAGCTTCATGGGTGTGATCGGGGGATGGTCGCCGGCATCCTTGCCCTTTCGCGGTGTCTGCAGATCCCCCAAGATGCCGCGAGCCTCGTCGCCAAAGTCCCCAGACGGCTGCAGGACACGCAGCACAGCCGGTAGATCGAAATTAGCCGGATACTGGTTGGTCTCCGTACGCGGATAACTGATGTAGCCCTGCGTGTAGAGGCGCTCGGCGATTTGCATCGCCTGGAAGGGACCTATGCCCAGACCTGAACTACAGATCCTCATCAGTTCGACGGTGTTAAGGGCCTGCGGCTTGCTCTTAAACGCCTCCTTGCTGGTAACACTCTCAACCCTGGAAAAGCAACACAAAATAAAGTAAAGTGCCAAACCATGGTTATGGTAATCCTATAAATAGACATGATTCTCTTGACCAGATTCCATTGTCTTTGTTTTGCCGGCAATGACATCATTATTGGCCGGTAGACAAAAAGCTAAAAACTATAATAGAAACTTACGTGGCTTCTTTGTGCTCCTTGACGCGGTTCAAGATCGTTATGGCAATGTCCTTCTTGAACACCCGACCACGCGCCCACTCCAATGTAAACTCCGGCTGACCTGCGAGCAGCTGCAAGTACCAGAAACTCTCCGGCTTGAAGGTCTGGATATCGTCGTGTCGTTTGACGCAAAAGCCGAGCGTGGGCGTCTGACAGGGACCGTAGGAGATGAGCGACGAGTCCAGGTCGCCGTAGCGGTCCTGAAAGAACTTTGTCTGGAAGCGGGTGAAGGCGCAACCAATGCGTAGGTCAAGCTCCTGACGCGCATCCACCGACTTGGCCTCGTTCTCGTTGGGATGACCGAGAGTTTCCATTGCGCCCTTGATATCCTTCTCGGTAATGGCCGAGAAGTGGGCCCGGAAGGTCACCTCCCGACTGTAAACATTGCGAATGACACTTTTCACAGCTTCCATCACCTCGAAGCAGATGTTTTCGCCCTCCTTGTCGCAATCCAGCCAGAGGACGAGGAAATCGCACTTTTTCGCCTCGTTCGCCAGAAAGGTGCGCATGCGCTGCTTGGGGTTCGTCTCCTTTTTCCCCGTGGGACAGCTGAAGAGCTCCACCGGTTGCACCTTGTCCCAACAGTTGTACTTGCCTTCGAAGTCCAGCGACATAACGTGGCCGCACACCGATGTCATCCGAAAGTGGACGGGGCCCTCGTTGCGAAAGTTGCCAGTCCACTCGTGGGTGGAGCAACCGTTCCCTGTTCCTGGACGGGATAAATGGACGGAATAAATGATTGAAACGGATGATTGAATAATTGAAATGATCGGCAGTTACGTTACCCCGCTTTGCTGTGCAGCGCCCATTCGAGAGGATCCCAGCTAGCGAGGCCGCCAGAGAGGGCTTCTCGGCCACCATCAGTACACTCTTCATGGCCTAAATATAATTAATGACTTCTTATTCTTAACACTCGCCGGCTGTTCCCTTTTCCACTTCCACCGGCTCCCGTTGGCGGTTCTTTCGGACAATTGAAGAGCTCTGTGTCGGTTCTGGCTGAAACTCAGTTGCTTCAGACTCGCCCACACATGAGATTATGTCAATGGAGCCTTTTTGCAAATTGTTTGTTAATATTTTCGCAAAAAAAAAAATAGTTTGTAATACGCTTGGAGATGGTAAAAAAAGGTCGGCTATCGATAAGCCCTTATCGATACCTGATACCTTCAACATTAAATATTTATATATTTGAAAATTGTATTTATTATTTCTATATATAATATTTATTATTATTAATTTATTGTATAGAATATAAAAGAGTCTGTATGGAAGGAGTCTAATATGAAAAGGTCTGGCAATCCTGGCAACGAAATCGGTAATAATTAGTGTTGGAAATCGTTTAAAGTAATATATCGATAGAGGTATATCGAACCTCCGCCATATATAAACATATACCCTATACCCACAACAAAAAAGATTTCTGGTCCGAACGGTTGATCGTTAAACGCGGCGATAATTATAAGAAATATAAGATAAGAAACGATTAAGATAAAAAGCCGGGACAAAATATTCGTATTTCCCTGTAACGTAAAGCATCGCACCACAGTATTTACATCTTGGCTGCCAACGACGCGCGACGTTGTATTTATTTATATTATTCCACGATACCGCTGACGCCTTGCGCTTGTTCCGACGCTTGTTCCTCCAATAATTATTTTTTTTACGTGTTTAACGTTGAACGTGTTGGGGCTGTGTTTTGTTTCGTGGATTTGTTTACGCGGAGCAGAGCGGAAAAATGGAGGAAAAGTGAAAATCAACAACAAGACGACCGCCACCGCCACCACCAGCAGATTTTTGTGTTCTTCGTCGAAGCGAAGCGAAACGAAACGAAACCAGGCGAAATATGTGTACACCATCGAAGTCGTAAAAGATCTGGCCTAGTGGAGAGCGCATCATCATAGCAATTGCAACCAGAAACAGAGAACTACAACCAGAAATTGAAACTGAAACTGAAATCGAAATTAAAACTAAAACTAAAACCCAGAACTTGCAACGTGCCAATTGCTCAAAGTAGAGTCTCCAACTGATGTGTAGCTGCGTGCTGAATCCAAGAACTTCACTTACTGACAAGCCACACACACATCACCGTAGTTATGGGTATTCCTGGCTTGGCCAGGGCTTGGCTGCTCCTTCTAGCGCTGGCCTGGAGCGGTGTTAAGGGCCAGGAGACGCCACCCTCGCCGTCTGCGGCGCCAGCCCGTCCTCCGCCTCGCGTCAAGCTGAACAAATGCTGCCACATGGGCGAGTACCTGAACGAGACGACCAGATCCTGCAACGCCGGCAGCCCGGAGCAGTGGGTGCCAATGGTGTACCTCGTCCAGCAGCAGCGCTTCTTCGATCCCGTCGGCGGCAGTCCACGCTTCATGAAGTTTGTGCCGCACTCGCGGCCCCAGTGCCCGGAGCCGTACCAGGAGCTCTTCCGCAGCCGCAACACCAACGTGATGCTCTTCCCCAACGGCAGTCTCTATGTGCGGGAGCGCGGGCTGTTTGTGGAGCCGCCGAACTACTGCGTGGACTGGCAGGTGGCCCTTGTGTGTCTCGACCAGGACAAGCTACAGCAGCAGGAGCTGCCCGACCAGCGGCAGGATATCCTGCAGCCGGATATCCTGCGTCTGCGCAAATGCTGCGGCAAGTACGGCAGCTACGACACTAAGAAGAAGGACTGCGACCTCCAGCCGAGTCATCCAGTGGACGGGCAACTCCGATTGGCCCCGCAACTCCCTTTGGGCAGCTACGAGACCATCTACGGCCTGCCGGAGTGCTCCTCCCCCGGCGGCTATGCCATCGCCGGGGACTGGACGGAGGGGAAGCTAAATCGCACCACCCGCCACCTCCAGCTGCCGCACACCAACCTGGGAGCGGATCAGTACTGCCTGGAGCACACGCAGCGCGAGGGCGAGGTCAAGATCATAGCCTGCCAGTATCTCTTCAGTCCGGACGTCTACGATCCCGACCTGGGCCACGCCGAAATCCATGGGAATAATCTCCAAAGAGCCGTGCTTACGGGTGGCATACTCGTATCCATTGTCTTTCTGGCCGCCACTCTGGTGGCGGGATTCATGCTGCCGGCGGTGCACCATGCCCTGCACTGGCGGTGCCAGATCTGCTACGTCTCGTGCCTGCTGGTGGGCAAGGTGCTGCTGGCCATCGAGGAGTTCAGCACGGGCCTGGAGCCGGGCACGGCCTGGTGCCTGATGCTGGCCATTTCGATGCAGTTCTTCTTCCTGGCCGCCTTCTTCTGGTTGAACACGATGTGCTTCAATATTTGGTGGACGTTTAGGGACTTTCGTCCCAGCTCCCTGGAGCGCAGCCAGGAGGCCCTGCGCCTCTTCCTGTACTCCCTGTACGCCTGGGGCGGACCCCTGCTCATCGCCTTTGTCGCCGCCTGCGTGGACCAGCTGCCGGAGACAAGCCTGCTGCGTCCCGGATTCGGGCATCTCTACTGCTGGTTCGACAATCGCTCGTTGTCCATCTTCGCCTACTTCTACGGACCCATCGGCCTGCTCCTGTGCGCCAACATTGTCCTCTTCCTGTCCACCACCCACCAGCTGACCTGCGGCCTGTGGAAGCGCGACGATGTCAAGTCCTCGACGGAGAAGTCGGCCCTGGGACGGGTCTGCCTCAAGCTGGTGGTGGTGATGGGCGTCACCTGGATAGCGGACATCATCTCCTGGCTAGTCGGAGGTCCACATGGCGCCTGGTTCGTCACGGACCTGATCAATGCCCTGCAGGGCGTTTTCATCTTCATCGTGGTGGGCTGCCAGCCGCAGGTGTGGACCGCCTGCCGGCGCATCTGCTGTCCAAGGTTGCGCCACGACATCACCAACACCACGAACGGGGTCCAGCATTCGAGCAGCTCCCAGGGTCTACCATCCATGGCCGGCGGTACGGAGTTCACGCAGAACACCAGCATGCCCAGCAGTCCGGCAGCAGACAGTGGCTTCCCCGAGGATGTCACAGAGAAGGCCATTGTCGGGACAACACCATCACCCGTATCGAGGGATACGACTGTTGCGACTCCGCCCAAGATGGAGACCATCTGCTAACCGTAAGTTGAACATCCGATAAGGAATCCCCGCCACTCTGCCATGTGTTTGTTTGTCAAGACTTTTCCAGAAATATTTTTATTCACTTTTAATACTCATTTTCTTGGTTACTTAATCTGCATTTATCTTGGTCTTTGTCTTTGTTTACCCCACCTGGGAGGTGGAGACGATGGCGACCACTCCGTCACTGACAAGGTATTCCAGCTCTTGCTTCACTCACTCATGGTTGGGTAAGCCAAAACCGCCTTTGAATAGACTTATCGCGGGGCTTTCCGAGCTTGAGGCTTCAGGCTTCAGGCTTTAGGCTTGTGGCTTTCTGGAATTCCAAGCATTTCAATGGGTTGTTTGTTTGTTTATGTTTGTCATTTACTTATTTGTTTGTTTATTCATTTGTTTGTTTGTCATACATTGCAGCAGGTGGCTTTATGGGAAGTCTGAAGTCTGAATTATAAGAGTTTCTATTGCAAATCTAAATAAAAGTAATCGAATCTATAAATCACTTTCGCCACCCAAGATCATGAGAAAGATAAACCCCAGCTTGGATCTCCTCTATCTACGACTATATATTCTCCTGATTATCACATTAATTCCCTCCCAAATCGGTTTTAATATTCTCGAAAATAATCACTTTCTCCCACACTTTTCGATCGTAAGATAAACCCCAGCTTGGAGCTCCTCCACGACTATATATTCTGCTGATTATCGTCTTTAATATTCTCGAAAATAATCACCCGAGTGATAATTAACACATGTGTGGCCTGAATACTTGAAATTATTGAATAAGATTGAGAAATATTTCGGCTGGAAATGAATCATTTTGTTGAACAAAGAAAACGTTAGCAAATCAGACTTCCGGAACGACGACTTTTTATCCTCTTGAAAGCGAATCTACTGCAGAGTTTTAAGATCCAAAAAACCTCCTTGAAATACCCTTTTTTTATGACCCTTTGACCCCATTGAAAAGGTTTTCCAAGTTTGCGGCTACCTGAAGCGACGTTTCCCAAGACGGCGCCGCCGTAAAGTCCAGCACATTTTCTGGTTCTCGGTTCTCGATTCTCGGTTCTGGTTTCCATTTGGCAATGTCCGTTTTTATGGTTTTTTTTTTTGGGAAAAATTTTCGTGGGTAGAATTTACATTTCCAAAACCATTTCCAGCCGAGCCGCTTTTACAACATGCGCCAAGTTTACGATTTCGCGTTTACCACTCGAGTTTCAGAATGTCCATAAAGATGGAAATGTTGGCGTTTGCCTGCCGTTTATATGGTTTTTCATTGGAAAAAACGAGGACTGACACACAGTACCAGTACCAGTACCAGACCGAGTACTAGGTCGATTTCCTGTCGATTTCCACATGGCCATAAAGTAATCAGCGCAACCCTTGACACACACGCAACCGGGATAGATAATGCCTGGAGAATGGACAGCAGACGGATTTGGATTCGGATTCGGATTCGGATCGTAGCATCCGTATCTCTCAGTCTATATGAAAGAAAAATAAGAACAACGAAAATGTTGGGAAAATAAATAGGGGAAAATTGAGTTTAAATTGGAAGCACCGGCCACGGCACCGCCACCGACACCGACACCGGCGACGACGATGACGATAAGCGTCACGGTTTTGTGTTGGTTTTCTTTTTGGTATTATTTGTTGGCTCGATTGCCTCAAGTGGTCTTGACACATCGCAAATGAGCCAAAGTAAACTCGGTCTTAACATCTGAAGACCCAGCTACAGTAAGCTCTCTATAACACAAACTAAAACCAGAAAAAAAACACAAAGAAATAATGAAGATTGTTTGGGCTATTGTGGGTTTGTTTGGGGAGAGATAAGGTAGAGTTTTTGAGGTACATTTTATTTCAAAACATGTCTTTAAATGCTCTTTAAAAACTCCTAAAAATAACCTTAAAACATGTCCTAAAATGTTCTTTAAAAACTCCTTAAAACAACCTTAAAACAAATGTTCTTAAATGTCCTTCAAAACCTCCCAAAAACAACCTTAAATGTCCTTTAAAAACTCCTTAAAACAACCTTAAAATATGTCCTTAAGTATCCTTTAAAAACTCATTAAAAAACACCTCTTTGAAGGTTTCTTAAATTGAAAGAAAAATTTTCTTTTCTTAACTTTTTTGTAACCCGGATTTATGGTTTATGGCGGTCAGACTGTCTGCCTTTGGGTCAATTTTTTTCGGTTTTTTTTTCTCTTTTAATTTTTTGGGCCCTGCTGGCGTCATTTCTGGGATCCGGGCGTCGTCGAGGTCTCCGGGGGAAACAGATGTGATTTGTGATGTGTGGCCCGCGCTGAGTGTCCGAGGTTTTGCCCAGCGGAAGAGAAAACAAAACAAACATGGTTCGGTTTGGGGTTTTTGGCCCATTGGGGATTATGCAATCGAGAGTGTTTTGGTCTCAAAAAAAAAAAAAATTACAAAATTACAAAAGAAACAACGAAAAAAATTGATTACTAAAAAAAAAAAGGAAAACCAAACTGTGGCTCACGCAATAATGGAATGTGCAGTCACCTTAAAACTGTATGGGGAGCTGTACCTACAAAACTGTGACCTGCAATCGGAGTGCATGCATGTGTGTGTGTTGCACGTTGCAAGTTGCAAGTTGCAGCTGCTGTGCAATTTCTTTTCTTTTGCATAATCCCCCGAGCATCATGCCCCGTCACGCTCCTTGCAGGAGAACCGAGATGGAGTAGAAAGAAAGGAGCCTGGGGAAGGGGGACGAGGGTTGCACGCATCGTTTGTCAACCAAATTGCAACAAGATGCACAATACCCATCTGCCATCTGCTTCTCTAATAAACACAGATATGCATCGTCGCATTCTCTCCGCCCCTCACAACTAGGCCAAAATAGTTTTTCACACAAAACTACAAAATGCCTAAAAATACCTTCGTTTTGCAACACTTGACTTGCAAAATACTTCATTTACCGTTAAAGTTATAGTCGTTTTTCTTTTATTACTTTAACCCGTACGTGATGATAATTTAGAATCAACAATTATCCAACTAGATGCGTGACTTTTATAAGAAATTTAGAAGAAATAAAAAAACCCAGAACAGAACAGAAAACTCTCACTAATGAATTCCTTCCTGTTGGTTCTTTTTCTTTTTTTTATACAAATTAGCAGCAGAAACTGAATTTTAAATTGAAATAAAGCCTCGCCGCACGCTTCGCTTTAATTGAGTTTAGCGGCAAGTTTTAATTTGAACGTTCTGTATCTTTTTTTTCAAGTTATAATTGCAATGTGGCCTGGCCCATTTATATTTCAAGCAAAGAATTTAATTTAAAACTTCAGCGACAGAGACTGATGGGTAGAAAGGACCCAGTTACAATTGAGGAACAAAAATTAGCACTTAAGGAGTTCTGATCTCCTAGTTTTTAAGCTCCTAAAAGAGGATTTATTACCATGACTGGCACTGTACTTGAAACTTGAAATGTATTATATATGTACGTAACTCCAAACCGTTTATAAATACATACTCTTTTTCTTTTCTTTTTTTTTTTTTTTTTATCTACAGACAAGTGAGACGAGCGACAATGCGAAAGTGAGCCCGGAACCGAGTTTCCAGACCCTGAGAGCGGACGTACAACAACAACAAAAAAACGTAATGGCAATGGGCAGCAGTAACAAAAGCCGAGTTTTTTTTTAAGACTCAAGTTGAGGGCAAACTTGCGCAATACCAACCAGAAACAACAACAACAAACAGGAGCATTCAAGCACGCGCATTGACCGGCCCAGCTAATTGTAAATGAATGTGGATGTGGCAAGGTGTGTGTGTGTGTGTGTGTGTCTGTCTGAAATCGGCCAACAACCGCAGATGGAACAAAGTACTCAACGTATTCAACTTCAATTTAAGCAGCCACAAAAGAAATGTATTTTATTCACAAAACACGTTGGCAGAAAGAGATAGAGCGAGAGACCAAACAGAAAACCAGTCAGAGTAACGGTAGATCGGCAGATCGGTCAGGTCACATTAGCACGTTCTAGTTGGACAATAATCGGTCAGTGTTGCAAAACCGCCTTTGATACAAGGGCTTAAGGCTTGGGTTAACCCCTTTGACTAGAGCTCTGGTTCTAGGACGCCTCTGGCAATGTGACAATGGCATGTGCAGCAAAAACTGGAATTTGTACAATAGACAAAGCGCATCTATTGTTACTTGCTTTCTCTCCATCTCTCCTCTCAGTGAGGCAAACCACAAGGAATTTATTGTTGAGGCATTTTTTTTTGTCTGTATTTGAGATTCTATTTGCTTAGAAAGAAGCTCAAGTGTGAGAAAAACAGCAGCCGTTGAGCACAAACAAACATTCATTCACACATCCACATCGGGGAATACATATAGAGATTGTTTAACATTTAAATTAGCCGATTTTTTTTTGTTGTATTTGTGTTTGTTTTTTTTTTTTTACCAAATTCCCATTGACGACTCCACCAACTGCATATATCTATGTGCTGGTGTGGGGCTTTTTTCTGGTTTTGATTTTTTTTTTCGATTGCCTAATCATTTTGTTTTTACGTTCTTCTAAGTGGATTCCTTTTTTAAGACTCTGGAAAAATAATGCTGACTGAAACTATTTTTATGTATACTTTGGAATCTGATTCCCGGTTTTCTGTTCGTTCTTTCTTTTCTTCTCCTCTTTTTTTCTTCATGTGTAAAGTAAACATTTGGAATTTATTTACTTGGCGGCATAAACAAAAAAAAAAAAAAAAAAACAAAAACAAAAAGGGCATCCGAAAAGTTAATAGTAAACACAGACACTCGCACTTCCATGAAATCTCTGACAGATCAAATTGATCATCAAAAGTTCAACGATACCGATCGATCAAGGTTAAAGTAATGCCGAAAATGGAAAGTGCGGTTAATTAAACAATAATAAAACAATAACAATAACAATAACACACACTCGAAACACACACCCAACACCCACATTCATTTCCCATTAGTTTGGCTCGAAATTTCAAATGTATTCCCATTTAGTCCCCCCAATTTTTTTACCCTGTTGTATTTTATGTTTTAGTTATTGAAAAACCGCAGAAACTACAATGCAGTACAATCCCCCTTTTGTTTTTTAAGTAAATTTCTTATTTAATTTTAATTTATGGCGCGTTTAACGTGCGAACAAGTTGAAACATTGTATTATGATGTTGTGGAACTTCCAAAGTGTTCAGGCCAAAAGTTTTTCTTTTTTTTTTTTTGCATCCCATTACTATATTTTAGAGAAACTACTCGATTAATTTGTAAATGTTTTATTGTATATAACCAACGAGAAATGAGATATTTCCCTTTTTGGATCTAATTGAATCGAATGTGAAATTAACGAATAATGACTGATAACAAAGGCAGCGAATACTTTACAACTAGATCGGATATTTTTGATACTAACTCTAATGACTATTTTGTATATAATATCGTATATATTTTGTACATCTATTATAGCTATCTATAATACGAAGCGATTGTACCTACATCAAAAAATGTATCCCAATATGCTAGTTGTATGCCTAAATTTATACTCCAAATCCATGTGTAACTCAACATCGAATATTTAGTTAGTAAGTTTTAGCCTGTAGATCGATGCTAAGTCCTAAAGATATATACTAAATACTAAAAAGTCGGTTGGAAACTGAATACGAAGCTTCTGCGAAAGCGATTTTTTTTGTAAAAACGTTATTACATTGCCCCCAAGAGTATTTTAAACCATTAATTATTATCATATAAACGGAATATATCCAAATAATTCGCTTTTTGGAGGCGTGCGTGTATCCCTCATCCCACACACCCTACCAAACGGACGCCCCTGTCTGCTATTAATTTATGGCACACAGAGGAAAAGCGTTTTTATAGATAAACATGCGGAACAAAATTGTCTGAAATGGCAATTAAATGAAACCGAAACTGAAACTGAAAATGTCGGCAGAACTTGGCATTAATGCGCAGCTATATAGGATATATATTGTTTACTCAAATTCTCTCCCCCTATATATATATATATATATATATTTATATATTTATATACATATGTAACCGCAATTGTTAAATCTACAAAACAATTGTCATTGACCGAGCAAACCACTAAACTATTTATATTTACCGTACAATAAAGCTTTTTGGCAAATATCAATGGAACTGAATAAACACAGCAGATGGCATCTCATGGTCGGCATCCCAGCTACCCAGCTACCCAGCTCCCAGTTCTCAATCCCCAGTTTCCTTTTCAGCTCATCGCCTGGCCGGGGTGATGGCCGGTGACCCACTTAAGATTCCTCCGATTGCCTCCGTGGGATTCTGAGACCGCGCAGTCTTCTATTTACCACCTTTGGCAGTTTGTCAACTCGTCTCCGTCCCCTTTTGTATGCAAATGAGTTAAAAGAACAGTGGGCTGATCCGAAATATCAAATGATTAGACATATGGCTAAAAATATATGCATTTAAGGCAGTAAAAAACCAGAAATGTCAAGACTTTATTGTTGAACTTTATTAAAAATATAAAATCTGGTTTAGTTGGGTAATTACTTTTGGCCAAAATGCATCCCACCGTTCGCAGGTGTGGCTTTTATTTACAATTTGTGGTGCAATCAACCTTTGAGGCAATGTTTTGGGAGAGCGAAAAACCGGTTAAATATTTTAAATTCACCGGCACTCAATAACGCCGTCATCGCCTCTGCAAATAGCAAAAAAAAATATACATATCCGTCCATGGGGGAAAATAGAATAAATATATAAACTGTCGAGTACGCGTTTTGGCCATGTTACTGACCTAAAACCAAGTCCAATTGCATTCACAAAAAATAATGGCAGCGTAAGCCGTTTTTTTTGTCAAGAAAAAATGTATACAACAGCAAAATTAAAGAATCAATAAATGAAATGATAACTAACTTTGGGTAGAGTATTTAAATTTAATAATTTAAACTAATTTCCGTTGTTAGCGATGGGATATTTGAATAGAAAAATTTTCACGCCCAACCACGGGCAATGTTGATCGATATATTTTCGCAATCTGGCAGCTCTAACCGCGATAGGTTTTGCGATACAAAGTTATTGCTATCGATATTTTCGGTCTTTTTTTTGCAATGTTCCACCACTATTTGCAGAGGAAGAGGAAGTGAATAAGTGAGTTGTGAGTTCCATCTTCCATCCAACAAAACGAGCTATCAGCAACGTGTAAGTAGTGCCCGTAATTTACAGCTTCTTGCCGTTGAAAGGGAGCTTCACTGGCCACAACTTCTGCGGGGATTCTGCCCCGTAAAAGCCCAGCTTGGATCTGTGGTCGCTGTCGCATTCTGCCAAGTTTGTGCCGGATTCTGCGGATTCCGGTGCGGCTATCTCGGCGTTTTTCCCGGCTGCAATTGCAATGTGTTGGTGCAGCGGGCGGTGTCGTTCTGGTGCCCGGGAAAAGGCCAATTCCGTTACTTCGCCCATTGTCTTGGAGCACACCGGCGACCCTGTTTTCCCCCCTCCGCCAGCCATCAAACTCTGCCGGCGTCAGACGACGTGGTCGAGCCGCGTGCTGTGCCAAAGCTGCTGCACAAATAACACAAAATTCCGGCTAACTATGGCCGCCATGTCATGAAAACCACTGCCTAGGCGTGAATTCGGCAAATTGGAGAGCCCAGGCATCAAGGCATGCCATTGCAGTTGTCAATTTTCTCGTCTTTCGTTCGGAAAGTGAGGTTAGACATGAATCGCAAAAAAATAAGCGATGAAATTTGCGTCATGTTTCTGGCCGACAGCGCCGTCGACGTCAGCGTCGTCGTCTGTCTCTGTCTGTGTCTGTTCGTCTGCCGTTTGTCTCTGTGTGTTTGTTGGCGCGTGCTACTGTGTGTGTGTGTGTGTGTGTTTGTTGGAATTTGATTTGTTATTTTGAATAAAAACGCATGAAAAGGAGCAAATTTTCAGCTAAGAAAAATGCTCTACCTTCTGGCTTTGGCTCTGATTGTTTTTCACGTGAAACGCGCCTGCCACTGCACTCGATTATATATCGGCGGCGGCATTTTGGCGCGCTTTGCAGCGCGTCGTGCACACAGGTTTCTTTTCTTTCTACTGCATGGCTTTATATATATATATATATATATATACAGATGCATATATATATATATGTAATACATGTAATAAATGTATATAAAAATATGTAATAATGTTCTCGGCTTGATTTCGGACCCTAAGTTGGTAATTTCATCAATTTAAAGCAATTTGCGGAATATATTCCATGATTCATTATTCCTCCAAAGACTATTTTCATGAAATCTTGAAATCCAAGTCCATCCATCCACTCCCCGTTTGTTATTCTTCTCACTGGCATCGTTTTTATTTCACAATTCCTATAAACTTTTCTCTTATTTCATTCGAAAGAAGTTAGTTTCCCGCTTTTCCTCAAAATTCAAGCCTTCAATTCTCTTTCAAATACATAATCTAACATATCTAGGTATTGTTTTTGCACGTGTCCTTGTTGTTTCCTTACCTAAACCTGGTTTTGATGTGTGCAAAATTGAGTTCCTTCCGCCTTCTGGCCATTTGTTGTTAGCTAAGAATTATATTTTTTGGTTCTTACCTGCCTTCTTCTTCTCCTTATCCTTATTTCAATGTCCTTCGACCCTATTCCCCTTCTCTTATGCTCAGCAGGAGCGGCAGCTGCATTCCATCCTTGCGCTCTTCCTTGTTCTCTTTCTGTGTCGGCTTGGCCCAACAGCTGTTTGCCGTCCTTGGCGGGCTTTGTCGCATCACGTTCTGGGTAGCATGACTGACATCCTTGGACGTCAGTCGCCTGGCGCCCGCCGAACAGCCAACACGCAGTCCTCTTCTCTACTCAGTCTCCTGCTCCTGCTCCTGCTCCTGCTCGACCAATCCCGCCAATACAACGAAAAAAAAAAGGAAACCGAAAAACAAGCTAATCATTCTTTGGTTTTCTTCACAAAACAGCCCACTGTATCGCCGCAAATCCCAGAAACAAATACCAGTTAAAGCAGGATGGCTCAGGAAGGTCAGGATATCCCCACATTCAAGTGCGTCCTCGTCGGCGACGGTGGCACTGGCAAGACGACGTTCGTCAAACGCCACATGACCGGCGAGTTCGAGAAGAAGTACGTGGCCACGCTCGGCGTGGAGGTGCATCCGCTCATCTTCCACACCAATCGCGGCGCCATCCGTTTCAACGTGTGGGACACTGCAGGCCAGGAGAAGTTTGGCGGTCTGCGCGATGGCTACTACATTCAGGGCCAGTGCGCCGTCATCATGTTCGATGTCACGTCTCGCGTCACCTACAAGAACGTGCCCAACTGGCATAGGGATTTGGTGCGTGTCTGCGAGAACATCCCGATCGTCCTCTGCGGCAACAAGGTGGACATCAAGGACCGCAAAGTGAAAGCCAAGAGCATCGTCTTTCACCGAAAGAAGAACTTGCAGGTAAGTCTTGATTGATTCTATATTCTTTTTGTCTGAAAGTAATCCTAAAATATAATATTTTATCTGCAGTATTACGATATCTCTGCCAAATCGAACTACAACTTCGAGAAACCATTCCTTTGGCTGGCGCGCAAGCTGGTTGGTGATCCCAACCTGGAGTTCGTTGCCATGCCAGCCCTGCTGCCGCCCGAGGTCAAGATGGACAAGGACTGGCAACTGCAGATCGAGCGGGACTTGCAGGAGGCACAGGCGACCGCCCTGCCCGACGAGGATGAGGATCTATAAGCGTATTTGTAGTTAACCCGGCCGGCTTACCACAACACACACCACACACCAATCACATTCACACCTCCTCACAGACCATATATATATATATATATACAAAGCAAAGCAAAGCAAAAGCAAAAGCAAAGCAAAAGAAAACAACAGAAAGGAAAGAATTAGAAATGCGAATTCAAAAACGGCAGCAGCTAGTTTTATAAATCTTAATCATAGATGATGTGAGGCTGCCACAGCAACAGCAACAGCTTCAACAACATCAAGAACAACTGAAACTGCAACTGCAACAACACAGAAGGAGAAGAACAAACATCTGCAACAGCAACAAACAACAAACAACAAAAAAAACTAAATATATAACAAAAAAAAGAAAAAAAACAAACAAACAAGGAGCTGCAGCAATAACTTATCGGATTGCAATTGTAGTTTGGCGATCGGTGGCTTGAACCAGTCGAGCCGCAACTGTTTTACGCTGATCGTATCTATATATATATATATACTTTAGATCCACTCATTTATAAGTCGGTTATAATTGATTTTTTTTTTGTTTCTTTCCATTTCGTTGGTATGGCAAGTCTTGAAATTGTCGAAAATGTTTAAGAAGCGAATTACACAACCGAAAGGGAATGAAAAGAACTAAGTA
The DNA here is from genome assembly GCA_035047325.1 of Drosophila vallismaia. Classification (NCBI taxonomy): domain Eukaryota; kingdom Metazoa; phylum Arthropoda; class Insecta; order Diptera; family Drosophilidae; genus Drosophila; species Drosophila vallismaia. The sequence goes on along the minus strand of JAWNPU010000025.1, from coordinate 8,762,600 downwards.
AATAAAAAACAAACAAATTTTTAAAAAACTCGTATGAATCCAATTTTTAACAAAAACAAAACAAAAACCAAGCTAGCCCGGAATAGAAAGAGACGGATGAGAGCGAGCGAGCGAGCGAGAGCGCGTTATGTAAGCAACAAAAGCAACAGCAACAACAGGCAAAAAGAACTGATTCTTCCCAAAGGATAGTAAAAAAAAAAACATAACAAAAGGGAAGATTATACGATAAAAAATAATAGAATGGGAAGGCCGCCGAATCCACTTCATGTTACTAATCTAAGAAATTAAAAAAGGAAACAAAATATAATAAAAAAACGTCAAAATGTATCTAAAAAAAAACTTACAAAAAAAAGGTTGCTATGAAAAGACGATGGAAAATAAAGAGGAAATACAAATAAAAGTTAAAGCCCGGTTTTATTTTGTTGTTAAAGCATCAAAAAAGATTAATACTCTTTAAATATTATAGAAACTTCTGTATTTGATAGTTTAGCAGAGTCTTTTGTAACGCCATTAATTCTGCTGCCCTTAGACTCCTAAGGACTCCCTCGCAGGATTCGGCAACGATAGTGCCTCTTGGATGTCATAGGCTTAGGCGATATAGATTGGGAATTCCATTGGACAGCCGCCTGGTTCTTCAAGGGCTCTTGAAGGAAACTAAGTTCCGGCCTAGGGGGCCATAATAGCTCACCATGGGCATTCAGAACGAACCATCAGGGACCGGAAGCGAAACCTTTTAGACCAAAAACTGAATATTCAATCTTACCAAGGCACTCGTCTTCTCTCCAGAATGATATCCCAGTCTTGGGTCAAGGAAAGCCACAAAATGCTAAATTATATTTTCCAAAAGGCTTTTGGAAACACAATTGTAGCTGCCATCGCTCCGAGCTCTTGACTAGGTCTGAGCTCTGGAACTGTCTCGCTTAGGGAGTTCACTTTGATGACCCACTTTGATTAAAATTTCACTTAATTTACATACTAAGAAGCGATTTGTGGTTTTATTTCTGTGGTTAACACTTAACACTGTTTATTTGATAGAGAGTTTTAGGATTATCTTGGCATTAAGGACACTTCAGACAGCAGCCTGGAAAGACGCCAGTGAAGCGATCCTTGTTGGCACATGTGATCTTGTGCTGGGAGCAGCTGGTGGAGATAATAGGATATAAGGATATAAAGAGCTTCCTTCCAAAAGGATTTCTACTCACTCCTCCACTGTGGTCTTGAAGGTGTCTGTGCAAATGGCTCGCTTGAGGCACTTCCCCTCCTTGCCAAAGTCCACGTAGTCCTGACCGCGCTTCAGCAACGGCAAGTACTTCAGGAAGATGGTCTCATCCTCCGAATTGCGATACGTGCAAACGGGTTCGCTAGCTGTAAAGGAGATGGTATCAAATATTTCCCAAATCATCCAGAGTTGGGATTCTCACCAGCATCTGTGGTGGGTAAGAGGAGGGCCAGGAGCACAACGGTGGCCACCACCCAAAAAGAGATGTGGCGCATCATCGCAACGTGGACACGACACTGAATCGACTAAGCCCCCGGACCAACCAGTTTCCTATTTATATATCACCTAGTCGCGGGTCTCTGGTGCGATCTTTATTTGTTCTCCGCGTTTGTTTGCAAATTAGTATCCGTAATTTGCATTTTCACAGCTTGATTGAGAGGCCGGACTGCGCCGGACTCGGCTCTGCCTTATGTATGTCTGAGCTCTGGTTTGAGGAGATCTTGATTTAGTAGTTCCAGCCGTTGGGATTTTTAATTGTTTAATTGCCCAGGCGGGCAGCTTGAAAGGAGACGAGGGCAGATCAAGGGGTCAGTGGATTATATCGATGCGTAGTTCTAGTCTCTTCCAAGAAGTGATTCCACAAGATTGATCACCGGTGATTGTAAAGCGGATTGGTAGTTTAATGCTCTATCGGCTTGAAACCCCTATAAAAATACAGGGTTTTCGCTTCAAAGCTATATCTTAGCCAATTCCTATCCGATTCCCAAGGGGGATACCGCAAAAAACTGGTTGATTAATTCCCCATAAATCTTCATCAAAATATTCAAGCGAAATGCAATATTAAGACTTTCCTATATAATTAAAACTGTTAACCTTTTTATGGGGGAACATATAATCACATTAATTATTCCATTACCTGTAAAAAACAAAAGAAAACTGCAAGTCTAGTGGGAAACAAACTTAACTAAAATAGTAAACAAAGGAACTAAAAACTAAGTAATAGAATGCATCCGGATCCAGCCTAGATGTAGTTGCTCTCCGATTCCTGGCAAACCAGCTTGGGGCAGCAGTCGGGGAAGGTGCGTCTCATGTCCGAGGCGATCTTGCACTTCTCGGTGGGCACCAGATTGTGGCGACCGCAACTGAAATAAGGATTTGTTAATAATTGATCCAGGATCTATCCGTTTTAGCACTCACTAGCCAATCTCCAGGACGTAGTCGGGACGACAGTAGATCGATTGGCAATAGCCTTCGCGGTTGATGGGTTTGTAGGATTGTTTCTTTGGTATGGCCTGGTTTAGTTCCTCATAGTAACACTGTCCCGGGTAGTCTAGGGAAGGAGAAAGAGAAATCCAAAGGATATTAATGTTCTTTTTTTCAAAAACCTTGCAACTCACCTGGATGGACCGCATTGCCGCGATAGGTAAGATCCGGCCGGACTGAACCAAAGATGCTCAGGAGCATTACAATTAAAAAGTAAATACCCCAACGCATAATTAACAAATTAATTAAATTTAAAAAAAGAGAAGGAATCACAGAAAAAAATCAGTGGAAGCGAAAATCCTAAATCCAAAACTAAAATCAAAATCCGACTTGGCACTTGTACGCTGCCTGTGCGACTGAGACAATTACAATTAATTGTTGTTGCTTTTATATAAAATTAATAATAAACATATATGGGCAAGACAGCCTATATACATATTAAAAAGACAATCGCGTAGGGATTGAAAAGATTTTCCCATCAAGCATAATAAGGTCTCAATCCTCATAAAGTAGTTTTATTCTCTTGAAGAGGAAACAATGAATTATAATATTAATAAAAATGTTAATTTTAAATTGAAAATAATAATGTAATAGGAGATATTATTGCGCCCGCTGGTGTGCCTCGGTAAATAGATGACATCTGCGTTGTGGCTTTTGTTTGACGACTACTTAAGGCATCGTCTAGTTTAAATTAATTAAGTCAGCCCTGAAAGCGAGAGTGGGACTGAGCCGTAAGGTGGGTTGGAGGGGGACCCGAATTGAGTGGGTGGTTGGGTGGTGAGAGGAAATCCCTCATAGCCAAGTGACACGGTTCAGAAAACTGTGGCAAGGTTGTTGCGCCACAAAAATACACCAACAAAAAAGAAACAGAAGACGAAAATAAACATTAAAATAAATCAGATAAATAAAACCGATTACTTTCAGGGATTTAGCCATAACCTGGTCAAAATGTGACCTCTTTAAGTGCTAGAAACCTGGCCAACTAACCTGGTCTTACCCGACTTTTGCAGAATCCCTGTATTTTTTTGAACCACTTTTTAATGAATTTCTCAGCTAGTTCTAAGCCGATCTTTGAATGGAATACCATTTTGGAATCAGCACTTCATTTGCCATAAATCTGCATCAAAAGATCTGGAAAGTAAAACGAAAAAAATTTTGATTTATTTTTGACGATTTTGGAAAGGGGTACCATCATGGTTTTTTGCAAAGATCAGGTTTGTCGATTTTCTGTTGGTTTTTTATGAATATTTTGGCCATTTCTCAACAGATTTCGGAATGTTATACCTTTTTGAAATCAGCATTTCATTTGTCATAAATCTGCATCAAAAGATTTTCAAAATCGAACAAAAAAATTTTCACCCATTTTTCACAATTTTTGAAAGGGGTACCATCATGATTTTTGGCAAAAATTCGATTGAAATTTTTTTTGTTCAATTTAACCGATCTTGGGATGCACTTTGAAGGATCTTGAAGCCCTTATTCCGGAATGGTAATCTGTTCCCCAATCGGTTGGCAAATGGCTGAGATATTCGCGTTCAAAGGTATAAAAATACTGGTTTTTGGCCAAGAATCGATGTTAACCGGGTCAAGCTCCGATGTTTACCTGGCCAATACCAATTTCTTTTGGACCCAGAGATGTAAATTATACTTCTGACCCGAAATCCTGCGAAAAATTGGCGAAAAAGTAGCCCAAAATGATCCCCCAAGTGTTATAATTCTCAACCGGTTCTGACTCGGTTTTCATATAAATAGAAGCTCGCTCCATGGAAAAAAATTTTTCAAAATTCGAATTATCTCTTCCTCTTTACATCCGATTTGAACGAGTGACGTCTTAAATTAATCAATTCATCATCTATGTCTTGAAAAGATCATAAAATGTGTGTCATTAGTTATTCATTTGGAAGAAAAGTCCTCCTATAAAAGGAACACATCATCTATGCCTTGAAAAGATCATAAAATGTGTGTAATTAGTGATTAGTAATTAGTTCCCTATAAAAGGAACACAACTTTTATAGGGGGACTTTTCTTCCAAATGAATAACTAATGACACACATTTTATGATCTTTTCATCTCTTAAAGAAAATCAGAAACTATAAATGATTGAACTTAAAGGGGAAGCTTCCAATTCCCAAGTAGTAGCTGGACAGGTGATAGCTCTGCTGTGGCATCACAGGACCCCGGGGGCACGGAAGCATTGATACGGAGAAGCTGATAAGCACGGACTCACAATATAAGCGATTGTTCTACCTCATTCCGGAATAAATTGAAGCGCCATCATGTCCGGTCCACTTTGGGTACTCCTATGGGTCTGCGGACTCTTTGCGGCTGCGGCGGGGAATGGTTTAAGTACCCAATACCGGGGCAGAACCCAACATCCGGATCTGCCGGATCACTGCATCTACAAGGAGCTTGACCTGGCAGTTCCGCTCTACGGTTCTCTACTGCCCTCCGGTTACAAGGGCTACTGCGTCAAGGCGATGTGCACCGAGGACTACCTGCTGAAGTTACGACAGTGAGTACGACAGTGCGGTGATAGACTTGATACCTTCTAAAGACGACTTTGATATTCCAGCTGTGATAAACTTTCGATTCCACAACTTGGCTGTCGATATTCCGCCGGAAACTATGAACTCCAGTATCCCGATTGTTGTCCACAGATAGAGTGTTCCCATGAAGTCTAACAGTTAACGCCTTGCCTACAATATCAAAATAAAATCAAAATCATTTTAAAATAAAGATTGTTTTGTGAAATAAATTAATCGCCTATTTGATACACTCCAAGGTCCCCATAGATCCTGACCTTCTAATCTAATCGCTGATGTGCCTCAACTAAGAGGCTTTGAGCCGGGGAACTGGGCGATCGTCCAATCAGTTTGTTAGAAAAAATGCAACCGGTCACGTTCGTACTCTGCCTGGTGGTGCTGGCAGCCCACTCGCTCCTGGTTTTTGGCGGTGAGCTAGGATTAAGGACAATCTCTATGGCTTCATCTACAGCTCCTTCTTTATTTCCTTTAGCTGACTGTGAAATTGGCGGAAAGAAGCTAAACAAAGGAGAGTCGTACAAGCCAGCCGATCGCTGCATTCAGCACACCTGTCTAGGAACTCCTCCCCGAGTCCAGACCGTTTCGTAAGTAGCCTATCCCGTAGACACAGATACATCCACTTATCCATCATCCACCATCCACTGCAGATGTCCCAGCGTGGCGTCCTTGAAGCCCTGCAAGCTGGTGAGCGATGTGTCCAAGCCCTTTCCCGCCTGCTGTCCCAAGTTTGAATGCTAGAACTGCCGATAAAATGATTCGAATGAAATATGATTCCATTTATGTGTAAAACTAACAATCCAATGGCTTAAATACATACCCTTGTGATAACCCAAAAGGTCCTGTGACACCGAGATCACCGATTGCATCAAATCGTTTACAAAAACCAAAATTGCGCATTTATTTCGATTTCGGTTTGGTATACAGGCTTGAACTTAGTCGTATTTGCTCATTTATATATAGAATATATAGTAAATATTACAAGTTGTGTTCTATGTGTATACATATATAAATATTCTCGTGTCAATTGCCACTAAAATTTGCAGGTTCACCATTCGCTTGGACATGCACATTGTTTGCTTGCATAACAAGTATATATATGTATACATATATCTCTCTGCTTAACTATATATATATGAATTTGTATAGTTTTCTAAAATACGAATTAAGAGCTTGAGGAGGCTCGGGGCCAGCTCGGGGCCAGACCGGCAGTGAAATGATGACCATAGTTCGAATCCTCCTCCTTAGCTTCAACTACACTCACTACGCACGCTCGCACATTCACACCAAAGCACACAGGAAATGTATCTTAGCTTTATGATTATATATATATATATATATATATAAATATAATATATAATATATAATATATAATTTATATATATATTTGTATATGGTAAAAAGGGAACAAATCCAAAACTATATCCGATGCGAGATATTCTCGAGATATTGCAAAGCCTGGACTGGACTCCGATTCGGATTCAGCTTCGGATTTGGCTAAATAACTCTTGTTCCAGCTGTAACCGATTGTAACCTGAGCTAGTCTAAACATTCTTTAACTATGGTCCGTTGGCCCGAGAGCCAGTAATTTGAATATGGGGCATGTCCTTACAATTTAGTACACATTGCTAATGTTAATTACGACATTTGTGTGATAGGATGAATCGATTTGCGTTCTTCTCTTTTCTTTTCTCATTAGATCGGGGAGAACATATAGTAATCTTAAAGTCAAATGGTGTATATTAAAGCCACAAGCTGTTCACGTTTCGAGATTGCAACAAAATAATATGTCAAAAAAGGGTATTGTTTAGGGATATTGTTAAAATCTTTGGGTAGGATTATGAGTTAAAGTAATTCGGATATATTTGCACTATTTGTATAAATTTGTGGGAAAAGCCCTTGTACACTTAAACCAAAAAGAATATATATATATATATAAGGTAGAGGGATTCTGTTGACCGAATTGCTTTGTGACTTGAGAAAATCATAGAATATATGCTCCCCCGACCCATCCTAGTTTAGGGATAGGGAAAGGCGGGCATTTAACCTAATCCGGCGACGCCAGCTGCGGCGCCAGGGACTCCTCCTCTCATTGCCGTGCCGCACGCTCCGTCTCCATCAGGCATTCGCGCACTAGGATTCGGGCATGGACAATGCCCCTCTTTAGCCGCTCCGTGGAGCTGCGCGAGCCAGTGTATGTGGGCCTGATGTCCCGGCCCATCTCCTCGATGACGGCCAGAAGCTGAGCGTATTTGGTAAGCCCGTTTCCAGGTCCCAGCGCTGGCAAGCTCGCCGTCGAGGTGAGCGGCGTGGTAATGTTGGCCGACGTTTGGGTGGTCACCACCACCGGGGATGTGGATGGCGGTGGATACTTCAGCTGCGACGAGCTCAGGTTAAGGCCCATGCTGTTGCTGTTGTTGTTCCCTGAACTGGATGACGATGCATGACCGCCTCCCGAGTTGCGAGCTCCGTTGGTGGCCGCGGCAATGTTGGCCAGGGAGAGGGCTGCCGCAGCGGCAGCCGCCGGCGTGGCCGTAGTGTTGGACTGTTGCTGGAGCAGGGCCAGCTGCGCTTGCAGGAATTGCGGGGAGTATTGCAGAGCGGCGACGGCGGCAGCGGCAGCAGCATTGGCCGCGGCAACCGAGCTTTGCTTGCTGAAATCGGTCCCGCCGCCACCGCCGCTACCACCGGCAGAGGAGCGATCTCGCTTACCGCTGGAGTAGTCCGTGGCGGATGCTCCGCCGGAACCGGAATTGGATCCACGCGAGTGATGAATGGCCGAGATCTGGATCTGGGGCTGTTGTTCGCGCTGCTCCCGTTGCTGCTGGTAGTTGTAGAAGTTCTGCACCTGCGAGCGCGGTATCGGTGTCACCGTGACGTCACTCAACTTGGACTCAACGGCCTGGATGTCCATGATGTCCATTGCGGTTGCTGTTGTTCTTGTAAAGTTGCTGCAAGACAACGGACGCTGTTACTGACGCCACGCTCTTGATTGTATCGCGCCACTTACCTTTTATTCTTTGGTAGTTGCAATACCTCCGGATATCAGTTTGCGGGTTTTTCTAATCCAGCAATTTACGCTTTCCTTTTTTTACGCACAAACAAAAATCTATTGCAACCACCACCAACACAACGTTACATGTTAAGTGTTGGGAGCGTTCTTACGAAGATGCAATACCAAAAAAATACTGCAAAATACTAAAAATATAGTTTGCAGGTGCAATATGTTTAGGTTTACTTTTCGATTTATTAAGCAAGTGGATAACTATTATTATTAAATTTCGTGAGTTAATAACGCAAATCAATCGTTTCTTATTGAGATTCATCTAAAAAATAGATTTTCAAGAAAACAGCTGATGCGCTTTTAAACTTTTAGTGCAGTGCTGCAAAACGTCGCTTTTAGAAATAGAAAAACCAACTTTTAAATGAGACTTTTCGTATTTATTTCTTTTTTCTTTCTCAATTATGCTGTAAAACCCTAAACTGGTCATTATTTAATTGAACTTAGTGCTTAGTTCTATTTTAAATGAGTTACTCAATTGGAATTTCAAACGCAACGGTTATTTACCAACACTTCCCAACGGCTGGGACAGTGCTGCACAATGTAGCGTCATCGTCATGACAGTGTGGCGAAAAACAATAGCGAAGAAACTGTGAAACTATAAAACTCTGCTGTTGACATCTGGTCGCTTTGTGAAGCTATTTCTAACCCTTTAAGTGATATTTCGTTGTGATCGGTTCTTAAATCCCTCAGTGATCTTATGGAAAGTGTTATTAAATTGCAGCGGTTGGGATAGCAGCATTAAAGGTGAGCCATCGGCCCGAAGCAGATTGCAAAAAATTCACTTACATTTCCGCGACCGTCTGTTTCTGCATTTGTGTTTGCGCTTCTATGTGTGTGTGTGTGTGTGTGTGTGTGTGTGGGTGCCCTGTGCATGACGTAAAGCGATAACGTAACGTTGGTTTGCATCTAATTAGCCAAACGTAAGGCATTGATTAGTTACTAAAGCTATTAGCTACTTCCGATTTTTTGTTATTTTTCAAAAGCGGACAGCTGCATATGTGTCGCTATGCGAGCCGCCGCAAAAGCGGGCCGCTAGTGTTGCACAGCGCCACAGATAAAGGGGGACAAAAGAGCCTCCTGCCTCCTCATCGCTACTCATCCCTCTGCGCCTGGCAACCTATTAGTTTTTCGTTTTAGTTTTTTTTTCCGACTTTTTGCCTGTTTATTTTGTTATCCGTTGCCTGACGCGACCAAAGCGGCCAGAACGACCCAAGCGACAGTTGGCATTTGAATTCCCTGAAAAGAAACACACACACACACACACTCGAGAATATAAACACAAACACCAATAAGAAACAGACGCTGTCGGCGGGCGACCCCGAAAAAAAACGAGACGTTAACTGTTAAAAAAGTAAAATTATTAAAGAAAAAGCGAGAGAATCGAAAAAAGTTTGGATCAAGCAGGCTGTGGGGTTTGTGCCGCTTTTGTTAGTCAGTTGGGAAGCACGATACTGGCATTCAGTATTAGTTTCGGTCAGTTAACGTGAGTAAGATTTTTGAGGAGCACAAAACTAAACAAATATTTCGGCCTGAAAAAATTACGACTTTTTAATTTTGTAACGCAGAGATTTTTTGCACTTTTCAACAACTAAAAAAAAAGAGTGAAGCAGTTCGAGCCGCGTCCGCGATTAACGGAACTTTTACTCTCCCAGCAGACAGCTGAAAACAGCAGAAGGAAAAACAAAGCGAAGGAAAATCAAGAGAGAGAGAGAGAGAGAGAACCGCCGCGGAAGATCGTCGACGACCGCTCAACCTGCACGCACGCGTCCGGTCTTGTCAAATCTTGAATTGGCTGAAAAACACTCACAGCAATAGCTCCACAGCACAGCTCCCCAGGTCAAGGCTCACGGCTAACATTCGCAGGATCGCAAGGAGCAAGTACATCATCAGAAGCATCAACAAGATAAGCAGCAGCAGCAGCAGCAACAAGAGCAGCAGCAGCAACGCAGCATCATTTAAAGCATCATTAAAAGCATCAGCAATACAAATAAGAAGGAGGAAGGCGACATCATCAGGATCGATCAGTTCGAGTTACAGTTGCAGATTTTAAGAATAATATTAAGAATAATTAATATTAAGAGATTCATAAGATTGAGATTGAGATTTTACACAGAAAGATATGGACATGATTACAGTGGGACAGAGCGTCAAAATTAAGCGCACCGATGGACGCGTCCACATGGCTGTGGTGGCGGTGATCAATCAGTCGGGCAAATGCATCACCGTCGAGTGGTACGAGCGGGGCGAGACTAAGGGCAAGGAGGTGGAACTAGATGCCATATTGACTTTGAATCCAGAGCTGATGCAGGACGCTGTCGAGCAACATGCGGCCCCCGAGCCGAAGAAACAGGCCACAGCCCCGATGAATCTGTCGCGCAATCCCACACAGTCGGCCATCGGTGGCAACCTGACCAGCCGCATGACCATGGGCGGCAATCAGCTGAACAAGATTCACGAGACCGCAGCATCTGCGACCACATCAGCATCGGCATCCGTGCCGCATCCGTTGGGCAATAGCAATGGGAGCAATACCAATACTCACAGCAGCGCCTCCAACACGAACACAGTGGCCACGGCGGCCACCAGCGGCACAGGACTGCAGCGTCCCCGGTACACCCAGTCGATCAATGCCAGCAGCCAGCAGACGCGCATCGCGTCCGCCGTTCCCAACAACACAATGCCCAATCCCACGGCCGTGAGCATAGCCTCGGCAGCAGCTGCCGCCATGACTAGCAACAATACGACACAGGGGGGAGCAGGCGGAGCCCGCCGCTCGCACGCCCTCAAGGAGGTGGAGCGCTTGAAGGAGAACCGCGAGAAGCGACGCGCTCGCCAGGCCGAGATGAAGGAGGAGAAGGTGGCATTGATGAATCAGGATCCGGGCAATCCGAACTGGGAGACGGCGCAGATGATCCGCGAGTACCAGAGCACGTTGGAGTTTGTCCCTCTGTTGGATGGCCAGGCCGTGGATGACCATCAGATCACGGTGTGTGTGCGCAAGCGTCCGATCAGTCGCAAGGAGTTCAATCGCAAGGAGATCGACGTGATTTCGGTGCCGCGCAAGGACATGCTCATCGTTCATGAGCCGCGCAGCAAGGTCGACCTCACCAAGTTCCTTGAGAATCACAAGTTTCGCTTCGACTATGCCTTCAATGACACCTGCGACAATGCCATGGTGTACAAGTGAGTAGTTTTTCTTCGTATTAGTTGTTGGTTTAAATCGAAAAACTGTTCAAAATCCAAAAAAAAACAAAACAAAACCCGAATTCGGAATTTGTCCATATTTGTAGTTAGCCAGTTTCCAGATGACATTGTTTACCTGGCCAAGTTTACGAAATCTGTCTGTATTATTAGTTTTCTTGATTAGCTTTTGGGGAAGTCCTGTTTAGGATTTCAAAGGGTTTCCAAGCGTTTCGATCTGCAGAACTATCTTTAAATCGCGGAAATCGCGGAAATCCCACCAAGAAATCTAGTTCATCTCATCTCACGATTTTTTATATATATCCAGAGAAAGTCCTGGTTATTTTTCAAGTGCTTTTTAAGGTGTTTCAATCTAAAGAGATCCGTATATCTTCGCTGTGATGGCAAAACTATCTTTAAATCGCGGAAATCCCTGCAAGAAATCTAGTTCTTTAAGAGCTCTCTAGATCCGAATAGAGCTTGGCTTGGCTTGGAAGGGAGATGATTAAGAAATAGATGCATCTGTTTTGTGATCGAATCCAATAACGAATCACAGTTTTTTACTCATCTCTGACCAAACAACTCATTCACACGGATAGATGTACTCGCATTCATGTGGCAACCAACCACACATGCAACCAACAAGCGACTCTGAAAAGCAGTCGCTCCCGAAATAGCCAAGTTTGTGTTTCTTTGGCCGGTTTGCGGCTCGAGCAGTATCGAGTATGACTAACCCCAAAAGCCGTCGTCTGTCTGTCCGTTTCAAATACATTCAAAGCCTGACGCTCTAAACTGAAATGGTTCCCGAGACCCGAGTGGTCGGTCAGGGAGGGGAGGGAACGAGATTAACCATTAACCATTAACCATTAGTAATTGTTTGGCTTCAATTGAATTAAATCAGCCCGTCCCCGGTACTATCGCTGCTGGCTTTTTCTTTCTTTCCAAACGTTTTCCGGCTCTGCGCATGAGTCAGTGGCTCTAATACCAGTCTGGGAATTGGTAACGATACGAGTTCGAGTGCGTCACGTAACGTTGAACGTCACCTTACGTCACGATGGACTCGACCGACTCTGCTGACTCTGCGGACTCTGCGGACTCCCCCGTGAATAATTCAGAGATAAATAAAAGCCATCAAACTTTATGGGTCTTAAAAATGATCAAGAAAACATTAGTACATTCATTTCCAAAAGCTAATCAAGAATGTATAATATATTTTCGAGTAAATGCTAAATTATTGAAGCTATCCAATTGGCAAGCAATTAGATTTAGACATAAAAACGGCTTTTATTGATACAAATCTCTAAATATCCCGCAGATACACAGCCAAGCCATTGGTGAAGACCATTTTCGAGGGAGGGATGGCGACATGCTTTGCCTATGGACAGACCGGATCCGGAAAGACACACACCATGGGTGGGGAGTTTAATGGAAAGGTTCAGGACTGCAAGAATGGCATCTATGCGATGGCAGCCAAGGATGTTTTTGTGACCTTAAACACGCCGCGCTACCGCTCGATGAACCTCGTCGTTTCGGCCAGTTTCTTTGAGATCTACAGCGGCAAGGTAAGTATCGGGTTTAAAATGTTCCCCTAAACTATATAAATAATACTCTCCCTCTTCAGGTCTTTGATCTATTGGCGGACAAACAGAAACTTCGCGTTCTGGAGGATGGCAAGCAGCAGGTGCAGGTGGTGGGCCTTACCGAGAAGGTGGTGGACAGTGTCGAGGAAGTCCTAAAATTGATCCAGCACGGAAACGCTGCCCGAACCTCCGGCCAGACCTCGGCCAACTCCAACTCGTCGCGTTCGCACGCCGTTTTCCAGATCGTGCTGCGTCCCATGGGCTCTACGAAGATTCACGGCAAATTCTCGTTCATCGATCTGGCGGGCAATGAGCGTGGCGTGGACACCTCCTCGGCCGATCGCCAGACCCGCATGGAGGGTGCGGAGATCAACAAGTCGCTGCTGGCGCTCAAGGAGTGCATTCGCGCCCTCGGCAAGCAGTCGGCCCACCTGCCCTTCCGCGTCTCCAAACTCACCCAAGTGCTGCGCGATTCGTTCATCGGCGAGAAGAGCAAGACCTGCATGATTGCCATGATATCGCCGGGACTGAGCTCCTGCGAGCACACGCTCAACACGCTACGCTATGCGGACCGTGTCAAGGAGCTGGTTGTGAAGGACATTGCCGAGATAATGGGACCCGGCGGTGACAACGACATTGTCGAGGTCATGGACGACGACGAGGAGGAGGAGAACAATCCGGTCCACTCGCATGTCCAGCAAGTGCAGCCGCAGCATCCGCATGCCCATCTTCAGACCTCCAGTCAGGGCATGAACCAGCGGGGCGGTGGCGGCGGCGGCACCACCTCTCATTCCCATCACTCGGCCGCTGGCATTCACAACAATAATAATAACAATAAGAATGGAAACGCTGGCACCATGGATCTAGCAATGTTGACTTCGCTAAGCGTAAGTATTTCCTTACTAATGTCTAAGTTTAAGTTTAAATTTAAGTTTTAGTTTGAAATGTTGGAAATGCCAAAACTATTGTATATTATTTCCATATTTCTTGTAAAAAAAAAGTACGAGAAGTAACCTTAAGTAGGCTCTGACAGTGTGTCCTTCCAAGTAGGCTTTGCTGTTTACTTTGAACCGGTTAGTTGTCCAGTTTCTCACTTGAAGCGTCGTCGGGTCTCGTACAGTTTGATATTTCGGGTTGTGAGATTAGTCGATACGTTCGGGGGTTCTCTTCATGATGCCAAAATTGGTGACAAAACGTTGCTCCAACGATCACACAGATCGTCGCCAAATGCCGAATACCGCGCCGTATACCAATCCTCGTACTCTGCGCTCCGTTTACGGTGCAGCTGGACAGGGTCCAGTCAATGCGAACGCAGCCCTGCCCGTGACTGGAAGAAGACCAGGAAGTGGACAGTCGGTAAGGCCAGCAGCGGGACAGGAGAATCCGCCGCCACGTGTCTGGAACAGCAATAAGCCCAAGACTCCGATGGCGGCCAGAAGCTATTACGTTTATGCCAAGCAGCCGGCTCCGGGCAAGGCACTTTCCGCTCGTAAGGCAGCCAGGACACCCAAGCAGTGGGTGCATCCCCCGTATCCGGTTCATCGGGAGAAGAGTGAGAAGAACCGCAGCGATCGCGGTCGGAACTATGAGACTTTCTATGTTCCATTCGAAGAGAACTGTGTTGTGTCGCGACCGAAAGCCCAAGGGTTCTTTGTGCCATTGGATAATCATGAGTTGCCGCTGGCACGTCGACCGGAAGTGCGTCCAGCCTTGGAGATCGAAGCGAACATGTCGAAGGACCGGGACCAGGATCAGGCAGAAGCCAAGCGCCGTCAGCGCTACTTGAAGCGCTGCACCCAAAGAAACGAAGCCAATGAGCAGCGTAAAGCGACTATCGATCAGGATCCGTTGAAGGATCAGCCGCAGCATGAGGGAAAGCCTCAAATCCAGTACAGACACTTTCAGAGACTGCGTCCAGCCGGGGAACGTTACGTATTGAAGCTACAGACGGCCCAGGAGATCGATCAGATGGCCGCCTTGATAGTCGCTGTCAAGAAGCATCTGTCGGACAAGGAGGAACCGATGTCCGTGGAGAATGTGCCGCCATTGCCGCCACCGCCACAGTTCGCCGAAGAAAACCAACATCCCCGACTGGAGCGCAGCAAGACGCACATGATCTTCTCGATTTTCGACTGCGACGAGGTGCTCTACGAATACGCTTGCCACTTGCCGTTCGTTCGCGATCCTTCCGACCCCAAGGCGGTGCGTCCCAAGACCAGAAGGGGTTCCAAACCAACAAACCTCAACTGAAAACCAATCCATTTATTTTGTTACGCCTTCAACTGAAGCAGAAATTTTACTTCAATGCTTTGGAGTGTTACTCGAATCGGTATTCGATTAATGATAGAAAAGGTACAATCCTATACATCCTATTATCCTTTTATAGCCACACAAACCTTAGTCCTAAGATGCAATACTAACTATTTTTATTTTTCTTTCGATAAACAGGAACACGATATGTCGGACGAGTTGCTTGTCCAACATCAAGCGATCGACGACCTGCAACAGACCGAGGAGATGGTGGTGGAATACCATCGCACCGTGAACGCCACTCTGGAAACCTTCCTCAACGAATCGAAGGCACTGTACAATCTGACCAACTATGTCGACTATGACCAGGAGGGATACTGCAAGCGCGGCGAAACAATGTTCTCCCAACTGCAGGAGATTGCCGTCCAGTGCCGGGAAATGATGGCCGAATACCGAAACAAGCTGGTCAAGGAGGAGATGCTATCGTGCAGCTTCAACGCGCCGAATAGCAAACGCTAGGACGTGGGACCGGAAATCATTTCAAAATCACTTCTGGTCAACAACATCCCTTCCTCAATTCTTCAAATATTTTCATCTAAATACTCCTGGCTTCCCTCTTGTTTTTTTTTAACCCCGCCATAGAATGTCGTCTGCGATCGCAGCTTCGCTTGAAGTTGAGACTCCACGATCCTTTCGACCCCAACCACTAACCCTGAGGCACTGCCGGCGATCCGGTCAGGTGAGGGTTTCGGTTGGTCTGGCGGCTGGTTAAACCTTGTTGCGAAAAGAAAAAAAAACAAAATAATAATCGAGAAATCGAGCAAAAAAATCACCCAAAAACACACATTTGGACAGCTGGACTGCAAGACTACAGGACTACAGGACGGATAACAGATAACTGACTGACCACCAGAACCTCCATCAACAACTTACTTACGAAACTATGCTGGAACATTGTTATACGCCAGAGGAAGCCAGGAGTCATTTCTAAATGTATAAAAAAAAAAGCTGAGCTCCCTTTTCCCTTTTGGGACAATTTTACCGATTTGTAGTCTTAGCATATGAATAAAATTACTGCTTCAGTTAGAAGATATGTTCATCTCTTGGATGTTAAATCCCGATTCCAGACTTAATCGTCTCCTAATCTTCCCCCGTCTTGCCCGTCTTAGCTTCTATCATCTAACCGCTTCCGTGGGCAACGGATTGGCGATTTTATTTTTTCGATTTTATGAGATGGAAACTGATTCTATTATGATTTTCATTGCAGTCAAAACTTTGTGAAGGAAAAAGACATTTACCATATTTTAATTACTATACTTACCATCTACTACATCTATTACATCTACTATTTACACACAAATAATATGAGAGATTCCATTTACTATAATTACCAACTAAATGTTAAATGCGAATTGTTTCCATTGAAAGTTTCTCGTTTGAAAACGCTCTCGTTAAAACGTTAATGCCACGGCACAAAAACAAAGGGATTACATTTAACTATTATGAATTAATTGCGAACTGTATTTATTTAAAGGCCACAAAACTGTATTTAATTTGTATTAATTTATTAAACACAAAAGATATAAAAGAACCATTGCACCAAATCCAAACTAACATACGTATTCTCACCATAACTTTAATAATTATTCTTTTTTTGTTTCGAAAACCTGAACTGTAATCTTTTGAGAGTTTTTCATCACTCATTGTTTCCTCAGTTTTCTGATACCAACCATATATATATATATATATATTATATATTCTATACATATAATTTATAATGTATTTTTTTTTTGTCGTACTCAATTTTAAGAGACTTTGGTGAAGAATTTAGAATGCAAAACCATTACCTTTGCTAATATTATTTAGAGATTTGATTTGCATTTCATTTTGTACTAATATTTATTATATTTTTAATTACTTTATATGACTAAAAATTATATAGAAAGCAAATCAAATGAAACATAACCAAACACACACGACCACACCGCTTGTACTGCGTTAAAAAATAAAAACAAAAAAAGTTTTAACACTAAAATCGTACCCCAAATAGCTGGGGACGTCGTAACCTAGCCTTATGATAAAACAAAACGCACAAAACGTAAAAAAAGACAAAAAATATCAAATAAAATCAAAGAAAAATGCAAATTTATGAAGTATTCACGAAAAGAATTAAGAAAACATACGTGCTTCTCCTAAGGTATTTATCCAGTCAAGGCGTTTATATATATATTTTTTTTTATTTTGTTTGTTAATGCATTTTCTTAGAGCACTTTAAATGATAGCAGAATCCAAGACAGAGGAATGACAATTTTTTTTAATCCACTAAATGCGAGTTTTTAAAACAAATGTTAATACGAAAACGAAAAATGAAAAATGAAAATGAAACTGAATAATGAGTGCTTCGATATTATGCAGAATAAATAAAGTGTTAGGACTTGAACTCTAATAATGTATTATTAAATATAAATATTAATTTATATTGTAATAAAAGTGAACATACACAACTAAATTTAACATTAAAGATGTGTAAAAGAAAACTAAATGTGTTTTATTTACTTTGAAATGGGGAAAATGTATAAAAATTGTTTTTCTTCGCTAGTTCCTTTAATTTGAAATAAATACAGGTTTTTCTTTCAATTGTGTTCTTCCCCTAAAACTATATTCAAATTTTGATATCATAGGATACTGTTAACCATCAGTCACCCCCTTTTGCGACGACCATGCCTGTCAGTTATGTTGTGTCGGCGCTTTGGTCACACTTATATCAGTGCTGCCGTTATAGAGTAATCAAAAACAGTTAGATCTTATTATCGGAAAATACAAAAACCCTATATTATCAGTCAACTAAATTTACATATTCCTAGATTACGTTGCATAATAATTTTTAAAGGTACATAGTGCAAAAAATGGGATTAAAACCGGGATAACGTCGGCCAGTTCTACCGCATGACCATTTGAAATTCGACAGAAAACAGCCAATTTGGCATCACTGTATTGAAGTGACGTGGAACGCTCGTGGAAATTTGAATTGGAATTAATGGATTTGGATGTTATAGCTTCTGCCAGACCGCTGAATAGCTAAAATGTTGGACTTTGTGGTGGTATTCACGAAGGGCGGCGTCGTGCTGTGGAACTCGAAGTCGAATGGGAGCACCAGTGGCCAGCCCGGGAGCAGTTTCACCTCCTGCATCAACGGTTTGATCCGTGGCGTTATCCTGGAGGTAAGTGCGGTCTATGGACTATCTGGCACCTTAATAAAACTCCTCTGTCTTACAGGAACGCAACACGGAGGCCAAGTACTTCGAGGAGGATCATCTAGCCGTGCAGTTCAAGCTGGACAATGAACTGGACCTGGTCTTTGCCGCCGTCTTCCAGAAGGTCATCAAGCTGACCTACCTGGACACTTTCCTGTCGGAAATGCAGCTGGCCTTCAGGGAGAAATTCAGCGGCATCCCAGCCGCTGGACGCCTCTGTGAATCCTACGACTTCGACCGTGAATTCCGAAGGGTTCTGAGCGCGGCCGAGGAAGCATCCGCCAAGCAGGTCAAGGCTCCCAAGGCCATGCGGTCCTACAACGAGTCGCAAAAGTCAAAGAAGACCGTCGCCTCAATGATCCAGGACGATGGCAAGAAGCCCGCGTCGGAGAAGCGTGTCAACATACAGGAATCGTATCAACAGGAGCAGACCCCTTCGTCGCCCCCGCGCTCCAAGGAGGACATCATTGCCGAGAACCGACGCAAGTTACGTGAAAAGCTTACGCCCACCAAGAAGACCTCTCCGGGTGAACCCAAGCCGAGTAAGCCGTCGGCCAGCGAAAAAGCTGGCAAGAAGCCACGCGTCTGGGACTTGGGCGGCAATTCCAAGGATGCTGTGCTGCTCGACCGATCCAAGGATGCGCCCGAGGACGTACAGTACCAGAGCATTAACAGCGATGTAAGCTATCAAGTATTTTTTTGCTTTAAAATCGAACTATAACCCTGAAATCTCGATTTCTAGCTGGTGGGCACTATGCAGGGCGTGATTCCCGACCTGGACGTGGAGAGCGAGGACGACAACAGCGCTGAGTCCACCGACGAGGAGGAAGCCGAGGAGCTGTCGCAGTCCAGGAAGAACAAACGTGGCGGCGGTGGCCTGCTCTCGTACTTCAAGGGAATCGTTGGCGCCAAGACCATGTCGTTGGCGGAGCTGCAACCGGCGCTGGAGAAGATGCGCGACCATCTAATCTCCAAGAACGTGGCATCCGAGATAGCGTCCAAGCTCTGCGATTCGGTAGCCAGCAGTCTGGAGGGCAAACAAATGGGAACCTTCGACAGTGTCGCCGGACAGGTGAAGGAGGCACTGACGCAGTCACTGGTCAGGATTCTATCGCCCAAGCGGCGGATAGACATCATACGCGATGCCCTGGAATCGAAGCGAAACGGTCGACCCTACACAATCATCTTTTGCGGCGTGAATGGCGTGGGCAAGTCCACGAATCTGGCCAAGATATGCTTTTGGCTAATCGAGAATGACTTTAATGTTTTGATCGCCGCCTGCGACACGTTCCGAGCCGGAGCTGTGGAGCAGCTGCGCACCCATACCCGCCACCTCAACGCCCTGCATCCGCCGACGAAGCACAACGGTCGCACCATGGTCCAGCTATACGAGAAGGGCTACGGCAAGGACGCTGCCGGCATTGCCATGGAGGCCATCAAGTTTTCCCACGACACCAAAGTCGATGTGGTGCTGGTGGACACGGCCGGACGAATGCAGGACAATGAGCCACTGATGAGGTCCCTGTCGAAGCTAATCAAGGTCAATAACCCGGACCTGGTGCTCTTCGTCGGCGAGGCACTGGTGGGCAACGAGGCCGTGGACCAACTCGTCAAGTTCAACCAATCCCTGGCCGACTACTCCTCCAACGAGAATCCCCACATCATCGACGGCATTGTTCTGACCAAGTTCGACACCATTGACGACAAAGTGGGTGCCGCCATCTCGATGACCTACATCACCGGCCAGCCCATCGTCTTCGTGGGCACGGGTCAGACCTATGCCGACCTCAAGGCAATCAATGTGACGGCGGTGGTCAACTCGCTTATGAAGTAGACGAAAGTAGAAGCCATCCTGTTAATCTCCTTTATATTCCAATCCTGTTTGTTTTCGTCCTTTTACCCTTTACCCTTCACCTTTTACCTTTTGTTTCCCGGATCAAATTTTAGAGCTTTTGTCCATTTTTGTTGTTAAAAATATCGTTGATTATATTAGTTTTTTTTTTAGAGAGTGAACCTTATCTGCTTTTTTCGTATAGTTCATTCTCTTCCATAGTTCATGGCTTTTATTTATTTTCATTCTGGTCTGGAATGAAGCGCCACTTTTTATCCAATTGGTTTTTTGAATTGTACATTTTTATACAAGTAAAGTGATTTTTTTTATCAAAACAAAACATATTGTTTTCCTTTCTGCAGAATCAAAAATACCATAGAACGATCAAAATGTTAAATAAAATATAAAGAAGAATAGAAATACGCATAAATTTTCTCACAGATATTGAATACGAGTTTTGTTTTTTTTTTTTTATTAAATGTTATAACTTTAGGCGAGTTCGGGGATTTGGAGTTAGGAAAGTAATATGGATAGTGGACTTTGGGGTGATAAACTTGAAGGCTTAATCTATTTGTAGAACTCGTGCTCCTGCTCGTCCTTCTTGATATTGTTCTTGTAGCCCTTCTCAAAGTCCTTGGCCAGGACAATGTAGCGATTCTCACGCACAGCATGCATGCCGGCCTCCTGGCAGATGGCATTGATATCGGCGCCGGATATCTTGTCCGGTCGCGCCACAAACTCCTCGAGATCGACGTCCTCGCTGAGGTTCATTTTGGAGGTGATCGTGGAGAAGACGAGTCGCTTCTGGCGACGATCGGGCAGTGGGAACTCGATCTTACGATCCAGACGGCCGGGACGCAGCAGAGCCGGATCCAGGGTGTCCGCCCGATTGGTGGCCATGATCACCTTGACGTTGGTGGTCTGATCGAAGCCGTCCATCTGGTTGAGCAGCTCCAGCAGGATGCGCTGAACCTCGCGATCGGCTCCAGTTTGGGCATCGAAACGTTTCGTGGCAATCGCATCGATCTCATCGATGAAGATGATGGCCGGGGCATTCTCCTTGGCCAGACGGAAGACGTCGCGAACCATGCGCGGACCCTCGCCGAGGTACTTCTGCACGAACTCTGATCCCACCACTCGAATGAACGAGGCAGTGGTGTGGTGGGCCACAGCCTTGGCCAGCATCGTCTTGCCGCATCCGGGCGGACCGTACATCAGGACACCGCGCGGCGGGTCGATACCGATCTGCTTGTAGAGCTCAAAGTGGGTGAGGGGCAGCTCAACTGCCTCGCGAATCTCTTGCTTCTGCATGTCCATGCCTCCGATGTCGGCGTAGCTGACGTCCGGCTTCTCGTCCGGCTGCAGCATCGAAATGGAGCTGTCCGCCTCTGGCGGGAGGACATCGACCAAGGCGTTGCTGTGCTTGTGCAGCGCCACCGAGGCGGAGGGCTTCAACAGCTCCCGATCAATGGTGGACAGAATGCGAACATAGTAGTTGCTGCCCGTGGTGGAGCCGACGATGCCAGTGTTCTGGTCGACGGCCTCCAGGAACTGGCCGATTACCAGCGGCACCGATTGGATACGCTTCACCTCCTCCTGGGCGTGGAGGTACTCCTTCTTGAGGTTTCTTTGCTCATCCTTAATGTACTCCTCCTGCACTTCGATGAACTCCAGAGTTTTTTGCAGTTTCTAGAAAAGAAAAGGTGAGATCTTTGTTTCTAAGTAGGATCACCTTGGCTGCCTTACCTTGTAGCGCACATACAGATCGTCAATGTCCAGTTCGTCGAGGGAACTGTGGGCATCCTTCAGTTTCAAGTCGGAGAGTTCATCCTGGCAATGGGGTATGTGAAAAATAACCAGGACTTCCTTAAGATTTAATTAACTTACCTTCTCCGGCATCAGTACGTCCATGTTGTAAGGCATTTCTTGCGTCTCGCTGTGAGTTTCGGTTCTTTTTGTTTTAATTTGCGGCGGAGACGGGAAAATGACTCGTCAAAAACAAGCCAACGTTTATTAGCGATGACAACCCTGCCGGTGGCGTAAAATACCAGATGGGGGTCGCACTTAAGATCAAGGAGGGCCACTGAGAGGGCTGCCACCACACGAAACTATCGCTGCCATCACTAGCGACTATCGATGGCGATGCTCCCATTTGTTGTTCCGCAGTGTGTACACACTGGCACCCGACCATTTTTAATTCTCATAAGAAAAACACATTTAACTCGCGAGATCTGTATTCTGCTTCGATTTTCGCCGTGCGTGTGAACCGATACGAACTACGCGACACATGAGCTGGACTGTGCAATTGAATTAGCGTCCCATTGTTCAGTGCACGCCGCTGCCTGATGGATGAAAATGCTGCCTGCAGCCGCTTTAAAGTGTCAGTATCATTGTCCTGGGCTGCCAAAACTCCCCCGTCCCTCCCCGTGCCCCGTACACCGTCTCTTGGCCTCTTGGTCCGCCCCCTCTTCACCCCCTCGCACCGTTGTACGCACGCATCGATTTGGGCTAAACGTTAGATACCTCCTAACGCAATTGTTAGGGTGGAAAAAATAATACGCGCATAGTAAATAAAAAAACAGCGAGTGGAAGGAAAAAAAGAATGGATTGATCGGGCTGGGAGTCCGGTGCAGTGATTTTCTCCACTTTTGCGATGGCGTGGGGAAAAGCGGAAAAGTGCAGGGGCCACTCGAGATACGAAAAAGTGAAATACAAACTTTGAAGCAAAACAAAAGCGAAACCGAAACCGAAACCGTTAACAGGAATTCTATGTGAACACGCGTGAAACGGAAAACGGAAAACGTTAAACCTTAAACAATCCAACGGGGTATTAAATGCAACTACACTCAAATCATAACAAAAACAACACATAAAACTCCAATAGAAAATGTTTATTGTATAATTTTCCCCCTCTATCAGTGTGTGTGTGTGTGTGTATGTAATGGTGCCCCTGTTTGCATGTGTGTGTAAGTTTGTAACGGTGTGTGTGTGTGTGTGTGTGGAGTTTTTTTTTTTTTTTTTTTTTTCGGATTTAATTTATTTTGTGGCGGTTTTTTATTTGTCAACAAATTGGGGAATAAAAAATTTAACGAAAATGTTCTCCCTCTCTCTCTCTCTCTGGCAGGACAGGAAAAAGGATCCGAAACTGAATTTGTGCAACGAACTGTTTGATCCAGTAGTGGCCTCCACATGAAGACGATGTCGCGCTTCGGCCTGCGCCGCGGCTTCAAGCTTTCCGAGGAGCAGCAGCAGGTCAATGGCAAGAGCAGCACCGCCCTGGCGGCCACGCCCCCCAATCTGAATGCGAATCCCTCGCAGCAGCAGCGCAAGAAACGGCAACTGCTGGAGGCACCGGACCCGGATCCGGACACCGAACCAGAACCGGATCCCCAGCAGGTGGAGCAACAGGAACCCTTGTCCCTGATCTGCAGTCTGCCGCTGGAGAGGTTGCCTCGTCTGGTGGAGAAGCTGCAGTTGCTCAACGAGGAGAGGCTGGAACGGGAGAGGGAAAGGGAACGGGAAAGGGAACGCGAACGCGAACGCGAACGGGAAAGGGAACGGGATGATGTCTCCTCCTCCAGCTATGGCCATTCAAAGGTCTTGTGTCTGTACTGTGATAGAAAGTTTGCCTCCGGCAAGCTGCAGGCCAAGCATGTGGACAAGTTCCATACGGAGCGGCAGGAGCGACGCTGCAGCGGACGCTCGACCAGCTCCAACACTCAGTGCTCCAGCTCGGGCTTCCCCGGCTGTCAGATGTGCGCCCAGCAAGCGAATCGCCCCCGCCAGGCAACGCCCCCCCAAATCTGCCTGCCGCAGAAGCATCTGGAGCAGCTGTTCCAGCACCTGAGCGAGCAGCATGCGGACAAGTACTTTGGCTGCCGGCCGTGTCGCCTGCGCTTCCAGGACGCCGACCACCTGGCCGGACACCAGCGGCAGCAGCATCTGCCCGCGCCCACGCCGGAGGAGACCGTCCTCCCCCCCAATCCTAAGCCGGGTCTTATGGGGGCCGACGAGCCGGTTCTGTTTCGCCTGGGACTCACCCAGAACCGGTTGCCCGGCAATCGGATTCGGGGACAGCGCAAAGAGGAGGAACCGCCGCCCCTGACCATCAGCAAGTCGAGGAGCAGCAGCCGGGCGGCGGCCCAACGACACCAACAACAGCAACAGCAACAGTTGCTCCAGCAGCCACAGCAGCTGCTCCAGCAGCCACAGCAATCCCTGCAGACTACATCGTTGGCAGCGCAGGATGCATCCGGGCATGCGGAGGCGATATTCCGGCTGCCCAGTGTGGCCGCCGCTTCCGTCTTCGACGACAACTTCTACAGGGATGTGGTCAACAATGTGCGCAACAACCTGCAGAACCACCTGGACGGAAGGCTCTTGACCACATCAAGCAACACCCCAACCAGCAGCAGCAGCAGCAGCAGCAGCAGCGTTAAGTCGGAGCTGTTCCTGCTGCATGGGCCGAGCACCCACCAGATGGGAGCCGGCGGTGCCACATATCCCACATTGCTGACCAGCGAGCAGTTCGGCGGCAATGGACCCGGCGAGCTGCTGCCAATGGCCAAGTTCCGGCGGAGGCCGCACACGAAGCACAGCTGGAAATGGAAATGGGACTACGTGAAGAAGTTCACGTTGATCAACGAGGGCGGGCGGCTGGTGAAGAAGCCGAAGCAGCCCAGCTGCCTGGGCCAGCGCGATCTCTCCAAGCTGGACATGTGGACGCAGCTGACGATGCGTCAGAAGCACGATCTCTCGCTGTCGCTCACCCTGGCGGAGCACGAGCTCGACCACGAGCAGCGCCGTCTGCTGGAACAGCTCAATCTGATACTGGACCACCGCCTCTTGCCGCACATTATCCTCGAGCAGAACGAGCAGGCGGTGATCAAGTGCGAACAGGACGACGAGGACGAGGAGGAAGACGACACTGGGCTGGGGTCGCGGCACAGGGATCCGGCGGATGAGCTGCTGTCGCAGGGATTCGCCGACGAAGGGTTCCTGTCGCTGCTGCAGCTCCAACCGAAGGCCAATCGGGGAACCAGCACCCAGTTGGTGCGCAGCACAGAGGTGGTGGGGCGTGGCGAGGAGCGGATCAGGAGCCGG
The DNA here is from genome assembly GCA_035047325.1 of Drosophila vallismaia. Taxonomy (NCBI): domain Eukaryota; kingdom Metazoa; phylum Arthropoda; class Insecta; order Diptera; family Drosophilidae; genus Drosophila; species Drosophila vallismaia. The sequence goes on along the minus strand of JAWNPU010000025.1, from coordinate 8,737,316 downwards.
CTGGTGCTGAGCGGGGAATGGGCGCGGCCGCGGCTCTACCTGTGCATCTGCTGCGGCGCCAAGTTCGACCAGCGCAAGTCCCTGGAGGAGCACAAGACCTTCCGGCACTCGCACATCTATGCCACCCACTACGAGGTGGTGGGTCGCGAGCTTCTGGCCGGGAATCTCCTGCGGCATCTCTTCATACCGAAGCGGGCGCTGGGACGTTTTGCCTCCGCCACAAACTGTTTCCGGTGGCCACAGGTGGCCCAGACGGCTGTGGTGTCGGTGCCGGTTCAGCAGCCGAAGCAGGAGCCGGAACGCCTGCAGCCCGAGGAGGAGACTCGCTCGTCAGCCTCGTCGCGCTCCTCGTACGAAGTGTCCACGCCAACGCCACTCTCCGGCCTGGAGCAGCAGCAACCGTCTCCTGCCTCCGGCTCAGGAGGCTCTTCCTGTTCCCCCAGCTCATCCTCTGCCTCCACACCCATGTCCAATTCCACGTCCATGTCGATATCGACAGCCACCTGCTCCACCTCCACCTCCGCCTCCGCCTCATCCTCCTCATCCGCTCCCTCGAGCTGCACCAAGTGCGGGCGCAAGTGCAGCGGCCTCATGGATCTCTACCGGCACATGCTCGACTGCTCCGGTGACTATGTGTGGTCGCTGGCCAAGAAGCGCAAGTATCGCTACTACTGCGGCACCAAGAAGCGTCGCGCCTTCTCCAAGAAGCCGCTCAAGCAGCTTTCGGCTCGCAAGAAGGAGAAGCTAGAGGTGGAGGTCGAGGCGGAGGGCGATGCCGAAGCGGAGGAGGGTGATGTGGCCGAGGGTGAGGAGAGCGGCTCCGGATCCTCCAAACTGAAGAACTCTCCCCGCCAAAGGCCCAGCGATGGTGAGTCTTTGTAGAACTCTCTTTTGTAGTCCCTTTAATCCATATTCCTTGCCATCCTTTTCAGCTGAATCGATTCGGAAAATGCTGGAAAACCTGCCTGCCAAGCGCGTCTGCAAGAAGATCTTTCCCGTGGACAACAAGGCCAAGCGGAAGGCCAAATCCATGGTCAAGTCGATGGCCAAGAGTCTAGCCAAATCAAAGGCCAAAGCGAAATCAAAATCCAAGCAGCAGCGGAGCAGCACCAAAAGGATCTACAATCAGCATTTGCTGCGCACCACCCGCTCTCGCTCCCGGTCCTCGCTGGTGGCCACTACCTCCTCCGGACGCAAGCAGAAGCAGCAGCAGCAGCAACAACAGCAGCAGAAAAAGCTCCAGAAACAGAAGCGCCAACAGCAGCGACGGGCCAAGCTGGCCAGAGTCCAATCCCCGCCGGAAACGCCGGAGCAAACGCCCGGCAAGCAGGAGCTGGGAAAAGCCAATACCACCACTACCACTGTCACTGCCACTGTCCAAACCAAGTCAAGATCTCCCGCTGAGGACAGGCCACAGCCACTGGCATTGTCTCTTCCACTTCCAGAGCCAGTTATGCCGCTTCCGACGGCCTGCCAGGACTCGGAACCGGCCTCGCCCACGCCCAGCAAGCAACTGATGCCCACGCCACCCACGACACCTGCTCCGGCCACTAAGTCTCCGCCAGTTCCGGTTGCCACTGTACCATCTACTCCTCGCCTATCCAATCTCAACTCGAATGTGAAGCGGAGCAAGAGGATCAGCGACTGCATAGCCATGCTGACAGGGAAGCTGGAGGAGAAGCTCAAGACGGAACAGGTGCCGCTGGAGAAGGCCAAGGCGCCCAAGGAGAAGGAGAAACCGGAGGAGGTGAAACCCAAGGAGTTGCCGGAGCCGCCGACAGTGACGCCAGAGGAGCCACTGCAGCCGAAGATTCCGAAACGGAAAGCGGTTTCGCGGCGAATCATCAAGATGGACGTCACCCCGGAAGCCCCAGTCGTGAAGAAGCCTCCCGTAATGGAAGTCCGAGACGCAGTAGGGATTCCGCAACCACAACAGGTTGAAGTTCCTGCTCCAGTTCTTCCCATTGTTGCTCCTCCACCACTTTTGCCACTGCCCAATGTATCCGCTCCTCCTCCCGCTCTGGTGACCACTCTTGCTCCCGTTTCTCTGGCCGTGCCCGTGGCGGCACCGCTTCCCGTTCCACTACCTGCTCCTGTGCCGCCACCCAGGCGAACGCCCACCAAAGCGGCCTCCAAACAAATGGTTGCCCCGCCACCGGCTAAGCCTTCCCTGGCAGCCCTGAAGCAGTATCCACCGATGGAATCGCTTCCCCTGTCACTGCCGGTACCGGTGCCAGTCCCGATGCCAGTCCCGGTGGCAATGCCGGCGCAGGTGCCGCTTCCCCCACCCAACGCGGCAGCTGTTCCTCCCCAGTTACCTTTGGGAATGGCTGCGATGGCGGCACCACTGCCAGCCCCGATGCCCGTTCCGGTGAAGATGATGCCGAAAATGCCGCTCTACATGTCCCAGCTGCCAGGGAATCCCGCTCCGAATCCGACACCCACTGCAGCCACAGCCACCATGTTCGTGATGGAACCGCAGCCCCTTAACCTGACCAGCCAACGGGGCGTCCTCCAGAAGCCGCTGCTGGGCGGAGTGACGGGAGATCCCGGCCTGGTCGGAATCCCACACCATCGCACAGGTGGCCTTCCCGCCAGACGACAGACAATCTGTGGCTTCGAGGCGCGCAATCTGCTCAGCCTGGACATGGACATGGAGCCGCTCGACTTATCCAATAAGTCCAGCAGGAAGTCATCGCCTGTGCCCCCGCCAAGGATGCCACAAATGCCATTGCCTCTAGTCACGGGAGCACCTCCGCCACCGGTGCCTACTCTGCCCACGTCCACAGTTCCTGTGCCCGTTCCAGGCCCCGCCGCTCCGCTGCCACCCTTACCGATGTCCATGCCAGGCGCCGCTTTGGCCGCGCACTACTACTCCAATCTGGATCTGCTGAAGATCCCGCAGGTGCGCAATCCTGGCACCGGTGCGGTGGTGGCTTCTGCTGTCCCGCCTCCAGTGCCAATGCCTGTGGCCGTCTCCACTCCCGCGCATCCCGTGAAGAGTATTAGTGGCAAGAAACGTTCAGTGGACGGCACCGCTGGGGCGAAGAAGGATCATGGGAAGGGTCAGGTGAAGTCCTGCCCCCGCATGGACGAGGTGGTCAATAATCATATCGACGATGCCATCAATTCGGTCATCTTGGCTGTCCAGGCGAGTCTACCGGACGATGACGAGGAGGAGGATCACAAGGAGAAGGAGCGGGAACGAGAAAGAGAAAGGGAACGGGAACGGGAACGGGAACGTGATCGAGCCCGGGAAAGGGATCGGGAACGTGAAAGGGAGCAGGAACGAGAACGAGATCGGGAACGAGATCGAGAACGTGAAAGGGAAAGGGAACGGGAAAGAGATCGTGAGAAGGAAAAGGAACTGGAGATGGAGCTAGAGATGGAGAAGCTGGAAAGACTCCGGAAACTGGAGGAGGAGCCACTGGCCAAGCCTGGCAACTGCATCTTGCCAATGGCACCCGCTCCTGGACTGTTGTTTCCGCCAGTTATGGAGAAGCAACCGTCTTCCCCCGTTCCAGCACCCCTGGCCGCTGCTCCGTCTCTGCCACCGGTGGTAGTGGCTCCTCTGCCGGCGACTCCAACTATTCCGGCGCCTGCAATTGCTTCCAATCCTGTGCCAGCACCGACTCCCGCCGCAACTCTTACTCCCGTTTATACTACAACTCCTGCCCTGGTGGTGGCGCCGCCTGCCAAAAATCTCGCCCCCAAGAAGCGTTCCATGCGCTCCCGCACCATCGACTGTCGATCGGCTCTGCTCTCCCTGGACGAGATTGCTCCGTCAACGGCCCCCATCCTGCCTTTGGTTCTAAATGGGGATGTCAAGGAGCCAGCCAAGCGCACGGATGTTTCTCTGCCATCCGCCCTAGTTCAGGCTCCGAAGTCAAGAAAGCTGGAGCCGATGAACGTCCTGCCCGCCACTCCACCACCCCTGGACGTCCAGACGATAGAGCCTAGCGTGGAACCCGAGCCAGAGGTCGCTCCGCCCGCTCCAGTGCCCGTCTCTGTGATCTCGGTGGCGCCTGCCCTGCCCAGTCATCCGCCTCGCAGTGCCACTCCCACCAGCCACTTGCTGGAAACGAACTGCAGCTCCTTGCTGGAGGAGCAGAACAGCAGCAACATGAACAACAACACCTCCTCGGGCTTCCACAGCCTGGCCCAATCGGAGCAGCCGGTGACCAACACGGCAACGCCATCGGAGGAGCCAGCGCCCGCTGACCAGAACGTGGATGTCGTGGCAGTCAAGGAGCCGGAGGAGGAGCCCGTCAAGAAGAAGCAACGACGACGGCGGAAGAACGAGCTGGCTGCCATCGTGGCGGATCAGCTCCTGGAGAGCTTCAAGATCGACAACGCCCGGCGGGACAACCTCAAGAAGCTGGAGAACCTGGCGTACGAAAAGAGCGAGGACCTGCTGCTCACCGGGATGCTGTTGATGTCCAGTACAAAGCGGAATGCCGCCCTCGCCCCAGCCGCCAAGTTGGCCAAGGCTGAGGCGGAATCCGTAAAGGAGCCGGCTCCGAATCCACCAGCCCGGGGCAGGCCGAAGCGCCGGCAAAGCTGCTACTATCGGCGGGGCAAGGCCGGACTGGATGGAAGAGGCGGCGGAGGTGGAGCCACGGCAGTGCCCACCAACGACAACATTAGTCTGCTCAAGTCCTCGCTGGAGTCCTTCTCCATTGGGATCGAGAAGCAGCTAAAGCAGCGCGAGGCCAAGGAAGCCAAGGAGGCCAAGGAATTGGGTGGATCAGCGGCTCAGCTGCCGGTTAGCTCCATCCTGCGTCCCAGTATCCTGAGCAGTGCCGCCGCCAGGGATCCGCGTGGCCAGCAAAAGTCTCAGGGAAAGGCGAGCAGGCAGGAAAGGCAGGAGAAGAATCCTCCGGAAACGGCGGCCCCACCCACCTACAGTCGTGATCCGCGCCTGAACAAGAACATTCACAAGGAGTCACCCACCAAGCAGGCGGCATCGTCCGGTGCTTCCGGTGCGAATCCCAATCCCGAGGAGGAGGACAACTACCTGACGGAAATAGCCAAGAATGTGAACGAGAAGATCATGTCGGCCACCACCAACGAAGACTTCGAGTTCGCCAACGACGAGTTCGACGGCGATGGGGAGGGCGATCAGGATCAGGACCCAGATCAGGACCAGGACAACGATCGCTACCGTCCGCCCACTTCGATGAGCGTGAGGAGTGCCCCGAATCTGAACGACGAGCACTCCAACTTCGGATCGATGTGCGACGACAATACCAACACCGAGGTCATGGACATGGATCTGGACGATGAGATGAGCGTGTACACCAGCTACTCGCAGGATCTGGGCCGGGGAGGACGCGGCCGGCGCAGAAGGCGGCGCCGCAGTGTCCTGCTGACGCGGCGACCCAAGAAGCGAACCCAACGCAGCGAGCTGGACGCGGAGAAGTATGGCTGCCAGCTGTGCGGCAAGAGCTTCTTCACGGCCACCTCCCTGTCCAAGCACAACATGACTTTGGCCCATGTCTCCAAGCTATCGGCCCAGGAGTACCTGCAGTCCCAGACGGCGCCCTCAAGTCCGCAGGACCACCGAGAACTGGAGGGGGACAAGTATCCGATGGAGCCATTGCGATCAGAGGAGGTGCCATCGCTAGCAGTGGCTCAGCAGCAGATGCGGGCCTCGGTTTTGATGTTACCCTCGCAGATTGGTCAGTCGGAACGGGAGAGAGAACGGGAAAGGGATCGGGACCGTGACTGGGAAAGGGACCGGGAAAGGGAGCGTGAAAGGGAACGAGAACTGGAGCGACTCCAGCTGGAAGAAGAAAGAGAGCTGGAGCGACAGGAGCAAGTGCACCATGTCATAACCGAAGCCAGTCTAAGGCTCCACGATAATCAGCACAGTCCGACGGCTCCTTCCGCCACTCGTCTCAATCTAAATCCCGACGAGCGTCTCTTCTACGAATGCTGCAACATCCTCAAGAGCGCCGAGCGCGGCGGAGGCAATGGATCCGCTGGACCCACCGCCACCTCGGTGATCGTTACTGCTGGCAGGAAGCAGCCACTGCCGCCACCAGCATCGCCCTCACCCTCGCCATCGCCATCAATCTCGCCGCCACCACCAGCTTCCCCGTCGCCGTCACCATCGCGCTCGCCGTCGCCACTAATTCCGATGGATCCCAGGCCAGCAGCCGCGGCACATCTACAAATTTCCCCTCCAGCACCACAGCATCCACAGCCAGCAGCCCCTGCCGTCTGCCACCAGCCGGTGATTCAGCAGCTCTTCCGCAATCCTCCAGCCGTAACGCCCACCACAACACCCACGTAAGTGAAGGAATCTTTATAGTTGACTTTTTGAATACAAAGTTTTTCTCTTCCAGGAACCACCAGAGGCTGTCGCCGAGCTACTCGGCGGTTTCCCAGTTCTCCGGAACCACTACCACCTCCCGGTTCAAGACGAAGGCCGCCATGAAGGGCTACGAGAACGTCAACCTGCAGCTGGACTTGCTGGAGCTGCCCAAGTCGGGACGCGTCCAGGTCTGCAAGCTGACGGAGTTGGCGGACATTGCCTTGGGCAGTGAGAAGCCGGGCGGTGACTTTCTTCCCCACCTGCCGCCATCGAATGCGGCTCCAGTGGCACCACCAGTGGCGCCTCCACCGCCAGCGATGCAGCAAACTATGACGGTGACGCCGACTCATACGCCCACCGTGACCCCGACGGGTGCCATGGAACAGCAGCAGAGCTCCACATCCTCGAAGACCATCATGCACGCCTCCATTATCAAGGCGGCAGCGGGTGTGGCTAGTTCGGCGACACTCCCGCCAGCCTCCGGTCGGATCATCATACCGGAGCGTCCCTTCAAGAACATTGGTCTGGAGGAGAAGGCCCCCATCACCTTCCAGAAGCCGAAAACGTGTGTGAATCTACTGCAGGAGCAGGACAACAACAGCGTGTCCACGGCCAGCTACTCGGACAGGGATGACTATGACTTCGGGACACTGAGCTGTGATGGGGATGTGGAGCCGGAACCGGAGCCAGAGCCACAGATCAGAGCTCCAGTGGCTGCCGAAGTGGGTCCTTTACTCCCTCCCGATGTGGGACGAGTGAGTGCTCCGCAAGGCGGCGGTCGTACCGTGTCCACATCCAGTTCCTCGTCCTCATCTTCCTCGTCGCCGGATAACAGTCGCAGTCGCAGCAGCAGTAGCAGCAGCTCCAGCCGGGCCACCGCCAAGACCTTCGAGAACAAATCCCTGATCATGGGCAGGATCTTCAAGCATGCCAGCAGCGCCAAGCATACGGCGGCAGTGGTGGCGCCTTCCGCTGCGGCGATGCCGATGCCAGGTGGTGGCAATCCTGTGCCCAGCCTGGCCAAGATCAAGGCGCTGCCCAAGAACCAGGCGAATCTCGACCAAATCTTCGATGAACTGCGTGCCGGTGGAGCAGGCAAGGCGCCCGAGATGGATCCTCCGCCAGCGGTGGGGCAGGAAAGCTGGCAACACCAGCACCACCATCACCACCACCAGCATCAGCACCAGCACCAGCACCACCATCATCACCAAGTGGAACCAATGGCCGCGCCAGCTGCTCCTGCAGCTCCAGCAGCCATGCCAGCGCCTAGTGCCCTGCCACCCGGACGGAAGACTAAAACGCCAGCCGGGAATGCAAGAAAAAAGTCCCAAGCCAAGGCACCGCCGGCCACGGAGACTTCTTCCAGTCGGAAGCCACGCAAGGATCTAAGCAAGCTGCAGTCGGAGCTGGGCATGAGCCACGAGGAGATCGAGCAGCTGATCGATGACGGGCAGCGCAAATCCAAGCGCAGATGTGCTACAAATCGGCCAAAGAAGCTGGTGGAGACGTGGAGCTCCGATGAGTACGAGGAGTTCCTCTCCACCAAGGACATCATAGCGCTGATCGAGCAGAAGGAGCAGCAGGAGCAGCGTCGCAAGCGCAAAACCAGCGAAGCCAGTAGCCAACCGGAGCCAGCGCCTACTCCGCCGGTGGTGGTTAGCAAAAGGACAACTACACCGCAAAGGAAGAGTCGTGGCGGAGGGGAGAAGGCAAAGGCTTTGCCGGTAACGGAGGTGGAGGCCGAGGTGGAGCCGCCCAAGCCGTCGAGGGGTGGCAAAAGAAATCAGTCGCTTCCAGTGGCTCCGGCGGACCCACCCATAGCCCCCGCCAAGGGAAGAGGCAAGGGAACAGCTCCGAAAGCTTTGAAAACCGCAGCCAAGGCCGGCAACTCGCGGAAAAGGCGAAACAATGAGAAGTTGCGGACCAAGGAAGAGTCTGAACCCGAAGAGGAGCTGCCGGAGAGGGAGGTGGAACCACCGACTCGAACGCGCAGCTCCCGACAATCGAAGAAGGCCAAAAGCAAGCCAGAAAGCGAGCCGGAGCCACCGCCACCAAAGGAGGCAAGGGAACGCCTGAAGGCTCGCAATACCAATCAGTCCTCCACGACGAATCTCGCTCCCACACCCGATTCAGCCACTGGCCCAGTTCCACTGCCCTCCAGCGGCCGGAGCAGCTCCTCCACCACGAATAACAACAACAACAGCAGCAGCAGCAACAAGAACCTGAAGACCAAGCGAAAATCGCAGGCGAATCGTCAATCTCCGGCGCGTAGGAAGCGCCCGGCCAGCGAGAAGCAGCTCTATTACTGGAGCAGCTCCAGCGACGACGAGTTCGGGCGCCTGGAGGGCGACGGCGAGGGCAGTCGAACGGGGGACCGAGGCTCGGGAGCGGGTACAGCCGGACTGGGCGCAGGATCCGTATCCGGGGGCGGAGAGCAACTGGAAATGGAGCCGGCGGAGGAGGAGGAGGCCTCGCCGTCGCCGGGCAAGCACTTCGAGGAGAACGAACCATACCAGAAGCACGGTTGGATTGTAGGGGACTCGCACAAGAAGCTAGTAAAGCTACTGGCAATAGCCAAGGGCAGCAAAAAGGGGGACAACTGCGGTGTCAAGCGGCGCACACCCAAGCGCAAGTGCTAGAAGAGTCATGGTGGAGGAAGATCACCTAGAAGAGAGTCATAGCCATAGGCAGCTGACCCATAGACAGACAACCAACCACCCATCGCCATCGATCATAATACGATCACGTACGAGTACTGCCATTGTGTCATCGTTAAGGCCAGCACCAGGAGAGGATTAGGGGGAGTCACATTGTAAAGGAGCAAAGCAATCTCCCCTGGGCTGGTCCCATTAACCATATGCGGAGTATATGCAACGTATTTTTTCTTTCTTTTAAACATTTAAGCGTTACATTATTTAGGTTTTTTTTTATTAAATGTATTTATAATTAATAAACAAGAAAAACAGAACAAAAACAAGAAAGCGAAAAAGAAACAAATATAAATTTGAGCACAATTAAAGATTACCCTTCAAGGATGTTTTTTTTTTAAATATAAAAATTGGGAAAGGGAAACAGAAACAGAAACAGAAACAGCATAAAATTTGTCCTCAAAATAATTTCGGTTTTTATTTTATATTTTACAACTAACGGTAGCTTTACATATATAACATGTAAAAAGTAGAATTAAGGAATAGTTAAAAAAACGGAGAGCACCATGGAACCGACGGCGCTCGGCACGACGGAGCGAACGCAGGCGAGTCTCGGCGAGCGCTCATCCAGCCAGTCTGATCCAGTCTGGCATTGATGTGCGTCCTGCTTCAAAGGCAAACGAAAAGGATAAATGCGAAGCAGGATCCAGTTCCATCACGGATTAGAATGTAAATGGGGGCGAGGAGATGTCTAGTGTCAAGAAGTGAGCAGACTGCCTGGCTGGATGCACCGAAGTAAGAGATATTGGTAGTGCCTCGCCTCGACTGGTTATTAATTGAAGATGGGCTGCGTTCGCGTCTCGTTCCTCCGCCGTCGCTGGCATGGTGGCTTAAACAGTATCGTCGCGGCAAGCTTACATCATTCCACCCATGCCGCCCATGCCTCCCATGCCGCCCATTCCACCCATGCCGCCCATGCCTCCTGGTCCAGCATCCTCCTTGGGGATCTCGGTGACAACGGCCTCGGCGGTGGTCAGCAGAGAGGCGACACCAGAGGCGTCAGTGATGGCGGTGCGCACCACCTTGGTGGGATCAATGATGCCCTTCTCGATCAGGTTACCGTATTCGCCCTTGAGAGCATCATAGCCGTAGTCACCCTGCTGGGTCTCCACCTTGGCCACCACCATGGCGCCATCGACTCCGGCGTTCTTGGCAATGGTCATGCAGGGCATGCGCAGGGCACGACGAACGATCTCCACGCCGAGGTTCTAAAATGATTATAAAAGTTAGAAAAGGGTTGTATATTCCTTGAATCGGATCTCACCTGGTCCTCGTTCTGGGTCTGGACACTGTCCAACTTCTCAATGCAACGGAGCAGAGCAGTGCCGCCTCCGGGAACGATTCCCTCCTCGACGGCAGCCCGGGTAGCGTTCAGGGCATCGTGGACGCGATCCTTCTTCTCATTGACCTCCACTTCGCTGGAGCCTCCGACGCGGAGCAGGGCGACACCGGAAGCAAGGCGGGCGAGACGCTCCTGCAGTTTCTCCTTCTCGTACTCGGAGGTGGTGTCGGTGATCTGATCCTTGAGCTGGCTGACGCGACGCGACACATCCTCCTTCTTGCCCTTGCCCTTCAGCAGCAGGGTATCGTCCTTGGTGATGACAACCTCGCCAACCTGGCCCAGATCGCTGACCTTGACGTCCTCCAGCTTGACCAGATCGGCATCATCGCCGAAGACAATGCCGCCGGAGGCGATGGCCATGTCGGTGAGGGTGCTCTTGCGGTTATCGCCAAAGCCGGGAGCCTTGACGGCAGCGACCTGCAGGCCGATCTTGAGGCGATTGACCACCAAGGTGCTCAGGGCCTCGCCGTCGATGTCCTCGGCAATGATGACCAGAGGCTTGCGCTGGGCATTGGCCAGCTCCAGAGCGGGAATGATGCTCTGCACCGACGAGATCTTCTTTTCCGAGAGTAGCAGCAAGGCGTCCTGGAACTCCACCTTGGCGCCCTTGGACGAGTTGATGAAGTACGGCGAGATGTAGCCGCGGTCGAACTTCATGCCCTCGATAACCTCCAGTTCGTCGTTGAGGGTCTTGCCGTCCTTGACGGTGATGACGCCGTCGCGTCCGACCTTCTTCATGGCGTCGCTGATCAGCTTGCCGATGGCCTGGTCGCCGTTGGCCGAGATGGTGGCCACCTGGGCGATTTCCTCAGGGGTCTTGACGGTACGCGACATGGCCTTCAGGTTGTCCTTGACGGTCTCGACGGCCAGCATAACGCCACGACGGATCTCGACGGGATTGGCACCCTTGGAGATCTTCTCAAAGCCCTCCTTGGCAATGGCGCGGGCCAGAACGGTGGCGGTGGTGGTGCCATCGCCGGCCTCCTCATTGGTATTGTTGGCCACGTCCTGGACCAGCTTGGCCCCGATGTTCTGGAACTTGTCCTTCAGCTCAATGGACTTGGCTACGGTTACGCCATCCTTGGTGATCTTGGGCGAGCCCCAGGACTGTTCGATGATCACGTTGCGGCCCTTGGGACCCATGGTCACTGCGACGGCATCGGCCAGCACATCCACGCCCTGGAGCATCATGGCGCGCACCTCGGGTCCGAACTTGACATCCTTGGCATAGCCGCGCAGGGCCAGCTGCCGACTGATGGATGTGCGAGCAAGAGAAACTGGTAAACGGAACATCTGCGAAACGGGAGAGACGTTATATTTTTTTTTTCTCAGTGTATCCGAACACGTGGAGGGAGCCACCCTCTTATTTATGATTTATTTATTTACCCCGAATGCTCGATTGTAAGACAGCTTTTGGGGTCAAAGTACAATATGCGCGCGCGACCTAATATATTTTTTCAACTTTTTTTGATAACCACTCGTTAATAGAAAAATTTGGAAATTACATACAAAATATTACGTATAAATTCAGACGAAATTTTTACTGGCGTGTTGGTGTTTCGAAATTCAGATGAAAACTGAAGGCTCCTGGAACTGGCATTAGGCTTATCGAATTTTTGACATGATGTTTTTTTCCACAGCCTGCTTGATTTTCTTTTTTTTTTTATTGAAAGTTTTAAAGTTACATAAAAACCAATTGGAAAATGGGCCTCCGAATTACACAAAAACCGTGTACTATTGCAGATTTTGTTATAAAGAATATCAAATCAGTGCATGGGTCAATCTTATCAGAGGGTTCACTGTGCCGGCCAGGCCTCCCCCGGCCCCAGCGACCCACCCAACCATCAAGAAGCATCCATCGCCTTTCCAGAAGAAACCATTTATGTAATCAATCTGAAGGGCCAGAAAATAGATACACCCTGAAAGGGAAGGGAATCTCTTTCAAGGCCTCTTACGAAACCCCCATCAACCGGGAGAACAGAGACACAAGCCAGAGCACATGCAATTCCCCCGGTGGAATGTGAAATAACTTTCCATTGCCGGCTGGCGAGGAAAAACATGTGCGTTCGCCTGGTCAACTTTTTTCATCGACTAGTGCCTTGCTTTCATTAAGATATTTCCCTTTTACAATGAAATAGGTGTATAATTAATAAGGATATTACTTAACTACAGGTTAATCAACTATAAGAACATTCTGGAAACACGATTTGCCGGCAACCCCCCATATAGTCTATTATATAACTCAATCTCGCGCACACACACTTTTGGAAAGCTTTCTACACGCGAGTTGCATTTACTATTCAAGATTATTTAATGGATAAAGGTAATGAGAAACTTACTTTGAATAAAACTGATGCTGCAACACAGTGATGATTACAAGACAGTAAAATTAATGCTTCCGACTCTTTTTTGATGTCAAATTCAACAGAGGAGCCACTTGCTTCGGGATTCGAAATGTGCCCACGGAAAGTGCTGTTTAGAGATGGATTTTCTTAATCGATGTCTTCATCAACGTATCGAATCCCATTTATTTATCGATGAAGCATTATCATTATCATCGATTTTATATTCGATTAGTCGATTGGTGGCACCAAGCAGAGTTGCCACTTTATCTTTTCGAGTGTAATCGATATATTTAAAAGCTTAAATAAATTGATCGTTAATAAATTTAAATTTTATGGAAATATATAAAGCCTCTGATTTCCTTTAAAGGTTGTAATTTATTTAAAACTTGGTAATATTTCTAATAATTTTGTTCTTTATTTAAGGTAAAAAATATCACTGCGATGTTCCACAAATTAAAGTTAGTTCACCAACTGAATCCTGTTCTCGAGTCCTGTGGTTATAGGACCCACAGCATTCATATAGTCCATAAAGGCATCCAAATCCATTGGCCCAAATCTGCAAGGAAAATCCCATTAATTGGTTTCTAAAATAATCAAAAAACTCACTCCAAATCCTTGGCATTTTCACTGATTACACTAAAGCCATTCATGCCATCAGCCAGGTAACCCATGACCACCAGACGATATTGTTTGGTCAAGTCAAGGGGCCTATACTCGGGAACCTGGCACTCGGAACATCGAACCCGGACTCTGGTGATCCTTTGGCCAACTTGCTCCTTCAGATCGATGACGTATCGTAGTCCGGAAACCTGCAGGAAGCGGGAGGACCTGGGCACAGAGGCATTTACGTTCATGGGCGCCACCCCATCCTCCAGAATCTCCAGAATATGATGACCATAAAGGTTAAGGGCAACCAATGGATTTTGCCAGGGAACCACCGCCACCAGTTGGCCATAGGTAATGTCTGGGGGAGTTTATTTTATATAAAATTAATATGTTTAAAAATTCTTTTCCTTTTAGACTTACTACCAGGGGGAATGGGCACTCGGAAGGTTCCCTGCGTTGTCAAAGCCATGGTGACATTGCTCCACTTTTCCTTGTCCGCCACCGCATCCTTGACAAACTGCAAGATCAGAATGGATATCAAGGATAATCCCTGGATACTGCTTGCCAACTCACTGCATGAATCATGGCATCTGTGAAAAGATTTCCCAGATTACATTCCCCCTTGGAGCATTCACTTTGCTGAAGGTAAACCCGACTGTGGCCCACAACCTGCTTGGATGTGGCGTCCAGTTCATCCTGCCAGGGGAGCATAGCCTCCAGAACTGTTTCATCTTTAAAATTTACATTTAAAAAGATTATATATATGAGAATAAGCCTTTATTCTTATTTTTTTCCCAAATTTATTTCCTATTAAAAAAAACAATGTTTTTTTTTTCACTTTTGTAAAGTTTTTACTATTTTATTAAAAAAAAAATAATCTTAATGACAGTACAGAATTAGTTTTTGATATTAGATCAATTAAGGACGGTGATACGTCCCTCCTGGCCATGAATAATGGGACCAATATGATTGCTGTACGAGATTAGGGCATCCAGATCGGTGATTCCCCGTCTATAAAATAGAAAAAAATATGGTAAGTTAGGATTGGGACTTGGAAAAATATTAAGGACACCTACTGGATATCTGTACCCTCGGCCAGCATGGTATAGCCATCGCCGCCTTGCTGTAGGAAGTCTGGGGAGGTGAGCCTGTAGAGTCGGTCGCTCAACAGCGGCTCATACTTGGGCACATCGCAGTCCGCACAGCGGATGGACACGGAAATCACCCGGGAACCGACGGGCTTGGTGTAGTCGTACTTCACCCGGATACCAGAGAACTGCAGATTAATATACGAGCCGGTTACGCCGTTCTCCAAGTCCACTTTGCTGGCGGCGTGTTCCATGGCCTCAACGATTTTACTGCCCGGTAAACTGTAGGCCACCAGGACATTCTCGAAGGGCGACATGCTGACCATGTGGGCATAGGTGAGATCTATTCAATACCGGATATTATAATTACTTTACGTATCTATTTGTATATTCTTTAAATACTTACTTCCTCTGGTGAGCGGCACTCGTAATCCTCCGATATTCATGAGTCCAGCGGAAACATTTGTCCAGGCCTTTTCCTCATATGGAGCAAATCCCACAAACTAGAATTTAAGGTAATTACATTTTTGGTTTGAATAGTTAAGGAGTAGAAAGTTTACCGAATGCACCATCGCATCGCAGAAAAAGTTTCCCAAATTACATTCGCCTTCGGAACAGTCGTTCTTGGTGAGATCCACCTTGGTTGAGCCTATCACCTCCTTGCCCTTCTTGTCGATTTCCACTTTCCACGGTGCCATGGCCTCCAGGACATCCTCATCTGCATAGGGATTGATCCAAACACTTGCATAAATATACACTTTTGGCCACACTTATAACGACAATAGCAACTAAGGTCACACTTGAAACGGATCACGGACAGAAAACTTTGGAAAACTTATCGGAAAGTTTATAATTTCTCAGGGATTCAAAGAAAATACCGATTTAAAGCTATTGTTTGTCCTTTTATTGACTTACCCTCTTCCACATCCTGTCCCATGTACAGCGGAGCACCCTCAAAGTCCACGACATCGCCATTGTCATCGAAGTATACCACCAAGTTGCCGACATACCGGGCATACGCCGATGCCTGGACAATGAGGACTCGGTGTCCGGTGCTGTGAACCACCTCGGTGGGATAGGGACCAGCTGGCGTATGCGGTCCCGGTGGATCACCCGTGTAGAGGAATGTATGCGAGTGGGAGCCCACAATAACATCGATCACATCGCCAGCATTTTCCGCAATAATCTTGTCCACTTCGTAGCCGCAGTGGGATATCACGATGATGATATTGGCTCCCTGGGCCTTCAGCAACGCCGCCTCCTCGCGGATGGTGTCGCTCTCGTTCCGGAAGATCAGTTTTCCAGTATTGGCCAGGTCCTGATTACAATAAGATTCACAATTTAATTATCTTTGAAAGAGATTCGTAGATTCCCTCCCATTTGTACTATACTCACGTATGTGGTTTCCAGGATAACGCCAATTAAACCGATCTTGCGTCCGCTACGTTCTATGATCATGGACTTGTTGTAGAGGCCATCCATGGTGGGTTCGTGGGCGCAGTCCATGTTGGCCACCAGCATGCTGGTGTTCACCGTCTCCAGGAAGGGCACCACACCCTCCACACCGTTGTCGAACTCGTGGTTGCCCAGGGTCTGAAAAATCATGTGGGTTAGCTGACCAATCGAGGGGTTTCTGCAATACTTACCATGGCATCGGCGGGCAGGAGATTTAGCAACTGCTGGGTGACATTCCAGCGGCCTATGTTGTACCACAAGGTACCCTGGAAGCTGTCTCCAGCATTGATGTAGATGGGATTCAGTTCGGACTGATCGGCAAGGAGTTGGCGGATGGTGTGGACGGTGCGGGGATAGCCGCCAATGCAGGTCTCACCATCGTCGCAGGTGCCACCGGAGGTGTCCGTGGCCTCGAACCTGAAACAGTAGCAAACAAAGCGGGGATTAGTGACCGAAATCCTGATTTGAAGTGGGCTCGTGGCTGGCTATGGATTGTGGATTGTGGGACGTCATTCTGGACGTTATCGGGATCACGGAATCGTGATAAGTCCCTGATAAGTTTTGGACAATTGACTTTTAGTGGGCCAGCTCAGCGGTTATGATGGCCATAAACCGAGTCAATCTGATTACTCCGGGTATTATTGTTTTCCGTAAAACTCGTACCTGGCGTGCAAGTCGTTGATATGGATAATGGCTACTGGAAATCCCTCCTTGTCCGCAGCCTCAGTGACACTTGCCAGGTTCAATATCGATCCTGCGATCATTAAAACCAAAAACCCGATTTGATTTTTGGCCGCCATCTTTTGGTGTCCGTAAATTGTTTGAATTTTTTACACCCTGCCGGATGGCCGTCGATAAGGCAACTGAATGGCCAAAATCGCCAAAATGGACTTCGGGTGCTGGGATACTCGTACTCGTTCCGATCGGATCGGTAAAACCCCTCCTTGTCACCCCATTGATTGCTCAATGGGTTCTACACGGGGAAAAGAAAAGTTTGATTTAGAATATTTCCAGGTTTTTAATAATAATACAATTTTGATATATCTTAATAAAAACTTTCTATTTTTTCATCTAAAAAGTTCTAAAATCGTCAACTATTTTTGAAAAACCATTTTTTCCAGTGCTAGAAAAACTTGTTTTGAATTTGATTTTTACTTTTTAGTAGTTCTAAATAAATAAAAATATACTTTATAACTGTTGTAAACTTTACAAACCATTATCGAGATTACTAAGTACTGTCCGGACCCCGCCTCTAGACTAGTTTTTCGATTTAATTAGGTTTATATATAGGTTTTCCTAGGCACACAGGTCGTATGAGTGATAATTTTCAAATACTTTTCGAATAAAATTGAATAATGATTACTGAGTTTATTTCTCCATGTAGTTCCAGTTTAATTATAAATATTGATATCGGTTAGAGGGCTAATTTTATGATGCGATAAAAAGCTGTTTATTAAATATGCATAAATTGATAAAATTCTTATCTTAGAATGAGTGTTATGAGTCGGATATGGCGGGTACTACCGGCAATATTAATAATTCCACGGACACATGTTACACATGCTACGGATTCCATGAAAAAGTTTATTACGTTCTGGGCCCCAAAACAAAATATATGAGCGTGGGATCCGAACAGGTAATCTTATACCTTTACCCGTGTCGATTTATTGCACCGTTGGTGAAAAAAATCAGCTTAACTCCGAGTACTGCGATTCCATATCGCCGATCTACTATCTGTATGAATAATACTCATTGTCAGAATAAAACAAACACTTAATGGCACCTGTGCCACTCTGAGCTATCATCCAGGGCCTTACCTTTTGGGACTCCTTAAGCCAGAACCCAGCCATAAAGTCTCTATTCATTGTGAACCATTCAAATAATAATGCTGACTAATCTAAATACTAAAAAAGATACATATGGCATGCGTACCATTCATGGGTTGCGTATATGGTACACCCTTGCGATAAGGAAACCAGATTTCAATCATTTCCCGAACGATTGTTTCGCGGTTTTATGTAAGTCAAAGTACTCGAGACCTTACAATCCGCAGACGATAAACCCCCCGAAGAAGGTTCATTAATAAAACACTCGATTACCCCCAAAATCCAAAACGAAAGGGATTGAATGAAAAATACTTTGTTTTATTTGTTGGGGTATTCATCCGGCATGACCATCAGTGGATCCGACAGAGTGGATCGATTTTGGCGAGAGGACTGTACATATCCGTATAAAATATAGTACAATGATTTAATTTTCACTCCCATTTTACAGATTTAGATAGATTTAGAGCTCGTTGAGTGGATTACTCGTTGGTATAACGCACATTATGCATGTAAGTATTATTTATGTTTGTCTGTATATAGAGATGTCAGCGCAAGTATCTGTATATATATACTATATATATGTATAAAGTGTATATAAATATAATTATATTATATATATATATATATGTGTATATATATATATATACATGTTGTATATATGTAATATGTTTGTGTATATATAAGTATCAAGGTTATTAAGTTAATTGCTTAGCGTAAAGCACAAAGAATTTTGATATGAGAATGACTGAGAATGTTCCTGCAAGCGATGAGCGATCCAATCCGATCCGATCTGATCCGATTACGATTCCAGGTTTAGTTTCAGTATTATGTCCGGCTTCTGTGTTTGATTCCGATTCCGATTTCGAATCCAACGCTTACTTCAATTCCCAATCCGTATGCAACTCCCAATCCTCTGGGAATAACGCAAAGGCAACAATGAGAGAACTACAACTGAAAAATCGACAAACAAGTGACTAGAATTGATGGGTTTATCCTCCCTGATTGAGCATTGTGATTATTGATTATTGGCCTAATGGAATACGTCCATGAAGGGGAAATAGGCCTCCTCCGGCTCCAGCAGATCCACCAGGAAGCAAACGGTTCCGGCCACACCCTCATACAGGCTGTGGGGGCGATCGGGTGTACGGGCGCGCAACTTGAATTCCGAATTGGTCAGCAGCTCCATGAACTTGTGGGCCCGATACAGGTACTTCATCTCGTTGGTCAGCCGGAAGAGGAGCAGAAAGACGTAGCCATTGCCGGCCACGCCATGACAGATGCCCGGTCCCTTGCGCAGGAAGCCCTTCTTCCAAACCAAGTCCGCGCAGCGTCGCAACGAGGCCAGGTACTTGTCCTCCTTGAAGATTAAATAGGCCTTGGCCAGTACGTAGACCACTCCGGGAGCACCGTGACACCAATGCACCAGACGTTTGTCCCGGCCGGAGCGCAGATCCTCCAGCGCCACCGGGAAGTTACCCTCGCTGTCCTGCAGCTCCAAGAAGAAGTCAATCGACCGCTTGATGTCGCGCAACTCGGAGGCCGGGGCTGAAATGGGCATCGTGCGGAACCAAGGGCTGTCCAGTAGCATGTGCAGTATGGCGCACAGACCGTGGGCGGCGCCCAGGTATTCGGTGCCATGGTACTGATACATCAATGGCAGCGGTGACCCATTTTGACGGCTGTACTCTCGCCCGCTGGTCACAATCTTCTGGCAAATGGAGATCAGATCATCGTCGGTGATCTTCTTCTCCGGCAGAATATCGTTGAGCCAATAGCAGCCGGATAAGTAGCCGGCACGGCCCACCAGCACTTCGTCGCAGCCGTACTTGGTGTGCGTGAACTCCTTGCTGGAGGGGATGCCCGACTTGAAGTTGGCCAGATCGTTGGACAGCTCCTCGGTGTCATTGTTGGCCTGTGAGATAGCGGCCGAAACGGCGTAGATGCCGGCATTTCCGCAGAGGAACGAGTACCGCTCGGCGGACCGTTTCTTGTAACGTTTGGCATTCGCTTTGGCATTCCGGATGAAGGCGGAGGCGTGCTCCAGTGCCGGATAGAGATCCCGGGTCTGTTCGCAGCTAGCCAGCTTCCAGAACATAAAGGCTATGCCGGCATTGCCCACATACAGATCCCCACGGTTGTCCTCCTCCTCGCTGTTGGGATGACACGACTCCAGGATGGCGTCCACATAGGTGCAAATGAGGTTCTTGATGTGCTCCTCATCGCTGGCGAACGGCGTATTCTCGCCGCCAGTAAAATCGGTAAAGGGATTCTTAAGGTAACGGCGCTCCATCTCGTCCTGGCGGTGTTCCTCTTCTTCTACTTGGGGCTCCACCTGCCGGGAGCTCTCTAGGTGACCGCTCTGGGCAGCTATGCTCGGCTTTGCGGTGGGATTGGCAGCGATGGCTGAAATCAAATCCGGGATTATTAATATCGATTTGCCGGCTTTCAAGGGCGCGGTCTGCGGTCTGGCGTCTGCCCCGCCCCCGACCCCACTCCCTTCGTCCTTTTTTTTGTGAAACTCACCTGTCTCAGGTGGAAACGGAAGCTTGGCCTTCGAACAGTATCCTCTGGCCGTACAACGAACCTGCGAATAAGTTATTTTTAAATGGATTTCTCTAATTAATGTTACTATTTGTCACTTATTACCAAAAAAAAAAACGAAATTGAAGTGTCGAGCTCGTTGGACTAGCTTATCTTTTGTGTTTTAACTTTTGGAAACAATCACAGCATTAACTTTTGGTCTCTGACACTCTTCACAAAGCCGGCTAAATTTCTTAAAAACTTGAAAATAAAACTCAACGATTGCCGAGATTATCGGCTAATGGTCAATGGTGTCCTGGCGGCTCGCCAAAATTATCCTGCAACGTTAACTAAAGCTGCGCGTCTATCGAATGCCAGCTATCGTATCTGTACTATCGATAACAACTACGGTAAAAGCTAACTAAAATGTAAGGTTATATAAAAAATATGTTTAAAATTATTCCACCAATAAATTGTTGAAACATTTAACATCTACTTTTATTTGTTAGTTTTCTTAAAATCTAATTTATTTTAAGAAAGTACACCCCCTTTATTATGTTTTATTATTTACTAAACAAACTAGAAACTAAACTAAAACACCCTTTTTAATCTATTAAACTACAAAATATATTTAGATCCTGCTAAAACCATTCTTTTTTCAAACTTGCTTATCAACTCAATTTTATTTTAACAAGAGTGTAAATTTAAATATAAAGGTTATCATCCTTGGATCACATTGGTCGTTGAGGTCGTTTACTTCCTGCGCTGACCGCCACTCAGGATGGTGACGATGCGGATAAAGATGTTCAGGACATCCATGTAGATGGACATCGAACTAAAAGGAAGAACATCAAAGTTAGGAAAATTCTCTCTTGGTTATCAAAGATATCAGGAGACTAACGCGTTGATAGGATCATAGGGAGCATAGGCGTACTGTGGATAGACTTCAGCTTTGCGCACCATGCGCTGGGTGTCGTACAGGAGGAAACCGCTGAACAGAACAAGACCGCCGTACAGAGACATGGAGGCCAGACCTGGAAGAGAAGAAAGTCGTAATCGTAACATCTTTGTATCCCGAAAGAATATATTTCTTTAGCACTTACCAGCTCCCAGAGCTGTAGTGGGCGGGAGCCACATGGAGGCCAGCGAGGAGGCAAACACTACGCCGAGACCGATGGCCAGGGGTCCACCCATGGCCAGGAACTTGTCGCTGGGAGCACACGCCGCGATCGTGGACAAGCCACCGACAATGCCGCCCGTGTAGAGAGCGGCGCGCGTTAGAATTGGTCCGCCCATGAAGCAAATGGGTGCGATCACGGCTCCCAAAATGGCACAGTGCACCGCCCAGGCAAGGTGTTTGGGTCCCAGACCGGGTTGGTAATCAATCGACCTAGCCACGGCGCCACTACCTATCACAAGAGCCAGGGAAGCAATGGTCGCCTGTCCGGGTAGAGTGTTATGTTGTGTTTTATGTGTGCGAGTCCAACGAGGGAGGGTTGAGAATCTCACTTACCAAAATACCACCGCGAGAGGCTAGCTCGAGGAGGCGAGGCGAACGGAAAACGGCGGCGGCAGCGGCAGCAGTTAGGACACAGGATCCCCCGAAGAAGGCATATGTGCTTTGGATGCGCTCCCTTACATATTGAGGCCACATTCTGTAAGTAAATTATGGAATAAATTGGTATTTCACGAATATTATCATTCACAGATCATGGTTAACTCACATGGCATTGTCGGCAATGCTGGTGTGCTTGCCCAAGCCCACGCCGTAGTAGCAGAGTGCGCCCAATCCCACGGCAGCTGCTCCGGCGGCAGCGCCCTTTCCCATCGAGTAGGCTGGAAGAGATTGGCTGTGATTACACAAGAAACCGAGGGCTGTCATAGGGTCAACTCTTACCATTAGCGGACGGCGGGCCCATCAGCTTCTCCTTGAGCGAGGGAGAACGAAGTTGCTGCTGCTCCACTGGAGCTCGGGTGCGGACAGGACCACGGGCGTAGTTGCGGATAGCCCCCATGTTGGGCTTGGCGCGGAGCAGATGCTCTGGGGCCTGGGTAAGGATGTTGAGACTCCCGGTGGCGGGACGGACGGCCGAAAGAGCAAGGCGCAACATTTTGTTGTTGTGATGAAATACTTGGGATAATACGACTGTGGCTTCTCACAGATATACGATATTGTTTTGTTGAAGGGAGTTTCAGATGTTCCTGTATCGTTTCTAATTTCTTCAAAGCAACTGCTTTTATTCGTTTTTTCGTGCAGCTTTTTATTATGTTGTTATTTCGTAGCAAGTTCTAGCAACTTTTTTTTTTAGATATGTGCCCATCTGAGCGATAGACTTTCGGATTGTGTTATCGATATACGAGAGGTGCTCAGCTTAGGCGGGCTTTTTTCAAATATAAAAAGGGAAACCCACACCCGGTACTATCGCTTTTTCTTTTTTAAAATAAACTTTACAAAGTGTGTGGTATGGATTTGTTTATTGTTTTTATATATTATTTAAATCAATTTATAATTAAATAAGTTTTTTTGGCTTCCATTAGTATATAGACTTAATGGCAATTTTTTTTGTTATAACTTTTCAAGACATTCTGAGGTAATTACTAACTAGGCCTTAGCTCGTACTTGTATAGTGGACATTACACCTGATACTTGCGCGGCGATGGTGCCGTGGGACCCTCCGCGTTTTGTGGGAATCCCCCTGGGGGCCTCTTGTTGATCACTATCACCTCCGTGAGGTGGGACTTGCGTACAGTTCCGTAGTGGTCATAGGTGATGGTCTGCTCCACTGTACCACCCGCATGTGATTCATAGCTTTTGCACTCATACAGTGGGCAGCAGCGGGGATAGTCCAGATTGTCCTCTTCGGGTTGGATGGGATGGCAGTCGCCCTTTGAGATTTTTGGTATCAAGCAGCTGTGGATAATTAAATAATAATTATGATAATATTGCTTCTATTAAAGTCCTGTTTTCGTTTTGGAGATACTCGTAATTTAAAGTGTGACCAATGCACTTTGTGACGCACCTATCCTCCCAGAGTTGCAGTGTCCCTAAGCACTGAATCCGGATGCACTGACCCGGCCTGGTGAAGACCTCGCCCACGTAAAGCTGCCGTCCTGTCACCGTATCCATGCAGTACTGGTTGTCGTACGTGTAGAAGGCTATACAAAAATGAATATTCTAAATAAGGATCCAAACACTAGGTTTTTCATCGGTCTTGGTAAAGAATTCTCTTTAAAACCGATGAAAACTAGTTATTCCCTTGATTCTTACGTCGATAGGGCACTCCCGCCTCAATTCCCATGAGGCTTAGTGTTACGATCAGGAATATATATCTAGAATTTTTGAGTAACTCCATTTTTGGCTGGACGATCTGGCCCGACGTTTGCAAAGTTTACCGCACAACTGATCTCTCTACGGCTAATCTTTCTTCATTTTTATAATGAAAGAACCAACAGCAAAAAAAAATACAATATACAAAGTACATTTTCGTCGATGTCTGGGTTTTGTATATATATTTTGCGCTTTCTCTCTACAATGAATTTAACAATTTTTACTTGAATGTTTATATGTGTAAATGGCCCATTAACAGTGGGGTTCATAGACATAAAGAGTGTTTAATTGAAATAAAATGAATTTTAACTGATTATCTCAAATCAATCAGTGCTGAGCATGAAAAGTACAAAACTCTACTAGCCTTATAGCTACGAAACGCACTGTATATTGTTTCGCTTATCGCCTCGCCGCAATAAGATCCAAAACAACAAGAACAACACCAACAACATCAATATGCAAAATGAAACAAATATCGGCCCA
The DNA here is from genome assembly GCA_035047325.1 of Drosophila vallismaia. Lineage (NCBI taxonomy): Eukaryota > Metazoa > Arthropoda > Insecta > Diptera > Drosophilidae > Drosophila > Drosophila vallismaia. The sequence goes on along the minus strand of JAWNPU010000025.1, from coordinate 8,713,296 downwards.
TGGGTATATGTATGAGATCGTGTCTCTATATACAAAATATTGTATATATTGTCTGTTCTCTATCAGTCAGTACACACTGTACACAAAACATCTAATATTTTTTTCTTACATATTCTTTCTTTTTATTATTTTGTAAAGAAATTCTGTTTATTTACCTAAGTTTCCGGCTTCCTTATAATTTTATACACTTTTTGAAAACATTTTTTTCTAATTTCCTTTCGAAAATAAACATTCTTTCTGTGTATGTTTTTTTAAGAAGCGGTTTGTTGATTTTCTGAAGTTCAATTTTACGAATTCTTTGTTTATATTTTGATTTGCTCAGCGCCATTATCTTCATTATGCAGACATTGGGGCACTGGGGCAACATCGGTGACTCATCCTCCTTGATTTGTGTTCGGAAAGTTTGGTCGAATTTTGATTTGCAGTTTCCATCTGATTTGATTTTGACGGGAAACACCCGTTTTGCAATACGGAAATCGATTTTACGGACAGCGACGAACAGCGACCTTTGTCCTGTCCACCTTTTTAATCCGCAGCTAATCGCCAGAGATTCATTCAAAATCTATTCAGCCGATAAGCCCTTATTCCCAACCCGAATCACAGTCCATCAAATCAATATATGTATACATTTGTAATCAGTGCTGGGGTCTAATCAATTCTGAAACGATTACAACAAATGCGATGAGCCCGAGTGACCCCTTCCGGGCAGCGAAGTACCGTAATGCACGCACGACTTCGTTTGGATATTTTTCTGTGGCGCCATTTCCGCCGGAAACGGAAGCTGTCACCTAAGTCTCATACTTTCCATGCTGCGCCATTTTATTGTAAAGTCTGCAAAAGATTAAAGCCATCTAAGTTATTGGTCAAAATCATTGCCTATTTTTAGGAATTTTGTAAGCCAATAAGTGGCATATTTTTTAGCTTTTATTTATTTTTAGAAACATTTTTTAAAGCACTTCTAGGGTATAATTAATTGCTTAGCATCGCTACTATAAATAGTTATATACCAACATATTAATTAAAATCAATCAGTGGATAAATAAGATTGACTTTTAAGGGTTTTAATCAATAAAACTCTTTTTTATTGTGAAAGTGAATCAATTAATTGACACAAGAAAGTGACTTGTACGAGTCTGGGCTGAGAGCTTTTGTGGAATTAGTTTTTCATTTCCATTTGAAATCCATTGTCGTTAAATACCAATTTAAAAGTTATTCCATAAAATATAAAAGTTCTACGTCATGGTAATTTAATGGAAAATAAAATGCCAAAATAAGGCCAAAAACAATTCGATTTGCCCTCTTCAAGGGCATCTATTTTTTGCCAATGGGGGAAAGGTTTTTTTGTAAGTCATGAATAATTAATTTTTGTCAATGAATACATTAAGTGGCTTAGAAAAGGTTTTTAAATGAAGATTTAAATTATATAAAAATATACAAATAAGCTTCTTTCTTCTTTATATTAAAAATAAAAGAAATATATTTGCAAGAAATCCATAAAAGATATATAATTTTATGTATATTTTCCTTAAAACGTACTTAATACAAAAACAACTTCCAATACCATTGTACTCTGATCTTTGACTCAAAGGGGTTGCTTCGGGTCCAAGCTTCGAGAATCCAGTTCAGGGGTTACCCCTGTCCATGACGCGACGGTTAATGCGTCATTATTAAAAAAAAATGATCAATGAATGGGGATCGTCTCGGTTTCGGTTTCAGATTCAGATTCGGTGTCGGTTTCAGACAAGGTTTCGGTTTTCGTATTCGTCAAGTCGGCGGGGCTTTTGGGGGTTCTCGGTTTCTCGATTTCTCGGCTTCCTCGGTGCTCAGGCCCCGTGGGGTTGGACTTGGACTTGGGGCTTGGTCAAGTACTTGCTGCTCGCCGGCGAATCAGTTTTGCTCCGATCGCGCCACCGGCCACTTCGCCATCCGCGACCAGCCGCGACACTCTAAGAATTCGAGAAAACCGGGTTTACGAGTACGAGTAATACGAGTATTCAAGAATACGCGAGTCCGTGCTTTTCAAGAGTTCAAGAGTCCGGGAATTCCATGCGACATTTCGCCGAGTGAGTTTCTGCTCTCTTCTCTAATTTCTATTATTTTCATTTCATTTTTTTCCAAGTGTATGTGTGTGAAGTAGTCAGTGCACTGTAAAAAAATCGGCTAAAAATGAAAAGCAGAGATATATATGAAATAAATACAATCATAAGGAAATGATTTCAGAAGAAAACAAATTAAAAGCTGTTTGAAAATGTTATAGACACATTTAAAGGCATAGAAAGAGACTTTTATTATATCATTAATCTTACTGTAATATTACTTTTTTTTAATCATAATAATATTTTAAAGCAGATATTTATTTACCTATTGAGAAATAAAGCTTAAAATTGGAGTTTATTTTGTATTCGGAAATTAAAAGAAGTTTTTTAAAGCAGTTTTTGAAATTTGGAAAGAAACCTTTTGTTCTAAGGCTATCGAATATCTTCTCAAGGCATGGAAGTATTAAAAACTACCAATAATTTTGAACTAACTTCTATTTGTTTATTGTGTATTAAGTTAAGGCAACAACTGCAACAATAAAATGCAATTAAGCTGCTCAAATCAACAATAAATTGAATTAAAGCGCGTCAACAAGAAAAAAGTAACAAAAACAGCAACCAGAACATGAGCCGTGAATAAAACTCCGGGTATTGTAACTCCAGTATTTAGTATCCAATAACCGGAATACAAAATTCCGGGTCACAGGCCCGGACATAGGCCACCCTTTCGGGACTAATTAATGCAAATATTCTGAATAACTTTTTGATGTAATTAATCGGCTGTGATCTTTAATGTTTCCACTATTTGATGCGACTATTCAATTATATTTTGTAATTTATTTCCAGTTTGAACAATTTAATTAACATTCCCTCTCTCTCTCTCCCATAAATATGAAATTAAAGTGTAATTAACTATTATTATTATTATTTTTTCCTCTGCTTGGTTTTTGGTTTTTGTGGGTTAAAAGGGATTTCCGTTTCAAAGAGAGACACTCGCCGGGTCAATGTGTGTTCTTTTTTTTTTTTTTGCATCTTAATGAGGATGAATTTGTTGTTATATAAGGGTAGTCAGTGGGCTGTAGGCGTGGCTGTTGGGGGTAGGAGGTGTCTGACTTATTGGCAAATGCATTATGCCGTATTAATTGAAACTTGTCGCTTGGCTAGCTAATTATGCAGACTGGATATTAATTAGTCGAGTTCCAAATGGCATTTAATTGGCTCCTCTTGTGGCCTCAAGGGGTTATCTCTTGAAGTTCTTATTTAATATTAATATTTGTTTCAAATAATAATATGATTTGGAAATAGTGATGCGCAGGTTATGCAGAGCTTCGTTAGTTTTTCATTGAAAAATATTAAACTAAAGATTTGTTTCAATAAAAAACTTAATTAGGAACACAAACAAGTATTTCTATTAATTCCAATATTATGTTTAACAAATGAAATATATTTTTAAGCAAAAAAAGAGTATCAAAGCTAATGACTTAATGATATCTTTGTTAATTTTCGATCGTTTTTGCTTAAATTAACATAACTTGGAAATAAAATAATGAACTTTACATTCTCCCTCCCGTGAATACGTTTTTTGACTCTGGAACTTGATTTTTGAAATGTTCTCACTTGCTTTTAATTAATTTTATTTTCAGTTAAAGGCTGCAGCTAAAATGTAAATACGGAATAAAAAACAACAAAAAAACGAAGAGGGGAATAAATTAAATAATAAAATAAAAGTCTGAAGTCGGAGGAGAGATTCTCCGAGCCAGCGAGCTCCGATGATTATGTTTTGGCAACAAAATGTAGATCAGGAGTCCAAGCAAAAGAGTCCTGCAAGTCCTACGAGTCCGGCGACTCCTTCAAGGCGTTTCAACATCAGTTTTAATGTGAAAATAGCCGTGAATGTCAATACCAAGATGTGCCATAGCCACCTCGACCAGCAGGCCTCGTCCTCGTGCCAGGACACCGTCCAGAATCGACGCAGCACCTTCGATCTCCGCCAGAAGCTAGCCCGCCTGGGTCGACAGCTGACCAGCGGTCAGGACGGTCACGGTGGCATCTCCACCATTCTGATCATCAACCTCCTGCTGCTAATCCTGCTCTCCATCTGCTGTGACGTGTGCCGTTCGCACGACGGACACTCCTTCAACATCACTGCCCCCAGGAGTCCCGAGCCGCTGAAGGACCTCAAGGAGATGGGCCTGCTGCGGCCGAAACTGGACAGCGATGTGGTCGAGAAGGTGGCCATTTGGCACAAGCACGCCGCCGCCGATCCTCCCAGCATTGTGGCGGGCGTTGCCATCAGCAGTCCGGCTGCAGTGCCTCCGGACTTGGCCATTCCAGCCAAGGATCTCCCGCAGCCGCAGCCGCAGCCGGAGGCGGGTCAGGATCAGGATCAGGAGCAGAGCGTGGACGAGAGAGTGGTCCTGGAACGGGTCACACGCGACTGTGTCCAGCGTTGTATTGTGGAGGTGAGTTTTTTTCAATAATCTTTCTAAGTTGTCCGTTTTCATTGGTTTTCCTAGAATAACTCTTTTGATTTCAAAGCTATTGTCTGGAAACTTGACACTCTTGTTACTTTCGCTGACTATAAGCTATCCAAAGAATATCCAAAGAAATTAAAGAATTAAAAGCCAAACAAACCATGAAATATGAAACACTCAGTGGGAAAAATTCAATATTTGTTGTTGAATGAAATGTTTATTTGTAGTTTTGCACTGTTTTGCATATGTCAACAGTGGAATCAGCAAAACAACCTAAACAAAGCAAACTCCAATGCCATTTAAATATTCAACAACAAAACGTTTAAATTGTAGTTTAGCAAAAAAAAAATAAAAGCAGTACTATTCATTTTTTTAGTGGGTTAAATGGGTCTTACTGATTGCTACATGGAGTGGCAGTTAATCGGCTTAATCTCAGGCCTGTAACATCTAATTAAGCGATTTAAATTCCATATATTGTATAATTCGTGGGCGGATGATGAGGGATGATGAGAAGGTTTCCCCTCAACCCAACCAGGCCAATCCAACCCAGAGTTGAGATTTCAATTTTGTGTGACAGATCGGGATTAGAAGATGTTTCGAGTGCAAGTATGTCTATTATTTGGGTTACCCGAAAGCTTGATTGCAATTTGCATATTTGAAGGTGGTTGGAGGCGGAGATGGCGGTGGGTGGATTCAGTGCATCCAAATGGTGCGATGTCGCCCACTCGTACAGCCCTCGTTTTCAACTAATATTTTGTTATTTGGCATTTAATTCAGTTTACTTACTACTCTCATTTCCATATTTTTATTATATTTTAGAGGCACCTTTTTTCGTTTTCATTTTCGTTTTCATTTTATTAAAAACGGTTTTAGTTATTGGATTTTGTGTTTATATGTTGTTTAAATTTATTGATTATTTTGGCTCTGAGGGTGATGAAAATAATATTATTTTTTCAACCGAGAACCCGTAATAAACTCAATTTTTTGAGAGGCAACCAAGCATTTTATTTGCTCTGAATTTGTTGAATATTGTGCATCGGAATTTGGAAATTAATTAACAAAATCCTGCAATTATTGCACCTGGTTTTAAACATAAACAAATTGTATCCATTTTCATCCACTGGACATCCAAACTGGTCATCACTTTGATTGGTATTTAGTATATTAATTTCGGAGTTCGTTTGTAATAGGAGCCTTGCTGGTTGGACTTGCACTTCATCCATTATCCTTGTCTATTTTCCATTGTTGTAATCCCTTCTGGCCAACAAAACCACGCCTCCTGGTTGTCAATTAAAATTAATGATAAACGAACGAATCCCTGGGATATGTTCTAAGCCTTAAATTAATGCACATTTCAGTATTCACAGATGATGTGTTTCAATCGATTAAAATAAGTATTTGATTATTTTATTTGGAAAGCGCTTTGGCTTCTGGTTGAAGAGGTAATTATTTGTATCCCTAAATCATAGCTCATAGCTTTTCTTCTTTCTCATAAGTTGTAACCCAGAAACCCAGAGCTTCGAACAAAAGAAATTTCATTAAGATTTTTCGCCTAGTTCGCCATCACCATCGCCATCGTCAGTGAGCAAAATGTTTAGCCAATTTATTTGAGGTTCTATTTTCTGGGGGACAAACTCGTAGATTTTCGTACACCCCAGGGGCTTTCTACAGGATCTCTTTTTAACAGAATCATTAGTAATAAAAATCTTAAAAGCTCAAAAACGTCTACTGGAACTTCACCAGAAAGAAATACAGGTTTTTCTTATGCACTATTTGTGATATTTTGGGAACAACAAGTTTGAAATTGTTACAAATTAATTTAAATTTAACTCCTTAAAGTTTCTCTTCAAGAATTGCCAAGTAAAATTTTCACAATTTTCCATTTATTAAACCCATTCCTAGTATTCTCAACCTGGGTGTTGGTGCCTGGGCCTGTGTATTTTCTTGGGACTTGCTTTTCCAGAGACTGATGGAGGCGGCGGCGGCAACAACAATGCCACAATAATGGTGTCAATAACACACCAACCCAGTCTGCCTTGCTACGCCCCTCTCTCTATGGTGTGTGGTGTTTGAGTGGGTTTCCAAGTTAATGTAATAGAAATTGTACAACAAAAGATGAGCAATGACGACATGAAAACCCCCAATGCCAATTAGTCGTAGAACTCTCCGGCCTCCTCTCGGAAATCCTCTTGGACCTCCTCTTGGTTCTCCTCATTGGTCCCGGCTCTTCGAGAAACTGGGAGATGGCTCTCGAAAGCTATTTCTGTTTGTGAAAAAGCCAATCAAGCTAAATTAATAAAATATTACGTAGAATTCTAAATTAAATTGAAGCATGTGCGAAAAAAAAACACAGAAACAGCAGAAAACATGTGTGGGTTGGCCAGAATGGTGAGTTGGCCAGAATGGTTGGGCTTCTTCCAAGCAAAAAAGAAATCCATGTTAGGGGGAAATCCCCTGGTAATTACTAGTCCATTTAGCCAGCCAAGGCCACACACAATTAACAAAGTTTGCCATTTTAAGGAGTCGGTAATTGGCGCAGGGGGCACTTCCAAATGGACTAAATCGGGTTTTAACTGCCAGCTTTCCGTTTTCGTTTTCGTTTCCATTTCCGTTTCCCTTTTTAATGGATTTTTTTTTTATTTCGAGTGAAAAGGATTCTCCAGCAGTCAAGGGACTACTTAGGAGACATTACTAGGTATTTTTTCTAATTTATACTTTAATTTTTATACATCTTTAGTTATTTTTTATACTCCAAACTATTTCATATTTAGTTATAAAAATTGGTGACCGCGTTTTTGATGCGTGACCCCGATTCTTGCGGATATATTTAACCCTTAGCTGACCAAAGTCCAGGGCTAGCAAATTATATAAAATCAAAATCAAAAGTTGTTTAACTCAAAACTTGTTTCGCTCAAAAGAGCCACCGAATTTCAACTTAAATTTATGCAAAGTTTCTCGGAAATTCAAAGCTCAATGCAAAAGTGATTTATAAATCAAAACTAAACTAGTTTTTTTTTGTAGATCTTGGTTTGTTTACTTGTCATTAAATGTATTTCCTTTAGAAAATAAACTTACTTTGTTTTAGAAATTCGTTCAAAAGCTTTGTTTCCCATGACATGACAACCCACAACTTCCTTTCCCAGGACCTTTCCTCACAAAACACTAATTGTTTCAACATTTTTTTTCCTTTATTGTTATCCCATTTCCAGGAGGATCTTTTTCTGGACGACTTCGGCATTCAATGTGAGAAAGCCGACAACAGCGAAAAGTGCTACAAAACACGAGTAAGTTTCACGCTGGACACCAGGAATACTTCCCTCCAATGTAATGGGATACAAGTTTGAGTTTTGGGTTTGAGGTTTCTGTTTGTGTCAGAGTTTGGGATTTCAGTTAGGATGGGAGACGTGTAACTTGATCGCAAAGACACTTGTTGACCGCATCGTACAGAAAAATAAAGAAAACAAACAGAAGAAATGCTAATTGGAGAAGAACTCAAAGTGCATGATTCGCTGCCAATCGTTTTCCTCCTCCAAAAAGCACAGGAAACCATTGATTAGGATTTGTAGACGATTTGGTTTCGGATTCGGGCTGCACCTCCGCCACGGATCCATATCCAAGCGTTTTGTCATCGGCGAGAAACACATCGGATTGGGTAGATTCATTGATTCTTGCACCTTTTTGGGATTTCGATTCTAAACTACAAATTTTATGTGACTATCAGTGTGATTAGACGACTACGACTACGAATAATAAAATGAAGGCAGTTCAGAATTTGGTTTAGGATTGGGAATGAGACTTTTGACATTAAAGGCAAAGGTTTCTTTGTAGAAAAAATTGATTGTTTTGTCCTTTGCAGTGCACCAAAGGCTGTTCGCAATGGTATCGCGCCCTCAAGGAGCTGGAGCCATGCCAGGAGGCCTGCGTAAGTGCCAATCCCAGAACACGCACCCTCCCATTCTCTCCACCACCAGATCCCCACCCAGATTGATCCTCCACTACGTTGTCTCCTGTACAGTCCTCGCTGCAGTTCTACCCCCACGACATGCCCTGCATCGCCGCCTGCGAGATGGCCCAGCGCGACTACTGGCACCTTCAGCGCCTAGCCATGAGCCAGCTGGTGGAGCGGACCCAGCCCCAGTTGGAGAGATCACCGCGTGCCGATGGCCAGCCGGCGCCTCTCACCATCCGCTGGGCAATGCACTTTCCGGAACACTATCTGGCCAGTCGACCGTTTAATATACAGTACCAGTTTCTGGATCACCAGGGAATCGAGCAGGATCTGGAAGAGGAGGATGCTGAGACGGATACCGAGGAGCATACGGAACAGAATACAGACAGGTCTAGCACTTGGTTCAACCTGGCGGACTATGATTGCGACGAGTACTACGTTTGCGAGATATTGGAGGCTCTTATGCCTTACACACAATATAGGGTAAGTCCTTTTCAAGCATCCAGCATCCTTTTCCAGGAATATTCATAAAAGAACTCGTTTTAGTTTCGTTTCGAGCTGCCTTTCGGCGAGAGCAGCGAGGATGTCCTCTACTCTCCGGCAACGCCAGCCTACCAGACCCCAGCCGAAGGAGCTCCCATATCCGCTCCGGTTATCGACCACCTGGTGGCCCTGGATGAAGCCCACCTGGCTGTCCACTGGCATCCGGGACGTTTCACCAACGGACCCGTGGAAGGCTATCGCCTGCGGTTGTCATCAGAAACTGGAAACGGCACCCTTGAACAGGTGGGTCTCGGAGTTTTATCTCTATCCAGAAGAAGCTCCTGGAATTTATTTCTCTTCTTCCAGTTAATGCCTTCGATGCGCGGCAGCTTCATCTTCTCCAAGCTCCAGTCGGACACCAACTACAGTCTGGAGATCACAACGATCAACAAACAAGGAGAAGGTCCTGTGGCCAAGGCTGACACAGCCACTCTCCCCGCCCGAAATGAAAAGCCCGTGAAGGATCTGACAGAGGCCGTCCTTCTTGCCGGAAAGCAGAGCATTGTGTGGCAGTCCCTGGAACCGGGAGGCGAGAGCTTTGTGATCTACCAGTCCCAAGCGGAACTGCTGGACATGGCCTGGTCCCAGCAGGACCAGCAACTCTGGCTCCTGGACACCTATGGAGAACTAAGGAGGTAAGGATAGTACCAGGATAGTCCCAGATAGCTTTTTAAATCCTTTATTGTTGGACAGCCTGAGAATATCTGGCGGTCAGTTGAAGGCTCCCGCAGAGAAACTCGGGTTAAATTTGGGAAACCTAACCAATGAGGAGGCCGAGCAGTGGACTCCAAGGAAACTGAGCTACGACTGGCTGCGGCATCGTCTGTTCTACTCCATGGAGATCCAGAGCATGGACACCCCGCCGAAGTACCAATTTCTGTCCACGGATCTTAAGGGGGAATCAGCGGCCAAGCTGGGAGAGCCCTTTGAGTTACCGGTTCTGCAAATGGAAGTGGATGCCCTGAATGGTTGGGTTTTCTGGACGGACGAGACGAATCTGTGGCGTCGCGACATGGCTGGCGGAGATCGCTTGCGGCTGGCCAGGATTAGGCAGCCCGGATGGTTCATCCTGCAACCCAGGCACTGGCTTCTACGCCTGCACTTGCCGCAGGAGGAGAAGATGCTGGAACTGAGCTACGACGGAGAGTTTAAGCAGCCACTGGAAGCTGAAGGAGCTGCCTTTGCCTTTGCTCTGCTGGGCCAACGCCTCATCCTCGCCAAGGAGCTCAAGCAATTGAACCTCATGGAGCCCAAGACCCAGACAGTGGCCGCCACTTGGCCCTTGCGGAACTTGCCTGATTGCTGCTGGTCGATGATCCTCTTGGAGGCGGATCTCCAGCCCCCAAGCAGCTCGGGGGGAAGACCACGCCGTCTCAAGGCCCTGCTAGGCTCGCAGGCGGCCAAGATCTCGTGGCTGGAGCCGGAGCAAAATCCCTACCAGTCGGCCAAGGTCTTCCGCAGCTGGAGCTACGAGCTGGAGGTCCTGGACGTGGCCAGCCAGAGCGTCTTCAACATCAGAAACATTCGAGTACCCTTCTTTGGGCTGCAACGCCTCCAGCCGGACAATCTGTACCAGCTGCGGGTGCGGGCCATCACGGCGGAGGGCGATCCCCGGGAGTGGACTCCCTTCCTCTCCGCTCGGACCTGGCCTCTGGGTCCGCATCGTCTGCGCTGGTCCAGCGCTCGGGGAAGGCTCTATGTCACGGACGAGCTGGGCGAGGGCTTGGAGGTGCAGACCGGAGTTCCCGACCTCGCCGAGCAGCCTGGACCCATGATGATGGTCAACGAAAGCACCGGCTATTACGTTACCGAAGGTGGCCAGCTCCACTGCGTCAATCTGAGGCACCAGCCCGGCACCTGTCCCATTCCCGAGCCCCTCAACCATGTGGGATCCGTGGCCTACGACTGGCGCAGTGGGCGTCTCTACTGGACGGATCTCTCTAGGAACTGTGTGACTCGCATGGATCCCGGGAGCGGCAAGCGTGAGATGCTGCCGATCTTTGAGGCCCGCTCCCTGGCTGTTGACCCCCGTCAGGGTCACATCTATTACGCCACCAGCTCCCAGTTGTCCCGCCTTGGCGGCACACCGGAGGAGTCCCTGGTGTACTACCGCGTGAATGGGTTGGAGGGCAGCATTGCATCCTTCGTGTTGGACACACAGCAGGACCTGCTCTACTGGCTGGTGGCAGGACCCTCCGTCCTGCGGCTCTACAGGACGCCGCTGACCTTGGCCGGCCGAGAGGCCCAGCTGCTGCAGGAAATGAAAAGCTACCGCCGGAACCAGCCGCTAAGTCTCCAACTGGTGCGTCCCCTAGGCGCCCTGACCTGGTTAGAGCGGAGTGGCCAGCGAGCCAGGCTGCTCCGCCTTACGTCCGCGGAGCCAAAGGCCATGGTCTTGAGAACTCCCCCGGAGGCTTCTCCGGCCACGGCCCTGCAGCTGCTGGGCGAGGAGGTTCCCTCCGCCCCGGATACGGGAGTTGTTCCGCTGCCCGTGGCTCCCGAGAGCGTGCGTCTGGATGACGGGCACTGGGACGACTTCCACGTCCGCTGGCAGCCTTCCACCTCCGGCGGCAACCACAGCATTTCCTACCGCCTGCTCCTGGAGTTCGGTCAGCGGATCCAGGCCCTGGACCTGAGCACCCCGTTTGCCCGACTGACCCAGCTCCCGCAGGCCCAGCTCCAGCTGAAGATCAGCATCACACCCAGGACAGCTTGGCGCAGTGGTCCGACCACCAGAGTGCAGCTAACCACACCCCAGGCGGCCCCCACCCAGCCCAGGAGGCTGCGCGTCTTTGTGGAGCGCCTCTCGGCCCCGCTCCGGCAGCCGAATGTGAGCGCCCTGCTCCGCTGGGATTCGCCGGAGCAGGATCAGTCTGCCAGTGCCGTGCAGGCCTTGGAATACCACATCAGCTGCTGGCTGGGACCGGAGCTGCACGCCGAGCTCCGGCTGAACCAGAGCGCCCTGGAGGCACGGGTGGAGGGCCTGCGGCCGGACGAAACCTATCACTTCCAGGTGGAGGCCCGAGTGGCCGCCACCGGAGTGCCTGCCGGAGCTGCCAGTCACGCCTTGCACGTGGCTCCCGAAGTGCAGGCTGTGCCGCGCCTGCTCTACGCCAACGCAGAGTTCATCGGGGAACTGGACCTGGATACCCGCAGCCGGCGGCGTCTCGTCCATACGGCCAGTCCCGTGGAGCACTTGGCGGTCATCGAGGGCGAGCAGAGGCTGCTGTGGGTCAACGAGCACGTGGAGCTGATGACCCACGTCCCGGGCACGGCGCCCGCCAAGCTGGCCCGGATGCGGGCCGAGGTCCTGGCCCTAGCCGTGGACTGGGTCCAGCGAACGGTCTACTGGGCGGAGCTGGACGCCTCGGGCCCGAAGGCAGCAGTCATATACCGTCTGGACCTCTGCCGCTTCGAAGGAAAGATCCTCCAGGGCGAGCGCATGTGGAGCACCCCGCGGGGTCGTCTTCTCCGGGATCTGGTAGCCCTGCCCCATCACGGATCCCTGCTTTGGCTGGAGTTCGACGAGGCCTCGCCCAAGGAGGGCAGTCTGCGAGGCAGGAACCTCACGGATGGCTCCATCCTGGAGCTGACCACCCAGCAGAGGGTGAAACGACTGTATGGGGGCAGTCTGGAACCGGGTGCCGAGACTCTCAACCTGGTGGACCACCAGGGCCGGCTCTGCGTCTACGACGTGGTCCGCCAGCTGTGCACGGCCAGCGCCCTGCGTGCCCAGCTGAGCCTGCTGGGGGAGGACTCCATCACCGGCCAGCTTGCCCAGGATTCGGGCTACCTCTACGCCCTGAAGAACGCCAGCATTCGAGCCTACGGTCGGCGGCGCCAGCAATTGGAGTACTTGGTGGAGCTGGAGCCGGAGGAGGTGCGTCTGCTGCAGGCCCACAACTACCAGGCCTATCCCACCAAGAGCTGCCTGCTCCTGCCCTCCGCCGGCGGAGTCTCTCTGCTCGAGGAACTGGAGTGTCAGGAGCGAGAGTGCCTCATCCGGCTGCCTTGGGTGAAGGCCAACAAGGAGTGCTCCCTGCCGGTGCCCGGTGCAAGGTACCAACTAAATCTGACTCTGGCCCAGGACGACTCTGAGGAGGCGGAATCCCTCGGCCAGTGGCTACTGCATGCGGGAGAGACCCTGAACATTACTGACCTGCAGCCCTTCACCAGATACACTCTCAAGGGAATCCTCAGTAGCTTTTACCAGACAAAGCTGGGTCTGCCCACCTTGGAGCTGGCCCCCGCCGAGCTCCTGACCGCCTCTGCCACGCCCTCGGCACCGCGAAACTTCAGTGCCCGGGTCCTGAGCCCCACGGAGCTGGAGGTCAGCTGGTCGCCGCCCCAAGAGCTCCGAAGCGACAGCGTCTACTACACGCTGCATTGGCAGCAGGAGCCCGAAAACGAGGACTCCGTGCAGGACCTCAAGGAGCAGCGCTTGGAGGTGGCAGGCAGCCATCGCCTGGCGGACCTGAAGCCCGGCTCCGGCTACCGCCTGTGGGTTCTGGCCCATGCCACGCCCTCCAAGGCCAACAGCAGTCTCCGCGTTCATGTTCGCACTTTCGCCGAGCTCCCGGAGCTGCAGCTCCTCGAACTGGGACCCTACGCCCTCACCCTCACCTGGGCGGGAACACCGGACTCTCTGAGCTCCCTGCACTTGGAGTGCCGGTCCTTGGGGGAGCAGCTGCGCCGGAATGTGGCCGGAAACCACACACGCATGGTAGTGGAGCCGCTGCAGCCCCGGACACGCTACCAGTGCCGCCTGCTCCTCGGCTACGCCACCACACCGGGATCCCCCTTGTACCAGGGGCCCGTCGAGGAGTACGAGACCATGGGTGACGCCCCCAGCCAGCCGGGTCGTCCCCAGCTGGAGCACATAGCCGGTGAGGTCTTTCGGGTCACCTGGACACCGGCACGCGGCAACGGAGCCGCCATTGTGCTGTACAACTTGGAGGCGCTTCAGGCCCGGAACAGTCGGAGGAGGAGACGTCGCCGCAGGAGGAGCGCGGACAGCGGAGGGTCCGTGGAGCAGCTGCCATGGGCGGAGGAGCCGACGGTGATGGAGGATCAGTGGCTGGACTACTGCAACACCACCGAGCTGAGCTGCATCGTCCGGAGCTTGCACTCGAGTCGGCTGCTCCTTTTCCGGGTGAGGGCCCGAAGCCAGGAGCACGGATGGGGACCGTACAGCGAGGAGAGCGAGCGGGTGGCGGAGCCCTTTGTCTCCCCCGAGAAGAGGGGCTCCCTGGTGATGGCTATCATTGCGCCAGCAGCCATTGTCTCCAGCTGTGTCCTGGCCCTGTTCCTAGTGAGAAAAGGTGAGGCCACTACGTTTTTCCTTGTTGTCCTCTAAAGCATCTGCATTTCCAGTTCAAAAGCGCCGCCTTCGGGCCAAGAAGCTGCTCCAGCAGAGCCGCCCCAGCATCTGGAGCAACCTGTCCACCTTGCAGACCCAACAACAGCTCATGGCAGCTCGGAACCGAGCCTTCTCCACGACCCTCAGCGACGCGGATATCGCCCTCTTGCCGCAAATCAGTTGGAGTCAGTTAAAGCTGCTGAGATTCCTGGGGAGTGGAGCCTTCGGCGAGGTCTACGAAGGACAGCTGCAGACGGAGGACACCAAGGAGCCGCAGCGAGTGGCCATCAAAGTGAGTGGGTGTCCTGGTAGAGTAGCTAATCTTATAGCATCCTTTTCAGAGTCTTCGCAAAGGTGCCAGCGAGTTCGCGGAACTACTTCAGGAGGCGCAGCTCATGAGCAACTTTAAGCACGAGAACATTGTGTGTCTGGTGGGGATCTGCTTTGACACGGAGTCCATATCCCTGATAATGGAGCACATGGAAGCCGGGGACTTGTTAAGTTATTTGCGCTCCGCCAGGACCAATACCAGCCAAGTGGGTTGAAGGGAAATATAACAAAAGAACTTTTTAGAAATCAAAACAAATCTCAATCTTTTAGGACTCTCAGCCTGGCCAGGGTTTGTCCCTGTCGGAGCTACTGGCCATGTGCCTGGACGTGGCCAACGGATGCAGCTACCTGGAGGACATGCACTTCGTTCACCGCGATCTGGCCTGCAGGAACTGCCTGGTCACGGAGGCCACAATAGCAGGATCCGATCGCAAGCGAACCGTCAAGATCGGGGACTTTGGACTGGCGCGGGACATCTACAAGAGCGACTACTACCGGAAGGAGGGCGAGGGACTGCTGCCAGTGCGCTGGATGTCGCCGGAGAGCCTGGTAGATGGCCTTTTTACCACACAGTCGGACGTGTGGGCCTTCGGGGTCCTGTGCTGGGAGATACTCACCCTTGGCCAGCAGCCGTATGCGGCGAGGAACAACTTCGAGGTTCTGGCCCACGTCAAGGAGGGCGGTCGCCTGCAGCAGCCGCCCATTTGCCCGGACAAGCTGTGGGTTTTTGTGTGGTTGGTGGTTGTGTGGAATGTCCTTTTAAATTCCGTTTTGTTTTTAGGTATTCCTTGCTTATTCTGTGCTGGCGCACAGATCCTTGGGAGCGTCCTAGTTTCCGGCGCTGCTACAATACTCTGCATGCCATTGCCACTGATCTGCGGCGTAGCCAGATGGCGGGGTCTGGCCAGGAGACGGTGATCATCTCCAAAGCCGAGACCAGAGTGCGTTTCGACGGGGAGTCGTCCAAGCGGGAGAAGGATAAGGAGGCCGAGGCGGAGACGGAGGCGGAGGCGAAGGCGCCGGAGGACGGCCTCTGCCTCAAGGAGGTAATCACCAGAGACTCCAGTCCTCTGAAGGAGCAGCAGCTGTACGCCAATGAAGGAATCTCCAGGCTATAGGGATTACCAGGAACAACAAATACACAAAGAAAAATGGCCATAAATTAGCTTTCCCTTTAAGTTTTTAAGCTTTAAATTAATTTTTTTTCGACACATTTGAAGGCACGAACCTTTGAACAGATTTTTTAGGCAAATAAAACATCGATTGAACCAATATTTTGTTGACAGCTGATTTTTTCCCTTAAAGTATACTTCGATATTCATCCTCTATACTTTTTTGTTTTGTTTTTTACAAAGTAGGCTTGTTTTGTCTTAGAATTCCGAAGAGCTTTTGGCCGAATCCAGATAAATAGCCCTCAACCTTGCCTTCAATCGTCAGTCTACTACCAGTCTCAGTGAAATGTGAACCGTAAAAAGTAAATCGTTCGGTATTGTGCTCTGATTTTCTGCTTTTTTTTTATTGTGATTTTTTTATTGAGTTCTCCTTCTTTTTTTGTGATTAAACACAATGTGCAATCGTTTTAGACGCACAAAATCCACCGTCGAGGCAATCGCTTCCTTTTGTATTATTTTTGGTCGCTGCTTGTTTTTTATTTTTGGGTCGCTGCTTTTCTCCTTTTTTTTTATTTTTTATCCAGCAGTTCCCTTGGAACACGTGATTGCTGATTGTAATTTTTTAAATAATAAATTTTCATTTACATACCAGTCTAAAATAATTTAACTGGTTTTTATTTATTTCCTTTTTTTGGCAAACTCTTTCCAAATTAAAGTGTCTTGGATCCAGAGCCAAGCCAGTCTGGGAAATCTAAAAACGCAAAGAAAATACTCCTGATTTTCTTATTATTTTTTTTTTATTTATTTTTTATTTCATAATCGATGGAACCCTTCTGTTAGTAGGGGGAGAGTTCTCAGTGCATCAAAATTGGTAAACAAATCGATTACCTCACTCCTTCAAAATCCGCCAAAACGGAACATAAATAAACCATTTTAATATTCGAATAAGCTGCTTTTCTTATATAATTCTTTACCCTACCATGGGGTATTATTAGTTTTCATTTATTATACTTTTATTTTCATTTTAATTTTATTATCAAATCCAAACCACGGTCTCTTACAAAATTTGTGAAACATAATAAGATTTTTTTTTTTATTAATTTATCGGAAAAGTGTATCC
The DNA here is from genome assembly GCA_035047325.1 of Drosophila vallismaia. NCBI lineage: Eukaryota > Metazoa > Arthropoda > Insecta > Diptera > Drosophilidae > Drosophila > Drosophila vallismaia. The sequence goes on along the minus strand of JAWNPU010000025.1, from coordinate 8,696,373 downwards.
ATATATATATGGATTAAAAATAATTTATTTTTCGTTTCGCGTGCAAAATTCCATTTTATCCTGAAAACGAGAGCTGGCTGCAAGGAGTCAAGAAATCAAGGATTCCAAGCTTGAAGGTGAGTTGGCCATTGATTTTGCTTATTATTATGATGGAAATATTCTTTTGCCATTTTGCTTACAGCCATCACCCACAAGCCCAACCCCGACCCCAACTTTTATTCTGGATTCTTACAAAAGGTGCTCTGTGCTCTGTGCTCTGTGCGGCGGCAAGGATTTGATTTTATTGCCTGCCGCCTCGTCCTGCCCCGTCTCAATCCTGCCACCATTGACTTATTGTGCTGATATGATTAAGTGCTTCGCAGAAATCGCGCTGGAGGGAATCCAAATCCCAACATTGGCCCCGGAACTCCAACCGATTCCGGTTGAGTCGTCACCAAACTTTTTCAAGTTGATGGTTCATGTAAGTTCACCTTAAAGGTGTCTCTTTAAATATCCTTTTCCCCCCGCTCCGACACAATTGATTGAAATTAGATGAGCTTTTCATAATACACGACCTGAGCGACCCCCAAACTTTCCACAAAAATCTCAACCAACCCAACCCAAAGGTGAAAGTTTTGTGGGGTTCGCGGAGTCCGGAGAGCAACGCTAATATCCCTCAAGTTGCCACCGACTTTGTGCCAAATTGGTTATTAAAAGAGTCAACTAGTACGAGCTGGAAATAAATTGAGTAGCAAGGACCAGGACGTTTTCCCGCATAAAACCACTTTGGGAAAATAATAATAAAAGTGAGCTCGAAGGCCACTCGGGATGTGTGTTGCAAGTTGCAAGTTACAATTGGTCTGAAAAGGTGAAATCCATTTTTATCCCATACGGTGCAGGTTCGATTTTCTTTTCTTATATTTAATTTTTATTTTTTTTTTTGGTTATTTTATGAATTATTTTAGTTTGTTTTGGTTTCTTGTCGCTTCTGGTATGCCTCTGGACATAAGTTCTTTTCTAAATGATGACTAATGCCTCTTTTTTTTTATTTATTATATTATTATTTTTTTTTTACTGTTATTTTTTTTATTTATTAGAAGAATGATAGACTGTGTAATGGACCCCTTGATTGGAGCTTCGTCTAGAGAGAATTCCCTTATGGCTTCGATAGCGAGATCTTGTTTAATTTATTTTTTGTTTAGCTCATTTACTGTGGGTCTAAAGTTCCTTGAGAGTCATGTACTCCTCGCTCTTCTGTTTCTCCTGCATCTTTCTAATCCTGTCGTTTTTTTTATCCTTTCTGGTGATTCTTTTTTAAAAAGATGTCTCGGCATAGTTGATTGTCTAGCACCTGTTGTTGATTGTTCCTATATGAACTTTCAAGCCAGTGATTGATAAACGAGTTCTTGTATAATTTCTTTTTTGTATAACTTCTTTCTTGATTAACTTCTTTTTATTAAAAATTCCGTCTTGTTAGCAACCTTGGTTATATTGTAGATATGCTGCTGTTGATATGGATTCGGATAAACAATTCAATTGATTTTAAGAAATGTGAAATTATTTATTTTGATTTATTTTGAAATTGAACATCAAACCAGTGGTTGATAACGAGTTGGTGTAAAACTTCTTTCTTGTTTAACATATTTTTTGTATGACTTTTAAGCGTTAGCTTTTCATGAATTAAGTCTATGTAGTTATCCTTCGATACGACAGCCGCGTTGCGATTTGACTTCGAAAGTTATTATTTTTGTAATAATTTGATCAATATATTTTAAAAAAGTGGATTATTATTTAGTTGAGTAACGATGAAATGTAACTAATTTTCTTTTTAAATTCCATTTCGAAGCCTAAAACTTGGTATATTGTACGGCTTTCTTAACCCCTTTCATTGCGATTTGACTTCGATTTTGATTCTGTTTTTTAATAATAAATATTTTGTAACTAATTTCCATTTTCAATTCTTCAAGTGTCCGCTCCTTAATTGTTCCATTTATTGTGACACTTTTGGTTTAAGAGCCAGGGAGTTTTCCAGTTCCTAACCAACGTTTCCCCGGCGACGTACGGGTTCCGCCTCCACGGGCAAATCATACAGCTCCTGGACTCCAGATGGACCTACGACTGCTGCGGCTGCCGTCTCGAAACGCTGAGAGCTCCATCCATCTTGAAACGGAGCTGAATTCTGGGGAGGATATACAACAGAAATGGCAGTGGAAATCTTCACTAATAATATCCACAGGGCTGCCTGCGTCCACTCCACCTGCGAGCCCACTCCACCTGCGAGCCCACTCCACCTGCGAGCCCACTAAAGCCGACAAAATATGGCGTCACACTCACCAGGGAGGCAAAAGAGCGCCTACGAAGAAAAGCAATTCGAACCCAAGACCCTTGGGATCGAATCCTGTTGAACCGAGCAGCCAAGTGACTACGGATCCTCTTAAGGGTGCTCCGAAATAACTTAATTTCTGCAGCTTTCTAATCCTGTCGCTTCGGCGCTATTAGGTAAAATTTTCTTAAAGACGCTGAAAAGTATGCTATTTTTTTAACATTTACTATTTTTTTTATTTGATTTATTCAGTTGTTGAACTAATGCACTTTAGTTTGTTGCAGTGTTCTCTGAGGTAACCTATTGACTCTTCGTCAAATCTGTTTCATTACCAATGCTTATTACAAAAATTTAAACACCGAACATAAAATTTGGAATAAGACAATCAAGAATTGAATCCGATCTCAACTACCGAATCTAACACTCTGTGAGGCTACAACAGTCCACTGGAAGCTTCCAAACCATGTACTTTAGTTTGTTGCAGTGTTCTCTGAGGTAATCTATTGACTCTTCATCTATATATACCTCTATTTCGATGTTCAAGGCATCCGCATATATGACTTTACTGTCATATTCGGGGCTACAAGGATTCAGTCTCGTCTTCTTAACGACGCACCACTTCGAAGTGTCCAAACCACAAAATATGGCGTTGTTGAACTAATGCACTTTAGTTTGTTGCAGTGTTCTCTGAGGTAATCTATTGACTTCGTCAAATCTGTTTCATTACCAATGCTTATTACAAAAATTTAAACACCGAACATAAAATTTGGAATAAGACAATCAAGAATTGAATCCGATCTCAACTACCGAATCTAACACTCTGTGAGGCTACAACAGTCCACTGGAAGCTTCCAAACTATGTACTTTAGTTTGTTGCAGTGTTCTCTGAGGTAATCTATTGACTCTTCATCTATATATACCTCTATTTCGATGTTCAAGGCATCCGCATATATGACTTTACTGTCATATTCGGGGCTACAAGGATTCAGTCTCGTCTTCTTAACGACGCACCACTTCGAAGTGTCCAAACCACAATTTTGGCGCTCCAAAATTTTAAATATGCGACACAGCTTTGCATTCACAATCCATGGTATTACGAACCCGCACCTGGTTAGCTCGAAGTGGCGGATGAAGCTCGTGGCCTTGTACGGCGGTGAGATCTGTTTCATAAAGTATTTATTTATTCAGTTGTTGAACTAATGCACTTTAGTTTGTTGCAGTGTTCTCTGAGGTAATCTATTGACTCTTCGTCAAATCTGTTTCATTACCAATGCTTATTACAAAAATTTAAACACCGAACATAAAATTTGGAATAAGACAATCAAGAATTGAATCCGATCTCAACTACCGAATCTAACACTCTGTGAGGCTACAACAGTCCACTGGAAGCTTCCAAACCATGTACTTTAGTTTTTTGCAGTGTTCTCTGAGGTAATCTATTGACTCTTCATCTATATATACCTCTATTTCGATGTTCAAGGCATCCGCATATATGACTTTACTGTCATATTCGGGGCTACAAGGATTCAGTCTCGTCTTCTTAACGACGCACCACTTCGAAGTGTCCAAACCACAATTTTGGCGCTCCAAAATTTTAAATATGCGACACAGCTTTGATCCGATGATTGTGATGGATTGTGAATGCAAAGCTGTGTCGCATATTTAAAATTTTGGCGCTCAAATTTTGGCGCTCCAAAATTTTAAATATGCGACACAGCTTTGCATTCACAATCCATGGTATTACGAACCCGCACCTGGTTAGCTCGAAGTGGCGGATGAAGCTCGTGGCCTTGTACGGCGGTGAGATCTGTTTCATAACTTTGAGAACCCAATTTTGAGTATCTTCGTCGTGTGGCACTAATAACAATGAACAGTCGAACGTAGCGACTGGTGTACACTCGGAAAAACTAATTGAGCTCACGTATTCGCATTTGGGAAATTTTTCATACAAGTATCTCAGGACACAATCAAAATCACATGCCGTTGGGTCTAGTTCATTGACAACTACGACACCAAGGCTGCGGTCTTCCGGGTTCACTGTTACGTAGGGCGGACGTTCACCATCCTGGTCACAGCATTGGACGTCACATGGATCCTGGCATTCCGTGTCCTCCGACTGCGACTCTGAGGAGTACGTCCTAGAGTCCTCCGTTTCGCAACAAGACTTCTGCTTGGAAGGACAACTTTTCTTGCTATGCGTGCTCTCTTCATCCCTTTCCATGTCACTGCTCTCAGAAATACATTCACTAGATGGGTCCACGCAAATGGAATTCTCTGTTGCTAGGATCTCAGAATCAAACTCTAGTAGGCTGTATGAATCGGAATCCATCTCTATAAAAATTAAGAAAAACGAACCAATTTAAAAAATAAGCCAGAAATTTTTTCACACATTTTTTTACTACAATTTTGTTCACTGAAATTTTGTTTACTAAAAAAAAACCTTAAAAAAAGCTTAAAAAAAAATGATACGAACTGTATGAGCGCAAAAAGTATAATGCCCTGCCCGAATCAATTTAAAGTTTTACCTTCCTGGATGTGCATCCTTAAAACCGAGAGGGATGTCCTTCCTTCTCCTCCTTCCCTTTCTAATCAATTGCAGCGGAAGAAGGTCATTAGCAGCTTTCGAACTAATTGAGTAATTTGCTCACCTTGATTGCTTTCGCTGGGGAAGGAGCAGAGTTAGTTGTCAAGTATCCTGCGACACGTCCTGCGACACACACACACACACACACATGTGAGGGTTAAATTTCTCCGCCATTTTCTCGTTCATTATTGCGCACTAATTAACGTTTTCGCGACAAAAGGTGGCGTTTTATTTTTATTTTTACAACTGCAACTGAGTTTCATTGCCTCTCCACTGCTGCAACTGTTGAAGCACTGCGAAAATGTTCAGGATACTTTTCTGATCCTTAAAGATTGAGTGGATATTTCTGGAGATACATACATTTTAATGCCTCCAATTGGTTTAATACGAATTTTGTAATGGGTTTTATAAGAAAATTTTAAAAAAAACATCAAACCAGTGGTTGATAACGTGTTCTTGAATAACTTCTTTCTTGATTAACTTCTTTTTTGTATAAATTCCATCTTGTTAGCAAGATGAAAGATATGCTGCTGTTGATATGGATTCGTATATTTTTAAAAAATGTGAAATTACTGATTTTGTTTAGATTATTTGATTTTATTTTAATGTTTTTGAAAATGAACATCAAGCCGAGTTGGTTTTTACAACTGCAACTGGGTTTCATTGCCTCTCCACTGCTGCAACTGTTGAAGCACTGCGAAAATGTTCAGGATACTTCTCTGATTCTAAAAGATTGAGTGGATATTTCGAAAGGGGTCCCCTTAATTATTCATTTCAAGGATCGCCTAAGAATTGGACGAGTTATAGCCCCAACTATGGGGTATCCCCATAAAAATGTTAAAAAAAAAACCAAAAAAATTTTTTGTTCCAATATTTTGATGCAAAATGATAGGGAATCGATGTAGAAATCTTTTAAGACATTCCGCTTAAGGATCTGATGAGAAATGTTCAAGATATAGTCTCTCCAGGGAGACACATGCGAAAAATCGGGATTTTTTTTAAGGGGGTTGCCTAGGAAAAATTTGAAAAAATTGAAAAAATATTTTGTTGCAATATTTTGATACAAAATGATAGGGAATCGATGTAGAAATCTTTTAAGATATTCCGCTTGAGAATTGGATAAAAATTGGCAGAGTTATGAAGAATCGTATTTTTCAAGAGGGTGTTTCATATATCAAGAGGCCTCATATGTATCATGAAAATGACTTTAAAGAAACCCTGTAAGCAGATAAATGAATTTTAAAATATTAAATGATTTCTGAAAAAATAACCCATTATTTTTTCCAGTACTTCCTTATGGTCTTGCCACGGCATTGCCTCCGCCTGGATTGCCACTCGAGGGGGCAGGATCCGCCCTAATTGCTGTTTATGAGTTGGCCCAGTAATTAAACAATTTCTTCTGGCTCGACATCGAAACAAAAAGAAAAAAACAGTCTACATGCCAGCAAATGTCAAAAAAACACACAAACACAAGCACTCACAAAAAAAAAAAATCATTTGGTTTTCATTAGAAATACATTAAAAAAAAAACAAACAAACAAACAACAAAACATTTTGCTTATTGAGAGATGTACAAGTTAAAGAATAAATTAGAAATTGTTGAAAAGGTTTCAAGATCTCCTCGACTGGGACTCGGTGGGCTAATTCCGGACAATCCTTGCCTGCTTGGCAGCATCCCAGTCGATGTAATCCGGAGCAGCTCCCGGTTTTTTGCATTTAAATCTCAGCTTGCAGCAATCGGGAAAAGGCTCTCCAGGATTAATGCGTTCACCGCGGTTGCAGTCCTCAAAACGTGGCTTGCCACATCTGTAGAGAATCAAATAAAAATATAATTTATATAGAATATAGAATAAATATAGAATATATGAAGAGATCTTCAAAGTCTAGCAATTATTTTCGAAGCAATTTCGCTTAAAACGTTAGCTTTGTGTCTAAAAGATTTTTGAAGGACATCCCTAAATGATTCCGTCAAAGTAACAAAAAAAATAGGAAGATATATATAGTACCTCCTAAAGTGCAAATCCCATTTTGGATCTGGGGCAAAACTTTTAGTTTCCCTCAATTGAGTTTTGTCTCCTCCTGCCACGGAAAGCCGCAACCTAAACCGAGTTACCCAGAAGACCTCCTCGCTTCCCAAGCCCTTGTCCCCTTTCAGAACCTTTCATTTGGTTTTGGTTCTCTCTTGGCTTGACCTACAAATTAGAGACCCATCTGGAGAAGACTACCCCTCCTTGGGGGAAGAAGTCGCAAGTTCTTGACATCTCGCGTCATCTTTGGCGTCGCGTTAAAAGCGTAAGTATGAATGGTCGTGTGTGTCCAAAGTGAGTCTCTCTTATCAGCGACAAACATTTTGCCACAAAATGCACTCAGATAAATACTTATATGGTTTATAGTAAGAAAAATAAAGAATTTTTTGGGGATAGTGCGAAAAAAAAACCAGAGACTTTCTATAAAAGGTATAATCTTTCCAGCTCAAGGTTCGACTCTTGTTTGGATTTAATTTTGTATATATTTTTTAAATATATATATTTTTTGCTTACCCCTCTATAAGAATAGAACCATCTGCGTTGCAGGTCAGCCTCTGGCAGGGTGAGATGCCATTGTTGATTCCTAATTCCAGGGTGTCCCCTCGGTAGATGCACTTGCCCGGATTAGCTGGTGATTCAAAGTTTTTTTTTCAAAAATAATCGAAAAAACTGTAAGGATACCCTCCGGATATCCGGGTGAGGAATTACCTTCGTCGGGGGGTATCAGACCCGAATAGCCGGTCACCTGGGTTAGAGAAAAATTTAGAAGGAGGAGGACTACGGCGATTCCGTAGCCAAAATTTCCGTAACGTTCCGTTGACATTGCGAACGCGTTCGTCTTCCAAACTGCACTGACTCGGATCCGGACTCCGATCGGCGATGTTTGCTCCGGAAAATAAGGCGGAGACATTCATCAAGTTGTTATTTGATACCCTGTAAGTGCAGTTCTACAAAAAAATGATGGGTTTTACGGAAAAGCTTTTTGTTTTAGGGGAAAGCAAATAAACTCCAATCAGTATTGTACGCCCCCAAAAGTTATTACATTTTCCAGCTCTCAAGAGAGTCTCTCTAGTTTCTAGACTCGGAAACCTTAATGGGTATAAAAAAGTCGCTTCTTTCGTGTCTTAATTGTGTGTTTTTTTTCGTTTTCGGCTCCGTTGATTATTGTGTATTACTATTTAATTGAAGACGCCACTCTCTGGGGTCAGGCGGTTTATCTGCTTTTTGGGGCGGCGGCGTTACAGCATTTTGTGCCTCAAATTGTTCTAGAATGTTTGCACAATTAATGGCAAAGCTACATATATTATATTAATGGCCAACTGACAGAGAAAGAGCTAAGATTGTGAAAGAGATGGGAAGGCGATTCTCTAGGCGATAATCTAGGGCTGTTGGAATAAAAAAATATGTAAAAAAATAGAACTAGTCAAAGTTTATTCGCTAAAAATAAAGAACTAGTTCGTACATTTACCGCTGTTCTAAGTACAGTTGCTATAAAATATAAAAAAAGCTTGAATCCTAGATTTGGTTTAAAATGAAATAGTTTTTTTTCTTCATTTTTTTATAAGTTAGAAAGCAACTTGCTGTCAGAAAGCCACACAACCAAGTTTGTAATACATTTATTTCAATTAAAATATAGTTTTTCTACAATCCTTTATTAAATTAAGCCAAAAACTGATTCGACAACTGGATTTTCGTAACATCAGGGCAGATGGCAGCTGGTTAGGTGGCAAATCTTAATGAAATGCATTCGTTAGCTTAACCCGACAGAGAGACAGATAGACAGACAGACAGACCGACAGCCAGACTGGATATGTGGCGGGAACTTGTGCAATCCAATTGAGACGAATCCAGGACCTCTACCCCCTTGGCCTCCGATGACACAATGTTTGCCCTGCTGGCTATTAAATTTTTAATCAAGTTAAAGTGTTGTCAAACACTTCATTCATTCAGCACTCGACAGACCCGCTCCGACCACCCCGAGAAACCGAAAGATGTCATAAGGGAACATGTATGGTAACTTGGCATGCCCACATCCACATCTACATCCACGCCCACTTGTCAGGACGACCTTCTCGTCCCTTTCCGTTCATTTTTGTGTCGTGTGTTAGTTATGCATGCATTCATCCATTCGTTCATTCAGCGACATTCATTTCGTTTCATTGCATTTTCTTACAAGTCTTGCCACCACCACCACTGGCTCTGCCACCGTTCTCTGCACTACAGTGGGGCATAACCACATTGTAGGAGTGTCACCGCATCGGTTTCTTTACTCGTTGGATGCCCAACCTTATTTCCTACCACCCACTCGAATCTCCCCATTCCAATCCCCATCCCAGGCCCCATCCCAAACCCAAACCCAAACCCAAACCCATTCCCAATCCCATTCCCAATCCGAGTCCCTGTGGACACTTGTTCCTGTGCTTTTCCTTTATGATGTAAGGCTTTCTTTGCTGGCTTCTTTTTACTTATGTTACCCATTAGCTTTGGCAGAGTATATAGGTTTATTCCTAAGCCAGATCAGTATAAAAAAATTAATGAAAATATATATTTCTTTACTAATTTTATTAAAATAAAATCGTAGTACTTAAAAGTAAAAAATTTGTTCAACTACTTGTACTTCCTAGTTATAATTCTCAATCGGTTCTAGCACACAAGTCATGAGCATGGTTCTTCTGTTACTATAATTTACTTTAATTAATTATAATGTTTTTGTTTTAAATTTAAAAACCATAAAAACTAGTCGCATCCCAACCGATTCTGATATAACATCGTGTTTTTTTTTTATTCTTTTCTGTACTTTGCTGGCTTGCTCGCTTTTGTCGTAAATGAAATGCAAATAAATTGTCAACTGCAGCTAAATAAAATTTTAATTTATAGTCGCTTTGACTAGCTGGCTGGCTCATTGTCCCAGGAAGGAACTCATGGATGCGGATTTATGAGAAAGAAATATTCCTTAAAAGACTCTGACTCTGACTCGGACTCGGACTCGGACTTTATTGGGTTTATTAAATTATCATTTATGGTAAATGTGAAAATGTTATAGTTTGGGGAATCCCAGTAGATTTTTAAATAGTTTTTATACCTTTTTAGAGAGCGGGAGAGTTACTCACCTTGCCGGGCACCAAAGTCACAACTGGACCCTTTATTTCGGTATGTTATTACCCCCAACCGAAGCTCATTCATAAAATAAACAAACAAAAAGCTACAAACCAAGAGCAGCTAATTCACATTTGATTATTTAAATTAGGAAAATGAGTGACAAACATAAAGAGGGGTCGGCTGGACTCAAATTGCCGGTGTCCGTTGTCCAAAAAGATGGATGAATGGATAGATGGATGGATGAATCCAATCCAATCCAAGTGAAGCCAATCCGAAAATAAACTGCGGACACACTGCGGACCAGAGCGGACTGGACCGGACCGGAGCGGACCGGAGCGGAGCGAAGCGAAGCGACCTGAACCAAAATCGGAGGCAGTTGGCTTTGGTCTCCCAAACCGACGAACCGAGAGACCACCGATCCGAGATAGTTTTTTTGGAAAATGTATTCAGTGCAGGGGCGACATTCGCAGCGGCAACGAAAGCGACAGCCATAGCCACACACACTGGCACACCCACTGGCACCACCATTCGGCACCACCAAGGCAGGAGAAAGTAGAAGAAAGTAGGAGGAAGCTGGTGAAAGAAGGAAAAAGCAGGGGAAAACCAGAAGAAACCAGGAGAAACGTGGACGAAGCTGGAAAACCCAGGAGCACGCAGCAGAAGAAACCAGAAGAAAGCCGGAGAAAGTGCAGTAGAAAGTGCAGTAGAAAGTGCAAGCCAGGCAAGGCCGAGAGCCAATACTTTTCCCTGTGAGAATGCCAAAATTAGTGACTTACATCTTCATTGTCAGCTCGCTGGTCCTCTGGTATCTGCTGCTCTTCGGGGGCGGGGGCGGGACCAGGGGCGTAACCGGCGGGTGGGGCTTGGGCGTGGAGGCCACCAACGGTCACGGGGGTCAGCTGGAGGGTAGGGACTTTCACCATCACGGCGGCAGCCATCACATACGTCGTAAGTAAACATGTCTATTGATATCGAATTTATAAATAATCGATAGATTAATAACATTTATCGATTAAAATCGAAAGATATCGCAAAATCTTTAAGCTTTCTGATGAAGTCAATCTGTAGTTATCGAAGAATGATAAGGTTTGAGTCAAAAGAAGTATTCCGAGTTGATTGTTTTTGGTTTTTAGACAAATAAGGGAAAGATTTATGAAACTAAAACATAAATGCTTAAATTAATAGAAGTAGAATCAGTTAAATAATATGTATAAATAATATATTTATTAATTTTTCATTAATTTTTATAACTTTTTTAGGCAACATCAATCATTGCTGGCGTCGCTACGATGGCTATAACCTACAGAACACGGTTGTCAATAAAAAAGAACAAATGAAGAAGCCCTACGGGATATTGTGTAACTTCAAGTGCACTTGGTTCTTCACCACCAGGTGAGTCGAGTCCATTGTTCCATTGTTCGAATCCTTAATAATCCATCCCTTTCGTCCTGCAGCTTTCCCACTTGCGAGTTCATCTACGATTATAAGTTATCCTGCGTGCTGTTCACTTCACTGCCCGACTGTACCAACGTCAAGTGTACGCTCTTGAATTACTTTGAGTAACTAAGTGTATTTATTTTCAGTGCAGTTCTAAGTTATTTCCTATTTTCCGGTTCTTTTTTTTGTGTATGTTTTTTTTTTTTGAATATAGCATAAGTCTGATTATTGGTAAATTTTATAACGTGTCTGGGGGATTAATTGCGATGATAAGAGAAACATTTAATTTATGAAAATAAATATGGTTTTATTTGTGGTTGTGTGGGAAGCCAAGCTTGGCCAATTTTAATGGAAATTGTTTAAAGAAGTTTCTAATAAATGCCGAAAGAATGAATCCACTTTGTCACCATTCCAAGTCTCATTATTCAATCGGAATTCTGGTTTTTATTTCCCCAAAATTTGGTAAGTAGTCTAGAATAGTTCTTTGGGTCACAATAGACTTTTTCGTTAAAGGCCAAAGTTCATGGCAATTGTCTACTTAAAGTTACTGGCAAAGCCAAAGAGTCAACAACGCTCCTATTCGCACTCCATTTGATGGCAAAGTTGAAAAGCCACAAAAGCTATCAATGGACCATCCTTCTCGTCCTTATTTTTTCCGTTTTTTTGGTAAGAGGCTGGGGGCTGGGCCACGCCCAATTACCTGGCCACATACCTGAGCTGAGCTGGGCCAAAAAGCAATCCACTTTTTGTAGTAAACAAATTTGAAACACTTTGTTACCAACGTTTATATTCGTTGTTTTTCTTTTGTACTTTTACTTTTCCTTTTTTTTTGTGTTTTTTGCCGGTTAAAAGCGATATATCCGTTCCAGTTGATGGCCAAAATGGGAGGATGAGGGGAGAGCAGGTAGGTCGGGGAGAGTTAACCAAAACTTGTATAGTCCGCAACCAAATGGTTATACCTGAGAACTTTTTGCCTCGCGCCAACAGCCGCAAATAAATCGTTGGACATTTATAAGCCCGTCAAAGTTATGCCAAAGCGTTTCCTGCCAAAATTTGTGTACTCCTAGTGGGTGGCTTGGCTGGGGTGTGTCTTGGGTGGTGTGTCCTGTTTCCAGGGTGTGTCTAAAAATAAGATAAATTATGTGGCTGCAGTCAATGGAGCTGTTAACTGACGCGCACACCTGGCCCAGAAGGGTTCTCTTGGATTGCTTTCCAAAAAATAATATAATAAAACGTCTGACTTGGTGGCGAGAAGCTTTTCCAGCATTTTGTATATCCTTGACAAAGGATATTCTAATTTTTGGTTGAAAGGTTGAAAGGAAAGCTGAGAATTTATCTCTAAGGTAAGTATGCTTTTAGTTTGAAAATTTTTGACTATATCTCTTGCTTTCTAGACTCCGCCTTGTGTGTTCTTTTTAATTTTTTTATTTATTCTTTGTTCATATTATATTATTTGGATTATTTGGATGGCTAGATGGGGCCGCACTTTAATGGAATCAAACGAAATGACATTGATCGCTGAAGGCCAACGGACCCGCAGCAGAAGATCAACTCGATTCTCGGTTTAGTTTGTTTCGGATCCGTCTGTTTGTATACGTAACTGGGATTTGGGTCGTGGTCGTTGTGCGTTCTCAGCTTAAAATGCCATTAAAAAACACACAAAATAAATAAAAAACAGAGAAATAGAAACATATATATATACGCGTACATCTATATTAATGGGGATCTGGGAAACGATGAGATCGTAGTGCGTAGTTTCTGGCTTGGATGGAGGAGGTTTTGGGTGCGTTGATGCGTTGGCGTTGGAATCGTTAGAATCGTTGTCATCGTTGGCATCGCTGGTCCCTGGTCCGTGGTCTCTGTTCCAGTGGTGGCTTCTATTTCAATGTTGATTGGCAAATTACGGCAATTTCTCGGGGGCTGGGAATTAGATTATTTTGAAATAGTTTAAAACAAATTAATTGCGCATTACGGCAATTGCAATGCCAATTTCCAAGTGTCCATGTAATAAATTATGCTTTTTATAAATAGCCACTACATTTTTCCCATAGCCATCGCTTGAATGTTCAAAATTGAATATTCTTCTTTGATTCTTTGATAAATTATGATTCACTCTCTACTCTAGTACTTGATATGATTCATCATTTGTTTGGAATTCTGTCTGGGTATTTGGCATTTCATTGCATTGATTGACTGATTACGGATCAAGTATTTCCATACTCGAGGCTAGTTGCATTCCCAGATTGCATTTCCAGACATCCACCCATTCACCCATCCACCCACCCACCTATCCATCCATTCCATAACATACATATGTACATCTTCTCTACCCCCACATTTTCAAAAGGTGTCAACAGTGGCAGATAGATTTACGGATAAAGATACAGATATACCTACAATTACAGATACAGATACGGATGCATGGATTCCGAAACGAATGCCGAAACCGAAACTGAAACCGAAACCGAAATGGAAACCAAAAACGAAACCAAAACGTTCAACTCGGAATTCAAAAGCTGCGAAGATTACACAAAAAAAACTTGGCTATGTAATACCCGATACTTGTTAATATAAAATAGATTTCAAACTCAACAAAATATACTATATTTTCTATACATTTTGGTGATCTTTTATAGAGATTATTCATATAAAATAGCAGACAAACCAAGGCTAATAATATCAAGGCTTTTTCAACATATATTACTTGGAAAGTTCTAAATATTTTTTGACTGCCAGAACCAAGGGGAAAATGTGTGGATTTTCCCCACAGTGTAGTAATTACATTAGCAATTCGCTGAGGTGGCAAATACACATAAAAAAAAAGTAAAAAGTAAAAGGAAGAAAAGCACGGGCTGGCTACCCACACAGTTGCCAGCGATAATTTATCAATTGGCATCAATTTAGAATACAAAAAAAAAAAACACAGACACAAGCTCGTGGCATTTCTTTAGCCGGGCCGGGCTTGGCTGGGCTGTTTATATATTATTTTGATTCGGTAGTTTCTGTGGCGATTTTCGGTACGGCACACTCGCGGTTAAAACCGCACCGAGACATATCCACGCAGCGCAATCCGAGTATCCCAAAATCTGTAACCGTATCTGAATTTTTCGAAATCCGCCAAAATATAAAAAGAAAACGTCATTTTCATGGCTATCTCAGATTCAGATTTAAATTTTGCTTCAAATGAAAAATCGGTTTCAAAATCGGTTTCCGATTTCGATGCCGATTGGATTTACGATTGTTACGATTGTGAAACAGAAACATCGAGAATATCGAAAGCTACAGTGATCACTCCGATATACACACGCAAAACAACAACAACAACAGTGGCATTTATTCTGCTTTTAATTCTTTGTTGTTTATGTGATTACAATTATGGAAGTATGTCTCCCAAATTTGTTCATACATTTTTCTTATTGTGTTTTTATTTACCATTTTTTTGTCTGTGGGTGTTTGTGTTTTTTTTTTTGTTAATTATCTGAGAAAAGACGTGACGTCACCAATAAAAGTTCACAAGGGACATTAATTGCGTTGCGTATACGCCATGTGGTACAGCGTCGATTCGACTCTTTTAAGTGGAAATGGTTTTGTTTTGTTTTGTTTATTAATCAACAATTAAAGTGCGAGTATCGAATATAATATTTTAAGAAAGTTTAGTAAGAGTTTAGTAATTAATTACAAGATTTCATTAACAAAACAATGATAAATAGAATAAAAGTCTAAAACTCCAACGCTCTAAGGGGTTAAGGTTTTGTTAAAAATAAAAATCTAAGATGGAATTAATATAAAAATGAATCTCTCTATTGTATTTTTATGTATAAGCCCTCAAGAAATGTAACAAAAGGTTGGCTAAATTTTAGTATTCAAAACATTTACAGGCTGGGCATCACAATGCTGGAGGAAACACAACTCCGGTTCGATCCAAACGCCAGATGGCGAGTTTAAGCGACCCTTTGGCATACTCTGCACATATCGTTGCTTTCTCTGGTTTCCGCCAATGTAAGTTATGTAATCATTCAGCCACAGAAACATCTACTGACCCACTCACTCACTGCACCCACTGCACCCACCCAATGCCATACTTCTCCTTCGCAATTCTACAATTTATGCATGCCTCTGTTATTTTGTAGTGTGAATTGCATTTTAAAATAAACTTGTTTGGCTTTTGCTTGGGGTTTTTGGCCATTTCGGACTTGAGCTCGTACCCACTGCCACACCCACTCCCACACATATCTAGTATTTGAATTGCATAACAATTAAAATGGCTGGCAGCAGAGTTGAGTTTCGGCATTGGCTTCGTTTTCTGCCATCGCCATTGGAATAAATATTTGATCAGCCACTCGTTGGATTCTTGGCAAGTGTTTCATGTTTTTTTCGCCACCAAACGACTTTCATTGAATTTTCGGTGCATTCGAAAATGGCTTCTGGTGTTTGTTTAGTATTTTCGGGGGTTTTACTTTTATTTCTGATACACTTTTGTGGGGGACTTGCAGTCTGGAGGAAGGAATTTAATGGGGATGTCCTTGATCATTGTTGAGGATCATTTTTTTGTGTCCATTCGATTGTCTATTAGATTGGCCATTAGTTTGTCCAATAGGTTGTCCATTGACCCAATCAATCAAAAGTTTTATGTTTTTGGGAACAGAATGCTTAAAACTAAATTAAAGGATATCAATGCTTCGACTCTTTCTTGCCTTATATTGTCTTTATTACTTTCCTCTATTATTTTCAATTTTTTTACTTCCAGCTACCCGTACTGCGAATTCATATTCGATCTGCGATTGTCGAGGCACTTCACATCCTTCCCGGATTGCTACGAGATTCGCTGCAACGAGACCTTCTCCTTTTTCGGCAAGGAACCAATCGGCAATCTCTGACGTCACTCGGGCCAAGTAATCCCCCATCAGCCACGCCTCCTCACCTAGCACCGCCTTCGCCCGAGCCTCCTGCTACGTTTTTTTTTCTTAATCGAGTTTCTTCCATGACCCCCAGTTGTATGCTTTAATAAATATTCTACAAAATAAACAAAGTGTTTTTTAAATAATTAATCTATAATAATACATGTTAAAATATATATTTTTGTTGAAATAATTTTAATATATTTATTATTTAAAAAGTTAAGAGCTCTGGCACTTAGGAAGTAAGAAAAAATTGGAAGAATTTTAAAGCTCATTGCCTTATGGAGTTCAGGAAGAAATTTTTCAATAAGTCTATGATGAACTGTCCTTGTCAGTGTTCTCCACTTGTCTTTTGCCACTTACCACTTGGCACTTACCACTTGGCACTTGCCACTTGCCACACGAGGCAGTCGAGAGGAGAGGTGAGGTGTTTATGGAATTGGTGGCCGGGCTGCAGGCAATTTCCTTCACTTTCCTTTTCGGCTGGCTTTTAGTTTATTTCCGGTTCCGTAATAAAGGACAAACAAACAAATAAACAAAGGGACACAATCCTGAATCCTGAATGCTGAATCCGGGGTTGTCCAGGACCCACCCACACCCACACACAGATAGAGAGGATGGCCTAACCTCATTCAATTCGCAAATATTTGCATACAAATTAGCATTCTAATTGACTCGAGCCCAAAAATAAAGTAACCAGCTTGGAGCCTTGGGGGGTGGAATGTGGTTCTGGGAGTCTCCTCGTCCTTTCTTCCCATTCTCTCCCTCCAAGAATTCTCTCCTTCTTTGTTGTCCTAAAGGTCCTGCCTGCATTTGTATTGGACCAAAGCCTCTCGCGATATTGTCCATTGTCTTGGCGAACGGCAAAAAAACATTTCACAGCCTTTTCATTTTACCAATAAAATTACTCACTACACTGGGAAAAAGTTATAATCTCTTACGTATTATATGTGAAAGTCACAGAAATTGGAATTAAAGCATCGAATTTATCTCCGATTTGTCTCGAGGAAGATTTATATTTTAAAAACCAAATATTACATTTAATTATCGGGTTTTTTGTTTCGTATTTAACGTTCTAGTTTCTAAAAGAAGTTTCATTCTGATTTTGTTTGTTTTTTGCTGATTTTTTCTTAGTGCATTCGTCTCAATTTCAAAATGCTTAGCCGCTCCAGTTAATTGTTTGCTTAGTGTCATAAAAATACAGTTTACGCCTTTCACAACAACACGTACAGATGTCTCTCACGCCCCGCGGAGCCACTGAACCGCGGCACCATCTCCGAGCAGGACCAACACAGCCACAGGACCTCCACCGCCACAGGACCAGCCCCACCACAGGACCTGCCCCCACTACAGGACCTCCTCCACGGCAGGTGGTCTCTGGTCTGCAGACTCCGGACAACATGGCCTGGCATCGCCGGTATCAGAGTTAGTGGCTTAGTGGAATTGGGCAAGCGGAAGGGGATTTTGGAATGGGGCTTGGCCCTTTTATCGAGGAGCTCCTGGCCGGCCAGGGTTGGGTGGATAACGGACACGTGCAAACAAAAGGTTGTCGCAGACAATGTTGTCGCTTGAAAAGTTTTAACTTTTACAAACTTAATTGTTGCCCGACTCTAAATATATAACACAGACCAGTGTCTTTCCACGGGCTTTTTCGGCTTTTCCATTCAACGAAGGCTGCTTCCCATTCTATTGTCATGAAAGTTCTACAATATATTTATTAAAATCCAAAATGAGAAATTAATAGAGATTGTATGAGATTTTTATACAAAGTTTAATAATTAAAAGGGACACAAAATAAACCACTTAAGAGCCAGCACGCACCACACTGCGTATACGTGATTTTAAGGAAGGTCCCCTTCCTTCCACCCACCCACCGAAAAAAAAGCAAAGTTAGAAAATATGATTAATGCCAAGAAACCGCCAAGAACAAAGGAAAAGTCCTAATAAATTAAATTAAACCGTCTCCCAGGTGATTTCGCCGCAGGATGAGACTTATTTCTGGCTTAAACATATTACGTATACGCCAGGTAGGCAGGGCGGTGGCAGGACGACGAAAAAGCTGCAACTCCCACACAACTCTCTCTCTCTCTGTGTCGAATATAAATATTCAGAATGCAATTACGCATAGAATTCTGTAGCACTTATCGTGTCGTTTTACCCGCTGAAAACTTATTTAACTTTTTACGATGTCATTTGGGAAAAGTTTGTAATCATTTTCCTTTGCTGCATCCTTCAAAAATGCCAAAAGAATGCCAAAAAGAAGCCATGAAATTATTTATACGATTTTCAGACAGAGACAGCTCCAACGAATGCCAGTACGAGTATAAATAAAATGCTGCTGATGTTGCTCGTTTCGATTTGGGGCAGCTTTCAGCTCACACTTTCTCTTCACGAATTTTCCATCATCTTATTCGCGAAGTTCGGCACAAAAACTCAAACTCCCCGAGAGTCCTTCAAACTGCCAGTCGAAGTTTTCCAAAAATTTTTGTTTTCCACTTCCCTTGCATTCTAGACTAGAGCTCTTCACTATTTAGTATACTCTTTCCTTATTCGGTTTTCTTAGTCTAGTTTTCTTCCCAAACCTTGAAAATCAAAGTTTTCCAACCTTAGATCACCTTACTATATAGCGATTAGTGTATATAATTGTTGTCTTAACCTAAAGCCTTAGTCCTTAGTCCTTAGACCCTCCCACGCTTTATTTCTTTATTTTTTTTGTGGCTCTTAGTGGAAAGTTTTTTGGAGTATTTGTGCGTGCAGCGATTCGAGGAGGCCGCGAGGAAACTTTTACTTTCCATGGCGGCGTTGCAAGTGGCAAGTGGCATTTGGCGTCGAATCCCGTCAGTTATCCAGAACGAGGATGCACTTGCTCTGCCACACAGCCACACAGCCACCCAGCCACATCCCTTTCCATTTACAGGTTCCAAGCCGCATTTCGAGGCTAACCCCTCGGCTTCCTCGACATATAGAAAGTTTCAATAATTATTTTATATCCTCTTTGGTAATTTTCAAATATTTTTTCGTCCTTGTAATTGTCACTTGCAGTTGTTTTTGTTTAAGGAAAATCTTGAGATAAAAACTCGAACAAGATTCAAGAAGGACGTAGTTTTGGTGCCTGAAAAAAAGCTTTTAAGCTACTTACTTGCCACAAGGGGGCAGCTAATGAGTTGACAGACCACGCCCACTTCTTCCTCCTAAAAACAATGTTGCCAAAAAATAAAATCCCTTAAAGAAGGAAAAACCGGAAAAACTGGCAAAGAAAATGTGAGAGAAAATTGAAGCCATTTCTTAAGAGGTTTCTCTTGTAGATTTTTGTTTATTCTTTATTTTATTTTATTTATTTTTATTAATTTTTAAATAAAATCGCAACCTTCAACATTTGAATGAGAAATGTGATTTGTTTTGTTTTTATTGCCATTCATATAACTTGCACTTGACATTATTGTGGATTTTTTTGTTGTTGCGAAAAAAAAACAAACGATTATTATTATGATAAACTGTTGCCGTTGCCGTTTTGTTTGTTTTTTGTTTTTTTTTTAAGGTTTTTATTTAGGATTGAGGACTCAAAAGGGAAGTGGAGGGTGTTGTGTGTGTGTGTGGCATTAATCATGGGCCATTGCTTGGGGCATGGACTTGGACATCGTCATGGACATCATCTGGGTGCTGCTGTGGGTGGAACGCAAACGCAAAAATTTGCATTGCAATTTTATTCTTGATTTAATCAAGTGCCGTGGCACAAACGCCAATTTAACGGAATACACAAACAAACCAACAAATAAACCGACGACCAAACGAACCAGAGAGAACCAGCGACCGTCATACATTGCGTATACGTAATATGGGACTAAATAATAACTAGCTTGTGATTTTTTCTGTATTGTTGTTTTGTTGTGCGATTCTGTGGTGTGAGCTTAGCGCGTAGTTTGCACCCGCCAGTCACCAAGTCACCAAGTCAACACCGAGATGTTCCAGCTGGAGAAGATCGGGATCCTGCTCGCCCTCGTCCTAGTGGCCATTGGCGGTGCCCACAGCTTTGGCCAGTTTCACATGAAACACTATCAGTTGCAAAGGAACTACAATACCCAGGAGGATTCCAGCGAAAATGATAATAGTGTTTTACGTAAGTATCTCCATGTAACCAATCATTCAGAAATTCTAAGGTTTAAAGTGAGTTTTCTCTTCCAAAAGTAATTAAAAACGAAGGCTTTGCTGCCTTTGGTTAATGTTTCAGTATTACTTCAAAGAAACTAAAACCGATTAATATACAAAATAACTATTAAAGCTATATGATATCCAGTACTTTTGGTATTTAAAGTTGGATGTTTTTGCTACTTTTATTTAGTATTGTGTTTCCTTTTTGTGCAGGAACCTTCCGGCGGTGTATGTGGGAGCAGTCGAAGTTCCTGCCCCGACGCCTCGTCCTACTTAGCCTGTGCTCCAACCTCTTCTGCGAAAACAACCACATAATGCCGCGTTCCAGGTCTATTTTCGTAGTGGAAAAAATGTCTAGGCCGAATGAGTAGTTGCAATTTTTTATGTAGTTTTGCATGTGCACGAGGTTGTACCTCCAAACCACCCAAACCAGCATGCAAAAATCGGTTTTGAAATCCAGAACTAATGCTAAGAACTTGTCTGTTTTTGGATCGATCTCCTCCAGCTGCCTAGACATCCTGCCCGACCAGTGCGAACAGGGCGACGAGGAGGAGCTGATGTACAAGCCGTTCCCGGACTGCTGTCCGGTCTATTGCAATCTGAAGCGACGGATGCAGCGCCTCCGCACCATGCACTTCCGGCACCGTCTCCTTCGCATGGATGGCTCCTCAGGCGGTTCCTCCGGCAGTTCCTCATCCTCCAGCGGCGGCGATGGGCCCACCAATTCCCTGCTCAGCGAGTTTGTCTACAACAACTACTAGAACGATGTCCGGGAAGATACTGGATTCTGGAGCCGTGTCCGGGTTCGGGTCCGGGTCCGGAAACGAGGCAAGCACTTGGGGCCAATCAAATTATGCGGTGATTTGTGAACTTGTCCACTTCTATTCCTCAATTATAGGCATTCTGTCGCCCAAAAACACTGAGCCCCAAAAGGCACACCCACAGCCCTTAAAAAACTGGATAATCTAGAATCTTAAACTGGTATTATAAGTTCAAAAAGTAAACAGAAATAAACCCTAAAGGTTTTTCTTTTCTCTGTTAATTTATTTATATGGAAAATGGTAATTTTTATCAGTGCATCAACTTTTTATTCCAGACTGTCACTCTATTTTTTGGGGAGATTTCCGTCTAGACATCCTCTCGAACGGGTGCAAGTTTGGGGACTTTTGAGGGACTTATTGGGCGGTCGTGTCCAAGTAGAGGACGGAGCTCTTGTTGAAGCTGCCCCAATCTACAGTTATTCTCATTAGTGCTTCTGGGTCGGGGGTGTGGGCTGGGCATGTATCCTGCCACTTCTGCCCAGCTTCCCAGCTTCCTGTTTCCGCTTATCGTTTTAACACTTTTATGTGGCAGATGCAACTGCAGCTGCTACGTTGCTGCTTTTCTGTCTTCATTTTTATCTGCAAACAAGCAATAAATTTTATTTTAATAAGCAACACTTTTGATAGCCAGAGCATTCTCCTTGGAGTTGCTTCCTGTCCCCAGCTCTTCCTCCTCCTTTTCCTGCTCCTTTACATCCTTCTTATCCTTGTCCTTGTCCTGGGCACGGGCATCCTTTCTCTGGCTCTGCAGTAAATACAAAAGATACTCGGCATCATCGGCTCACCGTTGCCTGCCATAATGTTGCGCCACAAAACAGAGGCGTCGACTTTCAGAAGGGTTCCTTACTCTATATTTATTTGTTTAGAATATATTCAAATCCTTATAAGTAAATAATAATTTTCAATTCAAATCAGGAATTTTTTTACAAACTACAGACAATCTCCGTAGAAGTATTCCTTCGCTAAATCTTAAAACAAAAGACTCTAAGCTTTGCGATACCCGGTACTCTTTATCCCTTTAAAGATTCTTTACAAACCTACCTTTAATAATTAAAAATCTTGTTAAAAAGACTTGAACCAACTTAAAAATCCACTCCTATTGATACTTTGTGACCTTTTTTTTGGGCCAAAGAAGAAGTTAAGCTGATTGCCCAGCTATTGAAGGACACAACTGTACCTGGTCCTGGCCATATTGGGTCCTTTTCGTTCTTGTTTTCCCAGGATCTGCAATAACAGGAGAAATCACAATCAGAGCGAATGGGGAAATTGCAAACAATTACGAGTCATTTGCTGGCACTTTTTCGAGGCGCCCCGCTTGCTACCGTTGCCTGCCACGTCAATGTCTTTGGCTTTGGCTTTTGTGGCAAGAAAAAAAGAAGGGGCGACTGTGCCCACCATCGAGTTTCTTTACTTTTTAGCCCACCTCGTTTACTTTGTGTGGCTACATCCTGGAACTGGAACTGGAACTGGGCTTCCCTTCAGCTCCTTTCCACTCCTTCCGACTATCGTCTTATTTTTTATGTGGCTTTATGCCGCAACATCTCATTGTGCCTCATGCTGTTGCATGTGTGTTGCTGTGTTGTAGCTTCTGTCTTGTTGTTCTTTCTATTTTTTTGTACTTTGTTGCACTTTAAAGATTATTGCACAATGCAATTTATATTTATGTTACGCTTTTAGTTCTAGACTCCTTTTGTTAGTTTCACCCTTAAAATAGGGGTATTTCTAGTTTTATAGATTGATTTTAATTATAAAATTTATTTTTGGATAGTTCAATTATAAGATACAAATACAATTTCCCTTTTCTTATAAATTAATAACTAAAATAGTTTCAAGAAGACATCCAAACCTTTGAGTTACAAACTTTTGGGATACAGAAACTTATTTTTAAGGGCTTCTGCTCTGGTCCTGAAAGTCCTTCATGGACTTCTATATTAGTCACAAAATTTGGAAGTTCATTCTTAGAATTTCGATTGTTTCAAGCATTAATCATATATTTGCCTTTTCTAGAAATAAATAAATAAATTAATAATATATAAACGGGCTCTCCTCCTCGATTCTCAAAAGGTGTACTTAAGGGACCTACAAAAATTTAATAAATGAATAAAAAAATAAAAAAATAAATAACAGAGCTCTCCTCCTCGCTTCTCATAAACTGTACTTAAGGTAACTACAAATTAAATAATTTGTAGTATTTATTTATTTATTATTTTCCTTACTAATATAAAGTGTATTTAGACTACGCCTGTACCCAAAGGCAGATGTAACTTTTTGTTTTGTTTCATTTATGTCCTTGGCGATGCCATATACTTGGCTCTATATGATGGCGTATCCTTGCGCACACATATCCTGGTGATTTGTGGGGCGTGTCGCAGCCCCTTTTGTCGTCATACCTGCAACATGGGGCAGCAAAAAGTGCAGCTGCAGTAACCGTATCTTTAGTATCCGTATCTTGTGTTTATGTATAATATACTTTATCCACAATGTAGGATGATGATTATAAAAATTCAATGCATTCATAATAGTGTGTGTGTGTTTTTTTTTTGCCTGCAGAAACTGCCATCACACCGACAGGATTTACGTCTTCGACAAAATGAAGGATAATGAAAAGAATTGCATAGAATTAAAGTTAAGGACAAGGATAACCTTCATTGAGTTGAGAGTAAAAATGCCAAAATGTCCATTAATTAACATCGGGCTGGAAAACTTTGGCTGACCTTTCGGATGCAAACTCTCATCCCGGATTTCTGTCTTCGACTTCTCCGGATTTTTGCCGCCGACTGTTCCGGGCACACAATTAGGCGGAGCCGGACTCAAAAACTGTTGAGTTGTCGAAGAAGCACTTTGAGTTTTTCCTTATTGACATTCCTCGACAATGGGAGAGAGAGAAAAATGACAAAATAAAAATAAGAAAAAAAGCAGGCAAGGCATTCGAATAACTTTTGAATGAAACTCAAGTTTTCGAATCAATAATGACGAGACAGTTTGGCACAACAAAAAAATGCCTCTTAAAGGCTTAAGTTTATGATTTTGTTTTCATCAATTGTTTAATAATCTCATAATTAGCCTAAAAACAAGTTCAAAGCTTAATTTTTTTAATGTCTATATAAAAAAAAATGGTTTGTTTTTCAGTCAAAGTCGAAATCTTAGCAACCCATTTTGATGAGCGCATCGGCGGCTGCTTTTCCCATTTCGTGTTCACTAGATCCTTCGGGCTCCAGGCAGAGGATGTCCTTGCTGTGCTGGAGCAGCCTGACGACTTCCTTGAGGCGGCGCTGGAACTCCTGCCGCGAGATCTTCCCAGTCTGGATAGCTAATTGGGCCAAAACCATGACAGGAGCATGCAGCTCATACATAATGAGTCCTGAAAGGGAAAGGATCAGCAAAACTTTTGAATATTTATTGTTTTTAGGTTGATAAAGGTTGATAACCCACCTCGAAGTCTGGTGAGTCCTGGTTCCAGGAGATCAACAATTTCCAGGAATTCACGGCAATATCTCTCCTTCCGTGCAATGTCCTCGGGCGACATTTGCGGCAACAAATATCCTTCTATCCGGCCGTAGACTTGGCACAACGAGTACTTGGCTGAGAGCAGAAGGTAATGATTCGGACGCAGGACCTCTCGGTAACTAAATATGATAAGATATATATTCCGATTCATTATAAATACGTTCCATCTACAATATCCTTTAATCTCTATAAATAAATGTCATAAAGTCTGGGCTCATAGTCACCATTTTTTATACTTTTGCTGTTAGGCTGTTGAAAAAATGAAATAAATCTTTCATGGAATTAGTAATAGCTGGAGAGAGGTTAAAGCGATAATGATTTGTGATATCCTTGCCGATTTCCCAGCTTTACCCACCGTAGTAAGAAGTTTTCCAGCCCCGGTATATCATGGACATCGATGGCTTCCAGATCATTATTGATGCGATCCAGAAGACGTTCCAGATCCTTGGCCAGCATTTTGTGATCGCATTTATCGCAACTAGAATCGCAAAAGAAACATAGTTAGAGAAAGCTCTTGGACTGGCAAGGATGTGGCAAGGACTCACCCCCATTGTCCCTCCTGATTGAGTGGCTCCTGGGCTCGCAGCGACCCCAGGCGACAGGTGGGACAGACGAGGGCACTGCAATCGGAGCCGAGCTCCCGGGGATCGGAGCAGCGCTGGCAGACGCACCAGAACAGCTTCCCCTCGTGCATGAAAGAGCGACGCTTGAGGGTGCCCTGGAGCGTGTACGCATAGCTGAGCGTGAGGGCTTCCCGCTCGCGCACGCGCCGCGACGTCCGCAGGATAATGGCGTAGGACTCGGGGTGATCGGTGTGGGCCGTGTTGGGGGAGCAGTCGTGCGCGAGCAGGAAGGCGCTCGGGTATAGCGTCCGCGCTTTGGCTCCGTTCTGGCCGATTTCGAAGCAGTTGACGTCCAGGATGCCGCAGATCTGGTGGATTTGTTCGGGTTCGAGGTCCTGCAGCTGCCACACATCCCGCAGACGCTGCACCGCCTTCTGTTCGTAGTGCTGCCACAGGACGAGGTTCTTGCGGCGCTCCTCCGTGTGGGATTCCATGCGCTCGATGGCCGCGTACTGCTCCGGATTCCGCTGGCGCAGCAGGAGGATGCGGACAATCATCACCAGCTCGTAGAGATCACGCACTTCCGCCGGACCGGTGAGATCCGTGAGCAGCCCGCCGGCCACCGTCTTCCTCGCCCCGTAGAGATCGCACTCCTCCGCCGTGTGGCCATTGGCCTGATGGATTCCCGGACACTTTTCGCGGCACAGCGGCCACTGGCAGCCGGGACACCGGTACTGGCTGGGGCCCAGAGACACCGGCTGGTAGCAGCCCAGGCACACAGGATCGCCGCTCACACAGGGACCAATGGCCAGAGGCTCCTCTGTGATGAGCAGTTCGCCAGCCTCCAGTACCCGGCTGGCCACCAAATACCGTCCATAAATATCCGATTGTTCCACACGGTAGGGTAGGTCCTCTTCTTGCTCCTCCTCATCCTCTTCAGCCTGGCTCTTTTCGGGATTCCTTTCTTTGTGCGGCTTTTGGTGCTTTTTGTTCTTGTGATGATGATGATGATGATTCTGGTGAAGATTCGGGCATAAGCAAGAGATTCTCATTAGTGGCCAGCGTTTCCTGCTAATTGTATTCTAATTGCTTCCCGGTCCTGGACATTTGTCATTAATCACTGACGGGGGCAGCATCCTACGGGTTGTCACCAGCGGCCGATGGCCATTAAATGCCACTCAGGCCACCGCAACAGGTGGCAGGGTGGGTGGCACTGCCACGCCCATGTCTACACCTACACCTGCCTTTCACCATGACATATCCAAAAGATGTCGATCAGGGATTAAAAGGTTTCAATGATTTTCAATCTTCAACGTAATTATTTTATATTTTATAGAACTATAGACACACCCACTTAAAAAAATATATAAAAAATAACATATATATTCACAGTTCCTATCTGATTTTAATAAAATTCTCATATCTATTTCATTTTCCTCTAATTTTAGAAATTAAAGTGTTTTTCTCAAAGTTGACTTTGTTTTTTGTTTGGTTTTTGATATTTCCTTGGCAATTTTCCCATTTCAAATAATTTTAATAATGCATTTGATCTAAAAATCTCATTTAATAATTATTTTCTTTATAAGAAATTGTCTCAGAAGAATATCGAGTTTTGTTTTCCCCATAAATTAGTATTAATTTCTGTGTTTTTTTTATTTTTTTGGAAACATTTTCGAGCTTCTAACGAAGACATTTATCATATTTTGTTAGCATTTTGGATAATGATTCATGGTTAATGTCCGAGAGGATTGCGTTTGGAAAATCAATTTCCAAAATTTCCATATTCGAGGCATCTTTCGACGCCTCCTGCATATCGGATTCATTCATATCCGATTTA
This sequence comes from Drosophila vallismaia, assembly GCA_035047325.1. NCBI lineage: Eukaryota > Metazoa > Arthropoda > Insecta > Diptera > Drosophilidae > Drosophila > Drosophila vallismaia. The sequence goes on along the minus strand of JAWNPU010000025.1, from coordinate 8,669,149 downwards.
TTTATAGGCGGCGACGCTTTTGAATATCGCTCGGCACACACATTGCGCGTTCCGCTTTTTTTTTTGTTCTTTTATAAATAAAACAAAAAAAGACCAAAAAAAAAAAACACAACAATGGGGCAGGGCAACCGCCCAACCACCCAACCGCGAGCCACCGCCCAGCCAATGCCCCAGCACAGTGGTTCGATTACGCGTTTGTTTTTTGTCCGAGAACCGAAAATAGATTTTGTTTGGAATGTTTTGTTACAAACTGCAGTCTCTTTTTTTATACTATTTATCGTAAATGAATCAATATGTGTGTTTTCCACTCTTAACTATTGATTTTTTACAGTGTCTCCCCCCCCCCCCCCTGAGTGGTAAATTAATTTTTAATTATGCAGCCAAACTGGCGCGCTACCTGCGGTGTTTACATTTTTCTTCCTGCCCGGCATCGCGCTCTCTATTTAAATTTAAATTTATATTTAAATTCGATTTTTATTTTATTTATTTGGTTGGTTATTTGGTTCGGGGCAACGTTAATTGATTTTAATTGATAATTTTCGACGCGGCTTCGGCGGAGGTGGGAGGCGGGAGGCGGGAGGCGGTCTGTTATTTAATAGATATGTTTAACAACTTGTTAATTAATTACGCTTGTAAATCGCGCCACGGCGGATAAAATTGTGTCAGATGGTGCGACCGCGGGTGCCAGTGGGTGGGTGTGGAAAAACGCGGAAAAGTCGGGAAAAAATCGGACAAAAAGCGGAAAACAATGCCAATGAATTCTGGGCACGCGTTGTTCGAACCGCGAAGCACAAATTGCAACTGTCGAGTTGTCGTCGAATGTTCAACGTTGAAGAATTTCGAACAGAAACCGCCACACGGAGACGCCACACGGCAGACGGCAGACGGCAGACGGCGGACTCTTGGCACACTTTCAAAATTCAACGGACCCGGCTAGAAAATAGACACACACACATTCGGCTATTTGGTTGATATTTTTATAAAACACAGATTTATGATATTGAAAGCATTTTGGCCGATTTTTGATTAAAGGCCTAAAGACGCCACAAGGCCACTGTCAAGAGGAACCGATCAGCTCATTAAAGGTCTCGAAATGAACTCGAAATCAGTTCAAAAAATATCCCAAAAAAAAACATGATTTATTTTTCAAAATCTAACAATAACTTTCATTAATAAACCCATCACTTGCAGGACTTGCAGTCATCCAACAACAAAAGGATATGGAAAAGCATTTAGCAGGCAATCATAATTTTTTGTGGAAATGAAATATCCTTTATAAACGAGCCCTCGGGACTATTGGGAAGTGAAAACTGCCCTGAATCTGTTTTATTTGTTGATGGAAACAACAAAAACCAAACTTGCTTGGCAAATAATAATTAAAATTGCTTTTCTGGCCCTAAAAATTGCAGCTGTCAACGGCAACTTAAGCCGACTTTGTTGGTTTTTTCATATTTTCCAAAAAGATTTTCATTTTCGGCAATTTTTGTCTCTCAAAAAATACTGCAGAGCCGTCAACATTTCAATTCCATTGCCCACACCAGATTTTGAAACTATATTCTAGCCCCTCGGACATGGGCATTGCGAGGGCATTTCCAATAGTTTTGTTAACCTGCCACAGGCTGGCTTCTATTTGCTTTTAAATCGAATTGTTTTTTTTTTTTGTTTCAAATGCCAGCGGGGGCAGGAGGAATAAAATCGAATCGATATTTAATACCCTCTAGTCACTGGCAGGTCCTTGTTTTTTGGGACATTTCTGATTTTCCAACAAGTCCTTCCGTTTTTTTTTATTGATATTTACTAATTGCCAGTTAATAAAACTGTAATATTTGCATTTACATAATTTAATTAAATGAAAATAAGAATTAAAAAACAAATATTAAGCAAAAAGTGTGTGTTTTATCAGCGAAAAGTTAATGATTTTTTTGTTCAAATCAATTTTAAGCGGGAAAATATAGTTTTTTCTGTTTGACAAATTGCTTTTGCTTTTATTCTTTTATTTAGTTTAATTAAAATAAAATGAAACAAAGTCTGAAAAGTGTCAAAGGCAAATAGAACCAACGGGAAAAAGGACAACATTTTGGCAAGACAAGTGCCGAATGCAGCCAAAAAGTATGCAACGCTAAATGGCCTCCGGCATTGCGATACCTGATGAAGGATATGTGGGCTATGTGGGCTATGTGTGGGTGGAGGGGGCGTGGGGCATTGCCACGCCTCGGGTCGCCTCGTGTATCGGTGACTTTGCACCGCACCGAGAGTGACATCAAATTTGCATGTATTTATGTACATAACCCCGCACGCGCTCGCTTTGTTTATGATCTGGAGCGGAAACGATACGAGAACACGACGAATCGTTTCCCCCAACCGGATATATAGTCCCTGCGCCCTTTGACCCCCGCCCTATCACGCCCGGAGGCGCTTCAAATTCGCGCGACTCCCAAACAAAGCGAATCCTTCGGCCCAGCAACGGCGAGAAGATCCCCCAGTGGAGGCCGAGGCTGAGGCGTAGGAGTAGGCGGATGCCCAGGGGCAGTGGCACAACTTTGCCTATGCGGCAAATATTTGCCAGTCAGCAAGGCGAGAGAGAGGATACAAGCTGCTGCTACAATACACTCAAAAAAATCATAATATTCTACAAAAAAACCCAAAATGTGTGGCTTCTCTGTTGAGAATATAAATTTCTTTCTGTGTAGGCAAGCTCTGCTGTAACTGTATTTTGTTGTTGATGACTTTCGGTGTCAGCATAAACGTCACTCCACTCCAGCCGGAGGAACTGCCACCTCCCGATTCAGTGCCTCCAAATCCATGCAAGTATGTCAACTTGAATCCATTGTCTGGCCGAGGCCCAGTTAACTGCATTTTCCGCCCACTCGTTATCCGCCCAGACATGCACACACAGGACTCGCCGGGGGCGGAAGGATGAGCGTGCCAAGTCCAACGTTAAGTTGGCTGTAATTGACGCAGGTAAATGCAACACCCCCTGGCCATGGCCACTCCCCTTACACATGTTTCAAATATTGCCAGAGCTTCCAGAGCTTCCAGGCTTCTCTTCGTTTCGATTTCTGCAACACAAGACAAATGATTTATTTTGGAAGGATTGGAAGGGTTGGGATCTATATAACTTCTTCTGAAATACATTTCAATATATAATTATATTTTAATTTAATAAAGCAATGGGAAACGGAAACGGAAACGGAAACGGCGCATTCGCAGCCATTTTCCAAGCAACCGGTAGGTCCACCCTAAAAGTATGCAACAAAAACTGAACAAACCGTTTAACTAAGCCCAAGCATTGCAGCATATTAATTGTGTTTTTGTAAAGCTTACCTGCATTGGAATATCCATTCCATTCTCGCTGCACTTTATTGAAAAGCAATAACAAATTACCATAGCAAGCTCTGCTCTCCCTTCCCCATCTTGCTCTCACCCATTAAGCTGCACTTGGAGCTTAGGAATAACAGCGATTGGATTGCCTTAGTTGCTCCTCACACTAAAAGAAATACTTTTCGTTGCTCTTGCTGATACACGAGAGCCCGTTAAATCTGTTCCTATTCTTTGCATGTCATTTTTGTCAGTGTTTATTAAATGCTCTTTGGTTTTACTTTCGTTTGGAAGGTTTTGTAACAAACGAGATCGCAAACGAGATAAGAAGGTTCTCAGTTGGATTTTTTCCAAGAAGCTTGACAAAAACGCAGCTAAAAACAGTTAGTAACAAAAGATCGCCGAAAGTGATAACAACAAACTAAATTCTATCTAATCGAGTCGGAGAAAGTGAATTAGTGCAATAAAAAAGTGTTTAAAATTGTTGATTAATCAAGGATAGTGTTGCTGCCAGATATTTGGAGCAGAGATGTCTCGCCTAGAGCTATGCTGGCAACAAAAAAGCTTAGAGTTCGTCACCGCAACCATGTCGACGTGGACGTGGACGCATGCAACTGATTTCGGTGGCATGTGGTAAGCAGCGGTAAGCGACAAGCGGCAAGTGGCAACCTGCCCCAAATGGTTGTTGGGCGCAACCGGCTTTTGTGCGATGTGTGGAGCCCAAGAGGAAATCGACGGCCCGATTCGAGACGAAGCTCCACGATTTGGGGGGCCGAAAGGCTCTCTGCTGACGCTGACGGCGCTGCCGCCAGAGCCTCTATATAACTCACCACGCGCCCTGCGAAACGGAATAGTCGTCGACCGGCATCCGTAGCGTGCGCTTGTCCTCCTTTCGACCGGATTAAATCGTGTTAACGGGAATAGTCGGGGGAAACGAGAAGAGAGCGTAACAGAGACGTAACAGTGGAAAGTAGAGAGAACGTAAGGTAGCGTGTCAACACGTGTGGGGATTTTCGTTACGTGACAAGGATCAGTCCGCTTTCGGCGCGGTTTATTGGATTTTGATACGCGCACAGGATGTTTTTTGTGTTCGCGTTTTTTCTTTTCCGGAGTATTTCTTCTTATTTTTTTTTTTGTTTGTTAAGTGAAACGGCAGCGGCTTAAAAACTGGAAACACTTGTGCGCGCGAATATATCCAAAAAAAAAAAAAGAAAGAAAAAGAAAAGGAGTGAAAAAGTTATTAATCATTAAAGGACATTTATGTCGCATGGTGTCACACACACACACATGCACACACTCTCACACCAGGACTAAGGACCCAGAGTTGGGCAAATATTTGCCGCAAAATTTAGTTTGCTTTGTTTTCGTTTTTTTGTTGTTTTTTGTTTTTATTTCCTGCGGGTTGCCGACGCTTACGAAATAATTTATTTGCCCTCATGCAGACAAGCAGCGTCGCATAATATTTATCTTGGCCCAGACCAAGGTCCTGTCCCGTCAAAGCGTCCCGTCCTGCGCCAACAAACAAAACACAACAAAAAACAGGCATTTCCGCGAGTCCGAGACCGAGTCCTTTTTTGAATGCTCTCAAGTGCTTGTCTTGTAAATGAGTGAGTGAGTGAGTGCAGCGCCTGCCTTTGTCCTGCCTTTGTCCTTTCGGCCAAAATGATTGACAGATTTTTTGATTCCAACCAACGAGCTCGGCCTCTGAAATAGTTTCAATTGTACTCCACTTTTGATCCTGATTCTGATTCTGATTCGGATCCTGATTCTGATTCTGATTCCATTGAAGTTCATTCAACCGGAATTTTCATGCAACAAAATGAAGCAACAAGAACTATTTTTATTTTTATACAAAAATTTAATGTTTTTTTTTTCTGTTTTTAAAGCTTTGATTGCCTGTCCTTAAAGTCCTTTGGATTCTGGCCACTTTTCTGGCCATAAACTCCGATCGAATCCCCGCCGATGGAGTGCGAGTCCTTAAATCAGCGGAGCACACACGGGGCCAGCCTTCAGGACTTATGAGAGCCGCAGCAACCCCCCTAAGATCCTTTCGAGTTGAAATTTTTTATTCGATTTAAGTTCAAGTTTTTATTTCTTGTTTTGAAAAGTTTTCGCTTTATTCTTTTAAAAACCCGAAACAAGATTTTTCAAATTCAATTTGAAGCCAAAAATTCAATTATCCAAAAAAACATTTTTTTGCACCGTGTGCCGTGTGCCGTGTGGCGTGTCCTGTGTGGGAGTTGGATTGTCCTCGCAATGTCCTTGCGACACAGCTGTTAATATAAATTCTCGCCGTCTCGCTGTCTTGCTGCCTCGCTGCCTCGCTGTTGCGATTCGCTTTGGCAGCGATTTATGAAAATTGAAGTCTTTGTTTTATTATCCTTGAAAACACGGCAATGGATGGAGTTGCGTTGTCCTTCTTCTTGCCTCGATATTTTATGCAAAGTAGAGTAGCCCTTTGCGGGGGAGGGGGCGGGGGCGTTGGCGGGTGTAGCATTGATTTACAGTCAAAAGGTAGCAGGCTAGCAGGTTACCGCCCACTCCAAGGACTAAGCCAGCGCGACCTACTTTGATTCCGTTTTGCCGTGTTTAGACTTCATATTTGTGCGTTGTCCTGGCTGTGTTTTTGCGTTTTTGTTTGCCCTTTTGTTTGCCTTTTGTTGGATTCGATTTGCCAACAAATCCTGGAGGAGGTGGAGGTCCTGGCGGAGGTCCTGGCAGAGGGAAAACAGGCGCACAATTGCCATAATTCAATTTTAGTTTTAATTTCCGCTCTGGGGCATAAATTGCATTTGCATACTAATACTGTGTGTGGCAGAGAGAGTGTGGCAGAGAGAGTGTGTGTGGCAAGGTGGCACGGTGGCACGGTGTGTGGCATAGACTAAAAGTTCGCTTAAATCAAATAGGCCAAATCCCGATAAGCAAGGACCAAAAAAATGTCGGAGCCAGCGATGTCAGCGATGCCGATTTGGCTGCTCCTCCTGGCCATTCCCCTAGTGGCTGGCGGATCCTGTAGGGAGGCTCAGCTCTGCTGCACCGGACGCGACTCGTCCTGCGTGGTGCAGAAGGCGCCCATCAACGCCATCATCGAGGACCTCAGCGACAAGCCCTGCTACTGCGACCATGCCTGTTTGAAGCTCGGCGACTGCTGTGACGACTTCAAGGATCATTGTGGGGGTAAGTCCTAGTCTTAGTCCTAGTCAAGGATTCATTATTACAAAACAAAAAATATCTATTTTCTGAATTAAAAATAAATATTAAAGACTTGCAAGTTGCTTTTTTTCCCTTAAAAAGTTTCCCTTAAAAAAAGTTTCCTTTAAAAAAAGTTTCCCTGTATATCCTGAAAATATTTACCAATATAGAAAGTATATAGAAAATATATAGAAAGGCAACTGTTTATCCAATTCATTGCGAATTATTTAAAATTAAAATCCATATTAGTTTTACGCTTAAACAAACTTTTGCAAAAATTTTCCCCAAAAACTGACGCGGCAATTTCTGGAAATGGAAATGGAAAATATTTTCCACAGACAGACGGACAGAGCCGATGAGTTTGAAATTAATTTCGCAAATTACCAAACAAATAGGAGGATTGCTTGGTTGTGTGGGTGGGTGGGGGATGTTGCAACATTAAGTGGCAAAAACGAACGAGAGACTTGAACGCGAAATCCCGACATGACTGCGGCTTCAAATCCACACACAGAGAGAACTACAAGATATCTCTGACTAGGACTAGGACTAGGACCAGGACTAGGACTAGGACTAGGACTAGGACTGGGACTGGGGTCGTAAAAAGGCCAACTTAATGGCCATATCCCGGGCTAAGAGTTTGCATTCATGGCTCGTTGGGTTTCGGGTTTGGGGTTTGGGGTTTCGGGGGTTTCGGGGGTTTTGCCTTTCCACAGATACAATTTGTTTTGGTTTTTTTTTTTCTGCTGCTGCTGCTGCTGCTGCTGCTCCTCCTCCAGAAAGTACAATAGCTAAAGGGCTTTAATTTTATTACAAAAAGCAGCAAATAAAGTCAACGAACATGCGTCGGTGGCATCGTCCTTCCAGACAGCAGGGGGAGGCCTGTCTCTCTCTCTCTTGGCCTAAAAGTTGGCAAAATTTTTGCGTACCAGCTGCGGCTACAAGCTGAAAGATGCCACAAAATTCAAAAGCCAAAAAAAAAGTAAGAAATAAGACACCGAAAAAGGAGGCTTTACTTAATTTCTGGATTGAATTTTGAATTTGATTTCATTTCCCGACTCTGGCTAGTGCGGAGGTCCTTGTCCGGAGATCCTTGTTAACCAATTAAACAAAAAAACAAAAAAAACTGCCAGACAGTTGTTGAAAGGATGGATGGGAGGAAGGAGAGATGCTGCTGCAACAACGGAAGCTGCCTCAAGACGATGTCCTTGGAGTTTCTGGCCTGTGCCTCGCCCAAGGACATGGAAGCTTCCGTTGGAAACATCTTAAACTACCAATTAAGTCGCTAAACATACGATATATCCTTGTAAGAAAGCGAGGGGTTCTTTGAGTGTTCTAGAACGTAGGTGGATCGTAAAGTTCTCTCGAACAGACGGCGGCGGCGGCAGCGTCGGCAGCGGCGGTTCAATCAATCAAAGTCGTCTTTTGTTTGGAAATAAATGAGTGTATCGCGTAACTATGCCAGATATCGAACGAGAATCGAGCGATGTAGCGGCGATGTGGCATGCAACAAATGGTCAACAAAACTGTCGACCGACCATTCATTAGGCCAGAGGAGGCTCCCGACGAGGCTCTAGCGGCTCTAGCAGCTCCAGCAACTCATCAAACTCCCATAATTCACGCTAATTAGTTCGACGAAAGGCAACAGGCTGTGGCAGGCTGTGTGTCGAGTCGAGTAAACTGTTTTCCTGCCCCATTCTGTGGCATGCTGGACACTTTCCTCTCCCCCTCCCTCTCTCTCTCTCTCTCTCTCTCTCTCTGTCTCTCCGCTTTTTTATTTTTTTTATTTTTTTTTCGTATTTCACGCGTAATTGATGACAACCATTTGAATGTGTCTGGCCGGGGCAGTCGTCGTTGTTGTTGTTGTTGTTGTTGTTGTTGTTGTTGTCGGGGCGACCTTTTGGCCTGACTCGTAAAAAAAAAAAACGTAAAACCTGAAACAGCCTCAAAATGCCAGAAACTGCCTCAAACACTGGGAATCAACAGTTTTCTTAGTTTTCAACGGCTGCGGCTGCCACAGAAGTCTAGATGCTCTAAGAATTATGTTTTCTTTAGAAAAGGGTTATATTTCAACTACTTTTCGAAAGAAATATAAAAGAAACTGTTTTAAATACAAGTTTCAAGATATTTTTGGTTATTTTTTGGTTATTTTTTGGTTATTTTTTGGTTATTTTTTGGTTATTTTTCTTAGAAAACAAATCAAATAAAATGTTTTGCTGCAGGTTTTTAAGCATTTCAATGTAATAATTCCTCTTCATAATGTTTTCTAATATTTCAAACTATTATTTTAGACTTAAATTAAATAAAAAAGTATAAGAATAATCCTCAACTTGCTATAAGAAAGGCTTCTTCTGTCATTTCAAAAACATTTTGAAGCATTTCCAAGTAACAAAAGCTTGTATTTGTGATTTCTAATACTTTAAACTATTATTTTAGACTTAAAAAAGTATCATTAACATGGATTTCTGTTGTTTTCAAGAATATTTTAAAAGGTTTTTAAACAATAAAACGATTTCTACAACTTTAAAATAATGTTTAAAACTAAAAAAAAGAAATTAACAAAAAATTCTCCAGTTTTCAGAGAAATTTTGAAAAGTTTTTAAGCATTTCCAAGTAAATTAATTAAATGATAATACTTCCAAATATTATTTTAAACATAAAATGGTTTCATCAATATAGATTTCTTCAGTTTTCAGAGATTTTTTGGAGGGTTTTTTAAGCATTTCAAAATAAATAAAAGATTTCTAATACTTTAAAATATTATTTATTTATTCAACATAGATTTCAGGAATTTGAAGAGCATTTAAAAGCAATTTAAAGAGGTTTCGGAACATTTTAGAGCAATAAACAATATTTATTAACGATTTCTAATACATTCCGAATATTATTTGAAACTTAAATTAAATAAAAAACTACAAGAAAGGCTTCCCTTGCCAAGACAGGGTCAAGGTTTGGGTTAAACATTTGCCAAGAGCATATCGAATGACTCCGCCAAGAGGGAAGAACCAAGAGCCAGAGCCTGAGCCTAGGGTTTCATATTTCCCCCAACACCAACCTGACATCTTTCTGGGTGGCCTCTTAAGAAGAGATTCTTCTACTCCAACTCCAAGTCCATCTCCAACTCCTCTGCGGGATTTATGCTTTCCTCTCCAGCTACCCCGCTCCAGCTTGACTCAAAACGACTTCAAAAACAAAACCAGTTACGTAAATGAAACACATTTGCGTCAAGACTTTTATCAAATCAAATAAATCAGGAGGAGAATAAAAAAAGAAAAGGCTGCCTCTGGCTGGCCTCTCCATCTTTTGGGTTAAGATTGAAAGCATTCAGAGCAGGAGGAGGATTAGCAGGAGCAGGAGATCATCGTTTTGAGCGATGACAGTGATCGAAATTGACAGCCAGCGGCCCGTAATGAATAGGGATTCGCTTTCGGAAAACGGATTTAAATATTAATTATTATCAAAGCGACGACACTCGGTCCTGCCAAAAGGACAAAGTGCGGATTTTGGTCCCAAAGGGTCCGCCTCCGCTTCCGCTTGGTTTTTGTCGGGTTTTTCGGGTTTTTTGGGTCGCATTGTGTGCGGGATTAGTGATTGTAATTATATAATATATATTATTGAAATGTTTTCAGAGAACTAACACACACACAGGATAAGCAATGTCCTGGCTGCCTATTAATCGCACTTCATGGCCCTCCTTCGCTCGCCCATGTCCTGTTTTTGCCTTTCCAGGCTCCTTTTCCTTGTAAATCGTTTCAGGAATCGCTTCAAATCTCACGAGGGACATGTTCTGCCACACTTCCATCATGTTTTGTCTTGTTTTCTATAAATTTTACATCCTAATTCAATCAGAATTTTAATTTTGTTAATTATTCTGTTGGGTTTTTGTTGTTGTTTGTTTACTTTTATCTTGAAAATAAATCTAGTTTTGAAGATTAAATTCTAGTTTCTATTGAAAGATTTAAAGCTTAGTTAAAAAGGGGAATATAAATGCAAATCTTTTAAGGTACTTCTATAGGAAATCGGTTGAGAATTGCCTGAGATATAGCTTCGGTTGTGAAAGAAAATCCTGGATTTCCAAATTGAGAAAAAAATATCAACAAATATTTCGCCTCAATGTTTTGATTCAAAATGATAGGAAATCGTCCTAGAAATCGTTTGATGTATTCCTTTCAAGGATCGCTTCAGAATTGGACGAGTTATAACCCCAACTATGGGCCACTTGCATAAAATTGGAATTTTCCAAGGGGTATCCCCATAAAAATGTTGAAAAAAATGAAACAATCTTCTTCCTAAATATTTTAATGCAAAATGATAGAAAATTGTCGTAGAAATCTTTTAAGACATTCCGCTCAAGGATCATGCGAAAAATCGGGATTTTTTGAAGGGGGTTGCCTAGGAAAAATTTGAAAAAATTTGAAAAAAATTGAAAACAATATTTTGTTGCAATATTTTGATAAAAAATGATAGGGAATCGATGTAGAAATCTTTTAAAGTATTCCGGATCTGATTCAAGGATCTGATGAGTCGTTTTGGGCCAGAAAAGGATTTCTTTGGATTCCATCGATTTTCAAGGGGATCAAGGGGATCTTTTTACCCAAAATGATAAAGAATCGAAATAGCAATCGTTTGAGGTATTCTTCTTAAGGATCGGATAGGAAGTGGCTGAGATATAGCTGAGATATAGCTGAGATATAGCTTAGAATGTGAGAAATAAATAAAAATACTGTTTTTTCCAAGGGATCTCCCCACAAATATTGAAAGGAAAGTGGGAAAATTTTTTGGCTACAATATTTTAAAGCAGATTAAGAGGAAATCGAACTAGAAATCGTTAAAGATATTCCTCTCAAGAATCGGTTAGGAATTGAAGAAGATAAAGCCTTCGTTCTGGTTTTTTCTTAAAATTTTCAAATCAGAATTGGCGGCGATATACAGCAGCATCGCAGCAATCGATGCGATTACGACACTAAAAAATCGATAAATCGATAAATCGATAAATGAGAACGATAGAAATTGCTTCAACCATTTGACAATAGAAAGTAGGCCAGTAGAGATTTGGCTTCAATCTGGGCGTCAACGTAACCAAAATTGTTCATTTGTAATTGTTTTTTTGTAGACGAAACGGTGAGATTTTATAGTAAGTTGAACGAAAAAAAAAAACCAAAAAAAAAATAATAAAAAAAAAAAAAAAGAAAAACCAAAAAAACCCCAAAATGTATAAAAATTTAGAGTACGGGAAAAACAAAGATCGCGATCCATGGCAGAGGCGGCTAGATCAGTTAGACGAAATGGAGAGGATCTACAATGAACATTTAGTCTCCAAGGAAGCCGCCTGCAAGGACACGCATCTAGTTATTCCGGTAACGCCATCGTGCCACCCGAAAATTAAAAATTCCAATCTATGTTTTTCATGTCAGCAAACCGAAATTCACGTACCTGGAGCTGTAACTGGAGCTGGAACTGGAACTGGCAAAGATCAAAAGGATAGATCGGTGTACAAGGATTTGAGGGACTTGCACCGCGAAAGGACCAAGCAGAGGGAGATGGAGAGGCGGCGACAGATCGAGGAGACGAACCGGAAGATTCGGCGCGAGGAGCTGGGCGAAAGGATAGAAGATGGACTGAGGGCTCTCGAGCAGGAGAAGGACGGCTGCCAAATGGAGCGAATGAGGAATTTGCGCAGGATTCAGAAGCTTCAGGAGGAGCTGAATCAGGAGCGAGAGACAGAGTTCCGGCTGGGACAGGAGGACATAACTGTAAGGGCTGCCAAGGACGAGGAGTTCAAGTGTAGGGTTCGCTGGGAAATCATGGAGAAGGCGAAGAATGAGCTCGAGCTTTGCATAAAGACCGCCGAGTACGAAATGGCCATGAAGGATAAGGCCAAGAAGGAGCAGGAGCGGTGGGAGAGGAAGAAAATGCAGAAAGCCCGAGCCGAAGACGAAGCCAAAAGAGCCCAAGCGATTAGGGAAATAAAGAAGATAGAGAAGAGAGTCAATCAGCAGCAGCAGAAGAAAGAGGAGCTCAGAAGAAAGGTAGATGAGAGAAGCCAAAGAGAAGCAGAGGATCGCAAAAGGATATCCGATGAGAGACAGGAAGCAGAGGAGCACGAGAAGAGAAGTGCTTTGGAAAGGCGAGTCCTGATCAAGGATTGGTTGATTGAAAGAGCTCTCAAGGATCAAGGCGGATCCGTGACCAGGGAAGCTCTAGAAGAACGCTTCAAAGACGAGCCTCTGGAGCAGGAGATTGAAGAATTGCTGCGCCGCAAGCTGTGGAATCAGGAAAATGAGGACTGCCAGAAACGAGAGGAAGCTGAGCTTCACGAACAAGGACGTTGCAGGGCCAGCGATAGAAATCATGAGAAGAATCCAAGGGATCACCAGGTAGTTCATAGAAATCAAGGAAGAGTCGAAAGATATCATGATAGGGCTGGAAGAAGCCATGATGGAGCTTATAGAAGTCACGAGACAGCTCATGAGATGCATGAAGGACATCAGGATAGGATCCAGAGAGAACGACATCATGAAGTGGTTGACAGAAACCATGGGAAGGTCGAACGGTATCATGAAAGGGTTGAAAGAAGCCTTGACAGGGCTAATAGATATCATGAGACAGTCGAAAGATGCTATGAGAGGCCTTATAGGAACCATGAGACAGTTGAAAGACATCATGATACTCCTTATAGAACCCATGATAGAGTTGAAAGAGACTTGGAGATGTGTGAAGGACATCACGGTCAAGATCCTGAGACATGCGAACATCGTGAAGTAGTCAACGGAAACCATGGAAGGGTCGAAAGATATCATCATAGCGCTAATAGAGATCACGAGAGGTACGAAAGAAATCATGAGAATGTTCCACGACATCATGATAGGGTTGAGAGAACCCATGAAAGCGTTGAATCAGATCATGATCAAGAGATGCATGAAGGACATCCCGATAGAACCGAAAGACATTCCGAGACGTGCGAAAGACATCATGAAATGGTTGACAGAAATCATGGAAACATCGAAAGATATCATAATTCCGCTGAAAGGAATCATGAAAGGATCGAAAGACATTCTGAGCCCTGTAACCGACATCATGAAATGGTTGACAGATATCAAAGGATGGTTCCAAGAGATCAGAGAGAGCAGAGAGTTGATAGAAATCTTGAGAAAGCTTATACAAAGCACGAGAACGTTGATCGTAATCCCGCAAGAGTCGAAAGAGTCGAAAGAATCGAAAGACATCATGAGAGAGTTCAAGAGATGCGGGAAGGACATCACGATAGGTTCCAAAGAGAACATCATCAAGGAAGAGTCGAAAGATATCATGATTGCCCGGAAATCGGTAATGAGAAGTACCAACGCGACCACGACAGGATTGAAGGCGCTCAGGAGCGGCTCGACAGGCAGGTGAAGTACCAGCGAGAGCTCGAATCCGAGGAGGAGAGAATGAAACAAGCCATAGCACTGTGCGAGGACTCCGTAGAGATATGTAATCCTTCCAGGCACTCGTACTGCGAGAGCCATCACGACCACCGGGACTTGATCGATCCGAACTCGGAGTACGATTGGAAACGCGTTCAGTACTTTGAACTGAATCAAAAGCTGTTCCTGCTCCAGAAGGAAAAGGAGTCCCTGATCGAGGACATTAAAGAGCAGAAGGTGCGCCTGGAGGCGGGCATCGAATACGACAAGAGAATGGAGCTGCAGGCTCGGGAAAGACAGGCCAGACGTGGGCCAGAGGCGTCCAAAAACCAGCCACCGATGAGCAATTTTAGAGCCACCAAGATTTCAGAGAAGGAACGCGGCTTCAGCTGCAGTTCCACTTCGACGATCTACTTCCAATCGAAGGTCTCGAATACCTGCAGTCAGCGGTGGAGCCGATTCATGGGCAGCGACGAGGAGGACGACGACGACGACGACGAGGTCGTGAATCTGCTGGAAGAGCATCGTCCGGTGGAGAAAGCCAACTCCTCGTCGAGTGGAGAAAAGATGCCAAAGCCGAAGATATCGCTGCTGGGAAGATTCTGCTCCCGCAGGAATCTGTACGTGGTCCAACCGATCCTCAAGCGCTACAAGTCCTTCCGCAAGATTCGTAAACCCGTTCCGCCCCCGAAGGCTCCCCATCGCTCCAAGGATCCGCGACTCTGTGGCGGAGATGACAGCTTCCAGAACCTCAGCCAGGACCTCAAGGTCTACAACGAGCTGATCGAGGAGGAGAAGTCAAAGCAGATTAATCCGACGCAAAAGGATCCCAAGAAAGTCCCGAAAATCGATTACGATCAGCAGTCACAGAAGGATCTCGGCGAAGGCTTGAAGAAGGTCTTGGAGAATTGCGCCAGGAAGCTGATATCAGTTCTGAGAGCCTCGAGCGATGACACGAACTGCTCCGAGTTCTCCGAGGAGTTCGAGGACAACACAAGCCACCGCATACCCGAGAATGTCTTCAGGAAGCTGGCAACCCCGCTGTTGGCCAGCAACCAGGACCTGGCTCGCAAGCTCCTGGCGATTCTCTACAAACTCAACAAACATGTCGAGCATTTCATCACGAACTCGGCGATTTGTTCCGCCAAATGGCGCAAGTACGTGGAGCTCAAGGATCGGGTTGCCAGACTCAAGGAATCCGATGCGGAACTCCACAACGATAATGGCCGTTGCGGCATGAAACTGACTCTGATCCAGTGGTGGTGCTTCTCCTGCCGCTGTCTCTACGTGCTGAGGGATTTCTTCAGTGAGTTCGGAGACCCGCGCATGTCCTTGATGCGGGAGACCATGAAGACCATCGACTGGTTCTACAAGGAGTGGTGCACCCAGAAGAACATCTACGAGAAGTTGTAATCGAAATTTCAAAGTGAATCCTTTGCGTATATTTTTTGTTAATAAAAAAGAACAGAGATTTGGAGTGTCCTTTCGAGTTCGAGTCCTTTTTTTTAGTTCGATTCCTTGGCAAACTCCCTTTGGTAATAACCTAAAACTGATGCCATTCGAATCCCAGTAGGTGGAGGTCCTTGCAGTGAACTGCCTGCCTGCAGTGTAAACCTGCCACAAGCCTGGCTGCCACAAGCCACCCCGTGTCGCTTACTCACCTTTTGCCTCACCTGTGTCAATGTTGATTTTCTGGTACTTGCAACTTGCAACGCCGCTCCAACGACAGGACAAAGTCAAACCCAATTTAACAAAAAATCAACGTAAATGTAAATTGAAACTCGTAACTGACTGCCTCGCATGCACCGGCAGGGCGCAAGGACATCGACATCGACATCGACATCGACAGGACACTTAAGCCGGCGAACTGCAGCACTTGGGCTGATCCTTGGCCGCTCTTTGCGACCCGTCGAGTGTGCGTTAAAAAGCAATTTCTTGTCCCAACTGTGTGTTCCACTGTTTGTTGCATTATTGCCACCACTTTGCCACACGGTCGCAGCAGGATCCTCCACTCCTCCACTCTGCGAGTCCTTTTTTTTTTTGGCATAATAAATGATGTCAAATTAATTAAATCGACGACAGTCAGCGAGGAGTGCAAAGGAAGTTGCATGTTTGCCATCCGAATGGCTGTCTTGCCCCTCGGCATTCCGTGTCCTGGAATGGGATTTATCCATTATCCTGCATTTCCCCCGACACTGTCTCAATTCCACTCGAAATCGGATATCAGCCCGAGACTTTTGTTTTAATTCAAAATTTTTTAAATAGATTTAATTAAAGCGGAAAAAGGTGATCCGATAAGGATAAGGATAAGGATAAGGTTGTCTCCTGGCCACTTGACCTGGCTCTAAAAGGTATGCTATACTTTTTGTTATCCTTGAAAAAAAAGATTTCTAGTTTCAAGGAAAGTGGAAATAATGTTGATTCGATGCTTTTCGATCCTTTTTTTAGATTCAAAAAGAAATACTGTTGATGAAAAATTAAGGAATAAAAGGACTCTAAAAGCTACTCCCTTGATGTTTTCTTAAGATTTACGTTTTTTTTTTCAATAAATCCAAAGAATAAGTACCGGGTATTACATATTCCACACTTTTTCGACATTTTTCACAAAAATAATGACTTTTTAGATTGAAAAGGAATACTTTTGATGAAAATTCAGGAAATATAATGTCTTTAAAAGGTATTTCCTGCATAATTCCCTGAAATTTCCCTTTTTTATTTAAATAAATCCTAAGCTTAAGTACTGGGTATCGCATATTCCATACATTTTTATCACCTTTTTAGACAAAAATACTGACTTTTTAATGACTTTAAAAGGTATTTCCTTGATATTTTGTTAATATTATCTCTCCCATTGAATGAATCCCATCAATAAGTACTGGGTATCGCATATTCCATACATCTTGAAGCCATTTTTTCACATTGTTTGGCTCGGTAGACGCTTAATTGGGAATTTTCCTTAGTAAATGCTTTGACTAATGAGTTTTTGAGCAAGTGGGCAGGACAAAGGCGGCACAAGGCACAAGGCACAAGGCACAGGACGAGGCGAAGGAAGGACGATAAAAGGACGAGGAGTAGGAGTGGAAAAGAGATGCAATGACAATGGTGAGCAGGGATTGAGAAATCCAAAGACAAAGCAAGGAAAGAAAGCTTCCCCAGCCAGGACGAGTCAAAGGACCTTCTCCTCCTCCGTCTCCTCCTCCTTCTTCGGCACAACCACAAAAGCAAAACACACACACACACACACACACACTCGGCAACGACCTTGATATATATTTGTTGTTGTTTTGTCCTTTTTTTTGAGGCAACTTGTCCTGGTCTAGTTTCGGGCTTTTTTGTTGTTGTTGTTGTTGTTGTTGTTGTTGTTGTTTTTGTTGTTGTTGTTGTTGTTGTAGTTGTAATTAGTGCATGTTACATTTGAAAGGATATTAATTATTTTGATGGCGTGTGCAGGTTTCGCCTCCTCCTCTTCTTTTCTTTTTTTCTCTGTTTGACATTTGACCCCACATGCAGCATCGACCCCCCCCCCCCCCCCCCCATTAACTGACCCACTTCCTCTGCTTCTGCCTCTGCCTCTGCCACTTCCGTTTCCGTTTCCGTTTCTGCCTCCTCGACTAGTTTTCAACATTATTTTCATTAGTTTCGTTTTTCCTTCCGACTTTGTTATTTTGTTATTTCGGGTCGAGTCTGTTTCCGTTTTCATTGGCAGTGGGCCAAGGATTCGGATTCGGATTCGGATACGCGAGGATTCCGCGAGCACGTGTCCTGCCAACAAATTACCGGCTAATTTCGAGGAAAAAAAACAACAAAAAACGGGAAAACAATTCAAGTAATTGAAACTAGAAGATGGAATTCGATTTCGATTTTATTTAATAAATAATTTAAATTATTGTTTACTTTAATATTGTATTTTATTTATTATTTTTTACAATTAAAATATCTGCGAAAAAGTCAATAAAGATTGTAAAATGTTTCACCTTTTGGACTGGAAGGAACTGGAATTCAGGACGAAACCCATCCTGGCAGCCACTCTAGCTAATGGCCTTTTTCTGTTTCGCGAACGAATATCGATGGAATGGATGGAATGGCTATGGCTATGGCTGGTGTATAACTTATTTGCATCGCACTTGTCATAACATGCACAACCTATGGTACAAAATTAAAAATCCACACCGCAATGGTGCAAGAGGTGGCACGAGTGGCAAGAGCAGGAGGAGCACGAGCAGGAGCAGCCAGGACAGCAGCCAGGAGTGGCACAAGATAACGAATGCGAGTGAAAACACACGAATAATTGTTACTCAATCGCAATTGGGCAAACAATATGGTGCCTGCTGCCTGCCGCCGGATGTGGCAGCTTCCATTTACACTCCTCGAACAATTGTGCAAACAAGTCGATATGATTCGATTCGATTCGATTCGATTCGATTCGGATCGACTGGCGGGTAGTTTGAGCTTTGAATCGATTCGAAATGAATGCAAAAAAAGCCAAAATATGACAAAGAGAAGAGAATCGAAAGCTTAACAAGTACCGGGTATTGCATAGTCGATTCAAAGCTTCAAAATACGAATAAAGTTGACATTTCAAGGACTTGTAAGTGAATGCAAAACGAAGAAGGTAAAAGATGATGGAGCTATGTACCGGGTACCGGGTATCGCATAGTCGGAACCTGCAACTTCCTAGGCAGGACTGTCGCAGGACCATCATCTCTCTCATCTCTGTCATTGGCACGTTTGAGTGCACAAGGAATGACCAAAATGCACTTTCTTTCTACTTTCTCCTTGCTGGACTTTCTGTGTGGCTTTGTCGGAGGTCCGGTCCTGTGCCTGTGCCCTTTTGCACTGATTCCCCGTTGTTCGAGCCCAACGATGCGTGGCTGCTGCGATAAAAATAACCGAAAAGTGTCAACTGGAGGGAAGAATGAATGCATCCCTAGAATCCTCTCTCTTATCCTTTGCCTGAAGTCCTGATTAGGACTGCAACTGGCAGTGGCACTGCAGCAGCATCTCATTAGGCGGAACACTCGCATTTGGAGACGCAATCGTCTGAATGAATAATTGAAGTGGATGCAGAGACAGAGAGAGAGAGAGCAAAGGACTCAGGACTCAGGACTCAGGACTCGGGACTCTCTGCACGCCAATAAAGTAAAGTTGCCGACTCGGCAAAGTCGCATTAATCATTCGCATGTGTTGTGCTCCCCCCCCTGACGATATAATATATCGTATATATATCGTATATATAATATATCGCATGTGGCACACTTTCTGCGGCAAGCGGGGCAAACAAACTGGGTTGCGGCATTAAATTAATTGAAAAACATGCTAGGATTATGTTTGCCTGCGACGACCAACCTGCTCAGCTGATGATGAATGGACGGAGACGCATCCTTGGAATCCTGTCAATCCTGTATCCTGTATCCTGTATCCTGTATCCTGTATCCTGTATCCGGTGGCAGTCAAACAGCATTTCAAAAAATGAAATAAATGATGACTGCGTTGGAGTGGCGGTGTTCCAAGAGAGTTCCAAGATCAAACAAGTCGTTTCTGTTTCCAAAACTGAAACCAAATGTCAACCGAAAAGTTCATCCGGTTCACTTTGTGTTTGACTTGACCTTTGCTCACCGATTCTCCCGAACTCCCTTTTTAAGGATAACAACAACACAAAAAAATACTCCACATGAGAGGGGGAGGAAGCTTTCCAGATTTTTATAATCATTCAAGGATTTCAAGGATATTTTTGTCTAAAAGTCTTGACTGGAAAGTTGCAGTTTTCCGGCATTTACTTTCCCAGGGAGAAAGTCCTTCCTCGTTAATGGGCAAAAGCTATAAATAAGCAATTTTCCAGGATATCTCCCTGGCAAGAAAAAAAAAAGGTCAATCCTGGCTGATTAATCGGGATTCGAGCTAATTCAGCAAAGTGACTGCAAAAAAGGTTTGCAATTAGAGAGAGGCACCTCGCAGGACGCAGGATGACTTGGTCTCTAGTCATGTCCCTGACCTCAAGTCCTTTTTACCATGAATCGGACAAAAATCCTGGCCTGGCCATCTGCGTCGATTCTCGCACTTTTAATGGTCAATCCCACCGATGAGTTGTCGAAAATTGAAATGAGTCCCGACTCTAGGGAGACGAGACATCCCAAAAAAGATAAACAAAAGTATATATTATATAATAAAAAAAGTATATATATATATATAGATTGGGAACGAAAATATATAATATATGCTGTGTCAGGGATCTGATGGCGTAGGCGTAAGCGTAAGCGTAAGCGTAAGCGTAGGCTCCCAGCTGCGTGACGTGTCGGGTTTTCCCCAATTTTTTCTGCTTTTCCAGCACATATTTTCCATATATTTTCCATAAAGAAAACAACAAGAAAACATCAAGAGTTTAGTTTTAAGTAAAATCTGTTTTAAAGAATATTTTAAAATGTTGATCCTTTTTTTTTTTAGGAAGTTTTAAACCACAAAAACCGGAAAAAAACTGTGTTTTCGGGATGACCAAAAAGCAAAGGTTACTGGGTGACCTTTTGGGGACAACACTCAAGCTTTTACAGCTCGGAACATGCAAATATATATATATATATATGTATATAGTCTTGTTTATATATATTTCCAATTAGCATATACATAATGGCAAGTTTTTGGTGGCTTTCGAGGCCAGACCACATGGCACAGAGGCAACGGGGCAACGGGGCGTATGAGGAATATGTGTAAGGTTGGTGTAAGGGTGGTGTAAGGTTGGTGTAAGGGTGGTGTAAGGGTGGTGTACGGGTGGAGTAAGGGTGGTGTAAGGGTGGTGTAAGGGTGGTGTAAGGGTGGTGTAAGGTTGGGGTAAGGATGGTGTAAGGGTGGTGTAAGGGTGGTGTAAGGGTGGTGTAAGGGTGGTGTAAGGGTGGTGCAGCTTCCTACATATTTATTGTAAACACCCGATATATATATATATCCTTTCAGCAGTGCCATTCTTGCATCTGCAACAGCATTTTTATGCAAAACAACTGTTTGCTGTCAGCGGCACAGTGGGTGTCGTCAGAGAAGGGGGAGTACTGCACAGTGGGTGGTGGGTGGTTGGTGGGTGGAGAGAGCCTGAACAACTGAATCATCGAATACCCAGAAACAAAGTCAACTTTTCCTGAATTTCCAGCAAAAACTTTAAGGTCTGCCTTTTTTTTCAAGAATTTTATAAAAAAAAACGTTTATAGTTGTAGTTGTAGTTGTAGTTGTAGTAGTTTTTTAAGGATTTTTTTTTAAACTTTACTCTTAAAGTAATAATCTGTTAATTTTTAAAGCTAAAAAGTAATTTTTTTTTGGTTTATTTTAGGAACTTTTTTGTTCAATTTTCAGGAATTTCATAAAAAAACGTTCATAATTGTATTGTTTTTTAAGGATTTTTTGTATTTAAAATGTATTTAAAAATGTAAAATGCTAATTTCTTAATCTTTTTAAGCTAAAAAATAGTGTTTTTTGATATTTTGGTAACTTTTCTGATTTTATGCGAAACTCAAATGAGTTTCTTTCAAGAATTTTCAGGAATTTCATAAAAAAACGTTCATAATTGTATGATTTTTTATATGTTTTCATTAAATATAAACTATATAATGCTCTAAAATATTTATCTATTAATCTTTTCAAGTTTAAAATTATGTTTTTTGTCTATTTTAGTAACTTTTCTGACTTAACTTTAAGGCTTTAATGATTTTCTATCAAGGTTGAAACGAGTTTCTTTCATTAAATGACATTTATTTGGTTAAAAATACTCTTTTTTTATTAAATTAAAACCCTCAAAGAATAAATAAAACTTTTCAAATATAGAATAATGTAAATATGGTTCATAATTTGTAAAATATTTGCAATTTTTTAGATGGGTTTCAATATGATTTGTCTTTGAAGGAAGTTGGAAGGTAATTAATTTATCAAATATGGAGTTTTGGCTTTAATTTGGCTTAAATGTTTGTCTGGCTTGGCCAGCCACACCCCTAACAGCCACACCCCTAAGTGCCACACCCCTAAGTGCCCTTTTACAGCATTTATCTCCTTGTTTGTCCTTTTGGATTTCCCATTTCCCATTTGCCGTTTGCCGTTCATCATCAAATGCAAATATTATCGCATGTTGCATGAATGAACTCTGCATTTGCATAATGTTGGTTTGGGTTTTAGTCAAAATTCAAATTAAGTTATACAGATTATCATTATTGTTGGCGATTTCTGGCTGTCCAGTAATCAGTAATATTCAGCCTCTAAATAAATGCACAAAAAAAAAGAAAAGTTTGGTTAGAAAATATTGTACTTTTCCTGCTTTATTCTTGGCTTTCAAAGGCATTGAAGCCTTCATAATTGGCTCAGATGTAAGCCAGCACGAGAGAGACAAAAAGGGGCATGGCAGGACGTGGCAAGGACACATTAAAGAGCTTATGCTAACAATTAAATTATTTTTAAGCATTACAAAAGCAAAAGCACACACAAAGCGCATAAAATAATGCGCATACGCAGCGTGGTACGACGTCAAAGGCGAATGCCTCAAGTGGCAAGGGGCGTTGAGTGGGTGGAACAACGGGATCAAAAAAAAAAAAACAAAGGTTGGGGTTTCGGAGTCTAATCAATTTGCTTGGCTTCAACTTTTCTTGCTACAGTGGGAGTGAACACCTTTTGACATTTATCGCTGCTGTTGCCTCCTGCTCCTGCCACCAAGGATAACGCCTAAACGCCCTCCCCCCAGACCACACGGTCTTAAGCTTAAGCTTTTCGCAGCGTTAATGATAAAAGTTGAAGCTCTCGAAACTGGGTCAGAGCTGGCATAGGGGGAGAAAGAAGAATCTTTATCGTCAGCAATACAAGAGACACATATTCGTAGGGATTCGCAGCATTTTGTTTCCAATTAATTGTTTACCCTTGTCAGTCGGTCGTCAGTTGTCACGACGGGAAAGGACGAGACCCACATCCTGCTCTGCTCTGCCATCCATCCATCACCAGATCCGCATTGAGACATCAAGCTTAGATGGAGGATAAACTCGCCCTCGTCCCTCCTGGAAGGTCCTTCCTCTAAAATGCAGACAAGAAATGAATTTAAAGAGTTGATAAAGAGTACCGGGTATCGTTGTACAATATTTTCGAAAACAATCAAAGCAATGAAACAGGACTAAGACCCATCATTTGCACCCCATTAGAGGTCCTCGAGGCATTGCATTTTGGGCAGCTTTTGGATTCCTGCTAATGATCCCTGCCACCCAACCCGGCTGGGGTTTCAATTTCAATTAGTGCCGAAAGCCAAAGTCGAAGGATCTGTCCATAGTCCTGCTGCTGCTGCTGCTGCTGCTGCTCAAAACCTAAACCTGAGTCGCCACAAAGCTGCCAGCATTTGCGATAAACATCTACACATATCCTGCGGCAAACCTGTCCTGCTCCTTAGGTACATCTGCACTTTTTATATCTCTGTATCCTTGTAGCTGTATCTGTATCTATGACTCTGACTGTATCTGTATCTGTATCTGTTTCTGTTTCTGTTCTTGCAGTTGTAGTTTCCTGCCATGGCCAGGCTCTTCATTTGATTTCATTTTGGTCTGCTTTTGCGGCTTGTGGCCAGCTTCCTTCTTTGACTGTGGATTTGGCCTTGGCTTTGGTCCTTTCGGTCGGTTGGTCCTTCCTTCCTACCTTCCTACCATTTCTGGCTAGAATTTACGGTGCGAAAAATGGAGCCAAAAATGCCAGACAGTATCCAATAGCCACGGAAACATGTGTAAACTTGACAGTCCTTAGTCCTTCGTCCTTTGTCCTTCCGCTCCTTGCTATAAATTTGCGGTGGAAAGATTAAGCTGTTTGATCGCAAAATCAACAGCCACATAAAACGGATTAAAAATAAAATGCACTTTTTTTATAGCTCGGACTCGCACTCGTTTATAAAAAGTTTATAAAAAAACAAAACAAAAAACAGGATAAAAGGTCCTTTCATTGCTTTCCATTGCGGTGTCCATTTAATGTAGTGCGCGGGGAATAAAAACTGCTGATTGCCGGACAGTGTGTCACTCCGATAAGATATCGAAGGCCAGTCGGAGAGTCGAGGCGAGCCTGTCATTATCCTGTCTGATGCCTGATGGCAGCCACAATTCATTGAAAGGATTTCCACTTCCACTGCCCAGCTGCCCAGCTGCAAATGTTGACAATTTGTGGTCGGGCATGCCACTGTTTTATGTATTTAATATTTATTTATTTATCGAAGGATAATTCCGGGCGATGGCGTTAACTATTAACACTTTTTGTTGCTTTCGAGTTGTCATTTATCACAGACTATACGATACCCGGTACTTTTGAGGGAGTGCTTGCTGTTTCTTTCGAGAGGTGAAAGGCTAAAACTGTTTAAATATTCCAATTTTTTATTTATTTAATATTTATCGAAGGATAATTCAAGGCGATTAACAGTTTTGAATTGCTTTTGAATTTTATCAGAAACTATGCGATACCCGGTACTTGGCGGATTTTCTTCCTGTTCCTTTGAGAGGTTAAAGAGGTTAAAAATGTTTTTATCATAGACCATGCGATACCCGATACTTTTGAGGAAGTTCTTGGTGTTTTTTTTTTGAAAAGTTAAAGAGGTTAAACTTGGTTAAATCTTATAGACGCGTTTACTGTTAAAGGATCTTTTGATAACCCATGATTATCCTTGAGTCTTCCTCCCCCCCCAAAAAATTCTTCTCTTTCAATCCATTCAGCCATGAAGATAGGTAATCCGTCTTAGTCGGGAGAAGAGAGAGTTGGTGGGAAAGTTGAATGCATAAATCAACCGATTCCTTCCTCCTTTTTTTCTGGCAACATCTTCTTATCATTATATACAAATTTGCATAATTTTTTGTTTATATTTTTTTTGCCGAAAACCGAACATAATCGGATAAGCCACCACCCCAGTCTCTACTCCTTTTCCAAACCGAAAACAAAACGAACCCAAAAGTTCCTGTTTCACCGAAACTTGAGCAGGAAAATATGTTTACCCAGTCCAGGCAGTCCAATGCTTAAAAAACCTAAAAAATATACAAAAAAAATAATAATAAAAAAATACTAAATAAACTAAAAAATAAACAGAAAAGCAGAGAATTATGAGCAAGTTTTGGACTTTTTGTGTCAATTTGATTGCATTTTATCCACTCCTTTGGCTCTCGAGTACATTAAAGATGCAAAAAGCTGCTCGAAAAGAATCAAAAGTATATATAATATTATATAATATAATATTTTAGAAGGAGTGAGCGGAAAATTGGAGAATATCCTGGAAACGAGCGGTGCTAAAGGCAGGCAGGCAGGAGATTGGCTGGTTAATGGAATTAGTCACCCATATTGCCAAGGGAAAGCTAATTTCCCACTCAAGTTGCTGTTGTCCTTGGCCAGGATCTACTTTTCTTGTTTTTTTTTTTTTTTTGGCACACCTTAAACGGGTGTACAGAGAAAGAAATGAAAACTAGAAAGTTGATTAGTTTTTTTTGCTAAATAATCCTTAGATTAAGCCGGCAACTTTTGAATTCCATGTGAGAGCTTTTGTTTTTGATTAAAATCCTGATATCCTTAAATCCTGATTGCAATTGCAATTCCACTCGAAGCTTAAGTTGTCGTCGTCGACCGAATGGTGAGTAAAAATTATGAATTTATCACAGGATGAACGTGATTTTTCACAGCAAGAGAGTCAGAGAGTCAGAGTTGACAGTTGTCAACTAGGAAATGTTTCGTCCTTTTGTGCAGTAAATCGCAATCCAAAGGCAAACGAAAAATCCGCATAATAAAGCTCATCCGCAAGTAGAATCTGTTGCCAAGGATATACTGTATGTTATCCTCCTCCTTTGCCTAAGCCTTGCCTTGTCGCTTGCTGTTGGAGTTGGGAGTGTGCAAAGGATACAGAATACAGGCTACAGGATACAGGATACAGGATGGGAGAAAAGCGGTTAAGGCAAAGGCCATGAATATTATTACTCACATGAAGCTGTGGAGGATTTCCGGGGAATTGAATGCGGATTTGGCTTTAATGCCACGCCACGAAAGCGAAACTATTTTTTGAACCAACTTGAACTCGCAAATTGAGGCTAAAGGCGCTAACTTTTCACTCTCCGTTGCCAAAACAAGTGTCAAGTGGTGGTCAGCCCAGACATTGGACTAGGAATTGCAAAGAAAATGGCCAAGAAAAATGGCCAAGAAAAAATGGCCAAGAAAAAATACAAAATAAAGGGAGTTTGAGAAGGAAAATGAAACTATAAACTGTTTTTGAAAGAGCTTCATCAAAATTTATGTGTTTGGAGCGAGAGGAGCGAGGAGGAGACAAAGTTGAAATGAAATTTGTGCCAAAGGACACAGTCGCAGACACAGACAGGACACAGAGACGGCGACAGAGACGGCGACAGAGATGGACAAGGTGTTGACAGGCGAATGTCCTTTCAAAAAGTGACAGAAACTCGGCATCGAGAGGATATCAAATGGAATGCAGGTCCTGCTCGCAAACTCATCTCAATTGGCCACTCGTGAAGGAATGCAGGATGCAGGAACGCATTCGAAGAAGATCTGCCTTTTTCTTCCCAGGATCCTAGAAAGTCCTGGCTCGTAAACAGAAGAAAAATATTCTCCTGCAAAGCTCTCGACAAAAAATGCACTTTACTTTAGTTTAAACTTGAGATTGCTTGGCAATGAATTTTTAATAATATTTTCGGGGTTCTTTGGGGTTCTTAAAGTTTCCAAAAAAAGCTTTAAAAAAAATTAAAAAAAAAGGATATTTTGTGGGCTCGTCCGGGAATTGAACCCGGGACCTCTCGCACCCGAAGCGAGAATCATACCCCTAGACCAACGAGCCGGTTGTAAGTTTCTAATTTTAATGAAAAACTTTAATAAATATTTAAGAAAAAGAATTGAAAATCTTTTAACATTAAACTTGATTTATTTAGTTTTAAAAATAAGTTTCAAAATAACTTTCTTATTGCCTTTAAGTTTTCTTTTAAGTTAACAACGAAACAAGTCCTGAGCAGGTCCTGATTCCCAGGCTTAAACACCTCAAAATTCATACACAATGTGTACTACACTTGGAAAAAATGATTACCTATTTGGGAAAAAAGAAAATAATAATAAATAATAATAAAAGGGAAAGCAAACCCATTTATAAGTTGATAAAAAAATGGTTTCCTCTCAAGATTTGTTGCATTATTAATGATATATTTATTTTCCAGTGTAGAACTGACAAATGTGCGCCATCTAAGCCGTCTAAGAGCCACTTTCTTCACCCTTCTTCTGGCCCGCTGCCACTTCCGTTCTGCATCCGCTTCCGGTTATAGCTTCTCTCTCTCTCTATCTCTCTTAGTGGCCTGGCATCGCCCATAATCATCGCTCGGTTTGCCAGCAACGGTTTATTGTGTCGCCTCGCAGTCACTTTTTATGATTATTGCCCCAATGTGGCATTCATTCCGCGGAGCTCCTTCCCGGAGCTCAAGCTTCGCTTTCATTTCCTGCCAAAGCCTCGGCTCGATGAAAAATTCTTCAACTAAAAAGTATATTAAAGCTGCGATACCTGAAAAAATGTATATATTGCATCCTGGCATCCTGTAAAACAGTGTCCTTTTGCGTGAAAACTGCATACAAATCATGCTTTTAGGCTATTCAAACAAATGAAAACGACACAAAATAGAGTCCTTGCAACATGTCCTGTCCGTTTTGTACATTTCAATTGAATTTTCGCTTAAGCCAAAAAGTCAATACGCGGTATAAGGACCCAAAAAAAAGGATATTGAAACCAAAACACACATGTTTCATATGCGGCAAACATTTTGCAAATATTCTTTCTCCGAACAGAATGTCGACTTTGGTTCGGAATAAAAATGAAAAGAATTTTTTAAAAAAATTATTAAATTTGATCAAAAAATCCCTCTTTTTGGGGTAGAGAAACCCTATTTTTTATTCCATTAAATCCGATTGTCTATCTATGGATATACGGATACGAACTAATCCCTTTTGGTTGAGACTTTTTATTTTTGAAAAGCCTCTTTAAAAGCCAAAATATGTCAGCTTTCGTTTCACTTTAATTTAATTCTACGATTTAGGTTTATAAAGTCAGGAATATTGATGGACAGGACAATAATAGATAAATGTTATTCATATTTTTGGTAATATTATAGTTTTATAAACCAAAAATCACAACCCACAAAGGATTTCATTCATTTAAGGTCTTCAAGACTAGTTACAAGTATAAAAAGGACTATTTTGTAGCCAAAAATTTTCCAAAATAGATAAAGAAGAGAGTGACGGGTTTATTAACCTAAAAATATTGATTAACGGGACAATAATAGGGAAATTGTTTCAATAATGAAAGAGTTTTCTATACCTAAAGATGCAATACAAAAAGGATTTCGGTTACAAGTATAAAAAGGACTATTTTGTAGCAAAAACTTTTCCAAAAAAGATAGTTTAAGGGATTAGGAAGAGAGTACCGACTATCATATACTAGAAAAAAATATAAAAAGGATTATTTTTTAATCAAAGCTTTTGGAAAAGATTAGGACTAGAGTCTAAAAAATTAGGAAGAGAGTACCGAGTACCGAGTACCGAGTACCGAGTACCGAGTACCGAGTACCGAGTATCTTATAACAGAAACAGAGTTTCTCTTCTAAATAAGAAGAACTCTGCATTCTAGTTTCTCTTTTAAATGATACCCGATACTCGATAACTCCTTCTTTTCTTTCCTTTTCTTGACTTGTATCTTGTATCCGATTTTGTTATCCTTTTAATAGGCTTAACCATGCCTAAAACTACTTCAAATAAACGAAATAAAATTTGAGAAACTTTTCTCATTCGAATAATCAATTTATTCTCCGAATATATACGTTTTTGGTAAATAAATATCTGCCTTGGCCCCCTGAGTCCTTTGGCTGGGTAACCCCTTGACGTAAATAAATTTTCCGTATTCCGTATTCAGGATTCAGGATTCGAATTGGCAAAGTTCGGTTTAAAATTTACAGCGTGTCAACGGGTAATTGTTACTTATTTACACTCGGAGACACAAAAACATGTATATAGACGAGTACGGAATACAGGATATGCAGGATATGCAGGATATACAGGATATGGGACATGCAGGCGGGCAGACAGTCGTCCTTCAATGCCACTCAGGAAAAGGCAAGACAAGGCAAGGCAAGGCAAGGATTTGCAGTCCCAACTTTATTTTATTTTTATTTTCATTTTATTTTCTATATATATATCCTTTTTTTTTATCGATTACACAATGCATGCAGTTTGCGAGGCGAGGCGAGGCAACACGTTAGTAGCTACCACAATTTATGCTGTAATCGAAAAAAAAGGACATAAATGGCAGCGATAAATTGAGGTTAACGCGCCAAAGTCACGTTAGCAAGGAGAAAGGCCGCCACGCCACACGAACTGGCATCGACATTTGGAGTCGATGTGGAAATGCTGGCCAAAAACAACACCTGCCCAGGTTAAGAGTCCTTTCCAGAGTCCGCCCCAATCCCCAGCTCCTGCTCTCGTCCTGCTTTCGTCCTGCCTCGTCCTGGCTCGTTCGTTTCGTGTTTTTAAGTGAAATTATATTAAGTGTGCGGACGCTGAAATTTGCATGCGATATTTTTGTTTCCAGGCTCTCGTCCTTTTCTGGCCTCATTTTCCTCTCTCTCTCTCTCCCTCTCTCTCTCTTTCACATTGTTTTATCCCCTCTCTTTCGCTCTTGCTTGCTATCCTGCCATTTAGCCTTTTTTTTAGCCATTTTTTAGCCATCTTTTATTTCATTTCAATGGCCAGCAAATTCATGAAATTTACCTTTTTTACCAATTGATTTGCTTCAGACTTGCCATATTGCACGAGTCCTGCAGCAAGGACTCTATATATTTGAGGTCAATACATTCCACCCACGAATTGACTTTTCACGGAACAATTTTCTGTATTTTTCCGCTTTTTGTTTCGAAAATAGAGAATCCTTTTTGCATATTAATCGGGGATAGAGAATAGATATTGTCCTTTGATTTCCAATAATTTCCAATAATTTCCAATGATTTTCAAGCTTAATTAAAGTGGAAGGATATAATTTCCATTAAATGCCAATGGCTTTTGAAATGCCACAAAAGGACCCTTTCCCAGAGCCACTTAAGGCATCCGAAAATATGAAAACAATAGCCGCGATAAATATAGCTTTGAATCAATTGATTTAATAATTAATAACCGCGATAAATATAGCTTTGAATCAATTGATTTAATATAATTTCGAAACAATTAATGAATCACCGGGACCGGGACCGGGACCGGGACCGGGACCGTGACAGGACTAATTAATCAACATGAATTGAAAACTTTTTCACGGTATAATCTTTGGCTGCCGCCGAAATGCTCGAAGCGTTCGATGAATAATCGACGCACCACCCCAACAATCGGAACACGGCACCCCTGAATCCTGCGAGTCCTGGCTGCAAGTCCTGGCTACCCGGAAAGGATGCCTACTTTTTCGGGGTGAAAACTACAGTCTGTTTGTTTGCCTGTCAGTCGCTGTTTTCGCCGACTTTTCATGTTTTCTCCTACTATTTTTTTATTTGTATTTCCACTGGCATTGGTTTTCTCTTTCAACGGGTTCTTTTATCCTTTTCTATATATATATATCAGGATATCTGTACATGTGTTTGTTGGCGCATTATTGAGTCGATTTTGCGGTTTTTGAGCAAAAGAATCACATCGAAATAAAATAAACAGGCGAAGTGTGGAAAAAAACCGAGTTAAATATTTCATAGAGCTGCCGTAGAGCCAAAAGGCAACTTTACGGGAAAGCTTTAAAAATGATCAACTTTAATGCCAGGACACCTCGAAATGGAATAAATAAAGCAGAGTTTGTGGTTCGCTCGGCTTGATTAATGTTCGTTTATGGTTGAATGGTTGAGATAATTTTTACTTGGCTATCCTGATATCCTTGCAGAAGGGTATTCCAGCGAAAGGATGCGTTTCGGATCTTATAATTTCCCTTTAAAGTCAGTTCTCAGATAAGAAGTCCGTATAGTTCTTCTCTAAATAGAATAGATTTTTAAAGAAATTCATAAAATATATATAAAAGACAGCGCCCTCCTCCTCGATTCTCATAGGGAGTACCTAACAGGATAATTCTTGACTATAAAAAATACTAAAATAATATATAATATAAAGTTTAAAATATAAATAATATACTAATATAGAAAATAATCAAATATACTAAAAAGACAGCGCCCTCCTCCTCGATTCTCATAGGGAGTACCTAACCAGAAGAATCTGTAAGTAAAAAAATACCAAAATAATATATAATATAAAGTTTAAAATATAAAATACTAAAAAAGATAATTTAATCAAAAATACAAGTGTTAAAATATCAGCGCCCTCCTCCTCGATTCTCATAGGAAGTACCTAATAAGATGAATCTTGAGCTAAAAAAATACTAAAATAATGTATAAAAATATAAAGTTTAAAATATAAAATACTAAAATATAGAAAATAATCAAATAAACTAAAAAGACAGCGCCTTCCTCCTCGATTCTCATAGGAAGCACCTAACCAGAAGAAACTTTAACCAAATATATACTAGAATATAGTTTATACTAACTAATTATTACTATTAAACTATTAATTAAACAAACTAAACTATTAAACTATTAATTAAACTTTATTATTAATACAAGACTTTTAAAAGTCTGTTTCAAAGGGTTAGAGTTAAAAAGCAATCTAAACCGTCTTTTCAATCGATATTTAATATCAAAAAAAGCCACATCCATGGTATTATTTTGCTTTCAGCTTTGTTGATAAATAGATTTTGTATTTATAAATGAGTTTTTTTTTGTTTTGGCTCTGATTTGATTTTGATTTGAGATGCTTCTTAGTGGAGGATCCTTTTCCGATACAATTTCCGATACGATTTCAGCAACTATTGGGTTGGTTTTTGTTGCAATTTGTGGGAATCGTGCGTGGTCGGGGCTTTTGTTTGGCCAACTGAAAATTTCATTACAGGAATTTAAGGGGAAGTGGGAGGGCAAACCAGTGGTTAACCATTTACACATACAAACGTCCTGCGTCCTCTCTCTGTCCTGATGTCCTGACACTGCAAATGTCATAAGTGTAATTGGGTTTTCCGAGAAGCAAATTCACATTTATCGTCGGTGGGGTGTTGGGGTGTTGGGGTGTTGGGGGCTTCCCCAGGTGACAAAAGCGGGATCCAGGGGGTGTGTTTAGGAGGTGTGTGTGTGTTGTCCTGATGCTCGTTAATTTTCACATAATACGAGCAAATTTTGTGCCCAAACCCCGGGCGCGTCTGTGGTTGAGCCTTGCATTTGCAACCATTACATTAATGCCACTTAATTGCTTCGCCTTGAACATCGATTACGTGCACTTACATAGCTTAATCTGAAAGGCGAGCCATTACTCCTGCTTCTGCAGGACCGTCAATCCACTCAACCACACCTCATCCTCATCCTCATCCTAATCCTAATCCTAATCCTAATCCGCTTTGACTTTCGGCTAATTGCGTTTCGCGGAATAATTGATTTATGACTCGCTGGGCGAACCTTTAATTGGCCTAAAACTCTAGCCAGGTCACAGGTCATACTACGATGAGAGAAGAAAGAAGTTGCCGATTATCCTGGAGATACTGGAGATACTAAAGAGATCCTGGAAGGAAAATCAAAGACGCTGAAATATGCCAAAGCTATGCTAGGACTCTAGAAGAATGAAAGAGCAGCCGTGTAAGCAGACATAAGGACACTCAATTAAAGGCGCCATTCATGGGAAACTGGCACACTGGCTGACGCAAGGATACGAGGATAGGGGTTGCTTCAAGGATGCTGGCAAAGGATTATGAATTACTAATAGGCAAACTGTTGGAATTTTCGCACGCCCATCACCTTCTGCTACGGCTACGGCTACGGCTACGGCTTTTGGGCGGCAATGTTGACGCTTCTGTAATTATGTCCTTTTGCGTTTTGCGTTTTGGGTTTTCAGTTCTCGGTTTCTGGAGGGGAAAAGTCAACCCCCCACTTACATCCTTAAAGTTTTCAACTCAACTTTAAAGGAAGAGTTTGAAATAATATCGATTTCAGATTGAGAGCAAAATCTTCTTAAGAGTTGCGAGTTATCCTGCCAATTGGCATTAAAAGTTGTCTAAAAAGCTTGTTAATAGTTTCTATTAATTTGGAAAAGATTAACTTTTCGGATGGAAATGGAATTTAATGGAATTTCCTTCACAATTTCTACTCGTTTTATGCAAATTTTTGCTGATTTTGTCACCAAACAAGGCGTATTATATCCTCCCAGCCCAATCAATCAATTCCTTATTCAGGCATATCCTCGCATCCTGCCAATATCTGGCAATCCTGGGAATCTTAGCAATCCTGGCAATCTTAGCAATCCTCGCTGGGTAATCATTTCCATCTACAGCCCAAAACCAATTGACTACTCATTGTCGAGGGGTTTTTGGGGATGGGATGGGATGGGATGGGGGAGTCCTGGCTATCAACCACGCCCCCGCCATATCTGGCACATCTTAGCCCGCTTTCCGCCTTCTTATTTTTGCTTTCTCTCTGGCTCGTTGTCATCATCGTCTGCCAAATAGGCTTTCATTTATAAGCCAATTGTATTTCAATTGAATTTATTTGCCTCCAGCCACGCCCACTTCTTTGTGTTGAGGATTTTTGGGTGGAGGAGACAGAGCAGGAGACAGAGCAGGAGGATAACCAGGACGATGCATAAATCAAATATGAACAAAAACCCGGAAGCTATGAATATACAAATTGTGCATTATCCTCTCGGCCGACTTCCGATCGCCAAATAGCCATCGGCCAGGCATTCAATTTCGGTTCTAATCGATGTCCTCTTCAATGGCAAAAACTTGTCCTTGTCCAGCCAATGGCTGCATGGCATCTGGTCTGGAAAAACATTTTTTAAAAGCATTTCAACAGTTGAAGAAAAACATCCAAAAAAAAGATACAAGAAAGCTTTCAAAATCTTCAAGCTTTCTTTCTTAATAATATTTCATTAAAAATTTATTTCCAGTGCAGCACTCATGGCTGTCTTCGATTTCAATGGCTTGCAAGTTAAATATTTGCCGAAATGCTCTCCAAAAACTGCAATTCGTCCTTTTTTTTCCTGCTGAGTCGAGTCGAGTCGAGTCGAGTCGAGTCGAGTCGAGTCGAGGCTTTCAGGTGTCGCAACCAAAATCAATCTTTGACAGTTTCAAGCTGTCTCCGGCGGAGAAGGGGATTTCCACTCCAACTCTAGTTCGGTGGCCAAGCAAGGAGTCTACGCACATTACGTATACGCAGGACCTCACAGCCTCAAGGACAAGACAAGAGTTTTGGGTGGCAATTTGTCAGCAACATTGCATTTTTGATGGCTGCTTCTCCTTCTCGGGGAAAAAAAAAGGTTAAGACTTTTGTCCTTGTCCTGGTTTTCCAGTAGGAGGAGTAGGAGGAGCTGCTCCTCCACCCACGATTCGGTTTACATTTTTGAAAATGCAATAAATCATTCACAGCTCTTTCACTTACTTAACGAACTTTCGACGAACTTTCTGCTCCACTGTGGCTTTCAGGATATGCCGAGGAAAAAGTTTCCCATTAACCTTTTTTTATTTTTATAGAATATTTAGCCTGGTGGGTTATCCGCCGCCCCTCGCAGCGGCCATAAAACATGCCAAAAATAGCAATTGCCGGGTCATGGTGGGGTCATGGTGGGGTCCTAGTGGGTGATGGCGCGGGGCGGAGCATTTTAAATTTATTTTACGCACGTGAAAAGCCAGCTAAACAAGGTTCAATATCGGTTTTCAGTATCGGTTACGGTTACGGTTACGGTTTCGGTTACGGTTTATCCTTCGGAATTAGCATAAATAAAACAGCTTTCCGGGGTGAGTGAGTTATGACAGCAATTGGGTAATTGATAGTCGGGACATAATCGATGGTTATTGCTGCGATATTCCCCAAGGACAAGGACTCTGGTCATTAGTCAGGAGACGTACGTAGATCCGTCAAAGGTCAGCGACACAGGACTATCACCACAGGAGCTTAGCAAATAGTCGCTGCAAATAGAAAGCAAATAGAAAAATTCCACAAGGACTCGGTTGGGATTGCGTTTCCCAATCGGACAATGGCTCCTATGTATGGACAGCACGTTGTCCGTTGTCCGTTGCCCGTTGTCCGGTCTGCACCAGAAATAGAATCAACAATGGCAAGACAGACAAGGACACACCAAAAGGACTCGGACTCGGACTCGGACTCGAAAGAGGAGATGGTAGCTGGGACTTGGGACTTGGGAACAGGAAGCTGGTGCTCATTAAAGCGTTTCAGGATCTCCTAGCAAGCAAGGACCACCTGCTGTGTGGCGGCAGGACGTTGCCACTGAAGCGTTTAAGTAGCTTCGTTTATTTCTTATTTATTTCGCCTTATTTTCTGCTTTTTTTGTGTCCTGCCTCGCCTTCGCCTTCGCCTTCGCCTTTGGCCATGTATGATAGCTATTTATCTGCAAGGACGAACAAGAAAAAACAAGAAAAGGAAGAAGAATTCTTTATGATTGTCCAACAAGACAGAGAATCATTCAAAATAGTTGAATTTCTCTCTCTCTCTCTCTCGAATATAAGGATTTCCAAGGATCCACTTTGCTTCATCGCTGACATTTCAATTCCGTTTTCTTGGTTCTCGGCTCCAGCAGCGCTCCAGCTGTCCGCGTCCATCCATCGACGATTCATCCGTCAAGCTATCCGCCAATCCATCTGGCCATCAGGACATCAGCTCTCCCCGCAGCACTTGTTCCATGTCATCTCTATTTCGGTCATGTCTCCCGCTGTCCCGCTGTCCCGCTGTTCTGCTGTCCATTACGTATACGCCCCAGTGGCACTCACTCGGACACCTACAAAGACACAGACAGACCAACAGGACTCCTCTGTTTTCCTTCCAGCTGAAAAAAGCTCGAGGGGATTGGCAAGGACAAGGACGAGAGTTTATTCTGTTGACTGCTTACTTGCTGCTTTCTAATGAGTCACATGCATAAGGACAAAACGTGCAACGAAAAAAAACAACAGGAAATATTTATAAAAAAAACAAAAAACAAAACGATGGAAGGACGAAAAAAAATGGAAAAGAAAACCCAAGCAAAGAAAAAACCAAAACCAGAACCAGAACCAGAGTCAAGCGATGGGAATTGGAGAGAGGGGAACCCCAGACATTTGTCACACATGCTACGCACTTGTCGCTGCAGTCCTTGATACACTAAGAGAAAATAATACTTTATTAATAAAAGAAATAAGATTGTAAGATTGCTTTTTCCTTGAAAACTTCTTTTAACTTTCTTCAAATCTTCATCTTTAAGTCCTGTTTTTTTTTCTCTTAGTTCTTGGCTTCATTTTTATTTGAAAATTTCGTTGAACCGCTCAAGGATTTGTATCCTTGAATGGATTATTTGTATTCTTTGTGTGCAACTTGGCGAATATTTGTGTCCGTCCAAAGAAAAATTGCCTTGGCTCTGGAGCATTTTTTTGGACTTTCACGAGTTCGTCATTTGGTCGAGTTTAGTTCATTTGGTTGGAATGAGGCATGAGAGGCATGAGAGGCATGAGGCATGAGGAGGCAAGGAGGCACAAAGCAAGGAGACACGGACAGCTAGCATCAGGCTGGACTCTGGACCCAGTCTGGGGACATTGTCTAATAGATGACGGCACTTTGCTTAACAAGCAGCCGCATTAGTTTATTTACTGCCACACAACTGTGCCACACACACTCTCTCTCTCTCTTCCCCTCACTTCTCTCCCCCATAGAGTGTGTGTGTCCAGAATTTATATAAAGATATTTCCAAGACGTCCAAGACGAGGCCCAAGACGTGGCCCAAGCCGGAGACGACGCCAACGCCAACGCCAACGCACCGCACCGATGACACAAAATGCGTGTAAATTGTGTGATTATTGTAAGTGGACAATGTCCTTACTCTGGACATAGATCCCAGTTCCTATTTTTTATCTTCCCTTTGCAAGTGCAGTGTAGTAGTAGTCCTGTAGAGTCCTTCCGAAAAGCAGCTCCCACGCAGCCACTAAATAATAACGTAAATAAATTTTAGAGACCGAATCTGCTTTCCAAATCTCTGAGGCACAATTGTTGGCAAACATTAAATTTTCGTGCCTGAGATGATGTCGAGAACAATAAGGCACGCACATCCGCACAGCAAGGACAACCAGGACAACCAGGACACCCATCGTACACTCACAAGGACACAATGTCGTTTTTAAATGGCCCGAGCCAATCAAAAAACATCCAACTGTAACAAATAACCGCCAACAGCACACAAAAGTATGCTTTAAAAAGCATATTTGCCAGGACGAAGGACCAAAAGGAGCCAATATTAGTCGACAAAAAATCAAACTGCTGTGAAAGATTCCCTTTCAATGTCCTTTCGGGAATGCTCAAAGGGAATAAATTATAAACATTATAAAAATGAAACTCAATAGCATTGAAAGCTAAGTTTTTAGCAAATAATACCCGGTACTTTAACGCTTTAAAAAGAGCAATTAAATTCGTATATTTTCCATATATTGGAGATGTCAAGGATATTCCAATGTCCTTTTGAAGAGTTCAAAGAGAATAAATTATTGGCATTGAGAGGCAAGTTTCTAGAGAATGATACCCGGTACTTACACTTCTTTAAAAATCATAAAAAAGAGCAATTTAAATTCGTATATTTTTTCGATAAAAAAAAACACGACACTATGCTATTAAAAACACACTCGAAGGGAAGCACACACATCCCCATCCTTTTTTTTTTTTTTGGCTGCCTTTTGCCAAAAATTAGTTTTGTCCTAAAAAGGCGTATATTAAATTTATATATACGAGTATTATATATTATTGAGTAAGGACGAGGACGAGGACGAGGACGAAAGGACCGTAAAAATGCTGAAACTTTCCAATCCGAAGCGCCGAAGCGCCGAAGGGACAGCGGTCGGTCGCATTTGGGACGCTTCACTGCTTTTTAATGATTTTTAATGACGCCCTTTCGACCGGGTTTCGGGTTTCGGGTTACCACCAAATCCTGACAGCCTCCTGACACCAAACCGAAACCGAACCGAAGAATATCCTTCAAGATACTGAAATTAAGGATTATTAATCTGAAAGTCTGAAATTTATATCGTTGTAAGTAATACTTTGTCTCAGCCATTTGTTTCTTTGTTGTTCTTCTGCGATTTTGGCCAAAAAAAACAAAAAAAAAAAAGGAAAACTTATTATCGGAAACTATCGGAAAGCCAATACTCTGTATTCGAAATAGTTTATCCTTGCGAAGCCAAAACTGAAAGTGACATAACAAAGTTTTTGGCAAAATGGTAAACGCTTTTCCCCAAATATGGAAATTCCTCTCTACCCCCCGTCTAACCCGTCTAGTGGCATTGTTTTTGGCCAAAAAGAAAACAAAATTGTTGGCCAAAATGGCGGGTAACTTGATTAGCGGTAACTAAAAGGACATCAACCGAAACCGAAACCGAAACGAGAAAGCCATTTAGCTAGCTTTTTCCCTAATGACAAATTCTATTTCTAGAGAATAGAGAGATGATACAGATTTTTGTTCGAGTGTATAAAAAATGTCTGCCCTGAAGAATATTGCGAGTGCTCGAAAAAGATTTTCCCACTTTGTTTTCCTGGCTGAGTCAAAACAAAACAAAACAAAGGACAACAAAACCTGCAAAAAAAAAATAAGCCAAAACAGGACAATAAACTGGCAAAAGCATAAGTTTCTAGCTTTGTGGGTTGGGTGGGTTTTTCGGGGTGAACTTTGGGTATCCTGGAATCCTGGCAAAAAATTGTCTGACAAAACACTGAGATAAAGACAAAATCGGGATTATGGAAATCGAGGCAGAAGACAGGCTACAGGCCAGTCTAGAGGCAGGGCAGAATATCCTTCAAATAATACAAAAACTAATTAAACCCTTTAGATTTTTTTCAAGTGCATAAACAGTTTTGTTATACTCTTTCAGTGCATTTTGTTGTGTATTCTCTTGACTCAATTTTGTGCCAGCAATTTCGTCCTGTTTGCACTTTAAAAGGGTGGAAAAATCCTGCAAAAATTCCTGCAAAAATCCTGTAAAAATTCTGCAAAAATCCTGCAAAAATCCTGCTGAAAGGCAGGACTCGGTGTCTAAAAATGCGGCTGAAAAGTCAATCAGCGATCGCAATTCGCATTTGCATTTCCCGCCAAACAAAACAATTTAAATTTAAACAAAAATATATATATTTTTTTTTGATAAACTAAAAACTATTTCGATTCCCCAATGGCGAATCAAGTTGTCACATTTTTTGTCCCTAGAAAGGGGTCCAAAGGGTTAAAAAGTTTCATTCTGACAGACTGACTGGCAGCTGATTTCCTTTCCGTGTGATGGGGAATTGCTAACAAAAAAAAAATATATATATATATAGAATATAGAATATATATAGTACAGATATAGTACTCGTGTATATGCGGGGATGGGGGGAGAGGTGACATTTTTAGAGCCAGATAGACATTTGTCAAAGGCGAGAGTCCCAGCCACATCCCCGCCAGCAATCCGAAAGCATTGACAAATGAAGCCGCATCCTAGCACGGAATTTGAAGCAGGACGAGGAGGAGGAGTCGCAACTGTGGCACGGTGGCACTGTGGCAATATCGTAGCGTCGAAGTTGCCGCCGTGCAACAAACAAACCACAAAAACCCATCAAACCAAGGAAACCGCAGCTCGTAGACGGCAAGTGGAGGCAATGCGGTGGCTGCCAAGAGAGGAGGATGCCAAGTGGGTGAGAAAACCAAAAAGGATGCACTTTTCAAAAATAATATCTATCGTTGGATATCGATTTTTTTTCGATAAAAAAATTGAAACTCGAATCGATAACAAAACTAGTTTGAAAAAATAAAAAATAATTGAAAGTTTCGAACTCTACGAATATTTCTTAGACTGTAAAAAGGTAACTAGAGAATCCTTTTTGGGAAAGTGAAAGACTGTCTCGTTGTGGGTGAAAGTTGAAGAAAGGAGTGCGATTCGAATCACCACAAATTGCATGAGATTCGGGATTTCTTCATTAGACATCCAACACCCCTTCCGATACCCCTTGGGGTTTATTGATTGGTTATCGATTTAAGCGACTCATTAAGGACCTTTCCCAAAACTCAATTGCAGAAGATTAACACTTATTACTCTCTCCTTTTCTCTTTCTACTTTCAGGTAAGTGAAGAAGTCCCAAGTCCGAAGTCCTCGTACTCGTCCTTGATTAATCCAATCCAAGGCATTAAAGCTTTCTCTCTCTCCTGCAAACTTTATAATGCAGCGGAAAGTTTTTTCGGAAGGTATTGTGTCTATATATAGTATATACCAGATATATATATATTTTATCCTAATCATCGTTAGCATCATCGCGGGGGCGATTATCATCCATCGCGCTGGGCAAGGAAGGAGCCGAGCCGCCTGCATATTTAATCTGCACTCGAACACGACGGCGGCAACGGCGGCGGAAAAGTTTTTGCACTTTATTAAAATGAAGCTCCACAATGGAATGGAAAGTTGAAACTGAAAATAATCCTTGGGAATAGCCAGGCAAACAGATGGTCTCTATCCTGCATCCTGGCCAGGGATCCGAGTGCTCTAAACAAGCATTAAGCATGCCCTCAAGTGGGCTACACTTGAATGGGGAGGCAAGTTTGTGCGGCCACCTGTCTGTTAGTAACCACCCTGCCACCTTGCCATCTTGCCACATCACTCCATCACTTACCTTGCAACTTGACGACTGTGGCAAATGGCGTCAATTTCATTCTGTAATCAAGAGAGGGCCGCTTAATTAATTACCAACGCTAGCGTGCGAGTCCTTGTGGCATGAGTCCTGTTGTGGGCCAGATGGGGCACATCCAAGCATCTGAAATTCATGGTCCTGGCAAATGGTTAATTATAGTTATTTTAAAACACTTTTGATGGCCTTGAAAGTGCTCTGAAAACTACTCGTTCACGAGTCCTTTTTAATTATTTGTTAGGGCATCAAGGAAATCGTTTCAAGACTCAAGGATCTCTCTGGTCCTTAATTTGCATAGTTGTTGCCTCATTTTTTGGCGGAGGAAGGGTGTGTGGTTTTTGGGGCCAAAACCCGGCCTAAACCCGGCCTAAACCCGGCCTAAACTATGCGGCTTAGTGCGGCATTAGCTGCTCATTTGGTCATTTGTCGGATGCTTAAGAAGTTCGAGTCACTTTTGTGGTTCCTTGCCAGGATATTCAGGAGTCAAGGCAGGACTTAAAGTCAAAGCAAATGGTCAAGTGAATTAAATGGGTTTCTAAGGATATCTTTTTAATGGCCAAAAGGAAGCGTTTTTTGATACCAGCTAAGGAAGTTTTGCATCTTTATTAATTTAAACTTAAGCTTCTCTTGTTTATTGTTTATTATTTAATTCATTATTTAGGTATATTCCCCGACACGAGGTACGAGGTCCTTGGGGTAACCTCTGACATTGATTAGTTCCTGACACGAAACCCGAAACCCGAAACCCGATTTGGAAGTTTTTCTCCAAATGGCGGCTAATGCCTGGACATTCGTCAAAACTCGGATGAAATAAATAAAAAAACTCGACCTATTTATCTATTCCTGGGGATTTTTGTGGCTCTTTTTTTTTGCTGTTTTTTTGTTTTTGTATTTGTTTTTTTTTGTATTTTTCCAGAGCTTTGTGTTTTCTTTTTTTGGGAATGGCCTCCGTTGTGCTTCATTTGTTGGCCATTTAATGGCAACGGCAGTCCGGCAGTCCGGCAGTCGTGTTTTGTTGTCGTTGTCGTTGTCTGGTTTTATCAGATTACAAAACATTAATTTAATTTACTTTACTTTGCACTGCGTCCCGCTGCCCGCTGCCCGGTGCCCGCTGCCCGCTGCCCGCTGCCCGCTGCCCGCTGCTCGGTACCCGCTGCCCGGCGCTGTTGGTGGCAATTTGCTGCCCCAGACACGAAGCGCCGCAAAATGATGCCAAATTTAATTAAGATATAAAGTGAAATAATTTTTTAATGGCATAGAAAGTGGCAGGGAGGGAGGGGGGTAAGGGGAGGGACGGACATTTTGAATTGATTTCCCCGCTGAATTGTGGCCCGCATGTCCTTGCCCAGGACTCGGGCGGAAATGGGCAGCCTGAATGAATCGCGCGATTCCTTTTTCTTTTTCATTTTTTTCTCCCTTACTCGCTTACTCTTTAGAGTGGCAATTGTCCTGGAGAATGACGGGGGTGGGGAGAATGAGAGGTGAGGGAGGGAAGAGGGTTCTTCGCGGTGAAAGGGCAACCGAGTTCATTTTGAACTACAATTATAACTTGTTCCGAGCTCTGCAAAAACCTCGAGCGTCTGCATTTGTGGTCTGAATTTTGCCCCAGACATGCCACCCCCCTCCCCGACCACCGCCCTCCTCCTACACACACTCCCCCAGGAAGCAAGGGGGCGTGGCACACAACTGCCAGCTTTTAATTAAAATTAAGCAACGCCAACGGCGCCCAGCCGAAAAACATGGGAATCTAATGCATTTGGTTTAAAGCCACCTATATTTGTACACTGCCAGAAAAAAGGATACAAAAGATGAAAAGGATATCATATTAAAAAACAGAAAAACTAATAAAAAATATTCCAAGAAAACCTCAAGATATAATTTCCAGCTTTTGTGGTTTCAAAATTAAACCAAATTAAACCTGCTCTAGCCTCTATCCCAGGACTCTATCAAAGGACTCTCTCTCTTTGAATTAAATATTTGTTAAATACAAAATGTTTGCTGACAAAACATTCAAATTCATGGAATCTCAAGGCCTAGCAGCGTAATAATTCCTCAAAACCGGAACCAAACAAGACAATGAAATATATTTCCAGGAAATTTCTATAGATTTGACGTATAAGACGGGTGTCCTGCCTGGCCCACCCACCTGGCCCACCCACCTGGCCCACCCACCTGGCCCCTCTGGCAATCAACGTAAATCAATTGCTACATCCAGGGACCGACTGGCAAACACAAGGTCCTGCCACCTTTATTGTATTTCCGGTTTATGGTGAAAAATCCACCGGATGGCAGGATGCCTGAATGGGAAATCGATCGGGCAGGGCCAGGGCAGGGGCAGGGCAGGAGCAGGAGCAGGGCCAGGCAGCAAATGGCAATTTGATCGTTTCTGAAAGTTTTCAATGTAATAGACTGCCTATTAAAACATAATTTTGACAAGGATATACCCGTAACCAATAGTGACAGAAACAAAACATACAAAAATTGTAACAAAAAA
Source organism: Drosophila vallismaia (assembly GCA_035047325.1). Classification (NCBI taxonomy): domain Eukaryota; kingdom Metazoa; phylum Arthropoda; class Insecta; order Diptera; family Drosophilidae; genus Drosophila; species Drosophila vallismaia. Next base: position 8,626,019 of record JAWNPU010000025.1, on the reverse strand, counting down.
AAACAAGGAAAAAGGAAAAAAATACTAAAAAAAAAGTCACTTAAGTGGTTTTGTCATTTTGCGGACACGGCATTTGATTAGTATTTAATTTTGGATTTGGGATCCTTTGTAGTCAGGATAGAGGCGAGGATGGAGGCGGAGGATGCTCCCCAATGGTTATCCAGACAATGGGGCGTATGCGCAATGTCATTGCGAGCAAAGTTTCTGCGTCTAGTTTATGGCTCGAGCAAATATTATCCTGGATATCCTGGATTCTCTATGAGATGCGACCGAAACTTTGTCCTGTCTAACGGAAACTTGTATGTCCTTCCCACACACACACACACACACACATCCGTGTGTATCCGTAACTAATTAGCAACATGACTCACCTGGGAGTGGGTGTGTGTGTTGATAACCCGCGAAACGCTTTTGTCTCTGCAACGAAAATGCTTACTTAGCACCCGGCCACGCCCACCTTTTCGTCCTGTTTTTTTTTTGCCGAAGCTGCAGCGGCAAAGAATATGACGGCGACGACAAAAACCGCTAATTAGTTGAAAATAAATAATGAGCCAAAATGTTGGCCAAATGCGGGCTTGAAATGCTTGAAAATGTCACCGTGGGAAGAGGTTTAAGGATACGGGAAACAGGAAACGGAGCAGGAGGCAGCGGAAACGGGAGCGTCGGTCTATTTTTTTTTCTGTGCCAACTGAAACATGTTTGGTTTCGACTCGGCTTACACTCGAAACATGTTGAAACATGTTTATCGTTCAATTTATGAGGACTTTAAAGGATATCAGGGAAAGGAATGCAAATTCCTACAATTTTTATCCTTTTACAGATCTCGTTTAGATTCCTAATTAAAGCTGTGACAGCAAAGATTACATCCTTGAAACTCCATGAAGTTGGATCTTACTTATAGTATAAAGAAAACATTGGAAATCAATATAAATAAAAGGAAAAAAATCCATCTGCTATCTGCTATCTGCTATCTGCTATCTGCTATCTGTTATCCTTCCGGAGCATCCTATTCTATTTGATTTTCCTTGAGAACATTTCCAAGATATTTTCTTGGCTTGTGGGCGATTTTTATGCGCTGGCCAGCTGACTTTTCCTCACTTTGTGGGATTTGCATTCCCCCAATTGAATTTGTATGAGATGAGCCGGGAGTCGGGGTGTCGGGAGCCGGGAGTCGGGAGTTGGGACTCCAGAGGAGTATCCGGGGTATCTGAATTAGGCCAGCTTATCTGTACGCGCTGAAACGTCACCCGTCAGATACGCAGATGCGGACCAACGTTCAGCTACAGATACAAAACAAAGACAAAGATACAAAATACAAAATACAGCAAAAGATACAAAATACAGATACAGATACAGCTGGCAAGTTGGAGGATATCTTTTGGCAGCGATGCAGATGGCCGGACCGAAAACTTTTATCCGGGGAAAAAGTTTCTCTGATTCGGCCTTTTTTTTTGTTTTTTTTTGTTGGTGTTGTTTTGTTATCCTGCGTCCTTTGTCTATGGCGTGTGCTTTTTTTCACACGGGATCCTAAAAGCATGCTGGCTATTTTTATGCAAATGCAAATCAAAGCCGTTTTTAATCTCTTTAAGCAGCGTGGTGCGTAGGTGGTGCCACGCGGCAGAAATATGACACGGAAAGCGGACACGTAATGGACACGTAATTAAAACCGCACGTTAATGGACTCGATGGCCCCGGGCATTGGGCATTGGGCTTAGGGTTGTCCTTTAAGCCGATATCCTTTCAGTAACAGTAACAGAAGCCCTTGCTGCTAAATGGTTTCCCATCCCCGAAAGCTGCAGCAGACAAAAAACTAAAACAGAATCACCAATAGACCGTCTATGGTAAAACTATTTCAATATAAAATTCATTTCATTTCGTTTGCCAAGGGGAGAGGCTGTAAAAGCTGTAAAAGCTGGAAAAGCTGGAAAAGTCAGGAAAATGTGGAAATGAATGAAAAAGGAATGAAGCCGAAAAACCGCGCTAAAAGTTTTCTTGTTAAGAGCCAAAAACTGATTGCCATTCCGGCTGAAAAACTAAAAAAAACTCAAAAAATTCATTTACAAAAAATAATCCATAAAGAGCTTTCGAAACAAGACAAAAATCTAGAATATTTCTGGAAATTAAAAAAAATCATAACTCTTGGACGGTTCTCCTCCCAAAAAATTAGCCATAAAATGTCCTTTTGGGTGAGAGAATGCCTTGTGCTCGTTTCCTTTTCCACTCGGCAGGACCTTCTGCCAGGACCGGTGGGTCGTAGGCCTCTTTTTCTTAGACTAACCAGATCGATGCCAGGATATGCCTGTCACTACTAAGTATATCAAGTGTAATCAAGTGTACACACACACACACATACATATCCTTTAAAGGACATTCCCAGTCACACTCACACTTAGAGTCGCCTTGGATGTTGGCTACATTTATTTAAATCCCGGTTACAGGCCATTTGTCGTATTAAATAAAACTTACATGGACACGGATGCTATTGTACAAAAAAAAAAAGGACACTGCCGGATCGAAAAAGAGGAAAAAGGATAAAGGTTAGAGGCAAAAGGAGGTCAAAAGCAATGCAAAGACAAAGTGCCAGCAAGATGAAACGTGCAAAGCAAATAAACACATAAAAGTCTAAATTTAATGCTAAAAGCTATTGAGGCATGTTTAAGCCAAGAAAAGGACAGTCTGGCAGGAAGAGGATCTAGACTATGAGATACCCGGTACTACGTAGAAAGCAAAAATGCCTAAAATATAGCAAAAATAGAGAAAATTATTAAGGAAATCGGATAAATACAATATATCCTTGACAAACCGAAAAAGGATGCACAACAACACAAAATGGTCGAAGAAAGCAAGGACGAGCAAGTTCAGTTTCTAGACTATGCGATACCCGGTACTTTGTAGAAAGCAAAATATATATTTTAAAGGATCTGAAAAGGATCTGAAAAGTATCTAAGATAGATATTCCTCCTCTACAATGCAACCCTTCAAAGTTCCCGAAAAAAACGCCCGAAAAAGGATGCACAACAACAACACATAATGGTCGAAGAAAGCCAAAAGGAGTTTGACAACAAGGACGAGCAAGGACGAAGAGTGGTAACGACGTGTGCTGAAATGCTCGCTCGGCTCGAAGGACTTTCCCAGACATGACAACAACAAATCGTCCTCGTTCTCGTCCTCGTCTGTTGGCCAAAACCAATTCGCTTGTTAATGCTTCCTTTTTTTTTTGGCAACAGCATTTTAAGGTCCTTTTCGCTTACTCCATCCGCCATTCATGTCCTTTTTTTTGTTGCGTATGTGAGTGTTGTTTTTTGTTGTTGTCTGTTTTGTGTCCTGCCTTTGCTTTGTTTACATTCGGCGCTTTTTCGCTTTTTCGGTATTCCATAGGCGATATTTTTTATGGTCCTCATGGTGGCCCAACACGCGTTCCGATAAGCGAAATCAAATGTCAAAGCGAGAATGTAAACACTCCTAAATGTATCTGTATCTGTATCTGTTCTCGAGTGTGTTTGTGTGTGTTTTGGCCACAAGAAACATCAGAAACATCTGAAACGTGTGCCAGATACGAGGCTAGAAGGACCCTGAACGACGTGACGTGACGTGATGGGACGGGAAAACAATTGATAACCAAGGTAAGGCTGCCGTTTATCGTACGGCATGGATCTGCGGAAGATATGCCAGCAAAACAAGGCTTTAAAATATTCCAAAATATCCTTTAATTGAATCCTTTGTTCCCCCTTTTTTGTCGGGTTTGTCGGGTTTGTCGAAGCAATTCCAACTAATTTTGAACCAATTTGGTTGCATAATGTAAAGCGACCATTTGAATGCCACAAACAAACACGTTGCACACAAATACGTTCCACAAACAAGGACACACATTGGACTGACTGGCAGGAGGATAACTGTAGACAGGACAGGGTGTTTCGGAAATTGGTTTCATTTTGGGCCAAAGGTTTGTATTTGTTTGTTGGCAGCGACAGCACCGACGGCAGCGCCGGCAGCGAGAACAAACCAAAACAGAAAATCAAACAAATAAACAAAATAAAAATACGTAAATAGAGGAATAAACAAAAAATACAAAAAACAACAAACAAATAACCAAAAGCAATCGCTGCTGGCGAAAATGGTCAACAAAAACGCAATTTTACAAGCAATTAAAACTTGAATTGAAATTGAAATGTTTTCAGTCATTAAGGGTTGGTGGTACGGGCGGTGGAAAAAAGTCAAGGATTTTTAAAAAACATTTTTAAAACACATTTTTTAAACACATTTTTAAATATTTAAACAAAAAAAACATAAAAAAAGCAAACAAAACGGTAAGTACGAGGGAAAAGAAATGAAATTCAAAAACAGTTTTGGTTTCAGAAATATTAAAGCCTTAAGCATCTTTTAAGGATCGTTTTTTTCTTGAAAAGAAATCTAGTATTTCTCTTTTAGTTATGTTATCCTTAAAATTTTGAAAAAACATTTCTCGGTGTAAAGGATAACGATGGCATTTTGTGGACATGTGGTTGGGGCACAACGATCCGGTGGCAGTTGTCCGGCTCAAATGCTTTCAATTGGATTCCTCGTTATTGGTCTCCGGCAAGTGCTGACAATTATCCTCTCGACCACCGACCACCTACCACCTACCACCTACCAACCGTTGTAGTTGTAGTCCCCTTGATCCCAGTGGGGAAGGATGTTTTGGTGGCTCGACATGGCCGCTAATCCCTGGAAATGGTCAGCGTCAACTATTAGCGACTGTCCAGTCCAGAGTTCGGTTCGTTGGTTAGTTACCAGGGCTTTGCCAGGGTGGCAGGATGGCAGGATGGCAGCAGGACTCGCATTTTGGATTAATTGCTTTATGAGCTGCAATAAAAGCCGTACTGTATCGTCCTTTGGAGTCCGTTTCTGTGAACTGCAATTAGCAGAAAATAAAATAATTTACGATTGTAATGACCAGAAATGCCACGGAATGAAGCCAGAGTGGCAGGCAGAGAGCAGCCGTTACCATGTTGTAATACAAACAAATTACCAAATCCTCATCCGCCCATCCTCAGAGTCCTTAAAAGGAAAGAAAAATATATAGCCTGGTCAGGGTCAGGGGAGTGCGATTTCGTGATTTCTTTTCATCTTATTAAGGGAACACAATATTTATGGCCAACAGCTGGCTATGCATTTGTGGTGTTTCTTGAATTTTATTCAAGTGTATGGTACACTTGGCAGGACCAAACAGGACCAAGCAGGACTAAACAGGACTAAGCAGGACCAAACAGGACTAAGCAGGACCAAACAAAGCACTCTCTCGTGTCAACTGCCCCAAGTGAGTGCGAAGATGCGAGAAAAATGCTTGCAGCAAATGAATATGAATGAGTTGCAAGTTGCAAGAAGTTGCAGGCTGCAGTCCAGCCTCCTGGTTGCCATAATCCCGAGAAAAAGTATTGAAAAAGTTGAATAAATCGCAAAAGGGTAGCTGAAGGACTCGACTAAGGGGATACCCAGTAAGCACTGATTGATTGCCCGATTATTGCGATCGCAATCGATATTTATCGTTCTATGATTTCTACACCCCCGCCGCTTTCGATAACAAAAAGGGTACAGTTGTGGGCGCATAAATGGCAACATTTTTGGTTTTAAAAGAGAGGAGGGTGACAGTCGGGGGTGGCGAAGCATGCATAAATAAAAATGTGGCATGTTGGGTCAGAAATAGCATGACATTTTGTTAGCCAACCAACCGGCCGGCCAGTCGACACAAAATGGCGGCAGATACGGCCAAACGGCCAGCGGTGGCATAAAATGAAAATGTTTAGCAAAGGGTTTTCTCTTGACTCTGCAGGGAAAATGTCCCCAAAGGAGGGGGCGGGGGCTGGGTTGGCTATATCCACTGAGCCATAAAAATCAATAAAGTCAAAGCCTGCCCTGCCCTGCCCTGCCCTGCCTCCTTCTCTGGTCACTTTCTGTGTGTTGGCTTTGTCGGTCACCTGGTTAAGTCATCAATGGCCTGGCCAAGTGGGCAAACACGCCCCCACCTGCCACCTGCCACCTGCCACCTGCCACCCCAACACTAACCCACTCTACCCCTCTGTAACCTTTGTAACCCTTCCTTCCTTTCAGCCAGGACATTTTCAAGTTGGCCAACAATTTTCCAACTAACAAGCAACCGAAATTCATAATCAAAACTGCCAGCCCAAGAAAAATGAAATAAAACTAAACAGTCGGTGCACGAGGAGAAATTTTTTAAGGGTTTTCTTTAAATAAATAAAATAAATAAATAAAAAAATAAAAGATCGAGTTAAGATTTTGTTTAAAAAAGGAATATTTCGAGAAAAAAAAACAGCAAAAATCTTATTTAAAAAAAAGATTAATCTTTGTCTTTGTTTCAAAAACGAAATCTTTAAAAAGTAAATGATTTTTCAGATTTATTTCCTCTTAAAGTTTCTTAATTAATTTATAATTTAATGAAAATTTATAGACTTGCCTTGTCTTGACAAAACATATATATTTTTCTGCCATTTATTTTTTCCACATATGAGACCATTATGTTTTCTCTTTTTATTTTTTGTTTATTTTTTGGAAAGGACTCGTATGTCAAAGTCCTTCCCCGGCTTTCAGACTCCCCCAAGCACCCCTTGCAAGACCCTTTTGTCAATTGGCAATTGCAGAAACAATTTGTTTTATTTTTCGAGCATTTCGAGCATTTTTTTGTTGTCGTTGTTGTCGTATAATTTGATGACGCGGAGGAGTCTCCTGCAGGATGTTTTGAAGTGGATCGAGGGGAAAGGGTCCTTGGCACATGGTGGGCCTAGTGGGCCTGGTGGGCCTCTTCATTAGCAGGAAAATGATTCAACTGACATGCAAAAGCGGCACGGCTGCCGCTGCCACTGCCACTGCGGCTTGTTAGTGTCCGTGGCACACAAAAGGCAACAATTTCCAGCGGCCAAAAGTGGATCCTTTTCTCCTTTTTGGACTGTATTTTTTGCGCCTTTTGTTTTTTTGTTTATGCCCGACAATTTGTTGTGCTTTTTATTAGGACAATGGGTGTGCGAGGGCGAGGGGCGAGGGGCGAGGGTCCAAACCGCAACCCGACGAGTCCTGCCATAAATGTTTCATAACTATGCCCTGCCGGAGGCGTGGCGTGGCGTGGCCCAGCGCCTGCTGGCCATCGAAAATTATTATTTTTTTTCGGTTGTTTGGAAGAAAGCACCCTCAGCTGGTTTTCATTCTATGCAAATCGTTTGTCTTGCACCGCCTGCCACAGATGCCACAGATGGGGTGGCGCCACCGATACGGAAACTGGACCCATCCACCACATTAACTATTCAGGTGGCAGTGAAAAATCTGGTTAACATTTTTGTATATTTCTCCCCAAGGAAAAGCTATAGAAAGGAAGAGAAACCTATGGAAACTATCCTTAAAATAAATTCAAAATTAAATGTAATTTTTGGGAGCATTTAAAGGTTCCCTAATATCTTAAAGGACTTCTAATAGAATTCAATTAAAATCTATTCAAAAATTCAAGTTTATTTAACTTTCCCTTCGACATCTGTTTAGTGTCCTTCGAGCTTATTATTTCCTTCAATAATTTGAGACATTTTACAGGCAATTGATTGAACAAGTTCGGGAAATCGTTTGGGGCCAGTCGATTGCTTTTAACTGTCACTATCCCAGGACAGTGAACAAGGAGCACAAGCGTAGTCCTTGAGGAGAGAAATATGCCGGAGAAATACCATACATAAATCGAGCATATAAAAATCAATTTGGCGTAACCGCAACGAAGCAAATATTAAATGGGGGTTTGGGTTGATTTTGTACATATATACGGGGAAGGACCCCAGAAGAATCGAAGAATCCTGGTATTACGGAGGCATGTTGCTGCATTAAGCGGCAGGACGACCGACTGCTCCTTTTTATTTGCACACTTTCGGACAATTTGCATTCCCTGCCCACTGGCTACCCAACCCAACCCATTCCAAAAGTATTTTTGTATTAATAGCCTATTTATGCCCGCAGCAGCAGTCCGGCTCAATGTATCCTGGAGGGTCCTAGGTCCACCTACCACTTCGAACACCTAAAAGTCCAACGCAAATTATGCGAACTCAGTTCGCCATTGAAAGCGTGTAATCTGTTTCAAAATGATTTACGCCAAGCCAGGCCAGGCCTGTTTACACTCGGGAAAATGTGAAGGACAATCAAGGACTAGCAAGGACTAGCAAGGTAGGAAGGTAGGAAGGTAGCGGATGGCTTATCCCTTTTTTTCGGACAGTGCTGGGAACCCAACTTGTAATAGTCGTAATAATAGCAATAATAATTTGCACAACCCTTTCGGCTTTTGTCGATTTTACTGCTCAATTTGATGGCCAGCAAGGAGCAAGGAGCAAGGAGCAAGCAGCAAGGAGCAAGGAGTCGAGTCCTTATCCCGAGTCCGCCATAAAAGTCAATTGTCTGCAACAAATTGAACATTTTTGTAGCAGCCATCACTTCAAGACAAGACTTGACAAGGGAAAATACCATATATAGGTATTTCGTCCTGACGCAGGAATAAGGAAACTAAAAGCAGAAACTAAATAAAAATAAAAGAGAAAGAATAGAGAAGAGAAGAGATATGGAAAATAGAAGGATCCTAATCTTTCAAAGTCTTTCCAGGTGACAAGCTTTAAGTGGTAGCGTCCGTCGTTGATCGAATGTTCTGTGGATTGTTAATGGATTTGTCACTGACTGACGGGGTCAAGGGTTAACATTCCCCAGTCACGAGACCAAAACCAAATTTGAATTTTTCATGGCTGGCCCCCCGACTTGGCATCGATATCGGTTTTAGTTTGGTTTTTCGGCTAGCTGCTGCCCTTTGATGCCTTTTTCGAGTCACAAAAAACCCATTGCAATGCAGGCTGCAGGCTGCAGGCCACTCCTGGTGACCCCTGACCTGCAAAAAGTTGGAGAAGGGAGAAAGGAGAGAAGGGAGAGTATGGCATGTCCTTCTGGCGGCGGCAATAGTTGGTCAAATTAGTTGCACACTCTAGTTGCCCCTACACCGGACACCGGACACCGGACACAGGGAAAGTTTTTGGCTTGAGAAGTGCATGGCTTTGTGCATGGCTAACAAGTCTATTAGCCAAATTGTAATTGCTGACCTAATCCAGAGATTCTGGTAAAGCCGTAGTCCAGCCGTAGTCGAGCCGTAGTCCACAACCACAAGCCCCCAATATCGATGTTTCAGGCATGTTTGTTCAGGTTTCATTATTGTGCAAATGCATTTGCCAGCTTTTGGCCTTGCTTCTTTTGGCTTTTGGCTTTTGGCTGTTGGCTGTTGGCTGTTGGCTTTTGGCCAGATGTTGGCCAAAAACCCCACCTATGTGTTCCTTATTTTTGGCTCGTAATGGTAAGTTGAAGAGCATGTTCTGGCTTGCTTTCCACAGATACTTTCTTTACTTTCTACCTATTCATTAAGGTTTCCTTATATTTACTTAAAAAAGTATAAAAAAAATTAAGGTTTTAGTAAGATTTATTAATTTTAAAGCTTTTAACTTTTATAACATTAATCCACCTTCTTTAGGGATTAATCTTTCCATATCTTTATTGATTTTATAAAAATAATCCTTATCAAGGTAAGTTTTTTGTACTTTTTGTCCTTTGAATGGGGTTTCTGTAGAAGCTAACCCTTTAGTTATAGAAACTATAAAGCTCTACAAAGGTTAAAACTTTCGCTTTCCTTGACTATTTCCCAAAGAACCCCATCAAGGGGTATATAATCTTCGATTCCTCATCACCTCAACGACTCTTTTATTTTTTTGTGTGTATGTGTTTTTTTTTTCATTAAAAGGAAGGTTATGTGTCGAGGTCGTCTGGGTAATTGGACTGTACAGGTAGAGGTAGAGGTAGCCAGCCCACTACGCCCAGAAAATTGTAATTTGCATTAAGTGTTGCCACCCACCACTACAAGTCAGCCACCCACCCAACCAGTCTCCAAGCCCACCCACAACATTCACGGATTTGGAATTGGACCAACGTTACGTATCCGCCGTGTTGTCGTTGTCGCACCCACGCACCCTCGCACGCCAGGCTTGGCTTTGTGCCGCTTTTCAGCCTCAACCGCTTTTAATCCATGGCACCCGTCCCCTGCCTACCATTCCCCGCTCTTCTGTTTCTCTGTGTGGCAAGCAAAAAGGTCTATTATAACTTTGTCGTACCAGAAGCAGAAGCAGAAGCCAAGCCAAAGTAATATACTTTTAGCACATGGAGTGTCCAGAAAACAAAAACCGAGGGGGGAGAGCGATGAAGGTTGCTTGGCAGGATATCAAAGAGAGTTTTATTTTATTGGCTTGTCAGGGATTTAATTAAGTGCAGCTATGCCAGCCATAAATATTATTAAGTGCAACAAGAATGCAGCTGTTGAACAACAACAATTTTCATTTTCAATCCGAAAGTAACCGCAACATTTCCATCCATCCATCCATACGAGTGAGTACCCCCCTTCATTTTTCACATATTTTCGACTACGACTACGACTACCTTGGTTTTTGTATCTCTTAGCCAGGTTTGCGAGGAATTTCTTCACATAATTGGATTTATCAATTTTCTACACACAGAATGTTGTAAGGAACTATGTACACTTTTCGGATTTATTCCGATCATTTATTGTGGCAGGTTTTGCTACTCTTTAAAGCTTTTTGGGGCAACTGCTGTTTGCGTTTTTGGACTCTTGCCAATCGGTGTGGCAAAGTGGCAATTCAGCGAGGTGGCTAGCCAATATTTGCCACATTGTTAAAATCGAGCGAGCATAAACAAATGAAACAAGAGAACATTTTAGCTCCCCTCGTTGCCTCGTTGCCTTGTTGCCTTGTTGCCACCTTGCCTCGTTGCCTGGCATCCCGTTTGGCCATTTGTTGCGTAAATTGCTGGCACACGAGGGCAATTTTTCGAATATTGGCTCGTTCCCAGCCCAATTGCATATATTAATTACATTTTCCAGCTCCTGTTTGGTGTCCTGCAGCTGTCCTGGCGCAGGAAAGCGTGTAATTGTAATCTTGAATGCCAAATTGTAATTCGCAATTGAATTAGGAAACCATTTGATAGATGGCAGCGGCCCTCTCTCTGAACTTTGGCAATATTTATGCCACGTTGTGGCAACTGGCAAGTGGCAAGTGGCATGTGGCATGTGGCAGGGATAAGGTACAAAGGATGCGATAAACTTCACAAAAGCCAAAGTATTTGAGCAAGTTTCAGTTATTGTTATGACAACACTCGATGTTCCAGCGGCTGCAGCTGCCTTGGTTTAACACTGAGAGAAAAGTCGTAAAAAGGATATTCTCCACTAGAAAGCAAGTTAGATCCTGTTTTCTCTCTCTGCATTGTTGTGCGACATTGAGCTGCGTATCGGTTATTGAAATATCCAAGCATCCAAGCAGCCTGACTACCAACTACAAAACTACCAACTTCTAACTACTAACTACTAACTGCTAACTACTAACTACTAACTACTAACTACTAACTACTAACTACTAACTGCTAACTGCTTGTCTTTTGGCCAAGAAAACTTTCCCTGGCAACTGTTACTTTGTTCCACGGGATTAGCCGAGTTCTTGGACTTTTTCTGAATATTTTTTGGGGGCAATAACTACTCGTACGTATAATGCAAGCGGAAGCGGAAGCGGAAGCAGAAGCAGATTATCGAAACTTAACAGAGTGCCAACAGCCGTCTTTTGTTATGTAATTAGAGTCTGTCGAAAAGTCAGTTAAAGCCAACACAGCACAGCACAGCGCAGCACAGATGTTGCCACATTTCAGTGTCCTTTTCGTAGTGTTATCTGGTATCTGGTATTTGGTATCTGGCGCACTTGAGTTTGTCAGCAGCAATTGTTTGACTTTACTTGACTTGTCCAGGACACACACACAGCCAGGACACACACAAGGATTGCGAGAGCCAAAAACTGGAACAAAAGGCATACAAATCACACTTTGAGGAAAATCTACTCTTGATATCAATTATTTATCAAAAAAGCAGAATAATTTTCGAAAACTTACAAGGTTTCTCTGCTAAAACATTTAAAAAACAATTAAGTTTGTTGGAGAATCATATTTAAAGCTTGAAGAATCCTTTAGTCCTTGTTGATTTCCAGGAGCAGAGGAGCAGAAAATTCTTGGAGTGCAGCTGAAATAACAGAAGCCGCATTTGACGCCATTTGTTGTACTTCGCTGACCACAAATAACCATGGCCTGGTATTGCGGCCAGTTGGCTGCCCCGTTTTGTGGCATGGCATGGCCGCCGTTCCGTCTGGATGTTTTCGGTATTCGGAGGTCCTTCCACACATCCACACAGCCACACATCCACTTGCACAGCGTCCGACAGTGAGTTATGCGGTGCATATGAGCTCCAAGGAAATGCAGTTCCAGGGAGTCTGAGGCAGCGTAGTTGCAACAACTGCCACACAACATGCAACATCCAGCATCCAGCCAGTAATGGCTACGGAATCAGCAACAATCCCATGACAAGTGCTCAAGTCGAGTGCAGCTGCTGCGATTCTGGAATGTTATTGTCTCTTTCCGCAATATTTCTCGCTCCGAAAAGTACTTTATTATCGATCGGGTTTAACTAGAATCTAACGAGAGAAAGGATTAAGGTAATTGATGTCCAATTTTAATAGAATTTCAAGTCTTGGATTCAAGACCATTACCAGAAGACCAGAAGACCATAAACCAGAATGAAATCTGTTCCTAAAAGCGTTGCTCCCAATGACCGGGACTATTAAAGGGACAGTCATCAGGAACAGGCAGGACAGTAGACCACTCTCCAAATTATCCGTTTTCATTATCCTTTCGCAGTCCGTGGTCAGTGCGGCGGCAGGCAAATTGGCCAGCCAGGACGAAGGTATTGGGCGTCGAAGTGAATGCAAGTGCAAGTGCCGTGTAACTGAAAGCAATGCTGAAAGCTCCTGCTGGTGCTGCTCCTCTCGACTCCTGCCTGGCCATCTAATTTTCAGCTCCTTGTCGCTGCGCCACAACAATCAAGTGGCATGATTGCTAAGCAGCATAATGCCATTTATTGCCACAAGCGCAGCCCCCGGAGTCGCGTAGAGTCAAGCTGTTCTTGGCAACAAAAAAAAAAAAACCCGAAACACTACAAAATAAAAATAGGATTAAGATTTGAAATAATTTCCTAAAAATACAAAGCCTTTAAAGGAGAGTCTCGGAGGAGTGTCAATCAAAGATCAATCTGCAAAGAAATCTGTATTATTTTGGCAATATTTTTTCGGTGAGTGTAAAAGCCAAAAGTCCTTTGGCTGTGGCAAAACTTTGCCCGCATTCGCATTCATGGGCTCCGCACAATATGCTAAACGCTCCAACACCAGCAGCTCCGAATGCGGGGAAAGGACGAGGTAGAGCCGGGCCAAAGGCGTCGCAAAAGGACCAACAAGGAGGTGGAAATGAGGAGAACATGGAGCCGGAGCTGGGAGCCGTAGCCGGGAGCCGGAGGCGGGAGCCAGGAGCCGGGAGCCAGGAGCTGCAGCCAATGCAATCATAATTTTAACTACTTTAGTTTTATTCCACCCTCCAGAGCTACCATCTAGCAGCGCCTGCACTTAGTTCTATTATCCTGCGCGCTTTGTTCGCGACGCCAACGCCAACGCCAACGCCAACGCCTCGTCCTTTTCGTCCTTATGCTCTTCTGGCTGCTTGTCCTGCTTTTTGTTAATTCCATGCCGGCCACAATAAAAAGCCAATGGCATGATGGGGCTGTGCCGGGTAACACCAGAGACTGCCAGGACTGCCGGGAGGACCAGCAGGACGATGTGCAAAATGAAAATATAAATTGCCTTTGTGCACTGCGCGAAATTATCATCCTCATCCTCATCCTCGCAACACCCATGCCGGCAGGATCCTATCGCCTTTGGCCAAATCAGTTGGAACGAATCCTGGTCCTGGTCCTGGTCCGTTGGCGTTGCCGTTGCCGTTCCAGGATATGCACATAACCATTAAAAATCCCGTGAAATTTGCCAACAGAGCTCTCACTTAAGGACATCCACCCATCCACCCATCCACCCGCCTCAAAGGGGTCAATAGAGCTGCTGAAATGAATTTTTTGTTGATTAATTAACGATTAAGAAAGGGTATTTCTGGTTTAAACGAAAACTGAATTAGTTTGTTTTAGTTTTAGTTTTAGAGAGTTTTCTTTGTTTATAGAATGGATTAAAAATGTAAAGAAGGATCTTTGGAATCTTTTGTTATACGAAAAACAGAGTTAGATCACATTTTTTGGGATCTATTTTGTGGGAGGAAGAAAGTCTTTCTTGGATGGAAAAATATTCAAATCAATGGAAAAGACATGTTTTTTTTTCTCTTTTGGATCTAAAAAAAGGATCTTTGGATTCTTAAAATAGAAGAAAAAGAGATTTGGATTTGGAAAACTCTTTCTTGGATGATAAAATATTTGAAAATAATTACAAATCAATGGAGAAGCAGCTTCTAAAGGATCCTAAAAGACATAAATAAATTAGGTTTTATTTATAGAAATAATATTTTAAATATATTTACCATCCTCCGCGCTTTTCAACATCGCTAGCTGCAAAAATGCTGAAAAAAAATGTACGAAAAATTAGTCAAAATTTAGCCAAGACCAATGAAAGGGTAAATTTTCTGACCAATAAGCCAGATGGCCGCTGGCCGCTCGCTGGCCACTGGCCACTGGCCAGATCCAAACTCTTTAGCCATAAAGATTATTTTTCGCGCCATGCAACAGCTGAGCAAACAGGCAGCGGGGAATTGCAATTCGTTTGTGGCAAGCTTTTTGTGGCTTCATTAGCGCCAGCCTCAGCGCTGGCCCGGGGCAGGCTTGTGGGGAGCTTGTGGATCTTGATTAACGCCTAACCAATGTGGTGGCAGGATTGGACGTGGACGTGGACGTGGACGTGGGCGGTAGAACTGGGCACAAAGCAGACCAGAGGCCTTGGACGGCGAGACCTTGGACGGCGAGAAGTGCAATCAAGGCGTATGGATTTTAATTAATTTTCCCGTTGCAGCATTTTAATTAAAAAACTTGAACGCATTCGGGGCTAAGCAGGGCGCGTTAAAAGCAATTTCCCATCCAACCATACTCTTATATGTATATTCTTATACCTATATGTAGAAATGTAGGCTCGACCATCTTCGATTTGGAGTTCTTCTCTTTTTCTAACCTAAAAATGCGAAACTTTTCTTGACCTTTTCTTGACCAGTGCTGGACTGCCAGGTGGGCGACTGGGGAGCCTGGAGCGAGTGCGACAAGAGCTGCGGCACTGGAATGATGACCCGCACCCGCCAGATCCTGCAGGCGGCCCAAAATGGCGGCAAACACTGTCCTACGCTGCTCCAGAAACGCGGATGCCAAGGATACCGATGCCACGGACATCGCGACAAGAAGATTCTGCGAGGTAAGTCAAGGAAATACTTACCATTCTTTAAAAATTTAATTCGTTTTTGATTTATATTATATTATATTATTTTGAAATCTCGTAATTTATTTCCACGTGGCAAAAGTTTAAGGCCTCAATACACGATCAGTCCGAAGAATTCATAATATTGGCGCCTTTGTCGTGACGCCAAAATTACTTTAGCTTTTTTTTTATCTTAAGAGGTTTTTATTCTAAGATTTTAAAAAGTTAATCTTATGGAATCAAGACTTGAATACTTATATAGGATTTTTATCTTTATAATTAAGCCAAGCGAAGGCAATTTTGTTAAAAAAATAAAGAAACTTTTTAGCTTTTTTTGTAAGTCAACAAGATGCAGCTAAAATTTCTTGGAAATGAAACAATCTCTAGGAATAACTGGACTCGAAAAACTTATTTTACCCGTACAGCCATAAAGATTGATTAAAAAACCTAGAAATAACTTTATATTTGATAATACTGGGAGGTACTTAAGACATTAAACTGTCTAAAACTCTATAATAACGCGATTTATTCTTCAAAAAAAGGTATTTATTCTACTAAATATATATCTATTTATATATAAACACCATTTATATACCTATAATATATCAATAATTGCCTAAAAATTATATCTATAAACGTAAAAATAATGAACATCTTACGAGTGAAGCAAATTTATTGAATACTTGCTATTTAGGTAATATTTTTGAATGTTTATCTAATAATAATTAATATTACAATAAGATTCTACCTATATGCTTATCTGAAAATGTTCCATATTCTATAAATGGATCGTTTCATTCTTAAAAGAAGCGCCAAAACCTAAAATTTATTAAAGAAGTTTTTAAGAAACTACAAAAGTGAAAAGTGATCGGCTCAAACGCATTTTTTTAAACCAACTAATATTGCCTGACGTGCTTTTACTTTAATGCAAAAAAATAAAGCTTGCACCTGGCGATATTTTTGGGAAAGTGTTACCGTTTACCAGAATCCCAACGTGCAAAGATCCTTTATTAAAGTGGCGTTACCCCAAAACTTTAGCCAATTTTGGCGGCTGAAGTCGTCGTGGTCATCCGCCCTACATTTTCTCGTTCATTTAATCGTCGCAAGCGAAAGGAAGAGGTTCAATCAACTCCAACTCCAACTCCAACTCCAACTCCAACTCCAAGTAATATACCTGAAAAAATATAAAAAGAAAAAAAATAAAAAGTGAATTTTGTGAAGAAAAAAAGTAAATTGATGAAAAAAATTTAATAGATTTTTTGATTTTTTTCTGTGAACAGTTTTAACGTAAAGCCAAAATTGCTATTTTGAGGTAACTAATGAATCCGAAACCCGAAGAATCGCAAAAGCCAACCGAAGCTGCCGAGGCCCAGCCATCGACTTCTGCCTCAGCCGCAGCCGCAGCCGCAACCGGAGCCGGAGCCGATAATCCGATCCCTAACACCCAAGATCCAACTCCCAAAGAGGCTAGCGGTAGCGACGGGAAGATGGAGTCTTCTCAAGCCCGGACCAAGGCGAATAGTTGTGGACAGCTCGTGTTGGTGGTCGAGTTGGTGGATCCCAGCAAGGATCCCAAGGAGGGTAAAGTGTTGGTGGAAACTGTGAAGTTTATGGATATCCAGAGGGGCGATAAGCATATCGTAACCATGGACCTTGGTGGCGGGAATGATCCGAAACGAGCCCAAGATGGCGGCAGGGCCAGATCAGGTGGCAACCCTGAGGAGACTCCGTCCGGAAGCAAGAAGGCAGCTACTGCTTCCAAGTCGACCGATGAGAACCCCAAGGCCTCCGGCTCTGGCTTTGGCTCCGCATCCGGATCCGGATCCGGATCGAAGTCGCCGGAGAAAAAACGTTCTCCGACTCCGGTGCCGACGCGTTCTTCTGCTTTCGGTAGCGAGCAAATTCGCAACATAACTGCTGTAATCTCTGGACGTCCTGCATCCCTCTGTGTGGATGGGCCTGAAGTAAGTTTGTCAATAAATCTGACACGCTTCCCGACAAAATGCTAATTTTTTGTCATATTTTATCTCTTAAGGAGTTTACTAGAACCGGAATGTTCATCCCAACGGAGAAGATTCCGACTAGCAAGCGTGCCGCCTCGGGGAACATGGACTCGCTTCTGGAGCACCTTGAGCTGAAGAAGAAGAAGCGCAAGCGCTCCGACAGCAACCCGGAGGGCAGCTCCAAGAAGGACGGAGACAAACTCTAAACACTTTTTACAAGCCACACAAAAAATGCCAGTCATCACCAAATGCCAGTCAACAGTCAACACTGCCAAATCCAAATCCAAATCCAAACACTTATTGACACTTGCAACATTTATGAACATCCTCAACACATTTAATGTCGATCTCCTTACATTTTTTAAAGGATAAGGATAACTCAACACTTTATCCTTAAAACACAGTAATCTCTTAACACTAATCCCGTGCTGCTGACTATGCCAAAAAATGTTTATGATGAAAAGGAGCATTAATTGAATATTTTCAAGAATAAACATTTTTTTGTTTTTGTAATACACTTACAATACATTAGAAGGATCGCTTTAACATGTTTTGAGGACAACACCACACATCCTTTATCCTTAGGTTTTCTTATTTTCATCACGCGAAATCTCTTTCCGTCCTGCTGACTATACCAAAAAATGTTTATGATGAAAAGGAGCATTTATTGAATATTTTCAAGAATAAACATTTTTTTGTAGTTTATACACTTTATAACACATCAATGGGTCTTTAAAAATTCAAAATACTACACACTGATTTCTACACTGATTCTTGACTTCCCCAAATATTGTAACACATACAAATATTGTAATACAAAATACAAAATACAATTTAAACAAAAAAAATAAACAAAATAAACGTCTTTTAATCAAAAGTTTAATCAGAAGTTGCATTTTAATTTATTAATTGAAAAAGGCTTCGAAATTGTATAAATTTCTATGATTGTAGTAGAAAAAACCAGCAAAGGAGCAAAGGAGGCATGATTTGGCATTTTTTACCAAACAAACCGGCGACAAAATTTGTTCTAGAAGGTTCCATTTTTTGTAGTCCATAAATATGCCGAGTCATTCTCAGGGTCAAAGGGGAAGCACTAGTTGTCCCTTTCTAGAATGGGATATAGCAAACTTGTGATAAATAGAATTTTTCTATATGCTTCAAAGCACAAGTATTGGTTCGCTAAACGCCAAAATGGCTGCTGCATCATATTCAAGAATGCCAGACAAGCAGTCTGGCAACCCCAAATTATCGATAATTGCTTTAAAAACGACGAGCACTGCTTGCTCGTCCAAAGCTTGTTTTTTTTATAAAAACGAAAACGAAAACGAAAACGAGGGAAAAGGAAGAAATGTGTTTTGGCAATAAACCATTTAAAGTGCTCGAGATCCAAGTGATTGACTTAATTTTTCCTGGTTCTGGTCCTGGTCCAGGCTTATCCTGGTGAGAGCTTCCTGGCGAGACGTCATAAACACGCTGATTTGATCAAGCCAAGACCTCTGCGGCTTGGTTATTTTTCGGAACTGGTGGAAACCAGGACAGAGGACGGAGGAGTGGATGTCCGTTGTCCTGACATGACACTGCACCCAAACATGGCATCGGAAGAGGAAAAAAGCCTTGCACCTTGCAAAGTAGACTGACAGGGACATCAAAGACCTCTAATGCACTCCAGCTCCTGGTTCTTGGTTTCGGCTGCTCCCTCGTCCGAGTTCGAGTCCGAGTCGTGCCGCAACTTCAGCTCCTGCTCTCGCTTTTTTTGTGATCCTGCATCCTGGGTCCTGCTTCAGCTCGCTGGTCCATTGTTTTTGGGCTGTCTGCTGCAAGTGGAAACTTTTTTAAATTGCTTTTTGCATGCACGTTGCGAAAAGACAACAGTATCAGTTTTCTAAATCGACAAAACAGAAACGAAAATAAATATGGAAACTATTAAGCTATCACAGAATAATATTATGGATTCAAAAGGCTATGCATTCTAATTAGAAACTGTAATTAATTAACTTTTCAATGTATATTTAATGAAAAGATATATAATAAGCTAAAATAATGAACATTTTGCGAGAGACACAAATATATTTAATGGTTTTGAATGTTTACCTAATTTTTGTTTGTTTTTCATTGTGAAAATTATTTTATTCATTAAAGTAAACATGTTTATTGCTATTGCTATGTGGCAGATTTACAGGTTTTACCTAAAAATAAAATTGTATCTGAAAGGTATGTCAATACATACTGGACATCTGGTACATTACAATTACATTCTTATACTATTATATTATTTTACATTCTCATTATTTGTTAGAAAAATCTAAAAAGGAAGATCTTCTCGTCTTGTGTATCCTTCCGTGTGTCCTGCATACATTCGCCTATCGAAGAAATGTTCAGGTCCCGTTCTATGTCTTTTGTTCTCAGGTACTAGGGGGCGTTACATATAGATCCGATTATCTTGCTTTGCGCTACTCTTATTTTGTTCAGATTTGATTTACTCGTAATTCCGTAGACTTCCATAGTATGCTTCTAAATTGGGCTCAAAATGGATTTATAGAAGGTAAGCTTTATTTGGCAACGAAAGATTGTTTTTCGGTGAAAGGATGTGGATCCTTTTTTTTTGCAGCCTTTGAAAGCACTGCCTCATCGTTGTGTGCCTTTGGCGTTAAGGGTAATCCTTTGTCAAAAATCACCTCAAGGTATTTGTAGTGGGTCTTGTGTTGAAGTGTGGAGCCGAGCATTGTAATTCCTGGATAGATCCGAGAGTATAAAGTATAGAAAAGATTACGAGGACGAAGTGGAGTGCATTTGTTGCTCTAAAAGGTAGGTGAGAATCAAGAAACAAACATCAAGAATTTCTTCTGAACAGATTCAATGCGATCTTGATGAACCCCACTGAGGGCTCAAGACGCATGACCCGTACTCCAGTGCTGGACGTACTAAAGATACGTACCAGATTTTAGTTATATAAGGGTCATTGAATTCCTTAGACCATCTTCTAATGAATTCAAAGGCCTTTTAGGTAATATTACGCAAGAACATTTGCTGCAATTGATTCTTATGTTCCATTCCGTTGTAGGTCCCTGGTTGGAGTACTCATTTTTGCACTCCTGATCAATGTTTCAATTACAATGTCTTTGTCTTCTACTTCTGTACAGTCCCAGGACAGGATTCGGGCATGTCAGAATTATACAGCGAAAACAAGGTCGTTCCTGGCACTCTACCTTGGAGTACACCTGCCAAGATTGCTCGCTGTGATCATTTTGTCGACATCAACAACCACATTGAATTGCCTGAATTCTCAAAGAAATCTTTTTATTAGTACAAATAGTTTTGGCGTCAAGAGAGTTTTTAGCTTGAATACAATACCGTCATACCAAACTCTATCAAACCCCTGTTGTATGTCCATAAATTGTATATCCATTGCCTTTAGGGCAAGGAAATGTTTACCTCAAAGCATTATAATTACAATAAGCTTCTTATCCACTTACCTAAAAATGTTCCATATTCCACAAATCCACAAATGGTATCGTTTCATTATCAAAAGAAGCGCCAAAACCTACAATTCATTAAAAAAGTTTTCATAAGAAAATAAATACCAAAAAAAGTGAAAGTGATCGTGAAAGCGGCGTTTTATAAAAAATAAAGCTCGAAACGCAGTTCTTTAAATCAAATAACATTATTTAAAGTGCTTTAATTTTAATGTTGAAACAAACCGTTTACACCTGGCGATAATTTTGGGAAAGTGTTACCGTTTACCAGAATCCCAACGTGCAAAGATCCTTTATTAAAGTGGCGTTACCCCAAAACTTTAGCCAATTTTGGCGGCTGAAGTCGTCGTGGTCATCCGCCCTACATTTTCTCGTTCATTTAATCGTCGCAAGCGAAAGGAAGAGGTTCAATCAACTCCAACTCCAACTCCAAGTAATAAACCTGAAAAAATATAAAAAAAAAAAAAAATAAGTGAATTTTGTGAGGAAAAAAAGTAAATTGATTAAAAAAATTTAATAGATTTTTTGATTTTTTTCTGTGAACAGTTTTAACGTAAAGCCAAAATTGCTATTTTGAGGTAACTAATGAATCCGAAACCCGAAGAATCGCAAAAGCCAAGCGAAGCTGCCGAGGCCCAGCCATCGACTTCTGCCTCAGCCGCAGCCGCAGCCGCAACCGGAGCCGGAGCCGATAATCCGATCCCTCAAACCCAAGATCCAACTCCCAAAGAGGCTAGCGGTAGCGACGGGAAGATGGAGTCTTCTCAAGCCCGGACCAAGGCGAATAGTTGTGGACAGCTCGTGTTGGTGGTCGAGTTGGTGGATCCCAGCAAGGATCCCAAGGAGGGTAAAGTGTTGGTGGAAACTGTGAAGTTTATGGATATCCAGAGGGGCGATAAGCATATCGTAACCATGGACCTTGGTGGCGGGAATGATCCGAAACGAGCCCAAGATGGCGGCAGGGCCAGATCAGGTGGCAACCCTGAGGAGACTCCGTCCGGAAGCAAGAAGGCAGCTACTGCTTCCAAGTCGACCGATGAGAACCCCAAGGCCTCCGGCTCCGGCTCCGGCTCTGGCTCCGCATCCGGATCCGGATCGAAGTCGCCGGAGAAAAAACGTTCTCCGACTCCGGTGCCGACGCGTTCTTCTGCTTTCGGTAGCGAGCAAATTCGCAACATAACTGCTGTAATCTCTGGACGTCCTGCATCCCTCTCTGTGGATAGGCCTGAAGTAAGTTTGTCAATAAATCTGACACGCTTCCCGACAAAATGCTAATTTTTTGTCATATTTTATCTCTTAAGGAGTTTACTAGAACCGGAATGTTCATCCCAACGGAGAAGATTCCGACTAGCAAGCGTGCCGCCTCGGGGAACATGGACTCGCTTCTGGAGCACCTTGAGCTGAAGAAGAAGAAGCGCAAGCGCTCCGACAGCAACCCGGAGGGCAGCTCCAAGGACGGAGACAAACTCTAAACACTTTTTACAAGCCACACAAAAAATGCCAGTCATCACCAAATGCCAGTCAACAGTCAACACTGCCAAATCCAAATCCAAATCCAAATCCAAATCCAAATCCAAACACTTATTGACACTTGCAACATTTATGAACATCCTCAACACATTTAATGTCGATCTCCTTACATTTTTTAAAGGATAAGGATAACTCAACACTTTATCCTTAAAACACAGTAATCTCTTAACACTAATCCCGTGCTGCTGACTATGCCAAAAAATGTTTATGATGAAAAGGAGCATTAATTGAATATTTTCAAGAATAAACATTTTTTTGTTTTTGTAATACACTTACAATACATTAGAAGGATCGCTTTAACATGTTTTGAGGACAACACCACACATCCTTTATCCTTAGGTTTTCTTATTTTCATCACGCGAAATCTCTTTCCGTCCTGCTGACTACCAAAAAATGTTTATGATGAAAAGGAGCATTTATTGAATATTTTCAAGAATAAACATTTTTTTGTAGTTTATAACACTTTATAACACATCAATGGGTCTTTAAAAATTCAAAATACTACACACTGATTTCTACACTGATTCTTGACTTCCCCAAATATTGTAACACATACAAATATTGTAATACAAAATACAAAATACAAAATACAATTTAAACAAAAAAAATAAACAAAATAAACGTCTTTTAGTCAAAAGTTTAATCAGAAGTTGCATTTTAATTTATTAATTGAAAAAGGCTTCGAAATTGTATAAATTTCTATGATTGTAGTAGAAAAAACCAGCAAAGGAGCAAAGGAGGCATGATTTGGCATTTATTTGTTCTAGAAGGTTCCATTTTTTGTAGTCCATAAATATGCCGAGTCATTCTCAGGGTCAAAGGGGAAGCACTAGTTGTCCCTTTCTAGAATGGGATATAGCAAACTTGTGATAAATAGAATTTTTCTATATGCTTCAAAGCACAAGTATTGGTTCGCTAAACGCCAAAATGGCTGCTGCATCATATTCAAGAATACAAGCAGTCTGGCAACCCCAAATTATCGATAATTGCTTTAAAAACGACGAGCACTGCTTGCTCGTCCAAAGCTTGTTTTCTATAAAAACGAAAACGAAAACGAAAACGAAAACGAAAACGAGGGAAAACGAAGAAATGTGTTTTGGCAATAAACCATTTAAAGTGCTCGAGATCCAAGTGATCGACTTAATTTTTCCTGGTCCTGGTCCTGGTCCAGGCTTATCCTGGTGAGAGCTTCCTGGCGAGACGTCATAAACACGCTGATTTGATCAAGCCAAGACCTCTGCGGCTTGGTTATTTTTCGGAACTGGTGGAAACCAGGACAGAGGACGGAGGAGTGGATGTCCGTTGTCCTGACATGACACTGCACCCAAACATGGCATCGGAAGAGGAAAAAAGCCTTGCACCTTGCAAAGTAGACTGACAGGGACATCAAAGACCTCTAATGCACTCCAGCTCCTGGTTCTTGGTTTCGGCTGCTCCCTCGTCCGAGTTCGACTTCGAGTCCGAGTCGTGCCTCAGGTCCAGCTTCAACTTCAGCTCGTGCTCTCGCTTTTTTTGTGATCCTGCATCCTGGGTCCTGCTTCAGCTCGCTGGTCCATTGTTTTTGGGCTGTCTGCTGCAAGTGGAAACTTTTTTAAATTGCTTTTTGCATGCACGTTGCGAAAAGACAACAGTATCAGTTTTCTAAATCGACAAAACAGAAACACAGATTATAATTACAGAATCTATTATTCTTTGGCAAAATAATATAATTGATGCAAAAGGCTTTGGATTCTAAATCAAAACTGAAACTGATACTGTTGTTGAGTTGCAATCGAGGCTTCTGTGGTTTATAAATCATTGGATTATTTCTTGCAGTGCACTGACATCTGCAGGACCAAAAGGCAGAGCAAAAACGGATCTGCCAAACTCCAAACAAGAAAGACCGAGTACGTGAAAGAAAGCTGCAGCAGCAGCAGCAGCAGCAGCAGCAGCAACAGCAGCAGCAGCGGCAGAAGTGGGTGGAGATATTGGGTGGGGTGGCTCTGGCGGCTCTGGCTAAAGCGTTGGCAAAAAATGTCACAGACCCGCCATAGACCCTTCTCCCAGCACCACCCTCTAGCCAAAGCAATTTTCTGCAAGTGGCTGACATAAAAGCCATATTATATTTGGCTAAGTGTCACCGCCGGCTTACAAACACAAAGACCTCGAGGTGGTGGAAGGCTGGAGGATGGTGTGGACGTGGATGTGGATGTGGATGAGCGGCTGTGTGGGGGGGGAAAACTATTAAAATATCGCTGCGAAAGTTTTTGTTTATGTTTTGGGACGCCTGCGCTCCATTAGCCTTGGACGTGCCTTCCCACGAGCCACCCACTTTTGTTTGGTTTTAGTTTCGCCTTCCGGTTGCCGGTTGACGGTTGCTGGTTGCTTTTTTCCCTCCTCACTATTTTATTTAAAAAATGTGTTTTTTTTTTTTTTTTGCCACTCTGAACCCAGCACATGTGTGCGGGGGCGGAGAAGTCTTTAAGCGTTTAATTAAAACTTTGATTGCTGCCATTAAAATATTATTTAACCGCATGCTGGCTCACAGAATAGAGCTGCTGCTAACTGCAAAGGATACATTGTTGGGTTGTCCTTAAAGTCTGGCCATCAAATATTATATATAAAAACCAAAAAAGGAAATCGAATAGAATTAGAGCAACTTCATTAAACAGTATCAAAAAATCTCTTTATCTAATTATATATTTAATTGAAAACGCAATCGAAAAGAAGGCCAAAACAGCATTTGAAAATTAATTGCAGGTATTTGCCAAAACCATATAGTATTCAATGAATACGGAATCGGGTTTCCCTAATGAATGGCAAATGATTAAATATTAAATATGTAATCAGGTATGATTTTTCGCAAATTTCAATTGTTTGTTAGGCGGCCCTAGCGTTGATGGAGTGATTGAGTGATTGAAAGTGCCACTAAAATAGCCAGAAAACAAATATTATTCGATGGAGATGGATAAAGCCTATTCCTATAATTAGTTGACCTATTCCGGGAGGGGAATTATGGATATGTCTGTGTGTGTGTATTTATATCCTTGTTTAAGGCTTCGCAAATGTTAATTAAAGCTTCCCCAGAGGGGAGGTCTCTGTGTGTGTTTATCTGACTGCCAGTGTGTGTGCGCGTGCGGGTGGGTGGTTCTGGGTGGGTGGTTGGGTGTGTTTAAAGCTCATAATGCGCTTAAGCTGTTTATTGTTTTTAGCACTTTCCCCTCCTCTCTGCCACGGCCCACCGTCCGTGTGTTTGTCTTTCAAATAGCCGACAGACACAGGAGCTGCAGGACATCAGGCGGAAGTGGCAAGGACTCGCCGAATCGGATCTAGCACTTGCAGGACACTGCACATCTTCTTTTTGGTATTCAAGAGCAAGTCCTACATGGGAGGATAATTAATTTAAAGCAATTTTTGCTAGACAAGAAGTCAAATTCAATTTGTTGCAAGCTCACAGGAAGCGGAACCCGAAACGGAAACGGAAACGGAAACTGAGGTGGAATGTGTCAGTGCGGTGCGCCCTTAAGTATGCCATTAAAAATTTTCTAATTCCAACTTAATTGCTAACAAACAAGGCAGCCTTCGTCCTTAGGTGTGTGAGGGGAAGGACTCCACGCACATGAGCAATAATTAAGGTAAACAACAGGCAAAGGTGGGGGCGTGAGGCCAAAAGGTGGAAGCCAAGAGACAGGTAAACGGCGTTAAACCAGAGACAAAAGTTACGGAGCCAATGGAGGGTGATGGCTAGTGGGTGGTGGCAGGATTCAGGATTCAGGATTCAGGACTTGGCCATAAAATGTGCATGATCAGAGACACACCCCCTCATTTCGAAGAACTCTGCGGTAATTGCCATCTACATAATTTAGCAACCCAAGCCCAAACTCAAGTTGCACACAATTTTTGGGGAAGTTTTCGGTTGGTTGGCTGCCTCTGGATTCTTTTCCGCCTTTTTCCCCGTTTTTTTTCTGGCCTGGTTGTGCGACATTTGGCACACGTGCCGCTCAGTGTTGCCGGGGCTGATCCCCTCTTGAAAAAAACGAGCGAAACCTGTTTGGTTTCTGGCCACAAAAATGTTTTTATGTTTCCTCATTAAACTTACAAAGTGCAGAATTTATCAAATTAAATTCGGGGAGAGTTTTATACAAAAGCCATCTAGATTTGGATAAAAATTAAATTATATAAATTATTAAGAGCAGCTTTGCCTTGCCCGCGGCAGGACCTTGAAAAGGAGGAGACCTCAATATGGCATTTGATTATGCAAATGGGGGCGGGACTGAGGCTTCCCTCCAGCGGTTTGGCACTTGGCTCCTTAAATTTGCATAACTTTCGGTGCCAGAAACACACATATGGTATATATGTGGGTGTCAGGCTAAAAAAAGGACATTTTTCATTGCATTTTGAACAGAGGACACTATCATGTTTATTCCAAAATTCTATTTCAATCACAATCGAAACCTTGTCCAAAACTGTCTCGGCTCCATGCTTCCCGACCGGAAGAGGAGCCACCAGAGGTGCTGCTGCTGCTGCTGCCACAGTCTTCACCATTGCTAATACTGCCACCTCCATCATCGTCGTCGTCGCCACCACCACCACCACCATTACCATCATATCCGCCACCACCATTTCCATCATCATCATTATTTCCATTATCATAGTCGTCATCACCGCCACTCTCATTGCCATTGCCATTGTCAGTGTTATTGTTTTTGTCAGAGTCAGAGTCAGTGTCAGAGTCAGTGTCAGTGTCAGTGTCAGAGTCAGAGTCAGAGCCGGAGCCCCGTCTCAATCCCATGGCACGTCCATGGCATGGCGCTCGGTCCAGGCGCGGGCGATGCTGTCGTACTGCTCGCGATCCTGCAGGAACAATCCCGCGGCCTCGGCATTGTAGGCGGTCAGGGGATCGGCGTCGTTCAGCAGAGCCGACAGTGAGAGGAGCAGCTTGTCGACGGTCAGGCCGGGGGACCAGCACTGCTGCTCGTCGAGGACATCCACACAGATGTAGCCCAGGGCGTTGACGTTGCAGTGGTAGAGGGGCGTTGTGAAACGGACGATGGGCGCCTCGAAGGGATAGGCCACCGGGAAGCTGAGGGCCAGCTCGAACACACCGCTCTCGTAGGGACTGCCCTCGGGGCCGCGGATCTTGGCACGCCATTTCAGGAGATTGCTCATGGACTTGGGACGGGCCCAGGTATTCTCCGGTGGATCGGTTTCCATCACCTGCAGCTCCTTGACCAGACGCCGGACCGCCGGTATGGCATTGGCGGCCGTTGCGGCCAAACGGCCGGACAGCTCGTCCGACGGTCGCCTCTCTATGGTCGCCACCCTCAGTCTCTGCCTTTCCCGTGCTCGCTCCTGTTCACTCGCACTGGCATTGGCTCCTTCCCTGTGACGGTTCACAGCTCCGTCCAGCTCCCTGGCTCGCTCTCGCTCCCGTTCCCGCTGACGATGGCGTTCTCGGTCGCGCTGATGTTCACGATCCCGTTCGCGTTCTCGCTCCCCGTTCCTGTCACCCTCTCGTTCCCGTTCCCGAGCCCGGCCGCGCTCCGCTATGGGACGTTGGAGCACCTGGTTTACTGCCTGACGCCATTGCCGTGCTGCTCCATGATCCTGATTGCCATTCCCATTCCCATTCCCATTCCCATTACCATTGCCGTTGCCGTTGCCGTTCAGCTGGAGACCGTCGCCGCGGTCAGCGAACTCTAAAAATGGCAGATTGCCCAGCATATGTGTTGAGTAGCTTGGGGTTGGGTCCTTGGGGTTGGGACCTCGGTCCTGGGTCCTTGGGACTCCGATCCGCGCCTCCTCCTCCTCCTCGCACCTCGCACTACGCACCTCGCACCACGCACGACGCACCACGCACCTCGCTTCCTCGACAGTTGCAACAGTGAATCAAGCGCTCATGCAGAAGTTGCGATTTAGCTGGGATTTTTCTATATTTTTAACTGGGCCGTCACAAAACTACAATAATTTAGAATGCGTCCTCTATTTACCGATTCCTAACATTGATTACAAACCGACTGAAACTGACTGAATGAGTAACTCCAGAGCCACGTAGCCGAGTTCGTTGTCGCCTCTGACGGGAAAGGCATCGCCTGCTGATCTCGCAAAAAGGAAAGGTTGCCCTTGCTACTTTTATCCTTTCGCAGTTCTCTTCCTGCTGGTGGCAGGTGGTGAACCTTTGAGGAATTGGGAATTGAGTCGAACCCTGTAGAAGCCCCCGGAACGATGTCCTGAATGAAACTTGGAAAATTTCCTTTTAAAAAATCATTAAAAATCTTTTTCTTGGCAACAAATAATCCTTACCTATTTTTGGCCATGAAAGCTTGAAAAGGCTTTTGGGATTTCCGGAATGGCAAACTGCAAACCTTTTTATCCTCGTAATAAGGTCACTTTCTCGAAACAAATAAATATGTTTTTAAAAAATATTTAAATCGCTATAAACGCTTAGTTTTTAATGTCCAAGATTTTATTTATTTTTAAAATGTTTCTTTAAAGTTAACACTAATTGTGTCACATTTTTTATCTTTTGATTTGCCCAAAAAGTGTGGCAGCTTTCCATTCTCAAAGAATCTCAAAGTTCAATCATGTTACCTTTGCCGAAAAAAAGGTCCAATTTTTGTTGACCTTTCGGGTATAAAAGGAGGAGATTTTTCATACCAGGTCACAGTCCGGTCTCGGGCTCGTCACCTCAACGTCTCTTATTTTCTGATTTTTTTTTTTATTATTTTAAAACATATTTTTTGGATTCTCCGTTTTTTTTCTTGCATTCGATTTTATTTAATGCCAATGAGAAGTTGGTCGTTGGTTTTCTTTTTGCTAATTCTGCGAAATTCAGTGGCATTTTTATTTTATATATTTATTTATTAAATATATTTATTGAATCTCATTTTCTGCTATTTATTTGATTATTTTCATTTTGATTTCTCATTCAATCGGTGGACATATTGCGATGGTCGCTGGCCAAGCGTTTGGTTTTCTACCAAACTTTATTTTTTTTAATCGTGTTCATATCCATGGTTATACTTATTATCTAAAAGTCTTATGGTTGGACATCGATAACCTGATTTGCTGATTATTTTTTAATAATATTTTCATTTGGATTCTGATTTTCTTTTATAAAAAAAACAAAAAAAAAACAACCTAATCGAGCAATCGATTATTTGCCAAGCCGCTAAACAAAAGTATTGGACTTTATTTTGTTCCTCCAGCAATTTTTTGTGGCATCGAAACCTGCCTTGTTATTTGTTCGAATCTGATTTTCTGCTATTTATTTTATTATTTTAATAATATTTGATTTCTCATTTAATCGGTGGACATATTGCGATGGTCGCTGGCCAAGCGTTTGTTTTTCTAAAAAATCGATTTATTTGGTTTTATTTTTTTTTTTTACTTATTATCTAAAAGTCTTATGGCTGGAAATCGATAAACTGATTTGCTCATTATTTTTTTTAATATATTTATTTATTATATTTTTTCTTATAAACATTTCTAAAAAAAAACATTGGTCCTTATTTTGTTCCTCCAGCAACTTCCTTTGCTTCATCGAAACCTGCCTGGTTTTTTGTTTGAATCTTATTTTCTGCTATTTATTATTTAATTATTTTCATTTTGAGTTTTTATTTAATTTATTAAACGGTGGACATATTGCGATGGTCGCTGGCCAAGCGTTTGGTTTTCTACAAAACTTTATTTTTTTTTAATCGTGTTTAGATCCATGGGTCTCGTTTACTTATTATCTAAAAGTCCTGTGGTTGGAAATCGATAAACTGATTTGCTTATTTATTTTTTTTTATATTTTCAATTGGTTTCTTTTTTTCTTAAAAACAAAAAACATTATCGAGCAATCGATTATTTGCCAAGCCGCTAAACAAAAACATTGGTTCCTAATTTTGTTCCTCCAGCAGTTGTCTTTGTTGCATCGAAACCTGTCTTTTCTATTTAAATTTATTTATAAAATATTTATATATTTTTTATCCATTGCCCGTTTCATCATCGTTAATAATTATTTATTATTATTTTATTTTCGATAATTCCCTGCTATCGAAGCTTATTTTCTGCTATTTGCATTTTGAGTTTTCATATTTCATAATTTGTGGCTCCTAGCTGCTTATCGCCCAACTGCATTCTTATTTTAATTAAATAAACTATTTTATTTGTGTTCTCATTATATTTTTTTTTTGTTTTAAAACATTGGTTCCTAATTTTGTTCCTCCAGCAGTTGGATTTGTTGCATCGAAACCTGCCTTGTTGCTTCTTTGAAGCTTATTTTCTGCTATTAATTCTTTTATTTTCATTTTTAATTTTCATATTTCATAATTTGTGTGATTATTGTGGGAGTTATCATTTTTTTTTTTAAAAAAAATTCTCATCGAGGAATCGATTATTTGCCAAGCCGCGAAACAAACCTTTTGGCATTATTTATTTATTTTTTTGTATTTTAAAATTAAATATACCTTTTCAGTTGGTTTATTTTATTTTTTTTTTATAAATAATTTGCCAAACCGCCAGGCAGAAATGTGTTTTTGATTTTCTTATTTTTGGTAAATTGTTTATTGAAACTTCTTTTCTTTTTTCCCTGATTTGCATTTGTGGTCTGATTTAATTTTAAAAAACTATTTTTTTTTTATATATTTTTCCATTTATGCATCTTATTTCTTTTATTTGGTTGAATTCGAACTCGTATTAAAGTTGCATGGGTTTGTGTAACGTCTGAATCTTCTATTTTTTTTTATTCTTAACTATTGTTTTTTTTTTAAATTTTAAAAATAAATTTTCCTGCCATCTACTTATTTCGTATGCTGCTACACTTTAAAATATTTTTATGATTTGCACTCAAAATCGTATTAAAGTTTCATGGGTTTGCGGAACGTCTGAATCTCCTTTTCTTCTTATTTTTAAATATTGTTATTTAATTTGAAACATTTATTTTTTTTTTTGCCATGTATGCGGTATGCGGCAGGCAACGTTATGCAGCCGCGGCACGTCGGGTCATCCGAGGTGTTGGCTCTTACGTGTGTCCCTGGATTTTCCCAGGGACTCGCATTTCTATGCAATTTGCGGTTTCCGGTGGGGCTCAACTACAGGGGGGGGCCGGTGGTCAACCCCCCCTCTCGATCTGAAAGGAAATCCAGGACAACGACACGGCACGGACACGTCGTTTGCCACTCGTACTTTTTTATTCACTCGCCTGCTAATGGCATGTTTTGATTCCCTACTTGGAGAACAAACAGAGAATAACGGGAAACCGGGTTAAAGGGCAAACGACAAGCAAACAGAAAACAGAAAGCAGCTCGGCGGCATTCACCCTGCGGTGTGTGTTTCTCTCAGTGTGTCTGCGTTTGTGGGTTCGCAGATTGAATTATGGCGGAAAAACGTGCCTTGGATGGAATGTAAATTGATTTAAGATTCCCCTCATGATCTCTATCTGTGAAGTAACTTTACTTACGTTTTTTTTTGTTTTATCCTTTCCTTGTCTTGCAGAAATGGCCCTGCTCCTGCCGGCAGCCCTTTCCCACAACCGACATGCCAACGACAGCAGCGATATCCGCCGGAATCTGCGCATGCGCTACCACGACTCCTACAAGCACAACCGCGATCACGAGTGAGTACCCGTCCAGTACCCAGGGGCTATATATATATTTTAATATTTAAGTATATTTATAAGGAAGATTATGGTCCAGATTAATAGGGATTCGGTTAAGAACTGGCGGAGATATACGAACTCGCAGCTTCGGTTTTTTGGCAGAAAGTTAAAGCCTTTCAATACCCAATCCTGGCCCAATCCTGGCCCAATCCTGGCTTAATATTTTAAGCAAACCCTCCTGGTCCGGGGATTATCTTTCCTTTTGGAAATCGATTGAGAACTGGCGGAGATATACTAGCTTGTACCCTCGGTTTTGGGCAGAAAGTGAAAGCATTTTATTACCGAAAAGGTGAAAGCACTTTATTACCATTAAAAATATCCAATCCAATATTTTCCAATCCGATATCTTCCAATACGCAATCCTAGAGCTCCTGGCTTAGTATTAAAGGCAATCCCCCAATAATTTTCCACTCGTAAAACTCTTAACCTTACCTTACCCCAAAACCGATCGCCCGGAATCGGTGTTAGCCCTAGAAATCCTCATATTATATTTGGACACAGATGGTCCCGCACCGGGGATTATCTTTGGTTTTATGGCAAAAGTTTGAGCCTTTGCCTGCAGGACTTGGAGTCCTGCAGAAGGTTTTTAGCCCCAAATTTGCTAGACGTTTGAGTTTTTATGGTGCGCGACATGCAAAATAATTTCATGTATAAACCGGAGAGGAAGCAAAGGAAAATAAGGAATAAAAATATATATATGTATATATATATATATATATGTATATATAAAAGGGAAAACATAAACGCAGGCAATAAAAGTCCTTCATAAAAGTGAAAGGATCGCATAAAACTGTTCTAAGCTTGTCCTGATTTGACGCGTTGTTAATTCCTTCGAATTTCTTCGTTATATTTGTTGTTCTTCTTTTTTTTTGTTAGCTTCCTTTGATTTTTATGATTTGCTTGGCCAGGTTTATTAGGGGATGTAGTGGGGGTTCCAAGTGTCTGCAACATGTCCTTAAGTGTCCTTGATGTCCTATTTGTGGTGTGTCCAGGCGAGGGCAAACACGAGCCGAAAGAACAAACAAACCGAGACAAAGGAAAGTCCTGCTTTCGCCAACTTTCTTTTTTGCGGTTTGCATTTTGGTTTTGAATGTTTGCGAATCAAGAAGTACCCTGGGAATATCTTTAAGTTTATTTTTTAGTAAAATTTGAAAGATCCTTTCTTAGTGGTCTTGTATCCCTTCAGGATTTATGGGGGTTTCCAGGGTATTCAAGAAAAATCTGTCGAACACATTTTCTTTGGCCATTACGAATGCCACAATAAACGCACATCAATCACGTGCTGACTTTTGACCGAAACGCG
Organism: Drosophila vallismaia; assembly: GCA_035047325.1. Taxonomy (NCBI): domain Eukaryota; kingdom Metazoa; phylum Arthropoda; class Insecta; order Diptera; family Drosophilidae; genus Drosophila; species Drosophila vallismaia. Next base: position 8,592,711 of record JAWNPU010000025.1, on the reverse strand, counting down.
TTTCCTCCGGGGCTGACCCCTCCTCCTCCTCCTCCAGGACCTTTTTTTTTGTTTTTTTGAGTGTTCTCTCGGTCCATCAAAAGTCGTTTATTATGATGCGTTTTGCTTTTGTTATTTTCCATTCCCTTGCCCAGAGCGATCCGACAACAAAATAAAATTAAATTAAATACGCAATTTAATATTTTATTAACTTTTAAGATACTTTTTCTTCTGAGAGAGTGTGAGAGAGAGTACCATAAAAAAAAACGTGGAAATTAAGGATGTTTAGTATTTTCCAAAATAGATTTCCCAACTTTCCCTTCCCTTGGATTTTTGATAAATTTTTGTGTGTTCAGGTCTTGTCTGTTACTCGAAGGCTTAATTAAGAGTCTGGCGGTTGATGGGAGGTCAGAGCCAGGATAACGACCAGGACGAAGACGACGAGCACGAAGAGAACTTAACTGACACTAGACACTAAGCCGTAGAGGGGAGACTGTGGCTGTGGCGGGGGCTGGGTCTGGGTCTGGGTCTGGGTCTGGGTCTGGGTCTGGCCAATTTCCTTGGAACTGGAACTGTTGCTGCTAATTGAAACGGATCGATGACAGTTTCCATCAGTTTGCCAAGGACCAAGGACCAAGGACCAAGGACCAGGGAATACTAAGTACTCGGCCATAAGCCGAATGGATAGCCACATCAGTAAATATGACAATTTGACGAATGGCCCGGAAAGCGTTATGGATCGTCATTTAAGTGCTCGGGAAATTAGCAAGGCTTGGGAATTAGATTGGATTACGGGATATATTTATTAGGGGTAAGGGTTGGGGGCGATAATGAAATGGAAATGGAAATGGAAATGCCAGTCCAGATATTCTTATTTCCAAAAACCTTAAACCAGCTTTGTCTCCCTGAAGGAAAGAGCTCCATTATTTTGTTTCTTTTTGTTTACTTTGAAACCTTTTTTTTTGGTATTTTTGGTAAGCAAAACAATCCACTGATTTAGTTAGGATCCTTGTCCCCCTCCCCGTCCTTGTCCTTGTCGACTAGCAGGTGCCACGCCTTCTTCTGGCTAGCCTCTCCTCTTTGGTGATTTGTTAACTTGCCGGAGAAACTTTTATTGCTTTGTCAGCGATACGAGAGGCGGCAACAGCGGGCGGCGGTTGGGTGTCAACAGGACCGCAAATTATGAATTATACACTCGGACAACAATGGCAATGCCAAGCAATAATAATAACAAAAAAAGCAAGGCGAAAATAAATAAATATAAATATAAATATAAATAAATTACGGAAATTGGAGTAGGGCGAAGGCGAAGGCGAGGGCGACACAAAAACGCGATACGGAAACCCAAAAAAAACTCGAAACCGAAACCGAAAATAAGAATAAAAACAATAATTCGCCACAATTTAATTTACATAATGACAGTGTCAAGCGGCACGTGAGGCGTGGAGGGGTGGAAGAATGAAATTAAAGAGGAAATAGGGGGAGTGGCAAAGGAAGTGGCAGAGTGGCACGGACCGCCAAGTCAAAGGAAAAGTCTAGGAGGCAGGAGAGTCAAGCAACGTTGTTGAAAATTCGCACTTTTTTTTTTTTTTTAATGCGATAAATTTACAAGGCAACTGGGAAATCTGCAGTCGACAGCCGTAAAGTAGGCAACGTGTGTGGCACGCCCACTCGACCACAGAGGCAGGGGCACACCCACTGTCTGCGCCTACGTGGGGCAACAATAAAACGTTTTAAACAGAAATCCCCATGAGGATTAGCCCGGACCGCATAAATTTGCCGGCAGACGCGGCAGCAAACAAAGCGCCCCCCAAAGAAGCTTAAACTAACCAGGGACGGACCAGGGTTGCCCTTCTCGCTCTAGAAAGAGATAGGTAGATGGTAGATGGAATCAATATCTGCTCATTAAAAGCCAATGGCCAAGCGATGGACCAAGTTGAGTGCAAAAATATTAAAGCCTTCGACTTAGGCTTCCTTTATTTAAGACAGATTGCTTGGTTTTAAGTTAATGGGGCTTTGATTTGAGTTGCTTTTGAATTCATTTGTTAGTTGAATCGTATTTTTACCTTCAATTTCCCTAAATTGGCATAATATCATGTTTCTTTAAGCACAAACAACGATTTCTTTGTAATTAAAAACAACAAATGGTTAGATTTTGTTTAAAGTTCTTTCATTGAACTTTAAAACTCAAACAGAGACAACAGTGCGTATGCGTAATTTTATCATTCATACGCACTGTTGTTCTTTTTTTGGCTTTAAAAACTCACTTAAATATATGTAATAAATACGAAAAGTCAATCAGAAATATTAATTTAATTCAAAATGCTTTCGGTTACATTTTTAAAGATTGAATTTCACAAAAAGTGTTGCATTTTTTGTGGGAAATTACTCTGAAACAACGTTGAAATTATTCATGTATCCCATCTGATGCTTAATTCTTTTTAAAAGATTAAATTTATAACTTTTTAAATATATTAAACAACCTAGTCTTGGGGTTTGCCTTGTTCTTGTATCGAATCTTTCAACCGAAATCCACCCCTGAGTTCCTGGTTGATTGCTAGCCCCTAGAAATTGAAGACAATGGGTCTGCGAATTGACAGATTTTACGATTTCGTTGGAGGGAAACCCCCGACTTTGTCGCATTTGCATAGCAGGTGCTTCCTGGTTGTGCCAGGACCTGCTCCTCCTCTTTGCTCCTTGGAAACTTGGAAAGGAAAACACATTCGCATTTATCGCGTACTCTGTTTTTGTTTACCTCACGGTTGCATACAGTTGACAGTTGAATAAGAGCCATAAAAATGCGTTAAAGCTGCTACTTTATTTTCATTATACCAAGGCTCCTTTCTCCTTTCTCCTGCCTCCTGCCTCCTGCCTGCTTCTGAGTTCTGAGGCCACCTTGCCAACTTTTTATGCCCCTTGATCTATGCAGGCAGCTTTTCTTTTCGACTCCGCTCCACTCTGCTGGCGGATTTCTGGATTTCTGTTTGTCCGTCTGCGGCTGCTTTGCATACTTTTAGGGCACTCAAAGCCGCTGCCATCCCTCGGTTCGGTTCGGTTCATCATTCCTCATCCTCATCCCACCTCAGCCTCTGCCTCTGCTTTGGCGGCTTTACAAATTGAATTATGCACTTAATGGCAGGGCACCGGCTAACCGGTGGAAGGAGCAGGGGGTTTAACTGAAGATTCCAGGACAAGGCTAAGCATCTAAAAAGAGGCCAAATGAAATGGTTAAGTGGAAAAAGTTTCCCATTGAGCCGCCTATTTGAGCCAGCTACGAGTTTCGTCCCGACAAGGACACACTGCAGTTTAGCAGCGAACTCCAAGAGATTCCTTTCGAGTGAATAAATGTTCTGCGACTGCGAAATAATGCCAAATATTTACCATACCCATTCAAATGAGGCAGAAATAGGTATTTCCATTTTGGAAGCCTTCTCTTTTTTTATAATCAAGCTTCAGGTTTTTTTCTCATTGCACTTGGTTTATTTCTGTCCTGGCTAAAACCCAAAGCAGACCAATGCATTTTGTCCATCATAATCATTACTTTCTCTCTCTTCTGAATATTTTTCTATTTTTAATCGTATAACGAACGGCAAAGGAAGATATAATCACCTTTGCCCTGTCGCCGCTTTCCTCCTGGCCAAAGGACATTGTTCATATCAATTATTTCTTGGAAATGAATAGAGTGAGAAGGATAACAAGGAGCCTAAGGAGGGGAGAACTGGGTAGAAGGAAATAGAAATGGGGGCGGGGGAAAAAAAAGAGGAAAAAGTCTAATCTACATGCCGACGGTTTTATTTGCACAAAGCTTTGCCGCGCGGTGACCAACGAAGCGAAACTGTCACAGTAATCCTGCCAGCGAATCCTGCCACCCCTGCACAGGGCCAGCGATAGAGTCTACCTCCCTGAGAGTCCATGGACTTGTGGCCAAATCCGCTTTTGCATTGACCAAGTATGCAACAAGGTCTTTGGAACTGCGGCTGCCTTCGCCGCTCAATCATCATTAAAAAGCAAGAAAGCTGGGATTTTGGCGAGGGTGGCAGGATGGAAGGATGGCACTATGGCAGGATGGCAGGATGGCAGGATGGCAGGATGGCAGGGGTGATGGATAAGATTGACAACAAGTAACCACAACCACAACAAAAACAACGAACACCGAACAGCGTCCAGCAGCGTCCGTCCGTTCCTTTAACATTTCCCTTTGGAGGCGACTCACTCAAGCGCCTCAAAGTGCTTCCTTTCTGGCCAAGACCAAGGACCCGGTCCAGGAGTAATACCAAGACCAAAGCCAAGTCCAAGACATAGCATTCCCTAGGAAATTACACAAAGAGAAAACCAGATCCAGTATGTTTTATTTCAAAATTTAAAATGAATGAAAATATAAATGCAAACAGGGCGTATGCGTGATATTATTAATCATACGCCCTGTTGCTATTTATCACCAGCAATTTTTGGACATTTCGCACAACGAATGTTACGATTTATTATTAATTTCGATCAAAAGAATTGCATAAATCAGACCTTTGTCAACAGGGCGTATGCGTTTTATTATTACGTATACGCCCTGTTGACAAAATCACGTATACGCACTGTTGACAATAGTTTCTGCATAAAATTAAATCCCATGCGCTGGAAAACCCCTATTTTTTGTTTACTGTGTACTGATCCAAAACCAAATTGCAATGTCGCCTGCCCGTCCTCGTTGTCCTCGCCATTGTCGCCGTCGTTCTGGTTTCCGGTAGGCAAATGGAATCCGGGGGAGGCGATTGGTCATGCGAGCAGGGGCGGTGCCAGCTGGTGGTCGGATAGGGAGGAGGAGGAGGAGGAGGAGGAGGAGGAGGCGGTGGTGTGGTTTAGTTAGGGGGTCAAAGGGCAGCGGAACTTCGTGTGGCCACCCAGCTGTGAGGCAACTTTGTTGAGCAATTATTTTTAGCGCAGCTAGAGCCCCGCTTTCTTCAACTTTTGGCTTTGCTTTTGTTTGCCTTTCATATAAACGAGTGCAAATACTTTTTTAAGTGCCTGTATGCTCCTGCTGTTGTTGCCGTCTCTGTTGCTGTTGTTGTTTCTATTGCTGTTGACAGTTGTCGGCCTTTGAAGTGGCAAAATATTTGACAAGAAAATGACTTTTCCGGGGCAAAGCCCAACGGGGGCCGGCAAAAAAAAGCGACGGGAATCCAAAATGTTCTGGGTGTGAATGTTAATGTTTTTGGCCACAACTTGTTGGCCATCCTTGTGGTCAGGGGTTTGTCAAAGGGAGGTCCTGAAATTCGATACCAGCTAATTAGTATCTCACTTTTTCTTTTCTCTTCGAGTAGATTGTTAAAGGCAATGAAATTAGCTTAGAAAAATTACCTTAACTTACCATCTCTGGGTTTATTATGAAACATCTTTCATAACTTCTTAAGCATTTCATAAAAAACAAAACAAACTTTCACCTTTCCGAGCTAAACTTTAGCAGCGGAGACGGAGACGGAGACGAGGAGCAAAGTTGTTTCCTCAAGTAGCCTTGTAGTTTTTTGAAGCTGTTTTGAAGCATAATTTATGCATTCCAAGACCCAGCCAGGAGCCAGGAGCCATGAGCCAGGAGCCAGGAGCCATAATAATGAATTAAATCATCAGCCTTGGCATAAAAAACAAACTTTGCAAAATACTTAATGTAATTGTGCATTTTTAATGCAACTCAACTGGGCGGAAAAGTGAAAAACGATGCTAAACTGTTGATGTGACAGTAATAGTTGGATTTACGCTTAAAAGGTTAAATACAATTTTAAATTGTCAGTGTCAGTGTTTCTGATTTTCTGAATTAATATATTTTTTTGCACTTATCATTAAGTGTCTATTAAGTATTCGTTTTGATATATGTATGACTTTAAATTGAATTATTTACTCGCATTTGAAATGAAAATGAAATGAAAAGGATGTGTGCTGCATTTGCCATTTGGTAATCAGTTAATAAATTAAGCATTCTGCTTTTAATTTTTTTTTGGCCGTTAATCACTTTAGCATTCTGCGGACAGGGATAAATCTGGGGGAGAATTTTTGGAATTCCAATTTTTGTTTCTCCCCCACACAGACACACAGACACAAAATATAAGCTGCCTATAGTCCTTCATACACCGCAAGCCAAGCATAACAATTGCTTTTTATTTTATGATCCCGGCCGTCCCGGTGGCCAAGAAGGCGGCTGGCCAGACACAAATACACCAAAAATACACCAAATACCTACCCATCGAGGACCTGCAAGGATGCCAGACGACCATCCTGCCATTGCTTGTCTTTAATTATGTTTTTGGTCCTCGAGTTTTGTGCATTGCCTTGTTTATTTTTATTACTTGGCGGCAAACGGTGGCAAACGGTGGCGGAGGCGGCGCCTGTTTATTTACATTAATTTTTTCAATTTACCTTTATTGCCTCGGCGCAGAGGGTCCTTCGGCTTGCCGGGACTTAATTAAGCTGTCAGTTGCTTTTTTTTCCTGTGTTTATTTTTGCCAAAGTCCAAAAACTCGCCCCTTTTTAATAATCATTTGGTTTATTTACGATTTAGACTTTTGGGGCGAACACAAAAAAACAAAAACAAAAATAAAAAACCCCTACATTCCCCTGCAATTGCTCTTTGCGGTTTGGGGTGACGGCGGACGGCGCCATTTTTTCAATTTCATTTCCTTTCCATACAGCTAATTTGGTTCAATCAATGGATCAGCCATCTATATTGTATGTATATACCTATATATTTCATGGATCCGTAGATTTGCTGGTTAAGTGGCCAGGGTTTCCGGCATAGGATTGGCGTGGGGGGTTGGGTTTGGAGTTAAAATCAAAAATGCCCCAAAATGTCAGGCACTTTTGAAATTTCCGACGCAATTTCCGTTGTCAACACCTTGACAGCTGTCAGATACACACTCATACACTCATACACTCGTGTACACACGTACACACTACCAGACACACACTCTGCCACTTGTCAGTTCGATTTGTTTCCTGCTCGCCCCTCTGCTCGCCATTTTTTTCTGGAGCTGCGTAGCGGAAACGGAAATTGTTAGGCTTAATAGAGAATTGGAGAAATTTTCTTGGGTCTGCTCTGATTTGTTTCTGGGTCCTTTGAAGTCCCGCCTAGTCCTTTCAGTGCGCACAATTGCACAAATCAAGTTTCCCTGTCTCAACCGGCCATGGCAGAGAATCACAATAATTACAATATTTAACAACTCAATGACCAGAACATCTGGTCCTGTCCTGGCTCTGGCTCTGGCTCTGGCTCTGGCTGTGGCTCTGGCCCGTGCCCTGGCCAGGGCAAAGTCCTCTAATGAGGCGTCGCCCGAAGGACATGCATAATCAAAGGAACCAAAGGACCAAAAGGATGAATGGGCGCACAAACGATTGAATCTCTCTCTCTCTCTCTCTGAACAGAAAATGGAAATTATGAATTGATGCGGATGGTTAATTCATAAAGCAAAATTTTAGCACTGAATTCAATTTGATAAATTCTTTACAGTCGGTCCCTGGCAAGGACTTTTTAAGTTTCTAAAAATTCATTTCAATCGAAATCCTTCTCTTGCAGATACTGTGTGGAATTTGAAGTTATTAAGTCTTCCAAGGCCTGCCACAAATTGCCGCCCTACAACCTAATGTTAGAAGGTAAGTTTAATTATGTTTTAATTAGGAAATTGAAATACTAAAAAGGGAAATGATTTGTTCTTTAATTAGTTATTATCTGAAATAAAATACTGTAGAGTTTCTATCTTTCTGGCAGTATTTTTTTTAGCAGTATTTATCCTGGAATTTATTTTGAATCTCCAATTTCCAATCAAAGAATGAATGGCATTTGGAATTCAACTTTCAGCTTTTTTTTCTGTTAATAGATATTGGTATTTTTTTTAATATCTGCACATTTTTGAGGCGACTTTGTTGTAGTTTTTTTTTGAATACCAACTTTGAGATATCCTTTTTTTGCAGCAGTAGTGTTTGGTTAAATCTTTTATTTTTTTATTGTTAACACCATTGACCAAATATTTTTCAACAAAAATGTATATATTTTTCTGTTGTTTATTCTCCCCAGGCGATCGCATCACGGTTCGCTGTGACCTGGAGGCTTTTATCCAGGACTCCGTGGCCAGCCCGACCACCGCCAAGCCCCCGGCTCCCAGCCACGCCTCCTTGCCTAGTGAACCGGTGGAGGATGGGGAGGAAAGCAGCAGCAGCAGCAGCAGTGACGACAGCAACAACAACAACAACAACAATAATAATAATAATAACAACAACAACGAGGAGGAGGACGACGAGGAGCAGGATGGAGAGCCGGAGGAGCAAGATGACCTGCAGAACACCCTGGACACTGGCAGCAATGAGAGCTTCGAGTATCGCCATCAGCGCCAGGAGCGGCGGAATCCCCGAAAGCCCCGAAATCCCATACCGGTCACGCCCCCGTCGACGGCAACACCCACGCCGGCGCCCAGCTACCATTGCCGGGGCGAGGGGCTGGCCGGGCGTACGACGCGCTGGACCGCGTTGCCGGCGCCCTCGTGCCGGGGCAAGTGGCTCCGCCTGACCGTCGGACCGCCCAAGAAGTGCAACCATGCACAGTTCATCTTCGTCTAAGAGGGATCCGAGGATCCGGAATCTAGGGATCCATCGATCGCCGAATAACATACATATACGTTTTTTTTTAAATGGTGTACGGCTGAGGCAGCGGCCCTTTTCCCCTCTCATATCATATCATATCTAAAGAATCACCAAGTCCATGCTCTTGAATCCTGAATCTCCATCCCGTTCTACGCCTGCCACGCCCTTTCATGTCCGGACAAGCCCAGACACAAGTACTCCATCGTATGTAAGCATTTAAGTATTAAGCCAGAGGTCTAACATAAGTAAAAAAAAAGCAGCATAAAAAACGCATGAATGTCGGGTGAGATATGTTATCCTTTTTTTTTGTATAGAGCCACAGCGATCTAAAGGACTTTCATACACAGCCAGAATAGAATGGAAGCTAAAATGCAAAGTGGATTAAGTTTCGGGAGACATGAGCCTATATCTCGATAATATCTCCCAGACAACATTATAATAACCCATCCCTCTTAGCATTGTCATGGCTGTTGTGATGGAGTCCTTGGTAGCCGAGCTCTTAGTAGTTTAGGGATCCTTAAGGGCACGACCCCCGTAACCCCTCCAAACAAAAGGAACGTCAACAACTGGCCCCATGCCAGGGGTCTCTAGAAATGTCCCATTCTTGGATCGGATAATACTAGAAATTAGGGACTAAGTCTTCGAAATGCCGCATACCATCGCCAGAGATTATCAAGTTGGCCGCAATGGCATAAGAATATATAATTATATATATATATATTGGATATTGGATGTGTATGAGTGTATCTGTAACCGTTAGTTCAGTATTCTACTTTAGAACCCACACGGTTTATGCCCCAAGTGGTTGAGGGTACAAAGTAGTACGCTTTTTTGATTTCCATATTCCAAACTGGCGACAAGAATCACTCCCACAATTCTGGAATCGGATTTAACTTCTGGAATTTAGCATTAATCTGGACTTTAGGTACACACGAATGTCAAAAATAATTAATTAAATTATAATTAAACTAATAATGAGATCATTCAATAAAGAACAAGTATAATTTTAAAATTAACTCGTTTTATTCATTTCTCCTACTTTCTCTTGCCTTTTTATTGTCAATTTCCTGAATACGGGATGAAGATTAAGGCTGATATCGGCTGAAACATGACCGATATGTTATTCAAAACATATGAAAATATGGGTTAGCCGAGACACGAACCGATCTTTCGATATCCGATACCAGCTGAAGAATGTCAAGCATTTTTTAGTGTGTCCATGACTGGTCACACCGATTCTAATTAGCAAAACAAATGTGTTGTTTTGCTAGTTTTTCTATTTAAAACTAATCAAATAAGAACAAATTTAAAAAACTGAACGTAACTAGACCAGAAGAGACCCTGAAACGGGCCCTGTGGGATCAATTCCTGCCAACCTGCGTGGCGGGAAACACACGGCCAAGGCGGTACCGAAAGATCGTTGGGATGGAGGAGATCTCGGGAAAACAGTGGAGCTTTTGGGTCTGTACTAAAAATTGGTAGAATTGGTACATTCCAAAAAACCTGTATTTTTCTTCTTCGGCTTCGTGGAGCAGTACTTCACCTTGGATTACTCTCATCTTGAAGCCCTGAGACCTGCGTTACCACTGAGGCGCCTGAGAGGAAGTGATCCGCGCCAGTAACGTCCCATTATCAGGTAAGTGAATATCTCTAAGAGTTGCATTGAGACATTGCATTGAGATTTCATTGCATTTCCATTTCTCTAAAATTTCTTCTTTTCCTCAACATTTTCATGAATATCCTGCCCATTTAGTAACTGATTATGAAACGAATTACTAGTTTGGAATCGGGGCTTCAGTCTCCTTCGACTAGCATCCAAATATCCTAAAAGTAGAACAAGAAAAATTTCGATCGATTTTTTGCGATTTTGCAAAAATCGGGTTAGTGCAACTTTGTCGATTTTCTGTTCTTTTTTTATGAATATTTTGGCCATTTCCCAACAGATTTCGGAATGGTATACCATTTTGGAACCAGCTCTTCATTTGCCGCCAATCTGCATCAAAAGATCTGGAAAGTAGAACGAAAAAAATTTCGATCGATTTTTTGCGATTTTGGAAAGTACCATCATGATTTTTTGCAAAAATCGGGTTAGTGCAACTTTGTCGATTTTCTGTTAGTTTTTTATGAATATTTTGGCCATTTCTCAACAGATTTCGGAATGGTATACCATTTTGGAACCAGCTCTTCATTTTCCGTCAATCTGCATCAAAAGATCTGGAAAGTAGAATGAAAAAAATTTCGATCGATTTTTTGCGATTTTGGAAAGGGGTACCATCATGATTTTTTGCAAAAATCGGGTAGGTTTGATTTTGTCGATTTTCTGTTAGTTTTTTATGAATATTTTGGCCATTTCCCAACAGATTTCGGAATGGTATACCATTTTGGAACCAGCTCTTCATTTTCCGTCAATCTGCATCAAAAGATCTGGAAAGTAGAATGAAAAAAATTTCGATCGATTTTTTGCGATTTTGGAAAGGGGTACCATCATGATTTTTTGCAAAAATCGGGTTAGTGCAACTTTGTCGATTTTCTGTTAGTTTTTTATGAATATTTTGGCCATTTCTCAACAGATTTCGGAATGGTATACCATTTTGGAACCAGCTCTTCATTTTCCGTCAATCTGCATCAAAAGATCTGGAAAGTAGAACGAAAAAAATTTCGATCGATTTTTTGCGATTTTGGAAAGGGGTACCATCATGATTTTTTGCAAAAATCGGGTAGGTTTGATTTTGTCGATTTTCTGTTAGTTTTTTATGAATATTTTGGCCATTTCCCAACAGATTTCGGAACGGTATACCATTTTGGAACCAACGCTTCATTTGCCGTGAATCTGCAGCAAAAGATCTTCAAAACCGAAGGAAAAAAATGTAACTTATTTTTTTATGGTATTTTGGTCTTTTCGCAACAGATTTTGGAATGGAATGTCATTTTGGAGTCAGAACTTCATTCTGCGTCGAATCCCTTTTTAAATCGCTTGAGAATTGGGAAGGGAAACTGTTAAAAAACATCGAATTTTTGACTAAAAACGGCTTCCCAATGTTTTGTTTTATTTATGCAGCTTCTGCAGGACCAGATCCGTACCTGGAGCATCTGATCAGCACCAGAAGCACCTCTGGCAGCACCTAGCAGCACTGGAACCGCAGGGCAGCACCTGGATCAGTTGTATCAGCACCTAAAGCATCGGAGCGGCACCAGAAACACCTTCTGCAGCATCTGGAGCACCTGGAGCTTTTGGAGCGTCAGACCAGCACCTGGAGCACCGTATTTTGTATTTAATTTCCCATATTTTAAGCAATTGTATGTAAATACATGTATATTTATATTTAAGCACGTTTTATTGAAAATAAAGCTCACAGTTTACACCAATTTTCCGAGTTTTCTTTCATTTTCCAGGTTTTCCCCGAATTTTCCCGACTTTCCCACCTTTCCGAGTTTTCCGAATTTTCCTGAATTTTCCCGAATTTTCCTGAATTTTCCCGAATTTTCCTGAATTTTCTCGAATTTTTCAGAATTTTCCTGAATTTCCCAGATTTTTCCTGAATTTTTCAGAATTTTCCTGCATTTTCCACAATTTTTCAGAATTTTCCTGAATTTTTTAAAATTTTAAAAACCCTAAAATCGCCCTCCGCCACTTCTGAAGTACCAGGCGAACAGAAATCAGCAGAAGGTGGATGCCGAATTTTTAAAATTTGGCGGGAAAAAATTTGAATTTGAAAAAAAATACCAAAAAAAATTTAACGGAAAAATACCAAAAAATGTAACGAAAAAATACCAGATTTACATTTTTTTTGGTATTTTTCCGTTTCATTTTTGGTATTTTTCCGTTAAAATTTTTTTGGTATTTTTTTTTTAAATTTCCCGCCAAATTTTAAAAATTTGGCATCCACCTTCTGCTGATTTCTGTTTGCCTGGTACTTCAGAAGTGACGGAGGGCCATTTTGGGGTTTTTTTTTAATTTTTTGAAATTCAGGAAAAATAAGGAATGTTCTGGAAAAATTCAGGAAAATTCAGGAAGATTTAGGAAAATTCAGGAAAATTCAGGAAAATTCGGGAAACATCTGCAAAAATTTGTAAAACACAAAAAAAAATTAGGAAAATTCGTCTAACTTCATGAAAATTCAAAAAATTTTCCCGATTCCTGATGGCCAGAATTTTCCTGAATTTTCATGAATTTCCACGAATTTTCCTAATTTTTTCTGAATTTTCCCGCATTTTGCTAAATTTGTATAAATTTAAAAAATCCAAAAATCGCCCTCTGCCACTTCTGAAGTACCAGGCGAACAGAAATCAGCAGAAGGTGGATGCAAAAAATTAAAATGTTGCATACTTTTGTGCGTTTTAATAAAAGACCACTACACATTTTAATACTTAGTTTTGCAAAAATTTAAATGTTGCATACTTTTTGGATGCGAATTTTTTAAATTTAAAAAGCTCAGAAATTCGCATCCAAAAAGTATGCAACATTTAAATTTTTGCAAAAGACCACTACACAATTTAATACTTATTATTGCAAAAATTTAAATGTTGCATACTTTTTGGATGCGAAGTGTTTAAATTTAAAAAGCTCAGAAATTCCCATCCAAAAAGTATGCAACATTTAAATTTTTGCAAAAGACCACTACACAGTTTAATACTTATTTTTGCAAAAATTTAAATGTTGCATACTTTTTGGATGCGAATTTCTGAGCTTTTAAATTTAAACACTTCGCATCCAAAAAGTATGCAACATTTAAATTTTTTTCAAAAAAAAAAGTATTATATTGTGTAGTGGTCTTTTGCAAAAATTTAAATGTTGCATACTTTTTGGATGCGAAGTTCTGAGCTTTTTAAATTTAAAAAATTCGCATCCAAAAAGTATGCAACATTTAAATTTTTGCAAAACTAAGTATTAAAATGTGTAGTGGTCTTTTATTAAAACGCACAAAAGTATGCAACATTTTAATTTTTGCATCCACCTTCTGCTGATTTCTGTTCGCCTGGTACTTCAGAAGTGGCAGAGGGCGATTTTTGGATTTTTTAAATTTATACAAATTTAGCAAAATGCGGGAAAATTCAGAAAAAATTAGGAAAATTCGTGGAAATTCATGAAAATTCAGGAAAATTCTGGCCATCAGGAATCGGGAAAATTTTTTGAATTTTCATGAAGTTAGACGAATTTTCCTAATTTTTTTTTGTGTTTTACAAATTTTTGCAGATGTTTCCCGAATTTTCCTGAATTTTCCTGAATTTTCCTAAATCTTCCTGAATTTTCCTGAATTTTTCCAGAACATTCCTTATTTTTCCTGAATTTCAAAAAATTAAAAAAGAAAACCCCAAAATGGCCCTCCGTCACTTCTGAAGTACCAGGCAAACAGAAATCAGCAGAAGGTGGATGCCAAATTTTTAAAATTTGGCGGGAAATTTAAAAAAAATACCAAAAAAATTTTAACGGAAAAATACCAAAAATGAAACGGAAAAATACCAAAAAAAATGTAAATCTGGTATTTTTTCGTTACATTTTTTGGTATTTTTCCGTTAAATTTTTTTTGGTATTTTTTTTCAAATTCAAATTTTTTCCCGCCAAATTTTAAAAATTCGGCATCCACCTTCTGCTGATTTCTGTTCGCCTGGTACTTCAGAAGTGGCGGAGGGCGATTTTAGGGTTTTTAAAATTTTAAAAAATTCAGGAAAATTCTGAAAAATTGTGGAAAATGCAGGAAAATTCTGAAAAATTCAGGAAAAATCTGGGAAATTCAGGAAAATTCTGAAAAATTCGAGAAAATTCAGGAAAATTCGGGAAAATTCAGGAAAATTCGGGAAAATTCAGGAAAATTCGGAAAACTCGGAAAGGTGGGAAAGTCGGGAAAATTCGGGGAAAACCTGGAAAATGAAAGAAAACTCGGAAAATTGGTGTAAACTGTGAGCTTTATTTTCAATAAAACGTGCTTAAATATAAATATACATGTATTTACATACAATTGCTTAAAATATGGGAAATTAAATACAAAATACGGTGCTCCAGGTGCTGGTCTGACGCTCCAAAAGCTCCAGGTGCTCCAGATGCTGCAGAAGGTGTTTCTGGTGCCGCTCCGATGCTTTAGGTGCTGATACAACTGATCCAGGTGCTGCCCTGCGGTTCCAGTGCTGCTAGGTGCTGCCAGAGGTGCTTCTGGTGCTGATCAGATGCTCCAGGTACGGATCTGGTCCTGCAGAAGCTGCATAAATAAAACAAAACATTGGGAAGCCGTTTTTAGTCAAAAATTCGATGTTTTTTAACAGTTTCCCTTCCCAATTCTCAAGCGATTTAAAAAGGGATTCGACGCAGAATGAAGTTCTGACTCCAAAATGACATTCCATTCCAAAATCTGTTGCGAAAAGACCAAAATACCATAAAAAAATAAGTTACATTTTTTTCCTTCGGTTTTGAAGATCTTTTGCTGCAGATTCACGGCAAATGAAGCGTTGGTTCCAAAATGGTATACCGTTCCGAAATCTGTTGGGAAATGGCCAAAATATTCATAAAAAACTAACAGAAAATCGACAAAATCAAACCTACCCGATTTTTGCAAAAAATCATGATGGTACCCCTTTCCAAAATCGCAAAAAATCGATCGAAATTTTTTTCGTTCTACTTTCCAGATCTTTTGATGCAGATTGACGGAAAATGAAGAGCTGGTTCCAAAATGGTATACCATTCCGAAATCTGTTGAGAAATGGCCAAAATATTCATAAAAAACTAACAGAAAATCGACAAAGTTGCACTAACCCGATTTTTGCAAAAAATCATGATGGTACCCCTTTCCAAAATCGCAAAAAATCGATCGAAATTTTTTCGTTCTACTTTCCAGATCTTTTGATGCAGATTGACTGAAAATGAAGAGCTGGTTCCAAAATGGTATACCATTCCGAAATCTGTTGAGAAATGGCCAAAATATTCATAAAAAACTAACAGAAAATCGACAAAATCAAACCTACCCGATTTTTGCAAAAAATCATGATGGTACCCCTTTCCAAAATCGCAAAAAATCGATCGAAATTTTTCTTGTTCTACTTTTAGGATATTTGGATGCTAGTCGAAGGAGACTGAAGCCCCGATTCCAAACTAGTAATTCGTTTCATAATCAGTTACTAAATGGGCAGGATATTCATGAAAATGTTGAGGAAAAGAAGAAATTTTAGAGAAATGGAAATGCAATGAAATCTTAATGCAATGTTTGGTTTCACTCTTAGAGATATTCACTTACCTGATAATGGGACGTTACTGGCGCGGATCACTTCCTCTCAGGCGCCTCAGTGGTAACGCAGGTCTCAGGGCTTCAAGATGAGAGTAATCCAAGGATAAGTACTGCTCCACGAAGCCGAAGAAGAAAAATACAGGTTTTTTGGAATGTACCTATTCTACCAATTTTTAGTACAGACCCAAAAGCTCCACTGTTTTCCCGAGATCTCCTCCATCCCAACGATCTTTCGGTACCGCCTTGGCCGTGTGTTTCCCGCCACGCAGGTTGGCAGGAATTGATCCCACAGGGCCCGTTCCAGGGTCTCTTCTGGTCTAGTTACGTTCAGTTTTTTAAATTTGTTCTTATTTGATTAGTTTTAAATAGAAAAACTAGCAAAACAACACATTTGTTTTGCTAATTAGAATCGGTGTGACCAGTCATGGACACACTAAAAAATGCTTGATATTCTTCAGCTGGTATCGAATATCGAAAGATCGGTTCGTGTCTCGGCTAACCGTTATGAAATTCAAAATAATTGTCATTTAATGTTCATAAAAAACGAATGGCTCGTTTAATAATCAAAGAATCAATATCCTCCGATCGGCATCTGGAAAAGTGTTGAGAAACTTGATGGAAAC
Organism: Drosophila vallismaia; assembly: GCA_035047325.1. Lineage (NCBI taxonomy): Eukaryota > Metazoa > Arthropoda > Insecta > Diptera > Drosophilidae > Drosophila > Drosophila vallismaia. The sequence goes on along the minus strand of JAWNPU010000025.1, from coordinate 8,576,282 downwards.
AATCTTGGATAATGACTTTGACCCTTTCTTGGCCCTTTCCCCAAGAAAAACCAATAGGATCAAAGAAGAGTTTATGGTGAAATGCCGAAGACTACTGTATATAACCAAACTAAATAGATTAATTACTTCCCTTACTTATTCTGGGTGAAATGTTGCAGTGTAACTGGTTCTACGCATGCGCAACAAGCTGTCTTAGCTTCGCTCTCAGCTGTTTCGAATTTACCGGTTGACCCAAATACCCAGGTGTTTCTCTTGCCTGTTTCTGGCTCTCCACGATTCTGGGTTCATGGTGAAGGCTAGGAGAAAGACGGAGAAATGGTAGACGGCTCTTGGGGCTGTTGGAAAATCAAGCTAATTGATTAGTCCCAAAGCGATCGTGGAGTGGAGAGCACCTGTCCGAGAAGCTGAAGCCAGGCGAGTAATTTTCCAATCGTTCTGGTAGGAGGTGGAGGCGTAGATGGCCATCCATCAGCCAGTTGCCCAGTTTAAGAGCTCCTCCTCCGGCTGGTGATTCATCAAGCAATCAGTTCTCGTGTGATTCCCATTCTGTCCAAGCGAAGAAAGTTGTCTTCGAAGTTCGAAACATGTTAATTGTGACTCGAAGTCGATTTCTTTTAACGGTCTAAGATTGCCTTTGCTTTTGGCTTAGGCTTTGACTTAGGCTTTGGCTTTGCCTCTGACTGTGGCTTTTGACTTTGGCCATAAAACAAAGGCATTTTGTTGTCTAAAAACTAAGAGGTTTCAATTCTAATCTGGCTTTATAATTGTATATTATTTTTCTTTAGTTAATGACAAAAAATATCAACTATGTGGCCCGAAAGAAAGGCGACACTTCTTTTAATTACCACCTTAATGCTGCCAGGAAGTGAGTCTTTTCGACGCAATTTTGAGGCCCGTCAGAGCACCAACTCCAATATTCCTCTGTGGAAACAAAGGGTAAGGATAAGGATAAATCTCCTAAAAGAATAAGTAGCAAAGTATTATTTCAGGCCTGTGAAAAATCACAGAAACAAAAGCAAAATGCACACTATATTTGCGACGAGAAGGGCGACTTCAAGTGCCTTCCCGGCTGGCAGGGTGATCTCTGCCAGGTGCCCATGTGCCGGCGAGGATGTGATCCCATGAATGGTTACTGCCAGCGGCCGGGTGAGTGCCGGTGCCGCATCGGCTACAGTGGGGAGATGTGCGATCAGTGCATCCCCTTGCCGGGATGTCAACACGGCGGCTGCACCAAGCCCTTCGAATGCATCTGCAAGCCCGGCTGGGCGGGTCTATTCTGCACAGAACGTGAGTCCTGAAAGATGGGGTTTCGCTCGGAGATTATCTTTTATCCTTTTGACAGCATCCTGTCGGAGTGGCTGCCACAGCACTCGAGGTTACTGTGAGGCACCTGGGGAGTGTCGCTGCCGCATAGGTTACGGAGGACGCACTTGCACCGAATGTGCCACCATGCGAGGTTGCCAGCATGGAACTTGCAACAAGCCGCTGGAGTGCCTCTGTCTTCCAGGTTATACGGGGCTGCTCTGCCAGACACGTAGGTCCAAAGTTAAGGACTCCATTCAGGATTATTGTATGCTTTCCCTCTTCTAATATTTCAGCTCTTTGCGATCCGGATTGCAGCAAACAGCACGGATATTGCCGCAAGCCAGGAGAGTGCCGGTAAGTGGAAGGAGTATCTATATTGCCCCGGAAACTAATATTATATATATCCGGAGCAGCTGCAAAGTTGGCTGGACAGGCAGCCAGTGTGACAAATGCTTCCCGTATCCGGGATGTGCCAATGGGGACTGCGAGGCGCCGTGGGAGTGCAACTGCCATCCGGGATGGGGCGGGATGCTGTGCGATGAGAGTGAGTAACTAAATGACCCAACATTCGTGACCCGTAACCCGTGACCCGCGACCCATGCTCCCCTAACCCTTTATAGAGCTCACCTACTGCCTGGATCATCCAGAGACGTGTGAAAACGAGGGCAAATGCATTTCCCTGAGCCGCGAGGATGGCAGCTATCGTTGCCAATGCCGGCAGGGGTATCTGGGCAAGAACTGCGAGATTCGGGATGACTTTTTGCTGACCTCAGTGGCGCCGCCGCGTATCACACCGCCCACACCCACGGCCATAGGGCTGGATGCAGATTTTGATTTGAATTCGGATGGAACAGGTGTTGCAAGCTTTGCGGAAACTGCGGATAAGTTGCCGGCGGCAGCTAACGAGCCGAAGCCAAAGCCGGAGCTGGGGCCTGTGCCGGTGCCGGTGCCGGTGCCGGAGTCAATGCCGGAGCGCCGGACAAATGACACCACAACCATGGCACAAGCCACAGGCAACGTGACGGGAATGATGGGGGCGTCGTCGTTGGCAACTGTAGCTGGCAGCCATAATGCGACTAATGAAGCGTTAAGCGCCATCACAACTGCTGCTCCTCCTCCATCTCCTGCCGCTCCTCTACGTCCTGTGTCTTCTGCGGAAAAATCCGAAACCATAAAAGGGAACGCAACAAGTGTGGCGGGGCCACCTCCCTCGCCACCATCAGGACTCCAGGAGCCAACAAAGGCAGCACTAGTGGCGCCAGCTGCAACATCCGTGACACTTAGCAACAAGGACAAACAACCGGTGGTGGCGGCTGTGGAGGATGAGGATGAGGACGACGATGACGAGGACGAGGAGGATGAGGACGAGGAGTACGAGGAGGAGGACGAGGACGAGGACGACGAGGAGGATGACAGCGATCAACTTATACCAAATATTATATAGTTAGTATCTTATTTTTTTCCAATAGATATACATACATAATATAAATTGTATTTATTTATGATAATTTTTTTTTTGTTTAGGGATTAAGCTAAGCAATTTTCGTTTTAACAAATGTCTCAAAAAAAATGGTAAATAATAATAATAATAATAATAAAGTTTTGCTAATCTTAAGTGCTAAAGAATCGTTGGATTTAGGAAGGAGGACGGTAGAATGTATAGCAAATGGAAATAGATCGGAAAGTGGATTCCTGGTTCAATTCCTGGACTCGGATTGCACTTGGTTTGCTTAAAATTAGCACAAAATCATGGTCTTATTTTTGGGGATTCGATAAAAAAAAACGTAAAGAGATGAAGGAAGCTTATATGGCCATCGTAGCGCCACCGATTTGGAGTGGGAATGGGATTTGCTGAAACCAGGACAAAGGATCTGGTCAAAGGAGTCTTACAAAACGACAAAAAAATGTTCGGGTATATATAACTCAATCGAATATCAATAAAATAATAATAATAAGCATACAAATAATCATAATAATAATCATAATAATAATAATAATCTTTATAATAATAATAATAATAATATGGGTGTTCGTTCGTTGCTCTGGACGGGATTAGTTGAGCTCCCGCTTGTCCCGCTGACTGATCTGGGCCATGGTGATGTACTGGCGCACCAGGCGCGAGATCTCGTGGGCCTGCTCCGTCTGGACGCGGATGACGCGCTGCTGCATCAGGTTGCCCACCTTCATGTCCAGGAAGAGAGCGCCATCCTCCGATCGAACCTTAAAAATACAGGGAAATAATATTAATAAAGTAGGGAAAAGGTAAACGAAAAGGAATCCCTACCTTTCTTGTGGAGATGACCTCCATGAAGCTCCAGTGCTGCAGCGTCTCATGGGTATTGGGATCCAGGAAGAGCACTCCTCGTCGATTCAGCGCCAGGATGAGGTCGCGCCACATGGGACTGTGGTTGTCCTCCACGTGGGGACCCTCCTCGGCCCAAATTCTTTTCACGGCAAAGAAGCTGCTGCCGAAGAGCGGCCAGGTGGCCAGGACGTTCAGGAACTGGGCCTTAACCTGGCCGGGACTCAGGCCCGCCACCTGCGGCCAAGCAGACTGCACCAGGCCCACCCACTGGGCGGGACGGATCTCGCGAATGCCCAGCGCCGGCTTGGGAAGCAGGAACTTGATCTCTTTCATGGCCGGAACATGGCTCAAGTCGGCGGCGCGATGGAGCAGGGCGGCTATCCGAGCCATGTCGCGCACCATCTCCGGCACGGGTACTCCATTGCCCGGCAGCTCCAGGAGCAGACCCTCCAGATAGTCGGGGGCCACCTGGTTGAAGAGCACCTCCACGTAGAGCGGCATCGGAGCGGGCTCCCTCTTGAGGGCAAAGTGCCAGACCGATCGGCAGAAGATCAGGTAGAAGGGCTGGCCGGATTTCAGCAGCTCTGTGGTCACGTCCAGAATGTACTCATCGGCAGCCAGGGGCATGGTGAAGGCATCGCCCTGGACGATGCAGTACAGCGAGAACTCCTGCTGCTCGGCCTCGGACTCCACGCCGAGAAGAGCGCACAATTCCGCGATGACATCGGCCACCACGGTGGAGCAGCGGGTGTTCACCACTCGCTCCGCTCCTCCCGGCAGCCGGTATATCTGGCGACGGGCCGATCTTCCAGCGGAAACGGCTGTCACCTCCTCCACACTGGGCACATTCTTCCTGCCGCCGCAGCGGGCGGTCTTGCGGAGATTCGTGAGGCAGACGGCGGCGGTGCCGTGGCAGGAACGCCTCCTATCCGAGGCCGCCGAGGTCAGGTGCTCCATCAGATAGGGACGCAGTGCATCCGAGCAGCCAAAGTAGGCAGCCAGAATGCTGAGGAGTCGCCAGGCCCGCTGCGAGCTATCCGGACAGGGCGACCTATTGGCCGTGGTCTGTTTCATAAGCTGGCAGTAGACTTCGTCGCGGAGCGCCAGATATTTGTGACAGTGCTGCAAGGATAAAGGATACAGGATAAATAATAGAGAAAGTACTTTGAAACTCCCAAAAATTCCCACAAACTCATGACCCTCTTAGCTACGCCCCTTCCTAAAAGTTCAAGCACCTGGTTTCCGGTTAGGTTGCACCACTTTGTAGGGCACCCGAACCCGAACCCGAACCCGAACCCGAACCCGAACCCGAACCCGAACCGGACCAACCGGTTTCCGGCCTTTCTAGCCACTCACCATGAGCACAGTGTAGACGCACTTGACCTCGGTGAGGTCGGGGTCGAGGGGTATGTCGCCGCAGTAGCGCAGGATGCAGTCGAAGCACTCCAGCGCCAAGGGGGCCAGGTCGTTGGGCAGCCGCAGGAGGGGCAGCCTAATGGCATGTCCCTGCCACTTGACCAGCTCTGCATACGAGCGATTGGCGGCTGACTGATGCCTCTCGTGGTGGCGATCTGCGTCTCTCAATTGGCTGCAATGGAGAGGAATGAGGAAATTAAGGACTCTAAGACTCCAACGACTCCTACTTACTCGTTTCGGAAGTGCTGCATGGCAAACTGGAGCAGCGAATACTTGGTGACGGAGGGCGGAGTGCCGCCGTTGCTCTCGTCCTGCATATAGTTGGCGTCGAGGTCGTGGTGGGGCAGCGACTGGTGCAGCTGCTCCTGCTGCTGTTGCTGCTGCTGCTGGTGGCCCTGGCCGTGGTGGCTCTGGCCATTGGTCAGGGAGGATGGCTGCTGGCCGGCATTGGACTTCCTGGCCGAGTGCAGGTAGCTCTGTTGCTTGAGGAAGCGCTGCTGCTGGTGCTGCTGCTGCTGCTGGTGCTGCTCCGAGGCCAGTTGCTGCTCCTCCAGGGACTCCTGCTCCAGCTGCTGCTGGTGCTGCAGGTGGTGGTGCAGGGACTCGGACTGTTGGTGGTGCAGCGACTGCATCTGGCTGGAGGACTGCTGCTGCTGCTGCTGCTGGGAGTCGTTCTGGCGGGAGGAACCCTCCACGCCGTGCTCGTTGCGCTGGTTGTGCGCCTGGCGGGACTCCAGGCGTTCCAGCGGTACATTCAGGGTCTGGGCGGCGGCCCTGGCTCCCGATGACAAAGTCGAGGCCTTCGACTGTGACTGGAAGGGGTTTTAAAAATAAAAAATAAGGTAATTAAACTAAAGTTAATTTAAGAAAAGTTAATTGAAAAAAAGTTTAGTTCCGAAAAGTAAATTAGGAAAAAGTCTATTAGAAAATTTATATCTTTAATATTTATTCCTGACAAGTGCTTAAAAAATACTTAAAGTAAAGATTTAAAGCTTTGGGTTTTAATTTTTGAGTTTTAAACTTTTTTGTTTTTAATTTCTTTAAAAAAAAAAAGAAACACATTAATCCTGAAATGTTTACAAAACAATTTTCTTTGGTTGGTAAATTTGTCTTGGCATATTGAATTGGAAATTTGAAAGCATTCCGCGTTGAGGTGCAATTTGTTAATTGACTTTGCGGGGCGCAGACAGCAACTTGCAACGAGCAACTTGCAACTTGCAACTTGCAACAACCAATGTGCAACTTGCAACTCACATTTTTCACTGGCCATGTCAATGGCATGTGAAAGTTGCTGGGCGCCTTTTTGGCCACTATTTGAGCAACTGGTTGCTCTGGCTCTGGCTCTGGCTCTGGCTCTTGGCCAGCTCACCGGTTACTCCGGTGGGCGGTTGGGCGGTTAGGCGGTTCACGGGAGTAGGCGTGGCCCCCGTATTGATGATTTATACTCTCATATCGACCGGTGACAGCAGCTTTTTGGTTGAGGCAGCGTTTTCGGCAACGAAAGTGTTTTATTTTTTTGCCGATTTTTTACTTTTATTGCTTGCATTCAATTATTTACTTTTTTTTTTAGCTGCAATTTGTTGCAATTGCTTTCTTTCTTGCTTTTTTTGTGCAACGCCCACACTCGCTCAGTCACTCACGCAGATATATGGCCTAAACCGTTCTCCATATATAAAATATATAGGAGTATCGGAGTATCGGAGTATATATTTTATAGACAGACTCGACTCTTATAGACTTCCTCCCCTTGATGCACTTTTCGCAGTCATGCAAGTACAAATTAGTAAAAGTTGTTGTTTATGAAAGCGGAAATCTTTCACCAATCAATCAACCTGCCATATGCGAAAAAATTATGCGCATTGTTTAAATTTCGGAGCCAAAACATGAAAAACCGCAACTCGAATACTACTCGAAGTACTAAATATTGTTTGTTTTCAGTTTTCAGTTTCCAATTCCCAGTTTTTTAATCACGAAGGCATTAAAATGCCTGAAAATGTTAACACAAATTGGGCAAAAGTGTATCGATCGATCGAAAACGAGGGAATCAAATTCAAATTAAACGCTACGAGTATATCACATTTTTTACAAACTACCAGACATCGATATAGCCACTCAATCATTAATCAATCTTCTCGTTTCTCGTTTTCGTTTTTTGTTGAATTTTCTTAGACTTTTTTAATGGCTTTATTGTCTTTTGATTGACTTGCTTGGCTTTTTTATCCAGGCTCAACGGGAAAACGGGAAATGTTTGTATTCAATATTGTGTTTCTGGTTTTTTTCGCCAGCTTTTTTGTGGGTTGGGAAAACTCTACCATAGACATGAATATGCAATGGAAACCAAAAATAAGATTGCTTAAATGCTCTAATTTCCATATGGATATTACCATAAATATTTCCACAAATGTTTAAATGAATGTGCAATTTTTGTTTCGGGTTGTGGGCTTTAGTTTGTGTTGCATTTGTGTTGCATTTGTGTTGCATTTGTGGCAAGCAAAAATTGCATCATATTTTTTGTGGTTTTTTTGGACAGAGAAATAGAAAGGAAGAATATTTTGGTAGAGAAATAATAGTACAGAAAAGACACAGACTTTTTGGGTCTTGAAACTACCAGAAATAAAACCTTTTTTGACTCTAGAACTTAAAAACCAGATCAGACCGATCGCCTAGAGAGACTTTTTGGCGCTGTCTGGATATAGAAATAAACTCGAAAAGAACCTCAACCTGCTGGCCAGGTTAACATATCGAATCCAGTTGTCCAGTCGTTGTCGTGAACCAAATCTCGGGTTTATGGCGCACTAGAACCGGGCTGGCAACTGGGTCAGTCAGGCCTGAATCGGACAGAGGCAGTTGCTCCAGTTTCTGGCCAGCAAGCAGAAACAGCTTGCAATGGGAATCGAATCCACCGCATATGTTATGTATATAAAACAACTTACAAACGAAACAACAAAAAAAAAATCAACAGTTGGGTACCATAATCTTTTTTTTTTTTTTTCTAAGTGACCGCTAAAAAACTTTCTTTTTCGGCTGGCTTTTGTTTTTTGTTGATTTAGTTATAGTGTGTTGTGTGTGTTGTGTGTGTTGTGTGTGCTGTGTATGTTGTGTGTGCTGTGTGTGAGTGTGTGGCTCCTGCTATTGTTCAAGTTAATTAAAATTCGAAATTAATGCGCGGCTGACCGTTTGTTTGGCTGGATTTACGGCGGATGGAGTGCAGTTGCTTGAACGAAATTAAAGTAATTTACCATCAGCCACAATCCACTCCGAACACGCCGAAAAAACACAGAAAAACGCACAAAAAGTGTAATTAAATTATTGAAATCAAATTACAGTTAAATTACAATCTTAATCTTTTTAGAGCTCACGTATCATAACCCCATAGTGTACTTATCGCTAAGTCTGGATCTTTGTGGGTCAAGAAATCAAGAAGTCGGAATGTCAGAAAATCAAAAGATCAGAAACTCAAGAAACCATCTCAGAAGAGACCAGAAGACCAGAAGACCCGAAGACCATGTGTTCTTATTGTCTTTTCATTTCTTTAATGGATCTTTTATGGATCAGATCAGATCTTGGTCTGAACCGAGAGAGTTGGTCATCGAACTCGAAACGTGGTGGCATCTTCTCTGATCCATCACGATTAATCCTCTTTTGTTATTTTTTTTATACTTTCTGGTCTTCTTTAGATGCTCTTTTTTCACGGGTTTGTGTCTGAGAGTTCACCTGGGAATCTGGTGCATGTTATGGATCAATCTACCATAAGCCCAGCCAATCTAAGCCTGGTCAACTTCATTCCACCTTTTGCTAATTGAAGATATTAGATTCTTTAATCCTCAAGAAAGAAATATAACTTTTGGGGATGTTAACTTCTAAAACCCGCAGCTCTAGTCCATTTTCTTGTTTTTGAATCTAACAATATTTGTTGCCATTCAAGAGAAAATGGTTAAAAAATGGTTCAAAATTTAAATGAATTATTATAAATTCAATTAAAGTAGAACTTTCTTTAAAAAGAATAGAAACTCTACATAAAATCTAAAGATTATATTTTAAGATATTTTTTATCCTAAAAGTATTATTATTCCTCAAATTTCTACTATGTTCTACTCTGTATTTTCTGTAGATTAAAATGGTAAATATTATTGTGAACTTTACAGATTAATCGTTTCTGTATATAAAATATTTTCCCTTAATTGTTTCTATTCATTAAATATTACATTTAGTTTTAAAGAGTTTCTCCTAAAAAGATTTTCCAGCAATGATCCCTGACAAATTTCCCAACATCCGAGCTATTAAAGTCTTGACCTGTGAAAATTATACACTTTTTGGGAGTAAAATCTCTCAAGGGGTCGCCCATTAAAGGTTTGTCGTATCACTTGTTGTTGTATAATCGACACCCGACACCCGACACCCGACACCCGACACCTTAAGATCATCACTTTACCAGCTAATTAGCCAAAAAGCAGCAACACCAGCACTCCGATGATGCAACAGATTGGTGGCTTGGTTGGCGGTTGGTTTTGCCTCGTCTGGACCATTTTCTCCCTCTTTGGCTGGCCACGCTAATAATGCGATTATGTGTTGACTTAATAACACCGTTAGCCAGCTGCCCAGCTGCCCAACTGCCCAGTTGCCCAGCTTCCCAGCCTCCCCTTACTCCATTTAAAAACCTCTTTTGCTTTTGGCCATGATTCATGATTCCAGCCTCTAGCCCCGACAAAAAAACTGCATTTGTATTTGATTAACCCCGCGTTTGTGTTTTTTTTTTCAACTTTTTCTACCAAAAAAAAAGCATCGATCGAATGGAACCGCAAAACGCGGCTTAAACGGTCAATAGCCATCAATGTGCGGGGAGACCGCTGGCTCTGATGGAAACTTCAGTTTACTTAACGGAAAAAACCCGCCTCTGACCAGCCTCTGACCACATGCATAAGCCCTTGAATGGTTTTTGCATCGCGCCGAGCCGTGAGGTTTCAATTTTCATCAATTAAACGAGGAAATGCACTTTGCAGAGTTAATAAATGAAAGGCTTTCTTCGAGGCAAACATTGTATCGAGTCAAGTAGCAGGTGAGAAAATAATCATCTTTCCAGGAAGATCCAAGAAAAGAGACTTTGTAGATTGAAGACTCATCTTTCAGTTAAAAATCAATTCAAATATAAAAAAGAAAAACAAACTGCCTTGTTACCTCATTGGAGTTCATGGTCTCAAACCGCGCCAGAATCTCCTTGACGGAGATCTTGGACTCCGTGGGCTCCTCGAGAATGGTCTCCATGCGGCTGATGGATCCGCTGCTGGCGTTGCTGACCCTCCGGGTCTTGGTGCCGCCGACGAGCAGCAGAGCTGGAGGATTACCCGCTGGAATGGGGCACTGTGGCAGTGCCAGAGACTGGGCCAGAGACTGAGCCATTGGCTGGGACAGGTACTCCAGATTGGTCTGCTCCAGCTTGACATGCTCCTCCATTTTCATGTCCACCTCCAGATGCACCACCTCCTCCTCCTCCTGCTCCTCCTCGTTATTGTTGCTGTCCACATCCCGCTGGCTCATCTGCAGCTTGTAGGTGAGCTGCTGCTCCTCCAGGCAGCACTGCTCGCAGAGGGACCCGCCCGAGGAGGTGGACTTGATGGTGGCCGAGGCGGTGGCAGTGCAGCACTTGTACACGATGTCCTCCTCCACGCTCCAGGCGTTGTCATTGGCCAGGCCCAGATCCCCGCCAGATCCCCCCTCCGCTGGCATCAAGCAGCATTGCTCGTTCAGATCGCGGATGCTCTCATTGGTCAGCTGGTCGAGATCACTCCTCCGGGACTGGAGTTGCATTTGGAGATGTTGCTGGTGCTGCTGTTGCTGTTGCTGTTGCATCTGGGCACGATGCACCTGGGCAGCCGTGGTGCCGGTTATGTGAGCTATTTCCGCATCATCGGAGTCCGTGTAGAGCATTTCCTGCTCCTCATCCGTCAGATTGTTCAGCGAGTCCAAGGAGGCGCACTTGCATTCTGGTTCCTGGTCCGGCAACTGATCTTGCCCGGCCACCTGCTGCTTCTGCTGGCCCTGCTGCTGCAGCAACTTGAAGTTGTTGACCTTGTCGTGGTGCATCTTGCTGATGAGGGACTCCACCTTGTTGACAATGCTGCTGAACTTGTGGGGAACACTGCCGCCTCCGGTGGCCAGTTGCACTGAGGCAGCTGCCTGGGAGGACTTGCTGGCCCGAACACTCTGCGACATGCTGACGCGAACTCCAGGTTCAGGGATCAGGGTTCAGGACTTGACTTTGGCTTTGGATTTGGTGGCCATTTGGCAGTTTTGTCAAGTGAAAGTGTTCACTGTTCAGTGTTCAGTGTTCAGTGTTCAGTGCATCGTGACTGTTTAAAAAACAAACACAAAAAGCTTCAGCTATGGCTTTGGACTCGGCTTTGGACTCGGCTTTGGCTAATAACGAACCGCAGTGGCCAAAGTTTCGATTTGAATTGGCTTAAACACACAAAAAACACACATCAAGCCATCTCTTATTTATTTATTTATTATTATTTTTTTTTTGGTGTGGAAATTGGCAAAATGCAACTAAATGCGTGCCGTATTCGCATTCGTATTCGCATTCGTCGTTTGTCTTGTTATTTTTACGCTTTTCTGCCTCAATTTATTTTAATTTGCCATTTGCGGCGTGCCAGTTAGTTTTGTGTCTTTCCACTTGATGGACCGACTGACTGAAAAACTCAATCCGAGCTCCGAGCTCCCAGCTCCCAGCTCCTGGTCTTATCTATCGTATCGCTCTCTGTGCGAGCAGTTCGAGAAAAAAAAACGAAACAAATAAAACATGAAACTCCACAAAACTCCACACAAAAAATAAATCATTTTTCCCTCCTCATATAATTGCTTTCAAATCAATCTGGCACGGATGGCTGACTGGCTGACTGGCTGACTGTCTGACTGTCTGTCGGACTGACTGGCTAGTTGGCCAAATTATTTGCCAATTTCCAGATATCGGTTTCGGATTCCAACCTCTATTTCTTCCAATATCTTTCCTCTTTAAATGGAATGAAGCAATCACGTAATTATGGATCATGATTTGATGTATAGTTTAAGACAATCCATTGGCATCCTGTTTACTAATTGTTTTATTTTTGTATTAAATTAATTACTTTGGAGCCTTAGTAATTAGAGGATTAGTAAAAGAGGCTTTAATATTTACTACAAAGTATCTATAATCCTACAAGTATCAATAAAAAGTTTGAAAGAAAGCTTTAAAAACTGATCAAGTTATTAAAATTATGCTTTTATAAATCAAAAAACTATACAAGTTAACATTATTTTAAGTTACTTTAATTAAAATTTAAAATTTTATAAAAGAATTTAAAAGAAAAAGCATTGAAAAAGCAACTACAATTGGAACAGAATTTGGATATTAATTTGGATTAATAAAACCTAATAAATAAAGGTTTTAAAACGAATTTAAATTTAAGAATTAAGTATATAGATATTCCTTCACTAAGAATAAACCAAAAACTCAAAAAACTTTTCAAATATTAAAATAATACAAATAAAATGGCAAAAAAAAACAAACATTTAAATACTTCCTTTACCTTTGAATACCTAAAAAACAATAAACTATATTCATGAGTAACCAAAAAAAGGGAACCCTTGCGATTTCTCTGACCATTTTCGTGTTTGCCCGCTAACTGCCCACTGACCTAACTGTTTTGAAACGCACTGTCTGTCGTGTGATCGAAAGTGAAGCTTTATGTTTTTTTGTTTTGGGAAATGACAAATTTTCGAACTCTCGTTATTTAAATTCGATGTTTTGTAAGAGAATCGATTTGTTTTTATCATACTTTTAAGATATTTTCATATTTTTGGGTCATTCACTAGTACACTCAAAAAAAAACACTGAGACACAAAACAAAGCAAAACAAAACAAAATAAAGCAAAGAAACGAAGACACAACTGATGGCCAAGACGAGAATTGGTAAAAGAAAGTCCGCTAAGAATCCGGACCGGACGGAGCGACTTTTCAAACTGCGTGATGCCGTTACCGCACATTTGTAGCAACTGAATGCGAATGCGAAGACTGAAGACGGCTGAGTCGCGGCTCCAAACTGAAAAACTAAAAAACTGAAAAAAACTAAAAAAAAACTGGCTAAAACGGAGTTGGTCAAGACGAAGCTGGCTGGCTGGCTTGTTGGCCATTTCAATCGCAGCGGAGCAGAACAGAGAGCCGCTGAGTGGAGAGGGCTGAGTGAAAAGTGTGCTCTTGGCCAAGCGGAAAGCCACCAGAGAGCTTCTCCATTTCTCCATTTCTCCATTTCTCCATGGCCATGTTCCCTGCAGAGATAACTGTTTCGCCCCGCTCTCTTTCGAATTGGCCAGCTTTGGCGTTTAACGAGTTTTCACGCATAAAATGAATTGAATTAAAAAAACCAACAACAGCTTCAAAAAAAACAAAAAAGGAAAAAATGGTAAGCCAAGGCGGGAAATGGAGGAAAATCATTTTGTTTTTTATAACGAAGAAGTAGTATGAACGATTAAATACCCTACAAAAATATATATTCTAGGAGAAGTTCCTCAACAACCTTAAACTATTTCAAGTTCAGGAAAGATAGATTCAAATATTGTATCAAAAATAAGAGCTACAAAAAATGTAATAGATAGAAATTATTGTCAAGATACTAAATATTTCTCTTAGACTAAATCAAGATTTAATATAGTCACAGAAATATATAAAAAAAAAATTTCTTAAAATCAATTAAAAGATTCGAATCTTGTCTCGTTTGGAATCCATAAATAACTTTCTAGAGAGAATACTTTCTTAGTCCCGAAACCGAATTCAAGTTTAAAAATAAAATACATAAAAATATATAAAAATATATACAAGATATAAAATATATATAAGCAGGAAAAAAAAGAGAAAATAAAAGTAAATACAAGACACGAGTGATGGACGTGCGCCAGCTATGAATATCATCCAAGCGGAGTGGAGGATGCTTCCATACATGGAACTGGAAACTGGTCACTGGAGCCTCTAGAGCCAGTAAAGCCACTGAGACCCACTGAGCTTTAAGGCGTGCAAATAATATAAATAAATAAAATAGAAAACCCAACCAGATGGCTTTCAAATGGCACTCGAAAACGCATTAAGCCATGCCACTCCGATTAAGACAATCAATAGGCTTAGTTTTGGATACAGAAATATTGTAGATGCGAAAACATCAACAAAATCTTTTTGGTCATTATATCATTATCTTGAGGCCACAAAAAGAAGAAATAATTCAACTATTTGCACTTAATTAAGGCCACATTATTATTATGACCAACCTATGCAATTATTCACGCAATTAATGCAATTATATTTCCAGGCAGGTGAACTAAATGGTTGCCATAAAAGATAATTGATAAAAAATACTAACAAGTTTCAAATGGTATAAAAAAAATAACAAGAAGTTAAAAAAAAACACTATTAGTTTATAGTTAATTACAATATATGTTATAGTTTTGAATAAAAATCATATCAAAGTATAGAAACAAAGTCTCTAAACGAATAGTTTTGGTTTCAAGATGGGCGTATTTTCGTTGACAAAAGAAATGATTATATATTATATTTAATATATTTTAAGAATAAAGAATACCTTTTACTTACCTCTTCCTTGTGAGTTTGAAATAAAATATTATGTTAAAAAACGTCTTACAACTATTTATCTTAACAAACTATTCCCGCTTTAAAGTTGGTTAGTTGGAAAACCTAGCATACTTTTCGACATATTCGAAAATATTGTTGCTGGGAAACTACAATAGTTTTACTTTTTTTTTTAGATAATAAAAACCATTTTTTTTAACAAAGAAAACCACTCATGCAGGAACAATTTTTGCATAAATTTCTTGTTCCTTAAATATGGACAATACATCCAAAAATTGCTGAAATATTTGAATATATTTGGCCAGAAAAATTGACAGGAATTTCCAATAAATTAAACTTTAAAATAAAATTTGACATATTTCAGATAAAACCCAAAGCTTAGAATGTGCAAAATGTGAAAAATATCTAAACCTTAAAATTAAAATAAAACAAAAACATTTCGAGACTCACCTTGCGGAACTCCTGGACAAAACTGGTGACCATCGACTGGATGGCGGCTGCCCGGGCGGCATGGAGCGCCAGATGCTTCCCGTTCCTCAGGTTGAGTTGGAGGGCCGCCGGACGCGGCAGGGTGACGGCGCTCTGGATCTCCCCGAAGGAGATGGCCTGCACCACGATCAGGTAGTCGGCGTCGCGCCGGGCCAGGTACAGGCCGCTGTGGGAGACGCCCATGATACTGACGTCCGGGTAGAGAGGAGCGCCTTGGACAGCGAACAGGCGGGCGAAGTACAGTGGCCAGTCGCGAGCCATGTCCACCAGATGCCGCTTCACCAGGGCCCTCACTTGCTGTCCGGCTCCGGTTCCGGTTCCGGCTCCGCCAGTACTCCTGGCCGACAGCGTGTCCACACTGACTCCGTGGCCGTGGAGCATGTTCAGGGCGGAGCTCTTCTCCTGCGGCGTGATCCGCAGGCACGGAGTCACCCCGAAGACATCGCCCAACACCTGGGCGAAGAGCAGATCCAGGGCCACCGGCGGTCCGATCGACTCGTGCGGCTGGAAGACCTCCTTGCGGACGCGCAGCTTCCACGGCACTCGGTTGTAGGTCAGACAGGCACTGCTGGCTCCGGCTCCAGAGCCCGGTCCTGGGCTGACGGCTGGCGGTGGAGGCACTGGCGCCGGAACTACTGGCGGCGGCGTGGCCACTGAACGCATCGAATCCAGCTCCTCGCGCATCCCGGAGCTGGCCGAGCTCTTGCGCTTCCGTTCGTGCTCGTACTTTTGGGCCATGTGGGTGCGGAAGGTGGCAGGTCCACGTTCCTGCTCCCTTTCCCTCTCCCTCTCCCTTTCCCGTTCCCGTTCCCGTTCTCGCTCTCGTTCCCGCTCCCTTCGTCCTGTGTTGTCCAAGCTGGCCTGGATGACCCGCGGCGGAGCCGGCTGGTAGACTTTGTGACTCTCACGCTCCCGCTCCACCTGGCGGAGCTCGTAGAGACGCTCGCGTTCCCGCTCCCGCTTCTCGCGCTCCTTCTCGCTGCCACTCCCAGAGGCGGGGCCCTCGACCTCCGCCCGGTCCCACACGGACTCAGAGTAGTCCTCGCGATCCCGGCTGCGACTGCGGCTGCGGGATCGCTCCCGCTCCGACTGCTCCCAGCCAGCGGCCGCCGGCGAGGAGGAGGCCGAGTGGTTGTGGTGGTGGTGGTGCTCCTCCAGGTGCAGGTGGTGGTGGCTGCTGTTGTTCATCATCTGGTGGTGCTGCTGCTGGCGCACTGCTCCGAAGGTGTCGCGCTCCTGGCGCTGGATGAAGGCGGGCACGTGCTCCTTGGTGCCGGCTATCCGGTAGTCCGGCTCCGGTTCCGGACTCCTCGTCGTCGGAGGACTCTGCGGCGCTGGCGGCGGAGCTGGCGGGGCCATGCTCGGCGGCCGGATGGGCGGCGGCGGAGCCGGGACACTCGGAGCCGGCGGCAGGAGCACCCCAGGCCATCCACCCGAAGGCGGAGCAGGCGGCGGCGACAGCTTGCCCTCCATCCGCTCGATCTGGGCACGCACAGGGATGGCATGCGGTTCGTTGGAGCCGCCAGGAGCAGAGCCGCCACCTCCGGCAACGCTGGCAAAGAGGCCGCCCAGCTGCTGCTGGAGCATCAACTTCCTGGTGTCCTCCAGCTTGGCCGGAGCTCTCTGCTCCGACTTTGTGGACACGGTGGAGCGTACCGAATGGCCCGCTGTCACCTGTTCCAGGCGCTGGCGCATCTCGGAGCTGAGCTTGAGCTTGCCCACGCTTCCCGGCGGCGGACGGTCGGCTCCGATCTCGAAGCTCTTCTTGGCCAGCTTGGTGGTGGTCACGACGCCCATGAGCGGCGGTGGTCCCACTGCATCCTGCATATCCCTTCCGCCTCCGGCTCCCGTCGTGCTGGTGATTGCCGTGGTGGTGCTGGTGCTCGTCTCCAGCCGAATGCTGCTCCTCATCATCTGCGGCTGCCCGCCCATCATCGGGGGCGGGGTGGGACTCTCGATCTCGAACTCCTCCCACTCGATGGCCGTGGCGGTGGCAGCTCCTCCGGCCGGGCCACCGTTGCTCATCAGCTGCTGGTGCGAATGGTGCTGGGCCTGGGGCGTGGTCTTCCTCTGCTGCTGGCGCATCTTGAAGGCGAAGAAGTCCTCCTCGGTCTGGAACTGGGGCTCGTCCTGCGGTGGCGGCCAGCGCCACTTGCCAATCCGCACGGTCTTGGCCCGGCCGTAGGGATCGAGGAAGTGTCGCGTCTCCGAGGGATCCTTGCACTCCAGTGGCGGTGGCATCGGAGGCGGTGGTGGTGGTGCCGGCGGCTGCATGGACTCCATGACCACCAGACTGCTCCGCGTGGTCTTCACCCGCAGCGGAGACTGGGGTGGAGGCGGCGAAATGGAAAGGCTACTGATGACTCCACCCGAAGAGGCCACCGGAGGCGGTGGCGGAGAGGAGGAGCTGGTGGCCGCCGCTGCCGCTGCCGCCTGTTGGCTCAAAAGGGTCTGGAGCGCCTGGTTCTGGGCCAGGAGCTGCTGCTGGATCTGCAGGTTCTGGGCCATGGCCGACTGGAGGAAGGCCCGCTGCACCTGCTGCTGGTAGAGGGCCGGGGCGGAGTCCGTCTCCGCCGGCAGCTGCATCAGTTGATGGAGCAAGGGATCGGCTCCATTGCTGTCGGTGCTGCCGCCTCCTTTGATGGCCACCACGAGGTGGTTCTTGTCTTCCAAGTTGTAGAGGTTCTCCAAATGGTTGGGCATCAGTTCGTTGATGTAGTCGTCAAGGTCTTCGATCTCCGATTCCGATTGCAAGTCATCCAATAAGAGCTCCTCCTCCTCCTCCTCGTTCTCCTGCTTTTTCACAGCACTTCCTCGGATGCTGGCGGCCAGGGATCTGGCATCGGACAGTTCGTCCAGGGAACCATCCAGCACTGGGCTGAACAAGTCGTCCAGGAACTGGTCCACATCGGAGGCCTGCGAGGGCACTCTCACCCGCCGGACGTGCGAGGCCAGAGAGGGAGCTTCGCTGGTGTCCGACATGGCCGAGGATCGGGTGGCGTACTCCGCCTTGTCGGCGTACTTGCTGGAATGGGAGCCGTGGGAAGCGGCGTGGGATCTGCGCCCGGCGTGCTGGGACTTCTGGTAGCGCGGAGCCGTCTCCTTGCCCATGGGAGCCAGTCGCTCCGCGGAGTGGTATCGGTCGTTGAGGCGACTCTCCGAGAGGCCGAGGGTGTGGAGCGGCTCCTGGGAGTCGCAGTCGGTCTGGACCGGAGCAATGTCTCCGGCCAGCAAGTCGTCCAGGGACTTGGAGCGGGACTTGGCTTGGCTCTGGCCGGAACTCGTGCCCGGACCCGGACTGGGTTCCCTTTCGAAGTAGCGCTCGTTGAGGGCCGAGCTCCTGGAGAGGAGTTCCCGGCTGCTGCGTCGCTCCCGCGGCAAATCCTCCTTGACCCCGGCTGTGGGCGGAGCTGGAGGCGGCACGGCAGGTCTCTTGACAGCCTCGGGCAGCGGAGTCCTGGCAAACTTGGCTCCCGAGCGCAGCAAGTCGCTCCTGGGAGCCGGGAAGGCCGGACACAGCTCCTTCTCGGCTATCAGATCCATGACGTAGTCCAGGCCACAGCTGTCGGTCAGCTGCTGACCATCGTCGAGGACCAGGGTCCAGCCCCGACTGGAGACTCCCAGGGAGGAGACGGCCAGGGCGGCGGCCTCTTCGCAACTGGTCCAGGAGTCCACGGCCACCGTCTGGCTGGCCTCGTCCGGCAGGGTCAGGGGCAGGGCCATGTCGCAGCCCCGCGTCCAGGCACGCCACTCCAGCCAGGCGGGCACGAAGCTGCGCCCGGCACCGCCTCCCGTGGCAGTGCTTCCCGACCCGGACTGACGCAGCAGCTGGCGCAGGAGCAGGGGACGCAGACTGGGAGGAGCCTCGTCGTCGACGAAGCGCATCAGATACTTGCTGAAGGCGGCGCTGGGCTGGAAGCAGCACAGGCACTGGCCCAGGAGCTGCCACAGCCGGGTGGCCTCAGTGGAGGTGGGCGGCAGGCCGTGGACCTGGTTGCAGAGCTGCACCAGAATCTCGTCCCGGAGGCCGCGCGAGCTCAGGGCCTTGTGGACGATATAGTCGGCGAGGAGCTTCTCCTTGGCTCCCTCCAGGGACTTGTCGTTGCTCCAGCGCAGGATCAGCTTGAACACGGCCAGAGCGTCCTGGAAGTCCTGGTCCCGCGAGGCGGCTCTGGACAAGAAGGGCGCCGTGATGGGCTCCCTCCTCGGCTGCAGTCTCATCCCGTTGCAGTAGACGCTGCTGAACTTGCCGAAGGAGAACTGGGCCAGGTCCTCGGGCAGCTGCATGGCGGCGTTCGGAGGTCCCGGCACCGTGCCCAGGACCTTGACCAGATTCCGGTCGCCATGTGGCGGAGACCAGCCCTGCAGCTTGGAGTAGATGAAGGCCAGCTCGGCGGGAATGTCCAGGTAGCTCAGCTGGCTCCTCTCCAGCACCGCCTGCTTGGCTTCGCGAGCCTCCCGAGCCCGCTGCGCCGCCTCCCGGGCCTCCTGGCGCCGGCGGTGGTCGGAGCGCAGCTGCTGGACCCTCCTCCTGGCGTGTCGTCCTCGCCACAGGCGCTGTGCCGTGACAGCTCCCTTCCGGAGCTGCTGGTAGCGCTGCTGCTCCCGCTGGCCACGCCAACGGGCCTGCAGCTTGGTGGCCGCCGCCTGGCGACGTGCCAGTTGCCGGCGCACCAACATCCCGCGGACATGGCGCTGGACACTGACGGCGGCGCGACGGAGACGCTCCGTCCGGCCGCTTTCTAGGGCGCGGTGGAGGGCCTCGCGCAGGAAGACCCTCGTGGCGCCCAGCTGGTAGTCCGGACCCTCGACGCCGGTTCTCGGCATGGCCTCGAGGAGGACGCGGCACAGCTCGCGGTAGGGCGTGCCTCGGGCCAGCGGACTGGCTAGGAGGTGGCGGTAGCGCTCGACGAAGTGCTGGAAGCGCAGGCGCACCGGATAGCCGCGCTGCCGGATCTGGATGGTGTCCAGCATGCCCAGGTAGCGGAGCTGCTGCAGCACGCAGGGCATGTCCATGCGCAGGGCGTGCTTCTCCTGGTTGGGCTTGATGCAGCGCACGAACCAGGGATGGCACCTGCCCATCGACTGGAGCAGCTGCTGCAGGGAGTCGGCGAACCGGGCAGCCACGGTCGGTGTCCTGGGCTTCATGGTCACGAATCTTCCGTTGCTGCCCTTGGGCAGGGTCTTGCCGGCGTCCCGCTGGGCTCGCAGCTGCTTGGTCAGCTCCCCCACGAGGGTCAGCCGGCTAGAGGCCAGCAGTTCCAGGACATCGCCGCGCAGGGCGTCCCTATTCTTGTCCAGAAACCCGTCCACACAGTACCAGACCTGGCCAGCGTAGTGGGTGACGCCGAACTCCTGGGCCCCGATCCGGGGACGGGCGTATAGCTCGCTCAGGGCATGGTTGTAGTGGCACTTCTCGAGGAAACTCAGGTCCGTGGCACGTGGGAAGTTGGACTCGTCGTCCAGGAGATGGCAGATGCCCACCGGCTTCTTGGCCAGCAGATGGATCACCGGCAGGTTGTCGTCCCAGGCCAGGGGCGTCCACTCGAGGCGCTCGCGGGCGTACTCGGCCTGCTCCAGCTTGAAGACGTGCTTGTTGAAGTACAGCTGGAGGTTCTCGTTGGCGTAATTGATGCACAGCTGCTCGAAGCTGTTCTCGGCCAGGTCCTCGAACCCGAAGATGTCCAGAATGCTGATGCGGTGGGCGTCGTGGGTGCCGCCCTTCTGGACGATCGAGTTGATCCGCGACACCAGCCAGTTGAAGAGTCCCGCGTACAGGGCCTTGGCGAAGGCGTCTCTCGCGTCCAGGGCCTGGTCGATGCCCAGCGGCGTGTGGAGCCGCTCGGCCCGAGCTTCCGTGGTCCGGCTGGTCAGAGCCCGGTGCAGGCCATCGGCGCTGATGTGGAGCAGATGGGCAGCCCACTTGATCTCGGCATCGGATCCCACCTCGACTCCCTCCTGGCCATGGCGCAGCTGGCGGCGATGGAAGTAGACGTTTCCGAGATGCAAAACGGCGGCCAGGACCCGGACGATGCCTTCGCGCTCGCCCTCGGAGACGCCCAGGACCTGCATGGCGCCCTGCAGCGACTCCCAGTCCACGCGGCCGCTGGCGCAGTCGGTGGCTCCCTGGTTCAGGTAGAAGTACTTGTCCGCCTCGAGGAGGCCGTACTTGGAGCGCTCGGACTCGGAGAGGCCGCCGAGCAGCTCGTAGAAGACGTGGTAGTTGCGCTCACCCGGCGCCTGGGTCACGATCCTGGACTTCTCCAGCAGGTACTGGGTGATCTTGGCGCCCACAATGGCTCCGCTCTTGAAGTACACCTCCAGGTACTTGCCGAACCGGGAGCTGTTGTCGTTCCTGGCGGTCCTGGCATTGCCGAAGGCCTCCAGCAGCGGGGCCGCTTCCAGGATCTGTTCGGTGATGACCGCCGAGGCGGATCCTCCGCCAGGGACAACGGCGGCCAGGTACTGCATCACCAGCTTGGTGGACTCCGTCTTGCCGGAGCCGCTCTCGCCGGAGATCACCACCACCTGGGGCGAGGGCAGGGCGGCATGGGCCGCTGCTCCGATGGCGAAGAGATGCGGCGGCAGGGATCCCAGTGGCCTGCCGGCGTACTGCTTGGCCACCTCCAGGCCGTAGGCGTCGGGGAACATCTTGTAGGGATTGACGGCAATCAGAATGCTCCCGGCAAAGGTGTAGATGAGGCCTTTGTCGTAGCGCAGGCGCAGGTTCCAGAGGAGCGAGGCCTCGTGCAGGTCGTCCAGGAGGGTCATGTCCTCCACCCCGCTGCTGCCCAGATCCTGGCGGGCTCGCAGGTTACCCTCGCCCGGCTGCAGGGCAAACGTCTGTGGCTGTAAGGGAGAGAAAATGGAAACTATTAGTCATCCGATATGGAGGAGGTTCTGTCCGTGGAGATTGGGAATCCAAAAAGTAAACAAATCTCACATGGCGGGCTATGACATCGCTGGCCAGAGTGGACAACCGCTTGACGACCTGCGGGTAGCGGTGGCACTTAAGGCGGCGCCGGCGGCTGGCGGGCAGGGCAGGATGATGGGCGGACAGAGCCGGTAGATCCGCTATCTCCCCCTCACTGCCCATCATCTCCTCCAGGCTGGCCGGGCGCTGACGGCGCAGGACATGGGGCGAGAGCAGGGCCAGTGACGGCGATTGGGCAGGACTGGGGGTGATGGAGCCACCGCCGCCACGCTGCCAGGGCTCCAAGTGGAACCGGACAATCCGCATCCGGATCCGGATCCGGAAACCAGCCCAGAAATCAACGCGTAAAGAAAAGAAAATACGAAACGAAACGAAACAAGATCAGAGCTGGTGGCCCGAGAGGCGTCTTGAATGCAACTGAAAGGAATCGGATTCTGGCGATGGCTCTGCCACAATTTTCCCCAAACGTTTCTAAAACGGTTTTTCCCAACCGAAACACGTTCTTTTTAGCCAATCGGGAGTGGGGTAGAGCGATCGGGGAGAGGCCGGACCACTTGGAACCCGACCAGACCAGACCAGACCAGACCAGATGACACTCCTGAGCTACTCGGTGTGGGCCACCAGAACACGCACACGCACACGCTCTCCAAAAACCAAAACAACAAATGCATTCAATAAATTATGGGAAACAAAGTAACCGACTAAGAAAGACTCTAACTCTAGACTAAGAATGTTTCAAAATATGTTTCATTTATGAGTAAGAATTCTATCATAATCCTTTTTTTTTAGTTACTTTATTTAGTTACTCATTAAGATTAATAAACTTCTTTCTTTTATTTTAAAAGAGTATTGAAAAAATATCTAGAAATAAACAGAAAGAAGAAACCCGATCGATCGATCGCCTTTCAATTAGTCGGAGAATGTGTGGGACTTTCTCCAACTCTGAATCCAACTCGGAGACCAACTCTGAGACCAAGATCAATACCAAAACCCAGATCCGGTTCTTGGGCTTCTTCAGATTAAAGTTTTCAGTCTAAAGTCTTCAGCCATAACATCTCTAGACTTCAATCTTCAGTCTTTAGTTCTTCAATCTAACTTTTTCAATCGTTGACCCTTGAGGCAAAGGTTGAGGTTTGTCATTTAATAACAAAATACGACAAAGGCGTGAAAAGAAGAAACTAAAAAATTGTCACTAAATTTTCTTAAACTAAAACTTGAATTATTAAACAAAGAAATTAATTTAACTTTAGATTTCAACTTTGATACCTTGTTAAGCTCTGAAAACCACAAAGAATACAAAGAATTCACTTACTTATTGCTTTGATTTCTATTGTAGAATAAATATCTTAGTTAATAATTGGTCGAGTGCCGCGATTACACCTCTCAGCACCTGGTTGGGTAACCAGACATTATCCCAAGAACTGGAAACTGATCCTAACCAATCAGCGATCCAATCTGAGATCCTCGGGCCAGAGGAGAACACATGGGCTGGCAACAGGTTCAACTTGCAACAGGATGCAAGTCACATGTGGCCGGTTTTTTGTTTCGATTTTTTAACGATCTTGCAGCTGGAATACCGCTACAGTTAACGTTATTCTGCTGTGTAGCTGCACTGAGCGAAAAGTTACTTAAAGTTATTAAAAAATTAAATAATAAAAAGAAAGGAAAACAAATCATAAATCATTAAGAAAGTATAACCATAAAGGAATATTTTAGCAAGAAAGTAAGTTTTTATTTATTTAGTAAAAACTTGCAACATTTTTAGGACAAATATATCTTTTAAATGAAACCCAAAGCCTGTAAAATATAATAAATATCTTGCTTTCTTTTTAACCGTCTTGTCTCTACAATTGCGCCTTTTTTTAAGACCCACTAATCATTTTTTTTAGTGTACGTTGACACTTTTCTTTAATTGCAAATAAAAAGTTAAGCCGTTTTCTGTGACAATTTCTAACAACACCCAAAATTTCGCAAATAAACTTTCGCAAATAAAGATCCCAGGGAAAGGGCCACAAAGAGGTCTTTAAAGAACCCTCCCCGATTTCTTTCAGTGCCTGCTGGCTAATGCTGGCAACTGGCCAGTGATTGCCCAGAGAGGTCTGTCTCCTCATAATTGCACTGAACCGACGGAAAGGAAAAAAGGAAACGTGGCTGCTGGTCGAGTCGAGTGCAATTATTTAGTCGCAGACTTGCCCCGAGTACAGTCTGTACAGTAAACACTTTGTTGGCTGCGAAATTGGCCCATAAATCCTCGGTTAGAGTACACACATTCCATAAATTCCAACAAGCCCCTCGGGGCAGCCCCAAAATAAACACAAACACAGTCGGTGCAAACAGTTTTGGGTCTGTTTTGGGTCTGTTGGGTTTTTGGGTGAAAATAGAGAAAAGCATTCATGGGCTGCGGCGAAATCGGAATCGAAAATCGAAAACTGAAAACTGAAAAAACCAAAAACCCAGAAACCAAAAACCAAATAAAACCGAAACCCGAAAACCGACAAACAAATTGAAAAACCAAACAGTGAGCCACGAAAAGCAAACGAAGGTGTGAAAAAAAAAGTGTCTTAGCAATTACTACACTGAGAGAAACTAATCTCTAGACCAATACTATCCAATACTAACCTTGCCCTTGATGAGCGCCTGAACAACGATCACCTGAGCGGCGCGATGCACTTCCTGGATCTCGCCAGGAATGGGATGACCCATCCCCGGATCGAACCAGACCAGATCGCCTTCGGCCCAGTCCATGGCTCTCTTAGTTGCTCCTCCTCCTGGTTCTTCTCCTGGTCAGGTCAAGTTTTAATCGAAAAACGAGACTTTCCCGATCCTGGTCCGTGGCTTCCGCTTCTACCAAAAGGCGCGCGGATGCAATACTATCTCTCTCTCTCTCTGGATCGGTTGGGGGCTGGATCGGATTGGGGGCGTGGCTGGTGTCTTCAAACCGGTTGAAACATTGCTGCAAGAAATAAAGTTCATTTAATAAGTTTACTTTTTTTATCTTCAAATTCTTTCAATATTTTGAGTCTTTCTAAGCAACTTATCAGATATATATATCTCTTTATATATCTCTTTATATATTTTATACATCTCTTATATATATTTTATATATCTTATATATAGAGGAGTATCTCAAACCGATTGTGATTGTAATCGTGAGCGATTCACAGCGAATGCTGAGCCGAGTTTCGAGTCAATGACGCGAAGGCCGCGCTCCATGAATGAAAGTAAAGATTGTTTCGTTTTTTTTTGTTTTCTGTTTTTTTTTATAATATATATTTTTTTAATTTTTGTCTCTGTGGAAAATGTTTGCCAAGCGAGACCGAGCGAAGTGCAATGAAATGCAACACCAGAGCCCCAACAAACTAAAAAAAACCTGAAGCGGCAACAATGAGTGGCATTAAAAAAAAGTGGCAACATTCAACAATTCATTGCAGAAGATCCGAAGGGAATTGAAGAAAAAAAACAACTTTGAATTAATGATTGAATTAAAATGATTGAATAAGACAAATGCTTGGCCTGGCAAAAAGGTTAAAGGTAGAGCTGAAGAATTATAGTATAAAAGTCTATATATAGTTTAAAAAGATTCCAGAGATCTTTTTGTGAAGAAATAAACATTCTTACAATTCAAAATTTTGAAAAAAAAACAAAAATTAATACTCAAAATTATAGTATTCTGTAAAAATGTAGTTTAAAAAGATTCCAGAGATCTTTAGAGAACAAATAAACATTCTTACAATTCAAAATAATGAAAAAACCCCAAAAAGTTGTTCAAAAAAATAAAATAAAACCTCTTCCTTGATATATATCTAGGGAATGGTTTCAAAATTATGATTGTAAATGCGAAGAAATATAAGAATTATTAGATATCAAGATTCCATTCCATATTTAGAGAATTCGATTAGAAACTCTCTTCCTCGATTAATATGCAGGGAATGGTTTCAAAATTATGATTGTCTTGAAAAAAAAAACCCCAAAAAGCAGCGCTAAGAAACTATGTCCAAAAAATTCAAGTTCATTAAGAAATTCCCCAAAAAAAAAAAAAACGCCAAATCGTAAATAATGAAATGCAAAAAGGAATAAATGTATATAGGTTGGCCAAAAGAATATTCAAGAAATGTGGCAAGAGGTAAGAGGCAAGAGGCAAGACAGACACGACACGCGTCTTTTCTTATTGTTTTAGTGGCAACGGTTTGTTGTTGTTTTGTCTCTGTGGCCTTTTCTCAGGCGAAACTTTCACCTGTTTTGCGGCAAATACCTTCAACACATACTCGTATACATAAATATTTATGGACTAGAGGAGAAAAAAAGCAGGCAAGTTGTCGCGATTTGATTGGATTGGCTTTGGTTTTGGCTTTGGCTTTGGCTTCGACTTGAATTGGATTTGATTCATGCCGTTTTGGCTTAAAAAGTGAGTCAATCGCTTTTGGTTTGGAGTTTTTTTCGTAGTTTTGGGCCTGGCCCAGTAACGAATCTGGCCAAGTGGCAAGTGCTTACGAATTAACAGAGTCAATATACAGTGGAAACTCGTTTCATGGATCCAAATACGAAAAAAAAAAAACACGAGCATAGAGGGGAAGCTGCAGACTGACACTTTGTCAGACAATTTCATTCAGTTTTTTTTTTTTTTGGTTTTTCGGCTGTCTCTCTCTGGCTTGGCTAGCCCTGTCTCTTTTCGATCTTTCGGGTTACACAACAACAACAATAACAACAACAACAATATCTTGGCTCTAGCTCGGCTACGGGTTCGACCGCATTCCAAAGCTAAGACGTCGCTGCCTGCACTCCGCGTTTAAAGCTAACATATTGTAGAAGAAAAACAACAACAACAAACTTGAGAAGAAGAAGAAGAACAACAACAACAGCTACAATAACAACTACAACAAAAGATACCTTACCCATAAACAACAACCACAACAAGAGCTCGTAATCAATGAGCAAATATCCAACGATGTGGAATAACAATCAGAAGAATTCTCATTCCATGAGAAACTAATTGTTCAATCATTCGTAAAAAATCCTAAAAAAAATTAACTTGACAACAAAATTGGAAAAAAAGACAAATCAAAAATCGGAAATGCCATAGTTTGTAAGATTTTTATACATAATTATGATATGATTTGTCAACTTAACAGCTCTTATAACCTCTTTGAAATGTAAAACAAAGAAAAACTTTAACTCTATCGTATCGGTTTAAAAAATAAGGATTATTTCCGAGGAGGTAAAAACCCTTTCCTGACTCTGCGTAATGTTGCTTTAAAATTTTTGCAACAATCGATTCAGAATCTTCCAAATTGTTCCATTTACTACAAAATTACTCCAAATTGCATGAAAAAAACTAAGAATTTGTGAGGTTTTAAAAGCTAAAACATAGAAAATGTATCTAGTTTCTTAGGAAATATTATATTTTATATTAAAATGGTATTTTTAAACTATATATATTTAAAATATCTATAAAATACAAGCAATACAGGAATAGACTGGCACAAAGTCTGGCTTTTAGAGGCTAAGGACGTTGCTAAAGAGGCTGAAAAGGCGCCAGCCGAAGGACCTGTTACCGTAGACTTAGTAGATATTTGTTTTGTTAAATATTTATTACTATAATTAGTAGTAGCTATTATAGTAATAACTAACTAAGTGGCTGAAAAAATAGATAGCAAGCCTATAATGAGGTCATTGGAGATCCCGTTTGTCTTAATAAATATTTAATTTCAAAAAAGGAAGGAAAATTTGTAAAATATATATTCTAAAATATTTAAAGAATACAAAGAATATATTTATTTTTTGCATACTCTTCTAAAAAGAACATCTTGGTTTTAAAAAAAGAAAAATTCTCAACTTTCAATCAAGTTTGTTGCCTAAGTCTTTTGATTTTTCATTGAAATTATTTTTTATTTGTTTTTTTTTTTTTTTTATAATATTTCTTTATACAAAAATAGTTAATACAAGAACGCTTCTATTGTATCTTTTCCTCATTATCATTCCTTATTTTCAATTTTTTTGGGAAATATTTCTTGAAGCTCAAACAGTTCCCATGACGAGAAAAAGCCAAAATCTTGGCATTTTTTAAGCTCAGTTTTATTCGATTTCTAAAAATGATTTGTTATCAACAGCGACCGCACCTGCTTAGATGTTTGAATGCTTAAAAATGCTTAAATGTTAAGTTATGCATAAAGTCAGGTCCAAAGTCAGGTGTTGGCTTTTGTCTCTCGGCCAGGCTAGTTTCTAGCTTTGAGTGTCGCGCTGTGTTGGAGACATTCTTGGCATAGCTGAGGCCCTAAACGAGTGTGTTGGGAGGGGGGAGGGTAAGAGCCGCACCTCTGTGTGGCTGCCACAAAGAGAAACTCGCACAACACACGCACAACCATCGAAATGCGAACTTTAATTAAATTGTTTTTCTTTTCCTCTCATTTTGTTACTTTTTATTAATAAATTGAAACGATTTTTTTAGTCTTCGAGTTGCAATTAATTTCGATTTACTTTGCTTTACTTTCAACGCAAGGTGCAAGTTGCAAGTTGCAAGTTGCGTTTTTTATTATTTTTTATTTCGTTATCCACTTAACACATTCGCTGCAATTATGCATTATTTATTGTTTATTGTTGATGTTTTTGAAATAATTTGCAGAGTTTATGGCTTTTCGATATGCAAGTTGGCTTTCGTTTTTGTTTCGGCTGCGTGATCGGCTGTCTGATCGAAAACTAACGATAAGCTACATATAACCAAAAAGCATAAAAAACCATGGAATATGCCATAATTAATACGTTTGCTTGTAAATTTCCAAAAAACGATTCATTAAAAAACCGTAAATCTCAACTACTTTTTAATCGAATTTAAAGCATTATCATAAATCGAGATAAAAATAAAAGATATTGCTAAGAAAAACGTAAATTCAAGCTACTTTTTAATGGAATTTTAAAGAATAATCACAATTCTAGCTTAAAATAATAGATATTCCTAAAAAAATCCTAAATTTAAACTACTTTTTAATGTAATTCAAGCTTAAAGTGAAAGAAATTCCTAAGAAAAACGTAAATCTAAACTACTTTTTAGCGAAATTTTACGGAATAATCGCAATTCAAGCTTAAAATGAAAGACATTTCTGGAAAAAAACCTTAAAAAAATGGAATTCGAATCACAATTCAAGCTTAAAGTACAAGAAATTCCTAAAAACCTTTCATTTAATCTACTTTTTCATCAATTTTAAGCTTAAAATCAAAGAAATTCACAAAAAATACGTAAAACTAAACTAGTTTTAATGGAATTCAAGGATAAAATAATACAAATTAATGGAATTTTAAAGCATATCAAGCTTTAAATAAAAGAAATTCCTCTCTAAGAATGCAAACTTGATCCGACATTCCAATCTTATAGCCAAAAACGGCTTTAATCTGACCTTCCAGGCCAATTCAATCTGTTAGACTGCACTCCAGGTGAGCTCCAGAGGCTTCTGCTTCAGGCCAGGCCGGGCCATTTCAATTAAACAAAGTCTGGATGTCTGACGGGACTGACTGACAGTTTGACTTATTGGCTAAAAGCTTTGGCCCGTCTGGAGTGGAGGGAGTGACTGGCCATATATTACACCGATCGTGTTGTTGCAGCAAACAGCAAACAGCAAGCAGTGAGGAGTGCGAAGTAAGCGGCTTAATTGCCCTGCCTGCTGCCTGCTGCCTGCTGCCTGAGCATTTTCGGGCTGAGCTTGCTGGACAAATAGAAAATTTTTGATGTAGAAAGAAGAAATATTTAGCAAGAAGTCAGAGTCGCAGTCGCAGTCGAAGTCTGGGCACGATTTCACTAGCCATAGCCAGAGCCATAGCCAAGTTCGAGCTAAAATGGCGACACACACAACAAGAGAGTAAGCCAAAAGGCCAATAAACCTTTGCAGAAAAAAAAAAAAGCGCGCCATGTTGCCAGCTTTGCTGCTCATCGATCACCAACACATTCGAACAAGCACGCGGCACAGATAGATAAACAGAGACAGATACAGAGATACAGATACAAAGATACTCTGGGGCATGGATAAGTTTATTCACGCAGAGTCTGACTAAAAAAAAAGAGGGGAAAAAAAAGGGAAATCTGTAGCTCGTCGAGGGAGACAATTGAAAGTGGCATAAAATCAGGCGCAGTGGCATAAACTATTCTAACGATCGATCGAGGGTGTCACTGGGAGAGTCCGCTTCGGAGGAGTGCCACAGTGCCGCAGTGCCACAACGGCACTCGCTGGCTTTTTGCAAATGCGTAGTACCAAGCCGCACCCGCAACATGCCACAAAAAAGCAGCATTAATTGCTTGCAACAGTCTACAAAATCCAAGAGTTTCTACCAATCGAACCTAAACATGCGCCCACAACTGTTTCCGCTTTTTTTTTTGCAAAACAGCTGCGTTTTTTTGAGGGCGTTATGGTATGTGGGCCATGGCTTAGAGGCAGGGCCACCGTTTTGCTACAAAATATACCCAAATAATACCATATTCCATTCTAAACGAAGCTTTATATTCTTTTTAATAAACTTTCTCATTATAATTTCCTCTTTCCAACTTTTTTAACCCAATTTATCGGAAACCCAACATTATCGAACTCTGCACCTTGACTCTTGAAAGAGAAGTTCCCAGGGATGCTGCCTCCAATTATCGCATCATCCGAATCGATTAAAAACTTAATAACAACGTGTAGGCTTACGGATCGCGGAACGGAAAAAATGAAACCGAAGATGACGCTTCTTGTTCCGAAACAATGACGAATATTTTGTATTGTAGAAACAAAAAACAAAAAAAACCGAAACACAAAATTAAAAGATTTCACTCAATGGAGATGGCAGCGGCAGCGGTTGGTTTCGTGTCGCGGTTTCGTATTTTGTTTAAATAAAGTAAAAGTCAATTAACATCTTTGTCGCATTAGCATGAGTGTGAGTGATTGTTTGGGCCATGCCTCGCCATGCCATGCCTCGCCTTGCCTCGCCTCGCCTTGCCTGGCCTTGCCTTTGCCTTTTGTTGTGCATTTTTTTAGCATTTTTTTAGCATTGGCATCGGCTCTGAGGTCTTTCTCTGCGGCGTCGTCGCCAGCATGAAAATGAGCTCGAAAGCGACGGACTAGTAAGGAGAAAAAAGGAGAAAAATTATGGATACCACAAGTGGCATGAACATAAAAAAACAACAACTTAGTTTCGGAAATAACAAAAAAATACTCTTTAATTGGATTTTATCTTGTAGAATATGTATCTTGTTTTGGAATAACTTTCAGGGCTTTGATAGGGTTGGGAGTCGTTTTTTAAGGATTCGAATTTCTGGTTTTAAGGGAAGTTAAAGGAGGTACGAATTTCGGGGAAATATTTGCTATAGACTATAGTAAGGCGTCTTTTTAGGGACTCTAATTAATTGTTTTTGGAAGTTGATGAAACCCTCAGAAGATGACGAGAAAACTTTTACAAAACTTTCTCTTGAAATTTTTCTTGTAGAATTTTTTCTTTAAGAATTTTTCTGAAATTTTTCTGAAAATATCCAAAATCCCTATCCAAATCGTTACCCTAACGCTACCCTGACAGAGAGGGTATTAAAAACGATAAGAAAACACGGCTTGGCGGAGGGCAAAACAAAAGACTTAGGCAGCGAACTCGAACGCAAGAATGTGCCAAGGGAGAGCCAGGTGGAGGAGGGTGGAGGGGGAGTCAGGTAGAGGAGGGAGGATAAAAGAAAGAGGGGCTGGGGGACAGGGCGTTGTTCTACGGAAGTGGCACGCACAAACACAATTACACTAAGAAACACACACACACACACACACCTGGAGTTCGGACCTGGCCAAGTGGCCACCGCTGCTGCCTCTGCCACCGCTGCTGCTGCTGCCACCGCTGCTGCTGCTGCTGCCTCAGCTGCTGCGGCATTCTTCGAACCAATCCGGAACCAGTTTTCTTTTGCGCCACCACCGATTTTTTGTTGTTTTATAGCCTTAGCGTTGCTTTTTCGTCGATTCTTTTATATATTTCTCTGTTTTTTTTTTCTGTTTTTTTTTCAGGCTTTTTGCACGCCTAACTGTTTTGCCAGCGGATACCGTTGCTGGCAGCAGTGGCAAGCCGCGTTCTTGGCATGATTTGCCAAAACCAAAAACAAAACCAAAACCAAAACCAAAGCGTCGCCGCTGTCGCTGTCGTTGGCCAAAAACTGAAAAAAAAAACGCCACCAATCGATCCCTACAAAACGAGAAACCAAAAACAACAAAAAGATACAAATTGTGGCACCAAGAACTGGAGACTGGAAACTGGAAACTGGCCACTGGCCATAAGAGAACCGTTAGGACGGGCTTATGCAACAAATGCAACAAAGGCATCGCTGTGGCATCGCTGTGTCCGTTACCGTTACACAAATTGAAATCGATCGCATTCGGTGGAACAGAACAGGTCGTCCCCCCCCACCAGGTCCCCCAAGTCCAGAGAACGAATCTCTTTCAAAGCACGTGCAGCTTTTGTTGCATCCCCGGGATGAGCTCATGGGGCATGGCAACAGCAAACAAAATATCAAACATCAAAGCTGAATATCAATAAATACTTTTTTCTATAATTAGCCATGATGGAGGCGACTCGGACTCGGACTCGGACTCGGACTTGGACTCGGAGCATCGATTATTCGAATTGGTAATTGCTGAGGACGGGGACGGGGACGGGTACTTGGGGGTGGAGCAATGGCATTGGCAATACCTAATTGGCTTTTAAAAACATTAAAATAATCATTAATAATTAATAATTATTAAGGTGTGGGTGTTTAAAATACTTCTCCAGCTTAAAAAAACATCAAAAATATACAAAAAATACTAAAACATACTTAAAAAATAGCTTAAAAATATCTCATAGTCTCAGCTGCTCTAGAAATAAATATTAAACCTCCTGAATTTGGAATTTAATTTCTTAGATTTCTAAGAAGACAATTAAAAACAAATAAATAATATTTTTTATTCAAACTTTTCAAGCTTCAGTAGCCAAAATTCTAGTCAATAAAATTTATAAAAAATGTCTTTCCTTGCTCGCTTCTCTTTTAAATTATGCAAATATTTAGTAGATTATTTTGTGGCTTACTTTTTGGAATATTTTTAGTGGAATATTTTATACTTTCTATGTTTTTATAGTATTATTTAGACTATTTTATAGCTTCTTTTACATATTATTGTATTATTAATATTAAATATTCTGTGGCAATGATTTTAATATTGTATTTTTTACTGGAAATGCTTCAAAATTGTATTTTTAATATCGTTTCTCATCGAATTTTTTGTTAAATTAAAATAAATGAACTTAAAATGCATTAAATTCTATTCTATTAAAGTGTTTTAAAAAAGTTTTAAGATCCTTAAAGTGTTTTTAAAGCTTTGAATTTCAAATAAATGGTTTTTAAGATTGAGAAAGTAATGCCAAGTTTAAGTTTTTCAATAAAAATCATGTTAAATCTTGATAAATTATTGAAAACAAAGAAGTTTTGTTTGAAAAGAAAGCTATTTACGGTTTTAAGTTATTATTTTTGTTAATAAATTGTAGGTTTCCAAGGGAAGTATCTCCAAAAATTCCCTAAAAGATTCTCCTCCGGAACCTGACCCGATCACTCCCCCACCCACCTCCACCTCGATCGCCTCAAACTTGTTCAATATAAAAAAAAAAAAAAAAAAACAGAAACGTTGTATCTTTTTATCGGCCTGGCCAATCCTAGTTCTAATGTCACTGCCAGTTCTTGTTGTTGTTGTTGGTGTTGTTGTTGGTATTGGTGTTGGCCGTGATTCTGTTTCGGAATCTGATTTGAATTCCAAGAGAGACAGAAAGAGAGAGAGAGAGAGTTATGGAAAGGTTATATCTATTCGATCCATAGCTCTCCGACTCCGTATTCCTCTCAACGGTCATTACTTACTTGTTGTTGCTGTTGTTGTTGTTGTTCCTGTTGCCTGTTGTTGTTGTTGGGTTGCGTTTCAGTTAACAGTTCTGCTGCCGGCGTTGACGTCTCGGCCGGCTCCGCAGCTAGCGTTACGTGTATATTATTTTTTATGTTTTTTTTTTGCTTGTCTCCAGCTCTTTCTTCGGCTCTTCTTCCCAGGCTTCTTTCTTCCGCTTCTTTCTCCTTTCGATCTTCCTTTCCTCTCGGCTGCTTTCTACGTCACTTCGTCACTAAGAACATTAGAAGAGCACCGAGTTACATTTCATTCGCATTCGCATTCGTATTCGTGTCTTCTGCTTGAGCTTTAAATTTCGCTTAGTTGATTATTATTTCGCTCTCTCTCTCTGGCTCTATTTTGTAATTTTGTTTGGTTGCAGGTTTATTTTCTACTTCTTATATTTTTCAGAACAAACTAATTGCACGGCACTGACGGAGTGGGTAACGAAAAAAAAAACTCTATTTTGACTGCTATATATCTGCTTTGTGTGTGTGTGTGTATTTGTTTAAGTGTGGGAATGTATAATTGTATCTTTTTCTTTTTGCAATCCGTGGCACGCCGCGCACCAAAAAAAAATGCACAACAAACTTCTCCGGCAGTCAAGCAGCAACTGAAATTCCATTCGGAAACTCTGGATGAACAGTTAACGCTGATCACTTGCTGCATGGCCAAAAAGAGAGAGAGAAAGAGTGCTGGAAGCCGGGAGAGCGGCTTAGAAAACCTGAGCTGAGAAAAACAGGTTTTCCAATAGGCGGGTTCACTTTTGTAATTGCCAGTTGTGCCGGTGTGACCAACAGCTTTTGGCTAAAGATCTTACCTCTTTTAAGTATCTCCTTGAGATAATTCTGTATTTTTATATTGATTATCTAATAATTTACGTTTAAAATTCAGTTGAGCTTGGGTACTGTTATCCATTTTGGCCGATATCCGTTTACATTCAATAAATCGAATAAACTATCGATCTTAAAAGCTTATTGTAAGCAGTGTATAGACTGCTTTAAACTGCTTTGAACAACGGTGTCAATTTTGAATTTTTTTTAAAGGCAAATGCAGCTCGAATTGAGATATTTTAAGAAACATATTAGATATTAAAGCTTTGTAAACGTTCAACTAAATACTATAAACCATTTTTTTACGCAAATACAAATTTTCAAACAACTTGGTAAAGCGCTGCCATATCGCCAAAAACTTTGAATACGAGAAATCGATAAGGCTATCGGAATAGTATCGAATGAACTGCTTGCGCA
This sequence comes from Drosophila vallismaia, assembly GCA_035047325.1. Lineage (NCBI taxonomy): Eukaryota > Metazoa > Arthropoda > Insecta > Diptera > Drosophilidae > Drosophila > Drosophila vallismaia. Next base: position 8,541,079 of record JAWNPU010000025.1, on the reverse strand, counting down.
TTGGCGCTTTTTTCTGACAAATTTAAAATCTTTATTTTCAATTACCAGGAATTAAAAACACAAATACATGCTTGTATTTTATATTTTTCAAACACTTTTCTTTTTTTACGAAGTCGATGGCGACCAAAAAACAAAAAAAAAAAAGGAGAGCAGCTACAAAGTCTAAGCTAGGATGGATCAATCCAGATCCTTTATCCATTTAAATCTCGGGATAGGCACTGCCAATGAGGTTCTTGCCCCGGTAGCGCCAGGAGTAGGTGATGATGCCGAACTTGCTGTTGCCCAGGGAGACGGGACAAGTGCGATCCGGACGCAGCTGGAAACAGACCGTGTAGAGGGCCAGTTCCAGTTCCGGAGAAGTGCCAACGAAGACGGTATTCACGGGTTTATTCATACCCTGGTGGGAGAACCTGATTTTGACCACTTTACCCTTCTGTTAAGTTAAGTTTATGGAATTATTTAAAGCTCTAGGAATTTAAAATCCACTTCTACTTACTGTGCCGATGTCCTGCTCCTTCATGTAACCCTTGTAGTCCAGCCTTCCAGCCTGCTCCTCCTCGTTGATGTAGACCCAGTTGTGGAAGCCGATGATGGTGCCCTCCTTGACCTCGTGCACGAATACGTGCTCGAACCCGGAGCTGCCGATCTTGCCCTGACCCCTCGAGTATTGCGTGAACCAGAGCTCCTTCACCAGGTCCCTGTGGGTCTTCGGATCGGGGCCGACGATGCCCTTCTGCTGCAGGAACTGCATGGCCTGTCGCATCACCGGAGTGGCCATCACCGCGTCCAGGAACTCGTTCTCCTCCATGCGCTCATTGGGGGTCACGTGCTCGTTGACCAGGGTGTCCGTCACGTAGTTGTTGAACAGGACCCGCATCTTGGCAATGGTGGGGGAGTCCAGGGCCTTGGCATCCACCCGGAGGAGTCTGAAAAAGAGAAGAATATTTCGTTTTGCTCGAAGGGTTTCCTGAGAAGCTTCTACTTACGGATTGGGGGCCTCGTCGGCACTGTCAATGGATCGGGTTCGTCCTTGGAGGTTGACCTCGATGTGGCTCAACTGGCTGTTGGATTCCTTGGTGTACAATTGCTCTGTCAGCTGACGGATCTCGTCGTCGGTGGCCACCGAGTTGCCGGAGGACTGGAAACCAGGACGCACAGTGGAGGTGGTTCCTCCATGTGGACCTGCCTGACCTCCGTGTCCTGCTGCTCCACCTCGATGTGTAGAGGTTGCGGGTGCTGGTGTGGATGAGGGCGTTACCTTCGTGGGCGGGTGAACTGGATGCTGGGGCGTGGGCAATGGCGACTGCCAGGCAGAGGGAGATCCCGGAGTGGGTGTGGGTGAGCCCGATCCTGGTGTCTTGGGGGTGGGCAGTGCCGGGAAGTCCTCTTTCAGGGAAGGTCTGCGAGGTCCAGGCAGTCCAGGGAAGTCCTCCTTGCTCAGTTGAGGCTTTCCAGTGGTGGTCGTCGAAGTGGTAGAGCTTCCCGAGAAACGCACATCGATATTCGGCTGTACGCCAGGGGACTTGGGCCTCTGGGTGGTGGTGGTGGTGGTAGTGGAGGTGCTTCCCACAGGGTTAATCGAACCGAAACCAGGACGTCCTGTGCCAGCTCCTGCGCCTCCGCCGTAGCTCAGATCATAGCTATTCGGCTGCGGCTTTTGGGGCCGGTACGGAGCAAAGCCAGGCGGCAGATTGGGAGCTCCACCACCGCCAGGCTGGACCACCGGGTGCTGGGGTGGCTTGGTGCTGGACACGGTGCTGGTGCTGGAGCTGGGCCATTGGGGGCCACTGGCCGGCGGCGGGGAAGCGCCAAACGGACTCGATCCCGGCGTGTCGGGACGCGGTCCCAGCGGCATCAGCGGAGCATGGGGGATCACCAGCGGTGGCGGCTTCTGAACCGTTGTCGGAGTTGAAACCGCCACGGGTTTCGGGGTAGTGGATGTCACCTTCACATTTCGACTTGATTCCGTGGTGGTCGTGGTGGTGGCATCTCCGCTGCCAAAGAACTTCTTGAAGCCGCCGAACCAACTGGACTTCTTGGTCGTTGTCTCGAGAGAATCCAAGGGATCCGGCGTGATTACCACTTCGCTTTTATAGCCAGCTGTGCGATTTTTACATTACATTGTTTGGGATGTTTCTCAGGGATTTATTTGCTGGGATTACTCACCTGCCAGGTAAAAGTTTCCGGCAATTGCCAGGCACACGAGCAATGCCAGGCAACGCATTTCGATTTTGTTATTGAATTTATTAACACTTTGCCTTGACTTATTTTTCGGTTTTCTTGGCGTTTTCTCTGGCTTACTTGGCTTACTCGTTTCACGGTTAAGTGTTTTATATTTTTATGTAATCTTTCGTTTCTGGTCTCCGGTTTTTGCGACCGACTCGTCCGAGAATCAGCAAGCGACTGCCCCGATCCGCTTGATCTTGACGGCGATGTCGCTTTGTTGCTGTTGCTGTTGCTGTTGCTGCTTCAGATGTTGCTGCCGCCGGTGTTGTTGCTTTTATTAATGAGTTTACGCCGCTCGTCGATCGTCGCCGTGGCTTGGCGTGGGTTTAGCCTCCGCTCAGGTGCCCTACACAAATTCCAGCAGAGCATTTAAAACTAGCAGGGAGTATCACGAATATCTAAGATCTTAAATAGGGAACAATATAAAAGATACACAAGGAAATCTAACTGAAAAGAACTCTACAAATATCGATGTCAAACCCATAACTCTTTCCAGCAAAGAATATTATTTATAGTTTAATAAAAATATCAGTTAATAAATACTCTCAAAAACCTCAAGCCAAGTCAATAGTTTTGTAAGATTAATTTGTAGTCATGATATACTTTTGTAACGAGACTTAAAATCTATTTTAAAAATATACACTTTATAGGTTAATTGTATAAAGAATTTAAATATGATAAAATTTTTAAATGAAAGTGTACCTTTTTAGTCTTTCCTATGTTTTTATTTATAAACAATCATAACCTTACTAAAATTCCTGGAAATAACTTAAGTATGCAAAAACAAAACAAATCTGTAATAAGAAATGCATCAACAAACAATAAAACCCAAGCAGCTTGTATTTGTTTACGATTTTATGATCCTCAAAAAATATACAAAAAGGTATTATACCTTAAAGAAATATCCTTTTTTTCCAGAGTAATTACCGCATCAATTTTTCGCTTTAACCAAAAAAGCGAAATTTTACCTAAAATTCTGCAGGGGCCTGATTCGAGGGTTTCAGAACCACAATTACCTGGTTAGCAAACCTTGCGCTAATTATGAAAACAAAAATAAATAAAAAAGAAAAAACTTAAAAAACAAATCTGATGAAGAACAAAAATAGCCGCAAAAAGGGGCAATTCCAAAATTGTATTTAATTTTCGGAAGGGGCAAATGAATTGGATTTTACATAATGCCCCGATGTCTGACAATGCCTCACGTTCTGTGACCTCTGCCCCTCAGCCTGACCCCTCAGCCTGACCCCTCAGCCGACCCCTCTATCTAAAAAATGGCCGCCCCCTCGCATTCGCCGCTAATTAATTGAAAGAAAGAGAAAGGCAAAGCCTCTGATGCAGTCTCTGTCTAATAAATAATAATGAAACCAAAAACTAAAAACGGAAAATACTGTGCCGGAATCTACGGCTTATCAAGAATCCGGAGAAAGGCCAACGCCAAAGGTTATGTTTTTGTATTTGCTCCGATTTGGTAGCCGAACAAACACAGATAATGATTCTAAAAAATGACTCTTTGTTAAGAGTTTAAACATTTTAAATAAATGATTTAAGAAATTATATAACGAGATACAGATCAAGTCTTATATTCTAGAATCTTTAACCTTTTTCAGAGCTTCAATCTTGAAACTTTTTAGATGAAAAAACTTAAATTGTGTCATGAAATACAGGGTGGTTAGTTTCGAGTAAAAAAAACATATACATTTTTTTACTTATAATAAAAAAACATATTTCCTATAAGTATATTTTTATATTACCTCATCTACGCAAAAAAAAAGTATTTTAAAAACGTTTCAAATATGTTTTTTCTCAATTTCTTGCTTTGCTTTTTGATGACATTTTCAGTTTTTTTTTTTTTTTTAATTTTTAATTAATTAATTTCCTTCTTTTCTAAAGAGGTAAACAAATTGTAATTGCTTTGACATTAATTAAAGATTGTTGACTTAAAAAGCCAATATATTCCAAATTGTTTTAAACTTTATAAAACATTTTTAATACTTTTTTTCGTCTTATTTAATTAAGAACAAAATTGCTTTGTTTACGATAATTGGCAAACAAAATACAATTAACTTGTCAGGGTTTAATTAATTTATAGCAACAGAATCTAAAAGAATATAACGGCAGCTAAATATTATATATTAATTTATAGAAATAAATGAATGGAAACCTTCTTAAATTTAAAAAAGGAAAGCACCTATAATTTAAATTTTTGTTAAATAAAAAACAACTGAAAAAGAGGGAGAAGAATAAATAATTTGTACTTCAAATTCAACATACTTTTAGGCTTTAGAGCAGAGAAATTTTAAATACATTTATGTTTTATTTTTTAAGAACTATATTTAGTTATTATATTTTTAAGAAAACAAATTCAATCCATTATTTTGTGTAACATAAAATTATTTGATATATTTTGAGTATTTTAGATAAAAAGAAAAAAAAACATAAATGAAAAGCAACATTAGGCTGGTGGAAAATCCAAAGGATTTCCCTCCGTTTGAGCCTCGTCCTGAGCTCCTCAGCTCCTGACCACCTCCAGTCCCCGTCAGACACTTTTGTTGATGAGTTTCTTGCGAATGGTTTCGTCCAGAGGAGGGATAGCCTCACGGGGAATCAAGAAAGTGGAAAGATTAAACAAGTCCAGGAAAACCTTGTACCGATCACTGCACAAAAAAGAAGAAAAAGACGGTGGAGGTGGAGGTCAATGAACGGATTACTAGAGTTACCTGAGAGTGGAGCGAAGATATTGATAGCCGGATGAGCCGCCAGTGCCGAGTTGCTGGGATCCAATCATGCGTTGCACCATGATCACGTGATTGTCTGGAAGAGGAGAGCGGATTAAGGTCTAAGAAAATCAAAGATGTCCCCCCTGGGAACCTCCACTTACACCGCCACTTGGTGATCAGCGAATCAATGTCCATGAGCAGTGTGAGCAGCTGGTGGGGTTGACTGAATCTCGGTTCGTCCCGATAGAAAGTGATCATGATGGCACCCTGGAGAGCGCGATGGCTGAACCTGCGGTCGCCCCGCCGTACCAGGGCCTCGTGGACCGAAGGATCGAAAATGGAGCGGTAGACTTCGCGGCGCTTCTCAATGTCCATCAGGCGGTAGTTCTTGGCCAGCTCCACCGGCTCCTGCATGGCGCTCTGGACCTGGGCCTCCAGGAACTTGTCCACGCTCTGCTGGAACTTCTCCCAGAAATTGAAGCCGCTTTCCTCCAGGCCCGGCGTGCGCTCCAGCCACCGCTGCACCAGCTCCAGCAGCGAAGGCTCATGCTCCGAGCTCCTAATGGCGGTAAGAGCCCCCTCATCGCCGCCAAAGACATCCGAGTACTTCTGGTTATAGCGAACCCTCTGCTCCGTGAGGACTCCCAGCTTGTTTTCGATGAGACGGAACTGCAAGGATTGAAATCCTGAAGCAGGAGCCAGGTATTTACGGAAATCCATAAAATCCAAGGGAGTCATGGTCTCCAAAATGGGAACTTGATCCACCAAGAGCTGGAAGGGATTTAGGTTTTATTTTAGGTTTCATTTCCAAGATTAGCTCACAATAAATACCTTTAGGATGAGAACCACTCGATTAAGTCGCTTGACAATCTCCAGGGTTTTGGTTTCATCAATGACCTCCGCATCCAACATATCCCGAATGGAATCGAACTCGAAAATGATTTGCTTGAACCAAAGTTCATAGGCTGGAAGGAAAACGAATGACATACTTTGTTTTTATAATTATTTGGAGTCAAAAAACCTACCCTGATGGGTTATAATAAAGAGATGCTCATCGTGGACTGGCCTCTGGTCCTCCTGGGACAACATACACTGGGCATCCAGCAGCTTGTCCAGCATCAGGTACTCCCCATAGATCTTTCCCACTTCCGTGGTGAGGGGCACGGCAGCATCATCGTGATCGTTTCTGTCATTTGTTTTTTAGGGTCAAGGTTTGTATTTTATTAATTTTAATTTATTAATCTTAAACATAATCGCTGGATCATCACCACTGACCCGTTTCCTGCGTAGGGACAGCTCATATTTATACTTTGTTGGATGCTCCTCGACCGGCGGACGCTGGCAAACTGAATCTCCCACCAAGATGCCACCGGAGCGATAACGTCGACGTCGTCGTTCCGCCTGACTGTCCGTCGAGTTACCTCCCATTCCCTCCCAGGGCCTTCATCGAAGTCCAGAAGAAATTCGAGCCGATTATCAGCTGGAGGTAAAAAAAAGCAAACTAATCTGTTTTTTTTTCACCAAAATAAATCAAAAATAAATTTAGAAAAATAAGTAAGAATAGAAAAACAACCCTGGGAAGCTTTTAACTTAGTGATTAACATCATTCTGCAATTTTTATTTTAATTTTAAAAGACAGGTAAAACCTCACAAAGTTTTTCCAAATGCTAGCTATCAATTTGTAATCATAATTTCAAATAAATTGCAGAATTGATCTTTATAATAATCAAAAGCAATACAAGCTGACATTGTATAGAAAGATTAAACAAAAAGTTCAATAAATTTTAATGTTTTTAGAGAACTCAGGGAAACAACCAAAAGGCTTGGTTCTCTAAAATTTTCAAACTCTAATAGACTTGTTCTATTAAATCTATATTATTTATCCTAGAACCAGTTTTCTAGTATCATAGAGGCATTTCCCTTCCAAAACCCAAGAAAAACTTCAAGTTTTTTAGATTTTCATCCGCTTACCATTTGTTTTTCTTTTATTTCTCATATATTTCTGGTTTTTCGTTTGTTGTTGTTTAAAATTTATTTTTGAGTCACTGGCTCAGTCATATATTTGTGGAAATTTGTTATATACTCGTATTCGTGTGTTATTCTTCGCTTGATTTCTCGATTTCTCGATATATCTCACATCCCGATAAATCGCTTACAACACTCAAAAGTGTTATCTTTATATTTTTATATAATATTTCTTGTGGTTTTTATATTCGTTTTGTTGGTTTTTTGTAATTTCCCAGACATACACATAGAGCCATGCTTGGTTAATAATAATATTCGATCTTATTTCTACTATTTCATACACATTTTCTGTCTCCGAACTCAAAACCGAAAATCAATCGAATAGGATACTGTCTATGTACTACTATATATATATATATATATATACTTGTTTATCGCTTTGTCATATATATATATATATATATATATATATATATATAAATAATTTTCAACTATATTTTGCATAGAAAAAATGTCGGGCTTCCATTCATTTTTATTTGTATTTTTTATTTGTATTTATTGATTGCAAAAACACAAAAAACATTTTGAGGTTTATGGGGATATTAATGCGATTTGTTGGAGGTTTTCTTTGCAATGTGCTTGGGAATTCGTTCAATGCCATTTATGTATTACATAAACATCTAGTATATATCCATATATATATATATATATAAATAATGCGTTTATGTATATATATACATATAATTATTTATAATTAATCGGTTTACTCTCGCTCGATATCTGGCTTTCTAAATTAATTAATTATAATATGCAAATCGCGCTGCGTTTCCTAGTCAATTCTAATGCTGGTTTTCTCTCAGTGTGTATGTATAATACGGAACAGAAACGGAAACGGAAACGAAAACTGAAAACTAAATAACCGAACGCCTAAAACCACGCTTTAGTTTATCGATTTATCGTTTATAGTTAATCTCTTTAATCGTTTTAATCGCTTCTTGGTTTTCTGTTTTTTTTTATTTAAATCTATGACTAAATTGTTTCGTTATGCGCGCCATCTCTTTCTTAATTCATTCGCTCGGTCTCTTTCTAGCTGGCTAACAATATCTAACTATCTCTTTCGCGCGGTCTCACTGCTTTGCGTTGTCTGTTTCTGTTTCTTTTTGTTTTTATTTTAATTTTATATAATATATTCTGTTTTGTCTTACATAAGGGTTCCTGTTTCCTTTTCTCAACTTCCGTTTCCGGTTAGCGGTATTGCACTCCATAATTCGTGATTTCGTGATTTTCGTTTCCTTTCAATAGTTTCAATATGTTCGTTATAGACATTAACACAATAGCTCAATTGAAATACAATATTTATATATTTTTGGTTGTTTTTTTCTTACTTTTTTTCTTTTTCTGTTATGTGCCATGTATGTCTATGTATATATGTAAATAGCTATATACTAATGCATGTGTCTTTGTGTGTTTTGCAACATTTTCTTTATTCATGACTTGTATATAGTTTTTTTCTGCATTTCTTCTGCATTTTCTATCATCTAGATGGAATGATCGTTTTTGGCACTATATAACTCTCATTTCCGGATCCGGGGGCGGATAGAGAGAGAGAGAGAGAGCGATAGATAGACAGAGGCAAGCATTTCCGGAGATTTCAAAAATCCCTTCGAGCGCCAAAAAGTATGCTTCTCAAATATCGGAAAAAAAACAATTCTATTCCACATTTTCCCTTCTTTTTTCTGTTTTCTGTCTCGGAAGATGAAGAATGCACTGAAACCAAAACAAACTGCAGCATATAGATCGTATTCTATATATATATAACTTTTACAAGTCTATATAATAGTTCTTAAGCGTCTAACAAAATCATAAGAAATTTTTTTTTCCAAAAAAAAAACTTTTAATTTATTGTACATAATACTAAGACGAAAAAAAAGGCATTTAACTAAAATTAATATTAATATAAATAAAGCCTAGGCCTAAAAATATTTCTATAATTTTGATGTTCATCAGATAATTTGTATATATATATATTTTTATATATAAATTTGAAATATATATAATACTCTTCGATAAGAGAACCGTTTTGAGTTAGCAACAAATTGCACTACATTGGAAATACTTTGTAATATCAATTCAATACAATACAATTCAATATAATTTAATTATGTTTAATTTAGTTTAGCAATCGCATATTTTGATATACAATATATAATTATGATTTCATATATATGTAGATGCGTTTCTATGTTTTGTAATTCTTCAATTTTAAATCAAATGCACTTTATTCTCCTTTGAGCAAAACTTGTTTTCTCTGCTTTACAGCCAAAAAACTAAAATATTGTTTAAAATCATTTACTAAATTTAATTGTTTATAACTTAATATTGTGTTTTTGTTTTCTGTTTTTTTTGTTTTTTGTTTTTTTGCATAACTAGCACCCAGCATTGTATATGCTTGAAATAAATTCATGTGTTTTGGTTGCATATTTTGGTTTAGATTTTCATCCTTCGCCTTAAACGTTAATTGTTAATTAGTATCCTTTTCGGGATGCCCAAGGATCGGTTAAAAATACGACAAAGATACAAAGATACGTGCATATAACATGGAATACAATTACCAATTAGGATATACCATACATATTTTTTGTCGAAATTAAATTGTAAACTAAAATTATGAATTAAATGAAAGTTCAAAAAACGCTCGCTAGGGTCAACTGAGGGGCAACTCAAATCAGCGGATGGGAACTCGAACTCGAACTCGGACTCGAGGACAATCTCACTTGGCCATGGAATGGCGGACCATTGGTGGCTCATCTCCCACCCAGTCCGCTACCCAGTCCACCACCCAGTCCTCCACCACCCAGGTGGACTGAAGTCGCTGACAACTCGACACGTTGACACTGGCGGCGCTCGACAATGACCGCCGCTGGCAGCGACTATTCCAGCGCGGGTCATACATTCATCGCATAGTACACGGATCCCTGGGCCTGGGCCATGCCCATTCCGCCTCCGGCAGCTGCCGCCGCCGCCGCTGCAGCCTGATGTTGTTGCTGCTGCTGCTGCTGTTGCTGTTGCTGATGTTGGTGTTGCTGCTGTTGCTGTTGTTGTGCGGCTGCTGCGGCTGCCGATCCTCCGGTTGGGGACACCATGGCGCTGCAGTCACTGTGGGACACGGCCGCCGCCCCCTCCGGCACTCCCCTCTCGCTGAACACCGGCATGCCCCCCTCCGGACCGAACTGGTAGTGTCCGGCAATCAGACGTTGCTGCTGCTGCTGCTGTTGCTGCTGCTGCGGGTGGAGCTGCTGCTGCTGCTGGTGCTGGCCATAGTGGGCTGCATGGTTACGCCCACTTACCACATGCAATTGCATCCCAGGCAAGGCGTAACCAATGGGCACACGGATCGTCTGCTGAGTGACCTAGGGATTGCATTGAAAGTTAGATTAAAGCTTTGGGATATTTTCAAAGATTACCAAAAGGATTGCCAAAATGCAAAATTAAAAAGTGTTGAAAAGTTAATTTTAAACCCTAAAAAAAACCCCCTCAACCCTACCTTAACAGCTCCTTACAGCTTAAAATCGAAGAGTGACCCAAATTTAACATTTTTCCAATTGGACATTAAAATTTCCTAAAAACTGTCAACCAAAGCGAACTGTCAAAAGAAAAATAGTCTTCCTGTCAAGAAAACTTCTAGACTCTTTCCATTCCAAAGGAATTCTCAAGCCGACCGGTTCTATTCATCAAATCTCTTGCGATTAAAAAGAAAAATTCCCAAAAAAATCGTAAGTAAAATGAACACTAATCCGAACAAGCCATCTCCAGCCAAGCGTCGCCACATCAATGGGACCGAGCCGGAGGACATTTTCTATCGCCTCCACACCATGTACGGTAATCTGGAGGGTCCATCGCCGGGTCAGGTCACCTATCTCCAGCCGCGGCAAAACCCGCGTCACAGCACAACCCGTAAGAATGACTTCAATAACACCCGCCGGGTGTTCCACGTCGACAAGAAGGTGGGCATGGAACCCAACATCACGGGTGTTCCTACACCAGAGCCCGAAATATTCCAGGCCGAGACTTGCCGGGCAAGCGGTTCACGCGGAAGCGTCAGTACCTTCGCTCAGTCATATGACTATCACTATCAAGCCCCAAATGGCTGGCACTACACTACTCACCCAGCGGAGCAGCCGCGCTTCAACTACTATAGCGAGGAGTATACCGATGATGAGAACGATGGCCGCGACTATTACTAGGAGATGAGGATGATGAAAAGCTGGCCCGAAGGCTACATCGGTGGAGACTACCATGAAGAAGCTCCCGAAAGAAATCCCAAAGAATCTCCCAAAGAATCTCCAATAAATGGGTGTTAAATGACGTTCTTGGGTTGTGCTTTTTTTTCAGGGTCATGACTCGGACCATGACTTGTGCTTTTTTTTCAGGGTCATGACTCGGACCATGACTTGCGCTTTTTTTCTTGTGTCAAACTTACCTGCTGGTATTCGAGAATATTCTGGCGCTGAATGTGCGCCAGCTTGGGGTCAACGCTGCTGCTGGTGGCGAACTGGGAGTAGGTCTCGGCATTGTACGGGATTAGGACCATGGTCTGGTGGTAGTTCCTCAGCGGCGGCGGCGACTCCGGCCGCCTGGTGGGGCTCCGGGCAAAGTGGCTGCTGTAGCTGGCCGTGCTGTGCTTGCTCTGCTCGATGGCGGTGGCCGTGGCCGTCGCTGTCGCCGTCATGCTCTGGCAGTTCTGACCGGCGGCGGCGGCTGCGGCGGCGGCATAGAGGAGCGAGGCATCGTCCGGACCACCGGCCCCGCCGGCGGCTGTGGCGGCGCCCTGCTGGATCATCGTCTGACGGAACATGGTGCCGGCGGGCAGGGTCTGGTAGTAGGTCTGTTGTATGGCAGCCGCGTCCATGGGGAAGCGCTGCTGTTCCCCGGTTTCGCTGTAGAAGCTCCACGTCCTCTGCTCGGTTTTCTGCAAAGCTGCCGCCATTTGTTGTTGCATTTGCTGCTGCTGCTGTTGTTGTTGTTGCTGCTGTTGCTGTTGTTGTTGTGGCACATTCTGGGGCGAGGGATTCTGCTTGAGAGTGTTGGGCATGGCGTAGGACTTGACGGCCTGCTGCACGGGCTGACTGTTGACGACGCTGGCGGGAATGGCCGCGGTCAGCTGCTCCTGCATCTGGGCAAGGATCTCATTGGTGGAACTGAACTTGGGCTTGATGCCGCGCACTGAGGGCCGCTTGTTGAAGCCGTAGTCGTTCTGTTCGTCATCGTCGCTGCTGGCCTGGGACTGCGAGGGGTCCGAGCCGGTGTAGCGCTTCTTCAGCTGCTCCGTCCGCTTGGATTCCGCCTGGGCGAAGGCGGCCAGCTCGTCCTGCTCCGCCCGTCCGGCGGCCTCTTGGCCCGGTGTTCCGGCAATCACATCCGGCGCCACCTTGCGCGCATCCTCGCCACCGATGAGGCCACCTCCCGATGCGCCCAGACCCTGGGCTAGGCCTTGGGCCGCCATGGCGGCGGCGTGTTGGGCCGCTGGATCCCCAGAAGCGGCCGCCGCAGCTGCCGCCCCCAAGAGCTGGCCCATGTTGAAGTCCGCAGCTGCAGCGGCTGCAGCATAGTGAGCGGCATGAGCATGGGCATGGGCGTGGCCGTGGGCATGCGGATGACCGGCGGCAGCGGCCGCCAGGGTGTAGTACGAGGAGAGGTCGTCCTTGTTTCCAGCCACGCAGGCCGTCAGCGGCGCCAGGGTGGAGGACAAGAACTGGCGCTTCGGCTCCGTCTGGCGGGGTGGAGTGCGATGGATCTGGGTGTGAACCACTGGCACCTGGATGCCCATGCCCAAATCCGGAGCAGCAGGACAGCGGCATTCCTGAATAGAAAAAGACGTGAGTTTTTCTGAAATAATTCCTATTCATTAGGACTAACCTGTGGTATAATCACTATGGGATTCTCCTCCATCTCCATGATCTTCTCCTGCTTCTTGTCGCGATTGAATATATCGGCTATCTTCTTGTAGGCCGACGATCCGCTGGAGGAGCTGGACACGGAGCTGCTCGGCGAGAAGCTCTTCTCGCCATTCACAAACTTCTGTCCCTGACCGGATCCTGGCACCGGATTGGGATTCTCCTCACCGGCAGGACTGTCCCGTTGGGCCAGTTCATCGGCAGCTCGTTCTCCAGCTTCGCCGTCTTCGTCCACGGCCCTTTGGAGCTCCTCCGCCAAATCCTCGTCTATGTCGCAGGTCAGCTGTTTGATGCGCTCCTCCAAGGATATATCCGACTTGACGGCCTTTTTCCTGTTCAAAAAATGGGTGTGGAAAGGGTTTAATAAAGGATTTGAAAAGACAACTTTTTTTTCGAGATTTTTATAGTTCGAGGATATTTTAGGGATATTCGGATAGGGTTATCTTACTTGATCAGCGATCGCCGCAGGATATTTCTCTCCATGCTGCGACGCAGTGTGTCCGAGTCCCCGCAGCTGCCCGGCAAGTGGGTGACCAGGCAACCGGCCCTCTTGGACTCGTCGAAAGCCCGGAGAGCCTCCGAGGTGAGGACCGGAGCCTGCTGCGCCGACACGCTGGGGAAGAGCTGACGCACCGCCGAATTGGGACGCAAGGCGTTGTTGAAGAGCGTGGAGTGCTTCTTGATCGGGATCAGCTCGTTGATCTGATTCTCGCTGTCGTCCAGCTCCCCGGCCAGGGACTGGGCGTCACTGTCCGTTCCGGCATTGGCCTGGTCCTCGGTCACAAAGCGGACGGAGCGCTTGGTGGCTCCGCTCTCGTCCTCCGAGGTGGTGTTGTTCTGATCATCAGATTGCTGTTTTTGGCGGGAAGATCAGTCAAAACAATAAGCTTTTTATTTAAAAATATAATTTAAGATATTTTGATTAGTTTAATAATTATTTAATTAGCTAATATTGGGTTCCTCGGTTAGTATTGTTTCTAGAATTCTCAATTTCCTAAGAAATAACGTTTAGAAGATCACGTTCTTTTAAAAAAATAATAAAAGTTGGCAACCCTGTTTTTATCGACGCCAAAAAAAGCTTCAAAGAGCGATAACCGAGCTAAGCTTATCGATAACAGACGCCATTCTTGGAATCCTTTGTTTCATTTATAAAAAAGAATGAAATACAATAAAGAAGACTCACCTGTGAAATGGAATCCTGCTTCCAGAGCTTGCCACCCTTGAGGATGCCGCTGATCTGCGTGGGCGAGGAGTCCTTTGGCGGAATGGGTGGCGGCTTCTGGTTCTCGAACTGCTGCTCCGATCCTGAACCCGATCCCGATCCAGATCCAGATACTGGGGAAGCTCCGGCTGCGGATGCTGCGGCGGCGGCAGCGGCTGCGGCAGCTGCTGTGGCACTGGCCTTGGCCGGAAGTGCCGGAGGCAGCATCTCCGCGGCTCCGCTGGCTGCCACTCCGGACTCGGAGGTGGCGGTAACTGCCCCGGCGCTGGTGACATCCTCGTGCGCCTCCCGGATGATCCGACGCTCGGTCACTGTGGTCATAGTGGTAATAGTTTCAACAACAAATCGTTTATTCTTGGAGGAGCTACTGATGGCCGGAACCGGAACCGAAACCGGAACCTGGACAGCCGCCTGGCCATGGCCATGGGCTTTACTATGGGCTTGGGCTAAGGCATAACCGGATCTCGAGCTGGATCCGGAACTGGCCCGGCTACTGCCCGAATCCTTTCTAGCTTTCACCACTACAGAAAAATAATTGATTGGCGGCATTGGTTGGCAAAAAAGAGCGTTTATTTTTATAGAAAATCTATATCTATATGAAGCTGATACTGAATTCTGACTTTTTGATATCTGATTTTTGATTTTTTGATTTCTGATTTATCGAGTTTTGTGATTGAAAAATGCTGAACCACAGATGAACGATTGAAATGGTTTTAAAGCTAAAACTGCCTTTTAATTCATTATGGATTATATTTGTTTTAATAAGAATGCATATTTATAAAGCTTATTTTTAAGACAAAGCTAAAGACTTCCAAATTTTAAAAGAATTTCAAAAATTAGTTTTCGAAAAATGCCAAAAGCAACAAGCTAACGTTTAAGAATATATATACTTTTTAATTACATTATTTTTCGGCTCTTTTGGAAGTAAATTAATTACATTTTAATCCTTTTTGATGAAGTATATTTTACATTTCGATTTCCCGATTTTATTAAAAATATCGCTTATGAAATGGCTGTGCATAAATGCATGAAATAAAAGCTAATGGTTTGCGGTTTGGTTTTAGGATTGGATTCTGGAATCTGGTAACTGGATGTGACTTGGTGGACTTACCTCCTGTGGGCGATGGCTTGTACTGGGATTGTAGGACATATTTGGGCCTCTCCTCGCCGGCAATGATCTCCTTCTGGGTGATGCGGCGCTCCGGGGAACTGGTGTGGATGGGCAAGAGGGCAACGGCCGGAACTCCCAGAGGTGTCATCTCCTCCGGACACTGCGGAGAGCTGCATTCTGTTTGGGGTAAATATGAAATAAATATGCTTAATGTAAAATCAACCAAACTAAACGTTCTTAAACCCTTTTTTTAGGGTGTGTCATGCAACCCCGAATGAGGGTTAAAAATCAAAAGCATGTTTGTGCTTTTTATGTAATTTTTTCCATCATATCAAAGTCGGAAGAGAGTGATGATTAATCGGTAGTATGAAGAATGAAGGTAAAACGGGATTGGGGGGAATGACTTCCGGCAAGCCTGTTGCTGGCGAGTTTAAAGCGGAAGTGCGCTTGAAGGATCCGAATCGGAACCGGTATATGGTCGTAGCGTTTCGTTTTCGGTTTACTTTTCATAGTTTTATGGACTTTATTTTTTGGGGGGCTTGTCCCTACCGTTCGCGGTTCGTTAGGCGCAACAATTAATGAAGAATCCCCTCCCAGAAGTCACTCTCTGCCCTTCGGATGGGTTGGAATCGATAAAGCGTGACCACCACCATCGATATTAATGCAAATGCAAATGCAAATGCAGGCTGGGCCCTTTCAACTTTTCGAGTATCCTTTTAGGGCCAAAAGTCAAACTCAAGTTGCCGTTTGCCGTAAATCAATCAATAGGAAATACACTTCTGTGGGAATGCGGGTTTTCCTATTCCATAAACTGGACTGTAGAAAACTCTCCTACCCACTCATGGCAGAGGGCAAAAAAAAAGCCAAAATAAACTGTTGAAAGGGTTTTGGCATTCGATTTGTCGTCACCATGGAATTATTCCAAATTATTTCAATACGAAACACCCACTTCCCACTCCCTTTCGACCAAAAGGACATTGCTTAAATATCGATATGCCATTTCTTATGCAAATGTCAAGGAATTACCGAATTCAAAGGCGTTTCCGTTACCTCACTATTTATGGAGCTCAATCACGTTAATATTTAGTTATGAATAAATAATAAATATATATTGGTTTTTAGATCAATTTTGTATTAATTTAGGCTCTTTTTCTAGTCTTTAAGTTAAACTTTGGGCTAAAATTCCTGCTCATTTTGATGGAAAACTATTTGTAATATTTATCCTCCAATTCTCTCCTGATTTCATTATAAAATTCTTCCAGAAAAATGCTGTGGGATTAAAAAAAACAACTGTTTGAACGTCTGTGAACTTTAACCCGTTCCCTTCGGCCACATTTTTCAACAAATTAAATTAACTAGAAAATTACAAGAGCTGGGCAGCAATAGGAAATTGCAGCAGGAAACAGAAACTGGAAACAGGAAACAGGGAGACGGGAAACGGGAAATCTGTGTATTAAAAATGGCGTCCAATTTAAAAGGACCAACAACCAAGGACCAAGCAGATTGTCAACGGACAAGCCAATGTTTGCATAAATAATTCATAATTTATAATTTATAATTCATAATTAGATTATACAAAGGCAAACGCTTTCGTTTGCGAATGAAAAGGAGGCTTTGCTCGAAGTTTCGCGTCTCCTGCCCCCAAAGGGATGCCCGCTAATTGCAATGCGGCAGTGTAAAGTACACTGAAACAAAACAGGTATCTATTCAGAGTTAATCCTACTTATGATAGAAACAAAATCCCGCTTTTGGGTGGACAATTTGTATGCCATTAATTGGCTACTAGATAGAAAAAATGTTACATATTTGTTTGGTTTAATTCTTTGAACAGAATGTTTAAGTACACAGAGAGAAATGTGTGTTTCTACAAGAATGTCGATTTTCTTTTCAGTGCATTTCCGGACTCACCTGCGTCCTGGAGCTGCTTGGCGGCGCACTCAGCGCACTCGGCACACTCGGTGCAGACCCCCTGGAGGTCCTCCTCCGACGGCTGTTCCTGCATCGTCCCATGATGAGGTTGCTGATGCGATTGTTGCTGCTGCTGCTGTTGTTGCTGCTGCTGTTGCTGTTGTTGTTGCTGCTGCTGCTGGGCACTGCCCACGGGCGGGGGCGGAGGCGGTATCTGTCCGCCGCCGCTACCGTTACGAGCGGCCAGCATGGCGGCCCGCTGCTGCTGCAACCTCTGGATGACCTGCAACTGTTGCAGGTGTTGTGCCCCGAATATGTGACCGCTCAGGGCCCCGCCCAGCGTGTTCTTCAGGCTGCTGTCCTTGTAGCCGTCGGGCGGACTGAGAGCCGCATCGTCCACGAACTCAATGGGCGGCTGGTATTTGGGGCTCTGCTGGAGGACAAAAAACACAAAAACAAAAAGCAAGGAAAAAGGAAACACGTTGGTAAGTATGTTAAGTGAATTATGGTCGAGAGCGGGTGTAGTACCGCAAATTAAGCTAATTGAGTTATATGGCGGCTAGTTAGTAGTTAGCCATGTTATGTGCCCGGAAACTGCTGCTCAGGCTGATGAACTGGGCGCCATAAATCACTTAAAACTCGTTCTAGTTTCTAGTTAGTGGGTGGAACGAGAGCTCTCGACACAGCTTACATCCTTAAAGGATTCTTTTGTATTTTCTTGTAGTTGGTCTATGGCTACTCTAAAGGACAAAGATAAAACGAACGAAAGTACCGGGTTTCCTATAGCAAAAAAAGCTCACTTTTTTAACCATTCGATAGCGTATATTTTATTCAATTTTAAACCGATTTTAAAACGAAATACCATTCTTGAATCAGGACTTGAATCTGCTTCGATCTATATCAAAACATCCGAGAAACTTTACAAAAAAAATTAACACGATTTTTCAAAATTTTGAAAGGGGTACCATCATGATTTTTTTCAAAATTCGAATTGGTGTAATTTTGAGACTTTTATTCCACTTTTTTATGAATATTTTGAGCATTTTGTAACCGATTTTGGAAAAGAATACCATTTTGGAATCAGAACTTTATTCTCCGCCGATCTGCATTCAAAGATTTGAAAAATCGAACAAAAAAAATTTCGACTTATTTTTTCCGATTTTTGAAAGGGGTACCATCATGATTTTTTGAAAAATCGATCAAAAATTTTTTTGTTTGATTTTCTAGATATTTGAATGCAGGTTAAATGATATTGAAGCCCTGATTCCAAGATGGTATTTCGTTTCCAAATCGGTTGCAAATTGGCTCAGATATTCGAATAAAACTGTTCTAAAAATGGAAATATTTGATTTTTAAAATAATGTAAGTTTCTATTTGCCAAAAAAATCATTTTCTCATCCTTCCGATTAAGTTTTTAAGATAAAATCGGTTACTGGTAGGGTAGAAGTATCGGGAATATGTTCTAATCGTTCCCAGCATTGTAATAAATATTAACCACTGGCCTAATTCCCCGATTTCCTGCCCACAACCGTATTAACTTGGCTTTTATCAACTCGGCTAAACCACTCGTACTTCCGAGTGGAAAAAGTTGCAAAAAATGTAACAAACAGAGAAATAAATTCAAAAGCATAAGACTTGTGTAGATGTTGCATGTTGCAAACACATGTAGAAGTATATGTTGCTGCCGAAATCCTGTTTACTTGTGAGTGTGAGTGTCCTGTCTAGACAAGGATCTTCCATTTTTATTCCCTCGAAATTTTCTTCATAATGTTTTATCTTTCATTTTTCTTTTTTCTCTTCTTGTCATAATTCTGGGAGGAAAAGTTTCGCATAAATACGTTGCATTCTTCTTCGGCAAGGATGTGACCCAAGGATGTGGCTAAGGATATGGCTAAGGATAGCTGGCCGTGTGTTATGCAATGCTCGGTAAACTTGTTACACACACTAAATGCATATTAAACTCTTCAGAGGCCACACACACAGATTCTGAGATTCAGGGGTTAAGGGTTAAGGGTGGCGAAGGGCTAAGGGAAGGACGAGGAGGAGGAGGAGCCGGGGAAGGGCTCGAGCAGGACCAAGTCAAGTGCATTGGGCGGCACCAGTGGCCGTCTAGGCACTGAGAAAAACCTGTGAAAATCTATGAACATTTTGAGGTTTAAATCATTTAAAAGTGTTTCTTTCAGTTCTCTTTCAAAGCAATAGATTTAATCAATCTTTTTCTAATTACAGCATCAAACAACGCACTTTTGCTCGGTGCATCCTTGACTGGGCACTCAGACAGGTCCTGCCAGGACATCGGAGGCGCCTTCCAAGGAGCTGTCGGAGGATGTATAAGCGCAAAAAAGCGGCGCACTCAAGTGTCGCTTATGTGGCAGCAAATTGAAATTTAAACGCAGCTCGAGGGCCGCTCAGGATCGATACGAGTGGGCGTCGAGTCGAGGCGATGATGATGAGGATGCTAAGGACGATGATGCAGGAGGCGGCCAATAATGAAGCAAGGAAGATATGTCCGAATCGAGGCAGGGCCATCCCATTTTACTCGAATGTCCTTAACACATAAAATGTGCTCATCATGATAAAAACGCAACCCAACCCAACGCACACCGACAATTCATAAAACAATCTATCAGAGACGTGGAATGAAAGTGGGATGTGGTTATTACAAAAGGGGGTCACAATGACAACAATGTAGCTGTTGCAGTTTCAAGTTACTGCCACAAGAAAAGCATTTTGTATAAAAGTTCTTAAGTGATTTATACACACTTGCCAATATCTACGAGTATGGTATACGAGGAGAGAGAAAACTCGCTGCCATTATATATCCTGTCTGCCTGATGCTGTTTGCTGTCGGTCTGCTCTATGCTCTGTGTATCCTTGTAGCCTGCCATCCTACTATCCTTGTATCCTTGTATTTACAGCTGTACAGCTGTAAATGTGTCTCTGTATATGTATCTCTGTATCTGTGGGCGTCTGCGGCTTGACTCCTACTTGACTGCCACTTGGACGGGTAACGAGGGAATCGAGGCAACAACAAAAAACGAGGACACCCAACTATGTCCTGGCTGGCAATCCTTAGCCTGATGTTGCCACAGCCGCTGTGCTTTTGTTTCGCAATTTCCACACACACACACACACACACACAAAACACACTGATGGCAAAAAGTTTGACAACGCTCGCAGTAATTAACATGAAAAGCGACAACATCGGCCAAATTGAAAAGGAAAATAAACTTCATATTTCTAATTGGGAATATTGTGCGCGCAAAAGTTTGACAACTTGCCTTCAAAAGATACTCAATTCTGAAGCAATTCCATTAAATCTATAAGAGATATATATGCTTGCGAGATTTTTAAATGAAAATAATTAAAATGTATTTTAAATATTTATAGCTTGCAAAGGACTTTCAGGCCCAAAAAAGTATGCTTTAAAAATGTACAAAACTTTCCAGGCCTTTAATATTTTATCCAACAAACTGAAACTTTCTCAACTCTCTCACTTTTATGGCTTAAAAATTAGATGAGTAAACTATTTTGGGCCTCCTTTAAAAATTCAAATCAATAAGCATAATTAATTAAAAAAATACTTGTAAACTTTCGGCGAATAACTTGAGAGCTTTTGTGGTTGGTCTGTTGGGTGGAAAAGTGAATACTGGAGCGAATATACTCGTGAAAATATCGAAGAGGTAACGTCATCGGGTCTTTGGAGAAAGCCCCTCAAGCTCCCCCAACTGCAGAATGGAATAAACCAATTTAAAGTAGCGACCTCCGGGTAGCGACCACGGTTTCAGGTTGCCCCTTTTTAGCCAAGGTAGAACAGCAACGGGCCAACCGGGCAGACAGCTAATCGGCTTATACTCGAAATGAGTATCCCAACTGGCCAAGAAAGAAATGCAATCCATCGAGGGAAAGACTATCTAAATGGCAGATGCTTTCTCTCCTAATTATCTATGTGTTTTCAGAACAAGAAGAGAGGGAGAAGTGTATTGTTTAAACCCAATTAGGACGTGGGACACTCGAGAGTTGGAACTCACCTGTGGCGTCCGACCGTCGCCGGCCTCGGCGGGATTGACGGCATAGTTGCACTGACAGCCCTCCTCGCAGCAGAGACGCACCAGCTCGTGCTCCCCGCAGGTGCAGGGCTCCTCGTCCTCCTCGTCGTAGGCGCAGTCCTCCCGGATCAGAATGATGTAGTCCGCCTCGAAGAACTCGTTGCGTGTCTCATCGAAGACGACGCGATTTTTGCGGGCGGGCGGCGGACGATTCGGCTTCTTCAGAAGACCCCGCAGTTGACCATTGACCTCGCGCATTTTGGAGACGGTACAAGGATTAGTGGCGAGTAAGGGTGGGGGCCGCGGTGGTGGTGGAGGTGGTTGAAGAGGTGGTAGTGGAGGAGCTCTGGTCGTTGGAGCTTGAGTCTGAGTCTGAGTCTGAGTCTGAGTGGGACAGTGATTGACTGTTGCTGGCTGTTGGTGGCTTCTGACCTGGCTAACTAGGCACTCATGGCACTGGCAAATGTCGTTTTCGCTATCGCTATCGGTTTGTATCTCAAAGTCCTCGTAGGTGTCCTCTGCGTTATCCTGGCAATTCTGATAATAATCCCAATCCTGGTTGTACTGTTCGCTAACAAACTCGGCCAATAGCTCGTCGTAGCATTGGAGTTTCGAGCAATCCCCAGGATGGGCACTATTCCATTGCAGTTGACGGGCTGCCTTCAGATATTCGCGGAAACGCTGGACATCGAATTCGCTGAGCGGCGGTGGCGCCTCCTCGTATCCTGGGTATCCTCTGGCCACAAAGGCGCTCTTCACAGGCTCGGGCTCTGGCTCTGGCTCTGGCTCGTCAACGTTGTTGTCCTCGCAATCCGTTTCGATTTCGATAACAACTTGGTCGCACTTTTTTATAGCCTTCGCCTCTCTTTCGCCAGCACTCGCCCCGTCTCTCTCTGTTTGGGGCGCCCTCTCACTCTCGCACCTGCGCACTGGCGTATCCTTTTGCAAATTCAGCAAATGTGGCAAGTGTTCAGCTGTTTGTCTGCTTTCTAGCTTTTCATTATCATTCCCATTTCCATTTCCATTTTCATTTCCATTTCCATTTCCATTTCGATTTTCGATTTCATTTTCATTTTCATTTGGTATCCGATGGATTTGTGCATTTACATTTAATTGAATTGGAGGTGTTGCTGTTACTGGTGCAGGTCCTTGGGATGCCTTATTGTCCTGGTTGGATGGCGATGGCAAGTACGCCCCCGCCTCTGGATAGCTCGGGGAAACTAACTCTGGGGGTAGTTCCTTTGTTTTGCTTATTGTTTGTTGCTGTTGTCCTGGTCTCAAGGATGCCTTTACACAATCGATGTTGTTGGTGGCCACGCGTCCCTGAAAATTGTATTGCAGGCGTTTCAACCTTTGACTGGCAACAAAATCCTCACCCAAATCGCTCTCAAAATCAATAAGATCCTGCTCGTTGCTTGTTCCTGTTTCTGTTTCAGTTTCTATTCCTGTTGCTGCTGCTGTTGCTGTTGCTGTTGCTGTTTCTACTTCTGTTTCTGTTGCAATATTACCAGACAAGGAATCAATGCAATCAATTAGAGTGTCCTGGTCGACACAAGCCAGCAAAGGATTCTTAGACTGTTCGTGGTTGCTATTGTTGTTGCTGTCATTGCATGTTGCTGGTTTCACGTAACCCAAGACAGCTGCCCCAACAACAACAGGCTGGCATTCAGTGACAGCAGCAACATAATACGAATTGCTGGCGCTGCTACGAGATTTCGAGGCTTTGGAGTCCGAATCCGATTCCGATTCCCAACCCGAACCTAAAGTCTGGGTGGTGCTAACCGAGGGGTTGGTCCGGGGGCTGCTGCTACTGCTACTACTACTGCTGCTGCTGCTGCTGCTGCTGCTGCTTTGTGGCAATGACAATGGCGCCTGCCCCACCTCCAAACTGGATCCACTTTTTGTTTCTCGCTTCAGATATGACGAATCAACGATATTCAAACTTTCGTCTAACAAATCACAATTAATTATTTGCACATTTCGCTTTTCACTGCATAAATCGAAAAAAAATTCATCCAGCAATCCGTTGTCTGGCTGGGGTTTTTGCACACACAATTTTTCTGTACGTCGCGCAGCTTTTTCCCGATTTTCCACGGACCCTTTTCCCCAGATATCTGGCCGATTATGATTCGTTGTCGTCGTTTCTTTGTGATTGAATTGATTTCCCTCTCGATTTACACCGATTAAAGAAAATTTATGGAATTTTTGACCAGAATCCGTGGCTTGATTGGTGTTAAGCGATTGATGTTGCTGGTTTGGCTGCGGCTGCTGCTGCTGCTGCTGCTGGTGCTGCTGCCTCTGGTGCTCAGCTGCGACGACTGCTGCTGCTGCTGCTGCCACAAGGTTGGCTTTGAAAAGCTCGCTGGTAATTTTCGGTATTGAGCAGGCGCTGCTACCATTTCCATTGCTATCGCTATTGCTATTGTTGCTGCTTGTCGTGTTGCTGTTGCTGTTGCTGTAGCCAGTTGTCACATTGGGTGGTTGCTGACCTGCGCCTGCGCCTGCGCTCACGCTCTGGCATTGCCTTTCGTTTTGACGACTCTCACGCTCGAGTTGCGCGTACTCGCATTTCGTGGCCACTTCCGTTGCTGAGTTGCCATTGTCGGCGGTGTTGTTGTCAGTGTATTCAGCACGCGCACGCGCCGAGTGGCATGCCCCTCCAGCATTTACACCTCCTCCGTCATCCTGCAACATCAAACATTGCTGTCGCGCCTCACAAGCAACAGCAACAGCAACACTAGAAACATTATCGCGTGAGCTGCGTGCCTCGCATTCGAAATGGCCAAAATCGCTCCGCTTCTGGCCTATTCCACCGCTCCCTGTGTTGGACAACGCACCCATCGTACCCACTTGGCCAGAACCAGAACCATCGGTGGCGGTACTGGCAGTGCTCTTGCAATTTGCATGTATCATTGGCTCATTTGCCAATGCCAAAGTCAACATGTCCACAATTAGCATGATCGCCGGTAGTAGGCCATTCGATCAGCTACACTTTGAGAAAAGTTAGACCAGTTCTATGGAATGTTGTTAATTATATTCTGGATTTTGTTTGGTTTTAGTTTTAGATCAAAGTTTATTAAGAACTCTGTTTTATAAAGAACTCTTGTTGATATTTGTATTAATATTTGATGATCTTTGGTATTTCTGGAACACTTGAACGCTTTTTAACCTATTCTTTAGGACTTCCCCTCCAATAAGTATCCTTTATCCTGTTGTCCTTTCCCACACGCTGTCTTGTGTAGAATTTCTCCGGCATTGATCCACGATCCGCTGCCACTTGTGGGAGTCTCTGTCATCGGGTTTTCCCACCAGCCCAACAGGTTACCACCAACCCTATCAGACTATCAGACTATCAGCCTTTCCAGCCTATCCCACCAGTTGAGCTGACTTTTCCGCGCTTTGCATAAATTAAAACACGAATTTTTTCACACACTGTGAAAAATACGAGCACAATGTCTCGTTATTGTCTCGAAGGCACTTGTCCGCTGGTGCGATTGGGGGAACAGGTGCGGACCGGTCGAGGGGCACTCGAGCGCATCCTGCGTCCCAGGACACACACGCTCCTAGGGGGTTGTTACGCGCCACCGATGTTGCACAATATCAACGACAACGACAACAACAACCGTATGCAAAGAGGGTTTTATGGTTTTTTTTTTAACCACCGATAACGCACGAGAACATAAACAAAACACACGTGAAAAAAAATAATGATAATCAGCCCATTTGCTTAATTTCTTGGCGGGTTTCTTTGCATGGGGTGGTTGGTTGGTTGGATGGTTGGGTTTTTGGTAACACTCTTGGCCAGCTCAAGGCACGTCCGAACGCGTTTCGTGACGGAAGTCGACTGAGCCAACGCAGACCCAACTGAAAACTGAAACCCCTGTCTGTCTTTCTTTCCTTTTCTTTTCTTCGCTTTTCTTCTCTTTCTTCGCCCCGCAGACAGTCTTCGCAGCGATCTCTCGGCTTCGAGCTCGGCTTTGGGTTCGACCTCGGAATCGGAAACGTCCTCCGCCAGCCACAGTGGTTGTGCTGGCCCAAAGAGGAAGATCATTCAAATACTTGTATAATATTTATTAATTTATAAATCATTTTTTTTATTTATTCTTGAGTATTTATGTACACCTTATGAGAATCGCGGAGGAGGGCGTTATTTTCTTATTTATTTATTTCTCTTACAAATTATATTTAAGCAAAGGATCGTTTATCTTTAAAGCTAATACTATACAATTTTTTTTTTAATATTCTTACTTCCCATTATCTTTTTATCCATCCCACTGTACCTTGACGGGCACGCATGCGCAAAAAAACTCGACAAAGTGACGAAGAAAGGCAGCGAAAGACGAAGAGGAAGCAGAAAGGGGAGTGGCGGGGTTGCCAGGTAACACCGCTTGTAAGCCGAGCAGGAAAAGTCTTGGCCAAGACATCCAACTTGGCCATTTTCCAGTCATTTCTGTTTTTATAAAATTATATTAATTTTATAAAGATAAAAAAACGATTTAAAAACAAAACCATTTCTTTTTACATTTAAGGTATCATTAATTATATATATTTTTTGAATAAAATGTAGTATTTAGAATATTTGTTATAAGACAAAAAATTATGCCTTTCTATTGGGGGTTGAAGATGAGAATTCAAGTTCGAGTTCAGGACATTTTAATTAGGGGTCGAAAAAGGATCGCATGATTGGTGATCAGTTGGCCTAAGGACCCTAAAAAAAAAAAAGAAACTGATCCGCAATTACAGAGAGCTCAAAGCCAAGCATTTTACGGCTTTACGGTCATAACTTGGCCAACACTCTTGGCCAGTTTTTATGAAGCAGATGAGTGCGATTCACTTCAAAAGCGATCAGAGAGACGTGCTGGTATCGCAGACATAGGAAATAAAGATTGGGATGATCGTGTTCATAATGAAAGTGATTAGACATATTCACGCTGGAGATGATAATCAAAACACACACCCATCACACTCACCCATCGCACACACCACATGGCACACCACCTCACGTAAATATGTCACAGAAAATACCGTGAGACTGAAAACTGTTGTCTTTCACATTTGCCTCCGATCTGGGCTAATCATCTTAATTGAGTCGTAAATACCGAGCAATTTATGGTAAGAGTAAACAAACTTATTAAACTACTTTAAACCAAGCCAAGATATTTATTAAAATTAAATATTTAATCCCTTTTTAAACCCCTCTAATCCCTCTACGAATTAAATACAAAAATGAAGATTTAAATGTGAATACTTTTGGTTTATATTTGGAATGCTTTCAAGGTTTGAATTTAACATCGAGAGCCAAAAAACACTTAAAGATTTAAAGAAATAATGTAAAATTTGTTAATATTTAATAATTTTTTTAAAGAGTGCCCTAAAACATGGACCTATTGTTTTGAATATGCCAAAAAAAAAATGTCTTTAGGAAACTGAAGAAGTAAACTCTTTGCAACACAATCGGCCATCAAGTGATCTCTCACCGGGGGATCTGGTTGCATTATCTTTACATATATGTTACTTACTGTAACATGGAGTACATAAGAGCACTTGCGGGTATATAGGAAGGAAATTCCCGTACTTGTGTACTAACCCCACATAAAACAGACTCATTACCCGGCAAAGAAGACGATCACGATGATGATGATGACAGGCCAGGGAGGATGACAGGGAGGAGGAGGCTTTGTTTTTGTTTTTTTTTTCATATATATCTTTTTTTTATACTTATTACTAAGTAGGAACAGATCGCGAGCAAACTGAATGAATGGAAAATTGTGGGAACAATGGGGGAACCCATTGCCGAGCGTGAGAAATCGCGACCGCCGACGCGTCAGTCTTTAATTTCTTCTTAAGCCAAAAACCCCCAAAGCTTCTCCAGCTCCAGCGATGGTGCTCCGGTGGTGACGGTGCTGATGATGTTACTGGTGGCACTTCAGACATGGAACTCCATGATCCGAGGCTGTTTAGCACACAATGCCGCCATTAAAGGTCGCAGATGTCTTCAGTCTCCCAGGCTATAGACTCTTACGCGAAGCTATATACCATAAATATCCACATATATATAGGTATATACTTGCGTTGTATTATTTACCAACATCACTTGCATATATCCAAGCTAGAAAAATTAAAAATCCACTGAAATTTAAAATCGAAGCTGCATTTTAAGGAAGGATAACTAATCCACCATAAAAATCAAACAAAAAATTTTCAAAAGAAATTCGAAAGAGTTTTTAAAGATTTCATGATCTTCTTTTTACAATTTTGTATTAGAATCATTAGCCTGATGTTTGATGTTTAATTATGTTTCATTTTTAAGTATATTTAAATGATTTCTCTCAGTGCCTAATGCCGCCAAATTGGTGTCTTTAAGTTGACTAATTTTCATTTTGGGCCGTTGCATTTTCACATATTTTTCCCCTCTTTTTCATTAAAAAATTTTGCATTTTCCACTTGCCTTTCTGACATTTTGAAAAGCCCTACAAGATATGCGCATAATTCCCCAAAGACCCTCTAAGCGTATGTGCGAAAAAAACATAAAGGTTCCCCCATAGATGGAATTATTGTAACATAACTCCCTCATTAATATTGCAGTTGCAGAGTTCAAGGCGAACGATTTGACGATGAGGAGACGCCGCGGTTCAATGTCTCTCCGGGTTTTATGTGCGTGACTCGGCATTATAAGTGGGTGCCCCTCTCGAGGGGATCTTGGAGGTTGAGGAGGGTCTAGAGGTTGTCTCTAACCAGCGGGAAAATCATAGCTCCAATGCGACTCACTAGGCAATTACTAAGCGGGTTGCAATCTCTGGGACGAAGACGTCAGGGGACATCCTACAAATTCTGCGGAAAGAAGTTGTCAGTTGGGAAAATATTCCATTCCAATGGGAAACTTTACACGGATGGCTGATTTAAATGGCTTTAAACTTTGCTACCAAACTCTGCCGATTTTAAAAAGATAATATAAAGAATAAAAACTGAAAGTGTTTTCGCATAACTTTAGCTTTGAGAATCTCCCAAATAAAATCTAGAACATAAACCATTTCCGAAACATGATTCGAAAGAAAAAACTGCTCACTTTTGGCGCACTTCGAGGCGACTAAAAGAAAAATTAAGGCCTAAACGAAACGAGATCATTAAGCCAGTTCCCCTTAAATGGAGGCCATAAAAATGTAAGCTGGATGCCAACAAAAAAATAATAATAAACAAAAAGCAAAAACAAACAAAATTCAGTTGTAAGAATTGTCATTAGAGGGAAATCATTTACAACGTTTCCGAACAAAGCCACTTGTTTTAGGCACTGAGAGAAATTATTATAAATTAGGGGAAATAAGAGAATAAATAATAACATGGACCCTGCTTGTATAAAGAATTAATTTAACATATTATGTTTTAACAACAAAAGTAAAAAGAAAGTTCGAATATGTTCTTGAATACTTTTCAAGTAGTGTTACTAGTTTTTAGGTAGTTTTGAGTTTGTGTAAGTTAGTTTATTTTCAAGCAAGATATCTTATTTTTTTCAGTGTCTTTTGGTAACATCTCTCCCTGTTTCTCTCACTCTCTCTCTCTTGGCCAGGCCCACATCAAATTCGTCTAACTGCCTTTTAATTGTTCAAAACATTTGGAAAAAAAGGGAGCGACGGGACGGCGGTGTCGGCTTTCCCATCTCTCCCTTTTTTTTAAGTTTTTTTTTATTTGTAACCTATGTATCGGTGACAAAAAACAAAAAAAAAAACAAAAACCTTGGAACCATGCAGAGTTGCCATTTCCAGGCGGCTTGTAACTCAATTTACTTTCAGCCAAAGTGTCGCCCTTTCAGCCCTTTGTTGTAAACCGGAAAAGTTGCGGTGTTTACCTGATGGGCATGTCTCGACGATACGATCTTGTCCAGAGATTTCCTGGTAGTTACATAACAACAACAAAAAGAAAAACAAAACTACCCACAAACCTGGCCAATGACAGACACGAGCTCATCTCTGGTGACAGTGATTAACGAGACAAATGAGTCTCTAACTCAAAGGATTTACTAAAAACTTTCCAGATAATAAATCAACATTCATAGACGATTTTTATTAGTGTGTTGGTAATGCAAATTAGCAGAGGTTCAAGGTTTTTGCCTTCGAGATTGAAAAGAAAATTACAGAGATTTAGACATCATAGAGGAGACATGGGACATGGGAACCTAATTTGTTAAGGTATTCCATCGAAACATATTTAAAAATGTAAATAAAGAATTTTTACAAAGGGGTTAGGGCACGTCAATAGGATATCAAACAAGAAATCTTCAAAGGTATTCCGCTTAAGAATCGGATGATAATTGGCTGAGATATAGCCATCGATTTGGGCTATATATGGATTTTCGTAGTTTTCTGTGAATTTTCAACGGAAATCGAGAAAAATCACTTTTCGCCCCTTTCGATGGTCATATCTTTGGCAGTTTTGATCCGATATTTGAACAAAGTATAGATTTGGAATCTAGGATCAATTCCCTATCGATCTGAATCAAAATCCTAACACAAAATATTTTTTAGATTTTTTTCAAAATTTTCTGTAAATCCCTTTCTGAAATTTCCCTTGAAAAATGTGAAAATCGAGAAAAATCACTTTTTGCCGCTTTCGATGCCTATATCTTTGACAGTTTTCATCCGAGTTTTCATTCATTTGAGTAAAGTATAGATTTGGAATCTAGGAGTAATTCCTTAGCGATCTGCATTAAAATCCTGAAAGAAAATATTTAGATTTTTTTCAAATTTTTCTGATGGACCTTGAACAATGGCTCTATCTCAGCAACAAAGAATAAATAATCGGCGATTTGTTTGTTTTTGCAACCTTGAAGGTCTTATTTTAAATTTATTTAACTATCTAAAAATGATATAAATCCAGAGAAAGCGAAGAAACAATTCGCTGAAACTTTCGGTTTATCTAGGACATTTCATGGTTTTGGTTTTATGTT
This sequence comes from Drosophila vallismaia, assembly GCA_035047325.1. Lineage (NCBI taxonomy): Eukaryota > Metazoa > Arthropoda > Insecta > Diptera > Drosophilidae > Drosophila > Drosophila vallismaia. The sequence continues at coordinate 8,510,986 of JAWNPU010000025.1, read as the reverse complement.
TTTCTTTGGAAAAGGGGAGTCATGCTGAATTGTGTTTAAAGTGTTCCTTGTAAGTGTTTCGATTTGAAGTGTCCTATTTAAAAATATATATTTAATATGGCAGCGACTGGTTCGCCACGTGATCGTGGATGGCATGACTGAGGGCTTCCAGAGTCGGTGCGTCCATCTCGCGGATGAGGCACAGAGTGGCCGTCAAAAGATTTGAGTTCATGCGCAAGCGGCGCTGATGCTCGGCATTTCCGGGCAAGACGCCACATCCTCCTCCATTGTTGCCACCGCCATTGGTGACGTTGCCGGCTCCGCCGCCGTTGCTGCCGGCGCCCGGCCCTCCACTGGCCACTCCAATCACACTGCCGGCATAGTAGGATACCCCCAAGGCGCCGGGGGTCTGCGGCGAGACACTGGCCACCATATCGTAGGAACGGCTATCCATTAAGCGATCACGCTGGCCCACATTGGCCAATTCCTGGCGAGAGTGGGCCATCAAGGCGGCAGCAGCTGCTGCCGAAGCGGCCGAGGCCATTGTGGCAGCCGTGGTACGGGAACATAGCTGTCCGGGATGGAAATTGGGCGGTATGCAGCGGCGCAGATGGTCGTTGCTGAGACGCGGCGAAGATTCTAGCGAGGAGTCAACGGGCGAACCGTCTCCGCCGGCACGTCGGTTGACCGGACTGTGGACCTCCGGCGGTGTGGTCGAGGAGAAGCGTGCCTCCGATATTGGCGAGCGACGGCTGCGGGGCGAGCTGCCAGCCGAATCACTTTGGGCTCCAAACAGGTCCCGGTCTAGCTCCACAACCATGTCCCGGTTACGGTCCCGGTTGCGCTCCAGTTCACGCTCCCGCTCCTGCTCCCGTTCAATCTCTCGCTCCATTTCGCGCTCAAATTCGCGCTCCCGCTCGATGCGCTCCCTGCAAGCCTTCCCCTTGGGACTGTTGGGTGGCTCGGCCACCGGCGGCGATGATATATTGCTCCTGGGTTCGGGGTAATACTCATGGCGTAGGGCCGACTGCAGCTCCAGATCACGTACCTCCACGTTGTCCAGCTTCTTCAGCTGTGGTAATTTGCGCAGCACACAGGCGCGATAGGTGCTGCCGGCTGCTTCCGAGCAGGGATTGCCCTCCATCCAGAGCGATGATAATTCAGGGGCATTTTTCAAATAATTCAGCTCCTCAAAGCTGGATATCTCGTTCTTGCGTAAGTACAACTCCTTGAGACGATGACAGTTCTGCAAGGCACTCAATGTATTGATCCTGTTGACGCTCAGGGCCAGGACTTCCAGGCGCGGCATCTGCAGACAGATGGATATATCATCCAGGTCGCTGCCCCAAACGTTCAACTTGACGGCACTGCGAAAGTCCGAGCATTTCGATTTCGCTTCCACCAGCTGTTCGGTTAAGCGATTCACCATCTTGGCGGCTCTGCGGTCTAAATATTTTTGGAATCCAAAAACAAAAATAAAATGAAACGAGAAAAAATTTGAATTAAAATTTTATGCCTTTTTTTTATAAATTGTGGGATTCACTCGAAACACACTAACCCGACGCTACAATTACACTGATTTTCCTATTAAAAGGTTAACTTGACTTCAACGCTTTGTTTTATGCGAGACAAATAAAAGTCGCCCGGTTTTGATTTCGGTTTTTGTAAAAATCGGAATACAAAAATTTCCCCTGAATTAACCAAAAATTTTACCGGCGATACCGATGTGCTCATTTAGAATGTTGAGTTATTACTGACGATTCTAGCCCCTGGGCTCCGTACCTCGAAAATTTCTATCAAACTTAAAAAGCAAAGGTCACTATTTTCACAATTTTGCAGGACACCATGGCCTACTTGTAACAGAACACAAGCCTACTATTTTTATAAGTTTCTAAGGTCTAGAAAAGATTGATTTTTAATCACTAAATATTATTTTTTAAAGGTTAGAGTAGACCAAATTTTCAAAAACTTATCCAATTCTTAGGAATTGGCTTAATGATTCTAGTCAATATTTTGAAAACTTAAGCTGCTTTAACGTTTAAAATTTGTTTTTAAATTGAAAAAGGAATCTTAAAATTATCTTATTAATTAAATCTTAAAATAGTAATTAGTAATTTATTAGTAATACAACCATTAAAAACAAACAATTTAACAAAAGTATATGTACATTTGGCGCATTTATATAGAAGTTTATTTAAAGTCTGCATATCTTTTAATAAAAAAGAAACGTATTCTACCTATTTATGATTTATTGTGTAAAAAAATGCATAATTTTAAGATAGAATTTGAATTTTGTCGCAAAATTTAAAAGATGTTTCGATTTAAGCGCTTTTATCGATAAGAAATGAAAATGATCGCTCTTTCTATCACCGTTAACCAACACTGGCCAATCACGCGCCATATTGAGAGGAAAATTCAAGAAGCTTTGCAAAGAACCACGTTTTTTTTCAATTTAATTCCTAATTATGTCCAAGCATCCCAGTAACAAAATGGTTACCGAAGATTCGTCCGATGATGCATCGGAGGGAATGATAACGGACGAGGAGACTCTCAACAGCGATCCGCACGTTTTCCTCTCGTATTTGGTATAGAAAATTGTCAACTTAACTTTGTGCGTTTCCAACGTGTTGCCTTGTGTGTTTCTCTATGCAGCGTCAAACAAATGAGCATCTAGAGGAGCGAGTCAGGACCCTCGAAGCGCAGAGGGACAAGATGTTGGCCCAAAAGTTCGAAATTCTGTCGAAAATGTCATTGGCAGAGCCATCGCAATCCGTGTATCTGAGGGCGGCCACCAATTTGTTGTACGAATTGAACATTCGCCTGATGAATGAATTGGAGAAGACTGGTAATCTCGAAGATGACAAGCAAAAGGAGAACAGGGTGTACTGCGAGTGCTTGATTGATCAGCTAAGGGAGTCCAATCCGGATACCCCGTACGACAAGTACACCATGATGGTAAGCATAAAGAGCGCGCGTTTTTTTTCGGAGCACCCGCGTGCGCGACATGCATGTTCATGTCGCTTTCTAAGAACTTGAAATTAGTAGGAAAATGTTGATTGAAATAATAATTTCGGGATTTTGTTGTAAACATTAACAGCGTTCCACCGAGTTGGAGAAAATAATTGAGATAATGGAGCTCAAACTTGACACCATTCGTGCCAGGAAGGTGGCCATAACAAGAGAGATGCTCAATTCGAAGAAGGAATTCGATGCCGAGTATGTTGCCCTTGTTAAGGATTATAATGCTCTGAGCATGGTGGAGAGAGAACTCCTGTAAGTAAATCAGTTTCAAAGAAAATGTGAAATAGACATTCATTTTTCCTTTCCTCCAGTGAAATTGCCGAAAACTTGCAGTTTGAAGGGTCAATACGTTTACCCGACTCACAGAAATAATTATTTTCTAACTTTTTTTTGTCATCACTTTAAAATTATCAACGAGATATCATAATATCCATTTTTATATTTAAAATGTAAAGCCAAACGAAGCTTTTTCTTATGTATATTTAATTTTAAAGTTACATTTTCATTCATATTTCTACTATTCATATTTATACTTATAACCTAAAAGCGAAGAAGGGCTTTTTTTTGTGCCAAAGAACATATTATTTTAGTTAACTTTTTTTTATCATAACCTTGAAATTATCAACGATATATCATAAAATATCATTTATCATTTAAAATGTAAAGCCGAACGAAGCTTTTTCGTATGAATATTTAATTTTAAAGTTACATTTGCATTCATATTATACTTAGAATCATACATATCATTCATATAACCTAAAAGCGAAAAAAGGATTTTTATTTGTGTTAAAAAATTTCTTTAAACCAAAGAATTTATATTTTTATCATATATCCATAGTGTTTTTTTGTTTTTCTTTAAATTTTATAACTAAAGATTTATGGACTATTTATGAAGGTCATTTTATTTTGTTTTCTCTAAATTTTATTGCTGAAGATTTATGGACTATTAATGAAGATTTTTATTTTATGTATTTACTGTATCATTCTGTATTTAGAGTTTATGAAATATATATATAATCCTTACTAAAACACAGCCTTTGGTTATTGTTGTCTAAATTTCGGTGAGAAAAAATTGGGTCGTAGACTTGGGATAAGTACATTATAAGTACATTTTAAATTGTACCGCCCCTTTAATTGTTTTAATCGATTACCTATCGAATGACAAAGGGACAGGTGGCAACGTCAAGGTAACAGCTGGCCGCGTGTCCGGTTGTGGCGAAATCCTGCCAATCAGTCTGTTGACGTTTAATTGTGAAAATTATAACAAAAAGCAACGTCAAACCGAGCTGCCATGGACGAATTTTCCCGTCAGCACATGGATGACTGCTTTCTGCGCGCCCCCAGCGACGTCCGGACCACGTATGTACTTCTCCGGGCACCATGCCGGTCTCCAGGCTGATATCTTTTAAATTTATCCTCACAAAAGCAACGTGCAAACGGCTCCCAAGTCGCAGGCGGATAACAAGTCAAGGAAGACGGAACTGCACGTCCTGCGGTTCAACGATGAATCCCGCCAGTTCACCATGGATACGCTACGCAGCATCCACGGCCCGGACTTCCGGCTGGACGACATTAGCAAGTACAAGGATCGCGGGCGAGGCGGGCACGGGGTAAAGCATTCCTACTGGCAGGACCGCGGCACCCTCATGGTCCAGAGTGTCCAGGGAGTGAGCTCCAGCCGGGGCGATGGCAGCGACGAGGATCGCCTGCGCCGCTATGCCCTGGCCAAGCTGGAGAACTACGGTTTCCAGGCGGTCCACTGCCTGGAGGCCTACGAACATTGTTCCGGCGACACAGAGGCAGCTCTTCTGCTTCTCTACCGGCGCTACATGCACATCCCGGAGAAGGAATCGCCAGAAATCGAACCACCAAGCGAGGCGGAGATCTTGGACATGCGATCCGATGAAAAGGAGGCCCTGGAATCCATCTATGACAAGGCGTACGAGGAACGCGAAGCGAACCGGGTGTGGAACCTAAAGTTTCGCATCGACCACCTCCTGGCCCACAGTCCCTCGGAGGTGCGGAAGGCCAGGGAGGCAGCCCTGGCGGCGGCCTCTGCAGCCAAGCAAGCCGAGCTGGACAAACGGAAGAAGAGCAAGGCACCGCAACGGTGTCGGAACTTCGACCGCGACGGCACCTGCAAGTTCGGACCCAAATGCCGCTTTGCCCACCTGCCGCCACAGCCCGTGGAATCGGAAACTTCCAAGAAAGGTGTGTAAACGAAACGGGAGCCTGGGATAGCATTAAGTAGTCTTTGTAGAGTAGGATTCCTTTCCCATTCTGTAAAGTTTTTAAATATATCAATACAATTCCATAGATGCCGTTGATGAGAACGATAACGAGCTGTGGTTTCACGTGGAGATTCGCTTCCCGCCCGGCAGTCGTTATCCCTTCGAGGCGCCTTTTATCTACCTAAAGACCACCTGTCATGATATTCCACACGAGCTGCGGCTGCGCTACGCCCGTCACTTGTACAAGGAGGCCAGGGAGATATGTCGCGATGGCATTCCCTGCGTCTACAGCATCTGTGATCTGCTGCAGTCCGACGAGCAGCTGGCCGGCCACCTGGACACCACTGCCTTTCCCTCGCCGAAGCGATCCCTCTTCTACGATGAGCCCGAAAACGGAGCAGCCGATGAGGATGCCAAGACCGAACAGGTGGCGAAACCCACGCATTATATCCGCGGTCAGACGTCCCGGAATGAGGCAGGTCATCAGCGGAACGCAGAGGCTCAGGCGCGGGAGAACCGCAAGTTGCTGCAACAGTTTGTGGAGCGCCGCAAGGACGATCGCTACCAGAAGGTTATCGATGGCAGGAGGAAGCTGCCAGCCTTTGCCGAGATCGAGCGCATCCTGGCCCTCATCGAGAGCTCGCCCGTGGTGGTGATCTCGGGTGAGACGGGCTGCGGCAAGAGTACCCAGGTGCCGCAGTTTATCCTGGACAATTGGTTCTTCCGCGCCCTACAGCTGCCGCCGAAGGAGAGTCTGCCCCACGTGGAGATAATCTGTACGCAGCCTCGCCGCATCTCGGCCATCGGGGTGGCGGAGCGAGTAGCCGCCGAGCGCCTGGACCGGATTGGCCAGCTGGTGGGCTACCAGATCCGTCTGGAGAACAAGGTTTCCGCCAGCACCAGGCTTAGTTTTTGCACTACCGGGATCCTGTTGCGCCGCCTAGCCTCGGATCCCTTGCTGGACAGCGTGACTCATGTGATTGTGGACGAGGTGCACGAGCGTTCCGAGGAGTCAGATTTCCTGCTGCTGATCCTCAAGAATCTGCTGCGTGAACGGAAGGACTTGAAGGTGATTCTCATGTCGGCCACTTTAAACGCCGCCTTGTTTTCCAATTACTTTGGTGGGGCTCCGGTGTTGGACATTCCGGGTCGTACCTTCCCCGTCCAGCAGTTCTTCATGGAGGACATCCTCGAAATGAGCGACTTTGTCATGGAGTACGACACTAAGTATTGTCGCAGGCTCAAGAAACAAGAGCAGGAGGTGCTGGAGCGGGAACTGGAGTACGCCGACGTCCAGGCATCTGGTGAGGCCCCTGGCAAGAAGATCAAGGACGAAAAGCTGACTCTGGCTGAGACCTATCAACGATATGCGGGTAAGCTCGGGCATCCTTTCATCCTCCCATGGATCGCACCTAAAAAAGGTCTTTAGATTACAGCAAACCAACCTGCAAGAGCATCTACCTCATGGAGCCGATGGTTATCAATCCGGAGCTGATAGAATCCGTGCTCAAGTACATCGTGGAGGGCGACCACGACTGGCCACGCCAAGGCACCATCTTGATCTTCCTGCCCGGCTTCCAGGAGATCCAGACCGTGCACGATGCCCTCCTGGACAATGCCCTTTTCTCGCCGCGTGCCGGCAAGTTCGTGCTGGTGCCATTGCACTCGGCTCTGTCTAGCGAGGATCAGGCTATGGTGTTTAAGAAGGCGCCTCCAGGCAAGCGCAAGATCGTGCTGAGCACTAACATCGCCGAGACCTCGGTGACCATCGACGACTGTGTCTTTGTGGTGGACTGCGGGTTGATGAAGGAGAAGTGCTTCGACTCGAACCGGAACATGGAGTCCCTGGACCTGGTCTGGGTGTCCCGGGCCAATGCCAAGCAGCGCAAGGGTCGTGCCGGTCGTGTGATGCCCGGCGTGTGCATCCATTTGTACACCAGTTTCCGCTACAACCATCACATTCTCGGCCAGCCGGTGCCGGAGATCCAGCGCGTGCCCCTCGAGGCGATCGTGCTCCGGATCAAGACCCTGCAAACGTTTGCCTCCCGCAACACTCTGTCCGTTCTGCTGGAAACTCTCGAAGCCCCCACCGAAGACAGTATCCTGGGTGCTCTCACCCGCTTGAGGGATGTGGGCGCCCTGGATGCGGAGGATCAACTGACACCGCTTGGCCATCATCTAGCCGCCTTGCCGGTGGATGTGCGCATTGGCAAGCTGATGCTTTACGGAGCCATCTTCCAGTGCCTGGACAGTGTCCTCACCATTGCCGCCTGCCTCAGCAACAAGTCGCCATTCGTGAGTCCTTTAAACAAGCGCTCGGAGGCGGATAAATGCAAACGAATGTTTGCTTTGGGCAACAGCGATCATCTTACAGTTCTCAATGCATACAAGGTACGTTTTTGGATAATAATTACATTTATTTGTTATCCTTTTTAATTTCGTTTTCTTTTCAAGAAATGGCTGGATGTGGCGAAAAGAGGCAACAACGCCGCCAGCAGAAACTACGCCTCCGAACACTTCCTGTCCCTGAATACTCTGGAAACGATAGCAGACCTCAAGTATCAGTATTTGGAGCTTCTGGTTTCCATTGGCTTTGTTCCCGTCAATGTGCCACGCAGGCGAAAGAATACCTGCGACAATATACTCCAACTTACGGGTAAGATTAGGATTAGGATATAAAATCTATATTTCAAAACCGAATAAATATCGAAATCCTTTCAGGTGTCGAGCAAAACCAGAATGGAGAAAACAACCGCCTGCTCACCTCTCTGCTGTGCGCCGCTCTTTATCCTAATATTGTGAAAATCATGACCCCGGAACGGGTCTACATCCAGACGGCGGGTGGAGCCGTGCCTCGCGAGCCCAGTGCCCAGGATCTGCGTTTTAAAACGCGCGGCGATGGCTATGTAAAGATTCATCCATCGTCTGTGAACTCCCAGGTGGCCGTCTTCCAGGCCCCCTTCCTCGTCTTCCAGGAAAAGGTGCGCACTACTGCCATCTACATCAGGGATTGCTCCATGCTGCCACTGATCGCCATGGTCCTGTTCGCCGGCAGCGACTTCAAGGTGGAGCTGCACGATGGCGACTTCCTCTTCCTGCTGGAGAGCGGTTGGATCATCCTGAAGGCGCACGACCTCGAGACCGCGGAAATGGTGCAGTGCCTGCGGGCGGAGCTGATCAAGCTGCTGGAGGAGAAGATCCGCGATCCGTGCCTCAATCTGCTGCACCACAAGAACGGCTGCCGCATGATCGCCAACATCGTCCACCTGATCAGCAAGAATAGCTGAAAACTGAAGGTTGCAGCCTGTTGCAGACTCTCCTGTATCCTGCAACTCTTCAAAAGAATTGTACATTTTGTATAATGATTGATGTACATCAACCGAGAGAAAATAGCCAGAATTGTTGCAGATTCGCATTATTATTTATATCTAATTGTTTATAGAAGCTTTTACCATAACCCCCAACAGATATTAATTCATTTATTACTTACAAATTTATACTTTAACGATTTTATACTTAAATTCAAATTGTTTAAATTTTAACTCAATTTCTGGATGAGCCTTTGGATCATTCTTTTAATGATGTCACCGATCGATTAGTGAATTATATTGTAATCTGATTACAGGCTTCTGTTTGCCAGCGATTGATCTTTCAGTTGATTGATTGATTGAGCGACCAAAACGATTATTTATAAATGATATACGAATGTTAAAATAAAGCAATGCAATATTTACTTAAATATTTATTTAGTTAATAAGCAAATATTTAAGTGTTCCATCATTGGGATGGACAGATGTCCGCCATAATCGTCTCCGGATCTATCAAGTCCCTTCCAGATACGTGGCAGCGGGAGGCTACGGAAAATCAAGCCATCAATTACAATTAATTTGAATTTATTTAAATACACTTGGATTTGGGCGGGCACTTTGCCGTGACGGGCGGGCTGGCGGGCGATACATCAAAACCCACCTCCACCAGGCACCCACCACCGGCCCACCCTGCTGGCTAATTAATTATGCGCCTTATCAGCCTGGTCTAAGGCGTCCGACCCATGAGTCAGTTGCTCTTCTTCGGCTCAAACTCAAACTGAAACTCAACCTTGGCGCCTCTCAATGGAGTTGGAAATCCGAACTCAACCTCGATCTGGTTTTTTTTTTGCACTCCCGCTTATCTTTCCAATTAAAGGCTCCGCCGATTGAGCACCAATGGGATCTTTTAGCACCTCGTTGAGTTATATTTGCGTGCTCTGATTTGGGGAGCAAACTCAGCTGTCCGGAAAAAGCGGGGTCTGAGCAAGGTGGAGGCATCTATGACGTGGGAATTCCAGTTCCAGTTCTGAAAGCTTTGAATTTCAAATCATTCAGTTTGAGTTTTGTTTTTAAGTGTATTTTCGTCAGGTATTGATTACCCCAATTCCTCGGTGTCATGGTCGTGGCGCCGCTCCACTTTTCTGCTCTCCAAAGTTCAGAGATGATCGTGAGTCTTGCTTTTTGGCGAGCGCTAAGCCGCTGCCGCTGCGCAGTCGGCACCGCCGTCGAAGCTTCGCTTAGTCTTATCCAGCGGCAAAGCACTCGAGGCACCGTTATCAGCACTATCATTGTCACTCGCCACCTGTCTCCCGATCGATGCCCCCGCTATCTGTCGCCTCTCTGGAAGCTCTTCTCACCAAAATCACTAGATGTGTAGGGGACTGGGGATGGGGAAAGGAATATGGGACAGTGCAGGAAAGTAAGGAGAGGAGTGAGCAAAAAGCAAAGGTGATAACTCAAATCTGATCGAAAAATGTCACTAGACTCCACTGCACATGCACTCAAAAAAATAAAGGTTTAAAAAAAATATACACTCTCCAATCAATTTAAGCTTTTTCCATAGGTATTATATTTATATAATTATGAGTAATTTTTCTTTAATTCCACACAAGGCTAAATAGGTAACCAACTGAAATAAGTTCAAAAATAAATTCGTTTTTTTGTCGTTTTCAAGAAAATATATCTAATCTAAATTTATTGTAAGAAGTATGCAAACGAATGGGGATTACGTTTAGTAATCAGTTTTCCATACTTTTGTTTGCTTAAATATTAGAGCAGCTTTTTGTTTTGTTCTTAGAAATCACATTTACATTTCCCCATCAATGTGCGTTCGTCACGTCACTATTGACACTGGCATTGACACTGAATACCTTTCACGATGGCCCAGGATCAGGCCGCATCCGGAGGCTAATTAGGGGCTGCTCATGGGGCTGGCGGTGGCTCAGTGGGTGGGTACGACGGGTGGATCGCTCCCGACTGCCAGGTGCCAAGTGCCAGGTGCCAAGTGCCAGGTGCCGGGTGCCGTTGACGTTTAAAGTTTGCGCTCGACTAGTGCTCCGTCGTAAAGCACTAAAATCCGTAGACAAATCATTTGCGATTGTGTGGTTGTATTCACTTTTTGACAACGCACGTCTAGGTGTGTTCCCGGCCACGCCCCACGTGGGGGTCCGACCCAGGTTCTTTATTTTCCGCATCGCATCGAAAACATCGAAACGCCGCCATACAGTGGGACGCAATAGGAATGGGTGCGGAAAAGGTCTTAACCGTAAGCCGTAAACACAGTGGAAAATTCAGCCCACAGCCCAATAAACAGCCTTGATAACGGATTTATTTTGCCAACTTATTCCACCCATAAACCTTTCTACGTATATAATATACACATTTTGATATTGTCTAGTATTTTCTTTGAAATATAATCATTTTATTCAACCATAAAGGATATTCAAAGTTGTCATTTGTTTTTATTATTAAATTGTACAATACTTAATCTTTCCAACAAATTTTTTATGATGTTTGATAATGATATTTAGTCATGTCCATAAGTCCATCTTTAATAGGTTTATTTACACGATTTTTTTCTATAATGTTTGTTACCTTTTGGCAAACAATTGGGTTTGGCCTTTTAAAAAGAAATTTCACAATTCCAAGGAAATATTAATGGGAATTTATCAGGCCCAATCTTGCGAAATACATCGAACCGTTTAATGAATCATGTTTTTTTATACATTTAAGGAAGTATTGCAGAATATGTTAAGCTAATCAAAGTGTTATAAACTAATAAAGTTAAGTATTATAAAATCGGAAGAGAGTCTTATGTTTTAGCTTCCAAGACTATGTTTAAAAGTCCTTTTAAAATAAAAACAAAATGCCTGTAATAAAGAAGAATATTTTTATGAATAAAACGAAGAAAAGTTTTCTTTATTTCTTGGAAGATCTATAATGTGTTGTATTTCTTCTTCCTGATTACAATTTGCTCCACTGTGTTGCTCTGGTTTTTTTTTGTCATTTTCACGACGATCAACGAAAATATAGAGGTGGGGCCTTGGGTGGGCTGGGGGGTGGGCTTAGTAGTAGTTCGTCGATCGGTGTTTCGAATTGATTTAGTTTTTAGTTTAGTTCAGTTGGTTAAATAGAAAGGGATGCGAGGTGGAGCGTTTGAAAAGCGGGGTAGCCCCTGCCCCTGCCCCTGCCCCGCTGCCCAGCCCCCCTTCACACCTGCACCCACACCAGAGATTTCTTGAGCGATTTTAACCCATCTTCGCATAAAACTCAAAAAAAAAGTGTGAGTAAGTGTAAAATCTCACACCCACGCACCATATAGCGGGTTAAAGGAGATGGAACAGTTATTTCAATTCGTGTTCGTTCTCGTTTCCATATTTTTGGCGCTCTTTTGAGTCGTTCCGTTGCTTTTTTCGAGCTTTTCCGTTTTGCGGATTCTGATTTGTTTTCAATGTTGTTTTTATTGTTTGCCCTATATTTGTTGATACTTTTAGTAGTCATATGATGGAAATACGTGCCACAATGCCAGGTTTAGTAAAAAATGTTCCCATTGCTCCTTTTCCACCCATCACTCTTAATTTCTCTGATTTCTTGCAACTCTTACGCTGGAAGCTGGACTTGAGAAACCCTGAAAATTGCCAAAACGTAAAACGACAAAAATAAAAGTAAAAAAAAAGACAAAAAAAATATATATAAAGCAAGTGCTAACGCTGCGGCAGCGAAGCTTACGGAAACGCCAGCGCCAACGCCGACAGCGGCAGAGACATCGGCTGGGAACAGACGTGAGCTTGGAGCGTTTCATTTAAATCAGAACGGTAGAACGGTAGATCGATCGGTTACGGGAGCGACAGAGACGCTGGCGGAGACGGAACGACGGCACGACGGAGGCGGAGACGCAGACGGAGACGGAACGACGGACGTCACCGTTAACAAAAAGTGTCAACCGAGTGCCTGCAGCGCTTCAATTCAGCGTGCGCCGCTTAACGGTAACGGTCCTGTTTCGCGATCTCTGCCGAATTTTCTCTCAAACCAATAAAATAAAAAAAAAATAATAAAAAATACTTAAAAGGAGCAACAACGAAACAACGGCCATCTTTTTTTTTCCTTGAGTGTGGGTATATCCTGAAAGTGAAACAAAAAAGGATACGGAACAGTGGCATCGAAACGGAAACGGAAACGGAACTGGAAGAGGATTTCAGTGGTGTCGATCGGAAAATTCGATTATTTAACAGTGCAGACATTATCGCATCAATTTTTTTGATTATCCGCGACGATTCGTGTTGTTTTTTGGTTGCATTGCAATTATCGTGGGTCTGTGGTTGTTTTCCGATCGGTGATCGGCGATCGTCGATCTCCTTGTTTCGACTTGTGTACATTTCGAGTGTTATCTGTGGATCGAAGAAGGTACTCGGAACGAATAAGACGATTGCGGGAAGACAAGCGATTGAGTGGGTTTACAAAACTTGACCGATTTCGAACCCATATGGACTATATCAGTACACCCGGGGAAGAATTCTGACCATTATTGATTCGGGAAATAAAAAAAACATGATTTTTCTTTTGTGTTTTCTAAAAAGATAGTTTCTAGTGTCAGGAAGTGATATTACAAGGTTTCTTTTCTTATTTTTTTTTTGAGTGCATCTATATAATCCGTTCAATCAATCTAAATTACACCACACCCCCGTCCCCAGATAGTATCCGTAGCCGTAGTAATGAATGAACGATCTTTTCAATGCATTTAATTAACGAATTTATTCCATTATGCGAAAGTGTTTGCTTAACTGTTGTTGCCATATGCAAAAAAAAAAATCAAAAGAAATCAACGGGGCTTTAAACGGGGCAGCATTAACCGTTAACCGTTAGGCTATAACGGTGGCATGTTATCGATCAGTCGATTGGCGAAACGGGATCAAAGCGTCAGCGGTTATAGATCCCGCCGAAGCACTTCATCCATCATGGGTATTTTGTTTATAAACATAAATACCGCCTGAAATACCGCCGGAATACCGCTGGAATACCGCTTCTTGATCCTCCTCAGTCAGTTGAAAATCAGTCAGTCTTTTTTTATTGGTTTTTGGTAGGGGGTTATGGGTATATAAATATATAGTCCAATCACCGATACATGTGACTGATGTACAGTGGGAATTCAGAAGGTAGAGCTGTGGGAGTAATGGGTTTGTTTTCAGAACGAAACCTTTTTAAGATCTCTTTTTAAATACTTAAAGTACCAAAAGTATCTATAATTTTCCTAACATTTCAGTATCAGAGAAGTTCAGATAGTATTCTTATACAATTCAGGAAGTAGAGCTGCGGGACTAATGGGTTTAGTTATGGGGTCCGTTTTAAGGAGGTTTTCTTAGACATCTTCTTGAATACTCCCCGAAAATCTGTAGAATTTTCGATCTTTTTTAGTATCAGAGAAGTTCAGGAAGTATTTTTATACAACTCAGGAAGTAGAGCTGCGGGACTAATAGGTTTAGTTAAGGTTTGTTTTCAAGACCTTTTTAAGACCTCTTCTTGAATACTTCCCGAATATCTCTATTATTTCCCTAACATTTCAATATCAAAGAAGTCCTACTGTAGTTATTAATTTTCGTGTTATGGTTCTGGGCTCTGACGTAGTCTTATCATGGGAAGGAATAGCCGATTCTTGGGGAGTTACGAGTAGGAGGTAACACTGACGAAGGTAACGAGACATTGATAGATCGCAATTCAATTAATCATCTCGCCGGTCGCTCGCTTGTAAAACAATGTCATCATTAGCACCAATAGCCCTCATCAGGCGGTAAATACTCGTAGGCCTGTCTGGTATTTCCGAACCGCCATCCAGATTTTCCACAATTACCAGCGTTTCTTTTAACCGAGATTTTTCGCACAAAAAAAACATTATATATCTTATATATAAATATTAAAAAAAAAATAAAATATGAAAGAAAAGAAAAGAAAATAAAGCACGGCTTTTGACGCTTGACGACTTTTGCGATTATTTACTAAACGTGTTCATTTTGCAGTTGCTGCTATTTATTATTGATTATATGACTATTTAGCGTCGGTATATGTAAATATTTATATATTTATTAATTTTGTTCCACTAAACATATACAAAACTATACATTGAAGGTTTTAAAAACAACAAAAACACAACTCCAAGACTTTTAAAGTTTCGAAACCCACGAATAGTTTACGTGTTGATCATCTGATCTTTTTTAATCCTTTTGATCTAATTTGTTATTTGTGATTTCTTATTTGTGATTTCTTATTTCTGATTTATGGTTATTAATTAGTAAACCTTTTTATTGGGATATTAAATGTTCTGTTTTCCAAACTCCAAACTTGACGTCAAGCATTGATTGAACTCATTTACATGATCATTGAAAGTTTATTTGGGTTTTGGTTTGGGTTTGGGGTTTACGATGATGGAGCGTGTGGGTGGGTTGGATGGATGAGTGTGAGATTTTCCTCAGGTCTGGAAACCCATTAAGAGATCAACGTTTTATGGGCCGATTGCCACTCATTTCCTGATTTCCGGCAGAAATTTCCATTACCCGAAAAATAAAAAAGCGTTAACAAGATCGTTTGGCCAACAAACCGACGACATCGACAGCGTCATCGAAATGTGTTTGTTCGGAATAAATAGAAACATAAAAAGAAAACGAAATAAAAGTTAACACAATAAATAAAAAAAAAAAAAAGATTTCCATTGAACATCGGCGTCATCGGCAGGAACGCGCCCAAATAGACGAATTTCGGGAATTATTTTTATTGTTAACAAATTATTAGAGTGGTTGGCGGTGTTGTTGATTAAAAAATGATATAGATAATTGAATATACAGAATAGAAATTATACAATGAAGAAGTAATAGCGATAATACTAATTAAAACGAAAGAAAACGAAGAGAAACAAAAATGTTATCAGCGATCACTTCACTTGAACAAGACAAATAAACAATTCGAATTGTCCCAATGTAATCAAGCGTGTAATGAGAAGAATTTACTGATTACTGACGATAGAAAATAAATACAAAATTCGAAATACCAAATGGCAAATCGAAAAAAGAAAATATAGTTGAGATTATATGATATATGATGGCGGGGGATTCCACCATTCCACCATTCCACCATCCAACCGACCACGAACTACCCCAACATGAACTCATTAAGGCGAACACGACAACAACGCTGGCATCATTATCTTTATGATATTGTAAGAATCACCCAAGAACCACCCAACAACCAAACACCTATCGTTATTTATGATATAATAAGAACTTTCACCATTAGCAACCAATCAGTGGATCCTGGAATAAATAACTTTTATGGTAACTGTAAGAACTTGAGCTACGTATAACTTGCATCATTTACTTAAATATAAAATACACGCCATATCCCTGCCCCCATTGATACATTTATCTTTATGGCAGGGCGCTTCAAGAACTCTAATCTCATTACCATGACTAAAGTTTGACACCTCGACGATGTGTGTGTGTTTTTTTTTTTTGCGATCGCTAATTGGCAAGCAAGTGCGGTTGACACCCACCTTCGGGATCCTATCTAGAGAGCCAGACTCCGACTGAGACCCCGAGCCAGACCCATACCCAGACCTAGACCCGTAACCCCTCCGAGATCCACCAGATATTCGCACTCTCCTATATTATTTGGCGGAAAGATAAGAGACGACGCTAATCGGGCGCTACTTTGCACTGCGAGAAATCGTGCCAAATTAGCGGTAAGCGGTAATGCCCCAGTGTCCTCTCTCTCTCAACATGATTAGAAGTGTCAATAGGTGTTAGTCGTAGGCGATGACGCTGTCTTCTGGCATTCCAGTACTCCAAAAAAAAAAAAAAAGTACCTCTCCAAAAATATATCAACTATCCATCTTTCAATGACGAATACCTGGAGGGGTGCGCATGGTTTTGGTATGAGTTTACACCGAACTATTAGATACTGTTTTTGGGGTCTAAACCTTGGGATTGGTATTACCCAGAACCCTCAAGGGGAATCCCAAAACTCTTTGATTTTCAGTAAGTATTTTCAGTGTTGTGGGAAAATATCCAAAAACCAATAAGACTTAAAAGTAGTGCAACTCTTGTTAAGTTTTTAGTCCCGGTATCACCCCTATCAAACATATAGAAAACATATAGACAACAACTAGAGCAACTGGCCAGTACTTGAGCAATCGCAATCAAGCTTCGATTAGGAGCGATACCGCCATAAAATAAACGACAGACAATATAAAGAAATCCACCGAAAACCTCCGACGACGATTCCCCATTCCGTTTCGAGTTTCCAATATTTAAAGAAAACCCTAACCTGAGACAATATACTGGATATATGTTATAATTATTTTGCAGTTGAAGCGAATCCTCGACGATAATGTCGCCGAATCGCTGGATCCTGCTACTGATTTTCTACATATCCTATTTGATGTTCGGGGCTGCCATTTATTATCACATCGAGCACGGCGAAGAGAAGGAGGCCAGGGCCGAGGAGCTCAAGGAGCGCATCGAGATCAACGGTGGGTGAGCTTACTACCATATACTATATATTATATTTTATCTTAAGAAAAAAAAGATATACATATATAAAACCCAATCAAGTCATAAGTGTCAAAGAGATACGCGTGATCTGCGTGGGATGGAAATTTTGTGGCATGTGATCGATCCACTAACTAAATGTTCACCCACGACATGTCTAGAAAGTCTCAGAGGAGGTGTTAGGATTTCTTTTCTTATAAAAAAAAAAACAAATTTATAAACTATAAATAATACTACTTTAAAAATTTGATTTCCTGTTTAAAAAAAAGCTTAAAAGTCTTAAAGAAAAAAGGAATTCAAAATTTTAGGACTCCTCCAAATCAAAGGTAATTAAGTTAAAAATTAAACCGTTTCCCTTCTCTTAAATTTAACTATAATTTTATTTATATTTTAATTGCAAACATTTTTTTTTATTGCAAAACGTGCGTAAATGTTGTTTAAGAAATGAGTAAAAAAAATGTGTGAGCTTTACGATTCCACAAGTCTGGAGCAATCCGGACAAGCGACCTCTATATTCCGATACACTCATAAAAATATACGAGTATATATGCACGAAAAAAAATAAAAAAAACACAGAAAACTAACTCTGTGTAAGTGCGATTATATCGACGCTAAATCGGAGGTATTGTATTTATTTTTATGCCTCTTCAATTGCAATAAATCGTATCCGATCCGAAATTAAATAGCACATAAAATGTGTTAATTACAAAAGTAAATAAACCATAAACACTCTAATTAGTAAGCATCGACCCAAGACGTGAGATCAAGACGGCGGTTCGTAATCGAAGTCGGCATCGGAATACGAAACTATAACCATTAAACCACAGGTCACTCGCACGAGTGTAACGAACTGTCAAGGGTTCGCCCGATCGCCCGATAAGCAATCGATCGAGCGATCGATCGGTGGCACTCTTGTTGAGGATTCACTGTAACCCCCAACTAATGCCCCTCCATATCGTTACTGGGGATATCTCTGTGAATATATAAGCAGGTAAAGTCACCGTAATCACTCCCGACTTTGGCCCACAAGACACTTCAATCGGTTAAACGCCGGTTGGTGGGGCAGACCTGGACAACTGGACAACTGGACAACTGGACAACTGGACAACTGGACAACTGGACAGACCTGGGACAGTTGATGACTTTCAAGTGTTCACAAACATGTGATCATCATTTTTGAGCTATTTGACACTCGATGATAAGAAGGTGAACCTCCAGGTCCTGGTACAATGATTGATCTACAACTCTCGATTGCCAATCTATCAAGCAAAAATTTCCTTAACCTAATTAGACAATAAATGAACTGATTTAAATGATTGGCAGGCTGCAATCTCTTTCAATTATGATCTCTAATGATATTAATTTATCAATTTGTTGGGGAATACGTAGATGTCTTGGCAGGTCTTTAATCTCTGTGAAAAGTCGAGAGGACTTCGGGGCAATAATGCAAGATAATGATCGACTTGTATGTACAAATTGCCGGCAATCAAGATCCCGCACACACACAACACACACGGGGCCCAACAATGCCGATTAAATTGTTGAGGGCCCTCAGGCCCCCTCAGATCGCAACTATATGGCGGATATATAAAAACAGAGCTCTGTGTGTTAATGCCTGGAATTGCCCCCAATTGTGCCTGGTTGCCTGGGTGCCTCCCGTTGTGATCCCGGGGAGAATATCTGCTCTGATCTCTATCGGAGATGACACCAACCAGTGGCTTTGTCCCTTTTTTTTTCTGTAGTCCGAGCGGGACAATCCGTGGGATGACAAGGCATTTATTGAATTATGCAATTCGTTAAAAGATTACCTCGGAAATTGCTGCCATTTTCCCCACAAGGGTTTTTTATTGAATGATTGCAGTCATTGCAGTTAAAAAAAAAAACAAAAACAAATTCCTAAAACATGCAAAAGCATCTTCCAAAGTGATGAACTTGGCCATAAAGGTTAAAACACGATCCGGGCAGGTGTTTTGCACTCGTCTTGATAAGCGGAAATATTTCCAGTTCCACTTCCATCACGGCTCTAGATTTTCGTTCCATATATTTAATCAATTATTGTATTATTGTATAACCCGAGGGGGGACTTCTCACAGAGAGTTTTCATATTTTAATCACTTGTCATTGCACTCGAGTGTCTAAAAATTGTAACCCACAATGTCAGATCTAATCTTGAAACTTTGTTTCTTTATCTTAATTTATTCACGAGATATACGTAAACCTTTTCTAGCCTTTTTTCTGTTATTACCTGGTATTTCTCTTTAAATTTTTTTATATTTTTTCGAAATGTCTGACCTACAACAAGATTGTCTCAATCTCAAGTTTTCGCAATTAATTTGTTTAATAAACATCGCCGACGGGGGTCGCCTTGATTGAACGCATTTCAATCATCCGGAGCTGCACAAGGTACGGGTCAGGTCATGAACGTGATTTTGGGATACACTTTTAAAAAATAATACAAAAACAAGACCAAAAAGAAGGGTTTCCGATCGTTTGTAACCAAAAGTTTTAAACCGATTTCCAAGAGAGTTTTCCAAAACTCAAATCCAATCCAAAACTTTCAGCTTTTTGTATAGAAAATTCCTTAAATTTCTCCCTCTGTATTTAATTAAAATATAAAAAAAAACGTCACGGTCACCGGTCCCGTGACAATTGTTTTAGTGTAAAATGTTACACTTTGGAAAAGAGGAACTTTTCCGCATTATGTGATTCCATTCCGGATCTGTGATCTCTAACGGATTAGCCCCACCGAGAAAGAGGAAATATCACGTTGGCAACGGATCTAATTTAAATTCCGGAGATTCTTTTGTGGCCATTGAATCCGTTTTTTGTTTTATTTTTTTAACGGAAAATCGGCTTCCGGATTGGATTGGATTGGCTTGGGTTGACCAGACACGTGAAATCACAATAGAAACGAATTAAGTTTTATTCGATTTTACGCTCTATCGATCATGATTGATTTATTTGAGTTATTTAATTGATTTATATTTATTTTGTTATTTAATTTACAGCCTATTTGTTGGAAGAGTTGTCCGATAAAAACACAAGCACACAGAATGAGATTCTGGAGAGGATTTCCGATTATTGCGGTAAACCCGTGACGGATTACACGAAGGATGAGTACGAAATCCCGTATACATGGACCTTCTACCACGCATTCTTCTTCGCCTTTACCGTGTGCTCCACGGTGGGTTACGGAAACATTTCCCCGACCACCTTTGCCGGACGGATGATCATGATTGCCTACTCGGTGATTGGCATTCCCGTCAATGGAATACTCTTCGCCGGTTTGGGAGAGTATTTCGGAAAGACGGTAGGAAACCTTCAAAAAACATAGATATATTTATTTTTATATCCTATATTCGATTTGTATTCAGTTCGAGGCAATCTATCGACGTTATAAGAAGTATAAAATGTCCACCGATATGCATTATGTTCCGCCACAATTGGGTTTGATTACCACCGTGGTTATAGCCCTGATTCCGGGCATAGCCTTGTTCCTTCTACTGCCTTCCTGGGTCTTCACCTACTTCGAGAACTGGCCCTACTCCATATCGCTCTACTACAGCTATGTGACCACCACCACGATAGGATTCGGTGACTATGTGCCCACCTTTGGGCCTAATCAGGTAAGGAAATCATTATACTTGTAGGATCGTCCCTTATAGAGAACCTTCTTATAAATGTTATCCTTTTCTTGTAGCCCCGTGAGTTTGGTGGCTGGTTTGTGGTTTACCAAATCTTTGTCATCATTTGGTTCATCTTCTCCCTCGGCTATCTGGTGATGATCATGACTTTCATCACACGGTAAGTAACGTCAAGACTACATTGCATGTCCTCTCTGATCCTTGTTAAAATGTTGTGTCAATTGTCTGCATGTACTTACCAAATATTTATCGTGGAAACACCTCTCATCTCCTATATATATCCGAAACATGGCATGAACAGGGGTCTGCAGAGCAAGAAACTCGCCCATCTGGAGCAGCAGTTGTCCTCCAATCTGAAGGCCACCCAGAACCGCATCTGGACGGGAGTCACCAAGGATGTGGGCTACCTCAGGCGAATGCTCAACGAGCTCTATATCCTGAAAGTGAAGGTAAAAATGTCATTAATCATTAGCAAAACTACCAATGGGCTAGCACTGAATATTCATATACTAATTGGGTTTTATTAACTAGATTATTCCTATTTAATATTTAACATTAAAGAACAGAATAGTTTAATGGGAGTTACATTCAGATTTAATCGGGATTTGAAGCTTCTTCGATAAACCTTTCGATAAGCCTTCGATAAACCTAAAACACAATATTCCCTATTAAAAGGTAACATATTTCTGACAATTATAACTTATATTTTCCATTAATTAAAACTAATGGGTTTTCATTTTAAATATTAAATATATATAATACTAATTGCACTTTTAAAAAAATCCTCGAAAAACATTTACTTTTCGAATATATAACCCGGGATAATATAAAATATTTTGAGTAAAGTTTTCAATGTCTAATCCCAATTGTACGCGTTTGATATTTTGACTAAGCGGCTTTCAACTCCATGTCCTTTCGAATATCCTTGTTAAGTCCTTTACAAATCTTCTGTTTTTAGTTTTGTCGAAAGAGAAATAGAAAAAAACCGAAAAATAAGACTAAGATTGAGCGGAAGAAGAAGATTAAACTACGTAAGTAATTCCCAAAAGGATTCTTCCATGGATTTTAGGATATTTTTGTTAGCCCTTTCGGTTTTAAAAGTTCTACTTTTTAATTCTTTTCAATATAAACTAAACACTAATATTAAACCTTTATTTTACATGAACAACATCAACAAAAACAACAAACTCTACGCTACAACAAAACCACAAAAAACCACATTTCAAAATACTTTAAAAATATTACAAAAACATTTTTCAACACAAAAACAATCAATCTTTTGGAAATCTTTCGTACCTTGACTTTAATATCAAACACTTTTCCAATATACTTTGATTCTTATAAATACTTTTACGTACAAAAATGTTAACCCAAAACTCTGGAATTGCTGGCCATGATTAACCCACCTCTAGCCCGTGTACACCGATGTAGATATCGCCTACACCCTGCCGCGTTCCAACTCGTGTCCGGACCTGAGTATGTACCGCCTGGAGCCGGCCCCAATGCCCAGCCGGAAGCGGGCCTTCTCCGTGTGCGCCGACCTGGCCGAGGCCCAGAAGGCCGGACTCGTCCACGCCAGCTCCGACACGGAGCTGAGCAAGCTGGACCGCGAAAAGACGTTCGAAACGGCGGAGGCGTACCGCCAGACCACGGATCTCCTTGCCAAGGTGGTGAATGCCCTGGCCACGGTGAAGCCACCGCCTCCGGATGCCGACGATGCCGCTCTGTATGGTGGCTATCACGGTTTCTCCGACTCGCAGATCCTGGCCAGCGAATGGTCCTTCTCCACGGTAAACGAATTCAGTGCCCCTCAACGTCCCAGGGCGAGGGCCTGCTCCGATTTCAATCTGGAGCCACCGAACTGGCAGAGCGA
The DNA here is from genome assembly GCA_035047325.1 of Drosophila vallismaia. Taxonomy (NCBI): domain Eukaryota; kingdom Metazoa; phylum Arthropoda; class Insecta; order Diptera; family Drosophilidae; genus Drosophila; species Drosophila vallismaia. The sequence continues at coordinate 8,488,396 of JAWNPU010000025.1, read as the reverse complement.
GAGGCCGCTGAGATCGGGACACAACGAGTGGACGTGGAGCGGGGACAACCAGCAGATCCAGGAGGCCTTCAATCAGCGCTACAAGGATGCGATGGTGCCGCGCCTTCAGGAGGAGGAGATGTTCGAGGATCAGCTGAAGAAACCCACCAAGAAGTTCTCTATGCCGGATGGCCTGCGCCGCCTGTTCCCCTTCCAGAAGAAGCGTCCCTCTCAGGATGTGGAGCGCAAGTTATCGGTGGTTTCGGTGCCGGAGGGTGTGCCAAGATCAGCTGGATCATTGGATTACCACAGCAACACCGTGACTGCAGCCTCCAGCCAGTTCTATCTGCGGAATGGTCGTGGTCCGCCGCCTGGATTCGCCGCCTCCAACGGCAGCCTGGCCAGCGGTGGCGGAATAACCAACTTGGGCTTCCAGATGGAGGAGGGCCAGGCCACTCCACCGGTCACAGGAGCCTATCAACGTCGCGCCGTTCAAGGCAAGCGTCGCCGGGAGAGCATCTACACCCAGAATCCGGCCATTTCCGCCCGCCGGGGCAGCATGTATCCTCCGACAGCTCAGGCCTTGGCTCAGATGCAGATACGTCGCGGCAGCCTGGCCACCAGTGGCTCCGGTTCCGCCGCCATGGCTGCTGTGGCCGCCCGCCGGGGTAGCCTCTTCCCGGCCACGGCCGCCGCCTCCACCACATCGGTTACTTCCAACACAACGCCACGTCGCAGCAGCATCTTTTCGGTCACCTCCGACAAGGACATGAATGTCCTGGAACAGACAACCATAGCAGACCTGATTCGAGCCCTGGAAGTGGTCCACACCCATGCCGTTCTGGACGAGCAACAGCAGGCAGCAGTGGCAGTCGGAGGCGCAGGAGGAGGAGGATCCACCAAGGGTGGACGCAAGCAGCGCAAGATGGGCAATGCTGGACTGGATCCTCCGCAGCTGCCACCCATCCTGTCACTATTCGCCGGAGACCAGACCAGGAGCCTCCAAATGGCAGCCACCAATCGATTGTATGCACGTCGTTCCACCATCGTGGGAACCATGTCACCCTTGGCCGGAGGCGGAGCAGGGGCAGGAACATCTGGAGGAGCAGCAGGCGGTGGAGGAGCAGCTGCAGCCGCTGTGCGATCTCTGCTGGAACCTCCCCCAAGTTATACAGAAAGAGTTGAACCCGTCAATGTCACATCAACTCCAGGGGCTACTCCGGTGGGACAGAGCAAGTTCCGGCGTCGCTTCAGCGTTCGTCCCACAGCCCTACAGATTCCACCGGGACAGGCGCCACCACCAGGAGTCAGTCTAGCCGAGACGTCCTCGTCGTCACAAACCGCCCTGCAGAGGCGGCTGTCGCTGAGACCCTCTCCCTTGGCCAGGGAACTCTCACCCACATCGCCCCCGGGCGTCGGAGGCGGTGCCTCCACAAGTGGCGGCATCGAAGAGGCAGGAGCCCAGCGTCTGTTACCATTGCCTGCTGCAACCAGGCCCAGCACCAGTAGCACCCACTCGCCGCTCTCCAGGATTGTGCAGATCTCGCAGGCTCAAAGGAAGAGCAGTATGCCCACCACAGGAGCGGGCTCAGCAGGAGGTGTAGCGGGATCAGGATCAGGATCAGGATCAGGCGGAGGCTCAGGAGCGGGACCAGTACCAGGACCAAGTCCTGCTGGCGAAAAATAGTCCTTTAGCTTCTAAATGAAAGTCCATATCAATTTTTTTTGCTTAGTTGTTATATTAAATCAATTATTCTACGTCTCTCTATCACGTATTCCTATTAAATCGTCTATATATTATATATTTAATATATATTTCTCTAATATTTTTATGTACGAGTATATCTGCCAAAAGTCCTTTAGTTTTTAACGATAATGTTATCCAGTTATCCTAGTATTATGTATTATTAATGCTGTCTCTCTTTATTCTACCATTGTTATCCTGTATTTATATCTGTTATATCTGATCATCTGATCATTCATTCCACCAAAACTGTATTGCTAAGAAGGGGCTTGTATGATCAAAAAGCAAAACGAAATCAAACATTCCACTAACTCTGAGGTGGCTTTGCCTTCATTTACCTTTTCATTCCGCCTTCATTTCTCTAAAAACATATTATATTATAAAGATAACAATAAAAATGATTTATAAATATGGTAAAAATATGTTTTATTAATCTTTTAAAAATACAAAACTAAAAAAGAGTTTCAAATGAAGAGGACGCTCAAAATTGGCGCCACTTTTTGAGCTTTCAAACACTGTTTTCCTCCATCATTTCTCTAAAAAATATTCTATTATAAAGATAACAATAAAAATAATTTATAAATATGGTAAAATATGTTTTATTAATCTTTTAAAAATACAAAACTAAAAAAGAGTTTCAAATGAAGAGGACGCTCAAAATTGGCGCCACTTTTTAAGCTTTCAAACACTGTTTTCCTCCATAATTTCTCTAAAAAATATTCTATTATAAAGATAACAATAAAAATAATTTATAAATATGGTAAAAATATGTTTTATTAATCTTTTAAAAATACAAAACTAAAAAAGAGTTTCAAATGAAGAGGACGCTCAAGATTGGCGCCACTTTTTGAGCTTTCAAACACTGTTTTCCTCCATCATTTCTCTGAAAAATATTCTATTATAAAGATAACAATAAATATAATTTATAAATATGGTAAAATATGTTTTATTAATCTTTTAAAAATACAAAACTAAAAAAGAGTTTCAAATGAAGAGGACTCTCAAGATTGGCGCCACTTTTTAAGCTTTCAAACACTGTTTTCCTCCATCATTTCTCTAAAAAATATTCTATTATAAAGATAACAATAAAAATGATTTATAAATATTGTAAACATACGTTTTATTAATGTTTTATTAATCTTTTAAATATACAAAACTAAAACGCCCAAGATTGGCGCCACTTTTTGAGCTTTTAAACACTGTTTGGGCGCCATGTTTTTCGAAAGCTTGGCAGCACTGAGAAAAAAACACTAGAAATTGCCTAAGAAGAAGGTCACACTGCATTTGCTTATTTTGTTGTTTTGATTGTATTCTATAAATTGCTGGATATTTTCAATAACGAGCTCATATTTGTTGTTCGTTCGCCACCAACTGGACTCGAGACCTGTGGAACAGCTGTCACACGCCTGCAATTGTTATCGAAGAAAGTGCAAGAACTTGACAACGACGCAGTTTTGCGATTTGGCAATGTTTTTGTTGCCTTTTTGAAGGGGGAATCATCGTAACAAAAACAAACAAACGAAGCGATTAAAATGCAACAATTGCAGTTTTTACTGCTGGCCGTGCTATCTGTGGTGGCCACCGGCTTCCAGATTCCACAAGTACAGTCCAATGCCGTGAAGAAGGACCTCAACATTGTCCACTACCAGCCGGAGCAAGTGCATCTGTCCTTTGGTGGTGAGTGCATCTGAATCATATAGATTATTATGTAAATTTAACCTTTCTAGTATATATGTGGCTTATATAGTACGTAGTATTTATTATTTATCAACACAAAGATATATATTTGTTGGAGAAACTTCGATTCGTCAATGTCGAGGTGGGGTTCTGGAATGACTTTTGTTTTTATCAGAATAATACTTGTATGATCCTCTTTGAGAGCTTTTAGAGGTCAAAATGGCAACGTATCTGAAACGATATTGAAATATTCTGGATTTTGATTTCTCAGAAGGTTTTCCTTATCTTTTTAGTATTTTTATTGAAACTTTAAGTTCTAAAATTATACTAAGCTTTCAGGTTTAAGGCTTAAATTTTGATCTCAAGAAGACTTGGACTATAAGAAAAGTATTCCTTGTAAAGTAAATATATAAAGTAATCCTTGAATATCTATTATTTATACGTTTTCCGAAAAAACTCTTCATGTTTTTTATATTTCAAGAAAAACTTTAAATAGTTCTTCATATAATTATATAATATAAAAGTTCTATTAGTTTTTGGCTTAAAAATAAATCTCAAAAACAGAACTACAACTAAATAAAACTATTCCTTAATTAAACTAGTTTTTAACTAAATGAGTAACGAATAAAAAACAGTAGCCTAAGCGATCTCCGAATCTACTCGAACTTTTTGGTGACGATTTCCCAACCAAAAATTGAATAATCGCCAAACTTTAGTCAACTTCTAATCCGGTGACTCCCCGAAAAACACATTTCTTCTATGATAAGTAGAACGAAATGCACTCAAAGTGGGAAGACATCCAAAAGCTGAAACCATTCGATAGACTTTGGCTCCCCGTGGGGCCTTTCATTCCCGGCGATAAGGGCGTCATCCGAGCATTTGGTTTTGTGTTCGCTTTGTGTGTTCTAATTTTTACAGGGGGAAGCGATAAGAAAAAAATAACAACAGAGCATCAAATGCAAAACAAAAACTAAACAAATATCACAAAACAATAACAATAGAAATTAATCAACAAATCGCACTTCTCGGTCTTGAATGAAATCTTGACACTGTTTTTTGTTACTGTTCCAGATTTTGATTTCAAATTACAAAACTCTTTCATATATTTGAACTATTTCCTTCACTTCCTTCCTTTCGAAACATTTTTTGGCAAAAAACTAGCTCAAGTTTGTTTTTCTTTTCCGCTTACCCCTGTCTCCTGATCTCCTGATCTCCTCCTGCTCTGGAGCAGAACGCACTGCCAGCGAAATGGTCGTCACCTGGTCGACACCCAGCCTCCCACCGGATCAGGAAGTGGGCCTGGCCAGCATGGTGGAGTACGGTCTCCTCGAGGCCACCGGAGCGTCCAGACTCAACCAGACAGCTCGCGGCACAGTCAACAAATTCGTGGACGGTGGTCGAAAAAAAGCCACACAGTTCATCCATCGGGTATGATCGCGGAACACTTTTGGTTTTGGTTGGTTTTCTGAAAGGGAATTCTTAATCAAAGCACAAACTAGGGGTTACGCCTTAAAAACTTTGATTAAAATCTAGAAATACCTTTTCATTATCAGTTTTCATTTAAAAAATAATTCTTGTGTTCTACTTTTTAAATAGAAAACAAAAAAAGGAAGATTTTAAATCGTTTTTAAAGTCTCTCAACTTCTTCTCTTATTATTTCCCCTAAGAAATCCACCAAACCAAATGTTTAGTTTGAAATCGAGTTAAAAAGTGACAACCTTGTGCTTCAATTAGGTGACCTTGCGGGATTTGAAACCAAATTCCACCTACATCTACCACTGTGGCAGCTCCTACGGCTGGTCCTCGGTTTTCCAGTTCCGTACCGCGCCCGTGGCATCCGCGGACTGGTCGCCCACGCTGGCCATCTACGGGGATATGGGCAATGAGAACGCTCAGTCCCTGGCCCGACTGCAGGAGGAGACCCAGCGCGGCATGTACGACGCCATCATCCATGTGGGGGACTTTGCCTACGACATGAACACCAAGAATGCCCGGGTGGGGGATGAGTTTATGCGGCAAATCGAATCGGTGGCAGCCTACTTACCCTACATGGTGGTGCCCGGCAACCACGAGGAGAAGTTGTGAGTAGGCCATCGGATGGGGGATCCTCTAGGATCAGTCTTTAATCTTGTCCGCGTGTTGCAGTAACTTTTCCAACTACCGTGCCCGGTTCAGTATGCCGGGCGGAACGGAGAACCTGTTCTACAGCTTCGACCTGGGACCCATCCACTTCATAGGGATCAGCACGGAGGTGTACTATTTCCTCAACTATGGCGTCAAGTCGTTGGTGTTCCAGTACGAGTGGCTGCAGCAGGATCTGGCCAAGGCCAATCTGCCGGAGAACCGCAAGGAGCGGCCCTGGATCATTCTGTATGGCCATCGACCGATGTACTGCAGCAACGAGAACGACAATGACTGCACTCACTCGGAGACCCTGACCCGGGTGGGCTGGCCCTTCGTCCACATGTTCGGGTTGGAGCCGCTGCTCTACGAGTTCGGCGTGGACGTGGCCATTTGGGCGCACGAGCACTCCTACGAACGGCTCTGGCCCATCTACGACTACAAGGTGCTTAATGGAACGTTAAAGGACTCACCGTATGAGAATCCTGGAGCGCCAGTCCATCTGGTCACCGGCTCGGCGGGCTGCAAGGAGGGTCGGGAGCCCTTCAAGGGCAAGATACCCAAGTGGAGCGCCTTTCACAGCCAGGATTACGGGTATACCCGATTGAAGGCCCACAATCGCACCCATTTGCACTTCGAACAGGTGTCGGATGATCAGAATGGAGCCATCATCGATAACTTTTGGCTGGTCAAGTCCAAGCACGGCAGCTATTTGCACTGAAAACAAAGAAAAAAGAAAAATCATTAGATAAAGAAAGCTTTAGGAGTCTCCAGGATAACACTAGAAACTGGCAGTATTAGTAGCGCACATTTTACTTCGACCTGAATCGATCACATAAAGAAACTATAGCCATAAGTTAGGCACATTCCCTACACAGAATACCCTGAAAAGCCCAGAAACAAATTATACACTTAGCCAAATTTAGGGTCCCAGCATTTACAGGACCCAAAGGGACGACTACTTAGCAATCGTAAACGTTTCCTTAATGCTGTTTTTTTTCATACGTATTCTCTATGTCTGGTATTTGGTTTTTAAATCTGTTTAAGTATTGAGAAATTAATACAAAAATGTATATTTCTAAGCTGTATTTTTTTCCTTATGCATTTTTTATGTCTCTAGATTTAAGATTGCATTTCCACATTTCCATTAATTTGATGGCAATGATTTTTTTATTACACTTTTCCAAAACCAATTGGTTTTCACATTCTGAAAAGAATATACAAGTATGTATTCAAAAAACTACTACATTTTTATCCCTTTATGTATTTTTTTTTGTTTTTCTAGATTGATTTTTAGGTAATTTTTTAGATATAAAAATGATAATAAAAATTTTTAAATCAATCTAAATTTAAGAGGAATTTTATTACCTTTCCACCATTTTTAAAGATTCGATAGAAAACGATACACAATCGATATCGATAAGAATTTAAGATCCTAAAGAGTGCGCCATTTTGTTTAGCGACTTTCCTTATTATGGACACTCTGGCATTTCCGGTATCTCTTTTTTTAATAAAATAATACAATAATAAAGAGGTCTAATATCAGAAATATCTATTAAGTTTATAGTCCAGGACATCCGACTATACTTTAATGAAATTCCGCAATAAATGGCTTGAAAAACTCATATAATAATTAGTTTTATTTGAAAACAGATTTAAGATTTAAGAAATATTGTATTTAAGATCAGAGGGTTTAAAAATAAAAGAAAAAATGTCTGTACATACAATACAATACGTGACAGTTGTGGTGTTAATCCGTGTGCTCCTGCAGAGTCCGTACTGGACATTGTGGTTACCTGGAATACGCGGGACAACACCAACGAATCCATCTGCGAGTTCGGCATCGATGGTCTCCAGACTCAAGTGAAGGCCAAAGAAATGCCAACGAAATTCGTGGACGGCGGATCCGCAAAGGCCACCCAGTTCATCCATCGGGTGAGTAATGACATGGTTTTCAATGTTTCCACTGATTCATCCACTTTATCCGCCCCAATTTAGTCATGTTCTTTATGCTTTTGATTAAATTGAACTGCGGAATCATTAAGCCAAGAACTTGCATCCATTAACTTGACTTTCCATCCAGGTAACCCTCTCCGGTCTCAAACCCAACACCACGTATCTCTACCATTGTGGCAGCGAGCTGGGATGGTCGGCCACCTATTGGTTCCGCACCAAGTTCGAGCACTCCGACTGGGCACCGTCCCTGGCCATCTACGGTGACATGGGCGTTGTCAATGCCGCCTCCCTGCCAGCTTTGCAGCGAGAGACCCAACGTGGTATGTACGACGCCATCCTCCATGTGGGCGACTTCGCCTACGACATGTGCAACGAGAACGGCGAGGTGGGAGACGAGTTCATGCGGCAGGTGGAGACGATAGCTGCCTATGTCCCGTACATGGTGTGCGTGGGCAATCACGAGGAGAAGTAGTAAGTCCCGGCTCTCGAGGAGTTCCCAGTTGGAACCTCAAACTAATCCTTCCCATATTTCCACAGCAACTTTTCGCACTACATCAATCGGTTTAGTATGCCGGGTGGCACGGAGAACATGTTCTACAGCTTCGACATGGGACCAGTTCACTTCATTGGCTTCAGCACGGAGGTCTACTACTTCACCCAGTTCGGGATCAAGCAGATCGTGATGCAGTACGACTGGCTGGAGCGGGACCTGATCGAGGCCACCAAGCCGGAGAACCGCAAGAAGCGTCCCTGGATCATCACCTATGGCCACCGGCCGATGTACTGCAGCAACGACAACGGCGACGACTGTGCCAATCACGAAACCATCGTCCGGAAGGGCCTGCCCATGCTGGACTTCTTTGGCCTGGAGCCGCTCTTCTATAAGTACGGCGTCGACGTGGAGCTCTGGGCCCACGAGCATTGCTATGAACGCATGTGGCCCATGTACAATTACACCGTCTACAATGGATCACTCACCGAGCCTTATGTGAATCCCGGGGCACCCATTCACATCATATCCGGAGCAGCTGGCAATCACGAGGGTCGAGAGCCGTTCCTGAAGCAGATGCCGCCGTGGAGTGCCTTCCATAGCCAGGACTTTGGCTACCTTCGGCTTAAGGCCCACAATGGAACGCATTTGTATTTCGAACAGGTCTCCGATGACCAGAAGGGCAAGGTCATTGATAGCTTCTGGGTGGTCAAGGAGAAGCACGGACCGTATTCTGATCTCAATTGAAACATTTTTGTTATTCCAAGACTTAAAAAATGGTCACAAAAGGACAGCCCAATGTCCTGCATTCCAAGGGACTTAAAAATGAGTTTTAACACTTTATAGATATAGGTATATATATATATATGTATTCCCGATATCTCACTATGTAAACATACGTATCTCTTTTATAAACTTTTACACATGACAATATGTAAACGAAATATCAAAGCTTTATCCAAATAAACCGACTATTTTTGGGTTTATGTAAACAAAATTTAGAGTATTTGTATTCCTAGGGCTTGGCTTTGCAAGAATATATATTTTAGATCTAGTCTTTTTGAAGATTTATCCTAATAATAACGTAATTCTTGCAGATAACCTTCAGGACATCGTGGTTACCTGGTCCACCCGCGGCCCCAGCAACTCCTCTCTGGTCTTCTACGCCGAAAACTACGCCAAGGACACCCTGATAGCGGTGGGAGGGACTTGGAAACGATTCGTCGATGGCGGCAAGAAGGCTCGCACTCAGTATATCCACAGCGTGGAGCTGAAGAACCTGAAACCGGACACCCGGTACGAGTACTCCTGTGGCAGTCAGGTGGGCTGGTCTCCGGTCTTCAACTTCAAGACACCGCCGGCTGGCGAGAACTGGTCCCCATCCCTGGCCATCTTCGGGGACATGGGCAACGAGAACGCCCAGTCCTTGGGCCGCCTGCAGCAAGACACGGAGCGCGGCATGTACGACGCCATCATCCATGTGGGAGACTTTGCCTACGACATGGACACCTCGAATGCTGCCGTGGGAGATGCCTACATGCGGCAAATCGAATCCGTGGCGGCCTATGTGCCCTACATGGTCTGTCCCGGAAATCATGAAGAGAAATAGTAAGTAATCTTCTTATATTCTTTTAAGAACCGTAATCTAATCCCTTGAATCCCTTAGCAACTTCTCCAATTACCGGGCCCGCTTCAACATGCCCGGGGAAACGGACAGCTTGTGGTACAGCTTCAACCTGGGACCCGTCCACTTTGTCTCCTTCTCCACCGAGGTCTACTACTTCCTCGGCTACGGCTTCAAGCTCCTGACCAAGCAATTCGAGTGGCTGGAGAAGGACCTGGCCGAGGCAAATCTGCCCGAGAACCGGGCCAAGCGCCCCTGGATCATCACCTACGGCCACCGGCCGATGTACTGCAGCGACGAGAAGGAATACGATTGCAATAAAGATCTGGAAACCTACATCCGGCAGGGTCTGCCCATGCTAAAGTGGTTTGGCCTGGAGGATTTGTTCTACAAACATGGCGTGGACATTGAGATCTTCGCCCACGAGCACTTCTACACCCGGTTGTGGCCCATCTACGACTTCAAGGTGTACAATGGCAGTGCCGAGGCACCGTATACGAATCCCAAAGCTCCCATCCAGATCATAACCGGCTCGGCAGGCTGCAAGGAAGAACGAGAACCCTTCTCCAATGACCTACCAGCCTGGAATGCCTTTCACAGCAATGTGGGTTTTGTTTCAGTCTTGAATTCAAACTTTATTTTAATCTATATCTTTTTTTTAGGATTATGGATATACCCGCTTAAAGGCCCACAATGGGACTCACCTGTACTTCGAGCAAGTTTCCGACGACAAGGACGGCCAGATTGTGGACTCCTTCTGGGTGATTAAGGACAAGCACGGATCCTACCCCAAGACCCAATGAAATTATGATTTTAACACTTATTAATCCGCCCAAGAACATTTTATTTCTACTTAGTTTTTTTTGTAGCATCTTTTTAATAAAAATTAAGTTAGAAAAATATTAAAGGCAAATAAAAAAAAATTACAATAAAATAAAAATAAATTGCACTAGCTTAGGCATTGAACGTTTTGGGGGGCGTTTCAGCTTGGCTTCATCGGTGTTCGTCTCCTTTTCCGGTCTAGTAGACGGTGCCCGAGATGCCGGCTCCATAATTGTATCCGGAACCAATAGGTGGCACTCCACCCAGAGCGCCGAGTCCTCCGCCCACCACGCTGTTGCCATAATTGCTTGTATAATAGCTGGAAGGATAGCCTCCGGCACCGAAGCGGGTGTTATAGTAAGGATAGCCGGTTCCGGCTCCAGCTCCTACACGGGAGTTGTAGTAGGAGAGCGCATAGGGATTCGAGTTGTAGGATCCATAGCCACCCAGGGAAGAGCCATAGCCTCCCAGGGCGGATCCGTAACCTCCCAGAGCTGATCCATAGCCACCCAGACCCGATCCGTATCCTCCATATCCAGCCAGAGATCCATCTGAAAAGAAACTCACTTGTTATTGTACAAATTTTGGAAAGACTTTCGTAGGATGACATACCCAATCCACCGAATGATCGCGAGCCATAGGGATTGTAGTAACTGTCAACTCCCACACCACTGCCATAGCCTGCTCCCAGGGCAGAGCCATATCCTCCGTATCCGCCTGCTCCGTATCCACCTGCTCCGTAGCCTCCTGCTCCGTATCCTCCATATCCTGCTCCATAGCCACCGTATCCACCAACATAGCGCTTCTCCTGCTTCTTCTCCTGCAGCGGGGCGTAGCTGCTGGCGGCGCCCACCTGGTCCTCCGCCGGCGCCGTCACCGCTGCCGGTGCAGATGCGGATGCCACCTGTTCCAGGTGAACGTCCGTCGCATCCTCGGCACAGACACTCAGCACCAGACTGATGGTCATTATTAAGAACTGGGATGTAAAATATTTGGATCATTATTTAATAGAATTTTGATTTTAAACAGGATTAGTTTTATTAGTATTTCAATTCTTAATATTAAATAATAGAATTTTTTAAAGTATTTTTAGTGTTACTTAAGTATACCCTATGAGAATCGAGGAGGAGGGCGATGAATTTTTTTAAAATTATTTTTAAGGTTGCTTTAGTATAACTTATGAGAATCGAGGAGGAGGGCGATGTAATTTTTAAAAGTATTTTTAGTGTTACTTAAGTATAACTTATGAGAATCGAGGAGGAGGGCGATATATTTTTTAACTATTTTTAATGCTACTTAAGTATAACTTATGAGAATCGAGGAGGAGGGCGATGAATTTTTATTTTTAATTTTTTCAATTCCCTTTTTAATTTATTATGTTTTTGGCATTAATATTTTAAAACATCTTTATTAAATGAAAAATAAAGCCTTGTTAAAAATCCATAAACATGTTGATTAAAATTTTCTTAAAAAAAATAGTGTCAGCCACTTCAATTTTTTATATTCTTTGTTATATTTTTTAATACATGGACGCAGTTTAAATATTTAAAAAAAAAGTTTGGATACAGTTCAATAGTTTGGAATATTTTCCAAAAACGCACGCCAAAAAAATAGATTTTGTGAATCGATTTTTATAAAATGTTACGTCACATAAAAAATTAAAATATTTAAGCACCAAACTAAATTATTTTTAACAAAAACAAACAAAAAGCACTGCCAATGAAATCGCACTAAGAGAGTTAGTTAGAAAACACTTTTCAGGAAACGTTTTTAAGGATCGGTTAAGTCCTTTAGTGATCCTTTGTGGTTTGATTTTTATGGTTTGGTTCCTTACAAAGCACTTCATGTTGTGGCTGCCTGTTTGTGGTCTTTATTGATTGCTCCTCGGGGATCTGTTGCGCACGCGCCGCTTGACACTTGTCCAATGAATCCACTGCCGGCCCGCCACTCGCTTTTATACCCACCAGAGCGCCAAAGCGCCAGAGTGCCAGAGTGCCAGAATGCCGGAGTGCCAGAGCGCCGGCGGGGCCACCACATCCAGCCCTGTCACCGGTGGCCAAGACAAAGGTATTGCAACTACTAATTTTTTTTCTTTCCATTTTTTTTGCTACCATTTTTATGACGCATGCCACGAGCTAAGATTTTAAGTAGACTTTAGGTCATCGGGCTGTTAGAGGAGCTTTCCCCTGGGTTAGGGTTATGGTTATGGGAATAAATACAAAATGGATCGAAATTTAGAGAAAATAGAAAAGGTGTGTACTTTTATACAGGATATATTTTTGTGCACCAACACCAAAAAGATAATAAGAATTTTGTAAGGTTTTTGTTTCGTTTTTAAAACAAGAATCTTATGTTTAAACTTACCTTTTTTTCAATGGGGTTTCAATCGATAAATCAAAAAAAAAATAAATAAATAAAAAACTAATATTAGAACTAAAACTGAACAAAAACTTTATCCCTAAGAATCCCTCAATCATAGATCCTTCCTTTATGTTTTGATCTACAAAAAAGATAATACAAGCAAAATAGATGATTTCTGGGAAGAATATATCAATTATTCTATTAAAAAATCTATTATTCTAATAAAATTCTATTCAAAATCAATACTTTGACTCGTATAATAGCTAAATTTTTACGACTCTCTATTGATCCATATTCATAATGGCACGGGGGAGGGCAGAAATTTTTACTGGTCACACATCATTATCAATATTCCCACGATCTGTGAATCAATTATAGCCCCACCACCCCCAATACCACGCCCTCCCCCTTAACAAAGAGGCGGCACCGCTCAAAACAATAACACTAACAATGATGACAAATGCTAATTGAATCATTAACTTGACCCTGGGACCGGCTAATTGGCCAACATAAAACGAAACTGTGTGTTTTTCTAAAACGATTTCAGGCCAAAACGCAAAGCCCCCGATCACATATCTTCGAGTCCAGTCGAGTTATTTAGTTTTAGATAAATATCGGGGGGTAGTACGTGATTCACCGATTTTTTCGCCGATTTCGAGTTGAATAATCACTGTACGGATTTTCACTTTTCAACTTGGCTAATTCCTAGTATATATTGACAAAACTGAGTTCAAGTGAAACCCGCCAAACGGATCTAATATTTTAAACAAAGACTGTAATTGTTTTGGATTAGGAGAGGGATAGAAGCTATTGACATCTCTTTTGGTGCGTGACACATTTTAAAACTAACGGACAAGGGTCTATAAAAAATAATGGGTTTTTTAACTTGCCAATAGTTTAAAAAAGGTTCTAAAATCGAAATAAAGTTTTAGGGCTTTGAGGCCTTTTCCCTACAGTTCTTTTTGGATCTTTCAATTTTCTATTGATTTAAGAAAATCATTTAATGAATCCAATGAGATTTACCAAATATCTAAATTGAAATCTGGCTAAAAAAAATTGTAAAAAACCTTGTAAGCCAAAAAGTTGTTAACCAAAAAGTTGGCCAACGAAAGGGTACAATAAAATCCACTAACTAAGAGACGAGAAAAACCAAGCAACTCGGCGGGAAGGAGATAAGTGTGCCAATAGGTGGATGTTCAAATAGTGTTCGATTGGTATTGGTTTTTGCATTTGTTGGATTGGAGTGGAGTGGAGTGGATGAGATGGCCACCCCAAAGCCCCCATGAGTGGGTCACATTGTTCCGAGCGATCGGCATGTGAAAAGTGTTAACCAACCTGGGGAGTTTTCAGGGTGGAGGAGGCAGATGAGGTAGTTGGTTTAAGCCAACTCTGATGACTTGGCCTGACTCGGCCATGGATGGCCTGCCTGGGAGATTCCGAAAACAATGATTCTTTAATGCCGAGGCCTAAAAGCCCATTACATAGCCCGGCTTCCCAAGCGAGCATACACGGCGTATACGTAATGCAATGAGAAGACACCTTCAGGGCGTTGCCTTTTAATAATTATTCGCTGTTCTAATTTGCAAAAGCAAATCACGCTCTCCACCAACCTAGCCTGCACCGCCCACCAATTATTATTTACAAACAGATTTAATTATAATTGAACAACCCAGACGAGTTTGTCTCAGAAAAGCCGGCAATCTGGTTGAGCAAAAAGTTGGGAAAAATGGAAAAAAATTGAACTAAAAACCGCAAGGCAATGTTCAGCAAACAAATGAAGCAGCAAATTATGATTATGATTGTGGGAATGGTGCGGTGAGGCGGTGGGGCGTCTAAGTGGGTGGAAAGGTAAAGTACACACAAATCTCAGGTAGACAATTGAACAGTGACAGCAAAAAAAAAATACAAAACCATGGCCTTTTCCGTTGAACTTGCACTTTGCATAATTGCATATTATGTACCAAGATTACCAAGACCAAGAATACTTCGCACGATTATCCGAGTGCATTGTGCGAACTGAATGCCCCAAAGCCAAGATCCGTACTTCCATATAGTATATGGTATAACCCAAACTACTCAAAACCAAAACCAAAACCAAGACCCTGACTTTACGATTTTTATCTAAAATGACAGCAATTGAGATAAACTTTTTGTCAAACAAACTGTCAAACACTTTAAATCAGACAAGATAATCTTAGATGAGGCGCTGACGTTTATCGTACGGCTCCAATCGCATGGTGTGGATAGATCCGAGAGAAAGGAATAGGCGTGAGTACCTCGTATCATATAGTCAATAATACTCGTATTTCTCAAATGGTTTCTAAAGTGAATCATACCTCACCCCTCCTCATACATTGTTAAATTTTTAATGATGGGTTCTACTTAAAAATTCATTAGACAAAATCGATACAGAATAATTAAAGCATTAACCTGCATGACACACCATCCATAAATCGCCAGTCGTATCTGAAAATGATTCCAAAAAACCCATTTCAAAAATAAAATTCAATTTTTATATATTTAATGCTGTAAAAAATATACATATACACATATATATATATTGGACTGGGTCGCTCTATATATATATATTTGTATTCGTGTATATATCAGTTTATTTAGTCTTCTTGAAAAGTTCTTGGCGAGCTGCCCGCGGAGCTTCCCTCGTCAAATGGCACCTCGCCTAATCTCTCTAACTATTTTGTCTGAATTTTGGTTTGTTTTTTCTCTTAATTTTTTTTTGTTTTATTTTGTTTTTTGTAAGTAATCATTCTTTTCGTTTCTTTTGATCATTTTTGTACGTTTTTTTGTTTGTTATATTTCTTTTTTTTCGATTTTTTCTTTCGATTTGTACAAAGAATTGGGCTGAAAGAAAATTAAGTTTAGGGTTCGGTTCCATATATATATTCTATATATATGTATGTATTATAGGTGTTATAGGTGTGTCTATATCTTGGATAATACTTAAATAGGACTACAACTACGCGCCGTTACTTATCGCTCTGCACTGCTTTGCGCTCTACTTTGGACTTTCTAGTGAAAGTGCCAGACAGAGACAGTCTGAGCAGTTCATGGCGGCGCCGAAGAGAAAGGGATAGGACTATAGCGGGTGATTGTATGTGTATGGTGTGTGTGTGAGAGGAAGTGGGAGGTTGGAAATGTCAAATTTTTTTGTGGTACAGTTGCCTCTTTGACATTTTCCATTAATCGTGGATTAATTATGGGAAAAGGTTAGATTAGGATAGAGTGTTACTGAGTTGGGTTTACAAAAATTGCGAGAGAAAACGGAAAAATACGTAAATTACAAACTTTAACAAAAACATTATTTCTCTAGGACTAACAAATTAAAAAAAAAACTATATATGGTTTATATATATATAGAGGCATTTGTGTGTCTGTGTTATAAAAATGCTTAAAATTATAATAAATATATATATACGAATAGGTTTCGTGCACACATTTAAGGAGTAACTTTCTAGGTAATCATAACTAACATCGAATAGGGTTTCCCTTTTTGTTCTAATCGTTGTTCTTAACTATACACAAAGTTAAAATGTAATGGCAAAATCGAAATGAAAATAAAGCTGGGGGATCAAATGCGAGGATTAGTGTCTTTAATTAATTATAAATCTAAATCGATCACAATAATCAAAAGAGTACTTTGATTCGGTTGCAAATCGATTAAAGCTAACTTATCACTAAACTTTGATTTGTGTTTTTTGTTTTTTTTTTTTTTTTTTTTGTTGGTTGTTCTCAGGGTGTCAGAGGGTGTACAAAATAAAAAGGAAACAAATTAATGTTAGGAGAGAGTATGGGATGGTTGTTGTATAGTAATTATATAGATTATGCACAATAATAAGAACAATATAAAAATAATCACAGACTCGGATTTGCTGATTGGAATCGTTTCTTGTTTTTGTTTCTTTCTTCTTCACTATTAAATTTTTTCTCTGTTTTTGTTTTTGGTTTACTTTCTTTTTTTTTGTTTTTTTCTGAGTGTAATGTGTAATTCCACTACGAGTGTTCAGTTTTGTTGTACTTAAAAAGCTAAAATCACTTCGAATAACTTTAGATGTTACATTTATATGTATCTGCATGCTTGTTGTGGCAAGCATGTTAGATATATAATTTGTTTTTTATTAATCCATAAATTATGTATTATATTAAATTGTGTAGCATTACGATTACTAGATCTATCTCTGTGTGGTTTGTGTGTCGGGTGTCGGGTGTCGGGTGTCGGGTACCATATATATGTTCTTTCATTTATATCTTATATACATAGTTTATCTAGCGTTGCAACCTACAACAATTACAGCTTACAGGCTTTCCAGGACCTCTCTGCCACATAGCATGGTAGTATTATGGTAGTTTATATAATATATCATCTATGTGTTGTCACATGATTAAATGTTATTAACTACAACTAAGTTAAAGACAAGCTCTGCAAGGACTTGCTAAGTTCAGTTTTAGTTTTAGATTTAATTCAATTAAATTATATATTATATTATATTAAATTAGATTAGATTAGATTAGAGCGGGATTTTTTTAGTACAGTAAATGTCATAATAACTCTGCCTGGTTTGGGCCTCCCTTTCTGCTTTTTTTTTAAAGATTCAGTTTACAGTTTAAAGTTTAAAGTTAATATATATTGTATATATTATTTTTCTCTGACTCGATTAAACACAATTTTTGAGTCGAATATAATTGCCTCTCGTTACGGAGAATTAAGCCTTTAATTTGTGTATATAGATTAGATGTATAACAATCGGTTAAAGCCTAGGCATTCGCAGTTCTTCACATATAAATAATTTGAATGGATTATTCATGGCCGTAGATAGTCTGATTTTTGGATTTTTCTTTTCTAAGCTTTTTGAGTGAAATAATATGATGATTTTTCTTCTTTTTTTTTGTTTTGTTTTTTTGATGTATTTACATTTACTTAGGGGCTAAGGTATCTCGATCTGGTTCTATTGCTACGATCTTGTGCATTTCCACTGCATGTTTTTTTCTTTTTCATAATTAGGCCATTGTGGTAATGCTTTACTTTTTTTTTTTTACTATAATTTTCAAAGTTTATTTGTTGCACATATGATTTTGTTTGATATTGAGTAATTTTAGTTGCAAAGAACACACAATGGGACGATGGGACAAAAACAATTTGATGTAAAAATTAAACGGTTCACATAATAAAAATTGATGTATATACTCGCATGTATATATATATATATATATATATTGTATAAATATATAAGGTCATAATAGGCAATATCCAGGTCAGAGTTGTGGATCTCAAAAAATCTTGCATACAAGGTGACAAAACAGTACATTTCTTTAGATATTTTGGGAGCATTTTGGGCATTTGCGCCTCGTTTTTCTTCTAATATTGTTTGGATTTTAACCTCTTCATTAATAATCAACATAATCGATACATAATTAATTAAGAATCCGAGAAGCATAGAAAGCTAGCTCAGATTCTCTATGGGGCTCTAGGTTTCTATGTTGTTTTGGGCTTAAAACTAAATTGAAGGTATTTTATTTTTATACATAGATTGTATATAAATATAAATATGTATATATATATATTGTTATATAAGGGCTGTGTATATATTCTTGTTGGTAGTTTTTTGATGTTCTTGAATCGATTACAATAGAGGCTAAGTTAGCAATTTTGTGTGGTTTTGGTTTCTTAATTGTCCAGGTCAAGCTTTAAGCATCCCGCTTACTTCTAAATTTAAATACAAACTTTTGTTAAGAAAACGAAGCACGTTTTAGTCATTGATAAGATTTGTACACTTACAGCTATAAACTAGGTATTCTTTCGTTTTTTTTTTGTTATATATGGTCACCGATATATTGGCATACTCACCAAATAAACATAATATATATATCGTATAGACCGCACTATTTGTATATATGCTTTACCTAGAGTCTGTCCTACTACTCTGTTTTTTTTTTTGACTTAAAGCTAAAAGGTTGCTTCTAGTTTTGGATTCATAATTAAGCTTCAGCTATTGCATGTTATCCGCCAGAGAGATAAACGATTAATTGAACAAAAAAAAGTAACTAATGATTAGATTTATCATTCACAATTTAAGGTTGTACTTAAACTAAAGCCGGTGCTGCTTGCTACGCGATCTGTGTGTTTGTTTTTTTTTTTTTGTTGTGTTCCAAGTGAGATCCTGCGCACTCCCTTGGAAGGTCCTTCTTAATCGTGCTTGAGTACAATCCGCGTGGGCGCCTTGGTGCGTTGCTTGTGGCCACCGCCGCCGCCGCTGCCGCTGCCGCTGCCGCTTCCCAACGAAGATGCCTGCCGTTTCTCCAACCGATCAAAGATTCCTCCGCGACCACCGCTGCTGCCACCGCCTCCTCCGCCACCTTCTGCTCCGCTCTTCCGGGTTGATAGATGCTCGTCCCTGGGGCGCCTGTCCCGCATCCTGCTGCCGCCATGCGAGGATTGCTGTTGCGAGTCTCCTCCACCACCACCACCTCCCCCACTGCCACTACCGTTGCTGCCGCTGCTCGGTTTCAGCACCACCCTCCGCTGGCTGGAGGCAAAACTGGGCGCCGCCTTGTGGTTTCGCTTCACCACCAGCAGCTCCGGCGTGGCTGACCGCTTGCCGCTCGACTTCTGCGGCGGGGGCGAGGGTGTGGCCAGCAGACGATCCTCCTCGTCCAGCAGCAGGTCGTCCACATCGTAATCCAGCTCAACTTCATCGTCACTGGGCGTGCCCAGGCGCAGCATGTCTCGCGATTTGGGCGGAGTTCCACCACCCCCAGGGCCAGCTACCGATCCGGCTCCAGCACCAGATCCCAGCGTCTTCATCCCAGCCACCGGCTGATGTTGCTGCTGGTGCTGCTTAGATGACGGTGCCAGATGCTCGGTTATGCTCCTCTTGGCCTCCGGAGCTATCTTTGCCGCCGTTAGCTGCTTCCTGGCCGGCTGCTGTTGCATCTGTTGGCCCTGAGCTGGTTGCGATTGGGACTGGGATTGGGACTGGGACTGGGACTGGGATTGTGACTGTCGACTGCGACCGTTGCCGGTGTCCTGGTCATCCCGTCGCTTCAGCGAGATCACCTTGCGCTCATTGGGCGGGCCAGGACGCTGTTTTAGCGCTGCATTGCCACCAGCTCCAGATCCTGCTCCAGGAGCTACTGCCATTTGATCCTGTTCGTCGCGGGCCGGTGAATTAAGCTGCTGCTCGGCGCGTTTCTCCTAGAAAGTTTCAGTTTTAACATTCTTTTTCTTCGCACATTAGTTTTGGCTCTGGCTCAGGGATTAACTAAAAAAGGGAAATCTAAACTGGTTTTGAGGTCTAAAGGTTCTCTAATAAGGTTCTAATAAAGGAAAGGATTTCCGTTTTTAATAACCAAATGAGGAAAACTTGAAATTAGGAGGAAATAGTACGCAAACTTTGGTAAAAAAAATTGCAAAAAATAATAATTCCAATTAAGAACTACAAGTAATTCTATTAAATAATAGACAAAAAAAAGTACTTACATATCAACTTCAAATAAAAAAGAAAACACAAAACATTGGGCATAATATTCAAAAATAATAAAAATACTCCAAAACTACAACCGAAAATGTTGGCGTTGAAAATAAAAAATAAATCCCAAATATCCCAAAAAGGCCGCCAATTAATTCAATTTTCACTTTTTAAAGGCTGTGCGATTGCCAACAAAATAAAACAATTTAACATTCCAGCCAAGAGCGTTTAATAGCAAAAAAAAAAGTAACAAAATCCAGGACTTACCTCATGAAGTTTCTCCTCGGCAGCGCGCCTTCGCTTCAGCTCCTTGTCCCGCATGATCTTCTCCCGCAGTTGCTTCTGCTTCTCAATCTCCAGGCGATAGTTGCGAGTCTCCTCGTCCTCGTCGCTGTGCTGGAGGATTACAAGAAAATTATCTTCAGGATTCCTAAAAAAAATTAAATCTAGAAAAAGCGTACCACAACGCGGCTGCCCGTGTCGGAGTTCCTTCCTCTGGGCTCGCCGGAGAAGGGATTGCGGGTGGCGGAACCGGCTGATCCACTCCGCCTGCGCTTCGGTGGCACTGCCCCTCCACTAGATGCTCCTGCCGCTGGTCCACTGCCAGCACTGGGTCCTCCCCGGTTCTCGTCGCGATCCCGACTAGCTGCTCGCCGAAAGCCCGTTCGTCCGGGAGCCCGATTCACTCCATAACGATCCCTGTCCCGCTCCCGATCTCGCTCCCTTTCCCGCTCCCTCTCGCGATCCCGCTCACGCTCTCTGTCCCGCTCCGAGCGCTTCACCGGGGAATAGCTTCTGCCGCGGGAGCGACTACGACTGCGTGTGCGTCTCCGCTCGCCCGCCTGCAACGAGGACGAGGCCCCGCCACTCGATCCAGAGCCAGCCGGCGGCGGAGAGCGCTCCTTCCGGCGCTTCTCAAAGTACTGCCGGTTCTTGTTGATGAACTCCTCCTGCTGGCGCAGCAGCTCCGCCTCGCTGTTGATGGCCGGCATGAAGTGCGTCTCCTTGATGAACTTGTTCGTGGCCGCCTCGACGCCTCCCTTGAAATTCGGATTGATGAGCACCTTGCTGACCCGCGGAACAGAGCCTGCACCACCCGGTGGTGGCGGTCCATTCGGCTGTGACTGCTGGCCAGGCTGCTGGTTTGGGTTTCCGGCCTGGGGAGGCCCCGGTTGTTGCTGTTGCTGCGGCGGCGGCTGCTGTTGCGATTGCGGCGGCTGTTGCTGCTGCTGTTGGGGTGGCGGTGGTCCCCGTATGCCCATCCCGTTGGTGGCATAGTTGGGCGGTGCACCGGGCATCAAGTGCGGCGGCAGGGTCTGTAGCGGAGGTCGTGGCATCCGGGCGGAATCGCCCTGCGGCCGCCATCCATTGTGCGGACGCATAAACTGCGGCGAATGCTGTGGCGGATGGCCCACCGCCGGATCGTAGCCATAGGCTGGCGGGGCATTGCGATACAATGGCGGTCGCATCCCCGACGGCTGGTGCTGGGGCTGGTGGGGATTGGGTCCCGGCCCTGGCCCCGGTCCTGGTCCCGGACCCAGCAGCGCTCCATTCCGATAGGGACCGCCGGGGTTGGGATTCGGGTAAGCCAGAGACGGCGGCTGCAGCAGGCCAACGCGCACCTGCTCGTGCGGATGGGGCAGCAGGTGAGGCGGATTGTGGCCATGACCATGACCGTGACCGTGACTGTGACTATGACCATGGCTGTGGTGCATCATGTGCGAGTGCGAGGGATTGTGAAGGGAGGAGGCGGGCTGTGGTGTGTTAGTCGGTGCTTGTTGTTGCTGTTGTTGTTGTTGTTGTTGTGGTGACTGATTGGGTGGCTGGGTTGGCGGGTACTGGCCTGGAATTGGAATGAATGTTGGTTTGTTCAGTGTTTGTTGTTGTTTTTGTTTCTGTTGTTGTTGTTGCTGTTGTTTTTGTTGGGATGAATGGGATGGATGAATCGGCAGGGACAGGGGAAGCAGACAAGCTGTCGCCGGAGCACCACCCACTGGCGTGCTCATCAACGTCAGATGCTGGGCGGTTGGAGCATTACCCGGCATTCCGTAGCGCTGGATGAGCGGCTGCATCCCGGCCAGACCCATGCGCTGCTGTTGCTGCTGCTGCTGTTGGGGCGGAACTCCTCCGAACAGGGGCGTCGGGTTGCGCAGCAGATGGTGACGTGTTCCCATACCCCGCGGCGGCTTGCCCATCGGATTCTGCTGCGGAATAAAGCGTCCTCCTCCACCGCCCACGCGGGATTTATCTAAAAGATTAATAAAATATAAAAAATTCTGTTGGAAATATAGGATTAGAGGGGGTTACCTGCGTGGTTGTGGTGCCGCCGCTGCTGGTGATAAGGCGACATGTTGGCGTGCTCCTGCTGCTGCCGCATATTGCTTTCGGACCTCTCGTTGGCCGTCTTGTAGTTTGTGCGCTCCTCCCGCTCCTCCTCGTCTTCGACCACCGAGGTGGAGCTGGCGCTGGGCAGGCTCTCCTGGGATGAGGCCAGGAGCGAACTCAATCCCTGGCTCTGTCCGCTTTCGCTTTGATTACCGCCGGATTCCATGGTTTCCGCAGCAATTTCCACGGGATTCTCTCCATTTCGTGGCGTTTCTTCCTCTCCAGATGTGGGTCGCGGTTTCTCTTCCTCCTCAGCGTCGGCACTACCAGGTTTTGGTGGCGTCTCAGTGCTCGCAGAGCTGGTGGTGGAGGTGGCAGCCACCAGCTCGGTCACCTGCTCTACACCAGAGCTTGGCAACGAGGTGGTCTCGGCAGCGGCCACAACTGTGTTGGAACTGGGCGGGAAGGTTTCCGTTGCCGTGGGATTAGGTAGTTCCATGGGTAGAGGTTCCTGGGTAACCGGGAGAGGTTCCTCTGGAGGTGCTAGTGATACTTTTACTGGCTCTGGTTCCACCACCACAGCGGCTGGTGCTGCTCCAGCGAGGACTCCAACTCCTGCACCTCCTCCATTGCCAGTTACATTTTTCCCCGCCTGTAGCTGCTCCTTGTGCTTGCGCTCATGCTGGCGGATCTGTTCCTGGGCCCATTCCTCGGCCTCGGCACGCATCTGCAGCTTCACCTCGCTGGTGACATCTTTTTCCAGCTCTAAAAACGAAAAATTTTCAAATCAATAATTTAGAAATCATCGAAAATGTATTCCCAAAACTAACCTTCGTCCGAGAGTAGCAACTCATCCTCATCGGCTCCGAGCAGAGCCTGGTCATCGATGTCGTCGCTATCATCGCCCAGTTCGTAATTAAGGAGGTCATCGCTGTGGATGGGACGCAAATTATTAGAATCGTATGGAAAACCAAGAAAAACCTCTTCCTTGGATACTTTTTCCACATTTTTCACATTTTGGTTTTTCCATTGAAAAAAAAAAAATAAGAAATACACATATACACACACGCACACATTAGTGCAGACTGGTACGCACACACACGCAAACTCCCATCCGGGGGCATTCACTCACCCACACACACACAGAAACACACACGGACAGGCAGGGAGCAGACGGACCTTTATTTATATGCAAAATACACTCCCCCATGGACCCAACACTCCGGACTAACCGGTAGATGATCCTTGTTCGTGGATCTTTCCGGGAAACTTACTTAATGTCCGACATTTTGACCAGGGCAGCTGTTGACACTCGGCGGTGGCGCGTGTGTGTGTGTGTGTTATTTAGAAAAGTGGGACGAGCGTTTTTACAGCATTTTGAAGAATAAATCGATTTGGATTTTGGGATCGGGATCACAAATCACTATTTGTGGGTCGGTCGCGCGCGTTTTTCCACTCGAAAATTGTCCCCGAGGTGTGCACTTTGGCTTTTTTTTCACACCGACTCGATAGATGTATCGAGTGTTGAAAAAGGTGGCGAGTGTGTTGTGAAACGTTTTTTTCGGGGCCACGATATAATGATAAGTGTTGGTGAACAAAGCGCCGATAGTTATCGATAGTAGTGTCGTAAAACCAACTAGGTTCGAAACTCTGCTAAATTATTTGAATTTATAAATAAAACAAAACTTCCTTGATAAACAATGAAACAATCTTAATTTATTTGTATTTATCTTGATATTAAGGTAGCGGCTGTATCCATTTGCATTTAATGCCAGCCGCAGCCACTTGCTCCTCATGGGATGTGGCGAATCCGGCGCTTCCCTGGATATCAACCATGTCGTAGTCGAAGCGCAGGCTGGAGTCTCCATCCTGGAGCAACTGCTCTACTCCATGCCAGGCAATCATTACACCGTTGTCCGAACAGTATCGCTTGGAGGGACGAAAGCTTCGGCATCCGTACTGGGCTGCCAGGTGCTCAATATTCGCAAAGATCGTATCATTGTTGGCTACGCCTCCGGACACCACCAGAGTGGGTTGGGTGTCACCGAAAAACTTGACTTGTGGTTGCAGGCAGTATTCCAGGGCACGTTGCGTCCGGTGCATCAGATGGCGGCTCACCGCCCGCAGGAGTCCGGCGCAAAAGTCACTGTAGTTGCTAATGATTCCATCGGGGGGCGTGCGTTCCGTCCGTTCCCGATTCCGGATGGCCCGAAAAGAGTTATTCTTTATGCCGGCGAAGCTGAAGTTGCAGTTGCGCTGCTGGGACAGCGGCAGGGGGAACTCGTAGGCCAAGGGATCACTGGCCAGGCGAGCGGCATGCTCGATAGCCCTGCCACCGTTCCACAGCCGGTACTCGGGCAGAATGTAGAGACGCAAGCGCCGGGCGATCTTGTCAAAAGCCTCTCCGGGAGCATCGTCCAGTGTCTGGCCAAGCAGCGTCAATCTCCCGGGGCCGTGCACCATCGCCAGCTGGCAGTGGCCACCGCTGACGAGGAGGCACAGAAAGGGGAATGGTATGGCATCGGGGTGCTCCATGCGTGCCTGCAGGGCATGTGCCTCCATGTGGTGGACGGGGAGTAGAGGCTTCTGCAGACGGCGGGCCAAATGCCGGGCAAAACGAAGACCCACCAGTAAGCTGAGCGGAAGCCCAGGCCGGGTGGTCACCGCAATGGCGGCGATTTGTTCCGGCTGTAAGTTGGACTCCTCCAGGCAGCGTTCGTAGGCAGATTGGATGCGAGCGCGGTGCAGGTCCTGCGCTCGAGGTGGAATAATTCCGCCATACCTAAAATGACCGATTTTAAAGGGATTTCCTTTGGAGGATCTTAAGATCTTACCGTGTGTGAAATTCTTGCTGGGACTCCAGGACATTTGCCCGCACCTGACCAGAGGTGTCCACAATAGCAATTCCCGTATCGTCGCAGGAGGTTTCGATGCCCAGGACATAGCTAAGGCTACGGCCGTTGCTTCGCAGAGCTAGCCGGATTCCATATCCAAGTCCACTTACAAAACCGATCGAACACCTGAACATAATGACCAGTGTTTGGAAGCACCGGTAAACTGTGTGACCATGTCCTTGCAAAGAGATCTAGCACATACATGGAATTACTTAATCTATCAAGGGCGGGCATTTCAAATGTTAATTGTTTAAAATTAAATAAATTCCATTACCACTCTTATTTATGCCAAAAAAGACCTTAAAATAAATGCATTATCTTGTTTACACTTCGGTATACCTTTTCATTTTATATGGTTTATTTTCAAATTGAATTTTGGACACGTCTTTCGTCAGTTTACAACTAAATAATAAATATTGTTTTATAAAAAATCACCGCACGGCGATTTGCGAAAAGTTTTGTATTTTTCATCGGTTGTTTTCCGGAATATTGTTGCACTGGTTGCATTGGCATCCAAGCAACACACCCACACACCTGTACCCACCTCCGTGGCGGAGATTTCGATTACGAATCCGATACCGAAATCGGGACTTGCACTATAGCCGGATCATACACAGATATAGGAATTCTCTAGGTTAGTATTTAGTAAGGATATTAATGCAGTTTGGCCGCTTAACGCTCGTAGTAGACGCGATAGTACAGCGTCTTGGAGCGCCATATGCTGTAGCTGTTGTCGAACTTGAGCAGGTAGACGCCCTCGCCCGGATACGAGTGGGATCCCACATAGACCTCGTTATAGCACTCGCGCCTGTAAATCGGTACAATGATGGAAATGGGAGCCTTGGGAGCAGTGGCCGGGCTGCCCAGCCCGCCCCGCTCCTGCCCAATGGAGCCCGACTCCAGGTCCTCGGTGGTGGAGAGGTAATCCTCGTCGACACAGTCCTCATCCTCGTCGCTGTCGCTCACGTGCACGGTCACCTCGTTGGTCACCGGCTTGGCCCACTCGAAATAGATGCCGAAACCGATGTCATAGTTGTCCGTGGCGAACTCCCAGAAAATACACTTCCCATTCATGTTGGTGGGGACGCGAACCTGCAAAGCGTCGAGACATTTTGTGATTTAGAGCCAAAGATATGGAAAAATATGGTAAGAAGCATGACCAACCGTCACGGTATCGCCGTGTCCAATGGTGATGACACCGTCACCATCACCGGCGGACACCTCAGTCTTGAACTGGTCAATGTCGGGCCGTGTCCAGATCTTGGCCGGGCGGATCATGACATACTCTTCGTACTCGCTATCGCCACCCTGCTGCTGATGGTGCTCGACTCCATGCTCCTGCTCGACTCCGTGCTCCTCTGCCACATTGCCATGCTCCTCCAGTGCCTGCTGTGCATCCAAATCGGCCAGCTTCAGGCCATCCATGGCGCTGGCCAGCTCTGGGCTGCCGTTGTTGTTATTACTCTTGGAGTTATCCCCATCCGCTTGACCCTTCTCCTCCATACTTTGGTGTTGGCTATGGTTTTGGTTCTGATTCTGGTTCTGCAAATGGAGCTGCTGCATATACTGATGGTAGTGTTCGCGCTGCAGCTGATGGATGAGCACAGCCTGCTGCTCCGGATTCCCCGGGAACTGTTTTTCGGCATACAGCTGGAATGTGGAATGAGGACAACGAAAAAATTAAAGGGTATGGGGGGGGTAATTAGACTGAAAATGGGTCGTGACCCCTTTTTCGAGTGGACTAGACGCCGGCAAGGCCAGTAATTACCCTGAATTATTGATCAAAACAACAACAGGTAGAGTGACAACTAGAGAGGAGGGAGCTCAGACCAAAAAAAAATCGATGAAATACCTTGAACTGCTGGTACGTCTGCTTGTTGAGCGCGTCCTGTAGCTGGCGTCGTTGCAGTTCTTCCTTATAGCCCTCTTCGAGCAGTTCCTGCTGGGCGCGTTCCTTGCGTTCGCGAGCCTCTTTCTCCAGCTCCATGCGCTTCAGGTCCTTGCGCAGCGTCTCGTCCCGATCCTGGCGCACCGCCTCAATGTACGGCCGGAAGGCGCTGCACATGGTGTCCAGCAAGTCAATGAAACCCTCCATAGCCTGCTCCCGCGTTATTTCGCCCAGCAGCTGCCAGTGCTGCTGGCGGTCACGGCCGATCACGTCCAGTACGCCCAGAGCAGGCGCCCGGCTCGTGTTGAAGGGTCCGAGCGCAGCCTGTTGCTTGAAGGCGATCAGCTTGAGGTTATCCTCGTAGGACAGGTGTATGGCCTTGCCGGAGTTCTCTGTAAGGGTTGAGGGACCTTAGACAATGTTACATATGGATTTTTTTCATTAATATACGCTTGTAAAAGGCAAACGCCAGGCGATAGAGCTCCTGCAGGGGAAAGCCCCACTTCTCCGACGTCACGGTCGCCGGTGCCGCAGGGGCTGTTGTAGTTGCTGGTACGCCACTGCTGCTGCTTGTTCCACTCGCCATGCTGCCGTCGCTTGTGGTGCTATCCACGCTCTCGGGCCCCGCAAACTCCAATTTTTTCTCCACAAAACAAAACAAAAGATGCTCGTTTGTGACGTCTGCTTTTAGTGTGCCCAAAGGTGGAGACTTTGACAATACATTTTACAGTACTCTTTCAGTCTGATAAGAATTTCAAAAATACTGAAAATTTCGAAATACTATGGATTTTAAATATTTTTGAATGAATCTAATGAATTTTGGATGAATTAACATCAACTTTTATTTATTTTATAATAAATTAACTGTAGTAGTAAGCATTTTTTTGATAAATAACAGAAAGCACTTAAAGTGTATTGTACTCCACGGCCTGGTCACACTGACAAAATACCGCATTGTTATTGTTGGAACTACACGTGCGGATAAATTATCATTTATTTTAATTTGAATTTAACTTAAATCTGTGCTTGACAATGGGCAGCACAAGGTTCTTCTTGGCGGACCTGCCAACGAGAACATCGGAAGCGGATCTGCGTACCCTGTTCCAGGACTACGGCTATGTGGAGCACGTTGATCTGAAGCGAAAGGAGCAGGAGGATTCGGAGGCGAAGGTGATAGCCTTCGTTACCCTCCAAACGGACGATGCCCATTACTGTAACTTGAACATACATAATATTTGCTTTAATAATAATTAATATGATTCCTGCTAGGCCTTAACGAGCTCAACTGGCAGAAGCTTCATGGCTCGAAGCTGCGAGTCTCCTTGGCCAAGGAGTCCTTCCTGGATCGTTTGAAACGTGAACGTGAAGAGAACCAACAGCGAGAACAGGGAGAACATGAGTCATATGAACAGCCCAGCAGCTCCCAGCTTTTGGTGCAAAACAAACAAAATAAACGCCGTGTTTTCGGCGAAGACGAGGAGATCGGTGACGATGAGGTGGCTCCGGAGTTGCTGATCACCAAGAAACGTGCCGCACACTCCATACACAATGGCAGAATTGTGATCCAGCAGGAGCCGGATGTAAAGCCCCTCCACGTCATCGAACAGCACCGGAAACCGGCCAAGCAGACGGACGCCAATGTCAGCCAGGCTGAGAAGAAGCGCAAGGAATCGCTTTTGAAGATGCGACAAGAGCATCTGCAGAAAAAGTCCGCCATTCAGAATGCTCTGGCCGGGATCTCCGTGGACGGAGGTCAAGCCAAGCGGATCAAGTTCAGTTACGCTGAGGATGAAGTCGAAAAACCCGCCAAGAAGCCCGTCAAGAAGGATCTCTTCGAGAACGAGGATGAAGACGAGGACAATGAAGAGATTGTGCTGCCTCAGCATAAGGGCAAAAAGGGCGAGAAGCTGGTGGAGATGCAAAGCAAACAGAGCCTCGATCCCCGGTTTCGCATTACGGAAAACTTTGTGGAAGATCAGGACGAGGACGAAGAGGAGGAGGAAGAGCAACCGCTGCAGGAGAGCGAGCGCAACTGGCAGATGGGCATATTGGAGCAAGTAGTGGGTCGCAAGCTGACCAACGGCAACGATAATGCAGCCAATCCGGCAAAAAGCAAAAAGATGCTGCGTTTCGATCCTGCCAAAGAGGATCATCAAAAGCTGATGCGGAAAAAGCAAACCCAGGATGAACCACAAGAAACGGAGACTCCCGACGCGGACAAGAAACAAACTGTTAGCAAGGCTCCTCCTCCAGTGTCAAAGAACAATTTCTACGTGGTCACCGACACCCTCAAGGAATCCCTCAACATGCGCGGCGATGGCTTCAGTCTGCTGGAAATGTTCGGCACTGAGCCGGACGAGGAGGTGGCCAAGAGGCAGGATCAACTGGACAAGCTGGGCACAGAGAAGATTCTGGTTGGAAAGTTATCCGCCAATAAGCTCGGCCTTTCCACGCTCAATCCTTTTAGTTACGATTCCTCCGACAGCGAGGAGGAAGCTCCTGAGGAAGCTACTTTGGAGGGTCCACCGAAGGTTGACAATGAAAACAAAGCCCCGCCCGCAAAAGAACCCAAGCAGAAGAAACCTAAAATTAAGATGGAATCCTTCTTCATACCCAAAAACGATCCACGACTTAAAGGTAAATGTGTTTTCTTTTTTTTTTATATGGAAATCTGTCTTTAAATGATCTATTTTTTCCGAACTTTCAGAGGGCGCCAAATTCTTCAAGACAGCTAAATCTGAAGTGGACCAGGCTGACTATGATCAGGTTAGGAATCGGCTGAAGTTGTTGATCACAAACAAGATTGCCAAGACCAAGAAGAACCTGCCCAGCAAGGATAACAAAAAACTAAAGAATAAACAAAAGGCGAAACCTTGATATCCCTATTCCAAAAACTAACTTGATCTTGACTGTATATAAAAAAGGGGTGTACTATGTTCTCTATTGGGTTTTTTGATATTTTTTTTTAAACAGATTTGTATATACTCGTATTTACATTCTAGAAAGCCAAAAAATGTCAGAGTCAAAGCATTATCCTCTTACCAGAACTCTTTAAAAGTCTTCTATCCAAATATTGTTTATGGATAAAGTCAAATTAGGTATAAACTCTATGAAATAAATCCAATTTTTTTTTTAAATCGTACATTTATTTAACTAGATTACAAAAAAAAAAGAAATGATTTTGTTCTCATGTTCCTCTGCACAAATGCATTTGAGCCCCATTGCAGTTTCAACTAGTTTGGTCCTTTCGGTGGCTGGAGCACATTCCTCAGCGCGTTGAGATTCGTTTGTCATCGTGGGTGGGAGATGAGGAGGCGCTTCGTATCCCCATGCACTGAATCTTAATATATAGTTTGTTAAAATATTTTAATGTATATTGTTTTTGCTGGCACAAACATTTGTCCTCAATTTGGCTTTCTCTCTTTCTCTCTCTAAGTGGAGTGTGGAAATCTCAATAGAAATTCGAGACTTGGCTCGTCTTTGGCACTTGTTCTCCTCCAGATCGGAGGATAGTATATAGTATATTGTATGTATAAAGGTGGAGGTTCAAGTAGATCTAGTGAGCATCTAGGCGTATGGTTTCTGTGGGTTTCTGTATTCTACGTTTGCCTTTCGTCGTCGTCCTTTTGACTCCCACCTGGCGTGGCAGCTGACAACGTTATCGTGGGGCTTTCGCCCTCATCCCCGTCGTCGGGAATCTCAACAATAGCGTTCTCCGGGGATTCTATGATGGCCTCAACACTGGCTGGCTGCTCTGCGGATTTGACTGGCGATTCGGGCAGGACTACTGTGCTGGGCGGTTCTTCGGGTGTCGTGGACGCGGGCTCTTTTAAGGATTCCACTGGAACAGGAACTAGGACCTGGGCTGGTCTAGTCAGAAGCGGTGTAGGCGGTGGCGATGGCGTGGATGTGGACGAGGGCAGCAGTCGTCCGGCGGCCAGTGTCTCAATGGCCACCACTGTCCGTTCCAGGAGATTCATGAAACGCTCTTCCCGGGCATCCATACGCTTGAGCAGCTCCTCGTCCCTCTTCTCCCTGCGTTTAAGGTACTCGATAAGCTCGTAATTGGTGCTATCGCCATCCGTGGACGTGGACAGCTTCCGTTTCTTCTTCAGCGAAGTGGAGGAGGTGCAGTCGGAACGATTGTCCGTGTCCACGATCACGTCCGGATGAAGGATGTTCGGGTCCAAGCCCGTATAATAGTTTTGTGTACTGCCGGAAAAACTTATTAGAGAGAATTTTGGATCTGAAAAAAGTCCGGAAGACTCACCCATTGTAGTTTGTTTGCATCAGTTGGATGTCATCGGGATTGAATTCACCCTCCGAAAGGGGTTCCGATCTGGGGAGGATTGAAAATTTATTAATTACTTGGAGATTTAGATTTATGAAAGAAATTTAAATAAAAAAATAGATTCTCTTTCAAGGTTTTTTTGTAAAAATTACGCATACGACACGTATGCCAAATCTCAAGTCTTTTCCAAAAATAAATTACTCATACGCACTGTGGGTTAAGTTTAACCAAAAATCATGAAATAAATACTCACTTCATGGATATATTGTTGTCGTTGTGGCTGTTGTTCTGGTGGTGCAAGTTGAGGGCTCCGTTGCAGTCCTTTTCGAAGCCAGGCGCCTCGCCCGGATCCTCCAACTGGCCATGGCCGCCCATGCCATGACCATGGCTCAGATTGTGGCCATGGAGGTGATCCTTAAATGCAGCATTCTGGGACTCATCCTCGTCGTCCTCCTCGGATGCCAATGGCACACAGCCTGTGCCGCTCAGCTGGAGTTTCTGACGCGCCACGGCGGCAGCGGCTGCGGCAGCGGCCGCCACCTGGAGCTGGAGGGGATTCTCGTCGTAGACGCCGCCGCCACCGCTCACACCGCCACCCACTCCGCCAACAGCACCCGTGATGGGCACATCATTCAGCTGGGCCTCCACGAAATGGTTGGGTAGATAGCGCTCCAGTTTGCTGGCTCCGCTCTGCGAGGAGTCCGTGGAGTGGGCGTGGGACAGGGAGTGGCTCTGGGAGAGACTCTGTGAGAGGCCCTGCAGCAGGCCGTGCTGCTGGGGTGTCAGGTTGTCCTTGTTGAGCAGGACACCCAGTTCGGCCGCCTGCCGCCGCCGCTGGTAGTAGGAGAGCTCATTGTGGTTTTTGGAGATCAGGGCCAGTCGCTTGCCATTGGAGCCCCAGCACTCGCCGCGCTGCTCCTCGATCTCCTTGAACAGGAACATGTACGGCCAGTTGCGACGCACATGCCGCTCCGGATTCTTCTTCAGCTGCGTGTAGATCTTCTTAAGATTCTCGTACCGATTGCAGCATTGCTTGGCGGTTCGTTTCCGGGCACTATATCGGTTCAGGACCTCGGCCACCATTTCCCAGACGCTGGCATGGTTCTTCCTGTTCGACTGGAAGGCGCTTTGTATACTCTCCGACTTGACAATATTCAGCAGAGCCACCGATTCCGGGACATTGAAGTAGGACTCCGGTGTGCGTGGCGCCCTCTGGTGGTGGTAACTGCTTGTCACAGGAGCTGGATTTTTCGTCTCCTAAAGGGTCAGGGTAAAAAAAAAGGATTCTTTATGGGTTATAGTGTTTCTTTTAATATAAATATTTAATAAATAATCCTATTTTATGGAAAACATAAAGAATAAATAGGTTAAGGCTTTAATTTTTAAAGAAATTGATCCTGAAATCTATTTTATGAACTAGAAGAATTCTAAAAACATATTCTTGATTGAAAATAATAAGAAAACCCCCACGAATCTGACCAGTGATGAGACCCACCAACCGAAATACATTTCGTGAGTGAAAGACTCAGTCATTGTGAAGAATTCTACGAAGAATCCGCATCTCCTAGCAAAGATGACTAACCGAGACACGACGAAAAGAACGAAGATCATCGCACATTGTCACATTACAGTAGTGATCAGAAAATGCCTGCCTGAGATTGTTGTCCAGTTGAATCTTGAAATCCAGAACGAATTGGAAATACTTCCGAGTCTTGTCTGAGATTCCAGAGTTAAACCGCCACCCCTCCATCAGCTTCCCCCTAAATCGCCTGTAGCTCTATCTGTTTATCTCCCTGGAGGCTGATCTTCCGCTCCCAATCCCAATCCCGCTGCCGCTGCCGTTGCCGCTCCCGGGACCCCAGATTCTCTCTGTTTCTCTTACCATTTGGGAATTGTGTTGTAGTCAGCGGCTTTCTGTGGCGCCCCGCCTGCTCGCACACTCCTCTGGCAACCGTCGAAGCGTTTCTGCTGAGAAGGCGTAACGCTGAGACACCAGACTTTAGCTGTTGCTTCTTCTTCGTAGCGCTCGGGGATGATTCTTCTCTTCTCCGGATTCTTCTGTTTCGAGCACTCTAATGGCGGCGGCGGCGTCTCCTGATGATTTTGTTGCTCTTTTTCTGGTTTTTACAGTTCAATGGGGTTTGCATATCCAAAGTTTTCAATAATCGTGATCGTGCACTAACGTGTTTCGTCAACGGTTACCGTTAGGCCACTCACACTTCCTGATAACGGTAAACTGTTGATCGGTAATTGGTAATTGGTAATTGGTAATCGGTAATCGGAGGTGAGAAAATGACAAGAAAGACGGCGGAGCTCAACGTACAACGTTTAGTTAAAGCACAAAAAGCGAGGCAACCGGAATATAGAAATCGGGTAATAGGCGAGCAAACGCGAACGCAATTTTTGTACTTCTTTGTTTTTATTGTTGTTATTGTTGTTGTTGGTCGTCTTACTCGCATTTTGTTGGGGTTCTTGACAACGACTATTAATATTTAGAAGTTAACCTTTTAGCCTTAGACGGCGGAACATCGGCGACTACATCGGCTACGGCAACTTTCGAAACACAAACAAAAAAACACAGAAACAGAAACCGAAACAAATAAAAAATAAAAATAAAATAAAATTTAACAAAATACAGACACACAGACACACACAGGTATGCTTTAACGGTGAGGCACAAAAACACACACACAAAGAAAAAGGAAGAAACGGTAAAAGCTTGAATTGACATGTGCCTGTGCCGTTAGTTTCGCGACGTTTACAGTTACTTTTGGCACTGTTTCGGTTGCGTTTGTTCCTGACGAGCTTTCGTCCTTTCGGAAGACGGGTCTTCCTTTATTGTTGGCGATTTCCGCCTACTTTCCGCGCACTTTCTCTCGTCCTCTCACGCTCCCGGTGCAGATCGCTCACTCACTCTCACCCGCGGTGAAAGGTAAGGCTCTCGCGGCCCCCTCACGCACGCACCCATGCACCCACGCCACGATACACTGAGAGAAAATCCAACGACAGCTTTTCACTCTTCCAATTCGCGTCCAACGGCCGTACAAACATCAATCCGATCCTAAAATCCAAAACTAACCAACTAAAAACTAACCAAACCAAACCAAACAACAACGAAACTGAAACTGAACTTTTTCGCGGCGATCCCGTTGCCCGATACTAACGGCACTCGTGCACACACACACACACACACACACACACAAGTACGTACTTGAAAGAGAGCACTCGCACTCACACATAGACGATGGCGACGGCGGCGGCGCTACTGCCTACGATCGTTAGCCGGACGATTGCTCCTCGGAACGGCTGCTGCTCTAACTTGGTAGATTGCGGCGGAGAGCGATGGCGCTGCTGCCTTTGCCCGTCATCCGTAAACCATGCTCTCCGTGCTCCACCTTTCCCACTCTACCCTACCATGTTCCTGTTGTTACCGTTTCCATTCCCATTCCCCAATCCCTGGCACTGTCCCTGTCCCTGTCCCTGTCCCTTTCCCCATTTCCATTCCCAATTCCCATTCCCAGTTCCCCCACTTTCATTCCCGTTTCCCGTGCACATGTGTGCCGCATACACAGCTGGGTGCACGTGTGTGCGGGTATATAAATATACATAAATACATATGTATGCCTACTTATAGAATCGGGCAGAGACAGCAACGGAGACGGAGACGGACACTACGGCAGCAGAAGCAACAGCAGAAGCCGAAGCAGCAGCGGCAGCGGAGGTAGCAGCGCCGCAAGATTTCAAGATCCCAACAGATCCGAAACCGAGAGCAAGGGAAAAAGTTACTCCGATTTGATTCCTACTTCAGGAATCCCCACACACACACATAGAGACACACACACAGATACTCACACACAGATACACACCGATACACACACACACACACATACACGAACACAGACTAGACTTACTCTCTCTCTTTCCCATCTTCAACGTCTCCATCTTTGTCTCCATCTCCGTTTAATACTCCACCTCCTTTTCCTTCTAGCCCCCATTTATTTTTTTTTTTTGGAGAGCGGGATCTATGAAGGGCCAAATGGGAAAAATCGTAGCCTTAAAATAGATCCAAGTATGCAGCATGGTTGGCACCCCAAGTGGCTGCTCCGATGCGATCGGTTGCTTTCTATATCGTTTCGAATTCGTTTTCGGTTGATGATCTCTGAAACTGCAACGGCAACGGCAACGGCAACCGGCAAATGCAACGGCAAATGCAACGGCAACTGCAACTGCACCGCCAAATGCATCACCAAATGCAACGCCAACAACAACTGTCACATTTAGATCAAAGCAACAGGACGCCATCTTAAACATCTGTCACAAAAAATGTCATTTGAAAAACATTTCCCTTTTTCAGCTAGGATTTCCCTTTTTGGAAGATATTTAAAAGAGTTTTCGTAATAGTGTTTTCTAATAAGTTTGATATCTATTTCAAATTTTGATTCTTAGAAATATATACACTTTTACATTAAAATCGAAGAGCTTTGTATTTATTAATTATTAGAAAGGGTTTAAAAGGGTTTCCCTTATCTTATGATATAATGAAAATATATCCATAGATATATAATAAAATATATGTTAAAGCTTTTAGATTTTCACACTTTTTAAGCACAAAAATATAACAAGTTTTGTAAGAATTTTAAAAACATTGAGGTTTTATTCAAAGTAAAGCCTAAATACCGTTTTAAGAATGAAAATTATGAAACAATTACATATAATATAATATTTAGACTATAATTTATAGGTTTTTTAGAATCTCTTTCTCAGAATCTAGGGATCATTCAAGGAGAATCTGAAGAATACAAAAGGTTCAAATTCTTATTCAAACATTTACATTTATTAAATGAATAAAATGATTGAAATAGAAAACATTATAAATATTTGTTTCAGCATTCCATGAAGTATGTTTTTTAAAGTAGAAAAACAATAAGAAATGTTAATTTTTGAAACCCTAAGAGACCGACATTAAGGTACAGACATTCGATTCAGAACTGCCTTGCTTACCACGAAGAAGGCAACCCAACCGATTATCCAAATGGAGAC
Organism: Drosophila vallismaia; assembly: GCA_035047325.1. NCBI lineage: Eukaryota > Metazoa > Arthropoda > Insecta > Diptera > Drosophilidae > Drosophila > Drosophila vallismaia. The sequence goes on along the minus strand of JAWNPU010000025.1, from coordinate 8,451,700 downwards.
TATATAGGTATATATATTTATACCGCTAAGTATATGCATTTGGCGCCTATAAACAGATGCAGATATATGCGATTCCAACGATCGGTCAGTTAAATAAAATTACAAGCGCCTCCGTTATTTTGTTTGGAACTTCGCTTGTAACCTTTGACACCTGCCCGACGTAGTGTTTGAAGATTTTTCATTGATTAGTTCGAAAGTAAATGTTATATAGACATTATATAGACTATATAGACTGACTCACGTGTCGATGGATCGATCGATCGGATCGGATCGGATCTGATCGATCTATCGATCAACAAACACTCAAAAGTCATGGAAAATGCCCCACTCGAAACGTTCTCGAAAACGTTCGACTTTCGTTCGACGTTTTGGGTGGTGGTGGCGTTTGTTGGGGCTGTACAACTTTTACTCACCACCACGGCACCACCGTTATTTTTAATTTTTAGTACATAAATATACAGATACTTGTACACCGAACACCACTACACGGACGTATGAAACGCTTGCTCGGCCAACGATCTCGGCCACTGTAGACTGTAGACTGTAGCCGTAGACTATAGCTATATCTGCATCCCGTACTATGTGGTTCACTTTACGATCTCTCTCTTGAAAACCATTAGCTTTTAATTTTTTCATAAAATATATTAAAAAAAAATACTCGTATTCGACCCACAAATCAGTCTCGAAAATCAAGCTCTATCGAGCTCTACATTCGTTTCGTAGTTACAATTATCTCGATTCACGCTCCAAACAATGTTTGCCGGCATTCGGGGTTATCATTCCCACTACCCATTATCATTTAGGGTATAATATTGTATAGTTGGTAGACCAGATTTCGATTTCCGAGTCAACGACTTTTTGTATTTTTCACAAAACTCTCCTAAATAGATTAGAATTTCATACAACTTTTCCGGTTACGAAATTTGGAAAACTTATTTTTACGTAAACCTACTTTTTGGAGTATATTTCAAAATATTCAAAAAGAGATTACAATTTAAAACATTGTTACATTCATGATAGAGTATTTTTAAATATAAGTTGCCAGTTTCAATTTAGAACTATTTAAAGGTTAATGGTTTTGTTTTTTTCTAAATAATATTATAGATTTATGTAATCAGTTTTTTTTGTTTTATTGAAAATAGAGTTTTATTTGTAAGTTATAGTTGTAGTTTTCTATAGTTATAGATAGCTATAGTTATCCTTTAAATTATAACTAAACTTTAGCTAGGACTATAATTTTCGACTCTTTTTCAGGATAGTTTTTTTCTTAAAACACTTTTAAGGCCTACTTTCGACACCTTTTTTGGGGAAGTATTCAAAATAAATATTCTTTAATAAGCTAGACTATTTATTATATTAGTATTAATAGATTTTTCAAATTAATAACAAATTGAAAAAAAAATAATATAAATATTATATAAAATTACAGCTTTCTTTTCCTCAATTACCCTCGAACCTTCTCTTATAAATATTATATTTAAATTTCTAGATTAATTTGTATTTAATTTTAAAAATAATGCTCTTAGAGGATCTTTAAAGGCTTTTCGTTATTTCTTTAAAAACCTAATTGGAAATACACTGTTTGAGGGCAATACGACCTTTGGCCTTTTCTTTGAAAAAGTATTTCCCACGAAAACGTCAAAAATTTTCGTTCAAAAATACGAAAAGGAAAACCCAAGAATGCGTTTTTAAAAATGGTTACAAATTTAAAAGTGAATTCAGTTCGAATATAGGATATAGGATCGTATGTATTTTTATACTATATATATATAGATATACGATATATATATGTATATATATACATATATATGACGTTTTGTAAATTGGTAAATGCTCTTTACCCATTGACATTGCCAAGAATCTGTGCGGTGTGCGGATGAAACATCGACATGTGTGACTCTGTATCTGTATCTCTGTAAATGTATCTGTATCTGTAAATGTACGAGTATCTGTATCTGTAGCTGTAGCTGTAGCTGTATCTGAGGCCGTTGCGCAGAGTGCAAGTATCTCAGTATCTCTGTGCTTTATAGCTATTGGTTTTTGGTCGTTTCTCGTTATATTGCGCGGCTGTTGTTGGCGGCCGCTTTCCGTTTTGAAACGAAAATGAGTACAAAGGTTATTTTTAGAACTAAAATTTTCTTGATTTTTACTCGTTAAAATTGCTTACGCTCCGTTCTGTAGTTGCTGTCCGTCCGTATATCCCCCTCTCCCCTATCCTCTTGATACCATTCCGTTTTCTTTTGCGCCTCCACCACGTCACGATCCGTAGTCGTAGCTACATATAGTATATTCTCTACGGTCTACCATATAGGTATTGTGCATTTGTAGCTCTATATCTGTAGCTGTATCTGTATCGGATTCTTAAACTCAATCCGATTCCGATTCCGATTCCGTTTCGTTCTGATTCTGATTCTGGGCCCAATGATCTTTAGCGTTGCCCGTAAGATCTCTTCTCCCCCAACAGGCAACTCGAGTAACATTACTTTCGATAGTTTCTGCCATGCATCCAAAATCACAAACATGTGTCTACACTTAGGATAATATTTAAGGCTTTGTTTAAGAATTTTGTACACCTATAACTTATATAGTATTCAAAATGTTAAAGGTTTGTTGAGAAAATCTAAAGTTTAATAAAGGTTATTTTTATTTTTTCCATAAAAGGGAAATAAAAACCATTTAGGCATCTCTCCTATCAAGTTATAATACCTTTCCTTTTAAGAAATCTTTTTAAAATCCCCTTTCCAGATTAGTTTTATTTTCCTCCAGTGTATTTATGGACCAACAGATGGACACCAACAGATGAGTGAGTGCATGTGCCGGTTTTACATCGGATTAGAGACGTTCTCTCGCCCTGAACATCGAAACATCAAAAAAGCAAAGAAAACCAAGAACCAAGAACCAAGAAAACCATCAACTATACTTATATAGCATATAGATGATCTCCGGGGGAACAACGTTCGTCGAACGTTGTATGCCAATGACAGCGGCACCGACGAGAGTACGTAAGATTTATGGTTGCTATTTTTAAAAGCGGAATATTAACAACCGTAGACTAGGGTAGGGTCCGAATATACCATAAGACAACGCTGCTGCTGTATACTTGAAAAACAAACTTTGAAGAGGAAATTTTATGGGAAAAGGTTATTGAACTGCACTGAAATGTTATATGTAGCTTAATTAATATTTAACATCTATAAAATATAGTTTTCTTTAACAAGAGAAACTCAAAATCCTTAAATTACTACAAAAAAACATGATTTTCCCTTCAAAAACCTTTGAAAATTCGTAATGCGGCGCCATCTGTAGGCAAACACTCGAACCAGCAGAGGCTCGGGGGATTATCCTTTTTGGTGGCAAAGCTTTCGTTTGCCTCAAACGAGATAACGGATAAGAGGAAACGGCAGGTGGTGAAGGAGGGAGGGCAACAGCAGGTAACAGGTGCGCACACATAAACGGCTTGTCCCGTTACACAATTGGCATAACAGCAACAGCAAGAGCGACGCCTCTGGGGAGCATGTGTATTTACATATCCTTGGGAGACATCTACACAAACACACTCACCCAAATACACAAACACTCACCAATACTCGTACATGGATTGCCGAAAAAAGCGAAAGTACAAAACGCCCACGCAGTGGGGAGTGAGGAGCGGGACGGGGGTTGGTTTGTGCGTCTGCGCCTTTGCTGCTTGCACTTTCTGTTGCCTACTTTCCTGCGCGCCAGAGCGAGCGAGAGAGTGAGCGGAAAAGGAAGTGAGGGAAACGACAATGGCGGCCGTGTGTTGGATGGCAAAGGGATGGAGCGAGAGCGAGAGCGAAATCGAAAGTTAGTTGACTGGAACGGTGGAATGTCGGTGGGATGTGGACTTGTAGCTTTGGGGCATAGTTTCGGGACGAAACTCTGTTATAGATACAGGAAGTGTACGCGATGTGGCGGTGCTGCCAGATCGGCGAAAATCGCACAACTTCGCCGCCAAGCACGCATGTAATTTGTTGTATTTGTAAGGCGAAAGCTCGCCAGTGAAAAGGACCGACCAAAAGGCGAAGCACCAAATACAAGAAGAGAAGAAGAAGAGCCATCAGCAGGACCACGAGTGTGGCACCAGTGGCAGTGTGGCAGAGGCAGCAGCACCAACGAACGAACGTCAACTCGGGCACATTTTTTTCGCTCCACTCGACGCTCCATCAAAAAGTGATACACACGGAAAAATAGCAAGCATTCATTCACCGAATATACCGAGGCAAGGAGCGCGGCCGCCATCTCAAAAAAAAAAAACAAAATATATAATTAATAATTCAAATAATTAAACGCTCTGATTAAACTTTACGCTTGCCACGGTGGAATTCGTATCCTTTTTGTTTGTGTGTGTGTGTGCGTGCGTGCAGCTGTGAATCCAAGAAAAAGGTATCAAAGGAATATTATACATATATGTATGTCTTTTTATATATATATAGAGAGATATATATATACACGTTCGACCATTGCAATTGCGTTCGTGTGTGTTAGTTTAGGGGCCACGTGAAGGCGAAGGCGCGCTAGCCACGCAGAGGGGGCGGAGGCGGAGGATAGAGAAAGTGACAGTGTTGGCGAAAAAAGACAGAAAACCGAAAGTGAAAAATAAATCGTGGCGAAGGCTGGCAAAGGCGCGCGTGTTGAAGAAACAGGATCCTTGGCAGTATTGGCCGCAAAACTGTTGAATATAGAATGACGTTGCAGACAAAAATCAATGTGAGGCACAAAAAAGCAACAGAAGCAACATCACCAGCAACAACAACAAGAGGCCTAACTCGGTGCGCCGCTTTCTCAGATAAAGCGTGAACGAGTGCGAGAGTGTCCATTTAACGGTAACAAGTCAAGTGCAACAGCGAGCCCACAAAAAAAAACAAGACTAATAAAATCCACAAAAAACTAAAAAAAAAACACAAAAAGAAAGTAACGAACACAGACATCCTCTCATTCCCACGCTCGCCCCCACTCTTACTCTCTTTTTGGTTAAAAGAGCTGCGAATTTGATAACTGTTAAAAAAGAATAGGAAGTGGACGTGGAAGCAGAGCGAGATGAAGCCATCGGATTTGTTGTTGGTGCTAGAAAAGGTGAGTAAAGTAGAACAACAACAAGCCAACAATGCAGGCTTTGGTTAAAGAGTTTATTTTTATTTTTTTTTTTTTTTTTTCACTCCGCCATTGAGGCTGAGTTCACAGAGTTTTGGTCACTGCTAAAATTGGAGCCCCCCCTTAACCTATTCCTTCACCTCCCTATCCTTTGTGCGTGTGCGTGTTCCGCTAACTGAACGTGTGTACGTGTGTGTACGCGCGTGTCTGTGTGTGAATGGGGAGCTCTGTTGTAATAGTATGCCGTAAAAAGGTCATTATGATACCGAACGCCGACGCAGACACACAAACATGTGTCTTTTTCCAAAGGCAGAAAGTCTAAGTGTGTGTGTGTGTGTGTGTGTGTGTGTGTGTAGGGACTATGCAAATCCATTTGGCAGTACGAAGAAGGAGCAACTCGCGACACCCACACACACAAACACATAGCGAGCATTCGGCAAGTACATATGTACAAAACAGCAACAGCAGCAACAACAGCAACAACGAGCTTCAAAGCCGAAGCTTAAAAACAACAACAACACTCACACACACATACACACACACAAAGAGTTTCGGGTGAATGCGTGAAAGGGACGGCAAAGGTGGCCACATTTTTGGCTTGCCGTTATCTTTATTGCCACTTCTGTTGCGCTGCCCCTTTACAGCCGCAACTGTAATTGGAGCAGCCGCTCGTCTCTAGGCCAAATCCCTCCATGTCTCTATATTTCTCCATTTCTCCGTTACTCCATTTCCCAATTCCCTTTGCCTTTGCCTTTGGCTCTGGCTTGCCTTTGGCCCCCGCCCCTGACTCTGTCCAGGCTTATCCCACTGAGAGGGGATAGCTCTATAAATAAAGCATCTGTTGTGGGCAGGATTAGGTGGGTGGGTGGTGGACAGCCAGCAAGCAAGACAGATAGGCCCAATGTTGTGGTAATATCACTCATACGCAGTGTGCGCGAGCAGGATCAGGCTTGACCAGCCCAAAAGTATGCTATACTAAAAATATTTATAAATAAATAAAATGCGAGAACACACAAAGAAAAGTTGTTTTTATTGCCAGTCAGTGGGTCAATCAGTGGGTCAGTCAGTGGGTCAGTCAGTGGGTCAATCAGTGGGTCAGTCAGTGGGTCAGCCACTGGGTCTACCCGTCAATCAATCAATCAGTCATTCAATCATTTAGTAATTCCGAATGCAAATTGCAAACATAAGCCGCTTGTAGCAGTATCCTGCATTATTGACTTGCTGTGGTGATGGTGAAAGCAAAAGCCCATTGAATCCTGCCAGTACACCTCCCCATAACCCGATTATCCCTTTTTTTATTTTTTGTTTTAATTTTTTACTATGTAGACCAGCACCTCGCTGTGCAGGATGACCTTTTGTGCTTGTGGCACTGCATTTACGGTTCATTCCCTGGCACTCTCGAGCCATTAATAACCGCAACTAGCTCGAAAAAAATCGAGGGGACTTTTCAAAGGACACTCGAAGGGAGCTAAGAGTGCTCTTTACTTAAGGTCCTTTACTTTACTATTAAATTAGTGTTGATTACCTTTGTAAATTGATCAAAATATGTATACACAGATCCGTGTATTAATTAAGTTTCCTGTCCCGAGAAGAGTCCTTTTAAAAATTGCTTTCAATCGAGGGGGAGGCTATTAAATGTCACCGCAGCATGCAACTTGTTGGAACACACAAGGGAGGGGCACACAAGGACTGCGGTGGTGGAATGATTGCTTGTTGCACTTGACAGGGAAGACAGGGAAGATGCGTTGGGGCAGGATATCTGGCGGACCGGATGTTCGCTGTTTGGTTGCTCTGATTGCGTCAAGGCCTGTTTAGTTGTCCTTGTTATTGCTGTTGACTGTCCCGGAACTAAGTCAAGTCCATTTTCCCATCTCCCCATCCCCTCGCCTTCGCCCACAACCCTTTATCCTTCGGAAAAAAAACACACACACACACCCACACACTGGACCCACCACAAAGAGCGAAGATGAGGCGACTCTGCGGTTGACTGCCTTCCCGCTGACATGGCATTTAACTTGGCAGGGAACGAGGACTCAACATTGCAACTGACATCAAAGCGGCAAAGTGGTTGCCCCGCAAATGTGCGTGCTTGTATATTGGAGGTCCTTTTTTTTATGGGCCATTTGCGGAGTGTAGAGATAAGGACACTGCATCCTTCAAATCTAATTTCATTCCATTAGTCAGTGCAAAATGCAATGTCTTTTTTTATATATTTTTTATTCATCGGTCAGGGCTCTAAACGGGGGTCCTAATTAGGTTTTAAATATTTTATAAACTCACACCCACACAAAGTCCTGTATTGTCCTTGACGAAAGCTGGAAATTGGGCCAAGCCTCTAAATTGTTTTAGATTCGCCTTGAAAAATGGAAAAAAGGCGAAAAACAAACTGGACTTGTTGCAAATATCGATTTGGCGAGTCCTTGCTGCCTGAGGCCTGAGTGCTTATTTTTCTCATCCTGCGAAAGGATGTCCTCGATGGCCCACTCATCTCGGGGCACCACTTGAATTAATTGTCTCTTTTCACTCCGATTGCAGGTCAAGTTCAGGGTGCCACTGCCACCGGGAGTCAGCTCGACGACGCTCCTGCCCAAGCTCATCCGCACCAAGGATGTGAAGCAGCTGCAGGATGGCAACGCACAGCCACAAAAGCCAAAGCTAACGGTATGTACATATATATTTTATTTAATATATAGATAATATATATATTGAACATCCTTCAATCAATTTCGCAATCAGAAATGTCTCAACACCCTGGACCTGACCTCCTTGGGCATCGGCTCCTGTTGCGGAACGGGCATGTACCTGGTTGCCGGCATGGTGGCCCAGAAAATCGCCGGACCCGGAGTGATTATTAGTTTTATTATAGCCGCCATAGCGAGTATTTTCTCAGGTATGTATATATAGTCTGTATATATCTAAACATTTCCCTCTAATCATAACTGACTTCCTGCTAATTGGATTAATTTACGGACATTGTGTTACGGATTTCATCAAGTTAAAGGCTTTTAATGAGCTTTCCTTTACATTTCAATCAAACGAAACGTTTCTCTTTAATGTAATATTACCTAACAAATAAAATATATTTATTTTTATGCATTTTTTCTTATAAATTATATTTAATTTCATGTTTTATAAATAACTTTGATCAATGTTTGAAAATTAAGCTTTGAAGTAGAAATTTTAAGAGTAAATCCAGAAACTCCCTCAACAAAGTCACTCTGTGGCTTCTAGAATTATTACCTACTCTTATTTCTTTGATTAAATATTCTTTTTATTATATAATCGTGTTAATTTGAATGTCCTTTAGGAGCCTGCTATGCGGAGTTTGGCGTTCGTGTGCCACACACATCCGGCTCGGCCTATATGTATTCATATGTGGCAGTTGGAGAATTTGTAGCTTTTATAATTGGTTGGAACATGATATTGGAATATCTAATAGGTAAGTCAATCATCTATTAACCGAAATATATATATATAATAATAAATATAAAAATGTACAAAAACCAGGAACAAGTGCCTGTGCCTGTGCGTTAAGTTCTAGTTTCGATTCCCTTACTGGCAATGCCATTGCTCGAACGATAAGCGAGTCCATTGGCACGATATTCGGTGAGTAGAAAAAGGATATACCATACATATCCTTATAGATATAGGTATATATGTTTCGTGTCTTAATGGATAGGTAAACCACCGGATTTTATTGCCTTTGGCATAACATTGCTAATGACCTGTGTCCTGGCAATGGGTGCCAGCAAGTCGGTCATCTTCAATCATTCGCTGAATGCCATTAACCTGGCCACGTGGGTGTTCGTTATGGCCGCCGGTCTCTTCTATGTGGACACGAAGACGTGGTCGGAGCACCAGGGCTTCCTTCCATACGGCTGGAGCGGTGTCTTCTCCGGCGCTGCCACCTGTTTCTATGCATTTATCGGTTTCGACATCATCGCCACCACCGGCGAGGAGGCCCACAATCCCCAAAAGAGCATACCCAAGGCGATTGTTGGCTCGTTGGTTGTTGTCCTTATTGCCTATGTCAGTGTTAGCCTGGTCCTGACCCTAGTAGGTGGGTATATTTCTCATTTCTTGATCCCTAATCTTCGATAATCGAAAACTTACCATCTTTTTTTGTAGTTCCCTATGACCATATCAACACGGGAGCAGCCCTGGTCCAGATGTGGTCCTATGTGAGTGCCCCCAAGTGCCGGGCGGTGGTGGCCATTGGTGCCACAGCCGGACTCTCGGTGGCCATGTTCGGCTCCATGTTCCCCATGCCGCGTGTCATCTACGCCATGGCCCAGGATGGCCTCATCTTCAGGTGAGTGGACTCGAAAGTCCTTCACAGATGTTGAATAACCGGGAATCCTTTAGACAACTGTCACAACTATGGCAACGCACCAATGTGCCCGGCTTGGCAACCCTTGGCAGTGGACTGGCTGCCGCTCTGGTGGCCCTCACCGTACGCCTGGAGATCCTTGTCGAGATGATGTCCATCGGCACGCTGCTGGCCTACACCCTGGTGTCCACCTGTGTCCTGGTGCTGCGCTATCAGCCGCATAGCACCTCGCTGGTGGAGCTACTGCCGGCCCAGCTGCGCACTCCGGTGGCCCCCGGAACGGCCAGCGATTCCCGCGCCCACATCACGCCCGCCGAAGTCCTGGAGGTGCCCGGCAAGCTGACCATCAAACGGGTGACCCGCGGCATGTCCGACTCGGATGACTCCTTCATTGACGACAGTCCGGAGGGCTTCCTCGGAGGACGGGACGATCAGTTCCTCGTCTCGGATCGATCGGAGAACAAGTTCTATGGCAGCGTGCACGGAGCACCCACTGGACCCACCGGCCAGGCCACCGCCTTCGATACCATGGGCCTGAACTTTGTCACCCGAAAGATTCACGACTATGCTTACCTGTGCCCCGGTTTCTTTCCTTGGATCAATCCTGGACAGGCCACCACCGAAAGTGGTAAGTTGTGTTTCTTTTTTGTTATGAAATTCCTTTCTAATGGAGATGGGTTTTATCTTTTCCCAGGCATGTATGTCACCAAGCTCGTGGGCATCATGTTCGGCCTCATCTTCTTCCTGGATTTGTTCGCGGCAATCGGCTGGTCCGGCGGCCTGGCCGCATTCGTTTATATCCTTTTGTTTATGGGCATATTTGTGATACTATTGATTATATCGCGGCAGCCGCAGAATAGGTAATTCTAGATGCCATCACCCCATGGAATTCTTTGATTAATAATCCTTTTTGATAGATATGCGCTGGCGTTCCTCACCCCCGGACTGCCGTTCATCCCGGCGATTGCCATTACTGTGAATATTTATTTGATATTCAAGCTGAGCATCCTGACCCTCGTTCGGTTCACCGTCTGGATGAGCCTGGGCTTTGTCATGTACTTCTACTATGGCATCACGCACAGCAGCCTGGAGCAGACCAGCGATGATCTGGAGTTGCATGTGGACAAGGACTATGTAAGTGTTCCTAAAGGATCAAGTGACATCTCTTTTGATTTGATTTGTTTTTTTTTTCGTCAAAACAGAGCAAAAGCGTCGAGGAGAAGGCCGTTTGGGATCAACAGTCATATAACCAGACCCATGAGCCCGTCTGGGCCAGCAAGGAGGTCAAGCAGCCATCCTCAAGTAACTAAAATAGCAAAACCAACCCGGCGTATACGCAATTTTAAACCCGTCTCTGTCTATTTCGCAGAACAACGCTACAACTATGGCAAGTCCTCGTCCACCTCGACACAAGGCAGCTCGAGGAGTGGTCACAGCGGCGTTGGATCCGCGACGAAGCCACCTGCGAAGGGCGGAGCCGGTGGCGGACCACCGCGACCCATACCGTCGCAGCAGCCTGTCACCGGAGGTCCGGGTCAGGGTCAGGGCCAGGGCCGGGGTCCGCCGATGGAGCGCCAGTATACCGGGCAGTTCAGCATGTTCGTGGACGAGGGTCAGTTCCCGACGTGGGATGATTAAACGGAATCGGAGCACCCGACCACCCGAGCACCCGATCTTAAACCAAAATGAATTCCTTTTCCACTTACCATTCCGTGTATTCCCGATTGATTCCCGAGCTACGCGAAAGCTCCGCAAAAACGTAAAGGATACTCAAAGGGAGAGCAGCTCACTCACTTGTAAATACGATTAGCGATGTTAAGTTTAAAGGATATGGCAGAGTGTAACGCCACCGATTCCATAATATATATATATACATATATACAAGTCGTATAAAGAATACGGAAACGGAAACGGGGCGGAGGAGTCACTGTTCACCGTTCACCGTTCACTGTTCACGGCTCTCCGCTGCGATCCGTTCCGTTGAGATCACCAAAGTACACCTATACCATATACAAAACACATATACATATGCATAAACATATACATACATTATTATATATATATACACGACATATATATATATATAAATAATTGATTATACAAGCGAATATATATACATATATAGCGACGGGTTATTAGTTCAGCAAAGAGTTACTCCATTTATCCTTGATCCGGCGATAGATCCAAGAGATATCGGTAGGCAATAAACGGTAAAAGCTAAATAGTGTGCCCAACGTCGTTTGACAAGCGTTTTGGGTGACGCTGGTCAAACGGAATTCGGCATTCGAAACAGAGAAGCATATTTTTGAAAGGCGACCGTGGAACTGGCGAACAAAATATGTAGTTATATTGCATAACATATGTATACAAATAAATAAACTGTACACTGTGCACAACTGTACATTTTAGGCACTAGCACTCCTCAGACTCACACATCCAAATGCAAATCCTGATCCTGTAAAGAGATCTGATCTGATATCAGAACCAAAGGAGCCGACTTTTTCCAACCCAAAAGCTAATATAATATGTATAACCCTTCGGAATATCGTAGGATCTCTGTATAATCTCAGGATTTGCAATAAAAAGACACAGAAACACCCACAGACACACGAAAACACACACGAATATTATGTATTTATGATTCTATTGTTGTTTCTATATATATATTTACGCTATGCATTTTGTACGATGTAACAGTACAGTACGGTGCATACAGTGCAGTACGGTACTGTAACGTCCGTCTCAGTAAATCTATCCGAAATGTTATTTGTTTTTTTTTAATCTCTCTTAGAGGCTCGCGCTAAACTAAAACTCATTTTTAAAGCGGCATTTCGCATTCGTTGTAATACAATAAATTCATTTTACTTAACGAAATACCAAGCAAAAATTATATGAATACGCATATATATTTATGAAAAATTACCATATAAACAATTACCAAAAAAAAAAACGGAAACGGAATACCAAAAATATTTACTTATCGAAAAAACTATTCAACTTAAACCAAAACCAAAAAAAAAAGGAATATTTAAAAGAAAGCAAACATAACTACCAAAGAATATGTATAAACTAAACTAAAACAAAACAAAAAGAAACGAAACGAAGACGAGATATGAGATATGGTAAAAAAAAACATTTATGTACCAGCATACTTTTTTCCACTTTATATACTATGTACAAGCAACCATGCATAACTAAACTATTTTTAACCAAATTACCAAGTATATGGCAAGTTAAAGGCAAAATCAAGAAACGTTTTTAAGAATAATAATACTTCTGATAATTTATTCGTTTTGTAACTTCACTACGACTTTGTACATACACTCTCCTTGTACACACTCGAAACACAAACCGATATACTTATACTCTACCATATTGGAAAAACAAAAACAAAAACAAAAACAACAAAAAAAACTGAACCGCAACAGAGACAAAAAAAACTATTTATATATACAAAACTATTGTCTAAGATATTTCTATATATTATTTGTTTATTTCTTTACGTTTTTATAGATTTTTTGTTCTTATATTTGATTTTAATTCAAACAATTTCGAGTGCCAAATCGTTGCACAAAAGCACTCTTTAAGCCAGTAACAGAAATTAGCAGAAAAACAAAACCAACTGAAAAACTGACAACTGAAAAACTGAAAACTGTAATCTATCAATCACTCAAGATCCTGGTTTTCAAAGAGAGGAGCTTTCCGGACCAACTATTTAAGATATATAGAAGCCACCCAACTGGTCCCGCACTATCTAACTATATACTATATATGGAATTTTTAATTCTTATTTACCAATAATAATAATTTCCAGACCGAAAAGCGAAATACAATTTGTACATACACAAGATCTCTTAAAAAAGCAAAAAGAAACAGACAGTGCGAATGTATATTTTTATGAACAAGGCACAGCAAACAAACAAACAAACAAACAAACAAACAAACAAACAAACAAGCAAACAAAACAAGCAACTAAATGAAACGAAACTCAGAAGCAAAGCAACAAAACTAAAGAATAACATATCCTACCACACAGCTTAAAGTTGAAATATACATAAATCGAACCGGAACTTGTCGGGGCAAATTCAGTCGATAGTTTCGATAAACGATAACTGCCAGCCAATCCAAAATGGAGGCCACTTTCTGTTATATATTTTGATTTTGGGTCAAACTCTTAAGTTTTAAATGATATTGCTGTTTGTTTTTCGTTTTGGCAGCGAATATGAAACTGTCCGCTGAGTGAGCTTACGGATCGGTAGTTCCAGGTAATCCGTATTTCTATATTATGGATATACAATAGGTACAGGCAATCCTCCAGTAACTGCGGGCTGCAACAGCTTGCTCTTCCACCTTTCGGTTATTTCCGGTACCACCAACTTAAGATATAAATAACTGTTATGGGAATATGATAGTTTTAATAGATTTTCTACAGTTCCAATTTGAAGAGAAAACAAAACAAGAAACTATTAAACTTAAAATAAAAACTATATATCGACTAAATGCGATGATGGCAAAAGAAAAAAAAAGTACCCAAAAAGCTTCCGTTACAAAACGTATGCATTTTACTACCAAAAGAAAATAAATAATATTGTTTTTCAATTCAAAAACTCCATTTGAATAATCTCTCGAACGAAAAATGAAAACAGGGAACATTTAAAACTACCGTCTATGCTCACTGTAAACTCTTAAACCCTAAAACCATAAAACCCTATTTGTAATCTCTTCACGTTAACACGTCAACTGAAAGCGGGCTGAGAATCACAGTTATAGAAGAAATAGTTACCAATAATCCCAACCGGAAGTGGTGAAAAAATCCCCCAAACAAGTACGCACTCACACCAAGCAAAAACAATAATGAATAGAAGCCATATATGAAAACTTACATACATATATATACATAGATTTATAGAGAAATGAAAATTCCGAAAGGAAACCAGAGAGTTTACTGATTTTTCTGAAGAGCCAAGCCTAAAAAGTCTTAAACACAAAAAAAAAACAAAACAACAACAAAACTCACATTAAAACGAATAAAAAAAGAGAAGAAACATTTTAGTTATTGAAAGTATATTAGTGAATTGTTTATTTGGTTGATTGATCAATTGATTTGACAGCTGAATATAATGTACCTAAGTTTTTGTTTATTTCATAAGACTGAATTACTGGAATATGATTTATTTGAAACGTGTATATAATTAAGGTGTAATAGCAAACTTTACAACTTTTACTAATGAAACATCAAAATTTTTGAAATTATTCTGTACTTATTTATCTAAACAAAATGAAACCAAAAACAAAAAAAAAATGTATGAAAAACAACCAAAAAAAAAAGAGAACGAAAAGCTATGTGAAAGATTGAGGAAAATACGTGATGATGGCGAAGGTGGAGCGAAATCGTTAATATACAACTATTAATATTGTATTAACATATACGGGAGAGTCCCGTTATGACGATATATATATATATATAGTATATATATATATTTCAATGGATCGATAACAAACAAAACCAGCAACCAAAGTGGAATGAAAATGATGTTAAACGATAAGAAAAAAAAAACATTTTTTAATTCAAATACTACTCTTGATTTGTTTTCTGTGTTAATAACTTATTAAATGATATTTCTTGAAAATATTAAAAAAGGCAAACAAATTGTTAGGATATTCAAGTTTGGGTTTCTTTTTAATGGGGAAATTCAAATGCTCTGAAAGTGGATAAAGCTTAAACGAATGTTTTGAAAAGCCGTTATATTAGTAAGGCATTCTAAGCTTTCTGGTATTTCAGTATTTTCTGCATGGGCTGTGGGTCACTCTGTTTTGTATTCCACGACAAACGGTCGCACTAATTACGCACAGAAAAAAGGCAAACAATTTTCTTGTGCCCGAAAAAAGCGAAAAAGTTAATTTAAAGGTAAATGTGGCTAGGATTTATTAGTTACTTTAACGAGGAATAAGAATGTTAAGAAATATAACGGATATTGGTGACCTAAAACCGGATAAATCGTTCAAGAAACCATTTCGCATTTGAGACGTGTTCAAGCTGCGATACGGGGGAGTATGTATGAGTGTATCCGCCGACTGCTATTCATGTAGTTGTACTGGTATTGATGGCGGTGGTGCTACGCCCCACCATCGGAATCGAGGGGCAGGCTGGGATAGAGGGGCCACCATCTCCGGAGCAATCAATAAATCGCATCTTTTTTTGTCTCTCTCTTGTTTTTAGTCCGGAGCAAGGAGCAAGGCAGAGCAGTAGCAGCAAGATGACCGACTCCAAGTACTTCACCACGACCAAGAAGGGCGAGATCTTCGAGCTCAAATCGGAGCTGAACAACGACAAGAAGGAGAAGAAGAAGGAGGCGGTTAAGAAGGTGATAGCCAGCATGACGGTGGGCAAGGACGTGTCCGCCCTCTTCCCGGACGTCGTCAACTGCATGCAGACAGACAATCTGGAGCTGAAGAAGCTGGTCTATCTCTACCTGATGAACTATGCCAAATCGCAGCCGGACATGGCCATCATGGCGGTGAATACGTTCGTCAAGGATTGCGAGGACTCCAATCCGCTGATCCGGGCCCTGGCCGTTCGCACCATGGGCTGCATCCGGGTGGACAAGATCACGGAGTATCTGTGCGAACCGCTCCGCAAGTGCCTCAAGGATGAGGATCCGTATGTAAGGAAAACGGCCGCCGTTTGTGTCGCCAAGCTGTACGACATCTCGGCCACAATGGTCGAGGATCAGGGCTTCCTGGACCAGCTGAAGGATCTGCTATCCGACTCCAATCCCATGGTGGTGGCCAATGCCGTCGCCGCTCTCAGCGAGATCAACGAGGCCAGCCAATCGGGTCAGCCTCTGGTGGAGATGAACTCGGTGACCATCAACAAGCTGCTGACGGCTCTCAACGAGTGCACCGAATGGGGTCAGGTCTTCATCCTGGACTCGCTGGCCAACTACAGTCCCAAGGACGAACGCGAGGCCCAGTCGATCTGCGAGCGAATCACTCCTCGCCTGGCCCATGCCAATGCCGCCGTTGTTCTTAGCGCCGTCAAGGTCCTGATGAAGCTCCTGGAGATGCTCTCCAGCGACAGTGACTTCTGTGCCACGTTGACCAAGAAGCTGGCTCCCCCGCTGGTCACTCTGCTCTCCTCCGAGCCGGAAGTCCAATACGTGGCCCTCAGGAACATCAATCTGATTGTCCAGAAGCGTCCGGACATCCTCAAACACGAAATGAAAGTGTTCTTTGTCAAGTACAACGATCCCATCTATGTCAAGCTGGAGAAGCTCGACATTATGATCCGCCTAGCCAACCAGAGCAACATTGCCCAGGTCCTTAGCGAGCTGAAGGAGTACGCCACCGAGGTGGACGTCGATTTCGTGCGCAAGGCTGTGCGCGCCATCGGGCGTTGTGCCATCAAGGTGGAGCCCTCGGCCGAGCGGTGTGTGTCCACGCTGCTGGACCTCATCCAGACCAAGGTCAACTATGTGGTGCAGGAGGCCATTGTGGTGATCAAGGACATCTTCCGCAAGTACCCCAACAAGTACGAGAGCATTATCAGCACTCTGTGCGAGAACCTGGACACGTTGGACGAGCCCGAGGCACGCGCCTCCATGGTCTGGATCATTGGCGAGTATGCCGAGCGCATTGACAATGCTGACGAGCTGTTGGATAGTTTCCTTGAGGGATTCCAGGACGAGAACGCCCAGGTGCAGTTGCAGCTGCTGACGGCGGTGGTGAAGCTGTTCCTGAAGCGTCCATCCGACACCCAGGAGCTGGTGCAGCACGTCCTCTCCCTGGCCACCCAAGACTCGGACAATCCTGATCTGCGCGATCGTGGATTCATCTACTGGCGACTGCTGTCCACGGATCCGGCTGCCGCCAAGGAGGTTGTGCTCGCCGACAAGCCTCTGATCTCGGAGGAGACCGATCTGCTGGAGCCGACGCTGCTGGACGAGCTGATCTGCCACATCAGCTCCCTGGCCAGTGTCTACCACAAGCCGCCGACGGCGTTTGTCGAGGGTCGGGGTGCCGGAGTTCGCAAATCGCTTCCGAATCGGGCGGCTGGCGCTGGAGCCGGGGCGGGAAGCGAGCAGCCAGAGAGCACTGCCAATTCGGAGGCCATGGTCATACCCAACCAGGAATCTCTTATCGGCGACCTGCTCTCCATGGACATCAATGCTCCCGCCATGCCAGCCGCTCCGGCGGCCACTAGCAATGTGGATCTGCTGGGCGG
This sequence comes from Drosophila vallismaia, assembly GCA_035047325.1. Lineage (NCBI taxonomy): Eukaryota > Metazoa > Arthropoda > Insecta > Diptera > Drosophilidae > Drosophila > Drosophila vallismaia. Next base: position 8,434,034 of record JAWNPU010000025.1, on the reverse strand, counting down.
CGGTCTGGACATCCTGCTGGGCGGTCCGCCGGCCGAGGCGGCGCCTGGAGGTGCCAGCAGCCTGCTGGGCGACATATTCGGCCTGGGCGGTGCCTCGCTCTCCGTCGGCGTGCAAATACCCAAGGTGACCTGGCTGCCGGCCGAGAAGGGCAAGGGTCTGGAGATCCAGGGCACCTTCTCGCGCCGCAACGGCGAAGTCTTCATGGACATGACCCTGACCAACAAGGCCATGCAACCGATGACCAACTTCGCCATCCAACTGAACAAGAACAGCTTCGGGCTGGTGCCCTCGTCGCCGCTGCAGGCTGCTCCACTGCCTCCCAACCAGACCATCGAGGTTAGCCTGGCCCTGGGCACCAACGGACCCATCCAGCGCATGGAGCCCCTGAACAATCTGCAGGTCGCTGTGAAGAACAACATTGACATCTTCTACTTCGCCTGCCTGGTCCACGGCAATGTGCTCTTCGCCGAGGACGGGCAGCTGGACAAGCGCGTCTTCCTCAACACCTGGAAGGAGATCCCGGCCGCCAACGAGCTGCAGTACAGTTTGAGCGGCGTCATCGGCACCACCGATGGCATTGCCTCCAAGATGACCACCAACAACATCTTCACCATTGCCAAGCGGAATGTCGAGGGCCAGGACATGCTCTACCAGTCCCTCAAGCTGACGAATAACATCTGGGTGCTCCTCGAGCTGAAGCTGCAGCCGGGCAATCCCGATGCCACGCTCAGCCTCAAATCGCGCTCCGTTGAGGTGGCCAATATTATCTTTGCTGCTTACGAGGCCATCATCCGTTCGCCTTAAACTATGGAGAAGGAGAAGGAGGAGGAGTACCAGATGGTGTACCAGGTGGATGAGCCCCCGTTTATCCAATATTAGCGCAACAAAAATTGTAGTCTACGTATTATTATTACTATTATTATTGTGTATTGGCGGTTTTGCATTATTTATATGCCGTTACATACCTACATTAAATAATTATACATATAAACACATTTAAATGCCCAATCAGGTTGAAACCGTAATCGTAAAACCGTAAAACCGTAAAACCGTAAAAAGTGTTAATTGTTAATAATAAATGTGACGATAAATAATAACCACGCCTTCCCGGACACCGCCCATCGGTGGCCAAAGTTCCGGCGTCGCTTGATCGCATTCCAAAACTTTGTAATCCCCATTTATGCACTGCATCTATGTTTATGTACGTGTCCTAGTAAAAATGTATGACATAACACACCATATATACTCGAGAAATTCATTGTATTGCGTCTTTTTTTTTTTTTGGTCATTTTGGAGAACATCCATGGATATTATAGGGGATTACTTTGAGAACATTCGAAAAATGTAAACCGAAAGTTTTTTATTAAGAATTTGATGGAGATCGATGGGGAATCAAACTGGGAATCTTTAAAGGTATTCCTCTTGAGGATCGGATAGGAATTGGCTGAGATATAGCTTCGGTTGTGGGCCACATGGAAAAAATGAAGATTTTTCAAGGGGTCTTCCCACGAAAATTTGAAGAAAAATCTGAAAAATATTTCAGGCTTAAGGTTTGATGCAGATTGATAGGGAATCGAATTATAAATCTTTTAAGATAGTCTTCTTAAGAATCGGCTACGGATCAATTCCCTCTCGATCTGCATCAAAATCCTGACATAACATATTTTTTAGATTTTTTTCAAATTTTTCTGATGGATTCCCTTGAAAAATGTGAAAATCGAGAAAAATCACTTTTCGCCCCTTTCAATGGTCATATCTTTGGCAGTTTTCATCCGATATTTGAACAAAGTATAGATTTGGAATCTTTATTCAATTCCCAATTGATCTGCATCAAAATCCTGATACAAAATATTTTTTAGATTTTTTTCAAAATTTTCTGATGGATCCCCTTGAAAAATGTGAAAATCGAGAAAAATCACTTTTCGCCCCTTTCGATGGCTATATCTTTGGCAGTTTTCATCCGATATTTGAATAAAGTACAGATTTGGAATCTAGGATCAATTCCCTATAAATCCACATCAAAATCCTGATACAAAATATTTTTTAGATTTTTTTCAAAATTTTCTGATGGATCCCCTTGAAAAATGTGAAAATCGAGAAAAATCACTTTTCGCCCCTTTCGATGGCTATATCTTTGGCAGTTTTCATCCGATATTTGAACAAAGTATAGATTTGGAATCTTTAATCAATTCCCTATCGATCTGCATCAAAATCCTGATACAAAATATTTTTTAGTTTTTTTTTCAAAATTTTCTGATGGATCCCCTTGAAAAATGTGAAAATCGAGAAAAATCACTTTTCGCCCCTTTCAATGGCTATATCTTTGGAAGTTTTCATCCGATATTTGAACAAAGTATAGATTTGGAATCTTTAATTAATTCCCTTTCAATCTGCATCAAAATCCTGATACAAAATATTTTTTAGATTTTTTTCAAAATTTTCTGATGGATCGATCCCCTTGAAAAATGTGAAAATCGAGAAAAATCACTTTTCGCCCCTTTCGATGGTCATATCTTTGGCAATTTTCATCCGATATTTGAATAAAGTACAGCTTTGGAATCTAGGATCAATTCCCTATAAATCTACATCAAAATCCTGATACAAAATATTTTTTCGATTTTTTTTCAAATTTTTCTGATGGATTCCCTTGAAAAATGTGAAAATCGAGAAAAATCACTTTTCGCCCCTTTCAATGGTCATATCTTTGGCAGTTTTCATCCGATATTTGAATAAAGTACAGATTTGGAATCTTTAACCAATTCCCTATCAATCTGCATCAAAATCCTGACACAAAATATTTTTTAGATTTTTTTCAAATTTTTCTGATGGATCCCCTTGAAAAATGTGAAAATCGAGAAAAATCACTTTTCGCCCCTTTCGATGGCTATATCTTTGTCAGTTTTCATCCGATCTTTAAACAAAGTATAGATTTGGAATCTTTAATCAATTCCCTATCGATCTGCATCAAAATCCTGATACAAAATATTTTTTAGATTTTTTTCAAATTTTTCTGATGGATCCCCTTGAAAAATGTGAAAAACGAGAAAAAACACTTTTCGCCCCTTTCGATGGCTATATCTTTGTCAGTTTTCATCCGATATTTGAATAAAGTATAGATTTGGAATCTAGGATCAATTTCCTATCGATATGCATTAATCCTGACAGAAAAGAGAATATCTTGGATTTTGTAAAGGATTCGTTAAGGAAAATTTTAAAATGACGAAAATTGAAAAAAAGGATTCAAATTTCCCTCGGCTTTTGGCCACATACATGCACCTGCGTGAAAGCTTTCCGGCAAGCTTCTGGTTCTGAGAGCTTTGGACTTCGCCTGGTTAAGGGTTGTTTGCTTACGCAAATGGAAGGTCCTTCGCTCCCTTTCTAGCCGCCGCCAAAAGGGTCCCAACTGCCCTTACGCGTCCCAGCACCGTTAACTGTGTGTGTCCTGCTCTGGCCGCCGAGACTCGGGCGGTTTGGTTCGCCTTGGCCGCAGGACTTGTTTTTTTGTTGTACCACAAGCGAGTTTGGCTTGGCCCCGATTAAAACAAACGTGTCTTTGTGTCCAAAGCCCAGATTCCCACGTCGCAGTGCAATAATGTCTACTCCGGGATGGCCGAAATCCACAACAGTTGCTGGCTGGAAAGTGGAGTGACTCCATCAGGAGTTAGCGAGGAAGCCCTAAAATATATCCATTTGTTTTTCGGTTTGGAGGTGGCGCACAGGTGCAGGTGCTCCGCCCTATTTTCAGCCTCTCTGCAGCTTGACGCAGAAATTTAAATCAAGGATAAAGCAAAGGATAATGCAAAGGATATAGCCAAGGATAACGCAAAGGAAATGCATTTATAAATCCCAAAGAAATCAGCCAGCTTTCCCGCTTTGGCACTGCCTTTTCAAAATAACACAAAAAAATATATCCAAAAAAAAAAGTAAGCAAGGATAAGAAAAGGATATCAATTCCACCGGAATGAGGGTGGGATCGGATGCTGGCTACGATGGCCACGACTATGGCAGCGACGACTCCATGGGCATCTCTCACCTGGACTGGCCCTTCCTTATCAAGGTGCGTACCCTGACACATCCTGACACATCCTTTTTCGCGAGAAAAAAAAAGGAAATAACAGTAAATATATGTAAATGTAAATATTCACCGACACATGCGCCCGTTATTTGCACCGTTACTTACTCTTTTTTAGGTTAAGTCGAGACAATATGCAAAGTGTCGTGTGTAATATGTATAAGTGGAGGGTTTTGTGTGTCAATAGCTTTGCCAGGAAGGCATCTCCTCTGTCCTGTGACCCCCTACCCTAGGTCCTCTGCCCTCTACCCTCCTCCGAGTCTCCTGTGTGTGCGTTTGTCCGTTCATGCGGCACAAAAGTGCACGAACAGCAACGCAAAATGCACTTTGCAAAAAGTGTAGCATACATTATGGCTTCCCAACGAGATGGAGGGGCTTCTTAAAATCTAATTAAATATTTGTCACTTTATTTAGGGCATCCTGGAGGGTCAGACATGCACCCCCACAGCCCCAGAGCCCCTGGCCGCCATCCTTTGGTCTATATTCGCGGTCTTTGGCATAGTCTACGCCCTCCTTGGCTACCGCTGCCTTCGTGCCGTTGGCTTCCTGAGTGGTCTGATGGTGGGCGCAAATGGCATCTTCATCCTACAGGACTTCCAGATCACATTCCTGGGCAAGCCGGCTGACTCCGCTTTGGCCATTGTGGCGGGTCTGCTGGGCGCCGTGCTGGGCTCCACCTACCCGGTGGCCTCGGTACTGATCAGCGCCTTTGCCGGTGCCCTGCTGTCGGGAGCAGCCATGGCCGTGTGCGTGGCCACCATGCCGGACAACGAATTTGGGGTAGGTCTTGCCATGATCATCGATGGGGGAGTATGGCTAATTGATTTCGCTAATCCTTTCCAGTATCGCGAGATCTATGTGGCTGTGGTTGGTGGCGCTGTCATCTGCTCCGTGCTGACCCTTTGCTGCGTCAAATACGTGACCATCCTCACCTCCAGCATTGTGGGCACAGCCATGATCATCGGAGCCATTGACTTTTTTATGCACGGGCTGGAGACGATTAACTGGGTAAGAAAGGGGAAATACTTTGAATTAAATCCTTTTAAATGGGATGTCCCTGAATCTTCTGCAGATCCTCAGCATGCGACCGCATCCTTCGCCACCGCCATGCTATGGCGGCCTCCTGATTGCCGCCTGGCCCGTCACCATCGTCCTGAGCATCATGGTGCAGTGCTTCATCACCGCCTGGCGCGTGGATCACCGAAAGCGGGTCTACATGCGGCATCACAACCATCCCGGCCACAGCCATGCCACTCACCTGCCACATGGCCAGCAGCCGGCGGGTCCCACCCACGCCCATGCCCCGGTACGTCGCTCCCAGTCGCGCACCCGCGAGACCCGGGAAGAGGCTCGCCAGCGGAAGTTTCGCTATCTCTACCAGGTGCGCACGGCACGTGGCGATATCATATCCCAGGTGAGTCATGGGAACGGGAGGATTACTAAAGTCTATACAGGATTCTGATGTACGATCTCGTTTGTAGAACTTTGTTTCGGCGTTGCAAAAACGCATCCAACTGAGTGGCACTGAGACGCCATCGGAGCGTTCCATCAAGAGCAGCTCCAACGAGCGGAACACCTTCCGCAGCGATCGCACCCACTTCACCACCATCCACGACCCGGACTCGGAGCTCTGCGACAAGATCGAGATCGTCCGTGACATTGGATAACAAACAAGCAATAGCTACATGTAACTATACCCGTAAGGGGGCTACGGGCTGCGGTACTTGGGCACGGATGGGACTCACTTGGGTTTTTTTCGGGGGCGGGGGCTAGGATATATATTGTAGGATATATAGGATGGGAATGGGATGTCTAACAAGTACGGTTGCATGTAGAAATTGTAGAAATGCGGCACAAAGTGCCAAAGGATAACGACAGTGACAGATCGGTGGAGAAGTGGAAGCTTTAAATATCGCCAGATATATACATTTTGGATCTGGAGTCCGGAGTCGGACAAGAGCGAAATAATTGTAGTTCTTAAGATGCAAAGTTCAGAGCACAGTTGGACAGAATTCTAGCTTAGAATCTAAGACGATTTTGTTCTCCTCTCACATACTCGAATGTTACTAAAATATAACACATTTAACACTAAAAAAAACAAGCAACTTATAGGCCACTTACACTAATTATATATATTCTATATACTTGAGTGTGAATCTTAGAATCTAATCTTGAATCTAAGTTGAATTTCGGGAGTGATTAAATTGTATTCCTTAAAAACCAGAACGAAAAGAAAGAAAAACTAAACCGAATACTAGTTACGCTTCTACCACTAAAAACAAACCACAACAAAAATATATAGAAAGGCAACCGCAATTACTAATCAGTTCATATCTGTGTTATAATTATACGATACATATATCAGTGGCGGGTTTTAGACCTGTATTTCGTTCCATTTCACTATTAAATAGGCCTAAGCATTACGTTAGAAGCTCTATTATACCACTAACATACCTATTAAGTACAATAACAGGACACAGATTAAAGCCAGAAAGGGAAAGAACTTTCTTGAATTTGAATTTTAAAAGTGTACAGTTAAAGCTATAGCCAATTAGTTTTAGAATTAGCATTAGCAATTCGATAAGCCAAAAAGTAAAGCCACTTAAAAAAAAAAGTACTAAAAATTAATTGCATAATCAGAAAGCAGAATTCAAATACAAAAGAAAGGATCCGCTCAGCTATCAGCCGTCTTATCAAGCACTATCAGTAGGATTACTGAAATGCATTAAAAATCCATAAAAATATATAAAAAATATATATATTTTAAGCTCCAAGACCCTTGAAAACTGCGGTACAAAATCGAATGAATTCCAAAAATAAAAAAAAAAAAAGATAATGATTCATAGGTTGAATGCAAAAAGCCATGCATTTAAAGTTTAGTGATAAAAATTAAATAAAATTAAAAGAATTCTAGAGCCTGGACATTGCATTTAAAGAAAAAAACTTGTTTATAAATGGTTTTCGGAAACATAAAAATACAATAAATTAACTAATTTGCTGTTCCTGTTTTTTGTTAAAACCAAATTTAGTTTCTAGTAATTGCTGCCGTCCGCAATTGTTGATTTAAAACTCGAACCATTAATTGTTATTTCCCCTTAAAGTCTCTAATTTAAATGTTTAAGTATTTAAAATATAACAAAGTACAGCAATGTCCATTCGAATAGACATTTTTTTTGGCTCAGCATTTAATAGAATTCTTGCCAGACAAGGGCTCAAGAAAATTCAATTTAAAATATATATTCTGTCTAAGGATCATAATAACTGCCTACTAAAGTAGCAAGAATTAATAAAGAATATATAAAAAAAAAAAACATTAAAAAAAAATCTATAAAGAATTGCATATAAAGTATATATGAGTTTACACTAATAAAAACAATTAATTCTTTGCTAAAGCAAAGGCCAAAGGTTCGACTTTTTCGGGTTTTGATTTTAAAATTCGAACTTGAAATAGTCTCCAGCGTTAAAAAATGAAATAAAATTAATAAAAAATTGTAATAATTAAAGAATATATTAAATAAACGATGCAGGCCAAAGATTTTTGGTTTTCTCTGGGGAAATTCTACTGGAACTGCTTTGTTTTCAAATATTAAGTATACGACCTGTTGCCAAGAAACTTGAACTGCTTTCTTTGCAAATATTAAGTATACGACCTGTTGCCTAGAAATATTCTTGAATTTGTGGAATTTAAAGAAAAAAATAGTTCTTGGATATTAAAATCAAGAATCTGAATCGATATATCTACGGGATTTCTCTATAATTATATTTTTGAGCTGCTTTTTTCCCACGATTTGAAAAAGAAGCTCTTCTAAAAGTTTTCAAAAACCTCCCCTTCGATCTAGTAACAACTTTTTAAATTCAAATTAATTATAAAAATCATTCTAGCTTCTTGGAAACAAAAAATCTACGAAAGAAATCCTGTAACCCTTTAGGAAGCTTTTTGTTGAAAAAAGACTTTCAAAATATTCGTGACTAACATTTTATTATTAATTAAGACATCGGAATACAGTTGCGCGGATCTGAATCCGGATTTGGAAATTAATGTTCGGCTTGGTCTGGTCTCCGTGTCTGGTAGTTGGTGGTCAAGAGAATTACGAAGAAAGAAACGCTCTATTCAGAATTCTGGGAATTGAACAATTGTGTATTTGTATTTGACGATGGGTGGATGGGAAGAGATGAAGATCTTCATTCACCGCACCGTGGGAAAGCACAAAAATGAACTTGTTCTCTCTAGTAGTAGAAGTAGTAGTAATTGTTACATCTGCCAGATCCAGATCCTGATCCCGATCCTGGAGGGGATAGGTTGAGCGCCTCCAATTCCACCGCCCCCCAACAACAACACGTTCCGGCCAACGTCCAACTCCACGCCCAACTCTACCATCACCATTTCCGTCATCATCACCGTACGCCTTCGTCTCTATTTGTTGGTGTTCTTAGGATTGGACTAGGACGATGCCAGGACGAGTTAGATGCGGCCCGGGAATGTGCCGCTCTCGCGCTGCTCGTCCCATTTCTCCACCCAGGCGTTGGGGCACATCGACTTGTAGACCTTCTGGAAATAGTTGCAGGGCGCAAAGTCCTCGCCGCGCTTCTTCTGGCAGCGATGGAAATCGATGTACGACTGGTAGCAGTAACGGGTCACGTTCTGGTTGGGGAACCTCGGGTCAAAGGGGGCGGTCTCCAGCTTATAGGCGGACATGTTGCTGCTGTCTGACGACTTGTCGCTGTTTTTGTTTTTGGACATGAAAAATTGCATATAGACTTTAGTTGGGAAAAGGAAAATAAAAAACCGAAACGAAACGAAACGGAAACCGAAACGAAACGGAAACCGAAACGGAAATGGAAATGGAACCGAAATAAAAATAATAATAACGGTAAAGTTTGAAGGCAAACCAAATCGTAAACCAAGGCAGAGATAGATATATATATATAGAGAGAGAGAGAGAGAGAGCGATAAATGAAGCGAGACAAAAGTATGCAAAGTGTAAACGAAAGAGATGGGAAGACACGAATGGCGGGAGATTTGAAACCGAAAATAAAAATAACGAATTTAAAGTAAAATACAATATTTTCAGTGCGCAAAAAGGGGAAGGAAGAGATAGACATACAAATCACATAGGTTAGTTTTTCTGTCACATTTTCAAATGCTGAATGAGCGGTGTATATATCATGATATATATATATATATATATCTATATATCTATATATCTATATATATAGTGTATACAAAATCTTCTATGCTTATGGCTTACAATCTAGATGCTACTTTTATTTATTATTATTTTTAATTTATGTATCTTGGGGGATTGTTAGGTTCTTTATATGGTATATTCTATATAGTCCCTCGGCATGAATACAACTTTCACTGCACTTTCTGTTTTTCTTTAACAATTTAAATAGAAACAAAACAAAATAATTAAGAAGACAAACGCCCGCTAAGCTAGATTCTAACCCCATAATTTTCGCATAATCGGAGGTTTTTTCTGGGGAGGAATTCGGAGGAAAAGAAAGTCTCGAGGGTACGGAAGAGGAGGACCTTTCGAGGGGGGTGGTTTGCCGACTAATCGATTGTGGGTGCTGATGGTGTAACGTTTGCTTTTCTGCCTGCGTTCAAGTCTGGATTTCCACGAGGAACTGGCAATGGATGATCGACTGGCGGCACTACTTGACCAGCGGCCGCTTTCCATTGTCCGTGTCACAGGCGTTGCTCTTGTACTTGTTCACCTCCGCCAGGTAGAGTGACCAAAAGTCCTTTGGATCCACATCGCCCTCGTTGGGGGTCTTCACCTTGGCGACAACGCCCGTCTTCAGGATCTTGCCGCCGCGACGTCGTCCCACGATTGGCGGCGGTGGAGCCAGCTTTCCAGCCGCCGTAGCCGCAATATATGGAGCAGCACTACTACTGGCAGCTCCGGCTGCGATCGCTGGAAGCGGGGCAACGGCCAGGACACTCTCGGCCGGATTGTATTGCTGCTGCTGTTGAGGGTGCAGCATTATGTGTTCGCGTCCGGCAGCTGCGGAGAGTTGGTGATCGGCTGCTTTATGATGCTGCTGCTGCTGCTGCTGTTCTTGCTGCATCTTCTTGAAGAGCTCCATGAAGGATCCGTCATTGGCGAAGACTGGATGCGAGGGCGGCTCCGGCTTGGGCGGCGGATACACCTTGCCCTCTCTGGCCAGCGCCTCGCGCAGCTTCTGTTCCATTTCGCGGTGGATGCGCTCCTTGTCGATGGGCTCGTCGGTATCGAGATTGTAATAGGCACCCACAGGATTGGCTTTTCCGCTTGCCGGAGCTGGAGTCTCTTCCGGGATTGTGGCTTCCTTCTGCGAAACGTTTGGATCGCTTGTGCTTGGTTTCTGGGATTGATTGTTGTGTCCGGAACTGCTGCTGCCGCTGGGCGACTCCGAACGGCGATGGCTACGTCTGGCATTATCCTGGTCACGATCCCTGGAACGATCCCGTTGCTTCTGATAGCGGCTGCGGTTGTGTCGCTGCTCTTGGCGGCGGCGTCTCTTGCTGGAACGCTCCACGGAGGGGGAACGCGACCGACTCCGACTCCGACTCCGACTACGACTGCGACTGGGACTGACGCTGCAAGACTCGGAGCGACTGTAGCGGCGCTCACGATCTCTGTCCCGCCTGTAACTGCTGGAGGAGCCGCGATCATAGTATCCGCGCTGCTGACCGCGTCCGCTGCGCCGATAATGCTGCTCCGACTGCTCCTGCTGGTTGTAGGGCAAACGGTGCGCCGACATATCTTTCAGTTCTTGGTTGTAGCTGTGGCTGTGGTTGTGGTTCAGGGAGGGCAGCAGCGATGATCTGCAATTCGAAACTGTGCCGCGTTAAATCGAGCAGTTGGCAGAGTCTTTAACGGAATACCTATATACACAATATCAGTATGCTTTTTCTTACGTTTAGATTCTTTTGCTTTTGCTTTTTATTTAGCTTTTCTCTATCTGTTTTGCTTGCTTGAATTTTTGCTTTTTTTGAGAGAGAGAATTTTTTGCTCGGCGCTGACAAAATCGAGAATGGAATCGAAGAATCGAATATCATAATCAGAATCGTGCTTACTTTCTTGTGCCGCTTGAATGCCTCAGTTGGATATACATATATAGTAGTTGGATATACAAGGTTTTGTTTTGATTTGTTTTGTGATTTTTGATTTGTGATTTGTGATTTGGAGTTTCAAGTTGACTTGGCTGGCAATGGCTCCTCGATCGGGGAATGTGAAGCGATCTTGGGAAGGAGCCAGAGAACCAGCCAAGACATCGAGTCACAGATCGACAACAAGAAATATAAGCGAGTTTACTCGCGATTCTTATGCAATTTGAATACATCGATTTTTGAATCAAACGTTTTTTTTTTCTTTTTTTTTTTTTATATACATAAATATATATAAATTTTTTTTTGGATGCTTTTTGATTGATTGATTTTTGGCTGCGGATTCAGTTTGAGAAATATGAGAAATGGTAAATTTACTTGTTTTTCGTTATCCGATGGCGATGATCGTTGAGATGGATCCTTCTCCTGGTGGGCTCCAGAGCTGTGGCTGGCTCTCGTTACGTTTGCATCCGTGTGCTGGCTCGTTGGGGATCCGGGGATCCAGATCCAGGATCAGGTCTGGTTTTCTGTGTGCTTAAATCTGACCGAACTCGGATCGGATTTTCGGCCTGCATGGAAAAATGACTTGAACGCATGAATACAAACGTTACACGCACCAGGACATTGTGCAGGGGTCTTGGTCTGTCTTGATTTTATTTGATTATATAGTTTTTCTTTTTTTTTCTTTTTACTACGATTGTGGTTAGGACTTGGATGCATTGGACACACTTTGGTTGGGTCGGTGTCGGTCAGAGCGCCGCCCCCCTCCCAAGGGACTTATGTAACCCGGGCAAGTCCCTTGACTGGCGGGGACGTTTTTACAGTTACTTACGAATGCCGACTTACTGCTGGACGCTATACCGAGGGCCTGGACTAATTCTAATTGTAATACCAGCTATGCAGGTTATGTAATTTGTATTTTTCCTGCCGCTGCCCGCAGGAGGCGTTAGTGTGCGTGTGCTTTTGTGTGTGTGTATGTGTGTGTAAGAGTTACGAGTCTTATGGATGTTCGAATGGTAGAGGGTCTGGCACCCGTATCGATCGGTGCGACGGCTTACGGTCTGGTTAGCCTGCAGATGCTGGCTTTTGCCTATTCGGGGCTAAAAACATACCTTTGTTGTTCCGAGAGTACGACGAAAAATTTTCAACTGGCGAGAATCTCACGAGCGATAGGAATAGCGATGACAAACTAAACACGGCCTATCGTAATCTGTCAGGGTGACAGTTTCCTCAAGGTTGCCACATTTTTATTTAACAAATTCTATTATTACTACTTAATTTTTAGATAAATACATAACAATTAAGAATACCTCAAGCCTTCTTTACATCAAATAGAAACAATAAAACATTTCAAAATAATATTCTATTTTAGAAAGCGATCTGACTATTCAGTGTTGGCTAACGCCAAAATTCGGACTCACGCTGCCAGAATGGAGAAGTAAAACGCACTTTTACCCGACTTTGCCGATAATGGAAAGCAATACACCACAGGAGCACGGGGCCAAGCCGAGATCCAACCACAGAAGCAACCGAAACCGAAGCCACCGAGTAGTGAGAAAGCAGCCACCACGCCCCGCCAGCGGTCGCCAGCACATTTATATCACCAGCAAAACAGACTTCAAGGCAAGTAAACAGAGAAACCAATTAAATATTTCTAAAAGATTCTCTTTTGAACAGGCTCAGCTGCGGCGATGCCAGGAGCTGCTAAACGCAGGTGCTAAGGAGATCTTCCTGCACTGCATGGGATTCTCCGTCGCCCGCGGCCTCAATCTTGCCCTGCGTCTCGTCAAAGAGTCCGAGGGTGCCCTTAGCTACGCCATCAACACCTCCACCATCCACTTGTTGGACGAGCTGCATCCGTTGTGTGATGCGGAGGACGTGACCTTCCGCCAGCGCAACAACTCGGCCCTGCACATCAGGATCTTCAATCGCAGCCTGTTCGATATTGTGGTGCCACCGCTGCCCGCTGCCGCATCCCCGCAGATCCAGACGCAGTCCCAGTTCCGCGGGAAAGTGAGACCCAGGCAGTAGGTAACATGTTCAAGCTCTCTGAACTGGTACGCTGGCTGGGGCTGACGGAGTTCGAGATCCTGGTCAATCTTTGCGGCCTTCTCGTGTTCACCATTACGCTAGCCGTCAAGCTATCCGCAGCGGGAACGACTGGAGGCGTTCTGCCCGAACTGGTAGGCGACTGGTTCACCGTCTTCAGCCCTTTGTTCTTCATCGACATCTGCAACGCCTACTTCTGCGTGATTGTGGGCATACGCATGTACTTGGACTCGGACAACAAGCGCAAGGCTCTGCATCGGTTCATGTGGAGCACCTATTTCCTGGTGCTTATCGCCATCTTCAAGTACCTGCTCTGCCTGAAGCTCTCGGGGAAGACGGGTCTCGAGTACTCGGAGGTCTTCTCGCCGATATTCGTGCTGCTGCAACTGGTAGCGGTGCGTGCCTGCCAGCTGCCCAATTCCATATAAAAGCTATTTTAAGTGCGCTTTAAATAAACAAATGAAGTCCTTTGTTTTTGAATATCATCTGGAGATGTATGGCTTAAAACAGTGTTGGTTAACGCTATAGGAGGGATCATCTCCGAATATATATTTGATTTCAATTGGAATGTGGCTCTTTTAGTGATTTATCAATTTATTCCTAGTTTAAAATTCCAAAATAAGCTTAAATTCTCAGGATGTAAGCTTCAGTTTTAAATTAAATTCGGAGTCGAGCAGTGTTGGGCAACGGGGATCGCTGACTAGGTGGCAGCTCCGAGAGAAACTTCTGCCAGAAACAATAACATTGGAGAACGGCAGAATTATAAACTTTTACTCGTCCACTGATTAGCCATGTCAACGCTCAACCGACCCAAGTCGCCGCACACGCCTACGGCCATCAAAAAGGGCGAAAAGGAGGACAGTTTCTGGGACAAATTCAGCACCCTGGGACGCAAACGCGGAACTCGCGAAGGTTTGTATGAATTTTGGGATCGCATAGTTTCGGGAGGCTCCCACAGGGTCTAAAAAGTCTTAAGGGCTTTGTGTTGTCTGTGGATGCAACTGTTTCGTCTTCTTAATCAGATATGTATGCAAAGGATATACCATAAATACCTCCTTGGCCGTACATGGAGCACTTCTGGGAACAGATGTGCGCTGCTAAATCAGAACATTGCGTCACTGATGACGCACACAAACAAAAAAGCAGGGCCGCGATCTGTGGGCGTGCTTTTCTCCTCTAGTGTGTGTCGTCATTGTTGTTTACTTTATAAAAAAAACGACCTCTTTGTGATTGATCCTCTGCTTGCAGTGAAAAAAGTCCAGGAAGAGGGAAAGTATGCCATTGACTCACCCGGATCTCCTAGTCAGTACGACATCCCACCTGAGGATTACGCCCTGCGTGAACATGAACAGCGTGCCGTCATCGATCCACAGTCCATTAACGATCCCGTGGTCCAGGATCTGCAGCGTATCCTCGTCGACTGGATCAACGACGAGTTGGCGGAGCAGCGCATCATTGTCCAGCAACTGGACGAGGACATGTACGACGGTCAGGTGCTGCACAAACTGTGGGAGAAGCTTACCAGCAAGAAACTTGACGTCCCAGAGGTGACACAATCGGAGCAGGGGCAGCTCGAGAAGCTCAACATTGTCCTGAAAGCGGTTAACCACGTAAGGCGTTGAATCAATGGATCTCACATGTTTTCTATACATTTTTTACTATATTTTGTAGACCCTGGGCTTCCATCACAAAATCCCCAAGTGGTCAGTGGCCAGTGTTCACTCTAAGAACCTTGTGGCTATCCTCCATCTGCTGGTGGCTCTTGTGCGCCACTTCCGGGCACCTGTACGCCTGCCGGAGAACGTGTTCGTGTCGGTGGTGATCGCCGAGAAGAATGCCGGTGTACTGAACGCCCAGAAGTTCCAGGAGCAGATCACCTCCGAGTACGACGACCTGGGCATGCGTTGCGAGAAGGATGCCTTCGACACACTGATCGATATTGCGCCCGACAAGCTGGCCGTGGTGAAGAAGTCGCTGATTACGTTCGTGAACAAGCACCTGGCCAAGCTGAACTTCGAGATCAACGACCTCAACACGGACTTCCACGACGGGGTCTACCTGTGCCTTTTGATGGGCCTGCTGGGTGGCTTTTTCGTACCCCTGCACGAGTTCCATTTAACGCCCCAGGATACCGAACAGAAGGTCAACAATGTGGCCTTTGCCTTCGACCTAATGCAGGACGTGGGTCTGCCCAAGCCCAAGGCTCGCCCCTTAGACATCGTGAACATGGATTTAAAGTCTACTCTGCGCGTACTCTATAGCCTGTTCACCATGTTCCGGGACTACGCCTGAGAGCCATCGCCAGTCAACCCAAACCGGTGCCCATTTACATTTTGAAATATTAACATTTTGTATGTTTTTACGCGTAATTTATACATGTTCGTCTTATGGACGGTTACGTTTATGTATGTCGTATGTCGTATGTCTAACCATTGCGAGCTGTTAAGCTGTTCCAAATAGAGGAGCAGAGCTAACCCCAAAACGAAATCCAAACCCAATCCGGCGGCCAGTTGTTAACCGCTAATAGTTGTTACTAAATGAATTTTTTGTATTAATGAACAATAAACGAAAATGTGCCTTCAAATCACACACATGGAGCTTTTGCGAATTATGTCACAAATCACACAGATCAAACCTGTAAATGTAAAAGTGTACGGAAAGTCTTCAAAAATTGTATTGTGTACGTTTAAAATTTCGATAAGAAAAATCAATAAATATTGCCAATAGCATATGTGTTATTCTATTTTAAACAGTTTCAAGGCGCAAAATTTCTCAGGGGCAACACCTACCTACTCACACTACCTACCTCTGACTTCCATTGAATTCACATGTAAGTATTATATTCGAAAAAAATATTGTTCAAATTAGTTGCTTTGCTGCGCCCTCTCGTTTGAATTGTCCCGCCTGCCTATCGCGCCTATCGATTATCGATCTCTGCGAGGGCAAAGTTGCCACATGATTGCAGCCAGAAGCGAACAATTTGAACGTGCAAATTAGTTGGGATTAGTTGTGCCTTCTGCGCCAATTGCTATGCCCTAAAAATAAGACTCGATGGCGCAACGCTTTCTGCTACACGCTTTACCGGTGCAAATATAACAGCCAAACGTATGTTTTACAAAATATGTCGTTTCGAATCAAGGTGGCAACCATGCGCATACTTTTTATGATTTTCACAATAGCTGAGAGAAGTTTCAAGTTTTTAGAGCTGCCCGTCAGTACAACCTCGCTCTACCTGCGCCGCCACTCGCACAACTTTGGCTACGACTACAACAGTCCCACACAGCTAGACCTCAGTCGAGAGGCGACCCGCCTGGTAATCCGCCGCCTCCAACGCACCGTTCTTCGCATCCTCCGCGATCCCGACAACATGTCCGAGGCGACTCCTTCGTTTGCACGGCCCGACCAGAAGGCCGATCGCTCACACACGGCGTCGCAGCCGCCGCCGCCTCGTCCCGACCAGGAGGACAGCTCATTTGCGGCCCATCGGAGAGCTAGCGCCGGCAAGCCGGACTCCAATTGCCGCACGTGCAACGACTTCAAGTCCTGGTCCAAGCAGCAGCGCCTCATCTCGAACGTGCAGAACACTAAGGTGGATTTTCTTCCATCTTTCTGTAGTTTTCTGATACTTGACAACTTGACCCGTTTTCCAGGTGAAACACATGGCCACGGCGGAGAAGATAAGTGTTGGTGCCGAGGAGTCGCGCGATGACTGTCCGCTGGACAAGGTGCGTCTGGGGATCTCTACATGGGGCCTGCTGCACACCATGGCCGCCTTCTACTCGGACAATCCAACGGACATTGAGAAGCGCGACATGAAGACCTTCTTTGAGGTACTATCTCGCCTCTATCCCTGCGAGTTTTGCGCCAAAGATTTTCGTACCGAGTGAGTTATTATTTTTGTATTCCTCCAGATTCGGGTATTTATATTCAGTTTATTGACAGCCTGGACGTCAATCCAATCAACGTCAACTCACAGAAGGAATTGGCAATGTGGCTATGCAAGTTCCATAACCGGGTGAACGATAAGCTCGGCAAGCCGCTCTTCGACTGCAGCAAGGTGAACGAGCGATGGCGCGACGGCTGGCTAGACGGTTCCTGCGACTAGAGACCGCCCCGTCGAATCGTCGCCCCGCTTCGCACGCCCCTTAACAGCCGCAGTTGTGGTCGCAGCCCTCATCCCGATGCAAAGGACTCCCCCGTTCCCGTTCCAGTTCCAGTTCCACGCCACACCGCTACGTTGAACCATGTTGACCAGAATTGTCCCATTTTTAATGGCTCGGCATATCCACGTACATCTCTACATATCTCATTCATAAACAAAGACACTATCGAGTCTGCGCTCCGTTTCCGGGCGATGGCCAATCTTTCTCTTATTGTGCATTCCATCGCCCGGGCTATAGTTTTATGAAGCTGGTCGGGGTTCGATCGGTCGGGGCCCGGAGTCGATCAAGGGCGACGTCGATATTGGGTTATATACAGCTATATAGAAGAAACACATCCACATGTCTTTTGTTAAACGCTTTTGCCGGCTATGAACACTTGCTATGACAATACAAAATTTGTTGAATATAATGCATTATGATTGGGCATGGCTGAGGGATATGTGTGGAAACTTTGAACGATTCTTTTGTAATAGATAAGGGACGGATATGTGGGTTGTTCTTATCATTTTGCTTAATAATTTCGGAACAAGACTGCGGGTTTGGAAATGCTTTCTGATAATCTATAAGGCCTAGAAGGGTCTATCGAGAATGGGGGTTTTGAAAATATAAATTAAGTTTCTTTTCCACTATTCCCGCCTCCTTAAATAGATTTCTTAAAAAGATAAAGGAAATAAAGGAAAAATTAATCATTATTATTATTAAATTTATTAATTGATTAAATATTTAAAAAAAAAATCAAATATACAGGGTGCTGTGTAGTTGCGATAGTATCGATAAATCGGCAAGCCAAAACTGTTTCTTACCACTATTTTAAAATTATCGTATTTTTTGATAAGTATCGTTTGATATCGATATCTCCGAAATAGATAGTTTATCAACAACCATATTTGCGCGTCGCACGTTCCACGTTCATCGTCAGATTTTCGAGCGTGAGGAGTAGTTGTAGATGAGAAGAAGAGCAAACCAGGTAGCCGTGCTAGCCGTGTGTAATTACCAAACAAAGCGATGCGCCTGGTGAAAATTGAATAAATAAAAGCGCTTACCGTGTGTGACAATCACTTCTCCGGGCCAGGACAGAAGAAGAAGAAGCAGCGGCAAGGGCTGTGCCAGCAATCGAACAACCGACCAAGCGAGAGAGCAAGAGAGAGGACGAACGTATAGCCAGGTGTTTACATCCTGCTCTCACCGTTTTTCTCTGGCTGTGTGTGTGCGTGTGCGCGAAAAACAAAAACAACACCGATTGTTGTTGTTTTCGTGGAATAAATATAATTTTTTATTTATTTATTATAATTTTTTTTTTTTTTGCATTTTTTTCGCTGTGCGCTGTGCTCCCCCCACGTGCGATAAAGTTTTTTTTCTGCGCCAATCTGGCCGAAAAAAAAAAGTAATATATAAGCTCGAAGCAGAAAGCGGAAAACACGCGAATTCCAAAACGAAATTAGAGAAATAGCAAAAAAAACAAAAAAAAACGGCAATCGGCTAAAACATGGCTCCGGCTCTAAGCAAACTGGCCAACAACCAGAGCGCCATCGTCGGCGTGGCGGGCATGACGGCGGCCCTTTGGATAATCGCCTACGGAAAGATGTCCAACAAGAAGCGGTAAGTTATGGTCTCAATCTTGACCCGATCTTGATCACCTTGCCATGGCCCTGACCCTGTCCCTGACCCTGGTCTCTCCCTGGTCAAAATCCGCCAAAAAAAAAAAAAAAAAAACGAAGAAAAACATTGAGGAAGGTCTCCTCCTCTCCGGAAGGTCTTTTCCACCAAGATTCTCTTGACATTGAATTTTCTGATTTATTTGCGCGTTGCAACCCTCCTCCCCCTCCTACCTGGTCAGTGGGTCATCCAGTGGGGGATTCCATGGGGGAGAAACTGGAAACGGGAAACTGGTTTTTTGGAATTGCTTTCTGGATAAGATGCACCTTCTCCATCTCCTCCTCCTTGGTTTTATTCCGGTTTTTGCGATTGCAATTCCCCTCAGTTATTATGTCAATTGTTTCCTCCCTTTCCTGCCCCTCCATCAAGGATAACTAGGTGACCAGAACGAGGTCATACATCCTTTCGTAAATTATGAAAGTTGGAAAAAGATGAAAAAGATAGAAAAAGATATAAAAGATCTCTTTTTGATATTTTTGAAGATAAAATCTTTGGAATTATTCCTAAAAATCATAATTTTCTTATTTATTTTCTTATCTATTACTAAAATTATTAAAATTATTGCTAAAAATTCATAATTTTCTTATATATTTCTATAATCTTTGGAATTATTCTAAACAATTCATGATTTTCTTGTATATTTTCTCCTATTTTCTTATACATTTCTTATATTTTCTTGTATTTTTCTTATATATATTATATATATTCTTATATATTATATTATTTCTTCTAAAAATTGACAAAAAAATCGGAGTTTTTATTTAGTTTTTGTTGTATTTCTTTAGAATCTTTAGAATCTTTAGAATTATTCCTCAAAATTTCATAATTTTCTTGTATATTTTCATATATTTTTTCTCTTATATATTTCTTATATATTTCTTGTATATTTCTGATATTTTTCTTATACATTTCTTGTATATTTCTTGTATTTTTGTTATATTTTTCTTGTATATTTCTTGTATTTTCTTAAAATTATATTATTTCTTATGCGAATTATTCTAAAAAAATTCATGATTTCCTTAGACATTTCTTATATTTTTTTTATATATTTCCCATATTTTATATTACTTTTTATAAAAAAAACCCTTTTCTAATGATATTTTGAATATTTTGAATAATTGACAAAATAATGGGAGTTTTCATGCCAGTTTTTGATTTATTTTTTTACGAGGCTTTAATGAAGTTTTTAAATTTGCATAAAAATTGGGAAAATTGGGTATAAAAAATATTCAAAAAATACGTAAAGATATTAATTATCAAAAATTAAGCTTTTAATCGTTGTTAAAAAATATGACAAAAAAAAATATTAAAAGATATTTAAAAAGTATTTTTTATCTGCAAAAAAGTTTTAAAATCTAACTGATTAAAAATCAAGAATTATAATACCTAAAGGTGTCAAAATTTTTGGTTTTTTTTTATAATAAAATATTAAAATGTTTAACCAAATAAAAATCTAAGAAAAAATAAAGAAAAACGCAACAAAAACAAAAGAAAAATCCAAAAAAAAAATCAAATAAAAAACGCAACAATGATGGGGGCTTCCGGTGCTTTTAAGGCCTACTTGGAGCACCATTCCCGCGATTAGGTGATGTTGCAAGAATATTGAGGAGGATTCCCTTCCCCTTCCCCTTCCCCTACCCCTTCCCCTTGAGGGGAGACCCTCATAAAGCCACGGCCGTGGGCGTGGAATAAAGTTTCGAAAAATTGGCCATTTTATGGTACAATCAATCCAAAGCCATTCGAGGGCCACGTTGCGGCGGCCAGGTTGGACTCGGGACTGGACTTGGTCTCTAAGTCTTTAATCTAATCTCGGCCAAAAACCAGACTATGGCTATCGATTATCGCCCTTGGCATTACGAGTTAAAAAAAACACCGACAACACGTTTTGGTTTTGTCATTTTTTTTTTTTTGACCCAATTCTGGGATGTTTCTATGGAGGAGGATGATGAGGTGGCTTCGGCTTCCATATTCTATTTGCATGACAAAAATAATTAATTAGAACTGCGATATAGGAGGAGGTAGGAGGAGGAGGAACATGGTGCCACTTGATAATTAATACCGATATCAGTTGGAGTTCTCCATTTCGAGTTCCACAATTTAATTGGAAATCCGTCAGCTATTGTTAACCCGATCCCGATCCCTTTCCGCACCTGTCATTGCAATAACTTAATCGATCGATCGATCGACCATTGCACTTTGGAAACCAATCGAAAATTCAACATTTTTTTTTTTCGTATTTCGATGGCAAATTTATGCGGCACAACCGCGTTGCAAATGCTGACAAAAAACGTACCTCTGCCCCCCTGGCTAGGGATCGATGCACTTGCAGAAATTAATTTGTACTTTTTAGGTGTAAAAAAATTGGAAATATTTAATTAATTGGAATATTTTTTGATGTTTTTCTAGAAATTTCTCTATATTTTTGTTTGTTTTTTTTTTTTTTAACCCGTAAGAATGGAATCAAGTTTAAAACAAAAATATTGTTTTTTTTTAGTTTGGAATTTTAAAAACTCAAACTTTCTTTTTTGTTATATTTTTTATTGTATTAATTATTTCTAAAAAATAAGTATTTTTTTAACCCGGAAGAGCTGGAGGAAGCTTTGGCTTTATTATAGAAGATTATACAGAATTATATAATATTATATAGAATGAAGTTGAAATCCTAAATATATTTTATTTTAAATCAAAACTTAATAATTTTTGAAACCATAAAAGCCACTTTAATCATTTTTTTGTTTTAAAATATAAATACAATATAAATATTTCAAGAGGGATTCTAAAATCTTCAATTTATTAACATTACGGGAGAGTTCAGGGGTTAAAGTATTGGAGAAGAGATTATATTTTTTTTTTACAAATAGTGCGAAAGGGGGATCGTGTTCAGCGTAATCCTGGATCCTTGAATAGGTAACGTTAGGACTCGGAAGGACCAAGATAGTGGGTCTAAAGGGTGTTTGGAATCAACCATACCATGAATAAGCTTTTAGTTATTAGTTTTTTTTTTATTTAATAGTTCTTGAAATAAAGCTAAAAAGATTTCTTGTATTTTATATTAAAATAGAGCAAAAAAAAAGTTAACTATTTCTATATAATATCTGAAACCTCGAACACTTGAAACACCTTCAATGAATCACTGGAAAAAATGAGTAACTAATTATGAGTAATTTATGGAAAGAAAAGATAACGAAATTGTTAGTCAATTTTTAGACATTCCCTAGAAAACTTGTAGGGATTCAAAGGGAAACCTTTAGGAGAATCGTAATCTATGGAAGACGATATTGTTGGCAAATTATGATACATTTGAGGGGGAATAGTAATCCATAGAAGATTATTCTAGGTAATACCAAGCGGGATTTCAATTTTAGATCAATTTTTAGACATTTTTTGGGGATAGAATAGTAATGGTAATCCCTATAATTTTTAGGGAATTTTTAGGCGAAAAGTCATCCAAAGACGATATTGTCAATAAATTTTAGACATTTTGAAAGGAATAGTAATCCATAGAAGGTAATACTTAACTAGAAGAAAAATTCAGATTTTAGATAAATTTTTAGACATTTTTTGGGGATAGAATAGTAATAGTAATCCCTAGAAGACTTATAGATACTCCAAGGGGAATTTTTAGGGGAAAAGTAATCCAAAGAAGACGATATTGTCAATAAATTTTAGAATAGTAATCCATAGAAGGTATTTCTAGGTATTCCAAGAGGAATCACACAACTAAGAGAAAAACATTCGATTTTTTAGACTCCCCGAAAAAAAGTGCAAAATCATATTTAACGTTTTATTTATTTACATTTTTTCGTTTTTTTCGTGTTTTTTTTTTTGTTTTTCTTGAGTATTGCTGCAACTCTTTTTGAGGGGGGGAACTCATAACAAAACTGGTATCCAGTATTCAGTATCCAGTATCCAGTATCCAGGGAGTGTATGTCATAATTTGTTTAATTTTTTTTTTGTTTTGTTTTTTGATAAAACCCGAGACCGATACCGATTCCGATTCCGATTTCGATTCCGATTTCGATTTCGATTTCGATCAAAATGTAAACATTTACAGGGCTTGGGCTTTTTTTGGAGGAAAAAACTTGAAACCGAGAAGAAAAATTCCGGCTCTGGTTACGTTTTTTTCCTCCACAATTTCTTTTGTTTTCTTTTCCAGTTTTTTTTTTTCCGCCGATTTCATTTTTTTTATCGCACACTGGCTAGAATAAATGTTAATTTTTTTTGTTTACTCAAAGCGTCATATACGAGAATATATATCTATATATACATATATCTATATAGCTCTTGCTTTGTGCAAGTGTGAGTGTTGCGTAATCGCCTCGCCCTCCCCTCCCCAATCTACAGAGAAGAAGCAGAAGAAGCTGCCCTTTTGGCCCCGTTTTTTTTCGTTTATTTTTTTTTTTGGGAAAAGTAACGCTTGACACTTGACTAATTAGGATTTAGCATTTAGAATTTAGCATTCTAGCTTTAAGTAATAAAAAAAATATATATATCCGGAAAGATATAATAAAAAAAAATGTACAAAAAATTGGTGTTTTAGGGTTTGGGGCGTGAAATGAGATCGCGTTTTGAATGCAGATTCCCCTGACATTTGACCCTGACCCGAGAGGTCAGAAATGGTAACAAAAATAGGAGAAAAAAATTGTAACAAAAATTAGGGAAAAAATAGAAAAAAATGGTAACAAAAATAGGGGAAAAAATGAGAAAATATAGGAAATAAATTAAAGAAAATAGGAAAAAATGGTAACAAAAAATAGGAAAAAATGGTAACAAAAATTAGGGAAAAAATAGAAAAAAATGGTAACAAAAATAGGGGAAAAAATGAGAAAATATAGGAAATAAATTTAAAAAAATAGGAAAAAATGGTACCAAAAAATAGGAAAAAATGGAAAAAAAATTAGGAAAATATCTAGGAAAAATATAGGAAAACAAATGGGGAAACAATGGTAACAAAAATAGGGGAAAATATAGGAAATAAATTTAAAAAAATAGAAAAAAAAATGGTAACAAAAAATAGGAAAAAATGAAAAAAAAAAAAAATTAGGAAAAATATATGAAAAACATGGAAACAAAAAATGGGGAAAAAATGTTAAAAAAAAATAGCAAAAAATAGGGAAAGAAATGTTAAAAAAACAGGAAATGGTTAAAAAAATGGGGAAAAAATAGAGAAAAAAATGGTAACAAAAATAGGGGAAAAAATGGGAAAATATAGAAAATAAATTTAAAAAAATAGAAAAAAATGGTACCAAAAAATAGGAAAAAATGGTAACAAAAAATAGGAAAAAATGGAAAAAAAATTAGGAAAAAATGGAAAAAAAATAAGGAAAAAATGGGAAAAATAGGAAAATATAAGAAAAAATAGGAAAAAATGTTTAAAAAAATGGGAAAAAATAGGGAAAGAAATTTAAAAAAAATAGGAAAAAATGGTAACAAAAAATGGGGGAAAAATGTAAAAAAATAGGAAAAAAAGGAAGAGAATACAGAAATAGGAAAAAAAATTTTAACAAAAAGTAGGAAAAAAATTGGAAAAAATAGGAAAAAACTAGAAAAAATATAGGAAAAAATAGGAAAACAAATGGGGAAAAAAAATGGTAACAAATAATTAGGGGAAAAACCAGGAAAAAAGGGGGAAAAAACTAGAAAAAAAACTGCCACGTTTTATTCCTAAATAGAATGTCAACAGGTGTTTCTATATATCTTTTTTTTTTTTTTTGTAGATTTCTAACAATATCAGCTTATCAGCTTTGATAAGCAAAAAAAAAAAAAACGTCGTTTTTTATTCGTTTTTTTTGTTCATTTTTTGATTCTCTTTTTTTTGGATTTGAAAACGAATGAACTTTGCCCTCAAAGCAAAGCATTTATGATTTGTATCTTTGAATAAAAATTATATCCTTTTATATTCTATATCTTTTATATATATATCAGAGTATCTGTATCTGTATCTGTATTCCTATCAAAGTATCTATATCTGAGTCAGACTTTAATCGATCAACTCGTATCTCGTGGGTTCAATGTCCCGCCCCACAAAAAAAAAATGCGATAAGTTTTGGAGAAAGAAGCTCGCTGAGTTAGAGAAGAGAAAAGCTAGTTAGAGATAGATCAAGGGAGAGATAGATCTCAAGAGAGATAGATCGAGAGATAGATCTCAAGAGAGAGAGATAGAGAGAAAGGGGTCTGGGGTCTAGAGATTGGAAATATCTCTATGGGACTGACTGACTGACTGACTGAGTGACCTATGGACCCAAACACATGTTCCAAGGCGGTTCCCCTCACACCGACCGATTTGTATATAAAACAAGTTTAATAGAAACGAATTAGGTAGGAAATGGGCGAGAAATCGTAGACACGGACCAAAGCGAAAGATATATATGGTATATAAGAAAAGATATAGGAAAAGATGGATATTATATAGAGAGAGAGAGAGTATTGGAAATAATTAAGAAACGTGAGGAGACGGTTGGGAGAAGGCAAAGTCTTTGCTCAACAAATGGCCAAGTCATCACAACTTGCTCGTTTCTAGAAGAAGATGATAACCGCGAAAGGCATTCGAGCTTTGTACCAGCCAGCCAGCCAGCCAGCCAGCCAGTCAGCCCCACCAGTCTCACCATCTCCTCGAAGAATCACCAATTGAAACCCAAACCCAAGCACCACCTCATCCAAAACTCGACTTCGACCTCCGTCGATCTAATGGATTGCCCTTTGTCCGGCGCTCCACCTGCTTCGATTATCTTTTTGTGGATTCCAAATACCTTTTTTTTTTTAACAACGATAAGGGACGATAAGGGAGATCATTAAGGAGCATTCAAAGCTATAGAACCATGACCCTTGACAACAGTTTTAATAAGAAAATACAAAAGACAAAAATCAAAGACAAAAAACAAAGACAAAAACCAAATCGAAAGACAAAAACCAAAGAAAAAACCTAAAATCCAAATCCAAATGCAAAGACAAAAACCAAAGACAAAATCAAAACCAAAGAAAAAACCTAAAATCCAAATCCAAAGACAAAAACCAAAGACAAACCTAAAGTCAAAGACAAAACCCAAAGACAAAAACCAAAGACAAAAACCTAAAGACAAAAAGCAAAGAGAAAAACCAAAGAGAAAACCCAAAGACAAAAACCAAAGACAAAACCAAATCCAAAGACAAAATCCAAAGACAAAAACCAAAGAAAAAACCTAAAATCCAAATCCAAATCCAAAGACAAAAACCAAAGACAAACCTAAAGTCAAAGACAAAACCCAAAGACAAAAACCAAAGACAAAAACCTAAAGACAAAAAGCAAAGAGAAAAACCAAAGACAAAACCAAATCCAAAGACAAAATCCAAAGACAAAAACCAAAGAAAAAACCTAAAATCCAAATCCAAATCCAAAGACAAAAAACAAAGACAACAAACAAAGACAAAAACCAAATCCAAAGACAAAAACCAAAGAAAAACCAAAACGCAAACCAAAACCTCATCCAAAAGTTGACTTCGACTTCGACCTCTATTGGATTGCCCTTTGTCCGATGATACACCTGTTTCTATAATGTTTGATTACCAATACCTTTTCTAATAACGATAAGGGACGATATTGGTTGATAATGGAACTATCCTTAAGGAAGTATAAAACCCATCAAGTCCACAGAAGTCCCTGACCCTAGACAACAATTTTAATAAGAAAAAAAAAACAAAGAAAAATCTCATCCAAAAGTCGATCCATCTGTTTCTATAATTTCTATTTTCAATACCTTTTATCCTTAATATTATTAAGGATCAAAGACATCCAAGACTATAGAAGCCCCATAAAAACCCTGACCCTTGACAACAATTTTAACTCAGAATCAGACTCAGATTTAGAATCTTTCGTAGCTTTACTTTCATTTTTTATGAGCATTTTTTTACCCCTCATTTGGTAAAAAAAAAAAAAACTAGAATAAAAAATACTGATTTAATATTCTCCAGTTACGGTAATTAAATTCCAACAGTTACCTACTAGGTTTCCCCCTTTTCCACATTTTTTTTCCTGTTTTTTTTTTAAACTTATTTTTTCCCCTTTTTTGTAAACGTTTTTTCCCTTTTTTTGTCTATTTTTTAACCAGTTTTCCTGTTTTTTAACCAATTTGTTTGTTTTTTTTTACTTATTCTTCCCATTTTTTTTTTTTTACCTTTTTCCCTTTTTTTGTCTATTTTTTTAACCTTTTTTTTTTGTTTAACCAATTTTTTCACTTTTTTTATATCTTTTCTTCTCACTTTTTTTTCCTGTTTTTTTTTTTAATATTAAATATTAAATATTATTTAACCTTTATTTCCCATTTTTTTTACACTTTTTTCTATTTTTAAACCTATTTTTTACCAAGTTTTGCCCTTTTTTTTTACACTTTTTACCCTTTTTCCCCCCTTTTTATACCATTAAAAAGGGTATTATAATGTTTTCTCACTTGTTTTCTCTATTTTTTCTATTTTTTGCACCTTTTTTTTACACAATATTTGTAGAGCTTTAATAGAGCTCTGTCTCTTGACCCTTTTCTATTTCTATTTCTCTATTTTTCTCCTTTTTTCATCTTTTTTCCCCTTTTTTTCTAACTTTTTTACCCTTTTTTTAACCTTTTTTTTACACAATATTGATAGAGCTTTAATAGAGCTTCAATAGAGCTCTGTCTCTTGAATTGTTAATCCCAGGTGCTAAAAGGCTAATCAGTTTGACATTAATGTCTGGTAATAAGTTTTTATTCTATTTGCTTTGACAATTTACTCGTATATTGGTTAATCTATTTTGAACATTAGAACCAAGTTATATTATAGATATAGATTATTGGGGGGGGGGGGTGTACCACATCCTCGGTTTTATTTATTATTTTTCTATCGTTTAGAAAAAGAAAACTTGTATTACATTAAAAATGTTTAAATAGTTTAAGTATAAAACAATTGGTGGCTAAAAAATACGAGTTTCAAAACATAAAAAATGATTTTGAAGAGGAAAAAAAACCAGTGACGAAAGCACTTTCTTTAGAAAAGTCAAAAAGTACCGGGAAATAATACAGGTGACGAAAGCACTTACTTAGAAAAGGCAAAAAAAGGGTGAAAAATACGGGTGACGAAAGCACTTATTTCGTAAAGGCAAAAAAATACAGGTGGCGAAAGCACTTATTTAAAAAAAAAAAATAAAAAATAGCGGTGTCGAAAGCACTTCTTAATAAAAGACAAATAATACGGGTGACGAAAGCACTTATGAAAAATCAAAAAAAAATATCGGTGACTTATTACGAAAAAGACGAGAAAAACCGGTGACGAAAACACTCGTGAGTCCATACACTTCATGTTTACACTTTAGTTTATTGGTGACGAAAGTTATTATAATCTTTATGCTTGTTTTGGTGTTCCAGGAAATCCGGCTATGAGGACAAAATCCAATACACAATCGCCGAGAAGAAGGAGAAGAAGGCGGGCAAGGCCCACGTGAACTCAGTATTCTTCAAACAGCTCCGTCAGCTGCTACGTAAGTAGCACCGTTCGTCACCTACCAAAACCATATTTCAACTTTCTCACCTTTTCTCTCTTTTTTTTTTTTAGCTATCCTCATTCCTGGTTTCTGGAGCATAGAGACGGGTCTGCTGTTCCTGGTGGCCGCCTCCCTGATTGGCCGCTCCGTCAGCGACATCTGGATGATCCAGAACGCGACAGTGGTGGAGTCCACCATCATTCACATGAACCGGGACAAGTTCAAGACGGCGCTCCTGAAATATTTGACAGCCCTGCCAGCGGTACGATCTATTCTTTCCCTTGTCGAGTACCTAAAGTCATGTTTTTTTTTTTCTTTTTAATCTTTTACAGATCTCCGTGGTGACCAATGTCTTGAAATGGAGTCTGGGCGAGCTGAAGCTGCGTTTCCGCACAAATCTCACCCATCACCTGTACAGTCAGTACCTAAAGTGAGTCTTTAGTGAGTCTTAGCTTCTGTTTAACTTTAAAAATAAAACCCTTGATAATCCTCTCCAGCGGCTACACTTACTATAAGATGTCCAACCTGGACAACAGGATAGCCAATGCCGACCAGCTGCTGACCACCGACATCGACAAGTTCTGCGAAAGCGCCACGGATCTTTATTCGAACATCAGCAAGCCCGTCCTGGATATATTCATCTATGTCTATCGTTTGACGGTGAATCTGGGCGGGAAGACGCCTTCGATTCTGATGCTTTACTTGCTCTTTGCTGGCGTATTCCTGACGCGTCTTCGTCGTCCCACTGGACGACTCACTGTTGAGGAACAGAAGCTGGAGGGAGAGTTCCGGTACGTGAATAGCCGTCTGATCACCAACTCCGAGGAGGTCGCCTTCTACCAGGGCAATGTCCGCGAGAAGCTAACCCTCCTGGCCAGCTATTCCAAGCTGCGTTCGCATCTGCGCAAGTTCCTCGAGTTCCGGGTCAGCATGGGCATCATCGACAATATTATTGGCAAATGTAGGATAATATTTTGTGGAATATATTCTGGGATTTCCAAGATAATGATTGCTTTATCCTCCGTACAGACTTTGCCTCCATTGTTGGCTTCTATGCCGTGTCCATTCCCTTCTTTGCCGACAACCATCCATTGCTGTCGGGTGAGCAGAGTGGACAGAGGCTTCAGGCCTACTACACCTACGGCCGGATGCTGGTCAAGCTGGCAGAGGCCATTGGCCGTCTGGTACTGGCCGGACGCGAGATGTCCCGCTTGGCTGGCTTCACCGCCCGCATGACCGAGCTGATCAAGGTCCTCGGCGACCTCAACAAGGGCACCTACGAACGGACCATGGTCAATGGCAATAACATCACCCAGAGCCTGGGCGATGCCGCCGGCAGCAGCTTCGGGCCGAATAAGGGCATCATGTGCTTCGAGGACAACATTATCCGCTTCGAGCAAGTGCCTCTGGTGACTCCTAACGGGGATGTGCTCCTCAAGGAGCTCACCTTCGAAGTGAAGTGAGTTTTTAGCGTCCTTTTGGTAGGATTTTTAATCCTCTTTTGGTTCCCCGTTTTAGATCTGGAACGAATGTCCTGGTCTGCGGTCCCAATGGCTGTGGCAAGTCGTCGCTTTTCCGCATCCTCGGCGAACTGTGGCCCACGTGGGGTGGCAAGGTGACGAAACCCTCCCGTGGCAAGCTCTTCTACATACCTCAGAGGCCTTACATGACGCTGGGCACATTGCGCGATCAGGTTTGGCTTCCTTTTTCCATCTCAGAGTCCTTTGTTAGATAAGAATCTTCGATTTTTTTTACAGATAATCTACCCGCATACGCGCGAGGACATGCGCCGGATGGGCCAGAGCGACGAGGATCTCATGCATTATCTGGAAATTGTGCAGCTAACGTACTTGGAGCAGCGCGAGAACGGCCTGGACGCCATCGAGGACTGGATCGATGTACTGTCCGGTGGTGAGAAGCAACGCGTCGCCATGGCCAGGCTCTTCTATCATCGTCCACAGTTTGCCATCCTCGATGAGTGCACCAGCGCCGTGTCCGTGGATGTCGAGGGGAAGATGTATAGCTATTGCCGGGAAGTGGGCATTACGCTGTTCACCGTCTCGCATCGGAAATCGTTGTGGGTGCATCACGACTACTACCTGCAGTTCGACGGCCGGGGCAGCTACGAGTTTGCGGCCATTGACCAGGAGAAGGAGCACTTTGGATCGTAAATGCAGCTGAGAGAGAGAACTCCTTCATCCTACCTACCAAACCTCCAACCCAGTTTCCCGGAGCGATATGTGTATATATAATCCCGCATTGGAGAACAACAAATACTTTTTTTTTGTTTAATTAGCTTCTTCTCATGTGATTTTGTTTCCCCGCCCCCGCCCTAAACGCTAGCTATTCCATATTTTATTCCGTTTAAATATAGTTTCCTGTCTCCTGTATCCTGTATCCTGCTGGTTTTTTGTAGACCTTTTTTTTAGTAAATTTATACGAAATTACACAAACTATATAATTAATAATAATAATAAATAAATAAATACACAACGCACAAGGCTTTAGAGAACCCCAAACACTTCCATTTTTTTCCATTTTTTTTGTAAACTAAGCTGGCTAAATATCCTGTTTTGTATTTTCGGTTGAATTGGATTTTTTATAATGGTAAACCCTTGCACAGCATCCAACAATTGCATATATATATATAAAAGTGTCAGTGCAAGGCGCAATAAATGTATATAAAAATATTAAAAAAAAAAAACTAGTTTTTTTTAGAATTAGAATTATTTTTAGTATAAAAACTCAGTCAGTTAGCAGGCTTTGCGTTTCGGTTTTTTGCTCTCCATCAGACTCATGATGGTCTTGCGCAGATCCTCGGTCTCCTTTTGCTCCATTTCGAGGGTCTCGATCTGTTCCTTGCGTTCCTGGAGCTGCTTCTCCAGAACAGAGACGAGATCCTCGGACTTTTTGCGCGCCTCGCGCTGCTCCTCGAGAGACTTGTGCGTCTTAGTCAGCTCCCGCTCTCGCTCCTCCATGGTACGCTGCTTCTCCTTGATGTCCTGCTCGTAGGCCACAATCGACTTTTTCAGCTTCTCAATACGCGAGCTCTGAAAGAATCGATTTGGAAATCAGTTTTTTTGGTCTAAAAGTTGGGTTTTTCTAATGTTTTCCTTACATTTTCCTTGCAAACCGTCTCCAGCTTCGCGAGCTCCTCGCCTTTAGCATTGAAATTCGTCTTCAGATCCTCGCATTCCTTCTGGAGAGCCGCAATCTCCGACTTCTTCACCACCAGCCTCCGTTCGCTGGCCTGCAGGGTGTCCGAGTTCTCGGAGAGCTGCTTCAGCAGGTTGTTCATGCTTGTCTTCAGCTTGTCTGTCTGCTGCTTGAGATCCTTGCACTGCGTTTGCAGTCTGTTTTGGAGGAAGAAGAGATTGGATTTGGTTTTCAGAAAATGCCTCAAAATATATTTCTAAATCGATTCCCTAACAATCTATTCCTGAAAAGGACAACACTCCCTCATAAACCCACCTTTCCTGACTGATGAGCAGCTCAAAGTTGGTGGTCTGGAAGCGCTCCAGCTCGGCGCTCTGGACGTGGGCCAGCTGGGTGCCGGAGATGAGCTGCTGACCCGCCTGATCCAGACGCTGCTGCAGGTTAGCAACCAGGCCGTTGAGGCTATCGATGCGGTGGTTGTAGAGTTCGATAATCTGGGAAACGGGTGCGGAAGCCAGCTCGTTGCGTCGCACAATCCCGCCGATGTTCTCCAGCAGGGCATTCACCCTGTGGGCCATCTCCTTGTCGGTGATGGTGCGGTGTCCCTTGAGAATGGAGCTGAGATTGCGCCATTGCTCGGCCTTGTCGTTGCCGCCGACTGTGTCGGGAGGGGAACTCTGTCCAGGATCTCTGCCAATGGCAGCAACGTGCTTTGCCACCGCTGCCTTGGGAAAGTGATCAAACCGTGCAATCTGCAGGACGGCATTGACAAGCGTCTCGTTCCGGCTGACCATGCCGCGGGCCAGGCAGTACTGCAGCTGAGGCTTCTCCAGCAGCGTGCAGCACTTGTCCAGGTAGGCCTTCTTGGCTATTCCGGCCACATGGACTAACAGCAGCAGGCAGAAGCAGGCTTTCGCCGCCTCCGACTGGGCCAGGCTCTGGGTGCTCAGGAATTGAGGCACGAGAGCCAATGGAGCTGCCAGAATCTTGTCGAAATACGACTCGGAAATATTGGACAGGATCAACTTTTCCGTCTTGGACTCCTGCAGCAAGGCGATCAGCAGCCGCAGAATGGCCACAGTCTGGGCAGGCTTCGTCTCCGGCCGTTCCGCACTGGCCACCAGACCCTCCACATGCTGCGGCTCCCGGGAAATAATCTGCGCCAAGGCTCGCTTCTCAACGCGCAACATCGTGGTCAGCAGCTCAATGGCTGCCACGCCACAGAAATCGGAAGAGAGCCATTCCACGACCAAGTCAAAGAGACGCGTCATAATGGCGTCCAGACTGATGGCATTGTTTTCGGAGTCCTCCTGCCCAGACAGATCCAGGACATAGCCAATCAGACGGAAGATCAGATCCAGACAGATTTGGTATTTCTGCGACTTTTCCTGGGAATCGTCCATCCCATTGCGGGTATCGATTTGCTGGAAAGAGAGAAAACAAAGTTACTTCTGTTTTAGACTCGGAAAAGGATAAACCCACGTTCAGCAGCTTCTCCACATCCTCGCAGTAGTAGGTGTGCGAGAGCATGGCCCGGTGTAGGCCGGCATGGCACTGGGAATCCAGGAGGAAGTCCACAATGTGCCTCAGCTGGGCCACGTTCCGGTGGTTGAGGCAATCCTCCATGCCGGCAAAGGCTGTGCGCAGAAAGGTGTTCAGCTCCCGCTGCTCAAAGGCATGCACATCCTCCGACAGGATGATGAGCATTTTGTAGGCAAGCAAGCCATAGTTTTGGATCCGGCGGCAGAAGCCGGAGATGTTGACGATCCTTTGGAAGAGGAAGAGCACGGCAAAGTTCTTGTAGCAGAGATTGACGAGGATGGAGAGGGCTAGAAGGGCGTGTGAATCCTCCTCCACTTCGGCTTTGACGGAGGAACTGCCTTTCCCATTCCCATCCGAGCCATCCTCTGTGCCCTGAACGATCTCGGCGAGGTGCTCTAGCAGGGCGGACAGATAGGGCTCTTCCCAGTCGATGCGTATACCGTAGGTGAGGTCCTGCAACAGCACCAGCAGCCGGTGGATCCGTTCCGTTCTCTCAGTGCGACGCAGGAGCTGTCCCAGCAGCGGAACAAAGCAGAATTTGACGACAATGGCGCGACGAGCCTCCAGGTTGTGACTACAGTGCTGGACGAGTCCGACGCACGACCACAGGACCTCTCCCTCAGAGCCCTCCGTGTCCAACGCAGCCATCATGGCATGCAGATCCACAAAGAACCGGGCCAGTTCCAGGTTCCCGGGCAGGGGGGCAAAGTGATGCGGCCGCACCTTGGTCCCGAGGAGCGCCACACTGCGCTGCACATAGACCAGGGTCTCCTCGGAGCGTTGGCGCTGGTAGGAGGCGGCCCGACAGCTGAATTCCGTCACATAGCCAATGGCCAGCGAGGAGTTCGCATCCTGCGGCGAGTCCTGGCTGGAGTTGTCGTAGCTCGTGTCGTAGCTCCGTACCCTGGGCATAGCTTCGCTCTCACTCGAAATCTCCCCTTTTTCAAAGTTTCTTTGCAAAATACGCAAAAAAATTGGTTAATTTCGAAAGTTTTCGATCGCTTGGCGCTTGCCGATTAAATACCGCAATCGGTGTTATCGATAATGGGTTTTCGGCAACGATTACCGTATATCGAGTTGGCAGTTCGGTCAGCGAAATTGTTTGCGTAAGTTGGCAGGTTTGGTTTTTTTTTTACCGCCAAATTTGAAATTTTTATATAAGAATAGAAATTTTAAATTATATGAATATTAAAATTGGAATTTTAGAGCAAGCTAACTTTTGGGTGAAGTCAAAGGCTATGTAACTAGATAAGAATATATATTCTTAAAAAGTAAATTGGAATTTATATATTTATTTGGAATTATTCTATTCTATAATACTACATATTTAATATTTATTTATTCCAATTTATTATTATTATATATCTTGTTTTTAAAAGTTGGCTTTTTTTTTTATGAACAAAACTGTTTTGAAAGAATCCTTAAAGAATCCCTAAAGGGAAATTCCTTAAAGGCATACATTCCCCTCTCCCTTTTGTTTATTTACTTTTACTCAAGTACACACACACATGGGTACATCGCACACACACACACACACACACACGTGCGTTACATTTCAAATAGCGCATAAATTTTGAAAAGTCCATGCAAAATCAAAACGAAATTTCCTTGCTGGACAGCACCCCCTCCTGGGGTGGCGTTACAATGCGGGGCCACATATGCGTTGCGTTGCGTACCCCGCCCCTCACCGTCCCCCTCCTCTGGGGGCACCCCCTTCGCTTTGCAGAATTACGCATGCTTTCAGCTCTAGGCATTGTTGTTGTTTTCGTAGTCGTTTTTTTTTCGGTGGGTGGTGGGTGGTGGGTGAGGGTCCTAAGGGGGAGGCAGGAGGCAGCTTAAAATGTGCAGAAAGCATAAGCCTAAGCTTTTTTATCGCTCGACCATGAGACGGGCCAGACCAGAGCTGTTGGCTTCCCAAACAAAAAAAAGTGAAAGTGGTCCAGCAAAAAAGTACACTGAGAGAAAATATAGTAGGTTTTTGGGATATTTAATTTTTTATGGCATACTTGTTGGGGGAAACATTTCTTTTTACAAAAGTTTAAATTTTTTTTTTATTAAGTTTCGCTAAGAATTTCTCTCTCTGTACAAATCTCGCTCACACATGCATGAACACATTCAAACACACACAGACACACACACACGAACATACAACGGTGAATTTGAATTGTGTTTGTGTATAGTTGAAAGTTTCAATATTGGCTCAGCCTGCCAGGGGTGGGGGGATGGTGTATTGGCCGGTGGGTGGTAGGCGGTGGGCGGTAAGCGGTAAGCGGTAAGCGCCTTTTTTGCCCAACTGCCCAAAAAAAAAAAAAAAAAAAGCGCCCAGAGTGACAGCACATAAGGACATGAGAGCATGTGGCTGTGTTTCGTATATATATACATTATTCATGCACACACACATGCAAACACACCCACACACATACATTGGCACTTTTGAAAAATGCGTTTTATTCACAAACGGAAAAACGGAAGCAGCAGCTCGGACCAAGGGGACCACGAGGGTGATGGGCGGTGATGGGTGGAGGATGTTTGTGGGTGGTAAGGCTGGTGGGTGGTCGTACTGGGCTCCTAGGGGCTTTCAGACGTCAAGGTCTCGTCTTGTATATCCTCCACTGGCACTCCCTGGCATCCACCTACGAGTATACGAGTATATTTCCCCTTTTTAAAAATTATATTTTTTTCTCTCCCAACAAAAACCCTTTGCTTGTATTTCATAAATAAATAACGGTTTTCAATAATTTAAGATCCTAAAAGGAACTAATTTTTAAGACACTTGACACAGGCGATAAATTAAATTAAAATAAAATTAACAGGCTTTGATTTCATTTCAAATTAAGCTTCCAGTTTGTTAATATATATTTTTTGTAAATATTTTTAAGCCTTTCAAAAGACTTTTTCTTACTACTAGTTACTACTTTTACTACTATTTTTACTACTACTTCAACTTACTACTTTTACTACTACTTTTACTTACTACTTTACTACTACTACTTTTACAACTACTACTACTACTACTTATAGTACTACTTCTACTTACTGCTACTTACTACTAATACTCCTACTACTAATACTGCTACTTCTACTACTACTACTTCTACTACTACTTCTACTACTACTTCTACTACTACTTCTACTACTACTTATACTACTACTTCTACTACTATTTCCACTTACTACTAATACTACTACTACTACTACTACTTTCCTACTTTTTCCAGTTCAATCATCTTCTACTCCTTTCTCTTCCTATTTTGCAATCAGCTTTCAGTAGTTTCGAGAGGCGGAAAAAAAACACAACCCACCCACACCTAGACACACGCACTCACACACTCTCGCCATACCAATTGTCACATTCCCACACACAGACACACAAAAAAAATGGAAAAAAAAGGAAAGTTATGCGATTATTTAGGACATCCTCGGCTTTTAGGAAGCGGAAAACTTTTCTCCAGGGTCTGGGAAGTGTTCGTGATTCAGAAAAAGAATATATATTGAATATTCTATATGGAAATGCTTTGAAAAACTTTTAAAACCGAAATTCTGAAGAGAAGAGTTAACCTAAATATTTATTCCAAACTTATTCAAACTCTTTTTTCCAAATAAAACATTTTGTGGGTAATTCTAAAATAAATCCTCGTATCGTTTAACTGATAAATATTTTAAAAATTATATTAAATACATTTTGTAGTCTTAAATTATATATTTTTTATTATTATTCCTGATTTTTTTCTATGCATCTCCAAACCCCCAACTATTTGTTTGAGAAAAAAAGAAAAGAATAGAAATTTTCACATCCGTTGTTTGCCAAACCATCAGAAATGTCCATATGTGTGATATGGGGAGGGGGGGTGAAAGGGTGGCTCAATGGATGGGTGATTCGCGTGTGTGTGTGGGTGCGGGTGGGGGAGTGAGTGACTGTGCGTGTGTGTTGGGCATAAGTGTAAGCCACTTTTAGGAGCTGCTAACAGCGTAAAGCGCTTTAAAAAGGTTTAAAATTTTCCCCCGAGGAACCCCGAACCCAGAAAAGGATTTCGTTGTCTTCTTTTTTCTCGATATCTGGCCACTGGAATCTATAATCCGAAATACTGAAAGGATGAGCTATTGCCACTCCCCTACGGTGAATGCATTAAATCTGGAAACTTTCACTCGCCTCTGGAAAGTATTATGCATTTCAATTCTTGACCCACCTCAACAGAGATTCTATTAATTTCACTGCCGACGTCAATCACAGTTGTTTTTTTACACAGAAAGAAAATTTATATTAAATTATGATTAATTCATAAGAGATATTTTATAATTAAAGAAAGTTTCGATTTCAGATTAAAGGAAAATTTTCAACTTTTAATTATATTAAAGTTTCTAATAAGTACTTTCTTTCTTTTCTTTCAGTGAGTCGAGACTGCATCAAAGGGCTCTCACCCACACAAATACACACGAAAAAAACACACAACAATGGATTTCGATTTTCCTTTCTCTTCTACCTGCGATGCCATTATTTTTCCTGATTTTCCACTGGATTAAGACCCGAAAGGTGTGTTGGGTAAGCCATCTCTTTTTCTCTCTCTACCATATATTCTATATATTGTTCCTGATTCCCATACCGATGCACTCACACGGGACTCATTAACTTGGCATGCAACTATAAATTACAGCAATTCGACATAGAGATACTGGCAGAGGGAGGGAGAAAGGGAGCGAGAGAGAAAAGTGCCAGGAAGAAAGAAAGGTAAACGAGACAAAAAAACTCGTCCGTCCTTGAAATGCTTATCTTTTCATTGGGTTTATGCGGCTGATCAAATCATGAACAACAAAAAACATAAATCTTAATGTAGATCCTATTAGTGTCTTTAAGAGCCTTGCTAAGAGCTACTACGATTACTGGAAAATGTAGTCAAGCAAATTCACGATTTTAGAACACGCATAAACCTTGTCTCACCTGATTTTCTGTTCTTTTCTCTTACATGAGCGATAACAACTACCACTGCAGTCGCCTGCAAGTGCGGGCATCGCCCACTCTGTATTCGTTCCCTCCATCCCATTTCCCTTTTGTTCGTTCGGTGGTTTTTCCGAGCACAGGAAACTCGTCGCCACCACCTGTAGATTTTCTCGATTTTCTTTCGATTTCCCGATTTCGGCGATGGCTGCATTCGAAATGATGTACGGCGCCTTTTAATTGGACACGGTCTGCGTGATTGCGCTCCAGCCCCCTTCCTCTCCCTTGTCTTTGCTTTTCATTTTCCAAATTCCCTTTGAATGCCTCTGTCCTGCTTGTCCCCTTGCTCCTGCTGGGACGCTCAAGTGCGTTTTTATGCACTGTGAGAAATTTGATATACGTTTTTGTTATGTATCTGTTTTTTTCCAATTAACAGGTTTTTTTTATCCCTAGTTTAGGTTTAGGGTATTGATGAGAATTACCATCTTATATATAAATATTTTTATTTATAGATCCCACCTTGCCTTATTTTTCTCAGTGCACTTTATTACTTTTGTGTGCGTGTGTTTTTGTGTAATTGAAAATCAAGTTTCAAGTTCAACTTTATCATCATCATTATGCGTAATTATGCTGGAACATGCCTCCCCTCCCCTCTCCCCTGCTATAACTGCTATAACATATATCTGCGTAAACCCAAACCAAATCCAATACCAATTAAAACACCAAAATTCTTGTTGTTTACATTCTTTATTTCGGTTCAAAAAAAAAATTCCATTTTCTCTGTCGTGTTTCAAGGTTTTTCTCCTTGTGTTGGGGGGGTGTTTGGGGGCGATATTTTGGGGAGGGGGGACCCCCCTTCGTTTATATGTATGTACACATATATGGTATATACATATATATATATATATATTTTGAGATACACATATAGAATTGGAGAAACAAATGTTTGCTTTTTTTTCTCTCTCTGCATAAATTCTTTTTTTATTCGGATTACAATTTTGGATTCCGATTTCGATATCGATTTTGGGGTCTTTTTTTTGGGTTTAACACTAAGATTTTTGGATACTATGGTTAGTATTTTTTGGCCCGAACACTGAGCTAATGTTTTTTTGTTTATATTTTACTTTGTTTGGCAACATCTTCTAAATATAAAATCTTTTATTTTTTTTGTATTTTATTCTTGTTAAAATTCCTGATACATGTTGGGGATTCTGTCTAGTTTTTTTTAGTTTTTTTTGTCGTCTTGGTAGCTGTGTCTTGGTAGAATTTTGTAAAAATGTACAAATATACATGCACGCACACACAGACATACACGATACACCAAAAAAATTAATTGGATTAAAACATTTCAATTTTGTTTTTGTTTCGTTAAATATTTTTTATGCCTTTGTAATATTTGTTTTGGTTTTTTTTTTGGTTTTTAAGTGCCAGTAGTTTTGTTGAAGACAGAGAGGTACACGGTTCCTTGTTGAATTATTGTTTGTTTTTCCATTTAAGTTGGATTTTTTTTTTATTTTTTAACTTACTTGTCTTGGGTTTTTTTTTAGTTCTACTACATACATATTTAAAGATTTATGCATTTTTTTTTTGGCGATTGTTCAACTTTCTTTGGCGGTTTCTTGTGTTTTTCTTCCATTTTCCATTTTTTTCACTTGGTGCTTTCAAAAATTTTCCATTAAATATATATATATATACCCGATATATAACCGATCTTCTATATATTCGTATATATGTATGTATGTGTGTTTCTTCTTGTTAATTTTATTTAATAATTAATTGCTAAAATTTAACATGTAGTTGCTACATAATTCAAATATGTTTTAGTTTGTATTTTCATATTTTTGTTTGTTTTCAAGACAAAATTTCAAGACTGAATCGAATGGTTTCCTGCATTATATATTGCTTAGAGAATGATTTTCTGTTCCAAGTTAATAATATAATATATTTTCCATTAAAAAAAAAAACGATTACTATATTTAAGTAAATGATCTAAAGTTAGAAAACAAAAAATACAGATTGAGAATTCAGGAGGGAGGAAACTATTTGGAAACTATTTGATAGCCAAGCAAAAGTTTTCGAATTCATTTCGTTGAAAATCGAATTAAAAATTAATCGTAAATTTGTAAAACTAAAAAAAATCCTTTGCTAGGCCATCGAAATCACTTGTTTCGTAACCGTTTTTTGTTTCTCTGTAATTTGTTTTATTTCTCAATTCATGTTTTTCGTTGTTGAGATGAATTTTTTCTGTTTTCTTTTTTTTTCCCAGGGTGGGAGGTGGTGGGTGGTTATCCTTTGACCGCCTCCTTTGACCCTAAAAAATCGTGTGGTCTCTGCCCCTTGACCCTTTGGGGTAGCCGCCCCCTTGCAATCAGGGAGGTGGGTTGCATTGTCATTTTAGCAACAAAATTTTCGGTAGCTTTCCAAACTGTAAAGATTCAAATTTAAACTGATGACAAGGTTGCGCAACTCGGGGGAAAAAATCAGGCGGATGGGCTTCCCCAAGGGGCGTGGCATTACCAAAATCTCATTAAGCCTAAAAGTATCTTTTGTATATATATATATATATATAATGTATAGCTTGTATATATATATATATAGAATATATAAACAATTGTATTTAAAGTTATTTGTTTTAGTTTTACGTATAATTAGTTGACATTTTTTTTGTTTTGCTTCAAAATTTTGTAATTTTTTTTTTGGAAGAATTTGAATCAAACTTAAAAAAAAAACTCCTCTTGATGATTTAGTTTTTTTTAATTTATTATTTTTTATTGCTAACGAGGTAGATTTCTATTACGTTTCTGAGCTGTTTCCCTGCCGAGGTTTTTGTATATAATTTTTATTTTTTTTTTTATTTCTAAAAAACAACAAAAAAAAAATGCACAAAGTAAATAGAATATTTTTTATATTGCACTGTAAAGGCTCCCCAAAAATTTATTTTAATTTCAACTAAAAGTATATAT
Source organism: Drosophila vallismaia (assembly GCA_035047325.1). Lineage (NCBI taxonomy): Eukaryota > Metazoa > Arthropoda > Insecta > Diptera > Drosophilidae > Drosophila > Drosophila vallismaia. Next base: position 8,392,919 of record JAWNPU010000025.1, on the reverse strand, counting down.
TGCCTCGCCTGCTTTCTCTTGCTTTAAGTATTTCCTTTTCGTTTTATTAATTTTTAATCCTTTGCTATTTAAGTTTAATTATTGTTTTATTTTTTTTTAGTTTAGAGTTTCGTTTCCGTTTCTTGTCCAATAAATGATATGCACAATGTTGATATAGGAGACAATTTTCTGCTTTCTGCTTTCTGCTCGATAATCTTATTTCCTTTTTTTTTTTAAATATTAACTATTGCCTTTTGGAGATTTTTTTTTCTGCAGTAATTCGTAATTTGCAATTAATTCGATTAAACTTATAATAAGTTATAGATTATCTTGGCCCTGGCAATGCGGCTGAACAAAAAGTTAAGACTAAATTTTGTACCAACAATTTTGTTAGTTTGTTTCGTTTTTTTCGAAATTTATATTCATTTACCGATTGCCGAAGCTAATAATTGTTTTTTTTTTGTTTGTTTTTTTTTTTAGCAAAATATGTATTTAAATTGCTGTTGAGAGTTAACCCTTGGGTTCAAAAATGTTTGAGAGTCCTTGACGAGAGTCCTTTTGTTCGAAATAATCAATTTTATTTAAATTTTGATGCGTCTCTGGGCAAAGGATCTGGACTGCCGACTCCGAGATGGAACTGTAATTAGGATAAAAACGATACAAAAATTCATTAAAAAACTGTGATTAAAAAAATGATAATTAGGGAGATGACAGAAGTATCTTTGTATCTGTATCTGTATCTGTATCTGTATCTGCAATGTTTTCGATGGGATTGCAGCTGTTTTGGGGTCTCGATTTTCGGCTCCATGTAAGATTTCGATATAAAGAAATCAAATCCAATAAATCTTTAATCCAATTATAACTCATTATGCCTATATGGAGGCTTGGCGATCTCTCGCTCTGTCGCTCTGTCGCTCTGTTGCTCCTCTCCCCCTCCCGCTCTGGCATTATTAGCTTAGCGCTTCTATAATCTGATATCTTAGATGTCCCCTGTCCCCTGTCCACCCCTCCACCCCCCACCCCCTCAATCTGGACCTCCTCTTCTTCTTCGGTTTCAGCGTAATTCTTATAATTCGTTTGATTCTTCTTCTTCTATCTCGTATTTTTTGTATATCTTTTTTTCTTCTTATTTTGTTTTTGTTGTTATATGTTTTCTTTTTTTTTTTTTTGTGGCCCACAATTCACAAAAACAACAACAGCAACAAGACGAAAAAAAAAGAAACAAGGGGAACGCCTTTATTGTTTTCATCTTCTAATTTCGGCTTGGCTATCTGCTTCTTCCTATTTAGCCCGAAGAGCCAGCCAGGCTTAGGCCAAACACTGAGAGAAATTTCTATAAGAAAAGTACTTAGGATTAGAAAACAAAAAAAAGTGAAAATTAGCAACAAAAATCAAGGAAATCAAAGGTTCGAAGGCCGTTTAGGGTTTCGAAATGTTAAGAATCTTTAAAATCTATAAATTCTTTAATAAATTCTATAAAAAATACATTCCAAAAGATTAAAAAATATATTAAAGTAAAATTATTATTCAAAAAAAATAAGAAACTAGAGAAAAAGTACTTTTAGAAGTAGAAAAGGAGTAGAAAAGGAGTAGAAAATATTAATCCTTCCCCTACTATATATTTCCTCTTTCTGAATTCAAAAGTTTTCATTGTTCCATTTCTATCATCTAGATTTTCTCTCGGTGCCTTTAATATTTATGAAAACCAAAAAAAAAAAAATTAAACGAAAAAAATCAGGGAAAAAATAGATAAACAGGATAAAATACATACAAAGAAGAAGCCGCCTACGAAAAATAGATGTCGATGTCGATGTCGATCGGTAGCAGAACTCTAATTCTATATCCTTATCGATCGGTTGACGAAAGAGTTTTTCTGATCTTTTTTTTTCAGATCGAAAAAAAAGTAACCAAAAAAATTTGGGCCATTGGCCTGACCGGGGCCGGGGCCGGGGCTGGGCGTGTGAAATGGCGGGAGGAGAGCTACGAAAATTACGTTTATCTAAGAATTTCTTTTGGCCCAAATACATACAGAAAAACCGAGACACGCCCCCTCCAACTCCCACTCCCTTTTCTACTACTATTCCACCTTTCAATCCGATTTCTTTGGTATTAGCACTGAAAATCTTATAATTAAAGCGAATCTAGTTTTCTAATTTGGTTGTTCCCCGTTCCGTGTTACGTTTGGAGTCATGCAATGGAGTCGCCTCCCAGTCACAGCCCCAGCCCCAACCCCAGCCCCGCCCCTTCGATCCTCCTGCGGTCATCCATCTTGCCGGGTCTTAGTTAATCTGCAGCGCATCAGCAATTAGCGGAAACTCGTCATAAAAAAATACGAAAAAGAGCAGAGAACCAACAACAAGCAGCACACAAAATCGGATAAAGCGCCGACAGCAACAATAAGCTAAAAAAAAAAAAAAAAACTAAAAAAAAAAGAAAAAAGTTTTGCCTAAACTTTGGTTTTGTTGTTGTTGGTTTTGGAACTCGTTCGCGGGTCTCAAAAAGATTTATTTTGTTTTACTTTATATTTGTCTGTCGTTTTTCGTTGCTTTTTCTCTGTTTTTTGTTTTTTTTTTTTGTTTTTTGTTTTTTAACTGATTGTGAGACAAAAATTTCTGTTGAATTGGAATTAGGACACACACATGAAGTGAAGCTTCAAAATGTAGCAACAATTTTTTCGTGTTTTTAGTGAGCAACAGTAATGCCGTGGCAGCTGTGCGCCATTTGACGACGTTTCGCTGTTGCTGTTGCTGTTGCTGTTGCTTGGGCCTGCCCCGCCCACCCGGTTACCATCGCCCCTTTGCCACATATATATATATATATATATCATTTTATAATGCCTCCAAGTCCGGACACCTTTTTTTCGCCCCGGAGGAGAATCTGGCTTTGCTTTTTTTTCTGCTTCTCATTTTTTTTTTCGGAAACTCCAAGGAGAGCCATCAAGTTCGTTGCCTAAGTCTTTTGATTTTTGTTCAAAAATCAAAGTTCGAAAATGGAAAATGAACAGTTATAGGATTAATTGTTTATGGAATTGGGGTTGTATTTTGGGTAGAGGAAGGAATTAATTAGTTTAAATAATAAATTAATTTTAATTTTTAGATTCAAAAAAATATTCTTAAAAAAGAACCAAACTTTTTGTTAAAAAAAAACTCGAAAGGTTTCTAAGAAAGTTTTGGGAATACAAATTGCCTAAAATTGTTGAAAATAAAAGTAAATACTTAAAGTTGAGAAATCTTAAAAGAATTTTTAACTTTTTTATAGCTTATCGTTTCTGGAAATTGACAAACAAAAGAATTGATTAACTAAGAAGTGGTTTAAAAAAACAAGAGACTAAAAATATAAGAAATATAGGTTGAAAAAATCAAAAACTTTAACTGTTTAAATCATAAATGTAAAAAATAGAGGAGTAAAAAGATTAAAATTAAGTTTGTCATTAAAAAATCATAAAAATCTTTGATTCTAAAGCATAAAAAATCTTAAATCCCAAAAATCTTTGCTTTTAAATTCTGAAAAAAAAATATAAATCATAAAAAATCGTTGCTTTTCATTAAAAAATAATCATAAATCAATAAAATCTATGCTTTTGAATCAGAAAAAAATTATAAATCATAAAAAATCGTTGCTTTTCATTAAAAAATAATCATAAATCAATAAAATCTATGCTTTTGAATCATAAAAAATTATAAATCATAAAAAATCGTTGCTTTTCAATAAAAAATAATCATAAATAATGGAAATCTTGTTTTTTAAATCAGAAAAAAATCATAAATATTAAAAATCTTTGCTTTTAAAGTAAAAATATAAAGATTGGATTTATAATAAACCTAAAAAAATAGTTTCTGGTTGCTATAAATTACGAAAACTTAATGTTTTTTTAATTCCAAATAGAGTCTAAGATATATTTAAAGATCTTTCCGTTTTCTGAATGGAAATCACACCCAAAAATATATATTTTTTCTGTTCAAGGATGAGATCATCTATGGCTAATCGTTGGGCAAGGCGATTGTGCATAGATTCGTCTTGGTGTAGCCTTTCTGTATGTATCTTCTGGGTTTTGTATCTGTATCTGGCCATTTTCCAAGCCAAGGAGGTTCTAGGTTCTAGACCAACTCAAGAGATGGTAGAGAGGGGTAGGGGGGGGGGGGAAGAATCTTGGCCAGCAACGGCGGCTGTAGCGGCAGCGGCAGCGGCGTCGGCGGCAGATGCTCGAGACAATAATGAGCGGGACGATAATGATGATGCGACCGCCATGCTATCCTGGTTGTTGTTGCCGTTTGGCATTGAATTTTGAAAATCAAATATCTAACGCCATAGCATCGGGGGTAGGTTTTTATTCTACTTCTTTTACGTCTTCTAGTGTGTGTGTGTGTGTGTGTGTGCACAACACAATAAGCATTTCAGGATGCTGTCAGATGTTTGGTAATTAAAAAAGAAGAAGAGCACCGGGTCTGGGAAAGTAATGGGAAAGAGATTTTCTTTCTTCTCCTCGAAACGAAACGAAACGAAAGTCAAATGATTTAAAAAAAAAAAAATAAAGAAGAAAAAACAAAAGAACAAAAAACAAGAATCAAGGAAAATTTTACAGTTTTTCGTAAGAGGGAGAGGGGGAGGATTCAAGGGTTTTTGATAATTTCCATTTTTTTTTTTCTCCTTGATTGAGTTCCTGTGTTGGATGTCAATTTGGATGACAGCTTTAATTTAACCTTTTTCATACGAGGACCCCTAAATGGGGCAACAGGACAGGACAGGACAGGATTTTTGTATCCATAAAGGATGAATATTCTTTGAACAAAAATTCGGGAATAATAAATGTTTTTCCCTAAAAAATAGGTCCACAAAAAAAGGGTTTTCATGTTTTTCTGCCTTATTTTTTTTACTTGAAAGTAAAAAAAAATGCTTAAAATCCTTTACTAAAAATATTCTCTAATTTTTTTTTTTAAATTTAAAGTTACTAAATATTTTCCCCTTTTTTTCTGCAATAATTTTCCCACAATTAATTAAATGAAAAATCGCGAGTATAAAAATCCCACAATCATTTAATTAAACCTTATCCTTTTTTTTTTTTTTGATTGTTGAAATAAATTGCCCAAGCATAGATCCTTTTTGAAAAGGAATTGCGAAACCCCAGAGAATAGAGAACTCTCAGGAATTATAGATCACAAAGGAGCTAGAGCTAGAGCCTCCTCAGGTTCTCATAATAATATCTTCTTCTGTTTCGCTGAATATCTCAAGGGATGTTTTGATTTAAAACCAAAAACCCTGAGAATCACAAATAAATAAATACAACAAAAAAAAAAAAAAAAAAAACAACAAAAAAATAAAGAAAAAATGAACAGTTATGCAGAAGGAAGCGTGGAATCTCGAACGGAAAGCAAAAGACCAACAACAACAAAGAATCAAGGAAGTGAGCAAAAATCACACATGTTCCAGAATCTTTTTTTTAAGAGAAAATAAAAATAAAAAGAAGAAAACATCGTAGTAGGGGGGCGTGGCGGGTAGTAGGGTGTAGGGGTGCGGCTAAACTATCTTCAAGATTTATCAAGAAGAATCCAAAATGTTGCTCAACGATCAAAAATTAGGAAATGTTGTTTTATTTTCGAGATATCTATGAGATACCTATTTTTGAGATACTTTCGAGATATTTTTGAGATATCTTTGAGATACTTTTATGATATTTTTGAGATATCTTTTAGATACTTTTATGATATTTTTGAGATATTTTTAAAGTTTTTTTTTGAGATACTTTCTTGATATTTTTGAGAGGTTTTTTGAGATATTTTCTTGACATTTTTGAGATATTTTTGAGAGGTTTTTTTTAGATATTTTATTGATATTTTTTTTAATATATGTTTGATATTTTTGAGATATCTTTGAGGTTTTTTTTTCATATTTTTGCTATCCATCTGCTGTCTTCCAACTCCCTCTAAGAATCTAAGTCCCTCACCCCTCTCTTTCTTTCTCTCCCTAGCTATCTCTTTCTTTTATTTCCAAAAGCCTGACAAGGCAAAGCAATTGTGAATTCTTCTATATTATTATTTTATTTTTATATATTTTTATATTTTTTTTTTGATATTTTATTTTGTGGAAGGAAGATTTCTGTTTGTTCCGAAAGTATCTTTGTATCTGTAGCTGTGTTTGTATCTGTACCTTTGTATCTGTATCTGTATATTTTTGTATCTGTATCTGTATCTGTACAACTATGAATCATGGTAAGAGCTAACGTTGTACGAATATATAGAAGGAAGAAGAATCGTCCGAGGAAAGAAATGAATAAAGAAATGAAGACAAGAAGGAAGAGAAGAGAAGAGCGGTGAGGAGAGGAGAGAGGATCGGATCGGAGGAGAGAAAGAAGACATTTCAAGGATTACGAGAGCGAGACAGCCTGATCGACCCCTACCGTCTTTCCTTGGTATCTACAAGATACAAGATACACACACACACACAACCACACACTCGCACACACCTCAAAGGTAGACAAAATTTCTACCTGGACAAACGATCGAAATCTCTGCCGAAAAATACAAAAACAACAAAATGTATAAGAAAACGAAATGAAGCCAAGATAGAAACGGCGAAAAAAAAAAGACAACAAGACAAGAGCAGGGACAAGAGAGAGGAGAAGAGTGGAGAGGGACAGAGATGGGGCGATGGGGGTAGGCAACATCTTGCCGAAAAATTAAAATTACAGATGGTTTGTGGCTGGATGAGCATATGTACAGGAAACCAGTTTTTATGTTCAACAAACACACGAAAAATACAAAAAAAAAAACACACACACACACACACACACACACGAGAAGTGTTTAAGAAAAACGCACGGCAACCCGAAAGAATCGCGCACCAGTAGAAGATACACAAAGACACACAGATACAGATACAAAGACGCAGATACAGCTACATAGTCTCAGATACAGATACATAGAAACATATAGAGATACAGATACAGATGCAAATTCCGATACAGATACATCCGAAGGCGACTTTATGATGACGTAGTATCTAAGCTTTGGAGTATCTTTGAGATACATTTCTATCCAAGGACCAAGTCAGCGAGAAGAATCTCAAAAACTTGCAATATTCTTAAGACTTCTTAAGGCCTTCTCAGTACTATCCTTGCCCCTCACTTCTCCCACCCTGAGAGGATCCACAAAGTATCTTTGAGATACATTTGTATCTAAGGACTAACGCCTGGATTTCAAGATTCTTGGGGCTTTCTTAGAGCTATCCTTGCCCCTAACCTCTCTTCCCTCTCGGTGGGGAATCACAGAGTATCTTTGAGATACATTTTTATCTAAGATAGAATCACAGAGTATCTTTGAAATACATTTCTATCTAAGGACTCAGTCTTAGAGAAGAGATTTAAGAAACTTTCAAGATTCTTAAGGATTTCTTAAGGCTTTCCTAGTCCTAGTTCCATTCCTGCCCCTAACCCCACCCCCTGGCAGGCTAAACATGCAACATGTGTTGCACAAAAGATTCCTTTAGCCTCCTGGCAACCGAAATCTCTTCCCAGCTCAAGGATAACGCAAAAGAATAGCTCAAAAAATCACACAAAATCGCACAATGGTCTACAAAAGGATCTGGGATCCTTTATCCTGCACAGATCCTGTTGCCAGTATTAAGGGAGGAGACCGTGAAATATCCTCCAGCTTGCCATATCTTTTGTATCTACACATGTCTCTTTCCTGTCTTTTTTCTGTCTTTCTTGTCTTTCTTGTCTTTCCTTCTTCCCATTCTTCTCCTTTTCCTGCGTTTCTTTCTTTGCAAAAAAGAAAAAAAAAAGAAAAGAAGTAGAAAAAATCTTTTCTCTATCTTGGCCAGAAGTTGTGGAAGAATTCCTCAAGAATGAGACAGCAAACACGCAGAAAGAGATGGCGAATAATAAGAAATACAAAAAATAAGAAAAGAAAGAAAAGTAAAACGAAATATTAAAGACACGCACGTAATTTCTTCAGAACTAGCAACCAAAACAACAACAACAACAACAATGAATTTCTACAAAAATAATTAAGGAAACAACAACAACAAAAAGCAGAAAAACAAACAAAAAAAAAACAAAAACATGAAGAACCAAAAACATTTATTTAAAAAATTTTATGACATTCGGTTCTGGGTTCTGGAAATTGAAGCTGAAAAATAAATTAGCTGAAAGTATAAAAATCATAATTCATAAAAAATAAAAACAAACATTTTCGATTTTGATTTTCAATTTTTTTTTTATGTAATTTCTTTTTTGTGGTGATTTTTTGTGTTTTTTTTTTTTCGAGGTTTGTCTTGTTGGTTAAAAAAAATACTTAGAAGGCGTGCCAAAGCATTAAATTTTAAGCATTAAATTGGTTAACAATTAAGAGTAAGAAAAAAAAATATAATAATTAATTACAAACAAGAGGGGATGTGTGTGTGTGTGTGGGGGGGGGGGGGGGGGATTATAAAATGAAGATTTTATGTTTTAAATAATTACAATTGGTTTTATTTTTTGTGTTGTTTGTTTTTTTTTTTTTTTGGAACATAAGTTAAAGGGCAACTAATTATATAAAAAATATATATATATAAATATATATATATATATATGGTAATGCATGTGTATGTGTAGGTGTGTGTTTTTTGTTTTTTTAACTTAAAATCATAATAATATCCCTGATTTTTTTCATTTCTTGTTTTTCATTTCCTTTGCTCTGACAATTTGGCGTTTTTTAAGGCTAACACATATATATCTATATATATATAGATAAAAAGTATATAGTATATAATATATATATATATATATATATGTGCTTTGTTTTTCTAGTAACTAGATCTGATATATATATCAATTGGCATTTAGTTGCTGATTTTTAGTTAACATATCGTTTATATGGCATTCGTTGTCAATACAAAAAATTATATATTAAACAAAATTACAAATTAAAACATACCCGAGAATTTCGAAAAAAAAAAATACTAAATATATATATATATATATATTTATAAAATTAAAATTAAAAATTAAAAACATTCGCCTTGAGTTTTGTGGTTGCTGAGGTATACTTGGAGGTGTTACACATTAAAAAAAAATGAAGCGTTTACAAATTATAATTATGGTTATTATATTATATATCGATATATCGGTTATACATTACAAAATAATAATACAATTCTTTAACATACAAAAATAAAATTAAATAATTTGCTGCTACAACAATTAGGAATTCTTCTTCTTCACTTTGTTTGTCAAAATCTTTTCTCCTTTTCTTTTTTTTTTTTTTATGGCAAACTTTTTGTTAGATTTCTTTCGTTTTTTTTTTTTTTAACAGGAATGAATGAATATATAATATATATTTTTTTAAGGGGTTTTGGGGGGAGTGAAAGGAGGCCAAAAAGGAGTGGCCGGCTGTCCAAGTTATCGAAATGCTGCGGCTTTTTTTTCCTTTTTTTAATGCAATTAATTCAAAACAAAAATTATTGCCTGCCAAGCAATAAAGCGTGTTTTCTTAAAAAAAAAATAATTAATTTAAATGTCAGTTAAAAAAAAAAAACAAATCGAAATTAATAAAAGGGAGAGATTAATTAGGATAATTAGGATAATTAGAGAATCAAAAACAAGGACAACCAACTGCAGTGCTGCTCAAACTGCGATTTCTTTTCTGTTTTTTTTTTTTTTTTTTTGGCATTTGATGTTGCAACTCAAACAGGACTCAGTTGCCACACGGGAGGCGCCCCCCTCCCCGAAAAAAAGCCCAGGAGCATTTCAAAACCCAGAATATCTCTGTCCCTAGTACATCTCTATGGCCTGGAACTCCTCCTCGATAAACTCCTCTTTGATTATCAGATCGTCGTACTCGGGATCTGGATCGTCCTGGACCTCGTCCTGGCCCTCGTCCTCCTCCTCCTCATCCTCCTCCTCCTCCTCCTCCACCTCCTCCTCTGCGATCATCTTCATTTCGATCGTCTCCTCATCGTCCTCCTCATCCTCCTCCAGCAGACTGTCGTCGTCGGCGGCCACATCGTCGATGGAGCGCTTCAGACTCTGGCGGGGATGGGATGAGCTTGAGCTTGAGCTTGAGCTTGAAGTTGAGGTTGAGGTCAGGGGAGTGGCCAAGGCGGGGGTCACGGTCAGGGAGCGGGCAAAGGCTGCCTTGATGGTGCCGGGAGCTGCTCCCGGAACCGTGGCTGCCACAGGCGTACCTCCCGCTGCTGCTGATGCTGCTGCTGCTGCTGCGGCGGCTGCTGCAGCGGCTGCGGCAGCGGCTGACTTCTTCCCCACCACCCTTGGACGCGAATGCGTCTCGAGATGCTTCCGGAGGTGATCCTTGCGGCAGAAACCCTTCTCGCAAATGTCGCACATGTGCTGCTTCAGCCCCGTATGGATCGCCTCGACGTGGCGCCGCAGATCGGTCTTGTGGTGGAACTGCTTGGGGCACTGATCGCACTTGTGCGGCTTGTCCTGGGTGCGGTGGCGCCCCAAATGCGTCGTATAGACCTCTTCGCTCTGGAAACGCTTGCCGCACTTCTGGCAGCGGAACGGGTACTCACCGGAGTGGAAGCTCTTGTTGTGCTGCGTCAGGTAGCAGTTCTTGGTGAACTCCTTGTCGCACTCCAGACACTTGATCCTGCCCGACGGCAGGGTGGTGGAGTGTGGCGAGGTGGAGCCAACGCTGCTGTTCCGGCGACGTTTCGCTGTCGTCGATGGTGTGCCACCTGCTCCTCCTCCGCGTCTCTTCTTTGTCACGGGGGCCAGGATCTGCTGCTGCTGCTGCTGCTGCTGTTGTTGTTGTTGCTCCATCTGGCGGTGATGCTGCTCCATCTGCTGCTGCTGCTGCTGCTGCTGCTCCAGGTGATGCTGCTGCTCGAGATCGAGTTGCTGCTGCATCTGCTCCAGCTGCTGGTGCTGGAGCTGGTAGGGATCCAGGTGGGCGTCCATCTGCTGCTGCTGCTGCTGCTGCTGGTGATGGATCAGCGTGGCCAGGCCATGGTCCAGCTCCAGGGCGGGTGTGGCCCGCGAGCTGCTCACCGTGGGCGAGTAGGGAGTGGCCAGGACGGTCAGCGTCTGGGTCTGCGCCTCCTGCTGACCCTGCTGGTGGGCATGCAAGGCCGTGGTCAGGGTATGCATCGGCGGCAGGTCTCCCTCCTGCGGCGATCGCTGCGCAGCCACCGAGTACGGCGAGAGGGGGGCGTAGCTCGGGAACAAGGATGCCGGCATCAGTTGCAGGATCTGGCCATCGCTGGTGGTGATCCCCGGATATCCTGCCGCCTCGGAGGACCCGCCACTACCAATAATAGTGTGATAGCTCATTGTGGGATCCAGCGGCTGCAGCTGCTGGTAGCATGGCGGCGGCGGCGGCATGATGGGCATGGTGTGCATGGTGGGCGGCATGGGCATGGGCATGGTGCTGGTGATGTGCGGCGGCTGCTGCGGCTGCAGCGGCGGCGGCAGCAGCTGCGGCGCTACTGTGGGGGTGGTGGTGGTGGCCAGCGGCGGCAGCGGCGGCGGCATGGGGCTGGTGGGTGGAGAACTGTTGCTGTTGCTGCTGCTGCTGTGCGGCATATTGTCCAGGATTAGCCCCTGTTGTTGTCTGAGTTGGAGAAGCTGCTCCTCCTGTTGCGGATCCTGATCCTGATCCTCCTCCTGCTGCTCCTGCTGTGGGTGGAGCGGATGCTGGTGAGGATGCGGCTGCGGCTGCGGCTGCGGCTGTTGGAGCACCGCCTGGTAGTGCGGCAGCTGCAGCTGCCGCATAGTGTCCGGCGGCGGCATACTGGTGGTGGTGGTAGTAGCTAGCGGCGTGATGCTGGTGCTGCTGCACTGCAGCATACTGGGCATGCTGGGCGGCATGTGCATGGTGGGCGGCATGGGCATGGGCATGGACATGGGCATGGGCATGGGCATGGGCGGCATGGGCATGGTGGGCGGCATGGGCATGGGCGGCATATCCAAAGCCAGCATGTTGTAGTCCATTCCCATAGGCGGCAGCATTCCCATAGGCGGCAGCGGCTGCGGCGGCGGGGTGGTGGGCGAGAAATCCTGCGTTACCCCCGCCCCCTGCTGAAACTCCCCCTCCTGCTGTTGGTAGATAGTAAGGGGCGAGCTGTTGCTGTTGTTGCTGCTGCAACTGTTGTTGTTGTTGTTGTTGTTGTTGTTGATGGGCGTGCTGCTGTGATATTGCCGCGCCCCCAGCAGATACGCCTGCTGCTCCGGCCCCGCCCCCGCTGCCACTGCCTGCTGCAGGTGACCTTCCCCCGGCGGCTGTTCCTGCTCCAGTTCCCGCTCCCCCGCCGCTGCTTCCTCCTCCGTGGCCATTGAGCTGTTGCTGTTGTGGGATAGGGTGTGCGGGGTGTGGGAGTGGTGGGAGTAGGTGTGCGTGTGGGTGTGGGTGTGGCTGCTGTCCTCCATTAGCTCGCTCTTTATAGCTGCCACCAGTGGCGGGGGTGGTGGTGTTTGTTGTTGTTGTTGTACTCGAATTGTTGTTGTTGTTGTTGTTGTTGGTGGTGGCGGTGTTGTTGTTGTTGTTGGTGTGATTGTTGTTGTTGTTGTTGTTTCGTTCAGCAGGCCCCTCATTTGGGAGGACGGCATTTGGGTGGTGATGGTGGTTGTTGTGGTGTTGTTGTTGTTGTTGTTGTTGTTGATGTTGTTGTTGTTGTTGTTGTTGTTGTTGTTGTGTGGGGCGGAGGGACCTGCTAGCCCGTTTGGGTGACCGTTCATAACGGTGTTGTTGTTGTTGTTGTTGTGATGATGTTGTTGTTGTTGTTGCAACTGTTGCAAGCTACTCGTTGCATGCTGTGGCGAAGCGTTTGTCGTGGATTGCACTTGTTGTTGTTGCTGCTGCTGCATGTAGCTGGAGTAGCCGCCGTTGGTGGCGCCACCGTTTGTGGCATAGCCGTTGGTGGTGGCATGGTGGTGGTGGTGGAGGTGCTGCTGCTGCTGCAGGGTGGTGGGCGAGGGCGAGGCCGAGTACTGGGAGAGGGCAGCGCCGCCCGACGCTCCACCTCCTCCCCCTCCCCCTCCACCGTAGTCAGGCGGGCTTCTGGGCGGCTCTGGAGGCGGGACATTAGCCGGCGGCGGCGGTGGCACCACCTGCTGTTGCTGATTGGCGCCTGTGGCAGCGGCAGCAGCGGCGGCGGCGGCAGCTGCAGCGGCGGCGGCGGCGGCTGTTCCCCGACGACTCGGCTTGGTCACCGGATCCCGGGAAGGATGATGATGCGCCGAGATGGGCAGCGTTGCAGGATCCGGCTGGCCGCTGGACTTGACCGCGTTCTTGTGCAACGTCGTGTTGTAGTGGCGCTTGAGGTGGCCGGAGCTGGTGAACCACTTGTTGCAGGCGGTACAGTTGTAGGTCTTGGGGCGACGCGCCTCGTTCGACTTCCAGGTGGCGGCCTTGGCGGTGAGGCTGTTGGCCGGCAGGACCGAGCTGGAGCTGGGCGGTTCGAAGCCGCGATAGCCGCTACCAGGTGGTCCTCCTCCTGTACTCTCCTGTCCTGGTCCTCCGGTGGTGGTGCTGGGGAACTCTGCCGGACTGGTGGCCACGCTGCCGCATAGCTCGCTGGCTCCTCCTCCTGCGGCCGTTGGGTCAAAGGACTTGTCGACGTAGTGCTGGGAGTCCGGATACTCGGACTTGATCATCGCATGGCCGGCGGAGTACTCCTGCTTGATGGCCACCGTCTGGTGGTAGGGCGACTGCTTCGGGGAGTAGTACGGGGACTTCTCCACGCCCACGCCCACGCCCACACCGAGTCCTAGTCCTAGTCCCAATCCCTGCTGCATGTAGGGCGGCAGACCCTCCACCGTCTGTTGCTGCTGTTGCGGCTGCTGCTGCTGCTCCCAGCTGTGGAGCGCCCGCTGTTGCATGGACTGCATCGAGTGGAGGGGATCGGGAAGGACACCCAAAGGCAGGACGGCGGCCATGGCCTCGTGCTGCTGCTGCTGGTGGTGGTGCTGGTGGTGTTGCTGCTGCTGCTGCTGGAGGAGCTGCTGGTGGTAGACCATCTTCTGGGAGTCGAGGTCGAGCAGCTCGCCGGGATTAGCGGCAGCGGAGGCGCCTCCATTCGGGGGCTGCGGGGTGGGCATCTCCTCCTTGATGTAGGGGGAGCTGGCGTAGCCGCTGCTCCCGTACGGTGACTCCCCATGGACGTTGGCAATGTGCTCTTGAAGCTCCGACTCGTTGGTGGTCAGGATGCCGCATTTTTTGCACTGCAACTTGCAACCTGCGCCGTTGTTGCCGTTGCCGGTGGCGCCTCCTCCTCCTCCCGGGGAGCCGGGCGTCTGACCACTGCCCAGCTGGAGGTGGGAGGAGGTGGAAGTGGGACTGCTGCTGCTCACCACCCGCGGACTCATCGCCGATGTGGTGGTACTCACCGCGCTCGGTGCACTCACCGCCTCCTCTGCGGTGGCACTCACAGCTGCCCCCAGGCCGGAGGTCGGGGTCTGGAGGTACGGATGGTAGCGGACTCCTCCGGCGGTGCTCTTGCCGTAGTCTCCGAGTCCAAGTCCCACTCCGACCCCCCCGAAAGCGTAATCCCCCCTCCGACGCCCTGCTGCTGCTGCTGCTGCTGCTGCTGCTGGTAGAACTGCTCGTAGCTGTTGATGTAGCTGCTGGCGTATCCTTGCTGCTGGTGTTGCATCTCCCCTCCGTACAGGCTGCCATAGAGTTGTTGTTGCTGCTGCTGTTGTTGTTGTTGCACTTGCACCTGTTGTTGTTGTTGTTGTTGCTGTCCTGTGGAGGCAGCGGCGGAGTACATGTGATGGGTGGCATAGGGCTGGTGGGTGATCCCCGACGCCTGTTGCTGCTGCTGCTGTTGTTGTTGTTGGGGATCTGTGGCCATGCCTTGTTGTTGTTGCTGCTGCTGCGTCTGCTGCTGCTGCGGGGGCTGCGGGGTGCCGGGCTGATTGTCGCTGGAATCGGCTGCGGCACTGATTGTGGCATTGGGCGTGGCAGGCGGACTACCGCCCACAACGGATCCCGAGCCACCTCCCCCTGATCCTGATCCTGATCCTGATCCTCCTCCTCCTCCTGATCCTGCTGTTCCTCCTCCGCTGTCACTGCTGGCGGCGGCTAGCGCCTCTGCCGCATGCAGTGGCGGCATTTCACTTTTGATGCTCGCCATTTACCGCTACATAAGTCGCTGCTACTGCGGCTGTTTCTCTGCTACTGCTACTGCTGCTTCTGCTTCTGCTGCTGCTTCTGCCGCTGCCGATGCTTGCGCTCTCGTTGCTGCCGCTCTCGCTGCTCATTGCTCTCCGGGATCAGTGGCGCATCCTTCTCCGTCGGTTTCGGTGTTCGTTGGCTTTCCAGCCGATCGTTGAGTTTTTTTTTAAATTAATTTTTATTTATTTTTGGTGTTTTTTATTGTTAATTTGTATTTGTTTTTTGTATTTTGTATTTGTACTGCAAGTAAGTAAATTGTTTTACAGTTATTAGTTGATGTTTTCTTTTGAGGATTTTTCAATACACACGCTCACACATACACACTCAAGCGTCGTTATTGTTTTCGTTTCTAACGGTTCTTCTTCGCTCTTCTTCGTTCTTTTTGCGAATTCTGTTTTGTGTTGTTGCACTGGAAAAATAGTTTTTGTTCTTTGTTTTGGGAAACTACACACAACACACACACTCACACACTGTCAGAAACACACGTGAAAAAAAATATATGTATGTGCGAGAGAGAGATCCTCGAGGAGATCCTCCGTTTATTCTCTTACTTATCTGCGCCTTCGCTTTGCGCGGCTCTTCGTTGGACTTCGTGTGCTCCGATATATTCTCTTGCGTCTCCCTTGCGCCGCCTCGTTCGCTGCTTAATCTCGTGCTGCTTCTTAACCGAAAACACAAAATTCCGGCGTACGATTGTCCAACACAAAAATAATTTATAAAAAAAAAAACAACTACGTTTTTTTTGGTAAGAAAAGCAAAACTAAAGAGGAAACGTAACGAAACGTTTTGAAACTGATCGCGGCCCACTGTGCTTTTTCGTAAATTTTTGTGAATCTTTGTGAATTTTGAATTTTGTTTGCGAACCGGCGATTGACTTTTTTCTTTCTCCGTTCTTCTTTGTTCGCCCGCTTCGCCGGTGAGTTGCTCGATAATAAAGCCGAAGCCGATAATGACAACGATGATGATGATGATGATTCTTCTTCTTCACTCCGAGATCACTTGGATTTCTTTTATCGTTTTTCTTTTCGTTTTTTTTTTTGTTGTTTTTTTTTTTTTAAACCGTGGATCGAACAGAAAAAAATTGTTTACGAACACAATAGAACTTTATAACTTCTGATTCTGATTTTTTCGTTTTTTTGGTCCGAAAGAGTTTTTGAAAATTTTGTTTGCCGAAATGTGTTTTTTTTTTTATTTGCCAAAATGCTTGTTTTGCCGTTGGATTTATGTGGGGAAATAAAACAAAAAAAGGGCGCTAAAAGCTAAATAGCCGCTCCACTCCGTTCGCACGCTTCGTCGCTTGTTCGCCCGAGTCCTTCTTTCTGCTACGGCGTTCCAAATACAAATGACCGACGTGCGAAGCTGGGCTTTTTGAAAACCTTTCGTTGATGACAGTTGACGGCTCGGCTCGGGAATTCACGAAGCGGGCAACACGCGCTCGGCTGCCCGATTCTGCCGCAGACGAATCACGAAGCCTTTTTCCTTACGCACACACACACACATGCATAGACGAGCGCAGAACGTCGCCGGCATAGCGCGGCAGAGGCAGCGCGAGCGAGAGAGAGCGCGGCTTGTGTTGGCATGGCAGCGCTGCCTCGCATCGCGTCGCGGCTTACTTGATCGATTACTGTCTATCGGCCGTGCCAGTGTTATCGATAACGCCTTGTGGGTGGATTTTCGGCATAAGTGGAAGCGAGAAAGGTGCTAACAAGGCTGCTTTTGCCGGCTTGGATTCGCTGTTATCGTTCTGTTATGTGCCTGGACTTGCTGTTAGTTTGCATAGCGTTCCCCGCTCTCTGCTCGCGCTCTCTCCTAAAGCGGCGGCAGAGGCTCAGCGTCGCAGCCGGCGTCTCCTGTGTATGTGTGTCCTCTATGTACAGCGGCTTTATGTGCCGCTGCCGCTAACGCAGCCGTTGCTGTCTCTGTCAGTTGCTGCTGCGGCTGCATTTGATTTTTCTTTGACTCTGCCTTTGCATTGTATTTGCCTGACTTTGATTTTTCTTCCTTTTTCTTTTTTTGGGGAATTAAAAATAAATTAAACTAAAATTAAGGGAAATTATTTAAAGAATCTGTAGAAGAATCTAATTTTTATAGGAATTCTAAGTTAGAATTGTTTTAAAATAGGTTTTTGCTTAAAAAAAAAGGTTTTTGTTAAGGATTTAAGGAGTAAAGTTTGGTTTTTTGATTTAGTTTTGATAAATAAACGTTAAAAAAACAGTTACTTCTTATAGAAGTTTAGAAAACATGTTTTTTGAAACTCTTAAAGATAGAAAACCTTGAATTAAGGCCAATTTCTGGATTTATTTCTTGGCTAAAAACTAATTATAAGTTTTTTGGAGACTTTAAAAAACTCTTGAAAACAATTGGCCAGCTGTGTTGCAACTAACTGTTTTTATTTTGCATATAAATCGATAATAGAACGGCAATTAGTAGCTTGGATTAGTCAGGGAATTTGGTAAGAGTCCAAGTCCAAGTCTGAGTCACCGGTTCGGGCCGGGCCAAGACCGATTCGCACTACTAGCCTAGTTTTGGAGCCGGGTCCGGCCGATTACCGGCCTCACAGATCTCGTAAAAGTTGTCAACGTTTAAAAAAAAAACAACAAGAAAAAAAAGGAAAAATTAATAAACTCAAGTTTTATTGCGGGGACAGGCCAGCGACGATAAAGAGGCAACTAAAAATAGCCGCGGGAAGGGTTTGGGCCTTAGTTTTGGCTCTTCTACGTTTTGTTGTTGTTGTTTTTTTTTGGTATTTTATGTTTTGTTTTTCTTTTTCGTTTTTTTTTTGTCCAGGTCTGGGATTCAAACCCAACCGAGAATGGCCCAAAAGTGTTTAAAAATCTCGTAAGCCAAAAGCGAGGGCTAATGGAGCTGGAGCTAAGGCCCAGAGCCCAAAGATACATCGCATCCACACGAACGGACCAAAAACCCACACAAACACACACACACACACACACACAGATACGTTCCCTGGGCCGTTGGTGTGCGTGCGGGGCCTTGAGGAAGAAGAGTTGTGTGCCTGTGTGTGTAGTAGTGTGAAGAGCAGCATGTCTGTCTGCTGCGACAGAGAGCGAGAACGAGACAGAGTCACTCAGTCAGGGAGTGAGTAAAAAAGGGACAGCAGGAACAGAGCTCTCCAAAAATTTACATACATGATTGTCATAAAAAATCAGCAAGCAAATTGTCAAATCCCTAAACTGACAATAAAACAATAAAGAAAACGAAGACTCCAGCGACGACAACGACAACAACAACGACAGCGAAAGTGGGTAAAGTGGAAACAGGCAAAAAGAAGAAGAAGAAGAAGAAGGGGCCAAACGGCAAAAAGAACGAGCCATCTGAGAGATACAGTGGATCCACAGCTGAAAGATACCGCCAAAGGATCCCTCTCCCTAAAACTCTACTTTTGGACTAAAACTCTACAAATGGCAAGTCTTTTTTAATCTATTAACCAATTAATATTATATTTATTTATATCTGGGATGATCCTTAACACAAGTAAGGATTATATTATATTTATATATATATTCTATATTTATATCTAACATGATCCTTGATAAGATTCCGTTTTTATTCCCTTTAAAACAATTCATAAATTCTTTCTTCTAAGCTGGGTTTTAGAATAAGTCTTTGTAGTCTAGGGTTTTGATAGATATATCCATCTTAAAGAACATTTTCATGATATTTTGTAACAAATAATTAATGTTTTTGATCAATTCTTAGATCTAGTTTAGGTTTTTGATAGATATATCCATCCTATAGAACATTTTCATGATATTTTGTAAGAATTCAAACATATTTTTAATATATTTTTGGATCTAGTTTGGGTTTTTTGATATATATATTTGTCTCATGTAATATTTAAATGATTTTCTTTAACAATTCATTATTCAATTCATGTTTTTTCATGTTTTTTCAGGTTTTTTAACAATTAAAATTAATGTTTTGGGTACATTTTCTAAGCTGGGCTCAAGAAAAGATGTTCTAATTTAGGGTTTTGGATAAATGTACAATTTTTTTGGGGTTTTAATGGGTTTCTCTAACAATCTATAAATGTTTTTGATAAAAATTTCTTGGCTAGGTTTAAGAGAAATCTTTCTAGTCGATGTTTTTGATGGTATTGTTTATCTTATAGAACATTTTAATGATTTCCTGTAACATTTCATAAATGTTTTTGATCAAATTTCCGATCTGGGTTCAAGAAAAGTTGTTCTAGTTAAGGGTTACGATAGGTTAAATACATTTCTTTATCTTATAGAACATTTTAATGATTTTCTGAACCACAAACCATAAACTCCCTTCTAAAATGTCACTCCTTTTTAGTCAATTTTGACTTTAAAGCAAATTTAAACATAAATATTTCTATTCTCTGTTCTATAACCGATCAAAGGGTTTATTTCGAAGTAAAAATTTCAGTAAAAGTCAATCAGCCTTAATCAGCTTTACGCAAGCTCCACTGTACTCCCCACAAATTGTTAGCAGATGCTGCAAGAAAAGTAGGGCGACAAAAATATTGTCGGTACAAAAAAGTTGCAGAAGAAAACCGCAAAATACCCCAAAGAAAGTAGAAGAAAGAAGACCAGCTGATGCAACTGTTGCAACAATAAATGTTGCATGCACCAACAAAACCTTTGTCTGTTTTCAAACCTTTTTTTAAATTTTTGCGGGAAGAATTCCAGGAAATCCATTCCATAAAGTTTTGTAGCACAAAGCTTGGAGAATTAGGGGATTAGCGGATGAGGAGTAGAGGATGGGAGGGGATTAGCTGATTAGGTGATTTTTATGGCGCATTTATGGTCAGTGCAACGGCTGTTGGCCAGGTAGACGGTCGGTGCAACCTAACGACAGTTGCACCCTTATCCTTGCAATTAAAATCCTCGTTTTTGTTGGTGATGTTGCTGCAAAGGAAAGGCCACTTCTAATTGCAAGGTGCGTGGTCGGGTCAGGGGTGAGGGGGAGATCTTGCGTGCAATGTCAATCACAGTCGTCCTTTTCTACCATGCGTGTCTATACCTGTGTGCCTGTGTGTATGTGTGCGACAGTTAATGACTTTTTAATTGAGCTCGTACAGCTGTCCAGGTTTCAGCGCCGTTACTTTTTAATTGTAAGTATTGAAGGAGAGACAGAGACAGAGTGAGGGAGTCAGAGACTGAGACCAAGAGGTGGAAGGAACCAAAAAAAAACTCAAGAGAGAGGGCGCTCCAAGCCTCGGTCGCAGCTTAAACTCTGGCTTATGTAATGCTGGCGCCGCTCAGCTCCACATAAGCCCCAATTCCGATGACTCACTCACTGCCTGCCTGCTGCCAGGGTCAAGCCTGTCGCTCAGCCGCAGCAGCGTTGCGGCAGCATTGCGGCAGCGCCGTTTGTTGTGGTTTCTTTGCACGCTTTCTTGTGCACGTTCTTTCTGCCGGAGCCGGCTCCAAGTTTGCTTTCTCGCTGTTATTGTTGTTGTCTCACTCAGTGGGGTGACGATGGGGTTTTATTTTTCGAGGGGTATATTAGACTAAAGAGAGGGTATGTAACAGGTTTTTGGTATTAACTAGACATATTTAAATGCCACCCTACTTAGCAAATCAGTTAAGCAAAAAATCGGATTAGGCAAGACGCAAAAAAAAAGGGGTATCATTAAATCGAAACCCTAAAAGGGTGTTAACTTCTCATGTGGTCCTCGCATTATTGACTTTGTTGCTGCGATGCGGAGAGAAGAGCAAGCAAATAGCAACAGGAGGGAGGAGAGCAAACAATATATTCGTCATACACATGTCTTGGCCCTGTAATGGAGCCCACGAATCTAATTGGAAATAAATACATACGTGCCATATGATCGCCTGAATTGAATGGAATTTATATTTAGATCGCAATCGTAATGTTTCATTGAAATTTTGTGAAAACTATTGCTTCGAGCTTAGTTTTTGGTGATTTTTTTTTTTTTTTGGAATAACTAAAAACCAACCGATCGAGACGCGATATTTGCTATTCACACGACGACAGTTGTGGATTACACAGCAAGAATTTCTTTGTGGTTTCTTTGCGCTTCTCTACTTTTCCTTTATTATTTGTGTAGTGATTGTTGTTTTTGTTGGTTCTGCCTCTTCTTGTCAATGATTTTCGTTTGCTTTCTCGCTCTCCCCCCCACTTTATTTCATACTTTTTGTTTGTTTAACACTTCTTTTTCTTCCTGGTCTTTTTTTTTAAGAGGGGGAGGGGAGCGCTTCTCATTTGCATATTTCCGAAGATTTGCCAGTTGGGATTTCCATATCTGCGTTTGGAACTTTCATAAAGATATTTAGATACTAAAGATTATCTAAGATACAATATCTTACAGTCTTTTGGAAAAAAATAATTATTTTTGAGGTTGAAAAGCGAGAAAAAAACTCACATTTTGAAAAATGTCGGTAGGAAAAAACAACAAAAGGAAACTAAGCCAAACCAAAATAACAAAACGAGCGACAAATGCTGCTCGATCATAATTGAAAAATGCATGCTAGCCAACAAAAACAAAAACAACGCAGCAACAGCTATGGGAAAACAACAAAGAGGGAGAAAAAAAAACAAGAGAAACACACAAAAAAAAACAAAAAGCAGATGCACAACGAAAATGCCAACACACGCAAACGGTGCGATGAGGGGTTGGGAGGGAGAGGGAGAGCGACAGAGACAGCAAGCAGAGAGACTTGGCACGCAAAGGAATTGAAATTTTAAAGGAATTCAATTTGAAATGCAAACAATGCAACACTCACACACTGGCAAACACGCAAACACACACGCACACACACTCGGGCATTTGCCCGCCAAGAAATGCAACAAAATGGCAATGAAATACGAGACAGCAAGCAAGGCAGCGAAAAGAGCAGCGCAGCCTGCAGAGGCGTCATCGCAAAGGGGGCCCAAAACAGAGGGGAACAAAACAAAGGAATTAATTAGCTTTGAGCTAATGAGCTTTGAAAAGTATCTCAAAATCCGTTAGATGCTATCAAAGAACTCAAACGTTGTTTGGGTTTGAGTGATTTTTTTGGAGGGTTTTTTTTTATCTCTTTCTCATCTCAGTAACTCTAAAACCATAAGGTTTTAAGACAATATGATAAAAATATTATAAAAAAAGATATTAATATATAAAAATTCTAAATTATTTCTTAATTATGAAAAATGTTCCCAAAAAAAAGATCTATTGGGTCCTCAAGATACTAAATTAATATCCTGCTGGGTTTGTAAAACGCCAGACAACCCCCCCACCTCTCCCCCTGCTGGAGGACGCGCCGCCCGCTAAGCAGCGACTTTATTCGTGTCCTTACGTCCTTTTTGGGTTCGACCGCCCGCCGCGAAGCCGGCTAATCCTTGTCTCCTTCTTTATTACCACCTCGTACCTCGTCCGTTGGCATTTTTGCAACTCCGATGCTGGCAACAACATGTGCAACACGTTGCAAGGCTGCCTGCAACAACACATGGCCGCAGCGATGCAATTTTTGTTCTTGTTTTCCAGATTCCAGTTTTTAGTTTTTAGTTTTCAGTTTCTAGTTTCCTGTTTCCCTTTTCTCTTGATCTTTATCATTCCCCTTCATCCCTAATGGCGTGTCCTTTTTGCTCTAGTTTTTTTTTTCCTTACTACTGCAGGGTCCTTTCGGCGTTATCCTTGTTGTCCTTTCTTCCCTCTTCTCGATGGTTTGAAAGAAAGCAACAAGTTGGAGTGCATTTTTTTATTTTTTTATTGAAATAAAGTGTTTTTTTTTATTTGAATTTTAGTTAGGCGTTAAAAATATTTAAGAAATAGAGATGTTATTAAAAAATAAATTATTTTGGTTTATTTAGAGGTTTTTAAAAACACTTTTTGGAACTAAAGTAAAGAACTAAAGGAACTAAAAAAACACTTTTTTGGATCCAAACTCGCTTTTCCCTGAAATTTTTATAAAAAGTTGAATAAGTTTTAACTTAAAAACTATATTTATTTTCATAAAAAACTATTAATTAAGACCTTTGCCTTATTTTTAGGTCATAAACTTTCCCTTTTCTAGTCAAATATTTTGCTTTTAAAGTTCATAAATTTTTCATAGCCTACTTATGGGGGCTAAAGGACTTGGCCCGTCTCTTATTTGATTAAATTAGATTCTCTAGAACTTGCAGAGGAAAGGAGGGATGAAGAGGGGGGCTTTACATAGTTTTAATATTCAATTCCAAAAATAAATAAATTGATCTATCAAAGAGTTTTTGCCAATAATTTATGCCCCAACAATTACTTGGAAAGTTGGAAACGCAATTCGTTTTGGATAGAGCTTCGAATAGAGCTTTGGATTTTGTATCCTGAATCCGTAAAAAAAATAATAACGGTTAAAAAGGGAAAGCCGTGACTGACAGAGCAAATTGACACCGGAAATTGGGTAAAACAAAAGTCAGCGTGGGCAGTTGGCCAACACGAAAGGGGGAAAAGGGCTGAGACGGAGACGAAGGACTTTCGACTGCCTTTCGCCGAGTCCAACTGTACTTTTCGTTTCGCACACACCAACACACCAACACACACACACACACGCGCGCTCTCCAAGTTTTAATCATTAAAAATTGTAACTGTTATTAATATTTAAGGCTTCTACATAAAGCCAACCATGTGTGTGTGTGTGTGTGGGTGGGGTGGGGGTGGGGGTGTGGCAGAGACGAGAACACACACACACATACTGTTGCAAGGACTTAATTGCAAGCCATCGTGTCCGTCGACGTCGTCGCCGTTGCCGCTTTTGCCGTTTTTGCCCACATGACCGGGCTTTTTGGGGTAACCTCTAAACCAACCCCTTGTTGGGGTCACCATGGCCTACCCCGCCCCCTTATTTTTACCTCCCACTTTTCCATTCATTTGGCTTGACTCTAAAATATCCAAGCGCCAATTTAAATTTAATATCGACGCATGGGCAATCCACCACCAATACATGGACAACACAAACACACACACTCTGACACACACACACACACACACACTCTGACACACACATACACACCGGATGCTGGCTCTTCTTCCTCTTGTTCGTTAACGGCATCTCTCGCTTCTCGTAAATCTATTTGGCACATTCATGCATAAAGTATTTAGTATCTTTGAGATACCTTTTTAAACCGCACACCAACTACACACACAGATACACTTTGTGTAGTGTAATTTAGAGGGGGGAGATAAGAGCAGGGGGCGGGGTAGGTGGCGGCTGGATTGGCAGGCGTCAAGTTCATATGGCAGCCAACCAAAATGCGCGGACATTGGTCCTTTGAGGAGGGCGGGGCGGGGATGGCCGACACTTTCACTTGCAAATATCCGTGTGAGTGTAGGTGAGAGTGATACGTGTGTGTGTGTGTGTGTGTAAGGATGTGTGTGTGTGGGAGCTCAAATAAATTAATTTCGAATGTAAACCAGAGAGAACAACAAATACAATTTCAACTCTACAAACAGACACACTCACACACACACACACACACTCACACACACCGCACACACACACAAAAACACACACATTCACACAGAATTTACAGAAATAAATTGAAAGGATAAAACGCGGCAAAGGTAGAGGGATACGAGGATGTTAAAAGGATAAATTAATACACATAAATTTCAGTTATATTTATAGATTTATTTATTAAAAAGTTTGTAATTTAATGACTAGACAAAAATAGCTTAACATCCTCTTAAAGTTTGGGGTTTTTTTTTTTATTAAAATAAACAAATTTAAAAAAAAATACTCTAATTTTGTAAACTTTCCGAAGAGAAATATGTATTTTTGGATAAAGATCGCCCAAAAAAAAAATAGTTGAATTATTCGCAAATAATTTTATTTATTTTCCAAAACTAACCCACAACTTGGAATATAATAAAGTTATTCAGAATTTGATTAGACAATATAGAAAGGATAAGAAAGGATATTATAGATATATAGATACTTTAGATATCATAGAAAACCTAGAAAGGAAAGATATCTTCGAGTGGAATCGAATGCTAGCGATTTCTCTTGCTAAAAGATATACCAAATATTGGATATAGGATAGGATATAGGATATAGGATATCGGATATCGGATCTTTAGAGGAATATCAGAATCAGAATCAGACCAGTACCAAGCTTTTACTTCCAAAAAAAACACCAAAATTATAGCATTTCCGATCGTTCAGTTGTATGGGAACTATAAGATATAGTACTCTGATCTGTATAAAACTCTTCAGATTGCTTTAGATTCTTATAAAAGACGCTCTGAGCGAATCTTTAATCTTTGTATCTTTAAAAACCGCGAAGTTATGGCCATTTCCGATCGACAATTTGTATGGCAGCTATAGGATATAGTCATCTGATCCTTATGAAACTTTCCAGACTGTTTTAGATTCCCATAAAAGAGCCTCTAATCAATTATTAACTTTCCATCTTTAAAAACCTCAAAGTTATGACCATTTCCGATCGTTAAGTTATATAGAAGCTATAGGATATAGTCAACCGATCCCAGTCCATTCGAGTTATATACTGCCTGTGATAGAAAGAAGGTTGCCTGCAAAGTTTGAAATCAAAAGCTTTAAAACTGAAAGACTATATCTCCTCCTCCTGCTTTTATCTCCTTGTAAGCTGATCCTGATCAGGAATATATATGCTTTATAGGGATTATATATGCCCAAGATACCTCTGCAAGGCTAAAAAATAAATAAAAAATCTTTTAATTTAAAGTTAGAGATAAAGTAAAGATTATTTTATTTTCAAATCAAAAGTTTTACTCTTCCAATTAGGGAATTTTTTTTTAGTTTAAAGATAATATTATTAATTGATTAATGATATAATAGGTTTCTTTTTGATTATCAAATTTGTGAGGGATTCTTTCGGGGAGGGGGGATTCTCCAAAAGGACTTTTAATCGGGAGAATCCAGGTCTATCATGCTGAAATCTTCACAAAGAGCCTTTGAATTGTCGATTAGAAGATTTCCATTTGGATCCAATAACTCTTCGGGATCCGAAATTTTGCGCATTCTAAATGAAAATTAATAATAAATAAAAAATATATAATAAATATTAAAAAAAACATACTTCTTGGGTGGAGTCTTCTCATCCTCGATGGAGTCCTTGCTGCGTTTCAAGACCGAGGGGGCCTGCTCGTTGGTGCTTTTTGTGGCAAAGGCCTTTAGTTGAAAGTTTCAATAAAAAAAAAGAAACTTGAGAGTTGCTGAAGAAAACCTTTTTTTTAATAATTACCTTGTTTACTTGTTGACCAAAAAATAAATCATTTATAGCCATTTTGTGGGATCCAAGACTTGAAGAATCTCATAGACGTAACACCAGGATGTCTCGAATGAAAAATTCAAGAGATTGTGAACAAAATTTTGGCAATTGATAGAAAACTCCAGAAGGACAGAAAGAACAAAGCCTACTTGCTTTAGGGACTTTATCGATGAGATAATGACAGAGGGAAATTATTTAATCCCTTGTAATCGATATTTATTTATTTTTTTTGCAAATATCGCAAGAGCTTTTCAAAATCTTCTTCTTTCTTTTTTTTCGATTTATTTCGTTTATTTTTTATCGGTTTTTTTTTTTTTATAAAAAAGTTCCTTGTTTCATAAATTCCTTTCTAATCCTAAACTCTGATCGGGAAATGATTTTCGATGCAAACGGAAATTGGAAAACCCGCGAGGATTTTAATTTCATGTCCTGAATGTCCTGCCCCTCCCCCCCTTTCTATAGTTTTTTTTTTAAGCTGCTTGGCCAAGCTTCCTCTCTGCCTCCCCCCCCCCCACCCGTTCCAACTCACAAAGGGATAATTTACGAAATTTGAATCTTGGAAATTGTTAAAAGCATTTCTCCATCTCCCTGTCTCTGTCTTGATCACGCCATCTCTTTCACTTGTCAAAGAAGCACACACATCTGTGTGTGTGTGTGTGTGTGACTGCGTGTGTGTGAGACTGCGGGTGTGTGTGTGTGCGCATGTATTTCAAAATTGCAAAATGTCTACCGTGGACATTGGAAGTCGGCATCGCCAGCGTCCGCCAAGGCCAATTTTGTACTGTACAATTTTACACTGCAAGAAATTAATGTGCGAAAAAAATAAAAATATTTTGAAAATAATCGTAAAAAATACTACAAATATTTTTGAAAATAATCATTAAAAATACTACAAATATTTTGAATCAAATACGTAAAAAATACTGCAAATATTTTTGAAATAACCGTAAAAAATACTACAAATATTTTGGAAAATAATCGTAAAAAATTTATTTATAAAATCTAATAATTTGATTAGCTTTAATTTTCGATTTCTCTCAGTGTACTGCCTCCCCTTCTGTGTCCGATTCGCCCGCTCGCTCGCACCCACACACACATGCCGGGCGGCACATACATCTTGGCTCGACGTCCTTGCCCCAAAACTCATTTGTACAACGTTCTCTCTGCCACTTTCTCCGCCACCCACTCCATGTCCTGCTTCTCCCACTCCATGTCCTGCTTCTCCCACTCCATGTCCTGCTTCTCCCACTCCATGTCCTGCCAACCAACCCCCACCCCCACCCTCCTCCTGTCCAATACACGAAATATGCATACGTAACGGACAGTTTCTGAGGGGATGGGGGATTGGGGGTGAGATATTTTGAAAATATCCTGGAGCTGGGCGAGGTAGGAGAGGTGGGGGAAGGGGTAGTGGGGTTGGTTTTCGGGTTTTCGGTTTTTGGACTTGAAATTTTCTGCGATAGACGAACACATCCTGGCTTCCTGTGCCAGCGCTCCCCACCACCACCCCTCTCGTCTATTATTTTTAGCCAAATGCTTCCTGAACTGTTTTGAATGTGTGACAGCCGACAACAAACCCCCCGCATGTCCTGTTAGTCCTTGCTGCTCCTGCTTCTCCTGGCTCTGGCTCTGGCCTTGCCCAGTTTTCGAAAATGTAAACTCATCATAAGTGGACCAGAGACTGTGTGTGTTTGGTCTAAAGGAGCCAAAGCAGACATCCTTTCAGAGGGGGGAGGTGGGTGGGAGAAGGACAGTAGGTGGGAGGACGATGGGCTCAGGACGATGGGTGGTGTGTGAAAGGCGGGATTCTGGGCGGACATTGTGCGTCGCAAGTGTTGTGAATGGACATGCCACTCCAGGACTTCAAAGGGGTGTGGCAGGGGGATGTTTAAGGGGGGGGGGGGGGGGTTGGAAGGGGATTGGAATTGTAAGTTGGAGAGGGATGGGGAGAAGGACGAGGACGAGGACATGGTCGGAGGCTGGAGCATTGGAGCACGAACGGATTTTACAATGTTCTCCAGCTCGATCTCAATGTGTGTGTGTATTCAATACATGTGTGTGTGTGTGTGTGTGTGTGTGTGTGTGTGTGAGTGTTTATTTTACAAACACACATAAACAAATGCAGAGTGAAAAGCGAGGGCGGAAAGAAAAGTTATGGGGAAACAGAAACTAAAATTTATTACATGGAAAAGATAGAAAAAAAATTCTAATTTTTTCTAAAATTTTCTAATTTCTTAGGATAAAATAAAATAGAAAATAAATATATATAAATAAATGAGGAATAAATAGATGAAATAGTTGAATAGATCTCTAAAAAGTACCGGGTATTAGATAGTTCTTATTTTTTGTTTATAAATGTTTATAAATTTCCTCTTTTTTCTGTTGACCAAATCTGTGGTTTTATTCGTAATTTTGAAATTAAAATTTAAAAAGTACCGGGTATCATATATATCTGATAGTTTTGACTAAGTAATACCTATAATTTTTTAGGGTTTTATAAGATATTTATAAAGATATCTATAATATAGTTTATATTCTTTGTTTTTTCTTGGAAAATATTTTAAAAAATTGCAATATTTTAAATGTTTTTCTCTAAATTTCCATAAATTAAAAAATGGAAACTTTAAAAGCTTGCCGTTTTTGGCGTGAAAGGACTCGTTGGTGGTTGCTAGTTTCCTTGGACTGGACTGCGAAACACTCATATGCGTGTGTGTGTGTGTAGAGAGTCCTGACCAAGTGGTGCGTCTCCGACTCCATCTGCTACTCCTTGTCCTGCTCCTGCTCCTGCTCCTGCTCCGGCTCCTCCTCCTTATCCTGGTTCCTGCTCCTTTACCGTTTCAGTTTCCAGTTTCCGATGTCTGGACCGGCTTCGGCTCTGGCTCTGCAGCTCGTCCTTCGGGGCTTGTTGGTCCTTTCGGCCTGCCTGCGTCCTTCCTGCTGGCTGCTGTTTCCTCTTTTTTGCGTAATTTACGAGATTATTTCGCACACACACACACATGGACGGCATAGGGGAGGATAGGGGTTAGACAGAGAGAGAGAGATTATGGCGGAGACAAGGACACACAGCCACGCATAATGATGTTGGCTTGTCTTGGACAGCCCAGTGGGTGGTTGGGTGGGTTGGGTGGCTTGGGTGGCGGAGTGGGTGGCTTTTGGAGCGAATTTTGGGTGGTTTTTGGACTGGTCTTGTCGTAGTTATTGCTTGCGGGCATTCATTTTAATTTTAAAACAACAGCAGAGGCAGAGGCAGAGGCAGAGCCAGGGGCAGGGACGGGCAAGGCCTAGGAGGAAACACACACCGCTTACAAATGGCAAACAATTTTCAGACACACACACAGATACAGTCTCACAAACACATTCGCAGAAACACACACACTCTTACAGACACACACATATGGTTACAAGGGTTGCCAG
The DNA here is from genome assembly GCA_035047325.1 of Drosophila vallismaia. Classification (NCBI taxonomy): domain Eukaryota; kingdom Metazoa; phylum Arthropoda; class Insecta; order Diptera; family Drosophilidae; genus Drosophila; species Drosophila vallismaia. The sequence goes on along the minus strand of JAWNPU010000025.1, from coordinate 8,363,199 downwards.
CCCATTGGCATCTTGTAGCAAAATATCTGAAGGTATCAGGAGGAGGAGGAGGAGGAGGAAAAGGACTTTTGGGAGGAATGAGTCGGTCATCAAATGGAAAACTGCCACTGCCACAACCTCTGCCTTTGCCAAATGGAAAATAGGAAATGGTTTTGAGTCCTGCGAGATGAAATCTTTCCATCAGGAAGAGAACCCACAAAGCCTGCAACGAATGCATTATTTTAATGCATTTTTTTTTTATCGTTTTTTTCTTCGGTTATCAATCAATTAAAAATTATATTCGCGGTTAACCATTTTTTCGAAGGTCCTTCCCTGTCACCTGGATTGATTGCTAAGTTTTTGAATCTAATTTTCAGGCACTTACCGCGGGAAAGGGTTACAAAATATTATATATTCAGAAAACAGATTGCTTTCAGTTGCTTTTTATGGTTTTAAAAAAGAAATCCTAAAACAACCCTTTTTAATTGAATTTTTGACATGTCCTGACATGTTTCCCTTATGAAAAAAAAAAATAGAAAAGTAGCAAGGAAAGTGAAAATATTTTGAATAAAGTTAAAGAAAACATTGCGATATTAAATTACTTTTGAAAAATTCCAGATTTTTAATTAAAATTTAGATTAAAAAATACTTAAAGTTTGTTTCTATTTAGTTTAGATTTTCTGCTCTATTTTTTTTTTGCTAAAAAAAATTCCCGAAAAGATTGTTTTGACCTTCAGGCTTGGTTTCGTTTTCGTTAGGGAGGGAGGATCTGCTTGACCTGTCCAGGACTTGGACCGAATCCTATTCATCATTTCACACAACAAACCCAAATTCTGTCTGCTTTCCACTTTCTACTTTCTACTCTCTCTCTCTCTCTGTGGACTTTCTTTGGTTCGACTGGATGGATGCTTTCAGTGTCATTAGTTTTGAATAAGCCATAAATTAAAGATTAAAATATACGCTCGCTCCTTCTTTGGTTATGGCCAAGGATTTTGTGGCAGGGCGAGGATGTGTGGGTAATGGACATGGCCAGCTGCGAACGGGTGTGTGAAAGGGGGAGGCTGCTATGGGGGTAGGGGGTGTTACAGCCAAAGTCCAACAATGCCCCACGTGAGCCAACCCCCAGAATAACATTGAAAATTTGCATATGTGTGTCCGTGTCCGTGTCCATGTCATTGTCCCTTGTAGGTGTATGTGTGTGTGTGTGTAGGGGTGTGAGTGTGGGTGTGTGTGTGGGGGTGTAGCTGTGTATGTGTGTAACTGTGTGTGTCTTGGGGTGTGGGTGTAGCTGTGTTTGTGCCAAAAACTGCTGGCGTAGGTAAATTAGTTGCTCTATGAATGCCACTCTGCTTCTGTGTGTGTGTGTGGTAGTGTGTATCCTTATCGAACATGCTTGTCCTTTCAACAAAAATACACTAGAAAAAAAGACATAAAAAAATCCCCTTAAAATCCACAAAAAATCAAAGAAAATTCCCAAAAATTCGTCAATTTTTCAATGAAAATAAAAAATATATAAAATAGTACAAGTTTTTTTTTTTGTTAAAAATAATATTATTAGTAATAATAGTAATAAAAAAAAAGTAACGGTTATCATATAGTCAAAAAATAGTTGAGATTTTTCTATATATTTCACTTTAATGGGAAAAAAACTCTACTTTAAGGCAAAAATTTCAAAAAAAAATAGTTACAAAAAAGTTTCTTTAGAAACAAAAAATTAAAGAAACCCGAAAAACCCAACTGTCTAGACTATTTTCTCAGTGTAGTTACATCTTTGGCTGGCAAAAAGGACCTTTAAAACTGTAAGTTTATGCGTGTGGTTGTGCGTGGGGGAGGGAAAGGGAAAGGGAAGTGGGGGAAGCTGAGGCAGCCTGGGCAGTTGTTGGACAACCACACACACACACACTAACACACACACCATGACACACACACACATGTACAGCTGACGCATGCCCAACAAAGTATGCAACACAATTGTGCTAACTATGTTGCCTGCCTGATTTATGGGGGCAAGGACTACGAAGGGGGTCCAGCTGAAAGGGTTGGATTCTGGGAAAAGTCCTGCCAATTTCGGGAGTGTGTATGTGGCCGAGAGGAACATGGACCAGGGACACGACAGGACGAAGGATGTGGTAGCAGGGAGAGAGAGCAACCCTTACAACTATGTTACACCTTACACAGCAATCACTCCTCATCCCCATCCCCACTTTCTCTTTTAACAGTTGAAACTACAAATGAATGGCCAGTACCCCCGGCCCCCCTATTACACCCCCTCCCTCTCCAAGAGTCCTTCAAAAATAAGCAAAATATTTCGCTTTCCAGTTTTGATTATCAAAATAACTTAATTTATATGTCCTGCATGAATGTATTTGTGTCTGTGGGTGGAGAAAGTAGAGAAAGTAGAGAAAGTTGCCACTAAATGGCAGCTTAAGTGACGTGAATGTAGCATTTGCCGTTCGTCCTTTTTATTTGTTGTTGTTGTAGTTATTGTTGTTTTTTAGCCCCAAAAAAGGATGAAGGCATTACGAGAAATGAAACTTTTTCGATCCCCTCAACAATTTTTGGCACTTTGATTGCTTCCCCCTCCCCAGGACTTTCCCCTTTCTTTTTGCTGTTTTTTTTTTTTTTTTGGGGCAATAATTGTTAAAATTAAATGCTCAACTTTCCCATTCATTATGTAATTTTGTCATTTTTTTTTGGATATTACCAAAAGTATTTCAAACTTTTTGCCAGGAAACTTTTTCAATGGAAATTATCTGGGATAATACCATAGATCGATTTTCAAGGATAATTTTCAATTTATTTTTATTTTTTAGAGAGATTTTGAATCCTTTTAGATTTTAAATGACAAAAATCTAACTTTTTGATACAAAAAGCAGGAAAAAATTAACAAAAAAAAAATACCTTTTTTCCTAAACAAATATTGAATCTATTTTAATGATAAAAAAAAAGTCAAAAAGTATTACCTTGTTTTCTTTTTGTTTAATTTAAATAAACATTTAATTGCGATAGGACCTTTGATTGAATTATCTCCTTCAAGGATTTCCATCCATCAGCGTCTTTTGTTTTTTTTCCGGAGAGGATCCTTTACTTTTCCCAAAAAGTACTGGGAGGCAAACATTTTGAGTGAAAAGCCCACCAGGTCCAATTAAACATAATTGCCGACCTACCAACCCCTGCCCTCGAGTCCTTTTCCCCCCTTGCCGCCCCCTGCCGCCCCCTAACCTCCTGAATAAAAAAGAAAGTTTTGTGTGGAAGGAAGGAGAACAAAAGAAGCAGAAAAAGGAGAAAAAAAAACGATGGAAGGACGCGGCGGGGGAGAATAAAATGATGAGGTCCTGAAGTGAAGGCTACGATTACGCACTGTCCGATGTCCTGAGTCCGCAGTCCAGAGTCCTTTTGGTCCAGTATATACTGGAGGCCAACCAAAGGACCTCCGCTTTTTTTTTCCGAGGGTGGTCCTGGGAAGGGTTGCTTCAGTTCATGTCCTGCAAACTGGGTAAACGAAAATTGGCATTTATATAAATTCAAAATGCAAAGTGAGACGCAAAAAAAGGAGAGCATAATAAGAAAGAAAGTTGGAAAAAGACCAAAAGGGTGGCTCGTCCAGTCCACGTCCAGGGGAGTCCTTTATATATATATATATAACTCTATATTATATTTTAGTTATATATATTTTTTGGTATATAGAAGGTAAAAATGAGTGTCAAAAGGACGCGAATAAAAAGAGATTGGGAAGCCATTAAGATAATCAATCTCATTAATAGCTAAGAAATGCCATCAAAATGACAGGCTCTTAAAATTAATCTTTGAGAATTATTTTTGGGTTTCTTCTTATATTTTTTTTTTTTTGAAAATTATTCATTTTCTAATTGGAAGACTAGAGACTTGGAAAGTTTTAAGCTTTTGGGCTTAGAAGAGTGAAAAGTTGTGAAAGAAATTCTTCTTTTTAGGAAAATATAAAACTTAGGTTCGAGTTTTGATAAAAAAAATCAGAGTTTTTTGGCAATAGTTTTTTAGAAAAGGATTTCTTCTTAAGAAGAATTAAAAAATTATGATTCTATGATGAAAAAATATAAAATCTTGAAAAACTTTTTTGTTTTTTTTTTTTAAATAAAGGAAAACAGGCAAACCTTTTTTCCATTTTAAATTATAGATTTTTAAATATTTAAAAAAAAATTCCCTTAAAAACTTCTACTTTTTATAACAAAAAAAGACTGAAATTTCTTGAAAATATTCCTCATATTTGCAGACTTTTCTCCTCCACTAAGGCAACCCCTTCCACCCCTTTACTTGTGTCCGTTTTTTGGCAAAAAAAAAGGACATTGAAAACGGACCTCAGGTCCTGCGTCCTGCGTCCTGCCGCCTCCCAAGCTACCACTTTTCTTTATTTTTTTATTTACTCGCCTCGGAGCGTGCACTTTATGTCCGAAAGAAGGAAAATTTTCCTTCTATTTCTTCTACTCTACTTTCTTTTTTTTTTTTATTTTTTCACTCAACATATATTCGCAGTTTTTTGTGGGTGTAGGTGTGTGTGTTAGTGTTTGTGTGTGTGCTCCTTTCGGGGTCCTTTCTGCGTCCTTTTCTGGGCTTTTTTTCGGGTGTTTAAATTAGAACTTTGTTCGTGCTTTGAATTTTTAAGTTATAAACTCAAGGGGGTATGGCCTGTGTGCCACCCTTCACTTTCTTTTTCACTTTCTCCCGCCCCCCTTTTTTCGGCTTTCACTTTTCTTGGCCAAATACTCCTTTACCTCCCCCCTCTCCCGGCGTTCTCTCCTCTTTTTTCTCTTCATCTTATTTGGCCAAGAGTAGGAAAAAAAAAAACGGGGGAAAATGAGGATTTTTTTGTGGGTGGGGGAGCATCCTTTGATACATTTGGTCCACTCTAAATGCCCCACTGTGGCAGCTGCTCCTGCTCCTGCTCCTGCTTCTGCTTCTGCTTCCAAGGACTCCCAACTCCTTGGGGTTATTATCAAATTGAATAGAAATAAATGCGACTTCATGTGAGTTTAAATTTTTGGCCAAAGACTGGAGAATAGAGGGTGCTGGATGGAGGAGGGTGAAGGAGGATAGAGGGTGAAGGATGGAGGATGGTGGGTGAGAGTTAGTGGGAGGAGGATTCTTTCGGGCTAATGCGAGTATTACCAAAAACTTGTTGCTATTGGGCCTCTAACGAGCCACGAATCTGTCTGGGGACCAAAAGGTTTCGGTTTCAGGTTTAAAACCCAAAACCCAAAAAAAAAAAAAAAAGGAAATCGTTATGTATTTTCCACATGTAAGGATTTCAAATCATTTTGAAACATTACAAAGGATATTATATGGTTGGAATATATCAGAATGTATTAAAACTAAAATAATACTTAATAATATACAAAAATAATACTATATAATCTTGCTAAAATAGAGCTTATGGTAGTTTCTTCAGATTTATAGAAAAGTTTGAGAAAAAATACCCAACATATCTTCAAACCAACGAGAAAACTTTAGAAAATTCATTATTTTGAAAGGTTTTCTAGGAAATTTCTAAAAATTTCTAAAAAGTTTCTAAATTTCTAATAATTTCTAAAAAAAAATTTCTGGTTTTGAGAAAAGAAATTACACAAAATTCATGTTTTTTCTTGAGAGGTTTTATAAGAAAACCCTTGAAAAAAACTATTTAAAACTTTCGGGATTTATTGAAAAATTTAATTAGATAAAAAAAACATATATATTACCATATAATCTTACTAAAATATGGTTTAGTTTCTTCAGAATTATAGAAAAGTTAGACGAAAAATAACCAAAATATTTTCAAAACAACCAAAAAACTTTAGAAAATTTATGTTTTTTAAAAGGTTTTCTAGGAAATTACACAAAATTCATGTTTTTTTGAGAGGTTTTTTAAGAAATTACACAAAATTATTGTTTCTTGAGAATTTTTATAAGAAATTACAAAAAATGTATGTGTTTTTTTAGAGGTTTTATAACAAAACTACTGAAAACCCTTGAAAATCTATTCAAAACTAAACCTATTTGAAGCTAAATCTTTCAAAAATTCGTAGATCCAAGTTTTATAAAGAATAAAACCCAAAATAGATAAAAATCCAACAAATGAAATGAAAATCGGAAATAAAACACATGATTTTGTGTTGGAAAAAAAGGGGGAGGAAAAACCGGACATTGGAAAAATAGATGAAAAAATAAATGGAAATATAGATGGAAAATCTGTATAAAAAAAGGGGTAGATCACTCAATTTTCTGGCCTTGCCAACCCCCTAGAAAGGCTCCAACCCCCAAAAATTACACCCACCCTACCGCCAATCTCCCTCCTCCCAAAAATCGCCTAAGAAATATGGAAAAGAAAAATGTAAAAAATTACATTTAATGTAAATTCTCCCCCTACCCCTACCTTAACTACCCCCCACCCCTTCATCCAGAAGCCAACCCTTGGTTATTAAAAATTTTTCCTTTTAAAAAATAAATGAAAACTAAATAGAAACCGAGCAGCAGTGAGCAGAGAGGTGGGGAGGAGGGTTGGTGAGTTTTTAGATTTGATTTTTACCCCATTTACATTTTACACTTTACCGTTTTCTATCCCCTTTCCATAACCCCCTTCCCCTTGCGTCCGCTTGTTTTTTTTTTCTGCTGTCCAAAACGACAAAAAAAGAGACAAAACTTTTTAACCCTTTTGTTTAATTAAAAAACACAGAAACCGAATGGTTAAAAATCGGTGGAAAGTGAAGGGAAAACCTGCAAGAAAGCAAAACCGAAAGAAGAAGGACGCAGGACATCTGGCGTTGAATTTTAAAATGTTTTTCAATACAAAGACAGCGAAAAAGAAACCAAAACGGGGCAAAAAAAAAAAAAAAAGAATTAAAAGCAAAATACATAAATTTTCACAGCCGTTTCCACGAAGAAAAAGCGAAAAAAGGGGTAACGGGTGGTGGGAGAGAAGGGAAGGGGGAGAGAAAGGGTTGGGGGGAAAAAGGGTTGGGGGAGAAAGGGGAGGGGGTCGCTGGTAAAGGGGGTTGCGTTCTGGGAACACAAAAAAAAGAAAACCAAAGAAAAAGTAAAGTAATTATTTTGCATTTGCGTAGATAAAATTAACGATGATGGCCAAAGCGCAGGAAATGAAAGAAAGAAAAGAAAAGAAAGCAAAACGCACCGAACAGAACGGGGTGGGGGAGTAAATGCGAGAAAAATTGGGTATGGTTGGGGGGGCATTGGTAAGAGTGAGACGAAAGGGCAAGCCTAAGAGTGCTCAAGATGAGTAGAGTACCAGACAGAGACAGACGAGGCAGCAGGCGGACAGTGACAATAGGTTGACCCCCTCCCACTCCCACCGCCATACGCCACTAACCCCATCATTATGCCAATTCAGCTGTCAAAACTTTCTGCGTATTTTAATTTTTCTTCGCGTCTTCTCTCTTTTTCTCGCCGCCTTTTTTTTTGGGGTTTTTGGGCTTTTTGTATTTTTTGAATTTGTCGCGCTTTATGGCCCGTAAGAAGTCCACGGGGTGGAGGGAGAGGGTCGCGTGGGGAGGGGCAACTGCCCTTAAGTGCGTTGGCTTGATTTTTGTTGCTGTGATTTGCCCAGCCTTGGCCATCATTTGAATATGCATGGTTGTGGGTGTGGCTGTGTCAAAGGGGTGAAGGGGATGGGATGGATGGACACGTGCGTAGGCGGACAGGGGGTACTACGCCAGGATTTCGGTCTTGACAAAAATAATCTGATAACTGATTAAAATCGTTTCTTACCAAAAAAGTGTCATTAATGATTGAATTTTTTTGACTTTTTTTGGGGGATTTTTTTACATTTTTGATCATTTTTAGTAAATTTTTAGTGCATTTTTTATTATTTAACAGTATTTTCAAGAAATAAGTACAAAAAAATACTGAAAAGTAACTAAAAATTGTTGGTTTTTTTTATTCAAAACCTTTGGTTGTCCCAAAAACTGGAATTTTTGTATCAAAACTGTTTTATAATTTACTAAAAGTTGTATTTTTCTTTCCAAAACTGTTTTAAAATTTACTAAAAAAAGGACCTTTTCTTCTATGAAAGTATTTTTCTTAAAATTAGTTTTATTTTTTATCCCCTTTGGCAGTGACGCTTCTGAGTTTTGATTAAAAAAAAAATAAAAATAAATCTAATTTCTCTTTCTTTCGACTTTTTTCTCTTCTCTACGCACATTTTGCATTTTATTTTTACTTTTTTATGCCCTTTCAAGGGGTATTCTAGTTTTTAGAATATAAAAAATCGTTTGAAATCCCTTTATGATCGGTCAACTATATACGATATTAGCTATATCTCTAAATATATTGCTATATTTCTCTAGAATTTACTTTATTTAAGGATTTCCTGCGATCTTTTTATCAATTTTTGATTCAAACTTCAAAAAATACCAACGCTCTCCTACGCGATTCTCAAAAGGTTTACCTGAAAACCTCAAAAAAATTCAAAAAAAAAAAAATCAAAGAAAAATATTTGGTTATAAAATTTAATCCTTTATGATTTGGAAACTATATCGTTTTTGTAGTTATATAGCTAACTGCAAGGATATATATCCTTCGGCTCTACGCTCACTGATGGTCTTCTTTCTTGTTTTTATTCTCCTTTTTTTTTTTTTTTTTTGCATATACAAAAGTCCTTGGGGGTTGGGGTAAAAAAAGTGGAAAAAAGGGGTTGATTATGGTCACTAGCAAATTGGTAGTACGCAGCCCCCCGCCCCCACTGGCGGGTCCAGTTTTTGGACCAACCGACGTCGACGAGGACAACGAAAACAAAAAGTTGGAAAAGTGGTTGATTTTACTTTATTTATTTATGCTTTTCTTCTAGATTTTTGGGTATTTTTTTTTCGCGCCCGTTAAGATTTCTGCTGGCCGCCCTTCTTCGTTTTTTCTATAGATAAAGTATATAAAGTATATATATATTGTACCATATATAGAAAGTATATAGAAGAGCAGACATGGGGGGGGGGCTTCTCTGTTTCTAATGGTTTTTAAATTTCGTAATAATTCAATGTCATTTTCGTTTTTAATGCGCAACCAAAAGAAGGTACAGTTGGTGGCAAAAGGGTTGTCCTTGTTCGGGTTTCTTTTCTTTTTCTTTTTTTTTTTTTAATTAGCTTTGAGAAGCGCTAGAGAAGCGTTCGATTGAAACTACAAAAAGGACGGGGTTAAGGATTGGTTTTAGAAGTTGATAAAAAATTTAAAAGCCAGCATACAGACTCCGAGAGAGAGAGCGAGCAATTCTGTCAAATAAACAAAATAGAAAGACAGACAAACGGTTTTCGCATTTCTTTTTTTTTTTTTGCTCGGTTTTTTTTTTTATTTTTTTTGGCCAGCGGCAAAGTGAAAGTTGAAAGGAAGAAAGGGGCAAAGGCGAGAGTCCAGACGAAAGTGAAAGTCAAATGGGGGTAGCAACTCGCATACAGAGAGACGCGTGCCACACACATGTGCCACTCACACACACACACACTCGCACACACACACACACACAAAAGCTAAAGGACGTAATCGCACGTAAGTCCTGCCGTCCAGTAAAAAATGCAAAAAAAAAAAAAAACGAAATGCGAACGAAATGCGAAAATCGAAAACAGGAAACGAGAAAAACTGCCAGGCTTGTGTCCTGTGTAAAAAATTCATGTCCTTAGACGTGCGTGTGTGTGTGGGTGTTTCTATGTGTGTGTGTGTGTGTGGCATGGTCGAATAAACAGGCTGCCCTGCCCCCACCTCCCCCTCTTAACATGTCCGCGTCAGTCACAAGTCATTGAATGTCCTTCGACTTTGCAGCTGCCGGCAATTCCCGGCCAATCCCAATCCCAAACCCACTACCAATCCCAATCCCAATCCCAATACCAAACATCGCCGCTTCAAATTTCAATATATTGAATAATACAGAGATCAAAAAAGTTGCCGGCCATCTCTTAGCAGGTGGCTGCGACGGCAACGGCAACGGCAACGGCGACGGCGGGGGTTGGCTCTGGCTCTGGCTCTGGCTCTACTTTGAGATACATTTGCGAAATTGAAAAAAAAATATAGTCCGATCGAAGCTCAGGAATCGGAATGAAAGTGTTACCCTTGCCTGGGAGAGATTGGGGTTTGTTTCTTCAATCTTTTTGATTGAAAAGTTTCCGAAATTTTAATTTAGAAAAATAGAAGAAAACTTTAAAATATTAAAAACTATAATGAAAAGGTTTTGTTGTGGCTAAAAGTTTGACTAAAAAATATGATTAGGAATCCTAAAAAAACTGAAACAACTTTCTTAGAAATACTTTTAGAAGAAATATATTAGAATATTCCTAAAAAACTATTTCAAAAACTCTACAAATCTTTTCAAACTATTTTTTATACTGAAAAAGCAACTAAAAAATCCTTTTTTTCTTCATTTTTTTCTAATATTTAAAACTTAAAATAAATTCCCATCAAAAACTACCCATTTAAAAGCCCGTAAAAAATGCAATATTTTGCTTAAATTGTTCATCAAGGGACAATCAAAAATTCTGTGGACTATTCCCAGTTGATTTCTACTCAATCCTGTGTGACCCCCCAACTTTCGAATCCTCCGCCCCGGCCTGTTCGTCCTTTAAGCCGGATCCCGGCTTGGAAGCCACGCTAATTTCCAAAAGCTTTAGCCAACGGCGCTTATGAGCTCTGGACCCATGAAGTCCGCATTACGTATGTAAAATAGTGCAGAAGCCCCCGCCCACTGTCCCCCTCCCAAAAACACAAACACACACACACACACACACACAAGGACACTCGTACAGGACACACATGAGCCAACCACCCACCACCCACCACTACCTGGTCACCCTCTTGGACTGCCTTGAAATAAAGACACTTGAAGAAATGTCTTTTATTTTTAGGGTTATTCTTGAAAATCTTGAATATATATAGAGAAAGTTTCTAAAAAATATATATATAAATAAATATAATATATATTTTAGTTAGAATTTATTATTTTTGAAAAGAATTAACATTTAATTTATTGAATTTACTTGGAAAGAGATTTTCAGGACTTCAAATTCAAATTTTAGCTTAAAATCTTTGTGATTAGAAAGCTGTAACTTCTATATCCTTTTATATATTCTTGATCTTGATTCTTGCTTTGAAAGCTGAGTTTATTTTCTGTTAAAAAATATCTTTTTAAAGGTTTATTTCAAAATATAAAAGGTATCGGTTATCATACAGCCAAGAAGCCTAACTTTAAGCATCCTTTCTTGATTTTTTCCTTTAAAAATGAAACGTTTTCTTAGTGCTTTCTTACAAAAAAATATGATATTTAAAAGACTTTTAAAAGACATTTAAAAGACCTTTAAAAATAAAAAGTATCGGATATCAAATAGTCAAAGAATCAAAGCCTTAAAGTTCCTTTCTAGCCTTTTTCCTTAAAAATCAAGCGATTTCTTAGGAATTTTCAATCAAAAATATGATATTTAAAGGACCTTTTCAAAGGTTTATTTTAAAATAAAAAAAGTATTGGAACTTAAAATCTCGTTCCTTGCTATTTCTTAGGAATTTTCAAAAAGGACCTTTTTATATAATTGTAAATATTTTGTTTTCAGTGCCTGCGTAGGACACAAGTTACGCACTTTACATACAACAACGAGGTCCTGCGAAAATGGGAGGCTCAAAAAAGCGATGGGGGGCTGGGCAATGGCTTTTATTGTAAGTTAAGTCCCTGTCCATGTGTGTGTTTGTGTGTGTGCGAGTGTGTGTGTGTTTGTAGTGGGGTGGTTATTTTAAATGGGAGGAGATGTTGGGGAGTCGAAGGATGAGAAAATTGCGCCTACAGTTTGGCATTCGCAATTCTGCGTCCGTTTTGTGTGTTCGGAAATTTAAAATGTTGTGTGGAAATTGGTTTAGCTATGTGTATGTGTTGGATCGGGGGGTGGGGGGTGTGGCAGGTGGGTGTGTGGCATGGCATGGCATGGCCAGTATGGCCCCCCAACCCCTCAACTTTCCTACATAAACAGACCAAAAATATATCCAAAGACTCCTGATTGTATTCTCTACTCGACTTGAGATTCTCAATTCCTAAACTATGCATATGTATGTGTTTAAGGATATGCTTTATATATATATCTATGTATGTGTGTGTGTGTGTGTGTACTTTTTGGGTATTTGTATGGGTAGCCCCTCGCTGTGTGTGTTTAGGTAAGCAAACTCGGCTCCAAGTTTTTCAGATCCTGCGTGTTTTTCCAGTTAATATAGTGAACACGGTAATAGAGTTAAAAAAATAAGGATATCTTGTTTTTTAAGTTAGTTTTTGTATTAAAAATAAATTAAGGATATAATTTAGAAGAAAGATTTAAAGTATTGGAGATTGGAGATTGGAGAAAAACTACAAAAAGGGTTCCAGTTCTAAGAGGAGAGTAGAAGATCTTGAAGGAATTATTCTTAAAAAAAAACTAAAACTATATGATATCCGGTACTTTTAAGGCTTTCTAAGCTTCTTTTCCATAAAAAATGTTTTATATTCCTAGACTTTTTAGCTTTTAGAACCAAAATAGTGGGATAAATATGAAGAAAATACATTTTCTGAAACAATAATGAACCTTCAAACCCTAAATTGACCTTTAAAGGAACCCAATTCCATGCACCTTTTCCAAAGATTTCGGATATTTATCCTTGCTCTTACCTCTGTTATCTAACCCAAAAATTTAAACCAAAACACCACACATTTTTCCGAGTGCACCACAAAAAGGACGAATATAAAGTGAAGAGGCTGCCGCAGGCCTGTGTTCCATCGTTGATAGTGGATAGTTTTTGAGGATGGGGGTGGGAGGCCAAAGGATAGTTCTGCTGCCCATAAATTAGTAAGCGTCCTTTGTAGTTCACAACCACACACACACAGATAACCCACCCACACACCACGCACACACAACACAAGGACGAGGCATGTTTTTACATAAATGGGCAAGTCAGCGACATAGTTCGAAAGGATTAAATTCTGTTTTTGTAATTAAGTTGAAATTTATAATCAAGGCAAGTTCTTGTTTGCATGGAGGAGGGATGGCTGCCAGGGGTTGCCAGGGATATATACAAGTTTTTTGGCTAACTTTTGGTCATGCGTTTGTGTGTGTGTGTGCGTAGGCGGAGGTCCTTGCTTTTGTGGGGCATTTTGTCTTATGCAAAGTAGTTTTCAAGTTGTGCGACCACAAACAAACAAATGAGTTGGAGATCCTGTAACTGGTGAAAGTTTTTACTCTCTCTCTCTCTCTCTCTCTCTGCTCCTTGTTGTTGTTTTTTTTTTTTTTGGTAAGTTTTGGCATTTGCACGGCTCAGCGCATTCGCAATCCGGCGACCAAATCCATAGCATACTTTTGCGGGCTGCATGTTTAATTTATGACCAAAGACCAAAAGGAAAACACGTGTGTCCGTATGTGTTTGCTTAGATTTCCGTTTTTCTTCTTGATATTCTTGATATTCTTGTTGTTTCTTTTGGTATTTTAAGACCCAAAAACCAGACCCAAAAAACCAGACCCAAAACCAGACCCAGTGACTTAGTTCCCACATAGCAAATACTGATATTTGGGTTAAAGTTTTCGCAACCAAACTCATCGAAATGCAAAATCACGGCGACATTTTTTCGGTTTGTTTATTTTTATTTGTGTCCTCGTCCTCGTCCTGCAGCTGAACATTAGCATTGCTTGATGATGGTCCTTCCTGCCCAGCAATCAACTCCAACAGCGCCCGGTCTGGCAGGACTAAAAGGGTTGTCTTGTCCTTGTCCGCCTTTGACGGCCAAACGAAAATCATTTGATAAGAAGTTCCTGCCTCCTGCCTCCTGCCTCTTGCCAAACCCCCAAAGAGACACACAATTTCGGACACAATTTCCTACTTAAAAAAAAAAATATACAACCGAAAAAAAAGGGGGCGAGTCCGATCTGTCAACTACATGGCATTCCGAATGAAAAGTTAAGGGAAGATTTTAACTTTTTTGTGTTTCTTTTTTCGGATGCTTTTTCAGATACAAATTTATAACCAAATGCTTTTACTTTTAGAGAAAGAGACAAGTTTTTCTTGATTAAAAATATGTATTATTAGAAGCATTTTTATATCCAAATTATATTTTATTGCAAAATTATTAACCAAAAATGGTCAAGGATCTCTGTATTTGTTTTTTAAGGACCAACTTTGGGTATATTTTTGGTATTAAAAGTAATCCGTTTTTTTTTTAACTTTTATAAAGGAATAAGTTTTAGCTTTTCTATTAAAGTTTTTCTTTATTAAAGATATATTTCGAAGCATAGGCCAGGATCTCTCTACCTATTTTTAAGCCCAAGTTTGAGATATATTTTTGTACCAAAACCAATCCTTTCAATCTAGAATTTTCATTAAAAAACTATATTCTATCCTTTTAGATTTTGGTTTTTACTTCAGAAGAGTCCTGAATCCTGGACTCCTCAGGACTCCGCCGAGTCGTAAACTTGCAACTAGCGCTTTGGAAAACAACTCATTTCCGGAGCAGAAAAACGGAGCAGATAAGCCGTGATTCGCGGGTAAGTTGCATGCCACCAGCTACCATTTGACACCCCACCGACCAGGACCAGGACCAGCTAGCCCTCCCCTTCCCCCTGCCGCTGCCCCTCTTCTATTGGCAATCTGTCCACCTTATCATGGTAATAACTGTAAGCATGTAAGCCTGGCCAAAGGGGGTGATTTCGTAATTTTCTTTACATTTCTTTGCTTTTGCTGCAGCTTTTTCCTCCACTTTCCTTTCCTTTTCACCGTTTTTTTTTTTGCCGACGCAATTTCTGGTAACCCTTTTGGGCACTTTCACTCACCCCTTTCACCTACCGACCATCCCCCACCCACCTTGCAGGCACCCCTTCCCCCGCTTTTGTTCGCTTCTTCTTTTTAGAGATTTTTTTTTTTTTTGGCTCGTTTTTTATATAAGTTTGTGTGTTGTTGTTGTTGTGTATTTTCTATATAATTTGGTCCTTCGTCCTTCTTACTCCTTTCGCCTTCATCCTTTCTCCTGGCCGCCTTCTTTGCTTCCTTTTCACTTTTTTTTTGTGCTGGTCAGCTTTTCTGCACGCTTGGCAAACATCGCCAAAAAAAATACGAAAAAAAATTGCAGAAAGGGTAGGAAGGAGTTTTTTTTTAGGAAAGGGATGGGGGGGTGGCGGCAAGGACTGCAAGGGGTTACGTTTCTGGCCAAAGCCAATTGCCCAAACGTAGATGTGTGTGTGTGTAAGTACAGTAAATACCAATTGTCAAAGATTCTTTTTTCTTACATTTTTTATATAGAATTTAAAGTTAATTTTTTAACAAAAATGTTATAAAAATTTTACCAAAGTTCAGGAAAAAACTTTTCAGTTTTTTAAATGTAATTTTTTTGATCAAATTTATAATTTTTAGGTTTTTTTAGAACTTTATTATTCAAGATTTATGAAATATTTTAAAAAAATACCAAAAAATTCCACAAGAAATTCCTTTAAAATGTAAATTAATAATATTTTTTTTTTTAAATTAAAAAATCTTTTAAAATCTTTACTGTATTTTTTGTTTTCTAATATTTTTCACTGTTTTTTTTTTTTTGTTTTTTTGCGCTTCAATCCCCTGCCCCTCCCTGCCTGCCTTCAGCCCCCATCCACCCACATATTTTGTTACATTTTTGTTCACTTTCACTTTCGCTTTCGCTGTGTATGTGTGTGTTGTTGTTGCTGTTTTTTTTTTTTTATATATTTCAGTTTTTTTTTTTGTTTCGCTGGCGAAAGGATTCGTGCGAAACAAAAAGCCTGCCCTGAGCTGCTGACCACCCACTTGCCCCCACCATTGTGTCCTTTTTATTTATTTTTTTTTTCTGCCTCCTTTTTTTATCCTGCCACACGCTACGCACACTTGGGTGTCTTTATCGCAGGGGTGGGGGGTTGGTCTGATGGGGGGGTGGGGTTGAGTTTGCGAAAAAGAGACGGCTGGCTGGCTGCCTCTCTCTCAACCCTGTAGCAAGGACACGGACAAAGTCCAGTTCGTTTTTTTTTAGCATTTTCCATTTTCTTTTAATTCAGCCTAACCCCCACCCCCGCCGGGTCGCCCGCTCCCGCTCCCTCCCACACACACAAAAAAAGAGCTTTTCTTTTGTTGCGATGAAGAAGGCGGAAAAGGGAAAATTGTAAATTGAGTTACGCATTCTGACAGTTTGCATTACGATCTCTAGTCAACCCCGTCGCCACCGCCCACCGCCCACCACGCACCGCCCATTGCCCACCACCCAACACCCCCCCACACACACACACACAGTAGACACTATTCCCTTGGTCACACATCATGGTCACATGTGTATAGATGTATGGATGTATGGGTGTAAGGACTATCTATCGATCTACTTTGGTCTTCATTGGCATTATTCCAGCTTCGTCCTCGTCGTCAATTGAATTCGTTTCATTTCGTTTCGTTTGAATGAATCTCGCTTTGGATGTTTCAGCTCAGCTCAGCTCAGCTTTTGCTGATGTTTTCAACTATACTTATATAAGCAAAGGACATCGCATGGCAGTCCTGGCCTGGCCACCATATGCAAGTCCAGAAGTGTCCTTTTTGCTGACACGCTCCAAAGGTCTTCGCATATTTAAACATATTAAATATCAAAGGACACTCGCCTTTCGCTCACATTTCACGTCCATCGTCTTTGCCCAACTCGATGTTTTTTTTTTTTTGTTCCGTCCCAATTAAATTTGCATCATTTGTCATGGCAATGGGCATTGAATGGATCTCTCAGGATGCTGAATGCTGCCTGATTACTAATACATCAACACAGACACATATCCTTTGAAAAGGAGCAAGCTCTTTAGTAACTGAATAACATATTTTTTAATTTAATACCAAAAAAAAAAAAACAAAACAAAAGATAAATAATGTTTAGTTTTTTCTTCTTTTTTTATGAATAATGGAAAGCAAATAGTTATCCTTTAAAATTTAATCATAAATTCTTTTAAAAATTAGGAAAAAATTAAGATTTTTAAGCCAAATATTAGATTTTTTCCACAAATAACAAATATATTATTTTCTTTTACCCAAAAATTGCTTGAAATCTAAAGGATCTTTAGTTTTTTAAGTTATTTATATCCCAACTACTTTCTTTAATATTTAATTTACTAAAAAACATAAATACTTACCAAATACTACCCATTAATGATACTATTCCACTAAATAAATACTATATTCTTTAAAAAATACTAATTAATACTATGATTTTCTACTAAGATGTCTGCCCCAAAAAGTAGGCAATAATTTTTTTCTTTAAACTTAAACTCACATCCTCTCGTTATCCTTAAAATTATTTGTTTACACGTGCCGAGGCCCATGCCGAAACCCCTTTTTCTTCGGAATAAAAGCCTTTCCCTATGTTTGTAAAAAATTCAATTAAAATTTTTCAACTTAGACGAAGACAGCAGCAAAAAAAAATTAAAACAAAACAACAACAAAATACATAATATATTAAATTCTATAGAAATAGAAGCAAAAAAAAAACACAAACAAAACCAAACAAAATAAAAGGAAAGGAAAGGAAAGGAAAGGAAAGGAAAGAGTTACAGAACAGAAGACGTCGACTGCGCAGTTACGGCGCTGCAGCAGCGGACAGCGGGCATTTCAAACAAAAGACAACATAACGAGATTCACACACACACACAGGCACACACACACGCATACGCACAGCAACCCCTTTCAAAAAAGTAAAAATACTAAATAAAATCAAATAAAAAACACAACAAAAAAGGATGTAAAACCAAAAAAAAAGAAAGGTGGGTGAGAGCGAAAGAGAGAGCAAGACAGGGCAAGAGAAATTGGGAAAAAATAAAACCCGCTTAAATTAAGCCCACCTACTGGCCAGCATTACCAACAGGCAGAAAAAAAAACAAGAGAAAGGAGGAAGCTGGACAGCAAAACGCACGAACGGGTTAAAGATTCCAGAAAAACGCACTGATGAGCAGGCGAAAGGGGGCTGGTGGGGGAGTGAGGGAATGGGGGGTGTGCTGATCCGCCTGCTGGCACTTGCCAATTTAAAAAAGCACAATAACAACAAGCAAGGGGGGAGGGAGACGGGGAGTGAGGGAGAGAAAGGGGTCACAAAGAAACGACCACGCAGCATAAATAAAATGCCTGCCAAGCAAACACACACACACACACACAGGCGTACACACACTCACCCACACACACACAGAGAGCAACCCTTTCCCTTTATCTGCATCTTTTTCTTCTTCTTCTAGTGCTCTATGCTCTTTCTTCTTCTTACATCCGCTTGGCCAGTGGGCAGCCAGTGCGTGTCGCCCCCTCCCTATAAAAGCCTACCCCCCCTTTTTTGGGGAAAGGAAACTCAAAATTATGGACAAAGTCGAGCCTCTGCCAGCGCCAACGCCAACGCCAACGCCAACGCCAACGCCAGCGCCAGCGGCGAAACCTCCGCCAACGCAGGCATTGCGACATCGCAGGATCCAAACGCGAGTCCTGGTCAGCTTGGAGTCCGGAGCCTGGCCATTAAAATGCGTAAATTTGCAAGGATTGCTTGTTCGCCGCAATGTAAAGGTGTTTGGCTCAGTAGGGGGGTGGGGCTGTTGGGGGTTAAGTACAGTGGAATGAATCAGATATCAGAAGTTGCTAATAATTAAATATAAAATTAATTTAATTTATTTTATTTTGTTCTTAACTTCTTCATCTTAGCTGTTCTTAGCTTAATCTAAGCTTTACTAAAACATAATCAATGTAGAAATCCTTTCCTTTTCAAATTAAAAAGCTTATTATGTTAAGTTAACCTTTTTTTTGTTCAAAAACTTCCCTCAAGGTTATGAAAATCTAGTTTTTGGTCTAAATATTGCTTAGTTGTTTGTTACAATTAACGATTTAAAGTATTTTTATTTATTTTGAAGTAAAAGTTTGACTTGAAAAGGAACTTAAAAATAGCTTAATCCTTAAAAAAAAACGAATTATGGTAACCCTTTTTTTTGCTTTCTTAGGATTCTTGTGTTTTTAAACGAATCCCACCCACTGTACCTCGACGCCAGTGAAAGTGAGTGAAAGAGTATATGAAGCCATTGCCACATTTGGTTGCATATGCTGGCACGTTTGCCCCCAACACCTAACACCTAACACCCTTACCCTCCTTTACCCTCCCCATATCCCTTCCCCACCATCTCCACCCGCAGGATCAGCCATTAGAATATCAAAATCCTTCCGCCTTGGCCGCTCCGAGCGACACCGTCGTGCGTGTACATAGGCAAATAAATATTAGAGCTGGCCAAAAAGGATTCGGCCGACGGTGAGGGGAGGGGGAGAGGGTTAGCCAAATGCCGCAAGGGTTGCCAAAATCAAAAATACACACACGGATGGGGGCGTGGCAACTGGCGGGGTACAAAAGTTCAATTGGCGTAAAGTCCACAAGACGATGCCGCAGTAATATGATTTACGGGTCTGTCTGGGTGTTGCAAGGACTCCCAAAAAGGAAACAACTGCCGTAGGGCGAGGTGTGGGATCTCTCATTATCGCATCGCTCCTAATTCCGAGATGCCCTTTGACCCTAACCGACCAATATGTTACCTAATTCACAAATTTATTCCTTCTATGTTTCTGTATTTTCTCGGGCAAGGGAATATCCTGGCAAATATCCAAAGACCCTTTTAAAAAAAACACAGCATATCCCTTTTCGTATTAAATGTTTGTTCTATTTATTTTTATCTTTTTTATTAATATTTGTATATTTTTTGTCATTACAGGATGGTAACAGACCGCCCTGATTGGTGTGCATGTCCTTCGGTAAGAGTTGCCTGCCCACTGATGTCCTGACACGTTCCTGCAGATCTTCCGAGGAAAACCTCAAAGCGGATTGTAGGAGAAACCAGGTCCAGGATTTGGCAGGATCAAGGAGTATCTGTTCTCACCGACCTTAAGCAGCGAATTTATTATTTATTATTTATTAAGAAATTATACTGTATTTAAAAAAATAAACTTGAAAAAAACTAAAATGTAGATTCCTTTGATAGCGAATATCTCAGGCGTTTTTTGAAAGGGGTACCATTAGGATTTTTTCTAGAAATCGGCTCAGTGTATTTTTGAAGCTTTTCGTCCACTTTTTTATAAATATTTCAACCAATTCTGAACGGATTTTGGAATGGAATACCATTATGATATCGGAGGTTGATTCCCCGTCGATCTGCATCCAAGGATATGGAAAACCGAACAAAAAAAATTTCGATCGATTTTCACGATTTTTGAAAGGGGTACCATCAGGATTTTTTGCGAAAAATGGGTCGAAAAATTGTTATCCTTTTTTTGATGCAGATCGATAAAGATTGGTCTTAGAAAACGTTCAAGACATCGCTTTTGAAAATCCGTTGAGAAATGGCCAAGATATGGGCCTCCAAAGTCCTCGCTATGCGCCTCCAAGGTCCACGCCCATTCGACGAAAAACATTTCGCAATCGCTCAAAATTCGTATGGGAGAAAATCTGAAGTACCAGGCCAACAGAAACCAGTAGAAGGCGGCGCAGTGACGTCAGAGCAGCAAAAGCGCGCGACTCTCAGTTAGAGCATCACTGATGAAAAAGCGCTTTCTCTTATTAAGAGCGCTCTCTTATTAAGATCGCTCTCTTATTAAGATAGCTCCCTTATTGAAAGCGCTCTCTTATTGAAAGCGCTCTCTTATTGAGAGCGCTCTCTCTTATTGAGAGCGCACCATGGAGGGGAGGGAGGAGCTAACCATAGCTTACAATGTTGAAGGGGGACAGGTAGACTAAATGTGCATATCAGTGATGCTCGCGCAAGATCCTTCCAGTATGGAAGATGACACGACACAGACGTACGAAGCAAGGGGACCTATACAAAAACATTAAGTGGAGCCTATTAGAGCCCCCATAAGAAACGTCCCTATGGAAATACATTGATTGGGGCACGATCAAGCCCAAAAACGTAACACGCGCACTAAGATCCCGTTAGACGATTGGAACTTGCCATCACTGATTGCAGATTTCCATCCGGGACTGGAATTTCGGACACAGGGATTGGCCAAACGCCGGCCATCATGGATTTTTGGTACCGTTTTTTTCAATTCTGCTTTGCCTCTCTCAATTTAACCTTTCACCTGTCCTCAGCCTTATATTTTATTTAATAATTCATAATAAAAATAATATAATATACTAATATAATATTATAATTATAATACAAATAATAATAATTAAAATATTTAATAAAAATATTTATTACCTATAATAAAGTAAATTATGAAGTAAAAAATCAACCTAACTTGAAACAGACAGAGTTCAAATCACAATAATAATTTAAAAACATCAATTTGCAGGCCATTTGTTGCCAAATTTCCGCGATTTGATCGTCAAAAATCGCCCAAGCACTTGGAACCCTTGGGCCCAATGAAGGGACAATTGCACTACTTTTCTCTCTCAAGCAACAACAAAATACATGGAGAGAGAGAGCGAGAATCGACCTTCTGCTGATTTCTGTTCGCCTGGTACTTCAGATTTTCTCCCATACGAATTTCGAGCGACCACAAAATTTTTATGTCGAGTGGGCGGGGATCTTGGAGGCGTATAGCGGGGTCATTGGAGGCACATATCTCGGTCATTTCTTAACGGATTTTCAAAAGCGATGTCTTGAACGTTTTCTAAGACCAATCTTTATCGATCTGCATCAAAAAAAGGATAACAATTTTTCGACCCATTTTTCGCAAAAAATCCTGATGGTACCCCTTTCAAAAATCGTGAAAATCGATCGAAATTTTTTTTGATCGGTTTTCCAAATCGTTGGATGCAGATCGACGGGGAATCAACCTCTGATATCATAATGGTATTCCATTCCAAAATCCGTTCAGAATTGGTTGAAATATTTATAAAAAAAAGTGGACGAAAAGCTTCAAAACTACACTGAGCCGATTTGGAACACCATTCTAGGAAGGAGCTTTTATAAATCGGTGGGACAAATGAATAAAAATCTATAAAAGTATATAGAAAAACAATTGTTTTAAATTTTTCTTAGGCATTTCTTGCATTTATTTCTCATAGTTTTCATAACACGTTTCTTTCGCACAGTTTTTGTTTGTTCGTTTTTTTTTATTTGTTTTGAATGTTTCTATCAAAATTACAAAAAATTCCATTCGATTTGGAATATAAGGTATATATAGTAATATATATTTTTATATCAAATGTGTGTGTTTTTTTTATTTGTGGAAAAAATCGTATCAAATGGCAACATTGTTCACTATATAATAGACCTGCAAAGAATTTCATGTGTTTTATTATTTAAATTGTATTTTAATTTGTTTTTTCCTTCGTTATTTATTATTTAGTTTATTTGTTGTAGTTTTAAGTTATTCGTTTTCGGTTTCTGTATTTTGTTGTAAATTTGTAGTTAATGCATATGAATGATTTTTGAATTATAAATTTAATTATTAATTTCTCCTGCAGTTTTAGTCTTTTCTTTCGGTTCGATCTGTGGCTGCAAATTGATTTTCTTTCTTTTCTTTGTTTATATTTTAAATTTATTTCTTATTTGATATAATTAGGATTCTGCATTCTGTTTGATTTCTTGTCCGTTTAGTAAGAACATTGCTTTATTTCGCTGCGGCTGCGGTACTTAATTCATTTTTTGTTTATACAATGAAATTTAAATATATATATATATATATATATATTTAATATATAAGCAAACGAACGAAAACAAATAAAATAAATAATATTCTTGTAAGATGGCAAACAAAAAGATCCTTAAAATGCTTCATTTTTTTTGTTTTTAGTTTAAGTTTTAAGTAAGTTTCTAGATTTCACTTTCTTTTGCCTTTCCATACATATGTATATATCATATATATATATATATTTTTCTTTAACTTTGATTTTTTTCCTTCCTTTCTTATTTATTTTTCGACTTAATGTCTAAGTTTTCATTTCGATTTTAGTACATTTATTTAGCAAAAAATGTTGCAAAGTTTTCCATTCATTTTTTCAAGACGGCGCCTATGGCACATCCTTGCAATCCTACCACATATATAGATATATATATATATATATATATAGCGTATAGTTTCTAAAAAATATCTTCATATATATTCATATAAATTCAAGCTTTAAAAAATTGGCATTTCCTTTAGTCAAGTATGTTTGTTGTTGTTTTTGTTTTCGTTTGTTTTTTAATATCTAAATCTATATGCATAATACCCTTTAGTTCTGTTTATGTAGGAAAGTAAAATGCGAATTCACCATAATAATCTTTTACAAAAAAAACATACAAGTTACAATTTCTTATATTTATATAAATTTGTTTGTGTCAGGATATTTTGACAAAGGATGAGAACCAAAATACAAAGCTGAATCTTTGGGGGAATTATTGGTTTAGTCTGAACACTTTTCTAGGATGGCTGGAGATTGAACAAAAGGCCAAGGTTTAGTCGGTTTTGTAGATTCGAGTTGATTCGATCATTATTCGATTGTAGCACACACTTAAACGTAACAGAAAAAAACATCATTGAAAGTCATATACAAGCTCTCCTATATACACTGAGAGTTTAAAGTTTCTACAATTAGTATACAGATCTCGTACTTTTTACTGCACAATGTATATAGGATAATGGTATATATAATCGTCTATGGTATTTATCATATGTATATGGCTCTTGCTGTACACAAAATCACGCAAAACAAATGGCAAACAAGTTACTACATAAAATGCACACAGAAAACAGTTACAGAAGGTTAAAAGTTACAATTCTAAAATATTTTAGCTGAAGGCATTTATTTATAAATAATATGAACCAAAATCATGATAAAACATCATCAGCAAAAAATTAATAATTATATCTATTATTACAATTAAATATATTTGATTTGTGTACAGAAATAATTCCCTTTTTGCGCTTATTGCCTTTAATTTAAATATTTTTTAGTTTTGGATATGCATATCCCATATATATTTTTTGTATATTTTGGGAAAAAAAAATAATATAATTTGATGGCTGATCCGCTTGAGGCTCTATAAGTACAAAGAGAAGATACATTCTTTTTTGCTATGGAGGAACTTGACTAATCTTTGAATCGAGGATCAAACGAGGTAAATTACAATTTGATTTAAAAAAAAAAAAACAGAAATTAAAATGTAGCAAGACCAACACATACATATATATATATATAATATAATCGTATGTAGTTTATATAATGGGTATTCCTTTAATAGGTATATTTTTTTTTATATCATTTATAAGGCTTTTCCTTTGCTAGCGTAGCGCATTTCATGCGCTTTTCAAGAACGTTTACTATCGGATACAAAGAAAATCGTTTTTAAAAATAATCATAATGAATTTTTTAAAATCTAAAAGAGCAACTAAAAAAAAAACAAATGAAAAAATGTTGAAAAAAAAATATAATCGAAAACAATGTACACTTAAACTGATGCTCATTTGATTATCTTTTAAAAAATAATGCACTATCTTTTATAAAAAAAATCATTATTAATATAAGTTTCTCGCTTTTTGTTTTGTTTTTGCTTTTTTGCTTTTTTGCTTTTTACAATCTAAAATTTAGCTTAAATATTTTCACTAAGACAGATGATCTGATGAATTTCTTATTTCGCTTTGCTTTCAATTTGTTTGTTTTTTTTTTTATACCAAATATTTCGTTTTTTTCGAGATATTAAAAAATGAAGCGAGAAATTAATGGGCTAGGGAGGAGTTTGATTCTCTGTTTTCTTTTCTTTCTTTTTTTATATAATACTTGTGTAAGAGAAGTGGGCGTGGCCATAGCATATATTCCTAGCAAATATATATATAGTCGTACATGTGTACGTTTTTTAATTAGTTTTCGTTTTCGTATTCTGTTTTTTAATGTTGCGCTCCGTAAACGTAAATAGGAATTTTTATGATTCTTCGCTTGGTTTTTGTTTAAACCAAATCCTTTTTCCAAGTGTCCTGCAAAAGAAGAGAAGGATTAGTTTGGGTTTTTTTTTAATAAAATTATATATAGTTTTAAAAAACATACTACACTTGTTTTTACACCCGATTGGTGAGGTGCGTTTTATCGCTGCGCTTCGGAGGCGGTGGCGGCGGACGTTTCTTGGCCGCGCCCATGGCAGGCGGAGGTGGAGGCGGCGGAGAACCGGCACCATCTCCGCCCCCAGGAGTCATCGGATTAACCCCAACCTGACCTGCTCCATTCGTCTGGCCGTGGACATTCTCGTAGAGGGCATTGTGGGCGTACTCGTAGTGCTCCCGCACCCAGTGGCTCACGTTGGCCGTCTCCCGGTAGTAGTGCGAGGAGTTCGCTCCGGAATTGAGGTTGTGGGCGGCCAGGAGGTCCTCGTTGCTAAAGTCCCGGAAGCCCAGCACCTCGTGCGGGGTGGTGGCCGGCTCCAGCTTGCACTTCTGGGCCACCTGCCACTTTTTGCGCATCACCCGCTGCAGATCCTTGAGGAAGTCGCGCGGCGGATTCGAGGCGGACTCCTGCAGGCGCTTGGGCGAGGTCACCTCGCCGCTGCTGCTGCCATTGCTCTGGCTGGACAAGCGGGCCAGGTCGGTGCGCGGCGGCAGTATGGGTCCCGGGGCATAGATGTGGTAGGCAGCGGATCCGGATCCGGTGCTGGACACGCTCGAATGGCAGCTCAGGGTGGTGCTGGGCGAGCGCTGGGGCAGCACCGGTTCGGGGGAGCACATTTTGCGGCGCAGCAGCACCGGCGAGTCCGCAAAGGAGACCTTCTTCTGGGTGGGCGGTGGCGGAGGCAGCGGCGGTCCAGCCTGCTGTTGCGGATGGGCGGGACCCACATAGTCGGGCGGTGCCTTGTAGGGCGGGGCGGCCTTCAGCACTCCGACGGGCTTCATCGGTTTGGCTGGAACTGCCGGCGGCAGGGAGCCATTGCTATTGGGCATTCCCATCATTCCCAGAGGAGCTACATTCGTCGGGGTGGCTGGACTGGGCGGTCCGACGGCGTAGGTCATGGCCATGACGTCCTCGGGCGGAGGGGGCGGCGGCAGGGAGGCCAGCGACAGCTGGGAACCGTACACGTCCTGCTCGTCGGCTCCCTCAAAGGCAACCGGCGGCGGTGGTGGCGGCAACGAGTCCAGGGACAGCGTTGAAGAGCACATCATCGAGGCGACATCGCCGGGTGGCGGCTTGGCGCAAATACTGGGCGTGGGCGTGGGTGTCGAGTTGCTGCTGGACGAGTTGGAGGAGGCACTGCCTCCCATCACCACCGGCTCCACCATCACTACCTGCTGCTGCTGCTGCTGCTGCTGCTGCTGTTTCACAACCGGAACTGGGCGTCGCTTCAAGGTGCCGCTGCCATTGCTCTCCTGGGACTTGCGGCGACTGTGGCGCCGCGTCAGGGTGCCACTCCGCTCCGGGGAGCTGCTCTCCCCGCCGCCGGCACTCTCGCAGATGGTGATCTCCCCGACCTCCTTCAGCTGGCGTGTCATGGTGGTCAGCGGGAGGTTGGGCTTCATCGAGGGCTTGCGCTTGATGGTGCCGGTTGTGAACTCGGAGTCGAAGCCGTTGTTGTCGTCGGAGAGGCAGCCGCTGGAGCTGCTGCTGGAGGCGCGCGAGGTGCGGCCGCTGGTCGAGATCGTCGAGGACATGCTGCTAATGGCCGAGGAGACGCTGCCGCACTGCGACGGCACCGCCGACGAGATGCTCGATATCGATTCGCTGCGCATCGAGGCGGCAAAGCTGGACTGCGAGACGGCATCCCCGTCGGCACGACTCCCAGAGCCACTCCCATTTCCTCCCCCGCCCAGGCAGAGATCCTCCATTAGCATCTTGTGGCTAAGCCACAACTGCTTCCCGTATTTGCACACCCGAATGGCCGTCAGCCAGCGATCCAGGGTGGGCATGTCCTCGGCACAGAGCATCTTCAAGGAGCGGCAGGACTTGCCCAGTGACGAGTCCACCGCCGCCTTGAACCCGAATGTAAAGTCGGTCGGCGCCTTCCACTTCTTGCGCCATCCCAGGCCGGTGTAGACGTTGTGGCCCTGGAAGGGCGTCAGGCAGGCCAGGTCGCGGGTGTTCTTGGTCTTCTCCTTGGGGAAGTAGTACAGGCCGGACGAGCGCAGGACGAAATGGTACCGCTTCCAGCCCTTCTTCGGATCGGCCTTCATGTACAGGGGTCCGTCCAGCTGCAGCGGGGGCTGAGCGTGAGCCTCGAAGAACTCGTCGAGGAGCATGAGGCGGGTCTGGTCGTCGTGCTGGCAGCCCGGCGCCATCTGCGGTCCCGGCAGATACAGTTCCGGGCGTGAAAACAGCGCCACCTTGTCAGATCTCTGCTGGAAGAGGACGCGATTGCCGCCATCCGAGTTCCAGTTCATAAGATTGTCCACCAGCAGTTCATGGTCCTCGAAAAGGCGTTCTAAAAAGGGAATAGAAGCGGATTAAAAAGCGATCTTTGAAAGCCAAAGAAACCCTAATCCTTTACCCATTTGTAGATCTCCCAAGTGCTCGACCAGCGCCCAGTTGGATTGCATCTGGACGTGGTTCTTGTCGGCCAGGAGACGCGTCACATGACCGCAGACCATGCGCTCATCCACCAGCAGCGACTTGGAGGCCCCGTCCTTGGTGAAGGCCTTGACAAAGAGCCTCCGGATCGAGGCCGTTTCCAGCTTGTGGAGCGCCAGCTGGATCTTGGCCGCCTTGGAGATGTTGTTCCCGTTTCTGGCCCCGCTGACCTGACCCCGCTGCCCATGTGGATTCCCGCCTCCACCCAGGCTGCCCATTTGCTGCTGGATCTGCTGCTGCTGCTGCTGCTGCTGGATCGAGGCATTGGACGAGGCGGAGGATTCGCTGGACAGCAGCGAGACGGTGTCGCTGAAGGCGGAATCGTTGTCGGGGGACTCGGTGCGCGGCTCCCGCGGCGTCACCACGCCCAGCGTGATGCCCATCGTCATTCCGGTCACTGGGAGTGGCAGCGGCAGCGGCAGTGGCAGCGGAGGCGGCGGCGGCGTCTGGTGGCTCATCATCATCCCACTGTTGTTGTTGTGTCCATTTTCCGAGACTCCGGAGGAGGAGGAGCAGCTGCTCACGTCCGCCGAGATGGTGCTGTTGGTGCGCGAATGGCTCCGCGACGAAGCAGCCGACATCTGGTTGCTGTTCGGGACGCCAGGCCGGACTCCTCCTCCTCCTCCTCCTCCAGCCACCTGGTTGGCTGCTCCTCCCCCTACTCCTCCTACGCCCGGAAGGAAGGATGCCTCACCGTAGCTGATCTGGGCCTCGAGCAGGCTAAGCTCGCCCAGGATCTGGTCCAGCTCCGACTCCTGTGTGTCCTCCAGATTGGCCATAGAGATGCGATAAGTGTGCGATTGCGTTTTGGTGGATTCGCCGGTCAAAGGTCGATCGCTGTGCCTGCGCAGCTTAACGCCACCCGTCACGCCTACAGGGGAATCTCCTCCTCCTGCACCTCCAGCACCTCCTGCACCTCCTGCTCCCCCGCTGGCCACCAAAATCCCTTTTAGATTGATCTGCAAAGAGAGAGAAGGGAGCGGGATTAGTAATGGGAAAGATTTTTAATTTTTTTTTTATAATTTCTGGACAAGATTAGGACAAGGGGGAAACCTTTTCTGTGCAACTGGAAGCCTCCATTTCTATGACAGTACTAGGTTTGGAGGGTTTTGCAGCTCTATTATGGAGACCCCCAGAGCCCAGAGGTAGGTGGAACGTGCCACATCGCCGCGTCCGTTGCCGAATGACAATTTTTCGCGATTAGCAATTCCCGATTGTTGATTTTTGATTAAAAATGCAGCAGCAGCTGTTGCCTCCCCTCTCTCCCGGCTCCTATTTATATATTTTTTTTTTATTTTTTATTTATTTTATTTTATTTATTTATTATCTTAATGGCGGCGTCAGTTTTGGCTCAAACACGTTACACATTTCCGTTTCTCCTCCTCGTCTTCGTCTTTTGGCGTTTCACCAGCATAGCCCCACCCCGCCCCGCCCCGCCGCGAAGCAGCGCAGCTCGCTTTTTTATGTTTTTTATCGCTTGCTGATGCTGTTTTTTGTTGTAGATTTCGCTGCTGCAGTCGACTGGCAAGTGTTAAGTCATTTTCCAAGGCACAAGTCACGTAGCAAAGCGACAAAGAACCCGGCTCGGTGGGGCCACAGGCGGTAGGTCGAAGGGCAAACAAATGACTGGCAATTGGCCAAAGGTACTCTCAGCCAGAAGAGGAAAGAGGAAAAGGATGAAATGACACGCACTCCCCAGCTTTTGAAAAACTTAAAAAAAAAATAC
This sequence comes from Drosophila vallismaia, assembly GCA_035047325.1. Classification (NCBI taxonomy): domain Eukaryota; kingdom Metazoa; phylum Arthropoda; class Insecta; order Diptera; family Drosophilidae; genus Drosophila; species Drosophila vallismaia. The sequence goes on along the minus strand of JAWNPU010000025.1, from coordinate 8,334,043 downwards.
AAATAAAAAACAATGATATATCCCAGACAGCAACGAGAAGGTGATTAATATCCGGTACTTGGCGAGTTTTAGGGTTAAGGTTGGTAATTCCTCTTTTTTTCAAGTATTTTATGGTATTTGTTGAGTAACTTTGAGTATTTTTGAATACTTTTGATTACTTTTGAGTATCTTTGAGTAGTTTTGAGTATTTTTTTAGTATTTTCCACTTCGTTTCACTTTTTTAAATAATATTTTAAGAACTTTTAAAAGCTTCTTGTCTAATTTGGAGAAACGAGAAGATGATTAATATCCGGTACTTGGCGAGTTTTAGGGTTAAGGTTGGTAATTCCTCTTTTTTTCAAGTATTTTATGGTATTTGTTGAGGAACTTTGAGTATTTTTTGAGTATCTTTGAGTAGTTTTGAGTATTTTCTTAGTATTTTTGAGTAGTTTTGAGTAGTTTTGAGTAGTTTTGAGTATTTTTTTAGTATTTTCCACTTAGTTTCACTTTTTTAAATAATATTTTAAGAACTTTTAGAAGCTTCTTCTCTATTTTTGAGCAACGAGAAGACGATTAATATCCGGTACTTGGCGAGTTTTAGGGTTAAAGGTTTATGTTTAACTTTATCTTAGTATTTTTAAGTATTTCTAAGTATTTTTGAGTATTTTTGAGTATTTTTGATGTTATTTTCGAAATCTTTTTTAAGTCTTTAGATCTTTTGGAACCTTCTTCTCTAACCTGGAGCACCAAGAAGGTCTTTGATACCCGGTACTCATGGACTTTATGTATTTTTTTTATGGTTAAAAGTTAGTATTTTTTTAGTATTTTATTTTTGCCAAGTATTTTAGGTACTTTCGTGCATTTTCCACTTAGTTTTCGAAACTTTCCATCTTTTTTAAGTCTTTTCAAATCTTTAAGAAGCTTCTTTCTCTGACCTGGAGGCTTTCCACATCCCAGACAGCCACAAAAAGCAATTTATACCCGGTACTCATGCATATGAAGTATCTTTTTAGGTTTCAAAGTTAGTATTTTCTTTTTTCCAAGTTTTCTACTCCATTTTCCACTTAATTTTCGAAACTTTTTGTCTTTTCTAAACCTTTTTCGATCTGCGAACCTTTAGAAGCATCTTCCTTGACCTGAATACCCGGTACTCATCGTTTTTTTGTATGTTTCAAAGGTCAAAGGTTAGTATAAGCTTTTTTTCCATTTAATTTTCAACGCTTTCTGACCTGAAGGCCGTCCCGAGCACATCCCGCTGTGCCTGGTGATGATGCCTGGTGACAGTGGATCCGACAAGGCGTAAACATGGCCCGATGACTGTCAAATAGCAACTGCTAACCGGGCACTGGTTGTTGGCTGTTGATGGAGTTGCCTCTTTAATGGCCTTTTCAACACGCTTCACTGGATGACTCATTGCGTGGTGGCTCGAAAAGGTTTTTGTTTTCATTTCGTTTCGTTTTGTTTTATTTTTTTTAAAGGTAATTGTCACTTTAGTCCAGCAGCGGACGTCCCTAACGTCCAGTGCCATCTGTGCAACGCACCACGAAGGGCACTCGGGCACTCGTTGGGGGCCTTAAAACGAGGTTAGAGTGTTGCCCCGCTCGGTTAGCGCTGATTTATGGACAGAAAAAGACTCTACTCGCACTCTATTCTATTCTATTCTATCGCTTCTCTCGTCGTCGTTCTCCAGAGTTCAATGACAGGCCGCAGCTAGAGAATCTAATTGACTTTGCATTTGGGGAGAACTTTTTCCAGCCTCCAAATGGGGTTTGGGGCAGGGTTTGGGGCAAGGTTTGGGGCAGGGAGAGATCCCAGACACAGCCTCCCATTTGTTGTTGTTGGTTTACGATGCTTGTTTGCATATTTGCATAGCTCGGTTTGTCCATTCCAGAGTCCGACTGCAGTTCCCATTCTCCATTCTCCAGCAAACAATTCCCAGCAGTTTGGGGTCCTCCACCTCCTCCTCCTCCTCCTCCTCCTCCTCGTCAAAGCACAAACAGAAGAGAAGCCCCAAGCCCCCGGGAGGAGGGTCAGCTCTCTTCTTGGAGAATTTCTAACAACAAGTCGCAGAAGTTTACGGTTTACGAGCTTCTAAGCCAAAAATGGAAACCCTACAGTCTCTGCCATTACTATAAAAACGCTTTTTAACCAAAAATAATTAAAAAAATAAATTAAAAATCCTTAAAAAACAACAATTTTCAACAAGTTGAAGAAGTTTACGAGTTTTTAAGTAAAAATTGGAAACCCTACAGTCTCTATCATTAGTATAAGAACGCTTACAGTAAAAATTGATTAAAACATATTAAAAAATAAAGGAAAATAATGGAAAATAATAAAAAAATAATGAAAAATCCTTAAAAAATAACCGAAAAACAAAGTTAAACGCATACTTTTCCCTAAAAAACACTCCATAAATAATAAAAGATTTATGATTTGCAATAAAAAAAAACAGTTTCTAAATTTTAAATTACAAAAAAAATTACAAAACAACTGGAAAAGCATTCTATAAAGATTCTATTCCAAATCACTTTTTTTTCTCGATTTTTTTTAGAGAGTTTTGTGCGATTTTTCAACCATAAATAAATCTCTTTTTTTTCTTGATTTTCAGGGGGAATTCGTATATTTTTTTAACCATAAAAAGTATCACCGATCAAGGTTTTCGCTGAAGCGGCAACAAAAGCTCAGAAAAAAAACAAAAACACAAACAAAATATATTTTATTACCGGCCATAAAAATCACACTCTTAATTGGCGCTCAAAAGTGTTTTAAATTACAGCCAGACAAAAGTCTCAAATGTTGTATAAAGCTACTGTTGCTATTTATCTTTTGTATATATATATATACCTATATCTTTTGTATATATCTTTTTTCACTCTTTTTTTCTGATAGAGTCTTAAAAATAGGTTGAAATCGGTTTGTTGGCTGCAGTTCAATGTTCTTGTTCAAGAGATCGGTTTTCTGTGGCTCACCTTGACTTGAACCGATCAGATCAACCGATGTTTTCTATATAATTTCCATGATAAACCAATTATAACCCGAGTAGAGTTGATAATTATATAAGCAGACAGAAGAAACCGATTCGAGGTTAACTTTTTGCTTCCTAAACCATTGGATTTCCACCTGTAACCTGTACCTAGGCTAACCAAGCGAGCGACCGACTTTCCATATCTTATCGGTCTAACAATTGGACAAACACTCTAAGCCATGCCACGCCACTCTATGCCCCGCCCCTCGCCACTCGCCACTCATGACCTACTCAACGCGAGACAGCTGAAATGTTGCATGTTCTGGGACCGTTCCCCGTCCCGGGGGGGGAGACTTGGTTTCAAGAGTAATTACTTTTACTTTAACGCATTACAATTACAATAATATTCCCGCCAATTAACTAAAAGCGAAGCCATAAGCATCAGAGTCATGACGTCATGGAAATGGGTGGGAAGGGGGGATATTTTGGGGTCTTAATTCGGACAAACTACAGGGGTACAGGGAGAGAAATAAAGTGGATAAATTCTATAAAAAAAAAAACATGCTTTCCAATGATAAATAATTAATGCTAAATAAGCAATACTATAACCGGTACTCCGACCATTTATTATGTTGGATGAAGGAAACTTTTTGGGGAACTTTTTGGAATTGGAAAAAGTACAGGGAGAGAAAAAAAGAGAGGTTTGTTTCTATAAGAAACTATTCTCAAAATGATCTAACATTCAAGTTTTTATTAGTTTTTATTAAAAAAGAGTTTATTTTTAACTTTTGAATGCCAAGAAAACAATACGATACCCGCTACTAACCCCATTTCTAAACATTTTTATTAAATTTTATGAATTTTATTAATTTTAATAGGTTTTTTGTTGATAGTTTTTACCGAATTAGTCATAACTTGCTTCGTTCTCCTTTAATCGAAAAAAGTTATACCTTCCCGAATAGGTATCTTCGAGTTCTATCTAATAATCGTACATCTATCGAAGGTTTTTCTAAGAAAACCCAAGTTTTAAAACGATTTTCTAAAGTTTTTACTTCGATTAAATAAAAATCTTTGATAAAAATCGGAAGCAAATAAAGTCCCTAATCCTAAATGATATCTTGATGGAAAATCGGTTAAAAAATGGCAAAAATATCCTCTAAAAAATACTGCAACAAGGATGAAAAAAAGCAGTTTTTGACTTTCAGTATTTTCAAAATCTAAAATTTCAATTTAAATATCTAAGCTCTCCATCGTAATCAAAATAATTAATAATATTTTGTATTATTTTTTATTAGAAAACAGCCAAGTTTGGGTTGTTTTTTTCGGTGGGTCTTATGGTCAGACCTCCCCGTTCAAGGCCCCACTGAAAGCATTACGAATTTTGTCATGTTTGTGGACATTTACAGCGACTTCCGTTGTCGATTAATAAAAAAAAAAAACAGCAACAGCGAGCCTAAAAAAGAGCAAAGAGTCAAGCGCCGCGCCGAAAAAAGCAACAAGAGCAGAAAAAAAAAACAACGAAAGCGAAAAAAAATAACAAAATTAATACATTAAATAAAACTTTTAATGGTCGCCACTCACACACACCGAGAGAGAGAGTAGGAACGGAAGACTTCCGGGGACACGCCATGGCCTTAGGCCTTAGGGAGCTCCTTTTTGGCCAAATTTTGTGGCTCGTAAAAAAAACAAAACAAACAAAAAATGATATCGCGTAGAATATGGAATACGGAGTCTCTCTGGTGCTACGATTCTTGCCCCTGATGACCCATCATTATCATCATAATCATCATAATCAAGAACCATACAAAGTTTTGCGTTTTTAACCGGGATTGTACTTCAGTTTCGAGTCGAAACTTACTTCGTTTCGGTGTGACTTTGGTCTTGGTTCGTTAAGCAGCCTAATTGACAGTACCCAGGGTCTATACAGAGAGAAAAAAAGTAGTTCTATAACTATTCCATAAAAGGTATTTCTTATGCCAGATAATCGATCCTCCAAAGAAAGGAAGGATCTCGAACCATAGAAATCTCGTTTTCTTTTAAAAAAGGGTTAAAGAAGGTAAAACAGAAACTTTATTGTATAAAAGGAGAGGCTTTTTGGTTGTCTATTTCTTTCAGTGTATTCCGTAAAGTTCAGGAAGAGGCGTTGCAATCTTAAGCAAAAGAAGCAACCAGGAAGCCTGAACATAATTACCGGGAAACAAAGATAAAATCTCGTTCCCAAGAATAATTTTTATCACAAAGAAAAACTTCATCAGAGATACTAAAAATACTATAATATTATACTAAAAATACTCCAAAAATACTAAATACTACAAAAAACATTAATTTTTTAAACACTTTTTTGGCGAGATTCTTTTTTATGTGAAAAAAGGATGCACCTTTTCCTCTCATCATCCCAAAGAACGCTCTTTTTTTGGCCTAAAACCCATCAAAAAAGACTATAATACTAAAAATACTATAAAAAATACTAAATACTATAAAATAGAATGATTTATATAACACTTCTTTGACGAGATTCCTTTTTAAATGAAAAAAAAATGCACCTATCCTCTCATCATCTCTAAAGAATCCCTTTTTTTTTAGACCTAAAGCCCATCAGGAAGGACTATAATACTAAAAATACTATAAAAAATACTAAATACTACAAAAAAGCAACGATTTATTTCACACTTCTTATGAGATTCTTTACGAGAATCCTTTTCTAAATCTCAAATCTCAAATCTCAAAGAATGCACCTTTTCTTGTCATCATCTCTAAAGGATCCTAAAACCTCATCAGGAAGGACTCAATCGGAAGGGAAGAGGAAGAGAGCACTCATTAAATCAACACACGTGACCCTTTAAGAAACATCTGCCCCACTTGAGGCAAGGCAAGGCGAGGCAAGGCAGGAGGAGGGACAAAAGGATCTTTGACAAGCAAAAAAAAAAGCAAGAAGAAAAGAAAGATTAGGGTCCAGAAGAAATCTGCGTTTGTGGCGCGTGCAAAGCGACCTGGCCAAGTGACGCGTGTCCTCCGATGCAGCTGCCACTGCCACTGCCACAATAAATCGGATCCGAATCCGAGTCTCGCTTCTTGGATTATTTTCGGGACTAAAAAGAATGACGAGGGGAGGGGAGCAGAAACAAGACAGACGTTGCACCTGCCACCGGGCGGCCCACAATGCCAAGTGGCAAGAAGAGAAGGAGAAGCACGAGAAGGAAGAGAAGAAGGAACAGTGCAAAGAGGAGTTGCAAGAAGGAGGGGCAGGTACGATTTCTTACCAAAAACGTTCCGTTGACGCTCTTTTGACCCTGTTCCTTCCTCCTCCACCTCCTCCCCTCGAGACTCGTCAACCTCGTCAAGTCCTCAATCTGTCAGTTCTTCAAGTCCTTCCCTGACCCTCTGCCCTACCTCACCCCCTCTCTATGAGTCATACAAAACAACGGTCCCCGCGATTACGAGATCAAGATAGCCTCCGTCCCAGACATCCAAAACCCAGCCCAGGGCCCAGGACCCACAACCCAGCACGAAGGACCCTTTGGAACAGATGCGTTTCTCAAGTACATCCTCCAACGGTGGTTGGTTATCCCATTCAGGCATATGGAAAGGCGTGCCTCAAGTACACTCAGAGAACTGAAGGGTCTACTTGAAAGCTACTCGAACTTGAAATCGTTTTTTTTCTAGAAAAGTGTCAAGATTTGAAGGAAAATGTTAAAGGAAAAACATGATTTTTTATCAACTAAGTAATAGATATCCTTTTAATCCTTTACTATGCTTTATTTCCTTTTAAACCCTCTTTTTTTTAAGGTGTATTTATGAAAACGGGACGTAACTTGAGACGTTCCTTGCCTTCTGTCCTGCTTAGGGGATGATTTTTTGGCTGCTCAGCAGGCGATCAGTTTTTTTTATATCCTTACCATTAATCCTCCCCCCAACCCTTGAGAATCCATTCCCCCTCCCACCCAAACCCCTTACCCAGAAACATTAATCACTTGTTGATACTGGAAAGTGCATTCTTTTTTGGGGGGGAGGGTTCAAGCCTTATAAATCATCTGAATTTTTTGTGATAACAAAAAGCCCCGTTCCTTTATTTCTGTTCCTGATTAGACCCTCATTTTGACAAATTTCTTTATTGCAGCTCAATCAAAATTAGAAGTAAATTATGGCGATGAATCGTCGTTGGCCTATTTGGAAGCTTGATTGGCCACCAATCAATGTGCATTATAATTATAGAAACTAATTCGGCAAATTGGTGGCTAAATGCAAACAAAGCCCACGCAGAGAACGTTTTTTCTTTCGTTTCGTTTCGTTTCGTTTTGTTTCGGAGAACCAATTAGGAACGGAATGCGGAATACGAAAATGTGCTAAAGACCACAGCTAGTCTATATCTAGATCTTGCATATTCAACATATAGAATTGTGACTGTATTTCTGCTCGCTTTAAATTGCTTACATTTTTTATTGCAAAGTCAATTAGCAAAAAAAAAAAAAACAAAACGAAGAGAATACTGAGCCTGGGAATGGGAATAGGAATAGGATTGGACTGGGAATGGGAATGGAAATGGGAATGGGAATGGGCAAAGGGAAAAGGAATAGGAATAGGGAGCGGTATATAGAAATAGAAACGGGGACAAGCCAGCTGATTTAAAAGTGTGACCGAATACAGAGTTCAATGTGCCAAATAATCCCAGACAACTGCATTTTGTGTTTGGATTCTGTGTTTGCTCGTGTGGCAAAATGCAATCTATTAGCGAAAATTGGGTCACTGCACGCCCACTTGGTAACAGCGGTGGTAGACAGCCACACCCGCTCCGCTCTGCTCCGCTCCGATCCCGCCCTAGCCCGCCGAGCCACGGATATCAACTCCCCATGGTCCCGGTGCAGTTCCGAGATCGAAACCGATCCGATCCGACCCAAATCAAATCCAAATCCAAATCCAAATCCAAAGACAGCGACCGCATTGCATGCGAGAGGCGGCAGCTCGTGTTTAAATATAATTTACAAATTGTAACAGACGCCCACAGAGGAAGGCGGAAGAGTGGATATAGAGAAGTGGATACGGCGAAGTGGAGCATAAAGAGGGGAGTCAAAAGACACAAAACCGAAACCACAACTAAAAATACAACATAAATATAACATTTTTGCGCTAGCTTTGAAATAAATATGAAATACTAAATGGGAAAAGCATAGATACACTGTTAAAAATTTATTAGTATTTTTGTATTATTTATTTTTATCCTTATCCTAGTGATTACCTCGAGGGATCACAGTAGGGCAACTGCACAGGGTCAGAAAGTATAAGTGGGAAGGAGACTGTAAAAAAGGCAAGGAAATGACATGACATTTTTTTTTTTTTTACTTTTTCCCCCCGAATAGCGGCAATAGAGAACCAAGAAGAGCCACCGATAGGCAGATAGCAAAAGCATAAATTGACAAGGGGGGCTAGGCTGGGGTAGAATACATGTGCGTGTGCGTGTGCGAGTGTGTGTGGGGAGCCAGAGAGAGAGCACGCGTAAAAGCGGAACAGACGGGACACGAAAGCGGGGGCTGAAAAGTCGTGTGAAGCAACAAGCCCCATCAAGTACATCATTTCGAAATGAACATGGCGACAAAAGAATTTTAAATATGTTCGCATACGCGGACTTGTAAATGTAAATGAAACTGTATTTGTGTGTGTCCCGTCCCGTCCCGTCCCGTCCCGTACATTATTTTTCCCCATTTTTGGTTCCTAAACGGAAACCAGCGATAATAAAATATTTACAACGACAAAAACAAATGAACAGCGTCGTCGTCGCAGTAACAGTGCCGCATAAATATTCAGTCGACGTCGCTGCCAACAGCAGAAGCAGCGATGTAAAAGCGAAAAGCGAAAAGCGAAAAGGGAAAAAAGAAACGGCAAGAAAAGCAAGTAAATCAAAATCAAAGGCAGCAAGGCGTGTAACAAGAGAATCATAAAATGTAAAGCAATGGGCCCCGCAAAAACAACAACACCAAGCAACTGAAGAATATGCAGCCAAAGTGTGGACTACAATAACAAAGGGGGAAAACAACCGCAAGAGCATCCACATCCACATCCCATGTGCCAAAATGGGAGCACAATTGCAGATGATGGAAAGAAACGGGGGGACGCTGCCGGCAAATTGGTGCGATGGACCAAACCAATTCGCCGCAAAGCAGACGTCGACGACATTACATTACAGTGGGCCGCATCAAGGCCTTGTGTGGGCGAAAATCCCATTTCATGGCTGCGATTGCGTGTGTGCAGGAATTTACGAAACCAACCGAAGCACAACATCTTAAAACAATCGAGGGTGGTAGGGGTCCCTCAAGTAATTGCCACAGCTCTGCCCTGCTACATATCCATTATGGGATCACTCGGTCAAGTGGCCCCAGACATTGTAAATTCCAGATTTCCCAATGTTCCAGGAACATCAGGTGTAAACTCCAAGACTGTACGCCTATTTGTAATACTAATAAGGTTCCCTGTACCACATGTGCCAATTCTACACTTCCCTGGAACAAAAATCCCATAATTTTGCAACAAGTTTGTGGTTTTTACTTTCACGGATCGGGTAGAGCCATAAGGGTCCCAAACACAGTATTACCCCTACTTAAAGTTCCCCAGAATTAAGGTGATGGGTTTTCAACTGCACTTGTATAAACAGAGCCTGGTACTCGCATAAAAATAACACCTTGTTTTATATTTTCTATATAAACATTGTGTTTTATGGGATCTATAAAAATAAATATCAGATTTATTTCTCAAAAATGTAAAGCAATGCGAAATAATGGCATAGAAGTAGGGGTTTATACTTCCGCGAAATAAATCTTAGATTTTTGTAGGTTTTGGGGTGTAAAGTTTACAGAAAATAGTACCAGGTGCAACTCTATAAATCTTTTTTAAAACAAACTAAAGACTTCTGAAGAAGTAAATGTCATTTTAAGGTGGAAAATGTGGTTTATTGAACGATTTAATACTAATTTCCAACGCACGTGTCTTATTTAATTATTATTTTAATTACGAAATAGAATTACGTAACTCTGAATTATAAAACAAACTAAATGACTAGAAAAGTAAACTATTTGTAAACCTTTTAGTCACATAAAAGGAATTCCATGACTATTTCTGTTCTATTTTTCATTTTTATCATTTCTTGAATCATTCGATGGTAATCAAAAAACATGTTCCAGCACCCACAGCCAGACAACGGCCGGGAAAATGACAAATTAATGGGCATCATGGCATTCGAAAAGGAAAACTGGTCGAGGCAGTTTTCTTGTTGGAATCTATAAAATCAATCACATTTCCAGGAATTGTCCGATGAGTCACACTGTACCAAATGCAGGCTCTCTCGAGCCCCCCACCATTCCCCCTCCCAAACCAATTGTTTTTGCTCTCCCGTTCAATCGGTGAGAGATCTGCAATTACAATCTGTTTCTGGTGCGGCGGGTGAAGGGGTAAAATGTGCATGCGTGTGCGTGTGCGTCCATTTTGGTGGGAATGTAATTAAAAAGAGTTGAGCAAATATTTGACGAACGTGCAGAAGCAATTAAGCCAAGAAGAAAAGGGAGAAGTTTGGGTGGGAGAGAAAGGAGGAATGGCCGGCCAAGGAGTCGGCAAATGCGAGTAACTGTTATATGGATTTTGGTGGTGCGATTGTAAAAGTCAAGGGGTGTGGGGGTGGGATGACGCACATATGACGGGGCGTAAAAGCCGGCGAAATGGCAAGGGTACGGCTAAGTCAGAGTTGCCACCTAACGGTGAATACGTTTCCGCCCGAAAGGAGTGCGGAAATAGAGATAAGGCACAAATTGAAGACGAAATAAACAATAATAAAAGCTGTTCAGAGTTCCCCCCTAATAAACTGCTGTCGATGCAGTCCAACTAAGCCCCCACAACTCCTCCATTTCCCCCATTTCTGCCTTCGCGAGAGACAAAAGCGAAAACGCATTAACATTAACTGCCAAAAACAAAAACAAACAGCTCCTGCCGCCTGCTGACTTGGTGCGTCTCTTTCTCGCCACATGCGGGGGAGTGTGGGTGAGTGAGTGAGTGAGTGAGTGGGCGGGTGGCAGGGGCAGGGTTAGGGGGCTGTTATTCCTCTTACCACGTCGACGTTTACGTCAATTTTATTTCGATTGCCGCCCGCTGCTGCTGTTCTCCTTTTTTATTGTATTTTGTTGCTTTCCTCTGCTCCTCTTTCTCAGCCTCTCCGCTTTGCGTTCACTTCTCCCTCAATTAACAAAAGGCACTTTTAATAATTGCTTCATTTACCCCGCGGAATGCTTCAACTGCTTCGTATTGTTTTTCGTTGCTGCTGACGAAGCTAATATAGACGATTCTTGCAACAATGCAACAATAACAACGGGGATAAGCTATAAGGAACTTAATCAAGGGCGCAACGTAGTTTGATTGAAAGACAAGGCGACGTAACGTGATCGAAACCAAAACCGAAATCAATCAAAACAAAAAAAAATAATTTAATTAATTGTTCACTTTGATTTCCACGCGCGTTATTTTTTTTTTATTGAATAATCCAAATTGTCTCACTTTCGGTAACTGCTTTGGTTACGTTTCGTTTCGCAACGTTGTTGTGCGTAGAAGTTACCGGCTTTTCCGCGAGTTTCCCGTTCCCGAACTGTCAGGCCCAAAACGGCCGCGATGTGCACTCGAGGAGGCAACTTGGTCAAAAAAAAAGACATGTCTGTTGTTGATGCTTTTAAACGGGGCTGCTTATCAACGCGTTCCACCATCACCACGTTCCACCATCCACGATCTACAAAAGTCGCCAGCGACAGCGCACACTCTTGCGCTCTCCGGCTCTCTCTCTGTCGGTACGGAATATGAAAAACCGTATGGAACAAACCTTTTACATCTCGCTCTCTCTCTCTCTAAACTCCACTGGAACAGTGGGCCAGAAGGCCAATAATGTTTGGCAGACCATTATTATTTATTGAATGATTTATGGCTTAAAAAAAGTCAACTATTTATGGTCTAGAAACTTTTAAATTTTATTTTTCAAAAGCTTACGAATTTCCTCCCCAGTAAAGTTTTCTTATTTAGTTTATAAATTTTTCATAAATTCAACTGTAAACTTATCTCTTTTCAGCTGATATGGAATATTTTTTGTTGATTTACGACAAATTTATTTAACTGTTATGTTTTGTGTGCTGAGACAAGCAGAAAGCAGAAATGGCAAGTTTTCCCAAATTTTACCGCACTGTGGGCGCAATTAAGCAAATTTGACACGCACTCACTGAGGCAAGTCCTGCTGCGCATCCTTGAGGTGTCTGTATCATGCTGTTACAACAAGGAATTCTCGCACTGCGAAAGGGATTCCGGATTACGGACATGGGATGTACGACAGTACGAGAGTACGTGCGGCACGTAGTTGCAGTTAAATTTTATTGCAGTCACGTAGCAAGAGGCAGAATAAAACCTAAATTGAAATGGGAACGTAGGACAAGCCATAATCCTGGATGCCCTAACGAAGGTAACGTGTCAAGGTTTTAGTTTTTACATAATTTAAAGTCCTAGTAATAGTTTTACCCTTTCCCTGTTTTTAGTCACTAGAACAGCTGTTTTTTTTGTGAAGAATCAGCTGTTTAATTAATTTAATTATTTTCATGTAATTCTAATAATTATTCAATTAAATCATTTGATGAAGAATCAAATTGATTTTTAATTTAAAAGTAACTATTCCTGAGTAATCCTTTTTATTACCATTATTTTTTTCATCAACTAATCAACTTCACTTAGAGAGGGTATGCCACTAACTGAGGCAAGCGTAGAGTCAAGACGCAAAAGGAAGAACCCATTGCGGCAAAAACAAAGGAGGCGAGCAACAACTGCGTTGCACATCGTCTTTCATCGGGAATCGTGTTTGCTTCGCTCATATAAACAAACAGAGAACTCCAGAACGATCTGAATCTGAGCCATTTAGAATTTATGCGTGGTGAAAGTAATGGAGAAAGAGCCAAAAAGAAAGAGCCGAGAGTCAAGCGAAAAAAAAAACAACAAGAAAAAAAGTTAGTACACCAATTAATGTGTCGGCACTTGGTTGATGCTGCCTTGTATTTTTATATATAAACGAGTATATGTATATTTTTGTTGTATTTTGCCACAGCGGCGGCTATTGGCCTAGAGATTAATCATCGCACTCTCCAAGTTCGCCTTGACTCATTTTTTGAGCTCGGATCTTGGGGTTTGAGGCCATTTGAATATAATGTACAATGTATGGAACTCCATAAAACACTGAACTTTGTACCTGGATAAATACAGGGTACGTTTTATGGTGTAAACGGTGCATATTGCCGTAAAATTATCCACCGACCACGCCCCCTGCAACCTACGCAGCTAAAATCTAATAAGAAATTCAGTAAACTGCAACATGGCTTACAGGGAGAAAAATTTATATTACCAAAAGATGGTGAAAATCTTAAATAAAATTCTAAAGTTTTAAAAAACTAATAATTATTAATAATTATAATCTTAATTATTTCAATCTATTAAAAAAAATTTAAAAAAACGATATTTAATTCATCGAAAGGACTAAAAATGTAAAATTCCAATAAGAAATCCCAAAATTTATTGTCAAGTGTAGTTTTCTGTTATTTCTCCTTTTTGTTTTTGTATATGTGGGAGTGTATTATGAAGTATAGAGGAAATATAAGAAGAAGAAGAAAAAGACACACACAGGCACTTGGGGAGTGCATGGGGAGATACTTACATTTGTTATTGTTGCTGCTTCCTCAAGGCAACTGAGAGCCTTTTGTTGTTGCAGTTGTTGTTGCTGGAGTGCGAGTTGTTGCTGTTGCTGTTGTTGTTGTTGTTGAGCCGCAAGACCACCACAATCCATAGTATTGGCCAAAGAGTAGGAGGGGGGCGCGGGAGTGGGAGTCAGAGAATGCTCTTCTAGTCGCTTGTTTCCTCGTTTCTTCTTCCCTTTTTTTTTTATTTTGTGTTGCTGCGATGATCGCTTATTGCACAGAAACGAAAACAGAAGCAAAAGAAGTGGGGGCAGTGGCACGGGCAGCAGCAGAGACAGACCCAGATGCAGCCCCAAAGTTCGGCATAATTGAAGAAATTGAAGAAATGCGATGGCGATCCGTCTTGAATTTCAACGATTCGCAGTATGGCGGGGGCTGGGAGGTGGGGGAACCGTTAACCGCTATTCCGATTTCTGTTTGTGTTTCTTTTTTAGCTAACTCTGCACTTTGCCTTTGTGCCTTGTGCTTGGGGTCCCATGCATTTTCGTTGGAGCCCGCTCCTTCCTTGCTCTCCCGTTCTCTTTCGACGATTTTTGTTGTTGCTATTGCTGTTGCTGTTGCGACCCCCCACTCTCTTGCGTGGGCGAAAACCGAACGATAACCGAACCGAACCAAAACCGAAGCAGGCCGAAACACGATTCGGAGTTTATGCACTCACACACATGCACTGCTGCCCTCTCGCTCGCACGCTCTTGCTCAATACGCCTACTCCAACTCCAATTCGAGTTCCCCCAACTGCAAATGCAAATGCGATACAAAATTTATTGCACTTTCCAGCTGCCTATTGCTTTTCCACGGCCATATCCTTAAAATGCGTTAGCTTTGCTTTTCGATTCTGCTTTTTGATTCTTCGCGTCACTAAGCGGCGTTAGCTTTGTTGTTGCTGCGCCGAGTGCATTGCAGTCGGGATTCCATCCCACACACAAAAAGGAGCGGAGAAGAAGAGCGGAGAAGATGCTTCCTCCTGTTTGGCATCGATGGTGAATCACCTGGAAACACAATCGACTAAATGGCACTTCATTGATCGAATGGCGGGCGAACAGAAAAAAAAGAGAACAAAACAAACGGATTTTACTATCGGGAAACTACGAAAAGTCCGTTTCGTGCGTAGATTTTCACGAAAAACGCCCCGCCCGCGCCGTAGAGGGCCTTAAGATTTGTATTTGTGTATTAATGTGACCGCTCGCGTTTGTGTTGAGTAGCCCCAAAACACAGGGCTATCCACTTGCTGGGTTAACTAGGGTCGAAGGTCACACTTGAGCACTGTTATTTATTTTTAAAATTAACAAAATATCTTATTTATAAGTTTAAAAAAAAGTATATATAAGTTAAAATAAACACATCTATAGATAAAAATATTTTCTAACAGTAAGAAAATATTATGCCGGGTTTAATGGCTTTTATTTCTTTGTTTGAATGAAAATTTTAATATTAACAAATTTTTTAAAACAAAGGAGCAGCTTATTTTTTTGTTTTAGACATCTACGACTTTTGAATGAGAAAGCCTCAGTCGAGAACAAGACCTTAACGAGAAACAATCAAAATTTAACTCGGAAATAATAAAAAAAATTAAAATTTACGGCTGAACCGCCGCGTATGGTTGATTTTGAATTCGGATTTTCCTCGCTACAATCCTAAGCTTGAAAGGATCACTGCAGTGACTCCTGTCTTTGACTTAAAAGAACAGGGACTAGATTTCTGTGACACGTAATGGGCCAGAACTAGTAAGGGAAGCAGGCAGTTTTGTTCTTGAAGGAACCGAGCTGCCAGCTACCCTTACTATGTTCTGACCCATTAGGTGTTCCAGACGTGAAGTACCCTCTTCTGGATGTCCAGAAGAAAGTCTGGATCCCGAAATATCACCAAGCGTGGCGGTCCAGCCAGAAGGAGCTCACGGACGGATTCAAAGGTAAGCGGATTCGTCCTAAAAAAGTTATCTTTGATTGGAAGCTGGGTACTGGGAATCAACCAAAATAATGAAAGCAAACCTTTTTTTATTCAACATTTTTAATATTTCTTTAGTTAATTAATAATTAAGCTCGTAAATAATTTAAATATTCGTCAGTGTGACCAGTTCCTATCTAGTTTTCTCGGACTAACGCCTTTGAAAACCCTGTCATCTGTAATATAGATGACAATCCTGGCAGCCGGCGCCGATTCGCATCCAAAGCAAAGTTGCCGCGTTTTGTTGTTTATTGTTAATAATATTGTGAAATACAAAACGTAGCAAAATGGATGGTACGTATAACAAGCCCCCGTCCATAATCCGATAACCAGGCATCCACCAAAACCTTGCACTCATCCCCAAACCGCCGAATCCCACAGGTGTAACCGAGGACATGTGGACGCCGTACAAGCACCTCTACAGCGTTTTCCAGCAGGCTGTCTCGAACCCCAACGGCGTCACCTCCGAACTAGAGCTCTGTCTCAAAAAGTTCAAGCAGAGCTTTACGAACTTTCTGCGCAATCCGGTGAGTTAGTCCAAAAACTCGAAATCCTCACATAACCTTATCCCGCTCCTTACCCTTCTTTTATTCGCGTTTAGCCCAAAAATGAGAAGAATCGAAATCAATTGAGAAATGCTGCCGCCGATGGCATTACACTGCCTGGCCAGTCACGCAAAGTGCATCTGTCGCAGGATCTCATCGACGAGGCCATCATTTTATCGGACATGTTCGACCTGGACGAGGTCTTTGCAGTGGAACTGCTGTGTACCGCCCAGCGGCAGCAGCTGCATCATCCTGGACTGCCCAGGGGATTGGTGGCGGTGCTGCTTTACTACGATGGGCGGAAGGCCATCAGTTGTGCCCTGCGTGACATGTTCCAGGCGGTGAGCGGCGTGTCCTGGAGCACAGAGTTGCCCAGAGAGGTGACCTACCTGGTCACAAACTATGCCCAGAATCTGGTGGACGATACAAATATCCTGGGACGTCTGTTGGAATTGCTTTCCGACATGGACGTGGACAAGGAGTGCATGATGCTGACCAAAAACCGGGCTTTTGGTTCGAAAAAGCATCAAAACCAAGTGCTGGGCATGTACGAGGACATCCAACGTTCCCTGGCCATGGCTCTGTTCCACTGGTCCGCCCAACGTGGTCTGCCCCGTCACACAGCCATCCGGCTAATGCAGCTTTTGGCGGGAAGAAAGACCACCGATGCCGATGGAAACCCAGATGACATCACTCTGATGATGCTTATGGCTTTGCTGTATGCCTACGACACCTCTGTGTTGCTGGTCACAGAGTGCAACAATCTGCACACCGCTCGCCTGCCCATCCTCAGCGATCCGGAGTATGCGAAGAGCTTCCTTGACGCACTGTATGCCCAGAGTACCTGGGAGATTCCGCGCCTGGATGCGGTTATCAAGTACAGCTTTGGTTTGACGCTGGCCAGCTTGCGGCATGCTCCCAGTCAGTTGCAGGCTGCTGCCTTGTCCTCCATCAATCGGGACGAGATCCTGATCAACGAGGCCTTGGCTTCCAATGTTTTTGGCTTCTTCTATCGTCAGTTGTTGGAAAAGGATGTGATCTACTCGTGAGTTTCGGTCATTTATTCAACAGTTTCTATTCTAACCGCTCTCTTTTCTAATAGGACGGAGTTCATCTACCGACGAATGCATCTTTTGATCACAGACTTCATCGACTTCATGCATGGCAAGGTGTCGGAGCTACGGGGAAGGGCGGACGAGTCGGCACGGATGGTGATGAGCTTCATGAACGAGGGCCTGGAGCCGCCGGCCAACTTGGATGCCAACTTTGAGATGCTCATGCTGTGTGTGGCCAAGCTGTACGGCGATCCGCGGGTGACGATTCGCCTTTGCAACGAGTACTGGGGTCCCTGCGACCCGACAGGCACAGGATTCGGTGTTTTGGCTGCGGCTCAGGTGCCCAACTCTTCGCGTTCCGTCTCTCTGTTCAAGTTCATTAGCCTGGCCAGCGAGTTGCTGCCGCAAACCCTCTTCAAGTCGTATTTGAAGATGATCACGGGTCTGACTCGCACCGAGTTCGCAGCCCGTTGTGCCTTCAATCTCCTCAAGAATTGCCAGGCAGTTACTTCCACTTACACGGTCAGCTGGGATCACTTCTTCTCGGCTCTGGCCAATTATTACAAGTAAGTTTGAGGTTTCCTTGTTGGATTTAGAGCATTTTCTTATAGAGTTACCTTGCATTTTCCAGCAACATGAGGAACGACTTCAATACGAATATAAGCGCCGCCGGGGACACAATCTACAGAAGCCGTTCCATCCCCAGGATAATGACACAGCGCGAGACGGAGCACATGGTGGCCGTAATGGGCATTGTCCGGGCAGTGGCCGAGTACGATGAAATCTCCAGACTGATGATCTGTGAGCAGGCCAACTGGCAGCCCACCCAGGTGCTCCTCGGACTGGTGGCCTGTTCCACGCCGCTGGTGCTCAAGGCCGAGATTCTGTTCACGTTGTCGGCGCTGGCCAAGTCCCGGGAAACGGCGCGAGCCATTTGGCTGCATCTGGAGGACTCGCAGATCATACCCACCATCCCGGTGTCCAGTTCCTTTGGCCAGTGCAGCCTGGCGGAGGAGATCGAGCAGAACGAGAGCCGGCTGGAGCAGTACCAGCTGACCCGCGGCCTCCTGCAGCTCCTCTACAACCTGATGACCAGCAATATGCCCAGGAATCTGGGAATGGGTAGCCGGAAGCCGGGCTACTTTGCGTACCTCAATTTTGTAATCGAATCTATTCTGTTGAAGTTCTACAATCGAGCGTATAAAGATCCAGCGGAGAAGTGGAGGGTGGGAGCGCAGTGCCTGAAGCTTCTCTACTATCTGCTGGCCACCTATCGTCCCCGGCCCACGGACTTCCTGGAGACGCGCGACGAGCATCCGTATCCAGGCTTTCACGTGATGTTGCAGCTGCAGCTCAAGTCGGAGGTGTTGCGCCTCCTGCTGCGCATCATAGAGGAGGCACGCGATCGTCTGGACGACTACAATCGCTTCCATGGCAAGGAGCTGCTGGAGGAGTGCTCCCTATACGCTCTGCTCTTGCTTGAGGCCGGTGTGTCCAAGCAGAATGCCTTCTTCGAGGCCCATTCGGCGGCCAGTTCTCACATTCTGCTCTCCGGACTGAATCGCATGCTGCTCGACCTGAATCCGCGCAGTCGGCGGCCGGACCATGTCCTGAACATCGTCAAATACGTCACCTACAACAGCTGGTTGCCGCGGCATTCCCTGGCCGCGGTCAAGATCCTGGCGGCGGTCACCCAGCTGCCGAATGTCAGTGCCCAGATCCTGAGCATGTACGCCACCGGCAGCAGCGAGAAAATGGAGATTCGTCAGGGCTTTGTCGAGTGCCTGGAAATGGGCGCTCGGGTGGCCCAGCACAATGACGAGTTGCTGGAGCAGTTGGCCCTCAACGACCATGTCCCGTTCCTGGGTTTCGGCGAGGACTATGACAAGGAGCGTGACCGCAACAGGGAGCGCGAAGAATCGGTGAATGGCGGCATGTCCTTGACCACCTTTTGTGCCACCAAAGCCGAGGAGGAGGAGGAGGTGGTCCTGGAGCGACGCCCGGCCAGCATAGAGCTGCAGCTGAAGGAGGCCATTGTCCAACTTTTCGCCATGAACCTTAGCCAGCAGCTGCCCAACTTTGTGTACTACCTGCTCGGCGTGGATGTCCTGCGCGACTTTATGGCCAACGACAAGCAGCATCTGGGCATTGAGATGCACTGTTCCTGCGTGAATTCCTTGGTGCTGCTTTTAGAGAAATATCTGGATGTGAGTTTGGGGTTTTAACTGAATCCTTGATCCTTAATAATCCTTCCAATCTTTCAGCAACAACGCCAGAGCGAAGTGTATTGCGAGCACACGGCTCATGTGGTGGAGCGAATCTATAATCTGTTCCATGGACTGTGCGCCAATCGCAGGACCTCGGAAACAGTGCTGCGGTATTTCCGGCTGACTTGCAACGACTTTCTGTTGCGCCACCTCACGGCCCTGCCCTTCCGCCAGCATCGGGAAGACGATGTCCTGCACACCATGGCCCATCTGCTGAACTGCGTCGCCATCGAGATAAAGCTGGCGGCCACCCATGGCCAGACCACGCGCTACAATCTCATGTGCGACATCCTGCTCTTAGGATCGGGATCCGAAGGACAGCGTCCGGTCCATGGCCCGCCCATTGACATTGCGGCGCCCAGTTACTTTGCCATGGACTTGATGCCAGGCAACTCCATAATCGGAGCCGGGCCGGGACAAGGCGCCGGTCAGGTCACGGGTGCCGCCAGCGCAAAGCCACAACTTCTGCAGGAGACAACCACGGGACTGCATGCCAATCGCCTGCTTGACATCGTCGTCCTGGAGGCGCACACGATCGACCAGCCCCGGCTGGAGTTCTTCGACTACCAACTGACGGATTGTCTCCTGAAGGACTGCGAAGGTGCACCCACACCTGGCCTCGACAACTCACCGACCAGGCTGATAAATATCCGGAAACTGCACGACATCCTGCATGACGAGCTGCGCCTCGTCCAGAGCACCATTGTCAGTGGCCAGCGCAAGGCGATTCTGGCCGAGATCACCCAACTGCTGCAGCACGCTGTCCAGCTCAACCAGATCCGGAAGCAACGCTGCGCCACCCTTGGCTTCACCGAGGCCTGGTGTCAGATGATCCAAGTCCTGTTCAGCAGCATGCCCGAGGCGGTGCTTTCGGTTGCGCAGCGACGCCAGCACATCATTGACATTATCGAGCGGATGCTGATCAAGGTGGAGCCCATTCAGCCGATCATCGAGGTCAGCATCCAGGTTAGCGAGACGGTGCTCCTCCTGCTGGCCAATTTGCGCTTCTGCTGCTATCAGGTGGAGGACAACCGCTTCGAAGATCCCGCCAACGATCCGCTTTCTCTGGTGACCAACGGCAATGCCAACGGTGGCGAGTCGCAGGCCGCCTCCAAGTTGTCGTTGTCTTCGAAGCATCCCAGCAATGGCTATCCCAACGGCGCCACGAATGGCAATGAAGCCACCGGGAATGTCAGCAATCTGCGTTTCATCCTCAAGCGCCTCGTGGAGTGGATCATGATCAGCGAGGTGAAGTCCCAGAAGCTGCGCATCAACTTGTACAGCGCTTTCCTGAATTGTCTGAGGATAGCCAAGAGATTGCGCTCCAACGAAGAGCAAGAATATAATGAAAGACCTTCCAGCCTGTCCCTCCGCAGTGAAAGCTCAAAGGGCAGCTTCCAGATCGATCAGCGTTACGATGGCCGGCAAAGGCTCAAGGAGATGGCCACCGATGTGATTGGAACGTTTGGCGAGAAGCTCATTGACACCATCTGCCATGATGCGGTGACTGGGCACGATGTGTGCCGTATGCTGGCTTTGGCCTGCCTGGACATGATCTCCGAGCTGCATGCAGTGTCCACGCTGAGCGACTTCGTGGCCATGCGAGGGTATCTGAAGCACCTGCTCGACAGCCTGGGCAAGTCGGACGAGGCGCTGTGCGGAATCCTGCAACCGGTGCCCGATCACCTGCGTCCCCTCTACGTCTACGAGTCCCGGATGGCGTTCCTCACGCGGATGGCGCACACCAGCCTGGGTGCCCGCCTCCTCCTCGGCGAGCGTGCTCTGGGACTGCTCTCCAATATGCGGGTCTTCGACCTCCAGCCAGACCTGAAGGCCAGCGAGCTGCGGCGCAATGATCCACAGGCCTTCCTGCCAGCCATCGATGCACGATTCCGGGCAATTCTGTTGCCAGCTTTGAGCCTGTGCGATGCTGTCATCAATGCCCTGGGACCACGAAACAATTCCGCTGCCGTGCAGGTACTCAATTTCCTGTTCGCCCACATCGACATGGTGGAGGCGATGCTGCGCACGGCCACGCCGTTCATGGACCTGGGACACCTGCAGCAGCTGGCGGCGCTGACGAACCTCTTCGCCAGGACCACCACCCACGAAGTCACCGCGGTGGAGGATAGCCTGGACGTGGAGCACGATCTGGAGCTGCGCCAGCGCCTGGGACGGCTGCAGCAGCTGATGATTGTGGTCTTTGGCAGGTTCTGCGTCAGCGAGGCCACCATTCGGCGCATGGTACAGCAGGAGCAGCATGAAGCCTCCGAATCCACCAAGAATCTGCATGTCAAGTTCTTCCTGGACATTGCCGCCAACCTGTCGCTCTACTGCCGCAATGCGGTGACCAGTCATATCAAGGACAGCACTACCTCCAAGTACCTGCTGACCACCATGATCCACGACGTCAAACCACTGTGAGTTGAAGGATCTCCTAGGCTTTATTTGTTACTCAAATATGTATTCTTTTCAGAACTGGCAAGACGGATGGAAAGAAGCTCACTGCCATCATGCACACAATCCTTAATCAGCTGAAAGGAGCCATCGGCTACTACCTCTCGCAAAAGTCCTTGGCGGACAACCTGCTCCAGCAACGTGCTTCCCTGCCCAACATTAGCTTTGGTCCCAATGGTAAGAAAAGATTTTATTAAACCCAAGCGGTCGTGACAAGGAACTCTGTTTTTTAGGCAAACAAAGCTTCATGGACCTGAGTCAGCGGCACAACGAGAAGCGCAGCGAGCTGATGCAGGCCGTCTTTATAGCGGAACAGAATCTGTATCTGTTGTGGATCCATCTGGACTTTTACCTGCGCAATGCCGTGGTCTATGCCAACGAGAACCGCAATGCCATCAACGAGACTAACATGGACTGCGGCGGCAATGTGTCCGTGCTGAATGCCTCCCACGACGAGATCGTTTCCCTGAAACAGACCCTCATCTCCACCTTCAACGAGACCTTCTGCACCCAACTGATCACCGCCAGCGAGGCCTATGCACCCAAGTGCAGTGGCTTCAACTCGTCCCTGTTGCGTCGCATCAAAGCCCTGGTCCAGTTTGCTCCGGTCAATGCCAATGGAAACGGCGATTCAATTGTACAAATTTTGTAGTTCCGAGGGATCGATTGTGTATCCCTTTTCGTTGTATTCCTTGTGACTGGACCGTTCCAAGAGGATTCATTTCCATTTTACGCTTCGGTCGA
This sequence comes from Drosophila vallismaia, assembly GCA_035047325.1. NCBI lineage: Eukaryota > Metazoa > Arthropoda > Insecta > Diptera > Drosophilidae > Drosophila > Drosophila vallismaia. The sequence continues at coordinate 8,311,339 of JAWNPU010000025.1, read as the reverse complement.
GCATTACATTTCGATTTTTTTTACTGATTCAATAAAATGAGTGTTGATTAATTTAAAAGTTTAGAATCATGTTTTTAAAATCAAGTGGGAAGCTTCAGTCTTTTTTTAAAGATTATTGTTTATACTATTCGTTTCTTATGAATAACTTCTATTCTAAATTGATGGAATATATTGAATATTTGTTTTGTAAACATTCTTTTATTGGAATTAAATACATGTTTTCTTTAAAAACCAAACACTGATTTTAATTTTAAAAAAATGCCATCCTTTGTAGAAATTTTGTCAATTAGAAAGAGACGGAATGAAAATAAAATATTTTTATTTCATTATTTTTTTAATTTCTCTTTTAAATACAACCTTAAAAATTAAAAATATAACTTAATTGAATTCAATATCCATTTATTATTACAGCATAATAATGTTTTAAGCAATAGAGTGTGAAATAAAATATATAAATAAAATTTAAGCAATTTTAATACATTTTTCTACAATGATTATAACAAAAATGTTTTGATTTATATTTTATTTGAAAAATGTACATAACTTCAGTCTCTTTTTCATAAAAATGTAGCTATTTTTCCTTAAAATAGCACCATGATAAAACATTTTAAATTAAACTTCCCGGTCATAAAATACTAAGCTTTCTAGTGATGACACACAAACACGTTGGCTAGTGATGTCTAACCAAAGAGAATACCTCTGCAAAGTTATCGATGAATGGGGCTGGCCACCGCTAACCGCCTGCTTTTGATGTCTTGTTGTGGGGCATCGTGTGGCTCCAGTTCTTTCCTAAATTCTACCTTCCTGGACATAAAATGAATGATTTGAACCTCCGAGTGGCTGCCCTGAAGCTTTGTGCTCATCCCAAGAGATTTGCGGAACTACGAGATGCCTTGGTTCCGCTACCAGAGCGATGGATTGCTGGTGAAGATCGGGTTGGATCACTTTTTTAACTGGTTTTATATTAAATATTTTTATTTTTTAAGATTCCCATGAATTTGTGACTGTCTTTACAAAGGCTCAAAGCAGTGCCGAACAGGTCCTGGCGATTAAGGAGCTATTTTACAAGAACAAGGATCTGCATCTGGAGGAGATTCATCAAGTGGAGCTGTTTCTGGCAGACCTCCTCTTTGCCAGTCCCCTAAAACACGCTGTGCGGAATCAATTGACCAGGTTTTGTTAACCATTCTTTAAACTTTAAGAATTTATAGAGATATTAAGACACCCTAATCCCTTCCAGACTTTTTTCCGACAAAGCCTTGGCAAAAAAGGTTCAAAATGTGGAGCACGGTCACACAAAGGAGTCTCTGTTGAAGGCTCTGCTGCACGCTCTTCAGGACATGGTTGGCAAGGATCTGGAGCTGAAGAGCCACGACTCCATTAACGATATATTCGTTTCCGCCAATGCCTGCCTGCAGAATTTTCCCTACGGTCAGGAAACCCTGGGAGAATCCTTGGATTTATTGCTGCCACTTCTTCCTGTGGGCTTGGAGCGTTACTGGAAGGATATTAGGTGGATTTAAACACAAAATAATTGTACTTTCCTCTAAAACTCTTTTATTTTTCATCATTTACAGTGATACATCGCTAGAACTTTCGCCCACGCGTCGCAATGAACTGTATCTGTACCTCCAGAATGTGCTCCGCTTCCTGGTTAGTCTGCTGTCCGAGTGGAGCTCAGAACTTGGACAAGAATCCCGGCAAGCTTTGCTAAAAAGAGCCGATGTCATTGCCCAGCAGGTGGCCCGGCACTTGGACACACCGTGGGACGTTCGTTCCATAGCTGGACTCCTGATTGGTCATCTGGCGCGACTTTTTGGCAGCTTTTCCGCCTATCTGGAGCTCTGTGCTCATTCCGATACGGATCCTCGGGATCTTCCCATTCAGACGGCCGCCCTGCTGGTGCTCCAACCTTCGGATTACCCGACACAGGCTCCCATTGCCTTGTCCATCGTCCAGACCATCTTGGCCGTGGCCCAGCGGGAGGGGAACGTGAGCAACCTCCTGGTTTACCTCTCTAAGCATCTGTTTATTTACTCCAAGTCCCTGGCGGATGTGGAGCCTGTATTTTATCGGAGTATCCTGCCCGAGTTGCAAGGATTCGCTTTGCAACATATAGCGAGTCCCATTGATTCGGTGCGTCACATGTCCAGTGGCCTGTTCCGGCAGGTCCTGCAGCATGGCCAGGCCGCCGGCCAGATGGAGCTCTTCCAGGTGGTTTACAGACAGTTCGAGGATCGCAGTGCTCCCCTGGGAGCCAGTTGCCTGGCTCTGGAGCAGCTCGTTGGCGTGGTGGGTGTGGTGGAAGCCTTGGAACAGTGCCCCTCGCTGGTTAAGGAGATCTTTCCCAGATTTCTGGGCTGCGAGGATAGCGTGGATTCCCTTTTTAAGGGTAAGCTGTAGTTTTGTCTCTTTTTGATTGATTTTAATGGGAATTTCCTCCCAATCCTTGGTAGCCATGATGACGGCGGCTCACAAGACCCAAACCTTCCAGGACTGGCATCGCTTGTGGTTCACCCAGCTCCTGGAGTCGCTCCAGGTCCCCGAAAAGCGGCGTTCGGCCGTGGAGCACTTAATGACGCAGGCCGTGCAGCTGGAGCCGCAGGCTTTGGTTAACCTGCTCCTGGAAGATGGCCACCTTCCCCTGAGCAGCAAACTGGCGGCCATCCTGAGTGTCCGGCAGCTCAGCAAGCGGCGGCAGGAGTTCCTTTCCAGCCTGAAGCCGGAACTGAACGAAGCTTTGCTGGGATTGGACGATCATACCCGACTCCTGGCCCTGCGCTTTGTGGTGGAGACTCCGCGACCGAGTGATCCCATGACCAAGGAAGAGGCGGAGGCCATTGAATTGTACTTAAAGCACAATGCCAACAATCCCAGTGCCCATCTCCGGCAGCTGGGCTACGGGCTCTTGCAGAAGGCCTTGCAGAGGATACGCCTGGGTCTGGCTGAGCACCGGAAGCGACCCAGTCCTGCGGGCCAACTTCTTCAGGAACTGCTCAGCCGGCTGATGCAGCTGCTAGCCAGGAATCTCTTTCCCTCGGCCAACTATGGAAGACGCTGGCTGTCGCTGCACTTTCTCCGGGATTGTGTGGATCTCTGCCGCCAGTTGGAGCTGAGGCAGTGCGAGGAGGAGCTGCCATCGGTGGCCCTGGGAAACCTGGAACATTGCCTGAGCGATAGCTACGAACAGAACAAAGTCCTGGCCGCTCGTCTCCTAGAGAAGCTACAAGTTAAATCCCAGCAAAGTGCAGGGGATATAATGGATCTCCTACTATCCCTACGGCCTCCAGATTCCGTCACAGGAGCCTATCAACTTCAGGTCTATTGTCGCGTCAAGGAAGTGGCAGTGGAACTGCCTAGCATTCAAGTTCTGGAAGAGATTAGCCACGAACCCAGGATTTATAGAGCTCTCCAATGGTGTATGGAGCACCTACAAGAAGGTTTGGGTCTGGCCCAAAAGGATCTGGCCCAGGCAGCGAAGCTGAATCCACTTTATGGCCTACTCTTCGCCAGCAGGCATCTTCTCCAGCAGGTGGACCTGAAGCAACTGGCCAAGGAGCCAGCTTGGAGGCTGTACATCAAAAGCTTGGTGCAGATGTGCTTGGAGGTGAGCCGGGTGGTCCTGCCGGTAGTCAGCAGTGCCTCCCCGGAGGGCCATCTGCCGGAGACGCGCAACCAGGAAACGGACCAGCCCCTGACCAATGTCCTGAGCCGTCGCTTGGCCAGTGAGGCACTGCAGCTGGTGAAGACCACGCCCCAGATGGTACTGCTGTGTGCCTGGCGGAGTATCAAGGAGGTTTGCCTCATCCTAGGCGAACTGGCGGAACGGGCGCCGCTGGAGGAAGAGGAAAAGCAGAAGGAGCCGGAAACCAACCAAGAGATCAACTTCCTCCTGAGCAGCCAGCAGCTGGAGGAGATCGGAGAGCTGTTCCTGCTTCTCCTGGCCGAGACCAAGCACCGAGGCGCCTTCGAGCAGGCCTACGTGGGCTTCCAGCTACTGTGCCGTCGTTTTTGGCACAGCGATGCAGTGCGTCTCAACCAGCTGCCCAACCAATGGGTTAGCGAGGCCATGTCCATGGTCAGCGGGGAGAGCGACCTGCAGGATCAGAGGAACCGCCTCTGCTCCACCCGCCGTAGTGCCGGAATGCCTTTCATGTTGCAGGCTTTGATCTGCACGGAACTCAAGCTGGGCACCCATGCCACGCTCCATCGTTGCATGCATCGCCTCCTGGAGGTGTGCGAGGCGAGGAGCCACACAGCCGCTGGGATCACCGCTCGCAGCCACGCCCTCAACATCCTGCGCGCCCTCTTCCGGTGCAGCGAACTGTCCGAACTGGTCACCGAGTTCGTGGCCAGGGGCATCCGGTGCGCCCTGGAGAGCCTCCTGGCCGAGGAGTGGGCGGAACGCAACTGTGCCACCCTCCTCCTGGCCGCCCTGGTGGTTCGTGTCTTTGGCGTGGAACGAGCCCGCCTGGAAACGGGGGAACTCCATGTCCGAAACCGGATGACGGGAAGGATATTCTTCACCAGGTACCCGGAGCTCTTCGACTATTTCCATGCTGGATTGCAGCGCGAGGCGGAGTCGATGGGAGAGCGGAAATGTGGCCAGGATGGAGGAAATGAGAAGCGACGTCAGACTGTCCAATTGGAGGCCATGCTCCTGATGCTGAGTCGCTTGTATCCTTCGTCCATGGAGGGAGCAGAGTCGTCATTGAATGTAATACCTTCTCCTGATCCCGTATTGAATCCCCACTTTATCCTTTTTCTTAATCCTCTTCCAGCTCAGCGAATTTGTTCCTTTCCTGCTCAAGATTTGCCGCTCCCATGACCTGATGACCCGGGAAAGGGCCGCCCTGGTGGTGGCCAACTTTGTCAGCCAAGAGCAGGCTCTGGCTGAGATTCGGCGCATTGTGGTGGATCTTAAGGCTTTGCAGCTGAGGTTACAGGTGAGTTTTTCCAAACAGAATAAATATTTGTAACGACTCTCGACTTTTTTTCCACAGCAGGAGAAGATTTCCTTTTACTTCAATGCCAACCACTGGCATGGACAACTTTTACTGCTCCTCCAACTGCAAAGATTGGTCCGCTGGAGGTGTCCCTCTCTGGCCAGGATGCAGTTGCACACACTGGCCTCCCTGGCGAATCCTCTTCTCCAGCTCAACGTTTGTGTTTTCGGAGCTCTTTTGAATGTAATGGCGGTTATCCTGGAGGAAGCCGACCAACTAGATGAGTTTCTACTCAAAGACATCTCTGTTGTCCTGGAATTGGATAAATCTGAAATGAACAGACGATGTGGAGAGCTGGGAATCTCCACCAGAAGCTATCAGATAGTCTGCCTCCACCTGAATCGTTTAAGTGGCAACTTGGACTCCTTGGTGGATCATTTGGAGGAACTGGGAAAGGATTCTTGCCACTCTGGATGCTTGGCTGTGGAACTGTGGCTTTATATACTCATGCAGAGTTCCCTGGCCACCGACCAGGATGTGGAGCACTTTAACTTTGCCGGCGATATCCGGAAATACTACAACACCCTTGATCCCGTCCAGCGCCAAGAGATCGCCAAGCGTTTGTATTCATCCCGGAAAGTAGGGTCTTGTGTCTTGGGAATGTTGGACTCGCCAAGATGCTGGAGTCTTGAGCGGGATGCCCGTCTTACTGCCCTCCAGCCGCTGCTCGAGGATCCGGGACTGGAACTAAACCAGTTACTGCAACGTTGCCAGGAGACCACCTTCAGTTGGCAGCATCCGGGATTGGTGTTGGCTCTGAAGCGTCTAATCGTGGAGACGAAGAACCTGGAGGCGTCCCACTATTCCCTGATTCTGGAGTATGCCCTGCGCCTGGTGGATCCCGTCCAGACGGTTTACCTTCGCTACCAGGCCGCCGAGTTGTGTCACCTTCTCGGAAAAAGTGACGGAATCCGTAGCTTTGATGTTGATATCTTTGGAAACTTCATTCGAGTGGTACTGCTCCTTCTCCTGGACGAGTCCGAATGGGTGCGTCATCGTGCTGGTGCGTTGGTCGTGGAAATATCCGGAGATCCGGAGAGCAATGCCATCCTGTCCAGTGTCCTCATCCCCAGGTTCCTCAAATCTATGCTGAGCAGCATAAAGGAATCTTTTAAAGATTCCGATTCCGTAAAACGTCTTTTCCACTTAATCTCCGAGCCGTTTGTGGCCTCCAAGGATGTTGAGGATCAGGCATTGGACTTGGACTCGGAAGTGGATGTCTTTGACAAACAGGAAATAAATCTATATTGTGAATCCCTGCTGGTTCTCTGCCAGGTGGCCACCGCCTTCAGGGAAACCTTTGAATCCTGCCAGGAAGTCATAGAGACTATTGATTCCCTGGGATTGCCCGCTGATTTAACGGATTAGTCACAAGAAATACCTCATTTTAAAGCATTTATTATTTAAGCTCAAAGTTTTAAAGGTTCAAATTGTAAATAGAATAAAGATTAAATCATTTTTGTAAGGTTTCGACGTTTTTATGGACTTAAGAAAGGAAAAATAACGTTTTTAAGAAAATATTTAAATTTAAATTAAAAACTGTAATGTAAAATATGATATCTACATAGTGGACCGTTTTCTACCTTACATTTGATAAATATCGATAGATTTATTTACATACTGATGTCACCATACACCTTATCGATAATACCAAAACATCGATTGCTTTAATACCAAATGATCGATTGCAGGCATTCTGCCATCGCTAGGCTGTGTCTCCACCACTAACTAATAGTGTGCGTTGGTTTATTTATTTTTTTTCCTGTGATTTGTTTATTGAGTGTGTATATCAACCGATTCCGTTGCCCTTGTGAAAGACTACAATGTATAGTTGGCGCCTTGGCAGCTCCACTACCAAATAATAAACAATTCGATGGTGCGTCCAATAGGAAAACTCTGTCCTTTTTTTATGTACGCCAAGAACGCTTGGGATTGTAATTGGAATTGTGTGTCGTGTGTTCGAGTGTGTGTGTGCGAGTGTGTGTGTGTGAAGGGGGTGGAGAGGTGTCAAGTGGGGGAGTATTTTCCCTCCAACCCCAGCCCCATTCAGTTTCACGTTTGAGTATCGCCTCCTCCGAAATAAATCCCGAATCCAGTGTAAAAATTGTAAAATCGTAAATGAAAATTCGGGAAAATCTGTGACAGGGACAGAAAACACACAGACAGAGAGAGCGAGAGAGCGAGTGGATTTTCTTTTGTTGATATTCCCGCAGTCACGTTTGTGTGTGTGTATAAGCGTTTCGGGTTTTTGTGACGAAATGAATGTAAAATGTTTATGTTTATGTTTATGCAGGCGCCGCAATCGTCAAAGTAACACAAATCAAATTCCCAGTGAAACCGATCGATCGACAATAACAACAAATCCAGCCACAAAGTAGCGAAACCGAAACCGAAAACAAAAACAAAACACGAAACTAAAAATAACTGTAAATACAATAAGCACCGTTAACTTCATTCATTAATTAAGAGGAAAGAAGACAAAATAAGAAACTAGAAATCAAAATAGACAATCAAAAATACGGATCCGGATCCGTGTCCGTCGGATCGTCCGGATCGTCGACCAGCCGCCAGATGGCCTTCCCACGGTGCAACGTGCCCGCCGCTGGCCCTGCCAACACCCTCCCCCTCTGCCACCGAAGCAGCGCTTGTTGTTGTTGTCCAAGTTGCAGCAGCAGCAGCAGCAACAGCAGCCGTGCAGTGAGTGCAAGCGAGTGCCACTGAGCGTGCAAGCGAGAGGTAAGTAAAGTAACGGTAACGGTTCATAAGAGAGAGAGAGAGCTTGTGGGGGATTCCCCCGAAAAAACACAGTTCTAGAAAGGAAGGTTTTCTTTAATGCCTCGCTTTGGAGCTTCTTTTTGTGTTGGAAACCTTAAGGTTTTAGTGTTAGAAATGTCTCCACTGACAAACTGACAGCTCCTTGATTCTTGTATCCTGCTTCTTGAAGCGACACTCGTCTCGTTCTCCAGCCTTTGGCGCTGCCATTGTTTGTCACGTCCAGCCACTTGAACTAAATTAGAGAAAACGAAAAGAAAAAAGAAGGAAATCTTTGAATTACAACCAAAACGAAGACTTTCTACCCTAGATTCTTAAGTAGACTAGAGGAGAGTCGAGGGAATAGCAAAGAAACGAAGGATATCCTTCTTCCAGGGTATCCAAAAAAAAAACGAAAGTAAAAGAAAGTTCTGCCAGAGACTCGTTCGCTCTCTCTCTTATCTCGTTTTCACCCCCCCATTTCCTGCCCCTTTTTTTTGTCTCTATTCTTGCCCTGCCACTAATCTTTATCTCATGTGCGTACGTGCCACCGTTCGCGTGCAGCACTTTTTCACGAAAGAAGAAGCAGAAGACCCCAAACGAGCGATGGTCTCGAAGAAACGCTCCCAGGTCGGGGACCGCGTCCAGCGCTCCACGGCGACGGCGGCAGCGGCGGCGGCAGCAGCGGCCGCAGCAGCCTCGGGTGTCGCCTCGACGGGCAAGAAACGGATCGGCAAGCTGGCGGGGAAGGGCAGCAGCAGCAGTAGCAGCAGCAGCGCCACCACCAGTAGTGCCACCACTAGTGCCACCACTTCCGTCACAGTTGCCTCCAGCACGGCTCCAGTGCATCATCCGGACGAGACGGAGGAGAAAAAGTCCTCCTCCGCCAAGACGGAGACAGCGTCCAAGCGGTTCCACAAGGATCCTGGTTCCGGATCAGGATCAAACACTGCCACAGAAAGCAATAGTTCGGGGACGAGCGGTGCCAAGGCCACCAGCAGCTCCTCCACCTCGTCTTCCTCCAATAATCTCAAGCTCTCGGCCGAGGAGCGGCTGGAGGATGGCAAGACGCGGGCCATCAACAAGATGCTCAAGAGCCTGGACATCAAGATCCATGGCTTCGACAACATACTGACCCATGGCGAGGAGCGGCTCAACGACGGCGTCCTCAAGTCGTCCATTTCGGAGAACGTGAAGACCAAGTCGCGGGCTGCGGCGGTCAAGGTGATTGCCAGCTTGAATCCCGTCAAGATGCCGGTGGTGAAGCGAGTGCGTCCCTCCCCGGAACCGACCAAGGAGAAGCCGCCACCGCCGCCGGCGCCGGCAGAGAAGGAGAAAGTCCCCAAGGTGGAGCAGGATCACGGGACAGGATCTGGTGGTGTTCCGGAGGAAATTAAATCAAAAAAAGTCAACCAGCTTGGGAAGAAATCGACGCCAGTTCCGGTTGCCACGGCCACGCCCACTCCGCCGGCTACTCCGGCCGCGAAACCTCCAGCAAGTGGCAAGAATCCCGGCAAGAAACCGATGCCAGTGGCGGAGCCCGTCAAGAAGGATCCTTCCCAGAAACAGGGTGCCAAGCCGGCGAAGCCGAAAAAGTTACCGGCTGGCCAGGATTTGGGCGGGAAGGTGCGTCCGATGGACTCCAATACGGAGCCCGTCCAGATGGAGCTGGAGGAGATTGTGAGCACACCTACGGCCACGCCTACGCCGACGCCAACGCCCACGCCGACAGCCACACCAACGCCTACGGCCACGCCCACGCCGCGAGCCACGCCTACTCCAACAAGCAGCGAAACGCTGGCCGTGACTGCATCCCAATCCCAATCCCAACCCCAACCACCTCCGCCTCCTGGGGCGATGGGAAGTGCCCCGAAGCAGCGTCCGAAGGTGAAGTACACGAAAACCTCGGCAGGATCGAAGGGCAGGACACCCGCGACGATGGGCGGGCACCATCCAAAATTCTCCCCCTCCGCTGCCTGCAAGGACATTTATGATTTCAAGTCGGGATCCGAGGACGAGGAGCCAATCAAGATGGTCCTGCCAGCGCTCAAGGAGCTGCGCGAGTTCTCCGACGAGGACAACAAGCCGCTGAAGCAGTTGGAGCGCCAGGAGAAGGCCAAGAGCCAGGCTTCCGTTCAGGACAAGAAGGACGAAGTCAAGGAGGAGAAGAAGCCAGCGGAAGAGAAGGAAGAAACGAAACCGAAGATCAAGGAGAAGGAGAAGGAGAAGGAGAAGGAAAAGGAGGTGGAATCCTCAAAAAGCGAAACCAACAACGAACCAGCAGCCAAGGCCAGCACCTCCTCCTCCGCCTCCTCCTCCTCCGCGAATCCAAGCGCTTCCTGCACCAAGAAACAAGGAAAACGCAAAATGGCCACGCCCACGCCCACTCTCCTGACGCCGGGACGCAAGAAGAAGCAGGTGGCAGGGGCAGGACCTAAAGCCAAAGCGGCAGCAGCTGCGGCGGCGGCGGCAGCGGCCAAAGACGAGGACTCCTCGCAGGACACCAGCTCCTCGGAGGACGAGCGCAAGCTGAGCGCCTACAGCGGACCCAAGCGCCACAGGATGGCCTCGCTGAACGCCCTGGCGAAGGTGCAATGTCTCTACGAGAACGAATCCCGGACGGCCCACGAACTGGGTCTGTCCAAGGCCACCCAGCAGCCGCCCCGAATCCGGACCGTGGACGGGAGCGACGACGATAATCACAAGGACTCGCCGCACCATGACCGGGACAAGGGTTCCCTGAGTCCCCCACCAGTGGCCGCCGCTGGCAAGGACCCCGTCCCGGCGCCACCTCCATCCCCCCCGCCGGAACCACGTCGGGAGCTGCGCCATGTCACGGGCGGGCGGGGCGTGGGGAAGCATTGGGAGTTCGACAGCGACAGCGAGGTGGAGGAGATGCACCTGATCCATCCCCTGCCCCCGGTCAAGAAGAAGAAGATGGCCAAGAAGGCGCCAGCGAAGTCGGAACCCTCGACCAAGGGCAGGAAAAAGAAGGTCCTGCCGGTGGAGGAAAGCGACGAGGACGAACCGCCAGAAAAATCCAAGGAAAAGGAGAAGGAGAAGGAAAAGGAGAAGCCCAAGCCGCCGAAGCAGTTGCCCAAAAAGAGGAAGAACGCTTTCACCGAGGAGCTGATCGGCGACTACAAGGGAATCCTGGCCAGAAAACGAATGGCCAGCCTGAACGCCAGCGCCATTGTGGCCGCCACGTACGAGGTGGAGCGCCACCTGGACAAGAATCTGGCCAGCGATTGCTCCAGCTTTGAGAGCTTCGACGAGCTGGACCACATGCCGCCGGCATCCTCCCACAAGACCCACCACACGGCGGCGTCTGCCACCAAAAGCCACGACGTCATCCAAATCAAAAAGGAACCCAAAGAGCCGAAAGAATCAAAAGAATCTCAGCGGGAGCGGGAGAGGGAACGCGAAAGGGAGCAGGAGAGGGAGAGGGAGCGGGAAAGGGAGAATGACTTGAAGGACTCCAAGGATCTGGTCATCGGCAAGATGTCCACCCACAACATCGTGGAGGAGAGCAACGATTCCAAGTACTCCAAGGAGACGAAGGAGACCAACACGGACACCACCATCACCACGACGGGCTACCGGGACTCGGCGGCCAGCACCAAGGATGCCAAGGACTGCAGTCGACCCACCTCCTCGTCCGTGGTCATTGTCCAGGACACGGATGTCACCATCACCGGGGTCTATGTGAATGCCAGCAATGGCGCCGCCCAGGAGGCCTACTGCAAGATGCAGTACCGCGTCCAGTCGAGCGTCACCGAGGAGCGTGTCCTGCGGCCAGGATCCGTGGAGCCACCCAAGTCCTACACGCCCTTGAGTGCCCTTTCCAGCATGCTGCCTCCAGGGGCAAGTTCCGGACTCAGTGAAGGTGAGTAGGGAAGGGAATTCTCCATAATCCTTGTTGATATCCTTGAATCCTTGATCCCCTTTCGTCTACAGCTCACAGTTCGCCGCCTTTGCCCATCCATGCCCCGCCCACGGGACCGCATGTCCTCCTACCCGGCGAGCATCTCAGCGCCGGGATGTACCACGCCCCCGATCTCGGCCTGCACACGGAGCACGCCCTCCCGGAGCACCATGGCCCGCCACCACCCTCCTATGCTGCCGCCGCAGCTGCCGCGGCCGCTGCCGCCGCCTACCACGCCCACCAACTGGGCCCCGGGGGCGGAGGGGTGCTCCACATGCACCACCAGCACCAGTACGCCGCCCACGCGGCCCACGCCCACCACTACCAGCAGGCCGCCGAGTACCATGGTCCGCCCCCGCCTCACCACTACGGCGGACCGCCTCCCCCGCCCCCACCCCAAGGCCACTACGGACCGCCGCCCCCGCCGGGTGCTCCTCTTCCGGTCCCTGTGCCCGTTCCAGTGGTTCCCGAGCGCTGCGATGTCGGTTCCCCGCCTCCGTCGTACCGCGCCAGCGCCTATCCTCCACCTCCTAGTTTGGTCGTGCCAACGCCCACTCTGGGTGGCGGCTCCAGCGCCTTCTGTGCCCCCAATCCGCACCACCATCACCAGCACCAGCACCATGGCCAGCAGCCAGGACCTCCGCATCATGATCCAAGTGGTGAGTTTTTTTTTTATACTTTACTTTGTTTTTTAGTTTAAAATATATATTTCGGGAGGGTTTTATATATATTAAAGCCATCGATTTTTTACTTAAAAATCAACAATAAAGGATTCTAGGTTTCCAGATAAAGAAAATTGAGGAAGGAATCCTGGAAGAAACCTAGAAAACGGTTCAATCTTCTGGTTTTTAAGGAAATCTTTGTATAGATTTCTTTTTTAATTTAAAAAGAAACTAAACTAAATTTATGTCCTTGCCATCGATTTATAACCTCAAAATAAAGGATTCTCGGCTTAAAGAAAGAAAATTAAGGAAGGAATCAAGGGAAATCCTTAGAAAACAGTTAAAAACTTCCGGCTTGAAGGAAATCGTTGTATAGATTTTATTTTCTTGTTTCTTTACGTTTTATATCCTATATCCTTTTTAATTTAAAAGAAAACTAACCTAAAATTGATCCCAATTTTTGCCAAATTCTTCAACCTAACCTTAAACCTTATCCTTTTCAAAAACTAATTGCAAAATCGATTCCTAGTGCATATTGTATTTTGAAGATTGTCAAAAACTTTTAACAGAGTAAGCCAACTTCTATATTTTTAGGTTTTTTTTTCTGTGTTTTTTTTGGTCCTTTTTGGCAGAGGGCCAAGAAATAATCTCGCCGTTTTGCCAGGACCTTCTAGCATTTTCATTGATTTCGGTTTATCGTCAAACAATAGGCGGCAAATTTTAGTTTTTTGGGGAGTGGTGAAAAAGTTTGCAGGACAAAATTGCATCCTCAGAGTCGAAGCCTCCCCCCCTTCGACTCTGAGGATCCTTGGACTGAAGGGGAAGGTAGAGGTAGAGCAACTTGGGGCCACAAGATTGTGGCAAGGATTAGTTATTAAAGAGGCGCAAAGATGTGTGCGGATTGGCAATGTCTTGTTTTTCCCTTCCCAACTCTCACCTTTTGCGGTTGGCAACAACAAAAACAAGAACAAATAACGGGGGGGGAAAAAAACCGTTGCATACACTTAGGCGCGCGCACAATACGCCTCTTAGCTTCTCTATGTGTGTGTATGGGTGTGTGTGTGTGAGGGCGCGAGTGTGTGTGGCTGTGGTTAGTGCTGGTGTTAGTGTTTGGTGTTTTTGGGTTCAGTTGTGTTGGTGTGCTGGCGGCCAAAGCCGGAAACTGTAAGCAGGCAACCAGCAAACGGAAACGAAGACCGCAATGCAAGCAAAAAGTAAACACGCCTGCTCTGCTAGCCTAACCCTCAGCCGACGTCGACAGAGGCAGAGGCAGAGGCTGAGACTGAGACTGAAGCAGCAGCGGCAGAGGCTGAGAGGAACCAGCCAACCTCCATTGATGTCATTTACCTTTCCATACAAACACACACACACACACACACACAGTCAGAGGCAGAGGCACATACTAGGGCAGACAGGAAAAATGCATATTACAAAAGTTGCGTTTAAGCGCCTAAAAGCGGGCAGCATATTTTTTTTTTTTTATTTTTTTGTTGTTTTTTTGTTGTATTTGCTGCTTATGTTCTCACATGAGACGATGCGAGATGACAGAAGGATAGAATGGGGTTGAGAATATATACTATATACATATATGTTTTATATATATATTTATACATTATATAGATTGCCCGGCCTCGGGCTGCCTTTTCGGGCGCAATACATCGCATATCGATTCAAATTAATTTTATAGGCAAGACACTGATCAAAAATTTAGTTAAAACTTAAAAAAAAATACATAAAAATAATAAAAAAAAAACAGAAATTTATTTAAAATTTTCTTAAACAAAACAAAACTTCCCTTTAATTATTGAAAATAAATAATAAAATTGTAGTTTATATTTCTCTCTGTGTATTTTTCCTAATTAATCCTTGCATATCCTTTTAATATGAAAAATTCAATATATTAAACTGTTTCCTTTTGGTTTTCCCTGTAAACATGCCAATATTTCGTCCTGTCGTCCCGTCTTAATGAAAATCCTTTTAAATAACTCATCAAGTTATCCTGGAAATGACTTATTTTGCCAAAGGACTTTGCTCAGTGATTGAGTTCCCAGGAACTGGGATCGCTCGATGACGACTCATTTATTCCATCTCATTGATTCATATCCAAAGCGGACGACTCCTTCAGCCAGGACTCATTCATTACCCGACAATGCTGCGATGTCCTCGCCTTTGTCGGGCGCATCCTTTAAGTAGGCTATCGCCCTAGCCCCGCCCAGCACCGCCCTGCCTGCCATTCACACTCACATCCTTATTCTCATTCACATCTCCATCGCCCAATCGACCGCCCATCCGTCTGCCCGTCCGCCTGTCCGCCCGTTCGCGTGAGTGTTTGCACTTTGCGCTGTGCTGACAGTTGATAATTCATTAGCACATGTTCTATTTGACGTTCGTTCATCCGTGTTAACACACACACTGACGCGCACACACACTCAAGCGGCACACTAGCTTTTTTAGAGTGAACCCAAACTGTTTTTTTTTTAGCTAACCCATAAAGAGGTTTTACAAACATTTATTTAAATATCCCATGAATATATATATTTTTAATATATCCCATCATGTCCACCTTAATATAACTCAAACATTCACACTAGCTTTTTTAGAGTGAACGCAAACTGTTTATTTTTTATTAACCAATTTTATTTAGCTACCCAAGCAAAGGGTTTTAAAAAACATTTTAAAAATATCCTAATATACCGTATCAAGTCCACCTTAATAGAACTCAAACATTCACACACAAAAGCCAAGTTGTCGTTGTGTGTATGCCCAAAGAGAGACCGAGAAAAAGAGAGCGCGAGCTCAAGCTGCCCGCCTGTCTTTGGCTGCTGCGTCTCTGTTACCAACGCTGTGATAACAAGCCAACGGCAACGTCGAGAGAGCTACATATAAAAAGGGGGGAACAAAATAAGGATTTGGCGTTTGCCTTTTTGGCCGCGTTTCGTCCGCTTTGTGCCGGCTCTTCTTCTCGAACGAGATGCTGCAGCGGCAGCGACAGCGGCTGCTGCTACTGCTCGTGATGCTGCTGCTATTGCCTTCCGTGTTCTCCGCTTTTTAGTGCGCATTTAGACGGAGACGGAGACTGAGACCG
This sequence comes from Drosophila vallismaia, assembly GCA_035047325.1. Lineage (NCBI taxonomy): Eukaryota > Metazoa > Arthropoda > Insecta > Diptera > Drosophilidae > Drosophila > Drosophila vallismaia. The sequence goes on along the minus strand of JAWNPU010000025.1, from coordinate 8,295,910 downwards.
AGACTGCGACGGCGGTGCCTCAGAGTCGCTCGGGTTCGTGTGTAAAGCAAAAAAAACCAAAGAAAAATATAAAAGTAACCCAAAGATGCTGTTCTTATGGCTGCTAGTGTGACGAAAGATTACGTTGCGTATACGTAACGTGGGCTGCGCGTGTTCGTGATAATGGATTGCCGCTACTTTTGTTTCTGCCTCAGCCGCAGCCGCAGCCTCAGCCACCACCAGCAAATATAACGGCGATGATGATGCGATAATGACGTGACTAATCATAATGCACAACGGCATGCTGCTGAACCACGTTGCGTATACGTAACGTGGGCAGCGAATATATACAAATATTCGTGACCAAAAACACAAACAACATCGAAATCAACGGGTAATGATAATATTCTGGCGGCAACAACTGGCAATTATTGTCATTCCCGTTGATTGTTATTAAACAAATGCGGCTCGCGCGCGTGTGTGTGTAGAAAAAAAGAATAAAAAATAAACAAAAACCAAATGGATTTTGTTTGTTACTTTTTTTGTTATTTTTGTTCGTTTTTTTTTTTTGTATTGTGTGGCAATCATGTGCAAGAATGCAATAAAAATATAAATGCAAGTGCAGCTAGCGCCCCGCCCCGCCCCGCTGCAGCGCGCCGCGCCCGAAAAATATGAAACTCGCGTGCCGGCTACCGGCAACTGCGACGCAGACCGCAGCAGCAGCAGCAGCAACTGCAGCAAAGTGCGATGGGGCAACTGCTGTTGACCACAAATCTAATTAGCCTTGCATTCCTTTCCCAGTTAATTTTAATTGCAACTGATTTATGAACAACGCAATAATTTTTTTTTAGCTTTTCTCCTTGCCGTTGCCGTTGCCGTTGCCGTTTTCGTTCATCGTTATTCCTTCTACTCGCGTCTGCAATATTTTGTTTTGCCAGTCGTCGCTTATGGCTGTTCCCTCCCTTCGTTGAGTGCCGTTTTTTGTAATATTTTTTTTGCTTTATCGTCGAGAAGCGAGAAAAGCTAGAGCACATCCGTCTGATGGAGAGCCTGAAAGTTCTCTTCGTGCACTGGCACAGGCGACATAATTGTCCAAGCAAACTGCAATTCTAAAAAATTTCAGACAAATTCTATCTCCAAAGAGGGTTTTGTAGTACTATTAATGTCTTACTAGGCGTATGCGTAATATTAGTAGCTTACTAGGCGTATGCGTAATATAAGTGGTTTACTAGGCGTATACGTAATATTATTTTTTTTTTCACATTTTTAATAAATTATTGTAAATAAATAAATATTGGCTTTAGATCTAAATATTACGTATACGTATCAAGTATAAATATCAAGTATACGCATCAAGTATAAATATCAAGTATACGTATATCACGTATACGTATATCAAGTATACGTATTTCTTGCAATTCATGATCGTTTCGTTACTTTCGTCGCCTGTCAACTCTGCTTCTGCTGCAATTGTCTTTCGCCTTTGGCTAGTGTTGTTGTTGCTGCGCTGCAAGTCGCGCCTTGGCTCCAAAGCGCTCTCCCCATGGCTTGGCGCTCTCTGGCCGCACTCTCTCTGGCCATATCTCGGGGTCCCTTTCGCTCTGCCAGTTCTTAAGCTTTGCATTACACGAGCGCAAAAATTCGCAGCTACAAGAAAAAAAAAATGGGGGGAAAAAGCTAACGGCAAAATCGCATCGTTCATGTGCATGTCGCGTGTGTTTGTGTGTGTAGTTTCTGCTGTTGTCGTCATCGTTTTTGCTAATTTCTTATAAGAATTTTCTTGAACAATTTTCTCGCTGCTGCTGGGGCTGCTGCTGCTGCTCTGTCTCGGTTTTTATTAGAAGTCGTTGGCAGCCAGTTGAGTTGTTGGTTTTTTTCTGGCCATGTTGTTGTTGCTTCTATTGCTGCTGTCGTCTGGCTGCAGCTTTAGCTGCTATGTCCGTCGTCATCGTTTAACGGTGCTTCTAAGTCGTTGTATGCAGTTGAGAAAGAGTACACTCGAAAAAAGGAGAGTAAAGTTTTATTTAGAATTAATTTAAAACCTGTTTTGAGGCAAAACTTTGTAACCAATCTCTGATAAAAAGTAAAAAACATCTGCTTTTGTTAAAGAGTTGATAAATGTTTCAATTTTGTTGGTGACAACACACAAAGTTTATTTTCCGAGTGTTGGGGAGATTGCAAAAAGTTTCGCCCCTCCCAGGCCCCTTTTCCGCTTGTTGTTCCACTTTATTTTGGTCACTTTTTTTTGTGTTGTGTTTTTTTTGTGACTCTCTTTCTTTTGAGGCTCTTATCAGCTATCAAACGGTAATGAGAAGAGTTTGTGGGCCAAGGGGTGTTGCAGGATGGCATGATGCCATGAAAAGAGCGTGGGAAAGGGACCGGGACAGGGAGCGGGCGAGAGACAGTGAGGGAGACATCAAAGTGGAAAATGTAAACAGATTCATTCAGTGGCAACTGCCGCTGACACATTGCAGTCAGCAAGGGGGCCCCCTCGCTCCCTCGCCCCCTTGCTCCCTTTTCGGGCTTTACCTTTTGGTCACCTTCACCTACCATCCCCCCACCGTCTCCCCACCATGGCTGTTGCCATGAATTTAGGCCACAAAAATGCCATCGTTGGCAATGTCCAAAAAAGCAAAGCATAAAATGAACGAACGCAAAAAATAAGAGCCAAGCCGGAGAGTGGAAGAGTGAGAGAGGAGAATGCATTGGTAGGGGGTAAGGTAAGGTAAGGTAAGGGGAGGTGGGAGGTAGGTGGTGGGGTAGAAATATGCAAGAGAAAAGCAGCGGCCAAGGAATGCGAATGGGAATGCATATTGGGGATCCCCCCATGGCCCCTCAGGAGCCCTCGGAAACAGACGCGAAAAAAATCGCGTTGAAATCGCGTTGAAAATAACTCAACGCGACATGTGTTCGAGGGCGGTTTGGGAAGGGGAATAAAGGGTAGTGCCAAGGGGGGTGTTGGCTAAAGGTTAACCTTAAATCATTGTCTGGAAATTAAAGTTTAAAGGTCATTTCGGGAAGGCGTTTAGTTTTGATTTTTATAAAAAAAATTGTCTTTAAAAAATATTTGAATTTATTTGAAACCGTTTTTGGCCTAGGAAACCCTCTTCCGACCCCCCCCTTTGTTAGCCATCAAGTCGAAACGTGACCTGAACTCATGTGTTTGAAGAGAGAGCGAGCGAAAAAAAAGGACGAGAAAGGACGAAGGGTGCGAGAAAATTCAGTGCAAACTCTGCGGGTAGAAAAAAAAGCAAAAAAATATGAATGCCAAATGAATTATTCAGATTATGGTTCGGGGAGGAGGGCAGAAAGTGTGCAGAAAATGGCCGAAAATGGCAGAAAATGGCAGAAATGGCCGAAATGAATATGTCCAAGTTTAGCGCCGCATTCGAAATGAGTATTAAAGGCCAAAAAGGCGATCAAAAAATAAGTTTTGAATCAAATTTAAAGAATCCTTTTCAATGGGAATTATTAGACGAAAATTTCATGAGAAAAGGAATTCCCTTTTTGGCTGTTTTCCTTCAGGATTAGGCAAAAATTTTGCAGGAGGAGTTGCAGTTGCATTTCCAGTATCTGTTGCAGTTGCAAGAACCACGCATTCAACGCATTCGACGGGGCGCTGCAAATCGAATTGAATTCCCAATTTGCTTGCCACGAAACCGCAGCCATCCCGCCACACAGAATTCAATATCCAGCACAAGGCCAAGCTTGAAAATCGAATTTGCATCCCAAAATCAACCCTCGACTTGCCACAGGACGCTGTCATCGGAGTGTCGGGGGTGCCCTGTGGATCCTGTGGCACATTGATGATGCTATTGGCCTCGCTTGACTGGCTGCCTACTCGGCCATGCCACCACCATCATGGCTGACCTTTCCCCCAAACCATTCTATATCCATCCCATCCATGCCACAATTAGGCCCGTGTTCTGTGGCAAGCGTGGCAGGAAGGAAGGAAGGAAGGTGGCCTTTTTTTTTTTTTTTGCGTGGCATCATTGCGGTTGCACTGCACACGCACATTTCAATTTTCGGCTCCCGAACATCGTTTCCTGAGCTTGCCCACCTGCCACCAGGACCTGTCTCCTGCCCCACCTACCTGCCCCACCTGTTTGATTCTCACTGTGTCACTGTTGCACGTTTGTTTGTTTATTGTCCTGCTTTGTTTGGGCTGTTCCTTGCATAAAATATCCAAAAGCCACCGACTTTTCAATCTCAACTTTTATGTGTTTTCTTTTCGGGTTAAGCATATTTGTGTCCTTTTGTCTCCTTTTGTGTCTTTTTGTGTCTTTTTGTGTCTTTAGTTGTTGAAAGCAACAAGTTAAAGTTAAGATTATTACCAAAAAAATGATATTTTATATAAATAACCGGTAACTTTAGAGAGGTTTAGTTTTAATATTTATTTCTTTATGTAATAAAAACCAATTAATACTCACAAAATATGTTTTGTAAATGAATTGGTATTTATACCCGTTACTTCCTCCTTCCATCCTCTTAGACCTTTCTTCATTTTTTAGTTATTTTTTATTAATTGGTAAATGAAAAACGCATTAATACTCGTTAAATATGTTGGTAATTGAATGGATATTCATACCGGGTACTTATTTTAAACTATTATGATCAATTATGGGCAATTATGAGCAGTATTCAATATTAATACCCGGTACTTTAAGAGAAAATGATGCCTGAAGACTTCCAAAGAAGCTTAACACTTTCTTGATGACTTATTATTACCAGTAATCGGTAATTGAATCGATATTCATGCCCGATACTTGTTGGAAGCTTATTTTGAATAATATTCAATATTAATACCCGGTACTTTTCAAAAGTTTGATGCCTGAAGAGTTTAAAGAAAGCTATAGCCTTTCCTTCTTAGTTAATATTTATTCATTTTTAACTAAAAAACCAAACAATTTTTAATAATTGAATAGAAATTCATGCCCGGTACTTCTTCGACTCTCACCTCCCCTTAAAGAGGCGCAACTTTTGATCTTTCTTCCTCCGGAAAGTCGAGGGTTATGCAACTATTAGCGAGTCATAACTTTCTTAAATGGTTAATAAATGTCTTTATGCGATGCAGTTAAAGCCTTTTGTGGTTCCACCAACCATTTCCTTGCCTCTAATGTTAATGAAACAAACTTTTGTGGTCGCTTGATGCCTTGATGCCTGCCTTTGAAAGTTTTTTAGGGTTTTTTTCCCCTATTTTTTTTTTTTTTTTTTGGAGGTAGAGGGGCATGAGCAATTAGCAGGCCATTTGTGCGAGTGGCGCCCCCGACATAATTGTCACTCACTTGCCACTGCCACTGCCACTGCCCCGTCTCTTGATTAGCCTTGCCACGTTTGCCAGCTCGTAAACAAAACGCTTCCTCGTACGCACACGCGGTGAGGCACCTCCCCTCTGTTACCCTTCTCAAAAAAAAAAAAGAGTATGGTAACATGGAAAAGGGAAAATGTGGCACAAAGCACCAGCAACAGCAACAGCAACAGCCAGCGGCAAGCAACAAAACAGAAACATCAGCAGCAGCGCCAACAGAAATTACAAAATCTGATTTGACACGCAAAGCCACAAAGTGGGCAACAACAACAACAACAACAACAACAACAACAACAGTAACAGCAGCAGGACAAAACGGTGGGCGTGGTGCAGAAAAGGGGGCGTTGGGGAATGGGGCATGCTACATGGGGCAGAGGAATGCTCTCGGCCACAAAAATGATTGGCGTGCAAAAGCGTTTAGCGGCAGCCAGATTATGTTTGCGTTTATGCTGATGTTTTGTGTTGCTGCCCCTGCCTCGTGCCCCTGCCCCGTGCCCCTGCTGCTCCACCGATGACGAGTCAAGGTCATTAAAAGGGAGGCAGTGGGCGGTGTTCGATTAACACTTGCCCGATATCAGGGTGCAGGTTGGGACTTGATTGTTGCAACAATGTCCAGGATTTATGAGCGGAATTAAGACCTAAAAAGAGGTGGAAAAAGCAGCTTGAGTACCGGGTATCATATACTAGGAATCGCTCCTATTTAAAACTATAAAAAGAACGTTAAAAATTGAAGGAATTCAAAAAAAAACAGCGCCCTCCTCCACGATTCTCATAGATTGTACTTAAGCAATAGTCAAAAATACTATAAAATACTGTTTTTTAGGTTTTGTTAATTCTGTTTAATACTGTTTCGTGTGTTTAGAAAAAGCAGCTGGAGTACCGGGTATCATATAGTAGGAATCGCTCCTTTTTAAAAGAAAATAAATACAAAAATCAGAGCCTTTCTCCTCGATTCTCATAAGTTGTACCTAAGCTATAGTCAAAAATAGTATAAAAATATTATAAAATACTAGAAAAATACTATAAAATACTATAAAAATACTATAAAATACTATAAAAATACTATAAAATACTATAAAATTCTATAAAATACTATAAAAATACTATAAAATACTATGAAAATACTATAAAAGACTATAAAATTCTATAAAATACTATAAAAATACTATAAAATACTATAAAATACTATAAAATACTAGAAAATTCTATAAAATACCCTAAAATTCTATAAAATACTATAAAATACTATAAAAATACTATACAAATATTATAAAATACTATAAAAATATTATAAAATACTATAAAATACCCTAAAATTCTATTAAATACTATAAAAATACTATAAAAATACTATAAAATACTATAAAAATACTATAAAATACTATAAAATACTATAAAATACTATAAAATTCTATAAAATACTATAAAATACCCTAAAATTCTATTAAATACTATAAAAATACTATAAACTACTAAAAAATACTATAAAATTCTATAAAATACTATATAATACTATAAAATTACTATAAAATACTATAAAATTCTATAAAATACTATAAAAATATTATAAAAATACTATAAAATACTATAAAAATACTATAAAATACTATAAAATTCTATAAAATACTATAAAATACTATACAAATACTATAAAATACTGTTTTCAGTACATTCTAAACTGAATACCGAACTATAAAAAAACATACTAACAAATAAATACCAAAAAATACGTACTAAAAATTACATACTAAAAAATACATACCAAAAAATACGTACTAGAAATTACATACTAAAAAATACATACTAAAAAAAATCTCTAAACAAAATTAGAATAAAAAGCGCCTTCCTCCGCGATTCTCAAAAGTTTTAGTTAAGAAAAAACAGAAAAAAAAATAAATTTTAACAAAATGAATTAATTAATAATTCTTTACTAGCCTTGATCCTTTATCCTTGATCCTTGTTTGGGGCATTGTTTTGTTAACGGAAATGTCCTTGAAAGGCTGAACTGGCTTATGGATTTGATGGCCTGTCCTGGCCTGGCTTGGCTTGGCTGGATTGTTGGCCATAAAGGGTTTGCCAGTGGCAGGGTTTAAGCCACCTCCCGAAAGAAGCCTTGACATTTTTCAAAACACATCGTTGCCAGGATGGCCTTCCCTACTATACTTTTTTGTCCTTTTTTTGTTGTCCTTTTTTTTTTTTGCTGCTGCTGCTGCTCGTTTTATAATGCTGCCTTCCGTTGCTTTTGTTCGCGTCCTTGTCGCTTATTTGCCTTTCCTTTGCCAGCCGAAAGCCGTTAAATGCGCTTTTGCAGAGGCGCCACCCCGCCTGCCACATGTGGCAGGCAACTCCCCCCGCTTATTCATTACGCCATTCATTGTCTTGTTTCTGCGCCAAACTTGATTTGCGAGCGGCGATGGCGAAGGTCAAGGAGCTTAGCAGAGCTCAGTTTAGGTCGCATGTGGATGCCACATGCAGAACGCAACTTTGGGGCATGGAAAGTGGGAGTCAATCCCGCTATTCATAAGGGATAAGGATGGCTATACAAAAAGGGAATATTTTTTATGGAAAAAGTGTAGAGTTCAAAGAAGGATTACCTTGATTTGAGAGCGAATTCTTGCATAGTCCTGTCCATTTTAATAGGCATCAATTATCCTTTTAATCAGCCAAGGACAAAGCCTTAGACAAAGTCCTAAACACAGCCACAACCTTCGCCAAAAACCACAACAATCCTTGCCTTTGTCGGAACAATTAAGGCAGTTAAGGATTATGGTAGGATGTAAGGATGATTGTGATCCTAATAATCGGGTGTGCAACGTGCAACAACCTCTGAGCGATGTCCTGGAAGCAGGAAAACCTGACTGGCCAGTCTCTCCCCTTGGTTGTAGGCGTCGATAATTGTTCTATTAGGCAAATGAGTTTCGAGACAGGTGGCAGGTAGCAGGTAGCAGGTACCTCCCTTGTTGTCCTTCGTTATCCTCCTCCGTTGTCCTTGATTGTCCCTCGATTTGTGTCAAGGTTAGCCACTGGCCAGAGCCAGGCAACTGGTCAGGATGAGAAGGCCAAGACCAGAAACAGAGCCACGAGTGAGGGGCATCGTTATGATGATGATAATGTTAATGATAATGACGATAATGATGATGCAAATGATGGCTAGGATGGCTTGGGATGGCTTGGGATGGCTCGAGTGCAAAACTAAAATATGCAAATTATGTTTGTGGCGTGGTCGGTGTTCTAGGAAATTGTTACTGAATCCAAGGGGCAGGCCGTGAACATCCATAATCACTTTGTCCAGCACGATAATAGGGAGCTTCTGTTTTTAGGGTGGACAAGGAGAGCTTTGAATCTTGGAGATTTCTCCTCCCGAGAACTTTGAGTTTTTTTCCCCAAAAACTTTCCGTTTTTATCCCGAAAACTTTGAGTTATTTTCCCCTAACATCTGGTTTGAAAGAAGATCGTCATTATGGGAATCATTTACCTTTCCCTTTCCCTAATGCAGCTGAAAACTGAGTCATCTTTTTCATCGTTTTCCATTGGAAGATGAACCAGAAGTGGTCAATGGTCTCTGGTCTCTGGTCCCTGGTCTCTGGGTCTCCCGTCTAGGGTCTAGAAAGCTTCCCGAACCCTAGGGTTTCAGTTTCTTCCCATTTTAGGGTCTCTGGCTTGCACATTAGCTGTCGACGGGTTGCATTATCGCTTCCCTCCATCAATGCGTTCCATTTGCAGCCTACACATAGAGAAAACTATATACATATAATGTACTCTATATATATCTTTGGCTTTTCCCCTGACTCACCCCCCTCACTTTGGTCTCATTTGCATGCTTGGACGAATCGAAGTTTGGTTTGGTTTGGTCTTCTTCCCCAGCTGTGCCTTTTTTCCACGGGGTTTCTCGTGGGTTCTCCGATAGCTGGGTCTCTAGTCTTCAGTCTCTGGTCTTCAGGTCTCTGCTCTGGGGTTCCCTGATCTCTAGTCTCTTCCATTCCCTGGTCTCTACCCTGGTCTCTGGTCCGTTCTCACGTCCGTCGTGGTTGCTTCATCATCTTGCTCTCTGGTCATTATAATTTTTCCATCCATGTGCGGGTAAGCGTGACCGTTTTGACTTCATTATTCCCCCGCCTCGGTGGTAAGCTCCCATACCCCTAAAAACACTGAGAAAAATATTTAGAATATCAAAAAAGATTCCAGAAAAAATAAAAGTTTTTCATTGAAAAAGTTTAGGAATTGCAAGGAAACCCTTGTTTTTAGAACCCTTTTCCATATCAATATCAATAGATTTTCTCTCAGTGCATAATTGTTGAATTGATCCTCTACCACTCCCCCTGCTCTATTTTTCTCTCACTTTTTCCGTCTCAGCTGTTTATCATCGTGTGTGTCCGTTTCCATTTCCGTTCCGTTTCTGTCGCTTTACGGTGTGCCAAAAAAAAAAAAAAAAAAAAATCTCACGCTCTGCCAAAGTCGTAAAGGTAAAGCCCCTCCACCGCCTGCCTCCTCCCCCTTTACTCATCATCACTCCCAACTCTCAATTGCAGAGAAAAAGCTAAGAAATGGCGTGGGGAGGGGGGGGGGGGATCCATAAGGGGGCAGGGGGCAGGGGGCAGGGGGCTGTCAAACAAGTTTGCCAACAATGGATGGTCAAGAGTTTGATCAATTTTGGCCGAAAAGCGACGGAAAATGCATTCGGAAAATAGAAAACAAATTAGAGATTGGACATTGGCCATTGGGCGTCCCTTTCACTCGCTTTTTGTGGCGAATCTCGACTCTCCAATCTCTACCCTCCACTCTCTTCTTGGATGCGCTTTTCTCTTTATTCTCTAGTTATTGCTTCTCTCCACTCTCTTCTCTCCACTCTCTTCTCTCCACTCTCTTCTCTCCACTTTCTTCTCTCCACTTTCTTCTCTCCACTCTCTTCTCTCCACTCTCTTCTCTCCACTCCACGTCTCTCCACATTTCTCCAAAAAAAAAACAAAAACCAACTCAATCGCACAATTTTCTTCCCGAAAAACTTTCTCCACTACGTCCGGTTCAGCCTGCCTGCCACTGCCCTTAATGTGCCTCCAGATACAAATGTATCTCAATCTCTGACTACAAAATGCAATTGCAACTGCTAATGATCGTCGATACAAAGATACAAAACAAGAGTCTTCTAATGCGCAAAAAAATGTAAAACAAAGATACAAATAAAATGAATCTTTAGATGCAAATGCATCTGCCTGGCAGCAGATAAAGATACTCAGTATCTTTGAGATGCAAATGCAGAGATAATCGTTGTCCTTCTTAACGGTTTCCCACTCTTCATGATTCACTCGGACAATCGATTGACTCACCGAGATTATTCGAACTAAAAAAGCAACAAAAAAAAAGCGAAACAAAACAAGACATAATTATCAAACGGGGAATTTGAAATCGAATTGGGCTGAAAACCCCTGCTCCTGCGGCTCTCCCTTTGACATTTCTATGGCCTCTTGGCTATCTTATCAGCTGACAGCGAGGAGTGTGTGTTGCAAAAAAAAAAAACGAAGCAGATTTCGCTTTTCGAATAGAAAACGCAATTTATCTTTATCAAAAAAAAACAAAAAAAAAAAAAAAAAAGGAAAGCCAGAGCCAGAAAGCCACGGCAACAGCGAAATAATCAAACCAAACAAAACCTAATAAAACAATTTTGTTGCCTTACAAAGTACATTGAGATCAGTTACGGATCAATTTTATAATCATTCTTATCAATAAATGTACTTTTTTAATTGCTTTTTTTCGGTTTTGTTTTGTTTTGTTTTGTTTTGCAAAAAAAGGGGGAAAGTAAACAGAATAAAGACTAGAAAATCTATAGATTTTAATTAGTAAGTAAAGGTTTTTAAGGCTCCCTTGCTGTCATTTAGGCTCCTAATTGACCCTTGACCCTTGACCCTCTCGTAAATCGCTTAGAACCTGTATGGGTCCCAAAAGGACGGTTCTTCCCTTCTAAACTCAAGGACTTACCAATACCCTTTATCAATAACCTCCTAAATATGATCTTAAAATATAGTAATTCCAACAAATCTTCACATTTCAATCAAGTTTATTCTTGTTTTCTTTCAAAGCGAAGTAACGGGTATATAGTAGTTGACAATTTTCCTTTTCCTTTTGCCAATCGTGGCTAGGGACGACTCTCCCGCCATTGGAGCCGAACTTGGCCGAGAGAGCAGTAAAGACTTCGGCTCGCCTCGTGGCCAGATCCTTTGACCAATCAGAGAGCAGCTTGGCCGCTTCGTGCCGCTCGTTGTTGTTGCATAATTGCGTCCAAAAAGGCGACAGACGGCGACAAGTGTTGGCCAAAAGGCGAGACGAGCCCCGAAAGTTCCGCGAGTCGCGAGACGCGAGACAGCGGTTACAGCTGTGTGAGAGAATGCGGCTAACAGCGAGCAAGAGGATGAGAGCCGGGCTCTCTCTTTATCATTCGGCAGCCATTCGACTCTCAATCGGCTAAGGTTCGGTTAAGGTTCGGCAGCCATTCGGCAGCCATTCGTTGGACTGTTGGTGATGGCGCGGCAATTCTGCTCTACCTGTCGAACCGTTACAACGCGTCAGCGCATCGCGGACGCTTCACATAGAAGAAGACGCAACACGCACTGCAACGCCGCCGCAGCAGCCGGGGCAGCAGAGACGTCGCATGTAAAGCTTTGTTTTCCCGTGTTTACTATTCTCTTTTTTTTTTTACTGTGTTGTTTTGTGTTTTTTTTCTGCTAAATACGATTGCGTTTTGCGTTGGCTGCTTTCGTCGCAGACAACAAAAGTGGCAAAGTTTTCGCCGCGCCATTGCTCATACGCCCCGTCTCCCGTCTCTTGTACACACACACACACACAGATTGACATGCGAATCTACATGTGTGTACGCGCGCGTTTTTGTGCTTGTTTTTTCTTGTTGTTGTTTTTTGCGAGTGCCGTTGGTGACGTGCTAAAAAGCAACAACAAAATAACGTAAACCGTTGCTTGTGTAAAGTGGGCAAAACAAATCAAAGAATAATAAAGAAAATGCAACAGTGTAATGCAAAACAAAAGCAAAATCAAAGTCAAAATTGAAATCAAAACAAAAACAAATAAAAAAAAACAAAAAAAAAATCAGAATTAAAACCAAAACAAATACAAAATCAAAAGCAAAATAAAATCAAAATCAAAAACAAATACAAAATCTGAAATAAAAACCAAAAATAAATAATTTATTTATTATTAAAACATCAGAAAGTAAGCCATTGGCATAGGTATTTGGACTGGCTCACACAGACACGAAAACACACACACACACACGAGAACACTCACACATACATGCCACACACGCACACATCGACACGTAGGCACACAGCGCGCAACAAGTTTGCGTGCCACAAAATTTCCATTCGGCAATTCTACTGAATTTTTCTTTTTTTTTTATTATTTTCGTTTGTTTGTTTTTATTTTTTTTATTAATTATGATTGCAATTTCTGCCTCTGTTGTTGTTGTTGTTAATTTTTTGTTTTTTTTTTTAACTAAAAAAAAAAAAAAGAATTCTTTTCCCAAGAATAAGGTTGATTTATTTCGAGGAAAAAATGTGTTAAAATTGCGATAAATTTTTTGTCTAGAAATTGCCAAGCCAAGCTGTTTGTTTTATTTTTTTCGTTGAACCTTTTCTTGGGAATTAAATGTAACACTTTTCGAGATCTGTTTTAATGTCTCGGGTTTCTTTAGATAAAAAATATGGAAATTAGGGGTTTTTTTTTAGCAACTCTTTGGAATATAATTGTCTGGAAATGGAGAATGTTTGCTCGGAAAAGTTGGATTTTTTTCTAGAAATTGCTGGAAAAGCTTTTAATGGAGTTTTTAGAGAGAAAAATTAAAGGTTTTATAGGTTTTCCTTTAAAAAATATTTCTTTAAAACTCGAATAGGGGTTTTTTTTAGCTAAAAATAAGGGTTTTTTGTTATCAACTTTGTTAATAGAAATATTTAATAGAAATACTGGAAAAATAGGTTTTTTATAGACAAAAATAGATCTTTAAGACTCTTATGGGGTTTCTTTAGCTAAAAAATAGGGATTTTTTCATCAATAATATCAATATTTTATCAATAAGGAATATAATTGTCTGAAAAAGTTTTAGTTTTGTTTAGAAATCGATAGGAATACTGGAGGAATAGGCTTTTTATAGGATTTATAGGGAAAATGATATTTTAAGACAAAAAATAGGGTTTCTTTAGGTAAAAAATAGGGGTTTTTTTATCAACTTTTTGGAAATTGTTGGAAATTGTTCTAGTTTTGTCTAGAAATTAATGAAAACATTGGAAGAATAGACTTTTAATAGGGGTTTCCTTTGAAAGTATATCTTCAAAACTCTAATACGGGTTCTAAAGCTAAAAATACGGGTTTTTTGTTATCAAATTTATGGAAAATGTTAGAGTTTTGTCTAGAAATTGATGGAAGTTTTTGGAAGAAATTGGTTTTAATAGAGTTTCTAAGGATATGCATATCTTTAAAATAGGATTTCTCTCTAATAGGGGTTCTTTAGCTATAAAATAGGGTTTTTTTTCGATATTATTGAGAATGTTTCTGTGGAAAAGTTCTAGTTTTGTTTAGAAATTAATACTGGAAGGAATATTGGAAGAAACTGTTCCTTTTAAAAGTTTCTGAAAGTATATCTTTAAAGGATTCTCTAGAACAGGGTTCCCTCTAATTGGGTCTCCTTAGAACCCCAAAGGACCTCTAAAAATCCTCTAGTATTTGCGTCTTATTGCATTTTCTTAACAATCTGTTTTTTTTTTTCGTGCCAAGCAAACGCACCATTTGGATTGATGTGGCAGTTGGTATATATCTGCCCCGGATCCTTCTTTATATCCTTCGCGCAGTGTCTCCCCCCTCCCCATCTCTGGCTCTGGCTGTTTCCTTTGTCCTTGCGCCAAGTACAAGAGGCAAGTATTGTTGCTGCAGCCGCCACACACCTTTGCACTTTAATTCCTTCGCCGGTCGTCGGTCGTCGGTCGTCGGTCGTCTTATTTAGCATCTGCGCCGGGTGTTACGAGGGAAAAGGACATGAATTGGAGGGGTGGGGGGTGAGTACGCAGGACGAGGCAGCAGCAGCAGCAGCAGCAGCAACAGCAACAGCCGCAGCAGCGGTTTCAATGTCAATAAGAAGCAACGCGGCGTGGCAAGGCGGCTGTTCTAGTTCTTTCTCGCTCGGACGCTACCATGTGCTGCCGCCTCGTGCACGCATCCAGGACGTGCACTCACACACACACACACACACAGGACATACACAGGACATACACACACATAGACGCGTCACATGGTGGGAAGCAACAGTGCCATTCCCCTTCCTCCTTTATCCTTGCAGCCTGTTTATCCTTTTTTCTTTGTTGTTGTTTTCGCTTCCTCTCGATTTCACGCTCCTCTTTCCCCTCCCCTAAGCCGGCATCTAGCTGTCTCTCTCTCTCTCTCTATCTCTCTCTGTCTTAGGACTCGGCCTACCTGCAGGATCCTTCATCCTTTTGGCTTATTGTTGTTGGCAACACGGCGAATGCGTAATGATGATGCCTCTAACGGTACAAATATCCTTTTCGAGTCCTTTTTGGGTTATTTTTTGGTTTATTTTCTATCAAAAAAAAAAAAACGGTATCTACGCTTCGGTTATCCTTTTTTTCTGTTTTTTTTTTTTTTTTTTGGTTTTTCGTTCGAAACTTTTGCCTTGCTGGCCGGTCCTTGATGGTATTTAGGGGTTGTCCTGGCACCCCTTTGCAAGCTTTTAGGTCACACACATACACACACACACACACACACAGGACAAACGTGTTTAGGCTGCGACGCACTTTGAAATGTCCTTGAACGGTATTTGATAGTTGCCTCACCTCGCCTCTCTCTCTGGAAACCAATAATCACGAAAAATTAGCATTTTTTGCAAGAACAAAAAAATAAAACAGAAATTAAAAAACAAAAACAGAAAACAAAATAGAAAACATTTTAAAAAAGAAATAAATAAAAATATAAAATAAAATATAGAAGATTTTAACAAATTAAAATATAGAACAAAAAAAGCGACAAAAATATAGAAATAAAAAATAAAATATAGAAGAAAAAAAAAAAAAAAGACAAAAAACAAGTCCAAGTCCGAGTCGGGTTCGATTCGATTGGCGGCGATTCATGAATAAACATGAGTCTCTGTGCCGGGTTTCGATCGTAAAGCGAGTAACTGCACATGATCTGCTCCCGTGTGTCACCTGCCCCACCCCTGGTGCCCCACCTACCCCTCTACTAGATCGACATATTTGTGGCAATATTGTAAATGCAATTAACTGTTCTTCTCTGCCCGTTTTTTTGCTGCGGCGCAATACCAAAGGCAGAGCTGCGACTGACCTAGGAGGTGGGTGGGGGGTAGGGTGACTCGCAGGGGGTTGGGGCAGCGGGGTAGAGGCTCCTGACGTGGCACCCGTCAACGTCTAGAAACGGTAAAGTCATTAAGGGGCATTAATTTTTTTTTGCCTTTTTTTCTGCTCTATTTTGATAGAATCTTTGTTTTTGAATTGTTTTTTTAGCCTTTTTTGTTCCAATTTTCGCCTTTTTTTTCGAATTAAAATGAATTTTTTTTATTGAAAAAAAAAAGTATAATTTGAGGGAATTTGATTGTTTTTTAGGCTTTTTTTGAATGAAAAAAATATAGAATTTGATAGATTTTGTGTGTTTTTGGAACAAAATAAAGGAACTTTAATTAAAACTTTATTTAAACTGCGCATTTGTTGAATAAAAATATATTTTCTCGTCACATTTGAGGAATTTTCTCGACATTTTCGAGTCACATTCGAATGACAAAAAAATGACTAATTTTTTTGTTGCAGTTTTTCACACTTTTCAGTCCGAGAAATATTTAATCGAGAAAATTTTTTCATTGTTTCGCATTTTGTTTGTTTATTTATTTATTTTTTTTTCGTGGTTTTGATTTTGTTTCTTTTGGTTTTGTTTTTCTTTTTAGGTTTTGTTTTTCTTTTGGTTTTGTTTTTCTTTTTAGGTTTTGTTTTTATTTTTTGGTTTTGTTTCTTTTGGCTTTGTTTATATTTGTTTTATTCTGGGCGGATTAATCATAGAGATTAGTGACCAGCTTTTGGTTTATATTTAAAACTAATTTCTGACTAATTTTGGGGTAAAAAAAAAGGGGAAAAGTTATTGTAAGGGTACCGGGTATTATTTTGGTTTATTTTCAGAATAGTTTGTGACTAATTTTGGGGTAAATGTGTAAAAAAAGTCTTAAGAGTGGTATTTTGTTTTAAAAATAAATGATTAAGAAGTAAAGTTTTTACCGAGGGTACCGGGTAGCATATTGTTTTATTTTTTAACAGGGTTTATGATGTTTTAGCGACTAATTTTGGGGTAAAAATAATGATAGAGTTTTTAATATTTCTTGAGATTCTTAACCGAGTAGTATCGGGTATTATATTGTTTCATTTAAAAGATAATTTGTAATCAAAATAAATAATGTAAATATTTCAATATTATTTAAAATTCTTAACCGGCTACCGGGTACCGGGTATCATATAGTCGGGTCATATAGTAATAGAGCTACTACAGGAATTCTTTCCTAATCGTAATTTCCTAATTTATTTCTATTTATTAATGGAATTTACAAATTTAAATGGTTTCGATTGCAAAAGTCTCTTTTCTAATTAAAAAGCCTATTTTTTTTATATAGAATTTAGATTAAAGATTTCAAGATTTTTCCTTTGATTTGTGGAGCTATTTTGAATTAATTAATTAAATCGAATTCCATTGGAATTTCTGGTGATCGATTCTGCTGATTCTCTTTTTTTTGTGTTTCCCGAAGAAAGCACTTCCTTTGTTGGTTTTCTTTTTGGATTCTTCGGATTCTTTGGAGTCTTCTTTTGTTTTCTTTTTGCTTTTCTTTTAGTTTCTTTTTTGTTTTCTTTTTTGTTTTCTTTTTGCTTTTCTTTTAGTTTCTTTTTTGCTTTTCTTTTTACTTTTCTTTTAGTTTCTTTTTTGTTTTCTTCTTTTGGTTTTGTTTTTTTTTTTTACTTTGTTTTTTTTCTTTTCTTTTCTTTTAGTTTCTTATTTCTTCTTCTTTTAATTTCTTTCTTTTCTTCTTTTAGTTTCTTTATTTTCTTCCTCTTTTAGTTTCTTTCTTTTCTTTTCCTTCTTTGGCAGCGCCTACTCGGCTTTCCGCCCACACTAACTATTTACTCTTCCCACCCCCGCCCCCAGTCTGGCTTTCGTTATCATAATAAGGAGGAGGGGGCGTGTGGGGGCGGGGGGCTTTTCTTGTTTTGATTGTTGTTGTTGTTGTGCCGGCTGTGTGACCTTCGCATAGCAAAGCGTCGCCGTCGACAGCTTCGCTTATTATAAAAGTATTACGAGCATTCGGCGTGCTTGCTTATTTTTTTTCTTTCGCTCCGGCTATCCAAGTCCACGCTTTATCGCATAGTTTCGTATATGTTAATTCGCTGGCCCCGCCCCCAGCCCCCAGTCCCCAGCCACCAGCCCCACGACCCCCACAGTTCCGAGCTGCCCCTTGGTGTTGTTTTTTTTTGTTTTTTTTTTGGTTCAACTATGAATAAATCGCACCAAATAATGAACTCACTCCACGCCATGCCACGCCACTCCACGCCGCCGCCTCATTCGGTCTTCCAAAAAAAAAAAAACCGGAAGTCATCGAAACATGTTTCGTCTTCTTCGTCTTCGTCTCTGTCCGTTTTATTGATGCTTTACTGTACCTGCCTGCCTGTCCCCGCCTGCCTGTTCTTGTTGGTTTTTGGTTTTCAACTTTGGAAAGTAACTAGCTTTGGGTTTGGTTTGGATTTCAGTTTAATCTTTGAGATACATTTTCTTGTAAATCAAAATAGATATTTTTTAGATATTTTCTTGACATTTTCTTGCTATTTCATGGCTTAAAAAATACATAAATCTTTGAGATACTTTTTCTTAGAAATCAAAACAATATTTTGGAGATATTTTTCTGACATTTTCTTGACATTTAATGTCTTGAAAAGCCAAGAATTCAGTTTAATTTACAATCCAAGAAAGTTTCTTGGAAAAAAAGCTAAAGAATTGCAAAAGAATCTTATCGCTTCTTTCTCTGGATTTTCTCTGGAAATTGATTTTAGATTAAAATTCTCAGCAAAAAGAAGAAAGCTTTAAGGAAGCTTTAACTCGATTTCTAGTTAACAAGATTTGGTTTTAGGACATTTTCAAGATGTCCTTGTCAAGCTTTGAGTGACTAAAAAGCCACAAATTGACAAGAAAACAAGAAAAAGCTAAGAAAAAGACAAAAAAAGGGACAAAAAAAATTACAAAACAAAAGCAAAGACAAAAAAAAAACAAAAAAAAAACAAAACAAAGACACAAAAAGATAAAACAAAAACAAAAAAGACAAAAAAAAACAAAACAAAACCAAAACAAACCCGAAACAAAGACAAAACAAAAAACAAAACAAAAAGCAAAGCAAAGACAACAAAAACAAAGACAAAACAAAGACAAAAAAAACTGAAACAAAGACAAAAATAATGAAAAACCTAAATAGAATAGGAAATTTCCTTCAAAAACATGTTGTGCTTTAAAAACACGCAGTTTTTAGTTTCGATTTGTATTTAAAAAAAAAAAAAAAACAAAATTTATTTGTTTAGCTGCCGCAGAAATTTGGCCTAAAAACTGAAATCAACTTTAAGCCAAGTTTCGAGCATATTTCCTAACCAAAAAGTAGGTGGAGAGAGGGATCTGAGAGATATCTCATTATGTCCGGATTGTGTGGCCGAAACATTTCCAATTGGGAAAAATTTGCATATCTCTGCCTCGGTCGGGTCGGGAATTATGCAAAAATGCTAATTGAAATGTGTTAATTTGATTGGCAGAGGAGAGCTACGGACAGCGACAGCTGACGACGCGATTTTTTCCTCTTACCAGACTCGAGTTTTTTTTTTTTGTCATTTTTTTTGTTGATTCGAAAAGTTAATCGTAAAAACTAGGCAACTGAGAGAGCTAATGAATAAATATAAAGTCATAAAACAATCCAGCAACAACAAAAATAATAATAAAAAACGAGATAATAAAAAAAAAAAACGCAAACAAAAGTGGCGATAAAAAACGCGCGGGTTTTATTTCTAGTTTTTTTGGTGTATTTTGAGTTTTTTGTTTGTTTTTTTTTCTCTCAACGTTTAATTGCCAAAGCAGTGAAGGAAAACAAACTCCAACTAAACGAAAACGAAAATAAAAACAAATAAAAACTAAAATTCAAGACGAAAACAAAAAATCGCGGCCGCGTTCTCAAAAACGCGCAAAACCCGAGACAGTGGAACAAAAACATCAAAAATTTGGAAAAAAAAAATAATACCAAAAATAAGAAGAAAGATCGCAGAGGCGGTAGAGTGTTGTGGGTGGGACATTGAGAAGAATTGTTAGGAAGAAGAGAGAGAAAGAAAAAGTGTGTGAGAGAGAGAGACAGTGAGTATTTTCTTCTCAATTTTCTTCTTCGACTTCTCCATCTCGCTCTGTGTTGTTGTTTTTGTCATTGCTCTTCTTCTTGTTCTTCTTGTTGTTGTTGTGTTTTTTTTTTTTTTTTGTAATAAATGTGATTATTAATCATCATTAATCATATATATGTAAATATATATTCCTAATTCATATCCATATCTGTACTCGTATTCATGTCCTTTTTCAAGGACTTTCCTCACGCATTCCATCCAAGTTCCACAACATCTTGATGTCGTAATTCGTATCCGTTTCCGTATTTGTTCTAACAAATATTTCTTTATATTTTGCATTTTTTTCAATTCATGATCTCACTTTCTCTTCTAGACTTTATAAATGGATTCTTTTCTCCATATTAAGGGTTTAAATATCGTAGTTTCTGGATCCAAAAATAATGCTTGGGAAATTCTCAAGGGAGTCCATCAGAAAAAAATAATTCATGACCAATATTTTTATGTAAAATCTTAGAGAATTGATATAGGAATTATTGAAATTATTCCCCGAAAAGATTCGATACGAATTGGCTAAGATATAGCTTCAGTTATCAGCCATATTCGAAAATACTGGTTTTTACAATGTGTCTCCCCATAAAAATTAGGAAAAAAATCGAAAAAAAAATTCTGTCTAATGTTTTGATGCAGATTGATAGGGAATCGTTCCACAAATCTTTAAAGGTATCCCACTCAAGGATCGGATAAGAATTGGCTGAGATATGGCCATAGTTTGGGGCAACATATAGATTTTCATGGATTTCTGGTGATTTTTAAGGGAAACCATCAGAAAAATTGAAAAAAAAAATCTAAAAAAAAAAGTGCTCAATGCTTTGATGCAGATTGACAGGGAATCGAATAAGTAATATTTTAAGACCTTCCTCTCAAGGATTGGATGAGAATTCGATGAGATATAGCTTTGGAAATGGACCATATATGAAAATACTGGTTTTTCCCCACAAAAATTTTATGAAAAAAGTGACAAATTTTCATGCACAATGTTTGTAATGTATGCAGATTGATAGGGAATCGAAATACGAATCTTTTAAGATATCCCGCTTAAGGATCGGATAAGAATTGGCTAAGATAAAGCCTTTGTTCAAGGCCAAATATGGGTTCTTTGGGATTTTCAAAAATTTGTAAGGGGATCCATCAGAAAAATTTGAAAAAAATCTAAAAAATATTTTGTGTCAGGATTTTAATGCAGATCGATAGAGAATTATTCCAAGATTCCAAAGCTATACTTGGTTCCAATATCGGATCAAAACTGCCAAAGATATAGCCATCGAAAGGGACGAAAAGTGATTTTTCTCGATTTTCACATTTTTCAAGGGAATCCATCAGAAAATTTTAAAAAAAATCGAAAAAATATTTTGTTCCGAGATTTGGATGCAGATCGATAGGGAATTGATCCTAGATTCCAAATCTATACTTGGTTCAAAGATCGGATGAAAACTTCCAAAGATATAGCCATCGAAAGGGACGAAAAGTAATTTTTCTCGATTTTCACATTTTTCAAGGGAATCCATCAGAAAAATTTGAAAAATATCGAAAATTTTTTCCTGGTCAATATTTTGATGCAGAATCGAATAGGGAATCGAATAAATAATCGTTTAAGACATTCCGCTTAAAAATCGGATTAAATATGGCTGAAATATAGCTTGTATAACTAGGCCATAAATGGGTTTTATGGATTTCTTTGGATTTTTCAACTTTTCAAAGGGGGTTCATCAGAAAAAGTTGGAAAAATTTTTTAAAAAATTCGATACCTATGTTTTTGATGCTGATCGATAGGGAATTGTTCCACGAATCTTTTAAGGTATTCCTTTTAAGAATCGGTTAGGAATTGGCTTGGATATAGCTTTGGATATGGATCGTATATAAAAATACGGGTTTTTCCACAAAAATTGAAAGAAAATTGTGAAATTTTCTTTGCTTCAAGTTAGCTTTCGAATCGTTTGAGATATAGCTATAATATTGGACCATATCCCGATCGATTCAAAAAACTTGAACACCGATTAAGGGAAGTCCCTTGGAGAGGTCGGGAGGAGGGAGCCTGGAGCCTGGAAACTGGAGGAGAGGAAGCTTCAGGCAGTTGCGAGTGAATAATGAATGGGACCACGCCCACTTGCCAGTTAGGGATGTCAATTGCCGGCTGTTCCTTTTCCAGGGCGTCCTGCGGAAGGTTTTTCGGGTTCCACATCGAACAGCTGACTCTTGCTGCGGCTTGTGGCAGGTGCCAAAAAAAAAAAAAAACAAAACCGCAAAATATTGTTTCTCCTTCTTCTTGCTCCTCTCACCTGTGTCCTGTGCTGCCTCTTGCCTGTGTCTTGCCTGTGTCCTGTGTCCTGTGTTACCTGTTGGCCCGGCTGGCTGCCTCGACTGGGGCAGCAATTTAATTGAATTTTATTTCAGTTTCTCGAGCGGCATTAGGGTAACGCCCCACACACCGCCTGCTGTCTTCTGTCTTCTGTCTTCTGTCTTCCGTTTTTTTTTTATCTTTTGCCGGCAATTTCAATATCATTCTCTCCATCTTTCTCTCCCTTCCTACCTTTCTCACCTGCACTTTGAGACGTTTTTGTTGTTTTTTTTTTCAGCTGTTAATTCAAAGTAAATTATGTATTTTTGCATAATTATAATATTTGACTTTTTCCTCTTGACTGCCCGTCGGTCCTGTCTTCAGCTGCTTTGTGGCAAGGTAGAGGAGGCTCCTCTTCTTCAGCTGCTTTGTGGCAAGGTAGAAGCTCCTCCCTCTCCTTTACCTTTCTTTTCCCTGTTTTTTTTTCATCTTCCTTCCGTTCATTTATCTTTTTTTATGAATTGGTCTTGGCCTGGCCCTGGCCCTGTCCCATGTCCAAGCCAGTTGCGGTTGCTCGTTCTTGGCCAGGTTGTAGCCAGCTTTTGGCCTGGTCTTGGCCAGCTTTTGGCCTGGTCTTGTCCCTTCTTTAATCTCGACTTATCGCACTCTCGATGGACCAACTGAATTTCAACTTACTTTTCACATTCTTTTTGATTAATGCTGAGGCTTCTGGCTTCTGAGATCTTAATCTGCTTTTATCGTTATTTAAATAAAGTGAGTTGAGGAAAGGAATCGCTAAAGATCTCCTAAAAAAACTCATTTAGATCATAAAAGACTCCTAAGAGACTCCTTTAAATCTAAGAAATTCCTAAAAAATTCCTTTAAATCTTAAAAAACTCCTCAAAAACTCATTTAACTCCTAAAAAAACTTCTATAAATCCTAAAAAAAACTTCTTTAAATCGTAAAAAACTTCTTGAACTCCTAAAAAACTTGTAAAAAACTCCCAAAAGACTCTTTAAAAAATAAAGAATCTTTAGATTTCTTCCTAAAACAAACTATTCCATTAAAAATAACTATTTTTTTACATATTCTAAACCCCATAATTGTTCTACTTTAATCCCATTGATTTCCTTAAAGGTAAACCCTTCTTTAGGGTCTTCCAATTTCTTCCTAAAACAATCAAAATTAGAAATTTTTGACCCCATTGACTCTCTAAAAGGTAAACCCTCCTTTAGGGTCTTCCGATTTCTTCCCAAAACAATCAAAAAATACCAATTTTTTACCCATTCGAAACCCTATAATTGTTCTACTTTAATCCCATTGCCTCCCTTAAAGGTAAACCCTCCTTTAGGGTGTTCCAATTTCTTCCCAAAACAATCAAAATTAGAAATTTTTGACCCCATTGACTCTCTAAAAGGTAAACCCTCCTTTAGGGTCTTCCGATTTCTTCCCAAAACAATCAAAATTAGAAATTTTTGACCCCATTGACTCTCTAAAAGGTAAACCCTCCTTTAGGGTCTTCCGATTTCTTCCCAAAACAATCAAAATTAGAAATTTTTGACTCCATTGACTCTCTAAAAGGTAAACCCTCCTTTAGGCTCTTCAAATTCCTTCCCAAAACAATCAAAATTAAGAATTTTTGACCCCATTGACTCTCTAAAAGGTAAACCCTCCTTGAGAGTCTCTCAGATTCTTCCCAAAACAATCAAAAAATACCAATTTTTACCCATTGTAAACCCTATAAGTGTTCTACTTAAACTTAATGACATCATTTTGGGCAATAAAAATAATCAATTACTTGTCGAGTAAAACGGTGTTATGGCTTTTTACGATTTTTGCAACACATTTTATGGATTCGAAAGCTGATGAAATGCATTTCGAGAACCATCAAGTATCTGTATCTGTAAGATACTTTGTTTAGTTTCTCGCCTACACGTCTACACGGGCTACGTGACATTCTAGAAAACTTTGCATTCGCATTGACTCACGATAATTACGCCACATTTGATAATTCTATTTGCCGGTTTGCCAATTGTGGTGTAAATATCGGTCTATATAAGGGATATATCTCTCATATATATATATATATATATATATAGAGAGAGAGAGAGGTAGAGAGGAGGAGCTCCTTTCACTTGAGAGAAGGGAAATCTTTCAAGAGATACGAAATTTCTTTGCTCATCGATTCGATTGTGAAAGGAGAAAGTTGACTCTTTTTTTAAGGGGACAAGGATCGACATGCTGCCAGAAGATCGACAGGCACAGGCGAGCGACATTCCAGAAGATCGACATGCCAAACGATCGACATAAAGGCAAGGGTGTTGTATTTTTTGTGGGATTTTTCGGGCAAAAGGATCGACATTACAGAAGATCGACATAACAAACGATCGACATAACAAATGATCGACATACTAGCAGATCGACATAAAGGCAAGGCAGGTGTTGCAGTTTTTTTTTTTGTATTTCACTTACCAAGTAGGCGTGAGACTTTTCCGGCAAAAGAATGCCAGGCGATCGACATGCCAAACGATCGACATGCCAAACGATCGACATAAAGCCAAGGCGGGTGTTGTAGTTCTTTTTATTGTTTTTCCCAAGCTTCAAAGGCATGTCATATGTTGCAGTTTTTTTTTTTTTTTTTTGTATTTCATTTCGGACAAAAAGGCAAAAAGATCGACATGCCAAACGATCGACATAACACCAGATCGACATAATCACAAGGCAGGTGTTGTAGTTGTTTTTTTTTTTTTTTTTTTTGTATTTCACTTACCAAGTAGGCGTGGCAGGTGTTGCGTGCATTTAATGCCGCGTAATTATTCACTTAGTCGGCTATGCCGCGCCGATGATGATGACGTTCGCGGCCCTTAATTGCCAGTATTTTACGCTAATTGCTCGAACCCCCCTCGCGACCACGATCTCACTGGTTGGGAAATGGGTGGGGTTTGTGTTGGGGTTCCCCCCTCAAAAGGTGTCTTACATGTGTTCGTTTCGTCCGCCCCTCCTTCCGCCTCATTCAAGAGTGTTTTGCTTTTATCACACATTTATTTTTTAATACATTTTTTTTTATGTAATTCTCACGTGATTCGTAAGCGGGCGATTAGCGCTGAAGGCGCCAGAAAGAGATGGATGGGTAATCCTAGAAAGAGATGGCTTTTGGAAAACAAAAAGTAGTTTTTTTTTTTTTTTCCAACAGGAAATGGATGAGATTTTCGAAAGCGGAAGTGGGTTTTGAATATTTCTTGTAATTGAAAATTGATCTGGAATCCAATCCGAACCAGTCTTCGTTTTTTTTTTTTTAATCTGTTTTTTGTTCCTCTTCATTGGAAGTAGAATGAGAATAAAAAACATTCTCCTTTCACCTGAATTATTGTCTTTGTTTGGCATTCACCAGGCTTCCAGCTCTCCAATCATCCACAAAGATGCGAGAGAATGGCTTTTGGCTTAGCTGTTGGTTCATGGCGCAGCTTTGGATTGTCCTATTTATCTAATTTATTGAAAGGAATTCGTATTGAGAGTGTGACCATGTTGGTTTAATTGAAAACAAACTCCTAGACAAGCTTGGTCACACTTGAAAACGTTAAAAGTAAGTTTTTGGTTCTTAGAAACGTATTTCCTCCGCTCCTTTTCCTTTTCTTATTAATTTCCTTCGTTTCTAATACAAATTAGTCCTGGATTCTCCTATTTATTGAAAGGAATTCATATTGAGAGTGTGACCAGGTTGGTTTAATTGAAAACAAACTCCTAGTGAAGCTTGGTCACACTTGAAAACGTTAAAAGTAAGTTTTTGGTTCTTAGAAACGTATTTCCTCCGCTCCTTTTCCTTTTCTTATTAATTTCCTTCGTTTCTAATACAAATTAGTCCTGGATTCTCCTATTTATTGAAAGGAATTCATATTGAGAGTGTGACCAGGTTGGTTTAATTGAAAACAAACTCCTAGTGAAGCTTGGTCACACTTGAAAACGTTAAAAGTAAGTTTTTGTTCTTAGAAACGTATTTCTTATTAATTTCCTTCGTTTCTAATACAAATTAGTCCTGGATTCTCCTATTTATTGAAAGGAATTCATATTGAGAGTGTGACCAGGTTGGTTTAATTGAAAACAAACTCCTAGTGAAGCTTGGTCACACTTGAATACATTTTAGACTCCAAGTCTGAAATAGCTCCCTTTTCCTTCTCCTTCTCTTATTAATTTCCTTTCGTTTCTATTACCAATTAGTCCTGGGAAAAACCTTGAAGAAAAGTCATCTTTTTATTAGCCAGCCTGGTCACACTCAGTTTAATTAAATTTTTGTCGACTTGAAAGGGTTAAGGAAATTTTTGTATATACATTGAAGGTACCTGGAACAGCCTTTCCAGCTCCTCTTTTTTCGTTCACTTTGCTTCCATTAAGGACGAAGGACCTCTCCCTCTACCTTGGGGATATTTTTTGGGTGTAGGTCAAGTGCAGGCATTGACAAATTGTTGGTCCTCGATGGTAGTGTAGGGTCCTGTGTTTGCGTGCTCGGTTTTTCAATAATCCTTGTTGCATTTGACAGGCGATGGCAGGGAATAACAATAATAATGACAGCACCTGCCCTGCACTCGAGCGACATCTATATTCTATATATATATATCCGAATATATATATACTCCTTCTATCCTTTTCTAACTCTCAGTGAAGAAGCCGCGTCACCTGCCGCTTATCATCGTCATCGCCTTCGTCATCGCCTTCGTCTGCAGGCGATTATTGTGCCGGGTGACGTCAGCGACAATCAACAGTGGGGGTCAGGAAAGTAGAGACAATCAAGGGGTATTCAAAACGGGTTTCATTCTCATCTCTTTATAAATGAATCAAGAATGAATATGGATGATGAAATGGAAATGAATCCTTCGGTGAATAATCAATAAATGTGGTTTAGGAATCAAATAAATCATTTCATTTCTTTATGAATGAATCTAAAATGAATATAGAATGAATCAAGAATGAATATGGATGAATACGGATGAGTACGGATGAATGGGCTTAAATGAATCTTTCAGTGAATGATAAAAGAATGAATGAGGTTTAGAAATCAATGAATTAGGGATATCAGAAAGGATTCCATCTCTTCTCTTTATGAATGAATCATAAATGAATTAAGAATGAATCACGAATGAATATGGATGAATGAGCGAATGAATGAGGTTTAGGAATCAATAAATTAAGGATATTAAAAACAAATTTCATCTCTCTAAGAATGAATCAAGAATGAATACGATTATTGACTCTAAAAATGAATCACGAATGAATATGGATGAATGAGCTTAAATGAATTGAATTCTTTAGTAAATAATAAATGAATGAGGTTTGGGAATCAATAAATCAAAAATCTATAAGCAAAATCTATAAATCTAATCTAAAGCAAGCCAAGAATGAATAAAAGAATGAATGAATTCCCAGATTGAATGAATCTTTAAATCAATTTCAGGATAAACCATGAATCCCTAAATGAATCCCTAAATGAATCCCTAAATGAATCCCTAAATGAATCCCTAAATGAATCCCTAAATGAATCTCTAAACAAGTCTCTAAATGAACGAACAAAATTTGTGAATGAATTCTTTGTTTTTAATGCTAAAAAAATATGCTTAGTTTTCGAATTCTTCCCAAAAAATAAAGTAAAAAATCGAAAACTTTATCGTTTTTGAAGTCTTTCTTTTTTACTTTTCCCTTTCTTGTTGCTATCGTTGTGACCTTAGGTGTATCTTTAAACGTGCTACGTGTCGAAGTCCCTGTCTCAGCCAGAGTCTCAGTCGCAGTCGCTGCCCTCTGCCTCTGCCACTGCCTCTGCCACTGCCACTGCCTCGGCTGGCGTCGATTTTCACACGCTGCCACCCAAAGGGGGGGTAGGGTCAGAGTGTTTTTTGGGGCATCGGCTTTTGGTTTCGTTTGCCACTTGCCGCATGCCTTATGCCGCTTGCCGCTTGCCGCTTGTCGTTTGGCCTTTTAGCTTCTCGATGCTTCCGCGCAGTCATTCACGCACATTTGCCCCAAGAGACCCAAGAGAGAGAGAGATGGAGAGATGGAGCTGTAGAGGAGGGAAAGAGAGAAGGGAATAGAAGGTGGGTGGTGGTGGGTGGTGGGTGGTGCTGGGAGGTGGTGGGAGTCATAGGGAGCTTTTCGGGCACTTGTTGTGGGGAAAATAGCAAAAAAAAATCACGTTTTGGCAAGGCTAAGGGACAACTAAGTTCTCAATTTTAAATTCTAGATTAAAAATCCTTCAAAATAATATAAAAACTATAAAAAAAAACAACGAAATTCTTAAAAAAGAAACAAATAAAAGCAAAAACGCGTTAATAATTCCTTAAAAAAAGCACAAAAACCACAAAAATCGCAAAAAAAAAAACATGAAAAATAAACAATACTTAAAGCCAGTGAAATTTTTGTAAAATTAAACTAAAAAAAAAAGCTGAAACTGAAAAATAAAAAATCAATAAAAATAAAAGCAAATTCAAGCGCCTGTCGCGCTTAAAACGCAGTCAAAACGCATCAAGAAAGCAACCAAAACGCATCGAACACGCAGCCAAAACGCAGTCAAAAACGCAGCCAAAACGCATCAAAAACGCAATCAAGAAGCTACCAAAGCGCATAAAAACGCACTTCAAACGCACCTAAAACGCATCAAAAACGCACTTCTTACGCAGTCAAAACGCATCAAAAACGCAATCAAAAACGCACCCAAAACGCAACCAAAAACGCAGTCAAAAACGCATCAAAAGCGCATCAAAAACGCTCAGCAAACGCGTGGTGTTCAGTGAATAGTTTTTTAAAAATTGTTTCTTTATCTTGTGTTTCCAGAGAATTTTTTTAAATCAATATTGAAATCAACAAAAAAAAAAAAAAAAGAAAAGGAAAAGCCGACAAACTGTTAAATAAAATAAAATAAAAATAAAAAATTAAAAAATAAACATAAAAAAAGAGTTGCCTTAACCATGAAACTTCCTTGTTGACAAAACATATACATATATACAAATACATATACAGTATACAGTATACATATATATACAACAACAAAATATTATATACAACAACATATACAAAAAAAAACTAAAAATTTATAATTATAAAAAAAATAAAAAAAAAAACGCAAAAGAGGATCAAAAATATATATACGCAAAGAAGAAGCAGGAATAATAAAAAATAATGCGCCTAAAAGAGACCACAAAAAAGAGCAACGCCATCAAAACCGCAACGCTGCCGCTCCACATTGCCACGCAGCAGCAGCAGCAGCAGCAGCAAGTGTCCTTGCAACATCATCCTCATAACTTGCAACAGCAGCAGCAGCTTCAGAACCAACTCCATCACCAGGTCCTGCTCCATCACCCACAACGCTGCTCCAGCGTCGGCAGCACCAGCAGCAGCGGCACCTGCGAAACGGACCGCTCCTCCGCCCACTCGACCGCCTCCTCGTGCTCGGCCTTGTCGCCCGCCGGCATGATGCCAGGCGGGGAGGGCCTGTTGCCGGGCGGTGGACCACCCCCAGGACCACCAGGACCACCACCCAGCGACGAGGCGTCTGCCGCCGCGGCTGTCCTTGCCGCCAACATAGCCGAATCCTTCACGTTCCTGCAACAGCATGCGGCGCATCATTTTCGCGACATTTTGTACGCGGCCCACATGTTGGGAAGAGGTAAAAAAACGGCTCCAAAAAGGAGTTGCAGAGGGGTGAGAGGGAGGATGGATGGGAGGGATGGGAGGTGGGCGCAATGGTTTACCATACAGGGGGAAGAGGGGCAGACACGAGGACGGGGCATAGGATTGTTGCACGACCAGCTGCTGTTTTGGCCAACAGATTGCGGAGCCGTTCAACTGGTTTTTTTTTTTTTTTTCTACTTTTCGGCCAGGCCAACTTTCACTTTATGCGGCAGGCATTGTTGCCGCACTTCACAGCGCAATTGCCTTGCACTTGCCTGGTACAGTAAACTCTCTGTAAAATAGAATTTTTTCCAAACATTTTTCATTCAAATAAAACGCAAAAAATCGATGGCTTTTTTGTAACTAAAATATTACGAATTTAATAATAATAAAAAAGAATATTTAATAATTAATAATTTTTGTGTCCTTGCAGGATATTATCAGCCGGCTGGACCGCTGATATCGCCGCATGTGATTGCCGCTCCCCCGCCGCCCGTACAGGTGAAGAAGCTGCAGGAGGAGGAGGGCGGCAGCGTTGCATCCTCGGCCTCGGCAGCGGGATCGCCCACGCAGCTGCAACAACAGGCAGCGGCAGCAGAAGCAGCCGCAGCAGCAGCAGCGGCAGCCTCTGATCCAGCCGCCCATTCCCAGACGTCACAGAATCCCCCCCAGAGCCAGGCGCCGCATCCGGCCCAGCAGCAGCCACAGCCGTATCCGGCCAGCGCCGTGGCAGCCGCTGCTGCGGCAGCCGCCGCCCACCAGGGCGTGCCCTACTCGCGGTCGATGCACGCGGCCCAGATGCACTACACGACGGCCTATCCGCCCAACTATTACGCCCCGTATCCGGGCGATGTCATGTGCTACTCGCCGCCCACCTACCAGCCGTATTTCTCCAGCAAAGTGTACCAGCCGGGACCGCCACCGGGTCCGCCCGCTCATCCCTCGCACGCCGGTCATCCGGGCGCCCATCCTCCGGGTCCGCCCCCGCCTCCGGGCGCCTATCGTCGCTATCCCTATTACCAGCACGCCGGACCGCCGCCGCCGCCCGAGCTCTACGAGCAGCAGCAGCAGCAGCCGCAGCCGCAGCAGCAGCAGGTCCCGCCGCCACCGCCTTCGGTGGTCGCCGCCTCAGCCCAACCGCCGCCCGCGGGCAGCGCCAGCAGCAGCAGCAGTTCCTCCGGAGCAGCAGCAGCCGCAGCCGCCGCAGCCGCAGCAGCCGCCGCAGCAGCAGCAGCCGCAGCAGCCGGAGTACCGGCCGGCAGCCAACTAGTGCCGGCACATCCGCATCCGCAGCAGCAGCAGCCGCAGCATCCGCAGCAGCAGCACCTCGACCACTACCCGGGTCCGCCGAGCTACTACGCCGGATACAGTCCGGGCGGAGGAGCAGCCGGTGGCCAGTGCTATCCGCGTGGCCTGCAGGCGCCGTATATGGGTAAGGAAAAGTATGGTTCCCGGACGTGCAAAGTCTAGGATAATTAAGAGGGAGCAGTGTTTGTTTTCATTCTAAATTTGTGTCCTTTTTTGTTGCAGAATATCCGCCGCAGTGTCCTTGCCCAATGCCTCAATCGTGTCCAAAAAACGTCCATACTGGGCCTCATATTGGTAGCAACATCAGCAGCAGCAGCAACAGCAGCAGCAGCAACTGCAACAAAAGCAGCAACAACAGCAGCAACAGCAGCAGCAACAGCAGCAGCAACAACAGCAACAGCAACAACAGCAACAATATGTTGCTCAGTGCCACGAGCAGCAACAACTGCAACAGCAGCAGCAGCAGCAGCAATATTTTGCCTGCCAGCGGCAGTGTTGCAACTGCAACGGCCACACCGTTGACTACCAGTAGGGGCCCAGTTCAAAATGCCACCAACAACAACAACAACAACAATACCAACAACAACAACAACAACCTAACCAAAAGCAAAACCAAAACCCAAAGCAGCAACACCACCAACGAGACGGACAACATCAGTGAGGCAACAGCGACCAGGACGCGGGCGACGACAGCCACGAATACGAATAGCTCAGCGACCACCGCCACGACGGGCACCCAATGCCAGATGCTGGTCAAGATGGAGCTGAAGGAGCAGGGTGTGACCAAGATGCAGTACGAGGCGCACGTGATGCCGCCACCCACGCCGCCGGAGAGCTATTGCGGGGCCAGCGACGAGAAGCTGTTGGAGCTGGAGGAGCAGGAGCAGGAGGGGGAGCTGGAGTTGCTCCTGGAGAAGGGCTGTCATCCGGCGGGTCAGCCGATAATCGAGGCCTACGACCTGACCTGCAGTACGCCTCCCCCTCTTGTCGGAGTGCCAGGAAGTGGAGCAATCGGCGGAGCGGCAGGATCGGGGGCTGTGCCGCGCAAGGCCAGGATCGGGAAGACAATGGCCCGGGAGATGGTCTACGCCGCACAGCACCAGCAGCAGCAGCAGCAGGTGCAACAGCAGACGAAGCTACCTGCCACGGTTACGACGGAAGCCGGAACAGAAACGGATGCGGCGGAACCAGAGTTGCCTTTTGTACTTAAAGCAGAGAAAGAAATTAAAGCAGAGACCAAAATCAAAATCGAGCACGACGGCGAGGCGACAGCCCAGGCCACTAGTACACATATCAGTCAATTGCCGGACTTGAAGCCCACCATTAAGACGGAGCCGGAACAGGAACAGGAGCAGGAGCAGGAGCAGGAGCAGGACCAGGAGCTAGACAAGGAGAACGAATCCTTGGCCAAAATAGAGCAAGAACCAAAAGAAAAGAAGGAGGAGAAGTCCGAGGAAGTGGAAAAGGAAAAGGACGAGGAAACGGAAACGGAAACGGCGGAACCCATGGATGAAGTGGAGGAGCCAACACCCCCAGAGGCCACTCCCGTATTGATCAGTGGCAAGCAACGCCTCAACCTAATGGCCTCCACATCTGCCTCAGCGTCCGGCGCCTCCGCCGGCAAAAAGGCCACCAAACACCAAAGCTACAAGAGCCTGATCAAGCAGGCGGAGCCCAAGAACTACCTGTGCCCCGGCCGGAAGTTTATGCGCCGCCACGGACGTGCCCCGGCCAAGTACGCCAAGCGGCGTCACTTGCTCCTCACGCAGCGCCAGCAGCAGCGACTGCGGCTGCAGCAGCAACAGCGTCGCCGGGAGCAGCGCGAGGCCCTGGGCAATGCCTCGAAGCCGGCAGCATCGACGGAGGAAGCTGTCTTGCCTTTCAAACCGATGGACTCTCTCACAGACGAGCCGCAGACCACGCCCAGTGCCTCGCCCAAGAGGGCGCGACCCCGAAAGCAGGAGATCGCCGCCTTGCATCTGTTGGACTCCGGCCTGGACACGGCCCACAGTCGCGGCTACTTCAGCGATCCGGAGTTGAACCACAGCTGCCGCAATCAGGCGGCTTCGGCGGTAGCTGCCGCAGCTGCGGCGTACGCCACGCCCACTTCTCTGATGGCCGCCCAACCGCCCGTCGCTGGGGAGAAGCGATCCAAGTCGGAGACCAAGAAACCAGTGGCGGAGGCCACTGCTCCGCCGGCCAAGAAGCCGCGCAAGCAATCTGCCCTCAAAACGACCAAAGGAAAGGGAAAATGCAAAAGCAAAAGGCCCAGTTCTGAGGAAACCGATGCCACAGAAGCATCGGTATCAGGATCTGGAGCGGGATCGGTGTCCAACCTGTCACCCGCCCAGGAGACCAACAACAATGAGTACCAGACGGCCGATCTGCAGGCCCAGAAGTTGGCCGAATCGGCGCCCGCCACCGTCATGATCGTGGAGGAGGAGGAGAGCCCTGCCGTTGGCAGTCAGCAACATTCCGAGGAGCAGCACAAATTCCGGATGCCCAGCCA
Organism: Drosophila vallismaia; assembly: GCA_035047325.1. Lineage (NCBI taxonomy): Eukaryota > Metazoa > Arthropoda > Insecta > Diptera > Drosophilidae > Drosophila > Drosophila vallismaia. The sequence continues at coordinate 8,262,403 of JAWNPU010000025.1, read as the reverse complement.
GCCGGTGGTGCCACCAGTGCCGCTGCCGCCGCCGCCGCTGCCACCACCCACGCGACACATTCCGGCGACGGCGGCGGCGGCAGCGGCGGGCCACACGAAGCGGACGAGATCGCGGAGCAAGTTCGGGAACCGCAAGCGCCAGAAGCAGCGGGCCGGCGGTGTCAGCTACGAGCTGGACGAGACCCAGCCGCCGGCCACCAAGGCCAATGTGGTGCCCAAGTGGAACAATGGCTGGATGTGGGCGGGCAAGCCCTTCCAGGGAGCGGTCTTTCTCAATGTGAGTTCCTGGGTTGGTCCTTCTGGTTTTGAAGGGAAAATACTTATATCTCCTTTTTGTTATCCAGAGTGATGATCCTTTGGTGCTGCGGACTTGCTATCCGGCCATGCGGCATCGCGAAGGCGACATCATACGCACTCGAGACTGTGTCCTGCTGAAGGCCAACGAGGATAACGAGCTGCCCTACGTGGCCAAGGTGGCGCATTTATGGCAGAATCCCGAAGATGGTGAGGACTCTTCAAGTTCTTTTCAAGGTTTTTGTATTCTATTGAAGGTTTTACCCTTTTTCAGGGGAAATGATGATGTCCCTGCTGTGGTATTATCGTCCGGAGCACACGGACCAGGGAAGGCAACGCAACGATTGCCCGGATGAGGTCTATGCATCCCGGCATCGGGACCACAACTCGGTGGCCTGCATAGAGGACAAGTGCTATGTGTTAACCTTCAGCGAATACTGCAGGTGGGTTTTCCTTTCTTAACACCTTATCCCAGAACAATTTTGTAATATTTCCCAACATTTTAGATACCGTCGCCGCCTTCGTGCCGTTGAGGAGGATGTCGAGGATGTTAGCATCGTGCCACGGCGGCCTAGCAGTGCCACCGCCCACAGTTATCCGGTGCGCACGGTGCCGGTGCACACCAATACCGAGCTGGTCATGTTCTGCCGGCGGGCCTACGAGTTCCGGACGCGACGCCTCCTCAAGCTGCCCCAGAAGAACGGACTCGTCTGCAACTACAGCTAGCGCAAGGCCCTCAGTTCCGCAGTTCAGGCGAAGGGACTCGACCAGGATGCGAATATCCTGGAAGCGTAGATGCATAGGGACATTAGATTAAATTCAAGTTGCAGTTGCGGTGGTTCACAGTTCACAGTTGACAGAAGTAGAAGTAGGGATGCAGTGTCCTGACAGAGAATAAAAAGCAAGATGCATTGTTTTTTTTTTGTTTTGTTTTTTTTTGATCAGTCTACAGTATTGTTAAAGATATAAAGATACATTTTTTTTTCTTGTGCAAAAGTCCTTGGTGGAAGGCAGTCTTGACTTTGGCAAACGTTGTTCCTAATCAACTTTCGTTTGCCTAGAGCCAAGTTCGGTGTCCTTTGCAGGACACACAACCAACAAACAAAACAAAACAAAACACAACATGAAACATAAAACATGAAACATAAAACACGACCAAAATGTAGGCAAAAGCTTTTGACTTAGGAAGGGAAAGGAAAAAGAGAAAGGAAAAGAAAAGAAAGGAAAAGGCACGCAACTGCTGGGAGAAAGCATTAAATATTTTATATATTTTAAAATAATTTATTTATTCTGACTATCCCCCCGACCCAACCCCAACACACACAACAAACGAAACAACAAAAACATGTACTTTTGTTATTAAGTTGAATGTATTTATTATCATTATTATTATTATTATTATTATTATTATTATTATTATTATTATTATCAATTTAGTCAACATTCTGTGTCAAGTTTTCCGCTAGCCTTTTTGCTCACGTCCCAGGGAGATGAAAACCTTCACAGAAAAGGTCCAAAATAAATTCCAAAACCATTTCCAATTCTTCAGTATTGACCAATACTATTCACAGCCTCTTGAAAGACTTGACATCTTGACATCCCAATTCCTTTGCGATTATTATTGAAACCTTGACGGGCCTTTCATCTCCCGCGACCCAGGCTTTCTCAGACTTAAAAGCATACTCAAAAATTCGAAATTCCCCATATATTTTTTTTCTATTAGACGTATTCGTTAAAGACCTTAAATGAAAACCTTAAAAACAAAAAACCTATTTGATGCTCAGGCAAAAAAGAAATACTTTTGCGCACAGACAGCCAGAATATTGATTCTACGAAAAAATGAGATTTCTGACTCGCGATTCCGATGAAGCGGAAGAAACTGGAAGACTTAACATAGATTTCTTTCTAGGCGCTGTTGGTTTATATTATTATACAAAAAAAAAAAAAACACATTTTTTTCCGTTGTTGTTAGTTTTTGTAAGCGAATGAAAAAAAACACACAGAATTTTCAGACAATTTATTATTTTTGTATGTGTTTAGTTTTTAAGAAATTTGCAAAATTTCCGTTTTTATTTTTTATTTTCATCCTTTTGCTGCAACACAAAAATAAAATTAATACAAAAAACAAATTCTTTAGAAGAGAAACAACAAAGAAAAAACAACAAACAAAAAACAACAAGTCACATTATAAATATTAATATATATTTAGATCTAATAACAAAAACAAAAAACATAAATATCCTTATCTATAATAATAAAAGAAACCTTTTTTTTTAAATAAAACCTATAATTTAATTTAGTTTTAAAGCTTAGCGTTTTTAGTTCTTAAGTTGAAATATAGTTTGTTTTATACCAAATACACACAAAAAAAAATGTAAACCTTAAACAAATTTATATTATTTAAAAGAAAATTATTTATGCACACCCACACACCTACACACACATCTATGCACTTGTGTATAATTTTATAAAAATATAAAAATATATACCATAAATATGAATTATATGTATTATTTTTTTTTAAACCAAAGTTCGATTTTGATTGTGTTTTTATTTTCAGTTTTTGGGGGAAAGTGAGGAATATTGAAAAGTGGATTGAAAACCAGGCTTGGTGGGCGTTTAGGTTGTAGGCCAGTGTAGGCGTGGCAAGTTTAGAGAGCTAGAAACCGGAAATTGTCGGCGCTTTGGAATAGAATGTGCAAAAAAAAGATAGAAATCGTATATAAGAAAAGATAAAAAAAAAACATATATAGGGAGCATAGCCACACATATGATACACAAACCAATACACCAACACACACAAAGAAACCAACACTTACACACTGACAAAAAAGGATCCATTAATACGTATGTATACCTAGAAAAGCTGAGAAGAAGGACGAATAAATTCAATTAGTGAAAAATCAAGAAATCAAGAAGCAAGAAACAAACAAACAAATTGTAGCCTAAATTACCAAAACAAAACAAAACAAAACAAACATTATATTTGTATGACTTATATATATATACAAACAATACATATACAGAAGAACATATATATAGAAATCGAATATGAAATCTATATAACAAAACACACACACTTACATATATATATATATTTCTAAAGGAAGCTCGATGGAACAACAGGAACCCGATTTCAGAAACCGATTTGTATTATAGAAAGCAAGAGTACAGTCAAGCCCTACTAAATGAAACATACACAACACACTAATGCCTCTTCTAATTGAAGAATAACGTTTTTCTCTGGTTTCGGTTTCGATTTAGAAAAAAACTTTCCCAAAACAAATGTTAAACCATTTTATTGTAGCTCTTAGAGAAAACAAATTCAATTCCAATTCCAAAATCTATAACTTTGATCGCTTCGGCAATGTCATTTCCATATAGTTGTTAGTTGTCATTTTTATATAATTTATATTCCCCAATATATTTCACGTTTCAAAAAAAAAATACATTTCATCAAAATGAACAAAAAGCAAACCCATAACAAGTAAGAACCAGATGCAGAATAATGACAAGGATTCACAGGACGAACAAACAAGAAACAAAAACAAGAAAACAACAAAACCAAGATCAATAAAACAAATCCAATATAAATTTTGTTTATTACTAGACAAATAAATGTATTTTTTGGCAGATTACAGAAACCCAAAGTGTTTTTCTCTTGGGGTTTTATATTTTAAGCTAAAAACCCAAAAAAATCACACGGCGGGGAATTAAAGTAAAAAATAATTCCCTTTGGAGATACCCTTTATAGAGAGAAGAGAAGTATTGGGTATTATATGTTAAGAAGTAATACCTATAGTACTGGATATCCTACTAAAAAAAATGAGCCTACAAATAGGCAATAGAAAAAGAAAAAGTGTCGGGTATCATATAGTAGAAACCGCAGAAATACAACCTCAGAGGAACTAGGGAATATCCTTTACTGAGAGAAGTATGGCGTATTATATACCAAAAAGTAATGAGTATAGTACTGGGTACTATTACAGAAAAAGTACAAGTACCGGGTATTATATAGTTTGCAGACTTTCATTACTATTTTGGAATCCAAATGTATCAAGTTTTATTATTTTGTGAGTTAACTGTTAGACTGAGCTTGGAATTCATTACCATTTTCGATGAGGGTCTTCCCCCGCAAATCACACGTTCATCGCCATCACGTATTAAATAACAAAATTGTCTCAACTTTGACATTGACATGTAAGCAGGTTGAACGAAAGCAATTAAATTAATCGCCGAAAGGAATCCCAAAGGCCGAAGAGTCACAGGGCTGGCTAATTAGTGCCTCCCAGTGCATGTCTCACTTATCTGGTATTTGTATTTTTTATTTAAATACAGAGAACATATATCTATTCTGGTTTATTTTCCTATCTGCCCGGGGGGCAGATATGTTCTCTGCCATGATCTCATCTTTCGGGGTCCCACTGTGACTCACATATTTTGACACTCGCTTTTATCAACAGGTGTTTGCTCGCATTTGTTTATTTTTGTTTTCTTGGGTGGTTTTTTTCCGGTAATATGGAAAGGAGGTGGCCCAATTAAGTGGGCGTGGCTGCCTGGGTTAAACATATCCAATTGTGTGGGCGTGCCGCTGATGTGCGAGTATGTTAAAGTAAGGTACAAGTCATCACTGTTAGTCATCCAACTGCGCAGCTGCAAACGAATCATTAACATCTCTCAAAATAATGCTAATTATGGTAATTTTTGATATACTTACCCGATTAGGTTGTTCTTAAAAAAGGGATATTTTTTATATTTATGGCTTTAAGTTTATCAAAAACAGAGAACCAGAACGACTTGGGAGTTTGAGAAACTCTGAAAACAGTTTTAGTTTTAGGAAATATTTAGTTTTCAAGGCTTAAAAACTAATTAAAGGTATTTAAAATATTCTAAAAAACATCGTTACTACTAGTTTATGTTTTAATTGGTATTATTTAATGATTTTCAAGACCCTTCGAATAGAATTTATACTTCTACAATTCCCTATAATGATAAGATTTAAGATTCTCAATTACCCGCCAATTGACAAGCAAAAAAAAGTAGCGTATTGTTTGGGTTTTCAGTTTATTTTTCTATTTTTATAAAAAATTCACACATTTAGGTAATTTACATAAATTAAGCTTAGTACGTAAGAGCTACAAAAAAAAATATCGAAACCATTTCCCGCGATCGAAACCGCATCAAAGTCTCCTGGCCGCCAAGACGCCGAGGGTCGAGGCCAAGGCCAGGAAGAGGGCAGTACCACCCAGTCCCGTTGCCGTATTCCGATACCCGTAGACTCCGCCCGGATAGTTGGAATCCGGTCGGACCCCCATATAGCCCGGCTGCCCCGCCTGGCCGTTGTAAGAGAAGGGGCGTCCATGCTCATCCGTCCCGCCCACATAGTAGGCTCCATTGCCTCCAGCTCCGCCGTAGGTTCCCCGCGAATCAATCCCAGCATAGCCGTAGCTGTACTGCGGGTCGTGGCTGCCCAGGGTGCCCGGAGGCTGCATTCCGCCGGACTGCGCATTCGACCAGGCTCCTACTCCGCCCGCGTTTCCATTGTGCCAGTGCACGGTGCCCGCTTGACCAAGAACTGTAACAAAAATTCTTCATTTATTGGAGAAATACACAAATATTTTCAAAACAACGTTAAAAAAATACTTAAAAAAAAGCACAGGCATTTGTTAACCATTCGAATAATTGCCATATTTTAAAGCTTAAATACGACTTCAGTTTGAATATCCGCTTACAATTCTGTTTATAGTTTCTAAGCCCTTGTTTACAAATTGTTGAAAGGTTTTCTCGTTAGGTTTAGCTTTTCCAGGGTTTCCTTCTGCTATTCAAAGCGGCTTAAAGTGTAAGTCTGCTTTTGTATGTAATCCGTTTGGCGTTTTCCATTTTTCCTGAGAATTTCCCAGCCAAGCAAGTGCAATTTTGTGGTGTTTTTCGCGGTTTGGAAGCTAATTCTGCACTCACCCGCACTGAATTTGGCGATTAACAGGCAAATCGCAATACTGCCGCCAAAAAACAAATTCCAATTCGACATTCTCGTGTTTAACGCTGAACCGCTCGACTCCAACTAAATCGAAGCGGCAAAGCCGGCGACGGTTTTAAACTTGTTTTTGTTCGTTCCCAGGCCAGGTTAACCAACAACAACACGACGATTACTACAAATCATCATAATTGTTGTTGTTATAGTTGTTGTTATTGGTAGTAAACAGCGAGTCATCATTTTTTTTCTTATTTTTGTTGTTAAATTTAATTGTTTGCTCGTTTAATTTGAAAGATATGCAAGTGACTAAAAAAAGGGTAGAAAATGGAAATCAAATAAGTTTATATCAGTTTTTTAGTTTATAAAATAATCTAGACCAAACATATCTACTATTTCTTTATTATTATTATTATTATTATAATATTAAAAAATTCTTTTCTAGGTTTTGGCTTCTCCAAAAACTTCCTTTCCCCCTAAACCTTAAGACTAAACATTTTTTCCTTTAAAATATATGGATCCCCCATAGGGTATCCAAAAGTCATTGGTAAACCCTTTCTGTGACTCGAAAAACCCTGTAGAAATGCGACTCTATAATTTATTTTCAAATAGAGAACACGCAAATTGTTGCAATGTGTAATATTGATGCGGTTTCAAGTGTTCAGCTTACGACGTGAGAATCGTTTTTTTTTTGTTGTTCCGCTTAAGAACACATTAATTTGAGTTAACCCATTAATGGAAAAGCACGACACGACGCCAGGGTCATCGAGGGGTTAACGCGGGTTGTGTCAATTTGGTTTCAAAAAATTGACTCTTCTTTGAAGATCATCCGAATTGCATTCAACTTGTACTCGTATTTTCTCTCTTACACAGACTTTGTTTTTCAAACATTTAACACCTTTCAGAGAGCGAAACAATGCATATGCTTTGTGGCTTCAAAAAGTTGGCCAAAACCAAAAAAACGAGAAGCTCCAACACACAAACACTGGGTCAGTGCAAATTATTTACTTTCTCGCACTATTTTCGCTGGGCCTAAACAATTTTGTGATGTAACTCGAATGTGGGTCGAGCGATATGGTAATACCCATGGTATGCCCCGACTATTTTCTATTTTTACTTTACATTCGAATGACAGAAATAGTCGAAATGCAGTGCATTTTACATTTAAATTTAGATTTGCCTTTGAGTTTCTATTTTGGGTTAGTTTTTACTGAAACCTTTGAAGCGAAACGTTCATAAATAGAGTCTTGTTTCTGATAAGGTTGGACAAGAACATACGTCACACTTTTGGTTACTTTAAAACCTGTTTACTTAGAAAACTGGGAGGGTTTTCAGTAAAGATAAGAAAAAAGTTGTTTAAAAATTTGAAAGAGAAGAAAATATAACTACTTTAGGGGAACTTTTAGGTTGATTGAAAAACTCTAATGGATTTATGTCATTCTGTTATGCTTAAAGAAAAGTAAAAGCTCTTAAATACAATCTTAAATTCATTAAATTAAAAATTATAATATATTTTCTCTTGCCAAAACCGATAAACCAAAAGAGTTGATCGATTTGATTCCATTACCTCTCTGGCAATGTTTTACAGCTAGTTGGAGTGCTGCCACCTTATCCAAGAAGTCCTGCGCACAAGAGATTCAACTGCAAGGCAATGTCAACCCTGGAAAAGCCAACCCCAAAAGAATACACCAACTAAGGGCTCGATGGCCCGCTTTCCCCCTCGCATAGCCCCATCACTCTCAGTTTATTGCTCTCTTTGCGAGTGTGTGTGTGTGTTTTTTTTGGGGGGTCCTTTACTACGCTACGAGTTGTGTGTTATGGTTTTGTATCCCAACCACCCGGGGAACTGGCAGATGGGAGAGGAAAAGCTAGTTGGAGTGCGATTGCCACTGATGCTGGAACTGGTAACCGTCTCAGTGGCTCCGTTTTGGATACCTTTCCGTTTTTACTGACAATTGCTGATAAAACCAAAACGAAGCCCGTGCCGAGAAGGGTTTGTTTGTTTTTGCTGCCATTTGCTCTCAACAAAATGCAGAAAGAAACAATACAGTGAAAGTCAGTGACACACAAAAAAAAAAGACTATTTCGAGCAAATTACCAAAGTCGAAAAAGACAAATCGAAAAGTGAAACTATTGCGGCGGAAACAGGAGATTGAAAGGTAACGGTCTGCGAAGCGGAAACGGAAAGCGGCCAAAGGCAGTTGGAAAAAATAGCATTGCATTCTTTTGGGCGCACAAAGAAAATGAGCGCAAAGGTAGGCCAAGAGCAAGTCTCTCTCCCTCTGTTTGTGTTTGTGTGTGTGTGCGTGTGTGTTCGAGTGTATGTGTGATATCAACAATGCTATACGAGCCTCCGAAATCAAATCCCTATTCTAGTTTTTTTTTTTTTTGCTCTGAATGCAACATAGAAACCACACCCCCTACGCCCTCGACTCCTACTTAGCCCTGCTGCTTCTTTTTTTTTGTAATGACACTTGGTATACATAAATTGCAAGTGTCTAGAAATATAAATGAAGTTAGGAGGCGACCGCCCGTCGCTGCTTGATTGACAACATATGTGCGTTATATTTTTGCGTTATACCCATGCTGGGGGTACAACCCCCAGCACTATACCCTTGCTACAAAGTACAAATATTATATTATTTCCCAGGAATTGGTCTCATCCTCAGATTCCCATTGGCTTCGGCCTAGCATATTCCTTAATTTCTATATTTTTTAATATTTAATTATAAAAACCATCACATTTTTCTTTTAATAAAATCATTAAATAAAAAAATACTAAAAATAACAGCGCCGTCCTCCTCGATTCTCATGGGTTGCACTTAAGCGTAAGCCTAAAAACCTTAAAGACATATTATTTAAAAAAAATACTAACAATAACAGCGCCCTCCTCCTCGATTCTCATGGGTTGCACTTAATAAAATCATTAAATAAAATATTCAAAATAACAGCGCCCTCCTCCTCGATTCTCATGGGTTGCACTTAATAAAATCATTAAATAAAATATTAAAAATACAGCGCCCTCCTCCTCGATTCTCATGGGTTGCACTTAATAAAATCATTAAATACAATATTAAAAATAACAGCGCCCTCCTCCTCGATTCTCATGGGTTGCACTTAATAAAATCATTAAATAAAATATTAAAAATAACAGCGCCCTCCTCCTCGATTCTCATGGGTTGCACTTAAGCGTAAGCCTAAAAACCTTAAAGAAACATTATTTTATACAAAAATACCAAAAATAACAAGCGCAAGCCTAAAAACCTTAAAAAAGTATTATTTTTTCATTGGTATTTTTTTTTTCTTTTTAATTCTTATTCCCTTTATAAAGACAAGGCTATCTAGACTTCGGCCCTACTCGAAATTAGTTTTTTTTTGGTTTTTTTTTCTTATAAAGATATTAGCCAAGTTATTGTAGTTGATACAAGGTTTAGTTTGAGTTAGATCATGGGGTTCCATTACAAAAAGAAGTTCTATGTTTCCCTTTAAATTTAAAAACATACTTATAAGCAATCAGTCTGATTTAAGGTTTTAAAACTCAATAAAATGTACGCAAAATGTTTGCCTATATCTTTGTAAAGGTCAAAGTTAACCATAAATATATTTAAACTCCTGTATAAACCCCTTTAAATTGCCCATATTTCCAATCGAATAATGTATGTTTGCATTCAACAATCCGCGAAATGTCAATCCGTGTCTGTGTGGCACGTGTGTTTACATTTTGCTGGAAATTGCTTTTGGCAAAAGCAAAACAAATACGAGTCTATCGGTACAAAGGACGTAGTACGTAGAATTAATATCGGAAAATAAGGCGCAAAAATGTATAAAAAGAACTACAGAAATAAACTGCGCAACAGTTTTAATATCAACTGCAAAAACCCAACCCGCCCAAAACCCTCTTACCCGTTCCTCATTCCAAAAAAAAAAAAAAAAAAAAACTGAATCCTTGGCCACCCCCTCATGGGGGATTGGATTGGCCATTTTCGGTGGCATTGATGGTGATAAATTGAACTGCTGACGAATTGTAAGCCAATACATGGGTAAATAGGGTACAGTGAGTAGTGCATATGGTGGATTTTTGAGTGGGTGGAGAAAAAATCCATGTATATTCTATATAAGGATCATTGCTTGCAGATCAAATTATACTTCCAATGGTATACCTATTATTATCAATATTCTTCTGAAAGATACAATTAAAAGTCTCATCAACAAACCCATTAATTTCAAGTCATAAAACCCATCAGACCCATCGAAAGCTCTCCATATGTTACCCCCAAAAACTTCCCTCAACCGATAAGAATTTAATTCTCTAAATAGAAATATTTTGTTAATATTTGGGATCGGGAAACTTAACTTGCTAAGCAAAAAAAACAAACCATGCGGGGCTTATAATCAATGTAAATTGCTTTGCGCTAATTGAATACATTCCTTTTTTTTGTATTTTCTTCTTCATTTATTATTGCCTTTATATGTTCCTACAACATATCGTATCTATATCTCGCACTCACACAGCTAATATTCAATCTATTTGTATACAATGCAAAACTATTCCATATAAACGCTAGACGCTATAATACAGTGGGTATTATTTTGTAGAGTAATTCCAAAAAAAGGTTTAGCTATGGGTTTAAGCTATGGAATACTAAAGGGTTTCCATTTGAGTTATCAAAACGGTAATCCTGCTGAGTATCTTTAAAAGAGACTGTATATGCCCGAAACTTTTAATGATCGAACTTTATAAGTCATCGCAGTATTACAAATTACCAATTTTCTTGGCTACATTTTATAGTTAATTACAATATTTTTATTTATGTAAATATTAACTTTCAAATTGTTGCTCCACTGTACAGTGATGTTGATGGTGGTGGCCCGACAGGGTGATGCAGAATCGTTCCTCGTTCATTCGCTTTCCGTCGGTCATGGGCTGAACACGAAATAGTTTCGGTCGCTTTTTTTGCTCGTTTTTTAAACCAAAAAGCCGAAAAGTAAATATTTTGTAGCGTTATCTCGCGGCTTGATAAAAAACAAAAATAAATAACAATATGTGGCTCGACGATTGCCAAACGGTAGGTAGGACAAAACAATGAGTTTCACGATTAAACTAGATAATGTATAGATCAGTGATATCGTATCTAAAATATTGTACTTCATTATGGAAATAGATATTTCCATAATACATCTGATGTATCTGATTTTGTTTTGAATTTGTTTTGAAAAACTGACAACACACAGAAAGTTGAGTCCATGTTTATTTATAAATGCATTCTGTGTATCCAGAAGCTGTTTTCTTCCCTTATCACTCTCTGACTCTGAAAATAAAAGTCAGAGTGCACTAAGAATATTTTTGAATATGTTTTGAATATTTTTCCTATACATAACAAAAACGAACGTTTTCGAATTCTATTTTTTAGATGACACGCTACAAACAGACCGAATTCACGGAAGACGATTCCAGCTCAATTGGCGGAATTCAACTCAATGAGGCAACCGGCCACACTGGCATGCAGATACGCTATCACACGGCAAGAGTGAGTATCTTATAGAATAACTACCCAACCCGCACCCGCACAAAGCCCACCCACAAACAAAAAAAAAAAACGAAATAAATAAATAAATTGGCATTTCTATAGAAGAGATATTCAAGTCTTGTGGCAATGACCCAAAAAAAATGAGGCCAGAGCCCACAATTTTCCCATTTGTTTTGAAGGTCAACAGTTGACAGTGAAAAATCACTGGATCAGTTACTGGATGGAAACTAAGGCTTAGCTTAGTAGTACATAGTTTTCATTTAAAATATTTTTATAAAGAATTACAATCTACTTGAAAATAAGAAAAACCGAATAATTTATTTGTTTTCTGCCAAATTTAAGCCATTTAAAAGCGTATTTAAAAGTCTCTCTTAACCAAAATGTGTGAAAAGACTTCCAAATATGCGAGATATACATATTTTTTTCCCAGCATCATGCATCTTGTATCTTTCGGTCTGTCGGTTATGTATCTGACGGGTTTGAACTCATTTGAACTGCCGGCAATTTGCTTGGAGAATTGTTTACACAACACATGCCACTGGGGCAAGATTTATGTTTACTTTTCTGTGTGTCTGATTCTTAAATAAGGCAATAATAATTATTTAAATATATTTACAGGCCACATGGAACTGGCGTTCAAGGAATAAAACGGAGAAATGGCTGCTCATCACGACCTTTGCCATGGCCATTATGATCTTCACTTTGCTGATTGTCCTTTTTGCAGACGGCGGGACGGGTGACCAGAAAAAGCATGTCCTTCATGTGCAGCCCCATCAAAAGGGTAAGTACATATATGATTTCCCATTATATATAAGAACTTTATAATTATTAATTCTTTTATAGAATGTCCTTCGGGCAATGAGCTGCCCTGCCTCAATGAACATTGCATTTTCGCTTCGAGTGAAATTTTGAAATCCATTGATGTCACAGTTGATCCCTGCGATGATTTCTATGGCTATGCCTGGTAATTAATTAATTAAATTTATTATTTACCAAACTAAATAGTTCGTGTTTCTTTTTTTTTTTAGCAATCAATGGATCAGAAACAATCCCATACCTGAGGGAAAATCCACTTGGGGAACTTTTGGGAAGCTGGAACAAATGAATCAGCTAATTATTCGCAATGTTTTGGAAAAACCAGCCGATACTTTCAAGTCGAATGCCGAAAGGAAGGCCAAGATCTACTATGAGTCCTGTCTGGATGCTGACGAGCATATGGAGAAGTTGGGGGCTCAACCCATGAATGATTTGTTGCTCAAAATTGGTGGCTGGAATGTCACAAAAAGTGGCTACAATGTCACCAATTGGTCCGTGGGTCAAACACTTAAGATTTTGCACAATAGGTAAGATTCGGAATATAGTTTTACAGTACTGGCTATAAATATCTTATGAAATTTTTTTTTTCAAGGTACAATTTTAATTGCCTGTTTAGCTGGGCCATCGGCGAGGATGACAAGAACTCCTCCCGCCATGTCATACAAATTGATCAGGGCGGCTTGACTCTGCCCACCGCCGATTATTACAATAATAAGACCGATAATCATCGCAAAGTACTCAACGAGTACATCGAATATATGACCAAAGTTTGCGTTTTACTTGGAGCCAATGAAACCGAGGCTCGGGCCCAGATGGTGGGCGTAATTAATTTTGAAAAGAAATTGGCAAATATCACAATACCGCAGGAGGATCGTAGGAACGAGGAGGCCTTGTACCATTCGATGTCTCTGCGGCAGTTGGCCAAGTTGGCTCCGTTTCTTAATTGGACTTCGCATTTCGATGATGCCATGAAGATGGTGGGACAGCGCGTCACTGAGGAGGAATTGGTGGTGGTCTATGCTCCAGATTTTCTTAAAAATCTCTCAGACATAATCATGAAAATGGAGCAAACCGATGAGGGAAAGATGTAAGTTAAGATTTAGCTAAGAACCTCGCCTGGTAGTCAACAACCTTAATAATTCTTATATTTATTATTTCAGAACCCTCAACAATTATCTCATCTGGCAGGCAGTTAGGACCTTGACCAGTTGCCTCTCCAAGCCCTTCCGGGATGCCTACAAGGGAGTACGTAAGGCCCTCATGGGCTCCGATGGCGGCGAGGAAATCTGGCGATATTGTGTCTCCGACACCAACAACGTGGTGGGATTCGCTGTTGGAGCCATTTTTGTGCGTCAGGCTTTCCATGGAGAGTCCAAGCCCGCGGCCGAGCAGATGATTGGGGAAATCCGCGAGGCTTTCAAATTAAATCTCCAAAATCTCACCTGGGTGGATAAACAGACACGGGAGCGTGCCATCGAGAAGGCCAATCAGATATCCGATATGATCGGTTTCCCCGACTATATTCTTGATCCCGCCGAGTTGGATAAGAAATATACCGAGCTGAATATTACACCGAATGCTTACTTTGAGAACAATATACAGGTGGCGATTTATAACCTGAAGAGTAACCTGAAGCGATTGGATCAGCCGGTTAACAAGACGAATTGGGGCATGACACCGCAGACGGTCAATGCCTATTACACGCCCACCAAGAATCAAATTGTGTTTCCCGCCGGCATTCTCCAGACGCCCTTCTTCGACATCAATAACCCAAAGAGCCTGAATTTCGGTGCCATGGGCGTGGTGATGGGCCACGAACTAACCCACGCCTTTGACGATCAGGGCAGGGAGTACGATAAGTTCGGAAACATCAATCGCTGGTGGGATGCCAGGAGTATCGAGCGATTCAATGAGAAGTCCGAGTGCATAGCCCGTCAGTACAGCGGTTACAAGATGAATAAGCGGAATCTTAATGGCAAGCAGACATTGGGTGAGTTTTGGTTTTCTAGTTTGATTTTTTAAGGAAAAAAGTACCACAGGGCGTATGAGCAATAAAAAATTATCATACGCAGTGTGGTATTTTAAAAATGACTAACCACATCTCAGTATACATTATCTTTGAGTAGTCTTCATTCATTATTTATGTTAGAAAGAATTGTAAAAAATCTGTCAATAACATGACCACACGGCGTATGAGTAATAAAAATGACTCATACGCAGGGTAGTATTATGTAAATGAGTAACAACAAGAAAAAATACATTTCCACGTCTCACTTAGTACATATTATCTTTAAGTGAAGTATTCTACTAGAAAGAATTGAAAAGAAATAAAAAAAAATACCACACTGCGTATGAGTTATCAGAAGTGCCACAGTGCGTATGAGATAAATATTAATCATACGCAGTGTGGTACGCGGCTTATAGGTCATGAATATTACTATTAAAAAATTTTGGATTCAGATTATTAGCTATATATAAATGTTACTCGTACGCAGTGTAGTACTTTGTTTACGAGCTACTACTCATACGCAATGTAGTACCAATTTTTTTTTGACTATGTAAAGTTTTTAATGAATTAGTCTTGATTTGTTGTATTGTTTATTTAATATTAAATAGGAGAAAATATAGCCGATAATGGCGGTCTCAAGGCGGCCTACCACGCCTATCTACGAACCAAAAGCGAGAAGGAGGCGGATATTCTAAAGCTGCCAGGATTAAATCTAACGCACTCGCAGCTATTTTTTGTGTCCTTTGCACAGGTGAGTTTGAAACACATAAATAAAGGACCAAAACAACATTCTACAGATATAAAATATATTAATAAATTGTCATATTTTACAGGTCTGGTGTTCAAGTACCACAGAGGAGACGAACCTCCTGCAAATGGAAAAGGATCCCCACTCGCCGTCGCAGTTCCGGGTGATTGGGACACTTTCGAATATGAAGGAATTCGCGGAGGTCTTTCAATGTCAGGCCGGGAAGCGAATGAATCCCACCGATAAGTGTGAGGTTTGGTAAACAGAGTACACAAGATCACAAGGTCAGAAGGTCACATGATCTCAAAAAGATTCAAAGCCAAAAAGAAACAAAAAGAAAAAAAGGAATAATCTAAAACCAAAGTCACATCCTGGATTAGAAAATTTTCATTGTCTATGTCCTGTATATCTCGTATCCGGGATTTTAATGTAATTTTTTTTATCTGCATTTTTCTTTTTATCATTTTGCGTTTTTTTCCAATTTTTATTTTGTATTTTTGTCGAAATATCGACCGTCAGTCACTGTGCCTATGAAATTTATAGAAACTGACGATAAATTCCAAGTTCAAGTCTAAAGATCCTTGAACTATATAGTCATTATATAGTCAGAGTCTGACCGATATATATATATATTTATATATATATATATAAATATAAACATAGATAACGATAACTGTAACTTAGCTATTTGTAGAACTATTAATGTATATTGTATTATAAAGATACAAAAGAAAACGGAAACCAAAAAATCAAATCCCTCTAACTTAGACCCAAGGCCAAAAAATAATGTGATCAGCTGATTCTGTGCTGTCTATATGTTTAATATGGTATATTTCCAAAAAAATATTCAATTGAATTTCCTTTAAACAGAGTCAGAGTTTTCCAGGACTTTGTATGATTTTTTTAAGATTTTGTGTTAGTGGGAAAATGAAAAAATGGACTTGGGTCTTTGAAGTTTTTCGGAAAAGGGATATAGCTAGGCAGAGTGAAAGAGATAGGGAAAGCGACTTAGAGTGAGAGGGCAAACAAGAGAAAGATAGAAAGAGAGAGAGAGAGAGAGAGAGAGAGAGAGAGAGAAAGTGTAATGAAAAGTATGTATTTTTTTATGTTAAATAAGTTTATGTATGGTATATGTGTTGCAAAGAATATATATTTTTTAAGCGATTTGTTGATTTATTGTTAGTTAAATTTTTGATTTAATTGTTAAAAAAAAACAGCTGGAATTGTTTCGGGAATGCTAAGCACACCAATAAACTAATTATTTCTCTAAATGCATCGAGATTCTAGCCAAATAATTTTAAAATGCGTTTTCTTTTGGAACGAAAGAAAAACATATCAGAAAACCATCAAAACCAACACCAAATGGGTATATCAATGGAATTTAACTAGACCCAAGAAAAACCCAAAGAAATATTCAAAGAAAATTCAGGCATTTAGATATATATTTGTTGAATCCATCTCAAGTCGGAGCACAAAAAAATAAATAAATAAATAATGAATAATAATCATAATGTTGTCATACTAAGCCAAAATGGTTATTTGGTTCCTTAACTCTCGACTCTCCATTAAAGTAAAAACAAAAAATAAAATACGAATATATTTGTACGACTAATGCATTTAATTTTTAGTTATCTTAGTTGTGTTTTTAGTTTTTCTCAGATTTTTAGTTTTTAGAATATCAAGCGGATGTGTTTTTTTTTGTATTCTATATGTGTACTATATGTATATCTATAATAGATGAAGATAATACGGGAAAAAACAAGAAAATATATATATATATATATATATATTAAACTAATAATATACAAAACTAACTTATACATTAACTGAATGTTTAAAAACAAATTATTTTTATTGTCTATGAATAAAGTGTATGCTTGAATGTGTACATTTATGACAAATTGAAAATAATAAAATCAACCAATAACTGTGACTGTGAAAGTTGTTTTTTTTTGGGTTTGGCATATCTTATCTTTGATCTTTTAGAGTCTATCCGTTCGTGATCTCTTCCAGATTTAAAGGTATTTTTCATATAATAATTTTTTTTTTAATAGCGCCCTCCTCCTCGATTCTCATAAGCTGTACTTAAGCTACTATAAAATACTTAGATATACATACCAAAAAAATTATTTTTTTCAACTTAAAACTTTTTCTTTCTAATTCATTAAAATCAACTCTTTTACTCACAACCCTTTAGAACATGAAGAAATTCAATAGAAAACACAAATTAAGTAAATTATTTGCATAAAAAATGTGGTTAACCCCTATTAGGAATTTCTACTTATGGAAAAATCCTTCCCTTTGACCTGGACACAAAAAAATGCCAGAAATTCTTGCAGAACACCAAAGCTCTTAAAGTTGTCGAACTTTGACTTTATGACAAAGTTCTAATAAACTTTTTGCTGTTACTTTGCCCAACTGGCACACACATAAATATATATATCGTAGATGTATGGAATATATTTATGTATATGTATGAAAAGGTATATATAGTACGTACATGGGAGAAATGCCAGCAAATTGCTTACATAATAAATAATAATAATAGCGTGCGATTTTTGGCGCAATTTAAATTTATTTATGGCACTTGTTTGTTCGCATGTCATGAGCAAGTTTTAGCCAGACACATTTTTGCGCCCACAGAGCAATCGACACACAAAGCAGGGGTGCGGTTGGAGGAGGTCACAGGTTAGAGACAGAGGTTATACCTGGTCCTTTTGGTCTTTTTTTCATTCGGCGGATTTGCCTATTTTTATCATTGCGGCTGATCCTAGGATGTTGCCTGGCAACTTGTGCGCCAAAAGCATTTAATCTGCTTAGTGGAAGCGATGTCGACTCATAAATCCTGCTTGTGGCATTGCCGCATTGCCTCCTGGATGTCCTCGGCCTCGGCCTCGGCCTCGCTCCTATCAGTAGCCACCCTCACCCTTCACAATCGAACCGCTCCAAGGACTTCTAAGACTTCGAGGGTATGGAAATGCGAGTAAAGTTGAAGATGGGCTGCTTAAATGGCAATTAGGCATAGATGGCACTTACTGACAGTATTTCTTCGTCTCTTATTTTTTTTTTTGCCACAAGATGATGTCATCAGGATTTCAGGATTTCGCGGTTTCGGGGCCTAATTAATGCAATCAAGGCTGAAATGAAAGCAAAAAAAGGCCAACTACGGAGCTCTAAGAACAATAAACAGAACTGAAACAGGAATTTAACATTAAAATAGAAAAAAGAATAAACATGTATTATTTATTTTATTTTTTTTCACTAAAAATAATACAAAAATATTACAATACAAAAAAGGCCTAAAAGTCTCTGCTGTCTTTCAAGCTTGTCTTTGTTTTAAAAAAAATATTTGAAATAAAAACCTTTTGAGTATTTAATAAGGTTAAATATTTATTAAAATATGAATATTATACTAATCTTTAATTGTTTAAAAAAGTTTAGAGGCGATTTAAGGTGATTAATGAGGGAAATGGCAGACAAAAGCCAAAGTACTTGCTTGATTTGCGTGTAAATGCAATTATTATTATTATTATGGTTATTATTATTATTATTTGTTGTTTATGATGTTGCCAAGTGTGTGTGTGTGTGCTTGAGTGTCCTATTAAATATGCATATGTCCGGTGTGCGTGGACACGCCCACTGCGCCACCCAACGCCCACAACCACTCAGCCATTCATTTGCTCGTTCGTTTATTTATGTTAATTTAAATCAACATGCAAAAATTAGCACATGACATAGTGAAGGAGGCACAGGAGGCACAGGAGGCGCAGGACGAGATGAGTTTTGTGCATTTGTGGCATGTGGCATGGCTCGAAAACATTTAATTTATTTAATTACTTGCCCCTTAATTTACATATTTAAATGAATTGCCTCCAAAGCCAAGGTTCATTGTGTGCGGTGGTGTGCGGGGGTGGGTGAGTGCGAAAGTTTTGGCTAATAACTTGATGACACGCCGTTTCTGGTTATCCTTTCGTCCTGCCACCGCAAAGTTTCAACTCCCGTCAGCAGTTTTAAGCGGCCACCTTGATTGATTGACTCGGATTTCTCTGATTTGTTGATTTT
Source organism: Drosophila vallismaia (assembly GCA_035047325.1). Lineage (NCBI taxonomy): Eukaryota > Metazoa > Arthropoda > Insecta > Diptera > Drosophilidae > Drosophila > Drosophila vallismaia. The sequence continues at coordinate 8,242,976 of JAWNPU010000025.1, read as the reverse complement.
AAAATGTATTTCAGTTTTTTGCTAAAATATTTAGCAGCCTGGAAAGAGGAAAGGAAGTTTATTTAGAAATAGTTAGGTTTTTTATTGCTAATAAATCCTATCCTAAGATTCTATATTGTATTTCCTTTTTATCTTAAAAAGTATATAAAAATATATATCTATCATCTTGAATGTTTTTGGACTTTTGAAAAAACAAGTCTACAAGTTTGGCTTTTGGATTGTTTAGCTATTTTATTGCTGCAAATTATTGCTTTGTCCATCGAAACTTGTGTTTGGCGCAACTTTTTGTTCAGACATTAATTGCAAAAATTTCTCGCCTAATGGTTTGAAGCATGCGGCATGGGGCATGCGGCAAGGCGGCATGGGCTGGCATGGAGGAATGGGACATTGAGTTTGGAGCTCTCTGGCTCTGGCGAAATGAGATTTCAACCGCAAAACAGCAGCACACACAATTTTGGCTTTCGGCTCGTTGTTCTGATGTTTCTCTATGCGGGCAATAAAATAACAATCAACGCAAGCCGCGGTCTCTTTTTCGATGGCGATGGCGATGGTGAGGGGCTTGATTTCCAGTGGTGAGGGGGTGGTGAGCTTTAAGGGGGTGCCACAAATTGGGGTTGAAATGGGGTGGCGGTCGAAAAGAGTGTCCTACCGCATCGCAAAACAATGCCAAAATAACATTAAAACATAAAGCCCATATTTCTTATACTCTTTGGAAAAACAAAATATTGAAAATATATTTTTAAAATAGTGAAAGAATTACAGATTTCAGAAATATAGTTAATATTCGCAGAAGTTTAATGATTCCTTGTCTTAAAATCATTAAAATTTATGATTTATTTTTAAGGGCATTCAAAGGAGGATGCTTCGCCTGTTCTTTTAAAATATTTTCTGCACCAATGATGACTATTTTCTCAGCAGGACTTTGCAGGACTTGCAGCTCTTTAGGGTTTTGCATTTCGAGCGTAAAAGTTGCGCCAAGTACAAGTCCTGTGTCTGTGCCAAGGACTAATAAAATAAATTAAACCGTTTAATTGAAGTAAATTGCCTATAAAATCGTTTTTCGAAAGGGGCCAGAAAACAAAAGGGGATGGGCTGGGTAGCGAGCACATTGTAGGCCATAATTGAGTAATAAATTCAAATATTTATTGCATCAACAAATGTACAAATTGTGTTGCCGACTTTCAGGGGATGAAGGAAGCAAAGGCGACGGCGAAGGCGAAGGCGAGTCCTAAAAAGTGTTAAGTGTTACCCGGTTCCTTGGGAAATTTCAATTAAGTTGCCAAACAAGTTGGGGAAAGGATTTTGTCGCATTTCCCTCCCACCCAAAAGGGATTTTTGCACTATGCCGTAAAATGGCAAAAACGCGTGAAAGCGAAAAAAAGCAAAGTAGTAGTATGTTTCGGGTGCAAGGTGGGAGTCGGAGTCGTAGGTGGTAGGTGGCGTAGGCGTAATATGCATAAATATTGGATGACTTTTTTGGTGTGACATCAAGCGATGTGCACTCAACACTTAAGCACAGATCGGTGTGGGGGGTGTGCCTTGGTAAAGTGAAAGCGTATGTAAAATACTTTCACGCGCCCAGTGAATAATTTAAAAGACACTGAGACGACCGAGACTCTCGGCCGAGAGACGGCTAGAGTGAGTCTGAAAGCAGGATACCAGAAAAGCATCCTGCGAAAGCAGGCAAGAAGCCATCAAGTTTGCACCCCATCTCGGTCGACTTCATCATTCAAGCCACTCCCCAGGCCGAAAAATGAGTTACTTTACATAACTAAGTAATTGCCAGACCAGACCGGGACCGGGACCGGGACAGGCTTGCCTGCCTGAGAGCGACACAAACGTAAAATTATTATAAACAAACCATTCGACAGTCGTAAAAAAAAAAAAAAAGGAGGAAAAAAAAATCTCCAAAAATATGTATCGCATAAAAGGCTCTGGCAAATTTTCTTCATTATGCAAACATCGGCCGGCAAGGAGTATAAAATACAAAACATATTTAAATGCAATAAAGCAAAACAGGCTGGCGAAGATGACGGGGTTTTCTTTTTGTCTTTGGCAGAAAAAAGGACCTTTTGAAGTGTGAACTTAGAGAGTTTTTTTTACCATATCACAGGGTATTATGCTTTGTTTCTTTCTTAGATTTTCTATAGTATTTTGATAGTCTTAGAAATATTGAAAAGTATTTGAGGGATAACTAAATATAAATAAATAAATAACATTCCAGGGTATAAAGGCTTTGTCTCTTACTGAATTTCATTCGGGTTTTCTGTTTTTTTTTTTAATAAATAGAATTAAGTTTTGAAACAGACAAGATTTTGCACTTCTTAGAGGTTGAAGTTTCATATTTCCTTGGAGTGACTTTGGTGTTGCAGTTAAAAAATCATAAAGGTCCTTTTTTTTAGGTAAGAACCTATATTATTTATAATAAAAAGTGACTGCATTGCATTGTTTTTCATATCAGAGACTGGATTCTCTTTAAAACTTCTTAATCCTTAAAAATCACTTTAAATAAAATAAATTGAAAGGAAAACGAAAAAGGAGAAATACAAAGCTTTACTCTATCAACTTATTGGATTAATTGTGCCTGATCCGCTCCGCAATGCAGGGGCACTCTGCCACAATATGTGGAAACCTTTGCAAGGATCGAAGAAAGGAGAAGAAAAAGCCGAGGGAAGCCCAAGGTGCTTGTTTGTCCTTCTGGCTGCCCATCAATCAGATTAAATTTGAAATTCCTGCTGCTCAAATAGGCAATAGGGTCCGATGGTTGGTTGGTTGGAAGGCCCACTTAATATTTGGTCAACAGCTTCAAGTGATTTACAGAGATTACCACGACAGAGATGGGGATAGGGATAGGGATAGGGACAAGAGGATATGGATATAGGGATATAGGGGTATATGGGGGGATCAGGGATGGAACCCTGAAAGGACTTTGGCTGAAAAGAGCTTTTGTAAGCTGATTTTCCTGCTGGCTCCCTCCCTTCTCTAATGTCTCCTTTCAGCTCCTTTTGTCTAAATCTTATCCGTTCTCCACGGGGCCATTTCGAAGTCACCTCATTGCCTCATTGCATTATGAGTTAGTTGTGCGGCCAACTAAAACGCTATACAATTTATTATAAACGAAGGACTCGTCTGCCCACTCGACCGCCCAGTTCAGCACTAAAAAAAACAGGGAGCCACCTTGGTTTAGGTTTTGGGTTTTTTAAATACCCTTGTAGGGGTAGATTTTGGGGTAGGTTAAGCTTGAAACAAGCAGAAAAACATGAGAAACTTTTTCTTAGTGTAGAATTGAGTGGCAGGTCAGCGGGGCGTTGAAAAAAAGTCATAAAAAGAAGCCTGGAGCAAGGAGCCAGGAGCCTGTAGCCGGTCAAAGCTGGCCAAGTCAAGCCTAAGCTCCTGGAGCATGTCCTTCCCAGCGTCTTGCTTGGCTTCTGGCTATGCAACTGCCACAGTGCCACAGCGCCACAGTGGCACATGGCTTTGGCAAATGTTGCCACCTTCAGCCTTCCACCACCTTTTACCTTTCCCCTACAACCCTCTGTCAAGCCAAATGCATTCAATGCATTTCAATTGCAGGCTGGAGAACAGCGCATTTTAATTTTGCCGCTCTAAGTGGCTTAGCCGTGACTGAATGGAATGCATTTTCGATCAGGAAATCGGATTTTCCCATTGAATTGGCTGTAATCTGAAGCTTTCCGCGGTGATTGACGATGATGCCCTGATTTCGAGCTAATTTCATGGCTAATCACGAGTATTATGATGGTTTTCAAATGGATTTGGATTGGCTGGCCACTTTCCGCAGAACTTGTTTAGGAGTTGCCTTTTCAAGGTAATTCTTAAGTTTAAAATTTAACTTTTAATATAAAAATTATTGACTTATAATATATAAACAAAATTCTGTGGAAAAGGAGTTTGGCAATCCCCATCCGGTTTTCTTCCAATTAAGAAAGAAACATTGCCGGAAATAAAACAGACGAAAGCCGTAGGTTTTTATCATTTTTATTTATTTAATTTTCGTCCTTTTTTTCGTCCTTGTCTACCTGACACCCCGCCAGGAATCTTCAATGGATTTTGTGGCTTTTCAATTAGCCAGCGAATGAAATGTCAGCTTCGGTTTTTTGTTCCTTTTTTTTGCTTAGTGAAGAAGGATTTCCATTTTCACACTCAAGTGTCAAACTGAGCACCAGATGAGTCCTTGAGATAAAAAAAAACGAAAGGAAATGCGTGAAAAAGGTTGAGGATTTGCAGAGTTTTTAGGTGTCTCTCTCTCTTGCTTTTGGAGGGGAAGAGTAAACTTATTTATATTTCAGGAATATTCTTGGTATTTCAAATATTATTTTTTGTATACCAGAGGGTGAACTTTAACCCCTCGGTTTCGACTCGATCCATTAGATAAGCTCTTGGCAGTCTCGGCATTCAGTTTTTGGGTCTCGTTGCGGTCGAAATGGGGGGACTTGTACGCTAAATCAGGCAAATGAAGTGTTAATTACGTCTCGGGTGGCACACAATGGGATCGTCCAGGGTTGCCAAGTCGAGCCACAAACCCTCTTTTAAATTATTCATATTACAACTGGCCGGGATCGCTTCAGTTTGTTAATCAGCTTGATTGCATTACACGCGTTTTGTGGTCACTGTCGGCTAGGAATTGCAATTAAATGAGAAATTAAAACTTTTTGCTCTGCTTCCGATGGCGACAACCCTGGTGGAAATGTCATTTATCCAATTGCAATTAACCATAACCGTTGTGGAGGGTGATGGTGGGCGTGGGGTTGCGGTGTTGCAACTGCAGGCACGTGCCACAACCATTACCCGATAATTTGCCATTTATATCGAGTCAGTTTCAATTATTGATTTTGCCAATGAAGATATTTCAAGGGGGGTTGCCATTCAAAAAAACGCCATCACAAACAACTTTATCGTGTTGACGGAATAAATGCCAACCAATGTTTCTTTCAAGAATTTATTGGGTTTTTTGGGAAATTAAGTTGCGTTTTAGCTGGAAAATAATCAAAAATTTTCGTTGGCACATGGGGCGTATGAGTAATTTTTTTTATTCGAAGCAGCCCACAGGACGTATGGTTTTTTTTAACTTTTTAATAAAAATAGAAGCTTTAGTTTTCTTATCCTATTTTATTTTATTGATAAGTTTAAGAAGTTAGTTTCCTTAAAAAAGACTCATCAGCCTACAGGGCGTATGAGTAATTTTAATTGTAATTCGAATCATCTCACAGGGCGTATGGTTTTTTAAACTTTTTAATACAAATAGAAGCTTTAGTTTTCTTATCCTATTGTATTTTTTTGATAAGTTTAAGAAGTAAGTTTCCTTAAAAAAGGCCCATCAGCCTACAGGGCGTATGAGTAATTTTTAATTGTAATTCGAATCATCCCACAGGGCGTATGATTTTTAATGTTGTGTTGTCAATCACCAGACTTAAATTTATTTTGGTTTTAAATTGATAGGTTTAAGAAGTTATTTTCCCCCCAAAAAAAACCATCAGCCTAGTTAGTTTTGGGTTTTATTATTTAAATATATAATATATTTTTGTTGACTCAAAGCTAAACCGCAATAATTTGTTATGCTTTCGTGCTGTTTGTTCTGAACAAAAACAAGTCATGATTTCAACTTTAAAATAAATGTAATTTAATTGTGAAACATTCTTCTTGGTCAATTAATCAATATACTTTTTATTTGTGTGAACTTTTGTCGTTTGTTTGAAAAACATCTAAGCTTGATTAACCCGAAGGGGTTGCAGTCATCCCTCCCCCGCCCCGATCCTTGCAACTCTTGTTGAACGTTGATGAATCGTCTGCACTTTATGGAACAAAAGAAAAACAAAGGAAAAAAAAGAGGGGAGAAAAAACATGTTGACGGCTCACTTGTAACCCATATCCTGGCACAAATCCTTCGACCACGCCCGCCCTGCCCAGGCCACATGCCTGAAAATCCTCGACTAACAAGCCATATTAAAAACGCTCGGAGTGCAAGTGGAGAAATCTAGATCCAGATGCATGCAAACATATATCAAATTGCAATGGGAAAGATTTGCCCTGACATGGGCGTTGGGTTGTTGCTTCTTAAGAGGGGCGGGGTTAGAGGGTAAAGGACATCTTATTACGTTGTTTTATTGCCAAGCCACCATCCCAAAGCCACCACCCTCAACCGGCTAAGAAACACTCAACTGCAACAAGATTAATGACTTTTATAAAATTTATTATTGCTACTGCCACTGTCGCTGCCACTGCCACTGCCACCGCCGCTGACTCACCTTCCGCCGATCTAACCTATCCCCTCTCTAAATGCCACGCCCCTGTTTAGTTGGGAATTCACAATAAGGTTATAAATTTCTCAGTTAGCGGGTTACAGAGGAGGGTCACGGGGGGAGCAAACCCTTTTGAAGTGTCTCATTTATTATGCAATTTCCATTGCAATTTCCAAGTCTTAGTTTCCTGGTTGCTCCTTTTCAAGTTGCAAGGAAATCACAACACCAGACACTCTTGATCCTTGTTCCATCGTCCTGCGTCCAGCATCGTCCTCTCTCTCTATGGGGCGACAATAATTTATTTGTCCCCGAAAATTGTCATCAAGGGCATTTTAAAATCATTTTTAGTTGGAAAATATTTCGGCGTTCTCTCGTCACGTGATTAATTATGTTCCCAAAGGATCTGGGAGCAGGAGCTGGGAGCTGGGAGCTGGAAACTGGAGTGGTGACGAGATTTCCACTCGTCCGCTGCTTTTTTCGGGCTAATGTGAGAAACGTGTCAGTTTTTGACAAAAAAAAACACCAAAAAGTGGAGAAAAAGAGAGAAAATTGGTGGAAAATGGCATTGAGGGGGCTTGGAAAATGGCAACCAGATTTTTCTTGACCATTCAGCGGGGACCCAAAAGTGCTTTCACTGATTTTAAATCAGTTTCGTGGTTATTCTTTTCCCTTTTTTGTCATTTTTTTATCATTTTTCCTCTGGAGATTTGATTAAACTTAATTTGCATGACAAACGCAGCTGCTTCTTCGTAACTATTTTTTAAAAGCCACTCTGTTTAGCCAATTTCAGTTTTGACCAAGATTTGTCCAAGGTTCACCACAAAAGTAGGTAATTATTTTGATAGATTTGTGAAGAAAGGGAGATATATACATATATATTTATTTATTTTTTTAATATGTTAAGCTTTTTGAATTTTTTTTATTTATATATTTTATTTTAAGCTTTTCTTCTTATTTAGTTCCCTTATAATTGAGGTTTTATTTACAAACTAAATTATTAAATGAGAAAAATCCTCTGAAGCTCTCAACTTTAAGCTCGTTTCTCGTTTCAAGTTTAAGGAAAAGTTTAAAAACCTTTCCGCTGAATATTTATTTTCTATGAATATGCAAAAGAATATTTTAATTGCTTTTCAAACATGTTGCGGTTAAAAATTGTGGCCAAAAAATAAAGCAGAGCCGAGTCGTGTCCGACTCGCATTGAAAGTTGAAAGTTGAAAGTTGGAACTCCCAGTATCAATTATCGTCCATGGCGAGAAATGCATCAAATTGAAATGTTCATTCATGCATTTTGCCGGACGAGGCGTCACTTGGCTCCGGGCAAAGGCTGTCGTTCCATCCATCCCAACAGTCATCCATCCATCCAGTCAGTCTTCCATCCAACCATCCATCCAGCCATCGTTCCATCTATCCATCTATCCAACCATCCTGGTAGTCATCGATCTGGGCCTAGAATCACACCAGAAACACTACACCCCCAACTTTTTTTTTTCTGTAGGCAAAAGGGTTCAACGATTTTCAGTTAAAAAGCATTCGAGTGGATGAACAATATTTATTGGTTTCCATGTGGGTCGCTGCCATCCTCTATACATATATACCATATATGTTTTTTTTTTTGGTGTCGAGGACCATCCAACTTCCGCTGGTCAGTTCCGTGAAAAGTTCCATGGTTAGGTTCCGGGAATTATGAAATTAGATGCTCGTGTTTCTCACTGTTTTTACATGACGTTTTTTTCTCCCAGTATGTATTATGCGGGCCTCGGTGTTGATTGCTGCGATTACAGGATGTTCCACCTTTTTCCACCAGGACAACCGCGGATTAGTGGTTCTGGGAAATAAGCACACACCCATACACAAATACACACAAATACTCACAAATACACACAAGTACACACACCCACACATGTACTCATTGGTGTCCTGGTGGCAGTGCAATGTCGGATTTGCGGCCTCTCCTCGCGCTTCCTCTCACTTCCTTTCTCCCCCTTTTTTTTGTGTCGGGCCTATGTTGGGGCTCTGGTGTGCGATTTTACGGCTTCCGGCGACATTGGACAATATAAAAACGTCACCCACACAAGCTGTAACCCCTGCGTCTGTCTCGCCCTCCCCCCCGAGGCCTGCCCCCGTTTTTTGGGCAACTTGAAGCCCCGCAATCCCCTCAGTTTTACCCCTTTTCTTTTTTTCTGTTGCGACTGTCGCTATAAAGTTCAATCGAGTCAGTCAATAATTGGCACACCCATACACACCGAGAAAAATAACATGTGGGGATCTGGTTTTTAGGGGATTTCGACTATGTGATACCCGGTACTTCTGCGGTTTTAATAGTTCCTATAAATTGGTGCATACTTTTGGGTCTATGTTGGTTAAATTATATCGAACTGGCCCTACCTCTGGCAGTTTCTTTTAATCTTTTTAGGCTTTATTAGAAGATAAAGACCCAAACAGTCCCTAACATTTTGTTATTTTTTTTGTTTTAAATAAATTATCAAAAATACAGTACTCTTCAAGTACCGGGTATCAAAACACATCCACATCCACAAAACCTAGTGAGTTGCAGATACAGATACAGAGATACGGATACATCTGTGTGTCAAAGTCAATTGTTTGTATTTGTGTTGGTGGCAAGTGGGCGTCTGGTATGGTGGGTGGGGGTGAAAGGTTAAAGTTTGTGTCGAATCTCTCTTGATTCTTTTTCACTTTTCGGTTAGGGTAGGCTCAATACTTAAATACATTTGATTGTAATTCGCTTTTAAATTCGATTCGTTGCGATTTCGTTGCGATTTGTTATTGGATGTAATGGTGCGACATCTGAGCTCGTCCCTCTGTATCGGAGACTCTGTATCTTTGTATCTGTGTATCGGAGTATCTTTATATCAGTGTATCGGAGTATCTGTGTATTTGTGTATCTTTGTATCTGTATATTTTTGCTGTGTATCCGTGAGTATCTGCCTCCGGGGCCATTTTGGTTATTGTCGGGTTTTGGGGCTTTGCGCTTTGGGTCGACTTACATATGTGATTAATGCGGGTCACCAATGCATGGGGACTCGACTCCAACAGCCGATCGAGTTTGTTGGTATATCTGTGCGGTAAGGGGCGGGGAGGGGTCCTCACCTTTAGCCAGAACCAAGCCCCTCCCTGCCTACCTGCTTATATTTATTGAGGCTCTCCATTGATTTGGTCATTTTGTTGCCAAACCATTTGCCATGAATTTCCTTCTCCCTGGGACTTTGGACTTTGGTTTCGACTTAATTTATTTATTATTGCGTTAATTGTCTATTGGGAAATGAGCCTCCAGTTCCTTTGATCTTATGTATACCTTTTTTTTTGGGTGTACTTGAAGGTTGAAATTTTTGGGGAGAAACTTGAGGATTCGGGCCTAAGAAATATTTTTCAGGCCATGACAGCTTAAATGCTTATAAAATGTAATCTTTTTTGTATAAAAATGGTAATACAAATATGCAATTGCATGGAATTTAATGCAAGTAGTAAATAAACTAATTATTAGATAAAAGCGCCTTTCTCCTCGATTCTCATAGGTTGCACTTAAGAAAATCGAACTTATTGTTGGCATTTTGATCTTGCAGTTTCTTTTGCCTTGAAAAAAAATCCGAAAAAGTTACTGGAAATGTTTCGATTTGTTTAATTCGTTACCAGGATTTCTAAATGTCCTTGTTGTTGCTGTTGTTGTTGTTGTTGGTGTTGTTGGCAGTTGTATGCTATTTGGCAACAAAGTTTTACAGCATGTCGCACGCACTGCCACCCAGCAAGGACACCCGCTCTCACCCGCCTTCGACTTTGGCGCACAAATCATTTTCAAATACGAAACTTTGGCAAGTTTTGCTGCAATAAAGTTGTTTGTGCCACGCCCACCGTTCCACATGGAGTCGCCCTGCTTTGGAGTCTACTCCCCCTGCTCCGTTATCCCGACAGCACACCTGGGTCGATGGCTTGTAACTCTTTGGTTTTATGTACCAGGTAATTTGTGTGTTTTAAAACTGTAAAACGTAAATTTAATGGAACGTTTAGGTGTTGTAAGGAAGCGTTCAACTTGGTTGTTGCTACAACATGGCTCTGTTGTTTGGCTTTGTTTGTTACCTGGTTCGACATGCGAATGTATTCTTCCTGTGGCTTAACTTCCGCTTTTCCTCTGCACTTTTCTCTGCAGGGCAAACTTTTTCGTTTGTTCGAATTTGTGGCACCCTCGGCTCGGCTCGTCTCGGCTATTTTCATATTTGTCAATTTTGCCACAACGGCAACCAGCAATGTTAAATGGCAAATGCCGAGCCCCGGCTTGGCCATTACCTAATTGCCTTTTGGTCTATGTGGGATTAGCCTTAAGACTTTTGGTAAAGTAGGCTACAAAATTTGTTTAATGGTATATTTGGTTTACATTTTTCTTTTGGATTTTTTACATGTTTTTACATGTTTATCATAAAATTGATTGTCTTTAAACTTTATTTTCAATGAATTTCATAAACTTGAATTACAATTTACTGTCTTTAAGAGATACTTTACTCTTAAGGCTTTATAATATGTTATTTTTTTTTAAACTCACTTTTTTCTTCTTATTTTCCCAATAAACCACAAACTAAAAGTCCGCTTAATGGTTTATCCAGAAATTATTTACAACTTATTAAACAAATTTGATATTAAATCCGAATCGTTTTCTTTTTTAATTAAGTTTATGGCAGCTTTTTAGTTGGCTTCGCCCTTTTTTTGGCGACTGAATTTGTTGGTAAAAGTAACTGTTTCTAAAGCTCTGTAGTTGTCTCTGTGTGTGTATCTGCGTAACCCTGTGTATAACTGTCAATAGCGAGAGCAGCAACGCCCAAGCCCCCATCCAATCTGGATGCTGTCTGTGCGGAGAATTAATTTGCGGCTTATCGAAACCATAAAAATTTTCTAATCCACTTTGCGTAAATAATCATGAGCGTCAATTCAATGCCGGCAGCCATCAGTCGCAGTCGCTGAAGCAGTCGGAGAAACAACCCTTGGGTCCCTCCACTTTCTCGACTTTCTTTTGGCCTCCATATCTGCTACGCTGCCATTGCAACGCCGCAAAAGATGAGGGAAAACTTTCAACTCGAAAGGCGCCAAAGTCGAAAAGTAACGTTTTTTTTCCGCTGTTTAGCGCAACGTCAACAAAAATTGTAAGCAACAGCAACTGTGCCACAGAATACTTGCAACACGAACACGAACTCCAAAACGATGGAAAAAAATTGCGACATGAGCTTGTCATGCTAAGCCCTAGACAATATTACATTTGTTGACCTCAGAGTCTTGTTGAACTGGATTCGGCTGCGAAAATACAGTGGCAACTTTGTTGGCTCCTCGTATTGCAACAAACTTTGTCAACAGCAACAACAACAATATGGCCAAGATCTGCACTTGCAATAACCAAAACAAAAACAAACAACAAGAAATGGAGAACACATGGCCAAAACAAAAACCAAGAGAGACTGCCACAATTTTTGCCACATTTGTCGACCAGGCAATAGAGAAACAGAAGTTGCAGCAACACACGGCAGAAAAACTATTTATTTTTATCTATTTATCTATATTTTATCTAAAAAATAAGGAACTAATGTCTTTTAATAGCTGGAAATTGCTAAATATTAAAAAAAAAAACTAAATAGGCATAAAACAACAAAGTCATCCTCCACGATTCTCAAAAGGTTAACTTAGTAACCTTAGAAAGTTTCCCTAGTATTTTTTGAAATGTATTTTCAAGTTAAAAATTGTCGATCCTAGAGTCCTTATAGTGCTCAACCCTCTCTCTACCCCCTCAGCAAGGATATGTATGTGTTTTTGTCAGATGCAGTCCCATTAAAATTTTAGCCCAATCAAAAAGCAAAAATGAAGAGAAGTGGAGTGGAACAGAAACTGAAGCTGGAGATGGAGCTGGAGCCAAAGCTGTAGCTGAAATGGGATACAATTTTTGTTTAGTAAAGACAGAGATATACAGAGGACACAGATACAAAATACAACTACAAATACTCATGCAGATACGAAGACACAGATACAAAATACAGAGGAGACAGCGAAAGTCCCCAGGCATGTGTGGAAGCAAATAAGATAAAAATGTTTGCTCTCTTTGGGGAAATTTGGGACATTGCTATTGAGTGGAAATAATTCCAGGAAGAGAATAGAAAGCGGTGAAAGGAGAAAGTAGAATGTAGAATGTGGTAGCTGTGCGGGTGAAATTCTTTTCCCCAGAAATGGTCAAGACATAAGCTTAATGCAGTTCATATTTCAGAGAAAATTAACTTCTTTCGGTATTTTTTGAACTTAAAATGTTTTTAAATAGATCTAAATTATATGTAAAACCTGCATAGAAGTTTTTTGAAGATATTTTCTTTAAATCTTTTTGCATATTTGTCTAAAAAACCCATTTATTGCCTTGAAATTTGTTCTCTATACAACAATGATTTAAAATTGACCTTGGCAGTTGCATTTGAATTTGAAACTGGAATTGGCATTTGGATTTGCATAGTCGGTTTCAACAAGTGTCTCGGTCTGGCCACAAATTATCTGAAAGTCTGCAGAAAAGGCCCATCTCGGACTGGGAAAATAAATTTTGTGGCATTTTGTTAATTAAATTCCAGAACAGAGGGAATTGGCAAAAGGATATGGCATATGGGCCAGACTTTTCAAGAGTTTCTCGTCGCTCCCAATTCGATTTAAAGGAATTAAATATGCCATTTACGTAAGACAATAAAATGAAATCGAGAACCAAAAAGGTTCAGACAATTATTTGTTAACCTTTAAAGTTTTTAGTCTTTGTTTTTAGTTTTGTTTGTCTCTTTATTAAATGGCAATCTTTGAAAAGATTTTCATTAATTTCGTACCACTTGGAAATAGTTGGTATTCCAATCGTGTTTGGTTTAACTTTAATAACTTTTTAACTTTCTTTCAGGACTTTCTCTTGTCAGAGACATGCTTTGATTACCACATACTGAGCCAGGGAGGGATTGGTTGGGGAAGGACTCTCTCTCTCTCTTTCTTTTTTATCCTAGACTTTATTAAAGTGGATGTATTAGTCTGTGTGTGTGTCTCTGTGTGTGTTTTCCTGATTGTCCTTCGTGACATTGATGGCCATTGCTTGTCTGTTGGCTGTGATTTGTGTTTTTTTTTTCTCCTGCCCTCGCGGGTCTCATAAAAAAAGGAACTTTGCGTCTAAAAACAAGAAAAAACTTAGAAGTGGACTTGACAGCACTTACAACTTTGATAAACCCTGGTATCCCGGCACACTTTCTAATTACTTGCCACCAATTTTTCGCCGTGCAGTATTAACCGATAATGAAGATAAATAACTGCAAGGCAGAAAACCAAAAACAAAAAAAACAAAAGAGAAGAAAATAGGAGAGGAAAGAGATACCTCAATTACAAAGTTTTTGGTCGAACTACTTTGGTAATCAAATGAGCGATTAGCGCAAAACTTTCCCAGGACGCCTAAGGTCCTACCAATGAAATTGATTTCTCTTCGACAAACTTCAGCCACCGCCCTTGGCAGCACTGCGGAATATCCGCGGATATATATATCAAATTTTATATATATTGGATATAGCCTGGATCGGTAACAGATTTCGATTTCGATTTCGATTTAACTTCAATTTCGATTTTTCCCCCTCAAAATTAGTGTAGCACTTCGCTTTCATGTTTCAATTTGTTTTAATCCTTCGCCCTGCAAGTTAACGAAGAGAAAAAAGGACTCTACAATTGCAGAATTAATGGCCAGAGTAACACACACGAGCTGGGAAGAAACACTGGAAGAAACTATACCTTGAAAATATATTTAAATGAATTTAGTGAACAGTTTCTTTTGAAAATTATTTCATGATCTTTTCTGCGAGAGGAAAGCAAGTAATAAAAAAAGTACTTTTTCGGGTTTAAAAATATTTGAATTACGATTTAAATTGTATGGAAATAGAGTTTGTTTTGTTTTTATACTAGAACTTTCAGTAAATATTAAATTAAATAGTTATTTAGAAAATTCGAATGAGATTGTGAGAAAGAAAGAAAATTGTCTTTCCAACTCCTTAAAAATTGTTCATTAATTTTCTTTTTCTAATATTTGAATCCCTTCAATATAATTTAATTTTTTAGGTTAAAATTTGATTTGATTTTCTTATAATTAAATTATTTATATTTATTTATATTATATTTATTTTATAATATTTTAAATAATAAATTAGACTTTGTCTTAAAATGTACTGAGTATTCAAAATCCAATTAGAAACTCAAACAAAAATCCCACACCTGTTAAAAAGAAACCCAAAACTGTGGCATCGTTAAGAGTTTTGCAATGTGCATCCTCGTGCATCCTGGCACATCCTTGTGCATCCTTATTCCCGGATCGCAACTGAATTCCGTTTGTTCTGCCACCGCTGCCGCTGTTGCCGCTGTTGCCGCTGTTGCTGCCTCCGCCGTTTCATTCAATCAAACAGTCAATCAAATAAATTGCATTCGTTATTCACCAGAACTCAATATGCTTGGCAACTACTTGTGGCGGTGGAGGAGAAGGACGGCGTGGGGGGGCTCGTGTGCACCCACACATATAACCGAATTATGAGCAAACACGCTGGTTGCTGTTGCACTTTTCACGCTTCACACACACAAACACAAACACACACACATACATGGAAACGCAAGGATTCCTTCGAGTTTCCCCACTCAGACGACTGTAAATGACGCCATTTGTTTTTTCAACGCCATTTTGTTTGGTATGGTTGCTGCGTTGCTGTTTCCGTTACACCCTACCCCTACCCCGTCCCACCGACTCCCTTTCCCCCTTCTTGGATGCTGCAACTATCAAAACGAAATTGTTGGCAATAAAAATGTATAGAAATGCAGATGGAGGGACGGAGGGTTTGCTTTGAAGGTGGAATTGTTTTTTTTTCCGCTCCTCTGCTCGTTTCGCAGGCAAACATTATTTATTGGCTCTGCTTATGGGCGTTAGACAGCCACGCCCTACCTTTACTGTTATTGTTACCGTTACTTTTGCTTCGCGTGTGTGCGTGTGTGTGTGTGTGTGAAGGAATTGGAATTTATTTAAATATGTTTGTTTCTTCCGTGTGTTCATCTGCGCCTCGGGCCAACATTTTTATGGCCTGCCATTCGCAGCTGCCACACATTTTCCATCCCCTTGGCTCTCCTACCCCTTATCCTTCTCATTCTCATTCTCATTCTCACCTGCACCCTCCCAAGTTTCTTTTTTTTTTGTATTTCATGCTTTGAAGCGTTTTTTATTGTTCGTTGTTAAACACCTGTAATACAATATTTGAGCTTCGGGTAAGATGTAGCGCAACTAGTTGCAGGTGTATCTCACGGATATGCAGATACTTTTCAATCCACCATAAAAACGCAAGGCACGACAGGTGTCAGGAGGAAATCATCGATCGAATGGAAAGGGAGGCGAATTTTAATGGAAATATCTCCGAGACCCTTGGGTTTGAAGCTATTATTAAGAAAATGATAAAGTCAAGCCAGAAACATTATTTTAATGTATTATTTTTACAGCACCCTCCTCCTCGATTCTCATAGGGTGTACTTAAGGTATACTTCATAGGCTTAAAAATGTATTTTATTTTAGTATTTTTAACCTAATACTTTCCCATTTAAAGTATATTCCTTGGTATTAATATATATGGTTTACAGCGCTCTCCTACTCGCTTCGCATATGTTGTACTTAGGGTGTACTAAATAATACCTATTAAAATGTATATTATTTCAGTATTTTTGCCTAATAAAGTATATTCCTAGGTATTCTCCTTGATTCTTATAGGTTGTGTAAATTATTATACAAAATATATTGTATATTGAAAGCCAAGATTCTACCAAAATTTTTCACTTTTTCTAAATAGAAAGACTTCCTGAGGAAGACGCTTAAATTTCGGTCACTGCCTTGACACTAAGCACTCAAAGATGAAAACCAACAATGCATTTTGAGCTCAGAAGTTCCACTTTCTCCTCAAAACTATTGCCTTGCCAGCGTTTCCAGTCCTGGGTCGGGTTTGTGTGCAATGCAATTTCATTAATTTAATGAATTAAATTCGACAGATGGTAGCAGGACGAGAACTTCAAATCCAGTCTTTCCCCAGAAAATTCCATTTAATTGTGCAAATACGCATTCGGAACTACCGCTTGATTATTATTATTTTAGCCTTAAGCTTGGCCCTCTTCTAGTCTGTATAGACGAGCTTGTATAAATTTCTTGGTTTATTGAATTAGTTAACATACCAGGGAAAAACCCATACCAAACCGTAACCCTCTAAATTAAACATAACTCGAGCTTGTGTGGAATCTCAGCTTCTGGTTTTGCTTTTTGGGGGGGGGGGGTTGTTATTTTTTTTCTATTCCTATTTCATGTTTATTAAAAGCCGCCACTCCCCTTGGCTCTTGACAGCCCCTTTTAACTGTCCGTTTCATATGCATATAAACAAACATAAATTACACAGACGGCAGACATTTGTGCGTTTTATGGAAATCCTTCTGTGACCTGCCAGGACTCGTATATCCTGGGGTAAAAAATATTTGCAATTAGCCGCAGTTTTTCTCTCTCTCTTTCTTTGAAAGGTAAAATAAATACACACAAATTTGTGTATATATGAAAGATAAATAAATGTGTAGAATTTTTATATAGACAACATGCGGTGGCTTTTATATAATTATTCTTTTTTTTCCTTTTCCAATTTGAATACTTTTGCTGCTCTTAAATTTTTCAACCGCAAATTCCCATTTCACGGACTGCCATTTGCCATTTACCATTTACCATTTTGCTGTTTGTTTGTTTGACAAGCGATTGATCACAAAATGAATGTCATAAATTCAACAAAATCATACAAAAAAACATCAACATATTGAAGGCTCTCAAGGGGGCAACGGGAACTACCGAAATAAATAAAAAACAAAACTAGAAACGAGGTAAAATTTCGTTGAACTATGCAAATAGATTTGCATTTCTCAGGCTCTGCATCACGTATACGCCGCGTGTGCACTGCACTCGCGTTGAAATATTAAAGGCAATTCAATATGGAGATTACCCCTCTGGCCCCTCTAGCTTCTCTGGCAGGACTTCGCAGGACCTCGGCACGCGATCAAATACTATTTTGTTAACATTTCACAGGTTATGCAGGCGAGTCCTGTGGAAGGATGTGCGTGCCTTGCTCTGCTCCTGTCGCTGATTTATGCCGTCTCATTAAGGTGTACAAGCTACCATAATAAGCTTATTTTGTGCACGAGTGTGTGTGTGTGTGTGTGTGTGAGTGTGGAGTATATGAGTGTGTGTCTAAAGTGTGTGTGTGAGTTTGTGTGTGTGTGAAGTCTGAGTGTGTGTTTGTGTACAAGGTGAGTCAGCCCTAGCAGCTCAGCAAACACCTGAGAATTTCCTACCTTTCCGCCTCAACAACCTTGGTTTTTTCTTACCCAAACAAATCGAAAAGAATAAATATTAATAAAAAATAATAATAATCAAAATAAAAGGTAGGAATATTAAGAAGACGTAAAGGTTAAAAAGAGAAAGTGTCCTCCAATAAAAACTAAATTCCAAATTAAAGAAACTTACAGAGAGTTTATTACGAAAAATATTGCTACGATCAAGTTTATACAAGACTTCTGATTAATTTTTTATTAATTATATCTTCTAGCACAGTTTATTTAAAATATTTAGCCACTGTGCTGAATAGCAACTCCAACTTCCTCTACAACTTCCACTTTTCCACCACGAAATATTGTTACTTAGGCGAGGTCAAGGCTGTCAAGGCTGGCAAATCAAGGGTCAGCCTGGCTTGTGGCCTTGGCAGTCAGTGGGCGACCTTCAAGGGCTTCGCCACCAGGAGGGTGATGGTGATGGTGAAGAAGGAATGCCTTACGTTGCACATGGTGTATGCGCAATATGCAAATAACAGCCAGCTAGCTAATGGCAGAATCGCTCTTTTTGCTTTTTGGGTCGTTTTTTGGGGTATTTCCTGGTTTTGGTTCCTGGTTTGGGCATTTCATTTTGGCCTGCCAGAGAGCTGGCCAAACAAACGACAGCTGCACTTCAGACCAAGCTTATTGCCATCTTTGCCAGCCTTTCCTTTTGCCAGCCAATCCCTCCAACCCCGTCATTATCCATCCGTTCTGGCCGGGTCGCAAAAAAGTTTGTGCAATTAGAAGCCACTAACGAATGGCGGAAACTTTGCCATCCAACATCCAACATCCCGAATCCAGCTTTTGGCCACACAAATAATTGCTTTATTGCCTTCAGTTGTCGGCTTTGTTTTTGGTTTTTTGGTCGGGTAGGTTCAGGCCGGGCCAATATCAAATATTAATTCTTCGAAGTCGGCCAGACAAATATTTTCGATCAGTTTCAAGTTTTTTGACTTGTTAACAGGAAATGAATGTTGTTTGAATGAAAAGTTTGCGGACATTTATTTCCATAAAATGCTTAATTAATTCCATCATTTATTTAAAGATCGTAATCATTTTTATTCTTAAAAGTCTACATAATAATTAGTTATTCTCTCTTATTAAGGCCATAAAAACGGGTTATTTATGTATTTATTTTGGCTTCATACACTGTTAATATATTGTTGGGAATGTTATTATCAAAACGCTAAATAATTCATAATTTTTAAAGCTATTTACAAATACTTTTCATCCAGCAAATTACAATTTATTTTTGACATCGAGCATTAATTTCTTCGGCGTGTCTCTTTTTTTAAAATGTGACACAAAAATGTGCTGCAGACTTAAAAGAGCATGGAATATATACCATTTATTTATTTTTTTTTATGTATATTTCTTCCCCTTTGCACACACATGTCACATTTTTATATATGTAATTTATGTCTATACTTATTTATGCGTTTTTTTTTACGCGTGGCTCTGCTCTTTCCACGTTTGATGTACGCCGGCAAATGATGAATGATGCAGGGGGGATGGTGTCCTGCGCAGGAAGTGGGGCAACAGGGGGCTGGTTTTAAGGACTGATTTCCTTCTGGAATCCCCCCCATCCACCTTCTGATAAAGGAGACGGCCTATTAGGGTGCCAAAAGTAGCGCCAGAGGTTGCTTTGGTCTATTCCTTTAGCTTTCAACTTGAGTGCCTCACAAACGCACTCACACTCTCTTACACTCACAGACACTCCCACACACACTCATATACTCACAGATACTCCCTTACACATAGGCGGAACGGAACCCATTTGACAGCACTCATAATCCAATATGAGTGCATATTAACTTTAATCAGTTAGCGCACGAGTAAGTCTGCCAGGGGCGGGGCTAGAAGCTGCCAAAGATGGGGACATGGGGGTGTTATTAGGAAAGAAAAGGGGGGCCAAGGAGGGCCAAAGATCAACAGACATTTCACTTAGACAAATTTTTCAATGAGGCCGCCAAAGAGGCTTCTTCCAGGCTGTGAATACACTTTAAGAAAACAACTTGTATAATCCAAAGGGGTAAGAATAAAATACACACTTAACAAATTAGGTGTTAAGCCTTAAATAAATTAAAAATTTTAATTTCAAATCCATTCTAAAACTATTTTCAAGTCAAAAAACATTTATTTTATTAATTTTCTAACGCTTTATTCTATTAAAATCAACAGATGGTTGAGAAATTTAACATAAAAAAGTATTTAAGTAGTAAAAGAAGTAGTAAAAAAAGAAAGTATTTAAAAAATGTATAAGATTTAAACCACATTTCTTTTCTTTAATAAACCTTTAACCTGCCTCAAATATTTAATATTTCCATAATTATTATATATTTAAATATGTTCCAAGTGTGTCCTGCTGAGGCCTCTGTTGCTTTTGTGTTTGTTGTTTCTGTTTTTTGTTGCCTTTGTCCTTAAGTAGCGTCAAGTCATGCAATGTCAATATGTAAGAGTCTAAAGTTCATACATTCTTTTTTGTCCTCGACTGTATGTGTATGTGTGTGTGTGTGTGTTGGCCTTGTAAATTTCAATTTTATTTGGCCTACACGTGACAGGTAACTGAAGTGCTGCTCCTTATGCAGTTAAAAGCGTCTATATGTGAGAGAGTGTGGGTGTGAATGGGTATGGGGGTGGGTTTGCCTCTGTGTGTGTATTAACTGTTCCTGGCACCGAATTGTCAGCTGTGTGGCATTTGTATCTGTCAGTGGGGCATTTAATTTCGTTTGACAGCTTTAATTTGGTTCGTTGTCAGGCATTAAATTGTTTGCCATTCGCGGGACAGTGACAACTTTATGCCAAAGCAAAAGTAAAAGTACTCGTACTCGTTGAAAAACTTTTCTCAACAAAAACATTAAAACAAATAAAATAGAATGTAGAACATATATCGAAAATATATCAAGACATTCCATTTGAAACTTTTTGTCGGTTTCTTCGGGCATAAATTTATGTTAAATATTTAACTTGCTTCGTCAACTCGCCGGCTTAGAAGGCCCCCAAAAAATGTTTCATTTTCATCTTGGCTAAAATGTTTAATTAGTCGACTCTTGCACCACCTCGACTCCCCTCTATATATGTATTTCCGCGAATATTTTATCAACAAACAAACAACACAGAAGACAAACATCAAAAATACGAGAATTCCTCTTCGGGTCTTTTGGGCAAAAGTTTTGAAAAGGGATATACGAGTATATACTCGTATATTTCACATATCTTTATTCATAAAAGGGATATATGCTGGTTACTTTGTTAAATATGATCAGGCGTGTGGTGTTTTGGTTTTTAAATATTTTCCCAGAATTTAATTTATTAACGGCTAGAGATGATATATTTCAAAATAAAGGCCAAAAGTACGATATACCAATAGAAATTCTAGTTTGTAAAGAGTTTTTGAGAGTTCTCTTCTTTGATTTCCAATATATAAAGAATATAATTCCTATATTTTCCATACAATAGAGTATTAACTATGCTGATAAATAAATAAACAAATAAATAAATACTTTAAAAATGTATTATAAAGGATAAACTCGTATTTCTTAGTGTGATCTCTTGAAACCCCTTTTAGTCCTGGAAGCGGGATAAGCAAACAAATGAAAGACAAACAAGGAATAAGCATAACGATATGACTTTACGTTGCCTTTCGCCATCAACAGACTCACGTTTCCAAGTTGCCACCTGAGCAGCCTGAGTGGCAGCCTGGGCAGGTGGGCTTCGTGGTACGTGAATGGATGGGCTGCATTAGCGTGCGGCGGCGTGACTGTACCTGTGACCAGGTCACGTGCATGCAGCACATGACACAGTCAGTCAGTAAGTCCTGCACAAGGAGCTCACAACAAAAAATACAAATAAAACCAACAATTTAATCGCCAAAGTGATTTCCTCTTAGCTTTAATTACAAAGCAGAAAGCGTTTACTTGACCTGGAAAAGAGTTTCCAGGTTGTGCGATACCCGGTACTTGTATTACACGTATTTTTTTTTGGATTCAATTACTGAAATATTACAGATCATGTTTTAAGCATTTAACAAAATAAAATGCTTATAAGTTCAGATATTTATTTAGCTTGGCTATTTAATGGCAAATCCATTAGTTTTTCGCTCATGGAAAGCTTGAATTTTTAATAGTCTAGTGATTTGGGATTTTGGTTAGCCTTATAGACCCTCGAACTCCACAAATACCCTGTGAAAAAAATTCTAAATTCCCCGAAAACATGCGCCACAGATCCAAGCAATTACAACGCGGCTTTACTCATATTTGTCTTTTCTCTCCGCGTTTTTTTTCTTTTCTGTTTTGGTTTGGTTTTGTTTTTTGCTAATTAACGACAAAAAAATAAGAGCGTAGCAAATAAAAAATTTGTTGTTTGCACAACACCCTGTCATGGAATTAGAATTAGAAAGAAAGACGACAAAGTCTAATTTCGTTTCAGAGAGAGGGAGGAAGGAAGGTTGATGGGCTTCTGGTTTTCGGTTTTCGGGTTTCTTGTTATTTTTTTTCGATTTGCGAACGCATTACGAAAATGTCGCCAACAAAGTGAAATAAAAAATCAGATAATGTAGATTTTGTACAGTTTAAAATGGGGTCTGGGGGTTCTTCAAGGGATTTGGGGGTCTTGACAGTTGGGTGATGCGAATTCCCGACAAGTCACAGGACCTACAATGGCAGTGAAAAATTGAGTTAGTGATAGCGAACGGGGCTATGTTGGCGGAGCAAAGCTTTTAAGGCTGTTAAGTTAATGTCGCTTTACGATTCAAAATCCCCTCCCCAAGGAAGGGGTAGAACTCAAAGAACAGGCCGAGGGGGCGGTGTCGGTAGAAGGACAATATCTTCACACAATCGCTTGCCACATCCCCTTGAAGGTCCTGGAAAAAAGCAACAGGCCACCGATGACAGAGGCCTTGGTTTTTCCTAAGAATTTCTACACCCCAAACAAAGGGTATTTGGTTTATTTATAAATTCTGGGAACAATTATTTAAACAAATTAGAGTTTTTAGGGATTAATGGAAGAGATTAAAAGGATAAAGAAAGAAAAACTCAAAGTATTTTGCTTTTATTGAATAAAAAAACTAAAACCTCTCAATAATCTTTATACTTTTCCTTATATTTTTTTTATTATTTAAATTAAAAATCCCTTTTTCAGGTTAATGCAAATTTTCGTAGCTTTAAAAAAACAAAAGGAGAACTAAGAGGCGGACCAGCAGGAGGACCAGGAGGCGTACCAGGACCCCAAAGGAAATTCAACAGGCTCAGAGCTGAAGATGAAGCCGAAGCTGAAACTGAAAAGGAGGACGGACTCTGTGGACACTGGCCAGAGTCAAAGTGTAGTGACATCTAACGGAAATGAAGAAAATTTTTCTCATTTCCTTTGAGTGAGGCCCGTACCCAGGAGCAGGACCAAGACCGGCACGAGGACCAGTACCAGAAACAGGACCAAGAGTTAAAGCAGAAACAGAAGCAGTCGCATGGGCGGTAGCGAAAAAAGGAAAAAGATAGAAACAAAAGCTGTTTGGCCTTAAAGTCCAAAAGCCGGCTTAAATCGAGTTGCATTTTTGTCCCAGGCCAAAAAAAAGGATACGAAAAAGTGAGGAAGAGTCAAGTCAGCTCAAGAGAAATTATGCAAAATGCGCTGAAAAGTATGCTATAATTTGTGGCACTTAACAGTGGGTCAAGGGGGGTGGTCAGAGTGGGTGGGATGATAGGTGGGTGAGTGGTTTGGGTGGCTTGGGTGGCTAGAGATGCCGTCAACAGTGTCATTATTGTCATATTATAACCGCCTGCTGCTTGCTGATCTCCGTGTGTTGCCATCTCTGTCTTCTCTCTGTTTCGCTATCTCTTTTCGCCCCTTTGTGGCACTGACCCCGCCCCCTTTGGGCGCCAAGCCTGTGGAAAAGTTAAGCTTATATAGTGCAAAGTTTTTTAAGTACTTGCGACAAGTCCTGGCATCGTCGACAACGATGACTATGACTATGTAAAACTCTTACCTAACGCACTGAGGAAAATTACATCTTTTTGCCTTAGAAATAAGGATTTTTGCCTAAAACTTTTTATGGTAAAATAGGAAAGCTTAAGTAATGAAAACTATTTATTCGAAGTTTATTCTTAAGCATGAAATATTTTTAAGCAATTTCACAAAACTCCAACCCGGTTATCCTATTCAAATGGTTTTACATTCTGGTCTGGGTTTCTTTTATTCTACAAATCAATTAAGCCTGGTGGTTATTTTGTTGTAAATTTCCTTCGGTCTAAAACATGTGATATGCCAAAATTTTAGAGTATTTTTCCCAGTGTAAATGTCTGTCATCTGCCTCTCTGGCCACAACAGCAGCGACATGTTTCCCTCAGCAGTTATACGGTTAGTTGTCTCTCCTGTCTCTCTGGTAGCTGCCCTTCCTTTTTTTTTTAAGCCACCAGCCACCTGTCTACTTGTAAGTGACATGAACAGCACTTCATCCTTCTAACCCTAGGTACCCCCAAAAAAAAACCCCTTACTCCCATCAGGAACCAACCTGGCCAACACGTACGTAATTGTTCGCAAAAACTTTGCGTTAAGAAAATTATAAAAGAATGTGCCGTGGAAATTCATGGCTGGTTAAACTTTCCACATGAAAACTGCAAGAGTGGATAATGCAAAGCAGAGCAAACTTGTTGACCAGAAAAACAGAATAAAAACGAGGTTGAAGCGATGCATTATAATAGCCATTGGCCAAGAAGGTTTGGGCTACTGATTAGGAGCTTGCAGAATTTTGGGGAAAGGGAAAGTTTTCTGGAGAGGATTAAGGAACTTTTCGCTAAACTATATATAAATTTGTATACAATTTAACTAACTAAAATATAATAAAACACTTAAAGAATTTACCCCCCCCTAATTGAATTTATATTTGCGACCTTTTGACCTCGTCATTTATTCCACAATGTGTGTGAGATTATTAAATGATTAAGCTTAAGAATTGCGGCTAAGATGGCGGCAACAAGTGGTTGGGATTATCCGGAAATAATCCGGAATGGAGTTGGCCAGAAAAAAGGAAGAAATCAGCGTGGAGTTGCCTTTTCTGGCTCTCGACTTTCCGAGTTTCTGACGTCAAACGGCCGTGGCCGTGTCGGTGGCAGTGCCGGTGGCGGTGGCGGTGGAAAAGAGTGAAAAATTGTTGAAAAAGTAGCAATTTCCTTGATTGACGCTCATCAGAGTTGTAGCCGCGGTGGCTACTGAGTGACAGAGATGGCAGAGGGCCAAGTGAAAGAGAAGGCAGCGTCTTGGGAGCTGCCTGTGCAACTTCAACTTGGGCAAACATTTCCGGCGCCATTTCGCCTCTTCAGCAACTTTGTTGCTCCACATACCCGCACATCTACAAACATATATATATATAATATATATATATATATATATATATAGACTTATATATATAGACAGGTTGTATGTACTTTTATAAAAATACTTTTATAAGAGGTTCTTTATTTTTACTTTTTTTTTGAGTGACTTGGCTGCCTTTGTTTCACTTCTACTTCGTTTTGCCGTTGCTACATTTTTGTCTTAAATGATTGCCATAAAAAATAAGTGCACATTATTGTTACAGCATTTTACTTTACTGGAGTGAAAGAGACAGCCTCTATGGATGGATAGAGACAGAGACAGAGCTACAGGGAGTGAAAGAGATAGAGAGCGAGAGGCAGGCACTTTACAGTCATCCATACGCGTAGTGTAACAAATGATTTTCACAGCATTTTTGCTTTATGAGCTTTTTAGAATGCCGCCTCGAGTCCCTTCTCATCATCGCAAAAAAGCTGGAAAAAAAGGAAAGAAGACTCTTAAGTGATTTACATGGCTTACACTGCGGAAGTGCAGTAAGGATTCCCGCCATTTCCATTTTACTTCCTGCCATTTTCCTTTTTGTTTTCCTCCTCAGCTTTGGAATGTCTGGAAGAAATAGTGTAAGCTGAGGATATTAACTTTCAAAAGGTAATGACCGAGTATCGTATTTTTGAACTTGAAGAACTTTAAAATTCTTCCTGAAAACAATTCAGAAATAAATGTTATTTCTTTAAAAAAGCCGAGAGCCCCATAAACCCCAAGACACCCTAAAAATAAGGTCCAACGGCGTAAAGTGTATTTTTGGCAACCCTCGGGCTGCAAACTCCGCTTTCCCTTATGTATCGCAATTAAATATTCATTCATCCCGCCTCTACTCTATTCTTGGCTATTTTTAAACGTAGCCTCTGACACTTGTTTGAATTTGGGGATGTCACAGGAAATAAAAGAATAAAAAAACACAAGAAAAAATGAGGGAGCCAAATGGCATTTGTCACTCAGTGACACGTGCCCCAAAAAGCAACAAAAAAAATTGGTAGCAAACAAATTTATTGTACATCAAATCCGGGAACAGTGATTTTTCTTTGTTTTCGGCAGTCAATCTCTGTTTCTGGCCTTGCAACATGACGTATACGCAATATTTCGTATACGCATAGTGGCCCACATTGCGTATACGTAATAAATTTGAAGCTTTTTAAATGCCAGAAAGAAGAAAGAAGAAATGCCAGGCCAGAATGAGAAACAATTCAAAACTGGCAAATAAATATGAATCGAAATAAAATCAATACAAACAAAAGGAATTAAAATCATAAATGAAAATCAAATTTGCAATCACTTTTGTTTTTTCTCTCCCTCTCTGAATTTCATTTCACACTAGACTGTGTGTGTGACAGAACTAAATTAATTAAAAACAATAAAGCAAACAATGGGACGGACCAACAATGATTTTCGAGATTGTCGATTTTACGAGTATTCTTTGCCATTTTGGAGTTACTTAGTTTGCATAATGCTCTCTCCCAGCATCACTGTACAAGTGCAATCGATATATGCTAATAATGCTGTCAATCCCACAAATAAATACCCACTTGAGCTGACACATTCGGCCTCCATTCATTTTGTGAAGTAAAACTAGAAAATTTTCTCTAAAATAAAAGCCTACGGTAGCGGCCATTGAAAGGCAATTCAAAACTGGCGTCAAGGACTCGCAACCAAATATTCGCATTCAAAACGCCTCAGGACCAATACAATCACAAAAAAACCGGCATATATAAAAATCATAATCATTTCTAGACCTTTTAGAAAAAGAGGAAAATAAAAACTGAAACACGAACAGTTGGGACATGAAAATGGCTTAAAGGCGCAAAAAAAAAGGAGTCTGGTTGAACAAATGACAAAGGAACCGGCTGGAACCTTTTCTTTTACAGTGAAGCTTCTCCATGAATGTATATTTACTGAAGAAAGAAAATAAATAGATTTTTAAAGGAAAAATTAATTAAACTATTGATTCTATCGATAGATCCAAAATATTCAGTTAAATTACAATAAAGGAAAGGTATATGAAGCTTTTTTATTTGTTTTTTTTTACTCGTATATCATCAATAATTTCATTTATTTTATTCTATTACTATTTTATTAGTTAATTTTCAACATTTATTTCTTTAAAAAGAACTAGTTTTCTATTTGTAGTTTTTTTTTCAACTGAGTGTGCCTTGTTTCTTACTTTCATCAGCACCCTTTCTATTTCTTTCTGTTTCTAGCTGTCTCTTTTTTTGTAGCTCTGGCTTATGTTTAACCCTCTGTTTGCATCTCTGTCTATGGCAATGTGTCTGTCTTTGTCCCGGTGTCCTGGGCCGCGTGCGATCACGGAGCGCATAAATGGCATTTGACACGTGACAAAAATTTTGAATTTTAATATTTGCCTCTCTATGTGTGTGTGTGTGGGTGGCATTACTGTCTATGTGTTGGCTTCCGGTCCCAGCTGTGAGTGTGTCCTGCTTTGGTTAAACTGAATTTCATTTGCTTTTTCCGCCAGCCATTGTTTCTTCAACATGATTCTCTCGATGACTCTATATCCAATGTTTCCTCGCTCTCTCTTTATATTTCTCTGAAGCCACAAAAGTCCTGACAAATCCTGTCAAGGATCTAGCCAGGAAATTTGTTTGCTTTGCATGTACGGACACTTTGTTCAAATGATGCGACATAATAACTGCGAGCCACCAGCCTTCCTTCCACTCGCTTCAAATTTTTTGACTGCCCATTAAATATTATGGCAATGCAAACGAATCAACAAACAAAGGAACAAAACCAATACACCAGGATAAACAACAAAACAACAAACAAGAACAAACAGCCACAGGAGCAATAGCAACAATCATTGGCTGGACATTTTGCATTTTTGGCAATTTTTGGCGACGTGACGGCAAATAAAAGTTAAATGAAAACGAAACTATGCAAATAAAAGCGAATTTCTGTGGGTGCGGTGGGTTTTTCTGGGTTGGTGGTGGTTCCATTTCGTGCCATTTCCATACTGTTGGCCATTTGCCAATCAGTCTCCGTTTCAACCAACTTTTTGCGGCCATTTCAAGGTAAACGAAAATCAAATTAAAGGTCCTGAAAAATATTTAAGCTTAAATGAAAATATCGTATGTTATGTTAACAGGCTGTATTTATAGACAGCTTCGGTGCGTTATTATAATAACTGCGTACCTTTAGAACCAAAAAAATTAACAGAATAACAATAAATTTTGAGGTTGGTGAGGAACGCGCCAATCGCGAAAATTTGAACTAAAACGCGGGCGCGTTTGCCATCTCCGACTCCTGTTTATGAGGGTATAGCCAGTGGTTTAGTGATAAAAGTCCTGCCCCAGGATCTGGGCCATGCTGCAGGAGTTGGGTGTGGAACGATAACGTCCTCGTGCCTGCTGTTGTTGTTGTTGTTGCACGGCACCTTGAGCTCCTGGTCCTCGAGACTTTTGAGTTTGATTTTGAATTTGAGTCTGGTTTTGGTTTTGAGTAGCTTTCAGGTTTGAGGATCCAGTAATGATATTGGTTTTGGTGTTATTGGTTATGGTATTGGTATTGGTGTTGGGGTTAGTTTTGGTGTTATTGTTGGTATTGATTTTGGTGTTGATGTTGGAATTAACAGAATTCTTGTTGGAATTGTTGGTAATGGTATTGGTTTCGGTGTTATTATTGTTGGAGTTATTGTCTTTGGTGTTTGTATTATTGTTTGAATTTTTATCTTTGGCGTTAGTATTATTGTTGGAACTATTGTTGGTCTTGGTGGTGTTGTTTGAGTTGACGTTCTGATTGGTGTTAACAGTCTTGTTGGAGTTGTTGGTATTCGTGTTGGGGCTGTTCACGTTCTTGGCAAGCATCTGCATGATTTCACCCTGAATTGGGTTTCGACGGAATGGAGGATTAGCCAAACGGCCACGGCACGGCACGCTGGCAATCGCTCCACTATTGCCAACTCCAACAGCTCCTGATCCGCGAGTGGCCCTGTTCTTGTACGCCTCTGGCGGTGTATCATCAAAGAATCCCTCATAGAGAACAAAGTTATTGCCCTGCGGTATGGTGCGCTTCAGACCAAAATGCTTGGCCAAGAAACCGATCAACTTTGGCGACGGACGGTCCACGGAACACTTCCACGGCAACCACTGCTGCTCGGCCAGCATCCTATCGAAAAGCTTTTTGCCAAGGCCGCGACGCTGACGTGTCTCGTGGACGTAGAAATCGAGGATGGCTGGTGTCTTGTCCGCGCGGAGGCAAGTGCCTTGCTCGTTGAACAGAAATAGGTCCTTGGTGCCTACCTTGAGGAATCCGGTTACCGCCCAGCGGCCTGTCTCGTTGTCTGCCATCAAGTAGATCACCTGGTTGTTGGTAGCGCTACCCATCTTCTCCGCTGTAGTCACTGGCTTCCTTAGGTCCTGGGCTATTGCCGACAACTGCCCCATACAATCAATTATCTGGCTTAATTTGCATCCTGGTGTAGTTGGTGCAGCCTGATGATAGTGATGATGTTGCCGCAATGTGCCCCATACTTTTGGTCGCAGCAAATGCGGCTGTACACGAATGATCTCCTGAGGAAACAGGTGCTTGATGTCAAACGAAAACTCCACCATTTTTTATTGTTTGGTTTTTTGTAGGTTGATTTAGGATGTTAAGCGGTTGAAAGGCTGATCACTTGTGAGCTATTCTAGATTTCAGCCCCAGGGCATCAGCTTGACACGTTGAGGTCGAGTGACGTTTGAGTCATGGATTGCTTGTGATGATGTTTTTATCGGGGGTTTTTCTTCATTTTGCGAGGTTTATGGTTAGAATTCGGTCACGCAATTGGAAGGAGTAGTTGGTAGCGACATTATTTAATTAATACTATTCGAATCCTTACCAAAATATACGCAAAACTCTTATCTTTAGGCTCATAGGTTTTAATTTTGAATTCAAAAACTACTCTTCTGTGAAAACAAAGTCATTGGCGAAATAAATTAACATATAAATCTAGGAAACTTTGTTCAATGAACCCAGCTCAGGGGTTAATTGAGAGTCTGGGATATCATTTCAAGGGCCAAAAACTTTCCCACATCTCGGTCTGGTCAAGCGAGAAGGCCAATGACATTTCTCTAATATTTAAATTTTTATGCCAAGCTATTTAGTAAGTTTACAGTACGAGTATCAAATCCTTAAAATAAAAGTAACATTAACCCAAATCACTGTAGTTGGGCCAAAGTTTCGTTTCTTTACTGGCCAGGCAAGAAAAGCCTTCGACCGTGAAGGATACTCCAGGATAATCCAGTGAAAAAGCATGCTTGATTGCACTAACCCCGTCTTAACCCAAACGGAAGAAAAAGGACTAAGGCAGGAGTTTCAGGACACTACACACATATTAATATTCGGTTTTGTATTTAAACTATTTCTGGTGGTGTGCATATTTTTCGATTTTGACTTTCCGGTTGCCGGAATTTCATTCCGGGTCACTGCCAAGGGGGTTCTCTGGGCTCTGGCTGGGAAAATACCCGAAACTTAACTGTTACTCCTTGGATGGGTTTTTGGTTTTGCCAGCTTAAAGGCTGCCCCGAATTCCGATCATATACCATATACCATACGAGTATATGTATTTTGGGAAAATCACAAAGTTCTCTCTGTACAGAGAACACGAACATATGCCTTTAACGACAGGACAACACCCTTGAATGCTATTTGCTTGGCATGTATCTGTATCTCGCCGCCATGTCCTTGTGTACCATATCTGAGAGTGAGTTTTGGCCCGCACGTGTATCTGTGTAGTTGTACTTTAGCTCATGCAATCCAAACGTTAATGGTCTGTCAATTATCGCCACCCAGTGAGTGTAACGATAAGATATCGCCCCCAGGCGCAAAAACATTTCATACGCCCTGTCCTTTCTGTCCGTTGTGTCCGTTTTGTCTGTTTGCCGATGTGTGTGTGTGTATGCCTTCGAGTTGCCTCAACACTTTAGTACATCATTTAGTTCGAATTAGTTATGGACATAGAGCACACAACTCTCGAATAACCGAAGACGTACAATCGAATGGAACAACTTTTCCCACACCCTCGCAACAAACGTTAGAAATTCCTGAACGAAGGCGCCACTGCCTGGTGTCTATGTGTGTCTGTGTCTATGTGATGGTGTTTGTGCTTGTGTGTTGGTGTGAGTGGATGGGGTCAGGGTTCGACTCTGGTTGCCCTTTTTACATTTGTATTTATAGTCGGGCCAAGACTCAGCCCAGAGACGTTGAGGAGCCGCAGCAGCGGTGAAGGTTCAGTTCAAGACGAAAACAAAATTGGCATTTACACTGAAAAAATAATCTTCTCGGGGTTTCATAAACTCAATTAATATTTATTTTATTAATATTTCGATGAGTTTGAGTTAACCGGAAACATTTATTCACTTAAACCGAAAAGATCTATTGCTGTGAAGTCCCATACTTGCAGGAATTTAAGCTTAAACAGGTGAAAAAACATCTTTTACTTGATGAAAGGTTTAAAGATAAATGGCTGATTTTTAGGATAGTTTTTCTTTGTAGTGCACCGAGCCATTTCATATTAAGACACGGACAGGCGGACAAAACCGAAGTGGGGGCTGGATCTCATTCTCATTTTCATTGTGTGTAGTTCGGGAGACGTGGTTGAGGATATGTCTCTGAATGTACTTCCCCCTTTCAGATTTTTCCACCAGAACTACAGCCTTCCCCCTACCCGAATGTCTGACTGAGTGCCCATTAGACGATGACGATGACGAGTACGAGGGGAGGGAGAGGTCCTGCGAATCCTGCTAGTCCTGCTAGTGCTGGCGCATCCTCTTTCGCTCTGCCTTTTGCGTTTATCTATTTAGACTCTTTTAGTTACGGTTTTGGTTTTCCCAGCTCCCGGCCGTGAGCCTCGTCTCGAATTGATTCCAGGCCAGGATCCTTGTTTGTCTTGGCTGGAGTACTGCGAGTATTTTTATTTCTTTTCGTGCTTATTGGAATTTTATTATCAGCTCATATAAATGCAATAAAATCCCGATATATATATGTATATCCCGAAACAAAGAGTGTTTTACTTACCCCGCCTTCTACCCACTCTCCTCCCAAGTTCGAAAAGTTTTCAATAGTTATTTTTTTTTGCCTTGAAATATTTTCAGATTCTCTTTATTTATTATATTTCCTGTTTGGTATTACATTAAGTTTGTTTCTGTTATTTCTGTGTTTTTTTTCAATCATGTTTATTTTGCTATTATTATTATTTTCATTAGCTATTGTGTAATTATTCTTGAAATAGTTTGCTTTTCTCAGAGCTTAGCCTACGTTTCAATTAGTTTATAATTCATAACTTCTTCTAGTCCAAAAAAAAAAATATATATGTATATACCATATATAAAAACAATTAAAAAAGTAATAAACATTGCTTTAAAATAGTTTCATTTTGCTAAAGTTTTTCATGCATATTTTGTTAATATGCTTAGTTGGTACAGAGATCGCTTTCTATATATGTTCTTGTTTTTGCTTTTATATATTTGATGTTACGGAGGGACCTTAATCATTATTTTATATTATTTTATAAAAACACAAAATAACAATAACAGATAACAATTTAACGATTCGGAAACCAAGCTACGACTTTTCTTTTGTTTTTTTTTTTCTGTTTCTGTTTTAAAAAATCAACATTGAGTGTGTTTTTTTCTGTTGTTGTTGTATCTTTGGTGTACGTATATATCCTTTTTGTTTTTTTATATATGTTTACCGTTAATTCAATTTGCAAGTTGCACATTTACCAATTATTCTATAATTAATAAGCGTTTTCTTTGGAAGAACCTAACTTAGGAGCATTTCTGAAAGTTGAACTGTTATTTTTTCTTAATTCTTAATCCTAATCTTAATTATCCATTTAAAAAAAAAGAATTTACATCCAGGATATACTCACTCACACTCACACTCACACACATACATTTGTTTTTTATTGTAGGAAAGTATAAAAACAGTTGAGCTTTTATTATTTTTTGTTTTTGGTTTGTCTTTTTTTACTACAAAGGGTTTCACAGAATTGTGAGCTTTTTAGAGGGGGAAAGGGGGGTAGCGCTTAGATCCTAGACAATATTCATTCATATCATATATGGAATTTGTATAAAGTATTACACATGTACGAGTACGATTAAGTATCTATTAATTATTTGTCACATAGAAACAGTTAAGAGGACGGCTGTTGAAATCAGGGACCCAAACGCCTCGCTGATGCTCATGAGGATATGTCCTTCGATTTTCGTCCTGTCCTGGCCATATACCATCGGGGCATCGAGGCCTCAAAGCCTGGACTGTTTCGGTCCTTGTTTCAAAACTCATCAGTTTTGATACTGTACTATTGAGTATATAACATATATGTCATCTATATATCGTCTATATCTTCTATATCTATTATATATATTACTGTAGTTCTTCAGCTGGAGCTAATTGCTTCTAGCAATCTACATACCCTGATTCTTTCCTCCACTTAATCCTTGTATCCCTTTATCCCTTTCCCCCCTCCTCAGCTAATAACTATATGATATAGTTTTTGAATACACTTAATATTTTGTTAGTTTTTAATTTTTATTTTTGCATACTAGGTACGCTGTTCCTTAAATTCTTAATTCAAATTTTAAGTTTCTAAATAACTAGCCTATGTACGAACTTTGGTTTTTAAATGCGCATACATCGTTTCATCTCCAATTTCTCTCAGTGTAAACTCAGGTTTGAACGGAAAGTTGGTGCCTCGAAAGCGGAAATCGCGTCGAGGCCAGGGCCCCCGATTTTTTTTTTTATCAAGTTTCGATTTGTGGGGCTCATTTGGTTGTGGTGTCTGTTTGTGTGAGTGAATGTCTTGAAAAGTGTCTACTTTTTTTCTGTATGTATTCTGTCAAGAGTTCGAGAAAGGCTTTGAACCGAAATTCTCAAACTTTGGCTAATACATACTTTTCACACCTTTGCAAAAAAACAGATTTAGAGCTCTAAATGCCTTTGGTTTTAATTTGTCGATAAACTATCGACATTTGTCGATATTCTATCGATTTCCACCAAAAAAAACGGCCCTGGAAAATATATTTAAATTCAAATAATATACAAAAATCCCTCCTAACCTATTTGGAACATTCGTGTTTGTGTTCTGTGAGTGTTGTGGTGGCAGGCGCTGACCTCAAAGTACCGCTTGTCATCTAAACCTATCGATATACGATAACTAACTAATACACTACAAATATCGCTACCAATTATCGACACAGGACTGCTCCCAGCAGACACAAATGTCGTTATTTTCTCTATATAGATATGGATTTCATTACTATACTTAGCTAAGTTTTATATTTTTTTTATATATTTTGGATTTTTGCAAAAAACAGGGCGGGTTGGGGGTGTGTCAGAGACTATTGGGCGGCTGGGGTGGGGTTTGGGAGTTCATTTTTTGCCAGCTGCTCGTGATATGTTCGGAATTTCGAGAGCAGCCAACAAAAATAGAAACAAATAGCACTACATCTCTGATTAAAGCGAATCGTATATCCTAGAGTGCTAAATAGCTGATTTTTTACGAACTTAATTCTAGTCTCGGGGTCTTGGGAAGGGTTTTTAGTTTAGTTTTGTTGGTTTTTGGATTGGGCCAGTGTTTTAATAATAATATATAATAGTATTTATTTAAAATTGTGCCTAGCCTACAGCTCGTTATGTTTTCTGTCATCTTAGCTGATATATATTATATACAGAATCTATTTACATAAAATAGCTAAACCGTTGAGTATACACAGACATTAATGCTTAGTGCTATTGAAACAACCAACAAACGTTGAAATAAATCCGAAATGATTCAACATAAAGCCCAAATGCCTAATTGAGTGGCGAGTTGAGATCCTAGTGCTTAGTGCTTTCTCGATTGCTTGCATTTTTGGCACACTTCTCCCGTACACGTACACGTATATCCTTTGATCCGTATTGCTCTCCGTTGATGGCGTTTTCAATCACCCCATGTGCATGATCTTTTTGAAGGCCTTGCGGAACTCGGGATTGAATATCGTATAGATGACCGGATTGACGAAACTGTTGATATAGCCCAGCCAGGTGGTCAGCATGTAGGCCGTCAGACCCGGCCGGCAGTCTTTCTTGAACTTGGCGCACATGGCGTCCATGATGTTGCAACTGAAGAATGGCAGCCAGCAGAATAGGAAGACACCTGGTCGGGTCGGGACGGGTGTTTTTTTGTTTTACATTTACCCAAATTATTTATTCATTTCGGTCAAATATCAGATTTCAACTCACCCAAAACTATGGCCAATGTTTTGGTGGCCTTGCGCTCCTTCTTGGCCGACGATTTCTCACGTTTCTTTTTCGAGGCCTTGTGCACTTTGTATATCGTGAATCTAGAGGAGTCGTGGATAAACACGCGAGGATAATAAGCCAGGTAAATTGTATATTCACAAAAAAAAACGGAATGAAATGGGATATAAGTAGGAGAAGTAGGATTTGGACAAAGTGAAAGGTTTTATACCCTTTCCACATGTAGTCTCGAGAGTCCTACCAAGCTTCTTATATCAAAAAAAATATATATATAAAAAGCTAAAGGATATAGTCCACCAAATATTAGGGGCTATAAAACAAATTAAGTACAACTTTCGAAATCAAATGCCTTTAAAATTATAGATTTGTAATAATTGATAAAAACGAAATTAACAACCAAATAGCTCTTTATCCTTGCCACATAAGCCTCTTAGATAATCCATTGCAAAAAATGATAGGGTATAAAAAGTGGTAAGGATAAAAGGCAGTCTAAGTAAGGGTCAACTAATAACTGTAATTAGGTAGGACGAAGGCAATGCCGATGGCGGTTGCGCCGCTGATTGCGAACTCACCTTGACGCCTGCGAGTTCTTCTTATCCTTGCGCGAGGACGTTTTCGATGTGGTCGATAGCGTTGAGTCGTTGCGTGCCAAAGTCATGGCCTCCTGCACTCCGTACCGGACAAAGGACAATGGCTTCATGGCGACGCTATAAACGGAGAGAAAAAAGCAGCCAAACAACCGGAATCAAATCGCAATCTTGGGTGGGAAATAGAGGTATTATGGCACTATTTTTGGTTGGCCTATTTGTGGTTTTTTCTGGACGGTGATCCTTTTGTTGGGTAAAGGTGTTTCTTAAGTGCTGGTTTCTAGGAATAATTACTACTGAGTGGAAAGTGCTGGGGTGTGGAGGACTAAATCAGTACACTAAATGGCAGAAAATGGAATTAATCGATGTGTACAAAAATAATATACTTTTTTAATTGGATTGCAAGTAAAAGGCTAAGTTCTCTTAGGGAAAAATGGATTTAAAGGACGTGTTTTTTGAGAAATTCCCCATGAAAAGGACACTAAAGCAGGCCACTGAAGTGAAATCACAAATACCTGGTGTTATCGACAGCGACTGACCTGAGGGCGGCGGAGTCGCCGCGCTTTGGCGAATCGTCGGCGGTGTTCCGCCGGCTGCTGACGCTGGACCGCTGCAGGGTGGCGCCACTGGGCAGGGGGCTGTCCGGCGGTGAGCCGCTGCTGGGCGGCGCCGCTGAGGCAGATGCGCCGGCGGAGGGCGGAGCGCCCACGCCTGCAAGGACATCGTCAACGTTTGAGGCGGCATAACCAGAATCATGATTACCATTCGGATCGGCGACAACCAGTTGGGGCTGTGTGGTGATTTGGGCCACAACGCTGCTGCCACGTGATTAAGCCAGGTAGGAGTTGGTTTTCAGAGTTCGCACATTGCAATTGCATCCAATCCAATCCAATCCAATCCAATTCAATCCAGTTGCAATCCAAGCATCAAGCCATCCATCAATCAATCAATCGAGCACACGGAATGCAAAAAAAACGTGAGAAAGAGAGTAGGGTTGGGGGAGGAAATCAATTAAACGGCCTGGCAAGATTGAGTTTTAATTAAGTGTTGCATTAATTGAATTATTCAGATTTATTTTTCCCTGTTCGCTGCCTGGAGGTCCTGTCCATTAAAAAGGAAAGTAAAGGCGGAGGAATGGAATGGAAAATGAAAAAAAAACGCGGAAACCCAATCAAAGTGCCCAAACCCATCTTAAATCGTCTCTTTGTGCATCCCCTGCTGTCATTAACGGTTTCATTTCGAGTCCTTATTGGATTAAGGATGCCATCAGGATGCTAATTGACGGCGCTTAATGCTCGCACTCAATGGCGGTTTCGGTTACGGCTACGGCTTCCGACATCGGACCAAAGGACCTCGGACCAAAGGATATACACGCAAAGATACCTGCAGCAGAGTGCCTACTGCAAAGGACTTCTTTGGTTTCTGGTTTTTTCTCTCTCTTGCAATTAGATTGTCAATTTCCTTGGAAAATGCAGTTTACTCAGCAGAAAAAAAGCAGCAGAAATCCTGCAAAACAAAAACCATATACCAATTGGTTTATCTTCTACGTGTCTCTGGCACGTGCCAGGGTTGCCCCCCTCTCTTGAGGAGAAAAAATAGCTTGCCAGGAGCCGAAATTTTGCTGAGTCGAAAACTTTTCATCGGGGTCATCGTCGCAGATAGCCAGAAAAACTCAGGACTGCCCGTCCATTAGGTTCGAGCCCCTGAAATTCGCCTGCCAACTGCATTGCCAGTTGGGAGTTACAAAAATTTTGCTTCTGCTTTCTGGGGGTATATGGGTTTTGCAAGATATACTGGGGATTTTGTTTTAATTATTATAACTATTTTTCTGTATTAAAAGTATGGCTAAAGTCCTTAAAAACTCAAGACAGTCCGTTATATTTTTCAGAACATTTATAAGTTCTTTTGTGATTTTTTACCTTATGAATTTCAATAGAAAATATCAAGAGGAGTACTCACTTGCCCGTCTCCTCGACAACGGTGGCCAGCATGAACTCGGTGGACTTGTCGTTGACGATGACGTGGCAGTCGTCGATGTCCGGAGAGATGGCGTTCTCGTCCTCCTCCTCGTTGGAGCCGCTGGCCGTATTTGTGGCCGGCTCGTCCGGCATTATCCTGCTGGCATGCCGACTGCTGTCCAGGGCAGTTTCGGCCAGGCGCCGGGTCTGGGCGATGTTCTCGATGACACTGCCGCCGGTCAGTTCCGAGAGGTGGGGCTTGCGAGCTGCTCTTTGTTTTCGCGCCCGACTCCGCAGTGCCTTTTCAGGGGAGAGATGGTAGAGAAAGGACAAGAGGACCAAAGAGGTTAGTCATCCAGTCGGAGAAAAAGTCAGAGTTATCATGGAGATGGAGAACAAAAAAAAACGTGGGATTAGGCCATGACGCTTGCTGCGCTTGCATCCTCCGGATGAGTCAATCCATGGGGATTCCCCAAACCCCCCAATCCTCCTCCCTTCTATAGATAATAAACGCAAACAAAGCCCGGCCCAATGATTCTTGGCCGGATTGCAAATTGCGATTTTGCAGGCATCAGCAGGACTTACAGTGCCAGCGATATTGATTCCGCCACGCACGGGAATGTATATCCGATTTTGATTGGCTGCCACTGTGGCAGCTTTTGGTTCTGGTTTTGATTCTGGTTTGAGGAAGTGCCTCTTCAAAGTGAAATACAAAGCAAATCTTCTTCCTCAATGGATTTTTAAATGATATTGATTGGGATTGAAGTCCTTTTCAGGCTGGGATTTATAGTTTTTCATTCTTGTAGTAGTTAAAGTTCCTTAGGCCATACAGTATTTCGAAGGAAGTTGTTCTTTTCAGAATTTCTATTCAAAAGTTAGCTCTAAAGGATAACCGACAACTGAATTGGGAGTTATTTTCTATTCCCATCACAAGTAGAATGCTGTAAAGTCCTTTTGGGCTTACTTACCTTGAAAATATTCCAATAGAGGAAAACCATGATAATACAGGGTATGTAGAAGCTGCTCAGCGAGGAGTAAAGAATAAAGTCGGCATTGTAGAAGGCGCAGACATCCGGTTCGCGATTGGGCGTATTATTTAGGCCCAAAACAATTGGCGAGCCTATGGCAGCCGATATGGCCCAAACCAACAGTATTGTAAGGCAAACGCGGCGGCTGTTTTTGTGTTTGGCGTATTTTATTGGCTGCGTCACAGCGATGTATCTGAGAGACACAAAAATATTTTCATAAATCCATTGAATGAGATTAAAAATAGGTGAAGACATTTACCTGTCTATGGAGATGGCAACTAAGTTGAATATCGATGAAGTAGAGCATATCACATCCATGGCTATATAGAAATCACAAACGACATCAGGCAGGGCCCAGGCTCCATTTACCTAAAATACAAAAAAGGATATACATAATGTATCATGGTACATGGAGTTACCTAATCGATTCTATGGGTTATCTATCTCCTTTGTGGAATATCAATAACAATATTTTTCCCTGCTGGCTGTCACAAATTAGTTTTGATACTTCGGCCAGACTCCATAAAAAGCCAAACAAAAACTTAGGGAACTCAGGGAACTGAGGGAGCCAAAGCCAAACAATTCGTAACGAAAAAGGACAGAGGAGGGTCTTCGCGTGTGTGAATTCCTTCAATGTTTCTTTTCAATCGGGTTGCCTTTAAAGTAGGCAAACAGTGAGAGTGAAACTCTAACCGGGTCTTAGCCAGGCTAAGGCTTCGGAGTGTAAAATATTTTCAAGAAATGTATAAAAAAAATATATGTCAGACTTTTCGTCTATATCTTTCCATTGAGAAGCACAAGAGCTAAGCGAGCATAACAAAAGTTGAGTTCCTTGGACGAGGAAAGTGGCAAAAACTTTTCGATATAAAGACACACGCACGAATGCTCATCCTCCCCCAAGGACCTGCCCTCCCACATACACTAGCACGTTTCTTTGTGCAAAAAAAATCCCATTGTCAGGCACATTACGTATACGCAGCGTATGCCAGGCGTTTTCTGCTCGCCTGCCTGCAACTGAACTATAATTTATAATGTGTTTTTTCTCTTAAGGTATTGAACATAAGACTACGTTTCTTTCTTTTTTCTCCTTTTTTTTATTGAAAGTAAGTAAATTTCTTGCATTTAATGGTTTCTTCCCTTTTTTTTGGTATCCAATGCCACAAACAAAATGTAACATTTGTCGAATTATTTATGGCTTAATCTTAGTGAAAGTTTGCTTTGAATATCATTTTTCCATTGAATTTCCTTCTTTACTTCAAGCTTCGTTGAATTTTTTAATATTTTTTGCTATTCTTTAACGCCACACACCCTAAAACACCCACCCTACCACCACCCACTTTCCTGGGATAAAGTCTATTCAGGCTTTTGAGTTCTTGGAGTATTGTGTAAGCGGTTTCCAATTCAGCGAAAGTGTCTCTCCCTCGTCTCTGAAAAATGTTCAATTTATGTATATTGTGAGCATAAAGGCATTTAAAGTCAGCTGGCTCTCGTTCTATATAGACTTTTTTGTTGGTCTCTGGTCTCTCTGGTTTATTTTAGAGAATGGAAAGAATAGGAATAGAAGTCCTCGCTGGCTATGTCCTGGCTGTGGCAACGGCAGCAGCAGCAGCAGCAGCAGCAGCAGCAGCAGCAGGGCATAAAATAAATAAATTTATCTATTTGCACAGTCAAAGGCTAGCGCACACACAAAAACCCAAAGGGACCAAGCTTTCAGATTCGCTTTCTTCCCTCTCTTTCCGCCCTTATTCAGCTATCTCTTTCGTCGGTTCTCACACACAGGATACGCAGACAAAGGCAAACAAACAAACAAACACACGTAGCATTTTGATAATTGAGCTTCTGGTTTTTATAGTTTGCACACTGATAGGGGAGAAAAACCCCAACCGATCCAGTGGCGTGCTTCAAAGAGGGGGTCTGAAAGCTCAATTTCCCGATAACTTATTAAACTAATTGCATTTTCGTTTTTTGGCCCAAGTCCTGGACCTTATCTTGGCTAGAAAACATCACCACCAGTGGGTGACTACCCACCATCCCTCAACGCCAACGCCCCTGCCTACATCGATTCGATTGTGTGCATAGGTAAAGGTTATATACTTTTCGGCTTTGCCACATTTTTGGGATCTGGGATTTGGGGCTTGGGGGGTCCTTTTATGTGGGGAAAGTAACTATTTGTACAAATCAGAGAAACAGTCACGGGTCTGCCCGAAGTGGGGCCTGCAGTCTGGCAGAAGTGCTTCTGGAAAGTCTCTGCTCCTCAAATCTATGGGGAATCTTTTCAGCGGCTTCGAATTGAAACTTTCAATACCTAGATAGATAGATTTTCTTATTTTAGGTTTCCTTTTTGTAGTTGAAAATTAAATTAAGGGAAATATAAATTATATGGCATATTTTCTAATGATCCTAAGACATTACTTTTTCTTCAAAGCAACTGATGTTTCTCAGCTAGACAATCTTTTCTTAAAACTGAATTATATTCGAATTTATTTTGAATAAATTTAAAATTGATAATTTATTAAAAAAAATTATAAAATTGTACTATAGATACTATAAAATTATAAAAATGTATCAAATTGTTTTAAACGGAGTTAAAAAAGATATTTTACTTAAGTTTTTTTTTATTTATTCTGGTTATATTTCTGACATATTCTGACTCTATTATCCTTTGATATTCCTTTCTAGTTTTTGGGTCTAACTGGATTAATTTAATTCCTAAGGTCGATTGATTTCTCTAATGCTAATAGATTAACCTTATTTATTATTTCTTTTAATAAAAAAACAAAGCTCTGGCCAGATAGCCAGAGGAGTTGGCAATAAGCTGGCTAAAAGTGGCTGAACAGCTGGGAGGTCTCCACTTTGCCTCTCCACTCAACAAGTTCAAGTCGAAGGACGCGTTAATTAGCCGCCATTAAGGCAGGCATGTCCTGGCCCTGCCTCCACCTCCTACTCATCATTTTCCTGCCCCTCCTCTTCTCACCTTTCCCCCAACGTTCACTGTGCATATTTGTTTGTTTGTATTTGTTTATAAACATTTGGAAATGGCAGGTGAGGCGACGAAGCGGTGATGCGTTTGTACCTATGTATCTGTAAGTTACGGTATCTGTATCTGTATCTGTGTCTGTATTTGTATCTGTGTTTGTATCTGTGTTTGTGTTTGTGTCCCACTGCCTCGGCTGCCGTTTCCTTTACGGCTGTCAATTGCGCATTTTATTTACCAGTGTCGATTTATTTTATTTTATTTTATTTCTTGTTGTTCCCCCAACCCAGGTTCAGGCTGAGTTTTATTTTTGTTTTATTATTTTTTCTCTGAGTGCTTTTCGAGTGCGAGGCAGCGGAAGTAATGAAGCGGAAGCGGAAACGAATTACTTTTTAGCAGTTGCTTGGGCCTTGACCTTGCCCTCTGCCCTCTGCCCCCGAACCATCAAGCCCTGTGCGTGTGTTTTCAATTTTATGCATTTCGCCAGGATACCAGGATACCAGGATACCAGGATACTCTATACTCCCAAAGGACCCGCCGGCTCTATAGCGCACGTGTCGCACGTTTTTTTTTGCGTATTTTGTTGTATTTTGGTTTTGGGTACCGCTCCTCATTTTGGCTATTAAAAGTTTAACAGCCCGGGGCGTCACTCAAAATTGTTAATGACTTGAAAGTGGTCCAAAGGACCTCTCCCATCCCCAACCACCAACTTTCTCCTCACAAAATATGTTCATTGGAGTTTGGAAAACAGCTGGCATATATTTCCTGGAAAAGGACCTGCTTTTAACTGTATTAAAAATTTATTGATGAATACTTTCCCTTATTTATTTCTGTTTTTCATCAAATATTTTGTTCCCAGTGCATTGTCTACTAGTTTGACCACACCGATTATCCTGTGCCTCCAATCCTTGCCAATCCTTTTTCATTGGCAAGTCAATTAGGAGCACTTGAGTTGCCGCTCAAGGGGTTTCGCCAACTGCCTTCCAAAAAAGGGGCGGGGCCTTTTCTGCCATTAAAAGCTTTTTAAAATTAATTATAAAACCGAAAGTAGACACAGAAAATTTTTCCCAAATAAAACGCACAGAAGCTGACAACCCTTTTCCTTTATTTTTATTTCGTTGGTTTTTTTTTTGTAATATATATAAATTTTTTAGGGGAAAAGAGGGAAGAGCAAAGTGATGAGCGGTGGGACGTTGAAAAGTGGGTGGTGGGTGGTGGGCGGCTGCTGCTTGCCAACAATTTTTGTGTTTGGTCTGGAAAATTCAACTTCAAACAGATTTTTGATACTTCAGTGGGCAACCGCAGGACTGGGGGTACCAGGTGGCTGGGGGGCGTGGGAGTTGGCAGAAGGGGAACATTAGGGGGGGGGGGGGGGTGTGGCAAGTCGAGCATGCGTAACAAATTGTGCACATTATGCGGTGCAGAAAATAGTTACCAATGAACCACCCACTCACACCCACAGCCGCCCCAATCTAAGCCACAAAAACCCGCCCCGAAATCTTGTGCCGAAAAATAAATTTAAGTGGCAAGTTGAGAGGCAAAGTTTTCCTGATTTGGGTTCGTTCGGCCATCCTGAGCTCCTTATCCTTATCCTGACCAAAGCTGGCTACCAGAGTTCGGTTGGACAGCTTCATTATCGTCTCATTAGGACCTTCTGATCTGAGTGTCGGGTTTTTGGGCTCCAACTTTTGCAGTTTTCGATTCGGTTTACGGTCGCAGTTCAAATGTCCAAAGCTCAAAATGATTTTGTCACTGGATTCCTCAACGGGGGCTTTGGCTTTTCAACAGGTTGGTGCGAAAACATCTAATTTTCTTTGGATTAAATCCAGTAAACAAAGGGGGTTAGGCAAATATTCTGACTGCCAAAATATGACGACGGTTTTCTCATGATTTGCTTCATTTTTGTTTTACTTTCAAAATATTAAAAAATGTTTTTCATTGAAATCGGTAGACTTTAACCCTTTCCAACCCAACAACCCAACAATATTTTAAAACCCTGCCATCACTTACTATTTCTTCATAGTCTGCGAATCTTTCGTTGTTTTCAATTATTAAAAAAAATGTAGCATACTTTTTTGGGTTAGTTTTTAGTCCTTGCTTTCCAAACCATTTTCCCATATCAAGCTCTTAAATGAAGTGGAACAAGTACAAATTTATGAACTCCTAATGACTTATTTAAAATAAAC
The DNA here is from genome assembly GCA_035047325.1 of Drosophila vallismaia. NCBI lineage: Eukaryota > Metazoa > Arthropoda > Insecta > Diptera > Drosophilidae > Drosophila > Drosophila vallismaia. Next base: position 8,198,982 of record JAWNPU010000025.1, on the reverse strand, counting down.
TTGAAATAAACTTAAAGATTCGTAATGTTTATCACCGCCTTGCCAGCCTTTGGCTGAGATGTGATAATAAACGCTTCAGCGCCAACAAGTTTAGTTCGAAAACGATAATAAACTTGGCGCACAAACAAAAAAGAAAAGGAAAAATAAAACTGTAACAGCTAAAATTGGCAAGAGACTGCTAAGATATCCTGCGTCCTTCAGCTGTCGTCCTTGTCTCATACCCAGCTGCTATCACTGTCTGGAAATATGCCATAACATTTGGCTTTTTATGAATTTTCATAATTTGGCGACTGCTTAGCATAAAAATGTCACAGCAGCTGCATAAAAATGCGGCTAGGGATTGCCCATCCTTTTGCTCTGATCCTGCGGCTCCTTATTCGTGGTCTTTGCTTTTATGCTACTCGCATAATATACAAGTTTCACGTGTATGTGTGTGTTGCTGTTTGTGTGTGTGTGAGTGTAGGTACGGGTGGGCGCCCATTTTTGCCTATTTTATGGCTGCCATAAAAGTTTACTTAGTGGCCGGTCATGCAACCCAGCGAAAATCCCTCCCTCCCAAAAAAAGAGACAAAAATGAATGGTATTCTCAAAGAAACGTCGAGGATTCTATACTCTCTCCGAAGGATACCGGATAAGCTGAAGGATAAGGTAAGCTCTGGGTTATGTTTTTGATCAAAAGTATATGTATTTTTATATATTTTTGAATTTTACTGGAACGGAACTCCAACACCCGTTGAAAAGTGTATCCAAAAAAGGAGAAAACCAACCGCAAAACAGGGACTTGCAGGAGTAAAATGATAATGGAATGGGAGTATGATGAGAGGATCCTGCGACCATGGGTGCTGATGACGAGGACGCGTAAAAGACATCAAATAATTTGTTTATGTTGCCGAATGGTGCAGTCGCGCCAAGCTGCCATTTCCCCCTTTTAATATTTCATGTGAAGGTAAAGTATGGGGAAATGCTGGTAATTGTGGAAATCGGAGGCTTTCGAGGGGCATCTATAAATTGTCAGGATACCCGACCCACTCTACACTCGACACCTGACACCAGCAACCGGCGACCTGCAACCTGCAACCTGCAATTGAAATTGCTGCTTTAGTCAGAAAATGGAGAAGGAGATGCAACAAGAAGCATAGACCATTTTGCAGCGTTGGTAATAAAGTTAACTCTACCTTGGCTACCAAGGATCCTCAGGTCCCGAAGAAGGACCTGCAGGACCACCGCCTGCTACCCGGGAAGCAGTGTCAAAGCGGCGACTATTAAACGAGTTACATATACATTTTCTGATGCCACGACAGCAGACAAAGTTAATTGAACACTGAGGCACGCTGGGGAAAATGTGAGGAAAACCAAAAGGAAAGCGAAATGGATCGTGGGCGGTGGGCGGTGTGCTGCTGGGTGGTGGGTGGAGTTTTCCTTCTTATTTTTTGTTGCTCTGCGTTTGCCAAGTGACTGGCACTTGATGCTGTTGCTCCTGGTCTTTTGGCCCTATCAGAAGCACAGGGCAATTAATTGACTTATTTATTAAGTTTATTGTCTGGGTATGTGTGCGCTCTAGCCATCTCTTTCTGGCTAAGTGGCCCCATCTCTTTCTACCTCTCCACGTCTGTTGTCGTAACAATTTTAGCGTTTTTGTGCGCCATTTTTAATAGCCTCGGACTTGGCCCCGAAGGGCAAGTTGATGCTTATTTATATATGTATACAAGACAAGGTATATATACTATATATAGTATCTATATATTTATGTCTTTGTCTGCCTGTGTATATGTGCTATATAAATACCAACAGTTACATGTGTGTATTCGAGATTTCTCCCCTCATGACTTCCGCTTGTTGTTGCAACAAATTAGTTGTCATTAGCGCCAGGGGAAATTTTATTTTCTGATGACTTTTTCCAGGCCCTTGGCGACACAAATACACATTGGATATTTTTATATACGAGTATATTGCCATCATTGTGCCCTGGATATGGTAATATTGTATAATATTATTATTTTCCCTTCCCTTTTCGACGCCATTTCCGGTTCCTGTTGCCTGATTTTTTCCTGGCGCTTCAAATTGGTATTGGGATTAAGAGGTTTTTGGCCAAATCAAAATCTGTGTTAATTATTCAAGCTACGCAAGCTACGGTTGGGTGACCAGAAAACCAAAAACTGCGGTTCGCGGTCTCCGATTCCTTACCGCACCACCCACCCACCCCGGATACAGACCGGAAGTGCGCGCTTTAACTCTCATGCGTGGCCGGAAAGGGTACGGGATGGTTTTTTGGTATGGTTTTTGGGCTAAGAAGCAGATTGCAAGCCTTATTTTTGATAGCAACCATTTAGCCGGCATCCTTTGCATCCTTTTTGGGCTTGGTGAAAAGTTTTCTGCCGTCGTCGACCAATTTCATGCTTCTGGATTATTTATTTGAATTGATGTGCGGCATGCGGTTCGGTGCGGTTACCAGACCTCTGACAGGGATTTATAAGAGCCCCCGCACAGATACAGTTTAAAGTTTAAACACATACCTACTCGTATATATATATTTTGCGATAAACCACTAACACAAACAAAGCAATGCCTGCGACTCCCTCAAGTTGCCTGCAAATAGAACTTCTCAAGCAACCCTCTCTTTTCGCCAACTGTAAGGAAACTCCGGAGTTCCTGACCCCGATTTTTCAGGGGAGCCTGTAATGGGGCATCCATCTACTTTACTTAAACCCGGCCCAAGCTTTTTCCCGTAAATGCCCATTAAAATTAAAAAACTTTACGCCCAACAATTCAACTTAACCGTGCACTCCTCGTCCCGTATCCCGTATCCTTTATCCTTTTTTTTTTATTTTTTTTTACATATACATATATAATATATATTTTTTTTGTAACTAGCCGAACAAGTTGCGGAAAACTCTTTTTATTGCCTGCCACATGGCAACAGTTTTTTGTATAGTTTGGCAGTTTCTGGCCCTCCAGGGTGAGCAGGTGAATAAAAAAAATGCCACGCCCACTCTTAGAGCTTGTTTGTAGTTTAATTTTTGTAGGTGCTTTAGTTTGCCGGAGTGATAAATGTTAGCCTCCATCTGCCGCACATTCCCGAGATGGGGGAACGGAGTGGAGAATTCCGGGAATCATTGCGGGCAAGTTTCAAATTGCAGCGTCGCAGTTGGCCAACTTTTAACCAAACACCTATATTTTAGTTCAGTTCCCTCGGTGCTTGTTTTCCCAAAAAAAAAAAAAACGAAATCGATAGAAAAATTCAAAGCCGAATGGGAAACGGGGACTTTGGCAACATTTGTTCTTTTACAAAAATACAGTGAATATTCTAGAAAAAATATTCAATTGCCATTAGAAAGTTTCGGGGTATATTTTGGTTAGAAAAAATAAATGTAATTTATTTTAAATTAATACAAGTTAAGGGAAAATGATTGTGCATCATTTTTGTCCGAAAAATTTATTCAATTTATATATGTCCTTGAAATCCCAAATCATATCGAGTACAAAATTGAAATATACAATAAAAGTGCCACAAACAAGGCTTGGCCGAAAGGGGATTTCCTTTTTGGCCACAAAAAAAAATAGAAGGAGGTGAGACGAGGCGAGGCGAGGGAATAAGGATACTTGGAATGTCACTAACAGGACGACTCTATTTTTAGGCCACTCGAAAAAATATGATTATTTTCATTTTGGGGTCCTCCGGCGATGTCCTGCCCCGTCTCGCTCTGGCCTGTGTGTCAAATGCTGATTAAGTACCGTTATCGCCGCCGCATATTCGAAATGCCAGGCTACTTTCCGGACTCCATTCCGGGTGGCCATTGACAGGAACCATTCCGCAGGATTCAAGTGCCTCAAGTGCCTGTGAGTGTGCCTGTGCGTGTGCATAAGTGTGTGCGATTGTGTGTGTGAACATTAATCAGATTATTTATTTTTGCCATGAATTTATGGCAATGTCTGGCTACCAAGTCCGCGAGTCCGGGAGAGTGGCAAGGCACTTACGGCCCCGGAAGAGAGAGGTGCCAGCGGGCCATGCAAATCGGAAGAATTGACAATTGCAATTTAAAAGTCTCCATTTTTTGCCAGCACTTCACATCACTCATACGCCATGTGGACTTGAGAATGTTTCAAAGGACGTTTTACGATAAAATTCGAAGGACTTGCTGGGAAATTAATCAATTTTTTTACTCTTTTTTGTGCGAAATATTTACTTTGTTTTAATGAAGTTTCTGGAACGGACTTTTTAAGTTTCTTTTAATGAATTGCATTTTTAAAGCAACACTTTTTGAGTATATTATTTTAAGATTTCACAGGACTTTTACTGCTATCTTTATCTATTTTATAGAGATGTCCAGAAACCGATCGGCTCGTTGGTCTAGGGGTATGATTCTCGCTTCGGGTGCGAGAGGTCCCGGGTTCAACTCCCGGACGAGCCCAGTTTTTTCGCCTTTTAAAGAAAAGATTACTTATACTCCTTTTTTTTGAACCCACCCATTTGATATTAGCTTTTCAGCCAAGTCTGCCACTTCGAGGGACTATAAGATGTAATCCAACTTGTACTGGCCCCATTTTTGCAAAAAGTCAGTTGCAAAATGCTGGCCAAGCTGCATACAAAAGCAATTAACGGCGCCAAGCAAACAGAGCCCGAGGGCCAGGCGGAGAAAGTAACACAGAGAAGCTGGATGGGATTCAACTGGCAGACAGAAAAGCAAACACAGTTCTGATAAGATTACCACAGAGGACGTGAAAGGGAGTGTGTGTGTGAGTGTGTGCCAGACCAAAGCTACTTTGACTTGCTGGACTAGGAAGAAGGACTATAACATCTTTCAGGGTGGCAAGAGCCAACCTCCTTCCCGGTCATTCTCCTGCTCTTGCTCCTAGTCCTATGTGTGTGCACGCTTTTACACTTTCAATGACCACTTGAATGTCAACAAAAGCTTTCAACTGACATATACAACCACTTAAAATAGAAAAGCACTGGCCTACGCACACTCATACCACACCCACGCACCCACACTCTCACTCACATATATCACATATATCACATATATGGCATATAGGACTAACTAACATGTTTGTGTATTTGTTTTAGCCGCGAGTTAAAACGAGCCATGGTAGCCAAACAACATCCTCCCAACAAGCAGCCAACACTGCGTATGAGTAACATGTAGTCCGAGTGTTTATCTCGGTCTCCTCGTGTGTCTGTGTATACTGCCACGCCCATTGCTGACAGCTAGCCCCCTGCCCCTTTTGGGCTTGCTTGTTTGTCTGTTAGCTTGTGTCATAAGCAATAATTCTCCATTGTTGGCATCTCGTTCGTTTCGAGGCCCCCGCGGCTTCTCTTGTTGCTTCTCCGTTTTTTTTTTTTTGGCGTTGGGGTGGGGGGGTGGTGGGGGGGTTTGCATTGGGGCAAGGGAGTGGCAGGGATCAGAGGTGAGGGTGGAGAGATGCCTCAACCTTTGCTGGCGCGCACATTTTTATGAGTTAAGTGCTATCCGACACAAATGCCAACGCACACAAAGCGCGCCCAGGACTCGGCCCAGGATCCAATCTTCCTCACCTTCACATTGGCAATGTTTCGGTGCCCCAGCCTCCCAGTGCCCCAGCCACTGCCACATTTTCCACTCTGCCTCCCAGGCCCATCCCTTCCAACAATATCCTTGCATTTCTCATTTCCTTCGCATTGAGACTGGACTGGACCGTGTTACTGCCCACTTATTGTGCTGTTGTTGACGCAAATCCTCTTAACTAAATCAATTTTCATTTGTGTGTTGGAAATGCCCCTGGACTTGAGTTGAATAATACGTACTTGTTGTCAGCATTGGGAGAGGGGGATTTATTTATTTTTGAAAGGGGCGATCATGCGGCTTGAGCGAAAAAAAGCGAGAAGGGTGTATAAAGATCAACCAAAAAGAAAGAGAATGTGCTGTGAGAATTATAAAGCATACTTATAGGGGTTTGAATAACAAAAAACAGAAGGAAAATATTCAAAATTAATCAAAATATATTAAGTTTTAATATTTAAGAACCCAAAAATGACAAGTTTAAATATTTAATAAATACAAATTAGGATAATGAAAGAATTTTTAAGTAAGTTTGTCGCTTTTAAATAGAATATTACCTTTAAAAGTAGTTTTGGAAAAAAATCCGTCTAAAATTGCGACAAGCCCCACTTTCTCCCTCTCTCTTTCCAAGTCTCTGTCTCTGTCTCTTTCTTTTTAAAGTGAACCTAGCAGCCCCCACATCAAGCGGCTCGTTGGTCTAGGGGTATGATTCTCGCTTCGGGTGCGAGAGGTCCCGGGTTCAACTCCCGGACGAGCCCAGCAGATCCTCCAAAGCGATTAATTTTTTTCCATAATCATAATGTATTTTTTTTCATTTATTTCCATGTTTTTCCACTCATTTCAGTTCAACGACGATAAAAACAATAAATATTTAATAAAAGCACGCAATTGTGTGACAAGCTTTTGCGCATTTTTTATTGTCACGGCTCTGCCAGGATGCCTGTTGTTAATTTCATTTGACTTTCCCCCCTGGAAAGTGCCTTTTTTGTGTTTGTCCCATGAAATTGCAATTGAAATTTTTGTATAAATCGCCAGCGATTAAATAAACATGCAATTAATTGTGACAACTCGGACAGCTTGAAACTTGCAACCAATTAAGAAAGCTGCCACAGCTATAAACTGCAGTACATATTTTGGTTATTAAAAATATTCAAAGTTTGCGATATAGAAACCAAAAAAATATTGACATATTTTCATAAGCTAAAAATTTTTTCAAAACTTTTGTGCATATCGAGCTTATCCTTTTTTCAAAACCCTTTGGCAGGCATCATAAAATATGCAAAAAAAAGAAAAGGACTAACGCACCCACTACGTATCCTCTTTGGCAAATTTCCGGATACTTACGGCGGGCGGACTGGGAAATTTTTGCATGGCAAAGAGAGAAAGTCGAAATCCCGCCAGGACCACAAACCGAATGCTGATGAGCCAACGAAAGTGGACAAGTGTCTGGACCGAAGGCACTTCCCAACAATCTGTCAGTCAGTCAGCCATTTTGTCAGTTTGTCAGTCAGTCAGTTTGTCAGGTAGTCAGTTAGTCGTTTAGTCTGTCGCCGGCGCCGGGCAGTGGCAGGCAAAAAAGTTAACCAGACAGTCTGTCAGTTAGTGAGTCAGTCAATCGAACAATCAATCATATGGAATGACAGCAATGTCGGCTTAAGTCAAAGGCACCGAACCAGGACAGGAGTTTGTCTCACCAAGAATATTTTACACACAGAAAAAATGATTAAATATAATATAATATTTCCATTAAAGAAAGAGCAAAATGTATCCCACAAGAAAGGTATAAAGTATACTTTTTTCGGGCTTTAAAAATTAGACTCTTCATGTCTAGGATTATACCATAAGAACAATATCTTGGAGAGATTTTTTTATTTTATCGTATTTTGATACATATTTCTTTCAGTGTTCTTCCCCACCATTTGCCACTTCGATTGCTTAAGTCCCTCGTTTGGTTTTCGCTTTACAGGGCCAGTGCTTCTGAGAAACACATTGATTTATATGCCGGCAGCACCAAAAATTGAATGTTATTGCTTGAATGGCCGCAATTTACTAAAAAGCCACGCCCCACCAGACTCTTGACCCCTGACCTCGTCGTCCTCGTCGCCCTCTAACCACCCAAAATACATTTGGCTTTGGCTCCATCCTGTTTTTTCCTCTTATTTTTTTGTTTGGGTGTTATTTATGAGCGTGTTTATTTATTATATGACCCAACACTTGATAAAATTAAACGCAAATGGCTGACAATTTTGCATTTCTCGTATTTTTTTTTTGGTTTATTTTCTTTGCCAATGCTGATCACTAAATTTGTATCGAAAGTGTCAGTATTTATAGGATAGTGATTGTGGAAACTTACCAGAAAATAGACGGCAAATGGCATAACGACGACGGCCACCAAGAGATCGGCAATGGCCAAAGAGACTATAAAATAATTCGTGACTGTTTGCAGGGAGCGTTCCCGGCACACGGACAGAATGACCAGAATATTGCCGAAGAGGGTCAGGATGGGGAAGAGAATCAGGATGAGCGCCCAGTAGTTGTGATCCACTAGAAAGTTTCAAAAAAAGCATATTAAGAAAGAGACTACAAGTTTATTTCTTTTAATAAAACCGACTATTAATACCCGGTACTAATGGGTTAAACTTTATTATAAAGTATATTAAGATTAAGATAACTTACCCACTCTCATTTCGGCACAGGAGTCGGTCAGATTGAGCGTCTCGTTGGTACAGTTGAGACGATAACCGTCGAGGTAAAGTCCCGTCAGGTTCTGCTCGACCAGGAGTCCACCCCCGCTGCCATGTCCTGCTGTGGCCACCGCCCCCGCCACGGCGGTGGTGCTTGTTCCCGGTACCGAGCTGCCATTATAGTTGGGAAAATAATCGTTAAAATTTTCGAGCAGCAACATAAATGTGCTGCCTCCCGAGCCGCCAGTTCCTGTGCCGACTCCGTGTCCTGCTCCTGGCCCACCACCGCCACCGCCACCGTATCCTGTGGCGGTTCCTCCACCCAACCGATTGTGGGTGCGATTTGCTAGAGTTTCGCGGGCCGCCATCGCGGTTCTCTGGAGCAGCTCGGCGTTGCCGAAACTATTCAGAAGACCGTAGTCGGTCTCAGCATCGGCCACGTTGTCGAGGGCCGCCTCCTCGCCGCTGTCAATGAGGGCTAGGCCCCCCGTTTCCGCTTCGCCACCGACGGCCCCCTCCAGTTGCTGCTCCACAAAGCTGCGCAAATCGAAGCGACCCGCCTCCGGTGGCACGGTCGTCGTTTCCGTCTCCGCCTCCAGGTCTACGGCGTCCAGTGCCTCCACCGGCGGAGTGGCGTTCCCCCGTAGCTGGCCGACCAGTTGGGTGGTGTTTAGCATCTCGCCAAGATTGCCGAGATTGCTGATGCCCAGCCAACTGCCCAGTGTCTCATTCCACATGGAAGTGCTGTTCTCCGTCGCCGGCCCGCCGGCCGAGGATCCCAGCAGCCATTCGCTAATATCATCGATCAGCGCGTAGCCGGCGTCCTCCGCCGCCGCTTCCATGTCCTCGTACAGCGGAAGACCAAGGTCCTTGTCCGAGTCCGTCTCAGTGTTCGTGTCCGTGTTAGTTGATGTCCCGCCATTACCGCTACGGCCGATACCAGTGCCACTTCGCGGCGCCTCCGTTGAGCGATTGTTGTTGTTGAGCAATTGTTGCAACCAAGTGGTTGCAACGGTGGACGTGCTGGTTGCTACTGCAACTGCTGCCTGCGATGTTGTTGCTGCCACAGTTGTTGCATTGCCGCGCAGCATTGTGCTGTTGCAGTGGGCTTCTCACGCCACACCGCCACCAGCCTCTGCTGCCGCCAATCGAGTAGGGCTCTGCCTCTAGTGGGGCGAAGGCGGGACGGCAGACGTGAGCTGCAACACGTGCAACGCCAGCGGCATTTTTCCGTAAGCTGAAAATGAACAAAAAACTCAAAGAACTATATATATTTTTCCTATTATAAATTATTAAATAATATTTTTAAAGCATTCAAAAGATACCCTTTTTTTATGCAAAACTTATGGAGTAGTTTTTTATGGAATATTTCATAGTAAGGAACCGCTTTTGATATCGAAAGCGATTGAATTTTAAATCGATTTATATAAAAAACACATATACTACACAGGACACACATCCTGATTGGGTCAGGCACTTTGTGCCAATGCAATTATCTATCAACCTGCCCCATCGTCGCTGCCACGCCCCTATTCCCGAGTCCTGCCACCCACCAACTGGTTGGCATTGCCGCATGTTTAATTAACTCTTTAATCAATTTATTGCCAATTATTCTACAAAAAGCGACAGCGAAAATTGTGTAATTTAATTAAATTAGCAAAAGGTTTTTGTGCCACCCCATCCCATCTCCAGCCCCTTTTCACTTTCGTTCCACTTTCCGATTTCTCTCTCTCTCCCCGGTTTTGGCCATTTTCTCGCTTTCTCCTTGACTTTCACCGCGTTATCTTGCTTTTACACATTTTGCAATTTCCGCTTTTGTATTTACCAATTGACGCTGATTAAAGCCGCCTCAGTTGCTGGCCCATAATTAAAAGATGGCCTAATAAAAGGCAAGAGAGTGGCCCGTAATCGGAGAAGCTGGCCAAGTAAAAGGGTTTTTGGGGCTCGAAGCTCATTACCCCAAAAGGACTCTTGCCCGGTTTGGCGGCCCCTCCCACTCCCCCTCCCTTCCTCAACTGTATGCACTAATCAAATTTTTTGGCACACAACCAAATTCAAGACCGGCCGAAGGCCCATCGAGGAGGACCAAGCTAAAAATGGCGCACTGCCGTACGTACGTGTATCCCAGTATCGCAGTATCCTTGTCCGCATCCTTGTCCGTACAAGTGTCCGTCTCGCATTTTCATTAATTACGCCAAGCAACGGAGAACTCGGCGCAACTCAACTCAAACGAAACTGAGCCGGCCTGAGCCCAACTTGCAACTGAACTCAGCTCAGCCGGAGTCAAGTAATTAATTTCACTTTCGCCTGAGCGATGCCTTTGAATATGCGCCACTGGCACGCAAGCCATAAAGCACCGGGACCCCAACCCGGATTCGTATTCCGGTCTTTCGACTCCGGACTCCAAGCTCCGGACCCGGACTCTTACCGGGCTGAGTGTCACTTCCTGCCATGAACCATGCCTACCACTGCCACCACATAATTCAGACGGCAGCCTGCCTCTGCCGGATTGCTTGGTCTATTACATCCTAATCATTGTTGGCACACATCACCCGGACCATTCCGTCCGGCGACAGAAACACGGAATCGTTAAGCTCATACGGCTCACCGCAAATCAAGTTTTCTTTCTGTGGCGAAACAACTGAAGTGTAACAGGCTGCCATTAGGTCTGTTTAATTATTTCATTCTATAAGAATTATATTTGATAGTTGATTTCAAAACAACCTTGCCATTCCAAAACCAATATTAAAACGGAAACAAGTCTTGAAAAGATACAATTTCTTTTCTAAAGTCTTGATTTTTGGGTTGTCTCTGTACTTTGTAATGAATTTCTTGGCTATTTCGCATCCGATCTCGGAAAGGAATACCATTCTGTAAACAGAAATCGTGCAAAAATCGGGTCAGTGTCATTTTGACGCTGTTCCTTCACTTTTTTATGAATATTTTGAATATTCCTTAATCGATTTTGGAATGGAATACCATTTTGGAATCACATCTTAATTTTCCGTCGATCTACATTCAAAGATATGGAAAATCGATCAAAAAAATTTTCGACCCATTTTTTCCCCATTTTTCATGATTTTTTGCAGAAATCGGCTCAGTGTCATTTTGACGCTGTTCCTTCACTTTTTTATGAATATGAATTCACTTTTTAATGAATGGTATACCATTTTGGAACCAGCGCTTCATTTGCCGTCAATCTGCATCAAAAGATCTGGAAAGTAGAACGAAAAAAATTTCGATCGATTTTTTGAGATTTTGATACCATCATGATTTTTTGCAAAAATCGGGTTAGTGCAACTTTGTCGATTTTCTGTTAGTTTTTTATGAATATTTTGGCCATTTCACAACAGATTTCGGAATGGTATACCATTTGGAACCAGCGCTTCATTACATTTTTATATTTATATTTTTTTTGGTAACGTTTTGGTAACATGACAATATTGGTTAGCCGAGACTCGAACCGATCTTTCGATATTCGATACCAGCTGAAGAATATCAAGCATTTTTTAGTGTGTCCATGACTGGTCACACCGATTCTAATAAGCAAAACAAATGTATTGTTTTGCTAGTTTTTATACTTAAAACTAATCAAATAAGAACAAATTTAAAAATCTGAACGTAACTAGACCAGAAGAGTGCCCCAAAGATCATCCAAAGGCTGAAGACAGACCCTAGAACGGACCCTGAGGGATCAATGCCTGGCAACATGCGTGGCGGGAAACACACGGCCAAGGCGGTACCGAAAGATCGTTGGGATTGAGATCTCGGGTAAACAGTGGAGCTTTTGGGTCTGTACTAAAATTTGCTAGAATAGGTACATTCCAAAAAACCTGTATTTATTTTCTTCGGCAAAAATCGGGTTAGTGCAACTTTGTCGATTTTCTGTTAGTTTTTTATGAATATTTTGGCCATTTCTCAACAGATTTCGGAATGGTATACCATTTTGGAACCAGCGCTTCATTTGCCGTCAATCTGCATCAAAAGATCTGGAAAGTAGAACGAAAAAAATTTCGATCGATTTTTTGCGATTTTGGAAAGGGGTACCATCATGATTTTTTGCAAAAATCGGGTTAGTGCAACTTTGTCGATTTTCTGTTAGTTTTTTATGAATATTTTGGCCATTTCTCAACAGATTTCGGAATGGTATACCATTTTGGAACCAGCGCTTCATTTGCCGTCAATCTGCATCAAAAGATCTGGAAAGTAGAACGAAAAAAATTTCGATCGATTTTTTGCGATTTTGGAAAGGGGTACCATCATGATTTTTTGCAAAAATCGGGTTAGTGCAACTTTGTCGATTTTCTGTTAGTTTTTTATGAATATTTTGGCCATTTCTCAACAGATTTCGGAATGGTATACCATTTTGGAACCAGCGCTTTATTTGCCGTCAATCTGCATCAAAAGATCTGGAAAGTAAACGAAAAAAAATTTCGATCGATTTTTTGCGATTTTGGAAAGGGGTACCATCATGATTTTTTGCAAAAATCGGGTTAGTCGATTTTCGGATAGTTTTTTATGAATATTTTGGCCATTTCTCAACAGACTTCGGAATGGTATATTTTTTTTGGTAACGTTTTGGTAACATATGAAAATATTGGTTAGCCGAGACACGAATCGATCTTTCGATATTCGATACCAGGTTAAGAATATCAAGCATTTTTGAGTGTGTCCATGACTGGTCACACCGATTCTAATTAGCAAAAGGCTTGGTTCCGGAATGGGACTCCGTTTCTATTTCGGTTAGGAAATGGCTAATTAGTGCTTTCTAAAGTATGAAAATAAGGGTTTTGGGTCAAATATACTAAACATGGAAGAATTCGCTTAACTAATTATGTACTTTTGTACAGGACTTTGGCTATGGATGCCGAAATCGGCACAACAGAACTCCGGCAGCTGCGCTATGAGGATGTGCTTCAAGCTTTTCCGTTCTATCGTAAGTCAATATCCTTAAGAAAAAACCCCAATACTACACTAATGCTCTAATGGTTTCTATTTCTCTAGGTGAACCGGACGAATGTTCTGCGCTCAAAATTTCTGTCGCTAGGCCCACAAAATCCTGCAGGCGATGCAACCTGATCCGTCTCACCACTAGTAGCTGGAACTCATCTGCGGACTACGGAATACACCTAATCGTCGCCCATCGGATCAAATCTTCAGCTGCTCCCCCGCGTACCTTCCCTCCGTGGCTCACGAAAACTGCTCTGCATAGCTTTTAATATATAATTTAATATAATTATACTATTTTATATTGTAAAAAACTGTATAAAAATGAAATAAAATATTTTTAAAATTGGTATGGTATGTGTTTTATCTTGGGAGGATATTGGCATCGATGGGCATTATTTTTCCGCATCGTTTAAGCCGTTGTAGGCCTAGATCGGACGTGAAATAGACGAGATATACGTTAAATTAAGTTTTAAAAAAATACTGGGAAATACTGGTTTTCTGTCAACAATTTGTAAAAGTTATACTGGGAATTTTTCAGAATTTTCCTGAATTTTTCAGAATTTTCCAGAATTTTTCTGAATTTTTTAGAAAATTCCTGAATTTTTCAGAATTTTAATGAATTTTAAAAAATTTTAAAAATCCAAAAAATCTACCTCTGCCACTTCTGAAGTACCAGGCGAACAGAAATCAGCAGAAGGTGAACGCCGAATTTTTAAAATTTGGCGGGAAAAAAAATTTGAATTTGAAAAAATACCAAAAAAATTTTAACGGAAAAATACCAAAAAATTTAACGGAAAAATACCAGATTTAAATTTTTTTTTGGTATTTTTTCGTTACGTTTTTGGTATTTTTTCCGTTAAAATTTTTTTGGTATTTTTTTTAAATTTCCCGCCAAATTTTAAAAATTCGGCATCCACCTTCTGCTGATTTCTGTTCGCCTGGTACTTCAGAAGTGGCGGGGGGCGATTTTGGGTTTTTTTTTTTAATTTTTGGAAATTCAGGAAAAATAGGGAAAGTTCTGGAAAAATTCAGGAAAATTCAGGAAAATTCAGGAAAATTCGGGAAAAATCGGCAAAAATTTGTAAAACACAAAAAAAATGAGGAAAATTCGTCTAACTTCATGAAAATTCAGGAAAATTCAAAAAAATTTCCCGATTCCTGATGGCCAGAATTTTCCTGAATTTTCATGAATTTCCACGAATTTTCCTAATTTTTTCTGAATTTTCCCGCGTTTTCCTAAATTTGTATAAATTTAAAAAACCCAAAAATCGCCCTCCGCCACTTCTGAAGTACCAGGCGAACAGAAATCAGCAGAAGGTGGATGCAAAAATTAAAGTGTTGCATACTTTTGTGCGTTTTAATAAAAGACCACTACACATTTTAATACTTATATTTGCAAAAATTAGAATGTTGCATACTTTTTTGAGCTTTTTAAATAAAGGACTAAAAGACCACTACACAATTTAATACTTAATTTTACAAAAATTTAAATGTTGTATACTTTTTGGGTGCGAAGTTCTTAAATTTAAAAAGCTCAGAAATTCACATCCAAAAAGTATGCAACATTTAAATTTTTGCAAAAGATCACTACACAATTTAATACTTCATTTTGCATAAATTTAAATGTTGCATACTTTTTGGATGTGAAGTTCTTAAATTAAAAAAGCTCAGAAATTCGCATCCAAAAAGTATGCAACATTTAAATTTTTGTAAAATTAAGTATTAAATTGTGTAGTGGTCTTTTAGTCCTTTATTTAAAAAGCTCAAAAAAGTATGCAACATTCTAATTTTTGCAAATATAAGTATTAAAATGTGTAGTGGTCTTTTATTAAAACGCACAAAAGTATGCAACACTTTAATTTTTGCATCCACCTTCTGCTGATTTCTGTTCGCCTGGTACTTCAGAAGTGGCGGAGGGCGATTTTTGGGTTTTTTAAATTTATACAAATTTAGGAAAACGCGGGAAAATTCAGAAAAAATTAGGAAAATTCGTGGAAATTCATGAAAATTCAGGAAAATTCTGGCCATCAGGAATCGGGAAATTTTTTTGAATTTTCCTGAATTTTCATGAAGTTAGACGAATTTTCCTCATTTTTTTTTGTGTTTTACAAATTTTTGCCGATTTTTCCCGAATTTTCCTGAATTTTCCTGAATTTTCCTGAATTTTTCCAGAACATTCCTTATTTTTCCTGAATTTCCAAAAATTAAAAAAAAAAAACCCAAAATGTCCCCGCCACTTCTGAAGTACCAGGCGAACAGAAATCAGCAGAAGGTGGATGCCGAATTTTTAAAATTTGGCGGGAAATTTAAAAAAAAATACCAAAAAAAATTTTAACGGAAAAAATACCAAAAACGTAACGGAAAAATACCAAAAAAAAATTTAAATCTGGTATTTTTCCGTTAAATTTTTTGGTATTTTTCCGTTAAATTTTTTTTGGTATTTTTTTTCAAATTCAAATTTTTTCCCGCCAAATTTTAAAAAATTCGGCATCCACCTTCTGCTGATTTCTGTTCGCCTGGTACTTCAGAAGTGGCGGAGGGCGATTTTGGGATTTTTTAAATTTTGAAATTCAGGAAAATTCAGGAAAATTCGAGAAAATTCTGGAAAATTCAGGAAAATACAGGAATATTCAGGAAAATTCGGAAAAATTCAGAGAACTTGGAAAAATGAGGAAATTGGGACAAAACCTGGAAAATTGGGACGGAACCTGGAAAATTCATAAAAATGAATAATTTTTGCAAAGCTCAAAAAAGTATGCAACATTTTAATTTTTGCATCCACCTTCTGCTGATTTCTGTTCGCCTGGTACTTCAGAAGTGGCGGAGGTCGATTTTTGTATGTTAACAAAAATGCAGAAAAATTTTAAAAATTCAGAAAAATTTAGGAAAATTCAGGAAAATTCGGGAAAGTTCAGGAAAATTCGGAAAAATTCGGAAAACTCGGACAGGTGGGAAAGTCGGGCAACATCCGGGGAAAACCTGGAAAATGAAAGAAAACTCAGAAAATTGGTGAAAACAATGTGCTTTATTTTCAATAAAACGTGCTTACAAATATCGATACATGTATTTATATAGGAAAATGCTTAAAATATGGAGAAATATGTGCTGTTCTGGATCTCCAGGATCTTCTACGGTTGCTACAGGTGCTCCAGAATCTCCTACGGCTGCTCCAGGTGCTGTAGAATGGTGGTCCAGGATCCTTCCAGGCTGGCCTAGGAAGGTCCAGGTTAGCCTAGGAAGGTCCAGGCTGTCCTAGGCAGGTCCAGGGCCCGTCCAGGCTGGCCTAGCCAGGTCCAGGGTGGCCTAGGCAGGTCCTGGATGGCCTGGGCTGGTCAAGGATGCGTCCAGGCTGGCCTAGTTGCTGGCCCTCCTACTGTTTCGTAGTTGGCGGAGAATTAAGTTTTTTTTTTTCTATAACTATTTATTAAGGCATAAAGGGTATCTTAAAACCCCTTGGTGACCTTGAGAAATGGCCAAAATATTCATAAAAAACTAACAAATGAAGCGCTGGTTCCAAAATGGTATACCATTCCGAAATCTGCTGAGAAATGGCTAAAATATTCATAAAAAACTAACAGAAAATCGACAAAGTTGCACTAACCCGATTTTTGCAAAAAATCATGATGGTACCCCTTTCCAAAATCTCAAAAAATCGATCGAAATTTTTTTTCGTTCTACTTTCCAGATCTTTTGATGCAGATTGACGGCAAATGAAGTTCTGATTCCAAAATGATATTCCATTTCGAAATCTGTTGAGAAATGGCCAAAATATTCATAAAAAACTATCAGAAAATCGACAAAGTTGCACTAACCCGATTTTTGCAAAAAATCATGATGGTACCCCTTTCCAAAATCTCAAAAAATCGATCGAAATTTTTTTCGTTCTACTTTCCAGATCTTTTGATGCAGATTGACGGCAAATGAAGTTCTGATTCCAAAATGGTATTCCATTTCGAAATCTGTTGAGAAATGGCCAAAATATTCATAAAAAACTATCAGAAAATCGACAAAGTTGCACTAACCCGATTTTTGCAAAAAATCATGATGGTACCCCTTTGAAAAATCGGGAAAAAATAGGTCAACAATTTTTTTGATCGATTTTCCATATCTTTGAATGCAGATCGACGAAGAGTTAAGTTCTGATTCCAAAATGGTATTCCATTCCGAAATCGATTCAGGAATATTCACAAAAGAGTGAAAGAACAGCGTCAAAATGACACTGACCCGATTTTTGCAAAAAATCATGAGGTGCCCCTTTTAAAATTTCTGATTTTCTCGATTCTCAGATCGATGGCAAATAATGTTCTGATTCTATAATGGTATTCCTTTTCTAGGTCGGCGATAAATTCATTTAAACCGAAAAACCAAAATATAGCCTAGACACAAACCCCAAATTACGTATACGCCGCCCTGCCGGATTTATAAGCGAAGAAGGTTTTATGAAGTCCCGCCATTTTTAATTCTTAATTATTATTAATTTTTGATTAACATTAAGGGTAAAAGAGAGTGTGAACAAGGGTGAAAAATTTCCTTAGCCCCGGAACGAGGTCAAAATTAATGTGTAGCTGTTATATTTCTTTTTCGTAATCGATCTCATTTGGACTGCATTTTAGCAAAGGATTTCGTGGACCATTCCAAAGGAGTCGCAGACCTTGAAGCGAATAGTTCGACCTCCCTCGTTGAACACAATTACTCACCGGGTCAGGTTTATAGAGTAGCAATGGGAGGGAACTCGGGGATTGGAGAAGGAAGTGGGTCTAATCACTTGACCCCACTCAACGTTCGGGCGTTTATAATATGACGTGGCCACTGCAATCCAATCCGAGCAATCCCAGCCAATGTCGTGCCTCATTAACAACATCCGGGCAGTGGCAAGGCATTTCCTCCGGTCTGCCTGCCCCGTATCCCGTGGCCCGCGCCCCCTGTCACACTCTTTTTGCACCACACGACACTCAATAAATCAGCAAGTGTAATTATTTTCAACGCCATAGTCGAGGAGTCGCGTGCGACCCAAAGGGGGCTCGGAGAAAGTTTGGGGTGAAAGTTTGTCAGACGAATTTTTGCGCCCAGCGGTGCAAGGCCAAGGCAACACACACCACACAGGCGGAGCGCTTGGGGGTTGGGGGTAGTTTGGAGCTGGAGTGCAGGATAATCCAACCCTGAAAATCCTTTTTTCCCTTTGGGCTTGGCTTATTTACAATTACAATTTTTAGTTTTTGTCCCCAAGCTACTAAAGTCTGCATTGCGCCTCATTTAAACTTTTTCAATCATTGAGAGAATGGGTTCATATATTTAGCATTAATAATTATTTATTCTGAACATTTTTTGGGGAAAAACACTTTCTATTGTATCCAAACTTAGGCAACAATGAAATACTAGTATTGTTTTTATAAAAAAAACCTTAATATTTTTCCCTGTGCAAGGATCGATTACAGGACTAGGTGTGAGAGGATGTCATGTCGTATCGCAACTCGTATAACTCTGACCCGGTCGCATAATTCAAATTGAGTGCCAATGGATGCGGATAAATAGAATTCAGCGGGACGGGAGAGCTGCCGAGGTGGTAAGCAAATTGGTTTCAGATTTTACCCATCCCTACACATACACATGCACGCATATATTTTGGTCTTGAGGGCAAAAAAAGAATCACGACACCAAAAACGGATCCCTGCGAATGTCCTGTCCATATGTGGAGGGTGCTGTGTCGCCTGAGGGATTGAACAGATGCTGCTGCCTGTGCAGGCTTCCCTGTGCCTGTGCCTGCCTTTCCAAGATAAACAATTTGATGACTATCTCGCCCTTAGCCCCGTTTCTCTCTCCACCCCAAACATGCCGTCTCTCTCGTTCGGCAATCGCTAAACGCCAGCGGCAAATGCTTGTTAACTAGTTATGCGGCGAGTTGACTGTCCGAAACTTTAAACATCTGACACCCAGCGCCAAATGGACATGAGCAACATCAATGACGGCAGCAACACAGCAACAATATTCCAAGGCAATACCAACAGGAACAGCAACCAGCAACCAGCAACAGCCACTGTTGGATGAACTTTTTACATTTGTTCGACATCAGCATGACATTTGATTAATTCCATTAGATCCGCCTGCTTTTCTGGCTGCTGGTGGGTGGGTGGATTAGTAGGGCGAAGGTTTTAGCCCAAGGCTGAGTCAACATGGCGTATGAGTTATCAGCGAACATCGCGAAACACGTATACGCAACGTGGGCTGGCGGAAGAGGACTTCAAATGGGTTTCAGTTGAGTTATAGTTTTTTTTGTTTTAGTTATAATTGCTGAGAAAGATTAGAGATTGGTAAACACATTAAAAATATACGTTTTTTATTCTAGTTTGAGGTCTTTAAGAACTCTTTACTCTTAAGAACTTTAAATAAAGTTAACTATCGTAAATTTTTGAAAATTTGCAAAGCCTTTGAACTATTTTGCTTGGTTTCATAAGCTCTCATGATTTTTTGAAAGTATTTCACCAAGAAAATCAGGCTTAAAGTTATTGTTCGAAAAAATGGAAAAAGGGGAAAACGGGCGGAGGGCGGTCGCATGTTTATGGGTTTAAGGGGGTGTGGCAGCTGACAAAGGGAACCGCGACGACTAGATATATATATATATATGTATATATATTTTTGTATATGGAACAAAAACCGCTTATCGCTTCAAGTCTACTCAAGCGTCAACAGAGCGATTCATTCGAGAATTTCTTATGCTTCAATGAACCAGAAGTGTTGTCGTTGTCGGCCACGTTGTCGTCATCCTGGTTCGCATCGTGGCTATATTTATACCCTTAGGTGTGTGTGCTTGTATGTATGTGTGAGCAAGTCATCTAAGCCATGGCACGCTCACACCCCTGCATCGTAGCAGGCCTGGCCTGGTGGCCAATGGCTGGCCCTTTTTTGTGCCAACGCATTCGATTTTTATCCACCGTTCTTGCTTTTTATTGTGTCATATTTTCTTTTCTTTTGGTTTTTTGTCTAATGGAAAATTATTGAAAAGAAAAGCCAAATTGCACGCTCAATTTTCTGCAGTCTGGCCGCGGCAGGAGGCTGTCATGTCCGCTTACATCCAAAATGATTCTCGTTTCTCGTTTCTGATGCAGAAAAAGTAAAGTGAGTCTAAATGGACCAGAAGAAGTAGAAGGAAAAGGCCGAAAAAGGACAAGAGATTAAGCCATCTCTTGATTTCCAACTAAATTCAAGTTTATGAACTATTTTTTATAAATTCTCTCAACTCGTCGAGAGAAACTCCTTTTGTGAGCCACTCCTTTGCTCTGAAATATCTAAAAAATAAAAAAGGACAACCAAAGCAACTGCCAATTGAAAAGTTTGTGGAAACTCAAGCAGGTTTACTGTGAACCCGATTCAAATTCATTATTTTAACTTGCTAGAGGGGTTTCTTGTTATTTTTCTTATTTTTTGTTCGTTTCGGTCTCCTTTCTGGAAGATACTTAATACGAAAAAGCCCCAGAAACCCATTAGATACATGTGCTGGAGAAGGCAGGTATGTCCTGTCGACATTTAATCCAGATGGGGGAGGATGACAGGGCCGAGGACGGAGGACTGAGGGCTATGGACTGAAAAAGGACACTCGGTAGGTACATAACTGGCTTTAAACTCGCCTGCGGCCGCTTTAAGTTTATGATTTATTCAAGCAAAACAATTTTGCATTACAAAAGGGCGCAGAGCTCACGGGCCACTGACCACCGACCAGAAAGCGCAACAAAGTGCTTGGACATTGGAAAGCAGAAGGGGAACAAAAGGGGCACGGGCCGGGAGGGCAGCAGGGCAGGACTCCTGGGGGTCCTGGCTGTCCAGGCAAGCAGAATTATGCAGTGTGCCACAAAGAAAGAAAAGCAGAAAATGAGCAGCGAACGGGCGAAATTGCCAAACAAAGGCCAAAGCGCTCCACAATTGACGTGGCAGCAGCAAAGGCCGTCCCACGGTTTTTCCACGAAGAGGGGTTAGGGATTCAGCAGGACTCTCACTGCTGGCAAGGTCTGCATTTTACATATTTAACAAACGCCTACACTTACACCGGGGATAAAAACAACATAAATAAGTTAACAAAGAACAATAAAATCAAAGGAAAGTCACAATAAACATTTTATTTAAAGAAAACTGAATTGAAATAATATTTTATTTGTTTTTTAAAGTTTTTTTAGACGTTTTTAAAGAAAAGGCCTTCAAAAGTTTTTATTAAGCAGAAAAACAAAGGATAAGTCCTCTAAACACAATTATCTTAAAAGGAAATCAAGAAATGGTAAAGTACTTTGTTTTTCAAGACCTTCTAGAAACCTAATCGAAATAGTTTTCGTTTTTGATGGTCCTTTGTTTTCCTCACATCATTATTTTGCGACAACCAGCATTTTTATGAATATCCTTTTGTGGGCAAAAACAAAGCTCAGGTACTCCTACCGAAGGATAGAAAGCAATCCGCTGATGAACTCATCAGCAAATTTTGAGCAGTGCCTTTTTTCCTAGTATTCCTGTGTCCTGCAGGATGTTGCGGCTTTCTCTTTCCCTCCGCCACACTCCCCCCCCTTTCCACCTCTCGCTCTTGAACAAAGGAAAATATCTTTCATTAACTAATTAGCTTACTTTTTCCATTTAGCGGGGAGGAAGTTGGGGGTGCCAATCTCTGTCGGTTTTGCTTTTGTTTCCCAGGACCTGAAAGGATAACGTGTAGCTTGGGTGTGCTCGGCATTAAAATACAACTACTTTTCTGCTCCGTCTTTGGCTACTGGTTGTGCGCCTTTTTGTTGTCCTTCTTCTGTTTTTTTTTTAGTCATCACGCTTTTGGCCCTGTTTCAGAGGCAACCAATACTGTGAATTTCGCCTATGCCTTTTTGTTGCTCCTCGAGTCTTTGTTATTTTACGCTTTAGAATTCTTTTGGGCATGCCAAGCCAAATTTGTTCAGCATCCTCCATCATCAGGACTCGCCTACCCCCCGCAACTAACAGGATTCACTGGATTCACAGGACTCACAGGACGCACAGGACGCACAGGACGCACAGGACGCGCAGGACTCGCAGGACTCACAAGACTACATCGGGCATCTGCGGCATTGCCGGCTGCTCCGTCATCGTTGTTGCCTCGTTGCCATACACTTTGATTAAAGTGAAAATAAATGAGGGTCCTAGGCAACTGCTGCCGCTTCTGCTGTTGGCCTAGACCCCTCATCCTTCTCTGTCCAGGCCCCTTTCTTACCACCTCTTTTTGGCCGTGTGCGTCTTTTCCAGCCACGGCCTTTTTTTTGGTGATTTTTTCGTTTTTCGTTCTGCGGGCAACTTCATTAGATGGCTACAAAATACAAAATACATGCGGCCAGAAATCTCTTCTCTATCTCTTTCTGTCTGTCTGCATTGGCTACAATTAAATAGACCGTTATGACGCTACGACAACGTTGGGGAAAATTCATTTGAATACGGGCCGCAATCGCAAAATCGTTGGCCCAGTTATCAGGCGCAAATTAGTCAAAGCAACTGCTTTTCCAGCACCAAAGACTCTGGAAATTGCCAGAGTCAGAGCCATAGTCAGAGCAATAGCCGGTGCTGGAGCCAGAGCCAGAGCCAGAGCCAGAGCCAGAGCCGTAGCCATAGCCGGACCCGAGAGTGGTTTGATGACGGAGTGGCCTAATTTAATGCCAGAGTCCCGGCAGGGGAGATGGAGTCCTCGCCCCTCAAGGTATGCCACACAAAATTGGGGTCATCGCTTCGATAAGAACAGAATAATTGGATTTTTAAAGGCTTCCCTTCACAACTATATAATCTTATTTTAAAGTAAGAAATATTACAATTATTTATATAAAAACTATGGATACGTTTATATAACTGTATTGGAACTCGGGGACTCTCTGTATATATTAAGGATCCGGTAGTCTTTTTCTCGCCATTCTGGGCAACGTTCATCGCCCATATAGCCAAATACAATGGCCAATAAATTGCCGGTCCGCCTGTCTCATTAAACGAAACACATGAGATGCCAGGACATTCTCAAGGATACAGATACACGCATACACCGATGGCCATTCGCGTAGGACATGATGTGCGTGTGTCGTCGCCTTTTACGTTTAATTCAATAATGCAGCGGCAACTCGTTTCTTATTTGATGTGTGCCACGCCTCCATGTCCTTTTCTGCCTTCAACCCCCCACCCTGCAATATGGGAGCCTTGGGAGAGCGAAGGAATTCTGCGTGGCGAAAAATCAGAAACAGGACACAGAAAAAGGACATGGCACAGTGTGCGAGACGTATTTATGTTTGTTATTTATTAAAAAAAATATTTGGTAGTTTTGGCGGGTCAGAAGTTTATTTATTAGTTTATTTTTTAAATATGATAATGTAGAAAATACATAATGTTTTTGCATTTTCTTGTGAGAATTATAACCAAAAGGGCCTTCTAAAAAATACTGTATTTTCTTTCCATATTTTGTCTTTTATGAATAAACTTTCTTCCTTTTTCAAGGACCTTAAGGTATTTAAATTTTCCCATCTTTAATTACATCTTATTCGATATATTGAAACCTACTTAAATCCATGGGAACTAATCCACTGTAAGGAGAGTGGCGGGTGGCCCAGGCTGCGGTGGTGGCAGTTGTGGGAGTGGCGGGGGTGGTTGTGCGTGTGTGCCTTTCATTTTCATGCCACAGTTGAGGCGCTCAAGCAGGACGAGGCTTTCAATTTCTTACTTTTCTCATCTGTTGTCAGATTTTCATACGGGGTCCTGTCACAGGCTGTTGGCTCCCCCTGTCTATCCCTTCTTCCAGCCATCCAGGGAATCGATAATTTCATTTGGGCAACCTTGAATATGGCTTTAAAACCACCACTCATACCGTATCGTATGTCATCTGGCTTATCAGGATATCTCGGAAATAGCTGCTATGACTCTACTCCGTTTTTAAACAATAACTTCATTTGCAGGATGTTCTTCATAACATGCACCCCTTTAACTGGGGGCTGGCTGGCATGGCCGAAGGCGGTACAACCTGGCTGCAACTCAATTTAATGCAATTATAGTCGACATAAAATTGATAAAGTGCGCTGCTGTATGTGCCGAGAATAGCTAGGCGCCAACGAGGTGGCACAGACTGGACAGGATGCCCCAAAACCAAAACCAGGATGCTCCTGTCCCCAGTGACTACTGCTTGCTTCTCCCCAAATTTAACCACCCGAAGCATAGAGCATATGTAGCATAAGTGCACATAGTTGTTTGAGTACACTTTGGGAAAAAAATAGGGGAACACATGAGTCCTTCCAATAATAGCTTAGAATATCCTTTTGAAGCTGAGTACTAAATTTAAGAATCAAAGATTCTCTGCGAATTTTCCTCAACTCCTTCCCAAAAAATATGCCTTTTACTCTACGATTTTTTCTGCAAGTGTATACAAGCACTCGGACGCATTGGCCGTGGAAATTAATTACCAGTCGGTGCATAGAAATGCAAGCAAAAGAGCCTGGGAACATGCACCGACCACAAGATACTTTTGGTTGGGTCGTTTTCATTCTGAATTCGTTCCCGGGAAACACCTACCGGCCACCTAAACCACCTAAACCACCCACCCACCGGTATCAAAGCCCATTCTGCCCCAGTGTGGCGCCACCCGAAAGCCCGCAAACCACTCGACTGTTATCGGCAACTGTGCGAGATTTCATAAATTTCACTGGCCATTCCAAATTAAAAAGAAAAATCGGCCACGCCATTCCAACAAAGCCAACAAAAGTTAAATCGTTAAAAAAATAAAAATAAAAGTGAGCGAAAACTTTTACAGGAGGCATTAAAAATTTAAAAAAAGAAGAAAAAACAGGACTTTAAGGTTAATAATTCTTTTTACCTTTTACGTTTTTTTTCGTTGTTGGAAGAAGAGAAGAAAACTTTTATTTTTTTATATACACACTCGTATATATATTTAATAAATTTATTTTTGAGGTTCTTGCGAAGCAGAAAATGTTAATAATTGGCTTGGAGGTTCAAGGCGGAAGGACCGCACCATAAATTGCTTCGGATATTATCGTGGCCGATGGCCACCCACAGCACCCTCGGCCACCGTCCACGTCCTTGGACGACATGTCCTCGTCCTTGCCCCGAACTCGGAATTGATTACAGTTCATTTCATTTTGGCTTTGTTTATTTCCTTGCTCTCTTTTCATTTTCATTCCTGACCGAAACACAACCAAGCGATGGCTAGCGATTTTTTTCTTCATCCATTTCAATATTTATTTGTGTGAGTTATTATTATTATTATTATTGCCACGGACCTCGCTTCTCAAATATTAATTTCGCGTTTTTTATTTGCATTTCGGCGAGTATTTGCTGGGGAAATTCGAAACTTATATTCTGCCCGCACTTGCCATACATTTAAATAACTTAAAAGTCGATTTTCTATAATCTATGCAAGTCATTTCCTCCATCGAACTGCAGATTGTTTGCCTTCAATTACGAGACAGGGCAGAAGTTGAAATTTATGGACAAAGTACGCAGCACACAACACATTATATCCTTAATCCTTTCGAAACAATAACAAGAACGAGGAGGAACAATCCATGAATTCAATTAGATGGAATTGAACAAGCTCTAGTCCTTTGGCTCTAGGACGTACAGAATATCATCATCATTTCGAAAATCGAATTTGATTCGAGTTGGATGTAGTTTCTTTTTTTTGCGATAATTGCACAAGTTTGTGATTAGTTGTTCGGACTTGATTAAATAATGCATAAGCCGAGTCCTCGAAATCCTGAAATCCTGCAAAGCCTCCAAAATCGACAGGCCAAGCAATTAACACAAAATGAATATTTGATATCGGCCAATATATCGGCGAAATTGTAATTGAGCTTTCAATTATCCTGCCAATATCCTGCCATCTTCCGTTAATTGGCATATTTTGCGGGAGGCTGAGGCGCTGCGATTAATTCACAAATTGAATAATAGACTTATAATCCTCGATGGCTTTCACGACTTGTTTTGGGGGCAATTATGATTAAGGATAAAGCTTAGAAGTCTATTAAATATTCCCTTCTATTTGAACTTTAATATTTTATATCAAAATGATTATGAAATATTCAAAAATTATTTGGCTTTAATTTGTAAGTCCATCCTTCCTCTCCCGTCTGGGCCAAAAATAACAAACAAGACTCGCTGAACCTTTTAAGCCCTGCCACGCCGCCTCAAGGACACCTCCGTGGTAACGCCCACCTAGGCAGCTAGGCAGCTAGGCAGGAGCCAAAAGTACAGTTGACATTTGGAAATTTATTCGATTCAGCGGCTCATTTAACACCCAAGACGATTTAATCCGATCCACCCTTGACCTCCAACCCTCGACAAAAAGCGCCTGATTAGTAGTAGATTGTTGTTGTAATTAATAGATGGCTGGGACGAAGACCCTTGAACCCAGATCCTCCCCAGACCCCAGACTCCAGACCCCAGACCGCCATTAGAGGGTTGCCAGGACGCTTCAACAGAAATCTGTCATAAATGGCTGAGAGGGAAGAAAAATGCAAATCACAATGAGCCTTTCCTTTCCTTCATTTTTTTTTTGCTTTTAGACCATCTTGAGTTTCTTATTATTTTCATTTTTACTTGAGGCCACAAATATGCGCATAATTAATTTATTTTTTTTCGAAAGGGGGCTCTGCTGAGTAGATTAAATGGCATTTTGTCAAAGTGTATTCGGAGTATTTTAATTAACCTCGACACGAAACGACATTCATCTATGTGTTGTCTTGGGAATCCTTTGAATATTTAAGTTGTGCTTTTTACTTACCAAC
The DNA here is from genome assembly GCA_035047325.1 of Drosophila vallismaia. Classification (NCBI taxonomy): domain Eukaryota; kingdom Metazoa; phylum Arthropoda; class Insecta; order Diptera; family Drosophilidae; genus Drosophila; species Drosophila vallismaia. The sequence continues at coordinate 8,172,048 of JAWNPU010000025.1, read as the reverse complement.
CAGACCGTCCAGTCCTGCTCTCTCTCTCTCTTTTCTCGCTTAACGGTGGTGTCCGAGTATCCTGGATGCCAGCTTCTGTCTCCTCAGCTGTCCTGCCGTGTCCTGTTTTTCCTTGACTCTAAGTAAGTAATGCCAAAGTATTTAGTCTGCAAGAGCAACAAGCAAATGGAATTCTTCAGTTTATGGCCAAGTCAAGACACTCGCCGACGTCATCATAAAAATTGCAAACACATCTGACAGCCATTTTCCTCACCCTTGGCCATGTCCTGACAACCTGGAAAGGATATGCCAACGACCAAAAACTGACTACTCAAAAAAGGATGTCTAAAAGCTGCTCACGTCACTTGCAGCTCAACTTGTTCTTAGATTTTTATGCCCATGTGTTGCACTTGTCCTTTTTCTTTTTACATTTTTTATGACGCCGCCGTGTACTACATCCTGCATATCCTGCGACACACACAATCACACAGAAACAGATCCCGTATTTATGCATACATTATTTGGCGAGTTTTTTGTCCGCATTTCGACTCCCGAAAATACTTTTTAAATGTTATACTATATATATTAGATCCGATTGCCCAAATCCCTCCAGGCAGCCATAAATTAAGCTCCGACAATGAAAACATTTTAATTCCAATGCCACGACCCCCCTTCCGCTTTTCCGCAGCCTTTTATCCTTTCTATATCTCCAAAAAAATATTTCAATTCATGTGCAGCCATTAAATGATGGCTGCATTTTCGGGTTATTTTGCTTTATTTTAATTATCATTTCAAATAGAATAATAAATAGTTTTGGGCGCAAGCTTTTTATTTTAATTTGAATTCTTTAAATAATAGTTTATAGTTTAAATACTTTAAAAAAGTTCAACGAGTTTTCCTAACCTATTAAGGACCTTTGACTTTGCTAAAAACTTAATCATTTGACGATCCTGATAAGGGCTTACAGCCTGCAATTATCGAACTTTTCCGACCATTATCCTGCGGTCATTATGCATCCTTAATCCGATCGGAGGCAATCTAATTTTTATTTTCAACTCTTTGTTTCGGTTTTCCGAACTAATTGAAACCTAATCCCCCGTTTCATGCCAGAAACTTGCTCCTTTCAGACACAGAACACACAAATGGTTGAATTTTTGAATTTTTCAATTGGTAATCCACGCCAAAAACAAAAACAAATAACACATGGCAAGGAAATACAAAAAAAACAGGAATGGGGAATAAAGGAACAAAAACAAAGCTTGATCCTTTTAGTTTCGATTCGAGTGTGTGGGGAATACTCTTTGAGAAAGGACTTTAGTTAAATGATAAAAGTGGAAATTTCTTTCCTAATTTATTATATTTTTTTGGTTTTTTTTACTTTCTATAATATTAAGTCATTATGTCAGATCCTATCAAAGGCGAAACTCGGCAACGGATTATTTTAATGGCTTTCCCCCTCCAAAAAAAAGGGAGAAAGTTTTTTTGGGGGGATTTCTGGCAGTTTCTCTGGGGCGGAAACTTTGCCTTCATATTATGGGGCCGCCTGTCATTGAAGGAATTCCCCAGAACAAGCCGATTCCTGTTTGGCATCAGCTTAGGGTATCACGAATGCGACCACGCCCCTTGCCACCAGACTCCAACCAGATCCATCCTGCCGCCAGCCTCCAACACTTTGCCACAGAACGCAATATGAGAAGTGCCCGAAGTGCGAATTTCGCGTAAATAAATTTAATATCTGACGCAATCTGCCACGAAAAAACAAAAAAGAAGTTATACAATTTTTTCCAGACTCTGGTCGGTATATTTTGTTTTTTTTTTTGTTCTGAAAGGGAATCCGGGAAACGTAAACGAATTTGTAACTCGATGATGTTGGCAACGCAGCTCACTTTGCCGTCAAACCGTGTCCCAATTTCATTATGCAAAAATCCAAGGGCTATGGCACCCACTTTTCCACTCCACTCTCTCTCTCTCGACTAGAATGCATAGAATGCAATAAAAAAAATGGAAAAAAAACGATTAAACAAAAACTGAGCACAAAATAGAACAAGCCGGATGCTTATATATCACAGATTTCCATTTCGTAAATAAACATTTGCCAAACATTGGATTTTGGCAGTGGGCTTACCCAGCCTCCTGCTGGCCAGTCAGTGAAATGGTCAAAAGCTTCAACGAAAAAAGGTCTAAAAATTGGAAAAAATGGGGTAAACATACCAACTTTAAAATAAACATTTTATGAATCAATAATCTTTATTAAAACTTTCCTATAGGTTCTCTTGGGAGATTCATTTTCCTTTAAATCTTTAACTTTTTTTTATAAAAGTCTCTTTAAAAATTCTTTCCTAGTTCGAAATAATTACAATTGCCTTTTGGAAAGTCCACAAAAAAGCACAGAAATTTTATAAAAGAAAATTTTGTGCTTATTTCTTTTGGGTCTTTAATCATTTTGAAAACTTTTGGGAGAAGAACATTTCCAGCCTGGTCATCGTTTGTTGTCTGTTGTCACGGCATTTTTGGGCTGTATAACATTTTTATTGCCTATATATTTATCTGTCCAGACTTGGCCATTATTTTCCTTATTGTTGTTGGTGCCTTGACTTTATTTCATTCAACTGTAGAATTTTTATGACACTTTTGCGTTGTATTGCTTTGCTGTTTGGCTGCAAATATGCAAATTTACCTCCAAAGACTCCTCCACAGAGGAAAAAAAATTATATATATAATATATAAACAGGGACAAGCCTAAAAACAGGGTAAATTTAGGGAGACTGGACTGTGGAAGAGGCGTTGGTATTATTTATGCATTTTGGCCAAAAGGCATATTTAAAACTGAACTGATGAGCGGTTGGATTTCTTGCCAAAGAAATGGCTTTTATAAATATATACTCTCTTCTATATATATTATATATTTGACTTGAAAGTTTGGCCAAGATAAAAGTCATAAAGTTTGTCCACGGATATATTTTGTACGTGCTTGAATATTTTCCCTTTTTCCTGTTGTGATTTGATTTGAGGTTTGGCTTTTTTCGATTTTTATTAAAACTTTCTTCGCTTATTTCTTGGGTCTTTATTTTTGCATTATGAATTTTCAATTTTGTATTAGGAAAGCCAAAACCGAAGCCGAAGCCGAAATGACAAAAGCCTAGAACTTTAATTAAATATCAATTTCCGTTGCGGCATCTGATCTGCGTGTCTGTGTCGCTGTCTCTGTGTGTGTTTCTTTGTGGGTATTGGTAGGTTTGATAGTGTGGGTGTGCCTTTGTTTGTCTGTGTATTAGTCGGTCTTTGATCTATCAAATGGCAAAGTCTATTCCTGGAAGACACCCACACAGGGGAAAGTGGAAAAGCCACAGGAAAACTCATTTACTTGACCAGCCAGGGTGCTGGTAGATGGTAGAGAAGGAATGAGATGGGTGAGCTGATAGACAGAGATAGCGATAATGTATGCAACACATCACACACACACTAATACACACCAGGATGGGAAAGTTTTGCCAATGTGTTTGCCTTGCCCTTTGTCGTTTGTCGTTTTGAGGCTCGCAGGCAAATGGCAAAAGTTTTTTGGCCAGGAGAAAGGGAAGAGAGATGGGCTTATATTAGGGAAAGAGACAGGGCTAGAGATCCTTCAGCCCTTCGCATGCGAGGCATTTGAAATGCTAATGGCAGATGAGCCAAAACCAGAAACAGATTCCATTTCAGAGCCAGATCCTGGGCCTGTGCCTTTTGCCTCATAATTGAATGTTTTTGGCCACTGCAGTGCAAGGACAAAACTGTTGGCTAACTAATTTAAATATCATGAATTTTACATAAATATATGTATGTCAAAAAAAAAAGAAAAGAAGACAAAAGCTAGTCAACATATCACACTGATCTGGGTTGACCCCAAAGGGCTAAAACCCCCCAAAACCTCCCAACCCAGGCCACACACTTGACTTTTTTGTTTGTCCAACAAACAAAATATATTTGTGAAAATTTTTGCTTCAAATCTACATAAACAAATAGTGAGGGGGTGGAGTCAGAGGGTAGAAAAAAACTTTCTATAAACTGTTTGGGTCAGCAGACAGAATATGGAAAGCACTGGGTCAATGATTAGAGAAAGGACTTTTATTTTATTTCGCATTTATATTTCCGTTGGCTAACAAGATATGGCGGCGTTTTTAATCAAAAGCCAAAAACTCACTCAATACTCAAACTGATCGGGCATCGGGCATCCTTTTTTCCCTTTGCATATCAAATAAATAAACTTTGTTTTATGCTGACTCGACTATTTGGCAGGACACCCCCTGGAAGGAAAGCCGCTCCTTTATTTTACTTCGAAATCAAAAGAGAAAGAAAAGCAACATTAAAGGCAAATAAATAATTTCGCCTTTGACTTGGTCCTTCGGCTTTTATCGGGTTTTGTAATAAATTTAAAGTTGTCTCTGGCGTTGACTTATCCCCTTCTTAAAAAAGGAAGACCGTCCCTCCTCCTATGTCCTATGTCCTTCCCCTCCTGTCAGTCTGTTTTTTTAATTTTATTTTCGTCGTGCTCTACTTTTAGTCCCCAGCTAAGCCGGAAGGGATCAAACGGTTTTCTCTGTCCAGTAAAAAAAAAAACTGGATAAAAATGAGGACCAAAAAAAATGTATTTATATGAAAAAAAATAGAAGAAACAACATTTCGACAGCTCGGGACTGGTCGGAAGGAGGAGGAGAGGGTAGCCTTTGGGTCAATGAGCATCAGAGGTTGACTGCATAATTTATGAACATAAATGGGCGTGACAAGGGATTAGGCCAAAAGGGGCGGGGCCTGGCGGGACAACGGATGGGTCAGCGGGTGGGGAGGGTTAAGTAATGACTTGACCCAATGCAAAATGCATGCAAATTGTCAGCGGCAGAGCGAATTAGAATTAATTGGGAATACGGTTTATGAGTTAGACCAAAAAAAGTATTATAATAATGAATTTATTTGATGATTTTGTGAATAAAACTGAAAGGAATTAGCTAAAGACTTGAAATAAATATAGTAAAAGACTTCAAACCAAACTAGATTTTGGAAAAAGCTTTCGAATATTTGGCCTAATTAGTCGCGTTTAGCTTTCCAGACTCCCAAATTTCTCGACGCTATCCCTTCAATTTGAAACCGAATCAGATAGGCCTTTGAAATATATTCATACATGTTCCGATTCAGCTCAAAGCAAATCGAAGCGTCGACTCTGCTATACACAGATCTCTGTTTACATTTTCGGCCCTATAAAAATTTCCAAAGACAAAAAAATAAAAATTTAAAAATCCTAAAATCATTATCCAAAAGCATTCGGCAAAAGTACACAGAAAAAGTTGGCAACAAAATTGTTTAACTGGTCCCAGGAAGAAGGATTTACAAAATCAAAAAAAAAACAGAAACCAACCAACCATTAACCACAGTCGCCGCCCGCTATGACGTCCGCCCTAGTGCTGCTGATCGCCAGCGTGCTGCACTTTGGACTGCGGGGCAGCTGCTTCCTGAGCATCGAACGGTTCCCGGTGGTGCCGGGTACCGTCTATGCGGGACACATCGCCTACTGTGCCATCTTGCACTTTCTGCATGACATGGAGATCCTGCCAGGACGCTATCGCCATCGCATGGGGTGGCTGGCCGCTTTCCTGGTCGAGCTGGTGCTGGGCGTGGCCGTGATGGAGGTCCTGGCCCTGTGGCTCTGGTGCAGTGTGGAGCACATCGCTCACATGACCATCCAGTTCGTCCTGCGGCGCTACGGTGGCTTGTCCACCGAGTTCTATCAGCAGTGGGAGCCGGCCATCATGGGTGGGGTCATGACCTCGCTGGCTGCGCTGCTCTGGCTGAACGCCTACGATGCCACGGAGCCACCAAAAGTGGCACCCGCCGCTGCCACACTTTCGGCAACGGCAACGGCGACGAAGTCAAAGGGCACGGCCGCGGCCGGCTCCGCCGTGACTGCCACCGTGGCTGCTGCAGCCACAATCAAGGTAAAGGCTAAGCGGCGTTCCCAGGCGAAGAAGGAAGAGCACCGTCGCTCCAAGGAGCTGGCCAAGCAGATGGGGCAGGAGCATCTGGAAGTCGAGACGCAGCAGCCGGAGCAGGAGGCCAAAATGCAGGATACATGGGAGCTGGATGATCTCAAGGACCCGGAGGCCTCACAGGAGGAGGACCCGGAACTGGAAGCGCAACCGGAACGAGAACGGGAGCCGGTGCAAGGACAGGGACAGGGACAGGAAGAGGGACAAGAGCCGGGGAAGCAGGACCTCGTCCAGGATGGGGCCGTGAAGCTACTCGGGCCGGAAGTGCGAGTCTTCAGGGATCCGGAGCAGCAGTCGGAGTTTGAACACGGCACCACCACCGAGTGCTAGTCGGAATCCGACCATCCTAGCCATCCTGACCATCCTGGCCATCCTGTCAGCATCCTTTCGTCCGCCGCTGACCGCTCTGGAGAGGGTGCAAAAAAAAAACAGGGAAAAACGGGGAAAAAATTGAAACAGAAAACCAACTAGCAAATAGTTCCAGTACCATCACCGGCAAATGTATTTATTCCAGCCAGATGGACTCCAAAAGGCTCTAAGGACCCCGGCAAAAAGGATAAACGGCAAGAAAAGAGAAGGGGATGGAGAGACTGGGGTTGGTGTGAGGGTGGAAAATGATGGACTGCAGTAAAATGTCTATGAAAATTGACTTGGCATTTCTAAAAAGGGCATTCAGAGCCAGCCGGGCGGAAGGAGCTGCCAGCGCCTGGATGCGCGTCAATTGACAAATTGTCCTGCCCTGTTCTTGGTCCTGTTTTGTCCCGTTCAGTTCGGTTCTCTTCTGGCCAGGCCATTTCCATTTTCCGAAGTCATTCAAGCTCTTGTCTAATTTCATTTCATTTCACTTGAAGGCCAATTTTTTTGGTGTCTCTCTATTATTATTCATCTAAAATCATCTTCATTTTTTTAACTTGCAATTTTTGGTCGGCAGCATTACGTATACGCCGTGTTGTTCACAGAATTATGATTTTTCTGTGTATATGCGTGCCTAAGCAAACAAAGGGCCAAGCGCAGAGCTTTTGTTTATTTTCGTTACCCATACAAATACCAAACACACGCACACAGATACACAACAACATAAACAGGACGAACACACAAACTTCAGTACAAATTGCGGTGCGTGTCTGAGTTGTATATTTTTAGGAACATAGCTTCAAAAGTATTTGAAAGACGGTCGGTCGGTCGGTCCAACAACTCAGATGAAAGCAATAACAGGGGCGGATGCTATTCGTTAGGGGGTGGGGCAGGACACATAGGCGGGGGGAGTGGCAGGTGGATTACTGGAACACGGGGGGTGCCAGAAGGACTCGGCTCCAGACTCGCCTACTGCTACTGATGATATCCTTGATGCTGTGATAACTTCCCGTTTTGATGTTTATGGATTTTTTTCTTTCACTTTAAATAAATCGAAAATGTTGGCAATGACTGGAGGATTAGTCCGATTTTAAGGAATTCAATTATTGGCTCTTAAGATTATTCGATCTTAAGGTTATATAAATTGTTTGTTAAGTGAGATATAATTAGAGTTAAGTCTTTTGATGCCAAAGGACGCCGATTAGGGTGTTTCAAAGCTAACTTTGGGTTTGTTAAGTAAATATTTTTAAGAATCCTTTTATTCTCGGTTTTTATTTGCCAAAAACTTAGAGGATTCAAGAAGGGGACGTAGCTCAGTGGAAGAGCGCTCGCTTTGCATGTGAGAGGCCCCGGGTTCGATCCCCGGCGTTTCCAAAGATCCTTTTTTGCTAAATAATTTCTATAAAAAATATAAATCTGGAAAGAGTTTAGAGCTTCTATAAATCTTTTAGAAAGCAAAAATACCTTTTAAAATTGTTCAAATTTGTTAATTTGTTAATTTTCTTGGCATAGTTTCTATTTTGTTCCTTTTTACAAACCAAGTTGTCATTTATGGTAAATTCAAGGCTTTCAATAAAATTTCCCTTAAAAACTTTATAAATTCAAATAAATGTCAAGGCAGACTTTATCTCTGCGCTCACCCCAAAATATTGTTGTTATCCTTAGAGCTTTTAGTGCAAATTTTCGCTTTCACATTTATTCAGAGTCTGTGTGGTTCTCTCTCTCTGTCTCCGTTGGACTGAATGCCAGACTGTGGAGAGGTAGAGGGTCCTTCGGGCCACCAGCTGTGGCCGAGGAGGACAATGACAGAGCGGAGGCTAATTAGCATCGTCAACATGGGCCACCTTAAGGTCCCATCCATCCGCGCCAGCCCCGAAAAATGAGGCCCATCCTTTTCATGCAACATGATGCACGCGTCCCAAGCTGCGCAGGACACTAAATGAGTTGGCCTAATGATGGTGCTGGTGGGCTCTCTAATCCACCAAAAAAAAAAGGAAAAAAAACCACCCAACCACCCAACCACCCGACCATCCGACATGCAAAACGCCAACAATAAAAATGTCACTTTTGCGTGTCGGGGCGACTGGGAGGCAAATATTTTTACCAAATCGCAAAAATTACATAAAGGGAAAAAAAACGAGGAGGGATGGTCTTATCATAAATCACGAAACCACTCACTGGCCACGCCCAGAAGGGGGCTAATTAATTAATTAGCAACAGCGTCTCATCATCATTATCATCATCATCGCCAGCGACGTCCAAGAAACTTCTTCATGTCCGTGACAATTCCGCGAGTTTTGCATTATTATAATACAATTTTTTTTGGTGTTTTTTTTTATGTTTTGGCCAAAGCGAATTGTCAGCAAAAAAACATGGCCAACAATTAGCGAATGGAATTTGCACTTAGTTTCTTATCGGCACGCACCTCGTTTTTTTTTCCTTCGTCCTTTGGCGATTTATGTGATTGATGCACGACACTGGCACTTGTACAAGTACGAGGGAAGGATATCGTGCCAGGAGGCGACAAACAATGCCAGGACATCGCCTTAGCACAAAAAAAAACTTATCGATGTTAATAAACATTTACAACTAATATTGAGCTGCCAACAGCATTTAGACCAAAAATAATTAGCACTAAATTGTATTTATGTATTGTATGTATGTATTTTTTTTTTTCATTGTACACTTAAAGATAAATTGCCTAATTTGTTTACTTCTTTTCTTTTCTTCACCATCTCGATTTTCCATCGATTTAACTTTCAATTTTTGCTCTCAATCTTGTCGGAAATTCTTCGGGAAGTGATTTTTCATATTGATTGCACTTCTGCCAGAGGAAGTATTGTCGGAATTGTAAGAAAAAACAAACAAAACCGGGAAAACAGGAGGAAAAAAAGGCCACAAAATTGCATTTAAAACAAATTTTTCGCAAAGTCCCGCATCACAAAACTTGTTGGCCAAGTTTTTGTTGCTTTATTTCTTCGAGCATTGTGTTTGGCAGCTTTATGAAAATTTCAAGTACATAAAATTTTTATGATTTTTCAACAAGTGCACACACACACACACAGTGTCGGGCATCCTGAATTTGATTGCCACACAAAAACACACAGGACGAGCTTTACAGTCTTTATTGCTGCTGTTAATCTGCCAAAAATTTGTAACATTTTCCAATTTAGTAATCGTCTGAAATGTTTTAAAATGAGCGAGAACAATGTGCCTTTCCCATAAATATATATATATATATATATACAAACATTTTTGTATGTATGTGTTAGTGTGTCGCTGTGTTAGTGTGTATTTTTGGGTATTTCCGCGGCAGCTTTGTTTATGAAACAACACCCTCGGCGCAGAATTGTAAATTAAATTTTGTGCAGCTGCGAAACGGAAGAGAGTTTCTAATTGGTGATGAACCCACTCAATGTTTACCTGCCGCAATTATAAATTAATGGAGCGGCGTCGGTTGGAGCTCCGGTCCTTAAGGATATAGTTTCTCGGCACTAAGCACTTAAATGGAATCAAGGACCTTAAAACTACAATGCTATGGCTTCGAAATAAATCATAATCAGAATTAGAATGTGGGAAAACAGACGGTTTTTGGTTAAAGAAAGGTTTCAGCTTCGATTTTTGTGGCCCCCAAAATGTATGCTATGTTTTTTTTGTAAAGAGTGGAATGTATATTGGAAGGTATAACTGTTTCGTTATCCTGCTCAGTTTTTCTCATACACCTCATACTTCTCACAAAAATAAAATCTTTAAACCAATCTTAAGTGCCATTCTCTCATAAAATTTCATTTTTCGATATGTCGAGCATTTTCACCCGTAAATTCCTGGCCCTTTCGCCTCCTTTTCAAGGAGAGCGACGAGAATGCTGCAGGATATTCGTGGGAGTGCAGTGAAGTGAAGTGAATTGTAGCCACGAATGTTTCTGACTTTTATGCCTGTCGCCTGTCAACGCCTCCCAAAAACACACCACTGGTCAGAACCGGAAAGCTGGTAAACTCAAGAGCCCGAGGTCCTGAAGTCTTGACCCTTGCAGCACCAAAAAAGAAAAAAAAATAGGAAGAAAACAACCGAAATGGGTTGGAGGTTGACTTGTCAGCCAGGACTTAAACATTGTGACATTGATTTTCATTCCACAGGCTCACATGCACACATTTTTCGAGGGTTTCCTTGACTGGATTCTTTTCTGCCAATTTCGAGAGCAACTTGGCTCGAAACAGCTGCTACCTAATTGAAAATTTTTACACGTTTTGGTTGGGTAAGTTAAAAAATGTGAAAGCCCTTGGGTTTTGATTTTTATTGAATTTATTTTGGCTTATATGAGGACTTTGAAAATAAGGAGTTATATTGGAGAAAATTCTTTTAGGAAAAGAGTCAGGTTATATTTTTTAAAATATAGTAGTAGCTAAAACTTTCTTCTAAAGTTTCTTTATTAAAAATTATTTGCAAGTCTGGAAAGGAAACGAATATCTGTTAGTTTTTTTTGTTAACAATTGCCTTTTCCTTGGCTTTTCTTAAGAATTCCAATTTTATTATATATTTTTATGGCCACGAAGAACCTTTTGTTGCATTTTTACCGGCGATCTGCAGGTGGTTTTATTCCAACAAAGGTTTTCCTACCACGGCCTTCAACAACAGGTGAGACTCTGGCTATTGATATGCCAGGAGCAGATAAAATAGCAGCAAAGTTTTTCAATTTGAATTCAATTTTAAGTTGAACCATGCCTGAGATATATATTCTATATCTGTCGAATGTTTTTTCGTGTTTTATTTTTTTCCCACTCGCATTTCCCTTGAAAGTCTGTGTTTTCTTTCTGGTAACTGCTGAGCTTTCATATTTATTTGACTCCCCGTTGAAATGCAAATAAATGCAAACATTTACTCAAGAAAAACAAAGTGAATGGGTGGGTGGGTGAAACACCCACACACACACCAAAACCAACACCCACACACACTCAGCCACATCTACACATAACGATAATTATGCAAATGTAATGGCATAATGCCGGCATGATTCCTTTTAGCCAGGACACTGTATGCCAGAGTCCTGTGTCCCCTTCTCCTGTTCTTATCCAGTTCTTGCTCCGCTTTGCGTTGATTTTATGTAAACAAAATGACGGACGCCTTGAGGTTTATGATACCTGCTCCTGCTCCTGCCACTGCTACTGCCACTGGGAGGCAGGAGGCCGAAAGGAAACGGAAGTGAATGTGAAAGTGGCAGCAGAGGAGCAGCGGAGCAGCTGAGGAGACAAAAGGAAGAGGCATCCGGCAAAACCAAGTGAAAACCGAGAGAAGGCCGGGAAAGAGCAGCACAAATCTTTGGGCCTGCGGCCACAGAAAAAAAAAAAAACAGAAAAAACAGAAAGCGTCCAACTCGTTTGACAGGGTAGCGGGGCTTTCTTACACTGAGAATTCATTTTGGAACAAGCCAATAATATAGAAAATAATATTTACAAAAGGAGAAATAGGATTTTTTCAAGCAAAGTAACTAGAATATCCCTTAAAAATTGCTTCCTCTGCCAGGACCTTTTATCCCCTCTATGTTCGGCCATTTTACTGATTTTCTCGCAGTGTATTTCCATACTTTAGCACCCATTTAGGAGCCTTTCACTCTCCTTGCTGAGCCGCTCGTTAGCAGCCTTGAAAAAAAAATACGAAATGAAACCAGAAAAAAAGGAAGTTACACGAAAGATGACGGAAAAATTGTTTACCATTCAGCGTATTTTATGTTCTTTTCTTTTTGGGTTTTCTGCTTTTCCGCTTTTCCGCGTTTTCCGTGCATACTTGTTGTTGTTGTATTTGGTTTTTCGCCGTCTTTTTTTATGCCTTAAAGAACTAACAAACTGCGAAATGCCTAAAAATGAGCTTCAGGAAAACCAGGACTAAAAAACAGACACCTAGTCCAGGTGTCCAGGGGACATCTATGCAAAAGCGTTTTGGCTTTTGTTGTTGTTTTGGCTAGGAGGCTAGGGGAAGAGGAGTTGGTTTAGAAGGGAGTGGTAAAAGGCAGGTAAAACGGGAAAACCTTTTAAGCGGAGAAAACTGGGTTATCCACTAAAGTGCAGTCAGCTGAGTCGTTTGTGCGTATTTGTGTGTGTAAAGTGCAGAAAGCTGTTTGTATTTGGACGGAAACACCCAAGCAACCAACCAACCACCCACACAACCGCCCATTCTTTACCACCCCCCGTTTTGCTCCGCCTCTCCTCCAATCCACTAAAAACTCAACCCTTCTCTACTGTCACGTACTTTTTAGATGTATTTTAAAAGATTTAGCTGCACTTTCCCCCAAGGGGATGCCGAATAGTGGACACACACACACACACACACACAAAGAGAGGGGCGTTGTTGGCCTAAAGGGGCGTGGCTGCAGAACCGCAGATAAACTGCAGGCAAAAGAACGTAGCCGTGGAAGTGTGAAGCAAATGTGAAACAATTCTGCTAATTGCAAAAAATGCAATGCCAACACAGAGTGTTTCTGGGTTTTTTTTTTTAGTGGGGCGTTGGGTGGTTTGGGTGACTGGGAGTGGGTCAGAACCGCAGCCAGCTCCTGGTCATTAAGAGGCGTTGCACCAAACAGACCACCAACAGCCCAGCTAAAACTTTAACTCAATTTTCTAGCAGTTCTCGAGTTGAGTTGAGTTTTCTTTCTCAGATTTTTCTTCTGCTTTAATTAATTTAATTTAGTGCAGCGCCACCTTCCTCTCCCTGTACTCTGCTGGCAACGAGGGTGTCGAGTGGGTGGTGGGCGGTGGGTGGTGGGCGGTTGGTGGATGGCTTAGTGACTGAACAACAACAGGGGTCAGGTCACTCGAAGCGAAGGCCTTCGAGTGTTGCATTTTTCGCACGCTTTTAATTAAATGCCGCGCGTATGCTCCACTTTTATTACTTGGGTGTGTTTCGATGAAAAAAATAGAATAAAAGCACAGAAAAAACGGGAGAGAGAAGTGTGGCAAAGTGGCAAGGTGGAAGTGGAGAGAGGGACTGGAGGGCATCTGCTTTGTTTATTGGTCGTCACTGGTCAGCAACTGGGCGTGGCATCGCCGAATTGTTGTAGACAGTTTGATTGAGTTTGCGTTGTGTCAGCGCAAGTTTTCGTTTTTCCATTTTCTGTCCGGGACATTGGAAGATCAGAGACCGCAGGACACGCAGGATGCAACGAAGGGTGGGAGTCAGAGGAGAGATTTCAACTGACACACACACACACACACAGACACCCGTACACACACAAATAAAGTTAGTGAGTGTCGAGCACTAGAAAAGTGAGCCACTGTGCATTCACTAACAAGGATAATTGCAAAAGGAAGTAACAATAAACCCAATGATATCGATGGCAGGATGGAGTGTAGGACAGCGCACGACTGAGGCAAAAACAAAGCGAAAGCGCACACAGCGAAAATGAATACGGAAAAAAAGAAGCAAGTCCTGGCCGCATGTCCTGGAACGATTGCGCCAGCGAGCAATCAGCGTAAAGTGCGCGCCGCTTTGTAACCGAGACGATAAAAGAGAAAAGGCGAACAAAAACAGGCGAAAAAGTACTTTAAAGCAAAAGTTTCTGGACTCTGTGATACCCGGTACCCGGTACCCGGTACTCTTAAAAGCTTCACACCTCAACACTTTCTAAGGGGTTTTCAATCAAAAGATTAATTTGAACAAGAATATCTTCAAAATTTTCAGAAATCACTAAAAATTTCATTTAAAACCAACATACCTTTGAAACCCGCCAAGTACCGGGTATTTAAAATAAAAATAAAGGTGGCAGAAAAGGCAGACAAAACCGAACAGAGAAATGGGTAACGGAAGGAGCTGACAGGAGTGGGAAGGATCCAGGAACAGAAACAGAAACAGAAAACAGGAAAAGCCAGGGAGCTGAGGCTGTGACTGCGAACGAAAAAAAACCAAAAAAAAAATAAAGAAAGAAAATAATAATAAAATGTCGTTTATTGAGGGCACTCGAACAGAGAACATCCAGCAAGCGAGGGAATGCGATTGTTGTCCACTCCACTCCAGCCATTACTCCTTAAAAGTCCTTACAGGACCCTGCATTTCCCCCAACAACAGAGATCAAAGCCCAAGACGAACTTCACTTGGCTTCACTTTGGCGGAAAAGCGGAAAAAATGGACATTCCATGGGAATCACAGTGCAACTTTGATTGAATTTTATGGGAATACCAACAGAAGATCATAAATATTCGCTTTTATGCGGCCATTTTGCGCTTTTCATTGTTCATTCTTCAATAATAATAATAACCTTGACGAAATCGGCCATTAAATTGATAATTAATAAACGCTAATGTGACTCGTTGGCTGTCGGAAAAAATCGCTAATTAAAATTATATTATTGATTATATGCGGTATTTATATTTTGAAGTTAGGGAAAAAGATTAGAACACAACCAGAAGGAAAGTTAATCATTTAAAGCAAAGCAATTGCCTTTTTCTTTAAACTTTAAAGAGACTAAAGAAATATTCTTTGACGGCTTCCTTCTAAAAACGAAAAATAAAACAGCTTAATACGAAATTCTATTGCCATTAAAATGGTAATAGGATGAAAAACAAACTTTAAAGGTGTTTCGAAGGTAAAAATTTCGAAGAAATTCAAGGTCCCAGAAAAGGAGAATAGAAACCCAAGCCATAAAATGCAATTTTCTTGTATTAAAATCCAAAAATAACTAAGCCTTAAGCCTTTTAAGGCCCTTTTAAATGTCTACAGCCGAAAGCAACATTGATATTTATTTCATATTGAAATTGAAGAGAATTTAAGCTTAAGCTTTTGTTCCATATATTCTTGTAAGCCTTCAAAGAGGCTTACATGGTTGGAAATAAATTTAAATAATACTACACACATTTCACTTAAAAACGAGTAAAACATAAAGCAAAGCTTAAAACATTTGCCAGCCAACAGTGCGTATGCGTTATTTTAATTGCAATCACTCATACGCAGCGTGTGACAAATCAACAGGATACTGAGGCCGCTGTCCATTGCCATTTGTTGCGTTGTTCCGTTGCCTTGTCCTAAATGCCATAGACCTCCATTCCACTCTCCCCCACTCTCTTCCCATAAACACAATGTCGAAGGATTGGACATGGACATTCCGTATCGTCGTATCCCCGTATCCCGTATCCCGTATCGCCGTGTCCTTGGGCGAGTGCTTTCATGCACATTTATCGTGATTAGCTATTAATTGATAATAATTAACTTAAGCACAAGCCACAGATGTTTGGCCGCCGATTAACAACAAAAACAAGGCAAAAGCAGCGGGTGAGGGTCCATGTGCGTGTGTGTGTGGTGGGTGTCTGTGTGTGCGTGGTATCCTGGTATCGTGCTTGTAAGGATATATATGCTTTTCTCTACTTTTCCTTATATTGAACTTTACTTCTTGAACTTTAATTCGAAGTCTGCATCACTGCGAGTAAATTTTAAAACTCTGCTGGAGTTGCCCGCAAAAGTATGCTACAAAAATTTGTACTTACATTGCGCTCTTTGGAATTTCCTATTTAGAATCTCGATTTCGGCTTCCACCCTTTCGGGGTTCCACTTTTCTGTTTATTTTGTTTTAGTACACTGTTTTGTTTTTCTATTTTTTTTTTTGGTTGTGTTGTATGATTTGAAAACGTTAAAAAAATGTTTCAAAAAAACTCAAAAAAAAAGGCCGACGGACTTTTCTTATTTTATAAAAAACTTGAAACTGGATTGTGTGGCTGATTTGATTTTTGATATATATATATTATTTATATTTGTTATTTGTATACTTCTCAAGTTCGTGCAGCTTGTTGATTGAGTTGGTTAGCATGAGACAGAGACAGCATGAGAAAGAGAGCGAAAGAGACAGTAAGAAATAGACGGGCGCGCGAACACAAAACAACACAAAATTCAAACACAAAGTGTCTTGGCTTGTAATGTTTTCCAATCTCTGATTTTCGAGCCAGCTACTGCACTACTTTCCTCACTTTCCTTGTTTTGCTTCGATTTTTTCGATTTCGAATTCACTTTCTAGTTTCAGAGTTTTTTTTTTGGTTTGGAATGTTTTCAAGTCGTTTTTTGTATGATGCCTGATTTTGAAGTGGAACTGAATTGATGGCTGGTTGATATTATTTTTTTTTTTTGGGCTGCTACGAGATCCGTGCGGCACGTGCTAACACGTTCAGATTTCATAACCAACTGTCGAGTCAGTTTAGTGGCAGGCAGCAGCCGACAGGACTCCGACAGGACGAACCCGAATCTCCACAGCCGAAGGCGAACTCACAGCCGAAGGACGATACGAACCGAAAACGAACTTAGATCCTTGGGTGCCGTGAAGGGTTTGTATGTTTTTCATCAGTGTCCTGGTCCTGGCAGACTTTTGGGCGGCCGGGATGCCACCGCCTGTTGGCCCAGCATCCTCCCGCTCTTCGGTTGGGCGAAGGCGCCTCTCTCTTAAGTGCTCTCTTAGCTCGAAAGCAAAGTTAAATTCCACATTAAAGGCGAAATCATCAGCATCCTTGTTGGTCCTTGTTGTTCCTTGCTTCTCAAGTGTTGCACATTATGAAGACCAAGCCAGGCATAAAACTTTCACCATTAGCCGCGTTAATGTTCGGCCCGCGCCAAATTCGTCAGCTGGCCAAAGGACATAACAGACAGGACATTCGATGTGGGCTTTGCGAAAGTTTTTATCGACACTTACCCAAATATGGCAACTAAACATTTCTTGATCTTCAAGATCTTCCACAGCCCAGAAATTTGGGGGGAATTGGGGGTCTTAGAACCGTAAAACGTCTAGAGAGAGAAATCCTAGTAATATTTATGCCAACCACTTGGGATCGTAAGTGCTGTCAGCGATGCTTTGCTTTGCTCCTGGCCAGGCCACATCACATCCTGTTTCCCCGTCCTGCGACTTAGCCGCACTATGACATATTGTATCCACAAGTGTACGTGTCCTGGTTGCCAACAAAAGAAAGTTTTCTTTTGGCCTCGCACACTCTCCCAACTCCCCGGAGTTTTTGCCAGGACTTTTACATGCATACACAGACACATTCTCAGAAGGATATCCACACTTATACATCCACTCGGAAATTCTATAAATGACACACTTATTAGTGGCTTGGAGAAATGCAAGGATATTGGCCAAATCGCTGCAATCCTTTGCCACTGCAATTAGTACATTTCATGCTCATGTCCTCCGAAGTTCGATTCATCGCAGGCTAAACAGGATTTTCGAGATTCATTTGGCTTTTCCCGTAGCGAGAGTTATGCTCTCGGGAATGCAAAAGTTTCAATTGCCCAAACACGGCGACCTTGAGCGCACTTTTGACCCCAGCGGCCCTCCAGCGGCCATCCAGCGGCCCTCCAGCGGCACTCTAGCGGCTCCAAGGGGCATTCACAGTGAAAATACTGTATGAAAAACCATAAAAAAAACTAGCTCTAGGTTTCGGGAGGTTTTAAATAAAACTCAAGTGCTTTATATTCTATATTTTGCTTCTTTTACACAAGTATTAGGTTCTGAGTCCTTAAGTAACGCTTTCCAGTTAAATGTATTTTCTTAAAGGTAAGAATTTCAACCTTAAAATATTATAAACTTCAAGATGTGAAAAGATATAGAAAATAATATGATGATAATACTTGTAGAGGCACTAAAATTTCTCCATAATTTAGAGAAATAAATTCGCAATAAATAATCTTCGCAGAAATAAATTCTTAAATTTATTGAAAAGATTATTGAATTTCTATTAACCTAAACTATTCTTTACATTTCTTTCAGACTTATCTAAGCTATATCTTTGGATTAAACTATTCAACTTTAAAAGAAATTACTTTAAATCAAAACCAAAAACATTGTTACTTTGAAAAGACTTCCTCTTAGAGTATAAAATCAAAATGACGAACAAGTTGTGCCACATTTGTCACATGGACACTGTGCAGATTCGCAGCGTTTGGAGTGCAACGAAATGTGGCATGCCCCTTCACACTGGCACCCACCCACCCACCTATCGCCAAAGTTAATAGCTTGATGGAGGTTGAGCTTACCACATTTTATAGCCGCTCCCCTCCCCGTAGCCAAAATCCCATACCCCGGCGAGCTAAGGGCATGTCAAAAGGTGCTCACATCGCCTTCCTGCCAGTCCTGGGCGACTCCTATGCGACTCCTATGCGAATCCTATGCGAGTCCTGTGCAAGTCCTGTGAGCCCTATGACTACGTACGTGTGTGTTCTGGTTTTTTGCTAGCAACAGACAGAGAGGGGTTGAGGCAGAGCGAAAGAGATGGAGCTAAAAAAACTTTTCCAGCAACTACAATAATTTAGTATAGTTCACCAAAAAGTTTCACCTGTCCGCATCCGCATTCCAAACACACACACACACATATACACGAGTAGACACACACTTATAGGTACACCTATACACTCCCACAACACCCATACACTCTCTCCCACATCTACCGCTTATCCATGTGTGCGTCTAAAGTTTATTGGTAAAATTTTATTGCAGATTTTTGCGCTACCTGTTCTGGCCTACCCCCCCAGCACACCCAACACACCCATCACCGCCAGCACCGCCACGGGGCTTGCCGTCGTCTTGTGAAAATATTTGGGAAAACTTTTGCAATTTATCTGTTTCATAGCCAGCGACCAACAAAAAATAATCACCCGAAAAACGCAAAAGGGGGTCAGGCTCTGGGTGTCCTGGCATTAAAGAAATTTCTGTCCAGGTATCTTGGCCTGTCGCTTTCAGGTTGTCGGGTGGAAAAAAAAAACAAAACCGACGGAAAAAAATGTATATATCTAGATTTTGGAATAAAAAAACGTAATTGCAAATGAATCGAGTTAAAGTAATTTAACAGTCTCCCGCTCAGTCTCTTAACCCTTACTGCGAGGAGTCCAACAGATGGCCAAAAGCAGATAAGTGTTAACTGGAAAACTGAAAACTGAAAACTGGTAACTGGGAACTGAAAACGGAGACTTAACTGGCTGACTGGCTGACTGGCTCTCTTGGCCATATATCATTTTCGAGTGGGTCAGCACTTGGGAGCCGGGCTACTAATTGGTTCCCAACTATCCAGAGTGTGAAGCCAGACCAGAAGATGCCGGGATGCGCCAGGACGTGCCAGGACATTCTCGACTGGCTATCAGCAGCTCTCCTCCTATCGGCAGGAGAGTTCAATTCATTGAACTCAAGAGGCCATATATTTCAGAGCAGTTTCCATAAAAGGTTGAAAGTAAAAGTTTTTAGCCAGTTCAGGTTTCATGGGGAAAGAAAATCGAATACTATAAAATGATTGACTATTTTCATTCATTGATTATATTTTAAGGAAAGTATACTGTTTATAATAACAAATAATTTTATAAGTTCATTAAAAATCGTAATTTTTACCATAAAAAAACATTATAACCCAATGATCGGAAAACCTTATTAAAAGCCAAAGGATCTTCCTTTCAAGCAACCAAAAACTTGGAATTATCAACCACAAACCCTTGTCTGAGCAAAACCCAAAAAAGAAAGTAAAGAAGAATAAAAAACACGAAATAAAAATAAAATAAAAAAGAATTCCCCAAAAAAAAACACTGTCAACGGGAAAGGCACAAAAAAAAGAAAGGAGAAAGCTGCGCGAAATGTGAAATACCAAAATAAATCCCAACCAGGCTCTGAGCCTCGAATCCTGTGTGTGTCCTGCGTGTGTGTGTGTGTGATTGTTATAAGTGTGCGTTTTAGTGTGTCAGTATGTTTGTGTGAGTGAGTGAGTGTGTGTGTGTGGGTATGGTGGGTAATAATCTTATCTTTAACTCGGCAGAAACAGAAGCCGTTGTCGTTCTTGTTCATGTCTTTCTTGTTTTTGTCATTGTTGTTGTTGGCCTTGTTCTTGCCGCTTCGAGCTTTGTTATTGTTGTTTTTCTTGTTATTGTTGTTGTTGTTTTCTTTTTTGTCATCGTAACCAGCGACTGTGAAAGGCAGCTACACAGCGAGAAATGCATTTAAGTCGTGTATTCTCTCATAATTGTCGGAAAGACTTTCTTTGACTTCTTAGTAATCCTTAAACTTTTCTAGACCGATTTTTTCTCACTGTGCATAACGGTGGCATTGTACGGTAAATATTCCTGCCTCCGTCAACCGTTCCGCCCCCTGACACGCCCCCAGCCCCCGCCAGGAACCTCTATGCCATTTCCATATGGCGTCATATTGCTGGCTGTGTGCGCTGCCGTTGGTTTTCATACAATTGAAATTTGTAATTATTCAAATCGGATTTAAATACACACACAAATACACCCACACATACACATACTCGCGCAGCTGTTGAGGAACTGGAAGGACTGGAGTACAGTGCGCGACGAAATTTAAAATCAGCGAGCAGAATAAAGAAAGCAAAGAAATTAAACAAAGCGAAATGGAAGTAAAATAAAAAGGATGAGAATTGTGTGTGTGTCTCTTAGGTGTGTGCCTGCGAGTGTGTGCGTGGCTCAGGTGAGTGTGTTGGTGCGGCAGGTGCATAATGAGCCAAAAGACGAAAATGGCGTTCCAGTTATCCCAACCAGAAGGCTGGAGAGTCGCGGACTTGTGTGTGACAACGCCAAATTGGATGAAAATTAATTCATTTTGAAGCGTTAAGATTCTTTACGCGCTAATGAGTTGAAGTGTGAGAGCACACACACATACACACACATCCGCACACACACACACATACAGGAAGAACATCTGCTCTAATGTCCTGGCAGCATTTGCCTTGCGGTCGCACTCAGGACATAAGCTCCGTTTCTGGCCCGGGGGGAAAACCGCACAAAATGAATGAATTTGGAAACGGAGAGCCAACACTTCATCAAGGCTCTCCTCTAGGACATGAATGGTTATCCTTTCACTGGCACACTGACACACTGACACACACACAGTATCCTTGTTTAGACAACTAATTAAAACCATTAAGTGGCAACCCATTTTGGGCATTAGCCCGAAAACGTCATCTTACCATCGTACGTGGTGGCACAACTACTTGCCACTTGCCACTTGCCATCCAATAATCACAACAATTCAATATAGCAATAATAGTTATAATTATTATTATAATAACAGCAAATTAAAAACCAAATAATTGTCTAATTATAATTCCCTTCTACTAATTACTTTCCAAGTGGTTATCTTCATCGTTGGAAATGTTTTCAACGATGTTTTTGTTTTTCAGCTCTTCCAGCTCCTGACAGTTTTGCAGAAAAGGAATTCTATCTCTCTATGGATGTGTGTATTAGGGGGGGAGTGGGTGTGGGTGGTGTGTATATTTAGCTAGCTTATCGCTTAATTGCCCCACTAAGTGTAGCAGCAACAAGGACACTCTCAGTTGTGGCAAGTCGAGTTATGCTAAATAAACAGAAGACGATGCGGCAAAATGCCAAAAGCGAAATTTATTTACGCCAAGTTTTTGGCATAGTTCTGGTTTCTGGTTTCTGGTTGCTGGTTTCTGGGTTTCCTGGTCTTTGCATCACTGGAAGAAGAATGCACCCATCGAAACCACCAAATTCCATGCACCACTGGACACTGCTTCACCCACAATCCTTTATCCAATTCGCCAGCAAGGACCATAATTATTATGCTATATACGTATAATCATTATTTTGCCAATCCAAGTGAGCCCCGAAGCCGTTTTGTGGACGAGCTTGGGCAACTGGAAAGTGATTAAAAACAATTAGATCCCAGTTGGGATTTCAGGCCAAGAAAGTGAGAGGATGGGGGGGTGTAAGGATACTGGACGGATGACAGGAAGTGCGCACAATGAGTTAGCGCAACGGAAGCAAACTAGAAACTCCCCACCATCACCGACCTCCACCACTCACACCACCAGTGAAGAGACAAAGAGCAAAGTTTCAAAAGGATACCACACCATTATCCCCCAACCCACCCTCCCCCTGCAGGACTTTCAATTTATATATAATTCTATTCACCCCGGTTACTACTTTCAGGCCATTACCAGGACGCCTTTTCGTGCATAACTAATGACAAAGTCAGTGATTAAAATGGCCCAAAGGCCTCCAACAAATCGAAGATGCTAATGCGATTCAAATGCATAATTTTAGGTACTTCCTGGGAAAATAACAAAATAATAAACCGTTTGGGAGTTTCTATCTAATCTCGATAACAAATCATCAAATTTTGTATTCTAAGAGGGAATTTGAAAGTTTGTTATATTTTAATCAGAATTTCCATTAAGTTTTTATTAAGTTTTAATCCATTTTTGTATTATTCTCTTTTCTAAGATGGATTCAAGATTGAAGTTTGAAAAATAGTTAAAAGCTTTTCATAGTTAAGGAAAATCACAATAAAGCAACTTTGTAACTAAAAAGAAGTAAAATTTTTGTATAAAGACAATTTGTTATATACAAAATCCAAACTTTTTATTCGTAGTTGGTCTGCAATTTGATCTAAATCATAAATCCATTGAGATTTTCGAGATTTTCCTAATGTTTTGTAATAAATTCCAAAAACACAATACGATTTCCTTGAAATGCATTTAAAACATATGCCAGAGCTTTGTCATCCTTTAAATTTCGTTCAACAAGTAAACTCTAGGATTAAGTCGAATTTAAATATGCTGAAATGCTTTCTGAGCAATCTCCGTGTAAAATATAGAGTCTGGTATTCAAGAAACAATTTCGAGTTACAGCTGACAGCTGGGCATTTATTATTTAAAGAAACAGGAAATAGGAAGTGCAAAAAAGCAAACCACTCACCAATACATGCATACGTTATGTGACTGCAAGGACCTCTGTGTCAGTAGGTGTGTATGTATCTATGTATGTGTGTTTTCACATTTTATTTATTTATGTATTTGTGTAAGTGTCACCTGCAGTTTGATTATTGCGTTGGAACGTTGAAAGTCACCCGCTCCATGTTGGAACTGAACTGCTCATGCGAGAAATCAACATATCAAAATTAATTTCCCATGCATAAATAAGTAATATGAATGTCAATTTAATGCATACGATGGGGGCAGGACAGGGTCCTTCATATCCTTGATTCTGTTTTGTGTGCTTATGTGTTGGTGTGTGCTTTTGGGCCTTTCCTTTTCGGGCTGAAGGTGTAATTTTAATGCCAATAGCCAAGCCATTAATAATTTTCATCTTCCCTCCTAGCCGTTGCTCTGGCTCTTATTTCTCTTGTGGCTTTTTTGTTGATGTTTTTTCTTGCTTTTGTTGTTGTTGTTGTGAAGGCACCCAAAACACACACACACACATTTATAGAAGAGAAAAAAAAAGAAAACCAATATGCCGAGCAAATTTCTGTGAATTATGGCAAATTACATTCTTATCGATTTTGGTCCATTTTTTGGTCGCCACATTTTCTTCATTTTCTTTTCGGGATTTTTTTTTTGCATGCCCTTTCCATCAAAGGTTTTCCTCTTTTTTCAATTTAGGTAAAATAGAGAGTAGATTTTTTTATAGTATTTTTTATCAGTAACAAGCTATGGAAAGACTAAAAATTGTAAAAAAAAAACCAGGGAATTATCGAATTCTTTTTTAAACATTAACAAGTAATATATTTAAGTTTGAGTTTTAAAAATCTTGAAGCTTCTTTCAGTGTAGAAAGGGGTCTTGTCTGTTATTTTTTTGCAACATAGAGGCGTGGCAATGCCTCCTCAGGACAAGCAAAAGGTGGGATTAGCCAGCAATGAGCTTGTGGCAAGCAGACTTGTCACAATCAGAGATACTTAAGATTAAAAGGCGAACAAAAAAAACCCGACTATATTGGGTGGATCTTGGCCAAGATCTCTCGACACTGGACTCTCTGGGCTTAAATGCCTCTTCGGGCATATTGATTCCGAGGACCAAACACAAACACAAACACACATTCACGTTTGCAATGAACCCCTCGAGGTATTTGAGCTCAAGATGATCCAAGGAGGAGGATGCTGAAGAGGGTGTAGAGGCTGCAGAGGTGGAGGGTGAAGGGCGGAGGTCCTGCTTGGCATCACAGGATGTTATGGCGTGGAGAGTGGGGTGTGAAATTATTTGCTTCGATTTCCAAGTGCGTGTGTGTACTGTCATTTGCTGTTCGGCTACGGCTACGGTTCCTGCTTCTTTATCATCGCTCGCAGGGTAATAAGATAACCTTATTGCATATGTTTATATTACCGTTACAACGCGCTGTAACGGCACACATATGCGTGTGTGCGTGTGTGAGCACCTGACAGGACCAAGGCAGGGCTACCCAGGGCCACACCCCTCCCGAAATGGAGGCGGGGTGCCTAATAATGTGATTGCCTTGTTATGGCTAAGCCTTATAATGTAATATCTTTGTGTGTGTATTGACTCTCTTACACCCTCCCCCGCCCCCTCTTACCATAAATCCCCCCCCCTCTCTTGCACCCTTCGGTGTCCTTCGGTGTCGGTGTCTTTGTGAGCTCTTCAGTGCGTGTTGGATTCACAAATTTATTTTTATGATCATGTGAAATTTATTAATATTTATTGTTGTATGTATTTTGGTATACCCATTTATGTTTTTTTTCTGGGCTGTCGCTTGTTTGGTTTGGTTTTTTTAATACCCAATAAATACCGTTAATTCAGGGGTATACCAAGGAGTGCCAAGGATTTCCCTCCATCCGATGCTGAAAAGTATGCTATGAAAAATGTTAAACTTTAAAGGGTTTTAATTTGTGGATGATTTTTGTGACTTTTTATTTTAAACTTTGAAATTATACATAAACTAATTAAGATTCTATTAATATTATTTAAATAATTTCATTTAATATATCTTTTAAATAAAAATCCTTTCCTAGGTAAGCAAAAGTGCAGTATCTCTTACTTTGACTTCCATCTTTTCTTCTCGTTTTTTTGGCACATCTAACCAGGACCTTCTTCACCCATTCCCTTCGCCCAATATGGCTTATTGTTTTTATATTTACTCAGTACAGTGCAACCCATATCTATAGCTCTGTGTGCTCGTACATTTGTATCCGTATCTGTATCTGAAACTGCGGTGGTATCTGTGGCATCTGAAACTGTCAATTGCAAACAGCACTTTGTTGAAAGACCCGGAATGATCCGCCGCCATGACGGGATGTGGCCATGACGGGATGTGGCCATGGCGGGATGTGGAGGAAGGCCGCTAGGTGTACTGGCAATAAAACCAGATATTAGCCAACACTGCCAACTGGTATTGCAATCATCTCGAATGGCATCAAATTTCTCAGCGGCTTGACTCTCCTTCCGTCAATTGCTTGGCTTTGACTTTATACTCATAACTCCAAAATGGTTTTGGGCTTAACGCAATGAAAGGTTTTTGCTTTTGGTTATTTGGTTGTGAATTTTTGGGGCAATGGATTATGGGCAATGCCATTGGCAATCTGACATTACTTTCGAAAACGGAGGAAAGTAATCTCTTGAATAATAAAACAATACATTCTCCCAAATGTTGCCGAGGATTTTTGCTTTCATAAAAACAAATTAGCCCATATTTTTGGTTTACTTTTAAGTTAAATAAAAAATATTATTTAATTGCAAGATAAAGAAAATCTGTCATCTTTCGGATCCCTTATAGAATCAATCAATATAAACAAATTTAAAGCTGGTATTTATAAATATTTATATTTTCTTGAAGTGAATTTAAAACTTTAAAGCTCATATTTTCTTATTTTCTTTTATTCCTTCTATTCAGTTTTAGACAAAAGCGGTTTATATTTATATTGTTTTTCGAGAGTTTTGAGTTTTACACATGGCTTTTCCTTAAAATTCAGACAGGAAGCAAAGCCCAACCCCTCCGACAATTGCCTCAACCTCAACCCCACCGAAAAGTATTTTCTTTTCAATCCCAAAAATACAAAAAATGAAGAAACACACGCCCCCGACCTCGCTCTGAATTTTGAACACTTGTGTAGCAAGTTTCTGTTCCAAACCGTCCTGCGTCCTGCGTCGTGCGTCCTGCGTCCTGAATCTTGAGTTTTGAGTTTTTGGCTGTCGGTGTGAAATCAAATCTCATGCAAATTATACGCCTTTTTACGCATTTACACAATGATAGCTGGAGAACTGAGGGGGGGAAGTATTTCTCCAGCGGCGGCATGAGCGGATTTTTAAAGGATCGGGGCCTGTCGAGACAAGTGCTGATGAGTGAGGAAGGGGCAGCGAGGCCGGGAGATCCATTTAAATTCTGTCTTCAATTGCTGTGCGCTTTCAATTTTGATTTTTTTTTGGGTAAGATATGAAAAGAGTAGAGACAAGAGAGTTACCTGACCAATTATTTTAAAAAGGATATTCGCAAAAAATCCCTATGCTCATCCAGAACTGACCATCTTCTTTAGTGCCTTTAATAATTATATTTATAAAGGATAACGGATATTTAATAAAAATAATTCAAAAACTGTACTCATAAAATAAAAAGAGTATCAAAATTTAAACAGGAAACGCAGTGAGTCTCAGAAACGCCTTAAAAAATAATTCCAGGATATCAACAGAAGCTTGAAAGCGGAAAGGAAAGCGTTTTGCTGATGAAGTGGGCTTTTGCCCCGCCCATATGTGTGCCCCGCCTACTTTGATCCGCACCTCCTCCACCAAACTGTGACAGCCCCTATCCTCCTCTCGTTACGCTTCACATTTCATATCTGATTTTTCGTACCATGGAAATTTAATTTGTATTTCATCATACATATCTGTCGTCTCCTGTCTCCCGTCTGTTGTCTGTTGTCTCCTGTCTGTTGTCTGTGCTGCCTGTTCCCTGTGTTGCCTCAACCATATTCCATATTCCGTATTCCATATTCCGTATTTCGTATTCCGTATTTTGTATTCCGTATTCCGTATTCTGTACTCTGTATCCCGTATCCCAGTTGCCCCGTAACTCTGCAACGTGTCCTGTCGTTCATTATCCTGAGTCGCGACTCGCGCTACAAACTCGCTACAAAAGAATAAAAGTTAAAGGAAACCAACAAGGACCAACAAGCCGAGCAACAGGACTCGCTGCGAGCCGTTCTTTTTTCCTTTCGCCAAACGAGCAATTGAACGTCAGGGTTTATGTGAGCAAATGGGCGTGGCAAATGCGTTAACACATTCCTCCGACGGTGTACAAGGACGCAATGCGAGGGGTGATTGTAAAATAAAATATATATAGACTTAGTTTGATTAGCTTTACCTTGTGAGAATCGAGGAGGAGAGTGCTGTTCTTTTTATAGAAAAGAGCATTTACAAAATATATAAAAAACTTTTCATTTATATTAATATTCGTTGGGCCACCCTCTTAAAGCCGAGTCCTGGCTGTGCTCCAGCATGTGTGGCGTATGCGTGTCCTTTGTCTCGGCGGCGCAGCTTCCTCTTAAAGCCCAAAAATATGCTCAACCCATGATCGTTTAATGTCCTGCGAAACAGACAAATGAGCCAAATGGCTTCAGGATAATGGCACAGTCCTCCCCCCTGCTGCCGCTTCATTATGAGAGCGCGGCATGCAGTTTATCAAGCTATTAGTCAGCTGCCAAGTGCGGAAAGTGTATGCCAAAATGTCAAGATGCCAGAAAACATTTTGGTTTAAGTTTCATACAGTTTTATATAATATAAAGTAGTACAATTATATTAAATTATACATTAGAAGCAATGCGGAGTAGTTGTCGTTATGGTTTCCAGCCATTGAAGCAAGAAAGACGGGGAGCAAAAGAAGATCCCATCAGATGGGCGACCGTTAAACGGCCATACTGTTTCTACCGCAGTCCGAAGATCAAATTCAGATGCTACCAGAGCAAAAACTAATATAAAATCGACTAACCCGATTTTTGCAAAAAATCATGATGGTTCCCCTTTCCAAAATGGCAAAAAATCGATCGAAATTTTTTTCCTTCTACTTTCCAGATCTTTTGATGCAGATTGACGGCAAATGAAGCGCTGGTTCCAAAATGGTATACCATTTCGAAATCTGTTGAGAAATGGCCAAAATATTCGTAAAAAACTATCAGAAAATCGACAAAGTTGCACTAACCCGATTTTTGCAAAAAATCATGATGGTTCCCCTTTCCAAAATGGCAAAAAATCGATCGAAATTTTTTTCCTTCTACTTTCCAGATCTTTTGATGCAGATTGACGGCAAATGAAGCGCTGGTTCCAAAATGGTATACCATTTCGAAATCTGTTGAGAAATGGCCAAAATATTCGTAAAAAACTATCAGAAAATAGACAAAGTTGCACTAACCCGATTTTTGCAAAAAATCATGATGGTACCCCTTTCCAAAATGGCAAAAAATCGATCGAAATTTTTTTCCTTCTACTTTCCAGATCTTTTGATGCAGATTGACGGCAAATGAAGCGCTGGTTCCAAAATGGTATACCATTTCGAAATCTGTTGGGAAATGGCCAAAATATTCATAAAAAACTATCAGAAAATCGACTAACCCGATTTTTGCAAAAAATCATGATGGTTCCCCTTTTCAAAATGGCAAAAAATCGATCGAAATTTTTTTCCTTCTACTTTCCAGATCTTTTGATGCAGATTGACGGCAAATGAAGCGCTGGTTCCAAAATGGTAAACCATTTCAAAATCTGTTGAGAAATGGCCAAAATATTCATAAAAAACTATCAGAAAATCGACAAAGTTGCACTAACCCGATTTTTGCAAAAAATCATGATGGTACCCCTTTCCAAAATCGCAAAAAATCGATCGAAATTTTTTTTGTTCTACTTTCCAGATCTTTTGATGCAGATTGACGGCAAATGAAGCGCTGGTTCCAAAATGGTAAACCATTTAAAAATCTGTTGAGAAATGGCCAAAATATTCATAAAAAACTATCAGAAAATCGACTAACCCGATTTTTGCAAAAAATCATGATGGTACCCCTTTCCAAAATCGCAAAAAATCGATCGAAATTTTTTTTGTCCTCTTTTCCAGATCTTTTGATGCAGATTGATGGCAAATGAAGTTCTGATTGCAGATTGGTATTCTTTTCTAAAATCAAGTGAGGAATGGCCAAATTATTCATTATAAAGTTGACACAAACCCCGAAAAAAATAATACTGGGAAGCGATCAACAAAATACAGGGCCTGTTGTTATCTACTTACTGGAATGAGCTGCGATGCAGCAGCTCACATTCTTCGTCGGAGTCCTGAGAAAACAGAGTGCCTGCCTCCTCAATATCCGAAGCATCCTGGTTTACTTTCAGCGTGACCCAATATTCCTCCACCCTCCAGGCCACCCAAATGTCCATCTTGTCCTGAAAAAAAAATAGAAACCAAGATTTGAAGGGATTCAGAGACGTCCATGACAATAGAACGTTACCAGTTGGGAGCAAAGTAAAGTGCAAGATGCAACTGAAAAATTATATTCCAAATACATTAATATTGGCAATTTACTCTTTTATTTCCGTTTGGCAACGAGAAAAATAAATAAATAAATTATGTGCAATGTGCAGGCAACATACCGTATGCGTAATATGCCTTTTAATCAATTTTTAATTAAAGATATGAAAGGCAAGGGAAACTTTAAAATGCAATAAATAAAACTCATTTGAAATCTTTCTATTTAAAGTAATTTTATTTCTCATCTAGTTTTTTACCAAAACTTCGATTTTCTTTTGCTTTAAGTCCGTTTAGCCACAAAGTCTGAATTTTGATTTCCTTTCGTTGTTCCAAGGCCATAAAAATGGGAACCGAATCGATTGTTTTGGATA
Organism: Drosophila vallismaia; assembly: GCA_035047325.1. Lineage (NCBI taxonomy): Eukaryota > Metazoa > Arthropoda > Insecta > Diptera > Drosophilidae > Drosophila > Drosophila vallismaia. The sequence continues at coordinate 8,142,121 of JAWNPU010000025.1, read as the reverse complement.
AGCGTCCATCAGGCATCCATCTGCCTGACTTGGCCACTTTTCAATTGCCAAAGATTCAAGCGCCCAAGGACGAAGGATATCGGAGGCAGGACGCAGGACGGAGCTCTAACCCCTCTCGATTGCAAATCCTGGCCCGTAATTTATGCCTATGACCCAAAAGTATGCATTGATATTTTGATGCAAAGCAGTTGAGTTAACAACTGACAGGCAGCTGGCACCGACTCCAAGTCCTTTTTGAATCCTTGCGCAAAAAAAATACGGAAAAGTCTGAAAGTTTTACATAACAAGCTCAATCCAAGACGGGACACAAGACAAGATACCAACGAAAAAAAAAACAAAACTATAAAGACGAACAAGAAAGCTAACATACAAAAAAAAAGCGTTTGAAAGAAAAGTGGAAAAGTGGAAAAGCTGTAGTGGGAAATATATGAGACTCATTTGCATGCAGGCAGCAAGCAGCAGGCAGACGCAGGAAGTCCTTCGTCCTGCGCCCTTCCTGCTTCTTGGCAGCCCCTGGAGGATGCGGGACAGATGGACTCGTTTGCAGTTGGCGCAATTTTTCCGCTTCAGCAGCATTGTCCTTTTTCCATATAAAGGCGCAAGCGCGCCCCTTTTTGCCAAAAAAAACTAAACAAAAAATTGGCTTCAATGTCTTAAGACACAGGACTGTGAGGTGGGGTGAGGTGTGCTAAGGTGAGGTCCTTGCCCACGTATGCAAATGTGGGGGAGGTGCTAAGGGCAAGCTACCAGAAGCCGGGGATCATCAGTTTTGGGCGTCAGCTGCAGCCAGATTAGGTCAACCTTGCTCTTCGCATATCATTGGCCAAAAAGGCAGGACACTGAGAGAAAAAATGGGAAATAAATAAGGAATAAAATTCCCTTTTGATAAATCTTTATCTAAAACTCTCTTTCCTTGTAAATCCCTTTAGCTACCAACATTTTCTTGCAGTGCCTTCACTCACACATGCCCCTCCTTAATCTACCCAAAAGTATGCATCATAATTTTCATTGTGGGAGTGCGAGGATGCGTAAGGATGGGCAAGGGTGTGTGTGTAAGAATGTGTGTGTGTAGCTGAGTGCTCGCTGTTTACTGGTAAGCTGCTTAAGTCGAAATCCTTTTAGGTATGTCATGTGGCATCAACGCTTCAATGGTAGTCCTAGCAACCTGCCCCCCGGTGCGGATATTTTGCATACTATAATGCCCCATAGTTGTCGTGGCCCCCGCCAACCCCCTTGGCAGGATGCAGGATATAAGTGTACAAAACTAAACAAAATCATTTATCGATTACAAAAGAAAATAAGTAAAGTAAAAAAAGAATAGAATAGAGTATAAAAGAATGGAAAAGAATAGAATGAAAGAAAAGCAAGCAAATCAAATGGGATAGGCTCTCAATTTAGAATGGCAGGATGTGACTGGCCAAAGGACATTGGCATATCCTTGCTCCTTGGTCACAGCTGGCGAGCAACTATGTACTTAAGGGTTGCCCCGGGCAACCCAAAAAAAGATAAGGATGTCCTTGCTACAAGGATTGACTTACGGCCCCCAAAATGCGGCATCAAACATGAAGCACTCTCAACTTCTTGCCACCGCCAGGACCATCATTAACTTTCCACCGATTTGACTGTGCAACGTTAGCTTTGGCGTGTTAATTGATGAGAGAGCCGCAAAAGCGCCAAGGTGGTAAGGTGGTAAGGTGGCACGGTGGCACGGTAGCATGGGCCACGATGGCAAAGTGGCAAAAAGCTACAAAAGGATGCTTCCGCTGATGCCTCCAGCTCATTAGCGATATGGTGTGGCAGGAATAACAAATGAGTGATTCGTTGTCGTTCCTGCAACGCAGCGTGTGTGGCAGCGAGCAAAGCGAGGGCGTTCATGCCTCATCGAGCTACCACTCTAAAAAAAAAAAAAACAACCTCAAAATGCAATTTCCCAGCGTATCGTTCTGTTGCCACACAACCGCAAAAGACTCAACTGAAAGATACAGACGCAGGGGTATGCAACACGAGGGATTCCTTTTAAAATACTTGCAGGGGAATGAGGCTACTATCATGCCTCCTCTAAAATAGAACATAAGAGCATCGGAGGGCCAAATAAAATGCATATAACACGCCTCATCAGCCATAAGCTTCCACTGACAGCCGGGGCACAACAAAATAACATGCATTGCAATCCCTCTGCCCCTGCAAAAGAGAGCTCCCTCTTTGGTGTAGAAGCCATCACAGAACTCGTTACTCATTGTCATGGAGCTGAGCTTGAGCTGCCTTTCAACATCCTAGGAGTTCGAACGGATGCCCAAGACACGAGGCACACGATGATGAGTGACTTAGTGAAAACAATTTCTACGGATCCGAGTCCTGGTACGGATCCAAGACTGACGAAGCTGGAATCCGACTACGGTTGAGCCTGCCAAATAGTAGATGAGAGGGAAGGATTTCAACAGATACAGATACAAAGCTACAAGACAGATTCAAGGGTATTGTAGGTGAATATTAGTTGTCCTAGAAAAAATAAGGAAATGTATATTAAAGGATGGTAAGATGATATGGAGGAGTTTACAATTCAAAAGGATATATTGCTCTGTTCTCTCTAAATCCTAATATCCCCTCTATAGGGTATCAGAAAATATACTAAATGCATAAAAACAAACACACCTGAAGCTGGATATCCCTTTTTGAAAGCATTTTTGCATTTGCAATGGTCGGGGGGCGGCGGCACCTCACCTCCTAATCTGATATTTTCCGAAACCGGCAACGCACCCAGGACCTTTGGCGGCCCCCAGGACTCATCCTTTCGGGCGGCTTTTGTAAATATTTATGAAAAGACTGTACGAGTATGTATGATTTATGACAATGATAATCTCGCATGCACAATGACGTGTAAAAAGTTGATGTGTGCTAAGAAAACATTTAATTCGCACATTTGGCCAGCTTAGGGCGTATCTTAAAGGTTCTGTTTCGGCTTCTCAAAATCCAAAAAAAAAATAACGCGAACTGCATTGAAAATCAAGTTAACTTAAACCGCAACCACAACCACTTAGCTCCAACTGGGAAATCCGTTTCAGCTGCCACTTTTTTTTAGCTTTTTTTCCTTCAGCTCCTGCCACCTCGTGGCAGGGAAACCAATTTCATTTCCCCAGCTTTCATTTTAAATTCATGTTTCATTTTACTATTTCAGATTTCAGATTAGTTCCTTTTTCCTCCTTTTTTCTTCGTTTTCGTTTTTTTTTTAGCGCACCTGTTCATCTTCAGTTTGAATTCGAATCCCCTAGCCGATTCAATTATCGGATTTCAATTTTCGGTATTCATGGATACTGGAATTTGAAGATACCCGCCGCCGCCACTGATGTACCGAAATGTTCGCCAATCCATCCATTAATTGCATTCAAATAACTCAAATTGGAAAATCCCCTTTCGACGTAGCCATAACCATATTTTCTACTTATCTACTCGTACCAAATCCTTTAGCCCTGGAATCCAGGCATAGTCCTGGCACGAGCACGAGCAGGACGAGCTCGACTTTTGGCTCTAAGCTGGCTAAAAAGGGTTTAGGCCCTGGATCGAAAATGAAATGGCGCAGACAGGCACACATTTACCATAAATGTGTTGGCCAAAAAAAAATGGAAGAGGGAAAGGGAAAGGTCGTTGGCAAATCCACTAATATATTACTTTTACAAATCTTTAAAATATGAAATTTAATATCATGATAGTAATGATTTTGTTTCAATTTGAGGAGATAATTTTAAGAAGTTTATATTTAACAAAATGATTTACATATATTCTTTTATATATGAGATTCTGCGCTTCACATCTGGTTAAATTTTGTAAAAACCTCTTCAAGGGTATATATTTTGTCTAATCAAGCCCACTGTTTTCTTTTTTGTACAAACTTGAGTTGGAATTTATTGGCCATTCTCCGTTCTCCACAATAAGCCATTTCTGAGACTGTCTTGCCAAAAAGTTCTCAACGCATCTGTGCAGCAGATTTCGTGTTTGGCCAGGTTCAGATACTTCTGCCTGTTTTTTGCTGCTTCTTATGCAAATAAGCAGGATGTTCTCATCACCCACACACACAGACAAATGAACAGACAGACACTGACATAGACACAGACCCACACATTAACTATGGCTGACAGTTCGATGTGAAAATCAACGAAAGTCGTTTGAGTAGAAGAAATTTAAATTTGGAAAGAAAAAAGTAAGCCTTGCTTTGCAAAATTCAACTATAAAAATAAGAACTAATAAAATATATATATATTTTATCTTTAATTTAGAAAAATAAAATGTTATTTTAGCGAAACTTCAAACCTTTAAAGCTTAAACAAAAGACTAGGGGAAGCTGACTTACAGGAGGTCCTTGAAGGTTGGGGGATGGAAAATAGAGGCTGTCTATGGTGGTTAAGGAGAGGCTGGTGATGGCTTAAAGAAGGAGGGTAGGGGGTGGCTCTGGGAGACTCCAAGGGGGTGGTTAGACGAATGTCTCTGTGGCAGACACACGCTCTGAATGCCGCTCTGTGGCGCATCAAATTCTAAATATGAAATATGCAAAACTGTTGGCACGTGAAATACGATGCGCCTTGCCGAAAGATTCGACTTGAGTTTGGGACGAAAAGGATACTAAGACACGTTGTGTGTGTGGAACCAAGGAATGGCTTAAGAAACACACATCCACACACTCACACTGGGATTTGTTGTGGTTTTTTTGTGATATTTTGGCTGCTGCTGTTGCTTTTTGCCGAAAATTGAGTTGATTGTCGTCATTCAGAATGTGTGTTGGTCGCTCACTTTTATTGCCACTGTTGTTGCCCGACTGTTGATTATGCCGGTTTTTGCGGTGGCAGCTGGACGATTGTGATTCCCGGGTATACACGTATACACTGGCCGAAAAACCGAGCCAAACCACACCAAACCGAATCGAATGCGGCCTCCTTTCGTTGCCGCCGTCATAAGCAATTCAAATTGCCGCCACCGGGTCGAATTTTAAAGCCCAAGGACTCTTTAGCCTTTGGATTTAACGGGAATTCCATATGCTCTTTTGGCTCAATCTGATGCTGATTGGAAGCCACAAGGATCGTGCCTGGTTAAGCCAAAGCAAAAACTGCCAATTCTACCGCACATATTCACCTTTTTTTCCCCCGTCCTTTCTCCTTTTTCCGTTCTCTGTTTCATTTTTGTTTTTTTTTTCTAAGGATTTCCGGAAACCGCTTCGTGAACGTCACCCTTCAACCGGAAAAAGACCAAAAAAAAAGGAGAGAATGAAAATCAAGCGGACATTCCTAAGACAATTTCCAAGTCAATGGTTTAATCAGAAACAAATGTAATTTTAGGCAATATAATAGACACATGATCTGTTTTAGAATTTTAAATTTTATTCTTCATTTAAATCAACATTTTAAACCTTATTCATAATTGCAAAATATATTATTTCCTTGCATATTTCCTTACATTTTTTGACACTTCAAGGTAAAACATACTCATACGCCCTGTTGCCGTGAAAATAATAGTAATGCAGACATACGCTCATACACACTGGGGTCTTTAATATAAAATTTCTACTACTCTTTCTACTCTTCATTTATGGCAATTAAGGCATAAACCAATATCAATTAAATGCCTCAAATTCCTGAAGATATTTAAGCCATTTTAAGCCACTTTAACGAAAGTGTTTAATTATGTTGCTGTTTACCAAAAATTGTTAGAGCCATCAAAGAATAATAAAGGAGATATCTTTATCGGCCATATCTTTTATTTATTAGATGTGGAAAATATATCCTTTTTTGTGGCATGGCGTAGCGGAGAACAGGATTCCAAAGGACGAGTATTCCCAATGCTAAATGGTCATTGCAAATTCAAGCGAATTAAGTCATTTAAACTTTTGAAGCGTGTGATTTTTCTTTCCGGCATAATTTCCACACGAAAACAAAAGCAACAATGGCTTTTGCAAACAAACACACAAAAAAACGAAAAAAGCAAAGTCGAACAATTTTATTTATGGCGAGTTTATGGGCATTCATCATCAAAGGACCCGGCGGGACCAAAAACAAAACAAAAACAAAAACAAAAAAAAAGGGCGATGGTCATGTCCCTGAAATCCTGTCCCTCTATGTTTTTCCGATGCATTGTCCTCACATGTGTATCAGTGTGCGTGTGCGTGTAAAGCTACTTAGTTTGCGTGAGTGTGTGTATTAACATGGCCAACACACGCACTTGACATTTATGTGCGAAACGCAACTGAAGTCGTCGCCTCCTTCGCCTCCGCCTCTGCCGCCATCCGCAATGTATTTTCTTTACCGCTCCTTTTGGCATTTTCCTCACGCACACCGGCGGACACACCCCCTCCCTCTAAGCCACGCCCATGCCCCATGCCCCATGCCCCATGTCCTGTGCCCCTTCTCCCCAACAGCAACCGCCTATGATTTATTTGTTGCAATTAAGTTAGCGCGTCCGTTGAATTGACCAACAGGCGCGTGACATGGTCGCATCCTCGCATCCTGAACAGTGCCAAAGTCCCCATAAGTAGGCTACACTTAATTGCTTCCCAAGGACAGTGCTGGAAATTTAGAAATTATCCAAAAAGGGATATGCCCAGAAGCTTAATGAAGCTCATTTTGGAAAATTACTTCGTGGAGAATATGTTTTGGGGCCTTTTAATATTGTTTTACACCTAAAATATTACCCAAGGAATTCTAGAAAACATTCCTTAGATATATATCTAAAAATAAGGTAACTATATTTATTTATAACTTGTTTATTTATTTTTCCCCTAGGCTAAGGGATTCTAAAGTTACTGCCCTTTTTATAAGTAAAACAATGCGTATGATAAAAAATTCCTTACATTTCCATATTCCTAAATAAATTAAAATTAATACAAAATTTTAATAATTAAATATACATTTTACACTACCAACAGTAGAGGCTTTAAGAGAATTGGGAAATGGAGTTCTCTTAGCAAAGGATATAAGAGAGCAGGTCAGACCCTGCTCACGAAGCAGCATCGTTTCCATTTCGAACTTCGAATTTCGAAATGTGTGAATTTGTTTATAAGAACTCATGTATGTGTATGTGTAAGAGTCCTGGCCGCCATTTCCTTGCCTACTTTAAATCGCAAAAAAAAAGATGCCAAATGTGTGGCTTTCTCCCAAAGCAAAAAAAAATATATTTATATATCTTTATAGGTGAGCTTCGATTGAAAGTTGTTGGCCGAAGGACTGGTCCCGAGACTACATATCCTGGCCTGTTTGCTTAGGATGCTCGGAAAAATGGTCGGCAAATCATTTGTGAGTTAGTTAATATTAGCCAAGGATTTACTTTTCTTGTATTTGCCCAGACAAAACATTTGTTCATATTTCTAGTGATTTCTGCTGATTTCAAGATTATTTTGTTGGTTTTATTAATTGATTTTTATTTGAAGAGCCGCCAGTTGAAAGCTTAGATTGGCAAATTGTTTTCTAATCGTTGATTTATTTCGGTGTTTCGGTTTTATTTGGCAAAAAGGAAAGGTAAGTAAGTAATTGCTTATTGAAGGTGAATCAGGGTGAGGCAGTTTCTTGGAAAATCCTTTAAAGTTTCCTGGCATTATCCTGGCACTAAGGCACAGTCTGCACAGTAGTAGTGTTCAAGGATAATTGAGTTGTCTGTGCCGATAAAATAAACTGCATGGCGTGGAACGAATTTATTGCAAATTTACAAAATGGAAATTGCTGCAAATTGTTGTCCAATGAACATTTCATCCTTGCTGCACTTGCTCGGTTGGCAAATTGAATTGATCAAAAAAAAAAAAGGAATACAGAACAAATATACAAACTAACTTATTTTCAATATATATATATGTAATATATGGGATGTATGCCTGCATTTTTGCCTGGCTAAATGACCATGATTGGCTTTCGATTGCTCTCTTGACAGACAGATGAAGATGGATGGGCGGATGTTGTTGGGTTTTCCTGGTTTTTCAGGTTTTCCGGGGTTTTCCCTGGTCCTAGCCCGGCGAAAGGCTTGCGGAATGAGTAGAACTCGCGCTTGAAGGGAAATTCATTAAAACAAACGAAGCTGCCAAGAATAATATTTACTTTTCACACATGGCCCCAAGGCATTGGGCCCGAAACCCCCTTCGGTGTTGGCATTACGGCATTAACGAGCTGCACAAAGTTGGCCCACGGCGACGGCGTGGTTCGAATCCTCCCGACTCGAACATTTTTTCCTGTTTTCAATTTTTTTTAAAGACATGTTGCAATTAAATGAGTTCTAGGCACTTGGAGAAATATAAGAGGTTGAAAATGGGTTTAAAACTCAAATTAAATCGAATGTCAGGTATTTGAAAGATTGCTCAAATTTTTGTTCTGTGTAATTCCAGCAATTTATTTATGCGACCGCGGCGGATGTCGAACTAGAAACAGACGGAACGCAGCGAGGAACCGGAAACGGAAGCGCAGCCATCGAGCACGCGTACAGTTTCAACAATTATGGCGGACTTGAGCCGGCAAGGCTTTTGCATGGGCACGCCCACCCCCAGCCCCATACACATTGACTTGGCATTTACAATCTACAATATCTACAAATGTCTGGGAATTGGCAAAGTTTATGGTTTCATTTTTGTATTCCACACACACACATCACTGCCAGCAAGGACGAAAGACACACGCACGTGCACATTTTCAATTTCGCTCATTAATTTTAATTATTTTGTAATAAATTGAAGATTTATTGCTTACAAGCTGCATGTGGCATAATTTTTATCACGTATTCTTCCCCTCAAACCATTTCTGCCATTCCTTGCTGCTGCTTTTATGGAAATAAACAAAGTCAATCAATCGAATTTAAATCTATTTAAAATCATTTACAATTCATGATTATTTTGAAATACAATATTTTATGTTAGAATTAAATGATTTGAAGGTTCTCAGTCTCAGCTCTGCTTATTTCTCAACATTCTCTTGACTTTTATTAATGAATGCCGAGCTGGAAATTCCTCTTGGCTTTCAGTTTGGTTTTGTCACTGTGGCATTTAAATTAAAGCAACATTTTGTCCGGCAGGGAAAGCCACAATACAATCGCATTACCACAAAGTACAAGGAAACCAAAGGAGAACTTCTAATTATTTGTGGTCATTAAATGAGCCGCCATTTGCCATTCCCTCACACACACTTTAATTATGCGTTTAAATTGGGTAATATTGAGGAATATTCGTGACATAGAGATGGTTTTGTAATTATACATTTGTTCATCATTTTTGGGTTAAATAAAACTGCCTAATTGTTTATGAAATTGAAAAAAATATTGATTTCGTAAGAGAGAAGTTAAGACCTTTTCAAATATAATACAAAAAATATAGTTTTTTTAACATTATTCTTTAAAGAGTCTCAAAAAACTTCTCCTCCTGCTTTCAATTCTTGAATTGTTCAAAGTATTTTCTTGAATATTTTATTAATCAATCAGCCCCTATGGAGGTGACATCCTCTCGGAATCCGATTCCGAATCCGTTTCCGATTCTGATTCGTGGCGCTGACCAAATGACCAAAACCAGAAAGGAGTCCCGAGTGCGGATCATAAATTTGCGGCAACTACGGGGAGGACAATTAAGGCGAAACAACTGAAATGGCTTTGGGCCAGTGGGCCAGTGGGCAAGTGGGCAAGTGGGCGTGGCAATGGACAGTGGCAATTTCAATTGCTTGTCATGCGAGTTTTCGACGGTACTTCAAAAGGGGGCGGGTTGACCGAAGGGGGTGGCTTGGTGTTGTTTTGTGTTGGCCAAGTTAGGGGCAAGTTGGCCAAGCTGAGGTGGCAGCTGTTCATGTTCATTTCGACGCCTTCCTTGTTTTAATTGTTATCGCAACAGCAACAGCAACAGCTACAGCAACAACAAGAGTAATGGAAACAAGCATGTCAAGGCAGAGAAACATTTGATAATTAGATATTAAATAATGAATGACATAATTGTTGTTGTGTGCATGACTCTCTCTGTATGTATTTGTGAGTGTTCGCATGTGTGTGGTGGTGTGTGTGTGTATGGCGCACTTCCGTTTACAACGCATCTCAGCCATTTGTGGTCGCCTTTTGGCAATTTCCCCGCCACAAGCCCTTCTGCAATTGCAATAACTATTTGCGGTTCTTTGGGCCTCAACTGACCGAAAAGAGGAATTTAATTTAGCTTGAAATTCGCCATGAATGGGCTTAGAAGAAACTTATGATTTACAATTAAATTCCTGTTCTTATTCCCTAATTTGTTTGCAAATTACACTTGGCTAAGGACCAAGGACCAACGACCAAGAAAAGGATTCTGATCATAATCGTTACAAATTGATTCGACAATTTGGAGAAGTCCAGCAAACCGAGAACCGAAAACCGAAAACCCAAAACCGAAAACCTAAAACTATGCTAGCTGGTTGAGGAATTAAGTCAGCGCCTTTGGGCCATGATTAATTACTAAGACTAGGCCAGGCCCTAAAGTCCGACTTCCTTCTACTCCCTATCCTCCCCCACTCCCTTGAAATGATTTATGTCTTTTTAAAGATAGCCATCAACATCAACGCGCAAACATTGGCCAGAAAGATAAAGCCACCACAATGGACCCACGACCCACCCAGAGTCCATTTCTCCGCTTCGTCTGACTTCCGTTTCCGGCAAACTGACCCGCACACACACACAGGCACAGGCATTCTCTCGTCTCTGTGTTGACTCTATTTTCCTTACTCTGTTACCAAAAATGAAGTTGATTCCCTATGATTTGCCGCTGAAATTGTCTATGAAAATGTAAATGTGTAATTATTTGGAAAATGGCAATGAAGGACTCAGCCCTCTTCCTCACGAAATAAATCTTCTTTCTCTGCCAGGTGCCCTTTATTTTTTGGGGCATGTGGCAAGTGAGGCATGAGGGCATGAGGGCATGGAACAGGCAGTGGCATCATCATCAGGAAGCTGCTTTAAATTGTGTGACAAAACATTAAACACTCAATCGAGATAGAGATAGATGGCCACTCAGCCAGAAGTTGGCACATTATTCCAATATTCCTTATTCCCTATTTCCCTTTATCTGGCAAATCTAAAAAAATTGCTTTATATTTAGAAAAGATATCCCTTAAATATAAAATTGTAGGGAAACGATTTTTTGAAGTTTTAAATATTAGTCTGAAATGTCTAAGATATCAGGAAGATATTTTAGTAAAATAATTCCACACACTTGTTAAAGCTTAGAAAAGATTTTTAACTTATTTGGAAAACTCTGAGAAATGTTTAGACTCATAAAAAACCAACTATTTAAAAGAAAATTCTGGGAAATAAACATAGATCCATTGAGGCGTAAATCAATTGAAATTGTTTCGGGCAAACCGAAGAACAAAGCCCCGAGATTTTCGAGCTATTAGAACTTTTCGAAAGCCACCCAAAACGGAGGAGAAACTTTTGGCAATGCAAACAATGGAGGATCTGTGAAATATCAAACACAGGACACGGCACGGACAGTGAAAGTGGACAGTGTCCTGGCCACAAGGTAAGCGGATCATTCACTTTTGCCTTCTGGCTGAACAAACTGAATGGATTTTCCGTAAGTGTTTTCCGTAATATTTTGCTAGAGATTTGACCATGTATTATTTGGCTTATTGTTTGTGAGGAAAAGAATGCTGGAAAGTCATTTGGCATTCACCGAAAATACAGCAGTCCTCCACAAGGACAAAAGGCGACCAAATGAATTTGATGTAAAAACTTTTGGCCAAAAAAGCAGACAAAAAAAAGAAAAACAAAAAGTTTAATGTTTGTGAAACTACCTTTCTCGTTTTCACTTACACTTTTCACTTACTTAACAGGTGTGACGGCAACAAGAACAACGAAAATCCATGGAAAGGACGCAGGACGTAAGACGCAGCACTAAGCCAAGTGTATAACTGTGACGATGACAAGGACGAAAGGCAGCGACACGTTTTAGTAGATAAATGCCGGGCACTTAAGTCATTTACAGCCGGCATTTAGATGTCGTAGTCGAGCCACTCCCAGGACCAAAAGAGGCGGCCAAGGGGGCGTGGTAGGATCTAATCGGAACTAAAGGCTAAACGACACCTTGGATTTGATTGGCAACTCCTGGATAATTGCTTATTTTTAAGGTATAATAACGAATTACTCACACAAGGGCTTTGAGGTTTTAGGACTTTAAAATCTTTAAAGAAATCTCAAGCTAGAGATAGTTTCTTGCTTAAAACAAATAAGCAATATGAAACTAAAAATATGAAACTAAATCCAAAGATATTCAAAGAACCTCCTTCTCTAAAAACAATAAATACCCCGTACAACCCCAAAAAAAGAGACAACCAAGTTACTGTGAAGAGGATTCCCTGCGAATTAGGGAATTCTTTGGGGTGTTTACAAATGGGGCTGGGTGGTTGAATAGTTGTGGGTGGCTCTGGGGGTTACCTATGGATGGCTCTAAGGATTGGGTGGCTGGGTGACTGATGGGCGACAACGCCAATGGCATTTTGCATTCGCCGCCACTCGAGTTGCCGCTGCAGCAGCAATGCCATTGCAATTCCAGTTGCCAAAATGCACTCGACAAAAGCTCAGGTAAGTGCCAGGACAATAATGATGATGTTGTCTGCGCGAACTTTTGAGCCATTGCCAAACAGTTTTGGCCATGTTGGCTTTTTTGGCCCAAAACGAGTGGAAGAAGGAGGAGGAGGAGTGGCTGGAGGATTTTGCGGTAAGTGATAATAAAATAACGCCAAGTGCTTCACACTTGGCAAAAGCCAAAACGAGACTAAACGAGAAGACTAAAGGCAGCATCTGTCTATTGATTCAGTGACATTTTCGAGGGTCTGAAGATGTCCTGGAAAAATCTAAATAAAACTAAAGGAAATTGCTTTTCCAAAGATCTACAAAACAGTGAGGATTTTCTAAACAAGTTTTTCTGTATAAATATTAGAGACTTTTAAAGCTTAAGCCTTCTTGCTTTCTAGAACTTTGAATTAATTTAATATATATTAAATTACTTGATTTCCTGGTTAATATTCTTTATTAAACTCTTTTTTATGTGATCCTTTGGCTGCAGGACATTAGTAATTTCTGTTTCTATCTCGCAAACTCCTTAAATGTCAGAGTACAAAACAATGTGTGAAAAATGTCATCGCATTTACACTTTGCATAGAGACAGGTAAGGTAAATAAGTAAAAAGATTGATTTTAATTCGAAAATGTCTAAGAACGTAATTGGATGTGGAATTGGAAAAGAAATCCTGAAACTCTCTTGAATATATTTTCAAGAAGCACTCACCTAGTCAAGAGCTATTTCCTTGGTCATGGGTATGGGTAGAGACAAAACCCATCGAGGCTTCAGCAACTACTGGTCCTGTTCGTGGTCCTATTCCTAGTCCTGGTCCTGCTCCTGCTCCTGCTCCAGCTCTTGCTCCTGCACTCATAGATGTAAATGGCACTCGAAAATTCCTTTGGGTCCTTCGCCTCCAACTGTCAAGTGAGTGTCCAAGTACGTATGCATGTGTGTGAGATGGGGGTGCAACCTGTAATTGCACCGAGTACCGAGAAAGCTGCAACACACACACACACATACACATGTAGCAAATACAGGACAAGGAACACCGACGTGGCTATCACATGGCATTAACATAGAGAAACACTTAAACAACTTTGACGGATGGCAATGGCCAAAATCTCCGTAACCATTACCATTTCCAAACAGCATGCACTTGTGTTGCATGCAACACATACCCACACACCAACACACACTTACACTGTCACATCATTTTTATGATTTATGTGCATAATATGAGTGCGTTGCTTCGGTTTGGCAACAATCGCAGCATATTTAGCAGCGCCTGCTGCAATTTATTGCCCAATCCCTTGGACTCTCTCGGGTCTTTCTCTTCATCGCAGGCATTATTGCCAACCAGGATTCGGCCCCAGCAGTCTCCGTTTTAATTTCACTTACAAAACCCTCAAAGACATAAAATTTATTACCAGTTTTCTGAACCCCAAGAATACATTTTTATATATTTTCAAAGCAGAATATATAAAAGAGAAAGAAAACAGAAAAGGCTTAGATATCCTAGAAAATAATATTTAAGGATATTAGTATTATATTAAAACCTTAAAATTTAATTTAAAAAAAAGAGAATTACAAAAAAAAAATAAGTAATAATAATTGATTAGGTTTGTTGAGTGTCCTTTATGAGAACCGTGGAGGAAGGTGAAGGACCGTGAAGGAACTTTTAGCAAATCCTATAAATATTACCTTTTATATCCTCGCAGAAGTTAACCAGTAATATCTAAAGTTTTCCATAAAGTATTTTGCAGTGTAAAATAGACCTGAAATAGCTACAAAAAACCATCAGTCACGACACTGGAACCTGTCAACAATTGAACGTCGAAGCTGTCAAATTAGAAAGGCCCAGAATGGAAATTGAATTTGAATTCAAAAGCCATGGAATGCAAAATTGTTTTGCTGTTCAAACAATTAGACAAGGACCTTAGAAAGGACCTGGACCAGCTTTCAAGTGAAACAATTACTTTTTTCTTACATTTTTTTGCGCAGCTCTCAATCAAAATAAGTTGCCATTGACTTCTTGACATAGGAAACAAAATCAGTTTCCTATTAAAAAATAAAAAATTGAAGCGAAGGTCGAAAAATTATCATCTTTGTATAATTTTCTTAAGAATTTAATTAAATTTCACGTGATTGATTGCACTTGGCTGGAGGGGATGAATGGACAAATGGATGGATGGATGGATGGACGGCCTTTAGGTGTTGGACTCCAAAATCATTTTATAACAGAAAAAGAAAGCAAAAAAAATAAGAAGACAGGACGAAGACGAGAGGCCATAATTAAAAATGAAAGCTGCTTAATAAGTTCTCCTTTGATAGGGCAGGACTTTCTCTTTCTTATTTTGTTTGCTCATTTTTTTTTTGTGCTACAAATTAAGAGACACTTTTATTTTTATGGCCTTGCCCACATTCTGGTTCTGGCCACATGCGTGTAAATTGTGGGCCAATCTCTTGCCACTTGCCACAGAGAACCGGGGTGGTCAAAAATAAATTCTGGTCTTTCGTATTAATGAGGCAATGCGTCACTCCCCAACCCTCGTCCTACGCCCACCTCTCGTATCCTCGTCCTCTTGTCAAGTTCATCAGCATAATTATCAATGGCATTGACTTCATCAGCTGTATTGTATTGTGTTCCTGCCTGTTCTCCCCCCAAAATGTTGCGCAGGATAACGAAAAAAAAAAGAAGGAGACAGAGCGAAGGGAAGGCTGCCGGAAGAGCCGGGCCTGGAAGCTGCCAACAATGCCACATAAAGTGTGTTAATTGTAGAGATTTTAGGAAACGAAATACGGAATACAGAATACGAAATACCCCAAATAATGTTCTTTGGCTTAAAAAGATAAATCGAAAAAGGCCACTGGACTTTGAGGCCTAATAGACCAAATAAAAAATAGACTTAACTTAAAAGATAGCCAAGGTAATGAGGCAAAGTTAGGGGAGGGATAAGGTAGGAATTTTTAAAAAATTACTCATAAGAAAAAACCTTTAAAACCTTTAAAAATCTGTTTTAGCTTGGTATCAATCTATACAACGAAGACCTAAAGATAAATACATTTTTCTGCCGATTTTCTCTGAAAAAAGCAAAGAAGTAACCCTACTTTATTTGTTTACTCCACAAAAATGACCTCTGACCGATTGTCCTTTGGGTTTGGAGTGCCTTAACCTGATTAGCGATAATCAAATCAAGTCCTAGGACCAACAAAAAAACAACCTTTTACCACTTTTGACCCAACTCATCCCATATATTTCTTAAAAGGGAGCAATTTGGTTGGGGAAAGAAACAAAATGCAAATCGTTTGTCACACTCACGGCCATGCACATATGCCACTTATTTATTCCGCATTACGCATTATTCAGATAAAAATTTCTCAGCTGACAGGAGTGCCACGTCCTCGTCTTCGTCCTCGTCCTCGTTCTCGTTTTCGTTCTCGTTTTCGTCCTGGCCCCTTATCGTTATCCCTAGTCCTTTACTCTAACCAGTAATTGTATGTTGACTTTTGCTGAGCTTGGCAAAAGCTTTCCCCGCGACGCATGGCGGCAACCCTTCAATCAATCACCAGCGCTGACAGTTACGCAAATATCAATCAAAAATAAATCGCATGTTGTATGTAGCAACTTGTTTGCCCAGGTGGGCGTGGCAGTCACCGCAGACAGAACTTGCCACGGATTAGAGGAAGCCAAAGCCGAAGATGGAAATGAAACGAAATGAAATGAAATGAAATGAAATAGAATGAAGGGAAGGATGACGATGAAAATATTATGAGATAGTTAGACTATGTGATACCCGCTATTTGTACTTATAGCTTTTCGAGCTAATACTCCGTACTTTTGGTATGTCTTTTAGAGGCTTTTTAATGAGAAATGATACCCCGTACTTCTGGCATTCTCTCTGAAAGGTTTTATTAACATTTCACTCAAATTATAATACCCGTTTCCAGAGTAAGTTGAGAGAAAGTTGAGGAGGTTCTTCTGCTCCAGAAGTTCCTTTGACACGTGGCTCGCGTGGCTCTCCTCTGCCACGTGAGCTTATCCTTTGACCTTGGTTTCAGAATGGTCTGGTACTTTTTTGGTTTTGCCATTTTTGTATCTCTGGCCATTGTTTTCCGCTTTGTTCCACTATTTTTTCGGAGATTGCCTCGCCTGGAAGTGCCAATTCGCCAAGTAATCAAAACACATTCCAAGCTGACAAGTTGGTTTCTCTTTATTGGCGGTGAAATTGATTAAGTTATATGGAATATGATTTAAATTAGTATAAATTTTAGTAAATAGACTTTATTCAAGGCTTAGCGTTTGCCTTTTCTATAAACTATTCGTTTGAGGCTATAACTTGTGACAGGGAAAGCCTTGCCTCATTATAGCGGCAACTGCAACAAAAGCCGCAACACAAGACAAAGCCCAAAAAGGCAGGCGAACTTTTTTGTTTCTGCGGCCAAAGGGGAACATTTTTTGATACCAGAATCTCTGGTCTTGGTAATTGGCTTAATGGCCATGGTTCACAATTAATATTTCAGCCAGCGACGTGACTTACAAGAACAAAATGGCGCAAAAACTTAAAAAAAGAAATAGAAAAGAGAAGAGGGCGTGGAAAATGAACATGAAACTAACACATTGAACTGACATTTTGGAATGAAATATGCAGGATAACAGAACAGGACACTAGCACGTGTGCGAATCCAAGGGTAACTCTTTTTGGCCAGGCCAGGAAGAGTGCCAAAGGACCTTAGGGGCCCGGGGAGGAGCATCTGAATAATTTATGTAACAATTGCGACACTTTTTTTCATCTCTACTCGTAGTCCAGGACGATGGGTATCTACAAGTTTAATGGCATTGTTGCTTTGGGCCTTGGCCCAAACGTGTCGTAAAAGTAAATAGAGCAAATATGGGAGCATGCAAGACGAACGGGGGCATGGCACTGCCCGAGGGGGCAAATGCAACAGCTGCGGCAAAAAAGGAGGCCAGGGGCAAGGCAGGAGCGATCTCCAGAGGAAATCCTGTTTCGGGCTAAGTGAATGAAATATGGAGGCCTAATAAAATTTTTATGAAATAAAAGTGATGACTTTCACTTTTGCCTTTTGGCAACTCGTTGTCTCCCGTATCTGTATCTGTACCATTGTATCTGTATCTTTGTATCTCTCTTTGTATTTGTGAAAAAAGAAGCCTAACCTGTTGCTTTCGTCGCCTTTCCAACCTTCGTGTAATTCTTGGCAACACCAACACATCTGACATGCAATCAAAATGCCAAAAGGAATATTTTTTATTTACATAACACACTTGACTTGCCGGGTACGACGGCGACTTTCTCCCTCCAATTTCCTCCAAACAATTCCGTTGGGAAGCCTTTCAAGTTTTTTTTGCTAGCCAAAAATTGATGTCTCTTCTGATGGAAGACAATTTGTAAAAGGGCGTCCAGAAGGGTGAATGCCACAAAAATTAAATTAAACAAATAAAGGAGTGAAGGTTCGATGATTTTTAACAATTACTGAATTACTTAAATATTTATGCTAGAAATAAAGTGTCAAGGATTTTAAACTTTAGTAAATATTTACGTTATTTTAAAACACCGTTTTTTTCTACACTTTAACAAGGTTATAAATGATTTAAAAACAAAACAAAAACACATACTCGTCTAAATGCAACAATTAAAATTGTCAACCAACTCTGTAGTTTTCGTTGCACAGCCAAAAGGCATTAAATATTTATGAGTTCTTGCAACAAAGACAGTTGAGAACGAGAAAGGGGACAGGGGTCAGGAGCAGGACAAGGGGTCAATCCAATTAGAAGCCAATTAGAGAAGGACAACCCGAAAGTTAAAACAGGGCTAACGTTGCGTATACGCGATGTGCGGGCGGGGCAGCAAAAACTAAACAATAACAGGGATAACATAACAGGAACTCGGCTTGGCCATAAAGCCAGCATGAAATGGCTCACACATACACACATTACTACTTCAATTTCACTCACACTAATACATTCAAAAACACACACATACACACACAAGAACCATTAAATGCGCTTTAATTTTTGTTGTTTTCTGCCTTTTTAGCTTTCACTTTTGTTGCTCCTTTATTTCACTTTTGCAGCAAGCGTTGCACGTTGCACGTTGCCCCCATTTTGGTATGCAATAAATTGCGCCACTTGAGCAAAGTTAATAAAGTTACAAATAGTTTAAATATTTATTTACAGTTTTTTTGTCGCTTCTCTTTTTTTGTTTTGTTTTTGGCCAACAATTTGTGCAACGCCGTTGCCAGTTCATTGCGGAGTTGCCCCGCAGTGGTTGCAGGCCGTGTTTTTATTGCTTTTGTTGCCTACGTGACATTGCCAACAAGCCGCAATCCGGGGAGGCGCCACCGCCACCGCCTGCCACGACAAGGGGACAGAACGAGAGGGCGAATGGGGAATGCGAATGTGGCAAGGGGAATGTTTAAGCCAAAAAACCACAAAACGGGCAAAAGACAACATCCACACGACAAGAAGTTCATCCTTTTTGACCATTTTTTAAAGAGGGATAAAGGTTAATAGGAAAAATAGCATAAATTACATTATATTATAATTTAAAAACAGAATTCGATTTTAAATAATTTTTTTTGATGAATATTAAGTTAAACAAGTTTTAAAAATAGTCTCCAAGTTTTTCAAAAGGTTTCGATTTCGAATGGAAATTTGGGTCCTCTCAGGCTTTAAGGCTTTTAAGATGAGTAATTTAGTTTAAGGCCTAGGAAATCGAAATAATATTAAAAATAAATATTAATATATATTGTCTAGAAGTCTAATCCCCTCGGAATCCCCTGTAACTTGGATCCTGCCTTGCTGAGCGAGCAACAAAACCCACTACTGGCCATTGTAGCAGCTTCTGTTCAAGTCAAACTTAAAATGCGTAAACAATTTCTTTGACAAGTGCAGGCTCCTGGCCCAACACAGGCAACTAAAGGAGTATTTACATATATACACGTATTTAAAATATATACAAAATATATACATATATTTCAGGAATCTCAGGCAGGGAAACATACTTGGAGGCGACCCCAGACAAATAGAGTCCGAGGTGTTTCTTTAAAGGCTCAAAAGTGGTCCGACATAATTAGCCAGAAACACGATTTCCATCTGGTCAGAGATGTTTTAAGTGGGTGCCTCCACATCAAAGCGTTTTCGGGCCAGGACATGCACATCTGTTAATTTATGCCTCTGACCGCAAAACCAAAAATAAAACAAACAAAAAAAATGGTATAAAAGTAAATAAATAAGCCCTTTTTGGCCAAAAAGGAGAGACACGTGTCCCTCCCTGGCAAGTGGAAATTCGGTTTCCGGGACTCGACTCGAATGAGAGTCCTGTGGTTTCTCGATGGCCATACATGAATGAATTGTTGCAAACAACTGGTTTATTTTTCGGGGGTTCCTTTTGGTTTTTCACTTTTTGAATATAAAGTTGAAAATGCCAAGCAAACTTTCGTCTCCGTCTACGATTTTATGGTCCGAAGTTGCTCCGTCACACTTCCTCCTTGGCTATTGCTGGCTGGTTTTCTCTGGCGTTGATAAATCACAAAATGAAGAACAGAAAACCGGAGAGAATGGAGTCATTTCCGCTCGATTCACAGCTGGCTCCATCCACCAGCTGATTTACAAAGGATGTCGAATATGATGCACACACCCACTAAAATACACTAAGGATATTCCACTGTCAAATATTATATTTTATCCTTAAAACTTAAAGGAATCAGACTCTCTTTTAAGAGTTATTTAATACCCGGTACTACTTCTTAAATATGAATATACTTGAAGTTGTTATCATGACTATATGATACCTAAGATAAGATATCCTAGGAGCACTTTTGGACTTTGATTTTGATAAGATACAAAAAAAGATATTCGTTTGCAGGTACATCATAACCAAAACTTCTCATGACATGACTGGATTTCCTCGACTGCTGATTATCTTTTAATTAAAAATGATTGCAAAGAAAGGTCTAGTTATTTTTTTCAGTGCCCCAGTAGCTTCATAAAACTTGGTATTAAAAATTGAATAAATGAAAAAAAAAAGAAACGAGGAAAACGACTAACCATTTTATAGTTTTTACACACTTTTACAGAAACCCATGCCTGTACGTACTATATATCATATATCATTACACACTTTACACTAAGAAGCCAAAAAAGGGGCGTGGCAGAGCAGGGCGTGGCAGAGCAGGACGTGGCAGAGCAGGGGCAGGGGAAGTATCCTGGGCAGTATCCCGGTGTGAGATATGGGATGTGCAACGATATTTTACAATATAATTATGTCAACTACAGAGCATGACGACAAAATCTCCAACGAGCTCTCAACTTCAACAATACTTTATGTGTGTGTGTGGGAGGGGGGAGGTCAAGGGGCAAAAAAAGAGTGTCGGAGCCAGCATATGAAATGATGTCACCCGCCGGGATTACAAGCGGTCTTTGAGATTTCACATTCAACTGAATCAGAAGCTTTCCAGCTGCACGGGCATCCATCTCCTCCTGCCACCATTTATCCTGCTCCGAGTCCGAGTCCCAACTCCCCTTTTGCACTTTGGTTTTTTTTTGTTTATCATCACAGTATGAGTATGCCTGTACCTCTGACCCCCAATTCATACCCCCGTCGAACATTCGCAATTTTGCACACTTTGCACTTTGTTGAAAACAATTTAACCCGGTTTACCCGGGCTATCTCCCCCCCGATTTCGATTTGCTTTTGGCTTTCCACCGCATTCTGGCAGGCAATGAAATTAATTCAGCATAATAATGGAACACACACCCACTCGTACATATAATATATACAGAAATATACAGAGAAAAAATAAATAAATAGCCCCCGCTGGAGTGTATCAACGAAATTAATGATAATTCCGGGCAGTGAAAAAATTCAGCAAACAAGCCGCAAAAGTAAATCCCTTTTTTTGTTCGGTTCTCTGCTCAATGGGATATGGATTTATTGAATTGCTTTTTTGATGCTTGAAATAATAATTGAAAAATATGAATATTTCATATAAAGTTTGATTATTGTCTTTTCCAAACCTAAAACCTGTTTATACTTTTTAATCCTAGTACTTCAAGTTTGTCTCACCTGACTCTTTCCGGGGACCCGGAAATTTGCTTTTCAGAGATTCTCTTGCCCCTCTTTCTTTGGGGCGCCCCTCAACAGCAATGAAAATTTTAATTACTTTGCCACTTTCGGCGGCTGACTTTGCGGTTAGCTGCTTAATAATCGCTCACGAATCAAAGCTCATTTGTCTCAGTAAACCGCAGTCGCTTTCGCACAAATACATGTACATGAAGGCCCAAATACTCACTCACACATACACACATTGGTAACCACAAACGCCGCAGGATATGCTACACTTGTTTGCAATAACTCTTTACGGGACACAAAATAAAGCCGAACGAGAAAAGTCCTGCCCAAAAAAAAAAATAATACAAAAAGCAAAGCACTCCATCATCGCATTACTCATACGCCGCATGTGACCAAATATTTGCCCACTCACGCTTACACACACCCAAACACACACACAGCCACACACACAGCCACACAAACACCCACACACACAGGTTACTGTATCTGAAAGATACTTTTGGATACTTTGTGAAGCACATCAAATTAGCGCTCTCGAATGCCACAAAACCATTTTGTTTGGCCAACAAAACACTCACTTCTCACTTTTTCGAGCCTGGTCGTTTTCAACACCGGGTTTTCAACACTGCAATGCCTGCAGCCAATCCCTAACCTTTGACCCCTCCAAAATCGCCAGCAACGGGGTGAAAGGGCGAGAGGGTGAGAGGAAAGCCAAATCCAGAGCCAAGCCCACTGCCAACGACACTCAGCCAAAAGGCAAACAAATACAAATCCTATTTGAATTGTTGGCAAGTATTTGGCCTTACACGGCACTGAAAAAAATCAATACAAAAAGATTTATTACATATTTATTAAATATTTCTATTAATTGAATAAAAGAGAACAAACAAAGGTTCTGGATAATGAAAATACAAAATTCATGATACAAATTAGTTAGTATTTTCCAATACTTTATTAAGTTGTAATAACTTTGATTTTACTTTTTGCATAATTTGTAGAACAAATTGTGGTATAATTTTTTGGCAGTGCAAATCTCAGGTCCAGTCACTAGGAACCAAATCAAGTGGCATCAACTGAAGCTACAACATTGCCTCCATTTTGGGACTTTATTCGAAGACGTTGTCGAGTCTTGGAGGGAATCGGGGCTAAGCAAATATTAATCTTGCCAAGATAGCAAATCCCTCAGGTATGCCATCCTCCAACCATTCTCCACCCATCCCAACCCATCCCCCTAAGCCAAATCAATTGCAATTACAACAAACAAACACTCCTTCTCGAAGGAGGATAGAGGAAAGGCAGGGAGTGCCCTCCTGGCGGAAGGAAGGACCTGAAGTCGTGAAGTCCTGGTTGCAGGGCAAAATGCAAATGCAAATCGAAATCGAAATGAGAATCACGTTCCATTCCGCTGTGCAATGTCTTTTACATTTTGCGTTTCAGCTTTCGAGTCTCTGTCCCTGCATTTGTTGCCTTTTCCACTGGAGTTTGTTTGCATTCGATTGCTTTGCTAAACATGTGCAATGAAAAATTCGTGCATAAAAAACTGGAATTCCGCTGATGTCCTGGCAGCGTCCTGACTAACCAAAATCCCATTAAATTGACACTCGGCTTTTTGGATAAAGGCAATTCATAAATATGATTTGTTGGAAAGTATTGTACTCGGACTGTTTGATACCCGGTACTCGCCGGTTACCTTCTTAAACCCCTAGAAAACCCTGTAATAAGTCAGCATAGACAGAAGGCCATAAGTTTTAAGTGAAACAAACAAGCAAATAATCAAATTCCATTCACAAAATTTTCGTATTGTTAGAGAAAAATATATTCGATATAATTTTTTGCTGACATGTCGCAGGACACCCTCGCTCGTCTACGCAGGGAGAGGAAGGCCTGGTTCCGTAATCAGCCAGCAGGATTCGAGGCCCACTCGGCACGCAAAATGGATGGATCCCTCAATTTAATGCACTGGGAGTGCGCCGTGCCCGGCAGGAAGGGCACCCCCTGGGAGGGCGGCCAGTACTGGCTGCAGATCATGTTCGGTGAGGACTATCCCGAGGAGCCGCCAATATGCAAATTCACGCCTCCATTGCTGCATCCAAACATTTTTGCGTCGGGAATAGTTTGCCATTCGATGTTGGTCCGTGATGGGGCCTGGCAGCGCGACACCAGCATCAAGGACATCTTGATGGCCATCCAGGATCTTCTGCACACACCGGACACCAAGCACCCTGTCCGGGCCGACGCCTCGAAGCTCCTGGAACACAGCCAGGAAGAGTACGACGAGAAGATCCGAGCCCAGGCCAAGACCATGCCTCCCATTTGCGAGGACTAGCTGCATTGGATCCTTCGGCTGTAGTCTTTTTATCCTTTTTATCCTAAGATCCAGCCATACACTAACCTTAATACCATTCCAATAAAAAACTAATGAAGAATTAAATTTTGAACCCCAATATTTGAATGCAGATTGATAGGAAATCGAAATATTAATCGTTTGAGGTATTTTTTTTTAAAGATCAGATAAGGATTGCTTGAGCTATAGCTATCTCTCGGGGCCAAATGTGGATTTCTTGTGGATGTGGATCAGAAATATGTATCTTTTTCAACATTTGGATGGAGGATGATAGGGCATCGATGTAGCAATCGTTTGAGGTATTCCACTTAATGATCGAATGGGATTCGGATGAGATATGGATGGATCGGTGGAATTCCATGGATTTTCAAGGGATGCTTGAGATAATAAATCAATAAATTATTACAAATACGTGACCTTTGACCTATGATAATCGTATGAATTGTAACTTGGCTTATGCCATCGGATGGCGTAAATAATTAACAGTTAAAGTCGCACAAAAATGTTGAAAATTTCCTTCAGAGAGGTGGGAAATAGCAAGTAGAAGAGCAAGAAAAAAGGCAAAAGAAGGGCAACATTCATCATGTCCGAACATGTCCGAGATAAACCAAAACAGAAGACAAATGAAAGTTCATAAATTGTCAAGCAGCCGGAAAAAAAGAAGGAAATGAAAACAAAATTCTTTCCCTTCCTCCCACTCTCTAGTATTTTTTCTTGCACTTTTCCATTTGCTTTGTTTTCCTGGTAAAAAACGAATAAAAAAACGAAAGAATACTAAAAAGTAATTCCATTTCCCATTCTTTATCTTTCTTAATGTCAGTAGAATTTTTGTTAATCAAATGTATTTTGTGAGTTCGCTTTTGGTTCTTCGGGGAAAGAATTATGTTTTATTTTATTACAGGATTTAAATAAGGGAGTATTTTAGTTTCCGAATAATTTTTTTTCAATTCATAAAGTAATTTCCCATCAAATTTATTTCAAGTTAAAAAATAATGTCCTCCCTCTACTCGAGCTCACTTTATCAAATCAATTTTCCAAGAAGGTTCTTGAGAACCCACATAAAGGTCCTTCGCCACCTCCCAAGCCACCCCGCCTGGATGCTACTACCTTGGGGCCTCTGTTTGCTTTTGGCCACGCTTTCGGTTAATTGGCAATGCAAAGTCGCGGCCGAAACAAAAGGCCAAGTTCTCCAGCTCCCCCACCAGAATGCTAATGAAGCGCAAGATGCTCTCCCTCCCTGGCCTGAACGAGAACGAGACTTAAAGTTTTAAGTGTAAATCGCTTCAATGCCAAAAACGAAATTATTATAAAATCAAACAATGAACAGAGCCCACGGCGAAACCGGCGAAACCAGGTCCAGGGCCAGGTCGGGTCATAATGAATATGGAAAATATAGGAAATAACGGAACCAACTTGACCCCTTGCTTGCCGAAAAAGCATTGGGAGAAATTTATCGAAAAGGTTTCTATAAACTTTCAAAAAACTTCAAAACCAACCACAAAAATATGCAAGATCATAGGATTTGCTTCCAAATAACAGTTTTTTGTCTCTAAATTCCATAAAAAATTCTTTCTAAACCATAAACGTATCAAATAAACTAAAATTTTATTTAAAAAGTTTTCGTGGTTTCCTAAAAAGCTAGAAAACTTATGAAGAAAAGTTTAACATTTTTAATTTATCATCAATTGGGATAAATAATAAATAATTGAAGTAAAATATAGAAAACTCATAAACTGCTTTGAAATGTCAGTACTTAAAATGATAAAATTCCAAGATGAAACACTTTTAATTTCAAAACAAAAAAGGAACATTCTCCAAAGTATGGTATTTTAAACATTTTGGCTTAAACGAAAAGATTTCCAACCTGATGGCAGGAAAGGCTCAAAAAGTGTCACTTCTATTTGCAAAAGACACATTTCCAAGTGCATTTTGCATGGAAATTGTGAATGCATGAAAAGGCTTTTGGCCAGATTCAGATACAGAACACAGACACTGATTCAGGCTGTCGAGGCCCACAAAAACATGGCCATGGCCAGATGGCCAGTTGGGATGGGATCGGATGGGATGGGGGTGTGTCGGTTGGTTACTTTGTGGCCAGGCCGGAATTTAATGAGTTCTTTGTTTATGTATTCTCATTTATCTGAAATTACCACGCACAGGTATGGCCCAGGCCCAGGACCTGGACCAGGCCCAGGGCTGATTACGCGCCTCTTAAAGTTTTTCGCGCAAATGTAATAATAAAATTGCAGCTTATTACCGTTTCGAAGCTGACGCTGAAGCGGAAACGGAAGTGGCAGTGGCAGTGGGTGTTGACTTAGGACCGAGCAACGGTACTGGTTTCATTACGTCCCTAAGTCCAGAGTCCACTTCACCTGATCTTCCTCGCCATAATCCGGCGACAAATGGAAGATGGGCATAAATTTCCAAATGGTTTCTCCTTTTATGACTGAAGCTGTCAGAGCAAAAGCAACAGTTGGATAAATAGACCCAACCAGGGTGGTGGGCTGGTACGAAACAGCTTTAAATCAAGTTTTATAAAATTATCATAAAATCAGTTTTGCACGGGAAACGCCGTTCCAACAGGACTCTTCTGGGCGGGCATTTTCATATTGAAAAATGTCAAACCCGATACTTATAGGGATTTTTATAAATTCGGAGTAAAAAAAGGTGGGAATAGTATCGGGAATCATAGCCTAGAGAAACCAATCTCAATTATTCTCCGAAATAAAAACATTCTCTGGGTACCAACAATCTTACCAAGAATAATCACTACCTTTACCCCAAAGGAAAATAGATAGATAAATACAACTTTTTTGACCAACTTCCATAAAGTTAAGCAGTCCCTGTTGCTGGTCAACATCCATTTCTATTTCAGATTCAGATTCAAATCCAAATACCAAGCAGCAAATCCAAATCCGAGTTTTGGTCCTGGTCCTGGTCCAAAAAGTTTCTTTCACATATCGCATGCTAATGCTTTTGACGTCTCCCTGCCGGGACGTAGGATTATCAAGGACGAAGCCGCAAAAAACTTGGCCAACACAAACTCTGCCATGTCGCCTAATCTAAACAGTCAAAGCAGCGGAAGAGCCCAGCGACATCGGTAAAAAAAACCAAAAAGGGAAAAGAAAAAAAAAACCAGAAAAGCCCATTCAAAAAAAGCACAAAGGAACAAATGGCGTAAAAAACGGAAATACAGGCAGAAGGGTTACAAAAAAATAAGGAATACAGGAGACAAAACAATGCTGTGTGAGCACTATAAAAAAATTCTATATTTTCGAACGATTTTTTAGCATAATTTTCATCAAAAATTGCCTTCACTTTTTAGAAACTTTACACAGTTTACAAACAACAAAATGTTCTTTATTTTTTTGCGTAAATACATTTTTTCGTGTATATATTTGTTTGTTAGCCCGAAAATGTGGATTATTGTGCGAGTTGTAAGCGTATTTGAACTTCCCGGTTTCAGTGTTTCATTGACTCCGCCTTGCCAGAAACTAATAAAGATAAAAAGGGCAATTCCTGATCCTCTATGGCTGTCTCCTTAACAACCTCCAACAACCTGGTACCCTTAGTATTTACACTTCCGTTTCCGGTAAGCCAACCTGCATATGTTTAGTTTCCACTTCATCAAAAATCAAGATTAAAATACTGCTGATTTAATAGATTTACTTTGCAGAAATAATAAAACAGACATGATTTTGATTTTCTATAAACTTTATATTCCTTATTTGGAATATATTTGGAATATATAATATTTACCTGGAACATTCAATATAAAAAGCTTTCTAAGCCTTTGATGGCCGATGGCTGAATGTCAATTTGAGTAAATTGCATGTTTATTTATCCGTTGATTAATGGTCGGGAGCACACAGGACATAAGGTCCTTAGGTCCTTGGCCGCATGTCTTCAATCATAGAAGGTTCCCATACGTTTATATTTGAATGTATATTTATGTATTTTTTTTGTATGCCCTTTGGTTCATTTATGCATAAAATTTATAGGCCGAAACCAGCATATTTGTGTCATTAGCCGCAAATTTTTGAACCATTTGTCATTAGAGCTGAATGCCGGGTCCGGGTCCGGGTCCGGGTCTGGGCCCAAAATGGACCAAGAATTTGCATAAAACAAACGGACACAGCCTGGCCTACATATCTTAGTGTGTGTGCGTGTATGTTTTGGCCATTTTGCGATGCCAAAATGTGTGACCGACAAGATTTATCAAGTAATAACAGACATTTCGGACAACCCATAGACCCATTAGTCACACGCTGTTTGACATTGTCTGAAAATATCATTTTAATCACAGACCACACACACACACTTAAACATATGCGGATGCGGATGTGGATGCAGATGTGGATGCGGACGTGGATGCGTCGGTGAGTTTTCCAATCGAAGTCATGGTCGAAGTCATTGGGTGCCACACAAAAACCAAAGGTGACTAAACGCACAAACTCTTATGTATGGTACATCTCAGTCAAAACAAAAATTGTAACTATGGTATATGATATCCGGAACTTTCGCTGGTAATCAATAACTGCATTCTAAGCCAAGAATACAACTAATCTTATCGCCTCGACAAGCTTTAATAATCTTATCAAATTTCATGTATTACAATCTATATCAATGAATTTATATATTACAATACTATATAAGCGAAAAATTACTCATTAAATTGCATTCAAAATTGATTGGCAAAGTCCACAAAGTCTATGTCGAAGGCTTTATCGAAACGAAGAATATTTCCAAAGAGTCTAAACTTCAGGCTGACATTCGGATTATCGATCTCGTCCATTTTTGTATTGATCTGTTCGAGAAATCCATACAATTGATGGATTTTCTGCTGCAAATCATGGAAATCGGACTGGAAAAACGTTTAATAAATAAGCTGAAAATATCCGACAATAGTATACATATATAGTTTTTACCTTAATCATCTCATCAACGGTCACAATTTCTATTTTCTTATCTACGACTCCCTTGATGTCAAATGAGGCAACAGCCAATTGTTTGCCGCGACATAAATATGACTGAAGTAACCATGACCGTAGGCGGAAATTACGGCGCCAATTGATACTTTTTAAAATGACCCTAACGGTTGTCAAGGAGCACTTCTCCAGCTCCTCGGGGTCAGTGCTGTATTTTATATTGTAGAATATATGAATTAAAAGTTATGCACCAAAAAGTTAATAGGTATAAATTAAACAACATTACAGATCACCCAGCTTTTCGGTGTTTGTCACTCCAGTAACTTCGCCAGAATAAAGCAATCGGAATCGACCCAATTGTGCGGTGAAAATGCCATAAGTTTGGTCCCTTGAATCCACTGGGGCATCCGTATCGGGACTTTTTCCCGGCTCATCTAGGAAAAGAAAAGATATTTTTAACTTACCACTAAATAAGAGCTGACGTGCCTTATATGAGTATGATATCCGCTCGCATGGAGTCAAAGATTCTTTTAACAATCTTAAATAGATGCATCCTTTTACCCTAAAGGCCTCCATTGAGATTTCCTTGGTAAACGCGGATGCAGGCTCAGCTATAATTAGCTCGTGCAATATCCTGCGACAGGCAAAAAAATCATAGTCCTGTCTTATAAAGGATATTTTATCAATTTTCATAAAGTAGTACTGCATCATATCGAAATGGCCGGGATATTCGTCATTTCGATGGACAAATTTCTCATAGTTTTCGCTCAGATTAAGTGGATATTCGCGATACTCTGGCGTTCGAAAATATTTTATGGTTGACATCGGGACCAATTTTGTACTCTCCGGAACGTAGCGCAAAAGGCTTCGCAAACGAATGTCGCTGAACTGCATCATTTTTTTGTCACTGAATTATTCTTTCGGGTTGCAAGCAAAAAAAAAAACGATTATTTAGAAAAATATATATAATATATATAATTATATCTAAAATAAAATTATATCTAAAATTGGACATATTTTAATAATTTAATTAAAACTTTTAAATTTTGGCTGGCGCTTACTGACTCTTGACTCATCGTTTGTCAGGACGCATTTTCACCGGTAGCAGGCGAATGGCGGAGGTTCTGACTGATTTATATCTTGGGTTAAAAACTTTTCACGCCGAAATGAAATTAAAAATTACAGAACGAAACCGAAAACGAAAAGGAAAGAAAATTGGATACTATGGGGAAAATTTTGTTGAGTAACTTTTTGATTTGTCTAGCACCTTTCCAATCCCAGTCCAAATCCACAACCGCTGTCTTAAGTTTTAATTACACGGAACGTGAGCAAAATAAAAAAAAAATGTTTTTTTATACCCTGAAATAGGGTATTATTAATTATTAATTTTGGGCACAAGTGTTCAACGCAGTGCACAGACATCTGCGGCCCTATAAAGTATATAGTAAAATTGTTGTTTTTTTTTTCGAGTCGAACTAATGTCCCGTCAGTTGACTAAGGACAACGCCAAGAAATAAAAAAATAGTTTTCGGAGAAATAGTTTCACGACTTTATTCTTTGGATCTCAGCTTAAGACTAAAAATCAAATGCAAATTGGATTGAGGAGAAGCCTCAGTATTTGAACAATATTTGTATTTCTGGAGAGCCTCGCTCTTGGGTTCTTAGGATTAGAAAGTGTTGAAAGAGGGCAGTCAAATCTGCTTAGGCAGGCTTTAGGATGTTTACAAAAACGGCTGCGCTGCCAAAGATAAATGAATGCTGCGCAGCTGGGATTCATTATGGAAAAATACTGGAGTACATTACTGTTTTCTTTGAATTAATAGAAGTGGCTGGTTTGGACCACCCAAATACGTCACTATATATATGTAGGATATTTATTGTTTACACAATTGTTTATCTTAATAATATTTGGTATTATAATAGTTTGGTTATTCTATTTAGTGTTTAATAAAAAGATGACTCGTGCCAATACTTCTTGATCTCCGGACATACGACGACTACACGACTTGCGATGACCATCGATCGTCGCATATCGATAGCCATCGTTACATATATTCTTGATTCTTGATCAGGATGAACTCGCGAGTCTCATATAACCATATAACCGAAAGATAGGAAATGCTATAACTTTAATGATTTTCAAGAAAAAAAATTAAAAATGCAACCAAATTCGGACGGAATTTCTTGTTATTATTAATGTGCTATATTATGATGATTGTTGTTATGGTTTTTGCATTTGAAAACAAATGAGACTCGAATGAGTTTGTTCGTGTGTTTGGTTTCGTTTGGGTGGACGTGTGGGGAAAATGGCAAAAATTACCCAAGAAATGTTATTTTTTATGTCCCTTTAACTGCCTGTCCGTTGCCCATCAATTTTACTAACTTCTCGAGAAAGCATTTCACCCAAAAAAAAAAATAAAAAAAATGAGGGAGCACACAAGCTCAAGTCGAACATAAAAATCAAATTTCCGCATAAATTGTTGCCTCAACATATATAATATTTATATTTTGTGAGAAATTGGAAAGCATTCCCGTCCTTTTTAGTCCTTTAAATTTGTAAATAATGTACATATTCCTATATGTGTGTATACCCTTAGAGAAATTCGAATCGCTATTATAATTTAGAGAATTATCCAATTCAAATTAAAGGGTATCTGAATTGCCTTTCATTTTATTTCTGTGATTTATTGCCTTTTCACAATTTTTGCTTAGTATAACAAAATGACTAATTCTCGACCGACACCGATAATTTGCGCTGATTTACACTTCAAAATTTATTTGTAGAAGCAATGATATTAATTAAAAAATATAGATCCAAATTGCTTAATAATCACATTTTTTGTATATATTTTTATTAAAAATATTTCTAACAACTTCTTACATTTAAACGCACTTGCAAACTTAAGTTGTACTTTACGTTTTTTTTAATTTGCGGAACTATTCAACCGATACGGACGAACAAAGGAAACAAACTGA
The DNA here is from genome assembly GCA_035047325.1 of Drosophila vallismaia. Lineage (NCBI taxonomy): Eukaryota > Metazoa > Arthropoda > Insecta > Diptera > Drosophilidae > Drosophila > Drosophila vallismaia. The sequence goes on along the minus strand of JAWNPU010000025.1, from coordinate 8,110,262 downwards.
TGGATGTATTTATTTTTAAATCCATTTACATCATCGCGGTTAACAATGGGCTTATGAGTTTAAAAACAATGCATTTTACAACATATAAAACTGCAACTAACCTTATCTTCTCGGCAAATATTGATAATCTTATCAAAATTAAATTTATTACAAGCAATTAAATCATCGAAACTCTATACTTGGGGGGAATGTTGGGATTGTCGAGGTACCGGGTTTTGTATACCAGATTGAATTATTTTATTGCTTTAATTATTTGTCACTATCTACTGTATTTGGCCCCGGGGGCCTTGTAGGGTTAAGGGATATATAATCAAGTCAATGACGACGAGAGACGAGAGACAAGAAAAGCTCTCGGTTTTTGCCGATTAGAATTAGAATTAACGCTATAACCTTTGAACTCCTCCCGTCCGATAAGGCAGCTGAAAATGAGAATTTTTGTAAAAAACCGGAATACGAGAACAATTATTGATTCAGTTTGAGATTTGTACGCAATGAAGCTGTTGCCAGTTTTGATATTTCTAAGCTTGGCCATTTTTTTGGCAATAGTCCGGGGAAATGAAGTGCCCGGTGATTCCGAACAGGATGATTTGGTGGCCGAGAACGAGGTGGACATTGATGGAGACTCCGATGAGAGTAAGGACAAGCCCTTGGGCGTGGCATCGATCAAGGTGCGGCATGTCAGCGAGGATCCGGATCTGTGCTCGCAGCTGTCCCGCTACCACCCGCATCACCCACTGTGCCACAGCTACTGCAAGCGGCAAGGTCATTGGGTGGGTCAGTGCAAAAAGGAGATATGCCACTGCTTTAATTTCTAAACAATACAATACTCCAATATATTTTTTGTGAGAACAACAAAATATATATACATATGTGTATTAAAACTAAAGTTTTCAGTGTTACATTATTTAGAATTTCCAAGTTTTAATTTAATTTTCAAGTTGCTTGCAAAAGTTCTCTTATTATTCTTGATTATTAATTAATCGAGAGATTTTCAAACTTTATAAAACACAGGAAATGGCTTTTAATGGAAATAATATTACATATTTTCGCACTCTTCACTCACTCCCCATCTCGTTCATCTTCGATTTTTACAGTTATATAAGAAAAATCTGGAAGAAATTGATGAATTTTATTAAAAATTTCATATTTTAAATTTCGATTCATATTATTCTTATATTTAATATGTAAGATCCTTTATCTTTAGATTTTCTTAAGTCAATTTTTAACTCCTACTCACTCGCACTGTCTTGTGTCCTGAGTGCGGTATCCCTTTCATATGATAATTTTATATTTAACAGTGGTTTAAAAAAAAAAAAACCAAAAAAAACCACACAAAAAATAAACAATGAAAAATAAAAAAACTAAGGAAAGAGCTCGCTGGAAAAACATGACGCCAGTCGAATTGTTTGCATGGAAGCCCCCCCTTTCCCAGGAATTTATGTTTATGTTTTTGTTTTATTTTTTTTTTCTCTGTGGAAGAATGGAAACAAAAAGCCGCCTTGTGTGTGTAACGAGTGACACCTACTATTAGCACACACACTCCCATACACCCACCCACTACCTTTGTTGTTGCTGCTGGGGAGCTCATGTTGCTGCCCCTAATGCCGTTGTTGCAACTTTGCTTTGTGGGGCCGATGGCATTGTGTGCATATACACTGCGAGAAATCTGCGACCCATTTTAAAGAATTTCCTAAATAAAGTTCTATAAAGGACATACATTTGATTGATTTTTGTGATTTTTGTGGCAGTGTACAGTGGCGGTGGACAAGCCAAGTACAGAATATGAATATTCATGAACTGAATGCAGGCAGAGGCACTCGTCGTATTTTGAAGCAGCCTTTGTACAACTTTCGGAGACATCCTGCGCGGTACCTGCCACCTGCCAACTGCAACCCCCTCTTGCCACACCTCCTCGTTTTTTGTGCAACATCCTAGTCAGCTATCCTAATTACCAAATTGGCTCCACATTATATCATCATCTTTTGGCTTAATTTAAATCAGCAATTAACGCTGACGCTGGTCTGGCTTTTCCACGAATCCTACGAATCCCAAAATACGAATTTAAATATAAATCATGTCCTGCCAGCAGGGGCTTTCAGAGAGGGAGGGAGGGTTAGTTAGTTACTATTTTAATGAATGTCAAAAAGCGGCACGAGCATGCCAATTATCCAAACTAGTTGACATTTGCAAAGCAAGAGGGTCAGAGGTCGCTGATATTCGCATTATTGGCCAATTTTGATTGATGGGCTTTGTTATTCTGGGTGTTTTTTTTTCTTTTGTATTTTCTATTCAATTTTAATGAAAAAATTGGCGCAACCCTTGCCCCGAGGTTTTTCCGCTTTTGTTTTTCAAGTTTAGATGTGACAAGGAAAATGGGCAAATACGAAATAGATTTCTGTTTTTCTGTTGAAAATGATTTTGGCTCAATATAATGTGACGTCTCTCACTTTTGATAAGGGTTACCACCGGATCCTGTCAAATGATAAGCAGCCGACAAGCCCTCAACCTCGAAAAGGTCTTGCCGCCAGAGATACCAAAAGTGTTATCATTACAACACTCTCGAGCGGACAGGACATCCCAGGATGGGGGGCCAAAACCAGCCTCGATTGCCTGTCCAATTAAAAATTCAAAAGCCTTTTTTCAGCCACTCACCAAATTGGCGAATTACGTGCCAAACCAAAAGCCAGAAGGTTCTAACATTATGATTTATTTTTAGATCGATTTCCATGTTCCGGGGGCAAACATCAAACACATGATGAAGGATAAATCTTTCTGGATCGAATCGAATTAAACAGTAAAAAAAATATAAGCTTTTTGGATAGAACATTATACTCTTATTTGGTAACCTCATTCAAACATCCTTAAAGAATCCTTCTAATTCTTTCTAAGTCCTTGTTTTAACTTCCTCAGAGCCTCCTGTTTGATTAGATGTAGAAACTTATTAGTAAGATTGTTTATCGTTTGAGTGAAAAGCAGAAAAACAGAAGCCAAATCGCATCACATCGCATATATAATTGCCGCCAAGGGACACAAGGGATCCTGTGTCCTGCTACCTGCTACCTGTATCGTGTATCCCGTAGTCAGTATCCAGGATCCTTGCCTGAACAACCGGCATATACATATTTTCGTGTATATCTTTATAATAATTTGTTTGCCGGCAAAATTCTCCCCGGGGCGCATTTAACTAAACGCCGCCAAGGACATCATGGGGTGCCATATAATAGAAGGGGGATGGGATATGAAGTGGAGAGGTGTAGAGAACGCAGGAGCGCCAGTAAAGAACGAAGGATGGCCAGTTTCCCGGCTAAGAGCTGCTCACTGCTCGTGGCAATTATAAATTGTTGAAAATAATTTCATTAAATATGTAAAAAGGCGAAAGCGCCAAATAGGAAAGTGTATTAGAGGACCTACCAGAGAGGATCCTTTCCAACCGAGTGTCCTGCCAGTGTGTGTGTGTGGGTGTGTGGGTGTGTGAGTGTGTGTGTGTGGGTGTGTGTACGTGCCCGCCATTAACTCCTCCTTTCCCTTGCCCTCGCCACTTCCGTATCCTATCTATCGTTCGAACTTTGACTTCCGGTGGCCTCGCCAAAAAACCTTCTCCACTTTCAGGGCAATATTGTGTTAGAACTTCCCTCCTAAATGACTTCTAGACGAGGTGGAATATGTGTATATATATATATATATATGAATTATATATATTCTGGAGTATATAAGTCCGAAGTAAATTATTAGACCCAGGGAAGTCGGAATTTTTGGCACTTTCCATTTGCTTTGCAAATTTAATGATTCCATTTTAGCTTTGCAATTGCTCGGCACTTTCTCGCCGAAATTAAATTAAATGGCAGGTGTTTCTCATAATTAGGAATATTTAGGGATAATGTTTAGTTATTAATAACAATATACATATATTGTTAAAATAATTGAGCTCTTGTCTTGGCTACGCTACGGAACCGAAATTAAAATCAAATAGATCTTCGCTAATATTTTCAATTTAAAAAAAATTATTTTTAAAAATATTTTCCATTACGCATAAAAATACCCGAAAGTTATTTCAGTAAAATGTATAATATTCCTGGCATATTGCCACAAACGTACCAAAATGGAAATAATTCTAGGAAATATTTTCCACTTTTTCCGTTTTTTTTTTGCTGAAAACAATGTGGGGAAAAAATATAACTTTATATTTTCATTTTTGAATTTGAAAGAAATATGTGCGGAAAATAAGTTGTAAAATACGTGAATTATGATTTCATTCAAACTGGTTGTGAAAAACCAGTTTTCACATGAAAATTCTAGGTCATTTAAAGGTTTCCGCTAAAGTTTCCCCAGTTTTTGCTGTCGGAATGGGATTTCCTTTGCCACTTAGCCGGCTCGTCGCTTTCACTTCCCCTTTTATACAATACGTTTTTTTTTTATTTTTATTTTTATATTTTTTGGAGGGAAATGAACGCAAACAGTTGCTCATTTATTTTGTTGCAACATTACTCATACCACACGTTGGCAGACAGAGGGTCCTGTGCAAGGACTTTCTTAAATTATATCAAGTAAAAATAATTATTCCTTTCGGTTAGAGTTTCTGAGGAAACTAATTCAAAATCAAAGCTAAATATTAGATAGAAATTATTTTTAAGCTCATTTTTGAAATTATTTAATATCTTTAAAATCAACCCAATTTTATTTTTACCAGTTAATGTTTTTTATAGCGAATTGTCAGTTTTATTTAAATAAAATAACTGGCTTATCATTTAATACAATTTTCTTCTTTTCTTTAAACCAACTAATGAACAAAAAACACCAAAAAAAAATTAATTTAATTCCCCTGAATAAAGCTATTAGAGCAATTATAAATTATTTTTCAATCAGCACTTAAATATTTGTTTTTTAAATATATTGCGTGGGAGTAGCAGTAGGACTTCCTTCCGTTTTCCCGTCAACACCAAACAAAACTGAACGCTTCAGTTGGCAAATGCAACAAGATTTGTTGCAAATAATGCAGCATTTCAAAGGAACAGATATAGCTGGGCTTTTGTATTTTATAAGAAAATATATATAAAAAAGAAAAAAAAAAAAAGGTGAAGAAAAAAAATGTAAAATGTGCAAATTAGCTTAAATTCGTTCACGCACGAATGAAACGAGACTCTGCCACTTGGCATTGGGGAAATGATATAATTGCTGGGGCAGGAAACTTAACTGACTGAGTGAGTGACTCAACTCGACTCAACTTTTGTGCAAAAAAATTCAAAATAAAAATTACCAACCCAAGGGGATGCGGTGGGGGAGGAGCTGAGAGCTGAGAGTTAAATGCAAAGTTGCCGCCGCGCATGCTGCGAATGCCCCAAAGTGTTGCACACTTGACTGCCTCTTGGGAGATGATGGGCTTGCAACGCGATGGTGCGGGTGGGTACGCGGTTGGTTTACACGGTTTGCCAGAGCAGCAACCCAATTGCCAGAAGCATTTTCCCATCCAACTCCTTCTCCATTTTTTTTTGCCCCTTTTTCCTTTGTGGGACGCCAATTATTGTACAAACGGACTCCCACGTCGACTCCCTGGCCTGGCATCGTATTTCCCGCTTTTCCGGCTTTGGCTTTACCGCTTCAAAAACCGATACGCATGAAAAGAGTTATCCGACCATTTAGGGTTGAATTCATTTCCAAATAATAATTAAATATATCAAAAGAAATTCCTAATCGAGCAAAAAACACACATATTTTTGTGAATGGAAATTCACAAAATCATTCAACTTACAAATTATTCTCTCAACTATAATATAATAAATAATTAACAATTTGTTTTGTATATAAATAAATAATTCAATTTCTTTACAACAAAGCTAGCTAGCTGTTTTTTGATGCATAAAAATATCTTTCGATTATTGAGAATTGCACTGAGAAATGTGCAAGGAAAGTAAATGTCCTGAAAGCCTTTTATATCCTTACGGCTTATAGAACTGAACTGGAATGACCGAAATACTTTCTACAATTGCCGGCACTCAGACCAAATTCGCTAACTTATTCATAACGTGGCTCCTTTAAAGAACCTCTTGTTGCAATTGCCAATTGCCATTATTTCAGTGCACTGGGAGAAGTTTTTTGGCTTTTAAATCATGGTTGATATTATTTTTAATTTGGTGTAATGTTTTAATAGAAACCTTGGTCAAAACCCTCTGGTAAGAGCTTTTAATTGTAATATGAGTACAGGTTAATGTCTGGAAATCTGTAAAACATTTAGTGTTTAAGTTCTTATTTATGTATAAAGGGTCTTTAAAATTAGCTACTAATTATAAGCATTAAAATAAATAAATATATTATTAAATATTACCTTATGGAATAGTTTTTTTTTCTAATATCATTAGAATATAAAGTTTGTTTTCGGTGTAAAAATGTTTCCACTTCGATTTCGATGCAACTGAAAATGTCCTGCAGCCAGCAGCAGCCCTTGTCGTTCTCCGGACACAGACGCCGATAGCGGAAATTATACTATCTGCTAACTGGTTTCGTAATGTTTACTTGGCCCTGTTATGGCCTGTATTGGCCAAGCCCTCACCCACTCTTAGCCCCATGAAATGCATCCACAAAATATTCAGTGAACAAATCGACGCTTGGCCAGCAATTGCATTTAAATAGTTTTTCATTTGACTGAACATTTTCACTGTTAGCTGTTTCAGTTTTCTGTGTTTTAGCTGCCTTTGCTTTTGGCCAATGAATATTTTTATTTTTGGCCTGGCCAGAAGAGACGTTGAGTAGTGGGCGGAGTCAAGTGGGTTTATTAGGCAAACCTTTTTTCAGTGTGCATTTGGCACTTTTTATTTTCGATCTAGTTGGTTTGTTTCTAACTCAAAAAGGTTGACTGTCAGTTACAGGTTTTTGAGATTTATGCTAAGATAAATGTCATGTTTGTTCATTTGTTTTGTTTGTTTTGTTTCAGTTGTCTGTTTGTTTAATTTGAGGGCAATTTTTGAAACGCCTGAATGCGTTCCCAAAACGCTAACTAAATTAATACTGAAACGGAAACGGAAACTGAATCTGAAACGGAAACTGAAACTGAAACTGAAAGTGAAATAAAAGTGAAATATTTTTGTAAAGGTAAATCCTTTGTAGTTTACATTTATGCCTTTGGGTTGTCAATCTGTGAGATACATTTTCCGCACAAATTAATATATCAGGGATTTGTTCTTTAGTTAACAATACAATACACAATATATGTATTGCAATTTTATTTTAATTAAAATTCAAACAATTGTGCCAATAGCAGGCGAAGCCCTTCAATTTATGAAATGTGGGAATTGCCCTTTTTTTTGGTCAAAAATAAATGCAATCTGTATAAAAGCCAGCAAAATGTGAAAATTTGATAAAAATTTGACGCCTAAAGCGTTATGGCCCAAACCGAAATCGAAGCTCTACTTTCTGATTAAATTAATTGTCAGCTTTATTTTCATTCTTCATAATTCTTCATAAACATTTCCATTTCCTATTTTTTTGTTGTGTTTTGTTAATTTTTCTTTGCTTCTTGATGTTGCCGCTTGATTGTTTGTAGTGTGTATTCCCTTGTCCAATTAAACGCTTTTTTTTGGTATTCAGCCTCCCACAAAAGACCACGCCAAGACCAGCCAGGCCAACAACAAAAACTTTTTTGATTAAAATTAAAGAAAGTTTTTTGGCCCGCCTCAAGAGTCAAGGGATCAAGTGCGGGGCGGGGCGGGTAGGGGTGGCGAGTGGGCGTGGGCGTAGGTGTGGGGTGTTGGCCAAGAGGGAATGACAACAAGTGGCCAAGGACACACAATGTAACCCACGGAATGCATGATAAGCTGCGTAAGCAAAAAAGAATCCTCAAATTTGCCAAATAACAATAAGAACAAAGTTTTCCATTGCCAGACACTAAGGAAATAAAAGGGTTTTTGTATAAATAAAAACTATAAATTAAATTAAAGTTTTATTATTTATATATTTATATATACATATTTTTTTAGAAGTTTTTGCCAATTTTGATGGTTTTGAGTCTCCAACTTTTGGAACTGGAACTCTGGAATTCAATTAAGCCTTAAATCTTATAATATTTTAAATTAAAGTCAATAATATAATATATAACATTGTATTAAATTACTATTATAGTAATAGTATAATTTATAGTATATGTACTATAAATGCACAACAAAAAGTGTATTTTTTCAATGTCCACTTTTATTTTTCGCAGTGCGATTTCGCCAAAAAGCCGCTAACCAGGCCCAAACGATGTGAGGCCACTGTCACAGTTAGAGCCACAGTTAGACAGGCAAATAAGCCGAAAAGCAAAATTGGCATCGTTTCAATGCAGCGCGAAACTTATTTAAAGTCAATTGCTGCGAGCGGGGCGCGTTTAAAACAGCGCCAAAAACGCGATAGCGTTTCCACGACGCCGCCTCCCCTCCCAGCAGGTCCTGCCACCCCCTGTACCATCCCCTGAAACCGCAAGCCAAATTACTTGGCAGATTCAAATGAGCATTTGAAGCATTTCCATGGAAAAAGTTTTTCCCCCGTCATCTTCCCGAGTTTGGTTTTTTTTTTGTATTTTTCGCCAGCGCGGAAATTGTAATGAATAATTTTGCTTTTAACTGTTAAGAGGGGGTGGGTAAAGGGGGATATGCTTGGCATGGAGGCATGGATGGGGGTCGAGAGGAGACACTGGAAAGGGGGCGCATCGCCTGAAGATATGGTGGCACGCAATCTGGTTTGGATGGCTTGGGTTTAGTTTTTGGCCCGACTGAGTTGCGTTGACAACCACTTTAAATCCGGCCAGAGGCGGCATCTACCATCGCTTCCCCGCTCTCTGCCTCTGCACAAAAAGCTGGCTAAAACACTAGCCCCCCCACACCCCACAGCTCCACCTCCGCGGGCCACGTCAATGCCCCAGCCAAGAGACATACGAGGAAGCCAATAACAGCCTGCCCACAATTCACAAAATGCAATCGAGTTTGTTTTTGAAACCGCAAAAAAACCGAAAACAAACAAATTGCAAGATAGTCGGTTTCTGGTTTAATTTTGCCAAGATAAAGTTTATTTAAATGTAAATCCTTAGGGTTGAGATCCTTGATCCTTGGGGACACAGTGCGTATGGGTAATAAAAGGTAACTACAAGTATTTTGGCTTAAAGAAGGTTCAAAACCTATAAAATATGAATCGGAAGCTTATTTCTTGAATCTTAAAAAAATGCAAATCATGGTAAGATAATTTAATATTATATTTATAGTTATTCATATTTTCTGGGGGATAATTATTATTTCAAGGTAATAAATATAGTTTTTGATCTCAAATGATTAGTTGGTTGTCTTGAAAATTGGTAAGCCCCATAGCCATTTTTATGGCTTTGGTTTCGACGCACAAGAAGGCGCACTACTAGCCTTGTCCAAGAGGAGTGAGTGAGTGCATCCAAACCGGATCAAAAGCTGGACTTGGGGATAAAGATGGGGTCCCCATCTGGACAGGGGGGTCTCCGATGTATTTCACCCAAAATACCGACAGCCCGAGGTTCATTTCCGTGACAATAATTGGCGCTGGCCGAGAAAAAAACAAGGAAGGTGGAAGTTTTTATACCCTTTAAAAGTTTAATGTTAAAATAATTAAGAAACTGTTAAAATATCATAAAACAAATATTTATAAAAGGTCCTTACGTTATACTTTAGCTTTAAAAGTGTTTTTTTTTTTAAGGAAAGAACTAACAGATAGACGGACAGAGACGCTTGAAAGGAAAGAATCATTTCAAATCATTTATTGAGTATCCAAAAAAATTGAAACAATCCTTAGAGAGTGTATAAAAAATATTGTGAGATATTTTGAATGCTTCCTTCTGCGAATTGAAACTGGTTTTTCCCGCCGCACTGATTTAGTTTCGATTGCGATTTCGGATTTGTATTGGTTTTACGTATTTTATTTCTTTTTTTTGTAGTATTATAGGAGTATATGTTTTTCCTATTGCATAAGAAAGAGTCCGTTTCCTAACGCATCGCTGTTTCCTGGCCACGCCCCCGTCACGCCACAGCCACGCCCCCGCCACGCGCAACGTGGCCCACTAATTAGCCTTCTGGGGCATAAATTATGCAGAGATCCTTCCCCCTGCAATCCAAATTTCCCATCGCGAAATGACAGACTGTCGACACAATTATCTGTTATCCGATATTTTGTCGAAATTTTCGGCTTCTGTTGCTCCACCTATGCGTTTGTCAGTAGGTGGCGCCAAAAACACACAGAACACAGAACACTTTGTCTATAATTTGGTGCGTATTTCGATGCGGGGATAAAATTAAAATATTTCATTATAAAACTGATGCAATTATTCGTGGCAGCAAATTGGTTTTGTTGCTCTGCAATTCGATTAGTTAAGTTCCTTTATTCATTGCAATTCGATTACACTCATTTTTCCATGAATATTTAATGGGTTTTAAATTCTCTATCTATTTGAGAGCGGAGATTTTTGATAAATTAAACAAGAAAACGAGGAGAATAAATATGAAACTCATTAGTGGGGCTTTGAAAGTAGGGTTACAAGCTTTTTCGCTATTTTCGAAATAGAAAAACTTAAATTTGATGTAAATTAAACAAATTTCTCAAATATTAGTTGGGGGTAGAAAGTTTCCCTCCATCTAATAGCCAAACCACATCACTTTGCATTGGCTTTGAATCTGGACAGGAAAACATTTCGATCCAACAAACTGGCTAAACGAGAACTAACCATGCATGTGAAAGCCCCAACCTCCTGCTCTCTTGCCCAACAACCACCCACTAAGCCACCCAACCACCCAACCACCCACTTTGAAAAGCATCCGAACAGCACCACTGCCATTACTAATTATAACACTTTCCTCTCCATTCGACATTTCTCTTGGAAGAACAATTAAATGGATGTTACCAGACTTTTCGGGCCAAAAGGGGTCGAAAAAGGGAGAGGGTGATGGTGAAATTTTTAACTACATCCAAAGGGTGTAGGGGGGGCAAGGACCGCACACACACACACATTTTTATATCCTTCCTCGAATGGGAGGACTTTTATTTGACATAACATGGTCATTTTTCCTCAACCACAGAAGGTAAAAGTTGCGTATTTTTTGGCCAGTGTAGAATGTCTCTCAATTGTTATTGTTGGCAAAGTAACAGCCAAGTTTTACGGAAAGCCACTTGATTTTATTAGAAGTGCTCGTAAAATCATCGTCCGTTGTAAACGCTTCGTTCAGCAACATAAATGGCCAAAAACCAGGGGACCCGAAACGAGAAACCGTCTAGACCAGGGTTGCCAGGCAGACCTGTGATGCCGTGCCATGCTCTTGCTTCTGGAATAAAAAGTCCTAATGAATGCCAAAATGCCAAGTTAATCCCATCAGTGGCCAAACGACCATTAATAGTAATGTGGAGCATTAGTAGAAATTTAATTGAGCCCCCGAAGAGCACTACCAAAGTGTTATCGATATTACACCTAAAAACGGGTGGAAAAATTAAATAAAGAGGGGTTTTACTTGATTTCTTAAATACATTTTAAAGGGATTCTATTTAAATAATTCATAATCAAAAGTTATAATAAGTAAGAATAAAGATAAGAGATAAAATTCATAAACATAAGTAATATTAAAGATAATAGTTATGATTATTCATTTTAAAATGTAGGTCTAAAGCGGCTTTGGCGGCGGTATCATAAACTCCGAAGCTCGTAATATTTTATTCCATTTATAATATTAATATTATATTATTATTATTAAGAAAAAGTACCGGTTACTAAAAACAAAAACCTACAAATAATTATGTTTTTATTGCAATAATAAATCTTTACTAAATTAAAATTTTTGCCACTAATAAGTCACCTAAAGAATAACCACAAAAAACAGACTCGACTCGAAAACAATTTATGAATGCCTCCAATTTTGTGTCACAAAGTAATTGCAAATATTTAACTTTAATTAAGCAACAAATTAACTCTAAATGCGTAATTACAAACACCAGGCAAATAAAGCATTTTTCCGCAACAATGCTAAATGCGAAATAAAATTAAATTGAAATAATTCAGAGACCTGACTGGGGAGAGAGACTGGGGAGTGCGAATTCGTTTGCCCCAAGATGATGCAACCCGAATAAAGGTGGAGTGGTTTGGAATCGGAATCGGAATCGGAATAGCATCTTGTTGCAATCGGTTAATGGCCGTGATTGTGCTCCACAAATGGCAAACAAACGACGACGACGAATCGCGGCGACACCGCAAGGTGCTTGCCCCCAACGGTGGCAAGTCGTCTCCAGCACCAGCTCCAGCTCCAGCTTTGGCTTTGGCTTTGGCTAAGCCTGCATGTTGCCAAGCCGGTGGCAAGTGGTAAGTGGCAAGCAGCAAGCAGCATGTGGCAAGTGGCTAGCATCGAGTATAAAACGCTGCAAAGACGGCGATACCATTTCACTCTCACTTTGTTAGCCAACACGCGAGTTAGCGATTTAAAACGCGGCCGCGACACCGGCGCGACTCGATTGCGATTTGTTTGCTTTTTTAACCGCAATACTGGAAAACTAACATTCCCATTTCCATTAAATAAATAACTGTGTAAATAAAAGTGTTTATAAAATATATTTGTTTTTAGTTTCCTATTTTTTTTCCTTTTTTTGTTTTTTGTTTGTTTGTTGTTTCCTTTCGCCACATGAAGCGAATTTTAATTGAGTGACAGACGGAAACCAAATTGAAACGGAAAAGTGCACAACCAAATGAAATATATATATATATATTTACCATATATACATATATATCGGTTTAAATAAATAAAAAGGCAGCAACTGGCACTGGAATAATGTCTTCCATACGGGTAAATAATACAAAATGGGATTAAAATCATATAAAATGAAATCAAACTCACTGAAAGTTGGCCATCAAATATTGATAATGATATAAATCAGCCACTATTTTGATTATTTCCACTCGATTGCCACCCGACCAAACGAAGGGAAATAAATTTCAAAAAAAATATATAAAATAATGTCGATTGGTGCAAAAAAAAAATATACATATTTCATAAATGGCGTTTGTTATTTTATAATTTATTCGTTTTATAAAAAAGTATTCAGTTGAGGGTGATTAAGAAACTCAAAATTGAACTAAAGGGGGATTTGTTTTGAATATTTTTTTAAATAATTTAGAAACATCTGAATTTGTAAAGATCTTTGAATATGAAAAAAAGTCTAGAAACCACTTAGATATTTTGGAAAAACAAATTGAGGCAGAAAAAATATATTATTTATGTCCGCCAAGAATTACTGCAAGGATATATATGTATATAGACCATGTCGCAACCCTATCTTTAAGAATATTTATGCCATTGTAGATGCAATCGTCCAGAACAAATGAGAGTTTCAATTCCAGCTTCGATAAACCCGATCGGATCAGATTTACGGCATATGAATAATACGCATGAAACGGGATTACCATAAACCCCAACCATAAACACCAACAAAAACTATCAACATGGGGATTCGATGGCATTATAATTAATAATTACCTTTGGCGGCAGGTTCATTGTCCACGGAATTGTCATAATTACGAGTATTAGTTATTAATTGTGTGCACTGCAATCCATAAAACAGAAAACAGAAAACATGCTTGAATGGTTTAATGGCAGCTCCATAATTGCATTTATAAATCAATTTAATTAAATCGTAATTATGAATTACAGTGCAAATATTTTTAATTAACTAGCAAACGTTTCAACTTTAATTGTTTTCGACTATATTTTAATCTCATTCATATCATTTATCATTCTTTTTTATTTATTTAGGTTTTGGTGGCCTTTGCCTGCCTTTTGATTGGCTTTACAAATTGCGAGGACCTTGAGGCAGTTGCCACAAAAACCACGGAGAAAGTGGATGCTGCTGTGGTAACAACAAAACTAACGCCAAGTAACTCGGAAGACTCCAAAAGTAAGACGGAGAAAAGGGATTCTTCTGATCAGACAGGTTTTTATTTTTTTTTAATATTCGAAGGTTTCATTTTAATCTTAACTCGTAATTAGGTGGAATTTTTATCGGCCCTACCCCCAAGGGCTCTCCCTTCCGCCCTCTTTATCCTTCGAGCGGTTATTTTGAGGCGGCCACAGCGGAGACACAAACCCCCATCTTTGGACCAACAACAATTCGTTATACAGCGGCAGAGGCGGCTCCCCAGGTATGACACTTCATTTTAATTACCACCCACTAACCGCTTGACCCTTGACTTACACCCGAAAAATACGCTGAGAAAAATACTTTGGGTTAGAAAGATCTTTGGAATAATTTTTGGTATTTCTTGTGATGCTTAAGTATAGCTTATGAGAATCGAGGAGGAGGGCGATATTATTTTTGATATATTTTGCCCTTTGTAGTGATGCTTAAGTACAGCCCATGAGAATCGAGGAGGAGGGCGCTTTTATTTTTGATATATTTTCCCCTTTGTAGTGATGCTTAAGTATATCTTATGAGAATCGAGGAGGAGGGCGCTATTATTAGTCGTATATTTTCCCCTTTGTAGTGATGCCTAAGTACAGGCCATGAGAATCGAGGAGGAGGGAGCTACTTTTTAAATTCTTTTGTATTAATTTTTGTATTCAATTTAATACATATTTTCTTTTATAAACTGATGTTTTTAATGGGAAATTGTTTTGAAAATTTCATAGTTTCCCAATTGAGCTGATTTAATATTTTCTTAGAAATTAACCTATATATTTCTTACCGTGTAGACCTACTACGAGCGACCGGATAACGGACACTCCGCCCTCCGCTTTGTGGGCCCCAAATACGCGCAGCAGGTGGCGCCACCTTCGCCGCCATCCCCCACGCATCGCTTCAACTTCGCCGTGCCGCCACAAGTGGCGCTCTATCAGCGCCCGGCGGCCATTAAGTCGTCCAGTGCCCCTCCTGCTCCTCACGGCCACTCCTCACAGCATCCCCCGCTGCATCCTCCTCAGATTTTCAATTATGGGACTGTGGAAGCCGCAACTCCTGCCACAGTCAGCGGCATTACTTACGAGCGGGCGGGACCGCAACTAAGCCACAAGCAGCAACAGCAGCAGCAGCAGCAACAACAATCGCCCAAGTACCAGCAACAGCAACAGCGCATCCAGTATATTATTGCCATACCACTGTCGTACATGCGGCAGTTGCAGCAGCAGCAACAACAACAGCTCTTCCTGGCGCCACCAAGCAGCACCACAACAACATCAACAACAACATCGAGTGCAGCACCACCAGCTACTACCCCGGCGGTGCAGCTTCTTGGTCCTTTGGGGCGTCCTTATTACCAGTCGGATGCCGCCAGTGCCCCGGCGCCCCCCTCGGGCCAGCAATACCTGCAAATCCCTACCAGCATACTCCTTGCCGCCGCCCAGCAGTTGCAACAACATCATCATCACCACCAGCAGCAGCAACAGCAGCAGCATCAACATCATCATCTGCAGGCCGTTTACGCGAAGCATCCAGCCCCGCAGATTATCTTTCAGCCCCTGTCCACCCAGCAGCAGCAACCACAATTGCAGTTGCAACGCATCTTTCTCCAGCAGCCACAAACGCAGTCGCCGACCATTTTCGCGGAGCAACCTGCAACAAGTTCGTTGTATTGTAAGTATTATAACTTTGAGCCGACGAATTTGGCCAATTTTTAAACCCTAGAGGGAATCGGTCATTACGCGATTTGTGTAACTCTTGTTTTTGCCACTTACAGCATATCCGCTGCAACAGCAACATCGCCTAAAGCAGCCGCAGCAACACAAATACTCGTCAGCAGCAGCACCAACAGTACCGACAACATCAACCACCAGCACGACAACTGCAACAGCAACAGCAACAGCAACGGCAGGAGTTGCCGCGGCAACGGGTGCTGCAACAACAGCCGAGGGAGTTGCATCGACAACACGGCAACATCACTTGCCCCTGGTGCACTATAATCCCATTTATGTACAGTCACCCGCTGCCATTGAGCAGCAAAAGCAGCAGCAACATCAATTCGCCATATTGCCACGTTTCGGAAATAATAATCCGGGACAGAGTCCGGGTGCTGGTACGGGAATCAGCCGTTTGAATCAACCAGAATCCGTGACACCCATCCATGTTGTGGCCCTCTCGCCCGGCAATCCCAGCCCGCCGATACACCATTACCATCATTATCAGGCCCTGCCGTTGTATCATCACCATCATCCCTTGGCCCATAACCATAACACACTTAGAGCCGGTCCCTCCGCCACCTACATAACCGGGGAAGACGGTGCCGGGGCCAGTAAGTCAGCTGCGTCCCCTCAGTTCCTGGCTGGGCCCACCCCAGTCCCTCCCGGTCCGGGTCCCATGGCCGTGTCCGTGCCGGTGCCTGTGCCCGTATCCGTGCCTTTGGCCGTACACGGTGCCGGAATGACCGCAGCCTCGCCAGCCATTATTCCGTATTTCAGTCATCCGGGTGCCGTGCATTATGGCACCCATTTGTACCATCCAGGAGCCGGTTCAGGTCTAACTGGTATCGGAGGAGCGGTAGCAACTGGAGCAGCCACCTCCGTCAACAGCAACTCAAAGCAGCAGCAGCAACAATCGCAAACCGCAACAAGTGGAGGACACCTGCCAGGTGGCAGTAACAATATTGTGAAATATCCCTAAAGCCGTCAAAAGGACAAAGCAGAAAAGCCAAGTTAGTAGTGGCAGTGGCAACATCATAGGCAGATGCACTTGGAAAAATTATGATTTCTTTTCAAAAAGTCAAAACTGCAACATAGAAAATGAAAAGTCTACAGAAGATTAGGGATTTTAAGAATTTGCAACGCAAGGTTCTTCATTTAAAATATAGTTTTAAAATACAGAGTTTCGAAAACTCTTTTGTAGGTTTTTCAAAATTCTAAAAATTCTAAAAACTCTTGCTACAAACCCAGAGTTTCTTTAAATGAAAGAATATGGATTACTATGTTTTTTAAAACAAATTAAAAACTATTTTAAATTCCCTATAAATTAAAAAAACTAATTTAGCAATTTCTAAATATTCGAAATCAACAAGCTGAGATATAGAATTTCCTGCAAGTGCTTTGGCTACTCACTTTCAAGTCCTTTGATGGAAAATTTTCCTATTTGTCATCCGATGCTAATGCTTCAGAAAGCTAATGCTAATTTTGTATTTTAATCGATTCCCAAAACAAAAAAGAAGTATGAGTGAAATGGGAGAAATGAGAGAAATGGCGGTGGGGCCAAGCCTTTAAGCAAATCGGCCCTCCTGCCCGCTGTTGTTATGCAAATTTGGTGGCTTGGAGTTTGCTTTTGGCCAAGTTTTAATGAGTTTGGCGTACTTAGAGCTTCTTGTTCGGCTCGTTTTTTTTTGTTGTTGTTGTGTAAATATTTGGGAAATTTTCCAATAGACTCACCAAATAAATATTTGCCTAAGCGTATATGTTTTATAGACGTACAATTTGTTATTTGTATTTAAAATTTATCTACATTTATGGTTTCAAATGTAATTATATATATGTATGGTATGTATTTTTTTGTTGGTACCTTAATAAAAGTGTATATTCTAGCAAGAACTTTTAATTAATCCAATGTAATAATCCGGTAAGTAAATGCATCTTAATTGAAGTCGTCCATCTGAATCGAAAATTGGTTAAAAACTTCTGCCAATCCTGCCATTCAGCTTGATCATATTTACAAAAATGCTCTTTTCCACATTTAAATGACACACGTGCTTAATTTGTTTTTTTTTTTTTATTTATTTATTTTAATCGTTCTTTTTCCTTATTTTTTTGTCACTGGCTCTGTGGAAAAGTCCACATAAGTCAATTAATGGATATGAGATTAATGATTCAACCAATGTTCGCTTCCAGCCTTTCCATCCTTTCAATCTGATACATTTTCCGCCGAATCGGTATTTAAATATTAAATTGCCGGCATAATTATACAATCCACCTGTGTCAGCTTAAAAATATGCCAATGAATGCCACAGATATTGCGAAAAATAAGTTAAAACTTTTATAAATAGTTTTACAGACATTTTTCACCCATTTCAAGACTCGAAAATTTTACATTTTTTAAACAAATTTAGATTTTCAAGAAGTTTTTACCCAAGATATATTTTCTACTAGTTTCTATAACATTTTTCTAACAATTTCTATTCTATTTCTCTACTACTACTAATCTACTAATTTTTGCGCATTTTATTCAATAATGTTAGCATCGAATAGGCGCCCTTGCAAAACTGCAAAAAAACAAACAAAATTAATAAAAAAAATACCCTTTTATTAGTGTAAAATATTTAAGACCCACGGTTAAAAAGGTCGTCATCCTTACTGGCACCACAATCTCAGAGAACAGGATCATGGGCTTCTGGCAACGAGCCAGGACAAGGACTAAGTGCCGCCGGAAACGAGCTGACTGATCCAGCCAATTGCAGGAGTAGACCCCGGCCAGGAGGTCGTCGCCGGCCTGGTGGACTAGCTCAGCGGTGTAGCAGAGCAGAAAGGTCTCACAGGTAAAGGAAATCAGGAGGACTCCCACATTAACAAGCTGCATGAAGCCGGCCTTTTCAAACAAAATCAGGTAACAAGTGGTGCACTGGCTGCAGGCCATGCAGAGGAACTGCAGAAAGCAGGTCATCGAGAGCGAACGCTCTAGGAGTTTTAGAAGCCTTCAACAAAAATATGCGACTTTGGTCACTTATCAGGGGGAAATCGTTAAACGACTTACAGTAATATAAATTGATGATCGCTTATGTAGCCCAGGAGGCGTTTAAAAACATGATCCTGGGACTCCCGGTCGGAGCGGCCCAATTGGGAGAACCTCCAGGACAGGGCCTGGGTGTGGGCGCTCAACATGATTAAGTAAGAGCAGGGATAGGTGGCCACATTTAAGACCACCATGGAGGTCTCTATCAGGCAAAGGGTGTGCACGGTGACTGTGGAAACAAAAACACTGGTGGACGACTCCTTCCACTGCCAGGGCACCCAGGACGGATACATCAGAGTCCTTTCGCTGGACGCGATAATGTAGACGACGCCTGCAATCAATATACCTACCACGCCCTTGAAGATCGTCTTGATGAACCAAAGTGAACGGTCGATGCCCTGCTCGCGGACAATCTGCCGTTCGGTGTCGGAGCGGAGACGTCTGTCCAGGTGCTCCAAGATGCGGTGGGTCTGGTGGAGGGTGTCTTTTACCTTCCAGGCATTGTAAAGCTTCAGCATGTAGATGGCGTAGGGCATGGCCACCGAGAAGCTGTCGCAGAACGACTCCAGCGTATTAGACATCAAAAAGTTGACGGCCATGGACACACCCATGCAGATATGAAAGATAAAGTTCCAAACGATCGAGTATGTCCGGTAGTGGCTGCCCCAAAAGGTATTCCTGCCTTTCGGCGGATGCACTCCCACCATTTGAAAGATTCTCCAATGCACCTTCAGGGCACGCGTCGAGTCGAACAAAGGCAGCATTTTGACCTTTTGAACCCCACCATTGGCACCGCAAGCCTTTTATAGAGTTTTTCTTAATCTATATGGTCGGGAATCCATGGCCTGTAAATCCACTTAGTTTGAAGTCCGAAAGGACAGCCGCAAATTATTCAAATTACTGCAAATTAAACCGAAAAACTTTCACCCTGGCTAGCACTTCCACTTTGTCTTTTAATAGTCTTCGGCCCAAAAGGGTGCTAGACATTCATGGTTATTCCTTATTTCAATCAAAGGGATAATCATTTTTTTCTTGTCCTTTTTTAGTAACCTTAACATTGAACTCTGTATGGAAAAAGTAAAAAGTTTTATAATAAGTCTTAACCCCAAAAAAGTCTTTCTAGTCTTTAAGGAATGTTTATCACATATCACTATTTTATTTAATACCTATTTATAGTCAAAAACTAACTTTAATATATATCAAAAATATCTGGGAAGAGAATCCCCCAGTTTTGTTTATATTCAGGCACTTTCCGAGCACCTTTGGCACCTGAAACGATACTGGGAAACCGGTCTTGGCCAAAGAGGGAGCTATGGAGGAGGATGAGGGCGTGCACAGGTGGTGTGCTTTCAAATTAATAATGCCAAATTGATTATATAACATTTGTCAATGGCAATCTGTTTCGGGGAATGACCCATGAGGGAGGGGACAACGTTGAGGGCCGGGGAGCCGAAGCAGGAGAACGGGGTCAGAGGGCAGGCCTAAGCCGAGCTATTGTTGGGTATCCGTCAGATACACCGTCGAATAGACCGCACAGATACGCACCGGCATCATGATTGAATATGATTGATATTGATGAAGGGGTGGCCGGGCGCTGGGAGCTGAGAGCTGGGAGTGGCATAAATTATGAACAGCAACAGCGAGAAGGTATCCTGATGTCCTGATCCATCAGGACAACCTGTCGCGACCTTGGACCGTTTGAAAAATGAGCTTTTTGGCCGCCAAGATGGCATAATTAGATTTTCCTTCCACAACAGGCAACAAATCCTGTTTAAAGCCAAGCAATTGGCATGCCTCGATTGGTCCTGGCCAGGCCTAATCCTGTCCTGGTCCTTGGCCCTGGCAAACTTTCCGATTAATTTGCCAATTCAATTTATAAATATCCGCCTTTCAATTCGCGGGGCTTAATCGCATTTAATTTGGCAAAGGAAATCAATTGGCATTTGGTCCTGGTGTCCTTTTTCCCATGTCCTGTGGATTAAATCCCCAATACAAATTAGTGCTAAATCGATTTAATTTCTTGAATTATTTGTGAAATCTATTTCTATGATTTCTCCTTCATTGCAAAGAATTTCATTCTAGTTACAATTTTCGATGTCTGTAGTCCCCAGAAAAAAAATTAAAAATTTGTAACAAAATTCTTCGTAAGACCAGAGATCTAAAAATATTTACTTTCGCAAACGAAAATTCCAAAGAGATATCAATTCGACTGACGATGTCTTCGGCTGGAGGGGGAGACCATCAGGATGAGAACGATTATAGTGAGAAGATGGATAATACGGAATTATCCGGAGATGTTTCTAATACGTTTGATTCGGATTCAACCCAGCAGTCGCCCACGACTCTGGATCCGGCTCTGGAACCCAAAGAAGCTCCCATATTATCGATTCCACACCCGGTGGCGATTCCCCTGCCGCCACCCACACCCGTTCCACCCACACCACCAACCGAGTCAGTCCAGGTGCCTCTTGGGAAAGCGAAGGGGCAAACGAAAGCGGAAAAGGAAACGGAGACGGGAACGGTGACGGTAACGGGAACGGGAACGGGAACGGGAAACGGTCATCAGAAGAAGAACCTACAGCGGATGGGGAACCATATCTTCTCTGGACGCTTCATCACCTCGTCGGCCGTGCCCTTCGGGGTTACCAAGCGCTTCGTCCTGCCCAAGCTGAACCGGAAGATGAGCTCGCGTAGTCTCACCGAGGACATTGTGCGGAAGATGAGTGGTGTCGACGACCTGACCAACATCCTGCTGGTCATCACGCCCGCCAACTCGTCGGAGAAGGTGCCGCACCGCTACAAGGTCCACAGCTATCAGATTGACAACCAGCGGCATCTATTCACCACCGTCCTTACTCATCAGGAGCGTGATCTCATCGAGCTGCACCACAACGGCGACAACTACACCATCCTGCACTGCTCCCGCTACATCGAGCTGGAGGACGCCGCTCGGAACACGCCGATTAAGACGCAGATCTTCGAGACGGTTCGCGATGCATCGCCGGCGCTGCGCCGGACCTGGTACCAGGGCAGTCCGATGAGCCTGTCTCTGCGGTGCAAGAATCGGTTGCGGGTCGGGTTGCGCACCACCCGGAATCCCTACGGCATCCGATCCCTTCTGGAGCCCAAAATACCAGTTCGCATGATGCGACCCGAATCCAAGGAAGAAACTCTAACTCAGGACCAAATCGAGGCTGCCATAAATGAGATTAAATCTGAGAATTTCGTGCAGACTCCGGTTCCTCGTAACGAACCGAGCACCCGGAGCACCCGGAGGCGACCAGCTGCCGGGAGTGTGTTTATCCAGGAAATTCATCAGAAAAGGACCCGTAAATCCATCAAGCCGGAAGTCAACAGGTTAGCCAACAGGTTGGTCAACAGGGTGGCCAAGAAGGTAATTAAAATGATTCTTTGTTTTTTGTTTTAATACTGAATTGAAAACGAATTTATATTTCCAGGAACCCTTGAAGATCAAGGCACCGGAGATTTCTATCAAGTCGCCACCTTTGCCTCAACCCCCCAAAGTAAAGGGTGGAAAGTCGTTAATCAAAGAAACCTGCATCCTAAAGTCTCCAAACTCGCCAAGGACCGGAACCTCCTTGAAGCCCAAGCCCGTCAAGAAAATATCCCTGGATGAGGCACTAGAGATGATACCCTTACCCAAAGCCGAGACATTCAATCCCACGGCTCCGGCTCCGGTTACGGCTCCGGTTACGGCTACGGCTCCGGTTACGGCTACGGCTACGGCTCCGGTTACGGCTCCGGTTACGACTCCGGCTCCGTTTACGGCTCCAGCTCCAGCTAAGGCTACGTCTCCGGCTCCAGCTACTAAAGGGGTCAAGAAAAAGAAAACTGTTCGATTCGCCGACCTATTAGAGGGTCGCTCCAAGCAGCACAAGGGAGTCCAGACACGGCAGGGCAGTGGATCAGACGACGAGATCGAAGGAGACGTTGAGGGCGAACTGACCGAAGAGGCGATGCCTCGTTACGAGCCGGATCGGAATGGCTTGAGAATGTTATGGGAGCCGCAGGAGATCCGTGAATCCGTGGGCCGTATACCGATGCCCTCGATGATACCGGATATCAGTAGCACCGACTCCATCATCCACAAGTCCTCGACCTCGTTTGCCAATCAAATGGGCACCGTGGCGGCCCCCGCCAGCTTCTCGCGCCGAGCTCAGGCCCACTTGGAACGGAAACTGCAGAAACTAAACGTCCGGCAGGCTTTCACCAAGTTCGGCCGGTTGGTGGACCGAATCAACGAGGAGATCCAACCCAGGTCGGAGCATCTGCTGACCTTCTTTCAGTTCGCCGAGATCCTCGACTTCAAGATGTTTGTGCGGCGGGAGTGCACTTTTCCGGGTTGTGGAGCCCCCGGAGGTGAGCCGCGCTTCCGGATCGAGTGCTATGTCTTCGAGGACCGTCAGGAGTACATCGCCTCTATAGCCATGCTGGTCCGCCAGCTCCACCAATTCGCTATCCTCTGTCCTGGGGCAGCCAGCAATCTGCGCTTCGTCGACAATGCCTTCGACCTGACCAAAGTGCCCAGGAAACTTACCAGCTGGCTGAAGACCATCCTCTGTGCCTTCCACGCCCGCGGCCTTTACGATTTGCTGGGGGAACTGACTCTGGAACTCGTCCAGCCACCGGCCACCTTGCTGGAGCTCACCCGCGGCGCAAAACCAACGGACTTGGACATGGACATGGAAGAGGACGAATACGAATACGAGGACGAAGGCGAGGACGAGTACGAGGATGTGGACGCGGAGGGCATGAGTGCGTCGGTCGAATAAACATTCTGGCAAAAGCTTTTCTTTTCGATTCTAAACTTTACACCTTTTATAATATTCATTTTGTAAGAATAACTTTTTTAGTCACACTTTAGGATATAATATATTTTTGCTCGCCTGTAAAAGGAGATTTCGTGATTTTCCTTCTACGTATACTTAATATTACGTATACGCCCTATGGGTCCTAAAATATTTATATATTTGTAAATTTTCCATAAGGGTTGCAAAAATGAATAGTTTCTGTAAAATTTTAATAAAAAAGTCGACTCAAAAGTGGACAAACCCCAATCGAGGGACCTCACTGAATATTATGTATCCGCCACATGTTCCTTAGAAAATATGTAAAACCTCATGAAGTACTTAAAAAAAAGGTTGAATAACACTGTTTCGCCTTTAAATTAAATTGATATACAAGTTTAAATAGAAGAATAAATCTAAACATTAAAATAAATATTCCAAAATATGTACAGTACCCAATCTCAGCCTTATTATTTCATCAACTTTAACTTTTTTAAACACTTTCCTCCAGTCTCTAATAAATAATGATCGTGAATTAAATGAATAGTTTCATTGTTCTCTTCAACTTCTATAACCAAATAATGTTAATGAATTTCTTCTGTTTTTGGTAAGTTTTTTGGCATTAATTTACAGAACAAAAAACTGAAACCAAGAACCTGTTAAAACCAAAGACTTTTTGGTCAGAACGGATGCGAGTGATTCCATTTACAAGTTCTGCCAGTTTCCGGCAGTTTTTTAATTGAAATTTAAAGGTCTTAATGGCTGATTCAAAGGGAGATGTAGGAAATATTTGTTAACACAATGAAAAAAAATCTTTCTAGTAGGCTGTGCACTTTAATGTCAAAGTGAAATTCTAAGGAGCCCTGTACTGCCATATGAGAACCTCATTCAGCCAGATCGAGTCAACTGAACAACATCAAAAATAATTAATATAAAAAAGCATTTCGACACGACTAAGGGAAATGGAAAATACATTCCAGAACTTTTTGAAAGCCACAATCAATATGGCAAAAATGCCGAATGACTTCAAGCAACTAAAATTGAAACCGGAAGACATCATAGCTATGACCGAAGGTGAGTCCGATACCAGCGACCAGGAGGATGATGATGAAATGTATTTGAGTAAGAAAGATTTTGAGAAATTAATGCTGCAACGAAAGCAAGAAAGGGAAATGAATGCAGCGGCTCTGAAGTGCAACGATGTCGACAAGTTGCTCTATTTTGCATTCAAGCGTTTAAAATTAAAGTTGAAAATCGATCGCATCCTATTGAGATCGTTGAGACGCAGGCAATGGATTATGGGAAAGTTTGAGGCGGAAATTCAGATTTTCATGGAAGAGGAGCTGCGACGTTTGGGCTCGGTTGTGAGCCCCAGGAGCCTTAAGGATCTGGCCAAGGATCAGCTGGTCGATCAAATTATCAAGGCAATGCTGTGGCAATTGACTCTGCAATTGAAAAAATTCGAAACCCGTCTAACCGATCTTCGTGCAATAAAGAAGCGCTACCAAAATGTACAAAATATTGAAGAAATGGCAGTAGATGGGGAAACTGCAGACCAAAATCCAACAAATTCGCAGTTTGTATGTTTGCAACGTGACGTAGAGTTCCTGGAGCGTTTCGTCGAGGGTCGCCGCGGCTATGTCAAGAGTCAAAAATGGTTCGTCGAGAAAGTACAAGAGCACATTAAGCTTCTTCGCCAGCCGCGCTTAGAGCAGAATTCCACTCCCGGCCAGGATGACAAAGGATGTGACATATCTTCGGTTGCTTTATTGCTGAAATTTTTACACCCTGGGTTCATGAGTTCACCGATTTTGTTGAAGAGGGAAGCAGTTCGTCTGGCCTTTCTAAGAAAACAGTTAAATTTTTCGATTAAATACGAAAGCATGTAAAATGCACGTATTTTATTATGTTTATATTTTGTTCAAATAAAACTTTCGGCCAATACAAAAAAATATTTTATTATTTTTATAGAAATGAAAAAAACTGAACTGCGTGGGTTGCGTTGTTCAGTTCTCCAAAGCCCGGCATGGCCAAAAGCCGAGCTAAAAGTTGTCAAGTACAACGCTTATAAATAGCCCGATGCCTAAACAAATGTATGAATGAATCCGCCAGCGGTTGACTCAATCACTGAATGTATCTCAAAGATACAGCAAATGACTTTTAACTGAAATCCGACGGACGGACAAAAAGTAGTTCCGACTCTGGCCAAGTTTGTCGACAACCCAGAGGCCAGAATGCTTCGGGGAAATATGTCTCGCACAGTGGATTGAAAGCTTTGATTCTCTCTTAAAAATGTATTTATTTTGGTAGTAGTTTTTAGGGTAAAAGGAGATATATAAAATGAGTGATATATCTTATAAGAACATTTTATAGCTAGACATTTTATTCAAAGACTTTTTTTAATAGAAAAAAAGAATGAGAAAAAGGTATACCTCTTTATTAATAATTAATATTTAATGCAGATTATTAACACAAAAACCCCTTAAATATTGTTTCAATTATATTGTATTGTAACAACAAATTGAAAAAGAGATTGATTACCATCTTTCCTTTAAACCCAAAAATACCCCTTTTGACCCATAAATATTGTGTTTTTCCCACTGTACGAAAAGGGAACGACTGGAAGGTGCAGGGGCGTGGCTGGGGGCAAGGCGTGGAGCACCTGGCAGATGACGCCAACGTCGCCAACGTCAGCTGTTCCTCGCCAGAGCCAAGTAACTTGGCTTATAAAAAGCGCAACTTCGCCTAGAAGTCGCCTCAGTTCAAAGCCAGATCTATCCCAGTGTTTAACTTGAAAAATTATTTTAAAATAAATAAATATATATATTTTTTTTATTTAATAGTATTGATAATTTTTTTAAGTTTAAGTGTGTTTTGTGTTTCAAGAACTTGAGCTCCGAAATGGTGAGTTGCAGCGCCAAAATTCAATATATTTTTATAGTTTTGTAAATCAAATATTAAGTATGATTTTTTTATATGTTTTTTTCTGTTGTTTGTTCTGTTGTTGGTGTTTTATTATTTCTCAATAAAATTACGCACAAAGACAATGCGTAAAGTGAAACGTGATTTGAATATTAAAATGAAAAAACATAAAAACGAAGTAAAAACCTGAACAAAATAATGACCAAGGCAATTAGAGAAGTTGAGTTTTTTGTTTTAATATTTACTTCCGGTTGAGATACTTGGATAAAGGGTATCTATGAGATACTCTTCCAATCTCAAGTTGTAAGAAATTCCAAAAAGAACTTTTGACAAATTACCTGAAACCTAAAACCAAAAACCCAAAAGAAACTCATTAATTATAATTATTTATTTCCAAACATCAATCACAATAGAACAAAAACTCAAAGAATCGAGACAAACCCACGATCAGTATGATTTTTTTTCCAAAAAATAAAAGAAATAGAGAAATAAAAAGAAAAAATATATCAATCATAGAAACAAATACGAAATAAATAATTATTTAATAAAGTAAAACCCTTAAAGCAATTACAATTTGTATATCAAATAAAGAAATCCAATTTCCTTTTGCCATTTTTTTATGGGGATTTAACAACTAAATTAATATGAATCTGGATTACCATATTGGTCATCATCGGTCAAAAGTAATTTGCATAATCTTATTGTATTTCAAATTGATTCAACGTTTTTTTTTTGTTTGAAATTAAATTGAAGTTCCAAAGAAGCGGATAACAAGTTCATCTTTAAAATGTGTCATACCAGCGAAACAATGCCGATCATCACCTTGAAGCCATATCATTATCATCGCTCGTTAACTCATTCCCCGGTTTAGGCCAAATTTGGTATCAACTTGCTATTATTAAGCAGTCCAAACCAATAATGTTTGCCACCGTCCACCGTCCGTCCCAGTTGGCCCAGTCATTGGGTTTTATTATTTTTTCATTTATTTATTTTTTGTTTTTTGTTCGTTTATTTATTCTGACGATTCTGAAAGATGACACATTCCATAAATAAGCCAAAATGGGGGCTTGTGTTGCGATTTGTCTGCCAATTCCCAGAAACAAAGCTTGACTGATTTTTTTATTTTCGTTTGAAATTATTTGGTTCAGGGTTTGGGGTTTCCATATATACTATATTTAAGGTATATTAAATAAATAATAAAGCAATCAAAAAATAAGCAAAAAACTTACAACACAGCAGGCTTTGAATTTTCAAAGGCTATTTCCATCTACAATGTAAAAATGTACAAATGTAAAAAAAAACATACAAATATTTCCAAAAACTAGCTGCAATTTTCCGCCTGTTTTAAACCACAAACCCTTCTTTTTTTTAGCATCATCCTTGGCGTGTGCAGCACCTGTCCTTGGTACTCCTGGTAGTCGCAATGGCAGTCAGTATCCTGCCCCAGGGGGTCTTAGGTAAAAAGATCGAGAAGCGGTGTCTGAACTGCTCCTACCGTACATATTACACCTACGGCGACGGGAGGTCCTTGCAGCGGGTGGTCTATAGTGATCCTGTTTACACACGCGGTATTTAGAACAAAGAAAACTCAAATTTTTAACCCACCTCCAGAGCACCAAAATCAAAATCAAAATCAATGTTTTTTTATGTAAACAATGCAGCACCGCACAGATTTATTACACAATTTACATTTGGTAGAGTGGCTGAGTTCCATCCACCCACCGTGGCGACTGGTCCGCCACCACCAACACCCTTAACCCCGCTGGTATTTGTCCTTGCCGTAGTCTTAGATGCTAACCACCCTCAACCACCACGATTATATAGTAGAAAAAACATATAATCACACCTTGTTAAATCCTTGCACGCAGCATCACTTGTAGAACATCCTTTTTTTTTGGTTACCCTTTCGTTGAACAGCCGCCCAATCGTATGGATGCAGCGGGAATCCTTGCGGCGTGAATGCCGTATGCCAGGAGGCTTCCGGAGGACGTCCGGTCTGCTCCTGCCCACCAGGATTTAGTGGCAATCCGCTGACCCATTGCAATCGGGGCGAGTGTCTGGACAACGTCGATTGTCGCGGCGACTTGCAGTGTAAGGACAATCGCTGTGTGAATCCTTGTGTCGGCGCCTGTGGCATTGGCTCCAACTGTGATGTAAGTTAATCCTTTACACCCACCAACTCGATAACGATAACCACACCCTGTCCTCGATCAAAACTATGCCCTCCTTCTAGGCCAGGAACCACGTGGCCGTCTGCAGCTGCCCTGCCGGTTATAATGGGGATCCCTACCACGCCTGCCACCTCAACGATCCGGGTGAGTTATCTTTAATCTTTAATCACTTGTATATTCATTCTTCTACTTACATTTTATTTTTTGGGTAATCACAAAAAATCAGCTTCACTTTTTGTTTTCTACATTAAACAAAAAAAAAATCCAAAAAAAATACACAAAAAAATATTATTATATTTAAACACAGAATTTGGAATTTGGTGTTACTTCGCCGAAACGAAAACTGAAAGTGAGGAATGTGAGATCGAGACCTACGGGCTCGACTTTTACAAACTCCACGACATACTTTGATTTAAAATTTCTTACATTTCCAGGGACATTTAAGAAATTGTTCTAGGGCTCCAAAAAAACTGAAAGAGTTGCACTTTTCTCTGGGATTTCTCTGGGATTGCAAAGCAAAAGTTTTATATTCATTTTAAACATAAAATCAATCAGCTCTTCCCTTCAATTAAGCAGAATGAATTAAAAATTAAGGCAAAAAAACCCATAAACAAGTAAAAGGTTAAAAAAAAACGAAGGTTAAGAGACCTTGCCAAGCCATCCCCCTTTTTTTGGGTCAAAAAAAGAGCCAGATATACAGGTTTCTGACTCTAGTAAAAAAATCTCCTAAAATCCCAGAGGATTCAGGAATTCAATCAAACAAAAGATAAACCAATAAACAAAACGTAATTGTAAACATAAAAATAACTACAATCAGAAATGAAAACCACGCACAAATGGAAAAAAGTGACATGAAAATTTGCAATCTATTTTGTAAACAACCTGGACAAAAAAAACAATAAACAAAAAATGCGTGTGTGGGTATCAGACAATTCCGGAATAATGTAAATATATAAATGACACAACATCAGAGATAATTAGCAGTCAATTGTATATGCATATACATATATATAATACCATATAATCTTTTTCCAATATTAAAACCTACTCGTCCCAAAGTGCTGAAAGCATTTGGCTCTGACGTCGCAAAATCGCACTTGTTTTCACCAAATCGGGTCGAAAAAAACTAAGGAAAAAGCAAAATATGTGGGCTTGACTTGCATACAATTTCGCAGCCCAATGATAATCGCAATAATAACTATAATAATAATCATAAGAACAATAATCCGAAACACCCAGCCAGTAGCCAGTAGTAACACTTGAGGTCTTTTGTAATTTTATGGTAATTAGTCGGGCATTTCGTTTCATAATTGTCAAGATCAAGGACGCCCCTGCTGGTGTGTGGGCGATTGCCAGCCCACCCAAGGTCACCAACACCAGCCAGACCCGGGGGCTTTAAGTCAGCATCGACATCCGATTATGGTTATGAATATCTTATTCACAAGTATATGGTATTCACGCCCCATATTTGAAGTTCAAATGCAAAGCAAACCAGAGCAAATGCAACAAATTGGATTGCCAATCAAATTATAAGGTTTTAGCTAAAAAAAACAACATTTTTAAGATCAAATTTTATTAAAATAATAGAAATTTGTTTAGGTCTTTAGATTTGTTTTAAATTTTCACACCTATTGCATTTCTTTACTCTATTTTTTATGTTGGAAAGGTTGAAAAAAATAAACTCAATGCCTTTGATAACTTTGGCAGAAAGGTACTTGACAGCCCAGCCCCCTGACCCCTTGACTCTCCGACTGCCCGACCGGTGACCTCTTAACCCTCTGACCCTTTTGGAACGCCCTCCATCTCGCTGTCAACATCCGGTGTTGCTGCTTTTCGGTGCTTTTCTCGCACTTTTGGCCCTATTTGTGCCCCCAATATTTTTGATTTATGCCAGTTGATGTGATTTATGTCCCGGGTCAAAGGTTATGCCGTAACGCTACTACCGAAAATATTCCTCCTATTGAGCCAATTATTGTCGCCGAAAACACTCGAAATAGTCAAAGCTCATTTATGCGCATATTTTTCTTTCTTCTTGAAGTTTCTTGTATTTTTATGCCAATTGTGCTTCAAATTTTCGTTTTTCTTGTTTCGAATTTGTTGTATTTTTTATGATAATAATATTTGTTCTCGAAAAAAAGGAAATCATTTTCCGTTGTTTTGTCGTTTCGATGGCAAAAGTTGGGCCATTATCTGGCCTTTCCTTCGCGATTTCCCCTTTTGGCATAATTTTCAAAGAGTAATGATTTTTTTGACACTGAAAAAAAGGTTTAAAATATAAAATAACTCCTTTTATAACATTCTATTATTAAAACAACAATATAGGTTAAATTTTATTTTATTTTTTAATTAAAAAGATTTAGTTATGGAAACCTTTTATTCATATAAATTTGACTTTAAAAACTTTGCTTGCTTTGAGAAGCAAAAAAAAATGTTAGATAGCCTCTCACCAGCTCCATTTGGTAGCCAAAGGACCTGCTGCATCCTTTTGGCAACCAGCAATGCAATCGAAACCACTCCCACCCAGTGGTTCGTTTAAAATTTATGTTTCCAAGTTGGTTGCTAATTGGAAATGCAAATAAATATTGCATTGCAATGGGAATTGCACGCAGCGGCCCAAGGACATGCTGGCAAGGATGCCATTCCGAGCCATGTAAATGGAAATGATATCAAGAAAATAAATATCCCCCGAATCCCAGAAGGATTTTCAATAAAATTAACACCAAGTTTGTACGATTTCGAAATTTTTATTAACTTGATTGGAATTTAATGTGGCATCGAAATCTTGAAATAACGCAAAGTCCAGGCTTTGGTGCTGGCCAGATCGTGCTCGAATTTGATATAATTTGATATAATTTGATTTGAATGAAATTTGAATTGAAATCTTAAGGATATTTCGATAACATCTAGACGCCTTTACAATTTCTCAGGCGAATCGAACAATTTTTTAACATCATTTTTCAAAAGTGTTGACGGCTGCATAGGTTTTGGACCTAGAATATTGAGCAGCATGGCCACATATATAAAATTGTCTTGATCCTGGGCCTGATCATTGGACATATCCTCCTCATCCTCCTTCCCTTCGGACACAGGCCGCCGCAATCGCTTATTTAGTTGTTGGAAATTTTTTATAAAGTCTATCTGATGTTCCAGAAAGTCATGTAGATTCTTCACGAATCTATTCAAAAAATTAATGTCTTTTTCCGGAATTAATTGTTTCTTCTTCTCGGGATTTTCAGTGTCAACCTGGTAGCTCTTCAGGGTGTCCTTCATCGCATCCAGACGTTCCTCAAAGGTACGCATTTGTATCGCCAGCTTAGCGATAACCTTCTTCAGGAAATCACACATCACCGAATCCTTGACCAGGGCAGCCAAGGTTTTCGGCGTCACCAGCTTGTCCTTTCTGGTGAACTCCATTTTCACTATGTACTTATCCTGCATCTTCATAACAGTTCTCTGATCTCGGCGAAGTGCTTGGCAAGACTCCTTCAAATATTGAAAGGACGCAGTCAGCTTCGCATTCAACATCTTGGTCTTCTCGGCCAACTCGTTGTCCTTGATCATTGTTGCCTTCTTCTCTTCTGGGATAACTTCTATAACGCTTATATCTGAATCGGAATCGGTGAAGCTATCCTCATCCGAAGAGTCGCTTAATAATATTGTCTTTGCGCTTAGTATTGCCATTTTCGGATAATTTTCGGATAAGTTTTTTGGCGCACTTATTTTTGATTTTTTAATTTTTGTTTCTCAAAAAGAAAAAAAGAAATTTTATATTTATTTAAAACTTTTGTTTTTTAGTAAGTTTATTCCGGTTGATGTTGTTCTGTTGACTCGATGTGTCTGAATGAGGGTTCCCAATGCCTTGACCTGGGACATGGGTTATAAAGGTGACTAGATCGAGGGGTTTTTTCGGATATATCGATATTCCAGATTGCTGGGTTTCTTTTTTTTCCTGAACTCAACTGGGGCTGAAACTCCGTAAGGAGTATTTTCGAAAGGAGGTCTAAGAAAATGTCTCCTTAATCTAAATTTTTGAATAAATACCCGAAACCCTCATTTCATATTATACTTTGTTTCACCCCCAGAGGAGCAATGCCACCCGAGTCCTTGCGGCGTGAACACCAAGTGCGAGATCATCAACGGAGTACCCACCTGCTCCTGCCTCCATGGCTACCTCGGCAACCCACTCAGCGGGTGCCGGCACGAGTGCGAGACCGACGGTGACTGCAGCAGCCGGGACATGTGCAGCAACTTCAAGTGTGTGCCGTCCTGCGGCCAGTGCGGAACCGGAGCCACCTGCCGGACTGTGGCCAACCATCGGGCGGTGTGCGAGTGCCCCAAGGGGTATATCGGTAGTCCGTACACGGAATGCCGGCCGGAGTGCTATGGGGACTCAGATTGCCCGGCCGGACGGCCCGCTTGCTTCTATGGCATCTGCAAGAACACCTGCGACGGAGCCTGCGGCATTGGAGCCGATTGCAATCTGAGGGGGCTGACGCCCGTCTGCAGCTGCCCAAGGGACATGACCGGGGATCCGTTCGTCCGGTGCCGCCCCTTCACCAAAGAGGACCTGTGCAACCCGAATCCCTGTGGCAACAACGCCATCTGCGTGCCCGGACACGACAACACCGGACGGGAGCGACCCGTCTGCAACTGCCTGCCGGGACACACCGGCAATCCACTCAGCCACTGCTCCAGGGTGAGTTGGGAATCTTATTTTAAAGAAATTTTAAGCTACGATACCTGGTAGTTGTCCTGAATTTCCCTTTTCCTAAGGAACTTCTAGAAATCTCATTTTTCTAAGGAACTTCCACAAACCTCCTTTTTATAAGGAACTTCTACAAATATCCTGTTGCCAAGGAACTTCTACAATTAACCATTTCCTAAGGAACTTCTATACGTATCCCCTTTTTCAAGGAACTGCCACAATGCAAGCTGAATAGCCCTCGATATTAGGTTTCCTTCCTATTAAGATTAACATTCCCCACTGGTTCTAACGCTTTAATTAGTTTAATATTTTTAACAATCGAATATTGTTTTCTTTTCAGGGTGAATGCCTGAGCAATAACGAGTGCCCTGACCACCGGGCCTGCATCAACTACCAATGCATCGATCCCTGCATCGGAAAGTGCGCCACCGGAGCCAGCTGCGAACCGAAGGCCCATCTGGCGGTCTGCCGCTGCCCGCCCGGACAGTCCGGCGATGCTCTGGTCTCCTGCCGCCAGACCCGCACCTTCCCGGTGGCCAAGTACCACTAAAACCCGGAGGAGAAGCTTCTGCCCCTTCAGCCTCCAAAAATCCGAGTTCTGCCCCTTCCAAAAGAAACCCTCGTGTTTTTTTTTCTTGCTCACACTAGTCGTTAAATTAACCTCAATTTTCTACTCGAAAAACATATTCCGAAAGCAATAAAAAAAAGAATAATACAAATAAATAATAATAATATAAAATAATAAAGAAGTGTTTCATTAATAGTTTTGGTTAGGAATTAAAATGAAATGTCCTTCAATCAACTGCCAACTCTCTTCTTAGAAAATCAAATTGTCTTCTTTATTTTTCGATCGATAAATATATACAAGATATATATACATATATATATATATATCTTTATATTTATATATAAATATAGTTTTTATTCTGGTTGGTATGATTTATGCTTTATATTTCATGGCATAGTCTTGTTTTGTTTTGTTTTCCTTTTTTAACTATGAGTCGTCTGCCGCACTTTCTGAAAGTCTCTTGCAGCGAAAAGGATAATGAATTAATTATTTTTGGTGTTAAAACACAATACATATTCATAAATGTCGGGGATATTGGTTTATATATCATCTAAATAAATACAGATGGAAGGAGATATCCCAACTATGTAGTGTACAGTGCGTTTCAGAGTCGGAACAGAAAAGAATATTTTTGAAAGACGGTATTGATCTGAATTGGAAAATATATGTATATATAAGTTATGTAACTTATATAGAATTGTAACTTATATAGAATTGGCAGCACAAACATAATTTATGGAATGGCAGTTTCTGAAAATACATTTTTTTAACCGAAACCGAAACAAAATGCTATTTTTTACAACACACTGTACACTTAGCAATTAAATCTTTGATAATAGCTTTTCGTCTACGCTTTCTTTTTTATATAACATATATATATATTGGTTTTCTATTGGAAAAAATATATATATATAGATTCGAATATTCTCAGTTGTATCTCATCCTAGTTTTCAGGCCAAATTCTGAATTGGAAGTCATTCTTTTGCTCTGATTAATCGCCCCTAAATATACGAGTTTTTTGTGTGTTTACATTTAATGTGTAAATGTTTCGCTTATTTCAAGAGATTGTAAATCTCTTGGACGCCGCTAATTTAATTGTAAATACAATCTTCCACATTTGTTGGTTTTGTTTTTTGTTTTTTGTTTTTGTTTTCGTTTTCGTTTTAGAAATATAAATATATTCTTGTTTTATAAATATGCGATTTGTTTTCGATTTCGTTTATGTATATATTAATATGTATATAAATTGCTAAATACATTTAATTGCGCTTTACACTTTTACACTTTTGTTTACGGCTATTCTGGCATTATTCCGAATAATAAAACACAGGAGAATGTGGTGGCGGGGGTTGGGGAGGGGAAAAAAAAACAGAGTGAGGGTGTGTGTGTGTGGGTGTGGGTGTTGTTGGTGTTACGCTATGTCTAACGGTGTGAGTGTACGTGTGTGTGTGCCGTAGTATCCTTCCGCCGAATAACCCACAAAAATCTTAAAAACTATGCGCCCCCCGCAACGTTTCGAACGGCTCTGGCCTCGAGCCAGGTCCTGGTACTGCTCCTGCTCCTGCTCCTGGTCATCCGTTTTCGATCCAATGCCATCTCCTTGACCACCACATCCAACGTCCAACTCCAGGTCCAGTGCCATTTACCATGCCGGAGCCGCTTTCAACTGCAGCATTTCCGACGCTTGGTGCCCGGGGTGTTCTTCAGGTGGATGGTGTCCTTCTGCTGCTCGTTGGACGTGGTGCGCAGTTTGTGCTGGAGCACCTGCCTCGTTATCGACAGGAACATTTCGTCCACATTGATGTTGTCTTTGGCGGATGTTTCGAACAGCTCGATGTCCATTTGTTTCGCAAAACGTTGCGCATCCTCGGTGATCACCACCTTCCTATCCGGATCATCATTCTTGTTGCCAACTAAAATTACAATTCACATTATATCCTAATCCAAAAGAGAGGCTTTGCTTTATACTTACCTAATACTTTGTTAACCACGTCACAGTTGTTCTGGATCTCCTCCAGCCAGCGGCGGACATTCGCAAAGGACTCCCCGTTCGTCACGTCGTACACCACAATGACGCCGTGAGTGCCCCGATAGTATGTGCTCGTTATGGTCCGGAAACGCTCCTGTCCGGCCGTGTCCCAGATCTGCAGCTTGACACGCAATCCCCCGATGTCCACCGTGCGGATCTTGAAGTCCACACCGATGGTGGTTATATAACTGCCCGAGAATGTATCGTCCGAGAAGCGGATAAGCAGCGATGATTTGCCAACGCCTAAAGGGGAGTAAAAAAAACAAAAACAAAAAAAACGAAAGAGAAAATTGCGATTAAATTACTTTCTGGAGGGGATTCATTCGATTTGCTGGAATGTCTTCGAAATTGGATTCCAGACAAGGGACTGGGGGATCGGTGACAGATTTCATCCTGCCCCTCGTTAGTCGGAATTAGTCACAAGGCGGTTTTCGCGGAATCTTGGACGGGCCTCTTTGTTTATTTTTGATTCTGGTTAGAGGATTTTCAAGGGAAATCTTATAAACACAAAAACACTTAAAAAACGATTTTTCTTTTAATACTTAAGCGCGACTATTCTTTTTTATGAGTAACTTTAAATGAGTTTTGCGAGATTTTTACAGCTGTTTTTTATCGATTAGTTCTAATTGGATAATGATTGGCTTTCAAAAAAACAGTAATGATGGAAATCCAATTGGAAAATAAATATTTTCTGACTGGCTTTTAAGGGAAAATCAAATTCATGAAAAATAAAATATTTTTTAGGCATTTTTCTGCTGTTTTTCGTGCCACTTTATGAGAAAACAATATTCCCATTGTCTAAACACAGCTCCCCCCTCTTTAATTTGGGACAACAAACTCAAAAATTGTATTTCGAGACGGAGAAGCGGTATGATTGGCTATTTTTAAGATGGAAAACCTGGGAAAAAAACTCACCGCTGTCGCCAATTATAAGCAGCTTGAACAGATGATCGAAGCCGCGTGCCATTTTTGTTTGAGACAATGCAAAAAAAAAAAAAAACAGAAACAAAAAAAAGTTGGCAGTTAAATTATTAACTGTTTTTCCTGCTGTTGCTGTTGTTGTTGCTTGCTTGCTTGCACACACACACACACGCACGCCGGCTGCGTTTTTTTATTTCTCTTCTTTTTTTCTTTTTTTCTTTTTTCGTTTTTTCGTTTTTTTTTTT
Organism: Drosophila vallismaia; assembly: GCA_035047325.1. Classification (NCBI taxonomy): domain Eukaryota; kingdom Metazoa; phylum Arthropoda; class Insecta; order Diptera; family Drosophilidae; genus Drosophila; species Drosophila vallismaia. The sequence goes on along the minus strand of JAWNPU010000025.1, from coordinate 8,073,245 downwards.
AGATAAACCGTTGTTCTTGCTCTCCGATGATGCTTCTGTTGTTGTTGCTGCTATGTGATAAGCTGGCTATTGTTATTTTTGTTGTTTTTGTTGCGTTCTGTGTGTCAATTTATGTAAGTATTGTTGTTGTTGCTGCTGTTGCTCTGCCTTGTTATTTAATTTCCCTTGATTAAAATATTTCTTGTTTTTTTGTTTTTTTTTTCGGCTCTGCCGCTCTGCGTTGTCTCCTTCCTTTGCTGGTGCGCTGCCTTTTATCGGCAACTGTTAGGTGTGTGGGCGAGTTGCATTTTTTCAGATGCGGCAGCTGCTGCTTCTTCTTCTTTGAACAGCTGGGGTGGCGCTAGGCGGAATGATTGATATCGGTAGAGGGATTTCGAGATTTTGGGATTCCGGGTCTCAGCTCTACGGCTCTATGGCTCTATGGCTCTACGGCTCTACGGACTGCAAATTGGCCAAGTCCGCCTCCCTTGCAATTTTTCTGACACAAACAGCTCTTTCTCTCTCACTCACACACACACTCTCCCTCTTGCTCTCTCTCTCATGCACACACCCACACACGAACACGCAGGCCAAGCTGATTGCAGAATTTTGTGTGTGGAATTAGTACCCGTTGACTGCGTTTTCGAGTCAGATTTTCAACTCAATCGGGCTGTTTGGGTTGGGGCTTTTGTTTCGGTTTCGGGTTAACCAAATCGGTTCTTAATTTACAATTATTCTCTGGATAAACTATTACTAACGCACAAATACATGTAAAACAAAAAACTATATGCCCCAGTGTGGCCAGCCGATGAGTATGTCGGGATATCGTGTTATCGCCACGTTGTCGCGCCCGTGCTATCGATAGGCGAGCGGGCGATTTGTTTTTTCACAGTGGGCACACACTGGCCATTTAATTAGTATATTTAGTTATTTATTTATTTAAGAAAAAATAATATTTATTTTTGGGTCTATGTAATTTTTTATTGTATAAACTTGTTACATGTGTATTACATGTGTGGAAGTGTATGGAAAGTGTAGTAAAGTCTTTAAAACATTTTCATAAAGCATATAATATATATAATAGCTTCCCGGATATATTACATTTTGATTTTCCTTTTTAATTACTAATTACCATTTAGTATATAATTATTGAGATATTTCATTTATTTGTTTAGCGGACAAAATAATATTAGATATTAATATATCTAATCCCGCAAGAAACAAATAAACCTCAAACATGTACAAGAGGATTATTTTTAAGAATATCCATTGCCTAAATTATCGCACAGCAATTTTGTTAATCGAAAGGTTAAACTAAATATTATATACATCGAATTTACATTTTTTCCAAAACTACATATGACTAAAATTTAGATTTATATATATAACAAAAAAAATAAGGTTAAAACTAAAAGCCTTATTTTCCCTCTCTTTCGCATAGCGGCAAATGCAGCTATCTCGCTTATACTGGTGCAGGTTATAACAGGATAAATCAGGATATATCTATATATATCTCGGATTAATGTTTTAAAGTATGTTTACGGAATTGTGTAATTGTGTTGTGGGAGTATTATAGATTCGAAATATTTACATTACAGGCGAAGTAATACCGGAATTTTGTGGAATGATTATGAATCGTGGGTGGATATTTGTGGATATGTTTCGAATAATTTTGTTTGTGTTGTGGTGTTGTTTAGCTTGTTAATAAAAAACGACCCATCGCCTGACTTAAATTACTTGCGTGCCCCGGTGTAGAAGGGATAACGCGTACGAGTCCTGTTTGCCACACAAGAAATATCAAAAGGCGAAGCCTGGCTACTTGTTGATGGAGTATCTGGGGTAGGACTGCGATAACGGCGTGCGCCAATGCCCCTGGACGTCGAGGCTTGTGGAGACTGGAATGGATCGCGTCGCTGGTTACGGGTCGAGGAGCGACTGGCTGTTGCCTCCGGCGAGAGAGAACGCAGACAGGAACGGCGACGATTTGAAGACTGTTCGGCCAATGGTGATCCAGAGCGCTTACGTTCATTCTCGATATTCTGTCGTGAAGTAGACGGAGTATCATCGGAAGCGGCCAACTCACGGGCTGCCATAAGGCGCCTTGACCAGCGTCGTGGTAGGTTGTTCTCCTGGTTAATCAAGGCTGAACGACGAGTGGAACGTCGGAAGTCATATGGTGAGGTACGTTGTGAGACCGGTGTAGTGTTTCGGGTTGAGATCGAGTTAAAGGCTAGCTTCCGGACTCGATCATCGTCAGAGTCGGATTCTTCCTCAATCGCTTTCTCCGGTTTGTTCTCCTGTTCTTCCTTGTCTTTGGAATCTTGGTATTGTTTATCCAAATCATCCGAATCCACATATGGTTCGCCGTTCTTATAAGGCTCACTTGGCGCATCATAAAATACCTCACCGGACGAAGAATTGTCCTCATCCTCCTTCTCTTCCTTCTCGTCCTTCTCTTCCTTTATCTCCTGCTTCTCTTCCTGCTTCTCTTCCTCATTTTTCTCCTCCTCGTCGTCCATCTCCTCATCCGTGCCGTCACTGCTGATGACATAGACAGTGCCATTTTGGTTAACACTAGAGCAAACCATGCAAGTGTAGGTGTTCTCTGTATGGCTGGTGCAGAATTCGTGAACAGGATTCGATCCGCAAAGGATGCAGTAAATCAAATTAATCACATTCAAGCACCGTCTATCGGCATTGCAAACACGAGCACTGCAGCTCTGCTCCCTCTGAGTTTGCTCCGCAAAAGCATCTGGAGCTGATTCCCAGGAAGCGTCACTAAATGGACAAAAAGCGAAAAATAGTTTCAAATAGTTCGGGGTATCGAAGCAAGATCTTACGTGTTTGGCACAGAGATACCGCGCGTGGTCACCTCCTGAAAGGTGGTCGAGTTGTTGCACAAAGGACACTTGAAGAAGTAGCCGGCGGAATTGGCATAGGTCTGGAGGCAGCGGCGATGGTACCAACCGTTCCGGCAGCATGGTGAACGCAGCATAGTGACTACATGAAATTTCTCCTCACCTACTAGACGGTCCTGACAGATCACGCAATTTTCGTCGGCAGCGGGACGATGGTTATAGCCGCGCACATGCGAGTGGCAGAAGGACTGGTACGTTCCATTGAATTGATTCTGAGCAAGATTATCATAGCCGCACTTGGTATGAAAGGCGCGGCGACAGGCTTTCTGGCAGCACCCGATATTCGCTCCTGATTCATGACAATAAAAGCAAGTCATCTCGCTGCATCGCTCGGCCTCTTCCTCTATGTCCCCGGCTAGGAAGCACATTATGCCATTGCGATTGCCGCCACGCTGCTTCAGATTTGAGCTCAAGTACTGCCGGTACGCGTAAATCTAAATAAATATACAAATATCATGCACGGACGTCGAGAACTCACCAGGCAATTTGTATGAACCGACAATCTTCCCTTCTGGTGGAACGCACCAAAGACCACTTCGTCATTTTCCGCGCTGCGACACAACACACACGGAGCCATAATATATTTTCTCTTTTTTTCTCTTTTTTCTTTTAAATTTTTTCCTTTTTCTTACGGAAATTTTCGTACGCTCTGAATGAAATATTATTTTAGAGTGACTTATTCCCAGTTCAGGCGTCTAGACCCGCCAAAAAACAGTTTATCGAAGGCTACTACGTTTTTACAGTGTTGCAAAGCATACAAAACAGTGTTGGCTCTTTTTTAAATATATATTTTAAAATTTAAATTTTAATACAAGGGTATTCCCATTTATTTATTTTATACTTATTTCATATTTCTTACAAAATAAAAAAAAAAATTGCTGCAATTTTGCGAACTGAAACTATTTAAATATTGTTTAAATAAAAACAAAATTTCTGATAATACTTTACCTAAATAATTGCGCTTTAAATTAAGTAAATACAATATATATTAGTACTTTATTTATTTTACAAGATTTTTTTTTGCATAATCGATAAGCTTTCGTACCAGGTGGCATCACTGCTGCAAGAACTTATCGATATTAAAATTAAACCAAACAAATTTCGCTGTTTCAACAAGTTGATTTGAATTTTAAAATCACTCTGCAGCCATGTCGATGTCCCGACTGAACACATTCATGAAACTGGCTCCCAATGCAACTGGTAGGTATCGGCTGGTCCAACCTGACCGACCGATAGGACATGCCGGCCGGCCCCAGAGTCCAGTGGCGGGTCAAAGTCCGCGGTTATTGAACCCACAACCTTTGTCTTTGATTTCATCTCCCGTTTACCATTGTCAGGTGTTCGAGCTACAGCCATTCAGATGCAGCCCCAACGCCAGCTATCCTCAGCCCAGGCAGATCCCGCTCATGGTCATCAGTTCAAGACGCTGGCCATCAGTACTCCCAAGCCTTATGTCTTTCATGTGGAGCTCCATCGTCCCAGCAAGCTCAATGCCTTCAACAGACAAATGTGGCTGTAGGTGTAGCAAACACCTCCGAAAAATAAGAGAGATTGTAGCATTCTGTAATCCGCAGGGAAATCAAAGAGTGCTTTAATGGTCTGGCCATCAATCCCGATTGCCGGGCAATCGTGATCTCTGCCGCCGGAAAGCATTTCACCGCCGGCATCGATCTCAATGACATGATGAACATGGGCCAGCAGCTGGCCGGCACCGACGACGTGGCCCGCAAGGGCGTCATCATGGAGCGGCTGATCCGTTTGTACCAGGACTCGATTAGCAGTCTGGAGCAGTGCCCCAAGCCGGTGATCACTGCCGTGCACAAGGCCTGTATTGGAGCCGGCGTCGATTTGATCACTGCCGCTGACATTCGCTACTGCACCGAGGACGCCTTCTTCCAGGTCAAGGAGGTGGATATCGGCATGGCCGCCGATGTGGGGTCACTGCAACGATTGCCCAAGGCGGTTGGCAGCCAGTCGCTGGCCCGGGAGCTGTGCTTCACCGGACGCCGCTTCGAGGCAGCCGAGGCCCACTCCTCGGGCCTGGTCAGTCGCGTCTTTCCCGACAAGGAGTCCCTGCTGAGCGGCGCCCTGGCCTTGGCCGAAAACATTGCCAGCAAGAGCCCCATAGCCGTGCAGGCGACCAAGGAGAACATTATATATTCACTGCAGCACACTAACCAGGAGGGATTGGATCACATTGTAGGAACTCTATTTATTTATTCAGATTTCTGATTAGAACTTAAGGATTCCCGCTTCTAGCATCCTTTAACTCATTCCATTTTAATCTTTACAGCGCCTTATCAATAAGCTCAACCTGCAATCGGAGGACTTTGCCCAAGCCGTGGCTGCTCAGCTGACCAAGGACGAGAAGCCCGTCTTCGCCAAGCTCTAATCCAAGCCAAGCAATAAAAGGGAGAACACTAATCGGGGGGATTTAAAATTCTAATTTGTATTTCGCCATTTACTCAAAATAAAACCAACTATCTTTTTACATCACAAAGTCTTTGGATGCGATGCTTGAGGTACGATTAGGACTTGGCCTGATCCTTGACACAGGCCAAGCTTTAATCCAAACCAAAGAGGAGAGGAGAAAACCAAAGGAATTTAAAATTCTAATTTGTATTTTGCCAATTACTCAAAATAAAAAAAACAGCTGTCTTTTTACATCACAAAAGTCTTTGGATGCGATTCTTAAAGTACGACGATGCATTGGGACAGCTACTTATGACTAGGAATTTGGTGACCATCTTCTAGGACTCGGCCTGCTGCTTCTTCTGCTGCTGCTGGGAGAGCTTCTCCAGGGCACGCGGATCCTTGACACAGGCGGCGGTGAGTACCTCAACTTGGCCGCTCTCGTCGATCAGCAAGTCGTCCTCGATGCGAATGCCAATGCCGCGGAACTCCGGCGGCACATCCATCCGATCGGGGCTAATATAGATGCCCGGCTCCACGGTGAACACCATGCCGGGCACAATTCGAGTGCTGCGCGGCACATGCGGCGTATCGTGCACATCCATGCCGAGGTAGTGGGAGACGTGGTGGGGACAGAAGCTGTAGCCCTGCTTGCCCACCTCCTTGAAGTCGGTCAGCGACTTGTTCACCAGCCCAATCTCTTGCAGGTACTTGCCCAGCTTGAAGCAGGTGCTCTCAAACAGCTGGTCTAAGGTTTCGCCCCCAGGACGCATAACCATGTCGATGATGTCGAGCTGCAGTTGATGCAGCATCTCGTAGAGAGTACGCTGCGGATCCGTAAACGCTCCGCTCGCCGGCCAGGTGCGCGTAATGTCGCTGGTGTAGCCGCCGTACTCGCAGCCGGCATCCATCAGCACCATGTCCGTTTCCCCCACAACCTGGTTGTTGCTGATATAGTGGATAACGGTGGCATTGCGTCCGGAGGCCACCACCGGCGGATAGGCCAGGTAGCTGGCATTCCGCATCCGGCATTTGTAGTCGATGGCCGCGAACAGGTGGTGCTCCGACAGGCCGGGCGTGCTCTCGGCCATCACCTCGTTGAAGGAGTGGGAGGCTATGTTGCAGGTTCGGCGCATGAGATCCATTTCTGCGCGTGATTTGAGCAGCCGCATGCCCTCGATGAAGGTGTACGGCGGCAGGAGTGGCCGTTTCTCTGCGACGCTCAACCGTTTCATGTCCTCGGTCAAGGCGGGCAGGTCGTTGTGCTTGTGGTCGAACCATAGATGCGGCTTCAGGGCTGCAATCCGCTCGGCCATCACCTGGTCAAGCCGATCCAGCGGATGGGCTTCGTTGACGCCAAACAGCGGCACGGCTAGCTCGGGTCCGGTGCGTGGTCCATCCCAGAGCTCGGCATGCGGATCCTTGGGACGCATAAAGAGCTCGGAGAGCACAGTTTCTGACTCGTCGATGGTCAGGACGAGCACAGCATCCGGCTCCAGGCAGCCGGTCAAATAATAAAAGTCCGAGTTCTGTCGAAAGACGTACGGAATCTTGCCGCTCATGTACTTCTTACAGGCACCTCCAACAACTACCTAGAACGGATAAAAGTGAACAAATATCGTAGAGGTAAGTGGAAACCCAAAAAACCAGGACAGACTCACCATGTGGCAGTTGCTGGCGTGGCTATTGAATTCTGCACCGAAATTACGTGCATAGGACCTGATATTTTGCATTAGTTGTGTCCTACGCTCGCGAAACTCGCTCTGCTCCACACCCGGCACCAGCTCCTGCGGCCGGATCAGATGCGGATGTGACATGGTTGTGGGCTGGCCCAGGCTTCCCTTGTGGTCGCGCAGAATCTGGGCAACGCCTTGTACTTCTGGGGCGTTCACCTTGGGCTTGCTTTTGCCGCTGCTCGTGGTTGAGCTGGAACTGGAGGAACTGGAGGAGCTGGACGAGCTGGAGGAGCTGGTGGAACGCGCCCAGCGTGGTCGCGCTGACCACAGGCAGGAGGTAGTCCCCGCTGGACGGGGGACCAAACGCCTCAAGGCATTCATGATGGTCGGGATCCTTGACTTGCCGCTCGGATTTGAAAATTTTCACATAAGCGAATCTGAAACGACAATAACCTAACTGACTGATAAAAACAAAAACAAAACTTGACAGAGCTGCCAGACTGCTAATGCTTGGAGTTATCGATAAATACGATAACTCCAAGCTCTGGGAAGAAACCAACTAAGCCAAATATATTTTAGTTAATTCAATAGTGTTAGGTAAAGGAAATGGAACTAGCTTAGTGAAGAAGAAAATAAAAGTCTTTTAAAAAATTAGAACAATGGTTAAAATAAATGTTGAAATGAATATGAATGCTAATTAATGCTAATAAAAAACAAAATTTGTTAACAAATTTATATATAAATTTATATTTTTATTTAATATTATAATTATTTATTCTATTAAAATTACTTTAATTCGAATAGACCATGATCGTTGTAGCATTTTCCTCTAACGTTTCAGTCAGCTTAGTCCCATTCCAATCGAAAGTTTGTCCATTCAAAATTCATCGATAAATTAAATAATCATTTGTTCAGCGTCCGTAAAAATATAGATGAACACTTTTTAAGCCGGATTGCTACTTTATACACGATTTTATACTCAATTTTGAAAAACCCTTTTTATTTTCAAATTCAGCGTTAAACCATGTCTAGTGATGTAAGTATGGTGCAGGATGGAGCAAGGATATCCAACTCAATCCTTATCTCCTTGCAGTGCTTTGTGCCGCGACTGCCGGTGGACAGCGAGGCGATAAGATTCCACGATTGGGCCATAAGCTATGAGAAGTCGCACATTCTGAAGAGCATCTGCAAGATGGGAAGCACCCAGTGCTGCAACAAGGAGGATGCGAATCGATGTGATCTCTGCCATTACCAGCACTCTCTGGAGCTGCCCCACCTGCCCGACATGGTGTTCCACAAAAATAAGCTAGTCCTGCAGCACAAGGACGGAGCACTGCTGGAGTTCAAGCCCATGGATGCCCTGGCGATGGTGGCAAACGGAAAACAGCCACTGGAAGTGGCCTGCGCCCAGGAATGGCGCGAAACTCGGTAAGATTTGAAAAATCTATACCGAAAACTTTACAAATCTCTCTTCTTTATACTCCAGACCTGAACAGACAATGGAGGAGAAGTTTAAGCCCTTCGACTGGACGTTCACATCCACCTACCAGGGTACCATGAACGATAAGGTGCGTTCCGAGACCACGGATATAACTCTGAACAAGTTCAAGCTCATGCAGCGAGAGAATATCATTTTCTACCACGATCTCACCCTGTTCGAGGATGAGCTACACGATCACGGCATCTCCGTGATGAGCGTACGAATCGTAAGTGGGAATCGTCCTTTACAAATGCCCGATTAATCCTAAAGAATATTCTTTTCCGATAACAGCGTGTGATGCCGTCGGGCTTCTTTATCCTGCTGCGCCATTTCCTGCGCGTCGACGATGTGCTCATCCGGATGCACGACACAAGATTCCATCATGAGATCGAAAACGATTATATACTGAAGGAGTACATCCACCGGGAGGCGCCCTGCACCGAACTCCAGAGTTCTGTCGCCTTCTGGACCAATCCAGACGAGATGCAAAACTATCTACCTGTCAAAGCCAAGGAGCTCCACAAGCTCTTCTTCAAGTAGGCCTTGTGCATGCCACGCCCAACCCTATCGCCTCCCCGCCTAAACCCAAATTTTATTGTATTCCTATTGGTTAGAAACTCTTTGCTATGTGCGTTTATTTATTGCCAACACTGTGCGCAGGCGCAGCCATTAAAAGCGACTTCTCTAAAAGGCACACTACGAATACGGCTATGAATACGATTACGAATACGAATACGAATACGAATACGATTAGGGATAAATATTAATTGGGCGGACCAGCTAACGAACATTTAGGCGCCTCCAAGCAGGGCGGTCAGGGCCCGTTTGTAATCTCCAGAGGTCTCCGCCTGTAAAATATGTAAAGAAAAGAAGGAAGACCAGGACTTTAAAAAGGGAAGAGAATTGTAGTTTGTTCAATTATCCTATTTACACCAAAGTTGCTTAGTGGTTAGAGGATTTTAACACCTTATTAGTTGCCAATAAACAGAATTTCCAATAATCCAAAGAACTTTCTCAAATCCTTGATATTAATTTTGACAAAAAAAACGTAGCTTCCATTCACCAATTAAATTTTTGTTTTGTTTAGCAACTCCTGTGACAAATAGGATAACCTTTTCTGTTTAGATCTACTCTTAAGTGAGATCGGGAGTGCCAACAGGATATAACCAATGCCGTGACCAATACTTACGTCCTAGGACAACACAAAACACCGCAACAAATACAGAATACAGATACCAGAAGGCAGGGAAGAAGGGAAAGCGATACGTTAGCCAGGTGCAAAGTACTCGCCACCAGGAGGAGGCCACAAGGACCAGGACAACTTACCACCACGGCGCTGTTGAGGGTGCGATTGTAGATGCGTTCGAACTCCTGCTTGATAGTCTCCAGATCGATCTCCGACCGGCTGACAATGATCCGGATGAGGGTGGCATCGTCGGTGCCGGCGCCATCCATGGCCTTGTACAAGCGGTTCGCGAAAAAGGCCGCCGGCGACTGGACGCATTCAACTGAAGATAAAGATTAGTATCAAAGTCGAATCCCTTCTAATACCCATTGTTATTTGATAGGATTCTAGGATATGGGACCCACCTATAGCCATCATGGCCTCGTGTAGCTCGCCGTTCATCTCATGCTTAATGGCCTGCTCGATGGTCTGGCCGGATAGCTCTTTGTACTCCTCGAAGACGAGCCGAAGCTGCTTGAAGCTGGCATGCGACATGATGCGATTGAAGACCTCCTCGTCGGTGCCGAGCTTGGCCTCGCCGGCGGCATACAGCTGAGCGGCCTGATCCTTGGCCTCGGCGGCATCCACCGGGGTGTCCAAGCCATCACGCACTCCGGTGACGATCAGGGTGAGGAGGCGACGGAAGAAACCGGACGTCTCGCTGCACATCTGCTCGGCCAGGGGACGTTGGTAGCGCTCCTCGTAGGCGGCCACAATCTCGGCCATCTCTTCGTTGGTCTTGGTGCAGAGTATCTCGACCAAGGTGGACTCCTCGGTGCCCATGCTGTCCATGGCGGCATGCAGCTGCTTGCACAGATACTCCACCGGCGGCATCATCAGGCCCACTATCACGTCCTCGAACTTACCGCCCAGTTCGCTCTTCAGATCATCGACCAGGTCGCGCTCGAACTCCGCCTCGTAGATGCCGCGTATGGTCTGCCTCTGTTGGTTGGTCCGGCCGGTTAGGATATCGATGATCTCCTGCTCGTCGGTGCCGAGGCCCTTCATGGCGGACCGGAGTGCCTGGGCGTCGGTGGCGGCATCGAAGGGGGCGGCAGACACCACCGTGGGTACGGGCTAAAAACGGATGACGCATCGCGTTGCAAATCGATAAATGCAGCGGTGATGCAAGTTCAAGTTCTAATTTTCTGGAAACTTACCTTGTAATCCATTTGGAAGTTTAAGTTTTCAAAAAATAACACGAATTTCTTGTCTGCCGGAGACCTCTTTTTTTGCAATTTAAATTCGCAAATTCAACGCTTTCTCTTGGCAATCTATGAGCGATGTTTCCGCTTCCACTGGCTCTTGGCTAATAAATAGATGGGGAGGTGGTAGTGGTGGCAACCTGGTAGTGCAAGATCCGGACGTCTCTCCTCTCATTAAGACTTCTCTCCCAAGCACAACCCATGCACTGTCAAAAATAATAAACAATTTTTCAGACGTTTCCAATGTTTATTATTCAACGAATGTTAAATTTTTGTTGTAGCTTCTTATTTTTCGCAGTGCAGAAGCTTTTGTGAGAGCGACTTTGGCCGCAAGCTTTTAATTCAGTTTTAAATGTGCCGCCTGCACTTTGAATTCCTGAGCAACTGATTCATTCCGTCGCTTGCTTTGAATTAATTAATTGAAGCTACAGTGGAGATCTGATAAAAATTCCTAATACACTTTGTTAGGAATTTATTAACAAAACTGAAATGTACCGTTCGTAATCGCATTAAATAGACTTTATCTTCATGTATGCATGTGTGTATATAGATATTATCTTTATTTAATCTCGTTAAATAGGCTTCACTCTAATACATTTACATTTGGGGCTCATTCTTGTTTTTTTTTTTTTTGTTCTCTTTACTTTCCGTAAGTTCGTTCCGTAAGCCCCCCTCTTTTCGCTACGTCTCTGTCTTTCTTCATCTCAGGTTTAAGCTTAGTTTCTTCTTCTTGTATGTATATAATATGCAGTTATTTAATTTATGCTTTGCTCTCTTCACTCTTCCAAGACATCCCGAGACAGTCGGGAAAAAAACAAACATTCTTCATTCTTTTTAGTCGCAAAAAAATAATTAAATAAAAAGAGAAGAAATCCTGCTTTTTTTCTGTTATAAATATTTGCGTTTAGCTTTTGGAAGGTCCCCGGGGATATATAGTATGTAGCAATACCTAATAATAATACCGAATAAAATAAATTACAATATCAATCAAAAATATTTCCAGTTCTGGTCCGGGTTTCATTGAATGAATCCTTCGATTTCGAGAATCACGGAGAAGGACACTAATGCTGGGCATTAGAAAAACGAAAAAATTAATATAGGACCAAGGAGCAGTGGGATCACAAGTGGAAGGATATACGAGAAAGAAAATTACACTTTAATTTCAGTTTTCAGGGGAGCACGCTTTTCGGGCGTTTCAGAAATCGCAGAATTGGTATCAACTATCGACAATCAGCCACCAGGCTAGGCTGCTTTCTAACAACTAATCCGTCCTAGACCTCGTCGCTCTGGTTCATCTTGATCTCGTTGAGATGGGTATTAAACCGGGACCACTCGTCACGCGACGGTTGCGCCAGATTCTCGGCCACATCGTACACGTATAGCTTGCCAGCCTCGTCGCCGATGCAAACGTGCAGTCCGGATGGCGTCCAGGAGACGCGATTTAGGGCTGGAGCACCCGCCACCACAATCGAGGCCGTGGGCACTTCGGTGTCCTGGTTGAGGTTCCACAGATCCAGTCTTCCGCTGCCATCGACGGCGGCAAAGAGTGCCGGATGCACTGGCGACCAAGCCACATCCATAACATAGTCCGAGTTATCCTCAAAGGAGTACAGCGGTTTTGTGTCCTGAAAGATAAAGAAAGATTAGTATTTGTGGTGATGTACAGGTTGGACGAGAAATGCTCGTGGAGGGTTTTGAAAAAATATTGGGTCACTATTTTGATGCAGATTAATAGGGAATCGGTATAGGAATTGTTTAAGATATTCCGCATAGGGATCGGATGAGAAATGGATGAGATATACCTTCGAATGTGAGCCATATATGAAAATACTGGTTTTTCCAAGGGGTCTACCCACAAAAATTTGAAGAAATATATAAAAATTTTTCTTGTGCAATATTTTGATGCAGAATAGTAGGGAATCGATATAGAAATCGTTTGAGGTATTCCTCTTAAGAATCGGATAAGAATTGGCTAAGATATAGCCTTCGTTTGGGGCAAAATGTGGATTTCTCAGGATTTTCAAAATTTTCAAGGGGTTGCATCAGAAAAATGTTGAAAAAATGAAAAAAAAATCGTGTCCAATATTTTGAAGCAGATTGATAGAGAATGGAAATAGCAATCGTTTGAGGTATTCCTCTTAAGAATCGGATAAGAATTGGCTAAGATGTAGCCATCGTTCGGGGCAAAATGTGGATTTCTCAGGATTTTCAAAATTTGTAAGGGGGTCCATCAGAAAATTTTTGAAAAAATGAAAAAAATATTCTTGCCAAATATTTTGATGCAGATTGATGGGGAATCGTTTTAGAAATCGTTTGAGGTATTCCTTTCAAGAATCGGATAAGAATTGGCTGAGATATAGCCATCGTTTGGGGCAAAATGTGGATTTCTCAGGATTTTCAAAATTTTCAAGGGGTTCCATCAGAAAAATTTTGAATAAATGAAAAAGAAATCGTGTCCAATATTTTGATGCAGATTGATGGGGAATCGTTCTAGAAATCGTTTGAGGTATTCCTTTCAAGAATCGGATAAGAATTGGCTGAGATATAGCCATCGTTTGGGGCAAAATATGGATTTCTATGGATTTTCAAGGGAAGGGAAATCGATCCTTGAATATTATCCGCTTTTCTGCTTATGAACCAGGTAAGGATTGGAAAAATGGAGGCATGGGGATGGAGAATACAAAATCATACCTTCAGCGACCAGAGCTTAATGGTCCAATCAATGGACGAGGTTAGGAATAGGTGGCCAAAGTCCGGCGACAATTGGTTGTAGTGCGTGGAGATGCCCGTTATGGGACCCAGATGGCGTTCGTAGACCTCATTGACCCCGGAACGCAGACCATGACGCGAGGCCGAGTAGACGTAGCCATCCTCGCTGCCCATCACCAGGCTGTTGATCTCATTGGCCGGGAAGGCCATCGAGGTAATGGCTATGGCCTTTGACTGGCGCTGCTGCAGCTCCAGAGTGTCCTGCGGCTGCGAGAGCATGTCCAGCGACCACGAGCACAGTTTGCCGTCCGAGGAGATTGAGATGACGTTGTGCGCATTCTGGGTGCCCACCATCTGGAGGCAGTAGACGGGATGCGTATGGGCAGCGGCACTCAGAGGAGTTCGCTGGATGGGTGTGCGCTTCTGGACACGATTATCCCACAGCACGATCTGTCCCGAATAAGTGCCGCCCAGAATCAAATTCGGATTGAACTTGGCAAAGCAGGTGGACATCACCGCGCTCTGGCAGTGGAAGACATCCTCGGGTGTGCGCTTCTTGAACTTGGTGTTCCACACCATCACCACACCGTCCGGCTCGTTGGGGCTCTCCTCGTTGTTGTGGTACGAGGCCACCACTAGCTCTGGGAAGTGTGTGGACCAGTCCATGCTGGTGATGCAGCGGTTCTTGGACCAGCGCTCGTCATAGAACACCCGATTGAGGGAGAGCCGGGCATGGGAGCGCTCGTCGTTGGCCTCCTCGTTGTCTCCGCCACCGATGTAGTCCGTATAAATGTCCACATTCTCGGACAGGGCACGCTCGACGACGCGTCCGGCACGCACCACGAATCGCTGGAAGTCCTCCGACAGGATAATCATTTGCTTTTGTTCCTCGGAAAGCTCGTTAACTGTGATTGAAGGAGTTCGAATTAGTCCAGAACTCATTTTAAGGTATAGATTACTCACCCTCCTTCTTCACTTCGGTCTCCTTCTTGATCTCGAGTGGCGTGATGGCCGGAGCCACGTCCTTGACGGTGGGCAGGCCGTGGGTGAGGTAGCCCGGCGGCAGCTTCGAGGTGAATCCATTGTCCAGATGTGGCAGGGAGCTCTCTTCGTCATCTCCTTGGGCATCAAATGCAAGCACTGTTTAAGGTATAAAACTAACACAGCTAGAGGAACGTGACAATCGACAGAACAGGAACAATTCTACTTTCGGTTTCTTCATTCTTTTTGATGTGATTCTTAATCGTGATTATTCTTCGTCTTCGCTTGCTTGGCTTAGAGACTGCAAATTTCTGTGACCTTTGGCTTTGTACTTCTTTTTTTTCGTTTTTTTTTTTTTTTTCAAATCAATTTTATTTTTTGCAGGTGGGGAGGAAAGTTTGGATTGGGTTAGGTTATGGTTTTTGAGGTTATGGGTTAGGGTGGGTGTTAGGGTGGTCAGGCTGAAGCTGGGAGTGTGAGCGAGAGGAGGAGACAGACCAGCACACAGCATTCGGGTTTTTCCAATTGTCTTCTAATTCTCCCGTTGTTTTGCATCTCTTTCGAGTGGGTGGTGAGGTGATCACAAATGCGTGCGTGCGTACGAAAGAGAGAGAGATAGAGAGAGAGGGAGAGAGATGTGGGAACAGGTGCTTGGCTGTTAATAAACTGTTAACACACGCACTCACACAGGTGCATATATCAGATCGTAATTTGTTATCGATATACACAGCATATAATACAGTGAATTAATGAACAGGTGAGTTAAGGCGAATGCGCATGTGTTTTGTTTCTTTTTCGATTTTTTTGGATTACCTATTTAATACACAAAGCCAATAACAGAAATGAATTTAAAAAAAAAATATTACAATATCCCAGTTTTGGGGAATTAGAACTTTTTTTTCAGTTTCGATTAACTCTATCAACGTTATCGCTATTTTACATCAGGTATATTTTTTTGTGTTTCATTTTCTCCACCCATTTTATAATTGCTTGCACTTAAAATTATTTAGTTTTAGGCTAGAAATATATTACACATATACTTGTATTTAAACAATTGTAAAGTTAACGGCCGATTGATCGATTCTTTTACTTTTACAGTGCTGTAATCGAAGAGAGGAACTGGAGCTGAGGGAAGGAGCAAAAAGAAAGTATGGGCGAGAGTGGGTGGGAGCATGGGTGGTGCATGGACCCCTTCCCACTCTCCGGATCATGAAATGGAGCAAGCCTAGCATCCCTGTGTACCTTTCACTGCAATTACTGTTGTGTTTTTGTTGTTAGAAACAGTTAGGTTGTTAGGAGAGAGAGAGTTAGAAATGAGTGATTGGGGTTAGCAACAAGACACACAGACAGGGGGACGAGGCTGGCAAGGACTCGGTGGGCGGGGAGAGGTTGGGGCCAAAGGAGCAATAGCAGCAGAGTTATGCGAATGTAAAAGCTATACAAGAAGCGGAAATGAGAGCGAAAGAAAAAGTTCGAGAGGCCGGTTCCGTTAGAACAGTGTTATGGTTTGCGTGTGTGCTCGTTAACTTCAATTCTTTTTCAACACTGACATTTTGAAGAATCGATTGCTTTTTAACGCGTTTCTTGTTTCGATTGATTTTCGATTTTTACGATTTTTACGATTGTTGTTCGCTTGTCGCAAAGTGAGAATTGGAGCGTTCCTATTTTGCTTCATGTCGATTCCGTCACTGTTCAATATTTTGTTTGTTGGCGGCTGGCCTGTACCTACCTGTGAATTCATCCTCCCACTCTAAACCCGGATTAAGATTGTATTCATCTTGAAGAAATATAAATAAAAAATTATTGTACATACATTGCTGGTAGTTTTTGTTTCGTTGTTTTGTGGCGTTTTTTTTTCAAACCAAAACGAAAATTAACGAAAAAAAATCATGAGTTTCGAAATTAGCATTACCGCCCATTAAGATCGATATACTTGCACATAAATCAATCGATAAGTCAATGTTTTTAAACTTTAAACTAAATGCATACGGTAAAAAAAAGTGAGAAATGTTTTGATTTTAGTGTGCTTAAAATTGTTTTGCTTGGCGAAATGATCACACATGGCCACATACGGATATATTACGTTATATATGTATATTATATATAGTATATATTGTGTATATTGGATATTGGATATTTAGGATAATGAATAAGTACTATTAGCACACAAGCCTGACTTTCATGATGGAACACAAAAGGTAGCGAGGGGAGGAGAAACTTTTATCATACAGCATGGATATCGTATATCGGGTTATTGATCAAACATATGATAAATAGATATAGACTCTCGATTCTGTGCTTTTTCTCATGCAGTTTCGTTGTGTTCGATTGTGTGTGAGTGTTCGATAGTGTGTTTGTGTGTTTAGTTGCTAAATGTTTATCGATAACTTAGATTTGTACGCTTTTGGAGAAAATAATCGATTATAAAAAAGATGATTCACTTTTTTCCAAAAATTATAAACGAAAAGAGCTGTTTGTACGAGTATACATACATAATTGTTATATGAAAATCGTAATACTTAGGAATGTTATACATAAATTATAATGAACATTGTAATCGAAGTAATTTTAAAAAAATGTCTAGAACTTAAAATGATTACGAAAACTACTTAAAAGAATTAAGAACTTATAAATTGGGTGGAGATTAACAGATTAACAATTTGTTCTTGTTGATTTCTTATCGGTAAAAATCGATTTATACACAAATTACTTTTTAAACTTGATACAAACTGAATGGTTTGCGATGTGGTCTAGAGCTAATTGAAACAAATTATTTATAAAAATCATATAAAAATGTATATATAAGTACATATCATATAGATATGTATATATAAAAGATCGGATTGGGAAACAAATCAAAGACCGAATCGGAAACGGAAACGAAGATCGAAGAAGCAACTACGATAAACATAGAATATCGATACATAGGATATAATAATACATAAATTCAGGCATAAATGGTCTAAGCAAGTCAGAGGTTTTCTACGGAGGATGTTTTGGAAAAGATATACTATACATAGAGTAGCAAAAACTACACAAATATAATGGTATATATAAATCGAAAAAAATAGAGCGATAGACGGGTAGGATTGTTGTGTTGATTCAAAGGCTTGTTTTGATTAAGAAATACGGTTACGATTACGATTACGATTGCGGTTACGGTTACGGGTACTCGTTACGGGTCTACGGGTGGGCACACAGACCTGAGCCGGGCTACTAAGGCTGAAAAGTCTAGGTACAAGATTACGGATACAACGAGGACTACTCACCATAATAATCCGTAGCATGAGCTGCAGTTTTTTTTGCGTGCGTGCCAAAAACAGATAAGGGGGAGAGAGAGAGAAGTAAATAGACAAATTATTAAATGCGCTCGAACGGTGTAAACGCTAATGATTGATGACAGGATGATTGGATGATTGGAGGGGGTTATGGCTTGGATTGATCTAGCAATGGGAGTTAGCAAAAGGATAACCAATAATCATAATCATAATAATGGCAATGAGTTTGAAATAGCAACAGTGCTACCAACATTCCTTGAACAAAGTCAGGCTCGAAGGACCAATGTGTACATCAAATTATGTAGTTGAAAGGATCAGGAAAATATAGTCGAATAACATTATTACTATAACACATAGGAAGTATAAGAAAACTAAAGACTTATCATGCTTTTTTTTCTGTGGCCATGTGTAGCTAAGAAAATGTTCAATATTTAAGTCAAGTTGGTAGCACCGAGTGGAAAAAAATAAGTAATTAATTAAAAGCATAAAAAGCAAGATAATTATTGTTCGTTTTACAAGATGACTGTCTGTTGGGATATATAGGTTGTAACCAAATCGAGTTGAAGCAAAGCAATAGGAAGCTATCATTAATTTTGGCAATCGAATATACGAGTATATAAATATATATATATATGTATCTATAATCCACTAACAGTTACTACGCTTATACGATCCTTGCTACACATCCTTTTCTCTCTACCCTTTAACATATTATTGCTTCGATTTTTTATCTATATTTTATCGTATAAACGTTGTATCTTTTTGTTTTTTTCACTTGTTTTTGAAGTTTTTGGTAACATTTTCGTATGTTTTACCATCACAAAATACGATTTTTGTGTGCTGATCTGATTAGGTGTGGAATTTTGCTTAAAATTAAGATTAGTACCTTTACGTGGACGCCACCAATCCTCCATATATCCTGACAGGGGCGAGGAGTGGCAAGAAAGAACTGTATTTGTTATTTTATTTCACTATGGATTATCGTTTTTCTTTTAGTTTTTTGTGGTTTTTTTTTTTTTTTTAATATTTTTCGTATCTAGTTTTGTTTATTCTTTTCTGCGGAAGGGCGTGGCTGGTTGGGAGGCGGTGGGTGGGAGGACGGGAAAGCGCAATATTGTAGGCAACATGCAGCATTTATCAACTGGCGCCACACGGAACTGAAGGGACATAAACATAGGTGACAGCAGGAGACAGGAGACAGATAGTAGAGCAAAGGACAATGGGGCACATCCTCCGCCGTCGGACGGAGACTCCGGAAAGCCAAAAAACACAGTAAACAACGTGACCAAGAACAAGAACAAGAACAAGAACGAGAGCAGCAATAGCGAAAGATGGATTTTAGTTTTGTTTTTTTTTTGTTTTGTTTTCAAACTATGGACAGTGGTTACGGTTACGGTTACGGTTCCAATTGCGGTTACGGTTACGGTTATACGGTTATACGGCTAGAGCAAAGCCTAATTATCCCCTTTCCCGGGGGCAATACGCACCATCACGTTCGTGTCCGCCTGTGCTGGTTGTCTGCGTTTGTTTCGTGTAGACCAGGGTCTCCTTTGGTGGAATGCTCGTCGACTGGACATTGTAGACGCTCAGGTTGAGTGGCTGTTTCTTGCCGCCGCTAGAGAAGATTTTTGTGTGGGTTAAGTATTTATTTTCCGGTTTTAAAAACCATTTACAAAGCTTTAAATTGTAAAAGAACCTACCTTTGACCATTGACATTGGCTTGCAGGCTGGCATCAGGGGTCTGTGTGTTGGAGTTGTCCGACGTCATGGAGTTGACGGAGGACAGCGAGGAGAGAACCTCAGAGACGGGAGCCACACCCAGAGACGACAGCATCTCATCCAGATCCCTGAATAGAAAAACAATGTAACAATGAGGTGAAAATGGCAACGAAAAAGCCCGACATATGACTTGGTATGACTAAAACCCACTTGCGTTGATCCTTGTCTATGCCTGCTCCCCCACCGATGCGTCCGGCCGACTCCTCCATGTCCTTGATCTCCTTCTCGCGCCGCCGGCGATCCTTCTCCTCACGCAGAGCCGCCAACTTGGCCTTCTTGCGTTCCAGCTCAGCCTTTCGGTCCATTGTGCTTGGAGGGATGTAATCTCCTGTCGTTCCGGTGGTCCAACGCCTTGTGTGTGGGTGAAGTGGAGAACTAGTGCCGCCTGATGGAGTAGGGAATGAGGCTCAAAAGCTCTTTCTCTCGGGGGAATCTCAATCTTTCTCTGGGGGGAGGGCGGAATGAAGGGAATACGAGTGATTAATGAATAGGCCAACACAATATTGGTAACTCTAACGCCGTTGATGATGTCACCAACTAGCCAAAACCGAAGAAAGCGATGGTGTGTGTGTATGTGTTGCCTGTTTTTCTCCTGCATTTAATCTAAAAAATGCATTTCTATTTAAGCAGGCGCATTGGGAAAGTAAAACACTTTCCGACTGCTGTTTCCTCACAGCCACTTGCCTTCCAATCGGAAACATCTGTGCCTCTTGACTCGCGAAAAAATCAATAAACCAACTGGGCCCACGATTAATTGGGCTGTGGCGTTTCTTTTTTCCCTTCAAACTCTCTTGTATCTATTGGATTCTATTTAGAATATTGTCTATAACACACTACACATCTATACCCACCTTTTGACGTTCTGGAAACGTTGGTCTGCTGCGGTTTAAGTACTTATATCCACATTTTTCAACCGTCTAAAAATGCGACTTTAATGTTTTGACTCCTAGGGTTGTTAATTTATCAATATATCAATATATCGATATGGTTATCGATAGGTATATTTTTATCGTGATCGAAAATACTATATATTTGTGTTATTCTAGAATGTGTTAGCCTAATTATTTTTATGATATATTTAAAATTGGAAGCTTCTGTAAAATCAAGTGGTTTTTAGTTTTAGACCAAGCTAAATAGACAGATTTAAATAGGAAATAATAAGTTGGCAGCACTGTTTTTTCGATAGCTATCAATGTTTCTACATTTGAAATGTAAAATATATGTAAAATTGGGCCCTTTTAAGCTTTTTGATTTTTGAAATATCTGGCTTATTCGAAAAGCTAAGGCTTTCTTTTAATTATATCTCCAAATTTATGCATAGGTTTTGATACTTACCTAGTTTCTTATAATTTTAAGGCTTTAAAACAAGAAATGTATGGTTATTAAGTAAAGATAAGTTTGTGTAAATAACGAAATTTTAAACCGCCAATTCTTAAGCTTCAGTTAGAAGTGAAACCCTTTTGTCTGAGTGTATTTCTGGGGCACTGGGAACATTGAAAATTATTATTATATGCAAACCGCGTTTGTCGGCAAGTGAAATCCCAACCAGAACCTGCCATGGAAATAGAAAGCTCGCCGAGAATGAGCAATTAAATGATTTGTATTTTCTTTAATTTATGCCACACCAATGCCACACCAACACCTACTTAGTTGCCACTAAAAGTAACTGTAAAGGTGGAACGTGATCCGCAGGAATATTAATTTTATTTCTTTGCAATTAGCAGTTAATTGATTTTTTGACCCGACCTGGAAAAAGAGGTTTTATTTCTGGACTCGAAACATCTTTTTTTATGACCCAAATAACTGATCTTGTTTCGTATAAAAAATTAAATGCATATGGATGGTTGACTTTGTTTTAAAACCGTTTCGTAATCGCATCGATAAACCGGACCGCCATCGATCCCATGTTGCATTAAAAACCTTGAATTGCCAAATCTTGAAATGGTTTTATTTTTTTTCGCTCCAGGCTGATAAATCAGTCGCAGTCGCTGTCGCAGTCGCAGCTTCTGCCAGCGCCAGCTGAGGCATCTGCATGGAAGTTGCCAAATCCATGAGGAGCGTCTTTTCCATCTTTTTTTCTCATTGTGTATGGTTTTTTTTATTATTATTTTTTTTTTGCTAATTGCAAACCAAACCTGTCAGACACACCACACACTCACACACCCATTTAATCGTATTTAATTTTCAAATTAATTTGCCAATTGAATTTCAGATTTCATGCTTCCAAGAATCCGCTCTAGACGATCTCCGGATCGAGAGTAAAAGTGTTTTTTTTTTCTTCTTAGCTTTGCTTTAATTAGTTAAAGCCACGCCACAAACCTAAACTTGTTTTTCTAGCCGTCTAGCCATCTGGTTTTTGCCGCATCTCTCGGATACATTTTGTATCTCTCGGATACTCGCATCTCGCATCTCGGATCGCCCAAGGACAGCGGCTTTTGGGCCATTGCGTGGTGAGTGTTTAGCATATTTATCCATATATTATGTACATATATTACCGGCTCTTTTTTTTAGCCATTTACCATACCAACTCGCCCCCCTCCGGGATGTGACACACTTTTTTTTCTCACCTGACGAGTCCTCCTCAAGGCTGTGCTGCTCTGTAGCTACCGACGTCGACGTCTTCTTGGAGAAAGGATATTCGCTCTTCCTCTACTTTCTGCACAAAGAAAAATATATCCTTATATAATATATTTAATAAATATTTAAACCAGAAAAACTATAAACTCTTTATTTAAGCATTTTCCATTTTAATTTGAGAAACAAAATCGATAAATCGCTTTTTTTTTACAAAGTTTCTGTAATATTTTCATTAAAAACTGAAATTTGTTACTTAAAAATTAGTTTTATTTTCTTGTTAATTTTCTTATTATGTATTTTTAGTTGTATTTCTGTTTTAAAACAAAAAGTCCGGATAATACTCGAATATATATTACATATTCGAGTCTGCGCCTGCGTTTTTCTTTCTTTTTTTTCCTTTGTTTTGGGCCATTCGATTATTCGTTTTGGCTTAATTTGTTTTGGTCTTTTGTGTGTTGGCTGTTGGCTGTTGGCCTTTTGTCGGTGTAAGCCATTTGCATGCGGCCCATCAACCCAAGTCAAGACTCAAAAAAAAAAAAATCGGCTCCGGGGTTCGTTGCCGCATTTGAATTTGTTTATGTTCATTTTCTTGTCAACTTTTATTTCTCTTTTCTTTATTTTTTTTAACCCAATCAACTGGAGTAATTTAAAAATAAAAACAGAAAAGAAACAAGTGAACACGAGGGGGGAATACTCTTTCAAAGTTTTCGAAATCAAAAACAAGAAAGAAAAGCTTTTCGGGGGTAGAATTAAGGACTGTTTCTATATCCTTTTTAAAAAATATAGAATCTTGATTACCGATCTTTGAAGTTGCATTTAAATTTTAAAGTTTTATATATATTTACATAGTTTTGGAGCTTTTTTGTATGAAGTTTTTTTTTTTATATTCCCAGAAGTTTCCAGATAATTAAGAAAAAGATGTTTTTTATCTCGGAAGTTTCCAGAAAATTAGGAAAATGATGTTCTTATCGCCGAAATTTTCAGACATTTAAGAAAATTATGTTTTTTATTCTCAAAAGTTTTCAGAAACTTGAGAAAATTATGTTTTTTATTCCCAGAAGTTTCCGGAAACTAAAAAAAAATGATTCAGAAAATACCTAAAACAATACATAACCTAATTTTAAACCTAATTTTAAATGGAACTTTAATGGAAAAGCCCTCCCTTTTTACTCGTTTTTAAGGACCTTTTCAGAGTATACATAATCCTTAAAGAAATTTTGATAATTTTCAACGAAACACTCTCTTGGGTTTCATTTTTTAATATGTTTTTTTTTTTTTGGGTTTTTGTGGCATTACATAGCCGGCGATTGCCTTTCTCCGTTGCCCCCGCCGAGTGCCGGGAGTGCTGGAAGTGCCCGGGAGTGCCCAGAGTACCCGATGTCCCCCGCTTGCACCACCACCATACCTGGGGGCCGCCCCACCCATTGCTCCAACGCTCTGGCTCTGGCGCTCTGCCGGCGCCGACAGCGCAGCAACCGAGCCGGAGCCGGTAAAAAAGTCTTGAAAAGTGCGCCTCTTTGGCGATCCGTTGTTAGTTTAGTTTAACCATCGCATCGCAGCGCTTGAGTCGCGATCAGCTCCCAGCTCTTAGCTCCCAGTTCCCAGGATTTAATTGTTATTTCTTATTTTTTTTTTTCAAATCACATTTTTTAACAAAATGAAATTATTTTTATGTGCCATTGCTGTGACGCTGTGTGTGGCGATAACAAGTGAGTGAAGAAAGAAACCCTAAAAAACGAAATAACAATCGAAAATAAAAGTAAATCCATCGCATTTGTTAGCAACTTCTTGCTAATTACTTTGACTTTGACACCAAAACAGATGTATTTTTTTTTTTTGCAATTCGTTTATTTAAATTAGTTTGGCCTTTTTCTTTCTTTTTTCCCATTGTGGGTGCGAACTTGTGATATTTCTGACATTTAAACGTCTCGCCAGATTGCAACCCATCCTTAAAAATTGCCAAGCTGCGATTTGCAGATCCGATGAGATGGAAAACCGGCTAAGATTTGGCCATTGGCAGGAAGGGGGAAGTGGCCAAGGGGGACAGCTCCCTTGTCTGAGAAAAACTGGAAACCTGGCCAAGCCCAAAGAGGCTGGTTATGCAACTTTTAAAGTTCGTTTTCAGACATTAAAGTGAGGCTTGAACCAAAACCTCATAAATGAGTTGAAAATCTTAATCTTAAAAGGTCATCATTTTATTCAAGTAAGACATCTTTAGTTTAAAAAATCAACCGGAAGTAGCTCTTTGTTTTTGGCGAGCCAAACCACCGTTACTCCCATCTCTAATCAGGAAATGACAAATGCGGAATTGCAATCGATAAATCAAGTGTTCGATCTCGTTACCCATTTTATTTATTCACTTTTTTACACACTCCTTTTTTTCTATCTTGTCTCTGACTTGATTGAGTTGGCAAGAAAAGTGAAAGTGGGAAAACAAGTTAGAGTGGAACCTTTGTTAACGAGTATTTTCCCCTTTTTTTTGTTCCCCTATTTTAGCCGTGTCCGCCGCCAGCAATTTCGATTGCCCCAAACCAAATGGCCAGTTTGCCGATGAGATCCAGTGCGACAAGTACTATATCTGCGATGATGGCGTGGCCAAGGCGAAGCTCTGCCCCGATGGTCTCGTCTTTGATCCTTTGAACCGCAAGATCAATAAGTGTGACCAGCCCTTCAATGTCGACTGCGAGGATCGTACGGAATTGCGTAAGTTGATCTTGAAATACAAGAAACTAATATAGAAATACTTTGAATTTGTTTTAAAAATAGATTAAGGATCTTATACATAAGCTATCATGTTTTTTTTTTACTATTTTTCTTTAATTTAAAAACAAGTTTTTTTCACATCTTTTGATGTGATTCAAAAACCATAAGTTTTATTTATTTATTATTTAAAGTTTACATTTTTTAGAGTATAAATTTAAAAACTTTTTTTGGTTTTAAAAAGATTTTAAAAAATGCTCTTTTGGCTTTTTTTTATATTCTCTAATCAAAAGGTTAAATCCTAATCAGATCTGTTGCATTAATTCATTTCAAAAAACTTGTTTTGGAAGACCAGATTTTATGAAAATGTCATTTCGAAACTTGTTTTTTAACTAATAAGATTATCTAAATGGATTTCCTGCATAAGTTCTCTTCGACTTTAATTAAGATTTTCGATAACTTTTGCAGAGGAACCCAAGTCCAGCAAGTACTGTCCCCGTAAGAACGGATTCTTCGCCCATCCGGATCCGGCTGTGTGCAACATCTTCTATAACTGCATCGAGGGTGATGCCCTGGAGACCAAGTGCACCGTGGGACTCCACTTCGACGAGTACTCCGGCACCTGTGTCTGGCCCGATACGGCCAAGCGTGAAGGCTGCAATCCCGAGCAGAGTAAGTATCAAAAAAAGGCTTAAAAAATATCCAAAAACTAACTTTTTTAATTTTGATTGATTACTTTGCAGGAACTTCAGAGACTGGTTTCTCGTGCCCCAAGGATCAGCCCAAGACCGACGATCGCGGCCAGGTGGTGACCCATCCCAAGTACCCGCATCCCACTGATTGCCAGAAGTTCTACGTCTGCCTGAACGGCGAGGATCCCCGGGATTTGGGCTGCCAGCTGGGCGAGGTCTACAACGATGCCACCGAGATGTGCGATGCCCCCGAGAATGTCCAGGGTTGCGAGGACTGGTACAAGGATGTGGACGACAAGAAGGACTAAGCCATCCACTCAAAACTAATCGATCCAATCCGATATTCTCCTCATCAATACATCTACACAAAAAGACACACCCATACAAAACACACATACCCACACCAACACCCACACACACACCCACTAAATACACTGAAAACAAATCTCGGATTCGCGTCGTAGTCACTTAAAGTTAGTAGTTCTAGCCTATTCCTATAGAACGTATGTCTAGCAGTTAAAATTACACCAACAAAACAAACTGACTATCTATATATATTCTATCTATTATTCTAACTCTGTACTGTCCAATCTCTGTACTATACAATCTCTGTACTATCCAATCTCTATACTATCCAATCTCTGTACTATCCAATCTTTCCTGTCTTCTATATCCATTTTCTATATCTCTTTTCCTGTCACTGTGCCCAATCGAATCTTCTGCCAATTTGTTGTGTAAATATTTCCCTTTCTTCTATTTCCATTTAACTATTATAAAAAAAGAAAAACTACAAAAAAAAATATAATAAACTGATTTTTTATAAACTATATCTACTCTACTCTATCTTTCTAAAAACTTTTCTAAACTTTCCCGAACATTCTAGGTGGTTTTTCACTCTTTCTTGAAACTATTACCATTCTTTGATTGATATTTCTTTAAGATTTATTTTCTTAATTTTATATTCTCTTTTTTATCCTGTTTTTAACTCTTAATTTTTATAATTTGTTTACCTAATCCTAAAAAAATATGTTTTTGTATTAAAATTTTAGACTATTTAGGTATTTCCTTCTTTTTGAAACTAATTCTTTCTTCTTTTTAACTTAAACTTTCTTTTTTCATCCTTATTGCTCATATTTTTATTCTTTAAGATGAAATATGCTATTTATAAATTTATAATCTCGATCTATCTATAATATATAAATGCTTTTGATTTCTATTTATTTAAAAACTAAAATCTATCTTTGTATCTATCTTGAATCTACTTTTGAATATACAAATTCAAATCAAAATATCAAACCTTTAAACCTCTTTTTTTTTTACTTTCTTCTCTATACAATATCTCTTCTGATTATATTCTGATATATTCTATATATATTCGTCTTTCTGTTTATATTTTTTTCAAATCTGATCCTATTTTCTAAAGTTTTCGATCTTAAATCCTTCTCCTTTGAATGCTTTTTTTTTACTGGAACCTTAAAAATTCCTGTATTTTCTATATTTTCAAACCTTTTCTCCTTCAAACCTTTTATTGTCTACTTTATCTTTTCTTTATACAATATTTAAAATGTTTCTAATATTTATGGATTTCTACTATCAAAATCTATCTTCTACTATTCCAAAATTCCCTTTAATATATATGAGTTCTATATTTTTTCTATTCAAAAATACCTTTAATATATTGTATTTAAGTGCCAAGGCAACTTCCAACGTTATTTTGTGTATTTTTTAAACTATATTTTGTCCAAAACATCGCTCAACTGTAAATCCCCATAACTACTCCATTCCCGTCCAGTCATTTTGATTTCATTTCGTTTTTAATTAAAACATGAGATTTCAAAACTATACAAAATTAGTGATCCATCTTGCTTGGGAAATACTATGATTGCCATTTGTATCAAATCGAAGAAATCTTCTATGATCGATTAATCAACGGACCTTTCACTCCAGCGTTACGGGGATTACGAAGGTGGAGGTGGAAGTGGAGTCTGGGGGCCTGATACATTAACCCTTTGTCAAACCCAGTGGGTAGGGGAGAAGGTGGACAAAGAGCCGTTAATTACCCGAGTGGCCAAAAGCAAATAAGCCATATACATAGCTTCCATGTAAAAACAAAAACAAAAACAAAAACAAATACCAAATAATAAAGCGCAGTCAGAGTGATATTATGTAATCGACGCAGGCGCATGCGCAGCGGCAGAGGCAAAAGTTTTGCAATAGTTGACAATGTAACGGTAATCGCCAAACGGGACCCAATCATGAATGAAGCTTATGGTTTGCGCGAGCTTTGCCTTTTACTTTCAATCGCCACACATGCTCACCTATCCAGAGCTGTGTGGGAATAGCCAAAACAGCGGGAGAAAATCGCCAAAAAAAAGCTAAAAGGTAAGTTATAATAAAATATAAACTTTGATCTTTAGAAAGATTTTAATGATCACAATTATAGATGTTTTTAATGATCAAAGAAGCACTTTCTTTGGGTAAATTTTTATAGCATTTATAATGAAAAATATAGAGGTATTGTTAAGTGGTTTGTTAACTATCTATTGGTTTAGGATAAATTAAAACTAATTATCTAATAGATTACTAAATAAAAAATACTATAACCCATGTTTTTGTATATATATTCATATTATTTGGTGTTATTTCTGTTAATGTTTTTCAATTCTTAGGATTTAAAGGTGCCCTATGCTTTCAAATTAAAAGCCTCAAAGGCATTTATTATATAGATTCCCTAAAAGAGACAATAAGTTAAAAAACCTTACAAATTTCATTAAATAAATGTTAATTTAAGAAATAAAAATGCAATACTCAAAAAAAAAGGCTAAAAGCTGGGATGGCAACACTTTTGGCAACCCAAATCCCGTTTTGCATTCAGCCCCACCGACTGCAACAGCAACAACAACCACACAGCAACTGTGACAACACAACGGGCCCTCCTTCTGCTCCTCCATCTCCTTCTTCCACTCCCACTGTTCCCATAAACCGACCATCCCACCATCCCACCACCCACCACCTCGTTTTCCCACCCTCCTGGAGCTCCCGAACGCAAAAACCCAAACGCAAAGCTAAGAAACCAAAGCTTAACTTTGCAAAACTTTGTACACTTTTTGTTTTTGTTTGTTGCTTATTTTTATTGTATTTTTGTTTGTGGGTTTTTGTTATTTCGTTGTTTTTGTATCTTTGAGTTGCCGCTTCTGTTGGCTGGCGTCGCCGTTGACGTTTGCGCCGACGCCGTGGCGGATCGGCTTCTTCTTCTTCTTGGAGCGCGGTATAAATCTTTTCAGTTGAGTTTGGAACGCGTAACCGTTAAAACGTATAAACCTCTTTGGAGCGGAAGTTTCCAATATTTTTCCTGGTATTTTTAAGTTTCAATTTTTTGCGAGTGTTGAATATTATTTTTTCCCCTGTGTTTACTGTGTGTGTGTGTGTGTGTGTTTTTGTGTGATTTTTTTAAGCATTTCTATCCAACTAATTTCGTATCTAATAATAATAAAAGAAATATATATATATATAAATCCATATTTGAATATAGAAAACATGCAGCGTTACCAATTGTTCAGTGCACTAATCCTGGCCTGGCTTGCCAGCGGTAAGTACATTTTCGAATTAGGGCCTTGATCGGTGGAACAATTACCAAACCGCTTCTATTACCAATAACAATTATCGCAACCTTTCAATTACCAACTTGGCGTGTGTGGTTTTTTCGCAGAGCTTTTACTTTCAAAAATTCCATTTGCAATCCACTCCAAGTGACCAAATAAATGCAGATACATTTATTTTAGATATACATATATTATATATCGCCCAGACAGATAACCGTTAGACGTCTTTTGTTCTTGGCTGAGACAGAAATCGAGTTTGAATCCTAATCCAGTTAATTACTGGTTTTAGCTAAAGCCGAAGGCTAACACCACACCGCTCCAATTGGTCCAAAAAACTTAACCCTGAGACATAATACCGCCATAGGTTTTAAAGCTGATTTGCCATGCAGATCATGTGCAATCGGGTCTCGATCGATCACTTTTGCTTTTCGACTGACTCAGCTGGGTTGGGTTGGGTTGGGTCTCGCCCCGACTAATATATATATATAGATCTGGTATCCAGCAACTTAACAGCTTAATGAA
Organism: Drosophila vallismaia; assembly: GCA_035047325.1. NCBI lineage: Eukaryota > Metazoa > Arthropoda > Insecta > Diptera > Drosophilidae > Drosophila > Drosophila vallismaia. Next base: position 8,043,510 of record JAWNPU010000025.1, on the reverse strand, counting down.
CTAAAACAAATGCCAAACGCGGTCAAAAGTAGAACTTGGTCCCGTCAAACCAGTTGACAATTAAGTAAGACTATATAAAAGACTCTGAAAGCGATCAAATTATACCGATCTAGTTCTGGGTTAGTCGACATGACCAGTTTTTTTTTATTATTTTTTTTTTTTACCCAAAAGGTTGCTTCGGATCGGATTCGATTTGATCTTTAGAGATTATGATAAAATCGATAAGTAATTCTGCACGTTTTGACGTGTTTGGGGAGAAGTTTCGGGTATGAATTATTCAATTTTTATGCCGGTAGTATCGAAAATGTCTAAAATATTGATGGGTTTTTTAAAGAAGTATCTTTAAGATACAATTTCTTGATTAAAAACTTTGATATTTCGGATGTTAAGCGACTTTTTCAATAAATAATCTCTTTTCCTTTTATTTTCGGTTCAAGAAATAAGAATGTATTGATCTTTCTTTTCCCTAACTCTAAAATTATGAAACCAGGATCGATACAGGATCAATGACTTTATATCTTGTTGTTGTTGTTTTCTTTATACAATATTTTATTCACCGGCAAATTGCCTGTTTACGACAAATTACCGGAAATCTTAAAAGATATTTAAATATGTGATGTTTGGTTTTTTGGTTTTCGGTTTTCGGTTGCGAGCTTCGAGAAAGGTAACGGAAAAGTAATCATCAACCTGTTGACTCTCGATGTTAACCATTCCATTACATCACCGCCAGACCGACAGACCGCCGAAGATGCGCGAAAGTGTTGTGTCGTCACTCTTGCACTTGCACCACAAAACCAGTTAGTTTGGCCAAAAGCCACAGAGCCAGGGCCGGTGCCGGGGCCGGGGCCGGGGTCGGGCCACTTAAACAGACGCTCCGGCAGACAGGAAGGAAGTCGCGGCGACTTCCATTCGGGTTTTGACAATGCTGGGAACAGTTTCCTCCGATTTATAAAGCGATTTGTTTATAATCGATCTTTAATTCAAGCTAAAAATAAAGATAATTACAGGGAAATAGTTTTTTTTTTAGGGGAGAAATACAAAAAGAAATTGGAATCGCGAAATTCCTTCCTCTGCTTACCGTTCGTTCTATTCCGCCATCTTGCCAGCCTTTCAAAATGGCGTCCCTTTACTTCCTTTCGCGCTCTCTCTCCATTCTGTCATTCTGCCATCATGCCAGTCTTACTGAGAATTATAGCAGAAAAAAAGCATAAAACTAATCCTTTATTTCTTTACAGGACATGCCCTGGCCGTGGGCACACCCGAGTGCCCCGAAAAGTATGGGGAGCAGGCCTACGCCCACACGGAGAACTGCGACCAGTTCTTCCTCTGCACCAACGGCACCCTGACCCTGGAGACCTGCGAAAACGGACTCCTGTTCGACGGCAAGGGAGCGGTGCACAATCATTGCAACTACAACTGGGCGGTGGACTGCAAGGGACGCCAATGGGATCGTAAGTCAAGTGAGAGCCATCCTTTGGATTACTGTTTAACCGCTTATCCTTACAGCCACTCCCATCTCGACGCCGGGCTGCGAGTACCAGTTCGGTTTGTATGCCGTGTCCAAGGACTGCTCCACCACCTACATCAAGTGCGCCCACGGAGAGCCGCATGAGCAGGACTGCGATGCCGGCCTGGCCTACGACGAACGCATCCATGGATGCAACTGGCCGGACCAGCTGCTGGACCACTGCAATCCCGAGGGTGAGGCTTTATTTAATTGCTTTATTGATGAAAATTCTATAAATCGCATTCTCTCCCAGCTGTTGTTGGCTTCAAGTGCCCCACCAAGGTGGATCCCAATTCGGTGGCCGCCCGCTTCTGGCCCTTCCCCAGGTTCCCCGTCTCCGGCGACTGCCACCGCCTCATCACCTGCGTCGAGGGCCATCCCCGTCTGATCAGCTGCGGCGAGGACAAGGTCTTCGACGAGCATACACTCACCTGCGAGGAGCCCGAGTACGCCAGCGGCAGCTGCGCCAACTATGGCAAATAGGGTTAAACTTCCAGTTGAACTCTGTATATAAATTACAAAAGTGCATACCTATAAATGTGTATAAAGCTCAAAGCTTCCACTATCCGATTGCTTATCCTTGCTATATCCTTTATATCTGATCCAATTTCCTAGCACACTGAAAAAGAATAATGTTTTTTTTGTACCACCAACCTTGTTTCATTTTTCTGTATTATTAACTTTCTTGTTGTTTTGGTCTCTTTTTTGTATATGAATCGCAATAAAGTTAATTTTATTTATTGTACATTCTCTGGATTTTAAAAATACTTAATTTACAAAGTATATTTAGATTGGAAGATGTCGTTTTTCGACTACAACTATCAATACCCGATACTGAAAATTTCAAAAACATTTCCCATTTCTTCGGGGAAGTCTATATAGTAAGGTAATATCTTAATAGTATTGCAATGCTGTTGGTCATGGGAATCGATTGGATTGTAGATTGACATTCTAGATTAATATTATATAGATTTGTTAAATTCGAAATAAATAGCTAGTTAACCGATAGAGTTAAAAAACAAAAAATTACTGGCATTTTGAAAAGAATATTAATACTAGATCAAAATCGAAATAGAAATCGAAATCGAAAAACGAAAGTCTATCACATCGAGAATAGAATAGCTATTATTAATTATATGGTATAATCTTAGTCGGTCAGGTTGCGACCGTGCTCCTGGGGCGTCGAGAAGATAATTGCATAGATTAGACCATCACGGACGGACTCCGTCGGCAGACCGACGTTGAACATGAACTTGACGCGATGGCAGCAGGCGTCGGGAACGCAGGAGTACATCGGATACCAGCCAGTCTTATTGAAAACGACATAGATCTTGTAGATCTGATTCCGATAGATATACACGGGACGATCGAAGGTTAAATCGAGCTGCGAGTCGTACCGCACGCGCGCCGTACAATGTGTATACGTTATCCTGGAGCCGTGCATATCCTGGATGTGCGCGTACAATACCTCCGTATAGCGTTCGGTGAAGCCGGCCGAAGTCATTAGCTCGCCGCAGAGCACCCGCGTTGGCACTTGCACTCCCAGGATCCAGATGTTGGTGTCCACCTGAAACGTTACGCCGGCGTCCGTCACGCTGGTATTGCGAAAATCGAACTGGCGGGTAAGGGAGCGCATACAGTAGGCGCGCACCATGTCGTTATGCGAGTTACCTGAAGCTGCACCGGGTCCTCCTCCAGGAACTGCTGCTGGAACGGGGCCACCATCTCCACCTCCTCGACCGGCAGGTTCGTTCTCGTTGGCCGGCGGCGGCTGCTGCTGCTGCTGCTGCTGCCCCTGTGCCCCACCCTCGTAGGCATCCGCAAAGCTACGCATTCCGGCTGGCGGCGGAATAGGTTCCGGCATGCCCATCTGGTCCGGGGCTCGCATACCAAGCTGATCATCGCCACCGCCACCACCGCCTCCGAATTGAAAACCATTATTAGGACCCACCATGCGCCCGTACGTCTGCTGGGAGTTGCTCATCATGAGCGGTCCCCCGCCACTGCGAACAGACGGCCCGGCGCCCGAGAAGCAGACACCCGACGTAGTAGTCGACGTGTTTGAATGGCGATAGGAAGAGCCCAGCTCACGGCTACCGATACGCAGCCCAGTCTCATAATAGTTGCGCATGCTACGCGACACACAAAAGCCCTCCGGCATGTGGCAGTCGTTCAGGGTCGGGCTAGAGATCTTAATTAGAATGGCCAGAGCCTCGTTCTGTTGTAGCAGCTTGGAACGTGCCGGACCCTCGGCGAACTGCTGTGGCGTCATCGTCAGGAAGCGTATCTTCTTCACAGCCTGACGCAACATGGCTCCGTCCAGTATGGTGCGCTGGGCATCCATCAAGTTGATCATACTGGCAGCGGCATCGCCCGAAGCGTCGCTATCGATAATCACCACATCATCGGAGGCGGCGGCCTCATCCGCGTTCATCGAGACAGCCGACGGGGTGGACCTGCCTGCATCGGAAACGGAAGCAGCCCCTGCACCCAATGTAGAGGTTGACGGCTGGCCGGTGGAGTCCGTCTCAAAGCTCTCGCCTTCCTCGTCCTGATGCATGTGCTGCACCATGGCCGCCACATCGGGCTCCATCTTAATCTCCTCGACCAGGACCTGGCCGGATTCATTGGTCGCTTCACCACCACCGCCACCAGCAGCCTCCTCGCGGCCCGACTCGTTCAGCATGCCGCGCTCGTTGGCAAATTTCAGCAGACAGTTGAACAAATCCAACTCGGAGTCAATATTCAGTCGATTCTGGTCGAGAATGGCCATCAGGGTGGGCACCTCGATATCAAGGAAGCTAGGATCCGACAAGACCTCACGGGTATTGGCGGCAATCAAGTCCATGCTGCTCTGCATCAAACGCGGCTCATCGAAGAGTTTGGCGAACTCGTAAGCGCGACAGGCATTTTTCGGGCTAAGATCGGCCCAGAGGAAGTGGGTGCAGCGCGTCACCACATGCGGAAGCATATACTTCTTGGCCACATAGCACAACTCACAGGCCTTGTCAAAAGAAGTGATGTGGATGCGGTCGGTGTAGATGTACTCCAACAGAGCCTCAAACGCCTCTGGCTGGACGTCAGAGATTAAGATGGGATCGGTCTTGTCCGGCAAATTGCCAAAGAACATTGTCTCAAAAACTGGGGACGCCATGGCCAGCAGGAGCTTGTGTGCGGCAACCAATTGCTGATTTGGCGGAGTGCCCACCAAAAAGCGGCAGTCGGCCCACTTTTCTGAACGTAGCAAATATTGCCCGCGATCCTTCAGTTCGACCAGGCAGTTTTGCCAGTCGATGTCCTCCGCGTCCTGCGGGTTACCCGATTTACAATTGGTTATAAAAGAAGATATACAACTTTTTTACTTACCATTTTTTTTCAAATTATTTTGCAACTTTCTGAGTTTCAACGCACTTTTACACACAGTGTTGGAAAGTGAAGTTTCCGAACGTCAACCTGAGCTCTGTAATAATCGATAGAAAAGATTTTCAATGGTAGTTCGATTAATCAAACATCGATATACCAACAATCGATAGTTTTGAATGTAGTGTTACAAAACGCGAGTGTCAGTATTAGTAAGTGCGCAAAACCCTCGGCCGTTCGTTCTCGTCTTTTTTTCTGATTCTTGCTGGTGTTTTGGTGCAATTATCGACGCACCTTCAATCAACGTGAGGAATTCAACGGTTGTCTGTAGAGAAATCACAATCGATACGCCAGCAACGAAGACAAGGCGATAGACGGACGAGAGACCGGGAAAAGTGCATTGAGCTAAATATTATCGTTCGTCACCTGCGTGTGTGCGTGCGTGCGTGCGTGTGCTTGTGCTTGTTTGTGTGTGTGTGTGTGTCGGGTGTGTGCGCGCGGGTGTGTTTGTGCTTTGTTCGGCTGCGGGGCAAGGAAATGGCGAAGAAAACCTACGATTTACTCTTCAAACTGTTGCTGATCGGCGACTCGGGCGTTGGAAAGACCTGCATACTGTTCCGTTTCTCCGATGATGCCTTCACCTCGACATTCATATCGACCATAGGTGAGTAGTGTAGGAGCGGCGCAACGGTACACCCATACATGCATACAATGCGTCAGCTGCTGTAGGTGGCAGCGGTCGCGGCAGAGGCAGAGGCAGCAGCAGCAGCAGCGACTGCGACTGCGACGCAGCTGCGACGACCTCGGGGCAAGGATATGCGTGTGTGTAATTGGGCGTGGCAAGGTCTTATCAGGGGGGGGGTCCGCGAGGGGAGCCCTTTTGGGCATGTTTTTGTTGTTTCTGGTAACTGAAACCACACGTAACCGAATACGTGCGAGCGTTTCGTCAGCTGTTGCGGCAGCAGCAGCAGCTCCAGAGTCCGGAACTCGTAATCTGGTAACCGGATGAATCATCCATCCATCCATCCATCCATCCATCCATCCATCCATCCGATTCTTTGTGGGAATAAAGAGTTCAAATTCGCGTTCGCTTTCGTCTTCGTGACGTCATTTCTTTGATATTTCTACCTTTGATTTCTTTGATTGATTTATTTATTTATTTATCTCTTACTATGGCCAGGAATCGATTTCAAAATCAAAACAGTTGAGCTGCAGGGCAAGAAGATCAAGCTACAAATATGGGACACCGCCGGCCAGGAGCGATTCCATACGATAACCACTTCCTACTATCGAGGCGCCATGGGCATAATGCTCGTCTATGACATAACGAACGAGAAGAGTTTCGAGAATATCGTCAAATGGCTGCGGAATATAGACGAGGTAGGTGCCTGATTTTTTATTTTTGCGATCAATATATTATATATATATATATATTCGTTCGATCTCTTCGTTTTCAGCACGCCAACGAGGATGTGGAGAAGATGATTCTCGGCAACAAGTGCGACATGACGGACAAGCGAGTGGTCAACAAGGAACGCGGCGAAGCGGTGAGCTTACGCGACAGGGAACCTAGCCACCTCGGGGTTATCTCTGGGCTTTTACTTTATGTAAACTCGGGAAAAACCAAGCCAACATCGGGTCATTCTGGGTGCTAATTCTGTAGCTTTTGTGGATATTTTATTTAGGAGTTAAGTTAGGGTCTTAAATGTTTTACTTATTTGTGATTTTAAGCGGAATCATATGATTTTAGTTCGTATTTTTCCAAACATTCTGTTGGTTTCTTATGTTTTCTACAACAAATATGTTGTAATGTATGAAGATTTTATGCTTTTTGGCTTTCAAAGTCCAAACTTTGATTAAAAACTACTATTTAAGGTTATTAATTTAGGTCTCCCGCTTTAAGGTCAACCAGTTTCAGGGCAGTTCCTCGTAAAAAAATACTAAGATTAAGTGTAGTTTTCTATGATGAAGAAGTGTTCCAAGAGGAAAGTATGCCGAGCCAAAGATTTATGAATCTTCCAATGATGTTGATGTGGAAAAGTTTCTTTCAAGACAAACAAAAATTGAAGACCAGCCCGCAAGACTACATAGAAACGCCATAAAAATCTAGTTTTTGCAACAAAAAGAAAACTATAAATTGGATAATAAAGTTCCATGTAGCCGTTGCCCGATGAGGTTATTTATGATGATTGCCATTCATTGATCACCGGGAGAGTGTGCGTGTCTAAATTATATAGAAATTTCCACTCTGTTTACACAAGTCATTCCTTCAATCGACGATTCTTTTAAACATTTATATATTGTGTATTTTTTTTTATAGATTGCTCGTGAACATGGAATTCGGTTTATGGAAACATCCGCCAAATCAAACACAAACATCGAGGAGGCGTTCTGCGAGCTGGCCCAGGCCATACTGGACAAGACGTCGGGCAAGGAATCGGCCGAGAACCAGGAGCGGGTGATCATCGATCGGAGGAACAACGACAAGGCGCCGGGTTACAACAAGTGCTGTGCGTAAAAGGTCCAAAAGCTGCGGGATGGATTGGATGAGATGGAATGAAGGAGGATGAAGGAGTTTAGTTTTTGAAACTGCTCCCACAGACACACAGAAGACAGACACAGGACATCAAGTTACACGACAAAATGAAGCAATAAACCCGGGCCAAGTCGCCGGAGGGAACCACTTACTTACTTACTAATAACTGGAACAAGCAACAGAAACAACCTACCTAAAGTTTAACGATATGATATAACAAAAAAAAAAACAAAAAGAAATTATTGTAATACAAGAAATTTGGAAGCAACTTTACAAGATCCATGATGGTGGTAAAAGCAAGAACAACAAGGATACGTTAGTTAACGCACACAAACACACGTACACACCATACACCATACACCATACACCGTACACCATACACACTCTAGAAGGACGAAAGCCAGAGGAGCCATCAGATTGCATTTCGGGTCGCCGCCGCCGCTGACCCCGGGTTTCTCATTGTTAAGAGTAGCTTACGCGGACGGGAAGAGAGAACATCGGTTCCAGATTGCAGATTGCAGATTGCAGATACTACAAGCAACTTTTGTAACGAAACTTTTGATATATATATAGTCCTATATGATTCCTTAAAACTCATTCGTCAATCGTTTGTCATAATTGCCATCACAATTTCTACCTGTCTCTCCAACCTCCAACCTGCTCCACCTTCGACTTGTTTTGTTTTTGCCTCGCAGCCTAGATATACATAAACCTATACATATTATACATTGGATAGTATACAGTTTATATATATATATATATCAATTTATATATATAAATATATTCAACTCTTTCCCGCGCTTATCCTTGTGTTTCCTCCACAAAACCGAGGCTCCGGATTGAGCTTTTCCTAAAATGTTTTTTCGACAAAATCGCTTTTATATATACAAGTATATATATATATATATATGAAATATATTGTATAATTATGTACCGTATATCGGATCCTTGTCCACCTCCACCCCCCTACACCTTGGAATATTTAGCGGGAGTATTTGTTTTTTTTTTGTAATTGTTTTGTGGTGAGGGGTGGACGTGCGTCTCCTTGTGGCACATCATTTGGGCGAGAAAGAGCCGCCTCCTGCATCCTTGTAATTTTATTCTACATCATTTTTTTCGTGTAATACTTATTATTTGTAAATGTATATGGATTTAGTGTAGTTGTCCACACCAAATGATTTACCGATTATTATTATGAAAACAATTTAAAAACAAACAAAAAAAAGAAACAAAAAAATATAAAGAACAACTTAAACCATGTCATATAATTCTTTGTTTTTAATCTTTTCGAGGGGTTACTTTTTCACTTACCTTTTTCACTTAAGGATCACGTTAAAGTTTTACAAAAAACCGAAGAAATACGTTTGATAGAATGGGAATTATTTTGTACTTTCTGTTCAAAGTCTGGAACTCAAGTGAAATTTTCCTTAAATTGATGTAGGATTGTTAATAAACAGGCTACTGGGTTTCGATTTTTTAATCGAAACAAAAAGAGTGAGACCTTGCTTTGGAATGTGTAAATATTTAACAATTTATTTCGGAGAATCTTGGTTTTTGGGCTTTATAAAATATATGGTATATCCTGTATCAGGTTTTTAAAAATAATATTGATTACATTTAAAGCCAGTTGTGTACATTTGATGTACGAACTAATTGGCAGTCTGATGAACACATTTTCCAGCTATCCAGGTGGAGAGCACCTGCAGCTCATCGTCCAGAAGTATAAAGTCCGCATCGGAGCCAAAGTCCAGGGTGCCCTTTTGCTTGTCGATTTTCAGGCACAGAGCCGGATGCAGAGTGGCCGCCTCAATCGCATAGACAATAGAGCAGTCTACAAAAATAGAGAAAAATTTCATTAATTAATTTATCAAGTAATTGAAATTAATAAAGAACAATAGAGGAGTGTGGATAGCTTGAGATAGCTTGAGAGGAATGTCTCTCTATTTGGCACAAAATTCTAATAAAAGAAATCCCCTTACTCGTGGCCTTTTGGAATATCCTCACGCATTCGTCCATGGGGGCAATGCTTCCGCAGAGAGTCTCTGTGCCGGCAATGAACGCCTTGCCCTGCTTGACCTCCAGCGGCAGTTGTCCGATGTGGTGGACGCCCTCCTCCAGGCCCAGGGCCGAAATGGCATCCGTTACCAGGATCAGACCCTGCGGGTGAGTACGATAGGCTATCCTTAAAGCCGCCGGATGCGTGTGAACGCCGTCGGAAATGATGCCAAAGTACACGGTGCGTCCGCAGGGAACAGCGTCCGAGGCCAGGAGACCGACCAGGCCGGGATCACGATGGTGGAACGGCAACATGGCGTTGAACAGGTGCGTGATCAGAGTGGCGCCCTGCTGGACGGCACGCTCCCCATCGCCCAGCGAGGCCATGGAGTGGCCCAGTGAGACGGTGATGCCGCGGCTCACCAGCTGTCCAATCACCTCCGGATCGCTGACCTTCTCCGGCGCCAAGGTAACTATCTTAATGCGTTCCAGCGAGCCGTACGTGCTCTCTAAAGTATCCAGTCCCTGAAAGACAAGAACCGAAGTATAAATAGGGGAAGGAGTAAGACCAAGACCTACTCACCTTGTCTATGGTCTGAATGCAGTTCTCCGGATGGGCTCCTTTCTTTTGGGGATTAATGAACGGACCCTCGGCGTGAATGCCCAGGATTCCGGCGCCACCGGGCACTGCAGTGGGGATGCGTGGCAGGATTGTGTGGTAGCTGTCGCTGGGCGAGGTCACCAGGGTGGGGCAGAAGGATGTGACGCCGCTCCTCACCAGGCCCCGTGCCACCTTGGCCACGCCCACCTCGATGGTTTCGGTGTCGTAGGAGAAATCCACTCCATAACCGCCTAAAAGAAGTGTTAAGATATTTTTAAAAAAGGCTTTCCAAAAGACTTTCTCTTCCATTTATTTTTATTTCCGAATATGTATTCCCGAATTCTCGGCCTTGGTCTAGTTTGGGGTTATCGACCTTTTAGTAATTTTATTTAATTAAAGCAATTGCCTAAATTTTTGCCTTTTTGGGGGTTTTAAACTATAGAATTGATAGTGCATAGAAACATGGTTTCTCAGATTCAGATTTAAAGATATTATAATAAAATAATATTTAAAAATAAAGATTAAAGATTACAATTATCGGTTCTAACGGCTTTTCAAAGTTTCAAAAACTATTTGAAACAAAGGAATTCGGAACATTTCTTTTTATTCTTTGTGATTTTAATAAAAAAAAGGACTATATTAGTTAAAATTTGTTAATTTCTATAAAGAAATGGTTTTTTTTTAAAACATTAGCTTGAAAATGTAACTTTTAAATTAAAATTTTAAGAAAACATTGAAATCTCTTTATGAAAATTTGAATGCCTAAAATATTAACTAGAAACTCCATTTATATTTAAGAATTATTTAAAAACCACACTAGATATTAATCAAATTTATGATTAAAACTGAAATATAAAAGTAAACTTTAAACATTTGTTTTAAATGTAAATTTCGGTTAACCGCAAAAACTACTGATAAAATTTTTGTAAAAACAATCGAATTTTGATAAAGCCTCCTTTGTTTAATGGGTCTCTTGGAGTAGTGGCGTTATCTAGTGTCCACTGTAGTCCACTTGTGGTTGAGCTTATGCTCGGGTTACGGGGGAAAATGAATCTAAAGCCCCGATAAGATTAGCTCGCTCCGATTACTCTGCCCCCAATCCAACTCGTTAATGGGAAAATTGTACCCGACCTTGGCGACCGATTGAATCCGCAGTGAAAGTGGGAGGGACTGGATGGGATGGGATGAAGGTCAGCTCACCATTGATCTGTAGATCCAGGTAACCAGGAGCGATGATGGCACCGCCACAATCGAATCGGCTATGGGCCTTGGACTGCTCATCGAAGAAGATCGGCTCCGGATTGATGATTTTTCCATTTCGCACCCAGAGATCGTCGCGGAGCAACTGGTGGCCACGAACCAGACGACAGTTGGTGAACTGGATGAGCCGGTCCTGGGCAGCCGGTTCCGGGCAAGAGCACACCCTCCTCGGGGCGGTCATCGTGGCAGGGCGGGCTGGGGGTCAGGTGGTAGGTGGTGGCCGTTCGAGCTCTGGCTCGAAAATAAACAATACGAGAATCTGGTAAACCTAAACTAAACGAAAATTAAAACAAACCTAACGATAACTCCGAAACGGCAGTAGGACCGCACTGTCCGAAACTAAACTGCCATCTCTATTGATAACAGAATATTCGATTGACTTGAATCGATAACGATTAATGAATAGGCGGTTAATTTGGATTTAAACATGTTATAGTCTTCTTGATAGTTTCAGTAATTTAATGAATATTTTAAAGTTGTTAGTTGTTGACACGCGACCCTGTGCAATTTTCTTTAATGGTCAGCATGGGCACTGGTGGGCAGTGGGCGGTGTCGGCCCGGCGGTGTTGTTTTAGACACCTTGGGATGCCATCTCGTGGACGCTGCATAAAATGGCCATATTTACCCAACAAGCCGACACAGAGCCGGCCCAAAATGCAAATGCAAATGATAATGACGACACGACACCCCGGCAACAAAAAGGAGACCAAAAACAACCTTCAGCTTCAGGTGATTCTCTACACTGGCCACAAAAAAGGGAACTTGGTTTTGTATTTCACAGGTGGAACTGTTTTGGGGAATCTAGAAATAGACAAAAGAACTTTCTTATATATACAATTTTCTTTCTTTAAAGAAAATCCCCTGCTTGGATCTTTCTAAAATAAACCAGTATTTTATTTTTAGCACCGATTATAGCTAAAAGATAAGGAAACCATTCTTGGATAGGATTCTATGTTTATCAGCTTCTTGTTTTTAAAGGTCCCTGGTTTTTCTTAGAGTGTATCCACTCTTGTGGCGCCTTTCCAGTAGGCTCGCTCCTCTGTCGCTGCTAATCCACAATGGCCAACATTTTAAATACAAATTGTAGCGCTGTTGCTGGTGCTGTTGCACCTTGCCCCAAACCCTCCTGCCACATCACCTACCCCTTTGTCTTCGCCAAATGACTTGCAATTTTTGCAAACACCCATATACCCATACACCCATACAGACACACACACATCTACCAATACATATGCACATGCATACACTCGAGGTGGGATAGGTTCGTTCTTTTTAGTCTATTGGCAACTGATTAGCATTTAAATTAAAATGTCGCAAAGTGGCCTTAACAAAATGTTCCACTCTTTGTGTGCAACGTTGTGCAACGTTGTGCCCCGTGCCACTACCCCATGTGTGTGTCTCTGTGTGTGTTAGCCATGCCATTGCAGTTTATTGTCTCTGTTGGGTGTTTGGATGTTGTGGGTGATGGGTAGTGGGTGGGTGGTGTTTGGGTGCTTGGTGTTACCTGTTTATGCCGAGATTGGCCCATTCCTTTGTGCCACGAAAATTAAATAGCCGAATGGAAAGTTGCGATTTGTCATTATGCTCAAAGTTTATCTCAAAATCAAGAATATACCAAAAAAAAACATACAATCTCATATCTATGGTACATCATAATTAAACCCTTTTAATGGACTATTTTTTCATATTGACATCTTTAATATTTTTGCCACAAAATGATGGCACATCATCTTCATTATTTTGTTGGCACTTCAAAGAGTAAAACAGCACAGCATTCAAGCTTAATTATGACAATTAATTGTTTTTGAATGAATAATGTTAATTGATTTGTTTCTGCCTTTGTATGTTCAGTATAGATAATTCCGCACTGCCTGCGAGTGGTTTCTACTTGTATATATTGTATTGTATATATTCATAAATAAATATGTTCTTCATGCACATAAACAAATTATATAATAAACAAAAAAATATACATATATTTATAATATATTATATATAGCAAATAAAAGTAATCAATGCTTCGTAGCAAATCTTTTATTCTTTATTCATTCGCTGCACACTGGCTCTGCGAAACTCACAAATTAATTAGGCCAATTTGTTGTTTGTTGGTCAAGAACAGAAAATATTAAATTCCACACAAGGTAAAATATATATTGTAAAAGGGAGGAAGGAAGGAAGAGACGATTATGATACCCGGTACTTGGGAAGGAGAAGGGTACATTTTCTCTTTTGTCTTTTCAATTATTTCCATAAAAAGGAAACATAAACTATTAAATAAAGGGTCTTAAACAAAGGTTTTTAAATACAGTTTTTCTTTATTTGAAACCTGTATTTATTTATTATAAATAAAATAACGATAAAAGTATCAAAAGAAGTACTTATTTTACTTTATTTTACTTTTATTGCTTCAAATTTACGAGAAACTTTTTCCCATAATAATTCCAAAATGTTAGCTTTAGTTTCGCTTTAAATTTGTTTTCCATTTTTCGTATTCCCGCTTGGACAATGTTTTGACCTTATACCCCTATTATCTATCCCGTTATTTGAATCCCAGTGATTTCTCTTGTTGGCCAAAAAATTGATTCATTTCATTGACATTGATCGAGTCCTTTTCTCACTTACAGTGTCTCGACTTTTGGCCATTTTTCATGGTCAGTAATTGTTCCTCAACGGCTGGGAATGTCTTTGTCCCCTGTCGCCTGCCCAGCCACCCAACCACCCATCCACCCACTCAACATCCTTGACAATCTCGCCCTATCCACCCTCCCTATTCCCTGATCTGAACCCTATGCATATATATGCGCTACTTATGGCAGGAGTGTGTGTCATCTATGCTCACGTATCAATAAGTGCTCCAGACGTGGACTGAATTTTTTATTAGAGTTTGTGTATGCACAATAGTGAATATGTCCCCAGTCCAGGAGCAGTTCAGGACCAGGCCAGGACCAGCCGCAGGACCAATATATATCTATATAATATATATATATATATATATTCATATAAGTCGGCGGTGTCGGGTGTAGGGTGTAGGTGGAGTGGCCAAGACGGAGACGTTGTGGGCGAGGTTGCGAAATTGCCTGTGAAATATTTTCTATATAAACACATCAAGACGATAGAGGGATATGGGTATGACAATTACGGTCATAACAATAAATATTAAAGTACAAGGGAAAATATTTAAAAGTTTATACCATACGTTATGAAAATATAAGACTTGTGTCAATAGTTAATAGATTTTTAGGTAGTATTACTTGGAAAACTTCTTAAGTTTCCTTTTCATAGTTTAAGTAGTTTAAGTTCTCCTTCTTCACAGAGAATAATAGTTGGCAACCCAGGCAAATGTCAAATAAAATATATGTTATAGGCAACCCTGGCAAATTTCAAATGAACTTTCTACCACAGAATCTCCACTTTCGATACCTAAAGTCTTGACCTCCAGTGTATGGCTGAAAGTTGGAGGGAAAAAAACGTTTTTCAGTGGCTCTCTTTTGTTATCGAGGCGCTTAGCTGTAGGCGTGGCAGCACGCCCTCCAAGGACAATTGGTCGAGATGAAATCAAATCAGTTGCAAACTTAACCAGCCATGGCTAAGGATATGACCCGTAAGGAACGCAGCTTGCAGGATATACTCGTAAAGGAGACGGAGCTGAAGCTGGGAGATGGAGAGGAAAAGGAGAAGGACAATACTGCCCCAATCCAACCCCAAACGGACAATTGGCCGTAATGTGAGGAACGGCATTTCAAAACTAATCCAGGACAACACAGTCAAGGCAAAAGGATTAGCTTTGAACTCGGCGAAAGTGTCCTGCCTTTTGGCCAAAACATGGGCGTATGCGGAAAAGTATTTGTCGGGGATTTAATTATCTTTATGAAAGGGTTTTGTTTGCCTGCAAAATAAAGGATTTCTTTGGCTTTTCAAATATTGAAAAGAATCGTATTTCCGGTTTCTTTATTCCAGAAAATCGTTAAAGACTTAACTCGAAATCCTTTGCTGGAATTTCATCCAATCTTGGCTAATTCATATTAAAGCCTTGGTAATTACTGGCTTCGAATAGCCATCTCTTGAGGCCGAAATTGATTTATAAATCAATGCAAAGAGAGATGTCCATAAATACATATTTGCCAAGACAATCTAAATATATTAGAGAGCTAGCCAGTGCCGTGTCTGGGCGGTAGGACGAAAAACTGGATGAACTGGACAAAGCATAAAGGATAAATGGACGTCAGGATAAAGGCTCTAACATGGCTTACTTATTAACAGGTCTTAGGTCTCCCTCGCCTTCGCCTTCGCCTTCGCCTTCTCCACTGGCATTTATCAGACATTGTCTGTCTGTCAGATTTACTTTACTTTGGGCCATAATTTGATGTATTGTGCAATATGGAACGCAATTTAAATATGTGCGCAATTACGTAAAATGTTTGCCATTTGGGCTCTTCACACACACACCCACACCACACCCACACACACCCACACACTCACATACATCCCCAAAAACCTCTATCCGTGTAGGAATATCCGGTTGCACCGAAACCGCATTCCCCTCTCCGGGTTTTTCAGATTTCAGATTTTCGGCTTGCCTGGAAAGAGGGGGACACTACCGGGAGGGTTTACCAGGGGGGCAGTACTACCAGGACACAAAACCCCCTTCGCCCCCCTCTCAATACATTCATACGTTGCTTTGTGCCATGGTTGACCAAAACGATTCCGACCATTCGGACGTTGCAGATGATTGAGGCAGGTGCCAACTAATCAAAAATGCTAGCAATTATAATTGATTAAAACGGTCCAGATGATGATGATCATCCTCGTCCTCATCCTAGTCC
Organism: Drosophila vallismaia; assembly: GCA_035047325.1. Taxonomy (NCBI): domain Eukaryota; kingdom Metazoa; phylum Arthropoda; class Insecta; order Diptera; family Drosophilidae; genus Drosophila; species Drosophila vallismaia. The sequence goes on along the minus strand of JAWNPU010000025.1, from coordinate 8,027,428 downwards.
TCATCTCCACCTCCACCTCCACCTCCATTCCCATCCCAGGCCTCCTGCTCATCATCGTCCTGTTTCTGGGCTGGAAATGGACACGTTGTTGGTGTGCCTGGGAGATTGGGGGCAGAAATCCGATGATGGTGTTGAAATATCAGAATTTTTGGGGCTTGACCAAAAACGAAATTGCAGCCATACAAACTACTGTTTACGGCAGGCAGTTTCTGGTTAAACGTTTCTGGCCAAAAGGACTTTGCCATCCGAGCCACGTTTTTATTTTCACTTCAATGGCTACCGATATTTTATAAGTAAATAAGCTTTAAATATTTTACCCAGTTTATAATCATATTTATTTGAATTTTTAATTAAAGTTAAAAGTAAAATATTTTTGTTTACACACTCCTTTGATTGCTCACCAGTTATTATTTATCTTTGTTTATGGTTTTTTAATATCGATTTTGTTTACTTGAAACTATTTTGTATTCCTTTCTGAGGGGTTTTGAGTTTTTAAATAGTTTTTGATTATAAACTAAAGCAACTTGTTTTATTTTCTATTTATAAGAACAAAATACATTCTTTTAGTACCTGAATTTGTGTTTTTTTTGCAAATTTGGTTTACAATTTTTAGAATTAATTAAAGTTTTTTATATCAAGACGTAGTTAAAATTGACAAGGTATGGATATATCCTTTCATTTGCCTTGAAAACAAGTTAATGAGAGTATTGAGATATCCTTTTTGAATGTGGAAATATTATTTATATTTGCACTTGTCCATTTCCTGCTCCTTAATGTGATCAATGGTCATTCAAAGTGTTCCGAATCCGCATCCGCATCCGCAAAAATGCCGTGGAATCAATTTTGCAGCAAATTTTCGATACATGCAACCCGCGTGTGGCAGATGGCAGATGGCGGGTGGCGGGTGGAGGGTGGCTGATGGGAGGTGGCTCTCCCCTACTGCCACCCCACTCTTAGCCATGCGGTTATGGTCGCTTTTAAAGGACCAAACTCGGACCACACACGAAAACCAGAAAATGTAATTGAAAAATGATTTTGTTGCATAGGCATCGCCCACGTCTATAAAGGACACACAGACAGGACATGCGGGACATGCAGGACATGCAGGATGGAGGCTGCCCCCCCCCCCTTTGCATTTGAGACTGATGCGCTTGGCTTTTTGTTCCTGTGGCGGCGATTTTCGGTAATTTCGTGGCCAGGATGTAAAAATTTTTAATTAATTCTTCGAAACGGCACCGGAGCCGGGCATTAACTTGAAAACGAAGCAAAACCCGGCCGTATCCTGGCCATCCTTGAGCTATTCCAATTAGCATATAAATGACATTGCCAATTGGCAGGACTCTGAGCCAGGACCAGCCTAACTCTCCCCACTGACCTCACTCCTTTGCCAAATATGTTGTGTTTGCTTATTGATTTAGCATTAATTGTTAATTGTTAATAACCGAAGAGCGACCGCACAGTTTAACGCACCTGACAAACCGCAACCCAGTCGACACCATCAACAAGGATAATAGGTGATGGGGGATGGTGCCGAGGTGGCGAGGTCCTGCAAGAAAGGAACAGCTGCCCGCAAATGGAGAGCATCAAGAGGCCGCCTCATAAATTAACCAAAATCTCTAAATTTACAAGCATCAGGCCACAGAATGTCTCCAGATTGACAAATAATTGAGGAAATATTCACCAAATCGAATAGAAACCCACAAGAAGTTCAAATAATAATTAAAATAAAATACTATATAGTAAATAAAATAAATACTATTTAAAATAAACTAATAAAAGTTGTAACTTTTTATATATTTCTTATTTTTTCTTTGGGAATTGAAGATTTATCTTCCCATTACCTGTCCTAATATTTCAACCCTGACTGTCAAAAAACACCTGACAACTTCCCTTGATTATTGGCCATAAGGTTTTTGCCCAGAGACCAGGCCAGAATTGGGATCGCTTTCGTTGGCCCATAACCCGTATCCCGTATCCCGTATCCCGTATCCTGCATCCTGTGCCCTGTATTCTGGGTGTCCTGCCTAAACACGAAACTCAATTAACTTGTTAATTTATTTGCAATTTTCTTTGTTGGTCCTTCGTCGCGGCGAGTGAAAAAACAACAAGTCCTCGCCTCGCCGGGGTAACCCAGAGAGACGCCTCACCTGGAAGTCTGGAAGGAAGTGGCTTAGGTGACGACATCTTGGCGGATGGTTAATTGTCGAAAGGAAAGAAAATCTAAAAAGGGCCAAAGCACAAGAAAAAAGGATCTTAAGCAATTTTGATTATTAGCTGAAAGTTTAAAAAAAGGATAGCCCGAAAAAGGGCATTAATTTGATCAATTTTTGGATAAAAGATGACATTAAGTTTGCGAATAAATATCTTAAAGGTGTTTTTAATTTAAACTTAGAATTTAGAAATGAAAATTATTGTTTTTCCTACGAGCGCAAAGAAGTATGCTACATTTTTTGCAACTAAAGTTAGCTCAAGACTTGTTCGTTTAAAACTCATTTAGAGCTTCAAAATGTAAACTTTAAAGTTTGCCAAAACTATAATGAACTTTGACTTGCAAGATAAGATAATCTTACTAAACAGACCATATTATTTTCCCTTTGAATTAATTATTTTCTTGTTCATTTCAAATAAATACAAATTTGCCATTCCGGTCTGCCTGTTCAAACTGTTATCATCTCTTTGGCAAATAAGTGCATCAAATTGCATCAAGATGTAAATAAAATGCACTAATCAAAATGATGGTGGCGCAGGGGAGTGGAGCGGAGCGGTGCTTTGGGGAAAATACCAGCAGGCATAACAAAAACTTTAACAAACTTACAAAAGTTAAACAATCCGACAACGCGGTGGAAAGGGACAGGGCACAGCTTTCTGAGAGATGATGGCGATGATTGCAAAACTCTTCTTCTTCCGCTGGTTAAGCTTTTGTCTGTCTACCAACAGGTATAACTAACAACAACAACAAGTGATAGGGATGGTGTGGAAGAGGGGCAGCGACGACAACGCAAATGGCGGCAATTACAAGCAGTTACAGTATCAACAACAACAACAGAGACAACACTGGCGATAGTAGCCCAGCGACAGCGGAAGAGCCGGAGAGAGAGAGATTGAGCAAGGAGATGGGAGAGAGCAAAAGAAAGTAGCAGGCAAAAGTAAACATCACTTTGTCTGAGGCGGCGACAGAGAGCGGGCGAGACGCGGCGTGGGTAAAAGCGTAAAATAAACAAAGTTAATTTTAATTAAAAACCGCAGGAAACCGAAAAAACAACAAAATGCTAAATAAAATGGGCGTGAACGAGGCGAATCAGCGAAGCCGATGACGACGACGATGACGATGATAGCGATGACGTTACCACCGGTGGACTCCTTGCATATGCAAGTGAGAAAACTAGGAAGAAAGCTGAGGAAGGAGAAAGGAAGACATGGGGTATTGAGAAGAAGAAAGAGCAACTGGGAAAACATGCTAGCGGCTAAATTGTAGGCTCATGCCCTCCCACTTCCACGCCCACTAAATCCACAAGCCACCAATGGATAACTGTAACTGTAACAAAGACACATGTAAACAATTCCGTTTGTCTTCGTCGCTGTTCCTTCCTAGTTTTAATTATACAAAGCGAAAACTTTGCCCGCACTTTTCTTAACCCATCACCGAGGAGGGTGGCTTAACCCTCCCCCTCTCCCATCCAACCTTCTTAAAAAGCACAATCCACAAGTGAATAACGGTAAAGCGATTTTTAACCAGCCCCATCACTCGATTGGGTCTCCTCGCCTGGAAAATGCTCTTTAACTGGAAAAAGGTGAGTGAAAAATTATGTATTTTTTATATTTTTAAATTAAATTATTAATTTAACAATATTTAATTGGCATTCTTGATGGTTCTATAATTTTCAAGATATTTCCATTACCGAGGAGGGAACCCTTTCCTTATCCAAGCTTCTTGCAAAGCTCAATCCACAAGTGAATAACGGTAAAGCGATTTTTAACCAGCCCCATCACTCGATTGGGTCTCCTCGACTGTAAAATGCTCTTTAACTGGAAAAAGGTGAGTGAAAAATTATGTATTTCTTTAAATTTTTAAATTGAATTATTAATTCACCCAAACAAAAAAGTAATCAAAAATATTTTTGCAATCTAAAACAATAATATTTAATTGGCATTATTGATGGTTACACAATTTTGAAGATATTTCCAAGACAAGATTCTACATTTGATACCAATTAACAAAACAAAACAAAAATAGAACATTATCGCATCGTTCCACCTGTACGGATAACGTAATTATTAAAATTCCCCTTTTTATATTTTGAAAAGGGAGTTCTTATTTGGGTACAAGCTTCTCTAGCTCCTCCAAGGCCATATCGACATAAGCATCCAATTCTTCTTGGGTGGCTGCTCGTTCGCAGGACTCGAGCAAGTCCTTGTAACGAATTTCTGGGTCTACCGATTGTTCGCAATCATAGAATTCTGAATAGTCTTTGTCCTCGTCGGTGTCCTTTTCGGTTTCAGTTGCAGCCTCTGGTTCAGCAGTTTCCTCTTTTTCAGCGCAAACTTCTGCCACCAATAAATTCAACTTAGACTTCAGACTTTTGACAAATAGAGCCAACATGGTCTTGTCATGGGATAGCTTTTTTACCTTTTCCATGATTCCAGATTGAAGATCCACTAGATCGATGTCCTCCTTTGTATCCTCCTTTGTATCCTCGTTCGGTGTTTTGGTCTTGCCGGTTTTATTGTCCTCTTCCTTGATTGTTTTTGTCACATCCGGTGTAGTATTTTTTGGCTGGAGACGAAGGACTTGGATCTGATCGGTTTTGACATTTTGGAGTGTTTTTTGGAGAGTCAGGATCTTCTTCTCTATCCAGTCCTTCGTCTCCATTAAAGTCAATTCTTCCCTACCCAGGTTGTACTCGAGGCGGAAAAGAATTGAACTGGTGACACGTTTGGAGACTCTAAGGAATAGGCCGGTTTCTAGTTGCTTGATCGATGCCTTGAAATCATTCTCAGCTATGAGGGTTTCGATCATCTGGAGAGCTCTTTCCCAGAGGGCAATCTCGGGTTTGAGGAATAAATGGGCTCGTTTGAAGATATCGGCCAGGGTTGTGATGTCACTGCCGAGGTCAAGTCTGAGTTTGTCAATCTGGTGGTCATCGCTGGTTTGTGGTGGAAAGTCCGGTGCTTGTGTCTCATCTGGGTAAATCATAATCGGGGCATCGGGCGAAGTCTTGATCAATCTTTGGTTGCGCATTATATCATCGAGCCGAGTCATGTCTATTGGAGTCTTTGGCAATTGCTTTGGCAATGGCTTGTAATCATCTCTAATATGCAGCGATTCCATTTTTGCTAAGAGTTCCATATAATCATCATCGGAATCATTCGCTTCGCTCAGGAGACTATGTTTAGGCTTTGAGAAAGTCTGATGCTTGACCTTGTACTCCTGTATCTTGAGGGCTTCCACATGCTTGTCGACGTTCTTGGATCCCAGCCAGGGGGAACGGTGTTTGTCCATCAAATCAATACAATTGACGGATCCACAGTGGATCTTGGCTTCCTGATTCTGACATGCTGCAGCAACGCATCCTGGCATACCGCACGTTGAATACTTTGAAGTAGTCGGAGCCTGATCACCGTACAAATAATTATCATAATTGATTGATCCCATCTGGGCTTTGGCTGCAGCCGAGGTAGTGGCCTTTTCTCCTTTATACTCATTAAAAGTGTATCGCGAATCCGTCTCACTGTCACTCGAGAGCCACGTGGGTACTACAATCCTTTGAGTTGACTTCGGAGGGTTTGCCATTCCAAAGATATTTTTGGTCTGACCTTCATTCGAAATCGGCTTTACCGGAAGCATTTGGTGCGGAGCACACGAATTTATCTTGCCTTTAAAAGAATACATTTTTTTTTTGTCACGAAAAGTTTTTGTTTGATTTTCTTTCACAATTTTTCACAATATTCAGGAAACACTGTTACTCGTTCCAGGTTACGATGCTTTGTGATGAGGCTAGGCACTAGCTGGTATAACGTTGATTCGGAAGGCTACTTGGTTTTGAGGTTTTTGGGCGAGGACTACTTTGGTTTCTGGTTTATAGACTTTCTATCCTTTTTATTGATAGAAAAGAACTTTGTCTTTGTATAGAAGTGAAGAAAATGGCACCTAAAAATATCATTTTCTTTCAGAAACAAATCATTTATGTACCAAAGGCAGGACTTCTTTTATTACAAAAAAAAAATGATTATTAAAAAAAAGCAGTATAAAATAAACCTAAGCCTATGCCTGACTCTCATTGTAGACGCGATCCATGCTAATGATCTCGTCGTTGGGGGCCATCAGGTTCAAGGTCGGAGCCGTAGGTATCACTCCCTCCCGGAGCCGATTGCTGACCGTTCCGATTGAGTGATGATCATTGGCCATGGAATCGTTGCCGAGGGTGCTGCAATTGTTGCTGGGAGTCCTCTCGGACTTGGCCTGGGAGTTGGGCCGGTGGTTGATCTGATGGGACATCTGGCGGGAGAGGGTTTGAGGGTCGATGGGGAGGGATTGCTTCTGCACGGCATAGAGCTGCTCCAGGAGCTCCCTGAACAGCGAAGGATTCACATTGATGCTGACACACATGAGGACGAACCAGTCGCCGTAGCCGGCAGTGGACAGGACCTCACGTACATGCGACTTGGGCATGCCCCTCAAGTGTGTCCGGAGCAGCTGCAGCCGGAGTTCAAAGCAGCAGACCAATATCAGGCGATAGCAAATATTAATTGCAGCCAACATGGCAATAAATAGAAACCAAACATACAGCACGGCGAATATTTTCTCATTGAGAATATTCAATGGCAGGACACAGAGAATGTCCAGCACGTTCGGAGTGCCACTCGGACCGTACATGAACATTTCACACTTGGCCACTTTGGGGAAGACCCGGGATGTCATCAGATTCCATAAATTCCAATCATAAACGGGAATCGCTGCCAAAGCGTGGATATATTTGTGCCAGAAGCCATTGAACACCACATCCATTAACCAGAAATTGAGAATCTGTAGAAGAAGTTGACATAAACAAAGCTTTATGAGAATATGGTAACATTGGAAATGCATTTCAAAGTTCTACATTCATTTGGTAACACTATTAATATTATTTTTGGGGCAAAAATAAAACAAAAAAAAACTTACGCTGATTAGTAAATTGAGAAGCTCACAGAATGCATACTTAATTGAGTAGCAGCAATGTATTGGCGAAAATTGAGCCCGAAAATACTTGGTAAGCATCTGGAGCCTCGTCCGGTAGGTGTCCTCCAGGATGAGGGCGTCGCCCACCTCACAGCACAGCTGCTCCATTCTCTGGCCCTCCCACACCTTCCACAAATACGAGGGAAAGTAGAACAACAGCGACTGGAAGAGGAGGATCATGAAGACCCACTGATAGTAGCGGAGATACATTCGTTTCGTAACGCCTCTGGTTTCGGGTCCAACGCCTTCGGCTATGGATATCACCCGGGCGTATTGTTCATTATTGGCCACCAAAGCTCGAAGGCTACTTAGATTGAAGGCCTCGGCGGTGGAATACGAATACGAGGATATGTCCCAGGTGCCGCCACTCTCGGCATCCGACTCTGTGGGCAGGATGTAGGTGCCCATGGTCCAGCAGTAGGACTGGACGTACTCCGTATGCTTCTCGGAGCTAATGCACAGGATCGGCTCCCCAAAGTACTGCTTAGCCGACAGCAGGAAGGTGCAAGTCAACAGTATAACGATGGTGCACTTGGAGTGGAGGGTGAAAATCGGATCGTAGATCCGCACTGTCTTCAGGCGCAGGTAGTTGGAGAGAGGCTTTACGGCGGCGTACATGGCTCACTCTCAAGACTCTCAAGGATTCTGAAGGATATGCCATGTTATCCACGCTTTCGATGCTAATCAACGTCACTTACCTTTTGGGATTTTAAGTGTCTTCAACTTTCTATTTTTTCTTGCTCTGCAGAAATACAAGTGTCAGTTTTGACAGGTAGTCCAGGCCAGGGTTGTCACTTGTGTAAAAGGGTTGTCAAAGGGGTTGATAAGGGTTAGAAAATAGATTTAAGATCTAGAAGATTCTTTCAAAATAAAAAGTCTTTACTTTGTGGTAACCATTTGTTGCTTTTTTACTTGAAAATTTATTAGTTTTTACCTTAATTAAACAATAATAATATTCATTGGGAAAGTTCTTGTATTTGAAACTCTTTACTTTCGAAAAACTGTTGCTTAGGCAACACTGTCGTGGATTTTAAAGCTTCTTAAACACTTTTTTTTTTGCTTTTTCCAACACTATTGTATCACTTTTTCTTTCCCAGTAGGCTTTGACTTATTTTGGAAGCCCAAAAAATCGACGAGCTACATTTCCCACATTTTATTATTCAGTTCAAACTTTCTTCCCGAGCTGGGAAGTTCTTCTCTCCTCAGTTTTTTTCTATTAAACGTTTTATTTAATATTTTTTATTTATTTATTTTTTTTTTTATTTTACTTTTTACAATTTCTTGAGTTGGCCTGTTCTTGTCCAGAACCTTATGACAATCGCGCCTCATTTTTCTCCTTTTCTTTTCTTTTTTTTATTTTTATTTTTATTTTTATTTTTCCAATTCAATCTCTGAAAAACCTTGAAACTTACTTTATTATTTTTGAACATTCGTTATGGAAGTCTGCCTTTTTTCTCCGACCTTGTCCAATGTTATCTCATTTTATTTTAATATTTATTTATTTTTTTTTTTTATTTTAATTTTCCTTAATTGAATAGCTGAAAAACCAAGGTTATTCTTGTCCAGAACTTTGAGGCTACGCTTGCTTCATTTCTTATTTTCTAATTTTATTTCAAAGTAATCTTTTTTTATTTTTATTTTTATTTTTCCCAATTAATTGCCTTAATATCCTAGACTTTTCTTGTCCAGAACTTTGTGACTGCTCCTGTTTCCCTTTTTGGTTTCTGACTCAAAAAATCGGTGATAAAATGTTTTCTTATTTTCTTATTTTCTATTTTACTTTATTTTTCATTTAATATATTTTTTTTTATTCAATTTCTTGCAATCTGCTTCCCGTGTAAGGCCGATGCCAAGATGGTTCTGGGTTTCTCTTCTATTTTTTTTTTAAACTAAAATCATGTGTTTCTGATTTTTTTTTATTAATTTTACCAAGAAGATATAAATATGTATTAAAATACAACTTAAATAATTTATACTACAAAATAATTGCGTTGGCTATCAAATAATAAAAACAAAACTTATAATTTTGGTTTCGATTGCTGTTTTTTTTTTTATCAAATTTTTATTTTATTTTGTTGTAAATATTTGTTTGTTGTTACTGATTCATGGAATATATGTTATGATTTGCGGAGCTATTATCAATTAAGAGGAGCACTTTGCCCAAAGCGATTATGGACAGCTCAATGGATGGAGTCCCCCCCCATCCGCCAGGAGAGGCGCCCAATCCAGGAGAGAAAATGGAACTTTTCAAAAACTCGTATGTATGAGGATCACGAGCTATGGGAATGCCAACGAATGGCAATAATAATAAAATGATTAATCGATGCTACATGACTGCATATACAAATAATTCCCAGCGGTGTGTCGTCATCAGCGTCATTACCCACATCGTCCTTCCCACCATCACCATCATCATTATCATTATCATAATCATCATCAGTATCAGTGGAGTTTTTGGCGGCTGGTGGGAGGTGGGTGGATGGTGGGTGAAAGCGAATGAAAGCGAATGAAAGCGGGTGAAAGCGGGTGAAAGCTTACAACTACATCGTCATCAACAACAACATTATCATCCACGGCGTGCAAATGTTTATTGTGGGAATTCGTTTGGTTGAAACGTGTCGAGTGGCAGGACCTCCTCCATATCCACGTCCATGTCCAAGTCCCTGCATCCTTGATCTCCACTCCAGTCACTCCATCTACCGAGTCCACGTCATCCACCGAGTCCACTTCATAGCACGAAAAATTAAATTTATGAATTGTTTCGTTTGTGCGTGACCAGAGATTTACAATAATCAGAAATCGGGAATCGGAGAACACGCTCGAGAGACTAATTAGTCCCTGGCCCATCGCCATCGCCATAGTCAGGTTGTGTTAAATATATATATATATATATATTTATTTATATATAAATGCTGGAAAATTGTAATTATAATTTCTCGTGTCTGTCAGCATTCCACTTGACCTGACCCCCTATCTGGACTGATAACATAAAACAAGTGCAAGACCAAGTTATGATTGTGAAGAGAATAAAATAGTTAAATAATATTATAATGTACCCGCTACTTGGCTCAAATCTTTTGTATTTTGGCATTAAATAAAGATTGCTTGATATTAAATAAGTATATAAAATTTCTACTATAAAAAGTAGAAACTATAGAAGCTTTTTGTTTTTGATACCTTTCAAATTCTTTTGTTTCTCCTATAATTATTTTATTTTCAAAAGGTTATATGATACCTAGTACTTTATTGCTTTTTCATTTCTTGTTTTCATGGCTTTCATTTAACATAAAAATTATGGGAAATTCTGTTGGTTTTTTTTTTTTGTTTTTAGCTTTTCGGAAGCAAAGCTCTTTTTGTTTAATTTCTTTGCATTATTTTCTGTTCATAATTAACTGAAACTATAAAATATAATTTGCTTTATTATTTTGAAACCTAACAGTGAAATGTATGAACTTTTTTGTGCTAATAATGCAAATCAAGTTTGATTTTTTTTTCACATAACCAATCAATTTGTGACCAGGTGCTGATCTTTGGCCACAGATAATAGACCAGACCACCTATGTCTCAATTTAAATAACAAAACAAAGTGTAGAAAAAAAAAGCTGGATAAAAAAGAAGAAAGACAACAAAAAAATGGTCTGGGAGCCCATAAAAGTTCGCTGACAGCATTTTAAATATTTATTTAAATGAAATTCATTATTTAAAGCGATTTTTCATTGACCACAAAAACCAAAAAACGTTTGCTGTGCGTGGATGTGCGGGGGTGGTGTACGGTGGATGGATGTGTGAAAGGGCTGAAAGGATGTGTTGGCCAAAAAAAGGATGAATGTCCAGGATCTACACTCCTCTTTGTGTGTGCTGTGTGTTGTGTGTTCTGTGTGTGAGGCTATATGGCTACGCATTTCGTGCTTAAATAAATAAATTGAACAATTATGCGTGGTTGCGGTTGTTTTGGCTTTGATGGAGCCCATGGCATAATCCTATTACCGGGCCATTCGCCATTCGCCAATTTCCAGTTACCAGTTGCCAGTTGCCAGTTGCCACTTTTCCACAGTTCGACATTTCGCCAGAACCAGCTCCCCTTGCCACATTCCACATGCCCCATTTTGTTGTAACTCTCCCACTCCCACTCGCACTCGCACTCGCCCTCTAATATACAAAATATGTATATATATTCATGCTGGGCTATTTGGTTTACTTTTCCGCATAAATATGGCCAACAAGCATTGGATTCTGGCTCGGTTAAGTTTCGGGCCAGGCTTCTATTATTTGACGCCCAATTTAGTTAAACTTTGTTAAAATTTGCCTTGATTTCGTCGTAATTAGACAAGATTGTCTGTCTATTCATTTTCCAAATTTAAGTGGCTTTTACGACCAAAATATCATCCATTTTGGCATTTGGGAATGTTTAGCAACGTAATTAAGGCGAATAGTTTGTCTATTTTTTTACAAAAATACTTTGAAGCTTTCGAAAGACACAAAATTCCTCTCTAATAATTACTAAATACTTTTAATACTAAATACTTCTATAATAGCTTATTATAAAAATTAAATTAAAAATCTGTATATTTGAAACTCAAAAAGCCTGGAAAATCGTTTGCATAAAATTGAACGAAACTCGAAAAGGAGGCTGAAATGTCCTTCCTCCTCCTTGCCCAATGAGCCGTGATGGCTGATGAGAAGTCGTAAAGGATCTGCGGTTGTCCTACCGCCCACGGACTTGTCCACCCCGGGACCTCACTTGTCAAATGCACTTGAAATGCAATGTCCTGACTTTTGAGGGGGCAGGCGGCATGGGGCGGGAGCGGGAGCGGGGGCGGGGGCGTTGACAGGCCGCGACCGTCGTCACTCGGAAAAGGGTTTTGCCACTCCCCCGGTCGTCTCTCCTCATCCACAGTTGGTCCTGCCCCCGAATATCTGTCTTGGGCATGCCGACATTTTGGGAGTCCTTGCCACTTGACTCGAAATTTATGCGTTTAATAATGCAATGCTTACACTGGAAATAAATTCTATGAAAAGGGTTGAGTTTTAGTAATATTTGAATACAATATTTATTGTTTTATTCGCAGAAACTTATTGAATTGAATTATTTTCTATCAAAGTTTTTTAAAGTGAAACTCAAACAAACTTCAAAACAAGCCAGAAGGACTTTCTTTCTAGCTTAAATGTTATCCTTTTTATAAAAAAACTATTCATGTTTTGATTCTAATATTTTGCTGGGTGCAAAGGATTTAAAGGACCAATGCCCAAGGACCTTGGGGACATAGCCAACGACCTGGGTATGATGGGTCCCGAGTTGGCGTCGCTTACCTCAAAGGCCACATCACCATTAACGGTGTATAGAGTGTGTGTTAGTGTGTGTGTGTCAGTGTGTGTTAGTGTGCGTGCGCCCCATGGCCCGTTTCCCGTTATGATGTGCCAACATGGTCGTCAACCAAGAAGACAAAAGGCTAAGGCCAAGTTAAAGGCAAGGCAAGGCAAGGCAAGGCAAGGCGACGATATCAGCATATGTTACTATACGTACAAGGACCTTCCTATTTGTATTTGTATTTCTATGCATATGTGTGTACGTGTGTGTGTGTGTGAGAGTGTGTCCTGGCATGTTCCTGCCGTGCATTGTTCGATTAATGACTTAACGACGTGAGTTGAATAACTTTGATTTAGTGTCATCTCATTTTGCGTGCCACACAGCACAGAAACGAACAGAAGCCGAATGGAATCTTCAACCGCTGCCTCTCCAGCTAATTATATTTATTTACTGGACCCGAAAACGAGTCGGACAGAGACAGAGATAGAGGCAGAGACAATAGACAGAGATGGGTAGTATAGAGCAGGCAGCATGTGTGGCGGTTGCCCTGAGCCTTTAATTAATATTAGAATCCCAGAAGCAATCAAACGGCGGCGCATGATGAACATATTTGATATGATATCCTCGACAAAGGAGATCAAATTCAACTATTCAGCTCACTCCGAGCTTAATGTAAATGCTTTTAGATGGAACAAAATAGTTTGTCGGAGAGAAAGGGATAGCCAATTTGGGTTTAGAGTGACCAAAGGTTCGAGGTTTTGTTTATTTGGAGCTTTTGGTCAGTTTATAATGTAAGTTTAAGCAAGAAAGCCTTTGAATTTAACTATTTGAAAGTTTTAAGACATATGCTTGGTCAAAATTATCTGTATCTGTATATGCATTTGCAATTTTCGCTGAAAATTCGGCTTTCCCAGCTCCGAAATTGATGAGAATTTCAAGTATTTTGAACTATTTTTCAAACATTATTACATTAAACACAAATAGAAGCATACTTTTAGCCGTTCCAAGATGCTTGCGCATCACTAGCTGAGCTCTACATTAATCTCTCTTTTTAAACTCTCTTTGATCACTTCTTAATCCAAGACGCCAGCTCTGAGGCTGAAAGAGAGACTGAAAGGCGGCTGAGCCTGACTGCCCTAAGCAAAGCCACGCTCTTGACTTGCATAAGTGCCATTACAAGCATGACGGCAGCTTAGCCGCTCTCGATCGGTTCTCTTGCATTCGTTACGCTCTTGTTACAATCTTGGCTTTGCTTAAGGCATGTCAGGCTCAGCCGCCACTGTGGCTTTCAGTCTCTCTCTTAGTGTCAACGTGTAAGCAGTCACCTTAGCGCCCGATCGCAGTTTTAGTTTGCGGTTCTTGAGTTCTTATCTTCTGCTGTGATACCGTTTGTTACCTTAGTTTCTTATCTCATGTCGTGGGAACTCGGGCTAATCATGCAGTGGAAAAAAAAAGTTGCTGGTAAGTCATAACTTTTTGTGTTTAAAGGGGTTTTTTTTAATATTTTAAGATTACATTTATTGGAAATTGAATATTTAATAATATAAATTAATTAATTTAGAAGGAAAATAGAGACATTTTAACGTTATTTGATTAAATATTGAGTTTTCAGTTGAAAATTTTAACTTTAAATTAAAAGTTTGACAAGTTAAAAGTTAAAAAAAATTATTTTCTTAATAAATTAGAATTTAAAATGCTTTAAAATTGCATTTAAACAGAAAAAGGCATCAAAGTCTATCAAATTATTTAACCCTTTAGTTTGATGGGAGGAGGGGGGTGAAGTTTATCCGGAATACCGACTCCGGCCTCGGGTTAGGGCCAAAACAAGAGACTTCGGACCCGGACACTGATCACGTTTAATTAGCTCTAATGAATGTCCGGCTGGCGGGGAAGCGCGTCTCCTGTTTCCGGAGTTGGTTTTCTTCTTTTTCCCCTCTCCCTTTGTGGGGCCTTTGGAAGGGGCAGCCATTTTCCCACACGGTTTTCTATTAGTTCCGTAACGGCCCCTCCTCTTTTTTTTTTGGCCCCCCTCCCCGCCTCTGTGAAATCTATTCCGCTTTGCCGCCTCCACAAAGCTAGACGTTTGGGTTTTTGGTTCTATTATTTTTTTTTTCGTGTGTGCTTGCCTCGTTATTTGTAATTTGTTGTAAGTTTTTGTTTCAGTTTTTATTGTTTTGTTGTTGGACCCTCAACCCACCCCCTTTTTTCGCACCCTGTCACGCCCCTTGACCCGCCCATTTGTAGCCTCCCCCTTTTGGCAGCTTCGACCGTCGTTGCTTTTATCGACATTGAAATGTGGCCCCAAAACAGTTTCAGCTCATAAAAATACAATTTGCTGCTGCTTATTTTTTACGATGCACCAGAGGGCGATGCCTGGTTGGGTGTCCTCGCAAGTCCAAGTCCTGCTTGCCCTCGGGAAACCTGGCGCCAGGACTCTTGGCTCTCTGTCTCATATTTGTTAGGACTCCTCCGCCTTGCCCAATCGTTGGCCAAAAACTATTTTCGAGCATGAAATGATGCGCACACATGCTCCAAGTGCGTCCAATGTCCAGTTTTTCCCCATTTTGATACTCTATCTATGGGGTTGGGTATTATTCTTGGTCTATGAGGGTTCTAGAGCCTTCAAAATCGAATCTTTTTAACAAAATTTAAGCTTTTAAACAGCATTTATGGAATATTTTCTATTGAAACCCATAAAACGGGGCTTTAAAACAACTATAAATGTTTTATGCTTTTTTATAGATTATTTTTAAAAAATACAGGGTTTTTATATAAAATATATTCCCATTCTCTTTGAATTTGTTTTTTGTCTTTTTCTTTTTATTTCTCTTTGATATTTTCTCTTTTATTTCTTAACAATTCTGTAAGTAAGAGCATCCAGAGTTTCCTTTCCCATTACCAATGCCACTTATGCTTCCGCTTTGGTTTTGTCTATTTTCGATTGTTTTTTTTCTTTTCTTTTTTTTTTTTGGTTGCGTTTGCCACCAACTTATGTGCGGGGGTGGTCAGTGGATGGGGCATGGGGCATGGGGCATGGGGCGTGGGGCAGACTGCCGTGGTTGCATGCAGCTGGGTTTCGGGCATTTAAAACGTTTAAGGGATTTGTTTATGTGCTCGTCCAGGCAACTGGCCGGGAATACTGGCCAGCTCGAACTTGGCCAGAACTCGGCCAGAAGCGAGACCCATGCCCGGTTTCAGGTGGCCCATGGCCCATGGCCAGGCCATGTATTTCGCTTCCGTTTCTCCATTTCAAATTGGCAAAAGTTTGCCTCAAAAACGACACAAAAAAAAAAACAAATAAAAGCATAAAAACAATGAGACGGCCGGAACGAGAACGGCCTGAACTGACTGAATGAGCCTATCTATTCATAATCCTGCTTAATAATCCTGTTTCCCATTTGAACCCTCTGTAGTCCTTCGTCCTTCGTCCTGTGTCCTGTGTCCTGCGTCCCTCATCCTTCTCATCCCATTTATATCCAATATAGATCTGGCTTGGTCATTCCTTGTTTTGTTTTGTTTTTTGTTTTTTTTTTTTTTTTGGCATTTCCGGTAGGTCAAGGGATATTAAATAAATTAGCCTCATTTCTGGCCAAAAAGAAAGAAAAAAAAAAGAGTTTTCTGCCACTGCGGATATTCTGGGTATTATAATAAATTTTCATTGGCAGATGCTAACTGTTTAAATCTATATTTCATCCTGTTTTCCTGTCAAAGGACACTTTTATGCTGGAAATAGTGAGCGGGTGTCGAGTATTTTTAAACAAGCAAGCGAGGGGTTTTTTATGAATTATTTTATATTAATGATTAATCATAGATTAAAATCAAGTTTTTTAAAGCTGCTAAATAATGATTTTTTAAAATTAAATTGTTTCTTTTTGAAAGTTTTTCTCAAGTTTCCATTTCTGTTATGATTTAATTGTTTTTTTTTTGTACTTTTTTATGTTTTGTTAAGAAATAAACGATTAATATATGCTTATATATATTATTTTAATATTTTTAATAAATACATACATATTTTTTATTGTTTTTTTATGGTATTTTTTATATTCTTAAAAAAAATTAATTATTCTTTAAAGCTTAATTAACAATTATTCTCTTAGTATATAATTCACATATTATTCCTTCGATTATATCACATGCAACACCCCACCAGCACCCAACCACCCACCACCCACACATTGAAGCCACATCAAAGATACACACACACACACACACACACATACATATGCATTATGCGGAGGGGACCAAAAGGGGATCGGCGGGGCTGAAGGCACTGCACTTATTGTATAATTATGCAGTTTAATGAATACTAAAAAGCTCGCAGAGGCGGAGTCGCGAATGGGGCGGGCGTGGGGGAGTGGCTGCCGTGCAATAAATACAAAGCTGCGTAAAAACAGAGCGAGGGGTGGGGGGAAAGAGAAGCCGCAACACCAACAAAAACAAACAAACAACAAACAACGAACAAAAACAAAAAAAAAAATAAATGTGGGTATAAAATTAAGAAAATGAAATGAAGAAAATGCAACAAAAAAATAGGGGGAAAAAAACACAAAACGTACCTAATAATTGCCAAGAGACTGCATGATACTGGGTACTCAGTAGATGCTGGAATATATGATACCCGGTACTGCTTTGGATACTATATATGGTAGATGCTATGATACCTGGTGTTTGGTACCTGGTATTAACCCTGTATTTTTTTTTGCAATGTGATCTTTAAAACTTACTGCTTTCCAAAGGATACTCTTTCTACTACTTCTAGTTTTTGAAGTATTAGTTGGAATTAAGAGAATCCTATAGATTTTGTACTCTCTTATATCCGGAACTTGTAGTTTCTCTTCCAAAAAAACCATAGCTTTCAGCTATTTGATAACCGGTACTTTGCGTTTTGTTTTGCAATATGATCTTTGGCATGGATGAGCAAAATGTTTGCCTGTTTTATCCTCTCTTATATCCGTAACATGCAGTTTCTCTTCCAAAACCGCCATAGCTTTGGTACCCCGAACCTATAGGTATCCGAAACTCTTCGTTTTTTTTATAATCAAATGATGCATAAAACTTAAATTATAGCCTTAAAGAGCGCCAGTATCGGGTATACCAAGAGTATCCTTTGGAAAAACCAGGAAAATGCACATGTACATAATTTCGACTTGTTGTTTGTGTTTATTCGGATGTGCCGGATGTGCAGGATAAGGGGGAGTGGCAGAGCAGAGTGGGTGGGTGTGTTTCTTGGTTTTCCTGCCATGCTGATTATTACAGTTATTATTGCACTGGGCTAAGGACTTTGGCGAACTCGAACCCTGCAGTTGAATTTTGTGGCGCGCGAATGTTGCAGCATTTCAGTCGCCTTGGGCCAATGCCGGACTTGCACCCCCGCCAGAGTTGCCACAACCCTTTTCCCTGCACTCCCTGTACTCCATTTCTCCGTTTCATTTCACTTCCCCCCGACTCCCCCACAGAGACCCCGAGACCCCCATGGAGATAACGATGCGGTATTTAACATAAAACGTTTTGCTTATTGCTCTTCGGATCTCTCTCTTACTATTCATGGTTACTTTCAATTTTTTCTCCCCTCTATTTTTTTTTTATTATTTTTTATTCCATTACATTTCTGGTCACGGTTTAATACTCTCCTGTGTTTTTTTTTGGGGGTTTTTTTTGTTAAATCAGCAACTGGGATAAGCCAACTTTAAATAAATAATTTAAGTCGATTTATGGTTTTAGCTTAATAAACAAGGGAAGTTTATTTTTTAAGGATCCAAACAGCGGGAAATCTTAGTTTTTATTTTTTATTACTCATACGCCAGGTTGGTTTTTTTTATATAAAAAAATACAAATAGAATCTTATAGTTTTAATTTTGGATAGTATTTTAGTTTCTTGATTTTAAATAAGCATTTAACAAGAAATGAATTAAAATTAAATGAATAATTAATAATTTCCCTGTTTTTATTACTCATACGCCAGGTTGGTTTTGAATATAACTAAAAAATGGGATTCTATTGTATTTATACTAAAATCTTATATTACAAATAGCTTTAGTTTTCTTTATTTTTAAATAATTTTGATTTCCTAACAATGATTTTAAATTAAATTAATAATTTCCATTTTTTTTATTACTCATACGCAGTGTTGCCAATCGAGTTTATTTCGTTTTTTGGTTTTGATAAGCTCTTTCCTTCGTAGATTTCTAAGGAAACTATCTCAGAGTCCTATTCCCTTAATACTTTTTATAGAAAAAACATCCGTAAATATGTAAAAATATCTTCATCGGTTAAATATCCGGTTTTGTAGTTTTTCTACCAACATTGCGGATATCCGCAGCTATTCGCAGGATACTTAAGCTTCAACTTTACACTTTCCACTTGCCACTTCCACTTGCCACTTCCTGTTTCCTGGCTGATTTCCAGCCCCTCCGCACGCCCACTACTTTTCTTCTTCTTGCCACTGCGTTTTTTAATTTTCTTCCTTCTTGAGCTGCGTGTGTGTGGGTGTGCGGGTGTGCGGGTGTGCGGGTGTGTGTGTGTCATTTTATGCATGAATTTTTTAATAGCTTAAATATGCGGCAATAAAACTTTAGCACGCTCATCTTATCGCCAGAGCCTAGCAAGTTCTGCCACGCCTTAAGCTTTCTCCTCCTCCTCCTCCTCCCACACAAAGCTGACCATATCCTTGCCACACCCCCTCCACCCTTTGTGACCGTTGCACGTAGCTAATAAAAGAAGATGTGTAGGGGGTGGTGGCTGGCTGGCTGGCTGGCTGGGTGGGTGGCTGGGTGGCTGGCGGTTTGCGGAGAGAACTTTGGCAGCTGGCGACATGGCACCATGCACGTGCTCATCGGCACGCCCCCCGCACCTGCCTCCTCCCTCGCATCTACCTTTGCCATCCGCTTGCCACTTGGTGGCATCTTGACTTTTAACTAGCTAACTTGATAAAACTACAAAACTACACAATAAATATGCAAAAAAGGAAAAAAAAGGAAAAAAGGCGTAAAAAAATAGAGGAATGAAAGTGTGAGAAAAAGCGAAAGAAATATAAAAAAAAGGATATAAAAAACGAAAAGTGGGGAAGATAAAAATATAATAGAAAGATTATAGAAAGCTAAGAATAAAAGAGATAATAATAAAATTAATACTGGGATAGTTCTTTTAAAATTAGAAACTTAACAAAAAACAACAAAAAAAACGATATTGGTAATAACTAAAGTTAATAAAGAAAAACCTCTTCTAAAAATAAATAAAAGCCTTATTAAATCTTAAAATAAATGTATAAAATAAACACTTAAATAACTAATTAAATAATTTATTAATAAATAAAAACCTTCCAAGCAATGGAATTAAATTCCGAAACTCACACAAAAACTTTCTGTTCCTTAAAGTCATGTGTGAGAATAACCTTTTATATATATATTTTTGCTCTATAATATCATATATAAAATCTAATCTCCTCAAAATTCAATTATCGAGTATAAGCCAACAATATATATACATTCCTATATATATATATATATATATAGAAATGTTAAAGGAATAAAGTGTCACATAAATGAAACTGTGGCCATCGAATGAGAATTTTCGCCAGAAGCAAAAATTTTCCGACAATCTTCATTCCGCCTGCGATTGCATATTTGGCTTGCATCCTTCCTTCCTTCGTCCTTGCCGTTCTGGAGTCCTTTTCCTCGTGGTCCTTGGACACATAAAGTTTTCCCATCGGAAAGGATATGAACAGGGGGCGGGGCTGATGTTATAAACGTTCAAATAGGTGTCGCTGCTGTGCTGCAGGTAATTTCCTTAATTTGGTCAACTTATTTGTTTTTTGTTCACTCGAATAAAATACTCTAACTAAAAAATGGTTGTTTAGAAAGTTAATTAGACAATATAAAACATGGCACTATTATTTCTTAATAAATGTTAAGAATTTTAAATAAGAAAAGTAGGAAAGTGTTTAAAAAAAAACAAATATTTTCTTTTAAACTCTATTTTATGCTTAAAAATTAACAACAAAATGCGTTTTTCTAAGAAAGTAGTAAAAAGAAAGTTAATTTATGTTAAATTAAAGAAACCAATATTTTTCTTAACAAATATCAGACATTTAAAATAAAAATAAGAAGTAAGTCTTTTGGAAAAAACCACTATTTTCTTTTAAACTCTATTTAAGGCTTAAAAATGACCAACAAAATGAGTTTTTCTAAGAAAGTAGTATCACAGAATTCATATTATATATTTTTGTACTTTAGAATATTGTTTTTATTCCTGTTTTCCCTTATTTGAAACTTTTTTTTAATGTGTTTTTAATAGAATTCCCTTTATTCTATTTCAAGGGAAACCACTTTAGAGCATCGGATATTCCCATAGGCTTTTTCGCTAGGCGATTCCTTTTTATAACCCCTCGACCCCTTAACCTTTTACATTTCCATTTCATTCAGGACATTTTGCACCTCTTCTCACTCCCCCCCCCCCAAAAAAAAAACAGCCAAAAAAAAGGAAGAAAATGTGCGTGCGTGTGAATGGAAATTGGCATTGACTTTGGCATAGTTTTATTTTTATTTCTGGCAGCTTCTTTTCAGTTTTATAGGCGCGTTATTTCATTAGCATAATCAAATCGCCGGAGAAGGATATATCTTAATTTTACAGTTGGGTATCCTTGCTGTATCCTGTATCTTGTATGCTGTGTGTCGCCTCCGTCTTTGCCACTTTTCAATCAATTCCCATCGCTTTCACCGTTTCTTTCTTCGTTGTGTCTCGCGTTGCCTTTGTGCCTTTTACTGCTTTCACCAGGCCTCCTTTCGCGCCAAATCTTTGCTGAAAGCCATCATCTTCGAGGCATTGTCAGCGACATAACAAGGACACACAGCACACAGCACACAGCACACAGCTCACAGCCAAAGCGAAACCCAAACTCAAACCGAATCCATAGATACAACCCAGAACCCGAACGAAAACCCAAACTCAAACCCAAATGCAAAGCTAAAGCTAAATCACAAGCTGTTTACGCTTTTCTCGCCTGTCACGGCCCGAAAGAGATGTACACTGTAAGAATATTACACGCAAATATAAATGAGATCATTAAAAATCAAAGTACATTAAAATTTTAATTAAAATCCACTAAGAAAGTTCTAAAAAAAACCTCTATTTTACTATAAATATCCGATACTTAGCTCTCAGTGACTTTTTTTTACTCAAAATCAAGCTAAATATTCCATAAAATCTTAAATATTTTTAAACTTTCTTGATTCTCATAAAAAGTAGATTAGCTACTTAGCTTAAATTAGCTTAAATATAATTCAAAGTTTTCCGATAAACTATATTTTTCCCAGTATTTCGCGTATGCGATAAAACGGGGCAGCAAGAGCCGATAGTGAGAAGTAAAAAAAGATGGAAAGAAAGGAAAAAAAAAACGTTGTGCGTTTTGCATAAAGTGCGCTTATCCCCGCAGGATATGACTGGCAATGACGCGAGGCATTCCTCGTTCCCTGCCATCATCGTGCCCCCCCCCCGCCCCCCTTTTGCCTATGCCCCTGATGCTATGATGGTGATGCTTTCGGTTATGCTCTGTCTAATTTTGCTCAAAGCCGGCAGAGCACTGTGACAACTTCGGAGTTCGTCGCCATCGTCTTGGCTTTTCAAGTGCACGTGCCAAAATGCAGCTGGAAGTGTGTCAGGCGGCATTTCCGTTTTATCCATACCCCGTTTCCGTTTCCCGTTTCTGTGTTCCTCGTTCCTCGTTCTTGGTTCCTCGTTCCTCCTTTCTTGATTCCCCGTTTCCTTGTTTCCGCGTTCCTGCATCATTTCAGCCGTTTCCCCTTTATCCAAATCCCCTGCGGTCCATGTCACAATGATGCAGCTCCGTTTCCCAAGGACTTCTCCTGGCATTCTTGTGTGTATGTGCAAGTCCTTTTCACAGTGTCTCTGCGCCTGTCGCTCGCTTTTGAGCTTCAAGCTTTGATTTATGTTAACGCTACCTGGCTGCTGTTCAGCCCTCACCCCTTTCGAAGCGGCGCCCCTGTCCAAAATCGTCTACAACTGCCGAGAACAACGGATAATGGTCAGTTGAAATACGACCAGAACAGAACAGCCTTGAACAGAATCGTAGAGTTTAGACAATCAAAGATTCTACAATTTATTTGAATATATCATTTATATTAATTGAAATATTATATATAAAAAAATAAGCTTTAAAAGTAGAAACTAAAACCAAAAAGAATTCAAATGTTCGATTAATTTTGTTCTTTGTACCGGGTATGAATACCCATTGAAGCGTCCCCTTTTGGAAAGCGTCTCTGCCATCAAAAGGTGTTGTTGACAGCGCATAAGAACAAGAAGCATCGAGAATTCAATAGAACACGGAGTCGGAGCCGGAGCCGGAGCCGGAGGAAGAGGTAGAGGTAGAGGTAGAGTGCGACCTGGAGAATATTTCTATTGAACTATCGTTCTACTCGTATGTCTGGCATTTGCGCATCTCCACCCATTGTCCTTTCAACGCATTTACCTTACCGCGGGGTCCAGCCCCCCAATTGATAGAACATCATCCGCTAATGCCATCGCCACACACACACTCCCACTGCTCACTCCCACGAGTATGTGTGCTTTGTGTGGAGGAACGTCCGAGCTTATATCTTGGCATGACCTGTCAGATTCCTGAAGATTGTACACCTAAAGGCAATTTCAACTGGGAAACAGTGAAAGCACAATATGAAGGAGGAATCAGAATGGGGAAATACATAGAAATTTAGTTGAATTAAGCTTTGATTGTGGAAAATATTGTATTTTTACGTTTAATAAAGTATATGATAACCGGTACTCTTAATAAAAATCTCAAAAACTTTGTTTTTAGGGGAAAGTTTATAAAAAAAAACCTTCTTCTCAAGGATTTTAAGCTTTTTTAAGTAAGGAAGTATCTGCTAAGAGAGTATCTGGTATCTGGTATTTATTGTAAAAGTATAAAAATACTTCAATTATCCTCTAACATGTCTCCACTGTCAGGTTTACCTTGAGTTTCCTTGTTTTGCTTGGTCCTTAAATGGCAGCATGTTGATGTTTGTCTGTATGGTTTCCATGTTGCAAGCAATCTGTAAGTTGCATCTGCAATTTGACATACAATGCGCGAGGAATTACAACGTAAACAATTGTCCTTATTTTTTTATACGCGAATTAATCAAATTTCAATGCCCAGCTGGACTCCAACTCCAGGTCCTTTAACCAGTTCAGTTCAGTTCTTCCTGTCCCTTTATATATATATATTTTTTTACTTTTATTTTCATTGTAGTTGCTGTTGTTGTTGTTGTTGTTGTTGTTATCGTTGGGAAAGAGAGAACGCTTTCAACTTTTAAATTGAATCAAATCAATTTCGCTTCATTGAATGTTTACCATTTTCCGTTACTTGGCGGCCCAGCCAGCCTGCTTTTCACGCGCTTTTTCCGGGTATCCTGTCCAAGGACAAGGTTACCAGCAAGGACGTGCCGGCGTCACGGTACTTCCGTTGCTGGTCAAACATCCACTGGTCCATGAAGATGCCTTTCAACCCGACTAGCCAGGGCCAATTATAAAGCGTCTTTCACAAAATATATTTCCAAAATTCAAGATTTTAAGCAAGCTGTTTAAATTTTTACTTTTCTTACTTGAAAGCTAAGTAATGCATTAAGTTTAAAGCTAATATAATTCTCTCTTTTCCTTTTCTACCCTTTATCTTATTAAATTTAAAGTCCAATTCATTTAATTTAATTGTAAAATCGCATGTAATTAAAAAGGTTTATCAGACTTTTAAACAAAAATACAGATTTTGTGTCTATTAAAACTATTTTATAATTTAATTAAAAGGATTATAAACTTAAATCCTATAGATCCATTGAAGTACCACACTTGGTGCAAGTTTATGCCACCGGAAGGATGTTCATCTTGACGTGCTGGGGCTCTTGGAAACACACAGGCTGCAGCAAGGATGTGCTTCCAACTGGTAACGTACCATTGTCCGATATATCTGAATCCCTTCCAAAACTGGCTTCTATTTTCTTTCCAGGAAAAGATCGAGGCGGCCTGGAGCTCGGAGAATTACTGGGCCAGGCTGAGAGTAAACAAGGATTCTTCGGATATTGAGGAGGCAGGCACTCTGATTTCCCAGGACTGCGGCGATGAAGGTGAGCCGCCCCATCGCACCTCATCCCAGTAAGTAGATAATATCAAGCCCTGTATTTTGTTGATCGCTTCCCAGTATTATTTTTTTTGGATTTTGTGTCAACTTTATAATGAATAACTTGGCCATTTCTCACTTGATTTTAGAAAGGAATGCCAATCTGCAATCAGAACTTCATTTGCCGTCAATATGCATCAAAAGATCTGGAAAGTAGAACGAAAAAAATTTCGATCGATTTTTTGCGATTTCGGAAAGGGGTACCATCATGATTTTTTGCAAAAATCGGGTTTGTCGATTTTCTGATAGTTTTTTATGAATATTTTGGCCATTTCTCAACAGATTTCGGAATGGTATACCATTTTGGAACCAGCGCTTCATTTGCCGTCAATCTGCATCAAAAGATCTGGAAAGTAGAACGAAAAAAATTTCGATCGATTTTTTGCGATTTTGGAAAGGGGTACCATCATGATTTTTTGCAAAAATCGGGTTAATGCAACTTTGTCGATTTTCTGTTCGTTTTTTATGAATATTTTGGCCATTTCTCAACAGATTTCGAAATGGTTTACCATTTTGGAACCAGCGCTTCATTTGCCGTCAATCTGCATCAAAAGATCTGAAAAGTAGAACGAAAAAAATTTCGATCGATTTTTTGCGATTTTGGAAAGGGGTACCATCATGATTTTTTGCAAAAATCGGGTTAGTGCAACTTTGTCGATTTTCTGTTCGTTTTTTATGAATATTTTGGCCATTTCTCAACAGATTTCGGAATGGAATACCGTTTTGGACTCGGAACTTCATTTGCCGTCAATCTGCATCAAAAGATCTGGAAAATAGAACGAAAAAAATTTCGATCGATTTTTTGCGATTTTGGAAAGGGGTACCATCATGATTTTTTGCAAAAATCGGGTTAGTGCAACTTTGTCGATTTTCTGATAGTTTTTTATGAATATTTTGGCCATATCTCAACAGATTTCGGAATGGTATACCGTTTTGGAACCAGCGTTTCATTTGCCGCCAATCTGCATCAAAAGATCTGGAAAGTAGAACGATGTGCTTCCAACTGGTAACGTACCATTGTCCGATATATCTGAATCCCTTCCAAAACTGGCTTCTATTTTCTTTCCAGGAAAAGATCGAGGCGGCCTGGAGCTCGGAGAATTACTGGGCCAGGCTGAGAGTAAACAAGGATGCTTCGGATATTGAGAAGGCAGGCATTCTGTGCGGCGATGAAGGTGAGCCGCCCCATCGCACCTCATCCCAGTAAGTAGATAACATCAGGCCCTGTATTGTGTTGATCGCTTCCCAGAATTATTTTTGTTGGATTTTGTGTCAACTTTATAATGAATAACTTGGTCATTTCTCACTTGATTTTAGAAAGGAATACCAATCTGCAATCAGAACTTCATTTGCCGTCAATCTGCATTAAAAGATCTGGAAAGTAGAACGAAAAAAATTTCGATCGATTTTTTGCGATTTTGGAAAGGGGTACCATCATGATTTTTTGCAAAAATCGGGTCAGTGCAACTTTGTCGATTTTCAGATAGTTTTTTATGAATATTTTGGCCATATCTCAACAGATTTCGGAATGGTATACCGTTTTGGACTCGGAACTTCATTTGCCGTCAATCTGCATCAAAAGATCTGGAAAATAGAACGAAAAAAATTTCGATCGATTTTTTGCGATTTTGGAAAGGGGTACCATCATGATTTTTTGCAAAAATCGGGTTAGTCGATTTTCTGATAGTTTTTTATGAATATTTTGGCCATTTCTCAATAGATCTAGGAATGGTATACCGTTTTGGACTCGGAACTTCATTCGCCGTCAATCTGCATCAAAAGATCTCGAAATTAGAACGAAAAAAATTTTGATCGATTTTTTGCGATTTTCATGATTTTTTGCAAAAATCGGGTAAGTCGACTTTCTAATAGTTTTTTATGAAT
Source organism: Drosophila vallismaia (assembly GCA_035047325.1). Classification (NCBI taxonomy): domain Eukaryota; kingdom Metazoa; phylum Arthropoda; class Insecta; order Diptera; family Drosophilidae; genus Drosophila; species Drosophila vallismaia. Next base: position 8,000,839 of record JAWNPU010000025.1, on the reverse strand, counting down.
ATTTTGGCCATTTCTCAACAGATTTCGGAATGGTATATTTTTTTTGGTAACGTTTTGGTAACATATGAAAATATTGGTTAGCCGAGACACGAACCGATCTTTCGATATTCGATACCAGGTTAAGAATATCAAGCATTTTTGAGTGTGTCCATGACTGGTCACACCGATTCTAATTAGCAAAAAGCTTGGTTCCGGAATGGGACTCCGTTTCTATTTCGGTTAGAAAATGGCTAATTAGTGCTTTCTAAAGTATGAAAATAAGGGTTTTGGGTCAAATATACTAAACATGGAAGAATTCGCTTAACTAATTATGTACTTTTGTACAGGACTTTGGCTATGGATGCCGAAATCGGCACAACAGAACTCCGGCAGCTGCGCTATAAGGGTGTGCTTCAAGCTTTTCCGTTCTATCGTAAGTCAATATCCTTAAGAAAAAACCCCAATACTACACTAATGCTCTAATGGTTTCTATTTCTCTAGGTGAACCGGACGAATGTTCTGCGCTCAAAATTTCTGTCGCTAGGCCCACAAAATCCTGCAGGCGATGCAACCTGATCCGTCTCACCACTAGTAGCTGGAACTCATCACACCTAATCGTCGCCCATCGGATCAAATCTTCAGCTGCTCCCCCGCGTACCTTCCCTCCGTGGCTCACGAAAACTGCTCTGCATAGCTTTTAATATATAATTTAATATAATTATACTATTTTATATTGTAAAAAACTGTATAAAAATGAAATAAAATATTATTAAAATTGATATGGTATGTGTTTTATCTTGGGAGGATATTGGCATCGATGGGCATTATTTTTCCGCATCGTTTAAGCCGTTGTTGGCCTAGATCGGACGTGAAATAGACGAGATATACGTTTAAATACGTTTTAAAAAAATACTGGGAAATACTGGTTTTCTGTCAACAATTTGTAAAAGTTATACTGGGAATTTTTCAGAATTTTACTGAATTTTTCAGAATTTTCCTGAATTTTTTAGAATTTTTCTGAATTTTTCAGAATTTTCCTGAATTTTAAAAAATTTTAAAAATCCAAAAATCCAAAAATCAACCTCTGCCACTTCTGAAGTACCAGGCGAACAGAAATCAGCAGAAGGTGGATGCCGAATTTTTAAAATTTGGCGGGAAAAAAATTTGAATTTGAAAAAAATACCAAAAAAATTTTAACGGAAAAATACCAAAAAATGTAACGGAAAAATACCAAAAAAATTTCAAATCTGGTATTTTTCCGTTAAATTTTTTGGTATTTTTCCGTTAAAATTATTTTGGTATTTTTTTTAAATTCAAATTTGAAAATTAACGGACTCCCGCCAAATTTTAAAAATTCGGCATACAAAAAGTATGCAACATTTAGTAGTGGACTTTTATTTAAAAAGCCCTAAAAGTATGCTACATTTTAATTTTTGAATCCACCTTCTGCTGATTTCTGTTCGCCTGGTACTTCAGAAGTGGCGGAGGTCGATTTTTGGGTTTTTAAAAATCTGAAAACGCTGAAAAATTCAGAAAAATTCAAGAATAATCAGGAAAATTCGAGAAAATTCAGGAAAATTCGGGAAAATTCAGGAAAAGTCAGGAAAATTCGGGGAAATTCATGAAAATACAGGAATAATCAGGAAAATTCGGGAAAATTCAGGAAAATTCGGGAAAATTCAGGGAAACTCGGAGAGGTGAGAAAGTCAGGAAAATTCGGGTAAAACCTGGAAAATGAAAGAAAACTCGGAAAATTGGTGTAAACTGTGTGCTTTATTTTCAATTAAACGTGACTACAAATACAGATACATGTATTTACATAGAAAAATGCTTAAAATATAGGAAATTAAATACAAAATACGGTGCTGGTCTGACGCTCCAAAAGCTCCAGGAGCTGATACAGGTTCTCCAGGATCTCCTAGGTGCTTCTGGTGCCGCTCCGATGCTCTAGGTGCTTATACAACTGATCCAGGTGCTGCCCTGCGGTTCCAGTGCTGCTAGGTTCTGCCAAAGGTGCTTCTGGTGCTGATCGGATGCTCCAGGTACGAATTTAATGCTGCTGAAGCTTCTCTGGTACTGCTCTAGGGCTCTACCGGCGGCTACAGGTGTTGTTGCACCTGCTACAGGTGCTCCAGACGCTAGTTTGGTGCTTCAGGTGGGGCTACAGTTGCTGCAGGAGCTGTTTCTGCAGGTCCAGTGCTGCTAAAGGTACTTTTGGTGCTGATCCGATGCTCCAGGTACTGATCTGGTCCTGCAGAAGCTGCATAAATAAAATAAACATTTGGAAGCCGTTTTTATTCAAAAATTCGACGTTTTTCAACAGTTTCCCTAAAAATCTTTGCCAATTCTCAAGCGATTTCGAAGGGGATTCGACGCAGAATGAAGTTCTGATTCCAAAATGGTATACCATTCCGAAATCTGTTGAGAATTGGCCAAAATATTCATAAAAAACGAACAGAAAATCGACAAAGTTGCACTAACCCGATTTTTGCAAAAAATCATGATGGTACCCCTTTCCAAAATCTCAAAAAATCGATCGAAATTTTTTTCATTCTACTTTCCAGATCTTTTGATGCAGATTGGCGGCAAATGAAGCGCTGGTTCCAAAATGGTATACCATTTCGAAATCTGTTGAGAAATGGCCAAAATATTCATAAAAAACTATCAGAAAATCGACTAACCCGATTTTTGCAAAAAATCATGATGGTACCCCTTTCCAAAATCGCAAAAAATCGATCGAAATTTTTTTCGTTCTACTTTCCAGATCTTTTGATGCAGATTGACGGCAAATGAAGCGCTGGTTCCAAAATGGTATACCATTCCTAGATCTGTTGAGAAATGGCCAAAATATTCATAAAAAACTATCAGAAAATCGACTAACCGGATTTTTGCAAAAAATCGTGATGGTACCCCTTTCCAAAATCGCAAAAAATCGATCGAAATTTTTTTCGTTCTACTTTCCAGATCTTTTGATGCAGATTGACGGCCCTTTCCAAAATCGCAAAAAATCGATCGAAATTTTTTTCGTTCTACTTTCCAGATCTTTTGATGCAGATTGACGGCAAATGAAACGCTGGTTCCAAAACGGTATACCATTCCGAAATCTGTTGAGATATGGCCAAAATATTCATAAAAAACTATCAGAAAATCGACAAAGTTGCACTAACCCGATTTTTGCAAAAAATCATGATGGTACCCCTTTCCAAAATGGCAAAAAATCGATCGAAATTTTTGTTGTCCTCTTTTCCAGATCTTTTGATGCAGATTGATGGCAAATAAAGTTCTGATTGCAGATTGGCATTCCTTTCTAAAATCAAGTGAGAAATGACCAAGTTTTCATTATAAAGTTGACACAAAATCCAAAAAAAATAATACTGGGAAGCGATCAACAAAATACAGGGCTTGATATTATCTACTTACTGGGATGAGGCTGCGATGGAGCGGCTCACCTTCATCGCCGCAGTCCTGGGAAATCAGAGTGCCTGCCTTCTCAATATCCGAAGCATCCTTGTTTGCTCTCAGCCTGGCCCAGTATTCCTCCGAGCTCCAGGACGCCTCTATGTCCACCTTGTCCTGGGACGAAAATAGAAGCCAGTTTTGGAAGGGATTCAGAGATATCTGACAATGGTACGTTACCAGTTGGAAGCACATCCTCGCTGCCGCATGTGTGGTTTCAAGAGTCCAAGAACTAGAAGGTGAGCATCCTTCCGGTGGCATTAACTTGCACCAAGTGGGGTACTCCCATGGCCGCAGATCTAGAGGATAGAAAGTTATAGAAAAAGTAATTTAATTAAACAGTATAAGTGTTTTTTACAATAAAATGTGATTAAAAATTAGGAATTTTTGTTTTAATGGGCCATAGAGGGTAGAATAGTTAAAAGCTGGAAATACTATTAAAAAACATGTTCTACATTGTACCTTTTATGTTTCTTTTTTAAAGAAGCTTTAAAGTATGCATATGTTAGCTTGTTGTTGTTTTTTTTGTAAAACTTTAAACCTTGAAAGTGCCCAAAGCCCGCGGCCAAAGGACATCATGGCAATCCTTTTGGAAACAGTTGACAGTTGGCGGAAAACGAGAGGGAATTCACGGGCTCAGAATTAGTTTTCCGCCAATGGAAGGTTGTTATGACCCCTAGCCCCCTTCTGCACAGGACACACACAGGCACAGAGACAGACATAGTCACACATTTGGAATGGAAACTCTTTGGCCATTTGCAGTAAATTGAAAAAGTATTAAATCAATAAATAAAAGTTACACACACACACGGAATCGATGGGGACGTGTAACTTTTTGAGCGTGCCCCTTCGCCTCTCCCTTGCCCCACTCCCACCCCCCCTCGATTGATGCGCTTACGTTGCACATTTGCCATGGCCACGCCTCCCTTTGGATGCCCGACTCCCACCGTTCTGGTATGACCATTTGGGGTTACACACGCCGCGTGTTAATTACTCAGAACATTTTAAACGGCACAAGGAGCAGATGGCCAAGGGGGCAAAACCAGGGGAGAAAGCAGAAGAGAGAGCAAGGGGGAGAAAGCAAAGAAAGGAGCAAAAGGATCCAAAGGGTAGCTGGTGGAAAGGAGTCATCGGACCACCATCATCAACAGTCTATGGCGTCCCGCGAAATTTGTTGTATTGATTTAAAACGAGAGGAGCCACCGATGCTGCCACCGCCACCGCCACCGCCAGGAGGCAAGGCACGCCACTGCAGGTGGCAATCAATGCAACCCAGCGGAGCACGTAAGTTGCACAGAATTTAACTAACGACTTGGACCATATCCAGGGACTTTGCTTGAGGTCCTTTTTGAAATATATTCTAGCAAAGCGATGAAATGTCTTAAAAAGACAAAAAAAAAAATCAAAGCATACTTTTTAGGGCAACAAAAAATAAAGGTTTTTCTTCACAAACAAAAAGATGAATATCGGAACTATAATAATTATATATAATTATCGAACCTGAAACATTGTTTCGTTGTCTAAAAATTACATTTTTTCCTGGTACCTAGGTTGGTGCGGTGACTTTTTAAAAATGCAAACCGTGCAGAAAGGCCAAGGATAACAGCGGCAAACCAGAAGGGGAAAAAAAGAAAGTAAGCAAGCGAGAGGGGAGCGGAGAAAGCAGAGCCAGAAGAAAGCAATACAAGGAAATAAAAAAAAAAAACAATCGAATGGCAAATATAAAACGAGTTGTGGGATACCATTGGTGGCGACTCCAGAATCCAGAATCCAGCAGCCAGCATCCAGCAGCCAGACTCCGAATCCAAATCCGAATCCCAATCGAAATGGAGGACATCCACAAGGATTCCCCACGTGTTGTTGTTGTTGTTTTTTTTCGAGCCAATCCAGAGGACATTCTGGGACGAGGACAAGGAATTTGATCGGATTTTTCTTTGTACTTCCGAGAACTGAGACTTTGAAACTGAAATGTCTGTGTCAGGGATATTTTTTTTTTTTTTTAAGAAGGGAGTGCCACTCCCCACTCCCTGCCACTGCCACAACAACAAAGTTTATTAAAAGCGAATGCAAATTTCAAGCAGCGACGGCAATTTAATTAGCAGCAAATTCAACAATTTCCATGACACAGGGACACAGAGAGAAGGAGGTAGTAACGGGCTCGTTATTATAAGGACCTCCCGGCAGGACTTCAACTTTGGTTACTCCTTCAAAAGGGATGACACAACCGAAAGGGGATCGGGAGTCGGTAGTCGGGGTATACTTTTTTATTAGAATCGTAAATAGTCTTTACGAGTTGTACGTGCCCAAAATTTGCAATAAGCCAAAAATATTCAACAACGAACAAATTATCGGCCATGCCTATGGTATGTCCCTTGACTTTTTTTTTTCTTACCCGATTTGGTCCTTTGCCATCCCCACTTCCCCCTTCCCCATCCCCCTTTTAATATGATAATCATAATAATTATTATGTAAGCAATGTTTATGGCTTTTCAAACCGGAAAACCGGAAAACCGAAAAATCGGAAAACAATCTGACAAATTACAGGACTTGTTGACCATCTCGGAAAACTATTAAAAGGGAATCCGGGTTTAGTTTTAATTAAAATTTTTCCCTCTTCTATATCTTCTACATCTTCTACATCTTCTATATCTTCTATATCTTCTATATCTTTTATATATAATATTAATTACTTAATTGATAAAAATCAAACTTTAAAATCGAATTTAGAGCCAGAGCCAGTGTGAAAACTTTCAAAAGCCATCAGGGACAAAATGCTGCAACAACTTTCACTTTTTTGTCTATTCCGGTGGGGGGCGGGAACTCAAAAATCTCTCTCTATATATTTCTCTGATTTTTTGGGTGTTATAGCCGATAAAAAGGGGGAGTGGCGTTGAGTGGGGGGGGGGTGAATCAAAACGCATCAGCGGCATAGATAAAAGTGTAAATATTTATAGCATTAAATAACGAAAACAAACACCGTTTTTGACATTTTAATTGAATAAAATCGTTTTGTGGTCTTTTAAGGATTATTTCATGGCCAGCAGATGCCTCTGTCCCAGTGACTCTGTCCCTTACACCTCTCGCCTCCTCTACTCTCTACCTCCGGTTGCATGATTCGTTGAGTGTTTGTCTGGGGCATCCAAAATGCAAAATGCATTGCATGCAATTGCAGTTGAATTGGTGTTTGTTGTGTTTGTGCAGCAAGTGAAAACAAGGGGGGGGGGGCACTAAAGTCGTAACCCATTCAGATAGACAGACAGAAAGACAGACAGACAGACAGACAGACAGACAGACAGGTAGACAGTGGCCAAAGCAGGCTCTATACCAAAGTATATGCATTCCATTCACTCGTACATAAACTTGCCACACACTTGCGTCTCTGCTACACAAAGAGAAATAGGTCGCACTTCAAAGCTAATTTCCATGTCCTGATTTCTACCAATCGACACATCATTCAATCATATTCGTTAAGGTCAAATCAGAGTCAAAGTGATTGATAGTTTTTTTTTTGAGAAAATTTCAAATAAAATGTTAAGAGAAAAGTTTAGCTTCTAGACTGTGTGATACCCGGTACTTTTGATGCTTTACGGTTTTTTTTCGGTTACTTATTGAAGATATCATAAAGCTATGGTATAAATATTATATAATTTAATAGAAATAAAAAGGAATATGTCTACTATATCATACCAGGTACTTTTTATACCTTTTTTATACCTTTTTTGTAAATTTTTTTAAACCTTTTTATACCTTTTTTTAGACTTTTTTCTACTTTTTTATACTTTTTTATACATTTTTATACTTTTTTATACATTTTTATACTTTTTTCTACTTTTTTGTACATTTTTATACTTTTTTATACTTTTTTATACTTTTTTATACATTTTTATGCCTTTTCGTAGCCTTTTTATAATTTTTTATTCCTTTTTATTCCTCTTTATACCTTTTTATACCTATTTTTTAACATTTTTTTAGAGTTTTCCTTTTCAAAACACTTCTCCATTATTCAATATTTCCATAATTTTATACAAAATATACAAAAATAATCGCTACTATATGATAGCCGGTACTTTTTATACCTTTTTGTACCTTTTAATACCCTTTTATACCGTTTTTCAAACCTTTTTCTACCTTTTTAATCAAGTTTTCTATTTAAGAAGGTTCTTCTCTCAGTGCATGATAGTGCTTTTAGTTGAGCTGATGGACTTACCTGAACATACATATACATATATATGCAAGTACACAACGAGACATAAATATATATCATACGATATATAGATATGTATATAATATGTAGACACTTGCGTACATTATCGATAACGATAACAACAACATTGATGATGATGCATGAGTGGCCGATATATGTAGCACGGCAAGTCAAGTGACAGATCACCAACCTTGCCACTTGCCACAATTGCCCCACAATTGCCACACAAAACAGCTACATACGAGTATGTATGCCACACAGGCAAGGCAGCTGATTTGCATTTAATTGCAACGATTTTTTGGTACAAAGTCGACTCTTTCATTTATTTATATTCCCTGGTATTTTTTTGTGCATGCCCCATGCCCCATGCCCCATGTACTCGTCGCTTAAGCTGCTTTAAATTTATTGGTTTGCACAGTTTAAGCGATTTTCGTTTTCCATTTTCCATTTTCCATTTGGAACAGCAATCCCTGGAACGTTTCTCGGGTTACCATTACCAATGGATACAACTTGCCAATTATGCTAAAGCCAATGGACTGGACACAGACAGAGGCTCCCTACCCTACCTAGCCCACTGCCAGCCTTGGACTAGGGTCCTGCGAATGCGAATGCAACTGCTCATATTATATTTGGGTGGCATATGGCCATGTCGATTGGTGGCGCCTCCACTGGCTATCCTTTACTGTCCGAAACAGAAACAGAAACTAAAACTAAAACAAAAACAAAACAAACCAAAAGCGAAACAAAACGGGGAGAATGGAATGGGACTTAATGATACCTGGTACTTTTTATACCTTTTTCCAAGATAAAGTAGCTAAGGATCAGCTTAGAATACTAAGGATCTGAAACCGAGTACTGGATATCAAAACAAAAACAAACTAGAACCAGAAACGAAGATGTTTCTTTTTGGAACTAAACGATACCCGGTAAGGATCAAGAAAATCCCTCAATCAACCTCAATCACAGACAGACCATCAGACATTCATATCCTCTTACAATATACTCTACAAGTACCGGGTATCAAAACAGAAACAAAAAGCAAGCATTGCTGGGTGCTTTAAGCCCCATACAGGGGCGTAGTTGAAGGGGGACAGAGAGACGATGTCAACGCTAAATGTGGCATTAAAATTTTTGCAACCAACAAAGCAAGTTGCCCCGGGAAGAGGAATACTAAAAGCTACCCACGCACGAAAAACAGTCAGGAGCAGGGGCGTAGCTTCCGGCAGGAGGCGTGGAGGATGCCGCCCAACTGGACACTAAAAATATGGCACGCCAGCTTCGCTGCGCCATCTACTATATATGTGCGGCATTTTCGGAGTTAATATACTTAAAGAGGCAACTCGGTAGAGGGTAGCCCTCGGGTAGCCACAAATCTTGGGATAATACCAACAAATACAAGGACGAGCTCCTTTCCTGGATTTTCAAAGTCCTCAAAAATAATATACATTTTTCAATAAATTTCCCTCGACTTTGAAACAAAAAACAAAAATAATATCCAAAAATATCATATAACATCAAAAGGAGAAAGTTTTTGAAAACCAGTATTTTTTTTCTCTTAAAAAATAAGAACGAAGTAAAGATTTTTGTAGTAAGTTTCAAGATTATTTAAATATAATTAAAAAAAAGGTTAAAGGTCGAAAAAAAAACTTTAAAAAAATACCGGGTTTAAAAAAAAAATACTGATTTTGGAAATACTGGTTTTTCGAAATACTTTCCAAAGAAAACGTCGACAATTTTTGTGCTTCTTCTATTTAAAAATACCAAGAATATATGTCTTTTTAATTTTTATACCCTTTTTTATATTTTCCAGGACACTACCGAGTCGATCCTGTAAAATCCTTTGACTGTATGGACTCTAGACCGCCGCTTGCCTAGTTGTCGCTGATAGTTGGCCGCGGCTGCTTCCGCACTTGGCAGTACTTTGGACTAATTTTTAATGCCGCTCATATTTCGCACTCGGCAGGAGCAGAACCAGAAGCAGCAGCAGCAGGAGCAGTAGCATCAGGACAATAGTCCTGCGGATCTGCATGTGTGTGTGCGTGCAGGATATATACAGGTGATGGCAAAAGTAATTGGCCAAGGGAGTGCCATCAAGCGGTCCGGCACTTTGGTTCTTCTATCAGGGCATTCATCAGGCTCGGCAATAGTTTTTCCACTCCCTTTGGCCGCTGCCTTTTAGTGTACGGATAGTGAGGGAAATTTTAGTGACGAAAGTAACTCACTGGAGGGGTTTTTTTTTTTTTGTAATTAAGATTGGATTAGTTTTTTGTATTTTTGAATTTTGGAATGTAAAGCAAATAAATCATGAAGTTGAAATAAGAATTAATGCCTTTGGCCGCTGCCTTTTAGTGTACGGATAGTGAGGGAAATTTTAGTGACGAAAGTTTCTGAGAGTTTTATTTCGTTTTTGATTTATTTTGTTACGAAAAAGAAACAGTTTTTTGCAGAATTTTGGAACATTTTGGAAATAAATCATAAAATAATAATAACCCAATTATTTTTTGTAGTGTCTCTGAAACTGGTTGAAATAATTTTAGCAGCGACTGTGCTGCCGACTTATGCATACATTTGTCTTCTAAGAAGAAGGACGAGATGGGGGGCAGGACGAGGCGGGCGAGAGGACTCAAATTTGTGGGCGGGGCCGAATGAAGGGCCCACCGTGTGTGTGTGTGTTTTGTGTATTTTTTTTTTGTGTATTTTTTGTTGTACTTTTTGGTTTTTGTTTATTATTTTTTTTGGTTTTTTTTTTTTTTTTGCATTCTGCTGTGGCTGCGGTTGACTCGCGATATTTATTATTGTTGCTGAAATTGCTGTGTATCCTCTCGCCGGGAGACTCCTTTACCGCCGTCTCCTCAGGATGTCTGCCTGCCTGCCTCCCTCCCTATCCCGATCCCGATCCCATGTCCTTGTTTGTCCTGCTGCTGCTGCTGCTGCTGCTGCTGGTGACGCATTTAAAGCTTTTGCGGCATATAAATAAAAAACTAGCAAAGCGGAACAAGAAACATAAAATGAAGAAGGAGCCGAGGCAGAAGAGGAAGATGTTAAAAAGGACAAAGGATGCGGATGCATGACGAGGGGGTCGGGTGGGGGGGTGGTAGGATTTTAAGCTCTGGCTCGGGCCAGGAAAAGGGAAAGGGGAAGGAGAAGAGCATCTGGGATGCGCCAATGCTTGATTTATTGGACTCTCCTCCCGACCCGTCCCGCCTCGTCCCGCCTCGTCCTTCCCCTCCCGCCCAAGACACGCCCACAAGGCGGACAAGGCGTGGAGAGGATCCCGTTTATTGTCGTGTCCCACCTCCGTTCGAAATAAATAATCCTTTGGCTTGGCTTTTGAATTTATTATGTTTGTTTTTCTTTTTTTTTTTTTTTTTTTTCTTGCTCATTCCTTGCTGTTTTTTATTATTATTATTATTATTATTATTATATATATATTTTGTTTTTTTTTTTTTTTGGCTTCTTCGTCGATAGTAGGTTTGATTATTATTGTTATAATATATTATCCTTGGATTTTAGTTTGCTTTCGGTATTCGTAATCGTTTATCCTTTATCCTTTATCGTTTATCCTTTATCATTTATCGTTTATCGTTTATCGTTTATCGTTATGCACCTGTATATCTCATATTTAGCCTACAGTTAACATTATATATATTATATATTATTATATAGTATAATAATGGATAATTATCATCCTTCCTCTCCAGGACATGGAAATAATGAAACATTTACTTGGGCGACACAAATTATTCTATTTTACACGAAATCGAAGTCATTATCGCAGGATTAACAATCGATACTTTTTTTTTTATCTAAAAATTACCATTCACTAGAAATATTAATCGGTATTCATCGGTATTAATCGGTATTAATCGTATCAGGCTAATTAGAATTAGGATTTCAGCTAGCAGACTGACTGAGAAAAAAAAAAAAAAAAAACTCTTCTCAACTTCAATATCTAGATTTTAATATATATATATATAGTTTTTTTTTATATATATATAATATATTTATAAATACATATATGCTAAGGGATTTCTTGATCTTGTTTTTATAGTAAATGCTGACTTTGTGTGTGTTTTTTTTGGTATTTTTCTGCTGGTTTGAGTCTCTTATTGGTTGGTATTTTTCTGCGAGTTTGTGTCTCGTTTTTCTTGGTATTTTCTGCTGGTTTGAGTCTCTTTTTGGTTGGTATTTTTCTGCGAGTTTGAGTCTCGTTTTGCATATCTAATTGGAATCTCAATTTAGCAGCAAGGATATCCTCACACATTGCTTGAAAAACATCCTTGTTTTTGTTTCAATTCAATTTAATTCGAATGCGATACGATTTGCGGCTAAATTGTTTGGACAAATTGTTTTAATTTACATTTAATTTTCCAGTTTTCTCCATTTTCGTCCTGACTTTTATTGAAATACTTACCCAGGACTCTGCTATAGAATGTACATTGTGTGTGTTTCTTTTTTTGTTATTTAGGATTTAGCTAAGCAAGTAATTGATAATTTTTTTGATATGTACAGGAATCTGTTCACAGGAGTCCTGTGAGAAGGATGCACAATGCACAATGCACAATGCAATGCAAACATTCATTTCTTTATCACATATTTATCCATCATAATAATAATAGTAAGTAATTTCGTATCCTTTTTGGATTTAGCTTTTAGATACAAAGATACAAAGATACAAGATACTGTGGCATTAATTGACTAGACGCGCTATATATATATATATATATCTTTTATCTGGCTAGGTAATGCAGATGTTTGTTTGTTTGTTTTGTTTGTTTTGTTTGTTTTGTTTGTTTTGTTTGAGTTTACGGATAAATTGCATCTTTATTAATTGGCCAATAAATTTTCCCAGTTATTTATCAACTATCGACTATGATTGAAAAAAAAAAAATTGCATTATATGTATATATATATATATATAGATTTTACTGTCACATATACATGTACGATATACAAATACAAATACAAATACAAATACAAATATGCTTAAATGCGCTTAAATCGGATTTTGTCTATGCCGCTGTCCATATGTGTTCACTTTATGATTTACACATATTTCGACTCGAAATTCGATATAATTATTTAGTGTTCAATCCGCAGTCCTATAGCCTAGATCCTGCATCCTGCATCCTGCAGACTGCAGCCTGAATTTTTTGCGAATTTAACGCAAACAAAAACCCCAAAAAAAAAAAAAACACTAAAAACAGAAACGTAAACGTAAACAACTAACAAACAAACGTAACGGAACGCCCTCGGGTCCAGGATATGCAGGATGCTGTGTCCTGGTTGCAGGATTAGCCTAGGGTTCAGCAATATTATTTTTCTTTTTTTTAGGGCGTAGGGCGTAGGGAACAGGGACAGGGACAGGACACACAAGAACAGAGACGACTCTTAGATTTCGCATTTCGATAGCAAAAAACTGCAGAGTTTTGCAATTTGACAATTTGTTGCCGTTTTTCCCTATATACTTGTATATATATATATATATATACTTATTTAAATATATATGGTAGAAGCTAAAGACCGATCCGATACCCTGGGAATGAAAAACAATCGAAGGAATTATCAAAGTTTACGATGATTTTGGATTCTTCTGTCAGGATTCTCTAGTTTGAAGTCTGTTTCTTTTCTGGAAAATACAATATGGAAATAATTTAAGATTAAGAGAGAGTTTTTATTAAAATATTTTACACTTTTTTTTAAGGAATTTAATTTTTAATAAAAAAAAAAAGGAAAAACTATGAACTTTAAAACTCAACTCAAGAAAAACTATCAAGTAAAAGGAATCACAATAAAAAGGAATAATAATAATAGGAAATCCTTCCAAAAATCTTTCCAAAAACTAGTTAAAAAAGAGGTCCTTGTAGAGATCCTTTCCTGACTTTTGGTTTCACCAATAAAACAAACAACAAACTCGTCAGGACATAAACAAACTGGTCAAGTCCTTAACCCAAAACAAATGGAGAAATGGAAAAAAATTGAGAAGCAAAACCCGTTTAGTCCTGTTGAATTGGCAGAGTTGCCAGGGTGCCAGGGTAGAAGGGTGCCAGGGTAGCAGGGTGCCAGGGTAGCAGGGTGCCAGGGTAGCAGGGTGCGTGTTGCATCCGAAATCCGTCTGTGCATGTCCTTGCAACAATAAAACGCTTCGTTGTCATAGCTCAAGCAGATTGATGTTCAACACAGCATTTTCCGAGTGAAAAGGACGAAGGATGCCAGGACGATGACGATGATGTCATCATTGCAACAAGCAACATTTCGAGTGCACTTACAAGCCTATCTATCGTATTTTCTATATATATTTTCTATATATATATATGGTATATCCTGGTGATGGTCCTTGTTCCGGTTGCTGCTGGTTTTTGTCCTTTTTTGGGTGTCCTGTGCACCGAGTGCAGTGCAAAGTTGGCGCCGCCTTGATTTATGTCTCAGTTGGATGTCTGTCTTCTGGTCCTCGTCCTCGTCCTGGTCCTGGTCCTGGATTCAGGATACTGCCCCCTGCTCCTGCCAGTGCCTTGAATTTTCGGCCAGGACCTACTCTCTATGGAGTTTACTTGAATTGTGTACACACTCGCGGCTTGTTTGTGCTTTTGATTTGATTTATATTGCCGACTCAAGAGCATGAAGATGTTGTTGATGCGAAACGGAAGGTCCTGCTTCAAGGACAATCACGATGATCTCTATAAACGATATTCAGCGATTCTCTCTAGCAACCCACGGACATGTGTCAAGTGAAGGCAAAACCTTGATATCCTTGAGGAAACTTTCGACAAAGCCTTGGGCCTCGGGGCGTAGGCGATTTTTCAATTAGTTAGTCAGAGCCGTGAGCCCTTAGAGTCCCTGTGAGTCCTATGAGTCCTGGGAGAAGTGCAAAAAAAAAAAAGGGGCGCCCACACCCACTGACATTTAGAAATTTTTGGCCTGGTCCTGGTCCTGGTCCTGGCCGTGGGCTTACAGGCAACAGGAAGTGAAATCCTACATAATTAAAATACTTAAAGGCTTTAAAGACAGCAGCAGGAGCAGGAGCAGGAGCAGGAGCAGCAGTAGAAGTTTTTAACTTTTAAATTGTTGAGCCAGGGCCAATGTTTCCACTTCCACAGGCACTTCCTTCTTGCCACATTTAGTCCTGCCACTGCCACTGCCCTTGCCCCGAGAGGAAGAAGCGCTTATTGGGGTTCAGTGTAGCATACAAAAGGGCGCACATGTGTAGAAATGCTTTATGGGGTTAACGGGGGGCGGGCTAAGCGTGGCAAGGACCTCGCACTGTGTTCTCAACTCACTAAGCTTACTTAAGCATTTTTGCCTCGGCCTCCGCCTCGTCCTCGTCCTTAGCCTCGTCCTCGTCCTCATCCTCGACTTCGACTTCGACTTCGATGTCAGTCGCAATCTCAGTCAGCGGCCAAAATCGCGTCGATAAAGTTGTTCCTTTGCTTCTGTTTTTTGTAGCCCCAACCCTAAGCGTCCTTTTCGCGTATCCTGGCACACTTTCGCGTGAATTGTGCCCTGTCGAGACTGACAGAATGGGCTTAAAGGCCAGGTGCTGCAGGTGCAGGTGTCCTGGCTGGGAGTTTTAGCCTTTTTGGCCAAAAGAAATTAACAGAAATTAAGCGTGATATTTTAGTTAGCAATTTATTGCCTCCCAAAAGCTTAAAATTAATTATTAATTAAGACTTTTTAGTAGTTTTTTTTTAAATTGAATTTTCCTTAAATTCTATTAGCCGAAAACTATCTCCCGTTTGTCCAGGACATCCCTGTGAATGTCCTGTCAAGGCTGAACTCTGCCCTTTGATGCGATAACCCGCATTTCCCATCCACTTTGTATGCCGTTTGGCTCATTACTGGCCGACTTAATTGACAGGACCTCCCACATAGATTTTCATAATTTTTGTTATTAGATAAACACACACACACACACAAGGATAGGACACAACCACACATCCTACCCCCGCTTAAATTAGCAGGACAAAGGCATAATAAAAATAAGGATATGGGATATGGGATATGGGACATCGGGGTCCTCCTTCTCTGGTCATCTGGATGCATATTTTATTAGATTTGTATTTGTTGTGACCCCAGAGGTCAACTCTTTCCCACCTCCCTTCTCCCCTCTCATTCTCATTTTCACCCCGCTTTGACCCCGCTTTGACCTCGACTTGACTCGATTTTGCTTTGTCATTTCGGGCGTTTAATTATGTGCATGGAAATTTATGTGCGACTCCTTGACTTTAAATGAAGTGTAAGGACCAGTGGCAATCCTTTTCTTTCGCTGCCGCCAGCTGTTGGAGTCCAGAGTCCCGAATCCTGGATACTGGATACTGGATACTGGATACTGGAGTCCTGAATCCTGACTCCTGGACCTTACTTTCAGTTATTTATGGTCGAGACGAGTCTGATAATACAGAGCGAAAAATAAGAGGCAAAAACGGAATGAAAGGGGCAAGCCGGGCAAAAGGACGCAGAAGGAGGCAAAAGGACGAGGGCACGAAGGAGGCTGATTAAATTTTGTATTAGCTCAATAAATTTGGAAAAAGGCAGTCGGGCCAGAAGGCGGTAGAAGTATAAAAATGTCCTGTGACACGCAAATGGACGTCGCCGCTTAACCCGCCACTGCTCGTTGTCATATTTCAGGCACTCACTTCAGTGCCAGGACCTCTCTCGCTCCTCGCTCCTCGCTCCTCGCTCCTCGTCCTGGCATCGTGTATCCATCCCCATTGTGGTTTTGGCCTCTAATTTATGTCGCTGGTAATTTGCCAGAGATTTCTGCGTGGCAACTGCTTTAGATACCGAGGGTGGCCGTGGCTCTAGCGCTGGCGGTGGCTAGAGCGGTGGCTTAAAGAATCCCAGATGGGTTAATGGCCATGAGGGGCTTAATAGGGTTAATCGCCGGGGGGGGGGCGCAGGACGATTTGGGCGGTGGCCTTTGCATATGATGAGCTGAGCAAGCACTGATCCAGATGGAGAGGCCAGCGATTAGCCAGGAAATAACTCCTAATGGCCCGGCCCCGGCCCCGGCCAGATAAAGATGATGGAGTACGAGTATTGGGCGAGGATTATTTCGTTTGGCTTATTGTTATTGTTATTGTTAGACGCTCCTTGAAGGTCCTTAAGGAGAGGAACTACAAAGAACGAAAATACTTAAGAATGAATAGGATTTTCTAGGCTTTCATTTTTGAAGGAAGCTTTAAGGAAGATTTCGATGAAATCTTAGATTTCTTCGTCCTTTTTTTTTTTTTTTGGAAGGTCCTTTTCCACCCAATCTAGCCTTTTCAATTTGCAATTCTCTTCTTGAATTGCATTTCACTTTTCGCTCTCGCACCGTGTTGCTGATTTTATTTATCGTTCTTTTACTTTGCAGGACTTTGCAGGACATTTATCACAGGACTTCCTCCGATTCAGATGTATGATTTAAGCTCAAGAGTCTCGAGGGGGAGGGGGTGAGGGTCTAGGATATGGTCGGTGTTGGCCCCGCGTTAATTACGCGACTTTTGCTGCGGTCGCCTATTTGCTGATTGCATGACGGCGTCAACGTTGGTCGAGGCACGCACGACTTGCGCCTCCCCCCTTCCTGCTGCGAGGTCCTGCCACTCGACACTACCTCCCTCCCTCCCTCCTGGTTTACTCTGCCTGGAGCTTAGCTCATCTGCAATGCTCGCATCGCTCCCAGAGCCAAGTTAGTCACGCCAATTTTATTGCATTCCTGTTCCTGTTGCTAGTCCTGTTTCTGTTCCTGTTTCTAGTCCTGTTTCTGGTCCTGTTTCTAGTCCTGTCTCTGTTGCTGTTACTATTTCAGTTGCTGTTGCTGTAACAGCCAGAGGGCCTCTATGGGGGCGTGGTTACCGCCCCCATTCACGACTATCAGTCGCAACAATGGCGTTGGCAGTTTTCGGATTTCAAGCGGAACAATTAAGTTAACGATCTGCGGACGAGTGGAAAGCGGCAAAGAGCAAAGCGCCTACACTACAGACCACGCCTCCTCCCTCTTTTATCCCACCAAAAGGGTGCCTCAAGGGGGCGTGGCCAGGAGACAGAAGGAACGTGTTAAGCTGGCCACATTGAAGCACTGACCACTGGAACATGAACGCCACAGTTGAACATTCACGTTTTCGCTTTAACTTCAACTTTCAGCAACTTTAAGGGATAAAAAAAAGGATACTATACGATACCCGGTACTCGTTAAAAACATTATAAATCATTTTAAATAAGAATATTCTCTTCTAAGAGAGATTTCTAAAAGCACTTTTTAAAATAAAGTCCTGGAAATGCAAATAAAAAGCAAATTTCCTAAACCGGATGATTTCTTTTCATGTTTTTTCGTGTCTTTTCTTGTTTTTTTTTTGTATTTTCTTGTTTTTTTTTTTGTATTTTCTTGTTCTTTCTTGGCTTTTCTTGGATTTTTCCTGTCTTATCCTGTCTTTTCTTATTTTTATCCTGTCTTTTCTTGTTTTTTTCCTGTCTTTTCTTGTTTTTTCGAGGCTTTTTCTTGTTTTTTCCGTGTCATTGTTTTTTCGTGTCTTTTCTTGTTTTTTCGTGTCTTGTCTAGTCTTTTCTTGTCTATTTCTTGTTTTTTCCTGTCTTTTCTTGTCTTTTCTAGTTCTTTCTTGTTTTTTTTTTCCTGTCTTTTCTTGTCTTTTCTTGTTCTTTCTTGGCTTTTCTTGTATTTTTCCTGTCTTATCCTGTCTTTTCTTGTTTTTTTCGAGTCTTTCCTTGTTTTTTTCGTGTCTTTTCTTGTCTTTTCTTATTTTTTCCGTGTCATTGTTTTTTCGTGTCTTTTCTTGTTTTTTTCGTGTCTTTCCTTGTTTTTTTCGTGTCTTGTCTTGTCTTTTCTTGTCTATTTCTTGTTTTTTCCTGTCATTGTCTTTTCTTGTTTTTGTTTCTTGTCTTTTCTTGTTCTTTCTTGTCTTTTCTTGTTTTTTTTCCTGTCTTTTCCTGTCTTTTTTCTTGATTTTTCTTGTTTTTTTCTTGTCTTTTCAGCTTCAATCGAGTTGGGACTTGAAAAGTAAACAAAGTTTTAATTTCCTTCAATGATTTCTCTGGGCATTTGTTTTGGCCCGACCAGACCGGGGATAGCCGAGACCGGTCTCATAATCAAGTTAGATAAATCTAAATCCTTTGCGATAAGCGGCTAAAGAATAGCCTAGCCCCCGATGTCTCCATCAAAGTTCTCCCCGACTCTGGTTCTCCATCCTGCTCCATCCTACTTTTAAATTGGTTAGCCCGGAGGAAAAAAAAAAGGGGTAGAAGGGGCTCGACTACGACTCTGACTACGGCTATGGCTACGAATTAGAGTGGCACAGTCGGGGCGAGTGAATAGAATTTGTAATTTCCGTTTTCGTTTTGTATGCTAACCCCATGCCACACACCCCATGCAGCACCCCCTCCCTCCACTCACAGGGAAACATACACTTAAAGCTTGACAATGAGAAACCGTATCCCGGAGAACCGGAGACCCAGAGACCCGGACTCGGACTCGGACCCGGAGAACTGATGTTTGCTGCACTGCAGCCTTCGAGCAGTTCAATTGGTTTCGGGGCCAAAAAGGAGCAGGAAGGAGCTGGAAGGAGGTGGCTTTCAGGCCAGTCCGGACCCGGAATACTTATGACGATGACTAAACACTCTGCTGGCCATGTTTGCGATTGCATTTAAAGATGAGAGGCCATGAAATGGTTTTCCATTTGCTAAAAAACCCAACCAGGTGGCTGTCGAAATGCACTTTTCCTGTTTGTTCAAGTTTAATGGAAACTTGCAGGATTTGTTTTTAAAGGAAAAGGATAACTAAATTATCAGAAATAATAATAAAAAAAAAACAAATAATAAACAACAACTTTTTATGGAAAAAAATATTTTTAAAAAAAGATTTAAGAAAAAAACCTACCTTGTGCCTGTCCCTGGACAGTCGTTGTGGTGGAAATCCTGGATCTCCTTTTGCTTTTTTCGAGGTCCTGGATCTACTAGACCAAGCTTTTAGTTCCTTCTAGCACGTCCTAGTGACCCTTCCGCCGTTTCCGACGCCTCCGCCAGGCAATGTGCCCCAAGAGCTGCGCCAGCCGAGCGGCCCAAAGCCGAACGTGCCGCCACTCGGCACAACTTGCCACCGCGATGAGCAGCATCGAGTTGAGGCCGAGAGCCAGGGAAGCCGCCGAACTGCCCAGATTCCCTTTGGTCAGCTGATCGGAGCACCGACCAATGGAGTCGATGTCCAGCTCGCTCATCACCCGCCCATTCACCTCCAGCGGCGAGATGCAGTAATTCTTCTGGAGGAAATCGCTGAGATTGTGCGCCCCCTCGGCCAGGGGACCGTCGAGCAGGGTGTGGATGTGGCAGCCACACGGGAAGTGATTGTTGACCAGCTGCAAGTGCTCCACCCCGTCCACGATGATGGCGTTCGGGTCGGGTGTCTCCAGGACATGATTCCCGAAGAACTTCAAATGCTTGATGGCCGCCGAAAGCGTAAAGTTGAGCTCCTCGATGGAATCGATTTTGTTGTTGAGGATCTGCAGGGTCTCCACCTGGGCCAGGCCTGTGAAGGCATCGGCACAGATGACGCCCAGGTCGGACTCCTGGAGCGTCAGGAAAAGGACATTGGTCAGGCCGCGAAAGGTGAACGGAGCCACCTCCTTGAGATCCATGTAGGCGAGCTTCAGCAAGCCGACCGTGTCCATGCCGTAGAAGGCGTCCTGCTCGATGCTTCTGATGCCCGACGGCAGGATCAGATGCCCGACGTTGGTGAGACTCGAGAAGGCCGAGCTATCGATCCGGATGAGGGGATTATTGGTCAGGAGGATGAGCTTGATGTTGGAGGTGCCGGCAAAGGCGTTGCCCTCGATCCTCTGGATCTGGTTGTGGCTCAGCAGGATCGTCGACAGATTCTGCAATCCGGCAAAGGCAAACTGGGCCACTGTCTGGAGGGGAGTGTACTGTATCGAGAGCTCCTTGAGCCGGGGCAGACCCCGGAAGGCGAACTGCTTGATCCTCGTGATGTTGTTCCCATCCAGCGAGAGCTTCTTCAGCGCCCGCAGCCCGGCGAAGGAGTCCGGCTTGATGATCGGGAAGTTGTTCTTGGTCAGGGCCAGGTTCTCCACCGTTGCGGGCAGCTGGCGGAGCGGGATTTGTTCAAGTCCGCCGGTGTTGCAAAGGACCTGGAAAGGATTATGATTAAAAAATAATCTTAATTAATCGATTTTTTGGCAAAATGAGTTAAAAATTCTCCTAAATCCAACTTTAGGGCATCGTTTTCTATTGTTTTCTGGTTGCTTTGGAATCAAACCTAAAATGGGGCAGGGGCAACCTTTTGATGTGCAACATTTATTCAAGAATCGTAAAAGCCAGTGGCAGCCAATAGGTTGACTTTGTATTTAAACTCATCGACTCATCAAAGGTTTTGCCTCTTAATCAGTTTTGTCTTTTTCCTGCTTTATGACATTTTCGGTCTGTTCCGTGCCACATGCCGCATGCGGTGGCATGGGGTGGCATGGGGTGGGGCATTGATACCTCCGTCATGGTAACTGACAGCCGCTGGGCAATCAGATCAGAGACGCCACAAAAAGTGGTGGAGCATCAGGGGGGGAGGCAGATAGATGGAGGAGGAGCAGGAGTAGGAGGAGGCGTGGCAGGAGCCTTGGCTGCCTTGGGAATGGAGAGACTCCGTTTGATGCGTGGCGCGAAAATTGAATTTGTGGCTTTATTGCTGAAAATAAAATTAAATCGAATTCTTTTTTTTTTCGTTCTCTTCGTGTTTTTTTTTTTGGTTCGTTTCGACGGAATGGCAATGTCTAGGTGTGAGTAAATTGTGCCACTCCTCCTTCTCCACCTCCAGCTCCACCTCCCCCGCCTCATTGTCTAGCTTTGTTTTGTCACCCATCATTCGCTTTTTCGTCTTTGGCTCTTCTGCTTTGTGCCTTCTGCTTATTTTTTATAACTATTATGTGCTGATGTGTGCGTTTCCTTGAGTATTTTTACCTTCTGCACTAGTTGAGCAAATACACTTGAAGAAATTTATATATACTTAGACAAAATAAAATGCAACTATAAGAAAACCTATTCCTTTCAAGCATTTCAAGACTTTTCCAACAAAAACGTTTCAAAATTATATAAAAATTCGTATTTAATATTGTATAAATAATTTCAAATCTATTAATACACTTAGGCAAAAGTTTCTTTTTTTTTTTAAATATATTTTTCTCAAATTTAATTATCTTATTTTTTTAAAAACTCGTTTTAAATTTTTTCAAGTGTATATTTTTTGGGGGCCTAATCGAGAGAGAAAAAGATGGAGGGCTTCCAAGCTGCTGTGCATAACTGTCCATCGCTTGTCACGTCTCTCTTGACCCAACTCCACCCCGCAGCCCTACCCCGCCGAGCGTTCATTGTTCCCGGATCCGGACTTTGGACACCCATTCCCCCCTTTTCACCCACCGCCTACCCCCCTCGCTCACCTAGGCAGTGCACTTCTTGCTTAACATTTGCACAATTTTCATACGCTTCACCTTCTTAAATGAACGAATTAAAAGTTTTCTTACCCCCCCTTTTGAACCTCTTCTTGGGTACCAGCCCCCCAAGCTCCCAGCTCCTAGAATGGTTATTGTTAGCCCCAGTACTAGTACCGTTACCGTTACGTTCTGTTTCTGTTTTGTGTTTCATTTTTTTGTCGTTCGTTCTTATTCTACGTTTTTTTTTTGATTTCCGTTTCAGTTTGTGTTTCGGTTTCGTTTCGTTTTGGTTGCGTTGTTCGATTTAATGAAATTTCGTTTCCATGCATTCAGAGACGCGAATTCAAGCAGCGACACGGCTAAAAAGTCCCTTGTTCGCTGAACTTTAACTGGGCAATGGGAAGAAAGGTGAAAGGAGAGCGACAGAAAGAGAAAGAGAACTGAAGAGAAGAGGTGACTGAAATTCGAGAAAGTGGAAATGTACAAAGCGACCCCAAAAAGTGTGCTACACTTTTGTTACCTGCGACCTGCGACCTGAACTAATTTCCCCGAAACTTAAATACAGAACAAACTGTTGCAAAAAAAAAAAAAAAAGGGAAAAGCGAGCGAAATGTCTGCAGTGCCACAACACAACGAGTAAATCATTGCACTGTCCATAATCTGAAATAATGAAATCACTTAAGTTCTCAATTTGGTAAAAATGACGATGCCGAGTTCCCGCTGGTAATAAGGATGCGCATTAAGCATGCTCCAGGCTCTCGGGGGACACAATTGAATCCTGCCAACTAAAATGCCGGGGGCGTGCCCAAAAACAACAACAAAAATAGACACACAGAAACAAAAGGCAGACGACAACAACAACAACAAAAAGAAAGCGAACACAAAAAAAAAAAAAATAACCATTTTCCTGCATTTTCGATTTAATTTTTGTGCTCATCACTGGGCCAACGAGGCCGTAGAAGCATCTGTGGCCATTGCCTGCCTGACCACCAGTTCCCCAGAGATCCTCCTCTGTTTGAAACATTCTCCAGCTCTTGGTCCTGTTTCTGTTTCTGTTTCTGTTTCTGTTTCTGCTCCTCGTCCTGCCACTTCTGTGTGTCTTCTGGTTCCATCTCTTTTGTTGCCTTTGACTGCTGCCACTTCTGCTACAGCTACTGATGATGATGCCCAGCCATGCACCACCGTGGTGCCACCAAGCCCCAGCGGCCCCACTGTACCACTCTCTGCCACTCTTCTCCAGCTGCACTGTGGGCTCGCCAGGCTTTGATCAACTTTTTTCCCCAAAAAAAAAAAAAAAACTAATTTTGAATTTAAAACTAAGGGGTAGAAAAAAAAATAAAGAATAGTACGGTGGTTCTGGGAAGATTCCCTCCATTTGTTATTAAAAATTATCAAAAACTTTAATATTTACTTTTTAAGTATCTGCCCTGTTGGATAAGCCTTGATTTTTGAATTTATTTCGTAATTTTAAGAAAAACTAAGGATAGTTACCTCTTAAGACTTGAAAACATTAAAACTTTTACCTTTCTAGGTAATTTTTTGAAGATTTTCCAACTTTATTACTCATCCGCCCTGTGTGCCCAAAAAAGTATGCTATGATTTTTTTTATTACCGGTTTTCCTCATTTTTTGTAGTTTTAGCGTCTCAAGGACAACTTTAAAAGGTTTTAATACAAATATTTTATAGTTTTCTAAACAATTGTTAAATTTTTCTGACTTTAAAAATATATTCTTTCGGTTTCTTACAAAAAAATATTACGTATACGCCCTGTGACTTTCAAGCTAGATCTTAAAAATGATTTAAAATTATTTTAATAGAGATTTTTTATAGTTTTTAAATCAATGGAGAAGCTATTCTGATTTTAAAAAAATATTTTTTCGATTTTTCATAGAAAATATTACGTATACGCCCTGTGATTTTTTTCTGTAATTTTTTGATGCCAGATTTCAATAATGATTTAATATACTTTTAAAATCAAAGATATAAGGTCTTATTAGAGGTTTGTTAGTAGTTTTTAAATAAATTGAGAAGCTTTTCCGAAGAAAAACAAAATATTTCTTGGATTTTTCATCAAAAATATTACGTATACGCCCTGTGATTTTTTTTGCTTCTAGATCTTAATAATGATTAAATATTCTTTTAATTAATCAAAGCTAATAAAGTTGGATTAGTTAAACTATAGTTAAAAAAGAAACTAAATTTGTGAAAAGGTTTCCTAACTAAAAAAAAGATTTCTCAGGTACCGAAAGAATCGCATTTAATTGCCAAGTTTTAGCATCCAAGCACACCCACTGTGCGGGTGCAAAGCCCAACCCTAACCCCATAACCCCATAACCAGAACAAGCCGTAGACAAGTATTGTAGATTGTTAAGCTTACTTGGGTCTGGGACAAGCAGATGCACTCGGCTGGGCATGATTTGGATGTTTCGGTTTGTTGCGAGTTCCACAGGCAGACGACAACGGAGAGCGCAATTATGAGCAGCAGCCAGGAATTGCACATTTCACGTTCTTGCTGACACGACAGTTTGGCGGCGTAATTGAGCTCGATTCTCTCTTGTTGTCCGGCTGCTGCTGCTCCCCCGCTGCTGCTGCTCTCTCTCTTCTCTGACTTCCACTTTTCTTCTGCTGCTCTTGTCTGCTTTCTTTTTTTTTTTTTTTCACTGACGACGACTCTTCTGATGATTTCTTTTCTTTTCTTTCTTTTTTTCGTTGCTGTCTTTCTTCTTCTTGAACGCTGGGATGCTCTTCTTCTCGCTTTTTTTCTCAGTTATTTATGTTTTTATATTGCGTTATTTCATTTGAACTTTCCTCTGCTGCTGCTTCTGCCTGCGTTGCTGCTGCTGCCTGCGTTGCTGCTTGCGTGTCTCTGCCTCTGCCTCTGCCTCTGCCTCTGCGTCTTGTAGGTTTTTATTTATTTTTTTCTCTTTTCTTTCTTTTCTCCTTGCTTTCCTTTTTTTTTTTGTTTTTTGTATTATTATATATTCTTAAGCTTAATCATATTTATTTGCGCTTCTTCTACCGCCTCGGCTGCTGTGTGGAGGCGTGGCCATGCCGATAACTGCAAAAGAAAGACAGAGAAAGGGTGAGAGACGGTTGAAGAGTGTGCGAATAGGAGCTAGATTTGAGAAGGGAATAGGGGGTAGGGGGTGGTAGGAGGTGGCAGAGATGGCATTTGTGAGGTTAGAGTTGACTTTCTCGATTTAAAGCTAGGCTTCACTGTGGCATGCCACAGTGTGGCTGCCAAAGGTGGCATTTAATTTCGCTTGTCGCCTGGCTGGCCTGCGGCCGGCTCAGCCTCTGCTCCTGCTCCTGGTCCTGCTCCTGGTCCTCCTCCTGGTCCTCCTCCTGTTGTCCTGGTTTAGGGGTTTCCAGGATTTGTCTGCTCAAAGCCTTCGACATATGCAACATTTATGGTCGGATTAGAAGCTGCCTGAGAAGGAGCAAGGATAACAAGAGAGAGAGAGAGAGAGAGAGTTGACCAGGCGGCAGGACGAAATGCCAGATGTGACAGCCAGGAGACAGAAGGATGCCAAGATGCAGATGCTGAATTGCGAAGATTTGAAAGGAGGAGGAGGTGGAGGAGGAGAAGGAGAAAGTAGAAAGCTAGCAAGGATACCAAGCCAGCATCCTTGTTAATCATTTATAATAAATAATGTTCAGGTAGGAGAGTAAAGTTTCAGGCAGGAGCGAGGCAGAGGCAGGACCTGCTGCAGGAGCAGGATCTAAGCATGAAAAGGATGAACAAAGCCAAAGCAATATAATAACTGAAATTACTCCAAAGAGAATTTTCAATGAGGCAATGTCGCCTGCACTTGCCACTGAGGCAGTTGCAGTGGCAGTGGCAGGGGGAGGAGCCAGAGAAAGGGGGGGGGATGTATGTCCTGGCAAAGCTGCCGCTTGACACAGCTTGTTTGAAATGTTTAAATGCACAAATCAAATATGCAAGCAGTCCAAAGTCCAAACTCCGAAACTGCCCAGCACAGCACCTGCTCTCCGAGAAGTTAACCCCTGACCTCCCCCCCCCTAAGTTGCCACTCCCCCTCTAGCCCCACTCACTGCCTAGCTTCGATTCATGTTCAAATCCGTGCTGCAGCTTCGGCTTTTAATTGGACACTGAGGATGGCAAAGAGGAGCTGGCAGGAGATGGCAGGAGCTGCCAGGATCTCTGGCAGGACAACTGAAGACTTGAGCCTGGCATGGGCGAGGGGATAAGGGGTGGCAGGACAATAATAAATAAGCGCAGGCATAAATGCGTGACATTATAATTGGAAACCAACAAAGCCAAGCAAGAAGGAGGTCCAGGAAAAGGCCAGGAGAAAGCCAGGAGGAGTCCAGGAGGAAGCCAGGAGGAGTCCAGGAGGTGGCCAGGACAGACCAGAAGGAATCCAGGAGAAGGCCAAGCCAGTTCTGGACAATCCAGGATGCATTTGTTTCAACCTAACCTAAGCACAACTTGGCCAAGACCAAAAATCTCCCCCACCCCCAAATGTCCTTTTTAAAAGGCCAACGCAGGATTGTTCCAAGGATAAGCCAAAAGTTTCAAACAATTCCAAAAAGTTTTATTTGTTTTATCGAGTTAATTACTAAATTTTGTGTTTTATGAATAAAATATAATAAAAAAAGACTAAAAAAAAAACAAGACTAAAAAAAAATACTAAAAAAAAAGGCAAAAAAAAAAAAAAGACTAACAAAAAATACTAAAAAAAAACAAGACAAAAAAACTAAACTCTAAAAAAATGACTTAAAAAACGAGACAAAAAAAAAAGACCAAAAAAAAGGCCAAAAAAAAACAAGACTAAAAAAAATTACTAAAAAAAAAAAGACTAAAAAAATACTAAAAAAAGCCAAAAAAAAAACAAGACTAACAAAAAGGACTAAAAAAACAAGACAAAAAACCAAACTATAAAAAAAGGCCAAAAAACAAGACTAAAAAAAAAATACTAAAAAAAAACCCAAAAAAAAAGACTAATTAAAAAGTAACATGGTTTTTGGTCCTTTTTGTAAACTTCCTTTTGTGTTTCTACAACTTTCTTCCTTTTCTCTGATTTCTAATATAAATTTTGTCATAATTTTCCATAATTTTGATCCTTTTAATTGCTAAAAAAAAAAATAAAGGATAATGCGCTTAGGGGTTGGCTAGTTAGTTTTTGGCCCAATTAAAAAGTTGGAAAAACATATTATTTTCCATTTAGATTCCTGGCAAGTCCTGGCAAGGTCCTGCGAAAGGTAAACTCTAATAGAGAAAGGATTTTGAGCTGCGAGGACATACAAGGACATGTCTATATAAAAAATAGACATTTTTTTTTAGCAAGGATGTATAGAAGGATGTAGAGGAAAGACAGTCGCGAATCGCTGTCTCGCTGTCTCGCTTTTCTGGGTTTTCGGCCAGGATACTGTATATCCTAGATCCTAGATCCTGGCAATCGCATTACTTTGCCGTTCCCTTCAAACTCTAAAAGGATAAAAGCAAAATAACAAATGCCGGCACAAACTCAAATAATGCACAGACAATTGTGTAAGCAGTCCTTGCCAGCCAGGATTGCATTGCAAGGATGTGTTTCTCTCCCTTTCTCTCTCTCTCGGGCTGTGTGTGTTTGTAAGAAGAATCAGGACAATGGTAAAAGGAATCGCAAATGTGGCAGAAGGAACCAAACAACTCAACATGGGAGAGGCATCCTTTCTCGTCCTTTTTTTTTTCGTCCTTTTTCGCCATCCACTTGAAACAGGAATCAAGGCCTGGGAAACACACAATTCCTTTAAATAAACATATGGAATATCTGTGGCAACATCTCTTGCAACATGCCACCCCCCTCCCCCCTTCTACACTCACCACCTCTCTCCCCCGACTACAGTCTCCCCTCTCCTATCCCTTTCTTGCCACAAACAGAGGAGAGGAGACTCCCAGCTAATCAATCAATTTTTTTAAGCATTTTATTGGACTTCTCGCAGGACCTTCTCGCAGGACCTTCTCCCAGGACTTCTCGCAGGAAAGTACTCCTTCTAGGAAGTAGCAATCGCTGGCAAGGATATCCAGGATCTCCACTAGCCTCAGACACGTCCGATTGCTCTGTCTTAGGGCGAATCCTTTAAGCTCTTATTACAGCCAATTAAAAGGATGTGTTTTTCGGACAAAAAAAAAAACAGAAATAAGCCAAAATGTAAGACGAAAAAAAAAACAAAAAGCAAAATAAGTTAAAGTTTCAGATAAAAAAAGACAACAACAAAAAACAACATTAAAGCAAAAACTAAGTCAAGATTTAAGACAAAAAAAGACGCCAAGAAAGGCTAAAAAAAAGGCGCAAAAAAAAGAAAAAATAAGTCAAAATTTAAGAGAAAAAAAGGAGAAAAAAATACTGAAAAAAGAAGTCAAAATTTAAGACGAAAAATTTAGAAAAATAAAGACACAAAAAAAAAAACAAAATTAAGTAAAAATTTTAAACAAAAAAATTAGCAAAAAAATAGAGCAAAAAAAAGTCAAAATGTAAGACAAAAAATAAATCAAAATCAGATCAAAACTAAGTCAAAATTTAGGACAAAAAAAAGACACAAAAAAATATGCGAAAATAAGTTAAAATTTAATACAAAAAACGGCGCAAAAAAAAGTCGCAAAAAAAGTTGCAAAAAAAGGCGCAAAAAAAGGCGCAAAAAATAAGACAAAAAAATCGCAAAAAATTAAAAAAAAAAGGCGCTACAAAAAAGGAAAGAAAAAGCTCGAGAAAAATAGAGCTCTTAACAGAAATCATGACCTTTAAGGACCTTAAAGATCTTCTCTATCATTTAGTAAGATTTTTTTTTTTTTTAAAGATTTTTAATCAAAAATAATGCCTAAAACTATATAAAAAATTACTCTAAAACACCTTTAAAACCCTTTAAACCCCTCACTTTTGGAGATTGATGAAAATCGAAACTAAAAAAAACATGAAAAAACATGAAAAAAACAAGAAAAAACATGAAAAATCAAGAAAAAACATGAAAATACAAGAAAAAACATGAAAAATTTAGAAAAATATGGAAAAGAATATGAAAAAAACTAGAAAAAACATGGAAAATGCCAACTAAATCGATGTCCGAGGCTAGTTAGATTATAGAAAAGTGTTTCCATTTCAGATGCAGGTTGGGATTATATATATATATATCAATATGGTATATATATATAAAAAGAAAAGAGAAATCAGAAAATTGATTTCTAAAAGGAAAACCAATCAAAATGCACAAAAAAATGCAGAAAAAAAAAATGACAGACAAAAATATGCAAATAAATGGGAAAGCAAAGATGGAAATCAGAAATCAGAAATCAGAAATTGGAAATCGGAAACCAGAATCAAAATAATAATATTAAAAAAAAAATTAAATAAATAAAATTTCAATTTACACATCCTTGCTCTCCTTATGGATCCTTTTTTTGTTGTTTGGAACTTTTCATTATCCTTGGAATAAACCAAACCAAACAAGATTCTCTTGCAACATGAAAAGGATTTCATTTTGTTGCAATTTTATTTTAAAATTCTTTTTTTTTAATCAATTTTTTAATCAATTAATTTTTGGATATTTTTTCTTGAATTTTTTAAACCATTTTTTGTCTTTAATCTTGCAACTTGTGGCAACTACAAGGAGGGGCAAGTACCATGGAGAGGCAAGTACCATCTCCTTTGGTCATAACTCACCGGGGGCAAGCATGCTGTGGCAGCTGCAACAAAATGAAGGAGAAAATAAATAGGAAATAAATAGAAACAAGTGCGGCAAGGACTCTTCCGTCCCGTCTTTAACGGGAGGATAAGTGATACAAAAAAAAAGGAAGGTCCTTGTGGCAGCTGCAACCACAAGGGGCAAGCACACATTAGATGTTGCAAGTCTCTAAACTCTTTAAAGTCGCCAGGATACTTCATTAATGATCGCAAAAGGAGTAGGAGCCTTGGCAGAAGCAAAAGCAAAAGCAAAAGCCACACGAGACGCATCCTTTAATTTAATTGCAACTTTTGGCCAGTTGCCAGTACAGAGGTCCTGCTGCTCCTGCTCCTGCTACTGCTCCTGCTTCGTAGTATATCCTGGCGGTGTGCATTCCTTATCTTTTCACCCAAATGCCTGTGCAGAATGTCACTAATCAAATTATGAAATGTTTGTTAACCGAAGAGCAGGATCCGGGAACCAGGACTCGGACACAGGATCCGGGAGCCAGGACAATGAGCGAACAATGACGATGGCCAGATTGATAAGCAAGTGTCCTGCAGGGACACCTGCTCCACCATCAATTGACCGAAATGACCCAAGGACTTCGATAACAAAACCACAATCGGCCACAGAAACTGCATTGCCAGGACGAAGCCTCTAGCTCGAAGGACACTTTTATTAGGCGTCAGGATATATCTATATACATATATCGTGTATATCCTGGCATCAGATCCTGGCAGCCTGCACAGACAGCCTTTGGGCTTGTATGGCTCAGACGTGTCTGGGAGGCTGAAAATTTGTGGCTGTCAACGAGACGGCAGGTCCTGGCGAGTCCCTGCTTTCACCTCCCTTCTTGTCCTTAAAGCCCTTTGTCTAAGGATCTTAGCCTCTCCCAGGCCATGACCAAAAATTATCCTTAAAGCCAAGTGCGTGACCTCCTCCTCCTCCTTATATCCTTCCTATATCCTTCCTCCCCCGCTATATCCTGGCCAAAATCTGTCTGAAGAAGCCTTTGAGTCCAATAAAAAAAGAAATAATATAACAAGGATAATGCCAAAGGATGTTTTTCTTGAAGATTTCTCTTCTATTTCCTTTATTAATTATTATTAATCCTTAATCCTTAATCCTTAATCCTTAACCTTGACTAATTATTGGCTACCTGAATGAGGAGTAGGAGAAGGAGGTGAAGGCTTCAAGGATTCAAGGATTTATGAAAGCCAAATTCCAAGCAAAACAATGACTTTGATAAATGTGTCCTTTGTCGGGGGGGGGGGAAAAAAAGGACTTTCTGGCATATGGTTTGTAGCCAAAGGACCTCTCGTGTGTGTGTGTGTGTATGTGTGTGGGGGCGTGTTTATTGGTTTCTCTCCAAAGGTCAAAGGTTGCTGCATAATTCTGATACCGAAAAAAAAAGGATCCTCTGGTCCTCGTCCTCGTCCTCTGGCATAATTCAATCATTTAGTCAAACAATCAATCATTCGATTGAATCATTAATTAATTCCGAAAGAAAGCAACAGCAAGAAGAGACATCCTTGACCGCAAAGAATGGCTCGCTCGGCCATCCTGGGGAAGGTCCTTTCTCCTAATTAACTGTTATTTAATACGATTTGAAGAAAAACTGTTTTCTCGGGATACTCCCCCTGCGGTTATCCTGGCAGGACCTGATTTAATTTGCCAAAAACTTACACCCCCCTTCGTTCCCTCCCCCCTTTATATCCTTTTTGCATTTGATAAATGTTTGCCGTTGCCTCGATGCTCGTTAATGATGACACTTCTTGTTGTCAACTTTTTGGGTGATTTGTCAGAGTAGGTCCTGTGAGAGGTCCTTTATCGTGACAGGTAAAGTTAGTCGGTCATTGGGTCCGGCTGACTGATTAAGTTAAGGATATCGCCTATCGGGTATCCTTTCTTTTCCTTTCCCCCAAAGTTTGTCCTTTTAAGTGAAACCACAAACAAGTTGATGGGGCAAAACACATCAAGGACACACAACAAGGACACTGACAATGCAAGAACAATCCAAGGACCATGACGAAGCCAAAAACAATCCAAGCTTTCCCCTCAAATTAGCAAAAAACCGAAAAAAAACCGCAATTATTGAAGAAATCAAAGAATTAGGACTTGAATGTGACTTGATGTTAAATATCCTTTAGGAATATCCTTTAAGAGTAGATCCTGTTTTAAAATATTTCCCAAAACAATCAAAATATTTCCTTTATTTAGCAAAAAAAAAAAAGCAAAGATTTCTATCCAAAAAACCTTTCCCAAAAGTCCTTTGTTTCTCCTGGAAAAAGGATATTTGTCAGCTTAATGATGTCCTTTTTTTTTTGCAGGATTGAAAGCAGGACCCTTAAAACAAGCTCAGGTCCTGGCTTGTTGCTTGTTTAGAACTAGAAACTAATCCACCCCGGGAGAAGGATAACAGAACAGGGTAGCCCGGCCAAGCCAAGCCAAGCCAAAGGACTCCTCTCTCACCTAGCATAGTCCTTGGAAAAACAGGTTATAAAAACATGTGTAACTAGACGACTTACAAGGATTAGGCACTCCAGTGACACTTAATGCCGCCACGTCGACAGCGACAGCGACAGGACGAAGGACGAAGGACGAAGGGCAAATGTCAGGAACCAACACAGACAAACGCAATTAGCTTTTAGCCATCATAACATTATGAACGGGAAGCGACAAGAAGAACGACCAAGGACCAAGGACCAAGGAGATGCCGTCTGAATGGTAACTGCTAATGACAAGGACCAAGGACCAAGGACGAAACTGAAACTGAAACCTAAAAAGGAGCTGCGCTGCGGTCTAGGACGAATGGCAAAAGCGTACTCCCAGGACACAGCACGCGGCAGCCAACAATGCCGTTAACTTGTGTCGAGATTAAAATAAGGACACTCTCCGCCGAACTAGCAAGGACGAACACAGTGACAGTCACAGTCACAGTCGTCCTGGCTGAAACTTTCGCTCGCTCGCTCGCATGAGCTTTTGTTTATTATGGCAGCAAGGACCAAAAAGTGTCATCCTGTTACTGCGTAAATGATGATATGAGATTTAGGACATTTCTGCGGCATCATTCGACGGAAGCGGAAGGGTCCTTCGTCTGTGTCCTTGTCGCCGCTTCCACCGGAAGGAAGTTATTTAACACATCCCTACCCCCCCCCCCCACACAGGATTATGTAGCAGGATAATCATATTACGATTACGTCGCGTAAAATTTACCCCCCTCTCCCCCCCCCACCCCACTGGAAGGAAGGACTAAAAGGACGAATGGCGAGTGGGGCAGGGTTACCCTCTCTCGGCATCAAATAATTATACACGAAAAATGTGACCCAGAGAGAGGTAAAAAAAAAAGGACAATCCTGGAAAAAAAATAGAAAACAAGGACACCCTCCACCCTCGCAGGACACACAGGACATAATTGTTTAATTTCATTTCATTGACTGTCAGGATGGAGGGAGAGTCGCGTCGCGTCGCGTTGCGTCGCGTCTCGTCCTTCTCAGTTTGTCACGGTCGCCAGCTACCAGATTCTTTATCCTTTATCCTTGTGTGTGTGTGTAAAAAAAAGAAGGCGGGGCAGAGCAAGGATGGGGTTGCGGATCGCTTAGCATTAATGTCTTTCATTTATTGTCATTGTTGTGCGTGAGAAAAAAGCATTTGCATTTAAGGACTACGCAGGACTACGAAGGACTACGAAGGAGGAGGTCCTGGTGGCTGAGATTTTGCTTGGATGATTTTTATTGCTCGTTTGTTGGAAATTTCGTGTGTAATTAGAGAGAAAAGGGTTATTATGTTCCGTTAACGCAGCGGGCAATGGGCTGGAGACGCTGGATGCTGGATGCTGGTTGGTTGTTGGAAGGATGTGCTGGCATTCAGGACTCTGGACCGGAACTGGTCAGAACAGGACTCTGCAACAACAAAAAAATGCAAAGAAAACAGACACAAAACTGCAACGAAACCGAAACAGAAACCGAAACAGGACTAAACGGCAGGGCAAAGCGAAAATGAAATTGTGGTTGACCAAAGTGGTCCTGGTCCTGGTCCTGGTCCTGGTACTAGTCCTGCTCCTAGTCCTGCTCCTACTTCTACTCCTACTCCTAGTCCTGCTTTTAGTCCTCCTCCTAGTCCAGGACCTACTCCTAGTCAAAGGAATTGAAAATGCAAAATGGAAGCAACAGAAATTGAAGCTCCAAAAGGCTCCCAAAAAAAGTCCTCCTTCGAGTCCTTGAGTCCTTGATGGGGGAATATTAATTTAGTGACTGGAAAAGGACACCATAATTTAGATGCAACGATTTTTTAATTGTTTAAGCAAATTATTGCCCAAAAAGGACATTTCTCAAAAGGTCTTTCCCAACTTGAAATGTCCTTTTTTTCCTCTGCGAATCCTTCGCCATTTCCAGGGTATTATTGGGTATATTTCGGGTCGTATAACCCATGAAAAGGTCAAGCTTTAAGAGAGGCGTAAAGGGGGGCGTGTTGCAAGGATAACGATGCTAGTAGGGAGAGTCCAGAGAGAGAGAGTCCTGGAAGCGTGGCTCCTTTTTATTATTTGTTGCATTTTCTGGGCCAAGCGAGGAAATAAAATTTCAAATGTAACTTTTGCTGTGGCAGTGTCCTGTGAGTGTCCTTCCAGTGTGTGTGTGTATGTCCTGTGTGTGCGGGGTAGAGCCTGCGGCCTGTGACGACTCTGCCAGGCCAAGTCCAACTTCTTGGCGTTGTCTTCGAAGGACCTTTTGGTTGGCACTGCAGTTGGCATTAAATTTGATTCGCTCGCTCCTCGTCCAGGACTCATCCAGGACTCGTCCAGGACTCCCCCAGGACATTACGTGCTGCCTCAGAGTCAAGCCGTAAGCAAAACCCTAAAAGCAGAGACCAGAGACGCCTCCAAAAACGAATCTCAGTAGCCGGGGCGAAGCTTTTCAAAGACGCATCGAACAAACGAGATTCAGGATCGCTTTCGAGGGAAGAAAATAGACAAAAAATTTTGAATAAAAATATAAAAATAATAAAAATAAAAATAATAATAATAATCGAGAAGGATAATGGCGGGCGATGCCAGCAATTCGAAGCGCGACAATGCCACCAGATCGGAGCTCCAAATGGGAATCGGCGTCAACCTGGAGGCGGGTCTGGAAGCGGATCTGGAAGCGGGTCTGGTGGCGGATCTGGAGGTGGCTTTAGAGGTGGATCTGGAGGATGCCGCAGGCACTGTAGTCTCCTCTGGAGGCATCCCTGCCAGCAGCAACAGCGAATCGAGCAGTTCCAGCGAAACGGATGAAGGTAAGAAAGGACTCCTCCTCCCAGCACATCCTTGCAACAATTTCCAGCCTTAATTAGAAGGAATTTTGGTTAATTTGTGTCTTGGTTTTGGGGTTTTCCTTGGGACATTCCTCGAAAATAATAAACCAACTTTGAATCCTTTTTCCAGATGAAAGCAATTCGGAGACGGAGATGGATTCCATTTTGAAGCCAAACTCCAACTCGAGTCATGGCAATGGATGCGACAAGTATAGTCCTTTGGACGGGGGGGACTCCGACATCGACGTGGAGCTGTTCTGCGAGGAGACCATCGCCCTGCTGGCTCACGAGATCCTTTGCTGCGAAGGAGAAACGGATTCGGAACTAGAATCGGGATCAGGATCTGGATCCGCATCCGCATCCGAGTCAGAATCAGAAAGCGATAGTTTCCAGGACAACGATATCCACCAGGAGCTGGTCAAGGATCCGGGAAAGCTCGATGAAAGCCTGGAGTATGGCCTGCAGAATCCTTACCAGTTAATGTTCAGCGAAGAGGACGAGGATGGCGGAGGTGGCGGCGGCGGCGGCAAAGCCACCGAAAATAATGAAAAGAATCCTTTGAGCAAACCCATGACCAGCCAGACCTTCCTCCTACTCGAACAGGACGATCCTGACAGTGAGGAGAAGCAGGATGGCAAAAAGGAAGCTAATTTCGATCAAGCAAGGATCTAATTTATCCTTATTTATCCTTTTAAACGTAAAAATCTATAAAAATATTACATTTTCTGTTCAAGAAATTGATTTAAAAAAAAAGATGTCCTTTTTGAAGGGAAAAAAGGTTTCGGGCAGGATATTTGGTTTTAATTTCATAAAAATATTTTCTAATTTTTGTTTTTTATTAAAAATTCATCAAAAAAACACGATTTTTGAGCTTTTAAGGAATATCCTTTCGAAAAGAACTGTTTTTTGATGAAAATTACAAATAAAGAAACCCAATATCCTTTTGAGAGTTCGAATAACCGAAAAGGATACAGGATATTAGCCAGAAAACGCATAAAAGTATCCTGTTTTTGGGGTTTTCCTCCCAAACTCCTCCCAAAGCTTTCGTTTACAGTTAAAACTAATTCGATTTTGAGTTAAATCTCGAGATTTACACATTACCCCCTCGTCCCATGTCCTTAAACCCCTGCTCCCCTGCTCCACACTCACCTGTTCGCACTCAAAGTGAAGCACAAGGAGCTGGAGCAGGAGCTGGAACTGGTCGCCCAGGACACCTGAGGGAGATGATGTGATGGCAACAACAACAACAAAGAAAACTCGAAATTTCCCTGACAGACCAGAGGGAGGCGGGGCTTTGGGTATTTAATATTTTGCCTCTCGGATATTTTTGCATGGAGAGTCTTTAATTGCGAAAAACTGGCAATTGCAGCCAACTAGAAAGAAAGAAACAACAGCAACAACAAAAAAAACCGTAAAAAAAAGCAAAAAGCACACACGAGAAATAAATATATTTATAAAACGGGAAAGAGAAAGCGAAACGAGAAATGAAAAGCAACAAAAAACAAAAAACAAAAAAAAAAAAAAACAGAAAAAGAGCAACAATATTCGAGTGGAAAGTGAATGCAAAATGCAACGGAATCGGATGATGAGGAGACAGCAAATGATTGCAGTCCCTGTCTCCCTCCCGTTATTTCTCTGGCCATCTTGCCATGGCTCTGTCTATCTCTGTCCCTTGGCCTATCTCTGGCCTGCACTTATCGTAATCGGCGTTTCGGTGTTGGCTTTCAAATTGCCCGCGACCGCGTCAAAGCGACCACAAAACTAGCTAAACGGACAACCGTTGACCGCGGGTCAGGCCATGGCTGTGCTCTGCTCTGCTCTGCTCTGCTTTGCGCTACTATGTATGGCTATAACGGTACTAAACCAGCCAGAGCTTTACAGTTGGTCTCGATGTTTGAGTTTGAGTTAAGAGTTTGAGTTTGAGTTGGGTTTTTGGATTTTAGGGTTTTTGGTTTTGAGGGTTTTTTGGTTTTAGTTTTGGTTTTGCTTTTTGGGATCGTTTTTTGGTTAACGGTTTTACGGTTGCACTTAATTTCAAAGCGAATTCATATCAAAAAATCACTCACCTACCACACACACGCACGTTTAAGACCGCATTTACCAAAAAAAAAAAAAAAACAGTAACAGGAACACAACAAAAAAAAAAAACAAACACAAAAACTACAGCAACAGTTAGAAAGGCCAACGAAAAAAAGAGCTTTGGCTCTTTTGTGTTTCTTTTGATGATCGCCAGCGAAAAAAACGAACGAGCGCGAACTTTGAACTCTAAACTCTAGCAGAGGCTTGGCGAGATTTGTCGAGAGATTTGCTTGCCACGGACACGTGTCTGCCGCATTCGCATCCGCATCCGCATTCGCATTCGCATCCGGTACCCGGTACTGATGTCAACAAGCTACCACACGCAACTAATTCAAAAAATCCAGCGAACGGATTACGGCCAGCGTCGGCGTCGACATCGACATCGGCATCGCATTGGCATCGGCATCGGCATCGGCATCGGCACCGGCACCGGCGTTGGCATCGGCGTTGGCGTTGGTGTTGCCCGTTTGCTTTGGCTTTGGAGCCTGGCATTTGGCGATGGAGCTTGTCCGTCGTCGCCGCCAATAGTGGAGCTCGGCCGAGCACGAAGTTAATCCCGAAGTTTACCCGACTGGAGTTCGTTTGGAGCTCGGTTGGGGCTCGGGCTCGGCTCAGACAGGTTCGGGCTGAAAGGCTCCACAGTCGTTGGTCGCCCGTCGACATGTTCGGACGTGGCGCACGGCAAGCTCTACTTTCTCTTACTTTCTTTTTTTTGGATTTTTTTTTTTGTTTTGCCAAAAAGGATTGTGGCCCCCCCCCCTGTGTGTATTAACGTGTTGTGCGTATTATTTAAAAAGCAGCTTAACCTGCTTTTGTGACCTTTTCCCTTTTGGCCAACACGTGGCCAGCGCACAGCAGCGGCAAGAGCAGCGGCAGGAGCAGCGGCAGGAGCAGCGGCAGGAGCAGCGGCAGCGACAGCCTCACATTCGTCCTTTTGACTCTTTCCCACCTTTCCCCCCCTTGTGTGTTTGTTGATAAATGAGTTTTTATTTTGATTTTATTCACTATTTACCTTGTTTTTGCATATTCATTGAAAGGACCAAGGACCGAGTCCTCTGTGTGTTCCATTTCGAATTCGAGTCCTGCCTGCCTGCGATCCTTGTGTTCGCCAGTTGGCTGGAAATCCTCTCTGT
Organism: Drosophila vallismaia; assembly: GCA_035047325.1. Classification (NCBI taxonomy): domain Eukaryota; kingdom Metazoa; phylum Arthropoda; class Insecta; order Diptera; family Drosophilidae; genus Drosophila; species Drosophila vallismaia. Next base: position 7,962,605 of record JAWNPU010000025.1, on the reverse strand, counting down.
CACCATTTTGGCTGAAATGTTTTTCAATTTATTAGCAATCAGTGGCATTAACAGGATAAAGGATTCGCGCCAGCTTTGTCAGGCTGCCAGGACATTGAAACAGTGATCGTTGGGAAGGGTTTTTTTTTTTATAAAAAAAGTGGAATTATGTATTAATCAAACTTTGAAGCAGATTAAGGACATTTCTTTATTCTTTCTATGAGATATTTATCCTTACAATCAAAAAGTCGATTTTAAGGATAAATATTTTCATATAATTTCTTTCAACTTTTCCCCAACAACTCCTTAAGCTTTCATAACCGAAAATATCCTTTTTTCCTGCCACCCCACATGGGGCAAGATCGCTTTTTTCCCCCCTTCCCCTTGTAATGCGACCAAACCGGAACCGCAGAGACGGCAAATTGGTCAAGTCGATTGCTCGCGTCTTGTGGCTGCAACAACCAGGACCTCCTCCTTCTCCTCCTCCTCCTTCGACTACCCATTACCCGCTACTCGATTCCGATTCCAATTCCAATGCCAATGGCAACACAGAGAGATGGCGATGCAAATGGCAGGAAATGCGTGATAACGACCTACAGCGGCACAGACGGAGCAAAATATTGAAAATTTGAATGAGACAAGGAAGAAAGGACAAGGCAGGACGAGGTAGGACGAGGTAGGACAAGGCAGGACAAGGCAGGACGAGGTAGGACGAGGTAGGACGAGGCAGGACAAGGCAGGACAAGGCAGGAGGCATGGGAAATGAATGCGGGACGAGGTGCATCGCGCCACAAAAAAAAAAAAAAAGGGACCAAGGACCAAGGATGAATATCTGGAACTGACTAGGACTATGACTATGATGTCTTCTTTGTCGCCGTCGCCGTCGCCGTCGCTGTCGCTGTCGCTGTCGCTGTCGCTGTGAATGTTTTGAAAGTGTCGACACCAGTCCCGGCCAGGCCAAACACATGGCAAATGGCACATGCCACATGCCACATGGCATCCTGGCAGCCAGCCTACAGTCTACAGTCCACAGTCCAGTATCTCCTCCCAAAATCCCGCATCCTTGTCCAAAGGATGGGCTGGGCATAAAGAACCGCAAAATCATGAAATGCAATAATGAAGGCTTCATGGTCGATCGCTCAAACACTCGCTAACACACACACACACACAGAAACACACACACACATATACATCGTATGTGTAGAAGAAGGAAGGATGTTTAGTTTGGTTCAAGGACGAATTCGGGATACTCTACTCTATCACCCTAGAGAGGCATAGAATGGAAAATGTTGGCATTTTTTGGGATTTTTCTTTTTTTTCGATAGACAAAAGCTATAGGATATAGTCAACCGATTCTTGTGAAACTTGGGTATAGCTTGTATTATGCAAAAAGGAAGCACTGAGAGAAATTTCTAGTCCTTAGCTTGAAAACTTAGCCAAAAATCAGCCTAAAAACCAAAGAAATTTGAAAGAAATGCAAATTTTTGGGATTTTTCTTACTTTTTGAACCCAAAAAGCTATAGGATATAGTCACCCGATTCTTGTGAAACTTGGGTATAGCTTGTATTATGAAAAAGGGAAGCACTGAGAGAAATTTCTAGTCCTTAACTTGAAAACTTAGCCAAAAATCAGCCTAAAAACCAAAGAAATTTAAAAGAAATGCAATTTTTTGGCATTTTTCTTGTTTTTCGATAACCAAAAGCTATAGGATATAGTCAACCGATTCTGTTGAATCTTGGCTATCCTTTCTACTATAAATAAAAGAAGCACTGAGAGAAATTTCAGCTCTTTAGTTTGAAAACTAACCAAAAAATGGGCAAAAATGTGCCTAAAAAACCAAAGAAATTTGAAAGAAATGCAAATTTTAGTGATTTTTCTTGCTTTTTGAACCCAGAAAGCTATAGGATATAGTCAACCGATTCTTGTGAAACTTGGGTATAGCTTGTATTATGAAAAAAAGAAGCACTGAGAGAAATTTCAGGCTTTTAACTCAAAAACAAAGCAAAAAATGGCTAAAAAATAAGCATAAAAACCGAAAAAACAAGACTTTAGAGAACCCTAAGAACTGATCCTTTGAAAAGGATGCTTGAAAACATGTCCTTTACTGGCCAAATCCATTTCGGACACTCTGATAGACCTCCTTAAAGGGTATAAAAAGGAATAAAGAGAAGCAGCAGGGGTTAGAGGATAAAAAGGAGCCTCTGGATGAGGGCCAAGCAAGACGTGCAATCGACACTGGGTCTCTGCCACATGGCCTGTGGCAGAGAGTTTGATTATGCGAGTGTGTGTTGGTGCCACACTATACTATAGATGTGTGGCAGTGTCTGTCGACACCACAAAGTTGCCATATTTAAAGCATAAAAGCAACATTTCCGTTTGTCGCATGCCGATGAAGCGACTGGAAAACAGTGGAGTCTGGGTGGTTGGGTGGCTGGGAGGCTGCACCAAGGGGCGCCACCAAAACTAAGCACAGAGGTCGAGGCCTATACCATGCCACGCCATGTATGGTATGTGGCAATTTGTGTGCGTGCGCGTTGCAGTCATGTACAACATGCAACAAACGTGAGAAACTAAAATGAGTGCAATTTGTATGCCACGTTTACGTAGAAAAGGAGACGAAACGAAACGAAACGAAACGATTGGGGAGGCTACCCCGAATTGGTTATAGGATATCCATGATGCACAGCCAGGACATAGCCAGGACATAGCCAGGACACTGCCAGGACATAGAAACTCATCAAATCACCAGAATCCACCAGAAACTCTCGACCACACCAGCTCTCGCTTTTTCTCTCGGTTTCTGCAGCTTTTCGGGGGTCCTTGAGAGGGAAATTTCATTTTTGGCTCAATTGTCGCATAAATTATACAGATTAACACATTTGAAAAGGAGCAGTGTCCTTGTTCCTTGTTCCTTGTTCATCATTAAAACTATTCTGGGTTTTTTACATTTTTTTTTTTATACACTTTTAAAAAGGATCTATGGTTTCCCAATCGAATGTCCTTTTTCTACCTCAAACTTTTCCAGAAATAGGTACTTCCTTATTCCTTATAATACTCTTCTGATTGTTCTTGGTATCCTTTAACTATATCCAAAGGACAAAGGACTCCTTTGGTACAGTGTACAGTTTTGGTTCCTTCCATCATTCGGGGTCAGCAATCCTTATCCTTGAGCCTTATTGCAGCTGTTCGTGTGCCTTGGTAATTGTTTAAAGTAACTGCAACAAATTGAAATGGAATGCCGGCCATCCAGGAGACAAGCAGCAGGACCAAACAGGACGAAACCAAGGACGAAAAGCCAAAGACTGCATACTCTACGCTCTGCTACGAACTCCAAGTTCGTAACTCAGTGACTTCAATTAGCGAAAGGAACTTTTCTGTTGCCAGTTGAGAGTCCTGCAGAGTCCTTGCCGGGACAGGACAATACAGGACAGACTCGTTGCTGGGACACAAAAATTATGTTGCAGTTAAAGAGGAACTGGGCCGGGACTGGGCCATAATAATTTCGAGCATTGTTTCTCTCGTTCTCGTCCTTTTCATGTTATTTCGCTATTTTGGACGCCAGGACGAAACAGAGTCGAGTCCCAGCTCGAGATAATCGCAGGGGGTGCCTTGAGGCACTCGGAGAAACGGGGGATAACACTGCAAGCATTCTTCTCCCGCATCCTGGCGGCATCCTAGCCTCAGGGACATCCTTGTTGCAAAAGTCGCTGGCATTGTGCGCGCGTTGAACATGTGCGGATCGTGCCCCTTGTTGAGGCAACCAGCGACATTAATGGAGAGTCCCAAAGCGCTGGAAACTATTCTTCTTTAAAGGCACTGAGGAAAAATCTTGCCTCTCTCCAAAAAAGAGTCCTTAAAAGTTAAGTTAACATTTCCCAAATAATCCTTTTACCTTGATAGTAGTTCAAGGATTAATTCAATAATCAAGTTTAGTTTAAAGATCCTTAAAGATATATCCTTTATTTCACTTTCTGTGTAATCCTTGCTTTGGCATTTTTTTCATGTTTTTTTTTGGCCGCAAACCGAAATCTAATTTGTCTGTCACGCATCCTTGGTAAGGTTTTCCTTTTTCTTGTAACTATTTCTGGATGTTTTTTGCCATAATTAAGGTGTCCTGCGTTAGTTTGGAGAGCGATGTCCTGGGGACTAGTTTTCCAATTGCACTTATCCACAGCTCGGAGATTAAGCTGTCGCCTTGCAAGCGGCTATCAAAATGGTTGATGGAATCCCTTGGCTAGAAGAGAAGCAACCGCAGTTGTAGGGTTGCCACCCACTCATGGCATGGCATGGTTCCGATGGCAGGTGGATTGCCATTGGTTTTTCGAGAATGTAAAAATATACTAAATATAAATGCACATAAAAATTCAATTTCTCTAAAGTGTAGCTAAGCATGTAATTGAATTTGTAATGGGGAATGGAATATCGCTGGGAATATACTCCTACTCCTACTCCTACTCCTACTCGTACTCAGCAAGGACCCTTTCCATCCTTTTCCTTTCGCGAAATTCACGTTAGCAGAATGTCTCTACCATTGACAGAAGGACCAACTGACTAACTGACTCAATGACTGAATGACTGAATGACTGAATGAAGGCATCTCGTATGCATGGTAGATCCTTGCGGCAATATGTGTTAATGTTACCGTCGTGTGTGTGTGTGTGTGTGTGTGACATTTGGCACAGGATTCTATAGGATTCCCAAGGATTCCTTCCATTCTGCCTTCCACAAACGTAGCCATTATGTCTGCGTGGCAAATATCCTGGCAGGGGGGAAACGTAAACCAAATAAGGAAGAAAGGATATGTGTGTGTCTGGAAATGACAAAATTAATTTGTATTTTGTATGCACATCAATTGCTAATAAGAAGCAAGACTCATCCTGCGCATCCTGTCTGCGTTTCTTTTTTTTTTTTTTTCGATTTTAAAACCTCTTTTTTTCCCCATTAAAGGATGTCTTTTGCTGACCCGCTGACCCGTTGGCCATCTCCTACGCTTTATTGCTCAATTAAAAGCAATTTAAGAGCCTCTGTTAAAACGTGGAGAATGGCGATGGCGATGGCGATGGCGATGGACCATTGGCGTTGCACTAAAAAAAAGTTACAGCTGCACAAAATCCAGTCGGAAAGCCAGGATATTCCCGTTTCAGCTGTCAATCAGGGCAGTCAGTCAATCAGTTTGTCTGTCATTCGGTAATTCATTCAATCATCTCTTGAGTCAATCAAAAATATGGACAGTCCATAAAATTGGGCAAGTCAATCAATTCGAGCGATCTTTTGGTCCTCCATTATCGTTTATCAACGCTTCCTTCACATCTAGATGGCGCCACTGTCTAGGCTCTCCACTCTCCATTTGGTCCTTCGATACACCATCCCACTTTTCCTTCCCACCTTGGTCCTTTGGTTCACCAGCCTCGACTTGTCATTGTCCTGCTTATCCAACATCCATCCGCCATCCGCCATTCGCCATCCGCCACATGTCCTTGTTGTCCTTATTGTCCTCATTCCAGTTGCCATGTAAATTTCAGTGGCGATCCGTGTCCAGTGACTGAAAATCAGGAAACAATTATCCAGAGCCAATGAAGCTAACTTGATCCGCCTGGTGATGCCTCGTGACACGCCGGTTCCTGCCACTGCCACTGCCACTGCCACTGCCACTGCCTCTGCCTCTACGCTGCTTCCGGCTGAGAAGAATCCGTTTTTGGTTCAACATAATTTTTAATGGGACGCAACGAAACGTAAAGTGAGAAAACTGCATTGGCATTCTTACTCCTTAACTCCTTAACTCCTTACATCCTTACATCCTTAACTCCTTGGCAATTCCCAGCCCCCTTTTAGCCATTTCCGTAACCCCCATAAAGTAACTGTTAACGTGTGTGTGTGTGTGAGGGGTGTGTGAGGGGTGGATGGGTGAGAATATGCAAATGATGCTATCTGTGTGTGTCCTGGGGCCTCCTTCCTTCCTTCCTGCCTCAACTGCTTGACATTCCGCAATCGTGCGCTCAGCTCGGCTTACTCAGCGTTCGCAGAAAACTTTTCATTGCCGTTAAGAAATTGATCAAGTGAAAAGGTGAAAATTGATTTTGCAACATCCTATACGAGAGTCCTTCCTCCTTCCAGCTTCCCATCCTTTTTTTTCCCCCGTATATGTGTCAATTGTTTATCAAACAGAGACATGCGAGAGCCCAAGTGACTTCGTATGCCTTGGTGACTTTTTACCGACTTGCTTCGGTTAACTCCTGGATGGGATGGGAGTCCTGCCTGGATGACTGGATGACTGGATGACTGGCATATGGCGTGTCATTCGATTACGTTAATCAAATGATGCACAAACACAAGACACATCTTTCGTCTCCTTTGTTGGCTTCCTCATCTACTTTACCTTTTCTTTTGTGTTTGTCTTCGTGTTCCGACTCTGTCGTCTGTCGTCTGTCGTAGTCCTTCGTCCTTCCTGCCACACAGACACCTTCCGGCCACCTTCAACACGGAAAACAGTGCCAAAAATAATACAATTTTCAGGTGTTTATTATAATTAAAGACCCAAAGGAGCTTCCTGCATCGCTTTAAGGCATAAGGAAGCGTTGTAAGGCGTCTACAAGGATATCAATTAAATCAACTTTAAATCTAATTCTAATATCCATTCTAATATCCTTCTTACATATTCCAATAAATAGGAAGAATAATTACTTTAATTAAAAACCCTTTTGGCAAGCGATTAAAACGCTTTAATTTGAGATTATTTTGGGAAAAGGATATCGGAAAGGATTAATCCTTAAATAGTTGCCTTTTTAGGCTTTCCACTTTCCCTTTTATGCCAGCCAGGCCAATATGTGATATGAAAATCTTGACCAGCTTTTCCAAAAGCCACTTGACTTGGTAAACGCTTTCCCATATCCTGACCATCATTATCCTTGGAAGCTATCACTGAAGCTTTAAACTCGAAAGTTCAACAATTTACAGATTCCAAGATTGAAGATTGAAGATTGAAGATTGAAGATTGCAGATGTAAATCTTTGTTGGTTTTTGTTTGTTTTTTGGCTTCGTCAGGCATCCTTTGGCATCCTTTGCCATCCTTTGGCTTCCTTGTTTCCTTGGAAAAGCAAATTGCAGGGTAAAACTTTATCGTGTAATCATTTTAAGTTCACTTCCTTATTATTTTTGGACAACAAGTTGCAACAATTGCTGTTGCCTATGTCATTTTCCGAGTGCTTAGTGGCTTCGCCTTCTCAGATTCCAAAGTTTCCTTCCTCCTTATCCATTTTTTTTTTGTTTTTATCCTTGTTTTTAGTTGCTTTTTCTGCTGCAGATACTTTTCAAGTTTTGTATACAACTTTTATGACACTTTGTCGTATTGTTCTTTGTTTTTTTTTCTTTTTTTTTTGCAGAGCTTCTTGGAAGCTTGTGGCGGCGCACTTTGCGGTGAACGTGTCATATTCAGTTATGTATTTATTCCTTGTCCTGAGTCCTGCAGCCTGAATGCGTCCATTTCCTGCGACCATAGATCCTCCTCCGACCAGGCATTGAAGGGTTAAGGATCCCAAGGAGAGGCGACTCGTTGGCTGTCAGAAAAACGCTTTGAGCACGAATCAACTTCTTTTTCGTCCTGCATTTGTTTACCAGCAAGGAGCGGGTTAAGCAATTTGGTTTCCAGAAATCCTTGGCAGTAGAAACTTGGAAGTTGAATTGGTTTGATATTGATAGGTTGAAGGATATAGGAGGCAGGAGAGGAAGGACATTGTTAAAAGATTCATAAACCAAAGAAGGTATTGAGCTTTTTCCTTGGCAAGCCTTTTAAACATGAATATCCTTTTAAAAATTGTACAAAACTTCCTTTTTCCATTTTTTTCATTAATTTTATGAAATATTTATAAATAAAACCAGGTTCATTCGAGTTCAATTACGAAATTAAATTAGAAAATCTACTCAGGTGTAAAATATTACAATGATTATTCCCGAAAATCCTGACATTTTATTTAATTTAAAAAGAAACTTGACAGGACACAGCAAGGACCAAACGTTTTACAACGAAACAATTCAATTTAGTTCGTCCTGGACTGCCTATTTTCTGTGATTTCTGTGAGGTCATAGTTTGGCGACCTTTCCACCCTGCCACCCCTGCCATCCCCGCCCCCAAATCAGTGGCACAACCCTTGGGGGATATTTCCGAATTGCCAAATGCGTTAAGGAGGTCGTCGAGTCAGCTCCAACGTCGAGTAAGTGCTCGAAAGTCAATTTTGAATTTAAAATACACCACGTAAAGCAATATGTTGATCTTTTGAATACGAATGCGAATTCGACAGAACGAGGGGGAGAGTGGGTGTGTGGGTGGGGAGAGTGTGGGTGGTTTTTTTTCTGTAGGGGGGGAGGTTATCCTGGCAGCCAGCCAGGCACACGCACACATCTATAACGAATTTAAATAAACTTTACTAATAAAATGTCGTTTACAAGTGGCAAGTGTCGAAGCTGGCTGCCGAGCCCCAGACAGAGTGACTGAATGACTGAATGACGGAATGACTGAAAGAGTGACTGATTGACAGACTGACTCAATGACAGCCTGACAAGGTAGCTGAGAATGCATGAGTTGATGCCAACAACGTATTAATTTTGTGTATCAAAATAAACTTATTCTTCTGGCATCCTGACGGTCCTGCTTCCTTTCTTTGCTTTTTCCAAAAAAATAAATACAGACAATACTACAATTTGAATACCCTATGTTTTTTTTTTTAAATAAATTATACGAAAAATTTCATTATTTTCTAGTAGGAGGAGAACCTTAAAAAAAAAACCCCAAAAAAAGCTCCTTCTTAGTTTTTTTTTTAAACTAAATCAAACTATAAAAATACTAAAATACTATAATTTCCTACAAAAAAATACCAAAAAAAAAGAGTATTTTTAGTGTAAAATAAAAATACATAAAAAAGGAGACAAACAATGCAAAAGAATCACAGTTACAGTTACAATCACAGTTTTAGTTCCATTTACAGTTACCCGAGACTGGCCCAGACTATGGAGAACTACCGTTAAGGATATAAAGCCAAGGCAAAGTAAAGGCAAAAAGCAAAAAAAAAAAAAAAAGGAAAAACGTTAAGAAAAAGGCAAGAGCAGAGGCTAAGGGAGAGGCAAAGACAAAGGTAAAGGCAAGAGCAGAGGCTAAGGCAAAGGCAGGGGCTAAGGCAAAGGCAAAGGCAAAGGCAAAGCAGGCAAGAGCAGTGGCAAGAGCAGAGGGAACAGGAACGGTAAAGGCAAGAGCAAGAGCAAGAGCAAGAGCAGGAGCAACGGTAAAGGCATGTATAAATATCTACATCACGTTCCAAGCTTCGGAATGCCAATGTAAATATTTTCAAACTTTGATGAAATAATCAAGGTAAACAGTAAATGTCGTTGTTGTCCTTGTTTGCCTCGTCCTTGTTTTCGTGCTCATCCTCGAAAAAGGAACACCACCCTGCCTGAACACCACCCCCTCTGACTCTGATAGAGTTCAGGATTTCTTTCATTCTTTCCTCTCCTCCCCCGACGAGGACGACTGCAGTTGATGATATGATGATGCCCCCCCCAGTCTGCGGCTCGTGTGGCTCGTGTTGCAAGGAGATGCTACTTTTGGGGTTCCTCCTCCGCCTCCTTGCCAGGACAACTGTTTACCCTGGCCGCCGGACCTGACCACTCTGTTTGTTTGGCAGACATAAATGTTTAACTGCCGGTTGGGACGTAGAATCCTGCCTTCGTTCTCCATTCTCCATTCTCCCGTCTGCAGTCTTCATTGCGGAAAAACCGCAGAGCTGGGACAACTGCTGATGCAAGGAAAGTCACCAGAGGAAGAGGTCCTAGTCCAGTTCAGACTCTGACCAGGAGGATCCCCTTCGGGAAGCACCTTCCTCCTTTAGGCCACATCGTCAATCATTTGGCCGAGTGCATAAGCAGCAAGGACTTAGCCAGGTATCCTTTCTGGCCAGGATGGATAATGATAACCCAACCGAACCGAACCGAACCGCATCGAACTCTCAACTCTGAACCCCGCTGCTTTGTCGGGCATGAGATCGTCAAGGCTGCCGGCGACAACCTTTCAATTTCTTAACAGGGTGACCCCTTTCGATGGGTCACACACATACAAGAACACACTCACACACATGTCCACTTTAACACTCACCTGGAAATAGGTGTGAGTGGTTTTGGGAATGAAAAATCTCGGACAAAAAAATTTCAAAAATAAGGTTAACCTGATTAGTTCCCAAAAATAGAAAAAAATTCATGATTTTTGGAAAATATTCTTAAATTAAATTTTCCCTCTCAATAATTGGAAAAATTAATGATTTTAAGAAAATATTCTAAAAGAAAGCTCAAATCTCAAGCCAAGGTTTAATTTTCTTTCGCAAAAGTCGAAAAAAATCATTTAGATTTAGAGAAAATATTCCAAGAGAAAGCAAAAATCCCATGTCTACTTATTTTTTTTTCTTTCAAAGAAGAAGATACCATTTTTTCCACTATTCTTCCTAAAAATGGTTCATAAAACACAAAAAATTAATTAATCAAAGTCCACCCTAGACGCCATAAATACAACTAAAACGGTAAAAAGCAAGAAAAACAACAACAAACAAGAAACCTTGCCAGGTGGCGATTGTCACTTTGGCGCCTTCCAGCGATTGGGTCGCCATTGGGGGACAAGGGACAGGGACAGGCCCAGAAACAGGGACAGGGACAGGAAGAGGAAGAGGAGATGGGCTAAACGGTTTCGCTAACCACCTCTAGCACCTATGCATGCACACGCCCCTCCTACCCTACCCTACCCTACCACCCCTTCTTGCACAGCCGAATGCACCGAGATAAACCACCATAAATCTGTTGCCATCATTTTAAAGCGATTACTACAAATGGATGTGCACACGGCGACTGCAGTTGGCAGCGACTGCGACTGCAACTGCGACGCCAGCTGAGACTGCAACAGCGAGAGCGACTGCGATGACAAAGCTAGACCAGCGGAGAAGCAAGGCAGAGTGAGAAAAGCCACTAGTAGGACAAAAAAAAAAGAAAGGGCGAGTATATGAAAAGCGTGCAAAAATACAGGCAGGCAGATGCTGGGCAGCCGGCAAAACCGTATGAATAGCAAGTAGACCCAAGGCAGTCCCACTATACTACACTGGAAACTATCGGGCAGGAAGGAAGGAGAAGGAGATAAAATAAAGGTGGAACTTTAGACTGAAAAGAAACTCTTAATGGAAAAGAAGAGTATAGAAAGTAGGAAAAGTTTTCGTATGAAATAGAAAAGATTTAGTATTTTTTTTAGGTATTTTTGAGTATTTTTTATGAAAACAAAGACATTTTTTTACAAAAATTAATAAGAAATAATAATAATTTATAGAAAATAAAGTAAAAGGGTTCCTTTGCTTCCTTTACGTATCCTGTGTTCCCTTTTCTTCAAGTGCCTTTGGCAGCAGATTCTTCCCCAACAGATTCTTCTCGCGGCGAAGGTGGTAAGAGGATGAGGGAAGGATTCGGGACCGAGAGGGATCCGGGACCCAAAAGGATTACGGCGTTAGGGGCAGCTCCATGAGTTCCAGAGATCTGGAAGCGACGGAAACCAAAGCCTGGAGGAGTATTGGGTCCTAACGAGAGCACAAAACGGCGGCTCTCCACGTGGCGTGGCAACAAAAGCCGCACCAAAAAATCACCAACAGCAACAACAGCAACACCAACAGTATCATCGTTGCAGGACGAGGAAGAAGAAAAAAAAACGCGCGACAGGAGCCAAACAAGATAGAAGAAAAAAAAAATACCAAAAAAAAACAGGACGAAAAAAAGGACTCAAAATAAAAGACACAAACAGAAGTGCGAGAGGGAGGGAGAACAAAAACAGAAACAGAAAAGGACGCGAGTAAATTGCTTCGGCAGAGGCGCCGCACACCGAATGTGGAGCGTTTCGATTGCAGCACGTTGCACAAACAGGGTGACCAGCAGGAATTTTACGAAGAATGTGCCACAAAATGTTGCTCTCTATGTGTGGGGGAAAGGAATAGGAAATTTTAAACCATTTTTAACGCAAATTATTACGATTTCAATAAAGTTTTGGGAAAGTTTTATAAAATTTTCATACACGGTGCGTATACTTGATATTTTAAAAAACATGATTTTTTCAATATTTAAGCTTTGTGAAACATTTAGAAACTTTTATCATCATTTAGATAGTTAAAAAACGAGGAATTTCTTTAAAAATAATACTTTTATCACGATTGGTTTTGGTATTTTGTCAACACTGCGTATACTTGATATTTTTGAAAAAAAAAAAAGGATCTTATAGATATTTAAGCTTTGTAAAACGTTTAGAAATCTTAAAACTCGTTTTCTATGAATATATTATTATAAACCCGATTGGTTTCATATTTTTGTCAACACTGTGTATACTTGATATTTTTGAAAACCATTTTTTTTAATATTTAAGCTTTGTTAAACGTTTAGAAACTTTAATATTTATGTAAGTAGTTTAGAAACAAGCAATTTTATTAAAAATAATAGAAAAATAACGTTTTTTTTTTAGATTTTTGTCAACACTGCGTATACTTGATATTTCGAAAAATTCTTAAAACTTTTAAAAACTTTAATATTCATTAAAGTACTTTAGAAACGAGCAATTTTTATGAATATTCTATGAATATATTTTTATAATCCGATTGGTTTTGTATTTTTTCGGTATTTTTCTCAACACTGCGTATACTTAATATTTTGAAAAAAAACGTATTTTATGGATATTTAAGCGTTTTTAATAATTTAAACGTTTTTATATTCATTTAAGTAATTTAGAAACCAGTAATTTTAGTTAAATATATTATTTTATTCAAAATTGAAGGGATATATATTTTTTTTTGTCAACATTGCGTATACTTGATATTTTTTTTAAAACGTTTTTTTCTGTTTCAAAAACAACGGAAAAGGTTTCTATAAACTTAAAACTTAAAAAAACAAAATAAATACTTTAATGACTATTTTCTACATTTTTTAATACAATTTTAATGTTTTAATTAATTAAGATTGTATGATCACGGGGCGTATACTAGATATTTTTAAAAAAAGCTTTTTTTTAGTTTCAAAAACAACGAAAAATGATCTATAGATCCAAGAATTTTAAAACTAAATACTCTAGTTATTTTTTTTATGTTTTTATTAATAAAGTATGATCACAGGGCGTATACTTGATATTTTTTTATCACAAAAAACCTTCTGCCACGTTTTTATGCCACACTGTATGGTTTATTTTGTATATTTTTTGGGTATTACTGTTGTTGTTTTTTGTAGCTGTTGTTGTAGCTGTTGTTGTAGCTGTTGTTGTGGCACCACCGAATACATAATTGCCAGCCCACGCCCACAATTATTCACTTTTATTTACTGTCCGGCTAAAGAATGTAAATCAAATGAAAAAAAAATAAAATAAAATACAAAAAAAAAACACCCTGCTATGAATAAAGATGTGGCGTGCCACCGTGCCACCGTGCCACCTTGCCACCTTGCCACATCACTCACCTGTCAGAGGCAGTTGGCTAAAAATGCAGGCAAAAAAAAAAATACATCAGTAGATTGTACGGCCTGTACGGTAGGACACCCTGTATGGCGGTGTCAATTGATGTGTGGCGGCGCCTCGGCACAAATGAAATTTAATGAGCCAATTTAAAGCTGCAGCATATTTATAAACTGTATCTGGAAACGCAATTAATTGCCAGCCAAGCTGCAACTTCAACTGCAGTTGTGTGGCAAGAAGAGTGGCGGTGTGGCATGGACTCCCAGACTCCCAGTTCGACTCCTTGTGTTTGGCCAACTACGATTGCCCAATTATCGCCGAAAATCTGTAGCTAATTGTTGGGGATTACCAATAATACCAACGAATTCTAGGTAGAGCTCTCTCTCGGACTCGACTTTTAGCCAAAAAACTAAATGCAGCGAAAACAAAAGCATTCATCCAGAAATAGAAAATAGAAAATAGAAAATAGAAAAAGTAATAGAAAAGGACGAAGAAAAGTTTGGAAAATGATGAAAATGTTGCTCGACGGGATGCGCTTTCCCCTTAGAATTGATTCAAATGCAACAAAGTGTGGCAAAGTGTGCGGTCAGAAGAAGAAGAAGAAGAAGAAGAAGAAGGTTGCGCGTCAGGTGGCCCAGTTCCCAACAGGAGTCCTGTCCTGCCCCCTGCCCTCTGCTCCACCGCCCTACCGCCTTCTGTCTTTGAGAATGTCCATAGTCCGTAGCCGTGTCCTGTGTCCTGTGTCCGTGTCCTGGCAGTGCTTATGTTTGCATTCCTTTTTGGCATTTTTGCACTTGAATAACTTTGAAATATGGGATTAAATCGTCTCTTATGGGATTTTCTCGATTACAGCTATCATGGGGCATAGACGATGGGGTTGCAACAGCAGTAGCAGCGGGGGGTGGGGGTGTTGCAAGAGGATAAGGATTCAGGGTTGGGTCGCGCGAGGGTCGCCACGTCGGACAAAGTGCTGGGAACCTCGCCAAGCGTGTGGCCGCCACTGGGACAGTCACGTCTCCAGACTGGCAATGAACCAGGACACTGAGAAAAATTTTCGGTTAACTATTTTTAGGCGAAAAAAATATATTTTTTAAGCTTTTTTTTTTTAAGCTTAAATTAAGATTTTTAGACACCAGGAGACCTTTTTCTGCAGACTTTTGTCTTAAAAAGCTTCCTCTACACCGAAAAAAACGCGTTTTTCGAACGGTAAGAGGGTAAAATTTCTTTCAGTGCCGCTTCTTGCAGCTGAGCCAGTGGCAGCAACAGAATCAGCAACATCGCCACTTTCCCAGACTTTCCCCGACTTGACCAAAGCTAAGCAGTAAAACAAAGCGTCGAGCAAAAGCTTAACACCCACACAGAGGCAAGGAAACCAACACAGATACAAACACACAGATACAAACACACAGATACAGATACAGATACAGATACAGAGACTCGGACACATACTTGGCCGAAATTCCTGTACATGAAGTGCGAGGAGCAGCAGCTGCGGACTTTTCACTTGAACGCGTCGCGCCGTCGTTGCTGCCACAGCGGCTCCTGCCACTGCCACTGCCACAGACGCTGCTCCTTGCGCTAAGCTGCAACTTTCATTGCCGGACAGCGTGATGGAGGGCAATGCTCGATGTCAGTCAATGGAGGGGCGGGGCAGGGAGTCCCTCGAAAAAAAAGCACACGCTGACAAGAAGGACCAACGAAAAAAAAGGAGAAAAAAAACAGGACTCGCTAACAAATCGTAAAACATATTCAAACCGACAGCAGAAAACGAAACAGTTTTTAAAGCCTTTAAAGGATACGAAAGTTAACAAAATAATTAAATAAATAATTTAAAAAATAATTAATAAACTCAACTAATCAAAAAAATAAACAAAGAGAAAAATAAAGAGAAAACTAAACAGAAAAATAAAGAGAAAAATAAACAGAAAAACGAACCATAAAGTATGAGAATTTTTTAGGATTTAAAAGAGAATTCTTCCTTCCATTTCCATGAATAAATATTATGGCCTTGGAAAAATATCCCATTTTTTGGGGGCTAGGACGAACAAGGACTGTGGCAAAGGTCAGGCAGTAGCATCCACCACCACCCACTGTGCCACACATCCTGGAGTGCTGGGCACCCTGTTGATATTGGCATTGCCTGCGGCAGCAATGAAAATAAATTTCTACCAACATGACGACCATGAGGCGAGACATTGCACAAAGTGCTTGCTACACCAAAAGTCTCGGCATGCCAGTCCTTGCCATGCCATGAGTGTGTGTCCCTTGGCGAATGTCCTTTAGCATGTCCATCTGGTCGTGTGAGTGCATTTGCCATTTTACTTGCCGCTTTATGCGCAAACGTTAAGTCAACACAATTTCAAATTTAGTTTCTTTTTTTTTATAGAAAATTGTCTCTGTCTGGAACTGGAACTGGAAGAGGCAGAAGCAGAAGCGGAAGCCTCTGCACGTCCTTGTCTTTCTCAGTGTTCCCACTCCATCTCCCATCTCCCATTCCCATCTCCCTCTCTGTGCTTTCTTTCAATTTGCAAAATCGTTGCCCGCACCAATTACCGTTTGATTATGCCCCCAATGTGCCGGAAAAGCAAGCGAAGGAGGGGAGCCAAACAGAGAGAGAGAGAGCGTAACTGGGGGGCCAACCTGGTAGTGGGGGGAACCGACTGACTGACTGACTAAGAGAGCGTGTGGGGAGCGAGAGTCCACTTCATAAACTGTTGGCACTCCGTTACCCATTTTCTCCCGTTAGTTCGCCCCACTCTGCTCCACTAGCTTTCTCGCTCACCCCCACTCCCATCTCTATGCCGAGCAGCATGCCAGGCAATAATTAAGGCAAGTGCGCCTCCAGGAATCGCAAGATGCAGACACACACACACGCACACACATGCACATTGCTCGACTTAATGAATCCGAAATGCCAGCACCGTTACACTGAGAGAAAAATGCGCTATAATTGAGATTATTTTTCACAAAAAACAAAAAAATAAATGCCTCAAAAAATCAATTTCTAATTTTAGTTTAAAATAGTTTAATTTTTTTTAATATTTAATTTTTATTAAGTAAGTATTTCTCTCAGTTATCAGCAATTCAAAGTCAAACCCGAAGCTGCCACATCAAACACTGCAAATATTTATGTCGCCCGCCAGGCCACCCCAGCTTCAGCCACCCACCCACCCCTTGGAGGCATCAAAATGCAAATGCCTAAACGTTTCTGGGGAAGACTGGGAAGAAGGGGTGGCAGATGGCGGGTGGCGGGTGGCGGGTGGAGAAAAAGGGGTGGGGCTTGGAGAAGACTGGCTTGGAAACGCGAGGCCGCTGATTGCGCAACGCTCGAGCTCCGTTCGGCTCGAGTGTTGAATTGCAAATGTGTCAATTGTCAACTATGTGAGGCACAAGCCCATAGTGCCCCACCCTATGTTGCATGCCCCCCTAAACCCACCTACCCCCCTCAACGGGAAGTGCCTTTTGTTACAATTTCTTGGGTACTTTTCTTCTTCTTTGTATGCAATTAACGCTGCAATTTGTAAGAGCCAGATATGCAACACCCACTTGCCACACTTTCCACACTTGCCACACCTCCTGCCACAAAAAACCGGGGGAGTGCTATTTTTGGCAACAATTAAACGGAATTTTTTTTTGTCTGCCTCGAACCCGCCTCGAATTCCAAGCAAGTTCCGGGTTTTTAGTTATTAAAGCTGCCCCGGTCTGGTTGTTGCATCCACACACATGTTGCATGCCTCTTCTCACGACAAAGTTTTTCCACTTGAAAAAAAAAACAAACAAAGAGAAACGGAAAAATCTGTTGGAGGAGAAAAGTATCTAATGGAAAAAAAAAAAAAAAAACGTATTCGTTAAATATTTACGTTCTATGGGTTTAATATGTACCCCATGCCACCTCTGCCCCTCTCTCTGCCTGCCCCCATCATGTGTGTCCTGTATCAGCGCCTTGAGGCAAGGACCCAACACACACACACACACACACACACATCCTGGTCGGAGGATTGGACGAAGGCCAATCAAAGGCCACTCAGAAGCGGCTTAGCCAGCGACTTTTGACCTCCTGTCCCCCATGCCCCATGGCTCTCTTGCCACACACACGCACTGTCCACAGATTAGACGCGGCAACAGGGGGCAGTGGGAGTGGGAGTGGCAAGGGGCATGGGGCATGGGGCATGTATAAAAAGCAACAGAAAACAATAGAAAAGTTCACAAGAGACCATGAAATCGGATGAAATATTTAATCAATATTTTACAAACTATTATCAATCAAGGTTTAAGGGTTAAAAGGTTAGAAAATTATAAAAAAGATACTAAAATATACTAAAAGATACTAAAATATACTAAAAGATACTAAAAGATACTAAAATATACTAGATGGATATCATTTTTATACTAAAAAATAATTAATTTCATGGAAAAAGCAACCAAATGAGAAATTATTGAATTTTTTTATGAATTTTAAACAATTTCTTTAACAAAAAATCTATTTATACTTAATTTTTATGTTTTTTTATTCGATTCTTAAGTTTTTTTATCCATTTTCATGTTTTTTTATCCAATTTTAATCTATTTTTCGATAACTTTTTCCCAAAATCGATAACTTTAACTTTAAAAAATAAATTAAAACAAAATTTCACTTAAAAAAACGCTAAAAACGGTAACAAAAAAAGCCTTTCCCAGGACCCTCTAAGATTCCTTTTAATATTATCCTTAAAATCCCTTCACCTGCAGTGACCACGCCCCCTCCCACCACCACCTGCTTATCGCCTCTTAATAAAAATCCCATCCAATTGATGGGATTCAATCTTTTGTTTGCGCTTGCAACCTGCCTCCGCTTCTGCTTGCAACAATTGTTGCCATGGTTCTGCGCTGCTCATTGTTGTTATTGTTGTTATTGTTGTTGTTCATTATTCTGGTAATAATTGTAAAAAGATTAAAGGGCATTTTAATTAAAAATTATATTTATTTGATTTAATTTTTATTGGCGCTTTTTAAAAAGCCATTTAACGACTTGCAACCGAATGTGGTAAAGGGTCAGGTGGGTTGCTTGGTTGCTCGGTTGGTTGGTTGAAAGGACGAAGGACGATGGGTGGCCACGTGGGGCGCCACACAAGTGTGAATCCAACAACGCAAGGAAATTAATCTTAAGCCGCAGACAGCGAAAAGCCAAAAATAAATCAACAATGCAATAATTTATCAGAAAATATGTGTCCGTTGCACAGTCTCTCTATCTCTTTCTCCCCCGTCCCCCGTCACCCATTCTGTCTCCTTCTCGTTTGCTCATTTTCCGTCTCTATTACTCTAGGGCTCTCGCTTTCAAAAAAAAAAGGGGGGGCTAGCTATTGGATTTTCGAGGAAATTCAAGATTTTTTTTTAGGAACTTTTGTAAACTTATAGATCTCGAAAATGGAGCCTATGATATGGTTAAAATTTTGGGTAAATATTTTTGATATAGCTAGGATATTATATGGATATTGAAAGCACTGAAAAAAATTAGTAATGTATTCCAAAACTAACTGGAAATACGGGAAATACCTATATTCCCTATTAATATTTACTTAGTGCAGAAATGGAACCTACAAAATAGTCTAAATTTTTGGAATATTATATTTAAAAATTCCTAAAATATTATTGGAAACTAAAAGAAAAAAACTATCCTTTAAATAGATATTTTCAGAATCCTTTTAGATCTCTAAAACCTAAACTCTAGAACCTACAAAATAGTCGAAATTTTAGAATATATAATTTGAAATACCTAAAATATTATTAGAAAATAAAATACCTTTAAAAAAATTAAAGAATAATTCAAAAACTTATCAGAAATGTGATAAATGTATTCTAGTTTCTATAAATATTAAATAATTTGATTATTTTTTATACTTTTTGTGATAAATATTTTGGTAAATAAACCTTATATTCTATATTCTTCTCTTTTTATATTATTATTACTTAATTTAATGAATATTATTATACTTTTTATGTTAACTTAACTAACTTATTTATTAAGATTAACATATTGTACTTATTTTTATTTACTTTTTATTATTTTTGTGACAAATATATTCCATGTTCTCTAATTTTAATAACTTTTATACTTATTATTAATATTAAATTGTAATTTATTTAACTAACTAACTCATTGACTTGCTTAAATATCTTAATTATTATTTAAATAAGATGAACTTTCCATCTTTTTACTAGAAATGTGACAAATATTATTAGTAGTATTAATTAGTAGTATAAATTAGTGTTAATATAAATTAGTATTAGTATAAATTAAGCCTAAAAAATACCTAAAATACCCTAAATATATTATATATCTAAATTTTATAATTCTTTTCATTTACTTAATATATTTATTTATTATTTCCTTAACTTATTAAGTTTAACTTTTTTTTTTACCTTTTTTTTTACATATTTTTTAGCATTATTGTAATAAAATATATCCCCTTTTTTTGTTAAAATTCTGAACCAGAACCCCCCCTTAACCCAGCTGCAGCGTGGAAAAGTATGCAACAGTGTTTGCGTTTGAATTTGGAGCGTCAGCAGAATGAGGCAGCTGCATATATCAAGCACACACACACACACTGCCACACACTAGGACTCTCACACAGGACTCGCACACACACACAGGACACACAGGACACACAGGACACACCGACAACACGCAGCACTTAAGTCTCTGTAAAATCCACTGTCATGGCAACGCAATGGACAAAAACAGCATCCATAAGCATCAGCATGTGTGGCATGGGGCATGGGGCATGGGGCGTGGGGCGTGGGGCATGTGGCATGACCGAAACGAGTCTGTGGGAAAACGAAATATGAGCATCCTTCCATGCATGTGTGTGTGTGTGTGTGTGTGTCCAAACTGGAGGCTCTTAGGTTCAGGTTCAGGTTTGGTGGCCGGCCAGGCGGCTCGTTGCCAGTTCATGAATCAGTAGCAGGTCCAGGACCAAGTCAGTTAGTCACTCAGGATGGAGAGAGAGAGAGGGAGGGAGGGGTGGACTGGCATCCCTACAGGACATCGGGGGGAGGTGTCCGGTACGTCAGTCGCCAGTTGGCAGTTGGCAGTCGGCAATCAACACTCCAGGATCCACCACAGGCAGCACCCTGCACTTGCCACTCTACCCCCCCCCCCCACCCCCTCTCACCCCTCCCCCCCCCAGTCATGCCTCAATGTGTTTGCGCATTTGCCTGGTTAAAATGTTGCTGCTTCATTATCTGGCCAGAGAGCTGCGCTGGCTCACGGTCCATGCCCCATGTTGCAAGGCCCCTGCATCATACAGCATGCCTCACGGCTCACGGCTCACGGCTCACGGTAGAGGCAGCTATTTGTACACTCGCAAAAATCAACTCCACTTCCGCGATAAACAAACACAAATGTTTGACTTTTAAATCAAATTGTAATCAGATAATCAATATTGATTTTTGGCCAATAATTATTCGAGTCCTTTAAAGGACATCCCGGAAAGCAGAAAATAAAGCAACAATCGAAGCGAAAGTTATGTTATTTTATAAAAAATTTATATTTTTAATTCAAACAAACGAAATTTTAAAGAAAAAACTAAAGAAATTTTAAAGAAAAAACTAAAGAAATTTTAAAGAAAAACCAAAAAAAATGAAAGAAAGTCACTTTTTCGAAGTTTTATTTCAATTTCCAAGTTTCTTGAAGGATTCTTAGTCCTTAAGGTATAACCAGGACTAAGAGGAATCCTCTCGCATGTTTTTCGAGCTTTTTTTTAAATTTAAAATCAATACAAAATCCTTCCTTTAATCGTTATTTCCAGTGTAATAATGTGAAAGCAATTTCAAACACCTTCGCCCGTCCTCGTCGTCGTCGTCCTTGTCGCTGCATCCTCCTTACTCTTCTCCTTCTCCTTCTCCTTCTCCTCCTCTTTGTCGTTGTCCTTGTTGTCACGACGGTGTCCATACCCGTTCCAGGATGTCCAGGACTCATGGTCAATCCTCGCCCAATTCACAGGACATCATCGGACGGGACGGGACGGACAGACGGGGCGATCCCTTTCCGCTGGCGTTGCACAAATTGCTTAAATTATGCAAAATATGTGCGCCACATCATTCTGGATGATGTTGAAGCTTCTCTGGCAATCCTCCTGCCACATTGCCGCATTGCCACATGGAGACGACACCAAAAACAATAACAAGAGGAGGCTGCAACAGCAGAAGCATCGACAGAAGCGGCAACACTTTCAAATTCATTTTCCAAATTGATGAAAGTTGCAAGTTGCGTGCAAAGTGTTAGATTGTGGCTTCTGTGTGGGGGGGGGGGGGGGGGGGGGGGAAAGAGACACAATCCAAAAAGAGAAAGAGAAGGGTAGAAAGAAAGAGAAAGCAATAGGTAGCGATAGACTGGACGAGAGATCCCGACTAATGGCTTCGATTGCTGTCCCCCGTATATCCTTACCACCTTCTCTCCCATTAATATCCTTCAAAAGATATATATTTTTATATCCTTGCTAGCCTTTGACCCCTGCCCTTCCCTTCCCTGCCCTGCTTTGTATTCACAAATCCAATCCAATTTGAGAACGTAATTACATCAATTAAACTTAATCAAACTGTTTCAAAGGACGAGACGCGACGAAGGACGAGGAGCGACAAAGAGCGACGAGGAGCGCCGCGCAAATGAAAACGAAAACGAAATCAGGATGCAAAATGCCACAGTGACACGAAATACGATTTCTAGAGCTAAAAAATATACAAAAAAATATGAAATCCAAGGATTTTTTAAGTCATTTTAAGCCTCTGATAGATCCTTGATAGTTTCTATCCTTTATCCTTTTTCTATCCGAAATTCTAGAGGTTAAAAAAACATGAAACCCAAGGATTTTTAGGGAAATTTTATAGGAAAAAAATGGTATTTTTTGAAGCTTTTTAATAGATCCTTGGTAGTTTCAATCCTTTATCCTTTTCCAAGGATTTTTAAGGAAATTTCATAAGAAAAAAATCGTATTTTTTAAGCTTCTTATAGATCCTTGATAGTTTCAATCCTTTATCCTTTTTCTATCCGAAAAATCCAAGGATATTTAAGGAAATTTCATAAGAAAAAAATGGTATTTTTTGAAGCTTTTGATTTGAATTTTTAGATCCTTGGTATTTTCTATCCTTTGATTGATCTAGAGGCTAAAAAATACAAAATCTTTGGACTTTTTGGTTAATATTTGAACCTAAATGATAGATCCTTGAAATTTTCTATCTTTTACCAATAAATCCAAGGATTTCCAAGGTAATCTTTGAATAGATCCTTGGCTCTTTTTAAATTATCCTTAAAATAAGAACAAACTTTAGGGATTTTTATCTTAAATTTAATCTAAAACAAAGCATTGACAAGAATAGTATTTTTTTTATCCCTAATTTTTAGTATTTTGTGGTATGTAAAAACAGACGAACTGTTAGGATTTTTGGGATAATATTTAAAGCTTTTGGATAGATCCTTGGAGGTTTCCATCTTTTACTAATAAAGATTTAAGGCTTTTTTATCTCAAATTTAACAAAAAAAAAAAGATATTTTTTTATCCTTAATTTACAGTATTTTCAAGTATTTTTTTTTAGTATTTTTTTGGTATTTAAACATGTCTTCTTTGACCGATCTTTAAAAGTATTTGTTCCTTCAATTTATAGTATTTTTTTTAGTATTTTTTCTGGGATTTTTTTTGGTATTTTTTTTGTATTTTCTTGGTATTTTTTGGTATTTTCTTGGTTTTTTTTTTTGGTAATTAAAATCCGTCTTAGACTGTTTATTTATATATTTTATTGGCCAATCTTTGATAATTTCTTTTTGGCAATTATTCCACACCCCTTACGCCCCTAGAACAGCCCCACTACCATCATGTCCTTTTAGTCCTTTCCATCACACACTTATGAAAATTCACGTGCTCACAATTCGCGCAGACTAATTAAGAGAAGCTGCCAACTAAGAGAAGTAAGTTGCCTCATGATGAGGCAGGCAGCGAAAAGGGTGGCAAGAATGGGTGGTGGGTGGTGGCAAGGACTAGGACAAGGACTACCGACTGGATACCTTCAGGATACACTCGCCGTACGTCAGTCAACATCGTCACCTTGCCTGGGAGTCTGGGGGAGGGAGTCTGGAAGGGAGTCTGGTAGGGAGTCTGAGCCAAAAGGATATGCCAGGACTCCTTGCGACTCGTCCTTGCTTCATATAATTTATGTTACATTTGCTGGCTGGCTGGCATAACTTTTGTCCCAGCTCTCCGCCCTGTCAGTGGCGGGCGAGTCACTTTGAGTTCCAAATCAAGTTCCCATCTCACCTGCCAGACATCCTGCTTGCGAGTTGCGAGTCCTCCGCCCAAAGGAGCAAGGAGCAAAGGATCCAGAATATGGCACGTGACTTAAATAAATTGCGAAAAATCTTTCCTCGCCTTCTGCCGGCATCTTCGCATAGTTTTTCGTTTTTTTTTTTTCGTTTTTTCTCACCGAGGCAGGACGACGAGCCTTTTGTTGCTGTTCACGACTTTATTAGCAAGGAGGTCCTGTCAGGACATACATAATCAACACCTAATCAAAGTAATAGAAACTTATTGGATTAATCGCTGGATGGATGGAATTTCTATTTGGGTTTCTCGATGATTAAGACGGAACTCATAATAATTATGAGTTAAAAGGATGTCCTGCCTCCTGCCTCCTGCCTCCTGCCTCCTGCCCCTCCTGTTATCCTTCCTGCTAATCGGCAAATATTGGCAAATCTCTGGCCAACGATGACAGCTGTCAAGGACGATACCGAATGCCGAATGCAATCTAGCCATCAATTTTGATTAGACTTGCCAATCGATTATGATATCCTTTTGCCGTTGATATATGTATATCCTTTAAGGATGTGTGATTTAAACATTCAACATAAACGCCAAAGGATAACCGAAGCTTTTAAAGAGGCATTCAAGGGACTTGAAAAACCTCAAACTTTTAAAAATTAACTCCAAGGACTCCGTATCCTTGAAAATATTTCTTAAACCCCAAAACACAGCTTGCCTGGTCAAAGCTTTTCAGGTTTAGAGATCCCGCAAGGCCCCGAGGACACCACAAATTGGGGTGACAGGAGCAGGACGAATGCTGCATCAGCTTTCGGAAAGAGTCCTGGGAATATCCTTCATCTTCTTCTTCTACTTCCCTGTCTTCGTTATGAAGTAAATGAAAAATTTATTTAGACCAAGGCATAATTATACAAATTGGGAATGCAATTAAATTTAATTGTTCCATCCTTGTTACATCCTTGCCAGGACTCGTGTGTGTGTGTGTGTGTGTGTCCTTTTTTGCACACACTTAGTCAATGGAATGTAAAAACGTTTTGAGCACGAACCTTATCTTGGCAGGATCCTTGCGAGAGCGCGCGCGGCGCAAGGACTGTAAATAAAACAAGCAGAAATTATAGCGAATATCCTGGCAGAGGCCTAGCTGCAAGGACACCCCCGCCCCCTAACAGGAGCTACACAAAAAAGCATCTTTTAATGATACACAACAGGAGGGGGTAGCAGAGGGTAGCATCCAGCATCCAGGACCTTCTGTAATGAGGCACGAAATGTAACGAAACGAAAACGAAATGAAAATCGGAAGAAAAGTTGCCACGTGCCAGCCGGCAGGACAATACCTGGGAAAGTCCTTTCCGAATCGAAGCCAGAGTGTCCGAGAAACAAAAAAGCAAAACAGGATATCCTTGCGGATGTCCTTACGGGCTGCATTTAGTGGCCTATTCAGAGTGACAGTTTGTCCTTATCTTGGTCCTTTGCTTGGTTTACGCGCCGCTGAACGCGATCCTTGAGCAAAAAAAAGCTCAACACTTTGCGGAAAAACAGGACTAAGAAAGGAGCCTTACAGGACTAAGAAAGGGGCCTTACAGGACTAAGAAAGGAGCCTTACAGGACTAAGAAAGGGGCCTTACAGGACTAAGAAAGAAGCCTTACAGGACTAAGAAAGAAGCCTTACAGGACTAAGAAAGGAGCCTTACAGGACTAAGAAAGGAGCCTTACAGGACTAAGAAAGGAGCCTTACAGGACTAAGAAAGGAGCCTTACAGGACTAAGAAAGGAGCCTTACAGGACTAAGAAAGAATCCTTTAAGGACCCCAAAAAGTAGGCAATAAATTCGCGTCGGAATTCCTCACAAAATATCCTTAAATCAAGCTTGAAATTGAAGAGGAATTCAATCTATAAACTCGAGTCCTTTTCTCCAAGTGCAGGAGAACGAAAAAGGAAGCAAAACAAGGACTCGCAGCATAGGTCCTTGGCATAATATCTTAATTATTTCTTTACATGTGTTTTAATTTTTAGTAAGCACTTGCTCCTGCCTCCTGGCTCCTGGCTCCTGGCTCCTTCCCCATCGTCCTCGTCCTTGGAGAGCCACACACTTGGGATTTCCAGTCACGTGCTGCAACTAATCCTGCCACCAGTCCTTGCCACCAGTTTTTGCCACCAATCCTTGTCACCAGTCCTTGCCACCAGTCCTTGCCACCAATCCTTGCCACCATTCCAGAGACGCTGCCAATGGCAACAGGACAGGACCTGGAATCCTGGCCGGGGAAAAGGTAAATGCCAAAGTAACTAACTGTATATGCACTCGAGGAGGAGAAGGAGGCAGGAGGCAGGAGGCAGAAGGCAGGAGGAGCCGTGGAGGAGCATCTCGAAAGCTGGAGAGGATCGGGTGATGGTGGTGGCTGGTGGTGGTTTTCCCAACGTTTATGCCTCAAAAAATTGCTTTAAATATTTTCGAAATTTATTTTAAAAATTATTTTCGAAATCATTCTCGAAATTGACAAAAAATAAATCCACAAGCAAGGACGAGTACATAAAATGCGATTTAAAGGATTTTAAATCATCAGCAGGATATTTCAAGTGAAAACTAAAGCTCAGGCTTTGAGTTCCAAAAAAAAATAAAATTAAATCAAAATATATATAAAATTTTCATATATATTTCGTATATTTCGTAATTGCATTGATTCCTGTTTGAAATTTTTCCCTTTTTTTCTCTTTTTTTTGTGTTTTTTTCCATTTTTTATTGCCTTTGGTTTCGGGGTTTTGTGAAAAAAAGGAGAACAAAGGATAAAAAAGGATACAAAAGGATAAAAAAGGAGAAAAAAATGGGAAAAAATGGTTAAAAAATGCGAAAAAAATATATTTTCTATAAAAAATAATAATTAAAACGTGATTTTAATGAAATTTAAAATAATTTCTAGAAGGATTTTTAAAAGTAAAGGAAAGTTAAAAAAAAAGGAAAAAAGGGAAATAAAAACAGACTGAGGAAAGAAAAATATGTAAAAAAAAATATCCTTTTTAAGGGAATTTGAAGAGAATTTTTAAGGAAAGAAATTAAAAAAAAATAAAACAAGAAAAAATATTTAAGAAAACGGGTCCTTGCTAATGTTTTAATTGTTTTTTTAAGGAAATTTTTTTGGGAATTTTAAGAAGATTTTTGGTAAAGGATAGTCCAAAATTTCCTTTCTAGTATTTTTCAAGCTTTTTAAAGTGATTTTTTGGGGAATTTTTAAGAATATTTCGAGGTAAATGAAAGTTTTGTATAAAAAAGTTAATACAAAAAATAAAACAAAGAAAAAATATGTAAGAAAAGGGTAATTTTAAGGGAATTTTAAGGGAATTTTTATGTAAAATGTAGATAAAAGGCTTCCTTAGTTTTGGAGGATTTTAAGGTTAAGGAAATTTATCTTTAAATAAGATTAAAAAGGACATAAAAGAAAGAAAAATATATTAAAAAAATAAAGGTTCTTCCAAGTACATTTCTAGCTTTTTAAGAGAAATTTTAAGGTAATTTTAAGGGAAATTAAAGGGGAAATTAAAGGGGATTTTAAGGGAATTTTAAGGGGATTTTAAGGGAAATTAAAGGGGATTTTAAGAGAATTTTAAGGGAATTTTAAGGAGATTTTAAGGGAAATTAAAGGGGATTTTAAGGGAATTTTAAGGGAATTTTGAGGGAATTTTAAGGGAATTTTAACCAACAACGAAAAACATGTCAAAAAAAGGTCCTTGCAGGTACTTTTCTACATTTTTTAAGAGAATTTTAAGAGGATTTTTACTTAAAGAAAAGAAATGTAAAAAAAAGAGCCTTGCCAGGACTTTTCTAAGGGAATCTATTCAATTTTTTAGAATATTTTGAGAAAAATTAGGAGCAAAAATTGCTTAATCGTGATTTCAAGCCACGTATAAACGGGACTCGACGGGCTTTCGGGACCGACACTTGCGCCGAGTTTTCTCAATTACTCGAAACGGAACAGGACGAGACAGGGGATGGGACGGGACGGGCCGGGACGAGGGCTCGTCCTTTGCGTATGTTGATTAAACTTAAAAGGAGAATAGGAAACTATGCGAGTGGGTGGTTGTGGGTGGTTGTGGGTGGTTGTGGGAGGGTGTGTAGGAGTGTGTGGGGGAGTACCCTTGCTGGCGCCCTCTGTTTGTATTAATCCAACATAATTAAGAAATTTAATTAAAGTGCAGCACGCACTGAATGTGGAATAGCTACTCCTCGTCCTTGTAGATCCTTCTCGTCCTAGCTCCTCGTCCTTGTGGAAGTTCCTCTACAAAAATCTACAAAAGCAGCGACTTTTCGTAATGATTAATGTGGCAGGTGAACTTGGGGCATGCCACATGTCATTTTCTAAAAGGTTTTAGGATCTACAAAGATCTATTATATCCTTATTATATCCTTTTTAGTCAAGACTTGAACAAAACGTAACACGTTAAGGACTTTTTGGGAACATTTTCGCGAAGCAACTCCGTAACTCTTGCTCTCCATCGGTCAGCAGTCATCGGTCAAAGGTCAGCAGGCTGTGATTTCCACCTCCACCTCCACCCCCACCTCTCCACGATTACAAAACCAATCATCGAATCTCAGGCCTTTTTCGTCCTGGCTCCTGGCTCCTGGCTCTGCTTTCGGCGAAAATGTGCGAAAATGTTGCCGCCATTTCTGCACAAAATATGCATAAATACATACATAAATAAATGTCTGAATGTGGCAGCTCCCCACCCACCCTCTACCCTCTACCCTTCACCACCCTCCACCCTCTACCCTCCACCCATCACCCACTTCTGTGATAACCCCAAACCCCGCGATCATTCCATGAAATTTTTGATTTTTGCGGTTGGTTTGGGCCTTCGATGATTCCTGCCTCCCCGTGGCTCCCCCCTTTCTGCTCACTTAACCCCACCACCTCACCTCCCCGCACCGCACCACCATCATCATTTGTTGCAAGTTCTTTTTTTGGATGCCACACTGCCACAGGTTTTTCAAGGGTCTCGAATTTCGGGAAATTAACAAATAAGAATTTCCAGATTTTTTTTAATAGATTTTCATTACAAAAATAATTCAATTTTATAGAAATATATAAACTTTTTTTTTGGCTTTTTTTTTAAAGAAATTCTTAACTAATTTAATTTATTAAATATTTTCTTTTATTAATATACTTTTTTAAGGTATCAAAAAGTCGCTAGATCTATATTTTTTTCAAAGCTTTTCCACTTGATTTTTTCGCATCTTTGTTGTTTGCATTAAAGTTGCGCATTTTACCGTTGCTCCAAACCGCCTGCTCCTCCCTCCCATACAGTATGTGTGTGTGTGTGCGAGTGAGTGAAGTGTACAATAAACGCGGATTTCTCTGCCAATATTTGTCTGCAATCATTTTGGCTTGTCGGCAGTTCGCTGCCTCTGTCTGTCTGCCTGTCTGCCTGTCTGTCTCTGCCCCTCGCCACTGTCCACCCCCCCATCGCCCCATCGACCCATCGCCACCTTTTTGACCCCCTTAGGGGCCGTCTAGCGTTGGCCTCTGCTTCTTTCCAGCCAGACCAATAAACCGTTCGCCAGAAAGCAACAAAAGCAACAACAGCAGCCGAAACAAAAATAACACCAAAAAATGAGCTACATTTTTGTGAGAGAGGAAACAACAACTAGATACCCGTTACTCAATAAAGGGTGTTTTTTTTTTTAAGAAAAGTGATAAGATATTTTAAGGACGTTTTATGGGTTTTTTAAGGAGGATAAATTTTTAAAAACTATGATTTTCATATTTTTTTTATAATATAAAATGTAGAAATAAAATATATGTAAAATGATGTATATACTGTAATATAATGTATATGATGTAATGTAATGTAATGTAAAACAATAAAAATATGTAAAATATATATGTAATATATGTAAATAGATATGTAATATATGTAAATATATTTGTAAGTAAAGTAAAAAATATTTAAAAAGATATTTTGGTTAGGATTTAAGGTGTTTTTTGTACGATTTTTTGATATAAATTTAAAGAGAAGATCTCTTTTTTGTACAGTCTTATAATGCCGCGATCTTCCGTAAATAAATGGTATTCCAACAACAAAAACGATAACAAGAAGCGGCAACAACAAACAGCAACCTTCATTGAAGCAGCAATAACAACGCATCAAACGCTGTTGACGTTGCCACACACACATAAGCACACACGCCAAGTTGCACACACACACACACACACACACACACATATATATATATATATATATATGTATATTTTACACCCATAATAATACACACACACACGAACACAGACAGGAACTCGCACATATTTTTGTTGTCCTGTGTAATACGCGACTTCTGTTTGCCTTTCACTGCCAGGATATGTGCGTGTTTGTGTCTGTGTGTGTGTGTGTGTGTGTGTTTCGCTTGAATGTATTGGTTGAGCGTCTCAATCGAGACAATTGGTCTCAACGCCACAAGCGCTTCACACATTCCATTTATGACCTCCTTCGTCCTGATTCTGCCTCCTGCTTCTACTCCTTTTTCTACTACTTTTTCTACTACTTTTTCTACTACCTTTTCTACTACTATTTCTACTACTATTTCTACCACTATTTCTACTACCTTTTCCACTCCCTTTTCTTTCTTCCTTTTCCTACTCCCCTTTCCTACTTCCTTTTCTTCTACCTTTTCTACTCCCTTTTCCACTCACTTTTTCTACTGCCTTTAGAAAAGGGAACTCGCTTTTCCTACTCCCTGCTCCTACTGCCTTTCCTACTCCCTTTTCCTACTCCCTGCTCCTACTGCCTTTTCCTACTCCCAGCTCCTACTCCCTTTCCTACTCCCTTTTCTACTCCCTTTTCCTACTCCTTCTTCATCCCTACTCCCGTATCTGACTTTCCCTCTTGCTCCTTCTGGCCATGCCATCTCTTGTTGACTTAACGCTTTCTGCTTCTTCCCGGAGCCACTCTTTATATCCACATTCCTGCGGGTTATCCAAAGGCCACAAGAGAAGCCTTTCGGCGATTTGGCCCAGAACGTGTTTTCTCTCAATTGGAAACTCTTAGAGGTGTTCTTCTTTTAATAAAATAAAAAAATATATAAAAATATTACTTACATGCAATTCGACATTTAACATCCATTCCAACGTGTAAATATGTAAATAATTTTTCAAATGAAAACTGTTCCCAGTTAACGGTTCTTTAAGCTGCAAACGCTTGCAGCCTTTGTTTACTGTCCAAGCTTTTTTCCGCACTTTGAAATCACATTTTTATGAATTTGTTCGCAACATTTTTAAGGTTTTAAACAAAAAAAAAAAAACAACTCCGCCCGGCGCACTATTAAATAAGCATAAAAAAACACGCGATAAATGTGTAAAAAACGGGAGTTTTACAGCAATTACATTTGAAAACTCTTAATAAATTGATATACGCTTCAAGCAAAGATGTATCAACTATATTTCATACAGTTTAACACGTTTTAATAAACCGAAAATAACTTGATAAATATTAAAGCACACGCGTCTACCCAGCGGCGATTCACTTTAGATTTAACCGTAATAACCGTAATAAGCATGAAACAGCACGATGAACTTGCGTAGAATGTGAGAATAACGAATAAAACATCGCAATTTCATCAATTATATTGAAAAAACCTTATTAGGTTGAAAAACACTTTAGTCAGAGATGTAATAATTACATTTTATAAGATTTAGCACATTGTTAATTACCGAAACAATGTTTTTAAAGATTAAAACACACGCGTCTACCCGGCGGCCATGCACTTGCAATTATTCTGCTTTAAGCCTGTAAGAGAGAGCGAGAGTGAGAGCTTTAAAAATCGGTCAATCGATCGATGTTATCGAAGGTGACAATATTTAGTAGATAAATAGGCATTAGGGTATTTTTTTAATACTAATTAAGCTTTTGGCGGGGTTAAGGTAATATTTAAATTTTTTAAGCCAATTAAAAACTAAAAATAAAGTATTATATTCATTGACTAACGAAAGTCCAAGCTAATTAGAAAATAATTCAACAAACCCAAAAACTTTGCAGCTAGAATATCCTTTTTCAATCCCTAAAAAAACACACCAAAAACCCCCGAAACCCCGGAAAAAAATCCAACAACAGGCAAAAGCGATAACTAACTAAATAAATAACATAAATTAACTAAATTTGTAGACAATTTAGTCAGCTAAGTGTAAAAGTTTTTTGTTTTGCCCCAAAAACGTTGTTGTCACACTTATTTATTTATTTTTTTTTTTTTTGCTACTCTGGCTGGGAGGGCAGGATCCTGGATGAGGTCCTGGCTAAAGGCATGTGAGACCCAAGTTTGGTAACGGTTTTGTGCATTTTCGGGCTTTTGGGCAAAAAAAAAAGCAACAACAACAACAAGAAGAGAAAAAAGGATCTGGACCTGGTCTCTGGTCTTGGCCGCTCTTATGTTACGGCTGTTCAAGGATGCGCCCATTCGTACACACACACACTCGCACTGAAGGACTCCACACACACACACACACACACACACAGAGAAGAGGAAGAGGGCAATGTTGTGACATCAAATGTTCATGTTAACAACTTTTCCAAAACTCAATGAGCTGTTGTTTGTGTTGTTCTTTGGCAGCCCGGATGTGTGACAGAGATGCCAGGACAGAGCCAGACAGGGACGGAATCCTAGAGGGGGAATGGGGGTAGAAGGTGGCAAGGTGGCAAGGTGGCAGGGGCAGGAACTCTGGCAGGGGCGGAGGCGCAACCAGCCAGGCGCAAACACGAGTCGAGTGTTTTGTAGCAAATAATTTTGCACAAAGTTCTCGCCTTAACGATTTGAACACATGTTAACACGAGTAGCAACAACAGTTGCAACAACACCACGCCCATCTCTCTCCGCACTCTGCGAAGGCCAACAAGGATAACACTTCGACATGATAATAAATATCCTTGAGGCCCCCGAGAAGGCGACTGCAGCGGCGACAGTTCCTTCGATTCCTGCCTGATGATCTACGGAAATGAGTTTAATTTCTCCCTCTTTTCTTTTCCTTTTCCTTTAAATACAATTAAGGTCAGTTAATAATTTAATTACAATTATTTATCAATAAAATTATTAAGGTTTTTTAAGGATATTCTGGCGGGATTTTTAAACAAAGCTAAGAGCTTACTTTTTATTTTAAAAACGTTTTATTAGCTAAAAAATCACTTAAACCCTCTAAAATATAATATTTTTTGTATAGTCTATGGATATTTATACATTATTTTTATTATTATTTTATTTTTTATTGTTTCTTTCCATATTTTAAAGTAAAAAAACAAATATTTTAACCTCCAAATAATAAACAGAAGGGAAAAGGATCACAGTTTTAATTTAATTTAAAATGAAAACAAGCTTTTTCTTTGTTTATTTTGCTGGAAATCCTTCAAAGTTTCACCTTTGATTTGATTTATGCCAAAGATCTCCTATTATTTTGGCCACAAATGTATAGTATTTGAAAATAAAACTAAAAGTAGAAGAAATGCCGACTCTCGGATAGGATAACATGTTTGTATGAAGTCTAAGAAAATGAAGCGCGAAAAATGCAACATTCGTATTCCGGGCAGATCCTTCAGGATGCAGGGCCTTTTTGGCCATATCCTTTGGCTCCTCTTACTCCCTTTTCCCCGCCTTTCTGCCGCCCCCTCGGCGGATGATGCAAATTTTGCATAGAAAATTCCAAGCGGCTCTCATCGAGTGGGAGTGGGAGTGGGAGTGGGAAATTGCGTATTTGAAACACGTTTAGCCAGCTGCAGGAGCATAAAAAGGATAAGGGAATCTTCCCAAGGAACAGAGTACGGTGGGGGGAGGGGGAGCTGGGAAAGTTGCACATGCAACCGCAGAAAAAAAAAGAAGAACGAAGAAATTGCAACGAAGACAAAAGCGTGACACAAAATATGGCAAATTGTAAGCGAAATTATTTTGTCGGTTAAAAAGGACGAACAAGGATGTGTAAGGGCGAGATGGGGCCACGATGGATTGAATTACCTCCGCGGCAGCATTGGCCAAAATTGTCGGCTCAATCACTGATTGCCACGATTGATCGAAGGGGCAATCAAAGCCGCCGTCTTGCAACTGCCACAAATTCTGAAGCAGGACCTTATTCTAGAGACAAGCGGCACTAGAAAATAATCTAAGAAATCTAAAAAATGTCATAAAAAAAACTTAATATTTTACATATTTTATCGTAGTTAAAAATAATTCTAATTTTTTTTATAAAATAAATATTCTTTTTAGAGAAATTTAAGGACGAAATTAAGGACATGCAAATATTTGAGTGTCAGTGATTAGAATTTTTAGGAAGGCTTCTGCACTGGAGTAGGTCTCTGGAGGATCCTTCTTGGCTCTCATCCTTTACGGTTGATGGCTTAGGCTGCACTTTAAGCCGCCGGGACGAAAGGTTGCCAGAAGCCGGAGGTCCTGGAGGCCCTGGAGGGATATGTCTTGACCGAGTAAGCCGCTAAGCTAACCTTGTTACACGCCACATCCCTGCCACATCCTCGGCACATCCTTGCCACATCCTTGAAGGAAAGCAGAGACGGAGAACCGATTTGCCATATGTCAGGTGTATAAAGCGCGGCATCTAAAGAGAGTACCGTTAACAAGTAACCCACCTGGGCACGTGTGAAGAGATTTACAGTAACAAAGCGGGCGGGGGGGGGGGGAGCACAAGGTGCCCAAGGATGCTAAGGAGGCTAAGGAGTCGCAGGACCAAAGTGCTGATTGGAGCCTGAGAAACTCCCACCTGTCAGACTTGCCACCTGCCTTCGTTTTAGTTTCTTTTCTTTTCATTTTTTTTTTGTTTTTTTTTTTTGGGGTACCTCCAGGTAGCACCTGCCACCTGGTCGCTCTGGATCTTTTGTCTTTACATTTGGTTTTGGGTTTTTTGGTTTCTTGCCAAACCACCCCCTTTGGTGGCAGTGGGAGGGACTCCCACGCTTACACAACGCCACTGGCTGGCACTTTACCATGCGCTTTTATTATTATAAAATACGCATGAGTTAGTGTGCATATTTCATGGATTTTGTGTATAAAAGGGATAAAAATGCAATCAGTCGCAAAAACCAGCAAAGTGAAACGGACAGAGCAATGGATCCTGGAAATGTCCTGGTTATGGTCCTGCATCCTGCCATCCTACAGCAGCCAGCAGCCAGCATCCAGCATCCAGCATCCAGCCAGGATGCCATCCTTTATTTTTTTCCCACTTCACACATCCGCGATGTCATTCGCGAAATCTTCGTGAAATCCCCCGCTTGGAAATCTCACTTACAAAGCGATTTGTTCGCACAATACCAAAAGGACTCTGATCCAGGACTAATTTTCTAATAGAAAAATAATAATTGCTTTTTGACTCCGTTGCTTGAAATCCGTTTAGTAAGATCCGTAATGGATTTTTCTAGTTTTTGTTTTCAATAAATCTTAATTAATAGCTGAGATAATATTTTATCCTTTTTTAAAATTCAAAATCATCGAGAAAAACTTATTATTTCCTTGGTGCTTTCAAGGAAAATCCAAGCATCGCAGGACCCTCATCAATGCAAGATTTGCAGGTAATCTTGAGGGGTTCTTTATCTCAACATGAAATTCAAACCAAGTCTGGGCAGACCAAGCCCCAGACAGGATATGAACAGGGACAGGGGCAGGATAAGAAGCTAAACATCTCAGGGTCAGAGGGCAATCGATCGAATTAGCCATGTGTATAATCGAACCGAGACGAGACGAGAGTTTGGATAGCGTTGGGCCAATTACTCAATATGATGAATGACCCGGGGAATGCCTAAATGAGTTGCCCTTAGTTGGCCTGCCCATGGCGCCCGCAGGACATTCGGTTCACACACACACACACACACACGCAAGCCCATACGAGGACGTGTTCGTGTCCGTGTACCTGGTTTTTGGTCCTAACCGGTGACCTCAAGCAGAGCAAATGAGCAATCTGTCGGATTGAGGTGAACTTTGCAAGGGTTTCAAGATGGTTTTATGCCAGAACAAGCACTGAGAGAAATTTCAGGTGATGAGTACCGGATATTAGGTAGTTTTTGCCAAACATCCTTCTTAGTTTTATCATTAAACACTTTCCTATTTATGCAAAAAGTAACTAAAACGCAAAATTGTGACCTAAAAAATGAGTACCGGGTATCATATCCTTTCTTTACTCTACTCTCCATAAGAAAATCCTTTCCTATTTAACAGTTAACATCCTTTTTATTTCCTTTTCGATAATTTTTGTATATATATTTTTTTTGAATTAAAATCGAAAATCCAAATCTTGAACTTTCCAGCAGAAGATGTGAAAAAGTCCTGGGAGGGAAAAACAGAAACCAATCCGGCGGCGAAAAGTTTACATTTTTTGCTTCGAGTGTCCTTGGGACATATACATATGTTGGGGCGGGGGAGGCGGTGATGAGCCGGGGGCAGTGGGCAGGCGGTTAAGGAGGCAGGCGGTTTAAGGACACAAAAGTCAGGATGAGGAGCTCAAGTGCCATTGAGGAAGAAAGTGAGTGCGAGTTGTGAGCTGCGAGTGCTAGTGCGGGTGCTCATGTTCCCAGGACCTTCTCCATCTCCTGCTCCACCTCTGTCCCTCGTCCTGTTCCATCAACTCCTCCTCGTTTTTAGTTTAGTTTTTTTTCCGCTCCAGGCACGGGACGCAAGTGCGCGAGTAAATTCAAGAAACAATTTTCAGGAATGACTTAACTTTTGCGTTTATGTGAAAAGTTTTGCAACGTGATGTTATGCGGCGAAAGGCGAAAGGCGAAAGGAGCAAGGCGTGAGGCGTAAGGCTAAAGGATATATGCAATTCTCCGGTTTAAGTGCCCATTCCGGGGGGGGAGGCGTCTCCGGGCGCCTCAATGGAAGCGCAAGGATAGACTCTCCTCAAGATCGAGTCCTCGGGTAATGTAGGCAAAGTCATCCGTATCTAGTTTACCGGTATCCGGTGCCATAGCCGGTGATTTCTCCGCCAACAGCTGATTGAGTCGCCAGCGCATCGCCCGCAGTTCGCGTCGCGTGGCCGGCAGGCAGGCCAGCAGGTCGTGGCACTGCTGGGTGCTCAACAGGCCGTCGCCGTCCTCGTCGAAGAGCAGCAGCATGGAGGAGAGCTTCCGTTCGAGCGGTTCGCTGCGCCGGAAACGGGCCAGGCCGCGCACAAAATGGCGGAAGCCCAGCGACGGATGCAGCAGCGCGTCCACCAGGCGTTCCGCCAACGGATGCGTCGCCACCGGCGGTACTCGCAACAGCTCGCTGCGCAGCACCCGATCATCGCTGTCCCGGTCCAGGGACTGATACTGCCCGTACAGATAGTCGATCCTCGGCAGCGAAAAGCCCGTCTCCGCCTGGATCTCCATTAGCTCCTGCGCCGACAGGTGGCGCGATGCTGAAGTTCCCATTTTCTTTCTCCTTCCAACGGTCCAGCTAAGCACTTTGCGAACAAAAGAGACAACTCTATATATACTTGCTTGCTGAACTTTGAGGTTCACTTTATCTCACTGTCTCTCTTTTGCTTTTGCTTTTGCTTTTGCTTTTGACTTTCTTCACTTGGAAGCTTTTTGATTGGAAGCTTAATTACGTTTCTTAACCGTTATATCGGTATATCGGTGTGTGTGAATGTGCTTGTGTCCTGCCGCAGGAGACGTGCTGTGCGTGTGACAGTGTTGGAAAAATCAGTTTTTGTTTTGCTTTCTCCTGGGAAAGTGACACGATCAGACAAAATGGCCAACTGAGGCTCGATAATAACCGTTTTGGGAAAGTTTTCAATGTTTCAAGCTTTGCTTTCCTACAAATTCTCAAATAGAGAGAGAAATTTAGGTAAAACGAATCCTTGAATTTACAAAAAAAAATTAAAAATTAGATTCAAAAATGTTTTCTATAAACCACATAAAAGTTTGGTGAATAATTGCCAGCCTCATGCTGGCAATTTTTGCGAATTGAAATCCTCTGACAGACGTCCTCCAGCTGCCCGGGCACTTACCCCTACCACTTGCCACACCATGTCACACCATACCACATGCCACATGCCCCAGACTTCACTCATTGTGGCATATGTATGTCAAAATTAATTTCTCAGGCAATATTTTGATGGGCTTTCATTCTAATTCGAATAAAAAAATACACGAAACAAGGATGTGTGAGAGTCCTGTGAAGGTAACTTTTCCCTTTGGCTTTGATTTGTCTCGTTTCGTTACCAGTTTTTCCGGATTTTCAGGGTTTTTTTGGCCAGTCATTGCCTGAATCTGGTCAAAATGGAAGTTTTTTGTTGGCATCATCATCATCATCGTCGTCGTCATGGGCAGGACCCTCGTCCTGATGGCATCACTTCCACAATATGCAAATCTCATTGCCGGAGACGCATTGAACGGAGACCACAAACTGGGACTGATGTCCTGATAGCTGACATTAAAACCATTACTCCGATACCTGGTCGAAGTCCTGCCTTGCAGCCCGACCTCCTCCTGCAGGTCCTTCGGCTCACAGCAAGACAACAAATTACAAAAATTAAGAGAACATTTTTGTGTGAATGAAAGTGGAAAGTGGGATGGGATGGGATGGGATGGGATGGGAGGATTAGATGTCTAAAGTCCTGCTCAGTATATCCTGGCAGTTTGTAGGTGTGAAAATCCCCCATCCCCCCATCCGCCTTTGTCTGTCTGCGTGTGTGGGTGGGTCGGTGGGTGTGTCCTTGTGTGTGTGTTTGTGCAAATTAATGAAATTAAATCGTCTTTATTTGATGGTTGTGAGGAGCAAGGACAAAAAAAAAAACAAGAAAGGAAAGAGCCTACCGTCACCGCAGGTCGCTTGGCAAATATTCTAATGGAACTCAGCGCCTCCCACACTGCGATAAAAAAAAAAAAGGAGCAGGAGAAAGCTTGGAAGGACAATTCTTTTCAAAAAAAAAAAAAACGGTGAAATGTAAGAAAGACTGTCTAAAAACAGAAGATAAGAGGCGGTACCCAAAAATAACAAAAAATAATTAAATTAAAAGGCCAGAGGCTGCAATTTTCAAATGAAAGCAAAATAAATTTAAGAAGAAAATAAGTACAAATCTTTTAGAAACAGAATTAAGCTATAAAGATGAAATCAATAATCAAGTAAATAAGCTGAAGCTTTGGTAACAAAAAAAAAGACAAATTAATTATCCTAAAAAAATGAATAGAAAATATTAAGATAGAGTATTTTCCCATCGATTTCAAATTGATTCAATATTTTTTTTTTCGTATTTTTGGGAAATGGTTGAATGAATTTTGGAGAAGGGGATCGGATGGGAGAGGATGGGAGAGATTGTGTTTTCACTTTCGACATTGCATTTAATACGTATGAAATTGTTTGGTGATGGGATCCGGAACGTGATGCGAATACCCAGAATTAATTGCAATCGGAGCGACGGCAGCCAAGGAATCAAGCCGATTCCGATTCCGAATCCGAATCCGATTCCGAGGAGGAGGACGAGGACGAGGGCGACAGCCATTCAGGCAACCAACCATCCGACCATTCAACCAGCCTTCCAGCTCATAATAACGTTGGATGTGCCTCCTGTGTCCTTCCTCCTCCTCCTCCTCCTCTTTCTGTTGCCTCCTGCTACCTCCCTTGGTCCTTTATCCCTTGCCCTTTGTCCTTGATTCTGGATACTGGATGCTGCACTGAGGGAAATATATTGTCTCCTAACCCATGAAAAGGCAGGGATAGAAAGCGAAAAGGACCTACTACCTTTCCTTATCCTAACCCTTTTTAGTTTCCTTTTAAAAGATCACTTACTGATCGATTTCGCGCAGTGTATTTACTGGATTCAGTTGGAAGCTGGCAGTGCTAGTGGCTTTTCTTTTGTCGTTTGCCACACAAAAGCGTTTTCAGGAAGGGGCGGCGAAACGGGGCAAAGGGGCAAAGGGGCAAAGGGCACCACAACAACACAACACCTTTGGTTGCAGCACCTGTGTGGCAATCACCCGCTGATCTTTGCAAAAGGTGCTCAGCGACCCAGCGGAATGAAATCCTACCCAGCATACTCTCCCCTGGTCACTGGGGGAATCCAATGGACAACAGAAATTAGCAACTGGAATCAACAGACAAACGACAATTAACGGACGGGGAATGTGAATAAGGGCGCCAAAGCCCCGGGCCCTGGGGCAGAAAATGAATAAGTGAGTGTGCAAGCTGTGGGCTTTCTCTTTCCATCTGTGTGGGTGTATGGGTCGGTGTGTGTGTGTGTGTGTGTGTGTGTGTGTGAGGGGTCAATGGGAGGGGTCATTGCAAATTGTTTGGAACAAACACCTGAAAAAGAGTAAAGTGAAGGCACCCCACCCGACTCCCCGGAAAAAAAAAACGAAAAACCTAAACTGAACTGGACTGGAC
Source organism: Drosophila vallismaia (assembly GCA_035047325.1). Lineage (NCBI taxonomy): Eukaryota > Metazoa > Arthropoda > Insecta > Diptera > Drosophilidae > Drosophila > Drosophila vallismaia. The sequence goes on along the minus strand of JAWNPU010000025.1, from coordinate 7,922,516 downwards.
CGGAGGGGAAGGTGAAACCGACACCTGGCGATTTCTGGTATTTAGGTGCGATTCCCGGGGTCGGCAATGCCCCGGGCCAATTCTTTTCCTTTATTGTGGCCGCCGCTTCAAAGAGGGAAAAGAAGATTTTCCACACAGGTGGAAAAAAAGTTGCGGGGTCGGGACAAGGCTACTAGACTCAAATACACTCCCTGAGTGCTATTCCAAAAAATAAATATACCCATCCCAGGTCATACATTCATGTAAAGGCATTGTTCTTTTCTGGATTTCCTTCGTCCTCCTGCTGGGGGTGACCAAAGTCACAATGGGGGTCACCATGATGGCAGGCGGGTCTCCAAAAAAACAAACTCGTTGGGAATTTAATAGCTCGCAGTTTATAAATCAGCATTTGAAATGGAGCAAACGTGGTTTTTTTTTTGCCTCAAGGCTTCTTTCGCGGTCTCCCTATCTCAAAACTGCAATTCATTTCAATGTCCTTGCAGGATCATGTCAAAAACACAGAAATCTACAAGAAATCCTCACTGCTGGATGCTGCAAATGATTTCGCAACAAACTTTCACCCACAATTCCATCAGAAACACAAAGCCATCTATATATTTAACACAAAGGATTTTGAAATCAGTTCAGGGTTTTTGTTTCGCAAACAGCACGAGTTCAAAGGACAATGAAAACAATAGTCTAGTTCATATATTGTATTTACAATTTATAACGGTTTTGTTTTCCTTTTAACCAATAATCAACAATGGCTTTAAATGAGCGGAATATAAATTGTGTGTAAGAGTGCGGCCCACGCGGCGTATGAGGAATGTGGCGGGAATTTGTGGCGGGAATTGCTCATACGCCCGGTGGGTCCTGGTGGGTCCAAGTCCTTGGATGACAGTTCATTTGCCTGACGGAGTCGCACTGCAGGCAACTGCAATTACCGCGCTCCAAGGAGCGGTGCGGCTTTAGATTTTTCTTAGGAAGCCGAGACGAAGGCGCCAGCATTCCAAACTAAATTACAAACAAAAATGTTGCAACGAAAACGAAAACGAAAAGGAAACCGCAACAGCGAAAACGAAAAATGTAAACAGAAACCAAAAGGGCAAAGGGAAAAATTTTAGGAAAAAGGCAAAGGACATGGTGGGGCAACCCCAAAAAAAAAACAAAAAAAAAATCAAATTGAAAATGAAATGCAGGAGAAGGAGCAGCAGGAGCAGGAGCAGCAGGAGCAGGAGTAGCAGGTCCTTGGCGGCAAGTGACTGACGCCGTCTTTCAGTCGCCAACTATGAAACATTCATTCCTATAGCCACCACCATCGTCATGCTCCTGCCACTTCATCCAACGTCCTGCCTTCGTCCTTCGTCCTTCGTCCTTCGTGGCCTTGCTTATGCAATTTGGTGTGTGTTTCCCAAGAAACCTTTGTTGCATTATTGCCGCAATTTGCAGAAGTGGTGACGTGAGAGCCATCAGAGTGCTGCGTCCACGAATATTGCCCTGCCCGAGTCCTTTTTTTTCGTCCTTTTCGGGCCAGCGCCCCTTCTCACCTCCCCCCGCAGCCAGACAGCCAACAAATAACAACTAAGTTGGCAATTTGAAGTCGCGCGAGCCCAGCAAAGAACAAGGACAAGAAAAAAAATATTATTCCAATGCCAGGCGGTATACTCTTTCTTTTGTAGGAAGGGTAGATGTAGCTTTCTAATGGGATATGTCGTTTTAAGTATAGAGAAGGTATCACAGTTAAAAATATATAATACTTTCGGTGGAATTATGTCGGTTTTTCACGGGAAAAACATTTACATTTTATGCACAACAAAATATGATTTATAAAGGGAAATATTAGTTCATTTTAATCAAAAATCTACCTAAAATCTTCCTAAAACGACATAAATCTTTCAGAAAAAAACGACATAGCTCTGTCAACTAAAACGACATAAATTTGTCAGAAAAAAAACTATAAATCTGTAACAAAACGACGAATTAGTCGGATATTTTTATCATTTTTTAAGAAGTAATTGAACAGAAGTTCTTTTAAAAAGGTTTAACTTTGAAATTAGCTTTAGATTTCCTTAATTCTTGTATATAATTTTAAAAATTTAACTAAAAAAACTAAAAAAAAACCATTTTATGGTAGAGTAAAGCAAGAATATTACAAAGGACTGGCTGTGAGGAGAAATATAGAGATCCGGAATGTAGAGCAAAGTAATGCCAGTGCAAACAGCAACAACAATAAGAATAACAACAACAATAACAATAACAATAACAACAACAACTAGGAACCAACAACAACAACAACAAAGCCAAACAACAAAAACGAAAACAAAAACAATGCGGAATGGCTGAGGGCAGCTCATCTCTAAAGTGGTTAGCGTTGGCCACTTCAGTTCCGGATTGAGCCGGAGATTGGCCGGAGGAAAGCCATGGAAAGGGGTTCCACCACCGGCAGAGGTAGATTGACCGAAGGAAGCTTTGGTTGAGTGCCGTCCAAGTGCCGGTCGAAGGACATTGGTCATAACACCTGCACAACAGTTCATAAATAAAATAAAGTTAGCAACAAGCAAAGAGCTTGATTAAATTTTGATCCATACAAGTACAAGGAAAAAAAAGGACGCAGGACTCCGTAAACTCCGCCCCCCCCCCCCTCCCTCCGGCTGCAGTCACTTTGCTTTCTTTGATAAAACTGTAAAAGTGCCAATTATAAAAATAACAAGTTGGTCAAAAAACTTATGTTTCCTTGTTCTTCGTTCCGTATTGTTTATTTTTTGGCTTCGGTTTATTATTAAGTTCGTACCCAGAAATCCGTGATGGTGCAACAATGCCACGTATGTGTTTTTGGGGAGGTGAGGTGAACTACTCTGTGGCGTTTAAGTGGCAAGGACATTTACATGGCTTTCGGGCAACAGCAGCAGCAGCAGCTACTTTTTCGTAGCATACTTTTGCGGGCACATTGATTGGCCATCCTGCAGGAGGAGCTGGAGGAGCCAACTTGGCAAGCCAACTTGATCCGTCTACAGGCCTGCAGCCAAATCAGGTAGGGGAGAGGGGAGTGGGGAGTGGGGAGTGGCAAGGAGTGGCAAGGAGGAATGGGTGCTACGGTCAAGGAGTGGCAACTCAAATTGACTGCAGCTGAGGCCACACAACACGAATAAGTTTTGCAAGCGCAGCCCGAAAAACAAAAACTAAAAACAGGGCAAGCAGTGGCAACTTGTTTGGAAAGCTACAACGGGGCGGGGAATCCTTGAAAAAGGGGCGGGGTACACACAGAAAAACAAATATATTTTAGATAAAAATAGATTCAAAAAAAAACCTTTCAGATAGATATCCTTTCTAAGGACAACAAACCAAAGGCTTTCTATTCTGATCAAAAATAAAAATGAAGTAATTCTTCAAAAGTTTTTTTATTAAAATAAATGTTTTATGGAATATAAGATCAATTTTTGTTAGAGAAAAGGCTAGACTAGATGCAGAGAAATGGAGACAGAGGAGTGGCAAGATTTTGTGGCAAGAACAAGGACAATAATATGAAATAAATTCCAATGCGGAAACCGAAGAATGAGAAGTTGAGTGAGGCTCGAGTTGAGGCGAATTGGGGATTTCGCTAGGGATGACTAGAAGGACGGGGGCATGAGGCATGCGGCATGCGGCATGGGGCATGGGGCATGGGGCAGCTGGTTAAGTTGAAGAGCGAACCGTAAAAGGGCCAGCGTACAACAAATCCGTACAAATTGAATAAGAACTCAATCTTGGCTACTGTCAAAAAAAACTTTTTTTCGCTTTGTTTCTGGGCTCGTTGGAGTTCGAGGAGGGGACTGGCAGGATTGAAAAGGACCCGTGACCAGGATGGAATGATAAAAACACTAACACTGAGGCACACACACATTCTAGGATTCGAAGCCGGGGAAAACCCCGAAAACTCCAGAAGGTTTCTAGAAAAAACAAAACGTATGTCTTTTGTTTTTACATTTAGACATTGGAATACTGTGGAATTTTTCTCTACCAAAAAAATCCTTATTTGTTACAGAAAATGATCTTAAAAAAATCTAAAAACCCAGCATACCCTCCACACCTTCCATCCTTTACAGGGTATTGGAAAAAGAATTGAATTGAATTGAAATTCCTTGGCAATTGTTTGTGTATCATTATGGTCATCATCAGTGTCCACGATTTGGTGTGTTTGTGTTTGAGCTAGTGCCTGATATTATTATTATTATTATTATTATGATTATTTTTATTATTATAATGGCAATCGAAAGAGCGATGGAGTTTGGCTTTAAAGCCGAACAGAGGAGAACGAGTCCTGCCTGTCCGACGATTGATTTAGGTTTGCATACCAATAGTTGTGTCGGGATTGGGCTGCCGCGGCAGGAGGCAGGAGGCAAGAGGCAAGAGGCATGTGGCACGCGGCACGCGGCACAGGGCACTATTAATTATCATGTTAAAATGTAATTAATTAAAGATGTCGTCAACGTGCTCTGGCACATAACTTTCAATGAAAAGTTAATAAATTACATAATGCCGAAAACGAAATTACAAACGCCATCAACGAGCCACGACAGGCCGCAAAGGCAGCAACAGCAGCAGCAACAGCGGCAGCAACAAAAAATTATTAAATATCACAAAATAGCAAATAAACGATTTCTGATAACAAATCAAATAATATGTGTGTATGTTGTGTGTGGAAACCACAGCAAAACAAATTAATAAATACATAATAAATATGCGTCATAATAATGACTAAAGAAAAATCAGAAACAATAAATTTTATTTGAGTAGTTGTCAGGCCCGTCCCTGTCCCTGCTGTCCCTGTCCCTGCTACCTGGAAAGGTTTTACCAAATAAAGGACCAAAGGACACACCCCCAAAAGAGAAGGCCACACAACAAACAATCCTCGACATGTCATAAACGTTTATAAATTTTCATGCGCGTAAATAAAATTGTTACAATATTAAAACTGATGCCTTGTGCTACATTAAATAGAGAGTTTTTTTTTTGTTTTTTTGGAAGGATGAGAGGGCGTAACGGTGTGCGCTTTAAAATAATTTATCGCAAGCAATATTCACAAACGCAAAGACACTGAGACACGCACAAACATGCTTAATACGTGCGTCAAGGTTCGAGTGCGTGACGCGTGTTTTGTTTTGTTTGGTTTTTTTTGGGTGTCGGGTGTCGGGTGTCGGGTGTGACGGCGATGATCTTTGGTTTTTTGGCTCACATTTGTAAGCAAGTCAGGCAATCGCTTGCCCAATTAAGTGCGATGAAGCACCACCGTAACCCACCACCTCCATCGCCTCCTGGCAGCAAGCAGCAAGCAGCAGCACACACGCATTCACCCGCTGCGAGAAACCCATAATTGTTATCACAATGGCTAATTCGACAAAGTCAAAGGACTCGGATTCTAACAGCCAAATAAACAGAGTGCTTCCGCCTCCCTTTTTCGCAGGCTCAATTAAAAAAGGGAAAAGGCAACCCTCCCTCGGAACAGCGCTGGTACTTTGATTTCTAAAGGACCTTAATGCAAGAGTCCTTGTGATAATTGCTTGGCTTGGATGAAACATTGAGAGAAGAGTAAATAACAAAATAAATCTCTGTAAGAGGGAAAGCAGGATACTTGAATTTATGAAAAGCCAAAAACCGTCAAGGATCAAGGATATCCGCGGATAAGCCACCTGAAGTAACTCCTTGTAAAATCTGTTGCACTTTTCAATCCGAAAGCATTCGCGCTGGACACGTCCAATCGCTGACAGCTGCCACAGCAAGTGCAGCAGCAGCAGTAGCAGTAGCAGCTGGTTTGTGCCACCACCACACCACACCATGCCACATCAGAATGTGGCAGCCAAAAGGCGACACCGCACAAAAGGAAACCGCACTGCCCGCACACATATCTGGCGTTGCGTTTTGCCTCCTTAATTTTCGTCCTTTTTTTTCTTTATTTGTTGACGCCTTCATGGATGCACCTTTTGAGAAATTGTCTGACTTGTCAATGTCACAATGCCAGCGAAGGGAGCCCTTTAAGGCACAAACACTGAGAGAAATAATGATAGCTTGAGATCCTTGAACAACATATCCAAGAAATCTGTATTTTAGAAGGAACGAGTGGAAAAATATATAAAGAACATTTTGTTGAGAGATTTTGATGCAGATTGATAGGGAATCGAAATACGAATCGTTTGAGGTATTCCTCTTAAGAATCGGATACGAATCAGATGAGATATAGCCATCGATTAGGGCTATATATGCTTTTTCTTGGATTTTCAAACTTTTCAAGGGGATCCATCAGAAAATTTTGAAAAAAATTGAAAAAATATTCTTGTCCAATGTTTTGATGCAGATTGATGGGGAATCGAAATACGAATCGTTTGAGGTATTCCTTTTAAGAATCGGATAAGAATTGGCTGAGATATAGCCATCGATTTGGGCTATATATGCTTTTTCTTGGATTTTCAAAATTTTAAAGGGGATCCATCAGAAAATTTGGAAAAATATTGAAAAAATATTCTTGTCCAATGTTTTGATGCAGATTGATAGGGAATCGAAATACGAATCGTTTGAGGTAATCCTCTTAAGAATCGGATAAGAATTGGCTGAGATATAGCCATCGATTTGGGCTATATATGCTTTTTCTTGGATTTTCAAGGGATTGGAAATCGAAATAAGAAGCGTTTAGGTTATTCGGATTGATAGTCTGATCAAAAATTGTCTAAGATAATGGCACTACAAAGGGTGATGTATGGGAATTACTAGGATATATATACAAAAGATCTTGAAATTTTTTAAAGTGTACTTGAAAGCCTGAAAAGGAGGCTACAGCATGCCGTTTATCAAATGCAATGGCACCCCTTTCGATGCGTTTATCTTAGTCCTTTCAAAGCACCGACTCGCCACCCTCCGCTGTGGCACCTTCCCTGCCCCCAGCCCCTAGCCCCTAGCTCCTAGCCACTCCCCCTTCCTTTAAACCTAATACTAACCCACTTTTATTCCATTTTGCGTTGAAGAAAAAGCGCAAATCAGCCACAATTGCCGCTGACAGACGCAAGCATCCTGCTTTGCCTTTTATGTGTGTCTTCTCACAGGACATCTTGCATATGTGTCTGTCTATGTCTGTGTGTGGGTATGTGTGTGTGTGTGTGTGTCTGTGAGTGTGAGCGTCACTTTGTGGTTGCCTTTCACATCCTCACACACACACATTCGTGTGCTTGGCTTTGACATTATTTGTGCTGCAAGCTGACAGATTTTCGTTACGGCAGCATTAAATTGAATTTTGACATTTCTTTGCATGCATATCGAAATAGGCGTTTTGGGGGCGTGGCAAACACCTGGCCTCCTCAACCAACCAACCAGCCACACCCCTTTGATGTCGCGTTTCCTGTCACATAAAGGCTGCAAAAAAGAAAGCACCAGAACTGCTCCAGTGTCCAGCGGAGTTTAGAAAAGCTTTAATATTATTGCCTCGAAAATTGAACGGAAATTACTTTAAAAATGATTCAGTTGTATTATTAATTAAAAACAAATAAAAATGTTGTTACGCATGTTATCTTTAGATATATTTTTTCGGCTTGTAATTTAAAATAGAAAGGATGGGAGAGGAATGTGTTTTTATACTTCAAATTTTGTTTATCTTTCACAGAATTAAAACCATTTTTAAATGCAATATCTGTGATATTATTTAAAAAAATTATCTTTAATAGATATATTTTTTATTTAAATCCAAAGAAAACGTTTCTCAGAGAAGTTGAAAAAAAAAAACAAATTTGTACTACATGGCGTATGAGTAATATTTTTTTGTGATACTTTAAAGTCTTGGAAAAAAATAGAACAAAAAACGGGATTGATGTTCCTATTTTCGATGGAAAACGAATACTATTTGATGATTTCGTGTGCTGCTTTGATTTCGAGACTGGGACTCCGGTATCCTTTTCAAGGATCAAATCTGTCCGGACTTTGGCTCCACCGCTGTGTGGCCACCTTGAAAATTAATTTCTCACGTTTCAGGAACAATTTGTATGGCCGGAAGTGTTTTCAATCCGTTGCGGCGGCAGCAGAGGCATGCCACTGCTACTTCCCCTTCATTCCTGCCGCATCCTGATGCCCCTCCACCTTACCCCACCTTCCGCTATTCGCTAATGAAGGTTTCATATTGCTCTCGGATCCTGCTGCTGCTACTCCTGCTCCTGCTCCTGCACCTGCTGCTGCTCCTGCTGCTGCTGCTGCTGCCTGTTGTTACTGGATGTTTTGGCACGGCATTACCCGGACACACAAATCGCCGCACGTAGCACCCCACCATGCTCCCGACTACCGACTCCCGACTCCTGGATCCTGGATCCTGACTCTTTAACGGGACTGCAGTCCAGACACCGGACAACGCTCACACACAAGGCAGGGGCGAAGCTAAAACACATTTATTATTTTAATTAAGGGTCTTGAAAGACTCACTTCGATGGCTTTCTTCTTCGTTTCTATAAAATTTTCTAGTTTGATTTTTAGATTTTGGAATTTTAAATTAATATTTTAACTTTAGTTTAGATTTTCATCAAAATTAGAAATAAGATTTCATGTTTTCCATAAACTATGCAACTTTGCAACACTTTTATTTCGAAACGGGGCTGCCAACTTTAATATTTTCATCTCGTAAAGCGCAAAGCAATAAAAATAAATCATTTTCAAACACTTTTTAGAGTATGGAGTCCTTGGTAATCGAAACACTTGTCGAAAAATGAGAAAAGGACATGCGGTAGCCGCGCCCCTTTTTGCCTACGCCCCTGGTACACGCACACATACATACGTTTGATATTTTTGGAGCGTGTAAAGTGATTTTTGTGCTGGTGTTGGTCTTGTTTTTGTTGTTGTTGTTGTTAGTCCTGTGGCTATTGTTGTTGTTGTTAGTCCTGTGGCTATTGTTGTTGTTTTTCTTGTTGCTTCTGTTTCAGTTTTCTGGTGCCGTTAGTTTTGCTTTGCTTTGTTTTGCTCTGGTTTGGTTTGCTTTGGTTATTATTAGCTTCCACTAGGGTTCCTATTCCTTGAACATCCTTTTCCCCTCCCCCCCCCCCCCCTCACTTTCTTCCTTTCTTTTCCATTCCGTTTGCGTGTGTGTGTGTGTGTGTTTGTCCAAATTGCACAGGATTATGGGTCTTAATTTTATGATTGCTTCTTTAATCAGCCTCCGTAACTGCACGCCAATTATGTCCTGCTTCGTGCTAATTGTTTCTTCTTCTGTTTCGCCTTTCTCTTTCTCTTTGCTGCTTTATCCTGGGCATTCCTTTGACCCCCTGCCTTGATATCCTCGTAATCGATGTGTGTTATTTGCGATTAGTCGAGCACCAAATGAGTTGGACAGGCCCGAAGGATACCGGCTGGCAGGATGTGCGGGTCCCACGTCACGTTTTCTGCACTGAATTGAAGCCAACGACAAGGACGACTCGGCTCGGACTCTATTCATTTGTCCTGTTACACTTGGGGAAAACATTATTTCCCAAAAAAAAAAAAAATAATTACTTTTATTCAAACCGGAGTTGAACCTGGCAGCTTTTACTCTAAGAAGAATCTTTTTAGGATTATGAATTCTAGGAAAGATGAACTAGTTCTTGAAAAAGACTATTTCGCACAGTGTATTTGTTAGACAGAAACGTAATGAAACCATGCTTAACCATAATAAAATGTTGCGGCATTTCGTACAACCTGCAAAACATGGATGTATCTGAACCTGAGATGATCCTGTGACAAGAAACCGCCTACATGTTGCAACAACCTCCGGCCTCCACCCCCCCCCCCCCCCCCCCACCTCACAGCCCCCTCGTGGCAAGCCACAACAAACTACATGCAACTAATGCTCTATATCTTTGTCAGAACCGATGAACAGTGGAAAAAGGATTAAATATTTACTCGATTAACTATCAAGTTGACAGGGATAATAGTTAATGTTCCAAAGTTTTTGAATAACACAAAATGTAAAAGACTTTTTTAATATTTTTTTATTCAGAAACTTTCTAAAAACCTCTTTCCATTGTAACTCCTGGAGATGACAGGTGAATCCTGCCACAGGACCTTCCTACTGCCTACGTTCACCTCAATCTCGACGAACAACAGAGCAATAAAATATTTTACATTCGCCCATGCCGCAATAATTTTAGCGCACTTGGCCCCAAAGGCTATGGTCCTGCCCGAGGACATAGATCCGGGGAAGCCAAACAAAAAAGGACATGTATAAATTCACTTTTGACCGGAAAGAGAGAATTATATTAATAATAAGCAAAAGCAAATAAAGAAAAAGCCAACAGAAAGAGAAGCCGCAACGGTCAGTGGTTATCTAATTATCCTGGCAAGGATATGAGAATTATGCACAGAAACAAAAAATGTAAACATTTAAAGGATTTAATTCCTGGTAACTCCAGTTTGGATAAAAATATACTTTTTTATTTCAATCTAAAGTGGAATTTATTTCCAAATTTAAGGTTTCCTTTATGATACATAGTGTATGAAAAGGACCTGATTGATTGTGTTCCCTGTAAGCCAGATACAAAATTTGTCAACTGTTTTTGGGGGCTTGAGGTTGCCAGTTCCAGGATTTCCAGGATAACCTCAACTAATTATAACTTTGATGCAGTTGACCCAAAACCTTTGAAGCGCTTACGCGTGTATTTCGCGTTTTCATTTCGCTCCTCGTTGCCTCGGTTGTCGAGGACAACAATTCGGATGTCAAAGGAGCTCCGTGCAGGGATGCATAGAGTAGCGGAGTGACAAGGCAGAAGCTGGATCTGGATCAGGAGCAGGAGCAGGAGCAGGAGCACGGGTAGGTGTCGGGAATGGAGTTTGAAAAGTCGGAAAAGTGGTAGGAGAAAAGCTGAGCGCACTTTTCGGCGATTTCCCGGAAATCTTGCTCACCCAAAAGGCTTCGAGAGTCATTAAGTTTATTAAGTGGCCGAGCAGATAACCCAAATGAGTGCATGCCAAATGGAAGCCAACGCAATTTGCACTTCAGTCCGGCCTCTTATATGCACAGCGAGAAAAAATCAAATCAAAAGGAATCAAAAACGAAGAAAGTTGGAAAAAATTGATAGGAATTCAAAGGCTTTTGAAAGATTTAAAGGAAAACTTTACTTAAAATATCTCTCTTTAAGGCTTTTAAATAAAACTGAGAATAATAAAAGGGTTTAAAGGACAAATATTAAACTTAAAAAACCCTGAAACCCCTATTTACTGGAAATACATCAAAAGAACTTCGATAAAGAGAATGTTTTTTGGTAAATTTCGCATTTTCTAAAATCGAAATCAAAAGCCATAAACAAAAGTTCCATGTAAAGACGCGATTATTTTCGAATTAAAGAAGATTTAAGATCTATCTTTCCCTCGTTTTTATGTTTTTTAAATATGCATAGACAGTCTCCGACTGTTTTGGCTGCATTATTGCATCTTTTTTGCGTTTTTTTCTGTTTTTTTTTGTGTTTTTTTTGTCGGTGTGCCTATGCAAATAGCTCAGACTGGAGAAAACTTTTCCACGAGCAGCGAAAATTCGAGGGAAAGTAAGGGAAATGGAACAGATATAGAGAACGAGAACGAGAACGAGAGAAACGGAAAAAAGCAGAGGAGATAACAAACAAATTGCCAGGACCATTGAAAACTTAAGATTATCGCCTGGCTTTTTGGTAGCCGCCTTTTACTTAGTTTTACTTAAGTTTTCCATACTTAACTCTATTCCACTTTTGGAGAGGAGGGCAGGTGCCTTCTTTGCACAAAAACAAAGCGGCTTATCTCTGCAGTTAATGCAGAGTTGGCCAAGAAACTTTCTTAATGGCGATAAGTAGATAAAAACTTGAAGGTAACCATAATTAAACTGGAAATCTAAGACTAGCACTTACCCTTAATGCCTTTTAAATGCGTAGAGCAATTCAAATTTGCCGCCTATTCGATTGACAATCCACCGATAATGACAGTCGATAACGATATCGATCAGAAAAAGTGTTATCTCGAAAGGTTTTTTAATCGAACGTCGTTAAGTCCTTTGGTCACACTGCATTCGCATCTGGAAACCGCACGTGGAAAACACTAAAGCGAATTTTTAAGAAAAACAACGCAATTACCTTACAATTTCTCGAAAATGGAGGTGGAAAATATCAAGGCCGACGCCTTCGAGCCGGCAAAGAGGGCAACCAAGCGCAGTGCCGATGCCAGCAACCAGCAGGACGTTGAGATGCAGGTGGACGAGGCGACTGGTATCGAGGGAACCTCCCAAGCCAAACGGGGATCGGCCCCACCGAGGGCCAAGAAGGCCAAGAGTGAGATGCGCAAGGTGTCCGTGCCGCCACACCGATACTCCTCCCTCAAGGAGCACTGGATGAAGATCTTTACACCCGTCGTGGAGCACATGAAGCTGCAGATCCGCTTCAACATGAAGGCGCGCCAGGTGGAGCTGCGTGTCGGACCCGAGACGCCGGACATTGCCAATCTGCAGCGAGGCGCCGACTTTGTGCGCGCCTTTCTCTGCGGCTTCGAGGTGGACGACGCCTTGGCCCTGCTCCGGCTGGAGGATCTCTTTGTGGAATCGTTCGAAATCAAGGATGTAAAGACGCTGCGCGGTGACCATCAGTCACGTGCCATCGGTCGCCTGGCCGGCAAGGGTGGACGCACAAAATTCACCATCGAAAACGTGACCAAGACCCGCATCGTCCTCGCCGACAGCAAGATTCACATTCTGGGCAGCTACCAGAACATCCAGCTGGCGCGTAGAGCTGTCTGTAATCTGATCCTGGGCTCCCCGCCCAACAAGGTCTACGGCAATCTGCGGACCGTGGCGTCGCGTCTCTCTGAGCGCATGTAATCGGGGACTGAGATCCCGGACTGAGATAGTTGCGTTTTTTTGTATAGCTTTAGTAATAAATAATAAATATAACATGTAATTCATACATTTTTACACAATATACACACACACAGGAAATAACGATTGGAATTGATTACGCATGAAGATTAGGTTCGGATTAACCACTTAGCTTGGTGAGGATGAGCAGCAGCAGCATGAAGAAGGTAACGGCGGCCAGGACCAGGATGACGCACATCTTGCGGTTCTTTCGCTGGTACATCTCGGCCTTGTGCAGTTGCCTCAAGCCCTCGGAGACCCGGGTCTGCGTCTGCTCGACATTGTAGTCGATGCGATCGAGGACAGTTCCCTGCTCTTGCACCATGTGTCCCAGGTCTTTGAAAATGTCATTCAGATCGTAAATGGACTTGACTATTTTTGTTACCTCCTGTTCGCGGTGCCGGGCCACCCGCGAGTTCTCCTCCTCAAAGAGCAGCAACTGCTGTTGGGTCATCCGGCTGGCTGGTGGTCGTTGGAAGTGGTCGTCGATGGCTTGTTCGTCCTCCTCGAAAAGCAGGGAAGCTGTTCCGGTGCCTCCACCCGTGGCAGCACCTGCCCCATTCACAGGTTGCAGGAAATTGTCAAAGGAATCCACGAAATTGTCGGCCGGCTGATCGCCCAACTCCACATTGGTGAAGACATCGCCGCCGGCGCCGTCGTCGAAGTACTTCTGGGAGCGCTCCTCCCGCGAATTGAGCTGCAGCAGATAGGCGTTCTGGCTGGAGCGGAACTTAAGCGTCAGCTCCTGCAACTGGAGCAGGGCACAGTGCACGGCGTTGGTGGTGAGGCGTTGCTCCATCTTGGTGCCCACTCCGAGGCTAGAGCGCACGCACTGGATGTGCCGGTGCGTGGAAGTGATCAGCTTGGACACGATCTGACTAAGGACTTCGATGTCGCACTCATCGTCACGCTGGTCATCAAAAGCAGGACGCAGCAGGTGGCGGGCATGGAGAGAGCCCAGTTCATCCAACTTGGGCTTGATTCTGGATTGGGAATATTGTTTATTTTTACAGTAATTATGTCTTCACCAAATGACTCACTTGGACATGGTGTACTGGGCCTCCTCGAACTTGTCCAGCCAGGATGGTGGTGTCCCATAGTCGTCCTGTAGCTCCAGGCCCTCCTCTGCCTCACGCACCGAGTGCTTCAGCAAGCGCTCTGCATCGCTGCCCCTCTTTGGAAACGAATCATATTATTAAAAACAGACTTTACCCCTTTTTGTTGTCCAACTCACCCGATCGTCGTAGTGGCTGCGATTCTTGGAGGCATTGTTTCGCATGATGACGAACACCTCCGTCAAGTTGCGCGACGTCATGGTGTGTGGCTGTCTCTAAGCGTCAATTGGGTGAGATAAATGACATCCTCGGCTGTTGTCCGTGGATGGAAATTGCGAAAATATGCTTCAAAACATATGGATTGCTATTTTCGTTTTATTATTTTCTACAACCCCCCCACCGATAGCACATTGATGATAACTTATTGGCGCTGCCAGACATCGATGACATTACCGGTTCAAATAAAATCACCCGTTTCACAAAACAAATGAAATTGAAGAAAGAAATTAAGGAAATCCTGAATATATGAATTCGAAGATAATAATTTGTAATTTATATTAAATAGAGGAAAAACATCAATATTGACTTGCGTGGGGTATCAATAGTGGAAAGGAACGGTATAAAAAGTTAATCCTACAATTCAATTTTTTTTTGTATGACGTTTTATTATTTATTATACTTTTCATATTTATCAATAAAAAACATTACTTCGATAAGAACTTTTCAAACGTTAACAATATCGAAATTCTCCAGAATATAGCCAAGTTGGCAGCCCCGCTGCCAAACATCGATGTTTGATGTTACCGATGTTTTGAAAATTCTACGGTTTTGTGGGCTGTGGGCTGGAATTGACATTCAAAAACATTTAGTTAGAGTAAATCGAGCGAGTGCGTGCGCCTGTCCGAAGAAATTGCGTGTCGTAACGATTCTCTAAGACATTAGACCCAACAAAACGAACAAAGGCCAGCAGAAGAACCAAAATTCATTCCAAACCAGAGTCACTGACAAAAAAAAGTGAAGAAAAACCGTCTCCTCCTCCGAGTGCAGTTCTGTGTTTTTGTTGTGTTTTGGTGTTTTTTTACCCTGCTGCGTGCGTGAGTGACGACATTGAGACCGCCCCGCCACCCGCACCACCCGCCACGCCCCCGTAAGCCAACCCCCCTCCTGGGAGGGGGCAATATGTGCCATGCTTCTGTTTCTAGGCTGAGTCCAAACGAGGGTGTGGAGCACTAGGAAAATTCTCGTTCTCCACCTACAAACGTCCTAATCCCCCTCCCCCCCCTGACAAACGAAAAGAACAAAAAAATATTCAAAGAACAAACAAAAACCGAAACCGAAACGTCATGTTCAATCGCCAGGCCAGTGGCCAGGGATCTGGTACAGGATCGGGAACGGGAACGGGCACAGGGACAGGCACAGCTCCGCCACCACCACCGCCGCCACAGCCACCGCCGCCAGCCACAGCTACGGGAGGAGGCAGTGTCCAGGCCACTGGATCAGGGTCTGGTTCTGGATCGGGCTCTGGATCAGGCTCTGGCTCTGGCTCTGGCTCGGCCTGCTTGCCTCTGAGCCCGTCCTTGGATCTCTACCTGCGACCGTTGCGCTTCCTGGACGCCAAGTGGCTGCGCGCCGATCTCATTGCCTCCCTGCGCCACGCCTCCGAGGGCGCCGTACTGTGGAACCACCTGATCCAGGACTGCGAACTGGTCTCCTCGCCCGCCGCCCCCATCCTGAATGCCCGCGGCCAGCTCTCCTACTTGGGGGACGACGGCAAGCACTATTGCGGGGCCCAGCAGCTCAAGTGCTCCTGCTGCCAGCCAGAATACTGCGGTCCGCTCTCGGCCTGCAACTGCAACGGGTGCCGGCCCCTGGACTCGGACACCGCCATCAAGAAGCTAACCACCCAGGCGGCCGCCCAGCAAGCGCAGCATCTCAGCCAGGCCACCGATCTGGTGCTGAACGGTTGGCTTTGGAGTCAGCCGCCCAGCCAGCAGGCGCGTCAGGAGTGCCAGCGATCCCTGATCTCGGAGCTCCAGGAGCTGGCACTGCGAGCAGCCGGCAACTGCCTGTCGGCCCAGCATCTGCGCCAGCAGCTCTTCATCTACGAGCGGTATTTCGTGGCCCTAAAGCGGGAGCGGGAGAAGGAGCGCAGTGCTCAGCCAGCTGCGGGCAATCAAACCAATGCCAGCGCCAATAACAACCTGGCCGGAGCCACCACAACCACGACAACAGCCACCAGTCTGGCTGCTCCCATCACCGGAAACCCAAATGCGGCAACAGTAGTGGAGTCATCCCTGCAACCGGCCGAGCCCGCGGAGCACGGAGCTCTGGGTCTGGCACGCGTGGCCACCCGGGCTGCCCTGAACTTTAGCTTCGCCTTCCTGCGACGCGCCTGGCGTTCTGGGGAGGACACGGAAATGTGCAGCGAACTACTCAGTGAGGCGCTGGCTTCGTTGCAGGAACTCCCAGAGGCCACACTCTTCGAGGCGGCTGTGGTGTCGCCGCTCTGGGTGGAGGTCATGGAGCGTTCCATCAAGTTCCTGCGACTGGTGGCGCTCGGCGATCCCATGGGAGGTCGCTGCACGGCGCCACTTAACGACCGCCACACGGCCTTGTGTCTGCTGCTGGAACTCGGCGTTCAAAAGGGCACCCTGGCCGCCACCTTGGAGTGCGTTGTCCTGCTGCTGATGCTCTGGGAGAAGGATCGCGCCGGCAACGACAACCGAGACATGCCGCGCAAGACGGGAGCCCCGCTCCTGCGCATCCTGCAGCGTTACCAAAAGATCGGTCCGGCCTCGGCGAAGTCCGGACAGGCGGCCGGGGCCGAGCCAGCGCCGGTGGCCAGTGCCACGGAGACCTTCCTGCGTTTCCTGTCGCTGCCCAAGAGCAGTGCCGCCATCGTGGACTTGCGCCGAGCTGCGGTGGTCATAATTTCGCATCTGGATCGCCTGGCTCAGCCTCTGATGCCGCGCTGCCTGCTCCGGGGCCAAGTTCCAGCCGCCTCGCCGGGCTGCGGTGCCCAGCAGCGAATCTATGCCATGGGCTGGCCTATTCTGTCCAAGGATCAGCAGGGATTCAGCTCGGAGCCGGCCCTCAGTTGCGGCGAGACTGGCACATCGGCTCCGCTGCTCAACTGTCGGTTCCAGGTGAAGCAGGTGGCCTGCAGCGAGAGCCAGGTGCTGCTCCTCAGCCAGGAGGGCAAGCTGCATGCCTGGCGTCTGTCCAAGCCGGAGGCGGAGCCCCAGCCCCTCGAGGAGGCCGGCCACGAGACGTTCATCAGCATTGCCGGGCACTGTGAGGGACGCCACTTCCTGGCCATCGATAGCAATCGTAAGTGGGGATTAATCTTGGTTAGAAAAGTAGCATTCCTAGTTCTTAGTTCCAAAATTGTATTATTTTTTTTTTTAATGATTTAGTTTATAGTTTAATATTGTAAACAAAATATTATAGAAAATATCATTTAAGGTATTTAGTTTTTATTTTATAAAATAGGAAAGTAGTCCTTGAAGTCTTTAAAGTCTTTGAAATCTTAGTCTTAGTCTTTAAAGTCTTTTTAGTCTTATCTTTGATAATCTATTTAAAAATTAATACTTCTATAAATAAGTATAAAAAATACACCTAATATATTGTCTAAACTATTTCTATTTGATCCCAGAATCGAAAGATTGACAAGATCTTGAAATGATTCATCGACAAATCAAATTTGAAACCCTTCAGTCGTCTGTCAGAAATCAGAATCATGACTTTCAAGTCTCTGACTCTGTGAAATACCTGGGAATATGATCTCTGATCATTGAAATATCTGGGGAATCTGGGGAATACGAGATCTCTAGACTATTTAGTCTTGCATTGAGCTATTATTTACATATCGTTTGAAAGGAATTTGTTATTGTTTTGCGATTTCTGCGATTTAGGTTTGAGAATCAACAGCAAATGTTTCTCCTTTGGAGAAGGTCGAGAAGGTTTTAGTTTCTGGCTTTGAATTATGCATCGATTGCAGCTCTAGTTTCTGTTTTAAGGTTGTTGTTTTAATTAAGTTTTTAATTAACATTGGAATCAAAATTGCGATTTAGATTTGTCACCAAAAGAGCAACTGTTTTACTCAATGGGTTTCCTAATTGTTTTTAGAGTTTCTTTGTTTTTTTTTAATGATGAATAACATTTGTTTTTAAAGTGATTAAAATGATTAAGACGATTTGATTATCTGGTAATCAATTAATGGGAATTACGCATCCGTTTATTAAGCTGCTTTGGAGCTATTAAGAAAACCTCCTCCTCATTTATAATCTCGTTACTTTTCCGCAGACAATGCCTATTCGTGGGGCGCTGGAGAGGACCATCGCTTGGGCCATGGCGATACACATGCCCGCGCCGTGCCCACCAAGATTGCTGCTTTGGAACAGCACTGCGTCCAGTCGGTCTTCTGCGGCTGCTCCTACAGCGCGGCCATCACCTGCGGCGGCAACCTTCTGACCTGGGGCCGGGGCACCTACGCCCGCCTGGGCCACGGCAACAGCGACGACCGCTGCCTGCCCACCCCGGTGGCAGCCCTGTCCGAGCACATGGTGGTGGACGTGGCCCTGGGCAGTGGCGACGCCCACTCGCTGGCCCTCACCTCGGAGGGATTGGTCTTTGCCTGGGGCGATGGCGACTACGGGAAGCTGGGAAATGGGAACTGCAATGGCAGTCTGCAGCCTATCCTGGTGGAGTCCCTGCCGCGGGTGCAGCGCGTCTTCGCGGGCTCCCAGTACTCGGTGGCGCTGAGCAGCGAGGGTCAGGTCTTTACCTGGGGCAAGGCCACCTGCCTGGGTCATCAGCTGGTGGAGCGCAGTGTCCAGGGATGCAGTGTTCCGCGTCTGGTCAGCAGTCTTCAGGTGAGTTCTCCTTCTCGGTTGCTCTTCCTTGCGATTTATCCAAAATTTTTAATCTCTTTCCAGCACAAACGCATCGTGGACGTGGCCGTGGGTGTGGCCCATTGCCTGGCCATTTCCAGCAGCGGCGAGGTCTTCGGCTGGGGCCGCAACGACAGCCAGCAGATCTGTCCCGCCTCCATCTCCACCGAGCCCCTGCTCCGCACTCCCATCCTGGTGGCATTGCCCACGCTCCCGGCCAGCGGAATCGCCTGCACGGCGGGTCAGAGTCTGGTCTGGACCCAGAGCTCCCACCAGGGTGTGCCGCTCCGGGCTCCCTTCGTCATCGATCTGGGAGAGCCCACTTTCCGGCTGCTCGACCAGCTACTGGGCATGTGCATGTGCAGCAGCCAGGACAACCGGCAGACGCCCAACCAGGAGAGCGAGTGCATTGCTGTCGCCTGCTTGAATCTGGTGCGTCTGCAGCTGCTGGCGTTGATTGCCAACGGCGTGGAGCCTCGTCATGTGGGTCTCTCTAGCGGCAGTCGGTTGCTGGGAAGTCTCAAGACCAGGATACTGGGTCTGGCCGGAGGCAGTCAGGTTCTCCGAACCATCCAAGTGGCGGCGCAACAGGCCCTACAGGTGAGTTTCCTACCCTAAGCCCTGGTCATCAATTTGATGTTTTATCCTCTTCCAGGATGGATGGAGTGTACTCCTCCCCACGGCGGCGGAACGTGCCCAGACCCTCACCTCGCTGTTGCCCTCGGAACCGGGCCAGGCCTCCTCCGTGGGTCACCGCTTCATGACCGACCTGCTGGTCAGCTCGCTGATGGCCGAGGGCGGTCTGGAGTCGGCCCTGCAACATGCCATCCGACTGGAGAGCAGCTCCTGTTCGGCAGACTGCGGGGATGGCATCCATTTGCCGCTCCTCCAGCTGATCACCCGACTGCTGGGCAACAACGCCGCCCTCACCCAGACGCGTCTCTTGCCGGGATTGGGCAAGCACCATCAACAGCAGCAGCTGCTGCTCCTGCAGCAGGAGAAGGAGGAAGAGGAACGCGAGCAGCAGCGCCACCATGCCCAGGAACCGAGTACCAGTCCCAGTCTGAGTCTCTTGCATCGCTTCCAACGCCTGCTGCTGGCCCACATCCACCAGGCCGATCCTGAGGAGGAGACCACTGGCGCTGAGGCCCTGCTGCTACAGTACCTGCACGCCCTGATCCCCGCCTGCGTAGCCACTCTGCAGCAGGCCCATGAGCTGGCGCTCCAGTGCCGGGAGCCGGGAGAACATCCGATTGGCCAGCAACTGGGGCACCTGGGTCGCGTCCTTCAGGCCGATGTGTCGGATGCCCTGCTCCACGAACTGCTCGTGGGCTTGGTGCTCCTGAAGCGCGATCGTCCCCAGTGTCTGGCTGGCTTGCGGTGGGCACGACTCTTCCTGCCCCTGCTCCGTGTCCTGGACCGATTGAACAGGGCCCTGGGCGAGGGAGAGCTGCGCGACGGCGACGACATGGGCTGGCCGGGCATCATTTGCCGCGGAGGCCCCAAGAACGGAGGTCCTCCGCCCGCCGATCCGGAGACCCACTATGTGCGACGCGCGGACATGGAGAATCTTCTCTTGGATGGAAGTCGTTGCATTATCCTGGCAGGTTATGTCTGCGATTTGTCTGGCTACAAGTGGGTGACCTGGTTCTCCTTTTGAATCCTTGTATAAAATCCTGTTCCCTTCCAGCTGTGAATCGGAGACATTGCGTGGCATTCTGGACAACGGCCTGGGCAAGGATCTGACAGCGGACCTGAGCAGTCCTGCTCATAGAAGTGCCATGGAGCAGATACTCCAACATAACAAGCTGGGCAAGTACATGTCCCAGGCGGGAGGAGAGGAAAAGGTAAGTTTCCACTTCAAACAGACACCTTTGACCAAAAGCCATGACCAGAATCCTTTACAGAGCACACCTGCGGGACCCACCAGGCTGACACACTTCAGCTCCGAGTGCGCTCTGGCCCAGCTCCTTGGTCTGGTGGCCAATTTGATGTGCAGTGGACCGGCCCTACAACCAGCCGAGCTGCAGTGCCGCCAACTGGACAAGTCCAATCTGCTGAGCGGCGGCCTGCAGCTGCTGCAGCCATACAATCCCTTTGACGAGGAGAAGGGAGAGGCGCGCAGCAGCCACAGTTGTCACAGCACGGCCGGGAACACGCCCACAGATCAGCCCCCGCCCCTGCCCATCCAGCACCCGCTGCAGCAGCAACAGGTTCCGGGTCAAGTGCGCGGCAAGTCCCAGTTACAGCAACGGGCAGAGGCTTTTGTCACGGGTCTGGCGGAGGCGCGACTCTCAGAGGCGCCGGTGGCCGCCTGGGTTACTCTCACCGAGCGCTACTGCAAGGCCCATAACCTAATGTGGCACCAGGAATTCGCCACGGAACATCCCGTCCAGGAACTGGAGCGTCTACTCAGTGCCGTGCTCATTCGGCACCAGTACCTCGGTGGCTTGGTCCTGAATACTCTCGAATCGGAGGCGGATTCGCCGCCGCCACGACAGCTGGGCGAGATCATACGACTGGTGCACCAGGCCAAGTGGTCGGTGGTTCGGACGCGGCAGCAACTGAACCGCAGCTACAAGGAGGTGTGCGCCCCCATCCTGGAACGTCTGCGCTTCCTGCTCTACGAAGTGCGTCCTGCGATTAGTCCCCAGCAGCGTGGACTGCGTCGCCTGCCAATCCTCCAGCGTCTGCCGCGCTTCCGGATGCTAGTGCGCCGCCTGCTCCAGGAACTGCGCTCTGCCCGACAGCCGGCCAAGCCGGAGGACCTGTTGAACGCCACCATACAGCAGCAGCAGGAGCGGGAACAGGAGAAGAAGCCACAGGACAAGCAGCAAGAACAGCAGGCAGCCGAAGAGGAGGAGGAAACCCTCCTACGGCGCCTCAACGAGCGCCAGATCCACGGCGAGGGCGAACTAGACCCCGCCCTGATGCAGGACATCGTCGACTTTGCCCTGCAGGACAGCTGCGACGTGGAGACGGCTCGCCGCGCCATGTACTGTCAGATGCAACGCTACCAGCTGCGTCTGGCTGGGCTACAGCTCGTCCAGCAACTGCTCGAGCTGCACGGCCTCCTAGACGCGGCGCAGTACAGCCTCCTGAATGGCTTCCTGGGTCTGCATTTGAATCCCGGAACCGGAGGAAGTGGTTCCACTAGTCAATCGGGCAGCTCCCTGCACGTCCTGGGGCAGCTGAACATGATCAGTGCCTACCAGAAGACCCGCCTGTTGCTCGCCCAATCCCGAGTCCTAGACTGGGCTGTGCGGGAGCTGCGTCGCCTGCTCAACCAGGAGCAGCCTGGCCATGTCCGCGGCAAGGACAGCAGCAACTTGGGCACCTACGTCCTCCTCAAGCGCCTGCCCCGTGCCCGTTTCCTGCTAAGTGTCTTCGGACTGCTGGCCAAGGAATTGGGCCCCAATGAGCTGGGTCTGCTCCTGAACTCCGGCCTGCTGGGCACTGTCCTGGGCCTCTTGGCCCAGACGGGAGGCGAGGGAGCTGCTGGCGGCGGCCAGCCGCCTGGAGAACTGAGCGTTCTCTACGAGGACAGTGTCATGAAGCAGAAATCCAGCAAAGCTCAGCTCAGCGGACCCGATCTGGCCAAGCTGATGAAGATCGGGACCAGGATTGTGCGCGGAGCAGACTGGAAGTGGGGAGACCAGGACGGAAACCCAGCTGGCGAGGGACGCATCATCAGCGAAGTTGGAGAAGATGGGTGAGTTGTAACCAGGATTTCCCTCTCCTGCAAACAGAAATTGAATATTTTTCATTTCCCATAGTTGGGTTCGCGTGGAGTGGTACACCGGAGCCACCAATTCCTATCGCATGGGCAAGGAGGGCCAGTACGATCTCCAGTTGGCGGACAGTGCCCTCAATGTGGCCTCGCCCACAGAACCGGAACGCGAGGATCTGGCCGGCAACGAGTCCTCGCCCTCGAGCGAATCGCATCCCTCCAAGCTGCTGCGTCACTGCGCCGCCAAGCTGCTCCAGATCCTGGCCGTGGGCAGTGGACTGCACGGCACCCAGTTGGATAAGCACGCCCTACGCGGCATCACCAGCATGTTCCGGGCCATCGTCGACCCCAAGCCATCGATCTTCAATGTAGCCAACTCCCTGGGTTGGCTCAATCTGGGATTCATTCGAGCCATTGCCGGGGACTCGCCACGCTTGTGCCTGGAGCTGAGCACACCCGGGTGGCTGAGCCACTACCTGTCCCTCTTGGAGCAGCCGGCGGGCAGCGAATCCGGAGTCTACCGGCAGTTGCATTGTCTGCGCCTGCTGCAGTGCATCCTGGCCCAGTGGGGCGCAGAAGAGGAGCCCCGCATGCCGGCCCTGGTGCGTCAATTGTTTGCCACCTTGGGACGCATCGCTCTCCACTGTCCCGGAGACGTCAGCCTCCAGCCCACGGCCGAGGGCAAGGCCCGGGTGCTGCTCACAGCCTCCCATTCCGGGAGTGTGGCCGAAGAAATGGTGGCCCTGCTGCGACGCCTGCACACGCTGCCGTCCTGGAACCCGGTCATCAACTCCTTCCTGGCGCAAAAGCTGTGCGTGGCTGCGGAGCTGCTGGCGGAACAGTCGCCTCCACCCCATGTCACACACCAGCCCCTGGACAGCGAACAGGTGTTCGTGCTGGGCGTCCTGGCTGCCATGGGTGGCCACGATCTCAGGCCCCGAGTGGGTCTACACTGCTTCCACGAGGGCAGCCACATGGTCATCGCCAGCTTCACGCCAAAGGGCCGCTGCCTGCTGGCTCAGGGAGGTGTCGCCTCCGGCACTGCCTTCGTCAAGGTGCCGCTGGCCCCTTTGCTGCCCCATTTGGATCACAGTGTCTTCAGTTTAAGTCGATTGCCCATGAACGAGATGCTACTCAATGCCTGGACAGTGTTGCTCTATGGACCGTCGCCGGAGCTGCGCGATTTGCCAGCCAGTCCCGAAGGGCGCCTCGACCTGGGACTCCTCCGGGCCCAGCAGCTCCAGCTGGCAGTGCTTCATACAAACGGAGTACTCTATCGCCACCAGGCTGCCCTACGTCGCATCCTCAAGCAGCGGGCTCCGGGCAGCATCTTCGGTACCGGGGAAGGACAGGAGCCTAGCAGCGATCCAGACACGCAGCAGGATACCAGCCAGGAGCAGCCGGATCAGGAACAGGAACACCAGCTGTCGACGGGCAGTGCCGGAAGTGGGACCCAAGAGGCCCAGTTGCTCATCCAGTGCATCCTCCTGAGAGCCACCCACGCCTCGCCTGTGAAGGCCTGCTATACGTACACAGACCTGGCCACCGCCGCCCTCAACTGCATCCAATCCTTGGCCACCCAGGCGCACCAGGAGATCCTCGAAGGAGCTGGCGGAGCTCCGGCCAATGGCCATGGCATGGCTACGCCTCCCCAGCCGACAATGGTGCATGGAGTGCCGGTGTACAATGTAAACCGCGCCAAGGAGCCGAAGAGCACGACCAAGACGACGGAGCAAGCGGAGCAGCCGGCGAAGGGCAACAAGTGGTCGGCGGCGGCCAGCGATGCCCAGCTGATTGGACAGATCATGGAGATGGGCTTCACCCGCCGCACCGTGGAATTGGCACTCAAGCAGCTATCCCTCCAGGCCGAGATCATGCCCACGCCGGAGCAGATAGTCCAGTGGATACTCGAGCATCCGGATGTCTGTGCCAATACCATCGAGGAGGAGGATTCGGCACCGCCACCGACGCAGGGCAGCTCTGGCCACGACCCGGAAGCGGACTCGGATAACGAGTGCGCCAGCAACCATTCCTCCAGCTCTACTAGCTCATCCTCCTCGTCGTCGTCGTCCTCCTCCTCGTCCTCGGACACGGTGGGGGGGCAGACCAACCAAGAAGCGACTCCGCCACCACCACTGCCGGTTAAATTCGAATCTCGCAAGGACTTCCAGACCGCCGACCTCTACGCCCTCTACATGCGCGGCCTGGTCAGGCCGGGAATGACGGTGCGCTGCTGTCGCGACTTCGAAGAGATCAAGAAGGGCGACATGGGCACCGTGCTGATCGTGGACACCGAGGGACTGCACGACCTCAACGTCCAGGTGGACTGGCGCAACCACGGAACCACCTACTGGGTGTGCTTCGTCCACATCGAGCTGGTGGAGGCGGCCCAGTCCCAGCACCAGCCTCGTCCACCGCTCATCGCGGTCGGGGCCACGGTGAGGCTCCGCTCCTCGGCAATGCATCACGGTTTGCTGGGCCCGCAGCTGCGTCTGGGCAGGAGCCAGGCGGCGGGCGTCGTGATCTCGGTGCGGGGCAAGCAGCTCACGGTGGACTTTCCGGAGCAGCCCGCCTGGCAGGGTCACATTAATGAAGTGGAACTGGTGGCCAGTTCAGGCACCTCCGGTCCCCTGGCCGGATCACCTGGTCAGCCGGGCGAAGCCAGTGGCCAGACCTCGGCTCCGGCCCCGTCGGATCTCATCGAGGACTGGTCCCGGTGCATCCGTTCCCTGACCGTGAGCTCCAACGAGGCGGCGGCCAAGCATCTGCTGGACGGGAGCGGACAAATCTGGCAGAGCTGCTCCAGCGGACCCTGCCGGCACTGGATACGCCTGGAGCTGCACGACCGCATCCTGGTGCACAGCCTGGCCATTGTGGTCAGTCCGGAGGATCACTCGCACATGCCGTCGCTACTGGAGATCCGGGTGGGCGAGTGCGTGGACAGCTTGAAGGAGTACACCTGGACCCCGGTGCCGGCGGGTGCCACCCGGGTGATGCTCATGCAGAACGTGCCCGCCTTTTATCCCTGGGTGGAGATCGTGGTGAAGCAGTGCCAGAACAACGGCATCCAGTGCAAGATTCACGGCCTTCAGTTCGTGGGACGTCGCCAGCAGCCGGACCTGCAGCACATCCTGGCCAATGCCCAGTTCCTGGCCAGCGAGTACAGCGCCGGGATCGGTCCAGGGGCAGCCGGAACAATGGGATCGGTGAGCTCCTCCCACGGCGAGCTGGGCGGCGGTTTGGAACAGGATCTGCCCTGCACCGTCATGGTCTGGGGTCTCAACGACAAGGAGCAGCTGGGCGGCCTCAAGGGCTCCAAGGTGAAGGTGCCCACCTTCTCCCAGACCATCAGCAGGTTGCGGCCCATCCACATAGCCGGCGGATCCAAGAGCCTCTTCATCGTCAGCCAAGACGGCAAGGTCTATGCCTGCGGCGAGGGAACCAACGGCCGCCTGGGCCTGGGAGTCACCCACAACGTGCCACTGCCCCACCAGCTCCCGGTGCTCCACCAGTACGTGGTCAAGAAGGTGGCCGTTCACTCCGGCGGCAAGCACGCCCTGGCCCTGACCCTCGACGGAAAGGTGTTCTCGTGGGGCGAGGGCGAGGACGGCAAGCTGGGACACGGCAATCGGACAACGCTGGACAAACCACGCCAGGTGGAGGCTCTGCGCGCCAAGAAGATCAGGGACGTGGCCTGCGGCTCCTCCCATTCGGCGGCCATTAGCAGCCAGGGCGAGCTCTACACCTGGGGCCTGGGCGAGTACGGACGACTGGGCCACGGCGACAACGCCACCCAGCTGAAGCCCAAGCTAGTGGCGGCCCTGGCCGGGCGGAGGGTCATCCAGGTGGCCTGCGGCAGCCGCGACGCCCAAACTCTGGCCCTCACCGAGGACGGAGCTGTATTCTCGTGGGGCGACGGCGACTTCGGCAAGCTGGGACGCGGCGGCAGCGAGGGATCGGACACACCGCACGAAATCGAACGTCTCTCGGGGATCGGCGTGATCCAGATCGAGTGCGGCGCCCAGTTCAGCCTGGCCCTGACCCGTGCCGGCGAGGTTTGGACATGGGGCAAGGGCGACTACTACCGGCTGGGCCATGGCGGCGACCAACACGTCCGAAAACCCCAGCCCATTGGCGGCCTGCGTGGCCGACGGGTCATCCATGTGGCCGTCGGTGCACTCCATTGTCTGGCCGTCACGGATGCTGGGCAGGTGTACGCCTGGGGAGACAACGACCACGGCCAGCAGGGTAGCGGGAACACGTTTGTGAACAAGAAGCCCGCCCTGGTCATTGGATTGGACGCCGTCTTTGTGAACCGCGTGGCCTGCGGCAGCTCCCACTCGATAGCCTGGGGCCTGCCCAACGCCACCCTGGACGAGGAGAAGCGCGGACCCGTGCCATTCGGCAGCACCAGGGACCCACTGGGAGGCAGCAGCCTGGGCATATACGAGGCGGAAACGGTCCACCAGACCTCGAAACTGGACACCAAGCCACCGAATCTCACCAGTCTGAGCGAGAGCCTGGCTCTGGAGAGTCCAGCTGCTCGCCAGGCTGCCCTGGGACATGTCCTGCGAGCCATGAGCATCCTCCAGGCCCGGCAACTCATCGTGGCCGCCCTGACCAGCCACAGCAAGGTGAACTACAAGGAGCGCGGAATTGCGGGAGGCGTTGGCGAGGAGGAGCAGCTGCCAGGATTGAGTGGAGCAGGCACGGGAGGAACCGTGAACAACCAAACTGGAGCTGCCACCGTGGAGCCCATAGCTCAGGGTGGAGGCGAGGCGCCGGCAGATGCCGCAGATGCAGCGCTTCAAGAGCACAGCCCCGATTTGCCGCTGGAACTAATGACCACCCCAGGAGGAGGAGGTGGCGGAGGAGCAGGAGGAGTCGGAGGCAGTGGAATGGCAGGTATGTCAGCCACCTTGCCACCACAACTCACTGCCGGACCACTGAGCGCCTTCCAAAGCCTCACCGGCTCCTTGTCCATGTCCGGATCCCTGTCCAGCAGCGCCCTTCCCGCCCAGCACAAGCACTCCCGGATGTCGGCCAGCGCCATGTCCGTCATGGCAGCCACCATGACGCAGCAGGAGGAGATTCTGGCCCAGATCGGACACTGCCACGGCTTGGACGACTTCGGAGGACTGCTCGGCGAACCGGAGGCCAAGAGCCTGGTGGAGCTGCTGAAGCTGGCGGTGTGTGGTCGCTGTGGTCCGCCTAGCACGGCTCAGACGATAGCCGAGACCCTGATCTCGCTGGGAGTCGGCTCTCCCGGAGTGGCCGCCATGCTGCTGGAGACCTGCATCACGGAACTGGAGGACCTCTGCACCTCCCGGCACTGTCTGGGCAAGATGCCCAAGCCGGTGATGCAGGAGAGCAGTCACCCGTACGTGGACAACGTGAACGTGACGGGAGCAGTCCGGATAGCGGGAGCGGAGATGCTGCGTCTGGAATTCGACAGCCAATGCAGCACTGAGAAGAGGAACGATCCGCTGGTCATCATGGATGGCACAGGCCGGGTGCTGGCCATGCGATCCGGTCGGGAGTTTGCCCACTGGGCCCCGGAGATCCGTGTGCCCGGAGACGAGCTGCGCTGGAAGTTCTCCTCGGATAGCTCCGTCAATGGCTGGGGCTGGCGCTTCTGGGTGCACGCCATCATGCCGGCTGCCACTCTGGGCGAGAGTGGCTCGGACCGGGCAGTGCTGTCGCAGCCATCAATGGCCCTGGTCATGTCCTTGCTGGATTCCCGCCTGGCCCCACGCCAGCCGGGTGTTCTGCTCCGTCTGGCCTCCGCCTTGGCCGCTTGCTCCCAGCTGGGCGCCCTCACCACCGCCCAGAGGATTTGGTCACTGCGCAAG
Source organism: Drosophila vallismaia (assembly GCA_035047325.1). NCBI lineage: Eukaryota > Metazoa > Arthropoda > Insecta > Diptera > Drosophilidae > Drosophila > Drosophila vallismaia. The sequence goes on along the minus strand of JAWNPU010000025.1, from coordinate 7,894,164 downwards.
CTGCATGCCGTCCTGCTGCTGGAGCAGGCGCCCCGTCCCCAGGACCCGTCGTTGTCATCTCTGCTCCAGCCCTTGATTCCGGAACTCCTGCGGCAGTACGAATACGAGGAGCCGCAGGTCCGCGGAGGCATCCATCTGATGCACTCGGACTACTTCAAGACCCTGGCCGCCTTGGCCTGCGACATGCAGCTGGATGCCTCGCTGCCGGTGATGGCCAGCACCAGTGTCTCCTCGACAGGCGGAGGTGCTGGAGGTCTGGGAGGAAGTTCCGCTTTCAACGCCATGGCCTCGTCATCCGCCATCCTGGCAGCCGTTTGCTCTGCCGCATCTGGATCTGGTTCTGCGTCGGGCTCTGGAGGAGCCGCTTCCACCTCATCGACTGGCGGTGGCGGGGACGTCCACAAGTGGGCGTGGTTCAAGCGCTATTGCATTGCCGTGCGAGTGGCCCAATCCCTGATCCGTCGCACCGAGTTGCCGCGCGCCTTCTGCCTGGAAGTGCGCAAGAAGTTCGCCGAAATGCTGCCCAGCTCAGCGGTCAGTTGCAGCTCCAACTCCCACCCATGTGGCGGCCAATCCCCCGGAGCATCGATGTTGAACTCCACCAACTCGCTGTCGTCCAGCACAGCCAGTAATGTGTCGCCTCCGCCGCCACCACCATCCGTCCCGGATCACCAGGAGTCCCTTCTGTGCCCAGGCTCGCAATTGGAGTCCTCGTCCATCCTACTGCACGAGGACCACTCCCTGTTCCAGGCCCCGCACGATGCCCAGCTGCTGCAGTGGCTCAACCGGCGGCCCGACGACTGGGCCCTGAGCTGGGGCGGCGCCAGCACCATCTATGGCTGGGGCCACAACCACCGCGGCCAACTGGGTGGCCTGGAGGGCAGCCGGATCAAGACACCAACACCCTGCGAGGCGCTCAGCCTGCTGCGTCCTGTCCAGCTAGCCGGGGGAGAACAGTCCCTGTTTGCAGTCACCCCGGACGGAAAACTCTTCGGCACGGGCTACGGATCCGGAGGAAGGCTGGGAGTCGGCGGCACAGACAGCTGGGCCATTCCCACACTGCTGGGTTCGCTGCAGCACGTCTTTGTGAAGAAGGTGGCCGTCAATTCCGGCGGCAAGCACTGCCTGGCCCTGACCACCGAGGGCGAGGTGTACGCCTGGGGCGAGGGCGAGGACGGCAAGCTGGGACACGGCAACCGGGTGAGCTACGATCGGCCCAAGCTGGTGGAGCACCTGCACGGGATGAGCGTGGCGGACATTGCCTGCGGCAGCGCCCATTCGGCGGCCATCACGGCCAGCGGCCAGGTCCTGACCTGGGGCAAAGGCAGATACGGTAGACTGGGCCACGGCGACTCCGAGGATCAGCTGCGACCCAAGCTGGTGGAGGCACTGCTGGGCTACAGGGCCATTGACATAGCGTGCGGCTCGGGAGATGCCCAGACCCTCTGTATCACGGATGACGACAACGTCTGGAGCTGGGGCGACGGCGACTACGGAAAGTTGGGACGCGGCGGCAGCGACGGCTGCAAGCTGCCCTACAAGATCGAGAGCCTGGCTGGCCTGGGCGTCGTCAAGGTGGAGTGCGGCTCCCAGTTCTCGGTGGCTCTGACCAAATCCGGAGCTGTGTACACCTGGGGAAAGGGCGACTTCCATCGGCTGGGCCACGGCTCTGTGGACCATGTCCGACGGCCTAAGAAGGTGGCCGCCCTGCAGGGCAAGAAGATCATATCGATTGCCACAGGATCGCTACACTGCGTGGCCTGTAGCGACTCCGGCGAAGTCTACACCTGGGGCGACAACGATGAGGGGCAGCTGGGCGACGGCACGGTGACGGCGATCCAGAGACCGCGCTTGGTCTCCGCCCTCCAGGGCAAGCACATCGTAAAGGTGACCTGTGGATCGGCCCACACCCTGGCCCTGTCCACTTCGCAGCTGAGCGAACGACTCCGGCCGCTGCCCAATCCACCGCTGGAATACGATCTGGTCAGGGACCTGGCGCCAGAGGCCCTCCATGCTCGCCTCATCCTGCTCCATCACTTCTCGGAGCTGCTCTGCCCCTGCCTGGCCATGCTGCCAATCGCGGGGGATCTGAGTCTTGGGGCCCTCAAGGACGTCCTCGTCTACAACATCAAGGAGGCGGCCTTCCGCAAGGTCATCCAGACCACCATGGTGCGGGACAAGCAGCACGGCCCCGTCATCGAGCTGAACCGCATCCAGGTGAAGCGCTCCCGGAGTCGCTGCAACGGCCTGGCCGGCATCGACGGCATGAAGAGCGTCTTCGGGCAGATGGTCCAGAAGCTGCCGCTGCTCACCCAGGAGGCCCTGGCCCTGCCCCACCGCGTCTGGAAGGTTAAGTTCGTCGGAGAGAGTGTGGACGACTGCGGTGGTGGTTACAGCGAGTCCATCGCCGAGATGTGCGACGAGCTCCAGAACGGCAGTGTTCCTCTCCTGATCAGCACACCGAACGGCCGGGGCGAGGCTGGCGCCAACAGGGATTGCTTCCTGTTGGACCCCACCCTGTCCTCGGTGCTCCAGATGAACATGTTCCGGTTCCTAGGCGTGCTCATGGGCATCGCCGTGCGCACTGGCTCGCCGCTAAGCATCAAGTAAGTTCTTTGATAAAAAGCAACGCTTTAATTCGATTATAAACGCAATCGTTAATTATTTTCCAGTCTGGCGGAACCCGTTTGGAGGCAACTAACTGGGGAGGTGCTCCGTCCCACGGACCTCACCGAGGTGGACCGCGACTATGTGGCCGGACTGCTCTGCATCCGGAACATGGACGACGATCCCAAGCTGTTCAATACCTTGGAACTGCCATTTTCAACGTCCTCGGCCCGCGGCCATGAGGTGCCGCTGTCCACCCGCTACACGCACATTTCGCCAAGGAACAGAGCCGAGTACGTCCGCCTGGCGCTGGGTTTCCGGCTGCACGAGTTCGATGAGCAGGTGAAGGCTGTCCGGGACGGCATGTCCAAGGTGATTCCAGTGCCTTTGCTATCGCTCTTCTCCGCCGCGGAACTCCAGGCCATGGTATGCGGTTCCCCTGACATTCCGTTGGGGCTGCTGAAGTCGGTGGCCACCTACAAGGGATTCGATCCCGGCTCCGCCCTGGTCACCTGGTTCTGGGAAGTCATGGAGGAGTTTACCAATCAGGTGGGTCTCGATTTTATATTCTTTTCGGGATTGTTGACTGACCTTTGTTACTTTTTAGGAGCGTTCCCTGTTCCTGCGCTTTGTCTGGGGTCGCACCCGTCTGCCGCGCACCATTGCCGATTTCCGGGGACGAGACTTTGTGCTCCAGGTGCTGGAGAAGAATCCGCCCGACCACTTCCTGCCCGAAAGCTATACTTGCTTCTTTTTGCTAAAGATGCCGCGCTACTCCTGCAAGGTAATATGCAATAAAGAAGTACCGGGTATCATATACCTTTAATACAAATCTTGATTTAATTTTTAGGCTGTGCTCCTGGAGAAGCTCAAGTATGCCATCCACTTTTGCAAGAGCATCGACACCGACGAGTACGCCCGCGTGGCGATGGGCGAACCCACCGAGGCGACCGGCAGCGAGGACAACAGCGACCTGGAGTCGGTGGCCAGCCACGAGGGCTAAGCCGCCGGCCGGCTCTAGTAGCTGCCCCGGAACCCCAAGTCCCAAGCCCCTGTAGCACCATGCCCCACGGCCCATCTAGAATCTGCCTTACCCGAGAGTAAAAGGAAGGAGAAAGAGGTCCTGGCGGACGACCCGCACTTAACGACATTTCTCAGCCACTAGGACACATTAAACACGAAAAAGCCTTCAAATTTAGAGAAAAAAAAGAAAGAAAACTAAAAAATGCCATTCACGCGAACACATACACATAAATACACTTGAAGAAAAACTTTCACAAACACACACATATATATATATATATTTTAAAAGTAGCACATGACACTGAACGAGAAACGATATAGAAAATGAAAGAGACAGCGACAGTATGAGGGAGAGAGACAGAGAGAGAGAGAGAGAGAGAGAGAGAAAGCAAGACGGCTAATAGAGAAAGGATATTGAAACCAAAAAGCAAAGCGTTAATGTTATTTCCATATTATATTATATATATATATATTATACATAAACATATAAATTTAAATATAAATGTTAGTTGGAGTCGACTCATAATTACAAACACAAGGCTTAAAACGTTAGACGCCATCCAAGATCTATTCGAAACCCATTAATCCCATCCATTCCCGAATCCGTAACCGAATTCGAATCTGAATCTGAATCTGAATCTGAATCCGTATTACCCTGCCCGATAAGCAGGTCTATAAGATTATTATGAATAAATTGCTAAAACACAAAGGCCATTCGAGCCAAAAAACAAACAAAAAAAATGAAATATTTAAAAAATAAAATAAAACAAAATTCGTTGCTAATGATGATCAATTCAAAAGTTAGATGCGCCCTAAAGGAAACTATCTGAACTAAACTGAAAGCTAAATAAAATGCAAAACAGAGCAAATTATGAAAAATATTGCGTTTAAAATGGTTTATTTTTAAGGAAAAGGTAAAGGGGGATCCATTTCAGCCGAGACTCAAACCGGAAGTGACGCCATTTTGACTAATATGTGAGAACCATTTTGGAATCATAAGGATTAGACAATGTTTAATGGTTTATTTTGATGACATATTTAATAGATTTAGATATTTTTTATAGTTAAACCTTTAGTCCTTTCAACAATGATCAAAACTTTTTCTAAAATCCTTTATAAAAGCAAAGCCAAATGATTTTATTATAAAATTTCAAATTTCATGGAGGCACCCGCTCAGATTACGGTCTGTTCCTGGTTCTGGGAAGGATCACCTCCCTCACTGATCCTCGCTGCCATAGAAGAGTCCGGAGGCGAAGCCATCGGTAAAGCCGCTATAATCATTGTCGTTTGTGTGGGATTTGGTTGATTCCGAATTGGAGTAGGTCTGCTCCCGGGCTGAAGACTCCTCCGATTGCATGTAGAGAAAGTGCCCCTCCTCGAGGCCAGGCGGACCGGAAATATCATTGCTGGTCTGCACACAGGATCGGGGGGCAGTGCGCCGCTTCAGAGGTGTCTCCTCGCTGTCATCGTAGTCCTGGCCGTCGTCGCGCTCCTCTTCTTCCTCCTGCTCGTCCACCACAGACGACGGCGATGATGACACGGACGAGGCGGACGTGGCTGGGTCCGATGCCGCGGCAGGACCTCCGGGGCTCTGGCCTTCGGGATTCTCGGCGCTACCCGATCCGGAACTGGTGTTCATCGCCGAGCTGCCAAACATGGCACCCACCACACCGCGAAATACCCGAAAGACGGCGTCGTGCACCTGACCCACCAACGCACTGGCCGCACGCACTTGCTCCGTCTCGGCCTGGCCGGCGGCACTGCTGTGCTGGTACCGTTGTTGGTACTGATAAGGCGCCTGGAACTGGGGAGCCCGGACCCTGCTGCTGCTGCTGCTGCTGCTACTGCCGCCATTGGCGCTGTTACCGCTGTTGGTGTGGATGGAATTGCTTGGGATGGTTGTGGGGGAAGTGTTTCCGGTCATATGGTGGCTGCTGTGCTTCACAGCGCCCTCTGCCTTTCGACCGGGCTCCTCGCACGGGCACTTGCGACGCGGATGGCCGCCAGCAGCACCACCGGACGGCGGTGGCGGCGGTGGATCATCACGACATCCATCATCGTCCTCCGCATGCGCTGCCTTGCGCTGCTGCTCCTTGTCGAACTCGGTCATGGCCTTCTCGGACCGTTCCCGGCACGCCGAACAGTCCGGGTCGACCTCATAGATGCCGGGATCAGAGTGGGGCGCCGAGCCGCAGCTGCACTTGCCACTGGCCAGCTCAGACTGCTGCTTGGAGCCGCCCTTTCGCATCCGGTAGACGATGTAGAGCAGAGCCATGGTGGCATAAGTGGCTTTGGCCACCTGTTCAGGTTGGATTACAAAATTATACCATAGAAGAGAATTATATGGAAATCACTCACATTGGCTCGCCCACTGATGGTGGTGCCGTTGAAATACTTCTTGAATCCGTCAGCCATTGGTCCTTTCCTGAACCTGGCTCCTGGGGCTTTGGGGGGAATCTGTGTGCTCTGGGGGCTGGTGAGAGTACTGCCTCTGGGCGGGGGCCTGATCAAATGGGAATGTCTCGGGACGAGACTTCGTCCAAATCTAACTGAAGTCAAGGGCCACGCCTGCTTTTAAAGAAATTCGATTCAAATATCAAAGCCTTCTTTAAATTTTAGATAAATATATAAACAAAGGGTCTTCAATTTCTTAAACTATAAAACAAGGTATAGAAGTAATACCCGGTACTTCTATAGAACAACGCCAGGAGTTAGGAGGAAGCAGGTTAGGGAAGATTGAAAAGCAAACCCTTTTTCCTTTCTTTTAAGACTTATAAGCTTCTTGGTTTGAGGTTATAGTTAAAATTTATTGATTTATTTTTATAGATAATAACATATTTAATATTTAAAAAACGTATTTTTTTTTAACAAAAAGAATTAAAAACCATTGGAAAACCTTAATTGAAACAATCCAAGTTTTATTAGAGCTCGTAAAAAGTACACGAGATTTGATTTGGTAAAACGAAGAAGAACACGTAGGTGGGACAGGAAAGGTGTTTCCAAACTGGTGGTAGTGGGTTGGTAGTAGTCCTTGGGGGGGCAGGACATCCTCCTAGCCGTGCAGTATCGCCTGCTGGCAGCCCTTGCAGTAGAGCTTGGCCTCGCGTCGCTTCGTATTGCGGCGATGCATCTTCACCAGGACATAGAGCAAGCCTACGGAGGCCCAGGTGGCCTTGGCTACCTGTGAAAGGAGTCTGTTGGTTGAAGCAGTCGTTGGAATCCGGAATCCTTGCCGCAGGATATACTTACGTTGGCGCGACCGCGCATCGTGTGGCTATTGAAGGCTTCGTTAAAATTGAACTGCTCGGACATCTTGACGCTAACTACGGACTACGGATCTTTTGTAAAGTGGATACGCCGTAATCGGTTGTTATTTTGGATTTAAATTTGGAGACAATATGTCGGGCTGTCTATCTGTTGAGGCTTTCGAGTTTTGATTAAACAACAAAACCAGACTCTAGTCTCAAGCTTTCTTTCATTGACTTAAAAATGCCTTCATTCTTTGATCTTGGATTTACTTGTTTTGTTAACCATATTATGTAGGATGTAGGATGTGAATCTCCTTCCCTATATTCACCATCTTATGGAGCTTCAAAGCGACATAAGCTTCCCGCGTTAAAACGCCACAAGTAGTGACTTAATAACCTACCTAATAAAGATCTCAAATTAATTAGCCATCACTGCAAGTCACAAATAGTTGAAATAGAATCACAAACAATAGAGCAGCCATGCAATTTAGCTTTTGCCACCATTTTTACATGCAATCCAAATTCGTTCAAGTTCGAAATTACTTTATAAAAGGTAAAATAATTCCCCCATTTAAAGATCATTCATACCGGTTGACAATAACTTAATATGATTTGGGGTTTATTTTTGATTTCATATTGTTAGCCGGCCACGCCCCATCAAATCTAGAAATTGTAATCGGATCGGGGATTGCATGCATCGAACTCCGAAATGGGACTGCGAACGCATTTCGCGTGATTTGGAAATGGAAATGTGGTGACCCAACACACTCCATCCGTCCTACTTGTCAATTAATGTGACAAGATTATAGGGACCCAAGATATGGAAATTAGGCCCTGGCCCATAATTTCCACACCCACTTAGAATCGAGATATTTGCATGTCTATAAAAGACCGAATGTCTATAAAAGATATTGAGCACAGGGTCTTAGTATCGCCAAGATCGTATCTCAGTTCCAGCAATGAAGTTCGATCTGCGGATTGTTTCGGTTTTGTATTTCGTAATTGTTGCCGTTTTCCCGCCGGAACTAAATGCCGGGGTTTGTCTGTCTAGTTTTATCAAGGATCTCCGCAAGGATATTTATTTACAAGAATACATATGTATTTCAGGTAACTGAGGAACAAATGCGAGCGGCTGGCAAACTAATGCGCGATGTTTGTCTGCCCAAGTTCCCGAAAGTCACTCAAGAAGTGGCCGACGGCATACAAAGTGGCAACATACCCAACAGCAAGGATACCAATTGCTATATAAACTGTATCCTGGAGATGATGCAGGCGGTAGGTAGTGGAAAATCCAAATTAAAACGAGGACTCTACGAAAAAATCTTTCCCAGATCAAAAAGGGTAAATTCCAACTGGATCAGACCATGAAGCAAATGGAAATAATGCTGCCCGATAACTACAAGGACGAATACAGGAAGGGCATCCCGCTCTGCAAGGATGCCACGGTGGGTCTGAAGAATGCCCCAAACTGTGATCCAGCCCATGCTTTGCTCACCTGTTTGAAAAACAACATTAGTGTGTTTTTGTTTCCTTAAACGAAACAGGACATGAATCCAGTTCTAAAATCCTTTTTTTTATATTTTTAAACCCCCGAAAGCCAAAATAAAGGTTAAAACGTTTTCCCTAAACTGTGTGATGAAGTTTTAGTAGTTGGATGATTGAAGATTGCATGATTGATGATCTATTTTGGCCATGTCATGGCTATCGCCTGGTGGCATCTACAACCGACCGGTGTACCGGATGCACTGGACGCACGACACCCCGGACCGGAGGGAGAGCTATAAATATTCCGGGTGACATCCGCTGGCCGTTCACTTCCCAAAAGACACTCCAAGAAAATGATGCAAAAAACCAATTACCTGATCCTGGCTCTGGCCTGTTCGAGCTTCCTACTGGCCCTGGTTGCTGCCGACGAGGAGGAGGTTTCCATGACCCTGGACGAGGTGGTGGAACTGATCGAACCCTTCGGAGACGGTTGCACTCCCAAGCCGGACCGGGGTGAGTCTTTGGGTTGAGGCTTTTGTGACTGGAGAATCGAGAGGTTGACGAACTTCAATCCTTTAGAGAGCATCGTTCAGATGGTCCTGAACAAGGAGGACCCCAAGAAGGAGTCCAAGTGCTTCCGTCAATGCATGCTGGAGCAGTTCGAGCTGATGCCCGAGGGCCAGCTGCAGTTCAACGAGGACAAGACCATCGAAATGATGAACATGATGTTCCCCGATCGCGAGGAAGATGGCAGGCGCATCGTCAAAAAGTGCAATGAGCTGCTCAAGGCGGAGCAGGACAAGTGAGTGTCCTTTGCAAGGGGTGTCCTCAAATTGTAATATTCCAAATTTCATATTCCAGATGCGAGGCTGCCCATGGAATATCCATGTGCATGCTCCGCGAGATGCGTTCCTCCGGCTTCAAAATACCGGAAGTCAAGGAGTAAGTGCTGATCCTGCTTCCAAAAGTTGTTCTTTTTTTTTTTTGCGTGTTTTAGTTTTTAAATAAAATTTATGAAAGCTGGCGACCAGGATGTGGTTCCCAATCAAACGCAAATAAAATGCCCAGCCAAGGCGATACAGTTTGGGTTTTCCATGTTTTTTTTTTTTAATTTTAAAAATTTGTATTAAAAATTCTATTAAATTTACAAAAAATATAGTTTGATGAAGAAACAGTGTATATTTCTGAAACCATTCTATTTGTAAAGTAAACAAATAAAGGCCAAAAATATGAATTAAAAAGAAAGTAAGTCTGTAGAGGATTAGGATTTGGATCTCTACCAGATCAGCTTGACATTGTTCCTCTCCAGGTGGCGTCCAATGCATTGGTTGAACAAATGAGCAGCCTGGCAGGGCTTCTTCTCCGTGATGGAGCGATTGCAGTTCTGGGCCATGCTACAGCTAATGGCAATGGCCACCTTATTGTCCTGGGTCACCAGGCTGGTCAGCTTCTCCACCTGGCTGAGATCCAGCTTGTTGTTCGAATCAATCTATAATTTCCATCAAATTAGTTTTGTATTAAAAGAAACCAATTTTAAAACACTTACCATTTTGATTTTCTTGAGAACACATTCAATGAGACACTTTTCCTTCTCGGTGGGATTGGTCTCCTTCATCAGAGGACGCTGGTCCTTGGGCATGGCCAGCTTCTGGATGCACTGCTTCCGGGCGGCATCAATCATGCCCTGAACCTGGGGCAGGTTCTTGTTGATGGTGGACCAAATGGGCTCGGATCCCCGGTTCGGTATCAAGCTGGCCAGATCGAAGCTTTGACTCTGGCCACGGATGCACTGCATCTGCAGCAGCACTGGGATCAGCATAAGAATGGCTATGGCTTTCATCTTTGCAGCTCTTGAGGTTCTCCAACTTTGACTCTTCACTTTCACCGATTCTTGGCTTTTATATAGTCAAACCCGTGACCTTGCCACCCACTTTTCTTTCTTTTTCCGCCGCATTTAGTCGACGAAAGCGATTTTTTTCTCCAGGGTCAAGATCATCCAAGAGCTTGAGGTTGGACCTTGAGGTCTTTTACAAATAAATACACTGATTAACCCAGAAAATGTTTAAAAATTAATTATTAAAACTTAGAATGAAGAAACCAGCCAGTCCAACCAATCAGTCGAGATACATTATCGCAAGAGTAGAGGCTGATAAGCTCCTAATAAAAAGTTGAAAATTGGGATTCCCTTCTTTAAAAAATAATCAAATCGGGTTGTCATTATTATATAGAATAAAAATCAGGTAATATAGGGTATTCTGGAAACCCAAACGATCGCCCTGCCTTGAGGGCTGTCAAAATGAATAACCTGTGAAATGATTATAAAAATATACGAATTGCTATAGTTGGGAAAACAAATCAAGTAAAATTCTGCCAAGTCAGAGCCGTTAATCGATTTAATTGCCAGCGGGATTTTTTTTGTCATTTTGCATTTCGAAGTTTTATTCTATTTCAGATTTTCACCAAGATAGATGGCCGAGATATCATGCTAGTCACCAATTACATGGGTAATTGGCGATCGGTGATGGGGCCATCCACTCATCCAACCAGTTGATTCCGTCCGGCAAGGTGTCAGTTGTTCACACGAGACCCAGTCGAGGGCATCTCCGGTTCTCCGGGAGTATGGAGGAGTGTCATGTGGGCTGCCCATATAGTTCATATCGGTTACTCTTCCCACCCGATAATTGTCCACTAATTACTTGCCACACCGAACTGCTTGAGACGATCCAATCACGGGACTTGGGAACAGAATACCGGCTATAAAAGCCGGCGATTATCCCAGGTGGAGCATCCACTTCGAAGTTAGTTTCAAATGATAATGTTGCGTCTGGTCAGTGCCTCATCCGTGCTGCTTGTAGTCCTGGGCTGCCTGGTCCTGGGATCCGGTTACGCCACCGCCAAGCCGCATGAGGAGATGACGAAGGAGCATGCCACCAAACTGGCCCACGAGTGCCAGGCGGAGACGGGAGCCACTGAGGGTGGGTGTCATTAATATTAATAGGAGGAAAGGATACATCAACCATGAACTTACCTTCTGTACTTTCTTCTAGAGGATGTGGAGCAGATGATGAACCACGAGAACGCCCAGAGTCATGAAGCCAAGTGCCTGCTAGCCTGTGTTTTTAAGAAATTCCAAATTGTAAGAACAAGTTTGTCTTATTTAAGTCAAGGACTAATATTCCCTCACTCCTTTCCAGATTGATGATGCCGGCAAGCTGAGCAAGGAGCACAGCGAGGCGATGATCAAGGCCATGACCAATCACGAAGCCGATAAGGATGCAGTTGTTTCTGAACTGGTTGAACACTGCGAGGGCATCGAAGTCCCAGAAGATCCGTGAGTTCTTAACTTAGCAATGACCTGGCTTCGTGGTCTCCAAGTTTCTGATTTTTCCTTGCAGTTGCGATGCCGCCGACGCCTACCAGAAGTGCATTTATGAGCAGATGAAGGAGCACAACCTGGACGTGGAGAACTAAACCCCAGGACACCAACGACCCTGATACTAAACAAGCGCCCTCCCCTGGAACACAAGCATATATAAAATATTTTTTTTTTTTGCATCTATACTGCAACTATTTTGTAAGAAAACAATAAACTGAGCAACTTGAAAAAATAGTTACAGAGACCTTGGCTTTGTCGTTTCTTACAATCTTTATTTAAATAAATGTATAGTGTATATATAATTATTTGTATATAATATCCCAATCTGGGTTGTACTTAAAATTAGACTTACTCGCTATGAATTACTAAACTTTTCATCCACGGCACTCGGGCTGTTTTTTCACTTTTGTATCGAGCAGGGAAGACCTGCCCACAGGTGTGCCAGGTCGTTGTTTATATTTCACTTTGTTCTCAATGGATCTCTCTAAGCAGGGGACAGGCCTTCCCCCCAACTCCCAACATATCTACTGACAAAGAATATCGGGTACTTCTAGACTATATCTTTACATAATGTATGCTCCGCTCGCGAATTATTCGTAGGAATTCGTATGAGAAAGACGGGAGCTTCTTTATTCTTTTAAGAAAATCCATCTTTAGCAGACGAATTCCGAGGAAACTCGAGAGGGACTTTAATCCTAGAAGTTTTTACCTAAACGTAATGCAGAAGTTCCACAGACGACGTTACTGAACATATAAAAAAATTGCAATCTGCTAGTTGATATTAAAAAAAAATAATAATAAGGGATGACGGTTTCGATGAAATTAAAAAAAAAAAGAAGAGACAATTACATTAAAAAAGACAATTCATAATGACCTTTGAGTGGCGGAAACCGAAAACAATGTGTGTTGCCACAGCGACTCCACAATGTCGCGTCTGTGGCTCAAAATTGAAATCTTGGCTTAGCTTAAGTTTTAAGTTATAATTGATTTTCGCAATTTGATTCGCAATTTCAGTGATTTCTCACTTGCTTTTGCTTAGGCAGGCAGGCAGTTTTATTTTCCTTTAGATGATTTGTATCAGCCACCGACACGGACACTCGTTTCCCAATCCGGATTCGGATCCGGATCTGGCGTAGCAACAGGAGGGAAACCGTGCAAGGCGACTGTGTGCTCGTCTTAGAGAAAGTAGTCGGCCTGTGGCTTCTTCGAGGGAATGCCGCGGCTCTCCTGCGGAGCCGCCTCGAAGATGACGAAATCGCGATGCAGGTACTCGTTCAGTTCCAAAATGGCAGCCACATTGCCACAACTGTTGAATGGTAAACAGAAAAATAATAACATGAAATGCTTGAAACCCCAAACAGCTGAAAGGCCGATTTGTTGACTCACCGGTAGCAGTAATTGGGCGCTGACCAGACGGTGAGGACGGTTTCGTTGAAGTGCCATTTGAAGCCCTCCATTACCAGCTGGTGTGCCCGACAGATCATGTCGATTTCGTTGGTACGATTGAACTGTGAGACGACATCGGAGCCGAAGAGATACCCGGCACCGCGCGGCGACACACCCCAACCGGTCTGATCCTCCGGATCGCTCCAGAGCAGATCGCACATGGGCCCGTCATGGGGCACCTCCTGCTTGCGATCGATGCTGCGGATCTGGTCCAGGTACTGAATGGAGGGCGAGAGGCCGCCGTGAACGCAGAATATCTTGCCATCGATGATGGCGGAGAGGCTGAGGTAGTCGAAGATTTCTGTGCAATAGCGCCACACCGCCGTGGAGCCATATTTACGCAGGCACTCGTCGTAGAACCCATACACCTGGGTAATCTGACGCGACTCGTGGTTGCCGCGAATCAGGGTTATACGATCCGGGTAGCGCACCTTCAGCGCCAGCAACAGCAGAAACGTCTCGACGCTGTAGTACCCGCGATCCACAAAGTCACCCATGAAGAGGTAGTTCTTCTCCGGGACATCGCCGCCCACCTTGAACAGCTCCTTCAGATCGTAGAACTGGCCGTGTATGTCACCGCAGACGGTAACGGGGGAGTCGACGCGTTGCACGTTTCCTTCCTCGACCAGAATCTCGCGTGCCTTGGCGCACAGGGCCTTCACCTCGTTCTCCTTGATGATCTCGCAGCGCTTTAACTGCTCAATCTGGCGATCCAGGTCGCTGAAGTCCGACATCTTCAAGCGTCAAGCGTCTCGCGGCTGGGAGTTGCGGCTGAGAGTGCGGTTGATTGGCTGGGGGGGGGAAGGCGGAATGACGGAATGACGGAAAGTCGGAGCTTGGCTAGGTGATGGCGCTTACCAGGCTACTAATTGCCGTAAAAGTAAGACAAATCAAAACGTTGACATTAATTGTTTGTGTTTTCGGTTTCGGTTTCGGTTTTTGCATGGAGCTTGCATGTATGCGTGTGGCTTGTCGCTTTTTTTTGCCGCGCGCGGGTGCCTGCTGTCTACTGGTTAAGCCCCTTGAATTCTATCTACTAATCATTTCACGGTCATCGGCACTTACTCAACGCACTGAAGGGCTTACAAAGCAATCCTTTCGAAGTTGGCTATGCTTTCAAACTCACGTTCTTGCAAAAAATTAACATTTACAATATTTTTTCTACAGAGTAGGATGTCGATAGCGAAATATCGATGTTTTCCCTTGTCGGTTGTCGGTTGTGACGATATTCACGCTTCGATCAAACGATTTTAATCGAACCATCGATAGTTTTGTAAACATTGGCGCTTAATTTGGATATTTATATAATTGTTTTTTTATTTTAAAACATAAATGTTATGATAAAGAAAAGTAATATTTTCATATAAAAAACAATCGCTCAAAAAATGGTAACAAGAAATCGTTATCGAGTTGTGTTATTTTTATCGGTAAACAAAGCGGTGCCGCTTTCCAATTATTTCACAACTATTTCAAATAAAATGCATTCCCGCGCGCCGCTGCAATTAGATTTACTTGTGAAATCAAGCCGCTTTAACCTGAGCTAGCACTACTTCTTAAATTTAATTCAAATTAAAACGAAAAAACCATGTCTGCCTTCGGTGCTGAAGTTGATCAAGTCTGGCCGGCGGTTTCTGGGGATTCGCAGCCACTGACGGAGTTCGGAAAGAAGCTGCTAAAGGCTTGCCGGAAGGTTGAGAAGCCGGCTGCCGAGCCAGACCGTCTGTTGTCCAAGACCATGAAGAAATCCCGGGATTTTCCACTGCCAGTATGTCCGAAATGTCCAATCTGTCAAGTTTTTTTAATATCCTAAAACCAATTGTGCAGTTTCCAGTGCAGAGTGTCCGTCTTCATAAGCAGTCACCACTCCGGATGGACAGCATTCCCCAGCAGATAGCCTCAACGTACCCGGTTATCCACGAACGTACCTTGAGCCTCTATTTGCAATATTTGGAGCACAAATGCAAATGGGGTCAGTAGGCTTCGCTTTGTAAAGATTCTTTAAATCACTCTTCTCCAAATTCCAGGCAATTCCGTTGAGCAGTTCGTGTACAAACCTCTTTCCCTCTGCGGTTTCGTGCAGCGCCTGTTGGAGAAGAGGTGTGCCAGCTTTTTTGCTCGAAATGACAAGTTCCTACTCCTCGGCGGGGAAACGGGAGCCAGCGGTTTCGAAAGTGTGGGAACACCCGACGAGAAGGCCCCCCTGTTGCTGGCGGATGTCCTCAGCTATGATGATGTTAAGCTCTCCGCCCTGCTATCTGTCAGCTCGTACACGATCTTCATCAACGAGGGCGAGCGTACAAATTGTGGTCGCGTAACTCATAATACCATCAACATGGAGCCGAGTGGTATCATCGTGGGTATGATTGGGGCCCGACTGTCGCGGCGCAATCTCATGGAGTTCCAGGACATTGTGATTGCCCGTCAACAAAACAAACCGGAAAACGGTTACGGCTTGGCCCTGGATAAGCCGGCCACCACGAAAGAGCAGGACTATCGCAGCTTGTGGCGTGGATTCTATGCCATGCGCGATTTGGTACACGGTCAGGCTACCATTGACAATAAACGTTTCGGTCGCTCGGGCAATAAGCTGGATGTTTTCGACAACATGGCCATGAAACGGCGCTACGCCATTAGCTTCGATTTGCTGCTCCTGGAGGCCCAGGCCCGTGGCCAGGCGGTCAACCGTCTGGCCTACGTCCATGTGGTGGGCTTTGGGCTGGGTGTTTGGAAAGTGGCCGGCCAGCAGGAGTGCATCTTCCTAGAGACCTTTGAGCAGCGCATGCGCACGCTGGGTTCGAAATTAAGTCACGTGGGAGCCGTTCACTTCTCGTGGTTTAAAATGGATAAATGTGGTGGCCTAAAGGACGGTGCTGTGGTGGAGATTCCCGGCCATCCCCAGAAGGGTATTCGAGTGTACATTTCCAAGCGAAATCCCGCCGAGAAATTGAGGGGACCGAAGAATACGGATATGTTGCTGGTTGTCTCGTATGCCTGGGATGGCAACGCTTTGCCGGGCAACGAGTTTTGGATGGTGAGTACAAAAATATCTATCAGTTATGTTAGTTTAACTTTTTTATTTATTTTTAAACGTTCCCATATAATAGTGTTTCCATTTGAATAAACTTGCTAATTAAGAAATGCTGTAAAACTAGAACCAAACCAATTGAAAGTCACGAAGCATGAAATCAAACATGATTTTCTGGTAATTGCTTAGAATGTTAGTCGCAGTTAGAGAGGTTTTACTTTATATAAATTATTTTCTATTTCCCGATTAACTTTAAATGTCAGAAATGTTGATAAGAATTGATTAAGAAAATAATGTAAGGCATATTAGAGGTTTTATTATCATTTACATTTTCTTATGTTTGTTTTTCTCCAATGAAAACCGCAAGTTGTGGTTTTTAAAAACCATAAATTAACCTATTTTTGGGATAGATAATATTAACCCATTTCTGCACATTATTTGTAGAAAATGCTGAAGTCCACGGGCGACTCCTCTACGGCCTGCTCCACTTTGGTGGCGGAGCTCCACAATCCGCACATCAATACCGTCTTCTGCAATGGCGACAACCTCCACATTGCCTCCCCGGAGCATGGAATTCTTCACATAACCGAATATGCGAAGCTTGTTCTCCGGATGGAGAAGATAGCTAGAGAAGATTAAGCCGTATCTAATCTGTTTCATTATCTAATCACAAAAGAGGAAAGCTACTACACCCTTGCTGTAGGTCAAATCCATGACCCTTTTTATGTCAAAAATATACCAAAGTTTTTGTTTCTGTTTAAAAAAAAATGAGTTAATATATTTATATGTACTATATGTCCATAAATACAATGGGATTCTTGTAATGATCATGATCACAGGGTGTATCCCAGCTTGGAGACCCACGAAAGACCCTCCACCGTCGTCGTCTTGGGCTTGTACTCGCATCCCACCCAGTCCTCGTAGCCGAACTCCTGGAGAGCCTTGAATACATAGCTGTAGTCCAGCTCACCGGCCACGTCCGGTTCATGACGGTGCGGAACCTGAGCAATCTGGAAGTGACCAATCAGCTGCTTGTACTCTTCCAGAGTCTTGGAGACGTTGCCGTGCAGGTGCTGGAGATGGTAGAGATCGGCCAGAAGGCGGATATTGTCCGCACCCACCTCGCACAGGACAGCGGCAGCCTTGGCGTAGGAGTTCATGAAGTACCCGGGCACTGCGTACTTGTTAATGGGCTCAATTACGCCCACCAGCTTGCTGGCCCGGAGGCTCTCGGCGGCTATCTTCAGGTTGGAGGTATATGTCCTCGTGTAGTCGCTCTCCTGGCCGCCCTTGAAGAGGCCAGCCGTGAGATGAATCTTGCCGCAGCCCACCTGCTTGGCAAAGCCAATGGTGTCGTCCAGTTGGCTCTTGAAGAGCTGCTCCTTGCCGGGCACACTGGTGGATCCAAATCTCAGCTGATCGTCGGTCTTGTCGAAGGCCAGGTTGACCAGACTGACCACAATGCCGGTCTCCTTAACGGCATTCACCACAGCGCTGGTCTCGCCCTCCGGATAGGGGATCTCCACGGCCCGGAATCCGTTCTGGTGGGCCAGTTGGATGCGTTCGGCGATCGTGCCCGCTCGTTCCGTGAACAAAAAGTTCAGATTCGCTGCAAACTTGAGTGCCATGTTAACCGATTTATGGATTTTCTATTCTTTAGTCTCCGCCAGAAGAAGCTCCAGTGCTCACGATTCGTAAACAAATGACGAAATGCCTGCGATCCCCCCCGATTTTTATAACTTTTCTGGATTCTGTCAATGTCATATGGTGACATTCATGAAGCCGGAAAGCTTGCCAATCTGAAAGCTTTCTGGCACAGTGGAACAAATCAATAGTTTATGTTAAATTATATATAATATAGTAAAATGTTGAGAGACATATCAGACCTCAATTCCCTTGCCTGACTTTCCCTTAGAATGGACGCAAACCCAATTTGAATCCTTGCTACTTTCTTTTAGAAAACTTTCACTTAAACTTAAACAGTGAGTTGAGTTTGTAAGAGTGATTGTGAAATTGTGAGTGAACTTGGACTTGAGTGAAAGCCAAAACACCTTTCGAGCTGAACTAAAGGAATTGAGAGGATTGTCTTCTTTTCCAGAACAGAATTTATAATTTATATATTTTAACATAATATTTATGTTGATAGAATATTTAAAATATTTAAATGTCAAAAATATGTACTAAAAACTGAGAAAGTCCTTTTAGTTGCACTCAAAAGCGAGTCCTTTAGCAGCGACCCAACCGTTATCGAAGATCCTTACCTTTTCGGAGTCTTATCCTGGACAACCACCCAGTATTGAAAAACTGAATTTTTCACGATTTAAATTTTTTTAATTTAACAAACAAATTTTGAAAATAAGAACATGTAACTGATTTCGGAAATTGAAGGACAATTGAGGCGATCCTTCTGAGGATAACTATGATCCTGGGGTAACAAAAAGCAGACGACAAAGTTTCTTACAACTGAACGAAATAAGGGCACGACATCCTACTTCATGTTGGGCGTGCTATGGGTGCCAGGTACACGAGTTCTGCTCTGGCGAGGGATTTGGGCACTCATGACGTGGTGTACGCCAGACAACTGAGAGCATTTGGGAGTTGTGGGACCGCGCCCACGCGTTGGCTTCGGAGTCGGATCGCCGTCATCCACGTTGATATGGCGCCCGCTTCCAGCTGCTTTGATTCTGGAGGCAGATGGACGTGGCGTGGGTGGTCCGGGGACATTCATCACCTTGTCGTTGACATGGCGCCCGCTTCCAGCTGCCATGATTCTCGAGGCAGATGGACGTGGCGTGGGCGGTCCGGGGACATTCATGGCCTTGTCGTTGACGTGGCGCCCGCTTCCAGCTGCCATGATTCTTGAAGTAGATGGACGTGGCGTGGGTGGTCTGGAGATAGTCATAGCCTTGTCCATGGCTTCTTCGGCAGCTTTGACAGAAGTTTCGGAACGCGCCTCATCCCGCTTGAGCTCTTCGTATTCCATATCTTTTATAATGTTGTCTATCCTGGCGACCTCAACGACTGGCATCACGTTGACTGCCTGTTCGATTAGCAATAGCTTCTGATGGTACAACTCCCTGTCCGATAGCAGGTTTCGGCCAACCTCTAGAACGTCGTCCGGTAGTCCCACGGCCGGGATCGCCCTGAGCAGCAAATGGTCGGATGGGGTGCCGCTGTCCAACTCCAAGTCGTCATAGATCCGCAACTTGCAACCCTGGCGTCGCAGCAAATCAATGGCTATCTCTTCTGTATCGCTGTTGGATAAAGAGTATATTGAATCCGAGTCGGGAAATTTAAACAAATCGACATGATCGGAAACTAACGAGTAATTGGCATCCGGATCCACCAGCAAATTACTAGGCTTAGCGTCCTGCGGTACATCCACGTAGTCGGCCGACGACAGCAGGGTACAGGGTTGCCCGAATCGGTTTATGCGCTTCGGTGCCTCATAAAGTTGGACAAGAACAAATTGTTCCGCCTTTTTGTGCTTCTTTAAATGTTTCTTCTTAGCAGCTTTGGGTACCCTCTTAAGATTGGCCTGGTGCTTCACCGCCAGCTCGATGCGCTGCTTCGCTGTTTTCCCATGAGCTTCCTTGATGGTCAGCTCTGTGGTCTTCTCGACGGCTTGCTTTACAGTTTTCTCGACAGTCTGCTCGAGGGTTTGCTCTGTGGTCTTCTCGACGATTTGCTTTACAGTTTTCTCGACAGTCTGCTCAAGGGTTTGCTCAAGGGTTTGCTCAAGGGTTTGCTCATGGGTTTGCTCAAGATTTTGCTCATGGGTTTGCTCAAGAGTTTGCTCAAGAGTTTGCTCAAGGGTTTGCTCAAGAGTTTGCTCAAGAGTTTGCTCTGTGGTCTGCTCGAGCGACTGCTCGTGGTTTTTCTCTAGGGCTTGATCGGCCTTTACAGCCTCCTCAATGACCTGCTCTTCTTCCTTGCCAACACTAGCCTTCTTCGCAGCAAGAAGAGCCAATCTCTTAAGTCTAATAAAGTCCTTCAAATTGGACATTTCTGCAGTCTGTTGCGAATCGACCTTAGGCATCTCCGTAGATGAGGCAGTCCTAGGAAAAGTCTCTCTAGATTCGGTTATATCTTTTTTGCTGGAAACAGAGTTCATAATCACCGATGAAGATTTCCTCACCGGAGCCAATTCCTTCTTGGCTGGAGATACTTTCTCTGGAGCGTTCTTTTTTTGCAAAGTTGAAGGCTTTTTCTTCTGAGGAGCATTAGTCTCGGTCTGGCGAGCTCCATTTCTGGCTGATATATTGCGATTACTCACTTGAGGTGTTCCATTTCTAGTTTGCAAAGTTCCATTTCGATTTTTTTCGACTGTGGTTTTTCGCGGAGATTCAGCGAAGCCTTTACGAGCCTTTGTTTGCTGTGTTTTGACCTGCGTGGAAAAAGCATCCGTGGTTCCAGCCGTGCTATTTTTCACCGGTGAAGCGCTAGTCCTAGTTCCAGTTTTATCATTTGGCTTTTTAGTCTCTTTTTTAGCTTCTGCTCCATTCTGATTCTTAGTCTTGCTTTGGCTCGCTTTTTGCACCGTTGTCCCTTTTTCAGTACCCTTCACTCTGTCATTGGCATCACCATTCACTAAACTCGCTCCTTCCAATTTGGCTCCCTTCCAATTTCGCTCCTTTTGCTTTCGTTTCTTTTCTCCATGCACTTCACTCGCTCCTTTGACGTCTTCACTCGCTCCTTTGACGTCTTCACTCGCTCCTCTGACGTGTTTACTTGTTCCTTTGACGTCTCCACACGCTCCTTTGACGTCTCCACATGCTCCTTTGACGTCTCCACATGCTCCTTTGAAGTCTCCACACGCTCCTTTGAAGTCTTCACTCGCTTCTTTGACATCTACACACGCTCCTTTGACATCTACACACGCTCCTTTGACATCTCCACACGCCTCTTTGACATCTACACACGCTCCTTTGACATCTCCACACGCCTCTTTGACATCTCCACACGCTCCTTTGACATCTCCACACGCCTCTTTGACATCTCCACACGCCTCTTTGACATCTCCACACGCCTCTTTGACATCTCCACACGCCTCTTTGACATCTCCACACGCTCCTTTGACGTCTTCACTCGCTTCTTTGATAGCGTCCATTTTAAGTCCTGCTCGGGCTTCGCTAGTTTCATCCTCAACTTGGGTGGCACCGATCACAGCTTCGCTCGCTTTTGTCTTGTCTTGGGCTGCTCTGCCCTGGGGACTAGCTTGGTTTGTATTCGCTTTGCCTTCAGTTGGCATTTCTATGGATGGGGCCGGGCTTCCCGTTCTAGATGAAGCTTTACTCTTAACCTGGATAGGTTCGTTCCGGACTCGCAGACTGCCACACGGCGACTTATGCTTAACGTTTTTCTCAGGCGGAAGATCTCTACTTGTTCTGGCACTGGTTGTCGCTTTAGTTGTGAAAGCATTTGTCTTGGACCTAGCCAAGTTCTTAGGAACGGTTCCAGTAGTACCTGATCTTGGCGCTACTTTTTGATCGCTTACAGTCCTTTTCATTGAAGACCTTTTCAAATAGGTTGGCTTGGGAGCGTCAAGCGGCTTGATCGAATTGAATGAGCTGGACCTCACGGTTTTTGGCTCCAATTCCCCGATATGTTCCTTTTTTTCTTGGGTTGATATGATATGTCGTTCTATTAGGGTGAGTCTCGGTTTGACCTGTCCCTTTGGCTTAAGATCGCTGTTGATTGGTCTCGGAGTGGTTGTGTCCTTGGCTGTGTCCTTGGCTGTATCCCTGGGTGTGTCCTTGACTGTATCTCTGGGTGCCCCCTTGACTGAATCCCTGGGTGTCCCCTTGACTGTATCTCTGGGTGTACACTTGACTGTATCTCTGGGTGTCCCCTTGACTGTATCTCTGGGTGTACCCTTGACTGTATCTCTGGGTGTACCCTTGACTGTATCTCTGGGTGTGTTCTTGACTATATCCCTGGGCGTGGGCTTGGCTGTATCCCTGGGTGTGCCCTTGGCTGTGTTCCTGGGTGTGACCTTGGCTGTGTTCCTGGGTGTGACCTTGGCTGTGACCTTGGGTGTGGGCTTGGCTATGGGCTTGGATGTGTTCCTGTGTGTTTCCATGTGCGTGTCCCTGGATGTTGAGAAACCAACCTGATCGGTGACCTGATCCGAGTCTTCTGTGCCGGAAGTTGGTTTATCTGTGTGAATAAATCTGTTCGCTCTGGCAAGTGTTGCCTTGGTTTGTCGTACTTTTGTTAGATCCTTTTTGGTAGTGGCAGGATTTGGTTTGGCCACAGATTCTTTCTTATTCTTATCAATCTTTTTAGATATATCTACCTTTTCATTCTTTTTCGATCTATCTGTTTTATCGGCAGGATTTGGTTTGGCCACAGATTCTTTCTTATTCTTATCAATCTTTTTAGATATATCTATCTTTTCATTCTTTTTAGATAAATCTTTGTTTTCAGATTTTTCAATCTTTTCATTCTTTTTAGTATTATTAGTACCTTCCGACTTTTCTAGTTCCAAGCTCTTTTTATCCAATTCACGGACCTGATTGCCCAATTCAGAAACGGACTTCTCAATCTCATCTAAATCCTTCAGCCCGCTGGCTATCAAAATTTCCTCCATAAAATGTTTTCCGCTGGCCGAGGGATTGGACCTTATGCGAGTGAAGCGATTGAAAATGTAACTGGTTTGCGAGGAGGTCCTTTCGCTCGGCGTGCGAATTCTGGGTAGAGACTTACCAAGGTTCTGCGGTCCATCATCAAGATTGACTTCTGGGGTCTTCCCTTCTTGTGGCGTTTCTGATATGTCAGTGTGTGGGCTTTGCGCAGCATCTTCTACTTCGGGACATTTCTCCGGGGATTTAACCACGGGCTTCTCTGAAACTTTAATTACTGTCACCCAGCTCTTTTCTCTGCGAAGCTTCTCGGGAGCCACATCCGTTTTCTCCAGAGGCTTAAACTCCTTCAACGAGCTGCTGGTTAATGTAATCTCTCTGTCAGGCTTCTCGGGAACATCCGATTTCTCTGATGACTTAACCAACTTTGACGAGCTCCTAGTCAATGTCTCTTCTCTGACAAGCTTCTCGGGAGCATCCGATTTCTCTGAAGGCTTGACAAGCTTCTCGTGAGCATTCGATTTCTCAGATGGCTTAACCCCCTTCGACGAGTTCCTGATCAATGTCTTTTCTCTGACAAGCTTCTCGGGAGCATCGGGTTTCACTGTAGGCTTCAGCACCTTCGCCGGGCTCCGGGTCATTGTCTTTTCTCTGACAAGCTTCTCGGGAGCATCGGGTTTCTCTGTAGACTTCACTACCTTGCTTCTATCCAGGTTTCGTGGTGTTCCATTTAGAGCATTAGTCTTTTTCACACCGGGACTCCGCGGGGTAGCTCCACCGCCGCCAGGACTTGCCACTTTCGTGTACTTGGGAATAGTCTGTTCTTCCTTGGGTTTCTGTGGGGCCTTCACCATGGATGACTTGAATGGAGCAGAGGTCTTGTCCACACCGGACTTGTTCGTACCAGGCTTGGCTACTGCTGATGTCTTGAGCGCCTTTGATGTGATGTAAGGTTTCGTGAGTTTCGGTATGGAGCTATATTTGTGCTTGGAGGATTCCTGCACGGCACCGGTTGGACCATTAACCATCGATCTGACCTGCTGTGTCTTTTTCTTCTCGTCGGGCAATGCTGGTGAGGCTGCATCGGGAGCCTTTTTGTCCTTCAGGCGGCGAGCATGACTCATGGTCTCCTTGGAAATTAGTCGAGATGCCAACTTGGCAGGACCCTTTGAGCTAGTGGTCGAACTGTAGGAAGCTGAAGACGACACCTCGAGCGACCCTGTTTCCAGGCTTTTCTCCTCAGCGACTTTGAGATGTTTGGATATCATTTTGAAGATCAAATAAAGCAGCGAAGCAGCGCGTCAGCGAGGCAGTGAAGCACCAAAGCAAGCTGGGGTTCTATCTTAAAAAAAAACCAATTAAAATTAATTATTAATTATTTAAATTGAATTAACTTACCAATAAATAAATTGATGTTCAATAGGAAAGGTTATAGCAGACTATTTTGAAACGTTATTATATTATTTTTATAAAAATATATTTCATTTTTGAATAAATACTTACCTGTGAGAGAATGCCAAGGCCGTACCTCCAGACTAGATCTAAACAGCTGGGTCTAGTTTAAATATTAATTATTATATTATTATTTCTTTTATAATTTATAATCCTCACCTTTGTAGAAAGCTAAAGCCTGAATTCTACAAAAGTTGGCCAAATCAAAAGGCGCAAATCAAATATATTTCTGTAAGAATGAATTATTGCTTCTCAAAACTCTCAAACTTCTGTTAAGACTCACCTGCAATTCAGAAAGCAGACGTATTTAATCCAAATCGAGGATAAATATCTACAGAAAGGGACAGAGGAAAGAAAATTTAAATGAAAATCAAATAAACTTGCTCCGTCGAATCAAAAGCAAGGACAATCGCCTTAGAATGGCCTTAGAATGGCTTCAGAAGCAGGATCTGATGTCTTGGTACCTGGAAATTGAAAAATTAATGATTTGCTGACATTAAATGGCCTTTTTGGTTAAAGGCAAATAAACGTAATTGAAAGCCCAGAGAATCATTTCTAATTCGAGCCTTTAAATGCAACAGCCAATCCACAGGCCGACAGGCTGACAGGCTGACAATCCAATAATCATTATCCTGGAACGTGTATCTACTTGAAAGCAATATGGAGAGTCCTAGCTGTGTTGCAGGACCACCAAAAGCATACACCACCCACTACCAACCATACTGCAAGCTGCTTTTGGGACTGGGACAGGATGCACTCACCAAAAAGCTGCACAAGGATTATGGAAATTGAATTGGTTTTGTCTGACCAGACAGGATTCGGAGGACGACCCCATGTGGGTAATTTAAATACTGGAGCTACAGGAGAGGAGGAACTACCAGAGAGGAGGACACTCCTAGGAGGAGGCACTCGGTGCTATCTCTCTTGGCAAAATGAACATGTCATTGGCATTGTTTTTCCTGTTTTCTATTTTCTATTTTCTATTCCATAAATCTGAAAGCAAATATAATATCGCAAAAATCTAGGCTTCCAAAAGCATCAACAAATGCAATTAAATTTTTTTAAAAAATTATTCGTGCCACACAGATGCAACCTGCAATCTGACACTTGCCACAGCTGTGTCATGTCATTGATTTGTTTTTGCATTTAGCCTTTGGAAATTTTATAATTAATTGCATTCAAGTTGCAAATTGCAAATTGGATTGATTTGGCAATGTAATGGAAAGAAATTTTGAAAGGGAATTGCAGAGGAAGAGCTAAAGGCAGGAAGCCTTAAATATTTTATAGAAAAAAGAGCGGGACTCTGAATTTGATTCAAGAAATATATTTAAATATATTTTAGAATTTAGTTCTTGATTTATAACCCCTGGAAAGGGTATCCACTTCAATTGCTCTGATTCAAAAGAAGACACGGATGATCTACCGAAAAAAGATTTAAATTTTTGGGATACAGACCAAAAATCTCATGGAAACCCGGAGGGAGGGAGGTCACACATCAGTCACTGTATTGAATTTAGTCTTTAGTTTGTTTTTCCGGAATTTTGTTTCAACGTATTTGTTTAGTCAAAAACGGACGGAGATTCGATCGGAACACGGCACGTAGTTCAAAGGCAATTTGGTACAAAATCAAAAATCGAATATTCGAGTACATTACGCGAGACCGCACTTATGTTTTCACTTTTAATTGTTTTCTTTTTTTTATGTTTTTCTTTTCGATATACTCACCAGAAATAATGCAAGAAAATCGCCAACAATATGACACACAATATTACCGATTACTATATTACACAGTTAGCACGAAAATCGTTCAAAAAGCTTAATGTTAACTTTTTTATAATTGTAGAAATTGTTGAAATATATATATAGATAATATAGCACAGTGTGTGACCTATAGTGTGACTAAATTAATAATGATATTTTCCCAGCTCCGCTCGTCCAGCTCCACAATCCAAAAAGTGAAGTTCGATTCCATGGCCTACTTGGGACCATAGCCTACTTGATTCGAAATATTTGAAAAACTTTCTTTTTCGATAAAACACAGAAGGAAAGGAATATAGTTAGGAATATATATGGGCACTCTTAGGATAATTATCCAACACTTCTTATAGAAGATAAACCCCATCCATCAACCCTTTAAAACTTGATCCTATAAAACGTTCTATAAGCTTCTTTTATATTTTATTCCTCTACTTAAAGCAAAATAGTATTATTTTTGTACATTTCTTCCCTTAATGTATTTGTTAATAAAGAAATAGTTCTTTGAAATATCTAGAATATGTCTGGAAAACCTTCTTTCTATTTTATTAGAAAAAAACCCCGAGTTATTGCCAAATTTCGCATCAAAAATCATATTTTATATGATCTATTTTGTTCCACTTAGTGCTTTTGGGTAAATAAAAAGATTTCCATTTTGGTTGCCAAAACCAAAACTTTGCATTTTCATTTGTTTGTTTTTCAAATCGCCAAATAAACAAAGAAAATTGTTTGATTTTCCAATGAAAGAGAAGAATACCCCCGAATGCCTTCCAGTCGATGCTCTTAAATGTTTTTAAAACCTTCTGTAAAAATTTCTCTTGTTTTAAGATCACAGAAGAAACAATATTTTTGGATTTTTTATAGTTTTATTACAAAATATATAGTAGTAGTATCAAAATATATATTAAGGTGTAATTGTATTCAAATATAGAACATCCTGTCGGTTGGTTGCGTAGCTAGAGCGAGATCCAATCCGGATATCCATGGCGTATTCCGTGTGAGCAGTTTCCTCCAGGGTCCCATCCTCCCTGTACAGGACCTCCTTGGGTAGGAGATAGGTTATCGTTCCTTCATTTTAATGATTTTATTAAAAAAACAACACTTGAAAAACAAATACTTTTACTCACATTTTTGTGTAAAACTGTGTAAATCTTCTCAATATTTATCAGATACTTTTGTGTTACATTTTTTGGTCTTAAATCTAGTTTTGATTTTTATGAAAATGAAATAAAATTTTTATATTTTGTGCAAACCGAGACGATGATGGATGATGAATGAGAATCCAAAACAAATTTTGTTTAGACATTTGTTTCATTTTTAGCAAAGCCTACTCTGTTCCCGATTTTATTTAGGTTTTTCCGATAATAATCTATCAGTTACAAAATACTGTATAATCAGTTAAAAATACTGTTTTTTAATTCTATTAAATCTGAATCCTTTATTTTGAATTATTTTTCCTTTAGAGTCTGGTACATTTTCTCTTAACAACGCGCATGTCGTGATAGAAAGTTTCAAAAGCCAAGAGAACCTTTTAAGAGAGCTTTTGGCTTGCGGAATTTCCCCATTTCCTCCTATAAATAACGGTTGTATGGCCGCCGTGCCGCATTTTCCGAATTTTCCGAGAGGCGGTCGTTTCCCACGGAAACCAGAAAAAGGACGCTTTCCAAACTACGAAAAGGACGACGTAAGGCGTACGTAAATCCAACGGTATTCCGCGCGATCCTTTTTTTTCAAAAAAATCTGCGCGGGTTCCCATTTTTTTTTATTCCATTATTTTTCTGTGTCTAAAATTAATATTAAAAAAAGGAAAACTAAATAATAAATAATAGAAAACCTTTTAAAGTGCCAGAAAGTTTGATTTAAATTTTGAATGGACTAGACTCTTACGACTTTGAACCTGCAGAGCGCCAAAAAGGACGAAGGACCTGCTTTCCCTGTGTGTGTCTATCTCTGTGTTTGTGTCATTTTCTAAGAAACACCAAAGAATCTAGATTATTTTAGACCAAATATATGTCCCATCTTTATTCTATTCCGTGAAGCACAAAATTTTTGATCATAAAGAAAAAAAGATTTATTTTTGAGAATTTTTAAACTTTTTAAAAAATTTTTTAAGGATTTTTAAATCCCCAAGTAAACTTTCGCCTTTTTACTTAAAGTTCCTAAAATTTCACAATCAAATTTCGATTATATTTCAATTTAAAATAATTTTAGCAGCAAACGATTCGATTTGAGTTTGGTGGAAATTTTGGATACGAAAAATATAGAAAAAAAGGGTTTATAAAGGATTTTCTTTTTCTATTATTATTTTCAATTAGAAACCTTGTTCAGCTTCAGTTTGAAGACTTAATCAAAGAAATTTAATCACAATTTCTTCTAAAATAAAATATGCAAAATGTTAAAAGCCAAAAATTGTTCTCTGTGGACCCAAAACGAATCGTGCTTTTCCATTTAATTGTGCTCCCTCGTGGCCACGGGTGACAAAGTGGAATGGGAAAGGGAATCGGTATAGGAATGGGAATGGTCTACCCTGTGTCCTGGGACAAGGATGTCGATGTCGGATTTCGTTTTAGGAAGAGAATGGTACTTCACTTCGATTCAATTCGATTTGCCGTAATGAGGCTAGTCCATGACATCCCCATGCAATAGTTAACATATTTTTATGGCCTGTTGTCGCCAAAGTGTCCTGCCCTGCCACATGGCTCTCACTCTCTCTCTCTCTGGGTTTCGGTTTCGGTTTCAAGTGGCTTTCGGTGCTGGAGCTCCTCTGGATTGCTCACTTGACGGACCAAATGTTTGTCCTCTTGGGACGGATTTCGGGAGGTCAAGTGTTGCTCGCTTTTTGGCAATGGGGGTTTCGGCCCATTTCGAGTTGGCCAACTGTCCCTTTTAGCCGTTTCCCCCTTTGCCAGTCAATTGCTTACATCATTTGAGGCCCAAACAGAGACATATTTTGCCAACAATTACAATAATCAAGATCATAAAAAATGATACATCTCCGGGGAATCATAAATATTATTTGCAGAAACAGGAAACATCCAGCACCAGGAATTCATTTCATTAAAATAATAAAATAAAGTGTTTTACATCAAGTTTTTAATGAAATACTTTTGTTTAGGGAATACCTACATTGTTTGTATTAAAAGTTTTGATTTTTTTGGGAATTTTAGGGATTAAAATATTAAATTTTGAATCAATTTAAGTAGATGTTCTGATCCTGTTCAAGGATTTAATGTCCCAAAAAATTAAGAAAGCAGTTAGGGGAAAATGCTTCATTGATGGTTACGCTCGCAATCAATCCTGTTTGGTCAAACTTTTCGGAGTCGAACCCCTTGTTGGGTGGCCCAGCCTCCGCCCCTGACCATGCCCCCAGACCATGCCCCCTTGCCCACCACACACACGCACATTATGGCTGGGAAAGTGATTCATTAAAGCAATTAGCAGGCACAGGCCTATAGCTTCTATAGCTCCTATAGCTCTGATGCAGGACTCGGGATTCAGGACAAGCATTTAGCAGGACTTCATGGAAAACATAATTCTCTTGCAGACGGACTGGGACAGCCAACAAATTGAGGAAAGAGACAGCCAAATGCTCATTGAAATTTACGATTATGCTGCAAAATTATTAAACAATATGACCGCAACAGGAAACGGAACAGAAACCGCAACTGAAACCGAAACTGAAACTGAAAACGAGACCGAATCAGAGTCCGAAACCGAGTCGGAGTCCGAGTCCGAGTCCGGACCGTGGACAGAGGAGTCCGTCGGGAATCGAGAGACACAGCCAGTGGCAACCCGTGGCGGTAATTTGACGGTAAAACTACTTCAGGCCACCACCGGCAACGTGCGCAACCTGCTTAATCGCACTCTGGCGACCGTGACAGCCGTGGCCCGCTCCAATCCCGCCCAGCACGTGCCCATCCCCCTGCTACTTCAAGCACTCGACGCGGCGGACGTGACCCGGGGCCAGGACATCGATCACACGACACCGAATCCGTCGCTGGGTTCGGTGAGTGACGCTGAGACGAGGGAGGACCTTTTGCCGCATGTCCTGGAGACGCCACCACCGCTAATGGCATTCAATGCCACTGTCGCTGGCTCGGGCTCTATCGGCATCACAAATCCCTTGGCCACGGACCGGGTAGCCGATCGGGTGGAGGATGTATACAGTGCTCTGAGCGGAGCCATGCCCACGGCAGGCAATCTTAGTGGTTTCATCGAGTCGTCGACCACGGCGGCCAGATCAGTGCTGAGCAGCGCCCTACCCACCTTACCGGCCACCACGTTCCAGGCCCAGACAGTGGCCACATTCATCTCGGCCACCGGAAGCAAAAATCGCCCAACTACCATTGTCCTTTATCCAACGGGTGAGTACAGTACTTAAATATATTAAAAGAGATATTAGTTTTTAGTTTAAGTTAATATAAAATATGTTTATAGACGTTTTATCATTCGATTTTCTGAAGATAAGTTTGTTTTTTACATGAAATTTCTACATGCCGACCGTAACAAAGTTTATAAATGTTATAAACCCTGAAAACTTACCCCAAAAATCTATTCAGTTTTCATAGTTAGACCAACTAGTACATTTCAGACTCAAAAGAAGGGAAAACAATACCCACCTGGCCTTCAACAAACTTCATTTCCATGCTCTACATTGTTTATTTGTTTTACATTTCCCCCATCAAGTGGCATCAAGTTGAAAGCTTCAGGAATTCCTTTGCTGGTTTTCATATACACATGTTTGTGTGCATTTCATTAATTCTCACTAATTAGACAAACGATAAGCCCAGCCCGACAAGTATGACGTGTTTATGAATTTTCAATTCCCTCAACGAGTCTCAAAATGTGGGTTTTCTGTATGGGTTTCTGTGGGTTTCGTGAATTCAATTGAACTGTCTTCATATTCGAAAGTCATTTAATAAGAAAGAGAGACTTCCTAATTGAATTTATCACCATTTAAGGGCAGTTGTCAGCTAAACCCAAAAGACACTTTCCTATTATTAAAAGACTCCTAACTGCCTTAAGTTAATTAGGAAGGTTTGTTGAGTGAATAAATGAGTGAATAAATGAATTAGTGACTGAATGACTGAGTGACTGAATGACTGAGTGACTGAATGACTGAGTGACTGAATGAGTGGATGAATGGATGTGTGTGGGGGTGTTGCCTTATGCCTTGTCCTATATTCATCCTCGAGACTTGCCAATAATCAAATCAGTGCAGTCAGTCACCCATCGAAGTCGCGTGCCTCACAATCTAAGGCTAGACCGTAGCTCCGGACCTCGTCCTCCTCATCTTGCTTCTCCATCCACGAGTCCTGGTTCATCTCCCATCTTGGTGGCAATTAGTTGCCTCGTTGCTGGCGTTAATTTGCATGAGCTGACACCCGAGTTCTCATTATCCGCATCGACTCCGATTGCTTCGCATCAACTTATTTTTTATAGTTTTATCCCGGACAAAGTTTGCCTGGCTTCCCTGCCTGGCCTGTGCCAGAGCCAGGACAAGATCCAAGACCAGAGTCAGAGACAGAATCAGAATCAGAAAGTTGGACCTGGAGTTGGGTCGCAGCAATTAGACAAGTCTAAGTCGCAGTAATTGCAAAGAGTCGCACTCGAATGTAGCTGTTGATTGTTTGAGGCAAGTGTCGCCTGTCAGGAGGTACATTTTCCTCGAATACACTGGCCAAAAAAGCCTACAAAACATATATTTTCTTTCGAGAGTTTAAAGCAAAAGATTAGAAGGAAATTATGGACTTTAATAGAAGATCTTTTCATATTTTCCTTTGTGAGTTTGAAGTACCGGATATCATATAGTTAAAAAGAGGTTGTGATTGCTTTTATTCTAGAAATTGTGAGAATTATGAAACTCCCTCGTAGTACTTTCTTTCAGTGTAAAACTGTAGACAGCTGGCGCCAATGTAGCAGCCCCAAGCCGCTCACAAATTAGAGCCTTAAAGGCTGTTGGGTTGTCGTCTTTATTAAGGGGGCTCCTCTTCTCTCCACTCCCCCCCCTCGAAGTCCTGGCCAACAAAAAAAGTTGACAACATTGTCGAATCTTCGCCAGCCTCCTTATCGGAATCATCCTGCCACACCCACGCCGCAAAAAGCAAAAAAAAAAAAAAATGAAACCCGAAAACCCTCTCCAATCGGCTTTTCCGACATCGAGGAGCGGCGACGACATCAATGTCAGCGCCCTGAATGGCCTGTGGGCGTGGCACTTGAGTTCCACCCACCACCCACCTCCCGCCCCTCACCATTAACACAAGAAAGAACTTTTCGCCGATGCTGCCAAAAAAAAAATAATAATAACAAAACAACAAAAAAAAAACAGCAAAAAGCTTGGCCATTACAATTTGGCCAAACAAAAAAGTGCGTAAATTCATCCGATAAAATGGTGTAACAGGAATGCGATGTCCTTCGTCCTTGATCCTTCAGCTCCATTGATAAGTTAACAATGCATTCTACTTAACGGGACACTCGACAGGACTCGCCACTGCCCTGGAAAATAGTATACAAAAAAATATAAAACCAGGAAGGTCCTTGTGATTTTCGTTAAATATTTTCCTTCATAGAGTGGGAAATAAAAATCTTTCAAAGGAGTAGAGAAGAATTTTAAAACTATTTTAAGGGTTTTTTAAATATTTGTTTTGGGTTTTAATTTTGGTTTTAAGGATTTTCTTTAAAAAGTATTTTAAATTATATTTTAAAGACTTTAAAGAGAGGTCATAATTTTTTTTTATAGACGCTTTAACCTTTTATTTATTTATTTATTCTTTATTTCATTTATTTATTAGACCATTTACTTATTGTGTAAACCTTGACTTTGATCTGTGTCCTGTCAGCCACAGCAGGATGCTTGTATTTGGGACTTTGATCCGGGCAGGAAACTTGCATTGTCCTTGCCACGAGTCCTCGAATCAAATGTGAAACTTTGCGGCTCTATTTAATCGAAACTATTTTGTAAAGTGAATTCGTCCTGCCGGTAAATGCCTGAGGTTCTTCCTCAAACCCAAAGGACTGTAATGAGATGGAGGAGGAGGGTGCTGGTCGTGGGGAGAAGAAGTCCTTCTCCTACTCCTTCTTGTGGAAAACCAAACCCTCGATTTGCCTGCTTAACTCACTTGTGGACTTTTGATGGAAATATTTTGAAATGCAGAAGTCACTTTGTCTGGCCACATTATATAGAAGAGTATATATCTTTCAATATACTTATATATATATATATATATATATATAGATATGTATTGGGAATAAATTTCTATATGGCCTTTTGTTGTTGCCGAGGCGGCTTTTGTGATGCCTTTGTAGCGCATTCCTCTGTCGACGTCAAATATGCAAACATTCAATTTCCATTCAAAGGCATCATTGATGGGCGTGGCCGGGGGCGAGACCTGGGGAGAAGGAAGGTTGAAGAAAAGGAGGGGAATGCCAGGAGTCCTGCCTCCTGACTCGCGTCTGTCTGGGAGTGGCGAGGCGAGGCGAAAGCATTATTTTTATTGTATTTATTGAATATTTCAAGCATCAAACGATGCCTGATGACTCAGCTTGAATGGCAGATTCCTTGCTCCCATCCACCCCCTCGCGGCGATTACGGCGTAGTCCCTAATCCGGAGTCCAGGCAGTATCCTGCCTCCATCCTCAACCCGCCATCTCGCCATCCCGCCCCCTTTTCGCCATCAATTTGTGTAAATTTGAACTGTCACTTTGAAGGCGTTAATTGGATTCAGTGGCACCGACTCTCTCCCCAAGGGTTGGCGAAGGTCCTTCTGCTCCAGAAGGACACTAAAAAAAAAAAAAATAACATCGCCGGGGGCAAATATTTTGTGACTGCCACCCAGATCGAACTCTCGAATTAAATCGAATGATGTCGTTGCCTCTCAAGTACATCAAGTGCTCCCAAAAACTGGATATCCTCTTGGGGATGGGGATGGGGGAAGGATAAGGAGCCCAGATCCTGAATCCACAAAGATAGCAATAGGACAAAATTTCCCCTAAATTGCTCGTTTTCAGCGCATAAATATTTATGCGAATTTTAAGCAAATTTATATTTAGATAAAAGTTGAAAAAAAGATCATCAGCAGATGTCCTTAAAGCCACTTCTTGAAGTCGATTTAAAAGTATTTTTTGGAAACTTTTTCACCGGTTTTTAATTTGTTTACTTTTGCTGCCACGTTTTTTTTTTTTTTTGATAACAAACAAATTTTTGGGCCATGGATTCTGTGACTGAGATTAGAGCTTCCGTTTCTCTAGGATTCAGGGGGTTGGGCTGACTGTGATGTATGAGTGGGTCGGAGGCTTTCGGAGAATGCGAAATGAGGTCGGCAGAGACAGAGAAAGAATAAGCTGAGCCACTAGTCTCCTTCATAAGATGCTCGCCAGGTTGTCCTGATCCCCGCTAGATATGCAAAGCGACAAATTGAAACCATAAAACCCGCCGAATAAATCGCACCGCCTTCTCTGGGTTAAGTTCCGCGGCAAAAGTTGCCTTTATTTAACCCTTGACATGCTCAGGGGGTACCTTTATGTACCTTTAACTAATCAAATTATTTCAAATAAAACAAAACAATTGTTTTCTAATAACATTTTTGTGATTTTAAGAACTGTTTTTAAGAGCAGTTTCTTTTTAGTTTCGAAAAATTCAAATCCCAAGATATCAAAATAAACTCTTTGAGCTATAAATCTTAGAGGGTTAAGCCGAGAGGCTAAAGGAGTAGACTTGCCTTCAAGGTTCATGACTAAAAGCCGAAATTAAAAAGCCAAACGAATTGTGAACGCCGAGGAATGCAAATGGCGCGAACGGAATGCGGCCCAAAGCCTTTTTGGTCCTCCATCCTTTCACCACCATCCTTCCCCTTAGCATTATCCTTGGGCTGTGCCCCCGCCATTTTTGCTTGTCTGCGTAGATAAGTGTTGCCTACTTTTTTGGGCGACTTTGAGGCCATGCAAATGAACCGGAGATGAGCTCCGGAATTATGAGCTCTCGCTGTAGCAGTCGGTTTATTGTGATAAAATAAACATATAAATAAATAATCTGGCCCCCGGGGCCCAGCCCAGCCCAGCTCAGCTCAGCCCAGCCTGGCATTGCTGCGGCTGACCACAGCAATTAGGCAAATATGTATTTTCCGGCCCCCGCAAATACGCGACGCCGTTGACAGACCAAAATCGAGGCGATTACCATTTTAGGCAAGGCAAGGCAAGGTCGCCCCCGTAGTGGGTGGCTTCTGACAGCTTCAAGCTGTGGACTGGAAATACCCACAAAATTATCAATAAATTTCTGGTTACGAGTCTTGTTTCCCTAGATAAATAGAAATAATGTCAAGTAATAAGTTTTAGTTTAAATATAAAGTGTTTTTAACACATTCAAGTGGTTGGAAATCTTCTGCGTTTTTCCTGCATTTATGTTTATCGCCGATTTTAAAGAGAATTTTTTATGTTTCACAGTTGATGTGTCGATTTGGTTAAGGACACGTTCGTTTTACGACCACTAACCAGGTTATTGTTTTTCATTTTGGCTAAAGGTTTCCTCAAGAGTTTTCGGGAGAGAAAAGGTCTTTCATTGATAATAAAACTTTAAAGAATAGTTAGAAGAGTACTAGATAGCTCTGAAAGCTTTTAACCTTCTTAAACTTATTAATTTCTATGAAAATATTACTTAAGTAAGCTAAGCTTATACCCAACGAGTACCTGGTATCATATAATTTGATTAAAAACATATTTTAACAATCTCCTTTACAGTTTCACCCGAATCGATCGTCATACCGATCGTGTCCTGCATCTTCGGCTTCCCCATTCTGGCCCTGATCGTGATCTGCTGCCTCCGCCGTCGAGCCAAGCTGGCCCGGGAGCGGGACCGCCGAAGGAACTACGATATGCAGGACCATGCCGTCAGCCTGGTCAGATTTAGTCCAATACATAGGCTTAGTGAGTTTGAATGTTTGTCGTGTAATGTGTGTACGAACGTATTTTTCTTTTCTTTTCTTGTATTTTGACTTCCTCTGGTTTGCAGCCCATCGCCGATCGTATGACTTGTTCACAATATTCGCTTAGCAAAACAGCTTCAAAGTCAAATGAATCCGTCAACCATATCCATTTCGTAGCCAATCCAATCT
This sequence comes from Drosophila vallismaia, assembly GCA_035047325.1. NCBI lineage: Eukaryota > Metazoa > Arthropoda > Insecta > Diptera > Drosophilidae > Drosophila > Drosophila vallismaia. Next base: position 7,858,057 of record JAWNPU010000025.1, on the reverse strand, counting down.
ATACAATCCATTATCCCGACAATTCAGTCATCGCATCCATTCAATCCTTTCAAACCATTCAATCCATTCTTGATATCCTTTTTTGCATCAAGTCCTTGCATTTGCACTCTTTTTTAGCTCTTTAACCAGACTTTCTTCTCCACCATTTCCACCATTTTTTTTCCTCTCGATGTTTGCCATGCCGTAGCCATTAATTCTTTATAAACTTGTCTGCCGCCGATCGGCCATTGTTCCTTCACTTTCCGCCTGCATAAAGGAATTTTAAATTTACAAAAAAAAAAAAATACGAAATACGAAATACGAGATAAAAAACATTTAAAAGTGAAAAAATAAAGATAGATAATAAAAGACCGACGCATCATCAACATCATCATAATCATTGTCTTTTGAAGAGCCCGCATGACCAAAATGGTCTCTGCCCCCATGTCCTTGTACCACTTTTGCCACCCACTCTGCAGCCGCTTTCCACCTGCTCTTCAGCCGCCCTCCACCCACTCCCGACCCACTTTCCACCCACTCTTATCCACATCCACCTGAGCTTCGAAACTGGCATTGTCAATGGCAATGTTGCCAGTCCAGTGCAGAATCAATTACGAATTCCTACAGAGCTCAGCATTAGCAGTCCAGAAGCTTTCCCAGAATCTCAATCTACACTCTAAGAAATAAGTTTGGCGTTTAGTACACCATTTTAAGTCAATTTTTTTTTGGTTTTTATAAAGGTTTATAAGGGTTTCAAAGCTTTAAAGTATTAATACCTAAATATTCCCCTAAGAACTTTATAATTATTCTCTCAAAATTGGTTAAATATTTAATAAATAATATAAAAATAATAAATATAATAATATATAATATATAATTAGATAAGAAAAAAGTATTCCTGCTTTTCCTTTGGAAAATATAACTCATACGCCCTGTTGGCAATACAAATATTACGTATACGCAGTGTAAGCATTTTTTTCATATTCTTTTTCTCTTACTTTAAAAAAATATTCATAAAATGAATGGGATATATAATTGTATATAATTTAGAATAAATAAATTAACTTTTTTTTGCATTATGTCAAACTCCGAAGTAAAAAAAACGTCCAAAAATTTAAAAGAAAGTTTGAGTCATTTAGAAAAATCTAAAAAATATAAGAAAATAACTTAAGTTAACATAGGCATATTTTTTTGTGAAGTGCCTTATCCTGTGGCACGTTATCCTGTGCCATTGTGGCAGTGAATGAATAACAGGAAAACGATAGGATAACGGCAACAGTCGGTTCCCCAAAACAAAACAGGGAGGCGACTGTTGCCAGCCACTCAATAAAGCGGAGCACACGCACACCCACGAGTGTGTGTGCGCCTGTGTGTGGCGCAGTGGGGGAGAGAGGCAGTGGGGTTGCTGCTTTACATGTGTCAAACACAGAGCTTGGCAGCTGGTTTTGTGCCTGCATTTGCATTGCATACCTTTGGGCGCTCGTTGCCCTCGTTTGCATATCGCAGCATTCAAAAAAATGGGCCAAGCGGAGCAAGGAAGCATAAGCTCGCCTTTTTAGCAATGCGACACGCCACGCCCCCCCCCCCAGAGTATTTTTTGCCAATCCCGCCCTATCGTCCTACAGCCCTCCCGCAGCTGACAAGTCCACTAACCCGCGCTGCCGTGTGAGGATTTCATTGCTTTCTGCACGCACGCACACCCCCAAACACCCCGGAACCTACCAACCACCCAATACCCCAACCACTTCGAGCCCCAACCACCCAATACCCCAACCATCCAAAGCCCCAAAACCCTCCAACCCCCCGCCACCCCTTGTGTACCTATTTTATAACTGTAAATTTCATATTCCGAGCAACGCGCAAGGCGGCGAGTGGAACTGCCACTTCAGCTCCCAAAAAGAAGAAACCGTAGCGAAGACTACACTGTCAAAAAAAAACTCTGATAACTTTACCTTGAAAAATGTTGTTTATTTTTCAAACAATATAAAGTTACAAAAGTTTCTTGCAATGGAAAACACACATTAAATCTTTTCAAGTCCAAGATTTTGGTAGACATTTCTCTCTCTGTACATTAAAGAAGCGAAAATGATGAGGGTGACTCAAAGCAAAAGCCTCCAACGCAAAACTGTCGCTCCTTGGCCCCGAAAAAAAACAACAAAAAAAGACAATAGAGTTTCCTTGCAATGCCACAAAAGGATACAAGGACATATTTGCATACATTTTCCCAAGACAACGTAGTAGTGTTCCTTCTTTGGAACTAAATAGTGTTAGGAAGAAATAATTGAATTATAGTTTAAAATTAGGATATTCAAGACAGTCCTAATCCTTTTTATTATCCTTCAAAGCACCTGCACTTCTCCTCTGGCACATCCTTAGTTTCCATTATTTTCGTTCAACATGTGGCACGTTTTCGATTTCACGCCTCCAAAGATCAATACTTCACTCTCAAACATATTCACCGACTCTCATCCTAATATCCTTGCAAGGATATGTCCTTTTTGACTGATCGATGCAATTCTGTTCCATAGATTACCGATCGTCGCGAGCTATCAGTCTACGTCCTGAACGAAGCCTAAGCCAGGGATTCACGTCCTTGGAGTTGGACACCGTGCTGGAGGAGCGCTGCAGCGACGTGGAGCAGACCCAGACGGAGATCCTCAATCCCGAATCGCCCATGGATACCACCTCCTACAAGATGTCCTTCTCGTCGAGCTAACAGTTAGCCAAACCGCATGGGCAGGTTCAGGTTCAGGTGCAGGACCCAGCACCCGATCCCTTTCCCGCTCACCCTGGCCAGATGGTGGCCCCAAAGCCCCACCCACATCCCTCTCCGCATCCACATTTGGCTAGATCCCCGCAACTGCTGCAACCGCCGCAGCTTAGGAAGACGGCGAGTGTCCGGGAGGCAGCTGCTCCGCACGATCCTACCGCTCTGGCCAAGCGCCGGAGTCGCCTCCACGATCTGAGGGCGGCCAGCAGCAGTGGCGTCGGTTCCAGTGGCAGTGAGGCATCTCCCGCCTTGGGTAAGCGGGAATCCAAGCGGGACAAATCCCGGAAGGCTGCTGGCGGAGCAAGTGAATCGCCGGCCATGCGGAAATCCCACTCCCTGGACGCCGCCGAAAGCTATTCGCTGGCCAGCATCCAGGCCCCGCTGTGGGTGACTCTCACCAATGCCAGGACCATCGAGGAGCTGGCCCAGCAGAAGCTGTAGAGGAATCCCCCGACTGACCCGCCGTTCACCGAAATATTTACACAAAAAGAAAAACTGAAATCCCCTCCAGGAACCATCTGACCCGCAACTCCTCTCCCGCCTCTGTAAATGTAAATGTTTAGATGGAAACTGTAATTAAAATTAGCTGCATTACTAAATACTAAAAAAAAAAACAAAACCAAAACTATATTAAAAATCAAAAAATCTCAACAAAACCATAAGTATTTTCATCTTTAAATAAAACTAAACAAATTTAAGGCAATTAAAGACCAAACGAAATAGTCCAATAATAAAAAAATTGAATGTGAAAAGAAACTTTGAATTGTTTTCTAATTTTAAAAGTATATCCAGTTTCAATATATCCAGATTTATTTACACTTAATTTACTGCCCATATCCCATTATTACATATGATCCCTCGTAGAATCTGCGATTTTCCTTAATGTCCTTTATTTCAAAATTTTTCTGATGAAAATCCAGAAATTTCCAGGTATGACCCCTTTCGTAGGCCATATCTTGATCAATAATAATCCGATTCTTAAGCAAAGTATAGCTTTCGTGGATCAATTTCCTATTAATCTGCATTCAAATCTTGGAGAAAAATATTTTTTAGGTTTTTTCAAAAATTTTCTGATGGATCCCCTTTAAAATTTTGAAAATCCAAGAAAAAGCATATATAGCCCAAATCGATGGCTATATCTCAGCCAATTCTTATCCGATTCTTAAGAAGAATACCTCAAACGATTGCTAATTCGATTCCCTATCAATCTGCATCAAAACATTGGTCATGAATATTTTTTCAATTTTTTTCAAAATTTTCTGATGGATCCCCTTTAAAATTTTGAAAATCCAAGAAAAAGCATATATAGCCCAAATCGATGGCTATATCTCAGCCAATTCTTATCCGATTCTTAAGAAGAATACCTCAAACGATTGCTAATTCGATTCCCTATCAATCTGCATCAAAACATTGGTCATGAATATTTTTTCAATTTTTTTCAAAATTTTCTGATGGATCCCCTTTAAAATTTTGAAAATCCAAGAAAAAGCATATATAGCCCAAATCGATGGCTATATCTCAGCCAATTCTTATCCGATTCTTAAGCGGAATACCTCAAACGATTTCTGAAACGATTCCCTATCAATCTGCATCAAAATATTGGGCAAGAATATTTTTTCAATTTTTTTCAAAATTTTCTGATGGATCCCCTTGAAAATATTGAAAATCCTGAGAAATCCACATTTGGCCCCAAACGATGGCTATATCTTAGCCAATTCTTATCCGATCTTTGAGTGGGATATCTTAAACTATTTCTACATCGATTCCCTATCAATCTGCATCAAAACATTGGACAAGAATATTTTTTCAATTTTTTTCAAAATTTTCTGATGGACCCCCTTGAAAATTTTGAAAATCCTGAGAAATCCACATTTGGCCCCAAACGATGGCTATATCTTAGCCAATTCTTATCCGATCTTTAAGTGGGATATCTTAAACTATTTCTACATCGATTTCCTATCAATCTGCATCAAAATATTGGGCAAGAATATTTATTCAATTTTTTGAAAATTTTTCCTTGTTTTGGAAAGTTTTTAAAAGCCTTAAAAAAAATTAATTAAATTAAATAAAATATATCTTAAATTCACTAAGAGGGTATAGAGACTTCGGTTATGTCCAATCAAAAGCTCTTTTACCATATTTTTGCATTTTCTTATCTCTAACAACGGTTCTTTGTCAACAAAGTCGAAGCAAAACAACAAATAGAATGCATAAAGCACAGTTTCTTAGTGTTAGGGATTATCTTAGTCATAGATCTTTGTAATACTTCAAATATTACAATCCAAGTGATTCTACTTGAAAACTCGCCAAAACCAAAGTTTAGAGGTATTTCCCTTCAAGACTATACTTCACAGGATCACTTCTGTAGTCAGTCTTCAAATACTTTCACATTAGATGAAAGCTAAACACAGACGCGTTGATGAGTGGAATCGTCCTTTCTGGCAGCGTAAGGATTTTTCCAGAGTCCTTTTAGGACACAGGACTTCGATGATCGCTCGGTGCAACGGATAGGACGAATTCTGAGTGGTCCTCTCTACCTTCCTAAATTTTTTATAAGAATTGAAAAAACCCTTTCTATATAAGTTTTGATTTTTTTTTTAATTTTTTATTTAAATTATCATGTATACATTAGAAGAGCTTAAAATACAAATTTAATTTCTTTATCAAAATACATTGTTATACAATTTCCTTAGTTTTTTGTCGCTTGTATGCTTTTTTTTGGGGTTTAATTCATTTTTTTTTTATTTCAATCAGATTTTAAATTTTTATTTCATTTTCTTCTGTTTCGTGTTTTTTATTTTCTTGAGATATATAGTACATCTAATAATTATATTTCCATATACTCCTCCTCCTCCTCAACGCACTTAGTTAATTATGTTTATGGGTTTTTTTTTTTTTAGTTTAGCTTTGCACACCGCCTTTAGTTATAGTTTTTTTCCTTTTTTGTTTTTTTTTTTTTTATAATCATTACATATACATAAAATATTTAAATTTTTGTTTTCTTTGTTTCGCCATTTGTAATATTAATTAATAGAAAAAAATACTAACAAAAAGAAGAGGTTGTCTTGGATATATATATCTCCGCGGATGCCTTTCCCACACAAACGCAGATCTATAATATATATAATATTATATATATTTTTTTTCTGTTTAAGGGCTACACATAAATCTTGCATACAAATCGCGTATAATACACTATGAAAAACTGCGTCGAGTGCTCACAGTAAGACATTTATCCCATTTTATTTGCTTGCCAAGCTTGCTACACACACTTAAAAAAAAAGTAGAGTCATATACGAAATCGAAAATTACAAAAATTATAGATTATTTTTTTTTGTTGTGTGGCGAAGCGAGCAGCAAAACGTAAAATTCTATATTTATGTTTTAAATAAAGAAAAAAATATACAATCCTCCCTCTCGCCCCGTCCTTATTTTTTCTATTTTATCAATTTTTTTTTTTGTGTTTTGCGTATTAAAAAAATAAAAATAAACTAAACAAAATCGAACCATGAAAACAATTGAAAGCACTTTGCTCTGTGTCTGTGGTGTGTGAGATTATTTTTGTTCAGTGTATGGGTTGGCCTGGAGGGAGACCTTGGTCTAAACGGTTGCGGGTGTACAGTTTTACAGTTTTACAGGTTAACGGGTAAAGGTTAAGGTAAAAGATACAATAAACATCACTTTATGCTGCTGCCAGTCGTCTTAAGGTTTTCATCAAATTTTCTTTTGTTTTTGTTGAGCAGTTTTTTCCAGTGTTTAATTTATTCTATTGCTTGTTTTTTTTGTTGTTTGTTTGGTTTTTTTCATCTCGGCAGCGGTTTTGCACAAAAAATCTCAACAATCAGTACATGAATATTCTCTTGTCTTTTACAGGTTTTTGTATAATATCTTTGTTTTTTTTTGGAGATATATTTTTTGTGAGGGGGGGGGTATGATGAGGAAACATGGAAAATCACATTGCAGAATCGCCTTGGAGAAGTGTGTTTCTTTGAAAGATTGATAGAATTGCACTCGGTTGTGATTTGTTTTTTAGCATCTAATATCATGGATTGCCATGACGACTTTTGCTTTCGGTTCCATGATTCTGTTTATTGTTTGGATGGTATTGCTTCCGGTTCCGGTTACGGTTCCGGTTACGGTTTCGGTTTCGGGTCCTATTGTATCCTTGCTATTTTTCGGCACTCCTTTTCCTAGGTCTTGCGTATCCTCTACCCCTCTTCGTCACCGACGATCATCGGTGCCTCCTACATGTGTATCGTGGCCGCCGTATAGCGCGCCTCTCCACGCCTCCAGGACCATTGGCTGGGACGGAACTGTCAAAAGGATAATGAAATATTAATAAAATGTATAATTTTTAAACTAAATAGATTTGATATTTACAAAATAAAGAGTATTGAAATAATAAATACATAAAAAAAAACAAGATTATTTAATGTTTAAGGTATACCCGGTACTTTTTATCATTTTAAAAACATAATTCTATAAAGAATAGCTTTAAAAATACTTTTACTGGGCTACTTTACTTGATAAAAGGATAAAAAACCAAAAAAAAAGAACAAAATCTACAACTTTATTCTTTATTTTAGAAACTTTTTTAGCAACAAACCTGATGTAAATGCTTGGACTGCATGGAATTAAAAGAAACACACACAGAGATCAGACATAAAACCATCCTTAAGATAAATCCTTTAACCACTAGAGTAGTACCCACCTGGATTAGGAGCTGGCCGCTCTTTGTATGCGGATTGCGGTACGCATAGAAGAGCCACAACGTTACGGCGAACACCAGACAAATGGGCACCATGAAACCGAATGCCACTCCGACGCTCTTGTTGTCAGCCCCCGCCTGGGAGAGCTCGGCATTGCCCAGCTTGCCCTCCGTGTGCTGGTCATCGGTGGTCGCCGTTGGCTTGGCTTGGCCCGTGGCGCTGGGCGATCGCGTGCTGACCACCGTGGGCTCCGTTACCGCGGAGCTGGCTGTGGCCACCGTCGACGTGGACGAGGCATTAGTCGCCGCACTATCCGATTTGCCAGTGTTTGCAGCGCCATTCTTCTCCTTGGCGGCATTGTTGCCCTTCTCGCCCAGAGCGGGACAACTATCAAGCGCACGAACAGCAGCTGAATTGCAACCTAAAAAAAGGAAAGTTTTTATTAATTTTTTTGTTTTTATTGAAGGGGTTGAACAGTTTGAAACATTAAAGATCTGGTCAAGTGTTTAATAATCAACATTCCAGAGCAATATTGTTTTGAATTGGAAGTTCTATCAATACCCTTTTGTTCCCATTCATGCTTCTTGCGATCGGTTCCCGTGGAGCAACGATTCAGCGCCGGACACCAGAAACACTGCGGATAGGATATATAAGCTTTGTTATTAAAGGATTTATTAAATCCAAATTAAGGATGATCCCTCACCGTGAAGCTGGTGTTGTGTGTGATGCAGGACTGGCAGTCGGAGTAGCCAAGACAGGTGGGTTGGGCTGTCAGCCGGATGATGGTCGAGTTGTAGATCTCGTGGTGCTGGAACGAGACGCGATGGTACTCGTAGATCGTCTTTCGGCGGGCAACTAAAAAGGGGGAAACCGAGTATTACTTAGTGGTTGGAGTATATGATACCCGGTACTCGGACTCACAGAACAGATGCTTGTCAATGATGTAGGCATCGGAGAGGCCAACCTTGACCGGATGCTGGTTGTCCTGGATGGCGTTGATCTGCTTGGGGATCTGATAATAACCAAACAGGATATCCCCGTTCTTGTGGAGCGTTACGCTGAACGTGAACTTGCCGTAGTCCGGTTTGTCCTGCAGCGTCACATTCTCCCACAGAGCCGTGAAAGCGGTTCCTGGAATCGAAACAAAGCGTTTTAAAGCGTTTTAAAGCGTTTTAAAGCGTTTATTCGCAGTGAGTGAACGAACTGAATCATTAATGATGATGATTATGGCTCCCCTGATTATTGTTCAGGTTCCTCACAGCCTCAACTCGGAATATATTTAAATTTTAAATTTTAATTTTATTTATAATTACATTTGTTTCAAGCATTTTTATTTTTTTGATAAACAAAATATTGATAAGAAGACTGACTGAATGACTCACCATTGTCGAGTGTCCGGACAAACGAATCGCTAGAAATGCTGGTGTCAAAGTTGGCCATCAGCGGGGCAATGTACTGGGTGGCCGCCAGCCAGGAGTGGACGTACTCGCCGGTGTAGAGGAAGCCGCCGGTGGCCACCGTAATGTTGCGCACGTTGTGCCCGTAGAAGGGGAAATCGAACTTGAGCTCGGTGGTCATGGCCCGGCGATGGGACGACGAGAGGAGGCTGTTCTCTGGAATGTTCTTGAGCTGATCCCACAGAGCGTCGGCCTCCTCCTTGCTGGCATAGATCACGCTATTGTAGTACTCGTGGGTGTCCTCGGTGCGGACCAGCGACTCGTTCTTGACATGCTTCTGGATCTCGTCTTCGGGCAGGTCCACGTCCACGTCGATGCCGGGCCAGATCGTGGGGACTACCGGGGCATTGGTGGTGCTGCTGGTGATGGCTCCTCCACCGGCTGGCAAGGCTGCTGAGGCTGCCACCTTCTTGGGATAACCCGATTGGGTGGCCATCAGCTGGGTGGGCTTCTTGGCGGCCACATTGATGGAGGTTCCTCCCGTCCCAATGGCTGAGGATCCGTCCGCATTCTGCACCGTATAGTCCTTGCGCTGTCCCGTCCCATTCACGCCCACGTTATGGACATTGTAGGAGACACTACCGTCTATGGTGGCCTTGCCGCTGTCCACGGTGGTCACCGTCGTCTCTGTCCCGTTTCCGTTTCCGTTTCCGTTCCCATTACCATTGGCGTTGATGTTCTGGTACTGGCTCTTGGCATCTGCCTGAGTGGCGGCCACTGGAGCTGCTCTCCGCTCCCGTTGATGCAATGGCTGTACGGCAGCGGCGTGCAGGTAGGGCAGTGATACTCCAGAGACTTGATATGTATCCGGATGGGCTGTAAATGGATAGAATTTTGAGAGGTTTTGTTAGGAAAAATCTTTCAATTCTTTGCAATTTTTTAAAGAGAAATTTCGAGGCCAAAGAAAGCAAGAAAAAGGGGAAGAACCTTGAGAGAAAGTTGCCTCACGAGTAGAGCCACAAAATCTTTATAGTTTTTATTATTTATTTAATTATATTTATTGTTTATTTATTTATTTATTTATTATTATTTTTTGTTAAGAGAAAAAAGCTTCATTAACCACATTCCGTGCCATTTAATGTTTCGATTTTGTAATTACACGAAACCGTTATTTAAAGCCGCTCTCGATATTGATTTTTTATTTATTTTTTTTTTTGTTTTTTGCCGCCGCCACTGTACTTTGCACAATCACCGCAAGACCCCCCCCCCTTTTTTTTTGCGGTCAAAAGGGGGTGAACCTACCTAGTCATAGTTTGAATAAAAAAATACGGAAAAAAAAACTACAATATCGATTACCCATTGCCAGTGAAGCAAAAACATTAAAAGGGTTCAACTTTTTGTATATTTTTCCTTGTTTTTTTTTTTTTTTTTTTTTTTTGCTGATTATTAACAATTATTCCCTAGGGAATTTATGGAAATTAATAAAAAAAAAATTAAAAAAAACCGCAAATTATAGATTAAAGAATACAATTACAATTAAATATCTATTTTAAAACCCTTGGGGAGTCTTTTCCTTCTGGTTGTTTTTTTTTAATGTTTTAATGTTTTTAATCTATGTTTTGTTTTTAATATATATTATATATTATATATTATATTATTAATAATATATTTTAGAGCCCTGGAGGAGTCTTTTTTTTAGAAGCTTTAATGTTTTTTAAGCAATTATTTTATCAATCTTTGGAAATGTTTTCAAATTCCCAGAAAATTGCAAATAATTTCTTAATCAAAGTTATTTTTTTTTATTATAATTTGATTATTATATATTTTTTTAATAATATATTTTAAAATCCAGAGGAAGCTTTAATGTTTTTTAAGCGATTATTTATTTTTTTATACTTTTCTTCAGAATTATTAGAAAATGGCAAATAATTCTTGATTCCTTAATCAAAGCTTTGTCTTAATCGTTTTGTTTTTATTTTGTTTTTTTATTTGTTTTTTTTTTTTAATTGTTTTCTTTTATAATTATTCCAGTTCCAGTTGCAGTTCCAGTTTTTCTCTCCTCATCAACAATCTTGGGGAAATCAAAGTGCATTCGAGACGTTTTTGTTTTTATTTTTCCCGCTGGGGGAGACGTTTTGGCACCAAATGCGGCTACACCCACACCCACCCACTTATCGCTGATCTATATAATATATATATATATACGATTCTCTATATTCTTCTTTATTATATATTTTATATTCTATCGCAAATCATCGCCGCCCATCTGGCGATCTTGCATAATTATTTTATGAGTCATTTCGGTTTAATCTTGGAAGATCCGCCTAGCCTGGAAGATATATATCAGATATTATTTATATATTAAAGTTTATATAGTATATATAGTATATATAGTTTATATAGTTTATTGTTTATATAGTTTATTTTTTATATAGTTTATTTTTTATATAGTTTATTGTTTATATAGTTTATTTTTTATATAGTTTATTTTTTATATAGTTTATTGTTTATATAGTATATATAGTTTATAGTCAGCTCGCGTGACTGCACTCGATCCGATCCAATTGAACCCAAAACCCAAAAGTTAATTGCTGTAAGTGGCGCTTCTCCAGGGTTGCTCCTCCTCGCTCCTCCGCGTCTCGTAGTCTCTGCCTCTGGACTTTTAGAGGAAACAATTGGCGTAAATTTATGCGGCACTTGATTGAAAACCAAAAATCAAAAAACCAAAAATCAAAAAAAACTAAAAAAAAAACAAAAATCGAAAACAAAAAAAAAAAAAAACTGACAAACCAAAATCGGTTTTCCATAACCTTCAGAGGGGTCGGGTCTCGCCACAATCTGGGGCAAGCTATTTGCACAATGACCTAGTTTTTTCTTACATTTTTTTTTTTCGATTTTTTATATTTTTTCTTGGTTTTTTTTTTTATTTTTTTTATGTTTTTTCTTCGTTTTTTTTTCTTTGGTTTTTGTGTTTTTTTTTTGTCATTTTTTTTTTTATTCCTAAACCTGGAAAAAGTTTGTCTCACTAATTGGCCAATGTCCGTCGTGTCAAGGACGAAAAAATCAATCAATGCCGAGACATTTTATTATCAATTTAGGAAAAAAAAAAGTCAAGAAAAAGATAGTTTTTTTAAAGAAATAAAAAAAAGAAAAGTAAAGCTGATTCCTGACTCGTTTAAGACGCAAAAAAATACTCATTTATGACACTTTTTTGTCTAGAATTTTGCTTCCTTCTGATAAGAGGAAATATTTCCCTCAACTGTGACTTTATTATAAATTTTATAAGCATTATTATTATTATTATTATTATTATTATTTCTTTCTATAATTTCCTTCTATTATTTTGTTTCTAATTTTTTCTTTCTATTACATTCTTTCAATTTTTTCCTTTCTATTATTTTCTTCTTTTATTTTCCTTTCATAATTTCCTTTTTCTTTCTTTTATTTCTTTCCATTATTTTCCTTCTATTATTTTCTTTCTAATTTTTTCCTTTCTATTATTTTCTTTCCTATTATTTTCCTTCTATTATTTTCTTGTTCTTTCTTTTATTCCTTTTTATTATTTTTCTTCTATTATTTTCCTTCTATTATTTTCTCTCTATTATATTCTTTCTAATTTTTTCCTTTCTATTATTTTCTTTCCATTATTTTCTTCTATTATTTCTTTCCATCATTTCCTTCTATTATTTTCTTTCCATTATTTTCTTTTATTATTTTCTTTCTATTATATTCTTTCTAATTTTTTCCTTCCTATTATTTTCTTCTATTATTTTCCTTCCATAATTTCCTTTTTCTTTCTAATATTTCCCTTTATTATTTTCCTTCTATTATATTCTTTCCATTATTTTCTTTCCATTATTTCCTTCTACAATATTATTTTGTGTTTACTTTTTCGAATACCTTATCGCACCTTATCGCAATGTCTCTCGAATACTGTCTCGGGAATATAGAAACTTTTGTCTTATCTGGAAATGTAAATGGAACTATGAGCTTTACGAGAAAGACATTTATTTTCTTTTGTCAATAAAAGCGGAATTGTTTGCCTTTTTTTCTAGGGAAAAGAAAAAAAAAAAAGCCTCAGTGGCAGGTTTTTATAAAAAAAAACTTTACTTTGTTGCAATATTTTGTAAAAGATTCCTGGAATTTAAAAGGGGAACTTTTTTTTATAAAATTCTATATTTTTTCTATAATATATATTTCATTCAAGAATGAATCAATATTTAACATAGATTTGTCACAGATAAGTTTTTTTATGGATCTAAAAAGTTTGCCAAAAACTTGCTAAAAATCACAACCGTTTTACCTTCTTTTTTTTGCGTTTTTTTATGATAATTCGCCAAATCGATTGATTGGCCAGGTTTTAGGTTTATCTAAACAATTTATGGGTTTTTCTAATACCAGAAAACCAGAAAAAAAAACAGAACCATTTGGCCAGAATTAACAGTTCTTTGTTACTGTTTTCCGTTAGGCGGAAAAGCTTATCGCCTCGCGGGGCCAAAACGCTTCTCGAAGCCAAACAAAGGCCAACCAATAACGAGGTTCTTTTTTTTTTTTAGCTTTTTTTTCGATAACTGAATGGCTGGAACTGTTGCTAATGATGGTTCCCATGTCCAAGTCCCAAGTCGAGTCTCGAAACATTGACAAACGATGTTGCAGTTGTCGAAACGAAACCGTTGTGGCAGCTTCAAAGCCACACAATGCTGCACGGTTGTCTGGTCGGGTCTAGAGGAGATCTAGAGGAGGTTGCAAGCTCTCTCGATCTCGAACCTCTCTAAGAAGATCCCCAAGGAAAAGGAGGATCTTAAACCTCTCTAAGGAGGATTCCTGGAAAAGCAGAGGATCAGAGCAGAACCTCTCAGAAGCTGGAAATCTCAGAAATGGGAATAAAAAAAAAAAACAAATAAAATAATCAAATAATTACAAAAAAAAACGAGACAATTCTTTAAAAAGAAACTTTAAAAAAGAATCTTTATCTTAAAAAGAATCTTTATCTTTAAAAAACTATCTTTATCTTCAAAAGAATCTTTATCTTCAAAAAACTATCTTTATCTTAAAAAGAAACTTTATCTTTAAAAAACTATCTATATCTTCAAAAGAATCTTTATCTTCAAAAGAATCTTTATCTTTAAGAGAATCTTTATCTTAAAAAGAATCTTTATCTTTAAAAAACTATCTTTATCTTCAAAAGAATCTTTATCTTTAAGAGAATCTTTATCTTTAAGAGAATATTTATCTTCAAAAGAATCTTTATCTTAAAAAGAATCTATATCTTAAAAAGAAGTATCTTTTAGAGAATCGTTTACAGAATCTTTTAAAATATCTTTTGGATCATCTTTTAGAGAGTCTTTTAAAGTATCTTTTAGAGAATCTTTTAAAGTATCTTTTAGAGAATCTTTTAAAGTATCTTTAAGAGAATAATATTCAAAGAGTCTAGAAAACCATTTTATATTATTTATTATTTATTCGTTATTTTTTGGAAAACTTCCTCCCAATTTGGATTAAAAAAAAACCCAAAAGCCAACTTGCCACAATTTTTATCTCGTAGAGTCTCCGCAAAGCCGAGATTTTTTGACACCTGGCAGATGGCAGAGGTGGACTCGCTGTCCGTGAGTTGGGAAACAGGTCGTAAAAAAATGTGAGTCTCTTTTTTATTCTCTTTTTTTATATTCGTTTTTTTGTTACTTTTTTTTGTTAGTTTTTTTTGTTAGTTTTTTTTGTTGGTTTTTTTTGTTAGTTTTTTTTTTGTTAGTTTTAGAAAAAGAGTAAAGATTTGTGATATTTTGTGGCGTTCAAAGAGTAAGAAGGGGAAACCAAAACCAGTTATGGACGCCTCACCCCCTCGTTGGTTATTAAATAATTTAGATAAGGTTCTGTTTTAAAAGATACTTTAAGAGATACTCTTAAAAGATACTTTCAAAGATACTTTCAAAGATACTTTATAAGATACTTTTAAAGATATTCCAAAAGATTCTTTAAAAGATACTCGAAAAGATGATTTAGAAGATACTTTCAAAGATTCTCTAGAAGATACTTTAAAGATATTCAAAAGATACTTTAAAAGATGCTCTAAATAAGATACTTTTAAAAAAAATTGTTAATATTTATCCCTAAAAAATATCGATCAAAACCCTTCACAGATAATACTTGATTTGTTGAGAACCCAATCCCTTTTTCTCAGCGTGTATTTGAGACTTTTTTGTTTTTTTTATTAGAAAGCACCGGAAAGGCTTTTTTATTCAAACGGAATGCATTATTCACCCGCTGATTGTGGGATTTTTTATTCAAAATTGATTTAAGAAGAATTTAAAAAGGATTACAAACATAACAACAAATTTGTATTTTTTTCAAACTCCGGAACTTTGATAAAAGCCAAGAAAAAACAAGACAAAAATGCAGATTTTAAAGAGAAAACAAAGCTTATTTGTTTATTATATTTATAAATAATAAATAAATAAATGTAAATATGATTATTATTATATATTTTTAGACGAAAAAAAGGTTTTTTTTTTTTGGAAATTTCAAAATTAATCAAAGATTTCTCTACTTTTTTAGGCAAAGCTAATACACCCTCGGTAAAGGGTATTCAAAATGCAAATACTGAGAACTGTTCACTGTTCACCCTTTGAAGGAGTGATAACTCTGGACAAGATTGCACCCAGAAGAATGCGACATCCCGATAAGAAGCCATCGGTGCCAGTTGCGGCTCAACACGCGAAACCAAAGCCAAAGTCCAAGGGGTAATCCTCATTGTATCAGCCTGTGGCATGCCCCATGCCTCGCTGCCTCAAAACCATGCCAATAGTCCAAAGATGGATGCACTTTAACAGATCCCAAAGCCTGAACTGGACTGGACGGGAGTGGACTGGAAAGCCACCGATAAGCTGACAAAGAACACAGAAAATCGCACCAACTGAGTCAACAAAATATAAATTATATATAATTTTTACTTATTTACTAAACAACTATGTAAATAAGTAAGTATATATATATAAAAATATATAAAAACTGTACAAACAGTTTTGGAAACCAAAAATAATGACAGACGGATGACATTTTTGCCTCAAAAACAAAGAAAAACGTAAAAGAAAAGCCTAATTGCGACGTAAGCAGTTTTTTTGGTCATTTATTGCGTATTTTTTAGCCAAAATTGCAACGCAATTAAACAAAAAATCTAGAAAAATCAAAAAAAAAAAAAAAAATATTGAAAATTGGAGACTTTTTTATCGAATGTAAAAAAAAAGTCTCCACTAATTGGTCTCCAAAAAAGGGCTTCTGTTAACCCTCTGTTAACCAAAAATTTCTCATTTTCTTTGCTCTTCTAGCAAGTTTCCCAACAATTAGTGTAATTTTGTTTTCTTTTTTTTTCTGTCTGTAAATTGTTGGCAGATGTTATTAAGGGTAATTACAGCCTTACGAATTGTTTAACGACTGTGTGATTAAGAAAAAAAAAACAATTTCCAAAGACAACATATGACTTGTTTTTGAACAGAAAATAATCGGATTTCTTTTAACAGAATAACAGAATTAACAGAGGAAAGGGATAAAGGTATTTTGTGAGTGGGCAGGTGCAAGTGGGAGGGCTGCTGCAAGTGCAGTTATCCAGCAGCTGAGAGCCGGCACACGGCGTTGCCAGGTTAGCTTTTTTTTTTTTTTTTTAATCATTTCCATGTTGTTTTTCGTCTTCTTCTCCGCCGATTTATGGCTGTCCAGGCGTTTAAATTGCAAATTGCGACAAAAAATAATGAGCCAGCAAGATTTTATTTATTTATTTTGTTTTTTTTTTTTTTGTATTTTGTTATGCGCCTTAATCAGAGTGCGCCACAAATTTCAATTGAAATATGCAGGTTGCCCGCTTGCCTGCCTCTTTTTCTGTTTTTGTTTTGCGCTCTTCGTGGCTTTTCATCTCTTTTTCTCGCGCTTGATGGCCTGGTGGCGACGTCGCAGATGGAAAATTGTTGCACGTTAAGTGGAGCATGGCGCAAATGAATGCGGCACACAAAACAAAACTCGAAACTCGAAAATAAACGCTGCAAGGTGGGAGTTGGGTGGCTTCTAATTTTTATTTTCTCTCTCTTTCTCAGGACGTTGCCTATTTTCACGCTCCACAGCCCGCTCTTACACTCTCGATTTTTATACATTTTTTTTTTTTTTTTTTTTTTTATTGTTATTGTTATTGTTGTTGTTGTTGTCAATTAACGCATTTGATGCCAGCAGCGCACACATTAAAAAAATATCAGAAAAAACGAAAAAATACAACATGGCAGAGGTAAATTTCACCATACGAAAAAAAACGAAAAAAAAGCAATATAAGACCCCGCGATCCCCCCTTTGGGGCATCAATTGGCCCGAATAGAAAAGTCAAAAGGTAAGAAAGAGACAAGGGTACCAAGGGAGAAAGAGTCAGAGATAGGAAAAAAAAAAAAAAAGAAAAAAAAGTGTGGGAGAGAAGACACGGATTCGGAGTTGTTCTTTTTCCGGACACGGACACGGAGACATTCCGTTGTTGCGACACTTACACTTGGCCGCCGTTATCTGGAGCGCACCGAACACGGCCAATAGGATCGCAATTTGCGCGCACGCACTTCTCGCACCGAATTTCTTCGCCATTTTTGTTCCCGTGCCAACCGTCCGCTCTTGCTGGAAATTACTTAGTGGAGAAGAAAAAAAAACTCGAATCAAAACCGTTTTTTCGCACTTTCAAGCACTGTTTTGGGAAGCGTTTTGCAACACTGTTTTGGGTAGAGGTTTCCAACACTAAAAATAACCGATAACTATCGATATGGCAGCACTGCAGCCGCAACCACAGCTGATTTTCGATAACTTTGAAATACCAGAATTATTTAATACCTTGCCGCACGAAGCGCTAAACAATACGCAGACCGATGAGCAGCCGGACCGCCTCCGGATCCGTAACCGCAGCGATAACCGTATCCGTAACCGAAACAGACTCCATATCCGCCCGTTAGCCGCCAGCCATCATGCCCCAGAGCAGTGTGTGAGTGAGTAGCCGCCCGCCGTCGCCGCCGCCGCCGTCGTCGTTGTCGTCAGGATTCCCGATCCCGGAGCACCAGCAGCAGCAACAGGTTGTGTGAAACGTTCTTCCTCCAAGTGACCAACAGGGCCTACTAGGATCCCCGATCCACCCCCTACCCACCCCGAATTCCAGCAGGATGCATCAGCGCCGCAACGGTCACGGCAACGGATCCTGCCGGGATGCCAGCACGGAAACGGCGTCGACCGACGAGGACGCCAACGCCAAGACGCTAACCAAGAAGCCGCGTCGTGGCTGCTACTTCTCCCTGGCCTTCTCCATCGGCTCGATGGGATTGGCCTGCGGCAGCCTGTGGCAGATTCCGAACACCACCGATCGCATCTCGCTGCAGCGCGGCCTCTTCCTCACCTCGCTGGGCTTCATCTATTTCGTTTCGCTGACGGATTTCTGCAACAAATACCTCCTGGAGACGGAGCACGGCCAGAGGTTCCGGCGCAAGTATCGCCTCATGATGTCCGATGTCCTGGAGATTACCAACAAGTGAGTGACGCTGCACAGGACCCGAGATGCGTGGGTGTGCGTGTGGGTGGTTATTGATTTTCGGTCTGTGGCAAGTGGCAAATGGCAAGTGCAACACCCACACACGCAATCATCCGCTGCCGCACGCACCCATTGCACATTGGTCATGCGTGCTTCTATATATATGTAAGATATATTGTATATAGATATAGATATAGATATAGTATATAGTATATGGATATAGTATATAGTATATAGTATATGGCGTATCTGGTGTCCCTGACATTGCGGCTCCAAATGGCTCGCTCCTTGGAGCAAGCGGGTCAAGGTTCCTCTTTCTTTTCTCCGAAAATTATAAATATTTATTTTGTATTCGAATATTCCATCCATTCAAGCGATTCATTCACGCGACATCACGCGGCACACCTGTTGTTTTGGCGAAAAAATCGTAATAAAGCTTTGGTTTTATCAATCGGTTCTGGATTACTATATCTATTAGTAATCCTTTTAATTAGAAATGCTAATCGTTGATGAGTTCAAAAACCGGTTGCAACCGAACTCGTATTTCAAAGCACTTTTAATTCGAACAATTCGAATGATGTAAACAGCGAGCGATTCATTAGCCAATTTCCCAACTAAAGTACACACAACTACAGTAGCTACTACGAGCTATATGAAAATAATATATATATAAACTAGCTAGCCAGCCCCCCCTTCTCTTAGGGGGCCTCAGGTGTTAATTAAACTGTGTTTGTGGAATTATTTAGCGCGCTTAGACCGCATCTAGTATAGTCCATGGTGGGGGAAAAGCGAGAGTAGAGCTCTCTCTGCGAGAGAGAGGAACATCATAAAAATAATATCCATTATAATAATAATAATATACAGGTGTTATACAATCCGATATCTGGCCGGGAATTGGCTCAATCCACTTTATCGCAAGATAAACCCGGATAAGCATCGAGTCTCAGAGTCACATGGCCTTTTCTTTTCATTTATCTTGATTAATTTTAATTTAAATTTGCTTTGCTTTTAGATTTTCCGAGAGAGAGAGACTCTTATTGTTTCAGCCGTACACTGTAAGGCAGCGACACCAGCAAGAAGAGGCTAAAAACGATTGATAGACGAGTATACCTTGTACGAGATAGACGAGGTATTCTAGATTTTCAGAGACAATCCAAATAAGAAAAGCTTTTCAAAGAGACTCTTATTGTTTTAGCCGTACACTCAAAGGTAGCGACGCCAGCAAACCATTGATAGACGAGTATACCCGTATATATAGTCATTCCTGGCCATACTCCACATCCGTGTTGTTGATTAGCGAACGTAGTATCAGTCCCGGGGGCTTCAGTGCTCGATCCCCGCGATACCCGCGACTATACCGGACTACCTATCTATCTGCCCGTCGTTGTCTACCCTGTTTCCCCATCATCTGGGCCGGTGGTGCTTATCGGAATCGATTGAGGCGGAGTACGAGTGCGAGTGCCTCGTCTATGACTGATAAGGCTGGGCAACCCAGTTAGCTTGGGGCTCTGGAAAAGTACTTACTCGTACACCCACTACACCATTGGGCAACGTTTTCCAACGCCTTTCGCCTTGACTTTCATCATAAATCTTAATTGGACATGGTTGTTGGTTGTTCTATGCCCACTGCCTGGTTGGGCTGACTCAGTTCGACGACCCAGTAACCGATATCGAAATCACATTTTTTTTTTGGGGACTCCGAGAGAATCTAAAGTCAACACTTTCGACACCTTCGGGGGCACCGTTCATTAGGTGGAACCGCTGGGTGATTCTAATTGGAAATAATGCCATGCCACCCCATTCGCCTCGGATACTATTCGTGGCTTCAGTTGGGTTCGATTGGGCGGCACCAATTGCTGTTACGGTCTTGGAGCTTGGGGCTTGGGGCTTGGGGCTCTGGGGTGCGTCAAGGTTCAATGGGCACTTTGCACGGTATTTGCTTCAAAACCAATTAATTTGCCTTTCATAGGCATAACTTGCCTCGCATGACTGTAAAATATCGTATATATATATATCAAAATCTGGGTTATATTTTGTGTTTTTTTTCAAAAGAATGCTGGATTGTTTTCTATTTTGACTCGAATTATCAAAGTCATTAAATTTTGAACTCAAATTGTGGCTATAATTTGATAATGAATGGCGTTTTATCGATATCAGTTTTATTGGATAATAGCTCTGGCTTATATATTCTATAGAATTTACATTTTCGATCCACACTGTAGCCTGGCAAAGTGTAAATTGTTGTTTTTTCAATTAGCTTCTAGGGAGGCTACTTGAATATGCATTTTTTTCGCTGTTTTTTGATCACGTTGAGGTTTAAGAATGTTAAAAAAAAAACACCGAGTAGAAACGAAAATAGTTCTCAAAGTTGAAAATAGTCTCTGACCTTAAACAAAGCGTAGAAAAATCATTAAAAATAAATGATTTAATAAAAGAAATGAAAATAAATCAACGAAATCAAGCACTTTTCTTAATTCAAGTCTTGAAATAGACGCTCCATTAGCCTGTAGTGGTTCGAGGAGCTCTGCTAGTTTCAGGAGCTTTGCTGCTTTTAGGACCTCTGCTAATGACCCACATCCTGACATTGAGCAATCACCTACCACCTACCACCCATCACCCACCACCCTTGGAACACGTTTGACCTTTGCCAGGTGGCTTCGCAGGTGAAGTCATCGCCAGGCGAAAGCGACAGGATTCCCTGTGTCCACAAATCCCTAATTAGTTTATGACAAAGATAAATATTTACACGACACACTCGAGGTACCGGTGGTACCGGGTATCATATATCAGAGACAGAAATCATATCCTTGAAACTTTTATTAAAGTTATTCGATTTTTTTGGAAAGGATTTTTTTTATTGCTACAAATCACTTGAAGAATTTTTGTTCCGTTTTAGAATTTTTCCGTTTAGAGAATTATCAGAGAAATGGAATGCCTCGGAATCGTGTCGGGGTTGTCGGGTTTTGCGGTCTATCTGGCTGAGTCCTTGTCCTCGTACTCGTTCTCGTCCTCCTCGCCCTATCGGCGATTCTTGCCGCGGGTCTTGCTCTTTCCCCGGGACTTGCTCTTGGACTTGCGTGACGAGCGGCGGGTCTTGGACTTCGTGCGGGGTCCTTGGGCCGCAGCCAGGATGGTGCTGGACAGGGAGCTGATGCTAATGGAGGTGCCACTGCTACTACTGGCCATCCCCCGGACACTACGACCCCGACTCGGGCCACAAACCTCGTCGTTCGGACGGAAACTCACGGATTTCAGGACATTGCTGCCGCCCGGCTGGGTTGGCGCCATAAACGGATCCGAGACATCGGCCTGGTCAGCATACTCCTGCTGCTCGATGTCCTCGTAGGTCACGGCCCGTATCATCGGCGCCGTCTGAACCGCCGCTGCCTCGCAACCCGGCAGGACAAAGTTGCCAATCGACGAACCTGCTCCGGACGGGTCCGCACTGGACCGCATCGTGGTCCGCCTGCCCAGACGGACCGGCGTGTGGTAGGACAACGGGATGCCAATCACCGTCTTCAGATGCGTGGCATGTGGCCGGTAGTTGGTCGACAAGGAGCCCATATCCGATCCTAGACAGGATCGCGACCACATCGAGTTGAAGGCCTGTCGTCCCTCGATCAGGGAGCTGCCCGCATAGGTCCGATGGCGTCCGCCCATGGCATCGCCGCCGCCGTAGCTGCCCATCTGGTGGAAGGGACTCGGGTGCGGCAGTTGCGAATAGTCGCCGTCGCCAAAGGGCGAGGTATAGGGAGGAGCCTGCTCCGATCCGCCGGCCACCCGAGCCCTGCGTTTGCGGCGATGCCGGCGGCCGTGTCGCTCCTCGGGATACGGCATCTGGGCCAGCTTCTCTAGCATCGGCATGTACTTGGCCTCCAGCTTCAGAGGTGGCTCTTCGTAGGGAGCGTTTAGTTCCGCTTCGGGATCCAGGGGATTCCAACGTCTTCGCTTCTCTTTCGGTGGCGTTTCCGGCTCTGGATTTTCGAGCAGAAGAGGAACTCCACCCAGGGCCACCAAGTCCGGGTCCGCTTCCATGTTCTCAGCCAGTTCTTCTGTCGAGAGTGGTTCCGGATCAGTTCCAGCTCCAGATGCCGTTGCCGCCGCAGCTGCTGCAGCTGCCTTCCGCTTGGCTCGTCGCAAGGCTCGCCGCGAAGGCGCCGGCGGAGCATTCAGATTCCGGACCATGGGACGGTAGAGGTAGCGCACCACCTGCGGCTTATGGCCCCGTTTCAGGGGAATGGAGACAAAGTACTGGTAGCTCATGTCGATGCCATCCTCCATCGTTTTGGGCACCTTGTGCTGGGCCATCTGGACGATCTTGCCGCCGGCGCCGAGGATCTCGTTCAGTGGCGGACGCTGCTGGAGCTGTGGCTTGGCTCCGTTCGAGGGCAGACGTGGTGGAGCAGCTGTTGCCGGTCGTTGGATCCTGTTCAAGGACACTGGCACAGGTGGCTTTCTCGCGGGAGAAGGAGAAGGAGCCAGAGCAGGGGCAGGACCACGAGCAGGACTAGGACTAGGACTCTTTACCCTTTCCTTGTCGTTCGTTTTCTGATTTTCTAAATTATTTCCCAGACTGATTTGTGGAATCTTCGGCTTCTTGGCCGGATGCTTGGGTCTCCGGCGGGTTTCTGCTTTGAGCTTCCTGGGATGGATCATCAGCGACTCCATGGTCTGTACATTTGGCTTGGTAATCGTCGGATTCCTGCTTTGATTCATCAAAAGGAAAATCGAAGCTTTGCGAGAGGGTTTCATGGCTTCCTTTTGGGGACTCTTCATTGGCATCCGGGACTGCATCCCAGTGGCTTCCTTCAACCGGGCAGTCAGGTGGCTGACCGCGAACTTACTGCCTTTGGGATCGGCTGGCGTTGGAGTCGACGTCGGAGTCGGGCATCGGATGGGAGCGGCCTTTGGAGGAGCAACCGATTGGATCATGGGAGGATTTCCGGCTGGGATTTTGGTGGAGGGATCCCTGCTCGTGAACACCGAATGCAGTCTGACCTGCAGCTTGCCGAGTTCATCCACCTCCACCTTTGTGTTCTCCGGAGCATCCACCACCCGCTCCTCCAGCTCCACCCGCTGCTCCAGCTCCTTCCGCTGCTCCTCCCGCTGCTCCAGGTGCTCCCGAATGTCTCTGCCTGAATCCATCCTTCTGTAGTCCCCTTCCGAGATCTCCGGCAGGATCTTGATCACCGTGGAGGTCAGCTTGATGGCCTTGGCGCTCGGGCCGGTCGTGATGCGCTGCACCACCCGTGACACCCGCTCCGAGGTGGAGGTCTCACTCGGGCTGAGGTAGTCGGTGCCGCTAGTGCTTTGGCTGCTGATTTTGCTGGAGTTGGTGCTGGAGTTGTCCTCGGGACTGGAGCTGCAGCCGGGGTGTCGCCGCGGGCTTTCCCTTCTGGGAATGGACCGTTGCCGCTGGCTTTCCCTTCTGGGGCTGGGACTTTCCCGTCTGGGACTTTTGTGTCGGAGACTTTCCCTGGACCTGGTTGGTGGACTGACGTCGGGACTGGGCGTACAGGACATCAGGCCGGTGGCGTACGGCTCTGGCTGCATTTGAAGCAGCTGGGCCTGCTGCAGGTCCTCGGCATAGAGTATCCTTTGACTGGGCACACATAAAACACGAAGATGTGAAGATGATAGACGAGTCCTCACCATTTCGCTCTGCGACTCAAAGTCGAGGATGTGCGGACGACTGTTGAGGCTCTCGTAGCTGCTGCTGCTGGTGCCGGTGCCGCCTTTGCTCCTTTCGGTTGCTCCCTCCTCTTCGTCGTTGACAGTAATGGTGTTGCTGCCTCCGAAGTTATCCTCCGACGAGGATTCGCTGCATTGCATAAAATTCTGGACCGGCATCATGATCCATTTGATCTCGCTGGGTTCGGGTCGCCGGGGCCCGGCTATCTTGGGCGCTGGCAGGGTCACCTGTCGCCTCCGGACGGCGCCTGTAATGGGGTTCTGCTGGACCACAGTGGCCCCACCACCGCCCGAGCCTCGTCTGATCAGGGGGCTTCCCGTTCCGGCGCCACTCTGTGTGGTTTCCTCCACCGGCTGTCCACTCAATCCCCTCGTCCGATTCACCAATCCCAATGGATTTCTTCTGGAAAGACTACCACCAGCAGATGCTCCGCTTTCCACTCCACTTGAAGTCGTGGCTCCGCTCCCGCCTGGCCTTCGATTCCGCCTGGCCGCTGCCAATCCTGTCACCGATCCAGAGGCAACTGGTTCATTGTTCCTTGTCCCCCCACCTGCTGCTGCTGCTGCTGCTCCTCCTCCCATCTTGGTCCCACGATCCGGCGGACTCCGCCGCAAGGCTCCGAAAAATTTCGACATATCCATTTCGTTTTTTTTGGCCGCGAACTTGAATTTGAATTTTGCAATCGGTCTTTCTGTGATCAAATGGGAATTTCAATGTGTTTCGTTTTTAGGGTCTCTAAAGGTGTGTACTTTCTGGGTGTTTTTCGCAATGGTTAAAAACGAATTTGATTGCCTCTTTTCTGATAATTTAACATGCCGATTGATAGAAGAAATAAATAGCAATGACAGTTTCCTAGAAGCTAACTAGAATGTGTGAGTGTTTTTGGGTCAACTCTTGACAAGGAGACTTGATTGGAAAGTATTTGAGGATTTTAAGGGATAGGGAATAAATGGAAATTAAAGTAAAAACTTTCTTGAATAATAAAAAAAGGATTCTATAAAGAAAAAGCTTAAAAATGAAGTCCTAACAAGTACCGGGTATCATTTAGTTTGAAGAAAAAAACGTTTCTTTAGAAATTTCTTTCTGCTTTTAAAGGTTTTTCATAAATGTTGAATGATATCTAAGACGTATTAGTTTATAATTTATATCAAAAACAATATATATTTAAGTTTTTCCAATTCAAGAGAAGCTTTCTGGGATTTCCAGACCCAAAGCTGGCCATGTTTTCTCTATTAAGTTCTTTTGATGCTTGAAATCGGAGGCGAAATCGAGTGCGGGTGAAGGGGTGCGTTGGAGTTGGGAATCGAACAGAGCTTCCAGTAAGCGAGGAGTAGCACCCAGGATGTGCGATGGAGCCGAGTGCTGCGCCTTCAGCTGCTGTCCCGCCAGCTGCTCGCCATGCTGTCCCAGTCCGCGGATGCCCCTGGAGAAGCTGTGGCCGGCCAAGAAGCCAGTCTGCTGTCCAAAGCAGTCCTGCAACCTGTGCTCCCGGGACGGGGAGCAGCCGTGCCGATGCACCTGCTCGCGCAACCGCAACATCGTCGAGGCACTGGGCTGCCTGTTCCGGATGACCAAGTTCCAGCTGATGACCACGCTCTTCCTGCTGGCCTACCACGAGAGCCAGCCGATGCCGCGCTTCCCCCGGGACCGCGAATGGAGCGTCATGGAGAACGTCAAGGCCCCGTACACGGAGCTGCACGACCTCAAGATCTACGACAGCATGTACGATCGATGCGGCCACCCCATTGATCCTCTGGATAGGAACAACACCTACAAGATACTCCGGATGATGTTCATGGGACCCGTCCTGGTGCCGGAACAGAAGGCCTATCTGCTGGCGATGCTGCGCAAGCTGAATGCGAGCGCCATTTGTCCGGTGGATGTGGACGTTCTGCTGCCGGCCCTGGCCCAGGTCCAGCTGGAGGAGCTGGTGTGCGGGATCATTGACCAGGACGCGCGCGCCAGGCGCTTTCTGAGCGGCCGCCAGTGCTCCGAGCTGTGCAAGCTCTACCAGAAGGTGGTGGCCACCGACAAGAACGAGGTGATCCGGAAGCGGCGTCGCGCCAAGTCCAAGTCCGCCAACAAGGACGCCGACGACAAGAAGAAGCCGCAACGCAACAAGCCACCGGTCAACGCCCAGGTCTACTGTACTCGGCGCCCGATCGAGCACGATGACTCCACGGTTCGGACGGAGAGCACCACGCCGGTGGTGCGCAGCACGGCCAGCTCGCTGAGGAGGTCGTCCGTGAAGAAGACCTGGCCGACGCGGTTCAGCCAGGTGTCGGACAAAGGATCGCGCCGGGATTCACGTACCTCTGGGGGATCACCGAAGCGCAACCATCCGGAGATGCCCAATGTGGGGAAGCGGATGCAGGGCGGCGAGCATTTCTGGAGCATCCCAACGTCGCTCTAAGTCGCGGGTTTCTCAATCTCTACCGGTGTATTAAAAATTATCAGCATTTCAAGACAGTCTGGTTCTGGATTGGTTCTTGGATCGGAAGAGTCTTCCCGGTGGTTCTACAAACTCTTCTACTCTTCTACTCTTCTACTCTTACAAATTATTTATTAACGAAGAAAAAGTGACTTTCTTCACATTACAAGCCAGTAATCCGATCCGATTCAAGTTCTTCGCTTGCAACGCGGACTGGGCAGGTACTCCTCCAGGACCTGCTCCTCCAGCAGGCCAGTGTAGGTGGCGGGAATGACCATCGGCTTCTCCGCCAGACACCGTCGACGACTGAGTCGGGAGCCCAGGATGTTGGGAGTCTCCTTCTTGGTTGGCTTCGGGGTTTCCGGCTGGGCTGGGGGTTTGTTTGGTTTCTCGGTACTCTTGGACAGCCTCTCCGAGGCCACGTGCTTGGCCCGCAAACTGTCTAGGAACAGAGCCAAGGGCGTGGGCGTCCGCGTGGGAGTGGGTGTGGACGTGGACGATGTGGAGGTGCTGGAGGATTTCCTGTCAACCGGGGTCGATGCTCCTCCGGTTTGTCGGGGTCTACGGAGCCTTTGGCTCGTGGATGGAGCATTGAAATCGATGTCGGAGTTGGCGCCGCCGGGATGGCGTCCTGGAGGTCTCCTCTCGGGTTGCGCTTCCCTTCTGACCCACTCCTGGCCGCCGTACGAGCTCCCCGGATGCAGGGCCAGGTAGTTCCATCCGCTGGGCTTGTGCGGCGTCTTCGCCAGGTTGCCCTGGAGCCGGGAACTCGTCGATGGGGCCATCGAGAGGGTGTGCCTGGGCAGGAGCACTGGTGTGGGGGGTCTGATGTAGGGATTGCCCCTCTCCCGGTAGCTTCTCCTCGAAAACTCTTCTGTCGGATATGTCCTGCGGCTCGTCATGTCCTGGGTTGGTCGCCTCACCGATTTCATCGAGGGATGACGATCGTATTCCGTCGGGTGGCTGGCCAAGTCGATGACCTCCTGGGAGTAGTTGATGGGCTGGTAGCCCCGGAAGCTGGCGGGGAAGGCTTGTGGTTCGCGGTCCTCGGAAACGTGCCTCGACCTCCGCGGAGTCCCGCCCAGAGCCTTGACCAAGCCCCGCAGACCCTTGGCTGCCGCCGTCATGGCTCCCGACCGATCCTTTCCCGATCGATCCACGAGGTTGTGCTGATGCGAGTTCGTGGCTTTTCTGTAGAAATATTGTCCCAGACTCTCCGCCGGGGGATAGCTCTTCTGCTGTCGGAAGTGGTTCGGGTTCTGGGTCTGATTCTGGTAGTTACCCCAAAGATTGGCGGCCAGATGACCACTCGTCTGTCTGGGCATTCCGGGATTGACTTGTTGCATTGTCCATTGTCTGGGATACGGCAAGAAGGGTTGCTGCTGCTGCTGCTGCTGGAGCAAGTACTGCGGAGGACTCTGTCCTGGATGCCCGGGAGCTCCGTCCATGCAGTTACCTAGGGAGCAGTTTGCGGCACAGGCGTAGTGCATCCGCCGCTGGCGCTGCTGCTCGTGGTAGGTCCTCGGAGGCGGACGCTGGGTCTGGAGCATGGGACGGGAGTGGTTCAGGGGCTGGCGCTCCCAACGGGTGTAGTCCCCGAAGATCGTGGACTTGGCGTTGGTGCGTTGTTGCTGGCTAACATTGTACTGGGCCGGGAAGGTCCTGATGGGAGGAGCGTAGGGATAAGGATTCCCTTGCGAGGAGGTGGCGGCGTCGTAGCCGAAGGAACAGCAGCCACACTGGCACTTCAGCTCCTCCAACTGCTTCGCCTGCTCCGCGGCATAGTCGGTTCTGGCTGGTTTCTCTTGAACATCCGGACGGGTCGCGTCGGATCGCTTCTCCAAGCTGGCCACCGATGGGGCCGGGGCACAGGGACACGTAACGCTCTCCGTGTTGGAGCTGAGCACCCGAATGGAGCAGTTGGAGTGCACCGACCGGCAGCTGCATCGCGGGGACAAGTCCTGGCCTCCACCGCCCTGGGTCTCCGTGTAGTAGCGACGTCCCGTTTTCAGGTTCGAGTTGGATTTGCTCTCTGGATGGCACTGGCAGGTGCTTTCCGGATCTTCTTCCGGATCAGCCTGCTTCTCATTGGGTGGCTTCTTCATGGCGGACTTTAGCTGCGTCTCGTTCCTTGGATCCTGCGATTCCCCATCCTCCTGGTAGATCTCCGTGTAGCCACTGACATTGCAGCTGCAACTACAGGGACAGCTTGCCTGCTGGCTCGGCTCTTCCTCGGCTATGCTCATGTCACTCTGCTCCTGGTCGCGCCAGGAGATCATGGTTGCGTTGTCCGGGCACTTGCAGCTCGCCCGGTAGCTGTCGCCCTCCTCCATGTACTCCGTTGTCCTCGAGGGCTGCGTGTACTGGCTGCTGGCGTATCCTTCGGACTCGTAGAGCTGCCGCTGGCGCTGGTTCAAACCGGAGTAGCTTGATTCGTCATAGGATGCGGTCCAGTTCTGGCTTCGCGGTGGCTCTGCACTTGGGTTTGGTTCCTCCTTCCGGCTGTTGGAAATCACCTCGCTCTCGTTTTCGTAAGGATCTGGCTGGGAGCGCGGCGGTGGGTTATAGCTCTCCCCATAGCCGGAGGATTCGGAGTAGTTGTCGCTCTGGACCACGCCTAGGCCCTGGCTGTTGGAGAATTTCTTGATGAGATCGAAGCTCTCCTTGGTGGGAGACTGAGGACGGACCCGTTTCTTGCTGTTCTGCGAGATCTGCGTGGTTGCCCGCGTGACTTTCAGGGACTTGGTCTTCCCGGATCGGGCTGGAGGAGTAGCTTCTTCGGCGGGTTGGTCTTGGTCTTGGGCTTGGGCTTGGGTTCGGCTTGGCTTTCGTGTTGGTCTTGCTTTGCTTTTGGCTTTGATGGCGGGTCTGGGCGGTGGCGGAGTGGGTTTCCTCTCGGCGGCTTGTTGTCTTTCATTGGCTTGTCCCTCGGGGGATTGTCTCCCTGGGCCTTGTCTTCCAGGGGCTTTTCTACCGGGGGCTTGTGTGTCGGATGCTTTTCTCCCAGGGGCTTGTCTCCCGGTGGATTGTGTCTCGGATGCTTGTCTCTCAGGGGCTCGTCTCCCGGGGGATTGTTTCCCAGGGCCTTGTCTCCCAGGGACTTGTGTCTTGGAAGCTAATCTTCCAGGGGCTTTTCTGCCGGGGGCTTGTGTCTCGGAGGCTTGTCTCTCAGGGGCTTGTCTTCCAGTGGCTTCTCCCTCGTTGCCTTGTCTCCCAGGGGATTGTCTTTCGGTGGCTTGTCTTCCAGGGGCTTTTCTGCCGGAGGCTTGTGTGTCGGAGGCTTGTCTTTCAGGGGCTTTTCTCCCGGTGGATTGTGTCTCCGATGTTTGTCTCCAGCGGGGTTGACTTCCAGTAGCTTGTCCCTCGTTGCCTGGTCTTCCAGTGGCTTGTCTTTCGTGGGATTGTCCCCCAGGGGATTGTCTCCTAGGGACTTGTCTAGCGGTGGCTTGTGTCTCGGAGGCTTTTCTCTCAGGGGATTGTCTTTCGGTGGCTTGTCTTTCGGAGACTTGTTTCCCAGTGCCTTGTCTCCCGGGGGATTGTCTCCCAGGGACTTGCCTCCCGGTGCCTTGTGTCTCGGAGGGTTTTCTCTCAGGGGCTTGTCTCCCAGTGGCTTGTCCCTCGGGGGATTGTCTTCCTGGCGATTGTCTCAATGGCGCTTGTTTCCCAGGGGCTTCTCGCCCAGGGCCTTGTCTCCCGGGTGCTTGTTTCCCGGAGGTCTCTCCCTCAGGTGCTTGTTTCCCAGCGGCGTGTCCCTCGGGTGCTTGCCCCTCGGTAACTTGTCCCTCTTGTCCCTTTGTCTCGGCAGCTGGTTTCTTCGCCCTCCGCTTCAGGCGCTCGGCACTGGGTCGCGGCCTGGCCACACGGCGCATCAGCTGGTGGAAGTCGTTGATCAAGTAGGCGGTTTTCGGCAAATAGCCGCACTTGCTGTAGAGAGCCTCATCGGAAACCTTTGCGGGAACTTCGAATTCGCCGGATGTTTCCTTTTCGGGTTCTTTGCGTCCTTTGCTCTTTGGTTTCTCCTTTGGCTTCTTCGGTTCCTTCGCCTCCTTTGGTTCCTTTGCCTGCTTCGTCTCCTTCGTCTCCTTCGTCTCCTTCGCCTCCTTCGGCTCTTTTGCCTCCTGGTTGGCTTTGGGTTCGGTTTCCTCCTGGTGGGTGGACTCTTGGGTTATATTGGGCACCGGTCGCTTCTTTTTGGACCATTGTAAGGACAGAAAACGCCCTTTAGTTTCGTCCCTTTGGGTTTCGGATGAGGCAACCGCTTTCGCTTCCGTCTTGGAAGTTTTCGCCTCCTGAGGGTCTTCCTTTTTGGACGTTTCTTGGGAATCCTCCGCAGCCACTGGATGAGGTTCCTTTTGATGCGAAACAACACCCTTCGGTTTATCCTTTCGGGAGTCGGCGGAAGTTTTCTTCTTCGGTTCCTGCTTCTGTCGCTCCTTTCTGGCATCCTTGTCGGGTTCCTTTTTGGAATCCCTTCTAGACTGGTGTCCTATCATGGTCTGCGAAATCGGGAAGCCACTCAACGGAGTGTCCGGACACAGGCAGTTGATGGTGTTTCCGGCTGGCGTGGCATTCAGCGCTTGGCTGGGATCGAAGGACATCGCCGGCTGGCAGATGCAGTCCGTGGAGGAGCGGGGATTCCAACCGGCCAGAGTCCGTTCACTGGAATGCATCTGGCTCGGTTCGCTGGCTTCCGCTATGGCTCCCGAGTCCAGACCAGGCATCGAAGGGCAGGTCGGGCAGGGCGAACCGGACGGCCAGGAGCACATGATGAAGTCCTGGGTCTGGGAGGGATTGCAGCAGGGCGTGAGAGTAGTGTTGCTGCCCTCCAACTGGCACACCAGCTCCCTGTCCATCCGCGGCTGCTTGTGCTTCGGCCAGGAGTAGGGTTGGGTGCAAAAAAGTGGCGCCCTGGGCGGACGCACACGTTCCTGGCTGTGTTGGCTTCCGCAGCGTCTTTGGTTGGGCGATGGGCTCAGGTAATAGAGCAGATGACGTCCTGGTTGGGTGCATCGCTTGCAGAGACCCGTGAAGCCGCCGAGGATACCCCTGGGTCGGTGGACGCAGGAGGCCGCCTGCATGGGATCGCCGAGGGTCGTGAAGAGGATCTTCTTCTGACCGGGCCGGTGGAAGGAGTTGCCCAACGGAGAACGTCGAGATTTCTCACTGCGGGAACTGCCCGAATCCCGATCCTTGCAAATCGACGACTTGTCGCGGCTCTCCTTCTTGTCCAAGTCCCGGTCTTTGCGATCCTCCTTTTCGTCTGCTTCATTTGGGGGCATTCTTAGCTGACTGGATGACTTGAACCAGGAGTTCGAGCTGGTTCCTCTCATTCCCAGCTTGGTGACGGACTTGTCTGCCTTCGGCTGTTTTCCTTTCTTCTCCTTTCCCTTGGGACACTCACAGGCTTTGGCCACGACGGTGACGGACTTGGCTGGCGGTCCCTTCATTTGGGGACACGACTGGGCGTTGCACTTCTTGCGCTCCTTTTTCTCTGGCGCAGCCGGTTCTGGCGGTGGCGTCTTCTTGTCCGGATCCGGACTCCCCGACTCCCCTGGACAACGACAGGGAGTGACCACGGCCGTGGCCACGGCATCGTCGCCGAGAAAACGCTGACCCCGGCCCGGCGGACGCTTCTCGCAGGGACAGCACACCATGCCCTCGCCCCAGCGATGCATCGAAATGCCGTACAGGGGACAGCTCTCGGACACGGTCGCCTCGTAGCTGGCCAGGATGCGGAAGAACTCGGGCGAGATGCGGCGGAAGAGCGCCGGATCGAGTCGCCGCTGCGGCGCCTGCCGGAGATCGTATTTCCGGCGCAGGCGCGGCAGCAGCGGCTCCGTCCGGCGCGCCCTCAGGCACTCGCTGGCCATCGGCTGGCCGTCCGCCTGGAAGATGCAGCCGCAGGAGCGCGGCGTCCGGCCTCGCATGCAGGAGCAGCTGCGCGTCACTGGCGTCGCTGGCGCGGAGGGTTGCGTCTGTGGCATTGGAGTCATGGAACTGGGTTGCGGAGGCGGGCTTCTGGTCAGTCCGCCGTCCATGCGCTTCTTCTCGCAGTCACAGTTGGCGGGATCGGAGTTGCAGAGGAGGAAGGGATTCCGAGAGCGAAGCTCCTGCGTCGGTACACAGGTGGCCACCAGGGGCTCGTTGGCCGCCGCCGCTGCTGCTGCCGCCTCCTTGGCCGCTTCTATTTCTTCAGGACTCGCCGGGCAACCGCAGTAGGGACGACAGTTGCGGCGCGCGGGCAGCAATCGGCGACGGAACTGATCCTGGCCACCGTCCGGGGAGCACTGGCACTGCTTGCAGAAGCACTTGCCCAGCAGGGTGTCGGTGCCGGTGCCGGGACAGGGACAGCCGTCGCGTCCGGCCAGACCATCGCCCAGCTCGGCCAGCTCCTCGGGCGTCAGCTTGTCCAGGAAGACTTTCTGCTTGCGGAACCATTCGGTGGCCAGGTCGGGGACCAGCATTCGTTCCGCCTTGCGACAATGCCCGCACAGGAGCTGATCGAAGAGGGTGCACCGCGAGGACTTGCCATCCATGGAGCAGCCGCCGGCAACGGATCCTAGGGATGGACTCTCCTGGCGCCTGGTGGCGGCCAATCCTGGCGACGGGAAATTGGCAATGTCCTGGGCCATGATGTGATCCAGACAGGCTCCGCCCTCCAGCAGCTGGGCCAAGTACTCGCGCATCGTCATGTCCTGTCCGGTTTCCTTGGATTCCATTTCTGATCCGTCTCCGTTTTGGGTGGCTAGGTTGGATGGCTGGGATGGGTGGCTGGGATGGGTGGCTGGCTGGGCTGGGCTGGGCTGGGCTGGGCTGGTTGGATGGCTGGCTGGGATGGCTGGGTTGGTTGGATTGAGGTCTTCTTCGAGTTGGCTACCTAAAATTTTGAGTTATTTCCGGTGAACAACTGGATTCTGTCGAAAGCTGAAGGTTCAGTATCGAAAAGCTCAAATTGAAAAAAATTTGATTAGATTTTCTTTGACGCAAAATGCATAAGATGCGGCACAAAAATTACCCAAAACCCATGGACTCGGCTCTTTTATCAACAGATCCTGCTTTAAAATCCTTTCACTATCCTCGTTTTTTAAGGATTTATCCTTTTTCATGACTTTTTAATGCGATTTTTGGGATATTTTCTGATAAATAATTGAAATGCAAAGGAAATTGAAATGACGCCGATTAGCTTGTTGGTTTGAAAGCTTCGATATCGATAGTTTCCACAACTCTGGCAACTCTGTTTCGAAAACATGCACCGACTTGTCAAATTTGTCTTTTTTTTTCTTTCGTTTTTATAACAAATTTGTTATATTTTAAGCATTTATCGATATAATTTAACGCTATTCATCGTTATTATCCTTAAATACATTTAAAAATAGAAGATTTTGCTTTAAAGTTACCTAATTTGTAAGAAAATTGAGTATTTTTTGCGGAAAAGTAATTAGTTTTAATCTAAAATCCTTTACAGAATCGTGTCAGCCATCCAGGCGTTCTTCTCCTTCCTGGTCGGCCTCATCGTCTGCAAGTCCACCTGCACCAAGTCCTTTGTGTACGCCTCCCACTTCCTAATGGAGGCGTACGGTTGGTTCGGAACCGCCTACTTCATGTACGACATCTGGTCGATGTACAAGGTCCACACCCAGAAGATCGCCGACAAACTGCATCTGCTGCGCCTCACCAAAGCCAAGAACGGACACATGGAGCTGAGCAATGGCCATGCCAAGGGAAAGTCCTCGAATGGAGGTAACAACAACGGCAGTACTCCTGGAACGCCGCACGAGATTTGTGACTACGACGGAGCCTGTGTCCAGATACCGAAGGACGGACGCTGGGACTTCCTCAAGTACGTGCTGACCCATCCGGTGATGATGATCCACCACGTCTTCATCGGCACCTTTGGTCTGCTGGTGGTAACGGTAAGAGAATCTCTTCATGCCTTGATTTGTTTTAATTCTTGGATTTTTTGTTCCCGCAGTACATTCGCGGTGGTGGCCATTGCATCTACAGCTATATGTTCATGATGGAGTTCTCCACGCCGTTCGTCTCGCTGCGGAGCATCCTGAGCACCATGCGGCTGAAGGAGTCCCGGGTCTACATCGCCAACGGACTCCTCATGCTGGCCACCTTCTTCGTATGCCGCGTCTGCATGTGGCCCTACGTGATGTGGCGCTACAGCCTGGCCATCGAGGCTGCTTCTCTGTGGTCGGCCATGTGCGGCTTGCCGCGTGGCTGCCTCGTCAGCATCGCCATTCTCTTCTTGCCGCAGCTCTACTGGTTCCACCTGATGGTCATGGGAGCCCTCAAGGTGAACACTCAATCCGGATTCCCGGGCAGTTTCAGGCTTCACTTTGACTCCTTTTTACCCCATATCTTCGCCATTCCTTATCCGATCTTCATATTTCATCCCTCAAACGATTTCTACATCGATTTCCCATCAATCTGCATCAAAATATTCGTTATGAATAAATTTCCCATTTTTTCCAAATTTTTTCTTGAAAATCCACAGAAATCCACGAAAATCCATATATGGCCCAAATCTATGGCTATATCTTAGCCAATTCTTATCCGATCTTGGAGCGGGATACCTTAAACGATTCCAAGATCCATTCCCTATCATTCTGCATCAAAATATTGGGCAAAAATATTTTTTAAATTTTTTCCAAAATTTTTCTGATGGACCCCCTTGAAAATTTTGAAAATCCACGAAAATCCATATATGGCTCACATCTATGGCTATATCTCAGCCAATTCGTATCCGATCCTTAAGAGGAATACCTCAAACGATTCGTATTTCGATTCCCTATCAATCTGCATCAAAATATTGGGCAAAAATATTTTTTGAATTTTTTTCTAAATTTTTGTGATGAACCCCCTTGAAAATTTTGAAAATCCAGATAAATCCACATTTGATCCCAAACGAAGGCTGTATCTCTGTCAATTCTCATCCGATTCTTAAGAGGAATACCTTAATCGATTGCTTATTCGATTCCCTATCAATTTGCATCAAAATATTGGACCGAAATAATTTTCAGATTTTTCTTAGAATTTTTGTGGGGAGACCCCTTGAAAAAATCACGATTTTCATATATGGCTTACAGCCAAAGCTATATCTCAGCCAATTCTCATCAGATTCTCAATCGGAATACCTCAAATGAATTGTATTTGAATTGTCTATGAATCAAGTCTATTGTTGTATGATACCCGGTACTCATCTAGTATCTCTCCAGCTTTCTGTTGATTCTTTGAAACTGCCCATGTGCTATCCCTCTCTTATTGGTAATAACTAATCATCTGTTTCTGTCTCTTTTAGGTCTTCCTGCCCAAAAAACAACGACCGCCCCCCAATGGGGCACTTCCCGCCACGGTCACGTCAACGACCACGCCCATTTCAATGCCCACCGCCCAATTGAATGGGAAAACTAGTGCAAATTAAAAGAAAAGCTGTTTAGCTGATTAGCTGAGTTTTGAAAGAATTGTATTTATTTTTGAGGCACAGTTCCAGCCGGCTTCCAATCTGCGAAGCTCTTGCTTATTGTTTATAAACTTTTACCTTCTAATACCCGAATAACAACGAACGCTGAACCTGGGACAGAACTTTAGTTTTTAAAAAAGACATTATTTACTAAAAAACAAACAAACAAAAAAAAAACAAAAACCAACACACAAACTAGAAGATCGAAAAAAATAATGATGTGAAACCAAGAACAAAGCTTAATTGTAGTTACAACTAAAACCAAACGCAAATGAAAGCGAATAAACTATGTTGCTTACTTTATAAAGCAAGCCCCCTAACCATAAACTATTAAATAAATGTTGCATTCAATTCTTGCTATTGCTATTGCTTATGTTAAATCAAAAAAAAATCCAAAAAGAAAGTATAAAGAATACCTGTTACCAATGTCTGTAGATAAATGAAAGTAACATTTAAATGGAGTATTTACTGTGCATGTATTAACTGCATTTGCAAAAAGCCCAGAGAACTGTTGAGATTGTGAACATGGAGCTATGGAGTATATTGATTAGAATGTTATTATTGGGGACTGTGAATCAGTCTATTGGCAGCACTATAGATTGTAGACTATATACCGACATTATGTATACGTTTCCTATATCGTCATTTACACAAAAAGAACGAAAGTCTTAAAGGCTTCAGAATTATTTCCAAGGAATATAACTTCCAATTTGTTTTTGGCATAAAAGTGCCGGGTATGAATACAGGTAAAGGCAGCAAGGCCATGTCGCACAAAGTTTTCGGTTGAGAAAATGATTTTGTTTTTTTTTTTTATTAAAAAGAATTATAAATAAAATTGATTTGTATTACAATATATGAACTCCAAAATAGAGAACCGAAACGATCGCTTGCCTGAGAATAGATTGACAACAAACTTCCTTGAGAGGATTGAAACCTCCACATATATTGATAGGATTGTGCTCCCAGATCTTGATCGAAGGAAGTCCTATATAGGTTATAGGTTATAGGTTGCTTAGAACACATTACCTTAACCGGGTGAATGTTTATTTGTGAACTGTATGTGAAACACTAGCACAAAAATCAAATTTTAATTGAGCTTACAAGATTGTAATTATATATGTAGTTAACTATTTAAATGTAATAATATACAAACATATATATATACATATATATATATATATATTGAGATATATATTGGCACGATGTTAATGATGGACACGGATTGTAGCGCAATTGTTGATTCTACGGAAAACTATGGAAAACTGAGTACGGCAGGCAGGCAGGCAAGAAGATTAGTTT
Source organism: Drosophila vallismaia (assembly GCA_035047325.1). NCBI lineage: Eukaryota > Metazoa > Arthropoda > Insecta > Diptera > Drosophilidae > Drosophila > Drosophila vallismaia. Next base: position 7,820,779 of record JAWNPU010000025.1, on the reverse strand, counting down.
AAGACCGGGTCCCGGACCGGATGCTTAGCTATGTGTATTTACAACTTAACCCACAACTTATATACCAAACTGTTTACACCCAGAATATGATATTTAGATGTATGACAGCGCGTATGTATTTTGAACTATATAGAATGCATGTAGATGAGTGTATTTTTGGAGTGGAGGCACTGCCCCACGGGTCGAAATAAAGTTGCTACAGTTTCCCCCACGAACTATCTGACTCTGGTGGTCGGTCACAGGGTGGCCCTTTTGCTATTGGGCAGGCTGTCGCCTTCGTCATCGCTGCGATCCGCCCGCCGTCGCTTTTTCTGATGCTCCTCCACCAACTGCGACGTCCGAATCTTGTTCCCCGTCATCTGCAGCCAGTCGATGTACTAATGGAGGGAGAGATTAAGAGAGTCATTTATCATTTACAAAGATCATCTGGCTGCTAGACCCACCTGGCTGTTGGTGCGCACTCCCGCCTCATGCAGCTTGGCCTCGATGTTGTCCAAACGCTGCTCCGACTTGGCATTGTTGCTGTCGCTCTTGGAAATGTCGAGCAGATGCCGCACCCGCTGGCGCAGGGTCTCGAAGATGATGCGCCCCACCACATGGTTGCGATCGTAGGGCGTAAGGTAGCGCCCGAACTCGTAGAAGTACGGATGCAGGCGACCCAGCTCGATGTGTGTGGTCTCCGCTTCGCAGACCGCCTTGTGGACGTTTCTGTAGATCTCCGGTATCGTGATGCTGAAGTAGGCATTGTTCACTTTCAGCTCCTTGATGTACCAGAGGGGCAGGTTGACAGTACGGTTCGGTTCCAGATCATCCGTGTCGGCGCCGGAGTCGAGGAATCCTAAAAAAAAGGGAAATCCTCTTGACTTTCAAGGAAAATAATCGAAAAATCATTGAAAATACTCACCCATTCGCTGCAGCTTGGTGTTCACCCGGCACTCCACCTTCTCCTGGGTCACAAAAATGTCCTCTATGGAATAGTAGTTGGGAAAATAGTTCATACCGCTGGCCGTTTAATGGTAAACAATAATAAGAACCAAGAAACCTAAATTTGCGCGGTTGACAGTGTTGGTAAACGTTGCGAACATCAATATGAAACACCGAGTCGGTAGTTTAGTGATATTTTAAGTATTTTTTATATTAAAAACTTGGCGGCAAAAGTTATTTTGTTAATAATTAATATCCAACAAATTGTGGAGAATATTTTCTAGTTAATTAGGAGACAATATTGTATAACAGAAACAAGCTATAATTAAAAGCAAGTAAAAACTAGTGGGAACATCTTTTAAGTATTTTTAAAATTAAAAACTTGGCGGTAATAGTTCTCTTTCGTTAATAAATAATAATTAACAAATTGTAAAGCATATATTCCAAATCTGTAGAACAAAATAATGTAAAAAAGAAAGAAGCTATAAAAAAAACAATCAAAAACTAGTTGGAACATTTTTTATTCGAAAAGGAACATTGTTTTGAGGGACAAAGTTTTGATGTCTTCAGGAGTCTCGACTTTTCTTCTTCTTGAAGCTTCGGGTGACATTGCTGGATATATGTTGCATATTTTCTGGAGACTTGTTCCATCTTGTCCTTGGATTGTACTGTCCTAATCGAAGCGGTTTGTGTAATAAAGGCGATACTTTCGTATGATGAGGATGCATGAGATGATTGGGACTAGAAGAACGCCATAGCAGGACCGAGCGGCCCAGTAGTTCCAGCGTATTGGTGAACTCCACTCGAAATTGAAGTTCTCGGCGAAGTATTCGGCCAGGAGTCCATCCCAATCGTGGTACCACGAACAGAAGGAAAATATGGCCAGGGAAAAGGCCAGGCTGAGGTGCACCCAATTGTAGTTGACGAAAGTACGGAAATTGTCAACATTCAGCTTTGGCGGCGGCATTTTGATTGATTTATTTTCTTGAAAGCAAGGAAATGAAATAACGAAACGAAAATGTCGTCTATTCTGGTAGAGCTTACGGGGATTGTGAATTTCAAACGCCGGATGTCGTTTGACGTTTCCGTTGCAGGCCTTCTCAACACTGGCTATCGATAGACTTTTCGGAACCGGTAACTTGTGAAAAAATACTGAAGTTTTGTTTGGTTCTTGGGACACTATACTCCTAAAACAATAGTACACTTTGAGGCACCAAAATCAGCTGAAATATTTTTAGAAATTAAGTATTAAACGATATTTTCCATATAAAATGTACGAACCGGTAAGGTATGTACGAACCGGGTAAGGATTTAATCATGGTAAAGCAAAATCTTGTGGGTGGCTTTGAAGCTTATCTTTCAGGCATTTTTTTGAAAGGTATCCTTACTTGCTAGGCAAATATCTAAACACAAAATATCGCCTATGCGATATTTGGAAAAATGCATCTTGCGATAACAAAAAAATACACAGATATCGATATGTTGATGTTTTGATACTGTATCAACCCTAGTCGAGTTTTGTTTTTGGCGGAGGAGAAATCAGAAATTACGGGCAACCGCAGTGGTTACAAATTCTCAGTGCTCCCAAGCCGACGACTACAGTTCTGAACCTCATTTGTTTCTGACTCCGATTCCGATCCGGATCGAATAGTGCGGCGTGCGTTGAAAGATATTTTTTTTTTCAGTGACAAACAAACCACGACTGGCAGCCGCCTGGCCGCAAAGATCGCCGCCTCCCAAAAAAAGTATCAAAAGTGAAATTGCCTTTTGCGGCACGACACGACACTTCACCGACGCAAAAAACCCAACATTACAGCGAAGAATTTTCGTTAAACAAGAGAAAAAAAAAAGATATATAGATATAAAAAGGAATATATAAAGATATATAAGAGTAACCGCTGTGTTTGTGTGTGCTTGTGCGTGCGTGCGTGCGTGTGTAGTTGTTGCGCCAAAAAAAAACGTTCCAATCGGAATTCTGGCCTGCAAACGGAACAGCTGGCCACAACAACAAACAAACAGCAGCGACAAAACGCGGCCAAGAACTTTTGTAGCTTTTCTAGCTGCTGAAAAATGGGCGATTTCGATCTGAACGTGGACAGTCTCATTCAGCGGCTGCTGGAAAGTAAGTAATCAATTTTCTTAACCCCTCTTACCTCTCTTTTACCCTATTTATAATATTATTTCTTATATTTCTTTTACTTTATCTTTAATTTATAACCTAGATTTGTGTGTGTGTGTGAGAGAGCGGGAGAGAGCTTCTTGCCGGAACGGCGATTGCATTTTCTAATTATTGCACATTGTTCGCTTAAATTGCAGCCTCTCGCTGCCCCTGCCCCTGCCCCTGCCCCTTTGTCGCTTTGACCATTTGAATTTGACTCTTGAATCAATTAATTTTAATTGATTTTCATTGCTTCTCTCGAAATGAAAAAAAAAAAAAAAACAACAACAACAAACTGCGCTTTACATTCGAGTCTTGCCTTCCTCCTCATTAGCCTTTACATAACGCTTACAGAGCGATCTCTGTTAGTGTCCCTGTCTCCCTTCCACTCTGTCCGTTCACTTTATTTTTAGGGGATTCTAATGACGTCATCGTTATAGCTGACTCTCAACTGATAATGCGGGTGATTCAAACGCCGGAGTGCTGAAGAACCACGAAATCGCCAGAGATAAGAGAAAGAGCCTTCAAAACATTGGAAAGTCACATGAGAACGATAAGAGGATCCCGTTAACTGTGTTTGGGATAACAGGATCGTGTCACGTGACCATCTCTAGGTTCAAAACACAGCTCTAGGAGACAGTAGAGATTGCTGAAAAGATCCAAAGATTGTTTATTTTCAACGTTTTTTTTTTTTTGTTTATTTTTTGTTTTTTTTTTTTGCGATTTTTGAGTAATAAATCATCGTGTCTGTTTTGTAAGAGCTTTGTCTCAGCTTTGTAAGACTAATTAAAAACCGGACATTAATTAAATTAATTGCAAAACAATGTTTTTAAACTCGAAAAGCTGTTTGTTTCTCAAAAAAAAGCATACAGAAGTATTTTTAAAAAGTTTTCAAACTGAGAAAATAATCAGAAGAAAGCGTTTTTAACTTCCGGTTTTTATAAATTAATTTTATTTAAATTCTTTAGCTGAGAAAATCATCTTAGAAAATGATTTCTTTTCTAAATTTTGGTAATTTGGTATTATTTTGGTATTATTTCAGTATTATTTAGTATTTATTTGGTATTTATTTAGTTTTTATTTGGTATTTCATTAACTAACTTTATTTTTATTTTTTCCTTGACAAAATCATCTTAAAAAATGATTTATTTTTAAACTTTTGGTATGTTTTTTAGTATTTATTTAGTACTTATTTCCTTTATAAGGCAATTTATACTGTACTTAAGCTTAGATATCTTGTCCGGGGGGGGAGAGGGGTGGTTGTGTCATCGTTGTCATCATGCAACCTTCCTGGAAAGCGTAAAAGCGCTAAATAGTTTACATTTCTGCAACCTCCTTGCCGACCCTCGCTTTCTCTTTCTGTCCCCCCGTCTGTGTTGTCGGTGGCAACATCTCCGAGGGTTGCTTAAGCCGCTTAGCGCTTGTCTCGTTTTGCAAGTGTCAGCCAGTCACAGTTTTGCAGTGTCGAAGATGAGTCGCTGGGTGGGTGGGTGGTTGGGTGGCTCTGGCTTTCCCTTTGGCTTTGGCTTTGGCTTTGGCTGACGTGGAAATTGCATTTGAAAATTGCGCTTTTCGGTTTTTGGTTTTTGTCCATTTCCGCAATGAGTTTTTTTCTCTTCTGCCTTTCTGATTCTGTTTTTTGGTTTCACTTTTAGTTTTTTTCTCTTTTTTTCTTTTCTTTTTCAATTTTTTTCCCATCTAAAGATGACACGACCCAAGTACAGTGGAGATTGCTTAAAAAAGGAAGGAAATGGTATTAAAAGTTTATAGAATATTTAGAATATTTTATAGAAAAATAGAAACTTTTAAGAAAAACTTTGGGAAAAAATATTAGAAGAGGATAGAAAATCTTCTACTCTAGAGACGACCTTACTACAGTGGTTAATGCTTAAAGAGGAAGGAAATAATAAACTTTTGGGAAAACAGAAAAAAAAAAATATTTTACACTCAAAAGAAACCTTTTTCGTAAGGTTTTCCCCTTTAACGAGTTGTCCCTGTGCCTGTACTTGGATGACAAATTGGATGAGAGAGAGACTTGGGTTGGGATTTTTGGGCTGAGAGACGATGTTAGAGTTTGGAGAGTTTGGAGAGTTAGAGGGAAGCGAAGACGAAACGCTTTTCAAGGTCAGCTGGGAGTGGGCTAGGTCAGGGCGGGTTGCTTTGAAAAAAAATGTCATTAATTTTGTTAGAAGTTTGTGTGACGTCACCAGAAGGGGCAGCTGTGGGGGTGGCAAAATTTTATTTTCTAAGCTCTTCTCCCGCTCTTGTTTTTGTTTTCTTACAAATTTTTAAGTTTTCCCGCCCCTTTTCTACCGTCCTTATATATTATATATTTTCTATATACGATAAATATCAATATCAATATATATGCAAGATTTTAAAAAGCAAAAAGAGGCGGAAGAGCACGCCCAGAAGCTGCTGATTGCACAGCAATTGGCCGCCGCCGGCGGGGCAGCTGCCGCTGTGGCTGCCGCATCCGTTGCCGTCTCAGCATCATCGCCGACGGCCAGTACCGGTTCCGGTACCGCTACTGGTTCTAGTTCGGGTCATGGTTCCTTTTCCGTTTCTGGTTCCGGTCCTGGCTCGGGCTCGGGCTCGGGCGCCAGTGATCCACTCGACGATCTCACCGAACAGCAGCGCCGTCTCTTGCAACAATACTCGATATCGCCGCCCAGCGAGACGATGATATCCGCCGACGGTGACCAGATAACGGTCCATCATCCGCGCGAGGAGCCCGCGAAGAAATCGCGCTTGAAATTGCGCGACTTTTTCGTCGCCGAGTTTGGTATTAAAAAAAAAAACCTAACCTTAAAAAAACAAGCAAAACAAAAAAAAAGCGAATCAATCATTGATTATCATTCGTAGTGGATTGTTTTTGCGATCCTTGTTTGTATCCTTTAGAGTTTACGCCAGAAAAACAGGACATCTGGCGCTTGTTTTTGTCTCCACCTCACACACTCTTTTTTCTAGGGCTTCTAAGCTTCACTGTAGACAGCTTGGCCAGCACTAAAAACCACACATATATATCCTTGATGATAATCACCCCATCCTCCCCAGATTGCCTTTCGAGTTATTTATGATCTTTGCTTTGTTTATAATTAAGAAAAAAAAATAGAAAAAATACCGAAAAAAATACCGAAAAAACATCCATAAATATTCATAAATAAATATACAAAACTTTCCTCGTTTTAAGAGCAAACAAAAATGCACTTTAAGTATTAAATATTTTACACAAATTCCCATAAATTAAACAAATCCGATGGAATATGATTTATTTTATGATTTGTGTTTAGTTTCCGGGAATTGCATTCCCCAAACCCCATTGGCCTTCCCCTAATTGGGAAATGCAATTTATTTAGCATTTTTTTTTTTGCAAATTTTGATTAAATAAATCGGATATATGAAATAATATTCCTAATAAATGCATAAAAAGGTTGGAATAACATGAAATGTTAGAAATTAAATGATATATCAGTTCTCCTACTTCTCTTTTTTTATAAAAAACCTCAAAAAGTATCATTTTAGAAAGGATCGTTAAAGTATATCCTGTTCTGTTCTGCATAAAAAAGTAGAAATACATTTTTTTGGAACAATTAAAGACTTGAAATCAAGGAAATTCAATAAAATATCAACTCTAATCGTGCTTAGTGCTGGAAAAGAAACTCAAAAAGTATTATTTGAAAGGATCCTTAAACTATATCCTGAACCTAATTCCCTTTTCTTGTGAAATAGAAACTAAATGGAACTATAATGAAATATAAATGAAGAAAAAATAGAAATAATTATCAAAATATTAGCTCTTGCACACCTCTTATTTATAAAGAACCAAAAAAAAATAGTATTCCTAGAGAATCTAACCTTCGTCTAGTTAGTTTTTCTCGATCCATTCCGATTATGCAACCAATTTGAAACCCAAAACAGAAAACATTTGAAATGCTTCCATCTAATTGTTTTCACACGACGCCAAATCCGCAATCGTCAAATGTAATGCGAAACAAATTATATAAATCAAACAGAAAGCGGGGGGAGGGTTCTACGATGGAATATATATATATATATATCTATAATATATATTCTAGGTAGTATTCTAGGTAGATATCCGAGGGGTATAGCTAGAGTGAGGGAATCTCGTTGAATCTGACACGCGACATCGCAAACAAACAAACAAACAAACAAACAAACAAAGAAATATTTACCGCTGACATGACAATTGGTATATATAGTATTTTTATCGGTATATCTAGTATTTTTAGGTTGTTTTTTCTCTTGCTTTAAGTTCATTCACGTGACCCGATGACTTTTCTAATCAGTGCCAGAGCCTAGAGAATGCCAAAGACAGTCCTAGATCCTGGCGAAGGTTACAACGCCTTTACCTCTCGGGTCTGACATTAGCATTAGCATTAGCATTAGCTTTACGGATGGGTTTACCTTGATGTTTGCCCACTCAACTCCTCAAAATAGGAAAAAGAAAACGAAAAAAGAAGGACAAACCTACACTGTCCAGGCAAGTTTGGGTTTAAAGAAAGGTTTTGGGTAGAAAAAATACCAGACTTTGATAGATTTCAAGGTTAGGGAAAAAGTTTTTCAGTTTTAAATACTAAAATTTATTCAAAATTGCCTTAGTTTGACTTGTTTGGGGTTTAGAAAAGGAATAACGAACAACAGAAGACAAGAATAGACAAGAATAGACAAGATTAGACAAGAATAGACAAGAATAGACAAGACTAGACAAGACTAGACAAGCATAGACAAGAATAGACAAGATTAGACAAGAATAGACAAGACTAGACAAGAATAGACAAGACTAGACAAGACTAGACAAGACTAGACAAGACTAGACAAGACTAGACAAGACTAGACAAGACTAGACAAGACTAGACAAGACTAGACAAGACTAGACAAGACCAGACAAGACTAGACAAGACTAGACAAGACTAGACAAGACTAGACAAGACTAGACAAGACTAGACAAGACTAGACAAGACTAGACAAGACTAGACAAGACTAGACAAGACTAGACAAGACTAGACAAGACTAGACAAGACTAGACAAGACTAGACAAGAATAGACAAGACTAGACAAGACTAGACAAGACTAGACAAGACTAGACAAGACTAGACAAGACTAGACAAGACTAGACAAGACTAGACAAGAATAGACAAGACTTTGTATGATTTGAAGGTTAGGAAAAAGTTAATTTAAAAAATATACCAAACTTTAAATGATTTTAAGGTTAGTTAGTCGTTAAACCTTAACCCCTTAACCCTTAAACCTTCCTTAAACCTCAAAACCTTAACCCCTAAACTAGGGTTTGACTAAACCTTAACCCCTAGAACTATTCTTTTGCTACACAGTGCTATTGATTGCTATTCCGTGTGTGTGTGTGTGTGTGTGTGGCACCAACAAAGACCTGAAGAGTGTGCCAAGGCTCAGCTCGGAGTCGAGTCAATCCTTGCCCCAGTGACAGGCCTCTCCAAGGGTGCTCCGGGTGCTCCCGGTGCTCGGTGCTCCAGGTGCTCGGTGCCGGTTTCGTGCCTCGACAAATATCCTTCGTTATTTTGATGCAATTCTAATGTTTGTATAATATTTGTATAATTGAGTTGGTTGACATTTCTGTCGCCAGAATTTGTCGCATGTCAGGGTTGTCATCGTTTTTACCGAAACAAATATATAGAAATATTTGATTTGTGGTTTGTTTTTTTTTTATGAATTAATAATGTTGCTTCCTAATTGTTTATAAATATTGTTAAGGCCTGGAAGGAAGCCTAAATAATTGATGTGTTAACACTAAAAATTAACACGTATTGTCCGGGATATATATATTTTCTAAATGATGTCTATTTTCTAGTTGAAAAAAAAATCATAATCAAGGCATCTTGACGCTGATTGAAAATAGAATTTGAATGTCACAACCTTCGCTTGAGTCAATCAGCGAGGCAGACTAATATTATTAAAACAAATAATAATAATAAAAAAAACAATAAAAATAATAATAATAATAAGAAAAAGAAGACAATCCTTTAAGTGGTTTTTGATTAGCTTTTCGGGAGAAGAAAAAAATCCATTTTCTTGGCTTTCTTCGCTTTCTTTGCTTTCTTTCTTTTGGTTTCTGGATATTTTACGGAATACCTAATTATATTTAACCGCCAGACCAGTCAAGTCTAAAAAATGCATAAAAAATAATAATAAAAAAAAAACAGAACACTCGCTTCATGCATGCTTAAGCACAGTGAACCCAAAGCATAAAGCACAAAGCACAAAGCCATCGTGAACGTGACTATTACACTGTCGAAAATTTATTACAAATCGTAAAAAACGGGGGATTTTTTTATTGTTTTTTTTTAGCCATAATTTAGGTCTAGAAATTAAGGTTTTTATGGCGGCTACAAATCATGAAGAAAGTTTTTCTTAATTTGTTTCTTTTTTTTTAAATACTTTCCTGATTCTAAAAATGATTAAAGAATATTTAAAACCATAAAATGTTTCTTTAATTTGGTAACTTTTAACGCTTTAAAGATATAAATTATTTAAAAAATATGAATATATGTCAAAAAATTCATTAAAAATAGCCTGTACTTAAGTAAAACTTAAAAAAAAAATAAAATAAAATAATAAAAGCAACTAAAAAAGAATAAATTCTTTTACTCAAAAAGCAAACAAATTATTATTTGAGTTTTTACTTTACTTTTCGATTCGAAAACTGTTAAAAATATATTCAAAACTATGAAATGTTTCATTAATTTGAAGAGTTTCAAGTTTTTAAAGCTATAACTTATTTAAAAAATAGGAATATTTATGGTAAAAATATACAATTCATTAAAAATAAGAAAATTAGGGCTAAGCAAGACTTAAAAAATAAACTAAAACTAGAAAATATTTAATTCTTTTTGCGAAAAAAAAACAAACAAACAAATTAGACTCGCTCTTAATAGAATTTTTGAAATTTATATTTCTTCTACACTTTTCTCGCTGTGTAGTGAGTACAGAACAGCAGTCCGTTTACCGTTTACAGTTAATACAATTGCAAGTGTTTTAATTATGATTTACCTTCCCTGTTTCCCCTCTCTATTTACCCCTCTACTTCCTCCCCTTTTTCTCCTCTAGTTCCCCCCTTTTTCCTTTCATATTTCTTCTTCTTTCTGCCATATCTGTTTCTATTTTGGTTTCACATTTTGTTCCATTTTTGGAAGAATCTTATATAATATAACACGTCATAATGATATGACACTATAATTCTCGCCAGGTTGGAAAGTCAGTTCTACCTCTCAACTGCCCTTTGCCCTCTGTCCTGTGACTACCCATCCGTACCACCCACCTGTCCCACCCACTCACCTAGCCCACCCACTCGCCTGTCCCTCCCACGTTTTGTCACATTGCGTGCACTTGGAAAATAAAAACAAGCGACAAAAGAAGGAAAAAAAACAGAAAAAAAAAGAGGAAAAAAACAGGAAAAAAAAACAGGAAAAAAAACAGGAAAAAAACAGGAAAAAAGGGGGGAAAAGGGAAAAAACGGGAATAACATAGGAATAAAAGCAAAACAAAAGGAAAAAACAAGTAAAAAAGGGGACAAAATTGGAAAAAAATAGGAAAAAATAGGAAAAAAATAGGAAAAAAGTAGAAAACAATAGGAATAATAGGGAAAAAATAGAAAAAAATTAGGGAAAAAAATAGAAAAAAAAGAAAAAATAGGAAGAAATAGAAAAAAATAGGAAGAAATAGAAAAAAATAGAAAAAAAAGAAAAAATTGGAAGAAGAAGAAAAAAAAATGGGAAAAAATAATGAAAAGAGCTTAAAAAAATAAGAAAAAAATAAAAAAAAAGCAAAAAATAAAAAAAAATAGGAAAAAAGGCGAAAAACCCGAAACATGTGAGAGAAAGGAAAAAAAGAGGAAAAAATAAAGAAAAAAGCAAAGAAAATAAAAAAAAGGAAAAAAGAAACAAAAAAAGCGACAACAAAAAGGAAAAAAAAAGTAGAAAATGAAGTGAAAGAAAATTGCCAGTGTTGCAGAAATGTTGGTAGCTAATGACACGTCTGTAGGTGTACGTCTGTAGGTGTACGTGTGTAGGTGTGCAGGTGTGTAGGTGTGCAGGTCCTGGCTGAAAGGATACTTGAGGGCTTAACGGGAGACTCGACCAAAAATTTTGAAGGTCACCAGGCGGGCTCTGCCACAGAATGTTTTACCAAAAAAAAACAAAACCAAAAACCTGACCATTTGACCCACAAAAAAAAAATAGCAATAGGTGGAATATGTAGAACAAAATTGTAATTCCACGTTTACTTTTAGCGAAAAAAAATAGCAAAAAAAAAATAGCGAAAAAAAAACACAGCCAAGACTTAATAATAAATTTGACCTTTTGGCAGAGTTTTTCTTTTGTTTTTTTGGGGCAACTCATGCCTCGTTCTTGCCCCGTGGAGTGGCCCGTTCTTGCCTCGTTCTTGCCTCGTTCTTGCCCCGTGGAGTGGCCCGTTCTTGCCTCGTTCTTGCCCCGTGGAGTGGCTTTTATAGTTCTGAGGTTTTCGCTGGTCAACTCTCTGGTTGGAGTCGTGAATGATTGTTGCACACTTGAAGGCGATGTGGCGTGCTGCAGAATATGTGGCAGCCATGCCTGGAAGAGGAGGAGGAGGAGGTGCAGGACTTGGGTTCCGGAATGATTGAGCTTTTGCTTTTGCTTTTGCCTTGGCAGGGAATTTTCCAAAAATCAGAGAAAATGCAGAGAAAAATCAGAGAAAATCATTGAATTGGAATATTTTTTTTGTTTTATTTAATTTTTAATTTAAGATTTATTTAAAATTGATTTAGTTTTTATTACTTAAACGCAGGGATTGCCAGAAAATGGGTTAAATTTTTGAAAATTAAGAGAAATTCTTTAACAAATCTGTCTTTAAATACTTTTCTCTTGTTTTTAGTTTCTTAATTTTAAATTCTAATGTTTTATTTCCATTTAAAAATTATTAATTTATGGATTACTTTCGATTAGTTTCGATTAATTTCGATTAGTTTCGATTAATTTCGATTAATTTCGATTACTTTCGATGAATTTCGATTACTTTCGATTGCTTTCCATGAATTTCTAAATAATTCCATAAATGTTGCTCTTTGATTGTTTTTTTTTTATTTAATTTTCAATGTTTTTTAAGGTTTTTTCTTTTTTAATTTGTTTCTAATAAAACTTTTAAGGTTTTTTATGTTTTTTTTTAAGGTTTTCTTTCCCTTAAAAGTTTCTGGCAATTAGGTTTTTTTTTGTTGCATGGTTGCAGCTTTCGCACCTTGCAACAGCAAAACAATAACGAGTGGCAAGTGGCAAGAGGCAAGGGAGGTGGGAGGTGAAAAATTGGTGGAAAACGCCAACGCAGTTAACGCCCCTCGAGTCTTTGACGTCACGAGGTGAGGACGCCCCGCCCCCACCCACACACGTGCTCCCCCTCAGACTTCTCCAACCTTTTCACCTTTGTCGCTGCGTCTCGTTTCCCCCTCAAAGTCTCTGTTTCGCTCGCTCTTTTGGGAATCTCGTGCACTTGGAATAAAAATTGCCAAGAAATTTTACAGAATTTCAAAATGAATTTAATTGGATTTAAAAAAAAAATCTTTTATATTGATTTTTAAAGAACTTTTTAGGTTTTTTTTTTGGTTTTTATTTCTGTTTTTTCTCGACTTTTTCTCTGAGTGCTTCCTGATGCGCTTCATGATTTATGATGCCCACACACACACTGTCACAGTTACACCTACAGGGAGACCCACGCTTGCTCGGATTTTCCGGGGAGGGGTGCGGTGGGTGGTTTTGGGCGGGTGGGTGATTTTGTGTGTTGGGTGGGTGGGAAGCTTCATCTGCCCTTCAGCCTCCTGGCCATCCTGCGGGGTGTTCTTAATTGCTGACACATTCCGTAAGCTGCAGCCCTGCAGGTCCTGGTAGGAGATTCAGTGCCTCCGGTATATCCTTCTGTACCCTTTCGTAGTGCCTCCTCCAGTACTCCCTCTACTACCACCTTCTCCAGCACCCTCTCGTGCCCCTGGTAGCTCCTCTGTTAGTACCTCTAGTTCACCTCCAGTACCCTCTGGTAGTACCTTCAGTAACCCTGGTTCCTCCTCTATTACCCGCAATAGTACCTCCTCTAGTACCTTTCGTAGTTCTCCGGGTAGTACCTCCTCTAGTACCTCTGGTAGTTCCTCCATCACCCCTGGTAGTACCTCATCCAGTACCTCCGGTAGTTCCCCTGGTAGCTCCTCCAATACCATCTTGTAATACTTCCTCTAGCACCCTCTGGTAGTACCTTTAGTTCCTCCAGTGCCTCGGGTGGTTCCTCCTCTAGTATCTCCTGGTAGTTAGTACCTCCTGGTAGTTAGTACCTCCTGGTAGTTAGTACCTCCTCGAATACCTCTCGTAGAACCTCCTCGAGTAGCCTCCCTACTACCTCCTTGGTACCCTTTCGATCCCTTTGACCACTGCCCACTCCTTGGAGGACATGCAATTTTAATGCCCATTCGGCATTACCACCCCAAAACCCCCCCCCCCCCCCAAAAACTCCTTCGGGGTGCTTCTAAAATTTTCATGAGTCAGAAACGAGAGAGAGAGAGAAAGAGGAGGAGAAAGCTATGAAAATATAAATCAACAAAGTTGCCACCGAAAGTAAAAGAGTTGCCAAGTATAGGCAGTTTATTTCTCTTATTTTTGGTGTCCTTTTTTCGTCCTTTTTTCGTCCTGGTACAAGACTCGGTTTGTCGCAATCTGCTGGTTCTGCATAAAACATGACCTTCTGCCTCCTTTCCTCTTCCTCATTTTATCATAAAATGCTGCAAGGAATCGAAAGAAGAGTCGAGGATGGAAAGAAAGTGCGTGTCCTGCCGCAAAGGACGAAGACAATTTGCTTCTAATTCCAAGAAAACAAAAAAAAGGAAAAATATGCCTTTTCTTTGGCAATTAATTGCGTTTTCAGTTGCAGGATTGCAGCCTTGCCGCCTGGAGACATGTGTGGCAATCAGTTTTCTTTTCAAAATGTCAATAAAAGCATCTCATTGGCTGTTCATCGCCAAAAAAAAAAAACGCCTCGACCTTGCACTACCTTGCCACCTTGCCACATTTCTGTGTTGCACGTGTTGGAGGCATTTTCTTCAACTTATTTTTAAGGTCCTGGAAAAATAGAATAAATTTTGTGGCTTTGTGCCGCCTTGACCTTTCAGCTTGTGGGGCGTGGCATGTGGCAGATGTCTCGGGTTCTTTCCGGTCACAGCCCGCATCATTATCAAAAATGCGGTCTGTCTGCAGTCGCTGGAAGATCCTTGAAATCTCTGAAGAAATTTCAAATATATTGAAATACACTGAAAGAAAATCTGTAATGGAATAGCTTTTAAATTATTTTTTTTTCCATGAAAATTTATCCGTCAGTTGCTTTGAAATAAATCAATTTTGTGAATGAAAAATTCTTGAAATTTTAATTCATTTGCGGAAAAAGCAAAGCGGGCGGTGGGTGACACCTGCGTTTGACAGTTTCAATGCCAAACGAACACCCACACCTGAACCACCCACCCACACCTCTTCTGAACCACCCACACCTCCTTCTCTTTCTGCTGTTTAAAAATTTAAGTGAAAATTCGTTGGAAAAAGCAGTCTTGCAAAGAAAAAACCCTTTTCCCAAGTCAACAATAAATAAATAATAAATAATATTTCCAAACTAAAAAATAGTAAAAAAAAAATGCTACTAAATAACAATTAATTACAATTTTATTAAAATTTATTTCTAACTGAAAACCATTTTGATTCAATTTTCATTCAATTTTAATTCCCTTTTAATTCCCTTTTAATTCTATTATAATTCCCTTTTAATTCCTTTAACTTATTCTCGTTTTGAATTTCCCATTTTAAGGTTGTTTAAAGTTAAAGGTAAAAGTTAAAGTTAAAGTTAAATGTTTAAGGTAATAGTTAAAAGTTTAAGTTAAAAAAAAAACAACAATGCCTTGCCAAGTGCAATATTTTGATTGAAAAAACCCCGTCGGGAAATACTTGACACCGAAAATTGAACATATTTAGTTTTTTTAAGTGCAAATCATGAGAATCGAGGAGGAGGGCTGTTAATTAACATTATTTTTTAACATTTTAACTCTTTATACCCTTGGATGTGCATTGAAAGAAAGGGAGATAGATTACAAAACCTTCAAAATAAGTAAAAGAAGCGGAGGGCGCTGTTATTTAACATTATTCTTTAACATTTTAAAGTTTTTTAACATTTTAAAGTTCTTTAACATTTAAAAACCGAGGATGGCGCTGTTATTTAACATTAGAATTCAAGTTAAATTCTGTTAAGAGCGCTGTTAATTAACATTTTAGAATAAAATTTTAAATTTTTTTTAAGTGCCCGGTATGAGAATCGAGGAGGAGAGCACTGTTATTTAACATTTTAATATTCGTTAACATTTAAAAATTGAAGATGGCTCTGTTATTTAACATTATAAATGTAAAAGCTAGTTTTGTTAAGTGCCTGGTATGAGAATCGAGGAGGAGAGCACTGTTATTTAACATTTTAACCTTTTTTAACATTCAAGAACCTCCTCGGGCGCTGTTGTTTAACATCAAAGAATTAAATTTAACTTTTGCCTAGAACCTAGAACTGTAATAAAAAATAAATGAAAAGAAAACATTTAAAATATTTACAAAGTGCAAGCAGGAGAGGGCGTGTCGAGGGGCAGGCAGCAGCAGCAGCAGCTCTTAATATTTTTGTTATGACTCTTAATTAGCAAATAGTGAATGCAAATGTTGATTCAATAGACCGATGCGGGGGCAGACGGTCGGTGGCGGACGGTCGGTGGCCAAAGGGCTTGTTGCCACAGTCCAATTGTATAAACAATTTCGAAATACACACAAGTCAAGGGGAATCGGAATGGAAAATGGACAATCCATGGATGAGGAGGAGGGAATGTTTTGTTATGTAATTCCTTTGTTTATAGACAAAACCAAAACAAACAGATAGTCCCCCAGATAGTCCTTGAGAATTTCTTAATATCTTTTAATGCTATTTGGGATAGAATATTGGGTTATCTTAGGGGGGTGCTTAGGGGGTGGACAATCCATGGATGAAGAGGAGGGAGTGTTTTGTTATGTAATTCCTTTGTTTATAGACAAAACCAAAACAAACAGATAGTCAGCCAGATAGTCCTTGAGAATTTCTTAATATCTTTTAATGCTATTTGGGATAGAATATTGGGTTATCTTAGGGGGTGCTTAGGGGGTGGACAATCCATGGATGAAGAGGAGGGAGTGTTTTGTTATGTAATTCCTTTGTTTATAGACAAAACCAAAACAAACAGATAGTCAGCCAGATAGTCCTTGAGAATTTCTTAATATCTTTTAATGCTATTTGGGATAGAATATTGGGTTATCTTAGGGGGTGCTATAATAAGGTGCTTTGGGGTCTATAGATCTATAGCTCTAGATATGTTTTTTTACGTTTTGCTATCGAAACAATCGTTTATCGGAAAACGATCGTTTTTCTTTGAAAATTGTAGCTTAAAGAGGCTGTATTTGGTTGTTTTAAATGCAATATTGGATAATCTTAGAGGGGATTATTTATAGAGATTTAAAGATCTTCAAAATAGTTGAAATCCAAGCTATAGATTCGTTTTTTTTTTACTATCGAAATTATTGCTTATCGATTGAACGCTTTTTTTTCGAGAGTCTTTTTTTGATGGCTTTGAATATTTGTTAAGAGTTTTGATGGAACAAATGCTTCTATTTCTATTAAAACTTACAAATATCTTCTTAAAATCCTATTAAAGAAATGTACAAGAAATAGTTTCTTTTTTAAAACTTAAATCTTTGATATTTCTTTGAATATTTCTTCAGATTCTTGATTATTTTTCGTTTTAAAATAAAACCTCTCAGAATTGTTAATTAAATATTATATTTAATACATTTTTACGACCCATAAACCTACTTACCATATATCTCCCAAAGAGTTATGGAAATGCATTTAATGTTTCATAATTAACCCGAATTCAAAGTCATTTTTCAAGAGATTCAAGAGGGCAGTGACTCGAATCGTTTCCATTAAAAAAAACGGACGATTCTTTGGAGCATATTTATGCCGTGAACCATAAATTACACCGAAAATAACCATAAATAGACAAGATCTTGTGGTTTCTTTGTAGAGAAGGAGAAGGAGAAGCCGACGGGTAATTGGGTCAATCGAGGGTGACCCTCGAATCGAAAAAAAAGTAGAAAAAATCAGAAGCAAAACCAAGTCAGGAAATAAAAAAAATGTATAGAAAGCGTTTCATTACTCATACGCCGTGTATGCCGTAGAGTCTTGCCATCGAACCAACCCAACCTCCCCAACCTCCCAAACCTCCCACCCCCAATGGCTATTTTTAAGGTCGCCCGCGAGCGGTACGTGTGCTTCTTCCAATTATCGGCGATAAGATAAGTTGGAAAAATCGCTTACAACCGAAACCGAAACCGAAACTAAGAAGAGAGAAAAAATTGGCAAAAAAAAAAAAAAAAGACAAATGAATCATCGATGGGAGAGGGTGGCTGGTGGGTTGGCAAAAAGCTTCTTCCGACGACAACAATCATAACGAGGCGCTAATTAAGCAAAAGCTTCAAGTAAATAAAATGGAATTTGCACTCTCGCAGATATATGTAGAAAAAAAAAAGACAAACCAGAAAAAATGTCGTCGTAAAGGTCGAACAACCCAACGACCACCCACCCACCTATCCACCTCCTCCACCCTCTTTTCGATTTGAATTGAAAATCCCTTGAAATTTATGTTTTCTCGATGATCTTGACAGAAAATATTGAAACCTTCCTTTGCCTTTCAATCGATTTTTAGTTCAATGAAAAAATATTTCAAATAATTTGCCATTTAATTGGCTTTCTTTTCAGAGTTTTTTAAAAAGAAATTGGAAAAATCATTCTAATATTTTCTCAGCCTTTTCGTAAAGTTTTCATAATTTATTTCCCAAAAAGTAGAGCAATATTTTGGAATTTCTTAACTATAAAATATAATCAAAAAGGGTGTACTTTTTGGCCAATATTTCTCGTAATATTTTCTTGGAAAAATCATTGAATATTTTGAGAGAAAGAGGGAATTTTTTGGACATTTATTCTCGTAATACTTACGTAGAGCAATGTTTTAGATTTTTTTTTTTAAACTTTTGAATAGTGGTTTTTGGCCAATTATTCTCGTAATACTTTCGCAACTCTCAGCTTTTCTCGGCCTTTTCATAGTTTTATTTCCCAAAATTTAGAGCAAATGTTTTGTGTTTAAGAAAGTTTGTTTATTTTCGCGGTTTTAGGTTTGAGGTTTTCCATTTCTTTCCCGTTTTTTTTCGTTTCTTTTCGTTTCTTTGCTCTAAATGGAAAATATTTAATGGAAATTAAAGAAAACCCGCAAAGAAAAACGTGATTTTTGATAGTTTTCTTGATCTTTAATAGTTTTTTTCTGGCAGGGAAATAATTCTCCACCTTTTGCAAGTTTTTTCCTGAATTTAATTTGCAATAAAATTTTCAATAATTTTCTTTGATGTTCAAAAAATCATTGATTGGAATCATTTCCATATCTATATCCATAAATTTTTGGCTATTTTTGGTTTTTTTTTGGTATTCTTGGTTATTTTTCGGTATTCTTGGTTATTTTTGGATATTCTGGGGTATTTTTTGGTTACCTTTTCCTCTATTTATGGTATTTTTGGCTTATTTTTTGGTATTTTTGCCTCTTTTAATGATAATCTTGGTTATTTTTGGCTATTTTTGGGTATTTTTGGGTATTCTTTACTCTCTTAATGGTAACCTTGGTTATTTTTAGGGTATTTTTGGCTATTTTTTTTTTTGTATTTTTTTGGCATTTTTTCTCTATTAATGTTCATCTTGGGTATTTTTGTCTATTTTTGGTTACTTTTTTGGCTGCTTTTCCCCTAATTAATGGTAATCTCTGGCGTCGATCAGGCCGAGTCTCGGTTTGGCGGCAGTTCTGCTTCCATGTTCCCATTCCTCGACCATTCCTCGACCATTCCTCGACCATTCCTCGAGCATTCCTCGGCTTGTTGTAGTTGTTGTTTCTGCAGTTGCATCGCTCGATAAATGGCCAAAGGCGATGACGACGAAAGCCAAATGAGTGCAGTTTGGGGGGAAAAGAGATGGAGCAGAGGGAGGGGAAGAAGGTGAAGCAGGAGGTGGGACAGGAGGGAGGCATAAGGCAGGCGGTGCGGCAGAAAGGGATGCCCGTTTAGGGGGGCAAGAATACCGGGAAATGCTTACAAAATCTATCGTACTAAGGAGGGGGGACAAGAGGCAAGTGTGCTGGCCCAGCGCCATTCTCCCACCCCCTCCCCCTTCCGCCATCCTAGCTTTCTTACCTTATGCTTTCGACTTTTCCATCTTCCATTTTCCAATTTGCCAGACCAGGCCAGAACAGGCCAGGCAGTCGAAAAAAAAAATTTTTAAACAAAAGCAACAGCGGCAATATGCTAAAAATAACTGTTTATTTTATAAAGATTCTCGGCGAGGGGTTTCTCTTTCTCCAATGTCTCTGCCTCTCCCTTTCTCTGGTTCTCGGAAAGGTGCTATCCCTGGCCCCCAAAAACCCCACCTCACACACTCGCAGGTTCCCGTTGCACGCGCGGAAAACTTTTTTCCTTTTTTTTTCTTGAAATTGTTATTGTTTCGCTTTGGAGACGTTGGAGGCAGGGACCAATGAAAGGGAAAACGAGCGAAATAAGGAAGGAAAGTGGGAGCGAAATGAAGAGGGAAAGTGGGGGAATATTTTTTGGGAGAAAGAGTGGGAGCAGAAGTGGGGGAAAAGGTGAAAGAAGAAGTGGGAGCAACATTGGGAGAACAAATTTGGAGCAAAAATTGGGAGAAATAATTGGGAGGCAAATGAAGAGGAAAAGTGGAATGAAAACTAAGAGAAAAACTCATGCCTAAATATTGTCATGTTTTCTTATTTTTCTCTTAAATTTTGATGTTTTTCAAACCTGATCAAACCTGATTACCCTAATTTCCCAATTGCTTCTTAATAAAAAACTAATTAGATTTCCAATTAGAATCCAATCCCATCCGATTTATTTCCATTATTTCTTGGAATTAAATTGCAAAACAAAACAAAACAAAACAAACTCTACTTCTCAAGTACATTTTATAATTGCTTTCTTATGGATTTTTCCTTTAGAAATCTAGGAAAAACGCGTAATTGAATGCTGTTTTTTGTCTGGCCTTTTGGAATCCGAAGCACAATCTTTGGTTTTTTATTCAGAAAACAGAAATAAAGATTTGTTTTTTTTTTTCTTCTGGTCTCTCTCTCTCTGGCAATGCTTTAAACAACATTATTTATTTATTTATTTGCGGCTTTGCTTTGCTTTTTCGCTGCTTTTTTCCCGCATTTGCTTTGCTTTTTACCCGCTTTTGCTGCTTTTGCTTTTGCTTTTTTCTTGCTTTTTTCCCGCTTTGCTGCCAAGGCAGAAATTGATTTTTATAAATAGCGCGCATACGCAACGTGGTACGCACTGAAGTGGAAAGAACATGTGCGTGCCTCTCATGCCTCTACGTTTTCCATCTGCATTTTCCTCTCCTCTTATTATTATTCTTATTTCTTATTCTTCTTCTCTTTTTGCCAAAACAAGGCATAGTAGGAGCAAAAAAAAAAAAAAAAAATAGCGCCTACATTCGATAGATCGCTTCAATGACTACGAAAAGTTGCACAAATTCGGGATTTGATTCGATTTGTTCTATGAAATGATTTGGAAAGTGCACATGACGGGGGGTCAGAGGTTGTTGCGAAAAGTCTGGAGGGAAGAAGCCAGTTTCCCTGACTTCCCCCGACTTCCCCCCTGATTGTCGATTACGAAGTAAGCAAACGATTTCCGGCAAATGGGATTAGGTTAATATTTTATGCTTATGATTGCGTCGGATTTTGCGAATAAAAATTCCTGTAAATTCCCGAAATGAATGCTTGATTGATCTATAAATATTCTCAAATCGATTAAGAGCAAAGCCAGGCAGTTCTTGAAACTTATTCTATAAATTTCAAGATGATCTATCAGGTATATCCAATATTTGGTAGATTTCTTCAACAATAGAAACTATAAAACTGGTTTTTATAGTAATTTTTTATAAGATTTTAGAGCCTTAACAATTTTCCTGGATTTTTTTTAGAATAGTTTTTGACGTAAATAGTTAAAAAAAGTCAAAAAATGTTTAACAAATCGAAGAGATTCAGAAAAAAAATAATGAAAAAATATGAAATACAAAATTTTGAAGAAACAGCGCTCTCCTCCTCGATTCTCATAAGCGGCACTTAACAAAACTTAATATTCAAATTTTAATGTTAAATAACAGCGCCATCCTTGGTTTTTAAATGTTAAAAAACTTTAAAATGTTAAAAATCGTTAAAATGTTAAAGAATAATGTTAAATAACAGCGCCCATCGCTTCTTTTACTTATTTTGAAGGTTTTGTAATCTATCTCCCTTACTTTCAATGCACATCCAAGGGTATGAAGAGTTAAAATTTAAAAAAACAATGTTAATTAACAGAGCCCTCCTCCTCGATGCTCATAAATTGGACTTTACAAAACTTAATTTTCATTCTATTAAATATTTTAAAGGTTTTGTGTGGTTTGGTAATTAATATTCCTTATTTTCAATACAACTTCGAGGGTATAAAGACTTCGACTCTGCCCAAAGTTCGTTTTCCTTTCTTGTTTTTAGTTAATTTTTTCGAATTTTGTTTTGTTTTTCAATGTTTTTTCTCGTTCAACGTTTTTTCTCTCTCTCGGCAGCAATTTACAGTTTGTTTGGATTACGATATTCAAAGTTTTCTTCTGATCAATTTCAATTTCATTTAACAATCCAAACAGAATATAGATTCTGCGATATTTTCGTGGGTTTTTTTTTTCTCGCTTTTCCGGGGATTACGCATACGCCATGTGTGCAGCATTTTTGCAGCAAAAAGCAAAAAAAAACAAAAAAAAAATCAGACAACCCTCAAAAATGTTGCTGCTTCTGTGATGTAAATGCCGTTATAATCAGCGCTAATGTGCTTAAATGGGGTGGTGGGTGGTGTGGAAAGAGAAAGAGAACGAGAAAGAGAATGAGGAGGAGGAGGAGGGGGCGGCGGGTTACCTAACGCCTCCCGACGGATCACGTTCGGTTCGCTTCCAACTTTTTAAGCCGAATTTCTGCGCATATTTTCTTAGCCAATTAGTTTCCTGGCCCGAAAGGCAGAAACCGAAAACGGAAGTATTTAACCGAAAATTTATTTCGTTTTTTCGGTAGAAACGTAGAAATCACTGAAAATCACGAACTAGAAGTTTTTTAAGGTGAGAAAATTTATACGATTTTCTAGCGATTTTCTTGCGTTTTTCTAGCGATTTTCTTGCAAATTTCTTGCGATTTTCTAGCGATTTCTTAAAGTTTATTGCGATTTACTAGCGTTTTTCTTGCGTTTCTGGCGATTTTAAGCGATATTCTACCGATTCCTAACGAATCCTAACGAATATCTAGCGATTTCTCTCAATTTCTTAGGATTTCTTGCAAATTTCTAGCGTTTCCTAGCGATTTTCTAGCAATTTCTTGCGATTTACTCGCGATTTCTTGCAAATTTCTAGCGATTGCTATTAATTTCTTACGATTTCTTACGTTTTTAAGGGTTTTCAAGCTTTAAAAATTTTCCTGGATTTTTTTTTTAGAATAGTTCTTGACGTAAATAGTCCAAAAAAGTCATAAAATGTTCAACAAATCGAAGAAATTCAGAAAAAAATAATGAAAATATATGAAATACAAATTTTTGTAAAAACAGCGCCCTCCTCCTCGATTCTCATAAGCGGCACTTAACAAAATATGAAATATAATTTTATAATGTTAAATAACAGAGCCCGCCTCAATTTTTAAATTTTTAATAATTTTGAAATCTTAAATAACAGTGCTCTCCTCCTCGATTCTCATACTAAGCACTTAACAAAACTAGCTTTTACATTTATTATGTTAAATAACAGAGACATCTTCAATTTTTAAATGTTAACGAATATTAAAATGTTAAATAACAGTGCTCTCCTCCTCGATTCTCATAAGCGGCACTTAACAAAGCTTAACATTTCATTCTTTTATATTAAATAACAGCACCCTCCTCGTTTCCTAAATGTTAAATCAAGTTAAAATATTAAAGAATAATGTTAAATAACAGTGCCCTCCTCCTCGATTCTCATAAGAAGCACTTTCTGGCGATTTCTTGCAAATTTCTTACAAATTTCTTGCGTTTTTCATTTAAATAAAGATTAAGATCCCATTTCGTTGCAATTTGGGTCAATGTAGAACGGAAACAATTACTTTTTAGGTTGTTTTTTCTTTTTTTTTAGTCTTGTACAGTATCGGGAGGAGAATATTTTCTTGTACTTGTCCTTAATCAGGGTTTGGGCCAACGTTTCGAGCCTGGCCCAAAGGCGTTCATTATTCGACGTTGTCGTTGTCGTTGTTCGGGGCTCTGGCTCTGGCTCTGGCTCTGTCCGTTGTTGTTATCTTTTGGTTCATTTGCTTGAATTTCAACTTGAGCACGCAAAGGACACAGTTGCCCCGCAGGCTAGTGGGCGTGGCACTTAATGGACACAACAAGGAGCAGCAACCATTCGACAGGAAGGTCAGTATGGGGTGGTGGGGGGTACGAGTCAAAGGTCGCCTTTCTGGAGGGGGTGGCACGAGGCACGCGGCATGCGGCGGTTGTGGTGCCAAAAAGTGCTTGTAATAGTTGGCTGTAATAGTGGCCATAATAGCTGTTGTGGCAGTGAACTAATTTCGAAGTAAAGAGCTTTAAAAGCGCAACATTTTGACATTGAACCTTCGCAGGAGAGTCTCTTTTAAGGATAACAAAAGATATCCCTTTAATATTTGAAATTTCTTCTCTTTAAAGCTCAACAATTAAAGGATAGTTTTCCTGCTTTCTTTATGGATATCCTGGCAATCCTTACAATGACATTAATGCCATAGAATGCCACGAGAATATCCTTGCCAGCCTTGCCAGCCTTGCCAGGATTTTAATCAAAATCGGCGTACAAACTGTTAATTAAATTTTAAGCTTGCCTTTGCAAATATTCGATGCAATCAAAAAGGGATATACGAGTATGCATCCTGGAATCCTGAAATCCTGGGATCCTGCTATCCTGCTGTGGCAGCTTTTCCATCATCCATTTATCCATTTGCGGTGCGAAATCAATTTTGTGGCCTGGAAAGCAATTTTACGGCTCAAAAAGCGTGAAGCTGTTAAGCTTTCAACAAATCCTTCTCCGTCGAATCCTTTGCTTAAGAATAATAATTAATAATGTCCTGCTGAGGTGCAACATTTTTGGAGTAAACTTTGCCATTGGCTGGTGTCCTGGCCAAGCTGTCTCTAAGCATTCTTTTGCTCCAACTTTTGGCTTAACCCAGAAACCTTTATCCTGCCAAGAAAAAAAAACAAAGTTCCTTTTTGCTAAACTTTTGCCTCGATGTCGGTCGTGTTTATTCGTGCTTTCTGTGTCCACAAAGTTTCATCTCGCCGGTTTTTTTTTCGCTATCTAAATGGCTTAACGTTTTCATTCAGTGAGTTCCTGCTGCAGGACCTGCTTTGCTCTTGCCAGGACGAGGCACTGCAAGAAAAAGGGTATGGTAAGATTTCATTTGAGATAAAAAGAATAAAGTTAAAGGACATTTTTCCCTTAAAAAAATCTTCTTTAAGAAATGTTTTACCTTTCCCCGACTACTTGATACCCGGTACTTCTTCTACTTCTTGCTTAGAGGACTCGTGTTTTTAAGGACTTGGGAGTATCTTTTCTATCCTTGTTGTGCATTTATGGGAAACCATTTCCTTGAGTGTCCTTTGATTTAGCCTTTGCTGCGGAAGCTCAGCTACAAAAGTTTATGGCGGGGACAGGCGGGGCTCTAAGGACGAATGTTTAACTTCTGGCAGGACACCAGCGAGTGCTCTAGATTACCTAACCCCTGGGAGATAATCGGGTCATAAAATGGCAGGAATCCCTTTCACAGGACGATTCTCGACTCCATTTCGAAATGTTTTCCTGAAACTAGGATTCGTTTATCCTTAAAGTTCTAGAATGTCCCGATTATAATCGCATATCCTTAATGCCAGATCAATGCACTTTCTCTCTAATCCTGTCTGATGGCAAAAGTCTGAAGTCATCAACTGTTGCACCCACCGCAAGGATGAAAACATCATCCTTTCCACACATCCTGTCTTTTCTTACATTTTTAATTTGTGTCTCGCTGTCGCTGTGTGGGTGAAAGGATGGGTTTTCCACACACACACACATATCCTTTATCCTGAGGAATTGTTAATCATGATGAACCAGTTAGACGTGACAGCAGAAAAGTAAAGGGGGTTGTAGGGGGTGCTGTTCATGGGTGCCTAATGGGATGGTTCCTGGGTGGTTCAAAGGGGGATTAATGGGTGGTTCATGGGTGCCTCATGCGTGGTTCAGGGGTGGCTCATGGGATGGTTCATGGGTTGGTTCATGGGATGGGTTATGGGATGGTTCCTGGGTGGTTCATGGGGTGCTTAGTGGGTGGCTTTTGGGTGCAGATTTGGCTGCCACATTCGCATGCTCGGAGATGCTTCCTCATGCAAAATGCATAATAAACAAACAGACGCGTCTTTTCTGCTTACGCATTATGTTCCCCGCCACCCACTGAACCACTTCCTGATACCTAAACCCCATTCCCAAACCCAAACCCATCTCCTCCACTTGTCCTTTCCCCCCCCCAACTATTTCCTGATGTCTTTCTTTATGCTGACAAATGCCTGACAGTCTGCGGGGGTGGACCTGGAACTGGAACTGGAACTGGGCAGGGTAGCAGGTCTGGAGTGGAACATTGCGCAAAATTTGCATAAACAAAAAGGAAAAAATATGACAAAAAAAAAAAAAAACAGCGCTCCCTTTCGCAGGACCATCTATATCTGTCCGTTTCTCGGGAGCTTTGTGTCACATGTGTGTCAAAGTGTGGGGCTTAAAAGTTGTCCAGATGTTCAATGATTTATGAATATATTTATTGCCTTTAAATATCCTTTAAATATCCTTAAAAAATATGTTTAAAAAATTGATTTAAAGAGGGATTTAAAGAGAGATTTAAAGAGGGATTTAAAGAAAGTTTTCCAAAGAATCCAAGGACTAATCAGAGTTTCTCGTTAAAACATCCTTTTATGGCAGTCCGGAAATGATATTATGCAACGCTCCTCGGAACTCTGGGGGGCATGCAACAGATTTTGAGGCACAAACCTATCTATCCGAACCGAAATCCTTGCAAGCCGCGCATAATTTAAACGGATTCCGTTTAGAGGAGAGAGAGTGCATGGACCTGGATCCTTTGGTCCTGCATAATTTAGTGTCGACAACTCCCTACCTCTCTATCGCTCCTCCTTGCCGACTTCCTTATCCTTATCCTAGCCCCCAAGGACCTCCTCGGGCAGGCAGGAGGACTATGCTAATGCCAAGCACATGCTGCCACCGTTTCGAGCAGAATAAAAAGGAAAAAAGTTCCTAAACGAACTTTGAACTGCTTTGCATTTGATTAACTGTCTTTCTGGTAGACTTTTCCAGACTTTTTCCAGAATATTAAATCAAATTTTGGTTTAGATTTCGTTAAAGGTTTTTGTAGTTTTTTTTTTTTATTTTAGTTGCCTTTTAGTTTTAATCTTAAAGTCCTCTTAAAAGTCTTTAAAAATTCAGTTTTACAATTAAATCTAATAATAAAAGGGTTAAAAGGGTATTGTTTTCGCCAATATATCCGAGCCGTACGATAAACAGCAGCGTTATGCAGCGGAAGCCGAGAGGAAGAGTCTTAAGCTCCCGAAAAATCCCCAAAAATTAATTCTTTTTCTATTAAAAAAGCCTTTTAAATAATAATCAAAACTAATTTCTGATGAAGAATATTTTAACTGAGCCGTACGATAAACAGCAGCGTTATGCAAAGCGTCTTAATAATATTATTTGAATAATACTCAAATAATAGTTCCTGATTAAGAGACCTGATTTTATAGAAAATTTCCATTAATTAAAAATTCCTTTTCGTAATCCAAAGGACAAATTGCATTTAAATCAATTACCGAGCTTTTAATTCGAGACAATTATCATTGGCTTTTGAATTATTGAGTCACCGTAAACCCCATTCGGGGGTTATATACCAACCGATTCCGATTACGATTCCGATTCCGATTCCGATTCGTTTTAATTAACGATTACGGGAAATCTCAGCTGCCTTTTTGTGCTTTTCCCGAAAATGCAATGCAGAGTGACGGCCAGGGAATTGCCGTTGCCACACAGCCACGCCCACACTGCCACACTGCCACACTGCCACACTACCATACTACCACACAGCCATGCCCCCCAAAATCTCCCTTGGGTGTGCCACATGGTGCTATTTCGTTCTCGACCCAAATCCAGAGAGTTGGCACACAACTTTCGGGGCAAGGACGACCGTCTCTGTCTTTTTTTTCCTCCTTTTTTTTTTTTTGGGCCAGGATTTTGGAGTGTATGCAAATTTAATTAAATTTTTTGTACACGATAGAGCGAGACATTGAGGGAGTGGTGGAAAGGACGACCTAGTTGTATTCCCAGGATAAGGGATAGCGCTGTCATCTCTTCCCTCCGGCTTGCCTTCGTTTTTTTTTTGTTTTTTGTGTTTTCTGTTTTTTTTTACACAAAATTAATTGCAGGAAAGTGTGTGTGGGGGGCCACAAGGTTACGCCCATTTGTTGGCGGAGGCCTCTTTTGATACTGTCTTCGAGCAGGGACATCCTGTAATTATCATGAAGGTCCTGTCAAGCACAAAACATGTTCCTGTTGGCTAAACAAGACAAAGGATAGAAAATTCATCTATAGATTTAGTTTTTGCACAAATTTTAGAGACTTTTACACTTTAATAGATTAGAAAGATCATAAAGTCCATTAAAAATAATATCCTGCTATTGTCCTTCTCATGTCCTCGTCGATAGAATCCAAAACTCGTGCTCGTCTTTGTCCCCGTCTGCGTATCATCGGTAAAAAAAATACTCGTATATATCAGCTCCCAGGCTAAGCTCTCTAGAAAATGCCACAAAATATTTCGCAACACAATTTTTAATTAAAAAAAAATAAAAAAAACTAATAAATCGTTTAAAAAAAAAATATAATCCTTATAGTGCGCAGCTGCCGGACTGGGAAACAGGTGCAAATGACCGAGGCGGAAGTGCGTGGTTTGTGCCTCAAGTCGCGGGAGATATTCTTGCAGCAGCCAATACTGTTGGAGTTGGAGGCGCCTCTGATCATCTGTGGCGACATCCACGGCCAGTACACAGACCTGTTGCGACTCTTCGAATACGGCGGCTTTCCACCCGCTGCCAACTATCTATTCCTCGGCGATTATGTCGATCGCGGCAAACAGTCTCTGGAGACGATCTGCCTGCTCTTGGCCTACAAGATCAAATATCCGGAGAACTTTTTCTTGTTGCGCGGCAACCATGAGTGCGCCAGTATTAATAGGATTTATGGTAAGTATTATCTACTATATATATATATATATATATTATAATTAATTAATTTTATTTCCCGAAAAAAAAACAGGCTTCTACGATGAGTGCAAGCGTCGATATAATGTCAAGCTGTGGAAAACCTTCACCGACTGCTTCAACTGTCTGCCCGTGGCGGCGATCATTGACGAGAAGATCTTCTGCTGCCACGGCGGCCTGAGTCCCGATCTGCAGGGCATGGAGCAGATCCGCAGGCTGATGCGTCCCACAGATGTCCCGGACACCGGTCTGCTGTGCGACCTCCTTTGGAGCGATCCGGACAAGGATGTCCAGGGCTGGGGCGAGAATGATCGTGGGGTTAGCTTTACCTTTGGCGTGGATGTGGTTTCCAAGTTTTTGAACCGGCACGAACTTGATTTAATTTGTCGTGCACATCAGGTAGGGATTATTATTATATTCCATTTTTTAATTGATTTTTTTTTTATTAATTTGTTGATTATTTTCAGGTTGTGGAGGATGGATATGAATTCTTTGCGCGTCGCCAGTTGGTGACATTGTTCTCGGCGCCCAATTATTGCGGGGAATTCGATAATGCAGGCGGCATGATGACCGTGGACGACACGCTCATGTGCTCATTCCAGGTAAGGATATCCTTTTCCTCCTTTTTTAATAAATCCAAAAACTAAAACTCTGTACTCTGTTGTAGATTCTGAAACCATCCGAGAAGAAGGCCAAGTATCTGTACAGTGGAATGAACTCGTCGCGACCCACAACACCGCAGCGTAGCGCCCCAATGTTGGCGACCAACAAGAAGAAATAATATATCCATCCGCTTCCATTTCCTTAAAGGTTCAACAACAAAACAAACAAAAAACCGAAAATTAACAAAAAAAAAAAAAAAAATAAGTGAAACCACAAGAAATAAACTTTTATATAAATACACAAATACAAATATATATATATATATATGGTATATATATTTATATATATATTTAAAAATATACAAAAAAAAAAAAAACAAAACAGAATATATATATATATATTAATAATAGAGAAAGCAAAATAGAGAAAGGAAGGAGAAAGCGGCGCGTTGATAGGGAAAAGTCAGAGGTCGTTGATTAAATCGGAATACGAATATAGATAAATGTTATGATGTGTGTGTGGATTCTGTATTTAATTCGATAAACTTGTATCTGTATATAGGTGTTGCATGCCCCGCGAGGCAACACCAGTAGAGAACAAACAGCTATGCATGCACTGGCCCAAAAACAAGAGTCGATTCCTGCATTTTTGAAGATTCTCGATTAACACACACCACGCCCACTACCCCACTACCCCACTACCCCACTACCCTACTCCCCCTTCCACACACACTGTGCGAAAATTGCAGAGAAAAAAATAAATAAATAAATAATAAAATACAGCGATGTTAAGCAATGAATTTATATATAGGCATATTAATGTAAACTATATACGATATACTTATATATATATATATATATACAAAAACCTAACAGCAGAGTATCGAAACTATAGAAGAGAGATACCTAAAAGGGAAGAGTTTTTGGCCCACTGTGCGGCTGTACAGTGGATCGAATCGCATTGGCTAGCTGACAATTTTTACTTGAAAATGGATTTTTTTTTTCGTTCTCTTATCGGTCTTATCGAGTAAGTGCGAATTATTCTAACAAATTTGTCTAACAAAAAACCGCGAAAAAGCTAAAAAACCTAAAAATGGGATATACATATATTTTAAAAGAAAAAGAAACGAAAACCTATGACTTAAGGACAAACCCAGTTGAACTCTGTGTGTGTATTTTATTTATTATTTATCTTTAAATATAAATGTACGTTCTCTTCTGTCATTGTTTAATTAATTTATTTCGTATCTTATCCTATATTTAAACAAAATACAAAATAACAAGAACGAAACAAAAAAGAAACTATTAATCCTTAAAATATATATAAATATACGTATCTATATATATATATTTTTTTTTTTTCATCGTTATACTAAGTTTAAGTGGCAAAAAAGAGAAAAACTAAAAAAACTAAAAAACTAAATACGAAAACTGTTAACTGGTTAATGGGCATTTAACATTTAAGGCTTGTTTTTCAATGCCTCAACTTTAAGCAAATCCAAAACTTTAACTTGCCTCACACACAAAAATCAAAAACAAAAACAAACTAAACAAAAACCAAAAAACCAAAAAAAAAAACCAACTAAATTTAAACGAATTTTTGAAAACATCACTTCGAGTACTTGAAACACCAATTTTTTGTGCATGATTTTATTAAAAAAATGTAAACATTTATTCGTTTGAGAATGTAGATTGGATGAAGATATTGATGAAGAGACGAATATAAGGTTTGAGATCATATATATAATATATATATATGTATATTTAAAAGATATAAGAACAGAATGAATATACTAATTTTTTCATCGTCGTAACTTATTAGATTGTAGTGCCTTTTTTGCCTCCCAAAACAAAACAAAACAAAAAAAAGAAAACATAAATAATAATGAAATCCAGAAACGATAACAAATATGTAAACTAACAAAAGGTTTATATATACAGATCATAAATATATATATATATATAAATAAAAGTATAAAATATACATTTTATATATAACTAGAGGATCGAACCGCTTGCGATCCGCAATCCGCATCAAAACTCATCGATGTCGATATCGGATATCGAATATCGGTTATCGATTATCGAATATCGAAAATCGGTTATCGGAAATCGCGGAATGCAATCCAGTCAATTAATTGCATTATAAAAAGAAAACAAACAAACAAAAAAAAAGGACACGATTTCGCATTTCTCTCTCATTCAGAGCTCCGATTTTCGTTTTGTTTATCTTTCGGCTTAGTAATTAGTAATTACATCCCCGAAAATGTCCTCCCAATCAAGCCCTCGGTCTAGGTCTATATCCTATATCCTAGCTACAAAATCAAGGATCAGGCTTTGTGCGTGTTTGTGGATGTGAAGACAAACACGAGTATACATATACCTATACGTATTAATAAATAAACAAATACAAATAATGAGAATAGAAAGTATTGTACTACAGCGGAAAAGCCAGGAGAAAGTACGACAAACAGACACGGGGAGAAAGTAACAGAGAGAGAGAGAGAGAGATGGAGTGTGAAAATTCGAGAAGATAACAGAAAGAAAATGGATACAAAATTAATATATTTACTATTAAAGATCAAATAAAGATTAATTAAAACTTTATGTAAACGAAGTAATGTGTGTTTTTCTAAAATATTTTCAAAAAAGGTTGAGTATTTCTTAAAAAGGATAAGTTTGGATCCTCAAAGTACTCTTATTTTGGAAGCAAACGCATCAATGGAAGTCATAATATCCTTAAAAGTTTATCAATTAAGCAAATAAATGAATAAAAATGATATTTAAATTAACAGCGCCCTCCTCCTCGATTCTCATAGGGTGGACTTAAGCAAAATATTAAGGTAAGAAATACCAAAATTTTTACTTTAAAGTATTTTCAATGATCGGTATTTTATATCCAATATTTGGATATACACCAAGGTAAAATGTATCTTAAATTCTTTTCTGATTAAGGTCTCCACTTAAAGCTATCAAAAGGAGTTTTTAAAGGATATATTATAAAGGTCCTTAGCTTTGTCTGTTAACAAAACCAGTCGGGAAAGCTGTCAGCTCTCATCTTGACTAAAACTTTACTCCGAAAAGTTAACAACTCCGAAAGCTTTTCGCCTAACAGAGAGACTTAGCAGCTAACAGACAAGCCTTCTGGCTAACAGAGTGGCTTCGCGGCTAATAGAGTCCTGAGTGTGGAGGTGGGAGAGGTCCTGGAAGACCCTGGCCCTGATTACAGCTGCATGCTGACAGCCAGAAAGCCAAGTTATGTTTAGCCTGTTTAGAGGGCAGCGAATATTTGGAGCTCCTGCTGCTGGCTCCCCAGGAGCCGAAGGATCTAGCTTGTTGTCCATAAACTTTCCGCCCAGTAAAAACGCACAAGAATATTGTTTTTGTTATATTTGATGTTTAACATTTATTTCATTATGTTTTCGGATGTGTCCTAATGCGGTCTCTGTCTGTCTATCAGCATTCCCAAGGCACCCCGCCAGGATATGCCAGCCAGCCAGTCAGCCAGCTAGCCAGGATTCATCATCAATCAAGTGACGGCCATGCTTGGCTATCCTCTGGTAATGGCCGCCTTGGTGACAGAAAAGGACATCGCAAATTAAGGGAAATGAAAATAGAATCCAAAACGTGGAAAATGCAGAAATTTCAAAATCAAAGTTAAAAATTAACAAATAAGTAAGGGTGTTTGGTTTTTTTTGTTTAGTTTTGCTTAGAGAGGCCAGCTCTTAATGTAGAAAATATTGAAAATAAATAGCTTCAATTTAGAGATCGGGATCCTTAAGCCTAAATAGACATACATATTGTATATTGTTATTATGATATATATATTGTGTAAAACATATATATGCTTGTATATGGGTTAAGCTATGTAATACATATATATATATATATATATGTACCATATATAGTTTTTTTGTCATAGAAATGCATCACATTTAAGTTTTTTTTTTTTTTTTGGATTTTTCTTGGCTTTTTTCTTTTAGGTGTAGCATGAAGTGTTCAAAGCGGTACACTCACAAAAATATCGTCTATATAGTTGAATTACTGTTTGCGTGGCTACGTTTATAAATTCAGTTTAATGTTTTTTGTTTTGTTTTAATATTTCAACTCTAGACACATATACATAATACACCAAGATATTATTCGTATTTGTATTCAAGCTAAACATTAAAAATCGTTTCGTTTCGATTCGATTGATGAATTCATTTTTGATTAATAATTTATTTCTGGTGGCTGGGTTTTGATAGGAAATTAATCAGTTTTTTTTGTTTGAAAATATCTGCAAGTCTACTGCCTGGGGGGGGGGGACAAATCAGTGTAATTTTTGCTTAATTATTCTCTAATTTCTTTCCTTTTTTTTTTGTTTTTTTGCGACAATATTAGTTATGCATATATGAATTATTTATTAGTTTATTTTTATGCAAAACATCTAAAGCAAACATAGCTTCCACAGATATGTGTGTAAAATGTGTATTTTTTTAGTTTATTTTTATGGTAATTTATTTGGTTAATTTTGTCTGCAATTTGTAAATACTTTTTAGACAGTTTTTTCTGAAACCGCGCAATTATGTTTCAAAGTTGTACCGCGTGACTGCTCTTTTGTTCTTTTGGCCTCTGTAAGATATTTGGGTTTTGGTTTTGGTTTTGATTTTGTAAATATTGTAGATATTTTGTATACATATATATTGTATATATATAGTACATCAAACATTCAATATTCAGTAAATATATATATGAATACTATATATGTGTGTTGTATATAAGCGATTTGAAAGTATAATCGCAGTACCGGCATATTATTTATGTTTTAGTATATGGAGTATATATTGTATTGATTTCGTTCAAACACACACAAAAAACATACGCACTTACTTAGGTAAATATATATTTTTTTGGTATTTGGTTGCCTTTTGCCAACAACTACAAAAAAACTCCCCACATCCCAAATCGTTTTCGATTTTTTTCCAATTATTTCTCGATTATTTCTCGATTTTTTCGCCGCTTTTATTGCCCCAAAACTCGACAAACCTTCCACACAAAAAAATATCATCAATTTCAATGCATTGCATGGCTAATATCAAATGATATATCCTAAAACTATAAACTACTTTCTATCCATCTTGAATTTCTTTCAAAACATTAACCTTTCCAGTTTTTTTCATCTTTCGTCTTCGGTTTCGTCGTCGTTCACTTGGAGAGTTTTCTTTTTATTTTTAAAGAAAATGCTGCAAAAATTTCACCTCAAATTCATTGTCTAATTCCTTGGGAATACCATAGCCCCATAGCTTTCAAATCTTCCCTATCTTCCATAGCTTCTATAGCCTCCATATCTTCCATATCTTCCATATCTTCCATAGCTTCTATTTTTTTCATACCTTCCATATCTCTAAATAAAAAACATCAATGTACCTGCCATTCCAATGTCTCCTAATGTCTCTAATCCTTCTACTTAGTCCTTTCAAAACTGACTCCTTTTTCTCTTATCTCTTGCCTTTTAATCCCTAATTCTTGGCTCGTAAGCTCCATATCTCTTTCTGTATTTCCTTCTGAAACCGGAACTGAAACTTTTTTATTTCATTTTTTTACACCTTTCCATACTTTTTCACTTTCACTTTCACTTTCCCTATTTCTAGTTCTTTTTTTGTTTTTTATTTAATTGAAAGTTAAAGCAAATTTTATAAAGAAGCTTAAATGATTAGAAAAGCTATTTTTTAAATTATATTACAGCTGTCAATAGGTATAATATTTTATTGCTAAAATTTTATCCATTGAAGCTTCTTCAAAATTTGCAAATAATATTCAAAGTCTCTTCTATTTTGTTTTTTGAGTCTCTATTATTAAAGTTTTTGTCTTTTATAGACAAGGAATACTATATTTTCAAATAAAGCTATAAAAAAGCTTAGCATTTTAAAATTAAATAGGATTTTTCTTACTTATTTCTCAACATTTTTGTTTTCTTTTTAATTCTTAACACAAGAAAATTTTAAAAGCAAAAGTCTCGAGACGTTTTCTAAATTCGCTTAATCTACAAATCAATTTATTTTATTTCTTACTCTAATAAATATTGTACCATATATAGTATATATTTTTTTAACTTAAATGTTTAGTTTTTAAACTGTCTTTGGTTTTATGATAAATTAAAGAGACAAAACGTTCCAAAAGCCTTTCAAGTTTTTATAAATTAGAATTTTTTAAATGTTTCTAAAGTAACTAATGTTTTTGTTTAAATATATATATTTTTTTTGGTTTTAAGTGTTTTTTTTTCCAAAAATTTTTAAAGATTGTGAACTTAAAGTTTTCCTGTTTCTTTTTTAAGTTTTAAAATAAAAAGAATTTAGTTTCTTACTTTATTAAATATTTTGTTTTTGAGTTTGTTTTTTAAAACTGTCTTTGGATTGTGTTTTTTTTTGTTTTGTTTCGAAATCTTTTGAATTTCTTTTTCTAATCCTAAAGACGGAAATTGATTGGGAATCAGGCTTATATAGTTACCCTTTTTTGGATTTACTTTTCTGGATTTTGTAGTGTTTAATACTTGTAAGTTTTTATTTTGTCTTCTTAATTTTTGTTTTATTCATCAATCTTTAAGATTTTATGTATTTTTGTCGCAAACTCTTGGATTTTGTGGATTTTCATCTCTGCAGATATTTTAGTTTTTTGGTTTTTAAACCAAAGTGATATTTTTATATGTGGTTTTTGAATACTTTTCTTTTCTTGGTTTTGTTGAAGATTTTTCACTTCTGGATAGCTTTCTAGCTTGTAGTTTTTTTAAATTCTTTGCTTTTAAATTCTTTTCTTTTAAATATTTCTCTTGTAGATTCTTGTGATCTCTTAAATTCTTTTTTCTTGTAGATTTTCTTTTTTCTGCGATTTCCTATCCTTTTCGATGCTTTTCTAGCTGATTCCTAGCTGATGCCTTTAGATATTTTTATTCCTTTCCATTTGGGATGTTTTTTTTTGTTTTTAGGATCCGTTTTTGAGATTAGATTTTTGATTAGATACTTGTCTCTTTCAGATTCTTTTCCTTCAGATACCTTTCTTATAGATTTCTCACTGCAGATCCTGCGCTTTTAGACTGATTTCTTTTCTAGCCTTTTCCTATGGTGCCTTACCGCCTTCCTTTTCCTTTTCCTTTTCCTTTCAAATATCCCTTTCCTGTAGATATCCTTTATTTTTTTGTGAGTCTCCCAGGGGCTGCCACCTACGGCTTCCTCTTGCGCTTGGCAAACATCTGGGACCACAATCAGAATCACACATTCGATGACTTGGGCACGGCACCGGTCTCGGCGCCAGGTGCCCGGTGCTCTCTTCCCGGCTCGACCTCCGGCTCGCGGTCCGGTGAAATCTGCTCCAAATGGATCTGGACAATGTGCTCCTCGGCGTCGTCCTCATCATCCCTGCCCTGATCGGCTCCGGAACCGGATTCGTTCTCGTTCTCGTTCTCCTCGAAGTCCCGGGCCAGGGTCTCGCTGCGCTGAAGTCGCCGCTTGTGGGAGTTCTTGCGTGGCACCGGAATCCGGATATTGAACTCATCGTCGACCGACTCGATTCTGTCCAGGTGATGGCCATGGGTTTGGGTCTGAGCAGCAGCCGTTCCAGAGGAGGAACACCCGGAACCGGAACCGGAACCGGAACCGGAACCGGAACCGGAACCGGAACCTGATCCGGAAGCAGCAGCAGCGGCGGCAGCAGCAGCGGCACTGGTCGAAGGACCATCGCCAATGTCCGGAACAGGACGTCGTCCATTGTTGCGTCGTCCAGCTGGGACATCCTGGAGAGCCAATCGCTCCATTTCCAGGCGCAGCTCGCCTAGGGTGGCGGAAGCGAAGCCGGGACGCTGGGTCTCATCCACATGGA
This sequence comes from Drosophila vallismaia, assembly GCA_035047325.1. Classification (NCBI taxonomy): domain Eukaryota; kingdom Metazoa; phylum Arthropoda; class Insecta; order Diptera; family Drosophilidae; genus Drosophila; species Drosophila vallismaia. The sequence continues at coordinate 7,783,730 of JAWNPU010000025.1, read as the reverse complement.
CCAGGACGAAGGGCAACTTCAGGGACAGCTCCCCGCCCATGCCGCTGAGGGTCAGCTTGACCTTGACGTAGTAGGACACGTAGATGGCGAAGACGTTACGCTCCTCGTTTCCAACCGCTGTCGAGCCTGAGTTGGCGCCGCCCTGCGACTGGTTTGGCGTCGAATGATAGTGATGGGGATGCGGGGAGGTCATGGCCGGACTGGCCAATGGATGGCCGGCCAGGAGCTGGGCGGTCTGGGTAAAGAAGTGCGGCGACCGTATGGCCGAGGCGGCTATAGCGCCGGTGATCTCGTCCGGCTCGGTGCTCCTCTGCAGAGTGTCCTCCAGGGCGATCCAGTTCTTGGTGGGTCCTCGCTGTGGTCGCAGGGCCACGGTGGTGTTCAACGAGGCTCCGGCAGCCACAGTCCTGTCCACCGGCGGAGATATGTTGTCCGAATCGGCGACCACGTTCTTGAACTTCCCATTATTGAACATGCAGACATCGACGTGCTGGATGGCACAGACCTTTGAAATATAATAAATAAGGTAAGGAAAACACTAATTAATTATTAAATAAAAATATAATTCATTAAATTATAAGATAATATAGTTTAAGCTAAGAATATTGATTGATTTTTATACAACGTTTTACTTAATGAGTTTCAAATGTCAAGAAACTGTTTAAGCTTCTTAATTTTAACAAAGTTTTGCAGGGAAGAAGGCAAAAAATCATTTTATATTTTACGGATTAATAAATATTTGATCGACCTTCTCTGCTTGTAACAATTACCACAAAAACAAAAAAAAAAACACGAACAAAATAAGCTGATTGGCCGCCAAGTGGTATGAGGTTTTCGTTAATAAGAGAAGGTCATTTTCTCATTTTGGCCATGACACGGTCGAAGGTCGTTTTGGTGTGGATGTTGGCCATCAAGTGGCCTTGTTTGCTGGTTAATTTCCAGAGCCACACCCCCAAATCTCACCTCCCAAACAAAACAAAAAAAACATGCATGTTTTAAGCCAAAAAAAATGATACACTAACGTTGAAGTCTTTTTAAAAAGTGTGACTTGAAAAATTGTAAAAAATATTACGAATCGAAAAAGGTTATGGGAAGAGGATTTATATTTTCATGATTTTTTAAGAGTATTTTTTATCCTTAAAACGAAACAGGAAAAATACCCTTGTCCTGTCTGGGTTCCCTAGGGAACGGTTTTTTTTTTGTTTTGGGATAAACATATAGGATGTCGAACATGTTTTTACTGCCTTGACCGCAAAATATCTGAGAGTCAATCTCCCACCCAATCAAGGATAATGCACTCAATTACCAACCACTCAAGCGGCCGTGTAATAAAGACCAGGCCAGAAAAACAACAAAAATTGGACAAAACCAAATAAAAACAGCAACAGAAAAACAAGAAACAGGCGATTAAACTCAGGATTTGTCTCACTTATTGACAGGACATCAGTGACAATTGTCGGCCGGTTTATGTGCAATTTGTTATACTCAGTAAGTGTAGTGGAAGTCGGGTATATTGATTCCGGAGTAGCGGGTATGAATAGTTAAGGAATAAAATATGGCACTTTGAAATACTAAGCCAAAGCCCACCCCAGAAATAGGCTTATATTTCACAATTTATTCTTAAAAATAAATTGACTTTTCAAAACATAATTTTTCACATGTTTTCGCCACAAGCTCTTTTATATATCTACATATTGAAGAATAATCCCGCAATTATATTTTTATATAGAATATTTACATTGAATACGAAACATGTGTGAAATTTTAAATATTTTTCACGAATTTCTTGGAATTTGCGAAGCGGCTTTGGCCTCTCATTCAGGAATGGATCACATGGAGCTTATCCCCCCAGGAAAGTAAACAAAAAACGATACAAACAGGCTGTGCAAATTCTCAGATGAAGAATTCAAGCAGAAATAAAGAAAGAGATGGGAATAGAGTGGAAGAAAGAGAAAGGTAGAGGAGCCAAGCGCTGAATTCGTAGACTTCAAAGAAACTTAAAATGGCAATACTTCGATTTTATTGCATTCGTGTTTATTTCAACTTCATTCACTGAATTTTCCCACAATTCTGTAAGCTCTTTTGTCCTTTTTTTGTTCGTCCTTGTTCGTCAGGTCCTTGTCTAACGCTTTTAGATCTAATCTGAGATTCCGGCGTCGACGAAACTATTTTCGGTCCCAATCGAAATGAGCAATCAGAATCTCTCCCCAAACAAAAAGGATATAGTATTTAAATAGTCCCTTTTCCTTCCAAGATCATTCTGGCCAGAGTTTCAATTGGCCAGGAGAAGTTCTTGGCCAAAGGACTTGTTGCTTTTGGCGGGCTCTTGGCAATTGAGAACCAAAAGGCCCAAAGACAGCTCAATAAATACACAGAAAAAAAGGCAAATACATTTTAAAAATTAATCAATAATGAATGTTTCATAATGTATTTATCTTTCTTTATTCAAAATGATGAATATTTTAATATAATTCAAATAACTTTCTCTATTTTACGTTGATTTTTATATATATTTTTTTCAATTGTAAATGTTTCCTCCCTTCCCTGTGGAAATGCTTTTGGTAACTTTTGACATTTGTTGGGTGACTTTGGTTTTGAAAAAAAAAAAAAAAAAAAAAAGTACAAAGCAATCACAGTATTTGGTAACACAAACAGAGACACATATTGGCAGTAAAATATACATATTTAATAAGGCGCAAAGTGCACGATGAAAATAAAGGACGACGACGATGGTAGGAAGGACCAAAGGACCAAAGGACCAAAGACCTGCCCAGCATGGTATAGACATTTAGACTTTGGAACAGGAAAGGACAGAAATGAAGAGAAAAGGACTGAAGGTGCCGGGACACAAGGCCATAAAATCAAATCGAATTATGCGATTGCATAAAAGATGGGAGAGCAGCTTGTAGCAAATGGCCAAGGACTCGAAGGTCCTCGAATCAGTCAAGAGAGAAAAATAACAAATCAACTCACAAAGAGTGTATTATATGCTTCAAAAACAATTTCAAGTTATTCAAAAATAGACAGGATGTTCTCTAGACTGAGATTTGGGTGTTTGAAAAGTTGTTTTGAAAGGTTGAAAGAGTTCTTGTGGCTTTAAGTTGGGCTAAGAAGTTAAGGCCTTTTGCTTTTTAAAAGATCCTTATTAAATATAAAAGGTAATTTTTAGAACAGAATCACTTCTAGAGTCTCTAAAGCCTTGTCATTTTGTGCATTAATTCTTGAAACAAACAAATCCTCTCCATCTCCAATACTATTTCTAGACATTTGTTGTGAAAATCGCAGCTTGTAATAATTCTTGTTAAAAAGCAATCCCCCTTTGCTTGACAATTATTTACTATTTGCAGTGTTTTGCAAACTAGTCAAGGACACTGGCGCGCACTTGTCCTTGCCAACTGTTGTCCTGTTTGTCCTAAAGTCAGCATTCCCGTTTGATAGTTTGCGGATCGTTATTTACGCTTTCAGACAGCCAAGTCAATACCATGTGCAAGTGTCATAACTTGTATCTGTCGGTGACTCCACAAGTACGAGTCTCTGCCGATACCTCGGGGGTGTAGCCTCCTCTATATATCTCACATATATCTCGATCCATTCATCAATGAACAATGCGCTGTGAAAATATTGCGGCTACAATAAAAATAAACAATAACACTTGACAGCCGGCGCCATAAAACATTTTCCACTGGCCCCTCTCTAGCTAGAGGGTCCTTTTCCTCACTTACTCCCCCACTTCCCCACTCACTCACTCTTTGGTCCTTTTCGATATGTTTTGTGTCCTGTCTGACTGACTTGAGTTGTGTCCTGGCATTATGCATTTTGCATTGCTGCATTGCTCGACCCTCGACAGATGCATTTTTCTTACAAATGAAAACCAACCAGAACCAGAACCAGAACCAGTACCAGACTCGGCTTTGTACCACATCTCGTATGCGTAATATCCGGTGCGTAATTAAAAGGATTCGCTCCCTCCCCTGTCCGGGAGCCGCTTACCCTTTCTTTGCCAGCCAATTTGGTCATCGGTTTTTGGCCAATAACGCCTTTCAGCTGTTGATGAGATTGCACTTGGGGAAAAAAATGGGAATTGACAGCTAAAAGGTAATCCTTTCGGGGATAGTAATTACAAAGTAGAAATCTTGTTTCAGGCTCTGCGATGCTAAGAAAAGAATTTTTATTTCCTGGTTTCTCTCAGTGCCTGGCCAATAAGCTTGTGCAATCGAAGGAAATGAAAGGGAAAAGCAGGTTGACATTGCGTACGTTGTTGGAATTTTCAGGAAAAGTGCAGAAACGCAAAAAGGGGATAACCGAGTGAAGTGGCAACAATTCAGGACACCCGAGGGGACGGTGCTAGGGGTTACCCTAGGCAGGATAACTTCATTTCGGTTCAGTATTTCGGATTAGGTCAAAATAAGCTGGTACTGTGTAAAAGTGTAGCATACTTTAGTGCGTTCCATTCCATTTCCCGTTAAATACGGCAAGGTATTCGGAAAGGATATTGAAAGAGAGGTAGATGGGCAGGTAGGGCAGGTAGGGCAGGTGTGTGTGTGCCGCACACATAGAAGAGCCTTCGGGGCACAATAAAAAGCGAAGGAGTGTGAGCCACAACGAAGAAGAAAAAAGCCCATAAAATGTATAAACACAATTTTCACTTCAACTGCGTCTTTTGCCAGCCTTTCACTTTGTTCTCCCATGCCTCTCCCCGCCTTTTTACTCCTTGTCCCATGCCATATCCTTTACCTTTGTCCGACCCCTTATCCTTCTTTATTTTTGTTGCTTTGTCGACCTTGGCCCGGACTCGGGACTCAGGAGATTGCATTGGAGGCTTCCACGGCCTTACAATTTCCTTCAGCTAAGCGCCATTTGCCATTTGCATATGTGTGTGTGCTTTGGAGTTGCTTGTGTATTTATGTGTCTATGTATGTGTGTGTGTCCTTCCTCCTTCCATAGGAAATCCCTTCGATTTGCCGCTGTCTGACTTTCTGCCAGCCCCATCCATCTGTCATCTGGAACATTCGAGGGCGACACACCTGGCGTATACGTAATTTTTGCATTTGCGTCTTGGCTCAAAAGCTTTGCAAAAATATCCGTTTGCTTATGCATTCTATTAATTTTTTATTAAGGCCTTCAACTTGAACAAAACTTGCTGATAAATAATTGATATTAAATATTCCAGAAAAAAATAACAATAAATCATTTTTTCTCAAGGTTTTTAATCATTTATTACTAATTATAGCTAAGCCACTTAATTAAAAAAAGAAAATTCTATAATTGCTTTTAATTGAAAGCAAATTGTAATTTCTAAAGCAAATCCTGGCCAAAATTCAAGCCATAAAGTTGGGAAATTCCAATCAATTGGGAGGAAACTGAAATGAAACGCCAAATGAGAAGGAGCTAGGATGAAGGATATCGCCACATCGCCATGAAATGTGCTTCCTGGCATACCCGCAATATCGGATTGCTTTGGAATGAAGCCAGAATTAATTCTGATTAAGTCTGTCGGCAATAATTCGAAAATCCGCTTGGTATTTGACTTAGCAGGTATTTTCCATTACATTTAAGACAAAAGGAGTCTTGTAACGGGCGGGCTGGAGGATAATGTTAAGGTGTATAGTTTCTTATCCTGCCACGCCCCCTTCGGCCTGCCCTCTAGCAAACACTGGCTGATTCACTGGCTGATTGTTCAGTTGCAAATCAATCCTTGTCGTTATCCCTTTGGAAACAAAACTCATTTCTCAAAGGCATCCTGGGAGCAGTAATTCAGTGCTTGCACAGCTACGAATCGATTGCAGGACGAGGTCCTTCGGGGAGTTTTGATTAACTGTCATAACTTGGTTGACCCCCCGTCCTATCCCCCTCTGCCTTATAGTTCGCCAACACCCTTCCCCTCTTCATCCATTTTTACACAGACAATGGAGCTTATGTGTGCCACCCCGAAGCTCTTATCGACTGTGCCACATATTTCAGTTTATGCAACGGTCGGAGCAAAAGCAAGTTGCAACTTGCAAAATGCTGGGGCAAGGTGTGTTTTAGCATTCTTTTCGGATTACAGAACTGCATTCTACTGATGAATTCTATGAATGCTGCAAAATATTTAGGATATTATTCATAGGCAATGTTCTCTATTCGATTGATTTCACATAATTCTGTGGATTTTCTTTCAAAATTTTCAAATTGTTTTGAAGCTACGGCTATTGAAACTTTTATTGAATTCTTTTAAGCTAATATTGGCTTAACATTTTAAGAGGATTAGGTACAGGTTTTTACAAAGTTTTATAAATAAATTATAGCTTTTTTCATTTGAAACACAACTTGATTTGATAAAAAATGGGAGATTTCCATTTAAAATAAATAAACTGGTTATATAAATGGATTTTAAATAGACTTTAAATATAGAATGGATTCCAAAATCTTAGTTTTTATTGTGATTCCACTACATATGAGATGGAATCCTTAATTTGTAGCTCAACAATAAAGTGTCCTGGAGTCCCTCTCCTAATTTTCCTGGGCAACGTCCATGGCTTTGCCACATTTGCATGAATCTATTATGCTCGGTTAGAGCAACAGTTTGCTTTGCTGCACCTCAACGACAGTGGCACTGTGGCACCCTGCCATCTTGCCACCTTGCCACCTTGCCACGGTGCCATCGTACCATCGTACCACATTGCGTATGCGTTATATTCATTGGCCAGGTGGCTGGGGCACTCGGTGGAAATGGGAAATGCCAAGCCAAGTGGCATGTGGCATGTGGCAAGTGGTAAAAGGTGATAAGTGGTTGCCAGGAACAACGGTTAACGGACAACGGACAACGGATACAGGGGCAGTTCGAGTTAAGGACCAAAAGGATTACTCACCCGAACTTTTCGCACCGTCTTGCGGCTGTCGTTACGAATATTGATGGTAACATTCACATCCTCGCCATGGGTGTACCAGCCCTTGTCCAAGCTGGCCCGGAGCGCCACCCGCCCATCGTGGAGCAGGAACGGCTTGTCGACGGCGCCCTGCGGTCCGCCGCAGGGTCCCACGCTGACGCCCCCAATGCCACCGGTCACCCCGGCGCCACTGTGCGGCGGCAACATGCTGTCACAATGCTGCAATGTGGCAAGTAAAACAGATTTTAATTACCACCAAGTTTATCTGCTTTGCCACTAAATTGGGATAGACTCGTGTGTGATTTCGTGGGATTTTGGTTTAGCATTAATTAAGGATATTTTTTTGGTTAATAAAAAGATAATGATGTATTTTGTACAGGACAGGACGATGTAAACTCACCTCCTGGAAGGACTTGCTGTAGCTGTGGAATGGATCGTTGGGACACTTCTCGATCTCGCTCTTGCTGCGTCCGAAGCGGCCGCTAAACCGGAAGGACTTTGGCGAAAGTCGCAACTTGGGGAAGGAGTCTCCCCTCTCGGATTTTCCCTTATGCTTGGATCCTGATGCCTGCTGCTGCTGCTGCTGTTGGTCTCCGCCCTCGCCAGCGGGCGGGGGCGTGGCACTGGCCGGGGGCGATTGGGCGCTCTGCTGGCCGCCGGCAAAGGCGGCAAAGTGCTCAGCAGGAGCTGCGTGATGGTGATGAAAGACATCAGTGCGATAGATGACTCTGACGCCCATTTTGACAGAGGCCCTGCGATGGAATTTCTCATCGGTTTTGTCAGCTATAAAAATATATAATTTTAAAGAAAAAAAGGAAGGAAAAAAACAAAATCAAAAAGAAAGTATAAAAAATACAGTGATTAGTATCTCGAAAGTCTTATAATAAGTAGAAATTTTTGCCGCTTTCTGTTGCCGCCGCCGATGCTTGATTTCTTTTATTTTCCACATTAATTTTTTGCTCAATTTTTAGAATTGGAATTTTTGTACAATTTTCAATAGCCTGTTCTGGTAAATTTTGTAAAGTTCACTGTCCGTTTGATTGTCCGAATGCCAAATGATTATGATTGAAATTTTGCATTTATTTTTTTTTTTTTTGGTTTTTTTTTTGCCTCAGGCAGGCAGGCGGCTACTTGAACGGATTACAATGAAAAATAAATACAAAAAAAAAAATACACATGAAACATGGAAATGTTGAAATATATGAAAAATATGTAATATGAAAGACACATTTATGAAAAGGGATAGATGGATAGATGGTTTTTTTAGATGCAAGTTACAAAAAGATCAGCTACTAAAAAACATTGAAAATTATAAACATTTATCAAGTTTTAAATTTATAATAAAATTTCTGTCATTTTTTTTTGGGTAAATACAAAAAGCAGGGAGTTTAGAAAGAGGAACTTTGGAAAATATGGTATTTTTTTCACTGTATAAAGTAGTTAAAATTGGATGGAAGGAATTTAAGTTTAAAAACAAGATCCTAAAATGGAGTTTAAAGTATTTTCCAACACAGGAGGAACAAAAAAGTATAGACAACGTAAAATAAAACATTTCGGGAATATTGGGAACGAATAAAATCAAAAATAAAAAGAAGTACACATCGAAAGACAGTGACAGTGATACTTTGAGGGAGTGAGACAGAGAGAGAGATAGAGAGAGTGTGTGTTACAAGAAGCTAAAAGTCACGAAGAGCAAGCCACAACAACAACAATTAAACTGCAAACTAAACGGAATGGAACGGAAACGGAAATGGAAATGGAAATGGAACACGACACTGACAACGAATTTCAGATCAGAGATCACTCACACACCCACACAGAGAGACTGTAACGCACACACACACACACACACACACACACACAAAGGAAAAGAGATCCCGAAAAATAGGGAATCCTTTTAAATATCCACACAATATCCAGGTAAATTGGATCAATAAGTTCCATAAGGAGAGGCCGCCGACCTGCTTACCTGGGTCGGAGGCCGTGCACATACAGGCACAGCAGCCGTGGCAGAGGAGCCGGAAGACCTACCTGGCCAGCGGATTGGGGCGCTTATTCCGGCGGGCTTCTGCTCAAATGGACGCGTCGTCGCTAAAGGACTCTGTGCGGGAAACAGGATACGGGGGCGATACGAACGAACGATTTTTTTTGGGGATGAGCGAGGGATGTGTGATCATGAATCTTTATCCTTTATTTTTTTTTTATCTGTCTTTACAATGCGTTTCAAAACCAAATTATATTCAAACCTTAAGGCCTTTTTTTCTCATTTTAATTTTAGCATCTTTGTTTAAATTAAGGTAGGTATGGTGAGGTAGGGAAATATTTAATTTAATCTGTTTGTGTTTTGAATTGCTTTAAATTCTCAACCAATTCTATAAGCCATTTCTTGGCATGAACTTGATCCTTCTGGTTTCCCTAAACCACTTAGTGTAATACCTTTTAATTGCATTTAGAAATTAAGCTCTTTAGAGTAAGGGATTCCTAAAATGAAAATTTCCTTCCATTGGAAATTACGGCTCAAGGTAATCATGGCTCAAAATTTCTTCAGTAAACAAGAAAATTACCTAAATAAAAATGAAATTTACGATGTAGGAGAGCTTACAGAATACAAATCTCAGTCAAATAAATATTTATTGGTTAAACAATGGAAAATACTTGTACAATTGGTATTTCGACAAACAAAACAAAGATTAACTATATAAATTGCAAAACATACATATCGTTTGATGTACAGCATAAACAAGCATTGTTCTTTAGTTTTGAAACGCTTTGCAAAGGAGTCTTGTGGGTGTCCTTATGTCATTTGATGTCCTTCATCTTTTGTCCTGCTGGCAGTACGGAGAATGGCAGTATGGAATACGGACTACGGAATACGGAATACAGAAAGCTGGCCAAGCCGCTGGCTAATAATGTGTAATTATGTGGACAGGAATCTGCATCTGCAATCGTAGTTGGTCGCCACCTTTCGACTGCTCCACCACCACCACCAGCTCCTGCTCCTTCATTCTTTGTCGCCTCCATCACCTGGAATGTCCTGGCTGTGAGTTGCCTTTGGCAACCGCAAAGGATCTCGGACAAAAGAATGGAGAGAGGGGCGCCAGTTCAGGGGGCTTGGAAGCTGCAGATGTGGAACTCAAATACACTTGAAAAAATATACAAAAAAAAAATAATACTTTTAAACAAAAATTTCATGGATTTTTAGCTAGAAATAAACCTATATTTTGAAAACTAATAATTTCTAGTGTAAGAACGTTTTTATTGCAGGACGTGTTTAGTTTTTTTAGATTCATCAAAAAAGGACATCTGATTAGTTTTATTGGCCATTATTTTTGGTAGTTTCCCTATATTTTATTACTTCCAAACTTTATATATAAAATTCCCCTATTTTTGTGAGTTTTGTTTAATTTTCACAAGCAAGAAATATTAAAGTTATTTTTATGATTCTTTTAAATTATTTACCAAACAATTTAATTAAATTTGAATAAGTATTTTGGGAATCTTTTGAGACATTTTTATGCCAATTGCTGAGGCGTCTTGTCTGGAGGCTATTGACAAAGTCCGGGCGACGTTTCATTAAACAGGATATTGCACACCGCTGAGCCAGGCACAGGATATACTACATATATCCCTGCTTGGTTCTCAAAAAAATAAACCAAAATAAAGAAGCCTCTTTCGTATAGCCCAAGGGGTCTATGAAGCGACAAAAATAATATCAACAGACTCACAATATGAAATCCTCAATCTGAATCCTGAATCTGAATCCTGAATCGTGAATCTGAATCGTGAAACTGAATCGTGAAACTGAGTCCTGAAACTGAACCTGTGCTGTGATTCGAGCATTTAATATTGATTTTACTTTTTATTAATTTTTGGTTGTCCACTTGCTGAATATCCTCAAGCCAGAAAACAAGAAAAAAAACAAAGCAAAAATGGTAATGGTAAAAAACCAACTGAAAATGCCATGAAAATCAATCAAAAAAATGTTTCTGCAAAATTCTTGCCATCCTCCCACCTGTCCAACCTGCTGACCTGCTGACGTCAGCAAATGGGGGCGGATTGGCGATTTGGCTGGGTGGTGGGCGTGTCAGCTGGCGTATAGATAGATATATTTATACACGTATAATTGGGACTGAGGGGGACTAATGGGGACTCCGGAGCGGGTTTCAAGGGTTAACATTTTTTTTTTCGGGTTGTTTTTGAGTTTTTTTTTTTTGGTTTATGGATTTTTTTCTCGTATAAATTTTCTGGTTTCTGGTGCGGCGAAAACTTAATTTTTGGTGGCGCATGAATGGAGTTGATTGATACATTTGGCAGGTGTTACAGGAAGGGGAGATGGAACTGGGACTGTGGCGTGGGCGGTGGAATGCCAGCGATGCAGGTGAGTGTTTCCTGGTATCAAGCCAGTTTCCCTCTGATGTCCTGTCCGTGGCCCAGTTCAAGGATAAAATATCCCTTCTCCAAAAAAAAAAACAAAACAATCTTCAATTGCAGCTAACTAAGTTAATTCTATCGAAAAAAATATCTTCTACCAAAAAAATCTAGCCCCGTTTTTATTGCAGAAAAAATTAAGAAAACTGGCTTGACAATAAATTCTATTTCTCTTTTGATAAAAAAATTATTTTAAACTAATTAGATGTACATATTTAAAAAAAAATATTAATTAAGAAAAAAACAAAGTATTTTAAGCTTCTTTATAAATAAATATATATTTTTCTTTAAATCCAATTCAGAAAACCTTTAACCTTTAATCAATTTCGAAAGCTTTAATTTAAATTAAATTCTAAAATGTTTCTCTGCTAGCTTTCCCAAATTTTATTTATAATATTTAATACATATTCTATTAGTTCCTAATCTAAAATATATTTTCGTTCTGATTTTGGATAATAACAAAAGTAAATACATTTCCTATGACATCCTGTCCTCCTATTAAAATGATTTTTATCGGCTATTCGATTCAGATGCTCGATATCCGTTTGCTTGGACCGAAGGCTCATTTGACACGAACCCTAGAGCCAGGACCCCCGGGCTGCCCCCAGGACACCTTCCCGAAGGATAACTACCCCGCAACCCGCCACTTACCAATGAAGCAGCGGACATCGTAGCTGGTTCCAATGGGTGCGCCGTAATACCGCTTGGCCGGGACCAGTTGGACACTGGGCGGGGCATGGGCGGAGAGGGTGAGGGTGAAGGGGTGGGCGCCATCGCCCAAACGTTTCATCAAAGCCTCCTAAAACGAGAGAAAGAGAGGGAGAGAGATGGTGTAAAGGATATCATCATTTTTTGGAAGGGTCCTGGTTTAGCATTTTGATTGATTTTCCTTTCGCGAGACAAAAAACACGACAAACGGGGAACTCCAAAAAGAGAAATCATTATAATTGGTTCGATTAAGGTTTATTTTTTGTATTAATATATTAAAATTGGATTCATTTTTAAGAGATTTCAAAATAATAGTTCACCAAAAAACCAATTAATTTTTTATGTTTATGTTTTACGTTTTATGTTTTTATGTTTAATTAAAAAATCATGCAAAATAAAACCCAATTATTAATCTCCAATTGTTTTTAAGCATTTCAGGTCCACCCTAATGCCGCACAATACTCGCATACATATGCAAAAATCTGTATTTGTATGTTTGTGTGAACTTTCCACAGACTAATCGCCTGCACGTGGCATTCTAAGGTTGCCCCGGACAACGGCCATCGGAGTAAGGCCGCAGGACTCCGAGCTCCGGACTCTCGCCTCTGGACTGGTCAAGATTCAAAAATTCTGCCGAAGAGCATCCGGCGTGGGAAGGTCCTGGAAAATTCCTGCATTATATGGTAAGCTTTAAATTCTGAACTCTGACTCGGAAAGGTATAAGTCTTCTGAACCATTCAACTTAGTGTCACTGTCATATCTGATTTACTTTACAGATTTTTACCTCACTAGCCCAGTAGCCCAGTAGCCTCGTGTCCCTGTATCCTAGCATCCTTCTATCCCAGCTATTCCTCTCTCCTGGTATGGTTTCCTGGCATTCGATTCACTTTCATCAAATTATAATCAATCGTTTTTGTGAATTTCTTTGCCCAGTGCCACTCAATCCATCAATGTTCGGTGTCCCGCAACAAGTTTAGTCTTCCCCTTTTTTTTCAAGTACTCAGAGAAAAGCTTTTGGGTTTGCAAGACATTAAAAAAATCTAAAAAGTCTATTCTACCCCTTGAGAAGATTTAAACATTTTGCTTAAAAAGATAAAATCTAATTCATAGTTTTGTTTATGATAATAAAAGGATTATATTAGCCCGTTTATATTTATTTTTGACATTTTTTAAGACCCAGAAATAAACTTTCCTAATATTATTCCCTAAATTAAATCACAAATACTATCTTTGACCCTAAAAACCCTTTCTTCGAGTGTATTTCCTGCCCCACTCTTGATCAAATCTTATTGCTTTTTCATCATCTCTGTTTGCCGAGGCCTATTTCTGGTCCAGTCCGCCTTTCTACATCTTCGGCAGGTCCTGTCGTTCGGAAAGTTATTAAAATCAAATTTATTTAATTATGCGTGAGCACTCGAGAGGGGGAGTGGGAGTGGGAGTGGAAGCGAGTCCCGAAAAAACGGATACGGTTGCCTGCTGTGGAGTCCATTATGCGAAAGTGCCCCTGAATTCTTGTCCTTGGCAAAGAAATAAATTATTCCATGTCAAATTTAATAAAGAACCGAAAAGTTGAATTTGAAAGTTTTCGGTCAGCTACCTACGGCCTACCCTTGGACAAAAATATGAGAATATAAAAAAAGAACCCGAGAAACACAAACAAACAGGGCGTAAAGAATTGAAAAGGGCATTGGCATTGGCATTGCCAAACATTTGTTTGGCTTTTAGATAAATGAAATTGATTTTCAATTGGTTTAAGTGCATCGATCCCAATCCATCTCCCAACCTTCTCATATCCGAAAGGTGAACGTGAGATTCCGGCAAATGGCAAGAAACCGGACGGACAGCCCATCCCACCGGATAGTTGCTTCTCATTAAATTTCCATACCAAAGTCAAGACAAATTCGCGGCTCAAGTCTGGAGTGGCAAAAGTAGGGAACCCACTAGTCGTATACGTGATTTTAGACACATTTCCCAAAAACATATTTTTTTTAAGATTATTTCTAAAGCAGAGAAAAATGTAGAACATTGAAAATACAAAACAAATATTGGGAATTTTAGGGAGAATAGATTTTTGTCTTTTCGGTTTAGTTTTTCATAAGTTTCTCAGCCATTTTTAGGCCGATCTCGGATCGGAATACCATTCTGGAATCAGAACTTTACTTTTGCATCAAAGGGTAAAATCGAACAGAAAAATTTTTAACCTATTTTTCCGAACTTCAAAGGGCTTAGTCCAATTTTGTCGATTTTTTGTTACTTTTTTTATGAATATTTTAACTATTTCGCAATCGATTTGGGAAAGGAATACCATTTTGGAATCAGAACTTTATTTGCCATCGATTTGCATCAAAATATCTTCAAAATCGAACAAAAAAAATTTCGATCAATTTTTAGCGAAAAATTCAAAACGTGTTCTGGTCTCAGAATTTAATGTAGATTGACAGAGAATCGATCTAGGAATCATTTAAGTTATTCCGCTTAAGAATCGGATGTGTTTTGGCTGAGATATAGCCATTAGTGTGGCCATATTGTGCTTTCAAAGCATTTTTATGATTTATGATTTTCAAAGGGAAAATGTGACCCAGAAAATGTGACAAAAAATTCAAAACGTGTTCTGGTCTCAGAATTTAATGTAGATTGATAGAGAATCGATCTTGGAATCATTTAAGGTATTCCGCTTAAGAATCGGATGTGTTTTGGCTGGGATATAGCCATTAGTGTGGCCATATTGTGCTTTCAAAGCATTTTTATGATTTATGATTTTCAAAGGGAAAAAGTGATCCAGAAAATGTGACAAAAAATTCAAAACGTGTTCTGGTCTCAGAATTTAATGTAGATTGACAGAGAATCGATCTAGGAATCATTTAAGTTATTCCGCTTAAGAATCGGATGTGTTTTGGCTGAGATATAGCCATTAGTGTGGCCATATTGTGCTTTCAAAGCATTTTTATGATTTATGATTTTCAAAGGGAAAAAATGATCCAGAAAATGTGACAAAAAATTCAAAACGTGTTCTGGTCTCAGAATTTAATGTAGATTGATAGAGAATCGATCTAGGAATCATTTAAGGTATTCCGCTTAAGAATCGGATGTGTTTTGGCTGAGATATAGCCATTAGTGTGGCCATATTGTGCTTTCAAAGCATTTTTATGATTTATGATTTTCAAAGGGAAAAAGTGATCCAGAAAATGTGACAAAAAATTCAAAACGTGTTCTGGTCTCAGAATTTAATGTAGATTGATAGAGAATCGATCTAGGAATCATTTAAGGTATTCCGCTTAAGAATCGGATGTGTTTTGGCTGAGATATAGCCATTAGTGTGGCCATATTGTGCTTTCAAAGCATTTTTATGATTTATGATTTTCAAAGGGAAAAAGTGATCCAGAAAATGTGACAAAAAATTCAAAACGTGTTCTGGTCTCAGAATTTAATGTAGATTGATAGAGAATCGATCTTGGAATCATTTAAGGTATTCCGCTTAAGAATCGGATGTGTTTTGGCTGAGATATAGCCATTAGTGTGGCCATATTGTGCTTTCAAAGCATTTTTATGATTTATGATTTTCAAAGGGAAAAAATGATCCAGAAAATGTGACAAAAAATTCAAAACGTGTTCTGGTCTCAGAATTTAATGTAGATTGATAGAGAATCGATCTAGGAATCATTTAAGGTATTCCGCTTAAGAATCGGATATGTTTTAGCTGAGATATACCCATTAGTGTGGCCATATTGTGCTTTCAAAGCATTTTTATGATTTATGATTTTCAAAGGGAAAATGTGACCCAGAAAATGTGACAAAAAATTCAAAACGTGTTCTGGTCTCAGAATTTAATGTAGATTGATAGAGAATCGATCTTGGAATCATTTAAGGTATTCCGCTTAAGAATCGGATGTGTTTTGGCTGAGATATAGCCATTAGTGTGGCCATATTGTGCTTTCAAAGCATTTTTATGATTTATGATTTTCAAAGGGAAAAAGATCCAGAAAATGTGACAAAAAATTCAAAACGTGTTCTGGTCTCAGAATTTAATGTAGATTGATAGAGAATCGATCTAGGAATCATTTAAGGTATTCCGCTTAAGAATCGGATATGTTTTAGCTGAGATATAGCCATTAGTGTGGCCATATTGTGCTTTCAAAGCATTTTTATGATTTATGATTTTCAAAGGGAAAAAGTGATCCAGAAAATGTGACAAAAAATTCAAAACGTGTTCTGGTCTCAGAATTTAATGTAGATTGACAGAGAATCGATCTAGGAATCATTTAAGTTATTCCGCTTAAGAATCGGATGTGTTTTGGCTGAGATATAGCCATTAGTGTGGCCATATTGTGCTTTCAAAGCATTTTTATGATTTATGATTTTCAAAGGGAAAATGTGACCCAGAAAATGTGACAAAAAATTCAAAACGTGTTCTGGTCTCAGAATTTAATGTAGATTGATAGAGAATCGATCTAGGAATCATTAAAGGTATTCCGCTTAAGAATCGGATGTGTTTTGGCTGAGATATAGCCATTAGTGTGGCCATATTGTGCTTTCAAAGCATTTTTATGATTTATGATTTTCAAAGGGAAAATGTGACCCAGAAAATGTGACAAAAAATTCAAAACGTGTTCTGGTCTCAGAATTTAATGTAGATTGATAGAGAATCGATCTAGGAATCATTAAAGGTATTCCGCTTAAGAATCGGATGTGTTTTGGCTGAGATATAGCCATTAGTGTGGCCATATTGTGCTTTCAAAGCATTTTTATGATTTATGATTTTCAAAGGGAAAAAGTGATCCAGAAAATGTGACAAAAAATTCAAAACGTGTTCTGGTCTCAGAATTTAATGTAGATTGATAGAGAATCGATCTTGGAATCATTTAAGGTATTCCGCTTAAGAATCGGATGTGTTTTGGCTGAGATATAGCCATTAGTGTGGCCATATTGTGCTTTCAAAGCATTTTTATGATTTATGATTTTCAAAGGGAAAAAGATCCAGAAAATGTGACAAAAAATTCAAAACGTGTTCTGGTCTCAGAATTTAATGTAGATTGGTAGAGAATCGATCTAGGAATCATTTAAGGTATTCCGCTTAAGAATCGGATGTGTTTTGGCTGAGATATAGCCATTAGTGTGGCCATATTGTGCTTTCAAAGCATTTTTATGATTTATGATTTTCAAAGGGAAAATGTGACCCAGAAAATGTGACAAAAAATTCAAAACGTGTTCTGGTCTCAGAATTTAATGTAGATTGATAGAGAATCGATCTAGGAATCATTTAAGGTATTCCGCTTAAGAATCGGATATGTTTTAGCTGATTTTTTTTGCACGAATGTCCCGATATTTTGATGCAGATCTACGGCAAATGGAGTTCTGATTCCAGAATGGTATTCCTTTCCAGAATCGGCTTCGAAATGGCCGAGAAATTCATGAAAAAGTAGACAGAAAGTAGTCGAAAATTTTTTGTACCATATTCAAGTTCTTTTGATGCAGATTTGTGGCAAATAAAGTTCTGATTCCAAAATGGTATTCTATTTTCAAATCAGAAGCAAAATGGCCGAGAAATTAATCAAAGAGTGCTCAGAAAGATATTTAAAAAATTTGTATTAAATATACTTGTATTTTATATATTATTTATGAAAAATGTTACACTCTGCAGTTTTTATCGGTCGAATGATGATTTTTATATCCTTAAACACGAATCTCTTAATCGTAAAAATATCTGACATTTGTTAGTATTTTGATGCTACAAGGACCTCCTTGTTCTCAGTTGACTGTAAAAAAAAATGGTTTGCTGGCTGAGCTTTGGAGTGCCCCAAAAGTGAAGGATGCTTTTACAATCTTCAATTTCCTCAAAATCATCCCCTTTTATATTCCAGCAACCTGCAACCTGCAACCTGCCACGTCCTCCTCCCATCCTGGCACGCCACTGAAATTTCATCCGCTGCATTGGTCCAGCAGAGCCAAGGTGCCAAATGATGGCGTTGCAAAGCTCTGCAAATTGCCCAATTATTTATGGTCCTGTGCAGCGAAGCGTCTTTTCCTCAGCGATCCAGGAAGCGGAGGCGGAGGCATCATCAATTGTTAATGCCACACTATGGCCGGACGACCGACCGGTCGGTCAAGAGAACCGGACCCGATGCCAGGAGGCATCCGCAACACCTAAAACATCAGATGCTGTTGCCACCGGATTCTAGATTCCGGATTCGGGCATGCATAATTCCAATAAGCGGTATTACCTGCAAGGGGCTGAGGGACTCCGGTGATGGTTCCTCGAGGCGTGGCCAGATTTGATGTAGCGACATGATGGCCTCATTGCAGAAACGCAGTCCCATTACTTCCTCGTCCTCGCGACCGTAGCTGGAAGGGAAGAGAACGGGTAAGTACTATAAGATACCAGGTACTTGGGGGGAATTACTTTTGATACCAAAAATAGAAACTCTTTCTCGTTGCGTTTAAAAATAATATGAAAATGACAGGGTATCTGGAAGAAGGGGGTATTAAATGAATGAAATGATTTCTTATATTCTGTGATATATCTGCCAGACAATTGTTGCCCGGTCCTTGCCCGGTTGAATGAGAATTGCAATTTCAATCTTGAAATTAATGTTGATCCGGATCCGTCCGGTGAATTGGTGGACTTGGCCAGAGGAGTGGGTCGTCCCTCGTCCCACCCACTCCCACACTGAGGCCAAAATGATGAAATGCCGGACTTACCGAAATGTGAGCGTCAGCTGGGCGTATACGCGATATCCCTGGATGGCCTTTGGGTCGACGTAAACGATGCCTCGGAGCACGGACGGATTGTTTCCGGTGAGTGTAATCTCCCGCGTGGGTAGATACAAGGTCAGCACGCAATTGGGCGATGTTTTCTTATAGACGCGCTGAGTTCCGAACTCATCCCGGTGGCTCATCCCGGATCTATACCAGAAGGTTGACAAAATCACATTAAATATGCAATTGCACTTTTCAAAGAATAAATATTTAGAATTTAGAAAGAGACATTTTAGGAGTCTTAGGAAGTAGATAATAGAAGATAACTTAAATATAGTTCCGAGTTTCCCAATTCTTGGCCAATTACAGGTTTACTGGTTTACAGGTTTCTTTTTTAATTCTAAATGACACATTAATTTTGAATTTGGAATTTATTTTCTCATGAAAGAGTTTCTTTTTTTTTTGCGGAAGATATTGAAATTGTGTAGTTTTTGAATGTATGATTTTGGAATGATTGGAATGTTGCTGCTGCGATTGATTAACTACAATGATAGTGCTCTTAAAAAACTACTAATTACTATTAAAAGAATGCTGAAAAAATTGCTAAAACACTACAGGACTTAATAGGAATGAAATTTGTTGTAAAAATGTTTAACAAAAAGCTTTTCAAGAGCACCAATAAAATTCTATTTACTGGAAATATTTTCTACCTTAATATTAGACTTGGGAAACAAAAAAAAACAAACTCTATTATATATTTGCTATTTTCTGTAAATTTGATATAAAGCAAATCCCTTTAAATCCTCCCTAGAAACATTAGTCCAAGCCATCAATTCATTTGGCATTTATGCTTTAATTCCTCATTTCTGACGACGATTGGTCAACGATGTATCGTTCAAGGGTCATTAATCAAGGATTCAATTAAGACCCCAAAACGACCACAACCAGCTGCTCTTCACACGCTCTGGGTTCTGGGTTCCGGATGGAAGGGAGAAGACCAATTCAAGAATCAAACGCTTCAAGAATTTCATATCCTTGCCACAGGATCTGCCTAGTTTTCCGCTTTATACTGTTTTTGTGGCAGAAATTAGAATGCAGTCAATTTGGCAAATTATCGATGCCTACGCGGCAAACCCGCCGACAGTTTCCAGGGCGCTTTGTGGTAGCAGGATCTGGTAGCAAGCTGGTAGCAAGTTTTCCGACACACACTTGCCGGGGACATTCATTGATTTCTGTCAACGACAGAAACGACGAAACGGGTCCGGATAGGAAGGACATGGCCAGTCAGGTCCCAATTGTAAAATGTCATGAAAATGTTCAATGGGTGAGGAGGGAGTTCTTGGTCCAACCTGCCATTCTGACACCCTACCCTACCACCCAGCCACACAGCCATCCTGCCTATCTGCCACGCCTCTAATCTCCCGCCCTTCCGTCCTCCCGTCCATTAGCAACCAGGACAATTCTCGTCGAGCCAACTGAAGCTGCGGTTTGGCAACTTTTTTGTTTCCCAAACTCCAATGACTACTGCATTCTGGTTTCCCTCTACACTGGGCGAAATTTTTGCTCTACTAACAATTATTTTCTTGCGAATATTTGAATCCCTTTCAGTTCCCAGTTCAGTTTTGTTGAGTGTAAAACCCCAAAAAGTGCTGCTCCTGTCCCTGACAGGCAGTCAAACACAGGTGAGCAATTAGCAGGTGCTGCAATCAGGAGCTGGTCCTGCGCTAGGATACTTCAGCTCCAGAGCCAGCTCCAGCGCCAGTTCCTGCTGCAACATCAGCCTCTGCATCGACGTCATCCTCAGCTCTGTGTCCCGTAGTGCTCCTGTCCACTGGTTTTAGCCACTAAATGCGGAACCCAGAAATATGCAATTAAAATTCTTGCCCCAACAGAGCGGAATAAAGGACTTGGTGTCCATGACGAATGCAGATGAGTTATGCGATCTGGCAGAAGGATGTGCATGATATGCAGGATGTGCAGGACGAGGGGTTAACCAAAATCAGGTTCCCAATTAGAATCCAGGTAAGTGTTAAAATTAGAATCATTCTCTTCATTAACCAGCAGAATATTTTCACAAGTACCATTTTGTCACATTGTTTTGGAAACATTGATAAATATTTCAAAATATTTCATTTTAATTTCGCGTCCTTGGCCTCTGAAAGTACAAACCATTTTCTTTGGTTTTGATTTGAAGAACTAGGACACTCGCTTTTTTATTATCATTATTTTTTTTGTTTTGGGAAAGGTATGGGAATATCTTTTTTCTCTTAAAGGCAACTTTTGGTGGTTTTTCAGGTTTCGGCTTTCGACTTTTCGACTGCCAGCCAGTTCAAATACTTCAAAAAATGCCCCCAAGAATAAAAGTGTTTTTGTTTTCCTTCAGCTTTCTTTCGGTTTTTTTTTGTTTTTCAACAATGTCTCAAGGACTGACTGAGGGGCAACGGAAGACAGGGGTGGGCGTGGCTATATGAGTCGACTTGAAAGACCACAACTGGATGGGAACTTGATGTTCCCCCCTCGCAGCTAAACGCATAATTAAAATTTAATGTCGCAACTTCGTACTCGCAAAAATAGAAAGTTTCAATTTACAGCAGGACTGAGGGGCTGAGGGACTGAAGGACTGAAGGAGTGAGTGGCAGGATGCGAAGCCGCATCCTTGTGGCTTGCAGAAAGCATGCCTTCCAAGAATTTTGGCCAAATATTTGGTTCCTGCATATATTTGAAGGCCAAAATTTGATGCATAAATACGTTGATTAAGACCCAGCAATTCGAGATTCTGATGCAGCAGCACCGGATATTTAATGACCTTCGTTGGTCTTTGGTCGTTGGTAAAATGGATTCTATTCCTTTTATTCCTTCTAACCTTCTAACCCACAACAGCCCCGTTACCCCACCATCCTTCCGGTGAATAGTTCAAGTTTTAATTACATTTAAATTTCGTTGTTTATCCTGCGAATACATTTCCCAAAGTTTCCTGCCTCCCCGATGATATTAAGTTTCGGGGTATTCCGATTTTCCCTTTAGCTTTTTTAAATATTCTAGTTTTGTCCTTTTTCTTGGGGGAGGGGGGTTTGCCGATTTTTGCGGGCTATTCTGTTACCTTGACACTTTGACAAATAAAACCAGAAAAACTAGCAGGGGATCAGGACAAAGTGCAACAAGGATATGGTTGAAAATCCCTACAAATTGGCACGTAAAAACAGGTAAAAAATAGAAATGCAGCTGGAAATGTTTTTCGCTTTTGAAAACTATTTAAAGTTGTTAATTAACAAATATTTTTGGGCAACAAATCCACCCAATTCTTTCTCATTTAAAGATTCTTCATATTCCACGCATAGAATAAATAAGTTTTCGAAACATGACTCCATCAATTTTTCTATTAGCTATCGGTTAATTATATAATTAAGAAAAAATAAAGAAAAATTCCGCCTGATTCTGTTACACTAATTGCCTGATTTGCTCAGAGATTTTCCTTAAGAAGTCCTGTTTCCTTTGAGGAGCAAAAGCTAGCAACTTATTAACTTAACTTGACGTTTTCTTTATAACTGACATAACTCCCAATGCCTTTGGCTTTCAACTCCTTCTTTATTATACCGAGTCCTGCTAATGGCTCTGACAACTTTTCAGCTTTCCAGGATAATGATTTCCACCCCCACGGTCGCTTTTCTCAGGTAGCTTTTTGATTTAAGTGCAAATTTAATTTGCGGCCAGGTGGCAGAAAATGTTCAAGGAATGGCCATGTATATGGAGATGAAGCGAAACAAGCGAACAGGACGAACAGGATGAACAGGAAAAACCTCTCAAGGATATTTTAATTGAAATAAATTAAGGAACGAGCGAGAAGGTGGCGCGAATCATTGCCTGTATTGTAATCGGATTTCATCGAAACATAACATAACTAGTTTTGTTTTCGATTTAAATTAATATTTCGAATTAAGACAACACTTTGATTCCAATTAAAACCCTCAAAATTAAGTCTTTAACTCAAAAAGTAAGTAAATAGAAAACAAATCAAGAATCTAAATCTGTCATAAAATCAAAAAGAAGTGGGTTTGTGGGATTAATTGAGTCCCCAGGTAGTCGTCCCTTCCCGACGACTTCTGACATTGTCTGATCGATGACGCGGAGAAGCCTTTTAGTGTCCTGGCCGCCCCCTTCTTGGTCCTGTGATTGTAGAGCAATTAAAAGACAGGCCCAAGGACAATGGGGGAAAATCAAAGTGATTCGAAATGTGGTGGATGTGGGGTGTGGGTGTGGTTGGCAAATCCAATGAGCATAATGTCAGCAGAAGCCAAGGCCGCGGCAGGACACGACAGGACCTAGCAGGACATGGCAGGACTCATGCCAGTCAGCTACAGATGGCCGGCAGGTAATTTTCCGTTTTCCATTGGCGGTCAGTATGCCAGGCTGAGCAGGACCATGTCTTAATTACATTGCAATGGAGACGACACTGTCTCTGACCTTGGCCATTGCCAGGACTCGAATGTGCCGGAAACGCTCACCCCTCAGCTAATTTGATTGATGCACTTGTCAGTTTTGCAATGGAATTTCCGCTCCCCTTGCGGCTGGCCTTTAAATACATTATTTAAACACCATTTGTAATTTATTAATTGGCCGTGTGTGCCGCCGCCATCGACCTGTTCCACCGGAAGCCACAATTGAGGTGCCAAAAGCCCAAGAGGGCTTCCCAGAAAGGCCAAAAGCAACCACCAAGGCCTGTAATTCCGTAAAATGAGAAGCTTGGGTTGGGATTTAAAATACAATAAAAACCTTTGCTTATTCGTGGAATAAAAACGAAATAAAATAACATCTAACTATAATAATGAGGAAAATTGCATACAAAATCTTAGAAATAAACTTGATTTTCTTCCCAGAATTTATCAGAAACCTTTAAATCATAGTTGTCGACTAATAAATCAAATAACCAATTACTGTGCCAAAGTACAAGGTTCCTGAAGGATGTGGGAAATGAAATCGTTTACTTGGAAGCACAAGTTTGCAATTAATTGTCGCCTAAATCAGTTTAATTGCTTAATTTCCAGATATTCCAGATATTCTAATTGAATTTGGTTCGGGGAAGGCAACTAAATGGATGGGCGAGTGGGTGGTTTCTGGTCAGCCGCTTAATCCACTTATTTGGCCACCGAGTTCCAGGATTCGCATCCTCAAGCTGATGCGACAAAAGCGTCCTTTTGAAATCCCGCGAGTGGAAAATTCCGCCTTCACTTTGATCTTCTGGCCTGTCGCATTATTTTATTGATATTAAGTGGCCCATTGTCGTAGTTGCTTTCGTTTTATACCCTGCCACACGTGCAACAAGTGGCAAGCTAATGAGTGCCCTCCGCCTCTCAAGCACCACCCCGAAAGCGTTCACGAGAAGCATTCATCCTCCATCCAAGGAGGGAGAGCTGATTTATGGGGAGCAGCTTGGCCGGCTTGCCAGGACTGGAATTAAGCGAGATCCTTAAAAAGGACTCTAAGCTCTTGGCAGCTTGAAGGCCAGTGTCTGGTATTTAAAATATTTAATCATTGCAAATGCCATCCACCGCAACAAGAACTTTATATTTCTGAGAGGAAATTGCAGAAATACATAGCAGAAAAATAGCAAATATTTAATTACACTGGAATCAAAAAAAAATACTTAAATGTTTCAATAAAAATATAATGGATTAGATTGTAAATTGAGAAAATATTCAACCAAATAAGCACTACTCTCATGGAATAGTTTAATGGGAAAACCTGGAAAAAACACTTCTATTTAGTAGAGAGATATTATATATTATAAAATAGATCAAATATAGATATAAAAAACTATTAGCTATTAAAGTCTAAGACACTGAATTCCTTTTTATTTTTCGTTAATATTCTTTTCAGAAAGAACCTATTTAAATATTATACTTTTCCCTGTAACTTTCCTGTATTATATTTTCCTTTTTTTTAAAGATCTTTAATTCTGTTTTAACTCTTTTTTATCTAATAATATCAACTATGTTTTACTTATTTATATAGCTTGAATTAATTTCAATGAAAAAATAACAAGAACATGCGTCAGTTGCTTTTTTTTCTATTTAAAAAAACATAAGAGTTCATGTAAATACCTTTAATAGTTGTAATTTGAGCTGAAAAAAAATTGTTTCAAAAGCCATAAAAAAACAATTATTACCTGACATGTAAAACCTAAAAAAATGGGCTATCAAATGTTCTGTTTTGGCCAATTATTTTCCATGCTAATGTATTTCATTAATTGGCTATTATTTAATAATAAAAGTTAAACTATTATGTATGGTAATTGTTTTCAACACAAAAAAGTACAAATTGGAAACTAATTGCTTTGGCTTTTGTTCCCATTTTGCTTTTCTAGTTTGTAAAAAAAATTTGTAATCTTCCTCCTTGATTTCTTCTATTTAAACTTTGATTCAACTTTCAACTAAACCCTTTTCTCTATGTGTAATAAGCACTTGACTGTTGAATACTTGCTGGCTGCGTTTTTTTATGGTTTTCTTTGTATTTTTTTTTCCTGCATTTCTGTCGCTGCTGCTTAGCAGGACATTAAGTTTACGC
This sequence comes from Drosophila vallismaia, assembly GCA_035047325.1. Classification (NCBI taxonomy): domain Eukaryota; kingdom Metazoa; phylum Arthropoda; class Insecta; order Diptera; family Drosophilidae; genus Drosophila; species Drosophila vallismaia. Next base: position 7,758,474 of record JAWNPU010000025.1, on the reverse strand, counting down.
CCGAGTGGCCTTAAACAACATTTGCAGCCGTCTTGAATATCTAATCGTTTCTGTTGTGTGGGTGTTGGGTATTTGAGTATAAGTTTTTTATTGTTTTTTTTTATTTCAGTTTTTGTTGAGTTGAAAAACCAACTACCTGAGCGGCTCATGGGCCGCATCCGCGGGCAATTCCTCGCCGGTAAAAATATCCAGGAGGATCTCCTCGCTCTGGAAGCTGGCCGAGCGATTCAGATTGTCACTGACAGAGGCCGAGTTCACCTCCAGCTGAGAACCACAAAGAGATGCAGTTGTTGCTGTTGCTGTTGCAGTTGCAGTTCCACTTCCAGTTCCAGTTCCGGTTCCTGATGTTGCATGTTGCTGCTGCTGTCCTGCTGGTGTCGCCTCTGTGTCTGATGGGTTGCCCAAGTTCCTAGGACTCGGGCCTACGCTGATGGGTAATAGCTCCATAAATTGTGTTAGACGTCGCAATCGTTTGTGGCAAGCTTGGCTGTGGCTGTGGCTGTAGCTGTGGCTGTGGCTGTGGTGGCTGCTGTTGTTGCTGCTGCTGGCTGGGCTGTTGCTTTTTTATATTTGTCAGTAGCAGCAGCGGCAGCAGCAACAACAGATAAAAAATGGACAAAAAATCGGTTATATATGTGTGCTTGTTTGTTTGTTGTGTTCTTCCTAAACGTATGCCGCCATAATAGGTTTGTACACTGAAACATATACATATGTATTATTTATATATATTTACAGGCTTTGTGTAGCTGTGTTTTGATTTCGATTTCGATTCAAAGCTTTGAGCCGCGTTTTATTGGCTCGTATAAATTTTTGTTTGTTTGTTTGTTGTTTGTTTATTTTTGTTTGTCCTCCATTGACATGTTTTCTCTATCGTTGCAGTTTCACATTTTTTTTCTTTTTTTTTTTTTTGGGTCCTTTTATTTTTTACGATCTCTTATTTTAATGCCTCGTAAAATGAAAAGTTTGCTTTTTATTTTATTCTTGTCGCTCTTTTCGCTTGTTTGGCTTTTGTACACACAAAATGTTAAATGATGTTTTATTTCCCGCGTGTTTTTTTTTCTGTTTTTTTGTCGAGACTTTACATACATTTGGCAGGATAAGCCGGACACAGGGAGGCATTATCCTTGGGGGTTTTAGGCATGCGGGAAGCATATGGTTTTTGTTTCAAGGCATCTTCTCATTTTAATAAGACAAATTTTATTCACAAAACAACATTCAGGCAAAACTTAAAACCGGAACAGGGAATGGCACTTTTTAATTGCCAAAAAAAATTGATTCCCATGTCCCTTTGAAGTTTCCACCACTTTTTCTTATTTGTAAATATCCAAAAAATCATATAATAATAAAATAAAATAAGAAAATCATTAGGGGTGAAAAATATTGCATATTTTATGCCACTCGATGCGACTGTTGACTCGTTTCTGTCAGAAGGTCCTTTTTGCAAAGACCACAACCTTTTTTCATGCTTTTAATTTTCTCCCTTTTTCCCTTTGACAAACGGCAGGACTTCTCTGTCGTAAAAATAAAGCAAAAATAAGATGAAGCATATACAAAAAATGTATAAATATTAAGAAAAATAAAGCGGAATTAATAAAATATTTCCAGGAGTTGTTTACGCGACTCAGCAGGACTCTTGCTGAATTTATTTCATTCAACAGAGGAGATTTATTATGCGTTTCCGGTAAGGACACAAGGACACAAGGATGTTTTTTTCGACAGCGTCTGCTTCGTATTATTTTTATTGTAATTTAATGAGTTCTGAGCCTAGGGCTGTCCTTCCACCCTCCTCGCGTGTGTGTGGCTTTGAGGGATTTTGTTATTTTTGCGGCAACGGCGAGCAAAGCCCATCATCATCAGCCAAGAACACACAGCTGCTGAGCCAGCTGAGACATTTCGCAATTGCGCCTTAATCAGTCACCCGTTCCCGCCCAAGGATGTATATCCTTACAGCCACCCACTCTGTTATCCTGGCCTCCAGAGGCATCCGGATGCGAATCAGGAACACAGCCGCCGAGTTTATTGAATCCAAGGCAATGTTAATCATAACGAAATCAATGGAAAACTTATCATGGAAGATAATATACAAAAAAATTAGATCTATAAAATAAGAATAAAATATTAAATTTAGGTTTTTTTTTCTAGCCAAACAGCAAAAATTTTTCAAAGTACTTTCTGTATAAGTTTGTGACTTTTGATACCAACAAAATGTCTTCAAAATGTCTTCAAAATCCAAAAAGACTCTGGGAAAACTTTAACCAGATTATAAATACTTTGAAACAAAGTTTTATAGCTAAACAAAAATGTCTTTGGTGCGTTGCAATTTCTGGAAACTAAATAAAGAAATTAAAAACCAGAAACTTAACCTTAAACAAAAGTCAAAAGTGTTTGCCACCAAAAAGGTGGCAGGCAAATCAATAAGTTATCAATTACTTGGCCAAAGTAAATGTTTCAATCAACTTCTTTGCCTTTCAGCCACGTGTCCTGGCAGCGTGTGTGTGTCTGTATCTGTACATGTGTGTGTGACACCTTGTTTATTAATAACTTAAAATGGCAGGCCGCTTTGGAAAATGGAACAAACTTGTTAGCCAAGCTGGAAGTCTTCGGGGCTGACATGCGAAATTTTCCCGATAATGGAGTCCGTCTTGTATTCGTGTATCTCAACCACCCACCCACGCACTCCACCCACGCACTCCACCCACCCACTCACACCCCCATGTACCTCCCTACACACACTCATTAAATGGCAATTTATGCATTCGAGTCACACTCACACAAAACACTCTCGAGTACTTAATGACACTCGCAGGATTATGGCCATAATCGAGTTCCCAACTAATTCTGCTTCAAGGGAAAAGTGAAAGTTTCTTAACAATTTCCACCCAAAAGAATGGTTAATCCTTAACAGGTTGTAGCCAGGAAATCTAGGCCAAATATTATAGTTTTTACCAACTTTTGTGATCATTTATGAAAGATTCTTGCATACAATTGAAAATCAAGATTTTTACGAAATTTCAAGCTGGATAACCGCATCTTTTATTACAAAAGAAACACCTTTTCATATCCTTTAAACTTTTAACTTGTTTAGCATTTAAAATTGGTTTCTGAAATTGTTTTCGAATAGCAGAATCTAGTATCAATTTGTCAAGCGGTTTATTTGTTGGGCACACAAATCATTATGCAAATTGAATGCCGAATGACCCTTATTGGGATGAGATATTCGAGCGACGCCTTCGGTGGGACAAATACCTTTGAAGGACACTGAGGCTATTTAGGGTCCTTTATGCGCATATTGATTGGAGTGTCCTGCCCGCATAAGTAGGCAAAAGTCCTAGGAGGACTCTCCCAGCTACTTCCGGTTTTAATTATGTAAAGACGATGAAGGGACCATGTTTTTATTCGGCAACTTTTCTCTGGGTCACTAAAAACAAATAGAAAGGCGGAAAGGGGACTGAGAACTGAGAACTGAGGACTAGGGCAGGGCCAAGGACAGGAAGGCGGCGATGTGGCAAGGCGGTAGCAGCAGCAGCTTGACTCAAATTAGCAAACATTTTGGCAAATATTTACACACAAAGTCTTCTCCACCGTCAATTGGCCAAGCCCAGCGATCAAATGAGCCGCAGCTGTGTACACACAGGTCCTTGGAATCCTGTGAGCTTGTGTCTTGTGTCACATCCTGTCTGCCATCCATTGCCCTGGCAATTTGGCTCCAAGTTGAAAGTTTGCCAACTTGGCCAAGAGTCTCTGGTCTCTTGGAAATCGGCCCGAAAGGAGTGCGGCGGCACATGGCAATCCATGTGGCAAGAACTTACTCTGTTACCGCTACTAAGTTCTTGCCACATGGTCTCCTGCCACACTCCCTTCGGCATTTTTGGCTAAACGGCAAAGTTGACTGACTGTCTCGATTTTGCGGCTTGCAATTAGACTTGCCACCGCTTGGTTACATCTCAATTCGCCCAAATAAGAGAATAACAGCTGAATAATTCGAAGATGATCAAACGAATAAAGGCAATACCAGAAATATCCTAAGAAATATTAAAAAAAAACCATTAATCTATATTAATTCCTAATCAAAATTAAAAATCAAATCAAATATATACAAAATATATACCCAGCAATCTTGATTTGCAATATTTTCGACCAATCCTTTTTCCCAAAAGCCACAAAAAACATATTTACGAAACCAAAAAAGGAATTCACTCAATCTTTGCCCAAAAAAAAAAAACAAAACACAAACAAACAGTAAAATCTAGTAAAAAGGATACCACAGAATCAGCGAAATGAGACAAAGGCGGCGCAGCCAAAGGATATTTGAAGGATATACGCGAATGCGGGTGGCGGCCTGAAATGATTCGGCAAAAATGATTCGATGCTTGGAAGCAATTTGCACTTCAGCTGGGTGCTGACCCAGCGATGGTCACGCATCGGATGCCGCGGCACGTGCCACAGGCTACTGCCAATCCCTGCTCCCGGCCCCTGCTCCCGGCCCCAGCTCCTGACTCCAGCTTCTGTCCCCATCCCAGTCCTGTCCTGATCTTCCTCTAAATCCCCATATTTTCTCCTCCCCCAACTTGACTTCCTTTTTGGAACCGCCACAAAAATACTTTCAACATTTGCCAAAAAGTCTTTCTTGTTTTTAACTTCTTGTTTTTGTTTTGTAAAACAAAAATCTCTAATTAAAAGGCTAACTAGTATATTTTTTAAGCCCCAAGTAACTTTTTTTGTTCAAATCTTTCTTTTTTTGATTTCCAAAGTTGATTTTTAGGGGTGTTCCCCTGCATAATATCTAATTTATTTTATAAATTGTGAGAAGTCGAAGTAAAATATTTAATAACTGATTAAAAGTAAAATCTCTATTGCCATTCTATTTTCATGAGAAATTGTGTCCAGTGTAGCCAAATCAGTGGCAGTGGCAGTAGTAGTAGCCGTGGCAACATCAGTAACTGCCACACACTAACAGAGACGCCAGGAGGACAGCATCAAGTAGCCGCCATGTGAGCCAATCTCTTCTGTAAGCCACACCCCTCGTGCCACCCGCCCGCCCCTTTGTGTGTGGTTGTGTGTGTGTAGTAGTTGTGCATGTTTGAACACGTTAAGTGTATGTGCTTTGAAGTTTTTTATATTTACATACAAATGCGTGTGCTTGCCACTGTTGTACCTCCCACCACCCACTCCCGACCCCCTCCTTGCCACCCAACCTTCCTGCCACACTCCCATTCACCCTCCCTCAGCCATCAAACGCCGCCTGCTTACGATTCCGTGTGTTTGCTTTGCGTTTTGTTTTGTTTGCATTAAACCCAAAAAAAAAAACACAAAAAACCAAAAACAAAAAAAATAACTCTTAAAACAAGAGGGAGAAGGCAAACAAGCGCTACCCAAAATACTTTTCAAAATTCGCCACGAATCACAAAAGGACTCTCGCAGGACAAGAGCCGTTCAGATTGACTGCGGAAAGTCATGAACTCCGAACGAGCAAAGGATATAAACCCGAATCGAAATATGATAACCCATATTATTAGCCAAACAAAAATACTTGCCTGATGTTTTATGATTTTACATTTCATAAACTTTGAAACAAGGTTTTTAGAAAGTAACGGGTATAGATTGTTTTTTATGATTAATTAATATTTGCATCTTAAACAAATGTTATAAAAACTTTAAAAGAAACAGAAGTAGAAAACTAACTACATTAATCAGAAAAGCATAATTATTATTTATTTATTTAATATTTATTTATTCATTATTTTAATATTTTATTATTCATTTAATTTATTTACAATTTCAATTAAATTATAACTTCATATACCGGATATCAGACAGTACCGCAGTACCGGATATCAGACAGTACCGCAGTACCGGATATCAGACGGTAAATAAACTGATTTATAAATTAATCAAAAAAGCATAATTTGAAGATAATATATTTACAATTTACAAATAAAATTATTAATTTAAGTACCGGATATCAGACAGTACCGGAGTACCGGATATCAGACAGTAAATAAATTAACACCAGAGTACCGGATATCAGACGGTAAATAAACTGAATTAGAAATTAATCAAAAAAGCATAATTTGAAGATAAAATATTTACAATTTGAATAAAATTATTAATTTAAGTACCGGATATCAGACAGTACCGGAGTACCGGATATCAGACAGTAAATAAATTGAATAAGAAATGAAAGAAAAGAAAAGAGGCTATTGAAATCTTGAACCTGTACAAAACATCCCGGTAAATCCCATTTAACTTTCAACAAATATCAAATTGAAAGAAATATAAACTTATCTATTGTAGAATAGTAATTTTTCCGCTTAACAATTTCTGTTGTCGACAACATTTTTCGAGACGTTAACAAGCCAAAGGAATATCAGTTTTTTTCCCTCCAGCCCGAGCTTCGGGATGCCAAAGGGAAAATATAAACTAGAGCCGGGAAATGCCTTCGAGGGCGGTAAACTTGGTCTTCGTGTGGAAATGCCACTTGCTTAGTGCAGGAAAAAAAAAAAGAAAACTAAGAAGGAAAAAAGGCCAGGCTGAAACGAGTTTTGGCCCCGCTTTATACCTTTGCCCTTTGGCCCCGGAGTCTCTTTGAGCTGTTTGTGTTGATTTCGTTTCATGTTTGCATTTTGTTTCGTTGGTTACTTTCCCATTTTGGCGCAAAAGGCGATCAGGATCAGGGTCAGTGCTGGGCCGAGCCGGGGCGGGCTGGGGTTCCGGCCAAACAAATTAACTTACGCCTATGGCTACGAAAGAAAAGCAGATTTTTTGCTAACATTTTAAGCCACCACACCAGCACAGGACACTTTCACATCAAATTGATATTGGAATTGAAATTGAAAGAATGAAGAAATTACATTTCGCTCTAGTTGCTTCGCTCTAATTTGCTTTGAATAGAAATCGAAAATTGATTTGAAAAATGGCCCAAGTAACGACTTATAAATGGAAACGCTTTGCCTTGGCCACAATGCCGACTGTTTACATGTGTATATCCTTATAATGTGTGTGTGTATGTGTGTGGCATACACATGAATTGCCTCTTAAGGACACTGAAAGAAATACAAGCATGTCTCCGTCTCCGGTTAAATATATTTACAAATAAATAAAAGTTTAGGAAGGAAATTTACCTTTGGTTTTTGGGCAAAAATTCTTCCAATAAGCTGATTTATAAAATAAAACGAATTCTCTAATTAAAAATAAACATAAAATAATAACAAGATGAATAGAAAACCTTAAAATGAGTAAGAAAATTAATAAATTCAAAAATATTTACTTGCAAATAAAGTTTCAAAGTTTTGCCCAAAAAAGTATGCTATGATTTTTTGCTAAAATGAAAACCCACGAAGATCTCTTCAAATCCTTTCGATTTTAATCAAATAAAAAGTGAGACATGAATGTTTTTATTCGAATTTCAAAGGAAACCCTTTGATTTTCTCGGTGTAACAGCTGCGGCTTGGTGGGCAAAGCAATTTACCTGTTCCTCGGTGGTTGTTGTTGGTCGCCTTCTTGGGACTGTAAGCAGCGCTATTGATTTTGTTGCTATGACCCAAATCCAGGACACACATACGCGGGAACAGCCATAGCCATACACTCAACCGACACTCCCCCCCACATATAGAGGTATCTTCTCCACCTCGACAGCTCTCTCCTCCACCTAGCATGCATAATTCACGCGCACCTTAAATCGTGCTTCAACCAAGATTGAAGTGGATTGAAGCCGGTGGAAGGAAGGTAGGTGGTGGATGGATACGTGGTAGCACGGAACACAGGACTCAATGGTGCGTATGCCTGTGTGCTCCACACTAAATTAGTTTATCTTTTGATTTAAATTCCAATTAAGTTTACCAACGTTTGTACTTTGCGTTTCTCGCTTCTATTTGCCGGGTCGGGCCACAGGGCGTATGCGGAATGTGCTGGCCTGGCCGTGCTGGCTGTGCTCGGCTGGAATTTTATTACTTTTTTTCGCACAATGAGCTCAAATTTTCAGTTGTGTTTCGGAAATCCAGACCAAAAATTACCCTCACCTTGCGGTTAATATATTGTTTTTACCCAAAAATGCTAATCAGAGAAAATCGTTTGCCAATTTAATCACATTTCAATTTTGATGTTGTTTCCCAAAAGTGTAAACATTTTTATGAGCAATTTCGGGATTTGGCAAAGCGGAGAAGAGCATCTTGAATTGGTAATTAACAAAAAACCCGTAGACCGATAATTAAGTCAGCCAATAACGTAAATACAAACGTCCCGCATACGAAATAAGTAATAAGCCTGGTTCTGCCCGGTCCTGGCCCGGCTCAGAGGACTTATGGCCAAATGTGTAATAAAAATTTCGGGAAACGGCTCAAAGCCAGGCCGTGGCAAATGCGGGCCATAATTGTGGATGTGTGACTGTGTATCCTGTGTATCCTGGAGGCTGTAGTTGCTTCTTTTGTGGCCAAAATGAAATATGAACCAGAAAGAAATAAAATTACGAGCAATGCCTGCACTTGCCACTCAAAAAGCATTTCTTTCTTTAATTTTCTTACGCATAAATTTAGCAATAAATCGAGTTAAATCCTTCTTGAGGGAAATATTATAAAGGATCTGTTCGATTTTCACTTCCTGAAGCTAAACTGTTAAATATAAAATGTTTCTAAAATAGGCCTGAAGGATAGGCCATAATTGTTAAAATTTCCAAACTGTCAAGCACAAAAATGGAAATTTTTGGGGAGAGAATAAAATTAATTAATCGACTTTGATGCCTTGGGCAGGATTAAGGCCTAAAAATATCCTCTTTTTTTGACAATAAACTTGTAATTGTCAAATAGGTAAATGGCCAATAGCAGTCCTTGGCAGGACAGAGTATTTAAGTTTGTTCCTCTGCCTCGTAAAAGCTCCGAATGGAAGAAAAACAAAATAAAACATAAAGTAAGATCTCAAGGCCATCAGTCTTGGCAGAGTCTTTAATTGTCAGGCCTAAGAATGCCGTTGGTGTTGCCCGTGACTGAGCTTTTCGCTCTCTTTTCTCTTTTATTGTATTCCCTTTTTGAAAAGGGTATTATAATTTTGTCAGGAAGTTTAAGAAACTAAAGTCAGAAGCTAAATTCCCATAAACATCAAAAGAAAGTCCCAAATAAATGCAAATAAAATAATATAATTAATAAAAATATATTTTATATTTTATTTAACATTCCATCAAACAATCACATCTAAAGGGTATTTAATCTTTGAGGACATCTATCCACCTCGTTCTCTTTCCAGCTTTCCATCTTTTCATCTTTCCATCGCTCCAACTCGCCAACTCTCTTCCCCGGCTTTCACTCACTTTCTGTTGCTCTTTTCTATTATTTTTCTACTATTTGCCAGCCCTGCATTGTTACTGGACACTCTAATCGCTTTGAGGGCTTTGCTAAAATCCAAAAATGATTATGCAAAAATGCTACGTTCCAAGAGGGAGATGGGACGGGGCTAGGGTCCTTGGAAATTGCCCCATAACGTTTATTCCTGCGGCAACATTTACTCCTACAGACCCGTTGCTATTGCTATTGCTGTTGCTGTTGCTGTTGCTGCTGTCACATAATTAAATACAAAATGCGTTTAATTATGAGTGCCGTGTCAGAGCCTTTGGGAAATAATGGGAAACAACAATATCAACACAATGACACACTGCCATACTGCCACAACGTCGCACTGCCACACCGACACCGGCACAGACGAGAAGACACAACGCGCGTTGATGCATCGCATTTTAATGATGCTGATGCTGCCCGTTTTAGTTGTTGTTTCTGTTACTGTTTCTGTCGCTGTGTGTGTTGCCACAGTTGGTTGCTATTGTCGCACTTGATTCTCTTGTTACTCACTTGTCGTCCCTTTTTTGCAAGTGCTCCAGTTTCATAGCTTCTATAGCTTTGTGAATGCCCTGCACCCATTCCACCACTACCACTACCACTACCACTACCACTACGGCAGCGCACTCTTTACTCCTCTCTTTAGCAATTTGATTTCAATTTCGACTTTGTTGTAGTTGATTATATTCTGCAGCGTCTTCTGTCGCTTCCCTTAGTGTGTGTGCTGTTGTTGTTGCTGCTGTTTGAATGTTTTTCTCAGTCATTTGATTAGAGCGAAGGAATCGGAGGAAGGATAATGAAAATAAATAGCAAAAAGTGTCGATGATGAGATTGCTTTTGTGGTCCATCTCGGAGGCGGAGGCTAGTGTGTGCGTCAGAGTGTGTGTGTGTGTGGGTGTGGTGGCGGATGGATGGGACTATTTTGGTAGCAATTAAGGGGCTTTACGATGACAACCACCAGGATTGACATTAAAACTCGGCAGGAATAACAATCACAATTCTCAACTCAATTGTCGGCCCATATAATTCTGTTTTTTAACACACAATAGAATTTACTTTATGCTTTCGACTTCAAAAATACGATTTAATCGAATCATTTGAAACGAAAATATGGCTGAAAATAGGCCTATCGATAACTTGATTAACCAAAAGGCAGCCATTGATGCTATCGATATTAATCTTTAAGAACAAATTCCCAACTTTGAATTCCTTTTGAAATCCTTTAATTATGTCGAACTTTTTCTTTCCTTTTTTGGTCTTATAAACTTTCTCTTTTCTTTTATTTTCTGCACAACTAATTTAAGCAAAATTTCTTTAATTTCTTGCCTGGCTGGCTGCTTGGCTGCTTGGCTGCCTGGCTGCCTCCTTTGATTTCCTCTCCCCCTTCCCGATTTACCATTTACCATTTGGAGCTTGGGGTTTGGGTTTTTAATTACACTACACAACAAAACACAACACCGCAGTACAAATACAAATACAAATAAATGACATATATGTATTTAGACATTTGTATGCCTACCCGAAAAACGAGAAGTAGAAATCCTGGCTGAGGGGGAGGGGTAGAAGTGATGGCGCCACTTGGCCGCCATTGTTGTCGCGCTAAATTGCAAGACCCCACCGCCACCCTCTTAGTCCCTTACCCCGGCACCAAGGACTCACACACATGCTCCGGTTCTTCTTTCATTTTAATTTTTTCTTTCCTTCCCCTTTTCTTTCCCTTTTTTTCTGCTGGCTTTGCCGGCTTTCATGACTTTCCTGCCCGCTGCTCAGCCGTCCGCCTGTCACAATGGCAATATGCAAATGTCTGGGCAAACCCTTATGGCCAAAAACCGCCTACCGCCTACCGCCTACCGCCACGCCACACGCCCTACCCCCAACACCTTGCCCTTGCCTTGCCCTGCCTTACTCCTTCTGTCGCACAACGTGACGTATGCGTAACTTTTTAATTTATATTTAAATGTCACCAAAAGCTTCCACTCGCCGCAACTCGAAATCGTCACGAAGAGGAAGCCAAGTGAAAGGAAAGTCATTTTCTCTTTCAATACAACAAAAAGAAAAACTTTCATTGTGTCTCTTAAATTTATTTCTGGGAAAAGCTTACAGAGAAGTGTAAAAAAATATACTCAAAACTTTAAATGAATTTGAGTTAAATACTACTCAAAAATTTAAGAGATTCTGTCCCTTGAATTAATTATTATTATTGTTGCCTAATTAACCTTTAGTAGCCCCCCAAAAGTTGTGAACTTAAATTGTCAAATGAGAAGTAGAAAAGGCCAAAAAGCCTACAAGGCATCCATCTTGACGGAAAGTGGCAGTTTTACCCGAGAGGGGGAGAGGAGTGGGGTGGAGTGAAGCAGGGTGTCCTGGCAGAAGGACGCCACAGAATATGTATAGGGGCTACCCAAACAGAAGCCGTGGCATTAGAGGCGAAACAATTTAAGTGAGGCCCACAAGGACAACGAGACTGAGCCAGCATCCTGTATCCTACAGCCTGTACTCGGTATCCTGTACCCCCCGAAGCCTGCATTTATCCAACATGCATCTGCTGTTCTGTTTACTTGGAGCCCCACTTGGGCGGGCTGTTGCATATTTCATGGCGCCTCAAATGCCGCACTTAAGTTGACAACATCTCGGTGCTGCTCAAACACCGGGGACGGCGACGGCGGCATCCAAATGGGGGACCGGGGAGAGGCTTCAACTTTAAGTGGCTGCTTGCCCTGCAAATGCTTCAATTGGCTTAAGAATACACCGGAATGCCGTTTGCCGCCAGCTCACTCATTCTCTCTTAATTCCCGCCCCCCCGTCTGGTGGGAATACCCAAGCATACTATCTGCCCCTCCTCCCCTCTGGAAGTGAGCTTATTGAATTAGTTTCCCAATTAGAGATTGATACCAGGAGTGTGTGTGTAAGAGAAGATCTGTAAGCTCAATTCCTGCTACGATAACAGTGAATTTCTTTGTTCTTTGCACTCTAGCTAAGGGGGAGGTGGCTGTAAATATGTGTAAATAACTCGAATAGATTTTTAAGAAGCTTATAATCGTTGAATGAAAGGAGTTCTCTAGGCTCTTAAGGTAAGCCAACATAAGCTTAAGCCTAATATTACAGGGAAGCGGGTTTCTAGATTTCTACAGATCTAAGCTTCAACCTATTATTTAAATTATTAAGACGACCTCAACATGAGTTCCCCCCTCAACCAGTAAGCCCTAAAAACTTAACCAAAGAGAACAGAAGTAGATGAAATTCCTTTATTGAGTGATTACATTTCACAGAATTATAAGAGAGAAAAAAGCTGGAGAAGAATGAACAACTTTGAATGCAATTGCAGATGAGAGTATGGCGAAAAGGGATGGGTATAGTGATCCAGTTAAGTTTTAGCAAAAGATGAGGAGAACCTTTGGAGAGGCATAAAGCTCCCCCTCGACACCCCATCGAAACTGGTCAACTTTGATTGTTCAATCAAAGGGAAACTCGATGAAGCATTTAAGATTTCAAATACAGACTTAAGTGGCCAGGACTTCCTTTGGGACTTTCCTATGTATGTTTATTGGCCCCCTGCTGAAAATCGATTTATGGCATGGCGGGGAAGGAGTTAAAACCAAAGTTCATTACGAAATCATTCCATCAAGAAAATTTGCCTCGCTCTTAACAACAAAACGGTTCTCAGACGAACAAAAATCTTAAAAAAAAAAAAAGAAAAACAAAAACAAAACAAAGCAATAAAAGCACAAACTACCTTAGGAAGGAAGCGGCGGAAGGGATGGGAAATCGAAATCAAGAAGAAAAACAAAACGAAAATGAAACAGAAACAGAAACGGAAACGGAAAACTTTTAAGTATGCTATTAATGTTTAATTCGAGTTATTTAAGTTGGATACTTAATTTAGACGGGACCAGATGCGGCTGAAATGGAATGTTATCGATATAGTTTAGCCCACGGCGATGACCACGCCCCCTTCAGACTCCTCCTGACTTTGTTCCTTCTATTCTCTTTTGTTTTATTTTTAGTTTTGTTGTTGATGTTTTTGTGCGTGACCTTTTCCCATTAAATGTTAATCATAAAAGCTTCAGCCAAGAAATGTGAAAATTGAACCTCCTTACCATTGTCTGCCACGCCTTCGAGACCGAGGCCACCTCCCCAAACGCCTACAGCCTCCAACGTCCGACGACGGCCAATGAAGTTGTCTTATAATCCGGTAATTAATTTCTGCGGTCGCCCCGCGCTCATCCTCCTCATTCAAGGACCTCGCCGAAGCCCGGTCTAATGAAAGCCAATGAAAGCGCCCAAGTGACAGGATAACAAATTAATAAACTTTCGGCTGCGGCAACAGCTCGTGAAATTCGACCAGACAGCCCAGGACATCCACGACCGACCCGGCCATTGATCACCGAAGCCAACTGTTGGCTGCCACATGCCGCAAAGGACGAAAAACAACAAGAAAAAACAGGCACATGATGGTCTAGTTTATAGATTGTGCGATACCCGGTACTATTCGAAGAGTGGGAAACCTACAACTAGAAAAAAGGACATGATTATTTAAACTTTATCCTCTTTTAAGCTAATCCCAGGAATATTTATAATTTCTATAAAATAATCTACCCTTCTCTACCCAAAACTACAGGATATAAAAATCCGATCGAATAGTAACCATAATCAATATTGAAATGAAAAACAAAAACAAAACCATTATCGGTGCGGTTTAATACGATTTGGCAAGGAGATAAAGGATAAAATGTAAATAAAAGAGATTTTTAAAATTGTACTTAATTGATAGCCTGCAGGACTACAATTTTTTGTAAATATTTTTCATCTGGCATTGTGACCTTTCTTTCGTGCTTTATTAAAGCCAAAGTCTGGTTTTATGGCTCGAAATTTTGATGGCCGAGCTGTGGCCAGAAGGACTTCCAATGTCGTTAAAAATGGCTCGCGTTTTATGGCCAACAATCAAACGATATTAAAACAAATCAATACAAGTTTCTGCCAATTAAATTGGAGTTATTGAAAGTCCAATTTCTAAAAGGGATTTCTTAAATAACTTTTCTATTTCTCTGAAATATACCATGTTTTATAGAAAAGTAGTCTTTGTATCCTGCCACAAACAGGAGAGGGAGAACAGAAAACGAAAGGACAGCCCGGCAGTTACTTTGTGAAATTTGGTCAAAGGGGCATTTATCTGGCAAGGACACTGGCAGGTTGCAGGTTGCAGATGCTAGCCATCCTGGCACACCTGATGCAGTCGCTCTAACCTGTTAATCCTCGTCCGGTGGGGAGACAATAGGGTCAAACAGCTGCAACTGAAACTGAAAACTGGAAACGGAAATCGTCGCAGCAACAAAACAACAATAAATGTTGAAAAAGACCAGCAGGAGCAGCAGCAGCCGTGGGGGATTCCTGCCAGGACACACAAAAAATAAAAAGGCGAAGGACAAAAGGGGATTGGCGGACAGGAAGACCTAACATTTGTTGCGCTTTGCTCTTTGTTGCAAAGTCGTCTGTCGCCTGTCCACTTGTCCGGTTGTTCGCTTGTCGCCAGCCGGACTTTCCCGCACGCGTGTCCTTTTTGTGAAATATCAATCGGGTTGGTGGCTTCTCCACCCATCCCCATCCCCATCCCTCCTCCTTTTTACGCAATCACACGCACACACCCGCCGCACAAGCCCCACACCCCTTCTGACACCCAATCGATAGCAATCAATAAATTTTTCGTGTTCGTGTGAGTTTCTGTGTGTTTGTGTTTGACATTCCCGAAAAAAAACAAACAAACAAACACACAAAAAACTGTTGCATCCTTGGAGGTGGAAAATGGCAAGAATGCAATTCAATGGCAATTATTTTCGTTTGGAAAACCGTCGCAATGAATTGAGTGATAGTTTTAGTGGCAAAAATAGTTTTCCAATCAGTGCGATAGCCTTGCCACAGCCCCAACAAGTCCCAAACAGCCCCGAAAAATAATTCCTATCTATGGAGCTATGGCTTTTATGGAGAGGGTCCAACCAGGTGGAAAATTACCAGCCAAAGTACCAACCTTTTCCCCATACCCTTTCCTATAATTTATACAAAATAAATTAATAAATAAAATCAAAATCAATGCCACGAAATAATCATTAAAAAAGTTTGCACCTTCTTGGGTTTTTTACTTTTCTGCCTCGAAAAGGGAAAGTTAAGGGAGAGTCGTGGAAAAGGGAAACCTTCAATGGCGATTTATTACCGTTACCAACGTCAACCATATCTTACACACACACACATATATATAGGTATATATATATATATAAATATATATTTACGGTATATATTGATGTGTATGTCAGTCAAAGAAAAAAAAAAATCGATGATGCCACGACCGAAATAAAAGGCCGAAAAATAACGGTTGTCGAAATAACGGGACCACAAAGCAGGTCCAACAAGTAGTGACAGGATAGATACAGGAATATTCTTTCATATTTCAGACAGTTTAGTAATTAGGCGATAATTTCTGAATCAGATCTGAGGCCAGTGACGTCACAAACACACAGACACACACACACACAGTGGTGAGACAGTGGGGAGAGGAGAAAGTTGAAATGAAAAGCAAGAGTGAAAGTCAAAGTGAAAGTGAAAACACGGCCCCAAACAAAAGGCGTCCGGGTCTGGCAATGACATTGGAGAGATTGGCAGAAAGGCGGCGGCCTATATAGCTCTGCGTGTGTGTGTGTGTGTGTGTGTGTGTCTGTCTGGATGAGTGGGCGTGGCTGGGTAAGGACTCCCTAGGCATGCCTACATGTAATTATTTGCTCAAATCACGCAAAAATATGTGTCCTCGTTCTGTCTCAGCATCAGGCATCAGACATCCCGACATCCCGACATCCAGACATCAGGCAATGGCTTTAATTTAATTATCGCAACCTTTTAGAAGGACTCTTCATTTTATCACAGGCTTTTAATAGGAAAACTCGACATTTCTCCAAAGAAATTCCAGCACAAATAAAACATATTTTCTAGCAAATTAATAACCATTTTCCCCAACACTTTCCCAACTTTCTTTCCTTTAGAAATAAACAAAAATGTGTCCCAAGAAAAAACCCTTAACTAGCTTTTAGTTAAGAGGAAACTCTATAAATTAATAAGCAAACTAACTATTAATAACTAATAATATAACTTATAATAAATATAATCTTGTATCGGATCTAAATTACAAGCTCCTCGCTTTTTCCTAGAATCCCACAGGGCGTATACGTAATAAAAATTGTAAAGAATTTCTGATTCCCAATAAAAAACTATCTTCTAAAATCCTAACAAATCAAGTAATCTCTGGGAATTAATAAGCTAACTAATACAAGATTATACCAGATCTAAATTACAAGCTCTTCGTCCTTTCCTTAGAGTCCCACAGGGCGTATACGTAATCTGAAAATTTTAAAGGGCTTCTGACCCAAAGGGTATTTAAAACTTAGGGCCCGGCCAGGGGCTCCTGTTTTTCTGTGTCATGGGTTGCTTTCCTTCAGCGGACGCGAGGCTTTTTGTCGCCAATGCTGGTGTCCTTAAGTAAGCTTACCCACACACACACACACACACATGCACGCAGACTGAGGTCCTTGCGGCATGCTGGCATGCGTGCCACACGTTTGTGAATCCCGTCACGTTTCTGAGTTTTACTTCAAATACCATTTTGGCCAATTGCTTCTTCCGCTTGCTCAGAGTGCGTCTCTGTCTTCGTCCTTTTTATATCCCTCCCGGTACCCTGTCTACGTCCCGAAAATGTCCTGCGTGATTAAACTAGCTCCCCGCTTCGTGCATTCTTTCCCATTTTTTTTGCTGGAAAAAACTAACAACTAAGTGCGGAAATTGTTGCTTTTTTCTATCTTGCGAAAAGTTCTCCCTTTATGAGACTTGACAAATAAAAAGTCTGCGGATTAGTGAGTTAATAAAGGCTAATTGTCTTCATACCGCAGTGAAGCAACTCAAAAAGAGAATCCTTGCTAATTAATTAAGCTAAATTATTAAAATAATTGTTTGAAAAATGCATGTGCAGCAGGAAGTCAAGAATTTCTTTCAACAAAACAACAGAATATCTTTTCTTATTTATTATTTATATCCGGTGCTTGGGGAATCACTACCAGAACAGTACCGGTTATTATATATTCCATCAACCATCTTTGTTTAGATTGAAAGGACAAGGTAATTTTTGCGGTAATTTTTGTTTTAATTTTAAGTTGCTACTTTTTTTTTTTAGAAAGGTGGCCCAATGGGAAATAAAATAATTCCCAAACTACTTTCATCCGATCATTACACATGCATGTCCCTGTTCATGTCCTTGTACCTGGTGCCTGGTGTGTGGGCGTTGGCCTGCCATCTGAGTGGTCAAGGACTCGTCGGTGGGTCAAGCTCTGGTTTTACATTTACCGTTCACTGAATGCCAATGCCGAAAGCCCGCTGGGTAATGGACACTGGAGAGAGAACGAGCGGAGGACGAAGGACACTGCGGCATTAGCAACTGTAAATCATTGGCCCTGACTCTGGACGCAGGACTCGCCATTGGCAGGACTCGTTTGGAGTTTCGATTGCCAAATCCCGGTCATTGATTAGAAATCGCATTCACATTTGGACTTTGATTCCAATTTGAATGCGTCTCTTGGCTGCCTGTCTCTTGATTAATTCAACAGGATATACTTATAAAGATTCAATCTTCTTGCCATATCCTCGTACCTATACATTCCAGATACAGATTTACCTGACCGAAAATCTCAGACCCAAGGAGATAAAAAAATGTATATATTCGAGAAGCTGGCAAGCCGAGGAAGCTGGCAAACTTTTGCCAAAATATGAGATTTGCATAACTAAGCAGGCAAGTCGAGAAGAAAAGGAATTCAAAGGATGTGGCAGGACCTCCTCTCACTCTCTGAGAGTCTTTCAAGCTAAAAAGGATTGAGTTGGCAACGTCTTTATACAAAATATCGGTGATTTATTAAAAGACAACGCGGAATGCTGTTCGGTTTAATACAGAAACTAAACTTGAACTTTGACACCACGTTTGGGTTGGGATATTAGAAATATTATTATGAATTTCATATCATTATGTCAGGAATATCCTGGTAATATGCAAAACGGCTAATAGGGCTAATAGGTTATAATTTCCATTAACAATTTGGCCGACAACTGAGTGGCAGTGACAATGGGAAATGGCTTATCTGACAGGCAGCTCACGTGCCACGGCCAGGCCAGGCCATATTTTCCGACTACAAGGACTCTAGTCCTCTAGTCCTCTAGTCCTGTAATCCCCCAGTCCTCTGGGATTCATTTTCTATTCAGGAAACATGCCAAATAAAATGAAATGTATGGTTGAGAGAAATGATATTGTTAATTCCGAAAAAGCAACAATAAATCGTGGATCAGAATGATGTTTTGATATTGAAATCCTAGCCGAATGTCAGGGTCCTGTGAAGAGATGTTAATTATCCTGTCAATTCGCCGGATATGCCACAACAATGTTGATGTTGATGTTGATTCTCTTTTACCTATCGCTGAAAAATTGATGGGCACAGAGTCAACAATGGAGTGACAACCCCTTCGGACTGCATCGACTTGTCATAGTTGGGTGTCCTTTTCGCTATGCCCCAGCTATGCCAGGTATGCCAGTTACGCCTTCGGTGCTTCGTCCTTCATCCATCGTCCTTTTCGCAGCCATAGCTTGTTGGCACTTCAATTAGGCATTTAATTATCGTTTAAAAACAAACAAACTCGCCACCACTCGCCGCAAAAGTGTCAATTGCAGTGTTTAATTTTGCTGAATAAATCCCATGATTGAGGAGGAGGTCACTGGAAGTTCCATCCGAGACAGGATTTTCTCCAACTAATTGAGACTCAACTCTAATTGAATTCCAGGCCAAGCTGGAAATTGGAAACCAATCGCGAAACTTTTCCACCAACTTGCCAGCTTCCGTTTCGAAGGATACAAAATAAATGGATCCAAATCCAAGTTCAAATGGCCTTCGGCAATTCATTCAAGTTAATCCATAACTTTCCCCCTAAGAAAACTGCTGGCAAACTTCCATAATTATGTAAATGAAATCAAATTTAAGCAAATCACGACAAGTTTAATAGCGAAACTCGAGGAAATTGTTAATGGTTTATGTTTTTAATTGAACTATTTAAAGTAATACTTTGAGACTTTCTAGACTTTGATTAGTCCATAAATTATCTAATATTATATAGATTTCTATAGAACGATTCCATCTTATTAAAAATCACAACCCTAAACAAAACAGACTGAAGGGTACTTCAAATAAAAACTAAAACAAAAAGGCAGAAAGCCATCAGACCTCGGAAATAAATCTAAGTTAAGCCTCTAATAAATCAGCGATAAGCGGAGATCTCATTAGATACAGATAGAGGAGAGGGAGAGGGAGAGACGAATAGGAGCAGTCTGTAATAAGGCCAATTGAGATAAGAGCCAAGTTCATATCAGGGCCTAAACAAAAATCCATATAGACCGAGACAACCATTCGCAACCAGACTTGCAATTGGTTTGGTGCAGTGGCCCGCGATAAAAGGGTTGCGGTGTAAGGGATGGAATGAGAGAAGGGTAAGGGGTAGGCAGGATTAAGGATAACACTAATTGGAACATAATTAGCTACAAAGTGGAAAACGTTTCACTGTCAGCAGCCTGCCAAAGGTAACATCTTCCAAGGACCTCTGGCAGAGGGAAAGAGAGCAGGATTCAGGCCCAAAGCCAAGAAAATCCGATGCCGCAGCGACTGCACTTGAAAAAATATTGAGTTGCTATTCTTAGTTTCAAATACTAGATGAATTTTCTAATTATGAAAGTATCGTTAAAAAAATCGTCTCACTAAATAAATGATTCTAAACCTAAAACTAAGATTTTTTTTGTGTTTTGCTAACCTTTTTTTGTTTTGCTAAAAGAAAAGTATCTAAAGTATATTAACTTAATAAAAATAAAGTATTTTCTTCAGTAAATATTAACTAAAGCAAATACTTTATTTTTATTAACAAAAACCAAGAAAGCTCTCCGAAACATTTCTCTCCGTGCAGCCGCTTAGCCAAAACCAAAGCCAAAGTCGAAGGCAATGCCTGCAATAATTGTTTGGCGCATAATTAACTTGGCTTAAAGCTCAGGACCCGTGGAACTGGAAATTTGTAAATTTGTAAATTTGGGAAATTTGGGAATTCGGAAAATAACTGAGATGTGAAAAGCGAGACCGAGACCGAGACCGAGAGAAGTGTGATGTGAGAATCTGGCCAAATGATGAGCTGCCAGCTGAGGATGTTGTTGGGTTTGTTAGCCGGGTTAGTCAAATATTTGGCCGGCTTAGGTGTATCTATTTATAAAGCATCCCTAATGGGAATCTCCTTTCATGGCCGAAAACCCACTAATGCCGTTACGATGTGTTAACAATGTGTACGAACCAGTCAACGATGCTTTTTGGAGGCCAGGTAAATGGCAAATGGTAAATGACAAGAGAATTCAGCCTTTTTGGCCTCGTTGGTTAAAAATTTCACCTCGAAACCGGGTTATAGAGACTTCAAATTCCGGAAACAGGGAATCTCAATGACAAGAGTTTGTCTCCTGGAAGGTTTTTCCTTCGATTTTCGATGCATTTCAGGCCACGAAACTTTGACTTCCAGTTTGGATAATCAGGACTACAAGAAGCAATTGTTTTGTCTTGTTTTTGTTCTAAAATTTAAATTAAAATCTCTAAAAAGGAAAACTTAATTATTGTTGTTTGTAAATGTGAAAAATTTATCTAAAAAAACACGCCTGTTTTTAGGCGTTTTTTCCAGGGTTTTGGTTTTCAAAAATGATGTTAAAATGATGATAAAAGACAATTATTTTGGATTTTCTACCTTGATTTAAATAAATATTAATATCTAATGGGTTCTTTAAAAATTTCGCCTTAAAGCAAATCATTTTTTAAACAAGGAATACTTTGTAAATATTTTACAAGGTTTTAAGTATATAAAATCTAAACACTATATACATTAATCTGGAAATTAATTAAAGCGTTTACTATTAAGATTTTATTTAAAATTTACACAATTCTTAAGGTTTTAGGGTTTTTCTTAGATATATATTTTTAGGTTCACGATTATTTTTTTAACTAGTGCGAAGTGAGCGATGAAATATTTATAAATTTTTAATGTAAATGTTTAAATAACATGACTTTATGATATGTTTTGTGTAATTTTTATGTAATTTTATGTAATGACAATTATGGGGCATACTCGAAATGAATGTTATTTTGTTAATTATTTTCTATACCTTAATATGAATATATATTTTTGAGGGTTTTTCTTTCTATTTTTAATAATTATTATTGTTGATTAAGTAACACCTTAGGACACATGCCTTTTTTTATTATTATTATAATTAGGTTGGTTGAATTTTGGCCAGAATTTCGCCCCAAGTCCCTGGTACCGCCCCCCTTACCAATTAGCTAATGGATATTGACATGGTTTCCGGGGGATTCTTTCGGGTTTCCAAGCCAAATTCACGGAATTCATACTGACTCACCTGTCGCCGTGCGATTCCCTCTCTCTGTCGCCTTCTGGATTCGGATTCGGATTCGGATTGGGATTAAGATTGGGATTTGGATTGGGAAGAGCGGCAGCGATGGCGCCTGCCTTCTCTCCAGCGCCTGCTTCCTCAGCCCTGGCTGCTTCCTGATCCGCTTCCGATTTGGCAGCAGCACCAGCTGCTGCTCCAACTGCTTCTCCAGCTGCTCCTCCTCCGGATCCGGATGCAGCACCCTCCAAAGCCACCGCCTCCAGCTCCTCAGTCAAAGGCGGAGCCGGTGAGGCCGGCGAGGGCGGACCATTGGCCTGGGTCTCCTTCTCCTGTCTGTCCTGCTTGTCCTGCGACATTCTGATCCTTGATTTAGTAGCTGCCCGGGTCGCGTTCAAAAACAAAAGTGTTGTAATTGTTTTTTAATAAATCTCTACGGAAAGAAACCCAAGCAGAAAATTCCAAAAACACAATAAAATTCAAAAGATAAACAGAGATAAAAATCCAGCCCCATCTTGGCCAACAAAAAAAAGGAAAAATTAATGTAAATTAATTGCCGTGGCTGTACCGTCCTCTCATTCCTGCAGCCAGGACCTCTCGGCTTTCCCTTCTTGCTTTCATTATAATTTCTTCTCGGTTCTGGGTTCTGGGTTACATCCTTTTTTTTTTGCTTTTTTTTATGGTCAAGTCAAAATTAACCCACAATATTAAAGAGGAAACTGGGTTGCAAATTGTGGTTTTATTTTTCTTAGCATTTGGCATTCATTTGTTAAAATACAAAAAGCTTTGGAATTTTTCAAAAGCAATATTTTGATATTAATATTTCAGTTATTTTGAAAGTATTTTTAGAGATCTACATTTTTCTGAAATATTTTATTCCCATGGAATGTTTTCCTAATAAAATATTCATAGTTTTTCAAGACTTTCTTACCAAAACAGAGTTTTCTGAATAAAATAACTCATTTCCTTTGAAAGTATCTTAAAAAAAACGAATTATAAAATAAAAAACCTGTATTGGTTGAGGCTTAAAAATGAATTTCTTTGGAATATCAATCGCCATAATCCCTAACAATTTGTAAAAGTCTAAAGGACACAAACCAAGTTTCCGGAAAAAGCCATTGGCAAACATTCAACCATGACAGCGGACAGGATAAAGGACACACGGACACTGGACAATGGACAGTGGACCGGAAAACCGACGGACAAGTGGCTTAATGCGTCAACATCCCGCCGATTATAATCGTTCGTCAGTTCAACAATTGATCACTCCGCCAGATTAAAATCGGTACCGCCCCCTGCCAATGCCGCAAGTAATTAAAAAATAAAACAAAAATCCGCTGACGGGAGCGGCGCAAACAGCAAATCATTCACACACGCCGAGCTCAGAGCACCGATTAGATTATTTGTTATGGAAAAGCAGCAAAAAACAAAAAAAACAAAACGGCAGAAAAAAGGCGGAAAATCGGAAAAGCGGAAAGCGGTTAGTCATGGCGGCAAATGAACTGCTCTACGCCGTAATTGGTGCCGTACGGAGGCTATTTATCAGTAGCAGTTGCCGATAAGTAGGCAACACTTAATGGTAAGTGACCAAAAAAAACAAAAAAAAACGAAACATAGGGGGAAAAACAGCCATTAGCAGGACCTGTGGATACCCTAAAACTGACCACAGACAATCATATTTGATACGCTTTTTTCACAGCCATCTTCTGTGGTATAAATGTGAATTTTCACAGCATTTGCATATGAATGATTTACACGGACCCATGCATAACAAAGGACTACGACGGGATAGCTGAAAAAGGAGACAAGCAGCAAAGGAGCCGGATGTGGACTCGGAGATAAAGACGTCGACTCTGGGGGGGTGGCGACTATATAAATAAAATATGAAACTGAGAAAAACCGAAGCCATGGTAGAAAATAGGTGACCCTTGCCAAAAAAAAAGAAAGAAAACAAAACAGAAAAAAACACATGCTCATCAAATATGAAAAAGCAACTGAAAATTAAGCCAAAAAAAAAAAAAGGAAACTCAGGGGCGAAAATGGAATTTTGTGCTTAGGTCTGCACAAACTGTATTTAAGCCAAGTTAGCAGAAAAAAAAACACAGAACAGAGAATAAATGGCTTTATAATAGCTCTGACCAGGGACTAGAGAAAGGACCCTAAAAATAAAAAGGATACCCGACCTTCGATTTGGTCCTTAGTTATAGAATTTGAATTTGTTTTTATTTGCTAAACAAGCCCCTTGAAAGTCAATTTATTTGAAATATTATTTGAAACTCACACGCACTTCAAAAAAATAGAAACAAAAATAATACTTATTTGAGAGTTAAGAATCAGAATTCAAACCTTTTGATATTGTTTTATTCGATTTATTCTGTCTCTCTGATTTGCAGATCTTGATTTTCGGTTTCGATTTCGGTTTTTTTTTTCAACTTTTCCAGCACTGACTCCGCTTCAAAATACTGTTTCCAACTCTGAATAAAATTTCTCGCGAAACTTTTTCACGGCGAACCCGCAACCGTTACGTCTCAGCTCCGAACAGGAACTGAAAGTTCCGCCGATAGGGTCGTTGATAATATATCAAAATATTAACACGTCCATATTCTTTGTATGTATCAAAATTATATTTATTTACCGCAATATGAACTTTGCTCTAATATTGAAAATATTTTGATATATCTTGTGATATTTTTGTCAACTATATTTTAGCCAATTGTTTTGCCAATAATTTTGAATATAATTTTCAAAGTAAGCCGAGAGCTAAGCAGCTGTACGGCTCAAGTTGAGATACTTTTTTGAGATACTTTAGCGGAGGTACTTTTTATTTGAATTTGTTCAGTGTTGCATGGTTTGTGCCTTTGCTGCTTCGAACTGAGTTTGGGTATTGTGCGAGGGAGAAGTGCTTATGGGACCACCTATTGACCTCTCTGTTGCCAGAACACGTTGCGTGATGGGCTTTTGGGCCAGAACGAGAGATCTGAAGCTCTGTCCCTATTCTGCATCATACGCAACACGTTGGTCGCTCTGTTGCTTCTCTGACAGCTGTCTGTTAAGTGTCCTGTCAGCTGCAAGGAGTCTGTTCTTAACAGCAGGACCTGTTTGCTCTCACTCCGAAAGCTTTTTCGGAGTACAGTTCCAGCAAAACGGCAAGAATGGGTGGAAATGGGGCGGAAAATCAAAAGATTTCAAAGGTTTTTTTTCGGAAAGTTTTAAGATTAAGATTAAGAATCCTTTAAAATATAGAAAAAATAATTGATATTTAAATCAAAGGCTTAATCGCTAAAAGCTTAATTAACCCAGAGACTATTTACAAATATTTCATATTACAAAAACTTTGCTTTAATAAAAGGGTACAAAAAAAGTTCCTTTAACTTTCCAAATGCTTTTCTCTCAAAAAAATAACTGAAATAAATTTTATTTAAAGCCCAAAAAATTCAAGCAATTGCAATCTTCTTGTTTTTCACAGAATCTTTTAGCATTAGCAGGACACGCAACAAGTTAATTCCGTGTTTTCAGAAGGATAAGGAACAATAACAACCGCAACAGCTGGTTGCCAGAAAGGACAACGGAAGAAAGGCGAAAAAGGTGCATGCGTGACGGTTAAATGGATTCAGGAGGAGCCCTGCTCCGGCTCCCGGAAGGCTCCAGGAAGGCCCAAACTGTGAGAAATCTGGCTTAGTTTCACTTGAAGCCCTGCAGGACCTTCGGCCTCACCACACACAAACCTAAAAGGACTAAGGTAAGGAAAAAATTGGCAAAAAGTGGGGTCAAGCTGGGCTTCGGAATTTCACTCAATGCACTCAACAAATTTTTTAGAGTTTTTGGAAATTCTCAAAAATCAATTTTTGGATTTTCTGTCTACTTTTTAATGAATTTCTCGGCCATTTCGCAACCGATTCTGGAAAGGAATACCATTCTGGAATCAGAACTCCATTGGCCGTAGATCTGCATCAAAATATCGGGAAAATGGTGCAAAAAAATTTTCGACCTATTTTTCAGAAATTTTAAAAGGATTTTTTGCGAAAATCGGGTTTTGCGTTTTCTGTCTACTTTTTAATGAATTTCTCGGCCATTTCGAAGTCGATTCTGGAAAGGAATATCATTATGGAATCAGAACTCCATTTGCCGTAGATCTGCATCAAAATATCGGGAAAATGGTGCAAAAAAAATTTCGACCTATTTTTCAGAAATTTTAAAAGGGGTACCATCACGATATTTCGCAAAAATTTGATCGAAATTTTGTTTGTTTGATTTTGGAGATCTTTTGATGCAGATCGATGGCAAATGAAGTTCTGATTCCAAAATGGTATTCCGTTCCAAAATCGACTGCGAATTAGCCGATAAATGCATTTAAAAGTGGACCGAAAATTCCAGAAATTGAATATCGCAAACAATCGTAAAAAAATGTGAAAAAAGTGGATCAACTTTGTTTTTCCCGATATTCCTGATCCCTTGATGCAGAGCACGGCAAATGAAGTCCCGATTCACAAATTGTACCCCCAAGGAAGAAGCCTGTATCCTGCAGCGTGGCAGGAATGCTTTGACCAACGCTGCGTATACGCGATATTTTGGCACTTGACTTCCATCCGCTTCTAGTGTCATAAATATATATAGACATTATATATATAGGTATATATGGATCCCATTTTGAAGGGCCAAGTTGCAGTCAAACCAATAAATCATCATCAATGACAAGGGGATGTTGAAAACAGGTCCTGGCTCGGCGACAGGACACTCCGCCCACCGCGCAGCCCGCGCCCAAAATGAAAACACAAAACATATAAACTTTAATGGTGCCATTACTCCTTTTTTTTTCTACGTGTACGTACGGCAGCTTTTTGCCACCTAAGACGCCGCCGCCCACTAAAGTTAGCGGACGTTCCGGGAGTTCCAAGTTCTTCGTGTCGGTGTTTCCGTATGTCCGTGTGTCCGTGTGTCCGCATGTCCGCTGTCCGTTATCCTTTGCTGTGTCCTTTTTGATGGCTCTGAAACAGAGCAGCTTGCCAAACATTATGGCCCAGAGTCGTTAAGCTTCTCCGGCGTTACTTTGTTACCGTTTTACGTGGCACACACGAACCCCTGGCCCGGGCAGCAGGGCCAGGACCTTGCCACAAACATGCTGCTCTAAACGTCCTTTGAGTTAGGACCCAGAGGAGAATTATGATTGCCGAGAGCGGATTGCACATAATTTTATTAGCCGTTTGCGTTTAAACATCACACACCGCGTCTATTTATTCGCGTTTAGATGGGAACTCATAAAAAGGGGGGATAAAAAATAGGAATTTCATAAACTCAAAGAAAGCGCTCACCGGTCCCGATTATTTGAAATATTTTAATAAACTTAATTACAAATACTTACACTCGGTTACTCTTAGTCCAAAGCCTCAAAGTTCTGCCCATAACTGAGACTATATTAACTCCGTTGCTTGTCCGGTGGTCAGATTCTCCGACTCGTGGCCTGTGAAATCCTGTGATTTCTGGCATCTGTTGATTAACTTGTGGAATATTCATCCGGTTTTGCCTTTCGTTGTGCTTGGGATCAGATATCCTTTGCCGCATATTTCCATCGCCCGTGGAGAAGGCACCTGGCGCTTCCCTTGCATACGTCAACATCCTCTTGCATCTCCTCAAAGCGAATGCCAATACTCGGTACTCGGTACTTGGTACTCGGCAAGGAGCGCCAGGACATGACCGAAGACCATCAAGTGGCACTAAGAAAAGCGACACAGAGCGGCGGGAAGCTGGCCAGCAATTGTAGTCCTCCAGGAGCAAAGCCAACAATGGCCAGCTCGACATCCTTTGTCCTTTCGAAATCGCCATCAATTGTCTCTTTCCTCTGCCATTTACTGCTGGCTTTACGTTCTATATTAGATATTTTGGGTAACTCTCAAAATATTGTTTAGGTAATTTAGGTAATAGTTTATTTACTTAATGAAATAGAAATCATTTTTTTTATTAATTTATTTATGTGTTTTAAAACTTGAAATATTTCTCGTTGTATTTTAAAAGCGTATTTCAAAAATGCTTTTCTCAGCCAGGACCTCTCTCATTGTTATTATTTTCCTTTGTTTTACGTTTTTGCCTTTCATTGCCGTTCCTTAGCTTCAGAGGAGACAACAGCAGGATATTTACAGGACCTGCTGCATTCGTTAGACCACCTGGACAGGTGGGGGCGAGTGGGCAGGGCCAGGACGAAGGGAGTCGAGTGGCCAAAAAGGGAGGCAGGGGGTTATTTATAGCTCGCTAATTGAGTCAACGGCGGTTCAAATTTTCCGCCCTGGAAGCGGGAAAACCTTTTTCCTTTTTCCCATTTTCCTTTACATTTTTTTCATTTTTATTTTTTATATTTCTCAGAATGCTCACACGGAAAGTGCCCAAGTGCCCGTGAAAAGTTGTCAAAACAGTTTGTATTTTTGTATTTATTATGGTTTTTTCTTGTATATTTTTTGTTATTATTTCGTTCTGGTAAATCCTGCGAGGATGAGAAACACAGAGACACATCTGTCAAATAATATATTTTATTTTGTTTTGTTTTGGGAGTTGTTTTTTTCGAGGGAGTTTTGAGCCGCCTGCTCCTTTGCGTTTGCAGCTTGCAATAAATCATGGCCCAAAACCCAGGACCAAGGACATTACAATTCCAGCTCTCCATTGCTTTTATTTCTTTGGTTTTTTTGTTCCTTGTATTGTTACCAATATCGGCTCAAGGGCCGACTTACAGAAGGGGAAAACCGTCAACAGGAAGATAAATAAATTCAATTTTTGGCAATTGAAAACAAGAATTGTTTTAGGCCCAGAGGCATGGTGGATTTGATTGAAATTAGAAAGTGAAAACCCCAAAACCTGAAGCCCAACCGATCGCCTTTCAAACTTCAGTAAACTCTTGAAATGTTTTTCTCTCATTTTTTTCATAATAAATTTAAGCAACATTGCCCCACAAATGAAGCATTTTCGTAGCCGATAATTAGAATATAGTAAAAGGTCTACCATAAGTGAAAGTTTGTGGCAATGAAAAGTTGGCACTTTATAAAATATTTTCCCAAACTTTTAATGGCAACTGGCAAATGGAAAATTGGCAGAGCTGGGGTTAATTTTGTGGCACAAAGCATTGGTGCCACAAGAAATAGTTGCCTAATTCAATTACGAAAAATATCCAGGTTTTGTTTCGAGCTAAATTAAGTCAAGAGCTCGTGCCACAGCATGTGGAACATGCAACATTGCAACATAACCATAACAATTAGTGGGTAATTATATTTGTCTCGGTAAATTCCTGTCTCCACTAGGGATTTGCATTTGCTTTTGCAAAGGATACGAAGAATACGTAGGATCCCAGCAAGGATGCCTGGCAATGGGTGGTGGCGGGTTAGCAGAAACGGAGTGTATCCAATCATGCCGCTCGGTGTGGCATGTACTTAAGACTTTTGCATTCACCAGTCGGCTTCCACCTGCAAAACAGCACTTTGCCCCTGCCACATCCTTGCAGGTCCTGCCTCGCGCCCTGCCCTCGTCCATCATCAATCACGGTTCGAGCAGGAAATCGTTACAGCACATCGCACAAAGGCTGTCAGTGGCAGCCCCCAGGAGGGGCCAGAAGCTTGGGGAGTATGAAATCGGTGAAGGAATCCTCTGAGCTTCGGCTCGTGGAACTATGCAGGACGATAGTGTCTGATATCTGTAATTTGTGCTATGAATTTTCCCAAAGTACTGAACAAAATGGGCTATAAATTATGTGATTATAATTTTCAAAGCTTGAAAACATAAATAAATTATTACGAATCCCGATTTTATCAACTTTCAAATCCTTTTGACTTCTCTCAGTGTTTACTCGGCCTTTTATTAGAAGCTAAGAAAAAAGTCAAGTTTGGAAAGTCGCATCAGGACGAGGAGGGGACTGTTTGGGTATTCTGGCCCTATATTTAACTTAACATCGTCCTTCGTGCCGTGTCCTTCGGCGGCGTGTCTTGTCTGTTGTTGTTTTTGCCAGGATTACTTGGCTCGTTATAAAAATAAAACAAATTGAAGCAGTAAATGCAACACGACAGGCGACAGACGGACACGAGCAGGACATGGCTCTAGACAAGGAGGCTGCAGGATATGAACTGTGGTGCGTCTTTTTTTTTTTTGGTCCTGTTGCCCCAAATTCGTGAATTTCGTTCAAATCGAAAGCTTATTTTGATGCTTTTCGGCTTAGTTTGGTTTCCTTTACAATTTCCAACGAGATTTCTAATTAATTCCTTTCCTCCTTCTGTAAATATTTTATTCTGGAAACAAAATTAATGGAAATTATTTATTTCTTTTTAAAAATTGACAGGCATGGGTGCCAATATTTGAATTTTTAATTGAGATTCAGTTTTCAGTAGCCAAAAATTAATTACCTTTGACAGAGGTTCCTCTTAATCGTGCTTGAATGAATTGAAAAATCAAATGAAAATCATCTCCAATATAAAATGTTGTAAACGAAGTTTCTCTGGAAAAGTAATAACTCGGCAAAGGATTAACTCTGAATGAAATGTATTCCTTCTATTAGACAGAAAAAGATTATTTTTTCAGTTGATAAATTAAAAGCTCCCAAGATATTAAATCGTTATGAAAGAATATTCATAAAGAAAACAGTATATACATTTTAGTACTTTATTTTTATTTTATTTAAAGTGTGTTCATAGAAAAGAAAACCCTTTTTGAAACAAGAACCGAAAGTTTTCGTTTTTTTTAAAAGCTTTTTTTAGGGGCCCTTTGTCTTCTTAGTCCACTTTTTCTATAATTGTCCTTTTTCAGCTCCTTCAGCTCACCTTGTCCGTTTGCTTGTGAATTCCTCTCTGCTCATGTCCTCATGTCCTGTGTCATTTTTATGCATTAAAAGAACGCAACATCATGATGTAGGACATGGCAGAGCGCACAATCTAAGTGAAAAAAGTGACAGAAAAAGGATACAGGATTATCCTCATACTTTGTATACAAGCTACAGCATAAATCCAATTCCCAAGGGTTTAAGGTGTTGGGCTATTAATTGGCTATCAATAGTTTAAAGCTCTATTTTACATATTCTTTAAAATGTGATTGAGTTTTTCAGAGTTTACCCACCGCCGAAAAAGTGGCCATGCTGGCCTCGAAGAAGTATCCTTTCATCTGGCAGGGTCTCTGGGCTCGCATTCCGGCGATGAGGAGCGCCCTTTTTGTGGGTAGGTCGAAGTCTGTCCATTGGCTCTCGTAGATCCCATTGCCAAAGTCCAGGCTGGCACTCTTGATGTTCTCCCCGCACTTGGAGTAGATAAACAGAGCAATCAGGAGCGATCCTACAAAGGCAATAAAGTAGAGACTCTGCGGCTTTGGAAAGAGGTCCGCCACCTGGAAACCAATGAAGCAAATCTGCAGGGCGGACAGAAAGAACTGAAGGAAAATCAAAGGACGGTACTGATCGGCAATGTGATCGGCGATCTGGAGACCCTTCTGATGAAGCAGCAGAATCTGGACGAGCCCCTCAAGTTCCTCGGGTCCACCCACCGCCGGAAGGTGGATCATCCGGTGTTTGGCAATCTTGAAAATGGCACAAACATTGTACGTGAAAAAGAAGAGCAAAGTGTCGACACAGAGGGCCATGGTGACCTATAAAACCAATTTAATATGAAAATATAATATAATAAGGTCAAGGGAAACTTCATCCTTGAAGAAAATGGGTTCCCAAAGGCAACAATTTGTATGGACATTGAAAGGACGTACAAATCTAGGTTTCTAAAGCCATACAAATGGATTCCTTTGTAAATAAAGGAAACCACATTCAACTCCAAACAAACCCCTTCCCTCGTATTCTTTTAATATTTTTCAGAAAACAAACTCACCGCGCTATAACTGGCCATAACATTCCAAAGGTAAGTGGGAACATAATACAAAACCACCTGCAGATTCCAGGGATAAACCCCGTTGTGGGGCAGCTCCAGGTGGATCTTGGAATCGCCGGTTCTGCCACGGATGAGCCCGACAACAATGGCCACGAATGGTTTGATGGCAGCAAAAACTCCGGCCAAACCAAAGCATCGAGTGTATGTCAAGCTAAGGAGCTGGTCGCTTTCGTTTTCCATGTCCACAATTTCCCGGGCAGCTGGCCACTCGGAAATCTCTGCGAGAATGTGTGTTCTTTCTGTAAAAGTACCGGGAATCGTGTAAGTATCTTAACTGACCTTTCTCAAGAATACCCCTAATGCGGTATATCAGGCCAACGAATTCCTTCCGGTAATAGACGAACAGCAGGAATTTGATCAGGGTCAGCATGCTGGCAAAGGTGGAGCCCAATGTATCCGACAGGAGGCTGACCTCGGTGATGTACTTGTGGGCGGCCAGGAACATGGGCAACATGAACAGGAATAGGGGTCCCATGGTCACCACCGTCAGGAGACGTGTATCGTTGACGCTCGTGGGACTCCAGAGGTCGATACCCATGCAGCGATAAACCAGAATCTGCACGCGTAGTGACTTGTCCTGCTCCAGGACCTTTTCCTTCTCTAACTTTTGTTTCTTTCCGTAAACTTGGTCACTCATCTTGGGGAGCTTCAATATCTGATAAATTCTTGGCCCTTTCTAGACTTTTATATTCGCCAAATCAAAGGGCGTGGCGAAATCCTGACGTGCTCGGTTTTCGTGGGAAAGGAGGGTATAATGTGGTCCTTTGAAAGCTTGTAACAGAACTCTGTTCAAGGCTTATAGAGGATATATCTAAAGAGTTCAAATAGAAATAAGTGGAAAAAAGCACAGAAAAGTACAGGGTATCATACATCCTTTTCGCAAATTGTTTGGTCACAGGATTTGGCGCTGCTTTCATTTATTATGCTTCCCTTTTTTCTGGGCGGCATGTAAGGGGCGTGGATGTCAAGTGCATTCATGGCACTAATTACACGATTTTTTGTCTTGTTGTTTTTTAATTTTTGCTTTTCCCTTTCAATTTTTTTCTTCAAATGTCGGTTGTTCTCTTTTCTTGACATTCAAATGGCAGCCTTCCCAGTTCCCAGGAAGTGCATTATAATTTTAATGAGTCTGTGGAGATTTAGTCCACACGAGTCCTGTAACGGTCAAGGAGGTGGCAGGGCGATTAAGGGGTTGTACAATTATCAGTATACCCACAATTATATGCGATTTGGCAAAGCTGCCATTGACATTTGATAAAGGACCTGTAATTTGGCATACCAAACCCGATTGTTAATAGGTAATAATAAATATAAAAGAGGGTTTAAACGTCATTGAATTATATTTCGACCATATTCAATTCAAAAGTATGAAATAGTTTTAATAAATGATTTCTTGAACGGCTACCCTAAAGCTTTAATCTACGCGCCTGAAAAATACCACATTATTGAAAAGTGTTGTGTAAAACATCAGAGTTACCCTGCATATATATTTCTATTCACAGGCAGACTGTTATACAAATCTATAAATCAGATTCTGCAGTTCATTTTACTCGATAAGAAGAAAAATAATTATAGAAATAAAAATAAATAATAATAATAATAATAATAATAATAATAAAAACTCCAGTAAAGGGACTTATATTGAGAGCCCAAGCTCAGAAAAAACGTGCAACGAGTCAGTCAGCAGAAAATTGTCTAAAAAATATTTTGATGTTTAAAAAAATTGAAGTTTAAGTTTAAAATTTAAAGCTTATTTATATTTTATTTGCAACGTTTACCAAAACTCCGTGTAGTGGCATTTTACAGAACTGGAGCCACTTTCGTTATCCAACACTGCGCACAGTTGTATAACCTCTGTCAGAAATCTTTTCCATTCGCAACTAAAGCTCTACAAATAAACCCAAAAAGTAAGTAGACTGGACAGCCAATACAGTGGCCAGCCCATTAGATTATTAAACCATCTATTCTAATCCACAGAAATGGCTGGCGAAGGCGAGAAACTGACCGGCCTGTCGAAAATCTTCAATGGCACCACCATGGCCGGCCGTGCTAACGTGAGTAGCTGAAATTGAACCTTTTGGAATCTTTTGGAGCAAGAAATATACTAATCCGAACATCCACATCCATATATTGCAGGTGGCCAAGGCTACATACGCCGTTGTGGGAGTGCTCATCGCCTACCAGATTCTGAAGCCCAAGAAGAAGTAGAGCTCTCCACACCGAAATTTTCGCAGATCCGTACAGCGCTGCCGGATTCCGGTTAGGGCATTGCCCGGATTCGATGTCTCTTCATTCGGCGAGGCGTTTATATTTAATGTGTAGTGCAAGACCTTGAAGGAATAAATAAGATGAAAATGTAACACACTAAACCCAAGCGCATTATGTAACCGATCCTTGATCGGAGTGGTACATCGGCGGAAATAAGCATAAAGGGGATCCAGAGTACCCTTTGGAGATCCATTTTAGATTTTAAATCAAGCTAGAAAGAAAGCCGGTGTAGAGTCAGCCTCAGTTTATTCCATTCCCTTGTTTTCCACATCAGTTTTTATAATCACTTTGAAAACTACTATTCACCTAAGAGAATTCTTATATATCTTTTTAAAAGGAGCTATAGAAGGTCCCACAACGTTCAATACAAGTGAAAAGTAAACCCTGTATTTCCCTGTATTTCTCTAAAGGTTTATAAATCTTTCTAAAAAATTGTGTCTTAAAAGTCCTTGGAAAACCTTTTTGTGTAAAATCATGAACAAACTGCGCTCAATTCCTTTTTTGGTTTCTTTTTATATATTTTATTTAAAGTTTTTATTTCATTTCAAACTTGCTTTTAAATTTCCTCTTTTTCGTGGGTTTTGGGGGATTTTGGTTTCTGGTTTAAGGGGGCGGGGTCTTCGGAGCATTGGCTGCCCCTATATCATGTTTTTTTTTTAGTTTTAGTTTTTCAAATTTCAGTATTACTAAAAATTAATTTGAATGAATTGAATGTAAAAATGGTTTACATACATATACTTGTGTATTCATATATGCCATATAATCTTCTCATCTCCACCTCTACTAATTCCGCCT
The DNA here is from genome assembly GCA_035047325.1 of Drosophila vallismaia. Classification (NCBI taxonomy): domain Eukaryota; kingdom Metazoa; phylum Arthropoda; class Insecta; order Diptera; family Drosophilidae; genus Drosophila; species Drosophila vallismaia. Next base: position 7,723,705 of record JAWNPU010000025.1, on the reverse strand, counting down.
CCTACTGACCACCACCACCTGATTCTGCTCCTGCTTCTGCTTCGATCAACTTTCCAATCTTCCTCTTACTTCCGCCTCCGGCCTGGCCAACACCGTTATTTTTTGCTTTTGATTTCTGTGTTTTTTTCGTTGGCATTTTATCATACTTAGTGGAGACGAAAAACCAGGTGATGCTTTTAAAATATAGGTATAAATTAATGTTTATATCATTTATCAATTATAATATATGCTATATAATATACCTTTTACATGTATTGTGTGATAGCAAGCTTGCTTTTTATTTTACTTTACTCATCATTCGAGTAGTTTGTGTTTTCGCTTGTTACTTTTTTACTTTTTATTTTTCGTTTTAATAACTAAACATTGCCTGGCATAGCAAACATCCCACACACACAGTATCGAAACGATAAGTTTCGATTATTGCATGTGGGCGTGGCTGGGGGCGTGTTTATTTGTGTGTGTTTGGAATATAGTGTATGGTGTATATGGGTGTGTGTATTCGGGGTCTAATTAATATCGCTAGATGCACTTTTGATGCCATTTGAAATCATTTTTGAGGGGTGTTTCCGGTTTTGGAGCAGCAGAGCAGCCTAGCGAAAAGTGCCTTGCCATTAATTTTCTTTTACATTGCATTTGTTAATTCATCGTTTTTTTTTTATTAATTCTACTACATTTAGTCGCACGGATAACCGGGGCTGTGGGCGCGGCAGAGTCGGGGCTGATTGGGATTTGGGAGTTCGGAGCAGTGAGAGTTCCCTGGCCCACCGGTCCACCGGGATCCGATCCGATCCGATCCGTTTTTAGCGGGTCACGAGTATAATCGTATTAATTACTGGTATATATGTCTGATTTTTGTTTTAGTTTTTTTTGTTGTATTCGTTAAAAATGTATTGCTGGAGTGTTTTTGTTGTTGCTTGGATTTTGCCTCTATATATATTTATGTTGGTGTGTGTTTTGTATGTGTTGTTTTTGTTGTGTTTTTGTGTAGTATATGCCATACATATCATATCCTTGTTAAGTTACAGTTACATAATGAATTACACATTTATATAAATTGTTTAAATTTCATTTTGTTTCTTTGCCACCCCCGTTTCGTCGTTACCATTCTAGCTTGAGCATAAACCTTCTTCTCATTCTTGTGTCAATTGCAATTTTCCGACTATAGCCTAGCGCAAAATTACTTTTTAAAATAACAGATCCTGGAAATGGATCTCCATTTCCGGCAACGACCCGGGTTGGCAGCACTGGCAACGGCGGCGTTGCCACCCATGTGCGATTGCGCTGAACACTTTTTTTCAAATTTAAGCTTTAGGACCGTTAAATCTGTTTCTTTTCTTTTCTGCAAGTTTCGTTTATCTGGGAAATCGATATTCGCCAGCCGAATACAATTTGTGACGCACGAGTCTCTGATTTTTTAAATAAAACAAGTTGTTTACATTTGTTTTACTTTGAACCTAAGTTTGCGCTTAAACAAAACTCTCCTATCGCCTTCTCTTTCCTGTCTATGTCTGTCTATCTCTCTCTTGTTCGTTTCTGCCGTCTCGACATGAAGCATCGAAGTGAATCGATCGATGGATAAAGATAGAGATATAGATTTTTATATATATAATGTATATTGTATCATAAACATAAATTAAAATTATTAGTTGATTTTTGTTGGTTGCAAAAAAATTAAACAATATTTATATATATAAAGAAATTAAAGCATACGCAGCGCCAAAGGTTTTGTTTCGATTTTCTTTTTTCTTTTTCTTTTTCTTTTTGTTTCTTGTTTAAGGGCAGAGACTCTACTACAAAAATCATAAGTATATAAAGTAATATAATATTATGTAAATTTGTTTGACAAAAAATACACTCAGCTATTTTATGTAAGTATGTATGTATATGTAAATGTATGTATGTATGTAGTAGTGTGTGTGTGTGTGTGGGTGTTGTGTGTGTGGGTGTGTGTGTGTTGCATTTTTTATTTTTTATTTTTTTTTGTAGTTTTTTATGTTGTTAAATATATCTTGCTTGCATTTTATTCCCTTACTCGTTTTCTGATGTACTTTTTGCCATCTCTTCCGTTGCATTTAATTATTTTTTTTATGCTTTCGCTTGCTCTTGCTGTTCCTGTTTTTTATGTTTTTATTTTTTATTTTTTGTTGTGGCTGTTTTTTGTTTTTTTTTTCTGTTTCTTGTTTCTTGTTTCTTGTTTCTTGCGGGAGGACTCCTTAGCCACTCTACCGTCCTACTTGCATCCATTTTGCAATTCGAATGTGTTTTTTATTTTTTTTTTGTCGTTTTCGATTGTTAATATTCCAGTTTTGGGCGCCATCGATAGTGTTATTCTCTTTCCGTTTCCGGTTTCGGTTTCGGTTCCGTTTCCGGTTCCGGTTCTTGTTGCTGCTGTTGTTGTTGTTTGTGTTGTTTGTTTTGTTTGTAATCCTTTATCCAAATCCGTTGGTGTTGCAAGGTATCTCTTCCGTCCGCGACTGTGGGCCACAGGGACTAGTAGTAGCTCAGTTTGCATGCCACTCGCCACGGTTGGCTCCGCCGCCGGCTCCTGCGGCATTGTTGGAGTAGTAGGGCTTGCCCGGTCCAGAGCCGGAAGCTCCGCCCGCTCCACCGCCACCTGCGCCGCCGGGGCCACCGTTGCCGCCGGGACCACCGCCGTTGTTGCCGCCGGGCGGACCCACAGGTGCGTTGCCATTGCCACCGGCACTGCCGGACACGCCAACCTGAGAGCCACCGCCTCCTCCGCCACCGCCGGCGCCACCGCCCGTCACCTGACGCATATTCTGGACGCGCTGCGCCGCCGCTGCTGCGGCCGCCGCCTGCTCCCGCTGCTGCTGCTGCTGCGGATGCTGGGGATAGTTGTTGGGTCGCTGGATGGGTGTCGGATAGCGGCCCTGGCCACCGCCGCTCTGTCCCACACTGCCGACACCGCCGTTGCCGCCACCATTGCCGCCGACACCCACCTGGGAGCCGCCACCGCCGCCGCCGCCGCCGTTGCCACTGCCGCTGCCAACAGCTCCGCTGCCGCGTCCGCCGAGGGCGTTCATGTTGGGGCCTCCGTTACCGCCTCCAACGCCGCCACCGACGCCGCCCTGGCCCTGGCCCTGGCGCTGCTGCTGTTGCTGAGATTGCTGCTGCTGCTGGAGCACCTGATTCTGCAGATCCCACTGAAAAGGATGGTAAGATTCAGTACCAGGATCGGGTAGGCAGACCGGATGCGGGACACTTACTGCGCCATAGTTCTTGTGGTGCGGCGGACTGGGCTGCGACTGCACTTGCTTGGCCAGCCCGAGGCTCATGTCGGCGCTCAGTGGACTCTTTAGCTGTCGTCCCATCTGCGAAAAGGACAAAGCGATTTTAATATTTGTTTTGTAAATCCTGAAAATCCTTGTAAATCCCCAACAAAAAACGCTACCAATGTATGTTCCTAATTGAGTGAGTTTACAAAAGGATTAAAAGGAATTTCTTAGCTCTACTTTAAATATTCTTTTTTTCCTACTAATTCCCACAATAAAATCTTCAGTAAAAAATAATTGATCACCTTTTGTTTTTATTTATTGTTTAATGTTAAATGTTTATTTAAGATTAAGATGTTGACAAAATTTCTAAAATTTTGCTTTTGCTTTTGCTTTTGCTTTGACAATGTGGGAAGCGAGATTAACATTTTTGATATGGCAAAAAATAGAATGCATTTAGTTAGGAAATAATATCCTTTTGTTTTTTTTTTTAAATTAAATATTTTTAAGGATAATACTTGATGTTTTAGGAAGAAGTTTTACGTAGAAACCCAGACAAAATTCCTGTTTTTAAACCCAATATTATATAGATTCTCATGAGAACTGAAAGGATATATGAAAGGATATCGAAATCTAATCGTGAATTATTGCTTCTACTCATCGCTACTCAATCTAGAATTTATGTGAGAGCCTGGCGGCAAATCCTGGCCCATTTCTTACCGAGTCCTGCATGTGTCCTTGGCCCTGGCTGCCTTTGAGGTACGCGGCTCCAGGCGTCGGCCCGCCGCGGTACTGATTCATATTGGCCGCCGTCAGCAGCTGGGAGTTCATGAACTGCGTGTTGAAGCTGCCCATCGTGTGCTGGGTTTGCGGCGGTCCCGGCGGACCGTTCGATCCTGGCGGTCCGCCCTGGTGTCCGCCGTACAGCCCGTAGCTCTGCGCCCCGCCATTGCCCTGCGGCGGTGGTCCGCCATAGAACTGGGGTCCGCTGGGGCCGCCCGGCGCCGAATTCGAGTAGTAGCTGTTCGACTGGATCTGATGGGCGCCCGGCGGTGGGCCGCCCTGTCCAGGATGCTGGGGCGGAGGCGGTCCCGCATAAAGATTCATGTACTGCTGAGTGGTGGCATAGGGTCCGGGTCCGGGTCCGGGCCCAGGTCCCGGTCCACCCGGTCCTCCGGGTCCACCTGGTCCGCCCGGTCCGCCGCCGCTGCCCGCCGACTTGGAGCCTATGGCCCCGATGGGCTGCTGACTGGGCGGTGGCTTGCTCGCCCCCGAAGACATCATGGAGTTGCTGTTGGACGAGATGATAGCCACGGCCGCATGGCTGCTGGGATTGCTCAGCTGCTGGGAGCTGGGCTGGCCGAAGGGCCCGGGTCCGACACTGCCGCCCAGTCGGAACTGGGTCGAGAGGCTGGAGTACATGTCCGGGGTCGGGGCCGTGGGCGGGAGGCTGCCGCCGTGCGGCGTCTGCATTGCGTACGCGTTCACATTGACGTTGAAGGGTCCGCCACCGGCTGCTGCCGCCGCCGCCGCTGCGGCCGCATAGTGGCCCGGGTAGCTGTGAGCGGCCGCCGCCGCTGCCGAGTATGCAGCGGGCGAGCGGCTCGAATGATCGAGCGAATGGAATGAAGCGTACAGATTGCCGCCCTGCGACGGTGGCGGTGGCATCTGAGACGAGTTGAACACTACGGCCGGCGGGCTGGGGATCGTGGGAATGCCTCCGACGCCGAACTGCGGCGATGCTTGGTAGAACGACGGCTGCTGCTGTTGCTGCTGCTGCTGCTGGTGTTGCTGCTGCTGGTGCGCCGCCTGCTGCTGCTGCTGCTGCTGGGAGTGCTGCTGTTGCTGTTGGCTGGGCGGCGGGGACATGCCCAGATGCTGTTGCTGCTGCTGGAGCTGCTTGGCCTTCTGGTGGGCCTGCTGCTGCGCCTGCTGCTGCTGTTGCTGCTGCTGCGGACTAGGGTAGTCCTCCTGCTGGAACTGCTGCTCCAGGGAGCCGGCGTCGAAGGGCGAGCCATGGCCATAGCCATGGACGGGACCCGGCGAGGACAGAGCGTGATGCTGGTGGTGGACCTGCTGTTGCTGCTGCTGGTGGTGCTGCGCCTGCGCCGCCGCCACTGCTGCTGCCTGCTGCTGCTGGTGGTGGTGGCTCTGCATGTGCACCGCCGAGACAGCGTAGTGGGGCATCTGCTGGTGTGCCTGCTGCTGCTGCTGCTGCTGCGAGTGCTGCTGCTGCTGCTGGTGCTGCTGTTGCGAGGCAGCCACCGCAGCGGCCACGAACGAGGCGGCGCTCATGTGGCCGCTGGCATCGTCGCCCGCCTGCTGGGATCCGACGCCCACGCCCTGGACCTGCGACTGCTGTTGCTGCTGTTGCGCCACCACCTGGGCCTGCGCCTGCTGCTGTTGGGGCGTCTGCTGGGATTGCTGCTGGCCCGAGGAGGGGCCATCCGACATGGGGGTGGCCGACTCCCAGACCTTCTTCACGCTGGCTATCTTCATGTTGAGATCCGCCGTCGAGTTGTTTTGCTGCTGCTGCTGGGAGTGTTGCTGCTGCTGTTGCTGCTGTGCCTGCTGCTGGGCGGAGGTCTTCTCGATGGGATCCACCACCTTGAGAGGCGTGGTGGGATCATCGCCAAAGTTGAAGCCCAGCTTCATGTCCTGCGCATCCTCGCTGCCGGTCACAGACACCGCCGCAGTTGTTCCCTTGCCGCCAAAGTTCATCTGGGAGAGGGCGCTGGACAGGCTGTCGACGCTGCTGGTGGGTGGACCCACTCCTGGGCCGCCGCTGCCTGGTCCCGATCCGGGTCCAGTGGCTCCCACAGGCTTGGCTCCCACGACAGCCGCAGCCGCCGCCTGTTGCTGCTGTTGCTTGTACGTTGAGTTCTCGAATATGATGGTGTTGACCGGCGCACCGGCGTCCAGGAGAAGATTGGCCGCAACCGATGGCCCGGAACCGACGGCTCCCAGCGACGACTTCTCCCCGATGGCGGGCAGCTTGCCGCCCGGTGCCTTCTCACTGCCCACCACTGAGCTGGTGGGGTCAACATTCTTCTTCTTTTGATCTGCCTGCCCGGAAACTGCGGCCGCAGCGGAAGCGGCAGAAACGGATCCAGCCGCTAAGCCTGGTGGCAGGCGGGCTGGCGAATCCTTGAGCGCCTCGTCCTTGGCCAGCAGGGCAGTGTTGTGGCCGGCAGTCTTGTCCTTGTCCTCGCCGCCTAGGGCGGAGTCCTTGTCATCCTTAATTGTTGCTTTGTGCAGGCCAGCGCTCAGTGCCAGCTGGTTCTGTTTGGTCTTGTCCAGATCCGCTTCGGACTCGGAGCTGCGCTGCAGCTTGCCGTACTCCTCGTAGCCTAGTCTTCCGTAACCGCCAGGTCCACGACCAGGACCTGCTCCCACCGTTCCACCGGACGAACCACCGGTTCCCACGGGCTGGCGCCGGAACCCAGCGGCCGAGCTTCCTCCGCCACTGGAGAGGCCACCGCGACCACGACGTGAGGGTTCGCCGCGTGGCGAGAAGCCCGCCTTGTTCGCCGCCGCCGCTGCCACTGTCTGGCCTTGGTTGGGGGCACTGCCGCCCGACTCCTTGGGGCTGCGACGAGCTGCACCGCCTCCACCTCCGCCACTGCTGTAGCAGTCCTCATCCACGTCCTCCGAGTGCTCCGACTGCTCTCCGCCGCTGCCATAATAGCGACGACCACTGCCCCGGCTGCCCCACTCCTCCGAGTGCTCCGACTGCTCTCCACCGCTGCCGTAGTAGCGTCGACCACTGCCCCGGTTGCCCCAGTCACCGCCGGCGTTCCTCTGGCCGCGGTAGTTGCTGCCGGAGTTGGATCCGCCACTGGCGGCATAGCTGCGTCCGCCGCGTCCACCGCTGGCTGCTCCGCTCCTGGGACTCGGTCTCTTGCCTCCTCCTGACTTGTCCTCCTCCTTGCCCTTGGCCTTTTCCGCCTCCGCCTGCTCCAAGGAGGCCTTGTCCTCCGCGGACTTGTCATCGCTAGGCTTCTCCGGTTCCACGCTGCGGCGGAGGATCTGGGTGGGCATGGGCTCTGGTGGCGACACCTTCTGCTGCTGCTGTTGGTGTTGTTGGGGCGAGGAGGGAATCTGTTTCTGGGATGCCTGCGAAGCCTCCTCGCTGAGACTCGGCTGACGAGCTGGACGCTGCAGGATCTTAATCTGCACCGACGAGTCGTGGCTGTGGGTGGAAGAGAAGCTCTCCTCGCGATGACGATGGTGCACCTTCTGCTCGGCATCCGTCTGCTCGGCCCACGAGGAAGCACCGCCTCCCATCAGGCTGGAATCGTCGCCGCCCGACGAGATGCTCGTCTTGCGGTGCGAGTTCTCCGAGATGCTGCGTGGCAGCACCTGGGTCTGCCGGTACTCCTGGCCGCGAGTGAATCGCTGCTGTTGCTGCTCCAACTCCTGATCTTCGCGAGCGCTGGCGCTGTCATGACGGTTGCGATTGTATCCGCCACCACCACCACCGCCGCCGCCGCCGCCTCCTCCTCCAACTCCCCCAACACTAGCTCCTCGCTGGGCATAGCCACTGGAAATGCTGCGTCCTTGGCCGGCATTGGAGGGTGGTCCTCCCACTCCTCCGCCGCTGCCACCGCCGCCGCCACCACCGCCTCCACTGACTCCGCCCTTCTGCAGGTAGCGGGAACTGCTGTCAAAGGCGCTGTTGGCCGAGGCGCTCTTCTCCAGACGCGGCAGCTGCTGCTGCTGCTGTTGCTGTTGCTGCTGGCGCTGGAACCGTGGCGGTAAATTCGATTGGAAATGGGTGAGGAAAGCGGACTTCTGGCCGTAGTCGCCGCCTCCTGTCGACGACGATGAGGAGACACCGCCACCGGCCGCTCCCGTGGGCGTTACGCCGCTGCCCAGGCTTGAAATACTGCCCCTTGGTCGACGGTGCTGACCTCCGCCGCCGCCCTGGCCTCCGCCCTCGTCCTCGCTGACATTGCCCAGTGGCGCGGTCAGAGGTGGAGCCTCGCTGGACGACGAAGCCGATGCCGACGAGGACGAGACTAGTCCTCCGTCAGCTCCAGAGGCTGCTGCAGCCGCTGCTGCCGCCTTCTTGCTGTTCATCTTCATCTCCAGCTCCTGCAGCTTCTTGGCAGCCGCCTGCTTGCGCTCCATCTCGCGGCGCTCCTCCTCCTCCTTGCGCTGCTTCACCCGCTCGTACACGCTGGCATCAAGAGCAATCCCTCCGGCCACGGGAGCTCCCACGTTTCCAGAGCTGCCGCGATGGCCATTCTGCTGTCTGATCTCCTGCTGCTGCTGCTGCTGCTGTTGCTGCTGATCCTGGACTGCATCCTGCTGGGACTGGTCGCGCTCGCTGCTGTCCTTACCGCGCTGCCAGCTGGAGGATGAGTTTGAGCTGGACAGCTTGCGCTGATCATTCCCAACGAGAGAGGGTTGGGCTGACTTGCCAGGCTGCTGCTGCTGCTGCTGCAGCTCCTCCGGAGTGGACTCGTCGTCCGAGAAAGTCAGTTTCTTTGTATAGTCAATGTCGTCCTGCTTCGTCCAGCTGTCGTCCTTGGCGATGGCGTTCAGACGCTCCAGGTCCTCCTCACGGATAATGGGACGCTGCATCTGGGCCACCTCCGGCTCCACGACATAGTCCTTGTCCACCTTGCGTCCACCTCCACCACCGGCAGGAGCGGCTCCGTTGGCCTGCTGCTGCGATTGCGGCGGAGTCGGGGATCCGCTGATGCCCAACACCGATTGAGGGGGCGATGAGGCGGCCGGCGGACGCTTGGGAATGGCAGTTGCTGCTCGGAAGCCACTGCTGCCCATCACGGCCGGCGATGCGGAACGCCCGCCCAGAATACCGTTCTGGTAGGGAACGCTGGGAAGGGCAGACGAGTCCGAGGAGTTGCCGATTCCGCTGCCGATTCCTCCAGCTAAGATGCTGGCTGCCGTGGCCACAGACGCGGGCAGCGGAGCTCCGCTGCGCATGAACGAGGGCATAAGTGAGAGTATGGGCAGGGGAACGGCTCCGCCGCTGCCAGATCCTCCTCCAGAGCCGCTACCAGCTCCGTTGCCCGCCAACTGGTGGTGGTGGCCCAGGCCCTGTGGGTTCAGGCCCAGGTCTGCGGCCGCTGCCGCTGCAGCTGCTGCCGCTGCCGCCGCCGCTCCCTTGGCAGCCTTCTCCTGCTGCTGGAGCCAAGCGGCCGTATCGTTCTGAGGACGCAGACTCATCTCGCCGAGCTCCGCGGAGGAGATGCCACCGCCGCCGCCGACGTCGTCGCTTCCATCTCTGTAGTCGCGATGCGAGTGGTGGCCACCATACTGACGTCCATGTCCGTGATGGTAGTCGCGATGGTGCTGCTGGTGCTGGTGGTGATGCTGCTGGTGGTGGTGTTGATGGTGGTTCTGATGGTTCTGGTAGTGACCCTTGCTCGCTCCCGATCCGGAGCCCGATCCTACACCGCTGCCTGATCCCGAACCGCCGCCGCCTCCTCCACCGCCGCCTCCGCCGCTGCCAACTGTGCCGTCCAGCGTGGGGAACTCGTACTGGAACTGTGGACTCTGGTAATGGGGCACCACTTGCTGCTGGTGCGACTGCGACTGCCGACCAAAGTGCTGGCCCGAGCCGCGCTCGTGTCCCGTGGTGATTGCAGACCATGATTTGGGACCGCTCGCTGATCCTCCTCCGCCGCCGCCTCCTCCTAGAGAAGCACTAGAACCACCTCCTCCCAGAGAGTTGTTGATTAGTTTATAGTTTTTACTGCCGGCGTTGTTGTTATTGCTAAGATTGCTGCTATTGCTGCTGCTGTTCGCAAACTTCCCGGAGGAGTTGGGGCCGAGGCCGATGTTGTTGTTATGATGGTGCTGGGTGTGGTGATGCTGATGGTGGCCGCTGCCAGATGCAGCTCCGCCTCCGCCTGATCCCGCACCGCCGCCTCCTGTTATACCTCCTGCTCCTGCTGATCCTCCTCCTCCTCCGCTGTGGGCAGTGGCGTTGTTATGGCTAGTATTAGATCCTGCCGCTCCACCTCCTGCTGCTCCGCCACCAGATCCCGAAGATAATCCTATTAATAATATATTTTCAATGTAATTATAAAGCTTTTGGATTAGATAATCCAACAATAACCCACCGTCGACTGAGACTAGGAGATTGTTGTTGCTGCTGGTGTTGGTCTCGGCCTTCAGGGATGGCAGATTGGCTGGTGGTCGCCTAGCGGACGGCACTTTGCCCAAGATTTGCATTCCATGTTTACGGGGCACTTGATTCTTCTGTGCAGATGGTTCATTCGATTCGCCCTGCAAATTATTTAATTCATTAATGAATAAAAAACCTTTTTTTTTTTTGGGCAAAACTCTTTCAATAACTTACGCGGCTATTCTTGTACATGCGATTTATATCCAACGCTGTAAATTTGGGCTTGGCATTTCGCTCTCCCCTACTTCCCCCCAGTGTACTCATGCTGCCAATAGATCCTCATTAGCGTTAGCTTCCTTGACGCCGCCGCCGCGCTCCTCTCTCTCTCGACACGGAGCTGCGCTGGAGGATTTGGACGTGGACGCGGACGCGGACGTGGACGTGGACGTAGACGTAGACGTGGACTGGCTGGGCTTTGGGTTTGTCAAATCAAATCGTTGCTCAAGCTCCTCGGGCTCCTTCAGGCTCCTTCAAGCTTCTCTTCTCTTCTCGTTCTTCCTCAGTCTTTCGGGTAAGCTGCAATACGGCAAAAGATTTTTTTTAGATTTAAAATTATTTTCTCGCTATAATTTTTTTGTTTGTTTGTTTTGTATCAGCCGGGTTCTTGGTTCTTTTTTTTCGGGTACTCTGCTTCTTTGCTTCTAACGCTGCCACCCCGCGCGGACGCACCGAAAAAGAGTTCTTTTTTTTTGCAGTTATTTGTAATATTCAACATTTACCGCAAAAATCGGCAACTTGCGCGCGCATTCGTCGAGAGGAAAGTTGGAAAAAAGTAATATTATTATTGCACATACAGATATGGTCGGCGATAAATTGAAAACTGTCACAAAAAGTCATTCCAACGGGGTTTTTCTAGGGAATAATCGTATAAAAAAAACATCGCAAAACGATAGGAAACGATAGTAACCGATATTTTAATAAAATCGGGCTATAATTTTATATATGATATAGATTACTATTTAATACTTTTTTTTTATAAAATATATTTTATAATTTTTTGTTTTTTTTTTTGCTTTTCTTTACGATGAATATAGCTTTTTTTTTCGTCTCAAAAGTTGGCAACACTGGCTGGCTGGGAACAATGGCCGACAACCGTCAACCGACAACTATAGCAGAAAAATCAGCAACAACGGGGGCAGCGAAAATCCTCCCAACAACAATGACTGGATGAAAGCGTTTAGAATGTGAGCGATTTCGGTTGCTGCACTGGCGGTTGGCGGTTGGGGGCTGGGGGGCTGTGTTCGGTCGCAAGACAATGCAAATGCTTGGCAACAATTATTTTCGCCTTTTTGCAGGGAAGAAGAAAAAAAAAATGAAACGGAGAAAAAAACAAAAACCATTCACAAGCAGACACACACACACGTACACACACACCGAAGCACACCCGAAAGAACGACGCTGCGATGGGTTGGCTTTGTTAGTTCTTATTTAATCGCCGTTTATAATTTTTATTAAACTTTATTCGATCAGATCCTTTTTATTATTTATTTGCAAGAGATTTGAAACTCGAATAATCGCGTTAAAATGTACCGTTTGAACACCGCACGCACACACACACGCATGCACACAAACCGACACATGCACCGAGTTTCGTTTGTTAGAGCAAGTCAGAGCGAGAAAATGAGGAGTAATGAACTAACTGGCTTTAAAATGCAGCAATTTGTTTGCTTTCTTTCCGTCGTTGACACAGCGTGCTTGCACTCAGTTGCCTGTTTTAAGTTGTGAAAAAACAGACTGCGCTTTGGCGTTTAGTTTGCAGTTTGCCGTTTGCACAAAACTTTTAATTTCGTCCAACACGAAGTTTGCCGCTGCTTCTTCTTCGCCGAGTTCTTCCTCTTCACTGTGAATCTTTTCGCATGTATTGCGTGCGTGAGTTGTGCCGCACGCGGCGTTGCCACCTGGTCGCTTCCGATATATCGTATCGGATATTGGGTGTCGTGCGGCGGGCGGTGGGCGGAACAAAAAGCACCTGGCAATAAATAAATCGTTCCAAGCACTGCTGGCGACGCACCTTTGTTTGTTTGCCAATTGCATACAAACGGCCCGGACACCACGGAAATATAATATGCAATGACAAATGCAACTTGGTGGCAAATTGGTTTCGCTCTAGAGCCAGATGTTCTGGGTAACAGCACCGGAAATATGATCGCCGGACGTTTTAGCTGGAACCCCGCATCCGTGCATCGGTGCTGGTTGCCACATTTGAAAGCCACGAATTTCCCCTGAATCCACCACCGAGCCAGGTGTTTAGATTACCTTGCTTAGAATACCCCGCACAGCTTTGATTTTAGGAATTTCTATATCGCCCGCAAGCTAACGCCGGCTCTGAACATGAACAACAACAAAATGAATTAAATGGAATTAACAAAACGAAAACAAAGTTAGATGGAAATGGATTTTACAGAAAATAACAAAATGCGATGGAAATGATGAATCGAAGGGAATGAACGGACGGCATTTGGTAATGTGTTTTTGTCTCTTTTCATTTTTCAAAATGGCGATTACTGCGCTGTCTCGCTTGCTCGCTCGCCCTCTCTCTCTTCACGCGTCGCGGTTAACGAACTCTAAAATTTATTATTATTATTATTATAAAATTGATGAAGAATATCTGGCGAATGAATGAAGCAAAATGGCAAAATAAAAAATATGTAGTAGACAGCTCAAATACGTACAATGCACAATTTCTAATAAGGTGTGGAAATGGGCATCGAGTCGGAGGAGGCTCCTTGAATCACTTGAATCGCTTTTCACACGACTTCTTTTGGCGATTTTCACTTACACACGCGCGCCCTTTCGACTGGGTTGGCAATTGGCTTTGCTTTTCACTATTTTTTCGGCGTTCTTTTCACGTAATACGTAATTGTTCATTAGTTTAAAATCGTATGTATTATTTTTTTGCCATTTTGCGGCAAGCGTTGCCAGAATATGATTGCGTGACGTTAGGGTGGCCAGATAATTTCCGTTTGCGAATATTACCGATACTTCGATAGCCTGAGAGATGGAAAACTTAAAATTTGACTTTTATTTATCAATATCAGTTATCAATTAATTTTATATAGAGGTGTGTAGTTTTAAATTGTAAATTAAATAAACTATGGTAATCGTTTTTCTTTTATGATTCCCTTCCCTAGCCACTAACTCACATCACTAATTATGTTGTTTACAGCGTAGCAGCTGAAAATTGCATTTATTTCGAATTGCTAGAGAATTGGCTCCTCCACGATGATTTGCCGCCTCTGCCTGCGCAGCCTGAGTCCCGGCACAGCCGTTTTTCTTTTCGAAACGAACGAGACTCTGGCGGAGACGCGCCTGGTTAAGATAATCGCCAAGTTCCTGCAAATGGAAGTAAGCGGAGGCCGACGAACTCCTACTTGTCAGTTTAATTTCAATGTCACCCCTTTTAGATCCTTCCCGACGATGCAATCTCGACCAGCGTGTGCACAGAGTGCTGCGAGCACCTGGAGGACTTCCACAGCTTCTGGCAGCTGGTGGAGCAGAAACAGAGCACGATCATGAATGAGGAGTTTATTTCCGTGGACGTCGATTGCGGCGACCTCAAATGGACAGGCGGCGTGGACGTGAACCTCGACGAACTGGCGCTGCCCGCGGGCGACGTCGACGAGAAGCCTCTGGACATGAACAACCTAAGTTTGTTGGGAAGCGTACTCGATGTGAATGTGGACAGTGTGGAAGTAAGCCCCTCCAAGAAGCAGTCCGAGGATGGAGAGAAACCTTTGATACAGAAAAGTGATAATAGCGATTCGGAGCCCGAGCCGACATCGTTCCCCGCCGAAGATTCATCTTCTGATGGTACGTTTCACGCTTTTATCGTAATCTCTTTACTGATTTCGGGTTTTTCCAAAGACGAACCACTGGTCCGGCTGAAGGGAAAGATAAAGTCGAAGCGCAAGGTAGGCACCCGCTCAGCTAGGCTTAAGCGATCGATTACCCTTCAGCAGGAGCTCAAGGAATTGGTTACCGGTGGCAGCCGGCGGCGCACCAAGCAGTCCACTGAGACCTCCGAGCTGCAGGAGACGGAGCTGCAGGCGGTGCTTGAGCGCAAACCCAAGGGCTGTTCCCGCGCCCAGCTGGCCAAGCGGTATGAGGAAGCCATCGCCAGTTACATGAGCGCCAATTGCGATCTGTGCGACTTTAGCGCCCCGTACCTGTCCGACCTAAAGAATCATTTCCAGGAGGTGCACCAGCGCGAATACTACATTAAATGCTGTGGCAAGGTCTTTGCCCGAGCCTCCAAGCTAATGGATCATATCCGTAAGCATGTCAACCCCAAACTCTTCACGTAAGTCTTTGATTTATTTATGAAATTTATAAACCGTAAAGGATTACATTATTATTCTATAATAGATGCACCATCTGCCAGAAATCGCTCAATTCCCAAGACTACCTGGCCACCCACATGGAGACGGTGCACAACAAGGTGGCCCAGGTTCTGAAGTTTCCCTGCGCCAAGTGTGATCGCACCTTCAGCAGCGAGCGCCGATTGGCCAATCATTTGGCCAAGCATGACTCTGACCAGTTGGAACACACCTGCGAGATCTGCTGCAAGAGGTGCATATCTTTCGTTTCATCATTTCATATTCGCATCCCTTTCTAATCCGGTTCGATTTACTTTTTCCAGCTTTGCCAATGTGCATCGTCTGCGGCGACACATTCAATCTATCCACGAGGATCTGCACCGGCACGTGTGCGATATCTGTGGAAAGAAGTTCAAGTTCAAGCCCTCCTTTGATCGTCACCTGCTGGAGCACCAGGGCGTGGTGGCGCCCGCCATGGAGTGCTCGGTATGCGGAGTATGGCTGAAGAACGAGCACAGCTTGCGCCTGCATCGATTCACCCACGATAGCACGGACACTGAGTGTCCGCACTGCGGCAAGACTTGTTCGTCGCGCACCGCTCTGCGGGGTCACATCAAGTATGCCCACAAGCTGACAACGAACCTGCAGTGCACCTACTGTGAGAAGACGTTCAAGCAGCAGCGCAATCTGGACGAGCACATGGCCATTCACACGGGCCTGCAGCTCTACAACTGCCCGCACTGCCCCAAGGAGTGTCGTTCTCGTTCCAACATGTACGTGCACATCAAACAGCGCCACGCGGATGAATGGCTGCGTGCCAAGATGGCCCGCTCTCACAATCCGCAATTCAAGCCTGGTTCAGAGGCGACTGCCGCGCAATCCTGATACCGAATCCAAGAGTGAAACGGATTGAGCTTCATTCTAACTTTAATCTATTCCTTCCACCTGGATTTCCCCTCTTTTTATGATAATTTTGTTATAACAAAACTATGCAAAAGCTAAATATGAATCACTATTGTATCTGAGAATCTAAATTAAGAATTTTTATATGGTTTTAAGCCATAAGGTACTTTGTTTTCTTGTGTGTTTTTTGGCCGATTTGGGTATTAGATTTATAAATGAAATATGTTTGATTAAACAAGTATTAATCCTAAATATAAAATGTATAGAATGATCTTGAGATCTTGTTTGTTATTCAAAAGTGCAGCACCAAAATGTGGATGCTAAATTGCTATAGAGATTACTCCTTCGATGGTACATCGACCAGGCCATTCAAGATTAAAACACCATCATGTTCCCCATAAGATATTCGACTATACTTTAACTGTCAAGGCTGTATGTGTGTTCGGTTTCGTGGCTATGGATCGCCAAGTGGCGGACACTTTAGTTTGGCAGCAGGCTGGCCAAGGAGGCGGTGAGTGCCCGGGAGAGGGTCTCCGGGAACTTGATGGAGAAGCTGAGGACAATGGCGCCGCGACGGGACGGTTCCTTCGGACAGGGCAGGCCTCGGCCCAGGAAGCGGCGGGTGGAGTTCGGTTTTACGATCTCGCCTTGGGTGTTGAAGCCCAATGGCTCGCCTTGGAGAGTCGGTACTTGCAGGTGGGCGCCGCATAACGCCTGCTTGAGAGAGATCTGGGCCGTGTAGTGTATATCGCTACCGTCGCGTCGGAAGATGGGATGCGGCTTGTCCCGGATGATAAATACGATGTCGGCGGGCACTCGGTTGGGCAATTGGTCGCCCTCCTTGCGAAAGGTGACCTTCGTGCCAGATTTCCAGCCTGGCCTGATCTCAATGTTGAGAACCTTGTCCTCTTTGCGGGCCACGCCGCTGGGCGAGATTGAGAGCCGGGAGATTTTCATGCGCTTCGTACACCCTTTGGCAATGTCCTCCAGGCAAATGTGCAGCTCATGCTCGATGGGAGGGTCCTGCTGCAGGCGTCCGGAGGCAGCGTGGCCCCGTCCCAGTGGAAAGTCTTCGTCTGGCATGAAGAAATGCTCCATCTCGTCGAAGAACATGGTAAACGGATCACTGGAACCGAAGAACTGGGCAAAGGTGGCTCTCGGATCGCCATGGAACTGATAGCTATAGCTGCCCTGTCCGCCTCCGAGTCCACTACCGCCACTGCTCTGGCCACTACTGGAATGGCTGTGCTGGTCGGAGCATCCTCTCCGGAGTCCCTCTTCTCCGTACTTGTCGTAGAGGTCGCGTTTCTTCTTATCGGAGAGCACTTCGTATGCCTCGGCCACCTCCTTGAAGCGCTCCTCGGCCTGGCTGTGCTTGTTCTTGTCGGGATGAAAGCGGAGCGCCAGCTTGCGGTACGCTTTCTTGACCTCGTCATCGCTGGCACCGCGTCCGATCCCTAGAATCTTGTAGAAATCCTTGGCCATTGCTGCTGTTCCAAACTGTGTTCTTGTTTTATCTGAACATTGGGGTTTTTTATTTGGATAAACGAGAATGAGAATAAAAACTTAAAATTGTTTTTAACTAGGTTTTCCATTTAAAAGCTTATTTTTATAATTAAATCAAGGAAATCTTTTGTTTTTTTTTTTTAAGGGAAAACTTTAAACTAAGCAACCGAAACAAAGATTTCATTAAAATATGCGGTTTAGGGAAAAACTTTTAAGCTTTTAAAAGGAACCTTGCTCAGGAACCTTTTTTTTTTAGAGGTTTCCATTCAATATATTGAATTGTTTACCAAATTTCTGTTTGTCCCGATTACTGGGTAATCCACAGTAAAGTTAATTGGCTAAAACAGGAGGTCCGCTAAGTTTGGTCTGTCGAATTAGGATCACCAAGCTATATCGTCCTATGTTATAGATCGACTCATGCCTCGAGCACTTTTTTATCAGATCGGCACCTGTTGACTAGATTTTGATTTTGATTTGGTGGCAAAAGAAGGAATGATTTTGTTCGGTGGGGAGTCTCGTCAATGGAGTGGATATTAAAAATTTTTGTTCGTAATAATTTTGCAAAATGACAATTTTTGAAACGGGGCTCCGAGATAAATCTAAAACTATCTATCTGACTATATCTGACATTTATTTAGCCATTGGCTACTATATTTGAAAAATATAGTATTCCTTATTACGTGCTAGCCATTTTTTGTTAAAAACTACATAAATTGTAGGTTTTTTTTAGAAAGAAAGCTTAGATGATAACGTTTCCAGACTATAGAGATGATATATTTGAATAAAGTCTGTCTCACAGATGGCGCTGTGCTCAAGCTTGTTATCGATATTTTTGGTATTTTTTGGTTGGCGAAAGGATGGCGCCAGAGCGAGAGACGAAAAGTATCGATAGCACGATATAAATATTTGCAACACCCTAACTATCAAGTGATCCAAGCAATTCCTACAAAATATAGCTCAATCGTTCAATTTTGGGAAGTATTTGTTGTGAGAAAAAGTAGCCGCACTCCCAGGGCAGGTAAGACTTGAAGTTGGTGTCGGTTAATTGACATTTGGTCGAGAACAGAGTCGACATAGGATGAGTTCGTCTGGATTTTGCGAATTTCGCCGGCCTCTCAGCCGGCCCGGCCGCCATGAAAATTGGCGGAGGCGTCTGGAAGGGGGTCTGGGCAGAAAAGCCAAAGAAGGCAGGGACGGCCAAGAAGGCAGAGAAGGCAGCGGAAAAAAACAACAAAAGGCAGGGGTGAGTGGCGGTGGCCTGGCAACAAGATTCGGATATGGATTCTGATTCGTTTCGGCTGCAGCGGCGGCGGCTCACACACAGACATCGGGACATACTCGTACAAAAGCAGGCTTGAAACGGAGTTGTTGGTCTTTGTCTGGATGTGTGTGAGTGTGGGTCCGCTTTTGCGGAAGAAACTAGTTTCCCCGCGAATTGCGAAATGAGAAACTGAGCTTTGCGAATCCTCCACCATCGGAGGGTAATAGACAGAGGGAGAGAGAAGTGGGAGCAAGAGGAACTGCCAGATGCAGATGCCTTTACCAATCCGTCCGTCTGCTGGTGTGGAGTCCGGTTGTCCGGCGATTTTGCGCATACCTGCACTTCTGTGGGAGACGAGGGCGGCGGAATAGCAATCATCGGCAGTCGACGGTCGGGAGACGTCGTCGTTTTTGTGTCTCTACCTCGCGAGGAAGAAAATTTTCAGAGCAGAAGCAGAAGCAGAAGCAGCAAACAGCAAACAGCAAACAGAGTTGAAACAGAAACAGAAAGAGAAACATTTGCCAGCCGGCCGGCCGGTTTTTCATCTCAACTGATTCCTCAACTCAACTGTGTCACCTCCTCCGATTGCAGTTTCAACAGCACGCTCAGCTCAGCCACGAAGCTCGAAGATCACCACCGCTCTCAAATGGTCACCATGGAGAACAGCGAAGAGATCCTGCAGATTCTGGAGCGTTTCACCCGCCTGAAGCAGAAGGAGATCCCGAAGGAGCTGGAGGACTATCTGCAATATGTCGCCAAGACCGGTGACACCATCTTCAAGTGGTCCAGCCTGAAGTATCTGTTCCGCGAGAAGCTCCTCAATGTCATCAAGCACTTTAACGAGGATTCACCAAGGTTGGAAGGTAATGGGACACCTAACCATGTAATCAATGTCACATTTTAAGCCTCAAACCTTTTGCAGAGATTCCCAACTACCCCAACGTGGATCCTTTCAATTATGAGACCATGAAGTCCACGCTCTTGGAGCGCCTCGATCTATTCAATGCTGCCCCTTTCACCGTGCAGCGATTGTGCGAATTGTTGATCGATCCCCGAAAGCAATACTCACGGATTGACAAGTTCATGCGGGCCCTGGAGAAGAACATACTGGGTGGGTTCCACTTTCCGGGTTTCTAATTATGAATAAGACGAATCAGAGATGAATGTTATCCTTTTTTTCCCTTCCCAACAGTGGTCAGCACCATTGATCCGGGCCGCAAGCGGACGGAAAGCGAAAACGGCGACTCACTAGACTCCGTGGTCAACGGCGATCTCTCGCTGGAAGTCAACATTGATATTGAGATGGAGAACGAGGCCCTGTTCAACAACGGCAATGTCGAGGAGGGTTCCGCTCCCAGCTCCGGTTCGGGTGCTCTCAAGGCGAGCTGCCCCCGGTCCGAATGCGGTCCCCAGCCCAAGGCGAAGAAGGCCAAGCTGGAGTTTGAGGGCGATGAGGAACCGGCAGAGGCCTCCACCAAGAAGAGCGACAAGGACGATACTGACGCCCGGCCTGAGGCGGCCGAGATCGAGGAGCCTGACGAGGAACTCGAGGAGGCAGAGGATCTTAAGACCACCAAGCCGCCTCCCAAGGAAGCCAAGAAAGAGGAGAGTACCTCGGCTGCTGCAGCCGATGAGGACGAGTCCAGTGCCTCGCCGGAGGCCGAGAAAGAAACAATTGCCGATGAAGAGAAGGAAAAGGAGTTAAAGCTCGATGAAAAGGAGCAGGATAAGGAGAACGACGGGGCTGAACCGCCAAAGAAGATCGTCGAGAAGCAAGAGACCGAAAAGTTGGAAAAGCAAGAGAAAGAGGGAAAGCCATCAGAAAAGCCTGCTAAAAATGATTCTCCAACCGTGGAGGAAGCCTCGAAAACTGAAGTAGAAAAGGAGAAGGAAGTGGTGCAGGATAAGGCATCCTCTCTTGCCCCCGAAGAGAAGACCACAGAGACAATGAAAACAGCCGAAAAAGCTGACAAACAAGCTGACAAAAATGCTGATAAAAATGCTGACAAAACTGTTGACAAAAATGCTGACAAAAATGCTGAGAAACAAGCTGAGAAACCAGAGAAGGAGAAGGAAAAGGAGATCCAGGCCGAGGCCAAGCCAGAAGCCGAATCCAAGGAGAGCCAACCCGAAAAGACTGAGACTGAGTCGTCGGCCAAGGAGCCGCAAAAAGAGAATCTAGACAAGGATGAGCCAGAGGAGAAGACTGAAGAGCCGGCAGCTGAACCCGAAAAGAAGGTAGACAACGATAAGACTGCCGAAGATGCCAAGGAACCAGAAAAGGAAGCAGCAGCTGTCCCCGAAGATAAGGCCGTGGCCGATGCCGCCACTGCCACACCGAAATCTCCGGTAGCAGCTGCTGCCACCGAAACAGAATCAACGCCGCCTGTTGCAGAAACAGCTGCCGTAGCAGTGGCCGCCGCTTCCGTGACTGAGGAAGCTGACGACGCCGAGCCTGCTCCCGTGGCAGCGGCTGTCACTCCGCCAGCTTTGGCATTGAACGATCAACCCATGGAGGACACCCCCGCCGAGGAGGAGGGCCGCGACGAGGAGGTGGTCATGGCCGACAGCGGCCCGCCGCCAGCCGCCCAAATGGCCACAGACGATGTTGCCAAGGACGAGCCGGCCGCCATGGAGGTGGACGACACCAGTCAGGAGGTAATGGACCAGTAGACATTGCACGTCAATATTGACGACTTCAACTACATTCAACTACTACTCCATATTACTTAGCATTGTAAGTCAAGAGCCCATCCCGCGGGTACCATAGATGTAATCCATCCCCCATTTGTCCCTCCGCCGCGAAACTAAGACCCCCTAAGAGCCAAGGACCTGGGGCTCGGAGACCGAAACCTGGTTTTGGGTAGGCGGTGGGCGGTAGGCGGTAGGCGGAGGCAGTGTATCCCCCTCCTATTTGTAGCCGTAAGTTAAGACCAGTCAATCTTAAGTTTAGACTACTCTGTTGACTGTGTTCCGTGTTCCACCAATCTGTGACCCTTTCGTTGGCCGCCCTATAGTTTTGTGTATTTATGTATTTTAATTATTATGAATATTTTATAGAAGAAGCCCAGAAGTTTGGCATCGATCATCGACATCTCGTGTTCCTGTTCCTGTTCCTGTTCCCGTTCCTGTACCTGTACCTTGTCACTGTTCCTTGTATCCTGTTTCCTGTTTCCTATTACCTGTTCCCCCATCTCTCGTTCACCCACCCATCATGCAATTTTTTTTGGATAATCTAGTACTAGTCTGCCTCCAGGCAGATGTGAGCGATTGAACACACAATAAAAGTATCTATATATGAAAAAAAATGGAAGGTGTGTATCCTTGCGGAATGTGGGAAACCGAATTATTTCAACAAGTATTATTTTTCTAAGGTAATGTATTATTTTTTTGGATTTTGAAATAGTTATAATGTTAAAAACTTACCTCCTGAAAGCAGGATTTAATTTATTTTTACTTGAAAAGTCCTTAAAATTTTATAATGAAAAAAACAATGAAAACCCCTATTATTTTTGTCCATAACTTTGAAAGCTTTTGTCCTATTATGGAATGTTATACCTTCCCGATTTCAGCGCTTCAAGTATTATAATCTGACATCAAAATATTGGAAAATTGAAATTTTAAAAATTTTTTCAATTTTTGGAATTTTTGAAAGGGGTACCATCATGAAAAATGTCAAAAAATCGATCAAAAATTTTTATCTCAGATTTTTCAAGAATCTAATAGGAAATTGAGTAAGAAATCTTATGATGCATTCCTTTTTAAGATCGGATTGGAATTGTGAAAGTTATGAGCGAAAATGTGGATTATTTTCTCGATTTTTTCCCTATTTTCCCTTTCGTTCCCCCTTATCCCATTTTTCCCCCTTTTTTCCCCCTTTTTTATAATCCCATAAATAAAAAAAACATTGTTTGGTATAGACGGTGTGTGTATTTGTGGATAACAACAAGCAAACAAATGGAAACAGAAACGGACAAGCATGGCCGTAAGGTCGAATGTAGGTAGTAATCGCTTAGAAAACTAGTTCATGTTGGATTTGATAACGTGCGCCAAATGATGAGGTGAAGCCAATGGGATTCCAGCGCCACTGGGTTCCTCCGGTCGGAGCGAATGTGGATTTGTTTGATTCGTCCCCGATAATCTATATATGTATATTTTTTGCCACCGTTACCGCCGCATCCGCATCCGTTTCCGTTCCCGTTCCGTTCCTATCCGTTCCGATTCCAATAACAATGCCGTTTCCGTTCCAATATCGATGAGTTCGTTTCCGTTTCCCCGCAACCGAACCGAACCGCATCGAATCACAACGGCCGACGCTCCGAATCACGCTCCCCCGGAGCCGGCGGAATGGGCGGGCCCGGCCCGGACGGTAACCCATCTAGCCCAGCAGCACCTTGCGCATCATGAATCCGCTGCTGGCACTGCTGACGTTTGCCGCCAGCGGGGCTACGCCGAAGGCCGGCTCCTCCGGCTCGATGCACTTCGAGGAGCAGAGATACTGCAGCAGCGGCACTCGGTACTTGCCGCAGAAGTCAACGAACTTGATGTGCTCCACCCGGTTGTCGAAGAAGACGCCCTTGCAGTTGGGATTCACGCAGCAATTGGCGCTGTTCAAGTACTCGGCCAAGGTCCTGGGGATGTCATAGGGTCCGGGTCGCTGACCACTGGCCTTGACCATCCTGCCGGCCAGCTCTAGGAGAGTGGGCGGCTTCAGGGCCATGTCCTGGACAAAGCGCACCACCAAAGGATTGTCCCGCAGACTCAGCTGAAAATGGACACAGGTCAGTATCGAAATTTAAATATTACGTATACGCAATGTATGCTTTATGTTCGGAGAGTTCAAAGGTTATTTGTTCCGTTTTCTTACTTCCGTTAGATTTTTCAAGGCCACAATATCCTTGGGCAGATGACGGAGACGATTCTTGTGGAGGAGCAGCGACTTAAGGTTCTTCAAGCGCGCAATGCTGGTGGGCAGGACCTCGATCAGGTTGTCGCACAGGACCAAGGCCTGCAGCTGGTTCAGGGAACCCACCGACTCTGGCACCTCGCTGATCAGGTTTCCACCCAAAGACAGAACATGCAAGCTGAAATAATAAAAACAAAGAAATAGTTTTAATTATAATTAAGCAGAAAAAGTAATAGCATATAAGTAAGCCAGTTGAAAGAGAAAGACAAATACGAGCTTGAATGAACTTCACCTTTTGTGAGATTTGTGAAACCTCAAACAAGAAACAAACTTATTTAAATACAAAGTTTAACTCTCTCGAATAAAGAGAGAAATTCATCAATATTTAATCGTACGATAGTGTTGTCTTGCTGGCTTCTTTTAATAATTTTCTAAAATATGTTTGGCTTGATTTTAAGTTTAAAAATAAACCTACAAACGCTGGGAAATATTTCGAATATCTTGTTTATGACACAGAAAATCCAAAACCCAGAAACCCAGAAACCCGGAGCTTTTGTGAATCATTCGAGCTGCAAGACCTGGCCAGACTTATGTCACGGTTTTATGGCTTTAGGGTTCTCTTCACACTCAACGGACCGGGAGTGCGCTGGGCTATCAAGTATACCCCGTATACCCCTACAGACATTGCAAAGTCCGACCATCTGATAACTAATGCCAATTTGAATTTTTTAATTTGTTTTCAACTGATATTTCGAATATATATTATACTTTATTTTTGTTGCTGTTTTTACTGCTTTCGTTGTTTGTGCCAATTGTTGTTGTTGTTACTTTTGCTCTTTGTTTATTATTATATTAATACAAGGACCGTATCTTTATGTGCCGACCAAATCGGTTGGTACGATTCGAGTAGGTGTTTTTGATAGATTTGGCTTTTACGACGCCAGCAGCACCAGCACCGCCAGCACCATCTCCGCCAGCGTCGCCAGGCCACCGACCGCACCACCAACCAATCCGCCGGACAAGTGGCAGGCCCGTGGTGTTATCAGCTCTCCGGCCGTATATTACGATCGCGTCTGTGCTTGGACTTTTATACTCGTACTTGGCAACAGTGCTCGCTCGCCACAGTCGTCGCTCCAACCTCTTCTCTCCGGTGGCAATGTCAAGCCGTCGCCGGCGTAGTCGTCGTCGCGGTGAGCGGATACACTCCGGGAAAAAGGTGCCCCCGGAGTGGTCTAACAGCCCCAGACCGTATCGGTATTTTGGCGAACTTTATCGTCGCGGGACATTACAGAACTCGAGTATATGGTGTTTTTTTCTAAGGGCTCTCTGTAGACTTCGTTTACAAGCTTTAAGCCTATGTCCCATTGATAAGGATGGGTTTGCCAAATTACTGGGAAACCTTCAGGGGGAATAGATCGATTTTAGGTAAATAATCCTGCAAGTTCTTTTCGGGGTTTTAGAGGCTTAAGAAGTGATCTTTCGGGTTCATTTTTTTCGGAATTTTAAACCCAAATTATATTTCGGGATTAATCGAATAATAAGTGGAAAATTTTGAATCCGTAAGCTTCCTTTTGGACATCATTTTGAAACCTTTCTTCTCAAGTAATTTAAAATAGTGGGAAAATAGGGGGAAATATATTAAAGCTTTTTCTCTGCGTGTGGGTTTAGACCCAACCAGAAACCCGTCCACCAGTTGAGCAAACAACAGAAGAGGGTGACCCCCATGAAGAAGTTAACCCCCGACTAGAATTAACCAGACCAGAACTCACCTCTGCATCTTCCAGATATCCTTCGAAACGGTCGAGATCTTGTTGCCGCCCAAATACAGATACTTGAGCTGGCGCAGCTCGGTGACCTGCTCCGGGAAGTGGGTCAGCTGGTTGCCGCTCAGGTTGAGCTCCTTGAGGGTGGAGCTACCGACGGTAGCGTTCGTTTGCTTGGAGAGCAGCGACTTGGGCAGCGATCCGTTGGTCAGCAGATTGTTTTTGGCGATCAGTGTGACCAGAGGCAGCTGGCAGATGGCTTCCGGTAGCTGGGTGATGGCATTCGAGCTCAGATCCAGGATCTTCAAGTTGGCGAACTGCTGCAGGAGACGAGGCAATCCCACCAGCCGGTTGTGGTTCAGGAGCATCGTCTCGATGTCGCCGCTGGCCTTGAGGAGACCCTTCTGGGGGCTGCTCAGATGATCCTCCAGAGTGACCAGATCGAGGCTCATCCGCCCAAAGTCCAGAGTCTTTTGCTCCCGCGAGTCCGTGTCCGAGCTGTCCGACGTGTACACCTCCATGATGGTATTCTGATCAACTAACTGTATATTTTTGCTCCTTGACTGATCAGTTCGATTTCTGCTAGCTTCTTCGCTCGTTCGTTTGCTCGCTCGCTCGCTTGTTAGCTCGTCCGATCGATCGATGGCTTGCTTGCTTGCTCGCACACACAATAATATAATAATAATAGTAACAACAACAAAAAAATAACGCAAAACGCAAACGAAAACAAAAACAGATGGAAAAATTTTGAGTGTGTATGTGTTTGGAACTCGGCGCGATCTTTTTTCTTATTTTTTCTTTAGCTCAGCTTAGCTCCGTTTCGCTCAGCTTGCCCAGCCCGAATGCGACAGCGTTTGGCGGCGGCGGCGCTTGGATCTCCAAGAGCTCCCCACGAGCTCCCCTTATCAGCTTTCGCGATCTCTCTACCTCTCGATAGTGCTGCTCTCTTTTAATTCTCTGTCTCTTCTCTCTGTCCCACTCTCTCTCTCCTTCCATCCAGCGTCTTCTGGCTGCGCACGAGGCGTATGCGTAATGCGATCAGCAGGAGCACGAGCCTCGGTCTGGGTTCTGATTCCGATTCAGATTTCGATTCTGCAGATATATACGGAGTAGTGTTTGCTGATATATAATATATATCAGCTTGTCAAAGTTCATTGAGAAAAAAATTTGATTTAGCAAACAAAAGCAATAAGCAGAATATTAAAAATATAAAATCTTATTACTCTTTTTACATTTTTTACTATAATAAACATATTTAATTATGATCTTAATTTAATTAAGATCTATTTTATTTGTAAAAAGAATTTACAGTAAAATATCCAAGAGAATTTTGGTTTTCCCAAGTTTATTATTTAAACCAGTATTATTATTACATGGAAAAAAAAAACAACAGTTCTAACAAATATAGGTTCCTCTTTAGTTCCTGCTAATGAAATAGAACCTTTAAATTTTTAATATTTATAAAGATTACCTCAAAGTCTTAACAAAAAAGTGGCCTAACATTTTGCGAAAATGTTCTCTGAATGTGATTTTTAGAAATACATTTCTGGATAAAGGATAAGATATCCCTATAAATATTCTATTTTAAATTTAAAAGAAAATATTCCTCTTTTTCTCTACGTGTAATATGAGTAACAAAGGGAAACCAAACCAAAATCAATAATAAATCAATAAATTTTCTGTCGCAAAAACAGAAATGATTGATAAATTTGCGAATTACCTTTATGATAATTTTGAAATAGTACAAGTACTAAGGGTTTTACCCACAAACAAGAACTAAATAATTAATCATTGTGGAAAAAGTCACTTAAAACACCTTTGTTTCAAGAGAAAAATAACTATAACCTAAAGACCTTCCGAAAGGTATTACTAAGTTGCTTAAAATAGCTCCCGAAAATTTTTACTTAAAAAGAAATATATAATTTTGAAGTGCCTTGATAGAAATCCACCTTGTGAGGCTTTTGCGTGGGTGGGCCAAACAGTTGGCTGGCAATATTAACCTTACCCTGGTCTTATCGGGGTCTTGAATTAAAAGCAATGCAAATGGTCGGTTCGAGTTTCGCTTCTGGCTACCATATATACTTTTCACATTATCATTTACTTGACATTAATTATTTTATTGGAATTGTTTACGATGTCCACTTTTGGGGCCACAACATTCTACAATTATAATATAACAATATAAATATAAACTGTTGAGGGGTCCTGTGCTTGGCTCGGAGTTCTCCTATCAAGTGATTGTGAGACATCAAAATTCCGGGGAATACAGATCGGGGCTATGACTTCTAAAGAAAGTATACTTTAATCGTTTGGGGAATACTGATAATTTAATAAAAAGCTTACATAACTAATTTATTTGTTTTGTTTTGGTTAGTTTTAGGGATTATTTGAAGGTAATATGATTTTTTGAAGACATTTTTGTGGAAATAGTGGTTTTATTTTACAAAATTTGTCCCAAATTTAAACAGTTTTATATGCAAATTTTTAAATATTATTGAAAGTATATCTAAGGGATTTAAAAAAGCTTTATAACTTTTCAGATAAAACTATATTTCTTATAGAAATTTTTCTTGAAGATAAATTACTTATCAAGGGAAATTTTTAGGGATATTTGAAGACTACCCAATTATGGTAAACCCCTATTTTTATAGAAACTTGTATTGAAGATAAATTGTTTATTTAAAAAAACTATTTAGGTATAATTGAAGATTTAAAACCCCTATTAAATTGATCACTTTAATAGGGGTTTACCTTTTTCTTATGAAAATGTTTTTTTAATTAGTTATTTGTTTGTTATTATAAAACCGTGCAAAAACTAGAACTCGACAAACTTTTCAACTGCCTCAATGTTTGCACCGAAATACCGATCACCCGGGCGCCGGGGACTGATGGGGGGACTTGGACTAAATAAATATTTTATGACACACCCCGACCGACGTTATAGGCTCGATGGGCGAAAGTTATCAAACAGCCCACTTCATCCGTGCAATAATCAATACATATTTATTCTCGACAATATTTTGTTTTTACTGCCCGCCCGCCTGACGTTCTATGTACTCAGGAGTGTCTAATCAAAACATCGTCCCTCCCAAATCCCCCAACCTGGCTGGCCCTACATCCCACTGGACTCCGTATAGTTATTCTTATTCCATCGGATAGGGGAGAGGCTATAGGGAATGGGGCTGCCATTTGGCGTGCAAATAAAATAATTGTTTATTATCGCGTCACTGGTATTGCTGCTGTTGCTGGTATTGCTGGCTTTGGCGTGGCGTTGATAAGAGCACACTCGAAATATCACAAACAAAAAATATAATTGAGAGCCTCTGCTCGATCGTTGTCGATCGTTGGCCAGCTATTCTATCTATTTATAATTAAACCAAAATTTATAGCTTGCTCAAACTCCAATCAGAATCGATTTACAACTTTTGTACGATAGCACATAAAACAAAGGAAAAATTCCCAGCCAACAGAGAAATATTCTACATTTGTCGAATCAAATAATACGTTTCAGAGTTTATTAAAACAAATAAATTATGATTCTGGACATTGGATATATTGATAAACAGTATAATATTGTAATTAATAAAAATGAATATAAATTATTGTAAAATAAAGCAATTTTTGGTACTGATTTGTGTAAAAAAATACCAAAGATATTTCTTGTTTTCCAATTAGATTCTTTAGAACACTTTAATCCATAAGTTCATATTGATAGTAATATTTATTTGAAAGCTTATGAAAAAGCTTAAAAATAGCCAATAAATTGTTGCCTTTAAGCGGCAGGAGTACCGAGTATCTTATAGTTAAGAAATTTACTTTATTTTATCCAGAAAAGCTATCGAATTTGAGGCAGTACTTTTTTTAAATTGTTCTAAATATAAAAAAATATATATTAAATTATAATATGTAGTAAAAAATAAGCTGTTTTTTTCTAAATAACATGCGTTTATTTAATTTATTGCGCTTCTATTCTATTCCATATTATTAATAAGTAAACAATAAATGCATGGATTTCAAAATATAATGATTAATAATGACTAAACACAAAATAGGAACAAACATTGTTGCTTTTCGTATATGTTTTGAGTGTTTTTTTTTCTCTGTGCAGACTTTCTGGCGTTTTGGGTGCGTTTTTTTGCACACGTTGCGAATTGCGAAAGTTGCGAAGTTCAGTCCCTCAGCGACCCTCGTCCCTCGGACTGTGTGTGTGGTCCTTATCGCGCCGAATTTAAATTTCTATCAAAACAAAGTGAACAGAAGCGTCTATAGTTCCCTATACAAGACACATTCATTGGCGACATCTGACTTAGTTATTATTATATATTATATATACAATTAATATTCTGAAATCGGAGAGGGAGTGAGAGAAACACGAGAGACACGATTCTTGGCGACAACTCTATAATAAATCCGCAATTTTGAGTCTGAGTCTGAGTCTGAGTCTGGGCCCGAGGCGGTACTTTGGTAATCGGTGTGCAAATCTATCACCGTCCATTATCGTTATCTGTCGCGCCGTATTTTCCAATCCGCATTGACTAGCCAGTGGGGCCAATCAAGTCCCCCATTCCCATTCCCCAGATGGCGCTCGCTTTGTACTTTGGGTGACTCGGATCTGTGGGCTTTGAGCCCCGGCGATAGCCCACCAACCTAATGAACCCCAAAAAGCAATAACATGCATCCCAAATCGTGTCTAAACCTACGAAGTCTAATGACGGGAATCTGGACTAAACGAGGGGTATATATACATATTTATTTCATAATTTTTACACATACTAATGTTAGATTCACAATTCAAGATTCTCTTTAGCTTTCTCTTTGGGGTTTTATAGGACTTTTTGCAGCTGTCTATATTTTTCTACAGTAAAGTACAGTTTATTAAAAAATTATAAAATTCAGTTACAAAAATTCTTTTTAACAAATATAGAATTTGTTTTTTCCCCCTTTTACCCATTCCCAGTATATTTGTAGATCGTGGGGCTGTTGAAGTCCTGGCGAAAGTTCTCCAATATTAGAACACTTTTCGGAAAAGAAAACATAAAAATAAGATTCGATTCCCAGTATTATTGTGTTTTGTTTTGTTTTTGTTATGAATTTCTCAGCCATTTCGAAGCCGATTCTGGAAAGGAATACCATTCTGGAATCAGAATTCCATTTGCCGTAGATCTGCATCAAAATATCGGGAAAATGGTGCAAAAAAATTTTCGACCTTTTTTTCAGAAATTTTAAAAGGGGTACCATCACGATTTTTTGCAAAAATCGGGTTTTGCGTTTTCTGTCTAGTTTTTAATGAATTTCTCGGCCATTTCGAAGCCGATTCTGGAAAGGAATACCATTCTGGAATCAGAATTCCATTTGCCGTAGATCTGCATCAAAATATCGGGAAAATGGTGCAAAAAAATTTTCGACCTATGTATTTTTTAGATATTTTAAAATTTTAAAAAAGTTTTAAAAATGTATTGCTCTAATGTTTTATATTTCTCCAGGTGAACCGGACGAATGTTCTGCGCCCTAAATTTCTACTCCCAGGTGTCGCTAAGCCTACGAAATCCTGCAGGCGATGCATCCTGATCCGTCCACCAGTGGTAGTAAGTGGCACCCATCTACGGACTACGGAATACGCCTAATCGTCGCCCATCGGATCGAATCTTCAGCTGGTCCCCTTCGTACCTTCCCTCCGTGGCCCACGAAAACTACTCTGCATAGCTTTTAATATATAATTTATTATAATTATACTATTTTATATTGTAAAAAACTGTATAAAAATAAAATAAAATATTTTTAAAATTGATATGGTATGTGTTTTATCTTGGGAGGATATTGGCATCGATGGGCATTATTTTTCCGCATCGTTTAAGCCGTTGTTGGCCTAGATCGGACGTGAAATAGACGAGATATACGTTAAAATACGTTTTTAAAAAATACTGGGAAATACTGGTTTTCTGCCAAAAATTTTTAAAATAAGTTGTAAATTAATACTGGGAATTTTTCATAATTTTCCTGAATTTGTCAGAATTTTCCTGAATTTTTCAGAATTTTCCTGAATTTAAAAAAAAATTTTAAAAATCCAAAAATCGCCCTCCGCCACTTCTGAAGTACCAGGCGAACAGAAATCAGCAGAAGGTGGATGCCGAATTTTTAAAATTTGGCGGGAAAAAATTTGAATTTGAAAAAATATACCAAAAAAAATGTAACGGAAAAATACCAAAAAATGTAACGAAAAAATACCAGATTTAAATTTTTTTTTGGTATTTTTCCGTTACATTTTTGGTATTTTTCCGTTAAAATTTTTTGGTATTTTTTTAAATTTCCCGCCAAATTTTAAAAATTCGGCATCCACCTTCTGCTGATTTCTGTTTGCCTGGTACTTCAGAAGTGGCGGAGGGCCATTTTGGGGTTTTTTTGTAAATTTTTTGAAATTCAGGAAAAATAAGGAATGTTCTGGAAAAATTCAGGAAAATTCAGGAAGATTCAGGAAAATTCAGGAAAATTCGGGAAACATCTGCAAAAATTTGTAAAACACAAAAAAAAATGAGGAAAATTCGTCTAACTTCATGAAAATTCAGGAAAATTCAAAAAATTTTCCCGATTCCTGATGGCCAGAATTTTCCTGAATTTTCATGAATTTCCACGAATTTTCCTAATTTTTTCTGAATTTTCCCGCATTTTCCTAAATTTGTATAAATTTAAAAAATCCAAAAATCGCCCTCTGCCACTTCTGAAGTACCAGGCGAACAGAAATCAGCAGAAGGTGGATGCAAAAATTAAAATGTTGCATACTTTTGTGCGTTTTAATAAAAGACCACTACACATTTTAATACTTATATTTGCAAAAATTAGAATGTTGCATACTTTTTTGAGCTTTTTAAATAAAGGACTAACAGACCACTACACAATTTAATACTTATTTTTGCAAAAATTTAAATGTTGCATACTTTTTGGATGCGAAGTTCTAAATTTCAAAAGCTCAGAAATTCGCATCCAAAAAGTATGCAATATTTAAATTTTTGCAAAAGACCACTACACAATTTAAATACTTATTGCAAAAATTTAAATGTTGCATACTTTTTGGATGCGAAGTTCTTAAATTTAAAAAGCTCAGAAATTCGCATCCAAAAAGTATGCAACATTTACATTTTTGCAAAAGACCACTACACAATTTAAATACTTATTGCAAAAATTTAAATGTTGCATACTTTTTGGATGCGAAGTTCTTAAATTTAAAAAGCTCAGAAATTCGCATCCAAAAAGTATGCAACATTTAAATTTTTGCAAATATAAGTATTAAAATGTGTAGTGGTCTTTATTAAAACGCACAAAAGTATGCAACATTTTAATTTTTACATCCACCTTCTGCTGATTTCTGTTCGCCTGGTATTTCAGAAGTGGCAGAGGGCGATTTTTGGATTTTTTAAATTTATACAAATTTAGGAAAATGCGGGAAAATTCACAAAAAATTAGGAAAATTCGTGGAAATTCATGAAAATTCAGGAAAATTCTGGCCATCAGGAATCGGGAAAATTTTTTGAATTTTCCTGAATTTTCATGAAGTTAGACGAATTTTCCTCATTTTTTTTTGTGTTTTACAAATTTTTGCAGATGTTTCCCGAATTTTCCTGAATTTTCCTGAATTTTCCTGAATTTTCCTTAATCTTCCGGAATTTTCCTGAATTTTTCCAGAACATTCCTTATTTTTCCTGAATTTCAAAAAATTAAAAAAAAAAACCCCAAAATGGCCCTCCGCCACTTCTGAAGTACCAGGCAAACAGAAATCAGCAGAAGGTGGATGCCGAATTTTTAAAATTTGGCGGGAAATTTAAAAAAAATACCAGAAAAATTTTAACGGAAAAATACCAAAAAATTTAACGGAAAAATACCAAAAAAAATTTAAATCTGGTATTTTTCCGTTACATTTTTTGGTATTTTTCCGTTAAAATTTTTTTGGTATTTTTTTCAAATTTAAATTTTTTTCCCGCCAAATTTTAAAAATTCGGCATCCACCTTCTGCTGATTTCTGTTCGCCTGGTACTTCAGAAGTGGCGGAGGGCGATTTTGGGATTTTTTAAATTTTGAAATTCAGGAAAATTCTGAAAAATTCAGGAACATTCTGAAAAATTCAGGAAAATTCTGAAAAATTCAGAAAAATTCCGAAAAATTCAAAAAAAAAAAACCTAAAAAAATCAGGAAAACTCAAGAAAATTCTGGAAAGTCCAGGAAAATTCAGGAAAATTCGGGAAAATTCAGGGAAATTAGGAAAAATTTAGGAAAATTCAGGAAATCAGAAAACTCGGAATGGTGGGAAAATCAAGGGAAATTCGGGGAAAACCTGGAAAAAAAAACTCGGAAAATTGGTGTAAACTGTATGCTTTATTTTCAGTTAAATGTGATTACAAATACAGGTACATGTATTTACATAGAAAAATGCTTAAAATATAGGAAATTAAATACAAAATATGGTGCTGGTGCTGATACAGGTTCTCCAGGATCTCCTACGGCTGCTTCAGGTGCTGCAGAAGGTGCTTCTGGTGCCGCTCCGATGCTCTAGGTGCTTATACAACTGATCCAGGTGCTGCCCTGCGGTTCCAGTGCTGCTAGGTTCTGCCAGAGGTGCTTCTGGTGCTGATCGGATGCTCCAGGTACGGATTTAATGCTGCTGAAGCTACTCTGGTACTGCTCTACGGCTTTACCGGCGGCTACAGGTGTTGTTGCACTTGCTACAGTTGCTCCAGACGCTAGTTTGGTGCTTTAGGTGGTGCTACAGTTGCCGCAGGAGCTGTTTCTGTAGGTGAAGTGCTGCTAAAGGTACTTTTGGTGCTGATCCGATGCTCCAGGTACTGATCTGGTCCTGCAGAAGCTGCATAAATAAAATAAACATTTGGAAGCCGTTTTTATTCGATGTTTTTCAACAGTTTCCCTTAAAAATCTTTGCCAATTCTCAAGCGATTTCGAAGGAAATTCGACGCAGAATAAAGTTCTGATTCCAAAATGGTATACCATTCCGAAATCTGTTGAGAAATAGCCAAAATATTCATAAAAAACAAACAGAAAATCGACTACGTTGCACTAACCCGATTTTTGCAAAAAATCGATCGAAATTTTTTTGTTCTACTTTCCAGATCTTTTGATGCAGATCGACGGAAAATTAAGTTCTGATTCCAAGATGGTATAACATTCTGGAATCTGTTGGGAAATGTCCAAAATATTCACAAAAAACGAACAGAAAATCGACAAAAGCAAACTAACCCGATTTTTGCAAAAATTCATGATGGTACCCCTTTCCAAAATCGCAAAAAATCGATCGAAATTTATTTTGTTCTACTTTCTAGATCTTTTGATGCAGATCGACGGAAAATTAAGTTCTGATTCCAAAATGGTATAACATTCTGGAATCTGTTGGGAAATGTCCAAAATATTCACAAAAAACGAACAGAAAATCGACAAAATTACAGAAAGCAGATTTTTGCAAAAATGCATGATGGTACCCCTTTCCAAAATCGCAAAAAATCGATCGAAATTTTTTTGTTCTACTTTCTAGATCTTTTGATGCAGATCGACGGCAAATGGAGTTCTGATTCCAGAATGGTATTCCTTTCTAGGATCGGCTTCGAAATGGCCGAGAAATTCATTAAAAAGTAAACAGAAAACGCAAAACCTGATTTTGATAAAAAATCGTGATGGTACCCCTTTTAAAATTTCTGAAAAAGAGGTCGAAAAAGATTTTCTTTATTTTGGTTATTTATTTATTTGTTTGCTATTTGGATTACGTGTCACATATTTTACAAAGCATACAAAAAAAGAGTTGTATGTTTTTTTTATGTATATATATATATATCGAGGGTTGATAGCAGTGTTTAGTTTTACATAAATATTAAAACGTAGTGGTTAATACATATTTTAATATATGGTTTAGCTTCTTAAAAAAAAAACACGAAACACGAAACCCATTCACACACTTAAATGCCTTTTGTGTAGTTTTCTGGTCCGAACTGTTTACAGTCGGGTATGGTTGACTGTTTGATTGATTAATTGATTGAATGATTGATTGTTTTACTGATTGTTGAACTGTGCTTTTGGTCTCTAGGGTGGCACACAATGTGCATATGATTTAACATTTAATTTTCCATAGATTATAGATTCGTTCCGATGACATTCCTCCAACATTTTCCTCGTCATTATGGTTTTTGTGCATTTTTGCAACTCTACACACTAAATGTTTATATATATATTTATTTATATATATATGTATCGTATATATGTTCTTTTTTATATGTATTATTCGCATAGTATATTTATTAGCCAAAAAAAGGAGGGTTTGCTTAACCCAGACAAAAAAAAAACGTCGCTTAACTCAATACTGATGTTTTAGTACACATTAGATGTTTTCTAATTAGCGTTAATTAGCTTTACTTACAGGCTACTAAGTATATTTTAATGTAATAATAATAAATTATTAATCAAATATGCTTGGTTAGTGAGCAAGAAGGGCAGGGCAGGTAGGGGCAGGTTTATAATAGGAGTTCGAGGGGTGGGCATGGCAAGGATTCTAGTGTCCCGCCGGATGGGCAGTGGGCCAGGCTATCTTGGCATCGATCCTCTTGTAGGCCAGCATGCAGTGCTTCCCTCTGGCCGCCATTCGGGCATCCTGCGGACACTCTGCATCCGTCAGAAGCGTCTCCTCACCGTCCACCAGCTTGAAGAGGGCATAGTCCTGCGGATTGGTGATGCGTGCCTTGTGTGCAATTATCCTGCACACCTCTCGGGTGGTGGTGTGTGGCCGTACTGGTAGTGTCCTGGTCTGCAAGGATCCGTTGCACTCGTCCGGGATAATCACGCGCAGGACACTGGAGCAGGCAGGCAGGCAGCTGGAACGCCACTGAAAAAATGAATAAAAAAATTATTATAGATTCGAAGAAAGATATTGTATTTATGAACTAGAAAGACTTTCACATTCAATTTTCTTCTTTTTGTATAAAATAATAATATCCTTTAATTATTAATTCAATCTTGTTATTATTTTTAAACATATTTTAGATATCTGAAGGTATTTAAAGAATAAAAACTGTAGGTTTCGTTTGTGTTTCAAATAAAATCAAGTATTTTTTATCTAAATTCGATAGCTTTTTATTTTTATGATTAATTTTGTATCTTTTCTTTATTGTTATTATAAAAAAATGTTGAAAATGTTCTTAATTTAAATTCTATTTAAGTAATTCATTCTGAAAAATCTTCTAAATGTGAAATGTGAAAGAAAACCCATTCAAAGGACGGTACTTACGTCCAGGGATCCGCTGCCGCTCTCCGCCTCCAGCTCCTTGAAGTTCTTAAGGACATGAACGGCGCTGCAGAGGGCGGTGAGGTAGTATCCCGGCTCCCCGTTTAGCAGCGTCGGCTGGAGCAGGCCCCACATGAACTCCGCCTCGATCTCGGCACCGACGAAGCCGCACTTGGCCACCACGTAGACGAGAACGGGCAGGAAGTCGTCGGCGCCCAGCTGCTGGCCACGAGGACAGCCGGTGGCATCGAACACGGTGGAGATGATGCACAGGAAGAGCTCCAGCTTGTCCAGCGGCAGCTCAGCCTCCTGGAGGCGCAACAACAAGTTGGCAATGATCCGCAGGGCGGCCTGCGAGGGCGGGGTCACGCTCGGACGTATTCCGAATACGGCCGTCTCCCTTTCGCTGGCGTAGCGTACTTTCTGGGCCAGCAACTGGATGGCTCCACTGCGCTGATAGTGATCCACGAAGATGCCGTATAGATGCTCCCGGAGCGGCAGCACCACCAACTGATGCATCACCGTCTCCAGCATGGCGTCCAGATTGAGAAACTCGTCGGCCTTCAGCCTTGACCTGGCCGATTCCAGTTCGGCATGGAACTTGCCCTCGCCATGCTTCACCAGGTAGTTCTTCATGCCGCTCATAAACTGGCGCATGTTGCGCATAACCACCTGGGGAGCCGCCTCCCGCGACTCCTTGGTGCAGCAGATGAAGTTCTCGATGTTGCGGGCGAAGGTGGAGCTCTGGTCCTGGGCCAGTTGGAGGGTGTAGGCGCGCAGGGAGTCGCCGGGTCCGCTGCTTTGGATATTCATCTTGTTGCGGGGGTGACCTGGAAGGTAAAACAAGA
The DNA here is from genome assembly GCA_035047325.1 of Drosophila vallismaia. Classification (NCBI taxonomy): domain Eukaryota; kingdom Metazoa; phylum Arthropoda; class Insecta; order Diptera; family Drosophilidae; genus Drosophila; species Drosophila vallismaia. The sequence goes on along the minus strand of JAWNPU010000025.1, from coordinate 7,686,538 downwards.
AAACGTTTTCATAATTTCTTAAATCTTTCAAAAGAAATTTGTTAAGCAAAACTATTTATATTCTAGAGAAAGCTCTGCTACCCTAATCCTGATCCTTACCAGCTAATAATTCACACAATAAACGCAAAAGTCTGCGCAGGACAAAGCAACAGCCCCGACGCCTACAATAGTCCTCGTCGGCGCACTCACAGCCACGTCGATAGCGTCGATAGAAACGCCGGGACTGAGACTGCAGACACAAGCCCCGCGCCTGGCACTCCACAATGTGCGTCATGTTCAGCAGGATGTTGCCCTGTTCGTCCAGGTGAAAGAACTGTTTGATGTCGTAGTGGTCACAGGTGTTCTGCTCACCAGGATGGCACCGATCCAGCCGATCCAGCTCTCCGCCACTGGGCAGGGTCACGGCGTAATCCTCGCCAGCCGGGCACTTCCCGATGGCGCCCATTATCGATCCGGCTAGAGCCTCAGTCTTCAGTTGCTTCCGGTTGATGCGGCAGTCTTTGAGCACCTGTTGCGGACAGGTCGCGGTGGGGGTGGCGGCGGCGGGTGTGCTATTGATGCTGGAAAGGCTGCTGGTGGTGGCGGTTGCCGATTTCCGGGACTTTTTGCAAACCACCGCGGCGGTGGGTGATGGAGGCGGGGTCAGGATTTGGGTCTCCGGGGGCAGGGCGATGCCCGTCTGGATGTTGTCCACGAAAAGCAATTCCAAGAACTTTCGCTTGCGTCTCTCCTTGATCCTGGTTTTGCCCACTAGCAGTGGCTCCTTATCCTCCCTGCTGGTCAGCTCCTCTAACGAATCCATGGATAGCTGGGTTCTCTGCTGCAGTAGCTCCTCTTCGAAATCGGCAGAAAAGTAATTGGTTTGCGGTGGATGCTCGATGATCTCCCACTCGGACATGATGCTGAGGAACTGAGCCTCCTCCTTGTAGTGCCGGACGTGGTCGGGATCATGGAAGAATTCCTCCGGTTCCAGGCGCTCAATGCGTCGCTCGTCCAGGCTGCTTAGCGACTTGGCGTGATCCTGGGAGGAGGCGGAGGCGGAGGCGGAGTCGGATTGCGGGCGGTTCGCGGACAGTGCAGGCGACGATTTTCTGAACCAGCTCATGGTAGATCCTGTAGCGATTTTTTCCAGCTAAAACGAATTGGCGAAAACGCAAGTTTCTCATCGGCACACGCGGCGGCTGCTTGATAACGCAATGGCGGCTCTCACTCTCACTCTCTCTCTCTCTTCCCTTTTCTCTAGGGAATCTCGGCTGCTTCCTTGATTTCTTGGATTTCCTCTCTGGGATTTCCGATCTTTCCGACTTCCGATCGCTTTCGCGTTTAGCGTCTCTTTCGTTTGATCCTTCTCTAAACGCGGCCAATGCAAAACTAATTCTGAACTTCATATGGATTAGTTTATAAGACGCTGCGGCAGCGCTGTTCTTCCGCCGCCGTCGCCGTCGACGCCGACGCCGCTTTCCGCTGTCCGCTGTCCGCGAAACAAAGATAGCAGCGACGTCGCCGCGACTGCAAAATGTGTCAACCCGCCGCCGGACGACCTCATTTGCCTGACCTCCGCTCTGCCAAACCTCAGCCTCACCCTCGACCTCTTTATAATCCGTGGAAGATCTACCAGGTAGTTCCCAGATCCTTCGATCCTTTCCCAGGAATTTCCGGCTCAGGTACAGTTGCGCAAACGCGACTTCCTACCTAAGCACCAAGCAGGTAGCACCAATCGCCACCCCCTCGTCAAGGCTGATTCATCAATCATTTGGTGATTGATTTCCATCATCATTGCAACAATTTGCGGCTCAACTTATGGCAGGTAGCCAGCCATTAGCCATTATTGGTAAAAACAGATGTGCTTTCCGACAATTACAAAACCCTTGACAACGTTTGACAAACAGATTTCCTTTCAAAACTCAGACTTGGAATGGTTTTTCTATGGTTACTGTCCCATAGATTTTGTTGAATTACTAGAGGATTACTAAAGCTGTTTCCAAAACTAAAATAGGTCTTACTTTACATTCGAGGATAAATGGTTATAGAATAGAGGATATAGAATAAATTGATATATCAAGAGAAAATGGACAGTGAATAGATACAAATATCTAGAGGCAAACCCTCAGGTTATCTTTTTAGTCATTAATCATTATAGTTCTTAACTATAGAGGTTTCGGATAGATTAGCTAGACTATAAGATACCCGTTACGCCCCAAGGTGCTCTTCAAAAGTAACTCCCAAAGTAGTTCTAAGAGTTTCAAAGCTTAAGTTAAGGTATTGAAAAGGAACTCCTAGGAAAAGTGCAAGTTAAGAACCTCTTAGAAGAGGGAACCTTTTAGTATATTATCCAATTTCTTTGACAGTATTCACTGTATTTACAGTATTCACTGTATTCAAAGTATTCACAGCATGTAGTAACCAGTTCATTCCCTCCAGTTCTGCATTTCTAATCCATAATTCTATCTATTGGCGTCTGTCTACTTGGGCTTATCGCTATAGACACGCTGGCTAGCTGGGGAGTCCGTCGGATTTTCAGGCAGAGACTCCTCCGTCTATGGTTCCTTCTCCGTCTCTGGTCTACGGATCCGTCCGGGTATGGTATGACATATGCAATGACATAGTCGGATTGCATCAGAAAATTGTTATGGCCTGGGACTTGGATCTGATCTGTTCTGATCTGATCTGATCCGATCTGATGCGCAATTTGGAAAAACCTCCGACGAGTGTTACAAATGGAGGTTTTCAGGTTAGGGTTGAGGGTTGAGCATAGATGCTAATCATAGTAAAGGCCAATGGAGATGCTATGGATGGATGGTCTTCCTAGTTCCTCATTCGGGTTAACCTTGACAACAGAGTGCAGTGAACCCTTTAGGGGCTTCTATATATATATTATATATGGTAATCCTCTAGATATTCGTACCTGGAGATATCAGGCGGGTTTTTAGACGATTTTCCTCTAGATTTTCGCTTATCTAATAACCGGGTTTGTCTAATTAGCTTTTACAACGCAAACAATAAAAAAAAAATAAAAATAGAAAAACGGGCACGTGTGAATTGGGGTGGACCAAAACGATGGAAATGCGGCGCCGTTTCGAGTGCGTTTCAAAACGCGTTCGCTATCTTTAAAGCCTTTGTTGTCCGTTTATTTGTTTTAGCTTACACTGACCCAAAAATAGACTGTCTAGGTCGAGATCCGAAATCTGAGATCTGAGACATTCCATTCCGCAAATATATGCACACACAAATAAATACTTACAATATAATATATTAATTACGCATCCCATTCAAAGTCTCTAACTTGGCGCGGTAAAAATCGCGCTGGCTGATAAAACCGCTGTCGCTGTCGCTGTTGCTGTCGCTGTTGCCGTCGACGCGAGTCGCGATGCGGTTTACATTCCAAAGTGCAGCACTCGAGTGCTCCCTTTCTCTCTTGAACATTCTTCTCTCAAACATTAAAGCTTACAGAACTTACAGTACTTACACCACTCTCTCTCTCTCTCTCTGCATTTCTCTCCCACTAGTACCGTTACTATCAAAAAATGGTGACTGCGTTGCAGAAATCGCTAGGCAGCGGAATTGGCAGGCGATTAAAGTCGCTTGGGCGATATCCTCCGATTTAGGTTCGGTTCGAAGACGTTGCGCGCCACAAGATAACTTTTCGGCAAGACTTTGTAGTCTTTGCTGCAGCTGCAACTGCAACTGTGGCAGCAGCAGCAGCAGTAGAAGCAGCAGACGCAGCAGCTCTACTAGCGGCAGCGTTAAAAGTCGCCTTTTTTTTTTGCTATCGCGACTGCGACTTTTGCCGCAGCCACTAGAAATCGCTAAATTCCAGTTGAAACTGGAAAACGATAGCCCCAGGAAGCAGAAATGGCAGAGGTCGGCGAAGAAGCAGAGTCTTGAGTCAGATTTTGAGGTTATAGTCGCAGTCTGTGGCAAAAAATCTAAGCTAGCAGTAGGGGGTATCGTATAGTTTCTTGGCTAAAAGGGGTTCTAATACACCTTTATTAATATTGAGTCCGATAGTCAAGTTTCAGCAAAAATGCTGAGCTAGAAGTAAGGGGTATCGTATAGTTTTTGGACTAATAGAGGTTCTATTCTCCTTCATCAATATTGAGTCAGATTTTGAGGTTATAGTCGCAGTCTTTGGCAAAAAAACTGAGCTAGCAGTAGGGGGTATCGTATAGTTTTCTGACTAAAAGGTTTCTAATACACCTTTATTAATATTAAGTCAGATTTTGAGGTTATAGTCACAGTTTTTTGGTAAAAAGCTCAGCTAGGAGTAGGGGGTATCGTATAATTTTCTGACTAAAAGGAGTTCTAATTGACTTTTATCAATATTAAGTCCGATTTTAAGGTTATAGTTGCAGTCTTTGGCAAAAAAAACTAAGCTAGCAGTAGGAGGTATCGTATAGTTTCTCGACTAAAAGGGTTTTAATTCGCTGAAAAAAGATATTAAATAAAAGAAGAACCTACTGTACCTTTAGAAACTGAGATCCCCATCGTTGATCGTTTTTCTCAATTCGATAAATCCAAAGTTATCGGAAAGAAATGCTAGAAATGAACTATAAAATCAACTGACATGTAAATTTAGCTTCGCTTCTCGTGTTCGTGATATAAATATTTGTATTTCACAGACTTGTGCGGTTTGTGAGTAATTCTGGTGACCCATTTCTTCTCCCTAGTGTGTGTTTTTTTTCTTGCTTTATACTAGAAGTAAGCTCTCCTCCTCGACAATACAATAGAGTTTTTTTTTCGTATTATTTATGTTGACTCGATCGATGACGATGCTGGGAGATGATGGCTTACCGATTTACTATTCAATTATTATCAGTTGCTCGTGATTTTGTTTTGCTTGGCTTGAGATGGCCATGGATTTAGCAAGATGATGATGATCATCATGATGGTGATGCAACAACTGCAATAACAACTGATTGCAACGGAGCGTGATACTCATCTGAATCGGAATTGGAATCACTATATAGGAATTACAATCCATGCGAAGTCATTACTCCACTTTCTAGGCTCACGAGACAACAAATGAAGGCGAAATGCTGTCAAGTGCTGTCGGATGAGATGATAGCCGACATGATGTCGGATAACGATAGAACCCATATCATTACAAGATCTTATCTAAAACTCCTTAATATCAACCCAAAACCCATTTTATATTATAGAAAAATGTTTCCATTATTCATATTTCTTAACCGATATGGAAACGGATTACCTTTTCTTAATCAGAGCTTCAATATCCTTCAATCTGTATCAAAAGATTCGTAAAATCGAACAAAAAAAAATTCAACACTTTTTTTCAGAAAATTTCATGATGGTACCCCTTTCAAAATTAGCCAAAAATTAATCGAAATTTTTTTTGTTCTTCTTTCTAGATCTTTGAATGCAGATCGAAGAAATACAAAGTTCTGATTCCAAAATGGTATTCCAATCCAAAATCGGTTACCAAATAATCAAAATTTTCATAAAAAAGTGCTAGAAAAGCGTCAAAATTAAACAGATTCGAATTTTGCAAAAAAAACATGATGGTACCCCTTTTAAAATTTGTCAAAAATTGGTCGAAATTTTTTTTGATTGATATTTAAGATATTTTGATTCAGATCGATGAAAAATAAAGTGCTAAGTCCAAAATGGTATTCCATTCCGGAATCCATTGGGAAATGGCTAAAATATTCAAAAAAAACGGAAGAAAAATCGACAAAATTACAGAAAGCTGATTTTTGGAAAAAATCATGATGGTACCCCTTTTAAAATTTCTGAAAAATAGGTCGAAAATTTTTTTGCACCATTCTCCCGATATTTGGATGCAGATCTACGGCAAATGGAGTTCTGATTCCAGAATGGTATTCCTTTCCTAGATCGGTTGCGAATTGGCCGATAAATCCATGAAAAAGTAGACAGAAAACCAGAAAAAAATCGATTTCCAAAAAAAAGGAGAAAATCCTTAATCTCAACCCATAATATTCTAAAAAATGTATCCATTACTTACATAATACTTCACGATCCCGCATGCTGGGGTTGCGCAGAATAGTGGCCACCTTGGGTCGACTATTGGCCTTGCCATTGTGGTGATGGTGTCCGGCACCGTTCCTGCTGGCCTTCAGGGTGTCCTGGTTGCAGCTGTGGTTGCTGCCGTCTTTGGTGCTTTGCAGTTCCTCGATTATCGTGTCGTCCTCGGAGAGAGCGGGTCGGCATTTGGACAGGTGAATGGTGTCCGAGTTGATGGTGGCATCTGTGGATTGGAAACAAGGATTGGAACATAAGGACTCCCTGGTGAGGCATTCAATATAATATTCTGTACCATCGTGTGGCAGGAAGGTGTCCCACTGGGAGGAGTCCCAGGGCTCCGAGAATATGGTGCCATCGTCCGACTGGGCCGAGTCGATGCCACCGAACGAGTTGTGGCAGAAGACGTTGTCGTAGGAGGAGAGCCGGCAGCCGTTCTGGCTCTGGAATGACTTCTGGCTGCTGCCGTCGCAGCCGGACGATTGCTTCTCCTGTCCAACCATCTGGAGGGGCTGGAGCGGAGCAGTTGTGCCGCCCTGGGGCGGGGTGGAGCACCTAACCAGCTCCGGCAGATTCAGATCCGGCAAGCGCTTGGCTATGATCTGGTGCACGGTCAGCGGGGGCCGCCTCTTGCTCGCTCCCTGATCCCGGCCCAACGAGTTCTCCTTCTCCTGCCAGTCAATGATGGTCGCGTCATCGTAGTCCCCCCCGCATCCATTATGGCTGCCCGTGTCCTGCTTGGCCATGAACTCCCAACTGCTGTCCAGCTGCCAGTGATCGATCCGGTTCCTGGGCCGCTTCGTGGGCTGCTGTGGCTGCGTCTGCTGCACCACCTTGGGCATCGCCTTGGGCTTCAGCTCATCGAGGCTTCCTGCCAGCTTCTCCAGCTCGCTGGGCTGCAGCAGGCCACCGTTTCCGTTGTTCGCTCCAAAGCCTGCTTTGAGGGGCTCCGAGTGGCGCTGGCTGGCGTGCAGCACTTGGTTGCGGTGCTGGCGCCGGAGTATGGCGGTGGCGCCACTGGTCAGGCCCGCCTGACGCAGTGCATCCGCCGGCTCGGCATAGAAGGGACTGCCCTGCTTGCTCCGCCCGGCTCCTTCATCGGCTGTGGGCGTGATATCCCCGCCATCGTCCTCCGCCGCTGTCAGCGACTGACTCATCGCTGGACTGGGAACAGCTGTGGGTCCTGGTCCTGGTCCTGGTCCTGATCCTGCTGCCGGCGCCGGGGCGGCTGTGTTGAGATTTGGCAGCAAGAGACCTGCCCGTGACCTAGGCGGAGCATCGCCGGAGAACTGCATCAACTGAGCCTGACTGGAGCGCGTTTCGTGGCCAGTGGCTGGCGGGGATTCCTCCTCGCAGGGTGTCAGATGTGCCAGGGGAGCCGGGGTGGGAGTGCTCGCTAAAAAAAAAAGAATAAGAATCATATCAGTAAAGGATATCCTTCAAAGGTATCTCCATCCACTTACGTGTCTCGGCCAGGAGATCAGGTCTCCGGTTGACAAAGCCCCCCACGGAGTCCAAGGCGGGGCGGAAACTGGTCAGGAGACTGGCCCGATCGCTGGGATCGTGGGACCAGACGTCCTCGTAGTCGCTGATCTTGTCGCTCAGGGCACTGGCGCAGTACTGGGGCGGCGGGCTCTCCAGGATGTCGGACTCCTTGTAGTGATGCGACTCCTTGCCGGCCCGCGATTTGCGGGACTTGCCGCCGCTGGTGCTGGTGCTGCTGGTGGTGGTGCTGCTCAGCGGGGTCAGGGGCGAGGCGAGGACTTTGCGGGTGGAGGAGGCGCTGGCCAATGGCCAGCGGCCGTCGTTCGAGGAGGATCCCTGCGAGGAGAGCGTGTCCTTGCACTCGCCCTCCGGCGACAGGCGCTTGGCAAAGGTCTGGAACGTGGAACCGGGTCCGTTGAGCAGGGCATTGAAGGGATTACTTGTGGCCGGAGTGGTCACCTCGATGAACTTTCCATTGGCGGCGTTGGCTGTAGCTCCTCCTCCTCCTCCTGGACCACCGGAACCCCCACCATTTTCCATGGAAAAGGTGACCGTGGTGGTCACCGTAAAGTTGCCACCGTTCTGATCCGGAGAGTGGGGCTTGGACCATCTCATTGGTGGGGCCGGTGGTGCCGCCGGCTTGAGATTTAACGTGTTCGGTGGCTTCGGTCGCTGGGGACGCACTTGCTCCACCTGATCCGAGCTGCTCTGGACCATCTTGAAGGTGCTCAGCTGCTGCTGATCCGCATTCGAGGCGGATAAAGGACACAACGGGGTTGTGGCCGAGCAGCCTGGTAGGTAGTGAACCGGATTCTCCACCGGCGACATGGTCAGGATGACCGAATCTATGGAATTGGGGCTCAGGAGCTGCAGGTGCTGGCCTCCACTGGTGGTGAAGGAGCTCAGACTGGAGTTGGTGGTGTCCGAGGGCGTGCCCGCCTGGCTGAAGAATCCTAAGAGCGGACCACTTCCCGTGGGGCTGAACAGGCTGTTGGCACCTCCGCCACCTGCCGCGGATCCTGGCAAGGGTGGAGCACCTGTGGGCGCTGGCTTGGACAGGACATCGCTGAAAAATGTGGCCGATCCCAGGCCGCTTGTCTCTGTCAGGGAAAGCGGCGACTTGGCGTCCAGCAGCTGCTTCTGATGGTGATGATCCTTGCCAGGACGATCGCCCGCCGGGGTGGCCGATGGTGGTCCCAGCATGGCCGGACTGCTGGCGTAGCTCCAGAACTCCTGGCCGAGCAGTGCCAGCGAGGAGAGCTTCTTCCGGTTGTTGGCCTCCCGCAGGACTCGCGGCAACATCAACTGCACCGGCAGCTCGTCGCAGCACTGGGCGTAGTGGGCGATCAGGGAGGGGATCGATCCGAAGGTGAACCTCGAGCTCTCCAGGCTCAGGACATTGTCGTGCGACTGGATCAGATAGTGTTCGATATAAGGACCCGTGTCCTGGGGCAGACGTACCGAAACGGCCATGGTATTGGGCTGACTGGAACCGCGAACTATAAACGTCTGAAAAGGATAACAAAGGATAACAAAAAAAAGGATCAAAACTAGTTTTTAAAACAATATTAAATCATGTAAAAATCTGCGGATTCTTCTTTTGTATTTAAATGCTGAAAAGTTGTTATCGTATTCCGCGGTAGAGGGTGGTAGAGGGTCCTTAATCCTTAAGTGAGTAAGTCCTTCGTTTTCCTCCGACTGAGCGTTAAATGTTGCGTTCACAATTCGCCCATAAATTCCCACTTATGGATGATAAATCGTCCCTATTTTAACATAATACCTCCAGGAATCCCCTTCCCCATCGTCTTCCTGCCCCTTGTCTTCCTTGCAACAATGACTTTACTTTTCTTGCCACTTGCTTCTTGCCACTGCCCTTGCCACTGCCTTGTTGTCGTGGAAAAACTTTGCAGACGCTGCGACAAATCGCGGCGTTAAATCGACCAAAGAATCAAAGGAAAGGGGGGGAACCAGGAGCACGGGGTAGGGGCGGAGTTCCAGACCTGGTCAAGTATCTGGCCAAGACCATGGCTTGCTAATCGCCTGTGAAAACTTTTCATAATGAGAACGAGAATTTCCCTTAAAGTCACGCACAAAAAAAAATAACGCAAAGATTGGAGAACATTTTTGGAAAAAAAGATCCTAGATCCTAGATATTTATCCTTAAAATATGGAATAGCTTTTAAAATATAGAAATTCCTTTAAATAAAATCTAGGAATTCGTCAACAAAACTAAACTCTAATTGAAATTTATATTAAAACCTTTAGGATTTGAATCTTAAAAAAGGATTCTTTCTAGTAGTTCCTTGACAAAGGAACTTTGTCCAATCAATTCCTCCCACTTGACCTGTTCAAGAGGAATTAAGGCGGAAATTTAATCGCTTTTTCGGGGGGGTGGGGCCGGTAGAACTTCTTAAGTGATTCTCCAATTCTCTCTGATTCTCTGAGATTCTCCGAGTCGCAGGCTTTTGTTGTGTTTGCTTTTCAATTTTCAACCCACCAGCAAGCATCAACCCTAAAGCATGCAATTATATACTCCTTCCCCTTCCCCCCCCAAAAATATATATATATACAATCCCGTCTTTATATATATACGATATATATATATGATTTTTTTTGTGCGCTTCTTCAGATTTCAATAAATGCCAACTGAGGGCTGAGAACTGCACCCTGTGGCGTTGTTTATGATTTCTCTGCGAGTTGCGCACAATTTTTCAATAAGTTCAGTCCAAAGGACGAAGGATAAAGCCCACAAATCGGGGGAGACTTTTGTATTTATTATATTTATTTGATTTGGCTGCATTTTTTTGCTTTTTAAAGCATACTTTTCAGCTGCTCCACTTGATGCCATTACCCGAAACCCCCCTCGAACCGAATCTAATCTAATAAAAAGATCTCAAACATTTTATCCTGATTTAATAATGCGGTTGGTCCTTGGTTGGTTCTTGGTTGGTCCTTGTTTGGTTCTTGGTTGGTCCTTGGTTGGTACTTGACCATCAAGGAAATGCAATTTAAGCATGAAAATGCCTTAACAAGGCCAACCCGAATGGCCGAAAAAATGGCCAAAATCTGGGAAGGAAAAAAATGCCAAAAGCAAAAGAAACTGTTGGCCAGAAAAGCAAAGATTCTTGGCCAAACGAAAGGAGTGAGCTTTTCAAAGGACGAAAGTTGACTAGAAATGGGTTGAGAACGACACTGCGTTTCATAGAGATAAGGTAAGACATTGATTTCGATAGAAAAGTCGATTTAACATCTCGTACCAGTCCAAATATCCTTATTTGTCCTTTTTCTTAGGTTTTTATGGAATAATTTTATTATTTCGCATACGATTTGGCAACGGAATACCATTTATGAATCGGGGCTTTATTCCTCGTAAATCTGCATCAAAATATTAGATAACATTGACAAAAAAATATTTGCCGATTTTTGCAAAAAATCATGATGGTACCCCTTTAAAAATTTTGCAAAAATCGGGTCAGATTTTCGATGCCTAGATTTTGATAGAAATTAATAGTACTCGAAGTTCTAAGATCAGGAAGGTATAACATTTGTTGATCTGCCAATTATTAGCCAAGTTATGGACTTTTTTGTGAAATTTATCGATATAAAATCGATTAAACATGTCCTTTTTTCGTCCTTTTTCGCAATCGATTTCGAATCGGAATTCAATTTATGATTCGGGACTTCATTTACGTTTTATCCTTGTCAAATATAAATTCTTAATCATAGCGTTAACTTAGTAAAAAGGTCAAAAAATTGTATAAAAAGTGGTATAAAAAAACAAGCTTTTTACTCTACAATTTCGATACGCACTGTACTTTCACATAATGTCTGAGTGTCTGCATTTTATTGGTTCGAATTGACAAATTTAATTTGCGAAGCGAACAATAAAAAGGCGTTCCGGCATTTGCAATTGATGACAATCCTCTTATTTCAATAAAGACTGAGATATATATATAAACAGATTCTAGATAATATATATAGAGAATATATATAGAGAGTATATATAGAGAGTATATAGAGAGTATATATAGGTATATTCCAAGGAGTATATAAAAGTATTTAAAGCTTAAGCCAGAGACAGCAACAATGGCTCTTCGTCGGGCATTTGCATTACCATTTCCACCTGCCACCTACCACCTGCCACATGCCACATGCCACCTGCCACACTTTGCATGCCACTTGCAGTTACATTTTCCTTCCCTCCTCTATACCATTTTGGCCATTTGCAGGCTTTTAGCCAACGTCTGGCATCAAACAGAAGGCCTACAAATGCTTTTCGTCACACACACTCGTCAGTTCGTTGACTTTGTTTCAAGGCTCGAAAAGTAAAGCTTTTTACCTCATTTTTTTCTCAGTGAACTTTGTATATCCTTGCCATGCAACTTCCTGACGAGACTCGAGCTCATCGATGACGATAAATCTTTGGCAAAAAAAGGACATACGTTGCATTTGCCTTGCACTTTGCCCCATCGGATGGGATGATGGGATGATGGGATGGCTGTGGTTTGGTTTTCCATTTTCCTCTGTTTCCGTTTCCGGCAAAAAAAAACCGCAAAAGGACAGTTAACGGTTTAATTTCCGTGTTTGTTCCCAATTGCATTTTCAATTAAGCAGGATAATGTGTGGGTTTGGACCAGGACCAGGACTCTTTTTGGAAAGAGAAAGTGTTTTTTGGGGCGGGGGAGTTTTAAAGAAGATTTGTGCACCTAGGGTTGCTGCCGTTTGTTGTACTGCTCGGACAGCTGGAATATACTTTTTTTTAGACTTCAAATAAAGATTTAAACCATTTGAAAAGTAAAAGTAAATTATAAAGGAAATTTGCACAAAATTTACAAAACAGAATTCCTACCTAAGGGCGCTGCTGTTTAACGTACAGCTTAACTAGCGCTTTGATAAATATAATTAACACAATATGATTCAATTGTACTCCAGAATATAAGAAAAATCTTGAGTTTTTTAAGGACATTTTGGGTCGTAAAGTCTTTTATTTATAAAAAAAAATCCTCTCCTACTTTCGCTTTCACTTTCCCTTACCAGCGAGTATTACAATAATATTGTTTTATATTTCTGACTCGTAATCATTTATCTGTTTGCATTTATTTTGCATTTAATTGCATGTAAATTATTGCGCAATGGCCAGCACATGGCCAGGACACCGCCAGGCCACTCCTTCCGCCTCCGGATCGAGGATATTATTCAAGCTTTGCGATACACGCTCGATTCCCTGCGGCGTTGCAAATCAGACACAACATAAAATACACACAAGCCGACACACACCACACACTACACAGCAAATTTGGCAAATAAGAGCGATTCGTCGCATTTGCACCCATTTCCGGTGAAGGGGGACACAGGACACAGGACACAGGACATGGCCAGAGGACACGGCAAAAAGGGGAAAGGTGAAAACATTTCCGGTTTCCATTTCTAGCCGCGTGCCTTCGGGGCTGAATTTCTCGAAATGTCCGCAGTGTCCTTCAACTCTAGGATATTCTCGGTTATCCTGGTATCCTGATTCTGTTTCGGTTTCTATTTTCAACTCAATCACCGAAAATCTTGAATTCTTGGCCAGCTTGGCAAGTCACCCCTTTTGGTCGCGTTTTCGGTTTATTTTTGGTCTCACAATGCGCAACGTGTCGCAGCTGCTGCCTGTCTGCCACCCCGCGCCTCGTCCCTGCCACACATCCTTGTTGGTCCTTTGGCTCCGTTTTTGTGGTTTTGGCCAGCGAATTGCAAAGTGCAGCCGTTGCCGTTGCCAAGTGACAAAATGCACACGGAACAAACTTTTCAATATAATTCAAGTCCTTTTTCTCTTAATATTTGTAGTTTATTGTACTCTGTATTTCGCGCAGTGTCCTTACAGGATGTCTGGCTTTTTGGTTGTAATCAAGTTTTGGCCCGCAAATAGACTCTTGCCGGCTGGATGGACTCGCTCAAGCGCCAAGTCTAGTCTATAATCATCAAATCATGCCTCAAATGTTATGCCCGGCAGCAACTACATTGCATCCTTGCGTCCTTTCACCCTCAATCAACGCCCCCACGCCCGTCTATCAATCATGACGCCATCAAAATGCTTGACAACAAATCTTGACTGCTTAATGGTCATGGACAACAGGATAATGGAATGGAAACCGACTGCAGTCGAGTGGAATGAAGTGCATTTGGCATCGGTATCCTGCGACGTGCGGGTGTCCTGCTGGTCCTGTCCGGATCCTTTTCGGCCAACGAGCACTCAAAACGCCAAACTCAAAGGGCAGGCAGCAGGGCAAGAATGCATTTGTGCATTGCCAGGATTAGATGTGCTATTTGAGTGCCGGATTACGTTGCTTCAAGGATCAAGGATCAAGGATGCAGAAGGATGCAATTTTAGGAAAGAAGCTTTGTTTAAAATCTTCTCATAACTTTCAAGAGTTTTTATTTTGAGAAAGAAAACCTTTGTTTTTTTTTGTCCTTTTCCAAGGGAAAGTCCTTTTTTTTGTCACACTTGGCGTATGATTAATATTTTGTAAATAAGACCCTACTTTTCGGGGTCGCAGAGAAATTTCAAGTGAAATCGAATACCAAATGGCATAATGAGTCCTGCCGTTTGCCAAGGATCCTTTATCGCCCCCGGGGGAGCTTAAGGATTGCCGCCTAATGAGTGTCGGCGGTTTCTGTGTGCGGTTTCGTCCTAAAACCAACAGCATAACGAAATTATGCCAAGGCAGGACACCCGACTGGACTGGCCATTATCTAGCCATTCGCTGGTCATTAGTCAGCAGGAGGAGGCAGGAGGAGGAGGCAAAGGCCAGGGCTTAGAGGAGGGTTCATTGCCATATAATAAAAGTCTCATATTTTATTCAAATTGGTAATGCGAGTAGCGAGATCCTTCTGGAAATGCAAAGTGAAACCAAGGCAACGCAATGCCACTGGGAGTGTAAAAAAAAAAAAGGACCTCGTCCTCGTCTCTGGCAGACTCTAGAATTTGTCATTTGCATTTCATTGGCATTCATTTTTGTGTCTACAGCTGTCGTTCTCTTTTTTTTTATTTAACGCAATCAGAGAAAATATGAATAAAGTTTTGAATTTTTATTTGAAATATTACCAGAGATCCTAAAAGATTGTTTTAAAGACTTGAAGAAAGGATGAATGGTTTGAAACTATACGATACCTGGTACTCGGAGTGTCCTGTTTTCACTTTGTCCAGCCAGCATGTCCTGCCCAGAATTTGCATAGAAAATTGAATTTTCTTCTGGCCCAGCGAAACAATGGAAGGTTCTCTGCAATTTCCAGAGTAAAGCCGCAACCCCCTTAGCTCTACGCACCTGTTTTTGGCCTCGCTAAGCGGCTTTCGTTCTGCAGTTCAAGAATCGGCTTTTGTATCGACGACCCCATCCAGATTTTCCACACATTCTCCCCTCGAATAGAGCCTTAAGCTGATTTCCCTCTCAACTCTCATGGCTTTCAGTTTCGTTTCTCGTCATTGGCCATGCCATTCCATGCCATACCATGCCGGGTCAGAGTTCATTTCGGGCACGACGACAAAGTGCATTAAACTCATTTGCCAAACGGCTTTCAATTATAATTTTTGTTAATAATTCATTAGCACAATGTGTTGCCATCGTTGCAGCAGGTCCTCCTCCTCCTCCTCCTTCTTCCTGGCAACAAAAATTACGTATACGCCCCATGTGTTGGAGGTGGTTGATGAAAAATGAAAGCTGTCATAAAAGTTTTCACTCTGCACTCGACTCTATTTTGTAACCGATGTTTGTGTTGCCGAAAAAGTCTATTAGAATCCATCGTACCTCCTATTAATAGTTTTTTTTTTTTTTTTTTTTTGCTCTGAATGCCTTAACGACTTAAAGTTGTTTAAATATCCGCATGTAAGCAAGTCCTGCTGCTGTGTCCTGGCTCTCGGCTTGCCATGTGGTTGCTAATATCATTTCGGATCAGCCAAAGGACTCGGCCAGGAATCGCACTCGTCCTCTTTGGCAGCTGCCCATCCTGCGGCTGTCTGCATTCCCTTATCGCCTCATCAGCTGGCTAACTGACTGACTCTCTCTCTCTGTGTTGGCCTGTTGTTGATGGCCATTTTTCTCCCAACCTGCCCAACCGGCCACTCCCCCTTCCTTTTGGCCAAGCCACCTGACTCCTTCCTTCATTTTTTTGTTTCCGCAGGACTCTTCTCCTTTTTGCAACGTCCAATGTGCTTGGGTGATAAATAAAAACTGTCTGCGCCTATGTGGCTACTGTCTGTGTTTTATTTTATTTTATTTTTTGTCCAACGTCTGACTTTTTGCCATGTAAGCTGAGACCAAAAAAAAAAAGGATATAGGGAGGGAGAAACAGGACCAGCATCACCCTTATAAAGGGTGACATTGAAACACATGCCGAACAACAGAGAAAAATCGAAAAGCCGCGACCGAAAAAATTCAATTTAATTCTGTTCCGCTTTGGATCCTTTCACCCTCCTTCACCCCCTGCATCCCTGCAGGACATCCCTGTCGATGAGGACATGGTCGTGGCGGCAGCTTAACAAGTTCATTTCCATGAATTCATAAATCAAAAGCACCCAAAAAGCAGCTAAAAGGCGAGGCGTCAATAAAGCAATCACCAAAAAATAGTTCCAAACCAAAACGAAAGCTGCAAGCTGCAAGCTGCTTTCAAGGATCAAAAGGATATGTGTTTTATGCCCAAAATCAAAACCAAAAAAATCCATTGAAATGTCGAACAAAAGACTTTCCGTATTCAAAATTGTTACACGGATTGCAAATGTCAAAACCGAGAGCTTAGTTTCGCCGCAAAAAGGATATTCAAATTGTTTTTAAAATCAGGATGTTTATCCAGATATTCAGAATGATTTAAACGATTCATAATCGATATAAAAATCATAAAGAAAGAACTTTTTCCACGATTTGTTCTGGACAATTAAGGAACCATCGCTCTATGGTCAGGTGGCAGCAGGCAAAAGTGCTAATGATGTCGCTGATTCCTGCCTACTAGAAGTCCTATTCCTGGCCAGACATCAAATCAAGGACCCAGCTGTTGGTCATTGAACAAAAAAATCCAAAACAAGCATCGACATTTGCTGCTAATTACATTCTGTGGTAGGCATAACAAATCCCGATTGCCGGAAGGGGAATGAGAACAAAAAAAAAAAAAATATGAGCAAGGATATATGGCAGGACGTGGTAGGACGTGGCAGGACGAGGAAATCTGAAACATACGCACATGCTACCCTCGTTTCTATATATATATTTTTATCCATCAATGATTGATGGTTGGGGGTTCCGCCCTTGGAAGAGGAGTACAACGAGTAATTAAAATACCGGGCATGGATCGGCAGTGCTTGTTGCAGCCACATGTTACGCCGCAAAACGTTGCAACATATTGATTGATTTTTAATTACAAACATTTACACATAAAGCGAGCGAAACGATTTCAATTCAAAAGAGGGGGCAACCGACTTCGATTTCAATTAAATGTTTTTTTTTTTATTAAACGCATAAACAATGGCTGCGAGTGGTGGCCTGCATCCTTAATGGGGATTCAAGGACTTTCTGCCATACCATTTGCAGTTCGAAATACTGCAAAGGAAGTATTGTACATGAAGGTATCCTTGATATCCTTGATAATAGAAGGAAAGGAAAGGAAACCAGAATGCAAAAGTTGTCGGAAAACTTTTTGTCTTCCCCACAAAATGTCCTTTGACACTGAAAGGATTTTTTAATTAAATTCTAGATTAATATTCCAAAAAAAAAGCCCAAGAAGATGAAGAAATTATTTTCGTTTTCAACAAGAGACAAAAAGAGTTACAAATAGAGGGAGAAACGGGTCCAAAACTTTCTTTCCCTGTAAAACATTTCCCAAAAGAATGGAAAGAGGTTGCATGTGGCACTCGGCTCGTTGCAATCAATGAGCCATTGTTACAACGCGTTCGACAATTGAAAATTGCAGAGCTGGCAATGCAACAGAAAAAACCCAGAGAAAGGATAAAGGATATCTTTGAAATTTTGCATTAAAATTTGTAAAACTTTTGCTTTTCGAAACAGTAAGGTTTAAGGATCTGTAAGTGCCGGAAGTCCTTGATTTAAATCAAAGGCTTTGAAAATGTTGTGACTTTAATGAGTTTCCTTTCCCCTTTCCCCACCAATTGGCAAATACGTGATAATTGCTGGCTCCTTCTCCGCAGGACCTTATTGAATCTGTACAATTTGTTGGACATTCCATTCTCTGGTCATGTCCTGGTACCTCTTTAGTCCTGTTCTCGTAACCATTACCTGTCCCACCCACCCACTCGCAACGCCGTAATTTCAATTGTCTATGCAAAAAGGCTTTGAATCACAAAATGGTCAAGCCGAGAGTCTTGGCCAGACAGAAGGATAATACACTGCAGGAATAGTCTAGGGTTTTTCGAAGGACTTTTGTTAGTATCCTGGTTTATCCCTGACATTTCTTCCAGTGCCTTCCTGAGCCTCAACCTGGTCCAGTTTTTTTTTTCCCCAACTTGGCTTTTGTCTCTTGTCGCCATTTGTGTTCGCCTGCTCGTCCTGCCTCATCCCCAGGACACCTTTCCACATCCTTCAGCCTCCCAAACCACATTCTCTCGATGGCTTTTGTCTGCCATTTGCTGCTCGAGCAAGATAAATTTCAATGAATTTGCAAACGCAGCAGCAGCGAGTCCTGTTTCTAGTCCTGGTCCTCGTCCTCGTCCTCGTCCTGGTCCTGGTCCTGGCTACATTTCTTTGTTTATCTTTATACATTTACAATTAAAAGGGCTTGCCATTGTCCTGTCCTGTCGTAATATTAATGAATCTTCCCATGCCACACGACATAGCCAGGCTAGGAGGCCGGACACAGGACGATTGCAGGACATGCTGGCCACTGGTCGTTAATTGATTGCAATTTGTATATGTAAATTTCGCCATTTTTTTCTCTCCGTGCATTGTTGTGCAAATTTGATGCGGTCGCATGTGTGTTTTGCTGATTTACCACCGCCCCGCCCACAAGGGATTCCCCATTACCGCCCCCCCCAAATTGTCTCATTAAGCTAAATCAATAAATTAATAATTATCGCCAGGACATCATGACTACTCACCCCCTCCTCCTTGCCCTGGAGCAGATGAACGGCCCCGGAACGCTGGAGTCCTGGCAGGAACCACATCGGATGGGTGAGCAGGAGCCGCTCCACGAGTCCCAGATCGCAGGGCGGGGAATTGTCACTGGAATTGTCCCGGCTGCTCTCCTCGCCGCCTTCGCCCTCGTCCTCGTCCTCAGCATCGTCCTCGGCCTCCACGGGATCCTCTTCCAGGCCAGCGACATGCTCGTCCCCGTCGTCGCTGGAGGTTTCGCCTTCGGCCAGGATGCCGCCCTCCGAGCTGGACACCAAGGATGTGCGCGACTATAAAAAACAAGATGAGAGAGAGATTTGGTTAGTAAAGGTTTCATTTTCGTCCTTAACTTGGCCAAGTTAAGAGATCGCAACGCCGTGTGGCAGGCAACGCCGTGTGGCAGGCAGGCAACGCCAGAAACTCTAAACACTTGACACATTGCCCGGGGTGGTCTTTGTGAGTGCAATTTCGTGTTTAAAAATCTTTTCTAGCCAGGAACCGGGAGCTGCCCCAAGGCCTAGTCACTCACAATTTGCCCCAAAATGAGGCACACAAAAAGTGGAACAGAACAGAGCGAAAAGCGAAACAAGAACGCGAGTTGTAGGCGTTTTTAATTGAAAATTGCCAAGGGCTTTGAAGTTTTTTTTTTCCCTTAGTTTGAGAGGGGTGTGAGGAGGAGGCACGAGTGGTTGCATGTACACACAAGTGTCACCCTCTTGTCAGGACGACGACGACAAGGATGATGATGCTGTTTGCCAAATGTAAGCGATGCCAAAATTGATGCCAAGGCTTCCACCATCCCATCCAATGCTTATCCTTATGCAAATGTAAATAAATTATTTGAAAATAAATAAGAGACAGGATAACAGACACAGATGGGAGATAGAAGATACTAGATAGTAGATAACAAATACAGGGTATGGGGTGTGGACATTTAATATTTTGTCACAAACCTGGCCAATACCCTGGAGAGTCGAATCAAAAGATAAAATTATAAAAGAGAGAAAGATTTAGTTTAATCTTTCTAAAAAAAAGCTAACTATTCCTTTCTAAGGACTTTATTAAAAGGAAAATGTTCTCCAACTGTCCAAATGTTTTTCCAAAGATTCCAAAAAACTCCGAAACTCTGCATTCCCTCCGCCTGAAGCGAATTTAATTTAAAAATGTTTGCTTTTTATTCCCCCTTTCATTAGGGGAAAGGTCATTGAGGCGTGTTTGTTGAGCTTGCCACTTCAGAAGGACATTTGCAACCACTTTTTCCTCTACTTTCCGTTGCCACTAACAACGTTATGGATCCCAGTTACCTTTTTGTTCAGATTTCTGTGTTTGGAAAAGCCGGAAAAAAAAGGATAACACCCAGTGCTGGTTGCTAATTGAGTTATTTCTGCCTCAGTGTTAAAAATTAGGTTGCCAGGTTTACCTTTCGAAAGGATATATAAACATAGAGATGTTTTTTTGTCGCTTCTCCGTTTTTAAATTTGATTTACAGCCTTGGCAGCGTATTTTAATTTTTTGATGTCATTTATTAAAACGGGTTGGCAGCAGAGGGCGTGAAATAAGGATCAAGTTTCAAATGTCCTTTTTTTTGAAGCATTAATCATACGCCACGTTGACAATGGCAGCCGGAAATGAAAACGAGAAGACTTTGCTCCAGAAGACATCTCAAGACAAGAAGAAACGCAATGAAATGGAAATGCAAAATGTTCGCCTGTTTATTTGCCAACCATTTAAGGACCAAAGGCAGCCCCATCAGACACAGGACTCGTCTAGGACATTGCCGGAAAAGGGGCAATGCAAAAAAACGAAAAAAAAGGGAAAATTGCGCAAATCCCTTGAAGAAATGTTTGAAATTTTTCAAAGCTCACAGCAGGCAGTCGCAGTCCCACCGACTCGAAAATGTTGCGAAATTATGCTTAAATCAAAAATCACAGCAGCGGCAAAAAGAAATGCTCACTGCAGGACCCCCGAGAGGCGTGGCCCAGGACACAACCCTTGTTTTTGTTGGGATGCTGTGCATATTTTATACCCTGCATTAGGTCTTAAGTATTGCTTATTACAAGGAGCTGTTGTCCCTTTTTTTCTGCATTTTTTTGGGTTTTTTTTTTCGTTTTTTATTCACTCTGCCTCTTGGGTGGCAAACTATTTGAAGGAGCAGCCCATGGGGGGGTCCTGCCACCATTTTCCAGCTGAATTTAGAAACCCAATAAAAATCATTACAGCGGTCACTGTTTTAATGAGAGAGAAGGACTCTTTGGAAGGACTTACAAAGGACTTTAAGGTTTCAAGGGGAGATTTTTTTAATATATTTTGGTAAAAGAATTGAAGAGTAAGGATCTTGGAAACCTTTTCCAGATAAACTATCAAGGATTCTGCTTTAAAATATCAAAAAAAAGGGAAACAAAATGTTAGAGATCTCCTTTATATATAGAATCCTAATCAAATACCAAATTGGATGTTCAAAAAGGAGCCCATCTATATCCTTTCTCCCTTTAACTATCTCTGTAATCCCCTTTAACTAATGCGATACTTATTAAGTTAGCAAAAAGAAGAACTTTCCCCCAGGTTTTCCTCAGAACATTATAGCCATCTCTGGCCAGATATTCCTCACTCACTCATTTGTTTACAGATTTACCAAAAAACACATAAAAAACACAGCCACACACACATGGGGGTAGACACAGACACAGACACACAGACACAGACAGAGACAGAGACAGAGACAAGGACATGCAAGGATATCTAATAGCTTTATGTTGGGATAAGGATTTTTTTGCAGGGTGCAAGCCAGGCGGCAGCAACCCCAAAATGTGGAATAAAAACCAAGAATCGACTTCTGAGTAGCCAGGCTGCATTTTTGAGTGGAGAATCCGTCCTGCCTCGTCCTTTTAAGCCGAGGGTTGGAAGCCAATACAAGTAGAAGCCACGGTTCCACCCCCTCAAAAGCCATTCCTCTCTATACACTTGCATTAAATATTAAAAAGGATGTTTAGGGGAATCTCTTCCTTAAACAAAAATTACTTAAAAAAAATTATTAAAAAAACTCAGGTAGGAGAGAGTTTAAAGGAGAGTCTAGATCCTGTTAGGCTCCTTTTTTTGTAATACTTTCTTCTAGTATTTATTTCTAGTATATAATACCCGCTACTCCTCCCGATTAAACAAACTCTTGAAGGATGGAGAGTCTAGATCCTGTTGAGCTCCTTTTTTTGTATTACTTTCTTGAAGTAAGTATCCTTTAAAGTCTAGTATTTATTTCTAGTATTTGATACCCGCTACTCTTCCTTTGCTCGCTTTCTTCATCATTTCTCTCCGTGTAAACTAACTCTAGAACTCAGGTTTACACCTTGAAGGAAGTTTAAAGAGGAGTCTAGATCCTGTTTAGCTCCGGTTTTCTATGACTTTCTTGAAGTAAATCTTCCTTTAAATCTGTCTAGTATTGTCTAGTATATTATCTAGTATATTGTCTAGTATATTATCTAGTCTTTAATACCCGCTACTCTTCCCGATTCATCATTTCTCTCCGTGTAAACTAACTCTAGAACTCAGGTTTACACCTTGAAGGAAGTTTAAAGAGGAGTCTAGATCCTGTTTAGCTCCTGTTTTCTATGACTTTCTTGAAGTAAATCTTCCTTTAAATCTTTTTAGTATTTTCTAGTATATTCTTTAGTATATAATCCCCGAGACTAATCATTTCTCTCCGTGTACCTTAACTCTTGTTTGTTTCTCATATCAGTGGGCTCTGTTTGATTTTGGCTTCCCAAGGACCTCGTTATGTTGGGTAAACAGTCGCGACTTTAAATTCCCAGCCCAGCCCAGCCCCGAGACGCATCCTTTGGAGTGTGTCTGACAAATGCAACAATGGCCAGGACAACGGGGCCAGCCAAGAACGGCCAACACTTTCACGGTCATGGTTGCCTTCCCATTTACCCGGAAGCAAGCGGAAGCAAGCGGAAGCAGACAGAGACTTGGTCCTGATGGGAGGTCCTGATTCTTCCTTTACGGAACAGAAGCCAGACTAAGACGACAGACGAAGAAAGTATTTTCGGCTTCCGTTCTGGCAGCTGTTGAAAATGAAAATCATTCGCAGGCACAAGGAACTCTGACATCGAACTCATTTCCACATCCTACCTAACATCTCTATTTCTCCAAAAAAATATTGGCAAACAATTGTCTGACTCGCAGGACTCGCAGGATCTTGCCAATCTATTGGTGGAAATACCTTTCAAAGGCAATATAAAAATTCCCAGCCATTGACAAAATGCTTCTTGTCTCTCCTTCCGACTTCCGAAAAAAAGAAACTATAGTTTAATAAATTACAAGAACTGTGCAAGCAGGACGGATAGTGGGAGCAAGGGAGAAGGCTTCTATGGGGGTCCCGCCGCCCCAAAGCAGGCAATGAAATTTTTCCAAAAAAAAAGCGACAAAAAAATAAAAAACAAGGATAAAGGAATAGATGTCCTGTAAAGGAATATATACATATATATATCCTTTTACACCTCAACAAAAAAATAAAGGTATTTCTTTCGATATAGAAATCACGATTTCTGTATTACCCTTTGTCTGGCGAAATCATGATAATATTTTCCATAAAGGACATAAAGGACTTGAAAAGGTGCCCGCCATAAGCTCTTATCGGAAAAGCAGATTCCCGCAGCGTGAAATTAATTTCATAAAAATTATCCACTGTCCTCTTCCTCTCCTGCCTATTGTCCTGGCTATAAAGCTGATTATCGAGTATAAAGCCCACTGTGCACAGTGGTGTGTTTCGTTGGTTTTTTTTTCGAAAAAAAATTGCTCTTTCAACTAATAGTTTGACAAAAGGTGAGGAGCGATAAGCTGCCGGGCACGTGACCGCCGCCTGTCCCGCCTCTTCTAGTCCCGTCTCTTTCACACCGCCTATTGTCTGTCTCTGTCGAGGGGTTAGACAAGGAGAGCAAATTGCACTCGAGACTGAATTATTGCCTGACGCAGCACAGGAGCAACTAGGAACTAGCTAGCCAGGAACTTGCAACAAAAACCTGCAAAGGACATGATACCAGGATACCAAAAAAAAAGAGGAGGGGGGAGGAGTGGCATGCAGCATGCGGCATGCAGCATCCGTGGAAATAAAAGATAAATAGCAGCCACGTAAAATGTTGTTGAATGTTTTAAAAAACCATAAAAACCACAGAGAATTACATTTAATGGCAGCAACAGCAGGTTAGGGGGGTGTGGTGTGGTTCAACCGCAATGGCAACAGCAGACATTGCAACAACAACAACAACAACAACAAGGACAACAACAACAACAACGAGGACAACAACAACAAGGACAACAGCTAGACACACGTGCGTGAGTGATACGTGAATGTGTCCTGTGCCCTGTGCCCTGTGTCCTGTGTCCCTCGTCTCGCATTTCGTTATCCTTTGAGCACAAAAAAAAAAACACTATAAAAAATAATTTATTATTAAAATTGAACTATCTTTTCATAGAGCAGAGGAAGGTCCTTTCAAAGGAGCTACTTTTGGTTATAAAAAATACTTTAAATAGTTTAAAAGCCAAAAAAAAAAGCCAAAAGGAAGGAGAAACTTTAAAGGACACTTTGGATATAATTCCAAATTATTTAAATCATAAAATGTTAGTTTTTCTCTTTAAAAAAATAGATTTTTTTTACATTAATAAATCATTTTCTTTTAAAATTATAAAGTTTTTAAGCCTTAATGAGTCCTTTTAGTTTTTTTTTAAGGTTTTCCTGACGCTACTTAAGTACAACTTATGAGAATCGAGGAGGAGGGCGCTATTTTTAAGGTTTATTTAGTATTTTTAGTATTATTTTCCTACTTTTCTTTGATTCTTTAAGTATAAACTATGAGAATCGAGGAGGAGGGCGCTTTGCAAATAGTATATTTTGATAGTTTTAGTATTTTTTTAGTATTTTTAGTATTATTTTTCTACTTTACCTTGACTACTTAAGTACAACTTTTGAGAATCGAGGTGGAGAGCGCTTTGGAAATAGTATATTTTGATACTTTTAGTATTTTTTAAGGTTTATTTAGTATTTTTAGTATTTTTTGTATCATTTAAACACTTTTCTTTGATTCCTTAAGTATAACCTATGAGAATCGAGGAGGAGGGCGCTTTGGAATTAGTATATTTTAATACTTTTAGTATTTTTTTTAGTATTTTTAGTATTATTTTTCTACTTTACCTTGACTACTTAAGTACAACTTTTGAGAATCGAGGAGGAGGGCGCTATGAAAATAATACATTTTTATGTATTTCTAATTAATTTGAATATTAGCCTTGAATAGGACATTAAAATAGAAGAATTGTGGAAGAATTGTGGAAGAATTGTAACAAAAATTCTCCTTTCAAAGCTTTCTTTTTTATCTTTGAATGGAAATTAGAAAATAAATAGATTCCTGAACTCTAATCCCTATTCTTTCCGTGTAGTTTTAGAAACATTGCCAGCTGTTGGGAGTTTTTAGAGCTAATTGAGGCGTCATGTTGTCGATTTATTAGCAGACCATCCAACCATCCAACCATCCAACCATCCATCTATCCATCAAGCCTGCAATCCATCAGGACAACAATCCTTTTGAAACAAACTGGAAAGCCTCGCATCTATTTGCCGCACTATGAATGCATAATTAACAAGGCCGGGAATGAGAATGAAAATGAAAATTCTGGCAACGATGCAGCAGTTTTTGGAAAAGCAGAAAACGAGACTAGAAACCGGGAAACCGAAAACCGGAAGCGGGTAACGGGTAACGGGTAACGGGTTAAAGGGCAACCGGAAAGCGGCGCCTGCATAATTAACAAGTGAAAATTGCCAACAGTGCTTAAAACAGGATAAGAGCGTAAGGATCCTAAAGAAATGAACGAAAATGGACGAAAATGGATGAAAATGGGAAATGCAATAAACAGTCAGCTCAAGTAATAAGCTCGGGCATAAAATATGCCATTAAATGTTTGCTGTCCGGCAGATGTCCTGCGAGAAGGAAACAGGACACTTGCTGTGAGCTTGCGATTCGTAGACCCCCAAAGCTGTCAAAAAGTCAAAGCCATTAGGCACACACCAGAGGAGAAGCTTCTTCCAGTTCCTGCTGCTACTGCTGCTCCTTCCAAATTGAAACCAGAGCTTCCTCCCCGAAAAGGACGAAAAGTATGAAAAGGGGAATGTCCTTTACACTTTGCGTAGCCATCACAAAAAAAAACTGAGGCAAATGAACAAGGAATGTTTAGGACACACAGTTCATTAGATCCTGGCTGATGTCCGGCTTTAAAAAGTCTGTGGCCGGACCGCAGGACATGCACATTGCCTTTGACAGGACACCACAAGCTCGCAGCCTGATTGCATGTTGCATGTGTGGCATGCCCCCCCACCTGACAACCTCCTGGGCAGAGTTCCAGGACTAATAGTTTCTCAACTATACGATACCCGGTACTACGAGTATTCCTAAATAATTATCGAATCCGAAACTTTAACCAAAAACTAAACTACCCCAAAAATCAGGATAAACACATCCTGGAATTACCAAAAAAAAAAAAAAGAGAAACAGGAACAAGAAAATCCTGTGCAAGAATATCTGGGACGATGGCATTAAGGACGAAGGACGAAGGACTTGCTGGACGTTTTAAGCCGCTGACAAAGCTCGACTAATACCGTTGCAATTAGCAGGACGTGTGCACCTGTGCAAACAGCTGCCACCGCTGAAAGGATCAAGGGGACGATGTCCTGTTGTCCTGTTGTCCTGTTGTCCTGTGTCCACTCGACACACGGAGAGATTAGAGCTTCCAAAGTGGTTTACGGTTAAAAAGGAGGCCAGGACACCACCAGGACCCCACCAGGACACCACCAGGACACCACCAGGATAAAGCATAATGAAAGTAATAAAGTTCCCGAGGCTCAAAAAACGGGAACTCGAACTCAGACTCCTCGAGTCCTTTTTGATCGGCGACTGGCGATAAAAACTTGTGTATTCCAGACAGGCAACAGGACCTAAAGTGAGAGTCCTTCTCTCAACCCCTCCCCTCCCTGGCTTCTATATATTTATTAGTATTTTTTTTTAGTATTTTTTTTTAGTATTTTTTGTTGTTGTTTTTGTTTTTGTTTTGGCAACATTCCTGCTGCACCGGAAAATATTGAAGACCAGGATCCAAACACTTTCCACCCGAGGGGGGGAGGCAGACACTTTTATCGCCATCGTTGATGTCCTTTCCCTGCATCCTTTGCATCCTCTGCATCCTGTGCACCCTGTTGCTGTTGCTGCTCTTGTTTTTATTGAATATTCATAAATGACCAAAAAGGACTAAAAGGACATGGCTGGACCTGGGCTTGGACTTGGGCCTCAGCTGTTCCAGCCTCGTCTGTCTGGGCCGTAGAATCAATATTTTATGACCAGCTTCTGGTCAAAATATTGTAGAAGATGCTGCCTGCCACAGACCACAAGTGGAAAGGGTTAACAGGGAGGTCATATTTTGGATACACTTGGCTTTAATGGGTTAAAAAACGGATGTAATTGTTTGGGGTTTCTAAAGAAAATATAGAAAATCTTATTGGTTTTGTTTTTGAAACTAAAAAAGAGGCAGAAGTTTGTTTTAAGAAGTTAAAGGATAAAGGATATATTACTCCAATTAAGTTTCTTTTAAAACTTATACTTGTACAATATATTTTTTTCTATTTTATGGAACTTTTTAGGTCTAGAGACAAAGGAAAACAAAATTTAAGGAAAAAAGGAGCAAATTTTAGGATCAAGTTAGGAATTTCTCTTTTTTTATACACAAAATACATGAAAATACTACAAAATACATGAAAATACTATAAAATACTATAAAATTCTTTTATTTATTTATAATTCTAATCTTAATCTTAGCTCAAAATGTTATCCTAAACTCTTCTCAGTGTAAAGAACCCCTCAGGAAGTGCATTAGAAAGTGCAAGAGACTTCTCCTCCCAACCCAGATTTGATTATCCTGGAATTCAATTGAATATTTTAAGGACTAAAAAAAAAAATTACTTGAATGGTTTTAAAATTATGAAAAATTAGGACGCATGACTGCCTTTTGAGGAATTAGAAAATGCTTTCTCGATTATCGAGAAAAGAAAATTGTGGCAAGGCATTTCTTTTCGAAGTGAAAGGGAAATTACAAGGCATTAGGTGGCAGTGGGAAGGGTGGCAGGACCTCTCAGCAAACAAAAAGGATTCACAATTATTAATGAAGAAATCCCCCCGGTCGAGGCACGCACGAACAGCTCACAATAATAATGAGAAAAAGCCGAAAGCGACGTGTATTGTAATTTTTATTTTCGTTTTTCGTCCTTGCGTTGGTTTCGTCCTTTTCGTCCTTTTCGATGTCGAAGCGAAATCATTTGATGCGCACTTTATGGACTCGACAGGACATTATCTCTGGGCAGGGCAACACGTAGCAAATTATGAATGAAAGGAAGCCTTGTAATTGGCACTTGGCTCGTGTGGCTGCCACATGTGGCAAGCGACAAATGTCAGTGCCTCCAAGGAGTTGCAAGCTGAGTTGCTGAGAAAACTGAGCAATGAGCAAGGAAATGAATGAACCCCAGGAGGCTGAAAAGGAGTTCCTTTTGGAATGGTTTTGAAATTACTTTTGTGGTCCTTTCGATTGCCGGGAAAAGGATAAGGATGTTAGGTTAACTATCTCGATAAAAAGTCCTTAAATAAGAAATGCAAAAGGTCCTCACCTGACTGAGCTCATCCCTGGATCGGCGCGAGGACTTGGGCAGAAGCGCTTGCATATCGTCCTCGAAGGCTCCGCCGTGGGCCATGTCCACCACATCGTCCGTGTCCGGATCGAGGCTGCTGCTCCGCCTTCGGCTGTCGCTGCCGTTCAGCTTTTGATCCTGAATCGTGTCCTGAATCAATCCTGTTCCAACCGTTCCGTTCTGGCTGTAGTTGTTATTGTTATTATTATTGTTGTTGTGATTGCTTTGGGCCAAAGGATTCAGTTGAGATTTCTGCTGGCCAATGTTCTTGTTTCCCGCCTCTGGATGAGAAGGATCAAAGGACGAAGCGCTGCCAGCAACCACGGAAGGAAGCGGCTCACTTGTTCTAAAAGAAAAAAAATATAATTTAATATTTATTTTTTAAGGAAAAATAATCCAAGAATAAACCGAATATAATCTTTAAAAATTATCTCAAGTCCTTGTCGTCCTTGGTCCTGCGACCATTTGTCAGCGGTTACGCACTTGCCACCCGCTTCTCCTTCATGCCACAAGCACCCCTCGCAGTCAGCTGTCAAAAGGTTAATTTGCGACATATTTTTCCCTTCTTTTTGTCCAAAAAATATCCTTCGAAGAAAAAAGAGAGAAAAGTGGCAGCGTCACGACGCCTCAAAGCGGCCAATTTTACGCCATTTTAACAATATTTCTACAGGACACAGGACACAGGACACAAATGTTATTAATGAATGGGGGAAGAGAGCAGTCCCGTCCCGGCATGTTCTGCCATCAAGGACATCCCACTGTTGATGGATCGAAGGCGAAAAGGAAACTTTATAAACAAGAAAATAGGAGGAGGAGGAGAACAAAAGTCCTTGCGATATCCTCGCGTATGACAAGTTGTCAAACACTCTGACATAATCATGTCAAATTAGCACAAAACAAACAGGACATTCCGAACAGGCTTCCTTCCGGGTGGAAGGATAATATAAAAACACTTTTAGGCGCCCCACAAACTGGCGGCGGTCTCAAGGACATGGCTGGGTACCCAAAAATTTATGAGGATTTATAGAGAGAGAAGAGAGAAACGGAGGAAGGCAGACAAAAAATAAACGATAAACCCGCACAGGACTGACAGGATAAGGATATACAAGGACCATAAAGCTGGCAGGACTCGTATGCTAATGCCAAACCCACTCGTGGCAATTAATATTAAGTGCCAAGCAGGATGGGGAGTTGGTGGCCTTGACGGAGTCCTTCCGCGTTGGACGGCAAGTGGACCTTCCTTCTGCCATCAAAATGAATGCAAATTTATTTTTCGTCGAAAGGATCAATATTTTACTGAAAGCTGCGATTGTTTTTGTTTTTTTTTTTTGGTTTGATAAATGGTTTTGTTTTCTTGTTAAAAAAAATGAGGAACAAATAAACAGAATCCTTGTTTGTTTTGATTTTGGAAACTGTTTCAGATTCTTGAATATTATTGTTGATCCTTGGAAATCGTTTGAAAATCAATGGATATTGTTGGAAAACATTTGGAATGCGTTGGAAAACATTGGAAATTGTTGGAAATTGTTGGACATCGTTGAACGTTGTTGAAAATTGTTGGGAATCTTTTGGAAAACGTTGGAAACTGTTGGGAATCTTTTGGAAAACGTTGGAAATTGTTTGAAATTGTTGGAAATCATTGGACATCATTGAACGTTGTTGGAAATTGTTGGAAATCCATGGAAATCGTTGGAAATCGTTGGAAATCGTTGGAAATCTGTGGAAATCCTTTGGAAAGCGTTGGAAATTGTTGGAAATTGTTGGAAATTGTTGGGAATTTTTTGGAAAACGTTGGAAATTATTGGAAATCTTTGGAAGTCTTTGGAAGTCTTTTGGAAATTGTTGGAAATCTTTTGAAAGCATTCAGAAATCATTGGAAAATCGTTTGAAATCATTGGTACTCGTTGGAAATCGTTGGAAATTGTTGGAACTCGTTGGAAATCGTTGAAAATTGTTGGAAATCTTTTATAAATCGTTGGAAAATCATTTGGAAATCATTGTGAATCCTTGAAAGTCATTGAAAATCATTGGAAACTGTTTTGAAAGCGTTGGAAATCTTTTCGAAATCATTGGAAATCCTTGACATTATTGGAAAATCGATGGAAAATCATTGGAATATCATTAGAAATCATTAGAAATCGATAAAGCTTAAGATTGATTTCTTCATTTTTCAGTTATAGATCAAGTTCTTTTTCAAACTTTAATCTTTTCTCATACATTTCCTAAGAAAAAAATGAACCAACTTTTATTTGAAGATTTCCCTTTTATCTGTGGGAAAATTTGTAGAAAAAAATAGAAAAACTGGAAGCGCGGTTAACTCAATTATTGGTTCTAACAAATTTGAAAAGTTGCCGGAAGTTTTCCTGCTTTCTTTGAGGTTTTTTGTTCCTTTTTTTGTCTCTCCGCAAAAAGCAATCACAGTTGGCCCGAAAATTGTCAAAAGTTTTGGGGAACCCAAACTTGCTTCTGTTTTCTGTTTTCAAACCATGAATATTTGGAGAGGAATTGTTCGGTTTAAATCAAAGAGTGTGTGGAAAATAAAACAAAAGGCATGCGCAGGATATGCGGGTCCTGCAGGAGCAGGAGCAGGAGCAGGAGCAGAAGCAGGAGCAGGAGCAGGAGCAGGAGCAGGAGCTCTATGCAAATTAGTTGTGACAGCTTTCAAAAAGTTCAACACACATAGTTGTCGATGGATGGAAGCCTGGAGGAAGTGCTTCCGTCCTCATCATTTGACAGCTGACAGCCAGGCCAGGCCAGGCTAGGCCAGGATGAGTGCACAACAGTTCAAAGTTCACAAAGGCACTGGGAAAAAATACTACCTTCTACTACAACCTTTAATATAAAAGATTTCTAATTCAAAACAATCGATATCCGATATCGATATCGATTTGTTGAAGAAAAAGCAACTCTATTTTGGAATTTTTGGATTGAAACTAAAACCTTGCTTTGATTTCTTCAAAAATATATATATATATTTTCCAGTGTATTGCATTTTGGTGACGAGTCCTTTAGCCTGACAAAAAGGGGGGCAAGGAGTAAGCTTAACTCCCTGTCTATGCCCCAAAGGCAATCCGAACTCGAACGTTTTTGATATGGTAATGTGGCAATGGCAGTGCGTGTGTGGCATGCCCCATTATTAGATTTTTAGCAGCCATTCTGTCATAGTCTGCTGCAAAGTCTGGACTACCAAGAGTCCCATAAAGTAAGTAATACTAATTAAGTTGCATGCCCCCGGATGGGGATGGGGAGTGCCGTGTGTGTGGCACTCGACATCGTTTAGTCGAACAATGAATGCATCCTTTCGGTTTCTCGTGAGTCCTGAAGTGTTTGTGGTTAGGCCACCATCCTTCAGATGTCCTCGAACTCAAGTGCAGGAGGAGCAGAAACCGCAGACTAGGTCACCTTTCAATTCCAGGAGTAGCCCGCTTTTGGGGCTAAAAAACTCACCTTGCCTTGGCGTGACCTTTGAACTGAGCCACCTCGGCATACCGACGACCCAGGGGCACCTCCTGGGGACTCAGCAGCGAATCGCAAAGCGCACCCACGGTTGGGGCTGCTTCTCCAACGGGCAGGCTCATCGCCTTGCGTCCTGACTGATCCTCGCCAGCAGCCCGATTGGCAAAGTTCCGGAGCTGCTCCCTCAGGGAGTAATCCGCGGAACTGGAGCACGAGGTGGACTCTGAGGCGGTGGGAGAGGGCGAAGGCGAGTGCAGATCCTGTCCGGCATTGCCGTTCTGCAGGTCCTGGTAGGCGGCATGGGCATCCTCGGAACCGCTGCTGCTGCTGCTGCTGGAGGAGGAGGAGGAGGAGGATGAGGCTGATCCTGATCCGGAACCAGATCCTGAAGGTGTTCCCGAGCCTGTTCCCGATCCTGATCCCGTTCCTAATCCCGTTCCCGATTGATTACTCTGACTTGTGGTGTTTGAGACGCAACTATCCATGCTGGCTATGGAGTTGCGGTTGTCCTTCGCCTCCAGGATGTCGTCCACCTGCTGCGGCACAATGATCAAGGATGTCCGCTTCCTCAGCGTATCGTCCTTGGCGTTCATGTTCTGCTTCAGCGTCTTGTCCGACTTTGTGGTGTAAACAATGACCTCGGCGCTGGCGTTACGATCCTGGCAGGAGCCGGAGCCGGAGCCGGAGCCGGAGCCAGGCGCTGCCGTTTCAAGCGACATCCTGCTGCAAAGTCTCATCAAATTAGATTCGAAATGGGGAAAAGGGAAAGGGAAATGGAAAATTGTTGCCACCAACACGGTTTTTGCACAAAACATGTGTCAATCTTTTTTATTGATTCCGATTCGGATTCCGACATTTAATACCCTGTCCCATATCGCATAACCATATATATCCCATATCCCACTCTCGAAAGCCACTCGAAAGCCACTCTGAGCCACTCGCAAAGCATGAATTTTAATTCTCAAAGCCGTAGCCGTCCACCACGTTGTGGCTTTTACAAAATTTTATTACCAATAAAAAAAAAATAAATATGGAAAAAAAATGGCAAGACACGGGGGCGTATCTGTATCGAGTAACCGTATCCGTATCTTGTATCTTGTATCTGTATCGCGTATTTGTATCTGTATTTTGTTTTTGTATCTTTTTATAATGCAACTTGCTATAAAAAAACGAAACGAAAACAAAAAGCGGCAACACCTGCCAACTGTCTGAGATACTTTTAAGAGTGACACTTTTTAAGGGTCCATTAGTTAGAGCAAAAAATAGGGAAAAAAGGAAAAAAAAGCAAGGAAAAAATAGGAAAAAAAATAAGGAAAACAAGGAAAAAATACTAAAAAAAAGAAAAAAGAAAAAAAAAGAAAAAAAAAAAAAAGAAAAAAAAGAAAAAAAAGAAAAAAAGGAAAGACAAAGGAAAACAAAGTAAGGGAAAAAAGCAAGGAAAAAAAAGGGAAAAATAAAGAAAACAAGGAAAAAATACTAAAAAATAAAAAAAGGAAAGAAAGGAAAGAAAGGAAAAAGTAAGGAAAAAAAAGCAAGGAAAAAAAGGGGAAAAAAGGAAAAAAAAGAGGAAGTTGAAAACACAGTATTTTTCATAATTTTTCCCTATATTTTAAATCTTCTCCAAAACCTTTTTAAAACAAACCCCCTAAATTAGGAAATAATAAAGCGCAAAGGAGAAAAAAAATTAGTATTTTTTTGGTATATTTAAACTAGTATTAAAGCCTTTTACAGAAAAACACGTAAAACTATGGAATAATAAAGCGGAAATTGAAAAACAGTATTTTTTAAACCTTTTCAAAAAAAACCCTCTAAAATTAATGTATTTATTATTCGTTCTATTGATATTTGCTTTTATAAATAAGGAAAAAAAAATACTAAAAAAAACCAGTATTTTTCCCTATATTTCATTTATTCTTAAAACCTTTTTACAAAACCCCCCCAAAAATTGTGAATAATAAAGCAGAAATTTCTAAATTTTTACACTTTTTTTTTTAACTTTTTACAAAGAAAACCCCTAAAAGTAGGGTATTCATTATTCGTTTCATTGATATCTCTGCTTCCCTGTGGTTTTTGTTTTTTTTTTTTTTTATAAACTTTTAACAATAATTCCGTTGCTGTTCCGTTGAACCAAAAGTATCCATTTCATTCTGTGGAAAATATTATTATGCATGGGCATCGTTTTTTTTTTGTTGATATTTTTTTTAGTAAAAAAACAGAAAACGCTAAGATTCCTTTTTTTATTCCTTTTTTCATTTGTAGAAACACGAAAGTTTTATCTTCTTGGCTATGTTTTTGGCATTACAAGATGTTGAAACGAAGAACCAATAATAATACTAAAAGTAATAATAATACTAAAATAGTACTAATAGTACTAAAAGTAATAAAAAAACGTAAACCAGAGCTAATCCAAAGCTATCCAGAGCAGAGCGATTGTATCCAAAATTAGTGTTTTTTTGCTTTTTTTTTTACTTTCCGTTGTGGTTGAGCGAATTCTTAATTTGTTTTTTTTTTTATTTTTATTATTATTAGTATTTTTTGTTGTTCAAAACCCTCTTCAGAAACCCTTTCAGAAACCCTTTTTTTAGCAAAAAATAAATACAAAAAAATTTGTCCATTTCTTAAAGAAGAATTCCTTTTCTCGCAATTTCCGTTTATTATTAAAAAGCAATAAAAAAAACATCAAAAAAAGTAACGATTTGGGTTTAAATTATTTATTATTTATTATTTATAAATATTTTTAGCAAAGTTAGCTAGTTTTTAAAACCTATTTATTAGCTATTTTTAGTTCCTTTTACCATCCTTTATTTTCTAAATTTTTAACGATTTTTAAAGCTTTCTTAATCGATTTTTCGATATTTTTCGATATTATTTGAATCGATAATTTCTTAATCGTTTATAGACACATTTTCAGTCTTGATTTTTAGATATTTTTCAGCTATTTTCCCGCCACAATTTCTAGCCATAAACACTCTTTGCTTTGCATTTAATTTCATATTTTTTAAGCTAACTATTTTCTTAGTTTTTTAGGTATTTTTTTTTAACCATAATCCATAATCTCTCCCATATTTCCTCTAATTTTAAGGGTATTTATAGTAAAGCTTTTCTAATCTCTGCAATCTATCTGTTTTTTTAGACATTTTCATGAAAAAACATGAATATTTTTATCCTTGATTTAGAGATTTCCCAATTTCCCGATTTCCATCTATATTTCCCGCGAATTTCTAGCCATAAACCATGTTTTTGGAATATTTTTTGCAAATCAATGTTTCCGACTGACACCGTTTCCCTTGGCTGCACCTTGCCCCAAAAAACCGCAAAACCCCTTTCACGATTTCGCTGCCTTTAGTCGTGCTCTGGTTGGGGTTTACGAATGGATCCAAAACTCTACTTGATGATGCATCAAACGGGGGGGTATTAGATGGGTAATATCTATCCCAGATACTCGTATACCTGACGAGCAGCGACAACAGATCCAATTACAATTTTTTTTTTACAAAAATATTACGAAAAAAATTCCGACTTCTAATCGCATTTCGTGTTTGACATATTTTTAGCCTTTTTTGAAACTATTTTCTGTAAAATATTTATTTATTTATTAACACACAAAGTGACTTTTTCGTTTGGAGATTTTATGCCAAAAAGTTATTCCATAAATATCATTATTTCCTTCCTTTTCCTTCCTTTTTTTCTTGTAAATAAAATTAGCATAAATTGTTGCAACTTTTGAAATCGAAATCGAAATCGAAATCGATATAAGAATCACAATTTCTGGTTATTTTTCTAGAAAACATTGCCAATTCCATGAGGTTTATGAACTAAACAAAACTTTTAGCCTCCCTAAGGCTTCTCCTCTGACTTTTCTGTCTTTTCTCATTTTTTTCTGTCTTTATTTTCTGACTCTTTTTCTGACTTTTTTCTGACTTTTTTTTTACTTTTTTTCTGACTTTTTTCTGTCTTTTCTGTTTATTATGCAAATTGTGAAACGCAATTGTCAACAAATTGTCAACAAATTGTGAGCCAAACTTGGGCTAGTTGAGCAGATTTCCAGCTCATTCTCAGAAATAATAAAAAAATAGAGAAAAAATAGAGAAAAAATGAAGAAAAAAAAATAAAGAAAAAATTAGAGAAAAAATAAAGAAAAAATTAGAGAAATAAATAAAGAAAAAAATAAAGAAAAAAATGAAGAAAAAAAATAAAGAAAAAATTAGAAAAAAAATAAAGAAAAAATCAAGAAAAATATAAAGAAAACAATAAAGAAAAAGACTAAAGAAAAACATTAAGAAAAAAATAAAGAAAAAATTAGAGAAAAAATTAAAGAAAAAATTAGAGAAAAAAATTAAGAAAAAAATAAAAAAAAAGAAGAAAAAAAGAAAAAAAAATAAAGAAAAAAATTTAGAGAAATAAATAAATAAAAAAATTAAGAAAAAAATGAAGAAAAAAATAAGGAAAAAAACTAAAGAAAAAATAATAAAAAGGAGTTCCCTTTCAATTCGCGTTTTTTTCTCTTTTTTGGATAGATTTTTGAGACATTTTTTAGCCATTTTTAAGCCATTTTTTAGGCTTGTTTTGGTTTTGTTTTGGATTTTTTTTGTTTTTATTTTTTGTCTTTTTTTGTCTTTTTTTTTGGGGTTTGTTTTGATTTTATTTTCGATTTTGTTTCAATTTTGTTTTAATTTTATTTTGGTTTTGTTTCAATTTTGTTTTGGTTTTTGTTTGCCTTTTTCTTGCCTTTTTTAGCCTTATTTTTTGCCTTTTTTCCCTTTTTTTTGCCTTTTTCCCTTTTTTTTGCCTTATTTTTTGCCTTATTTCTTGCCACTTTTGTTAGCCTTTTTGTTGCCACCATTTTAGCCATTTTATTTAGCAAAAAATAGTGCACGATTTCAAGGCCAAACACGGCAGGCGAAAGTTTTTTGTCAACACAAACTGGCTTTCAAGTTCCTTCAAGCTTTTTCAATTAAAACTTTTCGTGATTTCGAAAAGGCTAAAAAAACTACATTTCCGGGAATATCCATGAATAGTTTGTGGAAGATTCATGAAACTTTGTTCCCCCTTCTAATGCTCTTCTAATGAATAAAACATAAATATTCGTTTTTTTAATGGAATTTATTGTGCTCTGCTCTCGCGGTAAGTGCATCTTTCATCTCCAAAAAAAAAACAATTAAAAATGTTTCATAAATGTGAATCCATAAGTGAGTGAGTGAGTGAGGGGAGTGAGTGTTTAAATGAATAAATGAATGAGTGAATGAATGAATGAATAAATGAATGACTGAATGAATGAATGAATAAAGAAAAACTATGCTGACTTTTGGAGGAAACTTTCAACTCTAACCCTTTTTTTGAGCCTCTTTTTGGCTTCTCTTTCAAAACCTCTTTGTTTTTTAAGTCTTGTTTTTTAATATTTACACATCTCTGTCTTGTTTTTAGTATTTCTTTTTTTTAATAATTTTTCAATTTTTAAGAGAAAGGAGAGCTGCACCCTCGCTGGTGGTTGCTTTTTGTCGGAATTGTTTCTACAAATTATCGGTAGAACGCGTGGCACGTGCGCGACGTGTTTTGGTCTGGAAAAGGGAGCTGAAAGGGGAGCTGAAAGGGGGGTCTCGTCATCCCTTAAAGGAGATTAGAGGTTAAAGGTTAGACTTCCATCCACCACCCACCACCCACCACCCACTGGGTTTTCGTGTAATTGATTTCGCATTGCAATGAATGCGTTTGCGGCGTGCCAGCCTCGACCTTTTCAGCTTCATTTGATTTCTTTTCCGGCTTTTGATTTCAGGAAGATTTTTCAGGAAGATTTTTCAGGAATATTTTTTGATTTCTCGGGATTATTGGAAAGGATTTTCTATTTCCAGAGATTTCTGGAAAGGATTTTTGATTTCTGAAAAGGATTTTCCCATCAAATCAGAAGATTTTTTGATTTCAAGAAGATTTTTCAGGAAGATTTTTTGATTTCTCGGGATTTTTGGAAAGGATTTTCTGAGATTTCTGGAAAGGATTTTTGATTTCTGGAAAGGATTTTTGATTTCTGAAAAGGATTTTCCCATCAAATCAGAAGATTTTTGATTTCAAGAAGATTTTTCAGGAAGATTTTTTGATTTCTCGGGATTTTTGGAAAGGATTTTCTGAGATTTCTGGAAAGGATTTTTGGTTTGTGGAAAGGATTTTTGATTTCTGGAAAGGATTTTCCCATCGAATCAGAAGATTTTTGATTTCAGGAAGATTTTCGATCACGATTTTTTGATTCATCAGGATGTTTGGAAAGGATTTTCTACTTCCAGAGATTTCTGGAAAGGATTTTTGATTTCTGAAAAGGATCTTTCCATGGAATCAGAAGATTTTTGATTTCAAGAAGATTTTTCAGGAATATTTTTTGATTTCTCGGGATTTCTGGAAAGGATTTTCTATTTTCAGAGATTTCTGGAAAGGATTTTTGGTTTGTGGAAAGGATTTTTGATTTCTTAAAAGGATCTTCCCATGGAACCATATAGAAAACATCCTGCTTTTTGGGTTTTCATAGTTTTTCGAGGTTTTCATTAAGTTTTTATTGAGTTTTTTAAGGATTTTAAAGGATTTTACAGGATTTTAAAGGATTTTTAAGTATTTTCAAGGATTTTTAAGGATTTTTAAGGATTTTAAAGGATTTTTAAGGGTTTTTAAGGATTTTTAAGGATTTTTAAGGATTTTCGATGATTTTTAATAGATTTCTGGAAAGGATTTTTGCTTTCTGGAGAGGATTTGTTGATTTCGAGCAATTTCTAGAGAAAATTTTTGGTTTCCAGAGATTTCTGATGAAGATTTTCCCATCGAATCAGAGAGAAAATCTCCTGATTGTTGGGTTTTCAAAGATTTTTAACGATTTTCAAGGATTTTTAAAGGATTTTAAAGATTTTTAAGAATTTTCAGAAGGTTTTCATTGGTTTTTTCGAGGATTCTCAAGGATTCCCAAGGATTGTTAAGGATTTTAATGGATTTCTAAGAGGTTTTCATTGAGTTTTTGCTACTTTTTAGGGAATTTCAAGGATTTTTAAGGATTTTCAGGAGGTTTTCATTGGGTTTTCGAGGTTTTTCGATGGTTTTTAGATAATTTTGAAAAGATTTCTTTTGGGTTTTCCAGGATTTGAAAAGATTTTTAAGGATTCTCGAGGTTTTCCAAGAGGTTTCCAGTGATTTTTCGATCATTTTCAACCCGGAACAACCTTCTGAATACTTCCTCTGGTTGACATTTTTTAACCAAATTGATTTCGACAGCAAATGTTTGGTCATTGATGATGCCCCCACAGCCTGCCCCTGCCCCTGCCACTGCCCCTGCCACCTACCACAGCTTGCCCCTCCACCACCACTACAGCACTCTTCCAGCCCCTTCCTCTACCCCTTTCTAGTCTTCTAATCTTAACTCAGCTCAAGGCCTCAGCCGCAACTTCCACCTACAAGAAATCCGCTGCCCACGCCCACGCCCCCGTTTTACGCCCACGCCGTGTCCCCCAAAATGTGTTTCTCCCTCTCCCCTCCCCCTCTCCGATTGGATTGCCAGACGTTGTGGCGTTCAACGTTGCAAGCAAGAGGAAGAATTGGAAACTATAAAGAGGCGGGGCTGGGGCTAGGGCTGGGGCTGGGGCTGGTGCAGGGGCTGGGGCTGGTGCAGGGGGTGGGGCTGGTGCAGGGGGTGGGGCTGGTGCAGGGGGTGGGGCTGGTGGTGGGGGGGGTGGTGTTATCTAAATAAATATGTGGCCTGCGACACGAGTCTATAAATTATGTAAATGCTCCAAGATTCGTTTATGTTTTTTTCTGATATTTTTTTGGATATTTTTTTTGGATATTTTTTTTTTGATATTTCCCTTCGACCAAAGTGTTTCGTAAATTTTTCGTTTTTTTTTTTAAATGAAATTTTCGTTTCGAGATGATTTTTATGAATTTTTAATTTGTTGCCGGGACTTTGGCTTCGGTTTTGGCTTCGGTTTTGGTTGAATGAAAATTTCACACTTTTGCCCAACAGCAATTTCTGTGATTTGTGAACTAAAAAAAAATACACAGAAAAAAACAGAAAAAATGCAGAAAAACAGAAAAAAACAGAGAAAAAATCAGATAAAAAACAGAAAAAAACGCAGAAAAAAAGAAGAAAAAAAAACAGAAAAAACGCAGATAAAAGCAAAAAAACAAAAAAAAAACAAAAAAACAGAAAAAAACGCAGAAAAAGAAAACAGAAAAAATACAAAAAAAAACAGAAAAAAAATGCAGAAAAAAACCACAAAAAAACAGGAAAAAACACTGAAAAAAAAACCATCCAAAAGAGTTAATTTTGTTGCCGCAATCCGTTCCAGTGAACGTGTATCTGTGAGATACGTTTTTTTGTGGCAAGATCCATGAAATATGTTTCCAGAGGAATGTATCTGAAAAGATGGATTTCCGTGGGTGTCGCTCAGGCAGGTGGCAATCCAACGCCAATCGTTGGGAGTTGCGGTTTCCCGCCATTCGTATCTGTGAGATACATTTTTTTTTTATTTTTTTTTGGTGACTAATCGCTTGCCTCACGCAGCAACGTCTCGAAATTCGCCGCTTACACAATTTGTATCTATCAGATACAGATACATATCTATCTATCAGATACAGATACATATCTATCTATCAGATACAGATACATCTACACATGGGATCGGTGAAAGGCACCGCTACACCGCTACACCGCTACACACTCTCTTTGCCCCACAAAAGGCGTTGAAATATTTATGTTGCAGCCACGAAAACGAAGAATTTGCAGCCCGCGTCCAAAACCCATATTTTTCCCCCTATTTTTTTTTTCTTGTTGCTTTTTTTCTGCTTTTTTTGCTTTATTTCTGCTTTTTTTTGCTTTATTTTTGCTTTTTTTTTACTGTTAAATGTTGCAGTTTATCTTACGGTTGGCTGTTGCAAACGTTGACCGTACCAAATGCATGCAACAACAAAACTAATATGAAAGTGCAACAGAAGCAAAACGAGACACAAAAAAAAACAGAAAAAAAAGATACAAAAAAAAAGATACAAAAAAAAAAGATACAAAAAAAAGATACAAAAAAAAGATACAAAAAAAAGATACAACAAAAAAAGATACAAAAAAAAAGATATAACAAAAAAAGATACAAAAAAAAAGATATAACAAAAAAAGATACAAAAAAAAAGATACAAAAAAAAAGATACAAAAAAAAAGATACAAAAAAAAAGCTGCTCTGCAACTTTTACGCTGCTGCTGCTGCGCCCTCGTGGATCGCAAATGTGGATGCCGTTTGGGGCAAGTATCTGCGAGATGCCACAACAAAACGGTACTCTGCGGCATGGCCAGTGGAAACAAAAACAACAAAAACAACAACAACAACATAAAAAAAATGCAGAATTTACAAAAAAAAAGAGAAGAATCTAAATAAAAATAATAGAAATAACAGAAATAACAGGAATAAAAGGGTAGAAAGACGGGGAAATTAACATGATTTTCCCCACTTTCAAGGCGGGAGACGCTACAGAGGGGCGGGGCACCCCATCACTGACGTCACAAGCTCTAATTAAAGCAAAAACAAAAAAAAAAACAAAAAAAAAAAACAAACAAGAACTCGAAATGCTCTAAAAATAAACAAGATCATTGAACGCGCCTCCAAGTTGCAGAAGTTTTTTAATTGGAGAATCAAAATAATAATTATTTTATTTATTTATGAGGAAAAAATACTGAATAATACTAAATAATACTAAATAATACTGAATAACTTTCAAAATACTTCCAAATCCCATAACCCATTGATAATCATTGAATTTAGACAAAAAAAAGGCAAAAAAGACAAAAAAAAAGACAAAAAAAAAGATAAATAAAAGCAAAAAAACGACAAAAAAAAAGACAAAAAAAAACGACAAAAAGCAAAAAAAAAGACAAAAAAAACGACAAAAACGGCAAAAAAAAACCTTTTGTTTCAACACGAATCAATCTTGGCTACGAAATGCGGAACTTGTGTCATGTCTGGGACTGTCCCACAGAGATCGATGAATGAAGCCCGAAGATATCGGATTTGGCAATGGAAGACGCGTCTTCCCGTCTTCCCAATACTGATTTATGACGACACAAAGCTACACAAATTGACACTTTCGCTTCTTACATAAAAAAAAAATATCTAAAAAAAAAACTATCTAAAAAAAACTATCTAAAAAAATTATCTAAAAAAACTATCTAAAAAAAACTAGCTAAAAAAAACTAGCTAAAAAATATCTAAAAAAATATCTAAAAAAACTATCTAAAAAAACTAGCTAAAAAAAAACTATCTAAAAAAAAACTATCTAAAAAAAAACTATCTAAAAAAAAACTTTTTAGTCTAAAAAAAATATCTATCTAAAAAAAATATCTAAAAAAAAACTCTAAAAAAACTAGCTAAAAAAAAAAACAAAAACCTAAAAAATTATCATAAAATGTCGGAAGATTCATTAATCTTTTATCGAACGATTCTTTTTTTTATTTGGAGCTTTTTTTTATTCTCTTTTCTGGGTCAAGAAATCGGATGCCGTTAGAATCTACACGATGAAGCTTTTCATTTGTTTTAGTTTCTTCTCTGCCTTCCCCTTTTGATTTCTTTCTTTTCTTTCTTTTGTTTCTTTCTTTTTTTTTCATTCAGAATTTATAGAAACATATTTTTTATTGGAATATTATTTTATTTTCGTTTTGGCTTGGGGTGTTCTGTTAAGTGTTTTACATAGAATTAAGTTTTTTTTTTGTTTA
Source organism: Drosophila vallismaia (assembly GCA_035047325.1). Classification (NCBI taxonomy): domain Eukaryota; kingdom Metazoa; phylum Arthropoda; class Insecta; order Diptera; family Drosophilidae; genus Drosophila; species Drosophila vallismaia. The sequence continues at coordinate 7,644,069 of JAWNPU010000025.1, read as the reverse complement.
GTTTTTTATGAGAAATGTTTGAGATTTATAAAATTTATGAAATTTTGGTGTTCTTGGAGGAGGGGGAGAGCCACTCGTAATACTGCCAAGTCTCCTATCAAATACCATCCACTAGGCGCTATCCTCCTCTTGATCCTCTTCTTTGGCTCCAAGTCCTGAGAGTTCTTCAAAAAAAAAAAAAAAAAAAAAGCTGACCCAGAGGCATTCCAGAGTCCTGCTCCAAACTAGAGGGGGGATTCCCTTTGAGGCTGGGGCCTCCCACAAGCTGCCATCCAACAAGGATGGAAGAATTATTGGAAGAATTATTGGAAGAATTAAAAAAAAAAAAAAATAAAATAAGAAATAAACAATGAAGGAGGTTCAGTGCCCTGGTTACCAAAAACTATATATTTTCAGATAGATTTAAAAAATACGAAAAAAATAAAAAAAAAAATAAATTAAAAAAATAAAAAAGAAAGAAGATTGCATTCTGACACCCAGTAGGACCCAGACCGGGTAAAAAAAAGAAAATATTTATAAAACAAATAAAAAATAAAAATAAAATAAAAAAATAAATAAAAAAAAATTAATAAACAATAAATAAAAAGAAAGAAGATTGCATTCTAACACCCAGTAGGACCCAGAACGGGTAAAAAATAAAAAAAAAATTAAATAAAAATAAAATAAAAATAAAATAAAAACAAAATAAAAAAAATTAAAAATAAATAAAAAAAATTTTTTAATTAAATAAAAAAGGAGAATACAATTTTTCCACGGGCTTCTAGAAAGATTTGTAAGAATAAGAGCATTTGTTTTTAAAAATTTTAAAAATCTAAGAAAATATTTATTTAAAAAAATTAAAAAATAAAAAAAAAAATAATTAATAAAAAAAAATAAGCAAATCAGAATACATTGAAGAGACTTTTGGAATGGAAAGCATTTTTGCACTTTTCCCGTTAGAGGCCACAGTAAAAAATATTTAAAAAAAAACTTCATTAAAAAAAAAAAAATAAAAAAAAATTAATTAATCGAATTAAAAAAAAAGGAGAAGAATTTTCACGGAGGTTACTCTGCTTTTATGAAACTCATCAATAATAGCGATGGTTAAATATATAAATAAAAAATAAATAAAGAAAATATTAATTAAATAAAAAATAAAAAAAAAATTAAAAAATAAATCGAATTTTTTTTGGAGAGTTTTTGCCACGAATTGTGAAATGTGTTATACAAGAGGCGAGGGTTTTTTTAATAAATAATAAAGAAATAAATTAAAAAATTAAAAAAATTAATAAATTAAAAAATTAATAAATAAATAAATGAGATACATTTTTCCCGTTTAGAGTTCACGGTTAAATAAAAATAATAAAAATAAAAAAAAAATAATCACGAGGCACTTTTAATGTTTATCGTTTATCGTTTATCGATTATCGATTATCGATAACAAATCGGATAAAAAGGAAAAGAAAGGTAGAAGGACTCTGACCCGTAACACCCACAAGAAACAGCCCAAGGTAAGGGGGAAAAATAAACAAAAAAATAAAAAATAAAAAATAAAAAAATAAAAAATAAAAACCGATAAAAAAATAGAAGGAAAGCAGGAACAGGAACAGCTTGGGAGCTCCAGAGCTTGAGGCACGGATCACCAACACCACCACACCACCCAAGTACAGTCCAAGGGTGGACAAAAAAAAAAACACAATAAAAAATAAATTTAGAAAAAATTTAGAAAAAAAAAAATAATTTAAAAACGGAAAAAAAAACGGAGCAAAGCAGATTTATCGATAAACGAGGCGCACAATAAACTGGGAATGCTCCTGCTAAGAGCCGCGACATTTTTTTAAAAATCAAATTAATTTTAAATAAAAAAAAAAAAACACAATTTTAATCGATAAACACTTTTTATAAAAAAAAAACACAATTTTTATCGAAAAAAAACGCGATTTAATAGAAGAAATCATAATTTAATAAAAAACAAACAATTTTATCGAAAAAAACCAAAATTTAGATAAAAAAAAATCGAAATTAAATAAAGAAATACTTTTGCACTTTTTTTATATTTTTTTTTTAACTTTTTTATACTTTTTAAGACTTTTTTTTTAAGACCGTTTGGAATGTTGTTTGGAAGACGAATGACCTAAGCTCCAGCTTTACTTTAAACGAAAACTTTTTGGGGGCAAGTCTAAAAAAATACCCCCAACCTGTAGTTAAAGCTTCATTTTTTACATACAACTTTGGTCACACTTTTTTTGGGGAAACTTGTAAACACTGTAAAAGAGTGTTGGAAAGAAAGAAACCATCGTAGGATGAGTAGAAAAAAAAAAAACGAAATAAATATTTTTAAAACCTTTTCTAATAAACCTTTTTTAATAAATAATATTTTTCTAAATTAAATAAATCAATTAGGGTTACCCTTTATTATATGGTAACCCTAAAAATTTGTTAATTAGTTTTAGAGATAAAGAAAGGATAATAGGATAATATTTTTAAGGATCTTTGAGTAGAAAAAAAGCTAAATAAATCTTTTTAAAAATATTTTTTCAATAAAAAATTACATTTAGGGTTGTTTAGAGTTGTTTTTTCCTCAACTAGGGTTACCCTTTATTAAAATATCTCTAAATACAACCCTGTAATAATATTTTATTCGAAAATTTCTTTCACTTTTTGTCTCAAATCGGAAAAAAAAAACACTTTGGAGAGAAAAACGTGACTGGCAACAAGTAGAAGCAAGTTCTTGTGGCGTGGCACGAACTGAACGCTGGTTGCAAGGTGGCAAGGTGGCGTGGCACTAAAGGAACTACGACAATTACAGTTATTTGACGGGTTTTGCAGAGCAGAACCAGCGGCATGCCACTTCATTTTTTGCAAAAAGAGCGGAAATTTAATGAGCAAGAGACGAGCTGCCACACAGCCACACTCTGCCACACATCCATCACGTTTTGGGGCATCCAACCAGCAGCCTCCAGCATCCAGCAGCCAGAAGAATCGCAAATGCCTCCTCGGGGCGCGCTTTAATGATGCGTTTAGCAGATTATGAGCTCGACTCCCGCGGGGCAAGCATTAGGGGCAAGCATTAGGGGCAGGCAGTGGCAACATTTTGAGGCAACAACAGAGAGGGAGGCCGACATGCAACGCAGAAACTGCATCGAAAAACAGGAACTCGTAGCTGGAGAGGATGCAAGGATGCAAAGCGATTGAAGTGTAAGCCAGGACATGCCCCAGGACATGCCCCAGGACATGAGAAATAATTGAAAGCCCAAACTCTTCAAAGGATTTTGTTGCGATTTTTTTGTGCCAGAAAACTCGAAGGATTCAGGATCAGGAATATCCTTTGGAAAGTCTAAAAGGTTTTCCAGAGGATCCCTGAGCAGGGTTTTTTAAGGATCTCTGGTCGAGGGTAAGCCCTTAGTTCCATCTCTTTAGAATTCTTTAACCTCAAAAACCGCTAGAAAAAACTATAGGACTTCCAGGACTTGCCCCGCCTTTCCAGGACTCACAAAAAGGACTAAAAGCCGCGACATTTTTGACCAAAACCAAACTGTTGCCATGGAACTCCCCAAAAAAACAATCCCGGTCCTTGGGAGAGAAACGTGGCATGTGGCACGGCTTTCTTAGCCATGTGGCAAGTCAACATTTTGTGGCATTTCCCCCCCCCACCCCCGAAGAAAAGAGTCTCCGGGTTCGTTGAATTTTATTGCCCAATTTTCAACATTTGATTGCTGCCACGCCACGCCCCCTGCTTAACACCCGCCCCCTTGCCGCGTCTCACTTTCACGCTCATTGACATTTTTGGCAGAGATTTCCCTTCCCTTCCCTTCCCTTCCCTTCCCATCCCCCCCAGAAGGATAATCAATTTTTATATTTTATTTAACATTTTTTAAAAGACCATTGCCACGCCCCCCCCCAGCGCCCATTTGGGCACGCCCATTACGCATATTAAACGCTTCATTTAGTCCTGCCACAAAATATCATAAAGAAATTAACATTTCTCCTCCTTTTTGAAGGATTTTTTGGAGGTTAGGAAAATGGGAACATTTTTGGAGGTTAGGAAAAAAAGCTCGAAAAATAAACCATCCTGAAAGCTCATTATCCCATTACCTGAGGGAAATCCCACGCAGAAAGGATCATTAACTACAATTTAGTGCCACAAAAACGGAAAGGTCCTTGCCACCGCTGGTGGCAACATCTGTCTTGCGGCGACTCCTAGATTCTGCCATATTTTAAGCCAACTTTTGCGGCAATTCATTTTAAATATTAAATACCCACAAAAGAGCACCAAAAAAATACATTAAATACTAGAAAAATATATTTAAAAAAAATACCAAAAATAGCAAAAGTTGGTATTTTTTTCACCTCCAATTGGCGAAATTTATAGATATCGTCGAGTTCTATCTAGAAATCGTCATGATTTTTTCCAAAATTTCTCTCAGTGTAATTTTCACAATTTTCTTCCACTTTTTTATGAATATTTTTGGTATTTTTTAACCGATTTTGGATTGGAATACCATTATGGAATCGGAACTTAATTCTCCTTCGATCTGCTTTAAAATATTTTAAAAATAAAACAAAAAAATTTTCATCGATTTTTTGCGATTTTTGAAAGGGGTACCATCATGATATTTGGCCAAAAATCGATCGAAATTTTTTCTTCAAAATTCCGCAATAATTTTGATGTAGATTGAAGGATATTGAAGTCCTGATTAAGGATTGGTATTTCGTTTCCAAATCGGTTTGGAATTCGCTTAGAAATTTGCATAAAAGTGTTCAAAAAATTGGAAATTTTCGAAATTTTTCAAAAACTCATTTTCTCATCCTTTTTGCTTGGGTTTTCAAGGATATTTTTAACGCTAAAAACGCTCGAAAAAAACGAGGAAAACACGCGAAAAAAAACTCACAAAAAAACGCAGAAAAAACGCGAAAAAAACATTAAAAAAAACGTGACAAAAACACCTAAAAAACGCAAAGAAAATGAAAAATAAACACAAAAAAAACGCGAAAAAAAATCACCAAAAACGCGAAAAAAACACCAAAAAAACGCAAAGAAAACGCAAAGAAAACGCGAAAAAGAAACATAAAAAAAGCTAGAAAAAAACGGAAAAAAAACACAAAAACGACAATAAAACGCGAAAAAACACAAAAAATCGCTCGAAAAAAACGCGAAAAAGAAACACAAAAACCGCTAGAGGAAAACGCAAAGAAAACGCGAAAAAGAAACACAAAAACCGCTAGAAGAAAACGCGAAAAAAACACACAAAAACGCAAAGAAAACGCGAAAAAACACAAAAAAACGCTCGAAAAAACGCTCGAAACGCGTTTCTTTGTTTCTTTTTTATTTTTAAACTAAAACCAAAAACTAGACTCTACAAAGCAGGTGTCTTTTGAAGATTGAGGGCCTTAAACCACGCCCACGCCTACTCCTACACCCACTCCTACTCCTACTCCCACGCCCATGCCCCACGATTCTGCTTTGCCTCTAAAGTATCTGCGTATCTTTGAGATACACTTTGAGATAGACTTTGAGATAGACGAACCGACGAACTATCCATTAGCATCGAACAAAAGTGCGCTTTGTCTTTTCCGGCGATTTTCGTAGGCGGAGGCGGAGGCGGTGGCGGAGGCGGTAGCGGAGGCTGGGCATGGCCTGCTGGCTGCTTCCAGTTGGCTTCTTGGCTTGATTAAATGTTGCCAACGACAACGACAACGCCAGTCTCTGGGCTCTGAGTTCGTCATCGTCTGATGCCGCCTTTCAGCTCCAATCTGCGGCATCAACCCAATCTGCCACGGCCCTTGATGCCCCCTGACAACCCGCAATTTGTGCAGCAATGCGTCGTCTTCGTCAGCGTCTGAAGTATCTTAAAAAAAGTTAAAAGAAAAACGCGAACAAAAAACACAAAAAATCGAAAACGCGAAAAAAACACAAAAACATCAAAAACAACGCGAAAAAAATGCAAAGAAAACGCTGAAAAAACGCAAAGAAAACGCTCGAAAAAAAACGCAAAGAAAACGCTGAAAACACGCAAAAAAACAGAAAATTACACAAAAAAAACGCTATGAAAACGCGAAAAATACACAAAAGAAACGCGAAAAAAGCAAAGAAACCGCGAAGAGAACGCTGAAAAAAGTCATATAAAACGCAGAAGAACCGCCAAAAAAACGCAAACAAAACGCTGACGAGCCGCCAAAAAAACGCAAAGAAAACGCTGAAAAAAACGCAAGGAAAACGCTCGAAAAAAACGCGCAAAAAAACTCTTAAAAACCAAAAAAAAACAAAAAAAAACAAAAAAAAAAACAAAAAAAGAACGCAAAAAAAAATCGAAATAAAAAACAAAAGATACTACGCGTTGGGAAAGGCAGAAAGAGCACGCAGAATTGCGAGCGGAAGTCGCGTTTTGCTTTTGCGGATGCTGAAGACCAGTCTTGAAGACTAAAAGAATTGAAAGACAAAAAAAACTAGAAGAATTGTTGCTCGTCATAGCTGTTGCTCAGGCCACGCCCTCTGTTACACCCCCCTTCTTTAACGCCTTTGGATTGAAAATTCCAAAACGAAGCCAAAAGAAATTGCAAAGAAATTGACTTTTAAGAGTCCAGAGAGAGTCCAGAAAAAAGAAAACGATACGAGCCGTACCATAAACAGCAGCGCCCCTTGGGAGGTTGTGGGCTTTCATCTGTCCCTTTCGCCAAAGCCAAAGAGAGTCAAAAGAGGATCAAAAGAGAAGAAAAAGAGAAGAAAAAGAGAAGAAAAAGAGAATCGAAAGAGAATCGAAAGAGACTCAAAAGAGAAAAAAGAAAATAAAAAAAGAACCGAAAGAAAATCAAAAGAGAATCGAAAGAAAATCAAAAGAGAACCAAAAGAGACTCAAAAGAGAATCATAAAAGAATCAAAAGAGAATCGAAAGAGAAGAAAAAGAAAAGAAAAAGAGACTAAAAAAAAGAGAATCAAAAGAGAATCAAAAGGGAATTGAAAGAGACTCAAAAGAGGATCAAAAGAGAGATAAAAGAGAATCGAAAGAGAAGAAAAAGAGAATCATAAGAGAATCAAAAGAGAGATAAAAGAGAATCAAAAGAGAAAAAAAGAGAAAAAAGAGAATCAAAAGAGAAGAAAAAGAGAATCGAAAGAGACTAAAAAGGGAAAAAAACAAAAAAAGAGAAAAAAGAGAATCGAAAGAGACTCAAAAGAGAATCGGAAAATGATTTCCAAACCTAATCAATCCGTCAATCAAAAATTGACAAACGTTGCCCCGAAAACTAAGCTCTACAAAGCCCCATTTCGTTCCCCTTTTTGATGCCCCTTTTCGATGCCCCTTCCCTTCAATCAAGTGTCTGGGCGACAGTTGCAATTACAATTCTCTTCCCCTGCCCTTGCCCCAAAATGACGCAACTGGCTATGAAGAGTGTTTCGTAATCGCGTTGATCGGGTCGAGCGGGAGAGGAAGGGGCAGGCAGCATTATTTGAACTCCAAATTGATTGGAAAGTTGGGGGGGGCGGAGAATCGGGGTACGAGATAAGGCGGAGGATAGGATAAGGTGCGGAGGTTGCAATTGCGGTAAATCAAAATCAAAATAAAAAAAAAAACAAAAAAAATAAAGAAAAATAAAGAAAAGAAAATAAACAAAAAAAAAAAAAAGAAAATAAACAAAAAAAAAAAGAAAAGAAAAGAAAAGAAAAGTTAAAATTTTGGTTTCTGATAAGAAAAATGTTTATTTTTTTTTAAATATTTTGTGAAAAAATGAATACTTTTTATCGCTCTTTTATCTATATTTTATAGAAAATTAATTATTTTTATAGAAAAAAGGAATATTTTTATAGAAAAACGAAGATATTTATAAAAACATGAATATTCCTGTCTATATTTTCAAGAAAAATTAATATTTTCTTTAATATTTTATAGAAAAAGGAATATTTTCTTTAATATTTTATAGAAAAATAAATATTTTCTTTAATATTTTTATAGAAAAGTGAATATTTTCATAGAAAAAAATAATTTTGATGGAAACATAAATATTTTTATCGATATTTTATACAAAAAAGGAATATTTCGAAGATTTCCTTAAAAAAACGATTATTTTTATCGATTTTTTATCAAAAAACGAATATTTCTGTCTAAATTTTATACAAAAAATGTATATTTTCATCTATATATATTATATTTAATATAATTCTATATTCTATCTAAAATTTTTCCAATTTCGAATGCAATTTGTTGTTTTTTGTTGTTGTTTTTTGTTGTTGTTTTTTTTGTTGTTTTTTGTTGTTGTTTTTGTTGACTTTTCAACTGGGACTGCCTGCGGCGGTCAAAGGTCATGAATTCACTTCAGTTTAATGCAACTACACAGAGAGAAATTATGGGAAGTGAAAAGATTTCTGATTTATTTATTTATTTTACAAAAAAAAGAAAGTTTTAACTTTTTAATTGGAAAGTTTTACAAATTTTCTTCCCAAAAAAAAAAAAGGAAATTTTAAGGGAATTAAAATGGAAATGGAAATAAGCGAATAAGAGCCGTTTTTCTTCCAGTGTAGATAAAGCTCCGAAAGGCGAAAACAAATTACAAACAAATTGTCATCAAAGTTTCTGTTTTTGTTGTTATTTGTTGTTGTTTTTGGAAACATCATCGATTGGCCTTCGATAGCCGAGGCGCCACCCCCCACCCCCCATCCCAAAACGTTTTCCAACCAAAAACGTTTTCCTCTTATCGCTTTCAGGTGGAGACGCCACAGCGTGGCAGGGGGTGGCAGTGTGGCAGGGGGTGGCGGGGGCAGGTCCCTTGTAAGTGCCTCAAAATGTTCCGTCATGTTTGTCCATCCCCCCACCCCTACCCCGTACCCCCTGCAAGGCAACTGATAAGCGAAAAGCCGGCATATTTGTTGCACATACACGGGGCAAGGCAAGGCGTGGCGTGGGGCAGGGGCAGGGGCAGGGGCATGGGCAGGGGGCAGACATTTTCGGGGGTAGGAAACGTCGATTAAGTCAATCGCCCTGCCACCCAGTCCTGTCCTGCCACTTGCAACCCACCCCCTCCCCCGAGATAGTTTCTCGAATTCTGTGGCAACATTAGAGATTGATTGCCCCAAAAAGGGTAGCCGCTGAGAGATACAAGATACAAGATACAAAATTCCAAAGATGCAAAAATATCTAAAAAAGCGAGAAGTATCTTCAAGATACAAGAAGAAAAGAAGAAGAAATGTATCTCAAAGATGCTAAAACATCTATAAGAGATACAAAAATATCTAGGATATCTAAAAACTATCTCAGAGATGCAAAAAAAATATATCTAAAAGATACAAAATATATCTCAAAGATAAAAAATATATCTAAAAGATAAAAAATATATTTAAAAGATAAAAAATATATTCCAGATTCTATAATTCCGATTAAATCTTTTCCAAGAATTAGTTCCTAGTCTTCTAGGATTCTTCTTCTTATAGATTCTAGATTCTATAGAAATTTTTGTCTTTTTTTTTTTTTGGTATAAAATAATATTTTCTGGTATATTTTTTTATAAAGAAAAAAAGAAAATTGTTAAAAATCTTATAAATTTTTATACATTTTCTCATTTAAACTATTTTTTAGATAAAACACTCTTTTTGGTATATTTTTGGTATATTTTTTGGTATAAAATAATACTTTCTGGTATATTTTTTTACACAGAAAACAATTCTTTAGGAAATCCCGTTTCTAGTCTCTTTTTTTTTGTTGAAAATCTTTTAAATTTTTATACTTTCTCTCATTTACCCTTTTTGGTATATTTTTGGTATATTTTTTGGTATAAAATAATACTTTCTAGCCTTTTTTTTAGCCTTTTTAATCCAGATTAAAATCTCTTCTAAAATTTTACCTTTTCCCGCAGCTATAAAAAAATATGCAAATCTCTCATTTATGGCAATTCTTCGGAAGATTTCCACCTGTCTTTGAATTCTCTTCCTTTCTTTCTCTTCCTTTCTTTCTCTTCCTTTCTTTGCCACAAATTAAATGCATAAAAGAGAGTACCGTTAGCTGCATTATTGAGTGCAGTTTTTTTTTCTACTTTTTCTTCATTTTTTCCTACTTTTTTTTTACATTTTTTCCTACTTTTTTCTCCTTTTTTCTCATTTTTTTCCTACTTTTTTTTTTAGTACTTTTTTTAATACTCCCCCCCCCCTTTTTGTACACTATTTTATCCTTTTTTCCACTTTTTTTTTTTACTTTTTTGCATATTTTTTTGTACTCTTTTTTTAAACTTTTTGTAAACTTTTTTTTACTTTTTTTCCCATCTTTTTCGCCCCTTTTTTTTTGTACTTTTTTTAGTACTTATTTTCTCCTTTTTTGTAGTTATTTTTGTACTTTTTTTGTAAAAATTTTTCCTACTTTTTACTACAAAAATTTTTGTATATTTTTTTCTACTTTTTCCCTTATTTTTTCGACTTATTTTTGGACATTTTTTTTTAGTCTAATTTCCTGTGTTGGCAGCAAAACAATTTTCCATTTCTTAAGAATATTTTTTTATATTTTTTTTTCAGTATTTTTTAAGCTCTACTTACTTATTGGTGAAAAAAAATTGCAGAGAAAAAAAGTGGCTGATTTTCTGTGTCGTGTTTCTTTATGCAAATTTCGAAGAAATGTTCGAAGACTCTCCCAGTCCCGTTCTAGTCTTCTAGGTGGCTTCTTCGCTGGCTCTTTCTTCGCTCTTTCTTCGGAGACAGCTTCGAAGACAGTTCATTGACTGTTTTTTTTGTTTCTTCCGTTTTTTTTGGAAAATGTTTTGTTTTTTTTTTGGTAAAAAATTTCTGTTTCTTTTTAAAATGCAACCAAGTGCATTTTTTTGCCGAAATTCGTTGACATTTTCACTAAAATTCAGGTTTTTTTTCGTATTTTTTAATGGGTATTATTTTAGGATATTTTTTTTAGGGTACTTTTTTAAGGGTATTTTTTTGGGGTATTTTTTTAGGGGTATTTTTTTTTAACGAAACAAATAAATTTGAATAAAAAGTATTTCGCTTTTGTTGTTGTTGCTTTAAGGGTTGCCATGACAGCTACCACGCCCCCTTTGAGCGCTGACCAACGCCTCGAATGTAAATAAAATCGAAAACTCACTCAGCCGTACAATCCACGACAAAAAAAAACGAAACAAAAAAAGGAAAAAAATGAACAAAAAAACGGAAATAAAAAAATTCACAAAAAAATGAAAAAAAAAACGTTTAAAAATTATAAAAAAAAGGAAAAAAGGGACAGTTTTTTGTCAGTAAAACCTGGCAGCTGGGTTTGCTCTTTAAAAAACGCCTAAAAAAGCCAAAAAACGCTAAAAAAAAAACAAAAACTTTAAAAAATTCAAAGAATTTATGGAAAAAACGCCATAGCGTTTTTGCCCGCTGCTTTTTTCGGGCTGTTATTCTCGCGTTGCATTTTAAGATGCGTTCTTTATTATTAATAGATTTTAAAAAACGCCAAAAAAAAATGTTTAAAAAAAACGCATAAAAACATCAAAAAATTAAAAAAAAAAAAAAACTGAGAAAAATTCGAAGAATTCATTGAAAAAACGCTATAGTGTTTTCCTCGCTGTTTTTATCGCATTTTAGGATAATGCGTTTTCTTCGTTTAATTTTAAACGTAAACCGCAAGTGATTTAATTTAAAAGAAACGCCCAAAAAACGCCACAAAAAACGCCACAAAACTTTGAAAAACTTTGAAAATTTCAACAAAACGGAACCAAAAACGCCACAGCGTGTTCCTCGCTGTTTTTATCGCGTTGCATTTGGTGTTTCATAGCGTTTTCCTTGCTGTTTTTCTCGCGCTTTCGTACAATGTGTTTTTTTTTTGATTTACAGTTAATAAACGTTAACCGCAAGTGGCCCAATACCCCGCGTCCCCCTTTGACACTGCTCTGCTCCATTAAGAACTTATTGGAAAAACGGATCGAGTCTCCCTAGGAAGAGAGTCTTCCCACATGTTGGCACTTTCTTTGTCGCATTCTTCGCGGTTAATCGTTTTGCAAATGATTCTTCCGGAAGACATTAATGGCAAAGGGGTGGGGAGGGGGGAAGAACCCGAAACCGAAACCGGGGGAAAAAGTATCGAATATTTTCCAGCTATTTTTGGTCACGATTCTTCCCCCGTCCCCCCTCCAGCCAACGAAAAATTATGAGAATTATGAAAAAGTGCGTTTCGTATTTTTAGTTTTCGGAGAAAAAAATGCAAAGCCCCAACGAGGTTAAAGACTTCGGGACTTCGGGATCTAAAATCGAGATTTTGAAGAAAAAAAAACAGAAAATTTTTAAAAAAATTTCCAATAAAAAAACATTATTTAGAAGAATCTCCTTTGGAATCTCCTAAAATGTTGTTTTTAAATCAATTTTCGAGTCTTCTTTCTAAGCCGCCTCATTCGGGGGTTTTTTAAGCGTTATTTATGCGGTTTTTCTGCGTTTTTTCTACGGGTTTGTTTGCGTTTTTTGAGTCTTTTTGGCGTTTTCTAAGTTTGATTGCGTTTTTATTTCCGCTTTTTCAGCGTTACTTCTGCGTTTTTCTTGCGTTTTTTTGCCTTTTTATTTGCGTTTTTTCAGCGTTTCTTCTGCGTTTTTCTTGCGTTTTTTTATTTGCGTTTTTTGACGTTTTTTCTGCGTTTTTCTTGCGTTTTTCAGCGTTTTTTCTGCGTTTTTTCCGCGTCTTTTATCGCTAGTAATAATTGTGATAATTCTTCTGAAGAATCTGTGAGTCAGAGAAGCAGGGCGGGAAGCAAGAGGCAAGCTGAGTCACAAAATAAAAGATCAAGAAAGAGACAGAGAGAGAGATTAAAGTTCAAAACTCTGTCGATTAAAATGAAACATGTGCATTTTTTTTTCAACAAACAAAAATCGAAAAGGAAAAAAAAAAAAGTAAAATAAAACAAAACAAAAAAACAAGAAAAAACAAGAAAAAAACAAACATAAACATTCAATCAAAAGCACAAAAACAAAAAAAAGCAACAACAACACACACGGCCAGCGACAAAATCCACAACAACAAAAGCATGAAGAACAAGAAGACAAAGTTTCTGTTTTTGTTTTTGTTTTTCTTTGATTATTTGTGTTTGCATTGCAAAGAATTAAAATAAATAAATGAGACCCACGACCACACACACACACACACACACGCACGCACCAGAAAAAAACGAAAAAAAAAATAAATAAATAAATGTTGAAAGAAAAACTTGAAAAGCATAAAATAATTGAAATGTTTTTCGTTTTATTTTCGATTTGCCGCCTGTTTTCGTTGTAGTTGTTGTAGTTGTTGTTACTTTGGCACTTGACGTTTTTTTTTTGTATTTTTTAATAACAATCCGGCATCGGCACACTCACACAAACACACTAAACAAAAACAAATGGCAAAATATGCCGCGGCGGGCTTACAAAATTTTTGCGTTATTCGCGTGTGAAACTTAAGAGCAACATTTTCCAAGAAGCGCGACTACGAACCGTCGACGTCAAGCTTTTGAACACGATTGAACATGAGCTGAGCGCAAGCACTCCCCCAATGCGACGTACAGAGAGAGCCAGCGCGCACGAAGCACTTGCCGGCTTACCGAAGCCACAAACGAAGCTGCTCGGGCTTAAGAGTGGGGGCGAACTATACTCTCTTGTGGAGCTACATACAGTGGGCCACATAAAGCTCATGGTTCTTCTATAGTTTTTCTATAATTTATAGCTAACTTAGTATCTACCTAGTTAAGTTTTAGAATTGAGATTTTGTAGAATCTGTAGGATGCATTATATGTGGGGGAGTATGTGAAGATTTTTCGCGCCCACTGTTTTGGGGGCCATCGCAACAGTATGTGTGCGTGTGTGGAACGAGTTTGCATGGCGACTGCATTGGCGCTGCGTTGGCAGTGGATGCTGCCCACACAGTTGTTGTTGTAAGCTGGCTGGTGGATTTCGCAAATCGCATTTTGTTGTTGTTGTTGTTGTTGTTGTTGTTGCGATCGAAATCACGAAAAGCGCCACAAAGAGCGTGCATTGTTTTTGGTCAACTGCATTGCAGGCCGCGGCATTCGCACCCAACAACAAAAGCCCCAACAACACACAACACACAACACATGCCACATGCCGTAATAGACACAGACGCAATCCAAACGCAATGCAACAAACTGCGATTGCAATGCAAAAGGCGAGGCCAAAAGCACAGAGGCGTGGCAGTGGGCGATCGGAGGGATAGAGAGACCCAAATGCATTTTACATACGATTTACATATTACACTGTCCGAAATTACAGATTTTTTCACGTTTTTTGGAAGCTTTTAAAAAAAAATTACTCATACGACACGTAAACATTTCCCAAAATTTTTGTGGAAAAATTATCAAAACAATTTTTATTATATTATTATTAAATATTTATAAACAAAACAGATAAAAAAAACCAAAATTTCTAAACTTTTAGTGAAAAAAAAAATTTCTGAAAATTACTCATACGCCTAGTAGGTTCGAAAATTTTTGGGTGGGAAAAATTAATCATACGCCATGTTGACCAATTTTTTTGAATATTGTTCAGTGTAGGGAGTGCATCGCTTGCGTTGGCCAAAAAGCTCAGTGGAGCGTGTGGAAAGAAGAACGAGGGTTGGGGCCGCCTGCTAACAACAGAGAGAAAGAAAGAGAGTGCCGATCGCCAAGGAAGTGGAACGTAAGTCTGTATGGAAATGCGAACAAATAGTGGATCCAAATGCACACACATGCCAGCAGCGCGAACGTGGGAGAGCCCTTCGCTCAAAAATTTAAATCGTCAAAGCTGCGCCAAAGTTTATGCCGCTTTTATACATTTTTTTTTTCTTCTTATTTGTCTTGTTTGTTTTATTTTCCTTTCTTGAAGAGTGGTGTTCGCCTTGTTTTTATTGTGGCCGCCTTTGTTGCTGGCTTTGCCTTTGTTTCTTGTCGTCTGTTTTGTTTCTCTTGCTCTTGTTGTTGCTGTTGTTGCGGTGTTCTTTTACATTTTTGTCGAATGGCCTCGACCGATCGAGCGCAAGATGAACGGGAAAAAGGCAAAGACGTAGATTGGGTAGCATGGGGGCGGCGGTGGTTGGAGCAAGCGAGATGGGGCCAGATCGACCAGCTGTTGCGGCAAACCGTTTGTTTTTGTTGGAAAACCGGCTCCCAGCCAGCTAGAGGGAGAGGGAAAGGGAGAGGGAGCACTGGAAAGGTGCTCGCAAAGGAATGTTGCTTCCCATTTACTTTTCCTTCTGCTATTTGACCAACTTGACAAATTGTCTGTGACAGAAGGAGAGGGGATGATGAGGGACAAGATAAATCAAAATTAATGCCATACAATTATTAATTAATATAATGAATGTGCTTTTTGGTTAGACAGCTTTCTGCCTAGACAGATGTTGGCTTTGCAGCAAAGTCAAAGGATGTAGGCTCCTCCCAAACTAATAATAATAATAATTTCTTGACCATTTCGCATATCGCCTTAATTACACATGCAAAGCCAGGGGCGAGACAGAGATGCCCAGAGTGTGTGTGTGTGTGTGCCAGGGTGTGAGCAAGACAACATGTGGCTTAAATTGCAGTTACAGGCAACTCTCGTAAATGACTTATTACAGTGAGTACTTTGGGTATAAAAAACTAATTTTTTCAAATTTATTTTGGCAGCTAAATTCTTAAGAATTCTAAATTTTTTTTTTTTAAATTTAAAGTCAATTTTCGACCTTATCGAGTGTTTACTGTCTAGGCGATTACAGTGAAACCCAAACCCTGGCCATTTACAACATAAATTGAAAAACTATTGACAGTCCCGACCCCAGGGGCGGGCATTATCACAAGCGATAAATATTTATATGGAAATGTAATGACCGCGCCACCCCCTCAATGTGCCACCCCCCCTCCTCCCGCTCTACCACTTGCTTGGCCTTCGTCGCGCAATTAATGTCACCACATCCTTTGGGCCTTATTAATGTCCTTGGGCCTGGGTCCTGGAACAGTGCGTGTAAATTTCTAGGGGAGGGGAGGGGTTTTGCGAAGGTAAGGGAGGGTTGGCCATTAATGCGACCTTACAACCCCCTCCACCCCCACCCTATTGGCCGGTAAAAACAATTAATTTGGCTATAATGCAATTTATATCGGTTTCTGTTCCCGTTACGGATTCAAATACACTGCCAGAAATTTATTGAAATATCACTTTTAATTATTAACAAAAAATATTATAGTTTGTTATAAAATATTTCCAATTTTTTATGTTTTTTTTTTTTATATTTTTTTTTATATTTTTTTTTTATATTTTTTTATAGTTTTTTTTATCTTTTCTTGATTTCCCCCTTTTTTTCTTTCTGTGTGTTTTTCTTCTTTCTTTGCTTTTCTTGCCACATAATGTGCATATTTCTGGTCTCCCCCGTCTCCCCTATTCCCTTTTTAAGGTCAAATGATTAATTATTTAAAACAACAACAACAACGAGAACGAAAACAATCCGCGATGCCACCAAAAACCGTAACCAGAACCGCTTTTTGGCTGCCACAAAAGACAATTTTAATGGCCCCGGAAAATGGTCAAAAATGAATAGAAAATTAAGGACATGGCAGGGCAGGGTGGAGGTTAAAGGGCGGATAGGGGGTTGCCTTTGTGGTTCAAGGGAAATTCCAAGATTCCAAAAGCAAGAGATTCCCTTTAAAATATGTCCCAAAGTTTCAGTTTCTCAAAATTCGGAGGAAAATCTTAACATTTTTTTTTGAAAAACTGGAAATTCCGAGAAGTTTGGAAAGTACAGGGTATCATTAAATCCATAAATTGATCAGAAATTTTGAGGCAGATTTCTAGAGAATTGAAATATTAAGATTTCAAGACATTCCGGATCAAAATCGGATCAAATCTAGCAGAGATATGGCTAAGGTTATGGATCATTAAAGGAAAAACCAGTATTTTTCAAGGGTCTTCCCACAAAAATTGAAAAAAAAAAATCAGATAAATATTTTTTTCCAGAATTTTTGATGCAGAATGATAGGAAATTGATGTAGAAATCTTTTAAGATGTTCCTTTTTAAAATCGGTTCAGAATTGCCTCAGATATAGCTTAAATCGTAGCAGTATATGGAATTTTTATCAGAAAAATTTTCAAAAAAATTGAAAAAAATATTTTCTTCCAAGATTTTAATGCAGATTTATAGGGAAATAATCCCAGATTCCAAAGCTATATTTTGTTCAAAAATCGGATGAAAACTGCCAAAGATATGGCCTTCGAAATTAGAGAAAAGTGATTTTTTTTTCCGATTTTTGGTATTTTTTCAAGGGAAATAATATTGAAAAAATATTCTTGTTCAATATTTTGATGCAGAATGATAGGGAATCGATGTAGCAATCGTTTTAGGTATTCCTTTTAAAGATCGGTTGAGAATTGGCTGAGATATAGCATTGGTTCTGATCTATATAGGAAAAAACCAGTATTTTTTTTATGAAGGTAAAAAATTAATCAAAAGCAGAGAAACGTCTAAAAAAAACTCATTATTAAAGATTTCCATGATTTGAAATTAAAAAAAAAAATTAAATATAATTTGTGGCAAGGAGGGTTGCCTTTTTCCCGACATAATTGGGCAGTTTCCCGGCGTTGACAAGGCAGAAGGAAAGAGACGCTGCCAGACGCAGTGGCAGCCACCTCCTCCTCCTTCTTGCAACTCCCAAGAAGATTTGTAAACAAACTGTCAAGTTGCAGAAGCGAAACGTGAAATGTTTGGAAAGCACCAAAGGGAGCTCTCCTCCTCCCTCTCCAAAGCACAATGAAAAGATATATATTTCATATTTTGTAGATTCTAGATTCTTAGGGGGGGAGGCAATCGAGTGGCAAATCCCAAGATTCGCCTGCAGTTGTCATCCCAAATGATGTGTGCAACGTGCAACGTGCAACATGGTCTGTCGGTTGCAGAATTTCATTTCATTTCCCAAACATATTCCAGCAATAAATTTTATATATTTAATAAATTATATATTTTCCTCATATTCTTAATTTTATTTCTTAATTTTATTTCTTCGTTTTTTCTACAGAAATTATGAAGAAAAAGGTCCTTCCACTCCTTTCTCTCTCCTCTTAAAACAAGTTTTCTTTCTTAAGGAAATTAATCAAAAAATATTCGAAATATACTACAATTAATACCAAAATAAATACCAAATTTATTACCAAAACATAAACCTAATCAAGACTTACTTTGTTTCCATAAAAAAAAGGCCAAAAAATAATCAACTCACCTGCAAAGAAACAAGAAAAAAAACGGTTAGAAAAAAGTTAGAAAAAAATTGTAAAAAAAAATTGTAAGAAAAAATGTTAGGGAAAAAAATGTAAGAAAAAAAAATTAGGAAAAAAGAGGTAAGAAAAAAAGATAAGAAAAAAATTGTTAGAAAAAATGGTAAAAAAAGTAAAAATTAATGTAAGAAAAAAGGTTAAAAAAAGGTAAAAAAAAGTTAGAAAAAAATGTAAGAAAAAAATTGTAAGAAAAAAAGGCAAGAAAAATGGTAAGCAAAAAAGGCTAATAAGAAAATGGCAAGAAAAAAATGTAAGAAAAAATGTTAGGGAAAAAAATGTAAGAAAAAAAATTAGGAAAAAAAGATAAGAAAAAAAGGTAAGAAAAAAATTGTTAGAAAAAATGGTAGAAAAAAGTAAAAAATTAATGAAAGAAAAAAGGTAAAAAAAGTAAGAAAAAAGGTAAAAAAAGGTAAAAAAAAGTAAAAAAAAAGTAAGAAAAAAGGTAAAAAAAGGTAAAAAAAAGTAAGAAAAAAGAAAAAAAAGTGAGAAAAAAAGGTACGAAAAAAAAGCAAGAAAGTGAAAATTGGCAAGAAAATTGACAAGAAAATTGACAATAATTAAGTATCCTTTGGAGGGAGATAAAAAATATAAAAATTTTCAGCTAAAAAAATAATTAAAAACTTCCACGTTTTTTCCAAAAAAATTGTCTTGAGGCTCCCAGAGGCGATTTTATAAGAGGGGAGTCCAAGGGTCAAGGGTCAAGGATCAAGGAATTCCCCAAAAAATAAAAACAAGCTTGAAAATTATTTTTTTTACGACTTTTCAGCGAAGAAAAAAAAAAACAAGAACAAAAAGGAACTGTGCCAGGACAACTGTAGTCCTGTAATTAAATAATGTCCTGCCCCGCCCCGCCCCCCACCTAAGCGACTCCCTCGCTTCCCGCATTTCTTGACCAGAAAAAAAAAACAAAAACAAAAAGCATTTCAATTTGAAAAGGAAGCCGAAAAAAAAAACAGGAGCAAGGTCCTTGTTTGCTGTCTGCCCCCCAAGAGGACCGCTGAGGTCGAGGGAGGGAGGGGGGGGCGGTGGCAGCAGAGGGGTCAGAGGTCAGCAAGAAACAAGAAACAAACAAACGCATCGAACTATTGCTCCCTCAGGATAAATTAATAAATTTCCAAGCTAAAGGAACCAGGAGAGACCAGGACCAGGACCAGGAGCTAGGAAGGATCAAAAATAGGGGGAAAAAACAGGAAATAATTTTGTTAAAAAAAATATATATACATTCTACACTGAAAGAAAAAAGTTCTCTTAATTGAAGGATTTTTTTTAAATTGAAAATATAAAACCTGGTACTTTTTTTTTATTAAATTTTTTAGGTTAGGGTCGGGGATTTTTTTAGTTTTTTTAATGAAAAATACGAAAAATTATTAAATTCATTAAGAAGGATTTTTTAATGAAAAATACGGAAAGGAAGGTTTTTTTTTAAATTGAAAATATGATGCCTGGTACTTTTTTTTATTTAATTTTTTAGGTTAGGGTCAGGGATTTTGAAAGGAATAAAAGGAATAAAACGAAAGAAAGGTTTTCTAGTCTTAAATATGATACCCGGTACTTGAACCTAAAACTAAGATACCTGGTACTTATTTTTTTCCAATTTTTTAGGTTAGGGTCGGGGATTTTTTAGTGTTTTTTTATGAAAAATGCGAAATATGAAAATTAGAGTTTTTTTGGCTCAAATATATGATACCCGGTACTTAAGCTTAAATATCTGATACCCGGTACTTTTCCTCTTAAACTTTTTAGGTTAAAGTAACGGTTTTTTAATGAATAAAAGGAAGGGAAGTGTTTTTTTTTTACCTAAATATATGATATCCGGTACTCAAACCTTAATATAAGATACCTGGTACATCTATTTATTCCACTTTTTAGGTTAGAGTCTGAGTTTTTTAATGAAAAATACGAAAAAAAGATGTTTTTTTACTGAAATATATGATACCCGGTACTTTTCCTTATCTTAAACTTCCCATTAAAGCTTACTTTTTAGGTTAAAATTGAACAATCCCATAAATATTCATATTTTTCTTTCCAATTCATAAAAAAAATACCAAAAGCCTAGTTTTTCTCTCTCTGTATACCTCACAAGAGCTCAAAAAATAAACAAATATTATGGCAAAAAAAAAAAAAATAAAAATGGCCAAAAGACTGCAACAGCAACAGCAACAGCAACAAAAAGTTGCAACATTTGGTGGCCATTCGGCGTGGCAATCGTCATGATGATGTTCGAGTTTCGATGATAATGAAGCCAAAGTTGTATGACATCTGGCGAGTATATATATATATATATATCCATAATATCCATACATATATATATATATATATATATCCAAAGAGCGCCATGTAGGGAAAAATGCATTAAACGGAAAGCAAATCGCGGAAAGAAAGCAACTTTCTCTTTTTCTGCATTTAGAAGATTTTTTTTGGAATAAAAAATGGCAGAAAAAGTGATTGTTGTTGTTGTTGGGCAAATATTTACGATTAATCAGGTATTTATTTTCTCTCTAAATGTCATTTATTTTAAGATAATAAATCAAAAAAAAATAAAAGAGAAAAAACTTTGAGGTTAGGTTTAGGGAAATTATTTGGAAAAATTATTTCCGAGGAAATTTCAGCTTCCTTTTCGTAAATTAACATTTATTTTAAAAAAAATATTTATGATTTTTTATTTTATAAAATGCTTTAAATTTCATTTATTTTAAGGTTAGGTTTGAGGTTAGGTTTTGGGGGAATTTTTTGCGTAGATTTTAATTATTATTTTAATGGGAAATTTTAACTTAATTTATCATTAATTGTACAAAATATTTATGATTAATCGTGGTTTTTTTTTTTTTATAAAAGAGATAAACTTTGAGGTTAGGTTTTAGGGATATTATTATTTCTGGGGAAATTTTATCTTCTTTTTTTTCTTAGTTTCTTTTTTATTTTTATCATTTTTCAATTTATTGTAAAAAATATTTGCTTAATTTTCAAAAAAAAAAAGAAACTTTTGAGGTTAGGTTTTGGTTTCTTGGGAAATTTTAGCTTTCCTTTTCTTGTCTTATCCTTTTATTACTGTGAATCCTAATAAGGATGTTCTTAACTCCTTTAAATGCCAAAAAAAAAAACCAACCCACTTGCCACCCACTTTTCTTGAGATGTTTTTTCGCACCCTTTCTGGCTGCTTTTCCCCCTTCTTTCCTCTTTTTTTTCTTCTTTCCCCCTTCTTTTTTTCTTCTTTTTTCCCCTCTTTTTTTTACCATTTTTCTCCCACATAAAAACGCAAGCAATAAAATTATGGCCAATTCCATTTTTGGCTTTTTTTTGCGAAAAAAAAGGAGAGAAGCGAGTAAGCGAGAAAAGTTTTCCCTTTTTTTTCGGAAAATTAGCTGGAAGCCAACGAGTTTTCACTCTTCTGGACCATTTAATCAACGAAAAACACTTTTTATTGTTCAAAATTATGACATTTGTAGGTTGTTGTTGTTGTTGTTAATATTCTTTGTTGTTGTTAATATTCATTGTTGTTGTTTAAATGTTCATTGTTGTTTTTGTTGTTGCTTAAATGTCAAAAGTGTTATTGTTATTCCGACAATTATAGCCAGGCGATAAAAATTTCCCTTGGAATGAAAATGAAAATTAGGGGGCGGGTGTTCGCTTAAAAGGAGGGGGGGGGGGTGGAGTGCCATAATGAGGCTTTTGCAAATTAAGAAATATGTTTATTAGGATAAAGAAGGATAACAAAGGATACAAGAGCAGGGATGGGTTTTCTGGAGAAAAGAAATCGCTCAGCGAAGGAAATGATAAGAAATCGGAGGGAAAAGTGAAAAATTAGGAAAATTTAAGGGAAATCTAAGGAAAATCTGAGGGAAATTTAAGGGAAATCTGAGGGTTATTTAAGGGAAATCCAAAGGAAATCTAAGGGAAAACTAAGGGAAATCTAAGGGAAAACTAAGGGGAATTCTAAGGGAAATCGAAGGAAAACCAAAGGGAAATCTATGTGAAATCTAAGGGAAATCTTAAGGAAATCTAAAGGGAATCTAAGGGAAAACTAAGGGAAAACTAAGGGGAATTCTTAGGGAAATCGAAAGGAAATTTAAGGGAAATCTAAGGGAAATCTATGGGAAAACTAAGGGGAATTCTAAGGGAAATCGAAAGGAAATTCAAGGGAAATCGAAGGAAAAACAAAGGGAAATTTATGTGAAATCTAAGGGAAATCTTAAGGAAATCTAAAGGAAATCTAAGGGAAAACTAAGGAAAATCTGAGAGAAATTTAAGGGAAAAATAAAGGAAATCTAAAGGGAATCTACAGGAAATCTAATGGAAAACTAAGGGAAATTATAAGGGAAATCGAAGGAAAATCTAAGGGAAATATAAGGAAAAACAAAGGGAAATCTAAGCGAAATCTAGGGATTCTATGTTTTTAGAGATTCTTCTACAGATTCTACAGCTTCTACAGCTTCCACAGCTTCTAAAGATTCTACAGATTCTCCCCGAGCAGCTGCAATCATTTCTTCCATCAAAAGTGTTTACATTTTCCCCAAAAAACAGCTGCAAAAACTTTCAAGTAAACAAAAAAAAACCCACAAAAAAAGGCACAAAAAAGGCAGAAAAAAGCCTTAAAAAAGTGAGATCACAAACCGCGATCAAAGCATTATATTTCTATATATTTTTATTAATATTCCCCCCCTAAAAAGAATATCAAATTAAATCTAATTTAAATTCCAAACAGAATGCGAAAAAAAAACTACAAGCTTAGGGCCATCAAGACTCTTAAATGGATTCTTTTGAAGACTCTACAAGGCCTCTAAAAGGCCTAAAAGTGACATAAATTATTGTTCATGAAAGGTAGTTAGACCTAAAGGAGGGTTTACTGTACTTAAGTGATAGTTAAGAGTCTTTTTTTTTTTGATATTTAAAAGCTTTTATTATCCATCAAAGTCAAAGTTCTGTCCTGATTTCGAGAAGAATCGTTCGATCTACGTTCGATTGCAGTCTTCTCCGAGGCTAGTCTTTGGTTTCCGCAATCCTCATTCTTCACCCATTCTTCTCCCATTCTTCTCCCATCGATCTTTGTCAATTATCCGCGTTAGAATTCTCCTTCCTTTCTTCTGCAAATCTTCTGCAGAGCTGTCTTTCGAACACTTCCTGCCAATTCCCCTACAAAGTGACATAAAATCCGCCTTTTTTTTCTATATTCTTTGGCTGATTTTATACTCTATTAGAGGGTTACTATATTTTAGCCTAAAATATATCCATTTAATCTTGAAAATATGCGATAATATAGAAAATATTATCATAAATAATCGATAGTTTTAGGTACTTGAATATAATTATAAGTAGACGATAGTTTTTTGGTCTAAAATATCGATAAATAAACGATACTTGCAGGTTCTTAAATTAACTATAATATACCCGATACTTTTGTGTTTTCAAATAGCTATTAATACCCAATACTTTTATACTTTTAGGGATCAAAAAGAACCCCCAGAAGATCTTAGTTTCTCTTTGAAAAAAAGAAAAATCTCTGAAAAAAACATCAATTTAGTCTAAAAAAAGATGCGAAAATTACAAAAAATACCCGATACTTTTCTACCCGATACTTTTAGGTACTTAAAGTAACTATAAATACCCCTAAAACCCCTAAAAACCCTAAAACCCCTAAAAATCTCCTAAAAACTCCCAAAACATCTTAAAAACGAAGAATTTCTTTGAAAAATACCAAAAAAATTTAAATTTTTAGTTTAATTTTTTGAAATATTCGATAGATTCGATTAATATTATAAATACCCGATACCTTTGATGTTCTAAAATATCTAAAAATACCCGAAATTTTTATTCTTTTAGAGATATTTTAGAGATAAAAAAAGAACCCTAAAAAGAAACTTAAAAACGAGAAAAATCTTTGAAAAATATCAAAAATATTCCAACTTTTAGTGCATTTTGCATGTTGGATTCTTTTTGCAACATTATCGCCGGTTTTATGGCCCTCTCCACCGAAAATAGATGGCTATGCCGCTTGTGGCAAGTCGCCCGCCCCATTGTCGATCTCTGTGAGGAGCCTGCCACAGCGTCGTCGCCGTCGCCTGACCCATATTTATTTTTGGCACTTTTTTTGTGGCACTTTTTTTTGCCACTTTTTTTTGCAACTTTTTTTGCCACTTTTTTTTGGTATTTTTTTTTTTGTATTTTTTTTTTGGTATTTTTTTTTGGTATTTTTATTAGACTCTAGAGTCTGGTACTCCTTGCCACTTACCGAAACGGAAAGAACTTCTCCAGAAACTGGCGGCCCAAACTGGTCGTTGTCATCGTTCCGGCGATGTTGCAGCTTTTTGTGGCAGGAAGTGTGTTGCAACAAAGACGGCAACCGCGACGGCAACCACAACGGCAACCGCAACATTAACCACAATTGAAAAACGCTTTAATTAAACTAATCAGAAGAAATATATATTCGAAACACTCGAAACACTCGAAACACTCACTGTTTATTCACATTCTTATTCTTATTCTTATTCACATTATTCACACACACAAAAACACTCTCAAAAAAAAAACACATTTTAATTGAATTACAACAAAAAAGAACAACAAAAAGATAATACCAGACATCGATATATGGAAATTTTTAAGCTCTGATTCGTTTCTTATCAAAAGCTGCGACGTTTTTTTACGATCAATATCTGTTTTGAAATCAGCAAAAAAATTAAACAAAGAAGCTAATATTTCAAAACAAGGATTTTCTATAAAAAAAAAAACATTTAAAAAAAAACAATAAAAAAAAAACAATAAAAAAAAACAATAGAAAAAAAGATTCTATTTCAAGTTCCAAAAAGGTTTTAAGTCTAAAAAACGGTTTAGGGATCAAAGATTGTACAAAAAAATGTAATATTTAACGGATTTAAAATGGAATTAAATATATTTAAATATTTTTTAAAAGAAAAAATGACAAAGTTTTGGAAAACATTCTAAAAAAAATTCTAAAAAAGATTCTAAAAAAGATTCTAAAAATAATCTTCAAAACTCTGTAAAAGTTTTAAGACTAAAAGGGATATTTTTCTACCAAAATCTTTTCCTTAAAATACAAAAAAAAATCCCCAAGAATCTATTCCTAATAATTTCTCTAAAAAAACAACAAACGACAAAAATGATTCATAAAACATTCCAATGTCGGGATCCGCAAAGATATATCCATATATCCATTAAAACCAACTCAAAAGTCAAGATGTGTCAGTTTTTTAGACAGTTTTTTAGACAGTTTTATTTCAAGATCCAAAGTCGGTGATTAATCAGACAAAGCTTTCGGTGGCTTGAGAAGAATTCTACAGACTTAAAGGCTTGCGAGACTCGATATCATGGAATCTCTAGAGATGGTCTCCTCCTTTTCTTGTTTAAGAATAAAATTTGATCTCTTTAGTAGAGGTTATAATGCCAATGACCCCTCTAAACACAACAACAACAACAAAAAGAAAACAGCATTTAATGGCAACAACAATTACATAAATTGCAATTTCATTAACGTTTGTTTTTGTTTGCTTTTTCTTAGCTTTTTTCTCTGCTCTATGCTTTGCTAATGTCGTTTGTCAAAAATAAAAGTGTTTTCTTTTTATGCTTTTTTTCGCTTTTTTTTTGGTTTTTTTTTTGGTTTTTTTTTATTGTTATTATCATCATCGTCATCTGGTGGGGGCTTTTGTTGCTTTTTTCGCCTGCTCACTTTACCGTTAACCGTTAGCCAAGTTACAGCACAAAACAGTGGGCCTTCGCAATCACAGAGACACACAAAAAAAAATCTTATTAGGAAAACTATTAAGAAAAACCCCCCAAAAAAGGGTTTTTTTAAACATATTTAATTAAAGTAAAAAGAAAAGTTAATTAGAACCTTTTTTCGTTATTTTATGTTTAATATTTATGAGTCTTATTTGAAATTTTTTGTTGCCCAATCAGAAGAAAGCGAGACAACAACAACAAACAGTAAGCTCTGGACTTTTGGCGAACATTTCGAGAGAATTACGGTGAATCACTGTCTTTGTGTGTGTTTGTGTGTGAGTGTGGGTTGGAGGTCTCCTTTCTTTCGGTCACACCTTGTTATGGATCACGATTATTGGGGATGGTGGATGATGGGAAACAACGATCCCAAAACCGATAAAAAAAAAATATACAACAAAAATCTGCGACGATCGCGTCGGCGAAACGAAGACCGGAAAGATGATGCGGCGCGTTCGCATCGAAAGTTTTCTTGGGACTGACGAGCGGCGCCTCCAACGACGGCGATGGAGCATTGCCGCATCGCCCGGCAGCCCCAAAGAGGCAGCAGGAAAGCAACAGCGGCAGCGGTAGCCGACGTCGCCGTCGCACTGTGGAGTTGAAACGATAAAAATAGAAGCTCTGGAGGAAGATCCAATTTGAATGCACAAGGGGGAGTGAGAGCGAGAGAGAGAGAGAAAGGGAATATGTCTTTGTAAACAAAGCCCCCCAAAAAGATTTTAAAACAATGCTTAGGGCAAAACCATTAGTATGTAATAAAACTTTAAATGTAAACCAATTATAAGTGAAATAGCTTCTTAGAGGTGTTTGTTTTCTCTTTCTTTGTATAGGTACATTTATATATATGTTATTTTTGTTTGGGGTGTATTTTACATTTTGCCCTAATCTAAGTTTTATCCCCCACTCCGGCCCCAATACAATCCACTGTGCCAATCCAGGCCGCTGGCGCCTCTCATTTCCAGAGAGCCGTGGGGCAGAAAAATATGTGACCGCCAAGGAAATGGGGAGAACCAGAAACTAAAGAACAAAAACAAAAGCCTGATAGCAAGAGAGACCGATGACTTCCTAGTCATTCCAGTACGCTCACGAATGGAGGATCCAAAGAGAGAACTTCGATGGAAGGAAGGATCAGCATGCTCCATCACCGTCGCTCTCTCTCTGTCTGTTTGGGGGTCTCGAATTACGGTCCCCCAGTCACTTACTTGCCCGCTCACTCCTTTGCACTCCACTCTACTTTCCTGTCGCCGGACAAGTTCAATCAACTTCAATTAGAAGAGACGGGCAATTTAATCGATAAGCGACAATATGGGAGCAACAAACAACAAACAACAAACAACAAACAAGAAACAACAAAATGCAAATTAATTAGACAAGTTGGCTGCTTCTGCTCCTCTGTCCAATGGCGGTTCAATTGAACAAAAGTATTTCAGAGCTTTCAGCCAGCTTGACCGGCTTTGGCATCTGAGCGATTTTCTCTGAATTCGCGTTTTCGCTGCGTCTGGTTTTTCCGCTTTTCCTCGGCCTTACTGGCCTTTTCCAGTTTAGCGGCAAATGCGGAAGTGTGTGAAAGAGAAAGCGCATAATCCAATAAGAGAGGAAAACAGGCGGGCGGGCGGGCTCAGGGCTGGAAGGTGGTTAAAGCGGTTAAGCTGGCGGCTGGGGGCTGGGGATGGCCCTGGGCGCTGGGGCGTGGCCGGTGGCAAGTAACAAGTGCAACCGCAGCGTGGAAATTGTGGCAAGTGGAAACTACAAAATAGTGGTAACAAGAGTGGGAGAAAACAATAGATAAGACGATAGAAAGAGAGGGACATTTTTTTTCTAAATCCTTTTTTATAACGGGATTAATTGAGTAAGAAGAAGCCAAAATACCTCAGTGGAAAAAATTTCCCTTTTCTTGCGCAATTGGAAAATCGTTTATGGAAAACCTCGAAGCTTTTGATTGTTGTTGCTTGGTTTTTTTTTGCTTGCTATTTGTTGCACGTGGCATATTAGTAGCGTCAACTAGCCATATAAAAGTGATAGACATATTAACCCACTACTCCACATTGCTGTTGCTCTCAGACGGCGGCAGACAAAGTAGCAATTTTCAGCTCAGTTGCGTGTTGCAAGTTCGTTGTTTTTGTTTTTCTCCAAGGAAGTGGGTGGCAGTGGGCGGGGCTGTGGTGAGGCATGCATGCCAAACACGCAACAGCAATAAAAACGAACACCCTCAAAGCCAAAACGAAAATATATAATAAATTTTGGATTAAGTACATTTTAGTTGAAAGTTAAGTTTGGTTTTTTTTTTTAGGAAATTTTCGTATTATTTTAATTCTCTTTTCCCCAAAATACAAAATTCTCTTTGGTTTTTCTATTTTTTCTACCTTTCTTCCGCTATTTACGATAATGTAACCGTAAAAAGGCTAAGACGAAAGAAAAATTGGTAACAAATTGAATTGGCAGAGAAAGAAGGAGAAAAGGAGCAAAAAAAAAGAGATCTGCTTTATGACTTTGGCTAACTTTTGCTACGTGCATTGAAAATTCAAACTGTAAAGTTCCCAGAAAGAGAGTGGAAAGCATAAGAAGGCATGGAAAAGCATGGGAAAGCATGGGACGGCATGGATAGCGGCTAACGGCAAGAGGCGGAAAAAACTGTTGCATGCTTTTAGGCAGGAAATTTTATGCAAGATGGCGGATGGGCACAGCAGCATCTCGGGACGGTTTTTTTTAAGGGAAAATTTAAGAGAATATTGACTTAATAATTCCTATTCGAAATATCCGTTTTTTTGGTAATTTTATACAAAAAAAATATCCCATAGTTTCCCATAGCATTTCCTGGCGAGGATTACCCGCAGTTCAATAAGGATTCCTAGTCCTGCCACCTGTTTTTTTTTCTCTTTTTTTTTTTTGGCTGGAAAATCCTTCCCTTTCCCTTCACCCGTGCGTGTGCCTGCGTGATAAATGGCTTTTATCTTTTTAAAGCACTTCGGGCCACGGCTTTTACCGCCGCCTCCGCCTCTGCCTCCACCTCCGCCTCCGTGCAACAAAACGCGTCGCAGGAGTAAAAAAAATAAAGTGGCGCCGCAGAAATTATTCAATGTTAGTGCCACGCCTCTAAAGCCTCCCTTTTAAGGGGTATTAATACCCTGCAAAAAGAGTATTTTTGCTGCGAGGGAGTGTCTGTAAAGAAGGGGATTCAAAAGTCGTTGAGTCGGTAAGATTTTTGGCTAAAAGGACTCTTAGTTTTTTAAAACAAGTTCCACTTTATTTTTTAGATCAAATATTAGACTAAATACCAAAAAAAATACTAAAAAAAAACATCCTTTTTATAAAAAACTTTGTAAAAAATATCTTTTTAGGGTAAAAAAAACTTCGCCTTTCCAAGGGAGTCCTTTTCCTTTATTATTTTTTTTTGTCTTTTTTTTCTTGCTACGACGCGGCAGCATCTGGCGTCTGCTTGCTCTCGTCCTTGCCCCCCTTGCAGGATAAGCTGTCGTCCTTTGTTGCCGCGTTATGAGCAAGTTAATTATGGTGTCTGATATTCTCCCAACACTCCTTTTTCCAAGGACTCTTTCTCAGCCTTTTAAGTCTCTCCCTGTTCAAGGGGCTTTGTCGCAGAAAATAATGGCTTTTAATATTCAAAAAATGGCTATAATTTAATATTTTTAAATGATTAAATAAGAAAAGGAATTGTTTTGAAGGAAATATATATATTTTTTTGAACTATTTTCTGTGGCAACTTTTTGATTTTTACCACCAAAAAGCGTGACTCATAAGCAGGCAAAAAGCCGGAAAAGCTACGGAAAATTGGCAAGAAAAAGTTTTCCGTTTATGAAACAACTTTTAGTTTTTCGATGCTGCCACTAGCTACTTGCCACTTGCCATTGGGTACTTGCCACTTGCCACTGGGCACTTGCCACTGGGCACTGGTGGGTTCCATCATTAATATTTAAGCGTCGTCGATTCAATCGATCCACATAAAACGAGCAAAACTTGCCACAGCCACTGGGAGGCAATCCTCCCAAAAGTGTGAGGCTGATGGACAGGAAGCCAGGACGAAAAGGACAGCATCAAGTCGAATTGAAGTTGAATTTTGGTTTTCGTTTTGGTTTTGTCTCGTTTCTGCGTTTAATGAGCGAAAAGTAATTACTTAATTAGTTTTGTGTACTGCATGCCTCAATGCCGCATGCCTCAATGCCGCATGCCCCATTAGAGCAGCTTAGCTTTGATGGTCCCCAAAACGCATTTAAACTTGATTAGTTTTATGGCCGAAAGGACGAGCCGGACTAGGAACAGGACTACGATCTGGAATACTGTCGCCACTGGCAAATCAAAATCCCATCAATGATTGCCAACTCCTGCCAGGACCTTCCTCCCCCCTTCCCAATGCAGTTCGATAAATATAAAACATTATGGCCGAATAAAAATCGTGTGTTGCCTACTTTTGGGGCATGTTTTTTATGCCCCAGTTACAAGTACTTTCATATACAAAGATACAAAGATACAAAGATACAAAGATACAGTGCCTGCCGGTGAAATATGTTTAAAAATATAAATAAAAAACAAGGATATCGGTAGTAGAGTGAATTTTGAATACTCTTTCTATATA
Organism: Drosophila vallismaia; assembly: GCA_035047325.1. Classification (NCBI taxonomy): domain Eukaryota; kingdom Metazoa; phylum Arthropoda; class Insecta; order Diptera; family Drosophilidae; genus Drosophila; species Drosophila vallismaia. Next base: position 7,613,557 of record JAWNPU010000025.1, on the reverse strand, counting down.
AAAGAGGGTTTTTTTTCGTTCTATTTTATAGATTTTCCATGTTTTTTCATTTATTTTCATGTATTTTCATGTTTTTTTTTAATGTATTTTCATGTATTTTTATATATTTTAATGTATTTTCATATATTTTCTTGTATTTTCTTGTATTTTCCTGTATTTTCATGTATTTTCATATATTTTCATATATTTTCATATATTTTCATGTTTTTTTTTTAATGTATTTTCATGTATTTTTATATATTTTTATATATTTTCATATATTTTCATGTATTTTCTTGTATTTTCCTGTAATTTCATGTATTTTCATGTATTTTCATGTATTTTCATGTTTTTTTTAATGTATTTTCATGTATTTTCATATATTTTCCTGTATTTTCATGTATTTTCAAATATTTTCATGTATTTTCATGTATTTTCATGTATTTTCATATATTTTCATATATTTTCATGTATTTTCATGTATTTTCCTGTATTTTCCTGTATTTTCCTGTATTTCCATGTATTTTCATACATTTTCATATATATTTTCATATATTTTAAAATATACCTTAAATTTTCCAAAGAAAACCCAGAATAGTCTTCAAAATCCAACCGAAAACCCAAGATTTTTCACAAGAAACTAAGCCTGGAAGCTGCTTTAAATCGGTTTCTTAAAGATACCCTCTCCTATAGGGTATCCTAAATAGTCGACTATAAATATATTTTTGCATACTTTTCCAGTTCCAGTGGCATAAAACTCAAGTTTTGTCATAAACACCGAAGAAATAAAGGGAGGCAACACCTGCGGCTGCTAAAATGTCGTCGAGCCGCAACAAATCAAAAGAACGAGGCAACGTGGGGGGGCGTGTGGCAAGGCTAAGGGGCATTCCAAGATGTTTTGCTGCGGAGTTATGTCTAGTAAATAAATAAAAGCAATAAGCAGCCAACAGACAAGGAGACACAAGACCCAAGACACAAGACACAAGACAACAGACGGCGGACACTCGCGACAGACGCGACACCAGACGCGGCATCGTAAGTAGGTGAGTAGCGCCACCAAAAGACAGTTACCACCCGAAACCCCCCATGGATGCCACCCATGGATGCCCCCTGGAAGCCCAGACCCACCCACATCTCTGGTTTAGACTTGAATTTTTGGCCATAAACAAGGCGCAAAACGGCTTAAAAGAATTGGAGTCTAATCTTTTTTAATGTTTTACGAAGCGTTAAAAATCAATGAAAAAAAATCATATTTGAAACTAGAAAATATTAAAAAACATTAGAAAAAAATTAGAAAAACATTAGAAAAACCTTGAAATACAAACTCAGGTCTTACAGAATTTATTTGAAAGGTTTCTTAACTTGGCCTTAACATATTTTTTAAAGGTAATAACTAAAGCTAATAACTAAAACCTAAAGCTTATATTTTAAACTATAAAAAAGCTAAGAAAGCCTGAATTTCTTGACTATACAATACCCGATACTTTTGTTTCCTAAAACAAGACTATTAAACTCTTATTTATTAATCCTAAAAAACAGCTTTAAACTTTAAAAAAGATCCAATTAATTCTTAGATCGTAAAAAAGAATCTCTAAAAAGCAGCTTTAAGCTCTCAAAAAAGACTGAATTTCTTGACTATACAATACCCGGTACTTTTCTTTCCTAAAACAAGACTATTAAGCTCTTATTTATTAATCCAAATTAAAAAATTAATCAATTTAGAAAACCGTGCAAAGCAGCCGCTTAAATTTCTTGCCATGTCACACACTTGAAAAAAAAACACAACAAGGACTCCAAGGATTCCCATTCCTTGGCTGGGGGGCATGAGTGGATTACAAGACTTGGAAACAAGACTCTAAAGATCTATGTACTTTTTATGTCCTTTCGTGAAAGGTAAAAACGACTGAAAAACAACAGTTGAAATTCCCATGGTGGAAAACTTTATTCTATTACGAATGCCGAGAACAAGTCCTGAAGTCCTCAAGTCCTGGGGCGAGTCCTCGGGTGTCCTAGAGGGTGAAACCGAATTGAAAGTGAGAAGGTTGCAGATTTTTAGAGGCTGCGGTTTGCCATCGTTTGCCATTTGAAGCTCCAAGCTGAGCTGCTTCCTCCACCAGGACTCCAGGACTCCAGGACTCGGCACACATTTATGGCATTGGGATTTGGCGGGGCTTAGGAGTTTTGCGTTCCAAGGAATTAGCTTAGCAGCCATTAAAATGATTTAAATTAGTTGGGGAATTGGCAAGGACAGAGACAGAGAGAGTATGCAAATTTCCAGGACTCTGTAAGGACACAAACAGCTGGCATTGGGGAGTTCAATTCTCAGGCCTAATCAGGAGCCTTAACTCTTAAGTTATTTCTAATAAATATTGTGAATGAAACTTTTCAACAACACAAATATCCTTTTCTAATGAATTTCCCCCCAAAAAAAGTGTGGCAGTTAAACAGTGTGACCATCTTTCACCTTTTCAAATTGCAACTTTAAGTTGCGTCTTTGAATCCTTGAAGCGTCTCAAGTACATACTTTCGTTTATTTCTCTCGTTTTATTATCTCGATTAGATCCTTTGGCAGGACGAAAGGATAATAATTGCCAGAACAATGAGCAGCGGAAACTTTGGCTAATAGAAAATGCAAACAACATATTAAACAATTAAACGGAAATTAGCACAAAATATTCACGCACCCAGGACCTCGCCCTGCCTCGTCCTGGCAGGCGAGAGAACCGGAAAACAGGATATTCCGGTTCATTAATAAGCAGACTTTTGACTGCCGAGCGGAAATGAATGCAGTGGCCCGATCCTAGAACTGTTAATGAACTTCCTCGTTCCAACTAGGACCTGGCAAGGACTTGCAAGGACTCGACACTGGCTAGGACTTGCAGGTAACAAGGAAAACAACTAAACGGAAACATCGCAAAGATGTGCCACCCGGGGTTGGGGCATGATTTGGCCAACTTAAATATGCAAGACGGCGCTCGGTTGGGCGCCAAATGTGCCACCCCGGCATCCTCAACCTCCTCCTTCTCCTGCTCCTTCTGCTGCTGCTGCCACATCCGGCAGGATTCAAGCCTCTGCAGGACTAAGCTAAACGCCAGCTGTGCCGACACAGAGACAGGAAAGACTCATACTAGAAGAGTCACTGAAAGAAATTGTTAAGCTTTGTGGTTTTGTGGCTTTTGAAAGCTTTGAAGAGGTTATAACTATGTCCTTTTATTGCTTTCTCTCAGTGCTCGAGAAACACTTCTCATTCTCGACTAAAGTTTAGACAAAACATAAACTTGCAACACTTCTACCTCATCATCGTTCATCGCGAACTTGACTCGAAACTCAAGGAAATTGATTTTATGCAACGCTTAGGAGAAGGATACCAAACCAAGGATATCCAAAAAAAAAAGGATCCACTTTGTATGCTAAACCGCATCAAAAAAAAAGGAGCAAGAAAGTGACATAAATAAAATCCGTGACTATAAATCTAAAGGCATAAGCGGTTAAAGAGTCAGCCAGGAGACGCGGCACGTAGTCCTTGCTACCCATATACGAGTATCCTTTGCAGATAAATATGTAAATAGATACAACGCGGATTATGGTTTGGACAACAAAAGTGAAAAGTGTTTCGAGACAATGGATGATATCCTTTGCGGGAAAGGATTCACAAAGGAATTGGCTTTTAGTGAGAGTTCAAGATTGATTTTTTTTTTCTAAATTATTAGCCAGAAGAAGGACTTTTTCTTGCAACAATTATAGGGAACCTCCCCCTCCCCTTGATTAGTTATTTCCAAAACCCCCTTCCAAGGCCAATAGCCTAGATTTCTCCTCTACCTGCAGGTCCTGCAGGATTTGTTTATCATTGGACAATAAAAGCGGATCAAAATCAATCGAAACCAGGCTGGGAAAGTGTAGAAAAAAAAAAAAAAAGGAAATAAAACCCCCTTGGAGGAGGACTATAAAGGATGGCCTACAGCCAAGGTAAAGCCTCATTTTTATGACCCCGCAAGGGTCACATTAAAACGCATGTTAAGCAACACGCAGGCTAAAGGATAAAGGCTCAAGGATGCCAGGGGGGAGTGGCAATGAAATGGGATTACTTTTTCAAGCGGGAAGGGGGCGCAACACGGAAGGACACACGAAACATCCTTTTTTTCGCACGATTTGCCTTTCGGTTGTAAATGCGGCTCGACTGGCATTTTAATAGACTGTTGACTGTTCCCGCTGTTTGCCAAGTGTCTGGCTTAGGTCCTGGCAGAGCCACATCCACCCAAGAAAATACAAGGATATATATGACCAGAAGTAGCCAGAAACTTGACAACATCCTGCCGAGAAAATTGAAGAATTTTCGGGCCAAAGCTTTGATTGTTTTCGAAACTATTTGAATTTGTTGAAGAGTTGTTTTTTATATCCTTGCAAAAAACTCAACAAATAACTTCCTGAATATGTCCTTTAATAAATCCTTTTTGTATTTAATCGAACAATAAACTTTCCGGCAAAATTACTTTCCCTTCTCTTTGATTTCGATTATTTGAGTGAAGCCTCCATCGTCCTTGATCGGAGGTCCTGCAATCTCCGCCCCAGGCGTAACGATAACTTTGGATTTTGGTTCTTCATTTGGTTCCTTGACGGATTCGAAAACTTTAATGATCGTCGCCTCGGGATCGTCGATGGTCTTGAACTTGATGGTCTTCTCGGCCAATTTGGAACTGGTCTCCTTGGTCCATTGGAAGAGATTGACCGAGTGGGTGGGCAAGTTGCTAATGAACTGGAAGCCACCTTTCACTCCCAGATTGTAGTAGTTCTTGGCCAGCTGGGTCATGCCCATTTCGGCCACATCCGGAGGCAGAAGGCGTTGCCGGATCTGTGCGCTTAGCGGTTCCAGTTTTTGGCCAATTTTGCGGCACAGGCGATGCGACTCCTCGGTCTGCCCCCAAATACCCGCCCGACTGGTCATGTAAACGGCCATCGATAGGGCCGCGGTCCTTGCCACGATATTGGTAAACATTCCGGCTCTGTCCTGGCTTCAAAGGATGTCCTTTTAATATTGTAAAATTGGCTTCAAATACACGGAAGTCTTTTGCCGTAAAAATGATTTTCCTTTTCGGTGCTTTGGCTTTTTTCCAATTACTACTTTTGTTAATTTTTCAAATAAATAACACTAATTTCTCAGGCCTACTGGGGTTTACGAAATCACATGGGAGATGACAAAACAAAAAAGCTAAAAAAAATTCGCCAGAAAAGTTCCAAAAACTTATCCTCCTCACACGTCCAAGTTTTTCGCAGTTTTTTGTTGTGGAAAAACCTCTTTTTTTTTTATTTCCTTTAAACCACAAAAAAGAGGGCCATAAAAAACCATACACTATGTGGGGAGGGGAGGTCGGAAGCTGAGTAAAAATCTAATCCATTACTCAAACCAGAAAACTGAAAAAAAATAATGGTATTGCCCGGAAAGTCGAAGGAGTCGAAGGAGTTGAAGGAGTTGAAGGAATCTTTGGATGCGGAACCGGAAACGGATGTGGAAAATGCTGTTGAGGTCAGGTTGGTGTAAATCTTTTGTAACATTTTGGGTGTCACCATTATTTTTTTTTCTGGCTACGTGAAGGGAAATAAAAGTGCAATTTTCACCAGTTGAATGCGAGACGAATCCTTGGGAAGGAACTTTGACATCCCATGGATGCCATACGATATCCTTCTTTTTTTTTTTTTTATAATTTGAACAACTTTTGACCCAAATTCATTTGTCACACAATGGAGGCGACCAAGCATCAAAAAGGACCTGCAGGCCAACTTTCAATAAATAAATAATAGAGTGGCTGGAAGAGCAACACAAAAAAATAGGAAAGAATGGAAGAAAAAAGGTGCTGAGGTCCTTGGAGAATGTGTGTGTCCTTTCATTGTGCAGAGCCATAAAGCCCTGAATGAATGAGTCCTGGGAAAAGGATGTGGATGTGGTTGAGGTTCGAGGTTCGAGGTTCGAGGAGGAATCGAGTGTCCAAGAACACGAACATCTCACATGGAAAAAAAAACATTTATTTTAGATCTAAATTTCTTAGGAATTTCATAGAAAATGCTTCCTTGAGGAAATTAAGTCCTTGTTTCCTTTTTTTTTTTTATTTTTACAAATTAGTTTCTGGCTTTGCGACTTTGCATTCGATATTTAATGAGTGTGACTGTACTTTTTGGTGTTTTTTTATAATTTAGTGTGAACAAATTGATTATAATAATATATATCTAAAATATATATATATCTAACCGTTAGCCGATTTTTGGACCTCAAATAGTTTTCGTCTAAGCGAAAGTCCAAGCATAAATCAGTTCTCGGCCTGGAGTCGACGGGACAAGTTCTCGGTTTTACATTAAAAGTGTTTTTATTATAAAGTTTTTCGATTAAAAATTTACAAAGTTTCTTCCAAATTAATAAGTTTCTTTCGATAAAATGTGTTTTCTCGATTAAAAAGTGTTTCTTCTTCAAATAATTGTGTTTTTTTTTTACATTTAATAGTCTTCAGTTCTCATTCAGCTTTTTTCTTCGATTTTCTCTTTATATGTTTTTATCGTTATCGGTTTAGTTCATCATCTAACTCTGTTTCGGTTTCGTTTATCGTTATCGGTTTAGTTCATCATCTAACTCTGTTTCGGTTTCGTTTATCGTTATCGGTTTAGTTCATCATCTAACTCTGTTTCGGTTTCGTTTATCGTTATCGGTTTTGTGTGTTTTCTAAACTATGGAACCTATAGGTCTGATACATACAAGGATGGTCGGTATTTATATTCTCATTTTCTGTTTTTTAATTATTAATTAAAGGTAACTACCGAGATTTTCCTGCAAATCGTAGAATAACTTCTTTAAAGCCAAAATTTTCCTAAACAAAAAAAAACACGGCTTTTCATTTTCATTTACATTTACATTTTCGGCAGACACCTTCTGACCATGAAAATGAAAATATGTTGCCGCTTTTTTGTGGCCAGACGAAGAAAAATGTTGCCAAATCCCCCGACTAGGTGTGTCGGATTTGTAAAAAACTGCAATTAGTATGTGGGGGGGCTTAGCGGGTCTAAGCCAACAGACACTTTTCGTGGCCTGGCTTTACGACCAGACCAGACCAGCCCAGCCCAAAATCCTACCAAAAAAATACCAAAAAAATATACTATATAAATTCCACCAGTTGAGCTCTAATTTTCATTTTTTATTCACTTTTTTATGCCTGGAATCTACTTTTTGTGACTTCAAAGGTGGCTCTGACTTGGAACTAGTTCTCATTTCCTTCTATTTATTGTAGATATTCCGTATATCCTGATTGTAGTTTGATCCTTTCTTGTTTTCTGCTTTTTATTAATATCCTTTCTTAATAAATAAATAAACTTAATAAATAAAATGATAACCCTTCCTCATTTTCTATTTATATTTTTTGATATTTGGAACTGCGTCTCCTTTCCTTCTTTTTATTGTCAATTTATCCTTATTGTAGTTTGATCCTTCCTCATTTTCTCCTTTTAATTTGTAGTTAATTAATTATTAAATTTGATTCTTCCTTAAAGTTGGACTTTCCGCACACGCCCATAAAGATCTGCCCCTTCCTCATTTTCTTAGTCTATTTTTCGGTACTTGGAACTAGTTCTCATTTCCTTCTTTTTATTGTAAATATTCCATATATCCTGATTGTAGTTCGATCCTTCCTCACTTTCTACTTTTCATTCATGTCCTTTCTTAATAAATTAAAATTCAATTCTTCCTTAAAGTTGGACTCTCCGCACACGCTCATAAAGATCGGCACCTTCCTTATTTTCGAAGTCTTTTTTTTTTGGTATTTGGAACTGGTTCTCATTTTCTTCTATTTATTGTAGATATTCCATATATCCTGATTGTAGTTTGATCCTTCCTTTTTTTCTGCTTTTTATTAATATCCTTTCTTAATAAATAAATAAAATTAATAAAAAAAATAATAAATCTTCCTCATTTTCTATTTATATTTTTTGATATTTGGAACTGCGTCTCTTTTCCTTCTTTTTATTGTCAATTTATCCTTATTGTAGTTTGATCCTTCCTCATTTTCTCCTTTTAATTTGTAGTTAATTTATTATTTAATTTGATTCTTCCTTAAAGTTGGACTTTCCGCACACGCTCATAAAGATCGGCACCTTCCTTATTTTTTTTAGTCAATTTTTTGGTACTTGGAACTGGTTCTTATTTCCTTCTACTTATTTCAAATATTCTTTATATCCTGATTGAAGTTTGATCCTTCCTCATTTTCTCCTTTTAATTTGTAGTTAATTTATTATTAAATTTGATTCTTCCTTAAAGTTGGACTTTCCGCACACGCTCATAAAGATCGGCACCTTCCTTGTTTTTTTTGTTAAATTTTTTGGTACATGGAACTGGTTCTTATTTCCTTCTACTTATTTCAAATATTGTTTATATCCTGATTGTAGTTTGATCCTTCCTCACTTTCTACTTTTCATTCATGTCTGGTTCTCATTCTCTGGTGGAACTGGTTCTCATTTTCTTCTATTTAAAGGATTAAAGTTTGATCCTTCCTCATTTTATCCTTTTAATTTGTAGTTAATTTATTATTAAATTTGATTCTTCCTTAAAGTTGGACTCTCCGCACACGCTCATAAAGATCGGCACCTTCCTTGTTTTTTTTGTTAAATTTTTTGGTACATGGAACTGGTTCTTATTTCCTTCTACTTATTTCAAATATTCTTTATATCCTGATTGAAGTTTGATCCTTCCTCATTTTCTCCTTTTAATTTGTAGTTAATTTATTATTAAATTTGATTCTTCCTTAAAGTTGGACTCTCCGCACACGCTCATAAAGATCGGCACCTCCCTTATTTTTTTAGTCTATTTTTTGGTACTTGGAACTGGTTCTTATTTCCTTCTATTTATTGTAGATATTCCATATATCCTGATTGTAGTTTGATCCTTCCTTGTCCTCTGCTTTTTATTAATATCCTTTCTTAATAAATTCAAATTCATTTCTTCCTTAAAGATCGACTTTCCGCACACCTTTCTCATTTTCCATTTATATTTTTTGATATTTGGAACTGCGTCTCCTTTCCTTATCCTTATTGTAGTTTGATCCTTCCTCATTTTCTCCTTTTAATTTGTAGTTCATTTATTATTAAATTTGATTCTTCCTTAAAGTTGGACTCTCCGCACACGCTCATAAAGATCGGCACCTTCCTTATTTTTTTAGTCAATTTTTCGGTACTTGGAACTGGTTCTTATTTCCTTCAACTTATTTCAAATATTCTTTATATCCTGAATGTAGTTTGATCCTTCCTTGTTTTCTGCTTTTTATTAATATCCTTTCTTAATAAATTCAAAATCAATTCTTCCTTTAAGTTGGACTCTCCGCACACGCTCATAAAGATCGGCACCTTACTTATTTTTTTTAGTCAATTTTTCGGTACTTGGAACTGGTTCTTATTTCCTTCTACTTATTTCAAATATTCTTTATATCCTGATTGTAGTTTGATCCTTCCTCACTTTCTACTTTTCATTCATGTCTGGTTCTCATTCTCTGGTGGAACTGGTTCTCATTTTCTTCTATTTAAAGGATTAAAGTTTGATCCTTCCTCATTTTCTTCTTTTAATTTGTTCATTTATTATTAAATTTTATTCTTCCTCAAAAATAGTTGGACTTTCCGCACACGCCCATAAAGGTCCGCTCCTTAATTAGTATTTTTTGAGTTTTATATTTTTAACAATTTAATATTTATAATATTAATTATTTTTAACATTGTATTTAACTCTTGCTTGCAACGCTTTGATCCTTTCTTTTTTTTTTTACATTTTATTTATTTTCTTTCTTTTTTTTCAAAGGACTCCTCAGTTTCCAAGTCCTGCTCATATGTGGCTCATTTTTTTTTATTAAATATTTTAATTTTATTTTTTCTCAAAAATAGTTGGATTTTCCGCACACGCCCATAGAGATCAGCACCTTGCTTACTTTCTTCTTTGAAATCTAATATATTTTTTTAACGGTTTCCCGTTTTCCTTTTTATTTTTTATTTTTTTATTTTTTATTTGTGTTTTATTTTGAGTTAAATTTTATTTTTCTTTAAAAATAGTTGGATTTTCCGCACACGCCCATAGAGATCAGCACCTTCTTTATTTTCTTCTTTTTATTTTAATTTTATTTTAAAGGACGAATCCTTTCTCAGTTTCTATCTTAACTTTAATGCTTCCTCGAATAATAATTAAATTTTAATCTTTCATAGTTGGATCCTAATATCCTTCAACCGAGTCTGTGCTTTTTGGATCAAATTCTTGGAATCTACAATCAATTTCTTCAAACTAAAACCTGAAACCGACGGGATTTTTATTTATTTTTTTTTAATCTATAATTTTATTTTTGTAACAATTACACTGGAAATCTATTTAACAATGAAATTACGATATTGTACAATATATGTTGATTTATTAAAAAAAAAAAATATTAACACCTTTAAAAAAGTTTCTTATTTATGGATTTGGTTGGAAACCAAAAATCATTAGCATTTTCATGACAAAAACCCATTGAGGCACCAAGTGGTCATAAATTTGGATCAACAATGATGTGTTTATACTTTCAATAAACATGGAAATTTGTTTAACAATTAATAATTGCCACATTGATGCATTGGAATATTGAAATATTGAAATCCAAGGCCCATCAGTCAATTGTTAAACGAAAGACTCCCCGAGTCCCAGAGTCCCATAAAAAACACATCCATCAGGGGTGTCTTTAAACGATTTCCCATCAGAGGCGTCGCAAAGGGGTTAAAGCTATATTTTGTTTATTTTTTTTTCGGGTTTTATAATACTCTATGAAAGGGTATTTAGGATATACTACAGGGTATCTGATTTTATACAAACATCAGCGTTAAAACTAGAAAATCTTCGAATACTCGTATCTCGTAACATTTTAAGGCAACTTCTGGGTTTATACTCTCTGTAAGGTTAGGTTTGGTGTCTTATCAGGACGTTTTAATAGGTCTTTTTAGGTTTAAAAAATCTATATATCTATTATATGGTAAATCAAATCGAATAATATCTTATCAGATCTAGATAATCTTCAAAGATTTCAAACATTTTAAGGCAACTTTTGGGGGTTTTTTAGGGCAAAACAGGAACAGGGATTTCCTTTAATTTCCCCTTTTTTAAAGTTTCCCTTTTTTTAAAGTTCCCCTTTTTTAAAGTTCCTCTTTTTTTAATTCCCTTTTTTAATATCCCCTTTTTATCCCTTCACAGGGCTGGGGTGGTGCATCGTACCCAGTCCTGGATTGGCCTTGATTTTGAAAGAATGAAGCCTCCAAATCGCATCCCGAGAAGCTTTCTGTGTTGCAAATATTAAGAAATAAGATTTTTGATGGAAATCAAATATAGTAACAGAGGGGAGGGGGAGGGATGTTGGGATGCTGGGGGTGTAGGTGGGAGGTGGGAGGTTGGATCTCGGTACGGTAGGAAAATCTTTTGATTTATGCGCAGCAATTAATTTTTTGCGCATTTTTGTTCCTGCCATGGATGTGGTGTCCCCCCCCCTCTTGAAATGGATGTGTTGTTGTCGTTGTTGTTGTTCTTGATGTTGTTGTTGTTGTTGCCACTGCTGGTGCTATTGCCAATGACACGGATACGGACATGGAACTATGTAAGAGGCGACAAACCATGAGGAGGGGCACAGTGCCACAAAATGGCTTTCAAGAAATTCCAAAAATAAATCTTTAAATTGAAAAACATTTAAATACCTTTAAAAATTTAATAACTAATAAATTATATAAACAAAAACTTTAATTTTAAAACTTTATTATAACAAATAATTGTCCAAAATAGTTTCATAAAAGTTTAAATTTCCCAAAAAGTTCTTCGAAAAGCAAATTTTTCTAAATCTAAATCAGATTTTTTATAAATATATCTCAGCTTTTAAGAAACGATAATATTAATTAAATAATTTTTAATAATAAAATAAAGATCTAATAAAGAATATTATAAAAAAAATAAAGCTTAAGACTTTCTTCGTAACTTTTTAAATAAAAAATAAACTTTTATTTGTAGAAAAGCATCAGTTTTGATTTAAAAATTTGGAATATATCTTTTGGTTTTGATTAATTATTTGGGATATATCTATTAGGATTATTAAAATAGTCCTTCTGCATAGTTTTTAGTTAATTTTGGGAATTATTTTAAAGAGTTTTTCGTGGATATTGGAAGCACAGTGCGGCTGAGAACGCAGACATACATGCGGGCACAGTCTCTGCGAAAGGTGCGTTCACGCGTAGCAATGCAGGGATACAGTCTCTCTCCCTACATGCCCCGTGCCACATGCCACATGCCCCCAGCTCCGTACCACATGCCCCCAGCTCCGTGCCCCATGCCACATAAACTCCGTCCGTTTTTGTCATTCTCCGGACAGGGACAGAGAAAGTCTGCGGAATTGCATGCCACACTACGGATTGCTAAAGTTTTTGCGGCCGAAAAATGGCCAACGTTTTGGAATTTTAGTTCCGCTTTGTTGCTGTTTTTGCCCCGCCTTGCTCCGCCCCGCCTCTTTGGGGCAACACCACCGCCACCGCCACCCCATCCTCAACGATTGTTGGTTGTTGTCAGGCTAAGTGTTTGTTATGATTTATATTGGTTTTATTAAATGTTTCAACAACCTTTTTGGCCAAAAAATTATTTACTGCAGCCACGCATGGGTGCACCCGACAAAATTAAGGGGGCGGCATGCTACCAGGGGGCGGGGCTGGTGGATCACCGGCCGGCCAGACACTCGACTGGGAGGGGAAGGGCATTAAAGTTGGTCTGCGGCAGGTGCCGCGGTGTCATGCAACCATGTGGCAAGTTGGCGCACTTAATGAGCTTAAAGGTTGCAAGAACAAGGACGAGGAAAACAAGATGTCCTAAAGGATAAACAAGAAACGATAATGAAACAATTTAAAATATAATTTTTAGCGAATTTTTTAAGTCATATTTTTCTAGCTTTATGATTTTTAATTTATCCTTAATTTTTAGTAATTAAAGTCTTTAGTTTTTCCCTAAAAACTTAAAATATTTCCAATTATTTGTCCTTTTTTTTAAGTCTCTCGATTTTGACAGAATATTCAATAAATATTTAGTTAAAAGTCGAAGAAACGTTTTAGAGTGTCTCGAATACACGTCAATATCTATAAAGTTTATAAAACACTGAGAGAAATTGGTATTAAACATGTGGAGATTTTTTAAATTTATATTTATTATACATATTATATTATTTATTTATTATATTTTTTAAATAGATGATTCGATCTGACTTCGATACAGAAATTGTCATGAAAAAAAAGCTCTAAGCCTTAAAAAAGGACTCTATGAGTACCGGATATAAATACCTAAATTTGTAAATAAAACTTTAAACTTTGTTTAAAAAAATGTCATAGTTTCCTTTAAAAGTTTCCTAAAAATTCCCAAAAAAAAAGCTTGTTTCTTTTTTGTACTTTCTTGAATTAATAGAATCTTTTTCTCAGTGTCGTTTCTTGGTGGCAACTTGTCATTGCAGCTTAGTTGAAGATGTTGACGCTGTCATGGTGGCAGACTAAACGGAAAGGACCAAGGAACACTAGCAGGTGGACGTGGATGTGGAAGCCAAAGGACCGGCCATGTCCTTGTGAACGTTGCACGTTCTTGACGGCTTTATTGTTTTGGCAGGAGGATACCGTTCTCAGTTCTCTCGGGGGTATCCTTTATTTTTCAGTGGAAAATGAGCACAAAACTGCTCCAAAAGTCGCCAAGTCCTTTGGGGGAGACGAGGAAGGACGAGGAAACGATGGGTCCTGCACTTGAATGACTTTTCATAACTTTATAAAACTTTCCACAAGGCAGCAGACAATAGAGAGGAGGGGATGGTAGGTGGGTGGTTGGATGTTGGAGGCGGTGGCGGTGTCCCCGCTTTTTGGCACGTTTCCGCTTCCGTTTTAGTCGCTTCCTTGCTTTACACTTGAGCATAATGAATATTTTCGTAAATTGAAATGTTGTTTGTCCTTCGTCCTTGTTTCAGCCGCCATTAAACCCCCCAACCCATCACTTTCACTTTTACGACTGTCCTGGCGACTGCATAAATATGAAAAATGTAAAATTTAATATGCAATTTGCGTCAAAGAAATATATATATCTTTCCACCTATATATGTACTCGTATTTTTTTTTAGTGGACTTCTTCCTTCCTCGGTTCGGGTCATTTATTTATTGTCTAGGGAAATTTAGTCTGAAATTTAGTCCGAAATTTAGTCTGAAATTTAGTCTGAAATTTAGTCTGAAATTTAGTTTGAAATTTACACTTTTAACCAAAAAAAAAACGAAAGAAAATGGGCCAAGTCTTCGTTGTATAATTGCGAAATTTGAGACTTCAATTGACGTCCAGAAAAGCAAAAACTGGTTGGCATTGAAATCTCGTCAGCCCTCGGTCGGTCATTCAGTCACTCAATCACTGACTCATTCATTCATTCAATCACTCACTACCTGGCCAAATGATAGACTGACAGTTTTATGCTAAATATGATTGATATAAACACAATAAAAAATCGATTTCAAAGTGGATTTTGGTTTTTTTTGATTTTTTGATTGCAAAAAAAAAAAAATAGAAGAAACTTTGATCAATCATTTGAAAACCATAATTTTCTGGAAGATGATAATAAAAAAAAACTTAAATGAGGGCATATTTATCTATAAGATACTTTAATCCGTAACTTGGATTTTGACTTTGACTAATTTTAAGAGATACCTGAGGTTGAAGTTGAAGTTGAGGTTGGGATTAAGGTTGGAGGTTGCGGTTGGCTAGAAATAAGAAAGCTAAGACTTTAAATCAAATACTCTTATTAATTTCCTTTTAAATCAAAACAATTTCTGAATTTATATAAAAAAAAAAATACTATATTTTTAGGCCCTAAAACGTAGAGTCTACGGGAAGTCATTAAAAAAAAAAAACGTGGGAATTGTTTTCTTATTTTTTAGGCATTAAGATTCTGTGTTTCTCTTCTTTTAAAGAAAGACAAGACTGTTGTGGGTAGGAAAATACCCCTCAAGTTAGAGAATTTTGCGGATTAGAAGTTGACAAGAGGATAGAGCCAGGAGCCATGAGGCATGAGGCATGAGGCATGAGGCAGGAGGCATGAGGCAGGAGGCAAATAAATTAATTATGTTAATCTGTTTACATGTCAGTCGGCGAATTAGAACATTTTCTTTATGGCGGCTGTCTGGATGGAGTTTCTAAAGAGCACCTGAGCTGTTTTTTTGGTTAATAAAGCAAACACCTGTCGCATTTGAAGTTTAAGCAAAAAAAAACGTGTCGTCTTCTTGAAAACATTCTAACGAATGGTGCAAACTTTTCGACCATCATCGAGCCCATCATCATCATGATGCCACAATGATTAAGGACGATGGCCGGGTCCTAGACATCATCAATTTCATCGGGATACGAAAGTCGAAAGGATTGGAGACTTCCAGGCACTGCCCAGACCGCAAAGCACTTGGGAAGCCAAGCGAAACATTTTTGCGGTTCCTCTCCACAAAAAGTGACAGTGGTTCAAAAATGTTTTTTATCTGCGGGAATCTAAAAGATTTATGGGTTTAAATATGGAATATATAGATTGGTTTTTGGGGTTACTAAAGAGTTTCGTATTCTTTCTTATTTTTAATAAACAACAAAGTCAAAAGCCTGAACCTGAACCTGAACTTGAAGTTTTCTTCATTTCATTCTTAGTTTTCTGTAAAAAGAAGCGTTTTCAATGGTGATAAGTACCAGGTATCATATACCTAAAGATTTAAACTAAATAATTTATAAAAAGTTACAAAAGCAAGTACTTTTTCTTGAGAATTTGTGTAAAACAAGTACCGGGTATCATAATTCTCCAGAACTTGAACTTTTCCTCATTTCATTCTTAGTTTTCTGTAAAAAGAAGCGTCTTCCCTGGTAAAAAGTACCGAGTATCATATATCCAAAAAAAATATATGAAAACTTCTACGAATTCTACT
This sequence comes from Drosophila vallismaia, assembly GCA_035047325.1. NCBI lineage: Eukaryota > Metazoa > Arthropoda > Insecta > Diptera > Drosophilidae > Drosophila > Drosophila vallismaia. The sequence continues at coordinate 7,597,603 of JAWNPU010000025.1, read as the reverse complement.
TAGTTCCATATCATCGTGCTCCACTGTACCAACCGATGTTGATGAGGCATCGTGCACTTTAGGCAAATTAGTTACGCAGCTCATGTTCTTGTGGGTGTCCCCTTTTGAACTCTCAACCCACTACCCACTACCCACCCACTCTCCTGTGTGTGTGTGTGTGTGTGTTGGCAAACAAATTTAATAAATAGCTAAACACACAAAAGTCACACACACACAACCCTTTGTACCAGCTAGCAGGGTTGCTTTTTTCCGGTTGCTGTCAACAAGCGACCACCAACCAACCACCAGAAGGAAGCAAAAAGGATCCAAGGATCATCAGGATGGAGTGGCACAAATTCCAAGCAGACATATTCATATTTACTCAAGTTTATGGAGCATTTGTATTTGTCTTTTGGTTCTTGTCAACGCCAACATTATTGCCGGATTGCCACATAAAATCCAACACTTCATTTACAGACTTTTTTTTTTGATATTTTTTGTTTTCCATGGAATTCGAGAGTAACGCCTACCCAAAAAAAGAGTCATAATTTATATGCTAAACATATTGCTCTAACATGGATTACAAAACTACAAATCACATTGTATATTTTTAGGGTAGTTTTAGGGTAGCCGGGTTGTCATCGTTTTTCCTTAGGAATTGGCTAATGAAAAGGTTAAAGGTTGGCCAGAACCCTCGTCAAAGTGTCGCCAAGTACAAGGATTGACTTTCCATTTTCAGCAAGTCATAAGTTAAGTGAAAATATGAAGAAAATTTCAAATATCTATTCTTGATTATGATTTTTTTGTTTTATTTTTGTGTCAAAATAATATTTATCTGAAGCAGAGCAGACCGTAAGAGCTACTCCTGTGTTGCTTTTGTGGCTATAAGGAAGAGATCTCAAGTTCCAAGAATCGGCCGAAATCGCCTGAAATCGCTTGGAAATCGCTTGGAAATCGCTTGGAAATCGCTTGGAAATCGCCTGGAAATCGCCTGGAAATCGCTTTCAAAACTGACCAGAGGCGTAGCCAGAGAGGGTTAGCAAGTTGCTTTTGTTGTTAGTTCTCTATTAGCAGCGGCTGCTGGAAATGGCCTGTGAAGGGTTCATGCTTCGTCGAGCATTTCATGCGAATTTGCGGCATGCTTCGTTGGCGGCGCGCGAAGAGAGGCCCCTAATGGGTTAAGCCAGGTCGGGTTAACCCATACCTATGCCGGCCCTGCCGCTGACTCATGGTCAAAGCAAAAAAAAAAGCGAAAACGCGGCTAAAAGGTCATAACTGGGTCATCTAATCATGGGTTTCACATTTCATGCTTGGTTTTGGTTTTTTTTTTCAACGTTGCTAAAAAATGTTATAAATGGCAAAAAAAATACTGGTATTTTGAGTGAGAAATATAGGGAAATGTAGGGAAATTTAGGGAAATTTAGGGAAATTTAGGGAAATGTAGGGAAATTTAGGGAAATTTAGGGAAATGTAGGGAAATGTAGGAAAATGTAGGGTTTTGAAAATATATTGAAAAAGTAAAACTACTAAAAGTAAAAAAACTTACCCTTTTGAAAAACTCTGATGGAATCGATGGCCACTTTGTGGCGCCACCCGCTGTCTCTGTCCATTGGAGGGGGCGTGGCTGGAGCCGGCACAGGCATTGCGACCGGTCCAAAGGGGCAGACGTTGCACCTTCTTCACCTCCGGCGAGAGGCCGTTAACTCGTGTGGCAGCTGCACTGGCCGACAGCGGTGACGTCATGTTGGCCAAGTCGCTGGCATCCGTGTCGCCATCCTCTTCCACCTCCCCCTCCCCCTTTTTGGCAGTGGACGAAGGACGAGTGCGACGCGGGGGGCGTGGCAGTGGGCTGGGTGCCACACGACGTCGTTGCTGCATTTGATTGGCGCTGCAAGTTGCCGATTTATGATGTTTGATTGAAGTGGCTGCCGACTTAACTTTCAAGTCAATCAAACCCGTTTTATTACTGTTATTATTATTATTATTTTTAGTATTATAATCACTGTTGTTGTTGTTATTTCTGTTAATGTTGTTTTTATTATTATTATTATTATTATTATTATTATTATTATTATTATTATTATTATTAATGTTGTTGTTAATGTTTTGCCAATGATGGGCCTGAAATTGTCGCGTTTGAAATGGCTTTTGGTGTTGCTGCTGCTGATTTGTTGTGACTTTTGTTGTTGTTTTTACTGCTGTTGTTGTTGTTGTTGTTGGTGTTGTTGGTGTTGTTGCTGTTGTTGCTGTCCCTGTTGTTGCTGCCACATGACTCGGCGTCGATCGCAGATCATTCAACATAATATCCAAATCACTGGCCAGCGAGCTCAGCAGCTGCAATGAAATAACAAAAAATTATAACAATTGTAAATCAAAATCGACAAAAAAAAAAAAACACCATCACATCATTAAGATCCATTCAAAATTTCCAAAATATCTTTGAAAATCTAAACCAAAGCTTTAAAAACTTTATGCTTTTTTTTCGCTTTAAACGCCAGTACTTTGTACTTGAAAAAATCGTTAAAAAAAACCGATCTGGCCGTTTACATTGATTAGTAATTAAGTTCTTGGGTGAAACTGCATTTAAAACTGTCAAGATTCTGGGTTAATGAACGGATGTCTCGTCGAGTGCCACACCGCACAGCGTCCACTGACTGCCTCCACTGGCCATCCATGGGAAACGCTTCACGTTTGTGCCTCACTTTTTTTTATGCCAAATCATGGCCAGAATCACTGGAAAAAAAACCAGATTCCAAAGAAATTTATCCACAACTGATTACCATTCACAAATCAGGATTTTTTTGTCCAATTTTTGTTCATCATTGATGGAAAATATCTCGGCCATTTTCTAACCGATTTCCATATTGATTGCCATTCCCAAATCTGTACTTAAAGGTTTATCGATCTGCATCAAAAGATCTTCAAAATGAAACAACAAAATTTTCGGTTAATTTTTTGCAAAAAATCGGAAAAAATAGGTCGAAATTTTTGTTTGCACGATTTTCCAATACTTTGATTGCAAATCGAAGGAAAACGATGTTTTGATTCCAAAATACCATTCCGTTCCAAAATCGGTTAAGAAATGATAAAATAATTGATAAAAAGGTGGAAAAAATTCCTCAAAACAGCAAAAATCAGAAATTTAGAAAAAATCCTGATGGTACCCCTTTGAAAAATCGGAAAATATAAGTCGAAATTTTTTTTGTTTGATTTTCTAAATCCTTGAATGCAGATCGAAGTAAAACGAAGTTCTGAGTTAAAAATGGTATTCCATTTCCAAATCGGATGCAAAATATAGCTAAAAAGCTTTAAAAAAAAAAAAAAAAAAAAAAAAAAAAATTCCCCCCACAGCGACGTTCTATTTATAGTAAACCGGAGCCAGAACCGGTTGAGAATTATAACACTTGGGGATTACATTTGACGGCCCCAACGGTCGTTTTTAGTGGTAATTCGGGTCTAAAGTATAATTTTCATCTATTGGTCACGAAGAATACTGGTATTGGCCAATTTAACATCGATACTTGGCTATTTTTGGATCGATTTTTGGCCAAAAACCAATATTTTCATACACTTTAAAGCGAATATCTCAGTCATTTCCCAACCGATTGGGAAAAAAGTACCATTCCTGAATTGGGGCTTCAAAATCCTTCGAAATGCATCCCAAGATCGGGGGAATAGAGCAAAAAAATTTCGATTGATTTTTTTGACAAAAAACGTGATGGTACCCCTTGGAAAATTTCTGAAAATTAGGTTGAAATTTTTTTTGATTGATATTTAAGATATTTTGATTCAGATCGATGAAAAATAAAGTGCTGAGTCCAAAATGGTATTCCATTCCGTAATCTATTGGGAAATGGCTAAAATATTCACAAAAAACGGAACAAAAATCGACAAAATTACAGAAAGCTGATTTTTGGAAAAAATCATGATGGTACCCCTTTCCAAAATCGCAAAAAATCGATCGAAATTTTTGTTGTTCTACTTTCCAGATCTTTTGATGCAGATTGACGAAAAATTATCTTCTGATTCCAAAATGATATAACAATCCGGAATCTATTGGGAAATGGCTAAAATATTCACAAAAAAAGGAACAAAAATCGACAAAATTACAGAAAGCTGATTTTTGGAAAAAATCCTGATGGTACCCCTTTCCAAAATCGGAAAAAATTGATCGAAATTTTTTTTGTTCTACTTTCCAGACCTTTTGATGCAGATTGACGAAAAATTATCTTCTGATTCCAAAATGATATAACATTCCGGAATCTATTGGGAAATGGCTAAAATATTCAAAAAAAATGGAAGAAAAATCGACAAAATTACCGAAAGCTGATTTTTGGAAAAAATCCTGATGGTACCCCTTTTAAAATTTCTGAAAAATAGGTCGAAAATTTTTTTGCCCGACTATCCAAATATTTTGATGCAGAACTACGGCAAATGGAGTTCTGATTCCAGAATGGTATTCCTTTCCAGAATCCATAAAGAAATGGCAAAGATTTTCCAAAGAAAGTTAAAAAAAAAGTGAAACTTTCGTTAAAATTTAAATTTATCTTTGGTTGAATTTTTTGGAGAATTATTCAAGATATTAGAATATAAGCTAATTGTTTTTATATGGATTGTATTTTATAGAATATAAAGAATGTATCAGAATTCCTTTCCAACTAAGAAGTTGAAAAAATTCAACAAATTTTCGTTCCAAAAAAAAAGAGCTTGAGGTTTTTTTTTTAAATTTATTTCAAGATTTATTTGTTTCTAGTAGAGTCTTGGGCTTGGTTTGAGTCTGAGAAAATATATAGAAAAAGATCGGATATGGATATGGAGAACCAGAGGCGGTGCCGGAGGCAATACCTGACCAACTTCCGGCGGTTTTTTGATCAGTTTTTTTGCAAAAGGCCTTGGCTGTGTTGATCTCCAATAATTAACCGACACTGTCTGTGGGGCTAATGCAATAATAACGGGTTTTACTTGCAACTTGCCCCATGTGCAACATGGTTAACCATGTTCCAATGAAATAATGCCAAAAAAAATAAAAATAAAAAATATATAAGACCCGAAACCGGCTCCCACGCTCTGTGCTAATTTGATCTCCACTTCTGTTATTTTTTTCCTGCAAATTTTTCGTTTTGTTTTGATATTTATAAATATTTCTATGGTTTTTTTTTGTAGTTTTTTTTTGCAGTTTTTTATTCATATTTTTTTTTGTCTTGCCCGAAAGCCCGCAGAAATTCGCCAAGTTGTATGCAAATGCTGGCCAAAAAGGTGGAAAAGTGAAGTGGAAAATATTTTGTTTGTGGGGAGAATGAATTGCTGACAAAAACAACAAAAAAAACGGCCAAAAGTTGCAACTTAAATAGTCGGCCAATAATGCCGCAGAAGGTGCGTTTCGTAACCATAAGATTGATGGCGTTTTTAATGCCAAAAGTGTATGAGAAGAATTCTCTTTTGGTTAAGATTTTCGAAAAGTTTTCAAAACAGATTTTAACAAAAATAAATTCGATAAACTGGTTATCGAAATCTATTTTATAGCCAAATTAATTATCGAAATTATCGAAATAATCGTATTTTTTAGATCATCGCATTGCGTATACGCCCCATTGCCCTACTCCGAGCCGAGCTGAGCCGGACCGAGAAATCTCAACTTAAACATATGGATTAGCATGTAATATGCCACACTCCCAGTGCAAATACACTGAACGAAATAAAACGAATCGAAACGACTCGAAATGAAATACAAAATAAACAAACAGGGTCTGGCTGGATGGCTGACTGGCTGACTGGCTGACTGGCGACTGGAGACAAAGACCTAGACAAGCCAGCCAATTGAGCAATTGCCACAGCAAACAAATTCAAATTGAAAATGTGGGCAAAGGCAAAGCAACGATCTGCAAAAAAAAATCTGCAAAAATCTGCAGAAAAAAACCAGAAAGGAAGAGCCAACTATAGATGGAGAAACCGTCAACTAGATACCCTTTCCAAGGTCTTTTTTAAAATTTTTAAAAATATCATAGTTCTTTCTTATAAACAAAGAAAAGGAATGATAGAATCTTTTTAGAAAATTTATAAGAGTCCTTGAAGCTTGATAATCCCTTTTAGAATATCACTAATTCTCTATTTAGTAGAACCAATCTTAGAGTTTTTCAAGAACTTTGAAGAACTTTTTAGGAACTTTCAAAGACTTTAAAAAACTTTTAAGGTAAATTTTAAAGATATATACTTTTTAGACAGTTTATAAGAGTCCTTGAACTCTGTTAAACCTTTTAAGATATCACTAATTCTCTATTTAGTAGAACCAATCTTAGAGTTTTTCAAGAACTTTGAAAGAACTTTGAAAGAACTTTTTAGGTTAACTTTTAAAGAAATCTCCCAAAAAGGGAAGGGACTTATACCTTTAAATTTCTTGTAACTCTGTATATTAGGTATATAATATTATATATGTTATTTTGTATAATCCAGGATATAAAATAATCCTGATTAGAAGAACAAAAATACCCTCTCGTAGGGTATAGAAAAATGGGAAATAAAAACGAAACTCAACCGCAGAGAGTATCTTGTTTGAAGTACCAACAAAAACTTCAATTGGTTCTGGGATGAGGATGAGGATGAGGATGGGATGGATATATGGGGGCTATATAGATATAGATGGATATATAGAAATAAAGTGTGGGAAGGGGATAAGCAGAGGATTTGTCGGTCGGCAAATTCAATTTAGGAATCATCCAGTAAAGGGGCCAGAGAATTATTTTTTGTTTAATATTGAAAATTAAATTAAACGAACTTACCGCTATGGCATCCATCACGGCATTAACCATTTTTCCTTTTTTTTATTTATTTGTTGTTTATTTCAGATTTGAGATTTCTTTTGATGATTAATTTGTATATTCCTTTCCCCGACTTTGAATCCCCTTCTCCTTTTGGGCGGGGCTTCCTATTGTTTCTGTTTTTTTTTGGGGTTTTATGGTTTCTTATGATTTATTTGACAGTCATTCCCGGCACAGTATGGCCTGTCAGTGAATGTCTCTGGATAGCAAATTGAATTCTAGATGCCACCGCCTCTGCCTCTGGGGCGCCTCTGCCTCTGCCTCTGCCTCTGGCTCTGCCTCTGCCACTTCTGTTGACATTTAATTAAGGTTCTTGCAGCATTTGTCCGCGGGACAGGTGGCGGCGGGACTCTATTCCAAAATCCTTCTCAAACTCCGATTCCGATATTTCCTGTGGGCAGAAAAAAAAAAAAAAAGAGTTATTGCATTATTTGCTTCTCGGAATTCTGGAGGAGGTGCTCCTCCACGTCGGTGCCCCTCGTCGGAACAATCAATAAAAAAAAAAAAACATAATAAACGAGATCGAAATAATGAGATCCGATTCTCGAGTGGGAAATGTGTGGGAAGAATACAAATAATTCTGCCAATATCTGAATAAATAAATCTGGCCAAGATTATAAATAAATATTGTCTTGAAAATGCAAAAGCATTGATTCGTTTTTTTAATCCTTTTTTTAATCAAGAAACGGGGTTTATTTTCAAGTAAATATAATACAAAAATTTATAATTAAAAGATAATATTTAAGGGGTTTTAAAACAAAGTTAAAATCGGGACAAATATTAGTAGCCTTTTAGCCAAGTTTACTTTTCTTTTTTTTAGCGAATTTTTTAACATAAAAGCAAATGGCTTTTTATTAGGGAGAAAAATGGTACTTTATTCCCGTTATTTCCCTTTATTATTAGACATTTTTGTATCAAAGAAAAATAGTATTTTATTCCCTTTATTTCCCTTTATTTCCCTTTATTTCCCTTTATTATAAGGAAATTTTGAATACCAAAAACAGTCATACCAAATAGATGATTTTATTTGATTTTTGAGTAGTACTTTATTCCCTTTATTTCCCCGTATTTTCCTTTATTTTTAGGCATTTTTCAATTTCAAAAGAAATGCCTTTTTATTGGGAAAAAACAAATAATACCAAATAGATTTTTTTATCAAAGAAAAGTAGTACTTTATTTCTGTTATTTCCCTTTATTATTAGGAATTTTTGTATCAAAGAAAAATAGTATTTTATTTCCTTTATTTCCCTTTATTATGAGGAAATTTTGAATACCAAAAACAGTCATACCAAATAGATCCCTTTAATTCCCTTTATTTCCCCGTATTTCCCTTTATTTAAAGAAGATTTTATCAAAAAAAAGTATTCCCTTAAATTCCCTTTATTCCCTTCATAATACTAATTGAATTTTTTAATTGAAAAATATTTTCTCTTGAGCCTATCTTTTAGCCATGATTCTTTGAGCCTTGTTTTGAAACAATAAGCCTTGTAATATTTTATTATTAAGTATTTTTATAATAATGTAATAAAGTTTTTGTTAAAGTTTTTTTCAAAGACAAAAGCCGGAGTCTTATTGAAAGTTTTCTGCAATGCCAGACGACTGAAATAATAAAAAAAAAGATGACAGAGCAAAGCAAACACGCAGCCGAGTCTGTCTAAAAGTGAATGTGTATCTGAAAGATACAAAGATACAAAGATACAAAGATACATTCATACGTTTTTAATTAAAAACCGTGCAGAGAGCAAACGTATTCTTTTTTTTTTTTTTTACCCTCCTGTCCAAACATTAACCCGAAGTTTGTTTGACAATGTCCAAGTGTCCATTTGTCCGTTTGTCCGCGTGTCCGCTTGTCCGTTTGTCCGTTTGTCCGCGTGTCCATTTGTCCGTTAACGCATTTCATGGATGATGATGTTGAAAAACAGCATAAAACGGCATCAAAACTCGTTTCACGTATTTTTCCACAATTTTTCCGCCACTTTTATACTCATTAATTACATTTTCATTACAATTTCTGCATTTACATAACCATTTCATTTTATTTTCGTTTGCAGTTTCAGTTTTTCATTTATTTAAAGCCACCAACTCGTACTCGAACTCGTACTCGAACTCGTACTCGAACTCGTACTCGAATTTGAACTCGAAATTCCTCCAGTCAGTTGACGGAAGTTGAATTGCAAATGAAATTGTGCCCAGTTTTCAGATACCAGATACAAGATACACATACCTATATATATATACGAGTATCTGGCCGATAACAGATACGCGTTGACAGGCCAAAAAAAAATGCATTCGCCACAGTCAAAAAAAAAAAAATAAAAAGCCAACAAAATAAACGACTTTAAGCCAAGATCGAAAAGACAATAAAATCAGATATAATGTAGTATATAAAGGTAGCATATTAAGTAGTATATAAAGTCGGATATATAATAGTATTTACTGTATATAAATATATATTTAATATGATGGCAACACGTTCCATGGCAGCTCATTACAAAAAAAAAAAGCTTTAAATGCATACAAAATGAGCGTTTTGTCTTGAAGTTGTTATTTATTTAGCTTCTCCTTACTTTTTTTCCCACTTCCACCTTATAAATTGTTTATCAAAAAGTTAAAAAAAAAAAAACAAAACCGACAAACAAATAAATAAATAAATGAGGAAAAAATAAACGCGAGAGGTACGCCGGTAATGTCACTCTGAAAATGGAATTGTTCGCAACTTATCGGAATTATATGGCAGTCACGGTATAGAATTGCTTCTGGCTAACAAAAAAAACATAATAATAAAAAATAAAATAAAAAACGACAAAAACCTTTTGCCTTTTTTTTATGGGAAAAACCTTACCTTTTATATGATTTTTAGCATAGCTTAAAAAGGGCAGAAAATTTATATTCTTAAAGGGTTAAAAATTAGTTAAAAGTTGGTAAAAATCTCAAAAAAAAAAACATCTTACAATACAAAATAAAGAAACCTATTTATTATTTTAAAAAATATTCAAGACTTTTTAGAACGGTTTACTTTTCCAAAAAAAAAAAGTTCTTGAAAATTTTTGAAAAACTTTTTTTGCAAGACATTCAAAAAATAGGAAAAGAAAATGATAAAAAATAACTTATTTTAAATAATTATTAATCTATTCAAATATTTTCATTAAACAAAGCTTAATATTATAACTTGAAACAAATAATTAATATATTTTTTAAATATTATATCTGTTTTTCTTGATTAAAACATTTTCAGAAATCCATCCGGAAAGGGTAACCAAAAATCTGTAGTTTTCGAAGCTTTGTTTTTGGTTTTGTTTATTAATATTTTTTGTTTTTGAAAAGCTCATTAACAAAATGCGAAACAAACACTCAAGAAAGAAATATTTGAGGCATGAAAAATATCAATAACAATATCAAATCGAGTCTTTTTTTTTTTTGGGGGTCTGTCGGTTAACGAGGCTGTCGATTGGATCGATCTTTCCAGTTTATCAATTTTTGGATTTCATTTGAGTTTTTTTTGTTTTTTTTTTTTGTTTTTTATTGAATTTGTGTTAAGGTTAAATAACAGCGTGAAATTGAAATGAATTGTGTGATATTAAGGCATTTGTTAACCGAGAGGCTGATCTCTCTCTCTGTCTCACTCAAAGGCCTAGGTCTATTATAATATATGGTACTCGTAATCGTAATCGTTCCGGGGAGACTGAGTGACTTTATCGCCGTATTCTCTGTCTCTTCTGGCCTTTGTGCCAGTTCGGTTTACCAGATAAACTCGACTCTAAATTGAATGATAAGCCCCAGGCGGGTTCTCTTCTGACATTCGGGCACGCATCGCAATCGGAATCTGGGAAAAGAAAATACGAACTCTCTACTCTATAGATCATCATCATCATCATCATGATGGTCTCTTAATGAGGTTGACAATGTTACTAAATGGACTGGAGGATGGATTTCTGGCTCAATTGGGGCCGAAGGTGACTTTGTCGCCAAGATCGCATTCTGTAGCCTATAAAGCCACTCAATTGATTCACTCCATAAATCAATTGATATGAAATGCACTAAGAGAAAAAGTATTAGTTAATCGAAGGGATTTCAAAGCCAAGCCGCTGCCTTGTAATGTACGGCTTAAGTAAAAATTCCCTTTAAACCAAAGACAATCTTTTATTTCTTTATTTAAGAAGCTGGAAATTTACATATTTTATATTTAAAATATTCTGTAGACTTACTACGCTTTTCTGGCAGTGTTTTCGGGCAATTGAAATGCATGTGGGTCAGCCAAGTATTGAGTTCTTTCAATCAGTAGAAAAGTAGAAAAAAAAACACAAAAAAAAGAACAGCAAGTGTCCCTTTAATCAATCTGCAGAATTGCATTGGCGTCAAAAAACCAGATACAGTATCTCGAAACTGAAATTGTATCTACAAAATGCAACTGTATCTGAAACTGCAACTGTATCTGTATTTGAAACGATATCTGAAATGGTATCTGTATCTCGAAACTGTATCTGTATCTCGAAACTGTATATGTATCTCGAAACTGTATCTGTATTTGTATCTATCGGATACGGGCCACCAGAGATCGCATTGACCAAGGTCAGTGTGGAGATCAGCCCCGTTTTTTTCAAATATATCTCGCCGATGTCCATTAGGCTTAACTTTTACTTTCCAGAAAAGCAGCCGAAGCAGAGCCAGAAACTGCGGCCAGCAAACAAGGCAACAAAACAACAAACAAACAAACAAAACAGACAAACAAAACAAACAAAACAGACAAACAAAACAAACAAACAAACAACAAACTGAAGGAGACAAAACAATGACGACAGTTTGAAGGAACAACAGGCGACGTCTACGCCGACTGCGACTGCGACTGCGGCAGAGACTGCGACTGCGACTGCGGCAGAGACTGCGACTGCGACTGCGGCAGAAACTGCGACTGCGACTGCGGCAGAGACTGCGACTGCGACTGCGGCAGAAACTGCGACAGAGACTGCGACTGCGACTGCGGCAGAGACTGTGGACAAACAAAACGCACAAACCAACAAAAAAAACCAAAAAAAAAAAGGAAATCCACTTCAGGATATATTAAAACGACTCAAGGATACCCTTTCTTTTTCAAATATAAAAAAATATCAAAAAAAAACGGGTATTTTTTACAAGAATCAAACTTTGAGCTTAAAAAAAGAGTTTTTTTTGAAAAAGTTCCATGAATTTTTTTAGCATTTCTTAATTATTTCCATAAAAAAAACTTTATTTCTATCCCATTTTTTAGTTTTAATAAATTTAAAAAAATCAACTAAAATATTAACTTTTATTGAAAAAATATTAATTATTTTTAAAAATTCTTTCATTTAAGTTTCAAGCGAAGATTAAAAGTACTTTTGATGAGTTTTTTTTTTTTAATTAAAAAAATTAACTCTTTGTGATGATATCGAAGTCGAACCTACAAAGGAAGTTCCCAAACCAAATTCCAGGGTATCTCACACATTCGTATCAAGATTTTTGTTTTGCAGCGCCTGGCAACCGAGGCAGAAGTGGCACCAACTTGCTGAAATCTTGTGGCAGCCACAAGAAGGAGGCGAACTAGATGAGGGACAGTAGGAGGTGAGCGGACAAACGGACTGAGGCATGCCTCGTTTATGAATACGCGGGCATTGTCTGCCGGCTGCCGACTTGCCACAAAAAACCAGGAAGAGGTGCCAACGATGGATGCGAAGAGAGTCGCCAAAAAAAAACACACACACACAGAGGATTTTAAGAAACAGCAAATATAGATATAGATACTTCTTGCGCAGAGATACAGATACAGATACAAGATACAAGATACAAGATACGAGATACGAAAAAAAAAAAAAAGAAATGCCAGAGGCCGGCGAGTGTTTGGAAACTAAACAAGAAAATATTGACAAATAGATTAAAACTTATTAAGGGAGCTAGTCTGGCGGCATGCAGCATGCGGCATGTGGCATGTGGCATGTAGCATGTCGCGTGGGGTGACATGTTGCAGAGATACAGAATTGAGGCAGGTTCTCATTGCCAATATTTGCCATCAAATATGGTCGAAATCGAAATCGAAATCGAAATCTATATTTAGACGCTGACGATCGCATATCGATCTCCGAATCGATCGATCCGCTCTTCTTCCTCCAGGCCTGGCCTCGAACTGCCCCCAACCCGCAACAACAACAACAATAACAAATAAACTGGCTTGGTTAACTGGCTTTCTATTGGAACAGTTGGCCCCAGCCACCAACCAAGTCGGAGAGCCAGAAACCGACAACCGACAAACCTAAAACAGAGAAAAAAAAACAAAACACAACCCAAAGCTGAAACAAAAACAAAAGTGCGCCTTTGGGTAACTATTTTGGTGGCTGGCTGCGCCCACATGGAATCCCATCCATCCATCCATCTATCCAGCGCCACCAATTGCCAGAGATCGCCAAAGATCGATCCACTAGAAACCAGCGATTCGCAAAAACCGATCGCAAGAACCGACTGCAACCGCATTAGTCAAAGTTGACTTTTTCGGGGGTCTCAGCAGCAGTAGTAAGCATTTTGATACCCTTTCGAGGGAGTATTACGATTTTTCAGGGGTCTCAGCAGCAGTAGGGAGCATTTTTGATACCCTTTCGAGGAAATATTACGATTTTTCGGGGATCTTACAGTAGAAGTGAACATTTTTAATACCCTTTCGAGGGAGTATTACTATTTTTCAGGGGTCTCAGCAGCAGTAGTAAGCATTTTTGATACCCTTTCAAGGAAGTATTACGATTTTAAGGGAGGTCTTACAGTAAAAGTAAACATTTTTGATACCCTTCCGAGTAAGTATTACGATTTTTCGGTCTCATAGAAAAACTAACAGCTTACAGCTCACTTCTCGAGAGACGCTGCCGTTTATCGTACGGCTCCGATTGCGAGAATAGATCCGATAACGATTTTTAGGAGGTTTCACAGCAGAAATGAGCATTTTTTGATACCCTTTTTAACGCTCCTCCTTCTAAACGTACAGCTAACTTCCCGAGAGGCGCTGCCGTTTATCGTACGGCTCAGATAGCAGGGATACCCTTCTAAGCAACATTTTTCAATAAAAATATCTGCAACTCTATAAAAGTTGTATATTCTTCATCATTCTAAACTCTTTAATGTATACTTTTCCTAAAACTAAAATTATGGACTTTCAAGCTTTTATTATTCCAGCTTTATATAGTTTCTATATAATCAAGTCCAAAAATATAACCTTATAGGGTATAGAAAAGTGCTGTCTTGTAGCTCCACGTAAAGCTAGTTTTCGATGTGGGTGTTGCAGCCTAAATTGGCAATATCGGTGGCAAAGATCGTCGTCGGAATCCGGCTGAGATCATGACAAAAAATGTGACAAAAGTGCCAAGGGCTTCCGTAACTGGAAAAGGTCACCACCAAAAAAAAAAAATGCATAAATGGAAGTGTTTTCATACACGAGTGTGACCAAATGCGTGTATGATTCAATACTCAGTTTTTGACAAACAAAAACCGAATTAAAATTAATTTTAGATAAAATAATAATAATAATAATAATAATAATAATAATAATAATAATAATAATTTTAAAAGCGTGAAAGCATGAAATTTATTGTCTAAGAGATAATCCTCCAAAGATAATACCAGAAACAACAGTTCACGTAATAGTATTTAATGGGCCAAGATCGGTAACTAAATAACACTCGGAATGAATCTGTATATTTATGGTAAATGGTGAATCGCGATAAGCCGGAATGTTTGTTTGTCGGAGAGATTAGTTATTTTTTTTCTGGTTAGATTATTAGCAAAGTAAACGACCTGAGGGCAGTTCTACCTGAAAACTGACCAACCCATTGATAAGACATACCGAGTAGTGAGTGGACTTCTCTATCTCAAAACTAATAAGTATAAGAACCGCAAATTGCATGAGAAATAAGACTCAGAGGGTACGAGTACCAGGTAGTGGTGATACACAGGTAATGACGGTAAACATTGGCATTGGTTATCAGCAATCTGGTTGCTGTTGCTGTTGCTGGCTGCATGCACCGTGGAAAAAAAAGGGTTTTATTCAAATTTCACAATTTCAGAACACGATCTTTAGAATGGAATTCGAATTAATCAAGTCACGAGTGCGAAAAATCTGCGAATTTCATAATCATAATTAGTCAGTATTTCTTCTTAGTATTTAAAATATTATTAAAATATAGACTTTTAGACTTTTAAGACTTTTAAAAGACTTTTAAAATACTTTATTCTCAAGAAAAGAAGGTTCCCTGAAGATTTATAATTCCTTTATAATAGAAATATCTTAAAAATCTCTTCTTAATCTTAATAAATATTAAGTATTTAATAAATACTAAACACTTTAAGGGTTTTAAAGCATCTTTTTGGTTGTTTTTGGTAGATTTTTAACCATTTTTAGGCCCAGTTTGAAATTAAAAACATTGCCACACTATATATTTATTATTTTATTTAATAAATATAAAGTTTTTAATAAATATTAAGCACTTTAAAGGATTTTAAAGAATCTTTTTGGTTGTTTTTGGTAGATTTTTAACCATTTTTAGGCCTAATTTGAAATTGGAAACTTGCATTCAATATTTTTTTATTCATTTATCCTAGAGAAAAGTTTCTCTCAGTGCATTGATGGAGACCGCACTGCCGTAATAGATTCCCTTCTGCGGTTTAGCACAACACAAACGCTTTTGGTTTTGGTTACGGATTTGGGTTTCGGCTCTTTTGGGTTTTTTTTTTTTTTTTTGGGCGGTTTTGGCATGCGATAAGGCCAAGAGATACTCGAGCCCAACTCTGTAGCCGAGTGTAAGAGCGGAAAAGTGATTAGCCATTTTCAGGCAATTCGCAACAATTCGAATTATCAAAATATTTTTGGGTATTTATCATCAGGTGCGAGTGGGGGAGATTGTGGGCTGTGTGTAGGAGTGAGAAGGAAATGACAGTAATGACAAGAATGTTATTGTGGGGGAGAGGATGGGCGGTGTGGAGATGAAAGGTGGCTTAAAAGGAATGCAAAATGCCTGGACGATTAGCAAGCCACTGTCAAAATGTGCATTGAAAGCGAAAGACAACGCAAAAAGGAATAAGGCCCAAAAGGTGCAATGTACTGAGTGGGGAGCACAGGGAAAGAAAAAAGGAGAGAGAGCCCCAAGAACCAAGAGAGCAAGAGTGGGGACGCATTACAAGCTCATACACACAGAGAAATTAACAAAATACAAACGAGAAAATAACAGTAACTAATGGGAAATAAATCGAGAATTAAGAAGGGATTTTTTTTTGTTTTAAAAGGGAATTTTTGTATAAAAAGCTTTCCAATTGAAAAGTTTTCTCTCAGTACCGGGCGACAAGAAGAGGAGTCTTGTAAGTTGTGGGCGCAACGCAAAACGTTGGCGTTGTCAATTTTTGTTGCAAAAAAAAAAAAGCCGGCAAAAAAAGAGATACAAGAGTCTTGATCACTGAACTTGAACTTCTCACGAAAACCAAGGGGGGAGGTCAAGGGGGAGCCAGTTGATAAGGATGGGAATTAAATGGAAATAAAATTACCCCTGAATGGTCAATGTCCACTTCAAGGGACTCTTCTGCTTCTGCTGCTGCTTCTGCTTCGCGATCACTCCACTTCACTTTTCGCACTTTACTTATTTTTTTTTTAATTTCTTTCCCTCTTTTTTGAGAAGCTTCTTTGTTATTGTTGTTATTAAACAATTAAGTATAAAAAAAAAACGTATAAAATAAAATAAAGATGTGATAAAAAAAAAATGGATATTTAATTGGGCGCGACACGCAGCGATCGTTTTTGGTGGGGACACTTTTTGGGGCGGCTGCAACGCGATTGCGGCGCGATCTTCTAGCGACTGGGACGCGATCTCGTAGCGACTACGACGCTTTTCGTTTTCGTTTCGAATCTTTTCCGCTTCGTAACTCTCGAATTCTTCTCGGCACCGGTTTCGGTCTCCGTCTCCGTCTCTGTCTCGGTCTGGGTCTCGGTTTCGGTTTCGGATTCTTCCGCGGCAGAAAGACGCGACTCGATCCCCTCTGTGGCCGAGTGCGAACTGAACTCGAAGCCGCGAAATCGCAGAAAGCAGCGACACGACTCGCAGCAGCAACAGCAGCGGCAGCAACAACACTCTGCGATAATATTATAACAGCAGCAACAGCAACACAAATATTACGGGAAGCTATAGAGCACTGTGGTGGCAGGTTTATCAAAAAATTCCTACCCAGGAGGATTATCAAAAAAATTTACTTTAAAGAAAGTGAAAAAATTTGGGGTTACAGACAAAAAAAAACAGTTTAATTCTTAGAGAAAAGCAAGAAATTATCATATATATTGTATATTTCTATCCTAAGATATCTTAAATCTTAAGAATCTTAAAAATAAACCCTGTTTTTCAAAAACCTTTTAACCTTTTTCTTAAAATTAAGCAGAAAATGCTAGAAATGTATATTTTAATATACCAAAAAAATGCGCTTTGATGAAAACGAAAAAGTTTTGGGGTTCCAGACATTAAAATATAGAAATAAAGCTAAATTTTATGCTTTTTAAAATTTAATTTAAGGACTAAGTTGTTGTCTAAATTGTATAAAGAAATCCAAAGAAATATTAAATCTTAGAAATCAAAAAGCTTAAAGATAAACCGCGTTTTTCAACACTGTTACCTTTTTCTTAAAATTAAGCACACAAAAAATGTATATTTTAAGGTTTAAATATAAAAAAACCCCTAAAAAGATTACCTTTTATGTATTTTAAGGGATTTTGGGAAATAATATTGAATATTTTCAGCTTAAATTAAATAAAAAACAACTAAAAACTCTTAAAAGTAAAATTTATTCCCATTTAAAAGCTTCTGAAAACTGCTTTTTGACCAATTTTTATTACCAATTACAAATAATATTGCTTTCAATTACAAAATATGAAAACATTGCAAGTTTTCTGGAAAAAAAAGTCTATTTAGCAATTGGTCATTTTGGGCCAATAAATCGCCAAGTTAGCACAAAAAAAATGGCAAAAAAGGCAAATTAGGGTAAAAGAGTTCTGGCTAAAAAGTGCCACTCGACTTGATTTAACTGTAAATTATTATTGCGGCAATTAATTCCCGTGTCATAGTTTATTCACCTGGCTGGGAAAAAATATACAAAAAAAAAATATACAAAAAAAAACTAACCAAAAAAAAATACAGAAAACAAATTGGTTTCAAGAGAAATTTGTGGGAAATATTAATATTAATGTTAGTGAGTAATTTAGAAGTTAAATTATTAATTTAAGAATTACCAAATCATTGGATTTCCGGAAAAGTTCTGGAAACCTGAAAGCGATACTACTCTAGGCCATGTCTATGGAAAGTTTGTTAGGCGTTACAAACAAGTCACGTTTTAAACCAGATTTGTTTTCATTTTGGCCACAAAGACGAGGGTTTTATTACCTGTTTTTTTTTGTTTGTTTTTTTTTTTGGTATTTTCATGGATTACGCGCGTTTACTGGGTCAGTACATTGGGTCAGGCCCCGCCCCCAGGCCTCCAATTTAGGGGTCAACCCTCTTATAGTTGACATTTCTTTGCTTTGGCATTGACGGAGAATTGAATTTCGAAAGGTTATTGATGAGGTTATTGAAATTAAATGTTTTAAAATCAAAATATTTGGTTTATTTTTCTCAAACAGTTTACAAAAATCTATTTAAAAACGATTTAAAACGGTAATTATCTGGTAATAAGATTAACATAACCTACAAATCCATAAATCAAAAGACTTCTTCTTGGTTCCAAAAAAAAAAAAAAAAGTGCTAAAAAGATATATATTTATGCTTGAAAAAGACAAAAGAGGTAGAAGATATATCTGGAGATACCGGGTCGGGTATTACCTTGGACCCCGAAGAATGACTCGCTTTGTATCTTGATTTCTGTTTGCTCTGCTTGTTTGCTCCGCTTGATTTGTTGCTTTGTTTGTTCGATGTCGCCTCGTCCCACCACAGACCCACCTCCTAACTAGCCCCAACCACCCCATTCCACCCACTCCTACCATCCCATTCCATCCCATTCCATCCCATTCCACCCACTCAAAAGCTATCACTTTCATCCCATCCGGACAATATTCTATTTTATTCTACAATACATATTCCATTTAGCGATCGATTACAGATCGATAATCGATAATTGACAATCGACAATCGACGCTCGACGATCACTCATCATATTTGGCTTCTTGCCTTAAATAAAGCTTCTGTTTAATAGTTTTTTTTTTTACAATTATTTTCCCTTTTTATTTCACTTTTTAGCACTCAAAAAAAGAGGAAAGAGGTTTTAAAAAGGAAAAGGGTTTTAAAAAAGAGGATAAATTATATTCTTTAAGGTTTCCTTATTCTAAATTATACGAATCATTTTAAAAGAATATATTATTTTCTATATTTTTCTATATATTTTTTTTTACTTCATTTTAATCTGTTAAAAAATAATTTTATTTCATTAAATTCTTTGGAAAATATTTGAGATATATAAGCTCCTTTTATTTCATAAATTTTTTAAGAAACTTTTTATGAACTTTCCACTTATTTTGTTAAAAATATAATATGTTTTAATTAGTTTTATGAATAAATATTTATTAAAATATTTAAAGATCTTAAAACGGAACTACTTAAGAAAAACTTCTAATGAATTCCTGTCTATTTTGTATAAGAAATATGGTTTAAAAATGTAATATATTTTACTTGATTTTTAAGAGTGAATCTTTAGTTATATATTTCAAGATATTTAATAGATTTTTTTCGAGTGCATTGCCTGATTGTTGTTGCTGTTGTTGTTTTGTAGTGTGCCATTGTATCGTGTCGTCGATCTCATTCGCAAATGATCTTTGTTTGCGAAATTGTAATTGTTTTTTTTTTCCCCCCCTAGAAGTGGGGTGATGGGGTGGTGGGTGATGGGGTGATGGGGTGTTGGGGTATTGGGGAGGGGAGGCATTCTACAAGAACAACAATAATAATAGTACAGCAATGCCCCAACAACAACAACAAGAAGAGCATGTTGCCTAGTGCTTGTTTCTCGCAATTGTTGCCATTATTGTTGTTGTTGTTCGTGGAGTTGTTGTACCGTTAATGGCTTTTCTGTTTACTTTTTGCTCGTCCCCAAAAGCGGGGCGTGTTATTTGTTTTCTTTCTCATTTTATTTCTTTATACTATTTTTTTTTAAATTTTTTTTCCTCATACCCTTTCAAAAGGGTCTCTTCAAAAAAAGTACCATCATATATTTTATATAATTTCCCCTGTTGGGTATATAAATATTTCCCTCAAGAAAGGGTACAAAAAGCATCGGTCCTTTTTTTTAAATTTTTTTCCCTCATACCCTTTCAAAAGGGTCTCTTCAAAAAAATTACCATCAGGATCGGGAAACTATATGCGATAAAAAAAATGGGGATCCATTCCATATATTTTATATAATTTCCCCCGTTGGGGATATAAATATTTCCCTCAAGAAAGGGTACAAAAAGCATCGGTTCTTTTATGCTTTCGTACTGTAATGCTGTTTTTTTTTTCAACCATAGAGTACTTATGTACTTAGGTATTTCTGGCCTGTGGCCCAGTAGCAAAGCATTGAACTATGTTTGCCCCAAGACTGGGAGTCCGATTTCGATGCCTATTCTGGACTTAACTTTCGGTGTGGGCGTGAGTTGGTCCACCGACTGCCACACCGACTGTCATTAAAATAGTTTTGCTTTTTTACTACTTTTCTGCTTTTGTTTTTTGTCCAAACAATAAACAAAAAAAAATTGGACAACAAAAACCGTTCAATTAGCAGTTTTTTTTGGTCGCTTGAAAAACGTTTGAACCGCAAAGCAAAAATCTAGGGTAGCAAATGGGAGTTTCAAATCAGGGTTAATCTTATACTTTCAGTTTTTTATCCTCCCAACCGAAAGCTGGGAAAAAAAACGATCATCAATGTCGAGACAAGACTTTCCTCACTTCTTAGTCGCTTCAAGTCATCAATATTTATAGCAAAAAACGGGTATAAAAGAAGCACTGGTTAGTACCGGGTATCATACAGTACTAAAGAAGCTTTCAGCCTCTTCACTTTTCTAGCTCTGCAAAGTACCGGGTATCGTATAGCCGCGAAACCTGTCTAAAGCCTATCCCATTCTTACCGCCATTGAAACCGGACTAAGGAAGCGTTTTCTGATTCCCATTCCAGCTCTGCAAAGTACCGGGTATTGTATAGCTGGCTTACCGCCAGAAAATTATGAGTTTTTTTTCCCATTCACTCTCGACGAAGAATAGACAAAAGACCGGACGGACGGACGGAGGGACAACTATCCGGGTAAGTGGCTCATTAGGTGCGGAGGAGGTCATGTGAACCGTTTTAGTTGAAATTGCATAACTCCAAGATGTTTTGGGAACACCTGAGCGCCTTCACAGCGGGGCTAATGGAATTTTAACGTTACAACCACCCAACCACCCACTCTGCCACTCTGCCACGACCTCGAGCAACCTCCAACAACCTCGAACATCCTCTGGTACTCCTCCTTCATCTCCTGGAAAAGTAACCACCGACCAGAATTAATGCGAAAGTGGCGCATGCTGCTAATGTGTCCTTATTAGCGGACCTTATCCTCCCTTATCCTGCCGTATCCTGTAAGCTCTCGCCCCCTCCCCTCCCACATAATCGTTGTCCCGGCCTAATCCACTGGAAACATCATTTTGAGCACCTGTTTAATTGCGTTAATCACCAGAAGCAAACATTATATTGCCCAAACGCCCTCGGATGATGCTCCTTTTTGTTGCTCCTTCATAGTCGCTCCTCGATTCCAGGGCGAGAACTTTACACTTTCTACTTTCCACGTTCAACCTTCAACCTCGACCCATAATAATGCTAATTTTTATGGACTTTCTCTTGAACGCAGCTGGACGAAAGTGTCTTTAGTAATAATCTAGTTCCTTAATCTATTTAAAAAAAAAAGAGGGAAACCGCTTAGTCATCAACTAAAAGATGATGGAAGTAGGATGTTTGGGGGTAGAAATTTAAGGTAACGCCAGTTTCTTTGTCTGATTTAGTGTTGCAAATCGAAAATACTATATGTTATAGAAATCAAAAAACTGACACCCGATCCAAGCAATCCATTATTTGAAACTCAACAACTTATCCTTCAATCATCTCCAGTCTCTCAGTCCAGATCAACATCTCGACTGAGTAGAACCGAGTTTCTGAAGCTACTGAAATCTCTAGAAAGAAAAAAAAGAAATCATGTACGAATACAAGTATCTGTTCAAGATCCTGGTCCTGGGCGACTCTGGTGTGGGCAAGTCCTGCCTTCTGATGCGCTTCGCCGATGGACGCTTCACCGGACAGCATCAGTCCACCGTGGGTATCGACTTCAAGGTATCAACCGTAGAGCTGGCGGGTAATGTGGTCAAGCTACAGATCTGGGATACAGCCGGCGAGGAGCGTTTCCGATCCATGTTGCCCTCCTATTACCGCGGAGCCCATGGCATTCTGCTGGTCTATGACACAACATCGATGTCAAGTTTGCGCAACCTGGACGGTTGGCTGGAGGAGATTGGACACTTCTGTCCGGAGCGAGTCAGTGTGTTGCTGGTGGGTAACAAATGTGAT
Source organism: Drosophila vallismaia (assembly GCA_035047325.1). Lineage (NCBI taxonomy): Eukaryota > Metazoa > Arthropoda > Insecta > Diptera > Drosophilidae > Drosophila > Drosophila vallismaia. Next base: position 7,575,233 of record JAWNPU010000025.1, on the reverse strand, counting down.
GAGCTCGAGGAGCGGAAGGTGAGCCACGACAAGGGCATGGCCTATGCCGAGAAGCGAGGCCTCGGCTTCCGCGAAGTGTCCGCCAAGAGTGGCGTCAATGTCGACGATGTTTTCCTGGCCCTGGCTGTCAATATCTATGATACCCTAGTGGTCACACCACCAACCACTCGACGCCTCCAGGCCGGATCGGATGCCCGGCTTAACATAGTAATGGATGAGGAGCAGTCGCAGGACGGGCAGGGCGGTGACCAGGACAATGCTTCAGGAATACGTCTGACCTCCGGGCGTGGCCGGAAACCTAAATCCGATTCCTGTTGTTAAAGAAAATTTCCCTTTTCCCAATTCTTACAAATCATACATATATATGTACGAAAACCCATAACATAAGCTACCAATTACGTTTCATCTCTACACTTGGATAAAAATTTTGTTCAAAAATTGTTGCTCTTTGCCAGAAATGTTCATAACTTTACAACAAAAACACAACAACAAATTGTACAAAATTATTACACTTTAATTCCACTTTAAAATAAAAACCTTACACTACACTTACTTAATTATTCTTATATTTTTTTAGATATAAAAATTTAACATTAATTTGAAACAAAGTTTGGATTGATATTTCATGTTTTTTTTTTTTTTTTATTTATTTTTGGAGTATTTTCGATGAAATTTATATACAAAACTAGATCTAGTTAAAGTCTAAAACTTAAAACCCTTAAAACCAATTGTTTTCAGTGCACTTCCATGTGTTTTCCCCCAGCTTTTTGTCCCCATCCTAGCGAGAACCGGGCAATCAAATCGCCTCACAATTGTCCAACAATTTCCACGGGCTTACCGAGATGAGGCCATAAAAGTGGGCGGGACCCGGTGACCGACAAACTTGGCCATATAATCAGGTCCAATGGCCTGCCTCATCATCGTTCCGGGGTTCAAAGACACTACGACTCTTATTATTATTCAAATAATATTATATATTTGACTTTGTTGTCCTTCTGAGTAATCAAAAAATATATTGCAAATATTTTCAAAAACTTGTCATTACGAGTATATTATAAATATAAATTATAATATAAAATAATAAACTAAATGTAAAGGCTCTCGGAAATGTCGGAAATCTCGGATATTTCCTTGTAATGTTTTAAATAAATGAAACGTTTGTTTTTTATTTGATTCTTAGAGTGAGATTTATAGATCCATAAATTGAAGAAGTACACATGTATAATGATATTGTCAATTATAAATGGGGAAACGCAATATATTTTTCAAAGAACAAAAATTCTTGAAACATCTTTTTTTTTTGGTAAAAATATGAAAAAAAAGAGAATTTGATTAATAATTAAATAAATAATAAACCAATTTGAAAAGCAGAATAAATGGTTTTCTGCATTTGCATAATGTTGGGTGGTTCTTGTGAAATATCTATATAGATGAGATGATGGCTTTTGCGGGGGCGTTAGGACAGATCCGGTAGGGATTGGCCCTCGGTCGTTTTCTTGGCGTATTTGTAGAAGAGCTGCGTCAGCTTGCCGGCGATCACCTCCTGGTCGGCAGCAGGAAAAATGCCAGCGGCCTGGGCCCAGTTCTTGAGCACCAGACTCGGTTGGCATACGATCGTGTTGATTTCGGGCCGGTAATCCGGTTCCGGGTCTATCGTCTCTATGGCATCGTCAACGGACTCTGTCCGATTCAGCTGGTTGAGCTGCTGCGGGGTGCGTATGATGAGCTGACCCTGCGGCTTCACTTGGGCATACATATCGGTCATGTAGCGAAAGTATTTATGGCCCATGGTGCAGCGATTCGTGGGGTCCACCGTCTTCAGGATTCGCATCTCTCGCAGGGCATACTGCAGACCCAGACGGCATTCGGTAACTGGAAATGACAGATAATGATATATGTCAGAAGGTTTCTATTTATTCGGAGAAAGCTTTCAATTACTCACCTGTTGCATTTAGCTCTTTGGAGACGCGCACCCAAGCGGCACGCTTGTCCAGAGTGCTGGCCTTGTCGTAGGTCTGCGGATGGCTGCGCAGTACTCGCGTCAGCTCGAAGGCATCGAACGTGGGCAGGAAATAGTTCTTGGGTCTGCTGCTCAGCAGACTTAGGGCTACTCTGCGACGCGGACGAGTATCGCCGTTGACTTCGGCTGCCGGAGTTGGGATTGATTGGGTAACCGATGTGTCAACAAGTTCGACGACAGCCGCACGAGATGGCGATGCAGAAGTTGGTGCTGGAGCTTGAGCCGGCGCTGGAGCTGAAGCTGGCGCTGGAGCTGAAGCTGGAGCAGGACCAGGAACATTAGAAATTGATATTGATAGGGGAAATGGCACAGGAACTGAGGAGGAGGAGGAGGAGGAGGACGATTTAGGCGTCGCAACTACTGGCAGAGCAGGAACGGATGCTGATAATGTTGCACGGGCAGCCACAGGCAGTGAGGCTGCCGCAGAAACCGCCGGAGAAGCTTGAGCGACAACTGATATGGGAATAGCGACACAAACAGGAGCATGAACTGATATTGAAGTACCAGAAACGGGAACAGGAGCAGGAGCTGATGCAGAATCCTTATTGTTAACGAAAACATTGACATTGTCTTCATCACTCAAGCGGCCGGTTAAGAAACGCTTCGCCTCCTCCGACTCCCAGCACATTTGCTTCTTGGACAGGTACGACAAGGTTTGGTAAGTGGTTTTCCGTTTCTCAGCCAGACTGCCGGACATCAGGACCTCGTACATGCTGCACCGCTTAACCTCGCAATGCACCTTATTGTGGACGATGTAGTAGAATGGCTCCAGCGGATGGTAACGCACATCGATCAAAAATTCGAGCTGCTCCAATGCCCGCCACCAGTTTTGCGGCCACGGATTCTCGACGCCCCGCTCCAAATCCTCCATGTAGGTGCGGAAAGCGAACTTAAACATCGACCAGATATCGCGATGATTTACTGAGGAAAGTATAAACAGTTTTCCAAATCAAATAAACCCCATAATCAGGTGTATGTAGGCTGAAACTTACAGTTGGGAAACTTAATCTTTGCTTCGCGCCACACTTCTTGCCGCTCCTGATCGGTGTACTGGCGCAGCGGTGGCTCCGATTCTCCGGGTCGGGCACATCGCATCTCCCAGTAGAGATGCTCATGCCGCTGGAAGTGTTTTATCAGATCCGGCAGCTCATGCCGGTGATCCATCCACTTGTATTTGCGTGCAATTTCATCAAACTTGCTGAACAATCGATTGGACTTCTCCCACACCTTGAAGCTGCTCTTGTAGGGTCCCACCAGCTCCGGCATGGGTGCAATCGATGGGAAGAAGCTCATATTGTTGACCAAGAATTTCCAACCGGCTTGCAGAACAGCAACTACAAATGACAAGACCCCAGATCCCGAATAAGAAAAGGATTCAGGAAGCAAAAGGCGACAACTTAAAAACTCACCCGGCATGAAAAACTTTTTGGTGAGCAGGCGCCAGAATTCGTCGCATTTATCCGCCAACTGAGGATCGTTTTTGTGCAGCTGCGGAATGGCCATTACCTCCTGGATGAGCAACGTCGTTTTCGCCATGTCCAGCTGGTAGGGACCCGTCAAACTGCCGCCCCAGATGGTCAGGGTTTTGCCATTTTTGGGACAGCGGATGAGGCGAGCCTTGATATCATCCACGCCTTGAACTGGTTGAACCGTAGGCGGGGCAGGACGACCAGGAGCAGTAGCAGTAGCAAGAGCGGGAGCAAGATCAGAGGCAGAAGCAGAAACAGAGGCAGGAGCCGGGCCTGGTGCCGGTGCCGGTAATATTTTTCTATATGCCCGAAGTCCTGGCTTAAGGGAACTCCCATTCGATTTGCCTTTGGTTGCTTCAAGTAGAGATAAAACAGCTTGGGAGACACCCGATGGCGACGAGGCTGTCGTCTCAGTAACCGATCCTTTCGAGTTATCCTGCGAAGAACCCAAAGTTGTGGTTACATTTGGATGGACATTGCTGTCATCTGGCAGAGCTTTTGTTTTGGCTGTTGCGGTAACTGTGACGGAGGCGGAAAGGGAGCTGCCGGCGACGCTCTCCCAGCCGCTGGCTAGTGCCGAGGATTGAATCACCACCATGGGGACACTGACATTCGGCACCGAGATTGTGGCCAGGGACGGGGCTGGTCCCGGTAGTGGCCACGAACCGGGCGTCTGCTCTACAGATTGCAACTGTCCTCCGGTTGGTGGTGGCAGTTGCTCCGCAGAAGGACCACCCAGCAGGGCTTCCAGTCCCGATGCCTTTCCGGGAATCTGTGCCAACTGTTTTGGTATGGATAGATTCACCGACCGAACCACGCGGCCCGCAGACGTGTTCGGAACCGTGGTGTTCGGAGCTGTGGGTGCCCGCATCCTGGGCCGCGACGTTATTCCCATCGGCACACCATTGCCAACCAGCGGTGGCAGTGGCCTGGATGGCGTTGGAGTGTTCTGAGCCGCGGTCAACGTCACCGGTTTCTGGTTGGCAGATGCCACACTAGCGGTGGAGCCTGTTATCTTGGGTATGAAAAATACGGGAGGCGCTATCTCTTCGGTCGGGGCAGAACTCGTCGTTGCAGTCGAAACGTTGATGGTGCTGCTGGTGGCGGAGGTGCTGGGATTGTCGGCGGCGGGGCGGCTTGGTATGGCTTGGCTGGTGCTGGTGCTGGGCGCCGTCTTGGTAGGCGGGTAGACAATGGCCAGTGGCAGGCGTGGCGGTGTCGGTAATACCGTTGGACGTCGTGGCACCACCACTATCGGAGAAGGCTTTGCCGCTTTCGGCAATTGCACTCCCTGAACCGGTTTCGGTGGCTGAAGCGGCTTTGGTGGACTCGTTATCTTCGATATGGAAGCCAGAGCCTTGACCACTCCCGGCGACTTGAGCAGCTTTGAAGGCTTCTTGGCCGGTGGCTCACCAATGTCCTGGTGAGTGGCCTGTTCTGTCGTGCTGGCCACATCGCCGTTGAGCGTCCGCTTGTTGGCCTTGCGAAAGCTGCGCATCTTGACGGTCTTGTATATATCGTGGATGATGTGCTCGAAGAACCATTTATCTTGCAGATGATATCCGGCGTTCCGCATCCGCAGCAGGTCGTTGTGAAAGGCGCGCAACACCAGCCAGGTAACCTCACAGCGCTGATGACAGCAGGCCACCTGCTCGCCGATCTTCAGCCATAAAGCGTCGTAACCCTGCGGCTTGATGCGGCTATTGATGGAGTCTTCAACCATGGTGACCAGTTCGGGTGTCGCCTGGATGGCTTCGATGAGGTTCTGAACGGTCCGAAAGTGCTCAATCGGCTCGTGCCAATCAGTCTTTAGGTACTTGGAGACCTTGTAAACGGATCCCGGCCATCGCTTCACATGCGTCTTCATGTTGGCCATCAGCTGGCACAGTTCCGAGACAGCAATCGCCTCTTTGTTGGTGCGATTTAGCTCCCATTCATACCGGATGACCAGCTTGAGCCAGGTCTTCATTAGCTTGGTGCCCTTGTCGCGCATCTCGTTGGCAATGGCACTCCATATCAGACCCGTCTGCCAATGGTTGTTGAAGCCCAATTGCGTCGAATCGTATAGCTGCGGATAGGCTTGCACGGCCGCAATCAGGGTGCGGTAATGATTGTTGCAATGGAAACGGCTCGGCTCCTCCTCGTCCACGTCAATGATATCGATGGCCGGCTCCACAATGACCACATCGGGCACGGATTCCGTATGGGCAACGAACTCTGTCACCGCCACCGGCACCGTCTTCTGGTGCGTAAAATGAGAGATATGCGGGTAAAGGAATAACATTTCCTCTTCGAATACAAAATTGGGACGACGTCGTCGATGCTTCTTTTGGGTTAGAGAACGTTGATGGGCATGCAGGCGGCGCACATGCCGCTGGAAGCGGTAACGCAACTCCGCCCAGGCACTCAGGCACACGGTTAGTTCGGCATTCATTCGTCGGCATATGCGCTGCCACGCCTGATCTTTGTAGGCATCGTCCTGGAAACGCGGATTCCGGGAATCGTACAAAGCCGGCTGGCGACGGACAAGCCGGATTAGTAACCGATCCGTATCCAAGTCCTCCCACACCCCGACCCCGACCCCGACCCCGACCCCAGTCCCGACCACGGTCCCAGCGGATTTCATCTTGGTAGCATCGCGCACGCTTTTTCTATGCACTGCAAAGATATCGGTAAGCGGAGAAGAAAAATCAGTCTTTGGAGAAATTGAATCAACCAGGCAATCGATGTATACCCACCGTCTGTGTCTGTGAAAGCAAACGACGCTGTCGCGGCCATGTTAACAGCCTTGCTATGGCTCGTGGCTCCGACGGAATACCAATCCGAGGCCTCAGGAGCCTAAATGAGCGCGTTTTTCTGCTTGTGCTGCTTGTGCTCCGTGAAATGCTGGCCAGGTGACGCTAAGCGAAGGTTCTGGCAAAACGGATAACCAAGCGAACCAAACTGACAGCGACATTCGTTGGCTGGAATCGTTGGGTGTTTACGTTTATCGGATCCGTCCGAAACGTTGCCCAATCCAAGGATTTTCGGATTTGTTGCGACGCCGGAACACCTGGAGTGGTGCAAATTGTTCGTTGGGTGCTTGCCTCCGCCAGTGTTGCCAACTATCGATCAATTATAGCTAAAACCGCCATATCAACATTTCTAAATGAATTTCAAAAATCTTTTTACATACAGTATGCTTTTATTATGGAATTGTATTCTATTAGGAATCAATTAGTTGCTTTCCAAATCTGTCTTAATGTCTTTTGCGCCCTTTAAAGTCTCATAACTTTCAATTATGTGAACGAATAGAGATATAAATACGCCAGAAAATGGCTACGTTTGAATCACTGTGAATGTATCGGGGTTGCCACTTCCTTAAAAAAATGGCGTTAATCGAAGCTACCGTTGAATAATATTACATATTTTGTTATATGTTAGGATAGGAATTCAGAAATACAAACAGCTCGGAGCCGTAAACATCAAATTTATTTTATACAAGCTAGAAATGTTTTGGTAGGATTTCATTACATTTTGTATTTAGAAATAATTCTGTTCCTTTCCGTGTACTCGTTTCGCTGGAAAGGTCGCGTTTCTTAGAGGAGGTCATCAAATTTCAGGTAAGTCTATTCAAAAGTTAAAAATTTTAACGAAAAAATATAAATGAATTACCGGCCACTGCACTGGTCGCTTATAAATCTAGAATCAATAATCTAGAGCGCCATAAATATCCTTTACGGATTCAAAGTTAAACGGGCTATTTCAAAGCCGATCCGGCAGCCCATCGATAACTTTTGTCGACCAGGCGTTAGGCTGTTTCCATAGAACAGTGTTGTAAAAGTAGAGAAACTGAAAATACCGGAAAATCATATTGCGATAGAAATATATATTGTTTTTTGTTCAAAAATATCGACATCCCTGAAATCCATTTAAGCCGCACACAACGCTCATGTTTTTCTTCTCGGCTTGATTTTTCACCGCCGCTTCTGGATATAAATACAAAGTAAAACGTTGAAAAAACGGTGTTTCGTGTCCGCCCAGTCGCCGGGGAAAACAGAAAACAGAAACACGAAATGCGTTCAGTGTCCGTTAGGGGAATATATTAATCTATAATGATATTTTGATAAAAAATTTCCGCAAAACCACCAGAATTAGCCGCGAGTGAAGGAAGAGAGCGACAGAGAGAGATAGAGAGTATATAAATCGGTTGTGATCGCTTCGGATTTTTGGCAATATCTATTGATTGGTAATTATCTGCTGGGTGGGGAGGGGGATATATATCCTTAACTTCCGGCAATGCTACAGTGTGTGTGTGTGTGTGTGTGTGTTTTGTTGCACAAATGCAGCATTAGTGGGTGTGTGCGCCCGCGCCTATGTGTGCGTGTGTGTGCAGTAGTATTGGTGCGTGTGCAAAACTGCTCCTTTGTTTGTCCATCAAAAAGCGGCGTCGTTGTTGCTGTTTTTGTGGCCTCTTCTTGTTGTTGTTGTTGTTGGAGCGGCAGAGTAGTTGCCATTGTCATTGCCGCTGCCCCTGCAACGTCTTCTTCTTCTTCTTGTTTTCTGCCGGCGCCAGGGTGTGTGCAGGCAGAGAGAGCGAAAAAAAAACGTTGCAGGAATAAAAAAAATCCCCCCCTCCGCCATGCACCCCCCCACACGTAATTAATTGCACGCAACTTGGACGCAAAAGTAACACCCAATAATGCAGAAAAAGCGTTGCATTTGCGGAAAATGTCAATAAATGCATAAGTGGCAGGAACAACAACAACAACAACAACAACTGCGACAACAACAACAAGAGCGACAGCGACAATAACAAAAACAACTAACGGAAAATCAACCACCAGGATGGGTGGAAAATAGAAGCCGAAAAACTTTGCCAGCCACCCCCAACCAAGCCACCCCCACCCGATTCAGAGAGCTCCTTGCACCCTTAGCAGAAAAATGCTCTCCTGCAGGTTGCGCCGTACACTTGTCTCGCTTTTCTTTGCTCTCTCCCTTTTTTTTTGTCTCCATTGTTCTTTCTCTTTCTCCATTTTTCTTTCTCTTTCTCCATTTTTCTTTCTCTTTCTCCATTGTTCTTTCTCTTTCTCCATTTTTCTTTCTCTTTCTCCATTGTTCTTTCTCTTTCTCCATTTTTCTTTCTCTTTCTCCATTTTTCTTTCTCTTTCTCCATTTTTCTTTCTCTTTCTCCATTTTTCTTTCTCCTTCTCCATTTTTCTTTCTCTTTCTCCATTGTTCTTTCTCTTTCTCCATTTTTCTTTCTCTTTCTCCATTTTTCTTTCTCTTTCTCCATTTTTCTTTCTCTTTTTCTCTTCCTCCTTTTTTCTTTCTCTTCCTCCTTTTTTCTTTCTCTTCCTTCTTTTTTCTTTCTCTTTCTCCTTTTTCCTTCTCTTTCTCCTTTTTCCTTCTCTTTCTCCTTTTTTATTTCTCTTTTTCCCTTTTCTTGCTCTTTTCTTTTTTCTCTTTCTCCTTTTTCTTTCTCATTTTGTCCTTTTTTCTCTATCTCCTTTTTCTCTTTCTCCTTTCTTTCTATTTCACCTTTTTTTTTATTTATTTTGTTTTGTACGTTTTCGCATGTGATTTTTCTTTCCTTTTGTATCTTTCCTTTTTTTTTTCTAAATCACTTGACCCCATTACCCGACTGGTGGCCAATACCTGCTCGGTTGGCTCTTCCATCCATCCATCCATCCATCCATCCACCACCCCCTGGGGCATCCTCCTCCTTTGGCTCTGCCGGTGCCGGTGCTGCTGCTGCTGCTGCATTTCCCGCTGCTGGCTGGTCATTTGTTTTGCCGCTTTCTAACAAACAGTTGAATTGGCGCATGCTCTCTCTCTCTCTCTCTTGGCCATTTCTTCCTCTTGCTGCAGTTGGTCAGTGGCGTAGACAGGATTTTTTTTTATAAAAGGAGGAGGGTCTATCTTGGTTCGAAGAGAGGGGTGGGTGCCGGTCTATCTAAGATTGCAAAATGGAAATGTTTTTTCCTTTTCGCTCAAGGATCATAGTTAGCCCCCCCCTCCCCCCTCTCTTTTTCCATGATCAAGTGCCAGTCGATTAGCCAGTTGCTCATCCGGCTCTGGATCGGTGGCTATTCTCGACCAGCTTTCTCTTTTCAAGCGGCTTCTTCGTCAAGTCGGTTATCAGGTTCCGCCTTATCGGATGACTCAGGCGTCTTTCCAGCTACAACAGCCCGTAGGCCGCCCCAAAAACGATAACAAACTGTGGAATGCCTCTCCCACTCCCACTCCCACCCACTCTCAGTCTCAGTCCTTCTCCCTTGCGATATCGCCACTTGTACGGTTATGTTTGCTATTTTTCCAGAAAAAAAAAAACACACACACACACACAAACACACTCACGATAGAGAGAGAGGAGCCATAGAGAGAGGAGAGCAGACACAATCGAGTGGACAATCGAGACATTCGCGAAAAGAACACTCGACCACATCCGCCAGAGCTAGGTGGATCGTAGACGGATCACATCAGAATCAAGAATCAAGAGACAGCAATCATGGCCTGGCGTTTCAAGGCTTCCAAATACAAGAATGCCGCACCCATGGTGCCCAAGGCGGAGGCTTGCGTCCGTGAGATTTGCGTTGGTAGCTACCAGACTTATGGCAATAATATAGCCGCCTCCGCCGCCTTTATGGCCTTCAACTGGGAGCATACGGGATCGAGTGTGGCGGTCCTGCCGCTCGACGATTGCGGCCGGAAGAGCAAGACGATGCCCCTGCTCCATGGCCATACGGATACAGTGACAGACTTGAAGTTTTCGCCATTCCACGATGGTCTTTTGGCCACCGCCTCGCAAGATTGTCTGGTTTGTATACTATATCCTTGTATATTCTTCTATATCCTTCTATATCCTTGTATATCCTTGCATTTTTTTTTTTTTTTGTCAGGTAAAAATCTGGCACATTCCCGAAAAGGGTCTGGAGCAGTCGCTGTCCGATCCGGAAGCGGTTTTCTCACACAAGCAGCGCCGCGTCGAGACGGTCGGCTTCCATCCGACGGCCGATGGTCTGATGTATTCCACAGCAGCCGGTTGTGTGGCTCTCTTCGATCTCAGCGCCCAAAAGGAGATATTCTGTAAGATGAAGTCCTTTTTTTTTTTTTGGTAAATAATTCATTAACGTCTTGGTCCTGCAGCTAACAATGAACATCCGGAGGTTATACAGTCGACCAGCTGGCGCGAGGATGGCTCGCTTTTGGCCACCAGCTGCAAGGATAAATGTGTACGCATCTTTGATCCTCGGGCCGCCGGCTCACCCATCCAGCTGACCACCGAATCGCATCAGAGCATCAAGGATTCGCGTGTCGTGTGGCTGGGCAATCAGTCGCGCATCCTCACCACCGGCTTCGATGCCGCCCGACTGCGTCAGGTGATCATTCGGGATGTTCGCAACTTCAACACTCCCGAGAAGACACTCGAATTGGACTGCTCCACCGGTATACTGATGCCGCTCTTCGATCCCGACACCAACATGCTCTTCCTGGCCGGCAAGGGGGACACCACCATTAATTATCTGGAGATTACGGACAAGGATCCGTATCTGATCGAGGGATTACGCCACACCGGCGAACAGACGAAGGGCGCTTGCCTGGTGCCGAAGCGGGCACTCAAAGTCATGGAGGCCGAGGTGAATCGAGTGCTCCAGCTGACCTCCAACATGGTCATACCGATCATGTACCAGGTGCCGAGGAAGACGTATCGCGATTTCCATGCCGATCTCTATCCGGAGACCACCGGCTACAAGACGGATCTGGTGGCTGGCGAGTGGCTTAACGGTAGCAACCAGCCGGTGCCCAAGATGAGTCTCGATCCCGTCAAGCGTGAGCATGGCGATGAGCCAATTATCGTAAGTGTTCCTCTGCGAGTCGGATTATCTTTTTTTTTTCGATTTTTTGGAGTTTCTTCGGTTCGGTAGGATTGGTTTTTTTCGACGTTAAAAAAAGTCTCGTTAGGGCGATGATTAGTTTGATGATTTCCGATCTTGACCGTTAACTTTAGATCCATCGGGGCAATCTGAGCGACTTGGTCAGGAATTTGGAGAACCTGCGATCGAAGAGCACTGCCGCCAAATCGATGACCAGCAAGCCCAACGACAACGAGCACTTTGTCCTCCTCAACAAGGGCAACAATTTCGAGGAGAAGAACGGCAACGGCAACGACAATGGCAATGGCCAGAGCAATGGCCAGAAGAAGGTCATCACGCCATCGCAGCCGGATGGGGAGTGCAGTGAGCTCATCCGCAAGTTTGAGGCCAAATACAAGGTGGATTCGGAGAAGGAGAAAGCCCATTCCCATTCCCATTCCCATTCCCATTCCCATTCCCAGTTGCAGTCCCAGGAGGCTGACAAGGAATCACCCACCGACCAGGAGCATTCAACTGGCAGCAGCGAGGAGGCCTCATCCTCGGGTGGATTGGAAAACACACACTCGGCAAGTGGCAGCAATTCGCCGCCCAAGCCCATGCCGCGCACCTCCCGCAACAATTCCCTGCCGGAGGCAAGCGATTCCGCCGGCGAGAGCAGTGGAGCCGCCACGCCGCGTCCACGTCCGCGCACCACCGCTGCGTCCGCCTACAAGGTGCCATCACTGTTCCCGCTTTCTTTTGTTTCTAATTTGATTTGATTTTTTTTATAGCTAATTTTGTTTTTTGTACTTTTATTTCCATTGATTGGATTTTTCTTTGTTAGTTTTTGCTTAGAAGTTTTCCGTTTCTCAGGTGTAAAGCGATTATTGTTTATTTTTTATTGTTTTGTCATTGAAATTGGATACTTTTTTGTTGTTCGTGCAACAGGCGGACCCTAAGTTTCCATTTCCTATTTCCCAATTACCAATTATTTTCTGTTTAATTTTTGAGAAACTGAAACTTGAATTTCTTTAAAACAAAAAAACAGCCGCGCCTGGGACCGAAGCCCTTCTCCAGCACCACCGGTGACGTGTCGTTTGACAAGGTTTTTGCCGTACCCCTGGCCCCGGGCTCCCATGAGAATATATCCAGCGTCGGCCAGGACACGGGCGTCGACATCATTCCCCCCAACCAAGGCGCCAAGCCGGATCTAATTGTGGAAATTGAGATTAAGAGTATGCATCCTTTTTTTTTCTCTAGTTCTTCTATAGTTCTATAGCCGTTTCCGTTTCCGTTTCCGTTCTTCCGTTCTTCCGTTTTGTAGAGAAACACGAAAGAGAACCACCGGTAGCTGGGAATGGAGTACAAAAGTCGCTGACCACCTCGGAACGCCGCAAGGTGAGTGCTGGATCCACCAAATCCGAATCCTTTAGCCACTGGCTAAACCTTTACAATTTTCTCTAACGCTTTGCTCCGTGTCCTATTCTGATATTTTACATGCCTGTGCCAACCAACCAACCAACCAACCAACCAACCAACCAACCAACCAACCAAAATTCAACTTCTCCGTTTTAACTAACACCTCCGACTAACTAACCCCAAAATAATAAACAAAACAAAACTATAAAACTGGAACCGCTATAGTCCTCGGCTGACGATGATGAATCATCCGACAAGGTCTGCTAAAACAGATTTATTTTCCCTTCTCTATTATTATTTTATATTTGTTTTTTCAAATTATTCAAAAAACGTTTTTTTTCACAAATTATTTGCCAGATCTTTGAGCAGAATTCAGAGTCTTCGGAGAACTCGACGGAGAGCGAGGATCGGGCCGATGCTGCGGATCTCCGTCGGCTTTCCACGGCCAGGAGCAGCATTGCCGATCGCCGGCGTCTCTACGAGAGTCGCTCCAAGAGCCAAGTAGACGAAAAGGCCCAATCGCCAGTGCCATTGTAAGTATTCAATCGGTTTTATATATATATATATTAAATCTGATCTATATCTGATCAATATATCTGAATCACAATGATTCCAGACGTCGGGAGCACTCAAAGGTGGAGATGCTAAAGCCGGCATTGCAGCCACAGCAGCAGCAGCAGGGCAACGTGATTGACACCAAACGCATCTCTGTGCCAGAGGGTAAGCTAATGGAGGAGCATCGCCGTGGCAACGGCTCCGCCGCCGGACTAAAAAAGTCTGCCACTGATACGGCGTTCAGTGCCGCCAGTACCAAGCGCACCTCCACCGTGTTCGGGAAGGTGTCCAAGTTCCGGCACTTGAAGGGAACACCCGGCCACAAGTCGACGCACATCGAGAACTTGCGCAATCTTAGCCGCCAGATACCGGGCGAATGCAATGGCTTCCATGCCAATCAGGAGCGCGTAGCTGTGCCGCTTTCGGGTCCCGGCGGCAAGATTGCCATCTTTGAGCTAAGCCGGCCGGGACGATTGCCGGACGGGGTGATTCCTTCTCTGGTCAATGGCGGCAACATAATGGATTTCCAGTGGGATCCGTTCGATGCCCATCGCTTGGCGGTGGCCTGTGACGATGGGATCGTCAAGATCTGGCATATTGCTGCCGGCGGACTGACCGAACCGACCAATACACCCGCCGGGGAACTGACTGCCCACATGGACAAAATATACTTTATACGCTTCCATCCGCTGGCCGCCGACGTTCTGCTGACCGCCAGCTATGACATGACCATCAAGCTGTGGGACTTGAACACCATGACCGAGCGGATCTCGTTGTCGGGACACACGGACCATCAGATCTTTGACTTTGCCTGGAGTCCATGCGGCCGTTTGGGCGCCACAGTGTGCAAGGATGGCAAGATTCGGGTGTACAATCCCCGAAAGTCGGAGACACCCATCCGTGAGGGCAATGGCCCGGTTGGAACACGAGGAGCCCGGATTACATGGGCGCTCGATGGCCAGTATATCGTCTGCACTGGCTTTGACAAGTAAGTTTTTGATCCCGATGCTCCTTGCTCCTTTTTGTTATCCCTTTTTTTGTGTGTGTGTGTGTGTTTTTTTTTTTTTAGAGTCTCGGAGCGACAGATCAGCGTTTATAATGCACAAAAGCTGTCGGCGCCCTTGAAAACGACCAGCCTGGACGTCTCGCCCTCGATCCTTATACCCTTCTACGACGAGGACAGCTCCACACTGTTCGTCACCGGCAAAGGTGACTCAACAATCTACTGTTACGAGATCACCGACGAGGAGCCCTACATTTGCCCACTCTCCCATCATCGATGCACTTCGCTCCACCAGGGCCTCAGTTTCCTTACCAAGAACCACTGCGATGTGGCCAGTGTGGAGTTCTCCAAGGCCTATCGGCTAACCAATACCACAATTGAGCCTCTCAGCTTCACAGTGCCACGTATTAAGGTGTGTGTGTGTGTCTCGTGTGTGTTTCGGCTTTCTCCGTTTGTCTTTTCTGATTTTGTGATTTTCTGACTCCACTCCATAGAGTGAACTCTTCCAAGACGATCTTTTCCCACCCACCCGCATCACCTGGAGCGCCACAATGAGTGCCGAAGATTGGTTCTCCAGCAATGACAAGGCAGCACCGAAAGTCAGCTTAAAGCCCGAAGGCATGGAGACACGTAAGTGCTTTCAAATTCATTCAAAATTCTCCTTGCATCCTTGTTTTGTCCTGTTTAGTGTCCTCCATACAGCAAGTGACAGTACAGCCGATTAAGAAGACGGATCACTCGCATTTCGGTGGCCAGAAGACGGATTACGAGAGCAACAAGCAACAGGAGGTAAGCCTTGGCATAATAAAGGATTCATGATTCTAAAAACTTAACTCGATGATTTCAGATCCAAAAGTCGGTGAGTGCGCGCATGGAGTTCACCACGAAGCTGGAGCAGGACGACATGGAGGGTGTGGATGAGAACGAGTGGCAGGAGTAGCGGTGCCTGCGACGGACATAAACCAACACAGATCACAGTTTACAGAATTTAGCGTAAAAGAAATCATATAACTGGGAGTAATACTTTTTTTTTTTTTGTTTGTTTTTTTAACAAACTTTGACATGACAACAAAAGGAAACACAGTGGAGCAGCGATATATATAGAGAACTCTATAGTTATATAGTTAAGATGAAAGTAAAACTAAAAAAAAAAACAGGACCATCAACAAACACACTCACACACACAGTCCTTTAGTCCTTTAGTCCTTTAGTCCTTCGTTCAGTTCCTCACTCCTCCTGTTGCTCAATATTTGCCAAATTATCATTCATAAGACAATTTCGTTTCGTTTTGTTTAACGTTAATTTTTGTTTCTATTTTTTTTTTTTAAAGTGTTTGTATTTTTTTTGTAATATTTCAATTTAAATTTACATTTACATCTACATATTTATATATATATTTATATGTTTTTGTAGGTTTTTTTTGTAGGTTTTGTTTGTGTGCTATTTAAGTAGTTAGTGCAAAATTAGTTAAGCCTATTTAGGTGTTTTATCATATATACAATTAATTTCCTTCAGTTTTGGTGGCCATACTTATATGAAAATGAAAGGATAAGGATATAACCGATAGCCGATAGCCGATAGCCGATAGTATCCTGTTTGCATGCTCGTGTGTGTGAGCAAGAGAGACACAAAGGAAGTGTGTGTTTCGCCTGTCTGTCTCCGTCTTTCTCATTTCTCAAATCTCACTTTTTTACTTCACAAAAAACTTGTTTTTTTTCTTTTTTTTCATTTTTCAAATTTTCCCAAAACACCCAAATCGAGCCGATGTTTAGCCCTTTTAAAAGCGTATTTCTTCTAGTCCTTCGCATCGCTCGATTCCTTATCATAGACCTTATGATAAATCATAAAAAAAAAAACAACATATAGACTGTAGCCAAAAAAAAAAAAAAAAGAAAAAAAAACTGAAAACTGAAAATGGAAAGGAATTTTTGAAATGTATACTGAGTAAATCAAACATAAACTGTAACAGCCGAGAATCAAATCGAATGAATATGAAAGCCAAGCGACAGACAAGCAAACAAAAAATATGAAAATATTCCAAAATGTATAACGAAAAGACTTGAACAGCCTCCCCCCTTTACCCTCATTCCTCAAGTAAAGCTGACACAAAGGATATATTTAGGTATATCCTAGGATATATCCTCGAAGGAGGAAAGATAACGTTGCCATTTAACATGAAATGAAACATGAAACATGAACATGACTTTGTAATATCACAATAGGAAGGGAACGTAACTCTCGATTAGCATTATCCATTATCTAGGCAATAGAGTTTTGTACTTGCAATAGACTATATATATATACCACATATATATTTTGTATAACAATCGTAACAAAAACGCAAAAAAAAGAAGAAATTAAGTCAAAAACTTAGAATTGACTGACGACTGAATGCAAAAAAATTCCAATATTTTGAAAACACACAGACACAGACTCGGGTAATGGGCAATATTCTGCTAACTGATAACTGATAACTGATAACTGATAAAGGTTCTATCAAAAATCTATATATATATTTATATAAACTTTCAAATAGCAAACAACAGCAAATCAATTAATTCCAATATCCACAAATGAAAAGTCCAAGTTGCATTTAAAATTAAAACATAAAACATAAATAATTCCGCCATGGAACGACTGAACCGTAAACCGAACCGAAAAAAAAAAAAACAAGAAAGTTATAATACTTATGATGGATGATGCCCCCAGATATATAATATATACAAGTACATCCATAGAGATTTTGTGTGAGGGATTTCGAGGGATAAGCCAAGCCCCCTCTAAGATATTATGTCATTCTGTATTTATTAGCCATATTCGATTACGATTTTCGAACGTCTCTCTTATTTATATTTATATATCTATAAACAATACCAATATACAAACAAACGATATATAATATGATGATAAAGGTTGGATATTAATTTTCGATTAATACAAAAAGTATATCGGATGCGAAAGCGGAAACGGAAACGGAAATGGAAATAAAAGGAGAAGCATAAACATTATTTATATAAAAGAAAAAATACAATTTATTTTACAGTACGAGTACTCTCCCCCCAAGAAAAAAAAAAAAAACAAAAATCCGATACTTTAGCATTAAGTTAATTACAATAATTAATAATGAAGGCAAAAATATATTTATATACATAATTCAATAAAACAAAAAACAAATGAAAAATATAAACTAACAACCAAGATATTGATATTATTGATTTTTATTCGAAATAAGGGGAAGGTCTATCTTATCTTATTGAGTTTTATTTTTATTTAGTAAGGAGTTTTTTTTTTTTTGGGTAACCAGGACAACCATGTCCTGGTGTTTAGTTGCCCACGTGTTTGGATCATCGAACAAACAATCCAAGAAGGTTTTTCCACTTTTTCCAGTTGCAGTTTTAGTTGAGTCTCTGAATGGCATAGAATCATATATATATAGGGATATATATATCTTCCGATCTGGGGGGGATCTGGGAACATGAAATTCCTGCTGAAAAAATGCCTCCGCAAAAAGGGGCCGGAAATGAAACCCGGCGCCATCTTGGACGCCGTCATCTCCCAGTCCTCAGCCACCGCCTGCAAGTGTCTCCTTTATAAGCTGGCGGACTACAAGAGGGGTGAGTACTTTGTACTTTTACTTTTCTAAATAATATTAAAGGATCAAAAATAATATTCATAACATCTTTGAGTATCTTTTCTTAAGTATATGGTATGTCGTTTTTTTTCTCTGTTTTCATGAGAGACCTTTTTAAAACGACATAACTCCCATAACCCCCAAGAAAAGTATATAATTTTCAACCGTATTTATTCCGTATTTATAACCCCTGACCAGGTGGAGATCTGATCGATGCAATCAATTCCGGAGGCCTCATTGCCGTGGAGCAACTGATCCGGGAACAGTTCGGGGTCTTCATGTATAACGATGGCAAGGGTCAGGTGATCAACCGGGCGGAGTTCCTGCGCTGGAAGTATCGCGATCACACCGAAGTGACCATACCCATTGAGGCGTCCCTGTCCATACACGATCCGCTGGGCAAGTGGGAGGATCACAAGGCCTGCTGGCAGATGCAATATCGCGGCGCTCTAGGCGAGAGCCTCCTGCATGTGCTTATCATTTGCGACTCCAAGGTGCACACCAAGCTGGCCCGTGTCCTGCTACGGGTCTTTCCCAATCTGGCGCTGGACGTGATGGAGGGCGAGGAGTACTTGGGGGCCAGTGCCCTTCACTTGTCCATCGCCTACAGCAACAACGAACTGGTGGCGGACCTCATCGAGGCGGGGGCGGACATCAATCAGCGGGCCATTGGTAGCTTCTTCCTGCCAAGAGACCAGCAACGTGCCCACCCGGCCAAGAGCACCGACTACGAGGGATTGGCCTACATGGGCGAGTATCCGCTGGCCTGGGCCGCCTGCTGTGCCAACGAGAGTGTCTACAATCTCCTGGTGGACTGTGGCGCCGATCCCGATGCCCAGGACTCGTTCGGCAACATGATTCTTCACATGGTGGTTGTCTGCGACAAACTGGACATGTTCGGCTATGCCCTGCGACATCCCAAGACCCCGGCCAAGAACGGAATAGTTAACCAGACGGGTCTGACGCCTCTCACCCTGGCCTGCAAGTTGGGACGGGCGGAGGTGTTCCGCGAGATGTTGGAGCTCTCCGCCAGGGAGTTCTGGCGCTACAGTAACATCACCTGTTCCGGCTATCCTCTGAATGCCTTGGATACCCTGCTGCCAGATGGAAGAACCAGTAAGTAGCCGATACGGTAGAAGATCGAGTTACAAATACATTTTTTTTTTCAACAGACTGGAACTCGGCATTGTTCATTATCCTCAATGGAACTAAACCGGAGCATCTGGACATGCTGGATGGCGGCATTATCCAGCGCTTGCTGGAGGAGAAGTGGAAGACCTTTGCCCAGAACCAGTTCCTTAAGCGTCTGCTCATCCTGTCCACCCATCTGCTGTGCCTCTCGGTGTCCGTGTACCTCAGACCGGCTCACGACGGTGAAGGGGAGGACGATGAGGCGGATGGCTCAGATTCGGCAGCAGCCGCTCTCCAGGATTTGGATATGGCGGATGCTAATGGTGATGACGATGGCGATGGTGACTACAATGCCCAGACAGTGGCTAGATACTGTGCGGAATTGGCCACCATAGCCGGAGTACTCAGCTACGTGATTTTCCAACAAGGAGATGAGATCAAAAACCAAGGACTTTCGGCATTTCTCAAACAGCTGGTAGGGATTCAAAAGGAATTTATGATAAAAGTTGGTTAGGCAATCATTAAATGGTAACTTGTCACTATTTACCAGTCTCATGCCCCGGCAAAGGCCATATTCCTGTTCTCCAATCTCCTAATCCTGGCCTGTATTCCATTTCGGTTGATCGGTGATACCGACACGGAGGAAGCCATTCTTATATTCGCTGTTCCAGGTTCCTGGTTTCTACTTATGTTTTTCGCTGGGTAAGATTATCCATCGTGATGCACTTTAATCTGGAGTCTGGAATTCTTCTCCCACAGTGCCATCCGTCTAACCGGACCCTTTGTTACCATGATCTACTCCATGATCACGGGCGACATGTTTACCTTTGGCATCATCTATTGCATTGTCCTCTGCGGGTTTTCCCAGGCGTTCTATTTCCTTTATAAGGGACATCCGCAGGTCCAGTCCACCATGTTCAACACATACACCAGCACATGGATGGCTCTCTTCCAGACCACCTTGGGTGACTACAATGTCAGAAAAATGATAGATTTTTTTTACGATTTATTTGAAATTAAACAAACTATTGATTGCAGTACCCCGATCTTAACCAGACGACCTACCCAAATCTCTCCAAGACCGTGTTCGTCATCTTCATGATCTTCGTTCCTATTCTGTTGCTCAACATGTTGATTGCCATGATGGGTAATACCTATGTTACGGTCATCGAGCAGTCGGAGAAGGAGTGGATGAAGCAGTGGGCCAAGATCGTGGTCACTCTGGAGAGGGCTGTGCCGCAGGCGGATGCCAAGGGCTACCTAGAGGCGTACTCCATACCCCTGGGTCCCTCGGATGACTCCGGATTCGAAGTCCGTGGCGTGATGGTGATCAAGAGCAAAAGCAAGACCAGGGCCAAGCAGAGGAAGGGAGCTGTATCCAACTGGAAGGTGGGTAATTCTGCGTCAAGGTGTCACCCTTTTTTTTGTACCAAAAAATTTCTCAAACTAATCCTCACCAGCGTGTGGGTCGTGTTACGTTGACGGCTTTGAAGAAACGTGGAATGACCGGCGAGGAGATGCGTCGTCTTATGTGGGGACGCGCCTCCATCTCTAGTCCCGTGAAGGTAACCAAACAGAAGCTCAAGGATCCTTACAATTTGCACACGGAATCGGACTTCACCAACGCCATGGACATGCTGACCTTTGCCAATAATCCGGCCTCCTCGAACGGTGTGCCCCTGCGTGCGACAGCACCACCGCCGCCCGCTCCTCCGGCGCCGGATCCCTTCCGGGAGTTGATTATGATGTCGGATCAGAGACCCGAAAACCACGATCCTCACTATTTTGCCGGACTCCAGCAGTTGGCGAACAAAGCCTTCGATCTGGTAGAGCAAACTATGAAGACTCAACCCCAGCCGGCTGCGAAAAAGGTGGTGGATCCATCAACTCCCCTTTTGGTAACCACTCCGGGAGCACCAACTCCCCCGGCCGTTGCCACGCCAGCTGCTCCCGCCACCGCTCTGGCTGCCATGCCCCTGCCCATGACGAATCTGAGCAATCTGTTTCAGGATCCCAAAGACATTGTCGATCCCAAGAAGCTAGAGGAGTTTATGGCCATGCTGGCCGAAGTTGAGACGGAGGAGAGCGACAGCGGTGGACCCATTCTGGGCAAGCTTTCCCTGGCCAAGCGCACTCACAATGCCCTGTCCAAGGCGGACATACGCCGGGAGCAGCACCAGAGCTTCGAGGGTCACAGTCATGGCCAGTTCCAGACGATGTCGTCGGTGTGGGCACCACCCGGATTGGATGTGGATACGGTACGTTCAAGTGATCATAATCATAGGACATAATCAATAAACCGCAGCCAATTATAGGGCTTCCATTTCGATGAGGCTGTGGCGGAGGAGGTGCTAACCATCGAGCAGGAGGCTGAGGTGGAAAGCGAGGATCTGCCCACGTCCGAGGAGGTGCACGCCACCATGAAGCAGTTTCACCTGCGCAAATGCCAGCCATCGCAGGACGAGGCAGCTCGTCGTGCCAAAAGTGCACGGATACGTCGCCGCAACAAGTGAGTAATGAATTCTGACTTCCATACCGCCAAGTATACAATCCTAGGACTTCATTTCCAGTCGAGTTTCTCCGGAGGAGAGCGAAGCAGATGATGGGCAAAGGGGTCGGTCGGCGGCCCATGCATCTAGGAAATCACGCACATCGCCACCCGATCCCCTTGAGCCCTGGAGTACTCGTGAGCTGCAGGACATCAATAAGATCCTGGCTAGAAAGTGAACAGAGAACAGAAAACAGAAAATAAAAAGCACAAGCTATTTCTGGCACATAGTCCTTGGTGGCTTATAATTGTTATCAGAGCTTAGCTTAAATTTTAGAAGTACAAATACATAATAAATCGCGGATGCCACTTGAAACCGTGGATTCCGTATCCGTCTCTAGGTTCTCTTCTAAGTGCTACGTTTAAAATTGCGGTTTTTTGTTTTTTTGTGGATTTGGAACTGGATCTCAGGATGGGAGTTGGGATTGTGTTGGTTGTTTTGGTGTTTTTGGTGGAAGTGAAACCTTCGCTCCGATCAGAGGGACAGCAATAAATTACAATTGAGAAATCGTTTCTACACTTACAACTCTAACTATATATAATCTTTCTCTCCGATATACAAACGTAAACTATATTTTATACAAATTGTGCTGGGCTGGATGCTGGATTCCAAATTACTGTTTTGTCAACCCAATCCTCGATATGGTAACCATTGCGCATTGCACGCCGCCTCCGCCGCCACTGCCACTACCACCGTCACCGGCTTAGGTCATTCGCTTTTACCGAAACCCTCCGGTCAGGTTTCGATCTGTGGCAATGTTGCTTTGTTGCTGCTGTTGCGCCTGTTGCTGCGCCTGCTGCGTCGCTGTAGAGTTTATAAAAATAGGCGTGGCATTGGCATTGGCCTGACTGAGATTTGGATGCTGCTGTTGCACTTGAACCTGGACCTGGGGCTGGGGCTGCTGCTGTTGCACCTGGACCTGCGGTTGCTGTTGACTGACTGCCGCGGATGCGCCGCCCAACTGGAGTATCTGCTGCGCCGTCAGCAGTTGCGTCGGGATGATCACCTGCTGTTGTTGCTGCTGCTGCTGCTGCTGTTGCTGGTGTTGCTGTTGCTGTTGTTGCTGCATCTGCAGCCGGAGCAGATGCAAGTGGTTCGCATTGATGGCGATCTGAGGAGATTTGAGGAGATCAAATGGAGTTTGTTTCTGGAATCCAGCAATCATAGAAGAGAACTTACCGGCACGTTTGTCAGCTCCCCCGTGGGTGTGACCACCTGCTGGAGCAGTTGGATCTGTTGCTGTTGCTGCTGGGCCTGCTGTTGCTGCTGCTGCTGCTGGGCGAGATTCTGGAGCAGGGCCGTCTGCTGTTGCTGCACCGTGGCTGCCGGTGCTGGGGTGGCCGTCAGCTGGCCATTGGGACCGGCGGTGAGGATCAACTGCTGGGCGGGCTGCTGGGCGGCCACAATGTTGAGGCCCAGACTATTGGTCAAATGATTCTGAGCCGGCTGCGCCGCCTGCTGACCCGGCAGTGCAATGAAATACTGCAACTGCTGGGCTCCCCCATGGCCGGCCTGCTGGATTATTTGCACTTGCTGTGGATGGGCCTGCTGTTGCTGCTGTTGTTGCTGCTGCTGCTGCTGGGCGACGTGTTGTTGCTGCTGCTGGAGTTGCGTCGCAAACAGGTCGGGTGTGACCGTGCTAAAGCCTAGAACCTCGGTTGCCGTGGCTGCTCCACCAGCGTCTAGCTTGGCAGCAGGTACGGCAGATGCTCCCACCACGAAATTGGCAGCGTTTCCCGTTGATCCCGTGACCGAAGCCGCAGAAGCACTAACGGTAGAGTTGCCCACAACGCCCGCGCTGCCGCCGGTGGACGATCCGGAAGAGGTAACACCTGTGGCACTCCCGCTCGATCCACTCGATCCGGCCGTATCCTTCGTTTTCTGCGTTGACGACGGCTTGATCTCCTCGCGCGGGACAATGTCGATAAGGAAGTCGAACTGATCATAGTTGGCGATCGCCTGGGCAATGTCGGATCTCTGCAGCGTGCGTCGTCTGCTCTCCTCGGTGTGCACCCACGCGTGCATCGTCAGCTCCTGGATGAAGTACTCGCAGGCCTTGGCAAACAGCAGCGGCGCTTCGCCCGCTATCATCTTGGCGTTCTCGTCCAGCTTCATTATCTTCTTGATCCGCGCCAGCGGCAGTACCTGATGCTTGGCGTCAACTTGCCCGATTCCATGCACTTCATTCACGATATTCGGCCAGAAATTGTCGATGGTGGGCGGGGGTTTTCGCACCACCTGCGCCCGCGCTGCTTTACCCTTTGGCTCCTTGGCCAGGGCGCCGGTGGTGGTTGTATTCACAGTAACGCTCAGGCTGGGATTGACGATGGTGCAGGCATTCGAGACCAGGGTGGCCTGCATGGGCAGGCTGAGGGTGGTGGTTCCAGCACCAGTTTGATGCTGCTGTTGTTGCTGCTGCTGCTGCTGCTGCTGGGGATTACTGGTGGTCACCACAACCGCGTTGGGCGTCCGTCGCTGTAGCGCTGGAGTGGGTGGCTTTCCCGCACCATAGGTCGTTCCCAGCTCCACCTTGATGGGTGTCACGGTTATGGTGTTCTCGAACAGCGTGCTGGCATTGCTGGGGTTGCAAGAATCCCGGGTAATTAGCAAAAATATGACAGAAAATGAGCCAAGGGGAGGGGTTGGCTAGTTGGCTGGATGGAGCCAGCATTATTTACCTGTTTGGCGCCTTGCTTGTGCCGCCGTTGTTAGTGGCGTACATGACCCGGTTGGCTGACGTGGTCTGCGGTGCGATGGCGGCAACGGTTGGGCTTTGGCAGCCGGCTGGAAGGCTTAATTTTGGTTAAAATCAACGCTGATTATTCGCAAATGCGCAATGCACACATACACGCGAACAGTGTGGCAGCCTCCGGCGAGGTATTAATACCACCCCATCAAACACCAAAAGTATTCCCGGCTATCGATAAATTTCTTATTGGCTAGAGATGCATGAAGTTTGAATTTAATAAAGCGGGAAATTTATTTTTGTTATAAAGCAGTATAAAACAGTTGAATACGAAACATATTTAGAACTGAGAAATTTAATTATTTTCGTCAGCTTCAAGAGATTTTACATATTAGCGAAGAGACCGTTGTTGTGGTATAGGGCGTGGTATATTCGTGACTGCTTAGTATTTTAAACCATTCTTATCTAATTTCAGAATATAGAATTTTTAATAATGTAGACTGAAACACGAGTAATTTAAAATTAAATATAACTATGAAATTGATTTAGATTAGAAAGAAAATGTTTTTGAGAAACACGTGGTATATTCAAGAATATACATATATCCGCGTTTAGTATATCCGCGAGATGCGAATGGTATTGTTGAACGCGCAATCGGCGGCCACACAGTTGCATTTTGTTGTTGTTAAAGCTCGGCTCGGATGTGAAATTGCTCCTGCTTATATTTATAACGTTCGATCCGATCCCACGCATTGGAGCAAGTGCAATAATTGTAAGTCGGATCAACTATAAATGCCTTTTGTTTGAAAAAGGACATACGTTTTTTGCTTGCGTTTCCTGTGTGCGCCTTACCATTCGTAATTGTCTCTGGTTGTATACGTTGGGTACGCTTTCTTACCGCCCCCCTCCCTCTGTGCTTGTGTGTGTGTGTGTGTGAGTGAGTGTTTCTTGTGGATGGAAATTGTAAAATAATTAAAGCAAATATACAAATTTTGCTGGCGTTTTGTTGAAGGCAGCAGAAATAAGATAAAAAAAAACACAAACTCAAGGAAAAACGGTTTATATTCAGCACTTCTTCTTTGTGCGCAACTGCAGGGCAGGTAATTGTCTTCGAGACAGCTCTGGAGAGAGCGAGAGAGAGAGAGAGAGAGAGAGAGAGCGAGCGAGCGAGCGAGTAGGCAGGAGAGAAAACGAGAAGTGTGTGTTTTTTTTTTTATGTTTTTCTCCTTTGCATCAATTTGGGATTTTGGCTAAAACGACAAACCGAAGCAAACGGAAACTGTTATTGCCAATGGATAGCTCTCCTCACTCTCTCCGCACCACCCCGCCCCGCCCACTTAAAAAATGCACCCGCTCCCACACCCAAACCCTCATCCTCATCCTCTCTCTCTGTCCCACAACTCCCTCGGTACTCCAAGAACAACAATAACCGTGGACGGTTTTATTATTTTTTTTGTTTTATTATTTTCTGTTTTTTTTTTTTTTCGTTATCAACGCAATAGTTGGTCTCTCTCTTCATTTTGTTTTTGTTATTGTTGGCGTTGTGCAGCCCGGGAATGTAGATTGTACAGGAAATCTGTTGCAGCTCCAATTTCGCTTCTGCGCTCGCTGCACTTGCCTACTTGCCCCCTCCCCCCTATACACACACACACACACACTCTCACGTGCCGGAGTGCCGGAAAAACTCAATTAATGCCCATTATTAGTATTATTTTACATATATATATATGTATATGTCGCCGAGGAACTCTCAATGAGCAGCACCGCCAGCACTTGCCCCATTCAGCAACTCGTGGGGCATGGGAGAAATGCAACAGCAAAAACAACACACACACACACCCAGCCACACCACCCACACACACTCTCTCTCTCTGTCGGTCGGTCGTTCTCTCTCGCACTGTCTTGCGCCGTTTGCACCATCAGTGGCAGCGACAGCGACAGCGACCAGCAGCAGTGGCAGCGGCAGCAGTAGAAACAGCATCAGCAGCAGTCAGGACGAAAAAAGGATTTGCTGCAGACTGGCTTTCCCTACGCAGAAATGTTGTAAAATAAAAGAATAAACCGTAACACAAGCAGGTAAACAAAAAACTAACCGTTAAGGATATGCGCTTGGATATTTGGAAACGGAAATTCGATAGCAAGTGGAAGCGGAAATCAATTAGGAAGCAAAAAACAAATCACATGGTCAGATTTTTCGCCCAGCGCCGGCAAGGAAAATCGCGATTTTCTTTCACAGCAGCCGCCGCAGGCTAGCTCTATCCTTGTCGCACGCGCGCTCTCCGGCGCTCTCGTCCTTTTGCCAGTGTTCGAGTGTGTGCGAGTGTGTGTGTGTTTTTTTTTATGGCCCAATCCGTGGATGTATCCGTAGTTCTGGCCACATCCGCCACCGCCGAGCCGAGGAGGAGCGAAAATGTGGCAAGGACAACGGTTAGCGGCGTAGAGATCTCTGCCAGAAAAGAGCTGGCCCAAGGATAACCTTTTGCAATTACTGTAAACATCCTTTCACATCCTTTGTTGCTCTCTTTTTTCGCAATCTGATAGCAAAGGTCAACAAATATGGAAAGAAAAATGTGTGTCCTTGCTCCGTCCAGCACAAGGACTGCATTCCCAGTGACTTTTCCAAAGCCTTTCGCCCCTTTTGCTTGATTCCGGGTGTTGCCAAGTCTCCGTTCATCTCGGTTTAGTGTGAATCACATCTTCAAGGTGCCTATAGGCTATAGGCTATATCTTCTATATCACATCGTTGTGCGAACTGGAAATTGACTAATTTTAGCAAAGATTTGGCAAAGATTCGATTGTCGTTCGAAAAAAAGGTCTTTTTAAAGACGTTTACCCAAAGATTTGCTCGGAATGAATCATCCAAATAGTCGAGACACCTTTGAAGCGGAAGGCAGCTTATGTATAAATACTATCCTTCGAGAAAGCGAATCTTAAGCGGAAGGAAGCGCATGTAAGCAACAGCATCTATAAATACTATCCTTCGAGAAAGCGAATCTTAAGCGGAAGGAAGCGCATGTAAGCAAAAGCATCTATAAATAGTATCCTTCGAGAAAGCGAATCTTAAGCGGAAGAAAGCGCATCTATAAATACTATCCTTTGAGAAAGCGAATCTTAAGCGGAGGGAAGCGCATGTAAGCAAAAGGAAGCTCATCTATAAATACTATCCTTCGAGAAAGCGAATCTTAAGCTGAGGGAAGCACATCCATAAATACTATCTTTCGAGAAAGCGAATCTTACCCTTATCTTAATCCTAGCCTTATAATTCCCTAATCAGGGACTCGAAGAAGGACTCACTAGCCAGTGTCACGCTGGAGAATGCCTCCTTGAGAGTCTCCGGAATCTCTCTCTAAATGGAGTCCGAAGTTGGAGACATTTCGTGAAACATTTCCCTAATTGAAAGCAATTTAAGAAATCATTTATTAATGCTTTTTACAAATATGAAAAGCATTTTCCAAAGATAAGATTATTTTTAAGGTTAATTAGTTGATTATTTACGCCGAATGAAAGCAAGTAAACCAGAAACTGATTGCAGGATTAGATCTGAATCATTAAGACCATTAAATCCTTAATTTTGATTTTTGTTTTGTAGGTGCGTCAAGATGCGTCAGTTCAACATCTCGGTCATTGGACTATCCGGGACCGAAAAGGACCGCGGCCAGGTGGGCGTGGGCAAGTCATGCCTCTGCAACAGATTCATGCGGCCCATGGCCGACGACTACTTCATCGATCACATATCAGTGCTCAGCCAGAGCGACTTCAGCGGTCGGATCGTGAACAACGATCACTTCCTGTACTGGGGGGAGGTGCGCAAGACCACCGACGAGGGCGTTGAATACCAATTCAATATTATCGAACAGACCGAGTTCATGGACGATTCCACCTTTCAGGCCTTCAAGGTCGGCAAAATGGATCCGTATCTGAAGCGGTGCACCGCCACCAAGGTCTTTTCCGCGGAAAAGCTAATGTATATATGCAAGAATCAGTTGGGCATCGAGAAGGAGTACGAGCAGAAGGTGATGCCCGACGGCCGGCTCAGTATTGATGGGTTTGTCGTCGTCTTCGATGTCAGTCCCGTGCCCAATCGCAGCGTCGAGAAGCAGGTGGAGTTTGTCCAGAATGCCATTGCCAGTATATTGAAGAACAAGAAGCCGCTGGTGCTGGTGACAACCAAGAACGATGACGCCTACGAGCTGTATGTGCGGGAGGCGGAGAAGATAAGCCAGCGCAAGGACTACAAGAGCACCGTGCAACTGATCGAGACGTCCGCCCACGAGAGTATTAACATTGACCTGGCCTTCCTGCTGCTCGCCCAGATGATTGACAAGGTTAAGAACCGGGTCAAGATCATCTCCTACCACGACTCGGCCAAGTCGCGCAAGGAGCTGCTCGACACCAGGTCGGAGGCCGTCACCCGGCTGATCCGCAACCAGATCACCGACTATCATGTCCTCTGGTCGCAGGGCTCCAAGATGCTGTCGCAGTATCGTGAATGGAACGAGTTCCTCAACATTTTTGGCCACGACGCCGGCCAGAAGCTGTTCCGGCGTCACATGAAGAAGCTGCGCGACGATCATCTCAACAAGAAACTTGCTCAGTATTTGGACAAATTCGCTCTGGCCCTGGAGTACATGCTGCCGGACATCGGGGCCCTCAATATCAGTGACGAGGATGCGTGGGAGTGTGCTCGAAATTATCTCCAGAATCACATCGAGTTCGAGCAGTATTTCTTCGAGTGCCCGCAGGCCTCGTGGACCGAACTGGTCGACATGGACGAGGCCGAGGATGAGGCGCGTATACCGTTCGATGTCCTGGAGACTTCTGAGGCCGAAACGGTTTTCCGTAACTATTTGAATTCCGTGCAGCAGGACAAGAAGAAAATTGGGTACGAAAAAGGGGAATTGTTTGAACTATTTTGAAACCGAAATATAATATATACTTTGTGTCCGTTTTTAGATGGAAACAGCAGTTCAAGATGCTACTGGAGGAGTCTGGCTTTGTTACACCCGGCAAGCAGTTGTCCGAGGTGCGTGTCCTGTTCATGGGCCGCGAATGCTTCGAGGCACTGTCGGAGCACGACTGCCAACAGATCTACGACATCCATCAGGACGAGATTATTGAGAAGAGCAAGCAGAATTTCGTTGAACTCCTGCTGGAGCACGCCCAGTATTTTTTGCAGTTCAAGAACGTCGACAATATCACCCAGGAGGATGTACGCCAGATCACGGAGGTTATACAGGAGGACTCGCGCTACAAGATGCTCGACCGCCTCGACCAGGAGCGTCGCATGATGCTGGTCCAGCATTTGCGCTTCATTCACTGCCCCATCCGGGAGCATTGTCCGTTCTTTTACAATTGCGTCGATAGCCTGATCGAGGAGGTGCTCTCCGACAAGACCACCGGCAATCACAAAACTCCCACTGGCGGCAGCGGCGGCGGCGGCGGCGGCTGGAAGAGCTCCGGCAGCGGCAGCGATCGGACACTGAATCTTCTCATTGTGGGATCCGAGCACTTGGCCAGCGATTTGCTCAACGATATCCGGATCTGTACAGGCAGCAAGGGAGAGTACATCTACGAGAATCAAACCTATTATCTTAACTATAGGATTGCCAATGGCGACATGGAGGCCTTCAAGGCCATCGATGTCTATTCAAGTGGTCAGTTTTTTTTTTTGTTGTTGTCACCATCTTTTTTTTATTTAACTTTAACTTTAAGAACTTATCAGTTAAGAACTTCAGTCAGCCAGATTATGAATCAATTAAAAAAGCACGAATGTATCTCTCTTTAGGTCTCATCTGCGTTTATTCCAATCAGCAGTCCTTTGAAACGCTCAAGGATAATTTGGAGCGAACGCTGCTTTGCAATTTGGAGCTGGAGGACAAGTTTGAGAATCTGCCCATCGTTTTGGTGTATCAACCGCAGGACCTCAAGGAGAACGAGGTGGAGTACCTGCGCAGCGAAGGAATGCGTCTGTCGGAGATGCTGCACTGCGATTTCATCGATCATACGCAAAACCATCAGAAATATGTCTACGACATACTGAATATTGTAATCCTGTCGCTGAAACTGACCGAAATGAAAAGCTACGAACCATATCCCTCCAATCACACGGATCTACGCATCCTGTGCTGCATCTTCTGTGGCGATCAGTACGACATCGAGAACATTGTCCAGCCCTTGTTGGCCGAATCGACGCTGGTCAAGGCCGGCGAGCATTCGATTATTGTTGATGTGTTCATTGGCGATGCCAAGCGGCGGGTGGAGTTCATATTATCCTCGTACCATGGCACTACCCAGTATCGTGACGAACTGATCCATGGATATATTTACTTTTATTCGGCCAAGCGTCGTTCTTCGCTGGCAAACTTAAGGTGCGTTTCTTGAATTATTTCTTCAATTTCTATAAATATATTTACTTTACAAAATAATTTGGTGTTGTTTCAGTATCCTGGCTGCCCAGAATGCCAACATTCCATTACAAATAATCGCTGTTACGGAGAGCGGCGGTGTGAATGCATTCTTCAACAGTGACATCTGCCAGTTTTTGATCACCGAGGGCAATGCGGTGGCCGATCGTTTTAAGGGCAGCTTTATGACCTTCTCAGCGGATCAGTATGTCAAGTGTAAGTATATCCAAAAAAAATTCCCCCCTAAGCCCCTATAATATTAATTCATAATTTGTGAACAAAAATAGTTGCTTTTTATAATCCGTTCCTGAAAACGGCCTGGGACAACAAGTACGAGGTGGAGAACCTGCATGTGGAGGAGTCAATTACATTGGATTCGGGTGAGGGTACGCTGGAGAACTCGGTTAACCAGATGCCACGCCCACCGCCGCGCCACGAGAGCTATATGCTGTCGAATACATTGGGAACCGATGGTTCCGGCAGCGAGAATTACGAAATGCTTCCTACCCGATCTCTCAACTCATTAAATGGTAAATATTTTTTACGTTTATATATTTTCGATATACCATATATATAATATATATATATTTTGTCGATTTATATATATTGCAGAAGAAAGAGATATATCATTAGATGAAATCTACGATGACAACAACGAAAAACCCAAGCACCTGCATCAAAGTAAGTTCCATCCTGGCCACTGATTGGTGAATCAAGTTATATCAAATAAATATTTAGAAATATCCCCAACCCATCCAAAAACAAAACCAAACTAATTCAGAATTCGTGATCCCACAATATACATGAATATATATATATATATATATATATATATATATGTATACTTATATACTTGTATAAATATTATATATATATATAAAACTCTGTTATACATGCCTAATCTATCAAATTTATCAAATATATCTATCTATATATATATATATATAATAAATGAATATGAATATTCATCCATTCATTCATCCGTTCATTCGATTCATTCATCCATTCGATTCATTTCGAATTCATTTGCATTACATATCTAATATGCGCCATATCTCTCTCTATATATATATAATATATACTCAATATAATGATTATTATTAATTAATTAATTAATTAACCGATTAACGATTAACCTTAACCATTTTTTTATCGATTTATCTCTGTGTGTGTGTATTTGTTGTTGTCGTTTTGCCTATTGCAAACAAAATCAAACAAATTATATTACATTTGCTCTCCAAAAATACTCGAAATCAATCAATTATCAATATCAATCAAATATCAAATCAATTATCGAAAATCGAAAATCGAAAATCGAAAAAACGAAAATATATAAGGATTCCAGATATTCCCTCCTCCAACAACTCCTCCAGAGCCAGCCCCTCCAGATCATCAGCTCATTACATGCACATATAAGAGTCAATTCGTTTCGGCTTCAGAATCAAGTTTGGAAGAAATAACATGTAATCTAACTATTTGAATATATTTCTCCTATACAAGTATTCTCGTTTATATCTATCTCTATCTCTCTATCTATCTATCTATCTCTGTTTCTGTATCTTTAACTCTGTACCTCTATCTCTATCGTATTCATCCTTTAGAGATTCGTTTTTTGTTTTTTATTTGAATTATTTTCATATTTAGTTGGTTTATGTTTAGTTTTTATTTTTATTTTAGTATTTATTTTGGATCATTCGAAACTCGAAGAAAACACCAACGAAACTTCACAAAACCAATCAACCTCTGGGATATCCTTGGATATGAAAAAAAAAAAAAAAAACCAAAAAAACGATTCGTTTAAAAAACATTTCATTTTGATTATTCAATTATGTACGAGTATTTTGAAATTGAAGTATACGGGGAAGCGAATAGACTCAAACTCTGCGCAAAAATATCTTTAAGGATATCCAAACCCATCCATTAATCCATTCCAAAACCCGAATGTTTCCTCTTGTCAAGCATCCACCCACCCGGATAATTTATGTTTTTTTATTGCATTTGTTTTTTTTTTTTTTTTTTTGTTTTTGTTTAGTTTCGCGATTGCCAATAAGTTGTAACATATATGTACATATATACGGTGTATATCCATATGTCCATTAGAGCCAGAGCCCCTTATCCAGAACACACAAAATCCAAATCCATATCCAAATCCAAAGCCAATTAAGATTGGAACAAGATTGTAAAAATGTTATTTCGTTTGTTTGCTGTTAAAAAGCCCGAAAAAAAACCTCCGTTTTGCTTTTCTGTCTCTGATTTTTGGTTTGTTACTTTGTTCACTTTTGTTGATTTCGCATTTGGAATCCAAGTCCTGTCCTTGGAATTGGAATACCGCAATTATATAATAATAATATCTGATCTGTGTCCTGTGTTTACCTTTTGGTCTCATTTCTCTCGTCTCGTTTTCTCAACAAGCAGCGGATGTCAGCGGGTCAAAGGATTCATTAGCCACCCACGATGCAGGTTAATCCTTAGCTATAGATCTATTAGTTTCTTTTATTGGTTGTTTGGTTGTAGTAAAGAATCCTTAGCAAAAGAAGTCCTTAGAGCGCCGGGCTAAATGCAGAAATGTTTTCGCTTTTCGCTTTTGCAGAGTGGTTGGAGGACAAGAGCGACGGTCGCCGCAACATGAACAAGAACTCGATTTGGAACAACTTCAGTGGCTCCACTCACGCCTACACCACCGGTCGCCGGCACATCGACTCCAATCTGAACAAGATCCGCCCCAAGGGCCCCAGCCAGACACTGAAGGTGGGCGAGGCGCCCAGCCGCAACTGCCCGGCCATGAGCTCATCCACCTTCACCCTGCCCACCCAGCAGCCGGGCAAGCTAAACATGAAGAACTTCCAGCTGGTTAGCGATGCGGTGGCCAAAATGAATTTCACCGGCTCGGGCTCCGGCTCGGGATCGGGCTCCGGGTCGGGTAGCACTGGCCTCGGACTGGGCCTGTGCACCGGCGGCAGCGGCAGCATGGCCGACTCATATCTGGGTGGTTGTGAGCCGGTTGACAAGGATGGCAAGCGTTACGATCACGCCCAGTTGGATGGCGAAGACGAGGATTCGGAGGAGTTGGCCGAGTACGAGCAGATTTATGAAAACGAAGGTATAAAACGAAGGCTTGATCATTGAGCTTTGCTTCAAGATTTGAATATCATCTGTCTGTCACCTGTCTAATGTCCTCCATCTCCATTTCCATTTCCATTTCCATCTCCATCTCCATTTCCATTTGCATCCATCACCCAACTAACTCGCCGCCGCTGTCACACCAATTGTCCTCCAGTTTCCTCTTCACCATCAGTCAGTCCCCTGCCCTTCCCAAAACTCTTATTAGGTTAGGTTATAACCTTAATATAACCCCAACCCATCCATATCTCATCCACAGACTGCACCGAATCGGACAGCTGCGCCAGCTCCACAGAGCGACGGGTGCGACAGCAAAACGCTTTCTACAAGGCAAGCAGCAAGAAACCGGCCACCGCCAAGAAGCAAAAGAAAAAGAAGGTTGCGATTCCTGTCCAGACGCCACGGGTACCGCCGTTCGGCTATGTCAGTCCGCCGGAGATTCCGCTCCACTATCAGCGCATGGCTGTCGGCAGTGGAGGTGCAGGTGGCATCGGCATCGGTGTCGGTGTCGGTGTCGGTGTCGGTGGAGCAGGTGAGAAAAGTATGTGTCGTGTTTTGTCCATTTCTCTCTGTCTGTATGTAAGAAAAATATAATAAATAAAATCCTATTGATTCAAAACCATTCGTAACTTGAATTTAAAAATCAATTCATTTTACAGAGAAATCCGAGTCTGGTGTTCCCGAATTCATGAAGAGTGACAAGTCGCCAGAGGTAATAATGATTATTAAATTATAATCACTTGGATGGATATAGATTTGAATAAGTTTCGTATTTTGTATTCATTCGAATAGTATTCGATGGTGCCTGAACTAGCCGGAGGCGTTATCTTTGGCACTGAGAATCTGCCGGAGTACAACATGAATGCCAAGTGCATGAAGGACTTTGAGAAACTGGAGAAGCGACGCATCAAGGAGGAGACGGCTCGACTGCGCAAAATCCAGGAGAAGGAGAAGGAGCTGGAGAAGAAGAATAAGCGCAAGCTGAAGCAGAATGCCAAGGGTCTGGCCGAATCGGCGGAAGCGCAATTTGGCAAACTAATGATCAGTTCGGACAAGGATGAGATACCGATTTTCCTCAACAAGTGTGTCGAGTTTATTGAGAAGGAGGGCTTGGATTCGGAGGGTATTTATCGAGTGCCTGGCAGTCGGGCACATGTCGAAATGCTCTTCCAGAGATTCGAGGACGGTAAGTAATCTAATTGAGTTTCGATTACAATTTAGTTCTATTCGTATTTTTTTTTGATTTTTTGAACAGATACAAACACCGAAATTGATGCTTTGGACATACCTGTAAATGCTGTGGCCACAGCACTCAAGGATTTCTTCTCCAAGCGCCTGCCGCCATTATTTAGCAAGGATATCATTAAAGAGCTAGAGGAGATTGCCGGTTAGTAGCCAATTATCCAATTATCCAATTATGATTTGAATCTTATTATAAATCTGGCATTATATATATTATAGGATCCCGGGGTGTGGGCTCCTCGAAACTAAATGTCGAAGTCAAGACAGACCGAAGCTGTCGCTTGATAGCTTTAAAGTCGCTGCTCCAGAAGCTACCGCCCATCAATTTTGCCATACTCAAATATATATTCCAGCACTTTGTGCAGTAAGTCCTTTCTTTTCTTATCCTTTTCATTATTATCGAATATTGAATATTGAATATTAAATCGTTGTATCCTCCCCTCCCAAAAGTGTGTCGGACAACTCGAAGCTAAATAGCATGGATAGCAAGAATTTGGCCATTTGCTGGTGGCCCACATTGATACCCATCGACTTCACCGACATGGGACACTTTGAGCAGCTGCGTCCCTATCTGGAGGACATTGTCCAGACAATGATCGATCAGTTTCCGTATCTGTTCTGCGGCAAGGATGCTTTCGTCATGGTCTAGGCCTAGACCATTGCCAGGATAATGACCGGATCCTGGACAAACACTTGACCGCCGATGCTGGACTCGAAGCCAAAACGAGATAGCTAGATTCAATGTGTGTGTTTGTGTGTATGTGTTTGTGTGTGTTTGTAAGGGAGGTTGATTTATTGAAAATTTATTGGATTTATTAAGAAGAGGATTAAGAAGAAGGCAGCCCATCGATCGATCGATTCATTCAAATGAGGATCAGCAGCCAGGCATATACATATTTATAATATAGTATATACGTGGGTTAGTTTGTATGAGTGTATGGGTGTGTCCAATTTGTGGCATGGTGAGGAGGAGAGATATATATTTTATATATATAACATATATTTTGTATCGATGGCTTTGTTGTGTTTTCGTGATATATGTAAACGCGTCAAGTATGTGTGTGTGTGTGTGTTTTTGGGTTTTGGTGTATGTGTGTGTGTGTGTGTGGCGAGGTTTTTGTGTGTCCTTGTCGTTGAATCCTTTGAGTGAGATCCCCCAAAAACCCCCAGCTCCTGCTCAACACTTTTCACTTTTCTCAAAATCAGAATCAGTATCCGAATCCGAATCAGAATCAGAATCCAAACACTCCACATCCCCTTCTGAGCGGGAGTGGGGCGCCAACGACAACGCACAAATTAATACAAAAAACAAAACAAAACTAAAAAAACAAAATAAAAATAGAACTAAACAACAAAAACAAAAACAAAAAAACAAAAAAAAAAGGGGAAAAACAAAACGATAGCCAAGAAGGAATAGAAGATGGTTAAATAAAATTTACTGTGTATCTGTGTATGTTATATAACTGTAACTGTAATTTGTAACTGTAACTGTAACTGTAAACGTAAACGTAACTTTAACTGTAACTGTAAACGTAAACGTAAACGTAATTGTATGTTAAAAAAAAAAAGTAAACAATTCAAAATGAATGCAAAATCAGCAAACAATTTCCACATAATATTAATATAGCGATAACGATATAGCTATAAATACCACTAAATGTGTCTGTGTGTCTAGTTTTAAAGCAAAAACAAACAAATAATAAATTAAAACCGAAAAACAAACAAACAAAAAAGCGAGTAGGACAAAAAGGATATTACCGAATCGAACCGAATCGAACCGAACCGAACCGAACCGAAGCTAAAATCTAATTTTCAAGCTAACTAAATGTCAGTGTGTGTGTCTGCATATGTATGTGTGTACCATTCCTGTAACTCCTGTACGTGTGTCATCCATTTTAGATATACTCTATATACACATACATACATGCATATATGATATATATATATATATATATATAAATAAATATATATGCTACGATATAAGCAAAGAAAAAAAATGATAATTATTATGGGAAAACACGAAACCGATATCTCCAAAACTCGAACCTAAACTCAAATCCGATCTCTAAAAACCCCACTGATTGTCTACTAAATAATATTTGGCATTAGCCGGGATTATACGAAAACCCATCCTATATGTAATACTCTCTATCTCGCGCTGAGTTAAAAAAAAAAAACAAAAAAATAATAATAAATAAAAATAAAAACAAAGAAAAATAAACAAAATAAATATATGTATATCCAAAATCTCTGGTGATTTAAAAAAAAAACACTTGATTTTATGTTTCCAAAAGCTATGCAAAAGGATCAAAAACTAACATATTTCCCTGTGAACATTTTATTTGAGCCAATATTTTAAATTAAAACTAGAAATTCAATAAATAAAAAAACAAAACAAAATCATAAGCAGGAGAGATTAACGAAAAAAAAGGCAGATGAGAAATAAAAAAACGCAAAAGCAAAAAAAACGCAAATAAATAAAAATACAATACAAAAAATTGTACGCCTAAGTGTTATTTCTTGTAATTGAGCATTAATTTTTTACGTATATAAAAATGGAACTTAATTAATTGTGTATCTTGCGTCTGAACGGACCTCAAACTTAAAGGACGAATAATCTGTTGCCAAAAACAGAAGATAGAAGACAAAACAAGCGGTCGAAAATGGACGAAAAATGAGAGACATGAAAAAAAGAAATGAAAAACAAAAAAAAAAAAAAAAAAAAAAAAAACTTAACCATTATATAGTATAATTTGTATAGATGTGTGTCTATTGCATTATTTGTACACGTACATATATATACCGTCTATATATTACCGTATATATGTGTATGCATTTATTTATATACGCTAAAAACTAAACAAAAAATATGTCTAAAAAAAAGAAAAAAGAAAACAAACAAAAAAATTGTAATTGACGTGATGTGTAATGATATTTTTAAAAGCAAATTTTATGCCACGCCCATGCCAAGCAGCCACGCCCCCACCCATCCCTACCCCGCGGAAACCAAAATAAAACTTACAAATTAAAACGAAAAACCAAAAAAAAAACAAAAATAATTAAGATAAAGATAAAGAAACGAAAATAATAAGAAGAATAACGGTGATGCTGTGAGCCATCTCACCATCCCGCTTGCTTCCATCTTCTTCATCTACTCGTCACTGCTCTTCTCGCTTCCACGCTCTGGCTTTGGGCTGCACTCAATCCATATATCATTCATACCATCCATCCAGAGGCATTCCCTAACATCCTGGCATCCTGGCAACCTGGCATCCTGGCATCCTGGCAACCTGGCCTGGCCGAGTGCTGGAGGCGAAAAGGTGGAAACGCAAAGAGCCGATATTAAATCGAGAGAGTAAAATTAAAAAGTAAAAGAAAAAAACAGAAATCAAACGAAACAAAAATAAATTTGTGGGCATTTTCCAAATATTTGTGAAGCATTTGCAAAGCGACTTTTCATTTTAAT
The DNA here is from genome assembly GCA_035047325.1 of Drosophila vallismaia. Classification (NCBI taxonomy): domain Eukaryota; kingdom Metazoa; phylum Arthropoda; class Insecta; order Diptera; family Drosophilidae; genus Drosophila; species Drosophila vallismaia. Next base: position 7,536,703 of record JAWNPU010000025.1, on the reverse strand, counting down.
CAGGCAGGATATGCTATGCGGTGGGATGCCGATAACACCGATGCGTATACGCAATATTATACGTAACCATTCAAAATATTACGTATACGCCATGATGGATTCCTGGTAATGGGGGTTGTTTTGTTGTGTTGGCAAGAATACAGGACTTTCAAACTAAATACAGTATTATAAATTGTGTACCATACATATATTATTGATCGGTTTATTTGTGTATATAAATTGCAAAAAAAAATTGACAAATTTTAACTAATGAATGCGTAGCTGGTTGTATGCCAGACAGGTCCGTCTTAACTCTGTTAGATGCTGAACAAAATCGTTTCTTGTCTCCTGCGACGATAGCAATGTTTCGATATCCTGAAATGAAATATATTAATATATATTTTATATAATCGATCGTATTGAAACAAAAAAAAAAAAACACTTTAAAAACTTACATTGTCGTGGAACTCTATTTTACTGAGCTTTTCCAACAATTCTTTCAACTGTTCCATGTCAATTATCAACCGATCCATGATCATAATGGCGTTTTCAAAATTCTCAGCCAGACCTCGTTCGAGTGACTCGATATGCTTTAATTCTTTTTCATAAACTGGCTTCCGGTCGGATTTCCAAAATTTTATATTTGATTTTATAATTGATATTGATTTAGATCTTTGACAATGCTTCTCACTTTTAACGCCATCATCAATAAGGTCATTTAACTGACACATCCTTTGGCCGTATACACCGTCCGGGCCGAAATCGTTTTTCAGATCCTTCTGCATTGTCAGGATGTGATCTTTTAGGGCTGGAGCATTTACTTGGTTCAGTTGGTACAGCGATGTTTTTGCCTTGGACGGACCGCTGGCAAGTTCTCTGGAAATCGGATCGCAGATTATCAATTCCCAATCGTCCGATTGCCTGGGGCTGGAAAGTACTGTATTCAGGGTGGATTCGATGGAGACACTCAACTCGAACATCTCATTGGCGCATTGCGAGTAATGGTGGGCGGCGCGGGTGTTATCGGTCCGCAATTGATCCAGTCTCGACTTGGCCTCGCCCCAATAGCCGAGCATGTTTCTGTTAATCTCCTCAACTACCCTATCCATGTCGTCCAGGCCAATTCTTGTGATGATTTCGTTTTGGAGTCTCGCAACGACTTCAATAAGTCTCTGTACCGTTTTGTTGGCCGAATCGAAAGCCATTGCGAATATTGCGAATATTGCGATAAATAAAGCACACACCACACACGGATCAAGAGAACCTTTCTCCGGAACGACACGATCCCAACTGGTTCTCAGGCTGCAGCGTCACTCGTACGTATACTCGGCTCGTCTGTGTGTGTGTTTTGAGTGTTGTGTAATGACCGATAATGCAACACACACATCAGACTTCAACATGTATACGAATATATGTATATACATATATATAGTATGTGTGTGATTCTCTCATGAGCAAGACCATTCTCTATAGAATTCTCTCACTAATACAAATACGAGTAAAAAATAAAATTTTGTGAATCCCCCGAAAAAAGAGCTGTTGAGTCTCAGCTTCGAGTCGTATAAAAGACCTTTGTACGGACTGGATCCGTATCAAAAATGTACATACATACGTATGTAAGCAAACACAGATAAAACACACATCAGACTTAAATATATATATATATATTCGAATATATGTATGTATGTAGACTGTGATTGCCTGATGAAATAAAGAAAGACGATTCTCCGAGACACCGCCCGGCACCGCCCGGCATACATATACGAGTTACACATTCGTATACTCGTAGCACTCGTAATTGTTTATATTCACGGTACTAGTATTGTCCGATTTAGTCATCGCTGTTTCTTTAACGAAAGAGGTTTGGATTTGTTTTTCGTTTATTGCTAAAAGTCACAAATATATGTATCTAATAGCATGGGTACTTTCCATAAAATAAAATCCACGGACTTGGAAATCGGACTAATAACGATTTCCAAAATTTTCGTCAAATATCGAAGCGAGTTGGACAGAAAAGTAAGATTCTCAGATCTGCAAAATGCCATCGATGAAATCAATAATCGTGTGATGACAGGATACCAGGGGACGGAAAAAGCTGCAATCAAAATGAAAAAAGTGACTCTTTTGAATAATACGGCCCGGAGTAATTATGAAAAAGGTGTTGGCCTGATTTTTGAATGGTGTGTCAGGGCCATTGGGAAATTCGACATTATCCTTTCCCACATCAATAGTAAGAGTCTATCGAGGGTGGACATTGACATGATATGGTCCGTGACGGTAAATACCCTAAATGAGGGTCTGGAGAAAACTCTCGAATCATTGGAGCTATTGAATGATTCTCACTTGAAGGTTTCCGAGCTGAAAAACCTGTTGGATTCCGTTTTGCATGACCTGCACGATGATTTTGGATCCAATGGGTTCTACGGCATTAAGAAAGGATATCAGAAATGGTGCATAGAAGATGAGAAAGAGAATCGGAATAAAGCCATATTATTGCTAATAGGAGGAGGAATATTCATACCATATTTTTATATTGCTTTGGTTGGAACACCCATGCTTTTAGAGAAATATAATAAAAAAATAAGATCGTATCAGATGAAAATAGATGATATTGAATCGTTATTCAAAAGGTCAACGAAGTCTGTTCAAAATTGTAGGCAAGTTGTGGTAAATGGGATCAATCTTCAGTTGGACGAGGATATTGAAAACCTCAGAAGTCTTCGGGGCAAAGCATATTCCGCGGACAATGTAAGCTCTGCCAGAATATTCATTTTAAGTGATCATTCCCAAACGAATAATGAATATATAATTCATCTTTTCAGAGCAAATCTCTTCTGGATGCCGAAAGTTTCGAAATTCGAGCAATATTTGGTTCAGCTTTACAGAGTTTAAACGACGAGTGCCGCAACTATATAGAATGGCATGGATTATCTAAATAAATAAACGTGTATATATTTACCATACATACTATTTAAATAATATTTTGTTGTATATTTTATTTATTGGTTAATAATGTACACTTGTATATTGTATGTATATTCAGAATTTTTGAAAGATTATTATATAGTTTGAATTTTCAGTGACTTGTATGAATGACATTCTCTTCTTAAAGTCCTTATAGCTGAAATTAATTGGTTCTGTTGCTCTGAACTGGCCTGGACAACAAGTGTTGAAAAGTCCTAAAGAAGGCAAATAGATAGAATAGATTTTGTGAATATATCAAAAATACTCAAAAATACTTATTAATATTACTTACGCGTGGATTGCACTTCAGCGTTTCCAGATATTCAATATCCTTTTTTTCATTCTGCAAATTCGTTACCGCTTCATTAAGGATATTGCTAGCATTAGTTATATCATTAATCAGAATATTGAAAAGTTCTTTGATTTTTTTTATTTGTATATCGTAAGCTATAGTTTCTTGTTGAAAAATGTATTCAAGGATTGGCAACACTTTGTCTAATAATTCTTTACGAGCCTGAACTGGAATAATCCAGCCTGAACTGGATTTGAATAGGTTTTTTAAATAGTTGATATTTTGATGCCGCTCATCTTGCACTGTTCTGGTCCTAGCACTCAGATCCGCTGTCACCCTGGTACACTGGCCATTTATCGCGTAATCAGCATCAATATCCTTTAGCAGGCTTTTCAATAAGTCTCTCAGTTTGCCGGTATGCGCTTGCAGGATATACAATGAATCTTGTGACTGGGACAGTTTGACAATGCCATTGGTCAGCGAATGGACAGCCATGGTCCATAGGGCCTCTCGATCGCCCGATGGCAAGTCCTGACTAGTTGCATGGGCGATGAAGACATCAAAGGTTCCACTGACCGATACACTCAACTCGACGACCGGATTGATGCAGTTTTCGTAGGCACGAACGATATACGCGAGTTTGGAAAGCAGGCTGGGCAAGTTTCTTTTGGCCATACCCGGATAGTCGAGCATGGATGTGCTAATCTTTTCAACGTAATGCTGCACATCGATCAACATTGATATCGAACAGAAATCAGAGATATACTTCCGAACAATTTCGGCGAAACATTTAATGCATTTTTCAACATTTTTCAACTTTTCAATTTCATTTTCGTTTAAATTCATTTTTGTAAATTTTTTTCTTTGTAGCTTTGTAGCTATTTGGTTGCTCTTCTTCGGATTATGAACGCTCTGTGACTGCCCCAAAACGTTGGGGCTCCGAGTCAATTATGCAGTCGTAGTCGTCGGTTGCCTTATCGGACCTAGACCTGAAAGAGAGTACCAGAGAGTCTATATAGGTACATATATCATCTGCCAGGGAACGACGGTATGCGTATCCAACATTTGTATTTGTGCATTGAATGGTATTAGTGAATGTGTTAAATGTATTAGTGAGAAATATATATTATGGTATTAGTACTGTAGTACTTATTTCGATTTCAGTCAATCGGCGATCCTCAGCAAAGGCGGTAAGGTGTTTCCAGTTCTAATACCGAACGAATTACTGGGCCAGTCTACTCCAGAATCTATTCTAGAATCTTCGGCCATGGGTAATTTCAGCAAATTCCAAACTGAAATCAATTTAATAGCCAGAACTATCGTTAAATATCAAAGTGAGTTTGATAAAAAAGTGAACTTTATTGGCCTGCAAGATGCCATCGATGCCATTGATAAAGCCATGCTGGGGTACCAGGGTAAGGCGAAGGGAAGACTCGATCAAGTACGAGATTTGAATTCGGAAGCTCGCCACAAATACAGGTGCTGTGTAGGCGAGGTATTCGAGTGGTGTTGCACTGCCTCCGGATCATTTAAGGCTATCCATCCCCATATTCGCAGGACAGACATATCGGACCAAGATTTGTCATCTATTTATACAATGATTGATAGGACGCTAAGCTCTGGTCTCGACAAAATACAAATATCGTTAGATCTATTGAAAGATGTTTTAGAAAAAGCGTCTAAACTGAAAAATTTATTTGATTCCATTATGCACGATGTCCACGATGATTTCGGAGCAAACGGCTTTTATGGCAAACAGAAACTGAAACTGGAAGAAGCTACCTCCAATAGCCACAACTTGAGAAACTTCTGCATTCATGCAACTATTTCCACTATTTTCACAGCACTTGGCGGGTTGGTATTTGGTCCGATTGGGGCTGCAATCGGTTTGGGAATAGGATTAGCGGCTTACGGAGTGCATAGCCTTGCCGATTGGAACAAAAAGAAAGATCTTAAGGCACAAATGAAAGTTATTGAGGTTACTTTCGAAACAATTACGGATAAAATTGCGGATGCTAAAGAGACGGTAATGGTGATGATAAATGTCCTCATTGAAGATCAAACAAATCTGATTGAACTGAAGGGAAAAGTTGGAAGTGCAAACGAAGTAAGTAAAATATAAAAACAGTCTTATTAAGTCTTATTATTATTGCACGTTTAGGTTAAATTTATGTTGAGATGTGGCCCTGAGCTCCGAAAAAGTCTTTCTGATAATTTAAAGGATTTACAAGGATTGTGCCAAAAATACATGGAATGGCACGGATATAATAATAGAAATTATAATTTTTAGACGAATACTTGTATAATCAATAAAAATGTATATTCTTTTCAACTTCTGGAGTCTTATTAAAAAAACATAAAACATTTTTTGCGTATACGTGATATTTAGAAATAAATATTACGTATCCGCCGCGTTTATTTGTAAAGTGAAGTTCCATGATGATTCCAGAATGGTATACCAAGGATAAAAGAGCCGAGATCGGACAACCATAAGTTATTTAAAAACAAAAATCTGGCATTAATTTATTCACACAGTCGTCGAGTCTAGTCTATAATAAAAAAAAAAAAAACTTAACTAGCCAAAAGAGACGCGGCTATGGCCTCTGTGTCCATCAGGGTCAGTTTATTCGTTAGTTTGGACTTTTTGTAAGCGGGCTCCTTGTCCAAGTCGTCCTGGTCGTCATCGTCACTCTCGCTGCTGCCACCGCCGGGGACATCATCATTGTTATCTGCTTCAGCTTCAGATTCCGAAGCAGAAGGTGGCACATCACCATTATCAAACGATTTCTTCTTTTTATAAATCTTATCGGGATCTGGTAGCCAAGAGAGATCCACCGACTGATCACTATCACTGGCCGCATCCACGTCGTCCGCTTGGTCCTTCTCCTCCTCGTCCGCTTCTTCCTCGCTGCTGCACTTGGCTGCCTCCGCCTTTTTGCGCAACTTATCGCGCTGCAATTTGTGACGTTTCTTGACCAGCTCCCGGAACCGCTGCTTGTCATACTGATCCTCTTCGGTGAGCAAAGCCTTAGAGCGCACCAAATCGATGCCGCCATCGTCATCGTCGTCGTTGTCATCGTCATCGCCGTCATCGTCGTCCTCGTCCTCGTTTTTATTCCTTTGCTTCCTGGCAAGAGCCTTCATTTGGCTGCGTTCATCGGCCACCGATTCCCCTTCCTCATCGAACTTTAGCTTGGAGTTGACTTGCAAGTTCTTCTTTAGTGCCTTCTTGGCCAATGAAGCTTTGGTGATTAGCTTCTTTTCCCGCCTGGGCACCACCAGAGTATCCTCTTCCTTTTCCTCACCAACTTTTGGATCTAGTTCTACTGGTTCCCCTTCCACATCATGATCCCGCCGTTTCACCTTAATAAAGTCCTCATCATCACTATCATCCGCGTCTTCAGGTTCGCCCCCAAAGGTTTGCTTCTTACTGATCTTTGGCAGAACCTTGCTTATAATGGGGTCCTGATCCGAGTCTTGCTGTTGCTTCTGCATCTGTTTTTGCCGCCATATGAACTTCTCCAGGAAAGGAACACGCGGCGTCACAGCCAGTCCCAGAGATTGGGCATAGGCGTCCAGGTCCAGGCTGAACACATTGAACAGCCGCTTGTTGCGCATGAGAAAGACGGATTTTAAATAGGACAAAAATGCCCGCTGGGCAGTGGCCCTCAGTTCTGGGAACTGGGCCAGAAAAGCTTCAATCTTGACTCGCGGCGAAAATAGCTTCTTGGGATCAATCTGAACGCAGCGTATATCCAAATTGAGTTGCTCCTTCAAGGCACCAATCATATACTCCTCCTCACTGGGCGTCAAAACCAAAAGACATTCACCGCGGCTTTTGTTCCTTGCCGAGCGACCGGCTCGATGTATATACTGAGAGACATCCTCGGGACAATCCAATTGGACCACCCAATTAACGGCGGGAAAGTCTAGACCACGTGATGCCACATCCGTTGAGAACATGACCACATGGCTTTTTTTCAAAAAATCCTCGTAGATGGCAATGCGACGGTCCTGATGGAGTGTTCCGTAGAGGGACAGAAGCGGAACGCCCGGACGAAGCTTACAGAAAATCTCGTACAGATACTTGGCCTGCTTACAACTGGCCACAAACACAATGATCTTCTGCTTCAGGTGATTTTTTATAAAGGACCACAGCATCGTGATCTTGTCCTCCAATTTCAGAACCACATAGCTCTGTTGCAATAGCTCTGGCACTGCTAAAACAGCCACTTCTTTGGAGGTAGATGTTATTTCGCTTCCGTCTGCTTTCCTGCTGCCATAGCCATAGCCCACATAAACCGGATCCTTAAGGTTGAGACGTGCCAGATCTTCAACCGTGTTCGTTTGTGTCGCTGAAAACAAAAGTGTTTGTCGTTCCGGTGGAAAGTTGTCAATAATAGAGTTTAGTGTCTTTTGAAAGCCCATGTCCAGACAACGATCTGCCTCGTCCAGGACCAATACTTCTAGACTACTTGTATTAAACAGGGGATTCTCATCCATGTGCTGCAACAGGCGACCGGGTGTGCAAATGAGAATGTTACACTGATCCATTCTGGTCCGCTCGAACTTTAGATTCTTGCCGCCAATGATCAGGCCGGCGGAGAAGTCGTGATGCTTGCCAACCTTTTTAAGAGTCTCGAATATCTGATAGGCCAGCTCCCGAGTCGGTGAGATGATAATGGCAGCCACACCATCCGTTCGCGACCATTTGTTGATGTAAAGGTGTTCCAGTACCTAGATAGAATAGAATCTAATTTAATCGGATAAAGGATACGAACAAAGGTAATTGTACACTAACGGGTATCAGGAAAGCAAGTGTTTTCCCGCTCCCAGTCACCGCTGCTCCCAGCACATCCTTGCCCATCAAGGCCGGTCCAATACTTTCGCGCTGCACCAACGTGGGATTTATAAACTTGAACTCCGTCAATGCCTTTTGAGTTTTTTGGGACAGGGGAAAGTCCCTAAACTTGTTGATGGCCTGACCATCTATTTCCATGTATTTGGCCTTAAGATCCTGGATTTCGGCATCCGTGGCGGCCAGTTTAGACTTTTTGAACTCCTCCCGAGGGCGTTTCTGGTTGTTTTTATTATTTTGATTTCCTTTGTCCGGATGCGGCTTAAATCCCTTTCCGGATTTAAACCGTGGTCCAGGACTGCCCAGTCCCTTGGCTTTCTGACGCTGCATATCCTGTTTATGGTGTCCAAAACTCAATAGAAATAATATACAATAACACGTTCTAGGTTTTTGGAAATTGCACGCGGGTATGACCAGTGTTGGACAGCGAATTAAGGTCAGCTGTTTGAAAGGAAATATTCACAATACCAAAATTTGGCGTTAGGATATATTGCTTGAAGCGCCAAATTTGAAATTAATGTTATTGAATGAACAAATTAATTAATTTTGAAGTACTCGTACCAGTATATCAATAAGCAAATGCCTTTTAATTGACTTTTATAACTTTTAGTATTTATTTTTAAAACAATACACATATTCATATGGATGCACTTAAATTCACAATACATATCTATATAATTCTGATCAAATTAAATAATCGTTTCTTTTTTTTTTTTGTTTACCTCGAGGGGATCAATCCAACATCAATCCTTTTCTATCATTTCCGTTCCATTTCCGACGCTGTTACGTCGGTCCACCTTGGCCTGTGTAATTGTGCCTTATGGTAGTATACAGTATGCCTTCTTGTACATATTTAAACACATATAGTGCACGGAGCTATACACACGATTTATATAGATTCCGCTGATTTGCGCAGGGGTATGAATGTGTTATACGTTTACAAAACATCGACTAGAGAATACGGTTTAGAAATGAGCTTTCAACCAGGATACGATGTACAAGGATACATTGAGAGAGTTAGAATCGTCATTATTTTAAATGATTTAGGTGATTTAGGTGATCAGGCGCGGAGCATGCAGACCGTGTACATTCTCGATGGGCGGGCAGTGGGTGGCGCCCGGCGGACCCCAGTCGTGGAGGCCACGGGAATTGGCCAGCCGATGGGTCAACCGGTGGGCAATGCTGAAGCCGCCGCTTCCCTCCAGTTGGGTCAGCACAATGATCACTTGCCTGTAATGTTGCAAAGGGAAATTAGGAAAAATATCACCCAATAAAGATGGAAGAATATTATGGAATACCTACCTTTGCAAGGGCGGAACCGAATCCACCGTCTTAAGCTCGCCCCTAGTGGACACCACATTATAGCTCTCCTGGCAATCGCATTTCACATGGATCCATTTGTTCTCATGCCGGTTTTCCACCATCACAACCAGACCCGCCCAACCCTGCAATGGCAACCAAATTGTTTAACCAAATCCTTGATTTCAAAGAATCTTGTTTCAAATCACCTTGGTCAGGTAATAAGCGGTCATGCCCTCACGTCCTTCATGCCGTTGTCCTTTGGTCAGAGTTAGACTGATAATAGCATCGGCCAGGAGATGCGGCGAGGGACTGATCTGCTCCACCAGCAGACGTTTGGAGCTGTGAATGGCCAAGATGCACTGGGGGTACTGATGGGGATCCTCGATCCCCGTATGCCAGTGATTAAAAGCCAGACAGACGAGCAAATAGATATCCCTTTCCAGCATCTTGTGGCAACCCACAAAGCCGCGCACCTAAAAAAAAAAAACAATAATTAATAACCAACCAATCGCAAGATGAAAGAAAAAAAAAAAACAAAAAAAAAATCACCTGCCGCTTGCTGTGCTCCACCAGACGGCCAATTTCCGGCGCTGCCGGTGATCGTGTGCGGAATATCACAACGCACAGATCCAGCTGAGAACGCTGTGACTTCTCTGAATTACGCTGGCCCTCCTGGAAAAGCGTGAACTCCGCCTCGGTGGGCTCCAATACGGTAAGCAGGACACACGAGATGGAGCAGAGGGGCTGCAAGGTTCCCTGAAGTCGCACCTCGTTCCAACCGGAACGCACCTTGCAGATATCGATGCAGTCAAAATAATTGAGCACATCCTCAAACGAAATCCAGAAGACACCCTCGCTGGCGCCGTGCGGCATAAGGGCATCCCGCAGATCGTCCGTCCACAGGGATGAGTCATCCGACCAGTCGCCACGCCACGAATAGTGACCCCAGGGATTGCGCAACTTTAGCAGCCTATGGCCCTGGATATCCTTTACATCTAGCACGGAGTAGGCGTGCCGCGGACGCAGACCCTTTAATTGGTACTCCTCTTCATCCACTTTCATATTGCCACCACCACAGCTGGCGCCCATGAGGAAGCGAACACAACGCGAGCTGAGCAACTGGGCCCAGATCAGGTCCTTGTCCAGTTCGTCCTCGCTAGGCATTGGCAGGCTGCTTGCCTGAAGCGGTATGCTCTCGCAGGGAGCGCCCGTTAACGTGGCCAAACCTTCGATCGCCCGTCCGGACACCAGAGCCTCGTAGCAGCCATGAATCTTGGCCACAGCCTTCTCGATCAGCGGCACCCAGAGCTGCTTTCGCTTCGCTTGGGAGTAGACGAGGTGGCCACGTTTGTCGCAGGGCAGGAGATCATCCACCAATACGGTGGTCCACTTGCCATCCTTGCAGAGGCGCACCTACCAAAAAGAAACCCAACAAAAAAGATTGTTTAACAGAGAAAATACGTGAAAAAAGTGTGAAATGTTCCACCTGGTATGCTCCCTGACCACAGATTTCCTTGGTGACCAGCACCTCCTTGACAAGATCCTCACGTTCCGCTAGCACGGCCAGGGCGCTTAGTAACCAACAGTTGCCCAGCACGCCCTGGCAAATGTCGGAGGGCAGCGGTGTACGGAATACCGCCCATGGTGGATAGGCGCCTCCATCGCAGTTGATCTCATGCGGACGACGCCATTGGACAACTGGATTACCCTCGGCAGCCCCACCGGCAGGATTGTAATAGAGACTCTTCGGCGCCGGAGGAAAGGAATCGTCGACAAAGAGCTCGTTGTTGTCGCGGCAATACTGTATGATGTTTTGCCACTTGTTAAGCGCCTCAGTCTCCTCCAGCTGCCGGAGGTTCTCCATCAGCTTGCTCTCCTGCCTAATGTCCGCCGGAGTGAGAGCCACCCGTATGGACTTTCGGGCCAGTGCCTCGCCCAAGACAGCCGTGGCCAAGCCACGGGGACTGGAACAAATGTCGCAGACGACAGAGGCGGCGCAGTTCTCGTACGTGCAGGCCGGGCATTGCCACTTTTTGGAACTGGAACTGGAATTGTTTGATGGAGTGATGGAGCCCTGCTGGAGATTGTAGCCAGCTAGGCCAGCGATCGAGATGTTACGGGGCACGATAGAGCCGCCAGTGCTGTGACGTTTTGGAATGGCCCCCGACGAGCTTCTCTGCTGCTGCAACTGGGAATGTAGTTGCTGTTGCTGTTGCTGCTGTTGTTGCTGTTGTTGCTGTTGTTGATGTTGTTGTTGCTGTTGCTGTGGAAGTTGCTGCTGTATCCTGGGGGAGGGACTCCTGGAGCCGCGATGTCCACCAGCTGAGGAAGATGGTATTTGAAGCAATGGCATTGCCACAGATGTTAATGGAAGATTCAAAGATATCGGTGTTTTGATTTCTTGGCCTCCGACCCCAACTCCTCCTCCGCCTGAGCCTCCACCTCCGCCTCCGCCTCCGCTTGCGGTAGCTGCTGCTGCTGCTGCTGCTGCATCCTGCTCTTCATATGACTGACCATCAGGCCGTTCCCTTACAGCTTCCAAATTCATTGAAAGCTGCGGCTGGCGGTGCGACTTGCAGGCACTGCAAACCGGCGAATGAAGCGAATTTTTAAGGGTACAGTGACTGCAGGTCCAGAACTCGCCCTTGCGCAGGGTCATGTCCTCAATGGAGGAAATGCTTTTCAATTTGGATCCACCACAAACCACGCAGGCCATCGCCGTAGAATAGTTGACCAGAGTGCATTTTTTGCACGTCCACGGTTCATCGCGAGGCGTTTCTATTTAAGGATTAAAGGATTAAAGGATTAAAAGGGACGAATTAAAGGATGAATTTAATAATTTAAAAAATTTCGGATTTAATTAGAGGAAAATGCACCTGTTTGCTGGTGTTGTTGGTGTTGTTGGTGCTGTTGGTGCTGCTGAAGTTGCTGCTCCGGCTTGGCCTCACACATTTCACAAGTTTGGAGCCAGAGCCGATTGTAAGCATAGGAACATTTAATGCATGTCCACATCTTGTTGCGACTGCCGTTGCTGTTGCTGTTGCTGTTGCCCAGCTGACTGGTTTTATTGTTGTGCCTCGGTCCGGCTACAGGTCCGCCAGGTCCACTGGCAGCGGATGTGGTGCTGGCGACAATGAGGCGACTGCCACTGCCAGAATCATGCGTGCTAAAAATTAAATCGAAATCGAAATGATTCAATTCCATCAAAACAGAAACAGATCTTTTATTTTCTTACAAAAACTAAAACTAAAACTAAACTTTTAAAATAACGAAGAGGAGTCACCCGAATAAACTGGGACTGGGACTGGAACTGGAACTGGGACTGGGATTAGTCACCCCACTTGCCAGCCAGCAAAAGAAAATAATCAGCAAAAAAAAAATAAAGAAAAATAAGCCAAAAACTGATAAGCAGAAACCAATAATAAGGAATTTGAACTTTTCTGTTTAATGGCAATTACATTTTTGATTCGGTGGCCTTGCGTGGTCCCTTCCAGACCTTGGCATAGATGGAGTCCTCCACCTCCACCGCCTGGGACTCGGATTCACTGGCCTCGCCGCTGCTCCCCAGGCCCAGGCCAGCCAGGGTGCTATTGCCGCTATCCATGGGATCCGTGTTGGTGTTTGTGTTTGTGTTTGTTGTGGTTGTGACCATTTCGGCGCTGCTGCTTCCATTGTTGTTGCTTGCCGTTGGTGGTTTCTTTTTTAACTTGTGCTGCTTGTTCACCTGGGCATATATGGGCATTGTGGGTGTGTCTCCTGCTCCTGCACCTGCACCTGCACCTGTACCAACAGCACCAGCACCAACTCCAGCACCCGAGCCTCCACCTCCACCTCCACCAGCTCCCGGTGAACTAGCTATGGCCACCGCTGTGGCTGCCACTTGAGCCGCCTGGGCAGCAGCTGCTCTAAGCTGTTGCTGGGCCAATGCCACACATTCATTTTCATACAACTTGTTGCTGCTACCGCTGTTGCTGCTGCTGCTGCCGCTGCTATTGATGTTGATGTTGATGTTGTTATGATTATTATTGTTAATATTGTTGCTATGATGATGGAGACGCTCCTGCTGTTGCTGTTGCTGATGCTGATGCTGTGGCTGATGCTGCTGCTGCTGTTGCTGTTGCTGATGGTGATTAGAGCTGGGCTCCGACCACTCGTTCACGGCTATGAAGACGCCGTTCCGCGGAATGGTGAACTGCGTTGGATTCATACTCACTGCTGCTACTGCTACTGCTATTGGTGGTGGTGCTGCTGCTGCGGCGTGGGGTTTCCTCTTTTGGTTTTGCAGCTGGTGAGGCTGGTGATTCCCTCCTCCGGCAGCTAATCCCAATTTTTGTTGCTGTCGCTGCGGCTTGGCCTGATTTTGGTTTGGATTCAAATTAATATTCGGTGTTAGATTTAGATTCCCTGGATTTCCGGGATTGCCGGGATTGCTGGGACTCTCTTTGGCTGCCGACCGAGAGAGCGTCGTGATCGTGAAGTTGTACTTCCTCCTGGCTCCACTCTCCCGGACCACCTTGTGGTTCTGGTTCTTGTTGTTGTTGTTCTGCTTTCGCCGGCAAAAAGTATCGTTGGCAATGGCGAAACGTGAATTGCTGCAGGCGGCCACCGGTGGGGGGATCCCTGCTGGAAATCAATAATGGATGAAAACGTATTTGATTCTTGATTCGTGGCAAGTCTTGACAAATGGCATTAATTTGTAGAAAAATTATAATAAAGGCTTCACCTGCCACCTGCCACCTGCCACCTGCCACCTGCCACCTGCCACGGGAAGACTCACCTGTCAGCTGCGATGTGGGCTTGACCTGTGGCAAATTAAAGATGTCCTTGCTCTGGTTATTGGCATAGCAGATATGACAGCTGCGTCCCGAGCTGCTCTTGTCGATGGCCGTGCTCAGGCTTTGGGTACGTCGCAGACCACCTGTACCTGTTCCACCGCCGACAGGTAGTACCAAACCAGCACCAGCTCCAGATCCTGCCCTCGTTATGCTGCTTTTCAAGTGCCGCTTGTGGGAATGCTGATGCTGATGCTGATGCTGATGGGGGTTATCCAGCTCCAGCTCTAAACCCGGATCCCGCTGATGGTGATGATAATGCGGATTATGATGGTGCGGATGGTGATCGGATGCGAGCAGTTCACCGCAATTGCCGAGACTACCGGCCAGATCCTGGCCACGCTGATCCTTGTAGATGGGCGCCAAATAGCTAACCGTGTCACAGATGAGACAGTGCCAGGTCACGGAACTGTTCTCCGTGCCACAGGCATGGCATACCCAGCGCCGGTTGAGGGCCGGATTCGAAAAATGACGATATAGTTCGATGGAATTCTTGATGTATTTACGCGTATCCTCGCAGTCCACACAGTTGGCGGTCAGGTTCTGGCTGTTCCGCTGCGGCCTCTTCAAGCATCCGCGCAGCAACGACTTGTACACCTGCTTGTATTCGCTCCTGCAAAAAGGACAAAGTATTTGCGGACACGGTTTTGCGTTTTTTTCTTGTTTTCTTTTTAGTTTTTTCTTGTTTTTTTTTCGAATTTAAATTCGATTTATTTGTTTTATTATCTTAATTATTTGGTTAGCTACTCAAAGTGCACCCTCTCTGTGCTCTGGCCAATTTCCTTGGGAGGTCGTTCTGTTTCTGTTTCTGTTTCTGTTTCTGCTCGCCAAAAAAAAAAAACAAAAAAAAAAGAAAGGCTCCTCCAATCGATAAACTTGTAAACAATGCTTCTTTATCCAAATCGATTTTCCCCAATTCTTGGCCTGGCCTGCTGTTTGTTGTTGTTGTTGCTGCTCCCTGCTTCTGTATACATGCACACACACACACACACACATGGGGACACACACATACACACGCAACACATACTAATACACATTAAGCCCCAATCCAAAGACAATCAGCAGTGCTGTAGGTTTTAGCTTTCGTTGAAAAGTTTGCACATTTTCCAAAACATTTTGTTTCGTTTAAGAAGAAAAAATTGAAATAACATTCTGCATAATATTTTATATACATTTCGAAATTATGTCCTTATTACTCGTAAACTTAAATAAACTTTAAAATAACTTTGAAGGATAATTTTGAAGGATATTCAGAGTTTTGAGCGTTAACGGGATAACGGAAAACCGCCAGCACTGCCGTCCCACACATACACACAAAGGCAAGCTGTTTGTTTTTGTGGCGACGCACCGCCTCTGCTCCACTGGTCTCGTCTTACCTGGCAACCGCCTTGCTGCTGCTGCTGCTGCTGCTGCTGCCGCCCTTCTCCTTCTCCTTCTCCTTCTCCCTGTCCCTGTCCTTTTCGACGGCGACTGGTCCATCAGCTGGCCAGGCGGTGGCCGGTGGCGGTGCTGGATTCCGGCGATACGTTTGCTGCAGGAGCGGATTGGGATTGGTATTGGGATTGGGGAAGACTTTTCTCACCGTGCCGCAATTGAAGCATCGCAGCGACTCTGTCGGATTAATGGTGTTGCACTTGGTGCACGACCACTGCAGCACCGACGAGATGGTGCCCATGTCCAGTGGGGGAATCCCCGTCAAATTCGATGTTCCAAGTTCCACGAGTTCTCTGATACTCTTTTTTTTTTTTTTAGGAGGGTGGTTGGCGCGATGTTGTTGCTTTTATTATGATTATTATTATGATTATTATTATTATTGTTGTTGTTGTTGTTGTTGTTGGTTTCAAGTTGTTGCTGTTACTGTTGCTAGTAGAGTTGATGGTGATGCAGGGAATGGGGATGCAGCAGCAGCTCAAGATGAGCTTAACCAGGATGAATACCAGGCGATGGCTACCAGTGGCTTCCGTTGCGCAGCAGCTCCTGCGTTGCCAGCATCAGCGTTAGCATCAGCGTTCTTAACTGTTGCAGCACCGAACGCAGCACACATATTTGCCACAAACCGAATCAGAACCGAGCCGAGGACCAAAAAAAAAAACGAAAACCCGAGAGCAAAAACCGAGAAGCACACACAAATCCACTGGGCAGAGCCAGTCCCGCATCCACATCCGTACTTCTGGCCAAAGGATATTGCAGTTCCGATGCGAGATGTACGAGATGCGTGGGATCGGGATGGGGATGTTGAAAATCTCTATTTATATTGTAATATTTTCTTCGCCAAAATATCGCATACCGATGTTATTTGCAAATATATTTTCTTACATTTTCTATTTGGCCACACTTTGCAGCACTGTTTTTAACAGCAGCACTTTTTGTCAGCTTTTCAACACTCTTTCTCGAGATTGGCAGCACTTTGTGCAACCGAACGATACCATACTTTTCGTATGCTGTTGCGCCAGAGCTTTTATCTCAATTTCTGGTATTTTTTTCGATTGGTATTCAAATTTGCCTATCGATACTTTCGCAACATCACTAAAATTGAATAGAGTGACCGTTTTCTCGGGCGGAAATTAACAGAGTGGCATGTATTAGCTTTGGCGCCATATATCGACTATCTTTCAAATATGTCTTTAAGATCATTTTTAATTCGATTTAGAGCTTGTACTTATTACCATTTAGCACTAGTAGCTAGTAGAAACTCTTTAAGAAAATACAAAAGACCACGTGGCATCAAGGTCGTGACCCTCAACTGTCACTATCGTGACAGTTCAAAAATATGGACTTCCTACGCTTCCTAAGTTACATTTTATGAAAGAAACTCAACACACACACATCAATTTAAGATTAAATTTTATTAAAAAAAAATTCCAAAAAAAAAATGGACACGGAAAAGTATGACCAAATCACGCAAAATAACATGTATAAATTCGATGGTATTTCACAACCCAGCCCGTCACAATCACATTTATTCCACCATTTTGGAGTTGCCACAGATTTGTAGAAAAAAAAAATTGTACAAGTGTTGAATATTGTGGCAAAAAAGACAAAAAGATCGGTACGCGCCAAAAGCAACGGTAACCATAGAGCACTGTAACTCAAGATTATCATACGGGTTATCCTGGTGGGCAGGACAACACTAATTCCGATCAGAGGCACCAGCAAGAGGAAGAACTGTCAGGCGACGAGTCTATCTAAGGAGGCGACGGAGCTGTCAGCCGGACAGAGAAAAAAGAAAAAAAAAAACGCCACGCAAAGAAACGAAACCAGAACCCCGTACAACTCACACCAACTAAGCAAGAAAGGCAAATCAAAAAAAAAAAACTTGTACAGCAGAACAACAGAAGTTGAAGTAAAAAAGTAAAAAAAAATTAACAAAAAAAAAAAAAAAGTAGCCATAATGAATGCCAAGCGTGTAAAGTACTCGGCGATCAAGGAGGAGTTTGTGCCCGTCATCGTGCAGGACGATTCGGAAGAGGTCGAAGAGGTGGAGGCGCACGATGACAGCGGCGACGGTGAAGGGGGCGGCGAAACCGAATACACCTATGCCTATACCACAACCGAGGATGATGATAC
This sequence comes from Drosophila vallismaia, assembly GCA_035047325.1. Taxonomy (NCBI): domain Eukaryota; kingdom Metazoa; phylum Arthropoda; class Insecta; order Diptera; family Drosophilidae; genus Drosophila; species Drosophila vallismaia. The sequence continues at coordinate 7,518,909 of JAWNPU010000025.1, read as the reverse complement.
CGAAACGGCTGTGGTGACTCTCAGCGATCGGGATCACGAGGCCCTGGCCAACGCCCAGGAGGTGATTATCGATGAGAACGGGCACGCCGTCACCTTGCAACAGCTGGTGGAAAACAGCACCGTCGAGGAGGTGGAGACTATCGAGCAGGGCGACGGCACTCATACCATTCTGCACATTGTGCCAAACAGCATGCACGATGATCAGGATGAGGAGGAGATCGAGGACGAGGAGGTGGAGGACGGCGAGGAGCTGGATCAGGATGAGGACGAGCTGGTGGCGGTCGAGGAGCATGAGGAGGTCGAGGGCGAGGGCGAAGACGACGAGGAGGACGATGTTGGATCCCTTGTCTTCGAAGGCACCATCGATCAAAACTCCGAGCAGGAGATGCCCGGCCGCAACAAGACGTTCTATTGCCCCAACTGCGGCAACTGCTACAGTGCCGCCGGCTCCCTGAAGCTTCACATGCGTGCATGTCTGCGCCAGCGCAACGAAGTCTCGACCGAGGATCGCAAGTGCAAGGTTTGTAGCAAGGTCTTCAATTCGGTGGGCTATCTCAAGGAGCACATGATGCGGCACACCGGCGAGCAGCCATATCGTTGCGCCCGTTGCTATCGCAAGTTCGTTGACGAGTCCAAGTACGCCGCTCACATGGAGTCGCACAAACACCAGGACAAGCTCGAGGCCGAGGCCGTCGCTTTGGCCGCTCAGCACGGTGGCAAAAAGGTGGTCGTCAAGGAGTTCAACTGCTCATTCTGCTCCCAAAACTTTACCGTCGTCTTTGACGTTGGCCAGGTGAAGCGACGATATGCTTGCAACTCGTGTCGCGACAAGTACTCCAATGCCGAGGCACTGCGCCAGCACAAACAGCAGGTGGAGGAGAAGCGCGAGTTCAGCTGCGAGCGATGCGGCCGCAAGTTCGTGTTCGAGGGCTTTCTCCAGCGCCATCTGCCAACCTGCGATGGCAGTGTTAAGCGTCGTCGGGACATGAAGTAGAGGCGGCGCCAGCGACGGCGATCTCCTCCAGAGTCGCCGCCGCCACCACCACGCTACGTTGTTTTGAATCGTGTGGAGCTGAAAACTGAACAGGTTGACCAGGAGGAGGAGGAGGAGCAGGAGCAGGAGCAGGAGCAGGAGGAGATTGGGGAGATTGAGGAGATAGACGAGATTGAGGAGATAGAGGAACTAGAGTTTCTTGAGGAAGACGACGAGGATCAGGATCTGTATCTGGAGAAGCATCAGTAACAAAGACCACAATAATATCCTTACTACACTTTACACTTCAACAACAAACACAACAAAATATGAGCAGCTGCTGGCCACCAACATTTGGTTGACGACGCATTAAAAAACACACACAAAGCCAGCAACAACACACGCATACGCAACTTTCAAACAGAAAATGCCTCGAAATCTTCTTAGTTATTCCAAAGGAGAGCGTTTGTTTTTTTTAAATCCATATATTTATATATGTATTACGATTATATATAAATATAATATTGTTCACTTATAATTATGATCGAGGCCAGCAAGCGCTATAAAATAGATGCAACCAGGACAACGGATACGAAAGGCGGGTTATGGCCAATGTATAGAAACTATATTACTTACTTTTAATTACGACTATTTTATGGTAAATTCCGTACAACCGCTATTGTATAATTATGGATGGCATGGCATCGCATCCAATCGATGTTGAATTTAATAAAACAAAATTCCTAAATAGGGACATTAATTTGATTGTAAATTGTCTGGAATTCAAAAATTTTCACAACATCTACAACTACTAACAAAATTGTTATAAATTTTATTCAATTTACTCCAATTTCAATTGTAATATTTACTGCAATCCTTTTGATTTTGTAGAATTAACTAAACAATGTCTTGCTAAAAATTGCATTATGTATAGAGATTTTTGAGTCGCTACTTTCCAGGCTTCAAAATACTTCAATTGTACAATAAAATAGTCACATCTAATATTCTAAAAATAAAACTGAATTGGATTTTATTTAATTTGGTGGCTGGAATCTAACTTAGAAGGGGACTCCCCTGATCTGCCCACAGAAAATAGCCATTTTTGAGCACTGTTTCCAGTTGAACGGCAACGCCCCCGCCCAAATATCTGGTAACATTGGTCCTCCAGGAGCACAGCCCGCAATCCACAACCAACAACCCACAGGCAACAGGCAACACTTTTCCATTTCGAACCAATACGATACATGTAATTGAGTCAAAAATGAGCGCTTAAGCGATTCTACTAACAAAAAAAGTGGCTTTTATAATTAACTAATCCAGAGCAGGTCCCCATCCATCAAAGGGAATTGCTTCCAGGATTTAGGACCAGAGCTTGATGTGGGCACGCTTGGCATAGGACTTCCAGTCGGAGTGGGCATAGAACTCCTTGAAGATGGGTGTGACCAGGGTATCCTCCGGCAGGGTCTTGTACACAGGCTCGCCGTACCAGGTTCCCACCTCCCATCCGGGGACGTTCTTCATCAGCTCAGCTTCCTCGTCCCGGTTGCGACGCAACTGGCGCAGGAATTCGCGATCCCGTTCCGCAATCAGGATCGGGTAAATCACATTCTGGGCGGATCGCATCTCGATCTCGTCACGCTTCACCTTCTTAGCGGTCAGGGAGTAGATGCCCAGACCCACAGCAGTCACTGCCACATAGGCGCCGATCATGGTGAAGCCTGTAAGGTAAGGTTCAGTCCATGTTTAGTTCAAATCTACAAGCGTTAGCCATCGGAATTCAGAGGTCGGGTTCTCACCTGAAAAGTAGCTCTTGGCAGGCACACGGGCGTAGGGAATCTTCTTGTACCCGCCGGGTGGCGGAAGATCCTGTTTCGGGGCGCAATTTGGCACGGCCGTGGCCATGGTGACTCCTCCTGCTGGAAGCCAAGTTATCAGTCAAATAAAAATTTAAGATAATAGCCGCTTACGATTCGGTTAATCGGTGAAAAAAATGAAAATTCGACAGAAAAATCAAGACGCGTTTTGCATAACACCAGTGTCAGAGGTGCGCAATAACCGATAGACCTATCGATAAAAACTTTATTTAAAATTTTATTTATTTTTCATTTTCAAATAACGTGGGCAAAATACGTAAAAGAACGTTTCAATTTCGGTATATTTATTTTTACTTAATTAAATATAACTATCGCTAAACTATCGATTAAAAACTATCGCTCCACAAAACCGACCCATAGCAAGCTGTCAAAGTTTGTCCATTTTCGAAACGAGCTCACTTCATTATTATTTCTATTTTAATAAGTGAACACGGAAAAAATTCGCTTGGTAAATATTTTGTTTGACACTCATCAAAATGCATTTATTCCGCTACTTGAACGCTTGTTCGAGCGCCCAATTTCAACGTCGTACGTTGGCCAAAAAGTCAATTTGGGACTCAACACCATTCGGGCTCCACCGTTTACGCTCCAAACAGGGCGAGCCGGTGGTTGCCGAAGGAGATCAGGCGCAAGACCAGGCTCAGCCAGTGGCATCAAAAACCCAATCAGTTAAGCCAGAATCTCAAGAGGTCAAAATAGAAAAGGTAAGTTTTGGTTGAAAAATAAAACTATTGACCGGCTCCTCGCTGTCATAAAACGCGGGTAAAGGGGCTTAATAATTGAATATCTAGAAAAATTAGCTGGTAATTATGTAGGTGTAATAGTGAAGAATTTTAATTTTGACTTAAAAAGCGCGCCAACACTGATTACTTTGCGTGGGTGGGCCACCCGCGTGTTTACCAACACTGAAAATGAAACATATTTTAAGGCCGCTTGTGAATTCTACAATTTCGTTGCTTTTATAAAGACCTAAACTATAGTCTAATTATAATTGTTTATTATAATTGATTTGGAGCTATCTGTGCGTGGGGTTATGCCTATAGACCCTCTGTTATATTTTCTCTTCGTATGAAATGATCTTCACGTAGTATAATTGGTCTTTAAATTCTTGTTTATTATATATTGATGTCTGTAATGTTTGTAATGTCTGTTTTGAAAAAGAAAATAACAAAAATTGTATCCAATAACCATGTACCTGACAGGGTTACCAATCGCGCTAATCGCGGTCGAACCAATGTTGCCAAGTTCGAGCAAAGACAAATATCGATGTTCCGATATAAATATATACTTTGGACCGATTTCGACGTCTGGCGGTTCATTCAGTTCATTCAGCTCAGCCAAAACACTTTACACTCCTAAGAAAGCAGCCAATTCTTTCTCCGAGGGAACGGCAATTTTTTTCAGTGCGAGTGCGTGTTTAAAGTGTGCCAGAAATTAGCCAAAGCGAAAGTGTTTTAATCCACTCTCCAAAGAGCCGCATCAACCTATTACCATGTCGCTCGTTCGCATTACCACACGTAAATTGGCCGAGGCACAGGTGAGTTTTTCCCCAGTCCCTAGTCCCTGGTCCCTAGTTCCTAGTTCCTAGTCCGTAGCCCCCCACCATCTATCGGTTTCCCAGTTATCCGGATAACCGTTTTCCGTAGCGTGCTGTAACTGTAAAGTGTGTCGCTTATGTTGTCATCTTCTTCCTGTATCCTCCCCCAAGCCTCTCCTGTCGCTCTCTGACTCGCTTCCACTTCGTTTTAACTCTACACGTCACACAAAAAAGAAAAAAAAAAAGTAAAATATTCAGCCATGTGCTTGCGATTAAGAAACTTTTCGCTTTTTATTGTTGGCTTGGCCTGGCCCACTGATAAGTGAATTCATCATCTTTCCGCTGCGTGTGTTCTAATACATTACATAATCGGTAAACGTAAACGTTGGGCTTCGAAAGATTCGCTTGCCTGGCTATTTTGGCAAACGCCCCGAAAATGTATAAATAAAATTCGTAGTTTCACGAGTTTAACGAACTCGACTGGCGGCTTCTCTTCTTTTCGTTTCATTTCGTTTCGTTTTGCTCGCTTCTAATATCATTCTGTTTTATTTTTGGGAAATTTCCACAAGCCCGGCTTGAGAGGGGGGAGGGGAAACAAAAAATAAGAAGGAAGGAATGTCTGGCTTTATTCTTGTAATCTTACAACAACAAAAGGCCAAAGTGTTGGCCCTCTCTTTTCACCACATACACACACACCAGGTAGCCGCTGGCTCTCACGCTGGCCATTTCTCGCACATCTTCTCTTTTGCTGCCTATCTCTGGCTCTCTCGCGGACCAGCATCCAGTGGCGTGCCCAGGATTCCGAAGGGGTATTAAACTTGGCTTAGAGCCTTTTTGGTTGAAACCACCGCTGGCAGCGACGCCGCTGCTTGTTCCGTTTCCCATGCGTGTCACGTGTGTTGCTTCTCTGTCGCTCTACCGCTCTACGCCTTTGTTGTTGTTTCCTTTGCGGCCAAGAAGAAAAGTCCGCCGAATGACCTTAAAGAAAAGCGGGAGGAACATCGACCACTAACCACCACCCACCACCCACCACCCACCACACACTTGCATTGCAAAACAGATATTTCTGTATGTATATATTTGCGTTTCGGCCAGATTATGTAAGAGAAAGAGAAGCAAAGCGGCATTATAATTGAAAAATCAATAAAACCCGCCACACGCGCACACACGCACACTCTTACACTCTCACACAGATTTGGCCAAATCAAAGCCTGCAGGACGAGCCTCCTTTTTGGGAGAGAGTTGAACTAAAAGAGAGAGAGAAATAAATCTGAAGAGAGGATTGCCTTTTGGGGGGGTTTTGGGGGTTCTGTGAACGGTTCTTTTGGTAACATGGGTGGCCGAAAGGGGGTTACGATAGGTGAAACAAAAACACCTGATTCTTGGATCCCGTTTTAAATATTTTTCGGCTACCATCGAATGTTGAGTAATATTTATTTTTCGCGAGACGGCGAGGACTCTTGCCAAAATGTTATATCGTACTCGCACTCTCCCCGAAAATATTCTCTTATTTATCTTATTTTTGTTCCTTTATATGTTATTATTATTTTGGCAATTGGCCAAAAAACACGTAGTTTTTGTTTGCTTTTCTGCTATAAATAATTGGTGTAAATGTTAAAGCTACTCGCTCTGTCTGTTTTCTAAATATTCAAAATAATTTTCTATAACATTTGTCCGGTGATGGAAAAAACAAAAACCATTTTCTATGCTTTTTATTGACGTTTTTGTTTTGACCAAATGGCAAACACGCGAACACGCGAATTTTTTTATCGCCCCTCCGCTAATACGTCACAATTCGTGACGTTGCTTACATAACACTCAGGGCCCTTTCCTCTTTTTTATTTTTATTTTTTTTTTCTTTTTAGACATTTAGACAAACCAAGAGAGAGAGAGTGGTGGTAGTGGTGTTACCAATTGTAGGAGAGAGAGTGTTTCGGTAGAGGGCGTGTCAAAATAAGGCGATTCTATATTGGCCGATCATTGAGCGATTGCATAAGAGAGCTCAAAATGCATAATTTATTCGTGCTGCATATTATATTTTGTATTTTTTTTTTTTTTAGTTATTAGTATTTTTGTATTTTTTTTAATTGTTTTCGCCTGCGACAGGGAATTTTTACTCGATTAGATGATTTGAAATCTAAATCGAGATTTTATGGCCGTGTTCAAAGCTCAAGTGGACACTTTTCACCTGAATGTGGATTACCGTTACCCCGTTAACCCCTTAGGTTATGCTTGTCGCCAGATAACAGTTCTTGGTTCCCACTGACGTCATGGAAACTTTCAAGGTTTCTTCGCAGAGATAAAGGCTGAAAATCATCGTTCCAATGGGGGTTATACAATAATCTTACTTATCCATTAGGCTAATTATGGCAGTATTAGTTTTAACTAGAAATTTGCATCGATTAAAGAAGAAGGGGTTATGCAACACCCTCTATATATATAATCTCTATATAATTTATTAACTCACTTCCTTAACGATAATGACGGGCCTAAATATCAGGTACTTTTCGTGCAATATCTGATAATTTTGTTGCTCGTCCAATTTGGCTCGTTCTTGGCTTCGATTTGCCAAGTAACTCTCCTATATAGAAGGTATATATGATACATACAAACTACAGACTATATAGGGTATATATTTATATACCAGCTGATAAGCGTGACAAATTTGAGGCTGAGCACATGATCGGTGGACGCCGCCATAACGCTGATAATAGCCAGGGACACGCCAAAGCCCCCCCTCTGGGAAGAAGGTGTTAACTCAATCAGTACGATGTAGTTTTTTTTTTTTTTTTGTATTTTTTATATATTTGTTAGCGATAAAATATGGCGAATATTTGGTAGTGCGCATTTTTTTTTTTAGTAAAAGTTTTGCATACAAATTTTATCAATAGATGGAGGAGGATTTCTATTAAATGAGTCTCCTTTTTACATCGATTATTAAAAGTTTCTGTTTGGGTTTGTCCCTAGTTAAGATTCATAGAAATCGCACCCAGCAACAGACGACTAATGACAGATCTGCACTTTTTTTCTTACTTTTTTTACGAGTCAGATCAGAACCGAACCGCGATTCCAAGTCGAGTTGAGTGGCTGAGTGGGGATTACGTCACGTGGCGATTGTTTGATGTCTGTTTACTTTCGGAAACTGGCAACTGGCAACTGGCACTGCCAGAGAGAACAAAAAACAGTTGACTAAACTTAATTAAGACGATTAAAAGGCAGCACAGGCAGCAGAGGCAGCAGAGGCAGCAGCAGCTGCTGCAATTGTTCAACGACAAACGGCGAAAATAATGATGAAACCGAAACCAAATTGAAAACATCACGCAAGGCTGTGAATCCCTTTTAGCTGGTCATCACTGTGACTGCATCTCCACCAACAGGGTCACATCGCCAGCGGCTCACCTCGATGACAACTCTGTTTCGCTTCTCTCGAGGCTTTCCCGAATAGTCCAGGGTCATCGGTTGTCGGTTGTAGTATTGCATAATTATCGTTCGATGGCATGGCTTTAATAGCTTCCTGGATGCCATATAGCTCTCAGACCCAGACTACATACGAGTAGTTAGTTAGACGCTGGCGATAATTGCCGGCGCGTGAGACCTTGAAATTGGACTTGTCAGCCGGTCGGCCTTTCCTCTTATCAGTAATAGATGAACGCGCGCCTCTGCACCAGATAATGACCCCCGCCCGCCATTGTATACAAATGTTTTTTCCCATTCCCCCGAATAAATCCCGAAAATGCGAACAAAAACTGTGATAAGCTGTGTGTGATAAGGTCTGTGATAAGAGATAAGGTTATGCAAGCAACCTCCTTGTAGAGTGCTCCCCCCCCCCCCGTTGTAGTTTGGATTATTTATTATTGGACTATTTAGCAGCATCATCATGGGTGTGACAGCTCAATTAATAATTTCTTGGTTGCCCGCCCGCTTCTTTGCGGTTATTTGCGGTTATGGCGAACAAAATGACGTTTTGTTTGGGTTTTAGTTTGGGGTTTGTGGGTTTGTGGGTTTGCGTCTCAAATTTCGTCTTGGGTTCCATTTGTTTTTATCAATGAATATCGGGTTTGGATCGGATTGGTGTCCGTCCGTCCAACAAACAAACAAAAAAAAAAAGTGATTCGAACCGGTTGGGAGACACAAATCAATGTTCGCGAATCATGCAATTCAATTTTCGCATTTCGCATTTCGCAGTCGGCGGCGCCACAAGTTCACTTGGTTAATTGAATTTGTTGACCCACTGGCCGCGCAACCAGACTAGCTACTACCCCAGGGACGGGGCTGGGGGGGTGTCAGGAGCTGTTGTCAATCACATTAAAAAAAAAAAAAAAACACACAAGTCGCACTTTGCGCGGAATCGGACTTGGACTCGAAATGAATCTTTGAATTCCATTTCCATTTCGATTCGTTATTCGAACAAAAATATATATATACATATGCAGGGGCGCAGTGGTGCTCCACAAAAGGGGGGTTTTTTTTTATCAGTGTGTTTTTTTTTTGTATTTTTTAATCAACTTCCGGAATTCCAAATAAAATATTATTTTGAATTTAATCAGGTGTTGCAACAGAAAGAAATAAATCAATATAAATAAAAAATAACAATCAAAGAGCAATGGAACTGCTTACTAGTTCATTGACGCATCACTGGCGGGGCCATCACTGTTCTCTGAGTCACTTTGGAGTCATTGGAGCACAAGATGACGAGGAGGGTGGTGGGGGTGGCGGGGTCGAAGCATCTTGGGGTGCAGGGGAACTACACTTACTAGTTCATTAACGGACTTCACTGTTCTCTGAGTCATTGGGGGGACAGGATGAGGAGATTGTGAGACGGGGGGGGGGGGAGAGCATCTGTGTTGGATGGTGCAGCTTTATCAGCTGTCAGCTGAGCTCAGACTGCGCCACAGACGTCCAATGCCAGAGTGTGTATGTGTGTGTGCGTGTGTGCCAGTGTATGCGCTTTGCCTTGTACTTGAAAGTCCCGTTCAATGACAGGCGTAACAGCCGATTGCCAATCGATAGCATGGATCGGAAGTATTTGTCAGATTATTAGTAATTAGTATATTCTTTAAGTTCTGTTTTTTCTTGTTTTCTGTCTTCTGTTTTCTGTTTTCCTATTCACATAAATCAATAGCTAATATCGATAAGATTTCGTTACGATTTCGATGCGATTTCGATTTTGATTATTTCGATTACTGTTATCGCCCTTGCTGGCGCCATCTATGTTACATGTTCCATTTTGTATGTTGGAAAAACGTAATTTTTTTTAAAACGTTTCGTCTTGGTTTCGTTTTGAATGTAGAAACTGCCGAATGTGGGATCGTACGTCCGGTTGATCTCCGCCGATGGACGCAGCCTGCGCGACGTCCTGACCGCCAAAGTGCCCCAGGAGCAGGAACGCGTCAAGAACTTCCGCAAGCAGCATGGCGCCACCAAGATGGGCGAGACCACCATCGATATGATGTACGGCGGTATGCGCGGCATCAAGGCCCTGGTGACTGAGACCTCCGTGCTGGATGCCGATGAGGGTATCCGCTTCCGCGGCCTGTCCATTCCCGAGTGCCAGAAGGTGCTGCCGGCCGCCGATGGCGGTACCGAGCCCCTGCCCGAGGGTCTCTTCTGGCTGCTGTTGACCGGCGAGGTGCCCACCAAGTCCCAGGTGCAGCAGCTCTCCCGCGAGTGGGCCGAGCGCGCCGCCCTGCCCCAGCACGTGGTTACCATGCTGAACAACATGCCCACCACCCTCCACCCAATGTCGCAGTTCGCCGCCGCCGTCACGGCTCTGAATCACGACAGCAAGTTCGCCAAGGCCTACTCCGATGGCGTACACAAGAGCAAATACTGGGAGTACGTCTACGAGGACAGCATGGATCTGATTGCCAAGCTGCCGGTTGTGGCTGCCACCATCTACTGCAACACGTATCGCGGCGGCAAGGGCTCCCGCTCGATCGACTCCAGCCTGGATTGGTCCGCCAACTTTGTGAAGATGCTCGGCTATGACAACGCCCAGTTCACCGAACTGATGCGTCTCTACCTAACGATCCACAGCGATCACGAGGGTGGCAATGTCTCGGCCCATACCGTGCACTTGGTGGGTTCGGCTCTCAGCGATCCCTACCTGTCGTTCGCCGCCGGCATGAACGGTCTGGCCGGTCCGTTGCACGGTCTGGCCAACCAGGAGGTGCTCGTCTGGTTGCGCAAGCTCCAGAAGGAGGCCGGCAACAATCCCTCGGAGGAGCAGCTCAAGGAATACATCTGGAAGACCCTCAAGTCTGGCCAGGCAAGGATTTTTTCCAATAATCTTTATACAATTTTTTATAATTTTTTTTATTTTTTTGTTTGTTTTTAGGTCGTTCCTGGTTACGGTCATGCCGTGCTCCGTAAGACCGATCCCCGCTACACCTGCCAGCGCGAGTTCGCCCTAAAGCACCTGCCCGACGACGAGCTCTTCCAGCTGGTGTCCAAGATCTACAAGGTGGTGCCTCCAATCCTAACCGAGACCGGCAAGGTGAAGAACCCCTGGCCCAATGTAGATGCCCATTCCGGTGTCCTACTGCAATACTACGGCATGAAGGAGATGAACTACTACACCGTGCTCTTCGGTGTGTCCCGTGCCCTCGGTGTCCTGGCCTCTCTGGTCTGGGATCGTGCCCTCGGCCTGCCCATCGAGCGCCCCAAGTCGTTCTCCACCGATCTGCTGGTCAAGATGGTACAGAAGTAAGCGGATTCCCCAACGGATTCGCCAATGGGCACCAGCTGCTGGTCGAAGATGGATGCAACAGGAGGACGAGGCGAAGGCGGCGGGGCAGCAGTAGATTGTAATAGACGAGAGACGAGAGCGAGATAGAGGAGGAGAAAGAGAGAAAGAGAGAGAGAGTTGGGGTTGGATATCGATATCGATATGACTAAGTTGATATTGAAACGTTGGATATATATATATATATTAAAAAAATATAGAGTTGAGGAGAACAGCAACCAAATACGAACCAATAGGAGAAACAAGAAACCAGAAGAAAACTGCAAACTGCAACCTGCAACTGCAACTGCAACACAATAAATTGGAAATAAGGCAGAAACTTATTTTTAGTAGTAAAATAACTAACAAAGATGATACGAGAAACCACTTAATTAATTGTATAAGCTATATGTATGTACTATATATATATATATATATATAGAGACAGGCAGAGAAGCGAATATGTTTGCGCCTATTTTTTATGTTTAGCATTTTCTTGGATCGCCAAAAAACACCACCCACCTCCCATCCTTAATCCTCCCATCCCTCCTCCTCCTCCTTTCTACTTTCTCCTTTCTCCACTCTCTATATTTAGTTTATGTTTCTATCAGCTTTGCTGACCAACCGACTAACCACCACCTCCCCTATTTGACCCACCACCCCGCCTTGAAACCTAAAAACAATTACTAACTTGATAACATTTTACTTTTAATTTAACTATAATTTATTATGCAAACAAAAGATACAAACGAGAGAAATACAATATAAAAACAAGTGTAAAGAAACCAACAAAAAAACATCTAAAACAAACACGAAACGAAAAAAAACTCAATAAAAAAAAAACAGAACAATAAATAATATAAAAGCTAGAAACTAGTTATTGCCAATTCCACCAGTGGAAGCTGCAAATGCAAAAGTTCGTTCATTGCCGTGCAAGTGTATTCGAAAAAGCAAATCCACAATAAACCTTAGCAAACTTTCAAACGAGTGCGTGTCGTGTCCATTTCCAAAAAGGTATTCTGACCTGTTCAAGATTTGAATTTGGGAATTTTGGCGCCCGGAAGTGCGGCTCACGTTGTGATGTGGACAATGTGACCAGGCACCACTCATAAGCTAGCTATCGGTTTGGAAAGCTCACATTTGAATAGAGATTGAAAACAAAACCAAATAGATTGTTAATGACAATACATACACCTTGAATAAAATACAATTTTTTCCTATTATCCAACAAAATCGATATTTCTGTTTCTTTTACTGATTGATATGCTCTTAAAAGAGCATATTTGGATAGAAAATATTAAAACAGGCAATAGGCTAATGTGTTTTTACGCTAATACATCGAAATATAGAAAAAAAACAAGTTTATATATTAATAATTTGAAACGTAAATCAATTGCTAAACGTATCGGAATAAAGCTCACCGCCCATCACTAGCTGAACAATCGATAGGACTATCGATAGTCCGGCGGCAGCTCAGCAAAAGCGCATGTTACATCATTAAACAATAAAAAAAAATAATAATTTTAACCAAAAACCGCCGCAACAGAGAGCCTGGCACCTTGCAACTGGATATCCAGCGGAAATGTACGTGCCCGGCAACTGAATCTGCATCAACATTTGAATCTGAAACTGAATCTAAAGCAAAATACAGCCCTAATTTCGGACACACGCACGCAAAAGGAGGAATATAAATAAATAAAAGCAACTACAATATAAAACAATACAATGAGCGAAAGCAATAATCAGGTTAGTTGTGATTGCCGAGCTGGTGGGGGAAGTGGGCGGTAGTGGGCGGCAGTGGGCTGATATTTTTTTCGGTTTATCAATTTGTAATCTTCCAAAACTGTCAAAAAGCAACAAAAAACACGTTTGATTTTGATTAATTGTTGTTTTTTTTTTGGATCTGTTTGTATTTGTTGCAGCGCAATTTGTTCAATTTTCAATTTTATTTCAAGTGTGTGTGCAATTTGCGTTGCGGTATTTTCTTTTACACACCTGCGGTTAAAAAAATAGCACCTGCTAACCTGCCAATAGAAATACAAAAAGAAAAACAATGTCACGGGTTTGGAAATTTTCTTTTTTTTTTTTTTATTAAAAAGCCTTTGCTATTTGTGCCACACCACCTGTGCTTTTAATTCTCTTTTTTTAAAATTCTCAGTTGTTGGTTTTTCGTTGGCCTTTGGTGTCATAATTTCATAATTTTCTTTTTATTTCGTTTCAGTTTTGTGACGTTGATTTTTAAGCCTAAAATAGAAATAAATCAAAGCAAAGCACGAATACCGCAGAGCTGCACTATTTGACCTTAAAAATTCGTAATTTTTATCGTATCTCCCGGTTGGCGGGGAGAACGTATCTCCCGGGCGAACGAAAGAAGATTCTGTGTATCCTTAGGCTGCATACCTTTTGTTTTGTATCGCAATTCTATTCTTCTCCCCGACAAAAACCAAAAACCAAAAACCAAAACCAATTATTTGAAAATCCAAAATCACAATAACAATATAACCGGACGGACAACGAAATGGCGGCCTACTTGAACCGCACCATATCGCTGGTCACCGGGCAAACGGGGCCCAACGACGACGACGATCGGAACTCCTCATCCACGGACACGGTGGACAAATCGATGTCGCGCTTCAACTCATCCCTGCAACCGTCGGGCTCGACGACGGCGGCGAATCTATTGCCGGGCACACGGCCTTATCAAATGAATGACAAATCGCCGCTGCAGATATTCGTGCGGGCCAAAAAGAAGATCAACGACATTTACGGGGAAATCGAGGAGTATGTCCACGAGACTACGACCTTCATCAATGGTAATGGATAAGTATCCATGCCCTGCCAAAAATGTCCTGGCAACAATAACAACAAGTTTATAATCTTGCTTTCCAGCTCTACACACCGAGGCGGAGATTGTGGATAAGGCGGAAAGGGAGCTGTTCGAAAGCTATGTCTTCAAGGTGGCTGGCATTCGGGAGGTACTGCAGCGGGACCACATGAAGGTGGCCTTCTTCGGACGCACCTCTAACGGCAAGAGCTCCGTGATCAATGCCATGTTGCGCGAGAAGGTCCTGCCCAGCGGCATTGGTCACACCACCAACTGTTTCTGTCAGGTGGAGGGCAGCAATGGCGACGAAGCCTACCTGATGACCGAAGGCTCTGACGAGCACATCAATGTGGTGGTATGTCTTCCTCATCCCCATCTTGCCATAATACTTCTTTTTGTACTTTTGTAATCGTCCATCCAGAACATCAAGCAACTGGCCAATGCCCTGTGCCAGGAGAAGCTATGCGAGAGCAGTCTGGTGCGGATATTTTGGCCGCGCGAACGCTGCAGCCTGCTCCGGGACGATGTCGTCTTTGTGGACTCGCCTGGCGTCGATGTTTCAGCTAATCTGGACGATTGGATCGACAATCATTGTCTCAATGCGGATGTTTTCGTTCTAGTCCTCAATGCCGAATCGACAATGACTCGGGCCGAGAAGCAGTTCTTTCACACCGTCTCCCAGAAGCTGAGCAAACCGAATATCTTTATCCTGAACAATCGCTGGGATGCCTCGGCCAATGAGCCCGAGTGTCAGGAGTCGGTAGGTTGTCCACATTCTAGTTGCTGCTCGTTGTCGCCCTTGACCACCTAGAGTCCTGCAAATACTTGCAGCTAAATTATTTATGGGCCTTCTATAGATATAGATAGCTAGGCTAGAAATTGGAATAATTGGAATTATCAAACCCATGCAGGGCTCTAAAAGAAATCTATATGTCTATTTGTTGATGTATATCTTTCGTTTTTTGTTTATTACCCAATCAATCGACCAACTATCCACTGTAATCAACGCCAGGAACTGGCTAAGGTAATGATTCTGAGCTAGACCTGCTTGTTTGACCTGCTTTTTGTTTTCTGCTCTGCCCCACCAAATGGATTCCCCCATGCCTCTTGTTTTGCCCATAATTTTCGTGTATTTTCAAGTGCAACTCCTTCTTATCCAATCACTCCTTCTTGCAATCACAATTTGGCAGGTGAAATCGCAGCATACGGAACGCTGCATCGATTTCCTCACCAAGGAACTCAAGGTCAGCAATGAAAAGGAGGCCGCCGAGCGCGTCTTCTTCGTATCCGCCCGCGAAACACTGCAGGCGAGGATCGAGGAGGCCAAGGGCAATCCCCCGCACATGGGCGCCATAGCCGAGGGCTTCCAGATGCGCTACTTCGAGTTCCAGGACTTTGAGCGCAAATTCGAGGAGTGCATCTCGCAGAGCGCCGTAAAGACCAAGTTCCAGCAGCACAGTTCGCGTGGCAAAAGCGTAGCCGGCGACATGCGCTCCATGTTGGACAATATCTACGAACGGATAACCATATTCCGTAACTGCAAGCAGGATCAGAAGAACATGCTCACCGAACGCATTCAGGTAAGTAAAGGAATTTTATTTTTTTTATAGTTTTTTTTAACAACTAAACAACTTTTTCGCAGGGCACGGAGACTCAGATGATGCAGGTAACCCGCGAAATGAAAATGAAAATCCACAACATGGTGGAGGAGGTCGAAGAGAAGGTATCCAAGGCCCTGAACGAGGAGATTTGGCGCCTGGGCGTTCTGATCGATGAGTTCAATATGCCCTTCCATCCGGAGCGTCTGGTCCTCAATATTTACAAGAAGGAACTGAACGCCCATGTGGAGAGCGGTCTGGGCAGCAATCTGCGAGCTCGCCTTTCCATGGCCCTGGCCATGAACGTGGAGTCCGCTCAAACGGAAATGACCGACCGGATGCATGCCCTGGTGCCGGACAAGGAGCTACTGGCCACCAGCACCAAAATGATTGTGCGCACTCAGCCCTTCGAGATGCTGTACTCGCTGAACTGTCAGAATCTCTGCGCCGACTTCCAGGAGGATCTCGAGTTCAAGTTCAGCTGGGGCATTGCAGCCATGATCCAGCGCTTCACCGGAAAGGTGCGCGAACGTAGTCAGAAGAATCAGCCGGCGTTGGTCAATCGCCAGAGCAGTATTGGGGTAAATGAATAGCTTTTGAATGGAATGGTGTGTGTGTTGGCGTTATTAATCTGTATAATCTGTGTATATCCAACAGCATAGTGTGGTTACACCCGCTAGCACGCCGGTGGAGACGACGCCCGTGTGCTTGTTGCCCGGTGCCGGTGGCATGACTGGCATCACGTCCGAGCAGTTATCGTTGATCTCGCGCCTGGCGGTTAGCTCTATTGGATCCCAGGGCACTGTCGGCGGACTCGTGGTGGCCGGCATCGTAAGTGGTTAACATAATGTTACAACGCCTCTTGTGCCTCAACGCTCCACAAGCAGGTGATAATGAAACAGTATGTGTATTCGCTGAAACCCGAATACTTCCAGATGCTGAAAACCATCGGTTGGCGTGTCCTTGTTGGCGTGGGCGCCCTTTACGGTTGCATCTATCTGTACGAACGCCTCTCCTGGACCAATTCGGCCAAGGAGCGGACCTTCAAGGGCCAGTACGTGCGACACGCCACCAAGAAGCTCAAGATGATCGTTGACCTAACCTCGGCCAACTGCAGTCACCAAGTGCAGCAGTAAGATTCTGCTAAGCAGGACTATCGATTATAATTTCTGACATTACTTCAATTACATTTGCATTCATCAACAGGGAATTGTCGAGCACATTTGCCCGTCTGTGCCGCACGGTCGATACCGCCACCACCGACATGAACGACGAGCTCAAGACGCTGGAGGCTCAGCTGAATATCCTGGAGGCCAATCAGAAGCAGTTGAAATTGCTGCGCAACAAGGCAAACTACATACAGAACGAGCTGGATATTTTCGAGCACAATTATATATCGCAGCAATAGGTTGGCGGTTCTAGTTTTTGGGGAGAGACCAGGCCAATCGGGCGGGGGGTGGCTGGGAGTCCTAAATGATGTAAGGCTTTAACTTGGACTCGAAATGCAAAAAAAGCAAAGGAACCCTAAAGGAAAATCATTTCAATCAAGGACTACAACCACATTTTAATCGTTTTTTCTTTTTTTTTTCATAAATGCATGTTTGATCAAATCAAATTGTAATTTTTTTTACATTTACATTGCTATTGCTATTGTCGTTATATTTTTTTGGAAGATTGAGTTTTTTAAATGAAATTTCGAAAAGAATGACACCATTTAAATACTGTGAATGCATGGCCGGGTGCCATTGAATAATAAATATTATGATATATGAATTATACACAATCCGCCGCCAATCCCCAAAACTTGTTAACCTCATAATTAGAAACTCTTGTCATTAGATATTGTGTTTTTCAATTGATTATTAGCATAATTCAATTATTATTTGACGGGTCAAGCAAACAGATGATATAAATATACAAAAAAAAAACAACAGAAGAGAAAAATATATAAATTTATTGTTGAATGAATCATGAGCGAAAACGAAACGAAATAAAAACTATTTATGTAAGAATAAGCTTCTATTTATGATCTGGAACGGGTTTAGATGACACAGGATTTCAGGATAATAGAAGTTTTCCGCAAAACAGCGAAAGTGAGAGAGATGAAAGATGGACTTTTCGGTAGGATAAAAGGAATCCCAGAAACAAAATGTTCTATTCAAAAAAAGTGATTTTTAATATTTGTTCCATAAAACTACAACCCATATTTAAGGCATTTCAAAAATTGTCTTTTTGTAACTTTTAATCGTATTTTTTGATCGGGATCACACATTCGGTTAAACATAGTTTACATGCTTCGTGCCACCACATTGATTAGCGTTTGTTGTTTCTTCTCGTTTGTATAAAATATATATATATAATTTGCGTTGATTTACAGAAATAAATAGGTTTGGAATACAAAATATGGTAAAAAATATATAAAGGCTTTAGCTGCTCCGCCATCCGTATATCATCGTTAAATACTTTTAACTTTAACTTGTAAAATTAATTATGCTTAAACTTCACTCTTCTAATCGTTCTATAAGTTTCATTTTTGTTTTGTTGTTTTTTTGTTTTTTTTTTTTTTGGTGCTGCACTTTCTGTTTTCCGAAAACAATTAACAAAAGAGTTAAACAAACGTTGATCTTAAAAAGTAGAGCGCAAATTACAGGTGTGTTTTGTGTTGTTGTGTGGTTGTGTGTTTGATGTGCTTTTTAGATTTAAAGGCGTTTAAGGTAGACAAGTGGATCAGTCGAAGGCTTGGCTGCTTGCTGGTCCAAAAGCGTAAATTAATCTCCCAGGAAAACTAAACTGTGGGCGGATCGGATCCGAGGGTACTTTTTTTGGGGGGCATCGTATCACAGTACGTTTGCGTCGGTGATGGATTAGAGGAAGTAGGGCGTCGTATTCTGTTTGGGTATCACCCGTTCGGCATCCGGCACCGCCAGAAAGATCTTTGTCTGTCGCTGTTGCGCCGTCTCGAAGCTGAGTATGGCCGCCACGTTGCCGCACCGATAGCAATAGTTCGGCGCCGACCACACCGTCACCAGCTTGCCCTCGAACATGTATTTGATGCCCTCATTGACCAGCTGGTGCGCCCGACAGATCAGATCGAGATTGTTGATTGCCATGAAGTCCTTGGTCACGTTGTGGCCGAACAGCCAGCCAGCGCCGCGGGGACTCTGGCCCCAGTACTCCATATCTTCGGGATCGGACCACACCAGATCGCAGAAGGCTCCCTTGTACGGAATCTCGCCATTACGCTCTATGGTCCGGATCTGGTCCAGGGTGATAATCTCGGGACTCAGGCCGCCGTGAACGCACAGGACTTCTTCGTCGATAATCTTTAAGGGAAACACAATCTTTAAATGAAACACAAGCTGATATTAGAATACTTACAGCGGCTATGGTGAGCAGGTCAAAGACCTTGCAGCAGTACTTCCATCCATTGGCATTTCCATACTTGCTGAAGCACTCGTCGAAGAAACCGTAGACCTTGGTGATCTGGCGCGTCTCGTGGTTGCCGCGCAGCAGGGTGATACGGTTGGGGTAACGCGCCTTCAAGGTCAGCAGGCGCGTAAAGGTTTCCAGCGAGTAGTAGCCCCGATCGACGAAGTCGCCCATAAATATGTAATTGGTGTCCGGAACCTGACCGCCAGTGCGAAACAGTTGCTCCAGGTCGTAGAACTAATATGGATAGTCGGTGTTAAAGGATATATATATATATGGCATGGTATTTATCTGTCCGTACCTGTCCGTGGATGTCGCCGCACACGGTGACGGGCGTGCTCACTGGCAGGATGTTCGTCTCCTCCAGCAGGATATCGCAGACCATTTCACAGAGCTTCTTGAGCTCATTTTCGGGCAGGTACTTGCACTCCTTGACTATCTCGATCCACTTGTCCACATTGCCCATGTTTTTTTGTTAAAAAAGCTACTTACAAAAATCCGTGTTATTCCGACTGTAATCGCGACTATTCGATATTTCCCCCCAAACAAATGTATCGAATATACTTGTTTAGGTTCGATGTTTTTAGCTAAACGCCGATTATTTTAAAGCTTTTTAAAGCAAATATTTAAATTAAAAGTATCATCTTATTTAGTTTATTATTACTTTGATTTTTTTTTACTTTTTTCCGATTAAACTGAAAATATGTACATTGAATAGCATTTGTAAATTTGGTAATTTATACTCAAAGATAAGATAATAATTACACTTGAAAATTAATTTTACTTAAAACGCATTACATTGTTTTATTTGATTTGCATTTTTCAATAATGTTTAAAAGTATCACAGTGTGTACACACATTTTTCACTAGTTCCAAACTCACCTGTTATCGATACTAGTTCCAGTCTTGAGCGCCATAACTTTAAATATTAAACTTATTTGAGTTTATTTTTGACATCGTTAAATTAACTGCAATTAGCTTTAGCTGCTACAAATCATAATTAGCCTCTAAAAATAGCCAGCTTTCAGCAGCCAGCCCAACCGCCCAGCTAACCCTTTTTGTTTTTATTTATTTATTTAGTGTTTATTTTTTCGGTTTGTTTGAAATAATTACGCTTTTAAATTTTATTTTAATGCTTGTTGAGCTTTTTCGTGTCTGCTTTGTTCTCCCGTTACCCGTTCACCCAGGATCTTGTACGAGGAGTGGGGCCCAGAGGGTGTTAAGGGTTATGAGAAGCGTGCTGGCATGTGCTTTTTTTTTGGATGGTGTAGAGGTGTGGCGTGGAGGAGGGCGGCATGGGCGCCATGGGTTAATGGGGCTGGGAGTTTGTTTTTGTTTAGAGTCTCATTAGTGAGGCGCACGCCGCCATTTGATTGCTTTTTTTATTTGGTTTTTTTGTTTAGTTTTTCTGCGTGTTCAACAGGAGTATTCTTGACTTTGGGAACGACAATTTCCGGATTAATGTAATACAAATTCGGAGTGGAGTGTCTCCAGGATGCTCCTGGAATTCCAACTTGTATACGCAGTAAAATTTTTATATTTTCTATTCTAACTTTTATCTACAAACGCGACAGAATTCCTCAGAAATTTTTGTTTTATTTTTTATTCTTAAATGAAACCATAAAATATATAGTAATATTATTATAGTAATATTAATTAATAACACAAAATTGTAAAACTAAACAAACTTCGCCATGCCCATTTCAAAATGAGCTTTAAAACATTGAATTACATTTAATTTGAAGAACTTTTAATTATTCTATTAATTTTCTTGAATTTTAAGATATTATTCGAAGGTTTATGAAAAATATTACTCATACGCCTCGTGTGACTTTTATTATTTAGATAAGTTTCTTATTTATTTTAAAGCAGAATCATCGGCCAGGCTCTTGTCATGCCAGCAGAATTTCTCGGCGGAGATGAATATCTTGGCACCCGAACTTTCCTTGAACTTTTCCACAATATCTTCCAAAGGAGCTGTGATTACCAAATCGTAGCTGAAAATATATAAATAATATTAAAGAAAGGTATATTTTTTTGGGGTTTATATATATTTCTCACCTGTCTGTAAAGAGCTATCTCTTTGCGCAGAAGATTCAGCTTGAATCCGCCTCCGGGATGCTGCATATCTCCTTCCTTCCATTTCTTCTCCAAGCCAAGCGTGGTCACCTGTTTAAGAAATGTTTTTTATGTACATAAAGATTGAATTGTGATCTGAATTGTAAATATTTTATGGATTGCGACAGCTTCAGGTTAAAAACTTAATATCCAAACTATGTTGTCGAGACTTTATGAATTCATTTCCAGCCAGTTGCGATTTGATATTTGATCTTTTAAAGATAATTTTAATCCGCGGGTTAAGTATTTAGATATACTTATGTTTCTCAAAAGATTATATCTGTCTGGTGAATTGGTTGAGTTATAAATTTTTTTTATTATTTAATTGATTTTTAGAAAAAAAAAAATTATCACTTGAAAAAATTTTACCATGCAGCGACCTTCTATTTATAGGAAAACCACGTACCACAACAGGTTGAGAATTATAACTTGGGGGGGGATTACATTTATAGCTTATTTAATAATAGTAATAAAAAAAAACAAAAAAAAAAAAATTATCACTTGAAAAATTTTTCCCAAGCAGCGACCTTCTATTTATATGTAAACCCCGTACCAGAACTGGTTGAGAATTATAACTTGGAGGGGATTACATTTATAGCTTATTTAATAATAGTAATAACAAAAAAAAAAAAAAACCAAAAAAAAAAAACACTTCACTATCACTTGAAAATTTTTTGCCAAGATCTTCTATTTATAGGTAAACCACGTACCACAACAGGTTGAGAATTATAACTTGGGGGGGATTAAATTTATAGCTTATTTAATAATAGTAATAAAAAAACAAAAAAAAAAAAATTATCACTTGAAAAATTTTTCCCAAGCAGCGACCTTCTATTTATAGGTAAACCCCGTACCAGAACTGGTTGAGAATTATAACACTTGGGGATAACATTTGAAGGCCCCAACGGTAATTTTTCGTAGGATTTCCAAACTGAAGTATAATTTTCACCTCTTGGTCAAAACTAGAAATTGGAAAAATAAAATTGGCCAATTTTACATGGATTTTTGGCCAAAAATCAATATTTTTGTAGACTAAAATGCAAATATCTAAGCCCTTTCGCAACCGATCGGGAAACGGAGTACCATTCCGGAATAAGGGGTTCAAGATCCACCCAAGTGTATTACAAAAAATCGGATGGATTTCCTGTATTTTTAAATAAAAATTTGTGAGAAACAAAAACAACTTGAAATCAAATACTGGGTTTTATTTCTGCTTTCTGCTTTTCCCTTCTAAGCCAGAATAATTATTGAAAAACGAAAAATGAGAACGAATAAGTTTGACTTACAAACTATGCAATAATAATGCAATAAATTTATGACTAGTTTTTAGTTAAGTGAATTTTTATGAAAAAGTACTGAATATTTGATCTCCTTTTTGTTTAGTTTTTGTCTTTTTCTTAGCCTTCTCTCGCTCTGCCTCTATTTTTATCCACTCGCCCCCCCGTTTTTTTTTTTTGGCGTGCTCCATCATTAGTGCCGTTACATTATGTGCTTCCGTTTTTGGTATTCAACTTCAGTTTGTTCTCTTGCTTCGGTTTTCTTTTTTGGGCTTTCGCCACTTTCGTGCGTCTTTTCTCCTTTTAACCATCCTTTCTCCTCGCCATCTTTCACTTCCCTTTGCGTGTGTGTCCTCTTCCTGCCATGGTTGTTTGTGTCCGCGAGGCACAATGTTGACAATTAAGTTAAACTTGTTTTCTTACTTCGTTTTGTTACGTTTCGCCAATTTTGCCAGCTTCTTCCAGCTTCTCTAAAAGTCAAAGTCCTGTCGTCTGCGGCTGATGTGGCTGATAATTATGTGCCCCCTGCACGGACTTTTTGGACACGCTGCCGGACACAGGACACAGGACAGCGGACACAGGACAGCGGACACAGGACAGCGGACAGGCTCTTGATTTCATCTTTGCCAGCACAGAGACAAAAAAAAAAACACCAACAAGAAAATTTTCGCTGCTAAAAAGAAAATTTGATTAAAATCGTGAACATTTTCAGCGGGAAGAAACTAATTTAATTAGAATTTCTTTGATTCAAAAAGAAATTATCACTTGGCCTGGCATTCTTGGCCAAATGGAATAAAATTTTTTCAAAAAAGGACAACCAAAACATAACCTCAAAATAAATGAAAACTAAACTTATGTTTAAGGAGAAAGGGGAGAATCCTTTAGTTTATTAGTTGTTTTTTTTTGTTTCTGGTGCAAGCGCAGAAAAATGGACAAAAAAGAGAGCAGGATTTTGTGGAGTTTCTGGCATTGTCAGACGACTTTGACCACATTGGCCATTTTGTAGACGGCTTTTCTCTTATTGTTGACGTTTTGTTAACTTGTTTTTTCCTGTGCCAGCACCGTGGCGTGTCCTTTTGCTCCTTTTGTTGGCTGTCCTTGCTCTTGTCGCTTGAATTGTCGTCGAAAATTAAATAAAATTAATTACCGCGCAAGTTTGTATAAACACAGAGGACACACACACACCACCCACTGTGCCACTGTCCCACCCACCTGGCGTTTGATTCACGCGCGTGTGCGTAAACGGCGACCTCAAGGAGCCCACAGTCCGCCCACAGTGGCATAAACATTTAAAATCCCCACAACATCCCCACATGGCCTGCCACAGACGTAAACATCAGCAAGTCGCCACCGCAGAGCGGGCCAAAGGATTCCAGTTGACCAGCCTGGAGGTGTGACCAACAAATCATCGAAAGGGTAATGAAGCGCGTCCTAATTTGGCCGCAATGTGTGAAAGTCAACGTCAAAGGATTCTCAGAAAACTGCTTATTATATAATTTATATATTTAAAATTTAACGTTAAAGTTTTGTTAATTTCCAAAAAGCTTACATATTTCCAACACTGGCTTTGACTTTGGTTTTAATTTTTTTTTTTACCAAATCACTTAATATTCAATTAAGAAATATTAAACTTTATTTAAATATTTTGAATTAAATGGCATAAAACCCTATTTAACATTTTGCTAAGAATGTCCTTGCTTAAAGGCCTTACTGTGGCTCATGGCGAGAGCGTGTCGACGGCATTTCCATCATCATTATCAACAGTTGCCATTCAGCTACTTGGAGGCACAGCAGGAGAGAATTGGATCCGGCATTGGGACGGAAGGCACGAGGACCCGAGACCCGGGACCTGGGACCCGGCGAATTGGAGAAGTGGGGAATCCTGTAGCCTGTAGCCTGGACCTGGAGCCCGGATCCTGGCGTCGGCTGGGTAGACGGTGCCGTGTTGCTTTAAATTATCTGTTCTTGCTGCCGGCACCATCCCATCCTTCATCCCGGAAACCTCATCCCACTCGTCCTGCTTGCTCCAACTCTAGCTACTATTTCACGCTTCAGTCTAGGCAACTTTAATGCACTCAAAAAAGGTTGCTTACTTAAATGTTTCATTTAATTTCCTTTTCTTGAATAAACTTGAAGCTTTCAAGGGTTAGAATCCAAATAATTAATATAATTAGTATTTCTGCAATTGGTTTTAAATAAATCCAACCAAAACATATGATATGTTCGAAATATTTATCAGGTGTTTTGCTATACATATTTTCTGTGCGTGTACTTTTTCGAGGGCAACAACTCTGCCATGTTTTCCTGTCATTTTTAGGCGGGTTCTCGTGTCGTTTTGGCCACGTTTTGTCGCGCAGCTGGCGGTGCGGAGTTTGCTTGTGCCACTCCCCTCTAGCCCACTCTACCCATCCTGCATTACCCACCCACTTTCTCCGCCAACATTCTCCACCATCACACCACTTACTACCATACTCTTTCTTTGTCTCTGTTGTGCCATTTCATGCGTTTGCTTTGTTTTATTTATTTTAACTTTTGCGCCCATCTTCTCCTCCTCCGTTTTGGCTCTTTCCACTACTTTCCACCTCTTGTTGTTGCTTTTTTTTGTACTGCCTGTCATTACTATTACTTGTTCCTATTTTTGTTGTTGCTGCTTCTTATGGTCTTTTGACTTTTTACTGCTTTGGCATTTGACTTTTGCTTCCTCTATCTCTTTCTCTCTTTCTCCATTTTTCCCTTTCCAAAATACAAAATGGAGGCTTTGCTTTTCGGTGGCAGAGGCGGAGGCGGTGGCGGTGGCGGAGGCGTGGCAAATGGGTGTACTAGTTTGTGATTGTTGCTGCGATAAAAACGAAAATAAAAGCCAAAACAGAGCAGATAAAATTAAATAGTGACCAGGACATCAGCAGGACCAAGCAGGAGCAGACGAGCAAAGTGGGCGCCAACGCCATGTGGGCGTGGTGCACGTACAAAAACTAATCGTTCAATTAACTTGCCAGCGCCAGGGCGTTTGGGAGGCGTGGCATCTTCACCTTGGCCAAAACCAAGCAGTTAATGAAAAAAAAAAATACGAACTAAAAAAAAGTAGACAATAATATAACTAAAAAAAGAGATAGTTAATAAAAATAGTAAAAGCACTGAGAGAATTATTTCATGAGAAGTTTCAAAACATAAATATATCAAATATTGCATAAATATACTCTAAAAAGTCAGTAGACAGTTAACGGTTTAATGTATAAAGTGGCAGAGATGCCAACTTGTTCACTGAAGAAAAAGTTCGTTTACTTTCGGGCTTTAATTCTTCTTCTTTTTAAACCCAAAACCCTCCAACCTCCCTAAGCCCACCAAGGTGATAGCCCTGGCCCGTTATTTTTGCAATACATCTGCAGTGTAATGGGGCGAAAGGAAGCGGAAGAGAGTCACAGTTAAAGGGGGAAAGCGGTGGGCGGACAGCTTCAGCTCTTTAATTTCTTTTGAGCACAAAACAATTATCAATTAATGTACCGTTATGTGCATATGAGTGTGTGTGTGTGGATGAGTGTGTGGGTGTGTGTGTGTGTGTGTGTGTACGTGCTTGCGTTGCTTGGAAATGAAATTGTTTGAGCTTACATTGTCAAGCGTCAATGAAGAAAGCGAGCAAAGCAAAGGGAAGGGAAAAAGAAAAGGAGGTGAAAATGAATGGAGAAGAGGAAAGGCAAGAAGAAAGGCTAAAGCAAGCAGTTGGGGGCGTGGCATCAGCAAAGGATTGTAGTTGCATGTCCTGGCAAGCGAACGTTTATTTGTTCACTCGCTCGGCGGAATGTAAATATTTATTACACTCAACATAAAGCTTTGCGATATTGAAGGAAGCAAATGGCGGAAGGCAACACCAAGAATCTTGAGTTTCTCTCACTCGCCTAGATGATACCTGGTACTTAAGTTACGGTATCAGTTTACAAAAAATATAGCATACATTTATGGGCTAAACAATTTTTACAAAAAATATAGCATACATTTGTGGGCCAACTTATTACCCAAATGTATTTCCCCGACTATATGATAGACAATACTAGCCAGATATACCCATTGCCAAAGCTACCTTTAATGGTTACAAAAAAACAAAAAAAAAAACAAAAAACGGTGAAGTATAATGAACAAAGGATATAGACGATGCCGAGCAGGATATGGATAATTTGTTAGCCAATGGAAAACAATACCTATCAATCAAGCTGCCCTTTCAGGGGTTACTTTACTTTTGAAAAGATCTACAACAAAATTTAATTTATATCCGTAGAGACTATATTTGTGTGTAAACAAAATAATTACTATTTGCTAGTTAAATAGAATCCAGTTTGATGTAAAAGATGTTTAAAATTTTTGAAGCATCATTAAGCTACAGCTCATTGATGGAAATCTTAACATCTGTGGTTTTTCATGGCTAGTTTGACACTGACATTTATCAATGCTAATAAATAATATAATAATGCTTTAACAAAAACTACAATACAAAGAATAATTAATTATTTAGTATACTAATAAAGCAAATTTGCTTTTAATTTGCTGCTAATCGAGTATATTTATTAATTATCGTTTGAAAATGTTGAATATTTGTTGAAGTGTTGCTGCAATTAGCTGAGTCTTTGGACGAGGAATTAAGTCATTAGGCTTTGGCCTATTATGGCTTTTGGCCAAAGACTATTGGCCATCCCGCATTCGGATGGATGTGCTTTTTGGATTCAAAGCCTTTTGGTTTGCCAAATGCAATTTCCATCATTTCAATTTAATATTTTGTTTTATTATCATGCAGGCTGTTAGGGTGGTAGGCTGGTAGGCTGGTAGGCTGGTAAGCTGGCTTCTGTAACATGTCTGGACATGCATATGCGTGTCCGTGGACGGACATTTTATTGCATTTGATTTCATTTTCTATAAATATACGAGTATACAAACCATATGTACATTCGTATGTGGAAATGCATTTAATATATATTGTACATATATAAATAAAACCCCTTTTTATTTCGCTGGTTTGCTTTTCAAAAAAAAATACGCACACGTAAAGGGTTTCCATTACATTTTACACTTGATAGTTTTTATTTTTTTGTTGTCCTTTTTTCCCGTTGAGCAATGCATTTTATTAACATTTGCTTAATTCTACTCTATTTACATTGTTTTTTTATGTAAATGATTGCTGCAATTGTTGCTGCATCGTAGGTTTTATGGTTTGATTTGAAATTCCTTTTGAAATTGCAGTTCATGAGCCGTCCTGTCACAGCAATTGCTTTATTTTGGTCAGTCCTGGATCCTGAATCCTGAATCCTGCAATGTGATGTATGAAGTTTGTCCTTTGCGTATGAAAGGAGTTTATTAAAATTTTGGTTTTAGATTTAACTTTTTAATATCTTCCGGAATTTCCGGTCATATCATTTTTCAAAGCTACTCTTTTTTTTTTTTAAATAAAAATACATTTTATTAGCAAAAGAGCTCCTTTGACTATGCAAGTCCTATCTTGTTTTCATATTACTGTTATTTTGTTTGTCTTAAATAAGAAACAGTTTTTAATTACTCAACCATTTGCAATGCCTGCAACTGTGTGTGTGTGTGTGTGTGTGTGAGTGTGTCTGTGTGTGTTTCTTGTGTACTTGTATGCGGTTGAACCACATAAATAGTCGAAAATCCATTTTGTCTACACGTGCAATTATCTGCTCTTTAAAATGTAAACTTCTCAATGGTCGCCATTCATTCTATATGTATAGTGTGTGTGTGTGCTTGTGTGTGTGTGTGTTTTGGGAGAGTGTTTGTGTGTGTTTACCAACACAAATGCAAAAGGCCTCAATGTGTAAACATAACAACTCGTAAGCTTTTGGGGTCTGCTTTTGAATATTCGGGATTCAGGCTTTTCTGCCCGCATGAAACGCCTGTCACTGGCAAAAAGAGATAGCAAGCCAGCGTAAGAAAGAGATAGAGATATAAAAAGAACAAAAAAAACACACACAAAGACACACACACATAGAGAGACAGAGACAGAGACAGATAAAAGCTGGGAGTTACTAAAAAGACTAAAAGTAAAACTTAGGAAAATGTTAATTAAATTCCAACAAGGAATCAAGTAATTTACAACGACCAAGTGAAAAACCCCAAAGCACCGTTGGGTAACCTCCTACCCAGCCACGCCCCTCAGGAGACACAACACAGACAGACACACACACACAAACAACACACACACAGGCACAGAGGCATGACAGTAAAATACGGGAAATGCTTTAAGCTAACTGTATTTTCGTGTGCGGCTGATGCCATCTCCCTTTCCCTATGTTGCCATCTCTCTCTGCTCTGCCTAGTCCCTTGAACTTTTCACTTCCTGCGTCCAGAAGGTCCATGTAGTATCTCTAAGTATCTCACAAATAGCCAGCCGACAAGAGCCCCCAGATACAGATACGGAGATAAAAGTGAAACAAATGGGGGGCACCGCCAAGGTAAATACCGGAAACTTTTTATGGTATAAAAGCAACCGAAACTTTGTTAAAAATAGAAAAATTAATAAACGGCACTTCAAATAGAGCTCTACGAGGGTATAATCCCAGCCCACCAACCCACCAGCCCACCAACCCACGATTCTAATCCTAACAAGATATAGTTAGTTTTTGGTTAAATATGGATGGGGAGATATCTATTAATTAAGAACTAATTAAAAATACAGGATAGTAAAAAATGTATATTAATTATTCTTTAAAATACGTGTCGCCTGTTCCAAAAATTGTAGACTCCTTCGCATTTAGGGAACGTCCTGGCATAGCGTTTAGATGCGTGCCAGAGTTTATTCCTTTCTCGGCAACTTCCCGTATCCTGGGGCCATGTCCTGTCCCCCCTTCTCCCTTGTCCCGCTTCCTCTTCCAATTACTTTCCGCTAGCCGTGTCCCTAATCCCCCGTCATCCTGTTCGTCCTTGTTTGAACGTGCGAAATGAGTGCAAAAAGTCGCCCCAAGTTGTTGGCCAGGTTTGTGCCGCCTTCGCATCCAACAACTGCATCCCGCAATCCCGCATTGCCACAATCCCACTCCGTTGTCTTTTAGCTCCTGTGGCATCCTTAGTCCTGGCCGCGATGTCTCCCGAGCTTCCCAGTTCCCAGCTCCCAGCTCTGAGCTCCGAGCTCCAGTTGGGCAAACTTCAAAAACAAAAACGATTTCCCGCTGGCGGCAGCTTTTCTTGGTCTCCACAAATCCGGATGAATTTTGGTTTTTTTTCGAAATACCCTTACCGCGAGTCTAAGAGGTTTCCTTAAAACAAAAATATATGTCTGAGATAATATATTATATATATTTTTTATAAGATTACAAATCAAAGTGAGAACTTTTTCCATCTTTTCATTTTTACCTAAAAAAAAAAAATAGTTTAGTTTTAAATTATAGGCAGGAACTATGTTAAAATAGATCAAAATCGGTTGACTATATTCCGTATTTATTAAATTTATCTTGCTGTTTATGAAACTATTCGATTTTCTTTTATTTTAATATTGTTAAAAATATAAATTCGACATTAAGATACTTTTATATTAAACATATTAGATATAAATGTTTTTGTTTTGAACACTTTTTTAGCTCCAAAAAAAACCTCAAAGTTCAGTCAATTTTTGTTTGGACATTTTTGGAATTTCAGTTACTAATGACGTAACAGCGGTGACGTTTTGGGGGGCGAGGCTGATGGGGGCTGGACATTTGTTGACTGGCCCTGAAGGGAAAATTGAAAGAAAAAAAAGAAAGGAGGAGGACAGGAATGACACCCCCGCCTGTCGAGAATCGCGAACAAGTGTTTAGTCTGGAATGCCCAAGGGCTTCCGATTAGAGGCGGTGGGTATCGTGATGGTCCCTTCAATGCGATATCCTTGAAAGAGGCAGTGGGGGTGGCGGTGTCTTAAGGGGCAGTGTAATCGCTGGTCTGCGGCCGGGCCGGGCCGGGCCGAGACCAAAAGCTAACAACACCATTTTGGCGGGAAATAAAAAACAAGTTAGTTAGTCCCACAACGTGTTGAATTTAATTAGTGACCAATTTTTCACTTACGTAACATACAAAATAGGAAACAATTCAGAGAGTTCAGGACACTAAAAAAAAATAATGCTTTCCTTCTTATTAAGATATTCTCAAGAATAAAGTTGTTAATATTTTGTAGCTTTTGTAGTTTTTTTGGGGGGTAAAAATTATAAAAGAATTTCCACCTTTATATAAAATCGAATTTTATGAAAGAAATTCGGAGAATAAAAGAGGTTACATTAAATTATCTTTATGTTTTTTACTGTGTAACCTTCGGTTGGCCAAAAAAACTTGGCTTGGAGGAAATGTTTTGTGTCATCTGGCTGCTGCAGCTTCGATTCTGGCTTTGGCATTGTGTGCCTTCCAGCCGAATCATCAATCCCGATTTCAGCTCCCACTCCCCAACCCCCACTGACTGCTGATGGTCTCTTTCTGGTTCTGTGTCCTTCGGAGGACTTGGAGTGCTCCTTCTCGTCGCCATCGCCATCGCCATTTCCATAGCCATCGTCGATTGCCGCTTCTGGCCAGGATTTGGCACAGTGCCGCTCTTTGTTGTCAATAATTGCATTGACGATGGTGATAATGATAATGATGATGATGGTGATGATGATGTGGGTGGTATTGTCAGAGAGGGTAATCAGAGAGGGTAGTATTAATTGGGCTTTAAGCAAAGCTTAATTGGTAATTGGCAGACGGGCCAATAGCCAATGGCCGAGAGCTAAAACCCGGCAGCCCAAACGAAGGTCCTGCACTTTGGCGAAAAGAATGAAAGGATCAGGTGGCACAGGAAGGTGACGAGGGACAGGGGCCACAGAAGACGAAATTAAAAGAGACAAAGCAAATGGGATTGGAAGTTCAATTTTGTAGTCTTCCACCTTCAATTTTCAATCTTTTTCTGGGATAATTTATCTAAAAAGTTTCCAATTTTATTTTAATTTAAAAGCTTAACAAGAATCAGGGATTCTACGCTAGGATAGTTTTTTTCATTAAATTTAAATAAATATTCTAAAAGGAAATACTTCTGAGATTTTGACTTTATTATTTTTGGTTTTATGTATTCGAAGACTTAAGAAAATTAAAAAGACATTAAAAATAAAACATTAAACATATCAAAAATCATTTAAGTGTAGATTCTTTTTATTTGGAAACAAATTCAATTATTTAATTCAAAGTTTTTGTCCTTGCTTTTTATTTACTTAAACTTTTTATTTGCCTTAATTTCCGGTGAACTAAAAAGGACATTAAGTGCATGTTATTGGTAACGAAAAGTGGCCAATCGAAAAGTTGGCCAATACTCGGATTGGGCCAAAAATTGTAATCAATGGTAACATGTCCATGTTGGCTGTTGCCACAAAATGATGGCCATTAAATCAGGGCCTAACCACGCCACGACTCCACCTGAAGGACCACGAAAAGGGCCGAAAGGACGAAGGGAGAAGAATGTGCAGGACCTACGCCAACCCGGTTGTTAACGGTTTTACAATTTCGCTGATTGCCAATGGCCGCAGCGCGTAACGGTACCTGGCTTAGTCTGTGCCGACAATGTCCTGCGGGGGGGGGGGGGGGGGGCGGAGATTGGGGTAACTGAAAAATGAGTACAGTAATCCCTCTACTAAAACCGACAATTAGATAATACACTCCAGCCTGGACTTTCTCCTGGCCCTGTTGCTTGTCATGAGTCCTTTTCGGCCTTAATGCGGTGTCGATGGCCTGCGGTGTTATTGTTGTTGTTTTTGTTGTTGCCACGCCCCCTCAACCATCTGGAGAGTTGGATCAGTCGGTGATGGCTGCTCCTCCGACAGCATTTATCGCCCCTGGAAAGCCTAATGAGCCATGGAACTTAATAAGCAAACACTTGTAATTACTTCTGTCCGGAGGGGGGTAAGCCATAAACTGCGATTCAGTTTTTGTTGCCAACATTTCTCCCACACACACATACACTCTCCTACCAAAAGCACACACACACACACACCCCGTACACACACATTTGGTTTTTGGCCATAAAGCGCGCAAAGTAAATTGAATTTTGTTGCCTTTTGCGGCGGCCATCGCCTCTCATTCTCCTACACTCGAATAAATTCATTTCCTAAGTTTATTTAACAGCCCGATACAGAGAGAAAAATGCTTGACTTTATTCAACATAAAAGAATCATTTTAGGGAATACTTACAAAGGTAAAAAATAGATGTAAAAATCTATCAAAAAGACATCTTTTTGTATTTTATAAAATCCTTTTTTCACATTTTTAAAAGATTCAATTTTAAGATCCTTCTTAATTAGGGAATTATCTAGGCAGTAAGTCAAAAATATAACTTTTTAAATATTAAGTAATTGGATTTTAAGAATTGCTTAACTTAAAATTATAAAGTAGATTTTTGAACGTTTTTATTATATATTTTGTGGAAGAAAAAGATCCTTTAAATTTCAAAATCATAAACAAAAAACATTTGAATTCAATTGTATT
This sequence comes from Drosophila vallismaia, assembly GCA_035047325.1. Lineage (NCBI taxonomy): Eukaryota > Metazoa > Arthropoda > Insecta > Diptera > Drosophilidae > Drosophila > Drosophila vallismaia. The sequence continues at coordinate 7,486,091 of JAWNPU010000025.1, read as the reverse complement.
GTACAACTTATACGAATATAGGTAAAGGGCGACCTAATTTCTTGCAGTGCTTGTGTGGAGGTGTGAGATTGTGATTGTAGTGCGGCAAGGACATGCCACGCACAGGAGCAACAGCTGCTTTACGATGTAAGGTCCTTTTTTTTCGGTGGTTCGAGGTTTTTGAGGGAATCGGGGATTTGGAGAGCTTGGGACTTTTGGGGGATCTTAGGGGGGTTCTTTAGGGGGGTTCTTTAGGGGGTTTTGGCTTTTTAGGTGGCACTCTTCTTTCCAAGTTTATGTGAGGTTATGCCGAGTTTATGGCTGGTTTACCTTGAAAGCGCCTCAAACCCGAGGTGGTGGCAAATGATTTGGCTAAAAAAAAATATACATCTAGTCGGGGGGATTCCCAGTTGATCAATTCGATTCCATTTTTAGGTACAGTTGTGTCACATCTTGCTCACAACTCTCTTGAAAGAAAAAACTCTTTAAAAATACCAAAAAATTAACCACAAAACTTTAATTTCAGAATTAATTGAAATGATTTCCGTGGCAAACAGAAAGAACTTAATTGCCTTGCCTGAATTTTCAATAATAATTGTCCCTTTGAGGCCAAAAGTCACTGAAGCTCTCTTCATGTTGGTTGAATTCACTTTTGAATACAATTTTGTCGCCTTTTTGTTCCTTTTTTTTTTTTTTTTTGCAAACACTTCTCATTACATGTTTCCAGTTGACATTGTGGGTGGTTGGGTGGCATGCATCAATTTGTTGCATATTTAATGACCTGGGCGGGTTTTGGCTCAACTTTAACACGCGAACACGTTCGGAATCGGAAAATTTCAATAACAGAGAAACGTTGTTGGGTGAACGTCAATGTTTGCCATTTAACCGAAGCCATTCTGGCTGAATCTCCAATCTTTCCCATTTCACGCCCAGCCGTGACCACCACCTTGCACCACTCGGTGGTACAGCCGCCTATCTCCCACCTACCACCACCCACCACCCACCACCCACCGCCATTGTCCCGACCCGATCTGACCCGACCCGAACCACCAACCAATAACCACATTCCGGAGCCGCTCACTCAGTCATTTTCCGTTGGCCAGTTTGCTTTTGGCCTTTTGTTTTGCGATTGCCTTTGCCGTTGCCTTTGCCGGTTGTTATGACACCATCGAGTCCACCTGTTGGTTGGCGAGGCTCTCGATTCCTGCCAGCTGGACACGGGACACGGGACACGGGACACGGGACACGGCATACTGGACACTGGACAATGGACACACTACCCTCCAGAATTATCTAATAATTTCAAAGGATCTCAAACAAATAACCGCATATCCTTAAAAATAATCACAACAAATGGAAAAGAAGAATATAGAATCTTTTTTTATTATATAAGAATATTTTTAATGAGTTTTTTTTGGTTTTCATTTTCTTATTTTATGGATGAGAAGAATGTCATGAATGAAAAGTGTTTTGGTTCTTTCGTGTCCCCTCGTCCTTTGGAGCCCTGGATGTCCTTTGGAGCCTGAGAATACGGATATGGATGCGGATGCGGATGCGGCTTGTCGCCACCAGATGGCGGCAGTTGCAGTGTTATGGGCCAGGCCAATGACGTCCATATGTCGCCTTTCGCATTCGCAGTCGCAATCGCATTCGGTTTTTCGTTTTTGTGTCTTTTTGGCCAAGTGCGACAGACGAGGGATTGGAATTGGTATTGCAATTGGCCTGGAAATGGCAATGGCTGGATATGGGTGTTGGGTGTTGGTAGATGTGAGATGCAAAGGACCAGAACCAGGACGAGGATCCTTTCAGAAGCAGAGATATCCTTGGAGATGGGGAATGCATCGATGTCATCGCTTTTGGGCATTAACCGCGCTAACGATGCAACTGCGAGTGGCGACGTCGCTGGGCGGCTTGGTAATAAAGTCAGTTGACTTTATAGCCACGTTTGATTGTCTTGGCCATTTCGCCATTACGCCATTACGCCAGCACAATGCTGAAAGCATTCAGCGATTTTCCAGCCAACACAAAATGCCCAGATATGTTGCCAAAGATATTTAAAAGATTTTAACAGAATGCTGTCGTCTGCGGAATTTCTCATAAGTCCTCGTATGTCTCCATGAATATTGTAATCGGCTCCATTTCTTCCTCATTCATCTGCATTCAATCCGGAAAAGTATATTTTACTATGTTTTATATTGATTATTAATAAAACATTGATTTTTTGATCCCCTTGAAAATCTTTAAAAAATCCATCAAATCCACTTGTGGTTCCAAACGAGGGCCATATCTCAGCCAATTCGCATCCGAACTTTAATCGGAATATTTTAATCGATTTCTATATCGATTCCCTATCATTCTGCATCAAAATATTGATAACTTTTTTGTTTTCAATTTTTTTGAAAATTTTTCTGATGGATCCCCTTTCAAAATCTTTAAAAAATCCATAAAATCCACTTATGACTTAAGCCGAAGGCCATATCTCAACCAATTCGCATCCGATCTTTAAGCGGAATATTTTAATCGATTTCTATATCGATTCCCTATCATTCTGCATCAAAATACTGATAAATTTTTTGTTTTCAATTTTTTTGAAAATTTTTCTGATGGATCCCCTTTGAAAATCTTTAAAAAATCCATAAAATCCACTTATGACTTAAGCCGAAGGCCATATCTCAACCAATTCGCATCCGATCTTTAAGCGGAATATTTTAATCGATTTCTATATCGATTCCCTATCATTCTGCATCAAAATATTGATAAATTTTTTGTTTTCAATTTTTTTGAAAATTTTTCCGATAGATCCTCCTTGAAAATCTTTAAAAAATCCATAAAATCCACTTGGGACTCCAAACGAAGGCCATATCTCAGCCAATTCGCATCCGATCTTTAAGCAGAATATTTTAATCGATTTCTATATCGATTCCCTATCATACTGCATCAAAATATTGATAAATTTTTTGTTTTCAATTTTTTTGAAAATTTTTCTGATGAATCCCCTTTGAAAATCTTTAAAATATCCATAAAATCCACTTGGGGCTCCAAACGAAGGCCATATCTCAGCCAATTCGCATCTGATCCTTTATCGGAATATTTTAATCGATTTCTGTATCGATTCCCTATCATTCTGCATCAAAATATTGATAAATTTTTTGTTTTCAATTTTTTTGAAAATTTTTCTGATGGATCCCCTTTCAAAATCTTTAAAAAATCCATAAAATCCACTTATGACTTAAGCCGAAGGCCATATCTCAACCAATTCGCATCCGATCTTTAAGCGGAATATTTTAATCGATTTCTATATCGATTCCCTATCATTCTGCATCAAAATATTGATAACTTTTTTGTTTTCAATTTTTTTGAAAATTTTTCTGATGGATCCCCTTTGAAAATCTTTAAAAAATCCATAAAATCCACTTATGACTTAAGCCGAAGGCATATCTCAGCGAATTCGCATCCGATCTTTAAGCGGAATATTTTAATCGATTTCTATATCCATTCCCTATCATTCTGCATCAAAATATAACTTTTTTATAACTTTTTTGTTTAGATTTTCGTTTGTTTCGTGTAAATTGTATTTAATATGTAGTCTAGTGTATAGGCACTTCGTTTTGGATATTATATGATATGCTGGCATAGCCATGGATATGGGCGAATGAGGCACTTGTGGGCCTCGAACTCATATAACACATAAAGGCTCTCATCTCGAAGGAGGCTAGTTCGGATGGGAAAAGGAAAGTTTCCTGCGGAGTCGTAAACACAGACGTAAAAACTGGCGACGCGACGATAGAAAAGCTTAAATAAAAATCCAAGTGGAATGCAGAACAGGAGCAACACACACACACACATACACGTAATAATCAGGGGAGTCCTGGTGTGTGTGTGTGTGTGTGTGTGTGTGTGAGGTCCTGATTGTGGCCACGGCTCCTTTTTCCAGGCCTTGGCTGCCATTTGCCATCTTCATTTCCATCATCATCTGCGCATCTCTCGCATCATAATCAACATGAAAATCAAATTTGAATTTATGAAGCCGAGCTGGGTGGTAGACGGCGGGGAGGGTGGTGATTGTGGAGAGGTCCTGGTCCTGGTAGCAGTAGCAGGTCCTGTGTGCTTACATTTGCTCATTTTCATTTTCGTTTTCATTTTTGTTGCTGTTGCCACCGCTGCTGTTGCTCTTCAGTCTTTGCCTCAATTTTTGTTGTTGTTGCCACAAAACATGCATTGCCACACATACATACATATCCTTGAATACATATTTATATTTATATCTATATATGTATGTGTGTGTGTGTGTGTGTGTGCAGGATATCTCTTAGCGATTCCTGGTGGCTGCCTTTTGCCTTCTGCCCTTTGCCTTCTGCCTTTTGCCTCATTTATTCATTTGCTGCAATTACATTCGTACTTTCCCCGCCATCTGCTGTAACTGTAAAAGTATCCTTGTTGTGTGTGTGTGTGTGTGTGTGTGTGTGTGTGCGTATATTGGGTGTCATTTGCTGGTTAAATGAAATCATTTAGCATACTTTTCGGTGCCCTAGAGAAACAGCCACGGCACTCATATTGAAAAAGCCAACAGACAAAATATATTTAATAAAAATGATACAGATCGAACAGGTGTAATAAATTCAGAAGAAATGCATGCAAATTATGAAATTATTTAAAAAGGTAAAATAATCTGCAAAAGACGCGAAAGGAATGTATAAAATATTGCAATTGATTAATATTCATTTTCTTTTATTTATTTGTCATTTTTGACATAAGTTCTTGGGGATGTTTTTCGATGTTTTGTGAGAAGTAGGCTTTGAGTTTTTAGTTTCAATTAATTAATAATTAATTAAACTAATTGTGTCTTTTGTTTTTTTTTTTGCTATTTTGAGAGTGGGACTCTATTACTCTATCATCTCCTCGTTACAAGTCACATCGATGGAGTCATCCATATCCATGCCATCTTCTTCCATATTCGATACTACAGCAGCTGCGTCCGGCTGTGCCTCCGTCTGTGCCTCCGGCTGTGACTCCGGCTGTGGCTCCGGATGTGGCTCCGGCTGTGCCTCCGGCTCTGGCTCTGGATTGGGCATTGGAGGAGTCGGAATCGAAATCGGAATCGGAATAGGAATCCCATCCGCTTGATCTTCATAGCACAAATGGACGCTCAGACTCATAAGGTTGGAAATAAAATTGGTTTCCAGGTTCTGCAAATAGTGTTCATCGGCCGTATCGGTTGGATCCAAGGCTAGCATAAAAAATGGAATAAATTATATTATATTAGTACTCAAAAATGTTGATATTCCTTAGATACTAACTGCGAGCCATGTGGCGGATTATTTCCCAGAAATCCAGATCAGCCACTAGACCCAAGACCTGCAAAAGGGCTTGGATTCTAGCCATATGCCGGCCATGACTGGGCACTTTATGGTGATTGTTGTTCTGATTTACGTCCATCCTGCTTGGTAATTACTGATCGAATGACTGAATTGAAATTTTCACTTCACCTGCTCGACCAATTTGTCAATTTCAAGTGACATTGACGTTTGTCAACTCAACATCGAAAGGAACAACCCTAGCATCGTGGTGGAAATCCTATTCGTAATGCCCCAAAATTTCCAACACTTAAAATATTTCAAATATATTCTTTGGTAATATCTAGGTAATTAATTTAAATTTAATACGGAATTAAATTCTAGGGGTATTTAGTTTATGCTTAACACTTAGAGAGTTTCAAAAATACAAATATTTATCTAAACGAATATCGGAATTTCTATGTAAACAATTTTTCTGCTTCTGCTACTTTTTCTGTTTAATCTAAAAGGATTAACTTACTTTCTCTTAATGAAAAAAAATGAAAAGAAACTTTAAAACTTATAAAAAGAATTAAAAATTGAATAAAATATTGGGGAGTGTTGGAAAGGAAATATAATACTACTACTATCGATAAAGGCAGTTGAAAATCTTTAAAGCAATTTCTCAAATCGATAGAAGCTGAAATAAAAGTGCAAATGAAATTAATTAGCGGATCAATTTGAATCAATTAGAAAATCCTCAAGGGTATTGCTGACGCTTGTCGAAGGAATTTCAATTCCATTTTCCATTTGGCCAAAACGGGCCACGTTGGTTAAGTGCACTACTACCAAGGCTAAAACCAATACCAATTCGAATCCCTTTTCCGTTGCCTGTTTATCCTGCATTCCCTTTTTCTCTCTCTCTGCTTTTCTTCCGCTGACAAAAGCTTAAATAGAAGTTAGTCCTTTGTGCGATTTCTAATCTCTCTCTATCACCGTTCTTCGCTTCAGAGTTCCTCGTTGGGCAAACATTGCGTATATGTAATACGTAATACGTATACGTAATATACCTTAACCTCTGATTGTTTGTAGGAATCAGTGGGATATATAATATATATATATGTGTGTGTGTGTGTGTGCAAGGATAAGTATCCACTAAGCAGTTGGAATCTGTTGTTATGGCTAAAGCTGTAACCCAGTGGCTTCCTCTCTCCCTCTCTTATCCTTTTTGCAGGACCTCGTTCATGTGCTAAACATTGTCAATGCCATTGTTCTTGTTCTTCTTATTGTGGGCAATCCCAGGACCTCTAAAACCCTACCCGCTACCCCCTAGCCACCGTCTCTTGTCTGGTTGCTGTTGACTTCGTTTGTTAAGTTTATCTCGCACTGCACTTGTCTTGTCCTTATCTCGGTCTTTCCCCTCTCCGCTAGCCTCGTCCTTCGTCCTTTTGTCAGGAATGACTTGGAGTTGCTTTCGCCGCTATTGCTGCTCCTTTGCCTTTAGTTGCTGTTGCTGTTGCTGTTGTTATCCTGGATCCTTTTGTTATTATTTATTTGTGTGCGGTGTAGCGAAGGGTCCTCCACTTTTCGCCTGCGAGGAGGGGGAAATCTCAAGGCCAACTCCCCGTCTTATTGGCTCGTAAATTTCAACTTTTTTTCTTTGCTTTTTTTTTATTATCAGTTTAAATTTAATTTATCTTCGGGGGCAGGGATCAAAGGGGCCAACCACACACCCACACACACACGCGGACAAGTGCCAATGAAGACGTCAAAATCAAAAGGCCAAAGTGGCAAAAAAAAACTGGGAAAAAAAATAAGGATATGGTTATCCTTTGATATTTTAAGGATGGTGGCAAGTCAGAAAATTGTATGTAAGATGGTTTAATATTTAAAACTTGCATTGAAAAGGCTCTATAATCGTTCTTTCTGTGTTTGTTTCTTTTTTGCAAGGACTTCAGGCCTATTGAGGTATATTTTTCCGTTTTCTTTTATTTATTAAATTTCTTTAATTAATATTTTTCTTGATATTTTCCTGATTATATATTTAGATGGGGACGTAGCTCAGGGGTAGAGCGCTTGTTTCGCATGTAAGAAGCCCCGGGTTCAAATCCCGGCGTCTCCAGATGTGGATCCTTTCTTAATTTTTGTTTTTTGCTTAAGGTGCCAGAGGTTTCTAAGGTACTCCTAGGTTGGGTCAAAAATTGGTCTGTTTTTGGCTTTACCAAGTACTATATGTTCTAATCTGTGGCCTGGCCTGTGGATCATTTTTGTTTTTCGATATTCAATCCTTATGTATGGTATAAGGGGCATGCCCCTTGAACTTATTTCATAGCGAGGACTTCCCTTTGCAGCCTGCAATTGTAGCCCTTTCTTGGCCCTTGCTATCTCAGGACTTTATCAGTTTCCTGCTCAGCAACGGTCTCTGGCCTCCACTCTCTTTTTACGGCTACCGCGCTTCTTCTGATTGGTCCTTCATATCCTTTTTCTTTTTTTTACGACTGCCTGCCTGTGTGTGTGTGTGGGTGAGAGTGACCCTTTGGAGACCTATTAACAAAGGGCCCTCGGTCATGCCCCTCGCATACTTATTAGACTGTAATCAGTTGGTGGCCACCAAATGGGCAACTGGTGGTCAGCGCGCCATCCGCCATCCACCTTCTCCACCTCTTCCCCCATCCAGTCGTTTTCTGTTCCGATTCGATTCCGATTCCGATTCACATTCCGGCTACCCTGATTACGTGGGTGTTGGCAAATCGATTTCTTTATCTTCCCCTGGCTCGAAAGTGTTAATCAGATTGGACAGGATGGCTGAATGAGTGAATGACTGAACTGAATGAATGAATAACTGAATGATTGAAAGAATGAATAGATGGTAAAATGGAAGGATGGCTTTGGGTCTCGACCAATTTCAACTATAATTTTCATCTAATTTGAATTGATTTCGTTTCGGGACCGAAAACCTGATCGGGTTCGGGAATGAGTTCTGGCCAGTTGTGGGCCATTTTGTGGGCCAAAAGTACCATAACTGGCCCGTATTGGCCAGTAAATGCGGAATTACAATGACAACGATCTCCCAAATAGCTTAAAGATTACACCTGATTGAGATATTTAATTGAAACAGAACAAACACATACACAAAAAAAGCAATACCTATTAATGCAAATTGTATTCTTTCGAGGGACTTTATTTGTGATTGTGATTTTGTGATTTTAAATTTCAAAAATAAAATAAAACATATAATGATATAAGCTTTTTTATTAATCGAATAAATGCAAATTTTTGATGCGCATTCATTATTTATTGATCTTTAATCGGTATTGATCTTTAATCGGCTTTAATCTGGCCTGCACTTGTCGTCGGCAGAAAAATAGTGTCATCTGCATTCAATCTAAATTCAAATTGGAGTCAGAAAAGTTGATTTCATGTATTCTGCGGTGTCGCTGTCTCTCGCTCTCTCTCACACGCATGCATCCTTTTAGCATCCTTTTTTTGAAAAACTCCACCAATTCATTTATATCGATGCATATTCTGCAGAGCCTGCTGAGCACCAACAACCATCATCCACAACAACAAAACAGTTAAAACAATGGGATTCCTTTCCGGGAATGACTTCAAAGCACTGCAAAAGAAAATATATTTTAATAGAATATTCAAAGGATATTTATATGACGATTTGATTTGGATTAATCGAGAGCTTTCGTCGATATTTGAAGCTTTGAAGACATCGATAAAGATAAAACGATTTATTCTCGAAACCACACCTATCGACAACAAACATCGATAGTAATATATATATATTATTGTATTGTTATTATTTCTTTCAGTGTGCTTTCTGTGCTATTGAGCTTTCGCTGCTGCCTCTGTCCAGGCCGTTCAACTGTACAACTGCAGTTGCAGCAGTTTCCGTACTTGAATTGATTTTGATGTCCCCCTGCCACAGGGCCTCATCCGTTACCCCGCCCCTGGCATTCGACGCCACAGCTTTCTTCCTTTTTATTGTTGGCGGTGTTTGCTGTGTTGGCTGTGTTGTTTGTTGATTGCTCGTCCTGCTGCTCCTGCTTTGGCTATTGTTGTTCTTGTTCTTGTTGTTGTTGTTGTTGTTGTTGTTGTTGCTCTTGTCATTGTGCAATTGAAAGTCAAGCCATTATTTTTTTTCTCTGCAATTTTTCTGGTGTTGTATTTGGTAGTTTGGCGTTGTTTTGCCCATCGTCGAAAGTCAAAGGCCACCGTCAACTGTTTAACAAGCAGAATAATGCTGAAAAACGGAATGTGAATGGCCACGCCCCCGCTGGCGCCCCCCGTTGCCGCGCACCGTCACCGCCTTGCCACATAGCTGGGGAAAAAAAATCCTGCACTCCACATTATTGGCCACTGACACTTGCCTGTTCATTGTTGTTTATAAAATTGGCAAGGAATTTCCGAGATTTCATTCAACTATAAAAGAGTGCCAAGGAAAAAAAATATATATAAAAATAATATAATATATAGAAAGTAAAGAATGGCTTACAGCTTACGTCATAGAGTGGGTTGGGGTGTTGTGGCAGGTGCCTCGATAACCGCAAAAATTTCAAACTAAGCAGTATTAGGTTTCCCTCTACGGAAGCATCATTATTTATTATTTATTTTTTAAATAAATGAATAAAAATTCAATTTAAATATGGAAATAGATATTTTCTATGATATTCCTTAGAATAAAACTTTTAAACTATTAAAAAAGCTTAAATTTATTAAGTAATTAAGATAACTTTAATTAAATTAAAAAATTCCTTTAATATATTTATACATTTTTCTTAATGAAAAGCCAGCTACTTTCTTGAAAATATTTATTTTAATAACGTAAAATAAAACCAAAACATAAATTTGTAATCAGAACAAAAAACCAAAAACCAATTATTATTTGAAAATATATAAATTTTTGAAAAGAAAACAATCTCTGTGATATTTGATGACTCCAAATAATTATTTGAAGTGCAATTACAGAAACTAATTGGGATTTTGGCAAGTCTAGTGATTTGGACCTTTGCATATTCGATGAATAATCGATTGTCTAACACCCACGCACATACCGACACCCACGCCAAAACACACACTTGGAGTTGGCCAAAAGGAGCAACAACAATTCGGTTCGGACCGGGCTTAATTAACGCTTTGACCATGTAAAATGACCATAAACATGACAATAAACTGATAGGTGAGCGGAGGTGTGTGGTAGGGTGGTGAGGTAGGGAAAGGGGTTTGAAATTGTAATGGCGAAGGGAAATTGATCCGAATGTCCCACGGTGCGTATGCGTAATGCGATAAATCCGATTTCGGGGACAAGGGCGAGGGCTTTGCCTTTGAGAAACGGCAAACAAGTCAAATGTCCAATGTCCAATGTCCAATGTCCAATGTCCAGTAAAAATTAAATCCTTTTTGTTCCGCGACAACAACAACAGCAAGGATATCCGAAACAAAGGGAAACACCGAAAGACGGGGTTTGGGGCTCCAGGGTTGACAGGTCAACAACAAAATGTTCAGTTGGCTGGAGTATTGGAAAAAAAAAACAGAAAAAAAAAAATTAAAACAAAAGAACGACACGTGCGTCCATCCGCAACTTTATAAACTTATAAGCTTACTCCCCTTTTCACGTGTGACCCTAGGCCAGGTCACAGTACACCCACCTACATAGTACATGCCCCACAACCCTGACCCACGACCTCTTTACAAACAAAAGTTATACACGAAAAATATTTGAGGCCATTTATGGTACTCTGCGCGCGGCAACAGGTTCGCTCAAATATCAGTCGCAAAATAAATACAAAATAAATACAAAAATACTAAATAAATAACAGAATAAAACCTTTTTTTCTAAAGAATCTGAGAATACCTAGTAGTAGTATTCATTTTAAAAGTAACGTAATAAAATATTCATTTATTTATTTGTAAAAATATTGATGAAATGGCTAACACGGCGTATGAGTAATATTGAACAAAAAATTACGTATACGCAATGTTGGAAGGAAACTTTTTTCGTAACTTTATTTGTTAAATTCATTATTTTAGATAGAAGGTACAAATATGTAAAATACAGAAATATAACAAATAAATAAAATAAAAAGCCAAGGGCTTAGTTACAAAAAATTACTCATACGCAGTGTGAAACATTGAATTTTTTTTTGAAAAAGTGAATGTTTTTCACTAGAAATATGACATTCTTTTTGCAGCTATACTAAAAAATAAATATAATAAAATATATTATTAATATTTGTTTCCTTTTAATTTAATTCTTTCATAGTTTTTAGGGTATTTCCTGTTCCATACATTGTAGCCCCGAATCGAAGCCGAAGAACAATTCGAAATCCATAACCAAACCGCACCGGATTGCCGGGGGGCAGAACGTCTGGGGTCTGGAGTCTAGACCAAAGTGACATTCATTGTTCCAGCAGCAAGTCAAAGCCGAGCAGAAAAGCCCAGCAAAAGCAAAGCCAACCAAGGCAAAGTAAAGGAAAGCAAAGCGAGCGTGTAAACAAAACACAAGCCGAACGGGAGGCACAAATATAATCTACAAATAGAATAAAAAAACGAAGCTAAACAACAACAGGCAATCCGGAATGAAAGCCAAGTGGTTAGAAAAAAAAAAAAATGAAAATAAATCCATAAGCATGAGCGGGAAAATAGGGAACAAAAAATAAAGGGAAAAGTTGCTAAACTTTCGCTCAACTTGGGCGCAAAATTTCCGTTCAATTTCAATGAGTATGCCTCACTGCTCTAACATACAATATTTGTATGTTTGGTTCTCTTTTACTCGAAGCTTTGCCCTCTCTAACCCCCCTGGGCTGGTTTAATATGCAAATCGTATTTTGCAAAACTTGCTGCATACTTGAAGGCGCCGGCTGTCAAGAGTTCTCCAACAGCGCCCCCCTGCCAGCCGCTAGCAGTACTGCTCGTCCTCGTAAACAAGCACTAATTAGAGAGCACAAAAAGTGTTGCCTACTTTTCCGGTGCGCGGTGGGCGGAGGACCAGCCGGCCTCATTTCGCACCCCCTGATGTTGCCCCAAACTTGTGGCAAGAATGAAAAACAATTAATAAAGCCTAAACAAATGACAACGCCACACGCGCGACACTTTGATGGCTCGGCAGTCGACAGTCGGCAATAGTTTTTTAAGTCACTGAAGAAACGGTCCTTGGAAAAGGCTTCTATACCCTTCAAGATATGTTTAGAAAAATGAGCTAAGAAAAATGTCCTTTGGCTTTCAGTGAAATATTCGAACTCTAAAGATTATAGTCAGCCGATCCTTAAGGCAAAAACTAGGAGCCCACATTGCTTTACACTCCTTGACATAATTATGAAACCCTTTCTGAGATCAAAACCCTTTCCAAGTAAAGTAATAGAAAAATCCTGCGAAAAGCAATTCGAAATATCGAAGTGGGGAAAACGTGAATGTGATTGAAAATGCAGAATGTTGAGTCTCGATGGGCTCGATGGAACATCCAGCAAAGAGGTAAGATTACAGGACTACAGAATTACAGTCTAAACAGGATGAGTTTATTGAAGGACATCCTGAAAATGTTGAGGAATACAACTTATTTTAAAAAATTTCTGGCTTAAAAAAGCTAAAGCAATTACGTAAAAAATCGGAAAGCAATTGTAAAAAAAATACTTTTAAGAACCGTTTCAAAGACCGCAGGATATTCGAGGAGCAGAAAAAATCACTGAAATAGAGTCAAAACTAGGGGGAGGGATGAATGGGGAGCAAGGAAAGCAAAAAACAAAAGCAAGATGAACAAAAAAAAAAAAAAAGGACTCTCACGTTGAGTTCTGCATTCTCATATGAGAAAAGGATTCGTTTGCGTTGCCAGTGCAGTGGCAAACAAATTCTAAAAATGACTGAGCAAACGCTTTGATTTATGAAGTTATTGGTGGAGGGGGAGGGTAGTCTGGATGTTCTATGGGATTGCGGTTCATAGAAAGGACTACAGAGGAGCAGAAGCAGGAGCAGGATCCGGATATCGGACACACTGTTCGGGGGCCCCCAGGCGTTCCATTTGTTTTAGAAACTCCAGCGAAAAAGCAGAACTCTCCTTTGGACTATACCCTTTACCACCCAGCCGGTCCCTGTTCCTGTTCCTGTTCCTGTTCCCGATCGAACTGGAGTCGCAGGACTCCGCCCTAATTCAATAAAATACAGCTGACTGAGTGCTTGAATCATGACCCGCCGATTTGAAATGTTTGCCGGGTGTTTGCTTTTGGCTATGACTATGGAGGTGAAATGTGGATTTGGTTTTCCATCTGAATGTGAATCTGTGAATGCGGATATCGGAGTTGGAGGTCCCTATATGGAAAGCTAAAAAGGCTTAGCATTTTTCGCCGAGCACTCGCTCCATGGGGAAATCCCTTTTGTTTTTTTCCACTTCCTCCTACATTTCTACTGCATTTTCCTCTCCTACACAGAACCGAATTATCCTTATAACATATCCTTAATAATTAAAACGAAAAAACCACAAAATCTGCGTAAATATTAGAAATCTGCGTAAATCTGGGATTGTCATTCAGACTTAAACATGCCATCTTGCCCTTAAAGGCCCTCAAATCCATTTTAATTTCCTTTTTAAAATTTATACTTTTATAGTGAAATTTTTCCCTGTGTATAGACTCCCCCTGGACTCCGCATTTTTTACGATGCCACAACAAAGCAACGAACCAAAACCGGCAAAACCAAGACCGAATTGAGGCGAATCGAACTCGGTTCCCGGGCAGGCGGACAAAACGGTTTTGATTCAATAAACGTCAATAGGTGAATCAGACCACGCCCACTGACAAAAACCTGCCTGGGAGCTGGGGGAATAAAAAACAAAAAAAAAAGGCCAAAAAAAAAAGGGGGAAGAAATAAAGATATTTGGTGGAAAAAAAAAACGCCGCTGAAAGTTGAACCAATAAAGCGACGTGATTTGAAGTTGGAAGTTCTTTGAAGCTCCGCCGGCTGACGGGCGGCCTCAAGTGGTTAACGTGGCCAAAGGAGAGCAATAAAGTTGGCTTAGACACAGACAGCGGGCTAACAAAATCCCCGGACAAACAAAACGAACAAAAAACTTTTATTAAATTAAAAACTGCAAAGTTTTTGGAACGAATTTTGTGTTTTGTGTTTTTTTTTTTTTTTGTTCCCCGGCTTTTTGCGCCACAAATTCCGGACATTTAACTTGGCCAAATTGTGGCCGAAAAAAAAAAGAATGTATTTAATTAACTGATTGATTGCCTCCCCCCAGTGACGCATAAATATTTCATACTCGATTGCCTAATTAAAAATGCACTACGATATCAATTTAAAATAATGGCCAAAACAATTTTGTCGAAAATTCGTCGACACAATAGACGTTGGTGTTGAATTTTTAATGCCGGACTATTAGTGCCTGGCTCGTCCTGGCTTAAGTCCTTCCACAACGAATCAATCAAAAATGATTGAGTTATTTGGCCTAAAAGGTTATTAGATTTTCAATGCCTTCAATTGTCGAATTAAGTCGTTTTTTGGTTTCATTATTTACATAATTTATGGCGCAACTATTTTCAGATTCCTTTAGATGCAAATCGAAGGAGTCTGAAGTCCTGTTTTAGAAATTTAACTCCTTTTCAGGCATAGAATACAAACTGACCGGGATCTTTGTAATATAATCCTTTATTAAAAATATACATTCATTCCAATTAACAATCAATTACAATTTTATTATATTTCTAAACATTCCTGTGCTAACCACAAATGAAATTATTTTATGGCTTTTTATTAATGTATTCCTAATAAAATGGAAAAAGGACCCCCCATTGGCTGGGCCATTCATTAGCCACCATTGAGAACAATTTTTGGCCACATTGACTGAGTTTATCAGACATCCATTTTGCAATTAAGAACAATCAATGTTTTTGGCCAACAAATCCGTTCAGCGTCCTTTACGTCCTGTTCGTGCATGTTCGTTCCTGTTTCTCTTCTATTTTTTTTTTGGTTTTTTTTTACATTTTCTGGTGAGTGGTGAGTGTTTAATTACCGAAATTTGTTCGCTACTGAGTTTTTGGGGTCCATAAAAAGTTGTACCAGTCGTCGCCGGTCGGAGGTCGGAGGTCGCCGGTCGCCAGGAATTGTTTATGCAGCTGCCATTCAAAAATTTGCCGTTTGCCAGAGTTGCCACCGAGCTGAAAAACTAGTTAGCATAAATATATATATATGTACAGTTTCGAGACATTATTATTTCTTTTTTTTTAGTTTTTCTCGTATTTGGTTGGGATTTTATAACGAACCATATAATATATATAAGTTACATGTTGCATTTTTGTGTGCAGTTTTTTTGCGGTGGTTTTGTTATGGCATTTTGTGCTGGCCAATTGGCCGCAATTAGCTAGCTAAAAGCACAAACTAACACACATGTACCACACACACACACACACACACACACACACATACGTATTACCACACACAGATACACACATGTATCGTGTTAATGGGCACCCCGAAAAGTATGCAATCAAATTATGAAACTGCAGAAATGATGGCCGGAGCATAAAAGGAAAAACATCGACACAGCAGACCAGAGCAGAGCACAGCAAACTAAGTTAAAAGCCTTCAGTGGAGGAGCAGTAACCCAGCTTTTCCGCCGCTTTTCCACCGCTTTTGCCCCTCCTCAGGCGGTGGCTCTGCCATTCCCCATCAAGCTGCATGCGTCGGACTTAAGTTGAAGTTAAAGTTAATGCTATGAATTTTAAATTGAATTGAATGCGTATGGTGTCTCCTGCGGTACAGTGGCCATTGGCCAAAAGTGACCAGTGCCAGTGCCAGTGCCAGTGCCAGCAAGTTGGTCAACTTTTTTAGCCCATTCGTGTGTGTTGCAGGTGGCAGTGTCTTCCAAAAAGGATGACAAAAAGGATATTCCACTTCCACTTGCTCTTAAGAACTGAATCTCCAACGAATTCCTTTACAAATTAACTCCTAAATTAAGTTCCCCACACAGATATTTAGATAATAAATAAAATACTGAAAAGTATCCCCTTGAAAAGGACTCCAAACCACGACCCTGTGTGCGTGGCAGACGGCAATTGTGTGTAATGGAAAGTAAAAGAAAAGTGGCGGGCGGTTGGTTGGGGGGTTGGGGGGTGGAGCAGAAGGTCACAAAACTTGAGGGGCAACGGCAAGACACAAAAGAGGGTAGTACCTTTTCCCGCCCCTCCTCGTCCTGACCAAAACAGGAAACGAAGTTAGCCATGATGAACGCTGAATTTACGCAGAAAGTTTAACGGCGCACAAAAGTATGCTATGCTCTTGGTCCACTTATTTATTATTGTAGCAGCCACACACACACATGTATATGTATATGTATGCGTGTACACATGCGCCAGGATAACATCCTCCTCTTGGCTTGACCATAAAGACTCACCGGACAGGACAGGACAACTTGGACTAATAGCAGCACCTTCCTATTTTTCCCGCTCCAGTTTCCAGCGCTTCTCCGGCTCTTCCTGCAGATCCTTCCCGCTTTCCTTCCTCGGCACTGTCCTCGGCGCTGCTTAAATAATTTAGCAATTTGTATGCATGGAAAGCGCTGCGTGGCTTCGCCAGGATAATGCCGAAGTCGAATAAGCGCATCATGGAAATACATAAAATCGCATCAACAGCAGCACACAAAAATCTCTCCATCTCACTTCCACTCCCCAGTGTGTGTGTGGGTGTATAAGTGTTTGTTTATATGTGTGTGTGTGTGTGTGAGTGGGGTAGTTGGGTGGTTGGTTGGACGGACGTAAAAGCGCAGTGAAAATGGAGCAAATGAGCATTCAAGGAATGCAATCCAACACACGCACCGTAACCAAAACACCGAGCAGTTGGCCAAATTTGGCGAAAGGAGCCAAAAGCCACACACGGCTAAAGGCATATAGTACA
Source organism: Drosophila vallismaia (assembly GCA_035047325.1). Lineage (NCBI taxonomy): Eukaryota > Metazoa > Arthropoda > Insecta > Diptera > Drosophilidae > Drosophila > Drosophila vallismaia. The sequence continues at coordinate 7,468,947 of JAWNPU010000025.1, read as the reverse complement.
CTTGGCCAAATCGGGTTATAGTTAATAAATATATAAAATATCTGCAAAAGTTTTGGTAGGAATCAGGAATATAATTGTATTAAATTTTATAGCAATAACTACTAAGCCAGCTGAATTTTTGGATGTAAAAAAACTTTTCACAAAATGTAAATTAAATATTCTGAAAATTAGATGGGATTGAGAAAAAAAAATGTCTATCAGGTTTTCAGGGGAAAGAAACTCACACCTAGGAGAAAGTTTTAAAAACTAATGAAGTTTTGTTCCAAAAGACATCTGAAAGAATGGCCACAAGTACCGGGTATAAATCAATCAAAGCATTTTTGTTTGGTGTGTTTTCAAAATTTATTAACATTAACAAAAAACGGGTTGAAGTTGTAGTGTCTATCTGGCCAGTAACTGAGATTGTTCTATGATGATTGTTTTATGTTGATGGATTTGTGTTAATTGTTTTGAGTGTTTCCTGATCTGTCACTGTCACCGCCCTGCAACACAAATATCGTCTTTAAATGCGCAAGAGCAATGTGAGATGTTCCCCGAAATTGTGGAAATTGATGAGAGCGTCATCGTGGGCGCCTTCTGCCTCGAAGACCCTCAGGATGATCCAGGTGCGAAGGCAGCTGGAGTAGAAGTTGGCGAGGATCACCATCTTGAAGACGACGACCATGGATAACTGAGCGAGATGAACATAGAATTTGCTGCCCTGGTCCCCGTAGTAGATGCGAACCATTCCTAGAACCGTCATGAAAAAGGTGATCAGCCAGCAGGCCGCAAAGCAGGCAATATACGGCGCTACGAAAACATAGAACTTAAAGTTGATCGGAACGGGAAGCTGTCCGGGCTCCCATAATCGGACACCGGAGTAGGCGCAGCGGCAGCATCGGAAGAGCGTGTAGATGAGCACCCCAACCATGAAGTAGACGTACATCTCAGATCGCAGATCGAACCCGAATAAGGTCTTGTAGGATATATCAAACGTAAGCAGATTAATCCATAAATTACTCTCATACCGCTCTACGGGTACTGCTAATATGGCTGCTGCATGGATCATAAACCAGAGGTACAAAAAAGTGAGGACAAGACGAATAGTCGCGACTAGGAAGCGGACCCTGTTGTTGTGGTTGTTGTTTCGTCCTGGCATTGTCCTTGCTTTTTATCTGCAAATAAAGTTCATTATTTTTGAAAATTTTTTCTTAAAAACTCTACTTGCCTTATCACAATTTCAGTAAGAACTGAATAGAACTTCCCTAAGTAAGGTAATTTAGAAAATAAAACAATTTAGAAACCGAAAAGATTTTTTTGAAAAAACAAAACAGCCAAAAGATACAATTTTGTTAAAGAAATTTCTGCAAAAACTGAATATAAAAAGTTATTCCTAAAATAAAAAAAAAAACAAAAAAAAAGAATGAAGTTTTTGAAAAATTAAACAGCCGAAAGATACAAAAGTTTTTTTGAAAAAAATGAAATTATTGCACAAATATTTGAAGAAAAGAAAAAAAAAACAAACTTATTATTGTAGAAATGAATTTGTGGAAATATTTTTATAGTCAGTTTTTTTTGCCGGATATTTTATTTAGTGCGTTCCAGTTGAGATCAGGTAACACACTGACTGGGAGTAGGAACTGTGTTCCCTACATGGATTTGACATTGGGGCTTGGGTAAAGTGATTTGAAAGTTTTTCAATTCTTTGCGATAATTTTTTCTCAGTGCAGGCACATATGTACGCATCCTGGGAGTAGCATTCAGATACGGTTTCCGGAGGAGGAGGAGGAGGGGCCAAGAGCTATGGCTACAGGATTCGTGGAACGAGGTTGGGCCCCAAAAATGTTATCATTTGGCACATTTGTACTTTACGTCTGCATTGGTGTCTGTGTCCGATTTCCAGTGTGTGAGTGTGTGTCGGTGTGTGTCAGTGTGTGCGTGTTGGCCTGGCCAAATTTGAAAACTATGGCCCCAAAAGGATGAGGCTGCCGTTTGGGGCCAAAGAGGATAAGGTCCGAGAGGGCCAGAACGAGGTATCCTCTTCCTTAGCCGCTGGACCTTGGTCAATTCTCAGTTTACAGAGCACAGTATTCCTGTACCCGTTCCACCAATTTCTGGCCATTGGTTAAAAGGATTTAAGGCCCAAAGCGTTTTTGGTTCAAAAACCAGCAAAAAAAAGTAGTTTTATTCCGAAAAGAAGATTAAGTTTAAAGATTTAGAACTAAAATCATAAATGCTCTTTTCAAGGGAATGTTTTCGATTTCGAATTCGATTTTTCGATTTTTTTGGGCCTGCATTCAATTAACTTGGCCTAGAAAAAAAGAAACCCCCCCTTGGCCAAGACCATCTCCAGTTTTTATACATTTTTCGGGGGCATCCACAAAGTGGCAGAGCAAAAAAGTCACGTACTCATATTAAAAATAACCGAAAAGCGTTCCTAAGTGGCAGGAGAACGTGCAGTGAAATATATTTGAAAGAACACCCCTTTAGGGGTGTGGTCTTAGGTGGGACTTTGGTCTTAAAGCTAAAGAAAGTCAAAAAGTCATACCCCCGCAGAATGTGGTGGGGAAAATCCCAGGCGGCCATTGATGATGACGGCGGTACGACGACAAGTACGATGATGGCTGACAAAGTGGAAATGTCTCCATTGAAAGTGACATTTCTTGAATTTTGTCACCTTACCTCCTCACCGGAGGTAACCCACCCACCCACGCCACGCCACGCCACGCCCTTCTGCCCCCGAAAAAGCGAATATTTCGTGTTTGATTTTTGCCATTTGGTCCACCTTTTTGCCGCGCTGTCTGTCACCGGGGCTGCCACAGCTGTCAAAGCGTCAAACATCCTTGCCGTTTGCCTGACAAATGCGTACCGTGTGCCACAGAGACCCATACATGCCACATGCCAGCTTGCCACCTAGAAACCTTGCCCCTCTGTCTTCCAACCACCTCGCCAACTTGCCTCTTTTAGGCTCAGTTTTGTCCTTCATCCGCAGCCTCGTTTCATTTCGTTTCCCTGTCAAGTTTCTGACTTTTGCATTTACTTATTTATGGCCAAAATGCACTGCGAATAAAAGCGGAATTTTTCTTACAAATAACCAAAAAAAGAAGCAACATTTTCTTTTAATACCAATTCAAATAAAAAGTCCCAAGAATCGGCTTGAATATACACAACAAATACAATTTTAATGCATTTTTCGTACAAACGTTTTTTTTTTTTGTAATTTCAGAAACTTCATTTAAGAAACTTCTGATGTTCCAAAAAATGTGCAGAATTCTTTTGTAAAGACTCGAAGGACACACAAAAGTACAATTCTAGCCGAAATGCTTCTTCGAAATTGACAAAGACTTGTATTAAAATTTTAGTTCTAGAAAAGGGAAATTGAACCAAACAAGGTTTCCACTTTGTCAAATACTTTCTTTTTGTTCCTTATTTTAAGTGTTGTTTGTCATGAAATCTTTTTAACTTTAAAAAATTTAAAACTTTTAGATAAAAGTTCTCTTTGGATTTGAGAAATCAACCAAATCATAGAGCATTTTCTCTAAGTGAAGGCCTTGTGCCATTCAATCAGCAAGTTTAATCAGTTGCCGTTTTGTCATTGCGTACTTCCAGGTGTACCGACCGAGGTTGGTCCACTTTCTTTGACCTTTTCGGAAGGGAATGCGGTGTACCAGGTATACCAGGTAGGCCTACCAGGGCGGAAGATATTAGGGGGCAGAGGTCCGATGAGGACCCCGCCTAGTAACGCCTGACAGACGACTCTGTGTTTCTGACACATTTTCTTGTCATTTTTCTTGGTTAGGCTCTGCATGTTTAATTTTAATTTATTTGGTTAACTTGTCTACTTTTTTTTGGGTTTATTTTTAGCTAACCGCTTGTCATACGATGCAGTTTTCTGTCCTCGACATGGACTAAATTATGCCACAAGCTTCCCTTCATATTCATTAGGAGTCAGCAAAAAAGAAAAGTGACGTCAAACAGAAGGGGAAAAAAATCAAATAAAAATGGAAAATGTTGCTTCATTTGGCTGCTAACTGGTATCCCTGATCTCCGACTCTGGACTTTGGACTTTCCGCGCCCGGAACTGCCCGGAAGTGCCCGGAAGTGGGTCAGGGATGTAGGGAAAAGAAATTTCTCGGTAGTGCTAATGTCCTTGGATTAGAAATATTTAAAGTATCTACAAAGTTACAGAAAACTTTCAACCAGTATTCTCATTTTGGCCAAAGTATGACCTTAAATAAAATATATAATTATTAAAAATAATCATTAAATACAATTAAATCCTTTATTTAAGATTTGAAAACTTAAACTAAGCTGTTTAAATTACATAAAATACTAAACAAGTTATGAAATTTGTTTTGTTAATGGAATGGTACTGAGATATCCCCTTGAGAGTTTTGGGTGAATTTTAATGGGCACCTCGACAGCTAGTTATTCTGGCGCAGTATCCTTTAGTATCCTTGCCATCCTGTCACGTGCCTGGCGTGCCGAAAAAGTGCGTTTTTATTCAGTTTATGTTGGCACTCCGACTTGCTAGTCCTTGCTCTGCACAAATATAAATATCCTTGCATCTGGCTGTTGGCTCGTTTGTTTCGGCATCCTGTTCATTGTTGGTTTTCGTATCTCACAGTAAGACTTAGTATCTCAACATTTTGTATCTGTATCTGAAGCGCACTTCTAAGTATATGTTTTGGGATTACGACTCACCTCCTCCTCCTTCTTCTACTTCTCTGTCACCTTCTTTTTATGAGTGAAAGGACGAGCTGTCCTTACGGCTTACAGTACTGCATACCAATGTCCTTTTCGGACTGGATATGTCACTCATTTCGGAGCTGGTGCTGGTGCTGGTGCTCTGGAGTTGCAACTGTGAGGACCTTCGGGGATCTGGATTTAAAAAGGAGCCCCTCTACATCCTCCATATACTTGTAAATCTGCCATTTAAAGCGAGCCAAAAAGGACATTTTCCAGCAGGACAATGAAATAAGCTTGGGGCATCAGTTGCGGTTTGGGTTTTAAGTTTTCGGTTTGGTTTTTCGGCTTGTTTCCTTGTTTTTTCTTTTTTCTTTGTTTGGCTTACAATTCAGGGTTTAGGGTCTTGGATTTTTGGAACTACGAACTTTTCCAGTATTCAGCTTGATAGCAGCTGCCTTTGGCAGGTGTTGATCTGAATAAGGACTCCCGTGTCCGGTTTAATCAAATCCTGTTTTCCGATGGACCAGCAGGTCCATTTCATTCTTCTCTCTCTCTCCTTTTCTCTCTCTTTCCAGCTGCCAATAACTCAATTATCCTGCAGGATTCAGTGTGACATATTTTTCATCATTTCTGGATTTAGAGGAGATCTTGTCTTGAGTTTTTCCTATAAAGTTTCCAGGGTTTCCAAAGTCAGTAAAACCTTTTAATAAACCCATAAAAGCTTACTGCTTTTCTATCCTTCTTTCTGGAATACAAACCAATATATTTTTCCCAGTGCTTCCCAGAAGAAGTTGCCGATTTCTGGACAATCGACAACTTGAAGTTGGACTTAACTCGCACGTTTCCCAATGAATAGGATTCTTCCCAAAAAAAAAAGAAGAAAATAGGGGCGGGGTTCAAAAGGGGCGGGATTCGAATTGCCAAAGTGTTGAGTTTCAGTTCTAAGCTGGACAACAAAAACACCAACCCAGCGCCAAAATATGAAATGTAATAGTGACAGAAACAAGCTGAAAAAGTGCTGCAAGCGTTTGACAAGCAACCAGATGCAGTTTTCTCCATACCCGGTACTTCTATACGTTAGGGGTATATAAGATGGATGTTTGTTTCACTTTATAGAATAATAAACCATTTATTTTTGCTAAAGAAATTACTCCCGACAAGAAACTTTGAACAGATATTTAGAAAAGAAGCCACGAAAAGAACCGGGTATCATTTAGTCGAAATTATTAGTTTATGTTGATTTGTATTTGTTGGGGTGCAGGCAGAACTGGTACAGTGAAACAACAGGGAGTGCAACCGAGCTTAGCTAAAAGCGTGACGAAAAAACTACCAAGGGGAGTGGCTGGAAGGTGGACAATGTGTGGGCGCAGTGGGTGTGGCAGCATGGCAGCAGGAGCAGCTGAAAGTCGCTAGCGTTGATTGTTTGCACTTTGCACACTAAAAACTGTGTGACACATTCGCTCAGCGAAATAAAACACACCAAAAAAAAAAAAGGAACCCCCCAAAATTGGAGTAACAGAAGTGCAGAACTCAAACACACTAAAAAACTAAAAAAAAATATAGAAAAAAAAGCATGGTGTGGCAAAAACCATGCTGACATATGGGGCGGATGGTTTCCAAGGGGCCAGGAAAGTGCCAGGAACTTTCCTTGTAGCCGCGGAAAGAAAAAACCCAAATCAAAAATGCCAGCATAAAATGCTAAAAAAATATATATATGAAATAAATATAAAAAAAACAAAACTTAATTCTGAGAAATGTGGCAATCAAATAAAGAGGAGAATTATTTAAGGTCTAACCGATTGAGGGATAAGCAAAAAAAATATTCAAAAAGTTTTTGGTTTTAAGTTTGATTTGAGTTTCTTGGAAAAGGAAGTTCCAGTTTCTTCTATTCTAGAATCATGCTTTTTCAATATAAAATATATAATAGCTTTCGAAAATCCTTAAAAACTTTTATGGAATTATGAAAATTTGAATTTTTAAATAGTTGCCAAATATTTGATGTTTAAATTCACAAAAACCCGTTCCTTGGCAGAGAATAAATGTAACAACATCGCGGGCAATGCTCCTGGGTCGGAAGGAAACAAAATCTAGAGACGTTGCGATGGGGGGAAGGGGTGGCAGGACTACGTTGCAAATATAGCGCATACGCACTGTGGCAGCTTCGTATGTTTTACGACAATAACTTGGATACAATTTGGCAGAGCGAGAAATAATAAAAAGTGCCTGATGCTGGCAGCCATGACGACGACAACGACAACGACAAGGACGAGGAGGACGACGACAAGGAAGAGGATGTCGCACCCTGAATAGTGCAAATTAAGTTGTACTGGCTGGGGGGTTAAATCTTTTTTTTTTATTCTAATACCCGGTACTTGAGTGGGCCAGGGGTATATCGTATTTTTGAGAATATCCTTAAAAGAATACTCTTTAGAGTCTATCAATTATGAAGATTTCTAGTTAACTAGACACTTTTGGGATGCTTTCTGTATATCTGTGGTCTGGTGTTCTTTCTGAAATCCAAAAAAAGTATGCAAAAACCCTGAAAAAAATAAAGACTGCTTACCGGGTATCATATAGTCACATTTTCAAGGTATCGGCCATGAAAAAATTCATCTTATCCTATAAATTAAAGTTTTGAAGCCCAAGAGAAAGCAATAAAAAGGCTTAAACTCGGTACCGGGTATCACATAGTCGTGCATCTTAAATTAGATGCTTTCTTCTTTTTTTTATTACCAGAATCCTTCGAAAGGGAGGAAGGGAATCGTGTGGGCGGTATGACGAGTTGTCAACGCTGCATTTTGCAACGCACAGTGGGGACTGGTACGTAACGGAAATGAATGGAATTGCCTCCCATGGCGACTGTTTGATGAGGGCCAAACGAAAGACCCAGAAGCTCTGGAGGTCTGAGTAATAAGATAAGTAGACGAAAAAAAAAAACCGCCTCTACCACCCCCACTTTGGCAGATTGGCAAATGTTTATGAAACTCCAGGAACGCCGGGAAGCTGGGACTGAGATCCCGATTGAAGTGTGTGAAATACTGGGTTTCCCCCAGTCCAGGCTTTCTATTCATCCTCCATGGAAAGCGCTTTTCCATCTCCCGAAACAATTTGGCTCGTTAAATGCAAAATTTGCGACAATACGCCTCAGACATGCCCCACTCCGGGGCACAGGAATGAAGTTGCGAATCTGAATCTGAATTTGAATCAAAATCTTAATTCTAATCCAAAGAGACACGTAGCTCCACTTTTGATTATGATTTAAGTTCTGCTCTTACAGTAAAAGAAAATTGTTGGTAAGAATATTTAAAACTTGAGTTTTGAAGAAAACTATTTTAATTTAAGGAAAATCTTATAAAAACTAAGAAGCTATTAAAATTACTAAAATAAATAAAGAAATATATTTTGTAATGAATACTATTTATTTATAGATTCTTTTTTGAAAAAATACTCTACTTGAAATATAATAAAAAAATATATATTTTATATAGTTAGTATACTTTGTGTATGTTTTTTAATTTAATGTAGTTAAGAAAACTAATTTCCTGGTTAGACATATTTTTTGGTTCCGTGAGTTTCCTGCTTCTTTGTGGCACTTTCTGCCACTTTTCCAGGCTGCCAAAAAAGTTGATAAACTTGTTTTAAGCCCAGCCAAAGGAGGCTAAAAGTAGGCGGAAGAGACAGAGTGAAATGGCAAAAAGGACTCGCAGGCGTCTGAGCTAAAGACCAAAAACCAAAAAACCAAAAAACCAAAAACCCGAAAACCGAATGCGAATGCGAATGCGAGTGCATGTTGCAAGTGCGAGTGCGAGTGCGAGTCCTTGCCGTGGGCGGCATTTCGTGTTGCCTACTTTCCTGCGTTGACATATAAAACTTAATAAATTTTCCATGTATATTTATGCGCACACATTATCATTCCCACCTAGACATACTCGGTACACGGAATACTGGAAGCGCATAAATAACCGGGCCAGGACACGCAATCGCAATCTGAAAAGTGCAAGTGACAGGAGCCGGAGCTCGCGAATGCTCGCCATTCCGCCTTGTCCTGCACCAAATCCAGCGCCTTTGGCTGACCACGACGAAGGCCGCCACATTTGTACCTGCAACCACAAAATCAAATTACAATGTCAAATGCAGGGGGGAGGATGCTGGGAGCAAGACAGTTGCAAGGCCACTAAAAGTGGCCAAGAATGGGGCACTGAAAGAAATCGGGCTACCCACCATTAGTTTTGTCGAGTCACAACTCAGAGGATTTTCCGTCGAGTGTCTGAAATTGAACAAGAGTAGAGGGAGGCGTGGCACTTAGCCATAGCACACCGCCACTTGAATCCTTCGCCATTCAGCATCCTGTCAGCACCGCGTGTTCATCTCCTGTTCTTGTTCTGTTTTGCGGCCAAGTCGCTGGTAATTTCATAGCCGTGAAAAGCATTTGCACTTTCGAAATCTTAGTGGCTGGTCGGATTCCGGCAGAGTCCTGGCCTAACTAGCGGGATATCCATCAGCGACACAACACCGGGCGGCCAACAATGTCTCATCCTTGTCCCTGGGTCCTTTTGTCCTTCTGTCCGCTTGTCCACCTGTTCTTATGGGATGCGTAATAAAAAAAAAAAAAAAATGCCCCTAGCTCTATCCGCCGGAACTATCCGCCGGAGTTGAGGGAAGGCAGCTTCACAAAGGTGTCCCTGTGGCACAGTGGTTTGAAATTAATTTCCCGCTGACAAAGTACCCAGCGAAAGCCATTCAATTGAAAGCGATGAGATATGGCCAAAAGAAAGTCCCCAAAAAAAAAAAGAAAGTGGAAAAAAGAAAGCCTAGAGGGGAAGTGCATTTGGCCGAAAGATGCGGCGGAACAGGAGGAGGATATTTTTTTGAGATGAAAGCCAGCGATAGTGCTTAAAAGCCAGCAAGGATCGAATTATCCTTTCACCTAGATTGATTGGCTGCTGGGAATGATTGATTGATGGACAGGGCGAAAGGATACGTTTTTTAGCGGGTTTTCTTTTTAGCGGGAAAATTTTGGTTACAGAAGTTGATTCAAAGTAAGTTTCGGAAAAGGATACCTTTTAAGGGATAAATATGATATTGTTTTTTTGAAAAATACATTATTTATTATTTTATTTATTTACAATACATTATTTATGAACTTTTTTCATGAATAAAAGTTGATCCTTTTTTGGGGAAATCAGACATTTCTATTAAAGCTTAGAAAGAAGAGGAAAAATATCCTCAAAGTTCCACTGTAGAGGAATGCTATTGGCCTAGTGTGATGGGGGAGGGCAGCGGTAGGCGGTGGGCGGTAGGCGGTAGGCGGTGGGCGGTGGGCGTTAGCGCCATAAACACTCGCGGGTTGGCAGCAATTTTGACGCGCTGTAACTGGAAGATGAAGCAACAACAATGGCTGCAAGATGAACTAGAAGAGCCCACGGGCGTACCGGAAGGGGGAGTTGCCCCAAGGTGGAAGGGGGATGGGCTGGATGGCTTCTTCTTCTTCTTGTTCTTGGAGCAGCAACAACAATTACATTTGAGTGCGCCCTAAAGGACATTTTACTGATTTAATATTTGTTGCAAGTTGTAACTTGATATGCGTCGAGTTGCACGTAGCAAGGAGCTGGATGAGCCAGATCCTTGGGCAGGTTTCTCCTTATTTTCCACTTCACCCATCCCCCATACCCCCCGTCATGCTTTTTGACTCCCAGCAGCTTCTCCTTGAGCGATTCTTCCACGTTTTTTTTTTTACATTTTTCCTTTTTTTTGTCACTTAACTGAAAGCGCGCTCAAAGGACGCTAAATATTGCATTACGTATCCTTGCACTTTATGGCTGCTCCTATGGCTTGAGTTCTTAGACTCCTTCCACTCCTTCGTCCTGAGGCAGGGCATCTAACTCCTTTACAGAGGAAAAATAGAGTCGGAAAGCAAAGTTTTTAATCTCTTTTTGGGGATTTCATTTTATTTTTAAAGATACTTAAGTTAAATTTTGTTTTTTAAAGAGCATTTTTTATATGGTAGATCATTTTATTGCTAAAAAATTAAATATTTAAATAAGTTCCACGGTGCGCCAAAAACACCTGATTAGTGTTGATAAAAATACTAAAAAGCTTCTACTAAAATAAGTAGGGATTTATGCTTAGTATCCTGATCTCCCAGCGATTTTGTTTTTTAAAGAACATTTTTTATATGGTAGATCATTTTATTGCTAAAAACTAAATATTTAAATAAGTTCCACGGTGCGCCAAAAACACCTGATTAGTGTTGATAAAAATACTAAAAAGCTTCTACTAAAATAAGTAGGGATTTATGCTTAGTATGACCCTCTCCTGATCTCCCAGCGATCGGGGGCTGTTAAGTGCGTGGTTCGCTTTAGTACTAAGCTTAAAATGAGCTAAATTATCTTTAGTCTTTCCGTTTAATACCGAAACTAAAATAATCAGTGCGCGGTGAAAGGTTAACGCGTGAGCTTATGAATTTGTTTGTGATTTCGTGTCGGTTGATAATGTAAACATTTAATTTTCTGCTGACGGCAAGGACAAAGAGAACTTGAATTCTTGCTTGAAATATACATTTATCCGTTTAAATGCAGTTTTCAAATGTAATTCGTGAAATATTGTGGAATACGTGACGGGCCGGCCAGCGACAAAAGCCCAAAGTCCCGTTAATTGCATGAACTTATTTACGTGCAAAGCACGATGTATGAATGTAAACATAATTACATATGTAAAACCAAGAAGTAAACAATAGCAGAGTTGCCAGTAAGTTTAAATTATATTCTATAAACTCCCTAAACTCCCTCCCATTTCTTTCTCTGTAAATGCATGTTTTATTTTTTGGCATTCCCCCTGCCGCGAATGCAAGCGAATTAACTTTCTGGAATGCGAAATACCATTGCCATAGCAATGATGATCTAGCCCCCCCTTGCCAGCACTTTTTTACCCTTTTTTTTTTATCCTCGGCACTTCCTGGAACACTTTCTTGCATTTCTCGCGTTACTCATACGCCGTGTGTGCCGGCACAAGAATTTGATTCTTTCATGCGCCGCGGAGAGAAAGTCCCATAAACTGTAAGTGCCGCCGCTGGCAGAAAAGTGGAAAAAAAAAAAGATTTCAAAACCGCCCAAGTCAAGTCAAGTCAAGTCGAGTCGTAAAAACACTTTTATTAGTAAAAGCCATAAACATATGCCCCGCCTTATAGTACTAGTAAAAGACTAGCAGCTAAAAAAAAAAAAAAACATTAAAATTTCAACAAAAAATACAAAGAGAAACATGATTTTTTTTTAGAGGCCAACATCTGGCAAAAGAAGGATATTGGACTCAGGTGGCGGCTTTGGCCTTAACCACGCCTCATTTCTCTCTATCGCCATTTGGCTAAAACTATTCCATCCTCCGGAAGGACTCTCCTCCATGAAAATCCAATGCCCGCAGCTGTTGCTTGTAGTTTGCATTTGTAATTGCTTTCTCTTGGCGTCGCTTTTTTTATAGTTTACCTTGTTTTATGGTCCACCAACTTGTTGGTTTCCTTTTGTTTTTGTTGCGATGCCAAATGGTATCCTGCAAGGATATACCAAGGCGAAGAAAGTCGAAACAATCAGCCAAAAGTTTGCCAGGACCTTGTCCACAGAGACTCGAAAACAAAAAGATGAAAACATGAAATTATTATTCGAAGTATTCGAAGTTAAAAAAGAGCACTTTGGAAAATAACAAACATAATTTGCCTTATTTGCCAACGGGGGGTAAGTACTTTAAATAATAATTAATAAACAAGGATTTCCGAGAGTTGAGTTTAAGTTCAGTTTTCTTTCCTATTTTCTAGGCAATTTAACCGGAATCCAATCCTGTCCGGTCCAATCCTTTAAGCCCATTTAAGACACGAGTCCTTTGTTTATTTCCTGGACCAGGAGAACAATAAGGCTTGCTTCTATATAGATTATAATGCCAAACGGGCTAGTAAATCAGTTCCCAGCCCAGTCCCCGAACAAAGGACTTTGGTCCTTCGAATTTAAGCCACAAATCGAAGATGGACACTCTGCTGCACGCCTCCTTTCAAGTCACTTTCACAATAAACACATCTATTTGATTAATAAATTACCTGTTTATGTAAGTTTTAGGTTAATTCCTTCATTTTTTTTCCCCTTGATCCTGGCCTTAAATCTTCATCCTTAATTTCCATGCATAATTTGGTGGCTTTCTGTTAATATTATCGGGGAATTAAATTAAGCTGTTTTGTGGAATATCTCAGTCCTCATTAAGGCAGAACCTGTGGCCAAAAGTTTTGTCAGCATCCAAACAAAGAGCATTACAACAAAAGGCAGAAGGATCCTGCAAAAGGAGCAGAAGGAGTCGAAGGAGCACTAGCAGAATGCAAAAAGCACAAAGCACTTTTGGCACTTGACAGACGACAACAAGGACCAACGATGTTGATGAGAATGAGAATAAGGATGAGAATGAGGATGAGGATGAGTTCCATGCTTCAGGATACTGGTGTCTGGATTCAGGAGTCTGGATTCCGTATTCAGGATTTCTGGGGATTCCTTGGACCTCCCGAATGCGTCTGCGTCTGTCAGTGGAAACTGCGAAACGAAAAGGCATTCGAGTGTCACTTGTGCAGCAGTTTTGAATATTTTGTGAATGGTAAATTATGATCATGAGACCACAGACAGCATCCAAGGATGCAGATATATATGGCAAGAATGAGGTGGCGGTGGCAGAAAGGATTCTTTCTCCTGTTTTGACACTGCACGCATATTCATTTCAAATGACTTTATCCTCGTCCTGTCTAGTTCTGTGCTGTGTTGTTTTTGTAGTTCATTTGTATGCTGACCGAACCGAAAAAGCAAAAAACCTGCAGCAAGGACGAGAGACGAGAGATGAGAGTCCTGGATGTGTGCCCAGTCAGCTGTAAAAGTGTGAATATTGCGGCTATTGTATTGCTGGCCGGAAGCAAACATTTTTATGTTTTCTGCACTTTTTACAAGTGCCCCCCCTCATGGGAGAGGAAAGAAAAATCAGAGCAACGACTGCAGGATGCAGGTTGCAGGATGCCAGAATTCAGGATACAGGACCAGTAGGTGGGTTTGAGCTGGGCATTTGATTAAGCCCCGGCTCTGGGCTAATTGCACTGAAACTGAGAATCTCGGCATTGCCGGAATGCAGAATGTCCTGCCACTTGTCCCCAGCATCCTGTTTCTGTTCCTGTTCCAGGTCCTGCTTTGGTCCTTCTCTGGTCCTGCTTCTTATTTTTCCCCCAGCTCGTGCTGAAAGCATTTTCAATTGCTGAAAGTCCTTTCGGATTCTGCCAATAATATCTAAGGTGAAATCTCATCAGGACTCGTCTCCTTTAAAGTGTATGGATTTTTGGTTTTTGACCAACAAACTAATCCTTAAGGAGCTTTAAGAAAATCCCAGCAAATGATTATCCTTTTTAAGTCAACAATTTATGACAGATTTCCCTTGATTGTTACATTTTTTTTTGTTTTTGAAAATTTATTATTAAAAGTCATTGCATTTGGAAGCTTAAAAAATATATTTAAAAAATGCAAGATTAATTTGACTTTTTTTTATGCATTTCTCGCCGTTTTCCCATTATTTTTTACTCTATTTTTCACTCTTTATTAATTCGCCCGCCCTTGCTGTTCTTCTGTGATTTTTTATCCAGTATTTATCATGTTTATTATCCTTTACGTGTCTTCTTTGACCTGATTCAGTTATGTACATACAAAAAGTTCATCTACTATATACTCTACTATACATATATAGTGGCCCTATATATTCATGGCTAACCTCTGACCCCTCTGACTGCAGCCTGACCGGATTCCATAAAGTTTTCGCAAACGTTTGCAATTTCGTATGCGTAAGTCGTTTGTTTTTGTTTTTGTTTTCGCATTTCAATAAAATTTATAACCGAAAATGTATATTTAAAATATATATATATAATATATTATATGTAGAAAAAATATATATTATAAAAACATCCTTTTTCTTGGTTTTAATTCCTTGTTTTAAGTTTTTTTTCTTGAAATTTTTGATTTCAAATTTTATTTCCCTTTAATTTAATGACATTTTTGTGGCACAAAGGCGCAAAATGAAATGCAAATTACAACAACAACAACAACAAGAACAAGAACAACTGACATGACATGGAATGACCTCGACTTTTCTACTTTATATGGATATTGTGTGTGGGTCTAGGCAGGATTCTCCAGTTTCTTCATTAAATGTCAGCAGTACAGAGAGAGAAAAAAAAACACCATCTGGGGTCACAAAGATCGAGTGGCAAATTGTTGTTGTTGTTGTTGTTGGTTTTTGGTGTTATTACTGCTCTGCCATAGCTGTTGCATAAATAAAGGCTGCGTTGAGCGATGCAACACGCACTCCAAACAACAACAACAACAACAAAACCCTACACGTTTTGCATACAAAGCAGCATAAAACCCCAAACCGAAAACGACACAGAAAGAAAAAAAGATGGGGGGGGGGGAAAACAAAAGCTGCTGACACTGGAAAAAAAAACAAATAAATACGCAGTTTTGTTTCATAAAACTGCAGAACAAACAATATATTAATACCGTTGGTAATCGATTACAGGACAAAAAAAAAAAACCCTTTTTTTTCTTGGTCGAGAGGAAGATTTTCTAAAATTTCCATTGGCTTTTGTCATTTTGCATAAAACTGTATTATTTTCCCGGCCATTATGGGAAATAACAAAGGGAATTTTTATAAAAACAAAATAATTTCAAAATGCTTCAATAGAGTCAATAAATTTTGTTCTTTCTTGTGTGTTTATAGAGCCAGAGAAAGATAATAAATAAAAATTCAAAATTTGTGATATAACCCTTAAAATATTTAATTAATTATTAATAATTTGAAAATTCCCTTTCGATGAAAAATCCCGTTTTCAGGACATTTAATGGGTAGCACCTTGTAGCATTTCGCAATCACAATAGCAATCGCAGTGGCACGCACAAGCAATTGAAATTGTATTAAATTGAATTTTAATATATTGCTAGAGCCAACAATAACAACACTAAACGAAACGAAACGAAACGAAACAAATACACAAACAAAACAACAAGGAGCGGGCAGGGAGGGGGAGGTGAGTATTCTCTGTACATGGAAATTGAAAATAGAGGTGGATAGTAAAAGTCATTCCAATTTCTTTTGCACTGTCATGCTTTGAATTTAAATTTCATGTTGAAATATTAATAATTAAAGCCATTAGTGTTAGTGTAGCTGTCGGTGTTATGTGTGTGTGTGTGCGAGCTTAAAAGTTTATGCATTTTTAACCTTCAAATAAACACTCGACACGTATGCAGACCAACAATAACAGTAACAGCCACAGCGTCAGACACTCAAAAACCAGCTAAAAAGTAAAGTCAAGGACATGAGTATAAGGCTTGCCAGGCTTGCCAAAAAATTCAATTAAATTTTTTTATAATAGTTTTATTTATGATTTGTTAAATTAATACTAGAAAAAACACTTAAAATCTTCTTTTTTAAAAATTATAAATACTAAATATTAAATTCATAGTTTCGGCCCAACATTTGTATTCATTTTAGTTTGTAATTTATTGTTATGGCGCAGACTGTAGCTGCGACCAGCGAACGGAATTTACATGCGACTGTTGCCTGCTTTTCTGCGCTTCTGCTTTTCTCCTCTCGTTTGTGCTTTCCTTTTGCTTTTGCTTTTACTCTGCTGTGCTCTGCTGTGCTGTGCTGTGTTGTTTTTTCTTTTGCTTTTTCTATGCTGCGGTTCCTGCTTGTTTTTCTTGTTGTTGTTGTTGTTATTCGTGTGTGTGTGTGTGTGTGTGTGTGTTGTTTTTGTTGCTGGCCATGTATTTTGACATCGCGTCGCACACAAATTGCAAAAACGGCGCCTTGACTCGCATTTTCGACACTTTTGCTGCCAGCCCAGCCCCGCTCGGGAAAGTCCCTCCTCTTCCTCTTCCTCTTCCACTTTTCACTTTTCAGTCTTCTCATTTTCGCCTTTTCTCTTTTTAGTTCTCCCGCTTTTTCCCTCCAATTGCTGTTTCCGCATCCTTTTCGAGGCATACGTGTGTGAGTGTGTGACTGTGTGGGTGTGTGACTGTGTGGGTGTGTGATTGTGTGGGTGTGTGGGTGTGTTGGTGTGTGGGTGTGCACCTCAAAGTTGTGTCACTTTGGCAAGCTCGAATTGATTTGCCTGAAAGGCAGCTCTCCAGCCTCTCCAGCTTTTACTTTTGGCTTTCCTTTGCTTTTCCCCACTTCCCACTTCCCATTTCCCACTTCCCATTCCCCATTCCCAATAATTTGCATAAAATCAAATCGTACCACAAAATAAAAGCCAACTTCTTTTCCGGCACACGCCCTAAACTTAGATGACACGCCCAGTACTTAAATCTAATTTTGGATTTATCTTTTTGATAAATATTTTCTATATATTTTGGTTAAGCTTTCATTTTACGTAAAAATTGGCATAAAATGAAAATCGAAAATTTCCCTTTTTAGACCAGTTTTATTCGAATATCTGAGCTAATTCGCAACCGATTTTGAAACGAAATGCCATTATAGAATCAGGACATCAATCTCCTTTAACCTGCGTCCAAAGATCACAAAAATTTAAGAAAAAAAATTTCGATCGTTTTTTTGCAAAAAATCATGATGGTACCCCTTACAAAAATCGCAAAAAATAGGTCGAAATTTTTTTGATCTATTTTTCAAGTATTTTGATAAAGATTGGCGGAGTATGAAGTTCTGATTTCAAAATGGTATTCCATTTCAAAATCGGTTGTGAAATATTCAAAATATTCATAAAAATGTGGAAGAAAACCGACAAAATTCGATTAACACGATTTTTGCAAAAAATCATGATGGTACCCCTTACAAAAATCTGAAAAATAGGTCAAAATTTTTTTCGTTCGATTTTCCAAATCCTTGAATGCAGTTCGAAGGAAAATGAAGTTCTGATTCCAAAATGGTATTCCATTTCAAAATCGGTTGCGAAATATTCAAAATATTCATGAAAAAGTGTAAAAAAATCATGAAAATTAGACTGATTCAAATTTAGTAAAAAATAATGATGGTACCCCTTTGAAAATTTTGAAAAATCGGCTAAATTTTTTTTTGTTTAGTTTCTCGGGTTTCTTGATGCTGATCGAAGCAGACTGAAGCCGTGATTCATGAATGGTATTCCGATCACAAATCGGTTCAAAATCGACTAAAATATAAGTTGAAAAAGTGAAAAGTTGATCAGGCGAGTGAGGAAAACTTTTAAATCGGAATTAAAAATGTGGCAAGCGAATGCATCTACTTATTTCGATCGTAATTGAATTAAAATCTTGCAGCTAATTGGCTTTCGTTTCTTATTAATGATTGAGTTTACTTTTGAGTTAGTTCGCAAGTGGCTCTCAATCTCAATCAGCTATGATTGAGTTCCCAGCTGTCTTTAGTGCATCCTCTAATTGAATCAATTCCAATCTGTTACCCAGTCCTGGATGGTACTGGTACTGGTCCTCGTAACCCCGAAAGACACACACGTTGCGGGAACAAGACAGGACATGCCGCCATTTTTCGTGCAGCCAACACCGTGTTGATGCCACATCGCCCCAAACACCCTCCCCCCCAAACCGATGGTGGCAAGTAGTTTATCGCATATTTGCAGAGGGACTTATAAGGAACATATGCAACGAGGTAGGATGTAGTTGCCACCAGTCAGGGTCATGCCTCAAGGGGGATGGTTTGTGACTGACTGTGCGATACCCGATACTTCTTATTCGGTATTTCTTGGGTTCTTGCTTTAAAATTGAATTACTGGGAAAAAGGATAAAGGACATGCTCCTGCCCACGCCACTGTCTTAATGCGGGTGTGCGGGTGGTGTGGGTGGACGTGTTGGCTTAGATTATATATATTCACGTTCACGGATATATATATACAGAGGTGGGAACAGGAAAGTGGGAATCTGTGCTCTGGCTGGCGGTACACATGTACCGCAACCATCTGACCGTCTGCCACGCTGCATGCTACATGCTACATGCTACATGCTACATGCTACATGCCACATGCCACATGCTATATATATCCAAAGGTATGTCTATAGCCATTATATATATATATATTCCTATATGGCTTTAGCCGCAAACGGTATCCATGCCAATTGCCAAAGACTCTGGGCTACGTCCTGGGCTAAGCTCTCCTTTCGCATCCTTACAATTCGCAGGACCTACCGAATGTTAATCGCAGGCATTAGTATTGGTGTCAGGCCTCGGCAGGCTCGGGATGCGCCCTGGGAGGAGGGTGTGATGAGTGTGTAACGGGACAACCACCCAGGTGTGCTCCTCTGTGGCTCGGTGGCTCGGTGGTTTGAAAAATTATGTGGCGCCTACACTGGGCCGCAATTTCTTTCGAATTTTATGGCTAATCAAATATAAAACATAAATTCTGTAACTTGTATCCTTATTTATTATTATTATTGTATTTCCTGCTTATTAATATTGTTTTTTTTTTTTTTTTTATCGATTTGTACTCGATAGTGCTTCCAAAGTGAAACCAAAACAACGACAAAGATGGCAACCGAAAAGAAGCCGAGCCAGGCGATGCCAGAGGATCCTGGACGAGCTCCTGACAGGATGCTTTCGGGGTTCGGGCCGTATTGTTCTTCACTTTTGGCCCCCTTGGCTGTCAAGTGGCCTCGTTTTCGGGCCCAGTCAGTGGGCGTTGACCTGGTCTCTTGGGTGGACTGTCAAGGGGTGTGGTAGAAGGGGGCGTGGCAGCAGCTATGATTGTGGGCATTTTGCGGTGTGCGGCTAAGAAAACTTGAGGTGCTTAACAATAATTGAATGAAACTTGAGTTAAGTGTGCGCCGCCGCCGCGTCTGCCGCAAATTCCCCCCGCTCCCCCCGCTAACCACCCGCTAACCCACCCCTCCCGCCAAAAACATTTCCCAAGGATCTGCCGAGTGTCAGATGCTGCGGGAATGGAATGTGTGATTGGGTCTATTAAACAAAAGTTGTGCGGTTAGTGGTTGCAATTATGAAAAGGATGCTAAAAGTTTCTGGTACCGGAGTTCAAAAGTTCAACTGTACTTAAACACGACTCCTGACAAGGGTCAAAGCTCAAGTGCTAGGTGACTTATGACCTAAAACCCTGCTAGAAAAAAAAAACAAGACTAGAACAACAAATGTTTCTATATTTTTCGTTCAATATTAAAGCAAGACAACCAACCGACTAAATAAAACGGTTAATAAGGACTCTATCATCCGCTGGTTCGCACTAAATCCTTGGCAAATATCCCCAGAGCCGAGATAAACTCCCTTCAGCCAAAAAAAATATATTGGTACATTCCGCCATTGGGCCACTAATGAATGCAGAAAATTTGATGACATGGCAACTCTGTGTCTGTTTCAGTTTCAGTTTCAGTTTCGGTTTTGGATTCGGTTTTCGTCCTGTTCCGTTTCTCTAGATATTCCCATTGCCAAACCAAGCCAAACCACACCAAACACCTAATGACGTTGAGTCGCTTTTGGCATATTTATATGATGTACTGAAAGAAATAATCTACTTTAATATTAATTAAACCATAAACTGGTTGAAGGTAAACGGGTTTCTTCCAGTGTTGGCTTACAATTGCAGAATCTGAATGATGTTTGTAAAGGATTAGGCTTATGGCTAGGAAACTGCCAATTATCCTTATTATGATGTCCATGACCGTTGTCTTCTATTGTATTTTCAAGATTAATTTTCTCCAATTTTTGCATTAATTTCATGAATTTCTATTGTCTAAAGTAAGAGTAAGGATTTTGAATAGGATTAGGATGATATTTTTACAAGGTTTCGATATTCCTAGAGATACTTATTAAATATCTGCGTAAATAATTTCAATGTAATACCAAAACAAGAGCAGTCGGAAACACAAACCGCAGCATAATTATTGCACACTTTACATTATGAGGAGGAGGAGGTGGAGGAGGAGAGTTGCTGTGAGGTGTGGCAGGAAATGGGAAATGGAAAACTAGAGCCTCTGAACGAGGCGAGGACCGGAGGACCCAAAAAGAGATCCTGTGTAAATTGAATGACTGGCGAAAAGTTGTGCATACAAGGACGATGCGAATGCGAATGCGGATGCGAGCAGCATCATGTTCGACTCATTACAAAAGCCGCGTTTCACGGCCGACAAAATGATACACGCAGATTCCGGCGGAGCAACCCCAGAAGGCAGAACGAAAGGACAAAAGGACGAAAACGAATATTTTCGGGAAGGTGATGAAAAGATGGGCCAAGGGCCACGGGGCATGGCAATAATTCAAATTGATGACCAACATTCGATCGGATCCGGTATTTTGTATTTTCTGTTTTTCTGTATGCAGTCTATGTCCTGTGGTGTATGTGTGTGTGTGTGTTGGCCATAATCAAGCTCACTTGTTCGTTAGATTGAAAGTTTTGCATTTTTGGCAACAGTATTTAAATCGTAAAAGTAATGTGATAGAGTCCTTGCAAATACAGTTCGTCCTTTAATTAAAAAAAAAAAAAAAGCTAATCAAAACTTTATCCAGCCAGAAAACTAAACTAAACTTAAATCTCCTTCAACAGGTAAATGGCCTAAACTTTTCATCAACTTTTGGCCAAAAAAGGGCTTATGTTTTACGTTTTTTTGGCAGATTTTAGCTTCCATTTTGGAAAACTCTGCCTCAATTAGTCATGTGACCGCAGAATTTGATCGTACCCACTGTGCCACACTGTGCCACACCCACGTACGGAACGAGGCGGAAAAACAAAAAAGTTTGTTTTCATTTTCCGCGAACCAACAAACAATTTAATTTCACACGCGAGCGCCAGTGTTGTCGTGCGGCATATTTTTCCCTTTTCATACTCCGCTTTTTGGGTCGAAAAAACTTTTGCGCGGCGCACGTCTCTGATTTTATGGGGTTAATATTTTTTAGGAATAAACCTTAGAAGAACCTGTCCCGTGTTTCTCAGCTAATGCCACAATTGGCATTCTAAAGGATAAGGATATATGTAGTATTTTAAGGAATATCAAATGTTTGTTCTGGTCTCTCTCTCTCGCCAAAAAATGTTTAAACTTAACTTTCGAGTAATTGAATAAAATATAATAAAGGAAAAAATAAAATAAAAATAATAGAAGAAATGGGAAAAATGGGAGAGAGAGAGTTGCCTGACGGCCAGGACGAAACCTTTAGGATACCGGAGGATGCCGTACTACTCGGATGCTGTGCCCGGAATCCAGACCCCGGCTGTTAAGTCAATGACTTTTATGTACATTCTGATGGACTTTTAATCCATTCACTCAACCAACCCGGAGCGATGCTCCATATCCTTCGCCGTGTCCTTTCCCCATCTTCAACTCCAGTCGCTCCAGGACCTTCCTGCGGGTCCTGCACATCTCTTAATGTGCTTAAGATGAGTTACATTATGTGTGAGTGTGAGTGTGAGTGCGTGCGTGTGTGTGAGTGTGTGTGTGTGAGTGTGTGTGTGTGTGTGTTTCGGTATGCGAGCTTGCTACACTGAAAACAATTCCAGGTTTAATAACTTAATTAATGTAATTGGGTTTGAAACAAAAGAAATATTTGCTTAGCACAGCGCAATAAATGTATTTTGTATAGCTAGTATAGAAGTTTTTTGCTCAGTGCATAGGAAATTCCATTTTGTAATGTGACCAAAGTATAAAGTGTAATATTGTTCCCCGTTATCCTGCTTCCTCCGGTTCACCCTTTTTTACTCTTCGCTTATTTCCTCTGCTCCTTTCTTTGCTTCCGTTCATCTTTTTCCCTTTTTATTTCCCTTTTTTTATTTTATTTTCATTCTTATTATAATGTTTTTCTTTCTGCTTTTTTCTGCTTTTTTTTTATTCTGTTTTTTTATTCTGTTTTTTTAAATTCGTTTTTCATTTTGGTTCGTTGTCGTTGTCGTTGTCGTTGTCGTTGTCGTTGTCGTTGTCGGTTTCTCGTTGGCTTCCTTTTTGACCATTAATAGGTGTACTTATATGCTTAATGGAGTGCCACTCCGCATTGTCTGTCCCGCTTTACGTTTGCCTTTCTCCCTCTGTGTGTATTAGTGTGTGTGTGTGTGTGTGACATAGTTAAAATTGCATTCACTGCGGGGGGTGGCTGGAGGATAACTGGAGGATGGCTGGAGGATAACTGGAGGATGGCTGGAGGGTTTGTTTTAGAGGCAGCAACCTTGAGAGTGGACAAAACTGAAAGGCGAGTCCTGCTCCGTTATGCAACTGTTGTTCAATGTGTGGTAAATAGTTTGCATTCGACTATTTGCCACACCAACACATGCAACACATGCATGTCCTGTTCAAACAAAGGCATCAAAAAGTGGGCGAAACTAATTTCCACCCAAAACCCACCTGACCATCTGACCAGCCAGGTGAGTCTCCTCTGGCTCTGGCTACCACGAAAGGGTTTTTAAGCATTGAAGGATATATAAAGCTCCAGCTTCCCAGCTGCAAAAGGATATTAGAATTTGGTCCTGCTGAGTTGTCGCATCTAAATAATCCATCAAATCTGTGCTTTGCCATCAATGAACAATAATAAGCAACTATTTTATTAAATAATAACCACTAGATGTGATATTAAATTTATTATACAAAATACATATTTAATGGAAGGGCTCAAGGGTTCCCATCCGTCTGTTTGATTATTGCCACAATTAGGCTACCCTGGCTACCCAGCAAGGACCCTCCTATTCGTCCTATTCGTCCTATTCGTCCACAAAATATTATTAATTCAATTTGCTAAACTATTTGACTGCTTAAGTTGCTCCACTCGAACATGACACACAATCTGCAGAAGCCAAATCCTCGCAGTTATGTGTGGGGGAGTGTTTACAGTGAGAGAAACTGGGGTTGGGAACTTGGAAATGAAAGCCTTAACTTTGATCACACAACAAATTGAAAATCTCTAGTTAGCAAATCCTGCCTCTTTAGGTTTTATCTATTCTGATGATATATCTGATTCAGACTTCCTTTTTCTCTCAGTGCATGTGGCGGCGTCTGTTGTCTATGTTTATCAATCTATTGCGTTGTTGTTGATGATGTTGTTGATGTCCAACCACGAGCAATTGTTTTTGCATTGCACTGCATGACAATTTGTTGCTCCTCCTGTATATCCTGTGTGTGTCCTGTGTGTCCTGTGTGTGTCCTGTATGTGTTGGTGCTCCATCTTCTAGATATATGGCTGAGATATGGAATAAATTGCAGCCACCTTGGTCCTGCCACTTCCATTCGATTTGCCTCTTAGCCGGGCGGCACAAAGTTTTGTGGACAGAACACTTTGGCTTAAGCTTTGGCTTTGCTTTGCCAAAGCACAACCCTGGCATACTTTATGTGTAACTTCTGTACGGGTGTGTGGGTGTTTTTCTCTCAGTATACTGTATGTATATGCCACATCGAAAATATATGTATTGGTATTTGTATGTGTGTATTTGTGTTGCATATGCCACAGATTGTAGATGCTAGATAAATGGCTTGCTAGACTTGCAAGTTGGAGCGTGTGTTCTCCTTTTTATTTTGGGTTTTTTTTTGGTTAAGCAACCTTCTTCCTTACACTCTGGTATTTGGGAAGGAGGAGTAGGAGGAGGAGGAGGACTCTGTTGCCCTCTGACCCAGGCAGGAAGTTGGCCAACCGGTTAAGAGATATTCTTTACAGATATTATTGGAAAACTTCTTTTTTTTTTTTTATCAGTTACTGTACTTTTTTATTCGTCCCTCATAATTGTAAGGATATGTGGCACATGCCACATTAAGCCGCAACAAAGTACGATGGTCATGCAATCCGTTTGGCTTTTCCCAGAATCTCAGCATCTGATTTCTTTCATTGTCAACAGTCAACAGGACATTTTCAATCTGAGTCGAATCTCACTTCTCAATATTCATGCTGGCCTTCTGCTGCTTATGTGTATCCTTTTTTCCCGTTGCCTTGGCTGGAAGAGGATCTGGAGGAGAGTTCTTAGCATGTCTAGCATGCTATATGTTTGCATATTGTCTACGAAATGCCATTTGAATCCCAGTCAGTCCCAGTCTGTCTCTCTCTCTCTCCAGCTTTTCGTCCTTGTGTATTATCCTTGTGTGTCCCTGCTGCGCTTTGAATACACATATGATGGCGCCCATACAAGGATATATAAATATTCCGGTTAAGGAGTTTCTCTACATTCTTGTCCCGATCCCTATCCCTATCCTTTATCCTTTAACAAAATTGCTTTACTGACACACAAGGGTATCAAAGTTTCGACTATTTTTTGTGTTTATTTTTTTTTATATCTGCTACATTGGCAGTGATTTTGATTTATAGAAATTTAATATATCGTTTATCCGATATTGTTTATCCGATTCTTCAAAATGCATTTTGGAACTGAGCTCTGAGGATAAATCAATGGGCTTTGGGGACATTTGGCTGGCCAATCAATTACAAATGATAATTGAATTTATTTTTAAAACAAAAAAACAAAACGCAACCAAATGATTGCACATTAAATGACAGTCGTGGATATATTTTTAAGATTTCTTTTAAAGAGATCATTTTTTAGGCTTACTTGGGCTTGCTTTTGATCAACCTATGGCTGTGAATAATCTAAAACACTTTTTGGCTAGCCAGGATATTTTAGCCAGGATATATATATATATATATATAGATGTTCCTGCCCCGTATCCTTGGGCAAATTTTCGTTTTATTTTTGATATTTTTTTCGGGCAGCGTTGTAATCGTTGCAAGCCGACAGCGAAAACATTTGGCACGTGCTTGTGCTAAAGTTTCAATTGCGGCCAGCATGGGCTAGGGATGGGGGAAGAGGAAGAACAGGTAGGTCCTTGGCCCCCCAGGACATGCGGTCAATCATAAATTGCCTTAGCGAAAGCCTTCGCCAAAGCGTAAACAAGTCGACGCAGTCCTGACATTATTATATTTGCACGAAAAAAACCTTTGGGAAGAGGTTACAAAAAAAAAAAAGGTTGCACCTGGGAAAAAAACTAAAAAAATAAATGAAATCTTTTGTACAGAATTTTATATTTTAGAAAGTATATAAAATATTGTGAAGAAAATGAAAAGGACCTGAAAGGGAAATGCATTTTAGGCAGACACGAAATGAAGCATCGTGGTGGAGCCTTGAAACATTGTTTTATGAGAAATATTTTATCCATATTTTCGCCAAGTGCAGTATCAGGTGCGTGGTAACCGGAAAAAAGGGGCCCCGCCCGACTGCCCCGCTCGTCCTGGCGAAACACAAATATTAAATGCCGCAAGGTGTACGGGCCGTGTTGAGGCTTCAGCCCCCAAAAAAGGGGCATAAATTGTATGCCACTATATATGTATATGTATATGTATGTGTGTTGGTGGTGTGGCAACGTTTTAGCTGATTTTATGTTTACCCTGCCGTCTGCCTCCGTCCTGCCCACGTCCTGCCACCGTCCTGCCACCCTCCTGCCACTGTCGTGCCACCGTTCTGCCTCCGTCCTGCCTCCCTCCTGCCACCGTTCTGCCACCGTTCTGCCACCGTACTGCCTCCGTCCTGCCACCGTCCTGCCACCGTTCTGCCTCCGTCCTGCCACCGTCCTGCCTCCCTCCAGCCACCGTCTTGCCACCATCCTGCCTCCGTCCTGCCACCGTCCTGCCTCCCTCCTGCCACCGCCTTGCCCCCGTCCTGCCTCCGTCCTGCCTGCCCCGGAAAGTAGGCCACACTTGTGCGCCGTTGGAAGCTTTTCAAGTTTAGGCCAACTAACATATGCCGGCAACGCTTGAAAGATGGCCGCGATAATGAGAGTGGCACATAAAACAATCAAGGGGGGCTGCCACCCCCGGGTGGGAGGGGGCGTT
Organism: Drosophila vallismaia; assembly: GCA_035047325.1. NCBI lineage: Eukaryota > Metazoa > Arthropoda > Insecta > Diptera > Drosophilidae > Drosophila > Drosophila vallismaia. Next base: position 7,442,484 of record JAWNPU010000025.1, on the reverse strand, counting down.
TGTGTATTTTTTGTCGGTCTCCGAAAAGCAGGAGACTTTGCTGGTCTAAGCTTTGTCGACGATACAACTTTGTAATCATTATCACCGTAAAAATATCAGTCAAGGACCTCGCAAAAATAAACCTTAAGTAGCTGGAAAAACGAGGAAGGGTTTTTTTCTCAAAATCAACTTGAAGGTTTGCAGAAAATTGCAATAAAATAGATATTTGAAGGAAAACAGAGTGTTTAGTTTTGATAAGGATGCGTAGGATGTTCAGAAACGAACCACAAAGGTAAGCCCATACAAAAGTAAAAATCCACAGCAATTGATAAGGAAAACTGCTAAGGATAAATCTATCTGTCAGACCCTTGAACTTTGCCCTTTTGTTTTTTAGCCCCGTGTCAGTTTAGGTTATATTTAATCAGCAAGGAACTTGTGTATGAGAAAGGTAAGTCCTGCCACTCCCACTTAGCAAATGCCCACTCGACCACCTGTTGTTTGAGTTTCTCCTTCAATTGCCACATTATCAGTTATGCGCTTTGATATCTGATAAGCCCACATCAAAAGGCGCTCTCCTTGGCCAAAAAGGAGAAGTCAGCAAGGTAAAAAACGTAAAGCTGGCCAAACAAACAAAACACCCACACTCTTACCCACACACACACACACACACACACACTACCTACTATACTGCCTCACCCCCTCGTAGAGCCACATTTAGAAGAAGAGCACAGTGGGGCTATTCTTTATTTCTTAACATATTTGGTTTTAAAAATTTGTTTAAATAATTCATTAAATAAATTAATTTTCCTAGTTTTATAGGATAAATAAATGATTTAAAAATAATATATACTAAATATTAAGAGTAATATTTGAAAGGATAATGTTTTTTATTTCGATCTATTAAAAGTGTTACAAAAAAAAAGGGTTTACAATAATATTAAATTATTATTTTTTTCAAGTGTTTCATGCATTGTTTTTGCCCACTGTACTTAGTGGGCATGTACCGTAAAAAAGTAAAAATCCACAGTTAGCCTTGCTTCTCAGCGAGTGTGTGTGTGTGTGTGTGTGTGTGTGTTGCCATGTTTTCTGCTTTTTGCTGCCTTCTAGCTTTTGTTGTTGTTGTGGGTGTGGGTGTGGGTGTGAACACGATTTTGGTTTACTGTGCCAGGACTCGCCAGGACAACGAAAGATGGGACTTTTGCTTTAGTTTTAATGCTATTTTTATGCACACCGAGAACCGAGCGAGAAAGCAAAATAAAACTTACCCCCCTATAACCCCCTATAACCCCCTATTATACACCTATACACCTATACACCTACATATATATCCTTTTTTTTTTTTATCCGTTTTTGTTTACATTTTGAAGAGTGACGCCCAGTGTGACACCTAGATCTGATGAAGTTGCAGTCGCTGGGAAAAGTTGCCACTCAATGTCCTGTTTTGTGCCAACCTGGACAGCTTTCATTCTTCCTGTTCTTTGCTCTTTGGTATCCTGTTTTTTTTTTTTTTTTTTATGCCTTACCTTCCCTTTGTATCCTTGCCACGCGGGTCTACTAAATAATTTCGTTAGCAACACGAGGCGAACAAAAAAAAAACAGTTCTGGCCAAAGAACAAAGGAAAATAAAATGTAAAGAAACAACAGCGACTTTAGAATTATACAAAAAACCGAATTTTAAATGCTTTTTAAATCAAAATTAAAAGGAAATTTAACTCTTAAAATAAATTAGTTGGGAAAGGTTGAAAAATATAATTAGAAAAGTATTTATTTCAAATATATATAAGATCATAAATCAAGATTTTATTAATAAAATAAAGCAAAAGACCCATAATAGATTTATTTTTATTTAAAAAAAAAGATTGACGAATATGTTTTGTTTTCAAAACTAAAAACTTTATTTTTGAGCGACTTAAATAGCGGATATACTTCGTCCTGATCCTTAGACAGGAGCTCAAGGTGGGCCTGGGTTTTCCTTTGTATTTTCCTTTCCGTTTCTTGTTTTGTGCGTTTTAAAATTTCCTCCTGTTGCTGGCGGAGTGCGTATGTTGCAGGATCTGGATCTGAATTTGCCAGCTGTGCGGCCACTCAAATAACAAGAAAAAACAAGAATACAACAAAAAAAATAAGGAAGGAGAACAAAATGGCAACATCAGCGCCAGTGGCAGTGGCAGTGGCAGCATACACTTTTCCAGGAACTGGACCAAAGCCATAGCTCATGCAGTTTCTCCATTTCTCCAGCTTACTTGTACTTTCTTTTTTTTCCCAGTTCCGGCTTTTGTTTTCTAATCCCATTTTAGCTTAAGCTTTTTTTCCCGCCACCGTTTCGCCAACGCCAACGCCAACACGCACTGAAATATCGCCAAAGTCCGCGGCCACACACAGGACACACGTCCTGTACAGGTAACACCGGGCAACGAGTTGCCAACTTTTTGCGTCGTTACTTTCAAGGAAAACCCAATTTTCCGACTATTCGATACCCGATGATGAGAGAAAAACAATTATTTGTATTCGAACTTTTTCATTTACATTTATTTTTTGTGTGTTTTCAAATATTCAATATTGTACCATAAAAGGTTAGGCTTTTCATAAAATTTTATTTGCTTTGATTTACCGAAAAGTGCGTACAGTGCGTACAGTGCGTACAGTGCGTACAGTGCGTATACTTGATATTTATGACTTATGGTAATGTTAAGTATACGCCATGTGGCCATTATCCTGAATATTTGAAAGGGTTGCCAGGGTATCCTTATGTCCATTTTAAAGGCAACTGCTAGTTGGCAATTTTTATATTTCTATCAGGTTTTGTCTCCATCTCCGCGGACTGGTTCCTTTTCGGACTGGTTCCACTGTCCAGTGCCCACTCTACGGGGCCGAGGTCCTTTGTCACCCAGCAGACTAATTGGGCACCTTTGGATGGCTCTGGAAGCGCCGGTGACAAAGTGTTTTGCCGCCAGGGCATACGTCTAGGCAATCAACTTGACATGAAACTCATAAAACTCGGGAATTCCCATCGTATTCTCGCATCGTATCGGAAAAGTGGAATGAAATCTAAATGGCAAGTCAAAGTTCAAAACTTTGGGGCAAATCTTTGTCAAATTTAATGAGCCCCAAACAAGTACAACAAAAATCATTCAGCACTCAATGACAATCAGCAAGGACTCAAAACAGGCAACAGACTGTGAAATGTTTGCAAGTGGCAATACAGAAATATAAAAATAAAATCAAATCAAGTAATATAATACAGATAAATTTACGCACATACAAATATATAAATATATAAATATATAAATATAAATATAAATATAAATATATATCTCTGTCTATATGTTTTTGGATGAGCACAAAAAATGAACGATAAAAAGTGCTAACTGGGGGGAGTAGGTCGGAGTTTGAATACCCTTCAAGGATGCTTAAGTTATATAGTTACTATATAGCAGATTCTTCAACATATTAAAGTGGGGAATACAAGAAATCCAAAATTATCCAAAATTATAGATAATTTTATTAAAAAAAACTTGTTGATCCAGACAAGATCCTATAAGCCTTGGGTCTTGGGGGAAATTTTGATAAAATTATAATACCCATTGCAAGGATATAAAAAAATTGTTGGGAAAAAGTGGAAAAAAAGTCAATAAGAAGAAGCAGTATACAGGATAAAGAGAGGGTGGAAGGGGAGTGGCGGAAAATCGTTGTAAACGGGAAAATTGAAAAAGCGACAAGGTGAAAGCTGTTGATGTTGCTCCTCCTCGTGTTGTTGTTGTTGTTGTTTTTATGTCTACATGGAAATTACAGCACGCACCACGTAACCCGCCATGGCACGCCCCCTTTTTGGCCATACCACGCCCCCTGTTTTTTTTACTCTCCAGGACATATAAAATGCATGGATTGTTAAAAATAAATGCCTAGCGCAATATTTTAAAAGTTTCTTTACTTTTTTTTTTTTTCTTTCACTCTGAAACTTTTCTCTTGTTGTTGTTGTTGTTTATTTTCTTGTATTTTGTGTTTTTAATTTGCGTGACGCAATGGGGGCATGGCTGGTGGCAAGTGGAATGTAGCAAGTGGAAAGTAGCAAGTGGCAAGTGGCAAGTGGCAGGTGGCAGGGGCAGCCAATGGCCTGTGTATGCCTATCAGCGAAAGCAATAAATTTTTTAATTTTATATATACGAGTAGGTATGAGGCGGGGGGAGGAAGGGCAGTAGATCCTGTGCCGAGGCAATTTTTTTTCATTAATTTTTTAGTGGCCACTGAATGAGGAGTCCATGAGCGTGTCGAAGGGATGATGGGTGTCGTCGCGGGGGATCCTGTGAAAGGATCTGCCGCATATAATGGTTAATCACATTCCTGTATAATAATGTCGCGGCATTAATTCCAGCTTAGCTGCAAAAAGGACGAAATTAAGCTGGTTAATCGAATTAAATCGAAAAATCAATCAATCTTCCAATCACTTATTTTTTGGGTTTATAAATTATGAAAATATTGCTCGAAATTAAAAGTTTAGCTTAGTTTTGTATAATTTAATTATTTTTCAATATTAATTCGACGTAATACCTGGAAAGGATCTAGTTTAACATTTTTATTTGGATTCACAAAACTATACCGACATAGAGCCATTGAGTACCGTCAAGGATTTCACGAATTCCGGATATTTTTAGCCATTTCTAGTTACGAGAATTTTGAAATATTGAAATGTTTGTGAGTGGGCGTGGTTGTTTTGCATGCATGACTGGAACTGTGTTGACACGCCCACTACATATCAGAGGCGTATCATATATCCTTGCCATCGATGGTCTCCGCGCCGCTTCTGCTGTACGAGTATTTTTTGGCCTTATTTTACTTTTTATATTTATTTGTTTAATATTAAAGTATTTTATTTTATTTTCAACCAGCCATTCCCCTCACATACTTCTTTTCTAGCTTCTTTTTTTTTTTGTTTGTCGAGCGGAATATTTTTTTAATTTTATTTTTGGTCCTGTGGGCGCTGAAAAAAATAAAATTGCGTTTTACGCAAATCATTTTTAATGAATTTTAATATTGCTTCGATGTTGTTGTTGCTGGAAGTGGCAGGACATGCATACAACAGTAGCAGCAACAATAACAACAACAACAACAACAACAACAACGGTTAGGTCATTAAATTTTAAATGAGTTCCGTGTCGGGCCTGTGTTGTGGCGAATACATAGGTAGAAATCGTTGGCCACATCTATGTATATATTGTAGTATATACCACAGTATATTCCCATATATATATATATATAGGTATTTCTTTTCTATATACATAAACCTGGTGTATAGGCGTGTAGGTTTATGTACAGTAAAAATTCGTTAGGCCATTAATGCGGTCCCCGGCCGGCCTCCTTTAACTTCTTTCAAGCTCCAAGAATCGCCACCTGAACCACAAATATTTACTGGTTTCCACAAATTTTCATTCTAAAAACGAATTTCCATATACCCTGGAATTTTTGTTTATTTTTAAATATAATTATTTATTAGGAAACTATTTTTAAGGCAATTTCTATTTCAAAAACTAACTAAAAACTTTGTAAAACTTTTATGTAAGATCTAGAGTTGTTTCTAGAGTTCTACAGTTTTGTTTTTCTTCATAGAATTTTTGAATTCTTCTCCCCATTTACAGGGTACAAAGCTATTCGTTCATCTCGGACCAAACTTCAACCGTTTCTTGGCTGCTTTATTCGTGGCTAAAATGTTCCTTTTTTTCCCCGTATTTTATTTTTTCCTGCTGACTTGCAGCTGTTAAACAAATAGCTTACTTTTGTCCATTGTTGCTGGTTTTGGCTTTGTTATTGTTATTGTTGTTGTTGTTGTTGTTGTTGTTGTTGCAGCTTATTGTTAGCCAGTCGCCAGTGTGGAATTGGCAGTTTATTTTTCACTTTCGGGCCAAGTGGAAAAACAATTATGTTTTATGATGGCCAAAACGAAAATTGAAATGGGAGCGGCTGTCTGGCTGTCCGGCTGTCCGGCCACAAATGGAAATCGCCAAAAGGTGAGTGGGCCAAAAATTGAATAGAGCCAAGGGGCGGGGGTGTGGAAGCTAGAATTTGGCCATTGCATTAGGTCCTACCAGGTCCTGGGTAGAGGCAGCCCGCCGACCTGTATCTGTAGATGCAATCACTCAGGTGAGCGCGATGCCAACTTCATACAGGTAAGCTGCTTATCGGGCTATCAGTGGAAATGCAGCAGCCTGTTTTGGCGGGGATCCCCCACAGGAAAATGCTGAAAATCGTAGGCGAAAAATGCCAAAATCAGCGAAACGGAATTTGATGAAACTTTGCGCGATGTTGTTTCTGGCAGCGACCCGCCCAAAATTCTCTTCTCTCCAAAATGTTGTTGGAATACTTCATTAGCACAATTTTCTTTAAAAAAAAAAAAAAGAAACCTATTAAAAATGTAATAATACTTTTATGACAATTCACTCAAAGCCGCAGTTAATTATTTTAATAAAAAATCACATAAAATGGGAGCTGCAAATGACTTTCCTTTTTGTTATCCTTATTTTAAGGACTTTCCCAAGCATTTCTTTGAAGAAAAATAATTGTTTTCCTTTGAAAGAATTAATTTTAAGCAATTCCAAGTCTTTTAAAAACTCAACCTTATTGATCTTAATAGAAGCCTAAGCCAAGACTAAATTATCCCTTAGTTCAAGGACAATTTAATGTAATTTAATGCCAGACAAGTCTGCCCAAGGCCAGGGTCAGCCTTAAATTTTCCGAGAACTGTGGAAAAAAAAAATGTTGATTAGGACACCGCTACAGGATTCTACAGGACTACTCTCGGGAAATGGCAAATGTAATGAAGACAAACTTGACAGTGATGGGACTTTTATGAATATGGAATTTGGAATAATGAAGCTTATCAAGGTGGCCCAGCGAAGGGTTAGACACCCTTGAATCCCTCAAGGATGCTCCTCCCCTGGGCGTCTCTCGTCTTTGGCTCCATCTCAATTGCAAATGTCAGCCACATAACTCGGAGGCATTAATCATTATAAATCAGACTATTCATTCAAAGATTGGCTATGGAGACCAGGTGCAGACAAAAGGCTTTGGGGGAATTGGGCTGAAGTGAAAGCCAAGGCAGGTGAAAGCCATGGAGAAAGCAAAACAAAATAATGAACGGCACATCTGAAATACCAAAGTGAAATTCCTCAAATGAACTTCCGCCACAGAATGCAGGCACAAAAAAAAAGGGTGTATGTACTCGGATATATATTTGTGATCACAAGGCAGGTTTAGAGGGTTGGAGGGTTGGAGGAATCTGGGAAAATAATAAAATAAACCAACCGGCAGGGAAAGTCCAGGGAAAAAGGAAGCAGGCTCTTCAGCCCTTCAATTGCCAAGAGGCTCGAGTTCGACCACCAGGCCTTGATTCAGCTACGATTTTGTTGGCTTTGTGTTTTGATTCTTTGGCAATGATTGTTTTGAATCGAACACAAATCGAACAGGTAGCTAACAGGCAGGTTAAATAATCAAAATGATCTTTATTTTGAATCAAATACCTTTTCAAAAAAAAAAAAACAAAACAAAATAAGCTTAAGCTTTATTTAATGTTTAATGCTTGCCATGGAAATGATTTTTAATAAAAGCCTCTTTATTAATGCACTTTTTTTTGCACTTTACGTCGTTAATTTATGTTTTTTTTTTTTGCGTGTGAATTTTTCGCACCGTGTAAAGCCGATGTGCTGGTCATTGGAGCCGTTAAAGCGTTTTGCCGCATTTGCAACTGCAAATTGTGGAAATCAAGAACAAAAACTACAAAACCAACAAAACCAACAGCAACAGCAACAGCAACTGCAACTGCGATGACTTTGCTCAAAAGTATGCTATGGAACACACAGACACACACACACAGAGAGACACACACACGGGATCCTGCATGGCTGTGTATGGGGGGTGTGGTGGTGGGGCAGCCATTTTGAAACTTAACAGCGCTAACAACCGGAAATCGTGCAAGTATTTAAATACAACCACAGTGGTAAGTGCTGCGGATTGCCAGGAAGCAGCAGGAGCGGGACGTGGGCGAAGGCGGGGGCGTGGCATAACCCAAAAACCGAAATAGATGAAAATTTATTTGAATTGCACTTACCCAGTGTGTGTGTTGGTGTGTGTTGGTGTTGTTCGTGTTAGCTGCAATTTTGTTGCCATTCGTCGTTGTTTGTCTGAAGAGCAGTGCCCCGCCCTGCCTCAAAAAAAACCATACCCGCCCCTTGACATTGTCATCGTTTGCATTTACATGCACTTACCGTTGTCATTGAAAATGTATATTTGCTCTGGACTCCACCCATCACCCACCACCCATCAACCATCCACCCACCATTGACCGCCCAACGACGACCTCCAGTCCGATGAAAAATTCAACCTCAAGACGAATTTTCGTATTTGAATTATGCCCTACGAATAGGTATTATTAATGTTAGGGAAAGAAACGTGTGGGAACTTGAACTTTTCGTTTTTCAAACAGAATATATAATAAAAAATATATATATAATATATTCTCAAGAGTATATAGATTTCATTTCAACCCAAAAGATAACCTCTTTTCTCGATTCTCGATGTTTTTTTTTGTCGTTTTTTTGGCTCTTCCTGTCATCTCAACTCATCTCATGCCGGGCATTATCGTTACTCTTAACGTTTTCATAACATGAATTATTGATTTGATTGCTCGTCACGGAGCTGCCCCCTCCATGACTCCATGGCTCCATGGCTCCATGGCTATATGGCTCCTCAGGCTCTTGCCGGAGACCTGCCCTGCCAGAGCGATTATACATTTTTAATTTGATTCCTTTAGCTTTTTTCATCATGTCTTGCTTGGCGGCGGAAGAGCCTCGCATATATGACAAATTAACATTGTTAGCATGCCGGGGCCACAATTAATCATCAGACGAGAAAAAATATATCCTCTTTTTATGATAGAATTAGAGATGTAAAGAGATGTAAAGAGATGCTTTGATTCTCTGTTGCTTGTGAATAAAATTAAATGTTTCTTTACGGAATGACATCTTCTTAAAATTTATTTTTTTTTTATCGATAAATTGAAGTAACTGTGAATGTTTGTTGTGCCATCTCTAAAAAATGGATTGATTGAAAGCTTCTTCTGTCGGCGGTCGCCTGTCATTTGTCGTTTGCTTTTTGAGTCTATGACGAAGTGACTTATGGATGAGTCTGTCTGTCTGTGCACGCTTCGTTCGACCTTTGACCTGCCTCGGAATCAGATTTCATATATGATACAGAAAGCCAAGTCAAGTACCAATTCTAGGATCTAAATGTATTCGTTTCTAAATATAAGCCACACGCATTCAAAATGCTAATTAATTTTTGGGGAATTCCATTTCCGGTTAATTAAATGCTTGGCTTATTCGCGGTCTTTATCAAACGGCTTACACATTATTTAAATCCACACAAATTAATTAACCAACCAAATAAATTATGGTTTATTATTTTCTGTCTGACTCGTTTTTTTTTTGCGCTTTGTTTGAATTTTTTTTTTTATACATTTTTTTGCCTTGGCTTTGGCTCTGTAACCTTTTGTACGTTCTTTAACTTTATGAGTTCTTTGTTTCATGGTGTATAGCCGTGTATATCCTTGCAACATATTCCCCCGGGCTCCATTCCATTCAATTTCATTCCATTCCAGACTATCAATCAACCTGCTGGTCTTAGCCCGGCTAAATCTCGCCAGGCTTGTGTGTGGCCCGTCGCCGTCGCCGTCGCTGCCACGGCCGCCCACAATTTTCCATTTTCACTTCACTTGCCACGCCCCCCCCCCCCCCCCTGTTTTCCATTTCACGCCCCTCTCGAGAAACAGCTGCTGCTGGTGCTGCTGCATTTGGCCATGTCCTTGCCATGTCTGCAACTGGCCCAATACAATTGCTAAGTTATTAATGACAAGCCATATGTATGTTCTCTTGACCAACTTGTCGCAGGACCTTCTTCTACCTTTCTCTCTCTCTGTCGCTGTCGCTTTCCTTCTGTCTGACCTGCTTAAATCGAGTTCGACACCCACACACACACCCTCAAAAGTCTCAAACATTTTCAAGAAAACAAAAATCTGGAATATTTCGTTTCGTAAAGTCAAAGGACATTTTGCTTACCCTGCCAGGGGAAATTATTTAAAGAAATTCAGTAAATGTTTTTAACTGCAAAAAACACTTTCTCTAGTTTAAGATCCTTTTAAATATTTACGGAACAAAAAAACACAAAAAATGGAAAAGGACGTTACTTTAATTTAAAATCTGAATGCCCAGCGGCTAGCAGGGTGGATGGACCAAAAAAATAGACAAAACTTTGCATGTGAAAATGTGTTGGCAACAATATTTTACGGATACAGGATACACTTCTGGGGCATCCACAGATTTTCCAATTGCCACAGGCGCCCGGCACAGTGGCGTGGGTAGTATATTTTCAATGGGGTTTCTGCTGGGGGGAGGCTGGGACCGTGTCAGCTCGTGTGTGACCATCGACCATCTGCGAAAGGACATATATCCTTATTGAATTTACAATCTCACTTAGCAAAAGGCCATCAAAAGCTTCGATTTGTTTCTTAATCTGCGTTTTTCGTTTTTTTTGTAAATTGTAATTAGAAAATTTCCTTTGCAACCGGCAAGGATATGCCTATGAATATCCTTTAGTTTCCACTTTTTTTTTTATACATTTCTATTGGCACTTTTTTTGGATTCCCTTCACAAGCTGTCGACATGTGTTGGGAATTAGTGACGGAAATCAATGTCGAACTTAAGCGGATCCTTTAAATTGGCTAAAGGCTTGTTTATTTTTTATCCGTATCCTTACATACAAATATGCAAAATGTACACTCTACATATGTACGTTTGTACTAGAAAGTTTCGACATTTTTCTGATCCAATTCTGAGCTCTTTTTGTGGCATTGGAATACCGAGGCCAGACATCCATTTGGTCCACTCCCTGTTCAGGTCAACACAGGTCAACCCGGTTTCTTTTTCGAACAAAGAAGGCTTTTAACGATTTGGTATAGGGTACCATAATGATATTTATAAAAATCATCCCAAAACTCTCAATTTCCTCGATTTTGTCGGTTTTCTTTCATATTTTTTACAGATCTATCAGTCAACTTTTGGCCTATTTTGACATGGAATACCATTTTTTAATCTGCGCTTCATTCTCTATAAATCTGCATCAAAAGATCTTCAAAATAGAACAACAAAATTTTCGATCGATTTTTTGGCAAAAAATCATGATGGTACCCCTTTTAAAAATCGAAAAAAATAGGTCGAAATTTTTTTGATCGATTTTTTGGGTATTTTGATGCAGTTCGGCGGAGAATAAAGTTCTGATTCCAAAATGGTATTCCATTCCAAAATCGGTTGCGAAATATTCAAAATATGCATAAAAAAATGGAAGAAAATCATGAAAATTAGACTAATCCAAATTTTGCAAAAAATCATGATGGTACCCCTTTTAAAAATCGGAAAAAATAGGTCGAAATTTTTTTGATCGATTTTTGAGGTATTTTGATGCAGTTCGGCGGAGAATGAAGTTCTTATTTCAAAATGGTATTCCATTCCAAAATCGGTTACGAAATATTCAAAATATGCATAAAAAAGTAGAAAAAAAGCGTCAAAATTTTATTGTAACGATTTTTGCAAAAAATCATGATGGTACCCCTTTTAAAAATTTGTGAAAAATGGGTCGAAATTTTTTTGTTGGATTTTCCAAATCCTTGAATGCAGATCGAAGGAAAACGAAGTTCTGATTCCAAATTGGTATTCCATTCCAAAATCGGTTGCGAAATATTTAAAATATGCATAAAAAAATGGAAGAAAATCATGAAAATTAGACTGATCCAAATTTTGCAAAAAATAATGATGGTACCCCTTTTAAAAATTTGTGAAAAATGGGTAGAAATTTTTGTTGTTGGATTTTTAAGATATTTTGAAGCAGATCTATGGCAAATGAGGTTCTCATACCGAAAACGTATTCAATTCCCGAATCGTCTGCGAAATGGCCGAGAAATTCGATTAGAAGTGGATGGAAATACTGGGAAAGAAAAAAATACTGGGATTGTAAAAAAGTTGTATATCCTGTGGGAAACTTTGGCCGAAATCCTTTCACATCCGTGCACACCCACACCCACACCCACACCCACACCCACACCCACACCCACACCCACTCCTACGCCAACACACACCCCGACCCCCACATCGACACCCACTCAGACACATACGTAGATGCGGGGGTGTGAAGCAGCCGTCGTCGGACCGAAGGTGTCAACAACTGCTGCCAGCTTTTTGTGTGTTTTTATTTGTATTTGTATCCCTGTATCCATGTATCCTTGTATCCTTGTATGGTTGTATCTTTTTATCTTTGCATCGGTATCTGTATTTGTATCTGGACGGGACGGGTGGGTCCGTGTCCGTGTCCGTGTCCGTGTCCGTGTCCCGGTCCGGGTCCGGGCTTTCGAGTGCTAAAAATATAAGTAACAAATGCCCGACGGAAATCAAGTTGAAATTTCATTGAGTGCAAAGGAAATTCAAACGGAAAACCAAATGAGCGAGTCCAGGCACCTACACACATAATACAACATGCTACAATTTTGAGTTGCTGAGTTGAATCGAAAAACTGGGAACTAGAAGTTCGACCAGAAGCCTCACCAATCCAACAAACCCCAAATCCAGATGGGGCTGCAGCCACTCGGTTCACAGGCTCTCCATTCAGTTCCGGTTATGTGTGTTTGGGATCCATTTAACTGAACTAAAAGGATACTTTTCCTTGGCTAATTCTCTAATTTCCCCAAAAGTTTTGAATCGACTCCGAAAAATGTACACTGCAAAATACAGGTTTTTTTATAAATGGTTCGGATCAAAGGATCTTTAGGAGAAATGTCTTAAATAATAGATATTTTTAATTCTATTTTATTTGTATCAATTTTATATATAATATGGTAATTATTTAATTCTTAGGAACGAGGAAAGATTACAAAAAGAGCCACGTCATTTTCTTAGCTCTGATAATTGCTGAAGGATATTTTTGAGGATAAATTCGATATTGAAAGTGAAAGGAAGATACAAACGTAAGTACTGCACTTTGTTTAAAAACTTCTAAATCTTCTTAATCCTTATAACCTTGACCTCTAAAAATTTAGCAAATATTTTAAATATTCAGAGCAGAGCTTAAACTAAAACGTTTCAATGCAGGATTAGGCTTTTGTTTTTAGCAAGTTGATTTATTTGCTTTTATGAGCAAGTCTCTTGACTTTTGGCCCCTATTTTGTTAATATTTAATATACATATGTGAGGATTGGTGGAAAGTTGCTCTGGCTCTGGCTTTGGGTGTTGTTAGAAATAAATCAAAATGTCGCCGATACTCGTACTCGTACTCGTACCACCCCCAGACCCTATATTTTTGGACCCTTTTCAACGCCTCTCACTTGTGTATTGTTCTTCGGGATATTGAGGGTTGAGGGTTTGGGGTTGAGGGTTTATTCTCTACACCCATGTCCGGCAGAGGCTCGCCCTAAAGGGGGTCACCAACGTTTTTGGCCCTCTTTGCAGAAAGTTTTCGCTTGCGTTTGAATTTTATGCGAGTTTTCGTTTCGTGGGTGATTTTTTTTGGATTTTTATGTTATTTTTTTTTTTGGTATTTTTTTTGGTGGAAGCTTCCTTCGGCTTGTCGCATAAATTTAAGTTAGCACCACCGCAACCTCTTTTTTTGGTTTTCTTAGAAAAAGACGACAAGGACTCAAGGACACCCACAAAGTCACAGTTTCTCGGTTTACTTAATGCGCCGCTAAAAGTTTTTCTATTTTATTATTTTTGGCGTTTGTTGCGTTTTTCCCCTTTCCACTTTCTTGATCCTTTTATTCGCTATCTTATCCTGTTTCTTCCGCAATTTGCAAACCCATTTTCCATCCTCATAGTTTTTACTTTTCAATTTTTACTTTTATTAACTATTTAATAATATATTTTATATATTTTTTATACCTTACTTTGTACTATATCTTACAGATAGTTTTATAAAACTGAAAGATTCTTTAATAGTTTAAAAATAGTTCTTCCTGTGTAGCTTTGCTTTGCTTCAAACACAAAAAAGTAAACAGAGAGGCAAAAGGGTGTCCTTAAGCTCCTTCGACATGGCTTCTCAATGGTCGGGGGCCAAAAGGCAATATTTTCTAATGTCCCACTGGGCAGAAAAATAAATCTACCACGAACCTGTGTAGCAGCGAATTGAAACCCGAAACGGCTTCATGGCTGATTTTTTGCATTAGTAATATTAAGTTCATGAATCAGAAACTATCCTGCAGTATCCCTGTAAAGGATTTAAATACGAATATCTATTAAAAAACCAAATAATAAATAAACTAAAAGTTGAATAGAAATTGCATTCAAAAAGCATTCATTTAGTCATGACATGACATGAATAGTTTCTATTTAAAAAGGAATCTCCACAAACAAAAACTTAATGTTTATAATATCGAAAGTTAATGAATGGAACTCCATTCCATAATCCTTGATATTTTCCAGTCGGATTGCGGATAATTCACTGAAGTTTTGCATTTTTCTGGGCTCTTTGTGGTCTTTGTGTTGAAAATGCCTATCGGCATCTACATATATCTATGTAATTGATTTCGCATTTGTCATTCATATTGCAAATGGGAGGGAGGTAGTGATGGGTGGTGGGTGGTAGGTGGTGGGGCAATTACGCCTCTCAATTGGCCAAAAACCGTGTTGCATAAAAATGAATAACCATAAAACGGTGGCAGCGGCGACACATGGAATATGCTGGCTCATAGATCAGAAACCCTCCCTTGGGCGCTTGTTATTTTGAAGTATGTTGTGTGGTTTTTTAAGCCATTTTTAATAATATATATATATATATATATATTTTTTTTTGTACACGGTACTTGGATATAATAAAAGGGTATATTATTATAGGAAACTTTCATAGAAAAGTTGTTTTTTATATCTAAAGTAGGAAGTTGGAAAATCTAAAGGTTTTTAGTAGAAAGTCTTCTCTAACAAGTCTCATCGCACAGTACCGGGTATCATTTATTCCACAAATTCATTAATTTTTATCCCTCTACTTGTTTATTATTACGTTTTTCTTGCCATTTTTTATACTTTTTATTGCCAGCCATTGCCCACAAAATTGTTATTACTTAAAGCGCCTGCTGGGGCAGCGGGAATGTTGCACATTTTTCATGCGTTTGACATTCGAGAGGGCGTGGGTGTTGGATGGGTGTTGGATGGGTGTTGGGGTTAGTGGGTGGCCTTGCCCTAATTGCAGCTGCACCCGTCATCATTACGGTATCCCCAGCACGGTATCGCCGGTTCGCGGGTTTTTGGCACTTTTTGGCACTTTTTGGCCTTGTGGCCAAGTTTTTGGCTAATCTATTTGTCATGTTCGCGCATTCGAATCGGAAAAACTAAGCGACACTTGCCCAACGTAATTTGCAACGATACTTCCTGGGCGGCAAAGGCGGAAAGGACATTTCAGAAATTCAAAAGCGTTGGCTTTGATAAACGACCCAAAAGCTGAACGCTGAACGCTGGACACTGGATTCTGGCCACAAAAAGGCAAGGATACTGCAAACTGGAAATAGCTGGCAGAACGAAAAAAAAAATGACTGTCTCATCTTGAAGGATAAAAGATCCTGGCAGAGAATCTCAGGAGGTGTGTGTGTGTGTGTGTGTGGAATTGCAATTCAAATTTTTGCTGCCGCAAATGCAATTTCTATAGGATTTCACTTTAGTTGACTCTCGCTCCCATCTGTGCCGCACAAATTGCAGTTTCCTATATCGCTCCATCCATCTCTTTCCGTCTATCTGCGACTGTCTCTTTCGCACACTGTCAAATAGACATGGGAAGTATCTTTTATCTTTGTCTTGCCCTAAGATTTGTTTACAACTGGCAAGACTTTTGTTTTTCGAACTTGCAACGCTTTTTTTTTACAGGCAGAAACATGCTGGAATATCAAAAAATAAATCCAATTACTAAACAAATATTCTCTCTATTTGATTTTAGGTTTACAAATATTCGATATATTTAAGTTAGTTGCAAATTTTGTAATAGTTTCTTGACACTTTAAGTGTCACGGAGTTTTCTCTCCGTGCCACTCCTCAAGTTTTCCCAGGCCAGATGGGGAAAATCGCGCTGCATTCTGTTCGATTCAATTCGAGTCGAGTTGAGTGTAAGCAAAGATGTTGCAACTTACAACTTGCAACTTGCAACGTCCCGAAAATCTGCTGATGAAACAAAACGGTGGCAAGAGATGGACGGATATATGGCGGTGCAAAAGAGACAGCCAGAGAGCTACGGCTCTACGAGTATGTGATGTGCGGCACAAAGTTTTGGTTGCGTTTCAACTTTTGTCGCATTGGTAAAAAAACGTGGCACGAAAGTAATGTTGTTGGAGTTGCCTCCAGGGAGACGGATTGAGTGACGGCTATAGAAAAAAAAAAAATAACTTTCAAACAAAAACGATTTAAAAAGCGATTCAAAGTCAGCTTCTCAAATCGAATCAGAATCGATTAAAGCAAAGTTGTTTATGGCACAAAGTTCAACAGATTGAACAAAAGCCACACACACACACACAGAAATACAAAGGGAACATGAATCATTTTGGAAAAGGGTTCTCCATAAAGTTTTCACTCTGAATATGTAGTATATTCATTCAAGTTTATTTCTTTCTTTCTTTCCAAGAACTCTAAATTCAGTTTCAAGATATTTTTCTTGGAGAATTATTTTCGTGGAAAATAGTCGCTTTTCTTGGCTTACAGAAACCATCAAGAGCTTTGAATTCAGATCTAACCAATTAATTATTAATTTTGCAATCAATAAGCTGATCTTTTCTATTATCCTGGCTTTTGAAATCAAAGTCAGAATCTCAAACATCCAATAAGCAAATTACCTCAAACTGTGACAAATTAAATTCATTGAAATTAACTGTCTTGGACTTGGAATTGGTGCTTTGGTTCCCTTGGTTCGATTGAGGATTCTCTTGAGGATTTCAATGCACAAACGAGCAACTGCAAAACCACAAATGGGTGGCTTCGAATCGGTTTATTAGACAGGACTTGCACAGGTTCTAATCCACAGGACCTCAGTTGCAGTTGCAGTTGCAGAGTCTCCGATGCAATCTCTCAACTAGTTGCATGCAACGCAAGGCAAGTAAACTCAATCACAATCTTGAAATGGGCAAACATTCGGAACTGGAACACAATAAAAAAAATATTAAAAATACATATTTTAAAGATTGTACAAGAAAGTACATTGAAAAAATATTTAAAAAAGGGGAAATATTTACCAATAATATTAGCTTTGGAAGTACACCAAGCATTATTGACGAAAATGCTTCAACAACCATTGAATATTATCTATATTTTTTTTGTAATTTTTACTTGAATTTGATTCAAGTTTAGATTGCAGTGCATTTTGAACGAAATTTATGCAGAATTCCTTCAGCAAAAGAGCGGCTAAGAGCTATATGCAAAGCACGTGGAGCCAAATCACATTTTGTTTGCGTACAATTTTTGATAGATTATTACAGAATGCGCCAGTGCCATCATGGGAGAAATTCCTACATATACCTATTTTTTATTTTCTTTTTGCCTATACTTGTATGTACTTTTTTGAATGCTCTCTATTTTTTTCCATTTATTTAATTTTTTTTTTGAGGATTTACTGACAGTATCTGGCAGTCACAGCCAAGCAACTTCGCGCCAAGTTGACACTAAAAGTGAGGGTGGCAGCCTCGCTGTGGAGTAGATCGGGGAGTAAATCAAGTCAAAGTTACTTTGCCCAACGAGCATATATATATTCCATTTATATATATATATATATATATATCGGTTTGTAAGTATATGTATATAACATATTTGTGGGTTAACGTATATTGAGAGGCTGCCCTGGCTTGTTTGCATGCCTGGAATGGCTCGGTGCTGCGACTCTGCGGCGGGATCAGCTTCAGTTCCCGGATAGGGGATACACCATGGAAAATAGGTTTAGATAATGGGGGAAATTATGTTAGGGAAATAATTCAAACTGATTCTTCAGAATGGCAGTCGGTCCATGGGTCGTATACGTGATATTTCCTTTAAATATTACTCATACGCCTCATGGGTCGTATACGTAATATTTTCTCGTCTGCCCAGCTTTCCAGCTTTTTTCCCAAAAACTATTAAAAACTTAAACTGAAAACAGAAATTCCAACTCATAATTGGCTTAAATAATCGTTTAGTGTAGAATCTTGTCATATAATCACCCATCAGCATGCAAGGATATGGGCGGGGGTGTGATTCTGGGAGTGTGGGTGTGAACATGGGGTGGGGTTCATAAGATAGCGATACCCTTGACAGTACTTAAAAAATACGAATAAAAAAATAGGAGAAGGGGAATAAAGAAAGGAGGCAATGTTTACTTTTGTTTGCTTTTCCTTATACTGCCATGTTCTGCGTGTCCTTTCAACCGCTTCGGCATCCTGCAGGGGGCGCAGGATCCCTTCGCCGCCCCTTCCCTCTGCCCCTTCCCATCCATGTCCTTATCCAGCTTCGATTCCCTGTTTACTTTGCAGCGTTTCAGATTTTGTGCGGTTGCCTTCGGCGCTAGATGCTAGATGCGCTCCAAGCCCAAGCCAGAACCAAAAATACTCGTATATATAACACAAAAACCGAATAAAAATAAAGGAAATCAAGAAGGAAGCGTAAAAAATAGACAAAGTTTCGACTCTGTCGACTGTGTATTGCTTTCCTGGACTGTACTGCTTTGCCTTTGCCAAATTGTCTTAATAGATTTATGGGCGTACGCAAAATGGCTGCACTTGGCCTGGCCCGGAAGTGGCTGTGGCTGTGGCTGTGGCTGTGTCTGTGGCTGGAAGCACAAAAGGAACCAAGAAAAAAAGGATACTATGGTTGGGACTTTTAATTTGGTTGCGCAAGAGTTGGCAGAGGACCCCCGTCTCACTTTTTGTCAAACTTCGACCGATATTAGCCGCGGGTTAATGGCGAAAGCCAATTGAAAATTCAGAGGGTTTATCAAATTTCCGGCTTCTCCCATGGGTCCTTCAGATCCTGCAGAGACAGAAAACAAATTGTACTTTAATCTTGTGTTGCCGATCGACAGGTATCTCGCTAGAACCTAAAACCTAAAACCCAAAACCCGAACCCCAGCCAAACCTCAGCAAAGTTATTCTGCGTTGAGGGACTTTTATGCACTCAAAGTTGTTTTGGACTAACTTTAATCGGCATAATCCCAAACTGAGTTTAGTGCACTGAAATTTAGTTGATGTTTGTTTTTGCGCCCCCTCAACTCGAGTCAACTCGAGTCCATCAAAAGGGCTGCCTTTGGCTTCCTTTTAGTCGGTTATTTAGCTTACTTGCTCCTGTTCTGTAGCCAAAGTCTATGGCCCGCCGATTCTTACCACCAACCGCAAAGTTGCAAAGCCAGTACCGTGGATCCAAGTAACCCAAAAGGAAAGGAACCCAAAGAATCCCTATCCCTAGTCCTATCCCTCATCACTATCCTCATCGCCATCCTCATCGCTATCCTCATCCTCATCCTCATTCTCATCCTCATCCGTTTCCCTTTGGCCAAATGCCGTGTGTTGTCTGACGTTTTGCTAACGACTTTTCAATGGCTGCTTCTGGGCCAAGGCATAAGTTTTGTGGTTCTCTCTCTCTCTCTCTCTGTTTAGTCCTTGGGATCCTTTAGTGCGTCTACATATATATATGTATATATAAATGTGTGTGTGAGGACAGTCTGTTCCAAGCAAACAGTTCTTCGACTCCTTGTGGCTCTTCTCCTTTGGTTTATTGGCTTGGTTTGTCCTGGCAGCAGCTGTTCAAGGCTCTGCAAACACATGCACTGCCACAAAATAGTCATTATTTATCCTTTAGCCATAAAAAATACATTTCTCTAGCGACTACAGAGCTTTTCTCAGTGTACAGGTGTATTAAAATGAATTTAGATTATTTTCTTTTGTACAATTCTATTTTCGAATAAAACAAGCTGGCTTTTGGAATTACAAAATCAAAAGGCAATCAGGTTTTTGAATTAAATCGTAAAAAGCTATTTCGTCACACGAGGCGTATACGTAATAAGCCAAATAATTACATAATTGTAACGTATTACGAACTTTTAACCAATTCAGATAATTACTAAACTGTTTTTCAATTGTTAACGCAAAAGAGAACTTTATTAATTGGGATATTCATTTCAAATTGAATTCAAATTCAAGCAAGGATCAATAATCGTTTGACATACGTTAAGTATGGCTTCAAATTCAAATTCAAATTCAAAGTTAATTGCTTGCTGTGACATTTTTCCCCATTCAAACGCATTCAAGCTTTCATATCTTGAACGAAATTGAATTAAATCGTTGGCCCACGAGGCGTATACGCAACAAGCTAACTAGTCAGAGAATAATTACGCATACGACCCGTTGTCGAATGTAATAATTACTCATACGACCCGTTGGCTACCCGTTGGCTATTTATGGTACTTACCTGCAGGTGGAATAATAGAATAATAGAATAACTAGTTAAGTCATTTTATTTATTGTTTAAGAAATTTCTTTATAAATTTGAAAATCTACCCTACAGGTGCCCCAAAAAAAAAAAAGGATTTTTGTAACACAATAAAAAAGTTATGATATCCATTTTAAGCTGTTGTTATACTTTAATTGCTTACTTCCCAACACCTTAAAGTTTGTTCTTATTTTGTCTTATACATGTATTTTCCTTTTGAATTTCCCAGGATTATATATATGGTACACTTTGGATATCCTTTTGGGCTTTAAGATGGAAAGATTTAAGCACGCAGAGCCACTTGAGTAGCTGTGTGGGCGGATGGTGCGAGTGTGCGGTGTGTGTGTGTTTCCATAAAGCTGAAGAACTGCCACAGTTGTAAAAAGAAATTAGTTATTGCTGCGGGCTGTCTAGAGATGGGATTCTCCAGAATGGAGATTAAGTCACGGCAGCTATGAGGGGCTCGCTGTCGGCGCTGTCAGCGCTGAAACCGCAAGCTCTTCTTGTTGTTTCTTTTTATAATTGAGACCAGACAATATGCTTCCATATATAGAGTAGGGCAGTACTGTTGGGGGCGTGGGGGCGTGGCACTTGAAAACCGCAGAGCCGACATAACGTAACGTTACCGTTAATGGCCAAGAGAAGTACATGTATTTATGTACCATATAGTATAGCATATATGATAGGGTGTGCGGTGCGACGTGGCGCGTGTAAGTATATCATATCGCCATCGGAATGAAGGCTGGTTGTG
This sequence comes from Drosophila vallismaia, assembly GCA_035047325.1. Lineage (NCBI taxonomy): Eukaryota > Metazoa > Arthropoda > Insecta > Diptera > Drosophilidae > Drosophila > Drosophila vallismaia. Next base: position 7,421,247 of record JAWNPU010000025.1, on the reverse strand, counting down.
CTGCGAAAATGAGTTAATAAAATGCGTGTGCGTAATCAAATTATATGTCAAGTGTGTTGACAACGTAGCAGTCAACGTTAATGGTGTAGCTGAGCAAAAGATGGAGACGGTAGAAGGCAGACCATCGCCATCGCCATCGTCATCGTCATCATCTTTTTCCAGAAAACAGAAAACAGAAGCTGAGCTGGAGGACACCGCATCATCGTCGGATGAGTGGGTTCCTTCGCTTTCGGCTGCTCTGCCAAATGCGATTTTAATGACTCGAACAAAGGAGAACATTTAAGCGAAATTTATTATCCTCTAATGTGTGTGCTCCGGTGATAGATAGACAAGGATCTCTATTTCTCTCTCTATTTTGATCAAAGACTGCATCAATTTTCCAACTGATCCTTCCATTCACTCTATAATTTCGAACGAAATTAATATAATGCCATTCCATTTGGGGAAATTGAGGTGATTCGGTGATGTTGTACAAACATTGAAAGGTACTATTAGTACTAGCATTAAAAGCAAACAATTCAAATGTGTCGATGCAGTGCGTTTCATAACTGAAACTAGTCCAGCCAAAGCCCTTCGCTGTGATTTACAGCATATTTACAGCAACGATACGCACTGTACATACATTTGGCCATTGGCTTGATAAATTTGTAGAACATTCAAGCACATTACGCATCATTTGATGGGCTAATGCTTTTCCACTTGACATTTCGTCTATGGATTCGACAAACACTACTGCAGAGGCGGTGGCGGAGGCGGAGGCGCAGGCGGAAGGATATGCGTTGGCAGGATATGCGAATATTTGTCAGAAGTAAATTAAATTGATGTGGCAAATGGCAAATGGGAAATGGGAAATGGCAAAAAGCTGAACCATTCGGCATGCCATTTGAGCTGGACTCGGGGACACCTGAGTTCGCTTCAGTTCGGTTCGACTCTTGATTAAGTGAAATTCCATTCCAGAGTCCAGAGTCCAGAGTCCAGAGTTGTCATAAAATGCACAAAAAAAACAAACACAGACAGCCGGAATGAGAGATATGGAAATAAAGATATACACACAGAAACGCAAATTGATTGCGAAGCTGTTTGCTATAAATTATTAACACTAATTAAATGATTAAATAATTCAAAAAAAAAAAAAAAAAACCAATGAGAGAGGAAGGCGAATGTGGTCGGAAGGTAGAGAGATTTTTTTTATTGGTCAGATATCGGTTCGCGATGCCTCGAATGGTCCATTTTTCGTTTCGATTCGCATTTTTTTTCCGTTGTATCTTTATCAATTAACGCACTAATTGATTTTGTGCAAATTTAATTTAAATTTAAGATATTCGCATTCCACTCACTTTTCTGCCGCTCCAATGAGTGCACCCTCATCGATTCGCTTTGATGATTTCCGAATCTGTTGGCGAGGCAAAGTCGATATTTTTTCTCAAAGTCGATGCATGACATAATGAACTTTATTTTGTAAATTGCCAAGCAAAAGCTTAAAAGGTCAATCGAGCAGACTTGCGTCGAGGATACAGGGTATATTGCCTGCAGTTGCCTTCTATTTCTGAGACCTCTGACCTTTTTGTTTTGTTTTTAGCTTTGAAATGGTTTCCCAATTTCCCAATTCGCAATTTATATTCAGTAAATAATTGCCGAATTAGAGCTTATAGTCGGAAATCTTTTTGCAACCAGAAACTCATATCCTTTTCATCGAGTAACCTTTAATTTTTGCTAAAATGTAACATTATTTTGATACAATTAAAGTAAGTCTGCTCCAAAATATGTTCCCTTTATTTTTGGTAACTCTTTGACCTTTGAGGTAAATCTGACACAAATAGGGAGTCCTGTGGGCTGTGGCAGTAAGTTTACCTTTTTGAGACTCTAGCCATATGGAAATAGACGAGGCTGTTGTAATGCCAACAAAATGAGAAAAATAAACAAGGTTCTGTTGATTTTTGACTAAATTGTTCATGATGTATTTATTCTTTTCTTTTTTGTCTTTTTTTTTTGTTTTTGTCTTATTTGTTGTATATATACTCGTACCATTTATATATATTTAGAGATGTATGTATACATATATATGATGCAAACTGCGCTATTTCTTACATATTATTCGCCTTTTTTTCCAATGCTAGATTAGTTTTCGTTTTGTGTACGGCTACATATGTATCTGTATCTGAATCGGTATCGGTATCTGTATCTGTATCTATATACTATATACGATGTATTCTGCATCAGTATCGCGGTATCTAGTGGACTAAGAGTACATGAATTAGAATAATTTATACCTAAATGTCTGCGGTTGTTAGCCTAAAAGTTCAACTTACCGTGCTAGGAATTTGACAAAAAAAAAAAGTCATTACATTTAAGTTACTCTCATTTACTTGATAGTATTAATTTGTCTGCGGTTATTTCTGTCTTTATGTCCTTGTGTCCTTGTGTCGTTGTGTCCTTCTGCCCGCCTATTTGGCCTTTGTGTGTCTGTTTTTGAATGCGTGTTAAAGTGGACTTAATTTAATTACATTGGCTTAATTTCAATATTTGTTTTATCGCTTTTTGTTCCTCCCTCAACGACTGCATCATGGTAGTTTGTTTTTCGTTATTAACATAGACATATATCTGAATTAGCTTAGGCTATGACACAAGTTGTAGCTTTGCAATTAGTTACTGCCTCATCTCATCGTTTTTTATTATTCATTTTTTTTTGTTTTTTTGGCAGGGCCACAACCCATATATTTAAAGCCATGTCTCCTGCATGTATCTCTTTTATATATATATAGATTTCCTTTTTTTTTACGAGTAATGACTATCCTATCTGGTTTAATTTCTCTATTTTAATTGAATGCCACAAATTGAATATGGCAAAAATTAACAAATGCCACTAACAAACCGTGCCCACTCTGTGGGCTTTCGGTTGCTAAAATTGAATTTATATTTATATTTTTTTTGTGTTATATTTTTTTCTAGGTGAAACACAGGACAATTACGAGGACAAAATCGGAAATAAAACACTTGAAATGAGCTCGGCTCGCTTGACACCCATCGAATTTCGAATTTCGAATCGACGAAAACAACACAACTAACAACTAACAAATAACAAATAACAAATTGTTTGGAAAACAAAAAAAAACCATTCATGGGCTCAATTACCTACAATCAAAATGCATTTAAAAAGTATTTAAGCCTAATTGCCTAGGGCCGAGGGTGTTCCTGGGGTTGTTTAAGCCAAAAACAAGAGGGATGCTAAAGGATACGACTGGATTTTTGGTGAAAATCTTGCTCTGATTACTCTCTGGGTAAGTTGGATCGGTGGAAGCTATGGCACATAAATTAGTTATTATTTCAAAGCTTATATTCTTACCTTATACTTAACATTTAGTATTTTAACTTTATAGAGTTTATTTCTGGTTGTGGCACATTCATATACATTTATACACTTAACATTTTGAGCTTGAAATACACACAGAGTTTAGCAATATTTCAAAATTGTTTCGCATTTATCTTATCTGGATAAAAAAAAAAAATTGTTTAGCAACTGCTATGCATTATTCTATCAGAATCAATTTAAATTTAAGACCCTTCGGCGAAACTACAAAAAAAATCAACAAAAAATATGACATTCGGCAACTAACTAACAAATCGCTTAAATAAACTTTGTCCTTTGCTATTTATACAATTTGTCATTTTCATTTGCATTTTGTTTGCAATGAACCCGCTAGCGGTACTCTCTCTCCCATGCCACCAGGCAGCACGTGCCACGTGCCACTTGCCACACCCACTATTTATTATTCATAGTTCAATGTATGCATGTATGAGTATGAACGCGTGTTTATTTGTTTGTTGTCTTTGTATTTATTAATTTCTGAATTACTGAATTTGTGAATTCATGTTTTACGGCATTAACAGCCGAAATGCTTTCAATTATTTATGCATTTATCATTACGATTTTTAATTTTAATTCACTCGCTCAACTTTAGTTGTTATTCTTTGTGGTTTTTTTGTTTCAGTTTGTTTTTCTTTTTTATTTACACACGTAATAATACTAGTAATAATAAATACATATTTACGTTATAGTTCTGACAAAAAAAAAAAAACAATAAAAACACTTATATGCTCGAAAAATTTGCCATTGCAGCTGAGATTAAGTTATTAGTTGTGTGTGCTAGTTTTTTTTTACAGTGTATGCTCTTAAGTTTATTCTTTTCACTTACTTTCTTTCTTTTCTTTTCTTTTATTTTTTATGACTTAGACACGTATCACTTCACCTGGCGCCGGACCCGCTTTCGGGCAAAGTGCATCATCGATGCTATCCCGCAATCGCATGGCCGCATTCAAGTCTGCAGCCTCGTCGTTGCCAGCTCCTGGTCACATGAATATATCACCAGATTTCCGCGGCGTGGTCGGCACTCCATGGGGACAGGTGACGGAACCCGGAGTCACCGCTGCACCCGAACCACTGGTTGCATTTTGCTTGGATTCGTCTTCAAAGGTGACCATCTTTTCGCTGCGTGGCTTCAAAGTCACAATCTGCAATTGAGCTGGTGGCGGAGGTGGTATTTGGGCCTGTGTCTGAGCCGGCGTGGCTCCCGAACAGAGCAGGGTTTGCGGCGGGCCCAGCTGGAGGCCATGGGGCAAGCCCAGGCCCATGTTCATGCCCATATTAATGCCCAAGCCACCAGTCATATTCATATTGTAGCCACCAACACCACCGCCACCGCCACCGTTGGCGCCGCCGCCCATGTTGGGTGAGAATCGTCTTGGCGGCGGCAGGGCCAGGTCACCCACTCCGGATAGATTAAACTCGCTGATGCTCCGCGGCACAAAGTACTCAAGATGATGCTCCGGTATGCCTGTCGACCGACGTATGGGTGTATTCCGCTGAAATGCTCCGCCTCCGGCATTCAAACCACCAGCTCCCATGCCCATTCCCATGCCCATGCCGGAACCGGCCAAATGACTTCGTCGGGGCAGCGAACTGTACTGGGTTAGCGTGTGAGCCGGACCAAAGAACATGGTCTGATGTTGGGCCAGGCTATTGGGCTGCAAGCCCAGCGGTCCTGCGCCAGGATCCGCACTGGGTCGCTGTCAGGAGGACTTTGGAGTGACGGTCACTGAAACTAGAGCCACCTCCTCGGCCTTTGGCATCACATGATCCTGGACACTGAAACGTCGCAGCCACAAGACAATCTCCGTTTGGATTAGACTAAAGCACATTGCCACTACGGCCATGCCAACCAGAATATAAGCAGAGGCGGTGTACAGGGCCAGAGATCCTTTGGGGGCCAATTCACCGAAACCAATGGTGCCCAAAGATGTAAAGCAGAAGTACAACGATTCCAGGACACTCCAGTTTTGCAGCTTATGAAACAGAATCGCTCCACTGCTAACATAGCACAGCATCACACATACACATATGGAGATGGGTACACTGGGAGAATTCCGTCGTTCATTGGATTTCTTGTCTTGCGCCTGTTGTTGCTGCGCCGCTGCTGCTGTCGCCGCCTGTTGCTGTTGATAGATGTACTTCTGGTGGCCATAATGACCCTGCCCATGTCCTTGTCCCTGTCCTTGTTTAGCTTTGCCTTGTTTTCGCCCATTTCCGCCGCCATTGCCGCCGGCGCCGCTGCCATTGATGCCGCTGGATGAGCTTGCAGCACCACCGGATCCGCCAACACCGCCGCCACCACCTGGTCCGCCTTTGACTCTTTGGCGACGGAACAGGCAGCGCATTCCGGCCGACAACGCTTCACCCATGGCGGACAAATAAAGCAGGACAATCGGTATTCCAAAAAGCGCGTAAACCAGGGCAGCCACACGACCCCATTGGGTGCGCGGTGAGACACCGCCAAAGCCTGCAAATAAAAAATATCGTTTTTATAGCATTAAAGAAAATAAATATATAATATTTACAAAGAAGTGAAATAGACTTAAACGACTTTGTTTTACTGGACGGAAACTCTACTCCAAAACGCTTTTCCAATTCCAATCTACATAGCCAAGATATTCATTACCAAATATATATAAAAAATCAGGCTATGAACGGTATTCCCGCGATAATAATATGTCCATATCAGTTTCCAAATTGCAAAACGTAAGGCATGATATTCTGGCACCCTTTAAACCATTGGAATCCTGGATCGGAACCTGAATCGCCAAGATATTCGTTTGAAGTTACAAATACTGGTTTTTGCACAAATATCGTTTTCCCCGATGTTAACTTGGCTAAAATCAGTTCCCTTTTAGCCAACAAGAGTCATGATGTCCCCGCATTGTTCAAGCCATTTGCATCTAGGATGCGATGCAAAATGGCGGAGATATTCGCTATCTAAATTATAAACACTGATATTTCCCGACTTTCCCTCCGATTTCCACGATTTTGAGAGTTTTTCCAATTTTTCGAATTTCCCTGAATTTCCCTGAATTTTCCCGAATTTTCCTGAATTTCCTGGATTTTTCCGGAATTTTCTGGATTTTTCCTGAATGTTTTCCGAATTTATGCCAGTTGGCGGTTAAATTTGAAAAAAAATAACAGATGCCAAATTTCAAATTCAAATTTTAACGGATTCCCGCCAAAAATTAAAAATTTCTCATACACCTTCTGCTGATTTCTGTTCGCCTGGTACTTCAGAAGTGACGGAGGGCGATTTTGGGATTTTGGGAAGGTTTTTTTTAAATTTTTTTAAATTTTATTATTGTAAGTATTGAAACCGTGCTACAATTTTGCACCTTAACAACACAAGCAAAAAAAAATAGTATTTATAAGCCCATCGCCGAGCGCCTAGCACGGGGATTTTATGTTAATGGAGGTGGAAACGGTGATTTATGTTCGTGGAGGGGGAAGCGTCTTCACGAAGCCTTGTTTTTTAGCCTTCTAAGCGGCCTGGCGGGAAGCAAATTCCTGGCTAGTTCACTGCGATGAGTGGTGAGTCTGTCTCTGTACCTGCTGGTGTGTCTGTTGATCTGCTCCTCCACAGTATGCAGATTAAGGTCCCGATGTAGGGTTGAATTCCTTACATACCAAGGACAGTTGGTTATCTGCCTCAGGGTACGATTCTGGAGTACCTGGATGCGATTGCAATTAGATTTTGCTGCAATCCCCCAAATTTGCAGCCCGTAGAGCCAGATTGGGGCGACGCACTGAGCGTACACTTGTCTTTTTGCCTTAAGTGACATTTTGCTCTTTCTGCTCAGCAGCCAACGTAATTGCTGGAGTCTTAGGACGCACCTCTTGCGAGTGGCTTTAAGATGCGGCAAGAAGGTGAGTCGCTTGTCTAAAGTGATACCAAGGTACTTCACCGTTGCTGGTTGCTCCAGGATCTGTCCTTCCATTTGGATTGGTGGGATTGTTTTCATCCTTAATGTGAAGAAATGTATAACAAAATATTGAATGTGTTTTTATGGGAAGAATTGTTTTGGTTCAATTTTGTGCTAATATTTTTGTGCAGATACATGGCAATTGATCTTGCGATCCGTTCAAGACATCCCTTTTTCAAAACAGTTGAGAAACATCGAAGCTGCGCGCCTTTGAAGTGCCCGCCCATTCAACGAACAAATTTCTGCAGTCGCTTAAAATTCGTATGGGAGAAAATCTGAAGTACCAGGCGAACAGAAATCAGTAGAAGGCGGCGCAGTGACGTCAGAGCAGCAAAAGCGCGCCACTCTCAGTTAGAGCATCACTGATGAAAAAGCGCTCTCTTATTGAGAGCGCTCTCTTATTAAAAGCGCTCTCTTATTGAAAGCGCTCTCTTATTTAGAGCGCTCTCTTAATGAGAGCGCTCTTTTATTGAAAGCGCTCTCTTATTGAGAGCGCTCTCTTATTTTGTTGTTGCTTGAGAGAGAAAATTAGTGCAATTGTCTCATCACTGGGCGCAAGGGATCTAATTGCTTGGTCGATTTTTATAGATCAAATCGGAGAAATTTGGCAACAAATTACTTGAAAATTGATGTTTTTAAATTATTATTGTGATGTTAACTCTGTTTGTTTCAAGTTAGGTTGATTTTTACTTGATAATTTACTTAATTTTAGGTAATAAATATTTTTATTAAATATTTTAATTATTATTATTTGTATTATTATTATAATAATCTATTAGTATATTATATTATTTTTATTTTTAATTATTAAATAAAATATTAGGCTGAGGACAGGTGAAGGGTTAAATTGAGAGAGGCAAAGCAAAATTGAAAAAAACGGTACTAAAAATCCATGATGGCCGGCGTTTAGCCAATCCCTGTGTCCGAAATTCCAGTCCCGGATGGAAATCTGCAATCAGTGATGGCAAGTTCCAATCGTCTAACGGGATCTTAGTGCGCGTGTTACGTTTTTGGGCTTGATCGTGCCCCAATCAATGTATTTCCATAGGGACATTTCTTATGGGGGCTCTAATGGGCTCCAATCAATTTTTTTGTATAGGTTTCCTTGCTTCGTACGTCTCTGTCGTGCCATCTTCCATGCTGGAACGATCTCGCGCGAGCATCACTGATATGCACATTTAGTCTACCTGTCCCCCTTCAACATTGTAAGCTATGGTAAGCTCCTCCCCCCCATGGTGCGCTCTCAATAAGAGAGAGCGCTCTCAATAAGAGAGAGAGCGCTCTCAATAAGAGAGCGCTTTCAATAAAAGAGCGCTCTCTATAAGAGAGCGCTTTCAATAAAAGAGCGCTCTCTATAAGAGAGCGCTTTCAATAAGAGAGCGCTTTTAATAAGAGAGCGCTTTCAATAAAAGAGCGCTCTCAATAGAGAGCGCTCTAAATAAGAGAGCGCTTTCAATAAGAGAGCGCTTTTAATAAGAGAGCGCTCTCAATAAGAGAGCGCTTTTTCATCAGTGATGCTCTAACTGAGAGTGGCGCGCTTTTGCTGCTCTGACGTCACTGCGCCGCCTTCTACTGATTTCTGTTCGCCTGGTACTTCAGATTTTCTCCCATACGAATTTTGAGCGTTTGCAAAATGTTTTTCGTCGAGTGGGCGTGGACTTTGGGGCGCATAGCGAGATCTTTGGAGGCCCATATCTTGGCCATTTCTTAACGGATTTTCGAAAGAGTGGTCTTAAACGATTTGTGAGACCAATATTTATCGATCAGCATCAAAAACGGGATACAACATTTTTCGACCCATTTTTCGAAAAAAATCCTGATGGTACCCCTTTCAAAATTTGTGAAAAATGGATGAACATTTTTTTGGTTGATTTTAGGTATGTTTTGATGCAATTCGATGGAGAATTAAATTCTTTTTCCAATATGATATTGTATATATATGATATTATATATATATATATAATCGACCTCCGTCATTTCTGAAATACCAGGCGAACAGAAATCAGCAGAAGGTGGATGCCGAATTTTTAAAATTTGGCGGGAATCCGTAATATTTCCCGCCAAAATTCAAAAATTCGGCATCCACCTCCTGCTGATTTCTGTTCGCCTGGTACTTCAGAAGTGACGGAGTGCGATTTTGGGATTTTTAAAATTTAAAAAGCTCAAAAAAGTATGCAACATTTTAATTTTTGCAAAGCTCAAAAAAGTATGCAACATTTTAATTTTTGCAAAGCTCAAAAAAGTATGCAATATTTAAATTTTTGCAAAGCGCAAAAAAGTATGCAACATTAAAATTTTTGCAAAGCTCAAAAAAGTATGCAACATTAAAATTTTTGCAAAGCTCAAAAAGTATGCAACATTAAAATTTTTGCAAAGCTCAAAAAAGTATGCAACACTTTAATTTTTGCATCCACCTTCCCAAAATCCCAAAATCGCCCCCCGTCACTTCTGAAGTACCAGGCGAACAGAAATCAACAGAAGGTGGATGCCAAATTTTTAAAATTTGGCGGGAAAAAATTTGAATTTGAAAAAAATACCAAAAAAAATTTAACGGAAAAATACCAAAAAATGTAACGAAAAAATACCAGATTTAATTTTTTTTTGGTATTTTTCCATTACATTTTTGGTATTTTTCCGCTAAAATTTTTTTGGTATTTTTTTTTAAATTTCCCGCCAAAATTTAAAAATTCGGCATCCACCTTCTGCTGATTTCTGTTCGCCTGGTACTTCAGAAGTGGCGGAGGTCGATTTTTGGATTTTTAAAATACTCCAATTTCCCGACTTTCCCTCAGTTTTCCATGATTTTCAGAGTTTTTCCACTTTTCGGAATTACCCTGAATTTCCCTGAAATTTTCCGAATTTTCCTGAATTTCCTGGATTTTCCCGGAATTTTCTGGATTTTTCCTGAAGGTTTTCCGAATTCATGCCAGTTGGCGGTTAAATTTGAAAAAAAAATAACAGATGCCAAATTTCAAATTCAAATTTTAACGGATTCCCGCCAAAAACTAAAAATTTCACATCCACCTTCTGCTGATTTCTGTTCGCCTGGTACTTCAGAAGTGGCGGAGGTCGATTTTTAAATTTTTAAAACACTGATATTTCCCGACTTTCCCAAAACCAACTTTTTTGATTTTGATAGCAAATATCTCCGTCGTTTTGCATCCGATCCTGGATGAAAATGGCTTAAACGATGAAGAGACATTCTGACTGTCGATTGGCCAAAAGAGAACTGGTATTGGCCAAGTTAACACCGCGGGAAAACGACATTTGGGCTGAAACCAGTATTTTTAACTTCAATAGCGAATATCTCCGCCATTTTGCATCCGATCCTAGATGAGAATGGCTTAAACGATGAAGAGACATTCTGACTGTCGATTGGCCAAAAGTGAAGTGGTATTGGCCAAGTTAACACCGCGGGAAAACGACATTTAGGCCAAACCCAGTATTTTAAACTTAAATAGCGAATATCTCAGCTATTTTGCATCCGATTCTGGATCAAAATGGCTTAAACAATGCGGGAACATCATGACTATTGATTGGCCAAAAGAGAACTGGTATTGGCCAAGTTAACACAGCGGGAAAACGACATTTAGGCCAAAACCAGTATTTTTAACTTAAATAGCGAATATCTCAGCTATTTTGCATCCGGTCCTGGATCAAAATGGCTTAAACAATGCGGGAACATCATGACTATTGATTGGCCAAAAGAGAACTGGTATTGGCCAAGTTAACACCGCGGGAAAACGACATTTAGGCCAAAACCAGTATTTTTAACTTCAATAGCGAATATCTCAGCTATTTTGCATGCGGTCCTCAATCACAATGGCTTGAACGATGCAAGAATATCATGACTATTGATTGACCAAAAGATAACTGGTGTTGGCCAAGTTAACACCGCGGCAAAACGATATTTGGGCCAAAACCAACTTTTTTTACTTTAATAACGAATATCTCCGCCATTTTGCATCCGATCCTGAATCCAAATGGCTCAAACGATGCGAAAGCATCAGGACTATTGATTGGCCAAAATAGAACTGGTATTGGCCAAGTTAACACCGCGGGAAAACGACATTTGGGCTGAAGCCAGTATTTTTAACTTCAATAGCGAATATCTCCGCCATTTTGCATCCGATCCTGGATAAAAATGGCTTGAACGATGCAAGAACATTGTGACTATCGATAGGCCAAAAAATAACTGGTATTGGCCAAGTTAACATTGCGGGAAAACGACATTTGGGCCAAAACCAGTATTATAAACTTTAATAGCGAATATCTCCGCCATTTTGCATCCGATCCTGGATCCAAATGGCTTAAACAATGCGGGAACATCATGACTATTGATTGGTCAAAAGAGAACTGGTATTGGCCAAGTCAACACTTTGTGATAGCATAAGCCACAAAGCCCCCCAAGCACCAACCCAGTAAAAACACAATAAAAATATAATATATTTGTAAAGCTACAACTTAAAAAAACAATAAATACCTAAATTAAGAAATTAAATATAATATGTTCAGCTGTACGGTGGAAAGTCTTCGTCGATAAGAAAGGAAAAGGCTGTAAAATAAAAAGGATTATAAGTAAAATAAAGATGTTATTCTTAAATTGGAAAATGATGAATAAGCACTCTAGCTGTATAAATAAAAGGTAATTCAATTAATTCGAGTCGGGTGAAATCTTGTTAGTTGGATCAGTGCCTAGCGAATTTTTAGCACTGTCACACTTGACAACTAAGAGTTTCTCTACGTGATCCCATTCGCAGTTTAACAGCCTCCAGGACTTGATCCTTAATCTAATTAGCAGGACGGACTATGCAGATGCTGTAGCAGATTAGCAGTAGCAGATAAAGTCATTTCCCTGGCTGACAACACACACACAAAAAATTGTATACCCTGCATATAATACCAGGATTCACTCGGTAAACATGTTCTGCCCCCATTGCCCCTATCTGCAAATGGCACAACAACCTTTTTCGGGGCAGACATTCCCCACATTTCTGTCCAGACCCCAGCATTCTCCTCAGACTGGCCTCAAAAAACGAGGAAAATAATAGGAGAAAAAAAATATATACGACACGTAACTTTTTCTGTCGGAGACACTTTGGCTTTGATGTTGTTTGCTACTGTAAAACGGTAAAGGGATGAAACGGGCAGGAAGGACTGCAGGAACTGCAGGACTGGGATTGAAAATCAGAGGACCAGACCATCTATTCGCAGGACTATTCGCTGGTCCTCTGGCAGGACCTAGGCCTTCCTGCCACAGAACGACTGGGCACGACCTAACCCAACACAAAAAGCAAAAAAAAAGCAAACCCCCTCAGACTTTCGGTTCTGCAATGAACTTTTAATGTGGAAACTTTTATAATTGAGTAAAATTGTGCGTGTGAGTATACCAAGTATGTGTGTGGTATGTGTTTTTGTGTAGATGTGTATGTATTAAATTTTATTACTGACAAAATAAAAAGCTAAACGACAATAACAAAAAAAAAATACAAATAGACGAATAGAAAAGGCAAAGTTTGACCAAGGCGAAGCCGAACTTAAGATACTCTTTTCGACAGACAGGCAGACATGATTGTATAGCCTTGGAAAATATTTCTGTTTAATAGAATATAAACTATATAATTAGGATATCTCCACGTATATCTCCACTTTCGTATTAACTCTGAGTAAGAGTATAAAACACGAAATTGAAACAGAAGAAAACCCAAAAGCACGAATAAAATCTGTGTAAAAAAAAAACAGAAAATGCTTTTATGTTATAAAGTTAAAAAAAAAAACGAATAATACTTTAAAATCCCAAGCACGTTTAATAGCAAAAAAATGGGAATGAGAATAGGGTTCTTTTGCCATCCCTGCTCTTTGGCCTTTGCCCCTTAGACATCTCAATGAACCGGCTTCACACGCTTTCCGAAAAAGTTGTTGAAAATTATCATCGCCGTGTGGCCATCGTTCATACGTTTACACGCCCACACGCCCACACTGCCACACTGCCACGCCCTACTTTCCACTGCCCACTGCCCCGCCAATTTTATAATCCAGCGGCAGGCAACAGCAACGGCAGTTGCTAAAAATTGTTAGTGAAAATTATAACATTTACAATATGGCATCCATAAAATTGTATGTAGTTATAACTAACTAACTAACGATGCACACATGTCGACCATGACCACGGCCACGCCTCCAGCTTCAATCTACCGCCCACTAACTAACTGGAAGATTTCTCACTCCCTCCATTCCTCACTTCCTCACTTCCTCACTTCCCCTATGACTTTTACCAACAAAAACTGGCAATTATGTGTAGCAATTTTCGTAGAAAAGTTTAACCCAACTGCCGGGGTATACAGTATATACCATAAATATATAACATGAGCGGTAAAAACGATTTCCATGTTGGGGGATTGAAATTTTGAATCCGGTTTGGAATTGGGAATGGGTTTTTAGGGTTTTTTGGGGGGTTTATGAAATGAAGACCCAGTCGGAGTGGGTGTGGTAATGGTTTCAAAGTGCCCCACGTACAACATTTTGTCCTGACTACTTTGGTCAGTTTTCCGGTTTTCCGGTTGGTTTTCAGACGAAACTCATGTTTTGGGTGGTAATTTTTAGTAATTTGCCATGACATGACATGTCAAAGAGTATGGTTTTATATAAATTAAGCTGACATTTGGTGTTTTTAATTCAAGTTGTAGAGAGCAGGGTGAAGCATTATGTTTATTTTATAAAAAAAACTAAAAAGGAAGCTTGAAAAATGGGAAATATTAATGCAAATAGTACGACACTTTCATGCCTTAAAGACTAACAAAGTTTCTGTTTTTTTTTTTCTAAATATGATTAACAAATTAATTTAAGATAGAACTTTTCTATCATATTTTACTAAATTTAAGTCTGATCCACTTAAACGCATTTAGTTTCGGTGGCTTGGAAAGGCATTTGATTTTATTAGTTTACGTTGAGGTCGAAAAGCCACCGGCCAAGTCAAGCCAAGGGAAGCCTTGGCCGGGTCAACGTGTTCCTGTGCCTGTGCCTGTGCCTGTGCCCCTGCAGAAAAGCAAGCACCTCTGAACCCCCTCCTAGCCAGTCCTAGCCAGAAACTGCTTTTGTTCTTCCCTAAAGCGACTGTAAAATCCAAGCCAAAAGCCAGCAAGAAATATTTTACTACGGCAATTTTTGGGCATAAAGTAATTACAAAATACTCTCCATCACACGCACAAGCACACACACACACACACACACACACACACATACACTGAAGGAAAAGGGGAGTTACTGGGTGGGATTCGGGATGGGATTCGGGGTGGCTGTGGAGTCGACAAGAGCCTCTAATAGCTAAGAAATTAATTTTCACAAAAAGCTATTAAGAGAGTCACAAAAATTTCCAAATATAAAACCAAACAATGCGCATTGGGGGTGTTTTTTCGGGGTCAGGGGATGGGGCTTGTGGGTGGTTGGGTGGTTGGGTGGTTGGTTGGGTTATGGGGCGGATGCGGTCGAAGGTTAGATAGCCTCCAGCACTGGACTCGAGGTCAAGCGCCAAGCCAAGCCGAGTGGGGGGCAATGGGGTGTCGACTCGACTCTCTTATTCGCTGAACGATTTAATTACAGATTCTACCAAGAAATTGAATTTATGACAAAAAATACAGAAAGTTTTAAAATAAAAAATAAACTTTTCAATATGTTTAGTTGGCCTACAAAGTGATTTGTTTCTAAAAAAAATACACAAATTTTGTCACACTTTGACAAGGTAAGCTAACTCTTTAAGACTTTCCAACTAAGTTGGCTAACAAATAGGCTTTCTCTTTATTTTTTCTCAGTGTCTGCCAGTGTCTGCCAGCGTCAGCCAGCGTCAGCAAGTTTTGAGTAATGAAATTGCGACAGAAAACATGCGCACGCCCCCTCATCGCCATAAATAGACAAATGTTCAATAAACAAAGCAAATTGGGGATTATTTTCGGAGTGAGTGGACCGACTCCCCCACCATCCACCATCAGTTGCCATCAAAAACAAGGAAAAAAAAAAGGACGAAGGATATATCGGTATAATAATAATGATATGCAGAACACAGAGCGAGGACAGACAGAGGAGAGGGCCAGGCCAAATGAAACAAAAACATGTCATTAAATGGCCAGAAAAACATCATCATCATCAACAGTCAACAGTCAACAGTTCGGGACAGAAAACAGGACAAACATGACAGCAAACATTTTTATGACATGGCAACTGGCGCTTGAAGAATTAATTAAAAATTAAATGGCCTATTAAAATTGTTATCGAGACGCTGCGACGCCGGCAGCGACCTAGCTGATGCCCATTTAAGTGTTAAACAAATGCGAAAACGCAAAATTCGTAATATAAAATTTCGAAATATGCTGGAAAACTGGCACTGGAAATGGAAATGGAAATGGAAACAAAAGCCAGCCGCAGAAGCAGACAGACACAAAGTGTCCTGCAGTTCTATCTGATCTGCAATATATATACTTTATATAACAACAAATATATAGAGAAGATAAATATTATATATCCACAATATATATAGCACTCGGATGTCTGTGTGTCTCTCTCTCTCTATGTGTGTGTGTGTGGCGGCCATAAAATGTTGCATGCCTGACATCGCGAAGTGACGCCAACGATGCTTGAACATGTCAAAACATGCATAAAAATGCGAAAATTGGCGCTGGGAAAAAGGGAGAGAGAAGACACGAAGTGAGTGAGTGAGTGAGAGGTTGTAATACACATAGACAGAGATAGAACAAGTGCAGAGGAAGTCACAGCCATTCGCATATTGTCACCATTCATATGGCCAAAAAAATTATGGCCATTGTTGCCAGTCCTTGAGAAATAATCCCCTGCAACTTTTGTTGTCCTTTGCATTGAAGGTAATACAGCTATGAATGGGGAATTATACCAAAATATTATGCTTAAAGTTGGAATACTTTTACAAACTGTGTCAAAAACTTCTCGTAATCTAAACCTATTTGATAGTTCTTCAAAGTACACTTAATTCGTATTGAAAAATAAGAGATATATATAGACTATATGGCAATTATGCTGGCAAATCGTCAAATCCGGCTACTTGCCAGTGTACAACAATTTGTCAAACACTCGACGGATCTCCACATCCTGCATATATAACAGTTTTTTGTGTATGCCGAACACTCGACGAAAAATATGCATAAAATAAAAAATGCCAACTCAAGTCAATAAGAGGGCCACCGAAAGATGCGGAATATTCGGAAAAAAAAACGGAGCAGGGACAGGGACAGGGACAGAGTCCTTGCATATTTTCCAGCAAACGCAGCACGATTTTCCCAGCATTTTTTCCTTGGTTTTTTTTTTTTTATGCTGCATGACAGCTTGTCTTGTCCCTCTTTCGGTTCCCATTAATGCTATTTCTTTCTGTCATCCAGTGGGCAAGGTCAAGAAGGAAGGAGTGGCCACTCTAGAGGCGGTGGCACATGTCCTGGAAAAATGCCCGATACCCGCCACCCGCCACTGTTGCCCACCAATGTCACTTATATGCACAAAAGCTCAGGGAACTCGAAGAAAATAAAGACGAGGTTCATACACTACAAGAAACTAGGAGTGCTAATCGTAAACAAGGTCTTTGTGCTAAAAATAATATATCAATAAATAAATATATTTTATAATAATTATTAATATATTTGGATGATTAAAGAGCATTAAATAATCATTTTGTTTGGCAAGAAACCAGGTTTATATAATGATTTCTCTCGGTGTATTTCGCTGCCCCCGCTTGGCCTGACTTTTTGATTTTATGACATTATTAAGCATTGATAGGCGACATTTACACACAAAAATGAGAGCTACGCTTGATTGGGTGCCCCTTAGCAGGGGCAGGGGCTGGAGCAGGGGTGTATTAACTGTACACCAAGCACAAGTGTATGTGTGTGTTTCCGTATCCGGCATTAAAAGGCAAAATCCCCAAGAGAGCCACAGAGACAAAGGACCTTTGATGGCCTGCGAAATGAAAGAATTGGGCGCGTGTCACGATCTCTGGCAGATGCTATGCTATATGGCATATATCTGCTTAAAGCTCTTTATTCTTGGACACCAGACTGCCTCCCCCTTAAGCCCACGTCCTATCCCTGGTGGAAAATCCTTTTCCTCTACAGAGGAGATTGATTGCCTGCAGTAAGCGTTGCAGAAGATGAAAAACTACCAAACGCAGCGGCTAAAAATGATGACGAACAGAGGCGTAACAGCGGCGTAAAAAAGGGGATGCCAGAGGGGGCAAGGGTAAGGGTAAGGGGTAAAAGTAAGGGTGTGTTAGCATTTGACACATATCAGGGCTCTCAAACTGTAGATGCTCGTTGTTGCAACGACTGTTGAACAGGAAGACATTAAAAAATGTATGCAGCATGTCAAGGGCTGCTCTAGAAGGGGCAGAAGGGTCAAAGGGTCGACGGGTCGAAGGGTCGATATGTCAGTAGGCTTATACCATGTGTGCCTGACACTTATACGCTGGTCCTTCCAGCCATCCATTCAACCATCCATTCATTCGTTCATTCATTCATTCATTGACTCATTCACTCGCTCATTCATTTATTCGTTTCTCACTTGGAAAGGAAGGAATTCCATCACCCTCTTGAGTTTTCTATGCTTTGGTTACACTTGGAAAAAAGAATGTTAGGACATCCATACTGAAACCTACATTATTTCTTTCTACTATCCCCTATTTTTTCCAGTGCTTTGTCTCCACTTTCTCTCAATGACCTCGTCAGCGGAATGTTGACTTATCTGTGATTGCCTCGCCAATATATTGTTGTTGGCGTTGCTGCTGTGGCTGTTGTCGCGTTTGGTATTATTTGTTTTATATTTGACACTGACACACCCCTACACTCCCACACACACCCCTACACCACCCCCACACACACACACACACGCTATTGCCATGTTTGAGCCATAAAAATGGGCCTGCGAATTGCAATAAAATAAAATAAACTGCCGCGCAATATATTTTTCCTTTCAGCCAATGTCTTCGAAGTCAAATCAGTGTTGGACTTTATTCTTACTCGAAGAGGAACTAGTTCTTCGACCACTTTTAAAAATAAAATAAAACAAAAAACACAATAATTTGTTAAACGAACCAAAAAATTCATTCTAATCAATACTGTTGAGTAATTTTTCTCATGAAAATATTGAAAATCGAGAAAAGTAAAAAGAGCCACTTACGGAGGCTATATCTTTGGTAATACCTCTCCGATCCCTAAACGGAATACAGATTTGGAATCTTAAATCAATTCCCTATAAATCTGCATTTAAATCTTGGAATAAAATATTTTTTCGATTTTTTTCAACTTTTTCTGATGGAACCCCTTTAAAATTTTGAAAATCGCGAAACATCACTTTTTGCTCCTTTTCGCTCCTTTCAAAGACCATATCTTTGTCATTTTTCATCCGATTTTTGAACCAAGTATAGCTTTGGAATCTTGGAACAATTCCCTATCAATCTACATCAAAATCCTGACACAAAATATTTTTTCGATTTTTTTCAAATTTTTCTGATGGAACCCCTTCAAAATTTTGAAAATCGCGAAACATCACTTTTCGCTCCTTTTCGCTCCTTTCGAAGGCCATATCTTTGGTAATACCTATCCGATCCCTAAACGGAATACAGATTTGGAATCTTAAATCAATTCCCTATAAATCTACATAAAAATCCTGAAACGAAATATTTTTTCGATTTTTTTCAAATTTTTCTGATGAACCCCTTTAAAATTTTGAAAATCGCGAAAAATCACATTTCGCCTCTTTCAAAGGCCATATCTTTGTCAGTTTTCATCCGATCCTTGAATAAAGTATAGCTTTGGAATCTTGGAACAATTCCCTATCAATCCACATCAAAATCCAGATAAAAAATATTTTTTCGATTTTTTTCAAATTTTTCTGATGGAACCCCTTCAAAATTTTGAAAATCGAGAAAAATCACTTTTTGCTCCTTTCAAAGGCCATATCTTTGGCAGTTTTCATCCAATTTTTGAACAAAGTATAGCTTTGGAATCGTTTTCCTATCAATCTACATTAAAATCCTGACACAAAATATTTTTTCGATTTTTTTTTTAAATTTTTTTTGCTTAAAATCCTAGATGAAAAAATTGTTTGGTATTTTTTCCAAAACTTTTTTCTTTGCCAGCACTATCTGGGAATTAAGGGCCATTGATTTTTTTTGCGGCACGTGTGGCAAATGATTATAGTTGCCCCACAGACCCTGAAAATGCCGCTTCCCACTCCCTCCGAAAACCAACAAAAAACCAAATTCCAGGCTTACAAATTATGTAATAATAATAATACAAATGGATGCATCATCTGTCATAACGAAATGGCAGGGAGCGGGGGTTTTGAGTCGCGGGAAATGTATATAGAAATGGTTTTATAAAATCAACAGTGCGTTTCGTGGCAATAGGAACGCGAATTGATTCGAACTTTGCAATTTATAATTCACAATGCCCGAAATGGCAACCGGAAATGGCAGAGACGGCCATTATACGGTTTGGCAATAGTTTATGGTCCGGCAAAAGTGAAGGTCACTCCGCTGGAAGGTCAAAGAGGAAGGAAGCTCTGTTTTTTTTTTTGCCACCCTCAGCATTCTTGATTTTGCCAGAGATTTATGTTCAACAATCGAGTGAGAGTGTGTTGCTGCCAGTTTGCATTCACTTATTGATTGCATACAAGCCATGAAAAAACCGAAGCGAAACTAAAGGCTATAGTGCACAGGACTTGGCAGGATGTATGCGAAACAATGGCAAGAGAGAGAGAGAGAGAGAGAGAGAGAGAGAGAGAGTTACTCCATTGCTTATATCGTCAGCTTCCGACTCAATTAAGTTGGACAAAAAACTTGTCCTTTCCGCTCGGACAACAAATCCAATTAACAATAAAGCAACAGCCCCCGCAACCGCAACGGCCACTGCCCCTAGCCCTAATGACATGCCACGCCCTAAATGGAAATCAACACAAAAATTGGTCCGCAGTTTTCTGCGCATCACTGTCAGAGGGTCAGGTCAGTCAGGTCAAGGGTCGGAAAACAGAAAACAGAAAAAACCGAAACCACCGAATAAATCACAACACAATGGAATATTGAGTCACAGCCGGATATGGCTGTTTTCGGAGGCCTATTTATTAGTTTCAATACTTTATATTTATGAGCACAAGTGTTAATTTTATTACCGCAACCAACCATGACCCATGAGGCGTATGTGTAATATTAATTATACGCATTCCAATCGCATCGATTGTGTCAAATAGATTAGGGCTTTCTCCCCCCCACCCGTATATGGTATTATTGGATAAGGTGCAAATGCAAATCCAATCGTAAATCGTTCTTCAATAGGGAGGTATTATTTTTGGGCGGCTGTGAACACAAACCCCAAGCCCATTAGCGCAGCAGAATAGGCAATGAAATTAGTTTAACGAGCGAAAAGGATACACACAATGGCCAGCCAGGCATTTCTCTGGAATTTTAATTGAAAGGTATCCAATGGGGCGTGGCTATCAAAAATAGCTCAAAGCCATCCAACAGATAAGCTAACCAAAATCTAAAATTCAAAACCAGCCCCAAAATATCTTCATTATTGAATAATGAGCCAAGTACCCTGACAGGGGGCTCACCAGATAATCGATGGTATTTTGCATAATGGTCCTGTGCTCCTACCACTTTGACATAATCTCCTGACGATCGTTATATAACATATATAATATATATTTTCTTATTTATTTCCTATTTTTTTTTGTCTCTTTTCGTTTGTGTTTTGGCCCAACTCCAAGGTGACTTGGCCTGTGACTGGGATTTTCAGATTTTCAGATTTTCAGATTTTACGGATTTCCATCCCGCCTCGATTCCTTGGCACTCACTTGGCACTGTACTTTGTGGGAGGCTGGGTATTTTTTTTTTTTTTTTGGTTATTTATAGAATACACATTAGCTGGAAAACAATTGAAAACTTTCCACTTAGCAATCGGGGGACAAATTGTTTCATAATTGATTGATTCCCCAGCAGGGCTTCCGTTTCTGGCCAGATTCTCGTATTTATTCAAAATACACACAACATTCGGGGGAGGCTTTTGTATAAGTAATTGCAATCGCATCAAGTCCTTCCTAAGTACTTTTTAGTTTTTTTCTTCTTTGGCAAGAATAATATTTATGTTTTGGATCAAATTCTAAAATAAGAATTGTTAGGGGGAAGTTTTGGAGATTAAAAAATGATATTTTTCAAATGGAAAGTTTTTAAAAGGGAACTTTTTGTGAAACTTTACGTTTTTTTTTTGGTTTTTTTTTTCAATGAAAAGAAATATGTATTTTAAATAAGCTTTAAAATAGTTACTTTTCGAATATAGGGAAATACTGGTTTTTAGAAGAAGTTTAACGAGTAGAACGAGTTTAAAAATGTTTGTTTTTTTCTCGCAGTGCCTTATTGAATAGATTCGTATCCTTTTTGGCATGAAACAGGATTCCCATCTGTCTGTCTGCCGTTGAATTTCTGCTGCTGTTGTTTGGTTTACCCAACTGACAACCGCAGGTTGCCCTGCTTTTCTGCCACGCCCATTTGCCACCGTCTATGCCTCTTTAACTACATTTCCCCTACATTTCCCCCCCCCCTGAACTGATGTCAAAATAATTTCAATGACACACACGAGGGAGATGGAGATATTTAGACAGATTTTTGATAGTTTCCCCGTCCTGTCCCGTCCAGTCCTGTCCTGTCCTGTCCCGTCGCGTCCTGTCCCGACGCGTCCTGTCCCGTCCCGTCCCAACCCGACTGTCCAAAATTGAGTTTTGATTTCAAACTCAATTCCCCTAATGTGGGCCAGCGGAGTGTGGCTGCTAGTGATTGCTACAAATTCGATTGATTTAACGGCGCGTTTATTGGCGATTTTCCCCCGGAATATCCTGATCCTGGTTTTCTTTTTTTTTGTTCAGTCATCCACCCGTTGGTCATTTGCTCAGTGAGTTGAATATGCCAAGACAAATCCGACAGTTGATACTCTCTGCTGGTCAAAGAAGACGGAGTGGAAGGATACGTGACCATAATTCTTGACTTTTGACCGAGCAGAGAAAAATAAATACAAGTTTTTCAGTTCAAAGGATATCTGAAAAGCCAACAATTAAATACATTCAAATGCACTAAGCCTGCTCTTTGGCTTTCCAAAGTAAGTAAAAATGGGAATTTTTCAGTTGAAAAGATTTGCGAAAACCGAATAATTATTGAACCATATGACATTTTAAACGACAGCAATTTCCATTCGTTCACTTGAATAGTTTTATAAATTGTTTTAACCTTGTTCAGGGTTTTTAGGGTTTTTTTTTTAATTCCAGAGAAACTCCGCGAAACGGATACAATTCTATGAAGTTTACACTTCGATTAAATAGAAACCTTTGCTTATAATGGACAGCAAATAAAGTCCCGATTCTTAAATGACATCTTGGTACGAAATCAGATACAAAATGCCAAAAATATCCTTAAAAACTTAGCAATTAAATGAGAATATGACTTTTTTGACAAATTTCCTGTTTTATTTGAATATCTCAGCCAATTCGCAACCGATTTTAAAATGAAATGCCATTTTTGACTCAGGGCTTCAATCTCTATTAATTTGCATTCAAAGTTCAAAAAAATTAAACAAAAAAAATTTTGATCGATTTTTTGTAAAAAATCATGATGGTACCCCTTACAAAAATCGGAAAAAATAGGTCGAAATTTTTTTGATCGATTTTTCAAGTATTTTGATGAAGATTGGCGGAGAATAAAGTTCTGATTAGAAAATGGTATTCGATTCCAAAATCGGTTGCGAAATATTCAAAATATGCATAAAAAAGTGGAAGAAAATCGACAAAATTCGATTGTAACGATTTTTGCAAAAAATGATGATGGCACCCCTTTTAAAATTCTGAAAAAAGATGCCAAATTTTTTTTTGCTCGATTTTCCAAATTTTTGGATGCAAATCGAAGAAAAATGAAGTTCTGATTCAAAAATGGTATTCCATTTCAAAATCGGTTGCGATATATTCAAAATATTCATAAAAAAGTGGAAGAAAATCATGAAAATTAGACTGATCCAAAATTAGCAAAAAATGATGATGGTACCCCTTTCAAAAATTTGAAAAATCGGCTTAAATTTTTTTTGTTTAGTTTCTCGGGGTTTTTGATGCAGATCGAAGCAGACTGAAGCCCTGATTCATGAATGGTGTTCCGATCTAAAATCGGTTTAAAATCGAATAAAATATACGCTATTAAATGGATAAAAAAGTAAGCTTTTATCAACTTTCCGTATTTTACAATCCATTCCCTTATTTTTCATTTTTACTCGCAAACAATTTCAATTATTTCGGAAAAAAAAACTTTATAATCGAATGTGTTGAGTCTCTTGTTTCAATTAAAACAATTTTGAACGAAAAATAGGAATTTGGCTATAATATTCGATAATATTTCAGCAGAAACTAAAACTTTGAAAGCCAAAAAAATGTATAATATTTCGTTTGCCTCGATTTCTATAAAATTGAGCTATTATTTTTCCTATTAATACAACTAAATATACAACTTTTATCCTTTCGAGCTCTGAAATTACTAAACTAATTTATGTTTCTCCTACTTTTTGCTGGCATTTCAAATTATTTTTTCCAATTAATATTTTGCACCCTTGGGCAGGCCACTTTTTGGCCAAGTTTTGAGCCACAATTCAAATTACATGTCGCTTCAAGGACTGTTTGGGATTTTAATCACGTTGATGGGAGGAGGAGGTCCTTTTTAGCTGGCTGGAAGGACACTCGACTGCTTAGCCCCCGGGTTACTTATAACTAATTGAAATCATAGACAGTGCGTTCTTAAAATATTAGGGGGGAAAGAGGCTGTCTGGGGGGCAGATTGAAAAAAAATTATGGAAACGGTTTAAGTATTGGTGGAGGGAAAGAGAGGGAAATCAATAGAGAAAGAGAGAGAAAGATGGGACTGAAAGTGAAATCGATGCTGTCAGTTGACAGTTTGTTAATTAAAAACAGCACCGGGATCAAGGGGATTCCAGAAGGGTACAGGACTGGGCCAGGACTGGGAAAAGCCAGTGGAGCGGTCACTCAACGTCTCACGCACCCACGCACCCACACATGGGTGGTATTTGTACGGGTGTACGGGTGTGTGTGTGTGTGTTGTATCCTGAGTTCATGCACTTGGCAGGCTCGGATGGCAAACGTCAGGCCAGGCTAATAAATTGCCCAGGGAATCGAATCGAACAAAGGAACCGACCAACTGCGAGAACACCACCAGGACCAGGACCAGGACGAGAACCAGGACGAGGAAAATTTCTCACTTACTCAGCCATCCCCCCACCCATAGAGAGCCCCCCACACCAAACACTCACCTATCGTTGTAATTAATGTCAGGGAGTAGAGAAAGGCCGAGGCGTAGGTCCATTTGTGGGTGGGTGCATTCATCTGTATACCGCCAGGTGGATAAACCTTCGACTGTCTCACAGCCCGCAATAAAGTGTCCTGCGAAAATTGAAAAAAAAAACCAAATGAAACACACACACACACACCAAAACCATATACCATAAAAGGGAAACGCTCAATTAGCCATCAAAAGAAGAGAGAGAGTGAGAAAAAAAGGAGATGAGAGAAATATCCTGACATGTGTCCTCACCTGGAAAAGTTGAACTTCCTGGGCGGCAAGTCGTGTCCAATTCTCCTTATAGAGTATATTCAGGTCCTCCGTTATCGACCACAAACGATCCACAGTCCTTTTTCAAAATAAATTTTCACTCATTTCATTTTTCAATTTTTGGATTTTTCGATTTTTCGATTTTTCGATTCTTCATTTTCAAAAATAAAATCAAACTCACCTGGATCTTATCTCAGCGTTGGCCAGTTCGGTGCGGGGATAGGGTTTCGAGGCAGCCACAGCCGTTTCCAAGGCGCTACCATCCTCCAGTTCGCCCTCCAGAGTCACAAAAACTATGGAGCCCATGGCGGTATAGAGAAGTACGAGTAGGAGAACGCCTAGAAATATTTTGATAAATAATTAATCATCCTTAAAAAGGACTTGATGCTCACCTGTGGCTGATATGCAGTGCGATTTGGGGGCCTTGCGGCATCCACACAGGCTGCCACCCTCGCCACCCTCCCTGCCGGCTTGCTTCTCGGACTTGGAGGAGCCACCGGAGCCGCTGGCACCCGATCCTGAGGTCATGCCGCCGCGTCCGCCGCGATTGCTAGTGCCGTTGGCTGCTGCTGCTGCCGCTGCTGCTGAAGCTGATGCTGATGCTGATGTTGCAACTCCGGTGACGCCGCTGGAGGGACTGTTGTGGCTGCCGCCGCTGCCGTCGTTGCTAAGAAAAGCCGCCAGCGGCAGTGGCGACTTCTTGTTCATTGTTTTCCTTACTAGCGGTTAGCGGTCAATCAGTCGATCGATCGATCAATCAATGAATCAACCAATCAATCAATCAATCAATCAATCAATCAATCAATCAATCAATGTGCTTGGAGCCAAGTGTGGCGGATTGAATTCCAACGAGAGAGGACGCTTGACAATCGAATCAAGCGCTTTGACGCTTCATATGCCACATAATTTGCATCGTCCTTTTTGTGTATGTCCTGCGTGTGTATGTCCTGCGGATGGGTGGCTGTTTGGCTGTTTGGCTGTGTGAAACGTTTACCGTTTACCGTTTACCGTTTACAGTTTTGGGGCGCTGTGCTGTTATTATGTGACCGTCATAAAATGTCGCTCCCCTTTACGAGTCTCGGATGTGTTGCCGCTGTTGCCGCTGTTCCTTTATTTTAGTCGCGACGCGACGCACCGCGCCGGATGCTGCAAATGCAAAATATTTTTATGAAAACCTGCCACATACCACCAACAAGTAACAAGCAAAAAAAGCAAAAAACAAAAATGAAAATGAAAATTCCCCACGTGTTTGCGGGGGAGTGGAGAGTCGGTCGGTGGGCGTAAATTGCATGGCAAACGCCGTGTAATTGAGTCAACAGCTTCAGGTTACGGGCTCTGGCTCTGGCTCTGGCTCTGACTTTGGCCAAAAGTAATATTCCGACCAAATTCGATTCAAGATATACACCATAAACACTTCATTAGCAATAAGGCTAACTGGCAACTTAAATATTTAATAAGAAACAAGTGCTTGAGGTCTATACAGAAGCTGATGATCCTGATGCCACTTAGAAATACCTAACCCCATTGATTTTCTATCAAAATCAACAAAAAAAAAAACATTTTACAAACAGAATATACAGAAATATTCACCAAACAATTCCCAACAACAAGTCTAGCCTCAAAAATGTTGTTTAGTTTCATAAAATTTATGCTTTTCCAGCTAATACAGATGATGAAAATTTTACAAGTGCCGTAAAATGTATACAGTCAGCCACAAAAACTTTCCAAGGATGGAATGCCCTCATTAGTATATATATATATATACTATAGATTATATATAAAGTATATGGTATATATATTCGTATTCAAGTCCTGTTTGTGTTACAAATAATCTGATAAACGTGAAGATGGCTGGCATTTAAATTAAAGATTGCGTCGCCCAAGCGCAAAAACTTGTCGCCTGGCTAAAGCACGTGCCAGGATCGAGGATGCCAGGATTCAGGATTCAGGATTCAGGATACGGTTTACGGTATACAGGACATTATGATGGGAGGAGGGGTTAACAAGAATATGGGCCTAATCCTAAATACCATGGCACTTCAATTAAGGACACCCCGTTTTCTAGTCGCCAGGCCTCTGTTTTTGCTTATTGCTTGCATTTTTTCCCCAGCCCAGCCCAGCCCAGCCCAGCTCAGGCCAGTCGTCCTTTCAATGCTAATTAGGTGAAGACATCGTAGCACGTTTCACTCGACTGGAACATGTTCAATTGTTGTCCACATACACAATTACACCCACCTCTATATATACATTCAAATCTGTATATACTCGGGTATATACGTGTGGCATATAGACAGCCATTCAATCTTGTTCTGAGTGCTGATACCATATCTTGGTTAAGTAAAACACAAATCTGAGAATGTACTTAGGAACACGGAGAGAAAAAGGTTCAGAAGGAATAGTTAGAACGAAGTATGATGTTTCTAAGCGAGTAACTATAGACTATTGACTATTAACTAGTAAATAGTAACTAGAAACGAGTTACCAGAAACAAGTAACCAGAAACTAAACACTAATAACTAGAAACTAGTAACCCGAAACGAGTTACCAGAAACAAGTAACCAGAAACTAGTAACTAGAAACTAATAACTAGAAACTAGGAACCAGAAACTAGTAACCAGAAACTAGTAACTAGAAACTAGTAACTAGAAACTAATAACTAGAAACTAGGAACAAGAAACGAGTTACCAGAAACTAGAAACTAGAAACGAGTTACCAGAAACTAGTAACCAAAAACTAGAAACTAATAACTAGAAACTAGTAACCAGAAACGAGTTACCAGGAACGAGTTACTAGAAACTAGTAACCAGAAACGAGTTACCAGAAACGAGTAACCAGAAACTATTGACAATTTCTCTCATATTTAGGTTCAATTTCTTGCAGTGTCTTGACAAATCATGCAAAGTAATTGGTAATTGCATCTGCAACTACATCTGCATATCTATTCTCTTTGGCAGCACAATTGAAATTGATATTTTGTGTGCGGACAAAAACAAAATCAATTCAAATGGAAATACTTTCGGTTTACCTCAAGCCTCAAATGTGACAGTATTTCTGATTTTGGATGCTTTCGGATTTGGATTTTCGGATTTGGATTGTGATTTGAATTTCGATTTGGATTTAGATTTAGATTTGGATTTGGATTTGGATCTGGTGGATGGACGTCATTACGATTATCCTACCAATTTGCACACGGTCAAACATAAAGTCTAAAGCCAACGAGCCATCATCAATCATGTCCTGTGTGGCTGAGAGGTGTTGGGTGGGACAAAGTATCCGGTATCCAGTATCCAGTATCCAGCATCCAGGACCATACATATCCTGTCCTGACAACCAACGAATCAATCTCGGCGAGTGTCCCTCTGTCGCTTCCATCGCCCCGGAAAGATTTACTTAAAGTGCCCAAAGTCCGGGGTGGTCCGGGGGAACTACCCAGGCAGCGATTTATGAGCATGTCAAAAAGTTCGCGCAGTTCCTAAATGTTTACTGCCCATCCAGGTTGCTCCTTTAACCATCAGCATCAGCATCAGAATTTTTTTCGCTTTTGAAAGAGAACAGATTTTTCAACAGAACAGCTTTTTTTGCGGAGGTGTTTGGTTTATTTATTTTTTTGTACTGCCTTTCAATATTTATAAGACAAAGGAAAACTCATCGTTCGTCCTGTGTGAATTCTCAAATATTCTATTATTTAGTCCTTTCGGCGGTGCACAAGCACCTGACTTTGAAATTTAATCGAAATTCCAATGGCTAGATTTGTGCCGAGGTCTAGCCTAACCGCCCACAACATCTACGAGTATTTCCATTCAAAATCCACTTCAATTCCGGGCCGAGACATTCTTCGAAATCCAATATTTTGTTACGAAGGACGAAGGATGAAGGATGAAGGACGCCGGGGCCTGGCATTTAAATATTACACCTGTTTACCGCGTCATTTGCCGCCCACCTGCGTGTGTCAAGTCGATCTGTTTAACCACGCCCTATAATGTTGTAGTCCTGGCAAGCGATATAGCATTTATTTTGCCTTTTTAATTGCTGACATTTATTGAACGCTCCTTCGTGTGTTAAATCTACCGTGAGAAGACCCACGAAGAGGTGGTAGAGGGTCCTGTGTATGCACAACCTCAAGGTGCAAATGCGAGTGTGTTGCGAGTGTGTCAGTTGGTTCCCTTTGAGTCTGACTTAAGTGCAAACTTATGCCAATTATACAAAGCTTTTCCCTAACAGCCATCCTGCATTGAACTTTTCCATACACTCGAAGAAAAGCATGAGGGACAATGAGGGAAAGCAGCTCATTAAATGCTTTTTTACAAGACTTTCTCAGATGCATAAGAAGAGGTACAGCTTAAAAAAAGGACTTGATTTAAATTAAAACTTAAACAAAACTGTTAACCAATTGAAAGCAATTTGTTTTTTTTTTTTTGGAATACCTTGAGCCAATAAGCCGAAACCGAAACCGAAACCGAAACCTGAGCCTGCTAATTCCGGCGTATTTCTCGCCGTGTTCGCACGGTGCTTACTTTCAGGGACATGTCTCGGAGGAGAAAGTCGGGCGAAAGCGGGGAAAGCTCAAGCAGATTACACGGATCATTAGCTCAAATGAGAAAGTTCACATGTTCAGCTTTTTCGCACTAAACACACGACGTCCAGCACTTAATCAAATGCAAGCAGTCCTGGCCAGGCCAGGCCAGGATGCCCAAGATGGATGCTTTTCAGGACAAGAAAAAAAATAAAAAAAAAAACGAAGAAGGAAGAAGGAAGGAAACAAAACAGGACGAAGATATGTACATATCGTACAAGCAATATGCCTGATTGAAACCAAGTAACTTTCCGGGACAACAAGCGACAGGACACGCAGGACACGTGCAGTTATTTGCGGAATTTTGATAGATTCCTTGCAACTGATTTGCGCACGTCCCGATAGCACAAGCAGAAGCACAAGCGAAGGTGAATCAAATGGAGCGGTCAAAGATCCTTCCTTCCTTCCATTTATCTACGTTTTTTTTTTTCTATCTTTTCCAAGGAAAGTGCAAACCCCTGTCTGTCCTGTTTGCGAGTTGGTCCTTTTGCTCCTTTTTTTGGACCGTTACCAAGCTTGTTAGCTGTCCCTGATGAGTGAGCACTTTGGAAAAAAAATATAGTCTACTTTTAGGCTTTTATTAAAGAATTTAGAGAAAATTTCAAATAGCAAGCTACCTGCTATAGGAAAGGATATCAACGAGCAGCTGTAAGGACTATCGGGTATAACATTTTGTTATTTAGAAAAACCAATTACAATGCCACTTATTTCTTCGAGTGCTAATGAAGGAGTAAAAGGATGTGTGGGCGGGTTTCCAAAGAGACAGAACACATCACGCATGCCGCCAAAAACGATTCTCGTGTCTAAACTGACTGCCAGGACTCGCCCTCTGCTCTATACCAGGACATAAAATCGGGATCGGGGCAAAGAGGGTCACATACACAGAAATATCCATTTCTCACTCATTGCGTTTTTGGCAACTTGCTGCACAATTAAACGGCAAATCACGCCTAGGATTTGGTAAAAGCATACCAGCCTCTGTTCAGTATCCGGCATCCTGCATCCCGCATCTAGCATCCCGCATCCCATATCCTTCATCGTACATCCTGAACCCAGCAGCAACAGCAACAATATGAAAGAAAAGCCGGTCTCTCTCGGTCTCTGAAAGCAATTGGGAAAATGGCATAAAAACTGGAGCATGGCCAAAGGCGAAACGAAACGAAACGAAACGAAACGACGACTGCGAGATTGATGAGGAGAGTTGTGCTTCTGTTGGTTGGCCAAAACCACCAACGTTGCTAACTTGGCCAAAAGGCAAAAAGTAAATTGTAAATGAAAAATGGAAAATGTGGAAAATGGAAAATGTAGAGAGAGAGAGACTCGAACTGGTTCTGTGATCGCACAGTCGAAGAGTCATAAAGAACCGGAAAACAAAAGTTAGCAAAAGCACCGAAAAAGCACCGCCGGCTCTTGGCCAAATTCAAAAAGGAAAAAGGTAACCAAACCGGAGTCGGAGCCCGCAAACGGAAATCGTGTAAATAATTAAAAATCAATATAATAATAATGGTGAAGGAAAAACTATTTGTTCTCAAACATTTCCGTCAAGATTCCGTCAATAGGTACCTTCCCAGCTGCAAGTCTTGGCAACTGGCATCTCGGGAATTGCCATTGAAACGGTGGGAAAAACTATCAAATTGATTATCCCCCAGCCGGGCAGGTGAAGTTTCCTAATTCTATTACCAAACAACCCTTTTGCTGACCAAGACCAGGACTTGCCACAAATGGATCCAAACAATAACTCACAAAAATCCTAACAATTTGCTGAACTTGAGCCTGTCAGAGGCGGCAAAGACGGCAAAGACGGCAAAGGCAGAGCTGAGAAGGACGAACAAATGCTTAGGCTTAACCCACTTGAGGGGCCCTTGGGTTAGATTGTAACCAACTCGAGTTAACCCATTAGTGCCGAGACGGGGGGTGGACGTAAACCAACCAACCGACCAACCGACGGGGCAATGGAGATGGAAATGAAAAAACAATTTCATTGCAAAGTGAAACGTAGAGTCACGTCTGACACACGAGGCGCCCCGCCTGCCTCGGATCGGGTGATTCCGAAGGATTCCAGGATTCCTCTGGCTCCTGTCTGTTGTTATTGCTTAGTTGGTGATTTTGTAGAGCAAGCAAATAAATTGAAAAAAGCTACCGAGGTGGGGCAGTAGAAGAAAAATCAGTCAGATAGCTGCCAGTCCTGCTCGTCCTGTCCCCTGTCCTCTCTTTCGTCAAGTCTCGCAATGATTGAATGCCCAGGATATCGCCACAACATCCTGTTCAGTAGATACCCTTACTATTGGATTAACAAATCTTCAGCTTAAAGACAACAAAATGTTATTTAACTTTGAAGATGATTCTCCTTCCACAAGTAGGTCCTTTAACTAATTAAATACTTTTCCAAGCCGGAATCAAGAGTATCACCGAAACCGGATTCGTGTCCTTTACTCGAAATTCAATTGGAACCCTCTCCTCTCGCAAATGAAGGATGTTCTCTGCATTTTTCTAGGGCACACGTACCATTCAAAAGGGTGCTTCGTACTCGGGTTTGGAGTCGGAGAAGGAGTCGTAGAATGGATCAAGATGTCCAATTCGTTGTGCAAAACATAAAAACCAAACAGAGACCGACATGAAAATGTGGCAAGAAATAGAAATAGAAATAGAGTCCAGCCAGGATCTAAGAAAAAAAACAAAACTAGTATATAAACAAAGCAAAAGGACACCAAGAGGAACGAAGCTCAGAGAATCATGAAAAATGTAAACCAACTGAAAAACTAAATAAAAAATAAATAAAAAAACGCAAGAAAACACAAACTGAGATACAAGAGTCCGTGTCTTATGCTAAGAATTTTGATGCACTTACAAAAATGTACGAGATACAAGGATACAAGGATACAAGTGGCACTGACGAAGGCAGCGCTGATTGGCACAAGGCCAGAGGAGGAATAGCAAGCACTCGAGACTCTTTTTGGCCAAACAAAATCACAAGTTTCAAGTGCATCTCAGAAGTACGTGAATGGCCCGAAGATAATGACCAAAAGTGCCTTCAATTAGTCCCAGTCAATGGGCCAAAAGTTCACCACAAACTTGTCGAGCAACAACTTTTTTAAGCTTCTGGCTCTCGTTAAAGGAATTTCCATAAATAAATTTTTATTCTCTTTATAATTCCCGATTCCCGATTCCCGATTCCCAATAGGTTGTTGTGGCGAGCCAAATCTATAAATACTTGATGTAATCTAATCCCAAAGACTTGCCAATTCACACACTAAATTTTGCAACTTGATGCTGGGATGCTGCCTAGCTTGGAAATAAGAAATCCAAATCAATTGAGGTGCGTTTTGAATGTGTCTGGCTCTAAATAAATTATTGGTATCCCTTCTCAAAGGCCTCATTTATCGATGATCCTGACTAGAGAGAGCCCCAGCCGCTGCCGCAGTCTCCAGGCAACAAAAGTGCGATGGAATCGTGCCCGATTTGATAGCCCCGGTCAACGGCGTGGAAGCGAGTTTAAAACCGCAATAAATAAATCTTTTTTCGGTGCTACAGGACATGGATACACAGGACATGGAAAAGTACGAAAAGCGAATGAAAAGGATATACGCTTTGGGTGGCGGCCTCAAGCTGTCAGCTGCTTGGACTCGTTGATGGTTTCTGGATACGGACAAAGTAACGGACAAGGATACGGACAAGGATACGGACAAGGATACGGAGACGGACACGAACACGGATGCGGTTGCGGTTCGGCCTGCATAATGACCCACAAGCATAGAGTAAACTTTATTTTCTTCTTATTCCTCGCCCCATGCCTTATGCCACATGCCTCCTGCCACATGCCTTCTGCCACATGCCACCAACTAGGTAATCTTTTGCATCATCGAGACCCAATGAAGTACGTGGCGAACTGAAAAGCAACAAAAAGGGAAAAGC
This sequence comes from Drosophila vallismaia, assembly GCA_035047325.1. Classification (NCBI taxonomy): domain Eukaryota; kingdom Metazoa; phylum Arthropoda; class Insecta; order Diptera; family Drosophilidae; genus Drosophila; species Drosophila vallismaia. Next base: position 7,387,807 of record JAWNPU010000025.1, on the reverse strand, counting down.
GAGACTGCGACTGTTGCTTCTTTGTGGCAACTGGAAATGCATAAACAAGCAGCGAGTCGTTTTCCTGCCACTGCCACTGCCACTGCCAGTGGCAGACACCAATGCCACTTGAAATTACACGGCCCTCAGTCTGGCAACCCGAAAAACCGAGCAAAAGGACACCAAGCCCCGTTACTCCTCCAGAAAAAAAACAACAAAACAGTGGGAAATACTTTCGATTCGAAAAAAAAAACCAGTATTATCACTAAAAGTATCGTTAACATTAAAAAAATATTAATTAACCAAAAGAACACAGCCACAAAAAAATATAGAAAATAATCAATATCTTTTGAAGAACCTTAAACCACTGTAAAGACGCGTCCTGCGAGTCCTGGCACGGACAGTTTCGGTTGCTACTCGCGTACGAATGCATAGCATATGTAGCCAGCACGTCCTTCATTCAATGCTATGAAACGTGTTAAGGATTCACAGGATCTGAGGCAGGGCTTTTATTTTCAATGCAAGTCCTGTAACATCTCATTCCCCCCCCCGTAGTTGAGCAAAAAAAATTTAATCAGTATAGCTCTGCCAGCATTCCAATAGACAACCTGAATTTAGATAACAAATTATGCATTGCCTCCCTTTTGGCCATTACAATTGTTGCACATGTGCGGGGGTCTCCCCTACCCTTTGGTTGGGACGTGATACCAGGTCCTTTGTGGGTAACCTTTTAGGCGCCTTTTACTTTGCTTTTTTTTTGGGTTTTTTTTTGGGTTTTTTTGGGGCAGAGGTCAGCAATTTTCATTCGAGTTCTTCGAGCTGAGGTCCGCCTCTTTAGTAGGTCGCCCAGGAAATGACAGTTATTGCCATTTGCCTTTCAGTGTACTCTACACACACTCTCGAAAAGCTCGTTTTTACACCACAATTACGAGCGATGAATGAAAATGCAGCAAAGCAATGCAATGCTTTGGCAGAAAATGCTTTTTAAATTGCCATCCAACTCGACGTTTTTCTGGGGTGTCTGATGGCGATGGCCCAAAACTCGTCCTCGTTCTCGTTTCCCCCAAAAAATTAACCCAAAGAATGCTGCAGGATTTTGGCAGGAACAAAAGCATAGAAGCAAAAGCAAAAAGCTAGTATGAAAAGCATTTCGACATTTTGTTTATTTCTGCCCCGTCAGTTACGTGTTGACGCACTTTCTTTTTACTTCGATTCGATTCGATTCGATTCGATGGGAGCCACCGTTTTTTTTTGGGCTATAATTGCACTTTTGGTTCCGTTTCCAGTTCACTTCATCAGTTTGTTGTTTAAGCTGAAATTGAGTTATTCTACGGCAGGTTACAAGCGTTACAAGCCGGAGAGAAAAGCAAGTCAGCCGGAAGGTAGCCCCAAAACTGAAAACTGAAAACGTAATTGGACACATTGATTGTGAGTTGAAAAAAAAAAAAAAACACAAAAAATAAACCGAAATAGAAATCAAATAGAAATAAAAAGCACAAAACAAATTCCATGAAAAACGAAAGCTGTCAACAGTCAGGATAACAACAATACTATTTTTGGGCTTCTGAGAAACGAAACTAATTCAAAATTCCATAAAATGTCAAACTGATGAAAATAAAATGGAATATCGGTAGAAGAATCGCTTACCGATTACCGATTACTGAAGTTTTAAAGTTTATTCCATCATATTTCGATTATTTCGATAGAATATCGGTATTGAAATCGCTCACCGATTATCGTTTACCATCGATTCTTTCGATAATCGGTGTTTTATTTAAAGAGAAACCACCTTTATAGACATTATAGACCCCAAAAATAGGGAAAACCCAGCCATAACGAACGAATAAGTTGCCGCAAAAGCTTACCGAAAATTTTGATGACTCTGATGACAGGACGAAACTGTACCACAAAAAAAACCAGACAGAGAGAGAGAGAGAGTAGAGACACAAAGGCAAATCAACTTCAATCGAAAATCCTGGAAACATTCTGCCAGAGGAAAAAGTCAAAAGTGCAAACACTTTACCGAAACCCATCGAAAAACCCCCCGAAATTTTTGTCCAATAATCCAAAGCCAAAAAACCAATAGACCGCGCACCAAACCAAACTTGCCACGCCCCTCGCACGCATAGAGTGTCCTGGAAACACGTGTCCAATTTTCGCAAGGATTTCATTTTCGTTCGATGTTGTTTTTTTTTTACGTGTTTTGTTGGACAAATAAATGAAATTAAATGAAATGAAACATTTTAACAATAAATGCAAATTTAGCTAAGCCGCCTATTGGCAACTAAAAACGCCACTTGCGACAAAATAGACAAATATATATATGTATACCGTTATATATATTTGGATATATAGTAGTACCGTTACGCACACACATGCCAACACACAAATCGAAAAGTCCATAAAGGAGGGGAAAACCACCAAAAAATTGAGGAGCAACGGTAGCGGGAAGCCATGCAAATTTTTCGCATCTGCCACACACACACACACACATTGACAAGTGTCTATGTCTGTATGTGTGTGTGTGTGTGAATGAGAAAATGTGTCAGCAGGACTCTCCTTCTCCAACTCCCCCTCGAATCATCCGGTTTTTCAGAATTTCTAACAATTTTTTACTCGCTTTGGGGCATCTGACCAATTGTATGATTTAATATGACAATGGGCTGGCGGTTGCCTTTTTGTGGGCGACTGTTGTGTGGGCGTGTTCCTAAGCCTTTATTTAATAACAAGCCCAGGGGATCTGTTGCCAAATCGTCGAATAAACCCGCATTACCTATTTATGAATAATTTCTGAATTAATTTATTTTTTCCATTTATAAAAATCAATCGACTTTGATAAATTATTTCCAAATAATCGTAACTCTATAATTATCTAAACATTGTTTCGATTAATCGATTATTTCGATACCTTTTGCTGTCAAGCAGAATTCGATTACCAACTCGACTGGCTCTGATTTATGCAGATTCTTTCCATAATTGCTCCATCAACCCGACCGAAACCCATGCCACTTCCTTTTTTTACCCTTCTCTATATATATATATCGGTATATATCGGTATATATATATATATATATAGTTTGAGCTGATTTTGCAACAAAGTTGGATGGCAATCGCTCAATTGGAACATCGATTCCATCGATTCCGTCAACCGCCAATACTTGGAGCAAACGACTTGAAATTTGAAAAGTAAACGAAACGATGATAAAATAATACAAATACAAATACAAATACACAAATACACACAAATACCGATGCAAAACACCAATACAAACATACACACGTAGCACACGGAATACAAATACCATCGATGCGTGGGAGTGTGTGTGGCAGCGTGTGTGGCAGCGTGTGTTTCGGTTCGGTTTTGGTTATAGATGGTTGCATATAAACTGAAAATCGAAAACCATATTTCAATTTGCGGCATTTAGCACACACACACACACACCCGTACACCTACACATGTGTGTGTTATTTTAGAGGGGGGCGAGGAGGCGAGGAGGCGGGGTAAAGGACCATCAGAAAGGACACGCATGATCAAATTGATACGCTTGCCGTAACGAGCAGCACAGCCCGCTGAGTGGGTAAAGGGCTTTCATGGGTTAAGGTGGCCTGCAGGGGTGGCCTGGGGGGTGTTAAGCCCCCCAAGGTTCGGGGGCAAGGTTCGGGGGCAAGGTGCGGCGGCAAGCGACATCGGCGCCAACTAATCGACCCGGAGCTATTGCCTTGAATCAAATATAAATTGCAACTCTGTGTCGATGAATGTTTCTATGGGAATGCACTGAGAGAAAAAACTATATTTTAATACAAAAAAAAAACTCTTTTTAAAAGGAATATTTCAAAGCTTTTTCTTAGATTCTTTTTAAGGATTTTCTTTGTTCTTTTACAAGACTTTACTTTTCCTTTAAAATATTCTTAAAATTCTTTAAAAAAACCCATAAATTTGATCTTTAGAAAAGATTTTCTTGAAGTGTAACCAAAAAATTGGAGAGATTTGAAAGCTTTTTGAAATGTGGTTGCCATTCTGGCGAATCTCTACTGTGGCAGTGACCCTAATACCTCTACCCTGGGATCCTGCTACCCTCTCTACCCCCCCTGCTCACTAATTCATCATGAGGCACGAAAAAACATGATTTTAAACCAACACGTCCGGCTGTAAGACTGCGGCATTTGCGTGCCTTTCCAGCTTCTTGGCCAACTCTGCCAACTCTGGCAAATCTAAAGTGGAAAGTGGAAAGTGGAAAGTGGAAAGTAGAAAGGTGGGAAGTCCTTAAAAGGGACATTGGGATACCCGAAAATACACAAAAATACCCAAAAACATGGCCATGTGGCGGCTCCTTCATACATCATTCAACAACGAACGAATGTGTCCCAAGGATGAGAGCTCCTTTCGACTTTATCTTCTTACTCGAGCGTGTGTGAGAAGTCCGGATGTCATTTGTATAAGTTTATGTGGTGGGATTTTAACACACTTGCCACGCCCTAGCGCCTCTCCTTTTTTTCGGCCACTTATTATAGTCCTGCCACACTTTTGTGGCAATAAGGGAAATAAGGGAAAAGTGGAAAAGTGAAATAAGCGGAGCTTTTTATGTTCGTGGCAAGTAGGCGGCTGGCTGGCTGGCTGGCTGGCTGGCTGGCTGGCTGGCGAATAAGGTCCTTAGCGCCGATCCAGAATAAAAAGCAGGACCAATTAATGCGTATCGAGTCGAGTAAATTATTCCCTTGATATACGATCCTTGATGGTAAATGGTAAATGGTAAATGACTTAATTTCGAAATAATAAAGAAGGCAAAGAGTCGGTTGGACAGTCAAAGGAAATCTGTTTAAATTGTGGCTTTTTTACATGTTTTTAAAATCCTTTCTCTTGGTTAAAAGGAAAATATTAAACTAGGAACAGGACTATTATCAAGTTTTATTCTCCATTATAACCCTTAACCCTCTGCTAATCATTACAATCTAATCTATTTCTTCTCCAAACGAGGAGAAAGCTTTTACTTTTCTGTCACCTCTTTTTTTGAATTAAAATTTTTTATGATTTTATTTTTTTTTTATTAAATTCCTTCCTGTTCGCACTTATCGCCTGACTGCATCCTGCTGCTGCTCCTCCTCCCCCTCCCCCGCTATTGACCACAATTATGAGGTGCTTTTAATCATATTACCCGGTCCGGTCCGGTCGCTTGGATTCTTTTTGTTATTTTTTTTTTTGCGGTCCTGTGCCTGGCCAAGCGTTGGCTTCTTTTTTTTTTCGCTACCACCCACATTTTGGGTTTTGAATTATTTTCAACCATCCTTGACCTTCGGCTGACAACCGCCCCCGCCCCCGCCCCCGACAAATACTCTCTAGGCTAGGTGACCTTTTTCAATGAGTCTCCGTGGAATAAGCCCGTTCGCATCGCTGGCTATCTGAGCAGGAGCAGGACCAGGACCAGGACAAGGAGTTGGGGTATACCTGCCCCTGCTTATCGCTTTTCTATTAGACACGCGCCACGACCACGCCCACGACCATTGTTTTCCTCCCCCTCCCCAAAACCCCCACTTTTTTGGTTACAAAACTTTTCGGGGAAGGAAAAATTTAAACGACTAACTGACTCATTTCGCTTTTCTTCTCCTTGTTGTTGTTGTTGTTGTTGTTATTATTATTATTATTATTATTTTGGCAGTATTTGGAACTTAAGTGATTCATTTGCGCTTAAGACACACAAACGATTCAGGACGATTCAGGACGATTCAGGACGATTTAAGTAAATAAGTCAGCCGAAAGTCCCTCGGAGAACTTACTTTTCTCAATTTCCAGCGAAGCCCCGTGCCACGCCTCCCCACAGCCCCCAGCCCCCAGCCCCTCATAAAACCGCAAAATGTAAATGCAAAGTGCGCATAATTCTGAAACGGCTGCGTTGTTGCAAGGAATGGGGCAGGGTATACAGGTCTCTTCTGTGCCTAATTGACTGCCGTTTCGAGTGGAGTTTTTCGTTTGTGTCGGTTTCAGGCAAAGGGGAGGAGAGGCGGTGTCAGGGGCAAAGACGTAGGCGTGACAGCAAGGCTCAGTACGGGTTATTATGCCAGACTTTTCAAAAACTTCTTGTTTTCATCGCTGCCACAGCCACAGCTCCAGCCCCAGCCTCTCTTTGAATATTTTTATGAACAACACACGCCATGGCGAAAGTAGAGCAGCGGGTTGCGGAGGGAGGATTCGAGGCAGGGGGACTAAGAGAAAGTAAAAGAAAGTCAGGGGGGGGCTTACAGTTTAGGGCTTACAGTGACAGGCAACTGACACCCGGCAGAATATAATTTACAGTGCCAGCGGTTACTGACCAGCGGAAAAGCGCAAGTTTTCCGCCGCACAAAAGGCGAATAATGCACTGAAGGAAATTTTCTTATAAAACTTTAATTATTTTTGAGTTAAAAAGTTAAGAGTTAAGAGTTAATATTCAGGTTTTAAATAAATAATTTCCATCACAATTAAAGAAACTCTTGAAGATGTTCTTGGAGAATTCTTTTTTTCTACATAATTCTCTATCAAATCTTTACAATTCTTTTATAAAATATATTTAAGAAAGATTTATTTAAAAGACTTAATTAATAATGAAAACTATTTAAATACCTAAAATATTTAACTCTAGAATTGTTAGCAATAAAAAAATGCCTTTTTCTGGTAAACTTTTTCAAAAACTCCTTCAAATACTCCTTCAAGTTTAAGGCAAGTCCGTAGACAGAATCCGAAATAAATATCTAATCAGGAAAACTTTTACACTGAACAAAAAGCAACAAAAAAAGATAAAGAGATAGATAAAACAGAGAATAAAAGTTTCGTGGGAAACATTTCCAGGTTGGGGTCGAAATTAAACTGATTATTGCATTTAGTTGAAGACAATTAGAGGGAAAAAAACGTAGAGCTGTGAGGAAACTGAACTGAAAACTTCAAATCGAGAGAAGGGGGAGGGAGGTAAAAGTCCTGGCTATAATTGAGTTGAAAGCGTCAAGAAGAGTGGCCAGGAGAAAGTTGTATGCGAATTATTGAAGCGATAAATACATTAATTAAAGTCAAGTTGCTCATAAATAAATAAAATCTGTTGAAAAGTAAACGAAACAGTCAGCCAGACAAGTGGCGGCAGCGGCAGGACGAGCAAGGACTTTGGCAAACCATTAATGAAAACGCCAAATGAGAGAAGCAGAAAATTCTGATATTTTCCTCTCAACAGGGAGCGGGTTTTCTGAAAAGAATTCCTTTTCTTCGTCCTTTTTTCGGTTTTTTTCCTGTGCTTGAAGTGCGGTCACATTTGCGGCTTCGGAAAATGGCCAAGACGGTGGTAATTGCTCTGCCACATTGATGAAGAGAAGTTTAATGAAGAAAAGGCGTCAGCAATTGTTGAATTCAATTAAAAAAAGAAAAAAAACGCGTCTCTAAATAGGGCTAATTATTTCGTTAAAAAAACCAAATATAAGAAGGGAAATTGTAGATTTGAAACAGTCTCGAAGCAGTCTCGAAAATAATGTTTAATATTTAAAAGAAAGCTGAAACAATAGTCGAGAAAATAAAGGAAAGATAATCTAGAAATATGATTTAGAAATAATGAAAAAAATAAAGATATGGAAACGATAATCATTATAATTACATTAAAAAGAGGGTAACGGTGAAGGGTCCTGCAATCCTGGCCATTCAGTCTCATTTGGCTGGGAAAAAGCTGCAAGCCATAACGAGAACTCCCCCCATAGGAGAAGCCAGTTGGAATTCAAACGAGAATTAAACGCGATAACAAGTTCTAATAATAATAATAATAATAATTATATATAGAAGGATATATAATAAAAAAAAAAGGAGGTTGAGAGCAGCAGCGTTGCGAATGGCAACTCTTGACATCAACAACTTGCTGCTTAGCATCAATTAAAGATCAAAAAAAAAACCTAATCTAAGCACTTAACCCAAAACCCAAGGCAATAGTCCTAGATATACAGTATAATCCTGCGAAAAGGATGCCCGAAAATCTTGCTAAGCGTGAAAACTTCATCGTCATTGCCGTGAATGGAGCGCCAGGAGCGACCAGGAGCGGCAGGTGAAGGCGAAAGTTTTGCCAAGTGTCGACGTGCAGCTCATAAAAAGGAGTTCAGCGAGGACTTTATCCTTGCGAAAAGGATGCAGGATGGTGGATAAGTTTCGTGCAGGATAATTATGAAAGCGCCTATCGCGATGTCTTCTAATGGCAGCGACGACAGCCAAACAAAAGGCGCTGAAAGACAGCTGTCTCCTGCCCCCGCAGGTCTCAGGCTATTCATCCTTCAGCCTTAGGCCACACAAAAGGCACTGCGAGAAAGTCCTTTTTAAAAGTCCGTTTTAGTAGAAATCTTTGAAGGACTCTGAGAAGTCAGCTTAAGATGTATTTGAAACCTTTTTTTTCTATCAGTGTTTTGAGACCCACTTGAGAGACCCCGGACTCCGGTTCGTAGCTACGCCAGAGCTACGCCAGAGCTACGCCGGAGCTACGCCAGAGCTACGCCAGAGCTACGCCAGAGCTACGCCAGAGCTACGCCGGAGCTACGCCGGAGCTACGCCGGAGCTACGCCGGAGCTACGGCCGTATAACAGCCACGTAAATGTAATTAAACCATACATCAACGTGAAATATGTCGACTTCAACTACGACTCCGACTCCGACTCCGACTTCGTGGAAAAGTCCAAGAGTCGAGGCCTGTTAACTTGCTAGATATATCCTTAAATTCATCTACTAGGATGTGTGTATGTCTGTAGTCGTTTGTATATATCCTTGCCGCAGGCAGGCGAAGGGGAAACATGCCCAGTGGGATGGATTCTAGAGTCTTGTGTCTTGTGTCTCGCAGGACAGCCCATTAGAGAGGTCTCCTGTGAGTCTTAGATTCGTGGATTCGTGGATTCTAGGGACTAATTCAATCCCCTGACTGGCTGAGACAAAGTCGGTTTAAAATAAAATAAAATAAACTTTTGTATAATCAGGCCTGAGCTTATTAAATTACAATATAACTCAGAGAAAGGATGTGTGTCAAAAGCAAGACAAAGGTTTATTAGTTACTTGGAATATTTGTATCCTTTAAAGGATACAGGATACAGGATACAGGGTAACCATGGTTTCGCAACCAAAACCCGCAATACACCGCAAGAAATACACGTAAATATAAACCAGAATTGTAATTATGTGCTTAACGTGAGCGATGCGATGCGATGCGATGCGATGGGATGCGGAGGGGAGAGGACAGCCCTTTAACAACCAACAACCAACAACAGGAACAAAAAGGACACCCCCAAATGGCAATCCTCCTTGACAGGAACCCCACCAGGTGCCAGGACTATCCATCCATCCAGTATGCATGGGAAATGGCAAATGGGGAATGGGAAATGGGAAATGGAAAACAGGTGTCGGTGGGAGGTGGCATCAAGACAAGTTGGGTTCTAATTTAATTCCAACGCTGACTTTTCGCCGCCCATCGCATCCTGATTATGATGACGAGAACGAGGACGATGAGGATGATGATGATGATGATGATGAGGATATTGTGGTTTTAGTTATAGCTTTTTGAAACACTAAAAATATTGGCGAGTATTTCGGGCTTAGTGGGTCTTAAAACTGCGAATTCTCATTTTCAGAATTGAGGTTAAGGAATCGTAGTTTAAACGAGAAATGCCAACCAGAAGCTGTGCGATAGCAGGTACTACTGTACAGATGCTAAAAGATATCACAAATTTTAAAGAGAGAAAGAGCTTCTTTTGGAAGTCTGAAAGCCGATAGTTAACTCTTAAACAGAATCAGAATCATTGGAAACAAAAATGTAGTTCCACACCAAACAAGACACAGCAAAAGGATCCAACATATTCCTTTATGAAAGTGTATCCTGAGAGTGTTTCCTGAGACAAAGTTTCCCGACACAACACAACACAAGGCAAAAAAAAAAACTACAAACAGAAACATGTTGCGGTTATGAGACCTCCAAAAAATATTAACCAAGTATTTGGGAAAATTTGTCTAAAATTACAGGCAAGAAGCTTGGGGGAGTCTCGGGAAAGGATAACTAATTGGAACATTAAACGGTTTAGTGTGTGAACTAATTTTTTTTCTCCTTGAAGGTGGATGGAGAATGTTTTTTGCCACAACCACTTGCGGTTGAGAGACACATCTCCCAGGAGATCCTGTTCGTGTTTCTAGTCCTGGTCCTGGTCCTGGTCCTGGTTCTACTCCTGTCATCGGCATATTTATTGGCTCTGGGATGGGCAGGAGCTCTAAAATAATGAGCTACTTAAAAGAAATATGCAAGTCGTGGCCTCCGATGCATCAACTTGCAACTCTCGGCTAATGCGCATTTGCCTATAGAGTCCTTCTTACCCTCGTCCTGCGTCCTGCGTCCTGCATCCTTTTTCCAACTACGACTATAAATTTCCGGCAATTTTTTGAGCGGGGTTTCCGCACCATCCAGGAGGCGATTGCCCGAGGACTCTAATGATGGCTGCTTGGTTGCGAGGCGGAAAAGCTCACCAAAAAACTAAGACAAACTAAAGGAAGACATGAAAATTTTCGATATCCGTGCCTAACGACTGGATATATATATATCTGGATATCTGGCTATATATATATATACCATGTGCGAGTGCGGCAATGAGATTTTAAGAGCTTCCTTCTCCGTTCACCGTTCTCCGTTCTCCGTTCTAAGCAAAAATTTGTTATCGCCATTGGCAGAGTGAAAAATACTATATTACCAAGGTACATATACATCTTCTTCTATATACATATATATAACGATATTTGTATATATATATATATATAGAGGTAGTGTCTGCTCTAACGAGCTATCCACCGCCGATCCCAGGGGGGAAATTGGAAGGAGGATTGGACTGGGGACTGGGGACTTGGCCCGATTTGCTGCTTGTCTTGCATTTAATGTCACACGCTTCATTATTTCTAATTGGCAAATTTTCAATCAGCAAACGAACAGAACAGCCTTGAAGGGGGCCAGGCCAGGTCCAGGATGGGGGTATACCAAGGAGAGGTCACAGGAGAGGTTATTCCCAGCGCGTAAATTTCGCTGTGCTGTGACTTAACAACTTCAGAATTCAATTATGCGACACAGAGCGAAATCAACATTATTGATAAGCCGCAAGGACAACGCGGCCAGAAAATAGACTCTAATAGGGGGGAGTGGGGAGTGGGTAGCTATTGCTATCCTTGAAGATATCAAAGCGTAGAAGGAGAAGGAGGATTTCCGTTTCGACGGTTTAGGGATGACAAAACCGAAACCAAAAATAACAAATGACTCTCTCAAGTCTATTTTAGTTTTTAATCAAAAAATTCAAACAAAAACTTGATTAAGTTATTAATTAAACTTTTTAATTTGTTTAATACTTTATTTTATTTAAGATTTATTCTTTTTTAAGCTTCGATTTCAAGACAATTGGAAATGAATTAGAAATTATTATCCTTGGAATAGAAATTTTTAACAAAAGCTTCGATTAATTATGTTTTTTAACTATTTAATTTTTTAAACTAGATATTTATTTTATTTATTTATTCATTTAACTAAGATTTATTTCCATCTAATTGATTTCTATTAAAAATTTAAAACATTTTTAACTTCTTTTCCGGCAATAAAACTCTGTCTCTCTTTTTATAAACTTATTTTTTATAAACCTTTTAAAAATGGCAGCTAAAAAATGACAGCTAAAAAAAGGCTGCTAAAAATGGAGGCTAAAAAATGGCAGCTAAAAAATGGATGCTAAAAAATGGAAGCTAAAAAATAGCAGCTAAAAAATGACAGCTAAAAAATGGCTGCTAAAAAAAGGCTGCTAAAAAAAGGCTGCTAAAAATGGTAGCTAAAAAATGGCAGCTAAAAAATGGAAGCTAAAAAATGGCAGCTAAAAAATAGAAGCTAAAAAATGGAGACTAAAAAATGGAGGCTAAAAAATGACAACTAAAAAAAGAAAACCTTTGAGGCTTTAATTAAATTATGCAAAGCTTAAAACAAAGCCAATAAAATTTTGTAATAACAACAAAGTTCGTCCTGGATTGTCCTGGACATTATAATTTATGCAATTTTCTATATCCACTGCAGCATATAATTTTGTTCCGATTTTCATCCCTGGAAGAAGAAAAAAAGGATAAGACTGAGGGTGGAGAGGAGGACTGGGTCCTTGGGGAAGGTGGCAGGACTGTGGGGGTGCGTCAGAGACAGACCAATCAGTCCCTAAGTCCGAAATCCCCCCGGCAGGCAACTAACCAACAAAAGTTTGCTGAAGCTGGAAGCCAGCAAACAGGACTGGTGGAGGAAAGGACGAAAAGGACGAGCAGCCAGAACCAGGCCAACAAAAGAAAACGTAATGCGCAAATTATCGTAATTATAAATTAAGTCGACGTTGGTTTGGATGTGGAAGTGGAAGTGGAAGTAGTTGTGGCACTCTTGGAGCTGGAAAACTGAAAACTGGAAAATACTTTTTTGTAATGCGCCCGCGGCAGGGGGCGGGTCCCTGACTGGCATTCGAAAATAGATTTCCACTATATACATCAAATATATATATATATATATATAGAAAATATATATAACGAGCTGTAATTCTCTAGACTCTAGACTGGGGCAAGTTTTTGAAGCGAAGACCTCCTCCAGCAGTCTTACAAAAGTTGCGTCTTCGTTCTGTGTGTAAAGTGGAAAACTTTTTCCTACGCTCCCCTGCCACTCCCCTGCCACTCCCCCCTAACATAGACCGCTTAAAATAGATAGAAAAAAAATAGAGGCGGGTAGAGGAACAAACAACTAACTAAAGCTGCTGTTGCTGTTGCTGCTGCTTCAGGCTGTAAATGAAGCCATTTTGTGGGTGGAGAAGGATAATCACCCACCACCCCAACCTTAGCCCCAACCCCAACCCCAATCCCAACCCCAACCCCCTCTCTTTAAACCAAGAGTCTTGAATAAACAAAATATTATTCGTAAACTCTTTTCCAGACCCCAATCATCGCGATGTCGAAGCTGAGTCGGCATTATTGGGTCAAGCGAGTCTAATTGTTGGCCAAGTCCCTTCTGGCCTTTCAGCCATAAACCAAAAGCGTTAATTGAGCGCCACTGCCAAGAGTCTCGGACAAAACAGTTACATTAAATAGAAACCAAAATAAAACAGAAGAGAACGAGACGAAAAGGACGAGAAGGACGAGCAGGACTCTAGACGAAATCTTCAAAAACAATTGAAATGCCTCGAGGATAAAGTGTTGGGGAATTTCACGAAGCGGGAGAGTAGCGGGGCTCCGTACTTGCAAAAATTTACAACTTTTCTCAGAGAAGGACTCTCCAGGACTTGGCCAAGGAAGAGGCCCAATAAAGTGGCGGCTATTAAAAATGTTGCCGAGCCGAGTCGCAAAAACTAAACGAATATTAAATACACTTTCGTTACAGAAAATTCTTAAAAATCGGGAAAAAAAAAGCTTAAGGATAACCCTTGAATGACCTAAGACATTTTTTTTGGAAGCCTATTACCGGAGGGGGTCCTGCGAGGAATTGATTCATGAAATTATCTCCGCCAACCGATCAACCGATGGCGGTCCGGGGCTCTGGGGTGTCATTCGAACGGAGGCCTTGCCCCAGCCAGGACACGACTGATGGATGTCCTGGCCGGAGGCAGGCCCGACAGCATTTTCCTCTGTGCATAAGTAGCTGGGAAATTAACGCCAACTCGAGATGGTGTAGTGCGTCGAAAAGGGGGCGGCTAAGAGCGATAAGGGCGTGGCTAAGACAGCGATTGATGAGATGACACAAGACAAGAGAGAGGGGGAGGGATTCCATTCCGCCCAGATTCCATTCAATGGTTATAAATTGAAAATGACTAAATGAAATGAGTAAATATTGACAGATTGACCGATTGACAGGCCCCTACCCCACTCATGACCCTCACCCCCACACCTTTGACAAGGCTAATTTGTTGATTTACTTCAATTTGGTTTTACTTTTGGTTTTTTTTTTTTTTTTTATTTCCCGGTAATCCATGGAACATCTCCTTAGGCTCGCCCCCGTCGAAATTCCATTTCAAATATCACTTCGTTTCGTGTCTGTTTCGGTCAGTTTGCTAGCTGGCAGCGTCCTTCGTCCTTGGACAAACTTTTTTGTCCTGCTAATGAGCTTAGACTTCGGGTGATGGCAAAGCGAACGGAAGTAATTATAATGACGGCGGACATGATTTTTGGCATTCTAATTGAATCGAAAGTCCTCTTAAAAGCATCAAGCACTTAGTCTCCAGTCTCTGCACTTGAAATATCCCAAAGGAGGAAAAAAAAAAGGAGGAGGAGGTGGAAAACCATTAGCAACAAGCATGTATTTTTTTTTCTATTTTTAAAAATAGCCAAACGAATTCTGATTCCGAAGAAATCCAACAAAAGAAATACATTTTTTTGAAGACTACACTGCGTATGCGTAATTTTAAAGAGAAAAATGTCATCAAAAAATCATCTTTTTAATTATATTTAATTAATATTTTTGATAACTTTTAATAAATCATATAATAAATAATTTTTAATCTAATCCAACAGTGCGTATGCTTAATATTTCACATCAAGTATACGCCGCGTTAACATTTTCTGATTAACTTTTTAACAATTTTAATACAAAAACGTATTTATTTTCAATTATTTCATGCGAGATAACAGGGCGTATGAGTAATATTTTTTCAAATAAATCAAGTATACGCAGTGTTTTACCAAAAAAAACGAACAACTTGAATCATTTTCAAGGTGTTTTTAACCAAATCTAGAATCTAAAATCTAATATCTGAAAACTCACTTCAAATTGGCCCTAAAAACTCTTTAGATAAACCCATTTAAGGATGTTCAAGGACAACCACCCACATTTTCTCGTTTTTTGTTGTTTTTTTTTTGCTGCAGTAATAACAGATAGTATCAACATTCCCTACTCCATTGCAATGAATACTGAGAGTATTCTATGCTAAGAAAATAGACTCCAAACCCAACCCACACCCGACACCCCACACCCCACACGATGCGTCTGATCCCGAGAGTTTATATATCTCTAAATATCCAACTAGTCCTGTCCTGTCCTGTCCTGTAATAAATCGAAGTCACGACAAATATAAATAATAAAATGTATTTTATTTTATTTTCATATCCATATTCCGAGTCCCATTCGGAGTCCCATTCGGAGTCCTCCTACTCTTTTGCATTTCAACGTGCTTTTAGTACATAAATCTCAGGCTTAGCGGCGGTCGGAAGCCCGCACCCGAAAATAAATAAAAAAAATATATATAAAGTATCTATATATAAAAAAAAATATACATATATTTATATGTCGGAGAAAATAAAATAAAATAAAAGTTTTGGGGAGGGGTAGCCAGAAACAACAAGGACTTCAAGTACACCCTTCACCCCTCACTTCCTTACCACCCTCTCTCTATGAATATTGTTTGTGCATATATAATAAAAAATATAAAAAACAAAAAAAAAAACAGAGAGATACAGAGAAAACAAAGAGCAGAGAAAGAAGTAACAATAACAAATCCAATATTAGATGGAAATAACAACAACAACAACAAAAACAACAAAAGTGTTCAAGTATGAGACGGAAGCGGGGGGGGAGTGGTGCCCCAAAAAAAAAGGAAAGGGATTCTGGCCATGGCACCAGCTGCCACAACCAGAATCCTGATGTACACGTTTATGGCCAGGACGAGCCAGGACGAGCCAGGACCCAGAGGCAGCTCAATAAAAGCGACGACTCGCCTAGAAAGAGACCGAAGCCGAAAACAATGAGAAACGATACAGTCTACACAGCGAGAAAATAATCAACAATAAATAATAAAAAAAAAAATAAATAATTAAGAAACCTAAAAGAGCTTCGACAAATTTTTAAGGTTTAAAAATGTTGCTTTTGGTATAAAATAATTATGAAAAATTTTAAAAAAAATATCCCTAATAATAAATACTTAATTTTTTAAACAAAATAAACATAATATATAAATATATCCTATATATTTTCCCTTTAAATAATCGAAAAAAAAAAATATATATTCTCTCAAGAAATACGTTTTTTTTTTTTCAGTTAACCAATCCAATCCCCTAGATATTTCTCTCAGTGCCTAAACAATGGGCCACTCAGTGAGAACAAGATGAGAGGGAGTGTTAAGCAGAGTCTGGCAGCAGAGTCCTGCGCCTCCTGCCGGGGTAAGCTTACGCGGAGGTGATTTTAAAGTGAAAGTGAAAGGACATTGAATGTGGAAGTTGAGGAAATTTATATATCTAGTGGATAATCGTCAAATGATGCTACAATTACTTCTTGTACCTTTTTCTATCCCCACCTCTCAGCCCCCGGCCACCTTTTATGTATTTATGAATGGAAGGAAACATGGCCATAATCAAGGGCAATAAAATGTAATGGGAAGGACCCTTTCGAACCTGAAACCTCTGAAAACTACTTGCCCGGCTTAACGAGCAGGGTTGCCACCCATCCAAGTGTTGCCAAGTGTATCCTCGAGAATTTTCTGCACTAACACCCGAAATCTAAATTATATCACGTTAATGAGCTTTTATGTCAAATTTTTGCGGGTTCGATGGCCCTCTCTCTCTCTCTCTCTCTCAGAGCATCCTGTTGGGGTCCTTCAGTTGGGGTTCGATTCCCTTTGTCGACGATTCCGAGAATCCCAAAATGTCCATTGTAAAAAGTTCGCCCATGGCTTATCCAAAAAAAAAACCAAATTTCTGTGATAATAAAACGCAACGGTATGGCCGAGATTGGAACAGGAAGCCGGGTGGTACGGGTGGAAGAGGAACAATAGAGGACGAAAAAGATTAAAAAAGGATTATCAGGTCGAAGGTTAATATACTCTTCGAACCGGTCAACTCCTTCCAGAGACAATCTGGGAGATGTTTTTTTTTAAAGAAAACTTTGATAAAAAAAAGTGAGACAAGCAAGGATCCTTATCAGGACGAGGCACTCCTTTAAAAAGGGCATGAAAAGACATGCCCATGACTAAGCCAATAACCGAAAAGGTTATTTAATATTTGGCTGCCAACTGTAGCCAAAAAAAAAAAAAATCTTTGCATCCTTTTCTCTAAATCAGGAAGGACTCTCTACTCTCTACTGGCGCCGCACTCCCGTTTTTTTTTTTCCTCTTTGTTGGCTGCCAATTCGAGCCAAGTTCGCACTTTTTTCCCTTCCGTTTCACAGAAAACATCAAAGCCAAGGACGAAGGCGTGGCAGGACTTGTTCGCGTGTTGGATGCTTCGGCAATCGCCGCCCTGCGTCATGCGTCCTGCGGCCAAATATTAAACAAATCTAAGCAAACGAAACGAAACGAAACGCATTGCAAAAAGTTGTCAACTCGCTGTGATAACACGCCTCCCTCCGCCTCTGCCAGGATAGCAGGATAGCAGGATCCTTTGTTTGGCAGGAGCAGGAGCAGGAGAGAAACGAGAAAAAGGCAAAACATTCGCAAATTTAAATGCAAATTACCAGACAAAACTGATGAGCGCACAATGTGCGTGGCCATGGGGTGGATGGGGTGGAGGTCCTGGCTGGGATGGAGGTCCTTCTGCCCCTGTCGCGTACACAAGTATTGACAGTATAGAAAATAATGGCCTAAATAAAGTCGAAAACAGGTGCTGGTGCCGGTGCCGGTTACTCGTACACAACAAAAAGGTACGACGATGGTAGAGAGTCTAAGCTGTGGCATCTGCCGCAGGAAACTAAATCAAAAAGTTGCAGAGAACCGAATCGAATCGAATCGAAAACCAAATAATTTGACAATATTGCCAAGGTAATAGCAGGTATATATATTTATTTACATTTGAATATATTAAAAGTCCTTCAAAAGCGAGTCCTTTCATTGTAGCGAGAAAACCAGAAAAAGGAAAAATCTTATGACTTTATTGGAAAGAAAAAAGGGAAATAAAATAGGTTTAAGATAAACTATAAAGAATAGATATAAAATAATAGAAATAAATAAGAAATAGAATTAATAAAATGATTTATGATGTTTTTTTTTTTTTTTTTACTAAAAAAAAGTCCTTTTTAGGTTAGGAAATCGCAGCTCATTTATAACCTTTCAGTGTGTTTAGAATAGCGATACATGATTACTTCCAGCTTGGTAGTTTTCTGCCACGCCCCTAAACCGCCCACACTCAGACACACACACACACATACACACATACACACAAGGGAAAAGGACTTGCTGGCTCGGCACGCACATTCGCAATATTTTGATGCGATTTTGTGGCTCGCCAAATGATTTCGCGCTGATGTTCATTCCACAGCCCCCATTTGGGAGCTCAAAGTAAATGTGGGGGAGTGGTGTTGATGCCACAAAAAGGGGGCGGTACAACAACAACAACAACGAGAGAGTGGCAATGGGATTTGCTGCTATGTGACAACATGACAAAGTTCTCCATCAGGCAAAGAGATTTAACCAGAACTCGCAGTCTAAGCCCCCAACTGTTTTGTCCTGGCAGTCCTGGCAGTCCTGGATGTTGGTCAGAGATCCCTTCGAGGTTTTACCTGGCATTGGCAGATCCATCGGGGAATCTGCGGCATCCACGGCACGCGGAATCTCAACCAGAATACGGAATCAGGAATACACGGAATAAATGATGAATGAATACGAATACCAAACCGAATGCCGAACGAATGTTTCGAATAAATTCTGAATAAAGTTCGAGTAGGAAAAGGATCTCATCGAATCATTCAAAGGAATGACTTTCTAATGACTTCCTTTCGAGTATTCGAGTATATTCGAGTATAACTCGTTTATGTTTGTTTAGTACTCATAAATACGGGTTCGCATTCACTCGCTGAATAAACAGAACATTCATTCGTTCTGTCATAACTCAGGGAACTCCCCGGCCAAGGGACTCCAAAGGACTCTGAACGACTCCAGACTCTACGCTCTTTGACACTGACTTTGTCTGTTTATGCGTCGGTCCTGTCCCTACTCAAAATTCTACCAAAATTTATGCACTCCAAAAGGAGCTACCCCTCCATCCTTACTCGACATTTTTCATATATATATATCCTTTTCTATATATAAGGATAGTAGCAGCGGCCATGACCATATATATTCCTTTATATTTTTTTTGATATTATATTGGTTTGTGGCGAATGTATTTCCAACTAACCAAGCGACAAACTTCATCACCGAGCAAGGACCTTTTTCGACAAAGGGCAAAGGGAAAAGGGGGAAAATTTGCTAAAAAAAAAATCGTGCGAGACACTGCGTTGAAATAAAAACGAAAATTTATTATTTATTTATTTCGTTATCACTTTGTATGCGACACAAAACAACCGCAACCGCTCTCGGTCCCGGTCCCCGTCCCCGTCCCCTGTTCCTGTTCCTGGCCAGGATTCCCGCACATTTATGAACTAAGCCACAATGGGCCGCTGGGAGTAGAGAAAAAGTGACAGGACGAAACCAATTGCCGCCCACGAAGGAAATAAAAGTAATAGTTGGAAGCCGAAAACCCGAAAACCCAAAAACCTAAAAACCCGAAAAACCGAAACTAAAACCAGAACCGAAACATCCTGGGGATGGCACACATTTGCGATTAGAAAAAGGATACACGTAATTTTTTTGTCCGTCTCTCTGCGTCTTTTTTACGAGGCATGGCCATGGTCATAATAAAAGGCTGCCATGTGGCAAGGTGGCAAGGTGGCAAGGTGGCAAGGTGGCAAGGTGGCAAGGTGACAAGTTAGCGGTTATTATTAGTCCTCCCACCCCCCCCCCAGGGGGAGCCAAGCGATTGGGAAACCGAATCTCCACCGTCGACAGGCGCATTTTTCAATGGATTTGTTTTTGAATTGGAATTGGTTTTGCTTTCGGCTCTGTTAGGGAGGGAAAGCTGTTACACTGCAAAAAAAATTAATAACTAAAAACTAATTTTTTTTCCAATCAAATAAAAAAGAAAAGAAAGCTAAATCCTTTCAAAAACTAACCTAACTTTAGAAACCAAAAAAGAAAAACTCCCAACTATATCCTTTTTTTTTTTGGTGTTGCCTCCGTTTTGCCTTCGGCTTGCTTTGATGGCGTTTTTAATGGCTTTGTCTGTGGCACCCCTTTTTTTTTTTTTTGGTCAAAGGTCAAAGGACGGGGTCAAAGGGTTGCCTGGCCTAGGGACTAGCGGGGATAAATCAATGTGTGGTTATTATCGATAACGATTATTTGGGTCAAAACGAGGGCAATTACTTGACAAAAGTCGAGGCGATTGATAGGGTTGGATGGGTCCTAACAAAAGGACTCCTCGACTCCACGCTCTCATCAATTATTATCCTTATTGATGGCTTGCATGCTCCACCGATGACAATCCTGTGTAGTTATAACGCAAATCAGAGAGACACTTTCAACTGTTCTTCAAGTATTTATTCAATTTTAATTGCTTAAGCAGCTTAGAAAGGAAAGTTCTCTTTATCCTTCTTGATCCTGCGATAAATTTTTTTAGTAGAAAATCTTGCTCTTGCAGCTTCAACGTTGTGTCCAAAGTTTGCCTCAAATTACCGTCGCGCTACATAATTCAGGGAAACTTTTGCCCGCCGCTTAACTCCAGCCAGGATACCGATGCCAGGACACTGATGCTCTGATTCTCTGATTCCTGATTCTGAATCCAACTCCAAAACCAAAGCATGCATTCAACTTGGTTTTAATCAAGAAACAGTCAGAAAAATATTAATTTTTAACAGCTTTCGAGTTAGAAAACGAGTACCGGGTATTAATACCATTTCCTCGAACGCTTACAGGCTTACACTTAACAAAAACCCTTCTCTAAATCTTCTCTATTTCTAGTTTCTTTTGTTTGGAAACCCGTAAAACCCTTGACCATTATTTTTTCCAGTGTGGCATTCGCAGGCTGATTAGCGCGACAGAAGAGTTCGAGTTTGTCACTGCCTGGAAGCCCAAGCCCCAAACCCCAAACCCCAAACCCAATGGAAACTTTTCAATAAGCTAAACACTTGAAGCTGCCTGGAACTGCCTGACTGGATGACAGTCTGACAGATGGACTGACTGACTGACAGACTGACAGACTTTCTCGCCTCCAGACGCTAATGAATTCAAGCGAGGGGCATAAAAATGTTTTCCTTCTTTCGAATTTCCAGATGCAGATGCAGATGCAATGGCATCCTTGCATCCTTGCATCCTCTTGAAACTTGAAACTTGAAACTATGCATTTAATTGATTTCGAGTGCCTTTAGGCAAATAAAAGAAAAGTCTCTATCCTTGGTCCTTCGTCCTAGAGCAAGAGCAAACACATTAGCACACACCCTGCCTGCCTGCGTGAGATCAGGCGTCTTATGAAAATGTTTGTCTGGCATTTGAGCTTCGGCAAACCTCCTCCTACACTTAACTTTTATGGGAGCTTAACTTAATTAGAAAAGGCCATAAAAACCTTAAGCAGCCAGGTCCTGGAACACACAGGACATGCTAGGACAACATGCTATTTAGATTTTATTGAATCTCGAGAGAAAGAGGAAAAAAAAACTAACTTAACCAAATAAAGTGATTATGAAAAGTAACTCGGGAAAACCATGTCGAATGGCAGGATGCAACTTTTTGGGAATTTAATTAAATATTTAGCACAATTTTATTTAAAATTTAAAAGAAAATGTAATCACAATACAAGTTTCGATTGAAATGAATTATATTTTCCGCCTCTGAGCTCTGAGTTCTTGGAAATAGTCCTGCGATTAAGGCTATCGTTTTGTTTGTGAAACTTTTGACTAAAGCGAAGGAGCAGGAGGCGAAGGATCTCATTGCCAAATGGATAACAGTTAGCGGCAGGCTGTGGCATGTGTTGCAAGTTGCAATTCTGCCATCAAAAGGGGCAACTTTCTTCAGCTTTCTCCCTCATGTCTGGCTTAAAATAAGGTTAAGAAAGCCCTCGTTCACCCTTGTTCCATGCCATGGGAGTGCCATGGCACCCTTACCTTAATTTATGTGCACACTTTCAGTTTGAGCAGCACTGGAAATGTGTCCTATATGCCGCATATCCTTCTCCTTTACATACATATATACGCCGCCATTTTCAGATTGTTTGCGTTTGTGTTTGTGTTTTGTGCTGCTGTATGGGTGTCTCGCTGTTTGTGTATATAAATCAGAGCGGGAATAGGAAGTGCTTAGGTTAGCTTAGCTAAGCAAACTAGTTCCAGTCGAAATCAAACTTGAACAGAAACAGAAACAGAAACGGCCAAGTTTGTCTCGCAGCCCGCAGCTAACGAATATTGTAAGAAATATCCGGAAAACAATGACCCCATTACACTGCCAAAAAAAACGTTAAGAAACATGCAAAGAGGGAATATTTTTATGGAATATTATTGGGGAATCGATTTAGAAATCGTTTGAGGTATTGCTCTTGAGAATCAGATAAGAATTGGCGGAGATAAAGCCTATCTTTGGGTGCTTTATAGGGATTTCCATGGATTTTCGTGGATTTTTAGGAAGAAAAAATCGAAAAGTTATCGATATTTTGTTGCAGAATGATGGGGAATCGATGAAAATATTCCCCTTAAGAATCGCATAAGAATTGGCGGAGATAAAGCCTATCTTTGGGTGCTTTATATGGGTTTCCATGGATTTTCGTGGATTTATAGGAAGAAAAAATCGAAAAGTTATCGATATTTTGTTGCAGAATGATGGGGAATCGATGTAGAAATCGTTTAAGGTATCCCACTCAAGGATCGGATAAGAATTTCCAGAGATATAGCCCTCGTTCTAGGCCATATGTGGACTTAATGGATTTTTTCAAAATTTTCAAGGGGATCCATCAGAAAATTTTGAAAAAAATCTCAAAAATATTTTTATCCGAGATTTGAATGCAGATTGATAGGGAATCGATCCATGATTCGAAAGCTATACTTTGCTTAAGAATCGGATAAGGATTGACCAAGATATGGCCTTCGAAAGGGGTCGTACCTGGAAATCTAGAAAGATTTTCCCATTTTTCAAGGGAATTCATCAGAAAAATCGAAAAATTTATCGATATTTTGATGCAAATCGATAAAAGATCGATAAATTAAATCGTTAGAGGTATTCCTCTACTGAGTTATGGCCCTTGTTCTAGGCCATAAATGGATTTCGTTGGAAAAATGAGAGAAATTTTTGGCAAAAGACGGAAGATGTTTCCCCTCAAGGATAGGATTCTTATCCTGGCTGTGATATATTTGCAATTTCGAGTCATATTTTAGTTTTCAAATCAAAATCAAAAGTCCGCATAAACACAAACATTTATCATTTATCACATTTCAGAATCATAATGACCGTAATTTGTCTCAATTTTCTACAATAAATCTGCGTTTATCTCGCTTTATAATTGTCGAGTAGATTTTCGATTAAAGCCAGACCATTTCCCGTTTCCCGCCTACCTATTTATGGCGATAATTAAAAACAAATCCCCGAGCCGGCCAATGGGTTAATCGCAGGATTTATCCTTTTTATTGTTTTGCAAAGACGCCGCCTTGGAAAGCTTGCAAGATAATCCAGCAAGAAGAGGACCCAGGCAAGCACTTAGGCAGGACTAGGACCTAGCTCGCAAGGATTCGCTAGCAGCTGGGCCTGACAACTTGTTGGCCCTTTCGGTCCTGCCTCCTCCTCCTCCTCGTCCTTTGATATTATTTCCCGTTTTTGGCCACAAAAAAGACAAAAACAAACAAAAACAAAACAAAAAGCAAAGACGAAACAAAGCAGTTTTAGTCGCTTGTCGTGTGCAGGACTATTACCGTTAGTTGTTATCGTCTTGCCACCGTTATTGCTCTCTCGTCGCTCCTTGCTCCTGCCTCCTGCATCCAGCATCCTGCCTCCTGGCACTTGACACTAAACGAAAATGAAACTGAAAATTGTTGGCCGAGCCGCAGGCGGCGACAGCCCTAAAACAGAAACAAGTAGCAGCCTCTAAACCGAATCCTGAATGTCCTTTAAGGAATGTCCTTCCTGCAGCCCCAATGCGGGGATTTAGCGGGTTAATATTATATTTGAGACAAAGCTCAGGATAATGTTGGTTTTGGAGATGAACTCGAAACAGCCACTTTTTGTCTATTTTTTCCACACAGTGTGAGAAAAAGAGTTACAAATTAATAAAGAAATTAAGAAAATATGTTTGAAAATTAGTGGAAATAAATAAATTAATTATAAAATATTATATTTAATTAAAAAATAAAGCTGTTTTTGTAGCTTCTTGAGAGTTTTTCCTCCTATTTGTTGCTTTTTATTTGTTTTGTTTTTGTTTGTTTTTTGTTTGTTTTTGTTTGTTTTTGTTTGTTTTTGTTTGTTTTTGTTTGTTTTTGTTTTTGTTTGTTTTTGTTTTGTTTTTGTGATTTTTTGTTTTGTTTTGTTTGGTTTTTTGTGGCAGCCACAGAATATAAACCGGGGCAGGTGCCTTGCCACAGTGCATATGCTTTCGTTTTGGGAGATTCTTGTGGCAAGGCAAGGCAAGGCAAGGCAAGGCGTGGCAAGGCGGGGCGTGGCAGTTGCAAAATGTTTACAGTTTCACAGACACTTGAAAAAGTTATCCTTCTCTCTCCTCTCCAGGTTATTTATAGCCGTCGCTGTCGTTTGTTGTACCTATTTTTTAATAAGTTGTTTTTGCCCGTCGCTTGGCTTATATTTTGCATAAATTATGTCGCCACCCTTGTCGCCTCTTGCCACACACCTCTCTGCCCCATTTGTCAAAGTTGCAACTACTTTGAATAGCAGTGTACGCATGTCGCATATTTGTTTTCTGTGTATTTTATTAATGAGCTGCCACAAATTAAGTTGAATTTTTTTTTGGTTTTTGTGTCTTTTTGCCTCCTTAAATGTGCTTCCTCAAAATGTGGCAAGTTGTCGTCGTCTCACTCGCTCTTAGACGTTCAAAACACGCAGAGAAATTAAGAGATTTTAAGACTTTCTTTCTCTTATTTCTGTGTTTCAACAAAAACTCTTTAAAATTCCTTAAATAATGTTAAAAAAAATTGTAGTATACGATACCCGGTACTCTTTTAAGTACTTTTTGGATTAAGGATTATGGTATCAGACGATTTTAATACCCTTTTGGAGGATTCATTTAGGAAAAACGAGGATTATATAATACCCGGTACTTATTAGATTAAAGGAATATCATATCCCCCATATCGTATCCCCCATTTTTATACATTTTTAAGGATTAATTACAGAAAAATAAGAAAAATATGATACCCGGTACTCGATAAACTACTTTTTTGGATAAAAAAATATGATATTTTATCGGAATTTTCTACCTTTTGGAGGTTTATTTAAAGAAAAATAGGTTTATATAATACCCGGTACTCGTTTAGTCGTATCCATCAATTTTATACTCCCTGTAGGACCCATTTAAGAAGAGGATAGGATTATATGATACCTGGTAATCGTTAAATATGATATTTTCCCCAAAATTTTTACCCTTTAAAAGACTCATTTTGATCTAAACTCGATTTTCAAATATTTTAGAATAGACTAGTAGGTATACTACCCAATAGACCTACTGTATGATACCCGGTACTGATCAAACTACGCTTTAGATCAAGAATTATGCTATTTTTCCCTCCATTTTCTACCTTTTAAAAGATTCCTTTTTATCGAAAATCTCGTCTATATGATACCCGGTACTGTACTACCCAGAAGTGCTAATTTTTTTCTCCGTGTACCAGCTCTGTTTGGTATTTATCATTTATAATTGTTTTGACTGAGGCACAGGGACAGGGACAGGGACTGACTGACTAACTGGAGTCCTTTTGGTGTCGTTTTGGTGTCCTTTTTGGCAAAAGTCCGAAATCTGTGACCAGAAACTGCTGGCGGTTGAGGGGGCGTGGTCGTGTAACTGGTTTTCTTTGTGCATGCATATATTTTGACATTTTGACATGCATTAAATCAGTCAAGCGTAAGCCACTTTGAGCTTCCCATCCTTTGACTTTGCGGCAGGACCTCACCCACCAGAGCCACCCACTATTTTTGTCTAGGACTTTGTGGTCGCCAAGTTTCGAGCAAAGACGGGAAACCGCAGCCATCTACTTGAATTTTTAATGCATTTTTAGGGTAAGGTCCTGCTTGAATCCTCTTCCCCAATATATGCCCCCAACAATATTTTAGCTTCATGTTCTATTAATGCCGCAGGACATTATCGGAGAGGAGATTAAACCGGCTTTAACTTTGATCTCCGCCCTTGGCAAAGATCTCCTTTGACTTTCCAGGATTTCCAAAAGCAAACATTTCTTAAAACTAAAATTTACAAATATTATTTCCCCCCTTGAGGCGATTTTTAGGTCAAGTTCGAAGAGGTTTTCGGACTAGAATCTATATCTCCGTAGATATATCTCTCCAAAGCTATCCCTGGGCTAGCTCGTCCTTATTTATGGCTCCCTGACAAACGCAGATTTGGCGCTGGGAGCAACAAACAGTTTTGCAGGAAATTTATGTGGCCAGAAATTTGCACATGTTAATTGCTAACAAGACGAAGGACGAAGGACGAAGGACAAAGTAGTCCTGGCAAGGCTTCTACAATTTATGGATAAATTATCGAATTTATTTTTATTTTGTTTTCTTGGCTCGGCGTGTGTTTACTTTCAGATTTCTTTCAAAATTTCGCTGCAACAATTTTTCATAATTTTTGCCGCTGGCATAAATCAGCGTTCTAGGGGGGGGGGGGTTTCTAGGGGGGGTTTTCTAGTCATTTATTTTGGGGCAACAGTTTTTCAGTCACCGCACGCAAGCCCAACCTCCCTCAAACCCTCACAGCCTCACAGCCTCATTTTTTTTATCCCCTTCTCCTTTTATTATTTTTTTTCTGCCAACAACAACAGCAACCAGAGAAAGAAGGAAAATGTGGTCATAGCGGTAAAGGGGGGCTCTGTGTGTGTGTGTGTATGGGCGGGTGGGCGTTGCAAAGTACAGACAAAAAAAAAAAGGAGAGAATAATTCATGTTGATTCGTGTTTTAGAATCAAACAAAAATTACAATTCAGGTCAAAGTTTAACCTCAAAAAAGAATGCTTTATTTTTTGTCAAAAATCTATACTTTTTTTCTTGCAGTGTGAGAACTCGAATGAAAGAGAGCGCCAATGTCTGGCACAATTACGACAGGCTCCAACAGCAACAGCAACAGCAACAACAACAACAGCAATAACGAACGAAAACCCCTTCGGTCCTCGTTCCCGTTGTCGGTTATTACCGTTACTCTTTGGCGTCTTTAATTAAGGCAACGGACAGCGGACAACGGACAGCGGACAGCGGTGGGTAGTGGGTGAGGGTGGAGCAAAAAAAATTTTAATTTGTTTGTAATTAATATGCTGAGGTTTGGTTTTCCTCGACAAGAATGCATCACGAAGGGCA
Source organism: Drosophila vallismaia (assembly GCA_035047325.1). NCBI lineage: Eukaryota > Metazoa > Arthropoda > Insecta > Diptera > Drosophilidae > Drosophila > Drosophila vallismaia. The sequence continues at coordinate 7,360,538 of JAWNPU010000025.1, read as the reverse complement.
TTGGTCACACTGGCGCTGTCTCTGACGCTGACGCTGACGCTGACGCTGACGCTGGCTTTGGCTCTGCCTCACAATAGAGCGGTCACTCCTGGGGATTATTAACAGACATTCCAACATTCCAAAAAGCTTTAAACTTTACGAGACTATTTTTTAAAACCCTTTTATTTACTTTCTCATTTATATTATTTAGAGCTTCTTTTTATCAATTAATTTATTACCAATATTTTGTTATAAGTTCAATAACACTCACCTGATGCTTCCCAAAATTTTGGACACTACCAACTTGTTGGCAAAAGTCATTCAAAGCCGCCTTTGTTTCTTTTCAAGTTTCAAGTTTATTTATAATGTTATTCAGTTTCTTGTTTTTGCACTCGACGATTAACGGTACGCGATCCAAGCCCACAAATTCCGGAACTATGCGAATGATATTAGGATAACGGCACTTCAGAGACCGCTAATGTCGCTGCGGGGACTCCTGATTCTGGATATCGTACAAAAGCCGCGCGCACGTGGCTCTGGCCTCCTTTGGGGCCATGGCTAAATGGTTGTTGTGGAAATGGAAATGGAAATGGAAATAGAAAGCGAAGGAGTTCCGATGTTCTGTTTCTTACGCGTCACTGCGAATCATCACTCACAAAAAAATAAATAAATATTGGCGCTGCCTTCGACTGGGGGCGAAATGCACTTGAAAAACCGCGAGTTGGCTGGATTTATTGGGTGTTTTCGTTCGCGACTCGAGTTTTTTCGGGAGCTTTCATCCGCGCAGCATCCGTGGGGCTTGGCAATTGAAATTGAATTGAATTGAAATGGCACCAGCCGGCTGGATGATTACAGTGTGGGGAATGGGGGGCCAAATATATCGATATCGAAAGCCCCAATGGTCTGGTTCATTTTGAGGCAGTGTATCCACACCCCAAGCAGCTATCGACCTATCGGCGCCACAAACGGAACCGGTTCCATTTGAAAGTTTAAATTATGTTTCTTAGCCAAGGAGCATATCGTATTTTACAAATTAACTAATTAAAGCAAACTTTTTACGACTAATACGCTACCTATAGGCTTTTTATAGATAACTTAGGGTAAAGAGTTCTGCCTGCTGTTCTGCTGTGATAAGATTGATTTTTTTAATCTATTTTCAGTTTTCCTATTCTTTGTGAATTTAAAAGTAAAAGAAGTTCTTAAAAAGGGAGTCTTACGGTAATGTGGCCTATAATTTAAATTGATAAAGAAGTCTTTCGTTGATTAACTTCGTTAGACCTGAAAGAAAACAAAATATATATTCGATTAAATAGAAATCTTTTATATTTCGTAAACCTTATTTAACACACCTATATTCACTTTATTATATAACTGTGATGACTAATTGTTAAAAAAATAAGCGAAAATGTATTAAAGAAACCTGGCCTACTTAAATTTAAGCTTAAAAACGAACTATCGCCATCACTAAAAATTAACCTACCAAGATATAATAAGATTTCTTAAATAAAAACATGATATTAATAATATTTTAAACATATATTGGAGTATTAAGAGTGTATTAGATATATATGTTTTAGATATATATAGATATATTATATATTCGACTCCGAATGAAACCAGATTCGATCAAGTAGGCGAGTTGGCAGCACTCGACACTATCGACAGTATCGACACTATCGATAGGCAGCCAGCAGGCACTCATCTCTTGAACCGACAGCAAACAACTCGACAGCTACGTGGCTGCCAAATTAAAGTAAATTTTTAGCGATTTGCTGGCCTAGAAACCTAAACCACGATGCAACCGATGTTCGCCAAGCTGCTGCTTATACTGGGCAGCCTGCTGATCCTCGCCAGGAACGGCAGCGCGTTCATTGTCAGCGTGGATGCCCACAACGAAGAATGTTTCTTCGAGAATGTGGAAGGCGGCACCAAGTTTGGTAAGATTGTAGCGCGATTTTGTGGCGTAGATTGGTTGGGGATTAATGCCTTTGTTTCTTTTGACTTAATAGGTGTCACCTTCGAGGTGATTGACGGCGGCTTCCTGGACGTAGACATCAAAATCAGCGGTCCCGACAATCATGTAATGCACGAGAGCGAAAAGGAGTCTTCCGGCAAATACACTTTCGTGGCGCCCTCGAAGGGCACCTACACCGTCTGCTTCAACAACGAGCGCAGCAGCATGACCCCCAAGCTGGTCATGTTCTCGATCGATGTGGGTGAGGCGCCGCAGCGTGCTCCCGGCGCTCCCGGCGAGGAGGAAGTGGGCCACACCAAGCTGGAGGACATGATCCGTGAGCTGTCCGGCACTCTAACTAGCGTCAAGCACGAACAGGAGTACATGCACGTAAGTTACGCGGCGGGTTTTGGGTTAAGAAGTCAAAGGAGTAACCTCTAACATGGCAGAAAAGAGCTCTGTTACTCATACTTTTCTTTCCTTTCCAGGTTCGTGACAAAATCCATCGTTCGGTGAACGAGAGCACCAACTCCCGTGTGGTCTTATGGTCCACGTTTGAGGCCCTCGTCCTGGTCCTGATGACCGTTGGCCAGGTCTACTATCTGAAGCGCTTCTTTGAGGTGAAACGCGTCGTGTGATCCTGCCCGAAGAATAACTGGATAGATAGATAGAGGGCTGTGTGCCTGAGGAGAAGGTGTTGCTGTCTCAGATTAATTTAAATGAATTATTCCTTTTGTAATTAAAATAAAAAAAAAAAACCAAAACAAAAACAGAAATCATATTGTTAAGTTACTGACTTCCCGAAGGAACATCCTTTTCTTGGGTTATTAATATTAAGTAGCTTAAATGAAAGATAGTAGAGGTTGCTATTCCACTAAGAAAGGTTTAAATTTTCAAGATTAATATATATAGTATAGAAAGTATATATTATATATATATTTTTGTATTCCGATTCATCGATAACAAAATCGTTTTCCCTCAAAAGCTTCGAGCTGTTCGGATTTGTGTTTCACGTCAGTTGCTCTAAATGCACAGACGAAATCTGATTCAAATTATATTTCTAATAATGGCTGATTTGTGTGGAAATAATTCGTATTCCTTTGCCGCCGCTTCACAGTCCGTGAACCCGAACTTTAACCAGAAAATATGGCAAGAGCTTCGCAGTCTAAAGAAACACGAGGCCCCGGTGGATTTGAAATTGTTTGAGGCCGTGTCAGAGGGTTTTCCCCATCTGGTAATTATTCTAATACGATCTAAGCTTATCTATCAATTATGGTTTGAAACTTATTCTAGTTCGGAATTGATACTTGCCGCGTAAAGTCCCAACCGAAGGAACGGGGCAATGCCATCGAGCAACAAATCCCATCTTCCTATCCTGTGATTCACGAAAGGACTCTCCAGTTGTATATCAACTTTCTGGATCATAAGCTTAAATTTGGTGGGTATAGGATAGGATAATGGTATATATTTCTATATAATATATATATATATTTCTATATAATGATTCATAAAGTTTTATCAATTATATTATGAGTAATTTGAATAACTTTTCAAAACTTTTTTTCATGTCAAAAAGTCATGCTTATCATGAGGCTGATTATGAGTCATATATGAGGCTGATTTTGTAATTTTTAGTTTATTAAGAAATTAGAAGAAGGATTACAAAGATAGAGGATACTCAATAGCTTAATCTCCCCTTTAGGCACCAAGAAGGAGCTACAGATCTACAAGGACATATCCATTACCGACTTTGTCCACCGCCTCCTGACCAAGAGATGCGTCTGGTTCTACGGAGGCGACGACTTCTACTGCACAATGAAGGGAAAAATAGGGAATGGGGGCTTCGAACTGGTTGGAACCAATGCCGAAAAGCCGGGACTCAACATGGACTCCGTGCTCAGCTACGATGAGATCAAACTCTCTGCTCTGCTGTACGTCTCCAGCCACTCGGAGTTTATAAACAACGGATCCAGGGATAATGCCGGCCAAGTGGTCAAGGACAAGAAAAGCATCGAACCGGATGGCGTGATTATTGGACTGATTGGAGCCCGTTTTGAGAGACCAAACGTAATGGAGTACCAGGACATTATGATAACAGAGGATCAAAACACTTTTCAACGTGGATATGGCGACCAGAATGCCTCCACTGGACAGACGGATCTCCGTCGCATCTGGCGCAACTTCTACGAGGAGCCGGTCGACTTCACTTTTGACCAGTTGCTCCAAACGGATCAGGGGAATGATAAGCGTTTCGAGAAGGTGTACGACGGCTTCTTCGACCACCGGGTGATGCGCAAACGCTACGCCAATACCTTCGATACCTTGCTGGTGGAGGCGCAGGCCAGGGCCAAGAAGGCGGGTAAACCCGCGTACATCCATGTGGTGGGCATCGGCCTGGGCGTGTGGAGGGCCGCCAGCCAGCAGCCACAGACCTTCTTTGAGGCTTTCGAGGACTCGCTGCGGCGTTTGGGCGAACGCCTAGACCACATTGGGGTGGTTCACTTCTCCTGGTTCAAGATCAAGGGCGCGGGCTCGCTCTATGATGGCTCATTTTTGCCGCTGCGCAAGCATATCCGGGGCGGGATCAGGATCAAGAACTCACCGCGTAATCCCAACGACAAGCTGCCCGAGGACATGCTGCCGGTAGTGACCTATGCCTGGGACGGGAATGCTCTGCCGGGCAATGAATTCTGGGATGTAAGTCTGTGTATCTAGAGGGGATTCGGACTTAAGTCTTCTCTTTTATTTCAGGGAGCACTGGTCAGCACTGGGGACCCGGCTGCGGCTTGTTCCACTTTGATTTCGGAACTCCAGAACCCGCATATAAATACCGAATATATGTCTGGATCCAATTTGCATATCGCCTCCGTGGAGCACGGTTTGGTCCATGTGGGCGAGTATGCCCGGCTCGTCAGCTCCTAAGGGAACTCGTCTTTAATTTTTGGACTTTTTGATACAGACTTTACTCAAACCCTTTGTGATTTTTATTTAGAACTTGGCTTTTGATGTAATATCTATTAAATTGATAATAATAATAAATAGTTCTTTGGAGAACTATAGATGGTTTAAAGGATTTTTAGTTTATCAATATAATTCCTTCTAAAAATGAATGAGTTTTAGGAAGAAAAGATCTTCTTCAAGCATTACTCTTCTTATAGAAAGCAAGAAATCATTGAAATGATCCTGGAATAGAAATTTTTTCCCAGGAAAATATTAATCCAATTAAACTGAATTCAGCAGAAATATAAACCTGAAGCCAGGGGCCCTTTGTTTATAAATTTTATTACAACTTTTCCCCATAAAAATTTGCCTATTCAGCTTCACGAGAAACGAGAAACGAGAAACCTCGAACCCTCGAGTTTCTGGAGACGTCGCCAATAGGATAATGTTTCTGATTCCGAATCGATGTCGATGTCTAGCCAGATTGTCGGGAAAACCGCCCGCATATGTACGAGTATCTCGGATCTCGATTTAATGGGAAATCAATTGTTTGGATGTTCGTGTTAACCATTATTGAGTTCGTTTATTGAAATTGAATAGAATTATTAGCTGCCAAATGACAGAAATGTGATATTATTGTATGTACTGTATATAGATAGCAACAAGAAACACAAAAAACTCCCATATATGTACATATACATAATATATATATATATATATATCTGTATTGTAATATCTATAAAATATACATATATGGGTCAACAGCAACTCCCGCCCTTACAATTTTCATTAATAATTAATTTGTTATTTTTGTAACATTGCATTGGTTGTTGTTTTTTTTTGTATTCTGTTTAGGTTTTGGCATTTGAATTTGTTGTTCAAGTATTAAAAATGATCGTATATCGTATTTAACTATATGTTTTTGTTTAATATATAAAACCGTGTATCTCTTCTGAAACGGCGTATATCGAAAACAATGATATAACATTCACAACAATTTACGCTCAATTATTAAATATTAATGATTTAATCCGATTTGAACATATTTTTTTTTTATATATATATATATATATTTATTTATTTAATATATCAACAATCTGCACCGAAGAGTGACGCAGCTGCATCTCCATCTCGTTCGCTTTCAACTTCGATATAGCTTCAGGTTATAGATTGCCTTACATATGTACATACTCGTATATATATAATATATATATATATCAGATTCAACTAGATATCGTTCCGTAACATTATGTTTTTTTTAGTTAGGTAGTTAATAGTTAATAATTAGTGCGAGAAACAGTATAATAAAATCGACAAAAATCCAGCACACACGAGTATATATGCTTCAAATATGATTTAGTTCTGGATCTATATATAGGTAGGTATCGTTAACGGTTTAGTTAAGGTATTTAAGTCTAGGTAAGTAGGTATAAGTAGATATATATATATAATGTATAATGCATGAAGATCTTCTCCAAACTGGGTGCTCTAATAATTAATTAAGTCCAAAAAAACAGCCAAACTTTTGCCACTCAAACATCGCGACATTAACAAGAACAACAAATATAAATAAGAGGATTATATCTTTCTTGTTTTTTGTTTTTCTCTTTTCTAATATAACATTTTGCAAATGATTCAACTGGTTTTTAAGTTTAAGCTAAATACAAAATAAAATCTTTGAAGTTTTTCATGCAATTCATGCGTGAGCAGATGGCCAAAAACCAATGATAATAATATGAGTTATAATTATAATATAAAAACTAACATACTATATAGTATTTCTATAAAAAAAACAAAGGTAATTATTTCGGGCCAGATATGGAGGCTGCAACCAGCTGCATTTTAGCTGCCCCGCTAATTAAATTCAATTAAAAACAGCTTTCAACGTAACTCTTGAGGCTTGGGGCTTGAGTCACCCAAGTTCGACCCCCTCTCTACGGATCGTACATATTTCTTGTTTGTTTTTTTTTTCTCGGTTTTTTTTTGGTTTTTTTAACTATATTATATATATATATATATATGGTATATATATGTGTAATGTATATAACATCGGCGATAACAAGATATCACTCGTCATGTCCGTTTTTATTGTACTGCCTGTGTTGCGTTGCGTGTACGTTGCACGTCATTCTTTGGTGGATGGGCGTATTATTTGCTATAAATCGAGGCGCCAGCGCTTCTCGCTCCGATCGCCGGCACCACATCCTCCTCCTCCACGTCCTGTTTCCATTGAAATCTTACTCATCGTAGTCGCTGATGAGCAGGCCACGCTTGCCGAATCCCAGCGAGGAGACGGCGGCCAGATTGGGCGTCGTGTCGATGCCCTCGAACAGATCACTGGTGGCGGAGCTGTTCAGCGAGTTGAGGGTCACGTTGAAGGTTGATCGCCCGGTGGCAGCCGTGTGGAAGCGATCCTGCAGCTGCTGCTGCCGCTTCAGCCGGTCCAGCTCCTCCCTCAATGCCTGGTTGCTGGCCCTCAGGCTGTCCGCCTCTCGCAAACAGTCGCGTAATCTTTTGGGGGAGATGTCAGAGAGAAAAACGAGTCATATTTTTTTTCAGTTCAATTCTATTCCGATAAGCGGGATATACATTTGTATACTGATTCATCTGGGAGCCCCTCAACCTCAACCTCAACTTTCAGATAAATTCTTATCCATTCTTTTTGAAGGGGAACAACTTATGGGGGTTCCTTATGGGGGATAAGGGCTCCTGGAAGAATCATAAACTTACGTGTCAATCTCGCCCTGCATGCTCTTGATGTAGTCACAGGCCTTGATCAGGATCTGGGACTTGGAGTCGTTGGGCGGCGTCCGGCCGCTGGGACTGGGATTGCTTTTGGTGCTGCTGCTGCTGGGACTGGTGCTGGCCTCGCTGGAGCTGGAGCTCAGGCTGGGCAGCATCTCTTTGAGCTTGAAGATCCAGCAGTTGATCTTGTCGCGTCGCCGGCGCTCTACCTCGTTGTGGGTGGCGCGGCGCTTGTCGTCTCGCTTCTTGTACGCCTCCAGCTTGCTGGTGGGTGTGGCAGAGGCAGAGGCAGAGCTACTGGTGGCAGGAGCCGGAGCTACTGCAGCAACCGTTTCTGACGGAGATCGCTGATAGAGCACCATGGGGGCAGGAGCTGGTGCTGGTGCTTGGGGAGCAGGCGCCACCGCAGGAACGGAAGTCTTGCAGGAAGGAATTGTGGTCGTGGTGCTGGTACAGGATGCAGTTGCAGTGGCAACGGCGACTTGGAGCTTTTCGCTCAGCACATCCGGTTCAATTTTAATGGCAGACTTGGTCGGGGCACACCCCAGGCTGGTGTCCTTCACCAAGTATATCTCACAGCCAGTTGGCAGCTGCAGGTTGGTGGGCAGCAGGGCGTGGACATCCAGTTCGGAGCCGGGCTCCTGCTTAATGGCATAATACTCCTGGGACCCGTCGTCCTCGTCCCCCGAGTTCTCCTCGCCGCAAATGGTGAGGAATATTTGGGCACCGCCGACGCCAGTGCTGCTGCTGCCGATCAGCGGATTGCCCGACGTGCTGGTCAGGATCAGGCTCTGGCCGCTGGCAAATGGGCTGCCGATCAGATCAGATGGATTGGTGCTGGATTGGATCAGAGGTCCGGGAGCCATCGCCGATGTGGCCAGCTCCAGCTCCAGACGTGGCCGCTTGCGTACGTTCATCCTTGCATCGCCACGCACAATCCGGAGCCCAAAATCCGCCGTACTGTTCACGTAACTAACTGCCGAGTGCCGCCGAGTCTGCCAAGTCCACCTCCAACCCTGCTGAGATCTGGTGCTGTGTGACGCTCCAACGGGTATTAACTGCCGCGGTGGCTGGCTGCCGGATGAGCGAGGATTACCGAGCTACGAGGCGATGAAGCGGACACTTCTGTTTGCTCTGCCATTTAACAACACAATTTGTTGTTGGCAATAACAAATTATTTTCGTTTAGAGTGACCGTTTAATCGTTTAGTGTAGCTTTTTTTCCTTAACTGACCAGTGTTGGTCAACTGTCCGTTACAAAATCCCAACTCTAAGCTTTTTTGGTATTTTTTATGTTATTTTTTTTTTTTTGATTTCAAGTTTTAAATTATTTTAAATAAAATAAATACAGAAAGCAATTGTTAACTTTGGTTTATCTTTCACAGAATAAAGGAGGGAATATTTTTAAACTATATATACGAATATAATATATAGACTCCACATAATCGACGCAAATAACGGTCTCACTGGCCGCCAAAATGTCGTTGCCTTCGCAATTTTTAAAGAATTTAAAACGTTTCCGACTGGTGACCTTCGATGTAACGGATACGCTGCTGCGCCTGGATGACCCGCTGCGACAGTACCACCAAACGGCCACGGAATGTGGAGTCACTGGCCTGGAACGCGGCCAGCTGGAGCAGTGCTTCCGCCAAAGCTTTGCGGCCATGAGCCGGGAACATCCGAATTTCGGACGACTCTCGCCGGGATTGAGCTGGCAGCACTGGTGGCTGGAGCTGGTATCCCGCACATTCACCTGCGCCAGTCCTGGCGTCTCTCCAGAGCAGCTGGAGACGATTGGCCGGCGATTGATCACGATTTTTCGAACCAGCAAGTGCTGGGGTCACATTGACGGCGCCCAGGAGCTGGTGCAGTGCGTCCGCAAGGCCGGCAAGCATGTGGGTGTCATCTCCAACTTTGATCCGTCGCTGCCCGAAGTCCTGGCCGCCATGGGCTTCGCCAACAAGTTCGATTTCGTCCTGACTTCCTACGAGGCCGGAGTTATGAAGCCCGATACCGGCATCTTCCAGATCGCTCTGCAGAGACTCAACATCCGGCCGGAGCAGGCCCTGCACATCGGCAACAAGCTTGACATGGACTACACGGGAGCCAGGAACAGCGGCTGGAGCGGACTGCTGGTGGCCGGCGATCAGACGGACGTCTCCAGGCACTCCTTCAGCAGCTTGTCCGCCCTGCTGAAGGCTCTGGAAACCAAGGACATAGCTTGGTGACCTCCGCCTCGACTTTCTTAAACGGTGCTTGACCCCTGGCTGTAGCTTTGCTTTAAGGACATTTTGTTCTTCATTTTATGGCTTTACTAATTTTAGTTTTTGTTCAACTTTAAGAAGAAATACAAATGTTATTTAACTTAATATTATTTTTGTACCTTTTTGTTTTAGATAGAGAGAATAATAGTCAATAAAAACGAAGCCATATATTATATATTTAAAGGATTTACTTTAAGGATCTCCTCGAACTTGGTTTTCGAAATAAAGTTCCATTTAAAAAAAAAAAAAAAGAAATCCAACCATTATCTTTCGTTAATTAATATAATCTTTATTAAGGTTTTCGGTTTTATAGCATATTTTTATAGTTAATGGATAAATCTAGAGGATATATCTAGAGTTACGGCGATCCTATATTTAAAGAGGATGTTCGAGGGGTCAGAGTTGAGAAACGATTCTTAAGAAATTACTTTAAAAGCTTTTGAAGATCACGCAGGAAACAAATTAAAATCAAAGATACACAAAAATTGTATAGAATATCCTGCCCGAACATCCTTTCTTATGGCGACTAGTTGGATTAAGGATTAATCTATTCCTGAAGACTTATCCAGTATTGCGGTTCTATACTCTCTCTCTCACACACCCACACACAGACACACTGACAAAAAAATATGGTATAAAAGCTAGTTAGTTGGTAACCCGATTTGGTTTCGGAATGTGCCTGTCCACTACGTCGCCTTGGTGGCCTTGGCCGGCATCTGGGCCTTGGCGGCCTTCAACTGCTCGAGATTGAACTGCTTGCGGATCTCGGTGGAGACCTGACGGATGACCGCATCGGTGTTGGCCTTCAGATCCCGCTCTAGGACATCGATATCGACGTCCTTGCTCTCCAGCCGCATCTGCATGTCCGAGTAGAAGTCACAGAAGAGCACCGGCTCGTCGGAGCCGTTCGGTGTCCGGGTGCTGCAGTACTGGCCCCGCCGGTGCAGGTCATCGTTGCCCGACTGCGGATCCAATCCCAGCAGGCGTCGGGCGCCGAGGGGCAGCTGCTGCTGGATGAGGCGCTCGTGCGACTGCGAGATGTGCTGCTTCAGCTTCTTGAACTCCTTCACCTCGTTCTTCATGTACTTCACGTAGCTGTACATCTTGGAGGTCTTCTTGGTGAGGTTCTCCAGGCAGGTGATGAAGTTGCGCACCTGCTGGGTGCGCGGCAGGGTGCTGGGATCCAGGCGCTCCGCCTCATCGAAGTGCTGCAGCGATCGGTTGAAGTCGTGCTTCATGGCCAGGGCGGAGGCGAGCACCACATGGTTCTCGGCCACCTGGGGGGCATGCTCGACGGCGGCGGTCAGTATGGTGTCGGCATCGGCCAGGCGGCCCATTCGGAAGAGTATTGTGCCCAGGCTGAGCAGCGGAATGTCCTTGAAGATGGGCGGAGCCAGCAGGACGGCCAGCCGGGCGCAGGGCAGCGCCTCCTTGGCATTGCCCTTCATCCGCCAGTAGTAGGAGCTCAGGGTGTGGAATTTCCAGGACGAGGGATGATGCCGCAACCCGTCCACGGCGAATCTGCGGGTCAGCTCTACCGTGGCCGTGCCCACGTTCGGGTCGTGCTCTCGCTCCACGTACGCCGCGGCCAGCACCTCCGGCCGGAAGCTGTCCAGGTGATCGTAGGTGGCCGGACCCACCGACAGCTTGTGGTAGTCGCTGCAGACCGGCTCCATGCCGCCGGAGCCACCCTGCTGGTGGTGGAGCTCCCGCTGCTCCGGCAGATTGATCCGCTTGAGCTGCTCGGGTGTGATCTTCAGGTAGGACATCCGCTTCTCCAGCATGTAGTAGTCCATGGCGCACTTGGCCTGCTCGGCCAGGTCCTCGCCGAAGCGCATGGAGAAGCGCAGGTGCTCGACGATCTGCTCCCGCTTGCGCAGCAGGTCCAGGTAGGAGCGCTCCACGTACTCGCTGTACCGGATCTGATCCATAAAGGCCGCCAGATTCTGCGGCTCTCGCATGTGGAACGGCGAGTCGAGCTTGGGGACGATCTGCTCCTCGCGCAGCACCCAGTGGTTGCAGGCCAGGAGCGCCTGGAGGCAGCCCAGCAGGACGGCCATCGGGCAGAGGCGCATCTTGTCAGGATTTGGCGGATTGCGGCGGAAACACTTGGTAAATACAAACGATTTTTTGGCAATGGTTCCTATTAGGGGATCAGCTGTTTACCCGGCAGAACTGAACTATCGATGAACTATCGATATTTTTTTCGTTTTCGATAAATAATTTTGAAAAATATGATTTGTTGGGAGCTTTTATTGAAATAATTTAATTCGTTTAATTCGTTTCTTTAATTTCAAATATTCCGAAATCAATATAAGTTTTGGAATACTTTTCGAAATTTTGAATAGACGATTGATTTTCTATTTGGTGGCCAAGTCCTTGGCGGGAATCCTTTTCTCCGCCTCCCGTTTGGCGGCAGCTGCTTCCCTCTCCTGTCGGATCAGCGCCAAGCGGGCCAGATCCGCTTTCGCCTCGGTGGTCTTTCCCTGGGCATGGAGCTTCTCGTATCGACGCCGTGCCTTCTGCTTCTCGATCTCCTCCCGTTCGCGGCGGGAGAGCTCTGGCATAGAGCTTTGGTCAGCTCTGGCTGGTCCAGTTCCCTGCGTTTGGTTGACATTCTTGGACATGCGGTTCGGATTCTCGATCTCAATCAGGGCAGCCACGCCCTTTTTGTCCACTTCGGAGGAGAGCTCTTCAGTTTCTGATTCAGAGTCCGTTCCATTTTCCTTTCTTGTTTCTTCTGCTTTTTCGTTGTCTTCAGAATCTTCGGAGCTCTGACGCAGCTCTTCGGGTGACGTGAAATGGCGACTTCGTCCTTTGTGATTAACAAACTTTCCACGAGGCATGGTGAGGATAAACGGGGATATCCTAATCCTAGTATGGGCTCAGCGTTTTTCAAAAAATCGCGGCTTATCGATTGTTCGACGCCAGCGCCCTCTGTTGTTGGTACTTGCCTATGTTAACTTTTTAACAGAGGCCATAACAGTGCGCAAGAGCGCCAACTTTCAAATGAATTTCAAATGAAAATTATTAACTAATTAATTTGAATTTCTAAACTCCGTTCGAAAGTGAAATTTTGACACAAAAGACGGGGTGTCGATATAAATAAAATATGGAATTATGTACTTGGGATTTCATTAAATATTCTTTCTTCTTGTTTTCAATAACTTTTTGTGGTTGGTTCGTTTCTCGAAAAATCGTTTCCCGAAAATAAAAATGCATTCTCCGCCATTTTGTTTGTCGCTGCCACAGTTGCAGCTGCAGCATCCCAAACGCCTTCCCATTGGTTGATTTTTCTCCGATTTTTGCTGCCACGGAAAAACCAGTTTTGGTTGCAGTGATTTTCTTTCAAAAAAAAGTAGAAAAAAAAAAGCAAAACCGGACAATAAAAATAAAATAACTTGAAATTTTGCTTTGAATATTTGTGTCAGCACATTCCTGAATGGCAGGCAGCAGGCAGAAGGCAGCACAACACACAAAAAATTAATAAAAGAAAATTACAAATCCGAATATCATGCATCTCATTAACAGAAACTCTCACATATAACTTATTGATTTTTTGCCGCAAAAACCAAAAAAATAACCAAAAATTTAATGCACGAATTAATTATAAATTCCGTTGGTGCCCGCTACGAAAGCGGCCAAAAACCAAAAAAAAAAAAGAAGCCAATTCATGGTAAATACTTGGTGTTATCTCCTCTTTATTATTTCGTTTGAATAAATCCAAGAAATGCAAATGAAACTTCTTTATTTATGGCTTTTGCTTAACCCTCAAGTGTGATGCTGTTGGATGGGGTTTTTTTTTCTTCGTTTTTTTCAATCAACTTTATGCACTTGTCCGGCCTCGTTAGAAAGTAAATGCCTCCCAGCTCCCACCACCTATTTGCCACGCCCCCTTTTGGAGCCATGTAAATGAGAAGAAATTAGTGGCAGGCACTTTGGTAATGGAATTCTAATTGCGTAGACGCACTTTCCAGCTGCGTGCGTCAACTTTTGGATACGATCATCCATCCAGATCGAGGCGGAACATATTTACGGAATATATTTACGACTTTTTTTTTTTTTCTATCAGCCAAGTTGCAGGTGGAGGCAGGTGAGGTGAGCCAATCCAATCCAATCCAATCCAAGACAAGACAAGACAAGCCAAGCCAAGACGTTTTGCGTAGGTCGCTCTGGGTGTGGGTCTTTGGGTATGGGTTTGGGTTTGGGTTTGGGTTTGAGAAGTGCCAGGTACAGTGGGTACTGACAGAATGCTTCTCTCTTTATAAATGAATTCGATTAAATGGAAAATATTTTCTAGGAAAAAGTAGGATAAATCAAAACAATAATATTAACATAATAAAATATGCATCCATATTTTGCATCTATATAAATATCTCTTTATAAATATTTTGTATATAAATGTTTCTATATAGTTATCTCTTTGATATATTTTATATTCTTTTGAAATATCTCATTCTTTGTTAGACCAATTCCATTGGCAGACACTGTGGTGTTGATTTGGACAATGGACGAGACTCTTTCGCCGATACGATCGCCTCCGGCTGGCGTGAAAAAAAGCTCTCGGCGGGTACACTTGTGTACAATATTGACTGTATCTGTACTATATAATATTGTATGCACTGCGGCAGATGTCTTGACATCGAATTGGGTCGATGACAGATTGCGGCACGGAGTCCGGACACCAGAGACCCAACACTAGAGACCAGAGACCCGAGGACTGAGGCTGATTCTGATAAAAAAAAAATAATAAAATAAGAAATACCAATCGTTTGGTGAACTCGGCTGCTGATTCTCTTTCAGGTAAAGTGTCTATTTTTTTGTTAACAATTCCCCATGTTGTTCTTTATTTTTTGTTGGGTTGTAATCACAATCAGTACTTGATATCGAAATATCAGTTAACAAGTCGTTGGAGGCGCTTGTTGGCGTTCTTGTTTCAGCTACTGTAGCTACATTTTTTTGTTAGCTACTGTTTTTGTTTTTTTAGGTAAATCCTAAAAGGGTTCACCCTTTGATCTGGAAATGGTTTTTGGCTAATAGGGCTAACCTGGATCACACCCAAGAGCCTCCTCCTGGTTGTGGGAATTTACGATGCTTCATTGGCATTCAAAAAGCTGGCTTGGCTTCCCGACTTGGACCTTTTTTTTTACATTTTATTTTAACTAAAATTATAAAAAAAAAAATAAACAGTAAAAAAAAAGAGGGAAAAAATGACGCAGTTCAAGCTGTGATTTGGAATGTTTATTGGCTTTTGTTGGCCATTTTTTTTTCTGGATCTTTTCAAATTCAATCGTAATCAAAATTAATCGTAGAAACTTTAATCCCGCTAAGAAATCTGTTTCTTTTTAGCCAGATTTCTGTCAAAGGTCAATTTCGCTTTCTATGCCCTGTAAATCATGAAGGGTAGATTGATTTTGTGAAGAGTCTTGAACTTAGAACCCATTTACTAATCCTAACCTATTTATTGTTAGAGGTTAACTTTTGCTTTTCGTATATTCTGTAAATCCTTTGAAATTGATGAGGTATTCCAATATTCGACTTCCCTTTTTTTAGTTCATAAATATTATTCGCTGTCGCTGAACTTTCACACCACGTGTGAGCTAACCTTTTGTGGCCAAATCTTTGGAAATGCCAATCTTCTTTGTTTGGCTTTCTGCCTTTTTGGCTTTACCATAAAGTAGAAAACATATAAATCAATTGTTGGCTTTAAATAGATCTTATTTCAATTGTGGCTGGGTTTAAATTTAGTCAAAACACTCCAACTCGTTCTATTTATAAAAATGTTGAGTAAAATTATAAAAACTGCGGGGCCTCGTGTTCAACTTTCCACTTAAAAAAAAGGGCTAAAGGCACAGAGAGAAAAGCTTCGGGTTTATAAAGAGGTTTTCATAAACCCCAATTGTGGGTGGAAGAATATTTATAATATGGAAATAATCAGGAACATCTTAGGATTTGAACCTAGCTTTCATTTTCCATGAAAGTGAAATTTAATTTGAATTGATACGTTCTTCGTGAGATGTCAGTCAATATTTTATCAGCCATAATACTCCACTAATCTGACCTTTAAAGATGACTTATAATAACTCCTTTTAATACCTTTTTGTTACAGTGTACATTTAGTTATGAATTCATACCTTGATGACCCACTCCGGGCCCTTTTTGGCCAAAACTTTCATCCCAAAAGCGGCGAGCAGATTTTTCTCGATCGCGATCCGCGATCCACGATGAGTCCAATGGGATTATTAATGACCCATCGATCCATTGACCCCGCCGACAGAAAGCTACCTAGCGGAGCTGACTAAATCGAAAAATCGAAAAAAATTCATAAATAACAAGTTCTGCGAAGAAAGCCGAGGTGCTGATGAATAATTCAGAGCCCCCTTGGGTTGATAGGAAACAGTTTTCGGTTCGGGTTTTTATTTCGTTGATTTGTTCGAATTGGCATTTCTAGAGATTTACCATTTTTGGTAATTAACTGTGGGTCAATAGGTCTTCCGCAGAACTGCCGAAGATCGATCGGGAAAGAAGCGAACTAATATAAGCCGCTGCCAAAACTTGGCCAGCTTTAGTTTAGCGAGATGTGGCGGTGCGGCGGTTGTGTTTGGGCCTTTATTTTGGCCAGTTTGTGGCTTATGGCCACGGTCTCTGCGGAGACCATGATCGAGGTGGACGAGAACGGGGACGAGTACGAGCTGAAGAGGTTCTACATCCAAGGACGTCAGTTGCGGGGCGATGGCAGCCAGTCGCAGTGCGTGGTGACGCGCCGCAAGAGGAACTCCCGGGCCCTGACCACCTTTGGCACTCCACAGCCCAATATTTCGGTCACCTCCCAGCCCATCAAGGTGGAGACTGTGCCGGGCAAGGAGCACCGCGAGGGCGAGGACTTGGAGCTGGTCAATAACAACAACCAGCAGAAGCATCGGTACGTGGCCCTCACGGGAGTCCACTTTGAGCCCAATCTTCAGGCTTCTGATGACGACGAGGAGGAGGACGATGAGGATTTCGAGGATGAGGATGAGGAGACACCCAAGGGCCAATCGTCCTTTGTCCCAGCCGCCTTGGCCCTGCCCCTGGCTGCGTCGACCTCCGGCCAGACCTCGCAGAGCCACCTCAACCAGGGCGTCAGTGTGGTGGCCAATGCCGCCTCCCACGCCAACGTGGCCGAGGACGCCGGCATCGTGGTGGTCCAGTCCCATCAGCCCCCCAAGGTGAATCCCGACACCCATGCCGTCTTCGAGCTGAAGCCCGTCCAGGCCGACACCCCCGGCTATCCGTTCGTCCATCCCTGGGACTACGAGTCCGAGGACGAGGACGAGGACTACGACGAGGAGGACTACGACGACTTCTACTACGGTAACGGCTACTACCGCGACCGTCCCGGCTACTATCCTCTCGGCGAGTACGACGAGCACGTAATCGAGGAGGCATCACCCATCTCGACGACCGCCGTCTGGAGCACTGGCGACGACGACAGTGACATCCATCCCGTTATTAACCAGGCCAACAAGCGACCCAACCAGGGTCAGAAGAACAAGAATAAGAACAAGAACAAGAATAAGAACAAGAATAAGAATCAAAATCAAAACCAGAAGAAACGCAATCAGATGCAGAAGAAACGCAAACAACAGCAACAGGCTGAGGAGAATCAGCAGCAGCAGCAGCAGCAGCAGAAGCAGAAGAAGAAGCCCGAGAAGAATCAGCAGGACAAGAAAAAGGATCCCAAGGATAAGGACCAGGACAAGGACAAGGAGGAAGACCAAGTCCAGGCCATGAAGCCGACGGATGTGATCAAAAAACCGGAGACTTCAAGCATGACAGAGTCTGCGGCTTTGGCCAGTTCTTCCAGTAGCTCGTCTCTCTCTTCGGTGAGCAATTCTTCCGACAAGAAGAAGCCCAAGCAGAAGAAGAAGAAGAAGAAGCCTTCCAGCAGCAGCAGCAGCAGCAGCAGCACCTCTGTGAGGCGAAAGAAGAAGAAAACTAGCAGCAGCAGCAGCAGCAGCAGCAGCAGCAACAGCAACAAGCGTCGCCGTCCTAGCAGCAACATCAGCGGTTCCAGCAGCAACATCGGCGGCTACCGTCGCCGTCGTCCTCAGCAGCAGCAGCAGCTAGAGCAGCAGCAGAGGTTGCAAGACCAGCAACGTCGACGCCGCCGCCAGCAGCAGCAGCAGAAGCGTCGCCGCCAGCAGCAGCAGCAGCAGAAGCGCCGCCGCCAGCAGCAGCAACGCCGCCGTCGATTGGGCAACAAGAATCGTCAATTTTATGGCGATGAACCCGTCATCAATTGCATTTACATCAACAAGGATCCGCCGACCACCACCACCACCACGGCGCGTCCCTTCTGGAACATCCTGGGCAGGCAGTCGCAGGACCTAGCCGCACCAGCTGCCCCCGCTGATGCCGATAATGCCTCCGCCTCCAGCGATGTGGATCCTGCGGCCCAGCAGGCTGTCCTCCAGGCGGTTCGTCGCAATTTCGGAGAATTCGGCGCCCGCAAGCGCACCAACCTGCGTTTCGTGTCCTAGAATCCTGCAAGGACCTCCTCCTTCCTCCAGCTCCTAATTTTTTTTTTGCTATTTATTTATTTATTGTAATACCATATGAAAGAGGTTTTTTTTTTTTTGATTATTATTACATATTTATTATTTGTTTAACAAAGTTCGAAGCTCAAAGTTCGAAAAAGAAAGTTTTACTTTAGAGAGACATGTGTGTTTGCTTTTGTGCATTTTGGATGCATTCGGGATTATTGATTTCTGGACAGGACAGGACAGGACAGGTCAGAAGAGAACGGAACAGGTGTGCAACCTGAATCTGCCGCCCTCCTAAGCACTGAGCGAAAAGTTTCCCCAGAATCCTCTAGCCTTGACGAGAAAAGCTTTCAAACTGAATTCTTAACTGACAGCTCGATTTCTCTCAGTGGCATGTCCTGTGGCGGCGCCAAATCACCCCCTAGAGGAGTGGGCGAGGTTGGTCGAGGGTGGGCCGGAGGTGAGATTAGGAGCGGAGCACTCCGGATATATGCCTCAGTGCACAGGCACAGGCACTGGCACTGGGCAGAGAATCGAGAATTCCTTTTCCAGGGAAAAGGGTTGCCCAGCGGACTTGTTTTATGTCTTCCGCCACTAGATGGCTCTCTCTCAAAGGATTCCGGGCCGCACCTACTAGGCGCAGGACAAAAAAGGACATGCATGGAAATGAGCAAAAAGCCTAATGTACTTTTTGAACTTTAAAGTGGAATTTAATGGTTTGCCAAATCGTTTTTTCGATTCTAATTATTTAGACAAAGAAAGAAATAAAAGAAGCAATAAAAGGTTTAACCTAAAACTAGAAATAATAAAATATTATTAAAATATTTGTAATCACAAACTTACTACTAATTTATTCAAATATTTTTATTAAAAAGAATCCATAGCCAAAGTATTTCCCATTAACACAAAAAGAGGATAATCTTAGCTGGTATGTATTTTTTTATAGTGCCTGGATGACTCACAAGGATATAGAGTCAGTATATAAAACGTACATATATTATTCGATCGATATTTCCGTGTCCAGCACAGCAGCAGCAGCCAGGCGGCTGTATTACGTGCAACTGTCGGCCCTGGAAATGTATCTACAAGATACAAACACACCCACACAGATACAGGAGATTACCCGCGATGGTCTGGCTTCCGCCCACTGGGGAGAACTTTCGGTTTGTTTGTTGGCTTGTTTGTTTTTGTTGGGCAAATAAAAAGCGTGGGTGCCCAGGACTCGCACAGGACACACACAAAGCCAGCAACAAAATTAAAAAAAAAAAAAAGCCAACAAAGTTAAACCGATTTTTAAAAATACCGATTCTTTTTGGCAGAAAAAGTCTCTAATTTCTAAAACTATCGAATAATCAAAGTTATTTTCTAATTTCAAAAATATTTTTTAAATTTAAGATAATTAAAATCGAGAAATATTAACAATACCCTCTGGCAGAGTATCTGGCAGAAAAAAACAAAAAACGAAAAGGACTAGAGACTGGGGTCCTGTCGTGTCATTGCTGGGAAAAGTGGGTGTGGCCGGTGGGTTTTCTCGGGTGTCAACTTCACCCCCTCGGAGTCAGTCAGTTGAAGTTCCAAAAGACCAGGACGAATCAACTTTTAGCCAGTTATTAGGCTGGGACTGACAGTCCCAAGTTTTGGGGACTTGGGGGCCCATAAAAGGGGTCGTAGTCCTTTTCAAGCAAAGGAATTAATCTGTTGTAAAAAATACAACTACCTTTAAACGTAATTATACAAGAATTCTAAAGAAATACATCATTATTCTAATTTAATCTTTACAATCCTTAATTATCCTTCACTCTTAAAGCTTTCGTATAGTTTTTTATTTATTTTTGTGGATTTTTTCCCACGTCCTTTGGGTGGTAGTTGGTTTCTTTTTTTCGCGGGTTTTGGGTTACTATTCATATTGTGCCACGTTTGCCACTTATTTTGATAGTTTTTTTACCCTGTGTGTCAACTTTTTTATTTGCCAATCACATATTTAGTTAATGTAAATAATATTTAAGACGTTGTTGATGAGAAAGTGAAGAAAAAAAGTCATAAAATAGTCCTGCAGATGTTTAGGAGTTCCAATAATAAGGTTTATAGCTTACTTTTTCAAGGCAGATTACACATGAAGAAACGAAAAAATATTTGTATATGAATTTCTTTTGTAATTAACTTGTAACTCCCTTATTTTTATCTGTTTTGGAACCCGCCCCGTCTTTTTAAGGTGTGATACCGCGCTCGATACTCGACAACAGATTGCCGGGACAGATGTTTTGGCCCGATCCCGACGATCCCAATTTCGGTTTATCCCTCGACCTAGTTACGCAATGATTTGTCCGATTGTGGGCGTTTTCAAGTCCATAAAACACTCAAAGAACACTGAGAGAGAAAACGCCGAGAATCGGGCCAAGGGTTGGGGCAAAGGTGCGCCTATTTAGCCATAATTGATCGCCTAATTGGTATCGCTTTGTGGCATGCGGCCCAGAGGTGATGATGAACTGGAGGCCAGAGACCCAGACCCAGTCTGTGTCCACTTTCCAGCTGTCCAGACGTTTTTTTTTGGGGATGACTCTTGGGATGCTGTTGCTGTGGCAGCCTTAACCCGATCATCAAGTTAATTACAAAGTCCATTCTCAGTTGTCCCAGTGTCCAAAAAAGGGAAAGCAGTGAGAGAAATTCATTGCCAAAATATTATTGCCAAAATCTAGTCAATTTGTATAAAAAATATATTAGTTTTTGCTTTAAAAGATCAGAAACCTTATTACAAAACTGTCTGTGAAATAGTTCTTATTTTTTTTGAGTGTTTTTTTTAACTGGCACGAGCCAAGAAACCGCAGAAATGCAGCTTGCATTTGCAGTAACCAAAAAACAGGTACCACCGCATCATCATCATACATTTGAAGATCAGAAAAGAGGAAAGAAAATAAGAACCATCGGATCCTGGCAAAAGGACAATGACGTCCCTGCTGCTGCTGCTGCTGCTGCTGCAGTTGCAGATCGTCGTGGAAACAACATTGGGGGAGAAACCTCCACAGAGTCTTCCCTTTATCGTGTTGCAATGCGGCACGTGCCCCTTGTACCGTTTATTTACGAGTTGCAAGGATGCAGCGCGCGTGCTCAAGCGCGAAGGGATCCTCCATCCTTTATCCACGATTCTCGATTCTCGATTCTCGCTTCTCCGAGTCCTGATGCCTCGATGCACCTGTTGGCCCATTAGTGGCAAACGGTTTCGAGAATGTTTTTGAAGAAAAACGAGAAGCCAGCGAGGAACAGGTTCAATGCTCGCTACCTGCAGCATCAGGATCAGGATATCTCCCTCCAAGGACAGACGGCAGTTGTTCGCCAGGACAAGCAGCATCTTGGGCTCCAAAAAGAAAAGACTAAAAAGGAAGACTAGGTTGTAGGCTAGCCTAGAAGTCTAGAAGCTTTTTATGGAGACTCACATTTCTTGGGTTTCTTCCCAGAACTCTAGGCATCGAGAAGAACCAAAAATATGTCACTTTCTTCGAAGCGTTATCCTTTTTTCGATCCTGACTCCAACGAGACAACTGTCAGAGGGAGGAAGACATGTGCATGACTTCTTAATCTAATTTAACAGAAATGCCGGTCAACGTTTTAATATCAACGATGGGGGGGGGGAAGGAAAAATACCTGAAATAAAATTAAATGTAACAGAAACAGCAGCGGGGAAGTTAACCCCCAAGCGAAGGGCCTGGCCCGGACTGACTTGGTCGAAACGAAGAAAATAAGGAAAAACCTGCAGGACAGCCTAAAAGCAATTAAAGAAAAGATGGTTAAAAAATAGGGGAACCCAGGGGATTGTATGTGGAGAAGGGGGAGCTCTAGAGGGGGGAAGACAGTCAACCGCAGCGCCGGAAGTGAAGACAAAGAGATAGAGATGGCTAGATACGAGGCGGCTCAAAAAATGATACAAAGATACACAGATGAGTCGTGAATCGTGAATCGAGGGTCACCCTCGAAGATCAAGACCAAAAAGTCGGTGGCATCTTCTCCGGGTCCCCTTCTCGCTGTGGCAACTCGCCCCCCGCCCCCTGCCACACGTTGCAGTTGCATTTCGCGCTTGAGAGGGCACGTGCCCCTGTGCAGTCCGAGCCCACATGACATTTTTTCCTCGTTTTTTCTTATTTTTTCCCCCTTTTTTTTTGTTTGGTTTTGAAACCTTTCAAACCTGAACCCATTTCCTCCCGGTTCTTGTCTGTCCCGGTCTTCGTTTATTTTCCACTCTATCTGCTGCAATTGGCCCGGTTCTTGGTCCTCTCCTTGACCCGAAGATAAAGGGTTTCGAGTGGCAGCAAGGACCTTACCTCAGATGCTGTCGGAAAGCAAATCCTTCCAAGAGGCTTCTTAAATACTTTTCAATATTTTAAAGTATAATTACGAATTAGATATTGAGTTAAGATCAAAACCAATAAGACCTCCATACCTAGAAGAAATGTCCTTTAATAGGATTCATCTCCTATCTCCTATCACCTTTTATAGATATCCTTGAAGATATATTCTTGATAAATTTCCACCCAAATTGCAGAAGAATCCACTGCGCCATCATCAATTATGGCTTAAAAACTTACAGGACGAAGGCTTCCCCCTCTCCCCCCCTAAAAAGGAGTTCCAAAAGGAGTTGACGTTGCATTATCTAGATGGTGACGATTCCCAAATGATGTGTTATGGCAGCTGGTCCTTGGACGTTATTTTTTTTTTTGTAAGAGGGTCCTGTAATTTTCTTGGCTTCTTCACGGAGCATGGTCGCCTCCTCATAGTCCTGCCGCTGTCCTCTGTCCCCTCTGCTCCCTTTTCCCGGGTTTTATTTAATTTTTTTCCTTACATTTTCGTAATTTTTGTATTTTGTGGGCAACGCTTGAGCGCCCCAGTTGATGTGGCACTCGTCCTCATAATCTGGTCCGCGACCCGTGGACAAGTCCGAGGACACGCGCAGCGTCATCTGGAGGAGTTCCGATCCTTGACTTTATAGTGCACTCAAAAAAAAATACCGAATAACGAGAAAGGAGTGCAATTTTAGGCCAAAATACAAGATAAACGAAGCTCTAGGCTCTAGACTTTTTACTTTATTTTTCTTTATTCTTTAATGAACTTTTTTCCACTATTTCCTCTATCTAACTAATTTATTAAAATATTTCTTTGAGTGTTCTATCCGTTACACGACACACGACAATTTTCTTCTCCGCCTGCCGCCTGCCGCCTGCTGCCTGCCACTTGGCGAGCCTCGAAATCCCTCCGTCCAGTAATGGGTCTTATCGAGGGACCTATTCTTCCACCTGGGCCGCAATGCTACAACAAAAATAAAAGAAATACAACTGCCTTGGGCGGCTGTCTTCGGTTCGGTGAGCAAATGGCGGGAAATTGGCGGCAATTCCAAGGCGAAAACATAAAACCCAAGACCCAAAACACAATCCCAATCAAGTCCAGCCCATATGGCTCTGACGTTTTCTTATCAAAAACAGAGCTAAAGAGCTCCCTTAATTTTGGATACCTTGGGAACTGCTTTACCTTATTGGGTCTCTAGTAATTCTTTTTTTGGGTCTATGCGGGTCTATGGAAAGCTACAGCGATAAGAAAGGTCTGGGCGTGGGAAAAACTCTTGAGGAAAAACTTGCTTATCTGGGAGAGGCACTACTGGCAGGTTCATCATTCTCAAAACAATTGTAAATGAAACATAGGTTTGGCTTTAGAAACAAATAAAATTTATTGTATATAAGTTTAATTTTAAAATAAAATATAACAAATATATTACAAAGGTAACAAGCTTTTGTTCTCGACAAATACTTGGATTTGATCATCTTTTTTAGTTGAGTAATTTTTTGCAATTAGCTGATTTATTTTTTATATATATTTTTTGTTGAGATTTTTTACGACTAAATCATTTGTCGGCCTTTTGGTTTTTGTACCAGTTTCATGGCTTGCACGTGATAATTGCATCGCAATCGTTTTTGTTTCAGTTTCGGTTTCGCTTTCGTTTTAGATTTCGATTTCGATTTTGATTTCTTTATTTTGGTTTCTTCATCTTTTTGTTTTTATCTTGTTTTCATACGTAATTGATTTAAAGCTATATATCTTGATTCATATATATTCGGTTTCCCTGCAACAGCACCCACGCTAAATCATAAATATTAAAGTCTGTCTAGCGTAAAAAAAAATCATGAGATGCATTTCCTGGGCGGAAGGAAACTCACTTTATGTTGCCCCAAAAAATATTAAATTCATATTTTTTTTAAGGAAGGAGAATGCCAGTTGTCTGGTAAAAAGAAAAAACAAAAAAAAAAGAATCGGAGCACGGAGCGTGTCAAATGCAATTATGTTAGAGTCTGGCACATTAAATGTCAGAGCCTTTGGGATTAGTGGCAAAGCATCTGGTACTTGCCACACCCTCTCAATCAGCACCATCAGAGCCACCACCGGCCCGGGGGTTAACCTAACCCACCACCACCCACCTCCGACCTTCGACCTCCTCTGTGCGTTAAAAGTCACGATTAAGCGTTGAGTAGCTTTTGGGTTTTTGCAGGAACATATTTTGAGCATTTTTAAATAAGAGACTAGGGTAAGTAACATAAGTAACATAAACTGCATGAAACTAAGTAATTAATTTACTTCACAGGTCATCAGCATAGGAACGAAAACAAAAAAAAAATTAAAAATAAAAATAAACAAAAAAATAAAAAGATGAAAACAAAAAAAAATAAGAAAATAAGAACCAACGAATTCGATGGAAAACAATTAACAATTGCTTTGGTCAACCACCGTATTAATCTAGGATTAGAGATAGTTAAAAAAATAAAAATAAAATAAAAAAAAAGAAAATAAAAAAAAGAAAATAACGAACGAACTCGAACGAATGGAAAACAATTAAACGTCGCTTTGGATTTGATTTGATAAAGGACTAGAGATGATTAAAAAAATAAAAAAACAAAATAAAAATAAAATAAAAACAAAATAAAAACAAAATAAAAAAAAGAAAATAACGAACGAACTCGAACGAATGGAAAACAATTAAACGCCGCTTTGGATTTGATTTGATTTAGGACTAGAGATGATTAAAAAAATAAAAAAACAAAATAAAAATAAAATAAAAACAAAATAAAAACAAAATAAAAAAAAAGAAAATAACGAACGAACTCGAACGAATGGAAAACAATTAAACGCCGCTTTGGATTTGATTTGATTTAGGACTAGAGATGATTAAAAAAATAAAAAAAACAAAATAAAAATAAAATAAAAACAAAATAAAAAAAAAGAAAATAAAAAAAAAGAAAATAACTAACGAACGCGAACGAATGGAAAACAATTGAGAAATATTACTTTGGATTTGAGATCTAGGACTAGAGATGGTTAAAAAAAAATAAAAAAAAAAACAAAATAAAAATAAAATAAAAACAAAATAAAAAGAAAATAAAAAAAAAGAAAATAACGAACGAACTCGAACGAATGGAAAACAATTAAACGCCGCTTTGGATTTGATTTGATTTAGGACTAGAGATGATTAAAAAAATAAAAAAACAAAATAAAAATAAAAAAAAAAGAAAATAAAATAAAAAGAAAATAAAGAACGAACTCGAACGAATAGAAAACAATTAAGAAAGATTGCTTTGGTCAATCACCATATTAATCTAGGATTGATGATATTTAAAAAAAAAAATAATAATAAAAATAAATTGAAAAAGGAATCCAACTATTTGTTCGTAAAATAAAAAGTAAAAATTCGGAACTAAATAATTAAATATCAACAAATAAGAAAATGAAAGACAAAAAATGAAATAAGCATCCATGAGAGTTACAGTTTGTATGAGAAATAAAATAATTAAATAAAAAAATAATTTAATAAAAAAATAATTAGATAAAAAAAAAATAAGGAAAGCAGAAAAAACGAAAAGCAGGAGCAAAAGGAGGATCTAACGATTGGGCAAATATTATTTAAATTTCAAAATAAAAATTTTATAAAAATAAAAATAAGAATAAGAATAAGAATAAGAATAAGAAAAGAAGAAACCGTACAGGCTACTGCCAAAGCGAAAACTGACTAAAACTCCTTGATTTTCGGCCTTAAATACGATTTTTGCCAAAAAAAAGCCAAGGCTACTAGATGTTAGTGTTGCAAAGTTCACAAAAAAGCAAAGCCCCTAGACGTTAGTGTTCTAAAGTTCACCAAGAAAAGTTAACCAACATTATTGTCAAATAATATTTCCTACAAAATATTAGCAATATCTGTTAACCCTGGCCTGGACCTCGGGTCAGCTAATCCCATCAATATGATCGTAAATTCTTAACCCCCAAGAGGGCAACCGGAGATAAAACGCCGCCAGATCAAACTCTCATTAACCCAGATGCGCGGCAAGGACCTCTAGGACCTCAAGGAGCAACTATAAATTATAATTTTAACGGCCATGGAGGAAATTACGCAGTCATAAAACAAATTCCCAATCAAGGAGGGGATACAAAATTCCGGATCCGGATTGGAATTGGGATCGGAATCAAATTGTAAAACGCATGTCCATTCCGAAACGGGATGGTCAGCATGAAATATGAGTTCAAGATGAAAGGGGAACGGTGTCTAGGGTCTTTGGTCAAGCGTAAAATGCCCAAAGGATCTTAAAAATTATACATGTACATAGCTAGATGGCTGTGTGAATGTCCTGGCATTGGCAATTTCACACTGAGACCAAAATCAAGATCAACGCTGCTGGTCAGCCAACCTAACTAATATTCAAATGAGGTCGGACCTTCGGGGCCTTCGAGGCTCAAGGCTCAAGGCTCAAGGCTCGGGGTTAGAAGGGTTCGAGGGTTCGTAAATTAAGGCAACTGCTGACCAAATGCAACTGCAAGGGGCAAGGCAAGGGCAAGGGGCAGTGGCATGAGGCATAAGGCATGAGGCAAGGAAAGGGTCAGTCTTAAAGTGAGTAACGAGCTCAAACTCATTACAATGAGAGCAAACGGCAGAGGGCAAGTCCCTCGGACATAAGGAAACTGGAAACTGGACAGTCCAAGTATCCCGATCCCGATCCAGATCCCGATCCAGGGGATGCATATAAAATACTAGTGCATTTCCTAAGACGTAAACAACCCCCTTTGAAGGATCAACTGGACAATGGTCAGCAATGGTCAGTTGGAAGTTCATTTGCATTTCTCGCGATATTTTTCCCGGGCAAAGTGCTGGGATGAGAACTTTCCACGGCCACGGTTTTTGGTCACTCAATTCAGCCATTGTTTTGTGCTTTTGTTTGGCCCTCTCTTTCCAACTAACTATCTCTATCTCTATCTTTTGGGTAGAGTCTATCCATTGTTTTCTTATGTCATGTCCGACAAGAGGACGACGACGAGGACTCGGACTTTGTGTCCTGGAAAAGCTTGCAAAGGGCAAACTAGTTCCCGTTCACATTCTTTCACATTTTTTTTTGCTATTTTGCGGCAATCAGTTCAGCTGTCCGGCTGAAGTATCCTTCCTTTTCTAGTCCTAAATCATGTCCTGGGCCAAGTCAGTAATTATATGCCTTGATTTGGGCGGGAACAAAAATTTCAAGGAGGCTTTATCGCCTCTTTAATGAGTTTCGAATATTTTAATTAATATATTGAATGTCTGACTAATTAAGAAAACATTTTGGGATATTTTCTATTAAAAAATGGTTACATTTTTATTTGTTAATGTTGAAATACAAATTAGTCAAATAGAAATTATAAATAAATTATAAATAAATAATTAAATTGTTATAAATTAGTGATGTCCGGTACTCTTCTGGTTAGAGCAGCATTCTTCCTCCATCGTCTGCAAGAAATATAAAAAAAGAATAGATTAAAATTTATTCAAATTTAATAAAATATATATTACCTTTATTTAAATCAGCTTCAATCAGTTTGACCGTCTTAGGTTCCATGATAAAAAAAAAAAAATAAAATAAAATAATAAAATAAGGAAAATATCAGAGAAGGTAAACAATTCCTGGGGAAGTTACCATGTGCGGGATCCAAGTATAGAAACCAAGAATAATTTTAGAATATAAACAAAAAATAAAAAAAATAAATAAAAAATAAGGAAAAAATGAGAAAATCAAAAAAGGTCCAACTATTTTTTAAATAATAATAAAAACAAAATAATATACAAAAATAATAAGGAGAAAATAAGATTTTATCGAGGATGATTTCTTCGATTATTGCACAAATATATAATTTACTAAAACTTTTACACTTTTAGCAAGATTAAATAAACTTTTAATAATTTTAAAGAAACTTATGAACCGGCCAGTTGATTCCCGAACGAAGACTGACTAATATGTGAAAATTTTCCGCCTTAAATACCATTTTTTTCTCAAAAAGGTAAAGGTTACTAGATTTGTTTAAAACTATTTTGAAGAAAAGCCTACTGCTTGTATTGCTTTTTAAAATCAACTTTTCGATACTTCGATAACAATAAACTCTAAAAATGGCAAGAAATATTTTGTTTTTTGAAACCCCAATACGCTTTTTTAAGGACCCATTCCCTACTAGGAACTCTTCATTTGGAAGTTTTAATTACAAGTTTCTTTTTCAGTTTCAGTTTCGGTTTCAGTTTCGGTTTTTAAGCCAGCTGAAATGTGTTTGGCAGGACGAAGGACTCCGGACTCAGGACTCACAGGACTCAGAGCACGAAAGGGAAAACACGATCGAAATGAGGTCAGTGACTGGCATTGCAGGCGCGCCTTAAAACGAGATCGAGATCAAGATGGAAGTGAAAAAAAAACATAAAAAAAAGGACAAACTGGCAGGACCCTTGGGCATTGTGCTAAGGCGTAACGGTTTTCGCTGCTTTTGTTTTCTTTAGTTCGTTTTTTTGTTAGCAGTCCCTTGGTCCTTAATTGAAAGTCCAGGACATGTCCAGAGAATGGACAGACAAATTAAAGCAGGACAACTTCTGGTCAAGGATTAGCAGGATTTTCAAGAAAGAAAAAAACAGTAAGAGATGTTTTTAAATGTACAACTCTGGCCAGACTTTTTATTAAGAATATTAAATGAAGAAAATATAGAATATTATTATTCATTGGCTGCTCTCATTGGTCCTTTTCTTGGTCACCCTCGACCCTTGTCCAGCCTCCGTAATGGCGTGCAAAAACCGACATTTTCCAACCCAAAAATGCCCCTTGACTCGGCCTGTTAAACCCCAACCCCACCCGGGTTGAAAGTTCAAAGATTCTTTTACGGACATTTTTAATGAAATTGACATCGGTCATTGGGTTGAAAGAGCATCAAATTCAATTAGTTTTTCGGCTGAAAAGTTCAAGAATTTTCACTGGTCATCTGAAGGGTAAAGGTAAATCCCGAAACAGGATCTGTGGTCATCTTCGGGTCCCTTGGTCTTCTAAGATACTCGGATTGAATCACCCCGAAAGGTTAAGTCGCTAAACTGGTTCCGGCATCCCCTTTGGCTTGTTGGTCCTGTTGATTTATGGGCTCACCACCCCGTGAACCCTTTTATTCCATATTCCGCCTTTGAATGAAAGGTGACAGATCCCCGGGGCGTAAGTAGAGCAGCATCCCTGGACGGATCTGGGATGATGATCCAGAATCTTGATGATCTTGACCCGGCCACTCGTTTGCGTGTTAAAATCCCTTCGATCAATTGTTTTTTAGGCTGTGGCTATAAAAAACAGTGTGAAATACCGATCAGCTGCCTAACCAATTAGTCAAAAGGAGATTTTTTGAAAATCTAAACCTTTCCCAGGGAAGAAAAAAGCAGCTGACCGATTGGGAGATACTTTTACTTAGTTTTTAAGTTACTTTATAAAACCTGCAAAAGGTTTTGCTTTTAGATCTTTTGGGAAAGCAAGTGACTTGACCGATCTGGTCCGAAGCAAAGCAGATTTCAACATAATTTGTCTGACAAGTTGGGAGGTGAAACAAGTTTCGGTTTTTCCACAATTTCAGCATCATTTGCCGGCCCGTTCTCAGCACCTTTTGACCCCAGTCGAGTGTTGTTTTAACTGCGCCCCAAACCAAGAAACCCAACCAAAAAAAAAAACAATGTAGAAGCCAGTCGTAATATGTTTTTACTGCCATAAAAGATATGGTGCTGGCACTTAGATGAAAGCTGACCGAACTGACCGCCAACTGGATAAATGGTCAAGCAGTTTCCGTTAGCACTCTTTATATATCTTTTTCTCAACTTGTCGAGTATGTTGGAATATATATTCCAGCGATATATATATGCGATAGTACCTCTATATGCAGCAGAAAAACAAGTGACAGACCAGCACCTTAATTGCTCGTATCTGTCACAATTTCAACTTTGAGATCTTCTTTATTTGTTTTGTGATTCTTTTTTTTTTTGGGGTCTACGAATCTACACATGGGAATCTACAAGATTGCGTTGCGATTCCAGAAGAGGCTCTCAAGCTGCTGCAAGAAACGTAAATTGTGAATCTAAATCTTAAACTTGTTTAAACTCTATTATATTAAATATTAATTAAATAAAATATAGTTAAAAAGAGGTATATATTTTCTTACCTTATAATATTATCTTCCTGGGATATATACTTCAGAGAGCAGATGGAAGAGGGAAGTTAGACTTAAACCCGGCAGCGATTTTGATCGCATTTCCAGCCAATTGATATGCGGCCACTTCCTCCTAAACGGATGCATTTTATCCATCAGATACAGATACAGATACAGTCTCGTGTATCTGTGTATCTACACACTAACACTTTGAAGCTTTGCTGTTAATTACAAGATGCCGCATTGCATTAACAGAAATCAAACATGCAACGCAGCCAAGCAGCCAAGCAGCCAAGCAGGCAGATGGATGGATGGAATGGATGTGGAGGAGCCAAATAGTTGCAACATTTTCAATTATGAAATGCTTCTTTTTGTTGTTTTTTCGAACACAACTTTTCATTGCACCTCGTGCCACCCCCCTCCCACCCCCAGCACTCTTAACCGATTATATAAAGCTCGCCTCTTGGCATAAATCATAAAAAAGGCAGCGAATGTATCTTGCAGATACGAAAATTGCATCGCAGCTCAGCGCGTGCCGCCAGTTAAAAAATGAAAACGAAAAAAAAAATGAGTATGAGGAAAGCTTTTGGATACGAGACGAATTTTAGATACACTTCTAATGGCAAAAACTTTGGATTTAAGATATGTTTTTGGCAGATTTTGGGAGGTCACAAAAAAAGTGTATTTAGAAAATTCAAAATAGATTTTTTTGTTAAATCGAAGGTGTTTGTTGTCTGATGGGCGGTGGGCGGTGGGAGGTGGGCGGTGGAAGGTGGCGTCTTTGGGGCTGGTTGTTGTTTTTGTTAATTACACGGCAGCCGCATCGGTGGCAGAAACAGAAACAGAAAAGCACCAAAGCAGCATTCGGCTTTTGTTTCTGGTTGCGCATGCGCCACAAATTTGTTGCATTTACGCGAGATATTTATTATGATTTCGTTTTCTTTTTTGTTGTTATTGTTTTTCTTATTGTTTTTGTTGTTTTTGTTCGCCTTGCACTGTTTGTTTTATGAAGAGGAAGATTGCATGATGCAGCTCCAAATAGTTTTGCGGTGCAGTCTTAATTTTTTTTGAAGTTGCCACATACGCCAAAAAAATAAGCAACATTAACTAATATTCTTCTTGAGAGAATTTTTATAAGTTTTTATAAAAAAAATATATAATAAATAAAGTATTAGAAATCATAAATGTAGGTTTTTTCTTTATAAAAGGAAAGTAAAGCTTAGGTGAATGCAACTTACCCGCCAGAAATCTCTCATAATTTCACAAATTACATTTAAAAACTTATTTAAAATTAACATATTTCTTAAACAAAAATTTAGGGACTATATTCTTTAACACTTTCCCGTTTTTATTACGCTAGAAAAGAACATTTTAATTATATAAACAATCCAAAAGCTTACAGAAACACGCGGTTTGACGGCACAAACACTTTCATTTACATTATTAAAAAAACATCGAACGATATTAAGGCACGTGTAAAGCCTTACATTGTGATTCCGAACTGTATTACGAATATATTAAGCTAATTCTTAGGTTTTAAACTTAATTAAAACACTAATTAAGCTTTGATTTTAAGCAGAAAGTAGAGCAGAGGGAGAAATAAGGATTAAAAGGAAAATTATCCTAAAAAAGCAGGTTGGTTGTAAATTGTAAGATTTTCTAAATATTTGTCAAACAAAATCAACCAAAATTATATTCCAAATGGTTGATAAAACTTTGTTGAATTAAATTACCTTCCTCACTATTTTTTTGTTGTGAGTCACAGAAACCTTAACTTCCCATGAAACCGCAATTAGTCATCGTTTTTGTTCAAAATCACTTTGGAGATCACT
This sequence comes from Drosophila vallismaia, assembly GCA_035047325.1. Classification (NCBI taxonomy): domain Eukaryota; kingdom Metazoa; phylum Arthropoda; class Insecta; order Diptera; family Drosophilidae; genus Drosophila; species Drosophila vallismaia. Next base: position 7,327,823 of record JAWNPU010000025.1, on the reverse strand, counting down.
TGACAAGGCCAAAAAGCTGCAAACACATCTAATTTTTTTTAAAAAAGTTCCCAAAGGTATTCGCTTGCCAGGTATGATCTGCTATCGCATGTCTGGAATCACTTTCGATGGTGTGCTGGATCTGGATTTCATGATTTCTGGATTCTAGAAAGCCATCCGCACGCGCACCGCCGCCTCACGTGTATGGAACACTTGCACGGATGGATGAGCTGATGGCCAGATGGATGGTTGCCCCACCACTACCAACCACTACCAACCACTCCGGTTACCATTTGGAGAACCACGAGTGCATCGCAGACCGCCACCAGACAGTCGCCCAGTGACATTCGAGTCTAAATGGTTTGGAATTGGAAATGGAATGGGTCTTACGTCAGGAGTATGGGGTATCATAATTATTTCATAATTATTTCATAATTCTTTAAAACTTTTCAGCTTCCAAGTTCCTTATCGAAACTTGTAAGTTCCTTTATCATTTTTTAAGGATATCCTTTCCCGATTCTTAATCATATTTAAGCTTTATTCTGTTTAAAAATTCCTACAGGGTATTTGTAATTTTCAACCTTTTTTCAAAATCTAAAACCATTTTTATGCTGACCTTTGCTTTGGTGTAATTTTATATTTATTTTTTGCATCAAAAAGAAAGCTGGCAGGAAAGTAATTAAAGATTTCAAAACCGAAATCTCACGTGGCCCTGCTTACCGTTAAGAATAAAACATCTGAGAATTTTGTTGTTTTTTTGTTTTTTATTCAATCTGAACGATAACCGATTGACCGTTTGGATGGATTCCATGGATTTCCTGCTTCACACATTAAAAGTCGCTGGGCGTTCCGACTGGAGTACTGGATACGCCACATAGGTACTCCTCTCCCCTTGGAGGCTATCTTTTTGTTTTTTTTTTTTTCGACGGTCACGTCCCCTACATAAATATCCATAAAAAGTAATGCTCACATCCGTCCGGATGAAATGCGTTCGTGTTTGGCGCGAGAGCAAGAGCAGAAGTAATAGTTGGGGGCCAGTGGGGGATGAGGGTTGAGAGGGTGGACTCTGATAGTACACTCAAAAAAAAGATGAGGGAAATCGGTTGAGGACAAGCGGGGTTTCCAAACCACAAACTAAAACCCATTCTTCTAATTTCATTCTTGCCTTAAATAGTACCTAATAAATAGTTTCTTTTATATTATTTTTTTTTGTATTGTATTTAACTTTTCTTTCAATGCCAAAGTAGTTGAAATTCTTGCAATACTTTCATTTATTCTCAAGCCTTCACAGTTCTCAGCTCTCGGCCAGAGAGTTCTATCATAAATCATAAGCGATAAGATAAGGTTCATAAAAATAAGTCGAAAACCTTCACACGATCAGAGCTAAAATCAAACAAAGATATAGACACTGACAGACTGGCATACCTGAGACCTGATCTGATACCGAAACCAACATCCATCCATCCGAAATGCATCCAAAAGAAACCCATTTCGATCCAGAAGGTTTATCATCTGGGAAGAACCAGGACGAAATCAGGACAAACAAACGGGTATATGGCGTAGATATCCAAATATTTGCTTGGCTTATCGAACACCCACGACTCGAAAACCTCCCCCCCGAAAATTAGGATTTGGGGTTGGTTTGATGGACCTTATAGGGTTTTTTATTTACCCCGTAACCTTCATGGGAGTCTCTCTGGTGGAGTAGACCTTCTGTACTCGTATTTAGAGAAACATCGATCTTCCGGAGGCTTTTGCTAATTAACCAAACCAAGGTTGACCATTTTGTTGCCTTGAAAGCAATTCTGAATTCCAAAAGGCCCCCTTGACAGCCTTAACCAAGTGCTGCTGCTGTTGCCATCTTGGCCATCCGTTGGTAAAACACAAAAACAAACAAAAAATGATTTAATAAATAAAATAAGAAAACCTTGATGGTTGGCAAATCAACACCCAATAAACTGTCAAGGTTGCCAATGTCGTGCTGAGCAGAGCCACATCCTCCCGGCTAATTATATTGTATAATTTTTACTACCAAAGTTCTTGGCTTGTGCAAATAATTCAATTAGCCAATTATCGAGGCTTTGATTTTGCTTTAAATTGGTTGTTAAAGTCGTTAAAGGTAATACACTTTGGATTAAGACTTTATTTAAAAGGTTTCAAGTAGAAAACTAAAACCAAAACCAAAAACTAATATTGGAAAAAATCTCTAAATAGACTTACATGAAATTTTGCGTTTAAAGTATCTGCCAGTTTCTCTGAAAGAATCCTGAAAGTGAATCCAAATATATTAGAAAGAATCTTTCAAGTTTGTATTTCTTTTATTATTTAAAGAAACGCCATAAATGTTAAGGTATTTAAAGACAAGTGGAACTCCTCAAGGTGCTAAAAATCAATGTTGCAGTTATTAGAGCGCTTGTTGTATGGAAAAAAAAAGTAAAAACGAGTCATTGCTAAAGCCAAAAGACAATTCAATTGCGGGTGAACAAGTTACGAGTACGAGTATCTGATTATTCAAGTATCTGTGAATCAAAGTATCTGAGTATTCAAGTATCTGTGAATCAATGTATCTACATATATGCAGAACGGGTGTGGATAAATGGCCAATGGCGATGATGGTGTGGTGTGGGCCAACAAACCCATTTAACCCACAAGTTGTGGCCAATGTCTTTCTGTTTCTGTTTAATTATGGAAAATGATCATGGCAGAGAGAATTTCCTGTCGTGTGTGTCTTTTCCTAACCAAAACGAAACCCATTTCTTTTTCTTTGATTTTCTTTGATAATTTCTCCGCCGCGACCAAATCCAAACCAAATTCAATTCAATTCTCTGGCTTTTATAGTTGGGCCCTTGGACTGAGCTCTTGGCTGCATCGATTTGCTCTTGGAATTTTAAGTACTTGTTGGCTTAAATGGACGTCCATCTCAGTATTGCGGTCTTAAGGATTTTCATAGATTTCCCATCTAGACGTGATTGCACTCTTAATTTCGATTAAAAAGTTCAATTGATTTTGAATTGTTTAGAAAAACAGCTTGACTATCCTAGATAAAGAAGATCGGACAAAGTATCATGCAGTTTTATGTCAAAAGTTTATTATCCTTGGTCTTGGATCGTTAAATCCAGCCGGGATCTCCGGGTATCTTCTGGACAAGTCCATAAACCAGCAAGGTAGCCACCGAAGCATCGAACGTGTCAAACATAAAAGCCGAGCTATCCTCCAATCCGAGCATCATTCATCCGGAGACGGGACTCTGGATCGGGGCATTTCCTTTGGTGGAGTTCCATTTGGACTTGGACTTGCTGGGCTATGTTGCTGGAATACTAATTTCTTATACACTCCAAAAAGCATTGAAAGAAAATTTATTTTATTTCAAACTTTATTCTAAAGAAAACTCTTAGATGTTTGAAACGAATACTGATTTCAGATCCTGCGAATATATAGTTCCCAGTTTCATATATCAAATACTATATTTCTTTGTTTGGTATACCCTTTTTTTCCCAGTGTCTTTTAAGGCCAAAAGCCCAGAAGAAGAGCTGCCATTAAATTGGTACTTGATGGGGATGCGATGTGGCTTCTCATGCTGATGTTTCCCGAATGGATGGATGGATGGATTGGCTCGACTGGGACTGGTACTGGGACTGGGACTGGTACTGGGACTGGGATGGGATGGAATGTATCTCTATCTGCAGCTTTGCCATTTTTTTTTTCTTAGTTTTGTTTGTTTTTGAGGTCGTCATGGTATGGCGTGTCTCTCGCACATTTAATGGCTTTCCAACCCAACGCGATGCATACTAATCGACTTTTGGATGAACGGATGATGATGGGGATGATGATGATCTGGGCATCCGATGATCAACATCATGATGCGTTAGTTTGGTTAGGTAAGTGGACGCATCTGTATCTGTATCTGTATTTGGTTGATCCGCCCACGCAGTAGCTTGTGTCTCCGTGGGAATCATTTAAAAGGCAACTACGCTACACGGCTACCTCAAAAAAAAAAAAACGCTCACAAATTTCGGTTGAAAATGTATTTTATGTGGAAAACGTGAGGATGCCTTCGCCGGGATGTCAACTGTTTTCAGCTTCTGTACCTTTTTGATGGATTTTTTGTTCGTTTCGGTTTTTTTTTTTTTTTTTTGATACTTGATTTTGGAGGCTCTCGGTGGGGCTGGGCCAATCGGGCTTATTTATATGCCAGCCGGATCATCATCAATGGCCCTCGCAATGCCCACAATCTCCGCTTGGATTCGGACTTGGCCAACTCTCGGACCCGGAGATACCAACTATGCACTGGCCGAAAAAACTAACTAAGAAAGTTAAGAAGTTCCATTATTTTCGGCTCATTTTGTAGCGAAACCTGTTATTTCTTTAATGTTAAAACTAAGTTTTTTTTAGAGTGTAACCTGCAAGTGACATAATCCATTGGACAGCAGCCGCCGAGTGGCCAAAAAGTCGGCTAATCCGTCAGCGGAGGAGTCTTGGCCAGGCCAAGAGAGACAACCAGAAAGCCAGAAAGACAACAACACATCCTGAAAGAGGTCAAGTGATTGCCCAATGCTGCGTTTTTTTTTGTTTTTTTTCTTGTTGGTGTTTTTATCTGAATCTCATTGTGTTTTCCCATCAGGTGCCAGCACTACCAGACCAGACTAGTGGCCAGCTTGAAATATGATACGCATTGTGTATGCATGATCACAGAAATCCAAAACACACATCACCAGCCACATCACCTTCGAGACTGATCCCGGGGAGTACTCCCGGGGATGTGAGAACGTGATCGGTTACAGTCCAGTCTGCATCCCGAAATGGAGGCATCCTGAGGAAGTCAGGTGCCTAATTGTTTCCGTTCTTTATTGATTTCTTCTCCATTGTGTGGTTAATTTTTGTCACCTGATCTGATGCCAGATAACCGATGCGTAGGGTTTCCCTTTCAGCTCTTCTTAATTTCTGATTTTTTCATTGTTTGGAATCGAGAGTGTGGGATCTTTGTTTGATTACAGAAAGGATTCTGAGGAAAGTAAATTGTTTAAAGTTCAATTTCAAGGATGCTTTAACCTGGTTTTATGTTTCTTTTAAGAATTTTTCAAGGCATAAACCTTCCTTAGATAGTTTTTTTTTTTTATATGGAAAGCCAGCAAAGGCTTGCAGTTGAAACTGAAAATTGAATTAAAATTCAAGGGGAATACGCCGGGTCAATGGGAGCAATGATGATATGTATCTTTTTTGGTAACAATTGGAGCAAAACCGCCCACTGATAAGCCAAGGAGGCGTGGCCTAAGAGGGTGGTTGTTGGGTGGGTGGGTGGTTTTGTCTAGATTGGGTGGTGTTTGTGCCACAAGTGAAGTGCCACACCAAGTAGACGCAATGAATGCTAATTAACGCTCGAATCGAGTTGCTTTTTCTCTGTGTCCCTTCGACTAATTTGCATAAAATTAACTTAATAATCGGTTTTAAGTAAAAGCAGGCAGCGTGGGAAATTCGTAGATTAAATTTATTTTCAATTATTTTATCAAGACGCGAGTGAGAGAAACGTTTTGCGGCTGCGGTTTTATTACATGACATATTTGTTTTTTTGTTTTTTTGTTTATCAACAAACTTTTCTGTGTTTCTGTGTTTTTTTTTTTTTTTGTATTTTTGGAGGGGCTACACGCTCCGCTTCTTGTCACTTTTTGTCACATAATGTGGCTCAGCAATTAAACGAAACGGCCTTTAACGTACATCAAGAAATTAAGCCAGTTCGCTCTGCCACTTTGCATACCAATTGCTCTGATTTCCAGCCGAGCCGAGTTTTTGGCTTTAAATGAGGAACAAAATACGGATAAAATACGAAATAAAGTTAAGAGTTAAGAGATCGGGATCAAGGGTTTTAGGGCTACAAAAAAAAAAAGCGAGAGTGCTTGACAGCTTCTTGACATTCTCCTGACATTATCCTTTTATAGATATAGATCTCAAAATTTCCTAAATGAAAGTGTTATTTATTGTTTTCCAGACCACCAGAAGTTTTGGTGACAAGAAATAAAAACCCGAAAAAACCGAAAACCGAAAACCCACAACAAGTTACTTGTATTTCGTGGTAGGTAATAATTTTTAATGATGCGCGGATTTAGTATCTTTTGATCATTTGGATCGTAAAAAAAGTAAAACCGACAAGGGTTAAGGGTTAAAAGGTCACACAACCGGGTGGCCAAAAAAACAAACTCGGATCCCCAGTTCCCAGATGTCGGAACTATTTCTTTGGAGATGCGTTTTTGTGTTATCGCCTTCTGATTTCTTCGGCAAATATTAAACATCTTGTTTTGAGCTTTAACGCCGTTTTCTGTTTGTTTTTTGTCGGCATTTTGATCTTTTCTTCTTTTTAGTTTCAGTTTCTGTTTTTATTTTTATCTTTGTGTGGATGCTCCACATTCATCATAATGATGTAACGATCATCTTTACGACCGGAACTTGACGCATGCCAAGGATTCCAAAGATCCAAAAATTTCCATTTTTACAAAAGTTTTTTTTTCGAATATTTCAGCTAATTCGCAACCGATTTTGAAACAAAATGCCATTTTTGAATCAGGGCTTTAATCTCCTTAAATCTGCATCCAAAGATTTAATAAATAGAACAAAAAAAATTTCAATCGATTTTTTGCAAAAAATCATGATGGTACCCCTTACAAAAATCGGAAAAATAAGTCGAAATTTTTTTGATCGATTTTTGAGGTATTTTGATGAAGATTGGCGGAGAATAAAGTTCTGATTCCAAAATGGTATTCCATTCCAAAATCTATTACGAAATGCCTAAAATATTCATAAAAAAGTGGAAGAAAATCATGAAAATTAGACTGATCCAAAATTAGCAAAAAATCATGATGGTACCCCTTACAAAAATCGGAAAAAATAAGTCGAAATTTTTTTGATCGATTTTTAAGGTATTTTGAAGCAGTTCGGTGGAGAATAAAGTTCTGATTCCAAAATGGTATTCCATTCCAAAATCGGTTGCGAAATATTCAAAATATTCATAAAAAAGTGGAAGAAAATCATGAAAATTAGACTGATCCAAAATTAGCAAAAAATCATGATGGTACCCCTTTGAAAAATCGGAAAAAATAGGTCGAAATTTTTTTGATCGATTTTCCAAATCTTTGAATGCAGATCGGCGGAGAATAAAGTTCTGATTCCAAAATGGTATTCCATTCCAAAATCGGTAAAGAATTATTCAAAATATTCATTAAAAAAGTGGAAGAAAAGTTCTAAAATATTTACCGAAAAAATCTTAGAAAATCGAATAACAGAATTTTCGAGAAATCGTAAGAAAGTCTCAAGGCTTTTTCTATAAAAACAAACCTGGCGTGTTTAACAATTTAAATTGTATTTTGTCTTTTTGTTCCACGTGTCTATAAATCCAATCCTATGGAATCGAATCCAATCGAATCGAATCCGATTCCAATTCCGATTTCGAATCCGAATCAAAATCAAAATCTCAACCCCAAGAGCTGTCTTTCTCATCAATATTCAACGCATTACAATTGCAATAAGTTCCAGCAGGCATTTTCATTTTCAGCCATGGCACTTACTTGATCCCATCGGATCGGAGACTATATACAAATATATATATATATATATACACGATTGCGATCAAATCAGCGGCGATCAGTTGCGGATTTTTATGCTGATTTTGACCCACTTGACTCCGGACCGATTGCGTTCGAGTTTTGTTTATTTATTTACTTGACGGGTCCGATCGATGGTCTTGCTGGTACTTATATATATAGTATATATGACTTGCTATATAGATATCTTTGTGGTTCATTTAATCTATATATCACACACAAAACCATGAGCAGAAACAAGAAACACAGAAGATGAGAAGTCAAAGTGACACATAAAGTCTTCTGGTAAAAGCAATTCTTCTGTTAAAGAACTTCCGTTCTTAATGGAAATCGAATGGGATAAGGGATATGGGATATGGGATGGGATAAGGAACTCCTGTATTGTAAGATTGCACAAGGATGAGTCTCACTTCCTGTTCAATCATTAACCGTGCATAATTTTCAGGCAACATTCAAATTCCTGGCTTGACCTTCGAGGGCAAAGATAACCGCAGGAATTAAGAGCAAATAAATGTCACACGAGAAGCAAAACAGGGGACAAAATATACCTGGAAGACTACCTGGAAACTAAAAGAGACTCATTAGGTAATCAATTCAATTCCGGATTTTGGATTTTTGGTTTTGTTTCGGTTCGTTTCCGTTTACCAGGCACAAGCCATGGCTGATAATTGAAAATTGTTTCCAAACTAAACAAAATAAATATAAAATCAGGAATATTATCTGTGGCAGCCAGAAAAGTGTCTTTGTGGCAGACAGACCAGAGAGAGACCAAACGAGAAACGAATTAAGTATTCAATGGGGCAATTAAAACGAGGAGCCAGAGGAGGAGAATCTCCTCGATCGCCCCTCGATCTCCTCACGAAAGATTTCAAGAAGAAATCCGATCCGAAGCCAACGCCGATCCGAACTGACAATGCCGATGGCAAAGCATGGCAAAGCATTTTAATATAGAAATTTTCTTGCGGCCATTATTTTAGGCCAACGGCCTACAACGGCCCCGGCCAGTCCCAGACCAAGTCAGCAGCCCACACTGAAAGAAAAACTATTAACCAATCAAATAGTTTGCCAAAATGCCGCAAATCTAAGGTTTTTTTTTGGGGTTTGAGAAGCTAAAATTTTGTGTAAAATCTCTTTAAATTTAATTATAAGTTGTAGTTTTCTTTTATTTATTTAATTTATTATTGAAAAACTTGTTTTAACTTATTTTGGGGGTAATTTTTCTCAGTGCTTTGCCAGAGAAGACGTCAAGACCCAGACGACCAAGCAACATCCAAAGCCATTGAACAGCCATCGACGTCGCCCCATAGAAGGGTCTAGGGATGGGCTCTCTCAGTGCCCCCGACCCCGACCCCGCCCCCTTGATAACCGACCCCACCCACCACACAAACGCCACCCCATCCCTCCCCCTCCCAAATACCATCTCTCCCGACCACCTCCAACCAATTTTGGATGTGACTTTGGTCAAAAAGAAAGTCGCCTGGCCATTTGGCTTTGGTTATATGGCTTTGGCTTTGGCTTCGGCTTTTGCCTTTTGGTTACCATTGGAAGATTGGAAACAGCAGCAGCACCACCAGCAGCACCACTTGGATGCAGTTGGCCATCGACGGGACAACGACGACAACGACGACGACGACGACGACGACGACGGCACATCGACAAAAGAAAAACACACCATGAATCTTTAATGAAGAATCACCAGTTGCCAGATACCAGTTACCAGTTACCAGCTAACCAGCAAGCCAGCTAACCAGCTAACCAGTTGCCGGCTAACAACCAGTTACCAAGTTAACCCAAGTTGGGCCCATAAATGCCGTAAACCAAGAAACGAACCGCCAATCGCCGCCAGAGCTCTGCAGAGCCCCCGGAGTCGCCACCTCCAATCGCCATCATTTTTTCATCGTCATTGTAAATTTTCTTTTATTGAGCTTTGAGCTTCAAGATTTCAATTTGTAATGGTATTTCGGCTTTCTTTTTTAATAGTAGGCTTTTCCTTGATACCCTATAAAAAAATACAAAGGTTTAGAATTTGTTGAAATAAATTAAACCAAAGAGGTTCAAGTTGAGAGTCTTCTTTGAGGTTCCTCTTAAATCTCTTAGTTCCTCTTGAAATAGAAATATTTATGGAATTATTGCAATATTTTTTAAAGAATATTTAAAGGAATAAAATATATATAAGTACTTAAGTCTTAAATGCTAAAATATATGCCCCTTTAAGCTCTGAGTTTAGGAATGAAATTCTGGCATTTGATAAATCAAATGTTTGGGTTGTATTTATTTCCAAAAAAATGTATCAAAACTAGTTTAAAATTATATCAAAAATATATCCTAGGTAACTTTAATTTCAAATCCCTATTCAAAACATATTTTGGATGTGATTTTCGTATTTGGCGCGGAATTTGATGGCAAAGTCGCAGAAGAAAAGCATCAAAACATCGCACCTTGGACACTCGGACATTTGGACATGAGACATGAGACATCGTGCCCAATCCAGCGCCGCACCAAGCCAAATCCGAAGCCATATCCAAATCCAAATCCGAAACCAAAACCCAAACCTAAACCAAATCCAAAAATCAAACAAATTGAAACCACAATCCAATATGTTCGCTCCCTGCCTGATGCCCCCATGACGTGTCGTGCACCCATCGCAATTTTAATGTATTTGGAAATCGTGCCCAGTTATGCTGTCTTCCCCTTCAACCCCCCTCCCCCCCTTGATTACTATATCCCTTTCTTCAAGGGGGGGCGTAGATGTTTCGGAGTTTAAGAAAACCAGAATCGAAAGCTTTCACCCAAGAAAGCGAATGGAAAATACTCTGCCAGAAGAAATTCTATTCAAAATTCTAGGAAAAAGATTTAGTTTATAAAATATATCAAGGATTTAAGAGAAGATATTGAAGATATTAAAAATATATATCTTATATCTTATCTAATAATTAAGTCTTATTGGTTTTGTTCCGATTCTCTTAAACAAATTTCCGACTCTAATTTTTTGACTCTAAAAATTGATGAACTTTTCTTTATTCGTAACTCCCATTGGGCATATTAAGAGGTACATATAGGTAGGTCGCATATACCAGAATGAAAAGAAATTTATGTACAAACTATGCATTATTAAAAAATGATGTGGACATGCGGTGCGTGGCTCGTCTCAGATTTGTTTAATAATCAAAATTCATTATGCGAGTGACGGCCGATGGAATCGGAGAAATTAACCAGCCATAGATACATTATACATATATATATATATCTCTTTAGACAATATATATATATTCGGAGAAGATGGTCAACGAACTGAATTGAGCTGCCAAAGGTGGATCGTGAAAGTTTCAGGCGGATCGAGACACGATTCTGACACCAAAAAAAAAAAAAAAATGATACAAGAAATATGAATAGTTTAAGGAAAAGCAATACCGATTGCTGCATCCTTCTGCATCCTTTTGGTCCTGGTGTAATGTGATATTCTGCTTGTAAAGCTTCCTGGCTGGAAGGACCGTGTCCATTCGAGCATTACATCGCCACGTTTCCAGTCGGACTTCCGATTCTCGAATTACCTCCCTGAAATGTGATCGATACACAAGACCACGACAAAAGACCAGGAACAAAAAAAATAATAAAAGGGATCGACGGCGAAAGTTTAACTGCCGCCTTCCACTTGATTAAGCCCTTTTAGCCAATATCTTGGCCAAAGCAGCCAGGCTGACGACGTTGACCTCCAGGAAACCATCCACATCCACATCCAGGAGGAACCCATCCACCATCTCTCCTTCTCTCGATAACCCTGAACCGTGTGGCAGGGCTGTAACCCGATCCCAGTCAATGATCCGCTGGATCTCCCGTTTTCCTTTCGGTTTTCAAAAGTTTCTTTCGCTCTTTCTGCGTTTTTTCTTTGTATTCTTCATTCGAACGCGTTTTGTGGCACAGTGACAGGTGCACCGCCGACACCACCAGCAGTGCCACCACCAGAGCCCGATGATGATGCAAGGATGCACCTTTGTGCAACTGCAGGGGTTGCTGCTACTGCTGCTGCTGCTTCTACACTTTAAGAAAATGTATTAAAAAAGATAGGGGAGAGGAAGATCCCAATTACTTAAACTTCATCCTTTTTAAGTCAAGTGTAGGGACTTTTGCTGCTGTTCTGGTTGGGCTGCCAGGATGCAAAGCGTGTGTCTTGGCCAGAAACTGAAAACAGGCCAAAACAAAACTAAGAGAGAGGGAAGGCTGTAGGGAGGATGTAGGCTGTCAGGACAGGTTTAAGGCACAGGACAGGACGGGACAAGGAAGCTGCCGAGCGACGACACTGTCCACGTTCATTCAACTGCTGTTGAGGAATATATGCCTATATCCTGGCAGGACAGGACAGGACAGGACAGGACACAACACCTGACCCGCTGCCAGTTGGGCCGGCCAGGAGTCAGGATCAATGCTCGACGATGTCAGTTTGTTGAACTATAAAGTAAAGTATCATCCCTTTGCCGCTTTGGTCTTCAGCTGCCACTGGCCGAGGGTCAAGAGAGCAAGGAATTGGAATTCCAACTAAAATTGGAATTAGAGCCGAAGCCAAGGAAACGGTTAGTTCCGAGGACTTTGCAGGATCATTGACATTTGACCCAAGGATTCTGCATCTGGCCTGGCAAATAGAGGAGTGTCTTCTTCTCCCCCAAAAACCAAATATCTATTACCCAACCAAGGTGTGTCTCTGCTCTCATAACTATTTATGATTTCTGAAGTTCTTCTAGGGTTTGTCAACAAATTAATCAGTTCAAATACAAGATACAGATACACCTACAAGATACATTTGCATTTCCAGACGTCCCGTCATCTGGCTCTGATATTTCTACAAATAGTATCTGTATCTGTATTTTGTATCTCAACTTCCTATTCAACTTCCTATATTTTTTTCGTTTATTTTTCTCCTTTTTTTTTTAGGGTTACATTGCATTTGAGGTTGTGTCAATATTTTCATTGGCTTTGGCTGGGCTCATGATAAAAAAAAAAAACCGGAGGAAAAAAGCAGGAAAACTGCAGGAGATATCAACGATATCCAAAACCAAACCGAAATGCAGATGCATTTTGCGCGCACGCTCCGCTTGTTTGCCATTTAGGAGGGGGTGGCGAGAGGTCTACACAGAGAAAAATATTTAATTAATACCTTTAATAAGAAAAAAGGAATTTAAAATACAGAGAAAACTTGGTAATATTTTCTAGATTACAAATAAGAGGCTTAAAAAGGGAAACAAACAGTAAAGGTATTCATACCCGGTACTCCTCTTCTTTCCGTGTACTAAAAGATAGTTGCCATGACTATCCGGATCCCCGGCAATCTGGATTCCCATCGAGGTGAAAAAAAATATAGAGAATACAAAAATGGAAGGGTAGTTCGAGACTCGCAGGACTCGCGACCAAATTTTGAATCCCGAGCCAGACCGTTAGGATCAAATATTGGGGGAGCGCCAGGACAACACCAAGCAGATAGCAGATAGCAGCGGCTAATGTAAATGAGCAGCTGAAAACCGAAAGGACACGAAGGATACGAAAGAAAGGTGTGTCCCAAAAATATGAGTGGGCGAATGTCTAGTTTGTAAACCCTTTTTTTTTTTCGTCATTCTTTCTAAAACAGCAGCCAGCTCCCCCTTTATTTATTAAACATATATCATTATCTGGGGAAAGAAAAGATAACGATTTGGAGCCAACGTAATTCAGACTCTCAAAGAAAACCACAGAGAAACTTTGGGTATCATAAATATGGTCTTCCCGGTAAATAGAGCAACAGTTTACGGGCTTCTAAGAGACCCGAGTTCGACTCGCGACTCGCAACTTTTTTGATGTAGCGGTATTTCCGAGGCTTCGGTTATCGGCAAGCAAATCATCGATCATCTCAAATTCACGATCCATCATCATTAGGCAAACGCATTTTGTTATCGATAAGAAGGCCCGGCCCGGTCCGAAGGTTCCAAATTCTCATAATCATAATACTCATCGTACATTTTTCTTATTCTCGAAACGGGGCTTGTCCCCGAAAAATACATGGAGAAAAACATGGAGAATATAGAATCTATATAGACGCAGAAAAATACCCTGAAATTTGTACTATTGATATATTTCCTGGTTAAATTGCGTCTTCAATTGCAATTTTCTGTTTTTTTGTTCTGTCGGTATTATCTTTACGATCTGTTGTCCGATTAGAAATCCCATACACTATATATAATATAACGCTGGACGCTGTACATTTACGATTCGATCTGGAAACGATTGCAACTTTTATAGAGCCATTATATAGTATTTCTATATATATATATGTATATGGTATACATTTGGGTGATTATCTTCTGGAAGGCGGGCAGCTGCGGGTGTTGTAAGACTTTTTCGAGGCCCGATAGTGCAATGCGACTCATAAACCTATCGATCTAAGGCTATAACTTGTGTATATAGATAACCAAACGACAGATAGGCCTCTCTCTCTTATTGCTCTCGAACTGTACAATATTTCCCAAATGTTCAAGTTTCTTCATGGAAACAAAAAGTAATATTATCGGTTGGGCTATATCTTGAGACTCTGGGCTGTTGTTTTTGGGCTTTGGCGTCAAAGACGCTGTAAGCGATTTTTAAGCCTCGAACGGGGAGGCGCGTGATAAAGTCCCCGGAGAGATTCCGTCGAATCGATTCTATATACCAAAGACATTGCATCAGTGTGATCGCTATCGAAAACGAACCCAGAAAAAAAGCTCCTCCTCCGACTGACTCAGCTGATTCCTAAGACTGTCGGAGTGAGTCACTCACTCTTTGCCGATCGACAAAAACCAACCAGAGACCCATAGAATTCCAATAACCACGGTCATATCTCCCTACGTCCAAAAAGCAAAGCTTATTCACACCTTTTCGCACACGCCGCCAAATAATGATGATGATGATGATGTCCGGAGTCCGTTAACGGTAACAGTAATGGTAACGGTAAAGGCGGTACACGACGGTACAAGGCGGTACAAGGGATCCGTCATTTCATTTTTCAAGGGGACTTCACCAGATACGAAACTGTCAGATCAATATTGTTTTGGCACTTCGCCCAAAGATAGTACTACCAAGATAATGTATTTAGTTGATCTTTTCAAAATCGTAAATGTCAATGACGTACAGGAAACTTCAATGGAGGTGTTAGATTTTATAGATTATATTGAAACACAAGTTCCAAGGAAAACTCGGATGATTCAAAAGTAATACTTAGGATTACCTCATTTAGGTTTGAATTTATAGATCAAATGGGTTGAGTTCTTTAAAGAAAAGCTATGGTAACGCTTTAAGAAGTCAATGTTAAGGAAACCTAAGTTAAAAATTGGTTTTAGTTACTCCATAAAAGTTCTATAACCTCAAAAATATTGAAGATAGTTCCTAAAAGCATGAAACCCCTTCATATAGCTCAAATTTTTGACTCTTATAATATAGAATTAAGTATACAATTGTAGCCCCAAAGTTCTATGGATAAACCCCCTAGTTTAACCCTAAACACTATTCTTTTTACCAACATAACCCTTCTTCTTTTTCGTATGTTGGATGCTAAATCGAAAATTGTTTCCACTTAAACGAAAACCGGTGGAGGTAGGCATGTAATCATTGACCATTAACCTGAAATCGGAAAAGGTACGAGTATTCCCTTTGGCCAGAATATAAAGGTATACGAGTATATACCAAGAGGAGGAAGCCCTCTACATGGGTACACATTGATGTTCCGCTGCGGGGTGAATCAATAAAAGTCTCACGCATAATTTATAAGGCTAAAATGGCAGTGGAAATGGTAGAATGGTTGAGACTGTATCTATTGTCGGATATTGATTGCCTAACCATCCCGCGCCACCACCGCCAGAACCGCCAGCACCGCCAGCACCGCCAGTACCGCCAGTACCGCCACCACCTGACCACCACCTGAAGACGAGCAGCTGTGTGTGGGGGTGGCTAGGGGTAACATCTACACAGATACATAGATACTCAGATATACAGATACAGATACAATCGCACAATTGTTGCCTGGTTACCAAAATGAAAGCCCTGAGAATTTGTACATAACAAACCAAAACCAAAACCAAAACCAAAACCAAAACTAAAACCGAAACCCTCATATAGGGGATGATTTCCACTTTATTTTTCTCACTTTTGTAGATCCCCAAAAAAGGCAGGATGTTGTACGTTTCCATTGGCCTAAAGTACTAGAAATATTTTGGGCCAAAACCCGCATGATTTCATCACCTTATGTAATGGGTTTTGACTTTTTTGCATCCCCATTCGAATCAATAAAAAAAATACCTGTACCTGTATCTGTATCTGTAAATGTATCTGTATCTGTAAATGTATCTGTATCTGTAAATGTATCTGTAAATGTATCTGTATCTGTAAATGTATCTGTAGCTTTACCTTTAGCTTTTTTGTTGTTCTGGCAAATGTATCTGCAGCTGTGGCTGCGAATGGCTTTTTTGTGGTTCGTTGACTAAATGCGGGCGCGTGCGTTGATGGCCAGAGAATCAGAAAGAGAAGAAAACACTAGAGTAGGGTGGGAGTAGACAGGGAGATGAAGAAGGATGGGGCGAGTACAGGTACCGCTATATACCTATATATATGTACTTGGAATACATCATAGCCTGTATATAAAGTGCATTTTATACATCCAAATGGTACAGTGGCTGTAGGCTAAGATGAATTTTAGAAGAATCTTGAATATTTTGAGAAACCTTGGAGCTTCCTCAGGAATGCAGGTACTTCTTCTTCGTAAAACAAAGAATTTGGATGAATTATAGAGCTTTACTTCCGTTTAATATAATTTTTAATACAATTTTTAACTCAAAATTCGAAGAAAATAAAAATAAAATAAACTTTCTTTAGATTCAAAGAAAAGATGGAAACTTTGGAAGGCTCCACTGTGGCCAAAAGAAGCCTTGGACAGCATTATGCTGTGTATCTGCAGAGAAAAATCAATGCGCAGAGGAACGAGGAGAGCAAACGAATCAGAAGAACGCAAGTCTCCAAGCACATAAGATGTACATACACACAGATACACACACACACACACATACACATACACTAGCAACGAAGGGACAGTCCTGCGCAGCAGCAGATACATTTCCAGATACAGATACAAAGACAGAGACGGAGATAGGCAGGCATCTGAAACGAGAGCAGGCTGCTGTGGTTGGCTTACACACATGCATGGACACACACAAACACACACACACACGGCCATGCTCACATACATCAACAGATAAGCACGCACGAAGTCTGTCACACACACACACACACACACACTGTCACGTACACACCCCCCTGTAGAGAACAAATCTCAACGGATACCACCCCCCGGCACCCACCTGGTCGGCACCCCCAGCCCCACCCCCACCCCCAAAAATAAGCCCCAAAAAAAGGGGGGAAAAGGTGGAAGAAGAAAGAAGAAAACCTGTGAAAACGAAAGCACGCAGCAGCAGCGTGCGGGAGCGAGCGAGCGAGAGAGAGAGAGAACGAACACGAGCGCAAACGAAGCTCAAGCCTTGCTGCCGGCGTCGCTGCTTTGGTAGATGTTGCTGCTGCGACGCCGGCAGCGCTGCCTCTCACCTGACACTCTCTCTTTTGTATCTGTGTGCGCCGGGAGAGAGTATCTGCGTGTGCTGCTGCGCTCTTTTCTTATTTTCCAATTACACCTGAGTTTCTGCTGCTGCGCTGCTGCTGCCGCTGCTGCTGCTGCTTCTCCTGCTGCTGCTGCTGCTGCTGCTGCTGCTGCTGTTTGGTTTTCATTCTTCGACGGCGGCGACAGTGTCGTTGAACGCTGCTTCCGTCGCTGGCGTCTACGCAGACGTCGCTGCTGCCACTTCAATTGAATGAATATTGAAAAAATTACGTTTGGTTTTTGTCTTAATTATTAATCTTAAATATTTATTTTTTATTTTAATTTATTAAAAATTATTTTTCAGATACTTTTTGTGGGATCTCAAAGATACTTTTGAGCGTATCTTAAAGATACTTTTGAAGTATAGATACATTCTAGGTTTTTTTTTTTAATGATTTTCTTTGATGTTTTTCTTTTTCTTGCAGTGTACCTCTTTCAGTTACTCCTCTTTTGGCCACTTTTCTTGCGGCTTTGTTGGTGTTGGAAAATTTGTTAAATTTTCGTCGCCAACTTGACGGGTTTTTACGTTTTTTTTTTTGTATTTTTTTTTTTTTACCGCTTTGCTCCGCCTCTTCTTCAGGTTGTTAATGCGTTTTACGTTTATTTTTTGTTGTTTTTGCTTCTCGGTAGCTTTTTCGGTGTTGCGGTTGGTGTTGTTGCTCCCCATCTAGCTCTATCTTCAACTCTAATTTGTTTAAATTGTTTTTTAATTAACTGTCAGTGACATTTTCTTTTCATTGTTTTTGTTTTTTGTTTTTGTTTTGTATATATTTCGGTTGCGGCTTTTTGTTTTGTGGCTTTTTCGGTTTTCGGTTTTGGGTTTTCGGTTTTGGGTTCTGGCCAGGCCATAATAAAGCTGTTAAGGGAAAGCTGTAAACCCGAATTGGGTTGCAAATTTGTTAAGGAAAATTTGGTTATTTTCGGGTAAGATTTCGGGTGAGATAAAAGTGAAGAAAAGTCTTTCAAAAAAGACATTCTTCGGAAACCCTATTGACAACCCTTACAAGCCTAGACTATTTTTGGCCAACTAACCCAAAAATATGTGCCAGTGATAGGAGTCGTAAATAGTTCAAGATATTCCGTGGAATGAAATCTACATGGGAAGGTCCAAAAACCGACTCGTATAACCGTCTATATATTTATACCATACATATACATATATACGTATTTGTATTTGTCAAGACCCCCGATTTATCCCCCGATTCCTTATCGATGGGGGACATGATTGAACGTTAGTGGTGGAAACGACTGGCTGGGCTGCTGGTTGCGCCTTTGATGGTCGGAGGGGCCTGGGCCTATCTAATCGAAAGTATAGGAACTCCCTTTTGGTCGAACACCCCCTGAAAGCTCTACCGATCGACCGATCGATCGATTCTTTAGAAGATTAGCGAAGCTGGGCTGGCTGGATTACGTTTCCTGCGCAATTCGCTGACAAGAATGTGTGTCAGGCCAGATCGGGGGTGTATATAGTTTAGTTTTATCGAATTTTATCGAAACAGACGACACAACTGTACTTGGACAGCTGCAGAAAGTCAGTCAGAATCCAGAATCTCGGATATTATTGTCTTGGTTTCTGGAGAATTTCCGTCATTCCGTCATTTCGTGTGGCAATGGCAGATTCTTTTCCAATGAAATGTCCGGAGATTCTGTGGTAATCGAACCCCAACAAATCCATATAAAATTTCTATCAAGTCAATAAATAAAATACTCTTTTTTTTATCGTTCTCACTGCAACTACCCACTAATCTTGGCCGATAACCCGGTATCAGTCTATAGACGTATTAGCATACTATATATGGTATACCCGACCCGGTAATCTAGAATCCCTGAGTTTCCCCTGAGATTTCGACCTGGCTATCTTTCGAATGGAATTTGTGCGATTTCCAGATGTCCGAACGGAACGGAAGGCGGCACAAATCCCGGCTCGGACACGTCCAGTTGTCCAGTATTTTTCGCTTTCGCGGTTATGTAAGTCGGGGGCTCAGGGTACAGGAAGACGTGTCCAAATTCAAATTAAAATTCAAACACAACGATGACGATGACGAAACCCCCAACAAACTGAAATCGAAGCCCCTTTTTGCGAAACCCCTTCTTGGCATGCTGCATGTCTTTATTATCTTTCTGTTTTTTTTTTATTTCTCTTTTTTTAATGAACACAAGTATGCTTTATATAAGAGGGGATAGAGAGTACTATATACGTTTGTATATATACATATATATTATATATGATTTGCGGGAGACAAAGGTAATCCCTGGGTATTGCACGCGTTGTCGATAAGCGATCGAATTGTAAACTCACTCAATGCAATCAGGCCATTAAATTGTATCTGTATCGTTCTACCTATATCTGTATCTGTGGATGATGTATCTGTATCTGTATCTGTAGCAGCTGTATCTTTGCAAAACAAAAATAAAACAAGTGAAGCCGTCAGTCACGGAAGATATTTATTATTTTTGAAATGCAAAAAGCAACAAGAAGGGTTTCATTGAGGGAGCCACTTAACCCACAAGAAATTTTCAGTATTACGTCTTTATATCAAAGGTTTATATAGATTTCATTAATTCTTAAACAAAACAGCTTCATATAAACTGAGTTTCAGCTTTCTAGCCTTAAGATTCCAAGTCCTTTTTAACTGAAACCCCAAAGAAGCAAAGAAATTGAAACCCCAAGAAGCGGTTTAAGTCCGGAAAGGCTTTTGAGGGGAAACCCTCTCGTAAAGTCCAGATTATTTCTAAAACTTTCAACCCCACTATTGGTTATATAGTAAAGATATATAGTTTCATATTCTTCCCCCAATTTTCGTACACTTGTTCTGGGGTTTTGCAGTTTTCAGCTCCATTTGTTTAGGTAACGCTGCCTAGCTCGTGGCGCCAATCGTAATTGGAACACCCCAATACAAGAATATATATGTATATAGAAAAATACTGGTATATGTGCATATTAATAGTATTCTATCTCTGTCGCTTTGTCTGCCGCTGACCCATTCAGTAATTACCCAATTTCTGCAGTTCGGGTTCATTCTATATCAACGTCTACGTGCTGGGTGATGTTTTTTTTTTTCAACTTTTTTTTTTGCTCGCATAATAGCGTCTTGTTCCCAAGCTCCCCCAGAGTTTTAGGTTTTAGAGTTTTGTGCAGGTTCCCAGGTAATGCCCACATAAGACCAAAGAATTTTCTTTATGACAATTCATTTGTTCATTGGGAATCTGGCTTGCATAATGACGAAATGGTCTTCGTTCTGACTCATAGTCATGGGTTCTGTGGGTTCTGGGGGCTTCTGGGGGTTCTGAACCCAAAAGATAGCCATATACCATATATTGTACACAAGTTAAGTAAGTAATGTTTTATATAATAAAAACTCGACTAATTTCTGCAGCTCACTTTCCATTCTTCCCCCTCGCAAGCAATTTGCTATTTTCCAAGTTCTTTTACCAAGACTTGTTACCATTTTTTTTTGTGTCATTGTCTGGTCGGGTCTGCGACTTTTCCTGAATGCATTATCTCCAGACACCAGACTCTAGACTCTGCGTTTTCGTTTTCATTTTCCTCTGGCTGTTGCCTAATTTCCATCAAGAAGTAATTACGTTGCTGCTCATTAATTTCATGATCGCATGCCATGAGAAATTGTGGAGAGGAGAGTAGCATCGATGGGGTGACTTTGTCGCCACACCTGCTCGGGGATGATTCCCGGGAAGACATCTGCCCAGTGCCCAGTCCTTGTCTTTGTCTTTGGCGGCAAGCAAACTCCAGTTGCAATTCAGAGCGTGCTCAGAGACCGGCCAACCACCCACAATCAAAGTCAATCAACGTCAATCAAGAGGCATACCATAATCAATGGCTCTGTGGGCGTAGCTGAAACCAAAACCAAAGCGTTGAACGTTTAGCACGGGACATGACTTTCCCAAATCGATCGAGATCGCGAAAAGAAAGTATGTACCTACACACACTGTGCACGATAATCGGGTTCCACTGTGCAACATGCAGTATGCAGTATGCAGTTATGAGAAGCGCGGAGAGAGGCCTGCAACGATGCAACTAAAACGGATTTGCAAATGACCTACGCCGCCCCCGTTTTGTGGGTAATCATTACACGTAACCCATTCGAATCGATGGGTGGGTGGGTGACTGGAAATAGCCACAGATATGGCCAGATATACGGGATACAGTCAGACAGTCAGAGAGTGTGGTTGTGGTGGTATGGCAGAACAGAACCCGAAGACAATGGCAGACTGCAGACCTTGAAACAGTTCAAAAACGTAAACGGTTCAGTGATCATTGATGTAAAAGCTAAAAACGGAGCAAACGGTTGCCAACGAAACGAAAAGCGAAACATAGTCAGTCACCGGTGGATGTTCAAGTGAGAAGAAGACTTTGGAGTTCAGAGTCGTAGTAGGAGTTTGGAGTTTGGAGTTGGAGTTTGGAGTTTGGAGTTGAAGTTTAAGTTGAAAAAAAAAAGTTAATGACTGTCGGAGAAGAACGAGAAAACGCCACCGCACAACATCCGTCATCTGGGCATGTCAGTTAAGGGGCCTCTGAGATACAGACTGGAAAAACTATATATATATCCGAATCTGGAGCTGGTGGCGTGCGCTCTGATCTGCCTGACTGCCCCCTCACATGGATGGTAGTCTTCGGTCTTGGCCTGGTCAAAAAATCGGTGAGCCGTTGAGCTGAAATCTGCGAAAAGCATATTTTGACATGGCCACTAACCAATGGTTATCTGGCATCTCTTTAGGCTAACTGTATGCTGTATTATTATTGTCTTCAAATAGTGGGGTTTCTTTCTGGTTTTTTTGGGGGGAATTGAATAATTATAGATTAATTGAATGTTTGTTTCTTCTGAAACTTGGGGAGAAGGAAACCGGGGAGCTTCTTAATCTTAAGGTTATTTTCTTAGCAAGAAGTACCGGGTATCATATAGTCCAAGACAACTTTGAGGGATGCAATCTTCTTGCCAGATCAAAACCGCCATTTAAAAGTATTCGTTGTCTGTCTCTTGGTTTCGGATTTGGGTTTGGGTTTGGGATTGGGGTTCCTGTCTTCGTTTCCATGATGGGTTGGGTTGGGTCTCTTCTCGGGTCTCGGGTCTCGGGTCTCGGCTCTTCCGGGGCCTAAGCCTGGGTCTTTGTTGGAGAGAATCTCCCCGGCGAATGCTGACGTCGTCGTTGGCCCCCTCTTCAGGTTGTCGTCGTTTTTGTTTTTATATTTACGTTTTATATATATTTTTTCGCCCTGTCTGCCCTGTCGGCCCTGTCTGCCCTGACTGCCCTGTCTGCCCTGTCTGCCCTGCGTTGTTGCCGGTAATGATCTTTAACCAAGCGTAACGTTCGCTTTCAGTGCGTCTACATCTGCGCCGTCACCATCATCATCATCATCATCATCTTTGGAAGCAGCAGCAACATCACTAACTTTATGATCATCTTGCAGCCATTTCTTCAGATACAGATATAGATACAAATACAGAGATACAAAGATACAAAGATACTGAGCTACAGACAGACATTTAAGTCGGGTTGCTCCACCCGCTTCGCTTCCGTCGTATCTCGTATTTAAATGGCTGGCTGCGAAGCTTCTTTCTACCACAGATACATCGTACGAGTAGATACAAATGTATCTGTATCTGACCGGGGCAGTGCACCATTTAAATGCACCATTAATGATCGGTCGGAAAGTTCCTCAAGGAGCCTTCTCATCAGAGGGAAACAATTCCCAGAGGATGGAATAAAGTCACACGATTTGTTTTTTTAAAGGGGAAAACCTCAAAATATATACCCGAATAAATGTAAAATTTAAGGTTATTATCTCGCCAGTTGTCTTGGAAAAAAGATAAATATTTGTTAGTTTTTGAACTCTCCGCAAATAGGTTTGCTAAAAAAAAACACACACATGTATTTGCTGGGCCAACAAAGAATCATCTAAATACCTGAATCAACCATAAATCTTCCCCGATGTCTCAACTAACAAAACATTGTGTATAATCAGCTTGTAGAATCCGCGGAAACTGCTCCACAGCAGCGGATTTAGCCAGAAGTCGAAGCCGAAGCCGAAGCTGAAGCCAACCTTGTGGATGATCTCCCCCTTGATATATTTTATTTTTTTTTCCGTTTTTCATTATTGTTTTGTTTTGTTTTTGGAAGATGAGAACCCAAAATGTTAAAGACCCAAATAAGACCATCCCCCCTTCTTGGCAAAAAACCCAAAAATCGTAGGAAACCAGCCAGACAACAGCCGGGCAATTTCGCAGAAAACCGCCAACACACACGGAGAGCTCCAGAATAATTGCAGTACATGTGTGTATCTTTACCTTCGATATAGATACAGATACAGATATATAGATACAGATACAGATACAGATACAGATACAGATACAGATTCAGATACAGATACAAGGGTATGGTCACGGATACACAGATGCGGATACCAAAATGCTAATGCGCTTGGTCTGGTTTTTGATGCTCTCTTTCAAAGCGGGTAATGCGATTTTTTGAACAAGTTCTTACCTCAAACTTAAAGACTTAATACATGGATATCGAAGCCAAGTTAACAATCAGATCAAAGGATCAAAAAACTATACCATATCCCATACCTTTCATACAATTATAAGTTCAACTCTTTTTTCGATTCGTTTGATGTTTTAGACTTTTTGGTCTCATTTTCAAAGCTCTAAAAGATTGAGAGGAAAGAAGCTCTAAAATAGATCTCTAAAGGGTATATAATATTCGGCTTAAGCCGTATTCAGACTGAGCTTTTCGTATTTCTTCTGCCTTCACCTTCAATGGGGAGATGACCATAAAACTTTTGGCCCATGCATCGTTGACTGGACCAAGACAAGAGGGATGGGCAGGGAGTATCTTAGGGGGGGCTAAAAATAGAGGGGTAGAGAGGGTGGTAGGTGCGGGGGTGGTGCCAGGTATCCAAGACAGGTGCTCTAGCTGCCCCGAGGTGTCCGTGTGAAAAATGCCAAGTGGCTTCTGAAAAATTGATTTTCTTTGTCTTTTTACTTGCCACAAAAATATATATATATATATTTATACAAGTGAAAAATCAAAGAAAGAGACCGAAATATAAAAAGAGAGAGAGAGAGAGAGAGTGAGAGTAGGGAAGATACATACAGTCTCAGATACAGATACACGGATATCTATAGATGGAGGCGTTAAAAATCTCAACAGCAGCAGCAGCAGCAGCAAGAGCAAATAAACGAGAAGCCAGATCCCCATTTGCTTTGCAGCCACCGCGAGGCACACAGATACTCGCTAATAGACACACAGATACACAGATACACCAATACAGAGACGGACAGAAACAAGAAAACAAATCTGACAGATACAAGTTCGGGCACCCCAAAGCCAAGTGTATCTGTATCTTTTGTGTGCTCGCGTCTCGTTCGCCCATAAGTGCTTCATTAATCTCTGTCAGCGCGGAGTTGCCCCCTGAAGACCGCCCCTTGCCCCATACCCTGCTCCACTCTCCCTCCACCCTCTATTACTCCCCGAATGATTTTCGTTTCTTTAGATCTCAGTTTCGCTCAAAATGTATCTGTATCTGGGCCTGGGTATGAATGTATCTTTTGGATCGCTCAGAGATCGCTCTGTGGTTAGCTTTTGATGGCTGCCCGGCTTGGCATTGATTTTTCTTCATCTTCTCTTTCTCCGATTTTTATTGTATTCGAAGGGGAAGGAGGTAGTTATAGTGGCCTTTGATTGGTTGAATCAATAAA
Organism: Drosophila vallismaia; assembly: GCA_035047325.1. NCBI lineage: Eukaryota > Metazoa > Arthropoda > Insecta > Diptera > Drosophilidae > Drosophila > Drosophila vallismaia. The sequence goes on along the minus strand of JAWNPU010000025.1, from coordinate 7,302,897 downwards.
ATAAGCAATGAAGTCGGAAATTCTTCACGGAGATTCTTCTCTTGAGAATCTTCTTGAAGGGAAACCCATTGGAGATCCTCCTCCTCATCCTCGTCACATCCCAGTGGGCAGACACATGCGTGAGTATTACAAACAAATATACCTTTTTTTTTTATATAGTTTTACCTCCAAGGCAGTGGCAGATCGCGTGCCTCGTGCAGCAAAACCATCCAGAAAAAAACAAAAAAATCAATAGCCAAAAAAAAAGGAGGCAAGAGGCAAAAGCGAATGTGGCAGCGGTTGGTGGTAAGTGGTGGCAAGGCAAGAAGTGGTGGCTGTAAGTGGTGGCAGATGCTGTCCCCCCGCCATCCGCGAGGCCGCACCTAACATCGCCAAAGGGACAGGACACCACACCCAGAAAAAGATACACTTGGGGGAAAAAAGTAGCTAGAAATGGGTGAAAAAAAGGATACTTTAAAATATCTTTAATATTCCTTCTTTTGATAGCAAGAAAGAGGGTTTTTTTTTTCCAGTGCATAGGAAGTCCGAGTCAATGACACACCTTCTCGGTAAGGAAACGTCTTTGGGGAAGTCGCCGTTTCAAGCGAATGACCATGAATAATCCCTAAAAAAACATGCCTTGAGCTCTTCTGTTTCTTTATTTTGTTACTTTTATGGCAAAACTTCCTCAATCCTACAGAATTGTGCAATCCAAGAATTGCGAAACCAATTCCCTTCACAAAATACACAGAAAAGGCTTACAAAATATTATCGGAAAAGGCTTATACAATTTGTAATTGTTTTGGTTATTAATTATTATTTGCTATCTTTAATGGAATTTGTATCTTAAAAAGGGATTTGATTGTATAACCGCGGATTTTTGTTTTAAAAAACCAAATACCTCCCAGAGGAAATATAATTTATTATTTCTTATCGTTTATATCGTATATATATTTTTGTACAACTCCCTCCCCTGTCTGGATGGTTTTCCCGAGGCCGGACTTTGATGTCTGCATCGGGTTTCATGTCCAACTAATGACGAAGCCTGTGACGAGTCGTCATCATCAGCGGGTAATTACCAGGCCAAGGGAAACCAGGGAAATGGTTAGGGTGCTTCAGGTTGAAGTATCCACCACCTGGACAGGTGAACATGGCTTGTGCTCATTAGGCAAATCCTTGGAGAGTAGCAGGACTTGTATTGTCACTGCCATTGCCAGCGGATGAGTAATGTTTCGTATCCATTTATTTACACAACCAAAGGGGGTGGTTCTACCACCCAGTGGGTGGTTGGGTGGATCGCTAACCAATGGAAGCCAAAAACAGGCACCAATCCGCCAGCTTGACGGACTTGATTTACATCCTTGGACTCTGGCATTCAAACGATGTCAACTTTGGTGAGGAAGTTGCCAAATGCTAAATGCTAAATGGGTGGTCCTTGCGGTGGTGCTTTTGGGTGGTGCTTTGGGTGGTGCGAATGCGGCTTTAAGCGGTTTTATTTTTGTGCTGCATTGGGTGGTGGCTGTTGACTAACATGACCCAAAAATGTTGGCTTCGCCGGACAATTTATTACGTGACCCTAGAATACTTTCTACTCTGCCAGAGAACAAAAATCTGCATTGCAAAAAAAAATAAAAACAAACAAGTTGTACGAGAATCTAAAATTTAAAACAAAAATTTAATTTTTAAAGTAGAAGCTTAGAAACTTTTTAAGAATTATTAAAAATTAAATTTCAAATATCCTTTTAAGGTATCTGAAAGTTTGTCTTAGATTTATAAAGACTATGTCCTTTTTATGTCTATCAATTTCTATGCAAATAGTCCTTAAGTATCTTTGTAAAGTCCTTTTGCTCTTCTCCTTCCACAAAGGATAACCGCCATAAAGAGAAAAGCCAAAAAGGACAACGAAAAGAAGGAAAATCAAGAAACTTACATGTAAGCTGGACTTCCAAAGGATACATTATATCCTTTTTTACATAAGCTTCTATATATTACATTTTTTAAGTCCATGCATAACGGTACTTAAAGCTGCGTTCGCAGCAGCTTTGCAATGTCTCGATCTCTCTCACACGCACACAGGACATGAAAACGCACTTGAATTTTGTGACACTTCAATAAATTACTTTAAATATGGAAAAAACTAGATAAAAACACTCGAAAACATTAACCACGAATACAGGAATCACATTTATTTAGTCGGTTTCAGGATTGAAAGGACACTAAAGCGAAGAAGTTGACCGACGCCAGGACGCTTTGCAAAAAAAAAAACACCGACAGCGCGCACAGATCACTTGAATTAATATAGAAAAGCTTGCCGCAGATAACTTTTTATTATATTTTAATATATTTTAATAATTTTAATTATTTTAATGATTTTAAACAATAAATAAAAGCAACACAAATGCAAACGAAGGATTAAAATGGCAACCGATCATGATGGCGGCGATAGAAATGGATGATGTGGAGTGGAGTGGGGGGAGCGGAAAAGGATCCAAAGATGACACTTTGCGTGATTTCCGATATCGATAAACTTTTTAATAGCAGGTGTTTGGCGCCTAAACTTAAACTTTCGAATAGAAAATAGATTAAATAATAAGAAATAAGACAAATCAAGAAGAGTTACTAACTTTGTTTCATTAAATTAGAAAAATACTATTAAAAAGAGTCCTAGCAAGCTAAAAAAATGTAAAAAAAAATACTTAATTAAAAATATTTGAAACCCCATAAAGCCCACCCATATCTCTACCTTATCTTATAGGTATCTTTAAAAACATCCTCAGACCTCTTGAGAGGCCCCTTTTGAATACATTTCCATGGAAGGACCTGAAAGGACCTAAAAAGTTAGCCTTTCTTTCTAGTATTTTGTTTTTCCTGTCCCAGACTTGGCCCAGAGCCATTGGACACATCAAAGTGTGGCCTAAAGCGGCTGCCTGGGATGAGGTTGGTCGATTGGGGTAGCTCTGTATCCTTTTACCGCCTAACAGCCATGTGTGTGAGTGTGTGTGGGCTGGTGGGGTGTCTCTATGCGACAATTTCCTGTTTTTCAAACTTTGTCCAACGGGTGGACGGAAAAAGCGGAGAAAAGCTGGATAATCGAGGGGGAAATCGAGGGCAAAAAACGGAGGCAGAAAGTTACAGCAGCGATAAATTCAAGGGAATTGTATCTGACGATGGAAAGTCCACATCCTTACCCCTCTTATCCTTACAACAACAACACAAACACCCCCTCCCTTGCGGTTGGCGTGCGGCAAAAACAAAAACAAAAACAAAAACAAAAACAAAAACAAAAATAGAGGTAGCTAGAAGGTTTTTTGCATACGAAATGCGAGCTGTAAATTGTATCTGTGCGCTACTTAGATACACCAATGCGAAGCGCACGGGGGTGGCACATTCAACCACCGCACCGCACCGCCACCCAGCCACCCCATATACGTATACATATCCATATATACATATATATATATATATATACGAAATATATATGTTTTTTGGTGGTTTCGTTTGCCCGCAATTGGTTGCCGCAGCAACGTTGATTTAATAGATTTTTCCGTTTCAGTTGGAAATGTATTTTGCAGATACGCGAACGACAGCGACAACGAGGACAAAAGCTACAGAGCCAGAGGGTTGAAAACAGAAACCACCCACCATCCAGCACCCACCATCCAACACCCACTGGAACCCACCCATAAAATCATCCCCTGCATCCAATTTTCAGGATAATCTCTTCTCTGTGATTTGTCAGATTTATTTACATTATATATCTCTGTTATCCTTTGGCGAATCTATAAGATGGCGTGCATTCCACGGAAAAGCTTTGTTTTACTTCTCGTAATTTATATTTAATCAAAAACCCAAGACGATGACTAAGCCAATCGGAAAGGTCCGCCAAACTCTGGACAGTGGCAGTAAAAAAACGAGGTTTTTTCTTTTCGAGGCAAGAGAAATCAGAGACGGTGACGCCAAGAGGGGTGGGTGGGCAAAAAGGGGTGTAGAAATTGGCCCAAAAGGGGGGTCGTTGGGCATCCAACTTGCCGCAGGACAAAAGGCCCACGTCAGCCGCATGTCACTCGAGGTAAACGGAACCAAACCAAGCCGAACAGGACTCGACTGGAAACTAAACCAAGAATGACAACGAAGTTGATATACTCTAACAAAGAAATATATATATTAAAAATATAATATATAAAGTTATTAAGAGGTAAATACTTTTTTAAAATTAGAAATAGATTTACAGTAACTGTAGAGGAATAGTTTTAGTTTCCTTTAGTTGCTTATAATTCCAACCAGTTCTAGCGGTTTTTGTTATGAGAAACGTATAAAAAGTGGCTTAAATTCTTAAAGAAAATTTAATATATTTTAAATCGAAAACTTTAAAAATTCGAAACCAACCGTTATTTAATGTTCCTCTTTTGTAGGGTATTTAAAGAGCCAAAAGAATTTCAGATTCATGGCTTTGCTTGTGCTTTCTGTTGTTTCATTTCCGTTTTGGCCAACACACACACACACACACACACACACATACACGGGGAGAAAATCTGTATATAAAGAAGGCGGAGGGGGTGGCAGATTACACATATAGGACAGGAAGAGGGAGGAAGCCGAAGGACCATATTCACATCCAAAAAGTCTCGACAAACAAAAAAAAACAAAAAAAGCTGGAAAAAGCAAAAAAGCACCCTCCAATCTGCAGTCTGTCATTAATTTTACCTTTCACCCTCGACTCACCTGTGAAATCCGCACCACCCCCGCCACCACCCTCTCGCCAATGTCGGCACGCAGCGGGGCCTTCAGGTAAGTCAGCCTTGTCAGCTCGTCAGTTTCAGTTTCAGTTTCAGGTTCCATCCACATCACAACAAACGCAGCCACCACCCACCAACCACCCACCCACCATCCCCTCCCTCTGTGTCGTTTTTGGCCAACACCCTCCACCCCCTCTGTTAGCCCTGTGTATGTGTTTGTGTGTGTGTGTTTGTGGCACCCTGACAGGTGAATTATTTCCCTCTGCGGGCATTTCTAATTGGATTTTCCCTCAGTTCTAAGAAAAAATCTATGGAAAAGAATTTTTTTTTTGTTTCTTGTCCTCTCTCTTTCATTCCTTAAGTATTTTATTTATTTATTTTTTATTCTTTTTTTGTGGCTGCGACCTTCGGGGGAAAGCCAACCCCGCGAAGAGCCCTAAGCCCCCCTCACTCGACCAGTCACTGGCAAATAAATAAAGGCTCTTCTTTAAAAAAAATACTTGACTTAAGATAAAAAAGAAAATATTTTTATGTTTAAGTTTAAGATTTATGTTTAAGTTTTATTAACATAATATTTATATTTAAAATTAAAAATTTAATGCATTTCTTGGTTCAAAATCCTCTGAAGCATCAAGGATTAAGGAAATGTGTACAAATCTTATTATGTTTTTGTATTTATTTTGTATTAGTTAATATTACATTACTCTTATTATTTAATTATATATTTTTTGTAAGATTTTTTTTAATATTCTTTCAATATTTTTTTAATATTTATTATCCTTTTAAACATTTTTTTTGCCTCGTGTAGGAAGAGAGAAGTCGCAGCAGCTCAGCCACACTACCCTCTGTGTGACCTCTGCCCACCTGTGCAACCACCTTTCATCCTCCCCCCGAGTGCCACGCCTTCTACCGCCCCCTGCTCCATGTTTTGTGGCCATCCAGGGATGATGACGTCGTCGGTCTTCCTTTCTCGTTCGTCGTTTTCGTTGTTGTTCGTGTTTCACTTGTTTTTGTTATTGTTATTGTTGTTGCCTTGGCCGATTCTCGACTGGTACATAGAATATACATATATACAAAAAAAAAAAATATATATATATATATATAAACGTATATATGTTTATATAGAAGGCATAGATGTATGGCCACGTCGCCGTCGTCGGCAAAAGTTCCTCTGAATTTCTGATGTTGCTCTGATAAATACTTCACTGCGCCATTCTCTCTCACCCCTTGACCTCCCTACCCTTATCCCCACCCCCTCTCAGTCTATCTCTCTCACTCATACCATAAACCCTTCTCACTCACTCACCGTATGTCTGTGTATATCCTCTGGTGGAAAAAAGGGCGTATTTTCCACCCATCAATGCCAAGCACTTTGCAGCATTATGTGGAAAAAACAGCAGCAGCAGTACCAGCAGCAGCAGTAACAACAGAAAAAAAAATCAATATAGATGGACAATGAATATATATCTCCATATATATATATAAACACATACAGAGAGAAAAACACATACATATATGGCAAGGCTAACAGGGCGTATGAGTAATGTAGAAGCAATATCTTGTGAAAGATTTAATCTTAAAACTATCTGAACGGGGTTTTTCTATATAAAATGATTAAAAATATTTACTAATCATATTTTTAAACAATTTTTACAATATAAAAATCATCAAATGAAATGTTTTTGGACAAAAACCAACGGTGCGTATGATTAATTTTTAAAGCAAGAACCTTAAAAGATTTAATCTTAAAATAAATTGGACTATAGATTGGTATCTAAAATAGGTTGCAATAATTATTTACAAAATTTTTCATTATTTTAAAATCAATTCAAGATTAATTTAAAAAAATAATGGACAACAGTGCGTATGAGTAATGTGTATACCGAAGCCATCAATAAATTCTCTCAAAATCATCTTCTAACTACTTTTCTAATTCAAAAAATCTAATAAAAACTACTAAAGAATGTCAACTACTAAATTAAGTAAAAAAACTCATCCAACCTCTATCCGAAATCATAAAACCAATGACTAATAATACCAAAGTTGCCAATCGATCGATCTGATCGATTCCCCAGACCCAGATGAATCACAATGACAAGGCTTTGTTTCTATTTGATGAAATCCTTCAGTTAGGAACACATATATGTGCTATATAGGGGGTACACCCCGTCGTATACGGTTATTTTTATATGAGTCCGTTGTAAAAAAAAAAATAAGGGAATAAAAATAAAAACCGTATCAGCTTTCGCAGACTAGTAAGTAATGCCAATAGATAAGAGCAACATCTGTTAAGCAAGTCGTGACGGAGCTAAAAAATATAGAAAAAAACTATTGATCTATATATTTATTAGCCTGTTTTTTTCATATTTAAAGAAGATCTAAGAAAGAAAAAAAGGCTGGTAGAAAAATTGATTTCCAGGTAAAAATAGAATATATTAAGAATAATTTTTGTACTACTTTTCAACCTCTAATAGTTTAGCTTTACTCTGATAACACTTTTCCCCAACTCTCGAGCACAAATACAATAATGATCGATCCTCAGGCACTCGGAGAAAACACGCGGCTGTTAAGCTCATCCGGCTGATTGGCGTCGATTTCCCCATTTCGAAACTACATTTCAATTCTGAAACCCCAGACCCCAGACCCCAGACCAGAGACCCCAGAGCTGAGACCAATTCTATTTTCAAAGTTTGAAAGATAATGCTCGGACGTAGTGCAATTTCCAGTTAATTGCATTTCGCTGCCCCGACTTGGGTTGTAAAATATTTGTATATAGTTTTCGGTTACTTCGTGAAGAGGCGCCAGATTATGGGGCCCCATAAGGAAGAACCTTGTGCGTTTGTGCAAACATTGCAAATCAATCGAACTATCTGCCACTTGTGAGGTTCTCCCAGTCCCCTAACCTTTCTCTGGTAATCACTCCTCGAAAACGGTTCTCCGTATTTTTGTGGTTTCAACTTCAACATCTGTTGGATACTCTGGTTTCTGTTTAATTTCCTATATTTTCATATTATTCCTTCTGCTCTTTCAGAAGCTGTGCTAATCAGCCTGAGAAATGCCCACAAATTTGCGGTTTTTTGTTTTTGTTTCCCAAATTCATGCCACATCTGGATTGATAAAAAAAAATAACAAACCATAATGTGGATGCCACAAATGCATTTACGATAAGTCAAGTGTATTTTGCTCTACAAATTATTATTTAAGGCTTATTATTAAAGGATTGAATTAAAGAGTTTAAAAGAATTTAATTTATATTATTAGGGGTTTTAAGATTTAAGATAATGGGATAGAAAACTAATATAAAAAAGACTATCTAAGTTTTTAAGGATCTAATGATTAATAACTGCCTGAAAATGTTTAATATTTTTTGGATTATAACTCTTTATAAACTTTCTAGAACTCAAAACAGATTCCAAAGCAATGTCCCTGGATTGCGGTTTTCAATATAATTCTTTATAATTACGAGTAGACGAACATTATAATCAGTCACAAGTCGTGGTAACCTGAAAACCCAAAAAATCATTCCGATAAGATTGAATATTTGCGGTCATCTTGTTTGTTCAAAAGAGTCTGAAAAAAAGTGTCCCATGGGAACTACGGGTAACAATTTTTACAACTTAGATCGAAACGGAAAAAGAGCTTGAGAAACCGAGACATTTCCAGGAATTTTTTAATTTATGCTTGCATTCAAAAATGAGAGAAAAACAAGAAACTTCTTCACATACGTTTTTTTTTATATATATATTTTTTTAATAAGCGATAATCTCCTGAGTGGACAGAAATCGAAATCGAAACACAGACAGGTAATTACGATCATTGATCTATATAAGAAATGCGAAACATCAGCGAAATCCACAAACCTGAACGGCAATTTAAGACGCAGTTTCGGTTTTAAATATATTTTTTATATATATTTTCTGCTATGAGATATTGAAATCTTATATAGGGAAAACATAAAGATCAATTAAGTTAAGAAGATTATTATTTAAAGTACAATATTTTAGTTGGGTTTCGGACTTTTAATGGGAGAAGCTTGAAATGGGAGAAGTACTTTAACTTGGGATAAAAATCATAATAGATACTATATAAATATATCATTTTTATCTTATGAAAGTCAATCTGGAATGGCTTAGAAAATATGTATATATTTGTTTAATATTCAAAAACAGATGATTACCTTAATATTAAACATAATTATCGGTATTCTTATTCATAATATATATTTTTTTGCACTGCAGCGATGCACTACGAATGCCATTGACCTGCGTGGGTAAGAAATCATTGTCCGGACTCTGTCTCTTTCTCTCCCAGGCAGGCCATCTCTTTCGGTAGCACGTGTCTGGCAAATGGAATCGAGTATCTTGTATCTTTCAGAACCATTAATCATGCATCCACAAGTGCCAGCCACGTCTGACCCACCTGAATTGATCAACATTATATATGCATAATATATATATATATATATATATATAGATATATATATCTCCGATCTCAGAGTTCATTATGTTTATGTTGCAATTAAATGAATCTTGAAGCTACTGAAGGTAGGCAAAGACAGACCAAAGATCTGTATAAAGATACTTTTTTTTTTTAACGTTTTTTTCTCTTATTTATTATCATATATATTTTATTTTTGTGTGTATTTATTTTTTATTATATTTGTATTATATGGCCTGAATTTTATCTTGGCAATGCAGTTTTTTGATCGCAACCCATGAGATACTCGAATTCTATGCGGACTTCGATGATTTGGGGGGAACTTCTCGTATTACCGTCGAAACCGAAAGGTTTTCTGATACAATATTTTTGGATGGTTTTCGGTTTTCGGTTTCGAGTTAGCTCTTTTTATATATATATATATATATATATATATATTCTATATTACTTTTCGCTGATTCTGTGCAAAAGTCTTGGCAAAAGATTGTTGAAGGGTTCTTTACCTGAAAATGATAAGCAAATTATATTTCATTGGAACAAAAGCGGAAAACAAAGCAGTTACTGTTACTGATTAGTAATTAATCCTTATCAAAACGAAATCATGCTGGATTTTTGAAGAATTACGCTGATTTCATAGTGAGGTGCAAAGATCTTTCCTATTCCTATTTTTATATATTTTTTACTGCGGGGGTCTCATAATACTTACGTTTTTCTTGTATCGTTTCTGGCTCTGGTTTCCCCTCTCTATCGCCGGGTTAGTCACTTCAGGTATTGGGTATTAAATGAACTTCGAACGATTTTGCCATTTATTTATCACATGAGAAAGCCATAAAACCCAGGGGCAAAATGATAAAAAAAAAATACAGAAACTTTACAATACTCAGCTGGGAGGGGATGGGAAGGTGTGGCGCCAAAAACACCTCCCCAAATATATATAAAAAAAAATTAGAAAAATATTATAATAATGAGACACTTGAGCTTCCACAGAATCGAATACAAAAATTGAGACGGTTCCCTGAGGTTCCCTCAATGACAACGATTGTTCAAAGTTGGAGCCAGCCAAAGATACAAATACAGACACAGATACATGCCGCCACAGATACAGATACAATCCGCCACAGATACAAATACACAATGAAAAAAATTATATAGAATATTTAGAGTGGGGCGACCCATTTGGCCATTTTTTTTCTTTCTTATTTACACTTATCGGAGGCGACGCCAGATTTTCAACATTTGATAAATGGGGGGCGCCCATTACGAGGCTCCCATTTGTATATTAATATGTGTGTATGTGTATGGAAAGAGATAGGCATAAATAGGTGAAAGAGACAGAGAACATAGAGCATTTGAATAGAACCGAATCGCTTTTGAGATAAAAAGAACCACCCTCGGATGAAGGAACTCCTAAGTCCCCGACTTAACTACCGACTTTAAAGTTTTATAATTTCCTGAAACTATAGTTCCTAGAAGAAAAATATATATATATTCCCGATCAGCATCGATAGTCGTAGTAGTAGACTCTAGGAGGAGATGCGAAAGCAAAGTTTAGCTTTTGAGATAAAACCATACTTTAAAACCTTACCCTTTGAACTCGAAATACTTTGCAAGATTCCCCTATAAAAATAACCCCTAGCAACAGTTTGGAAAACCCATAACACCATCACACCATTTAACCTCTCAGTTCCTCAACTTCCAACCATTCAGATATTATCTAATGCCCCCGCAAATCCCCAAAAAGCCTACAAAACTTGCTAGAAGGTGGCTCGGGCTTGGGCGTGGAACATATGACAACAGCACATCATCATTCAAAACTGAATATATATTATATATATATATGTATATCTTATCAGTGGAAAAGGGGGACTGTGGAGCAAAGAATGAATCCGCAATGGAATCGGAATCGTATCGGATTAGAATCGAAGGTCTGTGGGAAGAATCGTGTCGCCAGGCGGGTTAGTCTTCTAAAGTTTAGGAAATAGACAAAGACTCTGGGAATGGTATCTATCTTAAAGCCCACACTGAGAGACAAATAATCAATCAATAACAAGAGTTTATACACTCCTATTAAGGAACCTCCGAAGTTTTTTCTAGTGCATTTCTATATCTCTCTGTTTTCTATATATTTATTTTTTTTTGGTTTCAAGGGGAATCGTCTTTCCCTGTTTGCCAATAACTTGTGGGCTTGTAACTTGCACCGATAACTTCGAATGGCTCTTGCTCTATATATTTCCTCTATTTTCAAATCTATATTTAATATTATTTTTGTTTTTGTTATTGTTAGTGTCTGTCTGTCTGGGCCATAAAGCCAAACGAGCTGTCTGTCGGCTTTCGGGCTTAGAAGTTTCACAGTTTTTCTGTCGCTATTTGCAATGACAACGATGCCCAGTCACGAAATGTAAACCGATCGAGGGTTATGGAGAAATAATACCTTCCACTTTAAGGGGAAAATTTTGGATGACGCGCTCCGATATGATGTACCCATAGGCGTAAGGTCGCTGGTGGATCCCACTTGACGTTTATCATCCAAAAACTCTGCCATAGATAGTGTTTGTCGGTGGGGATTGTCATCTATCGGAAATCGGAACTCCCTCTTTAGTGGATTTATGGAAAAGTATTGGAATTTTTTTAGCTCCAAGTAGGTTTCTTCGATATTTGTATAAAAGTATTTCAAAATCTATGAATCCCCACAATCCGACAAGAAATAAAAGGTCTTCCTTATATCATAGATGTTTTTGGATTATTTAACTATATAGATTATAATTTGAAGAGATTTTTTATTATAGAATTATAAACTCTTAGAAATATATAGCAACCTATAGTTCTTCCACGAACCCAAGCCTTTTCCTGCCCAAAGTTAATTCTTCCAAAGAATCCATTGACTAATCTTTGGACGTCAGTCAACCCCGGACATCTGAAAAGAACCAAAAAAAAAAAAAACCTATTGATAACCGATTTCGATTTCGATTTTGTATTTTATTTTTGGGGCTGCTCTCTTATCGCAGTTCGCAGTTCGGTTTGAAATGATTTTTCTCATTAATACCCAGAACAGAAATTCAATTAAAGCACCTGCGATGGACGTGGCTTATCAAGCAGCATGGCGTCCGACAGAGATGGGTATATCCCAGTGGGACAGAGACAGCGAGAGCTTGTTCTATTTTGGGGCCTGGTTTTTTTGGTTTTTTTTTATATATAATTTTTGATACATATTTATTTTATTTGGTCACCACTTGACGAAATCTGTGGCACCATGACTCTATCTGGAAAAAAATACGTCTCATTGGGTCAGATGATTGATATATCAATTTCTGGTGATTAACTTCATTTGGCGTTTCTCAATCAAAATATATTTTAGAAAAAAAACCAACTTGGACGATAACAAAAGTAAGGAGAAAGAAAAGCTTGAAACAAATAAATAAAATAAATAAAATAAAATCCTTGAGTTTGTCTGGCTTTCTAAAAAGACTTGATATATTATTTCTTATTCCATCAAATCTAAAACCCCTTTTAATTCAATTTTCTATAGTTTTTTTCCAGTGTAGAGGAGCTGTCAATGGAGCTTTATCTCATCGCTTGCTAATGAGTCCCCGTGAGCCAAACAAAAATGATCTCTCTGGCCAACACCCATCCAAAAGTTGTGAAAAATAATGCCTCCCCCCCTCCAACAAGATAAGGGGAGTACGAGGTGTGCAAATAGCCACCCCCGCACCCTTCTTGCACCACCCACGCATCCACATCCGCATCAACATCCGCGTTATCAGCGGCGGCGGCTCCTTTGATGTTGGGTGTCACCAAAGCGTGTTGATGAAACCCGTCAACTCCAACTGGCCCAGATAAGACACTGCAAAAAAAAAAAGTCCAAGCCAAGCTAACCCAAGAAGAAATCCCAGAAAAATCTGAAAACCCACCGAGATGAACCATCAACGGGAAGGGGAAAGAATCTCCTCAATGGAAATGGAGTTACAGGGGTACGGAGTTACAGAGTTACCCAGGGATATATATATTTATAGGATGGGGAAATATATATATAATGTTTACCCAGCTTATTAGCAAACATTCTTATCAGTCAGCTCAGAGTTGTGTGTTGGTTCGGTTTTCTGTTACTGTTTCTGTTTCTGGTTGAGGTTCTGGCAGGTTGGGTCGTACATCGATGACTATATAATGCCGATAAAGATGATCATGATGATGATGATTTATCACAATGCCGATGGTGATAATGATGATGAAGATGTCTGTGTTGGCGTTGGGAAAACAAAACTGGTAACAAGAGTACGAGCCCGAAGAGATGCAATAATCGATAATGGAATACAACGGCCGAGAGAAAATACAAACTAACAACAGAAAAAAAAAACCAAACGAAAACCAAAGTCAAACGAAATCCAAGGCGTCCAAAGAAAACAGTATCTGTGTATCCGAAAGATACGAAAGATACAGGCCACAGATGCCGATACTTGCGACACATGCGAGGCAAAACGACGATTATTTGCTTAAGTGTATCTGAAATCGAAAACTCCAGACAGAGAGATAGAAAGACAGTCAGTCAGTCAGTCAGTCAGTCATGCAGATACAGATACAGATACAGATACAGATACTTGGGATACTGGATGGATGGATGGATGGATGGATGGTTGGTTGGGGGAAAGGAAGCTCGGATGGCGGTAAATACCGATCAGTTGACAATCAACGTTCAAACAATAAAGTCGAAAACGAAGAAAAACAACACCGTACGAAACTTTCAGCGTTTATTTTCACAGATAAAAGATACAAATAGCGGCCCAAGACAGCGCCAGATACGGATACAAGTTGGTCCAAAAGGTAACTGGAGATCGGGGGATTGGAGCGATCCATGATCCATGAAAACCATCCCCAATTACGAGGAGGAGCATCTGTGTTGTCGCATTTACAATTCGCAATTACACTTGAATAAATATCAACATTCAACACTCAACATCATAGGCATCCCATCCAGCCCTGCGCCCTGCCTTCAACCTCATCGTCTCGTCGCCGTTTTTTCGCCAAGTATCCCAACCGCGTGACAATAAACCCAAAACCCGATGGGCAATGTACGGAGTATTATTTTTTTGGCAAAGCAATATGAGAACTTGTAGCTTCTATACACAGAGGAAAACAGGGGTTCCATTAATCAATAGAGAAGGGACTTTCTAGCTTAGCTTTTCGTACTTTTTTCAGCTGGAACTTGTTCAGAAGTAAACGATAGCATCTTTCTTAAATTAGAAACAAATCTCCAAATAACCAAATACTTCCCACACCAAAAAACAATGTTTTTTTTATAAAAAAAATTCACCTATTTTTCTCAGTGTAACGATGAGTGGTACTCTCAAATGCAATGAGAACAGACTCCGCGCGATGCCAGAGACTCGTCTGTGTGTTTTTTTGTGATAAATCTTGCAATCGACGCCGTTTGGGTTTTTACTTTTTTATTTTATTTTATCGCCCCGATAAGGCCGGTGGGCTAATGTTACCCTCTCCCTTTCAGAAATGAAAACTGTGGGAAACATCAAAGCCACAAAACGCTGGCCAAACAATCAAACCGAGCAAACGGAGTCAAGGCCAAAAAAAGCAGCCCCAGAGGAGAGGCCCGGAGCTGATCTTTCAGTTGGAAGCGGAAACAGAAACTGAAACTTTAACTTTTAACTTAAAAAAAAAACACATAGAAAATCCATGAGTCATAGATGATAGGAAGAAAATATAGATCAAGCTCTGTTTTCTAAAAACTTTTCAAACTCATTTGCACACCTTTGCTTGTACGCTGACTAAGTGCCGATAGATCTTTTAAGACACCCCCTTAACTGCGACATCGACATCGAAGAAAAACACACCCACTCATCCATATATATATATATATATATATTTTCACAAAATTCCGCAGATCCCAGATAATGTGAAACCACAATCGAGTTAGCAGAGAACTTGCGTGTACGACAACGAATTCGAGAATTCGAACGAAGTACTCCACGGTGTTCGGTGTTCCTATCTGCCTGCCACCCACCCACTCCCGTCATCGCTTCTCACCTTGCACTTCCACTTCCATCGATATATATATATATATATTGTATATATATATAGATTTAGGTATACCTATGTGGGTCCCAGCTGCTTATCTTTTATGGAGGCTCTGGGGTGGATGGGTTTTGGGTGCCTCTCGTGGTTCGATGCGATATGATACTCAATGAAAAGCCTCTGATGGCGATGACGCCGCCACAAGAGGCATTCGAGTTTAGATGTTGCCATAGCCTTGTACCGGACTGGATGGTTCTGAATCATTGAAGCACTGGAAAAAATTCAGGGGGTACTTCCTTGTCTATTTTCTGCTTGATTCTGAAACAAGGTCACACTGGCAAAGCACGCTTCATCAAACTTCAATATCATTTTCCAACATTTACATATTTTTACCATCAGCTTTCAAAGAGTAAAGTGTTTCCTTTTATCCTTGTTCTTCCTTCGTTGTTTGCATCATTTCCGGTTATGGTCACACTGGAAAAGCATAAGGCTGGAAAAGCTTCAAAAATTTCGAAAATAAAATCTGAAACGATAGAATTAACCCCCTTTCCGCTATTTTAATCTAGAAAACTCTACATTTTTCCAGTGCTGATAGGCAGCAGCACTTCTTGAAACCCACTGACCATGATGATGATGCAGATTGGGGCGCCAAAAAAAAAACAAAAAAAAAATGATTTAAAGTGCTTTTGAATGAATCGATGCTTCCCAAAATTGACGAAATTAGTCCACACACGGCACGAGGCCAGCCGAAGTCTGGAAAACCCCCAAAATAAAGTCAGAGAAACGCGAATGGGATCTGGCCAACTAATACTCCTCGAAGGTAATATAAAAAATATGTACTATATGGTAAAGATATATACGAGTATAACCAAGTCACCTGCCAATATAGGCGGCACCTTATCTTTTTTGTCGTCGAAGACGTTTTGGTTTCGGTTTTGGTTTTGGTTTTGGTTTGGTTACGGATTGCTAGTTATTCATCACGGGACAGAGACATAATCAAATTCCCGGTCCCAGTCGCGGTCCCAGACCCGGACGACACGATTTAGTGATATAGTGGCGGTGTTGCATCAATGGTCTGGTCACCCACCCAAAGAACAATATCCAACTATCCATCTATCGATTGCCGCCGTCATAATTCCGACGCCGCGGTGTCATAAAAACCCAGTCCGGCCAAGGAAAGGTTCTCTATGAACGATACACTGACGGAAAAAATTGTTACAAATAGTTTTAATATATTTCCTGTAAATATATATTTATCAAGACTAAGAGCTACTAAGAAAAAGTTTTAAATACACAAACCTATTTCCATATTTTCTCTCATTATTCATCAATAATTTTTCTCAGTCTATGAATAATCCTCGCATAAGGACATTATCTACCTG
The DNA here is from genome assembly GCA_035047325.1 of Drosophila vallismaia. NCBI lineage: Eukaryota > Metazoa > Arthropoda > Insecta > Diptera > Drosophilidae > Drosophila > Drosophila vallismaia. Next base: position 7,286,342 of record JAWNPU010000025.1, on the reverse strand, counting down.
CCGAGGATATACGGCGCGTGCGCTAATATACCTCAATGTACCAAATGATGGGCAGACCGAGTCCTTTTTGTTCCGAGTCCTTTACGGAGTCCCAGAGTGTCGATGATCCTGCGAAGTCAATTGGTTTCTAATGAGCTTAGCTCCTGTACACAGACTCTGTCTGAGAATGAGTCAATACTTTGGTAATAAAGTCCCATTTATCTGCCTAATTAGTGTGTCAAAATTTCATCATACTAGTAGGATTTTGATAGGGATTACTAAGCGTTCTATATAAATGCTTTTAGAAGATTCTATTAAAGGCTAAGCTTATACAAGTTATGAATTCTAGGGAGAATTCTTCCTGAAGGATTCTTTCCTATAAATATAGAAATATCTTGAAATTTTTTTTCGTAACCCTAAAACCAAAATTATTTCCCATTAATATTATTAATTCAACTAATAGTCTTAAAACGTTTTTATTACAAAACAAAGTGGGCTTTAAACTTTGGGGGCCCGACTTGTCCTACTTGTTGAATATATTTGTACGAATAAACACTATTTTTTTTTTATGGATACAAACATTGTCACACCCCCGAAATCCCCGGGAATTTCACTAAAAAGCTAACTGTAAACTGACGCATTTTCAGCTAACCGGCTAACGGCATTTGATTGGTAACAAAAGTTCGACTACCCCCTGTGAGGGAGGTATATTGGGTTTGTTGTTGGGGTTTTATTGAAAAAAAAAATATGTATAATTTTAAAGAGATATTATTTTTTAGATTGAAAAATGATTAAACTATATGGGGATACTTTTTTTTACTAACAAATACAGGGTATTTTTTGAGTTGGAGCCCTTTATGATTTGTTGTTTTTCCCCGTTTTTTATGGTTATTATTAAACAAGCCGTTAGTCAAGTCATAGCTATTGTTCTTTTGGTTTTTTTTTTTATTTTTGGTGCAAAGTTTAGGCAAAAGCATAAAAACGATTCAGTGAAAAAGCGAAAATAAAACTATGGCGCGCGCCTTTCCAATAATGTTTATCATTTGTGTGTATTTTGTGGGTGGTGGGTGGTGGATGGTTGGAATTGGTTGCCCAGTCACCTTGACATGTCACTAACAATAACAAGAACAACAATCACAACCATTAAACCCATTAACTAAGCCACAAAACAAAAACAACAACAACAAAAAGGTGAGTTAGTGTGAATTAAAACAATTATGGCTTTGAAATAAAAAACAAAATAAAATGAAAGTGAATTTCAAACATTATTGTCTCGAAACAAAGCTGAAGAAAAAAAAAATTAATAATAATAATGGTAAATATGACTGAAGTGCGATAGAGACGGCTAACGAGGGTGTGAAAGAGATGGCGAGTCAAAGTTGAAAAGCAAAGCGTGGGATTTCTTGTTTGCTTTTGTTTGTTTTGTTAGTTGGGCATTGTTGTTGTAATTGTTGTTGTTGTTGTTGTCATTTGTTTTATGCCAAATTAAATGCTAACTAAATGTTGACAATTAAATGTCTGCCACTGCACTTTAACACTTTTCGTGCCCCGCTGATGGAAAATGGCAATTGAAAAGGGAAATTGAAACAGAAACAGCAACAGAGACTGAAACCGAAACTGAAACTGCAAAAAATGCAATATCTGAGCCCATTCATTGTTGTTGTTCTTGTTGTTGTTGTTATACTCGTTGGGCTTTTAATGTTTATTTAACACGCATTGCCAGTAACAGTTATTGTTGTTATATTATTATTGTTATTGTTGTTATTGCTTTTGTTGCCATTGTTGTTATTGTTTAGCGCCATTGAATGCCACCCACGCGCAAGCGCAGCCCCCTCTGGCCACACTGAAATTTTCAATTTGATTTCATTTCAATCGATTTCTTTCAATAAATCAGATATTGACCGAGGGAAGGGAATTGAATTGCTAAAACTAAAAATATAATTCACTTATTTTAGTTTTTAAGATTAATCCAAAAGAATTAAATATTTTTAGGGCTTAAGATCAATGCCTTTGATTGAATGCAATATTGAATTGAATCAAAAAGCTCCTAACTGTATTACTTATCAATTAATATTCATTGAAAAGTTCCTATTTTGTAAGAATATTTTTTTTATTTTAAATTGTGATTAAAAAATGTATTAATTTATTAATTTTAATTATTAATTATTGGTTTTTAAAATATTCTCCTACTTAATGAACCACTGTGCGAATTTTTTCAAGTTCACTTTAAATAAAACGTAAATATTATTAAATTGTGTACAAACAGCGCGTTGCACGTGTCGCCCCCTGTATGTGTGTGTGTGTGTGTGTGTGTGTGCGTAGGGGCGCGTGTTTGCGTAGGTGTGTGGGTTTCGTATCTGTGTGAAGTATCTGTGTATCGAGTGTATTGAACTCTTGCTGCATTTTTGCACAATTTCGTCTTGTCTTTTCTTTTTATATTATTTTTTATTTATTTATTTATGTTTTTCTGCTTCTGCTGCTTTTTTGTCACCGCTTTGTGTTATTTTTTTTATTTAATTTAGTTGTATTTTGTATTTAGGCGATGCCACTGTTTTTACAATTGGTTTAAGCAGTTTTATCTATTTTCGTATATCGATTGATTCACGAAGATGCTGTCTAAAATATTCCCTTCGATTTTTTATCTACTAATTCTGGTACCAAGGCCAGAGTTTACCTCCTCTTGGCAGCTGACACTCCAAAATTGACCTCTTCTGGTATTTTTCTTAGGGCGGTCAACTGTAACGACAATGTAGCTTCTTCGCCTTTCAATGTCACTGAGAAAAATAATATCTAGTTGTGTTAGGAAGATGTGGGAAGTTCTGGAGTGACTTTAGGATAAGCCTAAGGCTTTAATAAATACAAAAACGGGTTACAAAAACAGTTAGAACTTGAGTAAACTACTTAATACTTAGTCTAAATTAATTGTATTTTCTTTCTGTGCATTAATGTTAATTTTAATGTTGCTTGATTGCCGATGACGCACCCTGAAAAGCTGAAAAGGTGAAAAGGGGACAGGGACAGGGACAGAAACAGAGACAGGGCCAGGGACCAAAAGACGGTACGATCGTCGTCCGACTTCCGTTTTCGGGCCAAAGTTAGAGGTTAAGGTTGAGGAATTGTCCAGGAAGTGTCCGCACTGGGGGTTAATGGATGCGGATGCGGATGTGCGATGGATGTGGATGCCATGGGCTCATCGCTAGATGAGAAACACTTACCGGAGAGGGTGACTCTAGCGATAACGAGAGCAAGCGAGATGGAGTGCTGGAAAGAGAGGGAAAGAAACATGGAAAGCGTGGCCAATGGCAACGGGATTTGGCCAAAATCCAAAATGCATCCAAACCCACACACACACACACACACAGATGCATTCAAACACATATGTACAAGGGTATTAAATACAGTAAATACTCCAAGGGGCAAAACCATTCTTGTTGCTATATTTTTTGTTAGAGTGTAAAACCCTAAATCTTTTTATCTGCAAGGAATTTACTAAAAATTTCAATGGAAAACTTAGTTGGGACTTTTTGTCTAAATTATCTTTATCTTTGGGTAAATAATATTTCGACTTTGAACCGGTACAGAGTGACTTTTCAATTTATTTATTCAAGGCTCATCGAAAATAAACATAAAAGTTGAGTTAATTTCTTGGCTTAGAAAGCCATTGAAGGCTTTGGACGGTTTCCTCCCATTTTGGGGCTCACTGTGGCCAAGAAGAAGAACGATTCTCTCTGCAAGATGACTGCAGCTCTCTCTTTCTGGCGCACACGCACTATGCAAATGTATCTGTGAGTGTGCGTAATCCTATTGCTGCCAAAAAAAAGAAGAAGAAAAGAAAAAAAAAGCAACGGAGAAAAGAAAATCCAACAAAGAAGCAGCCGAGCTGCTGCTGCTGCTGCGCTGCCTCTGCCAAGATTTACAGAGCTGCGCAGCGCCTCTGTTTGCTCTCTCCCTCTGTCTTATTGGCTCGCTCTTGCTCCCTCTCTCTGCTGTAGGTAGTACTAGTGCTGCTGCTGCTGCTGCTGCTGCTCTGCACTTTTATCTAACGCACACCAGTGCAGCCAAGCAGCCAGGCAGCCGCCGCACGCACACATCAGCCGAGAGAGGACGTAGCAGCAGCCGCAGACGAAGCAGAAGCAGCAGAAGCGGCAGCAGCAGCACCAGCATGCCTGCTCTCTTTCCCTCTCGAAGCAGAAAGATAACTGCGCTCGGCCCTCTCTGCCGCTCTGCTGCTCTCGGCGACAGCGCTGCGGCAGCACGGCAGGCGGCGCGCTTTGCTCTTTTATAAGTACAACTTCGTAGATACGTAGATACATTCGAGCTTCATCTGCACTGCCGAACGGTAAACCGTTACTTGACGTTGCGCTGCGGCTGCGCTCAGAACTCGTGCGCGGCAAAAAGCAAATGCAGAAAGCAGAAAAGCATAAAAAAAACAAAAACGACAAAAAAAATACAACAATTTGGAGCCAAAAAAAACTCAAAAACTTTCAAGAAAAGAACAAAAACTTCGAGTGCTGGAAAACCGAAAATATTTTTTTTTTTAAGTTTAACTCCTTGGATTACCGCAAAGCTAACTTAATTTTTTTTTGCTGCTAAAAAACCAAAGAAGTGTGATCACCCAAAGTGTGCAAAGTGTGCTACAAAACCCAGAAATTGTATAAACAAAATAAAATATATATAGAAAATATATATATCTACAACGATAAAAACACAACCAAAAAAACAAAGTTACCAAAAAAACAAAAATCTATATATTATTTAACGCTCAAAAATTGATGTGGGAATGCCGTCGCAACTTTTAAAAAACCAAACAAAATAAAAATCAAAAAAAAAAACAAACACACAAATCCATAAAGGTAATTTTGGATAATTGTATATTTTTTGTTTTTGTGCTGTGAGTGAGTGATATTTTGTATGAATGTTTTGGTGCAAAAACCCAGTCAAGCCGAAAACATGGATTAACAAAAAGGATAAATTTAGAAAATAGTAACTAGATTTTATGGGGTTTTTGGAAATCGAAAAGTTTTCCGAACTTAGAAGAAGCTCTTTTTTCGAAAAGATTCTGAACGAAAAATTTGACTTCTAAATTCGAGTACCTTCACCATGACCTGAAAGCTTTGTGTTTTTTTTAATTGGCTTAAAATATGCCAAAAAAATACCCAAAAACCAAATAACGAATAACATTTCAATTTGGTTGTCCTTCCCCTAAATTTCAAACCATTTTTTGGGTCAAGTTTGGTGGCCCGGCAATTAGAAGGGTCAGAAAATCAACCAAATAACTAAAACCCTTGAACTTTGACACACGTACTCTCCTGTCCAGATATGAATAGGGATGATGGACGTAACCCCGTACCCCGTAAAGGGTTAATTCAGATTGATGATCTATTTAATAGGAACACGAAATGCCCTCAAAACGGTTCATTTCACATCAATTTTTTGATATTTATACGCCTCGGTTCTGGACTTCCATGGATTTCATTCATTGATTAATTTCAGGGTCATAAAGGTGTGAATTTCTTGATTCCGATTTGGACTCCATTTTATTTATTTATTTATTTTTTTTTTTGGCGTCGCCAGTCTTTATCTCCGCGAATGATTCACGCAGAAATTGAAATCAGCCAACCCGAAATGGACACAACAAATACCACTTATATGTAGATTAAAAAAATACCATATATACCCATAAATATATGTAATTTCGTTTGGGAATAAAAATTGGTACCCCCCCCCTAATAGAGATAGCCTTGGGAGAACCCACAGAATAGACAAGTTCTGAAAGATATATATATCCAAAGCTGTAGTAATACCTTTTCCGACTGCACTTGCAACACTCGCAAATTCCTCTAATTGAAGTTTCATTTGAAAGCGAAAGATTTCGATTTGTATTTCTGGTTTGCGTCTGTTTTTTAGTATTATGTTCTGTTTATTTAGGCTTCGTCTCGTTTGTCATCAAAAGAATTTTCTGTATCTGGATCAGTATCTTTGACTGCATCCCCATATCTGGGAATATATCCATTCTATTGTATATATTTCGATCAGCTGTTTACCAAGATGCGTTCTAGAATTACGCGACAATGGCTAGAGTCTGGGTTCGATCGAGGTTCGATCTCGTTTTTCACACGGAATGTTCGAAAAATAATAGAATAATATTTAAGAAAAGAAAAACTGTAAAAATAGAAAGCATCGTGAATGATTTTTTTGATAAAAATATTTATTGATTTCCGTTAACTTGGAAGTGGCTTCGATTTTTGTTAATCGCTTGCCGTCCATCTCTAATTGCTTACAATTGCAAAGCTTTCGATATCCTTGCACCGTTCTTATGTTTCTTTTTCTATCTTTCGACCGCTTTTCTTGCAGTCGACGCTAGAACCAGGCTACAAAATGCTGGCAGCACAGCAGCAGCACAACACCGGCAGCACCGCCGCCAACACCACAAATAGCACCGAGAACGAGATGGAGCGTCCGAGGCGGGACTCCACCACCTCGGAGTCCTCGCTGGAGCACCTGGATTTGGGGCGCACGCCCAAAAAGCTTAGCGCCGGCGGCGGCAACGGCAGCGGCGTTGGTAGTCTGCTGCAGCCGACGTCGACGCCCCACGAAGTCATGACGGCGCCGTCGCGGAAACGCACGCTGCGCCAGCTGCACCATCACCACCAGGACCTGCTCAGCGACGAGGACGAGGAGGAGGATGAGGCGTCAGTCGCTGGGCCACGCCCTCACGGCCGCCAGAAGCAGCGGCGCAACGCCTCTGCCTCGGCCTCGGCCACCGCCAGCATCGTGGTGGATTACAGCGGCAGCGACGCCAGTTCGCTGCGCAAGAAGTTCCGTTTAAATCGGTCGGCGGCGTCAGCGGCGGCTGCTGCCTCCAGTCTGTCGGAGTCGGGATTCGTGGACACCACCGCCCACAGCGGCTATTTGGGCAACAACAGCAGCTCGATGGCATCCACGGCGACGTCGTCGGTGAACAACGCCAGCAGCGCTGGTGCAGCGACGCCGTCAGCAGGCGCCGGCGCCGGCGCTGGCATCGGCAGCAGCAGCCGGAATAGCAGCAGCGGCAGCAGCAGCGCCGGATCCGGGTCCGGCTCTGGGGGATCATCGCCACAGGGTGGCCTGTGCCTCTCCAGCGGCGAGTCCGGGATCGGGGCGGGGGACGAGCACATGAAGTACGTGTGCCCCATCTGCGAGGTGGTCAGTGCCACGCCCCACGAGTTCACCAACCACATTCGGTGCCACAACTACGCCAACGGTGATACCGAGAACTTCACCTGCCGCATCTGCTCCAAGGTGAGTCAACCACAGTGAATACTCGATAAAAGAGGAATATTTATCTTGGTAGATGTTTTTTTTTCAATTTAAAAAATTTTTTAATTAAAATCCAGTTAAAATTTTGCATTATTTGAAATATTATTCAACGCCACAGTGATTACTGGCTAATATAAAATATAATTATTAAATAATTAATCAAATTAAATAAAAGAAATCACAGTAAAAAATGTATATTTTTAAGTAAAAAAGTTTTGAGTTAAAGTTTCCTATTAGCCAATGATCACTGTAGAGACAGGTGTAGAATTTACCTCCACCCCCCCTGCAATTACTCACCTGTTCGCCCCGCTTAACGCTCTCTCTTTCTTTCTCTCTCTCTCTCTCCCTTTGTGCCTTCTTTTGGGGGAACAGGTGCTGTCGTCCGCCTCATCCCTGGACAGGCACGTGCTGGTGCACACGGGGGAGCGCCCCTTCAACTGCCGCTACTGCCACCTGACCTTCACCACCAACGGGAACATGCATCGCCACATGCGCACCCACAAGCAGCACCAGGCCAACCAGTCCCAGTCCCAATCCCAAACCCAGACCCAAACTCAATCCCAGCAGCAGCAGCAGCAGAGACGCCAGCAGCATCAGGCCCATCCTGTCCAGCAGCTCCAGCAGCCACAGCATCCTGTCCAGCATATTCAGCAGCAGCAGCAGCAGAGCCTCAATCTCGCCCAGCAGTCGATGGGTGGACGGGCGGAGAGCTACGAGAGCGACGCCAGCTGCTCCACAGACGCCTCCAGTGGCCACAGTCGCAGTCGGAGCAGCAGCTCCCTGGCCCACAACAACAACAACAACTCCCAGAAGGCCAACCACAACCACAAGGACGTGGACCTGGACCTCGAGCTGGAGGAGGAGGTGAAGCACCACCAGCAGCATCGCCGCGGCCTCAAGACCACCATCAATAATAATGTCATAGAGAGCAGCGGACAGGGTGAGGAGGAGGAGGAGGATGAGGAGGAACAGGACGATCGGGAGCACGAGGATGTGGACGAGGAGGCGGACGTGGCCATGCTGACATCCACCCCGGATGTGGCCACCCTGCTGGCCGGAGCCAGTGCCTCGGGTGCCGCCTCGCGTTCCGTTTCCCCCTCATCGGCCGCCTCGCCGGCTCTCCTGCTCAGCTGTCCCGCCTGCGGAGCCTCCGATTTCGAGACTCTGCCATCGTTGTGCGACCACCTGGACGCCATTCACTCAGACATCCCGGCCAAGTGCAGGGATTGCGAGGTGATCTTCGCCAGCCACCGCCAGCTGCAGGCCCACTGCTGTCGGGGAGTCGGAGGACGCTCTGTGGGAGGTCTGCCACCGCTCCTGGGAGCCAGCAGCTCGCCCCTTCACGGCGACGACGATATCGAGGACGAGGACGAAGAGGATGCGGAGCGACGCCGCCTGGAGAAGCAGCGCCTGGCTGACCAGCGGGAGGACTTCTTCCAGCAGCTCTACCTCAAGGGCAAGACCTCCGGCGAGCATCCGCCGTCGCCGATCAAGCACGAGCCGGCGGACAGCAAGGACCTGGCCGATATCCAGAGCATCCTGAACATGACCAGCTCCAGCTGCACCAGCAGCTTCCTGCGCAACTTCGAGCAGTCGGTGAACACGCCCAGCTCCAGCCAGTACAGCCTGGATGGCCGCGACCAGGAGGAGGAGGCGCAGGATGCCTTCACCTCGGAGTTCCGCCGCATGAAGTTGCGTGGCGAGTTCCCCTGCAAGCTCTGCACCGCCGTATTCCCCAATCTGCGCGCCCTCAAGGGCCACAATCGCCTCCATCTGGGTGCAGTGGGTCCGGCCGGACCCTTCCGCTGCAACATGTGTCCCTATGCCGTCTGCGACAAGGCCGCCCTGGTGCGGCACATGCGCACCCACAACGGCGATCGTCCATACGAGTGCGCCGTCTGCAACTACGCCTTCACCACCAAGGCCAACTGCGAGCGGCATCTGAGGAACCGCCATGGCAAGACCAGCCGGGAGGATGTCAAGCGCGCCATCATCTACCATCCGGCGGAGGATGCCGGGTGCGGCGAGGACGGCAAGTCCCGCCTGGGTGAGGATCTGGACTTGAGTTTCCGTTCCATTAGTCCCACTCCGCCACCGCCGCCGCCGCTCCAGGAGAGCAGCTCCCAGCTGAAGCACATGCTTCTGGCTGAGAATCAGCCGGTTGTCGTCCCTGGAGCCGGAGTCGGAGTCGGAGCAGCAGCTGCCCCGCCACAGCCGCCGTTGAAGATTCAGGTCAAGAGTCTGGACCAGTTGGTGGACAAGAAGCCCAGCCAGGAGAAGAGCTCGCCCAGTGCCGCCCTGGACTTCAGCATGGACGTGCTGGATCTCAGCAAGAAGCCCTCCAGCGGATCGGCAGCCGTCACCCCCACTCCCACACCAGCTCCGGCTCCGTTGGCGCCACCGCCTGGAGTGCCCGGAGTGCCTGGGGCACCGGACTTGGCCGCCGCCTTGGAGCAGCACCAACTGCTCCTGGCCCAACAGCAGCTCTTTGCCGGAGCCGCCGGCGATGCCGCCTCCCAGTATGTCCAGCAACTGTTCCGCAGCCTGATGTTTCAGTCCCAGACTCCGGGCTTTCCCTACTTCTCGTTCATGGGGCCTCCCCCGCCCCAGGCCAATCCGGAGAAGCCGCCGCCGTTGGTCAGTCCGCCCACTCGTGGCCTGAACCCCCTGCCGTTGGGCGGTGTGGGAGTCCCAGTCCCTCCGGGTGGACCCGTCAAGATGGTCATCAAGAACGGAGTCCTCATGCCCAAGCAGAAGCAGCGTCGCTACCGCACCGAGCGTCCCTTTGCCTGCGAGCACTGCTCCGCCCGCTTCACCCTCCGCTCCAACATGGAGCGCCATGTCAAGCAGCAACATCCTCAGTTCTATGCCCAGCGCCAGAGGAGTGGGCACCACGTGATGCGCGGACGTGGCGCCTCCAATGCTGCTGCCGCTGCAGCTGCCGCCGCCGCCGCTGCCGGCATGGGTATTCCCGGAACAGGATCCGCTTCCGGAGCCGGCTCTGGAGCCCATCACCATCCCGGCCATGGACATGGTCACGGGCATGCTCCCATCTCGGAGCAGGTCAAGTACGCCATTCTTGCCCAGCAGCTGAAGGCCCACAAGAACACGGATCTGCTGCAGCAGGCCCTGGCCCACGGCTCGAGCAGCGTGGCCGGTAATCCCCTCCTGCACTTCGGCTATCCCCTGGCCACACCGCCGCCCAACTCCTCGCTGCACAACGGCGCCGGAGGTCAGGCGGGAAACGGCCTGCCCCTGGTCGCCATGGACGATGACGAACCCAAGCTGATCATCGATGAGGACGAGAACGATAACGACAACGATGTGGAGGAGGTGGAGGACGACGAGGAGGAGGAAGAGGAGGAGGAGGAGGACGAGCCTGAGGACGAACCCGAAATCATTGCCGACGACGAGCCACTCCCCAGGGAGGAGGAGGAAGAGGAGGAGAAGCCACAGCTCGACAAGATGGAGGAACTGGAGCTGCCCAAGCCTCTGGAGGCGGCCCAGAAGACCGCCGAGACCATCTTGGAGCAGGCCATCAAGGCGGGCAAGCCAGTAACCACGCCCCCACCTCCCCCGAAAGAGCAACAACCAGACCAGAAGATTGCCCCGCCGGCGCCAAGTACCCTGAAGACGATGATCGCCCAGGCCGAGTCCGTGGGCAAGTCCCTGAAAGAAGTGGCCAGCTCGCCGTTCAAGGACGAGTCCCAGGACCTAGTGCCGGTGGCCAAGCTGGTGGACAACGCCACCAGCCAGAACATGAGCTTCAATAGCTATTTCCGTCCCAGCGACGTGGCCAATCACATGGAGCAGAGCGACGAGGAGGGTCTGGTGGCCTCCGGCAGCGCCAGCGAGAGCAACAACAGCGGCACCGAGGACGTGACCAGCAGCTCCTCCGGCAGCGAGCCCAAAAAGAAGTCCGCCTACAGTCTCGCCCCCAATCGGGTGTCCTGCCCCTATTGCCAGCGCATGTTCCCCTGGAGCAGCTCCCTGCGCCGCCACATCCTCACCCACACCGGCCAGAAGCCCTTCAAGTGCTCCCACTGCCCCCTGCTCTTCACCACCAAGAGCAACTGTGATCGCCATCTGCTGCGCAAGCACGGCAACGTCGAGTCCGCCATGTCCGTCTACGTGCCCACCGAGGACGTCAGCGAGCCGATCCCCGTCCCCAAGTCCGTGGAGGAGATCGAGCTGGAGGAGCGCCGTCGCCAGGAGGCAGAACGCGAGCGCGAACGCGAACTGGAGCGAGCCCGGGAACGGGAGCTGGAGCGGGAACGCGAACTGGAGATGGAGCGCGAGCGGGAGCTGGCCGAGAAGGAGAAGGAGCGCGAACGCCAGCAGCTCATCCAAAAGTTGGCTGCCCAAATGGCGGCCGCCGCCGCTGTGGCAGCCTCAGCTCCTGGAGCGGCCGGTGTCTGCCCGGTTTCCGGGGGATTGGACGCCCAAGCTGGCGGAGATCTGCCCTACAAGTGCCACCTGTGCGAGGGTTCCTTCGCCGATCGCCTGCAGTGCCTGGAGCACATCAAGCAGGCCCATGCCCATGAGTTCGCCCTGCTCCTGGCCAAGGGAGCCATCGAGAACGAATCGGTCCTGGGTGAGTCTGCCTCAGGGAATCCTCAGGGAGTCCAGCAGCCACCGCCTAGCCAGCAGCAGCACTCCGACGACGAAGCCACCAATGGCCTTGTAGGCGGCGCTGGTGGACGTGGCAAGTATCCGGACTACAGCAACCGCAAGGTGATCTGCGCCTTCTGCGTCCGCCGCTTCTGGTCCACCGAGGACCTGCGCCGCCACATGCGCACCCACTCCGGGGAGCGTCCCTTCCAGTGCGACATCTGCCTCCGGAAGTTCACCCTCAAGCACAGCATGCTCCGCCACATGAAGAAGCACAGCGGACGGGCCCACAACGGCGACGGACCCGGCTCCGACTGCTCCGATGACGAGCAGGTGAGCAGCAGCCCACCCGGCACCCCGGCCCCGCCCATGGCCACCGCCACCACCACAGCGGCCTCCACCGCTGCCACCACCAACAACAACAACAGCTGCCACACGAACAACAACAACGTGAGTGCCAAGCTGGGCCTGAAGCTTCCCAAGCTGCACGAGCTGCTGGACAAGGCGACGGAGTGGCGGGCCAGCCGGCTGGCCGGGGAGCACAAGGAGAACCTGGGCGAGGCCACCACCCCGACCTCAGGCTCCGGGACGGATCTGATCGGTAACCTCCTGGGCATCAGCGACCAGGGAATCCTCAACAAGCTGCTCTCCTCCGCCGACGAGGCGGCCAAGCTCCTCGGCGTGGACAACAAATAAGGACTTCAAAGCCATAAGATACTGCTGGGAAACCCCATAAAAAAAAAACAAACTACGTCTTAAAAAAACATCTTAAAAACAAAGAGATAATTTTAAAAAGAAAAAACAACGAGAGTAGAAGAAGCAGCCTTACGTATACCAAAGCTTAAATAGTTTTCAGTAAAATATAGTATAGTATAATACTTAAAAAGCAACCTAAAAAAACACAAAACATCCAAAAAAAAAAAAAAAAAAGGAAACCCATTTGAAAAACATTCCTCTCATATTTTTTTTTTAAACTTACTTTAACGGTTTAACCATCAAATCAAAAAAACATTTTAAACGACCATTTTTTTTTTGAAGAAACTATTTTTTTTTCCTAGCTATAGAAAATATTTAATATATATTTTTAAACTTAAGTAGCAGCAATCGAAAAACAACGAACATTTTTCATGACAACAAACAAGACTTTGACACAAAAAACCGAAACCTAAATTTATAAATTACACAATTACATTAAAAATATTAAAATATAAAAATATATAGATATATAGATATATACAAAATATGTACATTTAAAGAGGCCTTCAGAAACCGCAGCGTGGCTTAAATATTTAAAATTAAGAATGAAAAATTGCAAAACAAAATTTGTAAGTCAAATTATTTGATAAGACTCTAGTTTTTAGATGCATAATTTTTTTTGTTTAAGGACTTTATTTAAAGAAACTCATTGATTGCTGTAGCCTAAAAAACACACACATTAAAAATATTATAATATTTAGCTATTAAATACACAAAAAGCATGATTCTTATATAAAAATTACAAGTTAGTGGACTTCTTACAGCAATAACCAAAGCATTTTTAAGATAAACGAAAAATAAACATTTATTTACCCAATGCATGCCTATAATAAATTATATATATATATTTATATATGGAAACAGCCTCTATATTATATCAAATATATAAAAATATATACTTAATACGAGGATAATTTTAATGTGGCAGCAACAAACTACTGAACAAATTAAACTATGTACTTAGCGTTTATTGAATGTACTTAAAAACAAAATATGAAAAGTGTACTTAATTGTAAACCTTAAATGACATGAAGCAATGAGAACGGATTACAAATTGAATTCAAATAAAATAGCGATGAAAGAACAACTTGAGTGTTTTCTATTTATTATTAAAGTTAATTGGAACTTACGAAGAAGTCACTAACAGTGATAACAAAATTTTTAAATTCCCCGCCACTGTTATGTTACAGACACCTGTTGCTTTTAACAGAATGCTGTTAATTTATGAGTTATCGATTGTCGATTAACAGTCAGCAAAAGTCTATAAAAAAGGCATGTTTCCAAAGATTTAATTTATTAAACTTTGGTTTTAATACGTTTTGATTAAACTATTAGATATACTAATTTGTTTTTATTCACATTTTGTGGTTAGATTCTTTCGATAGCTCCACTATCGATTACAGTTCGTGATCCAAGCAGCTGCTTTTCCACCATCCCTAACTCTCTGGTGTCGTGTATTTTGGTTTTTCGTTCAAAGATTTTATTTTTATTCATTTTAGTTTTGTGTCAGGTAGGATTGATTTGAAAACTGGGAACCTAGTGCCGGGCCCCTTCCAGATCAAAATTTCTAAATTCAACGTGTGCTTCCAAGAGCCAGACGAGTGCGTGTCGCCAGGGAAACCACTCGAGTCCACAACCAAAAAAAGACCAAACACCAACACCGAACGAAGAGCGGGTGCGCTTTACAGTCTCTGACGAAATCCAGAGATAATTCCAGCAAAAAGAGCAAGCATTCTGGGCCGGGTGAGTAGCCACCGAGTCTTCAGTGCCCAGCGAGCAGTCCCGGCGAGCAGACCAGTAAGCAATCCGCGGATATTCCACCGATAAAAAGTCCAAAACATACTTTTTTTTATTTCCGTAGAAGTAGCAGCAGCAGCAGTAGCAGTTTTCCCAAAACCCGCATCTCGCATCCCGACACCAGCATGACCAGCGAGGCCAATACCCCAGTGCTGCGCAACTGCATCCGTTTGCCGCTGGCCGAGGATGAGTTGCTGGAGGTGACCGCCAAGGCCAAGGACTATGCCATCATGCACGGTGCTGCCATGCGATCCAAGACAGCCTACAGCCCGGACTCCTTGAACGTGGGTACATTCCAATCTTGGCGCAGATCCTTTTTCATTTCGATTTCGTTGGTTTCTTGAAGTTTGCTCCGTTTTTGCTGGTGCCCTCGTCCTTTCCCCGGAAGGAATTCGAAAAGGCCGTGGCCCTGCAGCCAATCATCAACCGGCTGATGCACAATGTGGCCCACGACGAGGAGTTCATCACCACCACGCTGGCGGAGACGATAAAAGTGGACGAGTTCACAGCCAATCTCTTTAATATCTACCGCAAGGTCTTGGCTCACGGCTTTACCCAGGTGAGATGCCGTCGGCTGGCCTGAAAAGCCACCTCATCCATGCATACGATCCTGCACCAATGTCATCCAAAAACCAATCACCACAACCACCAACCAACATCCCCATCATAGTCATTCCCATCGGGAGCACATCCATCCAGGCAGCCAGCTAGATTTATTGGGCCCCTCCACCCGCGTTGCAATCTTATCGCCACCCCCCAAAATCCATAAATCGCCACACCCCGCAGTCGCAGTCGCAGTCGCAGTCGGTTATAGTTGCTAATCTCGCGTGATTTATTTGGGCATCCTGCGGACTCCGCCTTATCGCCCTCGCCGGTTGGCCCAGGTAGACGCTTGTAAATCCATGTAGGCCATCCGTCCATTTCTGACCCCTCAACATAAAAATAGAAACCGAATGCTAACTAGCCCCTTTGCTGTTGCTCTAAAAGTCTCTTTTTTGTTATTTTTTTTATTAAACGAAAAAAAATGTAAACTGAAATTGATATTGGTGAATCATTTAAGATTAAATGAAATTCAAGCATTTAGCTTTGAAAAATCTGTAAAAATTCCATGAAAAAGTTGAATGATAAACATTAATGTAGAATATTTAATATTTTTAGAAAAATGATTCGCCAATATGGATTGTAATATTGTTTATTTTTTTCTGCTTTTACTCGTTTCTTAAACTCCACTCTCCCCACATTAAAAACTAAAAAAAAAAAAAAAAAGAAAACAAATTAAATTCCTAACCACGCAATTGTACAAAATATCTCGACTACAATCACAATATGTTGCTCCATTATCCGTCACTCATTGCATCGCTATGCTATCCGAATTGGACAAATCGAAGAAAATATCACTGGGAATGCTGCGTAGCGACCTAATGCTGGAGTCCGGCTGTCCGGAGCTCTCGCCCCGGGCATTTAGATCGAAAGCTGGTGAGGATGAGGATGAGGATGCTGGCGCTGCTGCTGCTGCTACTACAGCTGGTGGGATCAAAAAGATGGAGATGGAGCAGGCGAAGAACGATCAAAGGGAGGATCGCAGGGAGCTGCAGTTGAGCCAGGCCACCAAAGAGCAGAAGAGGGAACAGAAGCGCACTCCATCGGCCTACTGCTGCTGGAAACAAGTCGAGATCAATACGATAGCTTCGGGCTTTGGCCATTTGGGACCAGCAAGTAAAACCATACAAAGGTGCTGTCCACAGTCCATAGTCCACAGTCCACACCTTTTTAAATCTCCATTCTCCATTCCATTCTCCACTCCGTTTTAAATCCTTTTCATTCCACGAACCATCAAATCCAGCAACATGTTAACTATTCGATACTCTACGACCCCCTACGTCCCCAACGACCCTATGACCCTATGACCTATGACCCCGAACATCTCATTGCATCGCTTGTTTCCTTCGCTAACCCAAGCCGCATTCATACACAAATACACTAACACACTAGATCAGGAAACTATATAGTTTTCAAGATAGAATCAGTTTCTAGAAAGGCATTTTTTTAAAGAGAGTTTTAAACTTGAAATTTTCCATTTTCTAAGTTCTATTTTTTCTATTAAATAGTAGTAGCTTAAAAATAATCTTTTGCATATTTATATATTTAAAAATTTGATTTTTTTATATATATTCAAGAATAGTAATGTTTCAAAATTAAGAGAGATCTGTTTTTTGACTTTTTGTCCTGTTTTTTCTATAAATTTTAATTATTTTTTTCTATTGCAGTGTGTTTGTGTATGTCGCTTGTAATGTGTCCTTTGTATTTTAGCCAATTTTGATTTGTTAGACAATTTTTTATATATATATAGAAAGTTATATGTATATTCTGTATATATATATATATTATATATGCCTGATATATGCCATGATTTTTTGTTTCGTTTGTGATTGAGTCTTGAAAATGTTGCGTAGTTTTTGATTTGCTGCCGCCTGCCTCCTGCCTCCTGCCTGCTCTGTAACCGATCTGCTCTGCTCCTGCTCCTGCCACAGCTGCTTATACAATAAACAACCCAGATCCTGCCAGAATCCTAACTCAAGCTGCTAAAACTAATTGCAATCGCTTAAACGTACTCCCATCCACCTCAAAACCCTATTTCCGAGACCCTTTGTGATTGTCTGTGATTGTCCTTTTCCTCTATATCAGAAAGTATCGGGATATCAGGATAAATATTTACCTTAACCGCGAATTATTGGATATTATATCCGCATTGTCAAGGTCGGCCCCCACATGGGGCGCTACGCTTACCGATAGGGCCCCCAGATAGGGATACAAACAAATAGAAATAGGAACAAAAAAGTAATATAGATACGCCCCGTAATGGGTGAGCGATAAGAGAACTTTGAGTTGCACTTTTTTCAGTTGAAAAACTATGGATAGCAACCCGAACCCGAACCCGATCCCCATGGGTTCCGATTTCCACAATTTCCACAAGTCATAATTATTATTTGTTGTTTATTTTTTCAAGAATTCAGGAACCCAGCTTATCGACTGACTATACAGTCATACTGTATGCCAAGTTCCGATTTTAAAAAAGCAAACACAAAACATATTTTTTGCTGGAAATAAATGCCACCAGCCATGACGTAAACAGTTTTTTTTCTCTATTATTTTTGTGAATAGATTAGAACCTGAATGATGAAATGATGGCATGATAAAATTTAGTTTCTGTTAGCAGATAATTGCGAAATCAAGCACACAGGGCTTTAGTTGATAATCTAAAGCGAACAAACTAAATTCTAGATTAAAAAATACTTCAATTGTAGAACAATGTTGGGTACTTCATGGGTACTTTTTATGGGAAATATTAATTAAATAAAAGAGAGTGAGTAAAAATGTTATAGATTAAGAAATTAAGTGCAATGTGCTTAAGTTTAATCTATAAAAAAAAAATACAGAGGTATGGTAGATCGAACCTTGGCTTGGTATAGAAACCCGTTAACCCCTTTAGATTAGCTGATGCTGCAATTTTTGGGGGGTCAAGGTAGCACCGTTTCATTGACCATTCTCCATTCCTCAAACTATAATTATAATTATAATTCTGCACCTCCGTTTCATCCCTAGATTAAGACCTTTTTTAGATACATATATTATTGCTAATTTTATACAATATATATATTTTTTAAAATGGCTTCACCGGCTAGTTATGGTAGTTGTAGTTTTAAGGGCTGCCCGAACCAAACAAAACCAAACCAAACCAAAAAAAAAAGGACCTTAATAAGCACCTAATGTATATATAACGTATAATGATCATTATTGCAGGCTTATAGCATCGGTCTGTTGCGATCCGACTATATGGCACACGTGTACGAGGGCTGTGCGATAAAGCAGGTCGAGATCAACACGGTGGCCTCCAGTTTCGCTGGCATTGCCACCCAATTGGTGCCGCAGCAGAAGTATTAAGCGCTCTTCTCTATCTATCTCTCTCTCTCTATATATCTATCTATCTCTATCACACAAAAACACACTCGAATGCACAAACACAAACACCTGTCCGCCCCCTACCTACCACCCAACCACCCACCCACCACTCCACCTCTCATGCACGATCTGATACGCACCTGTAAAAAAAAAAAAATTAATTAATTACCAAAATTGGTTGTAACGGTTTCATATTTTGTTTATAATTTGCATGCGGTTGAATTGGTTGCATCTCTTTCTACATGCATATATCTGTCTCTTTCCAAACTGCCATAGCTTTACGTTCTTTTTAACACCGTTAATCCAAACACCTTTTCCCAAGTCCCTTCCCCCCATACCGATTGATTAACACCCTCACCTTAGGTTACGGCCACTCTAATTAATCCCCCCCCCCATCCGACCCAGACCCCCACATTTGTTGTTGTTTGTTGCTGTTGTTGTTGGTCCAGTGATTACGAAATATTGCTAATCATCTATCTCTTTCTGTTCGTGCCACTCCCCATCTCTTTCTCCGGCGCAGATTTGTACTAAGCGAGCTGGGACATGCGGATAAGTTGAAAAATGTAAGTACTACCTTAAGATTAAAATAAACTGTATAATACCCGGTACTTAGCATACATTCCAACATATGTTTAAGTTAAGACTTTAATGCAGAATGATACACAATAGATATATAAATCGTTTAAGGTATTCCGTTCTAAAATCGGATAAGAATTGGTTGAGATATAGCCATCGTTCTAGGACAATATTGATTTTCACCAATTTTCAAGGGGATCCATTAGAAAAATGTTGAAAAAATTTTCAAATTTTTAAGTGCCCAATATTTTGATGCAGATTGGTAGGAAATCGATTTAGCAATAATTTAAGGTATTCCTTTTAAGGATCGGATAAGAATTGACTGAGATATAGCCCTCGTTCTAGGACATATGTGGATTGCTCTGGATTTTCAAAATTTTTAAGGGGGTTCATCAGAAAAATTTTGAAAAAAATCTAAAAAATATTTTTGTCCAATATTTTGATGCAGATTAATAGGAAATCCACGATTCGAAAGCTATACTTTGCTTAAGAATCGGATAATTATTATCCAAGATATAGCCTTCGAAAGGGGTCATACCTGGAAGTTTCTGGATTTCCCCCATTTATCAAGGGGGTGGGGTCCATCAGAAAAATTTGAAAAAAAAATCGAAATATATTTTCTGCCAGGATTTTGATGCAGATTGATAGGGAATTGAATAAAGATTCCAAATCTATACTTTGCTCACGGATCGGATGAAAACTCGGAAATAACAGTGCCCTCCTCCTCGATTCTCATACAGGGCACTTAACAAAACTAAAAATTTAATTCTATAATGTTAAATGACAGCGCACTTAACAGAATTTCACTTTAATTCTAATGTTAACTTTAATTGTAATGTTAAATAACAGTGCTCTCCTCCTCGATTCTCATACATTGCACTTAAGAAAACTTTACATTTAATTCTATGTTTAATAACATCGCACTTAACAGAATTTCACTTTAATTCTAATGTTAACTTGAATTTGAATGTTAAATAACAGTGCTCTCCTCCTCGATTCCCATTAATTGCACTTAACAAAACTAAACATTTAATTCTATAATGTTAAATAAATAATTAAATTGTTATTTAGTCCAATTGTTATATTATTAATTGCTAATTGTTTACAAGTATTAAGCTAGGCAAGTGACTATAGTATCTAGCAAGGCTAAAAGGATCGGATGAAAACTGCCATCGAAAGAGTCGAAAGGGTCCATCAGAAAAATTTGTAAAAAATTGAAAAAAATTCTGTGCCAGGATTTTAATGCAGATTTAAAGGGAATTGAATAAAGATTCCAAATCTATACTTTGCTCACGGATCGGATGAAAATTGCCAAAGATATGGCCTTAGAAAGTAGCAAAAAGTGATTTTTCTCGGTTTTCACATTTTTCAAGGGGGTCCATCAGAAAAATTTGAAAAAAATCAAAAAAATATTCTTGTTCAATATTTTGATGCAGAATGATGGGGAATCGATATAGAAATCGTTTGAGGTATTCCGCTTAAGAATCGGATAAGAATCGCCTGAGATATAGCTTATTTCCTAAACCTACCAATAAAAATAGTTTCTTATTGTTTTATAAACTTGAATTATAATTTATTTATCGTCCTTATTTTCTTCAACAAAATAAACTTATTATTAGATGCCCCAAAACAATGCCCTGGCAGGACTTTGCGATGGAATGGTCAAGGCCTGGGACATCTATGCGCGACCCAACGCTGTGATCCTGTTCATAATAGAGGATGTCTCGTACAACATCTGCGATCAGCGGTTCCACGAGTTTTATATCCGAGAGACTTATCCGCACATCAAGGTCCTGCGTCGCACCCTCAGCGATGTCCACCGCGAAGGAAAGCTGGGCCTGAACAAGGAACTCCTGCTGTAAGGAATTGTCCTTTCGTTGGCTTCAAATTTAAAAACCAATCTTATTTTTTAAGTGGTCAACATGAAGTGGCCGTGATCTACTTCCGAGCTGGCTACGAGCCCGGGCATTATCACTCCCAGGCGGAGTGGGATGCCCGCTACCTGATGGAGACCTCTTTGGCCATCAAGTGTCCCTCGATCCATTACCATTTGGCTGGCACCAAGAAGGTCCAGCAGGCTCTGGCCCAGCCGGCAGTGCTGGAACGTTTCATCAACGATCCCGAGGAGATCAAGGCTGTGGGCAAGATCTTTACCGGACTGTATTCGTTGGATGACAACGAGGCGGGCAACGCCTCCTACGAGATGGCATTGAAAACGCCGGAGAAGTTTGTCCTAAAGCCTCAGCGTGAGGGTGGTGGCAACAATGTCTACGGCGTAGATATTCCGGATGCTTTGAAGGTAGTTCTTGCTTTTTCTTCCTTGAAAGAGATTTTTAAATTCCATTCCATTTTTTTTTTAGCGCATGTCTCGTGTTGAACGCTCTGCTTGGATCCTGATGGACCTCATCCATCCGCCACTCACCCAGGGCTATATGGTGCGTCCTGGTGCCGAGATGCCACCTCAGATTGTGGACATGGTCTCCGAGCTGGGGATCTTCGGTGTCGTGATCGGTGATGCGGATCACATTGTGCACAATTACCAGGCGGGTCATATGCTCCGGACCAAGCTCTCCACGGCCAACGAGGGCGGCGTGGCCGCCGGTTTAGGTGCTTTGGACAGTCCATACCTGATCGACAGCGACGATGAGGAGGAGTAGAAGGACTAGAACTAGTGTGTTGGGGATTCCGATAGAGGTTATCCCAATCCGGCATTCCACCCTGTGGCCTCAATTGTGTATAAAGATTTCTTTTTTTGTAGTGTGTTGTACATTAATTTTTTTTTCACTTATTCCCGATTGCAATAAACCAACCGTAAACCGTAAAGATTAAAATGTTTGTTGTTTGAAGCTTGGCCGCAAGAACACATTATTTAATAGCTATCACCAGGAAGAACATATAACATATAATGAGTGGATTGGAGTCTTCACTACCGCACGTGCTTGCGATATGTGAGGTCCATCAGACGATCCACCAAGCTGTCAATAGGATGAACGATCAGCGGTATGCTGGCCAGACCCACAAGTGTGGGCACAGTCTTAACAACAGCAACAGGAGCACGGCTTAGTGCCAGACGGGTAGCCCAGGTTATCCTACAGGATGGAGAAGGGGTAACAATGATTACACTTATCTAGCCAGGATTTGAGCTTAAAGTTGAAGCTTACCGATTAATGACTAGGCCGGGAATCGCCACCGAGGCCAACATCTGCCAGGTGAACACGTCGCCTCCCTTAACAGCCACTTCCCGGGTGGGTGCTCGGTTCATCTGGAGGCGCAGCATCTTGTCGAAGGTATCGGTGCAAACGTATCCCACGGCCATGCCATAGGACGCCGCTACAAGGGATTTGGACACCAGTGGCCGAAACGCCTCACCAATTTCATTGCTGTAGCCTATAATAGTAGATCGGTAATGACGTAACCGGGTATATATTATAGAAAAACAATAGTACTTACCCATGTAACGTATAAAGGTATCGCGAAATATATCCATATCTTTGGAAATTCCTTGGTTAAACGAATTAACATCTTTAATGGAAGAGTCCGTCCCCGGTATTACGTTGTTTGGCTCCGGCATATTAAATGTATACAATTTTGGAAATTATTTAAATATTTTGATTCAAATGACAGTTAAGTAATTTTGTCGCTTTGGTTCTGAGCGATCAGCTGGTTTTGGCAGTGCTGTCCAGTTTTAGCTTTTTCGCAGCTTCGTTGTTGAGCTTTCATTGTTGAGCTTAATTTTTTATCATTCTTATAATATTAACTTAAGTTTAGGCAAGAATAATTTATTACCTGATAAAGCTTAAATTGTATGAGTTGTGGGTTATTTTAAAGAAACTAATATAAGCTTAAATAAAACATAGAATAATAAAATCAAAAACCCCGCCATAATACTTAAAAACTAGATTCTTTGCCAAGTTTTCTTGACCAACAACGGTCACACTGGCAAATAACAAAAAAATACAAGACGTCGTCATTCGCGTTGGAATTCCACCAAAATAGTTAAGTTTTCGTTTTTGTTTCCACATTTGTCGGAACACCAGGAGCTCTTAGCAACGATCGCCTGGATTTCGGATCATAACAGCCAGCCAAAAGGTGACTAATCCTTCCGAACAAACCCCCATCACCTCTTTTCTGTGTTTTTTTTTTTGCTGTCGCAATTTGTTTTTGTCAATGCCGCCGCCGCCGCCGCTGCGAGCATTAGTCATGCTCAGAAATTCGATTTTGTTCGCCAGCACTGCGTCACAGAAGGACTTTGCCTGGATATCTCAAGGATTGGGTAACCATTATCTCGAATATCACAAAAAAATCGAAATCGGAGATGAAGCACAAACATCGTTCTTCGCGATTTAATTGGACGCCAACTGCCTGGGGAGGGGCAAACACTCAAGGGAATACAGTGCCAACAAACTATAGAGGAAATACTTGATGGAGTAGGAGGATTCTAGGACTGGGTTCCCCACTGCTTCACGACTTTATTTTCAACCATAACTCGCTTAGTCAACGGATGCTGTATCTGGCTATATTTTGTTTTTTTCTTTTAGTTTTTATAAACATTAAAACTGAATAATAAACACTCCGCCCCTTTATCCACAAACCGAACCTCTCCATGACGTCATTTGTCTTAAGAAAAGGCTTTAAATTGTATTATTAATTGAATAATTAACTTCCAGCATCATGGCAGCCGGAACCACACTACAGAAGGCCATCGATTTGGTGACCAAGGCCACCGAGGAGGACCGCAACAAGAACTATGCAGAGGCATTGCGTCTCTACGAGCACGGCGTGGAGTACTTCCTGCACACCATCAAATGTAGGGAAATCCTTGAACACTTTTCATCAACAATTTAATTATCCTTCTTGTACACAGATGAAGCGCAAGGCGAGAAGGCCAAGGACTCGATTCGGGCCAAGTGCCTGCAGTATCTGGACAGGGCCGAGAAGCTCAAGGAGTACCTGAAGAAGGGCAAGAAGAAACCGATCAAGGAGGGCGGCGAGTCCAACTCCAAGGAGGACAAAGACAAGAAGAGCGACAGCGACGAGGAGGACGGCGACGATCCCGAGAAAAAGAAACTGCAAAGCAAGCTGGAGGACGCCATTGTGATTGAGAAACCGAAAGTGCAATGGTCCGATGTTGCCGGCTTGGATGCCGCCAAAGAGGCACTGAAGGAGGCCGTTATTCTGCCCATCAAATTCCCGCAGCTCTTCACCGGCAAGCGTATACCGTGGAAGGGTATCCTGCTGTTCGGACCGCCCGGTACCGGTAAATCCTATCTGGCCAAGGCCGTCGCCACGGAGGCCAATCGGTCCACATTCTTCTCGGTGTCCAGCTCAGATTTGATGTCCAAGTGGCTGGGAGAGTCCGAGAAGCTGGTCAAGAATCTCTTCGAGCTGGCCCGACAGCACAAGCCCTCGATTATCTTCATCGATGAGATCGATTCGATGTGCTCGGCCCGTTCGGACAACGAGAACGACAGTGTGCGTCGCATCAAGACCGAGTTTCTGGTACAGATGCAGGGCGTCGGCAATGATACGGACGGTATCCTGGTCCTGGGCGCCACAAATATCCCGTGGGTCCTCGACTCGGCCATCAGACGTCGCTTTGAGAAACGTATCTACATTCCGCTACCAGAGGCGCATGCCCGCCTGGTCATGTTCAAGATTCATTTGGGCAACACCACCCACGTTCTCACCGAGCAGGATCTCAAGGAATTGGCCGGCAAGACCGAAGGGTAAATGGGAAACTTTTCCTATCCTACTTTAGTCTAAATTGTTTTCATTTCTTTTGTTGAATGAATAGTTACTCCGGCGCGGATATATCGATTGTGGTACGCGATGCCTTAATGGAACCAGTACGAAAAGTTCAAACGGCAACGCATTTCAAACGTGTAACAGGACCTAGTCCAACGAATAAGGATGAGATTGTCAACGATCTGCTGGTGCCCTGCTCGCCAGGTGACGAGGGTGCCGTCGAGATGAACTGGATGGACGTGCCCAGCGATAAACTCTTTGAACCGCCTGTGACCATGGTAGGAAATGGCTTTTTTCATTTCTCTAAGAGAATAACCTTATATTTTGTTTAATTATTTTTACAGCGCGACATGCTAAAGTCCTTGTCGCGTACGAAACCCACTGTCAACGAGGATGACCTTAAGAAGCTGCGCAAATTCACAGAGGACTTTGGGCAAGAGGGCTAGATGCCAGATCCCCGCCAGAAACCGCCCGTCAGCACCACCAGCTAATTCAAATTGTTGCCTATTACATAAATTCAAACACGTTTTTACCTTCTGGCTCTCCTTAAACTCATTTTTTTTTATTTTATTTTATATATAAATATGTATACATGCAAAATATGGTTAAAAAAAAATATGTAATTCAGAGACTTTGTGCGATTTATGGAGAGAAGTGGAGTGGAGGATGAGGAGGGATTGTTGTAATCACAAAGTCTATGTATTTTTGTACTCTAAATGTTAAGCTTTAGAATCCGATATCGAAATGCAATATGTGTCTGCGCTTGCGCAGTCTTGCCACACAGAGATCAGGAGACCCAGGAGAGAAGTAGGAGGAGGAGGAGGTGGAGGTGGAGGTGGAGTGGTTGGAGCAGGTGGAGCATGATGTGGACTAGTTGCAGGAGTTAACCAAGTCAGGCCAACCAAAACCTATTTAAAATTGTAACGTACGAGTAATAAAATCCAGATTGTATACCCCATAGAATGCCAATTGCGAGTAACTCGACTTGGGGAATACCCTCGCCATTACTTGACCCCATTTGATGGGTATCGTCTAGAAAGAGAAAGAATAGCACAGTACGAGAGTGAGAGGGAGAGAAAGAGCCGTAGAGTGGCGCAAAAGAATGCGCCACTTTTGCCGAATGCCCTACATGCTGGATATGTCTGTGGCCGATAAGATCTTTCCACCAACGCCAGGTTGTTGGTGGCCAGTTAGATGGAGCCCGATATTAACGGACGTGCTGTGGGGGCGGAAGTGTACAGTGGGCCCTGTGCAGAAATTCGATAATTATTACCTATATATTATTACTCCTCCCTAAAAAAAAAACGGATATATTCTCCATAAAATTAGTTGTAATTATTTTGAATAAGTTTGTCACAAAGGAAAATAAATGCCTAATGTTTGTGTATGAATAAAAAATGTTGATTCGAAATGGTTTTTAACTGGAGACGCTGGGAATTGAACCCAGGACCTCTCACATGCGAAGCGAGCGCTCTACCTCTGAGCTACGTCCCCTTGAAAGGATTACGAAATTATCAAAAATGTGTAATTAAATTTAGGCTAAATCACAAAGGTGAATTATTACATGTAATATGTAATATTTACCATATATTACAGTCTTTGATTTTATGAAGGTTTCATAGGCTTTGTCGTTGTTTTTATCAAACCTTTCCACTGTGCGAGGCGAATTAAGATCGGCGATTGGGTGGTGGGCTCGGCTCTGGAGTTCGGCTCGGCTTCGGCCCGGCTTCGGCCCGGCTTCGGCGAGTTGCTGGCTTTAAGCCCGGCTTCAAAGCGTGCTTTCCAGTTGATTTTCAGCCGCAACGGCTTCAGGTTCGAGCTTTAGTGATCCGCGGTCCGCGTTGTTCTACATTTATTAGTTTTGTTTGCCGCTCTTTTGCGGCCGCACATTCGCAGTTCCGTTACGTGAGTGCAGCGTATCTGCCGTCTGCATTGCACAAAAAAAAATCCACAAAATATCCGAAAGATACAAAGATACAAAGATACATTTCTCGGCTTGCTTTTGCCTTTGGCTTTTGCGCAACCTTTTCCAGCGGCAAGCGTGAAAAGCGACAAAAAAAGATACAAAAAAATATTTAAAAAAAAGTGCGTATTTGTTGTGATTCGTTTTTTATTTTTTGTTGTGATTCGTTTTTTAAATTTTTTTCTATGTGCATTTCGGGCTTGGCCCTTATTTTAACATTTCTGTGGGTGCGGTTTCAAGCTAAGGTTTTGCTGGGAAAATAAAACCTGTGTAGTTTTTGTATTAATTTTTGTTTTTAGAGAATTTTGTGTTTAAAAAGGTTAAAAAAGAACGATTTTTAAGACTCTTTTTCGTATAATTAAATGTATTAAATACATTTTAAAAAGAGTTCCAGGATTTTTAAACATTGTGAGCTCTTGAAAGCTTAAAGATTAAAGTAGTTTGCATTTTTGTTGAACTTTTATCGAATCTTTGCGTATTTTTTTTTTATAGTTTCCTGTGTTTTTGTTGCTTTTTTTAAGGATGTCTTACATAAAGCTTACATATTTGTTGTTTTTTGTTTTTGGTAGAAACATCAGTGATTAAAAGCTATAAAAAATATATTTAAATTTTTTCCTGTGAAGCTATTGTTGTTGTTGTTGTTGGTGTTGTTGTTGGTGGTGCTGGTGAAGCGCAACTTTCACGCGCTTCAAGTGAAACCGTGAGCCGGGTCCGAAATAAGCGAATTGAAGAAGAAGCAGCCGCAGACGCCGCACAGCAGCCACAAAAATACACACAAAAAAAAAAAACAAAAAAACAAAATATATATATAAATATATATTGTAGAGATGTATATTTTTTTATATTGTGAATACAGTTTTTTGTTGCTTTTTTTTTGTATTGTTGTTGTTGTTGTTGTTGTTTTGTGTGTCAGTCGCGTAGTTTTGCGAAACTATTTCAAAAATGCATATTTCTTGCGACTCGAATGTGTCCGAGTGACTTGAATTATGTGCATACATTTATGTGCATTTCGCTGGCAATTACAGAAGCAGTTAATCATTGCCCATTGCACTTCTTGCAACTCCTAGATATATATATATTTATATATATATATATACTTTTATATATATATGTATACACCTTTCGATTAAACTTGTTCGCAGAGCCATCGACACCTGAAAAACTAAAATCATGCTGACATTGACACGAATTGTCGCCGCCAGCAGTGGCAGAAAAACAAGCAAACAATACAAAAAGTCAAATCATACAGTTTAAAGTTTAAACACAACAATAAACAGACAAACAGAGACAAACAACAAATTTATGACTCCACAATTAAAGTGCATAAAATTCCAACCAATGTCAAAAAAAAAAAGACAGAAACTTTAAAATATATTTCTTTTCTAGTAAACCTGATAGAGTATTATTATTGATATATTATTTAAAAATTTTCAATGCGTTTTATAAATGGTTTATTTCTTAGTCAGAGACTTGCATCAAGGTCGTTTACCACCAAGACGACGCCTATTATCGAATGCAAATGGGCATTATGTCTGGTAAATGGTGGAAAATTTTCTTAAATTATTTAAACGCAATTTGTATGATCAATCTTTTGGTTATAATCATCGAATTAAATTGCTTTACCCTTGTCTGGATATGATTTTATATATTTTAGTTTACATCATTTTTCAAAGACAAAAAAAAAACAACATAAAAAAACATAATAATTTAAAAAAAAAAGTACACATAATTACTCGGGAAAAAAAGAGACCATAAAACGAGTACAAGATAATTAAATTTCTTTTCTGTTCTTGTGGCCTGTCATTAAAAGCATTAAAAGCGAAGAATTATTTTTAATCGGTTCTTTTAATAGCGGCCTCTGGATCTTTATTGTCACTGCCTGCAATGGGAAAGCCTTAGTTCTGATGTAAATACTTTTTTTTATGCTTTGTTTTTTATTCGAAAATAAGTTGTGTCAGCTTTTTGTTTATATTTTTTTTTAGCTTAGAGAGTATTTTGTTTCGCTTCTGTATTTTGTATTCTATTTTTGATTCTCTTCTCTGGTTTTTTATGGCTCGTATTTAATCATCTGCTTAGTGTCATTGGGTAACTGGGCCAGAAGGTTTCATAAGCCAAGAAACGATACAGTGGTACCTCCAGCCCGCTCCAGCCCGCTCCAACCATGGAGCTGTGAACCATAACTGGCAACTTGATGCTGTCCGAAAAGCGGGATAGCTGTGGAGTGAATGACACTCCCCCTGCTGCCTCCCTGCCCACTGCCCCTTAGACTTGCCTCGTTTTTAAAAAGTGTGTCAACTATCCCAACATTGCATGCAACACGTTGCACTCGTTGCGGTTTCCAAACTGATTTATGGCTTATTGTTTCCCGTGTGTGTTCTGCATTGTTAATGAGTTCTGTTTTTTTTTTTTTCTACTTGCCACTAATTGCCTGCTGCAAGTAACAGAAGCAACCAAAAACCTAAAAAAAAAAAACCAAAATAGATAAAAAAAAAAAAACAAGCGACGAGAGCGGAAATTTTATGCGCTGCTGATTTTCATGATATTTCTTCGCCTCGAATTGGTTCGGCTTCCTCCCTTTTTTTTTGTTACTTTTAACGTTTTTTTTTTAACGTTTTTTAACGGAGTTGGTCGTAACAAACAGGAAACAACTACAAGCGATGCGAAAATTGGCTAAGGAAATTTTGTAAACATATTTTCGGGGTTTTTTTTCGCGTACTTTGAGAGACAGCGATTGGACATTTTGTGGCAAGTTCGTTGCCTAAGTCTTTCGTTTTGGCAAGTGACGTTCAAGCGAAAATCAAAAAGGCAGGTCAGGTGTAGGTTTTTGGGTTTTATTAGTTTATGGAAATGATTTTTTCCTTGAATATTGTTACCCAATATGTATGTCTTGTTGAAAATCGGTCTGGTGGGGCGGAATCGATAAATCACCTGGGATTTCTTCATCACCCGTCCGATTTCTTGCCGGAATTCTCCGCGCTGGTGTGTGTGTGTGTGTGTGTTTGGACTGCATTCGAGTTATAATAATAAAAAGTTCGTCTATTGCGCTTTGGGCTTTGTTTTTATTTCTGCCATGTCTCTGGCTTGACAAATCAATCAAATCAAGCTTCATGCGAATTTCGATTTTCGATTTTCGATTGCACAAACGGAGAGCGTAGACAATGCATTGTCTTTGGCAATGTTAAGTGACCATTTCCATTGTCCGCCATTCGATTGGCTCACGTCCAGCTACAATCCGGGCAGAAGGTACCTGAAATACCTGCAACTTTTGCTGCGATTTTCTTTGGCATGGTTCGGTTTTCTCGATCGATTTGCAGACTTTCCCAGCCAGTTCTCAGATCTTCTCACTTTTTATGCACACAAAAAAATAAAGAGAGATAACAGCAGAAGCTTTTAGCTTTAGTTGGGCTTTTCTTTGCAATTTTTCTCGCAGTGCTTTGATCACTGGCACTCGTTCTTTATAATGAGCTGAATTAGCCGCCAAACGCCAAACGCCAAACGCGAAAATGTTTCCAAATTGGGTTAATCTATTTGAAAGTGGAAGCGCTGGACAGTAGTCTGGCAGCTCTAAAGCTCCACCACAGCACCACCACAGCACCACCACAGCACCACCACAGCACCACCACAGCACCACCACAGCACCACCAGCTACCAGCAGAAAGTCTTCCCCCCAAGAAGCATTACCTAGTGCGTTTGGCGTTACTTTCCATTTTTTGATGCTGACGTCGTCGTCTGTGATGTTTGTCGCTGCTTTCTCAGATTTTTCTCTTTATTTTTTTTGTTTTGGTTTGGTTTGGTTTCTTTTTTTTTTTATTGTATTTCATTCACCTGTCAACTGGCTACTTCTTCGTTTCTATTCTTTAACGGTACTCGCGTTTTAATTTTACTTTTCATCGGTGGTTCACACGCGAGTGGCGCGAACAAAGGGTCTTCGAATCGCGAGATAATGACCGCGGAATTGGATCGAAGTTAATGAAGATGATTAGCTATGTCGGAGGGGGGAGAGGTGGAATTTTTAAGATAGATGAGATTTTTTTATTGACAGGAAAAAATTAATTATCAACGGATACTTTGGCTTAAAAGTTGAATGATTTATAGAAAGATATTGGAGTTGGATTTTGATATAAATATTTAGTGTAAAGAATCATATTAAATTCAAATTAATTAATAAATTAGTCATCGAAGTTTCAGGCAAACTTTGCAAAGTTTTAAAACGTTTTATAGTTTCCAAGAAGTATATATTCATTAATATTCATTATTCATATTAAAAGATATAAACGAAATACATTTTTAAACAGTTTTTTTTTAATATTACTCACTTTAAATTCCCAAGAAATATATTCACAGAAAAATATACACAAAACAAGTTAAAAACTAAAGAAAGAATCGGAAAAGCCTGACTAATTTGTTTTAAAGTTATTACCCAACTATTTTGTTTCTATTTTCTAACCTCGTACACTGCAATTTTGAAGTGTTAATTACCCGAAAACGATGATGACCAAACAGATACAAAATACAAATGTTTCTTCTCGACAGCTCTTGCACAATCGGATGCTAATTTATAGATCACGAAAAGTGACAGACGACGAACGAAAGTGAAATGATGTTCGCTTTTTGTGGTTTATGGTAACTCTCTGTGAATCGATAGGGAAACAGTTTATGTTTTTTATTTTGTGTTACCCAGCCTGCTCAGGTTTCACTTTCGTTTGTCACATCTCCGTCTCCGCCCTTCTGCTCCCACACTAAATCCTCCTCCAATATCGGTTTTTTGTGTCGGTTTTGCTGCTGATTTTGAGTAAATTAGCCAAAAGTCAACAAACGGTTTGTTTGTTTGTTTGTTTGTTTGGCCATTGTTTGGTTTTCGGTCTGTTTTGACGGTTTTCGTCCGCCTATTGACCCAAATGCACGACGGCCAAAAGTGGTCGAGCTGGATTCGGCTGGATGTTTTTTTTGCCGCCAGAATGCCCCAAGTCCGAGTCAAGTGTAAGGTCAATGGCCAGAAACAAACAGACCAAGAGACAATGATGGCAAGATAGTAGCAGCACCAAGAGACTAACCACCAAGAGACTGGCGAGAGACCGGAGAGGAGGCATCGGGCCAGACGCACATGCGCAACATCCTGTTCGGGCGGTACTGCAACCGGCCTATTATACAACGGTAACAACTGGTAGAAGCACTGGAAAAAAAAACCATCATCAAAACTAAACAGAAATTAAAGAGGTTTAACCCAGAATGAGGCTCTTCTTTTAAGCCACAAAAAGTAAAGGTTTAGTGATTATTTTGTATCATATTTATCAGCAAAATCATTATAAATTATTATTACTATTATTATTTTTTTTATTTATATATGAAACACCGAGTTTTTCGCTCAGTGCCTGCTGTTTGAAACCGTTTAAACTCACCAGAGTGTCTTGCCTTTTTTTTTTTCTCTGATTGCAGACGACTGATCGCCAGCCATCAATCAGGCCATCAATCAGTCAATGCCGCTTGTCGCAAATTGGAGCTGAAGTCAGAGTCTGGGAGTCTCCGTCTGAGACTGGAGCTGGAGCTGGAGCTGAGCTGGAGGTTGAGTTTCACCCTTCTCGGAGAAAGCCGCCGCGTCTGATGCTGCTGCTGCTGCTGAGTCTTGCACATAATTCAATCAAGTAATCAGGCATCGAGGATCGAATCTTTGGCATTTTGAGTTTGGAGTTTGGAGTTTGGAGATCCCACTTTGGAGACAGTTTTGTTTTTGTCTTGTTTTCGACTTTAAAAGTCAGTCAGTGAGTCAGCCATTCGAGTGGCTGGTTATAGTTACAGTCATAGTTATAGTCACGATTCCCCGTAGCCAAAGTCACCATCTCGTCTTGGTTTTGGTTTTTGGTTTTTGGCTTTGGCTTTAACTTTGCTGTATTGTCGCCCGGCAGGTTCACAAATAAGTGAAAGTGAATTTGTTTATTGTGTATATTTTGCTATTACCAAAGCAAAAATACAGAAAAAAAAAATACAAAGAAAAAAAAAGAAATACAAAAGAGACGCATAACACCAACGACCATCGAGCAATGTTCAGTGGATCAAAAACACAAAAAGAAAAACCAGCAGCGACATAATTAAAAATTTAAAAATTAAAAAAATCTTTGCACTTTGATCAATGAAGATCGTTCGTAGAACAACGGAAACATGACGAGTGCCGCCAGCCAAGTGATTTATCTTGTATTCCCGCTCCTGCCGCTGCTGCTGCTGCTGCTGCTCCACACGGCCTCCGGGAATGGAAATGAGAAAAGTAAGTATACGCCCCGTGGACTCCATTAACTAATTGCCAGGCATTAACTAATTTACTCAGTAAAGGGGGAGGGGCGGCAATTCGTTAAAACTTATTTTATGTGGGTGGTTTCCATGGGGGGGTTGGGCGGTCTGGTGTCTGACTGGCAATTGAGAAGACGATCAGCGAACCACTTCACGGCACAGATTGCACAATGGTCCGCGTACTGCGTGGCTGCCAGTTTATGTGTGATTTTTACACGGCAAAAAATAAATTACCATGTTTATGATATCTTAAAAAATATATTTCTTCAACAATAATTCATTATTTTTCCCCAGGAAACACCAAACTATTTCCATATTAAAGAATATATAATATAATATATATTTATATTTATTTTTACAATATTTACAATAAAGAATAAATCTACTTATAAATAATATTATTTAAGTAATATTATCTTGAAGCTAAAACAGGATTTTCCAAAACCGAAAGTATCCAAAGGTTTCCTCCAAAATCCCTTAAGATTTTTAGGTTCTTCCGGAAAGGGAAAGTAATTGGGTTTTAATTATTAAATTGATTATCTTTTTATTTATATTTTAGCTAATCCAAAAATGATTTAACATTTTCCCCATGACTCCCATCTTTTCTTGGCCTTTTTGGATAACCAAACTATTGAAAAGACCTAAAATTTTTGATGATTTATTTGTTCAAGTGTTTGTTTGGCTCTTTTTGTGAAGGCGAAACCCATAAAGACACGACTACACTTGTGATTGAGATTAATTTACCCTTGGGATGAGTGGCGGGATCCAAGAGGTACATAAATAGACTTTGATTTAATTTAATTTCAAATCGGGCGGGTTTCCTTGGTAGCCTCTGGACATGCCCAGATCCAAGTAGAATCCAGTAGGCCTTGGTTTTGGAGTTTCCGAGGGAGTGTGTTAATGTTTGAGACTTTCGATACTCGGGTCAGTGTAGCCGGGGTGGCCTGAGGTGTACAGGTCCTGGACTCCGGCCCGGGCATGTGCCTTCCCGTTGGAGAGGGTTCGAGTCCGGGTTCGTGTGTTGTAATTTGTACTGTACGAGTGCTAGTGTCTCTGTATATATGTATGTCTATCTCTGGGGTCTGGGGTTTGTGTACACTACGGCGCCTTCGGTATTTTGCATCGTTGCTGTTTTTTTTTTTTTTAATTTGAAATATATTCAAATTCTATGGCTTACTTACTATTTCCCCATCTCCAAACTGGGCGGCGTGTGCGTAAAGATATTTTAGTTATTTTAAAAACGCAATCACGCTCCAACGATTTATCATAAAAACAAAAAAAACAATGAGAAAAAAACTACAAGTGTTATGTCATCCGCATGGCGTGCATTTCGAATGGTTGGAGGAAAACGTAAGACGGAAAATTAAAATTAAAATAATTCACGCGTTGTCATTAAAGAAATTACAAAGAGTTGCCGATTTGTCACCACACGAGCTAAGCTTTTCTTTGAGTTTTAGGCTTGACAAAGGAAATAATAATGCCAGTATAATGTTATTTCATTTTCTAAATTAAATTAATATTGCAAAAATATATTTTCTATTATATACTTCAATAATTACTGAAAGGAGAAACCGGCGAATACCATATTGGTAAACCTCAAAATCCATTGAAATCTAATAAGTCAGTCTCTATAGGAACGTGATCTTCATTTAAATTGATTTATTTTCTTTCTTAATTTCTTTTTTAACGACACACTTGATGTATTCTTATGATATTTATAGCAAATGCCCAGGAAGTCTCAGCTGTGACCTCATCTCCACCGTCCTATGCCAATTTCACGGAATTATCGCAGGCGGTTGAGGACTCTCTGAAGGAGTTCGAGGCGAGGCAGAAGGAACGCCTTCGCCAGGGACACACCAGGAGCCGTAGAGCCGTGAAAAGGGTATGCTATGGCGAGTTGGGCTGCTTCGAGGACTCTGGTCCTTTTGCCTATCTGGAGATGCTGCCCTCCGCCCCGGAGGAGATCAACACGAAATTCTACTTCTACTCCACCCGCCAACGTTCCGATCGTCCTCTGATGGAGTTGTCCTTTCTGAACATGACAAGTGCTTTTCGCGGGAAGAGAGATGCCGAGGTTAGCACAAGTTCTCCCGAGGGCAGTGGACGCTCCTCGGGTTCTCCGAGTTCCATGGGCAACCAGAGCTTTGCCACAGAAAGACCTTCGGGTCAAAAGAAACCTTCAACGCCTTCCATCGATGATCTGGAGGGTTTCGATGAGCTCTCCGTCCGGGTCATAGTCCATGGCTTTGGGTCGGCCTGCCCTCATGTTTGGATTTATGAAATGAAAACGGCTTTGATGGCGGTGGTGAGTTTGAAATTGGTTGGGAGAACAATCCAATATATCCGAAAATAATCCAAAATTTGTATTCCTTCTTGGCAGGAGGACTGCATCGTAATCTGTGTGGACTGGGAGAATGGAGCCACTTTTCCCAACTATGTCAGGGCAGCGGCCAATACGCGCTTGGTGGGAAAACAACTGGCCATGCTTCTCCGGAATCTGCAGCAGCACAAGGGCCTGGATCTGATGAGGACCCACGTTATTGGCTTTAGTTTGGGTGCCCATGTGTCCGGATTTGCTGGTGCCGAGTTGCCAGGACTTTCTCGGATAACGGGCCTGGATCCGGCAGGACCTCTGTTCGAGGCCCAACATCCCAAGGTGCGTCTGGACAGCAGCGATGCCGAGTTTGTGGATGTGATTCATTCCAATGGCGAGAATCTGATCCTGGGCGGACTCGG
This sequence comes from Drosophila vallismaia, assembly GCA_035047325.1. Lineage (NCBI taxonomy): Eukaryota > Metazoa > Arthropoda > Insecta > Diptera > Drosophilidae > Drosophila > Drosophila vallismaia. The sequence goes on along the minus strand of JAWNPU010000025.1, from coordinate 7,250,638 downwards.
ATCCTGGCAGCCCATGGGCCATGTGGACTATTATCCGAATGGCGGACGTGTCCAGACTGGATGCTCCAATCTTTTTGTGGGCGCTGTCACAGATTTTATTTGGTGTAAGTTTTAGGCAACAAAAAATATCTGTTTTTAAATAATCGCGAAACATTTCGCTTACAGCTGCCCAGGCCGCCGAGGACGAGGAAGGACGATCTTTGTGCAACCATCGACGGGCCTATAAATTCTTTATCGATTCGGTGGCTCCCAGATGTCTATTTCCTGCCTTTCCCTGTGCCAGCTACGATGATTTCCTCAAAGGACGGTGCTTCCCCTGCGCCCAGGACGACGAAGACCTGGCCGAGGGCGTGCCGCGTTGTGGCAACATGGGCTACTACGCCGATCGCTCCACCGGGCGGGGTCAACTCTACCTGCTGACCCGCGAAGAGGAGCCCTTCTGCGCCCACCAGTTCCAGCTGCAAATCTTCAATTCCTTCAATGACCTGCCCCTCCGGACTATTGGTCGCTTGGAGGCCATTCTGGAGGGTGATGGTGGTCTGAATGAGACTTTCGAGATCTCCGAGTAAGTTGTAAATCCAGTCTAGTTTATTGATCTTCTTTTTAAATATTAATCTTTCAGAAAAGACGATGCTGAGTTCTTTGCCGGCGACATTGTGTCCAAGATCATCGTCCCTCATCCGGCCCTGGGCTTTCCCACCACCCTGAGCTTGCACTACAAGTCCTACAGCGGATGGCTGAGCAAGGGCCTGCCCCACTGGGACATCGACAAGGTGGTGCTCACCGACAGCTTCGGCAGGAGCCATTCCCTCTGTCGTCCCTCCACCAAACTGAGCAGCGGAAGTCCTGTGCGCTTGCGTCTCCAGGCGGGGAATTGTGAGCTGGACAATCAAGAGGATTACGGGGCTTACACCACACAGCCTCCAGGACAGAATGGAGGGGGAGGAACTGGAGGAGGAGCAGGCGGTGGAGCAGGAGGAGGAGGAGGAGGAGGAGGAGCAGCAGCAGGAGTAGCATCAGCAGGTGCCACAGCAACCTCCACGGATGTTCCTGATTCCAGTGTACAGGAGTCGTCGGTGGATGGCGTGGAGACGGTAAAACAGCGCAAGGATATCTTCAATCTGGGCACCAGCTTCAAGCTGGCCCAGAACCAGACCTATCCTCTGGGCCAGGACGACGAGCTGCCGTGGCAGCCGATCCTGGTGGGAAATTCCTTGGACAACGAAACCGCCGAGGCAGCCGAATCGAGTCGCAGTCTATCCGATTCCCCGGGAGAAATCTTCGAGCCCATTCTCAAGGATCGCCGCTTGGCGCTGAACAAGGGAAGGAACTTGCAGGATTACTCAGGAGATTCCAGAGGAACTTCTGGTTCCAGTTCCACTTCCATTTCCACGCAACCGGAAATCGTTGAACCCGTCTTAAAAGCCACAACTCCGCGTGTGAAACAAGGCAAGGACCTGGACCTGGGCCAGGATCAGCCAGTGCCGGTGGCGGTCACGCCCTCCAAGATGATGGCCCAGGTGGGCACCGGTCGCTCCCCCGATCCGGATCAGCCGCAGACCGTCCAACTATTGCCCTTCCGTTTGGGCGAGTTACTTCAAAAGGCCGAGCGGTACGCCCGGGAAACGCTTCTCCCTTTGATTTCCGTGCAGGCTCCGCGATTTTTCGGCTTCAATGTCACCCCCCACGACCGGGAGGCAGTGCGTCCGGGCGAGTCCCGCAAGCCGCGTTACATTCCGCGCTACGAAGAGTCTGCCTTTCTGAATGCCAGCAGCCCAGCCAGAAGGCGAGCCAAGCCGAAGGCTTCTCGGCGATCCTCTGTCGTCCAGCAGCAGAGGAATCTCTTTCGTTTGATGAGGGCCAGATCCCAGACCTCGAGTACGGAAGCCCCGATCTCTGACCGGGAAAGTGAGGAGAAGAGTCAGGAACAGGAGAGACAGCAACATGATTTCAATTATTACACAAATATGCTGCAAGTGGAGTCGAGATCGATGCGACCAGAGAATCCGGAATATAGGCCTGTTTTTATAGATCTGCCCACCTATCGGCCGGCAACTTCTGTTTCCGTTTCCGCTTCCGCAGGTGCTGCCGTTTCCGTTTCCGCTTCCGCCGACGCTTCCGTTTCCGCTTCTGTTTCGAGGGCCCGAAGACGCGGCAGATCCCCAAAACTAATTCCCTGATATCCAGAATCAACAATTTCATAGCTCTCCCACCAAAGGGGATGAACACTTTGTGATATGCACACCAGATCGTGGCTATGGCCCCTAAAAAAAATAAAATAAATAATTAAATCAAGAAACTAAGAAATCATCCCATTTAACAAAAACAAACAAAAAAAACAAAATACAAATCACCTGCTTTTAGAGAGCACTGTAAATATCCGAAACGAAAACAAAGATATAGAAATGGAATTTCGAAATGCGGACAAAAATGCATAAAATATAATTGTTAAGTTAAGCTTATAATGTGAAAAAAATAAATAAATCAATAGATTTAAGATAGTCGCGAGTCTCGACTTTAAGATACTAGAATTTTGAGTGGTTTTTCGTTGTTGAAAAGGACTTCCATTTACCCCAGCAATTGAATGCAGCTGGAGCCCAACCTCCTTTAATGGCAAACTAAGGGAATATTTTCTGATGGACCTACAAGGATGCGAGCCCTATACAGTCCCCATTTTTATTAATGATAATGGGACGACTAAGGCCTCACGACAGTTCACATCCGCCGAAAAATGTTACAAAAAATTAAAAAAATAATTTACTCTCAGATTTTTATGTGGATTGATAGAGAATCGATCTAAGAGTTATTTAAGGTATTCCGCTTATAAATCGGATGTATATTGGCTGAGATATAGCCATCACAGTGGGCAAAATGTGCTTCCACAGCATTTTTATGATTTTCGAAGGGGATCACCCAGAAAATGTTAAAAAAAATTCAAAAAATAATTTGGCCTCAGATTTTGATGTGGATTTATAGAGAATCGATCTAGAAATCATTTAAGGTATTCCGCTTAAGAATCGGATGTATTTTGGCTGAGATATAGCCATTAGTGTGGCCATATTGTGCTTTCAAAGCATTTTTATAATTAATGATTTTAAAAAGGGAAAATGTGATCCAGCAAATGTGACAAAAAATTCAAAATATGTTCTGGTCTCAGAATTTTATGCAGATTGATAGGGAATCGATTTAGAAATCTTTTGAGGTATTCCGCTTAAGAATCGGATGTATTTTGGCTGAGATATAGCCATTAGTGTGGCCATATTGTGCTTTCAAAGCATTTTTATGATTTAGGATTTTCAAAGGGAAAATGTGATCCAGCAAATGTGACAAAAAATTCAAAATATGTTCTGGTCTCAGAATTTTATGCAGATTGATAGGGAATCGATTTAGAATTCTTTTAAGATATTCCGCTTAAGAATCGGATGTATTTTGGCTGAGATATAGACATTAGTGTGGCCATATTGTGCTTTCAAAGCATTTTTATGATTTAGGATTTTCAAAGGGAAAATGTGATCCAGCAAATGTGACAAAAAAATCAAAATATGTTCTGGTCTCAGAATTTTATGCAGATTGATAGGGAATCGATTTAGAAATCTTTTGAGGTATTCCGCTTAAGAATCGGATGTATTTTGGCTGAGATATAGCCATTAGTGTGGCCATATTGTGCTTTCAAAGCATTTTTATGATTTAGGATTTTCAAAGGGAAAATGTGATCCAGCAAATGTGACAAAAAATTCAAAATATGTTCTGGTCTCAGAATTTTATGCAGATTGATAGGGAATCGATTTAGAAATCTTTTGAGGTATTCCGCTTAAGAATCGGATGTATTTTGGCTGAGATATAGCCATTAGTGTGGCCATATTGTGCTTTCAAAGCATTTTTATGATTAATGATTTTAAAAGGGAAAATGTGATCCAGCAAATGTGACAAAAAATTCAAAATATGTTCTGGTCTCAGAATTTTATGCAGATTGATAGGGAATCGATTTAGAAATCTTTTGAGGTATTCCGCTTAAGAATCGGATGTATTTTGGCTGAGATATAGCCATTAGTGTGGCCATATTGTGCTTTCAAAGCATTTTTATGATTTAGGATTTTCAAAGGGAAAATGTGATCCAGCAAATGTGACAAAAAATTCAAAATATGTTCTGGTCCCAAAATTTTATGCAGATTGATAGGGAATCGATTTAGAAATCTTTTGAGGTATTCCGCTTAAGAATCGGATGTATTTTGGCTGAGATATAGCCATTAGTGTGGCCATATTGTGCTTTCAAAGCATTTTTATGATTTAGGATTTTCAAAGGGAAAATGTGATCCAGCAAATGTGACAAAAAATTCAAAATATGTTCTGGTCCCAGAATTTTATGCAGATTGATAGGGAATCGATTTAGAAATCTTTTGAGGTATTCCGCTTAAGAATCGAATGTATTTTGGCTGAGATATAGCCATTAGTGTGGCCATATTGTGCTTTCAAAGCATTTTTATAATTAATGATTTTAAAAAGGGAAAATGTGATCCAGCAAATGTGACAAAAAATTCAAAATATGTTCTGGTCTCAGAATTTTATGCAGATTGATAGGGAATCGATTTAGAAATCTTTTGAGGTATTCCGCTTAAGAATCGGATGTATTTTGGCTGAGATATAGCCATTAGTGTGGCCATATTGTGCTTTCAAAGCATTTTTATGATTTAGGATTTTCAAAGGGAAAATGTGATCCAGCAAATGTGACAAAAAATTCAAAATATGTTCTGGTCCCAGTATTTTATGCAGATTGATAGGGAATCGATTTAGAAATCTTTTGAGGTATTCCGCTTAAGAATCGGATGTATTTTGGCTGAGATATAGCCATTAGTGTGGCCATATTGTGCTTTCAAAGCATTTTTATGATTAATGATTTTCAAAGGGAAAATGTGATCCAGCAAATGTGACAAAAAATTCAAAATATGTTCTGGTCTCAGAATTTTATGCAGATTGATAGGGAATCGATTTAGAAATCTTTTGAGGTATTCCGCTTAAGAATCGGATGTATTTTGGCTGAGATATAGCCATTAGTGTGGCCATATTGTGCTTTCAAAGCATTTTTATGATTTAGGATTTTCAAAGGGAAAATGTGATCCAGCAAATGTGACAAAAAATTCAAAATATGTTCTGGTCCCAGAATTTTATGCAGATTGATAGGGAATCGATTTAGAAATCTTTTGAGGTATTCCGCTTAAGAATCGGATGTATTTTGGCTGAGATATAGCCATTAGTGTGGCCATATTGTGCTTTCAAAGCATTTTTATGATTTAGGATTTTCAAAGGGAAAATGTGATCCAGCAAATGTGACAAAAATTTCAAAATATGTTCTGGTCTCAGAATTTTATGCAGATTGATAGGGAATCGATTTAGAAATCTTTTGAGGTATTCCGCTTAAGAATCGGATGTATTTTTGCTGAGATATAGCCATTAGTGTGGCCATATTGTGCTTTCAAAGCATTTTTATGATTTAGGATTTTCAAAGGGAAAATGTGATCCAGCAAATGTGACAAAAAATTCAAAATATGTTCTGGTCCCAGAATTTTATGCAGATTGATAGGGAATCGATTTAGAAATCTTTTGAGGTATTCCGCTTAAGAATCGAATGTATTTTGGCTGAGATATAGCCATTAGTGTGGCCATATTGTGTTTCAAAGCATTTTTATAATTAATGATTTTAAAAAGGGAAAATGTGATCCAGCAAATGTGACAAAAAATTCAAAATATGTTCTGGTGTCAGAATTTTATGCAGATTGATAGGGAATCGATTTAGAAATCTTTTGAGGTATTCCGCTTAAGAATCGGATGTATTTTGGCTGAGATATAGCCATTAGTGTGGCCATATTGTGCTTTCAAAGCATTTTTATGATTTAGGATTTTCAAAGGGAAAATGTGATCCAGCAAATGTGACAAAAAATTCAAAATATGTTCTGGTCCCAGTATTTTATGCAGATTGATAGGGAATCGATTTAGAAATCTTTTGAGGTATTCCGCTTAAGAATCGGATGTATTTTGGCTGAGATATAGCCATTAGTGTGGCCATATTGTGCTTTCAAAGCATTTTTATGATTTAAGATTTTCAAAGGGAAAATGTGATCCAGCAAATGTGACAAAAATTTCAAAATATGTTCTGGTCTCAGAATTTTATGCAGATTGATAGGGAATCGATTTAGAATTCTTTTAAGATATTCCGCTTAAGAATCGGATGTATTTTGGCTGAGATATAGACATTAGTGTGGCCATATTGTGCTTTCAAAGCATTTTTATGATTTAGGATTTTCAAAGGGAAAATGTGATCCAGCAAATGTGACAAAAAATTCAAAATATGTTCTGGTCTCAGAATTTTATGCAGATTGATAGGGAATCGATTTTGAAATCTTTTGAGGTATTCCGCTTAAGAATCGGATGTATTTTGGCTGAGATATAGCCATTAGTGTGGCCATATTGTGCTTTCAAAGCATTTTTATAATTAATGATTTTAAAAGGGAAAATGTGATCCAGCAAATGTGACAAAAAATTCAAAATATGTTCTGGTCTCAGAACTTTATGCAGATTAACAGGGAATCAATTTAGAATTCTTTTAAGATATTCCGCTTAAGAATCGGATGTATTTTGGCTGAGATATAGCCATCACAGTGGGCAAAATGTGCTTCCAAAGTATTTCTATGATTTTCGAAGGGGATCATGCAGAAAATGTTACAAAAAATTAAAAAAATTATTTGCTCCCAGATTTTGATGTGGATTGATAGAGAATCGATCTCGAAATCATTTAAGGTATTCCGCTTATAAATCGGGTGTGTATTGGCTGAGATATAGCCATCACAGTGGGCAAAATGTGCTTCCAAAGCATTTCTATGATTTTCGAAGGGGATCACCCAGAAAATGATACAAAAAAATTGAAAAAATTATTTGCTATCAGATTTTGATGTGGATTGATAGAGAATCGATCTATGAATCATGGAAGGTATTCCGCTTATAAATCGGATGTGTATTGGCTGAGAAATGGCAATCATTGTGGGCCATATTGTGCTTCTAAAGAATTTTTTATGATTTATGAAGGAATTCTTATATTTCGAATTCTATTAATTTATTTAACAACAAAATTTATTAATCAAGTTTATATATAGAAGAAAATTCTCTGATATTTTTATATATTTTTAAAAGAGCACTTTTTTTTGGTAAATGAAAATTTAGAGAGGCAGCCATTTTCTTTATAGCTAACGCTTCCGGTTGGAAGTTTGCATGCAAGCAGTGCATATCCGCACAGATAACACTGCTTTTCGCTCACCGTGATTTTTCCCCCTATTTTCGAAATCAAAAACACACTTTATGGTTTTTTTTTTGAATTTTCCTTTTAGCATAATTTATTTTATATACTTTCCATTTAATTTGTTTTATGTTCATAAAGTAACGTGTGTCTGCCTCTGTCTGTGTATGTGTTTGTGTCGGTGTCTGTGTGTGTGTGTGTGTTTTTGAGCGGTTTTATGTGCGGGTTTTGGTTTTTTGTCTTGATTTTGTTGATTTTATTTTATTTTGTTATTTGGTTTTGTTTTTTTGGTAGCTGGCTGACTTTTCATACATATAGTTTTGTATATTTCATTTGAATTTGTTCGTTTTTGTAAGCTGCTTTGATTTGAAATCCAATCTGCTCCATTCTTTAAATTTACAATGATTGTAAAAATTGATTTCTAGTTTTCCCCATTTCTGGTATTTATTTGCTCCTTTCCCCTCATCTTTTGTTTTCATATTAAAATTATCGAAAGTCAAACGGTAAATTTTGTGCTTGCTCGCCTTGTTTGTTTCTGGTTTGTTTGTTTTATTTGTTTCTGGTTTGTTTGTTTGTTGCTTATTGTAGTTTTTGGTGTTTGTTTCTTTCTGTGTGTTTATCTGTTCTTCTGCCTCCTAGCTCTGTGTCCTTTTTTTTTGTTTCTCCCGTGTTTAATATATAATAATCTATTTCTTTCGGTTTAACTATTTATAAAACATTTCATTTTAGAATCTTAACAACATATATATATATATATATATTATATATATTATATATATATATATTATATACATATATATTTTTTATAATTGCTGCGGCGTTTGTCTGTTATAATTTGATTTACTTAAGTGTTATTTTTTATGTATACGTTTAATATGTAAATTTGTTTTAGCATTAATTCATAAGTAGTTCTGTTTTTTTCCATATGCCCATATGCCCATCTCCCTCGCTCTTGCTAATTGTTTAATTGTTGTTTTTTTTGTTTTTTTTGTTATTGTTGCATCATTTACACGGAGTGACTAACTTTTATGCTAACTTTCCCTTTCTCTAGCCTTTCCCTTCCTTCCTGCCGTCTGTTTTTTGTTGTTTTTTTACTTGATCTGGGCCTAATACGTTGCTTTCTACCAGTATTTCTTTTCAGTGTATCTTTAGGTGTGTCTGTGTGTGTGTGTGTGTGTTTTGTTTTTTTTTATCTAGGCATATTTATAATAATTTTAGTTTGCATTTTAATTTTATTTTGGTTTTATTTCGCATGCTTTCTTGAGCTAAATATATTTTTTGTAGTTGCTTGGTTTTTAGCGAAATGATATCGAAATCGAGATTGAACTTGAATATGAAGACTGATTCTATGAAACTATGCAATGTTTTGTATATTTTTACTTTTCATTTTGTTGTTGTTTTAATCCAGTCTTTGTTTTTATTCATTTTATTTTTACTTTTCTGTTCTGATTTGTTTTGTTTTGTTTTTTGGAAAATTGTTGTTTTTGCTGTCTTGGCAGGGGGTTGGGGGGTTTGGGGCGTGGCAGGGTACTGGGGGGCTTAATGGAAAGGAAAGCTGGAAAGTAGCTAGAGTCTGCCTTCGACTGAACTTGCATTTTAGGCAATACTTTTCATTTAATTTAAATTTATCATAGTTTCGGTCTCTTCCTCGAACCTACCTCTCTCACTGTCTCTCCGTCTCTCTTTTTCTTCATCGCTGTCTCTTTCTTTTCATTCTTAAATATTTTGGCAAGTTATAGATTTTCTTAAATGTTTCGTGTGTGTGTTTTTGTGATTTGTTTTTGGTTAATATCACTTTTAGTTTGTAGTCTGGCCAAGTTTGTTCCTCTCTACCTCTCTACCTGTCTCTATCTTTCATTTTCTACTATACCCGCACTGCTCTAACTCTATGCTGTCATTCCTTAATTGCTTTTTTTTGTATTAATAGTAAGCTTTTTATTCTCTTAGCGATTTCACTTGATTTTTATATTTTATTTGTAAATTACGCTTATAAAAAAAAAATTACTCAATTTTTGTTTTTTTTTTTTGTTTTTTTGACTTTGCATGACTTGAAGACGATATGTTTTTAATTTTAATTTTATTTTAATGTCTATAAAGAGATTATTGTGTAATTACCTTAGTTAATATTAAGAATAACCTTTTTTTATATGCAATCTTGTTGAATTTTCTGTTATTGCTCATTGGTTGTATTTTTTTATTATCGAAATCGAAACTGAATAGAAAAATTAATCGAAATCAAATCAAAAATTAGTTTGTAAAATTCGCTAATGGAGAGTTTGTTGGAATGAGTATAAAAAATGTATCTTCAACTTTCGCTATTGAATTGCCTGCTGCTATATATTTATCTATATATCGGTCCGATCTGCGTAATTGTGTGTGTCTGTGTGAGTGCAAGCAGTGTGTCTTGGATTGCGTTTAAGGCCAAATCAAGTATACGTAAGAATGTCCTGCGGATCTAGTTTTAATATTTCCCTCTCTTTTTGTTGTCTCTCTCTATCTTTCCTGCTTCTTCGCTATGCTCTGTCCCTTTCTCTTTCGCTATCGCGATCTCTTTCGCTTTCGTTTTGCTGTGTGCGTGTGGACGGTTTTCAAAGCTGTAAATTGATTCGATTTATTTTTTAATTACTTTAATTTATTTTTAATATTTTTTGCCTTTAGTTTTTTTTTTAGTTTTGTCTTTTTCTTAATTGGTTTTCATTTTTTTGGCTTTTCCTTGTTTTTGTTTTTACATATTTACAGATTGCTTCGGTACAAATATTATATTTTAATTTATTTTGTTGGTTTTTTTTTAAATTCTTCTTAATTACAACAAGCAGCAAATCAATAAAAACTTTTTATTCAGTCGCATATCTAACAAAAAAACATATTTATACATTATGTTTGTATATATAAATATTTTATATATATTTTTTTTGTATATATATATGTGTTTTTGTGTATGTTTTCGTGTGTGTATGTGTCTGTGTGTGTGTGTGTATATATATGTATATGCTTTTTCTAAGTTCTCATCCCAAGATCCAATCTTTTCTAGCTTTCTCCTGGTAATTCGTATCCTCCCCCCTACCCCTATACATATATGTGTGTTTCTAAATATTCTTTAATTGTTTCGTTTTTGGTTTAGCAAGAGCAGTAGAAGCAAAGCTTTGTAGGTAGGATTCTAGGTATATAGAGAAATTTAGATATGGCTTCGATCGATCGATTTTTGCACGCTTTTCGGCAACTTTTCGGCACTGCATCGCATCCAAGCAGTTTAAAGCAGTTCAAGCTATCATATTTTCGAATTTCGAATTTCGAATTAATCGCAGCTCAAGCAGTGCCCTTTTGGTAGTATCATTGTTTTTGATATTTTGTTAAGTTTGTTTTTTATTTTATAGAATTGATATATCGAATGCTCATGCACAAATTTAAATTGATACGATTCTCCTATAAACGTTTTTCTTGAAGTGTATCTCTTTGTTGTTTCTTAGTTTTGCTTGACAAAAGTTGAAGTTTTATTTAGGTAGTTTTTAGAGTGTTTATAGAAAATTATTAGAAGATTCCGATTGACATAAAATCACAAAAATCAGGAAGACAGCGAATCAAGTTACAACTCATGAATATGTGTAATTGTATCTGTATTTTGTAATTGTATTTTGTATCTGTATTTTGTGCCAGAAAGAAACGCCATCTAAGGAAGACTAAACTAAACTAGGATCAACTGTACGAAAACCGAAAGCAAGCACGTTCATGCACGAATTGGCATGAATCACAAGGGTCTCTATAAGAGATCATAGCTATATATTTACTGGATGGAGCCAGGTATTTTTTCTAAGGGTTTCTCATATAAAAAATTTCATTTATTTTTTGTTTTTTTTTTTTTTTTTTGTAATTTTTGCGCTGTATTTGTTATTGTGGCTCTTGTTGTTGTTGGTTGTCTGTAATTGCTAAGTTTAATTATTGTTTTTGTATCGTTAGCAGCTTTCCTTATGTTGTTTTAGGTTCATATTTTTTCTCTTGTTTTTTATCATTTTGTAATTCCCTTTAAATAGCTATGATTTTGGTTTCTGGTTGGTTTTTTGTTTCATTTTTTGTTTCTTTTTGGTTGTTTTAGTTTTCGTTTAATATTTATTTTATGTCTATGTCTATTTGTTCAGCTTCAGCTTTGACTTACTTATTTACAAAATAGCAGTTTTTTGTTTAGTTTATGTATATTTAATTATATATGTAAATGTATTTATATATTTAATATATATATTTATATATATACTTTTTGTATTACTCAATCTTTAAACTTAACGGCAGTTTTGATGTTTTTAGCATTATTATGTGTATGTGTGTGTCTCATGTGTATGTGTGTGTGTGTGTGTGTGTAAATATTTTTAAAACAGCGTTCTGGTCAGAAAGGTTTTTAGGATTTTCAGGAATTTGAATTAAAGGCCACTTGATGCAACGGACGAAGTATTTAAACAAAATGTTAAACTTTTCCTTCTTTCTAACTCAAAGCGTGAATCTAAAATAGTTAGTTTATTCTTTTTTGTTTTAAAAATTTTCAAAATAACCCCAAAAAGATATTTATTTAGCCAGACCACTGTTTTAACGACGACAAGCCGTCGAAAGTTATATAATATATATATATATATATTTATTTTTTTCTTTATCATCTTCATTGCATATAGTTTTCCGAATTAGCTTTAAGTTTTTGTTCTTGCTTTGGTATTTTAGTTTATTATATTTTTTTGTTTTGTTATTTTTTTTTGTTTAGTTTGTTTTACTAATATTCTGACTAATATTTAATTGATAGAGCATAATTTAAAGTTTGAAAATAAAATTAGCAGATATTGTATGTTGTTTGTTTTGTTTCTTTTTGTCTGGTTGTTTGTTTATTTTTGTTTTTGTTTTTTTTGCTAGCTTCTAAAGAAAGGAAGAAACTCCAATTAGATTAGTCTACTAAGATAATTCGATTTTTGTTTTTTTTTGTTGTTTTGTTGTTTTTTTTTTTGTTAATTTTTTTGGTTTTGTTTTGTTTTGTTTGTATCTGTTTTGTTGTTAACGATTGTTAGTTGTTAATTGCTAAATTTGAACATAGGTATCAAGTAGAGTTTTTTCTTTGTGTATGTGTCCGTGTGTGAGTGTTTGAGGGAGTGGGTTTTCGTTGTGTTAATTACCAGAAGGAAAATTAAAAGAAAAACAAGGAAAAACCCTATAGAAAGCCAGTCCATGTTTGAACTCTACGATTTTTTAACTCTAATTCAAGCTTTAGTGAACTGGCACTGTGTGTGTGTGTTCTGTTTATGTGTGTGTGTCCTGTGTGTGTCCTGTATGTGTGTGTGTGTGTTTGTGTACATTTGCTGTTTAATTTACAACTACGCTGCTTACTAAGTATTATTATTATTATTTAATTGTATTTATTAATAAAATTCTAAATTAGACTGCTTTTGATGACGTTTCTGGCATCCAACGTAGCATTTCACTGCGCAAATTTCGTCCATTTTCCATTTGTTTGACTAAAATATATAAAAAGAGTATTAGAATTGTACAATTAAAAGAAAAACAATGTATTCATAATGATAAAATAATCAGTAAATGGTGTTTCATATGTTTTAAATCAAGAACTATGAAGAGGACTTTGATTGCCCTAAAAAGTAGGCAACATTTTTTGTACTTTGAGTTGAATTTTGAGTTTTTCTTCTATTATTTACTTAGTTGAACTAAACTATCTTAACAATTTAGCATTTAATTAATATTTAAAATGCTTTAAACAAAATTCGCTTCAAAAAGTCATTTTTGCTCAGAAACCTGAAAAAAAAACTTTTCTCTTGGAATATTCTTACCTAGTAGTCAGACGTCGGTCTCAATACTGACGGCCATCGCATTATTGTGCCTTAACTGTAAACTATTTGTGCTCCGCAGACCATTCTGGCCGAGCTGCTGCTGTTGCACTTGCGACATTTGCTGGCCGTGGGGCGACTGTTGCTGCTGCTGCTGCTGTTGCAGCTGGAGTTGCAGCTGGAGCTGCTGCTTCTCGAAGGACTGCTGGGTCCTGAGAAACGGCACCATGTGACGGCCGGTGTGATCAGTCAGACCTGGTGTGGTTGCATCAATGCCATCATCCAAATCCATGATGTCCGACGACGATTCGGAGAGTGAGGATTTCTTTAAATGTTGACCTAAAGTCGAACAAATTCGATTAGAAATTTATGCCAAGTAGATGGAGTTCATTTTGCTAAATGGGAATTTTTTTTTTGTTTCGGTTATTGGGAAAAGATGGGTTCATTTCGATGGATTAACTGTTAGTTATATATATATATATCTTTTTTTTTGTTTTTTTGGGAATATTTTTAATAATTATTATTAGATATTCACAAAAAGTATTAGGGTATGTACCTAGTGCACCAGGTAAATATGAACAACTTGTAACGTGGTTGAAATTTTGGCTCTGCATCTCCTCCTGATCCGTTTCGCGGTGATAGAAGTAATTAAAATTACTGACGATAACCGGTACCGGCAGTGCGATTGTCAGCACACCAGCGATCACGCACAAAGAGCCGACAATTTTGCCCCAGAAGCCGACGGGCCTGGATGCATTTTCAGTTCAGAATGCAATCGTTTGTTCATTGAATGGCAATATTTTGTGGATTCGATTCATGTTTGTCAATGGTTGTTGTGTTTTTTTTCGTATTTGATTATCGTTTCGAGTTCGAAAAATATGCATTTTTCGATTCCGAGTTCGATATATTTGTATGTGTGTTTTTTTTTTATTTTTTTGTATATTTAAATCGATCCAATCCGATACGTTTTTAAATATGCAAAATCCGTTGTTTTCATTCGTGTTTATTGTTGTTGTATTTATTATTATTTTTAGGTTTTGGTTTTTTTTTGTTTTTTGATTTTTTTTTTTATATATTTTTTGGTATTGGTATGAAGAAGAACGTAGAAGAAGAACGCAGTATGTAAAACAGATGGTAAAAAAACAAACAAATAGAAACAAGATATAAGTTTCAATATATTCGATATACTAATCTAGATAGCGGCTTAGATTCGAACCCAACTAAAAGTTTCGAACTTGGTACAAACGCAACGAAAAACGAAACTAAACAAAATTGAATTGTTAATAACGTGTCACAAACAGATACAGAATACTGGGTTATATATGTATTTATATATATATTGGTATATATAAAACAAAGCGATACGTTTGGTTAGTTATACAATAGAGGTGGATGGGTTGGGCTTACGTTAAACCAAAGAGAAAGCAAAAAACAAAAGGACTCAACTAGGTATTTGGTATTGGTATTGGTATTGGTATAAGTATCGGTTATTGTTATTAGTATTCAGTTTTTAGTATTTTGTATACAGTATATGCGAACATTGAAAGCATTTCCTTTTGGTGGGAATGGTGGGGTGGTAGGCTTGTAGGCTTGTAGGCTGGTGGACTGGTGGGGTGGTTCTAGGGTGGGGTGGGGTGTTTTAGATTATAATAACTAAAACTTAACTCAAATCAAATCTAAATCAAAATCAAAATCAAATTCAAAAATTGAATAGTCTGAACCTCAAAATGATAGCTTTCTTTGAAAGAAGACAAAATAAAAACAAAATCAGATATAGACAAAAAAAGAAATCATTGTGGTTTCCATAGATAGGTTATTGATATTTAGATTATGGGTGGATAGCTGGTTTTGGCTAACAAAAAACCGAAGCGTACTCATTGCCAAATGGAATAAACAAAATGTGCCGGCGTTTGGCGTCGTCGCTGTTAAACTTGACATAAAATGAATATACATAGAGATATAGAGATGTGTGTTTGAAAAATCAAAGCAAATCGAACCGAACCGATCGGATTCGGTCGGTTTATCGGTTATCGGTTAACGGTTAACGGTTAATGGCTAACAGTTAACGTTGTTGCATACACACACACACACTGACAGGAGTTGGGAGGGAGACACATAGCACAAACATCCTGGATATCCTTCGGTCATCATCATTTTCTTTATCCATTTTAAGTCGCCTTCTTTGGTTCTTTTGTCGTCTTCGTGCTTGGTTTTTTCTTGGTCTTCATCTTCATCAGCGTAGATGTTTTTGCGAGTATTCACTGTATTTCTGAATCGTGTTGATAAGTTGACTGTCTGACTGTACCTTCTTTGTTTTGTTCGTTTTGGATGCATGATTCGGTTCGATCTGACTGTACTTTGTGTGTGCCTTTTGATATATATTTTTAAGTATGCTTTTTTAAGGTGCAATGACAATGAATTTGATGGCTTAATGGCAGAAGATGGTAAATGCTGACTGAACTTTCGAAAGCTTTTTGGCAAATTCATGTCTGAACTTGTCGCTTAGCTGTGTCCTTTTTTTCGGTGTGTGTGTGTTTTGGGGGTGTGGGTGTGGGTGTGGGTGTTAGTTTTCTGTATATTATATAGAGATTAGGTATAGTTAAGCGATCGTAAGTCAAAGGCAAAGAGTAGTTGCTGAGATTAATGCTCAAGAAACGAAATCAAAATCAAAGCGAGAGAAAAAAACGTGTTCAAAGTGAGTAGAAAGCCAAAAAACTCCTCTTGGTGTAAAATGCATTCCTTTTTTTGTTTGTTGGTGTGTGTGTGTGTGTTGTATATATGTGTGTGTGTGTGTGTGAGTTGATTTTGGGTGGGGAGTGGTTATATAGCAAGTAAGTTTGTATTTTATGCAAATGTGCTAAGCGTGCGCCCTTTGTGTTTTTTTAGTTTTTATTTTTTTTTTTTGCTATTGCGATTTAAATTTTTTTTGTTTTGATTTGCATTTGCTTTTGGTTTTGGTTTTGGTTTCTATATATATTTTTTTGTTTTAGTTTTAGTTTTGCTTTGATTTGCTTTGCTTGGATTTGCTGCGATCTGATTCTGGTTCTGTCGCGATCTCAATGTCAAATATCAATTCAATATCATTCGATTTCGATTGGATATTTTGTATTGCATATATATATATAGTGTATATATATATATATATATTTATATATAGCAACTGATTGCACATGCACCGGAATCGGGAAGCACAGGGAAACGGGACTTAGGAGCAGAAGCAGGAGCCGTGCAGTCTCAGCAAAAACAAATTGTTGCGAGAGCTGCAAGTTCTTCGTTGTTGTTCTTGTTCAATGTTGTTCCGGCGTTGTTGTAATTCTAGTTGTAGTTGTTGTTGCTGCTGCTACTGCTGCTGCTGCTGTTGTTGTAGATGTAGCTCTGGTTGTTGTTATATTTGCAGCGATAATGGGCAGAGCAATAGCGATAACTATTAACGATTAACGATAGCAGGCTGGCGCAGGAGCGTTGAAGCGTTTCTTACATTTTTTTCAAATATATAATTTGTTTTTACATTCGGCGCAAGAAGGAGAACGTAAGCAAAAAGTTTACAAAATATTCCATTTACGATTATCAATAATATTATATATATATATGTATATAAAGGTAGGTGGATATTATATTGTATATAGCATATAGAGAGATCTGAGAGGACATGGAGGCAAAATCAAAATGGAGGCATACACAAAAACAAAGTACGAAAATTTTAAGGCAAAATCAAAAAGATTTCAGAAATAGAGAGTATATATAGAGACAGAGATAGAGAATTCACAATGGAATTCCATTTTCTATATAAAAAAAAAAATAGGAAGAATTCATAGAGTAACCAGGGTTTCATTTGTTGTGGTTTATTCTCTGGGGTTGGTCACACTCACCGTTCGCTGGCATTTATTTTTTGGGGGCTTTTAGCATCGCTTTTGACTGCCGGGGCCGGAACCTGACCTGTTAGGACTTCAACTTTCCAAGAAGTGGAATTTCTCATGTTAATACTGTTTACTTTACTACTCTTTTGTTATTTTTTCACACTCGACTCGACTCGTGTCGCGTTTTTTATGAAGACATATATGTACTTTCATTTTGTTGTTGTGTGTGTGTATGTTTTGTTGGGGGTATTCGTTTTTGGGGGGGTTTTGTGGGGGTTTTTGGGTTTTGTGGCTAAAACTACGCTAGAAAATGTTGTTAATGGAGTGGTGCTACTGGCATGAGTGCTTTTTGTATGTATTTTGAGGATTGTCCGTCTGCGTGTTGGATAAGAAATTAACAAACCTCTTAACTTAGATCTATAAAACTAGAATCTAAGCTTACGGTTACGATAGGGAATTACTAACTCTATTGCCGCCAAAATATATTATTAGAATTTTATCCCGAAAAAGTATATATTCTACAAGGACTACCAGCTAGTCTAAAAGTGGGGAAGGAGTGCCATGGGTTTTTTTAGCTAAGGATATGGGAAAGATTATAACTAGAATTGTTCGAATTTTTTCTTGGGTTAATGCTCTTTTTTGGAAATTTATTTTTTTATTTTTTTTTATTTTTATTGAATAACGATTATAAAACATTTCATTTTAATCTTAACAACATTTCCATTTTTGTTTTGTTTTCCATTTTTTTTTGTTTAATTTTCGAGTGAGTTTTAGGTTTTCGTTTCTTTTTTTTTTGTATGGTTTTTTTTTTTTTAATATCTTGTTAGGCGTAATACTAAATTGTTTGTTCTGTTCTATTTGGGGATTATTGTGTTCGGCTTTTATCTGTGGTCTGTGGCTTTGATTTCCATTTTTTACTTGGTTCTCCTTTGTTTTAAACTTTATTGTATTTGCTTTTGTTATTGCGTAACTATTTCTGGAATTTAATGTAAGTGTTTTCGGATTTTTTACTTTAAAATGAATCGAAATTTCAGTTCTGTCCGGTCTGTTTCGCTTCGGTTCTAACTAAACCTAAACTTATTTTCTTGGTAGGTTGAATCAAGGCCAAATTAGGATTAAAAATCAATTAATAAATATTTCTGTTAGCTGTTGTTTTTTTGTTTTTTTTTTTTGCTTTTCTTTCTTTTTTATACATATGTACGTGTACTTTTTTTTTAAATCTCTATTTGCAGTCTTTGTCCTTAATAGAAATTTTATTTATTTTTTGAAGCATTGAGAAGATTTTGAAAGATTCTTTTTTCGTTTGTTTTTTTTTGGTTTATGTTTTGATTTACTCGTACTATATAGCCATATGGTAAATGTGTTTTTGTTTCAATAAAAATGTTTTTCATTATTTTATTTAGCTTTCGTTTTACGTATGTGTATTAAGATTTCGTTTTTCGTTAGGTTTTCAATTAAATTTAATGGAAAACTTGAAAAGATTGTTTTTGGTTTAAATTGAAGAAGTCGAGTGTTCGATGTGTTTTAGTGTTTAAATATTTTGAAAAATAATTAAGTGTTTATTAATTGGATATTTTTGTTTATATTATTCTCATGAATCTGAGCTTTTGGTTATCGTAACTTAATTTTTTTTGCTTTACAACGATATGTCTGCTTCTTCGCCTCTGGTTTTCCATTCACAAGAATATCGTCTTGGTTTTTTTTCGAGTGTGATAAGGGCTTTTGAATGCAATTGCTTTATTTTTTAGATTTTTTTTGTTTTGGATTAGAGTTAGGCTAGACTAGAGTTGAGTTTTGAATAGCGTAGAGTTGATTTCGAGTAGAGCATAATAGTTATAGCGTAAAAATATGAAAACTAATACGAAAACGGAACGAATAAAATGCTTTCTTAAATTCCACTTTTTTTCGACAGTAAATGTCTGTCTGTGTTTATGTGTTCTTTTTCGATTTTTTATTGGTTGATTGGCTGACTGAATAATTTAAGTTTATCTCACAAAATAACGAGAAAAAATTATGGATTATTTACATTTAGATTTAAAAGTTTTTGTTTCAATTTTTTGGTAATACCAGCAGTCAAGCCTTGAATGTTTTTCAATTTCGGATATTATTCAAAAGCTTTTTGATACAATATTTAAAGGGAACAACAATCGAGGCTCCACTGTGTCTGGTATAGTTTTTTTGTTTTTGTTTTGAGCGCCAGCTAATACAGTTACAGTAATAACTAAGTATACAAAACTAGATCCTAGCTCGACAGGACTTCCTCAACTAACTACGGATCTACTTTTAAAATACAAAAAAAATTATATACGAAACGGAACGGAATGGAATGAGACGGATACGTCGCAAAAATACGTTGGCAAAACGAAATTTACAGTTACAAAGTAGTATTTACTTCTTTTTTGTTTTGTTTTTTGTTTTTTTTTTTGGATTTGGTTTTTGTTATTTACAAGGCGGCACAGTGATCTGTGCGAAATAAAAAACGCTTCAAAAACTTTTCTCAAATTTATTTGATTCGATTTTTTTTGTTTTTGGTTTTCTTATTGTTGGGATCGGATCGGATCGGATTGGATCAGCATTTGGGGCTCCGTAATTCTTCGTCTTCTTCTTCTTCTTCTTGATCATCATAATCTTCTTCGTGCTCCTTTTTGTGTGTGTGAGTGAGTTTTTGTATATCTTTGGTATGTTCAAGGGTATTTGTTACTTTTTTTTAAATATTTTGTTTTCTTGTCAGCCATTACCAAACGATTTTAGTTCGGTTTCAGCATATACATAGATATATATACTATATATATGCCACAGGCTATATATGAGTGTGTGTAGTTAATGCTGTGTAAACATATATACAATTTGAAATTGTTTAGAATTTTTTTACTCGTGTACTTAGCTCAATTTAATTACATTAAATTTTTCTGTTCATCTCCAATTAATTGTAATTTTATTTAAACATATAATAACATTTCTTTTGCTGAACACATTTATTCCAAAATTTTTGTTTTTCCATTTTTTCCTTTTTTTGGTATTTTCTTTTTTTTTTCTTGGTTTTAAGCTTTCATAGGTAAATATTAACACGATTTGTTTTCTGTTTTGGTTTGTTTGTTTCCTTATAATTTTTTTGGTTTGTTTTTTTTTTTACTTCTTTAATTACAGTGGCTCATTTTTTTGTTTGTGATTAAATCAAAGTCTTAAAATTTAGGACAAAAATGTGAACGTATAATTGTAATAATAAATTAAAAATCAAATACTAAATTCTGCTATACATCGGTTATCCTTAAATTCATTTACATTTAGGTTTGTTTTTTTTTGTTTTGCTAAATTTATTCATTTGTCTAGATTAAGGCTAGGAAAAAAAACAACCTTACTTTACACTCGGCTCCTTGTATTCTGATATCTGATATCTTGCTAATTATATCGGCTATCGTCTATCGGCTAACGGGCTTATCGGTTTATCGGGCTATCGGATTCTTGTATTCTTGTATCTGGTATCTATATCGTTTATCTACGAAGCTAAAAATCATTTCATTCTCATTCTGTCTATCTGTCAATCTAAATCATAAAATCTAATCTTAAGTAAGCGATTCTCTTTTCGTTAAGCTTCTTCTTTATTAATTTGTTTTCTTTCTCATTCCATTTGGTGTTTCCTTTTCTCCATATTTTAATTATTTATTTATTTATATTGTTTCTTTTTATTGGTTTATAATCTTCCTATCGTCTGGACCATTTTCCTAGTGTCTAGTCATCGCATTACTCTTCTGGTTGCTTCTAGATACAGATACTTTATGGTATGACTAAAGTACAGTAAAATTTAAATGACATGTTTTTTTTCGAGTGTATGTATATGCATGTTTGTCGTGTGTGTGGGTATGTTGCTGTGCCTCTTCAATACGCCATTTATTTTTGTTTCCTTGTTACTCTTTATTTATTTATCATTTATATTTTGTTTATTTATTTGTACAAAATAGCGCTTGCAAGCTTAGGGTCCGGCTCTATTTTTTTTGTATTTACTTATTATTATTTATTTCTGTGTAGAGTATTTCATTTTCGTGATGTTTGGAGAGTATTTACAGATAGTTAGTTGCCACTGTGTTGCAAAGTCCTTTATTTACAGTGCCTGACCACCTTTTGTCTTTTTTTTCGTTTTTCTTTTTTTTTTTGGGTATTGTTTTGTTTCTTTTTTAGCTAGGCTCCACTGTGACACATTGTTTTATTGTTCGGTTAGCGGTTCGGTTCCACTGAATTGCAAAAAGCTAAAGGGGTTATGGGTTGGGGGTTACATTTTCGATAGGGGAGGCAGGATAGGACAGGGGCATAGGCAGAAAGGATGCTTTAAGTCCCGGGCCAGTTCATTATTTTCCTTAAGGCACTTTCTCACTTTTCCTCCGGATTTGTTGGCTGGCTTTCTCTTTTGACTCCAAAGCCCATCATTTTTCATTTAACATTTTTCTCCTAGGCCCTCAAACAAAATTGTGGATTTTTGCGATTCTGGACTGTGTATTAGTGTCTGTGTTTTGTGTGTGTGTATGTGTGTGTGTATGTGTATGTATGTGTGTGGACGGTTTTCAAAGCTTTTTTTGTTGTTTTTAATTTACAAGTAAATGATGCGATCTTCTTTTCATCAATATCGTCTGGCTGCTCTTCGTATATATACAAATTTTCAATATATATATATAAATATTTATACACATTTTTATATAATATGTATTTATACTTATATACATATACATATATATATATTTTAGTGTCTCTTTATTTTTTTTTTTATTTATTTCATGCAAATTTTTGAATCTGCATGATTCAGTCAACGATTATGTTTTTGTTTGTTTTTTTTTTCGCCAGAGGTTTTGGGGCTTTATTCTCTAGACTTTGCAATTCAGTCGAACAATATTTTTAGTGGTATACTATATCCTTCAGCTTTTCTTTGCTTTTTTATCTATATATTTGATAGTTTGCTTTTATTACAAAAATCATAAGAGCGTTTTCTGTTTTTGTTGTAGCGGTTTTTCTGCATCTGTGGTTTCTTTTTCTTGTAACTCTCCTTTTTGAATTCAATTTCTTTACTCTCTTTCTTTTTTTTTTAAATAATTATGATTGAGCTGATCGGCTACGAGCAATCCAATTTTTAACTAATTTCCATATCGGCAGAGTTTGCATTATTTAAACATTAACTATTTGCTTTTAGTTGAATATTTGTACTTTTTATTTCGATATTATTCGGGGGGATCGAAGCAGGAGAATCGTAGCGGATACGGGTTCGTTTATTTTTAATGGGTGGGGAGGTTTTTTTATAGTTTGTTTAATTTTTTTGGAGGGTACAGTTTTCCATTAAGCTTCTTTTAGTCAAAAAACAAAAATCAGTTAAGAGGAGTGAATATTTTTTTAGTTCATAGACATATACATACATACATACATCTAGCCCATATATGTGTGTATATTTTTAGTTCGGTTAATTTCAGTTTAGCTTTAAGTTTCAGTTTTAGTTTAGTTTTGGTTTTAGTTAAGTTATCTAAATTAGTTAAATGATTATTTCTTGTCACATTTAAAAGCAGATTCTTCTTCTTCTTCCAAGGATCTCTTGTAATGGGTGTTCCTTATTCTTTTTTCTTTTTTGGTTGATCGATGACTATACAAATGGTTTCATTGTTTTCATTTGTTGTTAATAAATACGGCAGTTTTTCTATATTTTTTGATGTTCGTATGTGTGTGAGTGTGGCTGTTTGTGTGTTTCTGTGTATCCTTCGTCCTTGGAGCATTCACCTTTCTGTACTGTAACCTAAAGCTTTTCTCTTTTATCTCTAAAACGATTCTTGTAATGTATGTTCTGTGAGCATAAACCTTTATTTTGAATTTATTTACAGTACCGGTCTGTAGTTTTTCGGCTATTTTTTATTTTATTTATTTTCATTTCGAATTTTTTATTAGATTTCTCTGTTTCATTTTTTATTCTTGCCTTCGATGTTTATTCTGTTATATATTTTTTATAGCTTATATTTTTATATTTTATTATTATGCCATACTACTCGCTTTTATTTTTGGTACTTTCTTTACTCTTTCATTTTTTAGTATTATATTTTCTTCTGGTTTTGTGATGGTTTGGTTTTTGTTTATCGTTAAATGTATAATTTAGTTAAATTAATTTTAAATTAATGTAAATTTAAATTTAGATTAAATTTAATTTAGTAATAGATTAAATTTGTTTGTTATTTGTTCTACTTAAATTAAATATAAACAGCTTTTGTAGTCGTTTCTGGCATCCAACGTAACTTCTGTCAAGGCCAAATTTATACCACGTAACGTCTTTTGCACTGATTCAGTTAAATATTTTAGATTATACGTAATAAATACATAATTGAGACATAGTTTAATATGATTTATACATGTATATATTCGTATACATACATATATATATATATATATATATATGGAGAGACGTAATTATAAAGATAATCATAGGTATTGCGTAGGTGGAAGAGCGGGCCACGTGGAGAGAAAAGAGAGAAAAAGTTATGTTCTAATCAAATCGCAATTCATTAGGTTTCAAATTCAAGTTTATCAAAAAGAATTTTCACATTGCAGACTTTGTAGGTTAAAGTTCAAATTCAACTTCTAAGAGGGTTAAATAAATCAACTTGCTTCTTATTTTTGTCAAAAATTTATATATAGTCTGCAATGTGAGCATTTCCGGTTTTATTTTGTTTAGAATTTTGCATTTTGCTTTTGGCATTTTGCAACACTTAAACCTAATTACAAGGTATGGCTCGAGGTGCTGGGATATTTTTAGAGGCAATAGATGGGAATTTCATTTATTTTGTTTAATGCAAGAGTGAGTGTGTTAAAGAGCGACAGATATGGATTTAGATTTTAGGTTTTGTGGTGGGAGGACAGTGAGGGAGCGAGATAGATAGATCGATAGAGAAAGACAGAGAGTCTGTGCAGCAAGCGAGTGGTGTAGTCTTTTTATTTTTTTATTTTATTATGTATGTTTTTACCGTTAACCGAGACTTACCCAGTAGTCAAACGTCGGTCTCAATGCTAACGGCCAGGGCATTATTGTGCCTCATGGTGAGACCGCTGCTGCTGCTGCCCGCTGCTGCGCTAGCTGCTGCTGCGCTTATTGTGTGATGCTGCTGCAGCTGTTGCTGCTGCTGCTGTTGCTTGAAGCCGTTCTGTTGCTGCTGCTGCTGTTGCTGTTGCTGTTGCTGGTACAGTTGCTGCTGTGACTGCTGCAGCGGATGCTGCAACTGTTTATCGAGCGACATCGACATCGAAGTCGATGCAACAGGTTGCTGCGATTGTTGTTGCTGCTGCTGTTGCTGCTGCGCTCCCAAAAATGGAGCCTGCACTGCACTGCGTCCAGGATGTGTGTCGGTCAATCCCGGCGTGGACTCGACACCATCATCCAAATCCATCATATCCGATGAGGACTCGGACAACGATGATTTCTTCATGTGTTGACCTACTTGGTGGTGTGTATGCATTGGTTTAGTGTGGCACGCGTTCGTTGTTGGTTTTTTGTATTTGTATTTGTTTGTTTGTTGTTGTTTTTGTTGCAGACATAGTGTATGTGTGTGTGTGTGTGGGTGAGTGGGCGGTTGGGTGTTTCGATTGCAGGCGTGGACAGGATGCAGGATTGCAGGTTTGCAGGAACGGAGCGGATTGGATTTGGAGTGGATAGGTTTCGGTTTCGTTTTCAGTTTTCAAGTTTTTTTTCAAGTGTGGAGGTCACGTATCGAGATTCGAATTTGGCCATACAATTGACGGAATAAAGAGAGAAACAAAAAGAAGAGAGAGAGAAGAGAGAAAGAGGAGATCACACATACAGTTGTAATGCATCGCTAGCAGTAATGTTTTTTGCTGTAGGTCCTTTCCTTACACACAAAACACACACAGTACGTGCACGTTGGTCGTGGGCTTTTCTATAAAACAGGGTTGCCACCTGCTCTGCAATATGCCAGCCATCCAAATAGGGCAGGATAGCTGACTGTCTGCAGAGCACAGAGGCAATGCATCACCAATAGAATCTCCAAAAAAGTATGCTATATTTTTTTTCATTCTTAATTTAAGGTTCAAATCTTTGGAGATTTATGGGAATATTATTGAGAAAAGCATTCTGGCGATATATTTCCTCTGCGTGGCAACTTGTCCGGCTCGAAAGCAGTGCCGCTGTATATATATTAATTTTTTTAAAGACTTTTTTTAAGACTTACAGCACCACCTTCGGCAGCGGCATCTTCGGCATCCACAATTCATTTCTTTCTTCATAAATGTTTCTATTTTTATTCGGCAGGGTTTCTAGGGTCTATTTATTTTGCTTTGTGGGCTTAGTGGGCAAGGCACTGGATAGGTGGGCGGGGTCGGGTAAATGCGATTCGAGTGTGGGCGAGATCGGGGGGACGGGGACGGGGACCACAACAGAGACGTAGGCGATTACTGACACTGACACTGGCAGGGATTGGTAGCTAATGGTGGACACACACACAGTGTTGAACTTACCTAATGTACCTGGCAAATATGGACAACTAGTAACGTGATTAAAGTTCTGGCTCTGCATCTCCTCCTGATCCGTTTCGCGGTGATAGAAGTAGTTGAAATTGCTGACGATGACCGGCACCGGCAGTGCGATGGTCAGCACACCAGCAATGGCACACAGTGATCCCACAATCTTGCCCCAAACACCGACGGGTCTGTTCTCATTCAATTATTCATTCAATCAATCATACAAAATATTTGTCAAATTTTATCAAATTTATCAATTCATTTTCGATATCAATCGATAGACGCGTTTTGTTTTTCGTATGTCAAACGATAAATTTCGATATTTCCGATTGGCATTCATATGCATTTTGATTTTCGTTTCCGGGCGTTTTAGGGTTTCATAAATATTTTTTTTGATATATTTTTTAAATTTGCAATAGTTTGTATATATTTTTTTAATGGTGAGATATTGGTGCAAAATATTTTTGTTAGATGTTGTTGGGGATATATTTTGGTTTTTTTTTTGTTTTTAATTAGCATTTGATATATATTTTAAATTGAAAATTTTGGAGTTGGTTGGTTGTTTTTTAAATTGATTTTTTTTTGGTATTTGTTTGTTTGGATGGAAGCGAGCGATGTTAACGAACGAACGATATAAATAAAATGAAAATACAAATATATAAGAAATGTAAAGTAAAACTCTCGTTTTGTTCTTAGTATTTTTTTTTGCATTGTTTTTTTTATCATATATCATAGAGTACTGTATGCATTGGCAAAAATCATACGGCATTACGCATTACAGTTAAAGTTACAGTTACAGTTACAGTTATAGAGAGATATGGGTGTACGCTTAGACAATATATAAAATATATATATATATATATGGAGTATAGAGAAAGATATAGAGGCATAGGACTTGAGTAGAGGCATTAGTCTAGCAGAGAGAAGAACGTTTAAATCAAAGAGTACGAAAATCGAAAGTAGAAATATCACAACACTTAGAACAACGTGGGGCTTAAAGCGTATTATTTTTGTATCATTATTATTATTTATATTTCTTTTTTGTTTGCTATATATTGGTTTCGTGGGACGTGGGAGTGTGGGGGAGTGCGTATAATAAGGGTATATATATACAGACATAATTATTGCATAAGTATAAGTGCGAGCGAGGGGGCTCAGGTGTGGGTGTGTCAGGTGTGGCTGGGGCTTTGGCTAAGTTTTTACTCCCAAAAACTTTTGGGGGCAGTATATCATAGGCAATTGGAATTGGCAGGCGGCGACTGGGCTTTTTTGCTTATTAAGCTGAAGGTTGTTGCTAAACTTTTGTATTCCAGTGTGTGTGAATGGGGGTGAGTGGGTGGGTGGGTGTGTAGGTCTATATAATATTTGTGTGTGTGTGTGTGTGTGTGTGTGTGTCTTTGTGGCATTTATCGGGCACATGCAGCATGCTTGTCTTCGTTCCTTCCCTTCCTTATATTTTCTGTCTATATTTTTTGTTCTCATCCAGTTTCATTGTGTTCATTTTTGGGTTTTTTTTTGTGTTTAGAGGGTTAAGCGCGATAAACTGTTTGGTCAGCAAATGAAGTTATCGCTATCGCTCGGTGGGCGTGGTTCCATCAGCCATTGGTTTGAGTGTATGTGTATTTGTGGTCTGTGTCTTTTTTCATGTGTTTTTTTCTTTGGCGATGATGATGATTATGGAAGACACTGTACAGTGTCCAGCATGAAATTGTTGAACTGATTTGAGCTGATGAAATTGTTTCAGTATTTTATTTTTTTCATTTCTTTCTTTTGTAAACTAAACAACGACACAACGTTACATATTTAATTTGCGATAAGAAAATGATAAATTAAGCAAATTAAAAACCATTTGAAAGACTTAAATGGAATGAAATGGAAACGGAAACACGCGACAGTGTTGTAAAGTGAGCGAGTGCGAGCGAGATGAATAGTAAAAACGAAAAAAGCCAAAGGAAAGAAAAACGAAATGAAACACAAATGTTGAGATTAAGACCAAAGTTAATTACAAATACAAATACAGAGACGAATACAAATAGAAGTGGTCCATAGACAAAATTACGAACACAAACAAACAGCTCAGCGATTCAAAGTAAGAGACAATAATAGTTACAATTTTATAATAATATTTTGTTTGTCTTTCTCTTTTTTTCGGGAGTTACAAACTCAAGAAGTATGGATAATTTTAAATATATATGTAATTAGATAGATAGCTTTTAGTTTAGGTTAGCGGTAGGTGGGGAAGTAGCGGCATAGTTTTTATTTTTTTTTAGGTTAACTGGGATTAATCACAGATAAAGAAACATTTGGAAAGAAAAACAGAAACGGAACAGAACACAGAGGTGGTTGGTGGAATAGTGGAGTAGGCAGAAAAGTGGGGGCGCGCTCCACTGCGGGAGCGAAACGTAAACGCAAAAATGGGGAACAGGAAACGGAAACGGTAACGAAAACGGAACAAAAAATCATAACTGCAGTTATCGTAAACGTAATCATAAGAATTAGAATTGTATAGATTTTCATACGTCATGTCACCATATCCAACGGTGGTCATGGTAACGACCGCCCACCAAAATGCATCGGGTATGGACTTGAAGAAGGAATTTTCGCTTCCAGCTTCCGCAAAATAAACCGCCGATGAGAAGAGTACGACGCCTAAAAAAGTTGATGGGAGAAATATTGCTTTGCATTGGTATTATATTCTTTGATGATTTTTTTTTATTATTTTTTTTTTGTATTTTTTTTTTGTATTTTTTTTTTATTGTTTGAAAATTAACATTAAACCAAAGAGTGTTTTATTTTGAAAGTATTATATGTCAAGTAGGTCTGGATGCGTCGGAAGCTCGTCACAAATGTGTGCGTATGTTGATGTGTTTATGGTTTCCACCATTTCTATATGTTTTCAGTTTGGGTTACGTTTTCAGTTCAACTTAAAATATTTCTGATATATTCGATTTTACCACAAACCGGTGGCATTCCCAAGCAGAAAATCAAGGATTACCTACGGGCGGTTCGTGAATTTATATATTGATTAAT
The DNA here is from genome assembly GCA_035047325.1 of Drosophila vallismaia. Taxonomy (NCBI): domain Eukaryota; kingdom Metazoa; phylum Arthropoda; class Insecta; order Diptera; family Drosophilidae; genus Drosophila; species Drosophila vallismaia. Next base: position 7,222,169 of record JAWNPU010000025.1, on the reverse strand, counting down.
AAATATGTTTAAATATGGGATTCGGATCTGAGAAAAATATATATTTTTTACCCTCCCGTTGTACGTAATACTATAAAAGGGCTGAGACAAAAATATGGTGATATCATTGAGGTTGGTTTTATTTCAGAATGTTTTAAGGACTTAGTTTGGAATGCGGAATGGGTTGACGTACATAGGTAAACTTACGAAGGACAAATAAAAATAAAAACCAGATGAAAAACGTATAACAGAATAGGAGTTAGACAGAGAACAACAGAGAAAGAGACAGAGAGAGAGAGATAGAGAGAACAGTGCAAACGGATAACGAATAATAGGAATGAACGGAAATGGAAATGAGGAAAGAAAATAATAAAAAAAACCGGGAACAGGGTCTTTTAAAGCGAGCGATCACAACAAATAACTTACAACATTTATATCATCGTATTCACATTGTTTCATTTACAAATCACACTGTACTTTTTGGGGAATCTGTACAGGGGCATGGAAGTACGGAACCGGATTAACCGTACTTTATTCTATATACATTTGGCAAAAAATATGATTAAAGCAACAAAAAAGAAGAAATCGAAAGAAAAACATGAAGGATATACAAACACAAAAAGCTTTGGAAGATTGGTGAGAATGGAAGAGACTTCACTGTACAACATTAACAATCAGTTACAAAACACTCAGACAAAAACAGATAGATATAGAAAGATATAAATAGAAAGAGAGAGAGCAGGATTGAGGCCACGCCAGGCAGCATAGAGTGGTGAACACGGAACGTGTGGAACTGAAACGATAACGGAAACGTGGGCTGTACCTCATATCACCATATCCCACCGTCGTCATGGTCACCACAGCCCACCAGAATCCGTCCGGAATCGACTTGAAAAATGAACTGTCGCTGCCAGCCTCCGCAAAATAAACCGCCGACGAAAATAGGACCACGCCTGATTTGATTTGGAACCGAAGTCAATGATTAATAATTTTTTATTTTAATAATACATATTATTTTCTGCTTGGGAATCTGTTTGGGGAGGTGGTTAAAACTTATATTTCACGTTATTTGTTTGGGTTCGTAGCAGGACTTTTGGAATATTTCCCTGAGATTAATTAATATATATTCCTATTTTTTTCATTTTTAAAACAACTACAAGATATACATAAGACTTTGATTATGAGTTAGTAAATGTTTTTGGGGATTTTTTTCTTTCTCATTTTTGGAATTTGGTGCATAGAAAAGAAAACTATTTATATGTAATTTAGAAAATGTATTGGGAAATTTTGTTGGTTAATACTGAGAGTGTGTGGGTGTGTAGTTATGTTGTTCTTTAAGTGTCTCATAAATCGTTAGCAAAATATTACAAAGGCGATAATAAAATTGGGGTGTGTTGCCTGAAAAATTGCAGAGATATACGAATTGAAACCCGATATTCTCTGCTTCTAAATGTGAGTGTGAGAGAAAGAAACGTATAGAGAGATAGAGAGAGAGATAGATAGAGAGAGATAGAGGTATAGAGTGTGTGTGTGTGGGTGTATGTGTACGTGTGTGTGTGGTTAGTAATGCTACTTGATCGGTGGCAACTAGCTATACAGAAGATTATTTATTTTGGTTTGATTAGAGTTAAACATGAAACTAGCCAAGGACTCTGTACAATATACAATACATACGTTATCGTTTCATAATAAGTAGTAGTAGTAGTTATCGATAGTTATGTATCCATATATATCAATATATCGATGTATATGCATATGCTTTAAGTTGACTAAACTACGGCAAGACAAATGATACATTTGAAACGGAAACAAATCAAAATCTATTGAAAATATCGGTATACATACTATACATCGTTCAAAAGTTTCATCGCTTTTCGATTACTGCAATTTGGTATGAAAACGAAACGGAAATGAAACAAAAACGGGAACGGAACGTAAACTGAGACACTAAACTCAGAATACATAGTATTTATGTATCCATACACTGTTTATTTTTGATATAGTTGAAATTATTAAAGTAACGATATATTGATATAGATGTGATCAGGTTCATATGTCGGTTTAAATATGGTACACTATAGATTATACATATGAAATATATATACTTAGGCATGGTTAGTAAGACGTTAATCGGTCAACAGATACAACAACAAACTATAAGCTAGAAATTACCAACTAGAAATTAAAAACTAGAAGCTAAAAACTATATAGAACTAAAAGCAAAATTCAAACCACGGCACAATCTGTGGACATGGACATCGAAACGACAACGTTGATGATGATTATATAGAGTAAGTAGTAGTATACGATTTTTACGGATTACTGAAAACGTTTTACGAATTATTACGAACAACTTGAATGTGGTAGAACATGAACAACAATACAAAATATATATAAAATACAGATGGTTTATACTAAATATAAATTAATTTTTATCTTTCTGTATGTATAAATTAGATTGGATAGGATTTATTTTGGTAATAGCATCTAAATGCTATTTAGATGGTAGTCGGTTGGTTGGTTGGTTGGTTGGTTTTTTCGGTTGATTGTTTGGACTATTTTAATGCCAAGAAGATTGCCAATTTTAAGGCATATTCAACGCAGTTTGGTATTTAGAAACGGATAAACTAAAATCCTTTGAGAGACATTGAGCGAAATTTGGGGATAGGGAAATAATTAAATAATTTAAAATATGGTTAATGGTCTTTGAGCACAAATTGCGTGAGGGCCTTAAAATTGCCAACGACTTGAACTAGGCAGACTGGAAATGTCTCTAGATTCCATCAATATAAATGACTAGAACTTGGAAATTCCAATTAATCTGCCCTTGCACTTTGTCAGAGTATATCAGGAGTAATAGACTAAAATTCGAGTACATTTGGTGACATTATTTTATTTGGCTGCTGGTTATTGCAAAAAGCTATTCAAAACAAAACTCAAATTCAAATCGAAATATTATAGGTATTATTATATTCGTAATACAAAACGCAAATCAAGAGAACTCAACGTATGTATCATCCGGAATTGAACGAGGAGATACTTATAGAGTTTTATTTTTGTTTTGGTTTTGCGGGAAATATTGGGAGCTATAGCTCGTACCTACTTATCGCTAGGATTAGACGATACTAAATAAGTTAGAGATACGTAAGGGATGAGAGTTATACGAGTACGCCTAGGTAATACGACACCTAGGTAAAAACTACGATCCTCCCTCTAATTTTATTTATTTAGCTTGTGTGTTTATGTGTGTGTGTGTTTATGTAAATGTATATGTTGGTGATAAAGTATATACTTGTATATGTTTTTGACTATATAGTTAAACTATAATACGTTACTTTAATTTACTTTAGTTTAGCTTGATGTGTTTTTTAGATCTAAACTCTATTTGGAGTTTTTTTTTTACTTTTTAGTGTTTTGTTTTTAAGGGGATTTGGTCTCTATGCTAGAGCTAATTATATATACTCTCTCTGGTGGGACCTGTAAATCGGTATACCTTAAGTCTTAAGTCTTTTGTTGGTTTTGGGCAAATCATATTGAAAATGATAAGTTCTTAAAAAGCAAAACACAGTATCTGTTTGTTTTCTTGTTTGTGGCTTTGTTGGCTGTTGTTTTGGTCTATATAGTATTCTTATATATTTTTGTTTTAATTTTGTTTGGGTATATCTTTGGCCGATGAGGAGCGGGGGGTGGTGGTGGTGGAAGGGGCTTGGGGTTTTCGTGATGAGCAGTTAACATAAATGTGCGCTGGCTTGAGACAGACGTAAGCATAAATAGACATATATATATGTATCTGTTGTGGTTGTTTTAATTCGCGATCGATATATATTTCGATATACGCATCAATAAACATGTTTATCGATATCATCATGTTCGTGTTAGACAGAGAAAAGAGTAGTTAATATTTTGAGGGGGAGGGAATGAGTCTGTCTGTGATTTTTTTTTTTGTCGCAGTCGTTTCTATAAAAAATTGTAATGTATTTTTTTTTTGGTTTTTTGTTTTAAATTATTAATTTTTTTTTGTTTTTTTTTGACTGTATGGAACTTACCTATAAATAAGAAAAATATAAGTAAACCTAATTCCCGCATTGAGGCTTTCAGAGTTCGTCCTAATATTTGTAAACCCTTCGAATGCCTAGATAACTTAAATATTCGAAATACTCGAACTAATCGTATCACTCGTAATATTGCCAAGGACATAGCCTGATTCGATGACTTGTCCTAAAAATTTTATCGAAATATATATATGTATATATATATTATATGTGGTATGCATATATATACGAGTATATGTATGTTTGGTTTATTTTTTTGGTGTATAAACTGTGTGTATTATTTATATATATATACGAGGATATGATGGATGGGTGCTCATTTACAAAGCTCGATCGGTGTGAATATATAGAGAGTGAGTATTTGGGTGAGTAAGCGGATGTTGGTTTGAGTATTATTAGTATTTCGAAATATACAACAATGAACATAACCGTGTGTTATCGACAAAAAAATTGATTCAAGAAAGTTGTGTGTGATTTTTATTTAATATATTGAAGAGAATGATTTAATATCTTTTTTTTTTGTTGACTGATTTTAATGGTATTTGTTTTATTTTTTGTTTGGGGCAAGCAGGCAACCCCGTTTACATGTCAAGCAACTCATAATTGATGATGGCAACACTTATTACTTAAATTTGTTTATGAGTGTATTGAATTGTTTTTTGTGTATGATATATAATATATAACTTTTTGTTGATGTTTCTTTTCAATTGGGCAAACAGAAATCTCATACCTGTGGACTGACTGGCGCTTTTGGAAGATTTAACGTATCCTCCTCTTCGGCAACGACAGTCGCTAGTGTTATAAAGTACGGAATGATGGCGATTATGTCGATAACATTCATGACATCCCTGCAGAAATTTAATTTGTTCGGACATGCGAGGAACCTGAACACACACAAAATCGATACAACGACCAGCGATTGGTTTGGTTTTTAAAGGAATCACATAGACAGCGCGACAGAGTGAGAGTGACAGATAGAGATGGAGACGGATACGGAGACGGAGACGGAGATGGAGACGGAGTCGGAGAGAAAGAGATAGATAGAGAAATATGTAAGAGAAAGAAATACAATATAGATTCAAGTTTTAAACCATGAGAGTGTGAAACAAAAAGCAAAGCAACAGACAGAGAAATATATAATATGTTGAAACAAAAAATATATGCTTTTAAGAAATAACTTAAATATTTCTCTCTTGTTCGCTTGGCTTAATATCTAATTTAATTTTTTGATGAAAATTCTTTGGCATACCTGACAGTTAGTTCAAATGTAAACCAAATAATACATAACGTTTCTATAAGGAAGAAAGGATCTGTGATGTCAGGCACCTCGTCTTCCTCGATTTTTGTGCCATTTGTTGTTGTATTGAACACCTGAAACGACAATAGTTTCCACAGAAAGAGAAAGGAAGAAAGAAAGAGGGTGACGGAAGAGAAAGAGAGAGAGAGATGGAAAGAGTTGTATCCTTTTGGCGGGCTGAAGACCAGTTTGTTTCTTACGCACCTTGTAATGCTTAAATTCGGGTAATGTTTCTAGACAAAATATAACAATTGATAGCAATATAACAAATACACTAATTATGGCTACAACTCTGGCGGCTTGCGAACTCTCTGGATACTCGAAGAGCAGCCAGACTTTCCTTTGCTTTTCATTATCCGGTAATGGTCTTTCTTCCTCTTTAATAAAGCCTTCATCCTCTCTGCAAATAAATAGATTTTAACATATCCTTTTTTTAGTAAATATTCTTTTTCATCGTTTTTATTTTTAAAGGTTAGTGTGTGTTTTGAGTTTGTGAGGTTATTTTTGTATGTTGTGGTGTTGTGTGTGTTTTTTAGATTCTTTATTATTATTTTCGGTTTGCTATTTGCTTGGCATTTAAACATTATCGTTATTGAGGCAAAAATTTAAAGGCTCTAATCGAAAGCTAAGCCAAACTAAAATCAAAAACCATTAAAAGCCATAAAAAAGCTATGAGTTTACAAAGAATTTCTCCTTGAAAGCTAAGCAAGTGTCTTTATCTTATTTGAATGGAGAACAAATTAATTGTTGTATATCCTTTTATGGATTCTTTCCTTCTCCGCCATCTAGTTTGTCCTCCTCTTGTTGCTTCCTCTGATTCTGCGTGTTCTTTTTTCGCTTTCTTTTTTTTATTATTTTCATTTCCGTTTCCGCTCCACGGGTCCGGCCACACTGCCCCCCGTGTCGTATGAACAAAATTTTAAGCTGGTGGTCAAGTGATTAAAATTCACTTTTCACTTTAGTCCCTTTTAGTCATAGGTTCGGTTACTTTTTAAATTTTGATTGTTTTTAGCTTTTGTCATACTTTTTAGCTAATTTTTAAAAGCTGGAAATGCTCCAGGTTACCAAAAATAAAGTTTTTCTAAGACAAATTCATAAAAAAGGGACTTAATTTAAATTACCTAATGAAAATTTGTACTTAAATTACTTTTAAAATATAAAAACGTAATTTTAGTATACGTTATATTTTATTCAAAAATATTTGAAACCTGGAGCTTGCATTTCCAGCCACTGCTATTAAATATATTTCTAAATACAAGCCAAGTCTATTTCTATACATTAATGTCTGATAGTGTTAGTGTCAGTCTATTAGCCGTGGTGTTGCATGCCTCATAGTTTTTATTTCAATGTATTTTTTCGTGCCGCCAATACATAGAAACCAAATCAATTTGTTTTAAAGTTTGTTTGGTTTTTTGTTTTAGTTTGTTTCCGTTTTTATTTAGTTTTTATAGAGTTTTTTGTTTTTCTGTTTTCTGTTTTTGTAGTTAGTAGTAGTATTTTTGAGGGGTAATTGGTTTTAATTTTGTTTGTGGGCATCACATGGTCTTACCTGAATTTATTAATTGCTTGATCACCTAATTCATAAAATTTTATTTCTTCACTAAATACGTCTAAAGGGACATTGACCGGTCTCCGTAGTCGGCCACCTGTGAATGAATATTATGAAATGAATAAAAACCATTCAAATGAATGGTTTAACGAGTAAATGTGATCAGTGAGTGAGTGTTTGTTTTTTCGAATAAAAAAAGAGACAGAAGAGTATTAGAGGTATTGTGGTATAATCAAAAGATAATTAGGGTTATTCTTTATATAGATACACCGATCACTTACCACTCTGATAATAGTATAAAATCGCATCGAAGCTCGGTCGACTACGGTCAAAAAAATATTCATTTCTAAGCGGGTCAAAGTACCGTAATCTCCGAGCCGGATCCCCAAGCAATGTGTCCGGGAATTGATTTAGCGTTCGTAGTTGTGTCTCAAACCTTAATCCGCTTACCTATAAAAACGTATACAAAACATATATAGAAAGAAGTGTATAACTTGAATCCTTAAAAACTCACATTTATAACGACTCTTTCGCAGAAATCATGATCGTGAGGAATGGGTTCAAAGTGTTGCGGTCCGCCACCAAAGCCATGACCAGCCCCCCCTTCTTCGTCTTGACTGCTCAATTTGGGCAAAGACCTATAAAAAAAAATATGAAATATTTAATAAATATATACATAATATACATAAAATACAATTCTTTAAATATTACTCTGCAAGACAAAATTCTCAAAAATCAAGTATCAAAAATTAAATACTTACTTATAATTATGTTAAAAGATTATAAATAGTATTTTGATAGTCTAGAATTTTGGCTTTTTGGAACAACAAATTGTGACAGAAGTATATAATATAAGAGTTCCAGAATAAACCACTATATTTGCATTTTAAACTTTAAATCAAAACCAAAAAGAAGACTCAAAGTCAAGACTTTATTTCTACCCCTGAAAACCATCTAAAAACTTGAAAATGAAGCGTTAAAAGTTGAAGAATTTTAAACAACGTCAGATTGAGAATAAATTGTATTTATTACACTTTTGATAATCCCATTTTAAATCCAACTTAAAGTGCTATGAAAAAGAGCCCCAAAAGGCCGGACATACACCACAAAATGTTTCCAGTAATTTTTTAGCTCAAAAGCCATAAGGCCATCAATTAATTAACAGACGGTTTTTATCATCGTTTTTTTGTTATTAATTGCCTGTATGATTGACACTTTGGCAATTATCAAGGATGCCCCTAATGCAATTGCAATCAAATCATTGATAAAAAGAAATTTATTTATATAAATACCATATAGTAGGTTTTGGCTTGTGTGGCTTTTAACTGGAAATCTACATCTTTATTATTCATCACTTTCGATCTTTAAGCTCTCCAGTGGCTTGGTCTTTAATTACTTTTCGACTCGAATCATTTTCCAGATGCTATCCGATTGAATATTCAATTGGCATGCATATTGAATGGCCGCCGGCCGACAGTCGGGGTTCGATTCCGTTTCGATTGCAATTTGCAATTCGCAATTTTATATATTTTTTCCATGAGTGTGTGGGTCAGTCTGTCTGTGTATTTGTGTTTAAATGTATGTCTCTTGGCTTCGGCTTAGGCCTTGTTCAAAATTAAATTCATTGCACTTCACTCCATAGACACACATCGTACTATTTCCGCCTGTCTACGCCCACGCCCACGCTGGCAATATACTTATGTTTACACTTGTAATTGAAATTGTATTACAATCGCATATAAAAACGACCACAGCAGGCCTTCCAACCTTCCAACCAGCCAGCCTGAACCACTCGTATCCACTTTTGAGCCACCCACAAAATGGAAAAAAAAGGAAAAGCTCCACCAGCAATCCAAAACCCAAACCACCCGCTGGCATCGTGCCCAACATTTTCCGCCCTTATCGCTGATGTTGCTGACAATGTGCAATTGTTGCTGCTGCTGTTGATGTTGCTGTTGCAGCTGCAATTGTTGCTGCTGTTGCTGCTGTTTCTGGCAATTTTTTGGCCAAGCGAGGCGTTATTGCATGGCAGGATGCCTGCTTTTTGGCGCCGTGCCGTGGCATTTAATTAAGCGTGTAAGTGCAGCACCCCAGCACCCCTGCACCCCATCCACGGCCCCAACAAACACCGAACCACCCACCCCAGATCCTTTCCCCATTAAGGCAAGTGTTATGGCAAGCCTGTTCGGACAAATTGTTTGTCGGCATAAATCTTTCTGGCCTGCTACTCCATCTTTTGCCGCAGGCGCTTCTTTATATTTATGGCCAGGCTTGCGGTTAAAATAATAATGCCATTATAAATTACAGTTAAGATCTTCAAATATAATTTTTGTTCATACAAAATTACAGATGTGCAGTGCAACCTTTTACAATAAAATACATGTTTTTGGGGAGGTGTTATTTGCAGTTCAAGGGTTGAAGTTGAAGTTTTATTTGGATATACAAAAGAATAATAATGAAGTTTTTGTTTAAATAACTAATAACTTTAGTTGAGTGATTGTTGAAATTATAAAAAATATTTCTTATATAGAATAAACTAATATATTTAATAGCTGAACTATATTTTTCCTTTGTTGAAGAAATCATTTGAAATCCAATATATTCTTGGGACCTAAAAAAAGTTATGATGATTGGAAATATTTCCGAAACTTTCCACATGAATGGAAAATGGAAAATGCCACATAGGTATTATCTAATGTGACGTCAGGGATTGTGGCAAGCGGCAAGCGGCAAGTGCAGATGCAAGTGGCAAATGCATGTGGCAAAAAGACCGGTCAGGTGAAGCTCCAGCTGAATGTCAACAAACGGTAGTTGCAAAACCATTTGCATCTCAACCTCAAACTGTGGCTGTCTCTTTCTTTTGGTCTATCGCTTTCTCTTTTTGTATGACTTGGCTGCGTGGCATCTCCTTGTCATGTAAATGGAGAATTTCTGTTGTTTTATCTGCTATGTAAATGCCAGTCAGCAATTTATGCCCTCTCTTTCTAGCCCACTCGGGCCCTCTCTCTCTCTCGACTAAACCGGTACATGGTGTTCTTTTGCGTCTCTTTTGCTCTGTAGAGCTTGTATATAGGTCAGCGGCACGGCCTGATGCGGCTGTGACGTCATTGTCGCCTTCTTTTTAGATGCCGCCGATGTGGATGAGTCGCTTTTGCGCTTCTCACTTCTGCAGCGACCTATTTACAAGATACAGATACAGATACAGATACAGATAAAGCCACACAGATACAGATACACAGATACAGATATATGCATTTGTATTTGCAAGTCTCACCCACTTCCGCATGTTATGTTCCGTTTTAGCCTAGTCTGTACTGTACTGTTCCGTTTCGTTCATGTCCTGACTTGTCCCGTCCCGTCCCGTCCTGACCCGACCTTTCCCGTCTTGTCCCGTTCTGTTGTTTCTGCAGGTGAACTGCTCGATTGCATAAGTCGGAAGAACGAAATGAATCTAAAACGGAAATGGCGACGGCTGAAGTTCAATGCAATGTCGAAAATCGAAGCAGGTCCTGGCCCCTTGTCCTCGTGCGAAGGTATGTGAATATCCTTGCAAGTAAGTGAGTGAGTGAGTGAGTGAGTAGAGTATTTGTCCCGGTCAAGGCAATCCAAGCCAAAGCCAAAGCCCAAGCCCAAGTCAACCCCCATAGTTGAACTATTTTTAGCAACGTCAACAACGGCATGCTGAAATTTATGAATTAATGGGATGGCGATGGCGATGGCGATGGCAAAAAAAGGAAATTTAAAGCATGCCTTTCATTTGCTCGTATATACTCGTACTTGTTTATGTACATCCGCTGGGTAAGCCTTGAACTGGGGAAGTGCACTTGCATTTTAGTCGAAGCTTTACAGTTTCTCGCCGTCGTCACAAAGTCAAGCCTCATTGCGGGCCCGTTTATGCATTCAGTCTATATCTACTATACATATCCTACATATACTATATGTCCCAGCTGCGCATCTGCATCTGCAAGTTAATCAAGTGTCTGGAGCCGCATATGGGCGAAAGTTACTGCAGACTAAAGACTGCAGACTGCAGACTGCAGACACACTGTGCCACTCTCGGGTCAATCGATTGAGTAGCGCTGAGAAGGGCGTTGTTGCTCTTAATTGGATATTCGTTAAAAATAATCCACACAGATGTAGTTAATCCTTTGAGAAGAGCAAAGAAGAACGCATCTGCTCCTAATTGGATGATCCTTTAAAGTTATTCGTAGAAAGAATGAAAAACAAAACTCATCATAGAGGAAGGCTTTAAGTAGAGCTCCCTCCCTATGATTCCCTCCATTTATTCTGCAACAAAATCATAGCTTTTGAAAAATTAATATACATATCAAAGAAAAATATATCCACAATTGATTGCTTTCGTTATTGGCTTTGAAACCCAACCTCGGGCCAGCTCCGGCATGTTTTTGCCGCGACTTTGAAATCGGCTCACGGCCAAAATCAATGCGCCCCAGGAAAACAGCATTGATAAAGCTGATTTGTGGCAATCATGGGTGCTGGATGGAGGAGGCGGTTACCGCCCAGCGTGTTAACATGATTCAATCAACGCCAACAAACGAGAGGCAAGGTGAAATGCGAAACTCGACTGCCAACTGCCAACTGCCAACCGCCAACACTGACGTCAGAAACGGCATTCGCACTCCAAAGTTTTGCGACGTGAACGTGAACCGTGAACGTGAATAAATGAATGAATAATGCATATGGCTTAAAGTTCCCAATCGGAAAGTTTGTTATTTGCAAAATGATTTTATAAAAGTTATGGTTAAGTTGGAAAAAGATTGATAAATTGTTTTTGGGTAAGATTTCTTTTTTCTTTTCAGGTTTCTTTTTTTTGGGTGTAAACCAGGAGTCGCATCCGGAATCCGGAGTCCGGATCCGGAGACCATCAATCGCCACACCGTGAGGGTTCAGGGAGATCGGGAAATCACACGGCTGCAGTAGAGTCGAATTATGCAAATCCCGGCCCCGGCCGGGACTGACTGCCCCAAAGTGCTATGGACGGATAGATTTTCGACCTCAGTCCCTTCTAACCGACTCCCGGAGTGACCTTGGCCAGAGTTGCGTGCACAAATTGTGTGGGTTTTCTGGTTGTGATTTGTTTTTCTTTTATTTTCGATACTCTAACTTGGGGGTATATAATTGTTTAATCTCATAGAAGAATAAAATATAACTGTAAGTAAGGCATTCTTTTAAAAACAACCTTTTGACGTACTCCAAGCTACTTTTTGAGAAGCGCAGAGAGAGTTGCTGTTTTTCCTCCCAAGAGGTTTCAACTGTTGTAAATTTATTTAAATATTTACTCTCTAGATAGAGTATTATTCCAAGTCTTGGTACCAGTTTAGATGGCTTGATTTTCATGTTCGTTCATGTTTTGTTTTCATTTTCATTCTCATTTTCCGTTTTCCGTTTTCCGTTTCGGTGTTTTTTTTTTTGGCAACCGTTCTCAGGTTTTTACATGCAAGCTGTTCACCAGAAACAAGAACACAATGCTGGTGGCCAAAAGGGTTTTGGCCAAAATGGGCGGAGGCGGAGGTGGAGGAGGAGTGAAGGAGCGGGTGTGGCAATGAGAGACGCTTGTTGCCTCCTGTTTTGGCTTTTGTTATGCTTGGTCCTGTTTGCATTCGCCAAATGCACGTGTGGCCAAAAGAATGAATGAAACGAGGGGCGTGCAAAGTGTTTCGGCAACAAAAAGGAAAAACAAAAAACCACCAAAAAAACAAAGAACGGTGTGTTGTGAGCACGTCAGGCATTTTAAACATGTTCCGCTATTTGAAAGTTTGGCTCGTTTATTATCCTTAAAGCAGAAACAGACTACAAAAAAGGGAAATAAAGGACAGGAAACAAACTTGTTAAGCGCACAATTTAAAAAGCAAAGGCGAACTTCGCCCAAAGGTGAAACTTTTCAAATGTCTCAAGTGCGTCAAAAGGAGCCCGAACCGCACCGAACCGAACCGAGCCGGACCGAAAAGGAGTTGGCCAAAGACCACTTGGCAGGCAGGCAGGCGGGCAGGCAGGAGATGTGGCAGAAGGACCCTTAGCCATGTCTCGCATAAGTGCAATCACTTCAGAGACTCTCTAACTTGCTTGACAATCCCGAAGGCTATGAATCAATCAATAGTCGAATTGCGATTGCTATTGCGAGCAAAAATGATTTCAACTAAAAGTAATCAGTTCTTATGCCGGCTTAAGACGGACAATTTCCAGTTAATCCAATAAAAGTAGCAGATGTTGCAAAAACTTTTGCTTCACACAATACCACGAAATGCCATCGGTTGGCAATCGTCTTGGTCACAATCAAAGTAATCTCCATTCAATTTGTTAAGACCCGAAACCATTTAATTCCCCGCCTGTCTCCCCATGCTTTGTGTGGTTTTAATTTTAATGCACTGCAAAAAAAAGTGCGGGTATAGGTGGGTGTAGGTGGGTGGGTGGTGGGTGGTTGGGTGGTGTTGGGCAAACGATAAGGCTATAAGGCCAACAAGCAAAGTCAAGCGAGTGAAAGGAAAGTACAAAGCAGACAGTCAGCGAGACACACATACAATGGACAAAAAGGATACCGTTTGAAGATGCGGCTATAAGATACCCGGTATCCCAGGATATCTTCTCAAGAAAGATACCTGAAAAGGTATTTCAAAAAAAATGTACAAGTTGAAAACAAGTATTGGGAAAAATGGGTGATCTTTTCGAGAAGGCTTTTATGGGCGCGACTTTAATAGAGTTTCCAGACTGTACAATACCCGGTACTGCCCCTTCGTTTTTCCATAATATTACTTCCTGTAAAAAGCCTTTTTTCCCCATTAAGCATACCCCATAAAACGGTGCTGGGTATTTAAAGAACATACTTGTACATGAACACTAACCGGCGCTTTTTGTTGCTGGCTGTTCGCTGTCCATTGTTCCTGGCTTTGTTGCTGACGTTGACGTGGCTTGTCGCCTTGTCGCTGCCAGCAGTACAACGCTACTACATACTATATCCCATATACTGCCAACAGCAACAAGGAGCAAAAACAACGACAACGACAACGATGGCGTTGGTTCTGGCTCTGGCTCTGGCGAGCGGGATCAAAAGTCAAGAACAATGACAGCAAATAGCAAGCGGCAAGCGGCAAGCAAAAGTCAAGTTGCAAGTTGAAATGTGTGGCAATTGTTAGCCCGAGTAAAAGGCAAAGTGAAAGTGTAAGCCTCGTCAATCATGAACAAACAGAAAAACAACATAAAAAGGGCCAAAAGGAGACAGCTTTGGTAATCTAAAAAATAAAAACAATTGAACAATTGCAAAATATCCTTGTGAATACATTCCCATTTATTACCTTCAATAAGTATTGAAACAGAAGTCATTGTCTTAAAGCTTGTGGAAATATAAAACTCCCCTTCAAACATTGTCAAAAATTTGATGGAAATATCTTTTTTTCGAACTGCATCACAAAAGGAAATCAGTGTCAGCTTTTCCAGAGTCAAAGGCATCAATTTACCAATTTATCCAGATGCATTTGATTCGATTCGCTCTTCATTTGTTATTGAACCTCTCTATGGATGGGAGAATCTCGAAACTCGTATTGTTCGCAAAATCAAAGCCATCCACCCACCACAGCCCCCCACCCCATATCCTGAGAAGAATCCCCCACCACAGGACATAACCCAATCAGCAGAGCCCCACTTCAGGAACATTATCAATGTCAAACTCATGTCAATTCACTAAGACGATTACAGGATATCATCAAAGGATATTGTTATGTCTCAATCGGCTGGCAGGGCGACGGGGTGACAGGGCGACAGGAAGAAGGGCGAGGGCGAGGGCAAAGGTCGTGTGTGAGGAGGAGCTGGAATGTTAATGTTAATGATATTGGTGCTGTGCCACTTTTGTGTTTGCTGTTTTGTGTTTTTGGGCAACTGTCAATGCCACATTGCGCATACGCCGCATTGCCCGCCCGCCCGCCACCATATGTGTCGATTTCCGTGGGTGTGTCTGCGTGAGTGTGTGCGTGTGTGCAAATATGTTTTCGTGTCTGTGTTTTATTTGTTTGTGCATCTGCATTAGCTCCCTGCCCCAGCCCCACCCGCACCCGCCTATCAAAGGATATTCATCATCATCTTGGTCCTCCTAGCACTGGAACATGAAGTCTTTAACATATGGCAGGGTATACACTACTTTTTAGTATTCCTTTACTCTTTGGTTATTAATTAATAATTATTTATAATTAACTTAACTAAGAACTAGAAAAGGTTAACCAAAATCTATTCCCTCTAAAATATAGAAAACTTTTTAGAAAACATTCATGTAACCTTTGGAATAAAACAGATATATACTTATACTTAAATTTTTAGTTTTTTATATATTTTCTTTATATATTTGTAGTTTACCTATCGCGCAGAAGAGGGGGCGAGGCGTTGGAGAGGTTTTCACCGCTCAAGGGCTGCTCCTGGCGCGGCCGGAGAACCGGAGTAAGGCCCCATCTCTCGATGAAATCGATGCGGGAAATGGTTGAGGACGAGCGAGTGGTGCGAATCGCTAAATGGGCCACTGCTCAGCAGGCTCCAGGCCTCCTCCAGACCTCCTGCTCCACACTCCGTTGGCTATCGATTCAATTGTGCTCGTGGCCAAGTCCAGATGCAGATAGAGATACTGATCCTGATCCAAATCCTGATCCTGAACCGATTTCCCTGCAGTTTCTGGCCATGAATGTAAATTCCAAAGTTTTGGCCAGCATTTGGCAATCGATTTTTTGTGGTTTCCAAAGTTTCCGTAGTTTTTCGAAGACGTTTTTGAATTTTGTTTTAGTTTTAGTTTTAATATTGATATTGATTTGTTGTATAACTTTTAGAGTTGATTTTCGGTTGTTGCAGTTTTCATTTTGTTTAATGGAATTATTGAATCTTTTCCACTTCTTTTTTGTCACATATTTTTGCTACTGTTTTGGCTGCAAATTGATGCATAAATTTGATTTATTTTTTGCTTTTTGGCTTTTTGGCTTTCGAATGCTTTTCACAATTTATTTTCACATCAAAACAATCAACACACATACACACCAATACCCCTAAACTTTAACACCCACACCAATACGGCACTCAGCACACAGTTCCAGTTTCGCGTTCAGAGTTTTTGTGCTTTTTGGCTTGGACTGGACCGGAAACAGCAAGTGAAAATGGTAATTTCCGCTTTTAGCCACACACACATTCACCTACTTACACATACATATATCGGGTATACATACGTATTTAAGTTTCTTGTTGTTTTGGTTATTTTTTGGGTAAAAATAGGCTCAATGTTTTTGTGTAGGAAAGCGCTAACAAAAAAAAAAATCACAGAAATAAAAAAAAATAAATTCAAGCAGAAATTCGAAACAAGTTTTGGCGATGAGTGCGAAAAGGAAGGCGAACGCGGAGAGCAAGTGAGATGGAGGATGGACGCCAGAGAGAATGCCTTGAATGTCCTTTACCTATTGATTTTCAGACTCACGGCATCCAGATTTTTCACTTTTATTTATGTTTTCATTTAACATAGTTTTTTTATTCTTTTCTCTGATTAATTTTCAAATAACTTTTCTTAAATTTTCGGTTTTTTTTTTTTGAATCCATTAAAATAATTGCAAGTGATTGGCAAACGTTTGTGATTTGGCGCGACTTTGGCGTTTGGGGAACAAAAACAACCTTGAACCTTTCGGAAATGGAGTTGTCGGCTGCAGGAGCACAAATTTTGAGGCAGATGGGTGGAGAAACAGGTGAAAAATACACAAAAACACACATGAGAAAAAACGTGGGTTGCAGGAAACGCCTAAACTTGTTTAGTTTTAATTTTATTTATTCAACACACGCGTAGGAAGTATTATTTATTTTCAAATTTTAATTATATTTTTGCGCGCAAAATAATTGAAGATTTTTGGCGAGCCGGAGACAAAGAAATGCAAAAAAATAATAAAAGAGAAAGCAGCAGCAGAAGTAGAAGCCACGAAGTGTCGCCTTCTTTTGCCTTTGATTTGTGTTTTCCCTCTGGCTTGCTTTTTCCCTTTTTTTTGCGGGTCCTTTTCGTCCTTTCCCGCTTTTCGCCTATTCGCTAGCTTTTTCCAGTTTCGAGGGCCAGAATAAATAACATTCGCCTGGAAGAGCGCGCAAAACGTGCTCGAAAAACACAAAAAAAACCATAATATAAAACAGAAAATAAAAAAATAAAAGAAGTGAAACAAAATGGAATGGAATGGGACGAAGGCAAGTGAAGGCGTAAAAGACGAGACGGGACGAGACGAGACGAGACGAGGCGAGGCGAGGCGAAACGAAACGAGTGGAATGAAACAGGACGAAAGGCGAAAGGCGAAAGGCGGCGAGAATGTTGGGCCATAAGTGGCAAGCGAGAAATTGAAGCGTGTAAGCGCTTAACTGGCGATGTAATGACACCGACACAAAAACGCACACAACTACACCAAAGCACACACACACTAGTGTACCCACACCAACACAATCACCAAAACACACAGAGACACGTGCACTGTGTGTATAACAAAACACCAATACGAGGGCAAAGCTCGTGAGTCATTGTGGAAGCCAGTGGGAAAGAGCACGGGCGATACAGAAACAGAAACAGAAGCAGAAAGAGAGAGCAACGCTTTCACACAAACACACTCATACACAACACACACACACACACATGAAAGAACCGAATGAATTCAAAAAATGTTGAGGCCAAAGAGAAATTGGGCGGAAAGGAGGTGGGGTCTTTGCACACAAAATAATGTGAAGACTTTAAAAAAGAACAAAAAATACGAAATAAATTCCATATGATTTAAGCAAACATTTAAGAAAATAATGAATAAGTATTTACGATTCCATTGCAAATAATAAAATTCTTTGTGTGGCCTACGGGGCGTATACTTTATAAAATATTACTCATACGCACTGTTGCCCATTTTTACATGAAAACTAAATAAGTTGGAGGCTTAGTTATAATATTTTCTGAAATATTTTATAATTAACCTTTAACCTCCTTTAAAATATTTTCAAGCCACTGTGGCGCATACTTAATATTTCATTACTCATACGCAATGTTGGACCCAGAAATATTGCATTTAAAATTGATTATTTGCAAGGTTTCGGAACTTAAGAATAAAATCATTTAAGATTTTTAATTTATTCTCTAAATATATATAAATATTAAAGCGCTACCATGGCGTATACTTGATATAATAAAATTCAAACTTCTGACTAGAAACTTGGGAAAAAACGAGCTAAGTAGCTACTAAGGTGCTATAAAATAATAAATATAATCCGTTTGGTTCTAAAACTTCTTTATAAGAGATATTTTCGAAAGTTCGAATGGGTCACAGGGGCGTATACTTAATATTAAATAAATCATACGCAATGTTGAACACATTTTTTATAAATTTTATTAAATAAAAAGCATGAAAATATATTTTTTTAACCAATGAAGCTAATTAAAAATTAAACTAAAACATAAGAGGTATAAAAACTAATTTAAAAACAATGAAATTAACTAAATCTTAATTTTTTTTCTTCATTACAGTGTGGGTTCATGCACAATGGGAAACTTGTTGGCGGATTTATGCAACTAACACACACACAACATCCACGACGAAGCATCCAGGCAAAAAGGACGAACGCAAAGCGAAAGGACAACGCACATGGCCCTTTGTGCGTGTGCCAGTGTTTGTGTGGGTATTTGTGTATTTGTAATGCATGTGTCTGTGTCTGTGTGGGTTTGTGTTTGTGTCCATGTGCTTGTGCTTGTGCTTGTGCGTGTCCTGCGTTCGTTTACCGTTATGCCGTGTGCTGCTGTCGCCTCATTTATTGGCGTTTCGTGCTATGCCCGCTGCTTCGTTGGTGTAGCCTAGCATTGTGAGCTTTTATCCTGGCAGTTATTATCAGACACCTTAGATACACCTCTGCTTTTTGGTCCTGTCCTCTCTTTCCCGCCCGTCTCAGCCGTCTCTTTCTACACTCCAGAGTGTTAAGCAGCTGTCAGTTTTTTTTCTTTGTATCGTTATTTTATTTTTATGTTTTTCTTTTTTTTTTTTTTTTAATTTTTGTCTTGCTTTTTTTCTATTTTTTGTGCTTTCGTTGCGTCTGCGTGTTTGCTGTTGTTGCAGCTGTGTGTGTGTGTGTGTGTTAGTGGTGGACGGGGGGTGGGGGTCCTTTTGGGCCGGGGAATGGAATAACGCTAGGCCGGGCCACAACGAACCGGGTCCCCCATTGCCAGGCCGTGCCCTCTTTCATCTTCTGGCATCTCCTCCGTAAATTTCTGAATTCCGTTTTCTTCTTGGTCGGCTGCTGCTTTATATTTTCTTTTTTTTTTCTATTTTTTCGGTGTGCGCAGTAAATACTTTGCCTGCCCCCCCTCCCTTCACACTCTGCCCCTTGCCGGGACTCCCTAGAGAAACAGAAAAGGACAGCAGGCGAGAATGGGAGTGAGAAGAAAGACGGGGACAGAAAGAGACAACTCACGCCTCCGAGCTGCCTTTGTCTTGTCACAAATTTTATGAAACTCAACTCAGCGGCTCAGAACTAACCGAACTTGACTGAACTTGAGTTGCTTATTGGCAAAATGCCGGGAAAATCATAAAGAAGGGTTAACTCAACTCAACAACAACAAAAAAAACAAACTTGAAAACTTTTCGGTGGAATTTGTCCAAACAGCAAAACTTTTATTATCCCACATCAATTCAACTTAAATATTTAAAATAAAATGGGGAAAGACATGCTTAATTGAACCAAAATGATTTTGAACAAAATTTAAATAAAATTATAAACATAAAACCAAACAAACATAAAACAAACATACATACGACTCTATTATAAAAGGTGAGTCGATTTCCATAATGTCCGATATCTTTCAAATGGGGATTTCGTTTTATAATTCAATTAGGTTTCCAGGAATTTTTTCTGTTTCTTATTTGGTTTTTTTTTTTTGGGCCACCGATTTATTGTTCAACTGTCACCTGTCGATGATACCAATTGATTGATGGCCGCAACTGCATTGTGTTAACTTTTAAAGCACTTCGCCCCATTCGCCCCCTTCTCACATTTTTAATCAATTTTGATTAGCTGTACGTGGCAACAATTTTGGTTTCGCACATATTGCCAATCTTTGTCTAACCGGAATCAGAATTGGAATCTGCTAGCAGGACCTCCAGCCGCACGGCAACTCATCCATCAATTTCAGCTGTCTGGATGTGAGAGTGTGTGGGAGTCTGTGTGAGTCTGTGATGGTGTGGCATCCTTAAAAGGTCAACATCAACATCGAATTTCGGCAACAGCATCTGTGCGACACAAAATTGAGTGCTTGCCAAAATTGTGTTCGTTAAATTGCAGTCAGGTAAAAGTTTACAGGGCTGATCGAAAAATAAGAGTGGAAATTAAGATTTTAAGGCCAGACACCAGGGCGTATGATTAATAAAATATTACGTATACGCAGTGTTGACTGTTCAATAGGGATTTTTTTGTTTTAGAAGTATTAATAGACGAGAGCTTATGGGAGAAGTCTAAGAATAAGACCAATTAAAAGTGTGGGCTAATATCTGAAAACAAAACAACAGGGCGTATGATTAATAAAATATTACTCATACGCACTGTAAGCCACTGAATAGATTTAGTTCCTTTATTTGCGGTTAGACACGTTTATAAGCCCCACGTTATAAGAAATGTAGTAATTATGAACTTTAATCCAGACACCAGGGCGTACGATTAATAAAATATTACGTATACGCAGTGTAAATCATTGAGTAGATTTTGTTCTTGTATTTGCGATTTAATGCAGAGTTCATAAAGACTACTAAGAAAATAAGAAAAAGTATTAATTATGAACTTTAATCCAGACACCAGGGCGTATGATTAATAAAATATTACTCATACGCACCGTAAGCACCCATGTTGCTTAAAGATTAAAAAACTTAGGAAAAGGTAACAAAAAGGGTTCCTATTAAATAAAGTCATAGAAAAAATGGGAAAAATCATGAATAAAAAGGTTCTCTTCATAAAAATAAATCATACGCCCTGTTATACCTAGTAAATGAACTTTAAAAAAAATGCATAAAACTAATATATTTTTTTTTTTGTAGAAGAAAAAAAAGGATATAAGCAAATTAATAATAAGTTTTAGAAACAATTTTTAACATTCTTAGCTTTGTTGTTGTTTTCTGTTATTTTTGTATGTGTTTGTAAGGAAGATGAACACAAAGAGGAAGGAGCAAGGAATGCTAGGGAAATACTCACACTCACACACACTAACGCATGGAAAAAAGAAACACACACAGACACTGCAATGGCAGCAGAAGCAAATTGCCTTTGGAACGTCCTTAAGAAGGATATACCTCAAAAATATTGCTTACAGCAAAATCGTTGCTGTTGTTTCTGTTTCTTTTCTTTCGCTTATTGTTGTTTCTGTTTCTGTTTCTGTTGTTGTTGTTGTTGTTGTTGTTGTTGTTGTTGTTTGCACAGCAGCATACCTGAAGAAAATGAAACAACAACAAGAAGAACAACAACTAAAAGCCTGGCGAGAGTTGATGAAGGAAAAACTTTCTCAGCTGTTTGGCATCTTAATAACTTTCTCCCGTCTTGCCACTGTCTTCATCTCTTTATTTTTTTGGCTTGTATATGAGTTAGCAATATGTTATGTGTTGCCCCAACCTCCCTACCCCTCTCCTGCTCTTATCCCTCTACACCTCTGGCTTTCACCTTTCTTTTTTGATTACTTGCTTGCCTTGGCGGCCACTTGTTTATATATAAGTTCTGTCTTTTTGGGTTTTTTTTTCTTTTTTTGTTTCTTGGGAGGTTGTTCAATACATTTCGCCTGCCATTTCAAAAAATGTTTGGCATGTCTCAGAAATTTGGGGATTTTGTAGAAAAACTGCACACTATTACAAAAACAACACCATGATTTTATGCAAAACTATTTGATGTTTTTTATTTTTGTATTTTTGTTATGTTGTTGCTTCATATGTCAAGGTTAAGCACACGCACACCCACACACACACACATACAAAAATATACACACGCATACAACTGATACCGTTTTATATATATTTTTAACTTATTTAATTTATTCTATATTTTTTATAAATCATTTATTTCTCAATCAATGGCGCACTTTTTATAATTTGCACTTTCAAAAAATTGTTTGTTACCAAAAAAAAAATATGTTTGCTTTTAATTGATTTTTTAGTTGATTAAAAACTGGGTTTTCGTTTGTTTTTTTTGGATTTTGATTAAATTTTTGCGAGAGGGAGCACGTTTCGTGTTTGGCTTGTCGCGTTTTTCCCGTTATTCGTTTATCGCCTGCTGCTGCTTTTGCTGCTTCTGGTTTTTTGTTGCCCGCGGCCGTTTCTCTGCTTGTTCTTGTTCTTGCTCCGCCGCCTGCGTCTCCTACTCCACCCCTCCTGGCACTGCTATGCCTCGTTATCCTCTGGCACCGCCACCGCCCACGCCCACGACCCCTTGTTGATGCACCAAAATGGAAACGAGCGGCAACGGAACACACAGCGTAGTAGAAAGCAGAAGAAGGAAAAGCATCAGCCCAAGCAGGATTGCCACCACCACCACCGTATTGTACCGTTACGCACTTTTCCCAAACTTTTGAGATTTCAGTTTCGATTTCGATTTTTGTTTCGGTTTCGTTGGACCGCTCTTCGGCTCCTTGGCATCCTCGTCGGCATCCTTTTCAAAATGATTTCCTAAGGTTCTCGATTATATATCGGAATATAGCCACATTCTTTGTTTAAAAATCAGATATATATATATATATCTATTTTTTTTTGGTTTATTTTTGCGATTTTATTTCAACGATTTAAAAGTCAAGTGTACTATAATTTTACGAGTGAAACTCCCTGTCGGAATCGCAGCGCAGCACCTGTACGGCTCAAGTAGAGATACTTTTTTGAGATACTTTCCACGAAGCTGTTCGACTGTTTGATGCGTTGTGGGTTTGAGGACCGTCCAACCATGTTCGAGATCGAGCGCAACTACGATTTGGACCGTACCCGGTTCGTACATGCGTTGCTCTCGCCATTTTCCTCGCCGACTTTCCCTTTGCTTTCCACTCTGCCACTCTCTCTCGGGTTTCGCTTTCTCTTACTCTCCATGTTTGTTGATGCTGCGCGAAAAATGGCAACGAAACGCAACGCAACATCACGCAACGCCTTGAATCGGAACAGGACAGCTGAGAGCCTGTTGGAAGTCCTGCCAACGCTCAGCTGTCCTTCCAAGCGATTCGTCTCCCCCAGTTGAGGCTGGAAACTGGCAACTGGCAACTGCCAACTGGCGGCTGGAATCCAAGCTTTGCAAGCCTCTCGATTTCGTTGAGATTTGTCAATGAATAAAGCTCTCGGGGGCGGCAAAACTCAATTCGATGACAGCTGTCAAAGTCGCTGCAGCGGTAAATGCGGAGCATCTTTTGAATTTATGTGGATGTTTCTTTTTTACCATTTAAGTTAGATATTTATTTAACAAGTCCTTAAAATACTGTAATTTTAAAAGTATTGCAGTTTATTTTCTATTCGAAACTTTGAAACTGTCTTTTTTGACTTTTGAGAAATGATTAAGGGATTCTCTTGAGCTTTATTTAATTGAATTTTCCATAAAAACAAACAAACATCTCGGCTTTCTCGGTTTGCCAACAGTTTCTTTTGACTAAAAATAAAATGTGACAAATGCAGAAAACCTGTTAAAAGAAATATTAAACGTTTGACTTAATATTTCTTCTATAGTCCAACTAACTAAAAGTTTCAAAAGCATTTAGTTTCCCGCTAGCATTGAAAAACATATCTAAGTGGAAAATAAATTGCAATTTCTTGATGATTCCGACAAAGAATGTCGAAGCAGTGCAGCAAGTGCTCTTGTCATTTATTGGAAATTCCCAACAAAATGAAATTCCAATTAAAAATGGCCTAAAGGCAAAACAGAGAAATGCAAATTGCTTTTCGGTTCGATGTGTTTTCGATTTTTGCCTCCATAAACGTGCCAGAGTTCGGGATGAAATGCAATGGAATGGAACAACTGACAGCTGTCAGTGGGACAGCTGTCATCAGGACGAGCTTTTTTTAGCCGACTGGAAGCCGGAAGCTGTAAAAGCTTTAGCGGCTTCGAAAAGCTCACAATTTCGGATGCTGGGCGCGCAACTGACAAAAATCTTGAATGAATCGAAAAGCTCGTCTAAAGGTGGGTCGGTGTGTCAACTGCAGTTCACCGGCTTTCGTTGTGACGTCGGTGGGTGGATGGGGAAGGGTGGCGTTGTTCGTTAGTCTGACTGTCAAGGCTGAACTCTATCTATACATGTTTATATATAGTATATAATCTGTATATAAAGTGTATATACATCCCATCGGCTAATGCAATTAAGCCGGCACATGCGACATTCGCGGAGCATTGAAATTGAATTGATATTCCGTGTACAAAATCAATTAGTCAGGTCCACCGGCCGATAAGGGCGAAAAGGACACTGGCGAGATGTAAAAAAAGTAGCGTCAAAGTGAAGAGGAACTAAGTAAATCACAAACAGACCTTTAAAAAGTAGCAAAATACTAATTGAATTAATGCAGCCAAAGTGTACATTAAATATTTATAAAAGACTTTCCGATCATGAGATTTAATTTGCTGCATTTTGTCAACAAGATTATAAATTATTTTCTAACCTAATTTTCTGCCAAATAAATTCCCCAATGTCAAAGTTTTTTTTGGTAATTTCCATTGTGCCAATAGCAATTAATCGAGCTTAAATATTTATACGGAAGTTGTGTGCATTTTGTAGTCCTGTCGCTCGTTCGAGGGTCCTGTGTGGAAGGTTCGTGCTGAAAAGCTGGCCAAAAGGCCTACCATATAGGGCCTATAAATAGGGTATGGCTATAATAAATTAAACGTTCGACTGTGGTTGCGGTGGAACTTGTTTCCATCAATTAGCCAATGCCAGGACATGGCTAGCTTGGAGCACTGCTTTTGAATTTATTTTTGGCATTGCCCAATGACGCACACGCATGGCCATAGAATCAGATACTATAATAATAGCAAGGAAAATGCGACCAGTCCTGCCTGCACTTAACAAGCAGAAAACCAACAGAAAAAAATAGAAAAAACCAAAGCCCAAAGCCAAATCCAAAAGTTGCACCCAAAAGCCAAAGTCAAAGGCTGTGGGAGCCATAAAATTTTTAGTGTCATGTTATACATTTGTAACCCATCCCCCTGCTATCCTTTTCGTCCTTTCTCCTATCCCCCTTTGTTGAGTGCATTTTTCGGCTTTATGTACGTATCCTTTCTATCCATTTTTTTTGTTGTTTCTGTGCACTTCGGCTCACTTGTTAAGCCGCTAACCAAATTTATGGCCAACGATTCCCCAGAGAGCTGGCGAAAAATGCATATTTTTTTGGCCAGGGACGGTCGGCGGGGCTGCCAAGGAGGTAGATTTTCGTGAGCCTGCCTAACGAGGATAACAATAAAGTAGGGGACCAACATACTAGATATACCTACATATAAGATAAATCCGGCATAACGCACCCTCCGAAAATTAGGGAATCTCATTTGAGAATTGTTTCAAATGAATTTCGTTGATTAAATAATATAATTCCAGCTTAAACATTTAGTTTTGTAAAAGTAATTGGAATATTAATTAATATTAAGGTGAAAGTTTTATTCTAAATAGTGTTTGAAGAATAATTTCGAAATGCTTTAAAGCTTTAAAACATATTATTGGAATCTTTTCCTCAAACCTCAAACACTCTACAATGCCTATGCCTTAGTATCCATATTTTTGTATTAGATTCATAGTCTATATTTTCTAGCTAGAATTTTTTGCCTATCCACAAAACCCAGCCCACAAGAATTTCATATTAGAGGAAAAAAACGCAGATTGGAACAATTAAAATTTCAGGCTGCAACAATGACAACTTCAAACGTCGAAGAATGAAGAGCAAAATGTGGCCCGCAGCTTTGGCCGACATTCCTGCTGGATTTGGATATATAATATATATATATATATACTTTCATATACATACGAGTATATCTATATAATACCCACATATAGCTGTGGCACCAAAAACCAGACTCCCAGGACCCGCGGCAACTGCATAAAATATGCCACCAAAGGCAAAAACCGGCTAGCAACAAAAAAAAGAAGAGAAGGAATATAATAAAAATAAAATAAAAATTTAAGAAAATATACATATTTTTCAGCAAAGAGCCGCAGCAGAGACGAGGACGAAAAACGAGCAAAATGCCGGAGACCCATATCGATGGGAAAAAAGGGGGACCCTGAAGTTGCAGGGGCGTCGCCAAGGGGAGTCCTTCGCAGCCTTCGCATCCTTCGCAGCCTCGCAGCTACGAAATTTGTGCAGCGCACCAAAACAACGTGCAAAATTTATGGCGCATCTTTTGCCGAGAATTTGGGAAAAGAGGAGCGCAGACAGGGATTCAAAAGCGAGACAGGGGCGCTGCAAAACAGGGGCAGGGCACTTGGCGCCAGTTGGGCAATTGTGTGTGGCATGAAATGAGAGCTGAGAGGTGTGCCACGAACATACTTAGCCATTTAAAATTTATTTGCCATCTTAAAACAAACCATTAAGTTTCTTAAATTAATAAATGAACTCTCTTTGAAAATGGCCAACTTTTGTGGAGCATAAAATTGTTATTCCTTAAAATTGAGTAACTTCTTTTCAAATATGGCAATAATGTAGCCTAAAAGATGTTTTTGTTTAAAATAGAATGCGTTTTATCAAGCTTCTTTCAAAACTTCCGTTTAAAACAACATTTTATGTAAAACAAAAACAATATTTTCCATATTTTATGATCTTCCCATTAAAAGAAAATTGCTGCTTAATTAAAGGTCATTATTTTTTGTGCTTTCCTTTTTTTGGCCAAGCCGCAACCGGAATTCGGCCCCAGCTCCCCATTCTTAGCCGCCCCTGTCCCTTTCCCTCCCTTTCCGCTAACCGCTTTTGGCCCACTTTTGAGAGTGGCCCGCAAAGGAGAGTGTGAAATATGGCTGACACTTGGAAGTTGGCCTTCGATTTTTCATAACAATTGCATATTTATATGGGCACACACAGCCTCACTTTCTCTCAATTTCTCCGCTGACTTGGCGATTATGCAAGCGCATAATAACTTTCCTTTTGCTTTCTCCGCCTTGTTTTTGCTTCAATTTCGGCAAAAAACAAAACCCACCAACTGCTGCCGGAAATACTGCTGCCTTAAATTCAATTTAAGGATATTAAATTCAAGCTGTTTACAATTTGTATTTTTAAACTCTTTTACAGAATCTTAACTTAATCAAAGCAATCAAATTTCAATTTATTGTTAATTAATTGATATTCAATTGAAAGCCCTTTTGAGAGACAATTCTTTGGTAATTAGACGGCTTAGACTCGTATGGAAATTCAGGTTGTGGCAACATCTGCTGGAAAGTGAAGCAACAAAATCTTCTTTGCTCTTTATGGCTCTATTTCTTTATATGTGTGAGTGTTTATGTGTATATGCAAATGTATGTGTTTATGAGTGTGTGTGTGTGTGTGTGTGTGTGAGTGTGTGAGTGTGTTTGGGTGGCCTCAATTTCCAGAATTTCCCCGGGTGCCACGGCAGAAGCTCTCCACTTGCCACTCCAATTCGCTCCTGCCCCCTGCACTTTGAGGGCTGGATTCACTTTTCCTCGTATTTGTCTGTTGCAAGCTGCATTTAAATGTGTGTCATGATGTTAATTTGCTGCACCGTCGGCTACACCAGCAAGCACTGATGGAAAAATAAAGATTTTGGTGAGAAAATATGAACAGAAAATGTAAACTATGCGATACCCGGAATCCAAGTATTGAAATTTGAGAAAAGGAAGCCTTACTTTTAGTTAAACTTCAAGCCTTTTCCCATGCGAGTATCGGGTATGAATATTCGTATATAATATTATATTTCATCTACAAGTATCGAGTATAAATAATCATATATTTTATAGCCATTTCAATCCCCCATTTCGAAGGATTTAGAATGATAAACTCCAACCTTACGTGGAAGCATATTAAGTAGGTATTTTGTGGCATCTGGGGACACCATATCTTTTTAGACTATCAAGTCTTTTCTCTCAGTGTCTCAGCTGTTACCAAGGGCCAGCTGATTTCGTCTCAGCCAGCTGCAAAGGATGAAAATTGGGAAAATGAGTGCTGAAGAGGCTTTTGGCCGAGGGGGGCTTTCGGTTTCTGAAGGCAGTTGCACGTTGCAACTTGCAACCGAAGGGAGGAGGAAAGGAAAATGTGGCGACACTTTGACTGCGACTACGACAGGCGGCCTGTCGTCAGTCTGTCTGCTCAGAATTGCAGACAGTGAGACAGTTGGATAGACTGGGGAAAGGACCAAGAGTCCTGAAAACCAAAAAGACAGTTGGCAAACGAAACTGCAACTGCAATTGCAACAGCAGCTAAAAATGCAACCGAAAACTGAAAATGAAACCGAAACTGTAACAGTAACTCTAACAAGGAATGGCCAAAAGGATATTTGGCCAAAAGCGAGGGCCAGGCATTTGTCAAAGTCATTAGGAAAACATGAAAATATATGTAAGAGCAAAGCACTCGGGAAAATTTAAGAACTTTTCCTAAAAACTTTAAATTATGTTGTTTATAAAATACATTTATGGCCCCTATTTTTTCTTAGTGCTTTGAATGATTTACTGCCACAAATTAGCCAAGTTTTAATTTCTTTGAAGGCCATAAGTTTTTGGCTAAAAGCTGAAATTTATGGCCAAGATAAATGAAAGTTTGTAAAGTTTCTCGAAAACATTTCTCACACATTTTAAGCGTTACAATTAATTCAATTTTTATTCGAATTGTTATGGCGATACGCCCACAGTTTTATGGGCTGACTTAAAAGGGCCAAAAAAGGACGAAAAAGGCCGCAAAAGTTACTAAGAAAATTGAAGCAGATGCAAGTGGAAGTGTGTCCTTGAGGCAGTTGCACATCCACATCCACACACATACACATACCACTGCTTAACTATTGCCCAAAGGCTTCAGAAAACATTGTAGTGCCGCCTCCCGTCCCTGGGTGTATTGCTTTTTATGGCCGCCAGAGTTTCAGTTTCCATTTTTCCTCCTGTTTCTTTTTTTTTTTGGCAACTGCTGCAACATGTGACGTCACAGAAGTAGCATATATGTTGAAGTTGGGCTTATCCGGGCTAAAAGGGGCGTGCTGGCCAAAGAAGCAGGAAGAGGCAGAAGGAGGCGGAGAAATGTGTAAATTGCTGCTGCATTTTGGGCATGTTTAATGTAATTACCAAAAGGCTTTCAGAGCCACATACACTCGCACGCAAACGAACATCAAAGTCATGGGTTTTATCCATTTTTTTCTGGTTGTTTTTTTTGTTTTCTTGCTCGGTAACTGCCTCTTGGCATTCCGCCAAAAATATCATTCTATAAAATACGAGTTTAAGCACAAGCACACAAAAACACAAAAGTCCAATAAGAAACTTCTTTCCAAAATAACAAAAAAAAAAAAAAAAACACAGAATCGAAAAGAAATGAGAAAAACAAAAAACGGAAAATTGCGCACTGAAAAATCAGCAAGAGAGAGTTTTTCGGCTTTCCCCTTCAGTGCTCCATGTATATAATTGTTTTTGTTAATGTATTGCATACATGACAGGCGTAAAAAAAAGGGGGTGGGTCTTCCACCCATTATTTGACAGGCTGCCTGACTGCCTGACTGCCTGGCGCCCTGCAATTCGTACAAAATAATATTTGGTATTTTCTATTTTGGCATTTTTTCATAGCCTACAATTCAATGGGTTTTTTTTTGTTTCTGCTCAAATACCAAATACAGATACGAATGCAGATTTGCAGATACAAAGATACGAAAATACACAGATACATAGATACAAAACAAACTTTAGATCTCAGCACTTAAACGATCCAAGTTATTTTTTGTATTTTTAAGCCAGCTGCTACCAGACTTAAAATGTAGTTACATTCTGTTCTATATTTGCAGAGTAAGAAAACAGTGCCATGATAAGAGAAATATATTAAAAAGAAATAAGACTATTAAACCGTGACTAAACCATATTGGATAGTTTACAAATTACATACATTTTAGGGTCTAAAATAATCCTCTGGAACGAAAGTTTCTTTATTAAAACAAAAACTTCTCTTTGCATAGTAATCCTTTGAAAGTATTTTTCCATAACAAACATTTTCCAATAAATATTTATTAAAAAAGGTAAAGGTATTTTCCATTTTATACTAAATATCCGGTTACTTTATTTTGCTGGAATATCGAATTATTTATTTACGAAGAATGCCACCCCTTCCTGTTTCCTTTAGTGTAGCAACACCCAAAAGCCAAAGTTTCGCTCCTTTGGCTTTCTTGGCTTCCTACTATATATGTGCTCCTTATTTTTTTTGTGCTGTCCCTTCCTTGTCCTTCTTGCCATATCCTTGGCGTATCCTTTTCGACTCCCCTTCCATCGTTATCCTGTCGCTGCTGTCAAGTGCAACACGAAATGCTCAACTCAAAGTTCTCCATGCGCTTCGTTCTTGATTTAGTTTACTTTAGTCACGTTTATTGCGCTTTTAGGACAGATATCTTCACTTCTCTGCCCTTTTCTCTACCATCTTCCTTTACTTTTTTTACTTTTATTTGTTTATTTTTTTCCTGCCTTCCTTCTAGCCTTTCTCCCTTGTGGATGTGAAGCAGGCGAGGCAAACAATTCGAGTGCCCGGAGTTCGAGTTCGAGTGGGGCAGGTGGTGCTGCAGGTGCAGGTGCCACCAGAGTGCCAGCTGTGGGGCAGCTCGTTAAACGAATCTTTTAGGCCCTCCACAGCCTCTGTGACCTCCTATTTATATATACATACTTTTCTATACATTTTTTTCATTATTGTGAAGCCCGCAAGAAGGAGGCAGTTCGATTTTGATAAAGACACAAGAAATGCGGTGGGAATTGCCTTTGGTATATTCTTGCGTAACTCTTGAACATTCGATTAATAAAAAGTAAAGTAAATTAATTTTTCTTTTTTCTTTTTATATTGAATATAAACGTCTCAGCCATTCCACAGCCGATTTTGGAATGGAATACCATTTTGGAATCAGAACTTCGTTTTGCTTTGATCTTTTGATTTGGAAAATCGAACGACAAATTTTCGACCACTTTTTTCAGAATTTTAAAAGGGGTACCATCATGAATTTTTGCAAAAATCGTATTAATCGGAATTTTGAGCTTTTCGTTTACTTTTTTAACAATCATTCGGCCATTTCTAAACCGATTTGGAAACGGAATACCATTTTGAAACCAGAACTTCGTTTTCCTTCGATCTGCATTCAAGAATAAGGTAAATCGAACAAAAAAAATTTCGACCTATTTTTTCAGAATTTTGAAAGGGGTACCATCATGAATTTTTGCAAAAATCGTATTAATCGGAATTTTGAGCTTTTCTTTCACTTTTTTATCAATCATCCGGCCATTTTTAAACCGATTTGGAAACGGAATACCATTTTGAAACCAGAACTTCATTTTCCTTGGATCTGCATTCAAGAATTAGGTAAATCGAACAAAAAAATTTCGACCTCTTTTTTCAGAATTTTGAAAGGGGTACCATCATGAATTTTTGCAAAAATCGTATTAATCGGAATTTTGAGCTTTTCTTTCACATTTTTATCAATCATTCGGCCATTTCTAAACCGATTTGAAAACGGAATACCATTTTGAAACCAGAACTTCGTTTTCCTTCGATCTGCATTCAAGAATAAGGTAA
Organism: Drosophila vallismaia; assembly: GCA_035047325.1. Classification (NCBI taxonomy): domain Eukaryota; kingdom Metazoa; phylum Arthropoda; class Insecta; order Diptera; family Drosophilidae; genus Drosophila; species Drosophila vallismaia. Next base: position 7,190,591 of record JAWNPU010000025.1, on the reverse strand, counting down.
ATCGAACAAAAAAAATTTCGACCTCTTTTTTCAGAATTTTGAAAGGGGTACCATCATGAATTTTTGCAAAAATCGTATTAATCGGAATTTTGAGCTTTTCTTTGCCTTTTTTAACAATCATTCTGCCATTTCTAAACCGATTTGGAAACGGAATACCATTTTGAAACCAGAACTTCGTTTTCCTTCGATCTGCATTCAAGAATAAGGTAAATCGAACAAAAAAAATTTCGACCTCTTTTTTCAGAATTTTGAAAGGGGTACCATCATGAATTTTTGCAAAAATCGTATTAATCGGAATTTTGGGCTTTTCTTTGCCTTTTTTAACAATCACTCTGCCATTTCTAAACCGATTTGGAAACGGAATACCATTTTGAAACCAGAACTTCGTTTTCCTTCGATCTGCATTCAAGAATAAGGTAAATCGAACAAAAAAAATTTCGACCTCTTTTTTCAGAATTTTGAAAGGGGTACCATCATGAATTTTTGCAAAAATCGTATTAATCGGAATTTTGAGCTTTTCTTTGCCTTTTTTAACAATCATTCTGCCATTTCTAAACCGATTTGGAAACGGAATACCATTTTGAAACCAGAACTTCGTTTTCCTTCGATCTGCATTCAAGAATAAGGTAAATCGAACAAAAAAAATTTCGACCTCTTTTTTCAGAATTTTGAAAGGGGTACCATCATGAATTTTTGCAAAAATCGTATTAATCGGAATTTTGGGCTTTTCTTTGCCTTTTTTAACAATCACTCTGCCATTTCTAAACCGATTTGGAAACGGAATACCATTTTGAAACCAGAACTTCGTTTTCCTTCGATCTGCATTCAAGAATAAGGTAAATCGAACAAAAAAAATTTCGACCTCTTTTTTCAGAATTTTGAAAGGGGTACCATCATGAATTTTTGCAAAAATCGTATCAATCGAATTTTGTGGCTTTTCTTCCCCTTTTTTATGCATATTTTGAATATTTCGCAACCGATTTTGGAATGGAATACCATTTTGGAATCAGAACTTCGATTTCCTTCGATCTGCTATCAAGGATTTGGAAAATCGAACGAAAAAATTTTCGACCTCTTTTTTCAGAATTTTCAAAAATCGAGTTGTTGACCAAAAATTATGTTTTGACTGTGTTAACTTGCCCAATTTTTTCATTTTTTCGCCATTCATCCTTTTTCTCTTTCAAAATTTAAAAATATTAAGTAAAATATTAATTAAAATAAATTGTCAAGATGTTAGCCAAGTTTCGAACCCACTTACGATATTCGCTTCTGAATACCAAAACACATACTAGGTAACGAGTTTTTGGTTATTTTTTAGTTTGAGTTGAAGGGTTAGGGAAACAAAAACATTTTTATTGTCAATCAAAGTGCAGAAGCCTATAAATCTGGTCTAATTGACATGAAGAATAGATATGTATGTATATAATGTTCTAGAAATTTGAAGCATACCCATAACCATCGAGGGAGTTGCGTTGCAATTGCTGCTCCCGAAGTTGCAACTTCCGCTCGGCGATCTTTTTCTGTTCTTCCTTTTGCTCGAGTTGTTCCTTTTGGTGTTGTTGTTGCTGCTGCTGTTTCTTTCGGTGCTGGCGGTCCTCCCCGAGGCCATATAATCCGGCTACGGCGGCCATGCCAGGACCAGATCTTGATCCTTGACCAAGAGATCCTTCTAACTTCTCACTCTACCTCACTTGTCCGGCGGATTTTTGGTTCTTAACTGGATGCTGTTGTTGTTGTTGCTCTGTTATGGACCGATTCCATTGGCCACGATTGCCATTCGATCATTGTCACATTTATTAGCATTTTTAGGAGAATTTTCTCTAGCATTTTGGTAAACTATTTTCACTTTTTCATCGCTGATTCGTTCATTTTGGTATTCTTTAGTTTTGGAAAGGGTTTTACTTGCTAATTAAATGGTAATTTGTCACTCGTTTAGGCAACTTACAAAAGTGTTTAGTAAATATTTATAATATTTTTATAAGAATAATAAAACCGAACAAAGATCCGTGAGTTTTTTTCTTTTGAATTTAAACTTAGTATCTCCTAATAAATGGAAACTAAAGCCGCGCTTAGCTGGTTATATTGTGTATGTGACATATTTGTTTTCAGTGCATTACCTAGAGTCTAGCAAATCAATTAGTTATTCCCGCCCACTTCCTTTGCCAGAGCTGAGCCTTATGTAACCATTGCGTAATGCCAGCCATAATTGCATCGCTGTCGGTTCTGTTTTGTTGTTGCTTGTTTAGCTTGAAGCACACTGCTGGAAAAGTAAACAAAAAACAGTAGCAACTTCCCCGTAGCGCCACAGCCACCACCGCCACATCCGCATTCGTAAAGCAAAGGAAAGTGAATCACATCGAATCGAATCGAATCGAATCGAATCGAAATCAAACACAAAGCTGGCTTTTGCGTCGCATGTGGCATGTTCAATGCGGCATTATCTATTATCAATATGGAATTCGGCCTCCTCACATGCCCCACCAGATACACTTGCCCCTCCTGCTAAACCTGCCCCACCTTGTACACCTGCCCCAACTGTGTGCCTTAATAAATTATGTTTCTGTTTGATTTGAAAGCCAAAATCTCCGATTCAAATTATTTGCCAAGAAACAACTAATTAGAGATTAAGGAGATTAATTACTAAAGTTCATATATATTTTATATGCATTCTATCCACAAAATACCAAAGATATTTATACATTTAGGAAATCTATAGGATCTTACTTTAAAAGGACAAACATCCTAGAGTCCTTAAGCTGCAATACTAGTGCTTTTATGACCCCACTCATTTCTGGTCCATAAAAACCATTCCAAAGCATTTCGCAGCCAATTAGCCCTCATCTCAGAGGCCAAGATGCCAAATTGCAGTTTTGTGACTCAAGCAGCATTTAATAAGCCAAAAAGGGCTAAGAACCTGGCCAAGTTCTGGCCAGGAAGGGAGGCTTAAATCAGCTCGGGAAATTGCTTCCGTGTTGAAATTGAGTTAACAATGCTGGCTCGTTGGGGGCTCAGGTGTCGCCAGAAGGAGAGGTACACAGATATTAAAACAAGAACATAAGAACAGGACAGGACTACAAATAGAGAGAGAGAGAGAGAGAGAGAGATAAGAAGAGAGAGAGAGAGATGGAAAGAGAGGGCTCAATGGCTGATGGTTCGGTTTTTATTGATTTATGCGCCCTCGCATCACGTATACGCCTCGTGTTGCTTTTGCTTTTGCTTTTCAGCACTAATCTCGTTCAGCTGGCAGACTGTGGTGCTAAGGTGGTTCTGTGCCTGGTGGCTCTGTGTATGGTGGCTCTGTGTGTAGTGGCGGGGGTGGTCCTGGGATGGGATGGGGTGCAACAGTGGCCATTAAGTGACAGTTGCCCGGCTGCACAGTACAGGCTTAAAATGCAATGCCAAACACTTGCGTTGACGTTGACGTTGAGGTTCATGTAAGCGCATTAACTCATACAGCTAACAAAGAGGGGCAGAGAGGATGGGCAGGGGAGAGAAGTGTAAAAGGGAATGGCGTAGTGGGTGGGGGAAATCGTAATGGAGAGCCATAGGCCTCGACCATCAAGCACCGCCAAGGTCAGGGCCAGTGAATGGCTGGGGGACAAGTCCATTGGCCATTCAATTATGTCTGTCCGCAAACTCGTGGGGGAAGACTCGGAGAGCCCCAAGACTGTGTCCCATAGATAAAATGCCGTTATTAAGAGGGGACATAAAAAAATTGAAAAAATATAGAGAGCGTGTGCGGAGGCGTATCCATAGTACTTGGAACTGAGGGGCTTAAGCGATGCATTGATACATCCTAAAAATAAAACGAAGAGTGTTTGGTAATTGTATTTTTAATTGAATCAAAGGAAAAAAGGTTAACATTAGCCGTAAGTACTTTTCTCTTTTCTTTAGAAAAATATCTGGTTTCATACAGTCTTTATTATCCTTCCTATGAAAAAAAAACTCCACAACCAATCAAATTAAAATCAGGACCTCAAATGACAGCCTTGTATTTCCATGTATCTCGTTTGTAATTTGTAATTTGAACGCTCATCCTTATTATTATTAATGTGAACATATTCCGGATTGGCCGCAACATTGAGGTGGGCTTGGTCCTTTGCCTTTCGGGGCGTCCTTTTCGAGGAAAGTCCCCCCGCAAACCCATTCAACTCATTATTAAATTAGAATCAACTAAATTAAATGAGAGAGCTGTGCTGTGTACGTGTGTGAAGGAGAGTGGGTGGCCTCGTGGAGGTGGGGAGGTGTGTGTGTGCGCGTTGAAGCGCATCCTGGGCAACCACACACACCACCACCCAATCCCTGACAGTCCCCCTTTCACCAACTTCTTCCTTTGCCTTTAATTGAGTTGCGCGCTAATTTGAAAGCAATAAAACAAAGCCAGGTTGAAAGGGGAGGTTTTGGTTGGCTAGCCAACCCCCGTCTGCAAACCAGCCCCCTCTTTGCAGCCCGCATAATGCGTATTTAATGCACTTCCAGCATCCTTTTGCAAATTCCCCAAACGGACCATCAGGCTAAGCGAGATTTAGAGTTCAACTTGGCTTGGGCTTTGGCCTGTGGCTCAAAATGTCATGTTCAAATCCAAAATTGCATTATTACCAAATGGAAAATTGAAAGCGACCATTATGAAGGAAGATGGGCTTAGCACAAAGGAATTTCTGCATAAAATCCAAAATTGACGAAACCGAAACGACAACAAAATAAATAATTCAAACTAATGACAAGAAACTCTTTGGGGGTCGTCCTCGAATCCATCCTTTTCGCTTGCTCTCTCTCTCTTGAGTGGTTTAGCCATCTCTTTCGCTGGAGCAATATATATATATATATATATTATGTATAGTCGCAAAAATATATGGCTTAGATGTGGCAGCTTCCCGTGGTTCCCCATGGTGCCATAAACATTTCCAAACGTTTCGCTTTCGCTTGGTTTATGCACACAAATTATTGTTTTATGCACACAAGACACCGGGGACATGGGCGGGGACATTGACGGGGGTATCAAATGGCGGAGGAAACTGGCAAGAGTTGAGGGGACGGGCATCAGGGGACGGTGGACGGTGGACGGGGGGTGTTAGCTGTTTAATCTCCACTTTAGCCAAAGGGGGCTGTGGTTGCGTTTCAGTTTGCCTTCCACTTGGCTCAGAGAACACAGATTGATTGATTTGTCAGGAGATGCGGTTTGAGATGCAGTGAAAAAAATACGATTTTCAACTAAATTATTTCCTCCAAATATATTTTCCTCAATTATGAAAACCTCATTAGAATATTTATATTCTTTATCCAAAAAGGATATGATTTAGGGTTCCCAAAAAATTAAAAAACCTTCTCCGTTTTCTTAAGGACTTTTTCTCTAAATGTTTCAATAATGGCAAAGTGTGGGCATAGCCGAGTAACCGAATAGCCCGCTAACCAGATAATAGGGTAACGGGGTAGCCGTGTTGCAAGAGCGTGTTGCAAGAACGCCAAAACCATTTGCATCGCTGGCTGGCCAACGGCAGCGGCAACCGTGGCATTGACATGAGGCAAAGCCAGAGCCAGAGCCGGAGCCGGAGCCAAAGCTAAACAAAAAGCATTTACCGAGGAAGGCAAATACAAAATTTATCGATTACTAAATGACAGCGGAAATGCCAATGAGAAAGGTTGGGGCCACACAATAACACGGAAAAGGGAATTAGAATTCGAATTCGAACTGAAATTTGGATGGGGAAGGGAAATGATGTGAATTGTGAATGTTGAACGGGAACAACAAATTGGAAATGACAGACAAGCGCCGACAAATATCAGAACTGACTTTCTTTTTTTGTTGTTTTCTTAGGAAAAAAAAAATGGGGGAAAAACACGAGTAATGGGTTCCATGACCGGGGCTGAGAGGGGTGTGTGTGCGTGCGTGCATGGTCATTCCCCCAAAGACACCCGAAAAACACCCAAAAAGCACCCACAACCAGGTCCCTCACCGTTTCACCCACACCTCTATCATTTAGTGAGTAAACAAACCACACACCGAAAAAAAAAACCACGCCCTGGTTCATTGGTGTATTTATTAATTGCCAGATGTCAGAATCCAAGCCAGGAGCCAAGAGCCCGTAGCCGGGAGCCAGGAGCCAGGAGCCAGGAAATGATTCATGGGAATTTCCCATATTGCTCCGCCATTAAAGTTTCGCTTTCACTTAATTGAAATTCTTTATGCAAATTTTTTCATCTGGCAATTGCAATTGCAATTGCAATTCTGCATCTAAATAAATGTATACATTTGACCTGGCAATGCAAATATTTAAAGCACAAACATATACAAAACCAGTTTTGTTTGCTTTTGGTTCATAAATTCATTTTTAGTTGAAATTAAAATGGGAATTCTTTACTTCAATAAATTCAAACAACTTTAAAGCATATTTGTGTTGCTTTTGTTTGGGCTCTAAAACTTCTCAATTGTTTCGCCTAAAATAATTGTTGAGAGAAAGGACAAGAAAAAGGCCCCAAAAAAGGCATTATCAGCTCATTTCCTATGTTAACCTCTCACTTTTCCACAACATTTTCACTTGACTAGAGATTTTCACTTGAAAATTGCAAAGGTTGTCAAAGTTGAATTTCTGCTTGCTGGCTTTTGCCTTTTTTGGTCGAAAATGTGTGTGAGAAAAGCTAACTTGGCTCTTCTGCGGCCCGGACAGACCAAACATAATTGACATACATACATGGTCTGACCACAAGGGATACAGTGACAGAAAAACGATCTACTTTAGGGAGATTCAAGAATAGAGTTCAAAAAAAGAGTTCATAATCAAACATTTAGTAATCTATTCTTGTATAATTCTCCCAATACTATTAATTATTTATTTATAAACGGTTAAAAAAATAAACCTTTTTAAATTCCCTTCATTCTTTTTGTTGACTGAAACCAAATAGCAGAATCTTTTTGCTTTCTTTGTCCAGCAAGGACAAGGTTTTTACTATTAATTTACGATAATTTCGATTTAAGCGCGATGGCATACCAGAAAAGTATGCTATGGTTTTTGTTTTTGCTGAATTTCTGCCTTCGTTTCCTGCCACTTTTTTTTTATTTTGGCCAGGACGAGTAGAACGAGTCTGCCACAAATTCTGGCATTTTGTTGTTGGGCCAACAAAATTTTGTGTGTGTTATTTTTGGCCTGCTAATACCATTAAAACTTTTTGTCTAACATAACCAAAAACCAACACCAACAAGCCAGAATGAATAAGGCAATCGCAAAAACAACGGCAAGGACTCGAACTCAACTCAAACTCGACATTCTAGTCAGCATAGAGCGGAGCAATTAAGTTTTCTAACTAAGGAGAAAGTGTTTGGACTTGATTGGTACTGCTTTATGGAGTTGGAAAGTTTCAAAGAGGTTTAATTTCTTTAAAATAATTGAGCACACTAGGCGTATGAGTAATATTTTTGTACTGAGGACTTCTGATACTTCGCGTATTTTAAATCCTTTAGGCGCTTGGATTTTGTTACTTAAAACAAAAATAATACCTGGGATTTTTTCCCCAATTTTGCATTCTTAATCTGGAACACATGGCGTATGAGTAATATTTTTTGTGATAAATTACTCATACGCCCTGTAGTCCAAATATTGTTTAGAAATATTTCAACAATCTTGTTAAAACCTTGTAGTTAATGGATTTTACAAAAGAATAACATTTTTATTCTTCAAAATACAAATTAATAAATCGTAGGGGAAGTTTGCTTGAATACATGGCGTATGAGTAATATTTCTGTTGAATGAGAATAATTCCTTGCCTTGCTTAAACGAACTTGTTGGTTATATTTTGAGAGCATCGTTTGCAAAACCCGACGTGAGATTGATGTTGCTGCAACAAATTGCTCATACGCCCTGTCGTCCAGCAACTTTGTAGTTCAACTTCAACTCCAGCATACCCCAGGTGGAAAAAAGGCAAAAGGATATATTTAGCTTGCCCCGAAAGCGAACAGGAAGTGCCAGAGGAAGAGGAACTAGTAACAATGTTGCTTGTTATTAACATTTATAGTTTCGTGTCGACTCGACTCGAGGTTGGCCGCGCCCCGTCTCTCGTCTCTCGTCTCTGTTGCACGCCCTGTTGGTTACCAACTATCCTATCCTATTCCCCGTTCTGCCCCGTCTCTGTCCGGCAATTTGAAATTTGTAAACTAAAGCCAGTGGACTGACAATGTCTCGGCTTTGGCCAGAAGTTCATTTCTGGACGGCATCGGACGACTGACTGGGCACGTGACTTTCAAACTTCAGTGCCGGTTGGCCGTCGTGTGAAAGTTTTTCCCCCCAAAAGCGCGTTTCATTTAATGAACTTTTTTTTTTGGTTTCTGGGTTGCAAGGTGGATGAGTGTGGCAGGGTGGCAGGGTGGCAGGGTGGCAAGGTGGCAAGGTATGCAAATCGATGGAGAGGACACACGAAAATTAAGCTGCACAAATTTAATTAGGCTAAGTGCAGTCAAAATCAATGAGGCACAGGTTAAGCAGATAACCTTTGAACGGTCTTCTCGTTTTAATTAAAGGTACGAAAGTCCTTTTGCATTTCGTTTTTACTATTTCTGTGTGTCTGAGTGTGTGTGCCTGAGTGTGTGTGCGTGTGTGTGTGTGTGTGCGTGTTAGCCAAGTTCTAATTCCTTCTGTGTGTGGTTGTTGCTATATCGATTTTGCTTACCAAAAAGGCAGGAAAACAAAAAAAGAGAAAAACCGGGCTAGCGAGTGAAAGAAAGTTCCTTTGGTCAGGGCGTGTATTGCACCTGGAACTGGAATATATATCAGAGGGTTAAAGCCGAGGCACAACACGATTTTTATAGACCCAAATGAGAGTGAGACAAAAGCAGAGAAAGGGACAGCAGGCAGGGACAGGGACAGGGACAGGGACTGAAAGAGAAAGCGATAGGGGCTAAAACGAGACCGGGTTCCGAAAAGTGAACGAGCAAGCGAGACCTGACATTCGCGTATTTTTATGTTAATTTTTATTGCTCATTTTTACTGTTGCTGCTTGTGGTTGCTCTTGGCACTGCTGCTGCCATTTGAATTAATTTTATTTAATTTGTGATTGTTTTCCACAGGCTCTTCTCTCTGCCTTTCTGTTCTCTGCCCAATTGTTTGTTTATTTTTGCCTAATTTGCCTCTCAGCTTATATAAGCTTAACAAAAAGAGCCTAAAAAGGAATCTCCTTTTCCCAGAACACCAACTTGACACTCCAAAGTCTATAATTTTAATTTAAATTCTTGGAATGAAATTACCTTTCATTTCTGTTTGCCTGCCGAAGAAAATGAGTCTTGAATTTGCTAAAAAAGAAAGGGGTTTTTGTGTTTTCTGCTGCATAATTGAAATGCATTGCACTCGCCTCACCATCATCATCATCATCATGATGACGATGGTCGTTCCGCAATTGCTAATCGATTCCGAAAATGCGATTCGAAATTCTATTTAAGTATTAATGAAATTTTTCATCCGGCAACTAGAATGGAAGCCAGAAATGAGTGCAAAAAATAAGTCAGACAAAGAGTGGAAAATGAGGAAAATGTGCGTGCTTTCTGCCATCGCCTTGCGTTTCAGCTTCAGTTGCTTGTTGGGTTTTAGCGATTTTCTGCATGATTTCGCAAAGAATTTCGCACGACAGGGGACGGACGGATGGACAGGGAAGTCTTTGCCTGATAGAAGAGTCCTGCTCTCCAAATCCAACCTGCCCTCTTGCCCATCAGCTCAAGAACTCAAGAAGTTTTAGTTTTAGATCAGTTTTAAGCCAGCACTTGTACTGGATGTTTTCGATTTTATAAGCTGCAACTTTTAGGACTATAACTTTTCTTAAGGATTGTTCAGTATTGCAAAATTTAAAAACAAGAACTGATTTATGAATTTCAAGTTTACTTTTTTTATAATTTCTTATTATTTGTGAAAATAAATTTACTTTTTAATATAAAAACCTAGGAAACCTGGCTTGTGTGAGTTTTATAATTTTTGTAGCATACTTTTTTGGGCCGGAATGTTAAGTTTAGTTTAAGGATACAAGGAACACATTTTCTACGGTAATTAAACAAAAGTTCTTTCCAAAGTAACCCCAAGCTACGATTACTTTCAGTTTCGGAATAATCCAGGGTACAGTAGCTTCGGGTTATTGCAGCCAGAAGCTTGGCTGTTTATTGCCATTTTATTCTTATATTTTTATTCGTTTTTTTCCTTGGCTCTCTCCGCTTGGATTTGGCTTTCACTTGAACCCTTAGCCCCCGCAGGCCCCCCGTTGGCCCTCGTGCCCAGCAATTGTTACAATTTTTACCGCTGCTGTTGCCGGCGGCATCTTTTGAAGGATTCGCTTACCCGCTGTGCGATGTCTGGCAGGATAATGCGAACAAGTGGATGAAAATGTTTGACACGGAACAACAAGGAGCAGCGGGAGCCAACTGCAGTTATCCCATCAGCAAATTCCACTCCCCTGGTGGGGGGGGCCCCACCATCTCTCCAGCACTCGATCACCGCCCCCATCCCCCCTCCTTTGGATACCCATACAAACAGAGCTGTGTATGCCGTGCTGTGGCCTCCTGTCTGCTTCTTCCTGCTGCTTCCGTTTCCGCTTTTTGTGCAGCAGCAGAAGCAGAAGCAGAAGCGGCAGCAGCAGCTGCTTTTTGCTACTTGCTTCTTGTTTGGCCTTTGGGCGCAAATTTGAAAATAATTTACAATGACGTCACCAGTGCATATGTTTTATATAACACTTTTTTGTTCGCCACCCCAATGCTTTTCATTTACATTTATTTCCCTTTATTTTATCATACATATATGTGAATAAATTTTATTTTATTTGCAGCATGCGTATGCTTGACCTTCAAATTGGCTTCAAGCCACCGCCACCGCCGCCGCAGATCAATAAATATTTTCTCTGCCACCCGCCATTCTTTTTTTGGTTTGTTATATTTCTGTTGCTTGTTGAGTCGTAAAAAGAATTACGCAAAAAAAAAAAAAAACAGAAAAAAAGAAACAAAATAAAATAGAAGAAGAAAACAAATAAAACGAGAGAGGAAGACTAAATAAAACTGTGAAAACCCGGGGCCGCAAAATGCACAAAAACGAAAAACCGAAACCTTCCAAAAAAAAAAAAAAATACAAAAAACAAAAAACAAAAAAAAAAGAAATGAAAAACGAGGAAGAAATTTTCAGGGGGTTCACACAGATATTTGAATGTGTTTGGGCTTGTTTGCATGTGTCTGTGTGTGAGTGTGAGTGTGTTTGCTGGCTATGTTTGTTTCAAATTAAAATCACGCAGCGCACGTGCAATCTACAAACACACACACACACACACACACAGAGAGAAACCCTCACACCAATACCCCCACAAGGATATGGATATGGATCTGTATTTGTATGCGTTTCCACCTCACGGCAGCATATTAAAATGGCCAAAAAACTCGCCAACGCCGCAGTGCGTAACTTTCTCCGCCTTTCTCCTAGTTTTCGGAGAAAGCCGTGAGAGCCCCCCCCCCCCCAAGTAAAAGCCACTGGCTAGAGATTCCGGGGATCCGGCCGAATAATTTACAATAACCAGGCTCAAAATAAATGAAACACTGAGGAAAATCCATTAAAAAATAAAAGCGGAAAAATCCAAAGATTATTTTTAAAAATACAAAACAAAGACTTTAAAGTTTTATTGAAAATAATTCTAACATACATAAGAACCTTTTTTGAACTCTTTTAAGTGCCTATTTTTTTCAAATTTAAATATTTATTATATATATACCATATTTAATCCAAAAAATACTTCTTATTTATCCTTTTAATAACTGCTTTTTAACATTTGGAATAAAATTTCAAACTAAGAGCTACAAAAAGTTCGCCTAAAAATTTATCAAAAACTCTCTTCAATGATTTGGGAATTAAGCCGTTTTTTTAAGTGTATGCATGTGTGCAGAACCACAAAACATATGCGCATAAATATATATACTTTTACATATATAAATACTTGTACATACATAAAGCAATTGGGCCAAAACTAAATGGCCAGAACTGGCGGAAAGGACACCAAAAGAAGAAGCACCCCACACTCCCGGGAAACGGGAGAAAGGAAAAGAGTTTTTGGCCATAAAAATGAGGAAAAGCCAAATATGTGGAAATCTTTCAATCAACGTTTTCTGCGTTTTCTTTCGGTTTTGTTTCATTTTTGAGAAGAAACAAATAAGATGAAGGAAGAGATACTAAAGTCAACACTTTCGAATCCACTCGATGAACAGGGAAAGCAGAGAAAGCCTTTCCTAGGCATTAGGAGAGCTTAGTGAGTATTTCCCAGCAACGGTGGGGAGGCGTTGTGGGATCCTTGGAGGGGATTCGAGGAGTGTTGCAAGCCAAAAGGGATTTATTAGACGGGGAGCCTATGCCATTGTTGCCATAACCACTTAAAGGTGCAGAAGCGGCGTTAAAGGGGGTACTGTTGCAAATATATTTTAAATTCTAATTTTAATATTTGTATAAATTAATTGTTCTTAAAAAAATGTCTGTTTTTTTGATTATAAAGAGGGGTTCGTTGTTTTTTAGACTACGCCTCTGTTTTGAAGGAAAAACTCGACGCTTTTACGATTTGAGCTTGAGCTAAGCCTAAAAAAAAAAACAAAATAAGCGGGCAATGTGCGTGCGAATGGCCTCCAATCCATGGCACTCTCCCCCTAACATCTGTGGCCAAAAAAGGAGGGTTAGGGCGGTGAGGAGGGAAACCTACTTGTATTCAACCGCAAACTGCTTTTGTTTTATGATGTTTCACTTGCCAGTTGTTGCTCGAACTTCCCTAACCAAGCCACGCCCCCTGTGCCCCCTACGACCCCTTAGCCACCTTGCCACCTAGCCCCTCTGCCCCCCGGTTCTGTTGCCACAGCTGCTTGCATGCAAAGTTCAATCAAAATAAATCAGTTGCCTAGAACATTATACAAAAGGAAAGTGGAGGAGGGGGGGAGGGGGGGCACTGGGGGCATTGGGGGTTAAGAGCTGTGTGGCAGCCGTGGCTGGAGTGGATAAGGGTTAACAGAGAAGGCAGAGCTGTCGAGCCGTCACGGCAAAGTCCCGTACTACCTTTGCTGCCCCTGCCCCACCATTGACTGCTTCAACTCTTCAAGTGCCCAATTAATTTTTGGCGTGTGCGAGTCAAACTTGAATTTAATCGCAAATACAATAAAAAAACAGAAAAAACAAGGCGTAAAAAAAACAACAAACAATATTTAAAGGAAAAACACAAAAGCGAACAAAGGTAAAGCCTGGCAAGGTTTCATATCCTTAAACTAGAAAGTAGAAAGTATAAAGTATAAAGTAGAATGTAAATTTAGAGATCAGTTTTCTCAAGGAGTTTTGATTTACAATTGCAAATTGGGTCAAATTCTAGTTTCCTTTTTTTTTTTGGCTTTTTTTGGCTTCGAGTGCCGCCACCGCCCCTAGTCTCTTCTCGTCTGTTTCTTTTTTTTTCGGGGGTCCTTTTTTTGACGGCGCCAATGCGTCGTATGAGCAATTTTCCAGTTTTCTCTTTAGGCTCTTTTTGGCCACTTTTAGGCCACTGGCAACCGAAATGGAAATGGTAATGGAAATGGAAAATGGCAATAGAAATTGAAGTTGCTTATGTAAGCACAACTTCAATGGGCTCCTCTCTTTCTGACTTTCTTATTTTCGCCCGTTTTCTGTCTCGCACTCTGTTGGTTGCATGCCCCAAAGCCCCCTCCGGCTGGCCCCGCGAACCTAGACTAGAGTGAAATATTAATTAACTCGACCTGCAGCCACAGCCTGAGGCTGCAACCGGGGGTGGCGCCCCCTCAAAGCATATTATGCTGGCCGTGTCCGGGTTCGAGTGCAGCCCGAAGTAGGGGGCACAGGTTGTAGTCCGGTAGTGCATTAATTAAGGTAAACAAACACAGAGACCCGGAGACGCAGAGACCCGGAGACGCAGAGACGCAGGGACGCAGAGACTCGGAGACTCCGAGACTCCGAGACCCACCGAGAAACACAGAGAAACACGGACTGCCTAGCATCCCGTATTCTGAGCTAAGCCGATCTTGGCTCAGCTGGTCATGTCCTATCCAGTTCATTCATGTCCAGTCATGTCCAGTCGTGTCCAGTCTTGTCTCTGTCTTGTTCCTGTCTTGTCCTTTCTTTGCGGAACGTGCAACTGAATGTCCATTTTTTTAAGCTGGTTTAAACACCTTTTAAGTGGAGTTACTCTTTCTTTTCCTTTCTTTGTTTCTTTGTTTCCGTTTGCTTTTCCTTTTTTTTCTATTTTTTTAGCTTTCTTTACTCTTCAATTGTCGTGTGCGGCACGCACTAAACAACAACAACAACAGCAATGGGGGCTACAAAAATATTCACATACACTCTGGCACTTACAAAAAAAAATTAAGAAAAAATACTAAACATCGCGCGGCACGCACTAAATTATTTAATTCTATTTTTTTGTTTTTTTTTTTAAGAACGGTAAACGAGCGGCATTTTACCAAAAAATAACTTGGATATTTTCTAATAAAAAAAGAGTTACAAAAAATGAAAGTTAATTGAAGTTTTTAGAGGAAACTTCAATAATTATTTCCTGATGAACTCACAAACTGAATGATTGACTAAGTGACTATTTGACTGACTGATTAACTGATTGAGTGACTGACTGACTGACTGACTGACTGACTGACTGACCGACGACAGTCGCCGCCAAGCGCGGAACGCGTTGCACGATTACGTTGTAACGACGTGACTGCGACTGCGACGACTGAACCGAACGGAGGCGCTGCAAAAGTGTCCATCAGCCGCAGCAATGGCAGCAGCAAAGGCAGCAGCAGCAGCAGCAGCAGGCAGGCAGCCAGGCAGCAGCAGCAGCGCCCGCCATGCCACCTAACGGCACTTCGCCATTGCTACGAAGGCAGCCGAACTCATACGAAGTCCAGCCGACTGCCGCACGAAGTTGCCGCCGACAGTCTTTCGGCTACAAAAACAAAACAAACACATAACGAAAAGAAAGGAAAGAAAATAAAACAAAAACAAAAATGCCGAAGCGAGCACGTGCGATTTTACCGTTTGCTGCATTGGCCACGGGATCGTATGGAGTGATGGACGAGAAAGTAGGAGACAGGGAAGAAAGGAGCAGAGAGAGAGTGGCCGAGAGGGAGAGAGGGAAACGGAGTAGACAGAGACGGGATGGCGTGGAGTTCCCAAAGCTGCACTGCTGCTCCTGCTTGGCGCCTCTGCGTGTTGCGTGCTGTACGATTGTATGTGTGTGCTGAGCTGAGCCAAGCTCCGCTGTGTGGTATGTGTGTGTGTGGCAGGTACCGCTTGGCCAAAGCCGTACTGAGCTGGGCAAAAGGCAAATAGTTTTAGTGCCACTTGGCACGAACACAGAGACCAAAAGCAGGCCCAAAAAACACAAAACCCAAAACCCAGAACCCCGAGCCCCGAGCCCAAAGCCAAAGCCAAAAGTGTAGCCTGGGCGAACATGGCTGAGCAAGAAGAGCGGGAAGAACCGGAGGGACACTGGCGACACTCGGGCACCGGCCAATACAACCGCACTTGGACAACAACAAGAACCAGGGGGGAGCTGTGTTAAACAAAGCAAATGCCGCTTGGGGCCGCTAAGGCGGCGACCAAAACATGAAAACTAGGTGAAAACTGTAAATGAACCAAACACACACACACACACACACCAAAAACACACACAAACATACGTGGCAAGTGAAAATCGAATCGAAGGAGAAACCACAAAAGCCGAAGCCCACGCCCCCCTCCCCCATAGCCCAGCCCCTTAGGAAGCCCCCCTGAGGTGTGTGCCACAACTATTTCTACTCTATTATTAATGTGTGTTTTAAAATGCCGCCGGGCTCGTTATGCTCCACCATTGTCGGGCTCCACTTGATTATAATAATGCGAATAAATGCACACCCCCCGCACACACACCCCCCCCACCAACCACACACACACACACATCCATAAGAAACACCCATACATATTCAAAAACACCCTGACGTATACATGTCACGTGTGCACTTGAACGCTTTGCTGGCAAGCGAGGGACATCGTGGCGTATGAGTAATGCAATTATTAATAAATAAACATATGCCACACACACACACTCGCACTCACACTCACACAAATGCCCGCTCAAACAAAGCGTGTTAAAGCTTTTGGTTGAGGAAAACAAAAAAAGAAGGTCCTAGGACCAAGCTTAAAAGCTTAATCGCCAACTTAAGCGCGGAATAAGTTAGCAGCGCTTTCAAGCTTCATTTTAACAAGTTATCCCGTTATCAAGTTTCATTTTTTTTCTAAACTTTAGAGCTTGAAAGCTTAGACGAGGGCAGCAAATTTAGAATACAAGAGCTTTTTAAAAGGTCTATGCTAAATTAGGCTGTTGTTGATGAAATTTAAGCTTAACCTTTAAAACAATAGGCATTTGGTCACACTGTAAAGCTATGGGATGTTTAATATTTGAAAATTATAGCATCACGATCATGAATTTTTGCAAAAATCGTATTAATCGAAATTTTGAGCTTTTCTTTCACATTTTTATCAATCATTCGGCCATTTCTAAACCGGTTTGGAAACGGAATACCATTTTGAAACCAGAACTGCATTTTCCTTCGATTTGCATTCAAGCATTTGGAAAATTGAACAAAAAAAAATTGGACCTCTTTTTTCAGAATTTTGAAAGGGGTACCATCATAAATTTTTGCAAAAATCGTATTAATCGGAATTTTGAGCTTTTCGTTCACTTTTTTAACAATCATTCGGCCATTTCTAAACCGATTTGGAAACGGAATACCATTTTGAAACCAGAACTTCATTTTCCTTCGATCTGCATTCAAGGATTAGGTAAATCAAACAAAAAAAATTTCGACCTCTTTTTTCAGAATTTTGCAAAAATCGTATTAATCGGAATTTTGAGCTTTTCGTTCACTTTTTTAACAATCATTCGGCCATTTCTGAACCGATTTGGAAACGGAATACCATTTTGAAACCAGAACTTCGTTTTCCTTCGATCTGCATTCAAGAATAAGGTCAATCGAACAAAAAAAATTTCGACCTATTTTTTCAGAATTTTGAAAGGGGTACCATCATGAATTTTTGCAAAAATCGTATTAATCGGAATTTTGAGCTTTTCGTTCACTTTTTTAACAATCATTCTGCCATTTCTAAACCGATTTGGAAACGGAATACCATTTTGAAACCAGAACTTCATTTTCCTTGGATCTGCATTCAAGGATTTGGAAAATTGAACAAAAAAAAATTTCGACCAATTTTTTCAGAATTTTGAAAGGGGTACCAACATGAATTTTTGCAAAAATCGTATTAATCGGAATTTTGAGCTTTTCGTTCACTTTTTTAACAATCATTCGGCCATTTCTAAACCGATTTGGAAACGGAATACCATTTTGAAACCAGAACTTCGTTTTCCTTCGATCTGCATTCAAGAATAAGGTAAATCGAACAAAAAAAATTTCGACCTCTTTTTTCAGAATTTTGAAAGGGGTACCATCATGAATTTTTGCAAAAAATCGATCTAAAATTTTTTTGCTCGATTTTTGGGATCTTTGGATGTAGGTTAAAGAAGATTGAAGCCCTGATTCAAAAATAGCATTTCGTTCTAAAATCGATTGCGAATTAGCTGATATATGCAATTAAAACTCTAAAAAAATGGAAATTTTATATTTTCAAAAGTCTGGTAGTTGACATTTGTAATTTTTTAGTTAATACATAAGTTAAGTTAAGTTACTTCTCTTCAGATATCACTATAATTTACAGCCATATTTTGTTAATTTTATTTCTCCTTCAATGTTTTGAAGAAATATTTTACTTAAAAATTAATAAATATGCCTAAGGTACTCAGTTTCGCGAGAATAAAATACGCTATCTTGGGACAAACACCATAATTTAATAATCAAAATATTCAAGATAGAAATAGGTACATATTCAAACCTTTTTAAATATTTATCAAGCCATATATGACAGTAAAATATTCTTGACTTACCTGGAAAATCAAACAATTATGTTCATCAAAGTCGTCGCAAAACGAGTAAAGTTGGCAAAAAATGAGACGTGGAAAGAGATATAGGCAGAGATTAGTCAGATTTAAGGAAGATTTCAAAGGCTAATAGCTATTAACCGATACAATACATAGTTCAAAGGTTATAGAAGCCATAAATACTAGATACAAGTGCCAAGCAAAGGCTTTGGTTTTGGGCAACAATTGTGCAAATGGCAAATAAAGGCGAAACAAAAAGCTCTAAATTGAATTTAAAAAAATATATATATATTGTATGTAAATATTTGAAATATATTTTTGACAAACAGAGGGAGCTGAGATCTGCTAGAGTTTAATAAAAACTTACAGCTAGATCGTTAGCACAAATATACAGATTAAGATACAGATATATGGATATATCCTTTGAATATCCTTGTCGATAGACACACAGAGGTTACGTTTACAGTTTACAGTTTGAGTTGTTGCAGTTAGTTTAGATAACACACACACACACGCACGGAGGGAGTGGGACAGGAAGTGGGTGGATGGGTGGATGGGTGGATAGGTGGGTGGGTGGATAGGTGGGTGCGTGGAGAGATGGGTGGTTGGGTGGTTGGGTGGTTGGGCGGTTGTTTGGGTGGTTTTGAGGGCTTGGCTTTTAACTTACCCGCCAGCAACAAGTATCATCTGCATGGTGGTTCGGTTTCAATTTTCGGTTTCAGTTTCTGTTACGATTTGGGGTCTGGCTTTGGTTCTAGTTCGATGAGCTCACTGTATCTTTATCTATATGTCTGTCAGTGTGTGCGGGTGTGTGTGTGTGTGTGTTCGTGTGTGCGTGTGAATGGACGGGGGTGGGTGAGGGGTGGTGTATATGTAAATGAGCTAAATGCAGCAGCTGGTTAAAATGGCCCTGGCCGCCTGCAATTGCATGGCGGCCGTGTTTTTTTCTTTCTTTTCGGCCTCGTCTCTGGCCTCCTCGAGTATTCCGCTTTTTTCGTATTCTTTTTCTTGTTTTCCGCAGGCAAGCCTTCGTCGGTGTTAGCTTTGTTTCACTGTAGTCGTAAATGGCACTGGGAGCTCTGTTCCTGTTGTTGTTGTTGTTGTTATTGTTGTTTTTGTTGTTTTTGTTGACGGAACTTTAGCTCCGTTCGTTGTCTTTGGTCCGCCGCCTGCTTTGGTTTTAGCCATTTGCAAAACGACATTTGGCAGATCAATATTATTTTGTCACATTTATTGGAACACAATTTCGTTTAGATCGATGCCAAGGCATTATCGACCGTTTAAGCTTTTTTGGCCATCGATGAGCTATTTTAATAGAATAATTACATTGGATTTGGGATTGGATTTTCTTTTTGTACTTCTTAAAAAATAGCAAGTCTCTGTGGTGGAAAAATATAGGAGTTTTGGCCAATTTTCCCAGCACGCAAATTGGGGGATTAAGTTCAAAACAAACCTATCTATTTAATTCTTACAAAAGGAAACACAACATTAAGAATCAAAGTTTAAAAAAGTAATATATTAAAAAAAAATATATCCTAGTTTTTTATTTATTGAGTTTAAAAATCTTCTAGGTAAAAAATTCAAACAACTCTCAAAAACTATGGAAAACACTAATAAAATAGGAATATCTACATATTTTCAATATAATTTATAGAAAACCTTTCAATTTATAGAAAAATTCCCCAGCAACTTTCTCGATTTCACTATTAACCATATCCCCATACAAGACTTTTAATTAATTTAATTTTCATTTGAAAAATAATCCAAAAACACTCTTTCAATACACTTGAAAAAAAGGCACTTGTTTATTTATATTTTGTTTGAGTTTTGTGGTAACTTTGTTTGGATATTTATTGCCAATAGTTTGGTCGATGGCTTTTTGTGGCTTTCCAGTTTCCTATCTCGTTTGTAATTACAATTTAGTGGCAATTGCTGTGGTTTGCTGCCACATGTTGCTGCCACAAAAGCGATTTCCGATTGCCGCCGGCCACACGCAATGATTATGTTTTTTTTTTATCGTTTTCCCCTTTTGCTTTTATTTATTTATTGTATTTACTTGTTATAATAGTTATTATTTTGGATTGCCTAGTTTTTGGGCCAAAGGCGAAACGGCTTGAATTTTAAATATTCATTTGGGTTTCACTTTAAGGCGGCTGATGAGTGTTTCATTCCGTTTTGTTTCGTCGAATTTGTTGGTTTGTTTTACTTTCCACCAAGGTCATTTCTTGGCGGATGCAGGCCACAAATATTCTATTTATACGCACACACACACACACACACCCTGCCACAGCTGCGGCAAGCAGCTGTTTTTAGTGCAACCACTAAAAAAAACAAAATATAAGCAACGTATAGATATATTTCCATAAAAACCAAATCGGATATATATATACGGGTTTTGTTTTCGGAACTGAGTTGCGCTCAAGTTGGCGCCACGCGGTCAACTGAAAACGCTTGCCGCTGTCACTTTCTGGTGTCTCTGCTGCTGCTGCTGCTACAGTTCGGTTGCTGCTGCTGCCCTAGCTGCCCTTGCTGCTGCTGCGCTTCAATTAATTAATTAAACACAAATTTTCGTTTGCTTGCCGCGCATATAATTACAAAACAAAATATTACGCATACGCCGTGGCGACGCCACAATTCCCCACTGACTTAACCGCATACTTGCCACACACACACACACACACACTGAGAGATATTCTTGCTCCCGACTTGTCATTGTGTGACAAAAAGACAAAAAAAAAAAACAAAAACAAAAAGGAATATTAATAAATGTAAATAAAACGAGAACTTCGCACAGCTGCTTTTTATACGCTCGGTCCGAGTCTCTGCTTCTTCTCCTGCAGACATGCGCCTGACACACACACACTCAAAGGACACACACACACACACACACACACACACGGCGAGAGCTAGTCCTTTTACTTTCCTTATTTTCCTTCATTATTGAAATTTGTTTACATTTCGCTGGAGACAGCAGAAAAAATGACATGAAGCAGGACACCGGGACAAGAAACTAATATAATTGCAAAAGCACTTTTAACCGAAAGGATATCTCTCGCAATACACACAAAGACAAACACTCACACACAGACACATACGCATACGCATACAAAAAACACAAACACAAACACACACACATAGAGTCCAAGAGGAATTCCTTAAATAATTCATTCAATTTTGGGAACAATTTCTTCTAATGATTTTCTTGGTTAATTGTTTTCGCGCTAATTTCAGTTTGGCTCACATTGCGTATACGTAACGAAAATGCCGCGAAATGAGCGCGGTCTAGAATGCGAATTGCTGGCTTGTGTTCCACTTTCCCAAAACGTTTCCCCAGCAGCCCAGCAGCTGAGAGACAGCAGGACACCGAGAGAGAAAGAGAGAGTGCGAGCAGGCGAGTGACAGAGAGGGAGAGACGGCGGTTAGAAAGAGAAGGGTGCCCGGAGGATTTGGTGAAAGGCTTCGTGAAATGTCGGCATCCTACAAACACAAACACAAACACAAACACGGAGAAAAACAGACCAAAACACGGACGGACATGGACCCGGCTTTGGCACTGTAACACTGACACACTGACATCCTCGCAATCGGCAAGGATGCGGCCCCGCAAGGATATTGGCGCCCAGTTGCGTCGCGTAGTAAGCTAAGGACTGTGGAAAGCTTTTACGGTTAATACGTTTCGGACACCATTCGGCGTGTTGCACCAAACGAATCCCTGGCTTATATTATCCTTTTAGCAGGGACTCTAAATTCTAGCAAATATTCTTTCAACTCCAATTTCTAAATCTTCCATTTTTAGATAACAAATTGCAAATGAAAAGGATTTAATTTTCAAGAGTATATAAATAATATTATTAAATAATTTGATTGAAACATTTTAAAGAACTTGAAGCACTTCCTACTTTTGTTTGAAAATCTTAAACGAAATTCTATGAATTTAAATTTGTTCTAAAAAAGGATATCACAGATTTCTGAAGATTCATTTTAGCTTTTATCTTTATGCTTCATTAATGTCTTTGCAAAAAGATTAATTTCAATAGTTATTGATGCATTTTAGTAGAGTTTTTCACACAATATTTTAGAGCACATCACATACAACTTTTAGAATAGACTTTTGTCTATTTTCTTTCGTATATCTTGGATAGTTTTTGTCACTTTTCGTTCAGGAAACACTTAAAAAAATGTATCAAAAAATTCACATATCCTTTCCAAAGATTAAGCATTGCTTAAAAGCAAGGATTTTTATAAATTTAAACGTAGTTCTGCATTAAAAGAATAAAAAGACAATATGATTAAATTTCCGAATATAAAAGCAACGTCAAAGGTTTTGATTTCAATCAGCTGAGATTGAAAAGTGATTTGGGGAAGCGGCTTGCATTCCAGGAAGGACGAACACGAATTGCGGAACAATTGCAGGAAACTCAATTTACCAGACAAAGAACGAGATAACGGTTGATGGCTAACGGTAATGGTAATGGGCGACGCGGACGAGGACGAGGACGTGGACGTGGACGAGAAGCCAAAAATCGAAAACAGAACTCAACGCAGCATTAAAAAAAAGTCATCTTCATGTTTCACATTTTTGCCAAAACGTTTCCCCCATCCGGATGCCATCGAGAGCGACGAGAGACAGAAAGAGAGCGACACTATGTAGTGAGAAAGAGATGGAGAGAGACGCACGCGGACAGAGTGAAAGGGAGAGGGCATGGCACGCACAAGAGACAGCATCATTACAAATGCCAGTGTTGTTACTATTTTATTATGTCTGCCGATGTCGTATTTAAAGGATTTATGTAATTTAAGGAATCTGGCGGATATTCCGTTTCGTTTTTAATCAAAAAACAAATTTTGGTGTTCGCTTCGAGTTAACGGTTCCGCGTCCGCGTGCGACGTTTATGCAACTGTGACTGTGTCGATTCGATGCCACATTTTCACCAGTTTTTCCCCAACAAACTACACGCACACACACACACACACACACACACACACACACACACACACTCATATTGAGACACCCGACACCCACACAAATACAAGCACAAAAGGCATATCGATAGCATTTGGTTGCAACAAGAACAGGAACAAAAATTGATTACTAAAACCAGTGTACACTATAACATATATATACTGTACCTATATACTTTCTATATATATATATCCTGTTTTAGTGTGAAAGGACTTTGAGGCAAATGCAAATGAAACTGGCGAAAATGAGTGTGAGAATAAAACGTTAAACGTTTCTTTGGCGCCACCGGAAGTTCCTGCCTCCCCCGCCGTGCCACAACGCTGCCTGTCAGCTTGCAGCAAACTTTTTCCTTTTTCCTTTTTATTTTTGATTTTTTTGTGTTTTTTTTTTTGGGAGAAATGCCCTTAAGACGGGTGAAAGGTGAATGAAAGGGGCTTTGAAATTCAGTTACTTTTACTTTTATTGTCTGTCTCTCTGACGATTACACAATAATGGAGAGTATCTATGTCTGTGTGAGTGTCTGACTGTCTGTCTGTCTGTCGGTCTGTCTGTTGGTTATCCGTCTGTATATGTGTGTGTAATTATAGCCAACTGTTCCACATTCTGACACAGAGATATGCATTTAGCATTTAACGTTTAGCCGCTAGACCCGGACTTTGAGCTTAGACGAAAGTGCAAGACATATAGCCCAGAAGCTATATATATACTATATATAGAAAAGTCGGCGGCGGCTTATTTTGGGGCTAGAGGACAAAAGCAGGCAAGAGGGAGAGGCGAGTGGCGAGTGGCGAGTGGCGGCCCAAGGGTGCAACCGCCAGACAACAAACAAACAAAGCAAACAGACACAGAAACCAAAAAAAACGAAACCAAAAACCAAAAACTAAAAAATTAGGAAGGCCAGTTACCTGAAAACTATTTAAAACCTTTTCTTAGCAAACTCACATTTATAAAAGGAACTCAAATATACGTAACAACCACTTTTAAAATCTAAGAATACTTTTCCAATATAAATTCCTCGCTATTTCTCAAATAGGTAAATCTATTAAATTAATGAAATATTTTCCTCAGTGTTTTGATAGGAAAAATGGCAAAAAGGAATCCGGTGGCAAACATGGCACGCAAAGTGTTTTAATGACGTTTAAACTTGGTTATCGGAGTGCACAAAAGTCGAAGGAGATACGAATCCTGACAAAGGAAGAAGGACAAATATAGATAGCGAGGGGGAGTGTGACGGGAGGGCGACTGGGGATGGGCGGGGATGATGGCGGAAGTACCTTGAAGAAGAAGAAAACGAAGACGACGACAAAGCAGAAGAATGAGGGATTGACATTGATTGGTCGGTGGCCATTGGAGGTTCATCAATCAATTCGATTGACTTGCGAATGCAGAAGGTGCCGGTGCCACAAACGAATGACATATGATATCTTAGTCGATAAAAATTTGTACTGAACATTTGTTTATTTTCTATATAGGAAAAAGGCAGGGTGTTTATTAAGGAGAAATACACATGGAAATTAGGAATTAAGAAAAGCGAAACGAATTTAGATTAAAGAAAAGCACTTTTTTTAAGTTTCTTATTTTTTAGGGATTTTAAGGGATTCTAATTTCCTTTATTTGAAAATTGTTAAAACAAAATTAAAGATTAATAATAATCTTTAATTTTGTTTTAACAATTTTCAAATAAAGGAAATTAGAATCCCTTAAAATCCCTAAAAAATAAGAAACTTAAAAAAAACCATTTATGTTTAAACAGAAACCTAGCTTATTAAAAAGCTATGCTTATTTCTTTTCTTATTTTTTTTTCACTGTAACAAAGAAAATGCGCATCTGTAAAGTGTTATTGGGGTTTAGGCCGCTTTGCGAAAGTGGACGCGGTCAATGGAGTTTATTTTCGGCCAGGTCAGGACACACATGAAAAAAAATAAACAAAACGTGTCGAAAGGGCAAAAAAATAAAACAAAAGAAGTAGCAGGAAAAAAATAAAAGCTGAATAAAGCCGAAAAGGAAAAGTAAGCGAAAAATATATGAAAAGTCGAGGCATTTGCGTATCAATTGATTTTCCCAGAAAGGAAAGTAAGTTTTTGTTTTGGCGAAGCCAACGAAATCAAATCGGAATCAAATGAAATCAAAGAATTCTGCATAATTTAATTTCCAAGTAGAGCAAATTTTGCAAAGGCTAGGCGTGTATAGGGCAGGAGGGGGTCAGCGAGGCCAATCAATTTTTAATTTTTAATTTTATCTGATGGCTGCAAAAATCAATGCGTGAAATGGCGAGAAAGTAGAGCCACAAAAACGAGAAAACGAGAAGAAAAGGAAGATTTATGGCAACGGCAACGGCAAAGGCAGGACAAACACACACATCCTTTTCGTTTTCATACACAGAGAAATATATATTTACATTTTGTCCAGCTCATCCTTGATGGCATGGTAAATGAACATCCTGTTCTTGTTAGCTCCTGCTACTCCAGCTAATCCTGGCAATCCCGGCAATCCCGGCAATCTCGGCAATCGCGGGAATCCTGGCAATCCTGTAGCTCTTTAGCTCCACTAAAAACTCTGAACTGAACTTCACGTGAAAAAAATGTGTAAAACCATAAAAAATAGCTGAAAAAAACAACAATCGACTGGCCGGCCAGGATGCGTTTTGATCGGCGTGGCCATTATCCTGCCGGCTGCCACACACACGCGGATCCCCCACAATCAAGGATCAAGGATTGAAATCGAAATCGAGGACTCTCTCCTTCCGGCACTCCGTAATTTAATTCCGGTTTTGCGTTGCACCCACAACGAATTTTCTATCTTTCTTTTATTCTATATTATTATTTATCCGTAATCCTAAGCAGGCAATGCTTCCGCTTTCCGCGCCGAGTTCCAAGTTCCGAGTGCAACTGCAACTGCAACCATAAGGCTGCCACAGGACGGCAGCAACATCAGGCCGAAAAACCGAAAAACCGAAAACCAGAAGCCCAGAACCGAAAATGTTTAGCCTGACTGCCGAAAAATGTAAAAAAAAGGACAAAATACAAAAAAAAAAAAACAGCAAAAAAAAAAAAGGCAGACTCAATTCAAACAGCAGCAGAAAAAACAACAAATATTTTGTCGCCAGCAGCAGCAGCAGTAGAAAATTTCAAAAATTGCAACAACAAGTGGAAAAGGGCAACGCAGACGCCACAATTTTTGGGCATCCAACTGGCGAAAGGCGGCAGCAACACCAACAACACTTTGCAACATTGTGGCAGAGACATTGGAGACAGAAGACAGCCGGCAGCGACGCCAACGCAGGCAGCAGCAGCAGTGGCAGGAGCAGGAGCAGGAGCAGGGGCAGTGGCAGTGGCAGTGGCACCAGCAGCAGATGTGGCATTTGTTGTTGCCACCATTTGGCGTTTGAACTGCAGCAGCAACAACACCAACAACAATAACGAAAACAAACAGCTGCAACAGCAACACAAGCAGCAATTGCAGCCACTTGAGTGTCCAATAGGCCTAGCCAAACAAGGACAATAAAGGACACAAATCTAGGAGCATATTAAGGAGATTCTAAATGGTCTAAGAATTACTACAAATAATATATAAATTTAAAAAAAATACAAATAAATCTAACCTATATCTTAATCTAACCTTGCTTTTAATTAATATTTTTGGTAGATTTATGTTTCGTTTTCAAAGCCATTCAAAGACTGTTAAAGGCTGTTTCTTAATAAAATAGAAGAATTTTTTAGAAAATAATATATAATTTAGTAATTTAAAAATGATCTACAAAACCTAAAATACTAAAACTTCTTTAGCTATAACTTTAATTTTAACAATAAACATTCTTAAATACTTTTGACAGCTTAAGATTTTCGAAAAAAAAACCGAAAAAAGCTTGTGAGTTTTCTCGCTATTATCCTGCCCGCTGGTGTGTCTGTGTGTTTGTAGCCTGCGTATAAGTGTGTGCAAGTGCATGTCCTGGTGTGTGTCCAACACATTTATAGCTGACACTTTGTCATACAAGGCGCTTGACAAAAATGTTATTTATACAGGGCAAGAGCACACAGACCAGAAAAAAAAAACGCCAACCAAGCCAAGAACTTTTAAAACGACTAAAGAATTACTTAACTATAATAATAAAAAAATAAATTTAAGGGTTTTTAGTGATTCTAGCTTTTAACTATGATTTGAAAAAAGGCTCTTCTTTTCGAAGAGAAAGAAAAATCGTTTCAAAATCTTGTAATACAAATATTCCTTTCCGTAGCTTTCATAGAGGCTTGAAACCCTTTTTAATGTTAAAATGAAATAGTTTTTTTTCAACAAAAACCTTAATAAAGGGTATAAAACATTCGTTAGTTGGCAATATTTATTGGTAGCAGCTTGTTTTTGCCACATTGCTGTTGATTGCTGTTGTTGCCGTTCGCCCTTTTGGCCAATTTGCTTATTGTTCGCCTTTTGGCTTCATTTTCTTTTCCCCCACCCTTAAGCCACCCTCCATCCCCAACAACGCCAACTCGTTTTGGTGTCAAACATGCAAAACATCACAACGCCAATGGCAACAACAATGAAAAGTCTCTGCTCTGGAAATGAATAGAAAATGGGTTCAGCTTTTCCGAGAATAAAAAGAAAAATCGCCGAGCCAAGAATGCGTGCTAGCTTTAAAAAAAAAAAAAGAATCTAATGGAAAACGGAAGAGCTGAGGGGAAATTAAAATAAGCCTAGGGCCTGTCACATGTTGTCATAGCCGGAACAATAAAGTATGGAAAATGAAATAAAAGTCGCCAGAAAAAAGTAAAAGAAAGAAAACAGCAGGCGGTAGGCGGCAGGCGGCAGGCGGCAGGCGGCAGGATTTAGATTATATATACATATATAGCCTCGTATATATAGTATTTGCTGAAGGATAAGTAGGAGAGAACTTGGCAGAAATCGCTTGCGTGATTCCATTGAAAGTTTATGACGGCAAATAAATGACAACGACATCAGCAATCTGAAACTCAGCGGCCATAAAAAAAAGATGAACGACAAACTGTCGCGAAATAAATCGCTGCTGACGTCGTCACTACTCCAGCCCCTCCCTTCTTATCCTTTTTACCCCTCCTACTCCTTGCACCTTTTTTTTTTATTTATTGTTGTTTTTGCACTCGCAAATTTTTGTCGCAGCGCTCAATAAATAAATAAGTGCAAAGACAAAGACCCGGCCAGGTGAGGTCTGCGACTTTCGAGACACATGACGTCAGCCAAATGGCCAAAATCGGCCAAAAAAAAAACGGAAACGGAAGCAGGTTCATCAACTGGGCCTAATGCATTTTTTTAGCCAGCCAACTACACTGAAACATAAAATGTATGGCAACCAAGGAACCACTCTGTTTTATGTTTCAAAACATTTCTAAAAACTATACACTTTTGAAAAAGCATTACTTCTTTTATTTTATGTTTAAAAAGAACCAAATATAGTTTTAAATATTCCTTCCACGACTATGAAATATTAAATATTAAGTCTCACATTTATTTTCATCTAATATATAAATTGTTTTCTTTTTATTTCACGTATAAAATGCAGTGGCGACCTTCGCCTGAAGGGGTAAGGTGGTGGGTGGGTGGGTGCTTGGCTCTGCCACATTATGCATGCAGCTGCCGCAACTTGTAAGAAAAAAAAAGGAGGAGAATAAAAATAGGAAAAGTCAAGTAGAAGCCGCAGAAGACGAAGCACGTGCAACTTTTACTTTCATTCGCTTTGTGTTTGTTTCGTGCTTCGATTTGCCGGCGAGTTCAAGGTCGCTGCCACAAATGGAGGGGGGCGTGGACAAATAGAAGGGGCGGGGATCGGGGATTGTAGGCTGTAGGCCGGTGCTAATTGGTGGCCCTTGAGGTGAGCTTAAATAAAGTAAAGCCAAAGTCCTGTGTGGAGTAAAATTTTTCATAGCATACTTTTTAGGACATTCAGGACTTCCCGCTATTAAGGGAAATTTTCCCAAAAACGGAGCAAAGTTCCACTCTAATTTAGTCTTAAATACAATTTCAATTTAGCAAAGAACAAAAAAATTACTCAGCAAAATGTCTGGCAGCCATCGAATAATTAATAATTACCCTTCATTAGGCGGAAAGCGTCAAGAAATTACTAATGCGAATCAAATGGTAAAAAATGGGAAAAAATGTGGAGAAAAAAAGGAAATAATGGCAAGAAAAGGAGTGGAAAAAATGCAAATCATTTGGCCTGAAGTTTATCCAATTGCACTAGATTCCATAATACATATTGTTTTGTCCTCGACAAAGGCCTTTCCACGAAATTGGAAATAAATTCTCTTAGCCAAGTCGTTACTTTTATACTCTTTAGAGTTTAATAAATAAAAAAAACGTAAATAGGATTATTAAATAATAAAAATTATACAATTTCGACAGGGTTTTTTCTTTAATTTTCCTTAAATCTGCATTAAAAAAAGTAATAGATTTTATTTATTTTTATATGAAAAGTTGCATCTTTTGTTTCTCATTTCTTTTAGTTTTTTGTGTTTTTTGCTTTATTATCGCTGGGCAAAGATCGCCACAAAGGCCATGTTACGAAATTATTGGACACACAAGCACACTGAGCGAAAAGTGGTGTGTGTGTTGGTTGGTTGTCATGCAATGCAAATAGTCAACACGCCGCCACATGCCGTGCACACAAATCAAGGGCAACATGTCTCATTCCGGGTCTGTCCTGGGGGGCAGCGGGTGCCCCCCAGCTCGGCTGGACGGGGGCGGGGGTGGGGTGTCTTGTGGGTGGCAAGGGTGTGTAAGGGGGAGGGGGAGAGGAAGGTGTGCCAGGGGTGCATGGGGTTCAGGGGGTGGTCGCCTTGCCGGGCAATTTAAATGGCGGCTACATGTCGCAGCTCTGGCGTCGCGTGTTCTCGCTTTCTGACTCTTTCTGTCTGCCATAAACTAGCTCGCTCTCTCTCTCTTAAGCTACACTGTCAAAAAAAATGGTAACTAATAGTCAAAACAAACGACAATACCATTCTTCAATACCAAGGCAATTTTTTTCTCCTTAAAAACCAATCAAGAAAATACTTTTTTGTCATTCTTTTGCGATGGAAATATGAAATAAGGATATTTTTCAAGGACCCTATTATATAATAGTCCTGAATCTTTTGAGACTTGGTTTCTTAATATATTTTAAATAAAAATTATATTTAATTTGATTTTAAAAAGCGATATGCTTTTAAATATTAAAATCTTAAAAAAACTCAATTTTTTACATAAAACTTTAAGCTTGAAAGCCGTTTTGCTTGCAAAGACTTTAAATAATTAAAAAGTTGAAGAGAAAAATAGTATAATTTGTCTTGTATTTTATTAACCATTATTATTATACAAATTTTAATAATATTTAATTAATTAAAAGCAAAAAGTAAGGCAAAAGTAAGGCTTAAAACTTGTAATTGCAAGTATAATTTCTCTTCAAGAAACCCCAAAAATTTCTCCCTGTGTATGTGTTTTTTTTTGTCGCCCACGTGTTGGCCACTAAAGAGTGTTTTTCTCGCTGTGTCTGTGTCTGTGTCTGTGTGTGTGTGTTTGGGTGTGTGTGTGTTGCCAATTAACTGAAACTGCAGAGTAATGTTTTGGGGTTCCGATTACACCCACATACTTTACAACACCCACTTGCCCCGTCGTGTCCCGTGTCCTGTGTCCCTGTCCCTGTACCTTGCCACCCCCTACTGCCCAAGCGCTACCCCTTCTGCACCACCCCCCCTGGTTCATTATAATATTTCGCTTTCTGTTATTGTTTTCTTGTTGCTGCTCCATCGTTTGTTTGTTTGTTGTTTGCCGCTTCTGGCATTGACATAAATTCTTTTTTAGCGGCGTTGGAGGGAAGAAAAAAATACAAAAAAAAATAAAGCAGAGCAACAAAGGGCACAGCTCACAGCAACACGCAAGCCACATTAAAGCAATTTCCCGACTCAAACCCAATACAAACCCCAAGCATTACATAAAAGCGGTAAAAATATGACAAAAAAGTCAAATAATAAACCGCAACAAACCGCAACAAAAAAATATGACAAGTGTCATCCTTTATTTTATAAATATATAGAGAAAAGTACAGAAAATCAGAGAGCAATACTTTGATTTTCCGCTGACCTAGGACAATTAACCAGGACAATTGGCAGGATAAGCCCGGAGCCCAGGAGAAAGCCACCCCTGACAACGTGCCGTATACGTAATGAATGAATGGGAATTATTCTGGCTCCAGTTAGACGCAGAGATGACTACGCACATAAAGATAAATATATATATATATATAGAGATAGAGATAGAGTCCTGGCTTCTGACTTTTCTGGCTTTTGACTTCTGACTTCCTCCCTCTTTTTTTTCCGGATTTTTTTGTCAGAGAAACTGGCGCCGTCTGATGTCTGTTGATTCAGATTTCGGTTATAGATTCGGGATTCTCGTTTTGCCGGGGCATTGACTTGGCGGCAACTTGGCTCTGTTTCCGTTTCTGTCTCACAGCGCCCCACCATCACTTTGTCCAACTTTTAATTTTTATTTCTCCATTTGGTGAAGCGACATTACGCATACGCCCTGTGGGACTCTGCGAATCTGCGAGCTGTGATAATAACAAGACCCTGGTGGCCCTCAAATTTCGGATTTCATTTGAGACAATTAAGGCAGGTAATTTATAAAAAAAAGAAACCCAAGTGCTAAAGGCATTTTTAAAAGCATTGAGAAGCATTTAAGCAAAGCATTTACTAATTTAAATATAAACTAAGTATTTTTGCATATTTAAAAAATTCGTTTTTATTCAATTCTTACAAAATCAAGCCATCAAAAAAAGGTAAAGCGCTTTAAAAATAAATCAAGAGAAGCTCTTTCTTAAGCTTAATTCTTTTTTGGTTTCTTATAAATTTTAAATATTCGTAATTTTTTGAAAAGTGATTTAAGGCGTAAGTGGCTTAGAGCATTGAGTGCTTTTTTTTGGTTTTTTTTTTGGTTGTTGGTACTTCTCATAGGGATTCTCCAGCTTGTCCTTTTTCTTGCTCGACGACGGCGTGTTTTTGCGAGGACGATTCATCAGAGGATCCTCCATAGTCCTGGACGATTGCTGTCTGGCCTGTGCCGGAGGTCCTGGCGGTTTCTTTTTCTTCTTTTTTCCCGCCTCCGCCTGCAAAGGATTGAAGGCAATGAATTGTTGTTGCTGCTGCAGTTGCAATTGTTGTTGCTGTTGCTGCTGCAATTGCTGCTCGCGTCTCTCCAGGAATGCGGCGTTGGCCGAGGCCACTGTGGCTATCCTTTGCTGTTGCTCCAGATCCTCCAGTTCCTTTTCGCGTTTCTTTGTCAACTGCATCAGCTGGGAACTGCGACGTCGCAGGGCGGCTGCATACGGAGTGGGAGTGCCAGGGGATTGCTGGAGGTCACCGCCGACGCCGAAGAGGCGCCGAATCCTTCGGCGACTGTTAATGAATCCCAGGCCCAGCTGGACGCCCAGGCCCAGGCCCACGGGGGCAGTGGACTGGTGGCTTAGGGAGCTGCTGCCTCCGGCGTCAAGCATCTGGCTGAAGTTGCTGTCCAGATCGCAGCTGCTGGCGGAATCGGCGCCGCAGGGAAACAGATATGTGTTCAAGGTGCTCAAGGTCGTGGAGGTGGAGGTGCCAGTTCCCAGGCCGGTCCCATTTCCGGTTCCGGTTGAGGTTCCGGTTCTACTGATTGCTCCCAAAGGATGTGACTGGGAGGTGTCTGCTGTAGCGGATGTTCCTCCTGCTAATCCCGCTCCTACTGTTCCTGCTCCTCCTGTTCCACCCGCTCCTCCTGTTGTCCCTCCCCCTCCCGATGGCAGTGGCAACATCACCGCCGTGGAGCCACTAACACTCCCAGTGGTGCTGCTATCATAGCTATGCGGATTCACGTAGATGTGGTTGTTGTTGCTGGAACCGGTCGTGGATGTTGCAACTCCAGTTGCTGCCACACTACAGCTGGTATTTACCACCAAGGTGCTGCTGCTGGTGTGGCTCTCATGATGATTGTTGTTGCTGGCTGTGTTGCTCTCGTTGTTGTTGATGTTGCTGCTTGGTTGTTGCAAGTGTTGCTGTTGCTGTTGCTGTGGCTGTGACTGTGGCTGCTGTTGTTGCTGTTGCTGTTGCTGGGTGTTGTTCAGGTTCACCCTGTAAACGCTGGCAGTGCTGGTTGTTGCCCCATCATTGTTGTTGTTGTTGTTGTTGTTGTTGCTAATAATGCTAATGCCACCAGTCCGGGCTGGGGCTGTGGCAGGACGCAATCCAGATCCCGATCCGGATCCAGGTCCGCTTCCGGTTCCGCTTCCTGTTCCCGTTCCTGTTCCGGAATCATTTCCGGTTGTTGCTGCTGCAACTTTTGGTGGTTGTTGCTGCTGATCGTTGCCATTGTTGCTGCTCATTTTCGATTTTTTTTCAATATTTTTTCAAGGCCTTGACTTTAATTTTAAATTTAATTTATGGTTTCTGGCTCATTTTCTTTATTATTTGATTTAATTTATCACCAAGAAGTTTCCGTTTGATTAACTTTATTAGTTTTAAGGTTTTTTAATTTATTTATAAAGCTTTTTACATTTTTTGTTTAGTTTATTATAATTTAAAAATGTTAAAAAACTGTTTTTTATAAAAAGTTTTGATGTTGTTTTCGTTGAACTTTAACTTTATTTCCTTTCAAATTCGAAACTTAATTAGCTTATGGCTGGTACACATTTTCGATGCTCTTTTTACATATTTTTTTAGCCACTTTTTAGCTTTCCACTAATGTAAATCAGTTTTTTTTTCTGGGCATTGCTGGAAGGCATCCAAGTTGCGAGTTGAATGCACTGAATGCACTCTCTGGTCACTTTTTTGAATGGTTATGACTATGACTTAGCAGTTAGCTAATCGCACTAATTTTTAGTTGTTTTTTTTATTTTTAGTTAACACACAACACTTTAAAAAATTCAAATAAAAATTGTTATCAGAAACAGACACAAACGCACTTTAAAATCCATTGCCTACTTTTCAGGGCACTCGAAAAAAAAAGAGTTCTGTTTTTGGTTTGATGGCTTATTTTTTGATTTATTATTTATGCATACATATGTATATATTTAATTTATTATATAGACATATATAAATATATATATATATATATTTTTGAGTGTGTTATCAGTCAGAGCCACGTGCTTAACGCGCCGCGTGTCACAATTGTATGAACTTTGTGCCGCGTTGTTGACAATGCTGAAAGCCAACAGCAGCAGCACAAGCAGCAGCAGCAGCAGCAATGCCACTAGCACCGCCGAAGTTGCCACACGCACACACCAACACACACTCACACACACTCACACACACATACAGTGAGAGAGGGAAAGAGAGAGAGAGAGCTCTGTTAACTGGCTTCCTGGCTGGCTGGCCAGGACAAACTATTCGCCAGGACCCAAAAAAACCCAAAAATTCCGAATTCAGAGCTCGCAGAGCTACGGAACGTATAAAAAAAAATCAAGGGAAAAAAATAGAGGAGGAAACCAAACAATCGGCCAGAAATCTAAGCCAGCAGCACCACTTGAAGCACTAACACTAATAAACACTCACACACATATCCTTTATAGTAAAAAACATGGCAACGATTCCTCATCGCTGTTGTCGTCGTTTCAATTTCGGCCAGTCTCGGTTCAGTTGGGTTCACTTCATTGCTTAACTTAACTAAATGCTGCAGATGGCGCACACCACTCACACACACGCACAACACACACTAACACACACACACTCACACACCACACACACAGACACACAATTACCCACATGTATGCAAAACACAAAAAAAAAACAGGACCAAACACTAGTTTCTACAGCAAAGGTTAAAATGGTAACAGAACGGATGGAAAAATAATACAAATTTTATTCTCAAACTTTAGTTTTAACATTTAGTTGGAAATTATAAATTTATTATATTTATGAATATTTAAATCTTTTTAGGTATAGTACAAGGAAAACTCTTTTAATATTTATATTGTATAAGGAAGTACCTCTTTGAAATAAAATATTTCCTACTGTTTTTGGTAGGAAGCAAAGTTTTAAAGTTTCCTTTAAAATAACCCTGGAATTTATTAAATTAAATTCTAAACTTAAAAAAAAATAATCATTTGAATTATTTATTAGTTATTAAAGCCCATTAAGATGCTATTTTTGTAACCCGCATAGTTTCGCGGCAGCGCGACTTTAACTCAACTCACAAAAACAACAAAAGGCCAAAGCTCGTGAACTCCAGCTGTGAGAGTGAATGCTCCTGTGTGAGTATGAATGCGAGTGTGAATGCGAGTGTGGTTGTGAATGTGAATGTGAGTATGTGTGTGTGAGTGAATACGAGTGTGTGAGTGTAAGTGGCTGTCAGCCGAGCAGAACATTTCAATTCGGCTTCGAGTTCGAGTCCTTTCGTTGCCGCAGTCGCTGGATTGTCGTTGTCGTTGTCGTTGTCGTTGTCCCGTTCGTCATTTTCGAGTTTGTTTTGCTCGTTGGCTCTTTGGCTGGCTCGTTCGTTTCGTAACGGTTTCAGTGTACAAGTACATGTCCCTGTATGCGTCAGTGTGTGTGTGAGTGTACGACGATTAATGTTAATGTGTGTGCCAAAGCAGCAATTGAACACGGCAAGAAATTAAGGTGTTTCTCCCAGAAAAAGGTATTCATTCGAAAAGCTTTTTGAAAAAAATAGAAATTTAATATTTAAGAATTTTATTTCTGCTATAAAAATAGAAAGTTCTGCAAAAAAAAACTTTCAAAACCTTAAAAACCTACAAAAAAAATTCCACCATGTCGTATACGTAATTTTTTGCATCTCTAAAAAAATCACGTATACGACATGTTGGAAATTTCTTGCTTCTCTAAAAAAAATCACGTATACGACATGTTGGAAATTTGACATGCATCTAATTTTTTTTTTTTAAATAAATCAAAAACTCATAAGAAAGGCATATATTATAGCTCTTTTAATACTTTTTCTTGCTGTGTAATAAAAGCAGCTGGCTGGTAAATTATTTCCAGCCTGACCTCGGAGGCCAGAGGTTGCGAAAGCCGTTTCTTCCTGGATTTTGGCCCGGGAAATCCACGCAGAACTATATCCCCTCACAGAAACACATAAAAAATGATATCCTTTCCACATATACTCGTATATTATCCAATTTATCCGCTTCATTGACTTTAAGAAATTATGGCAATCCAAACGATTAAACCAATTGCCAGGGACATTGAATACGATTTGAAATTTCCATCCTGAGATTAGGTGGAATGGTGAGAGGGTCAGGGGGCAGACAAAGGACGAAGGACGAAGGACAATTGTTGCCTGTTGG
Organism: Drosophila vallismaia; assembly: GCA_035047325.1. NCBI lineage: Eukaryota > Metazoa > Arthropoda > Insecta > Diptera > Drosophilidae > Drosophila > Drosophila vallismaia. The sequence continues at coordinate 7,154,412 of JAWNPU010000025.1, read as the reverse complement.
TGTGGAATGAAATTCAAAGTGAATTGCATGTGTGACTGCAATTTGTCGGCAAAGGGAACAGAACAACATTGAGCATATGACGCATACGCAATGTTGGACCATGGATCATGGTCGACTATATATTTTTTCTTTCATTTTCCTTCATTTTTCTGTTGCCATGCAAATTGCCCCCGAAAGGGCGGAGCAATGGGGTGGAGGTGGGCAGAAAGCTTTGCATGCCACGCTATGCCATCATGTGGCAAATACTTGTACGTAAAACACAATAAAAAAATATATGATTTTTTATTAAAGTCCCTGGGACTCTCCAGGGACTTTTTGGTTATATAACTCGGCTTAAAATTTGAGAAGAAATTACATAAGATTTCTATTTTCTATTTCTATATCCCTGAGCAAATGCAACTTTTTCTCTTATTTATTTATCTATCTGTAAAAGCTGCTAAAGCCATGGCGGCTAATAAGCATTCGTGGCACGTGAGCCACCGAGCGGGGTCACTGCTACTCCAAAATATTATTGATCAAATTTTTGCCAAAGTCTGTTCTGCCATGAAAGCAACAGCAACACAAAGACCTGAGCTGATTTGAGGGAAAAAAACACACACATCATTAAAAAAAAAATAACAAAACCGAAAAACAAACAAATCAACTTGGGCCACCCACGAATGCATTTGGGAATTGCATTTCACAGATGCTGCGCGTTTTGTGTCTGGCCCAGCTGGAAATCTGATGGATGAATATGAATCTCAAGATTCCAAAGACCCATGACCCCTTGCCCCTTTTGTACTCCACTCCTTTCCACTCCACCCTCTTGATTCTCCTCGAAGGCTGACAGAACGATTTGCATGCTAAAAATAACAAAATTGATGGCATTCTCATTTTTTCAACCCAGCGAACGAAAAAAAAGAAATACAAAAAAAGGAACCTCCTGCGTGTGTGTTTCATCAAAAAGAAAGAAAGTCGGAGAAAGTATGTGGGTTTGTGTGTGTGTGTGAAGTGAAAGTGAGGGGGGTCTAGAGGCAGGGGGAGAGCTTTTTTGCGGCTAACTGGTCATGGCCACGGTGAAGGCGACAACGACAGCCAAACAAAAGCAAATCAATTAAAAAATTTTCGTGAAATAAGCAGCAAAAGCTACAACAACAACAACAACAACAAAAGCAACAACAAATTAAAAGAAAAAAAAACAAAGAAAAACAGAAGGAAAATAAAATAAAAAAAAGGAAAACCTCCGAACAAAGAAAAGTGCTGGACAAATATTTCCGCTTCCCGTCAAGGTTGCGGCAATCAAAAGCGCACAAAAGCAGGCCAGAAAGGGTGTGAAAGAGACGGCTGTGGCAGGTCTAGAAAGAGACGGGGCTAAATAAAGTGTGAGTTGATGGGATAACATATCCGCTTTTGGCACTTTGACTCTAGAAACTCGGCAAGTTTCTAGCAATTCCAACAAATCAAGAAAAAAAGAAGAATTCTTAAAGATTTCCTTTAGCTTGAAGAGGACAGAAAAGAAATCAGAGAGAATATATAAAATGTAAAATATTATTTCGAAACAAGCCTACAAACCAAAAAGAAATAATTCCAAACTAAAAAAACAAAACCCAAAACTCACCAAGCTCTTGATACCTTTCCTAATCATTTTTCTAGCATTAATATTTTACTTTAATTAATAAATTTATTCACTTTATTTTAACTGAAAATCATGACATATATTTACATCATTTGAAAATTATCCTGCATGACAAATTGCTTTTGCCTGGCGGCCCCATTGCATTCCATTTCGGTTTGTTTGCCATTTTTTAAATATTTTTTTTATCAATATTTTTTTTCGCACAAAAAGCACAACACAAGCACACACAATGGTAAAAAAAATAAAAGATTCGGGGATTGAAACAAAATAAAAGTTATAGAAGATTAATATTATATCGAAGTATTGAATGGAGGATAACTCCCGAGGATAACTCCCGGGAGAATGTAACGGAAGATTAAGGAAATCTTCCGGCTTCGTCGTCTACCTCTTCTTCTTGTGACGCATCTCTGCTGGCGAGCGCACATGGGGCGCCGCATGCATAATTCCAGACACCAGTTTTGTGGATTTTTATGGTACCCTCGCGACGCACAAATTCCGGCTGGATCCCCGATTGATATATCCCGTTATCCGGGTCGGTCGGGTTTCCGTCTTTCTTTCTCGTCAAGCCACCACAACCATTGGGAAGAGCGATGTGAACGGGCGCGCGCGCCACTTGACAGTGCACCACCGTTCCGGTCTGACAAATCCACAGCTACAGTGGGTGGTGGTCAGTGGGTGGTGGTCAGTGGGTGGTGGTCAGTGGGTGGTGGTCAGTGGGTGGTGGTCAGTAGTTGACTCTTGTCATGGTATTGGTTCTAGCAAAGCCCTCAACGATCGCCAATTAACATATTTCCCTTCATTGTCGAAGGGTATTGGAAAATATTTGAAAGGTTTTTTGGGGGGGGAGGTACTGAGATTTAAATTTAAGTTTACAGAAAAACTGTAAGAAAATATATTTTATAAGTTTTTTGTACTTAAGTTTCTATAAATTAAAAGACTAAAAACCTTAAAAAATTATCTATATTATGAAGAACATTTGTAAAGTAAGATCTTCCGTTGGAAAATTTTCCGATTTTTTCTACATAGTTTAACATTATTTTCGGAATAAAGATTGATTTAAAAAACAAAAGGGAAGAGTATTTATGAAATGCATTTCATACCAAAAAACTGGTAACTCTTTGTTTCTAATTTAATTTTCAAACGGGTTGAACCTTGGCTTTAACCAAAGCCGGAAATGCGAGAGAGATGCCAAAAGAAACAGAGAGAGAGAAAACGAGTGACCAGCTGACCCAGAGAATGGAAAAAGACAGACAAACAGCTAAAAAGAAACAGAGAGATAAAAAAAGAAAGAGAAAGGAAGAGCCAGCGAAATTATGGCTAAGACCCAGGAGACATGGGAGCGCACTTGTTAGCGCATTTTAAGTCGCCGTCAAGGTTGAACCTATTTTCTTAATAATCATCACCTTTCTTTCACTTTCTTCATAAGCCATCCTTCTCTTTCCCTTGCTACCTGTCTCTTTTGCTTGGCATATGAGCTTTTGGGCCACGTTAATTAGCCAAATCGATGATTGGCAATATAGAACTAAAAAAAAAAACATAAAACCACAAGACAAAACATAAGTTTTGTTCGAGGCTGACCAGAATATTGAATACAAATAACTGTAATTATCATTCATTCATTCAGAAATTTTATTCGAATTCTTTGAATAATTTTTGGCAAACATTTCTCTGGCACCTGCACCTGCACCTGCCGACGCTTTCCATACCGGAATACCGGCCTGGCTAACGACCTGGCCGAGTCGTAAATGCAAAATTCTCGCTCCAAAGTAAATATTTAGAAAATAATAAAATCCAATTTAAATGCAGAATGAAAAATGGAAAATAGAAAATAGAAAATAGAAAAACCAAAGAAAACAACAACAAAATATATATAATTTAGTTGAAGCGCGTGCAGAGCCTTAGAAGAATTCAAATGCGAAGAATTGAAAGAGAAAATCGGAAGAAAACCAAAGAAGAAAAAAGAACGAGAGAAGGGATTATATTTAGAAGAAAATATTTTTTAATTCTATACTTTTATGTATACAGGGAATATTTATATTTTTTAATCCTAGGGTTTCCCTAGAAGAATTGAGAATTTCTTGTAATTTTTTCTTTGATAATTTCTAAAAATTATTAATTATTATTTCAAAAATATTTTGAAACTCCTTAAAAACAAAATCTTTGGCAGCGCAGTAGCAGCAGAGGAGCAGCGATAGCTGCGCGGCAGCGGCGTCGGCTGAGGCAGCGGCTTCAACGTCGACGTCAACGCTGGCAGCGGCAGCGGCAGCGGCGTAGCGGTACAGTGGGACTCTTACCTTGGCGCTTGGCTTAAGCTGCCGTGCGTCGTCGTGATGTGGGCCATGCAGGCAATCCATTCATCGACCTACTCCACCTTTTCGCTCACTGTACGACGTAACTGCACTTTGATCCCTCTATCTCGTGTGCTCGTGTTTTTTTTTTACGTGTATTATCGTATATAACTTTTCCGGAGCTTGTCGGGAAACACTTAAGACTGCGGCGACACATATACAGCCGGTCAGTCGGTGGTGGGTCGGATATAGATCAGCCGATACGTGAATATATACCTATATATATATGTAGAGACAGAGAGAGAGAGAGAGAGGGATAGGGGGCGACAAATAGACAGACGTCTAGATATATATTTATTTATATTCAAATGACAAAAGAAATGAAACGAAACAATTTTCATTTATTTTTCACTTTTTGTTATTTTTTGCTGGCCGCCTTTTTTTCACACACACAGTGGCAGAGACGCCGGCCGAGACGCAGACTTTGGGGCGGGTGGGGAGACCTATGAGGGGGCGGGGCCACACAGTTGTCGCACACATTTTTCACATTTTCCAACGCCGCGTTGGACCAAAAACAAATTAAAAAAAAAAAAACAAAGAAAATATACGAATTTAAAAAAAATGAATTTTTTGAGTGAGTGAGAGAATGTGTGACAGAAACAGCAACAGTGTCGGGGACGTCTAGAGCGAGGGCGACAGAACATTGACAACGTCATCAACGGGAATGACAACAAAAATCAAAAACCAAAAAAAAAAAAACAACAAAAACGACCAACGCGACACTTTTCACATAATTTTCATTTTCTCTTCACTTTTCTAATCAAAAATTTTGATTTTTACAAACATTTTTATCCAAGCACATACACTGATAAAAAATATATATAGATTTATATGAAATTCCCAATAATACACTGAGAAATATTCTTGGTTTCTTTCCGTGTGTGCGAATTAATTATTAATTTTTTGTTTTTTTTTTTTAGTTTTTTTTGGGTGAAACAAGTGCGAAGCGATCACCGGCGTGTGCGTTACTGAAGATCGCTCTGCTGGCAGGCCTCGCACTCTGCCGGCGTCTACGCCAGCGCAGACGTTTGCAGCGCAGCCAGCAGCAGCCGCCAGCAGAAGCCAGAAAATCCAGCCAATGTACCAATCCTGGTACAGTGATTACTACATAACACGACAAAATCAATAAATTCTTCAAAGCTACCATAATTTGAATTTCATTCAGAATATTCAGAAAAGATATTCATATTAATTTTCCATTCATTCAGGATATTCAGGAAGGATATTCATATAGATATAGGATAGGAGATAGGATTCAAAAAGAATATTCAGAAGAATATATCTAAAGTCTAAAAGCTTTTAAACTTAACAAAGAAAAACCCCTTAAGCAGCACCCACTGTTCGCAAATTAAAATGAATGCCAGTCTGAGTATTCGAATACAAGTGAGTGGGTTTCCAAATGTATTTACGAGTCTATTTGTGTGTCGGAAGATGTGTGGGAAAAGTGTTTTTCACGCAAATTGTTTGCAACGTCAACGGCCAGCAACGACCCAAAGAAATAATATTCGAAAAATGCGTTTATGCAGGCTAATAATAAAATAAATAACAAAATAAACTTAAATAACATTAAATTTATAAATAAAATTTTAATTGGAAACAAAATATGATTATAATTCTTTATTTTTCTCAAATTTCCTTCCCATAAACTGCGGGCTTTTTTTGGCCAAAACATTAACCAATCACTTAGTGCCACGGCCAAGAGCCTTGTGAACCATTCTCGAATTGCATCTTGGATTGAGGTGGAAAAACTCGCAAGGGGGTGGGTGGCCTCGGCCTTGAAAAGGCAACAAGTGGAGGTAAAGGACATATTCATATCAGAAATATTCACAATATTGGCAAGAGTTTTGGGGAAAAGTATTGATTACACAAAAGTGGCATGCAACCCAAACCCCAACCCCAAAGATTTTCCACTGCCAAGGAGATTTTCCATTTAATCCATTTCCTATAATTTTATTCGCCTTTGAGGGGATTTTTCAAATGCCAATTTCAATCGACGCAATTGCAAATTGCAGTTCCTGTACAATTTCAGTTCATCACAAATGTTGTTTATTTGTATTTCAAAGATATAAAACAGCAACCACTGATGATGATGATGCTGTTCGATGAATGGGAAAACATCTACAGAAATAACAAACAAACGAAACGAATTTTTACACTTAATATAAGTAGAAATGCGTTTATAGCGTCACTTCAGACACAAACAAAAAAAAATGACAGGGCGACCTTCACTCGTTTTTCATTTCGATTTTCATTTTCATTTTAATTTTAATTTTCATTTCACTCACAAAATAGAAAAAGAAAAGATTGCGTAAAGAATCTGCTGCCCTGTTTTCGTCAATTGTCGACAATATCGTTTTTAATGCGCCTCTTTATTTGTTTAAAAAAGAAAATTCACGGCGGGCAAAAAACACAAGAACCCATAAAAAACGAGTGTTTTACTCTGAAAACGATCGAACAAAAAAGTGGGAAGGTCAGCAACGAACTTATCGAGTCTTTAAATACCCTGGAAATGTATTTTAAAACTTTGGTAAAAACTGAAAAACTGAAAAGTAACTAGTTTGTAACTAGAAACCTTTTATAAAAACTTTAAATATATTTTAAAAATATTAAAAGGATAGTTAAGAAACCCCAGATTCGAACTTGATCCTATGTAGACTTTGTAGGGCATCTAAAGTGTCCTAAGTCCGCCCAAAATCACCTTTCATTTCTGATTTCTTTCAAAAATCTTCTCCAATTATTCTCAAAAGACAAAACCCTATGCCGTTCGACTATTAATACCCCCTAGAAGATGTCTATATATAGAAATACAAATATATAGCCGCCAAGTGGGTGGCAATGGGTGGCAATGGGGGGGCGGTAATTTGGCTCGAAAGAAACATTTTTAATGCATTTTCACAATACCCAGAGTTCCTGGCATTGCCTTTCATTTGCCGATTGATTGCCGATGATTTTCCCTCGAAAAACATTTCGCATGAGTAACAAGAATCAATGTGAAAATACATAAGTTTTTACTGAAATATTTTATACAAAAAAAATGCAAACTATAAATGCTAAATCAGCATTGTTGATGGATCATAAGCTGCCCTAATATGTTCTTTTTTTATCAAATTCAAACAAGATTGATTGATTTCATAAGAAGATTGGATTGGTGTTGAAAATATCAAATATTTTAAGGAGTATTTTTTTAAAAAAAATGTAAAAAACTCAAACCTTTGCTTGGCTTAACTTGTAGGGGATTTATTTTAAAAGTATTTTCCAAATTTACTCACCTGGAAAGAGAAGGAAAATATAATTAAAAATTAGTAGTAGTAATTATTATTATAAAGCTTTTTTGTAAAAAGTATTAAAAATTTTTCGAAATACTCTAAAGATTTCCTATTTTTAGAAACTTCTCAAGTCCAAGTCTTTTCTTTTAAGATTGACGGTCACTTGACGGTCCAGACGTCACAGTCGCAGTGACCTTATGACCTCGTTTCACCAAGATTCTTTTTTTTGTTGCCTTTTTCAAAAGGACATTGACACAATGCAGTGAGTTTTGGGGGCAAGTGTGACGTCAGTGATGCGCGGAAAAGGGGCTTTTCACCATTTTCTTTTTTTTCCCAACTATCGTAGATCGAGGTGAAGCTTTTCGTTCACCTTTGATGACGTCAATGAGCTTGGCAAAGGTCAACTGCTAGGTCGCACAGTGACGTCACCAACTGGCGCCATCTAGGAAAAGTTCCAAAGCGTCGCAACTCAAGTTTTTCGAAGTGAAAGTGGGAGAAAGCTGTTGGGAAAAGTTTTCACAAAAAGCTTATTTGGCTTTTCCGCTTTTCCGCTTTTTTCGAACTTCCAATGCGCTGAATTTTCGAAAATTTCAACAGGCAACGCTGACGTCGACTGCAGCAGAGCCAGCGACTGAGGCAGAGGCAGCGGCAGAGGCAGAGGCAGAGGCAGCGACAGCAGCAGCGACTGCCAAGGCATTCGGCTTTTCGGCATTTGTTGCTCAGCAGGAGCCGCAGGAGAACACGTGCTCACCGCTCGGCATCTGCGACAGATTGCACCACCCCCCCGACCCGTGGTGCTTTTCCAAGAGGGGGAAAAGCACCACCCCCTCAACAGCCTCACCTCCGCCCCTCCCCCCTGTAGCCACTGTTTTTTAGCCACACTCCATCTCGTCTTGCGAAACCTTTTGCCTGAAAACCTAGCTGGGGAAATAGGAAAAACAATTGAAATAAATAGGAGTTAGGAGTGCTCGGAAAATCCACAAAGGTCCAAGTGCCGAAAGCTCTAATTGTCTAAATAAATCTATCTAAAATATACATTTTAGAGAAATTAAACTTAAAATAACATTTGAAAGTATCTAAAGCTGTAAAACATTCATTAAAACTTCACCATAAAAATCCATTTAGACATCAAGACTTATGAGAAATATAAATATATTTCTAACGATTTTTGGCAAAAAAAAAATATACTAAAAGATGCTCTTTAATTTCAAGAATCGCCCCATTCCTAAGAGGAATATCAAACATATTAGCCTCAAACAAAATTTGTCCATGAAATATGATAATTAACTTCAAAAGTATAGAAAAAAAATCAAATTTCATTGCAAATATACGTGAAAAGCCTTGGAAATTTATAAAAGTATTTCTTGTGGTCTCAGAAAGGCTCATCTTGGCTTTTCTGGCAGAGTTCTCAAAACATTTATATTTTTCCCACCGCGAAAAGCCTCAACAGGCTAAGAAATTTTCCTGTTTTCAAGCCATGATTTCAATTTTCTTTTTTCTGGTGTTTTTTTTTTTTGCAATTTCTGTGAGAAAGATAAGCACCCGGCACTCAATGGTGTTCAATGCTTCCTGTTCGCAGGATTTTCACGAGTTCTCCTTGCCAACCCTCATAAATATGCAAAGGAAAATGCAAACCGAAGCAAACGAACCGAGGAAAACCCAGCCCCCTCGTCCTCATCCACTCCCCCTCACCTGACAAACAAAAGACATTGTGAGGAGATTCTGTCAGAAATTTCAACACCATTTGCCACGCCCATTGCCATTTTGGCCGATAAAAAGGGGCGGCAATTAAGAAATTACCTCAAGAAACACGACAGAGATGACTTTGAACTCAAAATCAATATTTTTGACATCCATTGAAAGCCATTAAATACCTAATTAACTATTCCAATTGTCTTTGTAACTCTGACCACGAAAATGTCTCAACAAATCCTCAATCAATCATCGAATCAATCATCGAATCAATCTTCGAATCAATCAACATAATTAAAATTCAAATAGTTGAGGAGGGTTTTTGTGTCCCGGAAAAGGTTTTCTACCCGGAAAATGTCTTCTACAAATTTAATTTCCATTTTCTTCGGCTCGAGTAGGTTTTTCTTCTGTTTTTTTTTTTATTTTTTATTACCAACTCAGTCGTAAAAAGCAAATGCACTTTCCAGGCTGCAGTCATAAAAAAGTTGCACCAGAAAAATGTCATAACTGCTATTTTTTATTTCTGTTTTTTTCCCCTCTAGGTTTTGTGATAAAAATAGCTTTTTCCCAACGCTCTATAAACTTGATTTTAGATCGGTTTTGGATGGAAATAAATATGTTATGACTATTCTAATTTAATTAAGAGTAGGAATTAATTAAATTTCATTAAAAAATTGATTAAAAAAAAGATTTTCAAAGAGTTAAAGAAAGATAAGAATCTCGCTTGCTTTTCTGAATTTAAATTCCTTTGATTAATATAACTCTGACTTTTCTTTGATTAGGAATTCTTTTTTTTAGTTTTTTTTATGTATATATTTAATAATAAAAAGCAATTCAAAGACTTCTATTTGATATTTTATTGGCCAATCAATTCCAAGATTGGCCAGAAACGTTAGTTTCTTGCCTTCGGCTAATTGCATTTATTACCCATACGCAGTGTGGTACAAGGCCGATCCTTGTGTATCCTTGTGAGGCATCAATATGTTCAGCCACGCCTCGGAATGGGTGGATGGGTGGGCGTGTTAAGCTCACGGCTAACTAAATGTCGGCATCCGGAGCTGACAGTTCTTGTCATTTAATTTGTCATTTGGCAAGAGCGGAGAAAGCTGAGGAAGGCTGCGGCGAAATTAAGCGATGTCTGTCGACCGTTTGTTCTGTTCGTTCTGTTGGCCATGTCCTGTTGGCCATGTTGGCTTGGCTTTAGCCTCCTCCTGGAGCAGCGCAAACAGGAGTTTTCATTCTGGATCGACTGCAACAACACAGAAACACTTCAAAGGCCATCATCTTGACATTTTGATTTATTGGCTTCTCCGCTATTGGCTTGAGCTTTGCGGTTTTCCCACCGGCTTGTTGCTTTCTGCTTTTATTTTTTTTATTTTTTATGCTTTTTGCTTTATCTTAGTACATGTTATTTTTACTTTTTGCTTTTCCCTTAGCTGTTGCTTTTGCCTTTCTCTCTGCGGCTTCTTGACTGTTGCTGATGTTTGGCTCTAAGCAGCTTACAACTATTGGCCCGAAAGGATACTGACTTGGCCAGAAAACCGCGACTTCTACTTCATACAGACGAAGCAATAATAAACCAAAAAATATTTCTAAGGATATTTTAGATGAAGGATATTTTTTTATACACATAAAACATAAAGTTCAGCAGCAAAAATACATTCCTCATTTTAATTGAAATTAAAATCAAATTTCAAATTCAATTTAAAATTGAAAATTCTCTTTGTATTCTATTATTTTTGACTAAATTATACCATTGAAGTATTTTCCTATAAATAATTCGCCATTGTCGAAGCTCACTTTACAAAGGAACCCCCAAAAATTAGAATTTCAGTGCAACAGATGCCGCCCAACATTGCCCTTTGACATGTCCTTTGTGCCTTTTGTGAAGCTGCACGAGTATTTGTGTTACTAATGCAAAAGCCCAACTGCTGGGCTCTGATGCAGGTTCAGGACCTGGCATTCCATTACCATTCCCATACACCCACTACCATACCCACTACCATACCCATTCGTAGTCACCATTCAGATTGTGATTCCGATTTCCATACCCATTCCAAGTGAAAATCCGGGATTCCGTATCCGTATCCGGAACATTCAGTTAACGAGCTCGTTACGGCTCATTGGCTTTTGGCTCGTGCTTTAGTATGCATTTTGGCCAATGTAAATTGAATTCGGGCTCAGATCTTGGCCAAAAAAAAAAAATAGAAATCAGACTCGGTTTCAGTTTCTGTGAAAACTGAATGGAAATGGAAATTAAGCTGGAAAACCGATCGAAAATTCACATAATAACCAGTAATTGTTTGAGCAAATGCATTTCGAATTAAAAGCGTTTTTGTGGCTGAAAGCGGCTAATTGCGATAATTGGTAAGTAAGCAGAAATGTGAGTTAAAACAAATATATGGCTAAAATAAATAAATAAAATGCGGCTTAAAGCGCAGATTTATGATTTATTTTGGATTTCTGGATAAATAATAATTTCAACTTAATTATTAGTGTTTATGTTTGGAAAGATTTTTTATCAAAAGAAAATCTTTTGGTTAGAAAATAGTTCCTGGTGTCTATGAAGTTTTGAGAGCTTTTAGCTTAGTCAAAATTTTCGTAAATTCTAAATGTTATTTAGAATTTGCATTAAGAGACTTGTAAATTTAATTAAAAGTAAAAAATCCAAATATTCTCAGAAGAAAATAATAACCCATCTGGAGGAAAAACTGAAGAGGGAAGCCCTTGATGGCGAATAGGAAAACTTTTCGCGCAAGTTTTGGCCCATTAAACTTTGTACTTGTTGAGGATATTCCCTCTTCGGGGAAAAGGCCAAGTTAAGACAGTTTTCCCCCCAGCTACTTTCTCCTCCCCCCTTCCAAGTGCATCTATTGTTGATTTTCCAGCCCCGCCACCCCACAGCTCCCAAATCCCCCCGGAAAATTCTGACAAGGCGCAGGCGTCAAAAAATCAAAAACTTTGACTCTCTCAATATTTTCCTCTCTCCTCCGAAGCTAAGAAAAATATTAAGTTAATAATTTCCCATTAGTTCAGGAATATATATTTGATTCCCCATTCGATTTGGAAATTTTTCAAAATTTCCCACAATAATTTATGATTTTTTTTTAAAGATTTTAAAGATTTTCATCAAGCAAAAGAAAACTTAGTTTTTTAAGGTTTTTCGATTTTATTTATGATTTGTGCGTAAAGATATAGAATATATCCTATATCCTATATAGTCTTCAGAGAGAGAGGTAGCACCGCAGAGAGAGAGAAAGCACCGCAGTTAGGTAGAGAGTCCCTGACAGAGGCACTCTCCCAGAGAGAGTGCGTGGGAAAGTTGCCGGCGAAAGTGGGGAAAACAAAGCGTCGCGAAGGAAACTCGCTCAGTCGAGAATTAGACGCCAACGCGTTCGGTTATCAAGCTTATCTATCTCTCTCTCTCTGTCTAGCGCACACTGTCCCTCTCTTTTCCACAAAGCTGTCGCTGTCACTGTCCCCGTCTAGCACACTTGCTCCCCGCCGACTCCGGAGGAAAAGTGTGAAAATTTCAATACAAAACGTACGTACAAAAAAAAACACCAAAGTCTAAACAAAAACAAAAAACTGCATTGCAGGTGGTATTGTTTCTTCTTTCTTTCTATAATTTCAAATATAATTTTCACTCTGGAATCGAAGAAAAGTAGCTTAAATTTAGACCGAAAAAAAAAAACATAATTTTTATGTGATCTAAAAATATGGAATCTTCGTGTTTTTCGATCTACACTCGCTGGCCATAAATCAGAATAAATCAAAAATTGGTTTTCCCTTTGATTTGCATTTTTCGAAAAGAAGGAAATTATATCTAAAAATAAAATATATACAGATTTTAGAGAGTTTGATTTTAATTTATTATTCTTTCAATATTTTAAAGAAATAAATTTCTATTTTCTAGATAAAATGTTTCTGGCCGTAAACCAGAGCCTACAGAATGGTAGCAAAAAAAAGCGAAGACGTCGACCGGCAGGACAGCAGGATGACTCGCCGGACAGCCAGGACGATCCTGGCGCCGCCCCGCCCCTCCAAGTAACGCCGCCCTTGAATTCCAGCGCCTCCAGCGACCAACTGGTGGCTGGCAAAGGATCCCCCACCGGATGTCAGGTGTGCCAGTGTCCTGGCCGGAAGTCCTTGATCCTGATCTACATCTACCTGGGCGCTCTCTCGCTCATCCTGGCCAGCTTGACGATTGTCTTCTACACCCAAGACCAGTCGGGATCGGCGCCGATTGACAGTCCAGCCAGGACGAGGGCTTTCCAGGCACAGTTCCAGGCCGAGCTAACGCGATCGGAGGATGTCCTGCGATCGATGGTGAGGCGTTTTCTGGAAGCGGAGCAGGAGGAGCAGCATGAGGAGAGCTCTGCCGCGAATAGTGATCCGAATCAGAGATCCTTTGATCCTTTGAAGAACGAGAGGAAGTTCACGGACAACCTGATCAGCCACACCCCCAGATCCATGGGCAAAAGGATGCGCAGGGATATAACCTCCTCGGAGCCAACCTCCTCCATGCATGGTGAGATTTAAAGTAAATGAGGATTGAAATCGAATTTCCCTCTTCCTTCCAGCTGATCCTGTCATCGAATTCTTCAATCCCAATCACCGCAAAGTTCTCGAGGAGCAGGACACGGAAATCCGCAAGAGAACAGGACAAAAGGGAGCCGCTCCTGGAGGCGATGAGTGGATATATCTGAACACCTATTGCCGGGTGCCGGAGAAGATCATCACGGGCTTCTGCAAGGGCACCCAGGACTATTGTCCGCCGTCGCCCCAGGGTCCGTCGGGAGAGGTGGGTCCCAAGGGACCTCCTGGAAATCCGGGACTGCCGGGAATACCCGGACCCAAGGGCAATCGCGGGGATGTGGGACTGCCGGGAGCTCCGGGTGTGGACGGAGTGGGCCACCTGGGACCGGCAGGACCTCGGGGCCAGAAGGGCGATGCGGGAGCCATAGGCCGGGCAGGACTCGATGGTCGGGATGGAGTTCCGGGCGAGCCGGGTCTGGACGGAGTCCCTGGAAGGGCGGGCGCCGACGGAAAGAATGGTCTACCCGGTAGGGATGGCAAGGATGGTCTGCACGGCAAAGATGGCAAGGATGGCATGTCCATTACCGGACCCAAGGGCGCCCAAGGACCTCCCGGCGAAAGGGGTCTTAAGGGTAATTATTGGAAATTCTATGGATATGAATAGTTTATTGATTCTCCTCTCTCTTTAGGCATCGCTGGACCTCGTGGTCGTCCTGGCAAGCCCGGCACCAATGGCACTCCCGGAGTACCGGGTATCAATGCCTGGAAAATGCAATTCCCCAACGGCAGCTCCTCCAATGATCTCCTCATTCCACCCTCCATAACAGGTGAGGTTCGTCCTTTACAAAGAATACATAATTTTAAATATTATCATTTTTTTTTAGATTTATATAATCCCGAGTTCCAACGCACGGTTATTGTGGAGGAAGGACGTTCTTTGAACTTGAGTTGCTCTGCCACCGGAAATCCTGCTCCCCAAGTGGAATGGAGACGTGAAGATGGTCGAACTATCAATGTCAATGGAATGGAGAGTAGGTTTTTGATAAAAAAAAACTTCTTTAAACGAAGTCAAGAAACCCCTATTTAACCCCCTATTTTTTTGTTCTACCCCTCAGTGGCATCTATTAGTGGGCAATACCTAAAATTCACCAACATTACGAGACACCAAATGGCGGCCTACACCTGCTATGCCAACAATGGAATCGCTCCCGTGGCCAATGCCACTTTCATAGTGGAGGTGCATTGTGAGTAGAAAATAATTGAAACATCAAAGTTAATCAAATTAATTAATAAGTATTACTTAATCAATAGTTGCCCCCATGATATCGGTTTATCGACAAACGATTTATGCCGAATACCAGAGCAGTGCCACCTTGGAGTGTCAGGTGGAGGCTTTCCCGGAGGCGATCCGTTACTGGGAGAGAGCCTATGATGGCAAAATCTTGGATCCCAGTGACAAATATGGCATTGAATCATATCCAGATGGGTTAGTCTATTATTAAAATATAGTTTCACTATTTCTATATATTTTTTATGTATATTTTTTTTTAGGAATTTTAAGACCTCTATGCGTTTAACTATCAGCAGTTTGCGTAAAGATGATTTCGGGTATTACCATTGTGTGGCCAGAAATGAGTTGAATGCCACAATGGTTAACTTTGAAGTGGCACGTAAGTATTTGAGGATAATATTTTACTTATTCCTATATTTTTCGATATATTATTTAACCCTCAGCTCAAGATCCAAACAGTGAGACTCCTTATGTGGGAAATAGCATCAAAGTTTATGGTCAAAGACCGCCAGAAAGCGAATGTCCTGTTTGCGATCAATGTCCAGATCCTAGGTGCGTTTTTTGGCTATAAAAACTATTAAGAAATATAAAAATAAATAACTAATTATTTGTTAAAGCCTCTACCAATGCAAGGACTCTATATTGAATAATTTTGAAATTCAGGCCACGGGTAATCTAAGCTATCCTGGTTTGCCAAAAAGACAAAAAAGTAAGTCAAGATGATTGAGAATGGTTTTTGAAATATTTTCTAATATTATTTTATGGGAAAAGCCTGCTATTTGTATGCCGTGGGAAAACCAGTTTTTCATAAAGTTGTTAATGAGAAATTCGGTTCCTGGCTGAGAGATCCTGCCCCCGAAAGTGATCGCGAAAAGACGTTCGTCACCAACGAGAACGACCCGTACAATCTGTTTGAATTCACAACCAGAATACAATATCGTATGAATAGTGTTCCGAGAAGGAAATACGAAATACCCGAAGGATTCTATGTAAGTTTTTAAATCGAATAATATATATTCTAATTTGTTACAAATGAAAATCTTATTTTTAGGGCAATGCTCATGTGGTTTTTAATGGTTCCTTTTATTATCACCAAAGAAATTCCGATTTAGTGGTCAAGCTGGACTTGACAAGTCTCAAGAAAAAAGTAAGTATCTTAATAATAAATAAATCTTAATAGATTTTTATTGAAATAACTTCCAATTAAAGCCACACAATTACCATATGCTGGAGTGGCAGCTGCCAATAGACTTTATACCACGGATTACAATTACATGGACTTCAATGTGGATGAAGTGGGTCTTTGGGTGATTTATAGCACCTATAATTCCAATAATACATTGGTGGCAAAGGTGAGGCCTTAAACTCTACTTTCCTTCTATAAAATAGTTTCTATAAAATTAATAAATATAACTTTTAGTTGGATGCCGAGACCCTTAAAATGCAATACAATTTCAACATCACTTTGGATCATCGTCAGTTTGGTGAAATGTTTATTGTTTGTGGAAATCTATATGCCATCGATTCGGGAACCGATAAAAATACACAAATACGTTATGTTGTGGATTTGTACAAGGGAAAATTACTAAACACAAATCTGCCCTTCTCGAATCCTTTCAGCCATACAACCACAGTTGGCTATAATCCCTTGACAGTGGTAAGTTTTGTTTTCTCACTTCTCACAAAAAAAAAACGATATATTATTAAATATTGTGTTTCCTTTTAGGAACTCTACTCTTGGGACAAGGGCAATGCACTTACATATCCCATTCGCTATAATGAACAGCGTCAAATATCGGACAGCAGTTAGGATATATCGTATCTTTGGAGATCTTTAAGATCCGAAACCAAGATCTGAGATATAAATCGCTCAAATCGCATTTAGCTTTAAGGCTTATTAAATAAATACAAGAAAACTGTTTTTTTTTTCTATTAATAATCGTGATCTATTTCTTTGAGACTGTTTGATATTTGTTTTGAAATTTTTACACACGTCTGGCGATTTGCTAATTATTCTGCAAAACATCAAGGGAAAGTGTGCAGGAATCCAGAAGTGTGAAGTGTTAATTTTTGCAAAAGGTGCAACAAAACCGAAAGCAAATAAAGGTGTGATTTGTCTTTATGGGAAATAACCGGACTATTCTAGTTTTTAATTACTCCAAAAAAGCAGGGGCTTCAAAAAATCAATAAATCAGAGACCTTCCGGCGTTCCAGTCAAAGTCCTTTATTTAAGAGATTATTTCGTAGAATAAGCTCAAGGCGGAATGCCTCATTAGCCAATGTTAAAGGACATGTGAGGGAAAATAATCCTTTTGTGGAAATCCCTGATCCATTCAATACATTCTCCCACGCATCCTGTTCCAGCTGCTCCTGGAGCACCTCTCCATTGTCAATTAGCTGCAATAATGTTGACATCATCCGGGCTCCGCACCCTTAATTATGTCTGCTCAAAAATGCTTGCCCCAAAATGTAGCAACAAGTCGGAGGGGGTTTTCGAGGGGTTTTCGGGGGGTTTTCGGGTTAATTTGAAACCAGGGCCACAGCTGTCAATTCTCAGGGAAGCTGGAAGCTCAGAGTGGGGGTATAAATGGAGGATTGGGTGGGTTGAATGGATGGCTAAATGGATGGAAGTGAAGCCTCGCAGATTGACGGACTGACAGAGTGACGGCTTGTCAATAAGAGAAAAACCCTCAGCCCCCCAAACCCGGGAAGCTGTGAAAGCGTTTCCACGTTTTTGGCATCTCTTTCTCTCATGTTTTACACTTGAAAAAATTTGACATTTAGCTTAGCTTTAGCTTTAAGCTTTCTCTGGAGTACTAGATATCCTACAGCTTGCAAGTTATTCGAATTCTTTCTTTAAATTGATTTACATTTATATATTTCTCGATAGATATTTCTCGATTTCTTCCCCAGTGTCTTCCAACTATCATCTGTTCTAAAGTTCTCTGGGGAAAATTCTAGTTGCCTGCCGTACGTGCCCCAAACAAAGTCCCCAAGCTGTTCGTCTCTCGTCAATTACGTTGCATGTTTGACAATTTGCATCTTTTTTTGCCATCGCCCTCGCTCTGCCCCAACATTCCCCAAACCCAGTTGGCCGACAATAGCCCTT
Source organism: Drosophila vallismaia (assembly GCA_035047325.1). Taxonomy (NCBI): domain Eukaryota; kingdom Metazoa; phylum Arthropoda; class Insecta; order Diptera; family Drosophilidae; genus Drosophila; species Drosophila vallismaia. Next base: position 7,136,552 of record JAWNPU010000025.1, on the reverse strand, counting down.
TTGGCCATTGTCTGAGAGCAACTTGCAGCTGCATTTTCCCGATTTTTCCCCGATTTTCCGACGATTCCCTCGACGCGTGAAGCGATTCGGTTAACGATACTCCTGTCACGAATTGCGGTTACTTTGCGTGTCAAAATGCCGAAGGAGAAGCCAAAATTGAAAAATTCGTTGCAGGAAATGGAATACCCGACTATGCGATACCCGGTACTTGAGTTGGACCATAAACTGTATGATACCCCACTTGAATTTCAATTCGTTTTAAATAAAATAAAACCTCCCATTTGAATAGGAAATCTTTCCCGTTTTTAAGGCTTAACCCAACTCAATTTGATTCCCATTACTCTTAATTGCTTTTCTTTATTGAACCTTTTAAATCGAAGCCTCGTTTTTCTATCACAATCAATTAGAATCGCCAAATCTGGTCTCAATTAAAAGGACATCTTCGGGCAGTGGCCATAAATCACTCGACACCGTTGGTCGACCTTTGGTCCTTTCAGGCCACCCGGTGTCCTCGGACCGGCATGAATGTCTTTTGATTTATGCAGTTTTAAATATATTTCATTTCCTGACTGCTTCCTTGTATTCTGTTGGCCAAATGCCAACAAAATCGTTTGACTGAGCTAATCCCCAGTTTCTGTTTACATTTTTTTTTACATTTTTTTCGTTGGAAATGTTGAGGCAGGCTCATCTGGTGCCGTTTGTAAGGATAATGCGCTCTTGTCAAATTGCCAACAAAAGGACACGGCCAGGGTTGGCGGATGGGGGATGGTGGGACGGTGGGACGGTGGGAACAGCTGTTGGACGCTAAGCGCATTTGGCAGTCGCTTTCGTTCCGCCGGAACCCGCTGGAGTCCGTGGACAAACAATTTTCATGCTCGAACGGTGCCATGTCCGCGCCACTTTTAACTTCCTTAAGCCCAGCCCAGCCACAGCACTGTTCGAAAATTTTGATTTCCAACTAAACTATACATATTTTTGTAACCTTAAAAAAGCATTAGAGAGTCTTAATGCTTGTTTTGAAAACAAGGTTAAAGGTTTTTTATTAAAAAAGCGAGGCATTTTATTAACTCTTTTAAGAGTCATCCTTTCTTTCGCAACTTAAACATTCCCTCTTTAACAAAATAAGTCCCATACCTCCTTCAGAATTCATTACTAATTTCCCCAAGTGTACTTCGCCTTGGAATTGGCTTCTTCCCTGTTTAGCAACAGTTTGCTTCATTAAATTGCAAACGAGCCTCAAGAATCGAGCACCTCCAAGAAGTGTGGGGGGTTTCGCATTTTTTTCCTTCAGATGGGTAGGGGGTGGAATGATTTCAAGATTAAATATATAGACAGAGTGAAGATAAAGTAGAGGTTGTTGGTAGGAAGCCATAATATAGTACACTTTCCAGTGTTTACGTTTTAATCAAAATGCAAAATGTAATTTGAAATTTTAACATGAACAACGTGAACAGGTCACTGGGCCATAAAGACCCTTACAATTTCATGGCCTAAATAAAATCAGTGATGCTTGGCCAATAAAAGCTAAAGAAAACATGATTTATATAATTGCTTGAGTTGTTTTAAGATACATGGGGCTTTGATAAAGTAAAAATGAACACTATTTGTAGAGTACCAGGTATCAAATACTCAAGAAATCAGTTCTTAATCTCTTTAATTGGCTATAAAATAGGACAAGTACCGGGTATCACACAGCGCAAAAAAGAGACAGCAAAGGGGATCCCCTGGAAAATTTTAGAAAAAATTTTAAAAATTTTCGGTGTTCATATTTTCATGCAGATCGATAGAAAATGGATCCACCATTATTTTGAGAGATTCCTTTCAAGAATCGGAGAAGAATTGGCCAAGATATAGGCATTCCAAGGGGCACTATCGGCCAAAATCGCGTTTTTCACAATTTTCGAAAGGGATCCCCTGGAAAATTTTCAAAAAAATTCTAAAAAATTTTCGGTGTTCATATTTTGACGCAGATCGATAGAGAATCGATCCACCACTATTTTGAGATATTCTTCTAAAGAATCGGAGAAGAATTGGCCAAGATATAGGCATTTCAAGAGGCCATATCGGTCCCAATCGCATTTTTCAGAATTTATGAAGGTGTTCCCCTGGAAAATTTTGAAAAAAATCTAAAAATTTGTTGTTTTCATATTTTAATGCAGATATATAGAGAATCGATCTACCATTATTTTAAGACATTCCTCTAAAGAATCGGAAAAGAATTTCCCAAGATATAGGCATTCCAAGGGGCCATATCGTCCCCAATCGCATTTTTCACAATTTTCGAAAGGGATCTGGAAAATTTTAGAAAAAATCTAAAAAATTATCGGTGTTCATATTTTGATGCAGATCTATAGAGAATCGATCTACCATTCTTTTAAGACATTCCTCTCGAGAATCGGAGAAGAATTGACCAAGATATAGGCATTCCAAGAGGCCATATCGGTCCCAATCGCATTTTTCAGAATTTATGAAGGGGTTCCCCTGGAAAATTTTGAAAAAAATCTAAAAAATTATCGGTGTTCATATTTTAATGCAGATCTATAGAGAATCGATCTACCATTCTTTTAAGACATTCCTCTCGAGAATCGGAGAAGAATTGACCAAGATATAGACATTCCAAAGGGCCATATCGGCAATCCGTCACATTTTTAGCCATAATCAAGCCAAACTTCCTGCACTTCGCAGGAGTAGAGAGAGAAAGCTAGCTCATGTGGAAAAGAGATGGGGAAAGCAATTACTAGAAGTCCGGCTTCCAAGGGTAAAGGGCCAATAATCATGGCCGAAGCTGCCAATCGTTGATGCGTTAAATTATTTCTCGTAATAAAGCTGGCAAAGGCTGTCAGATGGTGAATGGTGACGAGGGTCGGGGGTCAAAGGTCTAGTGGGAAACTTTAATGAATGACCCCATCAAGTGGCAGAGATCAGTTCAAGAGGCAATAACTTGGCTTAAATGCTCGTAAATTGCGACCCAAAGAATCCCACCTCGCCTCGGACTGCAAATGAACAAAAATGTCTTTGTCTAAGAAGAGAAAACTATTTCCTCAGGAATGAATTCAGGAATGAATATATATACGAGTATATATATATATATATATATATATTTTTAGAAGTGTAAATGTCCTGGAACTTTCAAGTGACTTGAAGAAGTTGAAAAGTTATCAAATGGCAGGGAAACAACTTTTTAGTTATTTAATACTTTTCAGGCTTTTTAAAAAAGTTACGTTTATATTTTCATTTTTCTTAACTTTAGTTTCAAGTTTTAGTCCCTTGTAGTTTGTTTTTAAAATCCTTTAATCTATATTTTGATTTCCTCTATTTTCAATTTGGGGTTTTTCCTTGTTTTGGGGGGGAGGTGGAGAGAAAAAAAAAACGGAAAAGCAAGAGGTCCTTTGTGGATTAGACAATGCCCCTGATGGCTCTCGCCTCGCTTTGGCAGCTACCCTCTGATTTCTCTCCCAATTCCCCCAACTTTCTCAACATTCTTCCCCCTACTTTCCTACTTTCTCCCACAGTTTTCTCCACTTTCTGGCCCCTCTCTGTTGATTTCTCTGCCGCGTGCCAAAGACAATGGGCCAACTGCACAATGTCGAGTCGAACAGAAGCGACATCGGTCTCGAAATAAACCATAAACCCCGACAAGTGGCGACCTCTGATGCAGCCGCCTACCCCGCCCCCATCCCCATCACCATCACCAATCCCCATAAAAAACAGCCCCACCCATAAATTGCATTGTACTTTTAAATGCGTTAATTGAGTGCCACGAATTGTCTTTCAGTCTTTCAGTCATTCAGTCTTTCGGTCCCTTGATGTGTTTTGGCATCTTTTGTGTTTTTTTAGATATTCTGGTTGTTGGTTTTTTGCTTCTGGCCCCTCGAGTGGGACATTCTGGTCTTGTAGACCAACAAACAACAAATCAAAGTCAAATGGTCAACAAGGGTAGCAAATTCTAAAGGGGATTCGGCATCAAATTAAACCAGAATGCTCTCGTTGATGGCAAAGACAAGCCACAAACTGTTCTCTTTTTAATTTCTAACAAAAACTTCCTCTTTGAGATAGGAATTGCTATAATTATATATTTAAAAACCATTCTTTATAGTCTTTTGGCCAATTCAAATGTTGGCCTAAATCCAAACCCAGCTCGCTTGGCTGACACAATTTGAAATATTTCGCTTTGACACTTTGCGCTTAAAGGTCGCCAATAAAACTGGTGCCCCCTCCCCCTTATAACACTGTGCACCTCCCTCTTTTTGCCACGCCCCCCTTCCCCATTTAACGCCTGACATTACCCCCTAAAAAACCTCTTTTCCCCCTCCAAAAAAAGGCCCCAGTTCGCCAAAACCATCTGATACATTTTGTGCTTAGGTGCACTTCAGTGAACGCATGGGAGTACACTGGAGAAAAAACTACGATTTCAATTTAATTTAAAGGTAAGGAATGTTTTTCATTCACCTTAAGTGTTTTCTTTATTTTCTAAATATTTTTGTTTACCAATATTTGTTTACCCTTCAGCTTAAGCTATCATTTTTCTTCAAGTGTATTGGTTGACCAGTGGTAATGAGTGGAGCTCATGGCGCGTGTTATGGCCGTATGCGCTCATTAATTTCGCTTGAGTAAAGTTCAATAGGACAACCACCCCGCACCAGCCCTGGCAGGACCTTCAGGACCTCCGTTTGCGCCACCAGGTGGCAGACAAAGTGCTGCAAATTTCAACAGGCGAATGAAAAATGATTTGCCAGACCGTCTAACAAATGGATCGCAATTTTTGTTACGTGGGTGTGGCAATAAGTCCGGGGCTACCAGTTACCAGATAAGCAAAGCCCTGACCGGGCCTGGCCAGGCCTGGTAAGTAACTTGGCCAAAACGAATGGCCAGCAATTAGACAAAAGGCAAAGACGCCGCCGGCAGTTTCACAAATTTGTTAATGGAATGGCCGAAAAAAGTAGGGGAAAAGCAAAGCCATCGAGTCCTGCGATGTCCTGGATCCTAGGCTGGGTTAAGTAACTAACTAACGTGTCTCATGCGATCCAAAATCGATGACAACGGCGTCGACAGGGTGTCTATTTTGTTCAATTAAATACAAATCACGATTTGTCAAGGATACTCTATTGAAAGGACAACAAGGCATAGGAAATAGATAAAATGAACTAATAAAATATAAAATATATTAGTCTTTTTATGGATTCTTAACTTCTTAATGGCAAAATAATTAGATCTTCTGCTGGGAAGCTGGGAAGACTTTGTAAAAAGGATATAAATATAAGTCCTTTAAATAAAATACTTGAAAACCTTTCAAGAAACAATATTTCCCAAACAAAAACTAATCACAAATATTTGGCTTTCGGTAAATATTCATCACCCTGTTAGCCAAGATGCCAGGACTCTATTGACATTGACAAATCTTTGGCCAACACGGCGTCAGCAGTAATTAAGTGACTAGAATTGGGGACTGGGGACTGGGAACTGGGAACTGGATCCTGGGATCCTGCATTTTATCAACATATTTATGTTGGTCAATATGTTTGAGTTTTCAATTAATTTCACCCACCGCGCCTCACGGTATGCAATCACCTGACAAAATGACGCCCCCGCAACTCGGCAAATATTTATATATACACAGATACACAGATAGATACAAATATATATATATATATATATATACAACTTTATATATTGAGGTGTGTGTGTGTGGGTGTTTTGGCCCAGTTAAGAGAATACTTTTCACCTGGCCAAAAGCAAAAGGTGGACGACAAAAAACTGCGGACATTTCAATTTCAATGCAAAATAGCTGCGAACAGGGAGGGAGAGCTGAGAAGTGAGGGGGCGGTTCAGAAGCTGTGGCAAGATAAACACTGAAAAAAAAACACACACACAAATACTATACAATTTAAAAGAAAAAGTTTGCCCAAACAATGCCCCAAGAATTGTTTTTAAACATTCATTCCTAATTTTTTCTTTTTCTTCTCCTGTATTTTCTTCAGTGTAAAACGTCCTGTTTTACCGTTAAATATTACAACCATGTCGATGGTTTCGTCAACTTCAAACATTTCCCACCATAAATACGAGACTTTAGATGACTTTGGAAGGTAAATGAAAGACACGGCGGTGACACAGAAAGAGACGGCCAGCGATAAAGAGAAAGAGATGCTAGATGAACTAAGGACTAAGGACTAAGGACTAAGGACAAGGCTTATAAAGTATTCATATGAACATGTTTGGACCCAAATGCCTTTGAAGGGCAACAAAAGGGCCGAATGGAAACAGTTTCGTGCACATTTCTAAAAATTCAAAGTTGGCCAAAAACCAAAACCTTAAGGGGGCGTGGATGGAGGTGGCGACTGAGGCGTGGCAGCTTGGGGCGGGGCCGAGAATTTATGCAAATTTCCAAATGTTCAACTGTTGCTTTTCCAGCCAAAACAGCAAATGGAAAATTTAGCATACTCGAATATATATAATATTTAAAATATAAATAAATAAAACCCTTTTATGTTTGCTTTTCTGACCTTCGAAGTGTTTAAAAATTTAAACTGTTTTTAAAATAAAAATGAAAGCTAAATACTTCACAATTTCTATATTTCCCATTTCCTAAAAAATGTTGTTGAGTTTCATGAACAAATTTCGTATTGAAAGGGAATTTAATGGCCAATACACTTCAATAAAAGCCACTCGAAGCCACTTGAAAATATGAAACAATTTCAAATTCATTTGGAATTTGGAATGTAATAAAATAATTCATAACTTTTAAAGGGGGAAAAGAGGAAAGAGGAAAGAGAAAAGAGAAAAGAAACAGAAAAGGCAAAAAGGTCAGAGATCAGGGAGCAGAGTGGGTCACAAAAGTGCCAACCAAGAAATAAATTGCGAAATACTTGGCGGAAATAATCCGGCGGAATCCCCAAAATCATCGCACAGTTAGCGCGAACTTTGGCAGCACTTGCAACACTTGCTTGCAACACAGTTGCATGTGTGGGGGAGTGCTGTTGCAGACAAGAGCTGCACTTAAGCCACGCCACGTCACGCCCCCTGCGGGACCATGTCCACAAAACCTAAAAAAAAATATAATAAAATAAAAATATTATTATTATCCTTTCATTTTCAAGTGCTTCCCATTGTGCGAGTGTGTGTGCGAGCGTATGAGGGTGAATAAATTTATGATACCCCGTGGAAACCAGGAAGGACGAGGGACAAATAGGATGCTGGAGCAACTATGCAGGAGCAAGGATGCTGGCTGCAGGATGCTGCATCCTGGAGCACATTAGTTGGCAAATTGGGGAACTAGTTCAATTAATCCGCTCGAGTGAAGTTTGGCTAGCAGGATCTGGGGGAAAAAAGGATCCCATCGAGTCCTGGAGAGCAATTGAAAAGTTCCGCTCAGCTTCAGCGACAGTTCTAACTTTTGTGCACTGTGAGAAATATTCGGGGTCTATTTCTTTAGTCTTTTAGAGAACTTAAGGAACCAGGAAAAAGGATTTTAAAGCTTATGTTGAAGGATTGTTTTATTTTGTTGGGAAAAAATAATGATCATAGAAGCAATTTTTTTGGCTCTGAATTCCTTCCTCCAACCAAAAGGTAATTAATCACATTTCTTCCTTAATAACAAAATTGGATCTGCCCAGCGGCAGTTGCCTTTCGCTTCCTGGAATCCTTGTGCGGGCTTGTTTTTTACATCCTTTTTAAATAATACACCTGAGCAGTGAGCTGCAAGGACTGGGTGGAGTGGTGGCGTAGTTTTTTATTTATTATTTTCCTTTTTTTTTTATTTGTTAGTTAAGGACTCGGACTCGGACAAGTGAATATGGTAAAGTGGTAGAAATGCGGCCTGTATTTGCATGCAACATGGAAAATGGAAAATGGGGAATGGAAAATGGAAAATGGAAAATGGGGGGGCGTGGAAATGGGAAACGAATGAGTGGGACAGCAACAAGCTGCATGTGTGTAAATCCATTTATGCTCCAGCGCATTTATAGCCAATTTAAAAGCCCAGAGAGAGAGAGAGTTGCGGCAGAAGGATAATGATAGTTGGATATGCAAGGACTGGCCAGTGGGATATATCATTTACACAGTCCATCCACCGCCATCCAGCGCCCCCGCTGAACAATCGGTGGCCAGTTGGTAGCGTTGATTTGTGGTAAATGACTCTCCATGCTGCGATCCTGGCGCACCCCCAAACCCCCAACCGACTCCCACTCTGGCCATGTCCTGGGCATTCCATTTGCATTGCGGGCCATTTAATTGCGCAGTTGCCGCATGTTTTACGACCAATATGCATAACATGGCATCCACAGCCCACATTCGACATTCGTCGCAGGACTCCGAGTCCTGCTGCTGCTGCTATGAGGGAGGGTGTGGCAAGACCCGGCATACTTTGCTGCGCAAGCACCGTCGAAAGACCCAAAGAGGAGCCAGCACAGGGCAAAAAATCTTTTATTTATTTTACATTTTTTAATCAATTATTTTACTTAATTTCCTGTCATGTTTTATGGATTATGATTTTTATCGGTTTCCTCTTTCGATTACTTTTTTTAAAGTAACCCCAGTATTTTTTTTGCTGTGCATTTACCCCATTGATTCAATCGCATAACTATGCAAAATTACGCTTATTGAGACTTCAGGAAATTATAACAAGCTCTGGTGTGGGTTCTCGTCCCTGGTGTGGGTCCTGGTCCCAAGCAGGAAGGATATGCTATACAAGTAGCTCACTTATCACTCGTTTGTTTGTTTATCCTTTCAAGCAATATTTCACGCCCTTTTTTGTACCAGAAACACATTTTAAGGGGGTAGGATTTATTTGTAAGCTTAAGATGCGTCTTTTATGGATGTTTATTCAATAAATGGTAAAAAAAAAACTATAAAATGTATACAATATTATTCTTGAAAACCTTTCAGATCTCAAAGAGATATGCCAAGTACCGAGTATCATTAAGTCATAAAAAATACTAGAAATATTTGAAAATAAATACTCACTGGTTCAGGTTACGCTCGTTGGAACCCGACTGACTCTGGACATTGTCCGTGTGGCGTCTCTCCTTGTGGACAATGCCCATCAGCTTCATCCATGGATTGTTCTGGGAGCCATGGCCTCCCATGCCGCCACTCTGCCACATGGTCATCTTGGCGGCTGTTGGCTGTCTTCACCGGCCTTGCCTCGGATCGAAATTCTATAGTTATATAGTTATAGTTATAGTTGTGTATTTGAAACGCACTCGCGACTTTCGAGAAGAAACCTTGGCGTTGAGGAAGTTTCCAATGAAAATTGTTTGGTTTTAATTGAGAGACGAATGTGTGGATTCCTTTGTAGTTTTTTTTTTTATAAAATCAATTATTTTAATTCGTCGATTTTCTCGTCTCACATTTGTCAAAGCCGAGTATCTGTATCCTTGTTGATAATTTAAATCCTTTTTTTTTAGTTATTTTTATTTTTTTTGGATGGAATTGAACTAAGAGATTTTCTATGCTTGGGCGGCTGATGTTGCTCTTGCTTTTTCTATGCTTTTTCTATGCTTTTTCTATGCTTTTTGCTTTGTTTTGGAAGCAGCCTTCTTTGGTCGATTTGCTCGCTGTCTCTATTACTTTTTTTCTATTTGTCGAGCAAAAATTCTCTTGTTCTTGGTTTAACTTTTCGGTTGTTTTTTTTTTGTTGGTTTCTGGTTTGTTTCTTGGCCTAATGTCTAAAATTAAGAATCACAATGGGCGTACAACTTATCCTTTTTCTGTTTCCCCGCTTTCCCCGATTTTTAATATATATATATATTTTTTTTTTATTTTTTGGGGGTGTTCCGTTGTTTGTTAACCAAATTTTTTATTGCTAATTATTGTTGGGTCTCTCGGTTAATTTTATTTTATTTATTAGTTTGTTATTTAGTTAATTTGTATTTTTAAGTATGCAAAAAAATTCCTCTCCTTGTATATTTTGTCTTCTAGCTAAATTTTGCTGGCCAAAGATTCTGTCAACGGAATATTTATCGATTAAAATCGAAGCTATCGATTATCGGTTTCAAAACCAAAAACCTCCGAAGTGGAGTTTGATAAATTACTTATTTGAAAACCTTAATTATAATATAAAAGACTACGTAAATTTTTTGTTACTCTACTTTGTTGTTTAAGGTTTTAGGTTTTTGGTTATTTTTCTTATTTTGTTTGTTACTTTCGTACAATTTATTTACAGTGTATCCGTAGTTATGTACATCAGTTGATTCAATTACAACATTTATTTATTTATTTTCTATGTTCGATTGCTTTTTGGTAGACTTTGTTGTTGTTATTGTTATATTTTGGTAATATTTTGTTGTTGTTTCTGTTATGTTGTTGTTGATATTGTTGCTGATATAGTGCTTAGGGCAGGAAGGCGATTTATTGACGATATGGGAAATTTCTTTTCACACAGGCAGCTGAAGATATAAAAAGCAGGAATTTTTATTAAAAAATATAATATTTTTTAAGTATTTTTATTGTTATAGAAGGGTTAAAGATATATATTATATTAAAGATAAACAACAGTGCGTATGAGTAATTTTTTCCTTAAATATTTCACCTTTTTCCCCCAAAAACCGTTCGAAAAATTCAAGAAATTCCAGACCATAAACTAATGTTATATTTAATAGACACTCTATAAACCTTGATACCTCCCTGGATGTGAAGACATTAACATTATCATATAAATATCTATATCTGTTTGCCAACCCAACCATGATTGCCAAACACAAAGCTCTCCATCGGCTCAATTATGTCAACAGACTTCGAATGCTTCGAATCATCATTTTGCTTATGGGAATGCCTCAATATATTTGCAATTTTCAATGTACGACTTGAATGGCTTAGAGACAGAGAACCCAACCAACCACCCATGGCTGGGTGGATGGATACCCACCCATCCTAGCATTTTCCCATTTTCCAAACGTTAAGCAGTTGTTGTCTGCCAAATCTGACATGGAACATGAGGGGCGGAAATTCAGTGGGAAATTCAAGGGGTGTGTGTTTGAGTGAGGGGTGTCCAAGTCTGTCAGTCTGCTAAGTACTTGCAACACCCACATAGCCCCACACAACCCCCTCATACACACACACACACCTTCCATGGATGGCTTTTGGTGACTGGAGCGTGTGCACATTTGCAATGCCATCAACGTCGCATCGAGCACATTAAGAAACCATTCCACCTCGAATCACACCCCACAAAGCCCATTCCGTTGGACACCAGATATAACCTCGGAATATGTAATTATAAAATCGACAGGGACGAGACAAATTCCGGTTATACGACATTTCCAATACCCCAATCCCCCATCGAAAAAATATTCAAGATCATTGGTGAAGGGCGGTTGGAAAGGGGAATTAAATACAGATTATTTCTATAGAAATATTAAATACCAAAAGGTAACTAAATAAATGTAATTATAAATACTTAATTAAAAACATAAAAACCGGGTTACTTTTCAAAGCCAATTTCCAACTAAAAAAGTAATATTTTTCACGCCAATGACGAAGATGAGGCCTGGCAATGCATTTTGTTCTCTACTAAAAGGGTTAAAAAACAAATCATAAAAAATATATGATAGAGGGTGACAAGGATAAGGGAAAGGAGTATAAAGAAAAAGGACTCAACTTCCGCTTGAGCTGCAGTTTCATTTTGCAACTCTGAGCATTTAACCATTCGCCATTCACCAATTTTGTCAGATTGCAGAGTTCAGCCGAGCATGCGGAAAGGATGGAAAGGATGGTAAGGATGGAAGGGATAAGGATACAAGGATGAGCTGCACATTCTTGCTCCGTTTTTTTTTCGCTTTTTATCGCTTTTGTTGTCGCAGTTTGTCGCCTGTCGCCTTCAGCCTTCAGGCTTCAGCTCGACGATCTGTCAACGTCAACGGTGCGTATGATAAATTTTTATTGTGCATCCGCCATGTCTGCCACATTTTGCATTTTGGTTATAAATGCCACACCCCACACCCTAACCCCAGCTCTTCTTTTGCAATTTAAACTAATTATTCTACATTGGCATGTCATGCTGCAAGTGCCACAAATTAAAACGCATTATAGGCACCTGTTCTCCTTGGGTTGTGTGGCAAGCGGAAAGGATTAAGCGCCATGTCCTGTGGCTGCCCTCCTCCCAAGGGGCAGCTGCAATAAATAAGCTTGCCACTCCGAAAATATAACCCCAAAAGGGAACTCCGTTAGGGGCAAAGCCAGAGAGTGAAGATAGCCAAGATAAAGAAAAGCGGCTTTGAAACAAAACCAAAGAGACAAAACGGCAAATTGCGGAAAATAGGAACAGAAAAGGGATTTGAAGAATTTGATTTTTGTTTTAAATTCTAAAAAAGTTAATGCACCAAAAAGATTTTGATTTTAATAACCAGAAGAGAATATTTTTAGAAAAGAATCGACAAGAATCCATCAACTTCTACAATAAGTTTTCCCTAGAATCTTTTTTTTCCCAATTTGAAGAATTGAATATTAAATAAAAAGTTCCTAGTGTATTGAAATTGGTGAGAAAAAAACCGGCAAGGACCTCACATCCAAGGACCTCGCGATTATCAATTTGATAAGCCAAAAGGTTGGGCTGGTTCGGCAATTAGCCGGCGAACCAGAAACCGAAACCAGGTGGAGCTCGCCTGGAATTTAAATAGGTTGGTAATTAAGCGGCGTTGTCACCTTGACACCTCCAGGGAGGAGCAGGGACGAGAGTATCCTTCTTAAAAAAAAAAAAACAAAAAAAAAACCAACAAGAAACCAGAACCGAAGCAGACATTTTTCCCACATGAATCGAAGGAAAAAGAAGCTAAAATACTTTGTGAAAAAGTTTGCGGAGAGAAAGGATTTCGTTGGGCAGGTCAGGTGGCAGGAAGGATATTTAACAAAGTATCGTAAAGGATAAAAACACAGGAAAAGTTCGGGCTTCTGGCAATTAACTCTTGGGAAATCAATACAAAAAAATGTTAAATATTTTCACGCTTTTTTATTTCGCATTCATTTTTAATTAAATGCCAGGGCCCGAGGGTAAAATATATGAAAAAAAATAATAATTAATGGCATATTGTCAATATTAATTAAATGTGTTTTTTATTTATTATATGTTTTATTAAAAGAAACAAATGAATTAAATGATTTATTGAACCAGAAGCGGTTGTCAGCTAATTAATTACAATATTTCCCATCAAAAACTTCCTTCTCGTTGCATTTCTAGATTGAATCCCTGAAGTGTCCTGCCAGGAGATACTTTCACGGGGGATTTGGTTGAGCTCTAAGCTCTCGGCCGCCGTGGAATATTTAATTAGGAAAATTATGACAGGACCCTCAGAAGGATAAGAAATCGCGGCTTTTGGCGGCGGCGATGGCGGTGCGGAGTTGCCGGGGGCAACTGCTCGGTTGGCAGGATTCCACCAAATCGTTGGATCAATATCCGACCAAAGTGGCCAGTTGCCAGTTGCCACCTGTCCTTTGTCGAATTAAAATGGTAAGCTTTCTCCTTTCTGGTTTCTGGTTTCTGGTTGAAATTCGCGCTCTTTTAGAGGCTAATGAAAATGTTAATTACAACGATAATAATTTTAATTAAAAGCCACCCAAGAAGAAGCTCTCCAAGAAGGAGAAGGCCCGCCTGGAGGCCGAGCAGGCCGAATTAATGCGCATTGAAATGGAAAAGGAGAAGTTGGTGTCTCTCTAAATAATATCTTAAAAAATATAGAATAATCTATTTCCTGCTAGAATGAAGAAGCTGGAGGAGGCCAGGCAGCGTAAGAAACTGGAAATGGAACAGGCCCGGCACCGACAGCAACAGGAGGTGGCCGAAAACAGGATACGACGCTCCCAGCTCAAGGACAGCATGCTCTTCTTTGACGCCGTCCGCACGGCCATTGAAGCCATCAAGGATGGGGAAAGACACGAGCGGGACTGGGAGAAGTTTATGCGCTGCAACGGCCTTCCGAATGCCGCCAGTCCCAGCGATCTGAGGAAGTACATCCACCAATGGCTCACGGATATTGCCAAGAGGCAGCTGGAGTCCCGAAACTGGCTGCTGAGGACCGACGAGAGGACTCTGCTCACCCAGGATGCCCAGGTGCCGGACTTGACCAGGGTTTCCTTGCGCCAGCAACAGGGTAATTTGGGGGATGTTTATTCACACAGGATCAAGGAGGTCCTAGGGGTGAGTTGGTGTACCCAGCTGTCTTTTTAACCTTTTCTTTCTATAAAAATTCCTTCGCAGATCCTCAACGAACTGGATGAAATGCTGCCCTTCAAACAGCGTTCCATACACGTAGCCGCCGATTTGGTAAAACTTAAAACCGAAATGAGAGTTTTCCTACGACAACATTTAGATGAGTTTACCTACAAAACGATGTCCCACATAGAAAGGGATATGGAGTAAGTGAACCTCGTAGAATCCCCAACCCAATATTCATCAAAACCCCCACTTATAGAATCGATAGACCTGGGGTATCGAAACACATCTATAGCTCAGATGTATTTCAAAGTTTTGTCTGGACTTTCTCCAAAGATGCACAAATGTTAGTTGAAGGTTTCGGCTTTAAAAAAAAACTCAAATAAATATAATATTCTATATTTTGTAGAGCTGTTAACCCCAAGGCCCGGATTGGAGAACAATCTGCCCACAATGAGATCGATTTTCCCACCATCGAAATGCAAATATCTTTACCTCCAACTGTGTACTTACAGAGTTCTGCTTTGAGGGGTTTATGGTTGAATTATGATCACTTTAGTGATTATTGTGCCAGTTATTGTCTCAAACATGCTAGATCGGCTAAAGCTAGTGAGTTTTATTAATATATTATTTCGAAACCGATAAGAAATCGAAAGAGACTCTAATAATCGTATTAAATCGATTATTATTGATTCGCTAAGTTAGTTTTTGCTTGAGAACCTGTACTTCCATTCAGATATCCTGCGGCAAACGAAGCGTGAGTGGCGCAAACGAAAGGAGATCCTTCAGGCAATGCTGGACGAGTGTGGCAGGGAGATCCCCTTGTCCGAGTTGGAACAACTAACCCAGGAGCAACACTCCGCCAGTTCCCAGCCACCAAAGGAAAAGACCTACGATGTGGATAAATTATACGCCGAATACGAGGATGAGCTGAGCAAGGCCCATCGCAGAGCCATCGGACCAGAAGCCTATGGAATGCTGGAGACGGATGTGAATCTCCGAAAATACAGGATCATAGGAGGAGTTTATTGCATTGACTTCTTGGAGACGCCGCAGCAGGATAAGCAACTCAACGCAAGATCTTTTATAAGAACAAGTAGGAATTTTAGTTGGAAAACCCCCAATGAGCGTTATTATTTCCTTGTTGTATATCTTTCCAGTTACTTCAGCCAATAGCCTTATCCACAAAGAGTATTATCAAACCTATAAGCCTCCACCACCGGTATTACCCGGCGTTCGACGTCTGCCTGAGGAAATCGAGGCTGAAATGCGAATGATTGAAGCGGCCCTGGACAAGCTGGCTTTGGTGACACTACAGCAAGTGCCATATCCTTTAAATAAACGATATATTGTATATACATTAATATATATATATATATATAGATTGCCGGATTCTGTGATCTGGTTTGAGCCTCCGGTGGCATGTCGCTGGGAAACGCATGTGGAGACTCTGGAAATGGAGCTGGCGGATGGCATGAAGCCGGAGACTAAGAAACCGGAAACCGATGCCGAGGCAGATGCCACGGGTGCTGTGAGTGGCACAGCGGCATGCACCACGGCCACACCCACCGAGGCAACGCCCCTTTCCACACACGCCCAGACCAGCCCACTGAAAAGCTCGCCGCGCTGTCCGGCGAGAATGCGGTCGCAAAAATCGGATAATCAAGGGAATTCTCAACAGCAGGTCAGGAATTCCATTAATTAAACTACAAATAATAAAAAAATAATCCAATATATTATATATGTTAGATTCTTCGTGAAATCAATGACTTCGATCTGCGTTCCATACCCAGCGATGTAGATTTATATGGATTGGTCAAGGACTTTGTGGTGCCGCGTCTGCCGCAAGGATTCTGTGTCCGCTTGGAGCAATCGACTCCGAGCTCTGAAAGTGGCTTGAGGCAAAGGAGGGTGATGTTCCTGGCCCGGCAGATGCACATTCGTTTGGGGCAGGGCCCAGTCTCAGGTTCTGTTAATAAAGAAAACCCCTTGGCCAGGCCGGAAGAACTGAAATTGAACCCCAAAAGCGGTCTGGGTTCTGAGTTCTTGGACACTGAAGAGCCGGCTGAGCTGTTTCCGCCACTTTGTTTCGATAAACTCTTGAAATTCCGGCAAATGGTAACAAGGCCTGTCGTGCAGGTGGGCGGTTACCTGTTCTCCCAGCTAATCGAGGACATGGATCGATTGTGGAGATTGCAATTGCCGAGGGAGCAGCAGGAGGAGATTATCCAGCAGATTTCCGAGCAGCTTTCACCCACGGGGTCAAGGGGCAGTGAAGGAGGTGGGTATTTAGATAATTAATTAGAGAATTGGAGAAATAGAAACTATTTCCGCAGGTGACAAGGCAGCTCGAGACAGGGAGGGATCCCAAAACCTTCATGATCTTGACGAGGACATGCAACCCCTAAGCCAGGAACTGGTGGATGTCCTGCAACCGGCGGCGGCAGCTGCTGCTTTTGCCTACTACACGGGCATATCCTTTGTGAAGGACTCGCAAATGCCGTCGGAGACGGACGGGGAGCAGGAAAATGGCACAGCCAAGCGCTCCAACAGCATGGACAGCAGCGAGGATGACGATGACGACGTAGACAGCCTGGTGGCACTGCTCGAGGGTGGCGGGACCTCCACGGCCGGGAATACACTGCACGACCTCCTGGGTCCTGCCAGCCACAACAACACCAGCGACCTCAGCGACAGCGAAAGGTAACCAAACAGAGCTCTCAATAATTGACAGTTTGATTGATCAGCAGCCCATTAACCAATCCCCAAAAGGAACAGGATGAGGTTAAACCCCAAACTATATACGTTTCCTTATTTTTCTATACAATCTCAAAGCAAACAAAAGAAAAGCACGGCGGCTGCCTTGACTCAGGGAAAATGGAGCACTCGAGATGTTCACGATACTAAGTTTAACGAGGATAAACTTTCCATACAGTTTCGCACAGGACGATTGGGTTTGTAGAGATACGACAGGATTTCAAGGACTTTCTAAAACTATAAATTGTATTCCTTTTTCAGGAATCTTTGGCTTTGCTTTGAATAAATATAGTAACATGCCTTACCAGACTTGGGATCTTAGACCAGATATGAAGAAGTAAGAACTTGAAAACCCTTAAAAATCCACCCAAAACTGATTAAAAGTTCCTATTTTTAGCCCTGGCACTATAATCTTTAGCTTTACGGCTTCTCTCATCAGCCTGGACATGACCATTACGGAATTTGGTTATACGGTTAATAATTTTCAAGGAGGAAGCACCCAAGGCATTACGGATATGATTGGCAAGACACTATCCTTGACGGAACTGAAGGCCACTCTAATCCTTTCGGCTGTGGATATATTTCCCGACGAGGATGCCTTCTGTTATACGGAGGGATCCTGCGAGAAGAACTACGTGATGGAAATGCATTGTTACGCCTGTCTTGCCACTTTGGCTCAATCCCATAACTTCAGTTGGTCCCGTTGGAATCTCCTGGCAGGATCGAGGACAGCGGTGCTTCTGGTTCGGGAACTGATTGAGGGAAAAAAGGTTCCCTACTACTCGACGCTGTTGGTGACGCCTCTGAAAACCTCAATCATTGATTGCACGGAAGTGTCGGCTAGTTTCAATGCCGTGGGAATACCCGGAATGGAGTATTACGCCGATTTGTATCAACTTTCGCAGGCTCACGCTCAGCCGGGTAGCTTGGAGAAACAGAGAACCATGAATCCGGTGCTGAGGGATAATATAACCAGGATTCTAATGGCCATTCGTCCTTTGAGTTTGTGCTAATTTGTGCTGGGGAGCGTATTCATACCAACGAAAAGAGCATCAAAATGTAATATCTATTAAATAATTCCTAGAAACATAATGCATAATGCCCAAGCATATCGATAATTCAGCTTTTTATCCACTTAGGAATAGCACTTCTCGGCCACAGAGGCATCATCAATCTCCAACCAAATTGTCTCCCTCTCCAATTATAATACACATTTCCATTGTCAGCAGTTTGTTGTTGTGGTTGTGTGGATCCTCTACCTCACCACTACCACCACAGATAAATTCACCCCCGCCAACACACACACACACACACCCCCCAGAGCAGGACACACAAAGGAGGCAGGACAATTAACATATTCACAGCGAGCTTATCCCTTAATGCTCGCTTGGGCCTCTTGCCATTTTTTCACTTTGCCTGTCATTCCATTTTCGGCTCGAGGCGGTTGAGAGGAAGAAAAGGTTAAGGATAATAAAAGGAAGACGAAGAACGGGAGACGAAGACGGGAGAGAAAAGAAGACGGTAAAGAAAAAAATCAACAGGAAGAGGACAACGAGCAGAGGGTACCACACTGCGTATACGCAACATGCGTACGTTAATGCCTGATTGTGAGGCATGAATCCCCATCTCCTGCCTCCTGCATGGCTACAGCTGAAGGTCGTCCAGCAATGGAAATTGGCGACCAACTGTCTGCCAGCAGCGTCAACCGACTGCCACCCCTTTTGCCTTCTTTTAATGAGCATTTTAATCCTGCTCCTTGCCATATGCATAAATAAATAATGCAAAACTTTTTGTCTCTTCTAAATTGAATTAAATGCGAGGGAATTCCATTTAAATGAGGGCTTAAAGAGACACTTACGAGATTTATGGTAATTATTAAAAATGAAAAGCGTACAACCCTGCGTATACGTAATATTTTTTTTTTAGGTATACGAGTTAAACAAAATATTTAAATACCACTCCTTCTGTCTAGTGTAAACATGTTGAATGTTTATTTTTAGCTGTTTATCCTTTGAAAGATTTGTATTGCATTTGCGGTTTGTTTACATTAGCCCCTAAGCCCAGCCCCCCTCTACTAATTACGACCCCTTTCGGCTTTTGCGAACCCTCTAAAAAATCCTTTTTTTTGTGGCAGATTGCATATGATTTTGTTGGCAGCCTAGTTGGCTGTTTTGTTTTGCCGGTTGGTTGGTCGGAAGCCAAGTGTGAACTTTGTTTCCGTTTCCGGTTTTGACACCGCCTGTTACCGCTGGCAAAATCGTAACCGCAACACACCCAAAAAACACACACACCTGCCCCCGGTTGCGGTAAATATTTGTTGCACAAGTGAACCCCTCTCCGCCCCGTTCCGATTTTTAGAGAGATACTCGTACTCGTATGTTCAACATTTATTTGCATGTCCGGAATGAACAGTGTTTTTTGCATAAATTAAAATAAATGGCAAATTGCAGTATTTTGTCAAATTATCCTCGAATCTCTGATTTAATTTCATTTCATTTAATTTATTTTGCGGAATATATTTTCTCACCCAGAGGTGAGAAAACATAACTATGCAAATGTTCCTATAATATAATATAATGTTTGTACTTTAATCAAGGTGGCATTAAAATTCTTACAACCACCCATCAAACAATAAATCTGTGCGTGTGTATACTTTTATATGTATATTTTTTTTTTTGCTTGAGGTTTTTTTCGCACCTTTTTAGCTTTAATGCGCTGCCATTGTGACAAAAATGCACTCGAAAAAAGTAATTTTTACATGTTTAAATCTATAAAAAGAGTTAAAATTATATATACTTTTTGAAATGGAAATTTCTTTGGCTTTTTTATCCCTGAATACACTATTTTCGGTAGAGCTTTTCTTCCTGTGTATTCATTTATAAAAGCCAGTGGCAGCAGCCGGTAAATCCGCTGGCGGCTCACAAAAGTATGCTACGTAATTTAAGTTAATAGCTGACACACATACTCGCACACTCACATACGCACTCACACTCGACACAGACACAGACACAGAACGCACACATACTCACATTACGGGCATTCAGAGTTCTCCGCGTCTGTTCAAATTACAATTCATTATGTACAGGTGGCGAGCGAGTGAGTATGTACAGAGTGCGTACACCGAAAGAAAATGATTAAAACTCAATAAAAATACCAAAAAAATTTATTTCAAAACAAATATAATACTATAAGAATGACTCACTTAACGCTAAATATATTCTTTAACCATTTTTCTTTAAAAAAATCTTTTTATTTTTCTCCGTGCTGAGGCAACGCGGTTATGACGCAAGTACAGAGCTTTAAAGCCAGGCAGCAGCGTCGGCAGAGCTGCCGGCTGGGACTGGGATAACGGCACAAGGCAGACGCTTCTGCAGGCAGCACTTGAAATGTCACTGCTTGTCTTGATTACAGGATCCGAGATACTCTGGCGTCCATTGCGGGGTAGAAGGGTATATTAAAGTATAAATAGAACTGGCAATACATCACAGAAAGGCCCATAAATAGACTATAATAATGTTAGGAATTCTAAAAAAAGGATTCTTCTAACCAATGGCTCTCTAATGAGATGTATTTTCAGTCTAAAGCTTTGGTTCCCTTAATTTCTCTTTACCAAAAAGGGTATCTTTTCAATCGCCTACTTTCTTCTGTAAACCAAGCACATATGTCTGTGTATATACGCTTCTCTTTTTTTTGCATTGCATTTTAGCAATTTGCGTCAAATTTCGAGTTTAAGTGTCAATTACAAAAATAACAACAGCCACGCGAAACCTTAAAGAAAATATATGAAGACAAATGACAAGGATAGGCGAAAAAAACGGGACGGGAGATGATGGTTTTCACATCTTGTCTACCTTTCAGCAGGTGGGAAGAGGAAAAGCGAGTGAGAGGTGGAAGGACCAACCGACCGAGAGAGTCAGTCACAGTCACCTACGTGCTCGTCAAGTTGACAGTCGCTTTTTTTTCTATCCCCTAGCCTCTTGCCTTTGCTCTTGCTCTTCTCGCTCGCTTCTTGTGCTTTATTTTCGTTTTTAACCTCAATTTAGGAAGCTTGATGCTGGGCAGGTGCCTTGAAAATTCCACACTTGCGGTTGAGGTATTAGAAGCAATCAAATAAATGGAATTTCCTAAAATATTTTCAAAAGGGACCTTAAAGAATATTGTTCGTAAGCTTTATAATGTATAAATGCTTCTTATTTTTGTTTTATAAGAAAATAATAAAAGCTTGCCCTTAATTGTAAGTGTATTCTGGTTAGCGTTGACATGTGTGTTGGTGTGCTTAAATTTTTGACTTTTTTTGGGCCGTCTTTCTTCGGTTCTTACCACCTGCTTTCACCTGAGCCGTCCCCGGATCTTTCTTGCACTTTCCACACTTTGCCTGCCACCTTCATCTTCTTCCTTTTGACAGCGACGACGTCAGCGATGGCGACGGCAACGGCAACGCCGACTTTTGACTTTCTGGGCTGGCATTTTGACACAGTTGATTACAGCAGCGCCACCTAGCGGCGGCCGCACGCAACCGGTGTGCGGAAGCGAGATGGCGAGCCGAGGCAATATTTATGCAAATGGCCCAGAGTCATTCATTCGCCCTCGCACTCGCACTCGCACTTGCACTTGCACTGCCATGGTACAGGACAAAAGTTTGTCATTCCATTCATTTTGGTCCTGCACATGCAACCACATGTCCTCCTAGAAACACACACAAGCACAAACGTGCCAGGAGCAAAAGAGACAGAATTCGAGATGCATATGCGGCGTCCTAAGAACATTATTCCACATGAGTTACCAAATTGCATTCCAAAATTTATGTATTTCATTTGAATTGAGTTCGGGTTTGGGCTTTAATCAGTGAATTCGAGGAAAATGCAATGAAAAGATCAATTTCTAAACAAATTTGATGTTTGGAAAAGAGTTTGAAATACAAAAAGAGTTAACCTTTTTAGTCGATACAGTGTATCGAATGTGACCGCAACTCCTGTAGGTCACATCAATATTTCATTGAGGCTTTCAAGTCGGTTCTACACTTAATTTAAGAGGCTGCTATGCAATGCTTTGGAGTTTCTCCTCCTTTGCTGCTGGTCGGTCCGATTCTTTTTTTGTGCGACAAAATATTTGCCGAAAAGCGAGCTACAAAATATTTATGCAAGACTACCAGTCACTCCATCTCGCTTTCACTCGCCCCCCTCTCCACCTCTCCAGCCTCTACTTCCGCACACGCAGATAACTTGAGCATCTGCACGTTCCGCAATTGCAGAGAGCTAACGGTAAACAAAAGCGAACCAAAGAAAACAGCCCCAAAACAAGAAGAAGAACGAAACGAACGGAACGAGTGGCCATTTTGGGGGCCGGAGGCCGACGGGGGTGCAAAAAAAAAAATGGAAGAGGACGAGGATGAAATGGACGACGAGGACCAAGGAATTATTGCCCCAGCTGATGAAAAAGGAAATGACCACAAATTGCCGTGGGAATGTGTGGGTACGTGCATGTATATAGGTTATTTAATGTATTTAATTTTCCCTTAAGCTCTCTTCCTTTCTCTCTCTCTAGGTTTTAGCTTCCTCTTTTTGTTCACAGGAAGTGGTGGGGCAGACAGAGGAACCCAAAAGGACCGCTAGGACACGATTTTGCAGGGCAATTCTTGGATCCTTGGATCTGCTCAACGCAAAACGTGCCGAAATTCCAAACTCACTCGAACTACGCAACCAACCAACGCTACACAACACTACATTCCCTCATACCGTTATTTCCCTGCAGCATACATAACTTAAAGTTTTCCAACCCAAAAAATAAAGATGTTAAAATACCCTTTTCGATAGTTAACAAATCGTATGTGAAAATGAAAGTACCCTTAATTCGTTATAGTTCAGTTGCCGGTTGCCAGTTGCTTTCTGCGTGTGTGTTCGCCTGTTAGAAAATAATTAAAACTTTTCGTGATTTCGTGCCAGTGTAGCTGCGATTTTTCTCAATTTAAAATGGATTCTAACAGCAGCAGAAACAACAAAAACAACAAAAACTGAACAACTGCTGAATGTCTGCAGCTGCTGGCATGTTTCGTATGAAATCGTGCGAGTTTTTCGATGTGTGAGGTGAGGACCAAGTTTACAATCCCTATAAACCAAAGCCTACACTTTCCCCATTTCAGTTTTGGATTAGTTATTGCAGCACCGCCCACTTGGCCAGCCTACAACTACCTTGCCATCGTCCTTTTCAAACATTTTACAACATTCGTGCAGGTTTTGATTAGCGAGAATTTTATTAGTTTTCTTCCTGCCTTTTTTTTTTAGTTGTTTCGCTTCTTACTTAGTTGCCATTTTGGCGCGTTCCTTCCGCAATAATGCCCCACCTGTTGGCATTTTTGCTTTCCGATTGATTTATCGATTGTGCGTGCCTTTCAATCTTAAATCGTCGGTTGAAGAATCTTGCTTGCTGGAAAACTGATCCGCGGACACTACTTCTCCATTGCCAATTGGCAATTTATCGCAGAAATACGGAACACATATTGCGACATCTTCCAACGCTTTGTCACCGTTCCAATGAGAACTACTCTATAAATAAACTATTTGAAATCGAACGAAATAGCCCGAAATCAAAATTTGATGCAAACGTAATACGGAAATTTTCGAGGGACTATTTTCTGATCCGATCCGATTCGATCAATCGTTCGCATGTGGCAATAATATTAAGTATACGTATACCATACATACATATTAAGTATACGTAAAGGTCTTTGAAGAATAAAACACTTGACCAACAGTCTATTAAGATCTGAGAGTTTTTTTATGGCAATTTTTTATTTTATTGGGGGTTTTTTTGTATCAGACGATAATTAAGAATATGCTAGCTAGTTTTTTTTATTGTTTTTTGGTATTTAAATCAAATATTAAATATACAAATATCAAGTATCGGGTTTTTTCTTGTAACTATCGATATATTTCAATATATTTTTTAGGATTATATGTCTTTAATTATTTTATTTCTCATGAAACTGAAATATCAAGTATACGCACCATTGTCCACCGAACCTAAACTTGACATATAAACTATAAAGATCTAAAAACTGATATATTTTTTATGTTTTTAAGATCCTTCTATCAAATAAAGTAAATATTTTATTTATTTCTCATGAAAATGAAATATCAAGTATACGCTCCATTGTCCACCGAATATAAACTTGCCATATAAACTAATAAGATCTAAAAACTGATATATTTTTTATGTTTTTAAGATCCTTCTATCAAGAATGTCCATCAAATAAAGTAAATATTTTATTTATTTCTCATAAAACTGAAATATCACGTATACGCACCATTGTCCACCAAACCTGAACTTGCCATATAAATTATAAAAACCTAACTAATATTACTATATAACTAATATTTTGTACTATTTTATCCTTCTATCAAGAATTTTCTTTGATTTACTTTATTTTATTTATTTCTTAGGAAACTGAAATATCAAGTATACGCACCAATGTCCCCGGAACATAAAATTTGCCGTAAAAACTATCAAAACCTGATAACTGATATTTAAATCCATGATATTTTTCAATTTCCTTATTAAATTAAAACATTTTATAGTAGAAGCAAAGCAGCAGCAGCTGAAGGCAAACAGACTGCCAAAAGATGTCGATTATTTTTGTTGGTTTTCAATTTGTTAACGATTTACGATGCTGATGCCGCAACTCCCTCATCACACTCCTGCCACTCTTTTGGTCTATATCAATGTCTTTGATTCTTGATGTTTTTCTGCTTTTCGGGTTTTCGGGATTTCCGCTTCTCTGGGCTTTCTTCTGGCGCTGTCGTTTTACGACATTCCCAATGCCATAGGACAAAAAGAAGCGGACTGCGAAAAGCAAAGCGAATAAATTGAAAGGATGGTGGTGGGCGGGAGGACTTAGGCTGCCGCTTATCGATGGACACGCGCGTACTATAAAACGTCTTGAATATTGCCCGTTGATGATAGGGCCAAGAAGGCGGACACCGAGAGAAAACGGATGTCGAAATGGGTTATCAGGAGAAGCCAGGCAGAGAGCGGGACATAGGAGATGTTATCGATTAATATCGATGTTAGCTAGAGGAGGTATTTTAAAGGAATACTTAAAAACTAATAATATTCAAGCACGTGAATAGGCCAAGTCTTTTATTTTTTATATCACAAAATGTAAGCCAATTAGGCCATTTTGGTCAAAATGTAAGGGTATTGCAAGGTCATCTTGGCTTGGTCCGGTTTTCGTGTTTTGTTTTAGTTTTTATTTAGGTTTTGTTTTCCTTCGCTGGGTGTGTCATTGAACTAAACTAAACTCCTCTATAAATATCAGCAGCGATTTATCGCATGTCTGTCCCACTGTCTATATTTTTTCGAATTTTTTTTTCCTTCATTTTTTTTTTTTTTTTGCTGCGTTTGCGTGGGCCTATAAAACACATGTGACACGAAAAAAAAGCAGCAACAGCAGCAGAAGAACCACTTCTGATCGCTTGTAGGCCCATTTCCAATTGGTTTGATTTCTGTTGCCAATTTGTTATTGTCCCAGACGCTCTCATTGGGCTTTGATTTCTTCCCAATTCAAGGTTTTGGAGAAGAAACAGAAAAATAACTAAGGTTTGGGCTTTACATTCTCCCCAATTCAAGGCTCGAGAGAAGCAACAACAAAATACCTTTTTTTCCATTGATTTTTTTAATCCCTGTCCAAGACCCTGGAAATGCATAACTCTCTGACCGTAATGGACCCTTTCCTCTATTATTTCTTGATATCAAAATCGCATAAATCAAACGGAATTGAAAAAACCCGCCGAAAAAAAAGAAACAATTTTCCAATGGATTGGTGCACACGTGCTTTCATTTGGTTTGCCCCACAGCATTCCGTATGCAATCGTTAAATATGCAACGTTGCCACGGTTTAAGAACCGCAAAATAAATTGACCAATACCCGCCCCCAATGCCTGCCACTGCCACTCCCCGGACTATTGGCCACAAACAATACGCGAATTTCTCGTTGCTTTCTCGTCCCGCTGGCCAAAATACATAGCAACGAAATGAAACATTTTAATGAAGCTCTTCGCGTTGTTTTAGTTTTCCCACCCACAACCGGATGCTACCAATATGGGTGGCTTAATAACCATCCGATTTGGCCCAAATGGCATGGCTTTATAATTCGAAGGGGAAACAATAAATAAAAGTGCGAATAAAAGAGCTGCGAATGCAACAAAATAGCAAGTAGTGTGTGTAGGGTTTTGCTGCGAGTGTGTCACGATAAAAATAGAAGTTTAGAAAGAAACAAAAGTACAAAAAAAAAAAAACGCAACCGAGCGGCAAATGCGAAATGCAACAAATACACAAAAACCACAACAACATCCTCAACAACAAAAAGCCATAAAACGAAAATAAAACTTACATAAATTTAGAAATCTTGGCTGGCAGTCGCTTGGATGTCGTTTGTCGTTTGTCGTTCTTGTCGCTCTGCTCCCAAAACGCACTTTATTTTTGGAAAAACCAAAAACAAAATAAAACACGACCAAAACGGCAACAGGCAAATCAAATTTTCATGCACGTAAAAGCGGGAAAATTGCAATTCTTACAATACTAAAGAAATCTAAAGTTTAAGACTTTACAGAGAAAAGATGAAGTTCAACATAAACTAACAGAAGAACAGAGAAAAGAGTAACAATTATGCAAAAGAAATTAAATAACAGAATGAATTGTTTAGTATTTATCGAATAATTACAAACCTATCGATTATTTTTAACAAACTTCCTTTAATAAGCTGAGGCAGCCATTTTGGAAACCATTTTAAAAATGGCGTTTGTATATTTTAAAAGAACTTTACTTTAAAGTAAGTATAAAAGGCAAACAAAAACATCTTTATTATTATAATTATTATTCTATATTAATATTAATTACATTAACTTTATTTTAAGCCACTTAAAAATCTTGAAAGTTTTCCTTAAGTAGGAGGTCCTTTAGAATTTCTATTAAAATGAAGTGTCCGCAAAAAACCAAAAATAATAATACTATAAAAACAATTCGTGGAAAAAGATACCGTTAGCGGCTAAAATTATGCGGACAAAAAACGAATGAAAAACAAAAAACAAAAACAAACAAAATAACAAATAAAACAGCAACAAGGATTCCAGGCACATACACACAATAAGCAAGTTAAGAAGCAGTCCAAGGAGGTTGAGAATGGCCAAAAAAAAAGGCCAAAGCAGGATGCCTCTGGTGAGTCGTAAAATTGCGCAAACCCCCCACACCGCCCTTTAGTAGAGCTCCTTGCCAGCACTCCTTGGAGCACAAAGTAAGTGCGAAAGAGAGCGGCTACAAGAAACTGGCCAAATTAAATACACAACAATGTTGCAAAAGGAATGGAACGCGCAAAGCAACACAGCGAATAATAATATGAAGGAAGTGCCCGAAAAAGGGAAGCTGCAAGTGGCTGGGGGAGGATGGGGGGGAACGACCTTGTACGCATATTTTTGTATTTCCTTTTGTTTGGCATTCCTTCTATTTTTTAAGCCGACTTTTTGTTTTGTGAATATTTTGTGTGCCTTTTTTTTTAGGTTATTTTGAAAAGCCTGCACAAACATGTCCAAAGCTTCTGTTGCAATTTTTGGTTACTTCGCGAAAAAATATTTGCACAAAAAGAGAGAGAAAAGGCCGTAAACCAAAGCGTACACTAAGAAAAAACTAATCAAATTTAAATAAATAAATGATTTAGAAATCCTAAAGTTCTTGGTAATCCAAAAAACCTTTCGTTTGAGAGTAGAAAATCGTGAAATATTAATCCTTAATGTGGCCCGTTTTTATTTTCGGTGCACACAGAGGCTAAGCTGGACACAAAATGTTTATGGGCACTTTAGCTCAGCCACGGGCCGCAGATACAGCCACTGCCTCCGAGATCGGACTCCGCCGGAGAGTCCACCGTAGTCCCCGCCCGGCCATCAGAGCATCATTCACATTTACGAGCCAGCGGAGGCTGTTGCTTCCATTCGGGAGGAAAGCCCACAAACACACACAGACATACCCAAGAAAATGGGAAAAAATGGGAAGGACTGTCCTTTTTTTTTTGGGGGTTTTGTTTTTGAGGAAGAAGGAGGAACAGTAGTGACTGGGTGTCCTGGCCTTAGGCCAACCCGCATCGTCGTGGGACGCCCACGACCTTTCCCTCTTGTT
The DNA here is from genome assembly GCA_035047325.1 of Drosophila vallismaia. Classification (NCBI taxonomy): domain Eukaryota; kingdom Metazoa; phylum Arthropoda; class Insecta; order Diptera; family Drosophilidae; genus Drosophila; species Drosophila vallismaia. Next base: position 7,108,492 of record JAWNPU010000025.1, on the reverse strand, counting down.
GATTATTGTCAATGATTTGCTTTTGGACCCATAAAATGCAAGCAAATTGAATTATTTTTTGCAATTATGTGTCACAGAAGAGGGACACCGAAAATAGCCATCCGGAGCGGAACGGCATCCGCAAATTATTCCACGGGACATAGATGTGTCCTTGTGGGCTTAAAACAATTTTTATTGACTCGAGCGACGCGGTTTGGCGACAGCCTGTTTCAAAGGACTCTTTTTCAATGGCTTTATTAAGTTTAGACACACAATTTGTATGCGTTTCTTGTTTACCAAACTCTGTTAATGTGAAATTTATGAAGGAGACTAGTTTTTAAACTTAAATCTTAGTACCGGGTATCATTTATTCAAGGAAAATCTTCTTAACACTATGGTTTTGTTCCTTTCCTGTATATAGATTTTCGATTTTCTATATTATCCATAATTTTCTATCTCTAATTTCTAAAAAAAAACCAAAAACTTTATCACATTTCGATTTCAAAACTCACCTTATTGCTTTTCTGTAGCTGAGCCGAGTTTAGTTTTTTGTTCGGGTATTGAATATGTATATTTTTATTTACTTTGAATCGTAGATTGCTATTGATAATTAATTGTAATTAGAACTATTAATATCCATAGTTGGGACTTGATTATGTTGAAAAAGCGTAGAACAGACGACGGGGAAAAAAAGACGACGAGATGACTTCGATACGATTATTCGATTTCGATTCGATTTCGTTTCGATTCGAGCCCCACTCACGATGCACAGTGTTTCTGGAACTGCCCTCGGAAACTCTTTGTATTCATTTAACCGATTTCATTCATGATTCATGATTTTCTTCATATTCTTTATAAATTTTTCATAAATTTTCCTTTTTTTTTTGCTAATCTTGAATTAGTTTGAGATAAGATCTTTTTGGAGGCAAGTGGGGATGAAAAAAATAGATAAAAAAATTTGTATAGATTTGGAGATTTCGAAAAATTCACAACCACAAAAAAAACAACACACAATTCAAAACGGAAACGGATATGGAAACGGAAACGGAAACGGAAACGTGAACGTAAACGAAAACGGAAACGGAAGTGACAGCACTCGCGAAACCGTAAACCGAATTCGATTATTTTCTTGTCGATTACTTGGGCGCTTTGAATGGCTCATTGTTCCTTGAATGGTATTTGGATCCTGGGCAGGATCTCCTTGTTAATTTGCCTCCTCCTCCTTCTTTTCCATCCATCGGTGTGGCGTGTGGAGGAGTCTTGGGGGGGGTGGTGTGTGTCCAAATGGTTTTTCCTCAGCTCTGTCTGAGTTTTATTTTATTCTTTCTTTTATTTTTTTTTGTATTTTTTGTTGTATTTTCACCCCCCGCCCCAGAAACGAACTGGTGGCCTGCAAATGAGAGGGAAAAAGAGCGGAAAGCAAAGGAAACGGAAATTTTTTTATGGCTTTTCAATAAATTTGCAACAAATTATGGTCTGTGTGTCTTTGTGTGTGTGTGTGTGTGTGTGTATCTAAAGGATCCAAGTATCTGAATCCTTGTAACTTGTGCGTGCAAGTATCTGCGTATCTGAGTATCTGCGTTTCTGAGTATCTGAGTATCTGAGTGGGTGATGGATGAAGTGTTTGCTGAAACTGCCGATGAGATTGGGGTTGTCCAAATAAACCTAGTTTGCCATCCGTTTCTCCCTCTCTCTCTATCTACGCCACCGACACCGACATACAGTGCGTTTCATGGCTTTAAAGTGGAGTAGGAACGTGCGTGGCGTTGGCGGCGTGGTGGTGTTCTATCGATTAAGTGCAGGTCCTTTAATGAGGTCACTTAATGCAGTCATCAAAAGCCCGACGCTTGGTGTAAATCAAGTCAAGTTTTCGATTTAATGGTCATTGAAATTAATTGGCATAAGGCCAAGAGAAGAGATTGCTCATTAAATGCCAAATTCAAATCGGTTTCCATTCTAAATTAAGAAGCATAACTTTGACATTACACAGTAATTGAATGAGTGTCCTTTGCGATGCAATGGCCAGGAGTTTTATCAACAAATTGTCGAGTCATTTGCATATCAAGTATGCTATTTAAATTGTATAATGGTTTTCGATACGGAAAGGTTGCCTTCGACTTGGAGTTGGAAAACCAATAAACTTGATACAGATCTTGGGTTTGTAAAATGAAAAGCAATGTCTAAATAGCCTTGTTCTTTGGTCCGACTGTCCAATAAATTGATTTTTAAGAAACGAAATCGACTGATTATATCCTATATCTCTTTTATAACTCAATAGAAGAAGTAAACCCAACTTTCTGGTTGTTTCTTGGGAGAAATTCTCACTCAGAACATCTCTTAAGGACCTTTTAACAGTATCCTATATCCCATATAGGATCTCCTCTCCCCCGGAAGCTAGCTGGCCTACCTTTCGTAAGCTGATTTATTTCTTGGTATTACCCCTAAAAAAAAAACCAAGAAGAAAGGTAAAATGAAAAGCTAAAGCCTTGAGCCTCCCCTAACCTTATATTGCTCTATCCTTTATCCTTTTCCGCATTGGCCTAACCCCCTTTTCATTTTTTTTTTACACCATTCCCTCCCCCCCTTCATTTCGTTGATGTTCTCCGCAAGGCCTTTTAAACTTGTCATACATTTTGATAAAGAATTCGCCTTGTTCCCTGGAGGGCTCGAGAAGCTGTCAGCAAGGGGTTGGTTGGGGGTTCAGAGTGGGGTTGGGGGGGTTTGTTACCTGCCGCGCTGGGGCGTGCAAAATTTTGCACATTCAATGGATCTTACCAACCTCCGGACCAAAACCCCCCACCCCCCACCACCCACTGCCCAGGTCTTTAACCAAATTCGCATTCTTTGCAATTTAAGCGAATTCCTGTGCTCCGGCAACCCGCGGGCCAAAAAGCTCCTCAACTTGACTTTGTCTTTTGTAGTTTTATTTCATTTCATTTCAGTTCGTTTCGCTTCGCTAATGGCAACATTCTGCCACTACACTTAGAGGAAAAAGGGACCTTTTTGGGGGGGAGGTATTCCAACTATAAACTGGATTGCTTTCGGGTTTTTTTCTAAACTGCTAAGTAATGAGGTTTTTAAAGAATAATAATTGCAAACTTTTAAGGTTTTTCCAAGTTCATTTTATAGAAAAAAACTAAAAACTTTTTTTGTAAAAACAGAGAGAAGGAATACGAAATTTGATTAACATTTTTAGTAAAAATAAAGACCTAATTTTTATTCCTCTTTTTAGAGAAAAGAAGTTATTATTTTGAAATATTTAAAAACATTTTTGAATTTAGAGCCTATAGAATCAAGAAAAACCTCTCATTGGAGATTATCAAAATGGAAAAAATACTTTCTAATTCTTTTCCTATGTCTCTTATTAAGATTTAAAGTAAAATTATTGATTTGAAACCTTAATATTGTTGTTTTTTTTTAAGGAAAAATGAGAAGAGTGGGGCAGGGCAGACTGCTTATTTGAAAGTTTAAACTTTCTTCTTGGCATTCACTCTGCTCATTTTTTTCTTATTTGTCAGAATTTGCTTAACTTGTCTTTTGTCTTTCATTAGGCACTTCGGCGAGGACATGGCGTGGCTATTAGGGAAAAACCAGCCCTATTTGACTGATGCTCACCCACACAGAGGCAGAACCACCAACACACCCACAAACCGAAACACACACCCTGACAGAAACGCATTTAAACACACACTGAACACACACACAGAAATGTTCAAGGACACTTCCAATGGCAGTGCGCAAAAAAAAAGGGAAAAATCTTTCATTTTTTTTTGGTCCTCAATGGATCGCAACAGAAAATACAAACAAAATTATCAAAGGCAGCCAAAATAATATTCCTTTTGGTTAATGAAAGGCAAAAGCAACAAAGCTAAGAAACATTTACGCTTAGTTTAACATTTTCCATGTGAAAACCATTAAAAAAAAAAAAAAGGAGGGGAAAAAAATCGAAAACAGAATGAAATTATTTTGAAAACATTAGAGAAAATAATTATTTTTATGTACCATATATTACAAATGTGCGAGACGACCTGCTGCAATATTATGAATATGAAAATAAACTTTTAACGATGCGACGCAATGCGAAAAAATACGAATTTTTCAAAATTTCGATTTTGATTTTTTGGACTCGACTCGAGGTTCGTGTATTTACGTCACAACAGTTTTATAGGTCTTTAAATATTAATAAAAGCACAGCGTCAACATAATCAAAAAAAAAAACAACAACAAAAAACAAACACACAAAAAAAACTATCACACACACACAAACACATAATAAAAAAATGATTTTTCAAAACCGCCAAAAATCTAAGAAAAAGAAAAATGGCGGATGGGGTTCGTTTTATTTTATTTTTTTACCTACCTCCACAGAGCTTGTTGTTTTGTTTGGGAAATTTTACAAAAAACTTTTGTTTAATGTTAATTTTAATCTTAATTAACGCGTCGCGTGCACTAGAAAAAATATTCAAAAAAAAAATAACGTTAGAATAATAATGAAGGATTCTTTTGAAGTGGGTTTGAAAAGGACGCGACGCCGACGATGAGGACGACTACGAGGACGAGGACGAGGACGACGAGGACGAGGGAAGCTGCGATTTGTCGACGGACAGCAGTTTACCGCGGAATACTAACACTAGAAATTTTTGTTATTTTTATTTAATAAATTTTGAGATTTTTTAACGGTCGTTTTTTGGTCTTCCGGCTGATGCTGATGCTGCTGCTGCTGCTGCGACGGCGGCTGCTGCTGCTGCTGCTGCGTCTGCGGTAGCTGCAAGTGTTGCTGCTGCTGGTGGTGCGGCTGCGGCTGATGGTAGTGGTGGTGCTACGGGTGCCACTGGCACTGCTACTGCTACTACTGCTGCTGCGGGATTTTGCTGCGAATCGCGTGTCGCGGCTCTTAACATCGCGCCGTATACCCAACGACTGCTCCAACGCTGACGCTGGAGACCGTCTGTGCGGAGTCCCCAACCGAGTGGCATCCGAATCCGAATCGGAATCCGAAACCGTATCCGAAGCCGCATTCGGAATTCTCTGCCCGCTGCCACTGCCACTGCCACTGCCACAGCCGGCAACGACGCCGACAGCAGCGGCAGCGACAGGAGAGAGTTCCGATGCTTTCACCTTGAGCTTTCGATATCGAAACATAAAAGCTTTCGCACGCACCTATGTAGCTTTTGAAGGTCAACCCGCCACACCCCCCAAGCCACCGCAAAGCTTGGCCAGTCCGCCGGAAAAATGAAACGCCGGCTTCCAGCTTCGAATCCTTTTGGCTTTTTCGTCCTGGGAGCCAAAAGGATGCTGCTGGAGCGGCGTCCTGCAGAAAAGTCCGCGGGTGGAAACTGGGACAGTTTGAAATCCGCAGCGGAATGCAGCAGATTTTCGAATTTCCAAATTCCAACCCGAAAAGCTCTTCCAAAAATCGTTAGAAAACGTTCATTTTTTCGAAATTTGAAATTAACAAAATATGAAAAGTTAAACTTAAGGTTTTAAAAGCAAACTTAAATAATAATTAAAACAACATATTAATTTCACTATTTGGAGAATACAATTGAGCTCTTAAAATATATTTTATAAAAATATATTTAAAAATTTTTTAAATATATTCAAAATTTTAAAATAGAATATGGTGAGGGTTAGGTAGTTTTATAAATGTAATATAGTGATAAAAACTAGTCTATAATTAAGTATATATATTTTATATAATCTTTAAAACATTTTGTGGATGAGCTCCTAATTTTTATAAACAAAAATTCATGTTTTATTTATTGGAATATCGAAATAAGGTTCGAAACTTGGATTATTTAAATATATAAAGCTGTTTCCTTTAAAGAAAGCTCAATAAAGGACAAAAATATAAGTTTTAAAAGCTATTTTTTGACTTGTTTAAAATCACAAAATTGAAAAGCAAAAATTAAAATATATACTCAAATCGATATGAAAATTAACCATAATAGAAGGTAAATATGTAAGGAGCACTTTCTATACTCATTTTTTTTTGAAATATTTGTATATAGAAAATAAACTACTAACCTAATAACCTTTTAAACAAGGATCCTCAGACTTTAAAAGCTGGAATAGCTTTTACCAATAAACAAAACCACGTAACCAGGTAACGGAAAACCCATCCGTAACCACATCCGAGAAGGATTCCAAACAACAGTAAACATGGCAACAAAACAAACAAAACGGAAAACCCTCAGCTGTCAGTCGGTGCGAAACCGATCAAAACACAAAACCACATAATAAATAGAGTCCACAAAAAGCCGGAAATGTCCAGCCGCGATTCTGATGATGAGGACGATGATGACCGGGACTTCCTCCGAATCGAAGGAGGCGGAGGAGGAGGCGGCGGAAGTGGAGATGGATTTGGAATCGGATCCGGAAATGATGTTAAACTCAAAAACCGGAAGAAGCTCATTAAGCGAAGGCCGAAGCAGAGCCGGAGCGAGGCGGGCGGCTCCGGAGTAGCAGCGGATCGGGAAAGCGACACGAACGCCGCGCGACTGACCAACGAGGAGCGAGCCAGTGGCATGTCAATGGATCGGATGGGTAGCGATGTTACTGGCATGGGCGATCGGGTCAGTGACGGTGTGGATGGAAGTCTCGTTGGCGATGGGGATCGGAGTGGAAAGAAGAAGGGCAAGCATCGGCTCAATTTTCAGGTGATCTATCGAAAAAATCGCGCTCTTCGGGAGCTTATCGATAACCTTTTCTAATCTTTTAGGGAGCCAAAGCCAATGCCGCAGGAGGGGGTAAATCGCGTACCGCCAGCACCACGAAAATCACCACCGGAGCCTCCCTCATTCCGGATCTGAATCTGATCATAAACCGTATGCGCAGCATGCCCGACGACTCATTCGTCTACATGGACTACATGCTGCCCCATGACAGCGAATACTTTACGCCGTACAGTCTCCGGCTGGTGGAGTATCGGGATTTGAACACCTACGAGCCCTTCTACACGGTCACCCGGCACGGGGTTACCTTCTGGCATTGCTCCGAGAACTTCTTCACACCGCTAGACCAATGGCAGCAGGAGTTCGAGCAGTTCCTGAGCATCATTCAGATTCGATCCTTTTCCATATTCCGTCTCTGGAAGGGATTCAAGGTGTGGGAGAAGACGATCAAGTGGCGTAAATTGAACGAGGCCCGCGACTTCTTACAGAACAATCTATTCATCGTAATCCCCCAATTGGCCAAAGCCATTCTGCGAATGCGCAGCGATATTGTCCAAATGGAGCGTTTGAATTTCGTGAACATTTCCAATATAGAAAACTGGCATCCATTCTATTTCCTGGAGACCCATATGAGAATTTACGAGCAATTGCACAAGATATTTACAGATTTTCGGGAATTTATCGGGAAGACCATATGTGAGCTATGAATATTTTTATATTTATTCGATTTTATTATTATTGAAGATGTTTTTCGATTATTTTTCAAGTTCGTGCCTGCACGGATGCCATTATGGCGCGTGGCTTTTATCCAGATGATGAGGTCAACTATTATCCCTCATTGAAAAAAATGCGAGAAGCTCACAGTTTTATGGACAGAGCACGAAAAAGGGCTTTCTGCAAAACTCTAACCAAGTAGGAATACCCTTTATAACTAATTAGTATTGAAGATTAATTAATTTTCGTATCAACAGTTTTCTTACCTATTGCGATATGATGGTCTATCAAATGCTTTATCGCATTACTATCAAAAGTTTTGGAGATCTGGCTTCGGCCTTTGAGATTCACGATGAAGTTGGTCCTTCGGAGGCGGATATAACCAAGCACGATCGTGTCGATAGAAAAATTGAGAAGCCACGACCGCCAGACAAGCCACAAAGTCCTTTCTTCCTGGCCATGTTGCGTCTTTTACCGGATCGCATAGATGTGGAACCATCGGAGGACGTGATCAGGATAATATTTCAGCGTATTACAGGCCTGATATTGGAGACAGTTTTGGAGATTCATCCATTTACCACGGATCCCTACTTTATGCAATATACTCAGTGGGTTTATCTTTATCTTTAGTGTTTATTTTGATTCTCAGGTTAATATTTTTATGGTTTCTAGGCCCTCGATTATGGGTCGGCAGGAAGAAGTGCTCTTCGAAGGAGCCCCAGATCTGCACTCTCTGTTAAAAGCCGATCTTAAATTTCAGTATAATCGGTAAGAAGTTTTAAGATTTTATAAATTTAAGTATTTGTTTTTAAAAACAATTATCAATTACTGGTTTGAATTGAACAATTCAAAATATTTAAAAAGAAAAATGGCCATAACGGTTTACCTGATGTCCGCCATTAGCACTGTTCGATAACCTTGATCGCTATGTTATTTCTTTAAATCCCATTTTCCTTGTTTTTTTTTTAGCAAAAACATGTTTGTTTTAATACGAAGAGCCTATGAAAGAGCTCGTCTCTACACCAAGAGATTCCACAGTATACGAGAAAACTTTGAAGTGGACAATAGTACAGATCCCACAGTCCTTAATACAGAGAGAGGTGAGTTCCAATAAAGTAATGAATGCATTTTATACAAGTTTAATATACTTTTAGATCTGGAACTACTGCGGGCCTATTGCGATCGGTATTGCAACAATGTTCGGGCCTTGGATGGCATTCTGGAGTTCGTCTACTTGGGTCTACTGAAGCTAACTCAGACGAACTTCAAGGAGACTGTAACTCCGGTCTGTTCCCGGCTCCAGAACATTCTGGCCACCTACTTGCCCAAGCTGGCCGAGGAGGAGACGACCCGCTTGTACGAGGAGGCACAGGACTTCTATGGCAGGATCTGCTACGAGCCGCACGAAACCCTCGAGATCGTGGCGCACATTCGATTCCTGGACAAGTGTGACTCCGAGCTGGATGAGATCTTCCTGGGCATTGACTATGTCCATGACTTGCTCCTGATCATTAAGGACTTTAGCATACCGATTGACGATGAGTCCAAGGAGGACTACATGGATACCGAGGACTATTTGAATCGCACTCGAGAGACCCTGGCTGAGATCAAGGAGAAGCGCCAGGAGTTCATCAATCGCCTCGAAGATGCCATGCAGGATGACATTGCCCAGTTGAAGGAGGAGATCCACGAGGTGGCCATCATGGCCTTAGAGCCCTGGCTGTTGGATGTGAGTATTTGGGAAATACTTTAGGAAATCCTTTAAAAACAATAAAATCCTTTTCTCAAACAGGCCAAATCCAATCGATTGGCGGTCACGGAAAAGCTGGACATGATGCTGGATCGCTTGAATGGCTGCCGGGAACGGGCCGAGGAGTTCCTGGGCTATCAAAAGGAATTCCAGATCGATCTCACCATGTACGAAGAGATGGCCTCCGGCTTCTACGACATCCGGATGCGACAGAATCTGTACAGGACTCAGGTCGAGTGGGAAGAGGCCCTGGCCGAGTGGATCGTCGCGGATTTCAATACTCTAAATGTCGCCGATATGCTAGAGCTAAACGCCAAGACCATCAAGAATTGTCTCCAGTTCCAGAAGTATTTGCCGGAAAACAATATAGTGCCGGTAATTCATGCCTCGGCGGAGGCATTCAAGGAGAAACTTCCAGTTATTGGTTATCTAAGAAATCCAAATCTGCGAGCTGTAGGTTCATTCCACAAGATCCTTAAATATTTACTTATAAAAACCTTTCTTACAGCGCCATTGGGCCGAAATCGAGGACCTGCTGAACCGGAAGTTCTTCCAGGAGAAGGACATCATTATCCAAACTTACGAGGATGTCCATGCCTTCGACGATGTCAACATCGGCGAGTCTCTCATGCAGATCTCCTCGCAGGCCACCGGCGAGGTCCAGTTGGAGAATATGCTAAAGTCCATCGAAACCATTTGGAAGGAGACCGAACTGGCCATCGTATCGCATCACGATGCAAAGGATGTCTTTATCCTGGCCGGCACAGAGGAGTTGCAGGCCGTTTTGGATGATTCCAATGTGAATATCAATACCATAGCTGCCTCCAAGTTTGTGGGTCCCATCAAGGGCAAGGTGGATGAATGGATAACTGCCATGGATCAATTTGCAAAGACATTTGGTTGGTTCTTCTCTCAGAAGTACCGGATGTTATATTTCTTAATACCCCCTTGGATTTCTTTTAGAGTGCTGGATGGATTGCCAAGGAGCTTGGATTTATTTGGAGGCCATTTTCGCCTCTGCAGATATTCAGCGTCAGTTGCCCCACGAGGCCAAGATGTTCTTCACCGTCGACAAAAGCTTCAAGGAGACGGTCCGCCAGGCCAAGAAGGTGGCCCTCGCCCTGCCCACCATGTCCAGTGTTGATGTGTTCAAAAGTCTGGTGGAGAATAATCGTCTTCTGGACTTAATATCCCGTGGACTAGAGGCCTACTTGGAGGTGAAACGTGTGGTGTTTCCCAGGTAAGGAATCTCTCTCACATCTTTCACAGTTTTATTCGAAAAGAAATCCCTCTTTACAGATTCTATTTCCTGTCTAATGACGAGCTGCTGGAGATTCTGGCTCAGACCAGGATACCCCAGGCTGTCCAGCCACATCTGCGAAAGTGCTTCGATGCCATCTACCGCCTGGAGTTCGGCCTGAAGGAAGGAGGCGACGGCAAGATGGTGCCGACCAACGACATCATCGCCTTCCTGTCGCCCGAGGGCGAGAAACTGCAGTTCGGAAAAGGCCTGAAAGCCCGAGGAGCCGTGGAGGAGTGGCTGTCCAAGGTGGAGGAGGCGATGTTTGTGTCCGTAAAACGATACATGCGCTTCGGCTACCAGTGCTATCCGGCCAAGGAGCGCGAGGACTGGTTCCAGGACCATCCCAACCAGGTGGTACTCACTGTCTCCCAGGTCCAGTGGGCGGCAGACATCCATCGCATCTACGAGGGCAAGGAGCGTAATCCCCTGAACATTCTGGAGAAGATGGCCAAGTTCGAGATTAAGTGCCTCAAGGATCTGGGCGCTCTGGCCGCTCTGACCAGAAAGAATATCAGCTCGCTTTTGCGGAAGATCCTCTGCGCCCTGATCACCATCGATGTGCATGCCAAGGACTCGGTGCACATGCTCATTGAAAAGGAGGTAACCAAACCGTAAGTCTAACCGGAGAATTCTGTAGAGGATTAACCCCCCTAAAGACTTCTACCTAATCTCTTCCAGAGCCGACTTTAACTGGCTGAAAATGTTGCGCTTCTATTGGTCGGATGAAACGGAAACGGTCTACTCCCGGATGGCGGCTGCCAATATTCCGTATTACTACGAGTACCTGGGGGCGGGTGGTGTCCTGGTGCTGACTCCCCTCACAGATCGTTGCTACCTCTGCCTGATGGGTGCCTTCCAGATGGACCTGGGCGGAGCTCCGGCCGGACCTGCCGGAACAGGCAAGACGGAAACCACCAAGGATCTGGCCAAGGCCCTGGCCAAGCAGTGCGTGGTGTTCAACTGCTCCGACGGCCTGGACTACAAGATGATGGGTCGCTTCTTCTCGGGCTTGGCCCAGTGCGGAGCCTGGTGCTGCTTTGACGAGTTCAACCGCATTGACATCGAAGTGCTGTCTGTGATTGCCCAGCAACTGATCACAATCCGGACAGCCAAGGCCATGAAGGTGAAGCGGTGAGTTCTCTATAAAATCTCCTTCAACCCAATCCCACTCAAATATCACTTTCTTATACATAGGTTCATATTCGAGGGGCGGGAGATCAAGATCAACCGCTCCTGCTGCGTCTTCATCACCATGAATCCCGGCTACGCCGGCCGAACAGAACTGCCCGATAACTTGAAGGCCCTCTTCCGACCCATATCCATGATGGTGCCGGACTACGCCCTCATTTCCGAGGTCATCCTGTACTCCGAGGGCTTCGAGGACCCCAAGATCCTGGCCAGGAAGATGGTGCAGATGTACCAGCTCTGCAGTCAGCAGTTGAGCCAACAGAATCACTACGATTTCGGAATGCGAGCCGTCAAGTCCGTCCTGGTCATGGCCGGAGCCCTGAAGCGAGCCTCGCCTAACCAGCGGGAGGACATCACCCTGATTGCCGCTCTGCGGGACTCGAACATACCCAAGTTCTTGGCCGACGATGCGGTGCTCTTCAGGGGCATCCTAAGTGATCTGTTTCCGGGCGTGGAGCTGCCCGACTCGCAGCACCCGCACCTGGAGGCCAGTTTGCGGCTGGGACTGCGCGGGAAAAACATGCAGGCGGTGCCCACCACCATCCGGAAGTGCCTCCAACTGTACGAGACGATGTGCGTCCGCTGGGGCGTGATGTTGGTGGGTCCGACCGGAGGTGGCAAGTCGGTGGTGCTGCACGCTCTGGAATTCGCTCTTTCACATCTCTTCGAGAACGAGATTCAGGATCCGAACTTCCGGCCTGTGGTCATCCAGACCATGAATCCCAAGGCGGTGACCATGAACGAGCTGTACGGCTTTGTCGATGCTAAGACCCTAGAGTGGCAGGACGGCCTGCTGGGATTGGCGGTGCGCACAGCCACCTTGGTGGAGGGTGAGTCATCCCTGTCATCCATGGCTCCCTTTTAATCCTTTCCTCTTGCAGATGAAATCCATCAGTGGATCATGTGCGATGGCCCTGTGGATGCCGTTTGGATTGAGAATCTGAACACCGTGCTGGACGACAACAAGATGCTGTGTCTGGCCAACTCGGAGCGTATAAAGCTGACCGCCTGGATCCACATGCTCTTCGAGGTGCAGGACCTGCTCCAGGCCTCGCCCGCCACTGTCTCTCGGTGCGGCATGGTGTACGTGGATCCCGGCGACCTGGGCTGGATCCCCCTGATTGACACTTGGCGGGAGGTGGATATGGGCAAGAAACTGCCAGCTCCTCTGGCCGAATTCCTGTACCAATTGTTTGTCGGATACTTTGACAAGGCACTGAAGATCGAAAGGAAGAGGGCGGTGTACACCATCCATCAGGTGCTGGGCTCCAAGGTGCGGTTGTGCTGCAACCTGACCTCCTCCCAGCTGGAGGCCGTGAACTGGAGAACCATGGCCGACGATCCGGCCAAGGAGCTGCTGACCAAGATCTTTGCCTGGACAGTGCTCTGGGCCATTGCCTCGAATCTCAAGGATGCGGAAAAAGTGTCCTTCGAGGAGCAGTGGAGTCGCGCCATGAGCCAGCATCCAAATATGACGTAATCTTAATATCTTTTACCTTTTTTCTTTTTAAATTATTTATGTTTTTACTTCAAAGCTTGCCCAAGTGGTCGATGTGGAATTATCGTATCGACCTGGAAAAACAGGACTGGGGCAGCTGGAATGAGATTATGCAGAAGTTCCACTTCGATCCGGAGATCTCCTACTACGACATGCAAGTGCCCACAGTGGACACCACCAAATATGGGTTAGAACACGTCTCCTTTCCTCCTTTGAGTTCCTGCTACAATCCCCTTTATTCCCCAGTTACGTGGCAGATTTGCTTTTCAAGAGAAACATGCCGGTGATGGTCACCGGAGACACTGGTGTGGGCAAGACCGTCTTGGCCATCAGTTGCATGAAGCGGCTCCAGGGCGAGGGCAAGGTTATCCCCATCATCCTGAACTTCTCCGCCCAGACGAGCAGTGTGCGAACCCAGGAGATGATCGAGGGTCCGCTGGAGAAGCGCAAGAAGACCCAATTGGGAGCGCCGGTGGGCAAAACGGTCATTGTCTTCATCGACGACGTGAACATGCCCAAGTTGGACACGTATGGAGCCCAGCCGGCCATTGAGCTGCTGCGCCAGTTCCTCGATTTTAGAGGCTTCTACGACCGGGAGAAACTCTTCTGGAAGGAGATTCTAGACGTGGTTCTGGGCTGTGCCTGTGCTCCGCCCGGAGGCGGTAGGAATCCTCTGACGCCCCGCTTCGTCCGACACTTTGCCCTGTTCTCGCTGCCCAAGCCAAACGAAGAGACTCTCACCCAGATCTTCAACGGCATCCTGCGCGGCTTCCTCCAGACCTTCTCCGCCTCAATTCGAGCCCTCTCCGAGCCCATGGTCAATGCCTGTGTGGATGTCTACATGCGGGTGGCCAATGTGATGTTGCCGACTCCGGATCGATCGCATTACATCTTCAATTTGCGAGATCTGTCCAAGTGCATCCAGGGCATCCTGCAGGCCAGTAACTTGCACTACAACCAGGAGAACCAGGTCCTGCGGCTCTTCTACCACGAAACGACCCGAGTTTTTCACGATCGGCTGATCAACCAGGATGACAAGAACCTGTTCAAGAGACTGATGAAGGACGTCTGCCAGGATCATTTCAATCGCCAGGTGGAATCTCCAGTCTCCTATTTTCTGTATCTTCCTTTCTGAATTCCCATTTTTTTTTAGGTCGTTGGCGATGACGAGCCGGAGGTTCTGTTCGGCGACTTCATGGTCTTTGGTAAGCCCAAAAACGAACGAATCTACGACGAAATCAAGGATCATTCCAAGCTGGAAAGTGTCCTCAATGACTATATTGTGGACTACAACTCGATGGCCGTGGGCAAGAGCATGAAGCTGATCCTCTTCCAGGACGCCATGGAGCACACGGTGCGATTGGCCCGCCTCCTGCGAAGCGATCGTGGCAACGGTCTCCTCGTGGGCGTGGCCGGCATGGGCAAGCAATCCCTGACCAGGCTGGCCTCCCACGTCAACGAATACAATTGCTGGCAGATCGAGATGAGGCGCAACTATGATCTCAATGCCTTCCACGAGGATTTGAGAGTCCTTTACCGCATTGCCGGGGTAAGGATCTTTAAATGTTATATTTAAAAATTGTATATCTACTCCATGACAATCCATTTCACAGATCGAAAACCAGCCCGTTACTTTCTTGCTGATTGACAGCCAGATTGTGGAAGAGGAGTTCCTGGAGGACATCAACAACATTCTGAATTCCGGCGAAGTTCCCAATCTCTTCGAAGGCGACGAGTTTGAGAAGATTATCCTGGATGCACGCGATGCCTGCAATGAAACTAGGAAGGATGAGGTATGTCTTAATGCCACAAATCGGGGTTAAAATTGGTAAAGCTCCCCTCAAGTCGGTTCATCAGAAAAATTTTGAAAAAATCTCAAAAATATTTTTCTCCGGGATTTGAATGCAGATTAATAGGGAATCGGTCCACGATTCGAAATCTATACTTTGCTTAAGAATCGGATAAATATTTACCAAGATATGGCCTTCGAAAGGGGTCATACCTGGAAATTTCTGGATTTTCTGCATTACCCCATTTTTGAAGGGGTTCCATCAGAAAAATTTTGAAAAAATCTCAAAAGAGATTTGAATGCAGATTAATAGGGAATCGATCTACGATTCCAAAGCTATACTTTGCTTAAGAATCGGATAGTTATTGACCAAGATATGGCATTCGAAAGGGGTCATACCTGGCAATTTCTAGATTTTCCCATTTTTGAAGGGGTTCCATCAGTAAAATTTTGAAAAAATCTCAAAAATATTTTTCTCCGAGATTTGAATGCAGATTATTAGGGAATCGATCCACGATTCCAAAGCTATACTTTGCTTAAGAATCGGATAATTATTGACCAAGATATGGCCTTGGAAAGGGGTCATACCTGGAAATTTCTGAATTTTCTGCATTACCCCATTTTTGAAGGGGATCCATCAGAAAAATTTGGAAAAAATCTCAAAAATATTTTTCTCCGAGATTTGAATGCAGATTAATAGGGAATCGATCCACGATTCGAAATCTATACTTTGCTTAAGAATCGGATAATTATTGACCAAGATATGGCCTTCGAAAGGGGTCATACCTGGCAATTTCTAGATTTTCCCATTTTTGAAGGGGACCCATCAGAAAAATTTTGAAAAAATCTAAAAAATATTTTTCTTCGAGATTTGAATGCAGATTAATAGGGAATCGGTCCACGATTCCAAAGCTATACTTTGCTTAAGAATCGGATAATTATTGACCAAGATATGGCCTTCGAAAGGGGTCATACCTGGCAATTTCTAGATTTTCCCATTTTTGAAGGGGACCCATCAGAAAAATTTTGAAAAAATCTCAAAAATATTTTTCTCCGAGATTTGAATGCAGATTAATAGGGAATCGATCCACGATTCCAAAGCTATACTTAGCTTAAGAATCGGATAATTATTGACCAAGATATGGCGTTCGAAAGGGGTCATACCTGGCAATTTCTAGATTTTCCCATTTTTGAAGGGGACCCATCAGAAAAATTGTGAAAAAATCTCAAAAATATTTTTCTCCGGGATTTGAATGCAGATTAATAGGGAATCGGTCCACGATTCGAAATCTATACTTTGCTTAAGAATCGGATAAGTATTAACCAAGATATGGCCTTCGAAAGGGGTCATACCTGGAAATTTCTAAATTTTCCCATTTTTGAAGGGGTTCCATCAGAAAAATTTTGAAAAAATCTCAAAAATATTTTTCTCCAAGATTTAAATGCAGATTAATAGGGTAATAGGATATGGGAATTAATTCCGGATTAACATATTACTAATAGCAGATATATATAAATATATATATATCTATTTTAGCCCTGTAACCGCGATGAGATCTACAAGTACTTCATCAACCGGGTGAGAAACAATCTCCACGTGGTGATGTCGATGAGTCCAGTGGGCGACGCCTTCCGGAGGAGATGCCGGATGTTCCCCTCGCTGGTCAACTGCACCACCATCGACTGGTTCACCAGCTGGCCCACGGAGGCCCTCTACTCGGTGGCCCTGGGCCTGCTAAACAAGATCGCTCCGAAAATGGAGGACCGCATCTCACTGGCCAGCACCACCGTGTTTATGCACAAGACCGTGGAGGATGCCTCGGTGCGTTTCTACAAGGAGATGAAGAGGCACTACTACACCACGCCCAGCAGCTACCTGGAGTTGCTGAAGCTCTACCAGAATCTCCTCAAGCTCAAGAACATGGAGATCATAGCCAAGAGGAAGCGCATCGCCAATGGTCTGAACAAATTGTTGGAAACCAACGAAGTGGTAAGTATTTGAATTACTTCAGATATCTTGGATTGCTTTGGAGTGACCCCTGGTTTCCTTTCACAGATCGCTGTAATGCAAAAGGAACTGGAGGTGATGGTGCCTCAGCTGGACGAGAAATCCGCCCTGATGAAGTCCCTGGTGGACAACCTGACTAAGGAGACCAAGCAGGCTGATGCCGTAAAGCAGAGCGTGATGGAGGACGAGGCGAATGCCAAGGAGAAGGCGGCGGTGGCCCAGTCCATATCCGAGGATGCCAGCAAGGATCTGGAGATAGCTATGCCGGCTCTCCGTGAGGCAGAGGATGCCCTTAAGGGTCTGACCAAAGCGGACATTAACGAATTGAAATCCTTCACCACTCCGCCGGCTCTGGTGCAGTTTTGCATGGAAGCTGTTTGCATTCTACTGGGTGCCAAGTGAGTCCCAAAGACTTGATTTTTTTATATCATTTAATATGTAATATTTTAACAGACCCACTTGGGCCTCCGCCAAGGCTATCATGGCGGACATCAACTTCATCAAACGCTTGTTTGAATACGACAAGGAGCACATGAAGGACGACACCCTGAAGAAGGTGAAGAAGTACATCGACCACAAGGACTTCGTGCCAGCTGTAAGTCAACCCCTTTAATTTATTTGTCATTCTTCCTCCCTAACACCACCCACTTCCCTTGCAGAAATTCGAGAAGGTCTCTAAGGTGGCCAAGTCGGTGAGCATGTGGGTCATAGCCATGGACAAGTTCTCCAAGGTCTACAAAGTGGTGGAGCCCAAAATCAAGCGCAAGGAGGCAGCCGAAGCCGAGCTCAAGGAGGTGATGACTGTCCTGCGGCAAAAGCAAAAGGAGCTGGCTGCCGTCGAGGCCAAGATCCAGGCTCTGCGCGACAGTCTCGAGGAGAAGCAGCGCGAGTTCCAGGTGATTCAGGACAATGTGGATCTCACCTATGGCCGAATCAATCGAGCCGGACGCCTCACATCCGCCCTGTCCGACGAACAGGTTCGCTGGCGGGACACGGTCAAGTCATTGACGGGCGACCTAGCCTGTGTGCCGGGCGATGTGCTGGTGGCCGCCGCCTGTGTGGCCTACCTGGGCGCCTTCTCCCACGAATACCGGCGTGATATGAGCGCCTTGTGGGTCACGAAGTGCCGGGAGCACAAGATTCCCTCCAGCGGGGACTTCAATTTGCTGAAGGTCCTCGGCGATCCGTACGAGATGCGTCAGTGGAACGTCGACGGCTTGCCCAAGGACAATATATCCATTGAGAACGGCATCTACGCCACCCGGGCTCTCCGCTGGGCGCTGATGATCGATCCCCAGGAGCAGGCCAACCGCTGGATCCGAAACATGGAGGCTGCCAACAATCTCCAGGTGATCAAAATGACAGATCCGAGCATGATGCGTGTCCTGGAGAACAGCGTCCGGCAAGGCTATCCGGTTCTGTTGGAGGAACTTAACGAGACCATCGATCCCTCGCTGCGTCCCATCCTCCAGAGGGAAACCTATAAATCCGAGGGTCGAGTTTATTTGAAACTAGGCGACCAGGTCATCGACTACGATGACAACTTCAAGCTCTACATGACCACCAAGCTGCCCAATCCTCACTATCTTCCCGAAGTCTGCATCAATGTGACTTTGGTGAACTTCCTGGTTACGGAAAGTGGCCTCGAGGATCAGCTGCTGGCGTGGGTTTAATGGTTTCATTTCTCCTGATCTTAAATCACATAGTTTCTTTCCCTTAGAGACATTGTGGCCATTGAACTACCAGCTATGGAGATCCAACGCAATGACCTCGTTGTCAAGATCAATTCCGACAAACAACAGCTTTTGGCTTTGGAGGACAAGGTCCTGAAGCTGCTCTTCAACTCCGAAGGCAACATACTGGACGATGAGGAACTGGTAGAGACCCTTAATGATGCCAAGGTGGGTTTATTGAATAGACACTTTGCTTCTAAGAATTGAACGTGAATCCCCTCCAGGAAACCTCGCTTATTATTGCCGCCCGTCTGATCGACACCGAGGAGACGGAGAAGATCATCACAGCCTCCCGGGAGCGATACCGCATCCTGGCCTCGCGCGGCGCCATTCTCTACTTTGTGGTGGCCGGTCTGGCCGAGATCGATCCCATGTACCAGTACAGTCTCAAGTACTTCACCCAAGTATTCTGTAATGTCCTGCGACTGGACCATCCCGTCCAGACCGTGGAGGTGCGGATAGCCGCGCTGATGGTGGACGAGCTAAAGGCCATTTTCGACAACATATCGAGAGGCCTGTTTGAGAACCACAAGATCATCTTCAGCTTCTTGCTGGCGTTGTCTGTGGAGCGGCAGGAGAAGCGCGTCACCGAGGAAGAGTTCAATTTCCTGACCCGCGGTGCCGTGGGAAATATTCGCCAGAAGAAGATGCCGCCCAACCTGAAACTGAGCCAACTGCAGTGGGATACTTGCATCTACTTGGAGGACAACTTCTCAGACGTCTTCTCGGGCTTCACCAACGAGCTGGACAAGCCGTTCTTCATCCAGCTGATGGACAACCGGGAGGAGTTCGATTTCGCGGGTACTAACCAGCCGCCATCGGACAAATGGAACAAGCGACTAAGAATCTTCAGCAAACTGATGTTTGTGGCCGTTTTCCGGAAGCCGCGGTTCCTGTTGAACATTGTCTGCTACCTGAACGCCACCGTGGGGAAGTACTTTACCGAAGCCGGAGCGGGTACCCAGCTTAGCACGGTGTAAGCTTTGGATAATCCAGGTCTTTATATAACTTTATAAAATATCCTTTCTATCCTTTTTCAGCTACTTGGATACCTCGGCCATAACTCCTCTTATCTTTGTCCTGTCCACCGGCTCTGATCCCATGGCCGGCTTCCTGAAGTTTACCACGCAGATGCAGTTCACCGACAAGTACTACTCCATTTCCCTGGGCCAGGGACAAGGTCCTCTGGCGGAGAACCTGATCGAGAAGAGCCTGCGAATGGGCCACTGGGTTTTTCTCCAGAACTGCCATCTGGCCACGTCATTCATGCAAACCCTGGAGACGATTGTGCGGAACCTGACCCTGGGCATAACCAAGGCCAACCCCGAGTTCCGGCTCTACCTTTCCTCCATGCCCATTGCTACCTTCCCGATCAGCGTGCTCCAGAACTCGGTGAAGATCACCAACGAGCCGCCCAAGGGCATCAAGGCGAACGTGATGGGTGCTCTGGCGGATCTCAAGCCGGACTTCTTCGAGCAGCACATCCAGAATGGCAACTGGCGGGCCATTGTCTTCGGCCTGTGCATGTTCCACGCCGTCCTCCTGGAGCGGCGTAAATTTGGTCCCCTGGGCTGGAACATAACCTACGAGTTCAGCGAAAGCGATCGAGAGTGCGGCCTAAAGACCTTGGACTTCTTCATTGATCGCGAGGTGGCCGAGGACATACCCTGGGAGGCCATTCTTTACATCAACGGGGAGATCACCTGGGGCGGTCGAGTCACCGACTA
Source organism: Drosophila vallismaia (assembly GCA_035047325.1). NCBI lineage: Eukaryota > Metazoa > Arthropoda > Insecta > Diptera > Drosophilidae > Drosophila > Drosophila vallismaia. The sequence continues at coordinate 7,088,129 of JAWNPU010000025.1, read as the reverse complement.
TTGGGATCTGCGCTGCCTGCGCACCATCCTGATGATCTTCTCCTCCAAGCGAATCATCCATCCGGAGTATAAGTATTGTCGCGGCGAAAGTAACTACCGGGATCCGCGGAAGAAGACCTTGGCGGAGTATGCCTCATTTGTGCAGAACTTCCCAGTGCTGGAGGATCCGGAGATCTTCGGCATGAACCAGAACGCCAATATTGTCTTCCAGACAAAGGAGACGGACTTCTTCATCAGCACTTTGCTGCTGGGACAGCCGAGATCGTCGGCGGATGAGGGTCAGGCGGCGGAGAATGAGATTGCCCAGCAGATTATCTTGAGAATCCAGAAGGCTTTGGCCACGAAGATTAAGCGGGAACCGCTCCATGATACCCTCTCGGTGGTAAGTTGGGATTTCCAACCAAGTAGCGGGTATGATTTATCCCTTTATTATCCCCCTTTTAGCTGGACAGCAAGGGTCAGCAGCCTTCTCTGACCATTGTTCTGGTCCAGGAGATTGATCGCTTTAACATCGCCCTGGGCATCATCCACGACAGCCTGGCCAACCTGTCCAAGGCCATCAAGGGTCTGGTCGTGATGTCCGAGGAGCTGGAAAATGTCTTCAAAGCGTTGCTGGCCAATCTGGTGCCTGCATCCTGGGCCAAGCGCAGCTTCTTGTCCATCAAGCCGCTGCCCAGCTACATATCTGACTTCCAGCGACGCATCGACTTCATCCAACAGTGGGCGGAGAATGGGGCACCGCGCTCCTACTGGATAAGTGGCTTCTTCTTCCCCCAGTCCTTCCTCACCGGCATCCTGCAGACTTATGCCCGACGCCGGATTCTGCCCATCGACTCGCTGAAGATTGACTTTGATATCGTGGAGAAGGAGCTCGTACAGCAGGACTTCTTCGAGATGCACACGGACAACAAGAGCGTGAGTTTCTAAGTGATCCTGAAAATGCTATTTTAAGGATAATATAAATTGAAACCCTATCCTATCTCTCTAGGACGTCAAGCTGTATGGCAACCTGCCGGAGTGCACCGACGCCATCATCCATGTGCATGGTATCTTCATTGAGGCAGCTCGCTGGGATCTCAGCAAGGGAGGATTGTGCGATGCCAATTTCGGGGAACTGTACACCCGCCTGCCGGTGGTGCGGTTCAAGCCCTGCCTGGAGATATCCACCCAAGTCCGCTACGAGGCGCCGCTCTACAAGACCCAGCAACGATCCGGCGTCCTCTCCACCACCGGTCACTCCACCAACTTCATTGTCTCGGTTCTGCTGAAGAGCAACAACGATCCGGAGTTTTGGATTATGCGCGGGACTGCCCTGGTCTCGGGCGTGGTGGAGAACGTCTCCTGATTAATTGATAGGCTTTTGTGTTTTGTTTTATTTTTTGTTTTCATATATTTAAGGCGTGTTTATTTCGTTATCATGCGGAGATTCCTCTTGGAGAGGATGAGTTTACATTACATTGAGGCTTTTAGTGTGCGGATGTGGGTGTGTGTCTGGGGGCTTACGATATCGGTGTATATATAGCGGGGTGTCTTTCAATAATCCTGGTCATCCCCGATTTTGTGCAAAAACTATTTAAAATTACTTTCTGACAAGGCAAACATTTTATGGCAAAGTATTGACATCTAGTCCTTCGATTTAAGTTTTAAATTCGACAAAAAAACCGATCTTATATTGATAGATATATATAAATTGTATACAACGTTGAACGTTTAAGTCTGTTTTTCCCCCGAAAAGTATTTAGATTTACATTTATTCAGTTGTAATTGAGTGAAAACTGAGAGCCCCCACAAAACTAAAGCTAATTATTGGATTTTATTACAAAAATTCTAGACCTAACACACACCACACATACTTATTTACAATTTCCATTTAATTTCAGTTCAAGTACCGGGTATCTATAGTCCGGGTATACAATTTTCGTAAAGGTTACAGTCTCTAGAGATACATATATCATGATATATTTATATATATATATCAGGTGGAAACTAGCTAATGGTAGATATATAGGAATGTGGTTGGAAGCTGCAGGTTTGTCTTTTTTAACTTTTGGTTCTTTTTTTTGTTCGCCTTTTCTAAGTACTAATACTGTCGTAGTCGACTCTTCTCCCGCAATTTTGTGTGGAACGTAAGGATTTCATTCAGGATTCGTGGTTAAAGGTTATAGGGTTACAAATTAAAGGTTAAAAGTTAAAGGTTTTAGGTTTTAGGTTTTAGGTAGGTAACATAATTCAATAAAGGCATAGGTTTAGTTAACCGCATAGATGGAATGCTAAATTAGTTTACACACGCAGAGAAAAAAAAACAATCTTATAGTCTAATTATTGCTCCTCAACTTTAAGTACTTAGTTACTAAATATACAAAAAATTAGCTAAACAACGCACACAAAACATTACAAATTACAAATTAAGAAAAAAATCATGATAATGGATTCCGTTTTTGTAAATCGTATCGCAAAATCGTTGAATATATAGATATATAGGAAGCACGAGAGCAACGACGACGACGACGACGACGATCCGCTGCCTACAACTTTTTACTATCAATATCGATCCGGAGATCGGGCATTGAGCCGCGTGGCTGCAACAGGCTACGTTTCTCCGGGTCCTTAAGCTTCTTCGGCTTCGGCCGGTTGGTCTTTGTATAGCGATTGATCACACCATCGCCCTCGTCCATCATTCTCAGGATTAGAACCTGATCGGAGGAGTCCAGCGGTGCAATGGAGATGTCCCGCACGGCTCGGAACTTACCACAGTTATTGAGATGTTCGTTCTCCAGTCGGAAAAAGTTCCAAACGAAGCGACTACATGGAAAGATTCTTTAGTATTTCAAGAGCTTAAGAATATGTAAAGTATAACCTACCGGAACACCTCTAGGATACCCGTGATTGAGGTCATTATGTCACTGCTCACAATCTTCATTTCGGTGAGGTAAAAGGACAGCACCCAGATGAAACGGAGGGCTAAGTCCTCCACAATGGCGAAGTAGTAGAAACCCTGCGGAGGGAAACACAACATTTGAATTGAGGAATCATAAAAAAAGGATGTCCTAGCACCCACCGTTGAGGAGTAAACAACCTCCTCGCGCAGGAAAGTGTTTTCCCCGGCATTCTTGTCGAAGAGACCCCAATCCATTTTAATGTCCCATGTGTAGGCATAGCAGGAGGAGACAATAGAGGCAATAATCCACAGCCAAGTATAAGGATTATCAAAAGTGCTAGCATAGTGAGCTGAAAAAAAAACAAATTAGTTAAAAAATCGAAAACCAGAACAGAAAATAGTAACTCACAGCTGTAGAAACTCTTTAGAGTGGCAAAGATAACCACCATAAAAGTAGTGGAGTACTTTCCGGCATTGACCAGATGAGGAAAAGCCTCCCTGGAGTCCCGGTATCGTCGCAGGCACTGGGCAAAACGGAACCAGGCCGGCAAACAGTTGACTATCGGCCTGATGATGTAGTCCTTCTCCATGCAAATCGAGGCATCGCGTGCGTCCGTCCAGTTTCCATTCGTGAAATAGAAACAGATGAGGTATTCAAAGTCCAAAATGGCCGTGACCAAGGAGTTCAACTGATCGCCCAGCCAGAAATCGGCGAAACCCACATGAAAGAAGGGAGCGGCCAGGCAGCGACCCGTGATACGCCAAAGCCAAAACCGTGCGTCGTGGTGCAGGACGTGAAACGGATTGGCCAGGAACAGGACCATGATTAGGGTCAGTGTCAGAGGATTTATAAAAGCCGGTATGGCCAAGCTGGCACTGTACAAATAGCTAAGCATGCTTAGGGTCCAAACGACTCCGAAAATCGCCGCCAACTCCATGAGATGTTGCTCGGACAAGTGATTCCTGGGATCCAGTTCGAAGATCAGGACATGATTCACACCCGACGACCGCCAGCCGTAAATATTGACACCGATAAGGAAGATGAACTCGATTATAAGCAACGGGCCGCGATACAGACGGAAGGTAACCTTCAGGTTCTCGGCGCTGATCTCGTGGAATATGGCCGAGAGCACCACCACGATGCCCAGGACGATAAAGCTGCCGGAAAAGAGGCCAACCTTGAAGGTTGTCCAGGGACTTTGTTGTTCGCCGAGCGGTGGAACTCGCAATCTCTTCATGGCCCTCTGCCTGTCGCCACCCTCCAGTTCGCCCGTCACTGTCGTCTCCGTCTCATTGATGATATTATCGATGTCCTTGTTGGTAAAGAAGTGAGACGCCTCCACATACTCCTGCCTCCATTTGGCTCCAGTATCGACACGTAACAGCTGTGAATACAATTTAAAGTTATTGGAGTTCTATAAAGTGTTCAAAGTACTTTGAATTTTCATTCCCAGAACCATAAAGTACCGTAAAACCCCCCGTAATTTTATCAGACTGATTAATAACCAAAGAATGAATCATTAAAAAAGTGACCGAACATCTTATAACCATAATCACAGGACAGTATAAATTTCATTCCAGATAAGCATGACTATTTTTAAGCGATTTCTCGCGTGAAATATAAATAATATTCAAACTTCGGAGCTGGTATTTGCGCTGCAGACAAGATCGTGACAAGGTCAAGGTTCCTATGCGGAGAATCATATATAAATCCGACTCTAGACTCTTGACTCTACCTTATCGTGTTTCTTGAGTATTTTGCGGAAACCGGTGTGATTCAGATTCTGGTAGTTTTGGAGCAGGATCAGACTCAGATAGAACTCGCTAAAGGCCAGCTTGAGTTCCCGGGCCTTGCGCTCCGGCAGAGCCGCGTTCTTCTTCTGGCCCTTGGACTTTTTGGCACTCCGTTCCGACTCCTCCAGCGAGGTCTTCAGCTCCGCATTCAGAGTGGCAAACTTTCGCGTTGCCTCCGCCAGCTTTTCCGAGTAGAATGTGTTGATCTTCTTTAGCTCCTTGTCGCAATAGTGAAAGAAGTTCTCATCGAAGTTGGCAAAGTGCCGTTTCAGGACATCATCCTCCACGCTCTCCACCGAAGGCGCCTCCTCCACGGCCAAGTACAGCATGGCCTTCATTTCCTATTCGATAAAAAGGGAAGAAATTTTGTTAATTTATGCTTAAGAAGTGTATTTTATTTGGTGTTACCTCATAGTTGATGTATTGTTTACGCCATTCTGGCGTTATGTGCGCCGACAGGTGCTCCGCGAACTTCATGGCTAGGCGCTACTCTATTCTAGGGCCACCAGTCCAGATCAGGCCGGATCCGTTCCGTTGATCGGCGCTGCACTGAAGCGCAACTGAAACCATAAAACCAGAGCTTTTCGTTAGACATATATTTCCTATTTGGATTGGATTCAAGCCCAAATTTCAAGACCCATAGAACAACCCTTTTTGTATTTATCAGCATTTTATCTTAAAGACAAAACAATTGCCAGCGATTATCACGAATGACGTATATTTTCAAATGTGATTCACAAAACAAAATAAACAAAAATATTAGCTTGGTCGACGAGTCATCTAAGTATCAAATTATCCATTCTTAATTCTAAATTCTGAATCAAAAGAACAAATAGCTTGGCTTTCTCTATAATTTAACGGATGAGCGACCTAGATAATGGCTAATCAAATCAATACAAGTGCTTTGGATCGACTCGCTATAACCTAAGCCGGCTAATAGGGCTGTAATATCATAGCAGTGCCACGTAATCCGATATCCATCGTAAAACTTGAAGCTACTTGGGTTTGTTTTGGATTTGTTTTGGGTTTGTTTTAGGTTTGTTTTGCATTTGTTTCTATTAAATACTCTTTTTTGGTGGAGGTTTTATAATTAATTAACAGATATAACTTCTTAGATTTAAATAAAAATAAATCAAACTTTAAATACTACTAAGAAAAAAGTAGTATGGATCTTCTTTATTCGATGAAATTAGTATTATTGGAATATTTATTGAGAATTCTATGATTTAGTTTATATTCTATTCTATTATATTCTAACCTATCCTGTCCTATCCAGTCCTATCCTGTTCTATTCTGTCCTATCCTGTCCTATCCTGTCCTATCCTGTCCTATCCTGTCCTATCCTGTCCTATCCTGTCCTATCCTGTCCTATCCTGTCCTATCCTGTCCTATCCTGTCCTATCCTGTCCTATCCTGTCCTATCCTGTCCTATCCTGTCCTATCCTGTCCTATCCTGTCCTATCCTGTCCTATCCTGTCCTATCCTGTCCTATCCTGTCCTATCCAGTCCTATCCTGTTCTATCCTCTTCTATCCCATCCCATCCCATCCTATCCTATCCTATCCTATCCTATCCTATCCTATCCTATCCTATCCTATCCTATCCTATCCTATCCTATCCTATCCTATCCTATCCTATCCTATCCTATCCTATCCTATCCTATCCTATCCTATCCTATCCTATCCTATTCTATTCTATCCTATCCTATCCTATCCCATCCTATCCTATCCTATCCTATTATATTCTTCGCGCGATTCCCGCTGCATAACGTACGAGTGGCGCTGCCGTTTATCGTACGACTCGATAGATCCGATAGAATAATGTATAGAAAAAGATTACGAGGAAGAAGTGGAGTGCGTTTTTGTTGCTCTAAAAGGTAGGTGAGAATTAAGGATTTTCTTTTCAAACGGAAGGGTATTCATGCTTCGGCTTTCCTTTTCTGCTTACAGTGTATTCTCTGTACCCTCCCTCGACCAACTGATAAGCCTTACGGCTTATAACAATTATTGGGGTTTGTGGCAACCGACAGAGCCCCTTTACAAATTGTACGATATATCTCATTAACGAGGCCCGCATAACAAGTTAAGCAAATTGGAAAATTTTTGTCGCCAAAGCAAACACAGATACACGGATACACAGATACAAACATATAGATATAAAGATACAAAGATACAAAGATAGAGATGAAAAAAAAAGATGGTTTTAATCAATTGCATAAATATTTGTCGTCGCCAGGTTGTTGCCATGGCTTTATAATATTATTATTATTCTTTCTATATGTTTCGTTTTTTCAATTGATGTTGCCACATTTTCTGCGAGGAAAACTTCCGCTACACTGGGAATTATTTCTATTGACAGCTTTTGTTTGGAATGCGATGGAAAGAGATTACACTAACAGACATGATAGATAGATATATTTCTTATCATTTTGTAGCTCTGGCAAGTATTTCGGAAATATCTGAAAAATAAAACGAAATATTTTAATATTTCTATTGATTTTTGTTTGCTGTGTAAAATCCATTCAAAGAATGGTCAATACCTAGAACGATAATTGATGGCAGGGTCACCAGGTGGGTGTGGACTGACCACCGACTGACGGTCAATTAACGTCACCCATCGTGGGACTAAATATAGATCGGTTCGCTGATTGATTAGACCCTTGGCCGGACAATAGAAAATCATAATGGATTAGCCACCCTCTGGCTCTGATCGATGCGACGTTAAAGTCAGTCAGACCCCAACCAACCAATCTATATATCTTCCAGAACCCGGGGCCTTATCGCCCGATGTCCATCGCCTCGTTATCAGCGCTGTTCACAGATTTCTCTTCTGTAGTTTAATTAGCACTGATAAAGAAACAGTTAGTTGGTAGAACAATATACAACAAGCTGACACATAAAGCTAAAGCTCTATATAATCGGCGCGACATCGAAGCGGCACACGTAGACGCAAATATTTGATCAATAAAATGAGAATAAAAACAACAACAAAACAGTCGCTGGAAGACCTTTAACCCTTTGGCGGGTTTGATGGGTTTTCCAAGGCTATTTAGTTTAAATATATATACTGTTACAAATAAATAGTTTACAAATATTCTATTTATTCAAATATATAATATTTATTTCTAAAAAAAAAAAAAAACATTTATTTTTGTAATAAAAACAACATCAAAAATTGTCTTTTAAATTAAGAAAATGAAACAAAGAAAAAGTATTTCCAACTTTAATACAATTACTTAATTTATTACAATTACCTTTGTTTTCATATATCTTTCTTCGATAAAAGACAAAGAGTTCTATATTTAAACATATATATTTTTTTATATTATAAAGTTTTATTCTTAAAGAAAAACTAAACAAATCAAGACCCTTATTTTCTAATATAAAACCTTGTACAATTTAATACCTATATTATATTATTCTTATATTTTTGCCAAAACAAAAGATAACAAAGAACTTCTTGAACTTGTTTTGGCCCAAAAAAAGGGTTAAAGGCAGAGCGAGTAGGCAGAGCGCCAGCGCAGCGCTGGCGGCAACGCGTCTTGTGATTTGTGTTTGTCTCTCGCCTTTCCAGCCAATTGAGGAATTATTGAGGCAAACGATCAAACGAGGCGCAATTGGAGGCAAAGCCAGTCCGAGATTAGCGGATGCAGAGGCGAAATTGTTTTTCAATTACATAAAATTACATACATATACGTACATGCGCTGCTGCTGCTGGTGTGCTGCTGCTGCGCTGCAACTGCACTGCTGCACTACTGCCACTGCACTATGCAATTCCAATTTATTTTGGCATCTCAAGCTGAAACACTGGCCATTAGCGATTGTCAACAATCGCTGATTTGTTAAGTACACGGCTTATCACAGGACAGAGAAACGGGAAGGCGAATAAAAACGCGCACCCGCCGCCAAGCGAACGAAAATCACGAATATCAGTCGAGGGCAAACGCGAAACAACAACAAAGAAACCAAACGAAAACACACTTGGACCTTTTTAAACACTGTAACGCGCCATGGTTCCAGTGTTGAAAAGCGTTTAAAGAGCTATGTTAACTAAATAACATTTAACAGAAATGGAATAGATATTTTTTCGATTTTTTCGAATAATAGCAATATATCTTCTTGGGATCATAAGAAAAATAGTTTAAAAATATTATATGATTAAGTTTCAGACTTACAGTGCAGAAAGTTAGCAGAAAATCTTAATATTAACAGTACAGTAAGTAACAGCTATGTTGGAAACTGTTAATTTGTTAAAATTCTTTTATATATGCTCGTTTTTTGTTTATTTATTATTATTGTTTTTATTTATGATTGGGTTTTTTTTAGTAATTTCAATTAGCTTCAAGATTATTTTGATTTAAATATTATCTATAGAAGGATTTCTGAGGTAATCGGTAACTTTATAGATTTTTTTAGGAAAATTTATTTGGGTTTTGTGTTGTTAGGCATAGGTTTAGGTTCAATGTGCAGTGGATCCGTTTTTTGCAGAGTTGTGGTCGAGGTAGTGTGTCCGAGGCGGAGTCTGTTAAATTTTATTTTAATCGAATCTATTTATTTCTTGTATTATTATATTCAGGAGTATTAACGGATGGCTGCTATTGTTGATATTATTTTTGTACCTTGTGCTGCATTTTGTTAATGAGCTGTTGGTATTTTTCCTGAGTTGTTGTTAAAGAAGTTTGTTAATGTATTTCTTTTTTTGTAACTTTTTTTAGGCTAGCATGGAGTACAATACAATAAATAATTAAATAAAATTCTAAAATGTCTGAAACTATTTCTTCTAAGCCATATTTACTGTACCATAAAAAAAGATCTGGTATTTTTCAGTACAGTCAAAAGTATTTTTTAGGAAGTAGAGTAAAATCACACTGCACAACCTTGAAGCAAACAAATTGCGATTCGAGCAAAATAAACAAATTAATTAGTAAATTCACGGAGAACGGAGCCCTGGTCACCTGCGTTTAGCGGAATTACATGAGCACCAACCTGAAGAACCTCAAAATGGGCCATTTCGGCGGTGGTGGCGGCGGTAGCGTAGGCGGTTCCGCCAGTGGGACGGGGGGTTCTGCTAACTTTGGTATTTCAGTGGCGTCTGGAGGAGCTGGAAAACTGCCCACAAACGGATCGTCCGGGGGAAAGAGTGCTCCCGCGAATGTAGTTTCCGATGTGGATGTATTTACCACACCAGGCGGTGTTGTTATACCCATAATCCCGCACTAGAGACGTGCCCAAATTGCTGCCCACCATTGCATCCGCCTTGCAGCGACCAGCAGATGATCATTTGGCCGCCGAGGATCTTGACGCTGTGCAGTTGGAGCTGGAGCAGATGCTCTCCAATGTGGCACTACGTGCCAGGGTCCTAAAAGCTGAATATGACAGCTTGGATAAGGATGAGAAGCGTCAAGATCGAAGGAAACTCGATCGAATACCCGGCTCGCCGCCCTGCACCAACAACATGCTGAATGGTCTGCTAGGTATAAGTGGTAATTCCTCCTCGGGGGTAGGTAGCCCCTCTGGAGGAGCCTCGTCAGGTAATGCAAAGCGGAAAAGGGACGAACCAACAGGTGTAAGAAAAAAGCACTCCTCGATGACGATCCTCAAACAGCAGGGCAACAGTGTTTCCAGCTCCTCTTCGATAAAACATCAGGCCAAAAACAGTCCAATGGCTGTGCACACCGACGATAGCATGGATTACCTCCCGACCCTGGCTGGCGGAGCCGCCGCCGCTGCCGCCCCCAACACTTCGGCCTTGCCGCATCACCAACCGCAACCGCAACTGCCGAAAATGTCAGTGCCGAAAAACGATACACCCAACAAGTTCTGGCTCTCCGTGGAGCCCTACTGTATGCCGCTCACTCACGAGGATCTGCGCCTAATCGACGACCTGTTGGAGCAGTACAAAGGCCCGTTGGTGCCGCCAGTTCCAACGCTTGGTCCGCATTACTCCACAGTCTGGGCACAGGAGGATATGAAGGCTTTGCAGCCGGGTGGAGCTCGCATTAAGTCGAACAATATCAGCGGAATCCTGAAAAAGGCTGAAGGCATAGTGGAAGAGAGTATCACGGGGCCGTTGACCCAAAGACTGGTCTCGGCTCTGATGGAGGAGTCTCTGATGACGCTGCCCAGCGAACAAGCGGCTGTGGGTGAGCACAGCAACAGCACCACAAGCAGTAGCAACGAGAACACGCACTCATCCTCATCCAATGCCCAGGCTGCTGCCGCATCCGGCAATTTCCGATCGCTTTCCATGCTGAAACATGGCGTTGGCATTGAGCAGCGCTTGAAGAAGGAATTGCTAGAGAACGGGCTTATCGATGCCAGCGAATTCGCTGCCCACGATGACGTGGACGAAGTTCTGTTGGAGATCAAGCGGGTGACCGCGGAGATTAGCAGCGTGTCGCAGTTCAATAGCGAGGAACTGAAGCGGTTACGCATGGCTGCCAGTGAGGAAATAAAGCGAATAGAAATTAAACGAAAACTGGACACCGTCGATCAGGAGATCCTCGAGTGCTACAAACGAATGCTCCAGTACCGGGCCAAGCGCAAGGGTCACACGATCGAGGAGAAGCAGGAAATCCTGCGACTAACCAACGAACAACGCCTCTTGGCGGATCAATTAGAGCGAATGAACCTGCACCTGCCCACAGCCTCCGGCGGTGGTGGCGTTGGCGGTGGCAGCTCATCCGCCGGCATACTCGAGTCCAAAATGTAGGACAGGAGCCTCGCCTGGGGCTGGTGCCAACTGATGGCCATGCATCGGGCAAAAAGCCAGGATCGGGATGCCACACTGCACTTGCAATGTGTCTGAACGATCCTCGGCGACCATTTCGTCTTTCTCCCATCCCGTAGAAAGATTGTAAATTACGACAAGGCATATATGGTATCCCTCCCAACATGGATTTTTAAGCAGTTTCTAAATCGCGGAAAGTAGTCATTGGTTATTGCGAAAGACTATTCCAGTGTAGTTCTTTTTTTTTTTATATATTTTTCATTGTCGTTTGTCTTTACTTATTTTTTTTACAAAAACAAGTTTTTATATTTGTTATTTAAGCATATTTTTTAAGTCTAAAGATTTAAGACTTGAAACTTTATTATTTATTAGAAAATTGCATAGAAAAACATATACATATATATATATATGATGAGAGAATGGGATTTTTTCCCATATTTTATTATGATTTCTTTATCTCTCATTCGATTATGTTAACTGAAACGTAGTTAAGCAAAAAGTAGTATTTTCTAGGCTTGATTTTTAAGCTGAAAAGTGTATATTAAACACAAACGTAATAACGTAATTAAGCATAAAACCTTCCTGTAAAAATTAAACTTAAGACAAAACCTACTGCCTTTAGATTACTTTCCGCAATATTAGTTTTTTTCCCCCCTTAACGTTTTTTTCAGATCTTTGTAATCATAAAACCAAATTTACCCAATTAAACACAAACAGAAACGAGCACTTTGTATAGCTTAAGTTATCGCGAGGCAATAAAGTTGTCACTATTATTATGAAAAAAAAAAAATATGAATAAACTGGTGGATAAGGATAAGGAGCAAAAGGAGAAGTAGCACTGCACTGGGCCAATGTTGGACACTCTTTGAGCTGGGGCTCGCCACCGGCATCTTCCAAGTGGGCTCGCAACGGAAGTGATCTTATTTACACGCCCGATAAGCCAGCCGGCGGCGGCCAAAGTTAATTAAATCCAAATAAGAGGGGCCCGATCTTCCGGATTAATCGCAATCCAAACAACCTCAGGGGGAACTCTTAGTCAAGTAGAAAAACGGCAGTATATACATATTTATTACTCGTATACAAGTTTTCTTCACTGAACAACTTAGGTGGCTTTCGTAAATGTGTTGCATTCTAATATTATTAATTGTACTTCATGTATGCTGCGGTGCAATGGCCCGTCTACTCGGCTTCGAAGCCCATCCTGTGATGCAACCAGAATCCTATATCACAAGCGCAGTCTATCAATTTCAGGTGATTAAGTACAGGGCCCTTCCTGTACAGGGTCTAGTCCTGTAAGACAGCGAACTCATTCGGATATTTGGACAGAAGGTCTGAACGGCAAGCCACTTCGATGTTGTTGGCATTTCCCTTAAGGCGGAGATTTTCGTCGTTGGTCAGGAGCATCATGTGAGGCACTTCCTCCTTTAACTGCAGGCAGCAGTTGACAATACTGTCGTCCGGGCAGTTGACCTCGATCAAGTGTTCCGCCTCATCAACGGCCGATTGGGCTGAAATTCATATTGATTTAATAAAACTCTTTAAAACTAAAGACTTAGAACTTACCCTGGATATCAAGACTCTCGTCGAACTCGGTGTTTAGGTAACGAATGGCTCGAACGGCTAACAAGCGCTTAGTGTTGTCTTCGCTGTTCTTAGCCTTCAACTTGTCCAGCTCTTTGATGACAATGTAGGGAATGTAAAGCATACTTCCCACCGTTCCTGGCAACACAACCTGAGTCAGACTCTCGACAAACTTGATATTGTGCATCAGTACATTGGTGTCGAGCACAAAATACATATAATCTAGACGGCGGCCAGGTAGCTCCTCGTCATTTGAGGCCTGGCGCATTAGCAGTATTACATTATCCTTTGCCTTATCTTCAAACGATTCTTCCCAGTCCATGGGTTCCGGCTCCTCTTGCCCCGGCTCCCTTTTCGGGCTACTCAATAGATCAACTTTATTATTGTTTGGCTCTTTTTGAGCATTTTGATCCAATATGTGTTGCTCTTTCTGCTGCTGCTGCAGCAATGACTTTAAAAGCGAAAGGCGCTGGTTGGCTAAGGAATGGAATCATTTATATATGATATCGTTTATAACTTGATATACTTTATACTTACCACTTATTGTGGTATTGAGTTGGCTCGCCTCAAGCAAAGCCTTTGGCTTCTCCCAGGCATTTTTCGGCGAGTCTAGCCTTGGACTCGAAGTTTTGGGACTCAGTAGCTGGTGCTTGATCAAACGCTCGCTCAGGGAGCGCCGTGGCAAAGATGACGAGGAGCTTGCTCGTCGTCGTAATGGAGGAGTGACCTCATAAGTGTAGGTCTGACGCTTCTCCGACGCAGAAGCACTGCGAGTAATTCGAGTTGGTTTCTTGTTCAAGAGTTTTTTGTCTTGCTTCAAGTTGTTTTGGAGACGCTTGAGACGGTCCTGAGCTCGTTGCTTAGGGAAGACGGGACCTACAAATGAAATCGTTAAAAGTTCAAGACGTATATATCTTCTGTATGGCTAATACCATTTTGCTGACGAATATCGAGGATCAAGCGATTTTGCTCGTCCTCCCTAAGAAGATTGACGCTAGAAAATTTGCTATTTGTTTTGTTCCTGCCGCTGCTACCAGACATTTTGCGATTTAAGACATTTATTATTTTCTTGTTTGATTGTTATTGTGTTATTCCAAAAGTTCTCTAAATAGTGACGGAAATCGGGCACGTGCCAAATACCTTGTCAAACGATAGTGAAAGTTCAAATTGCCTATCGATAGCTATCGGAATATATATTTCGATATAAATACCCTGCAACCGGCAACCGGTGTCCAAGATCGGCGTTCGGTCCCGTTTTGTTATTAACTTTAGTTTTCCAGTATCGTTTCCCAGCAACACCAGCTCAACAAGATGCTTAAGGTAAATGGAGAGTGTAACTGGCGATGGCGGATTTTAGGGAGACAAGAGTCCAACGACCCTACGTCGGCCAGTCGGGGGTTCAAAGTCCACCGCGGATTTGAACCCGTGCTGCGGTGGCCATAAATAACCATATTCTGTGTCTGTGTCATCTGTACCTTGTACCCGCCTGCAATCAGCATAAGTTTTTCCATCCAAGTTATACAACAACACTAATGCACCTGCGGATTCCCCTCCCATTCGAAGAAAGAAATCATAAAGTTAATATCTTTTTATTTCCAGAACGTTGTATCCCTTGTGACCGGAGGAGCTTCCGGATTGGGTCGTGCTACCGCCGAACGCCTGGCCAAGCAGGGCGCCAGCGTGGTCCTGGCAGATCTTCCCTCTTCCAAGGGCAACGACGTGGCCAAGGAGCTTGGCGACAAGGTCGTCTTTGTTCCATTGGACGTCACTTCCGAGAAGGATGTCACCGCCGCCGTGCAGACCGCCAAGGATAAGTTCGGCCGCCTGGACTTGACCGTGAACTGTGCCGGCACAGCCACCGCCGTGAAGACCTACAACTTCAACAAGAACGTCGCCCACAAGCTGGAGGATTTCCAGCGTGTGATCAACATCAATACTGTGGGCACTTTTAACGTGATTCGCCTGTCGGCCGGTCTGATGGGTGCCAACGAGCCCAACCAGGACGGACAGCGCGGTGTGATCGTAAACACAGCTTCGGTGGCTGCTTTCGATGGCCAGATTGGTCAGGCTGCGTACTCCGCCTCCAAGGCGGCCGTGGTTGGCATGACTCTGCCCATTGCCCGGGACCTCAGCACACAGGGAATCCGGATCTGTACGATCGCTCCCGGCCTGTTCAACACCCCGATGTTGGCTGCCCTGCCGGAGAAGGTGCGCACCTTCTTGGCCAAGTCGATTCCATTCCCCCAGCGCCTGGGCGAGCCAAGTGAATATGCCCAGCTGGTGCAGGCCATTTACGAGAATCCGCTGCTCAACGGAGAGGTCATCCGTCTGGATGGAGCCCTCCGCATGATGCCCTAGATCTGGATCTGTGGTCTTGATCTAATCAGTGGACTGTGGACCGCTGTCACTCGATCACTTTGCATTTATCTATCAATTCTATTTTCTAGTAGTTAAGCCCCAAAGTGTTATGTCTTGAAATTATGTAATAATTCTTAATAAACGAAAGTCTCTTTACATTTCAAATCTGGAGGCCTGTCTCTTGTTCGTTTCTGCGATTTGCAACACTACTCTTGAGATAAAAATTAAATGGGTATCGAAGGTATATAAGGGATAATGAATGGACTTGGAAATTAATTACTTTTTGAAATATCAAAAAGGTTCATTTTTTGTTTGAGAAATAAATATAAATTAAAATATTTGAAAAATAAATAAAATGTAAGGGGTATTCATGACAATTCTCTTTATAATGCCCCAATTACAATTGGCAACTCTGTCATTTACCGTAAACTGCGAACAATCCGTTTGTTTTTATTTACATTTGATTTTTTTATAATTATTAATTATTTAGATTAAATATAAAATATAATAAACATGGGAAACCCGAGTATCTTGAGATCAAAGTCTAGAGAAGCACAAGGTGGTAAATAATTGGAGCTTTAAATAAAACAAGAACCTCAACCAATTCAAATTTCAGATTTTCAGTTGTGGCGTCTAAAGCTATTCTTGAAGATTTTTGTCCTCATAAAATAAGGGCTAAGGATTTCACCAAGAAGCTCCTAAGATGCTCTGGAATCACGAGGATTCCCCTTAGAAAACAAGAGAAAAGTCTCCTGCTTATTATCATGTTTTTGTCAAAGCTTTCTAGAGGACTCCAGCTGGACTCCAGATTCCAAGAGGTGGAGAGAGTTTCCAAGACTTCCTATATAAGAAACCCTTCCCCTGAATATTGTGTCACCGTTCCCCTATATTTATTCGCATTGTAACTTTGATTCATTATTAATAGACATACATTTTTAGGCACTCCAACGCCATTGATAAGCTCCGAAGCTCCGAAAGGCTGGTCAAGGCCCCGGATTGCTCCAGTTACCCAGAAATTGGCGGAGTTCAAGACCCGCCCGCAGAACCTATTGTCCGACTCTCGCGTTGCAAAACAGAAAACGTTGCGATATGGATATATACTCTATATATATATATATCAAACAAATGGTGTGATAGTTATGGTTGTGCACTCCTTGAATGCATTTTTCCCATTGTAATCGTATTTTCATATTTGTAGTTGGACATTTGTTTGGTTCGCTGCCGGAGAGCTTATCTTATCGGGCAATGGTGGAGTGGTGGCGAAGTGGTGCTGTGTTGTGGAACCCCGCACGATAAGCAACCCGTCGCGGCCCTGTCAGGCCCGGGTATTCCAATTCTTGCTCTTCGACCAGTCAGTCAGTTGAAATCGGAGCTGCCTGCGAATTATCCAGTGTATATATGACCAACCGGCAATCCAGAGCTTAATACTGCGTCATTTGGAGGAATTCAGGGAAGCAACGAGAGGAGTGGAAGTCATCGAAAGGCATTCAGAAGCCAAACAAGTGGTGGTCAGTTCTGTGGCCAGCTGTGGAGTTGCAGCTTCTTGGAATCTTGTTGGTGGGTGTTTGCTACAGTGGGATTTTCCATAAACTGATGGAAATTTATTAGTTTTAGTCCAAAAAATAGCTTTGTTATAGAATTATTGCAAAACCGAAAATGCGATTCGCTTTTATGTCAATAATTTGAAGGTAGAACCAACCGTCTTAAGATAAGCCATCGCATCTTATCACCGGAAGTACGCCGGAAAGAGTTTTATTTTCTGTTTGTATAAATTTTGAATGAACCAGAGCGAGAGACCACTGTAATTGCTATCTGGGGTTCAATTCAATAGTCATAAACTAATTTTATACCCACTTATGTACATTCCGCACTTTTCGTGCTTGCAGCAAAGGCGATATCAAAATTCCCCTGACGTCACTTGCCACCAAAAGGGCGGGGAACGAGGACCAGCCGCAGAAGGGAGCATGAGGAGGAGGCGCTGAATCTCCATTGCGATAAGTTCAAGTGTAGTCAACCGCGACGAAATAAGTTCCCTTCAACGGGGAGACAGCAGAGGCAGCGGAGGAGAAGAACCCTTGCCATGCAGGCGACAAACCATCATCGACCAGTGACGCCTGGCACTCCAGACTCGGCGCACATAGTTATCGGCGCAGCGGGATTTGTGGCCCATGAGAGACGTCATCCCGGTGGCGGAAAGAGCCTAATGAATTGCTTTCGCGATCGTTCTTCGACCTCGTCGTCAACCAGCGCCCACCATCCCGGCTATGTCCGCGGACACAGTGTCACGGCGGGTGCGCTGTACCGTCTGGAGACGGCCAGCAACTTCAGTGGCTCCAACAGCAATCTGGACAAAGCCGCCGGCGACTCAGGCCGCCCAGAGGCGGTGGTCCTGCTGCGCGAACTGAAATCCAAGCCCAATAAGTTGGCTCTGCTCAAGAGCAGCAGCACAAAGGATCTCACCAGGCTGTTTATCGATGAAGCCAACAACACGACCCTTGTGGTCTCAAACACCAGCCTGGATGTGTGCTCCTCGAACTCAAGCTCCACAGGCAGTCCCGCGGGCAGCAGAACCAAGGCCCGGGATCGCAGTGCCGCCAGGGAATGCTGCAGCACCTGCTCCAAGCGCTGGAATGACCTCAAGCACAGGATGCACACTGTGGAGCAGGATCTGCTGGCCCAGTCTTCCTATAGCCAAGAATTGGAACAGAAAGTGCGGGAGATGAGCCGCCAGTTGGAGGAGCTAATGAACGACAGGGAAAAGGAAAAGGAGCGAGAGAAGCAGCGATCCGCGAGCAGCAGTGGTGTCAGTGCAGGCGCCTCGGGATCCGGCAAACGCGGTCGTAATGGCAGTACAGGCAGTCCCAACGTGAGACCCTCCCGCCTGGTGGCCTGGATGAATCTGTCCAACTGGTTCAAGAGCCGGCCCAGCGTCGAGACGCTCCGCGAACAGCGCATCTTCTTCGACGAGCCGTGCTTCGATACGGAGCTGGATCTAGTCCTCAAGCACGACCAGCACCGGACTGTGCCCAGGATCGTTGTGGACTGCTGCGATCTGATCGAGCACAAGTACCGCCGCTCCACGCAGCCCATCGAGGGCATTTATCGGCAGTGCGGGGACTACAACAAGATCCAGACCCTGCGCTTTGACATCGACGCCAACGACTACGAGGCACTGCGTCAGCCGGATGTGGATATCCATACGCTGACCGGAGTGCTCAAGCTGTTCCTGCGCGAGATCAAAAGTCCGCTAGTGAGTGTGAACGAGGCCAAGACCTTCATCGGATTGCCCAATCAGTGGTGTAAGTACATGAACGATGAAATATGTATATATTCCGAGTGATAAAACTATATATTATTCGCTGTAGTGCTCACCGATCTCTCCGTGAAGCTGGACTCCCTCAAAAGACTGATTCGCTCGCTGCCGGAGATCAATCGCGACACCATGGACTATATTTTTGGTCATTTCAATAGGTAAGTTTTATTGCGATTTATATAATAATTCTCTTTTAATAATCTCCCTTATTTCTACCCGTAGGTTAACCAAAGTGCCGCTGCAACAAATCAGTGCGGAAACGCTGTCCATTTCGGTGACGCCATCGATATTCCACACCGTGCCCCAGGGTGCCCATCTCCAGGACATCCAACGGCTGCTGCGCGAAGGCGAAACCCTGGCGGACTGCGTCAAGCTGATGATCGAATACCAGGGACGTATTTTCGAGTAAGTGAAGCCCAGCAACCCGGCCGAGGTGTCCCCCGATGATGCTTGGTGATGGTACATTGCTTTCCCGAACAACTATCCGATCCCGTTTCCGTCTCTGTGTTTTTGTAGTCGTCTTTAAGTTGCTTCCCAAACCGAATGTCCTGAATATCGAAACCTTGCCTTCATCCCCAAATCCCACGTCGATCCACTACATCTACAGGAATACCGCCGATCGTCGCAACCGTCGCCTGACTGTCCGGAATCTGAAGAAGACGCTCTCCCAGCCGGATTTGTTTTTCCACAATTTATTCTAAAGGGAAACGGAAACGGGAAGGATCCAACTACTCCCTGGCCGCTCTATGAGAGAGCATCCTGTACATATTGAATGACTTTAGATTATATCCATTATCCATATGCAGGGAAGATATTTTAAATTGCCTTTTTTTTTGTATACTTATATTAGATGTACGTCTTAATGTAAACCATGACTAACTATAACTATAAAATATTAAAATATTTATATATATAATGACTATAGCCGTGACTATTACTGAATGTCGCAAGACCTGTAAAGTCCCAAGAAAACCTATTGATTCAGAGAACCGGAAAATCAAACAGCATCAAATGGTTTCCAGAGTTTTGTATATAGAAATTTTATTTATTTGAACTGCTTTTTATCGGGCGGGGGCCGGGATCGGGGGCGTTGGGAACAGGAAGAGGCGGCCAGGGGCTGGCCAGGGAAGAATCTATGATTTCACAATACAGTCTAATCGTCACTAGATCTACAGTATGCATCGATATATTTGTTTAAAAACCAACTGGTTTTGGGTGCTAAATAGCCTATAAACGTACATAGATATCTATATTTGATATATGTGGGTGTGCAACTCCTAGGTGTATATATATATATATATATATCTTGTATTAGCTTTCGATTTTTTTGCAAATCTGCTTTCTAGACTTTCATCAACATCAACATTTCAACTTTAGACATAGGTAGGTGCTAGATGGGTAGGTAGATGGGTTTATCGAGTATATATCGTATGCGTGGGCTTCTCGAAACGAACGAAAATAATAATTTAGGTTTAGATTTAGATGTAGAGCCTTGAAAATATCAAAATGAAAATACTTCGCTTGCTCTCTTGATCACACTTTGCGGTTTAAATCTATGAGAATATGTTTCTCAGCTGCCGATGATGTGGGGTTTACGAACAAATGAACTTAATCAAGCTTCAATAATAAAAAATTAGATATATGTATATATATCGAAGGCACAGGAATATTACACACAATAATGTTATCTAAGAAGTGAGGACATTTCGGTCCTCAGAACTGAATACAAATCAATAACTACTACTGGGGCTACTGGGACCTAATCCATCCGATTGAGCTTACGCTTAACTAAACATAGAATAAACTGCTGCTCCTCTCGTTTGTGTTTGTGAATTGCTTAATATTTCCATATTTTTTACGTAATGTTATGGTGATGTTTCTCTACTTGAAGAACGGGTTCTTCGATGCCGATGACTTCATGGTGCACAATATCTGACGTTCTAGCTGAAAGTCATAGTCCAGATTCTTAAGTATCGTCGAGATTTCTGGCAGTGTGGGTATCTGTTTTGTGAATTACAAAAATTCCAATTAGAAAGAGATGGAATGGTGGCATCAATCGATGGCATACCTCAGTTCCCGGTTGGTTGCGCTGCAACCTAACGTCCATCACAAAGGGCACACCCTCTAGCTCGGTGTAGGTGCCCAGGGTTCCGGTTCCGCCGTAAGTAGTCTTGCTTCCTGATGCTGCCCCCGCTGGGCGTGGTGGTGCCGGTCTTTGTGGCGAATTAATTTGATAGTTCGCCTTAATCTCTTCATAGTCGTGATGTTCAGTCGGTGGCTGTGGAAGCTAAACAGACATCAACTTGGTTATTTATTATTTTTATTAGTTATACAATTTACTAACCGGTCCCTTGGAGTTTCGATGCCCCTGCAAATTAAGCCTGTTTAATGCCAGCTCTACCTCACAAGTTGCAGCTCCGTTGGCCGCCGGTAGTGGCGGCGGCATTCGGACCGGTATGGCTCCCGTTTTATAGCAGACGAGGACACCGTTTATGTCGCCCGCCAGCTTAAAACCATCGGGAGCCACCTTGAGTTTCGAGCAGAGAATGATATCGGTCACAGCCTGAGTGACGGTGCCCCGTTTGGACAGTTTGTAGGCAATCTGGCGTTTGCGCCAGGCCTTCTGGTCGCTATCGGCCGTCCGGGAGAGAAGCGAAAACTCCTTGGGCGGCGCGGTCTTCTCGGCAATGACTCTAAAAATACAACAAATTTTATTATAAAAATAAAGAATAATATTCATAAGCTTACTGTAGTGTTTCTACGACATATTCTGGCAATCCTTCGGACTTGGACAAACACAAATAGCGCGTATTTTGGCGCCCAAAGAGGCTATAATCCCGCCATAGATCGGCATCCGAATCCTGGTCGTAGGTGCGGTTGATGGCACTGAAGTTTTTCGGGCAACTACAAAGAGAATATTGTATATTAGATTTTAGATTTTTTTTAATTGTAAATATTTTTATGTACCGCTCGAAATCCTCGACAATGTGCAGCGATGTTATGGGCCGATTGTCAGGCAGGAAGCTCATGATGGAATTGAAGACATTGGTGTTACCCGAAACCGAACCAGCTCCAATGAAATCCATGTCTTGCTTTGGTCCCAATAGAGCCGAGGTATTCACAGCATTACTTCCGCCCAAAGATGATGATATTCCGTTCTGGATGTGCTTGCCGACTTTGTTCATCCTTTTGTCTCAGAGAGCTTCCCGCTTCCGGCTTCCTGCTGAAAATAAACACCAGGGTAAACCAAAATTTGACTTATTTTTTATCGTTTTAGATTCTTTTATAAACTAGTACTAGATTTGGAGAACCTTTCTAGCGATATCTTGACCCCCTGATAACACGAACTCTTATCAAAGATTTATTCTTTTTGGAAACGGATTTAAGATACTATTTATTTTGTGGTTAGGTTCTAAATCATTTCCATATAAGAAAGTTTGCGGGTACTTGAGGTAAACATCTCGGTTTATAGCTTCTGTTGGTTGTTGGTTTTTTCCCTCCCCACACGGCCGTGATTCATGATCTTGGACTGGGTTTTTTTTTCGTGTGGATTTCTGCTGGCTGGTATGGCATTCTTTTGTAGGTCGCTCCGCCAGGGCCAGGTCCGAGTTTCACTTTGGTCGCATATATAATATAAACCATATATTCGGGTATACCATATATATGTAAAGATCTCGAGACATGGCGTGGCCAAAACAATTATTTCTCACTGTGCACTTGAAGATGCCACTTGTGTTTATGTATTTTTTATTTCCATTTCAACAATTGTCAATGGCCTCTGTATATTTTGTTTATTTAATTCCTGATAAGATATAATAAAGCACCGACACTACTGAGTCATCGACAAAAGCATGCAACCACAGCACAATGTTTAATAACAAACTGACATTTTACAGCAGAATTAAAAACCAAAACCAGACAAAGAATCCTCTAAGGTTTCCGGGAAACCAAGAAAGAGTTTGGCGGGCTCCAGAGACAAAGAAGACAGAAGTTGAAGGGGATGGGATCCCATACATATGTATTCTTGGGAAGTGGCTAAGAGCCGATAACTAAAGTGGAGCACTTGGAGCTTAAAAATAGAAACCAAAATATAGAGACGTTCGAAAAAAAGCTTTCCTCTTTCTCCAAAAAAAAAAAAAGACTGCGGCCTGGAGGGAAAGTCAATAAAATTAGTTTTATTTTTCTAAAGCCTTTGCCAATGGCCGAGACATTTTTAATTAAAAATGCAGCAAATTAAATGGAAATATTGTGGACGCCCAGCATCCGCGCGCACACACACCCAAGAAACCAGAAAATATACACACACGTACTTTGTACAATTAATAACTCCCGATAGAACCGATGCGAAGCAATTGGTGCCGTTTTGAGTGACTGCCGGGACCTCGAAGATCACTTTAATTTTAATTCTGCGGCCGGTACACGCGCGCTCTGCTGGCCGGGCCACTTTTTAATTGCATCTAATCGCACAATTAGATCCCCAGCCGCTTTTTTAGTTCGTTTTAAATCTATTGTTTTGGAAGCAACAATAACAAAATGTTGGAGACGGACAACGTCGATAGATATGTATCGATGTATCGATAAGTCTTCAGCGAGGCTGGCCACTGGACATATGGCGGAGCCATCGCTAGCCGGCCATCTCTAAATGTTTTAAAACAAGTTGAAGCAAGTTTTGTTTTGTTTTTAAAATAAATAAGAAGAATGGACAAAGTGGAAACCGTGACAGTGCCCCACGTGGATGCATACCGGCGGCTCTTGAACAAGGTCGTGTGCCAACTGTTGCTGGACAAGGGAGCCGGAATGTCAAGCCATCAGTGCCTGGAGACGCTCACCCAGATGATGCAAGCTCGTAAGTGGACACCATTTTGCTTTCCCAAGGAGCACCTAATGTTTTATCCTTCCTTTTAGTTATTGTGGAGATTGGGAATTCGGCCCACAACTTTTGTGAGCTGAGTGGCCGCACAATGCCCACGGTGGGCGACGTTAGCCTGGCATTGATCAATATGGGCATCTCCATCGGTAGCCTGGATCCGTATATGCGGCGGGAGACGCACACTCCCATACCGCTCCCGCCACAACAGACCCAGCAGCGCCAGCTTAGTCTGCTCCAGGCGGGCAGCAAATCCGCCCACCCGCACTATGTACCGAGCTACTTCCCAGCCATGCCGGATCCGCACGCCTATATAAGGACGCCCACGCACAAGCAGCCGGTGACGGAGTACGAGGCCATTCGGGAGAAGGCCGCCTCTCAGAAGAGGGACATTGAGAAGGCGCTCACCAAATTCCTTTGCAAGACGTCCGAGACAAACAATCTCTTTCCCACCGAGGACAACATGTTCCCCTGTAAGTGGTCATGTTTCCCATTAAATTTGTGTTCCTAAAATGTTCTTTTTCATTTGTAGTGATTGCCTGCAAGGCATCTTTTCCGCCCTACGCAGCGGCATTGAATCCTACAGATCAAGTTTTCGATTTCGAGGAGCTGGAGTACCATTATCTGGTTGCCAATCGTACGGAAGATGTGCCCAGCAAAGGTAAGCGTTTCCGTTGCTTGTTAAATCGCAAAATCATTTTTTATCTTACTTCTCAGAGGATGGCGAGGAGGGCGACAGCGAAAACGAAGATATGGAGGGAGATAAGTCAAAGGAAGAGAAGCCCGAACTGGAAATCAAGCCGAACTCCACCACCAACAAGGCTATCCTAGAGAATCCCAACATAGACAATCCCTACCTGCGTGCCGCTACCCTGCCAAAGCGTTCCAGGACCGTAGGAGCAGCGCCCAATCGTAACATATTGCCAAACCCACCCGCACCCACGCCTTCCACCTTGGAAATAACCAAGAATAGTGCATAATACAATATAGATTGTATCGGGTATGTATATTTCTGATATTTTTTGTAGAAGAAAACGATTTTGTCCACGTATATTATTTAGAAAGCTAAACTCAATAAAATAGTTATCTTTATTTTGTATTTTCCATAAAAGACAAGTATTTCCTTGCCTTTATGATTTTCCTGCCCCGAAAAGTATCTCCCCAAAAGCCATTCTTCCCCTTGGTGTGTTTTGTGGTTTAAAAAGAAAGCAAATGATGAATGAAAAATAGCACAAGAATGTATGAGACTGTCTGTTTTTTTTTTTTTTTGTAATTTAATTTAATTTACATTAAAAAATATAATTTGTAAATAATGAAATATAATCAATAATTCATCAAGATGTTCAGATGTTTGGCTGTTGTTTGAATCGTTGATCTGAATTATTTCTGTAGCAGTTGAGTTTTGAGTTTGAGTCTGAGTCTGAGTATTTGATTTTTGATTTCGAGTTGATTTAGCTGTTCAGTTGCTGTTGTTTCTTTTGCTGTTTATTTACTTCAATCTGATCAAATCCATTGTGACACATATATACGGCGAGATATATACATGCATATATATATTTGTAGATATATATTTGAATAGATTTATATAAATTGGTATTGCTTCAGATAATTGTTGTATTGTAAATAATTTCAATTATGTTTAGGGCGGGAGTCACGGGTCAGTGGACACTAGTGGACGTGTGGACACTTAAGCTTCGGCCTCAACCTCCTCCTTCACCTTGGCATCACCGGGCTTGCCCTTGGACCAGTCGGGTTTCTTCTGCTCAGCCGGAATCGGAATCGTAACCGGAACCGGAAGTGGCGCGCATCATCATGATGAAATAGAGAAGAAAACAAAACATCATTAGTGGACGAAATATCATAGAATTTTTTACCACATATAGGACTACGTTTGTGATCTACATTTACATTTACACAAAAGTGTGTGGTGTGTGCATAAAAAATGCGTATGCGTGTTCTTCTAAGATTCTAGAATCGTTTCCAGCAAAACTTTTTAAGTGATTTCGAACACATCACATGAATTCGGATAATAAAGTGTGTATTTTTTTTTGACTACAAGTAGAACTACAGACTACGAGTTGTTGATAGATAGAGAGAGAGAGAGAGAGAGAGCGCGAGACAGATAAAAGAAAGAGAGACATAGATGAGTGTGCGACAAAGACAGGTGCACTGAGGTGCTCAAGACAAAAGGATCTGGTTAACAGGATACACGCACACACACTCGTTTTCTTACACTTTTTGGCTTGCTTTAGCACAGCGGCATCTTTTATCTTTTTCTAAAGATATAGAGATAAATGTTTGACCATCATCGCAGATAGATAGATATTTATATGTAGAGATATGTAGATTATGCTGCACTGGGAACCCGAAAAGGTTCGATCCCACTTACCTCCTTCTCCTCCTCCTCCAGCGTGAACTCCTTCTTCTTCACCACCTTGAGCTGGTTGCGGAAGTTGAACTCAGCGGCCTTCTTCTGCAGCTTGGCGAATTTGTTTTCGTATTTGGAGACCTTCTTCAGGGCTGGCTTGACGCTGTTAATAAATAAAATAATCGATTAATAATCGTTAAGAATCGATTAAACTGTTGCTTTCGAAATACTTACAACTTGCCGCGAAGATCGTTAACTTGGGCATTGAGATCGTTGATCTGTGTTCCGGCACCGGAAGCAGAAAGTTGGGAAGAGAAAGGGACACCAATTAATAACAGATAATCGTTAATTATCGAACGGTCTATCGACACGTAGTGCTACTGCTACTATCAAAATCAAAATGCTGCAAGAAGAAACCATGGACTCACGGGGCATAGCATGCATGGAAAATTTGGGATGCAGACATATTACGTATTTGAGGAGCATACTCTACCAATTCTAGCACTACGACTTATCTCTAATTCAAAGCGTGCTGGAGGAGTGAGTGCGAGCAAGAGAGCAAGCGAGCGAGCGGGCCAGCCATACGAGCCTATTCTTTATTCTATTTTCTTTTGCTTGTTTTTGCCTAGTGGGAGCGAGACGGGGACAGTGGCGGTGATTGGTTGATTGGTTTGCTTTGGCATTGCTTTTCTTTCTCGTTGATTGAACAGCATAACATCCAAATGTCGATTTCTTTTGCTTTAATGCTTTATTTGTAGTTTTATAAAGAATATTGATCGTTTATACATATATACACTAGACAGAGACAAAGAGAAAAACACAGAGAGAGAGAGAGAGAGAGATAGATAGATAGATAGAAAGACACATTGTTGGGTGAGAGAGACAGATCGAGCGACGTTGGCCTGCCTGCAACTGGAATAATGGAATAATGGAACGGAAGTTGAAACATTAAACTGAAACTGAGACGACTGGGCTGAGGTACTGCTTAACGGTATTCTGATCGAAAAGTCACCTCTGCTTTATCTTTTGCTTTTGCTTTGCTTTGCTTTGCTTTGCTTGCTCCCTTCATTATTTTGTTTTGTGTTGCTTTTTCTTTGGTTTGTTGTTTCTATTTCTTTAGATTTGTTTGTTCGGCTGCGCACGTAGATACGTTGCGGGTTCGTGTAACGGTATACGGTAATCGGTAAACGGTAATCGGTAATCGGTAATCGGTAAATCACGTTTAGTGGGTCTAGCATTAAGTGATTTAATCGAGAAGTAATCGACGCTTGGCTTTTATGCTCTTCAACATTGGACTTGGCTTATATAATTTGGCGAAGAATCATAGAAATGCAGAAATAATTGACAGACAGAAAGAGAGAGAAAGATAGAGAGAGACAGAGAGAGAGAGAGAGTAAGAGAAAGAGACGTAAAGAGACAGAGATAGACAGAGTGTGAGCGGCAATGAGAACAATTTACACAAACATTATTTACAATGAAGTGTGATGGGTGTTTGGTGGTGGGCGTGGGTGGACAGTTTGGGGCGTGGCTGGTCGAAGGATATCGGTTTCGGTGTAATTCGTAATTGAATTTTTCTTCTTCTATTTATCTTTTACAGCTGCATGCAATTTCGCGTGTGTGCGTGCGATTGCGTGTCTTTTTGGGCGTGACTGTACTTTTATTTTGTCGGGTGCTTGTGTGCTATTGTATTGTGTGTTTTTGTGCTTGTTATGTGCTTGCAATTGTAGTTATGTGTTTTTGTTTTGTTTTATTGTGGAGCGGACGCACAGACTTAGGTGCAGTTTTCAACAAAATGGCGACAACGCGTCGACAGCGGCACAAACAAATATGTTTTTGGTTACAGTTAAGAAAAAAAAAAGAAAATTAAACACACACAAAACAAAGTTCACAAATGGTGCAACAAACTAGTTATCTTGCTGTTGTTGTAGTTGTTGTTGTTGTGCAAATTACTAATTCTACGTTGATATTTATTGTTGTTGTTTCTGGGGTGTATGTGTTGGATTGCCAGTTGATAGAATTTAATAAAAAGAAAGACAGAAAACAAGTGCCAGGCCAGTAAGTTGTGCATGTACAGTAAATATGCAGTACAGGTTTTTCTTTTTTTGGATTGGAGAAGACTTAACCTCTCTCCACGTTCGGACATAACCTCTCTGACTGGAGTGACACACGGCATCTGGTCACACGGGGGAGTCAAATATTTGAATCGCCAATGCATTTGATCGATTCGATAAACGGTTGAATGGCAATCCTTGCTGATTCGTGTTTCCGTCTTGAGTTTTACGTTTTACGTTTTGATTTAATTTTTAGTTAAACGTGAGTTAAACAATTGAAATAGAAATCAAACAAGGAGTAGTACGAATTGTAAATAGTCACGATTGTGTGTGCACACCCACACTCACATATATATTTCTGTATATATATATATAGATTGGGGCACAGGTGTGAGAAAATCATGTAATACAGATATATATTTTTTATGCGCATTCAACAATTAAGAAAGAAACAACGAAACTAAACGGAATTGAACGGAAACGAACATGATATACTAGAACTCAAATGAATACTTCAGATTCAGATTCAGATTCAGATTCAGATTTAGATTTCGATTTTAGTTTTTTTTTTTGATTGGATTAAATTAAATTTTGTTGCATTCTGTCTTAGGTGAGTTGTTGAATTTTTATTTATATTTTTTTTTGCTTTTTTTTTCTTTTTTTTTTTTGTTGCTTTGTTCTTTTGTATTCAGAGTTTTTTGACATTGATTGATTTTGATATTGAGAACGATTTGAAATTTAAATTGAAATTGTTGCAGTACCTCCCAGTCTTTTTTCCTGACTTCGTATTCCAGATCCCATTTCTGGCCTTCACAAATATACATACGCTCGTAATACTCTTCGCAAATCTCTTGCAATTCGCCTGCAAAAACATTTTATTGTTTGGGATTTGGTATTTGATATTTTCATATTTTCATATTTTTAAATTTGATTATCAATTTTTTATTTCATTGTTGAAAGTTCGACGATTGGTAAGAATTCTAAATCTAGGTATGATTAAATTATGATTACATTTACTGTTTATAGAGTTTTATTTTGGTTTATCGCATAATGATTACTGGCATCATATCGTTTGCTTTTTGTGGTTTTCGCAGCTTCATTAGATGTTATGTGTTCGATGGGTTTTTCAATCTTCTGTTTTTTTTTTTTTTTTTGGGCGGTCGGCAATTTGTGCAACGGAACAAATCGGAACGAAACGGAATGGCACACCGTGTGTAGTGGATCGAATCGGATCAGAACGGAACTAAAGCAATCGTTACGGCTTACGTTATTGGCACGTTACGTTATATATTATTCGGGTTTAGACAATTAATCGTAGTAGATTTTCAGATATTTCCTAAAAGCTTCGACTTCGGCGTGCCGAATATTCTTTTTGGGGGCATTTTGTGGGGGGCCATAGTTCTATTTACCGGACGAATATTTATTATTTACACGGGCGGTATGAGAACTAATGCCCCGCCAGACATATTTTTTCATCAGAGTTTGAAGCACGCGCCAATGCGAAAAATTATTATATATACTCTCTGATTTTTCTGTTGTTTAGCGAAGTTAAAACAATATCAAAATTAGGTAAAAGAAAATAATTATCGCAGTAAAAAACTAAAAATATGATTAGGAAATATTTAGAAATGAAATCAAATAATTAAATACCAAGGGCAGAATTGTAAATTAAAGTTATGATTAATAGTCGATTTATATATATGTAAATATCTTATATTTTTTTTTGGTTTTTTTTTTTTGCTTGATAAGAAAGTAAGAAAAAAACATTCGATTTTGGTTTTCTTTTTTTGTAGTTTTTTTTTTTTTTTTGTTTTGTTTTTGGGTGCATGGCAAAAGTTTTGAAATCTTTTGGGGAATTTACCTCTTGGGCCTTGACTTTCTGCACGTGTTCTAAATCAAACTTATCGCCCTCCAATTCGTAAACGCGTTGCCAATATTGTTTGCATATTGTTTGCAGTTCGGCTGCGGTAAACAGTAACGGTAACGTAGCGGTAGCGGTATCGGTATCGGTAACGGTTATAGTGGCGGTTACGTCACGTTACGATTGCGTAACGATCACGTTATTTTGAGAAAAAAAATACGTTTGTTTTCGTGTGCGATTGTAATTGATGTGTTTTTGTTTGGTATTTTTTGTTTGGTAGTTTGTGTGAATGAGTACGGATCAAAAAAAGATATATAGAGTAAAAGATTTTGGATAGTATAGAAAGATATTTGGATAGAAAGATATAAAGATATAAAGAGTAAAAGTTTTGGATAGAATAGATAGATATAGAGGATTTTCGGGGAATACAGAAGAGAAAGTAAGAGAGAGAGAGAGAGAGAGAAAAAAAGATTTGTGTAAAGAAACGTAAAGTGAAGACAGAGAGACAAAGACAGATGGTGTTAAAATATAGAATATGGTGAAAGATTTTTTGATTGTGATACAGATTGAAAGATAGACGACGGAGAAGACGTTGGTATCGTTTCGATTTAAATTGATTTGGTTTTTGTTTGTTCGTTTGATTTTTTTTGTGTTGTTGGCGCGTTTTCGAAAAAAAAGAAGGATTAGATTAAGATTTCATTAATATGAAGTTATAGATTGAACTCGATCTTTATCACCTACAAATGTTTATTGTGTGTTTATTGTTTTTCGTTTCTTGGTGCCACATGAGTTGTGATTTTGTAAAAGTTGTTTATATAGTGTGTCTGTTTTTGTATTATAGTTTTTGTGCTGACTGTACTTTTGAGGTGACTGTGTCTCCTAATCTCTGGTCACACTACAATTCCCCCCATTCTAAACACCTTCGTTTCGTTACTTTTCGGGTTTCCAGTTTTTCGGTGTTAGTAAGAAAATCACAAATATACAAAAATAGTTTATGTGATTCAGCTACAAGACAAAAAGCCAAATAACTTGTAGACACAAAAAGCTTATAGCTAAAGCCGCAAAAAGCAAAAAAACACACAAATACAGTGATGTCAAAAATAGGTATCATCAGCATTTGTTGCTATCGACTTTGGGGTATTAGTATTTAAAGCAGCAATGTTATTTTCGATCGAATTCGATCTGGAAGCCTTATATTATAGGTTAGAGCTGCCTCGAATAGGACTCTACTTTCTATGTGGTATATACTCTGGTTGAGAAGTGCAATTTCCTTCGGTTTCTTGGGTCTCGTTTTGAAAAAGCTCTCTTCCGAACCAAATTAGAAAAAAAAACGATACGTTTTGGGTTAAACACTACAGCAATTCTACTACTAATTCTCCGGACATATAGACAACACACACACATTGGTATTGGTATCTTTGAAGATTGTGTGCAGCTCGAAAATATTTGCATATATTTTTTTTGGGCTGATCGTGCTGCTGCCTCGGCTACTAAAGTATAAATATTATCGACAAGTTCTACTATCGGCGATAGAAAAAAGAGAGTGATAGATTGAAAAACTATCCGCTTGCCTCAAAGTCCTTTCTGGCTACCTCGTGTTCGAGATCGTACTTTTCAGACTCCAATTTAAGAATCTTACTGTGGTAGTCCTGACAAGCTTTCTGAATTGTATCTGTTGGAACGAAGTGTGGTTATCAAAGGGTTCGATCTACATGTTTTGGGTGTTTTTCGTTTATTTTGTTGTGTGTGTGTCTGTGGGGTGGGTGTTCTTGTGGTGAATTGTTGTGTAGGGAATATGTATTCCTTTTTCGATTCTGACCTATCCAACCTGATACCTAAACCTGCATTAATCGGGTGAGTATGTAAAGCTATTGCTTTCTGTACAGTTTTTAGTGCAAAATATATATTGACTTTTCACGAACATTGATATATATATATAGTAGATTGTGCGAGAGAGAGAGAGAGAGAGATAGTGCTTAGAGATATATAAATATATATTCTTAGAGATAAAGAGATAGCTAACAGAAGGTGTACGAGTAGTTTGTAGTTGTTAAGCGTTAACTTTTGATTTTGATCGAGGATATATTTAGGCATTATATTCGCTATTATAGTAGAGTGTTCGTGTACCTCAACATCCTTGCGTTTAACAACATACTCAAGATCATATTTCTGGTCCTCCAATTTACAAATCCTGTCATAGTGTTGCTTGAGCAGAGTTTTGAGTGTGTCTGTTCACAAATGGTTTGGATATTGGATGAATTGTGGTGGGTTTGTTGGATTTGTTGGATTTGGGGTTCGTGTGTTGGAGTGTTGGTATGTTGAAATTGCATTGTGTGGAGAGTGTGTGTGTGTGTGTGGTTTGGGTTTTCATGGATTTCAAACATTGGCAAAAAAAAGAGATAGAGATAGAGACACATTTAGATATTGGTATCACACAGTTTTTTCCTGTTTTTTAAATGCATTTCCGCTATATTCGTAGATCCGCAAAGGAAGTTGATTATCCTGTGGTTATGAGTTCATGTCTGTGTGTGTTGGTGTGTAGTTTGTGATGTATGTATGTAGGTGTATGTATGCGATAGATGACACTTGTTCAACTTTCAGTTATCGATTTCAATTTATCGGCAGGTTAGTATACAAATCGAAAGTTTCCGATTGGTATACCAAACTGATTATTGATTGATTTGGTTTCTATTTCGGTTATATAATTCTTTTGACTTTTATCTTGATGTCTCGGGCATCCAGCCGATCGAGGACCGAGGAACTCACCTTCGCTGGCATCGCTGAGATTCCTGGGACTGCCACAACGTTCTTCAATGATGCGTCTACGTTCAGCCGCTTTGCGTTCCTGTTCTTTCTTCAGCTCCTCAGCGGCTTTCTTACGCAGCAGCAACTGTATTGAGAGATCAAATATATAGTTTATATGGATATCTAAAACCGAAAGTTTTAACCCAAACTTACCCTGAGTTTCTTCTTCCTTTCGGGGGTCATGAAACCCTTCTTGGCCTTCTTGGCCTTGGAGGCTTCCTCCATGCGCTTGCGCACCTCAGCACGCTTGCGCTCGATCTCAGCCTGTTTAGCCTTCTTAGCCTGAAATTCAAATTGGTATCAGCAAACGGCCTTCACCGCCACACACTTCACACTTTCGAAGACGGTAACGGAGACGGAAATGGAGACGTAGACATGGACATGGACGCTGAATGCTAACGTAGACACACGTACACAAGTGTACCTCCTCGGCCTTCACTTTCGGATCGTTGGGATCCTTGGGCGGACCGGCCGGCGCGGCGGCAGCAGCCGGTGCCGCCTTGCCATTGGCTGCCGGAGCAGCTCCTGGCTTGGCGGCGGCTGCCGCTGCAGGGGCCGCTGCCGGGGCCGCCGGTTTGGCCGCTGCCGGTGCTGCGGCCGGAGCTGCTGCCGGAGCTGCTGCCTTTTTCTGTAAAGAAATAACGAAATTCAAAGGTTACTTTCCATATCATAAAGTCGGATGTTTGTTTTGGATCAAAGTCTATGAAAAGTATAAATCTCGAAACTTCTCAGAAACTTTCTCACCCACAAACATTTCAAACACAAAAGCAAAAAGAACGCCAAATTAAAGAAAATAAAGCACTGAGACAGAGACACACATTAACGATAACAGACTTTCGATATTCGATTTAAAACTTGACAGTTATCATTATCGGTGCCAACTGCAAAAGCGATCCTTTATCGGAAACTAGGATATCGATTGGGGGGCAGCTGCGCGATCCTGTGGAAGCAAGAGAAAGGCAATTTTGTTTTTGGCTAATGGATTTAGGAATTCGATAGCGAATGATAGCGATGAGGTGGCGTGAAAAGAATTATGGAATAATGAGATCCAAGCTTACCTTAAAACTATTCCAAATCCAGTGGTGGCCAGGCCATAGTCCGTCCATCCATAAACCATTCCAAAAACCGATTCGAAATCGCGTGACACCCAAAAACGAGTTTACTACGGATAGAGGTCAAAGGTTAATCCTTTGTGTGCCTTTGGGGTTGTGTTTTAGTTTCGATTACTTACCTCACCTCATCATCAGCCATTTTGATTTGTGTTTTTGGTTACTAGAAGATAAAATAGAGACGAAAGAAATTCGTAAATCTCGAGGAACTGGAACTGGAGGTGAAATGAATTTGGATTTGGAAATGTTTCGATGACATCATTCCGATTGTCCCATATATATGTATATCCTATATCTATTTTTTTCGTATATATATATATGGCATCTGTTCCATAAATCAGTCAGTAGCTCTCTCGTATCTCCCACGCACCTCCACACTCACACAGAATCCACCTACGATCTCTTGGCGTACCACAGTGCGTATGCGCAATGTTTCTGGCGGCGTATTACGTATACGCACCGTTGCCTCATGCCGTATATGGGGGCAGCCCCAGAAGGCACATTCACACTCACACAAGCACACATTTTCTCCTCTCTCTCCTTTGGTCGTTTCTTCCGCTCTCATTTACTTTGGCGTGGGTGTTTTTGTTTTTTTTTTCTGCGTTTTCAAGCTTTTTTTTTTTTGGCAATCTCTTGGTTTTTCTCTCTTCGATATCCGATTTCAAGTTGGATCGAGGAATATATCAAGAGAATTATGCTCTCGAAGGCTAGTTGAAAATTATATAGCCAGCTGATCTTGAGTTAATTAAATTATAATACAGATTTTTAAACTAAAAGAAAGCGTTTTTCTTATTCCTGATTATTTCTTTCTTTTGAAGCTATTCTTCTGGGAAATTGATTTTTTTGCGGCTTTTTTACTAAGATATTGGAAAATATAATATATAGAATATAGATTTATTGAATTGATTTAAAATACTGGTATTTTTTCAATAAATACTGGTTTTTAAAACACTATTCTTTCTTATCAGACATCATAAAAACCTTATGAGTTTTTAGTTATTTTGAAAAGATTTCTAGTCTTTTCTTTGAATAATAGAAGTTTCAAAAGATGTACTCTATATTCTGTATAATTTCGACACTTCGTTGCAATGGCCAAAACCCATTACCAAACGACAGAAGAAATGAAGGAAAAAACTATTGGCTGAGCATAAATATAGACCAGATATTTCTAAGAATTTCTTCGAAGAAAAGGTGTGAAAAAGTTCTGACAATGACGACCTTCGGCTATATACTGTATAGAGAAAAGATATAGACGCAAAGTGGGACGATTTTGAGCAAAGTTGAAATCTCCATTTAGCATATGGCCGAAGGTGGAAGCCAGAGCGAGACGGAATCTCTATTGTATCTTGTATCTGTGAGTTTTAAAAATAACCCTGTTGATAGATACACGAATATGCCAGCTATTTATGATTCCCAAAATTTAATTATATTCGAGAATATTACAAAAAAAAAAAAACAAAAACAAATCTGCCAAAGAAATGGACAAAAAATTGATCCTAAAAAGTGCGTAGATCCGTTATCCAGATATTTTTATATATGTGTGTGTGTGTTGGTGTGTGTGTTTTGTGAGTGTGTGTGGGTCTTGATTCTTCTCTTCAGACTTTTCTCTTGTCAAAAATTCAATCGTTGATCTATTTTGAGGCACTGGCTGAGCAGCATTTTCAGCTTTTAGCTTTTCGAAATGTATCTTGTATCTTGGGGATACATTTTTAGCTTTCGGCACGCACACACACACAAACACACACACATTACACACACACGCACAAACGCACATATTGCATTTGCTTACATAACTCAAAAATAAGTAAATATTTATAAATAAAAAAAAATTAAATTCACAAAAAAATAAAAGTCAAAGTTTAAAGTTTAGATATCCTC
The DNA here is from genome assembly GCA_035047325.1 of Drosophila vallismaia. Lineage (NCBI taxonomy): Eukaryota > Metazoa > Arthropoda > Insecta > Diptera > Drosophilidae > Drosophila > Drosophila vallismaia. The sequence continues at coordinate 7,052,538 of JAWNPU010000025.1, read as the reverse complement.
TTTGTTTCTTTTTGGTTTTGTTTTTTTCAATAACCGGTGGACACTTGTTTTGCAACTTAAAAACACTTGAAAAAAATATCAAAAAAATATGTTTTGTTTTTCAGAAAAAAAAAATATCCTTCCGAGTCTGGGGGACACGCACAAAATCCAAAACAAAATAAATAGGGAGTTCCTTGGCACAAAAAGTTGTTTAATTTCCATTGTGATTTCCTTTTTTGTAGCCATTTTTTATAATTTTTTTGTTCTTTAATGTTTGCAACATTTTTTTGGTAGTTGATAATTGAAGTTTCTTAGCATTTGAAAGTTGTTTCTTGGTTCTTGATCGATTTTGTTGCTTGGCTGATGTTGCTCCGCTTCAAGCACTCACCTTCAAGGAATTAGAAAAAAAAGGCAAAAAAAAATCGGCTGTGCTGTCGATCACACGAATCGGATGATACTGAACGACACAAAAAGACTGAACGGTCCGACGATCCACGGCAGACTATATTCTAGTGGCTAGCCTTTCAACGGATACGGATACGGTTGTACCGTTCCGAAAGCAAAACTGTTAACACACACATTCGCACACACTTGCCGCCCACCTGCCCACCGTCCTTCACACAGCAGAGCGACAGAGAGAGCGAGAGCGCTGTAGAGAACCAGTGTGGGGTGCGAGGGAAGCTGGGGCGGGGAAGCAGGGGTGCCTTGGCCATGTATCTGGGCGTGAGGCCTAAAAATAGATCGCCCCAAAATCGAAATGGATACCGAAAAACGCTTCGCCTCCAACGATCGTTGCCGAACACGAACAACAGCCCCCCAAAACACGAACCAAAATACGAGCTCGAACACGAACCCGAATCCCAAATCCGAATCTTAATCAGCATCCGAATCCGAATCCGAATCCGAATGCGAATCCCGACCCGGCTGCACCGCTTGGAGAAGTATCTGTGTGTTGGGTGTGTAGTTGTATCTGTGTATGTAGTTGTATCTGTGTGTATCTGCAATCCGTGTGTTCTGGTGTAAACGGAGCCGCTTGGAATTCAATGCATTGGATAAAAATAAATTTGCTCCAGTTGAGAGAACGGCAGCCAAATCGCTGCATTTAGGCCCAAATGGCATGAAGAGGTGTGTGGAGAAGGGGGCAGAGACAAAGACAGGGGATGGTAAAGGAGAGGGAAGAGGAGGCATCCACTGGACCAGGCATGGACAACGTCTAACCAAGCCCCAGCCCTGGAAAAGCTGTCTTAAATTATTCAATATAAAAACCTAAAAAAAACATCCTTAAAAATTCACTTAAAAACAACTTTAATAAATTTCTAAAATAATTTCTAAAATTTTCCATGAAATCTTAAGATTTTAATAAAAATTAAACAAAGAACAGCATTTTGAAACGAATATTTTTTTTTAATTTTCAAACTATTTTGTAAAATCCCTCCATGAATCATTTGAAATATTCAAAAATATCTTTAGAATAAATAGATTTTTATAGTTTAATCCAAAATTTTCAATAAACAAAGACTCCCACACAAAAGTTTAAAAGTTTTATATTAAAACCAAACAATTTATATTCCAAATAATTAAATTTAAAAGTTAGTTTTCAATATATTCTTGGAATTATTTTAAAAATGGCAAAATAAAGTAAAAATTTTAAATTTTTCATAGAAAAGAAAGCATAAATATTATAAAAAAATAAATGTAAGTGCAATGGAAATTTTTTTTTGGTATAAGATAGAAAATGTTCCTTGTCACTTTGGACTTGATCTAGAAAAAAGCCTTTTAACGATCTCCCTCAGTTTGTTCGGCTATTTATCGGGCCCGATGTACGCTGACATAACTATAAACTTTTGAATAATGAATCCCGCATATAGGATAGCCTATATCCGTCTTGTTAATATCAATGTTTAGGCAGAATTACTTTGGCATCGAGCAAATCTAAATATAATGTGGATGTATGGAATCAGCATATACTATATAGTATATATAAACTGGTAAAGCTCTATGCCAGATGACGCTGCAGCGCCCACAGCCGCCGATTTTTGAGAAAAAAAATCAGAAAAAAATCACGCATACGCCCCGTCGACCGTCGACCGTCGACCGTCGAGCGTCGAGGTTGCCTTGCAACGTTTTGTTGAAAGTAATTTTCAAATTGTTATATGCAAAATGTTAGCCGAAAGAAACGAAATACATATGTGTATATAATATATAAATAAAAAAATATATAGAAATATATATATGTACGAGTAGATGTTCTTATTCTATAAAATCTTGCTTTTGCAGGCACTTTCGAAATGTATTATTGATGATTTTTTTTCGTTTTTTTCCGTCTTGGTTTGTTTTTCTTGTTTCAAATTTTTAAATATAGAACCTGGGGACTTCCAGGGGGCTGGATATATACACACAAATATATATATATTTATATATATATATAAGATATATCTATATCGATATAGGGGAAGGGCAGTGGGTTAGACGAGTTTGTTTGTCAGTATTTCAGTATTTTGTAGGGAACTTGATCAGTTCGTCTATGTCTGGATGATTCTATTTTTTGCCTTTATTTTCGTTTAAAGCATTTAAAACAATTTTTTTTTGCAGCCTCCTTTGAATATGTATTTAAACTATCCACCCCCACACCCACACACCCATCCCCAACCCCAATTTCTGTTTTAATTTATGAATTTAGAAATTGTTTTTCTTTAGAGCGAGCGAAACATTTAAAAACATTCTTTATTTTTGGTCTTTGGCAAACAGGAAACATTATGAGGGACCCGACGGGGTGGTGGATGGATGGGTGGGTGGTGTGATATACTATTTATATTCTATATCTCTTACCCAGGTAAAGTTCTAGTTATATCGTAAAAGAAATACATAGATATGCAGGTGTGATTAGAAGTGTGAATTGTATATAAAATTTAGTGATTATTTAAATAAGTTTATTCATTCTGTTTATTAATTATTTTAGTTATTTCTTTAGTTTGAAAAATGATTAATTTCTTTATGGAAAGTCTGCATAATTTTCCTCCAACAAGCACTTGCAGTTTTGATGTCAATAAATTTTCTTTTGTTTTTTTATGATTGACCCAGTTTGAAATCTGTTGAATGTTAATTGAACACGTAGCTGGCAGATAGTGTTGTGGAAAATCCCTAAGATGCAAATCCCGGGGCTCCAACCGCATTAAACTCCATTTGGGGCCGAGTCCCGGACCCCGGACCGAATCCCGGACATGGTCACCCACTCCTTGCTCCTTGCTCTTCGCTGAGTGCGTCAAAGGAAAACAAACGTCATAACCCCACAGTCCGTTGTCTAAAACCCACTGGCAGCTCCCCCTCCTTCGACTTGCCCCTCTGCGTCACCACCTCCACCACCGAGGGGGTAGTGGGTGTTGGATGGTAGGTTGGCCTTGCAAGGCTTGCTCTACCTGACAACTATTTGTCGCTGCTGGCTGACCCATTTAGGGTTATGTACACACACAACATCCCCATCCCCACCCCCACCCACAAATCCATCCACTATATATGCCAGATTCCAGTTGCATTATGAAAATATGCACGTTAACGTACGTGTGTCCTGCCTGCGTCCTGTCCTGTCCTGTCAGCGTTCGGTTACTTTGCAGAGAGAGTCCTGTATAGTGCTCAACAATGCTTCCAAACCAGAAACCAGAAACCCGATAGCTGTTGAAGTTTTTTTCCTTGCACTGCACTTGCAGGATCTGTTTTTGAAAGGTAATAATATATATCCTTTGGACGTAAATCAAGGTTAAGGTTCGCAGTTGCCTTTAAAACTTCGCAGATTAATCTTTTAAAGTCGTAGGGAAAGGATTAAAGTTTAAGAATATCTTTTTTATGACACTTTTATCCCCAACCCTAGTATTTTGTTGACACTTTTGTAGAAGTTACCTTTTAATTAATAAAACACATAAATTCTTTTGATAATATTTTATTTTTCTCAAACATTTCTTTATATATTTTAACCAAAGACTTAAATTAAATTGAAAAAATTAAAAAGACTTAAAATCTATCAACTTGAAACTTACTCTTTGCAGGTTTTTAAACTTAGTTACTAAACTTAGCTGCTATTTTGGTTTTTAATAGAATTAAATAAAAAAAAAAAAACATAAAAATTAATACAAAATATAATGAAACTAACTTAAAATTAAAAGGAAGCTTTCACAGAAAGGAGACCTTAAAGTTTCGCAGAACTTTTTAAGCTGCAATATCCTTTTTCGAATTAAATATTTATTTGGATTGAATATTTTTTTGGGGATTTTTTTTTATTAAACTCTCATAATGTGGCAGTTAAACGAAACTAAACAATGAGCGGTCATAAAAAGCGAATGCATAAAAAACAGAGCCCAGCCGCATCGATCTGCATGCGTGCAGCGTTTATTTGCACTAGTTTCCTCGGCGGGTCGTGACGTCATTGTTTTCATGTCGGACGTCATCGCAGGAGCAGCAAGAAGAAGATGAACCAGCAGCAAAAGCAGCACGGCAGCAGCAGCAGCAGCAGCAGAAAATGAAGAAGCAGCAATAGCAACAGCGAGGTCAACATGCAACTTGCAACATGATGCAGGAATATGGATTCGCAGTGTATCTGCGTTCATGGCGCCTAATTGATTGATGGTCCAATAAGCTGAGGTCAATCAAAAGCTCACCCCTTTGACCCTGCTTCTGTCCACCAACCTTCCTCCTATCCTTCCTAGCCATCCCTCCCATTCTCCCATCACCAGCCAGTCGGACGTCATTGGTCTTCATTAGCCAACCCAAGCCAACCCAAGCCATGCCAAGCCATGCCAGGCCATGCCCGTCCAAGTCAAGTCATGCCCCACCCAGTAATTCCATTTCCATTCCATGCATATCCTCCGCATCCGCATTCCTATCCGTATCCAGGACAAAGGACACTCAAAAATGAACAGAGCTTGGAAATGCAAGTCCATTGTCTTTGTATGTTTCGTGGAGGATACATAGCGAGGGAGGACACTTTCAGTATCCAAATCGCTAAGTACGGGATCAATTTTAATACTTTTTAAGCTTTATATATATTAATTTTATTAATGTTTTAATTAATTTAATCCAATAAAACTTAAAATCAAGGCTGTTAAAATTAAATATCTTATATTAAACGTGAAAATAAAACAGTCACACTTTTTTTAATTCAATATTTTTTAATATTTATTAACGAAAACCCCCACAAATTTGTTATTGAAACATTTATTTATAAAATACAGTCTCTTAAATCTAAAAAAAAATATGTCTTAAGCCGAATTAAATATATTTTTTATGTCTTATTAAACTATATTATGTTTTTTAAAGCAGAGACTTATTCTAAAAGATTTTTTAAAACTTTAAAAATTAATGTTATGGTTCTAAAAAAATATGAATTGAAACAGTCGAATTTGTAAATACTTTAACACTAAATTTAAATGTATCATTGTATAAATGTTAAATTATAAATAAATAAAATAAAAAACTTGCTTGATTATTTCTTTAAAAATAGAATTACAATCAAAGAAGCTATCAAAGGTAATGGAATTATTTTGATAAACGAGGAAAGATATGAATATGAAAGGATGTCCTTTCCGAAAAAGGACTCGGCATGGAGGCTTTGGGGTGGCATGGAATGCTCAAGGGCGGACCTAGGGGGGGTTCGGTTGCATTTCCATTCAGTTGGGCAATGCTGACGTTGCCACTCCCAGTCGGCCTGCCTTGGAATCGTGAAGTTTTGTGAATGAAAATCCAGAGCGTCATCAATGAGCCTCTCACTCCTTGGGAGGTCCTCGATGGGTGGTTGGGTGGTTAGGTGGTTGGGTGGTTGGATGGATAGTTGTTTGGGCGATTGGGCGGGGCATTCATGAAGCTCTATGGCAACTGCTAAAAGCCAGAAAACCAAAAATGCAAAACTGGCCTTCCTATGCCGATTTCAACTCCGATTTCCATTGTTAGGGCAGTTGGATTTCTGCCATTTTTGCATTGAATGATGATCGATTGGAATCAGGTAAGTGATGAATAGGAATTTTACCCGTGCTGGGAGAGCAATTTCAATTGGAAACCTTTGATTGTTCCCATATAACGAGGAAATCTATTCAATTCAACTTGTTTTGTACTTCCCTTGTATTTTGCGTGAAAAACAAATACAAATCAACGCATTCCTCTGATCTGAAGAATCCGCCTTCAGATCTTACGCGATTCAGTGGCTATATGTATATATAGATCCCAACATATAGAACAATATGTATACCAGATCTCTGAGACCCACAAACAACAGACCCACAAGTATTTGGCATCCGAACACAAAATCCATGCATGCACATAATGCCCACGAATCGGGCACATATCTGCAGCTATATAGAACATATAGAACATACTTTCTATTCTCTCTATCCGTCTATATCCCAAACATATAGACGCCCATACAATCTATATGTAAAATAATAAAAATACACGTCTAAAGTCGTCTTTTTCAGACGCTCTCTTTTTAGATACACTCCAAAAAAAAAAACAAGGCTTTGTTTTGGTTTAGTGCTAAGCTTAAGGCTGAAGAAAGTTTCAATTTAAATATATAATATAAATGTTGTATATTAGATTCTAGATTTGATAGATATTTGAGGGATATCCCTTAAATAGTAGATGATATTATAAAAAAAAAAAATATAAATACTTATAACTAAACCCCTGAAACTTATTGGAAACCTTTTAAAGATTTTTTCGGTATATATTTATTTTGTTAAAGTGTAGACAAGTAGGGGATTATATAGCCAGCAGCTGTCGAATGAATAGCTTGTGTCTTTGGGTTTATCCTCTAGGTATGCGGCCTCTGGACTGCCTGAGGGGATTCGGAACTCAGAATTCCTGGGCCATGGACCACAGACGGATCTCCTTGGGTCTTTGGCTTTGGCCAGGAGTAGCTGTGGAATTTTCAAACGAAAAGTTTTTCAGTTTTCAGTTTTCAGTTTGGTCTTTGGCTTTGCTACTTCTCCTTCTGGCTGACCCCGATTTATTTTTAGAAGTGCACTAAAAATAAATGCGAAGGTCGGAGAGCGTAATTGGCCGGGGTGAGTGTGGATGTGGATATGGATGTGGATGGTGGACTTGGAGACTGGGACTGGGGGGGAGACTGGGAATGGGTTCTGGTAGTGCAACTTGGACGCACAACGCCATAAGGTCAAAGTGTCAACTGCAACAGCATTCGTATGCGGTTCGGGTTGTGCATCGGTTCAGAATCGGTATACTATAGCTTCTGGCTGGGTCTCCGGGTTCCAGGCACCGAGCTTCCAGCTCCAGGCTCGGGGCTACGGGCCACGGGTTACGGGTTCCGGGCTGAAGCTCCGGGCTTCATTCAATGCATGGCAATGTCAAACAGGTGTGCAGCCATGCCGTCGACGTCATTGCCGCTGCATGGCTCCTCCCCGCCATTTCCTCAGCCGCTCCTCAGCCTCTCAGCGCCGCCGCTTCCGCTGTCCCCCGTCCTGGTCATGTTCCGAATCCAACCCGAAACCAAAAAGCCCTGTCCGGGTCAGGCCGAAACCGAAAGCGAACGAAATCAGACCCGGTCCTGAGCCAATCATTCACAACCCTGCCAGGACACACATTCTAGGATAAAGGAAAACCAGAAATACAGAAACACATTTTATATATTAATACATTAAATATAAACAGAAAAGTTTTTAATCGAAATAGAAAGAGGAAAAGTACCGGGTATAGTTTCTGTCCAAACAAACGTTGAAAAGTATCAATCCAGGTGAAGGATTTCCAAGAAACTCTTCTTGGTTCTTGGAGAAACTCTAGAAGAATTAATAATTTTGGATCATTCAAAGGTTTTCTATATTTTTCCTTGGAAATCTTTACGAAGTACGAAATTTATAGCATACTTTTCTGCATAGAAAGTGAAGCTTTCACATCTCCAACTTTTATCCTTTTGCCGAAACCAGTGTGCGGTCTCCGACGTCTGGATGCCCGGCCACGCCTCTTAGCACCGTCCCGCGAAGCCGCCGCCCCCCAACGAGCCACGCCTGCGGCCCTTCCGCTCCTCGCCGGCCCCCCCCTTCCGTTGCGGCATGCCTCGGCGCTTGGCACGCGGTGGAGGAGCGCGTCTGCTAACACAGTGACCTAGTGCCGAGGCCAGCAATGAGATGCCGACGGTGACCGAAGGATACCGATGGCGAAAGCGAAAGCACTGTGACGTCACTGCTGGCATTCATTCACAGGATATGAGGCAGCCATCCTCCATGCCACATGCCCCATGCAAGGAGCAGAAATAAAAAGCGCAAAAAGGTGTGCCAGCAACCGAGGACAAACAAAATGGAGATTTTCATTGAGAAGTCGCTGCCATGGCGAAAACCCAACCCCAAACGCGACCCCAGACACATCCTGCAAAGGACACTGTGTGCGACATCACCGTGGCAGCTGCCACAGGCTCTGCCGCAGTCGCTGCCGTTGCTGCCACTGCCACTGCCGCTGCCGCTTCAGCCGCGGCCAACGTCAGGATGCTTCGAATTGAGCCTGGTTATGGTTTACATTCGTTGCGAAGACATCTGGGAAAATCAGTCGGAATCTCGTCTCCAAACCAAACAGTCGTGAGCGGCTCCAAAGGCTCCAAAGAACCAAAAAACTAAACTTCATCCATCCAAGAGCCAAGACTTGGCGCCAAAAAAACATTTTTTTTCACCTTTTTTTTCTTGCCAAGTGCTGTGTACAAAAGTGTTTGAATTTAATGAAACATAAAGACAACCAGAGTAAGTTAAAATTAAATTTAAAATGAATTGTGTTTTGGAAATGTATTCTGCTCTACGTGCGAGTTCCACTAAGCAAGTTTTGAGAATATTTTAAATACAAAAACTTGACACGTTGAGCTCGTCTGTGGGGCAGATTAAATCAACATTCAAACGAATATTTACAAAATAAAATTCTTAATTTTTTTTTAAACAATTATACATGTTTAAAATAAGCAACAAAATAAAGAAGATAATATACAATCTACAAACGATTTGTTTAAAGGTTTTAGAGTAAACTTTGTCTTGAAAAATAAGTTTTTGAATTTAGTTTTCTGTACCCAAACATTTTATTTTATTTTTGTCAGAAACATTATATAGATTTAATTTTTTAATTTTTACTAGAGTCTTGTGTGCTTCTTTATAAATAAAACTCCACAAAAATTATTTAATTAATTGTTATATTAATATTGAATATCCTTTTAATTGCAAAAGCCCAAAGAACTTCTTTTTGAAATCCCAAAAGTCCTTTAAAATCAATTTTAAATCAAATATAATCTTAGAGCTTGGTAGAAAACCAAATTATGAAACTTCAGACAAAATTATATTGAAACTGTTAGTTATTTCTTCTAAATTCAAAAGAAAAGAACTCCTTTAAAGCTTCCTTCAAACAAAATAAGGGTTTAGTGTTAAACAAAAAGGATAAACCAATTTGATCTGTTATCTTTTAGTAAAATAGAAAGTCCTTTTATTCCTTTTTATAAACAAAATACAAATATTATTTAAAATACAAGCACATCCCCAAACCCAAAGCCCTATATCCTTTATCCTTTGTATCCTCAAGGAAGCACAAAGAACCCGGAGGGAAAAAAAGTGCTGCCTAATTTCAGGGGCAGCCCAAACATTGTTGACTTTGTGGTGGTTTTTCCTTTGGTTCCTGTTTGCAGGAATGTGGGGTTTTTGGGGATGGGTAGGGGGGCTGCTGGGTGAGCCAGCAACATGTGACGAGCCTGCAGAGGCCATTTACCCGCCATTGCTGACGTCACAGTCGCAGATGCTGCGGCTGCCGAATGCCGAATGCCGAACTCCGAACGCCGAATGCCGAACGTCGATTGCGGACCCACTAACCCAGTGCCGAGGGGCGAAGTCGGCTCGAAGTGGAGCCGAATGGGTGGTCGGAGCCACCCCCAAGCCCCCACTCCAAAATAAGAACGAGCCGAGGATGGGGAAAGGAGCTGCTGGAGTGGTTCGAGCAAAGGAAAGACAAGGACGGGTACATAAACAAATAATTCACTCTACAAAAATATATAAGCTTTTTATTTAATTACATTATTTCCAAATATTTATTTAAAATATGAAACAATTCACTCAGAAAACACATTCCCATGAAATCCAGACAGGTAAGGTAAGTTTTTGTAATATGATAACTTATAATACTATTATTAATTATAAACCTACGTTAATCTTTGACAATATATAGTATACCATTTCCCCTTTAATCTTGCTACAAATATATTTAAGATACATAATATTTCAATAGAAATTTAAAAACAGGTACAGGTTTTTTTTGGTAAATTAAGTTAAAATGTCGTGTTTAGTTTCTGGTACAAACCGTTTCTTTCTGTGTAGCGAGAAGGCAAGGAGCAGGGACGCTGCGTCTGCGGAGTGTCCTAGATTTTCGGTGGCATTTATATTTAGAAGCAAAACACGGCTTCGTCCTTTCTCACCGCCTCCCCTCTTGCATTTTTCGTTAGAAAGATTTCTTGAGCTTTTTTGCAATTCCTTTCCGCCTTCCGCCCCCTTGGTCCGCTCATCAAGTCCCTCGCTTATCTTGTGACGTAGCAGCGAAGGTCGCTGCTCTTTAGCCGTCCCTTCTCGTCCTCCCATCTCCCTCTCTGTCTCTGTCTCTGTCGCACTTGTGGCACTGCAAAGGACACGTGTGACGCGCACACATTATCCTTCTCCGCTGGCGTAGTGTGTGTGCACATTTAATTACAACGTTATTTCATGAATATTGATTGAAATCAACTTTGACAATCAAAATGGCGCACAAGCTGCAAGACATTTGCCAAGACAAGTTCGTCCTTTAGTTTTCGTGTCAAGACATGAATGTGCCTCCCATTATCCTTCAAATTGCTCTAATAGGCTAACGGTAATTTGAAGGACTCGACACTCTGGCAGAGTTTTGAAGTAATTTTCAATCAAATTATATTAATTGTTTCTGTTTACCATAGTTTGTATTTAATTGAAGGATAATTTTATAACCACAGCAGCAAGATTATTAATAATCTTCGAAATATTTGAAATCATAAACCAATTTAGAACATTCTGACAGTCTTTATAATTATTTTTAAAGCCGCTTAAATCCATTTAAGCCCTTAATCACTTTCCAATTAATAATAAAGTGGATTTAAATCGGCAGATAATAGGCTTTTAATGTCAATCGTTTAATACATTTTTTAGTATGCAATTTCTGAATATTTCTTAGCGATTTTTGTAGCTTTTTTTTTTTTAGTTTAGTTTAGTTTGGTTTTTTTTCTTTTGTTTTTGTTGCTGTAACATAAAATCCAATGACAGTTTTCCGTCTCGGAAATTATGGTTTCCCGAGAAAGACGACGGCAATCGACTGATCGCCAGTGGCCTCCTTGCCGCAGACAATCTGTCACTTGATACTGCCGCCGCCTAAGCTCCACCATTACCTTTACCGTTAGCTTGTTGAGATTCCCCACAGAATATATGGTATACACATGTGTCCATGTGGGGCATGGCTGGGCATGGCTGGGCACGGCTGGACACGGCAGGGCAGCACTTTTGTACTCTTGTACGGGCGCTGACCAACGAAGCATTCCAAACCTAGATGCCATAGAAGTGCCCATAGAAAAATGTTATTTAATTTTTGTAACGCCCTCGACGGGGGCAACGGTAATACTCAAAATGGGGGATGAAAACCCACCAGTGATTGGTGGTCCAACACATTTACAGTTGCATTTGCAATTGCATATCTACGGCCGGATCGGAACGGATCATATTTCCTCCCTCCCCCCACATGAAAAAGGGGCTTCACAGGTTCAAACACCCCGTCCAGAAATACAAAAAAAAAAGACAAATACAATACAGGCGGAAAACATACAAACATACATGAATTCCATGCAAATAAAATAAAGCCTGCCTCAATGTCTGGCGTTGCTTTTGGAAATGTGCCGTTACCGCCGCCGACGTTACCATTAGCTTTACCGTTACCATTACCATTACCGTTGCTCCTCTGCTACTCTGCTGCTCTGCTTCTGTTTTGGGGTTTTCCTCCGCTCCGGTTGTAGGTTTTCCAAGCCGACCTGAAAGTAGGCAGCGCTTTTTTTTCCATTCTTTCGCCATTGCCCAACGCACACACTATAATGCCCCATAATAATATTACACACCCAAAACGCACACACCTCTAAGTCTTCGACAAAAAACTTGGAACAGGTTCGAGGCATCCCTCGCTGCCAACGACGACGACGTCGACGCCGGTGCTGGTGCTGGTGCTGGTGCTGGTGCTTCTGCCACCACCTTGTGTGTTCCCACCTGGCCACTGTGCCACCTGCCACTATAAAAGCTGAGCGGCGGCCAGAACAATGTCTCAGTTTAAATACCGTTAATTAAGCGACAACAATCACCAGTGGCAGGACACCTCGAGGAGCTCCTCATGAGCTCCTCCGCCAAACAAACAAAAAATATATTAACCAAATATTACAACACATATTACCGAAAAAGCAAGAAAAACCAAGCCAGAAAAGGATGATTTTTTTTCAAGTGACATCAACAGGATCATCATGTTGTTCTTTTTTTTTTGTCCAGTGATTAATTGAGTGCCAAGGATAATAGAAAATATGAGCAATTTTAAAGTAATTCGCAAGACTGTCGATAGAAAAATGGTTTCCAATTGAAAATCAATAACCAACTAGCCAGCCAGCCAGCCAGCTAGACAACAAGTCGGCCAAAAGCCACTCGACCCATATAATCCTTGCCATATAATATTCAAAAACGTGCTGTAAAGCCCACCCCGTTAGCCTGGAATTTCGACCATATGTTGAGGCATCATCATTATTTATTCAGCAGCCAGTTAGTGACCTCGCCAACTCTGACACTGGACACGGGTTAACTGTCTACTACTGGCTACTGGCCATCCACAATATATTCTCCTATATCCTGAGCCGCGATTTCGAAAACAATCCCAGTAATTCGTCGAGCGTTAACGGTGCTTATTGCAGCTGCTGGCCACTGCACAAGATTAGACTTAAGACTCTTGTGCGTGTGACAGCGGCTATTGTAAGAGGCCATAGAAGCAACCAATAAACTGGCCACCAGATCATCGAGTGTTCCTCACTCGTCCACTCATTATTTATCCGCTCATCCATTCGCCTACTCGTTCATCCTTCATTCGCGAAGCCCTGCAAGCGCGACTTAATGCAATTATTATTTCTGTCGCTGCTGCCGTCGTTAAACAATGTCAAGGTATGAATAACAATTGCACTAATTAGTGTAAACTAACAATCAATTAAGTATTCTAATATCAATTATAGAATTTATTAAATAAACCTTGAACAGAAAGTAATTGTCTTGAAACTTAAAAATGAAAGGTACTTTTTCGAAATAAAGCTTTATAACATTAAAGGAAATGACAAAATACTCTTAGCATGCTTTTGATTTATTTAAATATACTATTTTGTTTAGCTTTATCATACTAATTTTAAAAATAAAAGACTAACTGTTGACAAACAACCTAAAATAGTATTAAATTAACTATTTAAGAAAGAACAAAATTGTTACAATTTAAAGCACGTAGCTACTTATTTCTAGAAAGTACCCCAACGCTCCTGAAAATATATTAAAATACCACTTTCTACCACTAATTTTAAATAATAATTTGAATTTAAATTCAAAAAAGAGTGGAATATATTCCGTTGGTTGCTACCGCTGCTTATCGATAACAGGCCCCAATTCCGTAGTGTTTTTCCCCTTTCCCAGATCGGTCACACTGCCGCACGTATTAGAAAGGAAAGCAACTGTGTAAAATTTCCGATGAGCTACTGGCCACCAGCAGGAGTAGGATTTGCTGGAGCAGCAGGACCATCAGCAGCAGCAGGAAGCATGGCATCGACCCCGCCGACAGGCCTGTCCTCCGGCCAACAGCAGCAGCTGAATCAGCCGCTTCTACCGCCGCCGCCAACAGGGCAGAATATAGCACCAATCGGAGCTTTTCCAGGTATGTTTTTTATTGTGAACTGTCATTTTTGTATGGGTTCATTTGCACCCAAACCTCCACAGGCTCCCTAACACCAGGCTGGAACGATCCGCCACCCATTAGCGGAGGTGCAATGGCCAGCGGTGGCGATACTCGTCGCCCACGCCTTGATCTCCGCAAGCGTGTGGCCTATCCGCTGGACGGACAGCAGTATCAACAGCCGCTACAACCGAATTTCCCAGCTCCCATACTGGAACCGGGCATGCCACGGCCAGTGGCAATGGTCCCGCCCCAACGACAGCTTCCACCCTCCGATCACGGCCATTTCGGGGGTGGTGCCGGCGCCGGGGTGGCCGATTCTAGCGGATATAGTAGCATTGGAGGAGTAGGATCGCCAGCGGGGAGTGCGACCCGCCTACCGCCATTGGCTTCTGAGCTCATTTCCAATCCATCCAAGGTGCCAGTGGCCGTAGTTCCACCGCGAACGAAATAACACCAAGCCAACATCAGAGCGTAGTTGTATAGTGCGTAGGTTAGATACCCCAAAATCAAATCCTTGTGTTCCGGGCGGGAATGAAAATCAATATTTTTCTATGTAAAAACACACTTAAGTAAACACCACAAAGAAATACAATCGAAACGAAAGAGGCTGCGACACCGCCTTATCATTGGCCAAAGCTTGCGAAGTATTTAAAGGCACTCTACTGGTGCAGCACCAACTTTATTCAACAAGAATCAACAAGAAAAACATCAAAATGCACAGGTGCTGGTTGCTAGTGGGGTTATCTAGTCTAATCACCAAGGCAAAGGGGAGCCATCGTAGTTTAGGAAGGTTCCATTCTGTGGCTCTTTCAGCTCGCAGATCGTTTGCACAATTCTGCCAGTGCTGGTGACAACATCCAGCGGTGCGTTACTGCCGCCCATGTCAGTGCGCACCCATCCAGGATGCAGGCTCACGCACATGATGCGCTGTGGATACAGATCGATGCTCAGCGACTTGGTGGCCGCGTTAAGGGCCGACTTGGACGTGCGGTAGGCATACATTCCACCATCAGTGTTCGACTGGATGGACCCCAGGATGGAGGTCATGTTCACGATGGCGGCACGGTTTACACCCATCGGCTGGGATTCGTTCGCCTTGGCGGCCTTCTTCAGCAGCGGCAAACAGGCCTTGGCCAGCATGATGGGGACCACGGTGTTGGTTTGTAGAGTGTCTATCAGATCCTGCGACCGAGTGGCGGTAATCCTCGCTGACTTGGGCGCCACACCGGCGTTGTTAAAGAGTACATTGAGACCCTGATCTTTGGTAACGCACTCGATGTCAGCAATGAGTTTTTCATAGTCATCAAAGTTCCTCAGGTCTTAGGGAGAAAGTTTTATTGTGAATATTGTAAAGTGGTGAATTTAATTGGATTGTCTTACCAATCTCCAGGATATGGATATTTGAGTGCTTCTTGGCCAGTTCTTCCAGCTCCTGGGAATAATAAAAAATTCAAATTTAAACAAATCTATGATTGACCGGGAACATGACTATCGCATGAAGTTATCGATTGCCTTGAAACGGTTAAGACAGAAAAATTACCAAGCAATTTAGGGGAACGAGAGTCTAAGAAAATGCATTTGAAAAATATACATATCGAGATCGAACTCTGTTTTCTTGTTGAATTGGACGGTTAAGTATGAACCGGTTGGGACGATAACAATGGAAGACGAAGATTATTAAAATCTATGCAGCCAAAAAATACCGGTTCGAATCGATGTTTTTTTTATCGAAGTTTCACCGCCTTTATTTCGAATCACGGAAACTACAAAAGTGGTCCGAAAGCTACAAATAGAGTTGGCTATAAGTTTTTACATAATAAAGAATGTTTTTTTATATTGCGTCACGAAATTTTTGTAGCAACATCTTTATTAGGCAACCCTGCCTACTACAATCGATCAATCGATGCTTTCATCGATAGCAAAAAAAAAGCTACAAAAGCTAGCGCACAAACGTTAGCGCCCTATTTCCCCATCTGCGTTTCCCCGTTTCGATAGCTGTCGCGCGGCATTGGTGATTACCATTTACCATTACAGTTACTTGGTTACTGGCTACTGTTTTTCTTCGAGTCGAGCTTGCCACCGCCTACTGCAACTATATACTACCTGGTGCTGATCCTGTCGCTGAGCCTGCAACACCTCGACAAAATACCAACACAAATAATGGCGCCCGTACAAGGTGAGTGAACGGTTGTTCCGAAGAGCCGGATGGATTGGCTAGCTAGATTGTTCGCGTAGTTTCTCGGGACGTGAGTCATGGGTCTTGACCGCTTAGGGGGCTTAGGGGTCAACGGATAAACTGACACTCACCTGGGCCTGCGCCCGGTTCCGGCAAGTCGTGAAAAGATGCTGCGGGGGCTGCGGCAGCCCGACGAGGGCCTTAACCAGGCCCAAGCCGAGGCCACGGTTACAGCCCGTAATCAGAATTGAGTTCATGTTGAATCCGCAGAGCCTGGTGCGTCTGTGATCTCCCCGAATCTAATCTTCGCCTGGCGCTGGTACTCGAGATTAAGGCTAATGAGGTGTGAGGAGCAATAAATGATCGCGGCGACCGTCCTAGGGTGACTGTTGGTTCCTCGCGGCCCGGATTTCACCAGTGCGTTATTAGCAATTCGACTGCTTATCTATACTCGCATTTATTGGCGTAACAAAAGGCAACAAAAAAGAAACTAATTTCGACGACGAGAGCAGCCGGCTGCCAGTGTTGCCAGCCACCGGTGGCGAGTTATCGATACCGGCGGAGCCTATTGGCAAACGTGCGGAACCTGAAAAATGTTTGAAATGCCTTCGGTCTGTGTGGATTTTGGTTTTCGCACGACCGCCCGCCCCTCTGAAACAACAGCCTGTTGGAATGTGGCGTGCCGGAAAATGCAAAATGCATGCAAATATCCAAGCTATCGCTCGGTACGCTTTGCACGCGCATTCGCATCGCGTCTGGCGCTGGTTCTCGGCTTCTCTGCCTCTCTGTTCTGCTTCTGTTACGTAGTCGTTTATCGGCGGTTCCCGCCGTCCACCACCTTCGCAGCATGCCAGTCGTCCCCATTGCGGTAGAAAGCAGCGAAGCGACTTGTTTTGCTTCAACCAAGTTCTGCAACTTTCGCTAATTGGTTTCCGACTTATTGTGGTTTTCTGGCGCTGCGACGCTCTAAAATATGACGCTCCACCTGTGGAACTCGAGATTCTCAATAACTGTCGTGCGGCAGTGCTCGACGATATTTACGTCGTCCCCGACATCAACTGGCATTCTAAAACTCAGACATAACACCGGATCAAGCTCGAATTTCTGTGGCAGTTCAACAACACAAAGGAGAGACATGTCCAACCAGCCTCGGGGATCGCGGGACAGCTCCGGCAGCACCGCTCAAGGGGGTGGTGGGGGTGGCAATGCGCCGCCCTTCCAGCATCCCCACTGCGACCGCCAGGCCATGTACGATCAGCCGATTCGCAAGCAACGGACCAAGGGAGGTGAGTCGGGGGATCTTATCGATATCCACGGCCCCAATTTGGGGTTGGCAACGCGGTCGATCATCGGTTTTCGGTTTCAAGTACTGTTTGTTTTTGTTTTTTTTATTTTTTGGTTTTGTGTTACCGTTATTATGCAATAACTAATAAGCAATAACCACCGTTAGGCCAGTCTGTCTCCCCCTCCCCTGACCCTCAAGCTCTTATCTAGTTTCCCACTCGGCCGGCACGTAGCGGCCCCTGGCTTTGGGGTTTGGGCTTTATTTACGCCGGCATTTGTTTCGCATATTTGCAACGTCACCGGCCGGAAAATCGGCCATCACTGTTCACACAGCTGTGCTACAGTAGAGTCCAAAATAATAGTTCTCGAAAATTCTGATTGGACTGGAGATTGGAGATAATGCACTCGCCTTCTCTCGGCCTTTGTCATTCCAATGACAGGCAATATCTGGTTAGAGGACAGAGTCCTTTCTCTAATAAACAAACAAAAAATCCAACTAGTGATGACTTGGCTTCTAATTAATTAAAGTGATTCCCAGATTTGCCTTTTACTTTTGTTTTGTACAATATATATATATATATATATATTTATTTCATATGATGCTCTTGAGAAACAATCGAGAAACCTTTGCGGAATGTTCGAGAATCTCATACCCTTCCGGGTTTTGGTTATTTCACCATCGAAATATGCAATCTTCAAGCCCTATAAACTTTGTTTATATATCCGCTTATCTCTCCCTGCCTGCCTGGTTGGTTGGTTGGTTGGTTGGTTGGCAAACATCAACACATCCCGCCTTGTAATGGCATCATCATTGAATTCTGCAACTAATTACACGGCGACGACTAGAAAATTGATTGTGATTACAATCGGAGAACCTCCAGGGACCGATTCGACCTGTTTGTTGGAATCAAACACCAAAGGGGAGTCCGTCGTAGAATCCCAACGATTGGATTGGAATGTTTTGTGTTTTGGCAACGCCTGGCGCGAGTCGGTAACCATGGCAAAGGGAATAAGTACTTGACGTGGGCGGAGACGACACGGAGACGTGTCGTGGGGTCGTGTCACAGATGATTGCTCCAGTTAGATTGTGGCATGTGGCACGACTATCGCTGCCTCGCCATCTGAAGGGACGACGCGACTACTGATTACAGGGACTGCAGATTACGAAGCAGTGCACCAGGACGGGCTTCCTTTCACTTCCATTTTGCGCCTCGACCCATGCATCTGTTCGAGTTTGTGCCCGCTTCCCAGTTGCCGGAAGGCGAACCGCCGCACCGGAGAAGCATCTACCGTTCTTCCTACTTGGATATCCGCCTGCGTCAGCTCTCAGTAGACCAAGGCAGGATGGATTCCGCATAGAATTCCCTGATTCTCTCTAAAACCCTCACTAATAGCATTCTCTTTTCTTGCAGGCTCTTATGATTATGATCTGATTGTTATTGGAGGCGGGTCAGCTGGTCTGGCCTGCGCCAAAGAAGCCGTACTCAACGGTGCCCGTGTCGCCTGTCTGGACTATGTGAAGCCCACACCCACGTGGGGCACCAAATGGGGCGTGGGCGGTACCTGCGTCAACGTCGGCTGCATCCCCAAGAAGCTTATGCACCAGGCCTCGCTCCTCGGCGAGGCTGTCCACGAGGCCGCCGCCTACGGCTGGAACGTGGACGAAAAGATCAAGCCCGACTGGGGCAAGCTCGTCCAGTCCGTGCAGAATCACATCAAGTCCGTCAACTGGGTGACTCGCGTTGATTTGCGCGACAAGAAGGTGGAGTACATCAATGGACTGGGCTCCTTTGTGGACTCGCACACGCTGGTGGCGAATTTGAAGAGCGGCGAGCGTACCATCACGGCCCAGACCTTTGTCATCGCCGTTGGTGGACGACCCCGCTACCCGGACATCCCTGGTGCCTTGGAATACGGTATTACCAGCGATGATATTTTCAGTCTGGACCATGAACCCGGCAAGACCCTTGTCGTGGGTGCTGGATGTGAGTGAAACTTTGATGGGAATCGAAATTTAAACTAAATATTCCAACTCTAATCCCTTGTAGACATTGGCCTGGAATGTGCTGGTTTCCTGAAGGGTCTCGGCTATGAGCCCACCGTCATGGTCCGCTCTATTGTGCTGCGCGGCTTTGACCAGCAGATGGCTGAGCTGGTTGCCTCCTCGATGGAGGAGCGCGGCATACCCTTCCTGCGCAAAACTGTGCCTTTGTCCGTGGAGAAGCAGGAGGACGGCAAGCTGCTGGTCAAGTTCAAGAACGTAGAGACCGGCGAGGAGGCCGAGGACACCTACGACACCGTTCTGTGGGCCATCGGGCGCAAGGGTCTAGTCGAAGATCTGAACCTGCCCAATGCTGGCGTGACCACACAGAAGGACAAGATCCCCGTGGACTCCCAGGAGGCCACCAATGTGGCAAACATCTACGCCGTCGGCGACATCATCTACGGCAAGCCCGAGCTCACGCCTGTGGCCATTCTGGCCGGCCGCCTGCTGGCCCGTCGTCTCTACGGTGGATCCACCCAGCGCATGGACTACACGGATGTGGCCACCACCGTGTTCACCCCCTTGGAATACGCTTGCGTGGGTCTCTCCGAGGAGGAGGCTGTCAAGAAGTACGGCACCGATGAGGTGGAGGTTTTCCACGGCTACTACAAGCCCACGGAGTTCTTCATCCCCCAGAAGAGCGTCCGTTATTGCTACCTCAAGGCTGTAGCCGAGCGCAATGGCGACCAGCGAGTCTACGGACTCCACTACATTGGACCAGTGGCTGGTGAGGTGATCCAGGGATTCGCCGCCGCCTTGAAGTCGGGCCTGACTGTCAACACATTGATCAACACCGTGGGCATTCACCCAACCACCGCCGAGGAGTTCACCCGGCTGAACATCACCAAGCGCTCGGGACTGGACCCCACGCCCGCCACCTGCTGCAGCTAAGCGGTGGGGGGATATGTAGCTCAGCCAGCCGCCTGGGACGCCGCTCCACTTGCTTCGCCGCCGCTTATTAAATGGTTGTTGAAGAGAAAGATGCGTTCAACAGTTCCGTTTTAGTTTCCGCAATTAACCCAACAACACCCACACCCCCAAAACAATAGTTATGCCGGATGGGAGGCGCTGGGATGCAACGGACATGGCAGAAAATCACTTCCTGGACTCCATCCGACAAGGATCTCCAGCCCATCCCTCGACTGCTGCGCCGCCGATATGCACACCCAAATTTTTCAATTGAATTTGTTTAACCCAATGAAATTAAGCATGAAAATCCCCTAAATGTACGGTAGAAAAATACAATTTTTCGCCAATAAATATAGTTTGTTTTTTTTTTCAATCATAGAATGGTTAAAACACGCTTTAAATTATCCGAAAAGTCCGAATTTCCAGCAAAAAGTCCGAATTTTGAATTTAAACCGACATAACGGTAAATACAATTTTTGTTCGAAAATGCCAAAATCCGCCTGTGCCCCTTCTGAAGTACTAGGCGCACAGAAATCAGCAGGAGGTGGATAACGGAAAAATTTTGTGGTACAACGTAGTGTGACCAAGTTGGATTACCTTTAAAAATATCGAATAGCGCGTAATTTGAAATTGGCGTCATCCGGTATTATTTGAATTTAAAATACCAGGTCACACTAAAATATTTAAAAATTCAAATGTTAGTGTGACCTGGTATTTTAAATTCAAATAATACCGGATAGCGCGTAATTCAAATCTGGCGTCATCCGGTATTATTTGAATTTAAAATACCAGGTCACACTAAAATATTTAAAAATTCAAATGTTAGTGTGACCTGGTATTTTAAATTCAAATAATACCGGATAATGCCAGATTTGAATTACGCGTTATCCGGTATTTCTAATGGTAAATCGACATGGTCACATTTCGATGTAGTAAAAAAAATTTTGCTCGTCATCCTCCTGCTGATTTCTGCGCGCCTAGTACTTCAGAAGTGGCACAGGCGGATTTTGGCATTTTGGAAACGAAATTTAATGTTCCGTTATCTTAACCCAAATTGAAAACGACGATTTATCGGCCCAAATTGGGGCACCTGCTGACGGATTTAGTGCACCTTGTATATCAGGGCCATTTAAAGAGAGTTTTGGCCATTTCTTGGAAATTATTTTATCGATTTATTTTTTAAATTTAATTTAAAAACAAACTTTTAAATAATTCCATGCTTTGAAAATTGTGGCCAGTGCATTCGGAACCCACTCCACCGTGTGTAGTTGGGCACCAGTCCCACATAGTGTCCCCAACGCGAAATCGAGCGAGAAAGAAATACTGGATAATGCCTCTATATATTTACTATTACATTTTTATTTTGTTTTCCTATTTCTCGTAGTGAATAACTTCTTTTGTTTTGAACAACTCCAAAGACATTTTCATTTACATTTAAGCAGAAGCGCCAAGAGGCTGGCACAGATGCTGGTCCTGTTGCCGCTCCTGGTGGTATTCCAGCTCCTGCAACCGATCATCCTGCTCAAGTTCCGCCGGTTGTCTGTGTGTTATCCGTTCGCGAGTAAGTGAAGGGGCAAATATCGAAGAGCAGAGTTTAAAAAAAAACATTAATTAGTTAGTATTGTAGTTTAGTTGGCCGCGCATAGCTTAGCCTCATTATCCCTCTGCTGTTTGTTGACCGCCGATATGCACTTGGCCATGGTGGGCGAGGCGCGTGAAATGGCATCGGTCATGAAGTAATCCTTCAGGTCCTTTAGCTTAACGTCGATGGGGCCGCCGCCAATAGATTTGCTCTGAAATAAAACGAAAAAAACGTTAAAACCGTCTTCGAAGGTATAAAAGGGAATACTAACGGGAGCGCTGGCACTGCCGGCATCGCTGGCCTTCTCCAGTTGTCCCAAGCGTCGCAGGTGAGGCGCCATATCCTCCAGGCGTGTGCGGAGCTCATCCAGATTATCGTAGCCCAGGGGTGTACCCACAACCTCGGAAAGGGCGCGCAGGATCTTCCAGTCCTCGCGGGCCATGCCTGGTGGAGAAACTCCAGCCAGTGTCTGTTGTGGCCTGCCCTCCGTGTTCACATAGATGGCCTGCTTCTCTGTATAAGCGGCTCCCGGCAGAACGGCGTCGGCGATGGAAGCTCCGTTGTCACCATGCGATCCAATGTAGACCACAAAGCAGTCCTTGGGAAGCTGCTCACGAGTCACCTTGCCAGCGTCGGCGTTAAGCAGGAAGAGCACCTTGGGCTGGCCCTTCAGGGCAGCCTGGACTCCAGCCTTGTAGCCCACATCGAAAGCGCCCACCTGTGCGGCGTTGGTCTGGAGCACGTTGAATGGGTTCCAGTCCTGCAAGGCAATGTGATGGGATTAAAATGAATGAAGCATTAATTAAAAAACTTACGCCCTTCTTTAACTTCTTGCAGTATGCGGCAACGGTGGCATGGATGGCCGCACCATCGGGACGCTCCAGCAGCTCAGCACCAATGATGATGGCGGGCTTCTTGGCCTTTTCCAGGACCTTGGAGAACGCGTGCGAGCCCGAGCAGACATCCTTGACCAAAGCAGCATCGGAGCCGAGGTTCTCATGGTCGTAGGACAGGTCAACCTTGGGTCCGATGGAGGCGATTTGGAGTTCATTGTGGACATAGGCCTTGCGCAGACGGGTGTTGACTAGGGGAGCCTCGTAACGGGGATTGGTGCCGACCAGGAGCACGGCATCGGCCTCCTCCAGGCCGGCAATGGTGCTGTTTAGCAGGTAGTTGGCACGGGTATCGGTGCCGCCCTCGATAAAGCCCTGCTCGGTGGCCACGGCTTCGCTGCCCAGCTTGTTGATCAGATCCTTGAGCGCCACTTGAGCCTCCACATCGGCCAGCTGGCCGGAGATGCCAGCCACTTGTCCGCTGGCCTTCTGGACAGCCTTGGCCACGGCAATCAGGGCACCTTCCCACTCCACAGCCTGGAGTTCGCCATTGGGCATGCGCACCATCGGAGCCACCAGGCGCTGGCGCTTCAGGCCATCGCAGGCGAACCGCGACTTATCGGCCAGCCACTCCTCGTTGACGTTTTCATTCTCGCGGGGCAGGATGCGCAGCACTTCGTTGGTGCGGGTGCTGATCACAATGTTGCTGCCGACGGCGTCCAGGACGTCGATGCTGCTAACCTTGCGGATCTCCCAGGGACGAGCCACGAAGCTGTACGGTTTGTTGGTAAGAGCTCCCACGGGGCACAGATCGATCACGTTGCCGGACAGCTCCGTGAGGAAGAGCTTCTCCACGTAGGTTCCGATTTGCATGTCGTTGCCGCGGCCAGTGGTGCCCAGATCATCAACGCCGGCAATCTCAGAGGCAAAGCGCACGCAACGGGTGCAGTGGATGCAACGTGTCATGATAGTCTTCACCAAGGGACCAATATCTTTGTCTTCCACAGCACTGCAGGGGATTAGAAGGCAAAAATATTAATGAAAGAAGGCTTATAAGGATGTCCTTACCGTTTGCCAGTGTAATTAATGTCAGTGAAGCGGGAACGATCGGAACCGAAAGCCATGGCCTGGTCCTGCAGATCGCACTCGCCGCCCTGGTCGCAAATGGGGCAGTCGAGTGGATGGTTCATCAACAGGAACTCCATAACACCCTCACGCGCCTTACGGGTCAGATCGGAGTTGGTCTTGATGCGCCAACCCTTCATCACGGGCATGGCGCAGGCGGCCACAGGCTTGGGGCTCTTCTCCACCTCCACCAGACACATGCGACAGTTGCCGGCCACCGCCAAACGTTCGTGGTAGCAGAATCTGGGAATCTCCACGCCGATCTGGGCAGCGGCCTACGAATCGAATAAAATATATGGAAAATACTCTATGATTTAAGTCCTTTAGTTGATAGACTCCAATTCCTACCTGGAGCACGGTGGTGCCGGGGACCACCTGCACGGGAATGTCGTCCACAAAGACCTCGATCTTGGCGGGCGCCTTGGCCGGCGTCTGGGCCAGTATGGCGCTGGTGCGCACCGCCCGGCTGGCCATCTGATGGGTGGGCGAGCCCAGAGCGCCCAGCGCCTTGACTATCGGTGCCCGTATCATATTTTCTGCAACGAAAAACCACAACATTCAGATGCAATCCTCGGACCCAACAATTACATAAGTAAGCTGCTGGCTGCCAGCATTTCCCGATTATCGAACTACCCTGGCGTATTTTCCTGCCACTGGGCCTATCCTCAAATCCGGCTCTGCTTGGGACAGTCTCAGGTTGCTTACAAATAAGTTTAAGAGGCAAATACCTACCGAAATGCTGGAAAATATTCCTGTGAGCTCTTAATGCGGAGACAACTTTTTTTTATCGCTTTGCTTTGACAGTCACACTGTGACGGCGTACAGCGTTGCCAGCTCGCCGTTTGACAGCTGACTGCAGGAGGTCATTCTTCGGTGTATCGGGTCTAAACGGGGTTACGGAATAAATTAATTAACCAAAAAGCTAAACAAAATATATATCCTATGCTTATCCTCTTATTTTGATGGGAGTATGCGTTTTATTTAGTTTTCTTAAATAATTATAAATAGGTGGCAACGCAAGGCAATCAGCTGATCACTATTTACATGTAAATATAAATTGTTTTTTAGATTTAAATGTAAAATTTATTCGTTTAAACGAATTTTAAAATATACTAAATTATAAATATATACATTTTCGAATCAGAACTTCATTCTCCTTCAATATTCAGCCAAGGATGTAGTTTTGACGCTGTTCTTTCACTTTTTTATGAATATTTTGAATATTCCTTAACCGATTTTGGAATGGAATACCATTTTGGAATCAGAACTTCATTCTCCGTTGATCTGCATTCAAAGATATGGAAAATTGATCAAAAAAAATTTCGACCTATTTTTCCCGATTTTTAAAAGGGGTACCATCATGATTTTTTGCAAAAATCGGGTCAGCCAATTTTTGGAGGTTTTCTTCCACTTTTTTATGAATATTTTGAATATTCCTTAACCGATTTTGGAATGGAATATCATTTTGGAATCAGAACTTCATTCTCCGACTACGAAGCAGCAGGAGGGCCAGCAACTAGGACAGCCTGCACGGGCCCTGGCCCAGCCTGTACGGATCCTGGAGCAGCCTCGGCCACCCTGGACCTGCCTAGGCTAGCCTGGAAGGATCCAGGACCAGCCTTCTACAGCACCTGGAGCAGCCGTAGGAGATTCTGGAGCACCTGTAGCAGCCGTAGAAGATCCTGGAGATCCAGAACAGCACCTATTTCTCCATATTTTAAGCATTTTCCTATGTAAATACATGTATCGGTATTTGTAAGCTGTTTTTATTGAAAATAAAGCATATTCTTTACACCAATTTTCCGAGTTTTCTTTCATTTTCCAGGTTTTCCCCGGATTTTGCCCGACTTTCCCACCTGTCCGAGTTTTCCGAATTTTCCCGAATTTTCCCGAATTTTCCTGAATTTTCCTGAATTTTTCAAATTTTTCTGCATTTTCAGATTTTTAAAAATCCAAAAATCGACCTACGCCACTTCTGAAGTACCAGGCGCACAGAAACCAGCAGGAGGTAGCATTAAAAAAGCAGTTGACTGATTAAATTCACTGCTTGCTGAAGGTCGATAACTAAGTGCAGTTACTGCTTGTTGTCGTCGATAACCAAGTGCACATACTGCTTGAAGTAGTCGATAACAAAGTTTAAATACTGCTTAATTTGTACTTTGTTATCGACGAATTCAAGCAGTGCGGATACCCAGTTATCGACGAAAACAAGCAGTGATTGCACTTAGTTATCGACTCCCTCAAGCAGTACGCGCACTTGGTTATCGACGAAAACAAGATGTTCTGTAACTTAGTTATCGACCTTCAGCAAGCAGTGAATTTAATCAGTCAACTGCTTTTTTAATGCTACCTCCTGCTGGTTTCTGTGCGCCTGGTACTTCAGAAGTGGCGTAGGTCGATTTTTGGATTTTTAAAAATCTGAAAATGCAGAAAAATTTGAAAAATTCAGGAAAATTCAGGAAAATTCGGGAAAATTCGGGAAAATTCGGAAAACTCGGACAGGTGGGAAAGTCGGGCAAAATCCGGGGAAAACCTGGAAAATGAAAGAAAACTCGGAAAATTGGTGTAAAGAATATGCTTTATTTCCAATAAAAAGAGCTTACAAATACCGATACATGTATTTACACAGGAAAATGCTTAAAATATGGAGAAATAGGTGCTGTTCTGGATCTCCAGGATCTTCTACGGCTGCTACAGGAGCTCCAGAATCTCCTACGGCTACTCCAGGTGCTGTAGAAGGCTGGTCCAGGATCCTTCCAGGCTGGCCTAGGCAGGTCCAGGGTGGCCTAGGCTGTTCCAGAGTGGCCTAGGCAGGTCCAGGGGCTGTCCAGGCTAGCCTAGGCAGGTCCAGGGTGGCCGAGGCTGGTCCAGGATCCGTACAGGCTGGGCCAGGGCCCGTGCAGGCTGTCCTAGTTGCTGGCCCTCCTGCTGTTTCGTAGTCGGCGGAGAATGAAATTCTGATTCCAAAATGGTATTCCATTCCAAAATCGGTTAATGAATATTCAAAATATTCATAAAAAAGTCAAAGAACAGCGTCAAAATGACACCGACCCGATTTTTGCAAAAAATCATGATGGTTTTAAAAATCCCTTTTAAAAATCGGGAAAAATAGGTCGAAAATTGTTTTGATCGATTTTCCATATCTTTGAATGCAGATCAACGGAGAATGAAGTTCTGGTTCCAAAATGGTATTCCATTCCAAAATTGGTTAAGGAATATTCAAAATATGCATAAAAAAGTGGAAGAAAACCTCCAAAACTAGACCGAGCCGATTTTTGCAAAAAATCATGATGGTACCCCTTTTAAAAATCGGAAAAAATAAGTCCAAATTTTTTTTGTTCGATTTTTGAGGTATTTTGATGCAGATCGGCGGAGAATGAAGTTCTAATTCCAAAATGGTATTCCATTCCAAAATAGGTTAAGGAATATTCAAAATATTCATAAAAAAGTGGAAGAAAACCGCCAAAAATTGGCTGAGCCGATTTTTGCTAAAAATCATGATGGTACCCCTTTTAAAAATCGGGAAAAATAGGTCGAAATTTTTTTTGATCAATTTTCCATATCTTTGGATGCAGATCGACGGAGAATGAAGTTTTGATTCCAAAATGGTATTCCATTCCAAAATCAGTTGGGGAATATTCAAAATATTCATAAAAAAGTGGAAGATAACCTCCAAAAATTGGCTGAGGCGATTTTTGCAAAAAATCATGATGGTACCCCTTTGAAAATTTTCGAAAAATTGGTCGAAATTTTGTTGGTTGATTTCTGTTAACTTTGGATGCAGTTTAAAGGAAAATGAAGTTCCGATTTAAAAATGGTATTTTACTCCCAAATCGGTCGCAAAATGGTCCAAGTATAAATAAAATGGGTATAAAAAGGTGCCAGAAATTGCAAAAATAACTCTAGGGGTATTGATTTAAGGTCTGTGAATTAATTTCCTGGTCTATTCAACATTTTTTTGATTTATTTTAAGCGAAATAAAACTTTTTTCAACATTATAATTTATGAAAAATTTAGTTTTTTTTCTTCCAAAACTGTCTTTTCAATTAATATTCCTATAAATGAGGTGGTTTTTGTGGCAACGTTTTAGCAATTTTGACCTTTTTCGCGATCCCAGATCCGCGATTGATGAGACTGGCGACTGACGCCAGCGACGCGCCGACGCAGACGCCGCGAGTGAGATCTGCTAAAGATCAAATCTTGACATGGGAGTCACGCGAAAAATTACATACTCGTATGCCACAGAATATCGCAGCAGCAAGCAGGCAGCAGCCAGCAGCCAGCAGCCAGCCAACAAGCCAGCCAGCCAGGAGGAAACAAAAAGAGCAACAAAGCAACAATGGAAACCACACGGATGACAGACGGACCGGCAATGATGTTATTCCAGGCCCAGAGACAGCGCCAAAGCGCCGACTTCTACATGTATCTGTATCTGTAAATGTATCTGTATCTGAAGCTCTATCTGGAGATGTATCTATAGCAGTAACTGAAGATGTATCTGTAGTTGGAGCTGTATCTGTATCTTGATTTGTGATATTTGTATCTGTATCTTTATTTGTATCTGTATCTGAGAGCGCATTTGTATCTGTGAGGCGGGACGGACCTGATGCACGATTCTCTGGTGCTGTGGGACCGACCAGGCTGCCATTGTCGTCCCTGGCGATCGGCGCCACTGGTTGCCTTGTAACTGCCTGAAGATGGCCTCGTAACACGAGTTACACAGAAAAAAAACTCCCTATTAAAAAGGAAAGATAAGATTTCCTTCAACTAAAAGAGTTTTGTGTTCATAAAAAGAAACTCCAAGTTTCAGGAGAAGATTTAAAAATATCCTATTACATTCTACTCCCTTTTCTGCTACTTTTTCTGCTCCTTTTCCCAAGTGATGCTTGCGTGACACGCCGCAACGGTCCATCTCTAGCACTCACCGCAGCCAGGTAATCAGATAAAAATATATTATGACGTACCAGACCGACTTTTCATTGTTAATTGAGCGGCAGTGGCTTTCCATCCAGACCCCAGACCAGACCCCTCTGAATGATTGAGATTGAGACGTGCTTGATATCGCTGCTGCTGCTGGCAGCGGCTGAGACTGAGACTGAGGCGCCGGCAGAGCCGATGCTGCCGTCTGGCGTTGGTGGCGTCTGTTGGCCCGTCTCCCTGTCTCCCTTATCTTGTATCTTCCGACACAGCTCCCTCTCGATCTTCATAGCTGCATCTCCCTCTGGCACTCGGACTCGGGTCTCTTTTGGCGCCTTATCTGCCTTGTTGTATCTTGTATCTGAATTGTGAGAGTCTGTATCTGTATCTGTGCTGCTGCTATTGCTATTGCTATTGCTATTGCTGTGTTGCTGTTGCTGTGTTGCTGCCACGCTCCAGACGTGTCGCCACAATTTGCAGCCAAACGCCGGCGACACCGCTTGGCGCCTAAAATCAAACGGGGGCCGAACGGACGGACGAACGAACGAAATTTTAAAAATAACGTGCAACTACGCCGGACAGGCCGGCGGACGGACAGCGACGGCGGCTAATAATGTGATTTGCTTCGGTGGAGGATCGCCGCCGAAGATGCACAGCCAGACAAGGGGAAACCCAACAGATACAAGGCCTCCTCAAGCTAAACTATAATTTCTTTCGGTGTAGAAGAACATCGGGAGAGACCAAAAGAGGATGAAGACTGCGAAAAACAGCGGCAGAGCAGAGCTGTGGAGAAAGAGGAGCAGCAGCAGACCACTCCTGTTCCTCCTCCGGCAGCTTTAGTATGTGATAATTTTAAACAATTTACTCCCCTTATTTTTTCCCCCTTTTTTTTCTGTTTTTTGTTTATTTTTTTTAGCAGCAGCAGGGCCGCTAGCAATTGTCTGCATTTAACGGTGTGTCCTTGGCGGGATACGCCGCCCTTACCACCCTTGCAGCCCCATCCCGGCCCCTTGTTTTTGGAGCGGTTTCTGGAAGAGCCGAGATAAGGCAGCAATTTCTGCTGATCGCCGCCATAAAGAAGATATGCATGATACGATTATAATTATATGGCGAACACGCATGGCAACAAACGGCGGCAGCAGCAGACAGACCACCGTAAATAATGCTAAAAACTTATTCATTTTTAGTTGAAAATAAAACTCTGAAGGCGCTCGAAAACAAAATCATTTTTACTCCTAAAAGATACGCTACTCCCATCTCTTCAATTTCGACTTTCCTTCAATTTCGAGGTTCTTATTGGAAGGTTCTTTCTGGTTCGATCAGGTTGACAATGTTTTGGCCAAGTTAATAGTGTTTTCTAAGCCTTCAAACGGTAATCACTGCAAATCTGCTACTAAATCTACTGCTAATAGTGCCCAGATACCAGATCGAACTTGGCGATCGAACCGCATTAGGTTTGAGACTTTGATAGCCACAGGAGAAAGCAACAAAACCAGACTCCAGATGCAACATGTTCGAGCTTACACTAGCAGAAATGCTTAAGAAATAAACTAACTGGTTTTGGAATATTAATATTTAACACTTGATTTAAGTTCTTAAAAATATAAATATTCGCAGAAAGGAAACATCTAAAGGGTACAGAAAGTATTTCTGTATAAGTTTCTATTTTCTAAAAGCAACTGTAGCTCAAAAAGCTGAATATAAGCTGATATAAGCTTAATTTCATTTACTTTTTTATGAGATCGACATTAAATTTTTCTCACTTATTTTTTTGAAGTGTAAGATTGAACCCAGCCAGCAGACAGCAGCCAGCAGCCACAATCGCCGCCGCGTTCAACCGAACTTTCAATTTGAAAAGCAAACTCGTGGCGCGCACAACGCATGCCAGAAAATCGGATGAAAAGTCAAAGACATCGCGTTTTTTTCGAACAGTTTCGAGTTGATTTTCGAACCAAATAGACCGTGCGGTGTCTGACTTTTAAGACATTTAATAATATATAATATATATTGAATATTTATAAAGAATAAAAACCATACGTTTGTGAGTTTGTGATTAAATGGAAGATCGGAGTTGAATCGAAAATTCGTAATCTCGTGTCTGTATTTTTTTGCA
Source organism: Drosophila vallismaia (assembly GCA_035047325.1). NCBI lineage: Eukaryota > Metazoa > Arthropoda > Insecta > Diptera > Drosophilidae > Drosophila > Drosophila vallismaia. Next base: position 7,021,611 of record JAWNPU010000025.1, on the reverse strand, counting down.
AGTGCCAGTGCCCGGGACAAATCATTTTTATTTGATTGTTTTTTTGTGTATTTCTTCTTGTTTTTTTTTTTTGTATTTGTTTGTACTTTATGTATTCGCGTCTTGTGAAATCTTCTGGCGGCGGCGGAAACCGAAAGCCGCCGGTGTTCTCCTACCTGGCGTTATAATCACCGCCCCTAAAGCCAAGCTAAATTAAAAATAAAACCAAATAAAAAAAAATAAATAAATAAAAAATAAGCAAAAACCACAATCAAAACAAAAAAAAAAAAAACGAACGCCGGCTTGACGCCGTCTCTGTCTTTGTTTTTATTTATTTTTTTTGCTGCTGCCACCGTCGGGGCTTTTGTTTGCGGCTAAAATATTTGCGGGCTTCATCCAGCGATTTAATTCGATTTCGATTTGGATTCGAACTCGATTCTGGCATCTTATTCGAAAAGCGTCAACGAAATCGGAATCGGAATTGGAATCGGAATCGGTATGTTTATAAAAAAAGTTCTGATTGGATTTTTGGGTGGGCACGCATCGGTATTCTATAATCTTTTCAATTTATATTTAAAAAATGTTAAATTTAAGATTTTAAATAAAATTGAATATCCAAAAAAAAGTTATTTAAGATCTTAAGCTTATTAAATAAAATGGGAAAATAGATATATGTACATACCTGTATTATGTATCAGGCGAAAGGATTTCAGTTTTCCAATTAGTATTTTCCGTTTTTTAAACTTTATATAAGTTTTTAGAATAAAAAACTGGCTAAAGCCTAGTCAGGAAACAAATACTTAAACGAATATTGAAAAAATACACTAATAAATGCAATCGATTTTTTAATAAATTCGAAATTAAGCAAACTTATTGAACAACAAGGTCGAAATTAAGCAGATCCATTTGTATCTGGTAGAAAGTATCTATAAATCTATTAATCTAGAATCTAGTATCTAGTATCTAGTATCTTGCATATTGTATCTGATATTTTATATCTTGTATCTTGTGTATTGTATCTTCTATCTGTATCTTATCACAGGCCGGGGATCTGTGACTTTTTGGGTTTCGCTATTCCCCTGCTCGCTGTTTCCTCTGATTTCCTGTGTGATCTCAGCATAGCAAGCGCAAAAAACTAATCAAAATCAAAAGCAAAATAAAAATAAAAAACTTTATCTCAAAGACAAAGAAAAGACTACAAAAAATTACTCCCAAAAACGGTAAAAACAAAAAACAGCAAGTCATGTATGGTCAAAAATAAAAAAACAAAAAATAAAAACAAACAAAAAAATAGCAACAATGTAATCGTGTTTTGTGGTGACAAATAAACTAAAAATTAAACGATTTATTTGTCGTCAAAGTAAGCTCTTTTTTTTTTGTTTTTTGGCCAGGACCAGTTGGCCCATTCGATCCATTGACAGTCCATAAAACTGCAGCAGCACATCCCCAAGAAATACACAAAATACAAAATAAAATACACTACTTGGTAATAGCACAACAACAACAACAACAAATGAAATAATAAATCGAACGACGTTGCCATAAAAATACATTTTCGGCCCACATGCCAGCGAACCAGCGAACGCGCTAGCGGAGCGTAGCCCAAAGATTCGAGATTCGAGATGCGAGATTTGAGATTCGAGACTGGAGACTGGAGACTCGAGACTTCAGATTCAAATATGCCCCGAGATGGTTAAGACCAAAAGCAACAACCACACTCTGTCTATGGGACATGGAAGCCCCTGGCATGGGGCATGGAGGCTTCATGGGGGAACCCAACCCAACCCAGTCGTGGCCAACCAAAGCGAGCAAAATGGAATCGTCGTCGTTTTACGTGAAAAGTTTCATTTCATTCATAAAAAAATCTCATAAACGAAAGAGTTGCAAAGAAATCAAGTGGAGTTTCTAAATACTCTACTTTATAGAACATCCTATAAAGGGATTTTATGGGATCTTCTATGAGAATTTTCCTTAAAAAGTGGCATCTTTATGGCACAACTTTTATGCCCAAGTTGAGAGACAATTCATATACTTTTCTTCCATGATTTAGTATGTTTTTTTCTATGAAAACTATCAGAAAAGTATTCATCATAATAATAAAAGTAATGAAATATAGGCTAGTTCTCCTATAAAACTGTTATACCCCTTCATAAGAAAGGGTATTGAAAAACGAAATGTGTGTGTGGAGTGGGCCTGTGCGTTTCTCAATGAATCCACGACGGACGACGACGCATGAATGGCAGAAACACATGAATGAAGATTCCAGGTCCCAGAGCTCCAGAGCTCCGCCAATGCCCATGTGGATTCCAAAGACCCCGCAGCTCTCCAACGCTCCTCAGCGCCGAGATCCAAGATCCATCTGGGTCCGGTCTCTGGCCCAGTCTTGGGGTCTGGCAAATCGGTGGGCGTACAAATTGCTTCGCCTTTTTGGCTGGAGGCACAAAGTGAAATCGGAAATTCGCCAGAGCCAGAGCCAGAGCCAGCCAGAGGGTCTTAAATTTGGATAGACTCGTGTGTACCTATAGCTAAGGAAGAGGTGGAGGTGGAGGTGTATATCCGATCTTGATTTGGATTTGGCCTTTCATTAGCATAAATATGCGTCAGCGACATCGATGATCGATGTCGATGGCTTGACCAAAACCAGAGGTGACAAATCTTCTGATAAATGTCCGAAAATTGCCTAAAAAAGTGCCACAAAAGATTAACAAAATAATAAAACAAAAACGAAGAACAAAAAAAAAAAAGACAGAAAACGCCAACGTTTGACGTTTTTGATTGAGGTACTTCCCCAATCGAAGGAAATTGAAATTCAATTCAAGTGAAATTTCTGAATGGAATCCATGAATGAGATCATTTCAGTTCTTGGAACTTGAAACAACAATATCATATAGGTATACCCTGAGACCTTTTTAGTATTCCAATGGGAATGCCAATTTTTCGTTGCTTTTGTGTTATTTTTTTTTTTCATTCTAAGGAAACTCTAAACTATACTATGGTATATCCATTATAATTAGTTAAAAACTAAGAGAATCTCAGCCCGGAAGTGGGTTTTGAGAGAAGATTTCGTTGATGGCAGGAGCGATGGTCCTGGCCCTGAATCCAGCCAAGACCACGATCATTGATCATTCCCCAAGCCCACTGTCTTGGGTGTAGTCTGGACATGGACAGGCAGGCTTTGCAGGCCATCAATTGGCTGACATTCAATGGAGGGAGCCGTCGGGCAGTGGCGGCAGTGATTGATTGATTGATTGATAATTAAGAGTGGCGCCTACTGCCGGTCGCCATTCTCAGTCACTCACTCACCCAGCAGCATAATAGAGGAGGAATCAGAAAAATCAGAAAGAATCAGAAACAATGCCACATACATTTTAATATACAATCATGTGGCGCTTGCTAATTTAGCTGGGAACTCTTTCAAGTTTCGCCGACGCCTTGACTCGGAATCGGAATCGGATTTTTGTTCTCCGCAAATCTCCAGAAGATTCAGAAGATTCACAGAATATAAATGGCGAATGGGACAAAAAACAGGAATCTGTCTGGCAAGTGGGATTTTTGGGGGTATATCCAATATTTAAGCGCATATTTTATGGCCATCATTATATGGCTATGATGAGTTGGCATTGAATTTGGAATTAAGAACGGCACCTGTGCCGCAGGCGCCATCTCCACATCAAGGTCATTGGCGCCAGGCGGATGCTCTAATCGAATTTTTAAATACTCTAAAGGAAAAAGTTTCTAGGAATTTCAAGGAATTCTTAACAACTTAAACAACTTTTTATAATCAACACCTTATAAAATATTTATTTAAAACATTATCGTTTATCATAAAATTTCTCTCAGAATTCGTCTGCCTTTCGTATACTTTTTTTTTTTTTAATACTTTCTTATTAATTTTTTGCCAAAAAATATATTGACGCAGCCGAAAATGTGTTAATTTTTTGTTGGCAATGCAAACTGACGTCAAACTTTTGATTAAATCTTTCCCCAAAAATGGCAAAAAACTAGTTGAGAAAATTAAGGAGATTAGGAGATTCAAGACTTTAAATAAAAATTACTTTCCCATTTTTCAGAGTATACAACTTTCTTGTACTTTTGTATCTTAAAGATTTTTTTTGGCAAGTCTAGTTTCAATTTTGATTTGGTTTCTTGCTTTTGTTTCGACTGCAAATCGTCGTCCAAAGCTAATGAGCTTTTGTTTAATTTTATTAATGGAATTGCCAACATTTATCATAAATTACAAATCGTGATCGTGATAAGAGCGCCGCGGACTGCGTCAATCTTTTGAATAATTAAGTTGTCGTGTTGCTTTGATAATGACTCTCAATGTTGTTCTTGTTGCTTTGAAGCGCCGCATTCAAAAATAAAATAAAATAAAATAAGAAAAACTAAAAACAAAAATACAAATTTGCTTAATTTTATGGCCCGTGTCTTGTCTGAAGATCGTTTTTTTTTTCGTCGATTTGGTTGTGTTTTTTTTTTTTTAGCCATTTTTGCCCCAAGTGTTGGCTAAAAGCAAATCACCTTTTATTTATTATCCGGCAGATATCCATTTCTGTTTATGGCATATTTATCATGGTCCGGGTGGTTATGGGTTAAGCTCTAGGCTAGGTTTTCCAAACCTGGCTAAGACGGCGCCAGTTGGCGCAAACCGCAAACGGTTTGGGGCTCTCTCGAAGATCATCAAACCGCAAAAGTATCCAAAGATTGATTGCATCAAGCTGATCAATCAGCATGATTGATCATTGTCTAGAATTTGTATATCAATAATTCTTACATCATTTTTTTTTGTAGGTAAAAATATCTGGGAATCCTTTGATCCTGTCTGGAATCCGGCGTAGAATGCAATCGCTGCCATGCTGCTGAGGACTCGCCTGGACAACGGCTAGGGCTGCGGATCAGGAGACATGGATAACAGCAACAGGATGTCACAGGATCATGGCCTGTTCCTACCCCTACTCCTGCCCCTTGTGCTCCTCCTAGGGCTGGCCCCGGGATCGGGTTCCGCCACGGATCCGCTGCACGGACTCCACTCCGGCGAGCTGATGCCCGGCGAGGGGCAGCTGGTGGTGCCGCGACGTGTCCACTCCGATGGCTTGTTCATGACCCATAACCTGGTCTATGCCCATGACCGGGATCATCGTCAGCATCGCCAGCGACGAAGTCTGATTGACCAGGACGAGGACCCAGCTGAGCTGCACTTGCAACTCCCGCTCGCCAACGAAACGTTGCACCTGGAACTGGTGTAAGTATGGTTGGGATGTGTCTGGCTTAATCCTAAGATCTTCCGCCTCTTTAGCCCGCACAGCTACTTCCTGGCACCGCATCTCGTGGTGGAGCGCCACCGTCGGGATCTCCGCACCAGGTCAACCCTGCCGGCTCGCCACCTGAACTGCCACTTCCAGGGCAAGGTGCGGGGTCAAGAGGCCAACACCAATGTGGCCATCTCCACCTGCTCCGGCCTGGTGGGTCACATACGGACGGCCAGCAACGAGTACTTCATTGAACCCTCCAAGCACCACGAACCGGATGCTGTCAATGGTCATCCCCATGTGGTCTTCCAGAGGTCCTCCGTCAAACCAAAGGTAACTGAAGGGACCCCCTTTTCAGCAGAGTTTCCAGCTAAATGGGTTTCCCTACTTCCAGTCCAGGAAGCGACATAATCGGAAGAGAGGAAGTGCCGCGGGAGGAGGCTCTTCCACATCCTCCTCCACAGCGGTGAGTAATTGCGGAACCCGGGAGCCGCGTCGGCGGATGGAAACCCGCCTGGAATGGCAGGCCCGGGGCAAGGTGAAGATCCAAGGTGGCCGGCAGATACGCCGGAATCACCACCACCATCGGCGGACACATCCCCGCCAGCATCGCCGGCAGCGCCACCACCGCCAGCCGCACACCAAGTTCAAGTACGAGACCCAGTTCCAGGAGAACCCTCCGGAGGTGGCGCCCCGGCGACGGCGCTCCATCAGCAGCCCCCGGCACGTGGAAACCCTGATAGTGGCCGATGCCACAATGTCGGCTTTCCACAAGGACCTCAACGGCTACCTGCTGACCATCATGAACATGGTCTCCGCCCTCTACAAGGATCCCAGCATTGGCAACTCCATCGAGATCGTCGTGGTGCGAATCATCCAACTGGACGAGGAGGAGTCCCAGCAGCAACTCAATCTCAGCCAGAATGCTCAGAAGAACTTGGATCGATTCTGCAGGTCCTGATATATATTTTCTTTATAAAATCTCTTTAAAATATTTCCTTTTTCCTCCTTAGCTGGCAGCACAAATTGAATAAAATCAGCGAAAAGGATCCCCATCATCATGATGTGGCCATTTTGATTACCCGCAAGAATATTTGTGCCAACAATTGCATGTGAGTTTCAGGGATACCTTTTTTTTTGTATAAATCCAGATATATAGTTTATATTTGAATCCCTTTCCCAGGACCCTGGGCCTGGCCAATGTGGGCGGGATGTGCAAACCCAAGCAATCCTGCAGCGTCAATGAGGATAATGGGATAATGCTTTCCCACACCATAACCCACGAGTTGGGACATAAGTAAGTCAATTCTTTCCCGTTTTATTTATTTCCTCTTTAACTCGAAATAAAGTTTAAATCAAAATTTGTTGCCACAATCAAGTGGCAGGCAGGCAGGCTTAGGTGGCGGTGGCAGACAGGTAGCCGGCAACAATTTGCATTGCCACCTGCAGTCCCAGACATTGGCCAACAGCCAGCAGCCAACGCATGCCACATGCCACGAACTACACGAACTACTTGCTGCATCCCCAAACCCCTTGCGATAACCGAAACCTGTCAAGATTTATGACCGGCCCAATTCAGTTTAATGAATGAATCAAAGCTACTATACCAATACTATAATATATATATTTTTTATTCAAACACCTAAGTGGACGCGACGGATGCTTTGACACCTGCGTGTTGTGTTGTGCGCTTTTTGTTGTCACAATGATCGCCTGCGTTGCACGCCCACGGCTCCCCTTTAAAATGAGACTCCGATTCGGGTTTGGTTTCAGATTCGGATTCGGATTCGGATTCGGTTTCTGTCCCAGTCCCAGTCCGAGTCCGAGTCCGAGCCCGCCTCCAGTGTCACCTCTCGATGCCCCTGCTTCCTGCTCGATTCAAACTCAATTAGTCGAGCTCCGAGCTGGACAGCGCAAAAAAAAAGCCACATCAGAGATGCCAAAGTCAGTCACCAGAAGTCACAGATCACTTTTTTTTTATCAAGTGACAAAGGTTTCCAATTATTAATTATAAATACTTTTTAAATATGATATTTATAACACTAGCTTGTAGCTTTAAAGTTTACAAATGAACTTGATTCTTGTGAAAAAGGAAACAATTGCATTCCTAATATCCGGTACTCGGTACTTGGGGAATCTGATAAATCTCTTAAATATAAATAATTTCTAAAGTTGATATTTAAACCCTTTGATTGTAGCCTTAAGAGGAGGAATTGAAAGAAGTTTCATTCCTAATACCCGGTACTTGGGGAATAAATTTAACATTTAAACCCTGATTAATTGCCTTAAACTTTATCATTTTCTTGAGAAAAAATAAAACAATTTCATTCCTAATACCCGGTACTTTTGGGTACTATAAGAGTATATGTTCTATTTCTTTTATTTCTTTCTATAACTTTTTGTTAAAGAAAAACTAGAATGAAATATATACTCGTTTAGTAACAATACCCCAGTATAGTTTCCAAAAAAAAACTCTCTAAAGTTCTACCCAAAAGTACTCAGTGATTCATAGTGACTTCCGTCAAGTAGAATCATTCGAAATCAAACTTAAATCGAATTGAAATGAATGGAAGCTTTACACCCATCTATAGCCAACGTAGTGGCTGTTGTCCGGGTCCGGTTTGGTTGGCTTATCGCCTCGGATCTCGGAATCGGGGGGCCAGTCGATGGGGATTGGATCAGATCGGAACCGAGTTTCCAACTGACTGACTGTGGGTCGTTGTGTGTTTTTTTTTCTCTGATTTTTTTTTTTTTTTTTTTGCAAACTCAACCAAGTGGCCGTCAGCCAGTCTAGCGTGATCGCTGCGAAATTGGCTCAGTCAGTCAGTGATACACAGAGAGAAATGTAACCCATGGGTACAAGATTCTATTTTAAATAATCAAGGGTGAGGCATCGACTACGTCAGAATCCTAAAATATAAAGAACAAAATTAGTTTTTGTATCAAGAAAAAAGAGGAATTTTAGTGGACAATTGATACCATTTTTCTCTCTGTGCACCACTCCGCCTCCCCTCCTTAACTCCGCTGCTGGGCACTTGTCTTTATTGTGTAAGTCCGGACCGGCCGGAATCTCCAGTAATCTCACCCTGGGCGGGAAGCAACAGGTGGTCCGTCCGTCCGCCGTCCGTCCGCCGTCCGGGCGGTGTCACGATTTGTTTTTTTTTTTTATTTTTTATTTGTGTTTTTGTTTTTTATGTGTGTTTTGGTCTCAAGTTGATGTGTTTTTAATCGGATATAAGCACGCTTGTTAGGCCACAAGCCATTCGCTCGATTATATTTACGAATATAATACCAATCAGGTTCTTTTTGTATTCTTGGCGGAATAATTGCAACTTTGTTGCTTTGCTTTTGGACCTCGTGTCATTTTTTATAGAGCAAAAAATGCAAATCAAACAGAAATTAAGACTTAAGACATGACTTCCCAATAGAATTTCTATTAAATAAAAGACTTTTCAGTCCGTGGTTATAATTTCAAAACAAATATTTTCTTTTTTTTAGCTTTGGAATGTTTCACGACACCGCCAAGATCGGCTGCCATCCCCGGGTGGGACCAATAGTTCACATAATGACCCCCACTTTCGGGGCGGACACCCTGCAGGTTTGCTGGTCGAACTGCAGCCGGAAGTACATCACCCACTTCCTGGAGTCAGTAACTATTATATCCCCTTAGCTTTCTCAAACCATGTCTATATTCTACTTCCTTTTTCCAGTCAGGGACTGGGCGAGTGCCTGGACGATCCGCCTACGCCGCTGGACGAGTACAACTATCCGGATGAGCTGCCGGGGGCCAGGTACAATGCAAGGGGTCAGTGCCGGTTGCAGTTCAACCTGACCAACGACAGCGAGGTGGGCGCCTGCTCGGCCCCCCACGAGTTCTGCTCGACCTTGTGGTGTCGCGTCAACGGCGAGTGCGTCACTCATATGCGACCCACAGCCCCGGGCACTCCCTGCGGCAGGAACAAGTGGTGCCAGAACGGCAAGTGCGTCCGCCGGGAGGAGCTGGCAGCCGTGAACGGGGGCTGGGGCAACTGGAGCGAATGGAGCGAGTGCTCTCGGAGCTGTGGTGGTGGCGTCTCTACCCAGCAGCGGGAATGCGACTCCCCCGTCCCAGCCAATGGCGGGGTCTTTTGCATTGGCGAACGGAAACGGTACAAGGTGTGCCGGAAGCGTCCCTGCCCGGAGCACGAGCCCAGTTTCCGGGCCCAACAGTGCGCCAAATTCGACAACGTTAGCTACCAAGGATCCACCTATAAGTGGTTGCCTTTCTTCGATAAAAGTGAGTAAAATATTTTATTTTATTCACTAATATTTAAGGCCTTTCCGTCACTGATTGATAGGGAATCGTTTCGGGACAAACGTAGATTTCTTTTGATTTTTAAAATTTTCAAGGGGATCCATCAGGAAATTTAAAAAAAAAAAATGTCAAAAATATTTGATTCCGAGATTTGAATGCAGATTAATAGGGAATCGATCCACGATTCGAAATCTATACTTTGCTTAAGAATCGGATAAGTATTAACCAAGATATGGCCTTCGAAAGTGGTCATACCTGGAAAATTCTGGATTTCCACATTTTTTAAGGGGATCTATCAGAAAAATTTTGAAAAAATCTAAAAAAATATTTTCTGTCAGGATTTTGATGCAGATTTATAGGGAATTGAATAAAGATTCCAAATCTATACTTTGCTCACGGATCGGGTGAAAACTCGGAAATAACAGTGCCCTCCTCCTCGATTCTCATACAGGGCACTTAACAAAACTAAACATTTAATTCTATAATGTTAAATAACAGCGCACTTAACAGAATTTCACTTTAATTCTAATGTTAACTTGAATTTGAATGTTAAATAACAGTGCTCTCCTCCTCGATTCTCATACATTGCACTTAACAAAACTAAACATTTAATTCTATAATGTTAAAAACTTTCCACAACAAGGGGGTTCATCAGAAAAATTTTGAAAAAAATTGAAAAAATATTCTTGCCCAATATTTTGATGCAGATTGATAGGGAATCGATGTAGAAATAGTTTAAGATATCCCACTCAAAGATCGGATAAGAATTGGCTAAGATATAGCCATCGTTTGGGGCCAAATGTGGATTTCTCAGGATTTTCAAAATTTTCAAGGGGGTCCATCAGAAAAATTTTGAAAAAAATTAAAAAATATTCTTGTCCAATATTTTGATGCAGATTGATAGGGAATCGATGTAGAAATCGATTGAGGTATTCCGCTTAAGGATAGGATAAAAATTGCCTGAGATATAGCCATCGTTCGGGCAATATTTGACTTTTAGGGATTTCAAAAATTTTCAAGGGGATCCATCACAAAAATTTCGAAAAAATTGAAAACAAAAAAGTTCTTAATATATTGATGCAGAATGATGGGGAATTTGTAAAGAAATCGATAAAGGTATGCCTCTCAAAAATCAGATAAGAATTGGCTGAGATACCGACTTTGTTTTGGGCATTTCGATTAAAATTATGTTTCCGAATTGGATAACAAAGATTACAGGCAAGATTAGAAAAATAATATAAATAATTGTAATAGAACAAAATAAACAATATTACTTACATTACTTGCACCTTTTTTTACATGTAAATATGTACGCATGTAAATATGTATGTACGTGCTCCTCTAAGTTAACGGTGCTTTGCAATCATGGCGGTGGGGACGCTTGCGCCCACAGTTTGGCAAGCGCTGAAGCACATTTGGGGTCCAAAATTCATTAAAATTATTTTATTTAAGAGGTGCGATCCCTACAAATATTTATGTATAAGGTAACTTAAGATGCAGGTAATATATATTTCAAGAGCTTACCATGTTTCTTTCGTCTTCAAGAGGACGCCAAATGGTGCACAAAACACAGAACACCGGCATCTTGCTATAATCAAGACGTAGCTGAATTAATAAGTTACCCTATTAGGCAAAACGATAATAGACACATATTTAACATATTTAATAGAATTTGTGTATACAATATAAATTTTAAGCACAATATAAGCTAAAAATTAACAATTAAACACAATCACGGTAAAATGGCGGGGAAAAAGAGAGACGGCAAAGGATCGCTAGGGAGGGGAGAAACCAAAAGCGATAACAGGTGTTGCGATAGTAGTGTTCGTTTTGGTATTTTTTTAGTTCTTCTTTAGGTGTTTGGCGCGAGTTAGAATATTTTTAAATTGTGTTACTGCAAGCGAACTTTGAATAAATATTATTACTCTACTCCAGATAATCCATGCCGCTTGTTTTGCACCGATGTGGACGACACCATCATTGCCAATTGGGGCGCCACGGTACTGGACGGAACACCCTGCACCTTGGGCACGAACAACATGTGCATCGATGGCATCTGCAAGGTAAGGAAGTTGCCTGGATCCTGGATCCATTAATGTCTGCTCCTGGTCCTAAACCAATCTGCCTTTTGTTCAGAAAGTTGGTTGCGATTGGCTCGTCGACTCGGAGATGCAGGACGATCGTTGCGGTGTCTGTGGCGGTTCTGGCGATCAGTGCCAGCCAGTGAGGGATGTCTACACGGAGCCCTTTCCGGCCTTTGCCGCCCGGGACGGAGCCTACGTGGAAATAGTCACGATTCCGGCCCGGGCACGCCACATTCTCATCCGGGAGGAGGCCAATTCACCGCATTTCCTGGCCGTGGGCCGAGTGGGACAGAATGGCCTGGATTCGGATCGATTCTATCTCAACGGGGACAGTCTCATCTCCATGCCCGGCGAATTCGAGATTGCCGGAGCGGAGAGCTTGTACGACCGGGTCGATGAGCAGGAGACCATCACGATACCTCAGCCCATCCAGCATTCCATAACGTTATATGTACGTATTTTCCTTTTTTCTTCTGGGACAGTATCCTTTATATAGTCCTTCTTTTCCTGCAGGCCATAGTACGTGGCAATGAGAGCAACTCCGGCATCTTCTACGAGTTCACCTTGCCCGCCTTGAATGTCTCCGCGGGAAGGCAGTTCTTGTGGCGCCTCAGCAACTGGACCGCCTGCTCGTCGACTTGCGGAGGCGGAGTCCAGCACCGGGAGCCGGTCTGCCAGGAGAATGGCAAAGGTAAGGGAGATCCCTTCGTCAAGTCTTAAGCATTTATAATCCTGGGAAAGTTTCCCTTCTAGTTCTGGGTGATTCTCTGCCCTGTTGGACGCACGCAAAGAACAAGCGCCCGCTCCGGCAGGCCAGGAGCTGCTCGGACCAGCCCTGTCCGGCGCACTGGTGGCCAGGACCCTGGCAATTCTGTCCAGTAACCTGTCGTCCTGCCGGCGCCCTGCAGGCCGCACCCCAGCGCCGCAGATCCGTCGTCTGTCTGGACCAGCACGATGTGGTTGTGGCGGATACGGAATGCAATTTGCTGACCAAGCCGCCGGAAATGGAACCCTGCGAGGCCACGTTGCCGGAGTGCCGACTTAAGGATTAGGCTAACCTTCCCACATATACTCGTATTTATTTCATTTAATGGAGCATATTTATTCAGCGTGTAAGAATTTCGAATGTCGATCATCCCAGATGTACTTAAAACTAAACAAAAAAAAAAAAAAAACAAACAAACAAACAAGAAATTACATAGAACTATAAGGTTAATGCTTAATTAATCTAGATTCATAGAAGTATGTATTACGATCGCGGGCTTAACGATATTTATATGATATAAATATATATATTTATAGAGTTTTATGTTTAGTTTTTAGGCTTTACTCAATACAAGTTACGGATACAAATCGATGTATGTTCCGTATTCTTTGGATATATAACCTTTTTGGAATGGATTGTGTCTTGAGACAAGGAACCAAAGCAAGTATTTCTTTGAGGAGGAAGATCACATGGCTTGGCCTGGGAATGGTTTAGGTTTTTGGTTATGTTCAGGTTTCTAGAACCTGGTGTTGTCCGGCATTTTGCGGAAGAAGGCCACCTTGTCCTTGGGCACTCGATAGCCATGCATCCAGCGGCTGCCCTTTCGCAGGGAGCCATCGATGCCATCCTTCCAAACGCCCTGCGGCAGGTAGACTGAAAGAAAAAAGGACTTGTAAGTGAAACATTCTTTGTAGAAAAAAAAACTTGGACTCACCCTCCCGGGTCTCCCGACCGGGATCCAAAATGGGAGCCACTATCAGCTCCTCGCCCACGGAGAACTCATCGCTGACTATCAGGCAGGCGGGATCGTGGGGATCCATCATCCAGAGCGGACGCACCAGGGGCAGGCCCTCGTTCATCGAGGCATAAAGGTATTTCATCAGCAAATCAATCACCACCGTTTCCCGGACCTCCTTCAGCTCCTGGGCCACCCGGGTGACCAGGTCGCTGCGGTACTCGGAAGGCAAATGGCCAAACTGCATGGCCGGCAGGAAGGTGGCCAGCTGGAGCCAGCGGATGAAGAGCTCCTGGTCGGGCAGCGGTGGCTGGCCCAGCGAGTAGAAGGACACCATCTTGGAGATGGGTCGCTGCAGCAAGTAGTCGCCGCCAATCACTCCCGGCAAGACGAAGGGATAGCCAATCACCCCGTAGTTCAGGACAGCGGCCAGGGTCTCCTTCAATCCCTCCCAGGTGGCGTTCACGGGCGGAGTACTCAAGAAAGTCGGTGGCTTCGGGACTACACTGGCCGTGGACACCGCCATCAGGCCGGCTCCCTCCAGGCTGGCGGTGAAGAGGCGGGCATAGGTGTCCGGATTGTCGAGGGTCTGACGGCATTGATAGTAATGCGGGAGGTTATAGCCCGTGCCCAGGTCCAGGTAGAATCGCTCCACGCCATACTCGTCGCGGAGGGCCTGCAGCTTCTCCAGCAGCCACGGCACCGAATCGTTGTTGGTGATGTCCAGGACACCGGCACTGGAGCTGCTCTTGTACCGGGTCAGGGCCGGAATGCTGCGCTCCGAGTGCCGCTCGTAGATCAGGAGCTTCCGGCGCACGGCCTCCTTGAAGTTGGCGCTGTCGGTGCTGATGAAGGGCTGGATGGTGAGGACCACCTTGAAGCCGCGTCGGTGCAGGACGGCAATGGTGTCTTTGAGCGTGGGAAAACGCGACTTGTCCACCGTGAAGTCCCCGATGTTCTCCTGCCAGAACTCATTGATCACAATGTGTCCGAGGCCCATGGCAATGGCACTCTCCGAGTAATCACAAATGGCCGTCTCATTCAGGGAGTCTGGCGAGGAGTCATGGGGTATCCTCCAGACGGGCTCGTTTAGCAGCGACTTCAGCACCTTCATGTCGGGCTTCTTGAGGCCATCCCACAGGCTCTGCTGGGTCATCAGCATGTGCAGGCTCCGCATGTCCTCCGTGGTGCAGATCCGGTAATCCAACTGCGGCAACGGGGTCAACCGATTCACGAAGGTGAACTCATCGTTGGCCGCCCGGAGGCAGAAGCGGTTCTCCGTCCGGTTGACGCCCAGCTGGAGCGGCGTCTTCTCGTTCACCTGCATGGCCACCCCGATCGAGTTGATGAAGTACCTCTTGACGCCGTTGCCAAACTGATGGATCTGCGAGTCCCCGGAGGCGTACGGCGCAAAGTCAAAGTTGGCATAGCTCAGGGACCACTCCTGGCCCTTGGTCACTCCGCCCCCAAACCACAGGCCGTTGTCCCGCTTCAGTTCGTAGCAATCGGTGGGTAGGAGGCCCGGCGTCAGGGCCTGCCACTGGAGCGTGTAGCACCGGAACACGCCCTTGTCCTCGAAGTTCATGTGCAGCCTGGCTATGCCATTCCATTCGATGCAGACGCTTCCGTCGCTCCGCCGCTGCTCCTCCAGGCAGTGGAACGGCGCCGTGTCATAGCCCAGGGTAACGCCCAGCTGCCCGGAGATCACCTCCTTGTCGTCGTGGCTCAGGATCCGTAGAATACGATCCTTCGAGTTGAACTTGATCTTCTGGAAGTAGCTCTTCGTCAGGAGCTGCTGGTGGTAGGCAACGTAGGCGTAGCCGATCTATAAATTAAGACCAAAAAAATATAAATTAATCTTAAATAGGAATTACTATAGAAGCCTGTTTTAAGCCCTTAAAAGCTCTACCTTGTTGCAACCTTTTGAAGGAATAATTTCCAAGCAAAGCCTTTTATCTTTCTTTTAAAAAAGAGGAAATACCCCTATGATGGCCTTAAAAATGCTGTCATTTGTTTTGACAAACTTAAATCTATTTTATATTTATCTGAAAACCTTTTCTAGCTTTGGAAAATAAAGAAATTAATAACTAAAGCTTACCAGAAATATGATAATAAAGAACATGATGATGACAAATATCTTGATTTTGTAGTCCTTGGTTTCCCGCTTCTTTTTCCGTATAAGCTGGGGAAAGGCCTGAAATTTTGGATATATTTGGGGATTAATATTCCCCAGAAGGGATTACCTAAGGACCCCACCCACCTGCATCTTCTCGCGAAGCAGACTGGCCAGAGAGTTGACACTCGTGATGGAGGCCTGGTTGGAGGCCAGGCTGTGGCTATCAAAGTCGCTGGCCAACATTTCCTTGCTGTTCAGCCGGAGGGCGGGAAGAGGGGCGATGGAGGCACGTCTCCTGCTGCGGAAACGATCACTGAAAAAAAAGATAGACTATTATTAATAAAAAGAACACTGCTCCAAAAGCGTTTGTCTTTTTCGAGCGGAAAACAGATAGAGCTCTTAATCATTTATGGGCCTGATAAGTAAAGCCTGTCATATATAATTCTCTCTCCAAGTCGGCCCAAGTTCAAAAGAACACGGAAACTATATGGAGAGTACTTTAAACTGGGTTACCCTCATCAAGAAAGTAAAGAAATTTAAATCTTAAACAGAAAATAAACATGAAATATACAAAATTTCACGCAAAAAATGGGTCTAGCCTGCTGATAATAACATAATTATAAAACGAATTAAATATATATACTCGTATTTACAGATCAGACGAGGACGGGCGGCGATAAGCAGGTTGTAGCGACAAATAAAAAAAGATTGTTTTTTATTCGAAATGGAAATAAATGGAAATCAGAGCCAGATGGGGAAACACTCCTCCCACTGGATGTTATCACGCCTAATCACGATCATCGACTGAGTCGGGGTCCGTTTATGTCGTTGGGTTTACGGAATCAAAAAAAAAAAGAAATCATAACACATACGAATACTATTTCAGATACAGATACAGTAAAAGATACAGCTACAGTACAAGATACAGTACAAGATACAGTACAAGATACAGTACAAGATACAGATACATTTAAAGACACAGAACAGATACATTGCCAGATCTGAGTCTGTCTGAGTCTCTGGAGCTTCCTCCGAATTAACTTATCATTCCCCAGATTGGAGACCCCGGAGTAATTTGCTTAAGCACTTAAATTGTTCACATCGCGTGTGTGTGTCAGTCATAGCTGTGTGGCACTGTACTTTCGGGGAATAATACAACATTAAAACACTCTTTAATAGATCTTGAAAGGTATTAGAAACATACAAGGGATTTGGAAAGGGTTTTACCCTTTTGTTTTTATAAAACACATTTCTAGCTAAAATATATTTTAAACTAAAAACTATTTATTTTGTAATATTTATTTAATAAACAAACAAAACGTTGCCAAGCAATTTATGATTTACAATCCGAGAACTGATAACCAAGCCCGGGGCTATACTTTTTTATTATGACTTTAAATCAAAAGTTTTCAACTGCTTCAAAACTTCCTTTGAAATAATAAATCAATCTTTGTTTTAAATATAACAAATTTTGGCTAAAAATATATTTTAAAGTTTATTTTAAACTAAAGATATATTAATAATATGTAGTACAAGTAGGAAATATGAAACAGTAGTCTGCTTGTAATACTTTGATGGGATTTATACTATAATTTCTAGTACATTTTTTACACTTGAAAGAAAAGTAGAAGGAAATTGATGATTTTATTCTATAGTTAAATGAAAATCCAGAAATTGGTAAAAGATTTAAATTATGAAGGTTTTTAAAGTTAAAAACAAAGACAGTTTCTGGCCAAAGTGCATTTATTTCAACAAGTTCTAGAACCAAAAACGAATCTTAGACTCAAAAAAAGAGAAAATAAAAGCATTAATTATTTCATTAATTTCCCTTATTTTTCCCCTTAAACTTCCTTATTATTCTCTCAGTGTTTAAACATCGTTGGAATTCGAGAAGGGGAATAAAAATCAAACTGAAATCGCAATTAAATTGGCATCAAAGTTGGCTTCGACTGTAACCGAGACTTGGCGGGCGCTTGAAACGATTTCGCGGGGAACTTTTATTACAAATTTTTTTTCTGTACAATATTTATTAAATAAAAACAACTAGAAATGGCACGTTCCATAAATTTGTAATGCCGCCACAATTGAATTACTGTCGTTCGAAGAGACGCAAGGCAGCGACTTTCAATTAATTAAAACAATTACCCGATGAATGATGTCAAAACTTGACAGAAAAAATGGGTTAATTGTGGAAATGTGAATCATCGTCATGGGAAAAGGATATGGGAATCGATCAATACTCAAATACTCACCGATGGATTGGTTTTCGGTGGCCAAACAAATCATCATCATCGCTGTCATCGTTGGCACTGGCGGTGGCGTTTCCATTCCCATTCGGATTCGCGAAATTGATCGTCGTGGAGCTGACGGCCTTGTCCGGGGTGGTGGCGGATGTAGTGGTTGGCGCCGGACTGCCCAGGCTGGAGGCTCCATCGTCGGCTATCTGCAAAAGCGTAACCGGGAATTGGTGAACCAAAAAAAAAAAAAAAAACACTCTTCAGTCTGCCAACTCTTGGTGATTGATAAAGCAAACCCTAAAGTACTGACAATTCAAGTGAATAGCCCTGGAGGTGGGTGGGTTATAGGTGGTGGGAGGTGGTGACGGGCCTTTTGGCACCTGCCTGAACTTGGGAAGGTGAGTGCAATTAGCACAGAGTCCCAAACAAAAAACCCAACAAGGTCCCGGAATAATACAAATGCTCGATTTTTAACCGCAAAACCAAAGCAAAAAGTTCTCAGCAAAAATAGGAATCATTTTCTTTGATTTAAACTAAAAAATATATTAGAGAATAAAAAATATATACAAAAATATATAAATATATAGTATTTATAATCGAAATATACCATAATAGATATCTGTTCTATAAAATAGAATGTTTTTACGAACTTTTTAGGAAACTTTCTGTAAAAACATTCTTTTCAAACTTTATTCAAATCTTTTTATGTTTCTTATTAATTTCTTCAAAATGTTCTCTTAAAATTAAAATTCCTTTAAAAATCCTTCACTTTTTTGTTAATTTTTTGTACTTTATTGTTTATAAATGACTTTTAGAGATACTTTTTTAATTTATATCAAATTTTAACACACTTGCGGCGGCAAAAAAATAGCATATTCTTGAACATGTTTTTTAGGTAATTTAAAGTCTTGTTAAATATTTGATTTTGTTTTTAGAATAATCCGTATTTTCCACACTTAGTACCTGCCTTCTCCTTAACCAAATCCTCTAGAATCGCAAGACTCTTGTCTTTATCCTTTTCTATATCGATCAACCTATCGGGAGGTCGATCCTCTGGGCAGGAGACACTCGAAAGGATAAACCTGGAGTTGGGAGAACTCATATTTGAAACTCCAAAAGTTCACTTTTCACTCACAAGCGAAGGAAATTTAAAAAAAAAATAAATATATATTTTTAATACGAATATATAGAGAGCCGATCCGATCGCGATAATTGCCGGATTGCTTTTGCCGGAATATTGTTTTCGAAGCGCTGGCTTCGCCGCAATTTATGTGTTTTAATCGCTCCGCTGCCTCTGCCTCTGCCTCAGTCGCTGCCTCTGCCGCAGTCGCAGTCTCTGCCGCAGTCGACGTCAGCAGCAAACAGTGTCGAGTGCGAATGTTAACACCCACACTAAGCAAAAAAAATAGATATCTATAATATATCTCAGCTAATATAACTTTGAAAACCTAAAGCTTTTTGGTTTTTGCTTTTTTTCTCCGATTTCATAAAATTACCCGAGAGTCGTAAATTAATTAGCTTGGCTAGCCCGATTCTGATTCAGCATCAGATATGGCCGCAAATCGTGACTTGTGGCCATAAATAACTGTCTTGCGGTGTAGAAAGTTCTCACTCAAAGATTCTCACAACCGGTTGGTGGGAAGTCAATGGAAAGCCGTTCGACATTCCAGTTTATTTCCGTTTCGGATTGCTTTTCAACGGGGTTTTTTTTTTATATTTTAATTCGGTTTTAAATTTAAAGAAAATCTGTATATTCTGTATATTCTTATTTAAATAGTTTTAAATAAATAATAATAAAAGAAGAAAACTTATTATAAAAGTTTGCAAAGAATTTAAAGTCTACACAAGGAGGATACCGTTGCTGTTTAAGGGAGAAAGTCTCCAAAATAAAGATAAAATTGCCGTTTAAGGGAGAAAGTCTCCAAAATAAAGAGAACACTGCCATTTAGTGGAAAATAATCTTATTTTTTAGGGAAAATATGGAAAAGGTTATTAAATGTTAAACTTTTTGTCCAAAAAAAACACTCAATCGGGTTGATCGGGTTAAAGGAATATTTTCCTTTGGCTTTCCACTTGGCTTTGCAATGAAAACCGATTCTTGTTTGCACAAAAAGTGCAGCATACTTTCGGGCTTGATGGAGAAAACAAATATAAAAGCCAACACTGCGTATGTGTGATGCCTTTTGGCGCAAAAAAATTACACATACGCCGCGTTGGCCGCTGGTCCACCCTCCCCTGACACCGACCGGCGGCTCATTTGAAGCTCTATAATTAGCGCAAGTCATACCAGAGCTCTCCGACTCCGGCTCCGGCTTGACATTAATAATGAGTTCTGTTCTGCCATGAGAAGAAAAAAAAAAAAAAACAAGCGAGTAAATAAAAAACAAATTAATTCTCAGTCTCCCACGCGGGTTCGAAAGCCGCGATTTTAATGCAAATATTTGTGGGTGGCGTTCGTTGTGGGTATTAATTCCAATCATGAACTGGTTTTGCATTTCAATTCCCAGCTTCCCAAATTAATTCGTTTCCCAATTCGAAAAGCCAAAAGCCTGTCAGCATAAAATCGTTATGATAATTCCAAAGCTAACCCAAATCTATGGCTACATTTCAATTATTGAACTAATATTTTATACTGATACCGATTACTGATAAGTATTATAATTTTTTATAAGAAAAACATATATACATTGTATACCATATATTATATATATTTTTGGGTATCATGTGATTATTAACTGGTTTCGGGCTTTGTGTCACATGCAGCTCGTTTGCCGACTTACTATAATTAAATCTCAATTAACGGTTGGGTATTATTTATTTCGGGGAATCTTTTTCTCTGTAAACCTAAATATACATATATATATATATATTATATATGTTTAAGAATGACTTTTTGGGGATTTTTGGGATAACTTCTTAAAAGCTTTAAAAGCATTCAAAGAACTTATAATTTTTAAACCAAAGTCAAAGCAATTTACACAATATTTTAGATTATTAAAAAAAGTATATAGAATTATAAAGATTAAATAGAAAAATTCTACTAAAATAAATAAATTTTAATTAAAAAAATCCATAAAACTAACTTGAATAGGCCAAAAATATAATTAAGGTTAAAATTTACATTTTAAAAACACAAAAACATTCCATAAAACTAAAAAAATAAAACCAAATTAGTTGCGGTTATTTAAAAATAAAAAAATTATAAATTATAGATGCGATTTTTGTAAAAAAAAAAACTATAAAAATAATTAAAAAACATCCCCAAAACTAAACCATAATAAAAAAAAATTATAATAATTGAAACCCTTAATTATTTTTGTGAAGCTTAAAAAACGAATAAAAATTGACAAAAAAAACTTACAATCTCCTCGCTGAGTGCCTCCTGGGACTGCATTTGGTGCCGCAGACGCAGTGCCTCCAAGTCCAAGGCATTAATACCCGACGGCAGCGATATGGAGTTCCGCCGCAGGCCGGGAGCAAACTTTTCCGGAGACGGAGGCTCCACCGGTGATGGCTTCGGTGGCGTCTCCTTCTCGTCGATCACCTTCAGCAAGGGAAGCTCCACATTTCTGCGTTCGCTCAAGGATTGCTTCCTGCCCATGGCCGTGTCCAGGAGCTGGCGCTTCTCTTGCCGCTCCTGGTCTACTTCCACGTCTAGTGCCAGCTCCTCCTCGTCTGTGTCCGCATCGGCATCTGCGTAGGTCAGTTCCGGATGCTGACCATTCAACGCCTGCGCGGCGTCGCCGCGTCCCGATCTCGAACTCCCGGAATGGGACATTTTTTTCACCCGAAAATACCGTTTTTTTTTCAGCGAATTTCACGCCAACCTGACACGATCGCGTTCCTCTGGCGAATGAGGCGTCGAGGCGTGTGCGTGAAAGGGCCAGGCCAGGCCAGGCCGGACCAGGCCAAAACGGAGAACGGAAACAAAGAGAGAGCGCGTACGGCCCCCAGGAGAGAGATGAGGAGCAGTGGAGTCCAAAGAGAGCAATAGAGAGAAAGCCCTGGAGCTTCGATTGCCATCGGTGTTTGCTTTTAATCAGCGCTTATCGCTTATCATCGACCTGGCGATAATCGCACACTGTCAGAAATAATTTACACATTGTTTGGCATTCATTTGTGTGGTATATACCGTGTATATAGCATTTTCAATCCATGATAAGTAATTCCATAAATAGAAACACCAAAATAATATGCAAAAACAAAGCATTTTCTTCAAATTGTAATGACTAAGTATTTGCAAAAACATCATAAATAATGTATATTTTAAAAACATAAAAGATTGTCAGGTTTAATAAATAAATGATAATTGAAATTGCATCAGTATTCTCTTCAAATATATATTAAATTTTTAGACATATTAATTTTATTTAAATATTAAATCTTCTCCCATTATTTTTTTCAGTGTACTGATTACGCTCATATTGGTAATCCGTTTCCCTTCTTCCAGCGGCTGCTGTTTGAACTCTCTCGTTATTGATTTAGTTAATTAAATTCGTTATTTTGAAGCCATAAACAAATTCGTTGATCACATTTGTTTGCTTCGCTAATTAGGCCTAATCCCACCCACCACCCTCTCTTCCTGGGCTCTCTCTGGGCCAGAATTAATGACCTTGTGGCCAAAAGGAAAAAATTAATCAACTGGCAATAACGTCAAGAGCTTTCGTCTGCCAAAGCCGATCGGTCAGAAATCGGTCAGAAAAGACAAACAAATCAAGAAATAAATCAGACAAGGCAGCGGTTTTTAATAATTACATGTGTTACCCGATAAGCCCTGGTACTATATATAGATTATATATATATTAATACCCCCTCCAATACCCCCTATACGATCCTATACGATTCGATCCATTTGAGATACCGGGACGGAATAATAAAACTAATTCACAATATTGTTTAACAAATGGCACTCATAAATTCTCGACAAGTGGGCAAATATTTGATTATTGGTCTATATTTATGATTAAGGCAATACGAGGGGTAAGAAGAGGAAATACAGGGAAACACAGGTGTTGAAGATAAATAGGTGGTACTTCCTGTAAACTGAAAAATACAAAAGAAAATGTACTTCAAAGATACTTTTTATTCTAATTCTTTAAACCAAAAATCAGATACCCTTCTTTCGATATTCTTATAATTATAATTTCCTTTTATATCAATCATCACTGTACCTAATCCATGGCGTATAACTGCAATCAGACTGAATCACTATATTCGACGCGGCTATAAACCGATTTAATGATACAAAAACAAAAAACCCCTCATAACCATTCACGATTCTTTACAGTCGGTGATAAAATCCGCTACACTGCGACTAAATATTTATAGTTGCCCTTAATGATGTTGTCCTGTACTTCAGATCCAGCCAGTTTGTGAATTAATCAAAAGTGATTATAATGCCGTGAAGACATCAAGTTTGATTGATATTCCATTCAGGGATGATCCAAACTTGGTCAACTCTCGCAATAGCTTTCGTCATGGACTTGGCATGGACTCGTCATGGCAGTTTTTACAACCGAAGAGATATTTAACAGGAAAGTTTCGACTATATGATACCCGGTACGCGGTCTTTCGTCCTGAAAAATAAAGAAAATATTTCATTTTTCGACTATATAATACCCGATACGTCTTTCTTTCTTAAACCCAGCGCAAATCTTTTGAAATTTTACTGAAGATTTCCTTATTTAATATAAAAGTACCGGGTATTAATACCTTCTCTAAATTGAAGAGATACCCGGTACGTCTTTCACCTTGAAAACTAGTCAAAATATAATGGAAATATATATAATTTCTTGATTATATAATACCCGATACGTCTTTCAACCTAAAAACCAGCCAAAATATGAAGAAATATATTATTTTTGCAACTATATGATACCTGGTACATCTTTCGCCCTAGAAACCAGTCGAAATATATAGGAAATATACTATTTCTAGACTATATATATTAGCTGGTACGTCTTTCTCCCTGAAAACCAGCGCAAATCTGTTGGAACTTTACGGAAAATATCCTCATTGAACCCAGAAGTAACGGGTATTAATACCTCCTCTAAAATTTAGAGTAATAAAATATACTATAGTATGATATCCGGTACGTCTATCAACCTGAAAAGCAACATATTATCTGTTGGAATTTTATATTTTAAGATATCCTCTGGGTTATAACCAAAAGTACCAGGTATTATATATATTATAGGTATATAAAAAAAAATACAAACCTCTTTTTAATATTTTCCCAACCCTTTTTTTATGGTTTTAAGAATAATCCAGAATAAAAGCGAGTCAAATGTAATTTTGAAAAGGGAAAAAATGCAATTGGTTTTTTATTTGTTTTTCGTTTTGTTGTTTTTTGTTAATTTTTTGTTGTTTGTTTTTTTTTTCAAATTTCAATAAATTTGTTAAGTGATTTTTTGTGGTTCGTCTAGTTTAGTTATGAGAGCTTTTCCCAGTTCTTAATCGTTTTTTTTATTTTGTAATTTGTTTTCGATTTTGTATTAAATGTGTGAGAAAACATTGATAATTATTTGTATATTTTTATTTTTTAAGGAATGTTGTTGCTTTTATTTTTTTTTATCATATATATTTTGCTTTCTTGAGATATATGTTGTTGTTGTTGAGGGCTCCCAACTTTTTTAATATTCTTCTGATTTCTCTAACGATGTCAAAAATTAATTGAAAAATAAAATAAAATAAAAAAAAAACCAGATCAGAGTGCTATTAGTTTTATAATATTATTCATAATTATATGGAATACACAAAAATCTACAATAAATGGCCAAAAAAGACGACAAAAAAAAATAGAGAATAATAATAATAATAATAATAATAGAGTAGAGTAATGATAATTTTAAATTCACATTATTACTTTGTTTTTTTGTTGTTGTTTGTTTGCGGTAAAGCCTAAAACTAAACATAATAAATACATTGTACAAATTACAAGATTACGTGGTGGACTGCACATTGAGAGATTAACGAATCGAATAATATATATAATATATAATAGATAATATATCATTTTTTTTATATAGATACAGATGCGAAACAATAATGCACGGAATCAATTAAATAATGTGTAAAGTTAAATTAATCATAATCATTGTGTAAATTGTAAATATCACAAGCAGACGTCACTTGCATCGTTGATAAATGTTTCTTCTATATATATCTATATATCTTTTATATATATCGGTATATATATATTTATATATCGTTATATATATATATATATATATATATATATTGTATATATAGGTGTTTATGTAATATGGTGTGTTTATGTTCTGCTTCTAAATCGTCAAGTGTCAAGTTTTCTTTTGTTTTTATTTTTATTTATTTTTTTTTTACGTGTCATTGTGTTTTCCGTCTCTTTCGGCTACTCGTAGGCCTTCTCTTTCTAACTTGGTTTTTTTTTTTTTGAGTTCGATTTTTCTTGTTTATTTTAGTTTGAGTTTGAGTTTGTTTTTGAGTTTCGTTTGATCAATAACTATTAACGGTACCTTAAAGTTAACTAACAATTTCTATAGAAAGTTTCCGCTTTTCTCCTTCGAATGAGTACAATAATTTCAACATTTTATCGTTTTTTTTTGTTTTTTAATTCAATTCGTTTGTTTTCTAATCTGTTTTTGTTCTTTTGCCTATTTATGATTATTTTTTGTTTTTTTTTTTGAAATTTTATATATTTTCAAAATTGCAATGCTTGATGATTTTTTGTAATTTGTTTGCTAAGAGGCGATTTATTTTTTATGTATTACTTTTTTGTATAATTAAAATTGACTTTTTACAATATTCTTTTCGTTATTAGTTTTATTTTCTTTGTTTTTATTTTTTTTTAGCAGAAACAAACAAACAATAAAAAACAAACAAAAAGCATTTGAAAAATTTCATGAATTAAATATATACGCTGAGGTTGGCTTAAATTTAGTTTTTTCTATATATTTCTTGTTTCTGTTTCTGTTTCTGTTTTGTTTCGTTTATATAATGTACTTGTTTTATAATATATATATATATATATTTCATATGAGAATCGTCGGTTCTGCTTGATCTTGATCTCTAAATTGGTGCCTGTTGTTGTTTTTTTTATGCTCTATGTGCTAAAAAGGTGCCGAAAAACATTTGAAACATTTTTTGTTGCTTTGTTGTTAACATTTTCCATCCATCGATCGATCCATCGATTGCAATTGCTTCAAGTCCATTTTACAAATTATTAATATATATATACGAATGCTAAATGTAATTTACAATATATATATATATATGCTATATTATGGATACTTTCGACAAAATACACACACACAAAAAAAAAAACAAAAAAAAAAAATAGCAGATAAAGGACACTAGCAGGAGCAGAAGCAGGAGCAGGAAAAGCCGACCTGCAAGAATTTTCTCTGGACTCTGTGTGGCGGAAAAGTATAAAGCTTGGAGCGGATTTGGTCTGACGTAGTGGGTGGATAGTGGGTGGTGTGTGGATGGAAAGTGGGTGGAGAGTGGGTGGTGCTCCTGTGAAGGTTGTTCTTGGCTAACGAACAATGTGCAATGCCTCAGCTCTGCGGGTGATGTTTGGGATTGTAGTGGTTGTGGGTTGCTTTTTAATCTGCCGCCGCCCATGCTGGAGCTGGAGCTGGAGCTCCTTTTGCCTCTGTCCTGGTCCTCGTCCTGGCTCCTCGGTAAATAGCCTGTCCTAGTCACCGCTGTCGTCCCACTTGCGCTCCTCCATAATGCGATCAAAGCAGTCCGCAAGGAATGCGTGCTGTTGAAGGTAAAAAGGATTACATTTTATTCCATTTACTTTGAAATGGTTCCTGTTTTTTGTTCAGAAATATTCTCTCTCTCTCTCTATTAAGAGCAATTATTTTGGAATTATGTTTGCACTAAATAATTGCACTTTTGAACTAATTAGTTGAGGTTTATAAATGAAGCCAACTTAGTCCTTTTTTCAAAACAAAAATATTTCATTTATAAACGTACATATGGCGTGTAGACCTTAACCCAACGAGCTGGCTTGTCTGGACGATTGTACTGAAAGCAAAAGGACATGGACTCCTCGTCGCTCTCGGAGCGGGTGATGCTGTCCCAGGTCAGCTCGACCATTTGCGCCTCCAGCGAGCCATCCTCGCGACAGGCGTGCAGCCGAAAGCTCTTCATGCCTAAAAATCGAAAAAAAAAACGAATTAGAAAGGATAAGGATAGGATTAGAGAGATCCGTACCCACTGCGGGCACTACATGCCCCTCCTTGCGGCTATCACAGGAACAGTGGGGAAAGACAACGTCTCCGTAGCCGGGCAGTGTGCGGGCCAGGGCCAGGTAGTCGGCGGCCTTTTTGGCGTCCTGGAGAGCCTTCAGCTCGTAGAGGCGTCCGTCGGCGCGGATATTGCCGCGATTCACCTCATCGACGGCCTGATAGAAGATGAACCGGCCGGCCTGTTCGCCCTCGGGCAGCGTCAGTTCCTTGGGGACAGAGAAGAGCCACCGTCGGACGCAGAGGCAGGTGGAGGAGGCGGTGCTGTAGTTCTGGACATACAGCTGATGGGGTATCTCGTGCGGCTGCAGTTTCCTCTCAAAATTATACTCGACGATCTCGAACAGGTAGAAGTATTGCTGCGTGTAGGCGGTGAGGTTGGCGCGCTGCACCAGAATCTCCCACACCACCTGGGCGTTGGAGGACTTCTTCACCGAAACGGTGCTCACCTCGTGGTCCGGCAGCATCACCTTAATGTCCACCGGCGATGCCGATATATCGTCCTCGGTGTCGGTGAGGAAATCCTGCACCGCATCGCTCTCGGCAATCACCCGGACGGCGCACACCTTCTCCAGGTACTGTTCCAGACCCCGACGCCGCGTGTCCAGCTGCTGTTCGCTGAGCTGGAAGGGCCACTTCCCAGGCAACTTGGGGAAGCTAAACCCAGAGAACTCTTTGCGCAGCAGCGAGTGCAGGTTGGCGAACTCCCTGTAGCGCCTCGAGCACAGCTGCCTTCCAGCCATATGGATGTTGAAGACAATGTAGCGTTCGCCATTACGATTCACAATGCCATAGTCGGGTATGCTATCGATAGGGATATCAAGGGATATATTTAGAGTGTGATATAGTCTGATTTCTGGACTCCTAGACTCACCTTATTGGCAGGGATCGCTTGTCGGAGTAGTCTATGTAGGAGTAACCGCTCTGATCTTCTTGTGGTTCCAGTCGATCGGCCTCCTAAAAAAGGATTTCCAACATTAGTTAGTCTTTAATTTGTTTCCAAGGATACCAACCCACCTGCTGTGTCACCGATATCACCGTCAGTGTAAGGCAATCCCCGCCAGATTTGATCAGATCCACGACCTGCTTGTGTGTGGCTCCTTCCACGCTAACGCCATTCCTGAAAAAGAGACGAGATATTGGTTAAAAATAAACTTATATTTTATATATTTTGTTCATCTTTATTTAAATTCTTCTATTTTCTACCTTCGACAGCGTCTTTCCAGGGCTGTCAACTGTGCGAACTGGACTTGATGGAAGGGCAGCATTGGGAATCAATACGAATTCTGATCTGAACACGATCGGGGCGGTTACAGATCCATTTAAGCGAAAATAAAAACGCGATAATGCGATGATAATGGTTTCAATGACATCCGAGGAGGAGTACTGATAAGGCGGAGGAGCACTGCCTGGGGATTCGGGTCAAGTTTGATGGGTTTTTGAGGAGGTTTCGACGGGGTTTTTGACGGGGTTTTCGACGGGGTTTCGAGAGAAACAAATAAGATACTTTATAGAAGCTAGGATCTAAAGTGTCTCTCTTCAATCATTTTTATTGATTAATACTCAAAGATACTTTTATAACAAAACCAAACAAATGGGAGAACGATTTCTGATTAAAACTAAACAAAAAGAACCAAAAATTGAGGCAAAAGTTGAAGCAAAAGTTGAGGCAAAAATTGAAGCAAAAGTTGAGGAAAAAATCCAGAAAAAGTCCAGAAAAAGTCTGGAAAAAGTCCGGAAAAAGTCATGCGATTCACCCTATAACCATTATCTTTTATATATTCAAGAATTTATCAAAAATCTTATAGATATATTAGCTATTACCCTCCGGAACAGCCTCCAAGAACCGGAATCAAAGATATCCAAACGAGTTCCGGAG
This sequence comes from Drosophila vallismaia, assembly GCA_035047325.1. Taxonomy (NCBI): domain Eukaryota; kingdom Metazoa; phylum Arthropoda; class Insecta; order Diptera; family Drosophilidae; genus Drosophila; species Drosophila vallismaia. The sequence goes on along the minus strand of JAWNPU010000025.1, from coordinate 6,992,816 downwards.
GAGGGATCCATGGAGGGAACCGCCACCCAAACACCTCCCACAATTTTCTTGATAGTTCCGCTTCCTCTCTCCCTACCCCACTCTATCCCTCTATCTCTTTAGAATTCCGATTCCCGTGGAGCTGGTGCTGGTGCTGGTGCTGGTGCTGTTGCGGCGTCTTTCCGGTTCGTAATTTGCCATTCATGGCAATACTCGTACAAAATAAATAAATAAATAAATAAAAATACAAAATAAATAAAAATAAAATCGCAGCAGATACAATCTCGAGTGACGCACCGCGTGGAGTAATGGAAACTGGTCTGGAATCTGGAATCTGGCTCTGGTTGTGGCTCTGACTCTGCCTCTGCCTCTGTCTCTGCCTCTGTCTCTGGCTCTGTCTCTGCCTCTGTCTCTGACTCTGCCTCTGCCTCTGGCTCTGCCTCTGTCTCTGGCTCTGCCTCTAGCTCTGGTTGTGGCTCTACTGGAACCTAACCAAGGAGGAGCTCGACTCTCGGCATGACTCACATAGCGACATAGCGACACAAATCAGAAGTCTGGAATATATATATATATATCCCAGCGATAAACGAGGAGGAGGAGGAGGAGGAGGAGGAGGAGAAGGAGGAACAGGCGTGGACTTGAGGCGACTCCATTGGACACCCCTGGACACCCCACCACTGGACACCCGTAAACCCGTTTCCCATCAAAACCCCAACCAGGAATCGTATTTATAGACAAATGTTATCGCAGAAAATAAACATGAATTCTTTTCCGGCGCCCCTCCCCCTCCGCCCTCCGCCCTCAGGAATGTGCGTGGGAGTGGCTACAGTGGGACAAAAAACCGCTGGCACAGTGGGTGGTGGGTCGGTTTTTCAGAGCAGGAATCCCTGATATGTGAAGCCACCAGATGGTTGGGCTCTAGACGGGCTCCAGGGGGAGCTTCAATTCAGGTCAGGGCTTTGGACTTTATCGATTATGAGTTTTAATTCGATTAGGAAGAAAAAATTCGATTAAATTATGAAAAAAAAAAGTGTCAGCTTATCCGGGGAAGAAAATACTTGAATTTTCACTAAAAATTCCATAAAACAATCATTTTTAATAGAATTTCTATTAATTCTATTTTATTCCCTAATGATCTATATTCATTATTGGAGAGAATTCCCTGTCCCTGGCCCTGTCCCAGCCCCAAACCCTGTCCAGAGAAACAAATAAAAATCAGAATCAGAAAATGTTTACAGATTTCCTTCTAATAGCTCGGGGTAATTAAAAATATATATATATATTCGATATATTCTATATGTATTCTATATGTATTCTATATATTATATATGCAGATTCCGTGTGCTGTCTGTTTGCATTTGCATTTGCATTTGCATTTATCCCTCTGGAATCGGAATTCGAATTGAAATCAAATAAAAATGTTTTATATTTTTTTTTTTTATGGATAATTTTTACCTTGAAACAGAGTCGAGGGGGAACTGCAACTGAATTGTAATTCCATTTCCATTTCCATTCAAATACGGGAATGGGAAATCGAAAATTAATTAAGCCACCGGACAGGATACTCGACATGAGTATTTAACAAGTGTCCTTCAATTGCTTCATTCCTCGTCTCCTCGTCCTGTTTTTTCTCTGTTTATTTCTGGCTTAGTCCAGGCAAAAAGTGAAACCTGAAAACCTGCTCCTGCTCCTGCTCCTCCTCCTCCTGGCCAATGCGGAAATGTGGGCCAGCCAGTCGAGGCGAGGCGTCCAAAAGCCTAAAGTAACCAAACCTAATGCCAAAGCCAAAGGCAGAGCCAGAGCCTGCTCCCCATCCAGTGACGTAAATCTATTGATTATTGTTGGGGCATATGCCTCGCCTCGCCTTGCCTTGCCTTGCCATGCCTTGCCATGCCACAAGGCGGTGGCAGAGGCAGCAACGCTGACACCCAACCAAACCGCAAATACAAATTCGTGGCAACAAAAAATAAAAAAAAAAAAACAAGAAAACGCACACACATCGCAAGATAAGGTTGTTTTTTAGGGAAAAAGTCTAGCAACTAAGGGTTACCCATTGTTTTTACGATTTATATAGCATTATTATAGCTATTTTATAGCTTTTTTATACCTCTTTTTTATACCTCTTTTTTATACCTATTTTTTATACCATTATTATACCAATATACCTTTTTTTATACCATTTCTTGTACCAATATTATACCTTTTTTTATACCATTATTTTGTCCATTATTATACTTTTTTTATACCAAATATTATACCATTATTTTACCATTTTTTTATACCTTTTTAAGATTACTTTTTTAGGGTTTCCAGAAACTACAGAAATTTTCATCAAAAAATCAACAACTTTTCTCAACATTTTAAAACATTTTACAAAAAACGTTTCAAGAGCAAAAACTACAAATTAAATACAATATTTAATATAATTTTATAATAATAATACATTTTATCTATACATTTAATACAATATTGATTAAAAGTTGTAGAATTTGGTAAGAAATTCAAGCAGTTTTTGAGAAAGAAAGGTTTAAGATTGGTTTTAGTTCAAAAATTGCTTCAAAAACTGCCAAAAAATCTAAGAATTCCGATTTTAAAACATTAAAATAATGAAAATATACATGAATCCATTCGAAAATTGAAGATATTCAAGCATTGTTTTAAGAATCTATCTAAAAAACTAATAAGAAATATAAACACTCCAATTTTAAAACATTATAAAAATGAAAATATTCAAGAATGAGTTAAAATTTTGAAGATATTCAAGCAAATATTCAAGAATATGTTTGAAAAATGAAAAAAACTCAATCCTTAGATTTTAAAGCAATAAAAAGAATCAAAAAATATATAATATAGATATTATAAACAAAACTGCAATAAACAGGGTATCAATAAAGTTCATACGCTGCTTTTTTAGTAACTCAAGCTTGTTGTAGTTTTTAATTCTCCATGTAGTACCCTCCTCGTATGACTGAATGACTTCGATAGAGACGTTGGTTCGATCCAGCTAATGACCCTTCAATAACTCCCGCCATATGCCATCCGAAACACCCAATGACCCATGGAGGAAGGGGATTACGTGGTGAGAGACCTAACTTTGGGAAGGAAAACGCAGCAATTCGAAGAGCACTTAACAAGAACTTGAATATTTAAAGGCTTTTCAACACTCAATTTGTTTTCTAACTTGGGCTTTAAATTGTTTGTTATTTTCTATCTGGAAAAGGAAGAAATACCTGGGAAATACCTGGGAAGGAATAGGATTGAAAAATAGTAGAAAAAATAGGAGAAAACCTAGAGAAATTTTAGGAAGGAGTCTACGTCTATGTCAAAGCCAGAAAAGCTTCAGAAAAGTTTCAGAGGCAAGCCGGAAAAAAACGAGAAAAAAAAGTCAATTTCCGGCTGAAGAAAGGAAATGCAATTCCAAGGCAGATTCTCCTCTTGAAGTGTTTCTGAAGTATCTTTCAGAATGTATCTTAAAGTCCCAGCACTGAGAGAAAAATACTAAGAGAAAAACTAAAAGAAATCTCAAGGAAATAGGTAAGAGTTAAACCTTAAGAAAGCACCAAAAAAAAAGGAATATTTTTAATTCCTTTTAAGTTATATATTTTTCTGAAATTTTTCTAATATTTTCCGACATTTTTTCTCTATTTTGACAAAAAATTAAACGCGAAACGAAACAAAGACTGAAAATAGTTGAAATAATCCCCATTGATTGAATCCCGCAACCTTAAAGACAACAACAATCGTTTCTTGCAACTTTTTCTTGCAACCAAGTGCAATGTCAAGTGGCTTGTGGAGGCGGTCGGCGGTCGTCGGTCGGCGGTGAAGGTCGGTAGATGTCAAAGATGGAGGACAAAAGCGGCAGATGGAATAGATAAAGAGCCTTAGGAAGAGGTCCCAGCAGAGTCCTCCAGAGTCCTCCATTAAGTCCTCAGACATCGCATCTCAGAAAAAGAATTCCATCAGGTAAAAGCTTTTGCAACATTATTTTTGGGAAAAAAAGGAAAAGGATTCCTTTTTTATTGAACATACTCATCTAATGGATATAATTTCAAGTCCTTTACGAGTCTCGCCGAAAGCAAAACTTTCTGCAATGGAAAACTTTCAACAATCAACAAAAGGTCAAGCAGGCGAGTGCCTGCCAGTGGCAGGCAGCAGACACTTTACTTTTCCGGGAAAACTTGATTATTTTTTAATTAACTAATGTCCTTGATCGACCTGAATGACATTTACCCATTATCCATTATCCTAGATTGGCATTTAAAGACTTTAACGAGCGAACAAGTTTTTGGAAAAAAATTAAAGGAAAAGCGTACTCTTAACCCCAAAACATTCCTTCTAGAAACCTTACTTTCTTTTCTACTTTCTTCCCACTTTCCTTTCCCTTATCTTTTATAGAGATATAGAAGCTTATCCGGAACCAATCAGGGCTCTTGGTTCAAGTAGAAACCACTCGAGATTGGAGGAACCCAAAGCCCAAAGCCCAAAGCCCAGAAAACTAATCTAATCGAACTTTCCGTCTTTTTTGGCCAAAGAAACCCCAAACAGAGTTCTCCTTTGTCCGGCAGTTTGATGAGAAACCCGAACCCGAACACACAATGGCCAAGGAACACCTGCTGATGATACTAGGAACCCTCCTAATCCTTGCCAGAAATCTACAAGCCCTGGAGTGCTACAATTGCGACTCCACCGAGGACTCGGAGTGCGCCACAAAGCCCGGCCAGCAGCTGGAGGTGGAGGAGTGCCAGCAGGCCAGCGACCTGTGTGTGACCTCCATATCAGCGGGTGTGACGCGGAGGGGATGCCTGGCCAGGCTCTACCCCAACGGTTATTGTGCCGCACCCTGCGACCAGTGCAACACGAGTCTGTGCAACAGGCACGTCTTTCCGGCGGACAGATTGCGCTGCTATCAGTGCAGCGGCTCCGATTGCATCGATGTGGCCGCCAAGCCGCAGCTCCTCCTGCCCTGTCCCGTCTACCGGGAGGAGGATCGGTGCTACACCAACGTCATCCATCTGTCCAACACGCAGAGGGGCTGCGAGTACACCAACCTCCCGGCCACCTGCCCCCACGTCTGCCTCAAATGCAACTACAACGGTTGCAACAACGAGAAGACTGTCACGGAATCCCGCTGCCTTCAGTGCACCCATCAGAGGTTGTCTCCTAATCCGGATTGTCTCCGAGATCAGCAGAAGGAGAAGGAGGAGGATTCAGACTCCACTCAGTGCTCTCTCAGTAACTCCACAGTGAACCAGTGCGTCAACAAGGTGATGTACGGCCATCGGGAGAACTGCTACACCCACAGGAACACCCAGACGGAGGTCCTGCAACGCGGTTGCTCCACAACGATGGGATTCTTTCCCACCGGCGAGCTAAGCGAGTGCCACGGCGAGATGTGCAACTCGCAGTGCCAGGACATTGCCTGCGCCGTCTGCAACTCCACCGCGGATCCGGGATGTCGAGCGGGCAGGAGCTTGGTCACCGAAAAGTGCGCCGCCGGCACCACCGCCTGCTACTCCTGCGAGCAAGGTTAGGGTGAGTGGGTGGGGTGGTGTCCTTAATCCAGGAATAAAGAATATATTTTATCATAAAGTTTATCTTTTTTTTTTTGTGTTTTTTGAAACCCCAAAGATTCCCTTCTTTTCCAACCCTCCCCCAGACACCTTCCTGCGACGTGGCTGTGCGGATGCCAACTTCACGCCCTCCGCCCTGGGAGAGTCCTGCCAGCTGTGCCGGGACAGCGACACCTGCAATCGGTACTCCGTGAGGAGTTGCTATCGCTGCAGCGGGCAGGACGAGGAGACGGACTGCTCGGCCATGGACCTGCCCAGCGCCATGACCACCAGCAACTGTTCCAGTTCCACGGAATTGTGCGTCAGCACTCTGGTCAGCCGGCTGGACGGGATCTATACGGTGCGCGGGTGTGCCGGACAGGTGCCGGAGTGTTCCTTGAACGATCCGTATTGTATTCGCTGCAACGGAAGTCTCTGCAATGTGGCAGCCACCAAGTGGCGGAAGCACGAACTCCAGATGTCGATGCAGCCGCCAATTCTGGACAACTGGTGGTCCCTGCTGGAGTACTGGTGGTCCAGGAAGCTCCAATGGATTAGATAAGAAGCGGAAATTGTAGTGGGAGGAGAAAAAACGCCCCAAAAATCCATCAAATTTGTTTTAAAAATAACAAAAATATTAACAAAAATATTTCGATTGAATAATTAATTCCGTTTTTTATATCAAATTAATGCCGTTTACCGCTTAGTTCCAGTTAACCGTTAACTGGTTGGCCAAAAAAAGACGGAAATCAAATGCAAATTTGTTTGCCTTTGCTTTTGCTTTCATTTTGTCTTTGTTTTTGGTCTTGGGTGGCTTTTGCTTTTGTTTTTGTAGCTTTTGCTTTTGTTTTTTTGTTTTTTCTTTCTGCTTTTATATCTGCCCTCTGCAGTTTTTCGCTCTGCTTTGTTAGCTCACGCGCAGCCGAATTATAACGGTGCTCTCCTTGTTGTTGGTTTTGTTGGTTGTTGTTGCTGATAATGAAATGATGGGCTACTGCAAATAGCAACAACAGCAACAACAAGGAAATAGACAACAACAAGCCGCATAATAGCCCAGCACGCCTCTGCCCAACCCCCAGTGGCGTGAGCCTGTGTACTTTGGGGTCCGGACCTTTGATATTTTATCCTTCCGCAGGACAAACCACCATCCACCTCCCCTTTGTCGAACGTAAGTCCAACTCAAACAACCCGCCTCCTTCGGGAGAAAATCCTGGCCACGCCACTGACACTGCCACTGTCATACATTCTCCGTTTGCAATGGGGAAATATGTGTGAAAAATGTGGAAAATTTGCGCGTTTTCGGACAGGTGGTGGGTGGGGCCAGGCATGGGGCCAGGCATGGGGCCGGGCATGGGGGAGGATGATAATTAAGTTGTTTTGGTTACGCGAGAGCGAAAGCGAGACAAGCGCGTAACGAAACTTTGGCAAATTTATTAATTGAATTTGGTCGCAGGTACGCGCGGCCAAGCCGTGTGCAAGTGAGATGGAGACTGGGTGGGAGCTTGGGAGAGCAAAGCCGCACCCACACTAAAGTAAACACTACAAGAGTGACACCATAAAAGCGAATGATTGATGGACACGCCGCACAAAAGGAGGGGGAGGCGAAGTAATAGAAGACGGGTACGTGACGGGTACGAGGAGGAGGATGCTCACTGATAACGGTATCGAAACTGAAATGTCAAAGATGCTAAACAAAAGTTTTGCCAGCCAAAGAGAAAAGAGGAAAAACGGTAAAAGGGGGACAGATGACAAGGAACAGTGGATACGAGACTGGGGGAAGACAAAGCCAGAGGAGAGCGAAAGAGCATTTTAATTAGCCTGTGTGAGAGGGTGATGTGTGTGAGTGGGTGGCAGCTATGCATGTGAAAAAATAAACAAAAACAAAAAAGAAGCAAAAGAAAACAAGAGAAAAATCGAGTCTATTGTCTATTTTCAAAAAAATGTTATATTCAAAAATTGGATTTAATAATTAGGTAGAGCAAAAATAAATCTCTTTATTTCTGAAGCTTTTGGAAAAATCTACCCCCTTAAACACACCCAATAAAAACGAAAAAAAACACCCCCCGGGCAGCCCTATTTTTTTTTTTGACCCACTCTCAAAACAACTCCACAAAGTTGTACTTCCCCCGAAAGCGACGGGGCGGGGTCAAAGGTTTGTCATGCGATCCCCTCCACTGTGGGGTTAACTCTCTGCTTAACCCCCCGTTTTTTCTGCCACAAAAACTACAACGTAATTCCGAATTACTAATTCCTTAAAGCTTCAAGAGCTTATGTATCCCGATTGCTTTATGAATTTTATGAATTTATGAACAAAATTTCTCATGTTTGTGAAAGTTCCTGTAGAGAAAATCGTTCCTTAACTTCCTTGGAAACTAAATGAATTTATTTTCAAACTTTAGAAACATTATTTAAGCTAAAATATATGAAACAAGTATAGAAAACCTAAACCATTTTAAGGATAAACTAATCCTTACCCCTTCCTAAGCAAGACATTAAAGATTTTCGATGTACTTACACTTCCAGGATGCGATCACCCTTCTTGATGCCGGCCTTCTCCGCCGCCCCGTTCTCGAGGACGGCGCTCACGTGCTGCAGCGGAGCGTAAAGCTCCCCATTAATGGACCGCAACTGACCGCCCTCGGACACCTGACCGCGAACGTTGAAGCCGAAGCCCGTTTCCGTTTTGTAGATGGTGACGACACGGGGACCGTTGGCGGTGGCGGTAATACCGGAGCCACCGCCTCCACTCCCGCCGCCGGCTGATCCCATTGTGGCCACGGAATTGGCTGTGGTGGGAGGCGGCGGAGCGGGCAGATTTTCGCCAACGATGCTCATTGCTTTTGCAATAACACTTGAATAATATCTTTTGTGTGGCACACCCGCTACCCTCTACCCGTTACCCGTTACCCGTTACCCTCTACCCCGTGTTGTGGCACTTGTTTTATATTTTTTTACTATTTTTTTTTGCGTAACTCGTAACTCTGTTACAGAAACTGCAACTTCTTTTCGCGCGCACACACACGGAAAGCAGCAAACACGGAAACAGACACACGACACACGAACACACGTATAGAGACTGAGGCACCGCCACTTTTACTTTCCACTTCACTCGGCCACTGCACCACACTCCGCTCCTGCACCTTGTCACAAATCCAGCGCGGACAACGGGCCGAAAAAAAAATAATCACACCGCCTGGACGTTTGGGGTTCTTGCCTGCTGCCTAGCGCATTTTAAAGTTAGCATCTAGACGACAGATTTTAATTTTCGCATATTGCTGCAGCAGGGACCGGACCGTAGAGGTGGTAGATAGTTTGATAGGGATGTAGAAATTGTATATTTACATCGAAGTATCGATAGTCTTCGCTAATATTATATTTATATCGTAGTATCGATAATCTTATCGATGGTTTTTGTACAATTTCTGGTATTTTCGCGCGACATGTTTTATATGGTCTTTATTCGCCCTTTTGCAACAATTGTGTGCAGTTTTAAAATGTTAAAATATAACATCAATGTTTTTTCGTGTTTGAAATGGTTAATTTCAGGTTTTTAAAATCTCAAGACTTTTAGTATATTTTAAGCGTATCGGTTCGTAGATAATCGACTATCGATTAATTCGTTGTGGGCATTTAAATTTAAATTTGAATTTGAAATAAAGAGAACTTAACATATTTTGAAATTAAAACATAAATATAAAAATATTTAATGAACAAAATAATGAATAGGTCGGAGGCAGGGGCATACATGGGCCGTAGTTTGTATAACCTAAAAGAAAAGGATAATATATTTACATTTACAAGACATTTCCCAAACCAAAACATGATATTTTTTAATGCAATGCTTTCTTTTTTTTATTTTCCTTTGATTTTTCGTTTTGTTTCCGTTTGTTTTTTGTTTGTTTTTGTTTGTTTTTGTTTTTGCTTTTGTTATGTCTTGTTATGAAATTTGTTGGATACGCCTTTGAAATTGTACATATTTGGATTAATCCTGAAGCAGTCCTAAAATCGCTGCCCACTGCCTAGCTACTAATAAATTTCTCCTTACTATTTCGCGGTCATCAAATAAATATTGACAACCGGGCCATGCATAAAAACATACACGTAAAAAAATAGTGCGAAAGTGAATTTTTTTTTTTTTGTTTAACAAACGGTGTTTTGTTTTTGTTTTTGTTGTTATTTTTTCTCTCTTATTATCATTCTCATTACTTTCTTAATTGTGGTGTTAGGCTACTCACATTAAAATTTAATCGAAAAGATTATATAGTACAATAACATAAGAGCTAATAAAAAAAAAAATTGATGAATTTGAAAACCGAAAGTACTCGATAATAATACAATTATTTTCTTTTTTCTTCTTGCTTAGATAATAAAACGCTGACCGGATTTTAGGCAATAAATATCTGTATATGTATATAGGTATAAATGTGTGTTTGTGTTCTTTTTTACGTTCTCTATATATATATATATAATATATCATCCGTTTTGGTTAAAATCAAAGGGAAGTGTTTTTTTGTTTTTAATTTTTTTCTCTTAAACAGGTCCAACAAAAATTGGCTAAAACATGGCTCAAGAAGCTCAAGCTTTTCTCCTAAGTTTTTCGGTTTTTTTTCGGTTTTTCTTGTATACACATACACTATACACTTAAATCGATATTTTAGTCTAATTTAAAATAATTAAATGGTCTTAAGCGCACACGAGAAAAAATTAAAGTTTAGAGAAAACATGGAAAAAAAAAAATAAATGGGGCAATAATTAAGAATAAAAACTGAAACGGCGGCTAAAAATCTGTTTTCCTTCGACTTTGTTGGTTTTGTTTTTTGTATATAATTTTACAGTTAACTAAATTAGTTTATGCTAATATAAAATATATATATTATAGATCATATAATTACATATATATCTGTTTTGCTGGCGAGTTGAACCTATCCTGATCTGGATTCCTCGTCCTTGCTCCTAACTGAACCACTTTCTTTTTCCTTTTTTTTTTTTCTTCCATTTTTTCCTTTTTTTTTATGCATTCTAACCACCTAAAGTTGCTAAGAAATTTGTGGTGTTTTTTTCTTGTTTCTGGTTTTTTTTTTTTTTTTTGTTATTTTGGTTGATGCGAGATATAGATGCTATATAGACTGCTATATCGGCGATGATCCTGGTTCCGGTTCCTGGTTCCTGGTTCTCCTGTTCATGGTTCCTGTTCATGTTCATGTTTCTGTTCCTGTTCCTGTTCTGCTTGATTTTATATACAATTTTGGAAATTGACGAGAACTCAAACTCCAACTCGAACTCTTCGACTTCGATTTCGATTTCGATTTCGATGACATCACAGACAGATGGATTGTTGGATGAGCCGGCTTGTGGTGGCCAGGACTCAGTGGTGCTTGGCGAACAGAAGCCATCGCTAACTTGTCAGCTGCTGCTTGCGGTCCCACCACTCCTGAATGCTGGACACCATCCGGTGGCGCCGGAAGCGCAGCGACTCCACGATGCACATGTCCACGAAATCCGACTGCATCTCGTGGTCGCCCTTGATCAGATTAAGATGCTCCAACAGCAGGCTATAGTCCCTACCCGGTCGTCGAATATCCCGGAAGACTTGCAGCCGCAGATCGATGTTGTGTTTCCGGGCAGCGTCGCGCTGTTCGTCGGTGAGGATGGGCGGGTTCATTGCTGGGGCACTTAGGTCACCGTTGTTGTTGTGCGTGGGCGAGGATGAGCAGCTGGAACTGGTTTTGGTTGGTTCGGGTATCTTGCTGGGACTACTCCGGTGATTGTTGGTTATCGTTGCAGCTGATAGTCCTGTTCCAATGCTACCTGTTGTTCCTCCTCCTGCTGATCCTCCTCCTGCTGATCCTCCTCCTCCACTTCCACTTCCACTTCCACTTCCACTTCCACCTCCACTTCCACCTCCACTACTGGTCGAGTTGTTCTGATGATGATTCAGTCCACTGGCCCAGTAGTAGTGCGGATTCCCGGAACTGCTCCCCGTTCCGGCTGCCCTTTTCAGAGCGTCGAAGCTGCCAATCGAATGCTCCCCATCGGCTCCGCTGCTACTCGAATCGCTGTTCCCGTTCCCGTTCAGGTTATTGCTACCGCTGCCGCTCGACGCTCCCGAGGAACTGCTCCCGCTGCTGCCGCTGGTGCCGTTGTGGCAGGTCTGCAGGATTCTCGAGATCTCCGAGGCGTCATTGATGTCGTTGTGGCTGAAGTATGCGGAGGAGGAGGAGGAGCTCGTCGATCCCGTGGACGAAGAGCTACTCGACGCACCCGACCCAGAGATGGAGTTGCTGCTGCCCAAACCCAGAGGATTCGGTGACACTGTTGCCAGAGGCGATGGCGGCGATATCACGGACGTGTGCCCGTGTCCGAAGCCATTGGCCAGCGACAGAGTGCCAGGCTTACTGTTCCCACTCAATCCCGCCAAGGTGGCCAGCCCGAGGCCAGCTCCTCCCGTCGATCCCATGGAGCTCAGGTTGTCCAGCGGCGAACTCAGGTTGCTGCTGTAGGCGGCATGCGTTGTGAGGCCATTCTGCGGCACATAAAGCACTCCCGAGGAGCTGGGCCCGTGATAGGCTGTGGAATTCGAGGAAACATTCGGGGAACAGGCGTCGCCCCCATTGCTGCTGACCAGGACTGCGGCGGGTATGGAGGATGTCGCTGACGCTGAGGCAATCGACGTCGTGGCTATGGACGAGGATTCCGACACTGAGGCAGAAACAGAACCCGAACCGGCGGCACCAGGCGGGCCAGAACCGGCTCCCGCAGATGAAACCGTAGCTTCCGTGTCCGTCGATCCCATCATTGGATCATCGCTGATGCCGTTGATAAAGTTGTGCACGAATCCGTTGAGCGGTGTGTCCTGGTCGCTGGTCTCCTCCTCGTTGAAGTCGAAGCCCAGGCGGTCCGAGTGGGTTAGCGACATGCCGGAATCAGTGGAGGCCTCCGAGCTGGAGCTGGCAAAGCTGCTGTTGCTATCCTCGTCAAATGCCATGGAATTGGAGGAGCTATCGCCGGCCAGTCCAGCCCCCGAGGAGTCGCTACCCAGACCGCCGCTGGAGGATCCCAGGTCGCCGCTCGACGCGGAAGATATGGAACTGGAGCAGGAACTTCGCGAGTCCGTGGACAGGCGACGAAACTCAAATCCCCGAGGCAGTGGACCCGCTTTTCGCTTCCGTCCCCGGCCAGTGCCGTCCAACTTCTTGCCAGGATTGCCACTGCTACCGCCCATCATTAAGCCACTCATACCGCCGCCTACCATCCCACCAGGCATCCCGGGACCCGGTCCTGGCCCCGAGCCCGGCGGCCCCGACGACGAAGAGCCGGGCCCCGTCCCCGAACCGGATCCAGATGGCGAGCCAGGTGGGGCGCCGCCAGGGCCGTTGCCGTTGGGCGACTTCATCGGCGCCACATCACTGAGATCCGCCTCGTCCACCATCACCATGTGCTTGTCCTTCTTGTAAGGATTCCCGAACATGTGCTGCCTCACGTTCGTCGGCTCAATCTCGCGCAGCGGATTGTCCTTGTTCTTGAGATACTCCTGGTAGTTGCCCATCTCGGCGATGGGCAGGCAGTGACCGGAGTCCTTGGCCACCAGCGAGGCGGGTCGCAGGAAGGTCTCGCGCATCCGAGCGATCTCTTCAACAAGATCCCGTCGCGGTATATCAAAGGGATTCCTGTAGGAACAAAACAAAGTAATTTCTTAAATAATTCTAGAAAAAGGGACAAGCTTCTCCTACCTGTACGTCTTGGCCGACGCTTGGTGCGTCAGCTGAGGCACCACAATGGTATAGTTCTCCACCGGCTCGATCTCCGCATGCAGCTTGGCGAATGTATCCCGGAGCAGGGGATGCCGCACCAAGTCCCGCCGCAGAGCAGCGCCCGTACACAGTTTGGCGGTCTCCACCTGGCGGTATGGGGGCTTCGGCTGCTTCAGCTGCTTGTACACCTTCAGACATAGATTCTCCTGATCCTGCTTGGCCGTGTTCTTGATGTGCTTCAGCTGGTTGGCAATGGTCGGCGACAGGTAGTTGTCCACGTTCTCGGGCAGCAGGAACTGGAGCAGCTGGTACGGTACATTGATGTTGACCAAAGCCTTGCGCAGGAAGGGACAGTAGTACGGCGGAATGGAGCGGACGTAGGCGTTGAACTTGTACATCAGATCGTTCGGCGGACTCATGTTGTACTTGTGTATCAGATCGTGGAGCAGGGGCAGCAGGGCGGGATAGTTGTAGGCCAGGACGTAGAGGTGGACCTGGCTGAAGTTGGGCGCCGCCTTGAGGTAGCCGAAGGGCAGCTCGAAGCCGTGCATGCCGTTCGTGACGATCACCTGCCAGCACTTGTTCATCTCTCGCTTGTTGAGGATTTGCAGCGTCAGCGGACAGCCCTCGATCTCGTACTTATCGACCGGGAAGCTCCTCACCAGCTGCGGCTCGTCGACGGCGGGCGTGAGGATCTTCAGCTTGGGATGGGCGTCTCTGGGGGGCAGGGTGATGGCCTTGGAGTCGGGCCAATAGGGCTCCGGTAGCGGCCAGTAGCCGATGGGAAAGGTCTTTTGCGTGATGTGCTTCTGCACGTAGATCATCTTCTTGACGGGCTGGAAGACAATGTCGGGCGCAGGATCCCCGCCGGATGACGAGCTCGAGCCAGAGCCCGCTCCCCCGGCACTCGCACTCGAATCCTTGGGCAGGAGGGGCTCAAACTGCAGCACCACACCCGGTTGTACCTTCTGGACCAGGCTCTCGATGCACTGATTGAGCACGTAGTGGCTCCGGACGCGATACGACCGCCCGCCCGTCACCTCGCACATCCGCTCGATGGGGGAATCGTCGTGCGGCACCTTGCCCTCCACCCGTTCGTCAATCTTATTGCCCGGCATCCGCAGGACCAGCGAGAACAGCCGCTGATCCCAGCGGAAGGGTTCCTTGGTGAACTTCGTGCCCGGTATTTGGTTACTCAGCGGCAGTATGATCTCCTGGTGGACGCCATTCCGATACGAATACCGCCCCCCGTCCGTAATCACAATTATCACCGAGGGCTCGAGGTAAAAGGGACACCGGCCCTGGCCGTAAGTATCGATGCCGGACTGCATCCGGTTGAGGTTGAGCAGGTCGAAGGCGTTCCGCAACGACTCGCCCATGGAGGTAAGGCCGTGGCTCTGCAGGTTCTTCAGTTCGTTCATGAACGTGGCGTGGTTCTCCTTCCAGCCCGCCTTCACATTGGCCGGCGGCTCCTCGAAGGTCAGCAGCATGTAGCGATCGCCCAGGCAGTCCTGGGTCCGTTGTCGGTACTTGAGGAAGGTCTCCACGGCGCCCTTGGCAATGTCCAGATACGTCTTCTGCACCCCGTTCACATACGCCTTCTGGCACATGGACGACGAGGTGTCCACCAGGAAGAGTATGATTGTCATGGCGGTGATGGAACCTCCACTTTTCTCTTAAAGCTCTGAAACGAAAATAATAAAGTTTAATACTTTTAATTGAAATCTTGGAAATAAATCATTAACTCGGTTTGGAATAAATATTATGCAATTGTTTTTTTTTTTCGATAATTTCGATGGTTCAATATCGAACCATGACGTCAGCTTACTTATAAGGAAAATCGAAAACCATTATGGAACCGAAACACCAAATGAGTAATTACAAAATGTGTAGGAGTTTTTCAAAATAAACAAAAGTCTTGAAAAAATCTTAAATTAAAAGATCATTAAATCATAAAAATTATCCTTTAAAAATACATAAATTTAAAAAAACTCATTTTTTTGTTTCAAACAGTTTTGAAATAATCGAAATTGCATAAAATTTTGAAAAAATATAAAAGTCCCAGCTGATCGTAAGCTTTACTTACCGTTATCTTTCTCTTTGTCTCTCTCTCTCTCTCTCTTCCTCTTTCTCTACGCACTTAGATGCACTTTCTCCTTCTCTTTCTCGCTCTTTTTTTCTTTTCGCAGCAATGCTTGCTATCTTTCTCTTTGTAATTTGTTTTTGCTTTAGCTCTGGCTGCGTTCGTTATGTTTGTTTTTGTTTTTGTTTTGTTTGTTGCTTTATCTGTTTGTGTGTGTATTTTAGTTATTGTTTACGTTGTTAACAGCGCTCGGTTGCCTCTTGCTTTTGCTTTTGCTTTCGCCGTTAGCTTCGGCTGCTTTTACGTTTGCTGCTTTTGCTGCAAGCGCTTTTTCTCTTGTCCTGCGGGGCTTGATCGATGAGCTCTTTTTCTGCGTTTCGCTGTGCCGCTTTTATAGTACATGTTGCGCGAAACAGCTGACATTTGGACTGGATGAGCAACAACAAACTGGAACGATAGAAATCGAAACGAAACGATAATGAAACGAGCATGCAACTGGTCCGGCGGTCGGTAATGAAGGTTGCGCATACGCACTGTATGCAGCAATCGATCGATAGATATGTCTAAAGATAATACTAATTGCGATTTCCTAAAACTGCGTAATCACTGTCATCGCACAAACACACACAGACTCGCACACAATTGCACACACAAAATATGTGCTAATTAGCAACGGAATCAACTGGCTTATGGCATTAAGTCCCATGGGGTCGCTCCTCAAGATGTTTGCTGTGCATATTTATGAGAAAAATGCTTTGACACAAATCTGAATCCACTCTCTCGACTCCACTCGACTCAATGCTATTCGTCCGGGCTCCTCCTTACCCTCCTTTATCTATCTATCTATTCCTCCTCCTCCTTCTACTCTAGTCTGCTCTGCTTGATGCCCCACTACGGAGTCATTCACTCGACGCCACTACGCTTCGTTGGCGTTGCCTAGAGATGATCCCGTGACCCAGGTGGGTTCACGTGGCTCGTGAGTGGAGCGAGACAAAACTAGCATAATTGTACATTTTTTAAAAGAAAAATAAGATACTCTTTATACTCAATAAGTTATATAAACATTTATTTCATATAAATAAATGTGTGAATAATCAAAGTAAATAATTGAAATATTTTCCCTGGTTACACAATTTCCATGCTCAACTCACGATCGAAAAGGCGCATCTCTGTTTGCTCTCAAAAAAAAATAAAATAAAGCGAGAGAGAGCACAGGGGGCAGATTATAGGTGGCCAGAGAGCGGAAGAAAGAGGGATTGGGGATGCCAAAAGGAATGCCATAGCTGGCGATAGAAAAACTCTACGAATGCCGGGATCGGGATAACGATCGCAGTCGCAATCGGCTAACCTACTTTCAAATCCCCACCGCCCCCCACACAACAATTCTGGAGCCGGGACTGCTCGAGCCGAGCCGAGCCGAGTTTGGCCCTGAGTTGTATAAACTTCGAGTAAGAGCGTGTTATCACTGCTACGACTAATTGACTCTGAATTCGAGTGCAAAACATTCAATTTCTATTTGAATAAGAGCGCAAACACACGCATACCAGCACATGTGGATATGCACACACACACGGCCACGAAAGTAGAGTTGCCAAAGATCGAGTGAAAGGCCACTACTCCACAAACAGGTGGGAAGACTTCCAAAGCGTAGTATATAAAACGTTAAATATTTTTTTAATATTACATAGACATTATCTAAATTACACTTGTAAATTGGGGCTCCAGGTTAGAGCGTCTGGCAACCCTGGCTCCCGTGTGGGAGGCACGGGAGCGGGTGCCCAGGGGGAGGGTGATTGGCCTATTGTGTTAAAAGCTCACACACACGGCAAAACAAAAAAAAAAAGGAAAAAAAAGAAATGTAGGGGAGACCACTTCAAGTAATCGAGTTTTTGTGGCTAATTAATCTTGTCAGTGCGGGGGGGGTGGTCGTGGTTGGGCTATATTGCTGGGCTATAATGATACGTCGGAATTCACTTATGCAGCCGCAGCAGCACCAGCAGCAGCGGCAGAGTTGCCAAAGCAGCACAAACTTGGCGATAAACACAATATTCGTAAGATAATGCACTCAATGCGGGGATGGGGGACGAGGGGAGTGGACTGTCGGTTTATTGATAAACACATTTTGACAACACGCTTTATTGTTTTAAGAAGGAATTTCTGATTTGCATGTGATTATCAGGTTATCGTTATCGGAGCGCACTTTCGATTTACGGCTCGCGTAGGCGCCAAAGTTTTCGTGATTTGAATTCGGCACATTGGCACTAGTGGCAAGTGCCAGAAATGACCGGATGACACACAGATCGCCACGCCAAAGCCGATTGACCTTAGGCTTTCCGGCCGGAATTTAAGGATAATCGCCAGTATAAGATTCCATCGCCACCGACCAAAAACAGCCGCACTCACTCACACACACACAGCATCACCATCATCACCATCATCGCCAGCAGCAGCAGCAGAACTGGCACAAGTACTTCGGGCGAGAGTTTCAAAAAGCACTCAATTAACCAAACAACAAACGCTCTACGGCTACGGCTAAAACCACACAAAAAAATGTTCTAAACAAAAATAAAATTTCAAAAAAAATGCACACTAGCAGCTCCAATACTTGCAATAATTTCGATTAGCTTCTAACCCGCGCCACGATTTTTATTCTGTTATATTTTTACTTTGTGCCAACAAAAATTTATCACCACCGCGAACACACAGGCAGGGGAACAGGCACAGGCACAGGCATAGGCACACATACGCAGCTCAGCACTCGCGCGGGAGAGGGGCTCCGCTAGAGAAAACACGAGAGGAAGGGAGAGAGAGGGAGAGCGGGGACGTGTATGTGGCTCGGCACGAACAGCCACCTCGCTCGCTCGCACTTACGTCCTTTGTGTACTGCTTCCCGCTCGCACACGCTCCACTCACGCACACTGCACTGCATTCACACACACACACACGTACACGTCTTCGTCGTCACTGTTGTTGCGTCGTCGCCGTGGCCGACGTCCGCTGTTTGCCGTTCGCTGACTGCGTCTTCTTCTTTTCCACGGTGTGCTGGTCCCGAGCCAACCTCTCGGTTCAAAATTTCGGACAAAAATGGACAGGGGAGTGTTGTTTTCAGTGTGGATTTTCAGTGTTGCTTAGTGTAGCCTTCAGGGTTGTAATAGGTGTTGTGGAAGTAAAGAATTGACAGGGTAGGATGTCGATATTAACATATCGAAACAAATATATTGGAGGATTTCTAGGACATTAATAGTTTGCCCGTTCAACAAAATAATGGCACCATTTCAAAATATTTTTAAAAAATTTTGCTTGTTGCATTTCTGGCTTAAAAATAAAAAGCGGAAATGCTTCTTTATATGTCAAGTCACATTGGGTTTAAGATATTGGAAACTAAAGATTGGTTATCGTCTTAGGGCGCCAGATTAAAATTTAAAATTCGATAAAAATATCGGCTTTTTTGACAAACTTTAATACAAATATTTAAAAAGGGGAGACGGACAATATAAAATAACACTTGTTACATAGCAATGATTAATATTTTCATTGTTCTATAGTAAAATTATAGTATAATAGATTACACTATATTCCCGATGACTTATCGTTATCGAATTCCACCGCAACACATGTTTTCCCGGCTTTGGCGCGCAAAAATAATAAATAATATTTATTATTTGCCAGCAATATGCCGGAAAGTGTTATCGCCGGTATACCGGTGCACTTTCCCTTCGAGCCGTACCCGGTGCAGCGGGCGTACATGGAAAAGGTTATCCAGTGCCTGAAAGATGGAACAAACGGAGTTCTGGAATCTCCCACTGGAACGGGTAAAACCCTGAGCCTGCTGTGCTCCTCGCTGGCTTGGATCCGCACTCGCCAATCAGACCACAAGCAGCAGATGATTAAGCTGGATAAAAGTGCAGAAATGATGGGCGCCGCTGCCGGAGGAAGAGGTGGCCCGGAACTCTCGGATCTGGCCAAGACCATGGGCAAAGCAAACAACTGGGGAGTTCCCAAAGTGATCTACGCTTCACGGACCCACTCACAGCTGACCCAGGCCATGCGGGAATTGAAACGCACTGCCTACTCCAACATGCGGTCCGTGGTCCTTGGTTCAAGAGACCAGCTCTGCATCCATCCGGAGGTGTCCCGGGAAGTGGGCAACTCCAACAAGGTCAACATGTGCAAGCTGCGTGTCCACTCCAAGACCTGTTCCTTCCAGTTGCGTGTGGAGTCGAAAAAGGATCATCCAGACTTCCGGGGGCCCAGCATCATGGACATTGAGGATCTGATCAAGGTGGGCCAGAAGCTCAAGATGTGCCCGTATTATGCGTCGAAGGAACTGGTTCCCCAAGCCGATATTACCTTTATGCCGTACAACTACCTATTGGATCCAAAGGCGCGCAAGGCGAACAAGATCGAACTGGGAAACACAATTGTGATCCTCGACGAGGCCCACAATATCGAGAAGATTTGCGAGGAGTCCGCCTCGGTGCAGATCAAGTCCTCGGACATAGCCATGGGCATCGAGGATGTCACGCACATCATGAAGACGTTCGCCAGTGACACCCCGCAGGACACGGCCGGAGATGAGCCGAAGGACTTTACGGTCGATGATCTCACGCTGCTTAAAGAGATGCTTCTGGAGCTGGAGAAAGCCATTGATGCCGTGGTGGTGGATAATCCCATTGATGGAGCCACGTATCCCGCCTCTATGATCTACGAACTTCTGGGAAAAGCTAATGTAAGAACTGGAATCTTTCGGTTTATTTGAATAATTATTCTAATTCTATCCCTTAGTTCACGTATGGCAACTGTGCCACTATAGTGTCGCTGCTGGACAAGCTGGTACAGTATCTAATGGTGGCCTCGCAGCAGCAGATGAGCCTGCGAAAAGGCGGAAGCTTCACTATGCTGAGCGACCTGCTGACCATTGTCTTTGCCAACAAGGAGAGCGTAATGAGCAAGGTCCACACCAGCTTCAAGGTTCATGTCCAGGTGGAGGAGCCCAAACAGCCGCCGGGAAAGTCAGGACCGTCTAAACCACAAGGCGGCTGGTTAGGCAAAGCAGCTTTGACAGCCAGCGCCACCAAAGCGGCGAAAATTATAAATTTCTGGTGCTTCAATCCAGGTTTCGGAATGGAACAGTTGCTCAATACCCAGGTGCGAAGTGTCATCCTCACGAGTGGTACTCTGGCGCCATTAAAACCCTTGATTGCTGAACTGGCAATACCGGTGGCCCAGCACCTGGAGAATCCTCACATTGTGGACCAGTCGCAGGTGTACGTCAAAATCATAGGAACTGGACCCGATCGTCAACAATTGATTTCCAACTACACAAATCGGTGGGTTTTCTTTAGTTACTTTGGGCGCTCTTTTACAATAATGTTCCTGGTTTTTTTCCAGTGATAATCCCAAGTACATAAGCTCCTTGGGACAAACCATTTTAAATGTCTCCCGCCTCGTTCCCGATGGGTTGCTCGTCTTCTTTCCCTCGTATCCGATGCTAAACAAGTGTGTCGACGCCTGGCAGGCCAGTGGCCTTTGGGCGGACATAGCCTGCAGAAAGCCCATTTTCCTGGAGCCGCGTGGCAAGGATCAGTTCACAAGTACCATGGAGGAGTTCTACCAGGCCATACGCGACTCCAAGGGTGCCTGCTTCATGGCCGTTTGTCGTGGCAAGGTTTCAGAGGGTCTGGACTTTGCGGATCGCAACGGCCGGGCGGTGATCATTACGGGTCTGCCATTTCCGCCTCTCAAGGATCCCAAGGTTATACTCAAGCGCCGCTATCTGGAGTCTAATCGCACCAGAGAGAATCAACTCCTCAGTGGCAACGAGTGGTATAATTTGGAAGCGACGCGAGCCGTTAACCAGGCCATTGGTCGTGTTATCCGTCACCGCAATGACTACGGTGCCATTTTGCTTTGCGATTCCCGATTCAAGGATGCTGCTCAGGTGCAGCAGTTGTCCAAGTGGATACGCGGACACCTCGGCGACCGGCCACAGTGCTCGCCTTTTGGCCCGATTATCCGGGAACTGCGTCAGTTTTTTAAGAATGCCGAGACCACTGTGAGTTGAGGGATTTATTTAGCTTATTGTTTCTAACCAAGGTAATACTTTAAGATGAAGCAGCCGGATGAGCGGGAATCAGGTGCGCCTTTGGAAACGATAGTCAAAACGGAGGACGAGCCTTTGGCGCCCATCACCCAGATAAAGCGGGAACCCGGCTCTTATGCCACCTTTAAGTCGGCCAATGAATCAGCTATGTAAGAAAATTATACAATTTCTTTTAAAAATTGTCAGTACAGTTTCCTGTTTATTTCCAGGAAAGTAGAAATGGCTAATTCTATTAAAACGTGGACACCTGCCGACTATGCCACCGCCGCTGGACGAACGCTTGGCAGTAGCTCGGCGGCCCCCAATGCCATGGACTTTATGAGCCGCCTGGACTCCAATGTTTCGGTATGTTCTGGTTAGTATATTAAATACATTTAACTAATTTAGTTCTATTTCCTTCAGAGCATTGATTTTAATTGCATGGATAATGGGAGTAACTCTTCCGGTCTGGTGAAGATCCACAAACGGGAACGCACCTCTCCTACCTCCTCCCAATCATCTAGCCAAGGCCCCAAGAAGCGGTATAAGCTAGTGGAAAATATCAGTACTGTTAAGGTGGAGCCGGAGGTTAAAAAGGAAGCTCCCACAGCAAGAGCGGATTTCCTGCGAGAGGTGAGTTTGGTTTCTCTAAAGAACTTATTAGTTCCTATAATGTTCTTTCTATATTCCCCACCAGATTCGGAGTCTTGTCAGCCAGGATCAGTTCCGTGCCTTTGGCCAAGCCCTTCTAGAATACAAAGACGGCAGTAAAGATAAATTCGAGGCCTTGATGGTGGTCCTCTTCGAGGTTTTATCTGGACCACGATGTCGCTATCTTTTGGTCGGAATGCGAAGGTATTTAAAAAATGAGCACAGGGCAGAGTTTGATTTAAGATTAGCCAAGCTGGAATAGGGCTAGTGAAAAGTGATTCCGTTTATTTGTTTTTTTTTTTTTAATGTTTAAAATGTAATTAAATAAATTCAAAACTCTAAAGACTACTTTGAAGTTTTTCAAACTCAATAAAATCCCAATATTCAAATTCAAAGCGAAATAAATCAACGGACAAGTTGGCAGGCTGCATGGAAATAAATCTGCAAAGTGCAGCCAGGGCGCCGCATCCAATAAGTTCATTGCCAAACGGCCATTCCACACACATCCATGCATGCGGTATCCGTGTCCCAAATCGGAATACGAGTCCGAAACCGAACCCCAAAACCGAATGGGACGACAACTGTTTCCACTTGCCATTGGGACGCACTCGCGTGGCAACAATCGTCCAGTTCGGAGCTCACACAGCAGCTGCAGCGGCAGTTGCTGACAGGCGCCCTAACATATATATATATATATATATATATATATACATAAATAGTAAACACCTCCAAATAGCGAAAGATATACCAATGAGTATATAGTATATAGGAAAAGTAGGTGCAAGTTGTGAGGACTACGAGTCAGGCAGAGCCTTCTGGTTGAAAGCGCGCATTTAATTTGCTTTGCTTGGGCACGCAGTAAGTTGATTTTGCACTTGCAACAAGTTAAGGTGGCTGGCTGCTGGTACGTGTTTTCCAGCGCCGTGACCTTGGCCTAGTTGCAACCTTAATTGCATTTGCCGTCATCAAATTGCACATGGTGGAGGAGGTTAGTTGTTTAAAACAGACGGGCATTGTGGTCGCCATGCCCAGCCAGGTTGCAACGAGCACCGCAAATCCAACAGTAGCACCGCAGCAGCAACATCAACTCCAGCAGCAGACACATCAACTCCAGCAACAGCCACAGCAGCACCAGCAGGCGCAGCAGCCACAACAACAACAACAGCAGCAACACCCCCACCCACAACAACAACAGCAGCAATCACAACAACATAAGCAACAGCAACAGCAGCAGCTTCTTCAGCAAAAGCAACAGCAGCATCAGGCTCTGCAGCAGAAACATCAAGCCACACAGCAGCAGTCGCAGCAGCATCAGCAACTCCAGGCTCACCAGCAGCAACATCTCCACCAGCAGCAGCAGCAGCAGCAGCAGCAACACCACCATCAGCAGCAGCAGCAGCAGCCACACCAGCAGCAGCATCATCAACAGAAACAACACCAGCAACTCACCAGCAACATGAGCATGTTGTCGGTAAAGGGAAGTCGCTACCTATGGACCGATCGGGAACTATTGATGCATTTGCAGAACTACACGCCGCTCATACTTCTCATCGACTTTGTGGAGAAGACACGGACCAAGCGATTCTACGAGAGCTCCGAGCGCTACGAGATCCTCATGCTTGTCTTCATCATGCGCAAGGGGGCGCCGTTTTGTGAGAACAAGCGCTTCCCGGCCGAGTACTGGGTCAATCTCTCCGTCGGACCCATTGCCGAGGCCTTCGACCGGCTGCAGGCCGCCATCGATATACCCGATCCCCAGTTGCCGATCCACATGAGCGTCACGGACCTCACCAGCTGGAAGCAGATGTTTGACCTGGCCATGGTGGACATTCGCCGCTTCGCCTACTACACGGATCCCCTGCAACTGGCCGATGCCGGGGTCTTCAATCGGATCACCTTCGAGCAGCGATTCGGTATGCAGTGGCAGGAATGAGTGTTACTGAACAAAGGGATTGATACAGGACACCCACTATAGGTTACTCTAGCACGGCCCAGAGCCAAAACAAAACAAAAACCAAAAAGTATTAAGCACAAACAAACACACGTCCCATTATTGTAGGGTAGGTCGGTAATAATTCAGATGCATGTAAACTTTAATTTAAGCTTAATTTCGTAAATTGAACTCAATTTGTTCTTTGGCCAACGAAAAAGTGAACTTTACCTCTTAATTTATTAGTAAAATACAATTCAATATGCTTTAAAACAACTTGTATAATAATAATTAAGATGAATTCAGTTAGGTCTTTTGAAATTCCCAAAAATATTAACGACCCACCATACAAATTATAGTTGTTGAATGTTGAATTACAAAAATGCATAAATAGTGGAATTTACATACTATACTGTGCCTTCTTAACTTCTTCCTGGCCCAGACATCTCTATTGTGTTTCCCGTCTAACTCCTATCCATCAAAATGTTCCTGTAAAATCTGTGAATCACTTCAACACGCTCGTGTACTCGTTGTAACTTAGGACCCAAAACTGCTTTAATTGGAAATAAACGTTAATTATTGTTGCAAATGCTAGCATTGACTTTTTATCTATTCATACACTGACTTGATTTGAAAACAAACTATTTATAAATTATTTAAAAATTAAAAGATTCCCTACCAAAGAATCACGTCTGCCTTTTGGCCCGATCGAAGATGCCCAGGAGCTTGCCGCGGGTCATCTCTTTGGCCTCTCGTAGTCCCAGTTGATAAATCTCATCATGCATTGATTTTATCTTATCAACCAGCTCTTCCGGAGTGAGTTTCGCCAGCTCTGAAACATTGAAACATTTGTGTTCTTCAATACAATTTAAAACAAATAGTTCAAAACACTTACTGTGTATCTTGGCCATGTCATCCGTGGTCAGATTGTTGCCAAAATCCACACTGGGCGTATAGATGGGTGTATCGCTCATGGTGAGGAACTCGTCCATTCCGGGAACTGCAAGCCACGAAAATGTACGTTAAAAATGGCGCCAATTGACACGCGTTTTGGTTACTCACATCGCTCAGGCCACTGCACTGGGGATTCGCGCAGCGTCTCCATGGATATAAGCTCATCCTCCTGAGACTCTGTCCTATCATGGGTGTCCTTGTGTGGCTCCACGCCGGACAACCGTGTCTTTCTGAGCGTTGAGAGCCCCGCATTATTCTTGGATTCCTTGTCACATTTCAAAATGATTTCTGGGGTGTACGCCACGGAAAATATTACTTAGCTGCATTTTGGGTATATATTTAATAACCACCTACCTGGTGAGAACACCTCTAGATTGGTTTTCGCTTTGTTCATCACTTAAATTTGGAATTTGTTTTGGTAAATAAAATAATTAAAAATACGATGCAATGCCGATGTTACCACATAGTTGATATGTTGGCAGTGCTGCCACGTGTTATCAGACAGTGTTGGGAAATATCGTTTATCGTTAGCTATCGATTCCATGCCAGGGAATTTGTCTTGCCATTCATTTATTATTTTTGGTAAACAAAGGAAGCTTTTAGTCGCAATTGTTTCTTTTTTTTTTCAAAAATTAAATTTAGTATGCATTGTATCGGTAAAATTTTCGTTGTTTGAAACAGTGCAGGTTGGTTATGTGAAAAGAGAAGGGAGTGCAACGGACATCGCGGTCTCTCTTGCTCTCGCGCGTAAATAGAAGACACAGTGCCATCGAAAGCTGTCCGACCATGTGTTCGCCAAAAACAAACGTGCCATGAGCTCCGAACTAAAGTTAAAAGAAAGAATATGAAAGGATTGAGTGGTGGTGGCTTTAATTTTTTAAAGTATAACTTCTTAATTTGGTAAACTTTTCATTTATGTCAAAAGAATTTGTATGTTAAATTATTTGTTAATTCTTTTTTGTTTTCCGTTAGTTTCTGATTTGATTTATTTTATTAATAATTTGTTAATTTATTGCGCCTCAACCACAGACTTTCCTCTGCTAGTGTGGAGCGTGGCGCATGGCGCTCATGCTTTCTTTGGTTCCGTTAGACAGCTTTCGATGTTTCAGTCTTTTTTTGGGTTAAAAAATTTAAAATTAAAGTTTAATATATCGCTTTAAAGTATCAATATATTTGATATTTGTGATATATTTTAATTTAATAAAAATTTAAAATACTGTAAAGTCCCTCTCTGGCTCTCTCTCTCTCTCTCGCTCGACACAACATGCTGCGTGTTGTGCCAAAAAGAGACGGATGTCGCACCTCTTTTTTTGGCACAACACGCAACCTGTTGTGCGGAGCGAGAGGCAAATAGAAGATCCCATAAGTACCTCTCGCTCGAACACACCTCGCTCGGAACCAACCTGCTCGTCAAACTCGAGCATGTTCGGAGTGAGGGCCGTAAATGTCGTGAAAAGTATCTCAAAAAAGTATCTTACAAAGTATCTTTTACTCTGACTACATTCACATTCACCTGTTCCGTTCCGTTCCGCTCCCCTTCTTTCCAACTTAATTACGTTCACGACCGATTTTTTTTTTTATATTTTGGTTAGCTTTAGTTGCTGTTTTATTGTAACTGGCTATAATTGGCGCCAATTTCGAAAACCGCGTATAGAGTATTCATTTCCTCTATAAAAGTTAATATCAAAATCAAAACGAAAATCGCAATACACGACTGTTGCCCCCTGTTGTCCCGCTGACCCGCTGACCCCTTCCGCTGGCGAACACCCTGTGCCGTGCCACCTCCCTCGTGACAATCTGATGGCAGCAAGCAAATTCCCCTCCAGCTCCAAAACAGCCGCCACCCACTTCGAAGCGACATGTGCAAAGATCTCGGCCTTTTACTTTGACCTGGACAACACACTGATTCCCACAAGAGCCGGCGATTCCAAAGCCATCAGAAAGGTGAGTAATTTTTGGTTTTTTTTCTTCAGTTCGTAAAGCCCAATTCCAATTCCAATCCCAAACCCAAACCCAATCTCAACCCCCACCCCCGAGTGGGGTGAAAGTGCGCAGCTCCGATAGAAAATTTTCCACTGGTTACGTATACGAAAAATCCCGCGATAGCACACGCTTTCAACAAACAAAAACAACAAAAACATAAAAATACATAAATTTCGGTTTGTTTACTTTTGTGGCCATGGAATGGCTTGGCTTTCAATGCAAGACTGCAAGATTTTGTAGAGCGGACAGTGGAGAGTGGAGAGTGGAGAGCGGAGAGTGGAGAGGGAAATGCACTTCTTATCTTTATCTTTCGATTTGAACACGTGAAGGCCTTTTGCCGAAAATGTCATGTCCCAAAAAAAGATTCGATAGTAAATGCAAATATATATATCAAAGTATATATATATGTATATATATATATAGGTATATTTATAGGAGAAAAAGCGCATTCCGGTTGTCTAGCCACATTTATATATTTACCGCGAACTTTAAAAAAAGTTTATCGTTTCAATTTTTTTTTATCAGAATCGAACTCTGAGCTGACAACTTGCAAGAAATTGCGAAAATCACGCTTCCTTTCTATCTAATCTAGAATTCCTTTTATAGCCAGACTCTGGCTATAGACAGAGATATAGAATATATATATTGTCTATATCTTAAAATATATTTAAGGTTTCTGACACAACAAGGAAGTACAATTTAGCAATTTTACAACAATGGCAAAAAGATATATTTTTGGCAGCACTCAGAACTTGGCTAAAAGCCTTTCAAATCTTTCTAATAGAAACAAAACGAAAAACTAATTCAAGTAAATTATTTTTAAAACCTTAATTTAATGATTTAATGATGAATATTTATTGGTTTTCAGAATTCATAAATAAAAACTTGTTAATTAGGAATATAAATATTCATTATGGATCGGTTTTTTTGGTTTCTTATCTTGCGACCTTTTGACCCAATTTACAGAAGAGTTTATTCAGCTTTTTCGGATTTTATTGTTGGTATTTTTGTTTTTGTTCCACCAAAAAATCGCGCCACACCCTCATTTTCAATTATTGAAATACGTTGGGCGTATCAATTTAATTTCGACTTTTATTTATAGCATTTATGTTTTTTTTTTCTGGGATTGATGATCTTTCGATGTCAATCAATATCGTTTTTTAGCTTATTTATAAAAAAAAAGATGTTTATTGATCATTTAAGCACAGATAGTGGGTTTGTTTCTTGGGAAAATATTTCTCCAGAATTCTTGGAATTTTCCAAATCCATAAAAAAACTTTAGCTGCGCCTGCAATTTTTTGGAAAATATTTCTCCAGAATTCTTGGAATTTTCCAAATCCATAAAAAAACTTTAGCTGCGCCTGCAATTTTTTTTTTAACCGAAAGTCTGTTCTGTAATTTCTTATAATATGTATATCAATTGCAGTTTAATCAATCCACTGATACCATATTGATGTTATAATGATTACGGCATAACATTTTGATTGAGTAAATGCACTGTAAGAAATTCCAAAGTAATATAATCTTTTTGCTGATTTATTTTCAAGTCCTCAAGTATGTTTTTTCAATAACTACCATAATTTCCATTTTCCATTTGTGATTCATACAGCTCGCGGATGTTTTAGAGTCGCAATATCAATTCAACAAGGATGACGCCGCCCAGGCCACCCAAAACTTCCTCAAGGCCTTCCGCCGTTGCCCGGACAACTCGCAGACCTCGCTGGATTCGTGGCGCACCCACTTGTGGCGGGAGTCGCTGCCGCCGCGTCACAAGCACCTCGCCGAACAGATCTATCCCCAGTGGCTGAAGCTGCGATATCGCTACCTGGCCGTGCCCACGGACTATGTCCAGCTGCTGCTCCGGATGCGCCAGGCCGGCTATGCCTTGGCTTTGATCACCAACGGACCCTCGAACGCCCAGTGGGAGAAGGTGGCCAAGCTGCATGTTCGCGGCTACTTCGACTGCGTCCTCGTCTCGTCCGATCTGCCGTGGGAGAAGCCACATCCGGAGATCTTCTATGCGGCCTGCAATTTTCTCAATGTCAAGCCGCACGAGTGCGCCATGATTGGCGACAAGCTGGAAACAGACATCAAGGTGAGGAGGAGGAGGAGGAGGAGGAGGAGGAGGAGGAGGGGTGGCTAATGAATCATCCGGCGATTCAATTGCCTTTCATAAGGGTACGGGTTTATTTTTGTACACAAAACCATATTTCTTACTTTGATTGCAACGGGGGAAATGTATAATTAACATCTGGTTTGATTTACATTTATTTATATTTTTTTTTTTTACTATTTTTCCAATACATTTCCTATTTCTTTGATTAACAAATGCCATAAAGAGGCATGGGAAGTACCGGTTATCGTATAATCGGGTATACCCCTTGTAAAAATTTATTACTTTCTTGATATAAAACATGAATCATTCCCTAATCTTTAATCAAAAGTTACTTTTAGAAAGTAAAACGCAAATTCCGATGCAAGGTTCAGCCGCCGCAAAGGCAGGAAATAATTTGCTAAAAATAGAATAAATTCGGTAAAGCTAAAAATAAATGAAAAACAAAATTCCTCGCAATTGACAGACAGTTTTTGGCGAGAAAGTGAAACTTTCAGATATTAAGTAAGTTTTAAAAATACATTTTTTTTCGATCATTTTCAGGGCGGTCACCTGGCCCAGTTGGGACTCACTTTCTGGACCCCGTTGAGCAGCAGCAGCTCGGCTGCCCAATCCCTGGAGGATGTGGAGTACAAGCCGCATGTGAAGCTGGGCAATCTCCTGGACATGTACAAGTACTTCCCACGCTTGAATGCCGTCGTCCCGCCGGAAACACCGACATCCTTGCGTCGCCGCGGCAGCCAAATGAGCAGCGGCAGTGGTAGTGCCACCACCAGTGGCACCACCATGGGCTCCAGCTCCACCGCGGGTGGAAGCTGCGAGCCGGCAGGCACCTCGCACAATACCTTCCATCACCAGAGACACCATCAGTGGGTGTATCGTCGCGGCGGATCTTTGCCGGCGATGGATTGCTCCAACAGCGAGACGGAGAACAGTTGCGATAGCTTTCTTTAAAATTAGATGAAACAAAAAGCAAGATCCAGGATCAGGAATCATAATGGAAAATGTACCTTCAGTTTACAAAACTACAAACAAAACAAAACAAAAAAAAAAAAAAAAACAAAGCAAAACTAAACAAGAAACCTAAAGGATATATATATTGTACTAGAAACAAGAAACATAAATTAGAAATGAACAATGAGGATGCACAGATTTATCAAGAGAAGTAAGGAGCAAAGTATGACAGAAAGTTAGAAGGAAAGTAAGGAGAAAGGACTAACAGTCAGTAGGAAGAATCGGAAACGCATGCAGGAATTTAAAGTTCAACTATTAGCGGGTTAAGCCCGGAGTTACGATGAATCTCGATATCTGCCATTAAACTAAAATTAAGGCTAGAACAGAAAATTGCAAAAACCACAAATTACAAATTAGCTAAAACAATTAAAAAAAAAACAAACAAATAGAAGAAACAAATATATTAAAAAAGAAGGAGAAGAAACAATTAATATGCAAATTGAAAGAGACAGGATAGTAGCGAACCAAATGTATTTTTCTAAGCGAATTTTCTGTCACATGTTTTTGTAAATTAATACGACACGCAAGGCAACTAAAAACAACAACAAAATTATATAGAGATGATATTGTAAACTAAACCAAATCAAAACCAGACATCAAGCCACATCCCACACCCCATACACCCACATATACCCACACGTAATAAACCTTTTTTCAGACACAAAAAACAAACAAACAAACAAAAAACAAATTAAATGTTTTAGCCAAACACCTGATATGGGAATGTATGTGAAAAGAAAAAACTAAAAACAAAAAAATGTTAACTATTGTCTTAGTCGTAGATTTTAGCTGATACCGTTAGTTTAGCTGCAGGTTCGAATCTCATCTTGATATTTGAGCTTGGCAAATTGTTATTTGCAAATTGCAAAAAACCCTCCAAAACCCTTAGAACCCAACAAAAAAGCCCACAACCCAATCCCGATCCATATCCATATTTTCCCCCCAAAAACCTCTTCCAAATCGAAGCAACCTTTCCCATTCCCATACCCCTCACAAATCGTTGGATATTCCGCACTCAAAATCACTCGATCAAGCCACATGGATGATATATATGATATATGAATGATTTATGGATATGAATATGTATATCTGAGCACTGTTGATCATCAATATGAGCAATAAATGACACATAAAGCTACAAAAAGAGTTTAATTCAGGGTTTCGCAGAGCTTTTTTTAGCTCAGTGTAATTTTCACGCTGTTCTTTCACTCTGTGAATATTTTGAATACCATTTTGGAATCAGAACTTCATTCTCCGTTTATCTGCATTCAAAGATATGGATAATAGATCAAAAAAATTTTAGCCCTATTTTTCCCGATTTTTTAAAAGGGGTACCATCATGATTTTTTGCAAAAATCGACTCAGCCAATTTTTGGAGGTTTTCTTCCACTTTTTTATGAATATTTTGAATATTCCTTAACCGATTTTGAAATGAAATACCATTTTGGAATCAAAACTTCATTCTCCGCCGAACTGCATTCAAAGATATGGAAAATCGATCAAAAAAATTTTCGACCTATTTTTCCCGTTTTTTAAAAGGGGTACCATCATGATTTTTTGCAAAAATCGGCTCAGCCAATTTTTGGAGGTTTTCTTCCACTTTTTTATAAATATTTTGAATATTCCTTAACCGATTTTGAAATGGAATACCATTTTGGAATCAGAACTTTATTCTCCGTTGATCTGCATTCAAAGATATGGAAAATCGATCAAAACAATTTTCGACCTATTTTTCCCGATTTTTAAAAGGGGTACCATCATGATTTTTTGCAAAAATCGGCTCAGCCAATTTTTGGAGGTTTTCTTCCACTTTTTTATGAATATTTTGAATATTCCTTAACCGATTTTGAAATGGAATACCATTTTGGAATCAGAACTTCATTCTCCGCCGAACTGCATTCAAAGATATGGAAAATCGATCAAAACAATTTTCGACCTATTTTTCCCGATTTTTAAAAGGGGTACCATCATGATTTTTTGCAAAAATCGGCTCGGTCTTGTTTTGGAGGTTTTCTTCCACTTTTTTATGAATATTTTGAATATTCCTTAACCGATTTTGAAATGGAATACCCTTTTTGGAATCAAAACTTCATTCTCCGTTGATCTGCATTCAAAGATATGGAAAATCGATCAAAACAATTTTCGACCTATTTTTCCCGATTTTTAAAAGGGGTACCATCATGATTTTTTGCAAAAATCGGGTCAATGCAATTTTGACGCTTTTCTTCCACTTTTTTATGAATATTTTGAATATTCCTTAACCGATTTTGGAATGGAATACCATTTTGGAATCAGAACTTCATTCTCCGTTTATCTGCATTCAAAAATATGGGAAATCGATCAAAAAAATTTTCGACCTATTTTTCCCGATTTTTAAAAGGGGTACCATCATGATTTTTTGCAAAAATCGGGTCAATGCGATTTTGACGGTTTTCTTCCACTTTTTTATGAATATTTTGAATAATTCGTAACCGATTTTAGGATGGAATACCATTTCGGAATCAGAACTTCATTCTCCGTTTATCTGCATTCAAAAATATGGGAAATCGATCAAAAAAATTTTCGACCTATTTTTCCCGATTTTTAAAAGGGGTACCATCATGATTTTTTGCAAAAATCGGGTCGGTGTCATTTTGACGCTGTTCTTTCACTTTTTTATGAATATTTTGAATATTCCTTAACCGATTTTGAAATGGAATACCATTTTGGAATCAGAACTTCATTCTCCGTTTATCTGCATTCAAAAATATGGGAAATCGATCAAAAAAATTTTCGACCTATTTTTCCCGATTTTTAAAAGGGGTACCATCATGATTTTTTGCAAAAATCGGGTCAATGCGATTTTGACGGTTTTCTTCCACTTTTTTATGAATATTTTGAATAATTCGTAACCGATTTTAGGATGGAATACCATTTCGGAATCAGAACTTCATTCTCCGTTTATCTGCATTCAAAAATATGGGAAATCGATCAAAAAAATGTTCGACCTATTTTTCCCGATTTTTAAAAGGGGTACCATCATGATTTTTTGCAAAAATCGGGTCGGTGTCATTTTGACGCTGTTCTTTCACTTTTTTATGAATATTTTGAATATTCCTTAACCGATTTTGAAATGGAATACCATTTTGGAATCAGAACTTCATTCTCCGTTTATCTGCATTCAAAAATATGGGAAATCGATCAAAAAAATTTTCGACCTATTTTTCCCGATTTTTAAAAGGGGTACCATCATGATTTTTTGCAAAAATCGGGTCAATGCGATTTTGACGGTTTTCTTCCACTTTTTTATGAATATTTTGAATAATTCGTAACCGATTTTAGGATGGAATACCATTTCGGAATCAGAACTTCATTCTCCGTTTATCTGCATTCAAAAATATGGGAAATCGATCAAAAAAATTTTCGACCTATTTTTCCCGATTTTTAAAAGGGGTACCATCATGATTTTTTGCAAAAATCGGGTCAATGCAATTTTGACGCTGTTCTTCCACTTTTTTATGAATATTTTGAATAATTCGTAACCGATTTTAGAATGGAATACCATTCTAGAATCAGAACTTCATTCTCCGTCGATCTGCATCCAAAGATTTGGAAAATCGAACAAAAAAAATTTGAACCTATTTTTTCCGATTTTGGAAAGGGGTACCATCATGATTTTTTGCAAGAATCGGCTCAGTCTAGTTTTGGAGGTTTTCTTCCACTTTTTTATGAATATTTTGAATATTCCTTAACCGATTTTGAAATGGAATACCATTTTGGAATCAAAACTTCATTCTCCGTTGATCTGCATTGGGGGGTTTTATATGTTAAATTTGGAAGATGCACAATTTATATTACATTCAACATATTGACAATGTTTAATGCTTGCTGGATTATATTGTGAGTAAATATTATATTATATCATGCAATATTATTTTAATTAGAAAACATTAATATAAAAAATAAAATAAACACGTACTATAATTAAATAAGAAAATACTTTTAACAATAGCATTTTATTGATTCAATCTTGGTCCACGTTGTGTGTTGCCAATATAAACCACAAAAAATATTGTCAAAATTTTTTTTTTTTTTTTTTTTTAAATGCCTTTTGATTATTAATTTGTTTTAATTTGTAAAATTACAATGTTAAATGATAAAACATAAAACTAGAAATATAAACATTACCAACCCTCGTACGCACCATGTTTTTTTTTTGTTTTTTTTGTGTTTTGTTTGTGTTTTGTTTGTTTCTGTGCGCACGCTCAGGGTATGCTACACAAAATTTTGTTCGTTTCATCTGTGGAAATTATAATTCTTTATCGGTTTTCGTTGCGCTCGCATGAATTTGCTATTGTTTTCGTGTTTAAAGTATCGCTTCTGGCCTAATGGCTAAGATCAAAGTGTAGTATCTGTTCTTATCAGCTTAACATCTGATAGTTTCTCCATTGGAGAACAACAAATGTTAAACTGATTTTTGGAATTTGACGGAGTGCTAGGAGCTTGCTCCACCTCTGTCGCGGGTTGGCCCGGTATTGCAGTACCGCCGGGATTCGGCCCAACTTAATAATAAATTGTCAATAGAATAAAGTAATTAAAACAATAACACAAACAATAAACAGAAAAGCAGCAAACAATAAACAACAAATACGTAAATAAAACGTAATAATAACAAAACACAATAAACATTAAAAAAAAAAAAAATTCGTTTCTGCTGACATGCTCGGGGATAGCTTATGGCCTAATCAAAGTTTTTAAGCGTAAAATCTCTCTGGAAATTATTTTGGTAGGGACCGGGACCCAGCGAAAGTTCCCGATTAAAAAAAAAAAAAAAATTTTTTTTCTCAATTTTAAGAATAGGCGCGTCTTTGGCACCACCTTATGGTAGGAGGAGGACCCCCACCTACGGCCAATGCACCACGTGGCGCCAACAGCAATGGGGCCCGTCATGTACATGAACTCTCAAATGTTTCACCAAAATATGATGTTACAACCATATACTCAGTATAATCCGCGACAACAGTCATTTCCCGCTTCCCATCTGCAATATGCACCCGGCACCCGCCACCCGGCACCCACCACCCGGCACCCGACACCCGATACCCACCACCCGGCACCTTTAACTATTAATATCAATATGTGCCGTGCCAACTCTTCAGCAGCAACCCCTACTACTTTCCCGAAATTGAGCAAAATTTCAACTTCTTTTTTCGGATTTTTGTAAGGGTACCATCACGATTTTTTGCAAAAATCGTTTCAATCGAATTTTGACGCTTTTCTTCCACTTTTTTAAGAATATTATGAATATTTCTCAACCGATTTTGGAATGGAATGCCATTTTGGAATCAGAACTTCCTTTTCCATCGATCTGCATCAAAACATTCCAGAAGTTGAGCAAAAAAAATTTCGACCTCTTTTTTCGGATTTTTGTAAGGGGTACCATCACGATTTTTTGCAAAAATCGCTTCAATCGAATTTTGACGCTTTTCTTCCACTTTTTTATGAATATTATGAATATTTCTCAACCGATTTTGGAATGGAATGCCATTTTGGAATCAGAACTTCCTTTTCCATCGATCTGCATCAAAACATTCCAGAAGTTGAGAAAAAAAATTTCGACCTCTTTTTTCGGATTTTTGTAAGGGGTACCATCACGATTTTTTGCAAAAATCGTTTCAATCGAATTTTGACGCTTTTCTTCCACTTTTTTATGAATATTATGAATATTTCTCAACCGATTTTGGAATGGAATGCCATTTTGGAATCAGAACTTCATTCTCCGTTGATCTGCATTCAAAGATATGGAAAATTGATCAAAAAAATTTTCGACCTATTTTTCCCGATTTTTAAAAGGGGTACCATCATGATTTTTTGCAAAAATTGGCTCAGTCTAGTTTTGGAGGTTTTCTTCCACTTTTTTATGAATATTTTGAATATTCCTTAACCGATTTTGGAATGGAATACCATTTTGGAACCAGCGCTTCATTTGCCGTCAATCTGCATCAAAAGATCTGGAAAAGAGGACAACAAATATTTCGATCGATTTTTCGCGATTTTGAAAAGGGGTACCATCATGATTTTTAGCAAAAATCGGGTTAGTTTGATTTTATCGATTTTGTAACCAGCGCTTCATTTGCCGCTAATCTGCATCAAAAGATCTGGAGAAGGGGATTTTCTGCAAAAATCGGGTAATTTTGAATTTGTCGATTTTCTGTTAGTTTTTTAAAAATATTTTGGCCACTTCCCAACAGATTTATGCTACTGTGTGCTTTAAGCTATTTCCATTCTCTCATAAGTCAATATCCTTCAAACAAAAAAACTAGTTTTACTTTAATGCTCTAATGGTTTCTAATTCTGAAGGTGAACTGGATGAATGTTCTGAGCCCTATATTTCTGCTTCGAGGTGTCGCAAGGCCTACGAGCTCCTGCAGACGATGCATCCGGATCCGGCTCACCACTGGTAGTGGCAGAATCACCGGAAGCATCAAAGCAGCTCCTGGAGCAGTTGTAGCAGAGCATGGAGCACCAGACAGTAGGAGGAGCACCTGGAGCATTACCTGGAGCACCGGAGCATCACCTGAAATGAGTGTAATAGCACCTGGAGCACCGGAGCAGCACCTGGGACACCCGTAGTGACACATGGATTACCAGAGCAGCACCTGGAGCACCACGCCGATTTCCAGCTTAACTGAATTACATTCTATTTATTGTATTTCTTTGTTATATTTTATATTTTTAAGCGTTCTATTTGTAATATTGAAAATAAAGCACCCAGTATTATAATTTTACCGAGTTTTATTTCATTTTTATGAATTTTCCAGGTTCCGTCCCAATTTTCCCGAATTTTCCAGGTTTTGTCCCAATTTCCACGATTTCCTCATTTTTCCAAGTTCTCTGAATTTTCCCGAATTTTCCTGAATATTCCTGTATTTTCCTGAATTTTCCAGAATTTTCTCGAATTTTCCTGAATTTTTCAGAATTTTCATGAATTTTTAAAAAATCGCCCTCCGACACTTCTGAGGTACCAGGCGAACAGAAATCAGCAGAAGGTGGATGCCGAATTTTTAAATTTTGGCGGGAAAAAATTTGAATTTGAAAAAAATACCAAAAAAATTTTAACGGAAAAATACCAAAAAATTTAACGGAAAAATACCAGATTTGAAATTTTTTTGGTATTTTTCCGTTAAATTTTTTGGTATTTTTCCGTTAAAATTTTTTTGGTATTTTTTTCAAATTCAAATTTTTTCCCGCCAAAATTTAAAAATTCGGCATCCACCTTCTGCTGATTTCTGTTTGCCTGGTACTTCAGAAGTGGCGGAGGGCCATTTTGGGGTTTTTTTTTTAAATTTTTTGAAATTCAGGAAAAATAAGGAATGTTCTGGAAAAATTCAGGAAAATTCAGGAAGATTCAGGAAAATTCAGGAAAATTCAGGAAAATTCGGGAAACATCTGCAAAAATTTGTAAAACACAAAAAAAATGAGGAAAATTCGTCTAACTTCATGAAAATTCAGGAAAATTCAAAAAATTTTCCCGATTCCTGATGGCCAGAATTTTCCTGAATTTTCATGAATTTCCACGAATTTTCCTAATTTTTTGTGAATTTTCCCGCATTTTCCTAAATTTGTATAAATTTAAAAAATCCAAAAATCGCCCTCTGCCACTTCTGAAGTACCAGGCGAACAGAAATCAGCAGAAGGTGGATGCAAAAATTAAAATGTTGCATACTTTTGTGCGTTTTAATAAAAGACCACTACACAATTTAATACTTATTTTTGCAAAAATTTAACAGTTGCATACTTTTTGGATGCGAATTTCTGGGCTTTTTAAATTTAAGAACTTCGCATCCAAAAAGTATGCAACATTTAAATTTTTGCAATAAGTATTTAAATTGTGTAGTGGTCTTTTGCAAAAATGTAAATGTTGCATACTTTTTGGATGCGAATTTCTGAGCTTTTAAAATTTAAGAACTTCGCATCCAAAAAGTATGCAACATTTAAATTTTTGCAATAAGTATTTAAATTGTGTAGTGGTCTTTTGCAAAAATGTAAATGTTGCATACTTTTTGGATGCGAATTTCTGAGCTTTTTAAATTTAAGAACTTCGCATCCAAAAAGTATGCAACATTTAAATTTTTGCAATAAGTATTTAAATTGTGTAGTGGTCTTTTGCAAAAATTTAAATTTTGCATACTTTTTGGATGCGAATTTCTGAGCTTTTTAAATTTAAGAACTTCGCATCCAAAAAGTATGCAACATTTAAATTTTTGCAAAAATAAGTATTAAATTGTGTAGTGGTCTGTTAGTCCTTTATTTAAAAAGCTCAAAAAAGTATGCAACATTCTAATTTTTGCATATATAAGTATTAAATTGTGTAGTGGTCTTTTATTAAAACGCACAAAAGTATGCAACATTTTAATTTTTGCATCCACCTTCTGCTGATTTCTGTTCGCCTGGTACTTCAGAAGTGGCAGAGGGCGATTTTTGGATTTTTTAAATTTATACAAATTTAGGAAAATGCGGGAAAATTCACAAAAAATTAGGAAAATTCGTGGAAATTCATGAAAATTCAGGAAAATTCTGGCCATCAGGAATCGGGAAAATTTTTTGAATTTTCCTGAATTTTCATGAAGTTAGACGAATTTTCCTCATTTTTTTTGTGTTTTACAAATTTTTGCAGATGTTTCCCGAATTTTCCTGAATTTTCCTGAATTTTCCTGAATCTTCCTGAATTTTCCTGAATTTTTCCAGAACATTCCTTATTTTTCCTGAATTTCAAAAAATTTAAAAAAAAAACCCCAAAATGGCCTCCGCCACTTCTGAAGTACCAGGCAAACAGAAATCAGCAGAAGGTGGATGCCGAATTTTTAAATTTTGGCGGGAAAAAATTTGAATTTGAAAAAAATACCAAAAAAATTTTAACGGAAAAATACCAAAAAATTTAACGGAAAAATACCAAAAAAATTTCAAATCTGGTATTTTTCCGTTAAATTTTTTGGTATTTTTCCGTTAAAAT
Source organism: Drosophila vallismaia (assembly GCA_035047325.1). NCBI lineage: Eukaryota > Metazoa > Arthropoda > Insecta > Diptera > Drosophilidae > Drosophila > Drosophila vallismaia. Next base: position 6,953,735 of record JAWNPU010000025.1, on the reverse strand, counting down.
TTTTTTGGTATTTTTTTCAAATTCAAATTTTTTCCCGCCAAAATTTAAAAATTCGGCATCCACCTTCTGCTGATTTCTGTTCGCCTGGTACTTCAGAAGTGACAGAGGTCGATTTTTGGATTTTTAAAAATCTGAAAATGCTGAAAAATTTGAAAAATTCAGGAAAATTCAGGAAAAATCAGGAAAAATCAGAAAAAATCAGGATAATTCAAGAAAATTCAGGAAAATTCAGGAAAATTCAGGGAAATTCGGGAAAATTCAGGAAAAATCGGAAAAATCGGAAAACTCGGACAGGTGGGAAAGTCGGGAAAATCCGGGGAAAACCTGGAAAATGAAAGAAAACTCGGAAAATTGGTGTAAAGAATGTGCTTTATTTTCAATAAAAAGAGCTTACAAATACCGATACATGTATTTACATAGGAAAATGCTTAAAATATGGAGAAATAGGTGCTGTTCTGGATCTCCAGGATCGTCAACGGCTGCTACAGGTGCTCCAGAATCTCCTACGGCTGCTCCAGGTGCTGTAGAAGGCTGGTCCAGGATAATTCCAGACTGGCCTAGGAAGGTCCAGGCTGACCTTGCCAGGTCCAGAGTGGCCTAGGCAGGTCCTGGATGGCCTGGGCTGGTCCAGGATGCGTACAGACTGGCCTATGCAGGTCCAGGGTGGACTAGGCTGGTCCAGGGTGGACTAGGCTGGTCCAGGGTGGCCTAGGCAGGTCCAGGGGCCGTCCACGCTAGCCTAGGCAGGTCAGCGTGGCCGAGGCTGGTCCAGGATCCGTCCAGGCTGCGCCAGGGCCCATCTAGGCTGGCCTAGTTGCTGGCCCTCCTGCTGTTTCGTAGTCGGCGGAGAATGAAGTTCTAATTCCATAATGGTCCATTCCAAAATCGGTTAAGGAATATTCAAAATATTCATAAAAAAGTGGAAGAAAACCTCCAAAACTAGACTGAGCCGATTTTTGCAAAAAATCATGATGGTACCCCTTTTAAAAATCGGGAAAAATAGGTCGAAAATTGTTTTGATCGATTTTCCATATCTTTGAATGCAGATCAACGGAGAATGAAGTTCTGATTCTAGAATGGTATTCCATTCTAAAATCGATTACGAATTATTCAAAATATTCATAAAAAAGTGGAAGAAAAGCGTCAAAATTCGATTGAAACGATTTTTGCAAAAAATCGTGATGGTACCCCTTTTAAAAATCGGGAAAAATAGGTCGAAAATTGTTTTGATCGATTTTCCAGATCTTTTGATGCAGATTGACGGCAAATGAAGCGCTGGTTCCAAAATGGTATTACATTCCAAAATCGGTTAAGGAATATTCAAAATATTCATAAAAAAGTGGAAGAAAACCTCCAAAACTAGACCGACCCGATTTTTGCAAAAAATCATGATGGTACCCCTTTTAAAAATCGGGAAAAATAGGTCGAAAATTTTTTTGATCGATTTTCCATATCTTTGAATGCAGATCAACGGAGAATGAAGTTCTGATTCCAAAATGGTATTCCATTTCAAAATCGGTTAAGGAATATTTAAAATATTCATAAAAAAGTGGAAGAAAACCTCCAAAACAAGACCGAGCCGATTTTTGCAAAAAATCATGATGGTACCCCTTTTAAAAATTGGGAAAAATAGGTCCAAATTTTTTTTGATCGATTTTCCATATCTTTGAATGCAAATCGAGGGATACTGAAGTTCTGATTCCAAAATAGTACTCCGCTCTGCAATCGGTTCAGAAATAGCTGAAATATTGGTAGAAACCTTAAATGTTTAATATTCAAACTTGAAAACCCGACATTTTAGTTTGATAATGAATAAAATAAAATATATACTCTTCTTGATAAGCTAAACATCAAATCGAAACATAAAACTGTATTGTTTTGTTCTATATTCTAAAAAGAATTCCCATTAGAGCAGCCATCTCTTTCTAAATCATGGAAATACCTTGACCACATTTTCACCCTATTATGGTAGAAAACAATATAATTTCGATTTTAATCATAGTAAAATAAGCATGATTTGTTGTTTTATTCATATATGTATGGGGATTTGTTTGGGGTTTTTGTTTTGTTTTATAGACTACAAATACGCTATACGGTAAAATGGTATATCGCTTGCAGAGTCAGCAAATAAATGGTATAACCAACACTGAATTTCGCACTTTAATGCTAACGTCAACTGGTTGTATTGTATTTAAGTTTTTTTTTTAGTGTTTTTCTTGTTGTTTTTCTCTCTTCTCACATATACCATACATACATGTACACACACGGAATATACATACATATACATATATATTATATATATAATTATAATCAAACGTACACAATGGATAAAAAAAAAAAAAAGTTACAAATTACACTTTTACAAATCTTGAAACCAGAACAACGAGACATTCAAAATTCTTGTGGCTAAGCTAAGCTTGCTCTTGGCTTTTATCTCCGTTCTGCTTACTTTCTTTTTATACTTATTTTTCATACATCTTTGTTTTGAAGAGTTTTAGTTTAAGAGTTATAGTTTCTTTTGTAAAAGAGCACTTTTCAGACTACAGAATACCCTAAGAACCGTTTACTGGAAATGGATTATACATAGAGATAATGGACAATAAAAAGAAAACGTAACGTAACAAACAAACAAAAAACATGGAGTAGTTTTTTAGAGGGTTTCGTTAAAGTTATAGTAATAGTAGTAGTATCAGCACATTTTCCTGCTGTCGTCGTAGTAGTATCGTTCTCCGCTTAAGTGTTAAGACGGCCCTGGCCCGTCCGACATTATCCTTATCTCCCGATTGGCGGCCATATAGGTATTTCTTATCCTTTCGTTTAGCTGTTATTATCTGGCTGGTATCTGGTTTGTTTGTTTTGTTAGTTCCGTGTTGCATTGGCTGCATATATTTCCTCAATTTTTTTCCTGCGCTTCGTAAGCAGCGGATTGTTTGACTTGTCCAGAGCTTTGATTTGCATCTAAATGAGATTCGGAATAAGTAGAAAGTGAGTCACTCTTTGGATACAAAAAAAAATATACAACAAGAGAAGACAACAAACCTGATCGTAGTCCACGCGCATGGTGGCCAGCGAGCGCGTCATCTCCTCCTGCACTTCCGGCCAGGTGTCCTCGCTCTCCTTGAGCATCCGTCCGGTGCAGAGCGGCGTCTGGGGCACAGCATTGTACTGAGCAATCCAGTTGTTGGTGATAACGTCCTGGATGGTCAATCGCTTGCTGGGATCAACGTTCAGCATTCCCTTGATCAGATCCTTGGCTGCCTGGCTGACGTTCGTCCATTCGGGATCGGGAAAATCGTATTGGCCGGTGCGGATGCGTTTCTTCATGCCCGGAGAAAGGGCCAGGCCGTGGTTGCTGTAGAACGGCGGAAAACCGCACATGATGATATACATGACCACTCCCAGGGACCAGATGTCGCAGCTCTTGTCGTACTTCATCGGACCAAGCACTTCGGGTGCTAAAAAATACAAAAAAAAAATAAATTCTAATATAAAATCTTTATACAGATTCGATTCGAAAGAACTTACCGACATAGTAGGGCGTATAGCAGGGCGTCTGCAACGTGTCGTTGGTGTAAGTCTCCTTGGCGAAACCGAAATCTGTCAGCTTGAGAATGGCATTCGGCTCGGAGGTGGTGTACAGCACGTTCTCCGGCTTCAGATCTCGATGGGCAATGTCCCGACTGTGCAGATAGTCTATCGCTTCACAAATCTCGTGCATGGTCTGTGCCGCTTCGCGTTCCGTGAACGCCCCATCGGCTCTCTCCTGGATGCGCTGGAACAGCTCACCGCCCTCCATGCACTCCATCACCACCAGCAGGCACTTGCGCCCGCTGTACTCATTCTCGTAGACATCAATGATGTTGACAATGTGCCGACATCCGCTCACCCGCCAGTGCAGCTCCACTTCGCGGCGTGCCCTCTCGTTGTCCAGCAATACCTTGAGGGCGTAGTTCTGTTTGGTGCGCCGGTTGGTGCACTTCACCACCTTTCCATTAATCCCGAGACCCAGCACCGTGTCCGAGATCTCGTAGTCGTCCACCAGGGGACTGGTCTTCGGTTGCCGTCGGTTTTTCAGCATAAGCATTTTGTTATCGGTCGGTTTGGGGCTCTAGCTAGAAATATAAAAAGAAAATAACATTATTATATACATAAATATTCCATGGTTCCAGTCTTGTTTGATAAACAACAAATACCCGCTACTTTTCCTTGTATTTACGTTGGGAAAAAAACCCTACGTTTTGTTTATTATTTACTTTAAAAGCTTTTCTATGTATTTTATAAATAAAGGCAATGGCCTTGCCAACTTTTATGGTTTATTTATAAAAATGTGTCAATTGCGAAACAATGTTTCAGCGATTCTCCAACTAATTGCAAACACTCTACATTCCTTTAGTTTATTTTCCAAAATAAATTGAACAAAAAATGTTAAATTAAAAAGAATCGATTATTAAATGTGTAAACTAGAAAAAACATCACGCTTTTTATCTTGTGCGTTAAAAGTGACAGCAGCTGTGCCTTTACTTATTCAACTAGTTAGCTGGACCTGGGCCTAAACAAACATTCATTAATTATCATTTAATACACTCTTTATGAAGACCGACAGGAAGTGCAGGCAAGACTGACAGACTTTTAAATATACAATATATGGTACAAGAAAATTTCATAGAATATTTCGTATATTATATAAAGTTCGAAGAAATATGTTGAAAAAAAACAGCAAATACAATAGAAAAGAGAGCTGTTTTCCTTTCTATAGATCCCTTCTAGTAAGCTATTCTGTTTTTTTTTCAAGTGTTACTGCGATCTTCGTTGCCTTTTTTTTTTTTGGACTAAAAACTCATGACGTAAGTTTTGGGCTTAAGCCCGCACCCACGCTTAGTAACCCAATTTGCGATAAAAAACTATTTGGCGGGCTAGTAAATCATTATTCCCCCATGGGCGAGCAAAATAAAAGAAATAAAAACGGAAAAGTGGTCCCCAGATAACAGAAAAGCGTAGCCACCGATAAAAAATCATCGAGAGGAAGGGCGAAAAAGAGCACGAACTGAGTTTCCAGCAAAATCCGATTTGCGAATATTCGCTATATAGCCTATGCTGATTATATTAAAACCAAGACTGGCTCTTCGATCTCGATTCGATTCAAATTGTATGGAAATTAACTTTCAGAAATCATTTGGAAAACAAAGATACGGGCGGGGGGGTAGGCAGAGAAAATAATGAAGTCCCCTCGCTGCATATTTCCAGCCCGACTTTCCGCTATTTTCCGGGGAAATCGAGTCGAGTGGAATATTACACAATTTAAAGGGGAAAAAAACGGTTGGAATCCGCCAGGGGCGTGGATGATAAACAAACTCAAAAGGGTCTTTTAAGATATTTAAAAAAAAAACTCTATAATTATGTTTCAACAAGTGGATTTTTACTTAATATTTAATACTATAATTAAAAAAAAAAAACATTTGTTAGCAAAAAATTCAAAAACATACTTTTTAAAGCACTGTTTCTGTTTAACTTTAAGCTTTTCCGAAATAAACTTTGGAATTCTTTATAATAACTGTATAATAAGCCCAGTTTTAGTTCAACTTACAGAAGTAACTGTAACAGAATAACAAACGAAAACTAAGACTTTGACTGCCGTTAAACGTTGACCTCCTGGCCAAGTATTTACCAGAGTATATCAACAATATCAACAATTTCGTTGTTGGGGCCTTCTCAGCCCCAAAATGTCCCTCTACCACGCCCCTGATAATTGCATATGTTGAACGAGCGCTATCGGGGCGTTAGGCAATCGGTATCGCCTAATATCGATAGCTGCGGCGGGGACAGTGCGGGTCGGTTGGTAGAGAGTGGGACGGTGGGAAGGAGAGAGAGATGGAAAGACGAGGGGATCTGATGAAATTGATGGCCCTGGTGTTTATTGTTTATTTCAAGCACATTACGCATTGCACAGCTTGGGCCGAACCAAAAAAACCACCATCACCTTTTCCGTTTTTCGTGGTTTTTTGGCTCCTGTAAAAATTAACTAATTAACGCGTATTTTACCACCACACACACCTGCAGGCACACAGACGCGCTCATACAAACACACACGGTCACACAAATGCAAACAATGCGTCATGTTTTCTCACTGGTAACAAGTATTTCCCATTTCTTTATCGTCGAGGTGCACCGGATTTCGGTCATCACAATACGAGTGGTGCGGGGGGAGGTGGTCGGTGGCAAAGTGGCAAGTGAAAAGGTTTTATCTTGTTATCGCCTGGCCGTGGTCCAGTTTTTCCAACTTTTCCCAGCGGCATTTTGAGGTCCGCGCCGCGCCGATCTTGAATTCTCACATTATCACCTGCTGTTCAGCTGATCTTATTTACCTTTGGGTATTTGTTTTAGCGTGCTATATGTAACGAACGAAAAAAAAGAACACAACCCGAAATTTATAGTTAAAACTATCGGTGCCAGTCAGGCCAGTGTGCCCGTTTTGGGCGAGCTAAATTTTGCCAAACTGTTGCTGTGGATTCCGATACTAATCGCGTTATCGAATACTTTTTTTCGAATTAAATTTAGTCAGCTTGGCAATCTTCGTTATATTTAATTACTTTACCTGTGACACAACTACATATTTTATATTTCTTAGTCTAATTCTCTTTGTAGTCTGCAAAAAATACCACACCGCGCATCAGCTGTTTATGGTATTTTCGTGGCCCTCGCGGTGGGTAATTTTTTATGTCATCAGGCGGCAGTCCAATAAGCGCGAAATAACTAACCCCGTGATAAACGAAACTTCGGCGTTCTAAATTAAAGGCAGGTTTTCAGAGGCACCAGCCGAATTTCCTGCAGCCCAATTTGCTCACTCAACAGTCCTAGTAATTGCCCAAGATGTCGACCCGTCGCCAGGCAATAGTTCTCTATAGGAATCTGCTCCGTGAGTCGGAGAAGCTTCCCTCCTACAATTTCAGGTAATTATGGTGAAATATACCACTATCTACTACCACTAACTGGTACAATGAATATTCTAGAATGTACGCCGCCAGAAAGATTCGGGACACATTCCGCGCCAACAAGACCATCCGGGATTTTGGTGAGATTGATCGGCAAATGGCCACGGGAAAGCAGAACCTGGAGCTGATACGTCGACAGGTAAGTGAGTGGCATGTGCCAAGCTTATCAGCAGTGATGTGGAAAGTATCTGTGTGGCCCACAACCCGTTTGTTTTTACCTCCCATCATGGGCTCCTAAACTATTGATAGTTAAAAGCAATTTATTTAATTAAAAGATTAAAAATAGTAAACAAAAAGATGTTGTTGTTTTATGAAAGTTTCTCGTTACCATGATGTTTATTTTTTTAAGGGAGTTCTCGTTAAATCAATGTTTGGGTTATCCGTTTACAGTACCCCGTAAGGTACACAACATTTACTTTTCCCGCCACTGCTTATCACTGCATTTCGAGTTTATTAACCCCTCCGAAACGTTAATGTATAAACAGGTCATCATCGGCCATTTGTATACGACCGACAAGCTAGTCATTGAAAATAAGAAAACCCTGAAGCCCTCGGATGATTGAGGCAGGATCGCAGCAGGAGAAGCGTTAGCTGATGAGAGTACAATGTCCAAACAGGAGGCGGCGCAGGGCAAGATGCAGTAGCAACCAAGGGATGCAAACAGGATGCAAACAGAAGCAGGAGCAGGAGACACAACTCGAAAGACTCGACCCACACACATACCACACTACACTGCACACACATTTGAAGATTCTAATAATTATGTAAGAGAATATAAGGCATCAAACCAAGGAACCCAGAGATCATTTGCTAGCAAAAAAACACCAATTTAATTTTATGTTTAACAACAAAATGAAATTATATGTACATACATATATATACTATATATAAATGGTATAAATAAGTACTAAAGTACTCAGAAAAAAAAAAAAAACAGACACCATTTTATGACATGGAATGTGAGTGCAGGGCGGGGTGCAGGACACCTATGCCTGATAGGTGCTGGCAGACACATTGCCGCCGGTGCCCGTCCAGTTGGTATGGTGGAAATTGCCCTCCTGTCCCAGCAGCTCGTAGGTGTGGGCACCGAAGTAGTCGCGCTGGGCTTGCAGCAGGTTGGCGGGCAGCTTGGCGGTACGGTAGCCGTCGTAGAAGCTCAACGCGGTGGACAGAGCTGGAACGGGAATGCCCCAGCGGAAGGCATTGGCCACCACCTCGCGCCACGACTCCTGGCCTCGTGCGATGGCCTTCTTGAAGAAGTCGTCCAGCAGGAGGTTCGACAACTGTGGCTGCGACGTGTAGGCATCCTTGATGTTGCCCAGGAAGACGCTGCGAATGATGCAACCACCGCGCCACATCAGCGCAATGCCACCGTAGTTGAGACGCCACTTGTTCTCGCTGGCAGCTTCGCGCATCAGCATGAATCCCTGGGCGTAGGACACGATCTTGGCGCAGTACAGGGCGTGCTTGATGTCGTTGAGGAACTTGACCAAGTTGGCCACCTTGGGCTGGACGGAGGGTCCCTTCAACACAACACTGGCACTGACACGCTCATCCTTAAGGGCGGACAGGCAGCGGGAGAACACCGCCTCGCCAATTAGCGTCACCGGAACACCATATTGCAGGGCAGCAATGGCTGTCCATTTGCCGGTACCCTTCTGTCCAGCCGTGTCCCGAATCCTCTCCAGCAGATATCCCTTATCATCCTTGTATTTCAGAATATCCCTGGTAATCTCAATCAGGAAGGAGTCCAACTCCTCCGAGTTCCATCTGCCAAACTCCTCAGCCTGCTGCTCAGCCGTGAGACCCAGAGCAGTCATGATGTGGTAGGCCTCGCAGATCAGCTGCATATCGCCGTACTCGATGCCATTGTGCACCATCTTGACGAAGTGGCCTGCACCGCCATCGCCCACCCACTCGCAGCAGGGCTCGCCGTCGGCCTTGGCGCAGATGGCCTGGAAGATGGGCTGGATAAGTGGCCAGGCGGCCTCGTGGCCTCCCGGCATTAGGGAGGGACCATGTCGGGCACCCTCCTCACCACCACTCACTCCCGAGCCAACGTAGAGAAGACCCAGCTTTTCCAGTTCCTCGCAGCGGCGGGAGGTGTCCTGGTACTCGGAGTTTCCACCATCAATAATGACATCGCCGGGCGAGAGCAGGGGCACCAATTGCTGAATGAAATCGTCCACGGCGCTTCCAGCTGCAAAACAATAAACAGAATAATATTTATGAATAATAAGTAAGTACAATGAAAAAGGAAATTATGTATTTGAATAAACAAATAAAGCAGCTTCTTATAAACAATGAAACCGTGTTTCATTCCCCTCCAGGAAAAAAGATGTTTATAAAACCCAATTAATTGGTTTTAGGTTTCACTTGATGGTGTCTCGGGTTTCTCTAAATCCAAACAAACCCAACGCCAATATCCACCAATAAAGCTTTCATAAATTTGAACCAGAACATGACTAACTCTGTTCATGGTGGAGAAGGTCGATTGGTTGATTTTGGAAAGTCACTGTTCTGCTTTGGAGGTCACCCCGAGGCGTCCCTTGTCGGGTGAGCACTTCTCCTCCAACACTATGGGACCAGATAAGGCCAACCGCGTAATAGCGATAGCATTGATCTATCTATCTTGCGGTCGTTTTTGTTTCTTTATAAAAAAGTTTACGAAAAGTCTAACAAGAATATCTATGTAATATTCTAGAAAGTAGAAAAGGTACAATCATCCTTAACTCCTGAAAAGCTTCTCAAGTCTTGGTTAAGTTTTTTTGGCACCAAATTTTGAGGCAATTCTATATCTATGACCTACATTGTATCTTTACAATGATTTCAAAACCAACGAGGAAGGTCGAATTCGGGACAAACGAAATCCAAGAAAGAATGGTATTCGATTACTTCCATCCCGAGGAAATCCCCTCTAGCAACAGTCACCCATTTTGTATGACCTATAATGAATGTCAGATCTTTTCCCTGCTTGTCTGCTGTCTGTTGTTTTTGGTTTTGTTTCGCAAACAAACAGCTAGGTAGGAATGAAGGTGGAGATAAGCCGGCACGCTGATTAACATACGAGCTAGGGGTGGGCACAAATCATTCGAGAGTGTGAAATATTTATTTGAAAAAACAGGGAACAGGGAATATTTTAAATATTTAAAAAAAAGAGTCGATTTGGTATTAAAAAAGGTAAGGAAAAAAAGGTTAAACTTAAGTTTAAATTGTTTTATTAACGAAACATTAAGTTTTGATACTTAATTTTTAAATATAATGAATACTTTGCAAAATAAAACATCGCCAACTCGCATCTCTAACAAAATTCCACTCCTAAGCTTGCAGCGACAAAACACAAAACTAAGCTTTTGATAGCGCTCAAGGCAAAGCAATGCAGATGCTGTTGGCGCTCTCGCTCTCTCTCTCTCTCTCTCTTTTACCTACTTTCATATTTGTCTCACCTGTCAAAGTCCTGCTTCTTCTTTCCCTTTGCACATTGCAATGAACTTAAGCGTCATCCAAAAAAAAAAGCTAATGAAACCGCAAAAACGGCAAAAATCGTTTGATGACTTTGCTTTGACTTCCACTCACACGAGGCACACATCAACAAACACACGACCCACACAGGTGAGCTTACAACAGCAGGTTTTTTGGAAACTCGTAACTCGTAAAAAAAAAAAACAAAAAAAAAAACACTCACCCTTGACCAGCATCATGACTTTGCGTGGCGTTTTAAGCTTGGAGACCATATCCTGCAGCGAATCGGCGCCAATCACTTTTGTGCCTTTGGCCTCGTTTGCGAGAAACTCTTTGACCTTGGAGACGGTGCGATTGTAGGCGCAGACCACGAAACCCTTCTCGTCCATGTTCAGTATGAGATTCTGGCCCATTACGGCCAGGCCAATGAGAGCAATATCAGCTTTTCTAAAATGGGAAGATGGGCAATAGAAATTTTAAGGGTTAATGCTCTGTTCATGCTTTGCTTTTTCTTTTCACTCACCCGCTCATGTTGTGTGTGTAATTGTTTTTCTTTTGTATTTATTTCACAGAAATTTAGTTGTAAATTGAGTAAATGCAACTCGGATTTTTCGTCTATAGTTTATTTGGTTTTAAGTGCCCTGGCCCGTGGCGTGAGTGAAACTGACGCCTCACCGGCTAATGCAAAACGATAAATGCCAAAAAACGCCTGCGAAACGCGAGCTTTTCGGCTGATCGGAAGAGCTTTTGGCGGGCAACAGTGAGCACTCTCCACCTTGAGCCGCCCTCTAGTCTTCGTTCTCTCGATCACGCACAGCTGATGCGTGTTCACTGTACAGTTAAATATATAATATTATTGTTGTTGGAGTGAGAGAGAGGTTAAGGAGAGTGGGCACAAAACTTTACCCTTGACACTTGGAAAAAAGCTTCGATTATTCTACAAGTTTCTACCAACAAGTTATTTGGCTCCAATAAAGGTTAAAGCCAAGACTATCTATGAGTTAATCGAGTATTTTGACAAAATCTGAGCTAAAATTTTCAATCACAGCTGAATATATTCATTTTTTAAATAAATAATCAGTCTTAAACTGACTTCCTTACTCACAATTTTCTTAAATATTTACAAAGGGACATAAGTTCTGGTTTAACTTCTGATTTTGATTGCATTGGGTTGGGAAATATCAAATAATCAGATGGCATTTTTAGCCAAGCTCACTGGGTCCAAACGACTCCATTTTAGATTAATATTTAAATCACTTTATTACGGATAAACAATTAGTAATCTCTATTAAAAAAAAATGGTTTATAAATTTCTATACACAAAAACATTGAACTTATCTATATGGGGATGCCACTTAGTTGAGCACCTTGTAAGGGTTAAGGATGGCGTTGGGATCCAAGAGCTTTTTCATGTCGCGCATCCAGCCAATGGCCACCGGATCCTTGGAGTAATGCAGGTAATCCTTCTTCAGGAAACCGATTCCGTGCTCCGCACTGATGCTACCCTTTAGCTTTGAGGTGAACTCGTAGACGAAGGGCTCCACTCGCTTGTAGATGGCGTCGTTGAACTCCTCGCAGGACACGTTCAGATGCAGATTGGAATCGCCCAGGTGGCCATAGCCGCAGACCACTGTGGCTAGTGGACCGCAACGCTCCCGCATCACATCCACAATATTGTAAAAGTCGCGGAGCGGCAACGAGATGTCGTACTTGAAGCAGAAACTCTTCTCGATCAGGCCCAGGGGCACCATTTCACGGATCTTCCAGATCTCCTGCACCTTGCCGGGATCCCCCGTGACAGTGCCGTCCTGGATCTCGCCGCGCTCCATTCCGGAGCCGATGAACTGGTTGATTTTGTCCTCGTCGTGGTCGCCATTGCTGCCGGAGGTTTCGATCAGCATGTAGAAGGGGTAGCCCGAAATGGGGGAACTACAAATTTTGGGGTGGAAATGAATAGGGGTTGAAAATTTCAATTCATTCGCTCAAAAAACTATATTTTTATATAGTATTATATTTTAAAAGGAATGTGTGTTATAAATTATTACGAGTATTATTTTTATCTTCTGCATTATTCCGTTTAATATAATTTTTGGGGAGGCGGCAAAGCTTAGACTCAAAGGGTTGAAACTTTAATGGAGCTTTTGATTTTGTAAATCTTTATAATCTATAATTTGCTAAATATAAACTTTAACTTTTGGGTATTTATTTTATAGAATCCTTAATAGAAATTAAACTTTTTGATTCTTAAGTAGTTTAACTTTTATTTAAGAAAAAGAATCAAACTTTAAACCTCCAACGGCGTTAAAAAACTGCCTAAAAAAGTATCTTAAAATGCAGCATACTTTTGTCCTTATATTTTTAATCTTAATTAATTAATCAATTAAATATTTAAAACTCTACTTACTTGAGAAATTTGAACTGTTCCAGGGCAGTATTCAATGCCCTTTCGTCGATCAACTCGCAGGAGCTGAGAATCTCTCCGAGATTTCTCTTGGCACTAACAAACGTCTTCAGGACATCGTCGAAGGAGTTCAGGCCAATGAAGGCCACATTGACGGCCTTGGAGGAATGGGGGCAAAGCATCGACAGCTTTGTGACCACGCCCAGTGTGCCCTCAGAGCCGATGAACAAATGCTTCATGTGATAGCCGGTGTTGTCCTTCTTGAAGTTGGACATTAGGTCCAGGACCTGTCCATTGGCCAGGACCGCCTCCACGCCCAAAACGGAGCCATGCAGATTGCCATATCGCACCACACGCACGCCGCCGGCATTTGTGGACACATTGCCTCCGATGTGGCAACTGGCCTTGGCTCCCAGGTCCAAGGGCACCGTGAGGCCCACATCCCGAGCCTTCTGGTCGAAGTTCTCCAGGATGCAGCCAGCCTCCACCACTGCGATTCCGGTCACCTCGTCTACGGAGATCACCTTGTTCAGGCGAGCGAGCGACAGGACAATCTCATCGCAAATGGGCACCGAACCACCCACCAATCCCGTGTTGCCACCCTGCGGCACCACCGCCAGTTTCCTCTCGTTGCAGTACTTCAGGATGGCGGACACCTCGGCTGTGGTTCCGGGTTTCAACACCAGTTTGCTGTTTCCTGAATGATACAAGGAAAAATAAAGGATATACTAGGATGGTTTTCTAAGGATTAACAACATTTTCAAGGGGATCCATCAGGAAAATTTCAAAAAAAAAAATCAAAATAAAAACCGGTTCAATATTTTGATGCAGACTAATAGGGAATCAAAATAGCAATTGATCGAGATATTCCTCTCTAGGATCGGATAGGAATTGTATGAGATATAGCCATACCCATCGGGCAATATCTGATTTTTAGGGATTTCAAAAAATTTCAAGGGGATCCATCAGAAAAATTTTGAAAAAATCTCAAAAATATTTTTCTCCAAGATTTGAATGCAGATTAATCCATTCACGATTCGAAATCTATACTTTGCTTAAGAATCAGATAAATATTGACCAAGATATGACATTCGAAAGGGGTCATACCTGACAATAAATGGATTTCCCCATTTTTTAAGGGGATCCATCAGAAAAATTTCGAAAAAAATTAAAACGAAAAAGTGGATAATCAAAAAAATATTTTATATTTTGATGCAGAATGATGGGGAATTAAAATCGAAAGAGGTATCCCTCTTATGGATCGGATAGGAATTGCCTAAGATATAGCCTTCGTTCTGAGCTATATCGGGATTTTTAAGGGATACATTTCTATAACCTCTAATTATTAAAAGAATCACCTGCCTTTTGTGGTTTATCATTAAATAGAAAAACCACATTAGGCTTCAAACAAAAACCTCATTAGATTTATTAAAAAGGTAAAAAGGATGGTGAAAAGGATATCAAGATAACGCCAAGATGGATGAATGAATGAAAAAGGATGTATCGAAGGTATAAAACTAATGATTTAAATGACTTGCACAACTTACCGCGTATCCTTTTAAGGAAGCAGATGTTGTATCCCTCCAGGTCCTCGGTAAGGACAAAGTTCTTGCCGAGAAGATTCTCGAAGAAGGCCACATCCTTGTCGGTCAACGTGGCGTAGTTGCCACGCTGCACTTTGTCTGTGATCTGTAGAACATATTTGGGTTGGGTTAACAAAACCAAAAAGCTCGTGCGAGGTGTCCTCGCCACGCCCACTTCCGTTACGTAAGTCACCACAAAAGGAACTTCAAAAACTTACCTGTGTGAGTTCCGGTATCGCCGCCCCGCTGCCCGCCATTGTGCGCACAGTGGTGGTTATGCCCAGGCCGGAGGCGGTGGTGGGTCCGGCGGTGGTGCCAGGGGTGGGTCGCGGCCTCATCAGAGTGGTGGCCCCGGCGCTGGCCAATCTGCGCACTTGCAGCAACTGCTGGAATCTCATCGTGGACGGGGTGGGGATGGTACTTGGTTGGATATTAAGGAAAAGGATTCTAAAAGATAAAGAAAATTATATAACTATAAATATTATATTGAATTTTGCTTATTAGTTTGTTTTAGTTTTTAAAATATTAAGTTTTAAATTTGGAACAACCAGGGCTACAAAATTTCTTGGGAAAATGAAGAACTTTTCCCGCCAAAACAAGGAGTTGAACTTCAACTGAAGATAAAATTGTTATAAAAATAATAAAAATGGCATATAGATATTTAATTTATCAATTTTTCTCTAAAGAACTATATTCTCATCGATTAAAAAACTTAACAACAACTTAATTAGGTTTTATAACAATGCGGTTATAAAAGCCAAGTTTAAAACTCTTTCTTATCTGTTTTTTTTTTTTAATAACCTTACTAAAAGTACTACAATTTAAGTTTCTTAGATAATCTAAAACAATTTTTAGCTTTCATTAAGATTATTTTCTTGAACTAGACAAAGTGCCAGACGGAAATCTAGTGGACTTCCCCGATCCAAACGGATGCTTATCAACCAAAAAAACTCACAGAACCCGAAGTCGAGGTGGACTTATGGAGTGTTTTTTGGGACAATCTTCTCCAGTCCACGGGCAGTATCGCACTGATAGCGCTGATTATTGTTAACCCCCAGGAAATCAGAACCAAACTTTTCCACTACAATTCTATATATACAAAATTATTATATAGATGGATGGATGGATGTGTTATCAGTGGAACCGGCTTTGCGCGTGCATTAAAAAATTAGCATATTTGTTTTGGACCACTCACATCTACACACACAACCATACACATTAAATAATAGTACAATACACGAAAAAAAAACAATAGTCTGGTACGGGTCTGGTCTGAAAAGTGCAATCCACGAAGTCAAGATCTTTATGAGGCCACAAGGCTTATCTGGGTTAGATGGCAGGTAGATGACGGTCCAAGCCGAAAACCATCATAAAACCATTTCCATCAGGGTCGACCAGAGTCGGCCAGGTACTACCAGACAGATACGAAAATATTCCGAAGGATTATGGGAGAAAATCTGTTGCTTTTAAAGGAGAAAAGATTTCAACGGGAAACGTTGACAATTGACCCAAAAGATGATTAGTTCAGAAAAACAGCAGAGTCATCGTTCAGGTCATAAAACTTAATGAGGAAATTTTCATTTTAACATTAAATATAATATAAAATAGTTCTTTAAAATGCTATCAAAAAACGTAATTTTCAAAAATCTAAAGCTTTTTAACAGCTTTGGGATACTCTCCAGCCCTGGTTGTTTATTTTTCTGCTCTCCCTCTTGTGGCCCCAACTCCCCCTTATCTCTTTCTAACACACGCGTGCGGTCAAGATTTATGTCGCAAAATGTTCTTCTTTTCGTGTATTGGTAATCGCGTGTTTGGTAGCAAAAAAAAAACAAAACAAACTGATAAGCGAGAGGCCTTATCAGGAGCAGGAGTGGTGCTCAATATTTTTTATTATTGCTTGATTACATGGCCGTAAAAAGATATGGCAACTGCATATTATAGCGGAAATTTAATAAACTTATATTGCAGCATCTTTTCATTAATATTTCTTTTAATATAGGCTCCTCTTTTCTCTCCCACACATTGATATTTATGTATGGGGTATCTCAGAGAGAGCCCCACGCGCCACCTAACCTAAAAACTCACTCAAAGCTACTTGTTGTTGGTGCTTTCGCTGTATATTCACACTCACCTCTGTAATTTTTTAATTGTTTAAGCCAATTTATCCATATATTCGAGGGAGTGCTTTCCTTTTTACGCACGTTTGTTAATTGGGAGAAAGAGCGTGCAAGCGCGAACCACAACAAACGGCAACTGAACGCCAACGCCGATACGCAAAAAGGGGGCACAAAAAGGGGGCGTTGGGAGACAAAGCTGCGCGCCAAACACCATATGATTGGGGGCCACAGAAAGCTTTCTGTCAGCTGGTTGAGCTTTGCCAAAGAGATAGCAAAACATCAATGTTGTTTTGTTTTAATCTTTTAAAATACGAGTGGGCTTTTATTTTAGAAATATAATTCGCATTTCTTTTCATGTTTAAAATCAATATTTCAATAAATATCACTCTTGTTTTATAATTTTAATTACTTTTTAATCTGTAAAGCATGATATTACACATTTTAAATTTTAAAACTTTATTAAAAACTTCAATTTGAAACAAAAACAAGAAGGGAATAAAGAATATAAACAAATTACTATCTTTATAAATACGAAACAATCATCGGAAATACAAACGTTCCTAAATTATTTAAACTATGTATATTATACGTATATTTTTTATTCCAAATAAATAAAATACTTTATATAATAAATGTAATACGTTGTCTGCGCTTCAATTATATTTAAAATAAACTGTTGATATTTTAAAATAAAAGTTATAAATAAAAACAAATTATTAAGATTGTATTAATAAATTTTAACTAAAATTTCTTATTTATTTATAGTTTTTTCAACTCTATTTTTAAGTTTCAATCATTTTTAAAACGTTTTTTGAATATTTTACAGAAACTGTTATACTTCCAACTCTGTATGCCACTTAAACTCACCACACCAGCAGGCCACGCCCACTTTGATTCACCCTCGAAAGCACATCGTTGTCCCTTTCACACCTACCTAGAACCTTATAACGTCATTTCTGTCGCACGCCGGACAATTATTCTGCGTTCACCCATTTTTTATTCGCTTTGATTTTTCTTTGGTATTACATTATTTGATAATTGGTTTATTTTTTAATATTTTAAAGTACCAGGTTAATATTGTATCAATATATACCCCCATAACATACAATTTGATTTACATGAAGAATATTTTTTGTTAGCCAGAAACTTTGTTTTCTATTTGAATTCAAAGACTAAAAAAGTTATATTTGAATTAATGTTTAAATAGCTTTTATATTAACGAAAAACTATACAAAGAGTCTTAATAAAGTTAAAAAATAAATTCTGAAAGATTCAAAATGATAATATTAATAGAAATCTACAGAATTTGAATTTTTAAAAATTGGTAACACAAAATGGCGTAACTTCTCTACGGAAGAGAGCTTTTTTCGTAATTTTGTTAGTTTCCTGTCTAGTTTTTGAGAAAAAGAATGTCCTTTAAGTTAATTTCATTTTAAAACGAAAATATATTTGTCAATTTCATTGTTTTTTAACTCGTTTGGAACCTTTAAAAAAATCTAGAACGTTCTGAGGTCAAATAGAAATTCTAACCTTTTTTGAACCACTTAAAAAAAGGTTTTGAAACGAACTTTCCAACATTTTAGAAACATTTTTCAATACTTACTTTGTTTCGCAATTAAAAAACCACAAAATTCCAAAGAAAAGATTCATCATTTTTGTATAATTTACATTTATTAAAATGTTTATTTTGTTCAGCAATAGCAAAAAATAAAAAAAAAAATGCCTTAGAATAGGGTTTTTAAAAATGTATAGCAAAAAAATTCGAAGTCACAATGAGATGGCCATTCTCCTAACGCGAAAATGTTTGAAATGTTTTAATTGTAAGAACAATGTTGATGTACTCGTATGTACCATATAATTGTTGTTTTCGTTTAAAAGTTATTTTAGAAATATTTTGTAAAAACTGTACGACGATGAGTTGTTCTTAAAAAACCTACTTACAATATAAACTCTAGCCTATATCCTAATTAATCCTAGTATTCAATTCGATTTCATTTAGCAGTACATTCATTGAATTAAAACATTAGTTTAGGTTTAAGTATTTCATGTTGTCCAGTTTGTTTTCCTTTGACTTCTTGAATAAATATTATCTCCATTATATCTCTAGGGTTTTTTCAAATAAATCTAAACATTATGTACAATCTGATGACGGTTTCTGGTTTCTGTTTTATCATACACGTGGCGATCCTTTGATACCCTTGCAAAGGGTAGATCATAGAGGATAAATCATAGAGAATTCTCTAAAGTCCCTTGGTAGTTCCTTATTCCGCTGCTGTGGCCTCCTTACCACCCGCTTCAGCCGGAGGCGGCACCTCCTTCATGGACTCCACCTTGGCCACGATCTTGAGCGCCGGACCCAGCTTCATGCCCATCGCGCTCACCAGATGCTTCTCCTTCAGCAGCAGCAGCGCCTGGCCGTCGATCTCCTGCTGAACGAAGTCATCCACGTAGTCCTGGCATCCCGGCAACTCCCTGATGAAGTTGCTTACCTCGTCCACGCTCCAGCTACTGATTGGGGGTCGCTCCGGAGGAGCTGTGCCATTAACAACGGACGAGGATATGGCAGGATTGGCCAGGGTAGCCGCACTAGCCGGCGCTAATGGCGAAGGAATTGGTGTTGGAGCCGGCATAGCCACTGGCAAAGGTGATCCCTGAGCCGGGGATAGGGAAACGGGAGGCAGTGCTGGCGGGTAGATCGCTGGCACCTCCGTTGGAGCTGGCTTCAGGGCCTCTGCCTGCATCTTTGCCTCAGCCATGGCTTCGTCTAGTTTGTCCACCAGCGCCATGGCATCCACTCCCACAATTCCCCCAGTTCCCAGTCCGTTGGTCTCCATTGCTCCAACGACTCCGTTCTTGGCCTGCCGAGCACATCCCGGGGAGCAGAAGCGCTTCCTCTTGAGCTTCGTTTTGTGCTCCAACTTGCCGCACTGCTCGCAGGCCACAATCTCCGCGGGAGGAGGCGTTCCACTGGTTATGCCACTGGGTTTAATGTCATCCTGCATGGTTGCCTTTTTCTCTGCGGGAATGAAGAGGAAATAGAGGGATTAGGATACATTTTGGAGGAAATATCGTATAGGAACACTTACTTGGCGGCTCATCCTGTGTGTCCTTGTCGGCGTAGCGCTGCCTGGTGACCGGGAACGGCTCGTTGGCCTCCTGGATGATGAAACCATCGATGACGTGGGTCAGCACGTTGGGTTTGATCATTGCCTTGGGCAGATCCTTGGGTCCATTCATGCTGCTGGTGGTGGTGATCGCACAGCTGGTGGTGGTGGAGCTGGAGGTGGTAACAGTGGTACTGCCAGTGGTTCGGGATAATCCGACTCCGTTAGAGATGGTGGGGGTGGATGTGGTGGTCGTGCAACTGGTGGCAGTGGACACTTTGACCTCCTCCTTGACGCCGGGTGTGCTGCTCCTGTGCTTGCTGGAGGGGGTGAGGTTGGAGGTGGGAGTGGCGGACTTGGTGGGTGTGGAACCCACCTCGGAGGATTCCCCATTCGGCAGAGCTTCGTTCGTGGAACTGCTCGCCTCTGCCGATGCATTGGCATTCCCAGGAGTGGAGGATTTGGAGTCCTGCCCAGGAACTGGTGTCATCGGGGAATCGATTGGAACCAAGGTGGCTGTGGGAGTCTTCAGGGGAGTGTCCTTCGTGGGCGTGGCACTGCTGAGGGCTACCAGCTGGCCGGGAGAGGGAGTCACCGCTGTGCTTGTGACGGAAACAGTGACTGGAGGAGCGGAGGAGAGATGACCCACGGTGGCGTTCATCATGGAGGTCATGGCCAGGATGGGATTGGTACTCTGTGTGGGCGTGGCTCCTGCCTGTGACTGCTGTTGTTGCTGCTGCTGCTGTTGTTGCTGTTGCTGCTGGGTGGCTGCTGCAATGCTGGCGGAGATCAGCTGCTGTTGCTGCTGCTGGAGCTGTGCCTGGGCCTGGGCTTGAGCCTGCGCCTGGGCCTGTGCCTGAGCTTGAGCTTGAGCCTGAGCCTGCGCCTGTTGTAGGGTGGTCACCGTACTACTAGTCACCAAGGGACTCGTGCTCTGGTTGGAAATGGTCACCACACTGCTGGTGGGCAGCGAGGAGCTGACAGTTGCCAACTTGCTGGTCTGGAAAATGGCCCCGGAGGCGGAGAGAGCCGCCTGGAGGCCACTGGAGGTGGCAATGCCAGCTGGAGTCGTTGGAGATGAAACCGAGAACGGGACCCCACTGAGCTGCAACTGCCCGGCCTGGGCCTGGTGCTGCTGGGAGTTGTTGCCACTCGCCCCCGCCGCCTGCTGCATCACAATCTGCTGGATTAGGTTCTGCTGCTGCTGCTGCTGTTCCCGCTGTTGCTGCTGCGCCTGCTGCTGCAGTTGCTGCTGCTGTTGTTGCAGTTGTTGCTGCAGAAGTTGCTGCTGCTGCTGCGAGGTAATGAAGGTGTTGGTGGGCACCTGGAGGATCTGTGCCCCCGCATTGGCCAACACCTGTTGCTGCTGCTCCCGCTGCTGCTGCTGGGCAGCTGCCACTTGCTGCTGTTGCGAGGCCTGCTGTTGCTGCTGCTGCTGGGCCTGGGCTGCCGCCTGCTGCTGGTTCTGCAAGGCGGCGATCTGCTGCTGGAAGATCTGCTGCTGGAGCAGCGTCTGCTTCTGGATGAGCTGCAACTGTTGCTGCTGCTTCTCCACTCCCGCAGCAGTGGCCGCGTGCAGGGTCTGGCCATTCTGGAGCGTAATCGGAGTTCCCGTCGTGCTCATCACCACCATTCTGTAAGAAATCGAAAGGATTAGAAGATGATTCGAACAAGGATTCTAGTTCCCACTTACTTATTCCCTGCGGAGTTGACCACCTGCTGGAGATTCGCCGCTGTGACCGCCTGCTGTTGCTGCTGCACCGTGGCCAGGTGACCCACCACCTTGTTCTGCCCCCCAACCTGACCATTCTCCGTCTTCAGAGTTGGGAGAGCTGGTCTTACCGGCGTCTGTTTAGTTCGCATCTTGGCCTTGAGGAGACTCTGGTTCTGGGCGGTCTGGGTGGAGACGGAGCTGGCCGGACGCACCTGGGTGCCCCCACCATTGTGGGGCAGGATGGGAGCTCCGGGCCGCTGGAGGGCCGCCAGCTGGTGCTGCTGTTGCTGCTGCAACTGGGCAGTGGCCACCGCCAACTGCTGCTGCTGTGTCTGGTTGCTGTTCCCCGCCTGCTGCTGCTGCTGCTGCTGCTGCTTCGGAGCCAGTGCGTCCAGCTGGGTGCGGGCCTTGGTCGGAGTTTGGGTCACATTGCACTGGATTATCTCTGTTTAGAAAGAAGGGGTTACTATCTATCGGAACAGCCTGTAATTCATGAGATAATCTTACGATTCTGTTGCGTTTGGAGCGTCTGGGTGGTTGGCTGCTGGATAAACATTCCGGAGGTGCCATCCGGTTGACCCCTTAAGATGATGGGATTGGAGCCAAAGGGCTGGAGTCCGGCGGCGTTCTGCCAGAACCAGGGTATCTGCATCTGCTGCGCCTGGCCGGGATTCAGTAGCTGGGCCGCCTGGACCGACTGCACCGACTGGGCCACTCCAGGGAGCGTGGACTGCGAGACCTGGACACACTGCTGCGTGGTCTGGGTGGTCTGCTGTTGCTGCTGCTGGACCTGTTGGACTTGCTGCACCTGTTGGGACTGAGTAGCTTGTCCAGGTTGTCCCGCTCCTCCTCCTGCTGTCGCCTGGACGGTGCTACTCGTGGTTGTCACCTTCTGGACGACCTTCTGGGCCAGCTTGCCCTGCGCATCCACTCCCACCTTGGCCAGGGCGGCTGTCAGCTGCTGCTGCTGCTGCTGCTGCGTCAATTGCTGCTGCTGTTGTTGCTGCTGTTGCTGCTGCTGCTGGGAGAGCTGCTGCTGGGCGGCGGCCATCGACTGGAGGAGGTTCTGCTGCTGCTGGGGCGAGTGGGAGATGACATTGACGGGGGAGATTAGGAGAGTCTGCGGGGATTGGTTGTGGGTGGAGGTGGGATGGATGGAGGGCAGGGAAGGGATGCAGGAGGCATAGGCACCACCCGCGAATCCCGCCTGACCCGCTGCCTGGATCATCTGCTTGGCGTTCTGGGTGGTGGTGGCTATCATCTGGGGGGCATTGCCCTGGAAGGCCTTTCCCGCGGTGATCACCTGGATGGGCTGTTGGCCCAGGCTGCCGGGATGCAGGAGATTCCCCGAGACAATCATCGGGGGGTAGAGGAACTGGGTGGAGGGCTGCATCAGCTGGACAGCTCTGCCCTGGGACCAGTCTCCGCCGACTCCTCCGGCCGTGAGCTGCATGGGAGACATCGTACTAATGGCAGTGGACTGCTGTTGTTGCTGCTGCTGAGGATTCTGGGCATTGGCAGGACTAGGAGCTCCTCCACCCGCTCCTCCGCCTCCAGGACCGCCAGAACCTGCTCCTCCCGCTCCACCGCTGGCGTCGGAGAGCTGCTGCTGGAGTTGCATCTGCTGTTGCACGTCCAGGATATTCGTGGCATGTTTCAGCTCCGTTCCGGCTCCTCCTCCTCCGGCGCTGGGGAACTCCTGCTTCACATGGATGGCATAGGGATTGCTGGCGTAGAACTGCTGCAATTGCTCTGGGAGAATCTGGAGTGGCACGGTGGCAGTGGTTGCCACCTGCTGGCCGGGATTCTGCGACTTCTCCAGCGTGAAGCCGTGACGGGTGGGCAGCTGGGAGTTGGAATTCGAGCTGGAAATGGAGTTGGGCGTCTGATTGTGACGCTGGCGATGATTCGTTGGCGTGAGCTTCCCTGTGGCCGATGTGGGTGTGGTTGGTGCTGTTCCTGATCCTGATCCCGATCCTGGTGTCTGAGCCTGGGCAATGCCGGGATGGGGGGGACTGGCCACATCGTATTTCTCGTCAAAGGTGATGCCCGCCTTTTGGGCGAGAGTTTCCAGGCACTTCAGAGGCCTCTGCTGTTGCTGCTGCTGTTGCTGGTGAGGATTCTGGTTGCTATTATTATTATTATTATTATTGTTATTGTTGTTATTATTATTATTGTTGTTATTATTATTATTGTTGTTATTGTTATTATTATTATTATTATTGTTGTTGTTGTGGAGCGGCTTCTCGCGTATATTGGAGTTGTCCTTTAGGGGCAGAGTGGCAACGGGCGTGGCTGTGGCTGTGTTCCCAGCTGGATTCCCCTGGGCTGTTGGATGTTGGCTGTCGCTTTCTGTGTCCGCTCTGTGGGATCCGTGATCGGGTTTGGAAATAAAAGAAAAACAAACAAATCAGTACAGACTTTGGTAAATATTTTCTCATCATCGTGGACCCCACACCTGGCTGGATGTGGTCTTCCTAATGGTCTTCCCGTGTCCACCCAGCACAGACTACAAATAATAACAAGCACGAGCAAACATTTTGGACCAAAGAATCCACAAAAAAAAAACAAAGCTAACAAGCATAAAACAAGCTTAGATCTTAAATATTATAGAGTTTTAAATAATATTAAGCTACTTATACATTAAATTTTTATTCTCAAAGTCAGTTACTAAAAAACTTTCTTAAAAATATTCAACATTTTCGGTATTTGGTAAACAAAAACAGATGTTTTTTTGAAGATTAATATGAAAAAATATGAAATAAACTATCAAAAAAATGCCTAAAACAAGCTTAGATGTTAATTATGAACTATTTTTTTAATAAAATTAAACCAAATATACATTTTTTTTAACATTAAGGGATATTACTTAAAGCTTCTTATAAAAATATATAAAATTTTCTTTATTTGGTAAACAAAAAATGATGTTTTTTTTAAAGCAAATAAAGAATCCCCAAAGCGAAATATTTGCGAAGAAGATTATTAAAGAAAAATATGAAATAAAATATATAAAAAAAAAACATAACTAAAAGAAACAACAAAAAGAAAAAAAAAACGTCGCAAAGGAAAGATTTATTGGAACAAAAAATGTTGTGTCCCTCGAAAAATGTTTTTTTTTTTTTTGCTTTTAGGTAGAAACCGAAAATATTTCCTCTTTTGTCTCGTCTTTTGTCGTTTCCCTTCCCTCCCTTCTTTTTTTGCGCTAAAATGCAAAAAGGTGTCCTTTTTGGCCAAAGCCGAAAAATGTATGAAAGGAAAGGCGGAGAAAGAAATGAAAAGGAAATAACGGAAGAGGGCGAGTACATGGCAGGGGTTGCCATCGTTTCCATCCATCGATCTTAATCTATGGGTTTTCGAATTTCCACGCCAACTATTTGTTTCATTTCCAATTCCATTTTCCATGTGAAAGGAATTTGGACGCTGCAGCTGCTGCTGCTGCTGCTGCTGCTGCTGCCTGGCGGCTGGCTGCTGGCTGCTGGCTGCTTCTGGCTGATTTGTAAAAATGGCAATAAAGGAGGCGGACCGAGCAAGCAAGTTCAAGGACCTTGACAATGCTGACAGTTGCAAGGACTTGTAGTTCGATTGCCACTCGCGGGAACAAGACAATGCGATGCCCCCGAGACCCATAAAATGCTGGAGCATGCAACAACAACAACGTGCAACAAAACAACAACAAGAATGCCAGTAAAAATAAAACCGGCAAAAAGAAGGGTAAAACCAGGATGGTGGTGGTGGGCGGAAGCTAAATACAGGGTGGTTTCCGCTCAGGGTGGTGCTTTTTTTTATTACTTTTTTTTTATATATGTGGTATAAAAAAATGTACATATTTTTTATGTCCTCGACAAGATCGCAGCCACCCGCAGGGAAACAAGATATTTTTTGTTTTGTGGAGACCTCTTGAGAAAACTCCAAAGAAGCTTAAAGAAAAACAAAGAAAGACTGGTTTCAGATACAAAGGTATGAGAGTGTGTGCGTGTGGCTTTGGAGAGCAACAAAGCCATCATCAAGTTTTGTTGCACTCGCATCCAGCATCCATCCAGGAGTGGAGATAAAAATTGGAGAGCATGCGCTGCCAAAAAAGGCAAAAAAAAAAAGGTAAAAACACACGGGTGGGGGGAGATAAGAGCGCGGTAGATGGAGGGAAAGTGATAATTCAAATCAAAGCCGAGCTACTAAGTGTATGAGAATGAGAGGGTGACATGACAGCATATTGATTGATATACAAACGGGTTTTTGCAATCAAAAAAAAAAAACAAAAAGAAATGAGGGAAAAAAGAAAGAACAGACCAAAATTCGAGTGAATGAGATGAAACGATGGCAGTTCTCGTACACACTCACCGTAGTGGCGTAGGTGTTTCTAGGGTAGCCAGAGAACACAAAGATTACAGATACAAATATTTACATAAACATTACATTTTAAAATTATAAAAATCGAATATTAATTAAAAATTTGTAAAGACTAGATTCTGTAATTTCTGTATTGTAAGGGCCATGGTTTGGTAACCCTGCTTTTGGAATTACAGTTTTGTTTACTTCGGCTGGCAGGGAGAGCAAAAGCAACATGCTGGGAGAGCAAACATATTGAGAGAGAGACCCGGAGCCAGGGTTGCCGTCTGCAGTTCAGGTTTCGGGTAACAACAAAAAAAATTGGCTACCTTTTGGCTTAGAACTTTTGCTTTTCAATGCTGGATTGTTGGCGGGAGACCACGGGATATCAAGAGGGGTGAGCAAGGGGTTGGGGGAATCAACCACCAAACACACAAATACAAACAAACACACACACACTGCATGCATTGCGAAATTTCGTTGTCAACAATGCATATGGGGGTGGGGGGATAAAAAGGGCGGTGTAGCGCTGCCGAGGGGGGGAAACTCGTTTTGCGACTTGTGAACTTTTTTTCCCTGTTTTTTTTTTGTTGTCTCTCCAGCAGTGGAGAGAATTTTATGACAGAACCATATTTTGCAAGTGTTGGGAAACGCCGTGACCCATGGCTAATGATGATGAACATGCCACGATCTCCCGAGTGGCGCAACATAAAACATAAATACAGTGTGTCACAGCAAAGCATAACTTAATTACAAATAATATTAAAATACAAAATACAATTTAGCAAAACGAAACGAATCAAAATAAAAGAAAAATACCTTTTTTGCATAAACTTCAATGCACGACGATCCATTATTTAAAATAAAAACAATGTGTGTAATAAATTAAAGGTATGCATGCGGCAGCGTCAACGGCAACGGCAACTGCTGTGTCGGCGGCTGCACAGTTCTTCTGTTTTTTGCGGCGGCGAAGACACTCGACGACAATGTTGTTGTTGCTCTTTTTGGCATATTGCTATGGCGCTGCGCTTTCTTTTCGGCTTTTACAGTTGTTGGCTTTCGTACATTAATAAACACAAAACGAACACAAACACAAACACATGGACAGGCACATGGACGATGTACAGGCAATAAATATAAACATACAGGCAACAACAAGAAACACAAGACAACAAAATGTACAGCAAAAACGAAACGAATTTTATCCGACGCAGTCTCTTTCTCTCCCCCGCCGTCTCAGCGGGTCACAGCGTCTATATATGTTTGTTTGTTTGGATGTGTTTCGTGCACGGGCAGTAGTAATTAGTGCTAACTTCACTCACACTGCCACTGGCTCCACTTGCAGTTTTTCTCAGTGTAATTAATATGCTCGGCGACCAAAGCACCTGTGCACGCGATCTTACATAAAAAACGCACTTCGGCAACTCTAGATGCTTGATTTTCAGCTTCGTTTCCCCTTCGAACACCCGCCTTTCCACACTACACTTTCCAGTCTCGCCACGAAGCGCCGCCGAGGTTTCTACTTCTTCTCATGTTCACTGAAGAATTGCAGTTGCATTCACAAATAGTCAGCAAGATATTTGTTTCAAAAAAATTCGAATTAATAAATAGTCCACTAACGCGGGTGTCGGTTGAGTGGGTGGTGTGTGCGTCGCGTCGCGTCGGCGGGAGGGCTTTTTCATTCACAGCACAGCACATGCACGGCACGGATAGGCACAACGCTGTTTTGTTTTGTTGCTGTCCCCGTCGCAGAGAACCACACGCCGTCGAGCTGAGTTTTCGACTGAGGCCCGAGAGCGACGTCGGGGTCTCGGCTGCGGATACGGCAGCGGCAGAGGCGACAACTCTGCCGAACTCATACAACCGCAGCGAAACAAAATGAAGCGCGCATGTATTGGTGTTGGTGCTCCTCTAGCAGCTGCCCGCAGAAACCAGTTTCTCTTGCACCCGATAACTTTTCTCTATACCGAAATGCGCGGGAGCGAGTGCGACGGCACTAGGGGCAGCCGACCCCGTCGAACGTGTATGAGTGCGATGCCCTCTGCGCGGCTGGGGTTGGAATGAAACAGCAGCAGCGGCAGAAGTATCTGACAGCAAAAAAAGCAAAATCCGAGATACAGCTGGCGGGCATGTGTGTGTGCGGTTTCAACCACCCCGACTGTTTGTCCCCCTCCAACCCCCTCAAACATCCACAAACATATCCAGTTTTCAGCCTTCTGTGTCTGTACACTCGAATGTCTGCCGCCCGATTGTTGCTATACTTCATCTTCTTTTTTCATTCCACCACCACTTGGCCACTCCAGCCTACCTGGCTGGCTACGACCTTCCCTCCCCCTCCACTTCATTTTTCTCCTTCCACTTCCACTCCCTTGTACTCTCGTAGTTAGGGATCGGATCGGCTTTACGTTATTATTAGTTGTGCTTGTCGGAAACAGACGGGACGTGAAAACGCCAGGGGTGGGGTGGCGTATGCGCAGAGGCAGAGCGAAATGTTGTTTTATTCGGACAGTGGCATGCGATCCATTATCATTGGATTGCATTTTCATTATTTTTTTTTGCCGTGGGTCATACAAAGTTTGGACAGTGGTTCGAACTTGAGGATCGTTGGAAACTATATTGATTATTTGAGAGAATTGTAAGGCCATCCGATAGCTCCATTTGATACCACAATAGCTTATCTTACAGAGGGTGAATTTTTGAGTATGTTTATTTGCAAATTCATATTTTCTGTTAATAATTGTCGACTCATTTTCGTCAACATAATATTTTTCAGATTAATATTTATAATTTCTTAACCAAACACCTTTGCCCCACTGTGCCTTTCGCTGGCATTTCATTTTTCATTTTGTGCCTTGTCGAGTGCTCGGTGCTGTGTCTGTGAGCGCATTTGTATGGGTTGCGCCGCTTTTGGGCTCTTGTCGGTCTTCTTCTTCAACCTCCCACCACCCTCCAACACGTTGCAGCGCTCCACAACCGTTCATCATTCAATCGCTGTTGTTGTTCTCGTGTTGTGTTGTTGTTGCGGTTCGACTGATGAAATCGTGGGGTTCGCTTCGTCTCATTTCTTTTTTCGCCGTGCTGCCGCCATATTATTTTCATGTTCGCTAACTGCTCTGCCGCCCGCTCGCTCGCTCTCTCTCTCTCTGCCGCTCTCTTCTCTGCTCTCCTCTCCGCTACGTTCCATTCCTCTGCCAGCGTTGTTTTTGCCTGCCTTTTTTTACTGCGGCTGATTGTGTTTGCTGGTGTGTGTGTGGGGTTGGCTTTTTCTTTTTGCTGTTTTTATGGGGTTTTTGTGCTTAGCTTTTTTCTTATTAGTTGCGGGCCGCGTTCTTTCCTCCTCTTCTTTCTCTCTGGCAACTCAACTGTACAATAAGTCGAGCATGCGCTCTTCCTCTTACCGCCGATTGAATTAATTGCAAATGCCTCTAGTTTGTTGGGGTTGTGTGTTGTTGGGGGTCGCCGAGGGGTGTTTGTGTGTGTGATTGGGGCCGTACGTGCGAGCAAGCAAGCGAACAAATGGGTTTTTGCGACTGTGTCCCGTGGATGTGTGTGTGTGCGTGGGCTATTTGCATTTTGAGGAATGAAATGACAAATGTTTAATGAGCGTAAATTGCCTTGCGCCTGCTTTTTTCACACTCTGTCTCTCTTGCTCTTACCCTTGTAAGTGCTGCGTTAACCACCCCCTCTCACTCGCTCTAGGTATCATCAATGGGCTTTAATGGGAAAGCAGCACCCGTACCCGTCTCCTACCCTTACCCGTATCCGTACCTGTTGTTGTTCCGAAACTTCAACGTCAAGAAATTCTTCACCATTTTCCAAAACCCGTAACCTTGGATCGTGGATGTTATTAACATCTACATACCGTCACATGTAGTGGTAAGTGATAACCAAAAGTGGGCTGACTTCTATTGTTCCGTTATTGTTCTGCGACGACGACATCTAAAATGACGCTAGGCGTGGTCAACCTCGCAATAAAAAATGGATATCTTGCGCGATCATCAGTATCTTTTCAGCAGAAAAGTATCTGCGCTGTTCCGTTGTATCCGTAAGATACATTATCTGAAATAAAGTATCTCAAAGTCTAGTTTGTATCTGTGACTATTCCCAAGCCATCAATCAAAATAAATAGATCTAAAACAATAGCATTTTCCAGATAATCCATTATCGAAACCGCTTTGCTGAAATGTAAGTACTGTACCGCAATACCGAGCAGACTTTGTTGGGAAAGAGGATTCGAGGTGATCCTTGCAAAAAAAAGAAATAATATTCGAGCAGGCCTGGCAAAGGGTTGAACTTGCTGCCCGTGACACTTGCCCTTCCAAAACCAACACGGAAAACCCACCCTTTTCTCCATTTTCAGGGGGGACTCCTCGATAAAACCAATTTCTAAACAAACGCGATACAATTACCCTCAAAAATTGGCAAACAATCGGAACCTCCGGATGGAAAGTACGAAATTCAACCCCCAAAACTCATTAGGGGTGTGAACAGAATTACGCTATGTTGCAGATTTTTTCTAATCCCCACCCGTCACCACCCGTTTCATTTAGATGTTTTCGTTATTTAATTAAATATTTTAAAAGATCACATTTTGTGTTTTTCAAAATTGTGTTCTGGATGATTTAAAATATATACTTTTTAGTGGATTTTGGTTTAGGGTTCTATTGGTTGTTTTTAAACAGGTTTTTATTCATGTTTAAACGTGTTTTTTATGTTTAAACATGTTTATTCATGTTTTTCGCATCAACTGCTTAAATATTATTTACAAATTCTTCACAATTTATTAAAATTTAAAACCTGTATTTTAAACAGAATTCTATTAATCCGAATAACTTATATAGTTGAAAAAAGTGTATAGTTTTCAAAGTGATTTCAAGAATTTCGAAAAAGTAATTAAATATTTAAGAATTTAGTACAATTTCTTTTGATTTTCAAAAAGATTTTTAGGTTAAATAAAAGTATTACAAAAGTAAAATAAGAATACATTGTACAATTATGTGTTAGATATTATCTTGTACATATTTTACGACAAATAAATCAGATAATATATATTTTAAGATCTAATTAAAAATGGTTTAATTGTTTTTTAAACGTAATTGAAAAAAAACGTGAATAAACTGTTATACAAAACCCACCAGAAAACTCACCACACACTTCGCAGGCATAGGCCACGCCTCAAAATGAATTATTTCGGCAGGAAAGAGAGCGCGTGAAAAAGGTTTACTATCGGCTGTCCTTGTTCCGTCCACAGGCTGCTTTGGCCCACCCTCCACCACAGTAAGGAAAAGAGAAAGAGAAGAAAGTACGGTGAGCGCGCCCATTTTTTTCGTTTCCACCTACCGTCGGCATTTTGTATTGGGCCGATTCGTGTAGCTGCCCGCAAATTAGCGGCTGGCGGAACGCACCTAGTAGTTATTTTGTTGCCGTTCGTTTTGTTTGGCTGCAATCGATTCAAAATGGAGTTTGTTTTAGTTTTTATTATTGAAATGTTTCTTTATTAAGATTATTTTAAGAATAGAGTTTTAGGTTCTTGTTTTTGATTGTTTTCAATGCTTACTAGTATCGTAGTAGTAAGATAATACATCGAGATATATTTTTACCCTGCTAAAAAAAACCCTGCAAGAAATATCTTCAATAAAGGATGATATAATATTGGGGGGAAATTTTATTTAATAATATAATATAAATTAATAATAATCCTTCTTGTATTCATTTGGTAATTGGATAAAATGTATCTTAAAGATGCATAAATTAGATACTTTCTTTAATTCAAAGGCCAGATAAGGTTTCTACATAAAAATATGCATTTTAATAACCATTTAAAGAAAATATTTTATATGTTTAAAGGTATAAATATGTTTTCTTTGATTTTAATAGACAGTTTAATATTAAAATACGGATGATTAGCTATCCTTTAGATAATATATCCTTTATTATAGCACTTACAGCAAACTTTAGCCAATTAATTTTTTAGCTAGTATTATTTTTGGAAAAATAGATAAAGAAACCAAAAATAAAAGATAAACCTTATCTTAAATATAAAAAAAATTAGCTACGAGATATAAAAATTCACTTATTCTTCTATCAAATCATCAAAATTATCCTCACTTACCGTTTAAAGAACTTTCCTTCTTCCTGGTAATCCTTTCTACACTTTACTCTTTTGGATCTTTCCAACGATTCGAGCCGTACGATAAACGACAGCGCCTCTCGGTTGCTTGGGCGTGAGGTTGACTGTACTTTATGACGCCCGCTGTCACCTGAAAAAGAAATCATAATTAGGTTACAATAAACTCATGAGATTTATGGATAAAAAACATCCTCTATTTTCGATTATCTCCGATTTTTTATAGATAAAAAGGATAATCGATGAAAAGATAATGGATACAACAAAAAAAGGGATTTCAGATTAAATCAAAAGTGGCTGGTTAGGAGAAAGAGGAATCCCTCACCCAATAGCGATCCCTCCTTGACCTCGTCCACACACCCCTCTCCACCGACAAAGAGCTTAGGGGTTGAATTCTCCACAGATTTCGATCCCGTTAGTAATCCCTTATGACAAATATTCCCCTTTTTCACTTTTAGGGGTAAATGTAGCTTGTTTTGTTTCAAAATTAAAATCGTTTCCAGTCGGCGCCCTAAAATGGTGGAAAAGGGTATTAGTTAAGGGCTGTTTAAGGGTCGACGGGGTCGAGAAAGGTTTTGTGGAAAGAGCAAGTGTCAGAGGTCAACCCTTTTCCGCTTTCCGGCTAGAATTTTTGCCAGGGGTTTCTACTTTTATTTGTTTCTCCGGATAAAGGACACAGTCCGTTGATTTCAACTCCCTCGGGGGAAAAATAAACAATCTAGAAATGGGTTAAGGGAAAAAGCAGAAAAGTAGAATTTGTGGCAAATATTTTGAAGAGGATTTTTGGAAAATAATATGAATATTTTTGTTTGATTAATGAAATATGATAGTTATTATTATAATTCTAGGCAAATATTCCTTTGGAACTGTAAATTTAATATCCTAATTGTTGAATATTTATATATAAAGACTATAACTGCTATTTTTTCGGCTGAAAATGTTAAAATTCTAACAAAATTTACGCCAAAAAATTAAATGCAAACATTTTTGGTACTTAATATTAATACTACAAGAGTAGGGTGACTAAATAGTCGATATAGCCTGCCAAAAAAATCCCCAAAAATCGTTTTCAACCCTTGGATGTCCCAACCAAAGAGCAAGTCGAACTCGAGTGCTTCCTGTTTGTGTGGGAAGGTCAAGTCAAGGAGAAGAACCCGTAATCCGAAACAAGGTTTTGTAGACTTTTGAGAAAAGAAAAACCTCGAACTGATAAGGAATATTTACTCGCTGATAAAATGACTACTAATTACGGTAAATTCGAGTGGCGACGATCTCGGCAGAGATCCATTTTGACTGCTAGGTTCTAGGCCCCGCCTCGTGGCCATAAAACGCCTGACGTCGCCGTTATTTACGATAGCAAGAACAAGAACAACAACGGAACGATAGAAGTCAGCCCACTTTTGGTTATCTTTCACCACTACATGGGCGATACCTTTTTGTGAGGGTATGCAGATGTTGATATCATCCTCGATCCACGATCCAAGGTTGCGGGTTTTGGAAAATGGTGAAGAATTTCTTGACAAAACTTCGGAAGAACAACAGGTACGGATACGGGTAAGGGTAGGAGACGGGTACGGGTGCTGCTTTCCCATTACAGCCCATTGATGATCCCTAGAGCGAGTGAGAGGGGGTGGTTAACGCAGCACTTACAAGGGTAAGAGCAAGAGAGACAGAGTGTGAAAAAAGCAGGGGCAAGGCAATTTACGCTCATTAAACATTTGTCATTTCATTCCTCAAAATGCAAATAGCCCACGCACACACCCACACACAGTCGACAGTCGCAAAAGCCCATTTGCTCGCTTGCTTGCTTGCTCGCACGTACGGCCCCAATCACACACACAAACACCCCTCGGCGACCCCCAACAACACACAGCCCCAACAAACTAGAGGCATTTGCAATTAATTCAATCGGCGGCAAGAGGAAGAGCGCATGCTCGACTTATTGTACAGTTGAGTTGCCAGAGAGAAAGAAGAGGAGGAAAGAACGCGGCCCGCAACTAATAAGAAAAAAGCTAAGCACAAAAACCCCATAAAAACAGCAAAAAAGAAAAAGCCAACCCCACACACACACCAGCAAACACAATCAGCCGCAGTAAAAAAAGGCAGGCAAAAACAACGCTGGCAGAGGAATGGAACGTAGCGGAGAGGAGAGCAGAGAAGAGAGCGGCAGAGAGAGAGAGAGCGAGCGAGCGGGCGGCAGAGCAGTTAGCGAACATGAAAATAATATGGCGGCAGCACGGCGAAAAAAGAAATGAGACGAAGCGAACCCCACGATTTCATCAGTCGAACCGCAACAACAACACAACACGAGAACAACAACAGCGATTGAATGATGAACGGTTGTGGAGCGCTGCAACGTGTTGGAGGGTGGTGGGAGGTTGAAGAAGAAGACCGACAAGAGCCCAAAAGCGGCGCAACCCATACAAATGCGCTCACAGACACAGCACCGAGCACTCGACAAGGCACAAAATGAAAAATGAAATGCCAGCGAAAGGCACAGTGGGGCAAAGGTGTTTGGTTAAGAAATTATAAATATTAATCTGAAAAGTATTATGTTGACGAAAATGAGTCGACAATTATTAACAGAAAATATGAATTTGCAAATAAACATACTCAAAAATTCACCTTCTGTAATATAAGCTATTGTGGTATCAAATGGAGCTATCGGATGGCCTTACAATTCTCTCAAATAATCAATATAGTTTCCAACGATCCTCAAGTTCGAACCACTGTCCAAACTTTGTATGACCCACGGCAAAAAAAAATAATGAAAATGCAATCCAATGATAATGGATCGCATGCCACTGTCCGAATAAAACAACATTTCGCTCTGCCTCTGCGCATACGCCACCCCACCCTCTGGCGTTTTCACGTCCCGTCTGTTTCCGACAAGCACAACTAATAATAACGTAAAGCCGATCCGATCCCTAACTACGAGAGTACAAGGGAGTGGAAGTGGAAGGAGAAAAATGAAGTGGAGGGGGAGGGAAGGTCGTAGCCAGCCAGGTAGGCTGGAGTGGCCAAGTGGTGGTGGAATGAAAAAAGAAGATGAAGTATAGCAACAATCGGGCGGCAGACATTCGAGTGTACAGACACAGAAGGCTGAAAACTGGATATGTTTGTGGATGTTTGAGGGGGTTGGAGGGGAACAAACAGTCGGGGTGGTTGGAACCGCACACACACATGCCCGCCAGCTGTATCTCGGATTTTGCTTTTTTTGCTGTCAGATACTTCTGCCGCTGCTGCTGTTTCATTCCAACCCCAGCCGCGCAGAGGGCATCGCACTCATACACGTTTGACGGGGTCGGCTGCCCCTAGTGCCGTCGCACTCGCTCCCGCGCATTTCGGTATAGAGAAAAGTTATCGGGTGCAAGAGAAACTGGTTTCTGCGGGCAGCTGCTAGAGGAGCACCAACACCAATACATGCGCGCTTCATTTTGTTTCACTGCGGCCGTGTGAGTTCGGCAGAGTTGTCGCCTCTGCCGCTGTCGTATCCGCAGCCGAGACCCCGACGTCGCTCTCGGGCCTCAGTCGAAAACTCTACTCGACGGCGTGTGGTTCTCTCTTGCGGCAACAGCGTCAGCGTTCTGCCTATCCGTGCCGTGCATGTGCTGTGAATGAAAAACGCTCGCGCCGACGCGACGCATACACCACCCTCTCGCCCTACACCCGCGCCAGTGGACACTCGGACTATTTATTTATTTACTTTTTTTTTTTATTGAAAACAAAAAAAATAAAAACAAATGCCTATTTGGCGTTTAGTGAATGCAATTTCAATTATTCAGTGAACATGAGAAGAAGTATGAACCTCGGCTGGCGGCGCTGCGCTGCCGACGTAAGCAGCGCGCTGGAAAGTGTATCGCCGAAGTAAAAACAAAGCCAAAACGGAGGCGAAAGAAGATACGACAAGAGAAAAAACACATTAATGCTGTTCGGCGTCTAGAGTTGTCGTAGCTGCGTTTTTTTTATGTAAGATCGCGTGCACAGGTGCCTCTATGGGCCTTTAGCTTGTAAAGTGAACTACAGTTAAGAAAATAAATGAGTCCCTAAAAAAAAAACGATAAAAAAATCACATTTTTGAGACGCCGCCGCTGCTGTCCGCCGGCGCATGCTCCCCGCATTGTTGTTGTCGTCGTTGTTGCCTCTCTCTCCCACCCTCAATGCTGCTTCTGCTTGCAACTCAATTCGGTTGAAGGGAAAATCAAATTAATGATTGCCTCGGCATTGTTGCAAGACTCTGAATCGACACTCGTGCTCACACAGATACTCTACTCGGATACAGGCGTGTGTGTGTGTGTGTGTGTGTGAAACCAGTCTTCGAGTTGCAAGATGCCCGCCGAAGATGCCGCCGAGCAGGATGCGTCTGGCAGGCCGTCTAGCGCGACTCTCGCACACACACACACACACAACGACGACACCCACTACACTCACTGGCAACAGCAACCCCCTAACTGTGCTTCAACCCCCTGTGGACCACCCACCCGCCTCGGGGTAGCTCAAGTCCCAAAACCGAAATCCCAAACCCAAAAACCCGAACCTTACCCTGTGCGTGTTATTATTATTTTATTTTTTCCCTCGTTTTTTTTTTTGGGATTCTTTTTGGGAAAAGGGAAACCGAAACCAAATCATGGACAAGGACACGAGTTTTTGTGGCAACTGTTAGCATTTTTCCCTGGACCCGAAGGTGCTTTGAACCGTGCCCCGTAGGGCATTCTAAAGGGGATTAGGATAAAGCTCAATCCCACTTTGATGTTGCAAGGATAATGATTGAATTTGGGGAACCCCCGTCCCCGGAAGAGAGCCCGGAGAGGCAAACTGACTCTCCAAAAGGTGACCCCCATTGCATATGCAAAATAAAAACAAACGAAAATAAAGAGAATCAATTTTATTGGGTCAGTGTTATCTAGGACAGCGTATTAAAAATTCAAAATAAAAATTAGCAACGAGTGTAAATTACAGTTTGTTGTGAAGAAATGAAACAAATATATATACGAGTATATAGAGTGAATGAATAAAAAAAATGATGATGTACATGAAACGTTACTTTCGTTTGATGAAAAAATGAAACAAATATATACAATATAGAGTGAATGAATAAAAAAATGATGATGTACATGAAACGTTACTTTCGTCGTTTTTGTTTTCGTTTTCTTCGCCTTCGCATTACGCGTCTGTCTTTGTCTTTCTCAATGATCGTGTATGCTTTCGCATTTGCTTGTCCCGTTTTCCACCGTTTTCCCTCTCTTTTCTATTTTCTTTTTCACTTTTCTTTTGCACTGAGCGAAAAATAGAGATAAAAATAAAAAACAAATAAAAAAATGTATCTCCTAGAATGTTAAAAATTTGGTATTTTTTTTATTCTAATTTGGTATTTTTACCAAAACCTTCTTCTTGGTATATTTTTCTCTCAGTGCTTTTGTGCATTCTCAGCTGGGAGACATGTCTTGAGGGTTGCCAACCTGTTTGCTTCAATGTTGCAGTGTATTTTCATGTTTGTAGTCGCGGAGATAAAATTTTTAAGATAAAAAAAAATAACATGAAGCACGCCTTAGGAGGAACCACCCGGAGATGCCCCAAGTCTGTCCGTGTGTTTGCTTCAAAATATTCCGATTGTTATTTATGTTTCTTTTTTTTCTCTTCTTTTTCATGCAGAGAGGACGCTCCTGCACCTGAATCAGGATCAGACTCCCCGAAAGCCACATCATCGCCATTAAAGGATACATCGAATACTCGAGAGGAAGCGGCGAGACCTCTCAAGTCCTTGGAAACTTTAGCTCAGAAAGCGGGCATCAACTTTGACGAGGATTCCAGTCCCAGCAGCAGGAAGTCCTCCGCATCAGCAGGCACTCCAACCTCCAGGCAGGGCCATCCATTGCTGAGGAATATCCTAAGTACTCCGAGTACTCCCAACACGACACGACGCAGCCGCATCCTGGAGAAGTCACAGAGTCCCGCACAACAGGTGGCGACCACCGCCACGGTGCCGCTGCAGATCTCCCCGGAGCAGCTGCAGCAGTTGTACGCCAACAACCCCTATGCCATCCAGGTGAAGCAGGAGTTCCCCAGCGCCGGAGGAGGAACGACCGGGGCGGAGCTCAAACATGCCGCCAACATCCTGGATGTGCAGCAGCAGATGCAGCTCCAGCAGCAGCTCTCCGACGCCAGCGGAGGAGCGGGAGGAGCAGGTGGTGCCGGTCCAGGAGGCGGGGGAGCAGGTGGAGGAGCTCCCAGTCCCGCCAATGCCCAGAACGCGCAGCAGCAACAGCAACAGCAGTCCACGGCCATTAGCACGATGTCGCCCATGCAGCTCACGGCTGGAGGAGATTGGTCCCAGGGCCGGACCGTTCAGCTGATGCAGCCCTCCACCCAGTTCCTCTACCCCCCCATGATCGTGTCCGGCAACCTCCTCCATCCCGGCAGCCTGGGCCAACAGCCCATCCAGGTCATCACCGCCGGCAAACCCTTCCAAGGCAACGGACCCCAAATGATTACCACCACCACCCAGAACGCGAAGCAGATGATCCAAGCAGCAGGCCAGGCGGGATTCGCGGGTGGTGCCTACGCCTCCTGCATCCCCTCGCTCCCCTCCATCCATCCCACCTCCACCCACAACCAGTCCCCGCAGACTCTCCTAATCTCCCCCGTCAACGTCATCTCTCCTTCGCCCCAGCAGCAGCAGAACCTCCTCCAGTCGATGGCCGCCGCCCAGCAGCAGCTCTCCCAGCAGCAGCAGCAACAGCAGCAACAACAGCAGCAGCAATTGACGCAGCAGCAGCAGCAGCAGCAGCTGACAGCCGCCCTGGCCAAGGTGGGAGTGGATGCGCAGGGCAAGCTGGCCCAGAAGGTCGTCCAGAAGGTGACAACCACGAGTAGCACCGTCCAGGCGACAGCAGGAGGAGGAGCGGGACAACCTGGACAAGCTACTCAGTCCCAACAGGTGCAGCAAGTCCAACAGGTCCAGCAGCAGCAACAGCAGACCACCCAGACCACGCAGCAGTGTGTCCAGGTCTCGCAGTCCACGCTCCCTGGAGTGGCCCAGTCGGTGCAGTCGGTCCAGGCGGCCCAGCTACTGAATCCCGGCCAGGCGCAGCAGATGCAGATACCCTGGTTCTGGCAGAACGCCGCCGGACTCCAGCCCTTTGGCTCCAATCCCATCATCTTAAGGGGTCAACCGGATGGCACCTCCGGAATGTTTATCCAGCAGCCAACCACCCAGACGCTCCAAACGCAACAGAATCGTAAGATTATCTCATGAATTACAGGCTGTTCCGATAGATAGTAACCCCTTCTTTCTAAACAGAGATAATCCAGTGCAATGTGACCCAAACTCCGACCAAGGCCCGCACCCAGCTGGACGCACTGGCTCCGAAGCAGCAGCAGCAGCAGCAGCAGCAGGCGGGGAACAGCAACCAGACACAGCAGCAGCAGTTGGCAGTGGCCACTGCCCAGTTGCAGCAGCAACAGCAGCACCAGCTGGCGGCCCTCCAGCGGCCCGGAGCTCCCATCCTGCCCCACAATGGTGGGGGCACCCAGGTGCGTCCGGCCAGCTCCGTCTCCACCCAGACCGCCCAGAACCAGAGTCTCCTCAAGGCCAAGATGCGAACTAAACAGACGCCGGTAAGACCAGCTCTCCCAACTCTGAAGACGGAGAATGGTCAGGTTGGGGGGCAGAACAAGGTGGTGGGTCACCTGGCCACGGTGCAGCAGCAACAGCAGGCGGTCACAGCGGCGAATCTCCAGCAGGTGGTCAACTCCGCAGGGAATAAGTAAGTGGGAACTAGAATCCTTGTTTGAATCATCCTCTAATCCTTTCGATTCCTTACAGAATGGTGGTGATGAGCACGACGGGAACTCCGATTACGCTTCAGAATGGCCAGACCTTGCACGCGGCCACTGCTGCCGGAGTGGAGAAGCAGCAGCAGCAGATGCTCATCCAGAAGCACCAGCTCTTGCTGCAGCAGCAACTAGCAGCCATCCAGATGCAACAGCAGCACCAGCAAGTCAGCCAGCAGCAGCAGCAGCAAATGGCAGCTCAGCTCCAGCAAGCGGTGGCAGTGGCCCAGCAGCAGAGGGACCAGCAGCAGCAGCAGGCCCAGGCACAGCAGCAGCAGGCGCTGAACAATGCGACGCAGCAGATCCTGCAGGTTTCCGCCAATCCCTTGATTACGACGCAGCAGCAGCAGATGTTGCAGCAACAGTTGCAACAGCAGCAGCAGCAGATGCAGCAGCACCAGCAACAGGCCAGGGAGCAGCAGCAGCAGAACATCATTCAGCAGATTGTGGTGCAGCAATCGGGAGGCGCCACTGCCCAGCAAGCCACCCAATCCGGGCAGCTCCAGCTCAGCAGTGTCCCCTTCTCAGTGTCCTCTACGACCACTCCTTCTGGAATAGCCACCTCTGGTGCCCTGCAGGCCGCCCTCTCCGCTTCCGGGGCCATTTTCCAAACCAGCAAGTTGGCAACTGTCAGCTCCTCGCTGCCCACCAGCAGTGTGGTGACCATTTCCAACCAGAGCACCAGTCCCTTGGTCACTAGTAGTACGGTGACCACTCTCCAACAGGCACAGGCACAGGCCCAAGCTCAGGCTCAAGCACAAGCTCAGGCGCAGGCCCAAGCTCAGGCTCAGGCTCAGGCCCAGGCTCAGGCACAGCTCCAGCAGCAGCAACAGCAGCTAATCTCCGCCAGCATTGCAGCAGCAACCCAGCAGCACCAGCAACAGCAACAACAACAGCAGCAACAACAACAGCAGCAGCAGCAGCAGCAGGCGTCCCAGGCAGGAGCCACGCCTACTCAGAGTACCAATCCCATCCTGGCCATGACCTCCATGATGAATGCCACCGTGGGTCATCTCTCCTCCGCTCCTCCAGTCACTGTTTCCGTCACAAGCACAGCGGTGACTCCCTCTCCCGGCCAGCTGGTAGCCCTCAGCAGTGCCACGCCCACGAAGGACACTCCCCTGAAGACTCCCACAGCCACCTTGGTTCCAATCGATTCCCCGATGACACCAGTTCCTGGGCAGGACTCCAAATCCTCCACTCCTGGGAATGGGAATGCCTCGGCAGAGGCGAGCAGTTCCACGAACGAAGCTCTGCCGAATGGGGAATCCTCCGAGGTGGGTTCCACACCCACAAAGTCCGCCACTCCCACCTCCAACCTCACCCCCTCCAGCAAGCACAGGAGCAGCACTCCCGGTGTCAAGGAGGAGGTCAAAGTGTCCACTGCCACCAGTTGCACGACAACCACATCCACTCCCACGACCTCCACCGTCTCCAATGGGATCGGACTGTCCCGAACCACTGGCAGTACCACCGTTACCACCTCCAGCACCAACACCATCGCCAGCAGCGCCATCACCACCACCACCACCACGACCAGCAGCATGAATGGGCCGAAGGATCTGCCAAAGGCGTTGATTAAACCGAACACCCTGACGCATGTCATCGATGGTTTCATCATCCAGGAGGCCAACGAGCCCTTTCCAGTGACCAGGCAGCGCTACGCCGATAAGGATACACAGGATGAGCCACCAAGTAAGTGTTCCCGCTACATTTTTCTTTCAAAACTCTCACTAATACCTGGAATTCCTTTCTATTCCCGCAGAGAAAAAGGCAACCATGCAGGACGACATCAAGTCGGGTGGCATAACCAGTGGAACGCCTCCTCCCGCGGAGATTGTGGCCTGCGAGCAGTGTGGCAAGTTGGAGCACAAAACGAAGCTCAAGAGGAAGAGGTTCTGCTCGCCGGGATGTGCTCGGCAGGCGAAGAACGGAGTCATAGGGACAATGGGAACCAACGGACTGGGAACTGGGGGGATTGTCGGAGTGGATGCAATGGCGCTGGTGGACAAACTGGACGAGGCCATGGCAGAGGCGAAGATGCAGGCGGAGGCCCAGCAGCCGGTTCCAATGGAGGTGTCATCCATGCCGCTGCCAGTCCTGATTCCATCTACTCCCATTGGCCTGGGACTGGAGCCATTCGTCCCGGTGGATCTGCCGGCACCGGTTCCTCTTGTTCCCATTGCGCCTGCTGCTGTGGTTACCCTGGCCAACCCGGCCATATCCTCGTCTGTAGTTAATGGCACAGCTCCTCCGGAACGACCGCCGATAAGCAGCTGGAGCGTGGATGAGGTGAGCAACTTCATCCGCGAGCTGACCGGGTGCCAGGACTATGTGGACGACTTCATCCAGCAGGAGATCGATGGCCAGGCGCTGCTGCTGCTCAAGGAGAAGCATTTGGTGAGCGCGATGGGCATGAAGCTGGGTCCGGCGCTCAAGATCGTGGCCAAAGTGGAGTCCATGAAGGAGGTGCCTCCCGTCGCCGGAGAAGCCACCGACAAGGAGGCAGGAGTGCCGACTCAATAGTGTCGGATGATGCTATCGCCGTCGTATTCGATTACTCCGCCGCCTTATTCCCCGATAGGCATGGCCAGCTCCCTTCTGGCTGCTCCGTCTCCCACGGCGACCCCGCCTCCGGAATCGGAGGACAGCAGTGGAGGCAGCCACCTGTGCTTCGACCTCACCACGCGCCTCTGCCACGACCTGAAGCTGGAGGAGGAGCCGTAGCCAAACGGTCAAGTCAGAGTCAAGTCCGGTGCTCCGACCAAGATGGAATCTGATTCCTCCGGAACAACCCCTCGCACTCTGACCCCTTGTACGTAATGTAAACTAATTGGAGGTGTTCAAAAGGATATAGAAACCATTCGCAGATCATCAAATTGTACAGATTTCGAATTACTTCGCACTATATAGATATTAGATATAGGTTAGGATTATGGAATCGATCTTAACTAATTAATTGAATTGTAACTAAAAACAAAAAAAGTAATTTATTAATTTTGTCGCTAGCATTAAGTAATTTAATTTTTACTCAAATCTATGTTTAGCTTAAAAAAAAACATCTGATATACCATATATTATACATACATATATTGAATTATTTTTTTTTAAAACAATTGTCTAAAAGTTCCATGAATTGAGTTATTTAAAATCGTATTATATATTATATATTTTTTTTACAATTTTTTTGTCAACTGCTGAACAAAATAAAAAGTCACTGAATAGTTTTTAATGAATAGCGAATATGGAAAATACAATGTCTTTTATTGAAAAATATTTCCCTTGAGAAAAAAGAGGGAAATGCATTGCATACTTTTGGGATATATCAGTGTACCTACGTACAAAAATATTTGTAAAAATGTATAATTTCTGCTCGCTTGGTAGCTTTCACTTGATAATAGACTTAAACATTTTTTTTTTATAATAAAAAAATAAAATTTATGCAAAATGCTGAAAGTTTACTTTGAAGTGTACGAGAAATACCAGGCGAACAGAAATACCGAACAGGTGCTGCTGCTGCTGCTGCTTGCACTTGCTGTTCATTTCGTTGGCACAATTTCACCTTTCATCTTCCATCTCACTTATTTTTGATTTGAAGTAACGGTTAAGCTGAATGAAAGTTACGGTGCTTACACATCCCCGCCGCCCTCTTTCCGTTTGATGTAACGATTACCGATTTGCTGACGTCACCGTTTCAAAAGCTCCCCACTTGCTGTACTTTCCTGTTCGCCTGGTACTTTTCCTTTTCGGATGTTGGCAACTTTCGTGAAATCGTGCGTCAAATAAAAGCTAAATTAAAAGCATGAAATTGACTTTTTGGCCCTTTTCCCGTACACAGAGGGAAAATACAGGGAAATTTGTGTTTACTTGGATTTGAAAAGGGAATAATGGGAAATAAAATATGTAATAAATAAATTATGTTTTAAAATATCCAATTTAGAAACTATATCTCTACCGATCCAAACTTTGAATCCCCATTTTCCGTTCCTTAAAAAAGACATCGTTTTCGAAAGGTTACTTGTAATATGGTTTATTCAATAATATAATTTGTTTTCTTTCAAATAGCAGACACCCAAAAATGTTGAATATATCGTCAATATTTCGCGCTTATTATCGATACTAGATTTCAAACAGCTATACCTTCTCGTATTGAGGTTATCCTTTCGCATCCTTTTTGTTTTTGACATTATCCTGACGTTTTTATTAAATGGCTTCACTTTGGTTTTATGTTTTTTTTTTTTGGTTTCTGTTTCGTTAACGCGATTTCGTTTTCGTTTTTCGATTTTTAAATTTAATTTCGTTTTATTTTTTTTTTTAATCGGATTTTTCTTAGTTTTTTTTCGCTAATTGTTTCCTAACTCACATACACATAGATTTGTTTCAACATTTACAACAAGTTTGTTCGTTTTTTAATTAGAAATTATTTGGTGTTGACATTTAATGCTCGTTCTATTGATTTTCGATCTTAAGTACTAAAGCTACAAAAACGTTTAGCGTTTCGTCGTGGGCTGGTTTACCTTTTTTTGTTAATATAATATATATCTATTTTGTTTTTGGATCGAGCTCTCTCTCTATTTTTCCCCAATTAAATGGTCATCGTTCAACAATATTCGTTAGGTATGATGCATACTATACATATACTATCCCGTAGGTCGATTAATATTTCATTTAATTCAATTTGACAAACTACTACTGGCAAAGTAAAAAGTATCTTTCATAAGAACCTCCATCCATAATTCGATTTATAGAGTGAAAGATTATATTCTTTGGATTTCCCTCATTAAATATATTTTAAACTTCCATATATATATGGTACTATAACACTTGGAGTATTTTGCAATTGGCAACATTTGAACAAACACAAAAAATCG
This sequence comes from Drosophila vallismaia, assembly GCA_035047325.1. Lineage (NCBI taxonomy): Eukaryota > Metazoa > Arthropoda > Insecta > Diptera > Drosophilidae > Drosophila > Drosophila vallismaia. The sequence goes on along the minus strand of JAWNPU010000025.1, from coordinate 6,909,208 downwards.
GTTCGAAACCACACCGAGGTTTCGTATTAAAAACAAAAAAAAAACACAAAGAATCGAACAACTTTTTCATAAGGTGAGATTGCGGTTTTCTTTTCTAGGCTTTGTAATGCTTAAAGATTTATAGATTTTTGGGGGAAGGTCTTTGAGGTCTGACATGCAACGATGTTCTATATTTTGAACCATTATTCCCCCGAAAATACAATCGTTACAATCGTTTTTTGTTTTTAAAGTAATCAAGTCACTAGGAGTGGTTAGCTCTTCGTGTTTCTTCTATTGAATTATAAATGTATTAATTGTATCGCCTAGATAATCGTTCAATATGACGTTCTATGGTTAATTGGTGTTTCGATAATAAGTATAGGTTCCATTTTCATATATTATTTAGATACTATACCGCCTAGATACAATTTAATTGGTGTGTATATATTTTCCTTTTTAATTAAGTTTTAAAGCGTTTCTTTGCTCTTGATTTTTGGTTTTGGGTTTTTTTGGAGTTTATTTTGGAGTTTTTTTTCAAAGGCTTATATCCCTTTGGTTCTTTTGATTTCGGTTTAATTCTTAAAATATTTAAGAATTTGAATATATCGTTGTTTTGTGGTTGGTGTTCCGGTTGCTTTTGTTGTTGTTTACGTTAATCCTGTGGTGAGTTGTGGTGTTTTATCTTTTACTTATGTTTGGCAAATCCCCATATTTTTTTCCATATCCATCTATATCCCATATCCATATCCATATCTAGCTTGGAAATATCTCCTCCTTCGAGTTATATTCTATATAGAAAAATTCAACAAAAGAAAAGGGCTTTTTCGGAAAAATAGGGGGTTAATAATGATAAAATAGTGGGAATGGTTATCAATGGATCATGAATATTTTTACCTACATTTTTTACTGGGGGTTACTAAGTCACCGCCCAGATTTGTTTTTAAGAACACGCAAAAGCCAGGCTTCCACATATCCTTGAATCCTTTTTCATATTTGAATCATCGTATATAGACTAGCTAAGTAAAGCACTAGATCACGCAGACATTGGATCCTTCTCTTCCAGATCCTCTCCAGCTACTGCTTTTGCTCCGTCTCCTGTTCAGCTCCTTCTCCTGCTCCTCCTCGTCCTGTTCCTTTAGGGGGTTTCGCCTTAGCTTCGCCTATTGCTCTATCTGAGGTATCGGGGCCGCTCCTCCCTCTCCCCTTCGGTGCGCTTTCACAATATCGTCTTCTCGTTTAACTTCTTTTTTTTTAAGATTTCTAATAACTTGTTTTTTTTTTGGGTTTTTTAAGTATTTTTTTTGTAGGCATATCGTTAAGGCTCTTGTGGGTATAGTTCCGAGTTTCTAACTTGGCTTGGGTTATTGTATCAGTTCGGTATATGGTGTTGTTGGTTTTTATATATTCAGTTTTTATTCAGTTAAACATAAAAAGTTTTGAAAACTGAAAAATACATTCCAAGAACTCAAGAGGTCACAATACACAGAGAGAAAAAACAAAAACATGCACCAGCTAGTAAATTGAAACTGAAAATTGTTGTAAGAAATGAAATAAAATAAAAACTTTGCCATTTATCGCATACAAAATGTTTATTTATATGTATAAATACAAATATAATTTGTGTTTTTTTAGATATTTTCTTTTTTAGTTTTGTATTCGTTTTTCTGTTTTCTATTTTGTTGTTTCGGTTTTTGTTTTTGTAGATCAAGATGAATAACAATTTAAAGCACTTACAAAAGAAGCATATAAGGTAAAATATATGATAAAATAAAATATATATATATATATTTTAAATATACAATATTACTTAGATTGTTGCCGCTGGTCTACTCCATGTTTAATCCTTCTAATTTTGTTTCCTTAATATTTTAATTTTAATTTGAATTTCTATTCATTTCTGCCTAAAGTGTGTGTTTGGGTTACTGAGTTATTTATTCCTGTATAAAAGGGTTTCTCTTTTTTGTTTTTAAAATTTATATTTTAAATTGTAATTTTTAAATGTAAATTTTAATTTTAGTTTTTAATTTAATTACGAAACAATGCAGCGTCCAAGGTACTGTGCTTATATATTGCATATAGAGTTTGATTTCGCAAAAATAATATTTTTTAAACGTTAATCTTAAAAATAAAAAAAAAACACACACACAAACACAGAAAGAGCGAGAGAGACAGATAGAGAGATAGAGGGAGAGGGGGATAGAGAGAAACACACACACGCACATACACATACAGTCACAACAATATTGTATAATTTTTAAAAAACTTTTACAAATTATTTATCGTTCATTTAAAATGTAACACAATTGATAAGCTTTATTAAATTTAAAATTAAAAAGACTCTCACATTCATTAACCGGCGCTTAAATAAAAAACAAAATGCATAAATGTATTAAAATTTAAAAAAATAAAATATATATATATATATACCATATATATAAGATGGGTAAAAGTAGAAAGTAGAAGGAAACTCGAAATAAGAGATACAAAAGATATATCTGCCATCGTGCCTGCTATTTGGATTTTATATTTCAATATTTGAATATTTTTTACTTTCTTTTTTTTTTTGAGAATTCCTATCCTAGGGACGATCTTATCTTTCCTACTCTCTAATCTGATCCGATTTTATCTGATCTCTGCTCATCTGTTATACCATATATAAATATATTATATATATTATTCTGATTTTTATCTGTTCGGTTGGCGGCTGTCCCATCCCGTTCTCATCTGTATCTCATATCTCGTATCTGGTATCTGATATCTGGGATATCTCGTATCTGGTATCTGATATCCGGTATCTGATATCTGATATATGGTTAATCATATCTGATCATATATTTTATAGCTTTATTACCTCTTCTCGCTGTTACTCGAATCACAATCAGCGCTTTTTTTTCGTATTCTATATAACTCCACTTTCTATATAACTCCGATTTTTTTCCCATAACTTTCCTCAACACTTAAAGCCCCTAAAAAGTTATCAATTTTCAATTTTCAAACCATAGATTCCTTTTTCGAAAAGAGTCAAACATAATCTTGGTGGAATCGGCATTAAATACATTCACAAAGTAATTGCACTTTTGGAACGAGAATGTTTTACGAATTCTTGAAAAATAATATATAAAAATATAAAAATAAATTGCACTTTTAGTTAATATCAAAATAAAAATCATTCTGTTTTCTGTTTCGGGAGAATTTTGGAAATATTTCTTTTAAACTAAATAACTTTCAAATAGATCGAAATGTGAAAGTAACTAAATTGCATTCCACCAAAATCTGATCAATATTTGGAATTTTGGGAAAAGGCTGCTGCTTTCGGCCTCTTAAAGTTATTTTAAATAATTTTTTATATATTTTCTTGGAGTGTTCTTAAAAAACTAATACATAAATATGCCTTGAAGGGTGGAGAGTTGATTGGGGGGGTTGTGCGGATTACACTTAAAAAATAAAGCGAGACAAAATACGTACAACTAATCACTACACGCAATTACACGACAAAAAAAATTATAATTTACAATTAATAAAAAAAAAAATTATATCGAGTAATAATAATAATAAAAATAATATTAATAATAAAAATAAAAATAATAATAATCATTATAGTAATAATAATAATAATAATAATAGTACAACAGTTAAAACATAGTCAAGGGGGTTTTGGGTTTTTTGTTTTTTTTTTTTCTTTTTTGTTTTTTTTTTTGTTGGGTTGGTGGTTTGGGGGTGGGAAATGGGTCGGGTGTTGCGGGGATCGTCACAAAAATGAAACCAGTTTTGTCTGTCAGTGTATTCTTTTGGGCTTGGCTTGGTTTTTCTTTTCTTTTTATTTTCTTCGGTCTTCTGCCTTTTCTGCTTCCTCATTTCTCTCAGGCGTTTCATTAAATTTTCTTTCAGTGTTTCGATTTCTTGTGTTTCCGTTTCCGTTTCCGGTTCCGGTTCCGGTTTCTTTTCTTCGAGTTCTTCAAGCATCGACTTAGAAATTCATATGTCATGTTTTGCGCGGCGGCGGCGCTGGTGCAACAATGGACTGCCCGGTGGCATCCACGTGGGAGTTCGGTGGAGCATGATGATGATGATGGCCAACTACCGGCGGCAACTGGCGCTGCATCATCATGTCTTTGGGAATGTTTTTGTATTTTGCTGAAAGATGACGGGACTGGTGAGCAACTTGAGTATACCGGGACGCGGTCGCATCGGCGGTGCCGGCTGCTGTTGCTGCTGCTGCTGTTGTTGCTGCTGCTGTTGTTGCTGCACTTGTTGCTGCTGTTGCTTACCTGCTCCTGATGCTCCGCCTGCCTCCCTCTGCTCCTCCCTCTGATGATGTTTCCGCAGTCCAATGCCCCCGAGCAAAGCATTTATATTGCCGTTGCTGCCACCGATGCCGTTGCTGCTACTGCTGTTGTTGCAACTGCTGCTGCTGCTGCTCGTGTTGCTGCTGCTGTCCTTGCTGCCGCTGCCGCTGCCGCCATTGTTGTTGTTGTTGCAACTGGCTGGCAGCGGTGGTTGCTGCTTTCCAGCATGCTTATTGCCAGAGCCAGAACCGGAGCCCGATCCCGCTCCCGTTCCTGATCCCGATATCGATACCGATCCCGATCCGGTTGCCAGGTTGCCAAAACCCATTCCCATTCCCATACCCATGCTCGAGTCCGTCGACGAGCAGGTCGACGGCGTCGATGGCGTCTTACTTGAGGTTAAACTTATGCTAGAAATTGCTGGTGGTAATGGAGATCTTTGTGAATCGTTGCCAATCTCGCCCGTGTACCTTAAAAAAAGCGATAACCACGAAATGAATATGGAATTCAAGGTGGAAAAAACCAACTGAAAAAACTTACTTGATGTTTGTGTACTCGCGGCCCACTTGGAGGCTCTGCTCTTCGGCCCGCTTTCTGGCTATCAGAGTCTGGATGTAATGCTGCACCGCATAGTAGACAAACTTGTACTGGGCCTCCGTCTGGACCAGGCCGGAACGTTGCGATCGCACCATTTGGATGGTACGCTGGATATCGATTTCCGTGTCCAAGCCTAAGTATAGGAAGTTCTTAACAATCTGTTGACAAACACAAACAAGCTAAAGACTCACCATTTCGCACAATCTGATCGAGAATCATATCAATCACAATAAACGTGCCGGTGCGACCAATTCCTGCCGAGCAGTGGACACAAATGGGACCCTAGAAGGGCAAGAAAAGGATAATCAAACGGAACTCCAGGCAATCGAAAGCCAAAACTTACCGGTTTCTCGCCTGCCTGAGCCAGCTGACTCTGGCGCGTATTGACATCCTGCAGGAAGTTGAGGACACAGCCAGGATCGGCTGGCACACCGTGATCCGGCCACACCTGGAAGTGATAGTGGTAGATGCGACGCGTCGGCTGATCCCGCCACGAGACGAGAAACTCGCGCAGCGTATAGTCACTGGTCGAGTTCTCGGAGACGCACTGTATCCGCGCCGGACCGAACTGTTCCGTCTTGCCCTCGTCCGGCCAGTAGCGGGCACATTTCTCCTTGCCGCGCTCGTACTCCTTGGTGGTCATCACAATCACCCGCGTGTTCTCCTGCCAGATCATGTTCCAGAAGTCCGTCACCGTGTTGACCTGATGGGTGAGCAGGCAGCCCTGGGTGGCGATGTATGTTTTGAACATTTCCCGCTCCCGTTCGCGCTCTCGCTCCCTTTCGCGTTCGGCCGCCGATGCGCTGGATTCGCCGGAATGCTTTTTAAGCAATCCGCTCAAGCAACCGGCCGGGTGATTGATGAGATTGGTGGGTGTGCCGGGTCCGTTGTTGACACCATTCACGGACCCCGTTATCGAGGGCGAGGAGCTGGCCGAGGATTCGCTGCGCTTGTGCTTGCTCAGCGAGTCCGACTTTCGGCTGCAGGTGGCACAATTGCTGTACGGCAGGATGGCGCTCTTGACGGCACACTGGACACAGGTCTTGTTCAGCACCTGGCAGTTGGGGCAGTTCCTTTGGGTCTGGGCCGCCGTGCAGGCGGGGCAACTGGGCACAGAGCTGTTTAGGCTCTCCGACGAGCTGCTCATGTTGTACAGATCCCCATCGGTGGGCAATCGTATATAGTTGGCATTGATATACTCCGCTCCGGCCACGCTGTGCTCCACATCCAGTAGCTTGACACGAGTGTGGTCATCTTTTGAGGAGAATATTATAGTTTGTTGATGGGATTTTTAAGGATTTTCATTAACTTACATGGCAATATGTTGCGATAACGATTCTTGATGCGATTCTCCGTCTTGTAGCCCTCGTTCCGAGAGAAGGAATCCCGACTGTCCTGTTGCAGTGACTCGAACTCTTCCCAAAAACCGCCCTTAAGTAGAAACCATCAAGAGTTAGTACCTATTAATCCTTGAAGCTGACTTCGAGCCTAGTTTTTACCTTGACGAGCTGTTCCACCCGGGCATTGATTCCGGCTGCTGTGATCCTTGTGGCATTGAATGGCTGCCGCAGGTGCACCACCGTGCCGCACGTCTCCACCATGGGATTACGTTTGTAGTGCTCGATCAGTTTCGATAATGTGGCAAAGGATTCACCGCCTCCTACATCGTACTTCTTATCCTAAAATATTTCATAAAAAATAAAACAGTGTTTATAGATTATAACAAACCACGTGGGTAGGTAGGTAGTCGATGGAGCGTTTAATCAAGGGATTAGCTAATAAAATCGAAAACGTGACTGCAATGTCAAAAGCGGGAAAAAGGCCAACGAGACATGTAAATGGCATAATTGCAACTGAAAGTCCGTAAACCCGTAAACTCGTAAACCCGTAAAACCGCAACCGCAATAACCGCACACGGTCAAAAGTAATAGTGTTTATTTACTTGTATTATTATTTTTTTTTTTGTTGGTTTTGGGGAGGGGAATTACATTGAAACTTGATCCAAAGAGATCATTGCAAAGTGGCTGAGAAGTCTATGGCTTTATTTTTAATTTTAAATTTTAAATTAGATGACAAAATAGATGGAAGGAAAAGTTCCCCTGAAAGTCCAAGTTATTTGCATTTTTCAAATTGAAAAATTTCCCCCTATTTTTGTAATTTATTGTTCCTAATAATTCCAAATAATGTACAGTGGAAATCAATTATATAATCGCAGGATGGGATGAGAATATTATTTCAGGAAACACTAATAGATTAGAAATATAGGTTACAGGGGAAATATTTGTATTTTTTTTTGGGTTTTTTTTGATAATCTCTCTTAATGAGTTTTCACTGCCGACTTTTAGCCATATATAGGATTTCTAATATAAATGCACACGAGTCAGTCAGTCAGAGAGCTGTGGATGTAAGTTCCATACAAATATTCGTAGAAAAAACAAACACCAAGTCGAGTCGTCTGTGTGGAGCTGGCCAAGGTCAGGCGATGAGGAACTTTAGTTTATGGATTTGCTATGGCCAGTTGATGCCCACAACTTTGTTGCTGGCATCGATTCGCAATTTGCAATTTGCAATTAGTATTATTAGCATATTGCATATTGCAGTTAGCATTTGTGTGTGTTTTTTTTTTAGAGGGTTTAGAAGTTTTTTGAAAAACGTACCTGCCATCGGATCATGACATGGGTTACTTTGTCGTCCGTTCGCACGGATAGAACGAAATCGCCGGGTTTACTTTGAGATTCACGGACGAGAAACGAACCATTCTTGCCACGCTCCAAAATCAATTTTTCCGCTTCCTTGCCGGAAAGATTGCCATGAAACCATCTGTAATGAGATAATTAATACGAAAATTATACAACTTATTGGAGATTTATATATATATTTAGTGTATATACCTATTGATCCAGTAGATATAAGGCTGACTAGCTGACTAGCTGACTAACTGACCGACACCTGAGAGCTGCCTGACAGACTACGTGCTCGCTTGAAATGCAATTACAAACTATACGAGACTATATGGGCGCATGTTTGAGAAGCGCGCAAAAGCGCAAAATACGACTGCTATACGGCCAATAACAATAACAACAACAACAACAACAATAATTACAACAACTATACCAACAATAACAACAACAACAATAACAACAACAACAATAACAACAACAAGTACACCAACCACAAGACTCTGTCTGGCAAAACAACAACACAAATAAGTAGGAACCAGGCAGTGCAAATACAAATCGAATATAAAGCTACAGTGAAGCTTCATACCATAGAATACTCTTAAATAATATTTGTTCTAAGCTTTTCTATTACTTCGGTTTCATTATTTTTATATTAATTAACATGTTTTTATATAAAATCCTCTTATTTCCACTTGAATTTTATTTTTTACACGAAAACATCCCAAAATACTGGGAAATTTCTCTGATTGATGGCCATAAATCCTTTTTAGCTCAAATAAAAAAGGAAGTTGAATGTTTTTTCTTTAATTTTAAATAGTAATTTTAAAGTAAATATTTGGTAATACTTGGAAATATTTCATAAATAAATATTAAATAAATTATAAATTAAATAATTGGTATTATTCTAAAGTCGGAAAGTATTTCTTTTAACGTTTAGAATTAAGAAATAATAGTTTTTCAATAGTTTTTATGTTGCTTTTAGATATATTTTCATATAAATTCACTTTCAAAATTAATGCAGTATATTTAAGAAATGTTTTTAAGAATATATCCAAGCTAGAAACATAAAAAATAATGCTCTTAATGGACGGTGACCTGTGAAAAGAGGTTCACACTGACACAGACTGTTGGAAAAAAAACGAAGAAAACAGTCAAATGCAAGGCGACAATAACAAAAACAACAGCATTAGCAATAGCAATAGCAGAATAAAAAACAGACCCCCTCCCCTAGTGGGGGGTCACGAGGGGTGCAAAAAAAAAAAAAAAAAAAAAACACGCATACGCCGTGTGGAAAAGTGCAAGTTGAATCAAAGCCAGAAAAAGCTGCTTGAAACTAAAGTCGAAGCTCAAAAGTGAGGCCTGGACTTATAAGTCGACTCGTCTGACTTGACAGACTTGCGATTGCCATCGATAAATTCGTTATTTAGTTGGTTTCTGTTTTTTATTTTTTTGTTTTTTGTCTATTTCAAAAGCAATTGGAATTGAAGTGGAAATTGGAATTGAAATTGAGTTTTAGGCGATGAAGCGATGACATAGAAACGAAGCATAGTTGGGAAAGTTTCTTTAAAAATTCAATTAAAATTTCCAAATGACACATATATTTTTTTTTGGGAAATATTCTACCCAGTATCAGTTCATTGATTTTGTGCTACGCTTTACCTCCTACTATTTAGCATAAATAACACTAACTTAAAAAACTTGCTTTGAATGCCATTAACGACCATGTGCTTGCTATTGTTTCTTCTTCTGTTACCCCGATTTTGAGTTCGTTGGCAGCAAAAAATCAAAAAAAAAAAATCCAAAAAAAAAATAAAATAACTATGTATTGTATATAAAATACGGAATTCGAGCAAATTCTAGCATACTAACAACAAATTTCGTGGATTGTCCTTAAGAGGTCGTAGATATCATAAAAAATGGGATCCAATGGTCATCAAGAATTGGGAGTGACTTCGTATTGATTAAATATATATTGAATACATATATATACTCATGTTTTATGTATTTGAAGTTAAGCTAAACAAAATCAATACATCTTCCGTATGCGAGTTTTTCTATTAATAGAAATTCATGTAGAAACAATTAACATTACACATTAGAGCGTGCCACACACAGTCGTGCATTTCAATGCTGTTTTTTGTCTCTATTTCTCTATTTATTTTTATATAACTTTTTAACTTGTTACAGATTCAAGGTGATTTTGAAAATGATAAGAATCAGTTTTATAAGGTTTATTTATAGAAAAAAAGTAAGAAAACGTAAAAAAAAAACTCCCAAACGGAAGTGAAAACTAAAGACAAGCAGTCGATAAATAGAAAACTGTCATTTAGAGAGACTGCTTGAAAGTGTATTAAAAGCAGTTGATCAAATATGAAAGATACTAAAAAATTTCTATTACTAATAATTTCCGTTTTAAATAAAAATTGCGCATTCTTAAAGATGATTCAAAACGAGATACAGACTGGTATACATATATTATAAATATTATTCTCGATACTTGTATTTACAAAAGATTCACAGTTTTTCGGGACGGATCTATTAGCACATATCGCCGAGTTGCTTTTTAGCCGATTTCGATCGCCCTCTGACATCCGAATCCGACATCTGAAAGCGATCAGATCAGATCCTTTGTGTCATTTCTCCACCCAGATTTCAATGTTGATCTTTAATTTTAGCACAATGACGATACATTGATGATAATACTTGAAAATTTTACAACTCTCCTTCTCTCGGTCGGTACATATTCGTCGAATATTATATACGAGTATCAACAGAATTATTACCGATCCGAAAGGAGAGTACGTCAGTGAAAATTTCACAACTTTTTGCATCATTTACAGTTACACTTGTATTTATATAAATAACTTTTTTTGTGTGTGTGTTTTTTTTTGGCGCAAAGGAAGCTGAAGCTGCGCGCCATTCATGAAAGCGCGCGCAAGCCTTTAAGGTCAACAAACAGATTTACATACAAGTACAGGCGGCAGTGCGCAATTTTTTGAAGCCAATCACTTCGTTTGTCAGCGGCTTTTTTTTTTTTTATTTATTTATTTATGTTTTTTTTATTTTTGCGCTTTTTTTTTTGTATGCCAACGCACCTGGAAAAAGGCGGCAGCGAAACAGGTTGTAGGGGGAGCTTGCCTTCGTTTAATTAACTTTGCTTTTTAACCTTTTTTTTTGTTGCTTTTTTTGCTTTTTTTGCTGGGAAAGTCATCAATCTTGCTCAACTGCTTGATCAAGCAAGCTCGGCCATTTTCATCCATTCCCCACAAGCAGTTCAAGGATCTGTCATAAAGCTGGGTTAAGCTCGGAAAAAGATTTTCCCCGTCTGTTGGGTCTGGTCTTTCCATCCGGAGCATCTTTGCATGAATTTGCAAAAATTATAGCGTTTTTTATTTGATTAGCAACACAGCAAAAAGTAAAGTAAATGCCATTTGTTGTGCAATAAAAAAACGCCAACAAACGGAAATATGCAAAATGCAAAAAAAAAATAACAAAAAACAGAAGGCAATGTGTGAGTTTATAAATTGTTTATCAGACATATGGAAAAATAAAGTATTGTTTAGTTTTAGACTTCCATTGTTGACCTAGTGTAGTGACAGGCTAACACCGGAAATCGGACTATTATCATCGGACTACAAATTTTATATAGTTTTATTGCCAAATCATTGGCACATCATCAAAGATGATTTATAATGCTGGGAAATTGTGCAATTTAATGTTTAGTTTCTGTTTCCTAAATAGAATATAATTTTAGTTGAAATCACATTTTCCCCGCTTTATAATGAATCAATTCGCGATTAAGATCAACGATCAGCATAAATAACAATGCCAATTCAAGCTCAAACGAAAGTCGAAGATAATTTATGATCATATGCTTAGATATTCCATATCCATATGTAAATATATAATTCTTGGGAAATGTGTGAATCGAGAATTCTTCGACTCAAAGCAGCAGCCCACACAATAAGCTATACAAAAAAAGGGGAAAGCATAGTCGAATATTAGATGCGCTTTTCTCAGAAGAAAGAAGCGGTTGGTGATCCAAATTCTAGCAACCTTTAATAGGAGTAACCAAAAAGCAAAGAACCACAAGATATCCAAAGATCCAAAAGGTAAATGAATCGGATTCTCCTGAAGAATGTACATAGACAGTGCAAACATTCTCTGGCAGTATGAAAAGATAATAAATCTGAGTATAAGATATCAAGTTGCAGACTTCTTTCCACTGAAAACTGGAGTGCGTAGTTATAATTTTTCCACAGATTCAAATAAACATAAAAAAAAATCGATGGAAGTCAACAAATAACTTAATTGAGAGTGAGGGGAGTGAGAATTGGTATATCTCGAGTTATATGTTTATATTCCATATATGAAAACCGATCTAAAAACAGGCCCATTTCCAATCCAATTCTGATTCCAATTCCAATTCCGAGTCCCCTTCATTCATATTAGAATGTCAATTTACGAGTCTCGGTGAGATTGGATTGGATTGGATTGGATTGCTTGTTTTTGTCATTTTGTGATTTGCGTAAATATTTACTCATTTTGCGTGGCAATTTTGAACACATGACAATTTCTGCTGCTTTGTTTCGCATATTTTTTTATTTTTTTTGTGCCCAGTGATTGCTTCCCTTATTAGGGTTAATGCTAATGGTCAGTAGATTGGCCCCAGTTTTCAGTTCCCCCTCCGGAGAGCTGTCAAAAATGTTTACCCATGTGACCGAGTTGAGGAGGTGGATCTTTGAAACTAAATAATATCTCTGGCGAAAAGTATTTTCAAAGTTTTTACTTCATTTTGTCTAAAGACTTTCGTTAAAACTGCTTTTTTCAATCTAGAACTTTTCTTCAATATGTCAAAGATTGATTTTTGTAACCTTGAACCCTTCCAACCTTGAACTAGTTTTTAAGAAAAAAAAACGGCATGAAAAGTATTACTAATCCATTAAAAAAAACGGTAGCTTTACAAATTACTTTACATTAAAACTAATAATTTACAGTTATTATTTATTTTTTATTTGTTGCAAAAAAAAACTTGTAACTTGCTTGAAAACAAAAAAGTTGTATTCTAAAAGGCAGTTCTAATTATGTTTTGGGATATATTTTATCATTTTTTATTTGGAAACCCTTAAATAGACCTTGAGCTTTAAGATTTAGTGTAAAAAATCATCACCTAATTTATATATTTTTTTGTGGAATAAATTAACAACTCGAACTCTGATAATAATTAACATTTCAATTCGCACGCGTCCCAAATCATTTAATCGCGATTCGCTGACGTTTTTTTTTGCTTTGGTTTATAATTTGATTATTATTTTATGAAAATTATAAAAATATATTATATTTTAATATATTTTGTTTCTTATAGTTTTTTGTTAATTTTTTGTATTTATGTTATGGCCGAAACTTACTTATAGCCATGGAGCTGGAAACGCATATTGGCCAACAGGGACAGGGTGCTGTTGGAGCAAGTGGCGCCGCCAAAGGATCCTGGAAACTGGGGCGGTGTGGCTGACCAGGAGGTGGGCGTGGCCGGATATGAGGCATGCGTGGGCTGGGCAGGATGCAGGGATTCAGTGGAGGAGGAATTCGAATTCGAATGACTGGCAGAGGGCTGGGCGGAGAGGGGTCGGCGCTGATGATTATTCTCCAAATATCGATTACTTTGGCTTTGACAAGGATTCGTATTGGAATGTGGCTGACTCCTGGCCACGCCCCTTATAATTTGTGCCAGCTCGTCGTGCGTCATGCAATTGGCCGTAGTCGAAGGTGCGGATATATCCTCAGATATATCCTCCTTTTCCACAACTGGCATTGATTTCCTCTTCCCCGACGACTTGGTCTTCGTCTTCGTTCGTTCTCGGGACTTGTCCACTTTGCTGCCATAATGAGCCTGGATGGCTCTTTCGTATTCAAAGTTTCTCTGCTTATTGTAGGCATTATTATTCTGACTTAGATTATTATTATTATTTATATTATTGTTGTTATTATTATTATTATTATTATTGTAGACTTGTTTCTCTTGCAGCTTGTGGTTGACCACGCTGGACAACTTTTCCAGGCATTTATTGAACAGCATTTTGATTTAATTTCTTCACTTGACACGCACAAACATTAAAAAAAAACAAAAAACGTAAACAACTTTGCTTGTAATATTCCACTATATTTTTTTTTTCCTCTATATCTATATAGTTTGTGTTTTTTATTAGCTATTACTTTTTGTTTATGTAACAACTTGCCCACACACTAGCTCACACACTCTCAGAAAACTAGAATTCTTGTATTTTTGCCGCTTGTTTGTTTTTAAATTTTTTTTTTTTTGTTTTTTTATTGATCTTAGTCAGCTCGATTAAGATGAAATGTCTCTAGTTTTAACTGTTTATTTCGTTTTTTATTGCACAATTTTCTTGAGAGCCAACAATAGCTTCTTTTCATATGACTTTTTCAAAGGATTACTATTGCTTTTCGCAACTGTGGTGGTCGATGAGATGTTTTTTGCGGATTTGTTGATCTTTTCCAGAGCCTGCTGTTCGTCCAGACGTATTTGTGCCGTCATCAAGTGTTCCAGGACGAAGGTGGATGAAGGCATATTATTCACGTTTACTTCTATAAGCTTTCGGATTTTTTCGTAGTATCAAAAAAATATAGATATTTTGCAAACTGCTTTACGCGATTTAGTCAAAATTTAGTGACTTGAAAATGTGGTTGGCGGGGCGACGTGTTAACCCGTTGGACCGCAACTCGAGAATGAAGCGCCTGCTGCCGGGTCTGAAGCTTTTTGCCTTCGATTCGATTCTTAACTCGTTTTTCCACAGTCTTCTCTCGCTTAGTGACTCTCTCTCTCTGGTTTCTGGGAGCTCTGATCGCCGATCGCCGATCTCTGATCTCTGATCTGTTCCAGTGGGTTGTGGGTAGTGGGCAGTGGGTAGTGGGTTGTGGGTTGATGGCTGGCTCCGTTCTAAGCTCTGGCGTATGAATGAATCTGGTGTGTTCGTGGATGGCGCTTTTTGTTTTTAAATCGAAATTTTCAACCTGCTCCGGTTAACCCTTCCTGCTGATCTTGACATGACATATGGATGGGGTTTTGGGGAATTTTCTGACAACCAGTGGGGGTGTGCCTTTATGTCCTTCGAAAAAAGAAGCTTTCAGCGGCTTCTTGATTCGTTTTAATCAACGTTTGATCATTGTTTAAGGTTATTTGTTAAAGGAAACCTATGTTTCATTTGATTTTAAGAACTGATCATCCTATTTATAACATCCTAAGCTGCTTTCTAGTTTGATTAAGTTTCCTTGACATTAATTAGAATTAAAATCAAGATCTTTCTGACTAGATATCTTGGGTTTTTTTCCACCAACTGAAAGTAACTCTCTAGATATAATTTATACCAAAGTCCTTTTTGTTGGTTTGTTGTTTTCTGCAATTATAATTAATTTTCATTTGGCGCCATTTGTCGTCTTGCTTTTGAAAGTTGTTCCCCCCAACACTTTTACTTTAATTTTCATAAAGTGAGAGTGTCTCTCTCTCTATGCTTTTTGTGTACTTTCGATGACTGTACCGCCTTGCCGCCTTGCCGCCTGCAGGGATGAATCACGGCTCGAATTCATCGTAATCAGAATCCGAATCATATACATTTCAATAATAAAAAATTAAAAAAAAACAAAAAAAAAAGATCAAGAAAAGAGAGGGGCAAACACAGAAAATTAATTCCAAACCGAAAATGGTCATTTCGTGATATGAGTTGCTGTGTCTGTCTGGGCTTGTAAGAAAAATAAAATACGAAAAGCGTTTTAAGCGCCGTCAGTCCGTTTTGCCTGCCACCGGAAATGAAACTGAAACCGCCACAGCAGCAACAACAACAACAACAACAACAACAGCAGTTCTGGCGGTCATCTAGGGGAGGAGTATCCCCCACCCCACCTGAGGTAGGGGAGGCGCGGACCTGCTAGAGCCGATCTAAAGCTCTCTTACAGCGCAGGCGCAGACGTCAGAGGAGCTCGAACGTGCCCAGCATACTTTTGGCCAAAAAAAAAAACTAAAAAAAAAACTAAAAAACAGCTCAATTCAATTGGCAGACGTGCGACCAAAACACAAAAAAAAAATACAAAAACGCAACCCAACACCTCCAAAACCGATGACAAACTATTTTTTATTTATTTTTTCTATATTTCGTCATTGGTTTTTATTCGGAATCAGAATACATAAATTTTAATTTAATCAAGAACAAGAATAAACTATAATTGTTTTTGTTACAAATTCCTAGTTTTCATTTTAAGGGTTTTTAGGAAAATAAAATTAGGGTGTGGCAAACTTTAAAGTTAAGGGGCTTTTATGAGAAATGAAGAATGAATCAAGGAACAAATGAATAAACAGAAAAATGAATAAGGGAACAAATGAATAGACAGAGAAATGAACAAGCAGAGAAATGAACAACCAGAGACATGAACAAACATGAAAATGAACAACCAGAGACATGAACAAACATGAAAATGAACAACCAGAGACATGAACAAACATGAAAATGAACAGAGAAATGAACCTCCTAAAAAATGAACAATTGAAAAAATCAAAAGACTGACAAAGCTATAAGGACTCTCTAGGTATTACTAATCATTCGATTATTCAAAAAAAAGGCCACTGTAGAAGCATAAATCATGGGGAAAAACCCCCATGAATTCAAGTAGAACATTTGCATGCATCAATGCGAACAGGATGGTGACCAGATCCGATGGAAAACCACACTAAAAACTGGGTCTCTGCGGGGTTACAGAGAGAGGTATCAGCGAGATATGGGAGTATTCGATAGCTCAACACGATTACTCATAATTTTTCCATAATTAATAAATAATACTCGTACATAACTATGTCTCTGATCTTCCAGCTTAGCAACCTTGGCCATCCCGAAAAATTATCAGGGAGTGGGCTACGAAAAACAAAAAAAAAACAAAAAAACATAATTTATTGTTCATAATTAAAGCTTAGGCATTTAAAATGCCAAACACACACGTGACTATGAGACTGTCGAACCTTTTTGGGTTTAAGGTATCATTTTTTTATATTCTTTTTTTAATTTTTTATATTTTTTTTTTTGTTTTTTACGAGGAACCTAATCCGTAAGTCCCGGGGGTCCGTGAAGCGTGCCGGTCGGAAGTGTTATCCAAAAATGGGTTAGCCAGTCACTGAATTGATAGCCAAGGACTGAGAAATTTATGACGATTATGAGAGATAAAATATAGAAGAGAATAAAACAGAAATATTTATGGAATGCCGCCAAAACACACCCACTTTGTATATTCCGGCAATAAGGAAGTTGTTAGTGGAAGATGACAATTTTACAATATTTTTGAAATACGATTGAAGAGTCCTAAAGGTGATTGGGGAACCCCTATTTAATAGTTTAGATATTAATTATTATTTTTTTTTTATAAATATTTAATACTTATTGTGGGTTATGTATGCTTTTTGGGGTGTGTTGGGTTTCCCCCCGGGATTTACGATATTACTGGAAACATTTCTCATGCCCTACCTATCTAAAAATGATCTCCTTCTAAGATTTACGATCACCGGCTATATAAGTTAGACGCAAATTATTGGAGCAGCCGATGAGCTACGTGCATTTTGTCATGTAACATTTTTTTTTTTTTTTTAGCAATCAGGTCAGATTTGGATCCCCATGGGGGACTTACAGGGTTTCCTTTTTATTGGAGGAATTCTTTTTGTCTCGTTTTATTACGAAACAGTTCATTGGCCTTCTCCTGGTCAGGCCAATTTCGATTTTCATCCTCCAAGCCCCTCGATCCATCCATATCCATATGGATATATATCCCCCGCCATAATTCCATTTATTTTCTTCACAAAAAACGATCTCAACGTTCGGTTCGGTTCGGTTCTTTGTTTTTGAATCTTTTTTTTTCCAGAGGGATTTACCTGAATAAATAATTGAGGAACGGACGCATTTGCGGTTCGTGCCGAGAGCTTTAAATTGTTGTTCGCGGAGGGCACTTTATAGGATACCAAATATAACGATCATCTCCGATTTGCGTATATAGTATATATGTATATCGGATTGCTTATATATATATATATATATATATGGTAGATCTCTGGTATACGTGCGTTTTGTAATTTAATTCAGTCCATGGGGTTTACCAAGGGAAAGAACACTCCAATCTAATAGAGAAATATCTTTTGATTCCTTATAATTTTCTAAAACTCATCTGAATTTTAATCAATCTTCTAATTACATTTCTCGAAGCCTTCATTTTCAAGTATTTCATATTCGATTAGTTGGCGGACAATTAATGTAACTCGTGCCCTGTCATGGCCCACAAATTAATCTATTTGAATTATATAAGTCCGGCAGGTCCAGTCCGGATTTCGATTCGCGGTACAGTTGTGCTATATTATGCAGTATCCATTATATCTCGATCTGTGCTATATAATCAAGATGTCTATTGCATCTACGCCGGATAATCACCACCTGGATAAGATTCCGTGGGTCCACAGGGCGTATATGGAATATTACAAGGGGTTGGTTTTAAAGGGGCGGGTTTAAAGGTTACAGGGGTGGCTCAAAAACTGGGTCAGGGGGTGGTTTTTATAGAGATTTCTGGGAGGTTTAAGAACCTTAATAATTTGTTTTGAATATTTTTGTGTAGCCGTTTTTTTTTTTAATGACTTTTGATACAGATACGGATAAAAATGGAGGTTTGGCTACAGATACAGATACATTTAAAGGTTCAGATATATATATACTCTATAGTATATAGCCTATACTCGTGTACGGCATAATTTATAAGGCATTTGTAGGCTTGTCTTAATGGCGAAAATTGAAAGCGTTTAGCATTTCAGGCACTTGAGATTTAGACGGATGGGCCAGGGAGTGGGCGGGTGGGTTCTCTATTATACAATAAACAAATAAGAATACAAATACGAATACAATTAAAAATAGAAAACACTTAGAAGTTGAAAACTTAATTGATTGTCATTTTGTTTTTTGAAAAACAGAAAAAATATTGAAGAAAGTGCTCGAAACTAAAGCAATTAATTAAATGATCGTTTTTTTTTTTATTTAATTGCAACGTTTAAGTGCAAGTGCCAGGCCTGAGAGTACTCTCCAGGTGGGTAAACAAAAATAAATAATAATAACTGAATGATTTTCCACAACAATCTCCGGCAATCACAGAATTCCGACAAGACCAAAGTTCAAGATCGTTTTTTTTTTTGCCCTCAAGCCAGCCAGCCAGAGAGAAATGTCTCGTGGAAATTGGAAAATATCTGGAGAATGTGTAAAGTTTATATATTTATGATGAAATCCTGAGATATTGTAGCTCATGAAAATATCTAAATAATACTTTTTAATGACAGTTGTAAAGTTGAGAACTTGGTGTTTGAAAAACTTATTATTAGAAATTATTTTCAAGCTTTGTTTTCGAGTTCAAAGCCGAGAGGGTGAATAATTTCTAATTCCACTTAACACAGACAAGCCACCACCCACTTGGTCACACCACCCACCCACTCACTCACTCACTCACTCACCTGTTGATCGCTTATACACTGAAACAAATAGCCTATAATGTATATATATATATATCTATATCTTTATACACCCACAAATCGGTTACCATACAAGCATTCTCATTGTTTTTTCTTTACAACCCACACGCGCAAAATATTTTTGTTATTTATTGAATTTCTTGCTTATTAATATTTTTTTTTTCCTTCGTTTCGTTTTGTTTATGTTTTTTTTTTGGCCGTTGTCAAATATTTTACGACATCTCCTTCCATCTTTCCTTCGTTCTTTCTTTGATTTTTTTGCGGCTGTCTCTTTTGTTTCTTTGTGCGATGCATTTTCCGCATCCTAACGGAAAGGTCAGCCACCTCTTAATACCACGCCCCTTCTCCAGCCTCCTTTGGTAGTCTAAGTTTGCTAAAAAAAACGCGTTTAAAAATATATCTCAGACCCAAAAATCCCCAAAAAATACTCAACACTTGAAAGCGTTAAGAAATGTTATGACAAAAATTTTTAGTCATTAACCCTTCAGTGCTTCCCTTAACTCTTAACTTAACCCACCCACAAAGATATATATTTATATCGAAACTTAAAAGCTGGTGACGTTTACCGTTTTTGTGTCTGATTTTTTATTTATAAAACCTCTCGATCCGGACTCGGGTTTATTTTTAAACCCAACAAGAAGGTGTTGCATTCATTAATTGGCCGCACAATCGATCTGCTGGGTGCCAAAAATCATTTGGTGACGTCAAACAAGGTTTTTCGCATCAGAATTGATTTGATTTTCAGGTTTCCGATGAGGGTTTTTTTTTATTTAATTTAAGCCCGGTAGCACGTCATTGGGTCATACAAGCACAAAAGTGGGTAACTTAAAAGGTGGCCGTAAATTAACAAGACAATCCCACAAAAACAATATATATATACCACAAATCGGGTTTTCGAGGAGTTCTCTCAAATATAAGAGATTTAGTTGAAGAAATTGTAATTGAGAATTATAATAATACCATCAATAAAAGCTTAAAAAAAAGCCTTTTTCTTTAAATAGAAATGGTTTTTCTTCGAGACGTAAATTTCCCTAAAAAAAAATTCCCACTATTTCCCTGTATTTTTTTGGCAGTCTCTCTCTAGCATAAGTGCAGCATTAACAGTGGTTTAACAGCTGTTAAACGGTTAACAGCGCACGCATCAGCAGACAGCGCGTCTGCAATCGCACCAGCACACACACACGCACAGACAACGGCTAGCGACACATGTGCGTGTGTGGTATTGCGTATACGCCATGGTGTCTCTTCATAAACAAAACAACATAATTTTCTGTGTTGTCGTTTATTTACCATACGCTTTCTGATTTTAATGCATTCCCCTTGAACAGCTGTTCGTAAATAAACCGATAAAAAGATAAAACATGAAGGTGGTTTGGATACAATATCTTATTTAGTGACTTTTAAAGGTTGTGTCTCTATTTTCAAAACATTTTTTAAGTCTCTCCTTAAGTTTAGGTAATTTTCTTGTATTTTTAAGGTAAACACCTTAAGGTATAGATCGAAAACCTATGAAAAAGAACTCAGACAGTGTCCCTTTCTTAAAGAATCGTTCAAAATCGAATTCAAACATATTTCAAATCAGAATTGTGGAATCATTGCTTTATATTTCAATTAATTATAGTTTAATTTAGATAATCCAGACTTACCTTTCCGTGGTGGGTTCGGCACAGATCAACGGCTGCTTCAGCTCGATGGCCTGGCCATTCTTCTCCTTCAGCTCACCATTTTCCATATAATATTGTACCAGTTCCGGCAGTGTGGCGAACTTTTCACCTAAAAATAATATAAATTTTAATTAATAATTATAATTGGGGATTAATTATGAATCTACTAACCGCCGTAGAGATCAAAGAAATCGCCATTGTTTTGAATTTTGATGTGGGTCACCTCGTTGCCGCGGCGCACGGATAGGGTGAAGGCGCCCGGATTCGAGGAGGAGAGGCGGGCAAGGAAGGATCCATCGAAGCCCTCGTGCTGCAGCAGTTTTTCAGCTTCGATGCCAGATATCGTTGGGTGGAACCATCTACAAGAGAGCGTGGTAGAGGTTTTCTTTGATTAATTATAGTTTAAAGGGGTTTTTAAGGGGGGTTTCTAGTCTGTAAAAAGGATATTAATTCCTGGACATTAACTATAATTAAGTTTTAGAATATTTCATTATGTTTTTGGCATATTTCAGGGTTAAAGAAAACCGGTATTTTAAGGTTTAGATTTTTGGCTTAGAGATTAAAGTTCTTTAAGTTAAAAATAGGGTTTTTTAATTGTTATATTTTTAATATTTAAATTTTATTTCTTATTTATTTTATATATAATATTTTCGAGATGTTTTTATTAAAATAAACACAATAAACCCTTTGAAAAAAGAAATAAGTTCCTGTCATTTCTTAGATAACAATAATTATTTTTAAGAAAAAAGATTAAATTTATATATTTTCTAAGAAATCAATAAAGCTTAAAAAAATACCCCTTAAAACCAAAAAGATTTCAAAACTTTGTTTTAAAATAAAAGTCCCAAACGCGTTACAGAAACGCACGCACATGCTTTTTCTTTTGGTGTAGCTAAGGTAACAGGTATTGGAGTAGCTAGGTCAGGGAAAAGGTACCCGCCTGGGGGAAGGACAGGGACAGGGAGTGACAGTGACAGGGTTTGCGACTGGGACAGGCATACGCCCCATTTCTGCCCCAACCAGGTGAAAACCCAACAATAAAGAAAACAAAAAAGAAAATAAAGAAAAAGGAAAAAAGAAATACGCGAGTACTATTTCCTTGGGTGTAGCTCAGTATCACAGCTGCCCAGCAACAGCTGGAGGTGTAGTGTTAGCTTTATTTTTTTTTTTTTTTGGGGCTGTAACCGTAAACCGTAAACTGTAAACTGTAAACTGTAAACCGTAAACTGGCGAAATGGTTTACAGCAATTGGAGCTGCCACTGTTTGTTGCATCCACAGGCTTGCTCCACTCGGCCTGCTGAGTCCGATGGCTTGCTGTGGTGTGGGTACACGTTCGGCACGGCACCTTATTGCACTTTTTATCTCAGAAATTTTTGTTTCTGTTTTTCTTTATTTTTTTTTCGCTCTGCCTTTACTTATACATATGTAAATAGCCCAGTTGGGAGCGTGTGCCAGTGTGTTTGTGTGTGTGGGGAGGGGGCTGTGGGGCTGGTGGGGCTGTGAGGAGGGTTTTGTGTGTGTGTACATATGTGCCCCGCACACACCAATACATCACACTCGCTACACTCACACTGGCACACGCACACTAATACACATACTCGCACGAGCAGCAGCAGCGTGCGCGTGTATGTGTGCGTGTGGGCACTTTGTCGTACTTCCTATTGGATTTACCTTCGCGATGACATTTTCTTATTGAAGGCGCACTTAAAAAATAAATAATTGTTACACTTAACGGAAAAAAATGAAACTTATACGTAGATGCTTTGTTTAAACTTATTTTTACGGTTGGTTTTTAGATACAAAAAAAAACTATGATGTGACCGTAGTGGGGCAGCCGAAAGATACCACATAGCAATGTGGCCGTGCGGTTGAAAAAGGTTCGCTCTTTACGTATTTTTCAACACTGTTTTGGGATATTTACAGCACTAATATACCGATAAAATACTATATCCGGTTTGGCCATTTCCGGTTTCACAAAATTTGAAATAAAGTAACGACAAACCATTTCAAAAGTTCCTTCCATTGAAAATACGATTTAAATTTGTTTTTCTTGTTTTTATTTAAGCAATTTAAAAGTTTTTCGGTTTTGTCATTTGTTTTTGTATATAGAGCATTGCATTGCATGTATACATAGAACTATGTATTGTATTTTTGTGTTGTCCTTTTCCATTATCTTTTTTACTAATTTATCAAATAAATATAATTTCCATTCTAGACGACATGCGACTTTAACATGGACTCACATGTTAAATAATTTACAAATACACGTACAATTAAGGGATTCCTTTTATTTTTTATCATATTTTATGATTTATATAGCCTTTGAATTTTTGTTTTTACTTTAGCTGAGTCCTAAAAAAAAGTCATATTCCATTTAAATGATGCATTTTAGTAAATACGTTTTCATTTCTTTTATTTTGTTTTCTTGTTTTTTTTTTATATATATTTTTTTTATAAAGCGCGACCATACATATGTGATATACATTTAAATATATTTATGTATATAAAGTCGTAAACATTTATGCATTATTTGTTGAATTTTTGTTCTTTGTTTTTTTAATATATATTTTTAGGTATGTTATGCATATTGTTTACTAACAAAGGTACCTAAGATTTGCATTAGATGTGATTTATAGATCCTTCAAATAGATTTGGAAACTTTCGATCAAAGGATCTCCATTCTTTCTATAGCTCCTTTTCGTTTTAGTTTTTAATAAATTTTTGTTTGTTTTGTGAAATGTGAAACATGATATCAATGTGGTTTGTTTTGGACTTGACGAGGATGCATTTTATATATATTTTCGCTTTATTTTTCCATTAGTTTTTCAAGGGTGATCGTATCTTAGTATTATATATTCTTTAAATATGACTGTAGCTTTAAAAGTAAAGGAAAAAAATATTGGTTTATTATAATAAAAGAATAGCACTGTGCGCCTGACTGTTTTTCTTTTTATTCATTTTTTTTACTATTTATTTTTATATTTTTTTTTTCATTTTTTCTGTATAGTTATAATTAAATGTATTTATGCTTGTTTGGTAAAAGTAAATAACACAGCGTTTTGTATGCAAATTAAAATTACATTTTCGTTTTGTATCCATTTTTTTTTATACATTTAAACAATTGTTTGAAACAAAACAGAACGCGTTTTATGGCCTCGAGAGCAAATAAGAAAAACAATTAAAAAAAAAAACACAGTAGATAATAGTATTAAATAAAACTTAAAGCAAAGTGAAACAATTTTTTTGATCCTGATTCGCAGTCCTGCCTGAACTCGGAACACATTTGGAAATGCGGCGGCGGCTTTAGCGTTCGTTTTTTTTTATAGTTTTGTTCTCTGGTAGAGTTTTTTTTTTTTTTTTGAATTTCTTGTAGGGATTCAGGCCATTCAGACATCTTACAATCTATACATACAAGTTACATATTGTACAAACTATGGATTTGCTGCTGGATTTAAAAAAGCAGCACGAACATATTACAAGCGATAAACGAATCTTTATTCGATTTTCAATTTGCATTTTTTCGCGATTTTGATCGATTTCTATCGATTATTTCGATTATCGGTTATTACACATATATTGAAAGAGGGCGGAATACCCAAAATCGATAACCGAATCGCTGCAGGCGATCGATTCACATACAATATATCATTTAATAAGCTTAGTTGGAGTTTTGCTCTATAACAATATATCTGTTATTATAAATATTTCCATCGATTTGTATTAATTTGCTTTGTTTTTTGCTTTCCTTGGAGAGTTAGAGAGGCAGAGAAGTGAGTATTATTGCCATTATAGCGCGATCTCCTTGAATATTTTGTTAAATATATGTGTCTATATATGTTTTAGATGTATATTTTGTTGCATATTTTGTTCTATATGTGGAAATCATCACATCATTCAGAGTGTGAAGGGGAGTACACGGATTGCAATTAAATTATATATTTTTAAAGTACAAACTAAGTGTTAAATTATGTGTGTGTTTTGTTGTGTGTATGTAGGGGGTTATAACTTTTATAAACACAGACAGAGAGATAGAGCCGAGACAGCTGGCCTGGATTGAAGCGCTTATGTGGGGCAGAGCACCTTCAGGATGTAGTCCGTGAGGAGGGCCGGCACCGTGGGACTATCCTCATTGATGGCCTTGAGAACTGCAGAATAATATAAAAATTAATAACGATTTTAAGGGATAAGATAGAGAGAGTCTTGACTTACTTTTAATCAGCACCTGCAGGGACTGATTGTTGGGTGTTCCATTCTCCAAATGATACGGAATGACAGTTGTCAAGTACTTGGGTTCGGGACCTTAACAAAAAAAGGATTTAGATTAGAAAACTTTCTTGGAATTTAATTAGAGAGGCAGCTTACCCTGGAACTTGCCACGCTTCTTCTCGACATGGTATTGCCGCCTCTTGTTCTGGACTGCCAGGAGCAGGGAAATAAACGAGTTCTTCAGCTCCTTCTCGAACTCCAGCTCGTCCCGCAGGGCCAGCTCATTGATCAAGGTCTCGCTGAGCTCCTGGATCAGCACCTCCATCTCCATGTACAGCTCGTTAAGCTGTGTCGTGGTTAAATATTGCAGTTCTAAAAAAGATTTCATTAGAAAAAAGGATTACATTTTCATTTTCCGAAAAGAAGACATACTTTCTGCGTAGAGGGGTGCACCCAGGACCTCTCGCGCCTTCTCAATGACCTCCGATTCACAGGTATCGGGTTCGTCCAGCGGGCTCTCAGCCTCATCCATAATATCATCGATCTCCTTGATCACCTCCTCCACCGTCTTGATGGGCTGATCATCCAAATCGCCATTCAATCCGTTGAGGATGAGCGCGTGCATGTCCAGATCATTGGCCACCGCCTCATCCTCGCTGGCCAGATCGTTGAAGTCATCGCCTCCGGGTGTCTGGGCCTCTGATCCCGAACCCGATCCCGATCCCGATCCCGGTCCAAAGCCGAGATTGCTGTGTGTGCTCTGATGGTGGAGCTGATGCTGCTGCTGCTGGTTCCTCGAATTCTGTTGCTGCTTCTGCGTGGGATTCTGGCCGAGATTGAGAGTGGGCATGTGCATCTGCCGGGTGTACGACTTGGACCAGTCGATGGGCAGAATATTGCCAAAGTTGCCCGTGATGGTCCACCACATTCTGGATTAAAAAAGGTAGAAAAAAAAGGGTTTTTTGATGAGGTTTTTTGATAAGGTTTTGTACGATGAAAAAGATGTATTCTTTAGTTTTAAGAGAAAGCTTTTTCTTTAATTCTTTTTCTAGGATTTTCCCACATTATAAAAAAACCTAAATAAAAACGCGAAAATGTTTATTTCAACAAATGTTTCATGTACTTGTCGCCACCCCAAACCTCGAGTGGTTGCACACTTATGAGTGCCACAATATGTTGCGGGTCTTTGGAGAGGCAGTGGGGCAGAGCTGGGTGTGGAAAAGTGGAAAAACTGCTGGAAAAGTGTCGGGGAAGTGTCGGGGAACTGGCACAATAAACCATCAAGTACCAGTGGGCCCCAGAGGGAAGGCCTTTGCCGTGGCCTAAGCTACTGACAAATTGCCTCATTAGGCAATCAACGCACATCATTCCCAAAGTTAATGATTCAGATGCAGATGTAGATGCAGTGGCAGTGGCAAGTTGCAGTGGCAAGTTGCATGATGAATGTTGCACTTGGAGTGGAGTAAGAAAAAGGGGGAAAAAGTCTTCAAAAAACAGAGTGTGTTGTCCATAAAAATTATAGAAGAATTTTAGAGAATTTTTAAACCTTTTTTAATGAAAAAGAGAACCCGAAGAAGGATTTCAAGTTCCTCTATTTTTTGGGTAATAGTTTCCAGTATCCAGTTTTCAGTTTCGAGTTCCGAGTTTCCCGTTTCCATTTTCTAGTTATCCAAGCTCTACTGTAGTTTTTTTCCCTCCTCTAGACTTTGGCACTGGGCCCACAATTAGCTGTCAGAAGAGTTTGTCAGTTTTTGTCTGTTTTTCTGGCACATTTCCTATCAAATTTCATGATCATTGCCAATCATTTAATTGAACGCCCCCTACCCGCCCCCTTCCAGAGTCTATGCCGTTCCCCTTTCTAGATTCCAAAAACCCCATAATTATTCATGCTCTACATTGCCCAGCAATTGGCTCTGCACTTTGATGATTCAAGATGATTCTAGGCACCTTTTTTTTTTGCATTTTTCTTGCATTTTTTTTGCATTTTTCTTGCATTTTTCCCCAAAAGAAAATACTATAAAATATCATCTGAAACTATAAACTATTAAGTATTACAGAAAATATTAGAGAAAATATTCAAAGAATCTAATTTTCAAAATAAAAGAATGAGAAATGAGGCCAAAAAAAAAGCCAACTTCCGCCTTCCATCGATCGAGAAGCATTTTCTGCACGCCAGAAGCCAAAAAAAATATTCTTTATGACAACAATGGAGAATTTATTTATAAATTCCGTTCATCATTTTTACGATTTTTCTGGCTGAATTTCACTGGAAATCTGAAAATCTGGAAAAAAATGTGTACTTTTGCGCGAAAAAACCATAAAAGTTGAATGCATCTTGTCTGGTTTTCAGCATAAAAAAAAAAAACGATTTAATTAGTTATTTATTTAGTTTTAAGGTTTGTACAGTTCTGTGTAAGAATTAAAGTTAAAATAAAACATAATAAAACAAAATTAAACAGAAAAAAACATGAAAAATGTGCAAAAAAAGCAGAAAACATACATTTTTGGTGACAAAAAAAGGGAAAAATGTGGAAAAATGGGGGATATACTATAATTTTTGTTTAATATATATACTAAAATATATAAAATAATCCCAAAACTTATGAAACGCACTGTTGCAGCCAGAAAATCCTCGAAAAAATTCAAGAGAATTCATCTACTGCATTTTTTCTCTCGTTTTATCTCTCGATTTCTGTGTGTGTCGAGGCCGCTAAATAATTTATATACATTTATATATAAATATATATATATATATATATATATACAGTGTGTGCTTGTTTCAATGAATAATACAAATAAAGATTTATATAGGAGATGCGATGCGATGTGTTGTGGGCAACACTTTTGGACGCAGACGACGAGGCAGAGGCGGACACATTCTGAATGAATATTTAAATTGCCATCAAAGCGAACTAATTACAAAGCACTAGCTTCACTTAAACAATAAAAAAAACTGGCTAATCTAAATAGGAAATGGTACACAAAGTGCCATAAATATATGCTTGAAAAGCTGACACATCATAATCGAGGGGAGAATGTGGGTCAACACGAATATTTTTTTGACGGAAAAACCAAACAAAACTTTGACCTTTTTTTTTCATAGTTGGTTTTGTTTCCAAAAATGTTATCAAAGACAACGCTTCTTCCAGCTTCTTCTGAAGAATCAAGTAGCCGTCGAATCATTTCTTATCGCTGACAGGCAATTGAGAGACAACTCCCTCATCTGCAAATGGAGATTCCATCATCGCATTCCATATTTTTTTTTTTAATATTTCGGAAAAAAGAAAAAAAAAAAACACAAAAGATTGACCTCCCCACTCCCACTTTTGGGGAGCGGCGGCGCCTCTTATCGGTTTTTGGCTTCGAGAGGCGTTGACCCTGACACGTAAATTTTCGGGGCGTGGGGGATCGGGTCGGTGTCGGGTCTGCTGCCACATGTCCAACAATTAGCAGCAAAAAAAAAAAATATATATGAAACGCCCCGCGAAATATGAGCTCATCATTTAGGCAAAAAATAACTGAGAAATAATAACAAATAATTAAGAAGAGAAGGTCTATGCGAGTTTTTTTTAGTCTTTTTTTTAAAGCAATTTTTAACCATTTAAAAACAAAGTTTAAAACTACAATTAAACAAATAAATAGGGAACCTTAATTATTATTTATATATTTATATAAATTAACCAAAAAATAACAAAGAAATTCCGCCTGGAAAGGGTATTTAAACTAAGGAAAAAATGTCAGAAAAAAAATTCCATGGAAAAATTATCACAAAAAAAGTCTCGACAAAAAATTTAATGAAAAAAAAGTCTCAAAAAATGTCTTGAAAAAAATTCAAGAAAAAATTGTCACAAAAAATGTCAAAAAAAGCCTTAAAAAATGTCAAGAAAAAATTGTCACAAAAAAGTGTCTTAAAAAATATCATGGATAAATTATCACAAAAAAGTGTCAAAAAAAAATTCACAAAAAATGCATAAAAAAAATATCCCAAAAAAATGTCTTGAAAAAAAGGCACAAAACAATATTATGAAAAAAAATGTCTGCAAAAAAATATCACAAACATATGTCTTGAACAAAATGTCACAAAAAAAGTCTCCAAAAAATGTCCCGAAAAAAATGTCATGAAAATGTCTCGAAAAAAATGTCTCGAAAAAATGTCTTGAAAAAATGTCACGAAAAAATGTCCCGAAAAAAATATGTCGAAAAAATGTCACAAAAAAATATCAAGAAAAAAATGTCTTGAAAAAACTATCACAAAAAAAAAACGTCTCGAAAAAATATCACAAAAAGTCTCCAAAATATGTCCCGAAAAAAATGTCATGAAAATTTCTCAAAAAAATGTCACAAAAAAGTCTCCAAAAAATGTCCCAAAAAAAAAAGTCTCAAACAAAATGTCATGAAAAAAATGTCTTGAAAAAATGTCACTAAAAAAAGTTTTCGTTGATGAAAATTTATGATGATCAAATTTATGCTGAAAATTGTCTAAAAAAAAAGCGAAAAAAAGATACTTTTTTAATGAATTTTAATTGCGTGCAATTAGATAACGAAATAAATTTTGGAGTCTTCGTGTTGATGACGATAATAATGATGATGATGATGACGATAATAATAATAATAACGATGCTGATAATGATGATTCATCAGTAAAAAAAAAAACAATAATTAATTATAATGAAAACCAAAGACTGATGATCATCCGTCAAGTTGGGCAAGTGTGTCCCCACCACCCACACCCACGCCCCCTCTTCCAACTCAATTGGCTTCATTTTCGCCCACGCCGTGTTGACTTTTTATTTTCGTTTTTTTTTTTTTCATTTTTAAGTTAATTGTGCTTGGCATTTCATTTTTTTTTTCCTACTTTCCAGCTTTCCTGCTTTCGACTGGCAACCAAATTGAAATTTTAAAGGAAATTAAGAAATAAAATAAATTAATTTTGGTAAATAAATTTTTTAAGATAATAATACTTTCTAAGAGAGTTTTTTGAGTTAAGGGAAGCTCTTTAAAGTCTTAAGAATCTAAATTTTAATTATGAATCCTAAGGATAGCTTTTCTAATAAGGTTTTTCGGGTTCAGGGAAGCCCTTAAAAAGGTCTTTAAATCTATATCTTAAGGATACCTTAAAGATTTCTAATTAATAATTATTTTTATATATATTTTCGTTAATTTTTTTTTTAGATATTTTTGTATTAAGTTTCTCTTAGAAGCCCTTAAAAAAGTCCCTTTTAAAATCTTTAAATCTCAATCTGGAATCTAAATCCTAAGGATAGCTTTAAAGATACAAAGATACATTTTTTTAAAGACTTTCCAAGACATTTTTTGGTTTTTAAATTTTAATCTAAAATCCAAATCATAAAGAATCCTAATTTTTGATATATTTTCTTCGATTTTTTATTTTCTTCGATATTTTGTATATTTTTCCCATCAGGTTTCCCTTTTATAATTTATTACATATTTAAGACTCTGTTTTTAAGGTTTTTAGATTTAGGGAATCTATATTATTTCTATATCTTGAAGCTAAATCTTAAGAATCTTACGAATATCTTTAAAGATTCCTAATTTCTACATGTTTTTTTGATATATTTTCTTCTATTTTCTTCTATTATCTTCCATTTCTTCTATCTAGTTTCTTTTATTTTCTAATCTTTTTTTTGGATATTTTCCTTTATATTTTCCCATCAAGTTTCCCTTTTTTATAATTTCTTAAAAATTTCAAACTCTATTTCGATTGTCTTTTTCGGTTTGTAATTTCTGTCTTTTTTTTTTTTTTAGTTATTTTTGGGGTTCGTTCACACGTAATCGCACTCAACCGCAAAAGCTGGCAAAACATTCAATTTTTGGCAGATTTTTTGGTAAGAGGAGTACCACAGGGCGAATACTTGATGCTCTTACAGGGATTTTCTAGGGGGTTTTCCTATAAGGATTTGAAACTAAAGTCCTTGAAGACTAATTTGAGATACTTTTATCTATAAATGATGATATTTTTTTTTTATTATTTTATAATAAATATTGCTTTAAATTTGATTTTCTTCTACAAACAAAGCTTTCCATTGATCAAAAGTTGGATTTTTTTTGTTAATTTTTTTTGGGATTTTTTTTTTGGATTTTTTTTAATGATTTTTTAGCTTTATTTTTTGTTTTTTATTTTGGGTGTAAGTTTTTTCGATTTTTTAACGTTTTTTTTATTGTTTTTCATCGTTTTTTAGCGTTTTTTACCTTTATTTTCTGTATTTTTTTTGGGTGTTAGTTATTTCGTTTTTTTTAAGGTTTTTTATTGTTTTCTGTATTGTTTTTTATTGTTTGTTATTGTTTTTCTTTATTGTTATTGTTGTTTTTCATTGTTGGGTTGCATGAAGTGTGAAAGTTTTTGCTTTGCGATGGGGTTTCTCCACCTTTCACCTCAGTCCCCCCACCTGGCAGTCCCTTTACAAAAAAAAAAAAAAACACAACCTAAGTTGCTTATTTTTCAAATATTAAAAATAAATTTTACAAATTTACAAAGAAAATAAAAGTAAGTGAATAAAAAATAAAGAAAATACAATAAAAAAACAATAAAATATCATAATAAAAACCAAGAAAAATGTTAAAAATTTATAAAAGACTTAACTTTTAAGAGTTTACTTTAATTTTAAGAGTTTTTTTTTTTTTAATAAAAAACTAAGTTTTTAGAAAGAAAAAAAGTATTTCTTTCAGTGCCTGAAAATGCCACCACACACTATTTCTCGAGAAAAAAAACTAAAATAAAAAAAAAAAATGTAGAGGTGGGAAAATGATGTCTTTTGCGGACTTCAAAGTGTTTCTAATTTTAGGCTGTTCACACTTTGCGTTGGCACCCAGCAAGTCTCTCCTCTATATAGTCTATATAGTATGGGATATCGGATTTGGGATTTCGAATTTGGGATTTAGAATATTGGGGACAACGCAGCAGAGGAGTTGATGGTTTCGATACGAATTCAAGGCTACACCGGGGAAAAATACCACAAAATAAATACAATTTTTATTACAGAAAACGTGTTTTTTTTTTAGACTCTCAGTCTGTTGCGTGTCTGAGCAAAATCAATTTATAATTAATTTGCTTAAATAGGCCATTAACATTAACAAAATGCACTGAGAGAAGAGAAAAAGAGAAACAACAATAAGCAACTCTCTCCGCGGGTGTGCGAGAAGAAAGAAACGAAAGAAGGGGAAAGAGGGGGAACAAAATTGAGAAATTGAGAAAAAATATATCTATGGCTTCCACTTCCATAACTTGGCCATAAAAATCAGCTAAGAGCTAACAGCGTCCGAAACCGCACAAGAAAATACCCGCAGATGCCAGTTATGTGGCCCATAAACAAATAACAGAAAAAAAAGGCGAAAAAAAACAACAAAAATCAGCTAAAAAAATGAGTAAAAAACAGCAACAACAAATAACAGAAAAATAACAGCAAAAAGTAGCAACAAAACAGAAAAAAACAGTAAAAAAATTAACAGAAAAGCGGAAAAAACAGCAACAAAATAACTAAAAAAAAACAGCTAAAAAATGAGGAAAAAAACAGCAACAAAAAATAACAGAAAAATAACAGCAAAAAATAGCAACCAAAATAACAGAAAAAAACGTCTAAAAATGAGGAAAAAATAGCAACAAAATAACTAAAAAGCAGCTTAAAAAATGAGGAAAAAAAAGCAACAAAATATAACAAAAAAATAACAGCAAAAAACAGCAACAAAAAACCAGAAAAAAAACAGCAAATAAAATGACAGAAAAAAAACAGCAACAAAATAACAGAAAAATCAACAAAAAAATTAGATGAGCAACAAAATAACTAAAAAAAAACAGCTAAAAAATGAGGAAAAAAACAGCAACAAAAAATAACAGAAAAATAACAGCAAAAATAGCAACAAAACAGAAAAAAAACAGTAAAAAAAAATTAACAGAAAAACAGCAACAAAAAATAACAGAAAAATAACAGCAAAAAATAGCAACAAAATAACAGAAAAAAACGTCTAAAAATGAGGAAAAAAACAGCAACAAAATATTACAAAAAAATAACAGCAAAAAAGAGCAACAAAAAACCAGAAAAAAACAGCAACAAAATAACAGAAAAATCAACGAAAAAAAAAAGAGAAAAAAAACAGCAACAAAATAACAGTAAAAAAATAAACATTAAACTTAAAGACACAAAAATGTAAGGGAGAAGAAGAAAAGAAAAATAAAAAGCAAACAATAAAAAAAACTGTGAAGCGAGCGAAGAATGTAATTCGAATCGATGAGGTTGCAAAAAAAACAAAAAACAAAGAAAGCAAAATATTTAGTAATTTTTTTTTTTGGCAACTTTTTTGGGGTTATTAGAATTTAGGTCTCCAATTTCATTAAAAACATTAGAATTAGAAGAAATACCAAAGAAATACCAAAAAGAAACACAAATATTTAGTCATTTTTTGGAAAACTATTTAAGGGATTTTAGGTATTAAATTTTATTGGAATAAGTTTTAATCTAAAATTATTTAACTCTAACTTTAATTAAACGCTTTAATTACATTTAAAGATAAAAAAATATGGAAAGTCCTTTTTAGAAGCCGAGCCAGTATTTTTCCGAAACAAATACCCGGTACTCTTCCTCAATCAATCTGCCTCTTTTTTTTCCTAAAAGTACCTGGTATTTATTTATGATTTATTTATGAATTTTCTATCAAAACTTGGCACTTTTTTTTCCCCCCAAACAACTTCCAGTTCTTTCATAAAAACAATAAAAAAAAAAAGTTGTTTAAAATGCAGACAGAAGCAGAAGCATCCTCGTCACATCCTTGAGGCACTTCCCACCACCCTCTAAGCAGCCTAAAGGATTCAATGCCAGAGTCAGAGATACAAATATACAGAGTTGTATCCTTAGAGAGACACGGCGTAGGCTGTCTCAATTATACAACATCCTTTTTATATATCCAAGCTACCCCACATCCTTGCTCCTTGTTGTCCTTGACTGGATTCCAAATTGTATTTTTCGTTCGTTTTTCTGTTTATTTGTATTTCTTGATGATGTAATATATCCGCAGGACGAAGTTGAGGTTTGTGTTTGGTTTGGTTCCCGCGACGGGATTAGTCATCGGTTATGTCTCTTCGATGGCGCCAATCGCGGAGGACGTTGTGTGAGGTTAGGTCGCGGCCAATTAGCATGTCCTGGTTGAGCCCGTATCCTGGCCAGTATCCTGGGCGACGCTCCCCAACAAAAGCCTAAGGGTTAATGTCCTTTTAGTGCCCGAAACCCGGAATGCAGGCCCGTTTTTTTTTTTTGGGAGGGGGAGGGCTGTTGCAGGCAGGAAGTGCCAGGAAATAGTTGTTGCAAGTAACCACCCCCTTGGCAGGACCTCCCTGACAGGACTTTTAATGCTTTCAAAATTGATAAGTATTCCCTGGCCCCTTATCCGCCCCCCCCCCCCGTTAACACGCATACGACAGGATACGACATGTCGACGGGGATGACTCATCCGTCCTGGAGGCCTGAAGCAGAGGGAACTACCCCACTATTGCTACACTGGGAGAAAAAAACGGGTACAAATAAATGAAACAAATTCCAGGCAATTCCTGGATATTTTCTTCTTTATTTCCCAAAAAAATACTGGTTTTTTTGAACCCTTTTTTTATTATTCTTTCTACACAGTGCAAAAATAAGTGATAAAAAATACTAAAAATTATAGCCATACCCCGTACTTTTAAGAAAATAGAAGGCAGATTGTTTAAAGAAGAGTTCCGGGTATTATT
Source organism: Drosophila vallismaia (assembly GCA_035047325.1). Lineage (NCBI taxonomy): Eukaryota > Metazoa > Arthropoda > Insecta > Diptera > Drosophilidae > Drosophila > Drosophila vallismaia. The sequence goes on along the minus strand of JAWNPU010000025.1, from coordinate 6,874,510 downwards.
TTCTTCGTTTTTTTTCGGAAAAATACTGTTTTTTTTACACCGTTTTTTTTTTTATTGTTTTTCCATCCTGGAATAATATAAATGATAGCTATACCCGGTACTTTTAAAGTAAACAGGGGATAGGTTATGAAAAGTACCGGGTATTACTCTATATATACTTGTTTCTTGCGATAAAATACGGCTTTTTTTTAATACCATTTTTTTTTTTATTGTTTTTAAGTCCTGGAGGCCTGCGAATGCGGAACTAACTAAAAATAAATAATACAAAACACAAGTAAGACAAGGAAGAGTACCAGGTATTATGTACCTATTTTTTTCCAAAAAAATACTAGTTTTTTTATACCATTTTTAATTAAAAATTCGCTTGATTGTCCTGGGAAGAGTACCAGGTATTATTTACTCATTAATTTTGGAAAAAAAACTGGCTAGTTTTGGGAAAACGAGAGGCAGTTCGGTTAAGAAAGAGTACCGGTATTTATTTTCGAAAAAATACTGTTTTTTTACACCTTTTCTATAGTGTTTCTCTCAGTGCAATAATTCTATTATTGTTTTTATTTGCTTCTCGTGTCAAAGGGCGGTTGTTTTCGCCCGCCAGGCCATGACGAGGACGAGGACGATGTCGAGGCAACAACCACCGGCACAGGACAGGGCGAAAAAAAAAAATGGGATCCCAGACCACAGAGCCAGAGACCCGAGACCCCTGAGTAACCCCTCACAGTTCGTATCCCGATTATTTTTAGCGCTAAAAGCTCCCTTTTAATTGATTTCCCATCCAGTTCAATGGCTGCCCTCGAGTCACGACTTTAAACACATTTCCAGGCAGTCTTCGTCTTTAATTTCAGTTTTAATTTCAAGCTAATATTTCTGCCATTTTTCTGATCAATGAATATGTTGGTTTAGAATTTTAATTCCAAGGGGATTAGGGGAGATATTACAGGCTTTATTTTGGTTAAAAAAAGGATGCGATATCCTGTAATTTTAAGTCAATCTTCTAGGAAACGCTTTGCCATGCAAGAGTTCACTTAGAATTTAGAACTTTCGGGGTTTCGGGTGTTATTTCGGCAACCAAAGGTATGAGATACCCTGTACTTATTGGCTAATAATCTTCTTGAAATGCGTAGAAATGTTTGAGATTACTTTAAAGCACTTGGAAACCCTGGGTTGGGTTTGAAACTCAAAAATTTCAAGGGATTAAGGAAGCGGTTTCTTGCGTTTTTTCGTTTAACTAAACTATAAGATACCCTGTACTACTTAACAATCTTACGTAGCAATCTTAGACATGACTTTGTGGCACTTGATTAGGTTGGAACTCCAATTTCAAGGGAACGTAGAAGTTTGTAGCATTATTTTGGATACTAAAAGTATATGATACCCCTTAATTCTTACTCAATCTTCTTGGAAACGCATAACGATTCCGTTTTGGGAAATACTTAAACTGGTTAGCGATTCTCTAACCAAAATTCCAATTAAGAGCAATCAACGCTTTGCCATTTAGTTGAGTTGCATTTTCAGGCAGAGACGGAGTCCAAGACTGAGTCCAAGTCCAAGTCTCAGTCTCAGTCTTAGTCCAAGTCCATGTCTCATTCCGAAGTCTCATTCCGAAGTCTCATTCCTCAGTCTGCTGATGTAAGATCTATTTAAACTCGATTGATAAACACGATTGATAAACACGATTGATAGACATTTGAAGAGCTAAGAGCTAAGAGCTGAGTGCTGAGTGCTGAGTGCTGAGTGTTGAGGGGATTGCCTGACAGCATTGCGTGTGGTTCGATTAATAATCAAAGACTACGGCTTTTAGCACTCGATGAGTGTTTTGGATGATTGCAAGCTCAGAGATTCCAATCGCAGAGATTCCAAAGATCAGAGATTCCCATCGCAAAGCCATCGTCAACCTCGACAAAAACGCAACAGAAACAATATTCGCCTTAAAAGGCTAAGAACAAGTTTATTTTCAAGCAAACTGATGACAAAATACTTAAAGATACTTGAAACAATATAGATTCTAAAGAATATATATAAAAAAGATTGTTAATTATTTTTATACCAAAAAAAATATTTCACATTTCAAAAGCAAATTATTCTCTTCAGAAGGATTCGAGGACATTGAACCCTGCTGGGGGGAAACTCGAATCGATTTGGAACTCTGGTACTCTGGCCAGGCCGAAAAAGTAGGTCAACGCAGCTGGCCAAAAAAAACTTCACTTCACTTATGACTGGCACCTTCTGCGCTGCCTGCCATGTCGCGTGTTTTTTTCGTAGCAAAAACCGGAAGAAAAGCTGACCATATGGAGAATATTTTATTCTCGACCAGAAAGTCCAGAAAAAAATTCATAAACTCGCTTCGATTATGGCAAACGTGCTTTGAGGAATACTTATTAGCCTATTAATACCCTGGAAGGTAGGTTATCCATGAAAATCCATTTTGGGTCTAAAACGAAAGCTATATCGGAGGTAATTCTTATCGGATCCTAAAGAGGAATACCACCATCGATTGCTATTTGAATTCTTCATAATTCTGCATCAAAATATTCAACCTTTTTTCGTTTTCAATTTTTTCAAAATTTTTCTGATGGAAACCCTTGAATTTTGGAAATCCAGAGATATCCCCATAGAGCTTCTAAGGATGGTTATATCTCAGCTAATTCTTATCCGATTCTTAAAAGGAATACCTTAAAAGATTCCTACTTTGATTCCCTATCATTCTAAATCAAAATATTGAGCTCTTCAAATTTTTCATTTTTTTTCCAAATTTTTCTGATGGATCCCCTTAAAAAATGGAAAAATCCAAAAAATCCAGAAATTTCCTGGTTTTCCCACTTTCAAAAGCCATATCTTGGTCAATCTTTATCCGATTATTGAGCAAAGTATAGCTTTCGAATCGTGAAAGAATTCTCTATAAATCTGCATTCAAATCTTGGAAAGAAATATTTTTGAGATTTTTTTTGAAATTTTTCCAATGGAACCCCTTGAAAAATGGAGAAATCCAATGAAATCCTCATAGGGCTCCGAAGAATGACTCTATCTCAGCCATTTTTTATCGGATCTTTGAAAGGAATATCTAAAAAGATTGCTATTTCGATTACCCATCGAACTGCATTAAAATATTGAAAAGAATTTTTTTCCAATTTTTTTTTTTAATTTTTACGATGAATTCCCTTGAAATAGATGGAAATCCGTAGAAATCCCTATATCTTAGCTACTTCCTATCCGATCCTTAAGAAGAAAACCCCAATCGCTTTCTATAACCATTACCCACCTCCTTTAAAAGGATATAGAAAACCTGTCACCTCTTTGACTTATTTTTTCTTTCCAATTTCAATTAAACCCATCCTGGTTAGTTAAAAGTTTAGTTTAAAAGTTAAAGTAATCTGTGGAAGGTTTTTCGTGTTTGTTTCCTGACTGTCCTGGCCGAGAAACTTTGTCCTTGGAGCAGCTGCAACTAATCTGCAGCAGGTGCGGCAGCAGAAACAGAACAGAAAGGGGGCCAGAACCAGAACAATAGGGCGGCGACCTTCGAGTGAGGCAGGCAGGCACTATATATGTATTTCTCTCTGTGTACTCAGCACAATTTCCTCTGAACCATTATTAAATATAAGGTAAATATTGACAAGCGACGTTGGCGTTCGTTTTAACGCGCCGTCAGCCAAGAACAAAAACCAAATAAAACCGAAAGGAGGCGGCAAAGGCAAACGCATTAGCATTGGATGGTTGGAGTCGACTTGGGGATACCCTGTGGGGGCGGTATGGGATTTTGGGGTTTCAAAAAAGTAATCTTTTCAAGGTATTTTATTTGAAATTTATGAAAATTAAGAAAAAGAAGAAGAAAAAAAATAAGAAAAAGTAAGAAAAAAAACTAAGAAAAAAAAATACAAAAAAAGGTACGAAAAAAAGTAAGAAAAAAAAGTACGAAAAAAAGTAAGAAAAAAAGTAAGAAAAAAAAGTACGAAAAAAAGGAAGAAAAAAAAGTACAAAAAAAGTAAGAAAAAAAAAAAGAATGTTTGAAAAAGAAGAAAAAAGCTGTTTCCGAAGTATTTTTTAGTACGAAAAATTATTTGTTTACAAATTTCATATGGGAGTCTAAGTACAACTGATGAGAATCGAGGAGGAGAGCTTGCTTTTTTAGTACCTTTATAAATTTTTGTAGTATTAAAAAATTAGTATTTTCCTATTTTCATATGGGAGCTTACGTACACCTTTTGAGAATCGAGGAGGAGGGATTGTTTTTTTTGGGATTTTTTTTAGGTATTTTTTTTAGTATTTTTTTAGTATTTTTTTTTTTAGTATTTTTTTTTTTACTATTATTTACTATTAAGTAATTTAGTATTTTTCCATATTTATATGGGAGCTTAGGTACCCCTTATGAGAATCGAGGAGGAGAGCTCGGTAAAAAATTTTACTTTTCAATTTTTATATGGAAGCTTACGTACACCCTTTGAGAATCGAGGAGGAGGGCTTGCTTTTTTTTGAATTTTTTTTTACCCTGTGATACCCTTTGATACCCTCTTTTCCCATGCAACTGAATAAAAACGATGAGAACAAAAGCCGAGGTAGTTAGTTGGAGGCCCACAAGATGATGCACTCATGGAGGTCGATGGAGGGTTTTAAGAGGGGGAGAAGATTCAGGCCAGGGCAGAGGAAGGAGGTATAAGAGCTTCAGGTGAGGAAGATGGGGGATCTAGAGAAGCTTCAGGTGAGGCAGCTAGAGGAGCAGACAGAGCTTCAGGTGGTACTAAAAGCCCTAGAGCTCCCGCTGGAGGTCGTGGCGCCCTAGGAGGGGGGGCTCTGCTTCAGGCAGATGGGACACAGAGAGAAAGAGACGGACAAACTACTGGCATAAAACTGAAACGCAATTAAGAAAACTGCAGCCGAGGCAGCGGAGCTCTGGTTGGGTTTTGTCAATGTTACGATTACGGGACAACAAAACGCAATAAAAACACAACAAAAAACACAAAAAAGAAAGAAATAACAGTATAAAATTTACATATGTATTTAAATATTGAGGAAACGTGGGGAAAAAGTGAGGAAAATGTGGGGAAAATTTAGAGGAAGCTGCAGGGGAGCTGCATTGGGAGAAAGGTATCTGGAGCGGGGGGAGAGGTATCTGAAGAGGAGGAAGAAAGGTATCTGAGGAGAGGTGAGGAAGAGAAAAGAAAGCAGAAAGCAGGGTTCAAAATCAATTACTCTCTGCGCACGATTTACGTGGCGGCGCAATAAAATGATTATTCATTCCGTTGCAGCAATTTTTAGATGGAATTTTAATCATCGCAGCCATAAGGGGGAGGCACAAGGTACAGTAGAGATTCGATAAAACAAATTTGAATATTAGAAAATTATATAAAAAGAAAGAATCGTTATTTCCTTGATTTTTAAAGCTTTTTTTTTGGTCATCGCAGCCACCATCGCAGTCACCAAATACATTAAAAACTAAATAAAAGAAATTTGTATAATATATTCCAGAAAAAACTCCCAACTATTCCAAAATATATTTTATTTCCTGTTTAATTTCTTTTTTTTTTTTTATTACTTATTTTTTTATTGCTTTCCCATCTTTGCGAGTCTTTACTGTACTGTTTATTTATTTGCACAGGATGTGAGTGAGATGGTGTGTGTGCACGCGATTATCAAATTTATGGCTGATGTCAGCCTGGGGGGGAGAGCGAGATGGGGAGCTAGAGGGGGCCTTACCAGGGCGAATGAGAGGGAAAGGTGTTGATTTTTTTTTTTCGCAATTTTTGATTTTTATGGTTTTTATGGCCTTTTTTCGCGATTTTTTTTTTTGAATTTGCATTCAGATTCGAAAAGCAAAGCATATTAAAGATGTTTTTGATGATTTTTTTTCAGTGTACCACCCCATGACACCCTCTTTATAGTGCCAACCTCCCCCTGCCTACTTGCATCTCCATCCCAACCCGGTGGCCAACGTTCTGTCAAGTGTTTATCAGGCCACTGGATATAATATGATTTATTGCCCCCCATAGATGGAGGAGGGTCATCCTCCTCTTGACTCTCTCTTCTCTGATTGGAACTTCCCCTTCATTTGTGTGGATCTGGAGCAGTCTAAAGGGTCTCCCACTGCGCCTACCAGAAGGAAAACCCACGTCCAATTGCAGTTGCAGCTCCAATAAGGAGCAACAGTCGCATGGCCCCTGGTTTTGTGAGCTCCTGACACTTTTATCGATCCAACAACATGCCAAGAGAAGCACCAGAGAAACCACCACCACCACCCAAGGCCCACCCACCCTTCAGTCCAGGATTACGTCGTTATGTGGCGCCGGGTCGTCCAGAGGGGGGAGGGAGGGTATCTTGGGGCATGCGCACTCTGCCACCGCAGCGTGGCAATAGACACGAAAAAATACAAAAACACGGAATGCACTTTACATAACGTCGGAGGAGGAGCTCCAATCCTCCTCCTCCGGCGTAGTCACGCCCCCTTTACTTACTGGCATTCATTCATGATCTCCTCCTGGCTGCGCACCTGCACCGGAGCCAGCTCTTCGACGTTCTCCTCAAAGTTCCCGAAGCATTTGGTTATCTTTTCGTCAAAAGTGTTGACCAGATCCTCGAGGCTGCCGCCAAAGGTCTCCGTAAAGTTGTCGACATGATCGCCGACGCCGCCGCCGCCGCAGCGTTTGTCCAGAGCGCCGGCATCCTCGCCAGGGACGAGACCCACATCCGAGAGGCCCAGATCCAGGGCACCCTGCATGGTGTTGCAATTCGGGCTGATGGAGCCGCCAACGGAACCAGCGCCGCCATTCTTGCTGACATGGGCATCACGGACGGCGTCCTCCAACAGCCGGAGCTTGCCGGCCGCATCCTGGGACTTGCCCACCGCCGCCGCATCCTTTAGATTCAGATTGAGGGTGTCGTTGAGGGCGTTCTGATTGGAAACGTAGTCGCAGCCGCCCCACTCGTCTGTCTCCTCGAACTTTGCCAACGGAGCCTCGAATTTTAGCTCGGCCATTTTGGTGCCGAGGTCACGCATGGCACGCGAGCTCCAAAAGGATACTCGAGGGATTCTCACCCGGATCGCCGCTCTAATTGGATCCTTTCTGTCTGTTTATCAATCCTTGTTTTTTTTCTATTGGACTGCACACAATTTTTTTTGCAACCCCTAATTTTTCCTCGGTTTTCTCGGTGGTTTCTTGGGGGTTGCCTTTCGGTTTCGGTTTTGGTTTAGTTTTCTGCCAGCAGAGCCACTAAATGTTAACACTTTAAAACAATAAAAAAAATCACACAAACTCGCGCCGTTCCAATCAGAATATTGTCTTTATAGAAATCTGTTCGATTCTTTCGACACGAACGAAGCACGGATCGAGGGATTACCGGATTATAAATAAATAAAAGCGAATAAGCCCGACATACGATGTAAAACAATAATAATCGCCGCGCTCTACGCTCAACCGTTCCAAGCTGAAATTTTGTTGTGGTCTGGTGTCTGTTGGTGGGTACATGTATCGAAAACTGTATATACTTATTAGAGTTGTTCATGATATATCGATAGATATCGCTACATCGATATTTTCGAACCGGGTTTGAACCGGGAAAGCAGGATATATAATGTGGCCAAGGAAATCTATATAATTTGAGAAGTCTCGAAATTAAATGAATTATTTTGTAAAAAAAAAATAAGCCTAGATAGGTATAGGTTTAACTAAAAATACGGTGAAAAATCCATTTATGTTAGGGCTTCTTTGGCCACACTGTGAATTTGCTATCGATATGTCCCCAAGCTATTCCGATTGGATAATTTTTAAACTAACAACGCATTAAGCTTTAATTAAGCTTAAATAGATTAATTATAGATTAATTTTTATTTATTTTAAGTTTATGGTATTATTTATTGATTTAACATTTCCTTCAGAAAAAGCTTACTAAAAAATGGTATTAAAATCACGACCACAAAGGACCTGAGCTAAAATCGATCGTAGCTTATCCTTTTTATTGAGTTTTTAAGATTAGGCGGCATCTTAATTTTTTTGTTTAAATGTATGTATTTTACTATCGTTGGTGGACACGTGCCTTGGTATATGTATTAAATATGGTGGCGTGGTTGATGGAAAAATATACAAATACCTTGGCATTCGTATCTGTATCCCAACTGTGTTTATAAATACCCAATAAAGTATTTATCTCACGGTCCACCGAATGTTAAATGCGCTTTAAAAATACGATTATTTTCTTAGGGTTAATTGTTGTTTTCAATTACCCTAAAACTTAAAGAGAATGTAAAAAAAATAATAAAATAATAAAACTTTTATGTATATTCAAGATACCCTTTCATTTTAGGGAATTTTTTTAAAACACAAACATTGCAAAACAAACTCACACACACACTCGCACACAATTAAACCACGAGCCCCCAAACGGGTAAGAAAAATAAGAAGCAGAACAACAACAACAGCTGCTACGCCGGGTTCTTGGTGGGAAAGGTGTGTGCGTGAGGGGTGTGAGTGGGCCTCCCCGACACCGCCCTGGCCCCACCACCCACCGCCGTCAAGTCACCGACTCGTATATCAACAATCACACCACGCCATATATACTTTTAGTATATTCTCCATATACTCCAAGCGGGCAAAACATCGGCGGCTGCGTTCAGTTCTAGTGGAACCATCGTTTGGCGAGCACGCGATCCCCCTCGTTGTTCCCCCAACAGATCACTGATCCAATCCGATCCGATCCTCCCGAGCGGTGCCTTCTTTGCTCAGCCAAAAAATCCACACATTCAAGATGTCCCTTGTGCGTCTAATTGGAGCCGAGGTGAGTTAACTAATAACTGTAACTGCAGCGGAAGTGTAACGGTACATGTAATATAGTCATTACACCGCTCTCACTCTCACTTTAGTCAATTAAATAGGCATGGGCAGGTGCTCTAGTATTTGTGTGGCCATGAAAGCTCCCCCCATGGGCGTGGGAAAAAGGGATATCGATATATTCTTTTCATATTTAATTATAACAAAATATGTTGACATATATATTTTTAGATATATTTTCTTATCTTTATCCAAAATCACATTAATTTTCAAGTTTTATCCCTTTTTGGTGTGCCCTTGGCTAAAATCTGCAATTGACAACACATGTTACGTAACATTCAAAACGAGAAGCAGTCGTTGAGCAGAAAGACAGATAAAGCAGCGTTGGCGAAAAAAATACAAAACAAAAACAATTATGGGGGGATTTGGGGAAATTTGTTTGAATTAGCTTGCTTGAAATTCAATAAAACACGATAAGCCCCATCCCGGCAACAATTCCATGCCACTTCAAACGGTCTCTGGGCCATAAATTTGTCTGATAAGAGTGGGCGTGGCGCCCCCCATGTGCCCGCCCCTGCCAGTTATCAAGTCCAAGAACAAAAAAAAACCTCACCTCACCAAATGGCTTCTGGGAGCCATTGAGGTTAGGATTCCCTTCCCCCCACTTACGGTACTTTTGCAATTCAAATTCAAGTCAAGTGCAACAAATTAACGGTATTTGTTGTTTTTTTTTAGCGTAAAGTCGAGTACAAGGGATATTACGATCCAAGTTTATATAGAAAGGCGGGTTATATATTGTGGGTATAGAATATATATGAAAATCTTAATTTTTCTCGATTCTACTACGTTTTCTACTCATTTTTTGCTACCTTTTCTAAAAGTTTTTCTATTAATTTTTCTCCTACTTTTTCTATTACGTTTTCTGTTACTTTTTTTGGTTACTTTTTCTCCTACTTTTTCTATTACTTTTTCTTCTACTTTATTTTCTACTTTTTCTCCTACCTTTTCTCCTACCCTTTCTCCTACCTTTTCTACTTTATTAAAATATTTATTGCTTTTTTAAGTTTTAATTTTTGGGGAATTACAATTCCAAGTTTATATAGAAAGTCTGGTTATACAGAATAATATATTAATTTTCAATCTTAATTTTTTTTCGATTCTACTACCTTTTTTCTACTACCTTTTCTACTACCTTTTCTACTACTTTTTCTACTACCTTTCCTACTACTTTTTCTACTTTATCAGAATAGTTATTGATTTTAAGTCTAACAAAAAAATTAAGTCATTAAATGATAAAAACCACTAAAAATTATGTAATCCATGTCTCTCCCCAACAGGCCCGCCAGGTGGCCAGGCGCTCGTACTCCTCGGCCGCTCCCACAACCAAGCTCTTCATCGACGGCAAGTTTGTGGAGTCGAAGACAAAGGACTGGATCGATGTACACGACCCGGCTACCAACCAGGTGGTGACGCGCGTGCCCAAGGCCACCAAGGAGGAGATGCAAGCGGCGCTGGAGTCGAACAAGAAGGCGTTCCGGTCATGGAGCAGCCAGTCGATCATCAGTCGCCAGCAGGTGATGTTCAAGCTGCAGGCCCTAATCAAGGACAACATGTGCGAGCTGGCCCAGAACATAACCAAGGAGCAGGGCAAGACCCTGGCTGATGCCGAGGGCGATGTTCTGCGCGGTCTCCAGGTGGTGGAGCATTGCTGCAGCATTCCCTCCCTGCAGATGGGCGAGACGGTGGCCAATGTGGCCCGCGACATGGACACGTACTCCCTGGTGATGCCACTGGGTGTTACCGCTGGCGTGGCTCCCTTCAACTTCCCGGCCATGATCCCCTTGTGGATGTTCCCGGTGGCCATCACCACGGGCAACACCATGCTGCTGAAGCCCTCGGAGCGTGTGCCCGGCGCCACCATGATGCTGATGGAGCTCCTCAACGAGGCCGGCTGCCCACCGGGTGTGGTCAACGTCATCCATGGCCAGCACGATGCCGTTAACTTCATCTGCGATGCTCCCGAAATCAAGGCCGTGTCCTTTGTGGGCTCCGACCAGGCCGGCAAGTACATCTACGAGCGGGCTGGAAAGAACGGCAAGCGCGTCCAGTCCAACATGGGTGCCAAGAACCACGGCATCGTCCTGGCCGATGCCAACAAGGAGAACACCTTGAACCAGCTGGCCGGAGCCGCCTTCGGAGCGGCCGGACAACGGTGCATGGCCCTGTCCACGGCTGTGTTCGTGGGCCCGGCCCAGGCCTGGATCCCCGATCTGGTGGAGCGTGCTAGGAAGCTGAAGGTCAACGCGGGTCACGAGCCCGGCACCGATGTGGGTCCCGTCATCAGCGCCGCCTCCAAGCAGCGCATCACCGACCTGATCGAGTCCGGCTGCAAGGAGGGCGCCGAGCTCATCCTGGACGGACGCAACATCAAGGTGCCCGGCTACGATGATGGCTACTTCGTTGGCCCCACCATCCTTAGCGGTGTCACGCCCCAGATGAAGTGCTACACCGAGGAGATCTTCGGCCCCGTTCTGGTCATCCTCAAGGCCGACACCCTGGACGATGCCATCGACATCGTGAATGCCAATCCCTATGGCAATGGCACGGCCATTTTCACCACCAACGGCGCCGCCGCCCGCAAGTTTGTCAACGAGATCGATGCCGGACAGGTGGGCGTCAATGTCCCCATCCCGGTGCCCCTGCCCATGTTCTCGTTCACCGGCACGCGCGGCTCCTTCCGCGGTGACCATCACTTCTACGGCAAGCAGGGCATCAAGTTCTACACCCAGACCAAGACCGTTACCCAGTTGTGGCGCGAATCGGACGTGGATCACACCCAGGCGGCCGTGTCCATGCCAACAATGAAGTAGAAAGGATTGGGATTCCTGAGATTCCCTCGAACCAGACGTAGCTGTTCCACGTATTGAATTTCTGGATATATGCACAGGACGTATTTAGAAGCTAGATACAAATGAAATTATTGCATTTATTTTTGTGCCTGTTTAGACTTAAGAAATAACAAAACAAAAATTAAAATAAAATTGAAAGTATAAAAGAGAAAAGGGGTTTTGTTTTAAAAAATTAATAACTAAAATATTTCCTGTACTTTTTTAGGGATATAAAACCTATGATTCCCCTTTATCGGATCCCTCAAACAGAAAACAAAAACCCAATTTTTTTGTCAACATCGTCAATGTATTGTACAAAGAATCTAAAACAGGTGATATACGGCGTATTATGTATATCAATATATACTAAATATATAATATATATACATATATATATATATATATATATATAGATGAACACATAGCCCGGTAACAAAGTTGCACCAGCGAAACCACCACCAGCCAGCGGTGGATCACACAGAATTAAACTAGGAAATCTAAAACTAAAACCCACACCCAATGTCCGTCCGTGGTCCTATTCCTGGCTGCCAAAGGCTTGGCTGGCCACAAGTTCCCGAAAGACTCCTTCCGGGATACCCATCAGTTCGGTGTAGCTTCCCTGCTCCACAATCTTGCCGCCGCTTAGGACAGCTATTTGATCCGCATTCCGAATGGTGCTCAGTCGGTGGGCAATGGTCAGGACGGTGCGTCCTTGGACGAGGCGATCCAAAGCGTTCTGCACCAGCTGCTCGGACATGGCATCCAAAGCACTGGTGGCCTCATCCAGTACCAGGATGGCGGGGTTCTATGATGAGAAAAATGAGAACCAAGACTACAATGTAAAGGATTCGCTACTCACCTTGATGAGTGCCCTGGCAATGGCCACTCGCTGCTTCTGGCCGCCACTCAACATCATGCCGCGCTGCCCCACCAAGGTCTCCAGGCCGTCGGGCAGCTGGTCGGTGAACTGGCTAATGTTTGCCTCCTGGACGACGCGCTGCAGCAACTCCTCGCTGTTTTCCTGTCCCGGATTGACGCCGTAAAGGATATTCTCCCGAATGGTCCCCGAGAACAGGACCGGCTCCTGGCTAACAGCACCGATGTTGTCCCTCAGCCATTGAGGATTCACCGTTCGCAGATCCATGCCATCCAGTCGCACTGTGCCCGACTGGGGGTCGTATAGTCGGAGCATTAACAGCGCTATTGTGGTCTTTCCCGATCCCGATCGACCCACCACCGCCGTCGTCTGTCCAGGCAGGAGATTGAGCGAGAAGTCCGACAACACAGCGGATTCGGGACGAGTGGGAAAAGTAAAGTAAATATTCTCGAAACCCACATCCCCGACCGGTTTACTGTTCGGGACAATGCCCTTGTCAATGGGTATGGCGCACTCTCGGTCCAGGATCTGCCAGATCCTCTCCGACGCCCCCACACCCTTGTTCAGTTGGCTGTAGAAGTTGGAGAGTCCATTCATGGAAATGGCAACGTAGCCAGCGTACAGCATAAAAGCGGTCAAGGCACCGATGGTCAGTTGATCCTGGAGGACCAGGGTGCCGCCATAGTACAGCACCGATATGATAATAAAGTTGCCCGAGAAGCCGGTCTACAATACAAGCTAATAGTTAAAATCTAAAGAAACCTATATAGATATATCTAACCAATCCGAAGAAGATAGATCTCGCTCGGGTTTCTTTGTAACCAATTTGAAGAGCCTCGTCTAGCTTCTTGTCGAAAGCCGCCACCTCCTGCTGTTCCCGGCAAAAGATCTTCACGGTTTTCACATTGCCAAAACGCTCCTCGGCATACTTCATGATCTCGGCATACTTGTCCAACTCCTTGCGGGTAATCTTCCTCACATAGCGACCATAGACGATGGCCATCCCGGCCATGGCCGGCACCACCAGAGCACTCACTGCCGCCAGTTGGGGGGAGGTGTAAATCTAACAAAAAAGGACGAACACGACATTAATAAATCATGACTAAGGACGAAAGTTTTAACCCTACCATCATGCCTGTTCCCACGCCAATCATGGCCAAGGAACGAAGGCCATCGGAGACATTCTGGCTGAGGGAAATGCCGACCATGTAGGTGTCGTTGCTCAGCCGGTTGATGAGTTCTCCCGTGCCCTTGGTATCGAACCAACCCACCTCTTGCATCAGCATAGATTTGTACACACGAGACCTTAGACTCTTCACGATTCGCAGAGCTTAAAGTAGAAGGAATCTTAAAGGATTAACCAGGACAGAGAAAGCTCTGAAGTTACCCGCATTTCCAAACAAATAGACCCTCGCAAAGTTCGCGATTCCTCCCAATATAAAGATCCCGAAAAGCAGCAGGGAGTACTCGCCCAGCCGACCAAGAGCAGCCGGATCCATCCCCGACTTGTTGAAGACCACATCGATGACCTTGCCCAGGAACAGGGGAATCGACATGGTGATGGCCGACGAGACCACCAGACAGAGTATGCCCGCTGCAAAGGAAAACAGAACATTATAAGCTTACTCGTAGACGTATAATCTAGCAACCCCCACCTGTCAGCACCCATTTCTCCGACTTGGTTAGGTTTAGCAGGCGTCCGTAGTGGGATCGGGCCATTTTGCCAGGAACGACAATGGCAACTCCTGCTTGGGTGATTGAAGGCGAATCGGCGGACCCGGTTCCGGGCTTGGCATTGCTGCCCAACCTGAATTTCTTGGCCGTTTGAGCCAGGCCGCGTCGCATGCACCAGGACGGCATGCGGAGCGTTTGAAAGAGCAGGCTATGGCCAGGTGGACGACAGGTGGTCGCTGGCGGTCTTGGGGGCGGCCTTGGTATCCGCAGTCCTCGTTGCAGGCTACGACCCAGCTGCGGGTACGGCGGGTGATGTCTGAGGTGGTGATGGTGGTGGTTATATGATGCTCGGCTGATTTGTGAGACCCGGAGAGTCGTGCAGCCGTGTGTTAACCTCGTGCAGTTCAACAACATTGTGATTTCTGTCTACGGGCGACTCGTTTTCATTCAGCAACATTAACAAAAATCAACAAAAAATAAGCGAGAATACGTTTGAGAAATATGTTTTCAAATTGGCGAAAAGCAAAAACCGCAGATCAGCTGTTGGTTCTTCTTCTTTCGGCGATCAGCTGGCCGCGGCTGACCCTCCGGCAGTGCTAGTTAACTTTTGTTTTATTAGAATCTGTTTCGATATAATAAAACATTTAAATTTAGATAGTTAATTTTGTTATTCTTTTTTGGAACTAATTTTTGTATTATGTTAACGGGGAGAGTACTTGTGTATGATTGATTTTTACACAAAACTAGCCGCTGACGTTTTCCAACACTGGCCAACGGCAACACGTGCGGCATTCGAAATTGTTATTTTTTTCGAACCACCTGAACGAATGCAAAAATATGGACACCGGCGCAGGTGAGTATTTTAAATAAACCTATGAAAGTCTATAAATTCATCTAATGACTTCCAATAGAGCTGAAGTCCTGGCTGCAGGAGGAAAACAAACCGTATGCGGCACGTGTCGAGTTCGCTTTACGCGTCTGGCAATCCGTGGAGTTTCCCTATCCCAGCAAGTTTGAGATCATCATTCGATGGCTGAGTGAATCTCTGGGGTCTTGTGCCCAGCTCCCCATCCAGCAGCTCAAGGATCTCTTCCAGCTGCGAGCCCAACCGGGCCTGGTAAGCCAGGAGTGCAAATCGGCGCTTATCAAGGCTCTGGTGGGGGTGGCTTCGAAGGATACGACCGGAGATGAAGCTATACTCGGTCTCCTGCCCAGCCTCCTCAACTTCGAACTGCTGCAGGATGCCCTGCGTTCCGATTACGATCTCTTGACCGAGATCTATGCCTGCGTCTTCAGAAGTCACCAGAAATGCGTTGAAAAGCGAAGGAAATCCGGCGAGGATCGTGAGCTAGAGCACACCGATGCCGAGTTCATTGTACCCATAATCAAGCAACTCGCGGAGATGGCTCGCAGATCCCAGAATGTAACCGAACTCCTCGCCTGCCACGACAAGCAATCCCTGCGCCCCTTGGCGGAACTGCTGCTCACCCTGAAACCTCACTGCCTGGAGGAGCTGGCCGAGTTGGAGAAGCAACTAAAGGCTAACTTCGGGAAGGATCGTGTGACCAAGCTGCCGCTGCACGTGAAGCTGCTGCTCCTCGAGGCAGACATCCTCAACAATCGCTACGATCCGGAGAATCTAAGAAAGATTATTATCGTGGTTTTCCGACAGAGTAAGCCCCTGCTGCTGGCTGCCCATCTGCTGGTGTCGCTGCGGAAGTACGACATCTCCCTGCAGTTCGATATGAAGAAAAAGAAGACCAAGGAGGAGCCAGAGAAGTCCGGCAGTGACGAGGAGGAGAAGGAGTCCAAAAGCAAGGCTCAAACTGCCTTTTCCTATGTTGCTGAAAAGATTCTCGAACTGGTCCGGGATCACAAGCAAAGCCATCTCAAGGAGGTCCTGATCCTCCTGTGCTCGGCCCTTCGCTTAAATCCTTTGCTCCTAGAGCACAGTGTCTACCAGATCACCGTCTGGCTGCTGACGGCTCCCAAGCAGAACGATCTCGAGGAGCAGTTGTACTCCGAGTATCTGATTCTGCTCTTGGACATGTTCCGGCGCTTGAGTCGAGCTGAGAGATTCATTATGAATCTTCTGAAGAGCTTGAAGGAGTGGCTGGCGAAGTACCAGTTGCCCTCAGGGGAGAGCAAGAAGCGCCGCCTCCAGGACACCACCAACAAGGAGGCTGAGGATGCCATGGAGCAGCATTTCCTGGACATTCTCTTGGCGGAATCCTCACCTTCGACTGTAGCGGCCTCTTCCCCGAATGACGCCTTCAAGCAGCTGAATCACACCTGGCCCAGTCACTCGGCAGGCGTGGCCTTCACCCGTCTAGTCAGCCATTTGATGACCAAACCCTCCCTGGTCATCTGGAAGACCCTGCTCCATTCCTTTGCCGAACTGCTTGAAGAGGAGCAGCCGCAGGTCGTGCTGCCCGAGAACCTGGACTTTTCCCGCGACTTTCATGCTGCCCTGCTGTGTCAATACTTGAGCGGCACTCGGCTGGCCGAGCAAGTGCATCTGAACCAGGTGGAGGTGGAGCAGCAGCTGCAGCACACTTCCCAGGTCCTGAAGCAGTTCGGACGCCGCCTGCTGAGCCAGGAGCACAACCGGCGCCTGATGAACGCCTTCCTGGAGTGCACCGAACGCGCAAGTGGCTTCGAGCTGCTCCTGGCCCACTACTGGCCGGATGGTCATCCCGCTAGCCAGAGATCCGTGCAGCTCCGGGGATTCCTCCCGTCCGCCGAATGGACCCTGATCCAGCAGCGTGTCCACAACTTTGGCAAGAGCTCGTGCCGCCTGAGATTGCAACGCCTGGAGCTGCAGCTGGCCGAGAGCGGTTGGCTACTCCAGCCGGATCAGCGTGGCGTTGGATGCTCCGTTTCCCTGGCCGAGATCGTGCCCTCGTCGCAGCTCTTCCGCCTGACCAGAGCCCAGAAACAGCAACGCACCCAGCAGGGGCTGCAGGACCTGGAGGACGCGGAATGTGTGGAGCTTCTGGCTCTGCAGCTTCTCCAGGAATACGCGGCTTCCGTGAAGGCAGCCAAGGTGAAGGGTTCCTTGCTGGCGAAGCTCAAGCTGGAGGAGCAACTGGAACAGGCTGCCTTGGTGGGTTTCCTTAAGGAAAAGGCCACGACGGACAAGGAAGTGGAGGAACTGCCAACGGCCCAGGAAACTGTCAAAGCCTTACAGGGCTTACCTCTGATTCAGTTGTCCCGATCCATCCGCGCCCGCCTCTGGCTGGTCATCTTTGTCCTGTACAGAGATCTCAGCCGGAACCGGCAGCAGGAGGAGGAGACCAAGAAGGTTCTGGAACTGCTGATAGACCTGATGCACTTTGGACAACCTTTGCCCATCTGCGAGTTTATCCCGCGACTTGACACCATGCTGGGCATGATTCCCACCACATCATCGGAGGGCTGGAGCTTCTACGAGACCCTCTTTGCCCGCTGCATTCGTCGTCAGGGTGCGGGAAGCGATCTGTTCCTCGCCAGCTGCTCGGAGTACCTGAAGGAGCAACTCACAGCCTCGAGTAAGCTCAACGGGGAGCTGACGCGTCTCCTCTTGCTGGCTATTCACACGTTGTCCAGCGCTAGTGGAGCTCAGGGCCGAAAACTGCAGCGTCATCTTCAGCCGCTAGTGGAAATTTTCGGGGAAATGGTGGCCCACAAGTTCCGTTCCAAGAAGAAGGAGGCCTCGGTCTACAAGGAGTTCGTGGACGCCACTCGGGCGGGCTATGCCACATACCTGAGCAGCTGCATCAATCGGCTGGCCAAGCAGGAAAGGGAAAGGGAGCAGCAGGAGAAGAACAAGAAGGTGGAGGAAAAGGAAAATGAGGAGGATGACTCGGATAAAAAGAAGAAAAAGAAGGACAAGAAGAAGGCCAAGGAAGAGAAGGTTCCAGAACAGGATCTGGCAGAAACCATCGACGAAAACTTCCGGCGCATCTGCAAGATTTATATCGGACATTCTGTAGGTTTTTTATTGTGAAACTTTTATTTTGTATCATGAATCACTATCGAGAATCCTTTCCAGCTTGATTACCGCAATGCCCATGCCATTCGCCTGCTGAACGTGGCTCTCACCCATCGCCAACGACTCCACTTGGATCCGGACGAGATTGAGTTCGTCCTGAGCTGCTACTGGCGGCAACTGAACGAGGACATCGAAACGGGAGCCATCTCCGCCAGCACAGTGGAACCGGCCATCAAGCTCATCATTGGCTACAAGACCAACGAGGATTTTCTGCTGCTGCTGCGTCGCCTGTCCAGCCAAATAGAGCAGATGCCGCGTCCGGAAAGCCTCGTCCAGCACACGGCCCTGCGGAATGTCCTGACCCTGCTGGGACTCTTTGCCAAGTGCTCGCTGAGTAGCGTCAAAGGAGCGGTAAGGATTAGTCGAGATCTTTCCAGAAACCTCATTATAATCCTTTTGTTTCCAGATGCTCAATGAACACTTTGAGGTCATCAGTGTCAGTGCCGCCCTGCGTCTGCCGGAGCCCAAGGATCTGGAGTACCGTGGTCATGCTCTGCGCCTGCTGGAGGCTCAGCGGCATATGGCCGGGAATAGAACTGTCCCCTTGACTGGAGAGACACTAGATTGCCTGCTGGGTAGCCTCCTGGACGTGGACATCAAGCACTTGATCCGCAACGGTGGCAGTTGGTCGGACTTTGTGGACCTCTACAGCGCCATTACGGATAACCTGATGGTTCTCCTCAAGCAACACACCCATTTGATGTCGGATCGGGCTGCCCAACTGAGTGCCCTGTGCCAGGACCTGGTCCAGGCCATTGTCGGTTATCGGACGGAACGCAAACAGGCCCAGGACCTAAGCGAAACCGAGCTAGACGGTCTGGCGGATCTGGGTCTGAAACTGGCCACCGTCATGTCCACAGTGACCGCCACCCAAGCCCTGGCCGTGAAGCGAGTGGCTCCGTTCCTGCTGATCTTCACCATACGCCAGATGGTGGCCACCGAAAGACCAACAACGTTGTTTGAAAAGGTAAGTTCCAATTTTTCGAAATAAAAATAATGAGTTTTTGAGGCTTTAAATATATTTCTTATATTTAATATTTAAACTAAATTAATTGCAATAAATTAATTCTTATTTGTACTTCTTTTTGATTTCAGGTCAAGGTTCATATAGTGCGAGTGTGCCACGAGCTAATCGGGATCTGTGACCACCGTGCCGGGCACTTTATCCTTCGCTCCAGCAGCGAGGCCGGTGCCAGGATGTACGAGAGCCTGGTGAAGGAGCACGAAAAGTATCACAAGTTCCGGGGCAAAGTATAAAGCAGCCAGCCATTTGCTTTTGCTTCGTTTTTTTTCCCGGTTTTAAAAAGCTAATTTCTTTATTTTCAAAATTATATATATATATAAATTGAGTTTTAGTTTAATCGTGTGTTGAAATGTATGCGAATTTGTTTTTCGGAGAAGGTTGAAAGGGTGATGGTGTTTTTTTGTGTGTTTTGATATACATACACATATATATACACATAGAAGAGGATATATATATATATACATATATCTCGGAAAAAAGAGGGCCTAATTTGTACTGATTCAGAACTTAAAATTTAACAAAACACTGAAAGTTCGTCTGGGAGGGGATGACCTGTCTACCATTTTTTTTTCTTTTCTTCAGGGACATTTATAACTTGACTTCGATTTACTGGCTCCTAAGCGTAGAACATCTGGCAGCGTTCGCAGAGCGGATCCTCGGCCTCATCGGGACGGTTGCCACTGTTTGATAAAGGATTATTATTATTGAAGATTCTAGAAGAAAGTACAATACAAGAAGGATTACTTACAATAGAGTAACGCAACTACGGCAAATAAATTGCGAACACTCGCAGCAAGAATAGCCACATTCCTCGCACAAATCCATCGTACAATTCACACAAAAGCCATGAATGAAAGTCTGGCGCTGGCAGCAGCGCGACTTCTTGCGCTCCAGGCGCGGATTGGCCATGTCGGCTTGCATATCGCGCAACAATATGGAGCCATCGCCGAGCAATTGGTATTGTTCGTAGAGGGCCGACGATGCCGATGATTGTTGGTCATGGTCATGGTCATGGTTATGGCCTTGCTGCTGCTGTCCCTGTCCTTGTTGTTGTCCCTGACGACCCTGTCCCATACCCGATGTCGCCGCCGACAAATTCTGATTAACGCCTCCAGTAACATTGTGAGACTGACCCTGTTGTTGTCCACGGCCAGGACCACTTCCATTTCCGTTTCCATTACCACTGCTGGCGGCACCGTCGAACAGCATTTTTGTAGTTTTCTCTAAACCCCGGAAATGAAATCGACACAAATATGTTGAAAAACGGTAAATTTTTGACAGGACAAATGGCGGACACAAAGTGACACAAAATCTAACTGTATTAAGGATCAGAAAAATCTCATTACCGAAAACTGACCAACAATGACTTCAAATTGGTGACAAGAATCCTTCTTTTTTTGTTTTGTTTTTTCTTTTTTCCTTTTTTTTTTTGGATATTTTTTTTGTGCGCTTTTTGATTACCAAAAATTGTGGTGGATTTTCGTGTTACTTGTCTGGTGTCCAGAAAGACAATGACATCTGTCAGTTGTGAATCAAAGAGTTACCCATTTCCTTCTTAATGGCAACTCCTTTTTCGATATATTAAGGGCAATAATTGACCACTCACCGTGGATCTCCTTCATCTTTTCCGGGTCACGAGCATCGCTCATCTTCTGGTTGACCCAGACCTTGCTTTGAGTAGCGTTATTGTTAGCATCGTCGCCATCCGGTGAGCGCGACCGTTTAGCTGCCTTACGCTCCATTTCGCATCGATGATATGACTGGATATGACTGATCTCTGATCGGACTAGAGCTGTAGGATCGAGAAATTCTCGGATAACGTTGTTTTGTCGCAAAACTAGAAGCTTTTCTTGCTTTTATCTTACCTGTTGCCGGTAACAGTGTGGCGAAGCGCGCGCTTTCTTCTTCTTTCCACCGCTAATGCAGTGCTGCAACGGGGATTTGGTTAAGTGTTAAGAAACGGATTAGTTTTTAAAACTTGAAAGCTTAATACGTTATTAAAATACGTTATTAAAATACGTTATTTTCGATTATCAACTTCTATCTACTGTTCTATTTACTGTTTCTAATTCTTTGTGATTCTTATTTTGAAAAAGTCTTTTCCCTTTTTCTATAATGTGACATTTTGCGCACAGTTATTTACTTTACCGCTTTCACTTCTTTACGGAGACTTCCTTTGTGTTTTTAATACCCTAACCAAAATCTAATAAAATACAACTACAATTTTGAATATTCAATTCTGCTGAAATATTTTTGTCTGTTTGATAAGGAATCGAAAGAAAATCTGAACTAATATGGAAAAAAAAAGACTGACATAAGATTGCAAATTTAGAAACACAAATCTTGGCTTGCTATTTAATTATATTTTTACATATTTTTATATTATATGTCATTGTATAAAAATTAATATAATAGATAATAGATAATATAATAGATTTATGCCATTAAATATTGTATTCATATTTCATAAAAACAAACTATTTGAACTTGGATTTTTTTAAGGTTAGAAAGGTTAGAGGGTTTTTTATTTTCTATATCTTTTATATAATTATAAAGACTAACGAGTTTTATTCATTTGGTTTTATTTCACATTTAGTAAAATACATCTTTGGATCATTATTTGGTTTCTTGCGATTACTTCTTGCGAGCGCTACGTGACTTCCTCTGGTAACCGCCGGCACTGGCGTTCGACTGGCCATCCGCCGACGGCTTGGGTGTGATGCGCTTCAGCGAAGTCTCCGATCCGGCGGCCGAGGCGGCTGCAGTGGCCTGCTTGGCGGCCAGACGACGTTCGGCAGCCGCCTCGCGCTCCTGGCGGACCAAAGCCAGACGGGCGAGATCCGACTTGGTCTCGCTGCTCTTGAGTATTTTCTGGTTCTGTTGACGTTCGCGCTTCCTGTCGTTGCGGCGATTGATGGTGGCCACCTCCTCACACTTTAGGGCCACATTGAGGCTCATGGTCTTGTCGCAGGCCAAGCGATTTGGATTTGAGATCTCGATCAAGCTATGAACGCCACGTGCGCCATTTTTGGGACGAGGATTCTCGTCGTCGTCGTCAGTGCTGACGTTCTCCTCACCTTTGACCCCATCCTTGACCTCATCTTTGGCCTCATCTTTGACCTCATCTTTGACCGACTTCTTGCCCGGCGACAGGCCATCCATTAGATTCAAAATAACAGTACGATCGCTCTCGATGGCATCTCCACGGATACGGTCCAGCTCCAGCTGCAGTTCATCCGCCGGCGTGAACTGGCGGCTGCGACCCTTGTGGCTAATATACTTTCCGCGCGGCATAATCTTGAATCTCGATGCTAGAGATTACCGGTTTCTTGAAGTTTCTGTGATGGGAGTAGAAAATCTCCGGTTAAAAATTGTTACAACAAAATAAAATAATTTTTTTTTTTCCGGCTTGTGCTAACAGCACCACAACAGAATCAAAAGTGAATCCCCCTTTATTTTTTGAAAACCGACAAGATCGACTGGAAACTGAGAACTTACTAGATGTGCCAAATCACAACAGTACCTAGAATGGAATGAAATCTAACCAAATAGTCAAAGGTCACATGAGAGCTAGAAAAAACATAAAAGGTTTTGTACAAAATCATTTCAATTTTTTTTAACCATAAACAATCAGCTTCTAACCAAAAAGAATTGATTACTTTTAAGGAGGAAACCTTAAGATATGGTGGAATTTCATAAAGTTTTTAAAAGTATTAAGTAAAGCCTCTTAAAACACCGAAGTTTGTACCAAAAAAGATATCTTTTTAGAGTCCGAAGCTGAAAAACTTGAAGGTCCTTCAGAAGGAAAAGCCAGACAAAGGTTCTTTTAAGAAAACATATTTAAATGTTTATAAAATAGGGAATGAAAAATACTATAAATTCTAACAAAATGATTTAAAATTAATAACTTTTGTAGTATAAAATATATATAATACATAGTTTAGCTGATAAAAGCTAAGGATTAAGTCATAGGTCTTCAAAAAGCTACCAGAATAGGATTTTTCAAAGTTATCGATAAAAAACTGATAACTTAAAAAGACAATTTAAAGTCCATTTAAATCATAAAAGACCTATCAAATAGTATTATTTTAAAAACCTAAGGGTCCTTTTTGTAAAAACCTCCTTCAGAACCTCCCCATAGTTACAAATTAAACTCCTCTTTGAAAAAAAGTACAAGTCCCATTTATAGTTATTTTCAAAACAAGTAATCTGTGCCTTTTGTGTTGTATGAAAAGTTTGAAGGCCCAGGGCAAGTTATTCTATTTGTTCAGTATACGTAAGCCTCTCTAAGCAAAAACACCTAAACTGATCTGTAAAATAAATATTTTTTCGTTAAAAATATAAACACAGAAATTCGTAATTTCGTTTCAAAAGATTTTAAAATGCAAACAACCGAAGTGTGTGAAAGTAAACGCAATTCGATTTCTAAAATTTTCCAAAGTGCTGAAAATGCGCAAAAAGAACATTTTATTCAACAGAAATAATACAGAAAACAGAAAATAATGATTCAAACAAAGTAAGATTTATAAATTAATTCTAAAAATTATATTAACGAATAAACATCCTTAGCTTGCTTCACGTTGATTACACCAGAAAAAAGGAACAACTTTTAACCACTATGAGATAAAATAATTTAAAAAAAACAGTGAGTATGAAATCAATATCTTTCTTTATTTTAATTAAATTTAAACTCTCTCGTAGATTAACATCGACAATGAATTTAGTATTGGATTGGATTCACACGGGATTTTAAAGTTTCAGCCCCACACTGACTTCATTAAAACCTTAATCTTAATTTTAACACAACACAAGAATAATAAACATGGGTGTATGTTTCATCTAATAGCATTGAAATGGCATTGTTTGGATTGGTTTGGTGTGGAAGAGGAAAATATGTTCATAGAGCTTTTGTGAAATGTTTTTCTACGTGCATTTTAGTAGTGTAAAGGATGTGGTTGTTATCGATAGTCGCAGTGTTGGACAACGTTTAGTGAAACAGGGCTGCCAGGCCGTTGCTTAGAGTTTCTGAGTTGGATTTTTTTGTGGGCAATCTTGACTTGTTTTTTTTTTTGTTTTTCGGACACCTTCGAGGCCGTGTACACACAAAGAAAAAACATGAAACTGCCAGCGGCCAGCTGCTGATGCGAGAGATACCACACAGCAAGCGAGAAAAGCCAGGCGAAAAATGGTAAGTGCGCCGCCCACTTTGGGCTCGCTGCTGATTCAGAGTTGGGGATGGTCTCCTATTAATCTCGGGTTTGTTCACCTTCTCCTTCAACCCCCAACCCCCTTGCTGTAGCACGCCGCATCCATGACGACGGTGGAGGTCCTGCTGCAGGAGTTCTACCAGCCGAGCACCTCGAATGCCAGGAAGCGTGAGATTGAAACCAACTTGCTGGCCTTCAAGTCTCAGCCGGAGGCGTGGCAACTGTGCCTTCGGGTGGCCACAGCGCCCGAGGGTACGGAGAATCAATTCCTTTGGTTCTTTAGTACCTCCACCTTAGAGCACACCATCACGCGGCGATGGACACAGCTAACGCCTGAGGACAAGACCCTGCTGAGGGAGGCCCTATGGAACACGTACGCCCAGTTGGGCGCCGGTCCAGCCACTGCTCGGAGGCACCGGGACACACTCGCACAACTGATTGCTCTGATGGGGAAGCGGGAGTTCCCGGAACAGGATCCCAACTACATGCAGCACTGCATGAAGCTGACAAAGACACGGTTCCAGCTGGGCATCAACCTATTGAGAGTCACCTCCGAGGAGGTGGTGAGCAATCGCGGAGATTTGACCACCGAATGGAAGCAGTACTTCTACTCCTGGTGGGTTGCGATTCTCCTTTCCCTTTTTTTTGTGTTTTTGTGTAAATAACTCGATGTATTCCCTTTCTGTTTGTCCTCTGTTGCCTTGAATAGCATCTCCATGTGTATACCCGATGTTATGGATTTGGTAACCACGTATCTATTAATCGCTGTGTGCCATATTAATGGCAAAGACATTCAAACGACCATACCAAACACCCTCATGGACTTTAGTCTAACCTCAGCGCTGCCAAATGACAATCAACTAAGGTGGGTCTTTGCCAAACTTTGAAAGCATTCGATTAATCCACGATTTTTGTGGCTTTATCTTTTAATAGTTCCTCTATTTTGGAGCTGCTCGGCTGTGTGCAGCACTTGGTCTCCTGGATACGCACTGAACTGATCTCGGAGTACTTCCTTATGAGCATACTCGACCTATCCCAGTGGCGGCCCAACCACGAACCCATCTCCCTGGCCGCCCTCTCTGTCCTCAACGAGCTGCTCTATCTCCAGAAACCGCTTCCCTATGCCGGCACCCTCATGGGCGGTGTCAGTAGCCTCCTGGAGCAGCACAATAGCAATCGCCGGCAGAGCGAAATGTACGGGGACAAGTTCCGGGAGCTATTACGTCTCTATTCCACAAAATATGCCGGAAAACTAATGCAGGAACCGGAGCTTCTCGAGACCTTTCTAAATCTTCTCTATTCCTGCACCACGGAATGTAGGAAAATCTTTTTTCGAAGTGCGATTTCTCTTTCTAATTGGTTTGCTTTTGGTTTTGCAGTACATGGTGCCTTGGACTTTACGGAAAAACTGGAAATCTGGACACCCATCATTAAGGGCATTGCCCAGCAGCCCGCCAAGGTAACCCGCTTCAACAACGTGCTCACCCAGCTGGTGGACGAGATCATGCGGCGTACCCAGTTCGAGGCCAACAAGCCGGAGCTGGAGGTGCTGGACAACGAGCTCATGGAGGATGATGTGAGTGGCAATCAAATCTATGCCTGCTTTGGTTGGTGCTTCAGTTTTGGTTTTGCTTTCAATCCTTTCGATAAGAACCCTCATTTTTGAAAGAATTTGTCATTCTTGATAAGCAACTTTGTTTCTAGAAAGAATTTATCGTTTGAATGAGAAACATGTGGCATTCCAATAGCTTTTATTTTGCATTCAAATTGGAAATACTTTTTCTAATAAGAAAAACATCTGTTTTGATAGGAAAAAGAAAACATAGCAAGCTTCCAGAAGATTCCCTTTCTTATTTTGAATCAAACTCGTGTATTTCAAGACCTCCGCCACTGAATGGCAGCAGTTCCTGGACCAATGCTTCGAGACTTTGGCCCTCCTGGCCGGCACTCGGGGCCCCCACGTCGTCTTCGCACAAGTCTACGGCCATTGGTCGCGGCCACAGATGTATCTGATGTCCTTGGAGATGGCTCTGGACCATGGCAGTAGTAGAAGCTACGAGGCAGCCAGAAAACTGAAAGGAGCCAATGTCGGGGAGATCCTGCGGGACTTCGCCACCGTTTGCCAGGCTGTGGTGCGTCTGGCCCCCTTGATGGACACCTCGACGGCCTCGTCGCCGGCTGTGGCCGATGAGATGGAAGCCCAGCTAAGGCTACTGTCCGACAGCTTGCTCCAGACCCTGCAGCTCCTGGCCAGCAATCGCATCGCTGCCGGTACCAACGAAATGGACAAAGCCTCGTTCCAGACTGATTTGGATAACCTGTAAGGGAAATACCTAAATTAATTAAAGGATTTTATTGTAAAATGTGAATCCTTTTAGTTACGCTCAAGTTCTGCTGGCCATTCGCAGCATCTTTCCGCTGTCGAAGACCATGAGCGGGGAGGAGCTGCTCCATCGACTGTTCGCCATTCTGGGCAGCATCTTTGCCTGCAACGGGTCCCTGTCGGCGGCATCGCCCATCGTCCAGCAGGCGGCCAGCGAGCTGCTGCTCTTCATCTCGACTGTGATACGGCCCAAGTGCCTGCTGGAGATCCCACAGATCCAGAGCCTTCTGCAGGCCGGCTCTCGCCTCGGTGCCCAACTGCCCCGACAAGTGTGCATCAATGTCCATATCAGTCTGGTTAGCTACATGGTCCTTCCTTGGAAGTCTGTGCCCGAGCAACAGCAGGACTACCAGCGCAGGCAGTGGATGCTGCGCGAGTATATCCAAGGATTGGCCCAGAACTTCCTGGACCTCGATCTCGGCCAGGCCAACGAGAGCAAAGTGGCGGCCACAACGCTTAGCCTTCTGGGCACATTCACGGCTTTAATTGAGTATTTCAAGGCAACGGGTGGCAATGCCAAGGACATGCTAGCCAGCACATTTAAGCCGATATTAACCAAGGCCCTGATGATCTTCAATAGCTTCGGGTTGAGCAGCATTGCCATGGCCATTACCGTGGCCGAGTTCAGTCTAAGCATGCTCCGGACCCTACCCACCCATTTGGGTGGCCAGTTCATCAAAGAGATGATTACTTTGTTCATCAATGTTAGCAGCAGGTTGGTCTTGTCATCTCTTTCTATTTGGTGAATCCTTTGAACTCCAAGTATTTCTTCCATTTCAGGGAACAACTCACCCTCAGTCGATTGGCTGTAATGGAGAAGATCCTGCAAATGTTCAAGCTAATTGTGGAGCAGCCGGGCAGCGCTTCCCTGGGCCTGCTGCCCTCCATTCTGGACTTTAGCACGCAGCAGATATTGCCCTTGTTGCAACAACAAAACGCTGCCACGGACAGCAGCGAGATAACCAGTCTGTTGTATGCTTTGTTCGATAGGTGGGAGATTACTTTTAATGCGAAACTATGACACATTTGTTAAACCTTTGTTGTTTTAGTGTTTTGACATGCAAATGGCAGTTCTTCTACAAAAATCAGCTATCCAATGGACACACGAGCGGCTCCAATTCCGGAAATTTCAACTGCAGCGACAACCTGCATCCGGCTCACTTTATGGCCATCCTGAATGCTTATGGCCAGATGCTGGTCAGCGGCACGGATCCCAGCAATGTCCGCAGCGTTCTCTTCTCCATGCAGAATGTGAACGAAAGGAGTCGCCTGTACCAGCGAGCCCTGTTCAAGGAGCATCTGCTAGCCTCCTTCCAGCGGGCGCTGCTCAATCTCCTGCTGAGTGGCGAGGGTGCCCTGCACTTTGATATGATCGCCCAGGCCCTGTACGCCATGGGGCAGGTGGACAGGCGCCAGCTATTGGAGAGCTTTGCCCAGGCATCGTTGCCAGTGGCACAGACGGCGCTGGAGGAGATCTGCCAGACAAGTGTGAGTTAAAAGAGGGTTTTGTATTTTCAACTAAAGGGGTTTCTTATCTAAACTTTGTATATCTTTTTAGGACATTCCAACGTTTACGCAGAAACTGACGCAGCTCATGCAGGACGCCCATTGTGTGCATCTGAATGAGACGTCCTAGGCGCCACAACACCCCCAAAAATTTATCTTCCCAGTATCCCGAAGGCTTTATTCATGTTTTATGTTTTTTGTCCCCATATTTTTTCCAACTTGTCTGCCATATTTTCAAGTGTCATTTTTTTGTCAGTTTGTGTCCCACCCACCCACTGCCCGTCTTCTTTTATGTTCTTCCCGTTTTTTATGATCAGTCCTCTTTCCCCGAAGAATTTCGAGTCATTTGCGTGTCTGTGTTTTTGTACGACTGTCGACCGAACAGAATTCATTCAATTTATAAAAGACATTGTTAGACTAAGAAGAATAAATAGAACACCCATGTTCCCCAATTATACTCGTATATTGGGTATTCGATGATATCTATAAACCTTATTATTTTTATGCGATTACCTTATGCTTTTGTGCTGTCTGTCGCCGCAAATCGATGAAAAGTCATACTTGTATCTTAATAGCATATATATATATATATATATATATATATATATATATATATTAAATAATTAGCATATATCAATATGTATATCAGTTACGTCATGAGCGAAAAGAAAAACCGTAAAGCCGGGAGTCCAGCAACACATTCATGTAATTTATTCTACAAAAAAACACCACACACACACACCACACACAAAAACGATCCAAAATAATTGTAAATTTCATTTGAATTTTAATGATTTGTTTTGTAAGTCCCGACCTTTTAATCAAAAATTCAATAAAAACTATTTCTACCATTTTAAATTAAAAATTACTTTCTGTGGGAGGTCTTAGTTTGAGTTTAATTCAAAAGTCTGGAAAGGAATATTCTATTCAAAGTTTTCGAATATATTTTATAGAAGTGTGTGTATGAAAAAATAAAGAAATTTATATAAAAACTCTAGCAACACGCTCTGCACGCGCTTACCGAGAAGTAAAAATATAATAAATAGCCCCGAAAAGGATCACTTTTGAAGAACAATCAAGGATAAAGGCATGCCAAGGATCATAAAAGCGACAGCTTCCTTCCTTTTGTCTACATTTTTATTCCATTTTATTTATTTTCCCTTTTTATAATGAAATTTGCATTTTTAGCCAAGTTCTCTCAGGTGTTTCCAAAGGACAAAAGGCGAAATCCAAAAACCGAAATTGAATTTAATGAAAAGCGAAAGCAAATATATATAGAAGAGATCACCCACTTCCGTTTTGAGGGCAGGTACATTTAATATTTATACATATATATGATTTACCTGTACAGGTAGTTGACTGTTTTGCATACCTCGGGATTGGCAAGGAGATCCTTTACACAGATCCTCCAGCACAGGCACAGGCACCGGCACAGGCATCCTTTGCACTTCCGCAGGAAGCGAAAGGACGAGCGACAAACGAACGAGGGGCGAGAATTCACTTTCCTCTTTTGAAATTGAAAAGGATTTAACATTTAAGGGTTTATCAATGAGTTTATCGCTAAATATAATTTGTTAAAACCTTAAAATATTTTTAAAATATATATTTATTAAATACATTATATAAAAATAGAAATAAAAATGCTTTTTAAAGTCATTTAATCTTTGTTTTTTGTGTAATTCAAAACAAAACAAAATACAATATTCTTTTGATAAAAAGAAATAAATATTATATTTTAGGTATTTCGCATTAAAACTCACTTTAATTAATTAGTTTTATTAAAAAAAGGAAAGCAAAAATAGGGTCTTTATAACCCAGTTTTAAAACCGAAATGACGCAGTGCAGCAAAAGATCCAAAGGGCAGGCGGGTACGTGACTTGGATTCGGCTTTCGATTTGGATTTGGTTTGCAAATTCCGGCCTGGGGAATAGAGGATGGGGAATGGGAATGGGAAACGGGGAACGGGAACGGGCATGAAAATGGGCATACACTTGACTTGGGTGGTGATCCCAGAGACTTGGACCCTGGCACCCTATAAAATTGTGCCGTTGGCCGAATGGAAGCCACAGTTGAGCGCTGACGGTTAGAAGCGACAGTGCCATCTACAAAGCCGAGGATTATAGCTGGTAGCTGGACAGGATTAGGAGAAACAAGCAATCAAAATGACAGTGGAGGCTGCGGTGACATCAACGACCCTGTTGGGATACAGTCCCACGTTGACCACTCTGGTGGCAACACTGGTGGCCCTGGGATTGTACGAGTACTGGCGCAGGAACACCCGGGAATACAAGATGGTGGCCAACATCCCGTCGCCGCCGGCGTTGCCGCTCCTGGGACAGGCCCATTTGGCTGCCGGTCTGAGCAATGCCGAGGTGATGAACGTGGGTTTGGGATACCTGAGCAAGTACGGTGAGACCCTGAAAGCCTGGCTGGGCAGCGTCCTGTTGGTCTTCCTCACCAATCCCAACGACATCGAGCTGATCCTCAGCGGACACCAGCATCTGACCAAGGCCGAGGAGTATCGCTACTTCAAGCCCTGGTTCGGCGATGGTCTTTTGATCAGCAATGGACACCATTGGCGCCACCACCGCAAGATGATCGCCCCGACCTTCCACCAGAGCATCCTGAAGAGCTTCGTGCCTACTTTCGTGAATCACTCCAAGGCCGTGGTGGACCGCATGGGCCTGGAGGCCGGCAAGTCCTTCGACGTGCACGACTACATGTCCCAGACCACCGTCGACATCCTCCTGTCCACCGCCATGGGTGTGAAGAAGCTGCCGGAGGGCAACAAGAGCTTCGAGTACGCCCAGGCCGTCGTCGACATGTGCGACATCATCCACAAGCGCCAGATCAAGCTGCTCTACCGCCTGGACTCCATCTACAAGTTCACCAAGCTGCGTGAGAAGGGCGACCGCATGATGAACATCATCCTGGGCATGACCAGCAAGGTGGTGAAGGACCGCAAGGAGAACTTCCAGGAGGAGTCGCGCGCCATCGTCGAGGAGATCACCACACCCACTCCGGCCACACCGGCGGCCAAGAAGGAGGGTCTTCGCGACGATCTGGACGACATCGATGAGAACGATGTGGGTGCCAAGAGGCGATTGGCTCTCCTCGACGCCATGGTGGAGATGGCCAAGAACCCGGACATCGAATGGAACGAGAAGGACATCATCGACGAGGTCAATACCATCATGTTTGAGGGTCACGACACCACCTCTGCCGGTTCCAGCTTTGCCCTCTGCATGATGGGCATCCACAAGGACATCCAGGAGAAGGTCTTTGCCGAACAGAAGGCCATCTTTGGCGACAATATGCTGCGCGACTGTACCTTTGCCGACACCATGGAGATGAAGTACCTCGAGCGCGTGATCCTGGAGACTCTCCGATTGTATCCACCAGTACCCTTGATTGCCCGTCGCCTGGACTACGACCTGAAGTTGGCCAGTGGTCCCTATACCGTGCCCAAGGGCACCACCGTCATCGTCCTCCAGTACAGTGTCCACCGTCGCCCCGACATCTATCCCAATCCCACCAAGTTCGATCCCGACAACTTCCTGCCCGAGAGGATGGCCAACAGGCACTACTACGCCTTCATTCCATTCAGCGCCGGTCCCAGGAGTTGTGTGGGTCGCAAATATGCCATGCTGAAGCTCAAGGTCCTCCTGTCCACCATTGTAAGGAACTACATCGTCCACTCCACCGACACGGAGGCGGACTTCAAGCTGCAGGCTGACATTATCCTTAAGCTGGAGAATGGCTTTAATATCTCACTGGAGAAGCGTAAATATCCTGGCACAGCAACAGCTTAAAGGATGTATAGAGGATGACCCCAGGATGCCTAAGGATGCCAAAGGATGCCCTGTATATAGATGATCCCCCCTCTGATCCGATGACGACCCTCCCACAAAGTTTATACAAAAAATACTAAAACCAAATCCATCACAAAACCTTCAACCCAAAACCAGCCAGAGAGTCAACTGAATGTCATTTATTTTCTTCTAATATTTCTTTCTAATAATTTTCTATTCTTGTTGGTCTTTAGGGGGTGGTGACCCCAATATATATCCTTCATTTATATCTATTATATCCCTAATCTATGCAACTGTTTGTGCTCTAACCCTTTTTTTTTCTTAGTCATTTAGTGTGATTTTTTTTGTAGTATTTATTAAGTCTCATGGTTTGAATGAAACCCAAAAAATATGAAAAATATATACGTACGATCCAGCAAGCAGCCAATTGAGCTGCAAAAATGATATATGCTTGTAATTCTCTTCAAAGAAATTGAAAAGTTGCTCCAAAAACAGTTGTCAAAATATTTATCCTGCAAAACTCTCAACCCTATTCTTGTCCTTGGTCTTCGTTAAGGTTTATTTTTTTTTGTATTATTTCGCTTATTCGATTGCCTTTTGGCATAAATTTGTTAGCATTATTGGGATCCATGCTTTTGGGATCGCTGCCTTTAAGTCGACACCTCATTTTTGTGGAGCGATTTGTAATGCGATTTATCGCCCGATACTGACAAATGCAAATGCTATTGTCTTCAAATCGATAGCAGTTTATCGCTGGAATATGCAAAAGAAATATTAAAAATAACACTTTACAAAAACCGGCTAAAGGAATACCCACCATTCCTTGGGGAATTTCTCGCTTCTCAGTCGATTACTTTTGAGGCTTTTGGAGGAATTTATACAGCAAGTAGTCAGAAATGTTTATTTAATAATAAATAAAATAGGCACCTTTCATTGAGAAAGTAAGCAGCAAAAGTACCGGATATCATATAGTTTTTTTTTTCAAATTTTTTACTATTTAAAGTGTCGGCTTTCACTTTTGTGCATTTTTTAAGCAATTTTCCGTTTGATTTTCATTCAATTAACGAGCATCGGATTACGAAACGAAAACTAGAAACTCGAAAACGGAAATCCTTTCGGTTTCTTCCGGATTTCCTTTCCCCTTTTTTGGTTTTTGAATTTTTGCCGGTTTTTCACAGTTGCCAAACACGATTAGTGGAACGAACCCCTTCGGCAAACCCAAAAAGGACATGCAGCAGGTCCTTGCACACACACCCAGACACACACTCATCGATTCTATTTGGCCATTGTCCTGTTTTGCGTTTTTTTTTAGATTTTTTACGATACCTACCTGATCTAATCGAAGATCGGTAATCCAATCCTGGACATTCAATTCCGGATGTTTGTGCACATTCATTCCGCATTTTTATGGCGGAATCCTTTCGGCTTGTCTATGTCCTTTTAGCGTGACATTCGAGGTCCTTTGATGGCCGCCGTTGGCTGTTTTGCTGTCGCCGGAATTTCTAATTACAACCGCATCTCCCACTAATCCTCCATAAAATTGATGTTTTTAGTGGTCTTTGTCCTGTTTTCCTTTCTATTTTGGCATGTGCTGGAAGGAAGTGAAGGGTGTCCTTTAAAGGATTAAACAGGATATGCAGGATGCAGAAAAAGGTGTATTTCTTGATTCAAAACTTTATTCAAATCCTAAATATAACTTCAATTTCATTTTCCTACAAATATCCTGAGGGAATCCTTCATAAGAAAACAATAATTTGGAAATTCATTGCTTTGATTGAACTATTTCCGGATTGTCTTCGTGTGGCCTGATTTTGAGAGTCCTTTCTTCTGGCCAGGACCTCACACTTGGCCAAAACAAGCAGCTTCTGGGGAAACGAGAGCTCGGGGAATTTGCGAACAACTAGGACTAAGGAACAAGGAGTCAGCAAGGACATCTCAATCAATGCAAAATGCTTCCTGGAGTGCCTTGGTCCTTGGATTGTCAAAATTTTGTGTGTTGTCATACAATAATCGATCGCAGCAACCTGATGACTCAATACAGTTTCTCTTTTATTCAAGACTATGTCCTGTATCCTGAATACTCTGCTGGATAGTAAGTCCTGTGGCCACCCTGGGTGCATCAGTCAAAATACAAGGAGACACGAGGAGAAAAGGAGACACACGTGGGGACAGGCGGTCCCAGGTCCCAGGCGGCAGTGTCCTGGGAAAACGGGAAGGGAAATTGGAAAAACATGTGCTGCCATTCCTGGGGAGCTCAGTTTTGAATTAAGGACACCGAGAAATGAACTAAAACTGGAATAGAAACTAAAATATTAAATTAGAACTCGCAAGGAAACATATGCTGTCCTTATGCCTTTCATTTATTCTACACTGGGTGGAATAAGTTGGTTTTCTTATGGAACTCTTAGTATTGAAATCTTTGCCTATCTCTCTTATTTTATAAAATAGAACCTCCTTTTTTTTGAGTGCACTTTGTCTGCAATATGGAAGCAGACCGCGAGTCTTGAATGAAATTAACTCGGATCTGTGAGATCTTTGAGATGTATCCAAAATGTAAGATCACCTCCGATCTGGAGTGAAAATCGAAAAATCGGGAAGAGACAATGGAAAATGTGTGGTCGGGGGGCTTAGGTGAACCGCAGGAGGTACTGGAAAGTGTTAACCTGCTTTCTTTCTCCGTAGCCAGGATTAAGGACGAACAAAGCACGCTCTCAAGTGAGTCATTGTGGTCTGAAGTGCAGCCACTCGAAGGATATAGAAAATCTAAATAATGCAGAGAAGTCCTGGAAAGCTGCTTAGATCTAAGTAGCTTGGCTTAGGCTGCGGTTAATTTCGTAATTGGTGCAAGGACCTCCGGAACGGGCTAAGGAATCAGGAGCAAGACCACCAAAAACTGAATGAATTCCCAGGATCAGCCGATCAGGCACTCGACAAAGTTGTCAAATCCTTTAAGACCTGAAAAACCCCTTACAGAAAACCTCAATGAATCGGTTTGTGAATGAATCATTTTTAGTTTTTAAAGTCCTTGCACAAAATCTAGATAATCGTTGAAAAATAAAACACTTTAAAGTCTTCTTTTTAAAGGGATTCTTTGCCATAAACTAGAAATTTCCTATGTTTCTGATCTCTCCCGAAGTTTGCAACAATTACAAGGACCTGGCTCGTGTTTAATTGAGATCAGACACCTGGAGACCCATAATGGTAATGTAATGTACCCCAAAATCAATAAGAAGAAGAGAGGAGTCCTGCCGCCTCCATGAAATGTAAAGAAAAACACATTGCGTAGGAGGTTACATAGAATACGGAACAAGGATTCAGGATAATAATGAGTTATTACTCGAAATGATTTATGAATATTCAAGGGTGACATGTGCTCTGGCGGGTCCTAACGGGAATCGAAGGGGGAAAAATCAAAAGCGGCACCCAAAGGAATTCTCTAAGGACTTCTGTGTGAAACCGAATCCGGCCGATTGCGAAAGGACACGAGACTTCAAGCCTTTTTTCTTTCTAAAATTATAAAACGGGAATTGTGAAATCTGATCGAAGGT
The DNA here is from genome assembly GCA_035047325.1 of Drosophila vallismaia. Classification (NCBI taxonomy): domain Eukaryota; kingdom Metazoa; phylum Arthropoda; class Insecta; order Diptera; family Drosophilidae; genus Drosophila; species Drosophila vallismaia. The sequence continues at coordinate 6,838,808 of JAWNPU010000025.1, read as the reverse complement.
GGAAAAATCGAAAGGTGCACAAGGGGGCGTGTCGCATTACCAATATTTAATAATAATTATAACGGTGAGCCATAAGGATTTTCACTGCTAACGGTGCCAGGACATACAGTTAGAGAAGAAAATTCGCCTTGCACCTGGAGGGAGAAAATGTTCGGAAACTGGAAACTACCCACACTGGTAGGTAGGACGAAAAAGGACACAGTCTGATCGAATCGGATACGATCCGCAGATGTGGAGAATTTCTTCTTCGGCCAGATCCTTTTTGCTTGGCACAGGCCATCCATCCTTCTTTAATGGCCAAACGATTTTCAATTGATTTCTCCTCATTGTTCTTCGGGATATCTTGGATAATTTTGCATCATTTATCCTTCGGCGTTGGCGCGTTTTTTTTCTACCGTTTATTTGCTCGTTTTTGTCCTTTCTTGGCAGCTGTCTGGCAGGAGGAGCCTGCCACAGCACACAGGACAGAAGACACGTAGGCACAGGACAATAAGGTCCTGCATACAATTATCCAGGACCCGGGAGAGTCTAGCGCCAAGTCAGCCTGAGAGGGTGCGAAATATCCATCAAGGAGTCGAGATAGTCAAGATTTTTGCTACTTTAAATACCCAAAGGAATATGTAGAGTTTTTTGTTTTCTATTATTTTTGTAGATGATTAAATATTTTCGGGGAGAAAGTGAAAGAAATCCTAAAAATGTTCTAAGATCTTTATTATTTTTTATCAAGAATCTAATCCCCTCTAAGAGTCCTTCAAAGACATCTTTGAAAAATCCTCAAAAGAAGTGATATAAAGTTATGCAAATTCCAAAAAACAACTTCCATTAAAAAATATTAATTTAAATCCTAAAAAAAGGGTACAAAATTAATCCGATCTAATTAATCATAAAAAATAAATGACATTTAGGATTCGAAATCGTTTGATCCTGCGGTTGCCCTGATAATTATGCGCCTTTCCGCCCTTCCGTATCCTTCCGATGCCGGCCAGGACACACATGTTTCGGAAAACAGAAACCGTTACGAAGGAATTTTTAAGCACTTGCCATGCAATTCCCAAATTACCGAAAATTTCCAATTCCCACGTTACGGCACAGGACTTTTCTGTTTTTTTTTTTGCCGGCACTGTCATTTATCAGGACCTAGGAAAGGACAGGCGGCTCATTTGAATATCCTAGGGACTCGGGGTGAAGCACTCAAGCGCAGAAATACCCTCGATATGCAAATATATCCCTCCGGGATCTGGTATCTGGTCTCTGGTCTCTACTCTCTGGTATCCTTTTTTTCCATGTCCTTTGCATGCTTGGACGCTTTTGGAAATGAACATGATATGTCGATTCGCAGGATCTTAGGATCTTTAGATCCGTGTCCAATGAATATGCATGTTTTATGTCCATTAGTTGATGTTTTATTTAAAAAAGAAACCCCTGTTTTAGTTCGTAAATGAAATTGAAAAACGATTCCTTATGTTTTTTTTTTATATATAATATATTTTTCAACTCTCAACATTTCTTAAAATAGTTAATAAAATCTATGAAAAAAAAAGATATTTTTAGGCAAGAAAAAAATGTTGTTTACTTCTAGAAACTTATTTTGAAATATGACTTAAATATGAACTAATATAGCTGGGTTTTTTTTTGGTTTTTATATATTTTTATATTTTTTTATATTTTAGGGTTTGGGGTTGTGTGTTTTTTTTGGAGGGGAAGATTTTGGTTAGTTGTTTTGGTTTGTATCACTAGATGACTTCTTGTTATTTATATTTATTGTTAACTATTTACACAATGACTTAGTCAAGTATATGTTAGTATAAAAAAAAAAAGAATAGGTTTCAGGCTAAATGGTGGCTCCTGTGGCCTCGGACTTGGGGGTGTGCTGGTCCCACCAGTCGATGGCATCGATCATGGACTCGTCGGAGAGACAGCCTCCTGTGGCGGAGCCAGAGCCTTGGTCCTGCTGCAGGATATCGCTGAATTCCTTCTTGAATCCTGGCAGGACGACATTATCGTAGAAACTAACTGGCTCCTGGTCGTAGAAGGCGGGCAAAAGGATTTGTTGCTGTTGGGGTTGGTCTGGGAAGTTGGGGGAGTTGCTGTTATTGGTGTTGTTGGAATTGTTGGTGTTAATGTTGTTGGTATTGCTGTTGTTGTTGTTGTTATTGTTGGTGATGTTGCCACTGTTGTATTCCTGTTTGATTAGTTGCTGCTGCAGCTGAGCGGCACACGCCTGCAACAACAGCTCATTTGTGGCAGGTGGAACCTGGCTCTCCATCAAAGGCGACGAGCAGGGGCTGTTGTTGCTCAAGTTGCTGGTCTCGTGTGGCACGGGCGATCGCGATAAGTTGCCAGTTGCCGTTGTTGCTGCTGCTGCTGCTGCAGATGTTGCACCTGGCAACTCACTCAATATATCAGCCGTTAGCAATTGATAGGTGTTCGTGCCGGGTATCCTTATGTACTGCAAACCATTAATGCTAGTCAAGTTCGGTAGCAGATCCTGGGTTTGTTCTGGCACTGTGGAAAGCTGCGTCTGTGGCTCCTCCATGTCATAGTTGCTCAAGGAATCGTCAAAGTGCTCATCTAGTCCTTCGAACTCATCCTTGATAAACATGAAACTATCCTCTCCGGAGCCCGAACTATTGGCCTGACTGCCCAAGGGCGGGAAATCGAAGCCCAGCAGCTTCTCCAGGGATCTGATGTATTCCACAGCCATTCGCAGGGTCTCCACCTTGGACAGCTTCTTGCTGGCACCACGTCCTGCTCCTTGGGCCTCGAAGGCCTCCGATACTTCTTCGGGTATCTTTTGCCTCAAAAGGGCAAAGCCATTGTTGACTTGCTTGACGCGATTCCTTTCCCGGGCATTTCTTCTGGCCACCGCCTGTGGCAGGGGTAGGCCCTTCCTGCCCGGAGTTCCCGCTGCCTTCATGGAGGCATCCTCCCCGGGACTAGGTTTGGAATTGGGATTGGGATTGGGAGTACTTGCTGTTTTAACCGTGGCCACCGTGGCAACCTTTGGTGGCTTTTCTTGGTTGGCTTTCTTCGAGCTCTTCACTCGCTTTGCCTTGCTGGGCTGTAGATTCTGAATATTCTGTAGATTCTGAACATTCTGAAGATTCTGTAGATTCTGCAGAGTCTGCTTGTTGGACTCTCCCAGCGGTCGCTTCCTTTGGGTGGTAATATTGGCATTATTATTCGTACTATTGGCGGCACTTTGCACAGCTCCCAGCATTCCGAAGTCCCGGATTTTCCTAATAATCGTATTCTGATTGGCGATGTGCTGCTGGAGGGCATTGGCGCCACTCTCCGACAGGACATTGTGAACGGTGATTTTGCCGAATGGCTTCAGAGTGGTCTTCAGGCCCGCCGAATTCTCCTTGGAGTCGTTGGAGGCGCCGGCGCCAGCCGATGATGGCGGCGGTGGAGAAGGACTAAAACTCAAGGCAGCCATTGGGAATTTTGGATTTCTAGTTTGGCAGCAACGAAACAAAAAAAAAAACGATGCACCAATGTTGCAAGTAGAAAATGCTTTTCGTGTCGCGTGCCCCGAACTCCGAGCTCGAACTGAAATCAACTGAAATAAAACCGAGCGGCGGAAGTGACTTCGTTGACTGACTGAATGCCACAACAGGAGTGGCAGGAGTAGCGGCAGGAGCAGCAGCAGCATATCCTGCGTATCCCTTATGTAAAGCACTCACACACACACACACACACACGTTAAGTGACTTTTCATCCCCTAGTCTGGGGTGTCCTTCTTCCCTTTTTGCGATCGCACACCTCAGTATTATTATTATTATTTTTTTTTTTGGGAAAACTAACATCTGATCGACTCGAGCCACTCCACCTGGATACAAGGATACCACAGGGATAAGGGTGGATTTCGGTGCGACAGCTCTTGCCGGCTCTCAGCATTTATTTACCAAAAGCAGGAATGTTTATATACCGCCCCTCTGTTATGCATATATAATAATAAGCGTTATATATATCCATAAAAGTATACCTATATACGATATATTTTCGTATAGAAGAAGGGGAGCTTTAATACCTGAAAGAAGAGAGGTGGGCCAGGATTCCCACACACACACACACTCTGGAACACACCTCTATAATAGATCACTTCAAAGTGAAAAAAAAAATTATAAATTATTTTCCCCAAGGGGTGTCGAACCTGGGACTTGAAGTTGCACAGAAAGTTGAAAAGTTTTCGCTTCTAGAGACAGGAAACGCCCAAAATCACAGCCTTGTCATTTTGTTTTAAGATTCCCACTTAATCAAAGGAAAGTCCCCTCCAAAAAGAATGATAAAAGAATTCCAATCAATATCCTGGCATTGTGCAAAATCATTGGCCAATTGTCAAGCTAATTAAGGAAAATTAAAGACGCTGGAAAAACGAAGATCGGTGCATTTGTTGGGTCATAAATCCTAATTAAAATTGACAGAATCCTTATAGGGGTGGCATCCTTTATCTGGCTACTACTTTTCTCAGATCCTTTAAGCAATTAGTTCGGTGGGAAAATATATATCTTGCTGGCAAAACCTTTTTGGGAAGCTTAAGATATTATTGTCTGTCTAAAACTAGTTTCGGTTTGCTACAATAAACTTTTTCGGGTTTCTCAGGTAGTGCCAGGGAGACCTGAGTCCTGTCAGAGTCCTGAGCAAAGCGGCAGGGATACGTGTGTGTACTTGCTGCACAATTTATAAACTTGAGTTCACTTGAAAGGTTCAAGGAAACGACTTGACTACCGGTTCCTTTTCACAATCCCCCCAGCCTCGAAGTCTTGGCAAAAGCATTTACTCTTCGGAAGAGGAATGAAAAAATAAAACCGAAAAAGGAGTCAACAGTTGTGAGCTGCTGCAGAGTCCTTTGTTATCCTTCAGGCTTTGACTCGGTTGCGTCCCACTTTGACGACACGACACGACACGCCCAGAAGGGCCACCCTCTGGCCTATCTCGAACTTGAAAACCGAATCTTGGAAACATTTACCAAAAGTTTATTTTGTTTTTGAATAATACGAGAAGTCTAAGCTATACGACACCCGGTACTTTTTCAGATAAATTTCCATTCGAGTTGCCTTTGGGGCTCTTTGGGGTTGAAAACTGTGTCTCTTTTGGTTATTTTTTATTAATTCAATTTAAAATTTAAAGCCCAACTCAACCTTGTAATACAAATTAGAATAATCATAAATAATATCGCATAATGCAACCCTCGTTGGAATTATAATTTGTCTGATTTCCAAGGAGGGTTGAAAAAAATTCTCATTAATGCAACTCGTAGGGTCGTAGAGTCTCCCTGAAGTTCTCTCTCCTAAAAACACACACAGAGATATAGAATATTCTATATATTATATATATTTTTTATATAAAATCAAATCAAAAATTAAAAACTATAAAAAAAGATACATGCAATTTTTTTTATTTAAAATTTGATTTCAAAAGCTTTTAGCTGAAAGAGCAAAAATCTCTGAGGGTTGATCTAAAGTATCTATTTTTTTTTTGCCAAGCCACACCAAAAAAGGATCTGCCAACATCCTGTTCTACAAAAATCTCATATTATATTTTCCATTTCAATTTTTTGACTTTCATCTTTGGCGGCTTTGAGAAAGCAAAACAATTTGTGCAAACAAAAAACTAATTTCGATCTTTCATCAGGTCCCTGGCTTATTTGCATTCCCAAAACGCATCGATTTCAATGGGAAAATGGTAGACGTGGCCAGGACTCCGACTACCGAGTCCTGTATCCTATATCCTGAATGGGAAAAGAAGGGAGCGTCGTTGAGAAGAAATATGAATATAGATGATGAGTGAAATTTGAAATGGGAGTGAAAGCGGTGAGCAAACAGAAGTCGAAGGCAAAACAATAGGGAAGGATCCTGGGACACATCCTTTCTCTGCATTCACACTCCGCCGTCGTATGGCGTCGTCCTTTCGGCTGTACGGCTGTAAATCAATCAGGCGAAGCATTCAAAGGACTTTGACTTCGCATGGCTTGGAAATTAGCTTGGAAGGCGCCGAGTGAATGAGAGTCCTTTCGTCCTGTGTACTTGTCGTCAGCTCAAGTGCCTCGATCCAACATCCTTGATCCTTGGCAGCATCTGTGCACAGTTGTACCTTCATAAATTTTATTTTATATTTTTATTTTTATTCCTCTGATTTTTTTTTGGGTAATTTTTTGTATTTGTGAGTGGCGGAAACTTGAAGCAACGGAAGCCTTGCTGTGGAAGTCCTCGAAATAGCTTGCAGGACAAAGGCACAGACAGGACTAAAAGTGTCAAAGGACGGAACTCTACGGGTCTAGGATCAGTCTTCGAAGATTTAATACGATTTATTTTGCGATTGAAGGATATATTTAGTTCCTCTGTTAAGCTTTGCACTGCTTCTTCATAGACTTTCTAGTATCCTTTGAAAAATCCTGGCATACTTTTGGCTGGCTTGGCCTTGTTTTCTTTTCTTCTTGATTATTTTCCGGAAATTTCCGCCCCTGGGCTTGCGCCAAAAGTGTGCGATCTGTGATCGACCCGATCCCGTCCAGTTTTTCGACACATTTCGCCACAAAAGCGAATTTCGTGAATTTCCCTACAAAAACGTCGAACGCGCAGCTGAGTGGAGTTTTTGGTTTTTGGGGTGCGATATCCTGCGCACGTGCCCAGGTCCTTGATGATGTACAAGTATGTGTATGTGTGAGAGCAGGTTTGAATGTATGCAAAGGAATTGAATTGGGAAGGGATCGTGCCCTACCTGGGACTACCATGACTCTACGGATCTGGGAGTTGCGCTGTCCCGCGCTTTTCGAGGGTTGACAACCAACAATAAATTACCTTTCACCCTCGCCCTCGTTCCCTCCTGCTCGCTCTTGCTCGGGCCATGTACCAGGACTATAGCCGATTCTGATTATGATCCAATCCGGACATATATCGCCAAAGGCCAAAAATTTATTACACAGCGAAAAATGGAATATTTTAAACAATATGTTTTCTTAAATAAAATGTATAAAATATTATTTCATATAATGCAGAAGAAGTACTAGGTATCAGATCCTTAAAAGCTCTTCCTATATTTTTTCAATGAATTTTCTCTTATCTTTAAAGTTAAAAATCTTAATCTTATTAGGGTTAACTATTTTATTATATTATTAATATTATCCTATCTAGAATTTTCAAAGTGTAGAAGAATGGCGACCGGTTCTGTTTTGGGAAAAGGGGCGCAGGATCTCCCTCGCACAGAGTCTATCTCTTTCTGCCCCATTGTTGTCCGTTTTTCCTACACACATTCAAATATACACACATATGTACAAAATATATATCCTTATATAGAGTCCTGTGTCGTGTCCCGTGCTGGGGTCGCTGATCGCCAGCGTCATCGTCATCGTCATCGTCATCCTGCCGCGAAAAACATCTGCCCCTGATGCAGCCTGCTGCCCTCCCCCGTCTCCCTGTGGCACAACCTCTACACCCATCCCCTGGCTATCCCCTCCCCACACTCACCCATAAACCAGCAACCCCTGTGCACCATATATATTTTTTGTAGCCTCTGGCATTTTGTCAATAGCATTGTCCGGAGAGGTCCTGGCAGAGCATTAAGTTGCATCCAGGATTCCGCAGGATTACCCCGTCTATTTGCTGTAAGGATCTGTGCTAAAGGATCGGTGGTAGCTTTTTGACCAGCAGCCAAAAAGCTGTTTTCCCTTCTGTTTTTTTGGAGTGGGAGTCCTTTAATATCCCTCGTTTATTTTTTGTAATTCTAGGAGAGAAAAACCAGAAGGATTTTATGTCCTTTTCATGGGATTTATAGGTTTTTTTGGGGTTTAATTTTGTTAGTTAGAGAAATGTAATACGATCGTAAGGATATAACTATAACAGTTTAATTTTTATAATTTTTAGATATATTTTCTTTCTTTGAAATATTTTGCGATTTGCACAATCAACCCCCTCATGGCAGATCCTTGCAGATTTATCCAAATGCCATGGGTGGCTATTTATTTATGAAATTCAAAAAACGAGGGTGAGTGCGCAGGAGCAACAGGATTTGCAATCGGAATTTCCAATCAAAGGGAGGAGGAAATAAAAAATGAACTGAAAAAAAAAACACAATAGAACGCACAATGGGCGAAATTAATGCGCAAACCATTTGGGGGAATGGAATTTGAACAAAAATCTATTTGAATAACCGATTACATGGAAAGCTTTGAGAAACTTGTTGCCGCGAGGGAGAGGCAGAGGGAGGAAGGGTGCGCACGCGCGAAGGTCCTTGACAAAGGACTCGCCCGGCGGCTATGCAAATTATGCAAATTTACGTCCCCTCCCTTCACTACACAGTTGATCCTGCTTCGGTCGCCTCGTCGCGTAATTAAACTCAAAATTTATATAAAAAAAACCCGAATTTAAGTCGCAAAATTTAAATGCAACATTTTTTGTTAAAGTATAGTTTTTGTTTCAAGTGTAAAAGGTAGAGAAACTCTTAAATACTCTTTAATTTATTAAGAATTATGTTTATTTGATGGAATAAAAACAAGAAAGTATAATAAATCTTTTGAAAAGAACGAAAATCTCTTGGGACTTTAACAAAATTAATTCTTATAATGGATCTATCAGTCTATAAGGATTATATAGACTATATTTTAAATATAATTTTTAGACAATATCAATTTATCAATATTTATTATTTGTTTTTAAAAAACTCTTTATTTAGAAAGGGTATATCACCTTAATTTGTAGAATGGAATGACCTTGCCCAGTCGGCATATTAATGAGCTGCCCGGTGCGAGTGTCCCTATATCCTGGACATGTCCTCTGAATTATAACACCCCTTCTCCTCTGAAATCTCCCTACAGAATAACCCTAAAAATATTCCCCTGACCGCACGCGTTGCCTGTTTTTTATTTTATATTTATTTTTATTGCAAGTTTTTAAGACTTTTCAGATGCAGGTGTCCTTAATTTAACCAGTTCCCGGCACCTCCTATATCATTGTCTGATAAAGAATCCTTCAATTATTTGCATATATTCTTTTGAAATTAATTGAAGTAACTGAGGTTTTTCAGGAAACCTTTCTTAAACAACTTTTTAGAGGCAATTAAAGGCTTTCCTTTGAATGGAAGCAGAGGCAACCCTTTTTAATTCCTTTCCTATTATTTTTTTATAAGACACCCTCACTGGTTTATAGAATTGATTTGATTCCCTGATTTTTCTGTGTCAAGCGTTCATATCCTGCCAATTTTTTCCTGTTTTTAGTTTTTGGCAAAATGGAAAATTCACGCACCGTTGAGTTTTTCTCCGTTTTTGTGAAATCGTTTTTGTATAAATCGTTTTTGTTCCCTTTTTTGGCAAGCTGCGGTTGTCGATTCAACAAATGATCCTTTCGGCTCCGACGAGGATTTAAATGCACTTGAATGATCCTTTAAGTAGTCGCACAAAGTCGGCGGGGGAATATACATAAACGGAATACACATATATAGACGAGTATATCCGTCAAAAGTGAATTGCAGCTCAAGGATTAGGCGGCGAGTGAAGTCTGCCGACTGGTAGAGTGTCCTGCTACCAGGATCCCGGCTCTTGGCTCCTGGCTTCTCGCTCTTGGCTCCTATGAGATTCAAATTCTGGAGACATTTAACCATTAATTGCTGTTGTAGCACTTTTGGCATGTGGCCACGTACTGTGAGATACTTATGTATCTGTATCTACAGCAGGCTTCCCGCTGATAAGATACACTTCTTGTTTTTTAGTCTTCTAGTTTCTTTATTTTTCAATTCCCTTGGCCTGAGGACAAATTATGACTCTCTTGATTAGATTAGCCCAGGGGCTCTAGCCTCTTGGTTCTTGGCTCTTGGCTCTTGGCTCTTGGATTTCCCAGCAGCTGCTCTTTGATCCTCGATCAAAGGACTCATAAATTTATGTAATATTTTCTAGATATACATTTTGTGGGGATTCTTCAAGGGCTCCAGCTTAAATTCCTTTTTTGATTGAGTTTGTTTTTTTAGGAAGAAACTACAAGAACTTGTATCACATATCCCATAAAAAAATTCTATTACTTTTCCCTTAAAAAACAAACATCCTGACGACAAATTGTTTCGAAATTTTAAAGAAAATGATACAATTTTTAGATTTTAGAAGACAAGCTTCTGTTTAGTTTATGACAATTGTTTATTTCGTTTTTCCAAAAACATTTACTTGTTCCTGCCTCCCAAATGATTGATCAGAGATGTCCTTTCTTTACAGAATTCTACAGATTTTTCATGGAATTTTTCTACTCAATATCATTGCTTTTTTATGGGCTATAGGTCCTCGATCCTATCAAAGTCACTCCCCTGATCGAAGGGATCTGTGTTTACACAAAACATGACCAAATACAGGAGAAAAGACAAAACAGGACAAACGCCCCATGCCAAACAATTGCCTTCATTCATGTCCTGCATCCTTTACAATATTTCTTTCAGTTTTTTTTTCCAGCTCTCCTGTGTCTTCTGTATTTTGTGCACTTGCTTGTATTTCGGATCAATTAAATATATCCCCTGGACCCATTGTTCCACTCCATCATTGCTTATTCACAGTAGTTCGTGATATTTGCTTTTTCCCAACTCAATCTTTCTGCATTTTTGTTGACTTTGGCCCCGATCCTGGTCTCGTCCTGGCTGGACGTACATATCCTGAATGTGCCCACATGCTGGGTGCCATTCCAAGCACTGTGAAAAATTGTGAAAAATCGGTCTTTGTTGTAGAATTTCCTCGGTTCCTCGTTTGCCATTCTTCGATTTTCACGGAAAATTTCGTAGCAAAAATAACGAGAGATTGCGCAGTTCTTGATTGGCACTGAGTTTCTTAAGGTTTTACTTTCTGGATTTTTATTATTGCTATTTTTATGGGTCGGCTAAGGTGACTTTTCAGGATACCCTACAACATATATGGTTAATTTGTTAAAGAAAGAGTCGATTTTGGGTTAACTTAAAGACTTTTTGAAGATCAAATAAGCTCAAAAACTTGGGAAACTGTCAGGGCAGCTTGAAAAGTAATTCTGATAAAAAAGATCTACTTTTTCTTGTAGATTTCTTCTTGTTTTCAAATATATTTTCCAAAAAATAATCTAAAAATACTGGAAGGGTATCTGAAAATCTATAATACCCTACCCTATTCCTTGCCATTTTTCCCACCAATGTCCTATTTGCCAATTGTGCTGGCAAACAAAATATTTACGTTCATTCAAGGTAGCAGGACTTCTGTTTTATTCAGCTGTTTCTCGTCCTGTCTAATCCTTTTTGAGGAGCAGCCAAAACATTTTCTTAGCTGGCAGCTCAGCAATATTGCGCAAATATAGGCAACCATTCAAATAAATCATAGCCCTACTCCCAGTTTCGTCCTTTTCAGTTCTGTTTCATTTTTTTCTTCTGTTTTTTTTGTGGGCCAAGCCACAAAAATGGAACAATCCGTAGTCCTGGCTTCTGGGAATCCATTCCCAGTCTCCAGTCTCGATAGAAATCAAGGACTGTTGATTCTCTCACGTTTGGTCTGGGAAAGGGAAAAGGATGCCAGGCTCCTTGCATTTTGGAGCCGGAGTTCGTGATGTTTGATCGAATGTTGCGATTTTGTTGCAACGCTCGTCGTTTCTTATGCAATTTCTTTGCCGGATTATGTAGGTCCTTGTATGTCCTTCTGGGAATTGCCAGATTGCCAAAGGATTAACCGAAAGGCTGTCAACCCTTTCACGAAGGACATATGTTGGGCTTTATAAAAAAATATACTTTAGTTGGCAGATTTCGGCTTTATCATTTGACAAAGACATTCGTTTTTTGAGTTTACAAAATGGGGAATATATTCGCTTTTTGTTCGTCCTTTTTTTAAGGATAAAATATATAAATTCACACATGGCTCTTCCTTGTGTAATTTTAGATTATTTTTTCAGTCTTCAAAGCAAATTCCGTTTCGGAATCTCTTGAATTATCACAGCACTTCCGAATAGGCCTTCTGTATGGAATATAATTTATTTTATTTTCTCTTCTGCGAGACATATCGCGTGTGTCGGCACTTGAGATTCCTTGGCAGGCCGAGAGTCCTTATCAGGATGTGTCGGCTTGTCCCACAAAGGCGGCTTCAGACGACGACGCCGACAAGTGTCCTTTCTGGATCAGCTGTCATGTTTGTTTATTTAACTGTTCACAAATTAGACTCCCTGCAAAGTCTACACTTGACCATTTGTACTACTTTGGGACGCGCCTATTTAGATAAGGTCCTTCGTCTACGTCCTCGATCCACTTGGCCCAGCAGGCTTCCTCGCATCCCGACTTAAATGCTAATGCCCAGCCCGATGGAGATGTTGGTTCTGTCTGGAGCCGAGGGAATCGTTAACCAGTCGCGGTTCCCTGATCCCGGGCCACTCACTAATTAAGTCATTTTGCCAGCTCGTTACATGGTCAAAAAAAGTGCAAAAAAAAAGACAAAACTAAAGTTTTGAGCACACTGGGATTAAAGTTATAGGATGTTTTTTCATTATATTCTTAGTTAAAAAAATATATAAACCTTCGCTTTGAACAAAAAAAACCTGTATTCCATTTTAGAAACTAGCTTTAATGTAATAAAAATATTGAATTAATTTCTCCAAGTGCATGATGTTTAGTGGGCGTGGTCGAGGAATGCTCTAGGAGCAGCTCGCGACATAAATTCCGCATTCAAATACAGCCCAGTCCGGAGTTCTGGCAAATCAGTTTTATAATGGCCCCCGAGAGACACCGAGACACCGAGAGCCTCGGTGGATCGGTGGGATCTTTTGATGTGGTCGCCTCGGCGCTATCGGGATACCTTTCTGGGGTTAAGAGCGCTCTCCGCTGGCGTGGAGTGGAGTGGAGTGAGTGGAGGGTTAAGGAGTGCGATAAACTGGCCAAGATTGTTGGCGGCTAATGAAGGCAGCGCGTAAAGTGCATGATTGGCATAGACCACACATTTGGCCCAAAAACCAACAACTAAAAAAAGGGAGAACCCAACAAAAAAAGGAAGCTGCTGCTGCTGCTGCTTCCGATTTTTCAACCGATCATCCTTCTGAGTTATATATCTTATTTTCTTTTTTTTTTTGGTTTTTTTTCGGTAGCTGGTTAGAAGGAGATTCCTGGCAAATGCCAACGGATTCCAAAACCATTTCGGCTGTCTTGTTAGGCTAATTGATTTGGCCAAAAGGGACCACCTTGTATTTTCGTTAATTCCTTTCGGATTCCTCGCTTGTTTTTTTTTCTGCAACTCAACTCAATTAATCAGCTTGTAATCGAAAAAAGGATATACACAGGTGCACAGGTGTAGGGGAATCCTCTTCGTTTCCCGGAATGTCCTGCAAGGATATCAATGTCAACGTATCGATTTCCTTAGAAAACGGTAGCGAAAGTGAAATCCTCGACGATTTCTATCTATTTTGGCTACTGATTGCACAATAAAACGCCTTCTTGATGAGAAATAAAACCAAAATAAAACTTTATTATGTCCAGGACATGCTCTTATAAATCACAAATTGTAGGAGGCAATGGAGAAGCCCTCCTTTTTTTTGGAGTTCAAAAAATGTCTCAGACACCTGCAGGATTTCTACCTGCAGGATCCTCGATTCTTCCAATCTATTAGAATCTCGAGGGTTATCTGCATTTCAGGGTTAATTAGAGGGGGTATCCAGTTTTTTGTTGGTCATAAATTTATTTGCTGTTGATGTTATTATTGTCACCGTCTCAGCGGGAATTGATGTAACAATTTCGATCCTTGTCTTCTTGCTCCTCCAGCTTCTGTAATCTTAATGAAAATATTTTGTAACATTTATTAAAAATGTCCCCTTTTTTGTTGGCCGTTGAAGTGGAAACTTTGTTCCTTCAGTAGGATCAGGTGTAAAGGTTTTCAATGAAGGGAATTGAGGATTAAAAGGTTGTCTTTTGGTTGAAGGATTTACAGCATCCTTCAATGTTAGTCCCAATGTTAGAGGATCCATCAGAAAAATTTGAAAAAAATCTCAAAAACATTTTTCTCCGAGATTTGAATGCAGATTTATAAAGAATTGTTTCACGATTCGAAATCTATACTTTGCTTAAGAATCAGATAAGTATGGACAAAGATATGGCCTTTGAAAGGGTCATACCTGGCAATTTCTGGATTTTCTACATTTCCCCATTTTTGAAGGGGATCCATCAGAAAAATTTGAAAAAATCTCAAAAATATTTTTCTCCGAGATTTGAATGCAGATTAATAGGGAATTGATCGGAATACCTCAAAAGAATTCTAAATCGATTCCCTATCAATCTGCATTCAACTCTGAGACCCGAACATATTTTGAATTTTTTGTCACATTTGCTGAATCACATTTTCCATTTGAAAATCATTAATTATAAATATGCTTTGAAAGCACAATATGGCCACACTAATGGCTATATCTCAGCCAAAATACATCCGATTCTTAAGCGGAATACCTTAAAAGAATTCTAAATCGATTCCCTATCAATCTGCATAAAATTCTGAGACCAGAACTTATTTTGAATTTTTTGTCACATTTGCTGGATCACATTTTCCCTTTTAAAATCATTAATCATAAAAATGCTTTGAAAGCACAATATGGCCACACTAATGGCTATATCTTAGCCAAAATACATCCGATTCTTAAGCGGAATATCTTAAAAGAATTCTAAATCGATTCCCTATCAATCTGCATAAAATTCTGAGACCAGAACTTATTTTGAATTTTTTGTCACATTTGCTGGATCACATTTTCCCTTTTAAAATCATTAATCATAAAAATGCTTTGAAAGCACAATATGGCCACACTAATGGCTATATCTTAGCCAAAATACATCCGATTCTTAAGCGGAATATCTTAAAAGAATTCTAAATCGATTCCCCATCAATCTGCATAAAATTCTGAGACCAGAACTTATTTTGAATTTTTTGTCACATTTGCTGGATCACATTTTCCCTTTTAAAATCATTAATCATAAAAATGCTTTGAAAGCACAATATGGCCACACTAATGGCTATATCTCAGCCAAAATACATCCGATTCTTAAGCGGAATATCTCAAAAGAATTCTAAATCGATTCCCTATCAATCTGCATAAAATTCTGAGACCAGAACTTATTTTAAATTTTTTGTCACATTTGCTGGATCACATTTTCCCTTTTAAAATCATTAATCATAAAAATGCTTTGAAAGCACAATATGGCCACACTAATGGCTATATCTCAGCCAAAATACATCCGATTCTTAAGCGGAATATCTTAAAAGAATTCTAAATCGATTCCCTATCAATCTGCATAAAATTCTGAGAACAGAACTTATTTTGAATTTTTTGTCACATTTGCTGGATCACATTTTCCCTTTTAAAATCATTAATCATAAAAATGCTTTGAAAGCACAATATGGCCACACTAATGGCTATATCTCAGCCAAAATACATCCGATTCTTAAGCGGAATATCTTAAAAGAATTCTAAATCGATTCCCTATCAATCTGCATAAAATTCTGAGACCAGAACTTATTTTGAATTTTTTGTCACATTTGCTGGATCACATTTTCCCTTTTAAAATCATTAATCATAAAAATGCTTTGAAAGCACAATATGGCCACACTAATGGCTATATCTCAGCCAAAATACATCCGATTCTTAAGCGGAATATCTTAAAAGAATTCTAAATCGATTCCCTATCAATCTGCATAAAATTCTGAGACCAGAACTTATTTTGAATTTTTTGTCACATTTGCTGGATCACATTTTCCCTTTTGAAATCATTAATCATAAAAATGCTTTGAAAGCACAATATGGCCACACTAATGGCTATATCTCAGCCAAAATACATCCGATTCATAAGCGGAATATCTTAAAAGAATTCTAAATCGATTCCCTATCAATCTGCATAAAATTCTGAGACCAGAACTTATTTTGAATTTTTTGTCACATTTGCTGGATCACATTTTCCCTTTTAAAATCATTAATCATAAAAATGCTTTGAAAGCACAATATGGCCACACTAATGGCTATATCTCAGCCAAAATACATCCGATTCTTAAGCGGAATATCTTAAAAGAATTCTAAATCGATTCCCTATCAATCTGCATAAAATTCTGAGACCAGAACTTATTTTGAATTTTTTGTCACATTTGCTGGATCACATTTTCCCTTTTAAAATCATTAATCATAAAAATGCTTTGAAAGCACAATATGGCCACACTAATGGCTATATCTCAGCCAAAATACATCCGATTCTTAAGCGGAATATCTTAAAAGAATTCTAAATCGATTCCCTATCAATCTGCATAAAATTCTGAGACCAGAACTTATTTTGAATTTTTTGTCACATTTGCTGGATCACATTTTCCCTTTTAAAATCATTAATCATAAAAATGCTTTGAAAGCACAATATGGCCACACTAATGGCTATATCTCAGCCAAAATACATCCGATTCATAAGCGGAATATCTTAAAAGAATTCTAAATCGATTCCCTATCAATCTGCATAAAATTCTGAGACCAGAACTTATTTTGAATTTTTTGTCACATTTGCTGGATCACATTTTCCCTTTTAAAATCATTAATCATAAAAATGCTTTGAAAGCACAATATGGCCACACTAATGGCTATATCTCAGCCAAAATACATCCGATTCTTAAGCGGAATATCTTAAAAGAATTCTAAATCGATTCCCTATCAATCTGCATAAAATTCTGAGACCAGAACTTATTTTGAATTTTTTGTCACATTTGCTGGATCACATTTTCCCTTTTAAAATCATTAATCATAAAAATGCTTTGAAAGCACAATATGGCCACACTAATGGCTATATCTCAGCCAAAATACATCCGATTCTTAAGCGGAATATCTTAAAAGAATTCTAAATCGATTCCCTATCAATCTGCATAAAATTCTGAGACCAGAACTTATTTTGAATTTTTTGTCACATTTGCTGGATCACATTTTCCCTTTTAAAATCATTAATCATAAAAATGCTTTGAAAGCACAATATGGCCACACTAATGGCTATATCTCAGCCAAAATACATCCGATTCTTAAGCGGAATATCTTAAAAGAATTCTAAATCGATTCCCTATCAATCTGCATAAAATTCTGAGACCAGAACTTATTTTGAATTTTTTGTCACATTTGCTGGATCACATTTTCCCTTTTAAAATCATTAATCATAAAAATGCTTTGAAAGCACAATATGGCCACACTAATGGCTATATCTCAGCCAAAATACATCCGATTCTTAAGCGGAATATCTTAAAAGAATTCTAAATCGATTCCCTATCAATCTGCATAAAATTCTGAGACCAGAACTTATTTTGAATTTTTTGTCACATTTGCTGGATCACATTTTCCCTTTTAAAATCATTAATCATAAAAATGCTTTGAAAGCACAATATGGCCACACTAATGGCTATATCTCAGCCAAAATACATCCGATTCATAAGCGGAATATCTTAAAAGAATTCTAAATCGATTCCCTATCAATCTGCATAAAATTCTGAGACCAGAACTTATTTTGAATTTTTTGTCACATTTGCTGGATCACATTTTCCCTTTTAAAATCATTAATCATAAAAATGCTTTGAAAGCACAATATGGCCACACTAATGGCTATATCTCAGCCAAAATACATCCGATTCTTAAGCGGAATATCTTAAAAGAATTCTAAATCGATTCCCTATCAATCTGCATAAAATTCTGAGACCAGAACTTATTTTGAATTTTTTGTCACATTTGCTGGATCACATTTTCCCTTTTAAAATCATTAATCATAAAAATGCTTTGAAAGCACAATATGGCCACACTAATGGCTATATCTCAGCCAAAATACATCCGATTCTTAAGCGGAATATCTTAAAAGAATTCTAAATCGATTCCCTATCAATCTGCATAAAATTCTGAGACCAGAACTTATTTTGAATTTTTTGTCACATTTGCTGGATCACATTTTCCCTTTTAAAATCATTAATCATAAAAATGCTTTGAAAGCACAATATGGCCACACTAATGGCTATATCTCAGCCAAAATACATCCGATTCTTAAGCGGAATATCTTAAAAGAATTCTAAATCGATTCCCTATCAATCTGCATAAAATTCTGAGACCAGAACTTATTTTGAATTTTTTGTCACATTTGCTGGATCACATTTTCCCTTTTAAAATCATTAATCATAAAAATGCTTTGAAAGCACAATATGGCCACACTAATGGCTATATCTCAGCCAAAATACATCCGATTCTTAAGCGGAATATCTTAAAAGAATTCTAAATCGATTCCCTATCAATCTGCATAAAATTCTGAGACCAGAACTTATTTTGAATTTTTTGTCACATTTGCTGGATCACATTTTCCCTTTTAAAATCATTAATCATAAAAATGCTTTGAAAGCACAATATGGCCACACTAATGGCTATATCTCAGCCAAAATACATCCGATTCTTAAGCGGAATATCTTAAAAGAATTCTAAATCGATTCCCTATCAATCTGCATAAAATTCTGAGACCAGAACTTATTTTGAATTTTTTGTCACATTTGCTGGATCACATTTTCCCTTTTAAAATCATTAATCATAAAAATGCTTTGAAAGCACAATATGGCCACACTAATGGCTATATCTCAGCCAAAATACATCCGATTCTTAAGCGGAATATCTTAAAAGAATTCTAAATCGATTCCCTATCAATCTGCATAAAATTCTGAGACCAGAACTTATTTTGAATTTTTTGTCACATTTGCTGGATCACATTTTCCCTTTTAAAATCATTAATCATAAAAATGCTTTGAAAGCACAATATGGCCACACTAATGGCTATATCTCAGCCAAAATACATCCGATTCTTAAGCGGAATATCTTAAAAGAATTCTAAATCGATTCCCTATCAATCTGCATAAAATTCTGAGACCAGAACTTATTTTGAATTTTTTGTCACATTTGCTGGATCACATTTTCCCTTTTAAAATCATTAATCATAAAAATGCTTTGAAAGCACAATATGGCCACACTAATGGCTATATCTCAGCCAAAATACATCCGATTCTTAAGCGGAATATCTTAAAAGAATTCTAAATCGATTCCCTATCAATCTGCATAAAATTCTGAGACCAGAACTTATTTTGAATTTTTTGTCACATTTGCTGGATCACATTTTCCCTTTTAAAATCATTAATCATAAAAATGCTTTGAAAGCACAATATGGCCACACTAATGGCTATATCTCAGCCAAAATACATCCGATTCTTAAGCGGAATATCTTAAAAGAATTCTAAATCGATTCCCTATCAATCTGCATAAAATTCTGAGACCAGAACTTATTTTGAATTTTTTGTCACATTTGCTGGATCACATTTTCCCTTTTAAAATCATTAATCATAAAAATGCTTTGAAAGCACAATATGGCCACACTAATGGCTATATCTCAGCCAAAATACATCCGATTCTTAAGCGGAATATCTTAAAAGAATTCTAAATCGATTCCCTATCAATCTGCATAAAATTCTGAGACCAGAACTTATTTTGAATTTTTTGTCACATTTGCTGGATCACATTTTCCCTTTTAAAATCATTAATCATAAAAATGCTTTGAAAGCACAATATGGCCACACTAATGGCTATATCTCAGCCAAAATACATCCGATTCATAAGCGGAATATCTTAAAAGAATTCTAAATCGATTCCCTATCAATCTGCATAAAATTCTGAGACCAGAACTTATTTTGAATTTTTTGTCACATTTGCTGGATCACATTTTCCCTTTTAAAATCATTAATCATAAAAATGCTTTGAAAGCACAATATGGCCACACTAATGGCTATATCTCAGCCAAAATACATCCGATTCTTAAGCGGAATATCTTAAAAGAATTCTAAATCGATTCCCTATCAATCTGCATAAAATTCTGAGACCAGAACTTATTTTGAATTTTTTGTCACATTTGCTGGATCACATTTTCCCTTTTAAAATCATTTATCATAAAAATGCTTTGAAAGCACAATATGGCCACACTAATGGCTATATCTCAGCCAAAATACATCCGATTCTTAAGCGGAATATCTTAAAAGAATTCTAAATCGATTCCCTATCAATCTGCATAAAATTCTGAGACCAGAACTTATTTTGAATTTTTTGTCACATTTGCTGGATCACATTTTCCCTTTTAAAATCATTAATCATAAAAATGCTTTGAAAGCACAATATGGCCACACTAATGGCTATATCTCAGCCAAAATACATCCGATTCTTAAGCGGAATATCTTAAAAGAATTCTAAATCGATTCCCTATCAATCTGCATAAAATTCTGAGACCAGAACTTATTTTGAATTTTTTGTCACATTTGCTGGATCACATTTTCCCTTTTAAAATCATTAATCATAAAAATGCTTTGAAAGCACAATATGGCCACACTAATGGCTATATCTCAGCCAAAATACATCCGATTCTTAAGCGGAATATCTTAAAAGAATTCTAAATCGATTCCCTATCAATCTGCATAAAATTCTGAGACCAGAACTTATTTTGAATTTTTTGTCACATTTGCTGGATCACATTTTCCCTTTTAAAATCATTAATCATAAAAATGCTTTGAAAGCACAATATGGCCACACTAATGGCTATATCTCAGCCAAAATACATCCGATTCTTAAGCGGAATATCTTAAAAGAATTCTAAATCGATTCCCTATCAATCTGCATAAAATTCTGAGACCAGAACTTATTTTGAATTTTTTGTCACATTTGCTGGATCACATTTTCCCTTTTAAAATCATTAATCATAAAAATGCTTTGAAAGCACAATATGGCCACACTAATGGCTATATCTCAGCCAAAATACATCCGATTCTTAAGCGGAATATCTTAAAAGAATTCTAAATCGATTCCCTATCAATCTGCATAAAATTCTGAGACCAGAACTTATTTTGAATTTTTTGTCACATTTGCTGGATCACATTTTCCCTTTTAAAATCATTAATCATAAAAATGCTTTGAAAGCACAATATGGCCACACTAATGGCTATATCTCAGCCAAAATACATCCGATTCTTAAGCGGAATATCTTAAAAGAATTCTAAATCGATTCCCTATCAATCTGCATAAAATTCTGAGACCAGAACTTATTTTGAATTTTTTGTCACATTTGCTGGATCACATTTTCCCTTTTAAAATCATTAATCATAAAAATGCTTTGAAAGCACAATATGGCCACACTAATGGCTATATCTCAGCCAAAATACATCCGATTCTTAAGCGGAATATCTTAAAAGAATTCTAAATCGATTCCCTATCAATCTGCATAAAATTCTGAGACCAGAACTTATTTTGAATTTTTTGTCACATTTGCTGGATCACATTTTCCCTTTTAAAATCATTAATCATAAAAATGCTTTGAAAGCACAATATGGCCACACTAATGGCTATATCTCAGCCAAAATACATCCGATTCTTAAGCGGAATATCTTAAAAGAATTCTAAATCGATTCCCTATCAATCTGCATAAAATTCTGAGACCAGAACTTATTTTAAATTTTTTGTCACATTTGCTGGATCACATTTTCCCTTTTAAAATCATTAATCATAAAAATGCTTTGAAAGCACAATATGGCCACACTAATGGCTATATCTCAGCCAAAATACATCCGATTCTTAAGCGGAATATCTTAAAAGAATTCTAAATCGATTCCCTATCAATCTGCATAAAATTCTGAGACCAGAACTTATTTTGAATTTTTTGTCACATTTGCTGGATCACATTTTCCCTTTTAAAATCATTAATCATAAAAATGCTTTGAAAGCACAATATGGCCACACTAATGGCTATATCTCAGCCAAAATACATCCGATTCTTAAGCGGAATATCTTAAAAGAATTCTAAATCGATTCCCTATCAATCTGCATAAAATTCTGAGACCAGAACTTATTTTGAATTTTTTGTCACATTTGCTGGATCACATTTTCCCTTTTAAAATCATTAATCATAAAAATGCTTTGAAAGCACAATATGGCCACACTAATGGCTATATCTCAGCCAAAATACATCCGATTCTTAAGCGGAATATCTTAAAAGAATTCTAAATCGATTCCCTATCAATCTGCATAAAATTCTGAGACCAGAACTTATTTTGAATTTTTTGTCACATTTGCTGGATCACATTTTCCCTTTTAAAATCATTAATCATAAAAATGCTTTGAAAGCACAATATGGCCACACTAATGGCTATATCTCAGCCAAAATACATCCGATTCTTAAGCGGAATATCTTAAAAGAATTCTAAATCGATTCCCTATCAATCTGCATAAAATTCTGAGACCAGAACTTATTTTGAATTTTTTGTCACATTTGCTGGATCACATTTTCCCTTTTAAAATCATTAATCATAAAAATGCTTTGAAAGCACAATATGGCCACACTAATGGCTATATCTCAGCCAAAATACATCCGATTCTTAAGCGGAATATCTTAAAAGAATTCTAAATCGATTCCCTATCAATCTGCATAAAATTCTGAGACCAGAACTTATTTTGAATTTTTTGTCACATTTGCTGGATCACATTTTCCCTTTTAAAATCATTAATCATAAAAATGCTTTGAAAGCACAATATGGCCACACTAATGGCTATATCTCAGCCAAAATACATCCGATTCTTAAGCGGAATATCTCAAAAAGAATTCTAAATCGATTCCCTATCAATCTGCATAAAATTCTGAGACCAGAACTTATTTTGAATTTTTTGTCACATTTGCTGGATCACATTTTCCCTTTTAAAATCATTAATCATAAAAATGCTTTGAAAGCACAATATGGCCACACTAATGGCTATATCTCAGCCAAAATACATCCGATTCTTAAGCGGAATATCTTAAAAGAATTCTAAATCGATTCCCTATCAATCTGCATAAAATTCTGAGACCAGAACTTATTTTGAATTTTTTGTCACATTTGCTGGATCACATTTTCCCTTTTAAAATCATTAATCATAAAAATGCTTTGAAAGCACAATATGGCCACACTAATGGCTATATCTCAGCCAAAATACATCCGATTCTTAAGCGGAATATCTTAAAAGAATTCTAAATCGATTCCCTATCAATCTGCATAAAATTCTGAGACCAGAACTTATTTTGAATTTTTTGTCACATTTGCTGGATCACATTTTCCCTTTTAAAATCATTAATCATAAAAATGCTTTGAAAGCACAATATGGCCACACTAATGGCTATATCTCAGCCAAAATACATCCGATTCTTAAGCGGAATATCTCAAAAGAATTCTAAATCGATTCCCTATCAATCTGCATAAAATTCTGAGACCAGAACTTATTTTGAATTTTTTGTCACATTTGCTGGATCACATTTTCCCTTTTAAAATCATTAATCATAAAAATGCTTTGAAAGCACAATATGGCCACACTAATGGCTATATCTCAGCCAAAATACATCCGATTCTTAAGCGGAATATCTTAAAAGAATTCTAAATCGATTCCCTATCAATCTGCATAAAATTCTGAGACCAGAACTTATTTTGAATTTTTTGTCACATTTGCTGGATCACATTTTCCCTTTTAAAATCATTAATCATAAAAATGCTTTGAAAGCACAATATGGCCACACTAATGGCTATATCTCAGCCAAAATACATCCGATTCTTAAGCGGAATATCTCAAAAGAATTCTAAATCGATTCCCTATCAATCTGCATAAAATTCTGAGACCAGAACATATTTTGAATTTTTTGTCACATTTGCTGGATCACATTTTCCCTTTTAAAATCATTAATCATAAAAATGCTTTGAAAGCACAATATGGCCACACTAATGGCTATATCTCAGCCAAAATCCATCCGATTCTTAAGCGGAATATCTTAAAAGAATTCTAAATCGATTCCCTATCAATCTGCATAAAATTCTAAGACCAGAACTTATTTTGAATTTTTTGTCACATTTGCTGGATCACATTTTCCCTTTTAAAATCATTAATCATAAAAATGCTTTGAAAGCACAATATGGCCACACTAATGGCTATATCTCAGACAAAATACATCCGATTCTTAAGCGGAATATCTTAAAAGAATTCTAAATCGATTCCCTATCAATCTGCATAAAATTCTGAGACCAGAACTTTAATCATAAAAATGCTTTGAAAGCACAATATGGCCACACTAATGGCTATATCTCAGCCAAAATACATCCGATTCTTAAGCGGAATATCTTAAAAGAATTCTAAATCGATTCCCTATCAATCTGCATAAAATTCTGAGACCAGAACTTATTTTGAATTTTTTGTCACATTTGCTGGATCACATTTTCCCTTTTAAAATCATTAATCATAAAAATGCTTTGAAAGCACAATATGGCCACACTAATGGCTATATCTCAGCCAAAATACATCCGATTCTTAAGCGGAATATCTTAAAAGAATTCTAAATCGATTCCCTATCAATCTGCATAAAATTCTGAGACCAGAACTTATTTTGAATTTTTTGTCACATTTGCTGGATCACATTTTCCCTTTTAAAATCATTAATCATAAAAATGCTTTGAAAGCACAATATGGCCACACTAATGGCTATATCTCAGCCAAAATACATCCGATTCTTAAGCGGAATATCTTAAAAGAATTCTAAATCGATTCCCTATCAATCTGCATAAAATTTTGAGACCAGAACTTATTTTGAATTTTTTGTCACATTTGCTGGATCACATTTTCCCTTTTAAATTAGAGGGATAATTAGAGGGGGTATCCAGTTTTTTGTTGGTCATAAATTTATTTGCTGTTGATGTTATTATTGTCAACGTATCAGCGGGAATTGATGTAACAATTTCGATCCTTGTCTTCTTGCTCCTCCAGCTTCTGTAATCTTAATGAAAATATTTTGTAACATTTATTAAAAATGTCCCCTTTTTTGTTGGCCGTTGAAGTGGAAACTTTGTTCCTTCAGTAGGATCAGGTGTAAAGGTTTTCAATGAAGGGAATTGAGGATTAAAAGGTTGTCTTTTGGTTGAAGGATTTACAGCATCCTTCAATGTTAGTCCCAATGTTAGAGGATCCATCAGAAAAATTTGAAAAAAATCTCAAAAATATTTTTCTCCGAGATTTGAATGCAGATTTATAAAGAATTGTTTCACGATTCGAAATCTATACTTTGCTTAAGAATCAGATAAGTATGGACAAAGATATGGCCTTTGAAAGGGTCATACCTGGCAATTTCTGGATTTTCTACATTTCCCCATTTTTGAAGGGGATCCATGAGAAAAATATTGAAAAAATCTCAAAAATATTTTTCTCCGAGATTTGAATGCAGATTTATAGAGAGTTTCACGATTCGAAAGCTATACTTTGCTTAAGAATCGGATAATTATTGACCAAGATATGGCCTTCGAAAGGGGCCTGGCAATTTCTGGATTTCCCCATTTTTCAAGGGAATGGAAAAATGTTGATAAAAATCTAAAAAATATTTTAGTGCAAGAATTAAATACAGATTTATAAGGAATTCATCTATGATTCTAAAGGTGTACTTTGCTTCAGGATCGGGTAAGTACTCTCCAACATAGAGCCTTCAAAAGTATTTTCAGTATTATGAAAGAAATGCATAAAAGTAATTTCATTTATATTTTAAACTTCATTAAAGGCCTTTAATTGCATCAGAAACGAACTAAATTAGTTCCCCCCAGGACCTCAAGGGATGTCCTGGCTGATGCCTTGGCTCATGGCCTGTCTCCCCTATTTTTTTTTGGAAGGATATCCCCTATTGAGGAGTTTCGGCTCGCGGCCGTCGGGCCCAAACGGTAAATGTTGCACCTGCCACCCGGGGATCCTGGACTGTATCCTCTCGATCGTTCGACGATTTTGTGGCACCTGCTCCTGCTACAGGTGCGCGTGTGCCACACGATAAGGATAGCCATACCCAGGAAGAAAGAGACAGGGCCAGAGGAGAGCGTGTGCCCCGCGCTTATCGATCTATCTAATTTGCATAATCCATTGCGATTATGTTATATGACGATTCCCCCCCAAAAAAAAAATATAAATATATATAGGGAAAAAATTCCCCTCTTTTTGAAAGCCCATCCTGTGACGTCATGTTGGTGTTTTCTGCTTTTTAACTGAATTATTGTTTTCTTATTATGAAATTTCCTGCCGCAGCGGAAATCACAGAAATGACCTCGCTTTCCGGTGAGATCTGAAGAAAGGGGAAAACCTCTTCTCTTGCCAAATTGAAATGCAATAAAATTTGCACTGCCAGCAAAAAAATTCAAAATAAAAAAACAAGTAGAAAGAAAAGCAAAAGCAGCCATAACAATAACAACAACCATAACAGCAATTACGCTGTTGCACTTGAATGTTGCACAAATAATAACAACAACAACGATGCCACATGGTACACTTGGCAAAAAATGCATATTTCCATTGAAAGCTCTACAGAGATCCCAAAAAAATTTTATATTTTCATTCCAAAAGATGCGAGAGTGATTAAAAATCTTTTAAAAATTATATTTTAGGTTTGGAAAAAGGGTTTAAAATAAAATTTTTAAGCTATAAGAACTTAAATATTAATAAATCCTTTTGAAAGTTTTAAAGTATTTTTTCTGGGTGTAGAAAGTGCATCCCATAGATTGCATCCATGAGATACAGCGACAGACAACGGGCCGAAAGAAACGAGGCTTTCCGTTAACATCAATCTTGCGGATCAGACAGAGGCAGGGCCCAGATCCAGGGGGGATGCGGTGGGGATATCTCCAGCCTCCCTCACACAGATACTCACAACAACACACACACACTCCTGTGTATGATAAGCTGAAAGTCTAACTAAATGACCCGAGGACTATTGTGATATTTTATTGTATTAAATCGCATCCGACAAATGCAAAAAGCAGAAAGCAAAAAGCAAAAGCAGTAGACGGGATATGGTCAAGTCGGGTTAACTGACCGATCCGAAGGAGTGGAAAGAGACAGAAGACAGTGAGTTGGAAAGAGAGCGAAGCTGATGTTGAAGCTGAAGTTGAGGTTGGGGCAGTTGGGGCACAGGAAGCGCCAACTTGCGCCAATCTTTTAAGCGTGTTATTAGTGTTTCGGTATATTTATTTATTATTATTTTTGCTACAAAACCAGCTCTCGGTTCCCTTTTAGTTTGGGCGAGAGATCGTGACAAACAGAAAATAAAATTCAAAGATATTAACAGGAACACACAAAAATTCATCAAAACATACTCTATCAAGAAAGTCGATATATCAAGAAATATGTATTTGAAATGCTTTTTAGAATGTTTTTTTATAGTTTAAGATTAATAAATTAAGTTTTAGGATTGATTTTAAAACTTATTTCTATTTTTAAAAATAGTTTTCAAAGCTTTTGAAAGCATCAATAGTCTCATGCATCTTTTTTGAATGAAATTTTATTTTCTAATTATTTTCTTTTATATATTTCTAATAATTATTATATTTTGGTTTGGAAAACCGATATGCCCCAGAAATATATACCATTTCAAAGCTCACATCCGAAGCCTTTTGATTACTTAACTTGCCCCTCATTGTCGATTGCCGATTGGCGATTGTTGAAAGCCACATTGATGACATAACTGCCACGGACCACGGACCACGGACCGTCGACGGACGTCAATAATTTTTACATTTCAAAGTGCAAGTGGTGAACTTGAATTGGACCATCGGGAATTGGACTCGGAATTGGATTGGATCCCGTCTAAAAGGCGAACAAAGTTCAAGATCATTGACCGCCAAAAATTACACAAAAAAAAAGGAGGAACATCAAACGAGCGGCGACCTACGGCTATGGGGACAATTAGTTTAATTATGCTCCGATTTTTTTTGGGGGATACTATGGAGCTCTGAGGGGAATCAAGGGGACTTGGGTGTATCACGAGGAGAACGAGGATAATTTTTGGTCATGAGGTGACAACGATGCGACATGATGAAGAGCTCCAAACTCCAAGCTTCTCATGTCCCAGCTGTCTGTCTTTTTTGTGTTTGTTCTTGTTTCTCTTTTTTTAAAACAGTTTGGGTTAAATTAATAGCAGGATAATTTATGTTATTTTTTATACAGGAACCTCATTGATAATGTTGTTAGTAGTTTTTAAATAAAAATGTTTAAACAAGAGTCAAGTAATTGTTTTGTAGTTTAGAAAAAATTATGCAGAAACTCTTTATAAAATTATGTTCCCGCCACAGTAGTTTTTCAAAGGTCTTTTAAAGGTTTTTAAATATCAAATATGTATTTGTAAAATGTCATAAACCTGCTATAAATTGTGAAAATGTAAAATTAAACCCTGTTACGAAAAAGATGAGGCATTTCCTATGATCTTAACCAATTTGTGTTTCTCACAAATTTGTGGCCATTAGAAGAAAAAGGCAAGCACCCACTCGGTGTAATGGGATTTTCGTGATTAATGGCTGGGAGTGCTATTATTTTAGCCGGCACTGTGTGTTTGGTGGTCACCGGCAGCCTCTTGGCCAACCAACCGTCAATTGGCCAATTTGGAGACGGGGTGCAACTTGTTAGCACACCGGGTTCCCGCATGCGGCGACGTCAGCTCAGCTGTCAGCCAAGTGAGGATGCCTCCATCTCCATCCTACATCCTCCAGTCTGCATCCTACATTCTCCCTCCTCGATCCTCGATCCACCATCCTTCTTACAGCGATCTCTTCTGGCTCTTCCCTCAGTGCTGTGCTGTCCCTCAGTCTTTCCGTCGTCCCCATATCATTAGTTGTAATTGATCCTGTGTGATCTTTTGATTTTGCGTCAACGCTGACGTTTTGCATACGAGAACAGTGCCGGGAATGGCAAACACCAGCAGCTCCAACTTCTCCGACAACTCGACTCGACTCTCCTCCACCTCCGATCCTGCCACATGCTGCAACATCAACGGGTTCTCGGGAGACTGCGCTTGCGCCTTCTGATTTTTCTGATTTTCTGATTTTTCTGGGACCTGCCCCTCATTAACATGATCATCAACGCTGTCGTATTTGCTCGACTGCCGGCAAATTAAAAAAAAAAAAACAAGGAGAAAAATATGAAACGTTTGTAAAATAAGACTCGAAGCTGGGATACCTAATACTTTCAGTGCAAAACAGCGAAAAGTTCTTCAACAAGAATTTACTTTGAAGTCCTGAAAAGTAAAGGAAAGCCAGAAACTCTATCAAAAGCCTTTCTCTAAGGTAGTTTCTTGTGTCTTATAGAGATGATAACTAACAAATACTAATTCTAAATATAACCCCTTTCAAAAACTTAAGATCCCAAGAAACCTATCCACCCTTTTGTTTTATAACCGACAGAGTATCTTGGCACTCGACTTTACTTTCCCCCAGAGCCTCTACTCCTTCTGTTCTGTTCTGCTCCTCCAGAAAACCTCCAGGAAACCCCGCTGCGCATTTATGCTGGTGCCCATAATTGCCAGAGAGAGAATAAGATCCACGAGTCCAGGTCCTTGGCATAATTTAAATAGTTACTGCGGGCTCACTAAGTGCTGTCGTTGGAATTCTGGAGTGTCCCTCTCCAAAGGACTCCACAAAAAACAAAAAAAAACTTTTTCAATTTGCATTCGTTGCAACTCGTGTGTTTGTTTCCTGTTTCTGGGCCCATCCTTTAATGTTTTAATTTACGACCTGCAAATGCATTTTTTGTTTCGAATAAACCCCATGGGGTGAATTTAGTGTTATTTGGCTAATGGCTTTTAAATTGGCCAAAAAACTTCTTTGGAAATGTTTAACCAGAGGCGACTGTTTGATGATATCATTACCATAATGATTTCAATTTCGATTCCCATACTGGAATTGGATTTCTCGGTTTGTTGGTTTTCCTCAAATGTCAACAATTACAAGATCCAGTTTTACAGTTTCCCCCCATATCGGAATCTATAAAAATAAGGAGAAAAAAAGGAACGGTAGTTCCAATTTAGATTTGGATTTCTGCAGTCCTCGAAGTTAATGCTTTTCCTGGGAAGAGAGAGCCGTTAGGCAATCAGATCAGAAGAGATCAGAAGCCTCCAGACATCAGACTTCCAGACTGTGATGTCGTTTTATTGGCCTCAGGTGGCCCCCGGGGCCCGGTTTTTCCTCGGGTGGGCGTAGTCAAAGTCAAATAAAACAAACGGTACATTCTTGGCCAAAAGCCGAAGCCAAAAGCTGAAGCCAAAAGCAGAAGCCCCCAGAAGACAGCCCAAGATTGGCTATCGACAGCGGGATCAGTAAATTTGTGAATTTTTACGCTGAAGCAACACGCGTTGGGTTAATACGAGTAATCGGGATCTTTTACCTCTCAAAAGTGATGGATATTACACAGAGAAAAAATAGGAACTAAAGCAGTACAATAGAAGGCTTAGCTTAAGTAAAAATTAAACATTTCCTATTGATTGAAGCCAGTGTCCAAAAGTGCACAAACTCTAAAAGAAAGTAGTTTTTCAAATGAAATCTTGTATAAGTTATTTCCGTGTGTCCTCTGATGATGATGAGTACCCAAAACCCAAAACCCAAATAAAAGCCAAAGATCCCGGGCTGTTGAGTTTGAGGAATCTACCGCTCCCGTTGATGGTGTTGATTGTGCGCCAGTCAAGTGTAAGCTGCACATTAGTCAGGGAGAATGAAAAATATATATACATAATATATATACATATATACAAAAAGCACACACGATAAAAAATAAAAAAAATAAAAAATGAAAGAAAATAAACAAGAAAAATAAAGACTGGCTTGGAGGAACTTAAGCGGCTTAGGCTGGCCAAGTCCATGAATGAAACGCATCGAAGCCCGATTGCGAATGGGAACCGGAATTGCAGCTCAGTATTGCGAAATGGAATCTTTTTAAAGGAGTTTATTCACTAAATGATTGGGTTTATCAAAATATATATGAATGATATCTTTAAAAATTCTAGTTTGGTTTAAAATTAGAAATGCAGGCTAGTCAGGAAATTAATGCTTTGGGGTCTAAGTTATCTTTCTTCAAGGAGTAGTTTAATTCTATCTTCTAAAAGTTCTTAAAATATTTGTTTTCCAATTTATTTTTAAGCATATTTCAAAGGATATTGAAAGTTCCATCTAAAACCAAAACGAAACCCCTCACTGTTTTAATTATAAAGAACGGCTGCCGTCTGAATTCAAAGTCTGAGCTCTGGAGTCTTTCTCTGGAGTCTTTCTCTGGAGTCTTTCTCTGCCTTTCTCTTTCCCTCTTGCTAGCTCTATCTCTTTCCTGGGCCATAAGGCCATCTCTGTCTCAGTTTTGAGCCCAAGCCGGATCGGATCGGATCGGTTCTTAATCCACTTGTTCAAACGCTGTTGATATTCATATGCTTTGTCAGTTGATTCGCTAATATGACGTCTGATGCGGCTGCGAAAATTTGCACTTTTGACTTGGGCGCATCAAGGTTTTAATTTGGGCTTCGAACTGGGGGATTGGGACGGGGACTGGGCCTGGAACTGGGACTGGGACTGGGACTGGCTCTGGCACTGGGCCTGGGACATCCATGGACCTGGAGCTCAAAATAAATAAAGCCTGAATAATGGGCTAAGCTGCTGAGGTAGCCGCTCCGAATCTGGGATGCGGATCTCAACTCACTCATTAAACACAATTTTGACGGGGACTTTGGGTCTTTGGGTCTCTGGTCTCGGATCTCGGGTCTTGGGTGTTTGATTTGGCTGGCGATTTGTTGGCGTTGCACGTGTTGCCCGAGCAAGTGGCTCCTCCATTCCTGCCTCACGATCATCAGCGATAATGACAGGCAATTATATAGAGCGCACCTTTCACAGGATTTCTCAGTTTTTATTCCAATCTCTTTTTGTAGTTTTTTTTTTTGCTTCAGAAGTCGCGTGGCTTGAGTTGTCACTGCACTTTGATATATTGGGTTTTTTGGGTAACTCCATCTAATGCCAGGCTTACTTCATTAGGCATTCGAATCTTTTAATTATGCTTCGGGTTGCCAGTGGAATTTTAATTTGGACTCGAACCTCTCAAGTCCCTCAAGTGTGCAATTCATTGTCAGCAAACAAATGCGAAAGTCTAATGATGAATGCTCCAAAGCCACGCACAGCCCTGGCTTCCCTGGCTGACTTGGCCAAGAGGCTCTGGCCAGGATTCTATCTGGCATTATGCACACAAATTAATTTATGTGCCAAGTTCTGGCAGG
Source organism: Drosophila vallismaia (assembly GCA_035047325.1). Lineage (NCBI taxonomy): Eukaryota > Metazoa > Arthropoda > Insecta > Diptera > Drosophilidae > Drosophila > Drosophila vallismaia. The sequence goes on along the minus strand of JAWNPU010000025.1, from coordinate 6,806,738 downwards.
AAAACTGCAAGAGACCAAATCGCTGGAAGCTGGATGCAGTCTTGTGATACCGTTTAATGGAAGATTTATAAAATAAAAAACAAACCATGTTGGGATTTAGACTAAAAATCAAGAATATATAAGAGTAATACTTTGGAAAACTTTACTGTCGAGAAGGAAAATATATTTTTATCAATAAAAATATTATATATAATAATAATACCGCCAATTATTTCCTTAGAATCCATTTTAAACGAAGACCTAAAAACATATTTTCATGAAACCTATTTAATGTTCCGCTGCCCATCACCAGGTGTCGCTTTGGTAGAAGGTATCCTTCGGGTCGGGAAGTCCTTGGACTTTATTGGGCGGCATTTCTGGCTGGTTCACACCGCAATTTGTGCCGCCACTTGGAGTGTTTGTTTGTTTGTTTCTGCTCCCGATTCGGGACTTGGGATTGCAACTAGCCGTGGACCAGTACCTGGGCTCTGAGCTCTGAGCTCTGGATCTGGATCTGGATCTGGTCCCAGATCCTATGTATATATATATGTATTGTATATCCCGGCAGCTCCTGCTGCTGCAATTACGCGCTGCACTTTGATTCCCAGACCCGAGAGCCCACCACCAGTCCCCAATCTCCTCCAGCCCCTTCGTCCTGGCCACACAATTCAAAATGTTCGTGTTTAAGCGCTATTAAGTGGCAAAAATCGCGCGCACATCAAGACTCCGAGACAAGCTTGGAGATGGGCTTGGGCTTGGGCTTGAGGATTGGCAATGGCTCAACACAGAAAAAAAATACAGGAACCCCAGTACATTTCAATAAATAAATAAATGCCCAAGTGGCATTTAAAGTAGACTTTTCCTTTACATTTCTAGAGAGACCAATACCCAACATTTTCCCCTAGAAAAGGGTAAAAATTTTCCTAGATAAATCCGTATTATATCCCCTTAAAAGCCCCCTTTTCTTTAAGTGCATTTGCCACAATCATGGGCCTGGTGCGGACGTGGCCACGCGCAAGCCCATTGAATAAAGTGCAAGTCCGCGGCTCAAGTTGGCCTAAACCCGAATTGGCCAAAATCTGGTGGCCGCCTGCGTGTTGCTTATAATTAAAAAAAACATGCCCAAGGAGCTCCCAAAAAAAAAACAGAAAAACAGAAAAAAAGGAGCAAAGGGGGCGGGTTATCCGGAAAGGGGAGGCGACTCTCCGGCTCAAACAGAAAAATCAACTTATTTGCCTTTCCATTGAAATAATTAGTTCAAAGTTAAATATTGACTGCCCAGTCAGGGGTCCCTTGAAGTCTTCAGCATCCACAGATTCCCTTCCTTCGAAAGGGGGGGGACCTTATCGCATTTAGGAGCGGAATTAATCGATTTGCGTACCGGGTGCGAAAACATTGGTGCGGCTTTAATTGATGCGATCCCAGCACGACAGTGGTTGGCAGAAGGACCTCCTCCTGGTGGCTTCCTGATTAGCTTCGGAAATCGATACCTTATCGATCGTTGTTGACAATTTGTGCTACAAACCAGAGACTATCGTTTATCGATTAATTATCTAACGGGTAAATGGTATTACAGGGACTTGGGGTACCCTTCTGCAAAGGAAACTTTACAAAAATATATTTCCTAAAATCTTAAAACAAAATAAATTAAATTCTCTTACTTGAGAATAATTTTGGGTTTTGTCTGAAAGACAAGCCTGGAAGACGGATTCTTTTCAGACTATTCAGTATTTCCTTTCACCTCCAAAAAGAACTCGGCGCAGCAGGAGGAGGACTTGAATGCAATCTAGAAGTGGAGGTTAGGAGGTTACGAGGATCGGGTGTGTGGTCCTGCAGGATCGTCAGCGACAGCAGCAGCAGCAGCAGGATATGCGGCCCAGGACAATGCAGGACCATGAATTGCATAAAAAGCCAGGACAACTCAATTAACTGACCAGAGAAAAAAAGATGCATAAGTAGGCAGCGACCCAAGGAAGTCCGCTGTCTGAGTTTCCGGCCCAGACACAAAATATAAAAATAATTGAATTGTCAGCCATAAGGATCTGGGGTTTTTTTTTATATTTTTCTGAAAAGGTTAACCCACACACAGAGTCCTGGGGGGAAGTCCCTGTGAACTTGAATCGACGGATGTCCGGCTTTTAAAGGTCACTAACCAGGATTCAACAAAAATATATATTTTTATAATGTTTGGTTATAAAACTTTAGTTCATAGATCATTAATTCCTGATCACTGACACGCGTTGCTGCCTTTCCCGGGAAAATCCTTGAAGGACAATGCCAAAAAAATCCATATATATATCGTAAATAGAAAAACACTTGGTCTCAAAGGACCATTGTCCTTTATGTGTGAAAAGTGGACAATGGACCGAAATACGTTTTCAATTAGTAATTTACGATTGTCCAGGCATTGTTTGCTTTTTCGACAATAGAATTTCTGTTGCAAATCAAATCAATTTTTTAACGGAATATAAAATGCTGAAGATCTTGCTTGATCTGTGAAAAAAAGTAAAGATTTAAAACCAACTAAGAAAAAAAAATCCTTTCTCTGTAAACCCAGTTTTTTCTCTCGTGTTTAGCGTTTTTGCTCGTTTTTGGACATAAAAATTAATACGCATTTTTAATCGCCAACAGTCCGGTTTACTCTTCTCGGTTCCCTTAACTTGTCTGAACTTTTATGATTTTCTGATTTATGTCCATGGAGTTCAAGTAGCTGCCTCGCCATCCTGCCAGCCTGCCAGTTCATATAATACATAAAAATTTGTCAATTCAATTTAACTTACAATTTTTAGAATTTTTCCCCTTCGAGTAATTGCAGTTTTTTCATTGTTTTCATTGCTTGACGAACTTTAGAATTTTTATCATGATTGAAATGGGAATTTTACAATGTCACATTGCCCCAAAGTAGCAGAGGCAAAAACTATTTGAGATTTCATGGAATTTTAGGGAAATAACTTAATAAGACAAGGAAACATTAAGGAGAAATTAAAGTTAAAATCAGTTGCAAAAAAAACCCATTATAATCGGTTTTCAATCGACGTAATGGAGAGTTACTTTTAATCGATAAAATAGATATTAAATCGATGCAGAAAAGAGTTAATTTCCCGATTTTCTATCAACAATTTAATGGGTAATGTTTAAAAAGTTACTGAAATGAAAATGTGTTTCAAGAAAATTATAGACAGTAAACGCAGAATCGTTTAAAATTGGTTTTTTTTATCGGAGCAAAGAATGTTTCCTCCTCATTTCCACATGCCCTCCCATTTTATTACTTAATGGCACTGCGAATGAAATTCTGTCAGGGCATTTTTGCATTCATTTACCAACAGATTGTGCGTTGGCCTGACCAAGACCGAGACACAGGGGCCAGGCAAGGAGGCCAAGAACAGGGCCAGAAATGATCGCTAAACGATCACTTAACCGAATGGCTTGCCCCCAAATCATTTCCACTAACAATTATCCGCACATTGTTGCCATTACTTTGGCCCAGAGGTGGATATTGTTCGGTTTGGTCATCCATTAGCTTTTATTGATTTTCGTGCAACATTTTTCTAATTTGCAACATCCCTGGTGGACAACATCCCTCCCTCTGCCTCTGCCACCCCACCGACGACCAACTTATGGCAAATGGCCAATGGCCAAAAAGCTGGCTGGGCCAGCCTTGGTGGCAAATATCGACTGCCTGGGTGGTCCACAAAAAGCAAAAGCAAAAGCAGAAAAGCTGAAAAGCAGACACTCCATCAGCAAAGTGAAGTGCGTCGAAGGCTTCCTTTTCATTTTTAAATCAACTGGGATGTAAAGCAAATGAGGCGCGTTTTATGCAAAAAAAAAAATAAGCAAAATAAAAAGCGCATAAAAAAAGCAAAGCCAAATTGTTAAAAAAAAAAATCAAGAAAGTAAAGCAAATATTCCAAAATAACGAAGAATTTAATACTCTAGAGATTCGATACAAAACTATAAGACATCACTTTAGTTTTTAAATAAAAAATAGCATAAAAGCAAATGCCTTTCAAGATTTTCCAAGTCCCTATAACCAAGATTTTAATGAAATCTTAACCCTTAAAAAACAGATAGTATCCTTTAGATGTTAGAGTATTGGGAAAAAACAAGTTGGCCATCAAGATTGCGCCACAAGTCCGCCGGTGATGGCTATCGATCAGTGCGGTTCTGGCCAAGAGTCTGGTCTGTCTCCGATTTTGGCCAAGGTTTCTTGATTACAAATCGGCGGTAGCCGTGGAGCATAATCCAGAGGTAAGAAAAAAACAGCCAGAAGAGAACCCAAAACAGACTAATAACAAACAATTAGTAACTATCAGTACAGGCATTAACGGTGGATTTCTCGATTTTTGTGGATTTTTGGGTCAAGTTGGACCAAAACGTTTCATTAGCCACAACTGAAGAAACATTGTTGGCAGAAGGAAAAATAACCAAAAGAAAATTAAAATTTTTAAACCGAAAGAAAGTAGCGACAGAGTCCTGAGCCTGCGGTGGGTCCTGCTTGATTTTAGGTCCTTAATTAGTAGATCCCTCGATACAGATCGCTCGAGCGAAGCGCGTGTCCCTTTTTTTTCGGTGACTTCTGAATCAATTAGCTGAAAGACAGAGTCAGGGGTTAATTTCTTTTACCGCAAGGGTTAAGACTTGTCGCTGCTGCGGTAGGGAAAGTCGTAAAACCCCCCAAAAAAAAAAACGAGAAGCAAATTCGATATGCTCGTAAAAATATTTCCTGCAGCATCCTTGGGAAATGCGGTAGCAACTTTCTTACTAGCGACATTAAAGTATCTACTGATAGGATCAGAAGGAGCGAAAGTTACGACACAGGTCCTTTCCGGGTGTCCTTTATCGAAGGGCTAAAAACAAATTTATTCGTAGATACGAAGAGAGAGTTTACTAATTGCTTTGAGTGACTCACATGGAAGGATTTTGACATGGAAGTAAAGAAAACCCTCGAAATAATTATCCAATTGACCTCTCCGACTGAGGAAGTGATCAACTCCAGAAAAAGCCCCAATAAATAAGCCACAACAGAGCAAGAAACCTCAATCTCGGCCAGAATCTTTATCTCCACCTACTGGAGACCCTTCTCCTTTGGTTTGGTGTTTTTTTTTTGGTGTTTTATCCAGAATCCAACACAAGTCATTGGGCAAAGCAAATAAAATTATCTCATTACAAATTATGCCCCCAATGCCAGGAGAAGAATGGAGAATGCTGGAGAATTCTTCTGGGGAACGAGCACGAGCACGAGCAGACGCTAAATAGATTATGTCAAATGATCGAAATCACATCATAAATTCATACACTAAAAGAAACGCGAAGAGGATGAAGTGGTGCCGCGGGGCGCGGTATAAGCCAGGGCGGTGCAGTTGTGGGCGTGATCTTGGCCATGGTCTTAACCCCCCACCTGCCCCTTTTAGTGCCAAGGAAATGCCACTCTTTAACACGTTTTTAAATGGAATGAAATGCGGCGGAGTCTGCGTCTTCAATTGCCCAACATCGATTATCGTTTTGCATGTGGCCGAAACCGAAAACCGATATTGGTAAGAGGGGGAGCGGCTCTACCCAAAAACCCGACGGCGCTTTGAAGCTCCACAGTGTACACCTTCGATCTGCCACAGAGAGCTGATAACGCACCACCAGAAACCACCAGAAAACCACCAGAAAACCACCAGAAAACCACCAACCATAACCACCAAAGGAGGTGCAGAAGTTTTGCGGGAAAAAAAAAGAAACAATAAAATATTGATCGGAGTGAACAATAAATTCGTTGGCTAAGTACAGAGCTCAGTTTTTGGTGTGGGGGCGGTGTGTGTGTGTGGGGCTTTAGGGGGTTAAGCCGGGGACTCCCTCACACTTTGCGTGCAAAAATCGATCAGCTCGAAATGAAATTGAAGTTAAAACGCAGCGCCCCGGGGCCAAAAGGGCCATATAGCATGGCCAAGATATATATCTTCGACTCCGGGAACAGTCTGCACCCACTCCAGGATTATAAAGAACAGTTGAAAAAATATCTCAGAGTTTTTCTATATTTTTGGAAGCCTTAAATACAAGGATTTTGAAGCTACCTTTGAGTTTATTATTGAAGAAAGTCCTGGTTAAGTATTCCTTCTATTTCCCCCTTTAGAATCTGCAGTTTCTCTTGATAGTCTTACTGAATGCTAAAAATACCACCTATTCCTAGATTTCCATAAATTAATAACCTTTTAAAAACCACAAAAAGCCATTCGTTTCGGTGAGTGTAGCCTGCCGTTCGCAGCGGGCCAATGACTTTCTTGAGCTTCTTTGGGCGGCATTTGCGTGTGAAACTCCTTTGAAATTGGATAGACCCGTGTTCCCTCCAGATTTTGGATGGAAAATACAACAAAAAAAAAAAAAACACAAGAAACTCAAACTGAAAAATCAGAAATAAAGCCAAAGGATGTGAAGAACGAAAAGGTGATCATTGTTCGGTTGACATTTTTGGGCAAATCGAAATCAATTTGCAAATGGTTCACCGATCGAAGTGTAAAAAATGCATTTTCTTTGGCACACAAAGTCATCATCGACGACCGAATTCGACTCGGGTGATAAATTTTCAATTAGCTTGACTTGAGCGCCCACGCAAAGGATCGATCGCAGGATCTCTCTAGAGTACAGAGAGAGAAAAAGTCGATATATGGTAGCGGAACAAATGCATATTGACACTGCCGCACGGGCGACCCAGCGACCCGTCGACCTCATCATGGCCCATTGTGTGTAGTGCAACATTAGGTCACGGCAGATCAAGTGGCCAACACCTACACACCCGCACTAGGATACCTACTGAGGACCTTTGACCCTTGATCCTTTTCAGAGCGGCCAGTCCTGTGCATATATTAAAAACAATAACTCTTTTGTTTTTTTGTCATTCACTTTTCTCTGGGCTTCTTGGTGGGTCTGGGGTTTGGTTACCATATTTCGGAACCGATACGATCCATAAATATTCCCACACTTCTGGCAGTGACATCTCCATTAGAAAATGTCCCGGGGTTTCCCTTTTTTAGTTCCAACCAGCTTTCTAAAACGAATGTGACAGACAGGAAGTAATTTGCATTTCAATATATTAAAACTATAGATATGATTAGTATATTTTTTTATAAATAATATCAATAAAATCAGAAAATATTTCCGCCGAACGTCTCCATAAAAGGGTTAAAATTCTTTCAACCAAAAAGCCCTATGACTTTGATTGAATAATTTAAATAATTTGATTGATTGACAGACTTGACACATATAAAATGCAGATAATGAAGGCTTTGTTCGAAAATAAAATGTCAATATCCGAAAAGACAATTTCTTCAAATTTTTAGCAAGTATTAGAAAAGCTTTGATGACTTTTGGAAATGAAAACAAAAGTGTTGATGGTTTTTTCCTATACTATATAGTAAGTTTAAGGTTTAAGCTATAATACTGAGAAATTAAAGATTTGTATACCCTTGCAAAGGGTATTGTAATTATTATAATATAAATTATTTTAATCCATGATTAGAAAAACATCTTTCAACTGAAATCCCTTGATAATCTTAAAATAATCTACAAGAAAAGTAAAAATATTCCAATGTGTAAAGATTTCATTAAGAAAAGTCGCCCTTCTCATCGATTCTCAGAAGCATTCTTAGAAGAATTTATAAAAGTATAAAAAAACAAACAAAGATTTCGTGTTTAAATGAAAATTATATAAATTCGTTAACAAATTTCTGTAAAATATTTGTGGAATTCTCTTCCTTCCGGGATCAAGCTTTAACCCTTATCTTGGAAAACAGAGAGCGTTGATTGATTTTTGTAAAATCACAGAAATCAGAACGTCAGAATTCAGAAATCATATCGTGTTATCGATAAGATTGGAGGCTTAATTGGTATTTTTTTGGTGGGTAGAGCTGTTTTTTATAAGAGCTCTGGAGGACAGTGGGAAGCCAGTCAGTTGAATTCCAAACGCGGCGACGAGAACATGGCTCGTTCCCAGTTTCTGGCGGGGATTCTGATCCTGCTATTGGCCTTGGCCAATGGAACTCTCTACAGGATTCCCATTTACAGATCTCCCAGCTTCCAGCGAAGCCGTGACGCGATTCTAGCGGAAAAGCTCTATGTGGAGCACAAGTACAACCTGACCTCCACGGCCAACGGGTTTCCCATGGAGCAGCTGTCCAACTTCCATAATCTCCAGTACTACGGCAATATCGGCATCGGCAAGCCGGAGCAAATCTTTAGTGTCCAGTTCGACACAGGCTCCTCCAACCTGTGGGTGCCCAGCGCCCAGTGCTCGAGTCCCTTCTGCGTCCAACACAAGCTGTACTACAGTAACATGTCCAGCACCTTCCAGAGCAACGGATCCGTGTTTGACATCTCCTACCTGGAGGGCAGTGTTGAGGGATTCATGTCGCAGGATGTGGTAACAGTGGCAGGACTAACTGTTAATAATCAGACCTTTGGCGAGGTGACCACGGAAAGCGGTTCCAATTTCTTGAATGCCAACTTTGACGGAATCCTGGGCATGGCCTTTCCCTCCCTGGCCGTCAACCTGGTGACGCCGCTCTTCCAGAACCTGATCCACCAGAATCTCGTGCAGCAGCCCGTCTTCTCCTTCTTCTTACGGAACAATGGAACCACCGCCAGCCATGGGGGAGAGCTGATCCTGGGCGGCTCGGATCCGGCACTCTATCGCGGCCAGCTCACCTACGTGCCGGTCAGTAATCCGGAGTACTGGCAGTTCTTCACGGACTCCATCCAGATGGGCAACACCTTGATCAGCCGGGGATCGGCGGCCATCGCGGACACAGGCACCTCCCTTCTGATGGCTCCCCTCGCCCAGTACACCCAGATCGCCTCGATATTCAAGGTGAACTCCAAGGGATTCTTCAAGTGCCGCAAGATGAGTTCGTGGCCGACGCTGAATTTCAGGATCAATGGAGTGTCCTTCAAGGTGCCGCCGCAGAATTATATCCTGAAGGAGGGCTCCAACTGCACTCTGGCCATTCAAGGCTCTACTCAGGAGTTCTGGATTCTGGGCGACGTCTTCCTGGGACTCTTCTACACGATATTTGATGTGGGAAACCAGAGGTTGGGTTTCGCGGATGTCAATTCTGGAAATACGCTTGGACATATGGGATTAATAACCATATTAGTCGGGTTAATCGTGTTGAAGATGGTTGTCCATTGAGTTCGAGTCTGAATCTAGATTGTTTTTTTTGTTATATATTAAATAAATAAAGTAAGGATGTTAAAGGTAATTCCAAGTTGGGTTATAGATAGGTAGGATATTGTAATTAAGGAACAAGTTTTCCAAGTAATCGACAATACATTGTGTAGAAATTTTTGATACCCTTAACCCACGTACCTTAATAATTTTATCGAAGTACCAAAAATCACCATTGATTGATTTTATAAAATCGCGGAAAGCACACACGCGACCCTCTCGTTATCGTTATCGATAAGGTTGGGGGGCTTAGTTCTTGGCAAAATATATTTTGTTTTATATGAAAGCCCGAAGGTGGAAGGCCAGTCAGTTGTTTTCCACACCAGCCACGGCGAACATGGCCCACTTTCAGTTCCTGCTGCTGATTTTGGCCGCCTATTTGGTGGCTGTTGTGGCCACCGAATCCCTCCACCGAATTCCCATCCAGAGGTCTGCGAACTTCAAGCGATCTCGGGCAGCTGTCCGGGCGGAAATGTCCTACATCCAGAAGAAGTACAACCTGGATGCCGTGGCAAATGGATCTCCCGTAGAGCCGTTGTCGAACTACGACAATTACCAGTACTACGGAAACATCAGTATTGGAACACCGCCCCAGTACTTCAATGTCCAGTTCGACACGGGCTCCTCCAACCTGTGGGTGCCCAGCTCGACGTGTCCCAGCTTAGCCTGTATTATCCACAATCAGTACATCGAAAGTATGTCCAGCACTTACCAGAGCAATGGAAGCCTCTTCAACATCACGTATGGAACGGGTAGTGTCTCCGGATACATGTCCCAGGACGTGGTGACCGTGGCAGGACTGTCCGTTTCCAAGCAGATCTTCGGCGAGGTCACTTTGGAGAGGGGAAGCAACTTCCAGAGTGCCAACTTCGACGGCATCTTGGGCATGGCCTTCCCCTCCCTGGCAGCCAATCTGGTCACCCCGTTCTTCCAAAATCTCATTGACAATGGCGGCGTCCAAGAGCCCGTCTTCTCCTTTTATTTGCGGGACAACGGCAGCACTGTGACCTACGGCGGGGAGCTTATTCTGGGCGGCTCCGATCCTACACTATATGTCGGAGACCTCACCTATATTCCAGTCAGTTACCCAGCCAGTTACTGGCAGTTCTATACGGACTCTATCCATCTGGGCAACAATATAGTTAGTGTAGGGGATTTGGCCATTGCGGATACGGGCACCTCTCTTCTGGTAGCACCAGCATTGGAATACGAAATTATTTCAAGTATGTTTGGGGTCAATTCCATGGGACTCTTCGCCTGCAGTACCATCAATTCGTGGCCGGACCTGATCTTTACAATCAATGGGGCAACCTTCAAGGTGTCGCCGGAGCACTACATCATCCAGGAAGGATTTTACTGCTCGTTGGCCATCGAGGGATCCAACCAGGAGTTCTGGATCTTGGGCGACGTCTTTCTGGGACGTTACTACACCGAGTTCGATGTGGGAAACCAGAGATTGGGATTCGCACCAGTGAATGCTGCCAGTTCTCTAGGTCAAATAGGAATTTTGAGCTTCCTGATTGGTTTCCTCAGTCTTTGGACTAACTTTTAACCAATTAAAATCTTTAGTTTTTGGTAAAAATGAATAAATATTGTATTCGAAATTGTATTCAATAGCATGCGATTCTAATCAAGATTAGTTAATGAGTATTTTTTTTTTGAGTATTGGTATTGTATAAATAAATAAAGCATTTAAAAAGGAAAGTTGAATCTATGTCAGTGGGTAATATAAAGCAAAAAGGGAGGTTTAAGATAACTATCCTGCTGCCTACTTTTGCTGGCTCCTTTCCAGTGAAAAGTACCGGGTATTTCAAGCTACATGCCTCTCAAAAATTTTCCGATAATTAGAAATGGTTAGTATTCATTGAATATGAAGAACTCACTTCCCACAACATTATCTACCAAGAAGACTCATCAAAGAAATGTTCCCCACCTTGATTACATTGTGATTGATGATTGATTGAATGGGAGGGCTAATGACGTATGAGTCTTCGATAGCAGATATAGAAATGGAACTATTGTATCCAAGGTGATAAAAAGAGAAGTTTACATTGACTTTCGTCATTTCCTTGAAAGGATTACCGAAAGTATGGGAAACTGAATCACGGTCTGCATTTTCTTTTTGTTTATTCTGAAGGTCTGATAATGAAATCATAGATAGGAAAGTTAATGCCACTTATCGGCAGTGAGTAAGTGAACTTGTGAAATATTTTGAAAAGGAAACATACATGGAAAAAGTGGCTTAACTTTGGATATTAAGTAATATTTATTATCGAACATGATAACGGGGCTTAACTCGTAGAACTTGTACTTTTTACTTATAAGAAGTGAACGGAATATCAAGAGGCTAGTCAGTTTTTGCACTTGCCGTCGTAAACATGGCTCACCTCCAGATTCTGCTGGCCCTGTTGGCCCTGCTCCTGTCCGTGATGGTGGCCAGCGGGTCCCTCCACCGGATTCCCATCCAGAGATCCCCCAAGTTCAAGCGCTCCCGGGCGGCGGTCAAGGCGGAAATGATGTACATCGCCAAGAAGTACAACCTAAACGTCGTGTCCAATGGAACTGCCGTGGAGCAGCTGTCCAACTACGACAATTTCCAGTACTATGGAAACATCAGCATCGGTACTCCCGGCCAGAACTTCCAGGTGCAGTTCGACACGGGCTCCTCCAACCTGTGGGTGCCCAGCTCGCAGTGCACCAGCACATCCTGCCTGGTCCACACCCGCTACTCCAGCTACCAGTCCAGCACCTATAAGAGCAACGGCTCCATCTTCAACATCACCTATGGAACGGGCAGTGTCTCCGGATTCATGTCCCAGGACGTGGTCTCCGTGGCAGGCCTGGTGATTCGCAACCAGACCTTCGGCGAGGTGACCTCAGAGTCGGGCAGCAACTTCTTGAACGCCTCATTCGATGGTATTCTGGGCCTGGGCTTCCCCCTGCTGGCCGAGAACCTGGTCACCCCCTTCTTCCAGAACCTGATCAGCCAGAAGGTGGTCCAGCAACCGGTGTTCTCCGTCTATTTGAGAAACAATGGCACCACCCTAAACTACGGCGGTGAACTGATCCTGGGTGGCTCGGACTCGAAACTGTATCGCGGCGCACTCACCTATGTCCCGGTCAGCTATCCCGCTTACTGGCAGTTCTATACGAACTCCATCCAGATCGGCAACACCCTGATCAGTACTGGAGATCCCGCCATCGCGGATACGGGCACCTCCCTCTTGGTGGCCCCCCAGGCAGAATATACCCAGATCGCCAAGATTTTCAATGCCGATTCCGATGGAGTCTTTACCTGCGGCAAGATCAGCTCGTGGCCCACGCTCTACATCAAGATCAGCGGCGTGTCCTTCGAAATCAAGCCGGAGTACTACATCATCCAGGAGGGAATGTACTGCGCCTTGGCCATTCAACCGGCCAGCCAGCAGTTCTGGATCCTGGGCGATGTCTTTCTGGGACGTTACTACACGGAGTTCGATGTGGGCAACCAGAGATTGGGATTCGCACCCGTGAACTCCGCCAATACCCTGGGCCAGGCGGGTGTATTGGGCCTGCTGTTGGTCTACGCCGTCAATAAGATATTTTTCCTCTAAAATAACTAGACTTTCGACTACCTAATACCCACCAATTTTTTTTTTTTTGTTTCTTCGAAATGTAAAACCATAAAGTTCTATTTAATAAATAATTCCCTCCTAAATCACCGGCATTTTAGAATCGACTTTGTTAGTCTGGCGAATCATATCTTTTAAACCGCCACCGCCATCGCCACAGCCACAGGCAACCGATCGATCACGAAGATAACAAAAATTCTATATAAATACTGAGCTCTATTTCCAACCCAGCACTGCAAGTACGTATATCTAACATATTTAACTCAAAATAAACAGGGGATTGGAGATGAAGATTGGAGCCAACTGACCTAATTGAGTTGGCCAAAGACTGGCTCATGGTTGCTTCTTAAAGGTTTCTGTTGGTTTTTTTTGCAACTCCTGCTCGGGAGGATCAGTGATCGCAAATTGAGCGAACCTAATTGGCCTGTCGCGTGATTTATTGTGAAGTGAAAAAAAGTAAAAATCGGACACACAAAAAATTGAGTCTGGGGTTGAACAAAAAACACAACAAGCTGGCATCGAAATTGGAACTCAAACTGAAGAATGAAATGAAGTGAAACTCTCAATGGGTGCATTATTTATGTGATGTTATTTTTTGTGCTTTAACCAGGATTAGGCCTCGGCTCTCCCACACGGATCTCGCCCGGTGGTCCTTCCCGATCCAGATCACGACCCAATGCACTTTCAGAAAGATTTCCATTACCTTGAAAGAGAGTTGAGCAAATTTTAGCAAGAAAAACACAACTATTTTTATTATTTATTAAAGTAATTATGTACAGGATGTTTCCAATAACTAATAATAAGCTTTTTTTTATTATTCATTACTTAAATTTAAGAATTTTTCCAGTGCATTCTGAAAGATCCTCCTCTAATGAGTGCGTATTCCCGATATCGGGCTTTAGATTTATTGAACCAGCAATTGCATCAACCGGCGAAGCTCATCAAATACCAATAAAATATCATTTGCAGCAATTGCTTTTGGGAGGATCCACAAGAGGGATCCTCTTTGCCAGGCCAGACCGGGCCAGACCAGGCCGCGACCAAGGACCACCGGCATTTGACCCCAAAGAGCGAGAGGCAAGATGGCAATCTGTCTCATTAGCCACAAAAGCTGCGCTTGATTTATGGCTCGTTCGATTGTTCGACGATGTTGTACGTTTCGTGTATCGGCTGTTAGTCGGGCAGATAAATCACATTAAAATATTTCACCAGCGGAATCCCTTAACAAGTTGTCCGTTGACAAATCTCTAAACGGAATCAGTTAACAACTTAACTAATGATTATCAATACGCATTTCAACAGGCAACGACTTTGCATATCGTTTATCGATAAGCTCACAGACAAAAGAGACAGCAAGAACAACAGTGGAAAGCCGCCATGCCAAAGCCGAGCTTAAACAGAGGTGTCTGCCCTGAGGGGGTGACATTTGCCAGTATATTGGTTAGTTTGTTAGCACCCCCCTATTTAGGCTATCTTTCATGGACGCCCTTTCCTTCGCACTCATACGACATGATATCCAGAGAGACAAAATAATCTTTGATAACGGCTTTGTCGCTTCGCGAATCTGCAAATTGTTGTTGTCCAGCTTTTAGCTTTTCTCTCGCCATCGCTGTCGCTGTCGCTGTCGCCTCTCTCCTCTTTATTTCCTTTCTTTTAATTCTAAAAAGCCATAGAGAAAAATGTTAGTAACTAACTAAGTTGAAAGCCAGCGGAAAGGTATTAGTATTAAAATAAATAATTTTAATTAATTATATCAACATTTTCTGCGTTTTGTTACCTTTCTAAATACCTTTATTAAACAGTAAAATCTTTTCTTTTCCTTTGTGTGTATAAACATGCGTAAAATGCATTTCCTTAAAATATGCAAATTAAATGTAAATAAGTTTGCCAACTATTCGACACAGCTCTCCGTTTAGGCCTGTTAAAATCTTTGGCTTTGGGCGATAAATTCCATCGAAAATGTTCTTGTGATGCTTTTGCCATCTCGAATTAATACAATTTCTTTCTTTCTCTCACTCTTTCGAACTTCTACGCATCCAACATTACATTTCATTAACAGCTACGCAATCTCAATTGGAGCAACACCTTCGGAGCTGAGACATTAAAAGCCACTCAGGATCTATCAATTCCAATTTAGATAAGTCCTTGATTGATTTTAAATAAAAAATAGAAAGCCAGATAAACGATTGGTGGCTTTTTAATCCCCGCTGCAATTATAAAATTGTTTATTATGAGCGGAAAAAGTGTGGCCCTTATAAGTGAGAGATAAATCAAGTGGATAACGGCGATAAAGAGCTTTTTCGCTGGGGATTCGCCAGCGCCTTCGTTTTCGTTTCATTACAATTCGATACGATGGGGATCTGCACTGCAAGAAATGTAAGTTTATTTATAATAATTTAATTGATTTCAATTTAAAAGTTTAATTATATTTTAATTAACTTAACGTTAGAGTTGGCAACTAACGGTTAATGGGTTAGCTTTTGGAACTGTTATTTGGTCTCCACTTTCTTTCAGTGCCTAGCTGGTGGGGGCACCTTGGGTGCGATAGGGATAACTAGTTTCGCGGCCTGCTGCCTGGCGAGCGACCTAAGTGATTACAGTTTATGAGTTATTGTGGGGCAGCGGACGCATGGCAGTACCATCAGATATTATTTACTTTAATCTGCTGCATCGGCCAACTTAATTGCAACAGGGGGAAAAGTTGCTGCTTCTGCTGCTTCTGCTGCTGCCATGGCCCTGTCACGCATGCGGCACACTTTTGCGCCCCGAAAACTGTGTAATTTGTAGCAATTTTGCTTGAAAGCCAACTTGCAACTTGCAACTTGGAGCGTTGCAGCATTGCACCGTTGTAGCGTTGCAAAGGGAAATAATATGATGATGATAACAACAAGCGAGGAAACTGGGTCAAAGTTTTATAGTCAGCTCTTTTGAATCGTATCTGGCCATAAATGAAAATGACGCCGATCCCCCGGATTCCGATCCTCGATCCTCGATCCCGATCCCATATTCCATATTTTTCTGCTGTGGTGCCACAATAAAAATTTAGTTTAATGAAAGTGTTTTCGGTTGCAGCGATATTTTGATGGCTTGATTGCCCATGTTGGGATTATGATATAGAGCATATAAAAGCTATAAATACACAAGGAGAAAAGAGGTAAGTTTACCATATATTTGATAAACAATATTTCCAAGTTCTTTTTAAATAAAATAAATATAAAAATGGAGCAGTCTTTGTTATTTATTCTATATTATTATCTATATCTATTATCTATTATCTATATCTATGATATAGAGCATATAAAAGCTATAAATACACAAGGAGAAAAGAGGTAAGTTTACCATATATTTGATAAACAATATTTCCAAGTTCTTTTTAAATCAAATAAATATAAAAATGGGGCAGTCTTTGTTATTTATTCTATATTATTATCTATATCTATTATCTATTATCTATATCTATGATATAGAGCATATAAAAGCTATAAATACACAAGGAGAAAAGAGGTAAGTTTACCATATATTTGATAAACAATATTTCCAAGTTCTTTTTAAATCAAATAAATATAAAAATGGGGCAGTCTTTGTTATTTATTCTATATTTTTTTCTGGTATATTTTTCTTCCTGTGTTTATAATACGAGATGATCTTTGCCTCGCAGCTAAAAGGCTGAAAGTTAAGCAAAACTTTGGGAATTATTCGGGATTTCGGACTCACCTTGGCATTTATGGCATAATTTTGTCTCATCAACGGCGACAGATATATAACTAAATATATATCCATGTAAGATCGGAGCAATCTTCATCAACAGTAGCCCGGGTCGAATGCCTGGCGGCTGAAGGACATGCAACATGCCATATCCTCGCATCCTGTTGCCTCTCTACAGATTAAATGGAAAGTTAATCAATTAAAATCGTTTACTGCCTTCAAAGCCGGGGCTTTGCAAAATCTTCTCCCCAAAAAAACAAAAAAAGCAGGCAACTCACGCCCACTTAATCGGTCCTTGTTAAGCGAAGAAGACTTATTTTTTTTTGGTTGGGTGAATCCCGTTCAAGTGACTTAATTAGCATGCCGAAAGGTAGTCCAATGGAATCAATCAAAATATTGAAAAAAAAAAAAAAAAAAAAAACACAACAAGCTACAAAGTACATGAAAAACTTTCTTTTATTTTACGCTTTGATGGAAAGTTTTTGCGGCTGGAGAGGATCGATGGACTGATGGATATGAAGGTGGCAATCCCGGCCCATAACCAAACTAATTGAAATATTCTTAATCAGATCCCGCCACGGCTGGCGATCTGATCAGCTCGGCGATGCATTTAATCCGCAATTACTAACTGAACCTGAAACGCACGGTTCAATTTAGCGTTAACTAAAAATAAAACCACCGATCGGGAATCGGTGATCTTCGATCAGAGCGCCTCGTTAAAGGTTTCCAGAGGGCCAAGCCAGTCTGTGTCCTTAACGCTTAACAAGGTGGGCGCGTCTGAGGTATGGAAGTTCGGAGATGGAGTTTTGAGTTTGGTTTCTTAAGCCGGAGAGTTGGATCCACAAAGAAAGTTCCTTCTTTCTCGGCCATACGCGCCAAGTCGTTGAGATTAAAGAGCTGCCGTTTAGTGGCTACTTAGGCGGCGATAAAAAGCGACGTGAAATTGCATTAAACGGCATGCCCCCAATGGTGAAATGAAGGCAGCCGCAGAAGCAGAAGCCACTTCGGGATTTGGGGCAAGCTTAACAAGCTTGTAAGTTTAAATGGCTTTTTAAAGAGCTGCCGCAGAGCTGATGCCGCGGATCAGGGCCAAAATGCAAAAGCCATACCAAAGTTAATAATCCAGCACAGCAGCAATTACAAGTAGCTTTGAAGATTGGAAATTGTAGATCGATATAGTCACAGCAGCAGATAAAAGACTCAAGACCGAAGACCGAAAGGCAACAAGGATTGAGGAGTCAGAGTCGGAGGAGATGGCACAGTGGGTAATTTTTATTGACATCCCCCCTTGAAGCAGCCTACTCCAGGGGCAGCCTAATGCTATTAAGCCTTCATGATCATCAACGTTGTGGCAGCAGGTACATCACTCACTCTGAATACCTATCCTTAAGATCCACATCCTCTACAGCTCTACAGCTCTACAGCTAGCCAGCTTTGTAGCTCTGGACCTGGCCAGTGCAGCCCCCGTCATGCCAACAATCTGTCCAAAAGCGATAAAGTTATAATGGTGCAAATGTCGGACACAGTTTCTGAAATGGCCAGACAGCCTCAGTCTCGGTCTCAGTTCAGAGCCATCATCATCATCTAAGTCGACGCGTCGTCTTACGCTTAAAGCCAGTCCGCTTTCTGGTAGATGGGGAATCCTGGGGCCACTTTATCGCGATGCGGTTTGAAAACTGTTTACAAACTGTCTGACAGAGTTTTCACTGCTGTTTGGTGGTTCGGTGGTTCAGTGGTTCGGCGGTTGATGTCGCCGCTTTTTTGTTGTTTTTATTTCTTGGCCGCCACAAGACGCCGCCACCACCAGCAGCACCAGCACCAGCACTTCCACATCCACTTCCATCCCATCCACCACCACCAACAATCCCAGGCTCGGTGATGATGATAGACTGATCTTTCGGAGCCGAAAGAAGCCACAATGGCTTGATCTGGATGATGTACTCCGACTAGCTTCAGGCGACTACATGCTGTGTTGCTGGCTTGCTACGATATATATTATCTAAATATATATATGTGGCATATTCCTGGCTGGCAATAAGGCGGCACAGTGGGCGTGGAGGCGTCAACTCGGAGTCCATAAAAAACCCACAACCAGAGGTTAGGATTATATTGATTTGGGCGGGAAAATAAAAGTGATCTTTTCAATGAAAGGACTAAATCTTGTAGGATTACTTACCTTAATATATTCCCGATAAAACCCTAGAAAATCTTTCTTCAAACCACTGTCTCTCCCCCAAAAAAAAATGCCTCTAAATCATCATTTCAATTACGATCGCCAGCTGCATTAGATATTTTAGTATTATTATTCATAAATAATAATCGCTCAATCGTTTTTTGGGCGCAAAAACAAAAAAAAAAATGAAATAAAATTGGAAGACTGGAAGCGTTGCAATCCTTGCACCTTCTCGGAAATCTTCTAAGGCTTCAGGATCCTTTAGAATCAATCTGCTGTCTTGACAGAGATGGCCAGAGAGCAATTGTCTATAGCCCCAAGGATATTTGCACTGGACTGGAGAGGCTTTAAAGGCTTTTGAGGCTTTTGAGAATATATATCAAGATATGGAGAGGGACTCCATACTCCTGCCCAGAATTTTGATATATGGTAGCAGGCTAATGATAATGATGTGTCAAGTCTAGAATCTTGTGGAGAGTGAAGTGTAGTGCCTGTGCCTGTGTGCCTGTGGCATGAGGCATGTGTTTCTCTTTTTTTTTTTTTAATGTTTCTTCTTTGGCTTATCGCGTGCCAGGCATGTGGAATTATTGATTTAAATTTGCCCGTATTGATCGACGGGCGTTCGTTTGACACACTCGGCAAATGTTGACTTTCCCCGGATCGGGGCCGGGACCGGGGCTGGAGTCGAGTCCGGAGGAGTCGGAGTTGTTGACACACCGGCCGGATCGGTGAATCGCTGGATCGCTGACACAGTTATGCAAGTTCACAACACCCACGCAGTCAGTCACTTAACCGATTCCGATTCCCAATACCGTTCCCGAATCCACTTATTTACATAATAAAAGAGACGTCGGTGTGCAAACAGTTCTGCCGAAGTACGGGTCATCGCGATATCAGTGGGTCTCGGAAAGGTATATATGGTATATATGGTATATATGGTATATATGGTATATAGGGCCACCCCCGCTGATTTAAAATCATAAAACTCGAAAAACATCGCGCCAAATCTTCTTCAAACACTCGGTCTATGTTCAAGTGAATTTTCGCTGCCATAACCCCAAAGGTGCGGGTGTGATAATCGCCAGTGACCTGGAACATGGATTGGATGGGATGGGTTCCTCCAACCTACCTCCAAGAATTTAATTTATCAAAGATACATAGCGCGTTGACATTATCTCTATCTAGTCATCTATTTGCATAACCAAGTGGTTTACATTGCTTTGGACTTTGGCCAAACGGAAATGACAAATAAATGATAGAAAACTGTGTCATCGATCGCTGATCAATAAGTATATCTGATTATAAGTTGGATTCTATCCCATAAATATTATACATATATGAGGAGGAATCGAATCGTTCAGTGGTTCTCGTTCAGTGATCTTCAGCGACAATTTACGATGCGATCCGCACAATTCAAATTCTAACAAACTGTACATCATTCGTTATGATCAGAATGGATCATGAATGCATGCATATCCTCATCATATCCTATCCTATCCTGCATATATCCTGTATGCATACAATGAAATGAGGTTGTAGTTTATCACATTGCTCACATCAAATGCTCATAAACTATTTTGTCTTCTGTCACATGTGGGGGGGAAGTTCCTTTGAATCGGAATCGGAATCGGAATCGTGCGATCGTGCGAGCCTCTCGATTCTGGCCATCATCGATCGATCGTTTCTGAGGTTTGCATTTTTGATTGATCGCTTCATACGCGTCCATATTCCATACAAAGCAAACGAGAGTACAAAATGTAAATTGCTTTCAACAAAATATACTCGTATATCGTATGTATGGTTGATGGAAGCAAAAAAAAAATGTTAAGAAACCCATTGGCATCGATCATCATTTGGTGGTTTGTCGACCGGCACGTCGACGAATGATAATCAAATCAAAGGATACAAATCGTACACACAGAGATTGCCATACAACAACCATCATAATTTCACCTGTATTCCCTGGCATCCTTTTTACGACTCTTACTCTTACGATTTTTTGGCTGGTCTTTTTCCCAAAAGATGTCCTACCTACGCAGCGATCGAAGCAATCGCAACGATCGCAGGATCGACGCATAATTAAATTTAAACAAATCAAACTGCCAGTACAGCAGAGGAAACAGAAATCAAGTTGTACATTGAGACCACCAGCAGATCGATACAACTTGGCGCAAGTGAAATAATTTGCTGGGCCCACGATCGATCCATCCATCCAGTCAACCATCCAATCCCATCCCATCCCATCCAGTCGAGATCAGCCTACACACGTTACCACAAAAAATGAGAGGAAGGCTATTATGGGTTGGTTTTTGGAGACAGTTGAAGATTAAATACTCTTTTAGATGGAGTTTTAAATGAAAGGAGCTTGAACTTGATAAGTAAGTGATCCTGTATCTCCTCGCTATTGTAAGAAATCTTCTTTCAAATCTAATAAAGCTGCAAACTTCTAGAGAAACCCAAAAGACTCCCCTTAAAAAAGTGTACAAAAAACAGTGCTGGGCTGCTGAGGAAGCAAAAACAAGTACAAAAGTCCGGTTTCAGTCCGCCGATCGTAGGATGGAGCCGATTGTCCATCGTCTTTCGGTGGCTGTCTCCGCTGATCGTTTAATCTAGCGCTAAAGATCAAGCGACCTCGTCTTTCGAAATGATTGAATTGTGTCCCGCTGTCGATCAGTGCGTGAGTCGATCGTTCAGCCAGATCGCCGGCCAATGATACGACGTCTTGTGGACTACTCTCTGGACTCTGTCTCAGACTCGAACTCAGACTCGGACTCAGACTCAGATTCAGATTCAGATTCAGATTCGGTTTCTGTTTCGGATCAGAATGGGAAATTGGGGTTGAGAGAGATGGCGGTGGCGGTGGCGGTGGCGGTGGCAGTGGCGGTGGCAGTGGCGGTACTTTTGTGGGTTTGTATGCAAAGCAATGAGTGCTTGGAATCTTTTGCATAATGTTAGCCCCGATGTCGCATGCAAATC
This sequence comes from Drosophila vallismaia, assembly GCA_035047325.1. NCBI lineage: Eukaryota > Metazoa > Arthropoda > Insecta > Diptera > Drosophilidae > Drosophila > Drosophila vallismaia. Next base: position 6,785,089 of record JAWNPU010000025.1, on the reverse strand, counting down.
GATATCTTATGGGTATGGAGAGACCCAGAGACCCTGCCTGCTGACTTTGAGTCCTGTTTCCGATCGCTGTCGGAGACTTTCACAGTTTTATAACAAATTTGATTGAATCCCCCATGCCAGTTGGTCTCTTTCTCTGTCGCCTGGCCGATGCCTGATGCCCGATGGTCGATGTCTGCACCTTGCAAATGGTTATGAATTGATTTTTGATTGCCGAGTCTCTTCTCTGCTCTTCCCAGCCAGCCGCATATGCATATGAGATTGATATGGGACTGGGACAGAGTTCCCGTTAATATTGTATCTACCTTTCTGGCCATCCAACCTGCATATATTTGCATTTCAGTTCGATGATCATCTGCCCTATACGGTTGTGGATCTGACTGGTAATTAGCACACACGTGTGCTAGTCCAAAGGACTGGCTATAGACGGGCCATGTCCGGCCTAGAGATCATTGCCCAATGATTGAGTCATCCCTCACATATGTATATCTCTGCGGCACCATCGATCATGGAAGAGCCTTTGTTCGCAAACAGCTTGCCAGGTAGCCCAAACTATCTTTTAATGAAGTGCCGTGAATGCCGTGCCACTAATGTGCCTTAATGTTTATGCAAAACTCGGATCACATATGTGTTAAGAGATCATAGTGCCCCAGGGAGTTGGTTGCAAATTGCACGTGCTGCCGGTCTTCTAGGAAGTTCTCCTGCAGGTAAACCCGAAAAATCACCATCGCGATAAGGAATAGGGAAACAAATTATGGAGGAAAATCCTGATGTCCCTCAGATATAGTTTTTCGGGGATTAGTTGAGAAGCTTTTCGCATTAACCGATTACTAGTTAGTATCTAAAGATTCAATCTGAGATTGGATCTTGCCAGCTACCTCTTTGAGTTCCATGTAGGAGGATTGTTTGTTTTCCCGCCAAAAGCAAACTTTCATAGACAATTATTAGCTCTAAAGACTAAGATTCAAGATCGTATCAGATTCCTATGCTTTTGTGACTTTTTGAGTTGCTCTTTTGATAATCTGATCGAGCTTCTTGAGTCGCAATCTCCTCCAACTTGTCCCCTATCTGATGGACACTCTGGGGCTCCGATAGGTTGCCTTTTTTTTTTTTTATTTTTATTTAGCACTACCAGCACAATCTGGACCAGAATCTACTATCTGAATGACTTATCCCCAAGCTCATTGCCGGCAGATAAACTTGCTTGTAGACGTCAGAGATATGAATGCGAATGAACGAATGTCCCGGACTCTAGAAGAGGCGGCTTTAAATCGATTTCTCATGTTGCCGCACTTGAAAAGGAAGAAATACAAATATATACCATAATGATGAAGCCATGCCGTAAAGAGGCAAAATGTAAGATTAGCCAAGTGTTTGCATTGGCTGTTGATTTCATTATCATGATGATGATCGTCGTTGTCTTTGGATTGGGATTGGAATTGTGGTTGTGGCTGTGGCTGTGATGTAAGATATTCCTGCCGATAAATAATTGCAACAGATCGATGGGCTCTCCGAAGGAGTCTGTAAGTCTTGAAAGGGTTAAGGGAAAGGGGTGCAGGCCAACGAGCAACTTTATTAGAGCCTCTTAACACGATGCCAGTTGATAGCCGTTTGCCAATCCAATCGCATTCAATCCGATTCGATTCGATGCGATTTTGATACCGCTGCTCCGGCTCCTGCTCCTGCTGGTGCTTTGGCTGCTGCCAAAAGACATTAACAAACTGGCCAGAAGAAGATCACCAACCAGATCGCCGGGTTCAGGAAGATCAGAAAGATCAGGAAGATCAGGAAGATCAGCAGATCAAACAGATCAGTGCAATTAAAATGTTATCGCTGTTTGTTGTTAAAGTTGACGAGTCTCAGGTCTTGGGTCGATAGAGAAAGAGTGTCCGAAGTGGTTTCCAACTCTCGAACACTTCCTGTGAAGTTGGGAAGCTGCTTTCGGGCCATTTTCTTGGTGCTTTTACTTGGAACTTGTACTCTTTGGAAGAGTAGTTTTTGTGGCTTACATTTTAGGCTTAATTATTATAATCCTTAAAAGTTAGTTGTAAACTAGAGAGAGCAACAAATTTCTTCTTGTTTGAAAAGAATTCTTAATAAAGTTCCTCCATCACTTGCTTTTCTATAAAGGTGAATATATTTCTAACACTTCCTAAAGAGTATAGAAAAGTCTTGTAATTGAAGTAAATAAAGACCTATGCTTGTTGCTTCACGCCTTTGGCCTTTTCGCTGAAAACTTAATTTAATTAATTGCCAAACACACACATTTCCCATAAAAGCGACGACCTTCCCTTCGAGGCGCAAACTTGAATAATTGGAACTTGGAACTTGGAACTTGCCACTTGGAACTTGAGGCAATGTGGCATTTAAAGCTGATTCGGTTTACGAGCTCGTTGCACTCGCTCTTATTGCAACGGCCACCGCCTTTATGATTGGCAATTAATTAGGCCAAAACGCACGAATGGCTGAAAGATCGAAGATCGAAGATCGAATCGTAATGAAATGGAATCGAAGCGAACGAACGACGAAGTTATCGTGTTGCCTGGGGTTATTTGTTTTTACAGCTACCGTATATATAGCCTTCGATATAGTCTCGATTTGTTTGCTTAATTAATCGCAGCTGTAATAACAATAACACAGGGCCGGCTACCAGCTCTCAGCTCTCAGCTCTTCTCTGGTTTTTTGTATTCTGATTCGAATTCGATTCGCTTTGGAATCGATTAATACGCGCAATTGCATTTCAATAGCAAAAGTGGCGCATTGGTTGATTGTTCTGCCGATTCCATCACTTCTGACCATTGTCCCGGCCTTTCGTTCTGGCCATAACAATAATAATAACCATAATAATAATAATAAAAAGGGAAAAATCATAATACCAGTTTCTTCACCAGAATCATGCTAATCCTTTTCTCAAAAAACGTGTGTGGCCTGCGATCTCAAGAATTTTCGCCATCGAAACAAAAAATATTAAGTCCTGAAAATAATAGAAAATTCGAGCAAGCAGAATGGAAATACGTTTTTTATTATAATACCTTGGAGTAGTTTTTTTTTTTCTTCTCATAAGCCGGGAAAAAACGAACGTGCCAAGCGAGGACCACCCTTAAAGGTCGGGGATTGAGAATTTATTGCCTTACTTTAGACCTCCAGATCCCTATATCCCTGGCTCTGTTTGTACCTGTGAAAGGACCTTCTTTTGCTTCCCTGCATGCCCGGCACTTCATTTCAATTTTAATTAGAGCATCACCATCTTCCCGACGATCTGCATTTCTATTTGAATTCTGTTCTGTTTTTTACCTTACCTTACCTTACCTTAGTTAGTTACCTTAGTCGGCTTTCTTAGATCCATTTCGTTACGTTTTCTCCTTCGATTATAATTAGATGGCAAAATGCCGCCGAACTGAATTGATTGTGAAATAATTTTGGAGTGCCACCTTTGCGGTGTTGATTGGTCTTCATTTCGGTTTGATTGCGAGGTCCTTTCGAGGGTTTCTGGTAAGGTAATTTTTCTAAAAGGTAATTCATAAATGGATGGGGAAATTAGTTGTAGTATTTCTTTGATCTTTAGAGGAGTTTTTTGTGGGGGATAGGAAACTTTTTAAAAAAAAAAATTCAACCAAAACCCATTTTATTAGCACTTAAAACCCATGAATCTCCCCTCGTTTCGAAACCACTTGCTGTGCTCATTCCAATATAAACTGATGTATGCAAAATATGTCGCCACAAATCAAAAAATAAAATCACCAACTAACGAGCCCCGTTCGCGGTTTTGTGTCTGCGCATGCGCGGAAGCTGATTAAACAAAAAAAAAAAAAAGGCGGCAGGAAAATTAGTTGCAAATTTTTATTGGCGACAGTTGGGAATCGGCATTGGCATCGGAATCGGAATCGGAATCGGACTCAGAGAATCGGAATCCTTTATCCGGAGAACAATACATAAACCACTTAAGTGGGCACAGCCCCCTTAGATAAATACCAGAATTCGTAAGAAAACTTCAAGGAAAGGATTGGAAAGAGTTTTGCTTTGTCTCGGCACTGACCACAAATGTCAAAATATTTCGCTAGAAAATCGGAAGAGTTGAGTTCCGATTCCGAGTAGAGTCGTAGAAGGATTTCCAACAGGAAGCAGACATCGTTTGACATTACCTGGAATTAAAAAAAAAAAAAAAAAAAGAAAGAAGGGATTTTGGAATACCAGCATAAAAATATGTTTTAGTTTTTTGATCAGTTTGGCATGCGACTGGCTCGTGTTTCATTGCCAAGATTTTTATTCCTGATGACTTCGGTCATCAAGATGCGGGTTGAAGGTATCCTCTCGGGATCGCTGACTGACCACAACAAGTCCCAGCTGAGTCGAAATTCTAGGGGTTACTGCACCAGGTGGTTCTGCAGATGTTTTTACATTCAAACTCGTGCCAGTTTCGCTAATTGTGTATAAATATTTTGGCCAAAAACCAAAAAGAAACAAAAATAAAGGAGAGAGAGACACACAGACAGACACGGCAAATAGATTTGTTTTGCGACAATTAAAGACTGTTTAGTTTTGTTCTTGGTTCACAGTTAGGGGCTCATCCCCTGGCCCAGCATGCTAATAGCAGTTAAGGACTCGCAGGGCTCGCAGGACTCGCATATTCCTTGCTCATTTCAAGGTATTTGTCAGCCTGGGCGGTCCCCGACCGGCATTGTTTCTATGGACAATGTTTTGACCGCATTGCCAAACCAAAATATATATATACCTATATATCTCTCTATATATATACGTTTAGAGTTGAAGACCCCCGCGTACATTTTCCAAACAAACAAAAAATCAGTAATATAAAAAGGCAAACTCGGATTCGAACTCTCACTCCTCCTCATTGGTGGTCTTTTTTCTGTAAATCTCGTCTGGTCGCGTTTCTGGATGCGTGACATCTTATTTGTTTGCTTGACAATTTTGTATCTCTATTATAGGTAGGGTCTTCGTCTTGGTTCCTTCGATTCTTCTTGGGCTTTTCCAGCAAACTAAATTTTCTTCTCCTCAATTCGATGGCCATTCAATTCATTTGGCTCGATTTCGTTGGGCGTTCGTCAATTGTTATTGAGTCCTCATTGTCCGAGGTAGCGATTCGAGTTAAGGATTCGTTGGCAGTGGCACTTTTATTGTCCTTCAGCGGCGCATCTGCCAAACGTCCTCCGTCTTTGGTCCTTGGTCCTTGCTCCTTGCTCCTTGGGGACCCTTTGGACAATTGAGGCGTGATTGCGGTGGCGACTGCCAAACCACCGTGTGCGGTGCGAAAAAAAAACCTCATTTAACAATTCACCATAAAAAAAACGCAAATAGTTGTCAGGAGGAGTGAGGAAATAAATTCTTTGTTTCTGGGAATACTTTTGGCTACCGAAATAAATCTTATTTCTTAAAAAAAATAACGTAGTTTTAAAGGAATCTTCTAGAAGCCTAAAAAAAAGTATGCACTTTTGTTTTATAAAAGAAACCTATAATTGTCTTGGTTCTTGCATAATTTTATACAAACCCTAAAGAATTATGAATATTTTGTTAATAGATAAACACTTATTGTTTTAAGATATTTGTATATTTAAGTAACTCATTAGGAACCAAAATAAAGCTAATTACAAACCCTAAGAAAGACCTAAAGATCTCTTTTACTTCTCTAGATGATGTCTAGATAATTTTTATGAAACCCCCGAGGCTCTTCAAGGATTATCCCAAAATTGCGCATCATTCTACGTTTTCGGACAGTATCCTTTAGATACAATAATTGGCAGTTGGATTTGTGAAAACCCACTCCTTCTCTGGGTAACAAAAAAAAAGGGCGTCGCGCGTGCCGATCGGTGGACATAAACCCATTACGTCAGGGTCCATGTCCATTTACTAAAATTAAATAAAATGAAGTGAGAGAAATTTAAGAGAAAAAAACGTGGATGTGGAGAAAGCTGTTAAGCCCATTCGATCCGCATGTCGCCTTCGAAATCTCCCCGAAAAAATATTAATTAGTTTGGAAAGAAGGAAAGGTGTTGGAAATCTCCAATTACGAGTATTTTTTGGTACAGAAATTTTAGACGACGTGTGAAATGCGAGAGAGTAATGGTGCGAGGGAGTCCTTTTCTTTTTATTTTTTTGGTATCCCTAAGCCAGGACTTTTACAATTTGACACAAAAATTATCAGTGTTAGTAATCATATTTGCCACGCCAGGGACGGACGGTGAGTGTGCAATTTAAATGGCAGGAAACAACTCAATTTGGAAGCGCATATCCTGTGCGCGAGGTCCTTTCACACCCTCCACGATTCACGATCCCTTTTTGTTCGATCATTTTTTATTTTGTGGTTTTCCACGGAGTTTTAACACCATTTTTGATATAATTATTTTCCCAATTTACTTCCGTTTCCTGGCCTCTAGTTACAGGTTAGTTTTTCTTTCGTTAAAAAGGTGGTTGTTTTTGGATTGTTTCTAAAATTTGTATTAGTTTTTTTTTGGGTTAGGGACATTCCCAACTCCTTCGGAGACCACTTGATGTACAAGTTCGGCCCCTTTTTCCTGGACAGTGCCTTGGGTCTATTGGAATATCTAAATTTGTTGGCGATGACAGGTCTGAGAGCACGTGTTGCCTGTCAATTGTCAATTACACGTCACACGCTGGCCACGAAGGCTCGAACTCTTTCACAACTCCGTCTTATTTCTTGCATCTTGCATCTTGCATCTTGCATCTTGCATCTGGTAGATACTTTCGTCGAGTCGTCAATCTGTCAGATAGCTAAGCGGCAAGGAGGAGTTAACAAGTTGTCCGATTTGGTTTTGGTTTTGAGTTGCGGTAGAAGGGGTTTCGAGTGTTATTCATTGACTTTTGACTACTGGCATTTCCCTATGGTTTATTTTTGGAGTTAGTTGGCTTTTCAGATGCTCTTTTTTAGTCGATAATAAACGAATATATCCCACTGCAAAGATTCCCAAAGGAAGCGTATAAATAATTCGATATGCTTTGTTAGCTTTCCCATTTTCGATCGGTTCTGGTCGGAAGGCTATGCAAAGTGTTTTTTTTTTCTCTTAGCGCCGTCTCACTGACTTCCCTGCCACGCCTCCTTTCGAATCGAACCGAATCGAATGGAATTAAATAAAATAGGCAAAAAGGTAGCCTCGTATCCTGGGCGCTCTACTCAATGAAAATGCCGCGAAGGTGCACTTGTTTTTCCACGAACTCAAACTGGATGGGAAACCTCAATTAAAACGACATCCAGCTGGGCTCTAATATATGCTCTGAATTGAATTTTCTAAATTGGCGGAAGCAGGCTATACGGATCGGAATAGTTGAAGGAAAAAAAATAGACGAAAATCTGGGGTGTAACCAGTGTTTGACCCAAATGTTTAGGGCAATAATTGTTCACGCCTTGGCCGTTTAATGGAGAACGCTTTGATCCTCGGCGACTTAGATCCGGCTGGGAAATCATTAATTTAGTATCCACTACCTAAAAAATGTATTCTTTTTAAAACTAAAGCATACTCCTCTTAAAAACTGAAGCGTGTTTCGAAATTCTTATTTTGCAATCAAAAGTGGAAAGCGGGTTTTCTTGTCTAGGCAAAAAAAAAAAACAAAAATTTCATGCTGCGAAGAAGGTTTTTTAGAACGCCCGCTGTTTAAAGTAATTGCATCTACAAGATACGGGCTATCTTCTAGATATCAATTGCAAAGAGGCCAAAAATCAGACAAAATTCACAGGAAAATGAACAAGATTTTTGGCGATTAGGTTGTCTTTTTTCGAGGGTTTTGTCACTTTAACCTTGTGCGATTAGATAGACCCGCACGTGTCTTTGTTTTTTGTGTCCTTATATGGAAGGATCTTTTTTTTTTGCTCTACTACGTCCTTTACTAAGTAATATTAGTTATTTTTTAATCCAACTTGTCTTCTTTTAGGATTTTCTGACAGTATTTTTTACGAATATCTCAGCCATTTCACATCCGATTTGGAAACCGAATACCATTCTGAGATCAGAATTTTATTGATCTTCGAACACCATCAAAAGCTAAGATAAATGGAACAAAAAAAATTTTAATCAATTTTTCGCAAAAAATCATGATGGTACCCCTTTTGAAAATTCGGAAAAAATAGGTCGAAATTTTTTTTGTTCGATTTTAAACAACTTTGAATGCAGATCGACGGGGAGTTAAGTTCTGTATCCAAAATGGTATTCCATTCCAAAATCGGTTAAGGAATATTTAAAATATTTTTAAAAAAGTGGAAGAAAAGCGCCAAAATTCAACTGAGCCAATTTTTGCAAAAAATCATGATGGTACCCCTTAAAAAATCGGGAAAAATAGGTCGAAAATTTTTATTGTTCGATTTTAAAAAACTTTGAATGCAGATCGAAGGAAAACGAAGTTCTGATTTCAGAATGGTATTCCCTTCCAAAATCGGTTAGGAATTGTTCAAAATATTCAAAAAAATGTGAGAGGAAATCGAAAAACTAATAATTATGTGAGTTTTTCTTTAAAAAAACTTGATGAAAAATGACGATCACATTCCAAAAGTTCTATGAATTAAAAGACGCCTTGGCTTGTACAGTTTTTACTGAATAATATGATCTATATATTTTTGGCATTCATAGATGTATCCCTAAGTGAGGATTCTGCCTGGGAAATTGTTCTTTTTTTTCTGTGGGGTGTTAAAGCGGAGACGCCCAGTTTTTCCGAGTTTTTCGCCCTTTTTTCTTCCTTCCTTCTGGGTCCTTTTCAATTCAGCAACTTGTGGGTGTGGCATGCGGTCCAGGGAAATTCGGTTGCATAAATGCCAGCCAGCGAGCAGGATTCCGAATTCAGAGCAGAAGCAGAAGCAGAAGAAGAATCCTGTCCCATTCTTATGGCTTTTGATGCTGTCAACGCCGCTCCAAAGGACCGCCAACTGGTTTCGATCGGGGATTTCATTATCCTGCCAGATACTGGCCGATTCGCCTCGACTGCTCTCTTTGCTGTTGCTCTGGGTTTGTGGGCCTTTGCCGGCAGGACAATGGCCAAGACAATGGTGACAATTTCACGTCTTAATGCACCACAATGTGCATTAAAAATTGCCGCCTTTCTCGGCGGTCTGCTTTTTACATTTCCCATACAATGCGAGGAGTACTTTTGCTTTTGCTTTTGCTTTTGCAAAGCGCATTTCGTTGGGTTTCGTTTTGTTTTTTTCTTTTTTGATAAATCGATTATCGCATCGTAGGAGGCGGTCGTTGTCAAACACAAAAACACTAAAAACTAAAGCCAAAAGATCGGGCTAACTTCAAAGGTTCAACCAGAATGGCCAATGTCATCATCAGGATCATTATCCTGCCGATGAATGGCGAGTATCCATCTAGATCGGTTCATCTCGATCCAGAACCGCACAGTTATGTGGTTGACATTTTTTTTTTTTTGCTTTGCTTTGTACGGTCGGTGACTCTGCTTTGAAGATCTACAGTATTTTTTTTAACCTCAACATCAACCTCCTCGAAGAGCGACTTGAACCCGATGGTTGACCCCGCGCGTTCGTCGCAATTTCTGTGGTTTTTCGCCTGCCTGCCTTTTGTCTGATCTGATCTGATCTGATCTGATTTTTATGGATTTCTCTATGCGATTTTTTAGCAAATCTTTTCTTTTAGGTTGGTACTTTTTTTCTGGAGCGATTATTCTCAGCGGTAAGGTCAGTCAGGTGGAAGAAACTAAATGACCAGAAAGAAAGGTTTGCTTTAAATGTATCTTAAGATCTCTTTGCCCGTTACTTTAGGCCTCAATAAACTCCCCAAAACCCTCTATAAATCCTATATTCCCTTATTAAAATCCATATTTTTGAATGGATTACCTCAGTTTTCGTAAGCTACCTTGTATCCTACATATACAGATCCTGCCCTCAATGCTCAATGATAATCATGTTTATGTACATTAAGTCCAAGTCCTTTAAATCCGACTTAACTGGGCTTAAAGGCTGAAACATATCCACCCACTATATACCTCTATTTCTCCCGGTATGTATATATATATATATATATATTAGAGATATATAGCCATGACATTGTCGCGCCTTTAACGGCAAACACGTGTTTCGATTTCCGGGGGATTTCACGCATTTTTCACTTGTTTCGTTTCGCAAATTTCCACCAGAGTGAAAACCCGAAAGTTTCCCAAAAATCGAAAAAGGGAAAACAGGGACAGATAACAGGTAGAGAGAGGATTTGGCACGCCCAGCGGTGGACAAACACCTACGCATCGGACACGCTCAATGCTAATGTCCTGCGTCGAATGTCCTGCTGGAATTAGCGAGTCTCCCGCATACTTTTTTTTCTGGGGATCTGTGAAGGAAATTCGGGGGAGATCCATCAAAGAGGGATCCCTCGTCTTTCTTCTAATCAATGAACCATTTCTATCCATATCGATCGGCGAGTGTAAAGTGAAACGCAATGTCGTGAAATCATAGAAATCACTTTTCATGCCAGGACAATGGGCCACAGGATATTCCAGCGAAGTCTTTTCATTCGAATCGCGGCATTGTCTCTATAGAGGATACTGGATCTGAATCTGGCTTTTGCTCGCTCTAAAAACTCACTGACATTGATTGCCTCTGATAGTTTATGGAGACCAAGGACCTGCATGGGTATTTTTTTTCCTTTTTTCGAAAACTGAAATACGGACGGACACGTGTGCCTGGCATTGTGAATGTTGTTCGGTATTGTTGATTCTGCGGTTAGTTTCTCTCTCTTTTAAAATTCTCATCATGTCAACAATCAAGTCAAACTCTGGATCACGTATCCTTTTATCCTTTTGGATCAGATCACCGGAGCAACTGCACTGTAAAGTCATTTATGGTAACTACCGCCAGTTCACACTGTGCTAAATGTAGCGTAGAAATCAATACAGAACTAGATCAGGGTTTCTCTGGGATTAGATAAGCGGCAGGATATATATTTTGAGGCTCTGATGATCCACCAGGGAATACATGTCCTGCTGTTAGCTAATCAGAGCGAGTCCTGTGGAGATGACAGGCCAAATGAGTTGTCTTCTTGTTGCTTGTTTTGGGATATCAGTTTGATTGGTTTGTTTAAGAGATCTTCAGGTGGATATTAAAGATTGCAGATCTAGCTGAGATTTTTAAGATTTTATTTTTTTCTTTTCAGTTTCCTGGAAAACGAGGTTGTACCTTACAAGGCAGCGACTCCTTGTAATAAAATATCGAAAAATGTAAGTGATAGCTGCTTAAGAAAATGTTTTTTTTTATATCCAAATATTTTGAGATATATTCCTGAAAATTTCTTTGAATCGCTTCCTTGTTAGTTTTAAATCGTAAATATTTTGCCAGCAGTCCTGGTAGTTCCTGTATATCCTTCCTGGTATCCAAAACACTTGACCTTAAACCCTGAACAGCTCAATTGGAGAACTGGAGATCCAAGAGGACGACGGCTACCACTCGATGTCGCCTCATTAAGGAGCTACCAGGAAAGAGAGTCCTGGCCACTAGCCACTGGCCACTGTCCGATGGCCACTTGACGCCTGGTTAAGTGCGAAATTTAACAAGAGTTTCAAGAGTTAACTTGGGAGTACACTCCAAGGATATACTATATATATATATAGAGATGTTACCCTTGGAAACATGCGCTCTCGTATTTTGACACATGGGTCATAAATCTTGGGCGGCGAAGCGATAGCGACGGCGACGCCGTCATAAAGTCACATAATTCAAAACTACAAAGTACATTCTACCATTTACCATTTACCATTTACGATTTACCATTGAGATTTTACAAGTACAAGTAGATGTACAAGTCGCAGGACATCTGACGGGCACAAGTGTCCTCTGGCCCATGTCCTTGGGCTGTTGTCTTTTCCGTTGAATTGCGACATGATAGAATAACATCGCAGCTCGTATTTCCTGAGGGGCGCACATCTACAAAAATAAATAAACGACCAGAGCCGAATCACCAGAGGATACTTTGGAAATGTCCTGCGTCTCAAAAAAAAAAAAAAAAAAAAAAAGGAGATGCAAAACAAATACGCACTTCCTGCGACAAGGACTAAAGTGGCGCACAAAAGAAGTTACTTCCTGGCTGAAATGAAAATGAATTTATTGCAATTGCCCCATGACATTTGAGCTACAGGATCGGGATCGGGATCGGGATCGGGATCGGGATCGGGCATCAGGGATCAGCTTCAAGGATCAGAGCTGAGAGAAAACAGAAAGCAGAAATCCATGTTCTATATAAAAAAGGATATATGATTCGAGTCTGAAGTCTTAGCTAAGATTGCATAAAATACCAGAGCTAGCCTATTAAAGGACATTGGCTTAGCCGGGTATTTTGACACCTAAGGCCGGACAGGTCTTGGCCATTCGGGACATCCCGGCCAACCCGGGCATCCTTAAGCTTCTTTTGATATCCGGTAACAATGCCAAAAGACGAGGCCGAGACGATGTCTGAGTTTCGTTTCCTGGTTCTATCTTAAGCTGACATACAATCACATTTCGCATTGTCCTTAAAGACCAAACTACCTACTACATATCCTTCGCTTCCCAACTTCCTTTTTCCTCCTGTCTCTCTCTGCATCATTTATGTTTTTTTTTTTTTTTTTTGAGGAAAAATATTCGATTTTTTTTGGCAAGACGATATGTTTCCTGTTCCTTCGAAGATCTTTGTCGTGGCGGGGCGGGGTCAGCGATCCTTGTGCGCCTGATTTCCTCTCGATCGAAAGGAAGGACCCGTTTGCACGTGTCCAGCACAATTTGCATACTACTATATATTCCGAGGGCGTGTCCTTTTTCCTACTAGACGACCCACATTCCTGCATATCATCTTGGCACACGCCTGAAAACTTATTAACATTTTTTTTTATACCAAATACCAAATACCAAATAGCAAGGGGGTTGTTTAGTTTTCCTTAAATTAAAATTATCTTTTAAAAGGGGGTAGCGGAAGTGCATTTCATGGGTCTTGGACAGCTCTCAGGACAATAATAAAAAGCCCTGGCGCACCCCAGACACGTGGATCGATCCAGTCCAACATCCAACTTCCAATTTCCAACTTCCAGTCCACTTCGTCCTCTCAGCCGTGACTGCCTATTTCCGCTTTCGAAGGCTCACGGCCAATTTACGCGCCATTAACAATGCATTTCGAAATTAAAACTTGTTAGGGAATAAAAATATATAATATATGTAGTCGTATTCCTCCTATTCGTAGTCCTTGTTGTTTCCGGTCGGGTGTTAAGTTCCTTGTGGGTTGTCATGGCTATTATTCCTGCCTCCTTCAGTTGCAAGTTTTCTGAGTCATTTCTGAAGCTTTGCTACATCTACGAATAATTTACGATCTCGAGGGTTAAATGCACTTGAATTTTAAGTATTCGTTTTCATATTTCCATAGATTTTACGGATAAGATTGGGAGATTTTTCAAACACACACCGCTTGATCACCCTCGACCCGTGTCTAAGAAATTTCCAGATCTTCGGGGTTTTTAATAAGTTTTAAGAAGGTTTGAGATACATTGAAGGGTAATTTTTAAAGTAGTTGCTTCTATTAGTTGTTTTCGAGAATATCAGAGTTCAAAATTTACTTTAAATTATTCCAAAAAGAGTTGTTTTTGCAGAAACTAGAATGCTGTAAAGGAAACTTTGTTTTTTTGAATAAAAAGATTAAAGTATTTGTTTTGATATTGTTTTTTGTTTTTATTATTGCATATCAATATTGTTGGGTTCTTAAAAGTAATTAGTTTAGTGTCTTCCATGCTTACAACAAACTTAGAACTATGAAAAAAAATATGTTTTATATCATTGTCTTCCATGGCTTAGATTAGGGTTTTAAAAAAAAATTGGGTCTGGGTTTGGGACTGGGTCTGTCCCACTCACTCACTAAGGCAACATTTTTTGTTATTTACAATTTGTACAAGTTTTGGTTGGTTGTTGGTTTGGTTTTGGGTTTTCACTGTTCCTGCCAGGACGAGATGTAGTCGAGGAGCTCCTCGTCGTCGGGCTGCTCGTCGCTGAAGCTGTCGAAGGACTCGAACTTGAGGTCCCGATGATTGGGCATCTCCTGCTTGACATAGCCGGAGCCGGAGCCGGAACCGGAACCAGAGCCGGAGATCTCCGAGCCGGAGTAGGAGGGCGTGGGCGAGGCGGAGTGGTAGGAGTGATGGGCAACAAACTGGTGGCTCTCCAGGCTGTCGCTGTAGTCCTGGTCGTTGTAGCTGCCATCGTTGCTGCTCTCATCCGCCGAGTTGTAAAGGGCACGAGCCGATCCCGAGCCGGTGCCATCGTCCAGCATGTCCTGGAGACCGCGAATGTACTCCACGGCGATGCGGAGCGTGTCCACCTTGGACAGTTTCTTGCTGGCACCGCGTCCACCATTCGACAGAGTATTGATCACGCTCTGGGGCAGATGCTGGCGGAGATTGACGAACCCATTGTTCACCTGCTTGACGCGATTCCGCTCCCGGGCATTCCTCCGTGCCACCGAAGGCAGCTGCTCGCCGTATGGCATCGTATTGTAGTTGTACTTCTTCTTGGCCATCATCGGACCCACATTGGAGGGGCTCTGCATGTTCTGCAGTTGGCTATTGCCCAGTGGCATCTTGGGAGCGATCAGCTGATGCTGCTGCTGCTGGCTGAAGAGCTGTTGCTGTTGCAGCAACATGAAGTGCTGCTGCTGCTGCTGGTAGTTGGTGTTGCTGGTATTGCTGCTGCAAATGCTCGTCATGGTAATCCTTGCGAGTTGGTTTTGCTTGCTGGCTGGATGGCTAGTGCTAGTGGTTGTTGACTGTTTGGAATCAGATTCCGTAATGATAAACCTTGTCCTGGCTAGGGGCCTTAAATACCCAAGGAGCGCGGTCTGCGCCGCGCCGGCAGAGGCAGAGCAACAGAGGCAGAAACCGAAACCGAAACGGCAAAGGCAACGGCGACATCAACCCCTGTTTTCTACCTGACCCCCGGAGTCCTTGTGCCCTTTTTACAAGTGATCCTGAAACGATCGTCCCTTTCGTTTTGTGTGCCTAGTGCCTGGTGCCTGTGGGTGCCTCCTCCGACTCCCTACTCCCTACTCCCTACTCCTACTATACCTACCTATCGCCCCTCTCTGTCGCACCCTTATTGGACCCTCTCTCTCTACCCCTGCGAGACACAATGTCCTTTTGTCCTGGCTGTCGCTCGTCTTCTACTTTTACTACAATATTTTTCCTTTCTGCGTTTGCGTTTTGGGAAAATCGAGTCTTAAATCTCCGATCTCCAAGATCCTTGTCATGGGCAAAAAAAAAAAAGAAGGACGAAGGACTTGAATGCACTTCCACTTTTGTAGATGTCGTTTGCATTGAAAGCAAAAAAAAAAGAATAGAAATCGAGTCTGGGGGGAGAATGAAATTCATTTATGGAACTTGATATAAAATGTGATCCATCATGTGAAAGAAAACGAAATGTAAAGACGACACTAAGCACTTTTCACTATTTTCACTTTTCCTTATGAATATTTATGAAATTTCCCAGACTCGCCGCCGGTCGGGTGTCCTTGAGGGAACTTAAAACTTGTTTACGTTATTTGTTTCTTTGTCAGCCACATTTGACACGTGCTTCCGATCAGTTCCGATATTACCATAAGCTCCAGAACAATAATCATATCGACAGACCCGCGGCAGACAAATCCCACAAGTGTGTGCTGCATCATGAATACCAAAGGGGTACCCGACCCATGCCAAGAAAGAAAAAAAACAACCAATAATATCATAAATAAGGAAAGGAATCATTAAAAAAATAAGAGGAAAAAAACGAGGAAATATAATTTGCATGGACTTCGTCACGAAACTGGCGACGCCGCCTTGACATTGATATTGACAGTATTCGTCGGAATCAAAGCTCCAGTCTTTATACCATACATCCAGACATAATCCTTTTTTTTTCCAAAAAAGTTCTGAAAGAAGGCGCTACACCTCGAGAAATATTCTAAATGCAAGGCAAGAGCCTTAAATTATAATCAAAATCAAAATCAAAATCTAGTGCCTAAAATTTAAAAAAAAAAAGCTCGGGGGTAACTGTTAGAAAACACCATAAAAATGTTTAATATATTTAATAAATGAAAAAATATAAATAAATAAAAAATTTGTAAACAACACCGCCCTCCTCCTCGATTCTCAAAAGGGATACTTAATCACCTATAAAAACCCAAATAATAGATCTCTCCTCCTCGATTCTCAAAGGTTGTACTTAAGAACTTAACAAAGATCAAAATTTAATACTTAAAATATATTTAAATGAATTTTTAAAAAATAACGCCCTCCTCCTCGATTCTCATAAGGGATACTTAATCACCTATAAAAACCCAAATAATAGGTCTCTCCTCCTCGATTCTCAAAGGTTGTACTTAAGAACTTAGCAAAGACCCAAATTTAATACTTAAAATATATTTAAATTAATTTAAAAAAATAACGCCCTCCTCCTCGATTCTCAAAGGTTGTACCTAAGAACTTACAAAATACCAAAATTGAATACCTAAAAAATACTGCAATGTATTTTTAATAGAAGAGCTCTCCTCCTCGATTCTCATGGGGGGTACTTAAGAACCTTAAAAATACCAAAAATTTTATTCTTCAAAAATACCAAAATTTTAATACTGAAAAAATACTAAAATTTTTTTTTTGCTTAAATTAATTAAGAAGTTGCGTAGATATTATATAACCTACCGATATATGTTTTAAACAACTAAAAGAACTCCATATGGGCCCGATAAGACTTATTTTCTCCCTAAAAGTTGAAACTAACAGCAACTCTTTGATTTTCTTCAGTGTAAGAACCATACCTCATTAACTTGTGACTCAGAATTTTTTATGCCGGCAGTTTGAAGTGAGGAAGAAGGTTTTCTGCCAGCCCGCTCCCTCTTTTTATAAAGCATTCATAAAATTGTAAAAAAACGGAGAATTGTTCTGTAATCGAAACAGAAACTGGCTCAAAAAGTGCAGAAACAGAAAGGGAAACTTTGTTGCCGACCAGGGGCGTACCGTTAGCAAGGGGGAGGCGTAATAAGATTGGGCCAATAAATGAATAAAAACCTTGATTAACCCAAAAAGAATAAACCGACGATGAAAGCAGCTGTCAGAACAAGATCAGGGAATATGAAAATTTAAAGGAGGAACTCTGAAAAAAATCTGAAAAGAAATAAAAAAACCATTTTCCATTTTAATTGGTTTTTAAAAGCTGTGGAAATTCTTAATGCATTTCTAATATTCTGAATGAAAATCGTTTGCGTCATCACCTGTACGCCTACTCCTTGAAAATACATGAAACAAGGACAAACCCTTTTTGTTTTGGAGCCACTGTTCAATTTTCTTCAATCACACCCACAAAAAAATCGGAAAGATTATGTTTTGGTAGCATTTTAATTAGCCGCGGAATTCGAATGATTAATTAAACTGCATGAGATGGGAAAAGTGCAGGTAAATCTGGCAGGTAAATCCTTTAAATCCTTTCACGCAGGACCTGCAGGGTTGTCAGGTGCCTATCGGAGGCTGGTAGCTCAGCACCCCCTGGTGTTTGTCTTGAAAATGTGTTTTGGAATGTTTTCCAATTGGCATTCGCAGCCTGGCGACATCTGCTGGTCGAGGTTCCTGTTACAGGATTCTTGTAAGGATCAGGATATTAGGGGATGAAAAGGTAAGTAAAGGAATTTTGTAACCAGTTTTGTATCTATTTTTGGGGAATATTTCGAAATTGTAAAAAAAAAAATTTAAAAAAATTCTAAAATCAATTTCCAAATGAACTTTTTAACATTATTTTGTTGAAGATCCAATTAAGGATGATTTCATTTTTGATTTTTAAATGTTTATTATTATAATCCTGTAATATCTTTCCACTAAAAGATCTATACTAGATCTAAATTTCAATGATCTATAAGAATCCTTTCTTTTCTGAGAAGTTTTGCATCCTTCTTTCTAGCTCGCTTTTTGTCAAAATCTTATCTTTTCTAAATACAATTAATTGTATATTTTATGGGCTTGGTGTTCATTAACACTAATTGGAATTCAAAACATCAGCTACTGGCGGACAGCTACTGGAACACACTTTTGACCCTTTGAACCGCTAAACCGAAATCGGAATAAGAAATAATAATAAATCCGGTCACGTACGATCTGGACAAGTGTAAGACGTGATGAACGGGATCGGGATTTGTGAGTTACAGTTACGGTTTTTGGTTTGGAGTATCTTTTGGATACGATACGATATCGTAAGCGTGAAATCTGTCAGCTTCGATGTGGCTCTGGCACGATCTTGGTAAAGATCTATATCTATTTGTCACATCACATTAATTTGACTTTTTATGGGTGTTCCTGCTTGGTTTTTTTTTTGTTTTGGGTGAAATATCTTTCGGAAGGATCGTTAAGCGGAAATTGTGACTTTCGGTAAAAGGATGAATGAAATGAAAGCCAAGTGAAACCTTTCCATGATGAAGTTGGAAAAAAACGGAGGCTTTTTTTTATGATATTTTTTCGCACGATCGCACCTAATAACGGTAATTTACACGCAGGCTACTTGCGATAATTGCAACAGCAAATGTGCTGACAGGCACAGGATACGATTGTGCCTCCTGCATATCCCCTTCTTGACTTGAATCCAAAAGGCCAAAAGCCAGAACCAAAACCAAAACCAAAACCGAATCCAAAGCCAAAGCCAAAGCCAAAGCCAAAGCCAAAGCCAAAGCCAAAAGTTAAACTCAAAGTCGAACCGCGCTTCCCGATGAACTGAGTGAGATAACACTTCTCGACTAAATCAGCGGCAGGGCTTCGGTTATTAAAAACGGCAGTCGAAATCGGTTGGATCGGGATATATACACTCGAAAGAAATTCTACTTAGAATTGTAATTGAGATACTTGCCAGGAAATCCCAAAAATTTTGATAGAAATATTACGAATCATGAAAGGATTGGAACTTTATGAAGAGAAAAATCTTGAAAAAAAGACAATCCCTTCTGAAATTCGTAATATTTCCTAAGCTATATAATATAAATTGTATTCCATTGATCCTTTTTTTTTTGTATTTATTGTAGGTCGTTTTTCCCAGTGTCTTGGCGGTGGCGGCAGAGCTTGATTGTTGTGGTAACCGAATACGCACCAAGTGCGAAAAAATGTTGTCGAGGTGTGAAAAATAACTGGCCAGGAGTTGGAGTGTTCATTGAGCATCGAGGGAAGGGACGACAGTGGATCCAAGGAGGAGTACGAAAGGAGTACCAGGTGAGTACCAGAGGATGATGAGGAGGATATCTCCTCCCGGCTCCTTGCCTCTGCCGGGGCATGCATCGAAGGTGTTGAAAGATTTGCGCTTCTAAGAAACGTTTGTCGTTGTTGTTGTTGCGATTTCGGTGGCTTGATAGCCGAAGCTGCTACTTCTCCAACTTCTTCAGATTGTATATAAATATATATATATATATATATATATGGTATATAAGTGTGTAAATGTTCGTGGCGAGCGAGCGGCCCCCAGATGATATTTGTCGATGGTGTCGAGGTGTTAAAATTACCCCAAAGGTACATAATAATTACCTTAAATTGCAAAAACAGCGAAATAAATTTTGCAACCAAGCAAGGAGGAGAGCCAGAAGGGACAAAAGCCGCACCTCACCTTTGGCGGTAACTTTTGAAGCGTGCCGCAGCGTTGCCAGACTTTTTTTTTGTTGTCCGATGTCAGCTTGTCCTGGAGGAAGGTTGGTTATATACGAGTTCAGACCGAGAAGGGCATGCAAATGGGGCGTGTGTCCTCCATAAAAATTGAATGCTGTCGCCGTAATTAAGGCTCAAGAAAAATGACAGTCGAAGCCTGTTAGCCAGGGGCCGATCTATTTAATTAATTGCTAACAAGTTGAAAATGTTTCAATGGTTTATGGGCACACGGGTTCGGGTGCAAAAAAAAATATAATAAAAAGCCAGGACGAGCATCCTTGGTGGTAGCGCTTTGGGCCGTTTTCTGAGACCATCAAGACAAATTGTGATGGCTTTTGTTGTTCGGTTGTTGCTTTTGCAACAAGAAGATCGTCTCTGGTCACCGATGCTGTTAACTTGATGTTCTGGTTCTTGTTTTTGGGTGGTAAGATATTGTCGTCCTGCCAGGGTAAAGGATTTTGGATTGAAAAGAATTGGTTTCATCAGTTTCGGAAGAGTATGGAAATAATTAATCGATATTGTTATAGAGTATTTATTTCAAAAACAGTGATTTTTTAAGTCCTTGGAATGCTGGAATCTTTTCAAAAGTTTTCTTTGATGTTGCCAGACTTTGTCCTATACCATACCTATTGGGGTCATCAAAAATTATTTCTGAAATCCACTTTTCGACATTTTAGGCTTGAAAATAGAAAGGTTTTGGAACCAAAATTGTTGTCATGTCCGTTAGGGTCAATGCAAGTCTACTTCTCCCCAAAATTCAAGCCTCAACCCAAAGTGTTGACATTTTAAACAAGAAAATCGAAAGGTTTTAAACCAGATACTTAAACTCATATGTCAAAGAACCTGTCCCCGGAAAAAGTGGCTAAAAGAAGTGGCTAAAAAGCTGGCAACATGGCCCGATCGTGCGAATCGCATTTATCAATGTGAAAAATGAGTTGTGAGGCGGCAATTATCATTAAAAGTAACATGACTGCCGTCAACGTCCTGTCCTAGCAGTCCTGTCTCCAGTTACTCCCTGTCCTTGCATATTTCAGACTCTTGAGGCTCTCTCTCTCTCCAAAGACATTCCAGATGTATAGAGATTGATCTAACGCTAATTAATGATTAAGAGCCGCCGATTTTGGACACCCGTTGTTTGGTCAAAAATTATGCAAAAGGCAGCGGTGGTGCTGGCGGAACCCAAAACAAACAAAAACACAACGAATGAGGTTCGAATGAGTTTGCGGTTCGAATATTTATGGAGTGATCGCAGCGGGTGGAAAACGATACAAAAATATACAAGTAGCACACGCCGGCAGTTCGCAGAAATCCACGAGATACTTTTCTGTTTTTTTTTTTTGATGGAATCATTCTAATGCCTGGCCGGCCACTGGCGCTCTCTTGTTACAATTTTCATTTCTTTGGAAAAAAAAAACAAAAAATTATGATTGTTTTTGGATACTTTTTGCCGCCGTCCTGATGTAATTTTTCATGTGCAGTTTTTTTCGATTCTCGGCGGTCAAGATGCAATTAATCTAAATCCAATTATAAGACAAAGCGGGTCAGGCCGAGGGCCATTAAACGAAGTGCATCCCGTGTATCTTTCGTATCTCAGAGCTCACAGCTCACAGCTTAGAGCTCAGGGATACGGAGCAAATGTATCTGTATCTGTATCTCCGGTTCGGAGGCAGAGGGAGATTTTAGTATTGAAATCAATACATTTAGCAGTCTTTTGTTGGAGAGGATCACTTCCTCTTGCTTTCTGGCCCCCCGAGGGAATGTATCGCCGAGATTCGAGCAGCAAAAAAAAGCCAGCATATCGTATTACATTTCCACCGGGAATCGTCTTGGGGTTGGGAATCGCGGTCCGGTCCAGCTAACAAGATGCATGAAGTGTTTAAATTGGTGTTGAACCATATTACCCCTTGACTGGCCCCAAGGGTGGTGTGTGGGTCCAGCAACGAGTCATTATAAATGCTTACTGGTGGGTTTTATTCCATTTTATTTGCTTACAATTATAGAAGAGGTAAGAGGTAAAAGGGGAGAATATCACTCATTTATCATTCAAATAATTAATAGAATTGAAACAATTTCTTTAAATCTTTTCAAGCCTCTCTTATCTGTAAAGTATTATTTTCAATTTATCTGCACTCCCAGTACCTCCCACAAAAAACCATCTAGTTTATAGGGAAACCTACCTACCGTCTCTATCTATTCCACCGATCCTGCCAGTCTCTCATCATTTTTTTTTTTTTGCCATCATTAGGCCGCATAAATGGCAATTAAAGACGGCGACACGTTCCAGCACTTTGGGCACCGAAGTGAGAGATCGAAAACAAAACAATATGTTTCCCCTGGACGGGGGGAACTCCACAGCCACAAGCAAAGGCATTTAAAAAAGATTCCAGGGTAACGATACGTGGACGGTGTAAATTTCCACAAACTGCGATGACCAAACACAAAACGCCATGAAACTGAGAAATATGAAATTATTAAAACTACAAGGTCCGAGGGCCTCTTATCCTTCGTCCTTTTTGTGTGTCTCTGGCTAGATGCGCTGCCAGATAAACCAAATGGAGAAATAATATATAAAAAGTGAGGGCTATTAACGACCGCAGGATCGAGCCAGGATCGGTGCAGGATCGCTGCAGGATCGCTGCAGGAGCGGAAAATAAAAACGTCAAGTCATGGGGGAGAATATCTTTCTTTCTCTGCTGTCTTATTTTTTCGTTGTCTTTAGGTGTTAGAGAGCTGGCCGCGTTAAATAAGTCATAAATTTCATTGACTTTATCCTGGAAGTCTATCAATTTTTCATATTTACCGCCATTGTCCTTGATAATCCTTTTTATTTCGAGGCATCGAGCGAGGGGGGCAGCAGCAGCTCACTTATGCGGGGTCCTCTATCGGTTGCCTTGTAATTGTCAGATTCAAAGGAATCAAGTCGCATAAATCGTAGGACTTAGGGCTTAGGGCACCCAAAATTAAGATACTTATCGTCTGGATACGAGTGCTTCTCGATTTCAAGGCTGTGTGGTCTGTCCCGGCTCTGAACTTTCCTGATGGGGATAAGTAGGAGTACCAGCAAGTACTCGGTAAGATTTCTGTCTCCAAAAAAAAGGTTCAAATCGGCTTAGTTTTTATTGCGGACAAGAGCTCAGCTGGGACTTACTTGGTGGTTTTTTTCTGACTTTCAGGTGCCTTCCAGCTTGGCAGATTCATCTAAAGGGTCAAAGCCCACCAGGGATGCCCTTAACTTTGCCAAAAAACATAAAATTTGTAAGTAGAATAGAAAGAAAGATATCTGTAATAAGACTTCATCAAATTGTGGTAGAACTCTTTCGATCCGATAAAGAAATTCCTTGAAACTGAATATCAAAGCTCAAGCTTCAACTCTTCTGGTTTCGGTGCCTTCTTAATTTGTTTAATTTTGTTGATTATGCTTTCTCCGGACTTGGTAGAGATCTCGGTTCCGGCCATCGATCCCTGATCCATGGACTCGAGCTATTTGCGTGCTCGGCGGCTATTTAAATGCCATCTCCGATCTCCTTTCAAGGGACACGCGTGGCTGTCATGCGATCCCAGTCCAATTAGCCGAACCGATCTGAAAAGCTGGAAGAAAAAAAAACTGAAACCGAGAAGCCCCCCAACCAAAATAATACGAGATGAATGAAAATTTGTGGCCAAAGTGTTGATAACTTCATTTCAGGCTAGAGAGAGGGCCAGGACCCCACAGGAAATGCGCTAAACACATTTTAATTATACACAATAGAGCTGATTAAAATGCAATTTGCAATCTGAAAGGGGAGGCATATCAATTGTCTTGCGATCTGGAGAGTCGACTCCCTGGCCAGGGTCTCATCCAATCCAATCCAATCCAATCCAATCCAATCCATCCTGCAGCTGGCAACTTTGGGTAAATAAAGTCATTAAAATGGGATCAAAATTATGGTGCAATTACGTTTTTGGGTGGCCAGCGAATTGAGGCGATTTCAATTACCTTTTGATCATGGCCATTAGTCAGGAATAATAAAAAAAAAAAAAAAAGATTACACCAAAAAAGTATACAATATATATTGAATAAAATAAAGAATCCAGATCTGGGTTGAGGTAACCTGAGAGCCCACAAGGGCACATGCCACATGAGGCTGGAAAATTCGAAAATTAGCCACGGCCGTGAAAAAAATGGCAAAAATATACAAACAGTAGTCCCTGCTACTGTGCAACGAATCTCGGCAACAGCTGGCCCAAAAACCAAGTGTCTTAGACATCTGTTTGGTGCAACCGGTCTTGACCTTGTGACCAGAACTAAATTCTTGGCCATGAATTTCATGGCTAGTCCAAATATTGACACCGATGTCCCCTGTCCATGCAAATGTGAAATTAATTTCACTCGCATCGGTTTTGCTCAGTTGGAGATGTTTCTTTCAAAACTCATTTGAAACTCATTCGATACAGATTTCTGTTTCTGTTTATTTGGGAATTTCTATTTACTTGACTTGCTTTTGACCTTTAAACTTGTCAAGTGTAAGTTCAGTTTATAAAAAGCTGAATCCATTTATGAATGAAAAGTTCGCACGCTTAAACCAAATCGATGGAGAGTGCAGCAGCAGGAAAAAAAATTGCAAAAGGGGCAAGACACACGCGAGATCCGAGGTTGCACCTGATAATTGACAAAACCTGCCAGTTTGGAGGGCCTTTCTGCGTTTGGCTCTTGAGGAACGGGAAGTTGGCCAAGACAGCAGTTGGCCAAAACAGTACAAAAAGTGCAGCAAAAAAAAAAAAAAAAAACAGGAAAGAAAGCAAATCTTGGGGCTTTTAAATGTGAAGAGGGAATACTCTGAAAGACATAGTTTTGTTCCAAAGTATAAGAAAACTTTTGTTAGAAATCACTTAGCAAGGTTGACTATTTCCTTATAATATTTTCTAGCAAACCTCTTTCCTTAACCAACAACCAAGCTACTCCATTAAAGGGTATCCTTTAGCGCCGCTTGGATTTCATTTGTGTAAATGTTTCCCAATTGAGGTTTTGAAACTGCGGTTGCCCGTCAAGAGAAACCAACAAAATCCAAATAAAATCTATAGAAAAGTTACAGAATATCCAGAAAGTGAAGAGTTCGTGGAAGTGGCGCACTTTTGTTTATCCACGACAGAGCATCTCGTGGATACATGTGTATCTTTGTATCTTGGTATCTTTTTGTATCTAAATATTTGCGGTCGGCGGACAAAGGAGTGAAAGGATCGCTCTATTGGGTTGCATCAAAAAATATCCTTCGGCATGGCTGTCAAAACAAATATTCTTAAATGGCATAACGACATCCAGAAGTGGCAGGATTCTTTATTTCCAAAAAGGAGTAAAGGGATAATGTTTGGTCATGGCGCAATCCTTTTTTTCTCTCTTATTTTATTTGGGTTTCCTTTTTTTAAAACTGTGTCCGATAAACTCTTGAACTCTTTGGCTGGAAATGGAACTCTAGAACTCTTGAGATCTTTTTTCGGGACTTGCGTTTGGGTTTTTTTTTCGGCTTTTGGCTCGGGTTTGCTTTGTACGCGTGGCTTATGTGGAGATGCCGCATCCTGCGCCAACGGGTAATTACAGATCATGATTTATGGCCAGCTGACCCGGCCCCAACAACAACAACAACAGCTAAAACAACAACAACATAAATAAATACAAAAACAAAAGCTACACCAGCCATCGATCGATCAGTTCAGCTCTGTCCGCCCATTTTGGCCCCTTTGGGGCAACTACGAAAAAAAATCTCCGTCGCAGATGCGTCGCTCTGTCTTTGTTTTGCGTTTTTCGCATTTTATGCAAATAAATAAAAAGATCACTAAAGCAACAGCAACAGCAACAGGAACAGGAACAGCAACAGCATCCATGCAGCATCATCCATGAGGCAGAAACTGCAGGCGAGTGTTTGACAAAAGTCGAGAATCTCGAGCAACGCCACCGCAGAGATTGATGAAGACCAAAGACCAGAGGACATCAAAACTATTTGCCGCGTTTTTTCTACACAGAAAGAAATAAGGGGAAAGAAAATATAGAAATTTATTTAATCTGAAAACAGTAATACAGAGAAAACTGTCTCAGTTAAAGGCTTTAAAAAGATATATCTCTAAGATGGACTTTCGAGATTCTTTTTTGGACTTTTAGAAACTTTTAAACAATAAAGGTTCTCTGCAGAGTTATAGTTTCTAAAGATTTCTTTAATAAATATTTCTAAAATATATACAAAATCAATTTTTCACAGTGCTTTGATATAATTGTTTGCGGGTCGCAGTCATTTTATGGGCAAAATCCATATAATCCATCAAAGAACATCTCAGACGTTTCGTGTTACGTGTTCAGGAATTTCAATGTGAGATCTGTAGGCAAATTTTTATAGGTTTTCGTACATCTTTCTTATTTTTATCTTAATTTACATATTTTTTTTTGGCATTAGAAACAAGTGAGAAGGGCACGTGTTTTGGCCAGGAATTGGTTTGTCATCGTAGTCATGGTCGAATTTTTCAAAATTTCGCCTAAAAATTACGCCTCAAGTGGTTGGCAATTAGAGGTTGGTGTTTTGTGTTTTTGTTTCACGCTCTAATGGGATTATCAGATAGTTTTTGAGTCAAAAACTTAGCCATGATGGTGGTCTTGAAACTGAAATAATACGAAAGTGCTTCTGAGGAGGTTACACCTATTATGGGATTACGAATGTAATTCAGACCTCAGAGTTAGCACCTTGAATTTTGTTTTCCTTAACACAAGATCAGGAAGAAGGAAAAACCCTCCTGGGTGGGATCATATCATAAAAATTATTACACCTACCGGCGATTAGTAGAAGAAATCCTCGTTTCGGGATTTTTTCCAGGACGCTGAATTTTCCGCGATTTACCAATTGTCCAGGCGCCGCCGTGTTGTACTTATTAGGCCCGAAACTTTTGCCCTTTTGACCTGCGTTCGGGTCAGGTAAACCCTTTTCCGGGCAGGTGGAATCTTAAGTCCTTGTCCAGGTCAGCAAAGTCAGGGTCAGAGTCATAAAAGTTACGGACCTCGAAAAACGAAAAACTAAAGGTCCAACTCTAGGAATTCCCCGGGCAAAATACAAAGCGTTTTGAATGATCGCAAAATGAGGGACGCGACTCGCGGATCATCATCATCATGGGAAGGACTGTATGGCGCCTACCTAAGGTCCAGCACACCAGCACTCCAGCATTCGAGAATTGGAATCGAAATCGGAGACAGAGTTATCACATTTGGTATGTAACTACATTTATCACAACTTAATATGACAACTCAAATAACTTTTGCCTGGCAGGGTTTCAGGAGTTGTCCGCCTGGCTGGGCCGGCTTGTCACATTTGGCCAACACTAATTGGAACATATTTTTCCCCTTTTAGCCCTCTCATAGCCGTTTTAGCCCTTTTAGCTCTTTTTGGATGATGTACGTGCAGTGCTGACTGCGATTTATGCATCCTCTCTCGGCCCCTTTGGACAAAAAATAAAGATATCAACTCACTGCTACAAATAGTTACCAATCTTACCATTGAGTTAGGAACTTTTTACCCAAAATATATATACCATATATAATATACATGATATAGGTATGCATTGGGGTAGTGTGTGGGCGACCCCACCCGAGGCTTTGGAGGCATCAATAATTCATAACGCTAATTAATAACGCCCCGGTTCAAATGGCTTGCGTGCGCCTCGAGATGAAAGGCCAGAAAGCCGCCACCGCCACCGCCAACGCCGCCGATCAATGCACATAACAGGATAATGAACCCCCTTTAAAAAAAAGATATACACATATATTGTATAAGCCAGAAACTAAAAGTTTGGCTTAAACCCCAGCTCATCCCCGAAAACCTTATTGAAATTCAAATAAATCGGTAACGCTGGCTGGACGACGCCTGCAACTTTTCGCCTCTTTTGATTGCCTTGTTTGGTTCAATATCCTTCCAAAGGGTATACGTAAATCCTTACAATCTATAAGAACTATATCGGGTAATATTATTTTTTAATATTTTAAAAGTTACAGATAGTATTTTGGTTCAATTTTAGGCTTCTCTTCTATTCTTTTGTTGAAAAAATGGATTTCTTTTTAAGGAAACTAATTTGTTAGGAATCCTTTCTGATTATTACCTTTTTAAATAATGCTTTTGGATTGTAAATATTAAATATTTTTATCTATATTTAAAATAAAATATAGCTTTTAATAGAAAAGAGTATTTCCGAAATCCTTTAAACCTTTCTCATAATTTCCTTTAATTTTGTTTGGCTTTGGGTTTTCCTGTTCGCCGCTTTATGTTACTTTATTTTACTTTTTATTTTTTTCAGATTTTTTTGTTGTTTTGGTTATTTTTTATTGGCTATCGGGGCGTTTGCATCGCGCCTAAGGTGTAAAAATAAATGTTTCAAGTAACAACTTCTTAAAGAGCTGAATTATGAGCCAAGTCTGCGACTGAGTTCTGTTTTTTATTTTTTTTATTTTTTCTCTGGGTCTCGGTCTGGCCATCAATCCTGGGTCGAGCCTATAATTTGGTCAAATTTTTCGGTCCTGATTGATGCCAGGCGGTTTCTGTTTATATTTTTATATATATATTTCCCCCGTTTCGGTGTTGTTTTTTAATGCCACAATGTTGCTGGGGCGGCGCGCCAAGAAATCTATTAAAGAACATTCTTTTGATTTAAGCCAAAAAGCAGCTGGAAAATGTAAACTACAAAATCAAATGGCCATTTGTCAGATTCCCAGTGGGGGAGATATGGTGTTGGTGTTGGTGTTGGTGGAAAGGTGAAAGTTCTTCCGGCTAAGCCTTCCCGAAAGAAACCATTTTTCGGGTATCCCAACAAACCCCTTTCCATTTCCACATCCATTTCCATGAGAGATCTCTTTTTTTTTTTTGGGAAACAATTGCATTGAGTTGTCAAGTGTCAGCGTTGACATTGGAAAATAATAAAAGAAGAGACTGCTGGGAGAAGACGACAAAAAGGGCTTCCTTGGAGCAGCAGTTCCCAAGGACAATCGAGGATCCTTTTGTCGTGGCTGCCCCGGCTGCCCCGGCTGCCCTTTCTCTGCCCTTTAATGTGTCAAAATATAGTCTGATCCGCATTCTATTCGGCGTTTGTTTTTCTAATGCAAAGTGATTTATTGTCTGTCTCTGGGTTTTTGTTCGAAAGATCTTGAATATCTTGAATATTGGTGCGTGGGAGCGAAGGATTTATATCTCGGAGAAAGACTTTCTTTTTGTCTCGAAATGGAAAGTGCCAAGTAGGGACACTTTTGATTATAAAGACATCAATTTGTAGGGAAAACACTCGCAAGCCCTTGAAATCGTGGCAAGTCAGGGGCAAGGGAGTGGGAAATCATATTCAGGTGGGTTTTTTTTTAAAGAAATATTTAAATTTTTGGTTTCAGAAATTTTTCTGTTTTTAAATAAGTAATTCCTGATAGAAGAAGTTATCCTTTGGATATTCTTTTGAGGCTTTCCTTTGGATTTAAAGAAACTCCTGATTTAAATATTATATTTCCAAAGGGTAATCCCCAAACTCTACTATATTTTCATATTTTTACTCAAAACATGACGCATCTCCCTAGGAATTTGTGTTTCAATTGCAAATGCAAATAAAATATCTCTCAGATAAGATATAACTATTTGCTATAACTATTTTTTTCCTAGTTCTCTTGTAGCACGTGTCTTTGGCATTATAATATTTTATAATTTTATATTTTGCCCAAATAAAGGCAGTACCTGTACCCCTACCTGGGCTTACGGCCCGCTACCCGATGGCTACCTGGCTGGAAATTATTTATATGGCCAAAAGGGTAAACGCGGATCTGGCTGTTTGGGATTAGTATTAACCATTTATGAGTTACCAGTTACGAGTTGAGAGTTGCAAGTTAGCGAGGCAAAAATTATGCCCAGCAATCTGCATTACAGCCCGCACATCCTGGCCAAAAGGCAATTAATGGTTGGCTCCAAGTGCTACCCGCATAAACTTGGCTAAAAGCGGGCTCCCCAGACCCCCAAAACCCCAAACCCCCAAAACCCCAAACCCTCATACCCACATATTATTTTCAAAGTAATCAAACTTGTTTTTATATATTTCTGATTTTTTGTTTGCTTTATTTCTTCGGCAACAACTTAAGGGTAAGCAAAAAAAAAAATAATTGATTATTTTATAAATAATTTTAATTTATACTGGTCTCGTGGTCTTAAGTTTAGGGTTTACAAAAAAATATTCTTATCGATAGGGTTGAAAAAAAAAAAAATGTTTGAATTCTAATTATCTAGATTGATGTTGTTTTGTAAGGCTGTGAGATTATTTACAATTTGAGGCACTTGGTTCAACTCAACATTGACTAGAAGAGAACAGGATAATGGCAGGACATGCGCCGCCGCAGCAGCGTCACTGCTCCTGCCACAGAGAGATGTAGTCGAGTATCTCCTCGTCGTCCGGAGTGCAGTCCTCCTCGTCCAGTTGAAAATGTTCGTAAGGCTCAAACTTCATTTGGAGCTGGGAATGCGAGTGCGAGGCGTGCGAGTGGGTTTCCGCATCCAGGTCGATGTCCAGGTGGGCGGCCAAGTGCTGGGGAGCTGGCTCGTAGGTGCCCGAGTCGAAGGACATGCTGGAGTTGAAGGAGGAAGTGGGCGAGTGGCAGGACGTGGTGGTGGCCCCCACGGGAGTGGTCGCATTATTGGTGGCAGCCACATTGCTATTCAGGGAGATGGCGGTGAGTGGCTGGTGGGGGAACTGCTGGCGCTGCAGCTGCTGTTGCTGCTGGAGAGGATTGGCGGCAGGATTGGCGGCAGGATAGTAGAGATTGTGGCCGGAGGAGCTGCAGGAGCTGCTGCCGGAACTGTGGCTGCTCGACTCGTCAAAGCAGAGCTGCAGCTGGGACACCGTCTGGCTGACACTCGGTCCACCGTTCAAGTCATCGACCAGGTCCTGCAGACGGCGTATGTACTCCACGGCGATCCTCAGAGTGTCCACCTTGGAGATCTTCTTGTGAGGACCCCGGCCACCGCCCTTGGTCAGGTCGGCGATGATGGACTGGGGGATGTGCTGCCTCAGCCTGGCGAAGCTGTTGTTCACCTGCTTGACGCGGTTCCTCTCCCGGGCGTTGCGTCGCTGGACGGACTGCGACTGGTCCACGTTGTAGGGAGCCGGCGAGGATCCTGCCGAGGCCAGAGCCATGCCTCGCGGCGTATACTTCCGGGTCTTGATCTGAGCCGGATTATTTTGATTTTGATTCTGGTTCTGGTTCTGATTAAGATTCTGATTGGAACTGGAGTTGGAGTTGGGCGAGGGTGCCGGCATTATGTGTTGATAGCGAAAGGCCTTGGTGGCCGTGTTGATTGTGGTGGGAAATAGATCGATCACACTCGATGACATAATGATTTGTAAATATATTTTTTTATTTTGTTGTTGTTGTTTAATTTATTTAGATTGCTTTTGCTTTGAATTGTGATGGAAACACAAACACGTCGCCGTCCGATCGGAACAGAAAACAGAAAAAAATAAGATTTGTACAAGAGTTGCAGAGTTGAAGGTTTTTTGAACTTGATCGTCGAACACCTTGCACAAGAATGAGTCCCTTCGTCCTAAACCCTCATGTTTTGTACCCTTTTGTTCGCCGGAGAGTGGCTCAAACCCCGCAGAGAGCCGAACCCACGGAGAAAGAGTGCTCAACACAGAGAGCGAGATAGTGTGAGAGCGAGCTCCTCGCACAGGTAGCCTGTGCACAGGTAAGACGAACCTTCAGCCACAGGTAGGTGCAGTCTCTCTTTCTCTCACTCTTTCTCTTTCCCCGACTTTCTGCAAAAACTGTTCCCACTCAGGCAGCCTGACAGCCTGAGTAGTCAGTTGAGTAGAAAAAAACTCACTCAACGATCACTCACAACGATCACTCACAAAGCCTGCAGTTCTGAGCCTTCTTCGTTTTCGGTTGGCATGCCAGCAATTTGATTTCCGTGTTAATTAACTTAGCAAAAGTCGCGATCTGAGGGCCGCCAATTTCATGTGCAGCTCACGCACGCCCCTTTATTCATTAGCGCCAAAGGATTTCAGTTGGCTCCCCCAAAAGGCTCAGCTCCCCCACTGCAGCAAGTCCCGGAATCAGGAATCAGGAATCAGGAGGAGTCCCAACTCCGCGACTCAACTTATTAACCATTCAGAGTCTGGCCCGGGAAGGTGTTCGAACA
This sequence comes from Drosophila vallismaia, assembly GCA_035047325.1. NCBI lineage: Eukaryota > Metazoa > Arthropoda > Insecta > Diptera > Drosophilidae > Drosophila > Drosophila vallismaia. Next base: position 6,753,302 of record JAWNPU010000025.1, on the reverse strand, counting down.
ATTTCACATATTCCTCTAATTAAATGATCAAAGGATCACAACTTTTTCACCCAAAACACGCCACATGTGACAAAATATATATAAAGAAAAGTTGTCAAGTACAGTGGATATAGGAAGGGTAATTCTTTATATATATTTTGTAGTCAGAAAAGTATAATTTTTGATACAGAATACAGAACTCCCTTTTTTTTGACGATATATATCTTGGATTAAGACAATTTCAAGTAGAAAGATATGTAAGACCCCTTCCCACTAACCATTTCCCACTTCCGAGTGATCACTGTATCTAAAAAAAGACCATCGATCGATGCATTTGGTCATCTCTGATCATCAACCATTGACGATGATCGTGCTGTCCGGTCGAGAGTTGCAACTTCCGCTTGGTCAAGCTATCGCACTCTTTCCACCGCCAAGATGCCATCTCTTTTCCTTCATTTTGTCACGATCATTAATCGAGTGACAGAAAGAGAGGGCCTGACCAAAATGAAAGAGACACACAGAACGATTTAGCGGCCAGGTGTAAGTCGGCGGCGTTGGATTTTTATTGTTTTGCAAAATTCAACTCGTTCCCTTTGTCAGTCAGCCAGCATTTTCCTTTTTGGCCACATTTGCCAAAAAGTCCCAGGACCCCCACAAAAACCCACAAAATCGATACCAAAACCAAAATCAAAATCAAAAACCGAAACCGCACCGAAACCGAAATCGAAACCGAAACCGAAAAACGGAAAACCTTTTCAAAAACCATGACGGCGCTTCTCTGTGTACTTTGTATCCTTTGACAATTTCCATTTACATTTCTTTCTTTCTTTTCTAGTTGAATTTTTTGCATGCTGCATCTATCAAAAACTTCCTTTTTTGCATTGTAATGGTCGAGGATAGGGTTCCATTATTTTGGCATCATTAACACGTTCATTGTCCTGAAATGTCGCCGAAATTTTTGCCATCCTTTTCCGACTTTCTATTCAAATTTTCACATTTTCACATTTTCACATTTTATTTTTGCATTTCTCCTGGCTGGGTTTCGGTATTGTGGAAATTTTGTGATAAATGCTACCAGAAATGCTGGTGAAATGCCGAGAATAGGGTTGAAGGATCCTTTTGTGGCCAAAGGATATCCCTTTGAAGTGGCATCCATTTGCGCAATGATTGATAGACTTCGATCGATAGAGATCGATACCAGCGTGTAATTATTGTTTTCTTAACATGTTTCCTTAGTTTTTTTCCATCAAAAAGCCAAAAGTCAAATCCTGGTCAAGAATTGTAAAGCCAAAAATGTATCTTACATGCAAATCTCGGGGCTCACATGAGTTGCCTCGTGTCCTGTGACCGGTGAGATCCTAAGTCCCGATCATTATCCTGGCGATCGTATCGGATTCTACCTGATCCGGATGTAATCTTATTCAGCAGGACCTGCAGGATCATATGTGCAGATGATCATGATAATGATGATCACCGAAGCCGGTAGCTGGAGATTATTTTGCTTGAAAAGATCGCCAGGATTTTGCAGAGAACCTAAAGTTTTGGGAAACTCTGATACAGTTTTGGTTTAAATTTTATCATCTTTTTTTTTATCAAACTTTATCTAAAAAAGTCTATTTTGTAATATTTGTTCACCCGAAACCAAAAAGAAAAACAAAAACCATCCCTGAAAAGTTGTAACCTGTAACTTCGGCAACCGGTAAACAACTTTTTATATCCTTTTTGTTTATATCCTTTTATTTTGTTTTGTTTTGTTGCTTTTTTTTGTAGCTTGTCCTGCAACGCTTGGAAGATTTAAATGCGTAATTACTTTGATATGAAGCATAGTTCCGGCCGCGAATGGCCAACAGGAGCAATCAAAAAGGACCAAAAGGAGCAGCGCGTGCGTTAATTGCGTGCAAGTGAGATGGTCATACCAGAGACAGGAACAGGATATATTCCTATATATATATAAAGTATATATATGTTTCCTGATCGGAGCAGTGGAGCGGCGCGTGCGTTTTTCCAACGAAACTTGAAATGCAAAAATGAATGGTTTAATGTTAATTGAAACGAGTTTCCGTGGCCAGGACCTGCCCAGGATCGTCAGAGGAAAGGTAAGTGACAAAGGGGGAGGAGGATATATATAATATATATATGTATAAATATTACACGTGCCAGGACACACAGAAAAAATGTTTTTTTTTTTAATAATATTTCTTCTTTAAGATCATCTTTCTCTTGCAATTTTTGTCCCTAAGAAGGATTTGGTTTAAGAAACTCATAGAAGAATATATTGCTTTTATTCCAGAACTTTATTTTAATGAAAATTGTAATGAAAATATTCAAAATTTTACTCCAGTGCCTTTGATAGTTGTTGCTTTGCGTTCCATTTGTGGGCTTCCTTAGTTTCGTAGTTAATATTTTAATTAAATGCAGGATCAGGCGCAGGACTCGCCCTGGCTGCTGGTCTACCCCGTAGCCAGGACCTTGCCCCCCCGATCGTGCCACACATCCATGGCGACGCGTGGCAGGTGTATTTAAGCGACCGAATCGGTATCGCCGAGGGAAAAACACGGGGCACGGGCTTAGAGAAACATATATGTATAAAAGTATATATAGGTATATGGTATATTGGTCTACCTTTCCCTGATCTGCAGCTGAAAAATAAAACGACGGCACACACAGAAATAAAATGAAAACACACGCTCATTTGCTAGGGGTTGTTGCTACTTCAATTCCTGCTGCTTTTTTCCATTTTTTTTTCCATTTGCCCCGAGATGCATTTTAGTATCCACTTCGACTCGACTGAAAATAGGGGAGCCAAAACCCAAAGTCAGAGTCAAAGATACAAAGATATCGAGATACTGGCGGGGGGATAAAGATACATCCACCAGATACCTGCCAACGGCGCATTGAACTTTGCCCAGAAAAGTGAACCGAAAGTTTAGCTCGTCATTCCAAATCAAACAAAGGGGATGGTCTTCTGATTTCGAGGCCTTTCTTTGCTTTTCTTATATTTTTTGAAGGTTTATTTTAAAGTTATAAAGTTGGTACTCTATTTTTAAGAAAATTAAAAGAATATTTATAGTAAAAGAAAACCACTTTTAAAAGACTTCAACTTTATTTTTATGATATGCGAGTCATCAATCAATCAATCAATTTCATATTCAAATTCACACAGGTTAAGGTATAATAATAATATCTTTTTGTCTATATTATCATAAATTGTATATTCATATTCTAAATTTTTCTATTACTTTTATCGAAGAAAGCTTTGATCATCTTTCAAAGGAAATGTTAAGTTTTTTTGTATATATTATAAAAATGCTAGAATTATTTACAAGAATAGGAATAGAGCGTCCTTGAATTATATATTTTAAAGACATAAACATTATTTTAAACTTTTAAAAGTATCGAAGAAAAACATAGAGCATTTCCCATTCGAATTCCCAATATTTATCTTCCCAACTTTTAGTGGGAATTGTTTTATGAGTAGTCGCGGGCCAAAAAAAAGTTGCTGCTGTTGCTGCTGTTGCTGCTGTTGCTGCTGCTGCCACTGAACTGCAAGCTTGGCTAAGACCGAACCCGATTCCGATTCCGATCCAGATACTCATCCCGATCCAGACAAGTTCGATAGATGGACGAGAGGACAGGAGGACTCGCGGACAGACGGACAAAACTGATAACTATCATTAAACGGCGCGGAGTGTGTTTTGTCCATACAAATTCGAATATATTTCGCTGGTCTGTCTCGTTCTGAGGCCAGCCAGATCTTCATCATTACCCCAAGGATAATGACCATCGAATATAGAATAGAAAGAGACGGGTAGCAGGGGAGTAACAGAGAAGGGTAACAGAGATGGCTAAGCAAACGGCAGTAGCACGCACCATTAGATGCGGTCAACACGAAAACATCTGCTCTTCTGTGTATTCTTTTTGGGGTCAGAATGTAGAAGAATCATTGTCTGAAATAATGAAGGAGCGATAGAGATGGAAACTAAGCAGAGGAAAGAGAGGGGGATAGAGTGGCGTGCGCCATTTTCGAAATGAAAAGTGTTTCTACTTTGCGATGGAACGGAATTCGATCTCCAATCCACAGAACACTGTGTCCTTCTCAATCCTCTTCAATCCTCGCAATCCCCAGTCTCAATCCTGAATCCAATCCTGCTTCCAATCCGATTGGCATCCATGCAAATGAAGCCATTTGGCCAACATATTTATGGCTTACACAGTTGCGGCTCATTAAATTTTAATCAATTTTTCGTGCTCCGCTTCCACGGAGTAGACCGTAAATCGCAGTTTAGTTCGGGATTAGGGCATATAACGTTTAATTTAAAAACGCATAAAATTTTGTAACAATGTCGTCTGCTAGTCGTCCTTCTCGATCACTCGATCCTAGCGTATCCTCCTCATTTAGTATCATTCCCATTTTAATTCCCAGTTTAGCCACAGATCTCTGGATCCCTCAACTTTTTGCGCCTTTTATTGGATGCGACGGCGAAATTCGAACTCGTTTATCTGTTTTTTATACTCTTTCTAGAGGGTTTATGAGTATTTGGTTTATTTTGTAAAGGAAAAGCTTAGAGGTTAAAAAAAGAATGATTAGAAGGGGGAACTTTACAAACTAGAGTTATCTTTTTGTAAAGAACTTTCTTCTAGACTTTGAAAAATGAAAGGATATTTAAGGAACTCTTATAAACCCATTCCAATGGTAGAGTATTTTTTTTGTTTCAACAATTTCGAGGCTTTTTTTTTTTAATATTATTTTTGTAGTTTCTTTAAAGAGCCAGTAGAGCGGCAGCCGTTTATTGATTTTTAATGAAGCGAATGGCATGCGATCGGCCCAGAAGTGGCAAGTGGCATGCGAATGCCAGAGTGAGTGTCTAGCCAATAGATTTGCCAACAAATCATCAATCAGCCAAGGTATTAGCATTAAATTCGACACCAAGAGGGCATCTAATTTGTGTTAATCCTCTGTAGGAGACGAAGGTGTGAACCGTCAGGTGAGAAGTAACAGAATAAAGGTGCGATTCGGGCCAAGACTCGGGCCAAGTCGCCTCAATGGCCAAGTGAACGAAGCCTATTAGTGGCAATTTTAAGCTGATTTACGCAGCAGCATGTTCCAATTAAAGTTCTCGCCTGAGCCTCTTAAAAACTCATTAATCACCCGCCTAACTACGGTCCCCGGATCGATTTCCAAATATTGGCCAGGCCAGAAACAAAAACAAAAAACCGAGGGCGAAAAAGGTGCGAACCAATTTGCACCTCAGACGTGCCAAAAAAAAAAGGATCACAAAAAACGCATATATATATATACAGGAAAAAGGGAATATATCGGGGAAGTTGAGGGCTGAACCCCGGGCCAAGCCCAAAAAGTTAATTTCTATGAATTTCACGCCTACCAGAATGGAAATAAACCCTCAATAATCGTCGCAGGACCTGGGCAAGCTGCATTTTCAGCCCTGATCCTGGCGCCAAGTTAATGGATCTCTTGTATGGAGTATACCACTGACCTTGGGAGCTTATACAGGCGCTCCTTTCTAGCCAGGACTCTACTCGAAATAGTCCTAGGACTCTGCAAAGCCATGGACTTTTATGACTTGGAAACTCAATATTCAGCAGCCCAATTAAACCATTAAATCTAGACATGCACCAATTTAGGTGCCTTCAAATTATTCAACGACCACACATTATAAATTTTAAATCGCTCAGACCCATAAAAAATGCCACAAAAACCAGACGAAACGAAAGCGAACCAACTTTTGTCACAAGATGTCAAAGCTTGGGTGATTTACTCCGGTGTCTACCGAAATCAGCCAGCAAAAACTTGGGCCACTGTCTGGCCCTAGCACTGAGAGAAATTGTATATCTATATAAATTGAAGTATGAGGAAAATAAGGGTTTTCTTTGGAAGGATAGAAAAAAAGACGTTTTCAAAGTACTTACCAAGTTCCTTACCAAAAACCATGTTCTTTTGAATTATTTTCTGGCAGTGTTGCCATCGAAATTGAGAACCCTTTGGATGGGTGTCTGGTCCGTTTGATTGCCGGGAAATTAAAACGTTACGCTCGTTGACGCAATCCCCAAAACGAAGTTGACATGGCGATGGGTTTTAGGTTTTAATGTGATGCCCCCTGCCAGGCCGTACTCCATTCCCTACCCAGGATCTTGGGGGCCCATCAATCAAACGAAATCACCCACAGGGACACATAGGGACTGGCTGCATTTCTTGCAATTTTCACTAATAAAATTGTATAAAATATATGCAAACATCGGCTGGGTCTGGGCTCTGGGATCTGGGCAGGAGCTGGCATAAGGAGGAGATTGTTGATGCCTCCGGGTCCGGGGAAACTTTCAACACCTTCGCAATGTTTATGGGGGCCTGTTGGAGACGGAACCTTGGCAAGGAACTGCCTTCCAAATCATTTCTGATTAGGGATGTACAGAAACAGAAACCCGACGAAGAAATGCCCAAAGAATCGCCAGAGAATTGCCAGAGAATTGCCAGGGAATTGCCAGAGAATTGAGAATTGCATTGAGAGTTGCGTGTGCGGATGGTTGGAGTTTTGCGTTCTGGTGATATATCAGCCATTGCGGTTCTTGCATATATAATTAAGCGGATCTTTTTAGGGTTTGAGATGGGTGAGAAATTTAGGAACTAAACTTGAAAATATAAATCGAAGTTCTTGGGTTAAGATATCCTAAAATATTTGAAATTAAAATGCTAAAAGCCAGTAATTTTTCAACCGAAATATGCCATTTTTTTATATTAAATTTTATTACATATTTTTACCATCAATCCCTCCCTAAGAAACCTCGAAAATTCACTACTGGGTTCAAACCAAATTCCCTGTCTTACTTCAAGGGTTTCAACTTTAAAGGATTTTTTTTTCTGCTGCGTTGGCTGCTAACCAGATTGTCATCACCAGGCCGCGAATTGGAACTTTCCTCCTTGCCAGGGAGAAAATGCCTCAACCCAAGGATTGCCTAATGCAATAACAAATATTTATACTTTTTGCGATAAATGTTTGCGTTGGTTAATAAAGCGATTTGTTATTTGTGTATTCGTGGCCATAATTTATAAGCCTAAATTGGATTAAGTCGTCGGGTCACGCATGCGGAGGCGTTGGTGTTGAGTTCTCCAGTTTGTGAAATTTGTAAGCACCGGACTCGGCACTCGGGACTCGGGACTCGGGACTCGGGACTGTGGAGTCTGGACTGTGCAGAGTCGGGATCGGATTTCATCTACGGATCGGTAGCGCCCCGGGGCATCCAAATCACCAAGGTGTGAAGTTGGAGAAAAAAAAAAGTTGAAAACTTTTCCCTTTATTACTTATTTGTTTGGGGTCTCCGTCGAGTCGAGGGAATGGAGGCTTAATGGTTTCTGTGTCTGTACATGGCAAATTACTTAACCGGCAACCTAATGACAACACCTACAAAACACTCTTCCCGTTCCCTCTTTTTCAGGCGTCTAGGTAGCAAAAAACTATACAAAAAATAAGGAAAACCTAAACCAGAAAGTTGGAGCAGGAACGAGGAACGAGGCGATCATTTACAGGGCACGATCATTTATTTAAAAATTATTGCCACATCGATCACCGGGGCAGAGACACACGATCGGTGGAGAGAACTGCGAACTGGAAAGTGCAAATGACACTGGGATAAAAAAAGGTAAGTGAATCTTTTATTTATTATTAGAAATTTACTTTCTATTTTTTAATTAAATCATTGTTAGTTCATTTCCCATGACTTTGAAAGCCATCTATGTAATAATAGGGATAACCCTCCAAAAAGAATGACCCAAATGATTTCCTAACTGGGTTAATTAGTTACCTAGAACTCAATTGTATCTTTTTCTCAGTGTATTTCTTTGCCATTTCATTATTACAGGGCACGCTCGATCGACGATCAACGATCGTCTGGCCGGGTTTTCTTCGGTTTAGTTTAGGTTTTGTTTCTGCACCTCCAACTTGATCTCCTCCTCCTCGTTTTTTGCACATTTTGATGAGGCTGCAGCATTCGACCGGATATGCTGCACACGCAGCAGAGTGATCTACATTTATTTATGGATCCTGGGATCCTGCGACTTTGGTTGGACATCACAAAGCCCAAACCAACAAAACAAAAAAAAAAAACGAGAAACGAGAGAGGGGACGAGGCCGAGGCCTAGAAGGAAGGAAGCGAAAATCAATTGTAAGTTTTGATTTTGATGAATTGATTTCAGATTGCTTCGATTTCGATAAGGGGAAGAGAGACTACACAACACTACACTGATTCTTGATTCGATGGTAGGAAGCTGTCATTAGAGAGGATCTTGCCACCGATCCGAGATCGCAATTAGGCAGCATTTTTCAGAGCAGACTGCGGGGCGATAAGCATAGACATTATAGGCAATTTGTTGTAATTGAAAATTAAAGTGTCAGCCTGTGGCGTCCAGGGACAAAACTGGCCAGGCCCGGCCCACATCTACATTGTACAAGTATAAATATTGGCCTGGTCCCAAGGCCCTGGCCTGGCCTGGCCTGGTCTGCATTTATGCAGTTTTGTCGTCATGACATGATCGCCGCCGCGATAAACCTCCGGTCCTTCAGATCCTGGGCTTACATTAAGCTGATATGCAAATTATGCGACGGGGCTTATTCCTGCGAAAAAAAAAACGAATGAAACTGAACAGAAAAATACTCAACATCGTTGGTTGTTTAAATTAGCGTTAGCAAAAGTATGCCAGGGACAAGATCGGAGATTATCGCAACCGTCGATGGGGCTGGGGCTGGGGCTGGGGCCGGGTCCTCTGTGTATTTGTATTTAAAATTTACAACTTTTTGCCAACCTTTTGCCAACGTTTTAATAACGTTTTGATGAATTTTATATGCACCGCTTGTCGTCGCCGATCATGATGGCTTTGATCATGGCTTTTGGCGATCGATCCCATTGATTGATCGAACCATCGCTTCGCAGACATCGCAGAAGATCCGATCATCCCAGACCCAGGCCTTCAAGGGGAGGGTGTCAGTTTATGGGTTTCATTAAATATTTGCCTCCTTGCATCTGGGATCTTGGCACTTGTCGTGTAAGAGTTTTTCTTTTCTTTTTTTTTTATCAAAAATATATGCAAGATTTCAATGATTATGTTGTTGCAAGTTTTTACGATCTGGAATAGCAAAACTGAAGGCACTAATTTACGGAAGGGATAGGGATTTACCTCGATTTAATCGATTAAACGAAGCTGGTGGATGCTGGATGCTGGATGCTTTTGTCTTTTGTTGGATTTTAGTTGGTTGCTAATAAAGAACGTGATATATTACACGTTAAGTCGCCGGGAGTCGTCGGGAGTCTCCGGGAGTCTCCGGGAGTCTCTCTGGTGGTCATTTGGTGGTCGCGGAGCAACTTAATTTCAATCGATTCGGTTATTGTTATGGCTCTGTTGTCGGTGTTGTAGCGAAACAATGGGATCAAAACGGCAACGGGAGCAACATCCGAACATCCGAAACAGGAGTTTATTCTGGACAGCAGCGGCACACCAACGAAGCGGCGGCAATAATAAAATTTAAGGATCCCAATCCTGATCCCGATCCCGATCGAGAGATCGCCCAAAATACTAAAAAGATCCCAATCCCGGGACAGATCCGATCTCCGACCGATCCAATTATTGTGTGCGTTGTTGCAATAAATTCGTTTATCGCCGTCGTCGTCGTCGCAGCCAAAATCATTTAAAAGCGATCAGTTTAAGCTTGTTGTTGGGCTTCAGATTAAGTGATTGCCGAAAAATTGTTGTCCCCCCCTTTGGATACAGTGCGTTTCGCTAGGGTAGATCGCCAGCAAAATCAAAAGTTTCCTTCCAAGTGGCGCTCGTCCCTTCTTACACTCATTAAACGCACTGTTCGCCGCCGCTTCAGACTTACAAATTGATTGAGTTATGTAATTGCAATTCAGTTCCGCTGCTTCGAGTTCAGCTCACTGACTTTACATGACTGCGCTTTACATTTTAATTAAAGAAAAACGTCCAGGACAGGGCCAGGACAGGGCCAGGAATTACTACAAGGCAACGGCAAGGAAAAATCGAAGGGGGCTTTCCTTTCCACCTTGGTCGTCCTGTCACAACAGCGCTTTGGGTCGATCAATGCCATTTCACTTGATGTCGAAGTGGATGATGCCGTTCCCGGGGCTGCCGTTTCACTCGTTGGATGTGGCTTTGGCTTTGGCTTTGGCTCTGGCTTCAGCTTTGGATCTGTGTGAAGCACATCATAAATCACAGAAGCGACAACGTTTCCAACTCCCGATTCAAACACCGGGAAAAATATAATATAGAACGACATAAAATAGGGGGAAACCACAATAAAAGCATGCTTTTGGGAACTACATATTTAGAGCGACATAAAAAGCATTATTTAGTGATTCAAAAGCAAAAATCATGCTTTTCTATGAAGTTACTAACTAAAAGCTATAAAATATAATCTCCTGATTCGTATCTTTTTCTTCTGTGCAGTTTTTCCGACTCTCCAGCTTGGTAGCTGCAACTCCATCTCCATCTCCATGTCGATGCCCGTGTCTCGGCTCGAGTCTCCTTAGCATTTGTGCCTGCTTCTGATTTTGTGCTTTTTTTGGTTTTGGTTTTGATTTTGGCTTTGAGGCTGTTGCTGTGCACTTGTTGTAAATTTCCACCGAACTCGGATCTCCGAAACTGTGAAGCAGCGGTGTTGCACAAGTGCCGCTGCTGTATCTGAATCTGAATGTGCAACTTGGTAGCAGGTTCTCTTGTTGTTGCATGGTGGATGTTGCTGTTGCTGTTGCTGCTGTTTTGCTGTCATGACGTGCGCACAATGCGTGCGCATAATTCAGAGTCTGGAGCTTTGCGTCTCTATATGGGGCTGCTGTTGCATGCAACACGTAGTAGCAGCCACGACCATGCAAGCTCACTCACTCATTCATGCAACAGTCCTCCGCAGTCTCCAGTCCCCCGTTACCAGTCCCCCTGCCACACCTGTCATCACTTGGCTCATTGATTCGAGCACGGCACACATTCTTTTGGCTTGCCACTTGTCAACACTTCATTTCAGCAACTACTCCTCTTTTGGCCCGGCTTTTGGTCCTGTTGCCTCCAACTCCTTCCTTTGATAAGTCAATCATACCAAGTGCCACATTCGAGTGTTGCTGCTGTTGTTGCTGTTGCTGTTGCTGTTGCTGCTGTTGCATTTGTTCGTTTTTTGATTACGCGTGGCATTGTTTTGTTTTGTGGCTGCAACATAAAGCAAACAAGACTTTGATGGGCTTTCCCTTTGTTCGATCCATTGTCCTGATATCCTTTGATGAGCCCTCGATGATCCTTCACTCATTTGCATGACAACACTTCACTTGTTGCTTCGATCTTTTGTGTGGGACTTTGCAAGGGATTCTAGATTTATTCATTTAATCCAATCTTAGCTTTAGGCTTTTATAGAGGTTTTATTCCAATAAATTACCCAAAATCCCCTCAAACTTCATCCAAAATATACCATACCCTTGAATCCACTTACATCTTTACTTGATAAACATTTTGGCCTCCAAGAGGTACAAATATTTTTTCACAGCTCATTAAAATGTAATTTGAAGAGCGAAATGTTTCGCGATTCGCTGGCCATAAACCGTTGCATCGATTTTATCTCGGACCGAACCGGATTCTTGAGGAGATCGGGACACGGCGGGATGGGGATCGGGATCGGAATCGGAATCGGCATCGGGATATAGTGCAGCTAAATGGCGCGGCAAGTTGCACATTCAACAATTTAATTAAAATGAAATTTTCGAATGTGGCATGGGAATAACTGATCTTGGCAGCAGGCTGATCGTGATTACTGGTAAGAGAGTTGCCGCCAAAGAGTTTACAACCAATTCCGCCCAGTTGCCAAGTAAGCAAAGCCAAAACCTAAAAGCAAAACCACTTGCCCCAACTGCCACTGACGATGATCAATGATCGCTGAGCCGCTGTAGACGCTGTAGACGCTGTAGACGCTGGAGACGCTGTAGATGCGTCTTCTCCCAAGATCTCGATCGGCATCCTTTCCTGTCGGATTGCTGCTTCAAAAAAAAAAAAATATATATATATATATATTATATATATATAAATATTATATAGGATGCGCCATGCATTACGTGTATCTGGCGTTGTCATCGCGCCAGTTACTCGCATATTATTAATTGGATAGCCATAGTTGCGATCTCGGCTAGAATTTATGTGTTAATTTGTCTCGCCGCCAACTGTTGATTTATTTCCTAGCTCCCAGTGCCTGTCTTGGCCAGATTCTACTCCACTTAGCTGACTTTTTTTCATCGTCAACTGGTAAGTTTCTTGTGATTATTATTACCGCTTCTCTTATCAGAGAACTCTGACCATTAGCAATGTGGGCATGGGGCTGTGACTATGAGGACTATGGGCTCATTGCAATTTGTTGACCGCCTGCCAGACTGCCGACCGGCGACATAATCATTTCCCCGATGCACTGCAATTTGTATTGTTCGCATAATTAAATTGACGCTTCGCATTCCAGCCAGCCCGACTCTGGCTCTCTTAGCAGGTTGACATTGACACGCGCAGCCTCCGCACTGAGAGAAAATTATTACAATATTCAATATTGGATAAAGCCAAAATTTTCAAACCTTCGGAAGCGCACATCTCGTCTATTTCTCAACCAATCTGGAAAGCAAGTACCATTCCTTAATCAGGGCTTTAATATCCTTCAGTCTGTGTCTAAATATTATGGAAATCAAACAATAAAAATTTCGATCGATTTTTCAAAAAATTATAAGGGGTACCCCTTTAGAAATTCGGAAAAAATAGGTCGAAAATTTTTTTGATCGATTTTCCATATCTTTGAATGCAGATCGACGGAGAATGAAGTTCTGATTCCAAAATGGTATTCCGTTCCAATATCGGTTAAGAAATATTTAAAATATTCATAAAAAAGTGAAAGAACAGCGCCAAAATTCAACTGAGCTAATTTTTGCAAAAAATCATGATGGTACCCCTTTTGAAAATTCTGAAAAAATAGGTCGAAATTTTTTTTGTTCGATTTTCCAAATCTTTGGATGCAGATCGGCGGAGAATGAAGTTCTAATTCCAAAATGGTATTCCATTCCAAAATCGGTTGCGAATTATTCAAAATATTCATAAAAATGTGAAAGAAAAGCGCCAAAATTCAACTGAGCCAATTTTTGCAAAAAATCATGATGGTACCCCTTTTGAAAATTCTGAAAAAATAGGTCGAAATTTTTTTTGTTCGATTTTCCATATCTTTGGATGCAGATCGACGGAGAATGAAGTTCTGATTCCAAAATGGTATTCCGTTCCAAAATCGGTTAAGGAATATTTAAAATATTCATAAAAAAGTGAAAAAACAGCGCCAAAACTACACTGATCCGTTTTTTGCTAAAAATCATGATGGTACCCCTTTTAAAAATCGGGAAAAATAGGTCGAAAATTTTTTTGATCGATTTTCCAAATCTTTGAATGCAGATCGACGGAGAATGAAGTTCTGATTCTAGAATGGTATTCCATTCCAAAATCGGTTGCGAATTATTCAAAATATTCATAAAAAAAGTGGAAGAAAAGCGTCAAAATTTCTTATTCAGAATAGTCCTCACCTTTTTTTGTAACAGTGTCTTCTAGAGTCGAACCTATTGAAGATCGCAACTCCATCCGCGAGTGCCCTTCTAGTTGGTATAATTAGCAACGATTAAACACTTGTCGGTCCCACCCAGCTGCGGTTGAGAACAAAAGCATTTTATTGCTTTTGTCGGTCTCGGATGCCCAAGTCGGACGAAGTCTGGCCAAGTCTATTTAGCCATTTGGATGGCCAAGTCAGTTGGCCAAGTTTAGTGATCTGGCTGTTTTGTTAACTGCTATTTTGCTATTCCGCCTCGAGGGCAGTGGGCAGTGGAATTTGTCAAGCGCAAGGACACATTGCTGTTGGCAATTAGGCGCCCGCCGCTCCTCCATTCAATGGCAATTGTTGTCAGGCTTGTTTGATTAGTCTGTAATTGGTGCCGGTCCAGGGGATCGGGTTTTCGGCTCGGTTCGGTTCGGGTTCTACCTCTCCTCATTCTGGCCAAGATCGATCGCACCGATCGCGATCCCTCCGCGAGTCCTCCGCCAAGACTCAACGTAAATACTTAATTATGAATTTATTGATTTTAATGAACATTATCAATTTGCCTTGTGAAAAATGAGCTATTGGGGACAACAACAAAGTATTTTAACAAAATATTAATCAAGAGTGTGGCACGATCAAGGTCGCCATTCATGGGGCATAATGACAGGCTTGCCACAGCCGATCGGCCGATCAGATCGAAGATAGTTGTTTTCTGGACTTGAAAATTCATAAACTCATTTAAGAGATTCTTCCTGCTGCAGCCTTTGAATGCCTCCTGAAATATGTTTCCTATTTTATTGATTTCTGGAGTGTTTAGAATCCAAACAGTTACACATATGCAGATATCTGTGTCGCCTGTCAAAACGAAAAGCTGAGCAAACAGGCCTGGAGCAAGGATATGCAAACAAACAGGCTGGAAAGGACACACAGACACGCACACAGAGGCTTCCTAGACAAGCTGCAACCTCGGGAAGAGGATACAGGAAGACCCAGCAACATGCATCGTGCATCGTGCAACGTGCAACGTGCCAATGTGCAACGCGTGCGCCTGTCTGAGGCGATAAGGCGTTCTCAAACACACAAAGGAGCCCAGCCAAAGGACACGAAGAAAATATTAATTTACACTAGAGGCAAGGTATCAGCTGCCTGGCCTGGCCTGGCCTGGTCTACAGACAAAAAAAGGGTAGAGTGGCAAAGTGGAGTGGCAAGAGGAGTGCTGGTAAGTGGAGTGGGTGCCACGAATCACGGAAAACGGAAAACGGAATCAAGGCATCTGCAGTCCTGGCACGCACGCCAAAAAAAAGGACAAATATGAGGAACAACTGCTAACCCCATCAGAAAAAAAGACACCTTGTCCTGTGACATAAGAGTCGAGAAATCTAAATCGCTATCGAGAACGGGGAAATAGATTTGAAATCAAGGTATTGCAACTGCCACACGGCGACAAATAAGAACGTAGAACGCCCCCGACATGTGCAACACAAATTTGTTTTTTGCAGCTTGCAGCGATTAGGAATCTGATTCAGATTTAGATTCGGCATCTTGACAGGAAGGAAGGGAAAGAGTTTACGGTAGCCATGTGCTGCTGTTGCCACAACTATGTTGCAAATAACAACTTGCAACAGTGGGCGATAAAGACTAGATGCGAGTGGCGTTAAAAAAACTAAGAGATATAATCTTAAAAGGGAAATAAATGGTCTTGGTAGGGAGGATTTTCTATCAATATATTTTTTATATATCAATATTAAATTCGAATAGTTTTAATTGTATTAAAAAGTATGGTTCAAAAATAAAAGTTTCCCTTTAAAAAAAGGCTAACAATATCCTTAACAATAATCCTCAATAGAGCATTTGAAAAGTCTTAAGTTCTTTACAAACTTAGTGCTCTGCTTTTATGGATAAAAAGATAGCAAGAAAGCCTGTGTGGCATGATGCCTTACCCCATTTGCCCCGTCTAGATGCATTTGTCATAATTGCCACAAGACAGGCAGCAGGGCAGTGAGCAGGGAGCAGGGAGCAGGAGATGATTTTATGGTTCTGGTGGTGTTGCCTCGGTGATCTGATATCTGGGCATGGGATTTGCATTACGCGCAGCCGCAAATGATGCAAATTTCCTTGGAGATCGCCGCCAAGATTACGACCCGAACGACCCAGGACGGATAACAGCGATCCTGGCGGCTTAGCCGCAACTAAATGCGGCTTAAACAATGTTCTTAGGCGTGAGATTTTCATTACGATCTGGACGTTTCCTTTCTGGCCCTTCTTGTGTGTGTCTGCTGTCGGCGAAATTTCAAAACCCGCTTTTCCCGGGAAAACGGAGGCCCTAAGAAACACAACAATGATCGAACGTTTTGTGCAGGTCCTTTGACGGCTGCCAGGATATGTGTCTCCTAAGATTTTTTTTCTTTCTGTGAGTTTATTTTTGTGTTTGCATGCAAAACAGTTTGTGTATTTATACGTGTAACCTGAAACCAAGCCAACAACTGACCACAGAAGTCAGAGACTCTTTAAAAGTCGTGGAATTATTTTCTTGGCCAAAAAAAATCAGAAAAAAAACAAAGTCCCTGGGGCCATTGGGACACATCGAATGACGTTCTGGGGCTGGCTGCCAAAATAATTAAGTCGTTTCCACCGACAATTAAATAATTCTGCAAATCGCAGAAGCAGAAGCAGAATCAGAAGCAGAACCTTCTCAACTGGCTCTGTTCTTTTCTGTTCGGCGGTTCATCTGCGTTTATTTTTTGTTGTTGTTTTGGTCTTTAAAATGTTCGCGAAATTTGTTTAATTGCGTTTTGGCTGCGAGCGACAGTTTAACATACGAGGAGATACCAAAAAGGCGCAGCGTGAGAAAAATGCATAATTTTTGTAATGTGATTTCGTTTTGGGTTTGGGTGCCTTGGGTCCAGCCCATGGGACATTCATCAAGGCGCACGGCACGCAGCACAGTGGCTACGAAAATATATGAAAAAAACTGTTTCTTGTGCTTGAAATATTAGAAACAAAGGCTTCTCGAATCTACTTTTAATATAAACAAAAAATGATTAATACATTGTTTACTTTTTGGTCTCTAGCTTTTCAAGTTCGTTGTCTAAGTCTTTTGTTTACAGGCGCATATTTTTGGTAAAAATTATTCAGCAGAAAGAGAAAATCCTAATGCTTTATCAAAATAAAATTATAGATACAATAATCATTATAAAAATTAGAAAAAAAAAAACCTTTGAAATTTCTTTCAAATTCAGGCAAATCCAAGAAATTACACAAGCAAATCCCTTACAATCCAAAACCACTGTGACGTGTGGCGTGCTAATGCTAAAGGCATTGGCTTTCACTGGCGTTGGCAGCCGGCGACTACTGTGCCACGCCCACTTCGTGGCGGACAAAAGCAGTCGCATAATTACACTTTTGTTTTACATTTTTGGGCTGTGGCTGTGGCTGTGGCCGAATCAGAAGCCTCCGAAAATTCCAGGAGCTGTCCACCATCCATATATCCCAGCTGGTCAGCCTCAGGGCGTGAGTGGCATCTCTCAGATACATTTACAGTACTGCAGATACAGATACAGATACAGAAACAAATACAGATACGGATACAGAGTATCTGTTTGCATTTGTGACAATTGTCAAACGGCTTTGTTTTCATTGTCCAAGAAGAGAAAATATTCATTGTCCTGGCACTCGAAATCGGATTCGTGGGCGGATTTCTTCAGAGTCTTCTCCTGGATTGAGATTCTTTCTTCTTGGGTTTTTAGTTTTTGGTTTTCGGTTTTCGGTTTTTGTCAAAGGCAATTAGGATTCTTTTAACCGAAGGCGTGCAAAGCGGTTTAGGGCGAAAAACTGGACCTTATTTCTCCACAGAAAATCTCCGGTGATCTAGTTAGCGATCGCAATTGAAGCAAATTGGGTTACGAATTGTCCGGCCTTCGTTTGGTTTTTGACTTTGTCACCACAAGACTGTCCTGATCTCTATCCGATTTTCTGGTTTAGTTCGTGTCAGCCTGGGGCGTGGCATTCGCGGATTACCAAACCGAAAAGTCGCTCAAAGTCGTAGGATCTAGCAGAAAGGTATTTCTGCACTTCCTTTGCATTCATCAATGGGTAGAAAAAAGCAAAAAAATAAAAACAAACACTGTCTCGACTTTGAGTCGTCTGCATCCAATCAATCAAATTGATGCGCTTCGATGGTAGAATATATAAACTAACAAAGTTGGGTTCTTCTTGGCTCTTTTGTAGTCTGAAGTTTTACCTTTTTAAAGGTATATAGGTTTGGGTTTGACTCGATAGCTTATTTCTTGAAGGAAATATAAGCCAAGTTAGATGAAAAGTTGAATATAGATTCATTTATACATTGGCATTAATTACCAGCAACTATGGTAAATCTTCCATCTAGCTCCCTAGAGATACCGGGTATCATATCTTATCCCTCCACAGTCCCCTAACTACTGAGTAACTTTTAGCCTAATCCTTTAGCTTCCTGTGACTTCTGGTTCCTCTGAATGCAATATATTTTCCTGTTTTAGCATAAAAGCAATCATAATCCGCACACACTGAGCGCTGACAAAAAGTTGTCAATTAAGTTCATCAAGCCGAAACCGAAAACCCGATCGTTCCGATCCCAGATCTTATATACATATGTTAATGCAGTCAAATGGAGCAGTCTCCTGATCTTCCGATCTGGTTCCTTAGCTCTTCCCAAGTCCAGGCAGGCTTCAGTCTTCAGTCTCCAGTCTACAGTCTACAGTCTACAGTCTACTGTCTTTCATCTGTATCTTTTGGTTGGGGATGGAGATGGGAATGGGGATATGGATGTATCCACCACCCAGGCAGCGAGCGCATTTATTATGATTGCATTTTGGCCAAAAAATGTTGTTGTTGTCCCGATCCGGGCCAGGTCCGTCCAGGTTGCTGTGTTGTTATTGGTGTCCCGCTGCTTAGTTAAATGAGACATCAGTTTGGTTTAGTCCGGCATTGGATTTAACCCCATCATCCTGGCGGCAAACTGGATTACCTCATGGCTACCGGTGTGTACCCTAAATATAAATATTCTTCCATATTCTTGTTGCTTTTTTTTTGGTCATTTGGGTGGGCGCGCACTTGCTTCTTGTTATTGTTGATAATGATGTCCAAGTTGGTGTACTCTCTGGGCTTTTCCCTTTCCGTTCCCAAAACGAAACGAAACGAAACGATGCAATGTTTTTGTTGTTTTTGCATGTAATACCTGAAAAGAGGGGAAAGAATCCACTTTGGGGCTCCCACAACTTGCGAGACTGTGAGAAAAAAATCTGGAAAGCATCGGCAAAACAGCAGCAACAGCAAAAGTTTTTAATGTCTTCATTACGCTACCCGAGAAGCTGTAAGAAGACCCGTCTACAGGCTACAATCTTTAGGCTCTACAGGCTGCAGGCTACAGAGAATACCCCAGGCAGGCCTCAGTCTTCTGCTACATATTGTTTATTTATGAATGTCATTCAATTTATTATATCATTGTATATTTGAGCCGAGTCGAATTGCGTTGAGAGGGAAATGAACGCATCGTGGAATCTCCTCCAATCTTTAGTCTTCCAGTCGTTCAGTCGTCCAGTCTTGCAGTCTTGCAGTCTTCGAGTCTTTCAGTCTTCCGTCTCCAGAAAGGGCCACTGACCAGCTCATCATCATCGTTCTCCTCCGCACTAACGGGCTTTTGTGGCAGCCTCATCTCATCTTTGTGGCACTGAAGATTGGACATTGGCCATCGAACATGGGACATGGGACATGGCTGGTTATCGTTCTGGCCGAGCTGGCATTTGCATCATTGACCATTGAAAGCGGTTCGAAGATGCTCTGATTTTCTGTTAGGGTATATAAATTAGCATTATACAAAAAAAGGTTCAAATATTTTGAATTTTGTAAAAAATATAGTAGAATATGAGGGTTTAAAGGGTTGCATCAAATAACATGCCATCAATGCTTAAATCTCTGAAACTCCATTAATAGAGCATCAGATTGTCATCCAAAACCAGAGATTTTTTCTCCACCCAAAAGTCGAATGCATTCTGGGATTTAAACTCGTTCCTCTTCTGGTTAGTTGCTCGTTTAGCGCAGTGTTCTGATCGCTGCCGCTGCCCGATTATTGTATATCATCATGCCAGGCTTGGTCCGTCCTCGTCCTCTCTCTCTGGCCGATTGGCGACAAGTTGTCAATGCTTATGAGGCCCCGGGACTCTATAGTAGAGTCTACAAAACCCAGAACCCACTCCGCCTCCTCCTACTTCGCTCCAAGAACTGTCGCCGTATTGCATAAGATAATTGGTGATTTTCATATCGATTTATGCATCCGCTGGCCACTCAGGATCTTGGCCTCAGGCCTCCAATACCTCTGAGGCCTTTGATGTTCTGGCCATTTGACCATTTGGCCATTAGAGAGCGTTTAGTGCCCAGCGGGAGCGCCGCCAACTTGTCCCAGGACCCAAAACAATAATTAAATCATAAATTTTCCGATCGCACCACCTCCTTTGGCCCAAACCAAATCTAAATCAATGTCAACACTTAGAAATTTATTGCTTTATTTGGTGAAAGTATCCAACCCAATCGAATCAAAATAATAAAAATAGTCACACGCCCCCAAAAATCCAGAAGAAACATTCTAGAACCAGGCCTAAAAAGTGCACTGTGGGAAAAGTGTTTAAAGATTATGTTTTCATTTCTTGGGGTTTGCCGAAGAATAATATTTCGATTGGAAATATATTTAGGAAACTCTTATTTTTTCCCAGTCCATCTTCTAGATTTAAACCAAAGATAGTCCTTAGTTAGAGTCCTTAGTCCTAGTTGCGGTTGTAGATGGTTCCGTATATGGTTTCAAGGCAGCGGCACAAACGTTTTGTAAACAATTTCGAATGTGGCACGCCCGCTGCGATCGCCCCTTAAGGAATCCTCACGTTTCACTTTCTTTTCTCCAATCGCGAAAGGGTACATCTTCTGAAGGAAGATGGAGGAAGGAGTCCGAATCGAGCAGGAGTGGGGGATACGGCGTTCTCGGAAGGCCGAGATGGCTTGTTAATGGCATTTATGGTGCACCGGCCTCATAATCAGCGCAATTATGTTGCATTTTCAAATTCCAAGAGACCAAGAGGCCAACCCAAGGGCCTGAGCTAACAAGTGCCGCGACTTTTTATTTTTTCATTATATCGTACATATATTTGTGCCTTTGTAGGCAGCCGCCTTTTTTCGGCAGTCCAGTGGCATATCCTTGTTAGCCCGCCAACAACCGCAAATGTGCTAACGAATCCTGCCGCCGACGCGACCCGCACTCCTACTCCTCCTCCAATTAACGCGAAAACTCGTCCTGGAAATTCCTATGGAGGATGGGGTATTCGGGGCTAGGCGTTAAACGATCTCGCACCTTGCTGACTTGGCAAAAAATCAAAGAAATCAAGTGATCCGTGCCGGTTCTTGAGCTCTCTTGATCATGCGGTCAGCCCTCTAGTTTGGGTTTTAGTTTGCCTTTTAATGATATGATAATTTTACGAGGAATTTTCTTTGTTTCAACAGAAATTACAAGTTTTTTTTCAGTGCACCTTGATCTAAGTCAAGTACCGGGTATTTTATTCTTGTTTTTGCAATGTAGAGATTTAAAAAAAAAACTTCGGACTATTTAATTTCTGCGATAACTCGTTGATTTCTCTCTGGGTGGCTTTCGTGTCCAGTTGCTTGTTGACTGCCCCCAAAAGCCGCAAGCTTACAAGATCGCCACCGCGAGTGATCGACACTAATCCGTGGCAGAGCCGCTTACTGACAGTTCGGAGTCGTCACCGTCTCTCTGTTTCCTTGGTGGCAAGTGGATCCGATCGAACTAAGAAGTTGTTGTTGAGTGGTCGGTTGACAAGTGCCTCGAAGCGGATTGCCTCGAAAATTATAATAATTTTTAATTAATAATCGATGAGGACGCTTTCCTCATAAATTTCAATTAATTTTCTGGAGATTATTCTAGTCTCAATAAAATTAGAAGTCCAACAATGGTATTGGTTTCTTAATTGTTATATAACTTGTTGGAGAAGTCAACTTTTCTGAGCGGCTAGAATAGAGTCATTATTCACGATTATCCAATTGACTGGCTCTGAATGATCCTTGCTGTTATCCTGGCGGCTTTTGTTCGATTTCATGGTTTTTTTTTTATATAAATTTCTCTATACATTTCTCCGCGCCTTTCTTTTTTTTGATCCGTTTTTCTTTTTTATTGTTGTCGAATTGATCTCATTAGTACGCCCCATTTAGCACCTTTTTGTGGCGGATCAGGTGCACGCGGGTCCTTTGATGCTGGGCCGCCAGGACGCTTGTTAGGTCATACAGGACTCATTGTCCTTGAACTGCACGCCCGCTCCCTCTAATGACACCGTGAAAATCGATTCCCACGCATCCAGGAATCCAGGGTATTAGTTCTTATTCCTGATTTCACCCTCCAAGGATGTGCCAGGATGTTGACCGTAACTAGCGGATTTTTTTTGCTTCCCAGTCCGTTGGCCAAATATTTGCATAAGCCTTTGCGGAAACCGGAAATCGAATCGAAAAAACCCAGCTAGCGGTTTTCACAGCTAAGCAAACAAAAAACGTCAAAAAAAAAATAAATAGAGGAAGTGCCTTAAATCAACCCACATCAAAAAATGAAATAAAAAGATCAAATCCCGACAAGCAACAGATTTTCGATCGACACAAAATTGATTTCTACGCCTCCAGGACTCAAAAATCTTTCTCTCTCTTATTTTTATTTTCAAAAACGATCATCAGCTCATCAGCATAACAATCAGACCCTCGAAACCCCTTTTTCGCTTCCACTTCCCCGATCCTCGATCTGTGTTTTTATTTTTATAAATTCCAGCAAGAGTGGAATTTTTCACACCACTCTCGCGGATCACCTGTATTCCATTAAGAAGGACTTTTTCGTGGAAAGGCTCTACTCTGCATCGAAATCGATTCCGAATGCCTTCGATTTGCTTAATTGAATTTTCGTCTACCAGGTGGAGGATTCTGCAGATCGAAGAGGATCAAATCGAATCCGGCTTAATAGATTCACACGCACGTTGCTCAGGTCTTTGGTTTATATTATTTTTTTTTTTTTTTGTGGGAGGTTCTACTGTAGGTGCTACATGGGATATAAATATATCGATGGGTCTTCGTATGCCCAGATTAGCAAAAATATTTAAAATAGATTCCAGGGGTTGGAAAAATATGACAACAGTGCTAGAATTTCAAACACTTTTTAGACTAACTGAACCGAAAGAAACTATTTGAAGTAATACCATTGATTTCTAATTAAATCCCAATTTATAGCCAAAGAATGCGGCGCTTGCGGAACCTTTCTTTGATTTTTTTCCCCCATTTAGTTGGTAAAATTTCAGAGAAACTTGGATGAGATTTTGCGGCAAGTATTGCCGAAAACCTAATAGACATTCAATGGAGGGGCTACCCACTGGCATTCCACCGAAGGGCAAAGGCAACTTGAAAGTGCCGGACCGATGACGGCTGTGGCTTCTGCTCCTGCCGCGTGTCCTGGCCGGAAAGGAGGCCAGAAAGAAAGGACCCTGGGTCCGGTCAATTAGAATTACATTTTCGGAAGGGGCGCAACCTCTGAAGAGGCTTACAAGAACGCCCAAACAAATTTTTCCTATTTCTCTTTGGCCTGTGTCCAGTGTCCTGTGGCCTGTGTCCTGTCAGATGGAGAGCCTTATGTAATTTGCGTTGACTACTTTTCATTATCAATTGTTGGCAGGACAATGGTGAACACGAATTGCAAAACTCCCACCACTCCTTGGCCTTTCATTATTCCGGAGACACGTGCAAAAGGATGCGTTTGTTTGTGCCAATCGGTTTCTCGGACATTCGCCACACGCTGAGTGTCCTCTGTGCTATCCTGCCAGCCAGGACCATTGTCTATCCTGGAAAATTATATGCATAACTGTCGTCCAGAGACTAACTGTCTCTGTCCCAGCTGGAGGCGGTCTACTGCCTACAAAACCTAAAAACTCTGACGGCTTATGCAATTTTCATTGCCATTATTGCATCTTCAATGGAAGGGGCTTCAAAGTAGCCGCAATTTGCCGACCTTGAAGTTTTGGGGAGTACCCCAAAAAAATACTGGCCTACTCCCAGCTCCGCCAAGTCGTCTGTCACGGGCGCGGTCATAACATTTCATTGCCATAATTTCTTATGCAAATATCCTGTGGCAGCGTTGCGAATTTATTAATTACTCGCCAAATGCCCGGACAACCAGACCAGCT
Organism: Drosophila vallismaia; assembly: GCA_035047325.1. Lineage (NCBI taxonomy): Eukaryota > Metazoa > Arthropoda > Insecta > Diptera > Drosophilidae > Drosophila > Drosophila vallismaia. The sequence continues at coordinate 6,729,472 of JAWNPU010000025.1, read as the reverse complement.
CCCTGCACTTGACTTGCCCGGAATCGGTGGTTTCTATACTCGAATTTCCACCACAAATCGGACACTTTAACAAAAAAGAGGTGTCAGTTTTTGGCAGTAATTCTGGTGATACATTTCCAAGAATTCAGTATTAATTCTCTCCAAATAAAACTAGCTTCCCTTTTTTGATAGATGAGTATCTAGTTCTATAAGATATTTTCTAAAGTCTTTAAATAATTATGAAAAGAACTCTTAATATTAAACAAATATTTTATTGCAGTGCCTTGGCCTACCGGTTAGGTTCGAGGCGCCTTGTAAAATATTGGTAAGTCTCTTCCGAAAATCTTTACCACTTGCCAAAAATAAAATGTATATATATACATGATCGTATAAAATATATCCGAGCAGGTCGTGTGCTTCTGTATGTGTATAATTAAAATGTTCAAAAAAGCGACAGTGTTCATTTTTTCATCATAAATTTCAAAAAGATTGCCATTTTGGCGCTGGACGCGCGCGTCTCCCATTTGAAGTAAACCGCGGCGGCAATGACAACGAAACCGGGGGACTACGTGGCGGGGGCGGGGGCTCCCAAGGGTCTACCAGATGGGGGTTATGGGGTTAAGGGACTGGAAGAGCTGGAGGAGCTGGAGGAGCTGCTGGAGAGGCCACAGACTGGACCACATTTAATTGGCAACGGAGCAACTCGTTTTTGCTGAAACGTTTCTGTTTTTTGTCTTTATTTTTTTTTGTTTTAGAGTTTTTGCTTTTGTTTTCTTTATAAATATATATTTTTTTTTATTTTTGAGTAATTTTCAAATCAAACCAAGGTCTCGTCGCTCTTATCTGGCAGTTTTTTTTCCCCGTACCTTTTGGCATGCGCGTGCGCAGCGGCAATTTGATGAAATGCATATGAAATCAAAAGTGAATTTCGAGAGGGGAAACGATATACTCGCATAAAGAAATATATATATTTATATTGTATACATAAAATGCAGGACGACTAATTAGTCCAGTCACGCAGTGAATGCGTTTTCAAGTCCCTTTTATTTTTTTAAAACTTCATATTTTCCTGCCACGCGACTTCTTCTAGCCCGATAAAAAGTCTAAAATAAGTCTCGAGTTTTCCCCTCGAGCCTTTGGTTGTTCTCAGCTCTTTTCCCGGATCCAATTACATGTCATAAATTTGATTATAAAAGCCTGGGGATTCCTTAATATAAAAACCTTTAAAGAAAAAAATACAATATGAAACACTTTTGATGGCTTCTAGCCTATTAACCTTAATTTCTGCTCATTGCCAGACCCAGATCTGAAACAAATTTGGCTAAGCCCTGGAAAGTGGCCTAAATTGTTTACTTTCTGGCAATTAAAGAAAGCCGCTTCTCTATAATTAAAAGAGGCCAGAACCCTTTTGACTTTTGCCGCTCTGCGAGGTAATTAATTTAAATAATTTGGCCAAGTGAAAGCCTCGCGGTGGAATTGAGACATTTCCAAGTTGTAATTAAGAAATTACCAAAGCTGCAGAGTCGGAGAAGAAATGCCGGATAAAAATAAGAACCAAGAAAGTGAAAGGAGAGTTAATCCGTTTTTTATATACACTTTTTAGTTTAATAAATAATTATTTAATAGCCTGGAACCGATCAATGGAATAGAAAAAAATCAATAATCCTCTGCAAGGGAATCAATGTACAGAAAGGTATCATTATCATTTCAGCTGCATTGTCAAATATAATCAGCTTAACTAATGAAAACTTCAGAGGATCGGAGGATGAGAGGATCCTCACGCAATTGTCCTTGTTCGTGAGTATCCTGTGGTGGGCGTTTTTAATTGCCGGGACGGGGAAATTGTAAATTGAAAACTGAAAAGGAAAACCCGAAGAGGGAAAACTATAACAATAAGGACGAGAACGAGACAAGTGCACCTTTGCGTGGGCGGTTACCTTTTTATTATTTCAACAATGTTGCACTTGTATTTCGCAAGAAGTTACATAACATCACAATTAGGTGGACAATTGAAATAGGAAGATGCCGCTCTAGTATCTCTCAGATACGCCCACTCCTCGAGATACTTTGAGATAAAAATCGAACCTAAGCTATCGGTGCGAATATCTCTAATTGCGATGCGGTCTCCTTTCTAGCACTCATCCCGTCTCTTTCGCTTTGTGAAATGCCATCTCTTTCGATTGGGGCAGAGAAATCCTGGAAAGATGTCAGGGACGAACATAAATTACATTATTCTTTGTCAACATTTGTGAGTCAAAAACGCGTTCATGTTAAACAAATAACTCACTTGTTGCTGCAACTTGCAACTTGCAGCTCGCCTTGTGCAGTGCGCACGCCTTGCCCCCTTTTGTGGCAAAGTTATTTACGAGACATCAGTCAGCATCGGACGGTGTCTGAGGGCCATGAGGCGGTTGTGTTGTAATCAGAGCATCCTTAATAAATCATAAATTTATTCGCCCAGAAAAAGCAACACACCGTCTCAGCGACACGGCAACTTGCAACTTGCAACTCAGCAACTTGCATGTAAAGGAGCCTTGCCTGAACAGAAATAAAAAAAATGAAATAAAAGCCGGAGGGCTTTTTGGGAACAGCCCCGGGCCAGAGTCGCTCTGATACACATATTTCTGCATATATTTGAGCCCGTTTTTGGATCGTTTTGGCCCTTTTTAGGGGCCATGTCAAACGTATTATTAACTTCACACAAAAAGCGTTCGATTTTGCACCGTTTGCTGTCGCCGGGACATTGTCGTATGTCGCTTATATCGACCGCCAATGGAGGAGTCTTGTCACATGCCCCCTGCCTCAGTCTTCTTGCCCCATGGTGTCTCCCTCACTTTTGGCCTGGAAGCTGGAAACCCTGGACTCTTCACTGGACTCTTCACTCGACTCTTCATATGCAATGCAAAAACCGGGAAAAAGCCGGAAATAATAATTCGATAAATGCGCCATGAAATGCCCCGAAGTCTCAGAACCGTTCGATTTTTAGAGCCACAGATCTTGCTTCTTAAAATAAAAATATAACTTGGAAAAATTTAATAAGTAAATCAAGAAATTTAACAGACATGAAAGGAAAGAGATTTGGGGAATGAAGGAGAAATATTTGTTCGAGTGTGTAAAAGTTTCTTTAAATGGTTTATTCAAGAAATAAAGGGAAATATTTAATTTTGATTTTAAAATCAGAAAACCCCACTATATTTTCTCTCCCTGTACTGCCGTTTTTTGCTGTATCGCTTCTTTATTTGCACTCCATGGCGAATCGATTGAACTGGAAACTTTGGCCAGAACACCGAGATCGGTTATAGCCATGGCCATAGCCATAGCCATATATCTTCCTGCACCGATTAACGGAAGTGCGTAGACCCCAACACGTTTATCTATTAATGAGGTTCAGTTGCCAGAACAGGAAATGTGCGTGGGAGTTGCTATTCCAACGGATGTGGAATAAAATGGCTGAGAAATAAAGCCTAGATCGAGAGGAAGTTGCTAAAAAAAAAAAGTGGTTTTATAAATATATAAAGCACATACATATGTATATGGTAAATACTTTATCTCACAGAAAGTCATCGCAGCAGCTTCCGTTGCAGTTGCAGTCGCAGAACCCCATCGGATTCCTGCAACTTGTGTCGGGGGCGATCTGAGAAGCAGAAATATCCCGGGCTGGCCTGTTTGGCCAGGCATTGCTGGAATAACTCAAAATTAGTTCAACAAGTGGAGGACAGCCTGTAGGACAGCCGGTAGAGGACTATTGGCGGAGGAGAAACGCACCAATCGATCGATCGATCGCTGGGAATTGTCGGCATTTGTCCTCTGATTAACTTGCTCTTGGTTAACTTGGCCAATATGCAAAAATGCAACAAAAATATGCAAAAATGCTGAAAGTAAATTACTTTAGTTAACCCAACTCAAAGCCTGATTGGATTGTTTTTATGCAAAACTTCTTGACAAATTGTTAGGATAATTCCATGGTTTTTCTTGGTCATTTCGATTTTTGTAAATAACTTAACGGTTCTGCTTATCGGATATTGTTGGATTCTTGTAAATAATTTATTTGGAAAAATAAATTGATTTTGATAAATAAAATGGCTTTGAATTACAGAAAAAATCTCTTCAGTTTGAGCTCGAAATTAATGAGATTCTGAAGCTGTCTTGTTGTTGTGCTCTTTGTTTCCTTTCAAAGTCTTTTGATTTCCGCCAATGCTAGATTTTTTAAGACTATCCATTTTATAAATCCTTGAAATCTTATCTAAAATATAAATAGAATTTTTCCTTCCCAAATCTTCTTTTAACAAATAAAGAATCTCGATTCCCAAGCCCAATTCTCCCAACCACCCAAGAAAAAAGTCGAATAATAATTTCTTTTATAATTATCAGTTTAATGTCCTCCATGTTTGTTTGTTTAAAAAAAATGAATACCTTAAAAATACATTGTCTTCCATTAGAAACTATCTCTTACCACTAAACAGTCTTATAAACTATATAAAAAACAGGCACATACAGCGCTCTCTTACATAATAATTTGTACAGGTTTGAAAAAAAAAGTTGAATGTTTTTTTTTGGATAATAAATACTTTGCGGCTGAGGTAATACTTCTTGTTGGCCAATCAATGGTTTGTAGTGTGTGTGTGGTGGATGCGACTAGCAAGGATTGGAGGTCCTTTTAGATGGCTTATAGGTCGTCCTGCCAGAGGGAGATGTAGTCGAGGATGTCGTCGTCTTCGGCGCCGGAACTGCAGGAGTTGTTGCGATAATCTTCGTAGCTATTTTCCAGCTTTGTGGCAGTTGCAACAGGCGATGTTGTAGATGTCGCCGATGTTGCAGATGTTGCAGATGCGGCAGAAGGTGTGTAGTAGGAACTGGTGCTGCTGTTGCAAGAACTGACACTGCCAGTGGGTGAGCTGAGCTGCAACTGTTGCTGCCAGGCGTAAAAGTGTTGCTGGTGTTGCTGCTGCTGTTGCTGTTGCTGCTGGAAATGCAGATGTTGCTGCTGCAACTGTTGCTGTTGTTGCTGATGATGTTGCTGCTGATCGTTCTCGTCAATCATTTTCTGCAGTCTTCGGATGTATTCAACGGCCATCTTCAAAGTGCTGACTTTGCTGAGTTTTTTATTGGCACCAGGACCGATGCCGCGACGACCATTGCTCAGGTCGGCTATCACGGCCACGGGGATGTGCTGGCGGAGTTGGCTGAAGCCGTTGTTGACCTGCTTGACGCGGTTGCGTTCCCGGGCATTGCGCTGGACAACGGAGGCGCCACCGATCTCACCATCGCCACTAGCCGGCGACAGGGAGGACTCGTTGTAGAACAGGCAAGTTTGATTTTCGCTGCCAAGAGCCATGATTACGACTTTGATTTTGGATTTAAAAAAAAATTGGTAATTTTTGGTTAGAAGTTCTGGAGATGATCTCTTCCCGAACGCTGGCTCCGTTCTGATGCCCTTCCCCGGGCCGTTCGGGCTATTTATAGGGGCCCGGGCCCTCTGGGATCTCACCTGCATTTAATCTGCCTACCTGGCTATCGGCCCTCCAACAAAAACAAACCAAAAATACCATAAAAGGTGCAACAGCATCGCTCAAGGATCCAGCGCTCAGAGAACCTTTTTGTCCGGAGTGAATGAGTGAGTGATTTGTAGCAAAACCACTCCAGAGAGTGAGTCTGAAAATGCAGCTGCCTGTGGCTTGAGTGTTCCCAGTTTTAAAGGGGGAAGAGTTTTTGGGGGATCTTGGGTTTCCAGCTGCTCGTCGTCTGGAGTCCAGTCCAGAAACCGAAGTCGCGTGCCGGCTGCCAACCGGTTTCCAGTTTCCAGCCTTCGGACTTGCGACTCCAAATCCCAGACCCCAGACCGCGGTCTCCAGATCCAAGATTCCCTTCTTTGCCTAATGAAAGTGGCCAGCCAGCGTTTATGGCCTTAATAGTGGAGCCACAATAAATAGAGGGGGCCGGGCTTGAGGTCCGCACTTCGTCAACACTTCCCTCTAAGCATATCAAATCTCTGAAGTCCAAGTGTTGCCGAGGTTGTATAATTAAAAGAGGATCCATAATTTTATGGGGGAGCTGGAAAACCTTTCAAAAACACGAACTCCTTCTTTTATTTTGCAAACGACCTTAAAGTCACGAAAACCCAGGACCTTGACAAGGTTTTATGACTGGCAGGACTCCAAGGACTCGTTGATACCTCAAACGGTGATCCAATGGAATCCCTAATCAGCCGGAGGCACTTTTCTATTAACACTCCTAATGCCCCGAGGTCCTTTTTGGGCAACGTAGCACCCGTGGCGTCAAGGACGTCGAACGTGGACGTGGAGATCCTGGTCGCAGTTGTAAGTCGAAAGCATTTTGAAAGCATTTAGCATTGAAAAGAACGCCGTTGGATCCTTGATCCTCGATCCTCGATCCTTGCTGGTTGCACGCTAGGCAACCGTGCCGAAAGCGATTCAAAATACCCGACCTATTGACCCATTGACCTTTTCACCCACAACACGGCACACGCTGGGCCTCATTTAACACTTCGTTTCGGCAACGGCGGGAGATTTTTGCATTCTGACCGCCTTTTGCCTCATAACCGCCTGCAATCCTGAAAAGGTCCTCTGAGGACATCTGAGCAGCGGCAGCAGAGGACACAGGTTCCGACCAGATGTCCACATATCCGGTCCGTCATCCAAAATCCCGTGTTGATGCAATACAAATTCGCTTTGGCCCAGAAAAATTCGAAATAAAAATATAAAAGGCAAAGAATCCTTTAAGAGTTGCGTGCATTTCCATTATGAATTGTGAATTATTCAAGCATTTTAGTTTGGCACATTCCCTCTGATCTCGGATCTGCTTCGGCACGCTTAATGTTTTGGGTTTTTAAACAGAAAGATACGAATAGAGAATGCACTATTATAGGGAATGATTTTTAGGTTAATAATTGGTAAGAGCTGGAGGATTATACATGCACAGTGAAAGTCTATCGTTTTGTTACGGAACTTTGTTATTTATTTATGAATAACCTCTTAAAAAAAGTTTTTATAATAAGAGAAATAGTATAAATATTAGTTATAATATGTTATAGTAGTTATAATTAGTTATATTACCATATTATTAAGACTCAATTATTAAGACTCTAAAACTGTTGGAATTTCTATAAGAAACTAGTATTAAACTTCAAAATATTTATTTAAAAGAAAATCTCTTAAAAAATATTAGTAATTGTACCTATAAGGGTATCAAAATATCTAGTAATTCCATCAATAAGTTCAAGTATCTGCATTTCATCCATTCCATATGCATTTCAGGCTGAAACTGAAACTGAAGCTGTGGCTGAAGCTGAAGCTTGGAGCTTGGGGCTTAAGATACTTAAATTTTGTATCAGAAGCAGAAGGCGCTATCATTATCTGACACAAAAATTTAATATAAATTATGTTGACATGTTGGCTTAAATATGTATGGCTTTTGGCCTTTTTGAATTTTGCTTTTGCCTGATGCCTGATGCCTGTTGCCTGTTGCTTTTGGCCCGCTGCTTTGCTTATGAACATAATTGAAGTGAGTCTCGGCTTGGCTGTTTTCTGTTTTCTGTCTCGGGGCCGACTAACTAGTTCAATAATTGCTACTACGACACGGCGACAGCAAAACGAATGAAAAGGACCCGAGAGGGGCATATCCCTCGAATGAAGATGAAGTCGTCATTAATATCGACTCGGCCTGTCAATAACTTGACGTCCCATCATTTTTTCCACACTTTTTTAAAGCGGCGACTCTTATTTTGTTCCTCTTTGGCTTTTTGTTTTGTTTGGCACAGTGAAGCCTCGATTTATACAGAGCACTCCAATTCTTTTTGTTGTTTTTTGTTTTGTTGTTTCTTGACGCTTCCCGGTCCAAGGTCATCGGTGGTATAGTCATTACTCTTTTTACCAGACTGCACTTTGCATTTCTGCGACTTGCAACTCCCGCCACTTGCCACTTGCCACTTGCCACTCGTGTCACTTTCGTGAAGGAGAAGCTGCCGCTGCCTCACCATCCTTTTTAGTTGCAGTTTTCTTATTATTTTTTTGCTTTTTGATTAAAGAGCGGTGGCATTTTCATAGCAACTTAAGTCGATCTTATAATAAATAATTTTGTCAGAGGAATTTTTATTTACTTGCAAGTGAAGTATTTTTTAAAAATTGCTTCTACTATATTAAACTATTAATTGTAATAAACAATAAAGAATTCTATTCCAGGCTTAAAGCATAATAAGCTATAAATATATAATCCCTATCCAACAAGTTTATTGATCTTCTGGGAATCTGAAGACCTGTGAGCAACTCCAGTCCTAGTGATCATTGGAAATTGTTATTGATTCGAAAATGAATCAAAAGTCAACTGTCAACTTTTCATGGCCATCAAATTGCCGCCCGATCGAAAGCGGCCGAGGTGATGAAAGGCCAAAAGCCGCACCTGGAATTCGATTATCAGAGCCAAGTCCAAAGCCCAACTCCCACTCTACAAGAAATATATATATATAGATCTGATATATATATATATATCTGATTTATGGAAGTCCTTTCGAATGTCAGAGCGACATCTAAGGTGCGCGATTTGACGCCGCCAATTCTATTTCGGCCAATTCCATTGCCACTGGCAATGATATTTATGGCCAGAAGCCAAAAAGGGCCATAAGGAGGATGGCCGAGGAGCGGCCCGGCCCGGCTCAATGGCGATTTTTGATTAATTGTAATGCGAGAACTTTGATTAATTGCGGGCAGCAAGCGGCCCCAACATAACAATTTGTTTTGGCATTGCATTAAATCAGCCAACAGATTGTGGCCCAAAAGGTTGCTAGGCTGAAAGGGGGGACTTCCAACACGGCGTGAGATTGTAAGGCCAACACCTCGATAGCCTTTGCTGCCGTATTTATGAGTTGGTAAGAAATTTATGAATGGCCAACAAGGAGGATTTGGCCTCGGCCATCACCAGTGTCTGCGGCAGTGGCAGCGGCAGCGGCGGCGGCTCTTTCTTTGTCAATAAAACACTAAGAAAAATGTATACTATTTATGATTTTAAATGGAATTATTTAGTAAACAACTTACCAACTTTGCCAAGAAAAAGTTGCAAAGTTTTGCAAGGTAATCCTGAAAGTTTTTTTCACAATGTTTTGTAATTAAAAACCCTCTCAGCTTCTTTGTTAGACTTCGGCTTTTTAGTAACTGAAACAAGTATCTCAAAAATAATTGTTAAAGTTTATTTCAGGCTTCAGAATATAAACATAACTTTAAACATAACTAAAAAAATTATTTCCTCTTTGTTTAAACCAATTAATATCGCATATTTTTTTATTGCTTGCAGTGCACGCGTACATCTTGGTCTTCAATCTGCTGGCAATTGCAATTATGCAAAAAGTTGTCAAATACGGGAGGCATGGGGCGTGGCCCAGCATGACTATCAAAAAAATATAATCAAAAATAACAAAAATAACAAGAACAACAAAATGCAGAGACTGGGGCAAGGGACATGAAAAAACAGTGCCGAAAAAAATTGTACCAGTTTCTGGTATTTTCCGGCAAAAGCTCTTCCAGCAATTTACATGTCTCGGAATCAAGTCTGCCTTTTGGCAGCAGGGCCCCCCCCTTTTGGGCCAACAAACAAAACCAATCAACGCGTCTGTCAAAGCGAAAAAAAGGCAACTGGACGCGGCAGTGGATGTGGTTTTTTGCTTATCGGTAGCCGCGCTGAAATCAGCTTCTGGCACTCACGATCACGACGCGGCAATCCGGGCCAGAAAGTCCGACAAGTGGACAGGCAGGCGGCTTTGGGCCTCCTTAACCTGACCGGGCTGGAACGGGATGGGACGGGCTGGACTGGGCTGGGCTGGGCCACTCCCCACCCTGCCCCAGGTGACCAAGTAGGCACCTTCAATCTGCAACTGCAACTGCAACTGCACTTGCAACTGCAACGGCGATCCGGCCGGCGAGTGACCCTTTAGCGATCCAAGCTCGTTGCTCCTGTCACAATTACAACAGCAAGTGCAGCGGACTAATGACAACCACGGTGGCAGTTGGCCCGGAACAGTGGCCAAAAGGGTCTGGATTTCAGGACCAAAAAAAATATCCACAAATAAGGTAAGAGAAAAGATTATCATAAGTTTCTTTGATTGAGTTTCTGAAAGGATAATTCTCAACTTTGAAGCAACTAAAACTTTACCCTTGCCAGAAAATAGTCTATATTTCATCTATAGATTTGTAGACCTAAATATTCTTAAAATTTGAACTTAAATCCCATTTATCTAGATTCCTTTTTTGTGTTCTTGTCAACCACTGTGCCAGTTGACATGGAAACCTGATATTGCACACACGCGCCTCTTGGCCCGAGCCTCTGGGACTGAGGTCTTTGAGGTCTTGAGGTTTGCGGATGGGATGGGATTTTTATTCGGATGCCAGGTACTGCAGCCTGTCGTCGTCTTGGCCACAGACTCAGACAGAGTCCGAGACACGGCCCAAACTCTGAGGTCTTCTGGTCTTCGGGTCTTCGGCTCTTCTGGCCTTTTGGCGTGCGCGTGCAGTGCAATTAACTTTTGTAGTAAGTCAGGCAACACTTGACATTGACTTCCCCGGGTCTCAGGGCTTAAAGGACACCAAGGCGAAGGGGCCAGGGTGGACTTGGGGCGACAATTTCACCTGTTGCATGGCCGCTGACACAGTAACTTATATTATTTGCATGCGTCGAACTGGTTTCCCTCCCTCCAGCCACCAGAAAATGGCCAAGACAGCCACGTGCAGGCGAAAAAAAAACCAACACCATAATAATAAATAATCTAGTTTTTATGCTCTAGTAGGGATTACTTTTTGCAGCCTTTGTGGGCGTGGACAATTAGATCGAGTTCAGGGGTCAGTTTCAGTTACAGTTTCAGGTTGAGGGGCTCGTTAGTCAAGTGGACGTGCTGTGAGGGTTTTTGAGGAATTAGTTGGCCAAAAACACAGAAATGTGGGAGTGGCTGCAGGAAGGCGTTAACCCATGTCGGCCAATTTCATTTGGTCCAATTTCCAATGAGGTAATTATCAATTCTGTCTATTTTCAGTTGGCTAAAGTTGTGTAATTATTTGCTTAATTTTACTAAATATATTCGATATATTTATGGTACAAGAATGTTCAGAGTTTTCTTAATTAAAAGTTGTTCCAAAATAGGAAAGTTTTGGCTGTAAACTACAATAATTTTCTAGGTAATTTTGAAATATTTTTCTATAGAAAGTCAACATGTAATTTGCTAAGAACTCCTCAAAAAGAACCAAAATTTGCACCTTCAACTACCAGAAACCAAACCAAACTCCTGACCCGCCTTCTGCGACCCGTCTTGGCCTTTTCAGTCTGCCAATTAAATGTGGGTCACTCTCGAGGCACCCGAGGAGGCAATTACAAATGTTTTTCCATTTGCCAGGTTATTAATTTTCCTTTTTCAGAGCTCAGAGCTCAGAGCTCGGCAATTTCAGCACATCATTAGAGTGCAGATCTTGTTTAATTTTTCTCCTTTTGATTTAATATATAAGATTTTTGTTGTCAGTTTTCAGTTTGCCATTTGCTGCAGTTTTTGTTGGCCGAATGGGCCGATTGCGTGTGCCTCGTGAGCTGCAGGTCTTAACTGATTCCCATTGATTAATTGCCATCATTAGCATACGGCAACGACGGCATGATTGATATGGATATGGATATGGATATGGCCAAGTACATACCTCACCTGTACCCGTGTACGAGCGTACACATATATTTTCGCATATATGGATGTGGACCACCGGCGTGGTTTTGCCTCGAAATGTGGAATGTGGAGCTCTTAATGCAGTAATGCCCTAAAAGGCAAGTGGCTCTGACTTTTTGGCATAGAGTTGGCAGAGTTGGCAGGGCCAAACGGGCGCTAATTGTTAACAAATTGTTGTGGCCGAAAGGGAAGAGGACTTGCAGCAGCAATAAGGCACGCAAGGTCCCAGTATCGGGGCATATATCTCCCCTTTTCGTAAGTTTCTTCTGCCTTTTTTTTTGGGGTGTTGCACGCAATCCTCGCGTAACTGAGAAAATCCATTACAAGCAATCTTACAGGGTCATGCCGACCAATTTGTTTTGGAACAGTAGCCTGTAAAGTCGGCATTGTCAAGTTTATTAGACTCCGTCATCCAAGAGACCCCACAGAGGATCCTCATCCTCATTAAAAGGAGAGCAACAAAGTTGTTTGGTAGCATTCCTGGAAAAAGGGGTCTTCAGAACTCACAAATTGAATATTAAATGTTTGAGTAGAGGAAACGGCTAACTACATTTTGATTGATTTCTTTTAAATTGCACCTTACTTTTCAAATACTGTTGGAAAGTTATTCCCAAGCTGATAAAGCCATCTCACCTATAATATCTATAAATTATATAAAAACATCGCTTTAAATTTAATGAAAATTCCTTTTTTTGATGAATAGACTCGTAGTTCTCATTCACACGTTCTCGTATTTCCTGTCCAGTCCTGGCCTGGACCTTAATAACTTCTTTTTTCTCATCTCGCAGGGACTCTGGAATCCTGGTGGATGTGATCGATTGAATAGACGGTGCCGCCCCATAATCTTCGGCCATCGGAGTGATCGGAGCTCGTCATCATTATGCTGCCCATGGCTGCCATAACTTTCCATCACAAGTTTCAATTTCAATACGGAGTTCCCCGGCTGCCAACCACCATCCACTCATTGGAGGTGTACGATATGCGGCATGCCACATGTTGCACATATCCCTTGGCCACTGTCAACGGTCTTGGGTAAAAGTAGCTAACTACCAGTTTTTCCTGGCTTTTGATTTCATTTAGTTTCATCTTTTTTTTTATTCACCTTTTTTTGATTGGTACTCTCTGAAAGGATACTCTATTTTTAGGGCTTTAATTTTGTCTGAAATCTGGAATTTTAATTAAGAAATTTGTTTTTATTCATTTCTAAAAGTTAATAAGTTTTACAAAGTTAATAGCTTTTAAGTATTTGATTGGAATTTACTTAGTTATTTAAAAGTATCTGCAAAAAAGTGTATCAAACCCTTCGCTATATGGTCTTCTGTTTTTAAATAAAGTTTTTTTAAGGCTTTTGAATTTTTGCTGCTGGGATGAAACTAAAACTGAGACTGAGTCTCAGCCTGAGACTGGACACACTGCCTGGGGCAACAATTTCATTTTCACTCCCGAGGCGCATCGGAAAGGCCCAGGGCGATGATTATTATGATGATGATGATGATGAGGCAGCCAGGCGACCGCAGGCAAAAGTGTGCCCCAATTTAATTGAAAGCTGTTTCCGAGCGGCCTTGGCGGAGCGTCTCCCCAGCCTACCACGCCCTGTTTCCCGTCCTCCGCCACCGGGCCATCAACTTTTCCTTCCATTTCATTTCGAATCCAGTCCGAGGTGTTGCTTTAACTTTATTGATTGAATTGACGAAATGGAAATTTGTCAATTCTCACCTGGCACCTGTGCTGTTGCTGCCGTTGTCGTTGCTGTTGCCATTGCCATTGCCTACATTTTTGCGGTCTTGTGAGTTTTGAGACCCAGAAACAAGTCAAAGTCGAAATCGAAATCGAAGCACTTCGCTTGTCTTGCGGTCATGACTTTCAGTTTTTTTTTGTTTGGGAGACAAGGTCGGGCTGAATATCGAGCCCGGCAAGTCTTTAAGATAAAGCAAAGTAAATACAACTCAATCGCATCCTTTAGGCTATCCTTTCCCAGTGTTATCCTGCCCAACTGGCGACATACAAGAATAACCTTTTAATTAAACCATGGCCTCAAAAATCCCGATAAGAAACGTTTGACGCTCTTCACGCGTGTTTGTCATATCGGAAATGAACCTCTATCCAGGCGAAAAGGAAACTAATCTCCGAAGAACCGGACTTATCGGAGCACACACACGCAGTCTGATGAATGAACTCTTAATATGGGAAAGAAATGGGAAAATAAAAAAAGTATATTACCTTATCCGGACGGACGCTGCGGACGCTCATGAATGAAACTCGTTTGACATTTGGCAAACGATTAGATTGGATTGCAAGTGCATTAGTTTCTCTCCAGCTGCAGGATCAGTTTTTTTCCCCCGTTTTTTACCTGAAAAAGATACAAAATTGTATCTTTTTGTGCGGCTACACGCTACACGCTCGATATCGCTATCTTTCGGGTTCTCGGTTTCTGGTTCCCCGTCTTGGGATTTTGGGTTTTTATTTTTATGAGCTTGCCACCAACCAAGAGCCGCCGGAAAAGTCCAGTTCAATGCAATTTTGCGTGCAACTCGCTCTGATGTCATAAACTGCGCCCATTAAAATGAAATTTCAATTGCTCCTGCCGAATCATCATCATCGTGGTCTTCGTTGGGCTTAATAATCGCATCCCAAGAGGCCAGACAAGCGCGAATTGAGCGATTAACCTGCACTTTCCCTACTGCTCCCAATGGAGGCCTTTTTGTTATTTTACCACCGCTTAAAAAATTCTCGAAGGGGCTTAAAGTTTTGCTCAAAATACATTCATCAGTTCTTAAAAGAATATAATATTGATAGTGTATGCGTTTCTTTTACTAACTTTTGCCTATCCTAGTAATGCTTTTTTGCCACACTTTTCTTCTCTTTTTTTAATCAGCTAAAATCAGAATTTATGTGAGTCCCCGCCACGAGCTCGCATTTCACGCCTTTCCGTGACCTTCTGGAATCAATTAAGCCTTTGATTAATAAGCATAAAACTTTTGATTTGCTATGCTTTTAATTGGAAACACGAGGGGTAGCGTATAAACGAGTGCTCTGATGCACTTTGCATTTTTTCGATACGGCGAAACGAAAGACTAAGGCAACGAACTGGCTAGTGGAAACAGCTTGTGGCACAGCGGTGGTGCAGTTGCAACTAGGCCTGCCCCAGCTTGTTTGGCGCCTTCAATTAAAGTGAGCCTCCACTGATGAAGCTGCAAGCTCGTTTTTTCTCATTTTGTGTCGGTAATTATTAATCAGCTGGATGTTCGTTGAGAAGAACCGCAGGACGCCTCGGCGGTGAATGAAAAATGCAAATCTTGAGCCTCCAAAAACTCATGCGAAACGGAAGCCACAAATGGCAGCGTAAAATTAAGGGAATCTAAGCTGAAATTATCAGCTCATTGGCTTGTGTGAGATTTATGGCATTTGAATACAACAAAAAAAAAATAATGACCCTAATGATAGGGGTTCCAAAAAAAAAAAGGAGAGTTATCTCAATATTTGTTTTTCGAGTCGAACGCGAAAGTGAAAATTTCTATAATTTGCATGGTGGATGGATGTCGGACTCGGCTTTGCGGTTATCTTATTTTTTGGCTATGTAAATCATGTGGTCTTAACCGCAAATTAGCCACACGTTCGAGCCAAGATGCTACCCCGTTTCGGCCTGGCTCGTTGCGTTTCGTTTCGTTTCTCGTTAAGCCGCCTTAATGCTTCTCAATAAATTCCAGACAGTCAGAGGACGCGACTCCATTCACGATTTTAACCATTTTCCCTCCTCGCCTCGTCTCCTGGCTTGCGGATTCTCAAGACCCGCGATTCCCCGATTTCGTTCCCCTTTTCAAGAGTCTGGCGTGTTAATAGAGCAAGTGTTGTTTTGCTCACTTTTGGCGTTAAGTGTTTCGCACAGAAGGAGGGATCTCCTTTACTCTGAATCTGAATCTGAATCTGGAGTCTGTTCCGTTCCGTAATCACAAAGTAAATAAATGCTGCCTGCTGCCTGCTGCCGTTGCTTGTTATTTGTATTTTTTTCTGCTGCCGCCCTTCTGTTTGTTTTTCGAAAGTTTTTACCCTCAGCCCACCACCGATGGATGTATGCCACGCCCCCAAACTGGTGCATAAATCATCGCCTGGGTGGGTACTACGACTCTGGAAATCGGCGTTGTGAATAATCGTTGTTGGTTTTAAAAAGCCCAGATCTCCAGATCAAGCCACACTTGTAATTATGTGTGTAATTTTTACTGGTAAGGGGGCGGTCAAAAGCCAAGATCGGGGAGTATTTGCATGCCAGGAAACGGGTTTCAATTTTTGGTAAGACTTTTTACCATAAACCCTGAAAGTATGCAACAGAGGACTTTTGTTTAGATTCAAAACAAGCGCCATCTATTGGTGGGGTTTGAAAAAAAGCGGAGGTGGAAAATGATATTAAAACACAATTGAAGCCAAATTTTTCAGAAATTTCCCAAGCAAATTTTATATTAAAGTATATTCCCGTAATATACAAAGTTTTTCTTAAACAATTTTTAGGTTTATTATTTTTTTTAATATCTTCCTTGAATTTATTTTAATTATAATTAATCCTGAAATTCTGTATTCCCCAGACTGCGTCCAATTCCGTCACGCTGCTTCATTGTGCGCTGCCCTTCACCATCGACTCCAACAGAAGAACACGCACTCCAATCACGGCATTCTTTTCCCATGCTGGAAAACTAAAATAATAAATATAAATATGAAAAAATTCTGCTGTCTGTTTTATCGACTTTGGTTGAATTTTTAATGAATTTCTGGGCGAATTCGCAACCGATCTGGGAATAGTCTACCATTTCGGAATCAGAACTTTATTCTCCGATCTGCATCCAAAGATTTGGAAAATCGATCAAAAAAATTTTCGACCTATATTTCCCGATTTTTAAAAGGGGTACCATCATTATTTTTTTGCAAAAATCGGGTCAGTGTCATTTTGACGCCGTTCTTTCACTTTTTTATGAATATTTTAAATATTCCTTAACCGATTTTGGAATGGAATACCATTTTGGAATCAGAACTTCATTATCCGTCGATTTGCATTGAAAGATATGGAAAATCGATCAAAAAAATTTTCGACCTATTTTTACCGATTTTTAAAAGGGGTACCATCATGATTTTTTGCAAAAATCGGGTCAGTGTCATTTTGACGCTGTTCTTTCACTTTTTTATGAATATTTTAAATATTCCTTAACCGATTTTGGAATGGAATACCATTTTGGAATCAGAACTTCATTCTCCGCCGACTACGAAACAGCAGGAGGGCCAGCAACTAGGCCAGCCTGGACGGGCCCTGGCCCAGCCTGGACGGATCCTGGACCAGCCTCGGCCACCCTGGACCTGCCTAGGCTAGCCTGGACGGCCCTTGGAGCTGCCTAGGCCACTCTGGAACAGCCTAGGCCACCCTGGACCTGCCTAGGCCTGCCTGGAAGGATCCTGGACCAGCCTTCTACAGCACATGGAGCAGCCGTAGGAGATTCTGGAGCACCTATAGCAGCCGTAGTAGATCCTGGAGATCCAGAACAGCACATATTTCTCCATATTTTAAGCATTTTATAAGCGTTTTATTGAAAATAAAGCACATTGTTTACACCAATTTTCTGAGTTTTCTTTCATTTTCCAGGTTTTCCCCGGATTTTGCCCGACTTTCCCATCTTTCCGAGTTTTCCTGAATTTTCCCGAATTTTCCTGAATTTTTCTGAATTTTCCTGAATTTTTCCGAATTTTCCCGAATTTTCCAGATTTTTCCTGAATTTTTCAGAATTTTCCTGAATTTTAAAAAATTTAAAAAACCCCAAAATCGCCCTCCGCCACTTCTGAAGTACCAGGCGAACAGAAATCAGCAGGAGGTGGATGCCGAATTTTTAAAATTTGGCGGGAAAAAATTTGAATTTGAAAAAAAATACCAAAAAAAATTTAACGGAAAAATACCAAAAAATGTAACGAAAAAATACCAGATTTAAATTTTTTTTGGTATTTTTCCGTTACGTTTTTGGTATTTTTTTCGTTAAAATATTTTTGGTATTTTTTTAAATTTCCCGCCAAATTTTAAAAATTCGGCATCCACCTCCTGCTGATTTCTGTTCGCCTGGTACTTCAGAAGTGGCGGAGGGCGATTTTGGGTTTTTGTTTTTAATTTTTGGAAATTCAGGAAAAATAAGGAATGTTCTGGAAAAATTCAGGAAAATTCAGGAAAATTCGGGAAAAATCGGCAAAAATTTGTAAAACACAAAAAAATAGGAGGAAAATTCGTCTAACTTCATGAAAATTCAGGAAAATTCAAAAAAATTTCCCGATTCCTGATGGCCAGAATTTTCCTGAATTTTCATGAATTTCCACGAATTTTCCTAATTTTTTCTGAATTTTCCCGCATTTTCCTAAATTTGTATAAATTTAAAAAACCCAAAAATCGCCCTCCGCCACTTCTGAAGTACCAGGCGAACAGAAATCAGCAGAAGGTGAATGCAAAAATTAAAATGTTGCATACTTTTGTGCGTTTTAATACAAGACCACTACACATTTTAATACTTATATTTGCAAAAATTAGAATGTTGCATACTTTTTTGAGCTTTTTAAATAAAGGACTAAAAGACCACTACACAATTTAATACTTAATTTTGCAAAAATTTAAATGTTGCATACTTTTTGGATGCGAAGTTCTTAAATTAAAAAAGCTCAGAAATTCGCATCCAAAAAGTATGCAACATTTAAATTTTTGCAAAAGACCACTACACAATTTAATACTTCATTTTGCAAAAATTTAAATGTTACATACTTTTTGGATGCGAATTTCTGAGCTTTTTAAATTTAAGAACTTCGCATCCAAAAAGTATGCAACATTTAAATTTTTGCAAAAGACCACTACACAATTTAATACTTCATTTTGCAAAAATTTAAATGTTGCATACTTTTTGGATGCGAAGTTCTTAAATTTAAAAAGCCCAGAAATTCGCATCCAAAAAGTATGCAACTGTTAAATTTTTGCAAAAATAAGTATTAAATTGTGTAGTGGTCTTTTATTAAAACGCACAAAAGTATGCAACATTTTAATTTTTGCATCCACCTTCTGCTGATTTCTGTTCGCCTGGTACTTCAGAAGTGGCGGAGGGCGATTTTTGGGTTTTTTAAATTTATACAAATTTAGGAAAATGCGGGAAAATTCAGAAAAAATTAGGAAAATTCGTGGAAATTCATGAAAATTCAGGAAAATTCTGGCCATCAGGAATCGGGAAATTTTTTTGAATTTTCCTGAATTTTCATGAAGTTAGACGAATTTTCCTCATATTTTTTTGTGTTTTACAAATTTTTGCCGATTTTTCCCGAATTTTCCTGAATTTTCCTGAATTTTTCCAGAACATTCCTTATTTTTCCTGAATTTCCAAAAATTAAAAAAAAAAACCCAAAATCGCCCTCCGCCACTTCTGAAGTACCAGGCGAACAGAAATCAGCAGAAGGTGGATGCCGAATTTTTAAAATTTTCCAAAATCGCCAAAAATCGATCGAAATTTTTTTCGTTCTGCATTCCAGATCTTTTGATGAAGATTGACGGCAAATGAAGCGCTGGTTCCAAAATGGTATACCATTCCGGAATCTGTTGAGAAATGGCCAAAATATTCATAAAAAACGAACAGAAAATCGACAAAGTTGCACTAACCCGATTTTTGCAAAAAATCGTGATGGTACCCCTTTCCAAAATCGCCAAAAATCGATCGAAATTTTTTTCGTTCTACTTTCCAGATCTTTTGATAAAGATTGACAGCAAATGAAGCGTAGGTTCCAAAATGGTATTCCATTCCAAAATCGGTTAAGGAATATTTAAAATATTCATAAAAAAGTGAAAGAATTGCGTCAAAATGACACTGACCCGATTTTTGCAAAAAAATCATGATGGTACCCCTTTTAAAAATCGGGAAAAATAGGTCGAAAATATTTTTGATCGATTTTCCAAATCTTTGGATGCAGATCGACGGAGAATGAAGTTCTGATTCTAGAATGGTATTCCATTCCAAAATCGGTTACGAATTATTTAAAATATTCATAAAAAAGTGGAAGAAAAGCGTCAAAATTACATTGAGCTATTACGATTTTTTAAGCATGTCTTAATTAACGCTGGAAATTATGGCACAAATATTATTTTATATGATTGAATATATGATGATTGTCAAAAACCAAAACACTTGTAGAGAAATAGTATGCTTAAAAGGCTTATTCAAAGCATTAAGTATTTGTTTATGAAAATAGTTAAGGAAAATATTAAAAATGGGATGTTTTATATTTACATTTTATTTATTGAGCATTTGGCAATCATTTTTTGTTTATCTTTGAGTGTTTTCTCTCTAAATTGGATGTATTAAGGTTTATTAAAAAAAAGTGTATAGTTTATTGATGGCTTAAATAAGAAAACTTAATGGAATTGTTTGGATGTCCTTGCTTGCTCCTTGTGTGGTTTCTGTTTATAAGTTTATCTCTTGAATATCCTAACGGCAAGCGATTGATACCCCATACCCAAGCTGCTCTCCTGCCGGTTTTGCGATTTTTCCTAGCCCTGGTGCTGATGGTGCCACCACCCGGATTGGCGGGCATTCACGTAGGTCTTAAGGCCATCCTGACCGCCTGGAGTCGAGGTCTGGTGGGTGGGAAAGAGGTGGGGACCGCTGGTCTCGTAGTTGAGCCCGTTGTGCTGGTTAAAAATGTAGGCCTTGGGCACCTCGACGCCAGCGGGCCCCACCGTGTTTGTGGAGACACTGACGCTGGAGACCACTGGACGTGGGCTGGCCGGCAGGTAGGTGCGGCTAGGCGGCAGTGGAGGAGCTGGTGGCGAGGAAGTCCAGCTGGTTTGGGGCGGCCGGTATTGCTTGGTGTAGAGTGGCGGACCCACCGGCAGCACGGCCTGCTTGGGAATGGAAACCGTATTTGGGGGTCCGTAGGCGTTGTTCCTCAGATCGCACACCGTATTCTCAATCAGCGAAGCCAGGGGAGCCGTGTAAATACGGAAATTGGTGTCGGCGTAGTCCAGGTCAGAGAGCAGGAATACCGGCATCCTGTCGGACAGTACCCAGACGTTTTTCATCTCATCGATCTTGACGTCGGCTGGGAACACCAGGCCCACATCGTCGCGGTCTACGATTCCGTGGAACTGGGGGGAGTACGGCATGGAGGAGTGCCAGCAGCCCACGGCGTTTTGGTCGATCAGATTGAACAACTCAATGCCATCGTCGCTCATGGCACGGGCTGTGGTGTGGGCATTCGGTCCACGTTCGTCCAAGGCGATGAAATCGTGGTAGCTGTCCTCCGTCCTGGTCTCGTCCCGGAGGATCCTCGTGGACACGGCGAACTGCCGGTGGCTGGCCAGGGGACTGAAGTAAAGGGTGCGGAAGCCATCGGAGCGGATCGGGGACAGGGACATGCCAAAGATGCCCTCCTCACCCCATTGGAAGTTAATGCCGGCCACGTTGAAGTCTCCCCTCAAGGGATCCGGGAAGAAGTAGGAGTGGGCCGAGAAGCGCCACGACTTGTTCAACTCCCAGGAGTAGGAGATCAGGCCATAGCCCAATTCGTCCGCGAAATAGGCATAGGCATCATCGCAGTTCTTGCCAACGTCCACGGCGATGTTGGCAATAAAGGTGTTCGGATTGGTGTCCACTGAGGGCAGCTCGTACCGCCGGATGCGGGTGTCGGTGGCCAGGTCGAAGATGTTGATCGCATAGGGGCAGGGGTTGGTGGTGGTGTTGCCGATGCCCACGGTTCCGGTGTCCAGGACCCAGAGGCGCCCGCACTCGTCCACCTTGATGCGGTAGGCCGTGGTGATGCTGTTGGCGCAGTCTCCGGCCGTGTTGGCCCTCCAGTCTGGGAAAGGCATCAGTTCCGGGGAGCCCGTCAAGGCGCGGTCCATGTTAATGTAGGTTAGGGTAGCCGGAATGCCTGTGAAATGATTTAAATAAAAAATATACTTTAAGAATACCTCGAAAAACTGTATTTTATTGGGAGAAATAAGGGGATGTAGGGAATTAGGGGATTTTAAAAACCAATTATTATGCTTAAGTCTTTTAATAAAAGCCATAAAAAAGCACTAAATTTTGCCATAAATTACAAAAGTTTTAGCAAGAAAATAAATTAACAAGAAACCCTCATTAAAGTAGAATGCCAAACGGATGTTTGTGCTTCTGGAATTTCATTAATTTTTTTTTGCCAAATCTTGACTCAGTCGCGCTTACAAATTCATTTCGTGTTGCACTTTTAAAGTGTTACTCCGCTACAATGTCACAATGCTACACTGACAAAAGTTGCGTGCAATTTCCTATGTCATTAGCCGACTGAAGCAACACAATCTCGACTCTCTGACATCATCGCCATCAATATCATCGTCGTCGTCGTCGTCTTCGTCATCGGCTTGGGCGATTTCCGCTCCAATTGCTTCGAGTTCGGGTTCCGCGGAACCTGCTCCTCCAACCGGCCACTCTTGGCCAATTTCCAAGTGATTTTCTCCGCATTTTTCAATAGCGGACCATCGACATTGCCACGCCCCCTTATTGACACTACCGCCCGCCGTCTTTGGTCATTCCCCATTCATTACCGATTATGCGATATTGTTGACAGCGATTTTTCCGCCCGATCAACACCTTTTGGCTCGCGTCTATATGTATTTACAAATTGCCGGATTTTGGATTTAAGATTTCAAATTGCTGATCTATGATTGGGGCAAAATATGTAATTAAGTGTGGAAAATTGGGAAAATAAGCTGGGTATTTTTCACAGATTATACAAACAAAATAGCCGAGAAAATGAAATTGCTTATAGTTCGTTTTAGTTACTGGTATTTGAGCAATGAAATTGATTTGTTTTTAAGTTTTTTGCCCAATTCAGGAATTGTAAATATAATCACTTATTTATTAATAAACAATTTTTTTTATATAATATTACAAATAATATTAAGGAAAAAGAACTTAGGAAAATAATAATTCAAATAATTCTCGAAATAATTGAGGTACTTTTTTGGAACATTCTGTTTCTTCAAAGAAAAGTTGATGAAAAGGTTTTGTAAAAAGCTGGAATCTGAAATAGCTTTTAAAGGCAAATTATTGATATAAATCTGATGTCAATAGAAAAAAACTCTGTAAAAAGCATTTGAAATGTATCCGTAAATCATAATGCAAGGCGGCGCCTTCCACGTGAAATATTTCTTGTTTTTCTGCTTTTTGATTTGTTATTGAAATAAAAGTCAAGCCTCGGAATGGGCCACACACATGGGCCACAGTGGCTAATTTTTGCGAAGCACATGGTGGCTCAGCGGATCAAGTGGCTCAATGGCTCCGAGTCTTGACAGTTTGCTCAATGGCTGAGCAATCCGGGCTTAATGAATTTAATATGAAATACGAGCCTGGCTACCAGTTAAGTCGTTATCCGGCCAATTAACGTTGCCAATTCTCAGTTTCAGTTTCGCATTCGCATTCTAGTTTCTTTTTCGGTTTCGGTTTCAGCTTCAGTTTCTGTTTCTGTTTCTGATTTTCAATTTTAATTTCAATTTCATTTTCGATTTCAATTTGTAATCCTGTCGCATTGAGTGGCCATTATTTATGTGAGAATTGTGGCAATAAATTGTTAATGTAAAGCACTAATAAATGTCGGATTTGTTTTGATATTTCGAGCACTTGGCTTGCCCTTCGTCGCTTGGCTTAAATCTTTGGAGTTTGGTCTGAATGGATTTGCATGGCTAATTCATAACTCAAAAACTGTCAACTACAGGTGGCTTTGGCTAATTGATTTGCTTTGATGGCCATTGAAGCCCGCCACAAAAAGGGCAACCACTTTCACATCAATTTTTGCGGCAATCTGCGGCCTTCTGTTTTTTTTTTGGGCAATCGAAATCTTTTGTTAAGACATTCTCGAGTTGGAAAGGTAAGAGAGCTCAAGGCTGGACCAGAATTCCATATTTCTTATATAACAAAACGTTTGTTAATATCGTTTATTTGGCAAACTCTAAACCGATTAAAAATTGCCAAAATATCATTGTATTTTCATGGGCTTTGTGCAACTCTCACTTCGATTCAACTGAAAGCTAATCATTGGTTAATGGCATAATGCCATAATTCCATAATAAGTTATTGTTTGGATTGGATTTCCATTTCCACATCCATTTGGGTCTGTAATGGCGCCGTGTTTTTGTTTATTTATTTGTGTGGCGACCCTGAAGAAGCCTTCACAATTGCCAAGACATAATACCGATGGTCATATAATGCCAATGCCGGGCTATTGCCACCGATTCCACTTTACAACGGTTAATTGTTAAAAATGTAAATGCAACACTTGAATGCGCCCCGCGTGGTATCAACCGGATTCACGAGAGGTCAACGATCACAATCACAAAACGCATCACAAAAGCCAAATAAATAATGCCAATACTCGATCACAAGACAATGACAAACATTTGTCACCTTTCTGGAACTTCTTAGTTAAAGTAGAGCTTTTACGGAAACCGGAAGTGGCCAATCAAGGACTTGAATAGAATTCAGAAAGTTATCTATTGGCAAGATTATTTATTTTTGGAAGCTTTAATTTTATACGGAAATTGTGTTGAGGGTTTGAAGAGTTTTTATTTAATTTTTACAGCAATAGAAACATGATTTAAATGATGATTACTACGTATTTAAGATGAAAATCTAGAAGTTTCTATAAATAACTTTAAAATGATTGAAAAGCCACTTCAAAATTCACACAAAACTCAAAACATAAACCAAATGAACTAAAGGACACATATTGCTTAAATAATTTAAAATATTAACAGTGTCTTTGATTGTAAATCAGAAAAGAAAGAACAATTTGTGATGTAAAACACACTCTAAGCTAAGCAATATCCTCAATTTTCCTAAGCAACTTCCATAAAAAACCGATTCAATCCTTTTTGAAATTTGTTTACAAGCCAAAAGCCTTCAATGTGGCAATCGGAGTCACCATTAAGTGGTAAATCATTAAAGAGCGACAGCAATTCCTCAATCACACAACTCCGCTCCCCATTTGTAAGTGCTAATGATGCCCAAAAGTGACCAGGCTAGAGCGCAATCTGCATGCCACCGGATAAGGAAACTCCGGATAAGGTACTTACCATCTCGCCACCGGGGAACGGTGACAAAAAGCCGATTTCCATAGTGCTCGACGCCGACGGGGAGGGCGTTCTGGGGGATGTAGTCGCCGCTGGCAATGGCCTGCTCCTTGAGGCGGGAATTGGGGAAGGCAAAGTCCAGCTGGTTCCAGCTATACCGCTCCTGGAGCTTGTAGGCCGCCCAGCTAGGCGCCACGAGGATGCCCAGCAGCAGGAGCAGCAGGATGTCGACTCGGTCCTGGCTCATGGCACAAAACACACAAAAACAAAGCACTTGGCCAATGAAAAAAAAAAAGAACTGAGAACTCCTTGAGTTCTAATTTGGAAAACTGTTATTTAAGAAAACTATTTAATTTCAGTTTTGAGGATATTTGTATTTTGGTTTTAATCCTCTGGTGGGGACCGTGGCGCGCTTACGACTGTTGGCCATAATAAGTCGGCCACGTTTTATATGAGGTTTTTTTGCTCCGAAGGCGAGCTAAGAAACCGAGACGCGGTTTAAGCCTCTTCGGCTCCGAAACCACCACCATCACCACCATCACCACCAGCACCACCTCTACAGTGGTTCGTTTTCTTCGGGTGGTTTTCGGGTGGTTTCATTTTTTCTTTAGCGATCATTATAATTTCGTGCGATTGTGCGTGGCCGTTGGGATTTTTGGGCTCCATGATTGATTTTCACGCATGTTTAGCGGCCTTTTTAATTCCGTTTAATATCACTGAGCCACCTCAAGCCGAACCACCGGCCGATACCTTTCGCATTCGCCAATTTTGAACTTTTTGGAAAGGGTATAACCTTTGATTGCTTTTCAAAATACTACAAAAAAAGATGCATAGTCAGGGATAAAATTATAAATAATTTACCAATTGCAATGATTATATAAAATACTTATAACTAAATAGTTACAAAGAAATATGTCGGATATTTAAAATGAATTTTAAAAGAAAAAAGTTGCAGTTTTATTAAAAAGTGAAAAAGTAGTAATAAAACAAAAGGTTATAAAGTCTAACAACGTCTTAAATATTCAAGCCAATAAGTAATTTAAAATTAGACTTCTTTCCAAAACAAGGAAAAAATAACCATAAAAATTATTAAATTAAATAAAATCATTATCATTTTATAGTGTATTACCTGAGATACCTCTTTTCGATGTTAATCTATAATTACTAGTTCGGTTTTCGATTGAATCGCTTCGGTTTGGAGCTTCGATAGGGCGTCATCGATGATTCACAAATTCATAAAACCGAGGGTCAAACATTTGTTTGGCGTTAATTGTAAATTTGAGATTTGGGGGCACGTGTTGGCCGGACGGACTGGACTCCCTTTCAAAAGCCATAAATTACATCAGCTACCAAGAAACATAGTTTTTCGAGAAATCAGGAAGCTCACATGCAACTGCCGGCACTTGTGGTCCTCGCAGGGGTTTTGGCTCTTAGGGCGCCCTAAATGCTTTTTTTTCGCGGTAATGCTCTAATGGCCATCGCCGCAAGCTGGAAACTCAAATTAAAAAATGCAAAAAACGAAAACGTTCGCATAACTCTTGGCCCAATGCAGTTTGCCAAAAAACTAACCACGCATAATAAAAAAAAAACCTGAAGAAGGAGGAGGTATTTTTTTTCCGCCCGGGGTATAACGTTTTCATTTAGTTTTATATATTCTACGACCTCCATTGATAGAGTGGTTTGCATTAATCTCAAATGGCAAGACCCACTCACAAAATGAAACAAAAACAAAAATATTCAAATTATGAAGCTTTTTTACGAGTACTTTTTCAGAATTGAAATATGCGACAATTAAGATGTTGCGGTATAAAATTTGTTACTTCAAATGAGAATATTATAGATCAAGATATTCTTTGGTAAGAATAGTATTAAGTTGAGAGAAATCTCTTGGCAAAAACTAGAAAAAAGCCACCAAAGAAAATGATTTCCTAATACTTCATTAAAAGTTTTTTAAAAACAAGCTCATTCTGTTTTTGGTTTCAAACCTCATAAGTTGAATTCCAAACAATTTATTGATTAGTTGGCCAATTATAATTTAGGCCACTAAAAATTCAATAAATTAAAACCCTTGGCCGCATTCTGAAGCCTCGCTGAAGCCTATTGGAAATTAATAAAAATAAGCAAAATAATTGAAAAAGCGAGACAAAAACGGACTACCTGAAACATGCTCTACATAATTACATACGACTAATGTCTAATTTATTACGCAGAGTTGGTCGGACCATAAAAAGAGATACTTAAAAAAATAACCAGTGCGTTTTATTAATTAATTGTGCGTTGTACGCAGTATGTGGCAGCTGCTTTTAATGCTGTTGCAAGTTGTTGATGCTGGTGTTGATGTTGCTGTTGATGTTGAAGTTGCATAACTTGCCACTGGATGCAATTAATGATGCGATCCGATCGTCAGCCGTTGAACCTATCATTTAAATCGAATTGACTTGTTTTCGGGTTTGTTGTGGGATGCATTTTATGTTGTTTATTTGATTTTTGTTTGTTTGTTTTTTGTTTTTGGGCCTTAAGAGCTTTGTAGCTTAGAGTGGCCGTCGATGATTTATACGCATCACAATGCCTGTGGCATGGCGCATTAAAAATGCGACGTTCATCGGGCGCTTTTCCCAATAATTGAATCCAGTTTTCAACGCCACCGACACGATACAAAACGTCATTATCAAATGGCCAGCTAAGTGGCCAAAAGTTGCCACGGAACGAAGCGAAACGAAACGAAACGAATCGGATCCGCACTCTTTGACATAATTGCCAAACGTTGCCAACTTATGCCACTTATGCCGCTTATGCAACTTGCAACATTAACTGCAGCAACACCAAAACCAAAGCCAAATACAACACTCGGATCTTGGGCGGAAAATGAAACAAACTCCAATGACATTGCCGGCTCGTGTTAACAATTTTCTTGTGTATTTATTTTGATTTTTTATTATTTGTTTTCGTTTTTCGCATTTATGGCAAGGAGTCGGCGGCCAGACTCTTTTCGATTTTCATCTTCCATTGGAGAGGCGATGTGGTGATGGCTTTTTTTGGCCCGGCCAATACCAAACCTGTTGCCCAACCACCAAACTCTTAAAAACCAACCACCAACCACCAACCACCAACTATCAGCTACCAATATCCCCCATAACCTTACCCAAAGCATTTTCCGTTCGATTTCGTTGTCTGCATTTTCAAGTTCAATGTCCATGGCCCTGACCGTCGAGTTGGCCCGTCTGTTAGACGGGATTTATTTGTTTTGGTCAAAATCAGACAAGCCGCATGGATTTCCTGCTCACATGCACCCATCACAACTGTCCCCATAGCACTAAGTAGATGCACTTTGAGAAAAAAGAGGTACTTGATTGGGAATTACAGAAGAAAATAAGATAGCCCGTGCCTTTGAGGCAATTTCATTGTGAAGAGAAAAAACTGAAAACGTTTTCTTTTGGCAAAAGAAAAAAGTATTTCCAGGAACACAAAAGTCCTTGGAGTTTCCCGAATAGATTGGGCAACTTTCGCTTCCAATTGAATCCTCCCAATTAACATAAAATCAAGTATTTTTCCCAGTGCCCTGACTATGGCATCGCCTGAGGTATAATTTGCCTGAAACTGCGAGGCTCTTGTCACGCAAGAGGAAAAGTCGGTAGTCGGATTTGTGGGGATAAGAGATCATCGCCAAGTCGAGCGGATAAATCAGATGGTTGCATTCAAAATTTATGAAAGACACGGATTTATCTTAAGACAGCGTAAGCTCTTTTTCGAATGACTCCTTAAGATGACCAATGCGATAATCGGACTATAATCGATTAATAATCATCAGATCGCCTCGTGACGGACATTTCCATTAGCGGTGAGCGGTAAAAGAGGATTGAACTGATTTAGAGATTAGTAAATTATCCAGACAACTCGTGTTTGCCACTTGACAGATCCGAATGAAACGTGTAATAAATTTAAGAGGCTATCAAAACAGCCAAGCTTTTTGTTTCAATTATGAAAAGTAAACAGAAAAGTGGCTACTAATTATAGACTTGATTTTGTCATTTATTTTCGTTTGATGTGTAAATTATGGAAATGGTAAAAGTTGAATTAAAAACTTGCTTATTTTTCTGGGAAATAGAAAAAAGCCATACAAACCATTTAAGGGGAACTGTGAAAAGTGCAAACAAAGGTTTTAAATATTATTATAATTTATTAAAAGATACTTTAATGATAGCTCCTTTTCAAGGACCAAAAACTCTTCTTAATTCCACCACCAGGGTGATGGTGCCGGGGTATAGTCCGCCACATTAATGTAATCGTCTGGGACATTCCCCTGATTGGATTCATCAAAAGTATCGTACGAGCTGCCATAATCATACGCGGAATCGGAAGTCACAAAGGATGTCAGGATCCCGAAGAAAAGCAAGAAACCGAATAGAATTTTCCACTGAAGTTTCATGTCTTTTGGCTGGAATACTGAGTTGGATGAGCGGAGAAAGTAATCTGACAGAAACAAAGCAAATTTCGCACATTTTATACCACAGAATGTTGGCCTGGCTTTTACTTTCATGCTGTTAATTTTTTTCTCACATCTCAGGGTCGAAAATTAGTTGGTTTCGACTAATTTCTTTTCTATTTTGATACCACGAGGAACTGAGTCTGTAAAATGATTTAAAAGAAAATTGAATTTGTAATTGAACATTTACTTGATTGAGATGTGCGTGTGCGTTTGCGTGTTTTTTTGTCGGGCAATCTTTATTGATTTCCTGGTGAAAAGTGTCTTTTTTTTTGCAGCAACCTGCTACCAGTATCGATGTGGCCTGCCAATTAACTGGATAAAAAGTTGCAACATTGAAAACGTCACAGCCATTTCGTTCACTGTCGAGATTTGGCACTCGACTCGCTGCAATTAGTTATCAATTAAATACTATTTAAATCTCGGTGTCCAAACTACCGTCTCCAGTCCGGTTTATGGGGTTTTGTTTCAATAAAAAAAAAACACTCTTCTAGGAAGCTGGATGAGCTTAAACTGTTGCAGCATTATTAAATGGGATTTTTCGAGAGCTCAAAGCTGACATTTCAATGCCTTAAAGTAAAGATTAGAAGGGCCCAGAAGGGGCTTTGCTTAAAATAAACTAAATCAGCGGCTAAAGTTGAACTCTTTCAAGGTCGAGCTTCGATTGCTCATCATGGTGAAAAGATAGACTAATTCTAAAGATATTTGTATAGAAATTACTGACCACCTGCTGTTTGAATACTCTTCGAGAGGGTCTCGTTTTTGGCCAAATATCTGCTCAGTTTGATGGCCCAAAGTGTATCTCTACTTCGGCTTTTTTCGAATCGAATCTTTCTTTGCTAATTCTTGACTCTAATTAGTATTGTTTAGCAACCAAGTTAGCATTTCGGCAATGTGAAGGACTGCGAAGGAAATCCAAAATTTCATGCCTCTAATTATGCATAAAAACTGTGCCTTTGTCTTGGCCAATTAAAAGTGCTGGCCATAAGAAGTCAAAACATATTTAATTATCAACTGAAGCCGAACCAGCCAGCCAGTAAATTTCTGTTTGAACAACTGCTGCTAAATGGAGTTGAGTTCTAAGTGAGGTGCGGTGTCCGGATGGGTACTTAGGCTTCTGGTTCTCTATGTTTCTCTGTTTACTTGTAGTTTTTGGCCAAACTAAACGATCGACCTTGCACTGGCCACGCTCTGCTTCCTTCCCTCCATTTGACGACAGCCCAAAAAATGCATTCGGCACTAGGCAATTGGCATTAATGTTGTTGGCCAACTGAACTCGCTAATCGGAAATAAGTTTAGGAATGAAATTGGTAACCGTAAGCCAAGAGTTCCGCTTTGGCTATTCGATTACGCATACGCCCCGGTGTCAAGGCTGACAATGAATTTGCTCTAAAAATATAGACTCGCAATGAATGTGCTCGAATTACCAAATTCAAATGGATAGTTAGCAGGAGGGAAAGGTCTTCTAAGATGATCAACTATTTGATATCCTACAATTTTAATTACTTTATTAATTGAAAGAAATAAAGCAACTTTATTAACAGCTCACTCTTAATAAACCAGTTTCTTTATTTTAAGAAGTTAAAAGTATTTCATCATCTTTTCTTAAAACCCTTTTTAAAAGGTATTCAAAATTACAAAAAATTTGCAATAAAAAGTAGGCAACTGTCCGAATGACTGAGTGACCCGGCACACGCCCTTTTTTTATGACCCTCAAAGCCCCTAACCGATGCCGAGCCAATGCATCCATCAATCAATCAATGCTAACATTTCACTTTACGATCCAATCTGATCGAGTTGAATCAAAGCAAACAAATTGAGTCACAAGAGGCGGGCCCACTAACAACATTTTGGTCTCTATAGCTCAGGGCATTCGGGCTTTAACTGGCTCGAATCATGGCCAAAAGTTATATAAAAGCTGATCTAATTGGTAGCTGTCTTGGGGCTTAAAGTCAAAGCTCAGGAACTCAAATAGATTGCGAATTGGAGGTGCGAAAATTAGTTTAAAGTTTCATAGAGATTGTTTAGATCGTTTAAGAGTGCTTTTTAATTTCATTTTCTTAATTAATAGTTTTTATTTTAGGTAGTACCTAAGGATATTTCTTTTGAGAGTTTTGTACATGGGGCGTATACGTGATTTTTTTCAGACACAATTTTCCAACAGGACGTATACGTGATTTTTGTTCTAAATATTACGTATACGCCATGTAAGCACTTTCAACACCTTGAAAAAAGTGTTTCTAATAAAAAACTTACAAAACTCTTCTTTAAATTTTTAAAATATTTTAATGATCTTAAAGCGATTATTATTCTACAAAAAAAAGTCAACAAAAATATTATTTACAAGAAAAATAGAACAATTGAAAACTAATTATACCACCAAGGAGCTGGAGTAGGCTGGAAATTTTCCCAATTGAGATAAGTCGGATTTCTTAAATCCTGGGATGAGGAGTAGTACCCATCTATTCCCCGACTTTCAATTTCGTCAAACTCCTCGGGATCTGGCTGGATGGATTTCCGATTCCATCTCAATCTTTTGCTGTTGGGTCTTTGTTTGATTCCCATAGAATCTTTTGGATTTTCCACTTTTTTATTCCACTTTTGTTGTTCCAAATCATTGATGGCCTTCAGGATGAGGCTCAACTGCTGGTTTCCCTCCTCCAAAAGATCATTTGATGTTTTGTTTTCACTCTCCACTAGGGAAACCGAAATAATTGCCAAAGAAATGGCTGTGAAAATAATGCAACGACTCGACATTATGCTGCCTAGACTCAATATAAACTCCCAATGAGATATTTATCTCGTTTTTATACTGAAAGTGGGTGGAATAAGTATATATAAACGATTATAATGCAATAGCTATTCGAATAATCGGTTCAATGTCTTGACACCGTTTGAGCATCTGTTTGAATAACTCGAACACAGAAACTCAGATCGTTGGGTAAATGTTTGGCCAGTTTGGGAAAGTTACATAAATAATTGAAATAAAACAAACACAAATTTGGGTTCAAGGTTGGGGTTACGAGATGATAGAGAATTTTAGAGATAAAAATATATTAATTGTAAAAATAAACAAAGAGGGGAAGATTTTTTATTAAAAGCCTAAGAGATGTCTCGTTAAAACATTGTTCGTTCTTTAGTTTTTATAGCCTACTTTTTGGCTTCATTTAAACTTTCAAAATAAACCAATTGTTTAATTTTATCGTTTCGTTTTTATTCAATATATAATTAAAAGTCGTTTTGTTTTATGCTTTTTTTTGTTTCTTTTTGTGTTTGTTGTTCATAATTGTATCTCAGAAAAAAAATATAATAATAAATGTATCTGCTATACACGGTTGCGCTTCGAAGCGCCATTTAGAAATCGGGAAAAGGTATATAGGGCAAGGATATATAGATATATATATATATACCAGGATATATATAATTTATAAAGAGTATATAGTATAGAGCTGGGTCTTAAGTGCTTAGTGATCTACGAGTGGCTTGGATCTCCTTCGCTCCATTTCCGTTTCCGTTTCCGTTTCCATTTCCGCTTTCGTTTCCGATTCAGTTTCCTATTTTGGTGACTTTCTTTCTTAATCTCCTGGCTGGTGGGGATCTTACTTGTATATATTCTTTTAGTATATAGTATATCCGCACTAACAGTACTTTAATTAGTGTTATTTGTTAAAAAGCTAAAGGCTGTGGTGGTCAGCGATTGGCGGTCGGTGGTCGGCGGTCGGCGGTCGGCGGTCGGCGGTTCAGGAGGAAGGAGGAAGGAGGAAACTTAAGGACATACGTAATTTATATCAAAACATTATCGCTTGTGTGGCCATCCGAAAAAAAAAATTATATATTAGGAGTTTTGCTGCCGCAGCGAATCGTGAGGAGTATTCTGTTCAGGATTCAGTTGGGGCGGATGGCGGTGAGTGTGCGTTGTGTGTGTGTTGAGTGTGTGTGGCGGAGGACACCTCGGGATCCGCTTTACAGGATCGTTCCCGGCTTGCGGAGTGGCAGACGACGGCGCTGACCTAATAGTCCCAGGCCGCGGGCCTGCTGCTTTGTAGTGCTCTCCGTCGCCTCCGTGGTGTCCTGCTCCTGCTTTCCGGCTCCTTCTCCGGCGCCGGCGGACTCCTCGCTGTTGGCTGCCGTCTCCTCCTTGGCGGGCTGCTCTCCAGAGCTGTCACCAGAGTGCTCCTCGTCGGCGGGCGCTTCTGTTTTTTTTTTTTTAACGAAAAGGAAAAAGCATTTTTAAGGATTCAACTAGTAAAGGTTCTCCAACTCACCTGTCGTCGAGGTGGCACCGGCCAGGTGCAGGCGGCGCTTGGCCAGCAGCGGGTTGATCTTCCTGGGCGCCGGGGCAGGGGCGGGGGCTGCGGCTGCCTTCGGCTTGGCCGCATCAGTCTTGTGCAGGGCGTTGAGGCGTGGCCGGGTCTTCAGGCGGTTGAGGCCAGAGACGGGGCCCGCTGGGGCGGCAGGTGCCTCGGCGCCATCGGCCGCGGCCTTGTCGCCGGACTCACCGCCCTCCTCCTCCTTGACATCGTTGTGGTGGCTGGTGCTGTCGGCGGCAGAGTCCTCCGGGGTGGCCGCCTCCTTGGGCGCCTCGGTGCTCACGCCGGCGCGTCCCAGCTTGCCGCGGGGCAGCAGTCGGTTGCCACCGGCGCGGTGCAGGTTGAAGCGGGATGGGCGCACGGGCTCGGCGGCGGCGGTTGAGGACCTGCCCTCATCGGAGCTACCAGAGGCGGGGCTGCCCTCCTCGGCTCCCTCGCTGGCCGGCGCCTTGGTCGTGGTGGTGCGACTGCGTCCGCGAAGACCCAGGCCGGGACGGCCGCGCAGGGTGCT
This sequence comes from Drosophila vallismaia, assembly GCA_035047325.1. NCBI lineage: Eukaryota > Metazoa > Arthropoda > Insecta > Diptera > Drosophilidae > Drosophila > Drosophila vallismaia. The sequence goes on along the minus strand of JAWNPU010000025.1, from coordinate 6,695,389 downwards.
GCGTGCGGTGGTTGAGGGGGCGGCTGACTCCTCGCCCTCAGCGGCTGCTCCCTCCTCGCTGGGACGCTCGGTGGTGCTGGTGGTGGTGGAGCCGCGCAGGTTGAAGCGGTTACGTGCTAAAACAAATTGTATATTAAATATTCATTTATTTAAAAATTAACACTTGAATTTAACTTTTCACTTTCAAAACTTCGCCAAACAATTTTAAATGCAAAGTACTCCGACCTTGACCCTTTGAATATAATTACTTGACGGCTTATCAAATTTGTATTAATTATTCAAACGCCTTTTTAGTTCCACAATCTTTTAACATTTACATTTTATCTTTAGAGTGAATGCTTAATGGAAATCATAAAAGTTATGGGAATTCAAATGAAAGCTTCGATTTAGCTTGAAGGTCTCAATTGGGAAATAAACTTCGATTTAAAATAGTTTCTCTTTTATAAAAAAAAAATAAAACTTTAAAGGCTACTCACGTCTGCCACGTGCAAATCCTGAGCTGACTGGCTTCACTTCCTTGGGGGCCACCACCTCCTCCTCGGCGGCAGCTGGAGCGGCTTCGGGGCTGGCGGTGGTGCGGGCTCCGAGACGAGAACGTCCTCCGATGGAAGGACGAGAGAATCGATCTGTAAAATATCGAAAAACATTGAAATATTTTGAAATTTATAATCAGAAGTAAGAATCGTACTTCTTCCTGTTTTGGTGGGTTCGTTGGCCGGTGCCTCGGTGGTGGTGGTGGTGGTGCTGGCGGCTCCTCCCTCACGCAGCTTGAAGCGGTTGCGTCCCGCCAAGCCATTGAGTCCTGCTCTCCGTCCGCCGAACAGAGAAGGAGCGGCTGTGGTTGTGGTGGTGGTGGTTGTGGTCGGGGCCTCCGTGGTGGTTGTGGTAGTGGTGGTGGTGGTCGTGGTGGTGCTGGTGCTGCTGCTCGAGGAGATCTCATCGATCAGGGTGGTCAGGTTCTCGTCCTCGTCGGTGCTGGCGGTGTCGGTGGCAAAGGTGGTGACTCCCTCCTGATCGGGAAGGGCGGTGGTCTCCTCGTTGTTGAGGTTCTCGTTGGTCAGGATGGCGTACAGGTCGAGGGCGGCCTTCTCCATGGAGGGCGTGGTCTGTTCGGTCTCCTCCTCGGCCTGGGCGGGACTGTCCGCTGGCTTGTCGTTTTCCTGCTTCTTGCGAGCCGCCTCGGCAGCCGCCGCCTGCTCCTTCTCGACGGCAATCACTGGCTTCAGCTCGTTGTCGGCGTTCCGGAAGCCCTTGGCCTGCTTCTCGTCCGTGTTGAAGGTCTCGCTGTCCACCAGTTCCAGGCTGGGGCGCTTCACGCTGATCTTCTTGCGCTCCGCGGCATTTTCCAGGGAATCCAAGGCAGGCGTCGGGGGCACATCCACGTTCTTGCCGCGGCTGGGGAACCGGGTGATCATGGGCAGGCGCTCGGCTTCGATGTCCTCCGGGGTCTCCGAGGAGCGACCCTTGGCCTTGCCGCTCTGCAGGCTATTCTCGCTGGGCGTGGCCGTGGTGCTGCGTTCGATGTTGGTGTAGCGAGTCTTGCCGCGGGTGTCCGAGTCCGCTTCGGCAGGAGCCGCCTCGGCAGGAGCCGCATCCGCCTTGGCTGCCTCGTCCTCATCCTCGTAGTAGTAGACGTACTCGTACTCGTAGTCCTGGCCGTTGGGTCCCTTCTTGATCTCGATGCGGGACTTCTTGTTGTTCTCGCTGCCGGCTCCTTCCAGGGCGAAGTTCTGGTTGACGAACTCCTCATGGGGATCCACGACCACGTCGTCGTCCAGGCTGTCAATCTTCTTGGCCGCCGTCGGCAGGGTGGTCAGCTGGGGGATGGGCGCCTCGGTCACGACCCTCTTCTGGGCCAGCTCAGCCTGGGCGGCAGCCTCCACCTCGCGACGCACCTCCGCCAGCTCCTCCTCCTCGATGGCTCGCTTGGCCTCGATGCTCTTCATCACGTCCTCGTTGATCAGGGCGCTAAGGACCGGATTGAGCTCGGGACGCTCCTTGGTGGGGAGGAGGTTCATCGAGTAATCGGCCGGATCCGTGGCCCTTATGCTGATCCGGTGGGACGTGTGGAAGCCCTCCTCCCGGGCGTCTGGATTCTTGTGGGAGGTTTCGAAGGGAATCCCGGAGTTCTCCTCGGCCACCTGCACCTGGCTCTCGCTGGCGGAAGTGGCCAGAGGATCTGCCGATTGCGCCATCGCTTGGGTGGCCAAAAAGGCCAAAAGGCAACTAAAAAAGAAAAACATTTTTTAGTTCAAATCATTCCCATCTTTAATCCCAATTCCAACCAACATAATTTCTTTAAATTTGTAAACTTAAACCGCTTATTTAGTCAGACATTTGATAAGAAAATAATTAACAACATCGCACTCTTATGGCCATTAATGTCTAAGCCTGGCTTTAAGAGGCTCCGCAGTAAGCCTTGTCTTATCCAAAGCTCCAGCTCTGAGCATTCAGCCATGTCCAACCCAATTAATCCTCAGCCAAAAGCTTAATAATCAGATCGGGCTTGTGGCTTAAGCTTATACTCTTCAAGAAGGTATCATGGCTATTTAATAGTTTTCTTCGCTATCAACTAGCTTTTCTTGGACACAGAATTGGTTAAACTTTTCAAAAATTTAGTACAATAACTTTTTTAAGTATTTTTTAATGGGGGTACCCCTTGGAAGAAAATTCGAAAAAATTTAAATCGGTTTATTTGAAGAGATTTAGATGAGGGATTCGACTTTCCGAAGAGCTGATCAAGGAAAGGTATACTATATCCCGATCGGATTGAAAATGTAGAAGCAATGGACATTAGAATGTGAAAAAATAGGAAAAATTAGATATTCCAAATTTTGTAGGGGTACCCCTTATAAAAATTTCAAAAAAAATCGAAAAATTTTAAAACTGTTTATTTTGAAAGGTTTCGATGAGAGATTGAGCTTTTCGAATTACTGATCATAAAAAGGTATACTTTTTCCTGATCGGATAAGAATAAATGGAGCTATGGACATCGAAAGATGGAAAAATTGGAAAAATCGGAAATTCAAAATTTTACAGGGGTACCCCTTATAAAAATTTCAAAAAAAATTCGAAAAAATTTAAAATGGTTTATTTGAGAAAATTTAGATAAAGAATTCAACTTTTTAAAGAGCTGATTACAGAAAGGTATATGGTTTCCCGATCGGATTAAAATTGGCGAGGCAATGGACATCGGAAGCTCAAAAATAGGAAAAATGGAAAATTCCAAAATTTTACAGGGGTACCCCTTGTAAAAATATCGAAAAATTTCGAAATAATTCAAACTCGCTTATTTGAGAAAATTTAGATAAGGGATTGAGCTACTCGAAGCTCTGATCATAAAAAGGTAGACTATTTCCAGATCGGATAACAAATGATGGAACTATCAACATCAGAAGCTGGAAGAATATCGAAAATCGTAAATCTTTTCCCAAATTCTTGTATTTTTTTTTATAAAATTAAAAGGGTATTTGTTGGTTTGGATTCGGTGGTATGGCCAGCCGGCGGCGTGATCGGCGCGTGCTCTTAATCAGTCATCACGGCTAGCCGGTTCCAGTGGCCATCCAGCGACCATCCCAAATAATAAATATATAAACGATTTGTATATATATATTAAAGCGATCCCAGTGACTTAAGGCTTCGATGGTGCTCACTCTTCAGCGTCGTCTCTAATCTGGCATGAAAAACCTTTCACAATTTCATTAGCTTCGCAAAGTCGATTGCGCATGCGATTTGGTCATGTCTATATAGTAGATATATAGTCGTTCCGTTTGGATCGTGCAACTCCGCCGCCGCCGCCGCCAGTAACGGCAAAAAACGAAAAAAATTGTTAAACATCAATAGTTCATTGGGCTCTGCGAATCCGCATTGCAATGCAATGAAAGCGATGCTCAAGGCAAACCGCAAAAGTGAACTAAAAAAAAAAATGGAAAAAATAAGAAATATATGTTGAGGAAAAAAATAAATCTCAGGAATCGCAAATTTAGTGACCGACCAACCGGTTTATCCAAACAAAAGGTGTTAACCCATTTCGATTCCAGACCAGATCAAACCAGATCAGAGGTTCCCAGTTATCGTCAATAGTCTCCGGTTTTTTTTTGTTTTTTTTTACTTTTCAAACTTGGCTAAATACAGAGCAAGAAATTTGTTACCAATATTTGTTAGCAAGAATATTCAAGTATTTTGTTTATGGAAGTTAATAACTAATTTGTTTTCCAGTGCTTTTTGGGGACACAGCGCTCTTGACGATAACTTTTAACATTTTGAATTATGTGCAAGACGCTGGCGTTGCGTTCACTTCTCTTCTCGGTTCGTTGGAACAAGTTTCTGGGACTGCCACAAAACAAGCAACAGCCAGCCAGGCAACACCTTGTTGCTGCTGTTGCTGCTGTTTCTGCTGTAAAGGTAGACAACTTCAACTTATTTTAATTGCAACAGACCCAAAACGGGTAGCCGCTCAACAATGGCCACAAGACTGCGACTCTCGGCGCGTTTTGCCTTCAAGAAAAGTTATAATTATGGTCGTCTTAGTCGTCGACATGTTGCAGCTTTGGGTTGCAACTTGCAACTGCAAGGGCTTTTGGGCCAGGTCATGCTTGAAGTGACAACACATTTTCCATTCACAATTATTATTATTCGGGGCCTTTAATTAATCGTTAATTTGGAGTCTATTTCAGAGTCTATTAGAGTCTATTATCTGCTAAGATCTGACTCACTGAATGTGTCAATTGAATTCCAAGAATCGGAATCGAAACTCATTGATCTGATCGCCTCGATCGCCTTGACTCGGAAACCCATTTAACAGTTTCTGCACTTTTCAACATTCATTGCCAATAATAAGCATTTAACGGTTTGCTTTTAACGGTTTGAAAATCGAATTATAACTGTGTGATACCCGGTACTCCTTAGAGTAAAGAAATCCCCTCTTGGCCACCATTTATTTATTTCTTTCAGTGCTTTATCGTATTGCCACCTCTCATGTGTGTAACTTTAGACATTTTTGACTGACTGACTGACTGAATAATAAAACCCAAACCCACCATTGTCTTGGTCAGATCGGGTTTTTGCATCTTTTGGATGCACTTTTTTTGCAATCTCGGGCCTATGGAAAGGGAGTGCTAAGCTGGCCAAAAGTTGCCGCTGATAGTTAGCGGGTGTGGCATGCAATTTGTATTATAATTTGGCAATTCATTTTGGCCAAAAAAAAAAAAAAAAATAGGAAAAAGGGAGCGAAAAAAAAATGTGCTGGAGTGGCTTCAGCTTCAACTTCAAATTCGACTTCGACTGCGACTTGGAGAGTTCGGGCGGCCATTGACGTATTCGAGAGGCAGTGAAGCATCAAGCTGTGGCAACAACAATAACAATAGCAACAACAACAACAACAACAACAACAACAATATTAGCAGCCATGTAAATGTAAAGTTAGTTTTGCATTGCTAAGTGGATGCGTCGTGTTGCCAAAAGGTTTGTTGACTTCCCTACCTCTCGTGATGTTTTCTGCACAGTTGACCTTTCCAAAAAGAGAGATCGCATTTGGCTTGACCTTTTCGCAAAATAAACGGTAAAGGTGGCTCATTGCCACGCCTTGATTGGACATATTTCATGGATATTAACCTAATGATTGACTAACTGCCTGAAAACGATTGAAAACCCAAAGACCAAGGTTACCAATCAGCTGCAGGCTGACCACTCGGCGTATACGTAATGTATGTTATATAAGATCGTTTTGTTTTTTTATTTTTTTGGGAAAATCAATACAAAAATACAAAAAAAAGGATAAAAATTTAATTGGGTTTTAAACCAAGAAATAATTTTCAAGGTTCGTTGTCGTAAATTTTAATAAACTCTTTGAAAAAAAAAACCTTAATTATTTTCTTTGCGTAATTCCGCAAATCTTTAATCTTGACCTTGAGCCATTGTTTTTATTTTTTCTTAGTTTTTCCCTCCCCTTAATAATAATAGATAATTTATCTTATTTTTTTTACTTACATTTTGAGCAGCATTTTGTTGTGTTTTTTTTTGTGTGTGTTGTGTGGCTCCTTTGGCGGCTTTTTAGAGTTGCTCTCCTTGTTGTTGTTGTGACTGGTGTTGCTGTTGTTGTTGTTGTTGGTGCTTTGGTTATATCAACTTTTCGTTTATTTGCTTTTTTTTACATAAATTTCATTGACACTTTTTTGAAAGTCAAAGTTGCCTGCTTCAGCTTCAACGAGAAACAAAACAAAAACAGAAACAGAAAAAAAAATTAAACTCTAGCATAAAAAATAAATATCAATTGAATGACAGAAATTGTTTAATTGTTATGCACTTTGGTTTTTTTTATTTCTATTTTTTATGTTGTTTTTTGTGTTATTTATTATTAGCCACATTTGTTTGTTGTCGTTTTGTGTTGCTTTTGTTTGATTTTGTGTTCACTTTAGTTCATTTTTGAGTTGCACTTTCACTTTTCACTTTTTTTTTTTTTTTTTAACACAAGCTGGACACTTTTTTCGAGGGATGCAGAGGGGTGCAGGTAGGAGGTGGCAACAAAAAAATATATTCAAATCAATTTATTTTGATTAGGGTGTGTGTCATTTGTCTATGAGGTGTGTGTGTGTGTGTGTGTTTAAGCCACTGGCTAAAAAACTTGAAAAAAAAAAAAAAAGATGCACTCTTTGGAGGAGCCGCTTTACCTTTTGCGGCTTTTTTAGGCTTCGGCTTGAGGTTGGCTTTTAACTTATTTTCGGGCTGGCACTTCTCTTTTTATACTCCAGTTGGCCAAAACACACACACATACACAGACAGACAAATAAAGGCGCAGGAACACACAGGATCTCTGAGAGTACCATGGATTTTTTCCTATATTTTGTTTTTTTTTTTTTTTGTATCAAAAAAAACTCGAAAATTAGTTACTGGGCCTCCTTTTTTGGTGACTTTTTGGCTAACTTGGCTTCTCGTGCTTGTGGGGAGCAGTCACTTTCGATTTCGCTGCCAGCTGAACGTGAAATGGCAAAATGATGAACGCTTCGGCCATCGAAAACCGTTGCCGTTGCCGTTGCCATTCTGCCAGCGCCGACTGCGACTGCGACCGAGACAGAAACAGAAACAGAGGCTGTGGCTGTGGCAGAGAAGCAGAAAAGCAGCGACTGCAACTTCGGCTTTAAGCCTGACTTCAACGTAGCGAGAAAGAGATGGCGCTAGCGGAGAACCACAGGCCGAGCGATCTGGCTTGGTTACGGCCATGTTAACACTAAATCATTCACACCTGCTTCTGGCCAAGCTGCCAGCAACTGTTGCTGTGTGTTTGTTTCAATGGCGCTGGCCACTAGGAAGTTCAGGCTTAAACTGCAACCAAAAACCGAAAACTGCACTAGTTTTGGCCAAGGAGATGAAAGGCTAAAACCACACACACACACACACACACGGAAAATATTTGTAATAAAAACTACTAAGCAGGTTTGTTAGGAAAATTAACAATTTTAAAAGTAAAAAAAGTAAAGATTTGAAGCAAGTTTAAGTTCTTTGATTAAAAATATAAAAGAAAACCCAACTAAATGCAGAGCTTCTACTAAATAAACCTTCTAAATGAAGTACTAATATTTTAAATTATTATTATATTAGTACTTCTACTAACTAAACCTTTTAATACTTCATTATTAATATTAAAAAAAGTAAATTAAAACTATTATATCAGAAGGTTTTGTTTCAAGTTTCAGTGAAAAAGTGCTTTGAATAATAAACAAACCTTTTTTTTATTCCTTGTTTCAATTAAGATTTATATTAAGTATTTATAAGAAGTATTTATAAAATGTAATTTATAAAATTCAAAGAAAGTATTTAAAAAAAGTATTTGTGTTAAAATAAAACTTTAATCATTGGTCAATGATCTTATGATTAAATGGCTAAATTTTATCATTAAAAAAAGCTCATAAAAAAGTGAAAATAAGTTTGTCTAAAATAAACCATTTTTTTACGATATCAAAACAATTAAATGAATTTAAAATAAAACGCATTTAAGGCAAAAATCCCTAAAAAAACAAGCCTATCAAGCAAAGGTTCAATAAAAACAAGCAGAGTTTATTATGAAAAGAAATGATATTAACCTTAATATTAATATTAATCTCTTTTCAATATTTTTCTATAGAATCTCAATAGTTTCTTTATGAAAATCTAAAAAAATAAACAAACAAACTAAGTCTATTACTTTTGTAGACTTAATTTTTCTAGTGCATCAACATTCAACATTCAACATTCAACATTCACTTGCATTTTTTTTTTTTTTGGGATGCGATGCTCTCTACCTTTCTCTTTCTCTTGGGAGCTCTGTCTCTGTTTGTTTGTGCCCCCGGACAGCAGCCGCCCCGTCTCAGAGCCAAGTTAGTGATGTTAATTTCATAAGCTGAAACTGGTTGGCAGCTGGTCTCAAGGCCGTTCGTTCATCGTTGATTAACCGCATTACACATACGCCGCGTTGGCCGCTTTTGCCGCTTTGGCCGCTTTGCCCGTCTTGGCCCGGTCCGTCTTGGCCCGAACCGTCTTGGCCCGGTCCGAACCGTCTTGGCCGTTTTAACCGCTTCGACTGCAATTAGCAGGGCACGCAACATATGCAAGACAAGTCTTGGCTGGTACCTCGGGTTTTTCTCTGTTTTTTCTGTGTTTTTTTTTTTTTTTTTTAATATTTTTATCTCAGAGGTAACATCCATCCGTCGAAAAGCCCCTGCCCGCAAATATTATCCAATCTTTTGGGCTTATTGATTAACCGTTGCTGCTGCTCATTTGCTTATTTATATTTATGCAATTCCAGCCTGGTCGGGAGACTGGTCGAAATCGATAGATACAGAGAGACATAGACGGTGGGGGGGGGGATAGATCTGACCAAAAAGCAAAAAGGTGGGGCCTGCGTATGTCCAACTGACACCTTTTTTTTGGCTTTTAGTTTTTTGCCAACTTAGCAATAGCCAAGGTATTTTACAAATTCCAAACATTGCTGGCAACTTATCGGGGCAATTAATAAAAAATTACGATTAGTTTTGTGGCATATTAACTAATTATGGCAATTTCAAGGAATTTTTTTGTGAAATACTCGCACTCGCACTCGTACTCGTACTCCTTTTTTTTTAAATTTATTTTTTAACCAATGATTGATCAATCGATTTTCTAATTAGCATTGATCGATAAACTGGAACGCCTTCCCACTTTGTTGACTTCCCACTTTTTCTCTGTTTGTTTGTTTGTTGGTTTGTTGGTTTGTTGGTTTGTTTGTTTGGATTATATGATAAATATTTGGCAACTGAATTGGCAACCAAAACAGGGACAGGCAAACAAATAAGCAGAAGGCCAGCGAACCAGGAAGCGATCCTGTATATAATTAAGCCTTTTTTAACTCCTTTTTCTCGCACTTGGCCTTGGCAGCTGCATAAACTGATTGAATTTCCAAGCGATCGTATTTGGAGGAAAAAAAATTCAAGAAACAAGGAGAATAAATGACTCAAGTCCGTGTCCATGTCCGAGGTCACATTGCTATGGATGCCACGATGCGGACATAAAAAATTCCCCCACTTGAAAATAAAAAATAAAATAAAAGTATAATAAAGTAAAAATGAAAACAATTCGTAATCAGAGGAACGAACTAAAAGAAGTTTTTTTTTTTGTTCATTGCGTGGCAAAGAAACAGGATGCCACAATGTGGGGAGTGCCCCGAGGTCATAAGTTTAAAACAAAAACAAAAACAAACAGGGTATGGTGAGTGCTAATGGGCTGATGAGGGGCGTGGCCCAAGGACGGTAACAGGACGGGAATCGTGGATGGGCCATAATGATTGGATTGTTAATAATGCAGTTGGTAATTACAATGGCCGTGATTAAGCCAGGGGAGGGGCAATTTGGTAATTGCATAAGCCAGACACTAAGAGAAATGATTTGGGTTCAAGGCTATATGATAGCCGGTACTTTTTCACGGATTTTTGGGTTAAAATTATAAACTTTCTCATGAAAGTTAGGAAAAGAAACCAGAAGAAAGGCCAGATTGTGTGATACCCGGTACTTCTCAGAGCTCTTAAAACCTTTTCCTAGAACAAATACAATAGAATATTTTCCAAAACATAAGCCTCTTAATGAAATAAACAATTTCCGTGAATATAAACTACTTCCAATAATATCCTATCCAAAAAAAAAACAACAAATCTTCATAATCTTCTTTCAATCTTCGGAGAAATCTCGCAAATTTCAAGTGCAAAAACATCGCTTATTATGGAATTTAATGTTGTAATACCAAGATCAGAGTTTTTAAGAGCATTAACCGGGCTTTATGTCGCCGGATGTACGAATACAAGCCAAATACGATGACATCACAATACCGCTTCAGGCTCAAATCTTTTGGCTTTTTGCCAATTCAGTTTGGGGACCAAAAAAGCAAAGGAACCCCAACTTCAGATGTTAAAAAAAAACACTCTTGGGTACCGATACTTTTATGTGTTTTACAAAAGAAAAAAAAAACGAAAATACTCATAAAATTGTAATAAAAACAAAGACAAAAATGAAAAAAAAGAAAAGAAACAGCAACTGTTATTCAACATTTCAAGTGTTTTGTTGTCTCTGTGTGTGTTAGTGTGTGTGTGTGTGTGAGCCATATCTGCATACAGATGTAAGCCAAACAGGAGTGGCCAACTTGGAATGTTAATGCGGCCTGCAGTCGTTGGCGTTACCGAGATCTCAAAAAAAAACGAGCCCCGATCAGGCACTCCGAAAGAGACTTCCACGTAGGCCCGGCCATGGTCCCGTCTCTTTCTCCCTTCCCGGTTTTGCTGCCTGCTGTCTCTTTCCATTGCTTTCTTGCTGTCCCTTTCTCCGGGCAGAGTTACGTGAACTTCGACGTAGGGCGATAACTGACCAGCAGCTGGCCAAGAGCCAAAAGAATTAAGTACTCCTCCTCATCCTCTGATCGCTACACTTTTAGAAATTTTGGATACATTTGTATACATTCCAAAGCCTTTCCAGGAGTAGAAAGCTATACCCTTTCTCTATATCTAAAAATTTATTTAAATACCAAATATCATAAATATTTATGAAACAAACGCGTACCGGGTATAAATAGTTGCGTATTTTTTAAGTTTAAGCCAAAACGCTTTTAAAACCACTTTTAAATCTGACTTCTAAGGAAGAGTTATATAGAATTCTAGAATTTTTCTTTGTTTTTTTTGTCCTCTTTCCAAAACCTTCTTTTCTTTCAGTGCACAGCAAGTGACGCTTTTTTCTCCGTTTTGTCAGTGCTGCCTTTTTTTTTTTTTCAACCTGGGCGCGCATGTTTGAGCCAAGTAAAATTTATAACTGTCAATTATTATGCAAGAGCTGTGTGTGCCACAGGGGAGGGGCACTTACCACGCGGGCAACTCCTCTCCTCTCGCACATCTCGCAATCAGGAAATACCCGTAGAGCCATGGAGCCATAAACACCTTCTCCATCTGCCACCGATCCCACCCCACTCGCATAATCGGAACACGTACTTTGGTGGCACTACGAAAATTATCCATTTTTTCCCCCAACTTTTTTTCTTCGTTTTTCGTTTTTAAACCACAAAAAATAACTTTTATGCTGCGGCTAATGAAAATATCTTTAATGCCCGTTTTGGCCATGTTCTGAGGAGTGTCCCCGACAGGTTCAATGGACCTTTCCACGACACACGATAACAAAAAAATCGAGTATAAAAAAGTTTTGGCCTTTTTGAAGAACGCCTTCTTCGATGATGATCACGCAGAGACATTTTGAATAAAGATTTTATTATTATTATTATGAGTATTACGAATGGCTTCCAGCCACGTAGGTTGCAATTAAATGATTCACTTTGGCACTCAGTCTGAGGTTCGAGAACTTTGAACGGTTTCTGCTCTTCAGCTTCTGCTTGAATGGCATTTGAATTTGACCTTCCCAGCGGTTTCCGGTTTCCGGTTTCCGGTTCATGCATAGATGTCTTTTTAAGTATCTGTTTTGGCTTTTCACATAGTGGGTTGAAAACTCAGTGGGTTTTTGGGATTTCCTCCTCTGAAGATCTCCACAGACATGTGTAATTATTAAAGGCTTGTTTATGCTAATTAATTGAAGAAATTTTAGCCAAGCCAAGCCAAGTCAAGTCAACCTTCAATCACTCAATTTAGGAGTGCACCCACTTGGTTCGTTCATTAATCAATCAAGATGCCATTGAAAAAAATGCATCGAAAATCAACAAAATTGCATATTAATGCCTAAATTATTAACAAGTTTGTATTTTTTTGAGCCGCGGTAAAGTCTTCATTTTTATATCTGTAATCATTTCTGACCCACTTTGATGTACTTTTCGGGGTGTTGTGGCTGCGGCTTTTATTTTATTACGAAAATTTGTTTAATTTCAAAGTTGAGTTGAGACTTAACTTGAAATTGAGTCACGACGTCGACGCAGACATTGAGAGGTAACCAAAAAAAAAAAAAAAAGATCAAAAAATCAACTCGGATCGAATCGAAGATAAAAAAAAATCGGACTGCGCTGCCCGAAAGTTACATAAATTGGCATTAAAACGATTCAAAGATCGAACGGCGAAAGGGGCAGACCACGAGGGGGGCGTGGCTGGTTGGGGGGGAGGTCAGCTTCAAAAGCCTCAAAACCTGAAGCAACACCGAGACGAACAACCATTTGGCATTTGCATACAAGTATGTGTGCCGGACTGTCCCAGTACAGCTTCGGTCACACGAATAGGGATGTGTCAAGGGGGAGTTCTAGGAAAAGGTCAAGTTTGCCGGGCAAAAGGTCAACAGGAAATACAAAATGATATTTATAGGAAATAACTAATGGAAACAGCAGCTCCCAAAGGTCGGTGGACAGCCCACCTTCAGGCTGTTTGTTATGCAGCAGGAGCCGCAGGAAACCTTTGAACTTTGTCAAATAAAACCCTTTTTTTTTATACCTTAATGATATCAGAGTTTCGTAAACCCTATTATTTTGACCATAACTGTGATGATCAGGTGAACATGAAAGAGCAGCGGAATAAACGACATGAACGACATGAGCTGCAAGTGACAGACAGACCCCGACTGAAAGGTGAACAACATTTTTTCAGCTCTGGGTGGAGCCAAACCCCTTCACCACCCTCTTGGACATTACTATTTATGCCGCATTTTTTGATGGCTTACCTTTCTCGTAGCGCCGTCTACCGTCTCCCGTCTCCCGTCTACCGTCTCCCGCTTTGCCATTTTAACACTTTGACATTATTGATCACTGATCATTGATTATTGATTGCCGATCATGGCCTGACAAATGTGACGAGATCGGCGGACAACTTTATTAAATAATTTTTTTCGCCAATAACCGAAGAGCCAGCCAGCGAGCCAGCCAGCTAGCTAGATGGCCGTCTACCACAGCACCATGGCTGGTCTATTTTTTATGGTCAAGCTTAATGGCCGGACAAACGCCGTGGCCGTCAAGGTTAAGCCAAAAGCCCAATCTATGCTAACTAACTAGTTGAACTAGATCGAATCCGGTATTTATTTTAGTGTCTTTAGTTGTTTTTTTTGTGCATTTTTTGCTCACTTTTTACTTGGCGGGAGAATCGTTTCGGTTTTTCATAGAATGATTCGTCGGTGAGTCGGTGAGTAAGAGCCATCGCAGTGATGCGAATTCAAACTCGAATTCAAACTCAATCCCAAAATCACAATCACAATCCAATTCGCGTTCGTGATCTACTTGTCAACACCTACACACGCCTTCAAAGTCTTTTAGTGTCTCGAGTGGTTCCGGTTTGGTTTCAGTTTCGTTTTGGGTTGAAATACACTTTGGAAAACAGGGGTTAGCTTTGGGATTATTGTCTTTTAATTCAAAAGGAGGTAGCTTTAGTCATTTAAGGTCTTTTAATTCATTTAGAAACTATGTATTATAAGTTTCAATCAATGTCTTGTAAGATCTTTTAAACCAGATTCAATATCAAAGTATTCTTTCTTTTTTTAATTTAAAATAAACTTTAAATAGAAACTTTAACTATTTCTGTTAACAATTTCCTTAATTTCTTGTTAATATTTATGTTTATTATTTGAAAATTTGAAAATGAAGGTGCTACGTGTGATCTTAGCCTTATAAGATAGATAAAACTCCTCACCAAATTGATATAATAATTGCTTAATTAAAGTGATATAAAGCAGCGGCTATGATATACAACGAGTATATGGCAATTATCCCATTAACCTCTGATTTCTCTGTGTGTGGGCTTAAGTGTTCAAAGATCAGGGGATCGGATCGGCTTGGATTGGATCGGATCGGATCGGTTTGGTGGATCCAGTTATGCATTTGGCATGCGGGGCACTCTGATAACTAATTATGCGATCGCTCTCTGACGTAAGGCCTTAAAATGAAGGGCACTATTTCGGCGGCATGGAACCAGAAAAAAAAAATAAAAAACTAAAAGATAAAAAAAAAAGATAGTGATTGGGAGAAAGAAAGTGCTCGTCTTCGGGCACATCTAATTGCGACGAAAGCGGTAAAAGGTGAGTGGTGAGTGGCGAATGCCGGTTCGATGGCGTTCGATGATTGTGGATCCGAAAATTCAAATTGACACGATTAGGGATAAACCAAAAGCCAACATAACAAGTGAAAAGATAACTGAACAGCGAAACACAGAGCGTTTTACGATCACTTAGATTTCCCAACATCACCGAGCCAACACGTTTATGGCTTGATTTGGATTTTGTTCATTTCCCCGAAGAAATCATCGCTTGGCCAATCGAAATACCATCGCCGGAATCGATTAAAGAGTGGACCAGGCCAAAAACCAAACACAAAAAGCCGGCTAACAGCGCTCATCTTCGGCCTATCGACTTGATTTTTATTTTGTTGGACATATTTACCTACCTTCCGACACCAATTAGCCTGGCTCTTGTGTGATTAGAAAACTTGTTGCAGTTGCTTGCAATCGAAATCGAAAATCAACAAACATAAAAACACCAAACAAACATTGGACAGAAAACAGAAAACAGAAAACAGAAAACAGACGATCCAACCACTTTCATTATTCGTCTCCCAGATTGAACAATCATTAAAGTTTTATTTCTTCAGCGAATGTTTTCCTTTCTTTGATTTTTTGATTTTTTTGCCAATCGATTTGCCAAAAAAATCCAAAGAAATTATAGCAAATATCTGCATAACTTGGAAATACCTGAATCACTGGTTTACCATAAATATGCATACAAGAAATGTAAATTTTATTTCCGGCTTAGAATCGGCATCGAATATTTTCGGAAATATCTCTACTTCAGAAACTAGTTCTCAAGTCACAGATCGCGTCACAGATATTTATAAGGTTCTGACGTAGATAAGATATATATATATATTTTTTGATGCCAAAACTAGATTTTTGGGGAATTTATGATTTTGACGTTTACCTTACTGAGTTTTGAGAATTTAAAACACTTTTTGGACAACTTTTCACTTCGCTTACGAATTGGAAATTAAAACGTTTATTTATAACACATTTTTCTTC
The DNA here is from genome assembly GCA_035047325.1 of Drosophila vallismaia. Taxonomy (NCBI): domain Eukaryota; kingdom Metazoa; phylum Arthropoda; class Insecta; order Diptera; family Drosophilidae; genus Drosophila; species Drosophila vallismaia. The sequence goes on along the minus strand of JAWNPU010000025.1, from coordinate 6,679,920 downwards.
GAAAAAAAATACAAAAAAAAATATATGATTTAAAAAAATAAAATAAAAAATATAAAATAAAAAATGTTTTCTTGGCTTCTTGGTTAAAGGATTTCTAATTTTTTGAAGCCTTGTTTTCAGAAGGTTGCACTTTTCTTGATCCTGCCACCCCCTTGTGGACACTTGCCACCCCTTGCCCCATAAACCCGCCACGCACCGCTTTAAACGCGTCCAATTACCTCCACAGACTTTCCGTTAATGTTTCGAATTTCGAAAAACTCACGGCAGAAAAGCCAAAAACAAAAGAAAAACAAGAAAGAAAAGGCTCTTGGGGTTTTCAAGCCGACAGATGGGATACCCTTTAATTAATTTTATTGAAATCCATTATAAAAGAAAATATATTTATGGAAATAATGATGGAAAGTAATCTCTTAATATTTCTTTTAAAACAATAAAAACTGAATAGACTTTCTCTGAATAATTAAAATTTTGTTCAACAAATAAAACCGATTAAGTTCGTTAATCTTAATCGAAAATAAAAAGTTGTGCACCTTTTTATTAAAAATATCATGTGCTATATTATGATTTTTAATTTACGTAAAAAAAATAAAAGGAGTACGAGAGAAAGTTTTCAAAAACTTTGGATATGAATACAAATTTTGCAATTTTGGATTATTTTGAAAAATTTCTTAGAAATACATAAAATTTTAGGGTAACATAAAAAAGTCTCAAAAAACGGAAAATGCGAGTGGCGGGGGCGTGGCAGCGGCTTGGGGCAGCCATTGGAATGGAATGGGGCAGAGTTGCAGCTGGAATGGAAAATGGAGAATGGAGAATGGAGAATGGGGGAGTCGCTGTCTTCATTTTATCCCCAACCCCCTGTGTGTGTGGGTGCCGCCGAGTGGCATGCAACTGCAGAGTCTGGTGACTGAAAAAACTGAAAAACCGAAAACCAAAAACGTGGCAACAGTTGCCAGAGTCGCGACCAGAATGGCTGATGTTGTAATTGTTGCAACTCTTGGCAACTGTCGCATGTGTGTTGCATGTGTTGCATGTGTTGCATGTTGCTGGTTGCTGGTCTCGTGTATGTGTGCCGTTACTTGGGATTTTATTACCCGATTTCGAATGCGGATCTCGTCTCGGGTCGCCCCTTCCCTTCAATTTATTCAATATTTTTTGTCAGAGTATGCAGAAATCGGTTTCGACTATCGCTCCTTTTGGCCAAGTTGCCCGGCCAGTTGCCAGTGGAGGCGGCGCTGGGGGGCGGCATGAGTCACGACTTGATGGATTGATCGACTTGGTCGGGCTTGTCAATGTCTATGGCAATGTTAATGGACTTGTCAGCGCCACAAAACTGTCGTCGTGTTGCGACAAAACTCTGACAAAAAATAGTTCAATCTGGTTTTTGTGTGGCAGGTTTTGCATATCCGAGTGGCAAGTGAATAAAAACTTCCTTAATTGTGGAGTTTTTTTTTTCGAAAAAAAAAAAAAAAGAAAATGCATGCAACATATTTTTCAAGTTTTTAAATTAATTCCAGCGCCAAAAACTTTAAATTGAAAATTTCAACTCACCACTTGAGCGACAAATAGATGGCGCCACATAAGCTTGGCTTGGTTTCAAGACAAGCTAGAGCCGAGCTTAAGGGCAAAGCTTAGCTTGAATCAGAAAAGCCAATTAAACAAGTGTTGGAAAACGTTTAAATTTGAAAACTAAGCTTTAATAAACAACACTTTTTGGCGCTGGAATTCAAAAAATTATTTAAAGCTTAAATGATTTTATGAAAAAAAAAGAAACTAAAATTTTAATTAATTACTTTGGCAATTTTTAAAATCACTTGCACACCTGTCTTTAATTACTCTTCGGTAATCTCGCATTTGTTTAATTGCATGTTATCAATTATAAGATTTTATCTAACCGATTGGCTTTCATAAATTTCGCTCCAATTGAAGTTTTTAATCGTTTGTTACTTGCCAGCGTTGGCTCATTAATATTGCCACAATTATTTATTAATATTTCGCACACATTTTGATTGCGAAAAGGATGCTGGTTGCATCGAGTGTGTAATGATTATGCCACACACGAGACTCAGACTCAGACTCAGGATACCAGTTGGATTTCATATCCATTTCCAGTTTGATTTTCAATTTGCGTTCGATTTGCATTCGATGGATTTCCTACTTTGATTGTGGCCACTTTTTCCCATCAGCCTGATTTTCGCACCCAAAGTGCACAGCAAAAAAATGTATATCCTTTTTTTAAGAAAAGAATTTATTGAAGGAACTTGAAAACAATTTTGTGTATCGACTCTGCATTTCTTTCTGTGAAGCCTTTTAAATTATAACCTCGACAGTGGCCATAAATCTCAAGACTTAGCACCCGTATCCGTAGGGCTGACAAGATACAAATGTGCAAGTCGTCAGGCTTTGGTCTTGGCCCCCGAGCAAGCTCGGGCAATAAGCTCCGAAAACTTGTCTCGAAGAAAAGAAAACTATCTTTTTAATGACAGACTCAAAAAAAAAAGATACATTTGGTAGTCCGCGGAGCAGGAAGTATATCCAGACTCCAGACATCGACATCGGCGACAACTGCGAAGAGTGCGTAATTGCTTTTTAGGCCTGATTTGGGGCACGCCCTGGCTGCTTACACCCGCTAGACCCCCTCGGTATTACCTGCTATTAACGCTAAAAGCCAAGCCAAGCCAAGCCGGGCCGATAGCTGCGCAGCGCCTTGGCGGAAGAGATGTCGCCGTGTTGTCGGCCAAGTAAATATGCCAAAGACATACGTTTTGGCCAAAAATAAAAGAAAAAAAAAGCTGTCAAACAGACAGACCGCCCACATGAAAGTCATGGCTGGGAAAAGCCAAGAAAAGGGAGGAACATCAAAGGGAAACTCTATGGCTTTAGGGAAAGTCGGAAAAAGTTGACAAAAAGCTTTGCAGATATTAAATATTAGCTATTTAAAAAAATGATTACTTTTTAGTTTAAAACCAAACTAGTCCAAGTTCAATTTTCGGATTAGATTCAAAAATCTGGAGTGTGTAATCGTTGTGTTTGTTTGTTTTGAAAACTGAAGGCTCTAAGGCATTTTCGTGGCCCGAACGGTCAAAACCGAAACCGATTAGATAAGCCAAGACATCACACAATTCGCAATTGATGGCGCATCTGGCCGTGTCGATTAATTAACCCAAACCCTCTCCCTCTCCGTCTCCGTCTCGGGCTCGTTAAGGCCATCAATTTTGGCCATGTTTGCTGGCTGGCCCGAGATCGGACATGATCATGATCATGATTATTATTTTATGCAAACGTTTCGCAGCCCTGTTAACTAGTCCCTTTCGGCGTGCGGCATGCGGCGTGCGGCGTGCGGCGGCGTCTCTTGGCCAACAGCAGTTGTCAAAACCAATATTGCTTAGGGTTCGGGCCAAGATTGATCAGGTGGAGAAATGCTGCCTAAAAGCGACGGGCGCCACCTCAAAACATCCCTAGGGCCAACTCACAATGAAATATGAAAAATGTTTACCAAAATTGTTAATGTAAATAAACAAAAAATATTTTAAGCAATTTGATCTAAAAATATGAGGGGAATTGTAAACCTTAGAGTCTGCTTATTGTTTATGTTAAATGATTCACTTTTATGTTTGTGGTTAATGGGTTTTAAGCCTCAAACATAATCTTGGCCTTAATTTGGAAAGAAAAGAAAAGAAAACTTAATTAAAAGTTAAGGAAAAACCTTCTCTTAAGACTAAATAAGAAGCAATTTGTGATTGTCACTTTTTATGGCCAAGTTTCAAATAAAAAGTGAGTGAAAATTGCAAAGAAAAACATATTCCAAATTCTAGAATATCAAAATATAAGTCAAGGCTTATTGGATTTCAATATTAATTTGTTACTTTTTAGTATAAAAAAGACAGATTTTCTAGAAAAAGGTTTTTGCATTCATTTTCAATAATTTTCAATCATTTTGAACTTTTTAAAAGGAAGCTTTTCGAGTAACTTTCGAATAAGTTATAAAATTTATTACAAATATCCTTTGAGGATAACCCAAAGGTTAATAATTTGTATTCCTGCTTATTTCATTTATAAATATTTTAGCTCAAAAATGATTTATAATCTGAGAGCTATCAAGGATATAAAACATTCCTCAATTATCCTTGTCTGCCACCAGAATGTCCCTGGAAAATGTTGTTTTCTGTACTTACCGCATCACGTGCTGACCCCAACGGAGCCAGCGAGCAGCAGCAGGCAGCAGCAGGCGGTAGCAAACGAAACAGTTAGTCGTACAACATTTACCGGTTTTGTGGGGCACGCAGCAGCGGCTGGCTGGGCTGTCGAGGCGACAAAAGCAGCTGACGGATCGCGCGCGATCTCCATTCATGAAAAGTGGCGCTCTCTTTGGATACTTGGATACCTCTACCGCACTCTCTCTCTCTCTCTCTCTCTATCTCTCTCTTTGGTGTAAACGACTTAAAAGTTTACACGGCGCCTGCGCGACGCTCATTTGGTCGACGGCGCTTGAAGCGAGCGCTTGGTTAACGTCGCGATTTTAGCCGCAAGCGCGATTTAAACCGCCACCGCCACCGCCACCGCCAACTGTAACAAAAACCAATAAAAACGATTAATAAGTGCTATTAGGCACTGCCCCACCTCACCTTACCTCACCTTGCCTTGCCTCACCAGCCTCCCCCGATCCCCCCGAGCTCGATCGCGTAAGCAATCCTTTTGGTGCGTTTGGCTCGCGTTTCACGCGCGTTTCCTGTCGCCTCGCTTTATTGCTTTCAATTTTGTTTAGTTTTCTGTTTGTATTTTTTTTTAAACATTTTTTTTCCAAGTGCTGGAGTCGATGGGGCACTATTTCCGCATATAAAAAACTGCAAAAACAAGTGATTGAAATAATTACTCCTCGAAAACTCTAACGAAATGCAAATTAATTGCAAAATAACCGAATTGAAATAATTTTTGTTTTTGATTTCTCTCTAAAAAAAAAACAAAAAAAAAAAAGAAGTGTGCGTGTGTGTTGTGTGTGTGTTTGCGGTTCCGCGCTAATAGTTTCCTGCATAACAACAACAACAAAAACAACAACAACTGCGGCAATAATAATGAAAACAAGAACAACAATAAAAAAAAAAACTAGCTAACTGGCCAAATAAAATTGTTGCGAAAGTGTTTGCGTTGCATGTGGCAGATAAAAAAAACAAAAAAAAAAAAACAAAAATAAAAACAAAATAAAAACAAAAAAAAAAACAGCTGCAAGTCAAGTTAATTTGTTGTTGCAGTTGCTGCCTGCCGCTTAGAGCCAACAAAATAAATTTTATTTTTATGACTTTTATGCGAAAAGCGATAAGATGACAGCCACCACAACAACAACAATCACAACAACAAGCTGCCCCACACAATAGCCGCAACTTAGAAACCATATTTCAGTGGCCAAAGCACCCAATAGCCAATGGCCAATCTTTTGTGGCTAATACCCTCCTTAAACAGCTAAAAACATATTTATTTTTATTGGCTTAGACCTTTTTTTTTGGTCTTAAAGTTTGGATTTCCTTTTCATGTTTTGATTCTACAAAAAACTTTAAAATTATTGCTAAAAAATAAAACATTAAGCCATGAGTTTTAGTAATAAAAAGATAATTTACAGATATATTTGTTGTTACTTTTCAAAAACTTACAATAAATATGAAAAATTTGAAAAAGGGAGCAGACTTTTCTGAATATTTGTTAGAAATGATTTGGCTTTTTAAAGACTTTCTTTAAATTTTGATTAAAAAGTTATGGAAACTGACAAAAAAAAAAGCAATAATTTGAGGCATCTTTGTTATAGATTCAAGATTTTTTTATAAACTTTTCTTTTTTTTAAGTTTTCTCAAAGTAAAAGATTCTAATTAATTGTATTTTTATCCCTATTAAACCCTCCAAATATTGTTTCCTTAACTCGTAAAAAGAGCTCTGATAAGCTTCTTAGATTATTTTAACAATTTTTTGGCATTGTTGGGATATATTTCGTTTAGAAACCCATATACCCGTCTAGCTTTAGAGTACCTATTACCAATCTGGCTGCAGAGTGCGTGACCCCAGCCAGCCAACTTGCCTCCGGCTGCACTTTGTAGCTGTAACTGTGAGTCCGAGTGTCCAAGTATCCAAGTATCCAAGTATCCGTGTATCTGAGTATCTGTATCTGCAGAGGCATGTGTGTTTCTGGCTGGTGTGTCTCTGGTTGTACGGACTTGAAACCGAATTGAGAGCCTGACTGAGTCAAGTTAAATCCACTTGAAAGCCCGAAAGTGAAATTTCACTTTGCAGTTTCCATAATATTGTTATTGTTATTGTTGTTATTGTTGTTATTGTTGTTGTTGTGGCTGCAGCTGCCACTGGATTTGTGGCTTTTGTGGCCGAAAAAAGGCAGTGAAAAGTGAAATCATATTAATATTATTAGAATTATTTCCACTTCCTCTCACAAACAGACGAGAAAAGATGGCTTTGAGAAAAAGCAACTGCAGGAGCAGGAAATCCTCCTCAGATATAACCAAATCTTCAGAGACTATGGCCAAAAGTATTAGACGGATTAGCAGAGGATTAGCACCCAGTCATTGGCTGATTTGCATTTCCCTGGCAACAATCGTGTTAGCCGAGACGTCCATGGTTTTGGCCAAGCCGCCGGATCAGGAAGCACGCGTCCAACATAATGGTGAGTTATACCAATAAGTATCTTTACATCTCAAAAAGTGTATCTATCTGCTGCGACTTAATTAGCCAGTCCAGGCCAGTCCAGGCCAGTCCAAGCTGTGAAAGTGAAACTTTTCGCCGAGCTTTTGTTTGGCGGAGAGATGAGAATTATGGAGTTGGCTTAAAGTCATCAACCGTTGCCGGCCAATGGCTTTGATTTGTGGCCAACACTTTCACTTTATCTTTGTCTAGTTTTTGGTCTGTCGCTGCCAACAAGTCTCGTTTTGAAGGTTAATTCTATCGGCCAGGCCAATAATAACCAAATAACCTAACATATTTCGCTAAACCGATTACAACATGATTCCGATTTTTGGTTTTAAGTTTCGGTTTCGGTTTCGGTTTCGGTCTCGGTTTCAGTTTCAGTTACAGAGTCAGTTTCCGTTTCAGTTTCAATTAAAATCTCACATGTTGAGCTCGAGTTGTTAATTTGTCGGGCACAGTTGAGTAAGCCAAGTTAACAAAAGACGGCCGGGAAAGAAAGCCAACAAATTAATCAGCCAAAGAGCCAAAAGAAATGGTCGAGAGACAAACAAAACGAAACGAAACAAAAAAACAGAAAACCCAGAGACCGCATTTTCCAACCGACTTCCGTATCTTCAGAGTGTGTATCTTCAGAGTTAATTTTCCTTTGTTATGGCGAGACAACTCCATCGTCTCCATCTACTCTTCTCCAAAAGCATTTTCCCTTCGCTTCTTTGTGTCATTATGTCATGGTGGCACAGCATGCAACATTTTGTGGAAAGGTTTTATCCCACCAACCACTGTGACATTTTCCCGGTCAACTTCAGCTCAAAACCAACTCAGGCATGAAATGTCAGTGGGAATTACAAATTTATTCTTGGAAATGTTTAAGGAAAGTGTTTAAAAAGTTTTGGAATTTGAAAATTTAAGGAAATTACAGTTTAGGTAAAAAAAAAGGAAACTAAAAACTATAATTATTTACAATTATTAAATAGTTTTTCTTTTAAAGTCGTTTTAAAAGACTTTTTTTTTGCAACCTTTTTGGGAAACCTTCAAACCTTTGCGGATGGTGCCACTGTGTCGCAAAAAAATAAAGATGATCCGAAAACCAAGCAATTGAGACACGAACTCACTTACTCAAAGTCTTGTAAAAGATATAAAGATACAAAGATATAGAGCTATAGAGCTATAGAGATTTATGCACCGCAGATATGTCTCAATATTTAGCAACTCATTGGGCCAAAGTCAGAGACCACAGAGGCGAGAGTGATTGCATCACGAGACCGCAAATCCAAAAACCAACTACCTTGTGACAATTTCCCAGGCTCGAAGCTCGAGGCTTGAAGTCTTAAAGCCCAGAGGCCGTGGCTTGTCAAAACGATATGGCCAAGTTGAACAATCGGACTTTTGATGATGACGCCCCCAATTCGGAGGCAACTCCGGCTCCCAGACCCTCTGACATGTAATGATCGCATTGGATCCAAGAAACGAGGCGATAAAATGCAACCAAAGCCGACAACAATTGCCATTCATTTGCACAATGAATGAAATTTAATGAGCGCGAAATAATAATAATAATAATAATAATAAGTGAAAAGGGCTTAAAATTTAACTAAATAACGCAACAGTTCGAGCCATCAAATCGATGTGGCATGCAACGTTATGTGTTCACCAAAAAAAAAAAAAGAAGAAGAAAAAAACACATCGATTTATTATTTTGTTCATATTTTCTTTATTTATTTTTTCGGTGGCAAGTATCGCCGCTCCGGCTATGGCTATGACTGTGGGCGTAACTGGGGGGCGTTTGTGGTTGTGGCAAGAGGTGGCCAAGGGGGTGGCATTATGGATTATGGATCGAGTTTGTAAAAGAAATTGATTGGATGGCGAAAGAAAATCCTTCACACTGATTGCTGTGGGAAATGTTTATTAATTATTAATTTTTGACCTAAATTAAATTTGATTTAAAATATAGAATGGGAATCCCCGAATTCGTCGAGTTGCCACAGTTTTTGCGGTTTTTATTTGCAATATTTGGCGGCCTTTTTGCCAGCAATTAACATTTTGAACTTTTCGGCCAAAAAAACAAAAAAAAATAGGAACAAAGCCCCAAATTGGATGCTGGATTTTGGCCAAAAGTTCCATTGTGTTAGACGGCTGTTAAATTTAAATGGTGAGTCTTAACCTTTAAATTTTTGAATGGGAAACGCTCCGCGCCGAAAGTGTAATTACTGTGAACTGTGTTTGCGTTTCGTTTGGCAATGTTGGCAATTTTTGTGAAATCCAAACCAAAATCTAAATAAAGGCCAAAAAAACAAAAAACAAAAAAAAAAATGCCATCAATCTTGGCCAATGGGCGGCAAATAGTTGGCTTAAATAAATGAAATCGGCAAACGGTAGCGACAACTCCAAATCGAAATCAAAATCGAATCGAAATCGAATCGAATCCGAGTTAGATAGATCATCGAGTTATGCAAATCTTATCGATCCAGAAAAATCGTTTACATAATCTAAAGCCCAGGGGGGTGGGTGGCATAATTAGCCTTAGCCCGGTTCGCTTGTTGGCCAAATTAATAAAAAAAATAAATTAAAAAAAAAAACTCACTGCTCCAGTTTTGGGCGAAAGTGGCGGCGCGAATTAATCAAAATCAAAAGTCCCACAGCGGCACATTTGATATCAAAAACACAAATTTTTCCCTCCTTTTGTTTTGCATATTTATCGATTTTTTCGTTTTTTCGTTTTTTTTTGTTTTTCGTTTATCGATTATTCGGTTTTCGATTTATTTGCAACATTAAAATAAATTAATGAAAATGTGCGACATGCTGGGTGCGATTTTTATATTTTTACGCAAATCCCATCCGAAAATACACTTTATTTTTAAGGAGTCTTTGATTTTTGTTTTTTATTATTTCTTGATTTGTAGTTTTAAATTTTAATTGAATCATAAACTTGTAAGACTAGGAAGTAGCTGAGTTTTTACGTCATTTTTTTATGATAAGTCTGTCTTATTACTTTTCTTAATTTTTAATATGTTTGTGAAGGTTTTTCTATGAAAGGTTTCTGTTTGAGTTAAAAAATAGAAAAAATTGCAAAGCTTTCAATACAAACCTTAAGATTCACTCCTCAAGTATCTGAAATAAAGAAATATATATAATTATTTACTAAATATTTTATATTATATAGTTTTTTGATTACCGAGAGTATCTCGATTTCGCAGAGATGACTTTCATCGACATCCACCGACTGATTAATTGCGTTTTTTGTGAATTTCGTTTTGGTTCAAACAAATTTTTTGTTAAAGTTAAACTTTTAGTTTAGTTTTTTTTTTGTTTTTTGTTTTTTTGGCGCAATTTGTTGAACAAAACGTTGGTGTGGCAATCGATCGACTAATTTGAACTTAATGATGTCTTCTTTCTGGCTTTCGCAGGGTATCGTAAAATGGCTTAAAACAGAGCGTAATTGCTTGCGTTTGGCCCACTGGACACGCACCGCTGGCCATTGGCCATTGGCCATTGCAATCAATCACCTTAAAGTTCCATTTCCCGAAAGTCCAAAACGCGAGATCCGAGACTGACGAACTGAAAAAAGAAAAATAAATAATAATAATAATAATAATATAGAAAAAAAACTGTAAAGACAACAAGAGGTGAATGCAAATTGCGTTATGGCCATAATGATCAGTTAGGTGAATGTTGTAATGGCCCAAAGCCCTCGAACGAAAATCAATCAGAAATCAGTCTCACAGCAGCCTAAAAGTTGAACTTTTCGAGTTGGAATTGGAAATGGAAATGGGAGTTGGGATTGTTGAGGGGATTCGGATTTGGATTTGGATTTGGATGAAGATGAGCCAAGCGTTGGGTAAACAAAAATCATAATCACCCATAATCATCATCATCATTATAATTGCATTGCAGAGCTGTCAGGGCCCTTAGGCCTCAGGCCAAGTGTTGTTTTTTTTTTGTAATATTTTCCCTTCGAGTATGATGTTTCAAAAGATCCCAAAACCTGACATTCTCAGTTCCAAAAAATTTCAATTCAAAAATTAAGATTTAAGATCGTTTCTTTGGTTTTTTTGTTAGCTGCTCGACCATTAGATTAATTGCATAACAAATTACCACTAAATGCCAGCGAGCGACAAAACGGCAAAGCGGAAAAGGTATCGGCCATCAGATATATCACTTAAATGTGTTTCAGACGTGGCAAGTTAATAAAACCGAGTAATGCACTGAGAAAAAAGTAGAAATGTAACTCTTTTAAAGGAGTATCGGATATATGTTGTTTTTTACATAAATTTTACTTCAATTTCTGGGTTTTTTTTTTTTTTGTTTCTTGTCAGATTCAACCTTAACCTTGTTGACCAAAATGACAAAAAAAAATAAAAAACTTATTGCGCGAAAAACGTTGAAAACTGTCCGCCAGTCGGACGTACGTGCCATGGCCCCCAGCCCCCAGCCCCCACGACGGTTCCAGGCCAAAGTTTTTGGCCAGTTTTGGGCTTTTGGCCTGGAAACGTGTTTGCTTGCCAATGCTGACTCAGTGCTCCCAATATGTGTCTGTCTCAGTGGTAGAAACAGTGTCTCAACGCTGGCCAACGGGGCGAATGAGTTATCATGAAAAAAATATCACGCATACGCCAAGTGTGCAATTGCAACCTAATTAACCATTCATTCGATTCATTTCGATTTCATTTCGATTTCATTTCGATTTCATTCCGATTTGATTTGATTTGATTTCATTTCACTTGCCCGGCTGACCGTCAAATCGACAAATATTGCCAAGATTGCCTTAGATCTTAGGGCGCGTGAGTTACCTCCGGGGAGCTTCGCGGGGTATTTTAAATTCAGAGAAGAGAGGAGCTGGCCTTGGAAGTAGCTACGGCTGTTAGGGAATTCGATCGAATTGGATACGTCTGCAAGTGGTTGCTGCTAAAACTCCACTAATCGGTCGTCTTTATTTTTTGGTCTTAAAATAAGCTTATAGTGAATATGTATATGTGTATAACGAATGGAGTTCTTAGAAATAGAGAGTCTGATGCAACAGAGAGTATGTTTACAAGAGTGTATGTGGGATTGTATGCGCTGCGTTGTCTGTGTGAAGGGAATGCCGTGTTGCTAACGGTGAATATCGGCGGCTGACTCGTCGTTGATGTTTATGTTGCGACTTTGTATCGCAACGTTTCCCGGTTCGATGTCTTCACTTGTGAAGACCTGGGGGTTAGAAGGAGGGGTGGTGTATTGTACCGATGGGTCGGTAACTCCTCCCCCCCCAGTTTGGAGCGACGGCCATAGCGGAGGAATTGGTGGAGCGACGATTGGAAGAATGTGTTCGGACCCGGTATGGAAGATGTGATTGGGAGGTTGTTCCCGTTAGATACAAATATGAAGCCTTTTTCCGGCTCGAACACATCGGTCGTGAGTCCCGTTTCCTTTATGTTGCAGTAGCTGGTTTTATTCTGGATAAGGTGTCCCAGGCAAGTATTATTTTTGAGGTTATTGATAGGATCGATTTCACAGACGAATTTTTCTTCTATTACAGGGCATTTATACATAGTTGAAAACATACTATTATTTTTGTTATTATATATTAAGTACTTAGGTGCTATTACAAATTGTGTGGAATTTATTGGGAGTGGAATTAATCTTGCCATTTCGTAGTTAGGATTTAGAAAAATAGGAATTTTGACACTGAAAATTATTTTGTCTTGGTAATTGAGTGTGTTCATTTTTAACAGATTATAAATGTGTTGCTCGGATTTTATTGTGTAGTTTTGGGTTTCAAAAATTTGTTTGATTTTGTTTATTTCTGTCTTATCTAAAATGAGTTTTGGGATAACATTAATTTTGGCAAGCAGTGTACTTTCTATAATGTCGCTTAGGTGACTAAGTAATAAGTCTATATTATAGTTAAGCCTATCACGAGTGTTTTCCCTAGCGGCACTTTTGCTAAGAGGTTGGTGCTATTGAAGTTGTGGATGAAGATAGATTGGTATGCCCCATGGCAAGATCTGGAGTGCAGGTTGAAAGGCTTAAGTCATTTGGTGGTTTGAATGTTTTCCTAACTTTTGATTTGTGGATTTTTTGATTTTTTGTGGTTACTAAGGTTTTTCCTTTATCTTTTGCTGTCCTGTGTAAGGAGAACCGTGGTGTTAGTTTATTCCTCCTGTTTTCTTTTCTGAAAATTGTGCTGTTAGGTTGTAGTGTTGTTGGTTCTACTCTGCTTGTGTTTAGCTTTTCTGTTCTTTGTTGGGCGTTTGTGGACAATTTTTCCTTTATTTCGGAGTAGAGTTTATCTTGGAATATATTTAGTTTATTTAAATAGTCATGCTCATTATTGGGTATTATTGTTTTGTCAAATAAATGGGTCCTACCATTAAAAAGTTCAAAAGGGGTGTGTTTAGTGGTGGAGTGGATTGCGTTATTATAGGTTATTACAGTTTCTGACATTATTTCTTCGTGGTCTGTAGGTAGTTTGTGTTTTTTCCGTGTGTCTAGTATTATTCTGTAAATCTCTGTCAAAGAGGAGTGTAAGCGTTCTACTGGAGAGTTACTTGAAGATTGCTGGAAGGATGTGACATGGAGAAGTATATTATATTGAGAGCAAAACTTGCGGAATATGTCGTTGCAGAATTCTACTCCTTGGTCGTGTATTAGTTTTTTGGGTAGTCCGAATTGACTGAAAAAGTTTTTGATTGCTTTGGTGCAATTGATACCGTTTCTATTTGGAATGGGGTAGACAGCTGCGAATTTTGAGAACTTGTCTATGATTGTCAGGTTAAAATTATTGTTAATGGTGTAGATGTCTATGTGTATTATATCGAGGGGTTTCGTTGGGGTTTCTGGAATTTCAAATACAATGTTTTGTGGCTGTCTGTCGTATTTGAGTTTTAGACATGTTTCGCAATTCCTAATTAGTTCAGAGATTTTGCTTTTCATATTGGGGAAGTAGGTTTCTCGTTTGAGGTGAAGGAATGTTTCATCGATGCCTCTGTGATTGTTATTAGTGTGATATTCCTGAATGAATTTGTTTTGTTCGGGGTTTCCTACAATTTCGTGGAGAAGTGATTTGCATCTGATAATTTTAAAGTGTTTTTTGTGTGCAAAGTACGTTAAGAATGCTTTTTCGATTAATGCGGAATTATTATCGTCTGCCAAGAATGCGCAAATCCTGTTAGGTTTTAGGGTTCCTTTCAAGATTTTAGCAATATTATCGAAATCGAAAGAGGGCTGTGAATATTTTTTCCTAAGTTTTTGTTTGAATGGTGTTGTAGTTTGGCAAGACGTATTTGTATCTATTTCTAGTATGAGTTGCGTGTTAAATTCGTTAATAGGTTTTTCGGATGTGGGACAAGGCTTAACAGTCAGTGTTTCGCTGTGGTTTAAATTTGGGTCTGCTCTACTTAGGGCGTCTGCGATTACATTTTGTGAACCTTTTTTGTGAATTATTTCGAAATTGTATTCCATGAGTTGGAGTCTCCAACGAATTATTTTCGAATTGGGTTCTTTGAAATTCATAAGCCATATTAGTGGCTTGTGATCTGTAACAATAGTAAATTTTACGCCATAAATATATGGTCTGAAGTACTTTACTGCCCATATTATTGCCAACATTTCTTTTTCTATGGTTGAATAGTTGACTTCGGTGTCAGAAAGGGTCCTGCTGGCAAAGCATACAGGTCTATCGTTCTGTAAGGAGCCTTGGGATAGTACGGCCCCTAACGCGAAGTTACTAGCATCCGTAGTAACGATGAATGGTTTTTTGAAGTCTGGGTGTATGAGTATCGGGTCATTGGAAAGAAGAGTTTTGCACTGTTCGAATGCGTCTACAAAATCTTTATCTATAGTAACTTGTCTTTTTCCTTTCAGTTGTTTAGTCATGGGTTTCGTTATTCGAGCGAAGTCTCTTATAAACTTCCTATAATACCCCAGTAAACCGAGAAAAGATTTGATAGTTTTTCTGTTGGTGGGGCAAGGAAATTCTTTGATCGCACTTATCTTGTTCGGGTTTGGTTTTATTCCGTCTTGTGTGACTATGTGGCCTAGGAATTCTATCTCTTTTCTCAGGAATTCTGATTTCGAGGGTTGTAGTTTAAAGTTTGCCGCTCTAAGTTTTTCGAATACCATTTTTATGTCCGCTAGGTGTTTTTGTAAGGAAGGCGAGAAAATGATAATATCGTCGAGATAGACTAAGCAAATGGTGCCGTTAAGGTCGCCGAGGACGTTGTCCATAACCCGTTGAAAGGTAGCCGGTGCGTTTTTTAAGCCGAAGGGCATCCGTATGAATTCGTAATGGCCCCCTTCGACTGTAAAAGCTGTTTTGGCGATATCTTTTGGTTCCATCTCAATTTGATGGAAACCGCTAGTTAGGTCGAGTGTTGAAAAATATTTTGCTTTGCCTATGCTATCTAATATGTCGTTCATGTTTGGGATGGGGTATCTGTCCGAAATGGTTTTGTCGTTGAGTTTCCGGTAGTCTATTACAAGCCGCCATTTCCTGTTCCCTGTACCGTCTAGTTTTTTTGGGACCACCCATACCGGGGCGCTCCAAGGGGAGTGGCTAGATCTAATAATTTGTTGATTTAACATGGAATCAATTTGTTTTTTGACTTCTGTTTTATGGACAAAAGGGTATCTGTAGGATTTTGCGTGGGTAGGAGTGTTGTCTATGGTGGGGATGGAGTGTGTGATTTTGTTGGTGAAAGTTAATGGTGTTTCTGGGTTGTAGAATATGTCGCGAAATTGTTTACATAGGGTTATTAAGGCTGCTTTTTCTTCTGGATTGAGATGTTCTGTTGGGATTTGTAATGGGGCTTGGAGGTTATCGTTATTAAGGGGTGTAGCTGATATGTTAAAGAATTCGATATAATCGTTTTTGTTGTAGAGGGTGGTTTCTAGGGGGTATTCTAGGTATAGTAGTTTATCCGAGTTGGATTTGTTAGAGATTTCGACATTGGCAATATTATTGTTTGCTTTATATAGTCCTTCTGACAAGGTTAACTCATTATTCAGCTGTGTAGCGCAACAATAGAATTCGCCATGATTAGTCTTTACCGGTAGTGGTAAGATAACTTTACTGTAGGCGGGGATGTTAAAAATTTTTGAAGCTTGGTTAGTGTACAAGGATATTGGGAGTGTAGACTTTGAGGTTACTAGTTGTAAGTTTACTAGGTCTATTTTTGCTTCTAGGTGTGATAATAGGTCCATTCCTATGAGGCCGTTAAAATGAGAGTGAAATTTGAATTTAAGTAGGGTAATTTGACCTTCGGTTTTGAACTCGGGTGGCATTGGGAATATTGCTTTTTCCTCAATTTTGAAACTATTTAATGCTGTTGTAATTGAAGTGGATGTTGGTAGAGTTGTGCACTCTAGTTGGTTTGCAGATTCTGGGTCGATGAAGGAATTATTGGATCCTGTATCGATAAGAAATGACAAGGGGAATTTTTGTTGTAGGTTTAGGGTTATGTATGGAAGGGATGTTGCATGTGTGGTGGGGTTTATGTATCCGGTCGGGTTCTTGAGGCGGGTGCCTGAAAATTTAGGTCGGTAGGGCAGTGTTGGGTGAGTTTTTCTTCTTCTATGTTGTGTAGCCCATAATTTGGTGTTTTATTGTCTTTAAACGGGTTACTATTTCTGTTGCCATTGTTTGATTGACGATATTGGGAGTTGGGGTTTGAATAATGGTATGAGTGGTTTTGGAAGTAAGGTGAATTACGGTTGTTGCGGTTGTTGTCGTCTCTGTGATTGTTGCTGTTATTGTTATTGTAATTGTTAGTTCGTCGTACGGTATTGTTTGGTGTTGGGGGGTATGGGTTTCTGTTCTGGTAACGAGCTCTTTCTCTTTGACATAGCTCGTAAGCTGTTTCGATAGTCTTGGGGTCTTTCAATCTGATGACTGTTTTAAGTGGTTCTCTGATTCTTGAAATGAAGGCATTTAGACAGACTTCATCATATAGTGTTTTCTTGGCTTCGATGATTGTGGCCGACTGTCCACTATTGGAAGTAATGGATATAAGTTGGCTCCTAATCCTCGATAAGCCGAAGAACAATTGCCCTAGGGTTAGGTTGTCCGGGAGAGATTGGAGCTCGCCTAGGAGGGTAGCTTCGCTTTTCTTGCTAGAATATAGACGTAGTAGGTTGCTTTTGATATCGTCCCATATAAGTTTGGTGTTAGCTAGGTTTAGGGCTTCATCTGCTCTTCCAACTATTTTGTTCCTAATTGCCCTAAGTGTTAGAAGCCCGTACGGTGTTTGGTCGGTACCCCTAATGAGCATGATTATTTCTTCAACGCTAGTTATATATTTGTCGAGTTGGCTTGGAGTACCATCGAAAGTCGGAAGTTCTTTAACGAAGGCTAAAATATCGGTGGCACTAAGTGTCGTAGCAATACTGCTGGAGCCACTGACGGTAGGTGTTAAGGGGGCGGAATTACCTACGGAGGCGTTGTCTGAATCCATATTTATAGGTTGAAGGGGCGGTGAGAGGGTATTTTCTCTAATTACGGGGAGGGTGTTTGTTTTAGTAACTGAACGTGTGACTCTTTTTGGAAGTGTGTGTGATCCTAATACGGAACGAGTTGTTTGTTTTATAGTTTGTGTTAATTTCTTTGACATTTAAGAGAGAAAGGGAGTATACAATTTATAATGTACTTAGTGGTTCTTAATTATTTGTTTATAGTTGAATGGTGTTTTTTTTTTTTTTTTGTGCGTTAATTCCTGTAATATAGTGGTATTAATGTATGTATGTAATATTTGAATACTTCATTTGTGTTGAAAGAGTGAGAATATGGATGCATGTTTCAAAGATTTTCCTTTTTATTAAGGTGTGCAGTTTATATGTGATTTTGTGGTTCTGTGCCCAGTCTTAGAAAACATACTCTTCACCGTTCATATAAATTCGTATTTGCATATATATATGTGCACATGAGAGTACTGATGCGGTACTTGGCCTTACTAAGCTTCGGCGGTGATTATCAGCGATTGATTTCACACAAGTACATTATACATCACTCTTACACATTTGTATATATGGTTTTGTTGTGTATATTTTCGATGTATATATAAGTATTTTGTGGTGTAGTACTGGGCCTTTAATGTTTCGGCAGTGGTTTATCAGCGATTGATGCCACGTAGGTACACTACATCTTCTTTTTTTTTCTTATTGCATTTGAAATATTTGTGTGTGTGAATTGTTTTAATTGTTTTGCATATATATGTACACATGAAAGTAGTGATGTGGTACTTGGCCTTATTAAGTTTCGGCAGTGATTATCAGCGATTGATTTCACACAAGTACATTATACGTCACTCTTACACATTTGTATATATGGTTTTGTTGTGTATATTTTCGATGTATATATAAGTATTTTGTGATGTAGTACTGGGCCTTTAATGTTTCGGCAGTGGTTTATCAGCGATTGATGCCACGTAGGTACACTACATCTTCTTCTTTTTTTTTCTTTTGAAATTATATCTGGGTGTTTTGCATGTTAATTAAGGCGGTTTATGTATTGTAGTAGGACTTTTGTTGTATTCACTTTTAGACATTACTGCACTTCATTCTCACTCTTTTTCTACACCTACTTACAGTAGAACTAATAGAAGGTTTAATAGAATATTTTCCATTCCAGTTTCCGGCTGCGCCAGTTACCTCCGGGGAGCTTCGCGGGGTATTTTAAATTCAGAGAAGAGAGGAGCTGGCCTTGGAAGTAGCTACGGCTGTTAGGGAATTCGATCGAATTGGATACGTCTGCAAGTGGTTGCTGCTAAAACTCCACTAATCGGTCGTCTTTATTTTTTGGTCTTAAAATAAGCTTATAGTGAATATGTATATGTGTATAACGAATGGAGTTCTTAGAAATAGAGAGTCTGATGCAACAGAGAGTATGTTTACAAGAGTGTATGTGGGATTGTATGCGCTGCGTTGTCTGTGTGAAGGGAATGCCGTGTTGCTAACGGTGAATATCGGCGGCTGACTCGTCGTTGATGTTTATGTTGCGACTTTGTATCGCAACGTTTCCCGGTTCGATGTCTTCACTTGTGAAGACCTGGGGGTTAGAAGGAGGGGTGGTGTATTGTACCGATGGGTCGGTAACTCGTGCGCGTGCGCCCTTGTCTGGTAAATATTTTGAAAGGGTCTCGGTCTCGGTCTCGGTCTCGGTCTCTGTCTCGGCGCAATCAAACAACAAACAAACAAACAAATCAGACAATAATAAATAATAAATAATAAATAATAAAAGCCGCATCGTTAATCATTGCGGGATTGCGGGATTGCGGGATTTTTTGCACATTTTAAAAAAGGCCAATTGGATTTTTGATTCGTTTTTTTTTTCCTTTCTACTTGCTCGTAATTAGCGTCGATTTGGAATTGTTTTGCGGAATTTCTTTGGGCGTGGATGAGGCAGCACGTGTGGGTAATGCAACTCTAACAACAAGGTTGCAACACCCGTTGCTACTTAGGCACTTGATTGACTGGCAGGGATATCGATTCTTGGAGTTAACAATATCCACCGCACCCACCCGATTGACAGCACCCACTCGAAGGCGCAGCTTGCAGCTTGCAGAGCTCAGAGCTCAGATTATTGCAAAAGTCAGAAGCCAAAGCTACAAATGCCATTCATGAGTTATTCGAAGACCAGCGAAGCGCTCAGTCACTGCACAATGATCACTGGGCCATGATGTTGAGTTTGTTCATTCAATCATTCAATCAGTCAGTCATTCAATCATTCATTCAGTTAGTTAGAACAAAGTATGGAAAATGGGAAAAACCTCAGAAACGAAACGCAACTAACTAGCCCGTCCTTGGGCCAGAGACGGCATTACGAGTTGAAGAATTCTTCATGATCATGAGGGAAGAATTCGAATTGAAAGACAAAGACTTGAATGATGGGAAAAGTGTTCTCTCAAGATTGCGATTCAGTAATTGTCTTTCTGGCTTCTACTTTTATTTCTCTATTTATCTAATTTTATTTTTATATATTTTTATGTACAAAAAAAAAAGCGAGCAAAGCCTGAGGGTCACACACATTTATGTCATGCAATAGTTAGTCTAGTCATAAATAATATTTAAAAGAGCCATTTAAATGCTATTATTGCGAGTGTCTGAGCCACTCCACTCCACTCTACAAACTGCAACCACCGAACCACCGAACCACCGTCGAGGCACTGAACCACCAACTCGACTCGGTGAGTGACTAACTGGCAGTTTCATTAGATTAATATTGGTAACAAATACACAGCACTCGGCTTTCAGCCAATAATACCCTGCAATCAGAGATTGGCTCCGAAATACCCTCGAGCCGAATTGGAAAAGAACTTCCTGATTGGGGGAAGTGAAAGCTTTTGTCAAGGCCTCTATGAGAACGCCCCAAAAGCCACAGTACACACACCATGTGTGTTCGTGAAAAGGCACAACAAATCATCACGAACCAAATGTCTGACATTTAGCATTGTGTTGGTTCTTGGTTCTTGGTTCTTGGTTCTCGGTTTTGACATTGAAGCTCATCGTCATCGTCATCGTCGCCAGGTTAGGTTCGCCAGAGAGATCGTTCGACAGCTTTGCTCTGCTAATAATTTATGGCATTTTCACAGCAAATGTGTCTTCAACAAAAAAAAAACAAAATAATACAGCACAGAGTTTCTCTAAGGTCAGGCAGGCATTAAGTAATTGTTGTTTATTGGAAAATGTCATGTTCAATTAGTCGATCGGTTCGGCAGGTTAATGGCCAATGCCAGGCGAGAGGATCTCGTCTACAGAGCAGGTGTTATTGCCTCTCCCCAATCCTAAGGTTTACGTTTTGGGCCATTTCATGTCGTTCCAGCCATTTCAGACGCTTTAGTCATTACAAAACTTGACGCTTTGACGCTTTGTAAGCCATTAACCCAGACAATAGCCCTGATGTCAGCCGGAAACCTACCTATAGCCTCAGGGGGGGCTCTAATTACAACTAAAACTGAAACCCGGTCTGGCGTAAAACTGCAGCTTAATGAATCACTTCAATGACAATGCCGGGGTCAACAAAAATACGGCTTAATGATAACACTTTTAGCCAAGTTAGTAGTCGATTTCGATTCGATTCGAAAGAATGGTAACTGGAACTAAAAAAAAAAAAATTAAGGTTTTTCCTCGTCACCTTGGAAAAGTAATTATAATTACAAGCCGTACTTGGAGATTAATATTCCATATACAAAACTCTATTATTGAGATTTTAATTGATTTTTTTTATGGAATCAATAAAAGGTTATTAAAACGGGGGAACATCAAGGGATACGATTTGGTTTTAGTTTCTTAAAAAATTAACATAATCTTGAGAATTCCTTTTATATTTCTATATTTTTTATTCATTTTCTAAAACATTTATAAATCATTAAAGGCATTTCCCGGATTAGAGATCTCCCAGTCAGGGATATGCAATGAAAAATCGTGTTGTGACTAACTTTGATAAATCCCAAGAGAAGGTGGAAAGGGGAAAGAGTTACTCAGATACTCAGATACAGAGATATGTAAGATATAAGATATATAGATACATAGATACATAGATACGTTACAAGGCAACTCAATTAAAGTTGAGGCCAGGCGGGAGTAATAGGCGGGGAATCAGTAGCCGGTTCCAGCGGGATGATGATGGGGACTTTATGGATGCTATTTATAAGACTATGGGAGCAGACCCATAAATCAGAGACAGTGCACACACACCGCAGTGTGGAGTGGAAGATTTATACAAAGTCGACAAAGACTACATAAAGTCGAATTGTTTATGCCGATCTCCGATCTCGTTGGCATGCCAGGCACGAAACTGTAACTCGAAGCTTGGCTTAAACGATAGCCATAGCTATCGTTTGGCTCATGGCTAAAAGATGGCTAATTGTGTCTGTCTCTCGAAATTAACTCCAATGCTAAAGTTAGTTAAAGAGTTATTCAAATCGGAGCAAACTCATTTATCAAGCAGCCTCTTCTCTGCCATAATTGTCTTTGAAAACGAAACGAAACGAAACGAAATCCTAAACAAAGACATTCTAAATGGTTTTTAATTCCATGTCATTTGGTTTTGCAAGCGAATTGAATTGAAAATTGCCATCTGCATGCGGAATGAGCATTCATGCCATAAACTCGACTCTCGGAGTCCATAATTGAACCACTCCCACTCCCGACCCACCACCCTCTAGAATATTTGTCCTTGTGGCTTCGCAATTGTAATCACGTTCGTGTCTCGAGTCTTTTGTTTTTTTGTCTTTCGGCTGCTTGACATTTGACTTATTTCGAATGCAACAATTCTTCTGCCTTTGTTGGTCAAGTTAAATGTCATCTACTTGCTTTGAACTTTAAAGTTCAAGTATTAATAATATTTACTTACGTTCTTTTCGCAAAGATGGAGATGGAGATGGGTTGGGCCCCAAAACAGCTTTTGACCCGCACATCCACTGACCAATGCGGAAGCAAGGCATTTGGAGCACTCCCAGTTGGCGATTGAAGCGATTGATGGATGGCTCTGGGGATGAAACAAAAAAATTACTTTTAATAATTAATTATTAAAAAAAAAAACAAACTTCAGGGTTAACTAAAAGCTTTGGGAGAGGAAAAAAATACAAGAAACTATGTTTAAAAATGTTAGAAATTAATAATTAAAACTACATTTTGTTATTAGTTTTTATAGAAATCGTAAAGTATCCTCGAAAGGATAATTTCTTTAGAATCCTTCAGATTAAATAGAAAATAATCCTAAAATCTATAACAAATTTCTCTCTCTGCAAGCCAAGGATAGTTTTTAATAGATCATAAAGCTCATCGTACTTGTACTCATCCGTAGTTTTTTTTTTTTTTTTAGTTTTTATTTTATTATTTGGGGCGTGGCCCACCCAAGTAGCAAGCGGCTAGCGGCAAGCGGCAACCTCGACCGACGGATTTTCACAGCCAGCACAGCCTCCAGAGGCGATGATGAGAAAAATGCAAATTAAATTATGCCCCGAAACCGCATCTCAAACATCGTAAATGGCAGCCAAGTTGATGTTTTGTTTAGCTTTGTTTGGTTTTCTTGTTAGATTGTTGTCTCTTGTATAGACTTGGTTGGTTTGGTTGTCCCAGACCATGGCATAGAAACGAGATTCATTCTAAGCGCACCCACTCAGAGGAAAACGCAACAACAACCTTTGATAATTTATAGCATCGCCGTGTTGCTGTCGCAGATCGTGTAAGCATCTTTTGCTTCAGCAATTACTATTGACAATTAATGGGTAGCATGTGCTGGCTGGCCAAGTGGTTTATCTTGAAATGCGATTCTCGATTCTCGATTCTCAGTCTCCGAAAACTGCAAGCTTCGAGTATCTGACATTGACCGCTTGGATGAAGCCGGCCGGCCGGCTTTGAGCCGAGTCCGAGTCCGAATCCGAGCTGAGTCATCATCATTATAGCCGAGATGCTGGCCAGATTCTTTTCGGCCGCCGCAAGTCAAGTGCAATCGAATTGCAAATGAAGACAAATGAAGTGGCTTGCAGCTTGTGAGCTTCAAGGTTGTTCCCCGCCTCAATGCGGAAAACATGACAAGAAGTTGCGGCAAAAACAATAATAATACTAATAATAATAATAATAATAATAGCGACACTACGCGAAACGCGGGGCGAAACCGTCATTAAAATGTAACATAAAAAGGCAGCTAATTGCAAACATTTAGTTATGTATTCAAGCTGCTGAAACGATCCCATAAATAAATAAATCGACACGACGACAACTGTCATAGTAAAAGCTATGAAAAAAATACAGAAAAAAATACAGAAAAAAATACAGAAAAAAATACAGAAAAAAATAGAAACTAGCAACACCCTCAAGTCTAGACTTTAGAATGGCAAAGGTTAAACTTTTAACTTTGAATTTCTTTGGATTTAAAAACATAAAATATAATACTTGGAAATTCCATAAAGAAAACCTTATCAGCTTAGGTAGTCTAAAAAGTGTAGTCTAAAAAAAAAGGCACAAAAAGACTGTGCAGGACCAATATTTTGTCGAAAACTTTCAAAAAAAAAAGAAAAAAAACCCCCTAGAAACTCCATCATTTCTGACATTGACTTACAAGGGTCAGACTCGAGACTGGCATCTCACCGCAAACCCTCTATTTAATACCAAAAAAAAATACTACAAAAAAAAATAACCCACAACCTGTTGTGAAAGTGAAGGCTTCAAGTTTTTCTTTTGATTTGGATTTGGTTTTGGATTTGGTTTTGGATTTGGATTTGGTTTTGGAAATTTATGAGCTGCTAAGGAAAGGAAAAGTGGGACTTGCAGCGACGAAACAACCCACGACGAACCGATCTGTGTGTTTACACGCATGCGCCGCTGTAAGTGCCACAAAAGTGCCGGAAAATTTCATGCCGCAGCTGATGAGTTGCGGAGACCACCACCAGGAGAGATGCCGTGCGGATAATGAGGCACGAACCGGGCTCCAGCTATGGGGAGTGCCTCAAGTTTTGGTTTTTCGGAAAAATCTGCTTTAAAAATTGCTTAAATTTTCATATTTTTTTATGAGAGGGTCGACTGTGATAGGCGGAGGAGGAGGAGGGTTTGAAGAGAATCTTAAGAGAATTTCTAGTATTTTTTTTAGTTTTTTTTTCTGCTTTTTCAACAAACAATTAATCAACATTTTTTTTTTTTTTTTTGAATGGAATGTCGCCTTGATTTGAGAGTCTTCTGAGGAGTTCCACTTGAACGTTGTTGTTGTTTTTGGTTGCACTTACAGCTTTTGGTGGGGCGCGATAAGTGGGCCTGCCCAAGATGATTGCAGATGGCGATGATGATAAAAGTAACGACTATACTTACGATCATGATCATGATGATGATGATGATGGACGCATTGAGGCGGCCATTTAACGCCCACTTAGACACGCTTCCCCCCATTGCTCCATTGCTCCATTACTCATTGCAACAAACACAGAAAGCTTTGAACAATGTGTTAATTATACGGCTGACGCCCACGTCGCAATCAAATACAATCGCACTTATACTCACGAACCGCACTGTACACGAAACTGGAGAAGATGTGCAATTTTTTTTTTGTACCAGAAAGTGACTAAAAACACACATGCTCGTGTCATGGTGATCGCACACTGCCTCTACTCTATGGATTGGAGAGCTCTTAAAACACACACCCATGGGGTATACTTTTATTTTTTTTTTATTCATCTTTTGTGGGCACGACGCGCTCAATTTAACGCATACGCCCCGTGGCACCTCAACTGTCGTGCCGCAACATCTAAATTTACATCAACATCGACATCGACATCGACATCGCCATCGACATCGTCATCCTCCCATCAGGGTCATCGTGTTGTGGGCTTACTCTAGTTTTTCCAATTTTTTTCTTTTTTTTTGGGTTTTTTATTCGAAACTTTCATAATTTGCAAGCAAAGTTGGCGAAAAAAGCGAAAAAAAATGGCAACAAATAAAGCAGAAATTTCGCATTTATTGGGCTCTGCTAAGGTTTTTGTTTTTTTTTTTAATTCAAGAAAAGTATAATAATATTAACCAAAATTTATATAATTTTGATAAAAATTTAAGTGTAAGAAAATTCTAAATATTTAAATAGCTTTAAAAAAAATACACAAGTAAAAAAAATACTATTGAAGATTTATTTTTTATTTAATTTTTGTGTAGCTGCTTACGTACAACACATGAGAATCGAGGAGGAGGGCGTTACGACTTGAATTTGTATTATTTATTGATTAAAAAAATAAAATAAAAAAAATACTGTTTTGGTATTTTTTTTATTTATAGTTTTTGTATAACTACTTACGTATAACCCATGAGAATCGAGGAGGAGGGCGTTCCGACTTGAATTAATATTATTTATATACAAGAAATATTAATTTAAAAAAAATACTGTTTTGGTATTTTTTTTGGATATACCAAAAATTTGTATAGCTGCCTAAGTACAACCTTTGAGAATCGAGGAGGAGGGCGCTTTTTTATTTAAATTAATACTATTTTTTTATTAAGAAAAAATTATGTGAAAAAAAACTTGTTGGTATTTTTTTTATATAAAATTTTTGTCCTATGGCAGCAGCTTACGTATAACTTTTGAGAATCGAGGAGGAGGGCGCTCTTTTTTTGAATTAATTAACATTTATTTTTATATTATTTATTCTATTTCTAGCATTAATATTTCGATTTTTTAAATGAAAATATGCCTGAAAAGTTGGATATTTTTAGCCAAGAATAATATTTAGCCAAAAGTGGCTTTAAATATTGTTTTAATTCATAAATAAATACCGCGTTTGCTCTAAAAATGATTGGAATTTTGTTTATGGCGCCGGCAAGTGTCACCTTCGTTTCAACAATTTATTTTCGTTTAGTTTGAAATCTGTTTCTGTTTGAAAAGTTGTTTTCTTAAACTTGAACCCATTTTTGAATTAATAAATAAATAAAAAAAAAAACAGCTTTTCGAGATGAAAATAAACTTGTCTAAAGGAAAAATATACTAAAAAAAAATGAGGAAACTTTGGTTTGATTTGAAGATTGATGAAAATTAAGCAACAAGATAAGTTGTCCTGCTGCTTGGTCGTGTCCTGTGGCAGCCAAAAATGGCCAAAACGTGATACCAATCGTGATAATCCATACTTTCGACCCATTTCTGGCAGCCAAAAGCCATAAGCCATGAGCCAAGCCAAGCTATACGTACTACCAATTACATTTAACAAACTCATTATGTTTGGCATTTGGCAGCGATCGAAATACCAAAAAATACCAGCGGGTGTTGCATGAAGTTTTTTTTTTTAAATCTGGCATAAAAAAATCTGGCATACCCCTCGCCCAAGAGGGTGGGGCCAGAACTCGGGCCAAAAGGCACACCCGGCTCACCGGCTCACATTATTATCGACTTTTTATCGATACAACATTTGAATGTTGGCCAAAAAAAAAAATAAATACGGGGAAAAAAACTGAAATAATTGAGTTGGCAGGCGACTTGGTAAGATTTCGAGATGGATTTTGGTTAAAAGACAATTCGGGAGCTAAAACTGAAAAAAAGTTGTTTAAGTTTTTTAAATAAGTTTTGATTGAAAGTTTGGTAAAAAATAACAAAAAATGGCATCTTCATGCTTCCTGCTCAGGCACTCGATGTTCGGACAAACATTTCTCCACTCGATGTCAAACATTTCCCGACTCCCCGACAGCCTCTTCAGTACAATATTTTTTTGAAGATCTTGAAGATTTTTTGAATGGCAGCTCGATCCAAGTGCTTGCTCGATGATTTCTCTCTTTTTTAAAATGAAAAAATTTTATGTGTCTTTCAGTTGAGTTCCCGGAGGAGGACAGTGACATGTTGATGGAACCGAACGACTTCTCGCCCATCACCGTTTTGCGATCCCACGAACAGCATTTCCACATGCCGCCAACCACGCAGCTGCAGCCGCAGCCGCAGCCGCAGTTGCAGAGCCATCATCAGGCCAGGATCCTGGCCCGGGCTCAGCCGAGGCAGTTCCAGTCGCCCAGCCAGCAGGAGCAGCCGGAGGAGGAGGAGGAGCAGTTCCGGCCGATTGCCAATCCCAGCGCCAAGCTCCTGGCCCGATCCTCCTCCGATGCGGACTCACACTCCCAGGCGGCCCAGAACTTCTATCCGCCGTTCTACCACGAAGCCCCGCCTCTGGGACACTCCCGCCCCTACTTCGGTCACGGTCCCGTCTCGGAGAGCACCCCCTGTCCCTGCCGCTGCCCCTGCTGGGTCCCCAACAGCCCCAACCGCCGCAGCCCCCGCAGCAAGCGCAGCAACAGGCGCAGCAGCATCAGCAGCAGCAGCAGCAGCGGAACTTCGATGCCAGCATCCTGGGCAGCGGAGATTTCGGAGTCCTGCGCGGCGGCACCTTCTACCCGAAGGAGGAGATGCCCTACCACCCGGAGGACAACAGCGACTACATCTACGGCGATGCCAACAACGGCCACGGCCGTCCCTCCGAGGGATTCATCCAGAAGTACACCTACCCGGAGGAGCAGTTCGCCAACTTCCGCGATTTTGCGGACATCAACACGCCGGCGGACTCGGCCTTCTCCCAGTTCGTGGTGGTTTATGCGGCGAAGAACGCCACCGCTCCTCACTCCCATCCACATCCGCATCCGAAGAATATCTTTGAGCAGCTGGAGCTCCTAGACCGAGAGAAGGAGAAGGAGCAGCGGGAGTTGGTCAAGAGCTCCAGCGCCAGTTCCAAGGCCAAGTCGAAGCTGGCCAAGACGAAGCTGCAGAAGAAGTACCGGAAGAAGGTGGCGTTGGCCAAAAAGACGCAGGATCCCCTCGACCTGGAGCCCCTCCTGGCTCTCAGCTAAATTTTCCCTTCAACATTTTCCAAACTGTTAGATTTTATTTATTTTATTTTCGAGATGAAAAAAAAAGCAAGAAAACTAAAAAAAAATGTACGTTTTTTTTAAATCTAAAAATTGCAAAAAATTCATAATTCATAAATACTTTCTGTGTGTGTGTTTTTTTTTTCGTTCTTTGTCTGCTTTTTGTCTCGCATCGATTGTTAATTCTTAAAACTAGCCTGTAGTCTACTCTATATCTATATATCGGATATACTATATATCGCGATATATATCGAATATATATCGTATCACGTGCCCCCTTATACGCGTATCTATAATGTAATTATTTTTTGTCTAATTGAGCATAATTATTATTATTATGTGTGTGTGTACATAAAACGAGAAATGTTAAATGTAATTTTAAACCTAAATAAAAACGAAATAAAAACAAACTACTTGTGAGTTATTTTTTTTTTTAAAAGGAAATAAAAAAATGGTAAGAAAAATTTTTAATAAATAAAATTATGGTGGATGTTTTAATGAGAAAAAAAACTAGGAAGTTGAAGAGGTTTTTAAGTAAAAAAAAAAAATCATTTAAAAAAAATACTAAAAATTAGCTTTACTTTTTAGACTAAAAAATTTAACACAAATCATGACATTTTTAGTTTTTTTTTTGGTTTAATAAGAGTCGTTAGTTTTTAATATTTTGCCAAGAATTTTTGAGTATTTTTTGAACATTTTTTGAATATTTTTTGCCAAGATTTCGAGGTTCCAGAATAAAATTTCCAAAATAAAAAACAAGAAAATCCATTAAGAAGTCTCATACTTGGCATAGAGGGCATTAAGAAGAGTTGTAAAAGATCCAGCAGTTCTAAAAATCTATTAAAAAAATTAAAAAAGAAACCAGAAAATACCAGAAAATATCAGAAAAATATTAAAAACAAAGTAATCCTAAAAAAAAATACTCACCCAAACGAGAAGAGGCCTCCCCAATTGAAAGAAATAGGCTCCCAGTTCCGTGTCCTTCTGTGACCTTTGCAGAGGGAAAAGCAAGAGCCTGCGATGAACCGGTTCGAGTCCTTGCCAGGGCATCACCTGGTACAGCTCCCTGGCGAAACCCTCCGCCTCCAGACGCACTTGCTCGGCTCCAAACAAATAAATACACAACTGAGTGGTAACCACCATCGAAAAGAAACCCAAAAAGGCAAAGTTCTGGTTGTTGTGCGGCATAATGTACTGGCAGATAACGGAGCAGTAAAGGACACAGATCACAAGGACCTCCACGAAGGCGATCTCCTTGAAACTGGCATTGAAAAACTCAATCAACCGCAGGAGACGAGCATGCTCGGAGAAGAGTTCCGAGAAACCCAAATCGGATCGCGATGGATCTGCTTTCTCGGTAATCCGTTTCAGTTTTTGTCCCAACCGCCGGTACTGGGAGCTGAGACCCAAGGCACACCATCCATAGAGAGTATCCACGGCTGTGGTGGAGCAGCAGAAGAAGGTCAGGACGAAGACCATCAGAACACAGTCCAGGGCATAGACATGGGGCTGGGTGACGTCGTAGGGCAGGCTGTGAAAAGCGAAACTTTGATTCTCAAAAGCCTTGAGAGAAACCTCAAACTTACAGGACTCGAAAGGAGCTTACAGGAACAAATTCCCCGCTTTTATGGAACCTGAGCAGCGTCAGGACCAAAGGCATCACCCAGAAGGACACACTTGTCCCGGCACACATCATAAAGTAAAAGAAAGCCAAGAGCTGTCCACGACGGTTCTGGACACGAAACTGATGCTGGCTCTCCTCCTGAAAAGGCTCCTGAAATGGCTCCTGAAATGGCTCCTGAATCCTTCTAATCAGACTCACAAGATCCTTTGACTTTATCAGAAAAATGGCCATTTTCAAGAGGGAGGATATCATCTGCAAGCCATGCATCAAAGCCTCCGAACAGACGACAATCTGATGCCGATGCTTCACCATAAAAGCGCAAACCGTGCAGAGTTCAAAGCTTGTGGCAAGGAACAGGATTCCGTAGAGCAGAGGAGATCGCAGGACTCGGTGCCCCTTCTCAGGTTGCAAGTCCAGACCCATGCAACTAAAAGTGAAGCGCTGAGTCCACAAATTCCTCAAACACACCTCGATTAGCTTTGACATTTCGAAAGAAACTAAAAAGGCTGGAGGATTCCTGTGAAGAGGGAATCCTTTTTGCTTTTTTTGAAGAACTTTTCAAAGTTTTAATTACACTTTTTAGAGCTACGTGTTGGTTCACGCCCCTCTACCGAGAGTAAATGATTTAATTACCCGCCCCCGGGGTCTAAACTTGGCCTAAACTTCATGCCACACCTGTCCAAGACAATGGCGAGGTACGAGTCTGTCATTGTACATTTCTGGATATGGCCAAGATTTTATAGATTTTTATGCCTCATTCATTTACTCATTAGCCACGCCGTTTTAATTGTCTCAACTTGGATCGTTTTATTATCATTTTAATTGCCAAGAAATTGCTTTATTATATAATTAGACAGCAGGTAAGGGATTTTTTTCGATTTATTTAACATTATTTGTTATAGAAATTATAGAAAAAGGTTTTTAGTTTCAAGAATTCATCTTGAAATATATTTTTTAATATATTTTTTCATTGTTTCTGCAACATTTTGTGGCATTTGCACCACTGTTCCTCCTAACGGTAATGCTAGTGGCCAGACTGCTGCTGGTCTTACCACTCCGCAAAGCCCGGCCAAAACCATAAAACCAAAAAAACCAAAAAAACCGTCCAAACAGTCATGGTCATTGTCCGCTGTGGGTTGATTTTTGATTTTTTTTCGACTTTTTTTGTGACTTTTTTGCAATTTTTTCTGGTTTTTTTTCTGATTTTTTTTTCCGATTTTCCATTGCGTTTGTTTATCTTGCAACTTGTGCCACTGACAGTCTTTTGACAGGCCTCACCCTAGTTTTCTATTTTTATTCCAATTCCAATTTTTTTGTTCCCGCCCCTCCAACCTGTGCGTATGGAACAGTCGCAGTCCCAGTCGCAGTCGCTTTGTTCGCTAAGTATTTTTAATTAATTGAGAAAAAAAACTAATTAAAAAGTCTTTGGCTCGCCTCCGGCCTGACACAAAATTCAATTAAATACCAATTGCCGCCCCGACACGCCCCTTTTCGATATCGGATCGTGGGAAAAAATCTCGAACTCGAAAATCGAAAATCGAACAAACAAAATTTTATGCAAAGCTTCAGCGGCTCAGTCTCTTCGTTATTCAAATTTTTTGATTAGAATGCAATTTTCCGCAATCTTCAGCTTCTTCAGAATTATTTTCAGAATCCATAAAAAAAAAAAAAGTAAATAAAAACCGAAGTCGAGCTCTGATGGCTCTTTTCCGCCTCTCGCGGTGGCGGCATTTGAACAATTTCTTAATTAATGGCTTGGCCGGCAGCGATTCGCGATACAAATTAATCGGATTCGACTTGCAAATGCCTTAATTAATTAATATGCATAAAAAACACAGAGCCAGGCCAATTATAGGCACTCATAATCGTTGTGGGAAAGGTGTGTAAATGATAAATGTTTTGGCGCTTTTCTGCGAGAGATTCGAAATGATTTAATACTTTTTTTTTTAAATATTTATTTAAGTATTTATTTTCCTAGTTGCGGTGCAAAAAAATAAATGTCGAAGGAATCGGCGACTGGCACACCTACGGCATAGTTTTTGGCAGCTACGTCGTTTTTTTTAAGGCCATTTGTCAACGCGCCCTGCGAATGCACCGAAAAAAATACAAACCAGAAACCAGAAAGATATAGAGTCGAGATCTTGATACCCTTTTGGAGCTACAAGAACAAAGGGAGATTATTTTGAGGAACCTTGGAAATAAATTATAGAAAGAAAACCGGAACCCTTGAATGGTTTTAGATTTCTAAAAGAGTATCCTTTGGGGCTGGAAAAATCTGATAATTCAGAACCAGAGCTAGATCCAGAGCTGTTTGGCCACTCGAACACCCACATGGTCTGTCGTCGTGTTGCTAATAAACTAAAGCCACGAAAATTTTTACAAAAAATCAAAAAAAAAAAAACCTCGAAAAAAATAATCCAAAAAAAATAATCCAAAAAAACGGTTTTACACACACACTTGGCATCCGTTTGTGGCCTTATTTTTTGGGGCTATTTGCGTTTCGTGCCGCTGAAAAACTTTATTAATATCCAAATCGTGAGCTTAATTGAAATTTATTGTTAATGAAAACAAAATTATGGCTGCGGCGAGGCGACTACAACCACTTGACACGAAAGAACTTTTGAGAAAGAGAATCTGGAATCGACGATGGTAACGAGTTTCGCCCACAAAAAGTCACGATCGAGTAAAAGGGACACGCCGTGCCACAATTGTTGTCATTAATTTGGCATTTAAAATCTCATTAAGGTGACAGACCGAGTGACAGTCCGAGTGACAGAATCGGTGGGTGTTTTGTCTCCAAAAGAACTGGCCAATCCAAGTGTTCTAGCAGCCCTCGCTTGGCAAATCGTCGAGAAACCATCGAAAGCCCAAAGTCATCCATCGATGGCTTCTGTTTGCCAACGTACTTTTTGGCTCTAATGCCTTGGCTCAAAGCCTTTCACAGTTGCCAACTAATGCAAATACGAGCCGTTTCGAGCCTGTCACCTGTCAGCCAGGTAGGCAGGCAGGCAGGCAGGCGGCTCATCCAGTCGTAAGTTCCTCCAACTCTTGCCTTGAGGAGACTGGAGGAAGCTCTACCAAGCTGGGTATTTTTTTTTTAAGGGTGCATTGCATAAAAAATGCACAGGAAATAAATAGGATTAGCTTTGTTTAGAATAATAATTTCTGCATAAAATTGTAGCTTAGCAATCCCCTTTGAAAGGTTCTTCTTCGGACCCTCCCTGACTATTTTTTTGCCTGTTTTTTGCTTTAAAAAAAATGCGACTTATGTTTGCGGCTACCGTTCATTGTTTGCCGTTCTCATTTTTGTGGGTTTTACAAGCTTCCTCTCTCCGGCAAACAAGCAAACAGGCAAACTAGCTTTAAAGCCACCGAAAAAACACGAAAAAACAAGAAAAAACACGAAAAAAGGCAAACAACTGTCAATGTTAATGCTGGAAACTTGAAAAATTTTGTGAACAACAAGAGCCGCTGCACAAGCAATTGTTGTTTTTTGTATTTGTCGTTTTGTAATGATTTTAATGCCAGGCAGGCATAAACAATTATTTTCAATTGCAACACATTCTTTTGTTGTTTTGTCTTTTTGTTTTGTTTTTTTTTGTCTATTTTTTGTGCAATTGGAATTGTAGATTTAAGATGTCGCAGATGTTCAGATGACTCGCAAAGCAGAGGCTTGTGACAGGTCGATGAGTCAGTCAGTCAGTCAGTCAATCAGTCAATCAGTCAATCAGTCAAACGGATACTCAATAACGCGGCTGCCAGCACGTGTCGGTTGGGCAACGTTTCTTTAAAAAAAAACTTCTAAGAAAACATTATTTCTTTTCATTACGCAAAAGTTTTCCTCTATCATTGTCATTGTTGAAACAAGAAGCCATCATCATCATCATCATGATTACTCATGTCAATTATTATATAAGACAGATCGGTCGGCATGCGGCGAAAGCCTCAAAGATCCGCAGCCACCGATCCGCAGCAGCAACATCGACATCGACATCGACATCGAACGGAGGCACAACCGAACGAATTTTTGTTGTATAATTTTTTTCTACAGCTTTATCTTGTTGTCGGCAGCTGCAGGAAATTTATTGAAGATGCTCCCAGAGAGTCACAGAGTGGGGGGAGCCGCGACACAGAGAAAATTTCGCAAAACGAAAGACTCAAGGCACGAACTCGAGTTTTTGTTTTTTTTTGTTTTTGTGCGTCATCGAAAATTATCGTTTATCGTTTTTGATCTAAATTGCCAACGAGATTGATTACAGCTTTTTTTTTTTAAATGATTTATAAAGGTTCCTTGATGAATTTTGATCCTTTTTTTGAGGTTACATTTTTTAAGAAGCTTTCTAGGGTTTTTAGTATTTTTTTTGGTAAAGAAAGTTTAATTTCTTTGCTAAAACCAATCCTTAATCTTATATAAGAAACCAATTTGGGTTTTCAAAAAAACTGTCCCTCGTCAGGATGAAGATTTTTGTGGCGTTTGGTAACTCAATTGGATTATACAATTCGAAAAAAATACCGAAAAGAGACCATAAGGGTTGTCTTCGAGTCGGGGGAAAGCTGGCCAAGAGTTGCCTCACAAGATGCTGCATGCTGCATGCCACATGTTGATGCCGCCTGAGAGTGAGAGCAAGAAAGTGAAATTTCATTCGTGGCATGCAAATACTTGCCACAGCAATGTTGACAATTTCGACAAAAAATAAAAAAAGAGAAAAGTTTCCCATACCCCCCTTTTTGCTGCACGATTTGTTGCCGCTTTCGAGCAGGAAACATTTTGTAGTTGCCCCAAAAAGAGTCCCGCCACCAAGCAACCGGCCATGAAAGAGGAAATCAATGTTGCCACCAAAGGAAAACCAAAAAAAACCAAAAAAGGAAAATCACACGCTTTTACGGGAAAGCGAAACCAATTTGACTTGCCGGTCAGTTATGAGAGCAAAGCAGCAAGACAGTTGCAACTCTGCAGCAGCAACAACTACAACAACTGCAACAACTGCAACAGATGCAACAGATGCCACAGCAACTGCCACAATACAAGCAACAACAAGAGCAACTTGGACAACATAATCATGGCAATTGACAAGATGTGTCAACCCGGACACGGCACTTGCAAAAAAAAAGTCTAATTTTTAGGTTTTTTAAGATATTTTTTAGGATTATTTTTTAGGTATATTTTTAGGATGTTTTTTTTGGATATTTTTTAGGATATTTTATAGGATTACTTTTTTTAGGATGCTTTGTAGGATATTTTTTAGGATGTTTTTTAGGATATTTTTTAGGATATTTTTTAGGAATATTTTTAGGATGTTTTTTAGGATATTTTTTAGGATATTTTATAGGATTACTTTTTTAGGATGCTTTGTAGGATATTTTTTAGGATTACTTTTTAGGATATTTTTTTGGATAATTTTTAGGATTAGTTTTTAGGATAATTTTTAAGATATTTTTTTGGATATTTTTTAGGATTAGTTTTTAGGATAATTTTTAGGATATTTTTTTGGATATTTTTTAGGATTACTTTTTTTAGGATGCTTTTGTAGGATATTTTTTAGGATTATTTTTTAGGATACTTTTTAGGATTATTTTTTAGGCTAATTTTTAGGATACTTTTTAAAGGATTATTTTTTGGGATATATTATGGGATATTTTTTAGTTATTTTTTAAGGCTTTTTTAACACTTTAAATATCATAAACCTCTTGAGGAAGATCCATTTTAATTTAAGGTTTGTTTTAACCAACAATAATCGGTGATATTTTTAAAAAATATACTAAATATGAAATAAATAAATACTAAACATACTAAATATACTAAATATACTAAATATTCAAGGTAACTTTTTAATAGGAAATCCAAGATAAAAGTCCTTTGTTTTCAAGGCTTTTTCCAATCTAAATATATTATTTTTGCTTTTTTAAGTTAATTTTAATCTTAATCCTGGCGAGGCTCACTTTTCGACCTAGGGGCGCTGCTATTTAGAGTACGGCTCAAAAGCATTTCTGCCAAAGACTTTTTTCCCAGAGACTTCAGGCAACAAAACAGAATGCATTTTTTTTGAGTGCACGCGATAAGTGAAAGAGAAAGAGCTAGAGAAAGGGAAAGAGAAAGAGCTAGAGAAAGAGAAAGAGACAGAGAAAAGGGGGGGGGGATGCCAGAGAAATGCGCAATACGAAAAGGAAAGCAAGAGGTAAGAAGCGAGAGGCAAGAAGCAAAAGTTGCAATTGCAATCGACTTTTGTGGCAATTGGAAGCAATTCGCTTCGATTGCATTGCATCAAAAGACAGAGACAGAGACAGAGACAGAGAGAGGGAGAGGGAGAGTGAGAGTGAGGGGAAAGGAAAGTGAGGAGGGAGGCAGAGGAAACCTGCAACAAAACGGGTTTCTTAGCAATTTTTCACAATTTGCAATAATTATTGAATTTCTTCGATGACATCAGCGAATGCGAAACGCTAAACGAGAAACGATAACGATGTTGCAGCTTGTAGTGTGTTGCAGCTTTAGTTGCAACTGTTGCAAGTGTTGCTACCACTTCCTGTCATTTGATTTCATTTCATTTAATGTGCAATTAATTTGCATTTGCAGTTGAAACTAATTAGCCAAAAAGCAAGAGGAGATTGTGCCACAACCCGGCCTCCTGTTGCCACAGCAGAGATGGGCTTCCTGTCCCCCGAAAGAACAGAAAAAAACAAACAAAAAATAATCATAAAGCCAAACCCACACAAAACAAAAAAAATGTTGCATAAACTGGGAAAATATATATAATCATTTCAGCGCCTGACGCAAGATGATGTTGCAAGCTGGCAAATGCGGCAAGCGGCTAGTAGCAAGCAGCAAGCGACGAGTGTCATTGACTAATGTTGCATGAAGCGCATAAAGCAGGCAAAGGTAACCACAATAACCAAAAAATCCAATCTATGGCCGTCGGGGGAAACCAAAAAAAAAAAAATACAAAAAAAATACTAAGAAACCAAAAACCGAAAACCAAAAACCAAAAACCGAAACAATAGAACCGAAAATTGCAACTTGCTGCCGATTTTTTTTCTGCCAAAAAGCCGCAACTTGCGGATGATCTGATGGGCTCTCAAGCCCAACCTTACACACAAAAAAAAACAGCTTACATTATTTCAAACAATTTTTAATATTTAAGAGCTTATAAATTGTAAGAAAACTTAAAAAAAAAAAAAACGAAAGTTTTCAAATTTTCAATATTTCTTTACCAAAAAACCTTTTTTTTTCTTCAATTTTTTACATTTTTTTAATGCTAATTCTTTCTTTAAGAACAACTAATTTCTCGCAGTGTATACCTTGTTGCCAACATTGATGGCTTGGCTATAATTTAATGCTATTTGGCAGACATCTTCGAAATGTGAATAGGTTGAAACAGGGTCACCGCACAGAAGGGGGCACCCAGAGAGGGTTAAGGAGCTGCGATTCCATACTTTTTTTTTTCATGTGTATTTAGGTGTATTTGTGGGTGGATGGGTGGCTGGCTGACATTTGTCGGCAAACGTGAAAGGGCACCCAGACCGAATAAAAAAAAATTGAAACATTCATTGTTGTCTGTCAACTGAAGACATTTTCAAAAATAAAGAGAGAGAAATAAGGGATAATGAAACAAATATTAAGAAATAATAAATAAATAAAGAAATAAATAAATAAAGAAATAAATAAATAAATAAATAAAGAAATAAAGAAATAAATAAATAAAGAAATAAAGAAATAAAGAAATAAAGAAATAAATACTTAAAAAGGAAAAAAGTCTTTCAAGGGGAAGCCTTTCCCTTTTTTTTTAATGAAATTCTTACAAGTTTTTTTTGTAAATTACCTTTGATTTTTTAGAGACTTTAATTCTATTAATTATTTTTTAAATTTCTTATGACTTTTCTCCAAGTGCTTTGTAATCTCGGCTCTGCCATCGTTTTTGTGGCTGCCACTTCGATGCGCCACTCGGCGTGCCAAAATGTTAAATGGGACAAGACAAAGCCAAGACAAAGCCAAGACAAAGCCAAGACTGGCCAAGAAGGAGCAACTGGATGGCCAAGACTCAAGAGAAGAGAGGGTAGCAGGAGGAGGAAGGGAACTTGCCACTTGCCACTTGCCACACCGGCGAGACTCTTTTAGCCAACTAAATGTCAGATCAAGCAAAATATTTATTAAGAAAAGAGCAAAGTTTTTGAAAAAAAATATAAAACAAAATAGAAATTCTAAGAAATAAAAATAAATTATAATAAATTAAAATAAATTATTAATTATTATTTTGTATTTATTAATCCAGGATATCCTTTATTCGTTAATCTTTGCGAAAACCTTTAATAAATCGTGTTGCCTGGCAAATTGTTTGCCACTTTTGACACAAAGGCTTTTTTTTGCGCAATTTTCCCTTTTTTTTAGAGGGGGGCTTCTTTTTTTTAGAGGGTTTCTTCTTAAATTTAGTCTCAAGGCAAGGCCTGGATTCTTTTTTCACCGATCAATGCCATCAAGTCATCGAAATTCGAGATTCGAGATTCGAGATGAACTTTGCAAGTCATAGCCGCTTTTTGTTGCAGAATTCTTCTCTTAATTTTTGAATTTGATTCAAATTGATGAATATAATTCAAAGGAATCAAGCAATGCATTCAGTCAGTCAGTCAGTCAGTCATTCTGATTGACACAAAACCCGAGCCAGCCCAAGAAAAAATCGCATAATAAATGTCCTACGACTGTCGAAATGTCAAACGAAATGTCAAAGCAAATGGCATCGCCAGATGAGGATTTATTTCAAGATATATCTACGATATATATATATATTGTATATCCAAAAGATTATATCGATTTTTCTATGCAGATCAGAGAAGGCCTCCCGTAACCTTGACTTTCAAAACGAAAATGTCAGCGAACCGTAAACAGTCTTGGGGGGATTTGCTTGAAACAACAACAAAAAAAAAAAAATAAATAAAAAATAATAATAAAAAAAACAATAGAAATAAAGGTATTTTGCAGTCAATCAATCGGACAAGCCATACAAATTGTGGATACATTGTGGATAAAAAACGAATCCCAAATCGATTCGAGGCACGTCATCCGATCCGAAGCGATCCCAAGGCGAGAGGCGAGGCGAGGCGAGGCATCCAAAAAACCTAAAAAAAAAAACAAAAAACAAATTACCAACAATTGCCGGTAACAAAAAATATCTAAATCTGTTTCCATTACCGTTTAATTGGTAACCGTTCTGGTATCTCTACATACACCCACATGTATGTAGACTTTTGGCTACTTTTCATTAAAGACCAATGTCCCCCGCTTTGGAGTGAGATTGATTGATTGATTGATGGCCGATAAGACATGGCCCAAAGGCCCACTCGAATACTCGATACACTCGAATCGATATACTCCACATCCATTGTCCAAAAGATCTTTTTTGAGCAAAAAAAATGAGGGTTCGGCGCACCCACAAGCAGTTCTTGGCAGATCAATTTTTGGCCGATAAGATTAGAGGGCGGCCTGGGCCTGGGCATGGTCTGGTTAAAAAAACAAAAATCAAGAAAAAAACAAAAATCAAATCAAAGCAAACGCCCACGCCCACGTCCACGCTTGGAGGAGCAAAGTTGGCCAAAAACGAAGCCAGCAGTTCGGGCCACAAATTCCTCAGACAGTGGTCTCTTTTTTATGCTTTTTTTTTAGAGATCTTTTTGGCTAGATTTCATAGCCAGACTATTAATTATTTTGAATACTTTATTTAATTTTTTTTAATCCAAATTTATTGCAAAAAAAAAAAACATTAAATTCCCTTTAAAAAAATGACAAAACAAACCTGCTTCCTTGAGAGATCAGTTTCCTTCCTGCGGCGACTCTAAGAGCTGTCCGCACACTGTGTGTGTGGCATGTGTTGGTGGCACGGTGGCATGGTGGCTTGGTGGCAGCAGCTGATTGGTTTCAATTTGTTTCTCATTTAAACAGACTCGCAACTCGCAACTCGCAACTCAACGCGACTCGCATTGTACATACAAATAAGGAAGCAATTTGCTTCTCTGCATTTTTCGTTTATTTTTGGCTGATTTTTTTTTTTCTTCTATTTTTTATGCCAGACTTCAAGTGAGGAAACCGAACAAACCGAACTGGAACTCCAAAAATTATGCGAAACGCCAACGCAACACCAACAGAATAATCCAAAAAAAAAAAAAATGAAAAATAAATTCAAAAAAAAAAAAAAAGAGAAAAACCGTTGAGCAATAACCCAGCCAGTTGGCAAGAATTTTGCGCAATTGCTCTCGAAAAGTTGGCCCTTTTTTTTTTAGCCATTATTATGCTTGTCGGTTGACACCTTTTGTGATTGAAAGATTGAAAGATTTTGACTGATTGAGTCTTAGTTTGGAAAACGAAAAATTTCCCAAAATTTGCATATTTTTTTAGTTTCTTTTGACTTTTTTATGAATTTTTTGACTAATTTTTAACCGATTTTGGAATGGAATATCATTTTGTAATCAGAATCTTCATTCTCCTTCGATTTGCATTAAAATTTCTCAAAAATCTAACAAAAAATTTTCAACCTATTTTTTCCAATTTTTGAAAGGGGTACCATCATGATTTTTGGCAAAAAATCGATTGAAATTTTTTTTCTCAGAAATCTAAAAACTTTTAATACAAATCAAAGCTCTTTAAAGTCCTGTCTCCATAATGGTATTCCGTTTCCAAATCGGTTCAGAATTAGTCGAAATATTCTCTAAAAACTGTCTGAGAAAGCGATTTTTTAAAGTTTCAGTATTTTCTTCAAGTGCAACGCCTGTTGCATGTTTGCTGTTCTTCATATTTCAGTTGCAAGTAGCAGTTGCAACTCTGTCGCCATAGAAGTCGTCGTGTTTTTTTGCCTTTTATCGCGATTTCTAACAAAATGTTGCTGAATAATATTTTTGTAGATTTTTATTAACATTTTTTTCTCTAGTTTTTTTTTTTGTAGTTTTTATTAGTTTTTTATTGTTTTTTTTTGTAGTTTTTATTAGTTTTTTGTTGTTTTTTTTTTTTTTTTGCAACAGTAACTGCTTTTGTTTGCATTGTCAATGTCTCTCTGGTAGCTGTTTTGCGTAAATATTTGCCATTTTATGGTCGCTTTCAAGTATCTTTATCGACGTGGGACAGTTGAGGCCCGGCTGGGCTTGGCTTTAGGCCACGAACATGTTTAATTAGCCGATTACGACAGAAAGCCAAAAAGACATTGGGAAACAAAAGCCTAATGAGCTTCCGTTTTGCTTTGGAAACAAATATTTTAAGCTGGGAAAGAGTTGCTGCGAGAAAAACTAATAAAAAGATATTTTTTCAAGGGTTTCTGCATTGTTGCTTAATCTCCTCTAAAAATCCAAGACAAGAATAATTATAAATTATTATAAATTATTTATTAAAACAGTTACTAGAATATCCAAGACAAGCTCTATTTCCATAGATCGTTAAAGAAGATTTGCAGAAAATACAGAAATCTAGAACCAAAACCAAAACCAAAACCAGTTGGAAAAGCAAACCCCTGATTGCCTTTAGTTAGTCCCATAATCAAGTTATTCGTGATCATGTCAGAGGTAGGATATCTCTCCATCTAAATCAAGTGGCAAACATTTGACATTGTCTGCATCTGATTCCGCTTAAGATTCAGAACGTTGCCACAGCAATCGCAATCGCAACAAATTTGCATTTATTGTCTGGTTTTGGTTTTTATTATTGGTTTTTTTTTTCGATGATGGTCATAAAGGTATCATTGGCGGTACAAATGACTGCAATTATCAGGCATTTCAACGATGCCCACGCTGGATAGCGGTGCAGCGGTGCAGCGGCTTCAGAAGCCTCGCAAATTCCAATAAGAATCAAGTTCTTTGAGCTGTCTTCGATCTTCGGAGGCTACAGCAGTCTACGCTCTACAATTTACAGTCTTTAGTCTT
Source organism: Drosophila vallismaia (assembly GCA_035047325.1). Taxonomy (NCBI): domain Eukaryota; kingdom Metazoa; phylum Arthropoda; class Insecta; order Diptera; family Drosophilidae; genus Drosophila; species Drosophila vallismaia. Next base: position 6,638,438 of record JAWNPU010000025.1, on the reverse strand, counting down.
CTGATTCTGTCTTCTGTCCTTTGTCGCACATCTGGTGTCTTCAGTCTTCTGTCTTCAGTCTTCAGTCTTCTACCTTCTGTCTGTGCCGTGATTGTTGTTTTAATTAACGAGCTTAGCTTGAAAATCAATTGCTTTCAAAGCCTTGCATTAATGCACTGAAAATAAATGTGATTGATTAATAAATTGTAAATAATATTTATATAAAAAATACGAACCAAGAAAGAAACATTCCTTCCAAGCTGCACCTTCTATTCTTCAACCTTCAAGCTAAAAGGTTTTCACTTTTTAAAATATTTAATAAATATTTAATAATCAAAATAATATAATATAAATACTTACCAGTATTATTTATACTTTAAATAATAATAATTTATAAAAGGCTTTTCCAATACCTAAGTAGGATTCTCTATTATGGACTCTCTCTATTAGGACTCTCTCTTTATGGTAAAAATTCCTCTAAAATTCTTTAAAACTTCTCGAAAACTTATCGAAAACTTCTCGAAAATTTCCCTTTAAAACTCTCCCTAAAACTTCTTTGAAAACTTCTCTAAAAATTCCTTGAAAACTCCTTAAAAACTTCCCTAAAACTTCTCAAAAACTTTTCTAAAATTCCCCGAAAACTTCTCTAAAACTTCTCTTAAAACTTCTCTTAAAACTTCTCTAAAATTCATCTAAAACTCTTCTAAAAATTCCTCTAAAACTTCTCTAAAAACTTCTCTAAAAACTTCTCTAAAATTTCCTTTAAAACTTCTCTAAAAATTCCTTTAAAACTTCCTTAAAAACTTTGTTAAAAATTTTCTAAAAATTCCTCTTCAACTCCTTAAAAACTTCTCTAAAAACTTTCTCTAAAAACTTCCCTAAAACTTCCCTAAAACTTTCCTAAAACTTCTCTTAAAGTTCTCTAAAAACTTCTCTAAAATTTCTTCGAAAACTCCTTAAAAACTCCCAAAAAAAAACTCCCTAAAAACTTCTCTAAAAACTTCTCTTAAATTCCTCTAAAATTTCTCTAAAAACTTTCTCTAAAATTTCCTTTAAAACTTCCTTAAAAAGTTTGTTAAAAATTTTCTAAAAATTCCTCTTCAACTCCTTAAAAACTTCTCTAAAACTTCCCTAAAACTTCCCTAAAACTTCCCTAAAACTTCTCTTAAAGTTCTCTAAAAACTTCTCTTAAATTCCTCTAAAATTTCTCTAAAAACTTTCTCTAAAAACTTTCCTAAAACTTCCCTAAAACTTCCCTAAAACTTCCCTAAAACTTCTCTTAAAGTTCTCTAAAAACTTCTCTAAAATTTCTTCGAAAACTCCTTAAAAATTCCCAAAAATAGCTCCCTAAAAACTTGTCTAAAAACAAAATAAGTTGAATAAATTTCTCTCGGTGTAGTTTAGATGCCATTCAGCTGATTGTTTTGTATTTTGTTTGGCTGTTTGTGTTACTGATGGGGCTGATCTACTTGAGCACTTCGGATCGCGTACCGCGTATCGCGTATCTCGTGGATCTTGGATTGGATTTCGGATTGGATTTCATCTGTCTCGTAATCTTAGGGGTCTTGGCTATCCGCCGGAGACGGAGATGGAGACGGAGACGGAGACATTGAACACTCCAATGGCTGCTCCAAATGCTCAAAACGGTTGCCAGTTTTGCGGCTGCTTGTTTATTAGCTGCTGGTTTGTTAGTTTGTTGGTTTGTTGGTTTGTTTGTTGCTATTCGCTTTTGGATAATTATTTATTAAGGTTTTACATGGTAACTCCACATTCCACACCATCCCTGCCACTCTGTCCCTGCCCCAGAAAAGTGCACACACAAAACAAATAGTGGCAAGGTTGCTCTCTTGCTATTTGCAGTAGAAGCGATCCAAGCCGACAATCGCGATGTATCTGTATCTGAAGCGAGCTCAGTTCAAAGATGTGGATACAGCTGCAGTTTGTTACACAAAGAAAAATAAGAGATACTCTTAAGGTCAAGGAGTAGCGGGTATTAATAGAGCTAGAGCTTAGAGCCCTTAAACCTTTTTTATTTAAACTTTTCAATAATTTTTGATATCTTTTTGAGTTAATTAATTTTTAAAAATTTGTATTCTTGATAGGAAATTGTTTTTAGTGCTTTTTTTTTTAGTTGCATTTAGACAACTTTAGATGCGCTTTAGCTAATCGATTAAGATACAAATCCATGCAAATGTCGGCTTTGTCCCTGAACTGTGAACCAAGCAAGCGAAACCTCTTGAAGTCTCGTCTTGGAGTCGCTTCTGGGAGTCTCTTCTTGGAGTCGCTTCTTGGAGTCGCTTCTTGGAGTCGCTTCTTGGAGTCGCTTCTTGGAGTCTCTTCTTGATCACTAAACCATATAATTTGCGGATTTTTCTATTTAGCAGTGACTGCCTCTGGATTTACATAAATAACCGAGTACTTCCATGCCTCAGTGAATGGGCAACCAGGTGGGAAATGAGCCTGGTTTTCTATGATTCCCCCAAGAAGACCAAGACAAGACCCAAAAAAAAGAAACACAAAAAAGGATTGTCTTTCCCAACTGCTTCCAAAATTTTATTGTGAACGAACGGTACCAAAAGTTTGTGCGTTTTGCGAGGGCTAGTCGAGTGACCAGATCCGGTAGGTGGTGGCTCAGAGAAGTAAATCAAGGATCAAGGATGGAGGATTGAGGATGGAGGACAAGCGACTAAGCAAACCGCATGCACTTGGCCTTCTGGGTGTAGGTGACGGCACCGTACTCCTCGACGATCTGATCGATGGCGATCTTGTTGAGATTCTCGAGATAGAGACGCGTCTTGCGGGACTGGATGATGTAGCTGATGACGTCGTGCATGTTGTCGAAGAAGAGGAAGCCGGCGGTGCCGCAGCTGAGATCCAAATACCGGAACCTGTTCACGTCGCAGGTGCAACCGTCGAACAGGAAGTAGATGAAATCGTTATTATTGTGATAGCGGAACACCACATAGTTGCCCCAGGGAGCCATCACAAAAACGCGCTCGGCACACCGGAAACCGGCCCGGAGCAGCTTACAGATGCTGTCGTAGCATCCGTTCTCCGATCCCACCACGGCCATTGTCTCCGGGATGCGGAGCAGGGCCGGATAATGATTCGGCTGGGCCCGGAGGACGTCGTGGGGTCCGCTGGACTCCGGGCACGAGTCCAATGGCTGCATCTGCTTTGGCAGCTCCGGACATGGTGGACAGGGTGGTGCCTCGATGGGTGCCACCACCATCGACTTCTTTCCCTTTCCCTTTCCCTTGCCTTTGCCCTTCTTGCCCATCTTGGTCCTGGTACTCTTTGTTTTTGGCTCCTAACGGGTTTCCGATTCTTAACGTTTCTCGCCTTCTGATCGCTTCCTGATCTCTCCCAGCAGGATCTACTTCCTGTGCGGCTTCACTTGCTTATCTTCAGCGACCAGATCCAGGCGCACATATTTATCCAAAAAAAAACAAACAAATCGCTGACCAAAAAAAGCTCCGTTTTTATCGAAAAGATTCGATTTCGATAACGATTCCGGACTCACCTGCGCCACACCGAGAGGAGGATTTTCGATTCAAATCGATTGGCCAAAAAAAAATCGCGCTTTAATTTTTTCGATAATTCGGAAACACACACGACTAGCAGCCTAAAAAAAATTCCCGTTGATTTTTTTCGTTGTTATCGCACAAAACTTTTGGTTTTTGGGCCGAAAATTTGAAAAAAATTTTGTAGGGTAGAAATTTTTCCGGGACTTTTGGTGTGTTTTTGTGTGTTCACAGACGATTTTACTTCTGATTTTTTGCCATGTGGTTGGTGGCAGGTAAGCCCACATACTGACACTTTGCTCAAAGCCTTTTAGCCTGGTCAACTAGATGGCTTCATGATAGACTTGAAATCGATAAATAAGGCTGCTTGGTATAAATTTATTAATGGCGTTTTTTTTTCTTAGGTGGTTTTATAGGGTATAGGGTACTTATGTAGGGTATTACCTTTTATCGGGTAATCATATTTTCTTGTTTTTCCATAAATTCTTAACCCTTATCGCTGTTAAACCGTTATGTTAAAAATTAATCTGATTCTTTACTTACCGTGCTTTTTCGCCAGTTGAGAAAGAAGCTTCAAATCGCGATAGGATGTCCAAAATTACGGTTTATCAATGTCTTGTTTACCGAGAATCGACACATGTATGAGTGCGTACGAACGATAAAACGCGAAAGGTTCGTGGGAAAAAAGGGACAGCCACTGTGATAAGAGATGCGAGTGCAGATCAACACTATACCGTATTAGAGAAGCACAGAACAACAACACACACGCACATAAAAAAAAGTGGAGAAGAGAGAGTGGGACTCCAACAACTGGGGCTGCATAGGGGGCTTGTGGTTAGAGATGCGAGTGCGGATCCACACTTTACCGTATTAAAGGAGCACTGAAAAACAATAACACAAACACACATAAAAAAAAGTGGAGAAGAGAGAGAGTGGGACCCCAACAACTGGGCACACGTAGGGGACCGATCGACTGAGCGGATGAGGTGGGGGATCCGAGAGCGAGATAAAGGGGAGCACTACACTGTGACGTCACGGGAGATGCTCCCATCAGCAAAGCTTGAGCTGCACTAATTGCATGCGCCTGCAGAACCTTATTAGTTCTGTTATTGCGCTCTGGAATGTTCTGTTAAGGTTCGATAGGTTCTGTGCTGTTAATGTACCCTCTGCTGTTAAGGTTCATCCCTAATTAACATTTTCTATAAAAAAATCACCTATTTTATCTTTTATTGATTTGTTTATTTATTATTCCCCTATAATCAGGTATAATTTTGATTTAGTTACATAATCAACTAATGAAACCCATAAAAACTTACACTTCCAAAGCTTGTTTCTGCGAAATTTAGAATAAAAAAATATATTAATTAATAAAAAAAACGTGTAGAGACCGTTTAAGATTTTGAAATTTCAATTAGAATTCCGTCACAACAAGTCCGCCTCCGTGAGTGGCCAGAAACCAGACAACACATCTATCTTCCGAATGAATCTCTCGTGGCAGCAAGTCATCCATCCATCTTCCTGTCCATCTGATCGTCTGTCGGCGCTTCCAAGTATCCAAACGGGTAAAAAAAAAATAATATTTTACGAGTATTTTTTTAGGAAACTGCTGCAATTGGAATTGCGACGAGAGACAAATGCAAATTAAGCAATTGCTCGGAGGCACAGACGAGGGGCAGGCAGCTTAATTAAGTTGTGTGTTTGCCGAGGAGAGACACATGGATGACGAGTGGAGTCGCCTCCATTGGCTGCAGGCGCTAAATTCTTTGGCAATCAGGCGACAAGATGGCAAGGCGACAAGATGGCAAGGTGGCAAGGTGGCAAGATGGGAAGGTGGCAGATCCTGGGCACCATTGGAAAAAGTGAATGGCTGTCAAAGCAATTAAATGTTTGCGCTTTTTGGGACCCTTGACAAATATTCGCGGCGGGGGCTTCGACAATCACAAACAAAAATGCTACAAAATAAAAAATGCAAATAATAAATCGCATAAATATGGAAATAATTAAGAGACAGAACCTGTTGCAACAAGCGGACAATGGCCAGAGGCTCCAATAAAGTGCAATTGCCCAACAGGCCAGAAGACCAACTACAGTGGTTCCTCAAAAATATATATTAAAGGGATTGAAATCTTCTAGAAAAATGAATTTTCAGATACAGATTCTTAAAAAAAAAAAACAATGCCTGAAAAGATTTGAAACCCCCACCAACTTTTTTATTAGAAAGTATTTTTCCTAAAACCTTGCCTGACTTTAAAAAATATCTCACAAAGCCCGAAAATGTTTATTTTCTTTCAGTTTTTTTCTATAATTTATGGCTATTTTTTTAGCCAATGTGCAATTGGCATGATCACATGGAAATCTATTGGCCGGCAATTCCCCAAGTGTTTGCATATCCGAGCTGACTAAGCCACAAAATGACTTTCGACAGGTACGGTTTTTGGTCTGGGCCGGGTCTAGACGTTGGACGACGGTGTTTGGGGTTTTGTTTGCCCAATTTGCGTCATTAATTTGTTTGTGGCGCTCTAATCAAACGAAGCCGGCAACTGTAGAAAAAAAAAAACAACCACAAAATTGAAAAGTAAAGAATCCCATAACCCCGCAAATAATAAACAAATAAAATACATTTTTCTAAGCAAGTTACTAAGCATACTTTACATAATCCCCTGAAATTTATGCTTTAAATGATTTCCATTTACAGATATGCTGGTTTTTTTCTTTCGTTGGATGATGATGACACCGCAATTGCAGCCATTCCATTCCCAGCTTCAGCTTCAGCTTCAGCATCAGCTCCTTCTCCAGCTACAGCTCCTTCTCCAGCTTCAGCTCCCACTCCAGGTTCAGTGGGTTAACTGATGGCTCTGGTACCTCCAGTGGCTCTGGTACCTCCAGTGACTCTTGTGGCTCTGGCACACTTCTACGAGTATTGCTCCATCCAGTCGCGAATCTTTGGGCTAATGGGGAAACTCAACCTGTCGCGGAATCGCTTGGATGCTTGGATATCCATGAGTCGGCAGCTTCGCTGAGGACACCCAAGCACAAAACACGAAAAAAAACATTCGCAGTTTTTATACTCTTTTAGGGTCATAAAAAAAAGATGATTTACTATCAAGAAACAGATATCACAGATAGAAGATCCTCAATCATTAAAAAAAAAAACACTCAAACTTTAAAAGCATTTATGAAACCACTAAAAATTACTATAAGACCCCCTGGAAAGGGTATTGTGAAAAAATATTTACAAGTAGGCCTCATCGGCTGACTGCCTGTGGGTGCTCATCTGCGGAATTATATAACCGATAATGGCGGTTTGCCCATTTAGTTGCCAACAATGTTGGGAGCTCCGCAAACATATGCTAACAGCCGGTAATTAGCTTTCTGGTTAAAAAAAAAAATACAACCAAAGATTATGAAATTCAAATGAAAATAATGCATCTGAAAGAAAATAGGAGAGAAAATAGATATAGCTTAAAACTAAAAAACCTTTTAAAAAGCTATTAATTTTAGTTTTTTTATTAAATCAAAACAAAAACCGTTTAAGAAAACCGTCCGTAAAAAATACTTAATTTAAGGTGTGAAAAACCCGTTGACACTTTCAATGAGCCATAAAATATTAGAAAGATAACGATTTAAGCTTCTCTTTGTTGATCTTGGCTTGAAGCTTAACCCCTAAACTTGGCTAAGAAAAGCTCTACCATTTAGGCCAGACCAAAACCCAGAAAGAGCTTAAAGTTTCTTGCTGAATAAGTTTTGTGCTGAATACTTTGGAGGGAAAATGGTTTCTGGTTTATTTAGAGGAACGGGATTCAAAGGAGGGGCCACCGGCCACCCAACCAAAACTTGGCTCTCGGATGCAGCCATCAATATGCCAAAAATCCATCGAACTGGGCCAACGAAAGTGCAACGAACTAAACGGCGACGCCAGCGAGTCTGGGCCAAGCCGAAAATAGGAGCGAGGACCACGTCATTGGGTCAAAACCAAACCAAACAAGAACCAAAAAATATACATAAACTGAAATAAAAATAAAAAAAAACGGGGTGGTTGGGTAGAGAGTGGTTGTTTATTGAAAAGTATGACCCCTGCGGCCCTGGGTCGCTGCGAGGAAAAAGGCAGAAAAACTCCGTGGCGCCAACAAATTTTATTGCAACTCTCGAGTGGCCATGGCCAGGTGGGTTACTTGGATACAGGATGCTATACGAGTATATATATATATATATGTATAAAGGATACTGCTGGCTGGATACTGGATACTGGATGCTAGCAGTTGCAAAAAATAAACAAAATGCAGAATGTAACTTCGCTGGCAAATCAAACACCGAGACTCAACGAGACTTTAGTTCCCAGGCAGCCAAAAGGTCATCATCGCCCTCCGACAAAAAAAATAAATAAAAAAGGATATATTATAAATATATATATATATATAGAGAGCACTCTTGGAAACCTTCAAGTGGCGGCATGCTTAAGCCCAAATTGTATCTTTTGGTTGGGGTTTTCGTCCTGTTTTACGAGTTTCCTGCTCAATGAAGTTGCACGTGCTCTGGACCCGTGCCCCGTGCCCCGTGCCCCTTGCCCCAAATATATCCGTTGGCCTATACCCCAAAAACAGCAACCTTTCCTTTGTCTGCCTCTGCTCTTTTCGAACAACAAAATAATATAAAAAGTGGGATAGTAGATGAGTCGAACTTTGCCCTGAGGTGAAGGTTAGATACTCTTGCCTTTAAACTAATGTCTGCACAAATTTTGAGGAGTTAAGAAATCAAAATGAGGAACTACAGAGAGTGAAACCAAAGCATAATAAGGTCACAGTCTGACCAGTAAGGTTACCTCCTCAAAAAGTCGGAAAAACTCCCCCTTAGAGTATAAAAACAAAACCAAATCCTAACCTGACCCCTCATACATCGCATATATAGGTAGGTGCGATTATCTTTATATTGAAGAAGGCTATCAGGGGAGGGTAAGGGTGAGAGGTCAGCAACCCAAATCGACCCGAAAACTTCTTTGTAAGGGTCACCTTTAAGTCGGCAAAATCACTTTGAAACACAATTACTCTCAATTAACAGTGTAATGAGGCGCAATCGGTAAAGCCGTGGAGGATTAAACTTTTCGTAAAAATCGTTTGAGGTAAACTTTCCGTTTTGGTTTTTAAGGAAGCCAAACAAAAAGGAGATTTCCAAGTGATTTTAATTGAAAAAAAAAAACCAAGTCTTGTGTGGATTAACCGAACTTATACTTGAGTTAAGTTAATTGTCAATTTTCTTTGAGCAAACAACTGATTTCAATTATTTTCAATTGTTTCAATTGTTCTTCTAGTTAATTGCGTACTTTATTTTTTTTTTTTACCCTACCCCCCGGTGGGTTAGATTGCCCTCAACAAATGCCATTTTGAATCTCAATTGGCGGTGTTTTTTTGGTGGATTTGTTTGTTTTTTTTTTGGCAACAAACACCCTTCTGCTTCCACAACTACTCCAGGGATTTGTCGCTAAATAAATATGACACTCGAAAATTGAAATCCCTCCAAAAAAAAAAGCGAGAAGGAACCGGAACAGACTCCTCCAGCTCCACCCTTCTTTATATCTAAATGTAAATGATAAAAGATACCAAATTGCCAGAGCACTTTGTGGGTTGATGTGCTCTGGGTGGTTGGATGAAAAATGCCTGATGATTGGAAATTCAGTTCTTTTTTTTATGTTTGTTTGGCTGCCTGCAATTTGCGTTTATTTTAGGCGCGTTACACACAGACAGCACACAGACAGCCAGCCAGGACAAGCAGGAAAGCCAGCCAGGACCCCCAACAAAAAAAAATTCACATGGAGCCTTGTGCAAACATATCAATGCAAATCATCGCCGGGAAAGGATCTACCTGGCGGAAGAAAAAAAAAAAAAACGAATACCGAAACCTCTCCTCCTCGGTCTGGCTCGTTGGCTTGAAAAAGAAAAGTAAGTCCCATATCACTTGGCCATCATGGGTATCTCCTGTTGTCCCATTGTCTTGTTTTCTTGTATCCTTGTTTTACCGTTTTTTCGGTACTCTATTTCCTTGCCTCTGTCTGACCTGGCCAGGTTCTTACAGGTGTTGATGATAAAGCGATTTGGCGCTAAACTGCGTGGCTCAGCGAAAGGAGAACCAGGACTGACCGGACACATGTCCCAGTTTTCGGTTAGGATTAACACAGAGAGATCCAGAAAGGAGAAGGAGTATAAGACCAAAATAGGACACTCAGAAATCTCCAAGTTGAACAATTTTTTTTTATATATTTAATAAATAAATGTATGTGCCTACCAAAGGCACAAGGAGGAACTTTGTATTCTTCTAGAAGATATATCCATCAATCTGATAACAGAAATACATAATATACACAAAACTAACAACTCCTTAGGCCAAAAGACATACAACAATACTCCAGGGTATCAAAAAGTCTAGCCTAAAGAATTGGAAACCCGAATAATGGCAACAAAAAACCAACCAAAAATGGGTATGAAGAAAAAATACGTCGGCAGGCCGAGAAAAACAAAGGCGTTGGCCACGCCCAGTGGGCGTCATGTGTGCCTAAGTGTTTCCTCCCAGGTGTACCTGAGTGTGTGTGTGTGTTTGAGTGTCTATGTGTGTGTGTGTGTGTGTGAACAAACAAGCCATTTCCGGCAGAGAAATGGAGGAAAAACGCAGGACTTGGTCGAGATGGAGGAGAAGGAGAAACTGAGAATGCGAATTGTAACTGCTGCAAGCGATTCCAGGACGAGAAGGACCATAAGCACCGCCGTGAGCCCAAGTGTCCTGTATATCCTGAAGTACAGTGGTGCGAAAATGGCCTTAAAACACTAAAGATGCCAGACATAAATAACCGAAAATATGGCAAGTACCAGGCTAATGGGCTCCTTAACATACACACAAAAAAAGGACACTGAATGGGTGGAGTTTTCTATAATAATTACCGGGGAGTTGAGTTGCAACTACTTCTCTATAAGCACTGTACAAGATTTTGTTTTAACTGCGGGGATCCCAGATCCCGGAGTTTCCCTGCCACTCGATAAGTACACCCTGAGGGCGGAATCGCTTCCCATTTGTAGACTTAACGTTCCTGGCCCATCGAACATCCAGCATCCAGCATCGAACATCGAATATTGAACGTTTGAACAAGGAAAACAGGGAATAACGAGGATGAAAACAGGACACAGGACACGGGATACGGAATACGGGATACAGGATACGGGAGAAGGCATCAATTGGAAGTGAAACGACGACAACATTGACGACAGGAAGGCCATGTCGTTGAATCGAGAGCCAAATGCTAATGTGTAATTAGGCAGCCACTCGTGATGTCCTTAATGATATCCTGGGCGATGTGTGTGCAGGAGTCCAGGTAGAGGCGAGGACTAATGAGGAATCAATGCGGGTATCCCCATTGGGGCGGACGAGCCTTCAATTATTTATTGCCCGTTGTTAGCGTCACGACCGTGACTGTGCCTGATTGATGTCGCGCCATTTTGAGTCGAGAGACTCAGATTTGAATCGGATTCGTTATCCTGGCAGAGACACTCACTCCACTCCACTCCATCCACGGCGTTGCACGCAATGCAATCTAATTGCCAAAACGAACTTTGCTGGCTGGCTCAAGGCGCATTAATCATACGCCGCGTGTGTCGCCGAAGTCGCCTGTGTCCCCGGCCAGGACAGTTGATAAATGGTAAGCAGTCAGCTCCGAGAGCCTTCAAGTGCAGCTGCAAGAATTGCCCAGGATAAAAGTGAATCCCAAGCCAAGACACAGCACCGGGCAGCATTCTTTGGCAAAACAATTTGGCAAAGTATGCCCCAGGCAACAAGCGGCCACAACTGGCGAGAACTTTTCGCAAAAACCTTTCTCGCTGCTTGCAATTCCTGAAAAAAACGGAAAGGATGAAGGGCTTTAGTTGGGAGTGTTGACTATAAGATACCCGGCACTTCCCTCTTTCTAAACTTCAGAGAAATTATAACAAAGAAGAAGGGTTTTAGTTGAGTTGCTTGACTATATAATAACCGGTACTCCCTGTCTTTTCCTGCTACATCTTCTTGGTACTTACCTCTCTGTATATCCTTCTTTCCAACCCACAAAACTCTACAGGGTATCCAGAGTAAAACCAAAAGGAGACTAAGCCCCACCTTTAGCATAAACTTCAAAGTCGGTTGGGAAACAAAAGTTGATGTTGTAAGTGCCCCAATCAATTTGCTGGCTACACGAAATATGTACCACAAAAGTTATTGAACCAAGGTTGCCGTTTATAAATACCTTTTTTAAAATTAAAATGTAACAAAAACCCGAAACTGCCTCTCTCTGTGGAGTGGAGCCTGTCCTGTTCTGTCTTTCATTCATCGAATTAGTGGGATAATTAAAGGCGAGCAAGCCGAAGCCACACACAGGACACAGGAGAGCAGAATGAGCTCCCCGTTTGGAGTCACAGGATGCATGCCACATGTCCTTTACTTAGCTCGTTCCGAGAGCTGACATTCCACCCGAAACACGCGCAGTGGACAGAAGCCGCGGGCCATGCATGATGTCGCTGCTGCTGCTGCTTCTGCTGCTGCTCCACAACCTCCTATTGTGTGGCATGTAAATGCATCCTGCCACATCTACCCCATCTACCCGCCTGCCACACGTGTCTAACTACATCAAGTTATTAGCGCTAATAGAGCCTAAGTGAGGGATTAGATCGATGTTATGACTCCTGGCCGCATCCTTGCCGAGCAATCAAGCCAATAGCACACTCAGGAAATTGCTGGCATTACTTTTCCCCAATCACTACTCTCAATTAGAGCCACAATTATGAAGGTACAGCAAAATTTTTGGCTAATATAATTATCTGGTAATGAGCTACGCAAAACTTCCTTCTTCCAAGTCCTTTCTCCGAAATGCAAACAAACTTTAATTGCTAATTAAAATCCATGGAATCTCTTTAAAATTTTAATACTCGAGAGCCCTGCTTCTGGGTTTTCCCATTCAAATTGCAAATTTAATTCAATTTTGAATTGGCTTGGGCTGGAATTTTAATTTTTTATGTTTAAATTATTTCATTTCAAAAAGATTTTAGAGGATTCATTAATTTTAGGCTGTTTTTTTTTAACCGAAACTCAAATCCTTTTCTTGACTGAATTGGAAAGAGGTTTTAAAATGTTAAAAAGTTTTTTAATTGTTTTGAATATTATAATTTGTATTTCAGCAGTTGATGAAATATTTAATAAAAGCAAATAAAAGAAAAGGAATATTTCGAATATTTTGTCAAGTGTCCGTGCAACATGGCAGCATCCTGCGTTGCTGTTGCTGTTGGCTCTGATACCTGACAGGACTCTGCGGCGGTGACAGAAGCGTTGACGTTGATGTTGCTGTTGCTGTTGCTGATGATGACGCCTTGGGGCGGTGGGTCGGCGGTGCTGTGGGCGCGGCATATCCAAGCGGTGATGAATGCGCTGCCACAACAACACCAACATGAGTGACATTGAGGAGGACATGTCAACGACTTCCTCGGCTGCTTCCGCTTGTGAGCTGGAAGGTGGCAGATGGGTGGCAGGTAGGTAGACGATCTATTTAATAAAATTATTGCCCAGCATCGTGTGAAACTTTTGATATTTTAGATTTAATTTGACAATAATTAATTGAATTGTTGCGCCGGCAGACCGAAAAAGTTTACCTCCCCCATCCCAGCCCATCTTGAACAGAAAAACATTAAACGCAGCTGCCACACAGGCTCTGTACGTGTATTTGTATCTGTGTATCTGTGTATCTGTGTGTGTTACCTTGTACCATATCTGCCTTGGTGTGGGTGTGTATCTATGAGTTGGCTTGGTTGCGTGCCGCCATTAAATGCCACAGTGATTTGAAAGCTGCGTGCCACGAGCTGCGAGCTGCGAGCTCTTCGAAAAACATTTTTACATACTTGTATATTTTGTATATAAAAAAAAGACGATATAGCTCTGGATCAGACACAAAGTTTTTCTTTATTCTTGTGGCAAAGTTTTCTTGAAGGTAATTTGCCTGGATTTTATGGCCCAAAGAGAAGGCCCAGGACCATCGATGCCAGGACTTAGACAAATGATTGGCGAAGCAATCCTTAACTGTCACTCAGATGCGATTAAATCGGCGTTTCACCTGCAAATGTCTCGGCTTTTATTTCACTTGAAAAGTCGGATTTGAAATCAATAATTAAAGGTCTGCAAGCAGACAACCGAATAATTTATATCACTGGGTTTAGGAATTTAATTTAAACATTTAATAGGGGAAATGCCTTGACTGCTTAGTTGGATACTTTAAGAAGCTTGCAGTTTGAAAAAAGAAGACTTATAGTTTTAATAACTTACAATATAGGGTATGAAAAGGGGTTTCCCTTTCTTCTAAACATTTAAGCTTAGGTATCGGATATCTATCTTTAAATTAGAAAGAGTACCGGGTACGGGGGAATCTATATCAGAACACATTTTTAGAACATTTTTTCCTAAAATATCTCTCAAAAACATGACCCCAAGTACCGGGTAATCACAGCCGACTACATTTTTGATCCCTTTCTGTTATCCCTACGAATTGTATGACCTTTTCAATTACTCCCACTCTATTTCCATCTTATTTTCTCATCCATCTCTGTGTCTTCTTGTGGCAATTTAAAACTACAACTATTCGTTCCATTCCATTCAGCAAGTTGGTCCTTTGGTTGAGTAATTAGCGTGAGCTGGTAAAGGGAACTCTAAGCTCCATTCGCCATCCCATTCGCCATTGGAATCACCATCACCGACTTGCCGCCACCGAGTGGTGCAAGTAGAAAAGTTTCATCGAGTTGTGCTCCAGATTCAGGATCCAGGGGATTGGGTCAGTGCCAAGTGCCGAGTGGCAAGTGCCACGAAAAATAAGAAAACACATTTTCAAAATTGATTGGTGGCCAAGCCGAACGCAAAGAGTAAAAACTGAATACTAAAAACTGAAAACTGAAAAGTACAAAATACGAGAATACGAGAATATGAGAATACGAAACGGGGGCACAAATTGTGTGGCGCCTTGCCGCATTTTGTGGCATTGAACTGGATTGGAGGGGTCAGATCACGCAGCAGTTCATTGCCTGCGATTGCACCGAGCACAATGATTGCAGTGCACAATATTCGAAGGATTCGCAGGACTCAAAGGATTGGCAGGATTCGAGGGGGTATCGCGCTGTACGATGACGTTGCTAGCTTGTTATTAGCCATTAACTTTTGTTGCCAGCAAAACATTGATAAACAAACTCTTGATTGAAAACCAACAAAGCGCATGGCTCAGTAGATTTCCGAATGCCCCCCAGAGAATGGAAAATATTCTTTGGATGAAAACTGAAAACTGGGTAGCTGAGAGGCTGGATGCTGGATGGGATGCTGGATGGGTTTCTGGGATGGGTTGCTGGTATGGGTTCCTGGTAAAAAGGAAAACAATGAGGCCGGCGTATCTAAATGTTGAACAAGCGTGGGCGGCATGTTGCAGCTAATCCAGCCAGCTTCCCCGCCTTTTCGTCCTTTCCATTCCATTTCATTGGGCCTCGCCTCCTCCATTAATTAGGAAAGTCGAAGTCGAAACCAAGGGGGCCGCAAATTCCCAGACAAACCTCGGGCACTGCAGCCTGAATGGCGCCGGGGATGGGAATGGGAAGGCCTTTGATGTTCTCACATATGACTTTTGCTCTGTGACTAAATGCCACTCCATGGGCATTCATGGATGAGTTTCTAAATGGAGGCTGGGGGAAAAAAAGTACTCATTAAAAGCAGATAACAAAGAAGCGATCGGAATAGACAGGCCCGAAAGGCTTTTGGGGTTTTTTTTTTAGGGGAATGGGTTAGAGGTTCGATTTCTGATGGGGGATATTATGTTTTTTTTTGAGAGAAACTAACCTGATTCAAAAGAGGAAAGATCTTTAATATTTTCTTGTAGAAGATAGAAAATTTTGGACAAAAGACAATTGCAATTGCACAAGGATAATGCAAAAGGATAAAAGCTAGAGGAGGAGGAGGGCAAGGCGTTAACAAAGTCACAAACATTGTGAGAACTCGGTCAATGTTCAATGAGCTTAGCCAGATGATTCCTTGGGAGCCACTTCCCTTTGTTCGGCTTTGTTCAGCGATGCGATGGTTCCGTCTCTTTCGGGCACAGTGACAGCCGTCTCTTTCGGCCAGGCATGTGCCTGAATCCTGAATCCTGAATCCCTGGCGAGTGCAAAAGATTAAGATTATGCAAATCGAAGTACAACATGCAAAATGCAACAAAAGGCAAACAGAACAGAACAACGATCTGAAAGTGGATGGATGGGAGGGATTTTTGGGTGGTCTTTTGGGTGGTTTTTTGGGTGGTCTTTTGGGTGGTTTTTGGGTGGTCTTTTGGGTGGGTTTTTCAATGAGGTTTCCAGTTGGTTTTGGCCAGGTTCGGTTGGATGTTAACAGTTAGCTGACACAACTGACAATATGTAAGCCGCCTGACCCCTGCTCGTATCCCCAGCCGCAAGCTCTGATGGGATGGCAGGGACATTAATGATGTCAGGGACTTTGAGGACCAGGACCAGCATGAAGACCCAGACCCAGACACAGACAACGGATACAGATACAGTTGATACTATATATACTATATACTGTATATATTCCGACAGGCATAATCTGATGGGAAATTGGTCTTTAAAGACGGTTTCAAAAACTCGAGGCTCAATCTGATTGAATTCGATTCAGTTTCTGGCTGGTCATGGTTCTGGCAAGTGCTCATTAATCATAATACACTGGCCACCATATCCTACTCCAATAATACATACTTAGATCCAAAATACATACAATATAAATCACATCTCGTTCGAGGCCCAAAGTTTCGGGCCAAGACTCGGGTTTAGGCCTCATTAATGTTGGCCCGAAATGTCAAATAAGTGAAGGATATTGCTTTATTTTATGCGATTTTATTTGCACACACCCATACACACTCATACACACTCATACACACTCATCCACACTCACACACACGCAAAGAACCGTTATTGCTTACATACGTCAATCGCAGTTGGAGAAGCAAAAGTTGAAGACGCGTAAATTGGACCAAAAGGACCAAGAAAGCAGCAACACGAAGAGGGAAAAAAAAACCAGGAAGACCAGGAAGGAAGGTCCTGCCAGGACACCAAGTGGTGTGGGGGAGGGGATGAGGGGTAAAGCAAAACACAAAACACAAATAATAATAAAAGAAGTTAATGAGATTGGAATACAATAAAACTTAAGCGCATTTTTAAGGTTGAGTTTTACCCGACTTAAGCCCCGGGAAAATCGATTCATGGTGGCGCAAAAAAAATAAAAATACACAGAAGGATGGTGGGTGGTGGTAAGCAGCTGACAGGACAGCAACAGGATCCTGTGCCGACTACGGAGTCCGGACTCCGGACCAGCCAGGACAACGACAAATTGTTTGGGCCTGTCTCGAGACCAAGGCGTAAATGCAAACGCAGGAAAGAGCGGGTTTATGCGGGTCTAGAAAACGTGTATTCAATAAAGAAATTAAGGATTCGTAAAATAAAGTTATTCTCCTTGCTAAGCAATTCCTTTTCCACAAACTCACCGAACGTATGAACTCGCAACATTCATTTTTTCTCACTTCCCTCAAACTCTATGTTTGTTTAGGGTGTTTTCTGGGTGTGAGGCGTTTTGGGAAGGAGGTCCTCCCGGGTGCTAAGATGATGAGTCCTGGCCGGGGCCGTCACAAGCTGTGGCCACAGCTGAATCATGGCAACTTATTGAGCC
This sequence comes from Drosophila vallismaia, assembly GCA_035047325.1. Taxonomy (NCBI): domain Eukaryota; kingdom Metazoa; phylum Arthropoda; class Insecta; order Diptera; family Drosophilidae; genus Drosophila; species Drosophila vallismaia. The sequence continues at coordinate 6,621,195 of JAWNPU010000025.1, read as the reverse complement.
TGTTCCCACCCACATCGGAACCATTCCGGACACTCGATGTCCGGCATTCGCCACTCGGCATGCGGCATGCGGCATGCGGCATTCGGCATTCGGCATCGGGGATTGGCTCTCATTAAACTTGGCATTCAAATCACATCGCTGCCAGGGCCTAGGCAAACTTCACTTTCACTCGAAGCTGCCTCCTGCCTCTAGCCTGAGGTTTCTGCTTTCCACTTGGAATCACTTTGGCCAGAGACTGGGAGACAGGGAATGGCTGGATGGCTGGCGGTTGGTGGAGGATGTGGCACTGTGGCACTGTGGCACTGTGGGTGTAAGTCAGCTGTCACTCTTAAACAATTTGCTTACTCACCAAAGTGTGGCCAGAACAGAACAATAACCGAGGCGCATTAAGCTGGTGGAAATGCAAACAGAATGTGGGTGTTCCTGATCCTGATCAAAGAGAGTGTAAAAATACAAAAATATTTTATACTTTATCAAGAGAGAAATAATAAGGATGTTGAGGAGGGATTATTGTGGGCGGTGTGGCAGCTTTGTAAAACCCAAAGGAGGTAGCCTTCTGTATATATCTTTTCAAGTGGAGATTCCTATAAAGGATTTTTGAATAAATACTTCTAGGAACTCAGTCATCAAATTCATGAAATTTATTTGGCTTACCTATCTGGCCAGACATTAAAGCATTTCAATTGAATTATGCATTGCCGTGTCTTTGAATCTTGAGAAAGGAATTTGCCAAGGAAGTTCCTTCCTGATTTGCTTCCGACGCCAAGTTCCCTTTTTCGATGAAATCCCTGGACCATCCTGTGGCCATGCATTCCCGGGAATGCCTCAACAAGGATGTGTGCGAAAATGTGAAATTGTGGGAAAGGAGAATGGCCAATCCATGGCATGCGTTGATTGGCCATTGGCATTTAATCACGACACCACTCGAACGACCCACTTTTGCGCAAAATTCCTCCGACGACGACGATGCCATTCTGTTAATTTTCTACCAAAAATTTCCCAACCACAAGTCCGAGTTATTCAAGAATTGCATTTGCATTTCGATTTGAAAATTGCCAGAATGCCAAAGCCAAACAAAAGAATGAAAAAACAGGAGAAAGTAAAAGAAAACCCGCATCTCAATTTATTGAACGTAATTAAATCGTAGGAATTCAAATTGAGCCAAAAAAAAAACAATTGAAAGATGAAAGGAAAGTAGAGAGCATATCCTTTTAAATGGGTATGAAATCAAATCAAATCAAATATCACATCGATTTTGTGTAGTTATTTTGTGATGTACTCGTCGATGTCGATGTCGATGTCCATGCCTTGACCTGCTGGCCAAACTGTTTTGTCAAATCGAGTATCGATTTTGATGGGAAAACGCGACATTGTGTTGTGTGAGAAGCTGTGCTGGGAATTGGGCCAAAATTGCTGGGCCAAAAGCCGCCAGTCAAACAAAACCAGAAGTGCCACAACAAGTTGCAACCAGTGCAGACAGGCGCCGCAAGTAAACAGATACACCCACACAATGGGGCAGGCCATGTACCGGGGTTTGAGTTTGTTTGTTCTGGCCTGCCACTAAAATTTCAATTAATATGCGGCCATCCGACTAAAGCAACATTTGAAAGGGTTATGGGGTTGAAAATAATAGGGAAATCGAAAAGTATATAATTACAGGCAAGTTTGGAAAATAATTTAGGGTTGAAAAAGCACCTTTGCTTTTCTAAAATGAAACCTTCTAGCAAATACTCTTTAAAGTACAGGATATAATCTCTAGTTGACGAAACTACATTAAAAACAAAAAGTTCTATAGACAGACCCTACTTTATAGATACCCCACAAATAGGGTATAATTATTTTTCCATAAATCTTGAAAAGTCCCAACAACACTTCAATTTACGAAGCAATCATAACTTGTTGCTGTCTCCCCACAGGACAGACCTTCGACTTAAACACACTTAAGAACACACTCCAAGAAGGTCATGTTTTTGGGGAAACTTAATTTGCGAAACAATCAAATAAGATTGCTCCAGAGAGTCTGTGGGTCCGACTGAGTGTGTGCTGGGTGTGTGTTGGGTGTTTTGGGTTGGGTGTTTGGGGTGTTGGGATGGAAAGGCAACGCCCAACGCCCACCGAAAAGTTGAAAGAGTTATTAAGAATCTTCTCATAAATACATGCATGAAGTGACTGCTCTCAGCCTTGGGTGCTAAAAAAATAAGGCAACTAGGGGAGTCGTTGACAGTTGACAGAGGCCAACAAACCATCAAGTATTTGACGCTTCATTTGAATTTTCAGCGGTGCCAAGTCAGTTCGCACTAATTAACTGCCTTTTTGAAGGGTGGAGGTTGGGTGGGGTAAGGTTTAGAGGATTCTGTGGCATCCACAAGCTACAAACAGCAACAGCAGCAGCAGCAGCAGCAGCAATCAGACGAGACAAACACCAAAAAGAACACATCAATCAATCATCGTCATTGTCATTATCATTAGCATGCTCAAAAAAGCAAAAGCAGAAGCAGAAGCCGAGCAACAGCATCAAGGCAGCAAAGCATCAAGGCAGCCAGCAGTACGAGACGACAAAGTCTGCTGGCCATCATCAAATTTTCATTACCATCAATAATAAGCCAACAGAATGAGAACGAGAACGATGTCGGGACTGGAGATGGAGATGGAGATGGAGATGGAGATGGAGATGGCGATGGAGTCATCTCTGTACTTTGTAGATAGGAACAGTAGGTATACCTATATGTAGGGGATGTGATGAGTTGAGTTGAGTTGAGTTTAGTTGAGTTGACTCGAATCGAATCGAATCGAATTGCTGCCAAATTAGATTTACTTGACTGCTAGCTACATGCACGTAGGCTGCTGGCTTTATTGTTATTGATGTGATACGATGTGATGTGCGATGTGATGTGACTTGTCTGTTGCACCACCACCCACGTTTGTCTCATTGTGACCTTTGACTGGTCAGTGCAATTTGCCAGCTCCTTTGCATGTCGAGCTCATAAATCAACCGATTTCCCAGTCCTGGAAATCTGACCGGGCCAGTCGGGCCCAAAACAGAGTTGGATTTAGGGTTAGCTTGTTTGAGTTTTGAGCTGTGTGTGAGGAAAGCCAACACACCTGAATATGAATCCGAAAATGAATTGTTACTTTACGAAAGTTGTGCTCTTTATTATTGGATTTACCAGGAACTGGACAGCAGACACTGGAAAAATATGAACGGGAAAATATGAATATGAAATATGGCCTTTCCCACCATCAAGTCTAACCTCGCTTATTAAGCTGTACATTACAAGGTAGCGTCTAAAGCAAAAGCTTTCCTGAACATATGTTGGTCCTGGGATAATATAAGGAATATTAATATTTATAACCTTTTTTGCATTTTTTTGTCGGTGTCTAACTCTATTTGGTATTTGCTGCTCAGAGGTAAGCACAGAGATGGAAACACAGCGCACAGTGGCAAGACACAGTTGGATGCACAGGAATTGCATAAACTACATTAAATGTTTGCAACTCGAATTGAATTTGTTGCAAATTAAAACGCAATTATAAGATCGAGATACACAGCCAGATGGAAAATGGAAGTCGGGGAGTGGGTGGGTTTTGAAATCCGCTTTGGCAAAGAGAGAAATTGATAAACGAATTGCGCTTTGCATGCTTTACCCGTTATCGGTCTATGGGTAACCCTCCCTTGCCACGCCCCTTGGGATATACACTCATACAGACATACAGAAATGTCCCGCACCTGTTCGACAAAAACCAGAGAGACAGAAAGAGCCACTGAGATGTGGCAAGAGGCGGAGGACAAACCGCAAACAGATGCGGGTTCTGCCACAACGATTTTTGTATTTATTCTGTTTTTGTTTTTTTTTTTTTGGTTTTTATTTTTGCTGGCTTTCGGCTTTTGTTTTGCCATTTTGGCCAATGGCTTTGTGTTGTACAAACAACAAAAATATCCTCGATATATATAATAAAACAAAACTAGAATTTAATAGTTACAACTTCAACTTTAATCCAAAAGCAATTAAATCCCTAGTCCAATAAGCTTTTGAGAGAAAGACAAAGCCCTGCATTTAAATAGAAAGTTTTTCTCATGAATTTTTAGACCCACCTGTAAGGAACAGGAATTGTGTTCCACACAAAAAAGTGTGGGCGTTGCGAGTTTGGTTTCCTGACAGCAGGGGGCGTGGCTTGCAACAGGCAGCACCAGGCAGCAGGTGGCTGGAGAAGGCGGAAGGCACCCTGCTGACAGCTTTGTGCCACAATTTCTCGCTGCAAGCATTCCAAAGTCCGGACATGTGAGGATATGCCAGATAAATGCGAATATATGAGGATATTTCTTTCGAATTTCGTTTCTCCTGCGATTGGTTTTAGCCTGAAGTATGGTCAACATTACCACAGTGCCACAGCATTGTTTCAATGCTAACCAGTTTCCAGGAAAAACGAACTCAACTCCTTTTTGGGAATTACCTCGAATTTTGCCTTTCGTCAGGTAACTTTAAGCTTTTTAATTATTGGTCTGAAATTTCAACTTATTATTCCGGGCAGCCAAAGAACCAAACAACCAAACAACCAAAACAGACAGACTGAATTTCAACTCAATTTGTTTATTGTTTACTCAAGGGGTGCAAAATTTTGTGGCATCCACCGTTGGTGGAGCAGAGAAGAAACAGAAAAATATACACAAGATGGATTTTCTGTTGTCTTTAATTAAATTACTTTTTCGCAAAATTGATTACAAAAGCGAATCGAATTTCGAATCTCATATTTATTTCCAATACAAAATTAAGATTTTATAGCAATTTCTAAGGCTTTCAATTTATTTAAAAAACAATTCTTTATTAATTAAATATTAATCTTTATATATAATGAGGAAAACCTTCTTCTTTTGTAAATAATTTTGTTGCTCTTTTTGAAAATAAAAGATACTTTTCCTCTATTTCTTTCTCTATCACCGCCTAGACTGCTGTCTCTATCGCTTAAGCCCCTCCAGCCCCTCCTTCCATCTGTTTGCCAGCCAATAATTGAAATTTTAATTAAACGTTTGAGCCAAGGCAGTGGCGTAAATAAACACCTGAAAGCAAACTAAACGCACTCACTGTCAGACACGAATAAGGAAATTCAGGTAAATATTTTTGTGGTCCACAAAAAACCCAGAAAAACCCAAAAAAAAACCGGAAAAAAATAAATAAAATATAAATATAAAATACGCTGAACCCGGTAAATTCATTAAAAAACGATATCGAAATCAATTGGGTGTAAAGTTTTATATGCGATTTTATTTATTTATAAACGAACGCAGCACATTGCGTATACGCCGTGTGGCCAACGAGCTGAAATGAAAATTTTTATGCTCTTCGAATGCGCATCGAATTATTGTGTAAAGGCAAATAAATTGGAGTTTGGGGGCCTTAATCCGACAACGACGATGCTGACGACATTATTAATAATTCAGAGCTCTGTCGGGGGAACATTTAAATCACAACCAGATCAATCATCAGTCGGGAAAGTCACTCATTCAGTCAGTCAATCGGACTTCGATGGCGATTAATTGAATCGGACTTGGTGGCCATAAAACTGAGCGGTTATGTCACGTTTCGAAAACTCATCGATGTAACAATTTAATGGCAATTAAAACCAAGCTTTTCATATAAATTACAAAAACGGGGAGACGCCCTAACATATGCAACAATTTCTATCGCTTTATGCGAAGAGAAACAAATGTGAAAAATAAATAAAAGATAGAGATGGGGGCGTACATTTGTCTTCTCCATTTTTTTTCTGTTTTTTTTTTGTATCATTAAAAATTGACTGGGAGTTTATTATGATTGAACTGTTTCCATCTGGCATGTGGCACCCGCACGGCATTAATACACATCAGGCGACGACGACTCCGGGACTCGAGCTATACGTGCCACGTCTGTCCGCTTCTCCATCCGTTCTTGGATTTCAACGTATGTGTGTGTGTGTGTTGCAAGCTCAGTGGGCTGGTGTATGTGTGATATATATACGGATAGACAGCCGTAGACTTCATTTACATGCCACATATATATATACCGCGTAAAGAGGCATGCGGGCTTGATGGGCGTGCCAGACAGGCGACAAAACCTGACAAATTCAATTTGTTTCATTTAAAAAATCGGGCTTACCAAACATGATTTTTGGTAAGAAAAACAGCATATTTTTTCTCAAATCTTAAAAACGAATATATTTTTGGAAGTGTCTTTTCAAAAAAGTTAAAAATTTCACAAAAAAAAGCGAGTTTTTTATACAATGAGACCCTATTCGAATCTCTGGTGATTTCGTTTAATAATTTAGCTTTATATTATTATTATTTTTTTATATAGAGTTTAGGTATATTTTTATAAAAATAAAACCCAAGCAGGCCTGGAATTATTTGCTACAATTACAGTTTATTTTGTTGATTAAACTTGCCACTTTTGTGGGCTCCACCATCTGCTTAAATGCTGTCGGATAAATGTGGGGCAGGGAGAAGGTGGCAGATTAAAGCGAATATGTCCTGTGGCAGGGTAGAGGGGAGAATGGCAAATGGGGCATAAGGGCATGAGGGCCGTGTGGCAGGCAAGCAAGAGGTGGCACACTGAGCTGGCTTTGCTCGGGAGCGGCGAAGCGGAAATGTTGCATGCCATGCACATACAAGCCGCTTACCAACTGAGCCCCCAAGTTGTTGCCCCGCCAGGATGGGATGGGATGGGATATATACACGGAATCCAGACAGAAGGGCATCTGCTCCAACTAACATTGATTTGCATGTTAACAGATGTGATTGGCGAGAAAATAAATACAATTTTTTTGGTTTTTTGAAATGTGTTATAGAGCCATGTATTTAGGTTTCACAATTTGGATTTAAAACAGATAATTAACAACTTGATAGTAGGCGAAAGTGTGCGTAGATGTGGTGTTGATGTGTAAATTGTTGCGTTTTCAGGGACCGCAGCGTGTTTCCTAAATTGTGTTCCACTTGCAATTTGCCACTTGAGAGTTGATTGGTTTTAAGGCCGAAAATAATATCCGAAAGGTGATCCGAAAGTTCCTTCTGCCCAACTTGGACTTTTAGAATTTTGAAAAGGATGAGGCCAAGAATAGGATCCAGGCAGATGCAGAGATTGCTGCTGAAAAGCGTCTCCTTTTCGTTCACTTTTTAGGGGTTTTAAGGAAAAAGTCCCCATATGTGTGATCCATCTATATTTTCTCCTCCTCCAAGTCCTTGGAGAAGAAGAACTGGGAACGGAGCTTCCTCCGTGCGTGCTTCCTTCATCATCGAAGAATCATGCTGATCTTGGAGCTCCTTCGATGCCAAGCTTTCATCTGGACCAGAACACGGTCCTTGACCCTTCACCTTTTGGACGGTAAATCATCTGTCCCTGTCATAAAAAAAACATTAACCTTAAACCTTATTAAAGGCAAATTAAAGACTCACCATAATATGCACCAACAATTCGACACAAAAAAAAAGTAACTTTTGAATTGCTTAAAAAGTTATTACCGTCCAAAAAGAATTTAATTTATTTTTTGTTTTCTACTAAATTTTAGTTTTTTATTTTATAGATGTTAGCGCTGTGAGAGCTGGAAATTGAATGAAATAATTGGGACTCGGCCTGAGGTCGACGACAATTTCGGTTTGACAGTAGAGTTCATGGATTGCTTGGTTTTGGGTCATGGATTACTTAGATTTGGAAGTTTTCTTTAAAGATAATAGAGATGCAACATTGAGGCTAATATAATCAAGAGAAACAACCCCAAACCCCAAATAAAGATTGCTTCGGGGCGCTTTTAGATATTAAAAATCTGAAACTCAAAACTTCTCGAAAAGGTGAAAGTGAGACCTGAAGTTGCAGGATATTTAATTTCTTTTTTCTGGCATTTGAGTCCCTTTTGTCAAACCAAGCCAGACCACACCAAACCAATCCAAACCAATTCAATCCAATCCAATCTGGAGGCAGTCCCCCCATGTTGCAGTTGCAACTTTGTAGTGGCCGAGTAGCAACTTTGGACGATCTCTTTGCTGTGGCTACATTCAATTGTCGTTTTCATGGTCTGTCTCACAATTACGAATGGAAATTAAAAAGTTTTACCCGTTTCGAAAGGAGGGGACACTAGATGATGTGGTAAATGCGAAGCAAGTTTCCCGGCGGGTGCAAACACGAGTGCAACTTTGTGGCAATCCGTTTGTTTCGGTCTTAATTTGAATGTTTTTCCCACTCTCTCACTCTCTCTGTGTTCTTTGAATAAAAAATATTGTTATTTGCATCAGTGAACGGCTTTCATGGGACTTATAACGGCTTGATTATTGCCCGATGCCGTGTCCTTGATGTCCTTGTCGGGTGGCAATTAACGCGTCCGAGACATGGGTGGTAAGCCTCTTATGACAATGGCGAGATGGATGCAAGATTATCCAGCGAAACATAAGGCGGTGTCAGCAACAGCAACAGCAACAGCAGCAGCCATAGCCACCAGCTACTTGCAACTTGCAACTAGCGGCTAACAACCGGCAACCGGCAAACCTCGACTGGCAACTGGCAACTGGCAACTTGCAACTGGCAACTTGCAACCAAGCATCGCGTATACGACCTGTTTAACAGCTAATTTAAACAGATTTATAACACCAGATCGGATGGTGCAAGGTGGCACGATGGCTGCTGTGTGGCAGGACTGCTTCTTGCCATGCACCTTCTCCTCTGCGGTCTGGCAGGATTTACTGCAGCCTGGCTGTGTCCTTTCACCTTCAACGGGAATTATTTTATTTACATTGCATGCCCCACACTATTTGATAATCGCTTGCATTCTATTTATATTTTAATCTCCTTCGAAGGGCATTTTACTTTTTATTTATTTAAAAAAACATATAGTTAAAAGCTTAATTAAACTTTTATGTAAAATATATATTTTTTAATAAAAAAATTTGTTAATTTCTCTTGCCATTTTAAAACGAATAAAAAAAACTCCTTAGGGATTTCTTAATACAATTTTAAGTTAAATACTTTATTGTTTTTATATTCTGGAACATATTTCTATATATTTTATTAGTTTCTGTTTAGAATAAATATGAAATTATTTAAAATGAAACAAAAACGTTGTTTATAAACAATTTAAAGTGACAACTAATTTATTTTTCTAAGCTAATAGAAAGTTTCTAAATAAGGTTTAAATCTGAAATGTTTTAAAGTACTTAAGCTGCGTGTTTTATTAACAAAAGAAAGCAATAATTTCTTCAAGACTTTCTCTCAACAATTCCTGCCTCTTTAACATTATTTATTTGAATCCTGGCCCGCAGCCTTTGTGGCCTAAAAAATGTCCTTCCATATTTCACGCATCGCATTTATTTTGGGGATGCGACTTCATATCTTTGGATCCTGATTGAGGACATTTATCAAATCTTTGGAATGTATCTTAAGATGTATCTTATTCCATCTGTATCTGTGGCTGTTGCATTCCGGCGGCAAAAACAAAAGAAAACACACGAAAAGCTCGCCATGGCTGGCGGAAAAGCTTCGGCGAGTGCGCTGATTCAGCTAAAGCTTTCCTTTTGCCTTCGTCCCGTTTTCCGCTTTTCCGGTTGGTCCTTTCGAGCCCCCTGCCAACCCTCGTTCCCCTCTAAGCCAGGCTTTTTCCTCGCTTTTCCTGCAGACTCCTTTTGCTGAGTTTGAAATTTTCGCTTCTTTTTCGTTTCGTTTCGATTTTTGTTGGAAATTTTTTGTATATTTTTGGCCATGCACTTGTTGGGCGCTTTTCGCGAATAAAAAACACACCCAACCACCCACCCACCCAACCCCATTCACTCACCTTGGCATACTTCGGGTTTTTTTTTGGATTCGGTGGCTCTGTTTCGGTTTCAGATTCGGATTCGGATTCGGGTTTCGGCTGCTTTCCCGACTGCCATTTCCGATTTCGGGGGCATGCATCAAGTGTAACGCTCCTCCAGTGCCAGTTTTTCCCGGGAACTCGACGCAGCGTGTTCTTCTGCCGCTGCCTGCCCCAAAATCATATTTTTCCAAACAACCAACAAACGAACCAACGAAAAAAATCAAATTCAAAATCCACTAAAAGTCAACACAAAAAAAAACAGGAGCTCAAAAATCGAATACGAATATATTTTTTGTTATTTTTTGCGAACTTGTGATTGTGATTTTTTGATTGTGAAGAAAGAAATTCAGAAATTTTCGGAACTTTCCAAAAACCGAAAAACAAATAAGGAAAAAGGAGAGGTACCTAATATTGAAATCGAAGTGCTTAAAACTAATTTTTAACTGTTTAATTTTATATAAATAAATTTTTAATAAATTTTTATAGTTCGTTTCTTTTTTTGGCCACTGCAAGATTTCCTTTTTATCTTTTTTTTCGATCCGACAAACGATAATTCATTTGTAATCTACATTGATCATAAATAAACTCATCGCTTGTCATAATTAATTCAATGAACTTTTTTTTGTTGTTTTGATAATATTTTTTCCTGTGATATTTGATAAGGTAATTAAAAAAACAAAAACAAAAACAAAAATAAAAATAAATAAATGCGGAGACAAAGTCTTGGAATTTTGAATCAGAAATATTACGCATACGACATGTGGTACCTTTTTTTGGTTAAGTTTTGTTTGATTTGAATTTTTTTGTGATTTTTTTATAGCTGTCTGTGTGTGTTGGCCAAAGTTATGATTTATTATTATGCCATTATTGGCCAACTTCTTATCGCACTTGTCGCAGTTGCCTGCTTGGCAGGGATTCTATTTTTTCTGCTTCTTTGGCTTATAAAAACACATATATTTTTAGATTTATATATATTTCTATAGATATATATATATATATGTATATATCTATAATTCATTAACTGAGTAATCGGAATCGATAATGCGATAAAATATTTATTCTCCACAGAAAAGATAAACCGCTCTATTGGCTTAATATTTCCACTGTCATGGCCAACTGGGCTATCGAACTTATTACTCATCAATGTCATGGCTTTGAATATGAATCTCGTTTCTAATTTCGATTTCAAATCTCTGTTTTTTTTTCTCATTGTATACTTTGTACTTTGTGCATTTTGGGAATCCCCTTTTCTAAGCAAGTGAAGTGGAAATTTCGGATCGGTTAATGGTTTGATGCTTTATGGTCTGAAGACCCCCTGGGAGGTTGCCATTTTAATGGCCTTTTGTCTTAGAAGCGTAAAAATTCCTTTCGGCCAGCCATTAAACCAGCTCAATCAGAGGCACAACTCCAGATAAAGATACAAAAAAAAAAGAAAAGAAAAAACACACCTAAGAGTGATTCAAGGGAAAACGACAACCAAGACACCACAGGAGCTTTCCCCTATCAGGCTCGTATGTAATCGCTCGCTCATTGTTATGACTGCCATGCAGATTAGGACCCCCTCGGATTGGTAAATCCACGCCATACCAGACCATACCAGGCCAGGCCGGGGTACACTTCATACCACTCGATTTGGAGCTCCGGTTATCCCGGGGATATTCCAAAAACGGGAGGATTAAGGGGGCTCAGCGCTGAATTCGCAGAACGATTTTCGTGGATTTGAGTTCGCGGAGAGTTGACAGTGCTTTTCGTTAGGGTAAGGTGGGGATTTACTAACCAGCACAAAAGCATGCAGATTAATCTGTAATAAAAACAAACTATGTTTGATTAATACTCCACAAATGCCTACCCAAAGTTGCAATTTCGGATGATTTCTAATCTCTAGCCTTATGGCAACGCCATGCACTGTATTTATTGATGCGATGGCAATTCCCCTAAAACTCGCTTATCGGTCGCCAAATCAAGTTATTCATTGAGATATTCCATTTCCAATTCCGATTCCTGATTCCTGTTCCGACTCCCCCGACGCACTCTGGATGGATGCATGGATGGTCGCGTTGAAACACTAATTGAAACGACAACAATGTGCCACCAAAGACCCACGGCGAAAGTACTTTGACAGGCTGGCTGGTTTGGGGGGGCGTGGCCAAGGACCTTAGGTATTCAGAGTGAGGTGTAAGGTGTGCGGGAGGTGTGAGGAGAGCAACAAGTCAGTGTCTGGGGCTTGGGACAGTTCATTAGGGAATAAAATTCAAGTCAACATACCACAAACACACACGCACTCGAAACTAGTGGAAATTGTCTCATTAGTACAAGAACCTCCCCTTCGTATCCCCTCCTCCAAGACCCACACACACACACAGACCCTTGCAAACCCACATCCTTACAAACTATATATCCTTCTTAGAGGAGGCCAAGCCATAATTTCCCACCAAGAGGCTTGTCTATAAAAATCCTCACAAATTGTCGCTGTCATTGTTGCCGTTTTCTTCCTCAAGTCAATTGTCGGTTGTCGTTTTATATATATATATAAATGTATATATATATATATGTATATATGTATTCCATATTCTATATAATAAGTATGTTGCTCTTGTAGTTGCTGCCTTGCCTCAGTTGATGCGAAAAACTAGAACGAAAAACAAAAGACCATTTTTCGCGCACAGTATCTTGAGATATATTAGAAAATAAAACAACTTAAACAGGATATTAAATGTAGTCTTCAAATGTAGCTTAAAAAATAGATAAAAATTCTAAACGAAACAAAAGTTTTTCACTTAAAATAAGCCTTTTGGCAAGACAAAATTTCAGTGACGAAAGCACGGAAAGCGGCAAAGTTTCGGTGACGAAGGCTCATTATATTTTATATTAATTATGATGATAATAAAAACCATTTGCAAACATTCAAATAACTAAAACTCTTCTAGCAAGGCAAGTTGAACCGTTTTCTTGATCATTTCCTCAACAAATCGATTAAGAAATATATATTTGTATCTAAACTAGAATCGATTTCGTTACAAAACTTATAAAAATCGAAACTCTGTCAAATCTTGAACCATTTTTCTTCTAAGAATGCAACTTGCCCCACTGTTGAAAGCAACAAGCTCCAACACACATGGCCCTTGTCTGATAAGAAGTCTTTTTTCATTCTTTGGTGCGTGCCCTTCCCCTTTTTTTCCCAGTGTATGCCGGCATGTCATTTGGCTGCTTTGGGTCATTGGCTTCCTTTTTGGCTTTTTTTTTTGGCTCCCCCCGTCGCGTAACTTAGACTTCAGTTGGTTTTAACTTGGCCCGAATCTCGTTATTGTTGTCGTGCTGATAAGCATTTGTTGTTGCCATTATTTTGTGCTATTTGCTGCCACTGTTGAATGTTGAACGTTGAATGTTGACAGTGCGGGTGCCCCTTCTCTCGGTGTTTGTGTGAAATTTTTGTAATGCCTGCGGCAGGAAAACACCAACTCCCAACCCCCAACCCCCAACCCTCAACCCGAAGCTGTTTGTTTAAATTGCCTTTTTCGTGTCATTCATGAGACAGACACACACGAGAACACACAGAACAACACCCACCTACATGAATGATAAATATGCATGTCCCACGTTAACCCTACACCGCCTCTAATACACACAGAGACCCCGCCGACTGCTCTCTTATCTCTTCATGCTAAACAAAACCGACACAAAATGGCATTTATAATTACTTGAGCCCTCGTTTTGGGCTGCGGCTTTACGATTAAGCCGATCCCGGTCCCAAAAAAGCCAGCCCCCAACCCTTAACTGCCACCCTGATATATCTATGTTGGCTCTTTCATAAATATTCAAATCAATTTAGACACAAACAACAAGTTGTAGAAATACCACCAAGGGAATGTAATTCCTAATTCGTTTTGATTGCCGACTTGTGTAGTTAATGGCAGGATAGCAGGTTAATAAGTACCGGTTATTATACAGCTTTTCCCGCAAAACTAGGCCACAGAGTTTACCCCAGACTAGTACCAGGTATCACACATTCCTTACTTTAATACAAAAGTATTTTAAAACCTTAGCTCCTTTCCCCAAAAAACACTTTTCATCCTTTGTGTTATTTTCGTTTAATCCAAAATCGGAATTGGAAATTGTTTGATTTTGATTTCGATTTTGATTCCTGGCTAGTTGAGAGTTGAGGAAGCTCAACAATTGTGGGGCTTAAAGTACAATTTGATGCTCTATTTATAAACAACTTTGAGACTCAATGGAATAGAGACCGGCGGTTACTGGCGAAAAAATCTCTCATCCCAGCCCAGCCTTGCCAGGATCCTTTGCCTTTGCTCCTCGATGGCTTTTGTTTCTTTTGTGACATTTCATTTTGGCCCGCATTGCTTGCCTTGTCTCTGATTGTTTATTTGTTTTTCATCAGATTTCTGTCCAGAGCCTACCCAGCATCGCCATCGCCATTGCCATCGCCATAAAATATATATATATAGAGTCCTCCATCCCATCCCCAAACCCTGCCCCTTCTCAGCCTCTCCTCAATTCATTAGCATTCTGGCCAAAAAACCCAGAAGAAGGAAAATTTATTTTTCTGGCCTCCTCCCAGAGGAATTTTCTGTTGTTTATCTTTGTTTGTTCTGGCCATTTTTTTCAGCCATTTTTCTGTTTTTTTTTTTTTTTTTCCTGTTTTTTGTTGTTTGTTTTCTGTTGTTGTTGTCAGCCTGTTGCTTTGCCAATTGTTGCTGTCCTTTGTTCCGTCTCAATCTCCATCTCTTTCCACTCTTTTTTTAGTTTCATTCTTTAACGCCATTAAATTATTAGCCTTATTATCATCTTTTGCCGTCTTTTATTTTAATTTGTCTGATTTAAAAAATGATTACTTTTATATCCTCAGTAATTAGTAGGATTAAAAGATATTTCAAATCGCTTTTAATTAATTTTTACCACAAAAAATAAACCTTATCTCTGTCTGCTTGTATGCAACTCCATAGTATATCCAAAAAAGTATACAAAAATATCCTGTCAAACAGCTTGTCCGACAAATTATTATAATAATTAAATTTTTGGTTACCTTTTAAAAGAGATAAAAACTTGCTACTTTCTTTTAAAAAGACTCGAGGTACACTTTCCATAAAGTTCGGCTGCGCCAAAAAAGTTACCTCCTCTGTCTGGTTGTCTAAACTTCTAATAACTTTTTCCCACAACTGGAATCTATGGGTAGCTCTTCCCACACTCACCACCCACCCACCTGATTTTTCCATCAAAGCCATACTGAACATGGCCAATTATAAAATACGCGAAAAAAAAACAATTGAAAAACGACAAAAGCAGCGTTTGTAGCTCTTTTCAAGAGCAACTTCACCATCGCCCACCCACTTTGTGCTCGCTACCAGTACTAGCACCACCCACTAGCACCACCCACTGGACACCACCCACTGGACACCACCCACCAGTACACATAGCTCTCTCTCTACCTCTATATATACATATGTATGTATATAGAGCTTTATGTTTATGCACATGCAAGTATTTATGCTTTTCAATTTTAGTCCTGCACCTGGCTTGGTTGGTTTTTGGGGTGGCTCTGGGTAGCTCTGGGTGCCCTGGATGTCCTGGATGTCCTGGGTATCCTGGGTGGTTCTCGGTGGGTTTACGTTTCGGCAAAAACAGGTGAGCCAATGCATCCAGGGCCAGTCACGAACCTTTTAAGCACTAAATACACCACACCAGATGCCAAGGCAAATGCCGAGCGGGTTGCCAAGTGTGTGGGTGGGTGGGTGTTGGCCAGAGGACATTAGGCATTCAAGTTGAGGGAGAAAAGCTAGATAATCCCAAACACGAGCAGACCACAAAACAGCCAGCCACTAGCCAGTAGAAGGATTTCCAATAATCAAGACAAGACGATTCCTTCCATTCCTTATACGATATTTAATTTTTTGAAAAATATAAAAGACCTGAAACCAATTAACTGAAACCTGAAACTGGAAAAAATTATCCCATCAGCTCCGTGGCAATTTTGTATTTCAATTCATTTCGTTTTATGGCCGTTACGTTTTCATGATTATTTATTTCGAAATACGTTTTTACGATCTCCCCCCCTAACCGGAGGCCGCGACGCCTTCAATGATTTATTATTATTATTATTATTATTATCGTTATGTTTATTTTCCATGGAATTGCATTGAACGAAAAGCGGAAAATGTTAAAACGATAATAAAATTAAAGCAACAGGAAGTCATGAGAAACAGGACTAGGAAATCGCGGAAACTTTTTTCCGATTTTCTAGTCATTTTTTTTTTTATTTTTTCTGCATTTCGGCATTGGCAATTTTCGTTGACTTGCTCTCAACTTTATGCAAATCGAATTGTTCGAGTGCAATTGAAAAGTTTCAATTTTTTCCACCGATTTTCGGCATGACTGGCAACTTGACATTTGCTCTTTTTTTTCATAGAAGAAAAATTTAGAATTTAGACAAAATTAATTTGGTTTTTGGCGAGAAGAATAGAGCGAGCGAGAACTAAATATTTGGAAAATAGAAAAGACCGCAGAGAGATTCAGTAAAGCGTAAGGACCAAGACAATATACAGGAACCGCAGGCAATTTCCTTCGCCTCCTATTCGTCCTGCTCGTCCTGCTCGTCCTGCTCGTCCTGCTCGTGTCCTTTCTGGTCGGAGGATAATCCATTTATTCAGCTGACTGCAGTCAATATGCCGCAACTCGTTTAACTTGAGCAAATTTTCGGGCTCCTAAGCCGCAACCAAAGTTTTCTCCTCCTTTCTATCCCTTCCCGCCTGGTAGTTTCGGATCAACTGGTCTTAAGACTCTTCTCCATGTAACACACACCCAGGATAAGGAACAGCCACCCACACGCACAAAGTTTCAGTTCCTTAAACGGCTTTCGTTTCGGGAAGCCCGCAGAATATTGAAAAAAAAACATCAAGTCCTGGCGAAAGTGAATCTTAAATGGTCCCAAAAGTAGGCCAGCAAAACGTGTGCAAAATGCAAAATAAATGAATCAAGTTATTCTTTTATAAACTAACTAAAACTTGTTGAAAAACTGTAACTAAGGAAATAATTAACTTAAGAATAAAATAAAGGAACATAAGAAACAAACATGTTTGAACTTGTTCGTTTAGTGTGGCCATAGTTTAAATAGTTTATTAGTTTCTAACCCCTTTAATAGGATACTTTTATTTAATTAAACCAAGTAAAAACGAAATTATACCCACAAGACCCTGCAAAATAATAAGCGTAGAACATTTTCCTGCACTTTTCCCCCTTGTTGAGCTCATTATTTTGTTGAATTTACTTCGAGATATAGTTCGGGGGAGGCCGAATATGATTCAGAGACCGCAGAATATGCATAATACTCAACAATTGAGTTGCCCTCGAGTGGCGTCTGGTTTTCGGTCTCGTCGTCAACGTTGCAACAGAGCTTTTCCTGAATTTCCCCGCATTTTCCCAGCGATTTCGAGGCATTTTCCAGCAATTTCCGTGGCTTCTTCCTTTTTCGGGCTTTACTCTAGTTGCCACAATTTGTTGCACATTGTGCCAACTACTGCAGCCTTTCCTCGTCTCACTCTTTTTTTTTTTTTGGGTAGGACTTTGGGGGCGTGTCAAGTGGCACAGAGGAGGCAGATTAAGTTGCATTTCAAGTAAGATTTAATCGCCTGAAATGCATTTTGAGGAGATGCCTCAGTTTGTGTGGCATCTGCATCTAATTTCTGGTTGCCACAATTTTTCTCTCTCTCTTTCTCGTCTTCTAACTCCATTAAAGTCTAATTAATGTCAGAGCTCTCCTCCTGCCTATTCACATTTTCCTCCTCCATTTTTTTTCCCAAGGACCCTCTGTCTTCTGCCTTCTGCATTCTGCCTTTTGTGAAACTGAAATAGTCGAGAAATTAAAATAAGTAGCCGAACATTTAGTGAGCAAAGAGAAAGTTACAGCTTTCACTTTCACTTTCACTTTCCCTTTTGCACCTTTCGCATAAATCTGTTTAATTATCCCGAGTTTTGCCAAGTTTTTCCGGAAATCCTAGAGTTTTATTTCTGGATTCTTTAAGAAATATATTTAGCATAAGCTTTCTTATTTAAAGCGATTAAATTAATTAAAACAGAAAATATATTATGGCTTTGATTTATATATTTCTATAACATTTTTTAAGCAATTTTCTGCTTTTGATTAAAACGATTTTGATTTCAACTTTAATTTGAATTTCAATTATCAAATTCCGACAAGAGACTTGGTAATTTATGGCGTTTTTTTCTCATCCGGAACATTTTGAACATTTTTCAGGTAAACAGAGACGGGGAATTGGCCAAGAAAATTATCATCATCATCGAGTCACGTAATTAAAACGAAACTTGGCTAATAATAAACTAAGGTAAGAAGTGGTAGCTGGAGAGCAGGCACCATTAACGTGGCCATAACAGTTGGCAGTTAGCGCTACAGTTACTGCAACAGTTACAGCCCCACTTACACTGACACCCCCAACACTGACACCACCCCCAACACCCACACTGCTGATAATAAAAATTCGTACGCACCGTGGGTTGGATACCAGACACTGCCTCAGAAAAGTTATCGTTTTTTGACAAGCAGCCTTGCGGGAGGAACTTTCGTCACTGAACCAACAAAAAAGCCAGACAAAGGGAGGAAAGGACAAAAAAACATTGCAGGATGCGTGGTCGTCACTTGCGTCGTCGCTTCAGCCTGCAGCCCTCCTTCATGAAGGACGACAATGCCGAGGAGAAGCCCAAACGCGACAAGTAAGTTATGGCCCAGTTAACCCAAAAAAAATCCTCCCTTCCCCAAAAATCTCTCACCTGGTTTTTCCCAGCCACTTTCCGAGCCACTTTCCAAAAAAAAATACCAAACAACAAAAAATGCACAAGCCAAAAGGATAAAAGGATATGCTTGTTGAGCCGACGAGCAGTCCAATTTTTTATAGTTCATAAAAAACTTGTCTGAGCCAAAATGGGCAAAATATGACCGGGCTTACTACAGATAGTTGCCAAAATTGGCAAGATTCTAACTATATTTATGGTAAGAATTTTGGTAACAAACACAAAAAAAAACTAAAGAGAAAGAAAGGTTTTTGTCTTTGTTTTAGTGATATTTTCAATAAGAAAGCCAAGTTAAGCTTTTTGTGGTTAAAAACTCTTTGAATTATTTCAAAAACATTGTTAATTTCAAAGAATTTATATCCTTTAAAAGGAGTTCAACATAAATTCTTCAAAAAAAAGAGAAACCAAAGCATGGGAAAAGTGTCACAAAGTTGTGAGGAAACTTCAATCTTTGGCCGCAATAATTGCAAAAGAATTTTCCAGCTCGCAGAAATTCCGTAAAGTCCTGGAACTTTCTAGGAAGCATTCCAAGGCGAAGAGAATGTGGTCAGATCGGCGATATATATATATATTTGTGTATCCTCTGACTCCCAATGAGATGGAAGGGGTTTAATTTTTGTTTTGTTTTTTTTTTTTTTTTTTTACTTTGGGGCAAACATTTTCATTTCTTCATCAAGTTCAAAGGACGCCCGAAATGAAAGGAAGGACGAAACGGACAAGGAAAGAAAATTGTGGCAAGGGAAGAGGTTGAGAGGCAAAAAAGGCGTTTCCCTTCTCCCTGAACTTCTTCTCGTGATCTGCCAGGACATCCTCCTGTCCTGTAGTTTGCATACTTTTCCTTTGTTTCGCCTGTCAGGACAAGAATTTCATGTTTGTCTCGTTTCGTTCATTTGGTTCGCTTCTGCTGGGCCTTTGATTGTTTCTTTCTTGTTAAATATTTCTTTTTTGTTTTCCCCCAACCAACACCCGTGGGAAAATATTTATAGGATATCCCGAGGAGATGCCAAAAAAACAAAAAAAGAAAACACGCTTATTAAAGTTAAACTTGATCCGTTGTCTCAGGATAGGCAATTATGGCAGTTCTCCTTTTTCGATTTGGCTGGGCGGTGATAGGCGGGGATTTCCCTGATTTATCGTCGAAGGATGCGAACGATACTTAGACAACACTCCACACCAAGGAGCCAAGGAGCCCGGGATAGGGGAAAGAAGTGCTGTCAGTGGCCAGAAGCCCCGGATTCTGTGGCTTTGTGAACATTGTCCAGCCGG
The DNA here is from genome assembly GCA_035047325.1 of Drosophila vallismaia. NCBI lineage: Eukaryota > Metazoa > Arthropoda > Insecta > Diptera > Drosophilidae > Drosophila > Drosophila vallismaia. The sequence goes on along the minus strand of JAWNPU010000025.1, from coordinate 6,601,308 downwards.
AAATGGCATTGGATTTCATCGCATATATGGGTCCACGTTCCATCCAATCCAATGACACTCCCACTTCCCCACTTGTTGGGCTCTCTCTCTCTGTCAAGGATATTTCCTGCCAACTGTTAACTTTCGCTGTCAGCCAGCAGAAGAGATAACAAAGTTTCTTCCCTTTGCCAGACACAAAAATCGTATAGACATTGTCATTGCAGAGCAATTATTGGGCTTTCCGAAGAAAAACCCGAATTCCAAAATATATTATGACCAAAAAACATAGGAAATACTTTGCTCGTTTAATTTAAATCTATGACAAATACTTTAATGCACTTTAAAGCTTAAAAAAGGATACATTAAAACTATATTAAGGCCGTGAAAGCGGACTTTGCTTTAAATACAAATAATTCCCAGGGTTGCCAATTAATTTGCAAACAAGAGAGGCGGATGAAACACACCTGGACAGGTGTAACTGTGTGTGCTATATACCCAGGATATATATATATATTTAGTGGCTAAAGGATATATAATGTTTATATGTATATAGAGGACGGCGGCGAGTCCGCCTTTTGTTTGCTTTTGTGTCGCTTTGTGATGTTGCGACGTAATGATTAATTTTAAATGTGGCGCACAGATTTAATGAGTCGCCCCGGGGATAAAGCTCCGGCCCCAGGACGCCCATTGCAAATTGAAAGGGGTGTGGCTGCCAGGCTGAAGGAATACGAGGGAGAGTGGTTGGGGAAGTTATTAAATCATACATCAAAATGGAGAATGAAGAGGAAAAGGCCTTTCCGCCGCATAACAATTAATTGAATTGCAACGAACTTAACTTGCTCGAGTCACGTACCACATTGTTGCCGTTGTTGTTTTCCTCTTTTATATTATATCTCCTTCTCTTTCTTTTCCTCGTATCGTTGACTCTTTCCTTTAATGGCATTCTGGTTTCTGATCATGTCCTTTTTTTTGCCCGAAAATCGCATCACGCATACGCAGAGTGGGCCGGAACAACGCCGTGGACGATGCCATCGGACCGGCTAATGCCCGCCACAAAATCGTCGTCATGGGGTCAGCCAAGGTGGGCAAGACCTCGATAATTACACAGTTTCTGTACAACACCTTCAGCACCAAGTACAAGCGGACCATCGAGGAGATGCATCAGGGCAACTTCTCCATTGCCGGGGTCAGTCTCACCCTGGACATCCTGGACACCGCCGGTTCCTATGAGGTGAGTTTCCTTTTGGATCTAGGAAGTAATATTCATGAATGATTTTCGAAAACCTAAAATAACAAACTGCTTTATTTAAAAACTAAGTACTTTTATCACATAGTAGCTATGAATCTAATTACAAGGACGACATCCCTTATAGCCCACCCCCCTGGGCGAACGAAAATTGCACACTTTCCGGGCGTTGTAATTCATTGAAATTAGCAGAAATCGAATTGAATATTTTTATGAGTGCACTCTGTGGCCCGGTGGCCCGGTGGCCCGGTGGCCGGGTGGGCCCTGTCCAGAGCTCCTTTGCACGCTGAGTTCATTAAGTGAATCAAATTGTTTGCGGCCAAGGAGAGAGGATGTGGTGTGCTCATGGTGGCTTATCCTGCGGCAGGAGTCCTGCTGGTCCTGCTGGTTCTCCTCGTCCAAGGTTCTACATCCCAGAGTAAAAGAGAGAGAGCGAGCAAAGCATGCTTTTAATTTTAAATAACCGACTCTAATGGGCTGCAACAGGACGCCAGTAGCATTTAGTTGGTTTTCAATATTTCAAAGAGCGACAACCAGCCAGTTGGCCAGGTGCTCGTCCTGCCGTATCCTCCCGTATCCTACCGTATCCTGTTGTATCCCATTGGCTCCTGCTGGTTTCTAGGAACTCTGCTTTTGAAGCAGGACCATCATCCTCGTTCTCATCCTCATCATCATCATCCAACCAACCAGCCAGCTGGGTGCAACGGAAATTACAGCCTGCGATTCAATTTCGCTGGCACTTCCGCTGCGTCCGCGATTCGAAATGCTTGTTCATAAAAGCGAACACTTTTCGAAGGATGAAAAAATTATGGGGTACCGGAGAGGTCCTTATTCATACCTTATGAATGCAGGCACAATGCCCGTCTACATATTATACTTTATATATATATATATATATATCTGATGGCTACAAATGGAGTCAGTCAGGCAAAGAATGCAAGCCCAGTCAAGCCAACTGAACTGTGACTCTGCCTCGACATTCGATGGTGTCCTTGGCGAAAAATGAGGGGCCATTCATATGTCATAGGGATAAGGCACTGAGAAAAACTGCGACTAAACAAAAAGGTTTACTCAAAATAGAAACTCAAGTCAAAACGAAATTAATTCAAAGGATTGAATCAAAATCATTTCCATTTACACACACAAAATGTATATGATACCCGATAGTATTGAAGTCAAGGCTCGGTTCTCCATCTGTAACCTCTCTATGGCCATTTCCCTGACCATTCATTATTTTCCAAGTGCATCATTCGATTTATGTATTGCAAATAGAAAGCAATCTTACAACAGATATGGATGACAGGGACCCGGATCGAAAGTAACAGCAATAATAATAAAGGAAGACCGAAAAGTTTTTCCAAGGGAGAAGCCAAGTGGAAGCCTGTATACTCTACAGAAAATAGAGGATTATATTCCTCTAATGAATGTTCTCTAATAACAATCCTCTATATGAAGTACAAAACCAACATTTTGGGTAAGATTTCATGGGTTTACGACGTCTTTCTTCGACAATATTAGAAAATACTCTTAGGGAAAATATCGCACAGTTAGATGGCCATATCTTTGGCAAAATCTATCCGATTCTTGATCCGAATACCTCAAACGATTCGTAGATTGATTCTCTATAAATCTGCATCAAAATCTAGAAATAAATTTTCGGATCGAATTTTTTTAAATTTTTCCGATGGACCCCCTTCAAAATCTGAGAAAATCCAAATATCCGAATATATGACATCTTGAGGTAGCTATATCTCCGTCAATATTTATCCGATTCTTGATCGGAATACCTTAAACGATTTGTAGATCGATTCTCTATAAGTCTACATCAAAATCTAGAAATAAATTTTCGGATCGATTTTTTTTTAATTTTTCCGATGGACCCCCTTCAAAATCTGAGAAAATGCGAATATCCGAATATATGCCATCTTGAGGTAGCTATATCTCCGTCAATATTTATCCGATTCATGATCGGAATACCTTAAACGATTTGTAGATCGATTCTCTATAAATCTGCATCAAAATCTAGAAATAAATTTTCGGATCGATTTTTTTGTAATTTTTCCGATGGACCCTCTTCAAAATCTGAGAAAATCCAAATATCCGAATATATGCCATCTTGAGGTAGCTATATCTTTACCAATATTTATCCGATTCTTGATCGGAATACCTTAAACGATTTGTAGATCGATTCTCTATAAATCTACATCAAAACCTAGAATTAAATTTTCGGATCGATTTTTTTTTTAATTTTTCCGGTGGACTCCCTCCAAAAAGGGATAATGGGAAGGGCATGACAATAAAGGTAGAATGAATCTAATGAAACGGATTTGCTCGGCAGCTCCAGCGAATCCCGGGTCTTGGCTATAATGGGCCGACAAATGAATCCTTGCAAGTGAGAAAATCATTAAGGTCCCGAGTCCCGAGTCCCGCATCCCGCATCCCGAGTCCAGGATCCTGGGCCCGCTTCCTGGGATCCTGAATAAACAATACAGTAAACGCTTGACAGGCTGACGAACCCCTTGATTCCGATTCGGGCCAAAAGGAAGAACAGCTAACAAGGCTAACAGCAAACAAGGCATAAATTTTAACACATTCACGCACTGCTCATAAATTTTACGAGCCCTTGGGGCGAAACTAGCGGCCAGGACAGAGGCGTCGTCGAAGGATGTCCCGATGGTGGGGGTGGGGGGCTAGAAACATAAATCGCCTAGTGGCAGGTCACATCATGCTATTATATATGTGTGTGTTGTGTGTCTCGGCACAGGGTTAATAATAGTCCTTTCCAGGATCTGGCCAAGGAGAGTAGGTCAAGTCTGGTGTCACATAATCCTGATATATGCGTTGATTGCGAGGGGATTTGCACTCCGGTCCTTTTTTGCCCGTTTTTTTTCTGCTCTTTTTCCCAGCCAGCGGAGACTGCAGTTTTTCATTTTCCCATTTTCCCCGTTTTCCCCGTTTTCCATTGTTGGCCACATTCGTCATCAGTTGGAAAACATTTGCTGCGGCACACGGTGCGGATGCGCAATCATTTTCAGGGAACTGACCATAAGGAGCCCAGCATTGTGTCCCTGCCCTTCCCCTGCCCCAAAACACACACAGCCACTGGGGACACAGTGCGTTTCATAGTCATAATTTGCAGATAAATGCAATGGAGAGTGAAAGTTTTTAGTGACCAGAGAAAAAAATTCAGGCAAGGTACTTTAACTTTTTGTTTAAAGGTAGAAGGGAAACTGAATTCCTTTATATCTCACTAATATAAATATTTATATAAAATTCATTTAATTTAATTCACATTTTAATTCACTTGAAACGAAATGAAATTACATTAAAATCCATGGAAAATTATTGAAGAGGAAGGCCTTAATTTTGCCGCACAGGAACGTGATACAAAAAGACTGTTTTATCGTATAAGGCTACCATTTCCAATTAAAATCAAACAGAAAAAAAAATGTTGGAAGCTAACTAATTGATTTGTGGCTGAAAAAGAGGAACCTTAAGTACCCATTCAAAAGTATTTCAAGCTATATGATAGTCGGTACTGGTAGCTTTTTTTTTTTAGAATTTTGTTCTGAAAGGAAAGCCAAGTAAGTGGAACAAATATATGTGTGTTGGCGAATTTGGGGCTTAGCGAGGACGTGAATGGACCACCACATTGTGGCCAAATAGTTTTCACGCCGACTTAGTCCACTGGCAAGTCGGTTCCACCATGCGTATGAGTGATATTTTTGCGTGTGCCAAAAGATAACAAGCCGCAGGCCACATCCTACGTCCTCGTTCTCGTCCCGCCGCCTTCTATCAATATTTGTTTCACATTTCCAACGGCAACTGAAATTACTGGCACCAAGAAAAAAAAATGGAAGGAAAAAAAATACAGAAGAGGATAAAACAATCCAATGTTTACCTGCTACAAATGGTATTTGCACAAAAATTCCAATTTGCAAATATTTCAAAAAAAATATATACACTTATCTCTATAAAATATATAGCCCGGGTCGACCTTCCCAATACCCAGTACCTTTCAAAGTTCAGGCGTTAATTATAATTGAAAATTGAAAAGCTTTAACCCGAAACCGATCCCATTGCCATTGTTTTTGAGTTGTGAATTATTTTTTTAGCCGCCACCTCTTTTCACAAGTAATTGGATTTTCTCCGCCCCTTTACATATTGCAATTAACATTTTCTCGTTTTTCATTTTGCATTCCGCGAATCAATAATTCCCAACGTTATGAGTTCATAATAGACTTCGACGTTCGACTATATTGAATTGCATTATAATATAAAATATATATATATTTTGTTTTTTTCTCGCGGGCACTGCGTTTTTCAAATTGATCCCACAAGGGCTTTCTTTTCCCATCAACAAAGGCGGTAAAAAAAAATAAATATATTCGAACAAAAATATGTGTTACCTTTGACATTATCCCGATAAAAACCAGGATGAGGTTATTATTACAAATATTTACATCACATTTTGTATTTTATTTTTCTTTTTTTCTGACAAATATTTGGACTCCACTTAATCCCAAAAACTCTTCCTGCTAGCCAAGTACGAAATTCAAAAATTCAATAACAGAGAGCAAGTAATAGGATGGACCCAGGACATGCGGCACGTGCGAATCCTGTTAGTGAACTTTAAACTAAGTTAAAGTTTTTGCATTTTCTGTTCACCGAATCTCCAAGCCGAATCAACAAAGTGTTTTGTTTTATTTGTTTTTGTACTCCTACATCTGCTCCTGCATCCTTTTTGGCCAAAAATTGTATAAAAAGACGAAACTTTTCTGCCATTCAGACTTTGAGTAACTCTGGAATTCCTAGAATCTGGTTTACTCTCGAATATATGGGGATGCATATCAGGATTTAAATTCGCATTTTCTCGATTCCAATCGCAGAGTTTTCTTCTTATTTTCGAATCGAATCGAATCGAATCGAAGCGCATTTGCATTGGCATCTTGTGGCATCAACCAGATGCAAAAACGCTATCGAAAAGCGCAAGACAAAAGTCACACAATCAGCAGCTCGGCAAGTGGCAAGTGGCAAGCGTCGGCAGTCCATTGAGAAATCAAGAAGCAGCGTGTAGAGAGTGTGGTAGGTGTGGGTGGAGGCCAGGAGGCTGGCCAAGGACTCATCGGTGGGTGCAGGATGCAAAAAGTTGCAGTGGAAAAAACCTAAATAAGCTTCCAATTGAAACGTTTTCTCATGTGTAGGATTATAAGGAGAAGAACCTTTAAAATTAGAAACCAAACAAAGTCTGATGGGATTTTAAAGTCTAAGATTTTCTCGCAGTGCACCAAAGTAGAGCTGCCAGCAACAGGAACAGGCTCTCTGGTTCAGGCTCAGGCTGGGGCTCAGGCTCAGGCTCTGGGCCGGGATCCTTGTGGTGAGGCGCCTGGCTTGTCGCATGTGTAACAAGCGGAAACCACAGGCGAGCATATCAGCGATGGGAGGCAGAGGCAGGGGAAGGTGCAGGTGCAGGTGCGGAGTCAGAGAAGGAGGCGAATGCGAAGGCGTGGCAGGATGTGGAGCCGCAGAAAGGAGTGCCTGAAAATAGACTGAAATTGGTGGCCGTGGAGTTACCTATGTGCGAGCCGCCATTCAACGGTATTCGGTTTCAACCCCCCCAACCTGTCACTTCCTCTTCCGGTTACCATCTAACCACCGCGATGGCATCTTGAGCGTGTTATTTACAGTAATATGCTATCATAACAATGGCTGCTCAGCGTAGAAAATACAACAAAAAAATTTGCAAAGAAATGAAGAAAAGAAACATTTTCAACTCGTTTTTGATGAGATGAAAACATCGGTTTTCCTGCCACAGTTAAGGGGGGGGCTCGAGAAAGCCAAATAAAAAAAAAAAGGGAAAAAGCTGAAAGGGGAGCAAAGGATGAGAAGGAGGTGGATTGTGCCACGAAATGGAGCTTCTTTAAGTTGCGCTTCGGAGATTGCCTGGTAGATGGAAATGATGCCCTGCACGGTCATAAAGTTAAACAAATTTCAAGATTTAAAAGCCAGAAAATAATGGTTTTAAGAGGGAAATAAATTCTAGGAATTCTTCAGAAAGCGACAAGTTCCAGGCCGCTATTGGGACATTCAAGGAATTCGGGAGGAACGTCCTTCTCTTTTTATATAAAATTAAAGGGAAAGAAGTTCTGGGTAAAGTTTTTTGCTTAACTTTAAATTAATAATTAATTTCCAGCAATCACATTTAATTTCCAAGCTCTAACAAATAGAACAAATTGATTCTGTTCCTTGACTTGTGAGCCATTTGTTTCCGCAACAATTTCCAATCGTTTAGTGGCCATTTTGGGTTAAGGTTTCTCGCCCCTCGTTCGGGTTCAAGTTCAGGTACAAGGTCGAACAGACAGCGCCGCCCCAAACCCCACGTACTTTTGGTCCTTCAACCTGCCAACCGCCAACCCCTCCCCACTCCGTTGTGGGGCAACCCCTGTGCAGGACACTTGGGTGGCCATTGTTTTCGAGGGTTTTTCCTGCGCCGTTCATTTTGTGAAAGGGCGTGAATGTTGGGTTCTTTTTTTTTTTTGTTTCCTCGCTGGGGGATTTTCATTTGGATTTTTCATTTTTCAGTCCTGGCCCTGCACACATTTCAATGCTAGCCTTTTTATTAACACGGACTGCTCCTTTTCGTTTTTATTTCTTGTTGTGTTGCCCCTTTTTTTTGTATTCAATTTGAAAACTAACTCGGCAGGCACATGATTTTGAAAGCCATTAGTGCTGGGCAAGGGGTGGAGTGTGGGGGCTACACACACACACCAACATATACCCATATATTCTCATTCACACACAGACACATGAACATGTTTGTATCCTTTGCCAAAATGCTGCGGTTGCGGTTCTCCTGGCTGTCAGACAAACGAGAATGGAGATGAAGACGATGCCAGTGAACTGTCGCCGCAGTTTTCCCGCTTTTCCGGCTCCGCCTTCGTCTTGCCACCAATTTTCCCATATATTTTCCAGCCATTAAGCCTTCCTTGCCTGCACATGTGCACTGGAAAAAAGAATCTAAAGAAAACTATTAGCTATTATTAACTATTATTGGAAAGAAAGTGCCAGAATATGTCAAAGTTTCTTGACACAAAAAATATATAATTTTCTGGCTATAGCTTATGATTTAATTTAAATAATTAACTAAAATCTTGGACCTGTTCTGTTCTTATTTTTGAAACCATTTTTGTATAATAAACTCCCTTCGTTGGAAACAATTTTTGTTTCCAGTTATGAGACTAATTTGTTTCATTTGTGCCATGATTGGACTTCGAAAACCGATGTCCGGGGAATTAGAAGGATTCAAAACACAGTTCACAAATTGTACAGAAAAAAAAACAGAAACTGAAAACTGAAACTGGAAACAGAAATCCGAACACGAAACCGAATCTGAATGCGAATCTGAGTCTGAGTTGGGTTGAAATGCCAAAATAGTGAACATGAAATGACAGGAGGGAGCCGAGTTCAGGGTCAGGACATCAAGGACCTTTAATTAAACCCGAAACAAACAGCCAGAATATGCCAGGACATGCATTTGTGTAAATATTAATTAAGGGAACTTTCGGGAAAACCAAAATGCAGAGTAAGAAAATAGACGCGTGTTTTCTCCCCAAAAAAAAAAAAAAAAACCAATCAAAAATTGCAGTTTTCCAAAGAGTTTCGATGGCCTTTGATGGATATTTAAAGCCTGCTGAAAAAATGTTAAAAACGCTAAAAAATAATCCAATTTAAAAGCAAACGCAACGATGCATAAGCACTTTCATGGGAATATTTCGTTAATTCCGCGTGGCATCAATTTTCCTCATATTTTTTTTTTTCCAGCTCTTGGTTTTCGAAAAGCGATGATGATTTTGGAAAATTATGCACACAGGCCCAACAACAAAGAGATTCAATTTTTTATCATTATTTTTTTTTTCCACTTGAGGGAAAATTCACGGGGAAATTGTTCGCGCCAAGTGTGAAAATGTTTAACGGGCATAGAAAACGAAATTTACATTATTATCCGTGATTATTCAAATATGTGTGCATAAATATATGTCTGTGTGAGTGCCGACATATGCCTGTGTCTGTGTCGGTGAGTGTGTGTGAGTGACAATAATAATATGCAAATTATTATTGAGGAAACAATTGCTGTTGATGGCTGCCTGTGCCGTTACTGTAATTTACATTCCTTGTCCAACACTTTAACTCATTTTTAAACCGCCCATTCCCCGTTATGGCCACGCCCTCTGTGGAGGTTACCGCCCCCTTGGGGAGGGGCACAAATATATATTTTCAAATCTTATCATCCGCCTAATGGTTGTGGCTTATAAACAAACATTTGATTTCACTTAGAAAGTTACTCAATTTTTTTACATTAAATTGTATTTAAAAATCTATTTTTTTTTTTTAAGATTTTTAAGGTTTATAATACTAACTTATACCCTTTTTTTTAGTTTCCGGCGATGCGTGCCCTTTCCATATCCTCGGCGGATGCTTTTATCCTGGTCTACGACGTCACCGATGCCAGCACCTTCGAGGAGGTCCGCACCATCCGGGACCAGATCCACGAGACGAAGGCCACCACAGCGGTGCCCATAGTGATTGTGGGAAATAAGATCGATCTATTGGCTAATGGAGAGACGGAACGTGAGGTGAGTCAAGGGGCTTGGGGTCATCTAATCGAAGTCACCTAAAAGGGGTCACCCAATCGGGTTCCCTAATCTGGATCCCCTAATCGGGGTCACCCAATCTCAATTTGGAGTTAAAAAAGATCGACAGAATGGATCGATTGTGTGCGATTCAAAGTCCCCTAATCGGGGTCACTCTTTCAGGGGTCACCGTTCAAGGACAAAAGGCTTGCCCGGCTGTCATTCTCCTAATTTGCATCAATTTTAATTGCTGTTTGTTGGAAACACACAGCGAGACCGCTTTGATTATTGTCAGGCAGTGGCTTGAAGGCGTGTTTACTATAATAACCGACTCCGCTGTGGACACTTTGGATACTTGCCACATGCCACATGCCGCCACCCAGCGCCGGGCCAATGAAAATTGCTTTTTCGAAGCGTTTTTCGGGGCGTTTTTCGGCAATTATGTAAAGTTTGTCAAGCATAACCCGGAGTAAGGGCGCTGGCCAAAAAGGACAAACAGTTTAATCAAAACTTTTCCCGCCCCATCGAAAAACCAACAAAGAAAAAAAAACGGAAAATAAAAAGGGGAGAAAGTAGAAAGTGGCAAGTGGCAAGTGGCAAGCGGAAAGTCAGTTAAACAATTTGTCAGAGTTTCGGGCAAGCTTAAAAATGACAGTACAGTGGCAAGTACATTTTGTATTCAATAGCATTTCTCACATTATTTGTGGCAGCCATAAAACAACGGTCATCTGTTGCAGAGATGTCAATGTTGCTACAAAATACAGGGGAAAAAACCAACGAAATTGTAACATTTAAAATGTCAAAGTGGAGATGGGGATGTGGAGGTGTTGTGGTGCTTTCAAGGGCTGGATGGGGTCTAGGGGTCATAATGTCAGACAGACTCGTGAATAAAGTGCAAACTACGCTTGAAAGTCTCACCAAATGAAATGCCATCAAAAGTGTTTGCACTTGAAAGAAATATGTGTTCGATTTTAAATCAACTAAAACAAATATATTTGGAAAATTTTTTTAAAAATTTAATTGATGATAAACAAGGAAATTCTAAATTTTTTTGGAGCAAAAATACTTCCCCCGATAATATATATATTTTTTTCGGTGCAATAGCTTGATGTCCTTTAGTTCTGCCCCGCCTTTGCATAATTAGTGCGCCAAAGACCAGAGAGAGCTGAAAAGTATGCTACATTTCGCGAAACGCAGCCAAGGATCTCGGGGGAGGCGGGCAAGAAGGACCTTTTGGGCGCGTTGGTGCTGCAACTGCGGTTGCCTCTGTTTCGTCCCCGGGGCAGGACTACTTCTCACTGGTGTCACTGCTGCATTGCGAATTCCTTTGCCAAAAAGCATGTTGCACAAATTTGACAGAACCAAAAGAAGAATTAAAGAAAAAAAATACTAAAAGAGAGAGAGTCCTGGAATGCGAGACATTTGAGTGGCAAAAGGATATTAAAAAGAAATTGTTTCTCTGCAATAAATACCGCTTTGAAATATTTAACGAACTTGAATTTTATAATAAGAGAAAACCCGAATCCTCGACCCCTGGAAGTACATACTTTGCATATCTTAAGTGAGCATCATTTGGCCAGGCTTTCTGTATAAGTTTCAGAGCCAGGAACAGGGAACAGGGAACAAGGAACCGGGACACAGAACACAGGACCCCAGCCTTGGGCCAAATGATTCTATCATAAATTCGGGCATCATAAAAACTAAAGCAAAAACATACGCAAACGCCACAAACGAGAAAGGTAAAGTTTGGCGTCACGGAAATATCCGTAAAGAGGAAACTTCACTTTGATTGTCGTTGGAAAAGTTGAAAGGAAAACTGTGTGTGTTGCCCCACGAATTGTGAAAATTTGAAATACCTAAAACGAAACCGGAAATGTGGCAAGTTTCCCTGAGTTTAATTTATGCAGATTTTTAGTTGCAACATATCAAAGGAATAAATTCATAAGGAGGTTTCCCTTACCAAACCTTTCTTTATTTATTTTATTTAATTGCCTAATCATTTCTTTTGCTTATTTTTGTGTTTTTCTTTATTATTATATAGATTTATCAATCCGAAAACCTTCGGACCTCAGTCACAGTTGGTCAACTTCATCATTTTGGGGGGATTTTATAAATTTTAATTCGGCTTTGTTTATCTTTTCCTTTGGCCCCGGCTCTTGATTGTTTTTTCGGTCCTTTTGGGGTTCTCCAGTTTTTTATTTGTCACTTGGCGTTTTTTTTTTTTTTTCAACCATTACCAGTACGTACATAGTTTTGCATAAGTGGTTGTACATCCACAGAGTCCTGGGCCACCTCCTTGGGGTGTATTGACTTTAACCGAGTTCTGATATAATAAAAATGCAAATTGCCAGCAAACGCCAGACTGTCGCGCTCCCTCCTTGGCTTAGCTTAAAAAAAAAACCCTCCACCCCCATATATATTTTTTTTTTGTGACATCCTTTACCGCCTAACCTCCCTCCCCCCTCCTGGCGAAGGACTTTTGGGTCTTGGGATGTAATTTTTTGTTCAACGAAGCGAAATCAACTTTTTTTTTTTGGTTGTCGCCTTTGTGTCACTTTTTTTTTGGTTTAGGCCGTTTTAAACCTTAGTAGGCGTGTCTGTATATAGTACTTTATATATATTCCTATATTTATTTTTTTTTACAGCTTCTTGAGTTTGTTCATTTGGAAGAATTAAGCTTCCGATTTTCGCTTCAAAGTCAGCAAATTTCTTAGGTCTTTTCCCCCCTTCTTTCTTACCTTCTCGATTTTGGCAATTTTTTTGTTGCCTTTTTGGCCATTTATCGCTACAATTTAGACGTCTATAAGGATTTACGTTGGCCGATAAGAAATAATAAATTTCGTATTCGGGTTCTTTGGAAGGTGACACACATTTTGGGGGGTCGCGTTTTCCTAAAAGTTGAAGAGATCTAAAAGTACCGGGTGTCTAGTAGTCGATTTTAAATCTTGCTAAAACTTTACCAAAGAGGAAGAAGTTACGTTTCTAAAATAATTCTATTTTTGATATGAAAAGAGGGAGAAGTACCAAAAAAAACACACTTTATAATTTCAGTGTAAAGTGTAAGTTTATTTATGTTATTGTAGTGTTTTCTTGTTACTGTTCTATTTACAAAGTTTACATTTCTTTAGCCGACTAGTTAGTTCTTTAGTTTAGTTTAGTTAACGAATATTAGGTACATAGGTAGCGTAGCCACGCTTTCTTCTAATGTGCGATTGAGATTGATAATCCCTTCAAGTGTCCTTTTGTTATGTGTCTTTTGGTTCTTGATCGTTGATCGTTCAAAATGTTGATTGTTGGTTGCCGCTTCTAAGAATTTTCCTTAGGATTCATGCTTCCGTGTATATAAATATATATATATGTCCTTTGTGTCTATACATATATATATATATCCTTTATATATTATTTGTGTATTATTTGCCTTCGCTTAGATGTGTCGTTTCCTTTCATATGCGCTTTTTATATACATACGTGATATATAAAAGTGTTTCCGGTGAGTAAAGCCGGTTTTTGTAACTATAAATGTTTGCTCATGTATAGATAAATAAATAAATTAAGTAAAAAAATAGAAAAACGTAAAAAAAAAAGAGTCTTTTACGTGTTTTTTTTGTCGAGCTTTTTGGAATCCTGCTTTCCTCCAGCTGACTCCAAGTCTGTAATGTAGACTAGAGTCCTCTTGGAAGGATTGCTTTCCTGCAGCGGGATTTCCCGCTTCGTCTTCATGTTTTTGCGGTACTTTCGATTGTTCTTCTTGGGGTATCGACGCCACACATTCCACTCGACATCGGAATCCCAGTCTAGGGCAGTGTTGGTATGGACATTTCTACCAACACCGTGAGCATAATTGAGGCTTCTCGTGCCAGTGTCTCTTTGGTCTCCTGTCTGTTCTTCAATGTGTATCCATTGCATATTACCATTGTCCGTTGTGTTGTCCTTGACAATGGTCCCGATCTCCTGGCCTCATGATCTCTCCACATCCTCCCGAAACACGTCTGCCGAACACTGGGTGCTCTCCAAAGTCCCGCATCTTGTCACCGATGTGTAGGATGTTGATGTGTCAGCATTAGCAGCATTAGAAGTCGAGGGTGTGCAGTTGGATGAGCTCGAAAGATGGGACAGCAGGCTAGAGCTGGTGCTTGTTCCCTGATTCACGGTAGCCCGACTCGGTCCTGGTCCCGTATTCGATATGACTACGGAACTTGCGCTGGTACAGGTGCGATTCTCTTGAACTGGCGTAGAGGTCGCTGTGGGACTGGTCTCGGGACTCCGTATTCCCATCCGCGACAAATCCAAAGTCAGGTCGTTTGGCTCGCTGGTCTGCAGCGGCGTTGAGGTTCGAGCTCCCAGATTCACCGGCGATAGGCCCGTGGCCAGGGCTGCTCCAATGCTGCCCCAGTCCGCGGTGGGCTGGAACAGGTAGAACGAGTGTGCCAGCTCCGGTCCCAAATGCATCGCCTTGGTCACCAGATCCAGTTTCTGCTCCAGCACCACGCATAACTGCTGCTCGATCTGGATCTGCTGTTGGAGCAGCTGGTGCTGGAAGTGGCGGCGCAGCGGATCCGTGGGGAGGAGGTCGTGCACGCGCTGCGCCAGGCTGCAGGTCCTCTCCTGGGCCCGAAGCAAGTCGTGGAAGAGCGCTGAACCCGCCTCGGGGGTGGAGGGGTGACCCAAGTTGGATCGGTGAAACAGGGATGGGTTCCGAAAGGCGGATGTGGCTTCCGGATGGTTATGCGGACGCTGATGGTGGGCGTGCATTTGAGGATGCACTTGCGGATGTGGATGCGGATGCGGATGCTGTTGGACCTGCGCTTGGGCTTGGGCCTGTGCCTGTGCCTGTGCTTGGGCTTGGGCTTGGGCCTGGGCTTGAGCCTGTGCTTGGGCTTGGGCTTGGGCTTGAGCCTGTGCTTGGGCCTGTGCCCGGGCCTGAGCCTGTGCCTGGGCTTGGGCGTTCGCTTGAGCGTGAGCGTGTGCGTTGGCCTGCGCCTGCGCCTGCGCCTGAGCCTGAGCCTGAGCCTGTGCCTGTTGCTGGTAGCGCTGAGAATCCATAGCCGTGAAAGTCTCACTTGGATCGCGATGTCCTGGACCGCCACCACGATTGGCGGCGCTGTCCAGCAAAGTGTCCCGCTCCCAGCCGCTTACGGTGCCCGCACCACCCGCACCACTCCAGGGGGAGCCCATCCAGGACCAGGGATTGCCACGGCCCAGGCAAGCCGCCAATGCGGCATTTTGCTGCCGATGGACGCAGTTATCGTCATGCTCGACGGCACCCTCGTCTGCCACACTCCACAGACTGCAGATCCGGAAGGGATTGCAGCCGTTCTCGCTGCCACTCGGATCCGGCCACGATTCCGCTGCACCTCCGCCCGGCGGAGTCTTTAGATTAAGGCTGTTCCGGGCGGCCAGACGGGCGGCTCGTTCGGAACCAATTGGCGGCAATGGACGCCGAACGTGCTCGTCCTGCGGATTCCGGAACATAACCTAAGATTTCAAAATCAAAATTTAACAAAAAATTTCGTTTGTCAAAAATTATAAAAACTAAGCATTTCTAATTAATAATAAATTAATTATAAATTTCTAAAATATACATCTAAAATATCGATAACTATTTCAGTTTAATTCTTCACTTACCCTTTCGTGCTTGTATCCTTATTTTATATTGTTACTTTTTTTTTTTAGATTTTATCGATTTTACAATTTTTTTTTTTGGTTTTTGTTACTTTTTTACGATTTTTTTCTTCGATTTTTTGTTACACTTTCTTTTTTTTTTTATTGTGTTAAGTCTTTTTATGATAAATTTCACTATTTTTTTTGTTTTCGGTGTTTATTTTTTTCACTTTTTTTTGTAGGTTTTTTTTTGTATTTTGCACTTTTTTATTGATCAAAATTTTTAGTTTTTTTGTAGCAAAAAACAACTTCCAAAAGTTTTTATAGAAATATTAGGTTTTTATTGCTTAGCGATCTGAATAGCTCGAGAGGCTGAATGTTAATGAAAATAATAGAGCCTGTACGAGCTTAGGTGGGTTTTGAATCCAAATTTTTCGGTCCAGCGCCTACTACGGAGCCAAGAAAACGCTCCACAGCCTACTTGCCTATTTTCGGGCCCAACGGACAAGATATATTTAAAAATTTCAACTTACTATCGAGGAATCGATACGCTTTTTCCTAAAAAGGGAACTTATTTTGTTAATATTCTATATTGAAAGTGTGGATTTTATATTATATATTAATCTGATTAAAATAAGAAGAGATATGAACTTAATAGATTTCAATTATAAGCTTTTTTCTTATAGTTTCTTTAAATAAAGCTTATCGATAAAAGAAAACTGAGTGCCCAATTAAGCGGATTGATTAGGACCAAGTGTGACCAAGTGTGTCAAGATTAAAAAACCATTTACCATTTTCCAAAAGCTTTTAATTGCGGTGTCTTTTTCTTTGTTAATTAAAAGATAACTTCTTGATTTAGTTTTAATGTAAGAAGTTTGCAAAGAAAGTCTACAATATGAAGATATTTTTTGCAGGTTGAATATGCCACAACTGAGTCTGTGGTAACCGTGGATTGGGAGAATGGTTTTGTCGAGGCCTCCGCTGCCAGCAATGAGAACATCACTCAGGTAAGTCCTTAAAGCTACCTTAGTTATGATAATTTCCTAATCCTTTACTCACTTTTAATGTAGGTCTTCAAGGAGCTGCTGGCCCAGGCCAAGATCACCTACAACCTGAGTCCGGCGCTGCGGCGGCGCCGCCAATCGCTGCCCCAGCAAATCGGCAACAACGGACCGGGCACTCCGTTGCACCACCACCACCACCACCATCACCAGGCGCACCATCAAGGTGGTGGCGGGGCAGGTGGCTCAGCCTCCACTTCGGCAGCCGCGGCAGCAGCAGCCGGGGCCTCCTCCTCGGGCAGTGGCAGCGGTTCCCATGCCCCAACTCCGGCGCAGCTGCAGCACTTGCAACGCATCCAGGAACGCAGCCTGGGCGCCAAACGCAACTCCTGCAGCATCTCCTAAGGACATTTTCGGGGCACTACCTACAAAATAAAAATAGAAAAACTACAAACTAAAAACTACAAAAGAAACTAAAATTAAAACCTAAACTGATACTGAGAATTATTATTACTAAAACAAAAAACAAAAAACAAAAAAAGAAAAACTATAACTGATACAAAAACTAAACGGTCTCCTAAAAATGGTTTTCAATACGTTTTTTTTTTCACAAAACTTCAGCCCAGTAAATGTCTGGTTTTTGAGCTAATAATTACAAATTACAAAAAGGAGTAATTCCCGACTCGAATGTACCTATATCTATTGCTATTATCGCTCCACAAATAACTTTAGTACCTATTTCAAAGCCTCCGGTTTCTTAAAACTCAGCTCTCATTATGGAAAAGATACCATATACCAAAAGCAAATCGAATTGTTAGAAAGCTATAAATTACTCAAAACCCAAGAAACAAAAAAAACCCAAAAAATATATAAAAATATAATAAAAGAAGTGGTCAGTAGCAGTGAAAGTTCTTTTATACGTGTCTCTGTGTACCTTGTATGTGTGTGTGTCTACCGTTACAGTTAGACCTGATACCGAATGGTACAGGAATATATATACTATATATATATATATACCATATATCTGTGTATAGATAACCCGAGTAGCGAGCATTTAGGCCGATCTGTGTACCTAAAGACAGCGAAGAAGACATATTTTTTTAGACAATAGGTCCAAGGAACCGGCTTCCGGCGCCAGTGTTGGCCAGCCGTATAAGCGGCGGTTGAGTATTGGTTAGCGGTAAAGAAAGCATCAAGCAAATGCATAGTTAAGAAAGGATTACCTACAGAATCGATGTGTAGATCAAGTTGAAAAGTATTGAGTGTACATTCTATATCTTTTATTTATTCTCTTTATTTACCATTTACCATTTACCAGTTAGCTAGTAGTGTTGGTTAATTGTGCGAGCCAGGCGAGCGCATAGTGCCAGGATAAAGATTGACGAATCAAATGGTTAAGATTGAAAACGCAATGAAAACACCAAAGACAAAAGCAAATGCAACTAAATAATGATAGAGATATTTGTATGGAGAAACAGTATGAAGTTACCAGTATGGCAGAGAGTATAGTCAAGTTAAGGATAAAGTTCGGTATCAGAACGCAAAATACCATATAAATCGGGCCAAAGTGTAATGCAGCTATTAAGCCTATACTATATACTATACCATATACATGTATACCTATATATATATATTGTATTACATGGAAATAATTGGAATAAAAAACAATAACAAGAATATATACCAGGTCTAAAATCCGAAAACCCAAAGAAAAAACCAAAAAAAAAACAACCAGAGCGTTATATTTATGTATTGCTAAAGGAAATATTTCAAATACAAATATATTGAATTACTATATGGATATATGCTAATGCCAAACCATACAAAAATACACAACTTATATGGATATCGATGTGTTGCAGACGAAATGAAAACTTTAAAGAATTTATTTAATTATTAAATTCCCGAAAAATCGATCGTACAATATCAGGCAGCAGGGCAAGCCGTTGCATCTACTATATAATTATATATTATATATACAATATATAAACAGTATATATACGTGTGTAAAAGTGGTTGTTTCATAACAAAATTATATAGAGAAAATCGAAATCTTTGGCAGGCCAAAGCGCGTCAAGCTTTTGCAGGAGCATTTTGATGGAAATTATAAAACGTTTATTTGATGGAAATCCTGCCAGAGCTTCATATCCATAAATCATTGCAAGAAATGCCAAAATAACAAAAAAAAACAAGAATAAAAATCCCTTTAATCCCCAGAAACGTAAATCAAGTGTGTAATTTAGTAGAAGGCCAAAAACAAAAACAAAAATTAGAGAGCCCCAAAGTAGTGGTAAGTGTGAGAATTTTGTGTAGATTTATTCACAATTTAATGATTGATTTAGTTAGGCGGCGCACTGTGGCCATAAATTCCTTCTCTTCACAGTTGATTAAATTAAAAAATAAAAATAAAATTGAATCGAAAATGAAATTAATTATTAATTATTAATCGCTTTTGAGGACACAGTGCGTTAGTTAACACAGAATGAAAGCAAAGCCACGTAGAATTGACTAAGATCTTAGCGGCCGAAGGATCTTCGGTTAGATTTATTTACTTCGAATGGAAATGGGCCTATGGGTTGTATCTGGTGCAGATCCTTTCAATCCTTTACCTATCCTTTACCCCCTCTCTCTTTATCTTTCCATAATAATAATATATATTCATATATTTGTGAAGATTTCTTTGGTTCCTAAAGCGCGTTCCGATTTCACCAGAACCTGCTAGCTGGGAATAAAATACAAGTATATATATATACATATATAATTATTTACATACATACGGCAATACATATGCATATACTATATATATATATACATACATATACATAATGAAATAATTATAAATGTAATTGATAAAAGCGGGAGCCGAGAACCGGAAATAAATGCAGTCGAAGACATTTTTTTGTGCTTAAAAAGTTCGTTTAATTTTCAAATTGACAAGCTTTTGGCGGGAACTTGGAGCTTTCAATGGAGGCTGAAGCTTTAAGCTATGGATTTTGCGTTAAAATTTAATTTTTTTTAGTGTATGCAGTGAATATCCGTAAGGATTGGCCAAGTTATAAAGCTGTGGCTTAGCCAGGACTCCTGTCGCATCTGTACTGTACTTGACCAAGACTTTTGGGGGCTGGTCTTGGCCATTAAGGGGGGCGTGGCAATGCCAAATCGTTTCGAATAATCGATTTCGTCTGCCGATAGCGACAATAACAAGCCCGAGCACAAGGCCAAACAAACAAGCACGAAATGCACAGGATAACTGCCAGGACCCCAGCCCCAAGGTTGCCCAAAAAAAGCCGTTCGGCCTTATGGACTTTTGGGGATCCTTTAAAAGGTATAAAAGAAACTTTATCACTAGGATTCATTTTTTAAATACTTTTCTAAAATAAATAACTGGAAAAACAAACAAAAATAAGAGATCAAAACGAAACAATATTTGGTTCAGGGTTTGGTTTCAAAGTTTGTTTGAAATTTTATTACTAACTTAAAGTTTTATCCTTCAATAGCTTAATTTATAGGAATTAAGAAGATGTGCCGGGTATCATATAGTTAGGAACCCTTTTTATAGGTTCTGTAACTAGTTTTTAGTTTAACTTCAAATCGTAAAACGTTATCCCTCATCCAAAAGTACCGATTATCATATCGTTTTTCGTTGGAGCTTTCGAACTTTATTAGTTTCGACCTAGACCTCTAATGGACCCCAGACCTTGCTCTGTAGGTCACCAATTCGCTAGCAAAAGGAATAAATGGGAATAATATTAGCTGGCAAAGAGGACAATGTCTTTTCATATCAAAACAGACGCAGGCGCAGACCGGACCACGTTGCGTATGAGCCATGTGAACCGAACAGGGCCAACACACACGTGTCCCTCTGTCTGGATGATTTGGGGCACTGGTGTTGTGGCACGGCCGTATTCCGTATTTGTATTCGGTGCCGGATTCGTTACCGTTGCCTCTGCTGTTGCCGCTGCTGTTGCCGTATCCGTATCCGTGTTGGCCGTAGTAGTAGTACTACGTGGTAGTTGTACGTGCAGAGCCGCTTGTTTTGGCCAAGTTTTTTGTGTCTCTTTGTCTTTTTGCGTTCGGTGGGTCAGCCAGCCAGCCAGCCAGCCAGCCGGGTGGCCTAAATGGGTCGCCGACAGTTGGCTGGCAGTGCCACACGGGCATTCCAGGCACTTGCAACGTGCCACGAGCGCTTTGAAACCGCAAATCACAAATAATTGTTGGCAAGAGTTTCGGATTTTGTTTTGAAATCCGAAAGCTGCACTTTTTGAAAGCCGGCCGGTAAGGTATTTACCTAAAACGCAATCCTTAAAAGACCCATTCAAAAACCCAAAAATCGAATGGCCTAAATCACAGCTCAAGTTTTCCGGTTAAGTTTTCCGGCCATAAAAGCGGTTTAAAATAAATACGTTTTTGTAGTAGAAACATATCCGAGTATATAAATATATATTTGTAGTGTGTGCTACGCAAAACTATGGTCGTGTGTACACACAAGGAGTGTGACCTTGGAGGGAGGCAGGCCAGGCTGGGGGTTGGGTGCTTTCTGGGTGGCCGAATGGGGCCGCTTGCATCGCCGGACCTTGAACATAAAGGTGTAAACTGAAGTCAATAACAGAGTAAGTTCTGCAACAAACCAAATGATATAACGATGCTCTATTATCTTAGGATTTTCGATACTACATTTAGAGTAAAAAATAGATAAAGAATAGATAATATAATAGATCAAATAATTTATAATATTTCGAGTTTCGAGTAAAATCTATCTTTATACAATTTTATTCCAATAAAAAGATACTTTTAATAAAACCAAATGCTGTTTTAAGAGAAAAGGTTTATTTAATAACAAGATATATTGATTTACAAATTATTTTGTTTCAAGAATGTATTTAAAAATATATTATTTAATACGTCAAGTCCCTCTTTCTCTATTTAAACCGCAAAAATAGATAAAAAATTAATTTCTGAACACATTCCAGCCTCAAAGACAAGAACTCAAAGGGATTATTCGATAACTGATAACGATTGACCGACTTCCGGAGTTCGGGACTCCAAGATCATTGCCAGAGAACCAGAGATGAACGGATGGATATCTGGATTGGTATTATTGTCCCTACACATATGGCACGGGCGATAGGAAATCCGGTGATAAGAAGCGCGACTGGTAAGTCACCCCTATACTCGTATGTACGAAATTAAACATTAAATCCGATGCATAAGTATTGAAAACCCTTTTTTTCATATTTATTTTTGTAGAGGCCCAGTAATACGGGCGACTTCCAGTCGCAAAGACGATAAGCCCGACTCTGTGTAATGATTTCTCTGACTTATATAATAAGAATTCTTCTGCGTTTATCATGCGGGCTGTGTGACAATCTGCCTTCGGAGAACTGACTCTATAATCGCTCGTATATATCCTAATATGGGTCCGAGAACATATCGCTATGAGTTCTGCGAAACCGAGCAGCATTAAAAGGCCGCTGTTCATTGGATATTAATTCAGTTCGCCTCCAGAAGTCATCTCGTATAGTTCGGTTATAGTATCCTTCTCGGAATCCTTATTTGTTCAGTCAAAAAGTGATAAAATCTCTCCAAGAAATACAAGTAAATTGTATGTCAGTCTCTCATTTGGCCTGCCTAGCTGACTTTAAATAAATATTGCTAGCTGCCTTGTGAAGGGCTTACGTGTGATTGCAATTCAACTTGAAAAAATGTATTAAAAATTCATTGTTTTCCCTATTTTTTTAAGTGAAACTTTTTTTTGCGCTCAAAGCTTATACAAATTTAAATTTGTGGCGCCTAAAAGCATCCCTGCTTACTATCGCACTAAATCCATAATCGATAAGTAAAATAATCGCCAATGGATGGCGCTAGTAATTGAAAATATACAATAAATAAGCCAAAATAACCGTATATTTCAACGAAAGAAAGTGTTACTTAACATTTAAATAAATATTTAAAGTAAACTTAATTCAAAAATGAATTGCAAAATCAACCTAAAAGCTACTATCAAGAGCAGCGGCAGCATTTTCCAACACTCCACCGACGGCGCTATCGAATGTCCCCCATCACTGCGTGTTGTCGCAGAACAAAAAAAAAATACTAAAGAACAGGCTCGGGAATTAAAGGAACGTTAAAAAATCAAGGAAAATCGCTGGGGCAGCGGCAACTGCAAAAACGGGAAAGCGCGCGTGCGGGCAGCGGACAAACGGTACGGCGACAGCAAAAGGAATCGCCAGCGGCGGCAGTGCGCAAATGTAAAATGCACGGAATATTCGCATGTGCAGTGTGATAATAAATAAACGCCACAAATCGGAGCGACGACGCAGGGGCAAACACACCAATACACACTTACACTCACACACACCCAAGTGCGCGTGTGTATTCACGATTTGTGTGTTTTTTTTTTCAAGTGTATTCCTGTTATCACAAAGCGAAAATAGTAAAAAACAAACAAAAAGGAGCTGAAAAAAAGGAGGCAATCGCCACAAAAGCAACAAGAAGAACCCACGCAGGTGCGTATGTGTGCGTGTGCCATAGACGCAGACGTGTAGCGGTAAATTGTCAATGTAAATTATTTTTTTTATTGCTGCCTCGCTTTGACGTTCTCTGCGCATTGGTTTCAATAGTCAGAGTAGCTCAAGTAACGGTAAACATAGTCCGTTTTGTTTCCATATTGC
Organism: Drosophila vallismaia; assembly: GCA_035047325.1. Classification (NCBI taxonomy): domain Eukaryota; kingdom Metazoa; phylum Arthropoda; class Insecta; order Diptera; family Drosophilidae; genus Drosophila; species Drosophila vallismaia. Next base: position 6,578,180 of record JAWNPU010000025.1, on the reverse strand, counting down.
ATGCGGAAATTCCCCCACAAAATATCCTGCGTACGCCACTGTTTATATGTATTATCTAATAAGAGACCAGAGGCTGGCGTTACAGCGGCGCCTTAAAGAAAACCCAACTGCGAGTGTCCGTAATTAAAACATGCGCCGCAGCAAAACTTTTGCTCTTCTCTAGGTGGCACGGGGCAAGTGGCAAGGGGCAAGGGGGTGGCCGTTGCCGTTACCATTGCATACATGGCGTATGCGTAACACATATTGCAAAATCCAATTGGGGTGCTCCCAATAAGAAGACTCGCATATTTTGCCCGTTCAGAGGCTGTGTTTATGTGTATGTGTTTGTGGCTGGCATAGGGGTTGCAACCGCCTCCCCCTGCCAACCATCCCCTGCCAGAAGATGGCAAGGGATACATACCAAAACACACATACTATCACGAAAAAATCTATGGCTCACACACACACGAACCCATGCAGATACACAGATACACAGCAGCCGGTGAGATTTTTTCCCAAAAAGCTTTGCCTAATAAAAAGGGACACTAGTGTTGGGTTTTTCGGGGGTGGTTGGGAGAATATTTCTCCATACGAGAACAAGTACAGTTCCAATTGGAATTGGAAGCAACGTATTTACATATTTTGTTTACAGTTGTGCGTGTTGTTTGTTGTTGTTTTTAGTGTTTGAGGTGGTGGGGTGATGGGGTGGTTGGTGCGCCGCCGCCACCGTCACTAACAAAGCCGCCGCATGCGTAACATATTCTGTTCTTTTCTTTTTTCGTTATCACCAAGACATTGTTTTTGTTATTGTAGACGCAGCAGCGTCAAGTACAAATACACAAACAGCAGTATGGCGAGAGAGAGCAGTGCGCGAAGAGCGAAGAGATAGAGCAAAATAGAAAAACAGCTATCGATTATATATTTGGGGGAGAGAGTGGGGGACATAGACAGAGAGCCAGTGGAGCAAGGGAGCTGCGCACGGTGGGGTCGATGGTTCGATGAAAATTCAAATTTGTTTGAACAAATATTTATATTATGATGATTCAAATTTATAAATATATTTTCTAAAAATATTGTTTCTTTTATATAGTTTTATATTTGTTTTTGATATATGCGCATGTCTGATCACACCCACTGTGCTGCTCCAGCATGCGCCGATTGCATCAGTGTGAATGTTTGCTACGCATGTGTGTTTACCGTACCGTTTGTGTCTGTGTGCGCTGACGCAGTGGGAGTTTGTTGTAGATGTAGTTGTTTTTGTGATAACAGGCGGTGGGCGCATGCACCCACCATCTCCCATTTCGCACCCACACAAGCATGAAGAAGACTCGCAAATCGAAAATAAAATCCCCAACGAGAATCTATAGATGCGGTTTTCCAATCACTATTCCCATCTGCTCTCTCTCTCTCTCCGGTTGTTTAAAAATAAAGCAGAGACGAAAAGTGGGAAGAGAGTGTCAGATGCATTGGAAAATTCTGTAATAATTGATAGGGCAGTGTGACCATATGCGCAAGCGCCCGGTATGACCTTGTCACGTATGGTAAACAGTTAAAATAATTCAGTTATCAAAGTTGCTTTCACGCACTGCTTACCCCGTTTGGGTGTGTATCTCTGAGCGGGTTGCCTTGACACGAGCTTGCAGCTTATAGCTTATAGCTTAGAGCTTGTAGCATGCTTCTCAGGGCCCTTGGCGCATTTGGCAGGAGAAAAGCGCTGCGCACGCAACCCCAAAAATCCGAGAGATACCGTACAGTGGAGGTCACATGAATGGGTACAGTGGAGAGTTAGTCGTTACTAAATATTATTATTTTATTAAATTATTTATGTTTTATCCTTCTCTTAGGGTTGTCATGTTATCAAACTGGTTCTGATAAATGAACTTTGACCCTTCAAAGATCCCCCTTCCTTAGGTATTATATAAGGGATGAAAAAATCAAGTTGATCTTTGAAACAAAACAAAAAAAAAGAAATATTATTTTATTGTTCCACTTTTTCGACCCTCCTCTGTGAACGGCTGCTTGGCACGCGCAGCACAAACAGCAGAGAACCACCCCTAATGGGGGGATGGGGTGATGGTGTTTTGGCTTTGGCCGAGCTCGAGCTGGTGGTGGCTGTAGGGGGTGGTGCGAGCAGTGCATGCGTGGCCATATGGGTTCAAGCACATCCAGTTAGGGGAGGGGGTTGGGGTGGTAAACACTGGAAGAGAATTCTTATCAGGGACTAAAGTCGAGCGTTGCGAGTTTGCGTGTGTATTTGTTGTGTCTTTTTTCAAACAGTGGTGGCGCATTTTTTTGGGCTTTTAGGGGTTGCACTTTGCGCAATCTGTGCTCTCGTTTCTCTCCTCAGAGAGGGTGGCAGTGCATCCGATAGTCTCTTTTTAATCTCCTTAACTTTCTTTTTGTTTTTAATTCTAGTTTTTGTGAAACCAAAAAGCCCGAGCTTAAAATTACAGGTGAGCTACTGCTCCTTGGCTACTGCTCTCTTTTGTGCTGCAAGGGGTGGTGGGTGGTGGGTGGCTGCTCATATGGTGGTCTCTTTCCCACCAACTTAGGGAGGTAAGCGCTTAAAAGCTTTGCCCTGTCAATATTGTTCTAGCTGACTCAGCACTTTTGGCCGGCAAAAAAGTTTGTCGGAAAAAAGCCAGTGCGGGGATTTGTATTTAAATATTTGATTGCCACTAAATAAAATCGCGGCAAAGTAGGATGGATATAGCCCGTAAGAGATAGAGATACAGAGGCCCTATATATAGCCATTTCATGTGGCCAAGTCGACGCATGGGCGCAGTATTGATTTTTCACTGCGTCGACGTCGCTGCTTTGTCGCAATCACTCCGTGGGGTGGTTTGCCTATTGCCCTCTCGTTCGTTCGTTCGCCCCCACACTGGCATGGCCTGGCCCAGGGGTAAACGGCTCGGCTCTCGGTCGCGCTCTCCCCGTCTCTCTGTCGAGTGCGCCATCTCGTTCCGGCGTCGGCGTCGCCGCTGCCACCGCCGCTGCGTTGCCGTCGTTGCTTTCCAAGTTTCTGAGCAAACGCAAATAGAACTTGAGCACCACAACAACAGAGACAGAAAACTGAAAACGGTAAACGGTAAACCGAACACCGAAAACCGAATCAGAAAAAAGAAAAACTGAAAACGGTAAACCAAAAACAGAAACACGGCAGCGCACCACCACCACTGCATCTCAGGCACCACACGGACGGATACGGTCGGTCACAAACGGACGGACAGCGGTGCGGTGCGGTTCTCGTTGGTCTCCGGAAAATATTCTTCAACCAAAGATTGTGTTTCCAAAATACAAAAAAAAAAAAAACGAAAATCCAGTGCAATTTATTTATATTTTATTTTTTTCACGTGTGAGAACGGTTTTTAGTGTTAAAAAAAAAAAGTGTGTGCCAAAAAAATATAAAAGGGAACCGAAATTCCAATTGGAATTGCTGCTATCAACCCCGTGTGCTGTCCAGTTGGAAATCAAAATAGCAAAGGCAAGCAACAAAAAAGAATTGATAATAAATATATATAAAATATATATATATTTCACGCGGAAATAATGCTTAGTTAGACAAAAATATATAAATACGAAAAAAAATAAATTAAATATATTGAGATTTGAACTTTTTATCAGTGCGCACGTGCAACGGCCCCCAAGAAAGTCAATCAGCGAAAGAGAGGGCACTATAGTGAGTGAAAGAGAGGGGTAGAGAGAGCAAGCAAGCGAATGAGTGATTCTCTGGGGGGGGGGAGCTTCTCCCTCGGAAGAAGCTGCCAGATTCTGCGCACTGCCAGAGAGCTTTATTTTTGTTTGTTTTGAAATTGTTTTTAAACAAAAAGTTAATACTTTCTAGAGAGAGAAAATAAATAAAAAGAAAGAGAAGGGAAAAGATTATTTAGATAAGGAGAGGTGATATAAGAAAGAAAGAGAGAGGGAAACCCTTAAAAGTACCCTTAAAGCACCCTTAAAAACAGGATTTTGGAAAACCTCAGTTCCAAAAAAAAAAAAAAAAAAAAAAAAGCAGAATATCAAAAAAGAAAGAAACACCCCCTGCTATCTCTTTCGTTTGGTGTCAGGGTCGCTTTTCCACTGATTAGGTTTTTCTTTTTTTTTTTTTTTAATTCCTATTTTGCATATTTTTTATTTATTTATTTTTTTTTTTGTGTCTCGATCTGCCTGCCCCACTCCTACCTACCACCTACCTGTGTGCCACATACGGGGCGCCGCGGCTTTTGTTCACCTTGCACCCGCTGCCACCCCTATCGGGATTTGCATTTCTTTGCGCCTCTCGAGTTGCTGCCGCCACCGCCGCCGCCGTCGTCGTTGTTTATCGTTGGCGTAAAAAACGAACCGAAAACCTTTAATATATGTATACGATCCCCAGCGATATAGCAACCGATCCCCGGTCCCTCGAGGCAAGGCAAGGCAGGCAGGGGGCCCTTTTTGGTGGCGACTCCGCAGCTAATCAGACAATGCTCGCTCGAGTTACAAAACGCGACAAACAGTTGTGCATACTCCTCGTACATATATGTACCCTTTTTTTTTTACTCTTTTTTTTACTCTTTTTTTACCTTTTTTTTATATAAATATTCAAGAAAATTCAAGAAAAAAAAAACAAAACAGTTTGGCTTCATTTTTTGTTCGTTGTTTGTTGTTTTTGATGTTTTTGTCGTATTATTGTTTTTGTTGTTGTTGTTTTTTCTTGTTCTTATTGTTGTTGTGGTGTTGCGCATGCGCGCTTTTGACCTGATTCACTTGCCGCTTATCAGCAATAAAAAAAAAAAGAAAGAAAAAAACGAAAAACAGGCGAACAAAGTTCCACAACTGTTGTTGTGCTTTCAGTGCTGCGATACCCTACATTCCAGATCCAAAGAAGGCCATATTAGTTAGAAATAAGACACTTTTTTACCCACAAAATATCTAGGGTTATCTCCGCTCCTTCTAGAGCTACGTTTGTCCTTTTCCTTCTTTGTTTTTTATGCATTTTTTTAGTAAAAAATTTAATATTATTTAGTAAGAATTTATATTTTTTTGGAATTTGTTACAAGTATGCAGGAATATCCTTTTTTTTATTTATTTTAAATACAAAAAAAAAACAGATTTTTTCGCTTCTAAACCATTTTTTGGGATTTTTTAATAGGAATACCTTAAAATGATAAAAAATTCGTGAAATATATTCAATTTTCAATATCAATATTCAATATATTACAAGTAATACCTTTAAAAAGTCGATAATTTTTGAAATATATTCAAAATGCGTCAAAAAATTAAGAATAGAACCAGGATTTAAAATAGGGTGGACCTTATCTATAGCTTTTAATCATCATTATGAAGAAAGTTTTCAGTAAAACCCAATAAAGCCCTTAAAAAGAAACCACAACCTACAAAAAAATTTATTTTTAGTAAAAAAAAACAACCTTTCGCGAGTACTGGGTATCACACAGTAAAATAGGGTGGACCTTAGATAGGTTACTAATGATAATTTTGTGTAAATCTTTAAAAAAGTCACTTAAAAAGCAAAAGATTCCCAAAAAAAATGGTATTTCTAATGAAAAAAAAACAACTCTCCCCTCGAGTACTGGGTATCAGACAGTGCTGTAGTCTGTAATTAGTCGCTATCAATGGGTCGCACCGAGAGGAAGGAAACAAAATTTTAGAGACAAAAGTTTTTCTAAAATTTATTTGCTATTTTTTAACATTTTTCTAACATTTCTTTGTCATTTTTTTTCGTCCTTTACAGCTCTTCCTATCACACTGCGCATGCGAATAAGGAGCCCAAAGGACTAGCTTTAAGGATCAAAGAAGGAGGAGAGGAACAGAAGGAGAAAGCAAACAAAGGGAGGAGAGGAACAGAAGGAGAAAGCAGACAGAGGGAGGAGGAGCTCAAGGACCCCACACACACACAGACAAACTGGCCACCACAAGCTATCGGCTGGTCGTTGCGCCGGCGGGAAGCCAGCGAAGTTCCGGAGGCAATGTGGTGGTGACCACGACCACGTCCGCGGGTGGTGGCAACTCTGGCGGCGGGAATGCCAGCGGCAGCAGCTCCGGGAGCGGCCTGAATGTCACAACCATCACCACAACCGGCGGTGGGGGAGGCGGACAGCTCCAGAGCGGCGGGAGCAGCTCGCAGAGCAACGGAACCACCTACAAGATCGAGATGATCGACGAGGACATCCAGTCGCTGGGCTCCGACGACGATGACGAGGATCTGATCAGCAGCGATGGCAGCCTGTACGACGGCGACCTTGGGCCGCTGCCCGTCAACGATGACGTGGCCCATCAGCTGGCGGCCGCCGGTCCGGTGGGTGTGGCAGCTGCCGCCGCCATTGCCAGCTCCAAGAAGCGCAAGCGTCCGCACTGCTTCGAGACGAATCCTTCGGTGCGGAAGAGACAGCAGAACCGGCTGCTCCGGAAGCTGCGCGGCATCATCTACGAGTTTACGGGACGTGTCGGGAAGCAGGCTGTGGTCCTGGTGGCCACGCCTGGCAAACCCAACACTAGCTACAAGGTTTTCGGGGCCAAGCCGCTGGAGGATGTGCTGCGGAATTTGAAGAACATTGTGATGGACGAGCTGGACAATGCGTTGGCCCAGCAGGCGCCGCCACCGCCCCAGGACGATCCGTCGCTGTTCGAACTGCCTGGCTTGGTCATTGATGGGATTCCCACGCCTGTGGAGAAGATGACCCAGGCCCAGCTGCGCGCTTTTATTCCGCTGATGCTCAAGTACTCCACCGGCAGGGGGAAGCCTGGTTGGGGCAGGGAATCAACGCGACCGCCTTGGTGGCCCAAAGAGCTGCCCTGGGCCAATGTCCGGATGGATGCTCGATCGGAGGATGATAAGCAGAAGGTTAGACTCGGACTTTTTGCATAAAATGGAAGTTAATCCTTTTTGTTTTTCTCGTGGAACTCTAGATTAGCTGGACACATGCTTTGCGGAAAATCGTGATCAACTGCTACAAGTACCATGGACGGGAGGATCTGCTGCCCACTTTCGCCGACGATGAGGACAAGGTGAATGCTTTGATCTCGCAGTCGGGCGACGAAGACGAGGACATGGAGCTGTCGAATCCCCCAACCATACACACCGTCACCACCATGACACCCCCCTCGGGCAATAGCAATGTAAGTTTCCTTTTTTTTTTTACTATTTTTTTTTTGGTCGGAAAAAGTCGGAAATATCAAAATATATCTAAATACGATTTCATAAAATCACACACTAACTCGCATCTCTGGCATCTCTGGCATATTTGGTAATGCATTCCACCTACTAATCCCAACCATCAATCGATCCGAATCCAAATCATATCCCCAAGCAGCAACCGCAACAGGTCAACGTGGTCAAGATCAACAGCGCCGGCACAGTGATCACCACGCACACGGCCCAAAGCAATACACCGGCGCCAACGATCATCCAGAGCACCAATAACCAGCACGTGACCACCACGGCCACGCTGCCCGCCTCCACCAAGATCGAGATCTGCCAAGCGCCCGCTCCGCAGCAGCAACAGCAGCAGCAACAGACGCAGCAGCAGCAGCAACAGCAACACCATCAGCAACACCATCAGCAACACCACCAGCAGCAGCAGCAGCAGCAACAGCAGCAGCAGCAGAGCCAACACCACCAGAGCAGCGGACTGAACAGCACGGTGCACATCCAACCGGTGAGCGGTGGTCAGCCGCAGACCATCCAACTGACCACGGCCAGTGGGACGGCCACGGCGACGGCGGTACCGACAACAGCCGCTGCCGTAAGTGCCGCTGCTGCCGCGGCAGCTGCCGCCCAGTCGAATGCCGCCCAAACGGTCACTGCCCAGCAGATCGCCAATGCCCAAGTCTGCATCGAGCCCATAACGCTGAGCGACGTTGATGTTCGTACTAATCCGACTAATCTATACCCTCTAAGTCTAATCAGTCTGGGAAGCAGTTGGGTTTTGTCGAGACTACAGCGTGGTTGGGGTTAGGGTTAAGGCTAGGGTTAGGGTTTCTACTCCAAAAACTTTGTAATTTTAATTAAAAAAATAGGATAAAAGAGTAGAGGAAGATGAAATTTAACTTAAAATTGTTTAAAATCTAAATTTAAAGTCTTAGTTTATGGAAAAAATCATGTTGAAACATGTTAAAACGTGAATTGTTTTGTAAATTTCATGTTAAAACGTGAATTGTTATGTAAATTTCATGTTAAAACGTGAATGGTTCCTTCATTTCATGTTGAAACATGTTAAAACGTGAATTGTTCTGTAAATTTCATGTTAAAACGTGAATTGTTCCTTTATTTCATGTTAAAACGTGAATTGTTCCTTTATTTCATGTTGAAACATGTTAAAACGTGAATTGTTCCTTTATTTCATGTTGAAACATGTTAAAACGTGAATTGTTATGTAAATTCTTGTATTTCTAAGGAAGAAATGCCTTAAGAAGACATTCTTATAGAAGCTATAGATCATTCATGGTTAGAAAAATCTAAAAGATTGTTTACAAGAAGATAAAATCAAACTAAACTAAAGTTTATTGATTACGAATCTATAGAAACTTTCTGTAAAACATGTTTAAACGTGAATTGTTCTGTACATTCTTGTGTTTCCAAGGAATCTCACTTGAAAGTTGACTTTCTTATAGAAGCTATAGATGATCGAATGATTAATCCCAAAACTATTTTCAAAAACCATGCCACAAAGTCCCGACAAGTTCCAACTGTTTTCCACAAAAAAACAAACTATTTTTCTTTAACTTTCTTAACTCTTTTTCTTTTGGCTCAAAGTTTTGGTTGGTTTAATTACTTTTGATGTTGTTGCTACCAAAATCATTTGCCTTTTTTTTTCCCCATATTCTAACGACAAAGCTTTTTTCTTTATATTATTGTTTGACCTCTGACCTGATTGATCCGATTTGATATGATTTTTTTGTTTTATTTGTTTGTCTTTCTTTTGCAGCTGGTTTGTGTGCAAATGCGATTGCAAATGCGTTTGCACATCGACTACATCGACTTATTGGTTATTTTCATCATAATTTGCATCCAAAATATTCGCACATGTAATTACAATTGCTGGCACTTCAAAAAAACAAAACAAAAAATACCCTGTACCCATTACAATGTCACTCAATATACATGAATCATTATTTTAAAATGTATTTTAATATATAATTTGTGTTTCATTTGGTTAGTTTTTTTGACGCATTTTGTTGTTTCTTTGTATTTGATTTTTTTTTTTATCGAAACTTTGAATGCTTTAAGCAGAGATTAATTGATTTTTTGTGTATTTCGTAAACAGTACACCACGCAGACGGTCCTCTCGCAGAACGCCGATGGCACTGTGTCCCTGATTCAAGTGGATCCCAATAATCCGATAATTACGCTGCCAGATGGAACCACCGCCCAGGTCCAGGGTGTTGCAACGGTGAGTGTGTTTGAGGATTAATAATAATAATAAGGATTCATAAGGAACTCTTATTTCCAATCTATTTCCAGCTGCATCAGGGAGAAGGTGGTGCCACCATTCAGACCGTGCAGAGTCTCACCGATGTCAATGGCCATGAGAACATGACCGTCGACCTAACTGAAACGCAAGATGGCCAAATATTCATCACCACCGAGGATGGTCAGGGTGAGATTTGGATTATTCTTTATCTTCTTGAAAGTTTTTATAACATTTTCCTTTTTAATTTTAAAGGCTATCCCGTGTCGGTGAGCAATGTGATCTCGGTGCCCGTCTCCATGTACCAATCCGTGATGGCCAACATGCAGCAGATAACGAGCAGCGACGGCACCGTGTGCCTGGCCCCCATGCAGGTAGATACCAGTGCCACCCGTAGCACAGTAGCAGCCGCCGCAGGCGGTGGTGCCGCCAACTTTGCGGGTGTCCAGTGTTACTCGCTGATTAGTGCGGGCAGCGCGGTGGCAAGGCGGGGCGGTGGTGCGACGTTGGTGGGTCAGCCGGCCACCTTGCAGGCGGCGCCGGGGGGCAGGTATTACCTGGCGGCGACCACCACCAGCGCCACCGCCGCCAGTGTCAGCGTCGGAACCGGTGGTAGCACTACTTTTCCCGGGCTTTCCACACCCCACTCTGAGAATAATAACAACAATGCGCTAGCGAATAACAACAATAGCATTAAGATGCCATTGCCCATTGTCCTGGCCACGCCCGCAGTGGCCCAGGTGGCCAGTACGCGATCCAGCACCCGAAGGGGAGCGAATGCAGGGGAGCTAGCAGCTGGATCGGGTGGAGGATTGGGAACAGGAGCAGCCGTTGTCCAGAAGCGTAGAAAAGCAGGCAAAGCCAAATCCAGTACAAAATCGATTGATGCCACCGGCACATCCTCCTGCTCGTCGTCCTCCATTCGATGCGTGGACAGTGCCAGTTTGACGAATTTTCATTTGCAGTTGCCTGCAAAAACCATAAAACTAGAGCACTTTGAATAGGTTCCAAGCCTCCCGACCTCCCGACCTTCCGACCCAATCTCCCCTCAAAGAAGAATCCAGCCCATCTCGAATCTAGTCAGAAAACATAAACAGCTTTGCACAAAAAACTAACTAAAAACAAAAAAACGAATGCACTTGCCATTTAAACTTTAAACTTGGTGCAACACCAATCGTGAATGCCAAAAAAAAAACTATAAAAAAAAAACAAATAATTAGAGAAAGGATATAGAGAATAGAGAGTAAGCTCTGATTGAATTTAGGGAAGCCAAATCGAAACCATAATTGTTGATAATCGAAACCAAAAATCAAAACTATATAAAACCCACATGCAGCATGTTCCTAGAGCTACAAATTTAGGAATAGAAAAGTTGTCTGAATCATAAAAAATATAAAATACGAATAATGATTAGTTTAAGCTGATGACCTGACCCCAGAAGGTGATGAAAAATGTGCACATAATCTTGCTTAGAAACGTAGAGCGCCACACACAAACCAAATATTAACCATAGTAGTTGTTTCATTTAAGTTTAAAACTAAAACTAAAAAAAAAAAACACTTCACTGGAAGTGGCTTGGATTAGTTTTTAATAATTATTCTTTAACTTGTTAAGTAGTCAAGAAAACAAAACGATCGTCGCAGCCACTTAGTTTTAGATTGAATTTTGTGAATTTTAAACCCCCTGGAATAACACCCAAAAAAAAAACGTAGTCAAATCGCATTGTAAATGCATTAAGGAACAGGAGCTATATATGTTGTATATCATTAATCTATATCCTATATATATTGTCTGGAGTGCATATTGATTTAGTTTATGTTGATCTATTATTATCATAATTGCTATTGTGTTTTGATTGATTTCATTTTTAATACTTACTATTATCATTATTATTATTATTATTATTATTATTATTATTGTGTTTAAATGTTTGATTTGATATGTATTTTTGTATTATATATATATATATATATTTTATTGCAAATAATTTTTAAGTTGTAGACCAAATTTTTTTTTTATTCTCTTAACACATTGTGAGGAAAAGTGCAAAAAAAAAAAGCCAACAAACTTTATTGAATAAATCTTTTGTTGTTGTGATTTGATTTTAATTTGTTTTATTCTCTGATATATTTTTAATAATTCTGCTTTTCATTTATAGATATGATTTAATTTAAACTGAGTTTCTGTAAGTATGCTTTAATTTTTTATCACCAAAAAAGCACTGGTTTTGAAGGATATAAAATATTGTATTTTAAAACCTTTTAAGAGTTTTTTATTAATAAATGTATTTTCTTTTCTGTTTTAATAAAAGGTGGAAAACGGCGATCAACTGGAAACAATTACCGTCTCTCCGGGCATGCATCAAATGATGATCCAGGGAGGACCCGGACAGGAACCCCAACTGGTCCAGGTGGTCAGTCTCAAGGATGCCACACTCCTCAGCAAGGCCATGGAGGCCATCAACTCCGGCAATGTTAAGACAGAGGACACGATTATTATGGAGCAATAGCTCGAGCCCATCGACGCCATGATCTCGCCGGGTTTGAGCGAGTGACTTGGCGGCTCTCCAGGCTAACTAACCAGCTAACTATCCCGGATCGTTCCACGAGGTACCTGGTACCTGTCCAAGGAACACCGCATCTAGTCGCCCGATTTCTAGTCAAGAGAGAGCGCTTTCTGTATAAAAAAAAAAAACAAACAAACAAACAAACCGATCAACCCAGTCTAGTCTTCGCGTAGTAAATTATCTTTAAATTAACTTTAAAAACTCCATATAGTTATCGATGTGTGTTTTTTTTTTTTGTCATCTTATTAAGTGTATTTTTTTTTATTATTGATTTGGCTATATAAATAGTTCAATTGTGGGCTGGCTACTCCGAAAGCTATTAAATATATCGTACTATACATATGCCTATGTCTAAGCATTATAAGCGTTACTTGTACGTATACAGCTCTTATATATTAAATATACTATATAATGTTTGCAATAATTAATCGAATGAGCAAAACAAGATGAAAAATTAAGTAAAAAAAGAGTTTACAAAATATAAATATAAATATACGAGTATATATAAAATTTAGGAAAACTGAGGCAGCCCCTGCACAGCCTCCAATGCAATGTAAACAGAGAGCATCACTTTAAATTTAATTAAATTATCTAATTACTAATTACGATAACGAACCTATGCATAATTATCAAATAAAAATGAAAAGTGTATGTGAAGCAAAGAAAATCAATCAGTTTTGGGCAGGATGCGGCTTTTAAATTGTTTCTTTCTCTATAAGTTTTTTTTTTTTTGGTGGCCCATCGAAGCAGGAAACCTGGTGACGTGAATGATGCAACAATCCGGAAACAATCGCTGGGAAGGTGAGAGCCGACGACGACGGACGATCTGACTAAACTGCAGCTTCGATACAAAAATTACAGACACACACCAAAAGTATCATAAGTTCATAGTGGCGGGAAACACGTTTTCCCCATTCGGCGGCCTCCCATTGTAATTTAAATGAAAGCCAAAGCCAAAGCCAAGCCAAGCCGATACGTTGACCCGCTGCTCCACTACACTACAAACCACACTTTGGGGCACAAACACCGAGTGTGTGTATGTGTGTGTGTGGGGAGGCTGTGGACATCTGATGTCTGGCAGACGCTTTGAGGCGCTTTGGGAGGCTGTGCAACTGCCTCTCCAACTGGAGATCATCTGCTGCTGCTGCTGCTGCCACTGCCCCATCCCTCCATAGGTCGAGGTTGTTGTGCTTCCTCGTTGCCATCGCTGCCATTTGCTCGTTGCAAGTTGCTAGTTGCAAGTTGAAAGTGGCAAGTTGCAAGTTGCAAGTTGCTCGTTGACTTAACCATTGATTTTGCTTTGGTTTTTTTTTGTCTGGCACTGTGGAAATTTATTCTTTAATTTGGTTTAATGGCTTTATCTTTTTTCCAAAAATCGGCTCAGTGTGATTTTTAGGCTTTTCTTCTAGTTTTTTAGTCATATTTTGAATAATTTTTAACCGATTTTGGAATGTAATACCATTTTGGAATCAGAACTTCATTCTTCTCCGATCTGCATTTAAAGTTTTGGGAAATCGAACAAAAAAATTTCGACCCATTTTTTCCGAATTTTGAAAGGGGTACCATCATGATTTTTTGCAAAAATCGAGTCAGTGTGATTTTGACGCTTTTCTTCCACTTTTTTATGAATATTTTGAATAATTCGTAACCGATTTCAAAATGGAATACCATTCTAGAATCAGAACTTCATTCTCCATCGATCTGCAATCAAAGATTTGGGAAATCGAACAAAAAAATTTCAACCCATTTTTTCCGAATTTTCAAAAGGGGTACCATCATGATTTTTGGCAAAAAATCGATCGAAATTTTTTTGGTTATATTTTTTTAATATTTGGATGCAGATTAATAAAATTGAAGCGCTGATTCAAAAATGGCATTTCGTTTCAAAATCGATTGAGAAATGGCTCAGATATTCGAAAAAAAACTGTTAAAAAATGGAAATTTTAGATTTTTGAAATATGGGAAGTGGAAGCTTTGTTTATATTTTATTTAAAATTAGATTTATTTAATCATATTTATTTCTCTAAGCTTAATTACCTTTTTTGCGCTTATAAATTCAAACATGTTTTTGAAATTACTTAAAAAAAAGGACAAGAATTTCAAAAATTTGTCGGAGTTTGGAATTTATTTTTTGAAAGTGTGCCAGGCAGTATGTGGCTTTATTTGGATAGCATCTTGAACGCTTTTGAATTTGAATAATCCGCAGAGATAATATGAGTTTTCTTCTTGCCGCCGAACGATGATGCGTTTGTTGCGTCTCCAGACGGCGACTTGCAACTTTGCAACAAGCATTGCGTCTGCGACAGTGCAATTGACGGCGGTTTGTTTAGTTTTTCGACTTTTCGTCGTGTTACCTTTCAACAAAAAAAAAAGTGAATAAAAAAAGATGGAAAAAAATTGTGTAAGAGTCGCTGGGAGGCTGAGATGGGAAATTTATTGTGTCGTTCATATTGCACTTTCCTCGTCAACGACCGCATCTGCATTTGCTTTTTGCTTTTTGCATTTTGCATTTACATTTCCATCAGCAATTAGTGAAGTGAAGTGCCACCGTCACGCCCACTAAAATAGCGCGATCCACGCCCTCGATGACAGTGTAATGAGCCGAGTATACGTTGCAAGTACGAGCCTGGGCTGCATATTAATTGCAAACTACTGTTGTTTATGTTTTCAAAATAAAAAGTTATGCCATCCATTACGCATTTTTCCTCATTTTCAATCTGTTTGGGATTATGTGAGATTGGAAAAAACTTGCACTTCTCCAAAGGTCTTGAGAAATAGTCGAAAACTGTAAAGAAAACCAACGCCCTGCCTATAAATCATTTCCCAATTTTTATCTTTTGGTTTAGCAAAAAGTCAGACTTTTTTAAGCGGCTTTTTTTTAACAGCTTTTGTGCTCTGACAGGGTAACGGTATTATGGTTTTCCTAAAAAGTGGCTAAATTTATGTAAAATGATTAGTTTTTGGCGACGTTTTAATATTATTGTATTTTATATACATTTTATTCCAATTTTGTAATTATGCAATAAACAGAATCGGTTGACTATATCCTATAGTTTTTTTTATGTATAAATAACTAACTTTTTTTGGGGAGAAGGAAGTTACCCTTTTTAAACCCTTTTCCTTAAAACTCTTTTCTTTAATCTTAGAAAATTCAATAGAAAAATTAGGGATTAATGGAGAGCCTTTAAAATTTGGTATCTTTCAACTTTGTTTTTTTTTTTTTATTCAATAAAGACTTTCCAAAACATAGAGTACTAAAATGTTTTTAAAAAATAAAAACTAGAGTAAAAAAAAATGTATTTAACTTTGAAAGCCTACCCAAAAAACCACCTCCCCATCGTAAATCTTTTCATACAAGGAAGATCAGATTTAATTTATGTCTTGGTTAAAGGCTACTATTTATTACATTTTATCCGCCAATTACCATGTGGCAGTACCCTCCTTCCTCCTCCAAAGCAATCCAAAAATATTGTGACTAATCGTGAGATTTTGGACAATACGCGTCTGAGACTTTTTGTGGTTTTGTTGGTGGTTTTGTTGGGAAACCCCGATTCGGCATCGTCACGCCCGAAATGATGGATTGGTGGATTGGTGGATTGGTGGATTGGTGGACGAGGATGACGGACAATGGCCAGGAGGCTGATGTTGGCCAGCCTAATCCAATGGGCTTTGTCATCGTTTTGGGGGCAAATTACCATTAGGGGCGATCCAGCCAGATGCAAATCAAATAATGCCAAACGCCGCCACAAGTTGCAAGTTGGGCTGATACAGCCTGTTGTTGTTGCTGCTGTTGCTGCTGGATTATGCAATGGGAAAGGTGCAGCAACAACAGCTTTGGGATGCGCCGATGCTATACAAACAAAACTTTTGGCCAGATGCGACAAACGAATGCATTTTCAGTTATGAGTCGTCTGGCGGCAGCTTTCGCCTGCCACCGAAAGTGAATCCAAATCCGGACTCGAATCCGAAGTCAAGCCGCAGCTTTAGGTCCATTCCCAGTTCCCAGTTCCCAGTCCCTGAAGGCCTCCGTCCACCCACCCCAATGGCCCCTGCCTGACTAATGGCAACGATGATGCGGCAGCATTTGGCCCACATTGCTGCAACATCCCCAGCTTACACAGGAAGAAATGTTTGGGAGTTGTTTTTATTCTCACTTAAGATCTGAAAAGTATATGTTTTTATTTATGATTCTGTATCGCTTTGTATTTTCTCTCAGTGCTTCTCGAACGACCGCACGGCAGAGTATGGAAAATGGTTTTTCCTTTTGCTTTTCGGCCTGCGCTTCGGCAGCCGCGCTTTTCCGGTTAATCTTACATTTTCGCTCTGCCCGCCTCAAGACTGCAACTTGCAACTTGCAACTGGCTACCTGCAACCTGATGGTGATGGTCTTTTCGTATATAAACCCGGCCTGGCACTGGTGTCATGTCAGTTGTGGATTCGCCGCGTTCCCCAGAGCGCACTCGACAAGTTCAACCAAGCAAAGCGTTCCAAGCTATGAAAGTACGGCAAGGATTCCAAATATCCTTAAAATATTACGCATACGCACTGTGGTGCTCTTTCTTTTTTTTGAAGTGTTCTCAAAAACAGTGAAGTTCTTTTGTTCTGAATCCGAGCGAAGTGCCAAATCAAAGTGCCGAGTATTTGGTGATCAGGATCACTTTTTTTTAGTGGATAAACCTTTTGTCCTTCTGTCCGTTTCCGATCTCCCAGTTTTTAAGCTACTAATTTTCCTATTCTAGTTTATTTTTTATTTATTCAGGATATACCTAAGTTGGAATGTATAGAATCTAACGACTATAACCTATAGATTCAATATGACTTTAAATTGTAACAGAGAGAGTATAGAAAGTTGGGAAGAGTTTCTTTAAAGAGTTTCTTTGGGAACTGTCTTTGTAAAGTTCTGCTTTTCAAAAAAGTCTTTCAAGGACTTTGGATTATATTTATGTTCCTTTTTAGTTTGATCCTTAAAAAGTGTTTCTTTGTTTTTGCAGGCCTTTGTGTGTCTTTTGATCATTGGAGTGGCCAGTGTGTCAGCCAAGCCCAAGCCGGGCGGTGGCGGTGGCTGGTCCTCTGGTGGAGGAGGAGGAGGAGGTGGTTGGTCTTCCGGCGGCGGTGGAGGTCATGGCGGCGGCGGTGGCGGTCACGGAGGAGGCGGTGGCGGCGATGTCCAGATCATTAAAGTGATCACGGAGGCCGGAGGTGGCGGCGGAGGTGGCGGTTGGTCGTCTGGAGGCGGAGGAGGCGGTGGCTGGTCTTCAGGAGGCGGAGGCGGTGGTGGCTGGTCCTCGGGCGGCGGCGGAGGTGGCCATGGAGGCGGCGGCGGCGGTGGAGACGTGAAGCTCATCAAGATCATCAGCCTGGGCGGCGGCGGAGGAGGAGGCGGAGGTCATGGAGGCGGCGGTGGCTGGTCCTCTGGCGGCGGAGGCGGCGGTGGCTGGTCCTCTGGCGGCGGAGGCGGAGGCCATGGAGGTGGCGGCGGCGGCAGCACCAAGGTCATCAAGATCATCAAGCTAAGCTCCGGCGGCGGCGGTGGAGGAGGACATGGCGGTGGCGGCGGCGGTGGCTGGTCTTCCGGCGGTGGAGGTGGCGGCGGCGGCTGGCAGCCTGCCGGTGGCTGGGCTTAATCCACTGAGAGAAAAATCTTAATCTCACAAAACAGAAACGAAAGCCCCATTCAAGGCCAAGACTTGTAAATAATGTAAATAATCAGAAATTGTTTTTTTTTTTTGTTTTGTTTGTTTTTTGTCACTCAGCCCCCAAGAACTGTTATCGAATTACACAAAAACCGATTGCCTGGTAAATAAATTTTTATATAAATAAAATTTTTGCATTTTCCAGGCACACATTTTGTAATAAATAGGCGGCCGAGACAATAAATGCACATTCAATTGTTATATTTTCGTGGTTTTTTATTTCAACTTTTGGGGGTTTTTATTAAAACATAAATATTGAAATATATTCCTAATATATATTTTTCAATATTTTATATAAATTTTATTAAATATATTTCTTTGGTTTCCCCAAAAGTATTCCCTGTCCAACAAAATGCAACGCCTAAAAGTATTCAATTTGGTATTTCAAGTTTTTAACAGAATAACTTGTAATAAAAAATAATGTATTTAGAATGATATAAAATAAATATAAAAAAGGCAATTTTTAAACATGTTACATAGTATTTTATTATTTTAACAAGTCGGGAACCGTCATTTAAATATCAAATCAAAAGTTTGTCGCTAAACCTTTTTTAGAAATATTTAGAAACAAACGATTCGAAATGATTTGGAAATTTTGAATTTTTTTCTATTGTTCCAATTTTGTAGAATTTAAAGTCATTAATTAATATAAAAATATCTGGCTAGGGGCACGTTGAGGCTGCAGGATCCGGCGCCGGGACGTCTACGGAGTTTCGGTTATTTTTTTATTGATACAAAATGTCCAGAAGCGAGAAGAAATACTGAAAAAGCGACGATTTTGTAGAGTTATTGGTTCGTTGTGTTTCCGTCGCTGGTCCTGGTTCTGGTGTCGCATCATCCTCGGACTCATCCCTGTCCTCCGCTAGCCACTTGGCTACAAATAGACGTCCCTCGACGTTCACGGTGCTAAGGCGCTGCTCGAACTCCTCGTAGGAGACCTCCTCACGGGTCATGGAACCAAAAGCTTGACGTTGTAGGAGCTCCAGTTCCGCCTCTAGTTCTGGTGGAAAGATAGCATCAACGGATGCGACATTTGAAGTTGATTGATTTTGGGCGAGTTCATCTTGCTGGGACTGAGCCTCTGTGGATGGACATGGCTGAGGTTCGGGCTTCTGGAGCCCTTGTGTATCTTGAGTAGACAATAGATTGCGCATCACAAACCGGAAATCGTCGCGTGTAATCCGGCCCAGGCCGCGAGTGTCGAACATCTTGGAGAGAAGACGCAACTTGTGGGCGCGAGTGTCGCGGCGCTGGGTGGCAGTACCTCCAAATTGGGGCATCATGAATGTGGTACAAGTATCCACGAACTGGGCGAAGTTAAGCCGGGCAGCCGGATTACGGGTCGGAAAGAAAGTATCGACGATCTGGCGGTGCAACGGATTTTGGACCAGTTCCGGTATGCGAAGAAGATCGGTCGGGGTCAGGTAGCCATGCTGATGACGATCCAAGGCCCGGAAACGGGTGTGAAGTTGTTCCAGTTGCTCTCCAGAAAGTCCAGTTGACTCCTGATGGCGCCGCACCTGCGCGGGGGTCAGCTGTCGGCTGCCTATTGATCCCATGCCGCCGTCGTTCCAATCCCAGTTAAAGTTGCCCACAAAATGCCCGTTTACGTTGCCGTTCCGGGACATAGATTATGTTTTATGTTATTTTCTATTCGAAATCGAATCAAAAAAAAATGATGTAAAAGTTCTCCGCTGGCAACACGGACAACACACGGACTATCACAGCTAGGGGCTTAGACAGGTTTTTATGTCAATTTGAAATTCATTTCAAGGCTAATGCGATGGGGGTAAAAAATTTGCACTGATTGCTATGTTTTTTTTATTTGGAAACTAATTAAATTCATTTGTTTTTTTAAATATATATTTTATTTGTTTTTATTTGTATAATTTGCCATGAAACCCCCAAGCTATTTGTAATCCCTGATTGGGTCTATAGATCATCGTCAGACAGATTTTTAAAGGGGACTTTCTACTTGGCGGAATGACCTTGGCGGGCAAAAGAAATGGAAATAATGGAGGAGGAGAACTCTATGGCTCTATGGCTGTTTGGCTCTTTGGTTGGCATTATTTCTGTGTCATTTTCATTTGTTGACTTTTGCAAAATGCCGCATAAATCAAAACGGGAGCCGTCAAGGTCATTAACGGGGAGGTGGTTCAGGGATGGGTGGGCCAAAGCTACTTCCGCGCCATCGTCGTCGCCTCTGACGCACTATATATAATATATATACATTAAGAAAAATATATATTTTTAGTCCACCCACGCCACCTGATACCCTGGCCCCTTCCCCTTTTGAGATCTCCAGAGGCGGCGGAGACGCCACGGTGCGTGCGCCTTGGCCAACTGCCAGTTGACAGTTCCTCCGGCCCTTCCACCCCCACTCCCCCAACCCCGTTCAGCCCCGCCGGTCCTGTCGACCATCTTAATTGGCCCGCTTTCGTTGCGTGCCGGCCTGTCCGACTGGAGGGCAAGGTGAAGTCTAATCGAGTGCAAACAAAAACAACTAAAAAACAGAAAACAAGCCAACAAGCTCCTGGTAAGTAGAAAACATTTTATGAACTAGATTCCCATCAAATTCAAATATATTTAGTTTATTTTTAATGGATTTTCTCTTCATTAATTATGAGCTCTTTATTTTTTTTAGGTCAGACTCAAACCAAAGTTGGGTTCTTTTTAAGCGGAGACACAAAAAAAGGGACTTTTTTAAGCCAAGACTCGGGGTTAGTTTGGACATGAACCAAGGAGAACAGAAAGAGAAAAATAAAAAGACAGGCCATTAATAATAATTATAAATAATAATGTAAATCATTTAGTTTTTGGAAACCACATCCCCCCACGTCCTTGAGGACACTCACCACACACCAGTTGTCACTTGCCAGTTGCCAGATGATGACAAATAAATAGCAATTGAAAAAAATGCAATTGGCCTGACCTCTGCGTCTATGATCGAGCATACAAATTGCGAATATGCTTTGCATATAGAATCGCGCGATCCGAATGCGGCTAAAAATACAAAAAAGCGAAAAAAAATAACAAAACCGAAACGAACACACTTCTTTTACATTTTTCGACGATCGCCGGACGTTTCAAGCCAATTCCACTTGCAGCTGAGTAATGCGCCGAAAGGCAGGAAAATAAAACTCATCATATATATGAGTTTAAAATGAAATGAAAAATGCGAGCCACATGCCGTTGGCTGTCCGTCCGGCTGAAAAAAAAGAACCCCCTTTCTCCCCTTTCTCCGCCAGAGAACAAAATCGACGAAATGCTTGGCGAGTGTCAAAAACGCGTCAAGATCAAAGCGAGAACAAAATTTCACCGCCCAGTTGCCAAATGCAACAATAAATTGGCCAAAAACACATCTACATAAACAGGTATTCATATATAGAGACAGATTTGGCCAAAAAATTAGTTTACTTTTTTGTGGTTTTTGTTAAGGGAAATTTGTTGGCAGTTGGTAGTTGGTAGTTGGGTTTGGGTTTTGGTCTTGGCTAGGGGGGACTTTATTTTTGTGAATTTTTGTTACCTTTTTAGAGAAGGATTTGTCCTTTTTAAACCTTGTCCCTTTTAAACCTTTTTATTCTTTTTATACCCCAAAAATTACTTTATATTTTTGGAATACATTAAAAGTTTTTAATTTCTTGTTCACCATTGTTGGGCAGAATCTTACCGCAGAATTCCGTATTTTCCTTTGGCGCGTACAAATTGCACGAAATGTTTTTTGTTTGTTCAACAATTTGCGGCCCAATGCGGCCATATGTCCGAGTGGCCCGTATCCCCGTTCTTAGCCCGGTTTCCCGGCCAACGATGACTCAGTGGGCTTGCGTTCGAATTGGTGTTTGGTTTTTGGTTTTGGTTTGATTTGGTTTTGGTTTTTAGGACTCGTGTTGCACAGATGCCGATTATTGCCACACTGATGCGGCATAATGAGACAAGTTTAATGCATTTAAATGAACTCGATTACCGGGAATAAGGGTCTTCTGCACTTGCAACCAGCCCTGACGCTTTCCATATGGCCCGCAAGGCTATTTATTCACTTTTCTGGCATACAATTATCGAATGGAAACGCTCTGGGAATCAAATTAAATTTAAATTTAATAAATAATTATAATTAACATGTCAAAATAGACAACAAAAATAGTCTGGAAAATAAACTCATTTTTATTTTAAGCTAAAGTCTTACCAGTTTTTAATTTAAATCTAATTTATTCGATGGTTTTCATTTCGAATAGCTGGTTTTTGGGACACTTTTTTTTAAGAGCAAAGATGTTTGCAAACGAACTCATAAAATATTTATAAATAAAATTAATAAATTTTCTATATTTTAAACAATAAAATATATTCTCTAAATCTTGACATAGCAACTGATTTTTGGGTTAGTTTTACATTTAAAATAAATCAATAAAATATACAAATGGCTATTCAAATGTTAATTTATAACTAATATACATTTTAAAGCTTTTGTTGGCATTTGTACAATTTTTTTCGGTTTTCGGTTTCTCTTTCCTGTTACCTCAAAAAAATTCAATAAAAAGAGAAATACTGGTTCTTTTTCAGTGTAAAAACAACCATTAGATTAGCATATAAATATTTATTATTATTTAATTATGCCATTGTACAATTATAGAAATATAAAGAAATAAAAAAGGCAATCAAGGCATATTGGTTTCGGGTTTGTTCTTGTTTTTTTTTTTTTAATAATATTAATTGATTGAATTGAATGGCCAACCTGGAAACCCTCTAGAGATTATCTTTCCGGCCCCCTCTAGCCATCACCTGGCTGTTTTTTTTTTATTCGGATAAAAAGCGAAACAATAATAATATAATAATCAAAACATTTTAAGCGCCTCTCAAGGTTGGCTGGCGGGAAACGAGTTGGGGGCTGCAAAGCGGAAGGCGGGTCTCTTTAGGGGGGGATATTGTGGCGACACAAATTAAACAAAAAACAACAAAAACAACAAAAACAAAAGAGGTGGCGGGTGGGTGGGGTTGGGGGGTTGGGGGGTAGCGCCACACAAATGACAGGCAACAAATTGTAGAGCAACTTTTATTTATTTATTTTTTGTTTTTTTTTTGCTTTTTTACATTTTGTTTGTTTGTGTTCTGCTTTTTGCGTTAGTTTTGATTAATTAATTTCCTGACTAATTCATCCACAATGCCCGACTCGCTGGAGCCAAAGCAAATGTGCCAAAAAAAAAAAAACAGAAAAAACAGCCAAAAAAAAATATAGTAAAACCTGAAAAGTACAGAGAGTGAGATAGAACCGAAAAGTAATTGCGAATAATTGGAAATGATTGCGTTTTGGGTTTCGGGGATGCCAAAGGAATTCTTCTCTAATTTAAAACTTAAAAGAAAAGAGAATTTGGGAAATTTTAAATTAACAAAGAAGTTGCAAATAGTTGCTAAAAAAAAATACAGGGAAATATGCCACAGACTGGGGGCTTGGCTTAAATGCATTCTTAAAAATATTGCATTAAAAAATATTGTTTTTTTTTAACAATATTTAAAGGAACGCATGTTGGAGTTGCTCAAAAAAATACAGGGAAATTTGCCACAGACTGTCATTCTTGATGCATTGTTGAAAATGCAGCAGGAAAGCAAGAAATAAATTAATAAATTTAAGGCTTTTTTCAACAATATTTAAAGGACCTTATTGGCTATTTTCAAAACGCATATTTCTAGTTTCTAAGGGGCAGCTGTTTTGGCCACCTTTTGGCCTGCTTTTGGCCACCTTTTGGCCTGCTTTTGGCCTGCTTTTGGCTGTCATAATGTCATAATGGAAATTAGGAGCAAGTTCGTGAAATTTAGAAACGACCTTCGGGCGGAATATGACATATGTACCGCCAGAGATATATACAAGTATTATTAGTCAACTCGGATTCGGGTTGATGTGAAGACGACGACGACGACGACGACGACGACTCATCTTTTGTTTTTATTAATTCTGATCGGTATTCGGTATTCTATGGTTATTGTTTTTATTGTTTTGGCAGACTGATTGGCTGGACACCGGGACTGGAGTGAAGATTCAGCAGCTAAAAATAAGTTACAGCTCTATGAGTATTTAATAGATAGTCAAGAGTTGCCTGACTGGCTGGCTGGCTGGCTGGCTGACTGGCTGGCTGGCTCTTTAAATATTTGCCCAACTAACCCAACAAGAGGCCCCTTCGGTTTCCAAGCCGATCCCCAAGCGAATCAAAGTATCATGAATAAATATATTATATACTCGTACTCGTATTTGTTGTATCTTCGGTTGAGTCATGCGCAAATAACTTGGCTTATTAGAAATTCAAAGCCAAATTCCCGCTTTCGCACCGTCCCTCCCATCGGCGCAACTCCCCCGTGGAGTAGTAACATAATACCATCGTCCGGCCACTGCCATTCATATGCAAATGAGCTTAATCAAAAGCAGAGCTGCTGCCCGCCCGTACGTCTGATCGGCTTTTTGGCCAGGCCCAAAACTGTCAGCTAGAGATGTGTTGGACGCCATTTTCAAAACATGATCCACTATTATCTTAAAGTTAGTTTGTTTGTTAAATAAAATCATAAATCATTCCTGCCATACCAGGCGTATACTTAATTTTTGGAAGCAGCTTCAAATAATTACCACGAAAAAGGTATTAAAAAATCATATATTTTAAAGGTTTTAAGGTTATTTAAGGAAACTCCAGGACGAGTTATTTGAAAAGATTTAATAAAGAATCAAAAACTATGAGAAAAGTTTGCATATTTTTTCAATTAATTCGGAATCAAACAAAGCAAATAACCAAATTGCAACTATTCTTTATAGCATTTAAAAAATGCAATAAGAATGACCAAGAAATCTAAAGAGACACCTGTTATGGTACCCTCCACGAGTACCACCTGGCGTATACGCAATATTATTTCTTCCTCACGAACTGAGAGTCTTCTGAAGACTGTTCGGGGTCTTGAAATGCCATCTCTGGTGGGGGCTTTGGTGGAAAAAGACAGTCTTTTGGATATGGTTGACAAGTTAACAGCCCAGCAGGGGCTTGGAGGAGGATGGGAGTGGCCTAGGGACAACCGCGGTGCTGCTGGGGTGTTAATGAAAAAAGCAAAACGGTTTAATCACACAAAAAAAATATATATTTGATTTGCATATAAATTATTATGATTGTTGTTGTTTGTTTGTCTTTTTAGCGTTTTCGATATTTTTCAAACAACAGCAAACGTGGCCAAAAGACTCTAATCAGCTTAGTGTTTATTTCAACGCTTTTCAGCAGTTTTGAGGGGTTAAAGGTTATTAAAAATTATAATTTAACTTCCTAATTAAATCCAAAACCTAAGACATTGTCTTGAGGATTATTTTGACGCCTTTCTTCAACTTTTTTAGTCATATTTTAAGTATTTCTCAACCGATTTTGGAATGGAATACCATTTTGGAATCAGAACATCATTCTCCGCCTATTTGCATCCAAAGATTTGAAAAATCGAACAAAAAAATTTCGACCTATTTTTTCCGATTTTTTTAAGGGGTACCATCATGATTTTTTGCAAAAATCGGGTCAGTCTAGTTTTGGAGGTTTTCTTCCACTTTTTTATGAATATTTCGAATATTCCTAAACCGATTTTGGAATGAAATACAGTTTTGGAATCAGAACTTCATTCTCCATCGATCTGCATTTAAAGTTTTGGAAAATCAAACAAAAAATTTTCTACCCATTTTTTCGGATTTTTTTAAGGGATACCATCATGATTTTTGGCAAAAAATCGATCGAAATTTTTTTTGTTGTATTTTTTGGATCTTTGAATGCAGAATAATGAAGATTAAAGCCCTGATTCCAAAATGGTATTTCGTTTTAAAATCGGTTGAGAATTAGCTCTGATATTCGAATAAAACTGTTCGAAAAAAGGGAAATTTTTGGACATTTTTTAAAAACTCATTTTTTCATCCTTTCGCTTAAGTTTTTAAGGATATTTTTGCCATTTTGTATCCGATATTGCACCAAGATACCATTTAGGAATCGGGACTTTATTTGCTGTCTATTGTTATTCAAGATTTCTATTTAATCAAAGAGTTATCTTCATAAAATCGTTTCAAACATCGCCTATACCGCCATATGTCCTTTTCTCCCCTTCTAACCTGGGTTTTTAAGAAATAATCTTGATAGATATACGATAATCAGATACTACTCGAAGATACGAATTCGGGAAGGTATAACTTTCTCCGATTGGAGGGAAACAAGCCAAGTTATGGCTAATTCGGTAACTCTTTGGAAAAAAACGCGAAGGACTTGAGGGCTTCGTCACAGTTACGGTTGGAAAACAGTCACAGGTACACTTTGAAACTCGTTACAGATACAGTTAGGAATCCGTTACAGATACAGTTAGAGGCGAAAGTTGTAAATACCGTTAAAGGTACAGTTACAGATAGTGATCGAGCCCCCGTTTTAGAGCATGACTTAATGCTTGGCAATCTAATCGGAGAAGGAAACCCTCGTCGTGGCCCTCGTCGTGGCCCTCGTCGGACCCTGGTCATGCCCCTGGAAGAGCCCTCACCGCCCACTCCCGCCTTTGGCCCCAGGTTAACCCCTTTTCGGGGTTCCTTCCTATCAATCAGAGCAATGATTGGCTGGCGATAAACGCGGCTCAATCGAAAGACCGGCCAATCGGCGGTGCCCGGTTACGATCTAAGCGATTCGCGAATTATTTGTCGGCCCTCGGTTATAATTAGCAAATTACAACTTGCGCCAATCGATGCGATCCGAATCGATCCCTCGATCCGAGGGCTTTTATCAGCCCAAGCAGCCAGGCAGCCAGGCAGGCAGTCAGGCAGCCGGCGCTTATAATTTATGGCCAATAGTTGGCGGCTTGAATTTATTAATTGCGTTAAGTAATTGTCGCTATTTTCGCATATGATTTCACGCCACTCGATCGCCCACTTATCTCCGGGGGTGGTCTCCGGGGAGAATCCGGCAAATTATTGGCCAACCCGGAACGGCGAAGGGAGGGGCCAATCTCTCTCGTCTCGGGGGTCACCTCACCTCGCCACATACTTTAGATAGCTTCATCTTTATTTTCCTAGTGGGTATGACTAACTAGCAAAGATTTCCATTACAAAATGTACGGAGAAGTAAAAAAAAAAACCAGGAATGCAAAAATAAACTTTGAAATGTAAATCAAAGGGGAAAGGATGCACTAAGGGTAATCCTTCTTATAATTCCAACTGCTTTACATTCGTAAACCCTTTTTTAAACTTTTCCTTTTGACATCTAAAAGTTTGAGAGTCTTTAAAGCCACAAGGTCATTCTGCATATATGATTACTCGATTGCTAGTCACTCTCCAAAAAAAAAAAAGAAATCATAATAAAGTAAATATATATATATATATATGTTTTTTTTTGTATATTATATATAGTTGGAAGCAACACACACGGTCGCATGAATGGAATATTGTAATCTCTAATTCCATTCAGAGTTCACTTGTAGGTTGAGGATATGATTCACTTTAATTGAGAACATTCCAGTGCTCAACGTTTGCTATCAGGACAGAGGCGCCACCTCAAAGGGGTACTCCAAGAGGCACTCCAAAATCCCCCTTAATACCGGGGTCTCTGGTTTTTTGAGCCTTATCAGCGGAGAACTACTTCAAGCTTTCCATGTTCTGGGCAATATTGGTTTTTGAAATATAAAAATATATATTTTTTTCGACTCTTTTCGGTGTCGGCGAAAATCTAAAGATTCCATCAATGATGGAACCTTCAACTTTGAACTCTGCCTCAATATTTTGTGATAGTTTTTTGAGTTTAAAATGGATTTCATTCATAGAACTAAAAGCATCTTAGAACTAAAGAGAATCTTTCCCAACCCCAGAGACATATATTTTTAAAAGCTTCTTCCTTCCCTTTTAAATAATTAAATTGAATTATAAATTAATATAAAAACGGAGAAAACCACCCATTATTTTTCCACATATCCTGTATAATTATTAAAAAAAAAAAACCTTTCCCCTCTCTAAACATTTCTATTATAAATTCCTGTATAATCATAATAATCCCTTAAAATGCATATTCCTGCCACAATCGTAGCTACACATGATACTTTTATTACAACTCTAGGTTTAAATACACATACCCCCTTGGTAGGCCCAAGGACCTGCTGGGGTTGAGTGTCCTGGCGTTCTGGCAATCGTTTGTTGACGCCATTAGCCACATGCCGGGTTCAAATCACATACGCAAATATTCCAGGACACCCTCAGTTTCGCCTTTATATTGTACTACAAGAAAAGCTAAAAGGGGGGAAAAAAAATATATCCCTTCTGAAATAGTCAAAATGATTGGAGGACCTGTGACCTGTGTCCTTCGAGTGTTTGAATTAATTGCGTAGCGCACGCCCGCCTGGCGACCATTTGGACACATGGGCACGGGATAAAGGACATGGAGCAGCAGGCGGAGGTCCAGGTTAGTGGGTGGGTAAAGGCAGTGGCCAAGGACCGTGGACTGAGGACGAAGGACCCAGGACCCAGAGCACAGCCCACACAATAAATGAGTTTATGTCCTAGTCGCACATCCGCAGTCCGCAATCGCAAAGTCTGAGTTTTTAGTGCTCTTGGCCAAGAACAGGGTTGTCAGGCTTTCGCAATTTATGGGAAATAAAAGTCTATTGTCCTTTGAAGTAGGTTATTGGGGGGAAATTTTGGTTTAAAACTACCTGTAAGAGGACTTTTTCAAGACAAGCTCTTAGAATACATCGGATTTTCAACACAATAAGTTTTTGTAATACCCTGAAATAATATTATATAATATATATATAGATCTATTGTATAACTATTTTCGTAATACCCATTAAAATATAGAAAAGTAACCTTAAAATTGTAGATTTCTTCCATTGAAAAAATTCCTTTTTAAAGGGTATTTATGGTAATCTGAATATATTCCATTTCCTAATTATTTTCAGAAAACTCGACCACCCTGGCGCCCAGCCTGGCTACCCCCTAGGTGCCCCTGTCCGTTGGCCCCGTTGTCCGTCCGCCCGGTTGTCCGTGTCCGTCCCTGGACGCGTGTTGCTCGACGAGTACATAAAACTGGCGCCACAAGTCTGCACACAAAATGGCGGCCCACTTGGCCCGAGCCAGGACCCGGACCCGGACTTCTACCCAGGACCCCCGTAACCGTTAGTTTCTCTCCGGCAATGTCGCCTTTCTCTCTCTCTCTCTGTCTCTCTCCTCTCCTCTTTCTCCGTACTCTTTATTATACAATCGTAATTTCGTATCGTAAAAGCGGGCGTCGAAAAAATGTGAAAGAAAGTTTTCGTGTTGCGTGCAGGACCTCGCTCCCTGGCCATATTTCCTAGTATTTTTTTTTTTGCTAGTTTCTGTTTTTTTGGTGAGCGGGGGGGGGCAGGAAGCGGGGAAGCTACGTCAATCGATACGAAGTGGATCCAAAACAATGCAGAGTTTCGCTTTCAAGGTATGCCCCCGACAAGCTTTCGGGTGTGGTTTTTGCGTTTCCGAAGAGGATTCTCCTCTTGGCGTGGGGTTGGGCCATCCATCCCCATCCTTTAAGCCTTGAAAGCATGTTCTTTCGCTATTCAATCGGAAATGGGTCACCAGTTGACAAGAAGAATGCTTAGAAAGAAAATCTGGGAAGAAAATTTCTATATCAATAATTCCATTAAATCGTTCCCCAGGACTTCCTTGCTGGGGATGGCTGGTTAGCTGCAAGATTGACGGCCTCGGAAGGACTCGGAAGCAGAAGGAGTAGTGGCGCCCTTGGATGTCATGTTGCCGCCCCTATTATTGATCCGATTCCTAGAAAACTACACAACCCACACGACACAGAAACAACAATAAAAAAAAAATTGGGGTCTAAAAATGGCAGAAAAAATGGAGCCCGGAACCTTTTCTCGCGTGCCGCTGCCCACAGACAATAATGTTTGGCTTGTGTGGCAACAACTGTATTGCCCCGAATGGTTGCAAAGTACGGCTGAGTGCATCCCATCAAAGGTATCGAGGAATCACCGGATTTCCCCCGAACCGAGTACACGCTTCCGTCGCCAGGTGGCGCTGCTTCGTCATCTCCAAGACGGAAGACTTCTTCGCAAAAAGTGATGACTCTTTCCCGTGTTTACTTAATATTTTCTACACTCATTCAATGATTAAAACCCAGGAGGCAGTGGGGGAGTTGCAGTTTCATGGGAAAGTGAAAAAAAAAAACTTTATCAATTGACGAGCTGCAACCTCTGTTGAGCGGACAACGGACACGGACGGGGTTACTTTGTTGCCTCACATTTCCCTCTCATATACACAGAGTTTTGTTGGCCATTTGGCTATTTCGACAATTTGTAATCCAGCAGAGCCAAGAATTCTTTTATGGTCTTGCGTGTGCCATAAAAAATGCGGCATGCAGCGTTCGGATGCAGCACGGAGGCCAACAATGTGCCACATTGTGCCACAAAAATCGTATATTTTTTTCCCTACACATTTTTTCGTTCAGTACTCGATTTGCATATGGCGATCGTTTGATTTATGCTTTTTGCATTAAGATGTCAGCCAGCTAAAAAACTAAAATAGAAAAAAAAAAACGAATTAAGAAAAAAAAACTAATCAATAACCGCAGCTTAGTGAGTCGAACTTGGGGACAGGTTGGCCATCGATCGTGTCATTTAACTCTTTGGTCTCGAGATGTGTTAATCTTCGGGTCGACCAGATCTACGATTTCCACAATAGTTCAATAGTTCCAATCGGTATGCGGAAAGACAAGCTTCCATCTATCCTAAAACCCGCAACAAAAAACACCAAAAAACTCTTTAAAATAAAAAAAAAACAAACCGAAGTTATAAATACCTTTCAGTTCGTGCTGTGATTTGTTATTCTTTTTTGATTCGGTTTGGTTTCTAATTTTATTTGTGCCTTTGTGACGTAGTCTTCTCCATTGATAAGAATTATTCTTGAGTTTTAGGGTGTTCAAAGCTCACATCGATATCAAAATGATAAGAATTAGTATTTGGCAAGGCTGTTTCCAATGACTATGCAAATACGGGTATGCCCCTTTCCGGTTAGGGTATCAAAGCCTCAATCCAGTAGCCAAAAAATCGTAGAGCCCCATCTAGAGACAATTTGTAGACCCTTTCTGCCGAGTTGTAAACACAAACAAGTGGGGTTCGGTGATCTGTCAGAAAAATATATTTAAAAAAAAAAAAACGCTAAAAAGTTGAAAACTTGTCGCCGAAGGCTGTCAATTTTTGGTGCCTTTTGTTGTCGTCGTGTGTGTTCTAACGTTTTTTTTTTTGTTTTTTTGTTTTGTTTTTTGGGCTTGGCATTGGACATTACACGATAGATATTGATTTATCGATCTACAAGTCACTGTGGAAGCTGTAAGCCCTGGGCCATGACACTCACAACTCCTGGCCCTGATCTTACCCAACTCATCCGGCATTTCCGCTCAATTGCATTCATTTGATTATGATTCGTAATCCCTCTCCTAATAGATCTTTATAGATTCTATAGATCGGATCGATCAGTATGCAAATTTTGCACCTTTTTGCGTCGCAGTTGCAGTTGCAGTTGCACTTGCAGTCCTTCGAATTGTTTCTTAAATTGCCACAAAGTCATTGGTCATTGCAGTTTTTTCAATTTGTTTTTCTCAAAATATTATTAATGTTAGAGGCGGGATACATGGCGGATGAGTAATACAAAGAAAAGTCGTTAAATATTATTATGGTCGAGCCACAAAAATTCCTATTCTTTTTTTTTTGGAATATTCTTTAGATACTCTACGATCCGATGATGATGTTGAGTTTAACATTAAAAATGTACTTTTTGGATATTTAAGACTTTTATGGCTAATAAAAAAAAAGACCGACACTTTTTGTTTTTATTTCTTTATTAATTCTCATTTGAAGCCTCTTAATTATTTAATTATCTACTACCCCTGGGTATCAATTAGTCCACCCTCTTACCCACACTCTCTAAATTGCAGTTAAGTTGATTTTTTTACGAGTTTCGTTAGTTTGCAATGATTAATTTTTATTTGCATATACCATACATATGCGGAGAGTGCACAGCAATTGCTATTGAAATTGCTAGAAACTATACCCTGTAACCCGATATTACAATGGGTATATGCGACTAAGCAGACTATACCTAATGGTAGGCTATTCATAGGGTATTGGCCAAGTCGTTATCTATTGCTGTGCCTTACATAACACGTTTTAGCATTTCATTAAAGCAAAATTTTCAGCTATGAATGCGCTTGCAGCAACAATAACTGACAATTCCAATTGACTAACACGTGGCATGGTACAGTGGGGGGAGGGATGGGTGGTGTGGCAGGGGGAGGATGGTGCTAAACTACCCACACCCACACACGCACCACCCGAACAAGTGTGACCATCTGTGAGCTTCTCCCACTGCACTTGCAGAAACACGAACAGGCGCCCAGCAATCCCCAACTCGTCGTCGCCATCTTAGCATCTTCCCAACCAGATGACTACACCTGCAGTCACAACAATAGCAGTTGTAACTGGGAATTGGGATACATTTATGGTCAAGATATTGGGAGAGTTTTTTATCTTAATAATTTAGTAAAAAAAAACTTAGAAAATAAAATATAATTACACAATCTCTATTTTAAAGCTTCTTACTTTAATTTTAATACCAAAATTATCTTCCATTTGTTAGTATTTTTATTTTAATACTAAAATTCTCTTCTATTCGATAGTATTTTATATAAAAACCGATATTTCCAAAGAAAAAGAATGTTTTTAAAGTTCATTAAGTAAAAAACTCATAAACACTGTAAACCCAATCTTTTTATTTAGTTTTTAGCTTATCATTTCTTTAATTTTAAACATTTATTACCAAAAATATATACAAAATATACTTTATTTTGTATTTCTTACCAAAAATATATACAAAAACTACTGTATTTTCTCTAAATAATAAAATAAAGAAAATAAAAGAACATTTATTATATTTCTATACAATTTGAAAGATTTTTTCTCCCTGTATTTTTATTTGGAACGTAAATAGAATATGTATATACCATATCTATAAGTTACTGGTTTCTATACTGGTTTATAATCTGCCTAAAATATTCAGTTTCATTTGGGGTTGCGTTAGAATTTATTTAAAACTTAAGTTTAAGATATTTATAACATTGTAGAAAGTAAATTTAGGAAACTGTATATTTAGTATTTATGAGTTCGGACTTTGAGTGTGTTTTCAATTAAATTTTATAATCTCCTCAAGTTGATGTATTTTTAAGACCTTAATTTTTGCATATTAATGGGTAATAATCTTTTTTATTGCTGTTTGCTAATTTTCTAGCCGCTGCTGTTTGTACCTGTAACTGCGTGTGTACTGTATGCAAGTGTGTGTGTGTGTGACTGTACCGTTGCTTTTGTGTGCGAGCTTGCACTTTCTTTGGGACAATTTTTGGCACACTTTTGGGTGTCGCAGCTGCTGCAACAATTTCCATATGCCACACAGCACCTCCCTCTGTTCCACTAACCACCCCCCACACACTGCCACTGTCACCTAGCCACCCCCGCTGCCCCGCCACCCCGCTTGCACCCCAATGGCTCCAACCCACCGCTTGTCGTTTGCCTTCGCCGCTTGGCGCTTTTAATGCTCATTTTATTCCTTTATAAATTCGCTATTAGATGCCAACAGCGGCGACGGCGATGGCGACGGCGACATAGAACTTTTTTTGTGTTGGAATATACTTGTAGTTGTTGTTGGTGCCCCAGTGGGTTCTATTATAGCTGTAGTATTTGTTGTTGTTTTTCGCCAACGTTGCCTTTGCCGTTTCTATTGGAGCCCAACAGCCAATCAGCGTTGAAATGACGCGATCGCCAGCGTATGAGCGTGGGGCATGATGCGAGTCAGTGTCTAAAAATAGCTTACAATACATTCACCATAGCCGAAGCTTTACGAAGCGTGCCGAACGTGTACGAAGCTTTCGCTTTTTCCCTTTTTTTGTTGTGTTTTTTTTGCTCTTTTGCTATTTTGCCTTTTTGCTTTCGGCGGTCGCGTGGAAACGTGAGTGGGACAAACAAACTGTGTGTGCCAGTGGAATAAAATGGCAACGAAACACAGCCGGTTGGGGCCACTCTCTCCTCTCTCGCAGTCAGTCTCTCTTGGCCCCAAAGCTGGACAGTTTTGTTATTGTTTTCGAGCGTCTTTGTAGCCGGCATTTTTTTTCCTTCGTTTTATGTTTTTATTTTTTTTTGTTTTTTTTCTTGTTTTTTTTGTGCTTTTGTAGCCGGTGTTCCGTTCCCAGTGATTAAATTGAAAATTGTTGATTGATTGCCGAGAGAATTGCCACTCAAACGGGTAAATGGGTGTACCCCTCTCACACACAGGTAACACAACTCCTTTCTTGCTCCTGCCAATTTCTGAGCTCTGAGCTATGTCACGTCGCCTTGCGCGCCTCCGCGTCTCCGCAGGGCCTCTTCGGTTACCGTTAGCTGATAACCGATAACCGATAACAGCGGCGTCGGCATCGTCCGCGTCGTTGTCGCCTTATCAGAGTCATAAGTTGCCCGCCCGTGTTGCTGCTTTTTTATGCAATAATTAAGTGTGTTTCTTCTTGGCTTTATCGTTGCCAGCTTTGGCGGTTTTCCTGTCTACGTCGATACCCCCTGATAGGGCACTTCTTTGTGCAACAATTTGTCACAGTTTTTATGCTGTTAACGGTGGGTTCTCGATAACGGTAACGGGGTTGTTGCCAAATCAATGGAAATTTTGGGTCAAGAGTCATCGTATCCAAAAGATCCCATCGATCCTGCGGATCCTTTAATCTTCTCGTGCCGGGGATTGCCGGATTTTGTGGCATAAACAAACTGAGCCGGCTGCGCATGCCGCTTAAGCTCCCACGAATGAAAGAGATGCCGCCACCTGGCTGGAAAGAGAGGTGAGTATAAAAAACATTTTCAAGGTCACAGCGTCGCAGCCGACGTCGCTGCATTTGAAATGCGAATGCGTGTATGCAATAAGATTCCGATTCCAAGCATTCCAGAGAGGGTCTCTCCTCCGGCTCTCCGGGCGGCGCAAAGTGGAACGGGGGCGGTGCTGGAGCGGGGGTGGCGAAAAAAGTGGGTGGTGGGGGCTGGGTCACAAGATTCGCTGGCAAAGTTGACAGCCGACAAAAAAAACGCATAAAGAAGTGATAAGCGGACAATGCTTTTTAGCCAAGATCCAATGTTAATCGATGGCCTGTCCGATTGGCTTCTAATCTCTATTTCCCCCTTCAGACCCTTCTTAACATGACATTTCTAAGCGGGCCAAACTATTACCAAAAATTCGGTTGCTTTCTTGGCCCCCTTCAGAGAGAGGCAGAGAGGCGGAACACTCTCTCTCCCTTTGGCACACACACTTACGCACTTGATTTTCGGATATGTGCGCTGCCGTTCCAATTCCACTTCCACCACAACTTCCATTTCACCAAAGACGTAGCCTAAAAGGGTGTATCCTTAGGATACTTGGATACTTTGTATATAAAAGTTAGATTTTCCCTTTTTTGAATTATTAGAGAATTAAATCTCTTTTATCTTCAAAATCCCCTTTTAATATCTACGCCTCTGCCTCTGTTGAATGTTTGTGGTGTGTTTGTTTATTTTGTTGGACCCGGCCCGTTGCCAATCGTTCCGATGGCCGACACTCAGACAGACGGTCGTCGTCGGCTGGTGTTGTTGTTTCTCCAACCCACCCCGTGCCGTTCCGACCGTTTGCCACCCCCTTTCCAACTAGAACTGCGCGCACTTACACACACGCACACCGACAGTAAATAGTGTTCTTATTAGATTTTATATTGACGACTAGCAGAGGGAATAAAAAGAGGAAAAAAGAAAAACGGGGGCCGCGCCTTGGACCGTTTCGTTCCACATCATGCCGTTCGTTCCGTTCTCGCGTTAGAATCTCACGCCGCCACCAACGCTGCCGCCGCCAGCGCCGACGTCGACGCTGAATTATTGGCTTTAAGCGAATTTGAACGTTGCTCGAACTTTATTCAACGTGTTGGTTCCGTCGCGAGTACGTCGTCGAGCAAGGTTGTGTCGTGCGCAGTCGAAAACGCTCGAGCAGCGACCAAAAAACTGACTAAAATTTATAAAAAAAAGTAATAAATAAATAAAACCGAGAACAAAAATCTAATCCCCCCCCCTTTGGAAACAAAAATCTAACAAAAAAGCAGAGCAGACAACAAAACCAGAGATCGTACAATATATTTTTTTCAAGTGTTGAACCCAAAAAGTGCTTTAGCAACAACAACAACATACTACAACTACAACTACAACAACAACTACAACAACAACTACAACAACAACTAAATACCACAATGCCTTACCACAGCTTCACGCTTTAGTGTCACAAGAAAAAAAAAAGTGTTTGTTTTTTCCCTTCTTAAAAAAATAGAAAAAAAAGTGAGCCCTTTTCCCGTTTCAAAAACTCTACAAAACAAAATTGGAGAAAACCGAAGCCCAAACAGGTGTCTTCCGCCTGGCAGTGTTGGAAAGCGGTGCAAGAAGCAGACACAGCAGACAATCAGCAGCAGGTGGAAAAATCCTCCCAAAAGGTAAGAAACGTTCTCTTATTTCTATTATTATTTATTTTTTTTTTTTTATTATTTTTTATTTAGAAAATTACGTGACTTCGAACATGTTTGAGTCGCAGGGATTCCCCGTTATTCTAGGGTATCCATTATCTCGTTATTATTTTGCGGTTTTAGGTTTTTTTTGGAAAGTTTCTTCCCTTCCGGTCAATAGGTCAAGTCGAGTCTTTATCTTTTGGTCAAAATTCCACTCGGTATCTTTCCGTTTTGGAAACTTTAATTCAATAAAAAAAAAAAATGAAAAAATACACTAAGAAAAAAGGGGAAATACACGACAAAAAAAGCGTAAAAAATGACAGACATTTCGCGATAAAAAACTCAAAGAGCTTCATTGATTACGGGATTTGCGGGTAAAAAAAACATTCTTTTTTTCTATTTATTCTTTTTCTCTGTGTATTTTTTCCCCTGTATGATGAATGATGGAAAAATATCTGTATTTTGTTTTGTGTTTGGTAAATATTTAAAATTTTTGTTGTTATTGTAAAGGAAAAACAACACAAATACAGATACAATTGCCAACTCATCATAAAAGATACTTTTACAGATACAAAGATACAAAGATACTTTTACAGATACAAAGATACACCAAGAGAGAGGTTAACAGGTGTTTTTTTTTTTTTTTGCCTTTGCGCACTTCTTCATTAATCAGCTGCTGCTGTGGCACACAGATACAAAAATTTACAGATACAAAGATACAAAAATGTACAGATACAAAGATACTTGGATACAAAGATAGAAAGATAGAAAGATAGAAAGATAGAAAGATAGAAAGATAGAAAGATAGAAAGATAAAAAGATAGAAAGATAGATAGGTAGAAAGATAGAAAGATACAAAGATACAAAGATACAAAGATACAAAGATACAAAGATACAAAGATAAAAAGATAGAAAGATAGAAAGATAGAAAGATAGAAAGATAGAAAGATAGAAAGATAGAAAGATAGAAAGATAGAAAGATAGAAAGATAGAAAGATAGAAAGATAGAAAGATAGAAAGATAGAAAGATAGAAAGATAGAAAGATAGAAAGATAGAAAGATAGAAAGATAGAAAGATAGAAAGATAGAAAGATACAAAGATAGAAAGATAGAAAGATAGAAAGATACAAAGATACAAAGATACAAAGATACAAAGATACAAAGATACAAAGATACAAAGATACAAAGATACAATAATTTATGGAAAATTTGGCGAAAAGCATTCCGCGTTATTTTGCGAAACAAAATGCATTCATTAATAAATATTTTGATGTTTCACATCCCCCTACTTCCCCCTCGTGGCGGGTGGAAACCCTCCCCTATGAGAACAACCCCCCCCCCCCCCTTTTAAGAGCAACCCCCAAGGACAAGGACTTATCCCGCGTTTTGCGCATTTTATTGCCAACTTCGGGAATTGCGGAAAATGCCACGCCCCACCCCAAAAAAGCGACAGCAACCCCCCTCCACCGGGTCAACCCCTCCTCCTCCTCCTCCTCCTCCTCCCCTTCCCTTTCCCCACCGACGGCATACAATGTGCGGCCTCTGTGCCCCCCCCCCCCAAAAAAAACTTAGAATTTTTTGCGAAACTCTTTCCCGGCGAGCGATGAATGATGCCTCATTGTTGGGGGCAGCAACGAAGACGCAGTAGTTAGAGGGGGGAGAGTGGCAGGGCAGGGATTAGGGGAGAAACAGGGAAGAACCAGGGGTGGATCCAGGGGAAGGTCTAAGAGCGATCCAGGGGCGGTCCAAGGGTGGCAGATTCGCCAGACCCTGGGAGGGAGTTTCTAATGTTCCGAAAAAAGTTCATCCACGACACTGGGAAAAATTTCGTATTATTATGAATGTTTCATGTACAAAAATATTTATTCATAAAAGTAACAAAAAAAATATCAAAAAAGTATGACAAAATATCAAAAAAACCATCAAACCGAATCAAAAAGTATCAAAAACTACCAAAAAAATATACAAAAATATCAAAAAGTATCAAAAAATACCAAAAAATATAAAAAAAATATCAATAAAGCATCAAAAAGTATGAAAAATCCTCAAAAAATATCAAAAAATATCCAAAAAGTAACAAAAAAGACATAAAAAATAACAAGTTTGGAATAAAAAATGCAATTTTATAGAAAAGAAAATGAAACAGAATAAATTAAAATGATTAAAAACTATTCAAAAAGATTCAAAACGATTCATAAACCTGAAAAAAGTCTATAAAAAAAGGAAGGTAATACGTTTTAGAAGATTTTTCTCAAGCTTTTCTCTCAGTGTAGTGTAGTTCTGTAGAAATTCACTTTCAATATTATGTTTTATAGATTTTATTCCCAAAAAATATAAATACAAAAAAAAAAACAAGGAAAAAATACCAAAACAAGGAAAAAATACCAAAACAAGGAAAAAATACCAAAACAAGGAAAAAATACCAAAAAAAAGCAAAAAAAAAGTATTTTTTTTTGGGTTACTACGCTTTTTGGGAAGTCGGGCTTAGTTTATGGCCTTGACAGGCGATCAGTGGGGCAGCCAACCATGCCACATGCCACATCTGTGCGAGCAGCAACCATCACCCCCCTCCCCCCCTCGAGAGGAGGAGGAGGAGGAAGAGGAAGATGGCTGTCAAAAATGTTTCAAAAAAAATACTGCACCGGATGACACAAAACTGTCATAATTTCCAAAACAAAATTCGAAAACAAAATTGTCACCGTAAACAAAAGTCTCTGTGCTCTGTGCCCCATGTGGCAAGTGTAAACATTTCAACAGATTTAACCAATAATCATGGAGGAGGGGCCCGGCCCGGCTCGGCCCTGCCCTGCCCGGCCTGCGTATTGCATCAACAAGTTGCAAGTCCAAGTCGAAGCTTTAGGTTGTTTGGTTTTTCTAATCAAAGAAGGAGGTTGGGCTAACGGTGAACTATTATATAAGGGAGAACTATAACGGTAACCTATAACGGTGAACTATAAGGGTAACCTATAAGGGTAACCTCCCAAGGCCAAGGTCGAAGAAAGGTTTAGGGATTTCTTAGGAAGAAAGCTTTCGTTTAGAAAGGGAGATCCTTTCTTTTTAAATCCTTTCAAACATTATTCGTAATCCCCATGAGGGAGGTAGAAAAAGGGGTAAAAGGGGAGGAAAAAATGGATAAAGAAAGGGATAAAGAAAGGGATAAAGAAAGGAACGTAAAAGAGACGAACATTGAACATCGAAGCCCGCATTTGTAGGCCATAAGCCGTGCAATCAGCTTAATTCGTTCAATTCACTTTTTCGTTAATTTTTTTTTTTCAGCAAATTGATTAACCAATTGAATGTTTTTTTTTTCCCGAATTTATTCGAGTCTCAGTTCGAGTCTCAGTTCGAGTTCCCGTTTCCCAAAACCTTTCAAAAAAAATAAAAGTTTTTTTTATATCCCGCCCACGCGCTTTCTTTCCCCGTTTTGTATGCATTTCGTGTATTTTATTTGTTTAGATATATATATTTTTTAAATATATATTTTCTATATATATATTCTATATGTAAAACGAATGTTAGTTGGGGAGGATCCAAAAAGGGGAACTACGAGGGGTCTCGAAGCTGCCTCGAAGCTGGAACTCGAAGCTGGAGCTCAAAGCTGGCCAAAAGCCAAGAACCGGTTTGCCATTTGTCAACTCGTCGACAGTCCGACAGTCCGACAGTCGAAAATGCGAAGCCAGTAAAAGCTTCACAAATAACAATTCTCTTTAACTCGAAAAAAAAAAAACAAAACCGAGAAGAAACAGTCTTAGAATCTCTAAAGGGGATTGCGATATTAACGAAGAATAGGGAATACTCTGTAATCTATCTCTAAGATTTAACAAATTTTGAATTCTTCTTGAATCTTTCTTGAATCTTTTCTTTCTTAATTATCAGTTTTCCCAGTATTTTTCGTATTTTTTAGCTTCTAACTTTGTTTTAATCTGTAATTCCATGAAACTTTGTCGTAGTTGGTCACACTTTTTGCTTTATTTTGAATCAAAATCACATTATATTTAATTTATGAAATAATTTTAATAATTTTAAGAGCAAAATTTGACGATTTTTTCAACTTTCAAGTTTAACGGAAATTGCGCAGTCACCTGGTCACACTTTTTGCCTCTTTTAAGACCACGATCACACTATTTTCCCCTATTACTTCCATTCCTGTTCGTAATCTTCCCGCTGGTATTCTTCTATTCTGATATTTCTTTTATCCCAAAAAAAAATCCCCAAAAAAAATACCAAAAAATTGACAACAAAATTGAATAAAAAAATAAAAACAACAAAAAACAAACGTTTTGCGTATAACCTTTGCCTTAACCTTTCCTTGGCCCCTCAGCAAGCCTCCCTCCCCCTCCCCCTCCCGCCCTATCTCTCTCACTCTTTTTTGTGTGTTTTTGTTTTTTATGAACATTTGTTTGTTGTTTGTTTTTTTTTTTATTGTTTAAAATTCATCACGAATTTTATTTTGTTGTTCGTTCTTTTTTATATTTTTTTTTGTTTTTTTTTTTCGCGTAAATTTACGTTGTTGTTTTTGCTTTTGTCGTGTACAAACGTTTTTTTTTTTTCTTTCCATTTTGTTTCATTTTTGGGGGCTTCGCTGTCGCAGTCGCTGTCGCAGTCGCAGTCGCTGTCAACGTCTCTGTCGCTGTCGACGTCTCTGTCGCCGTTGCTGCTTTTCGCCTAACCTTGAGGCACATTAAATTTTGTTTTTGGTTTTACGGCTCTTTTCTGATTCTGATTCGGTTTCTTCTTCTTCTTACGATATCTAGTTGTTATTTTTCTTACTTATTCTCCAAAAAAAATATTAAAAAAAAAATCATAAAATAAAATCTTAAGAAAAAAGAAAAAGAACTGCGGTTGGTGGGATTATAAAAGCGGGAAAAAGTAGGGAAAATGGGAAATACTGGTTTTTGAAAGGGAATTTTGGGAAATGGGATGCTAGAAAAGATATTTTTTTAACTATATTAAAATATAATATTTTTAACTATGTTTTTTTTTTATGGGGAAATAGGAATACTGGTTTTTAAATTAGGAATTTTGGAAAAAAGTTTCAAAAAATATCATTTATTTTGGGTAAGTTTTCCTTAAACCCCTTTAACTATGTTTTTTTTTATGGAAAAATGGAAAATACTGGTTTTTGAATGGAAATATTGGAATATGGTTTCAAAAAAGATATTTTTTAAAAATGTTTTGTGGGAAAATTTCTGCTAAAACATTACAAAGTAGCTTGAACTATGTTTTTTTTAAATTTTTTTAAATGGGGAAACGGTAAATACTGGTTTTTAAATACGAATTTTGGAAGAATTTATTTTTGGAAAAGTTTCTCTTAAACCTCAACAAAATTTTACAAAAAAAAGATTTAAATATTAGTATTAATTTTCTTTTATTTAGGATTCCATTATATTAAAACTAGTATTTTTTTAGGAAAATAATTTGTTAATAATAGTTCTTTATTTTTATGATTTTCGATTTTTAATTGTCAAATTTTTCGTTTCATTTCGTTTTTATTTTAATTTTTCTTTTTTTTTTATTCCTTTTCTTTTTTCCTTTTTTTGTTTTTTTTTGGCTATTTCTATTTCTTTTTTCTATTTCTTTTCCTTGTTCTTTTTTCTATTTCCCTTCCTCGCCTTCTATGTTTTTTCTATTCTTTGTGTTGTTTTTGTTTTTCGTAGCTTTTGTCGGGTTCGGCTAGCTTTGTAGATACATTTACGGATACGGATACAGATACATTTACATTCGCAGATACAGATACAGATACAGATACTTTCATAGATACAGATACATCCGCGAGATACATCAACGTCTAGGTTTATGCCTAGCATGTCTCGTCTATATATCATTATTTTCTGTTGTTTTTATTGTTGTTTTTATTGTTTGTTGTTGCTGTTTGTTGTTGTTGTTTGTTGTTGCTCCAAAAATTACTTAATTGCAGCCATATGTGAGGCGGCTGACCCTCCCCCCTTGGAGCGCCCCTCTACTGCTTCCCCAATTATTCGGTTTTTTTTTTCGGTTTATTTTTTGGTTTTTTTTTGTTTTTTTTTTTTTTTTTGGTTTTTGGCTAAACTGGAAATGTGTCGTCGTTGGTTTTGTTTCTACGCATTTCTTGGCTCGCCTGTAGATGTATCTTTGTATCCAAGTATCTTTTTGTATCTTTGTATCTATGTCTGTGTGTATCTAATTCTAATTTATTTTTGCCAAAAACCGAGACAACAAGCCAAATTTTGCCATCCCTCCCCCTCGGCCACTAAACATCCACCCTCTCCCCTTTCTTCAGCCTCGTCTCTGGCTTTGACTTTTATTTTGTTTTTGTTTTTTTTTGTATTTGTATCTTGTTCTATTCTATTGCTGTTTCTTTCTTTTGCCTTTTCATTTTCTTCTTCTTTGCTTTTGCTTTTTCTTCTTCTTTGCTTTTGCTTTTTCTTCTCTGCTTTTGCTTTTTCTTCTTCTTCGCTGCTTTTGCCTTTTCTTTTTCTTCTTCTTTGCTTTTGCTTTTTCTTGTTCTTCTTTGCTTTTTCTTGTTCTTTGCTTTTTCTTCTTCTTCTTTGCTTTTGCTTTTTCTTTTTCTTCTTCTCTTTATTTTATTTTATTTTATTTTTTTATTTTTATTTTTATTTCGTGTTTTTATTTCGTTTTTTTGTGTGTTTTTTTGATGTTCTGATCAATAAATTACGTTCCGTTGACATGTCACCCCCTTTTTGGCACCACCACCCCCTTTTGGCGAAAAGCACGCACAACCACCGCCTCGCTCTATCTCTATCTCTATCTCTCTTACTTTTTGGTCATTTGAATTGCAGTCGACGCTGGCGTTCCGCTCTGCTGCGTTTTAATGGCCCAAAACGTCGGGAGAGGGGAGGGGTTCCGGCTCTGACAATAAAAAAAACTACAAAAAAAAAAGGGGTACGGGATGGTGGGTGGCAGGGAGGGGTGTGGGTGGTACATGGGTTTAATTTTTTTTAACTTTTGCTTTCATTGCACGTAAAGCCAAGGGAGGTGGGGAGGGGGGGGTTTCGAAATTCAAATAAAAAATTGAACTTGAAATGCTTGGCTGGCGGCGGGTTGGCTTGAAAAATCAGTTAGTGGCTTCTCACGCTTGCCAAAAAAAAAAAAAAGCAGAAAAAAGCCGAAAAAAAAAACAGAAAACCAACAGAAAATGAACAGAAAAAAACAACAAAAATAACAAAACATGTTTGCCAGCCCTCAGACACAAATGAAACACAAAAAAAATAAAGAAATAAAAATGGGAAGATGGATTTTATAAAAAAATCAAGAAAAATTAAGAAAAAAACATTAAAAAACATAAAAAAGTCAAGAAAATGCCAAAAAAACCCTTAAAAAAATCACAAAAATTTAAGAAAATAACATTAAAAAAACTTTAAAAAACAAAAAGAAACACAACAAAATCAAGAGAAAACGCAAAAAAACATTTAAACATAAAAAAAACCAAAAATTAACAAAAAAAAAAACAAAAATTAACAAAAAAAAAACAAAAATTAACAAAAAAAACCAAAAATTAACAAAAAAATATCAAGAAAAAACTTGAAAATAAACAAGAAAAAAAAACGGAGAAAAAAAACTTTAAAAACTTTGGCTTGTAATCTTTGTAGGCATTGTTGTGGGCGTTGTTGTGGGCGTGGCTCTGTTCGGTTAGGTTCGGTTTGCCCCAAATGCCCCAATAAGGTAGGAAGTCCCATTAGGAATTACGAATTGGGAATTAAAACTTGATTGAACTTGATTTATGGAGGTCTTGAAGGTAGAAACTATTTAGGAAAAGAACTAAAAATATAAAAGATAAAAGTAAGAAGTTAGAATATAGAAGATATAATATAGAAGATAACGAAACTAAAACCCGTATTTTTGAGTATTTTTGTTCATTAAAAACCTCCAGAAAAAAATAACCCAAAAAAAAAAAGGGTTTTCAAGGGAAAAGCCATAAACATTAGCCTCTCCACCCCCCGCTTCTATATAAGATCTTGAACTTTTTTGTCAGATTCTCAGATTCTTTTTTTCTGGCCAAAAAGACAAATGGCCGAAATGGCAGAAAGTCATTAGATGAGAGTCCGTGAATACTCGAATACTCGAATACGAATCCGAATCCGAAACCAAATCGGGGTTCGCTGTGTTAATGACTTTCCGCTGCGATGGGCAGCCCAAAAAAAAAAAAAAAATAATAATAATAATAAAAAAGAGTGGGTAGGGGAGGGGGAGGGGCTTTTGAATGTCGGTGTTACGCTTTTTGATCCATAAAATCAGACACTAAATTCGGATAACGAAAATTGCCAAAAAAAAAAAAACCGAAACAGAACTCGAAAAAAAAAGGAAAAACTCGACAAAAAAAAAGAAAAAACTCGAAAAAAAAAGAAAAAACTCGACAAAAAAAAAGAAAAAACTCGACAAAAAAAAAGAAAAAACTCGACAAAAAAAGGAAAATCTTTCCAAAAAAAGAGAAAAAACTCTCAAAAAAAAAGAGGAAAACTCTCGTAAAAAAACTCTCATAAAAAAACAATTATAGAATAGAAACAAAAATAGAATATAATAACAGTTTCGCATCTTAATTATATAACAATTAAAAAAAAAAAAAAAAATAGAGAACGGATGGATGGAAGGTTGCTTAAATATGGGAAATATTTCGGGTTTCGGTTACCGATTTTTTTCTTTTTTTTTTTTTTTTCGAGTTTCGAGTTTTTTGTCTTATTTTCCTTTTTTTTCGAGTATTTTTTTTTTTACGAGC
Organism: Drosophila vallismaia; assembly: GCA_035047325.1. NCBI lineage: Eukaryota > Metazoa > Arthropoda > Insecta > Diptera > Drosophilidae > Drosophila > Drosophila vallismaia. The sequence goes on along the minus strand of JAWNPU010000025.1, from coordinate 6,533,274 downwards.
TACACCCAAATTATTCATAATTTATTCGAAACAATGCAAAAATTTTCGACAAAACAAATTGCTGAGTTGGAAAATTGGTTTGTTAGCGGCGAGAACATTAATGCATTTGAATTTTTTTTTGTCAAGGTCACTGGAACACATCCACATCCACAAATTATTTGTCACCAAAAAAAAAAAACAAAAAAAACAAAACAATTTATTGCGCAATAAAAAAAAACGTATTTTAATGGCTTTTGGAGTGCGCAAAAAGTAAATATATAGAGAGGGGATTGGAATTTAAATTGGAATTAAGCTGGACCGCGGTTTTAGCATAACAGGTAAAAAAAAAATCAGAAAAAAAAAACAGAAAAAAAAAATCAGAAAAAAAAACAACAAAATTCTCAAAAAATAACCCAAAAATAATCCCAAAGTGTCCCAAAAAAAAAAAAGACATCTGGCGGAGACGCGTGCCAGGTTTTTGGGGCTTCAAAAAAAGGCTACAAAGGGATTGAGAAATATATACCAAAAATATACCAAAAAAATATATACCAAAAATATACCAAAAAAATACAATGAACAAAAATATACCAAAAATATACCCAATATTGTAGAAATATCTATAGAATAAACAAACAAAAATATACCGTAAAAATATCTCTAAAAAATATCTCTAAAAATTATCTCTAAAAAATATCTCTAAAAAATATCTCTAAAAATTATCTCTTTTTTTGCACTTAAAAAAATATCTCCCGAATGACTTTCTATTTTTTTCTTCCCCCAAAAAAATCTTTCTCATAAAATGCATCGTTTTGTTGTTGTTGTTTTTGTTGGCTTTTTTGGCTTTTTTGGCTTTTTCTTTTGTCCATCAATCACTGATTGATGGCTGCATCATTTGTCTCAATCTAACCGCTCCCCTCCTCGTATCCCCCCTTTTGGAGGTGTGAATTTTTCACGTTTTGTTTTCGGTTTTTTTTTGTGTTCATTGTTTATGCTTCTTCCTCTTCCTCTTCTTCACCAACTTAACTTTGAACTTCAAAACAACAACAACAACAACAACAACAACAAAAATGCCCCCCAAAGCTTTACCTTGTTCAAGGTCCAAAGCAAACAAAAAAACTGTAAAAAAAAACCGAATTAAAATACAAAGTAAAAGCAAAAAAAAAATGAAAAATAAAACCGAAATAAAATCATAGAAAATCCAAAATAAAACTAAAATAAAATCTGAAATAAAACCAAAATAAAAGCAAAATAAAATACAAAATAAAACTAAATAAAAATAATACCGAAAAATACTGATAATTTGCATAGGGAAATCCGTTGAATAAAAATGATAAATGATCAGCAGGTTTCCAGTCAAAGAAGAAACTTCCTTTTTTAAAATAACAAAAAACAACAAAAAACTGTAAAAAAAATAACAAAAATAACACACAAAAAAAAAAACAAAAATACCACAAAAAATATCAAAAATAGCAACAAAAAATAGGAAAAAATAACTAAAAAAAATTAGTAAAAAAATAAGTATAAATAATCTGAGATAAATCCAAGATAAATCCAAGATAAAAAATCCATCAAAAAAGACAAAAAAAAAAGACAAAAAACAAAGAAAGTCAGTCCAAGGGCTTCCCCCAAAATTCGAAAAAAATAACTCAAAAAAGGGGAGGAAGAGTAGGCGGGGCACCTACACATTCCAAAACGAACTTTTTTTTTTTGCTGTTTTTTTTTTTTTATTACAGTTGATGCTCGTAAATTTCTATGTTAAAAAAATTCCACAAAGCTTGACAATAAAAAAAAAATTCCACATAAAAAATCACAAAAAATAAAAATCACAAAAAATTCTAAAAATACTTCAAAATGCTTAAATAGTACATAAAAAATACTTAATAATACCTAAAAACTAAACAAAAAATAGATTTTCCTTTAAGATCTTGAACCCTGAGCGTCTATTTCGCGGGTCTACTGTACTTCTAATTCGTTTTTTTTGTTTTTTGGTTTTTCGTGTACAGTTCGCGTTGGCGTCTGAACTTCCGTAACTTACAGTAAACTATAAGTATAAGAAATCGGCCCACACAACAACAGTCGAGACCTCCCCCCCTCTGTGGGTTTTTCTTCTTCTTGGCTTGCTGCACGTGGGTTGCACTTTTCGAGTCGGTGGTTGAAGTTTTTTATTTGCTTTTTTTTTGTCTTTTTTGGTTGGTGGTGTCAGGTCTGGTGTCTGACTTGGCCATCTGGTGGGTCAGGTCAAAGCTGAGACGGGATGACCTTCTGGCGACATTGGGCGCGCGTTCCAGGAAATGGCATTAGCTCCTGGGTCGGGTCGGGTCGGGTCGGTTTCTATATCTTTCTGCTAATCATATTAATGCAGTCCGTGGGCTTGGCCGGGTTTGGCTGTCTCTTTCTCTTCTTGCCACAGCCATCACTTTCGTTGCTTTATGGGTCACTCTGCCCCTGCCCCTGCTCCTGTCCCCGCTCCTGTCCCTGCTCCTGTCCCTGCCCTGTGTTTTTTTTTATTGTTGTTTTTGGGTCATGTCCATCAGAGAGGGCGGTGAGCAGGGAACTGGTAATACGATATGGCCAGGAAGTCCGGCGGGAATCCATTTTAATAGCTTGTTTTGCGCGCCCTCCTGCTGCTAGCTACTGTTTCCTGCCAGTAGGGTTGTCACCCATCGAAGGTCGTGAAAGCAGGTCCTCTCAAAGCAGGTTTTTATCCTAAAAAGATCTCTTTCTTATCATCTCTGTTTCTGGAATATTCTCTATTCCTTTTCCTTTTCTATTTAATTTCTATTTTTTAACAAAGCCTCTTGGCAACTCTGGTTGTGTGTGTTTTTTCGTGTCTGTTCGTGTTTTTTTTCGTGTTTTTTTCGTGTTTTTTTCGCGTTTTTCGTGTTTTTTCGTGTATTTTTGTGTTTTTTTCGCCTGTTTTGCCTGCCTGTTTCGCCTGTTTGTTTTTCGTGTTTGTTCGTGTTTCTTTTTGGCATTTTTTGTGTTTTTTCGCGGTTTCTTCGTTTTTTTTTCGCATTTTTTCGTATTTTTTCCCCATTTTTTAATGTTTTTTCGTGTCTGTTCGTGTTTTTTCGCGTCTTCTTCGTGTTTTCCCATTTTTTCGTTTTTTTTTCGCATTTTTTAATGTTTTTTCGTGTCTGTTCGTGTTTTTTCGTGTTGTGTCGTGCTTTATCGTGTTTCTTTTTCTCGTTTTTTTTCGTGATTTTTTTCGCACAATATGGACTCATTAGCACAAGACCCAAAAAAAAAAAAAAAATAAAGAGCGACTCTGGCCTGAACCCAAACCCGAACTCGAACCCAAAACAAAGTAAAACCCAAAAAGCCAAACCCCGAGTCGGTCCAAGTTCCGTGCCCCGTTCTAACTAATTAATTATGCCCCTGCAACGTCATGGGGGTGTAAAATATATATAATTTGCATGGGCCCCTGCCCCTGCCCCTGCCCATGCCCCTGCCCCTGCCCCCGACCCTGCTGTCTCTGAGATAATGTATTTCGAGCTGCCCGACTGCCTGCTTTTTTTTTTTTTTTGAGTAATTGAGTCGAAAAGAAGGAAAATTTGCATTGTATTTAGTTACCACACGCACATGGGTGTCGAGTGTATCTGACGGATAAATTAGCATAAATATCTGCTGCCGAATTTTTTTTTATTTTTAGGAAAAAAAAAAAAGAACAGCTGGCTCGAAGATCTCGAATACGAGTTGGTTTCCAAAATGATCTTAACTTCCTTGTTTGGGTTTCCAAGTCATCAAAGAGGTCAAAAGGTTCGATGACATTCAAAGCCATAAATATATACCATAACGATATTTAAATACTAGATAATACTAGATAATTAAAGCACAAAAAAAGCAAAAAAATATGAAAAAATTATATAATTATGATAACAAGACAAAGTCTTGACAAAACTTTGTTTTTTTTTTGGATTCTTGAAGCAATTTTTGAGCTATTTTTGAGCTATTTTTTTTTAGCTATTTTTTAGCTTCAACTAAAAGTACATAAATCTTCAATGTTTTTTTTATGTTCTTTTTTTTTATTATATATTGTACTACGTTTGGGGCTTCGTGTCTACGCGTCAAGATATGCAAATTAGCTTTGGCCTGGCCTTGGCGTGGGCGTTAAAAGCTTTTTTTTTTGTGGATTTCTAACTTTGTTACACTTTGCTGGCTTTTGATGGGAGTTGGGGGGATATAGCCAGGTCTCTCCCGGTTGACACGCTGACCCATTGGAAAAAAAAAATACTTAAACATTTCCATTTCCGATCGAGCTTTGTGTCGATTTGGAATCATTTTCCTTTGCCAAAAGCATGGCAAAGCATTCATAAATTATTCAAAGCAAATCGAATAGAAGAATTAAGAGAAGAAAAATAGGAAAGAAAAAAAAATGGAAGAAAAAGAAGAAAAAATAGCAATTTGGCCTCTTTGGTTCATTGGCATTTCATTTGAAATATTCTCCATTAGCTTCCCACTTCCCACACCTCTTTCTTTCTGCTTCTTGCTACCTCTATATCTAATATATATATATATTTATTTTTTTTTAAATTTTTTTACCCCCCATTTGTATCTGGAACTTCCCATTCACGCACACCTTAACCTCAAAACTCAAACTCAAACTCAAACACAAACTCACCATTCATTAGTCGAAACTAGTTTCCCTTTAGTAGGTATTCGTACTCTCGATTCTTTTGTTTGTTTCCACAGTTTTGGATATATTTCTACCTCTCTGACTCTATCTCTATTTATTTTTGTATTTCCATTTCCATTTCCATTTCCGAGCTTTGTTCAACTTGTTTCTACTATGCTAATTAGGAATCGAAACAAACCCATCCGAACATCCATTTAAAACAATAAGCAATTCATTTGGAATTCAAAAAATAAATTCAAATATCATAAAGCCCCCGCAACGACCAAACAAATAAAGTAACAACAACAACAAAAAAAACACTAACAAAAAACGAACAAAAAAACGAACAAAAAACTCACCAATCAAAAATATTTCTGGTCCCCCCCTTGGAACATCTATTATCATAATCATAATTATGGTAAGGCGTTACCCCGCATTTATTCAACGTTAATTGAAGTATTTGAGGAACAGAGAGGTTTCAAAAGGTTAGATTCTCAAGCGGCGCTGGCTTGTAAAGTACGGTTAAGAGGAGAAAAAGTTGCAATTTTTAAGATTTTGTTTGGTTTTTTATAAGATACACCTTTTGGAACTCTTTTATAGACTCTCTATCTTGCATATCTTTAAGAATTCGCCTCAAGAGAGCTTCCAAAGGCTAAATCCTCAAGCGACGCTGCCTTGTAGTGTACGGTTTAGAAGAGAAACTATGCGATGCACCTTTGAAACGCATTTTAAAGACTCTCTAGATCTATTTTTCGACTCTCTTGAAGAATATCTCGCATATCTTGAAGAATTCGCCTCAAGAGAGCTACCAAAGGCTAAATCCTCAAGCGACGCTGGCTTGTAGTGTACGGTTTAGAAGAAAACCTATGCGATGCACCTTTGGAACGCATTTTAAAGACTCTCTAGATCTATTTTTCAACTCTCCAAAAGAATATCTCGCATATCTTGAAGAATTTTCCTAAAGAGAGCTTTCAAAGGGTGAATTCCTAAGCGACGCTGACGTATAGGGTACGGCTGGGAGAAGAACTCAAGACTTGACCTACTTAAGATGGAGTCCAACTTTTGAGGCAACCTTTCTCCCGATTAGCTATATCCCATTCAGATCCAGATCGGGCATTATAGTCTGTAATTCCCGAATCAATTTCTGTTGCATTGTCAGCATTAATTTGCAACTGAAAGGCGGCAACATTGAAGCGACAACCACACAATTATCGTCGGAAAACAAAAACAAATGGGAATGCTAGTGCCGACACGACCGATCGTCAGATGTGCCACGCCCATTCGATACCGGGCACATGCCCGGCGGCGGTCACTTTTCAATTCAATTACCGGACTGCAAGTTAATCAATCAATCAATTACTGTAATAATGACAAAAGCGATTTGAAAAGCAAGCGGCGCCCCCGAAAGATACATCTAAAGTAACCCCTAGATATATCTATCTATATATATTCTCTTTCTATATATATATTTTTCTGTTGTTTTTGAATCAAAAAAGTAACGCACTGGCCCTGAGGTTTACGGAGTCCCCGTGTTTCACCGAATTTATAGCCGGACATTTACATAGACGGTTTTTTTTATGTCTTTCCAAGTGGCTCTCCGAGTGATGGAAGTGGTTCCCAGGCCCTACCCCTACCTCTTTCTGCATATATAAATATATTCTCCGATATATATATATATCTTCTTCTCTCTTCTCAGGTGGCAAATAAATTTCGTTGAATTTCTTTTGTTGAAAGATCAAAGCGGCAACAAAAGAGTCTGAAAATTTATTGAGTTTTGGCTAAAAATTTCAAGTATTTCGGAAGGGGCTGCCAAAATGTTTCCATTTCGATAAATTCGATAGGTTTTTAGGGGGATTAAGGATGGGATTTAATGGGGATTTATTAGGGATTTAATAGGTATTATTAAAAGTAAAGCCAAGTTGGGTTAAGAATGTAATTAATCAACACTTTAGTTTGTGTTTTGAAAGAAAAGTTCTTTTGGAATATGAAATATATAAAAAATATAGAAATTATCGATTAATTCGATACATTTTTAAGGGATTAACGAAGGTATTTAATAGAGTTTTACCAGAAAGTAAAGCTAATTTTGGTTAAGAAGATCTTTTGGGTTGTTTTGGGTTAAAATATCTTTGGGAATATGAAATATATGAAAAATATCGATTATTTCGATAACTTTATACGTTGAATGACAATTTTTTATTATTGATCACCTTCAAGTACCTCGTAATTCTCCTTAATTGGGTTATTGGCTGTGATAGCTGTGATAGGGTTATCAAATGGATTCTTTCTTTCAAAACGAATTCCAAGAACGATTTCGATTTGGAAAAAAAGTGCATCAGGTTGGCAAATATTGAACAAATTGTACATCTAACTGAGTCACGGCCTCACGGGTCTGTGGGTATTATTTTTTTTTTTTAACGAGTAAAAAATAGCAAACAAACGAGTACACGATAATTGGCGTTCATTATCAATGGAAAGCAAATACGAGTACAAGTCAATCCGACAGCCAAGAGTTAAGAGTTAAGAGCCCTTTGAGTGATCATCTTTTATAATCGGAGGGGGGGACTGTGTGTTGAAACCAGAGAAAAAAAAAAACTCGAAGCGGAAATCCAAAGACGGCTTTTTGGGCATGGAACTTCCCGTCTTGATTGCCGAGGTACTTGTCGAAGTACCTGTGTGTGGTATGTGGTAACCCCCTCCCCCCCTATGTTTGGACGTGCTTTTGTAATGACTTTTTAATGGTCGGACTGTGTGTGTGTGTGTGTGTGTGTGTGTAGTTTGCCACCAAAATTGGCCAGACATTGTCGGCTAATCAATATTAAACACGACACCGCACCGGTCCCCCCCTTTTTAGTCCCTTCTCTGGGTCTTGGCATTATGGCCATATCTTATCGCGGCCAAGACCTTCAACTTACAACACACATCTGAGGCGAGGCAGCAACCGGAAGCATTAGAAGCCGACAACTCGTAAGTCTCTGGCGAAGGTCAAAAGTTTGGGGGGGGGGGCCCAAAGCCACGCCCTGATTACAATACCAGGAAGGGCCATAAATCAGTTACATTCCTCATTGGGGGGGGTTTCTCTCTCAGATGCTTCTCCATAAAAATTTTTCGAACAAAACGTATAATTTTTTTGTTAAAAAAAAAAACAAAAAAAAAAACAATAAAATTTTAAGCCCACTGATTAGTTGGTTTTTTTTTTAATAATAAAAAAAGGTTTTAAAGGTTTTTATTAGCTTTGGGAAATCCTATAATTATCTTATAATAATCCCTGTATTTATGGGAAGCTCTTTCCGTGTTTTTTTTTTGTTAATTTTTGAGGCACTCTAACAAAGAATTGTTTCTTATTTAAAAAAAAAAACAATATAATAAACAAACAAATAATTTTAATACAAAAAATACTTCAAATCTAGTTTCTAAAGGAAATAGTGTTAAAAAAACCCCCTATTTTTCTCTACATAAAAATCAAATCAAGTTAAAAAAAATGATGTTTTTCAAGTTTCTTAATTAAATTTTTAACAAATTTTCTTAAAGAAATACGACTCTAAAGTTTCCTTCTTTAAATTGTATGAAAAACCCCTATTTTCCCTATTTTTCTTCTTAATAAAAATCAAAAAACAAATCTCCTAATTCCTGGAATTAAAAAACCCATCAATAGTCTCTGCTAATTTAGTGTTAAATAATTTATTTTAATTGTAAAAATTGTAAAAAAAAAACCCTATTTATTCCCTCATAAAAAAAAAATCAGCCTCCAATCAACAGTCCCTGCTAATTAAGAGATTAAAAACGATATTAAAAAGGAAATTAATTTGCATATTAAACCTTATGCCTTGAACCCATCTTCATTTTGTACACAAAACCCATAATTATAAATAATTATTCTCTTAATTTTATTCTCTAATTTTCATTAAAAGTTTGATAGTTTTTTTTTGTTTTTTTTTGGGTTGATTAAGCGACAAGGTCGTGTTTTTCCTTAATTTCCTGGCGCCTGGCTTTGGTTAAAGAAAAAAAAAACTATATAAATAGGTGCATTTCCCATTGAACTTTGGACCCGCCGCTGGCTAATTAAGCGATAATTTTTTCAAAAATACGAAATGTTTGGCCATTCAAGTGTGATTTATAGATCGGACGTTGGTCCCACGCAACGAAACGATTTCGTTTCGATTCCGCTTTATATATATATATATATATATATATGTATATACTAGAGTGTATATATATATATTTCTCTATTCTAGAGCACAGAGGTCAAATTCGAAATTCTAATTGACAAAGAGCCGGCGCACAGTGGGTCAAAAAAGCAAACGAACGAACGCCTGCCTGGCACACTGCCATCTTGTTTGATTCATTCAGAATCATCTTTTTGATCCACTCCCCTCTCTCTACCTTGCCTAGATTAATAAAATTAGACAATCAACATCCTCAAGTGGTTGGAAACGAACAAAAAAAAAAACGAGAAACAAAAACCCAACAAAAAGCGAAATTAAAACGAAAATTAAAACGAAAATTAAAACTTAATTAAATCATTTTTTTGTATGTCTCTCCAGCTCGTTTTTGTATTGTGGAGCAGCTGTCGTTGAATAGATATATATTCTATATACTCGTATATAGATATAGATACCAGATATTACGATATCGTATGAATAGATCATAAAAAAAATTGCATCCATCCAAGGTCGCACCTCATCGCATCCCATCCCATCGTGTGGCAATTGAATATTACCCACTAATGAGCTCCATAAAGCACACATTCGTATTACTAATAATCTTCATATTTCCTCCCTAGATTCCCTAGAAATATAGAAATATCGGATATAGAAAAAAAAATAAATAAAAGTCCCAAACGAGTTGCAGTTTTTTTTTTTTTAAAGAACAAGATACAAGTTGTGTTTAATTTATTCCAAGTTTAATGTTAAAAAAAAATGTTTAAAAAAAACATTCGTTTTCTGGTCTAACAGGATTTTTGAAGCCTCTTGAATTGAAGATCAAAAGGTAATGCCAAGTTTTTTTTTTTGTTTTTTATTTAATGACGTTTTGGAATGAGTTTTGGGGATTTTATAACGGAGATTTTGCTAATAAATCATAGATTTGAAAGTACTGGGTATCATTTAGTTGGGAGAATGGATTTGTTTTTTAGAAAAACGCAAAGATTTAACGATTTTCTACTTTTCTTCTTTTTTTTTTTGGAAACTTTTACCTATTTTCGATTCAGATTCAGAAATTTCTTTTCTTTTTTTGACTAAAATTCGGAAGTTTCAGCAATTTCTTACCTTTTGCAAGTACCGGGTATCATTTTGTTACGAAAATCAATATCTTTTTCGAAGATTTTAGAAACTCTTCAATTGTTAAGCTCGTAGAGTCCATTTTTTGAAAGAGCTTTACCTATTTCTTACCTTTTTTTGACTAGAATTCTACGTAGAGTCCAGGTTTTCGGAAAGTTTTACCAATTTCCTACCTTTTGCAAGTACCGGGTATCATTTTGTTACGAAAATCGATATCTTTTTACATAAACTCGAAGATTTTAGAAACTGGAAGAGCTTTACCTATTTCTTACCTTTTTTTGACTACAATTCTACGTAGAGTCAATATTTGCGGAAAGATTTCTGCAATTTTCTGCCTTTTTTTAAGTACAGTTCTTCGTAGAGTCCATAATTTCGACCAACCTTACCAATTTTCTTTCTTTTTTTTGACTATAAATCCCCATTGCTTCCTTTTAAAGACAATTTCCACTCTTAATTGCAACTCCAAGTTGCACAAACGGAATACCACCTGAATATCAATCAGTTTGTGGCTTTCCACAGACCAAATTATCCTTTATCACTTTATTCCGGCTGACCAGAGTACCGGCGAGGACTCAATTAAGGCGGCTTTCAGCGGGTTTTCAATGTGGCTTTTCAATGGGCTTCGAATGTGGTTCCTTTTTGGCCAAAAAACACGGCAGCAGCAGCAGCAGCAGCAGCGGCAACAAAATTGCTGTTAATTGCACCTAATTGGGGCCTTTGCACATTTCAATGCGAATTAAACGCGAAAATTCGCACAAAATAACAAAAACCCGAAGAGCCCACGGTTGCCAGGTAGCCAGCCTGGAACACCGAAGCCAAATATACAAAATATACAAAATACAATATAATTTCGCAAAAAAAAAAAACAAATTAATGACATTAAAAAAACATTAAAAAAAAAATAAAACGAAGAAACGCAAATGAAGTAGCGGTTCCGGTGGAGATTTCGGGAAACCAAAAAACCGAAAAAACCAAAAAAACCGAAAAAACCAAAAAAAACCGAAAAAATACACAAAGTTCCAGTGGATGAAGCGGAGAGAATACTTTTTTGGCCAAAATAAACAAAAAATCCCAGCAAATTCGGGACTTTTAAGCCAAATTAATGAACACTCCCGTCTGATACCCACTACTTGAGTGGGTGTATTGGTTTTTATACTTTCTCTCAACATCTCCGGCATATAGAATATTCAAATGAGTTTTTTTTTTTAAGCCGATAAACCCGTCAGTTTTTGTTGTTTGCCCAAAAAATTGACGCTACCTACGCGAGTTTTGTTTTTAGCATCGTTTTTTTTTTTTCTGTGTGTCTTTTTGTGTGTTTCTGGCATGAATCATAAATATATATAATATATATATATATATATATATCCAGCTAGTCGGGGTTCGTTCGCCCAATCAATAACCATCAATCGTCTTTACAGTAAACACACATAATAGATGACCGTAAGCCGCAATTATTGATGGGGTTTGTTGGGATTGGGAAGCGAGTTTTTTGGTTTATTTTTGGTTATATTTTTTTAGTATTTTTTTTTCAGTTTCAAAGCAACAATTTCTACATTAAACGCTAATCAATGCTAACAGTTTCTTCCATTTCAGCTTCAGCTCGGATCGGATCGGATTGGATCGGATCGGATCGGCATTTTTTTAATGGTAAGTCCAAGTGCTAGAACTTCTAAAGCCAAAAGCTTTACCGGTTTTCATTTACTTTCAATTTGCAATCAATTGAAAATTATATAAATGAGATTTCACGAATTTCAGACAAAAATCAATCCAAGTTTCAATTCTGCAAAATATCATATTTTTTTTTGGTATTTTTCTTGAAATTAATTATTATATATTCTTGCTCTAAATAATACCCAAAAGTATCAATTGTGTTCTTTGTAAATATTTTATAAAATTCTTCTTAAATTCCCCAAAAACTCTGCCAGTTTTGATGCCAACTGCAATTCCTTCCAATTCCTTGGGGCGTTCGTAGAGTAAACAATCCATTAAATGGCATTGCTATATATAGTACCGCTAAGGCTGTCCATGTAGACGTACAGCTTCCTGGCAGAAAGTACAACCCAAAAATATTACTCATACGCACCGTGTGGTGGGACACGCACTCGGGACACGCAAGAAACGGATCGCCCAGGCGAGCGAAATCAATCAAAAGACAGCAAATTTTCAGCACGCAATCAATTCATAACCCCCGACCCCTGACCCCTGACCCCAGACCCCTGAAACCCCAATGTGCGTCACAAGGTGCGGGGCCAAGGCGAGTCTGTAATTTGTGTGTCGGTTGCATCTGGCGGGGTTTGAGGTCCTCGAGACAATTGGGCGCCGCTTGATTCGTTTGCTCGTCGTGCTCGCGATTGTGCTTTTAATACCCTTACAAAGGGTATTATAGGTATTTTTTAATAGGGTTTACATTTGGTATTTCTTCTAAAAAAAGAATACTTCTTTGAAAGTCTTTGGAAAAGGTTGAAGAGTTCTTGAAGAAAGTCTTCTTAATTTTGGATTTTTTGACTTTCACAAGATGGTTTGAATTTTAGGTAAATTATATAGTTAAATACTAGAAATGACTAGAAATGACTAGAAAATATTAGAAATATACTAAATAAATACTAGAAAAATACTAGATATTGATAGAAATTATTAGAAATTGTAAGAAATGACTAAAAATTACAAGAAATTACTAAAAAATTAGTAAAAGTTACTAGAAATTGCTAGAAAATAATAGAAATATACTAAATAAATACTAGAAAAATACTAAATATTACTAGAAATTAATAGAAATTGCAGGAAATTACTAAAAAATACCAGAAATTACTATAAAAAACTAGAAATTACTAAAAAGTTACTAATAATCACTAGAAATTAGGAGAAAATATTAGACATATACTATATATATACTAGAAAAAAGTTAGATAGTACTAGAAATTAATAGAACTTACAAGAAATTACTAAAAAATTACTAGGAAGTACCAAAAATGACTAGAAATTCCTAAAAAATGACTAAAAATTACAAGAAATTACTTAAAGTTACTAGAAATTGCCTTAAATTACTAAAAGTTACTAGAAATTGCTAGAAAATAATAGAAATATACTAAATAAATACTAGAAAAATACTAAATATTACTAGAAATTAATAGAAATTGCAGGAAGTTACCAAAAATGACTAGAAATTCCTAAAAAATGACTAGAAATCGTCCTAAAACCTTATCCTCTTTCCCATAACTTAGCTTTTTTTTTTTTTGGAGTAGAACCTCCGAAGTACAGGGTATCAATAACTTCGTCTTTGACTTTATTTTTCTCTCCTTTCTTGTTTTTTATTTTCTGTGTTTTTTTCTTGGGATTCCAACTTTTATTCGCGTGCGTGGCTGGCTGGCTGGCTGGCAGGCGAATCAATCAAAGAATCCAAGAAGCCAAGAAGCCGAGCCAGGGCCAAGACAAGAATCTGCCACATTTACTGTCGAGTTACGCGCAATTTAACCTGTCTGCCTCTCTTGTTGCCACCCCACTTGCCACTTGCCACATGCCACGTACCTGCCCATCCCCCCGACTATCCTTCGCATTTTCTGCTCACTCAATTATCATAATTGCGCCGTCAGAGGGTGGCGGAGGCCGAAATGATAATGTCGGCGCCAGCATTTCCGCTCTTATTAACGACTTTTCGTCCTGCAAGGTCCTCTGGTTCCTTTTTTTTGGTTTTGGACTCTGGTTAGAACACACCCAGGGACAAGGGCCATGTTTTTTGCGGCTTTTTGTGGCCGCCTGACACGCACAATTAGGTCCAAGTTAGTCCAAGGATACAAGGATAAGTTTTTTGTCTCAAAATCAAATCAAATAAAATCAAAATTTACTACGCCCTCGCACGCATCCCGTTCTATTAGGTTTCTATTCTATTCTATTCTATTCTATTGGTTGGAAAAAAAAAAATAGAACTTGAATGGAAATAAATGTTTGGTCGTGTTTGGTTTTTCAAATTTCGACTCTCGACGTTTTAGTATTTCAACATTTTGGTTCGTTTTTGGTTGCCGTTGCGCCTTAATGCACTTGACCTTGGACCTCGGAATCCAAAATTCAAATCAGAGAGCGACTATGAGTAGGAAAACGAATACAAATACGAATACATTCGAGTATTTTGTATTTGAATCGAAAATCTGATTCCGAGACCCCGCTGGAACTCAAGCGAGACGACATTTGGTTGCAATGTGTTTTGGGGTTCTCTAGGTTTGTTTTCTAGGTTTTGGAAGAATTTTTGACTCTATGGATCTTAGTAGAAGAAGATACTGTAAAAGCGCGAAAAAAGTGAGAAAAAATGCAGGAAAAAAAGGAGAAAAAAAAGCGAGCAATCCTTTTCTAGACTCTCCCATCCCAGAATGATATCCCTTTTTGTTTTTGTTCAACTCTTCCCCCTGATTGCCTCTCCAAATTCCAAATTCTTTGCCAATCAATTCAATCGAATCCCATCCTTGAATCCTTGGCAATATCCTTTCTGGTTGTGTTTCTGCCACTCGGACTCGGATACAATTTCAACTTCCTTTTTCGATGGCTGGTATTCGTTCTTCCGCCTTGAAGAGCCTTCCATCTATAGCCAGTGATGGCAAGATTGACAAAGGACACGCAGTGTCCTCGCCATTGTTGCCCTTGCCCAGGCATTGTAAAGTTTGAGTGTAAATTCCATTAGGATTATATTACGGCTCTTACAAACTTGTCCAAAAACCGAAGGAAGCCACAAAACTTTTCGCTTTGGCCCATAAAGTAGGAGAATTCGTTTTTATTATCCTTGGCATATCCTTGATAGTCGCAAAGGGAGAGACAGAGAGAGAGAGAGGAAAGTTCAAATGGATTAGGGACAGCATTTTTTTTTCTACCGAAGCCCCGCAAGGCGTTGCCTTAAAAAGGAATACCATATATTTATTTTTTTTTTATATATATATAAAAAAAATACTCATACATGGAAAATGTGCGTGCCAAGCAAATGGCAGGATATGTGTCAAGGACACGCCACATGTCCTTTTGATATGCCACTTTGTGCTTGGCTTCCTTTTTTTTTTTGGATTCCTCCTGGTTTTTTTTTTTTTTCCTCCTTTGCGGGTAGGTGCAATGGGCGTGGCTCTTCTGGGCTGGGCCCTAATACGTTTGGGACACATTTGCGGTCCGCTAATTGATGTGACCTCCTCGGTCGCCTCCCCTCTGACCTTTCTTCTCTCTAATCACATTTTTCGCTGCCACTTTTTTTTGCGGCACTCCCTGGGAGCATAAATTTTGAAAACAACACAAAAAAAAAAAAAAAACAACCAAAAAAACAGCACAAAATATATACTTGTCTTGGGATAAAATATTATATTACTTTGACAAATTAATTAAAAAATAAAATAAAAAATAGGTTTTTTGAGAGGGTTTTAAACTTTTTTTTTTTTTTTGCTACCAGGAAGATGTTGACTTTCTTTCTTTCTTTTAATTTTTCTTTGACTTTCCTTTAAATTAAAGTAGATTTTTAGCTTTAAAAAACATTTTTTTTTACCTTTAAAACTTTCCTTTAACTTTCCTTTACAAAAATCTAAATGTTTCCCTTTAAATATCCCTTTTTTACTTTTAAAATTTCCTTTTAACCTTTAAAACTCCTTTTTTTATTCATTTCTTTTATTAATTTCCTTTATTCATTTCTTTTATAATTTCTTTATTAATTTCTTTTTTGAATTCTCTTCCGATTTTCTTCAATTGCAAAGTTCAATGATTTCCCTTTTTTGGTTTTTAAACGAAATAAATAATAAATAATTTTTTGTTTTATGAATTCGTGATGAAAATCGCACTCTTTTGGCGAATCCCTTCTTGTTTTTTTGGGTCTTTTTTTTCGGTTTTTTTTTCAGGGTAAACAAAGTAAGAACTGGATCTGAAATATGTTTATGCCTTTCGGATGGCTGAGGATTTCCTCGAACTCGCGCTGCTCGCTGCTCGCTGGCCTGGCCCTGGACAGCAGCTGGCAGCTGCCACGAACAAGTGTAAAAAGTTACAGCGTCGCCAATACAGAAATTTCCATTAGATTTTACTTTGTATCTGTATCTATAGAAGAGTATCTGTATCTGAAGACGAGTCACTGTATCTGTATCTGTATCTGTATCTTGGAGATTGGTATGTGTTTCCATTTTGGCTCGTTCTCGATTCTCGTTCGCAATAAATAAACACAATAAACATTTTTAATGCGAATTCCTTTATAAAAATCCACCAAGTTGATGATGATGATGATCACGCCCCCGCTCTGCCCCTATTCTGACAGCTGTCGCATGGCCAACAACTCGAGAAGCATCTAACAGATACAAAAAGTATCTCAAACTGTATGGTAGATGTATCTCTATCTGTAGAATGGCGAGAGAACGAGGTGCGAAAAGTGTTCTAAATGGCTTTCTGGCCGAAAAGCCACCGAAAAACCAAAGCAAACAAGCAGATAAAATTCCAACAAAAGCCGGGGGAGAGCGGGTGAGGTGGTCATAAATAACAATAAATAAAAAACTAAAAAAAAATAAAAATAGAAGAAGAAAAAAATATAGTAAGTAAAAAAAGTCGGTGGTGCGATAATGTCAAGTTAATCAACATAAATCGCAACGATGTCACAAAATGAATTAGCGTTTGAAATTAATTAGATTCCGGTTGGAATTCGAAGCGAGAGGAAAAACCAAAGAAAACTTGAAAATACAACAAAAAATACTTAATAAAAAAAAAAAACAAAGAAATAAAGATAAGGTTTTCGTTTTTTTTGATAAGAAATCGCCGCAAATGGCTGATAAGCCTTGATAAAAGGGAAAATACAAAGAGTTTAATAAGAGTTGTGATTGCAAACGTCCTTGCCTCAAAAAAAAAAAACAAAAAAACCGAACAAAACGAAGGGAAGAGATACACAAAGATACAGATACTTTCAGATACAAAGTTACAAAGATACAAAGATACAAAGATACAAAGATACAAAGATACAAATATACAAAGATACAAATATACAAATATACAAAGATACTTAAAAGTATCTCGAGGGGGAAAACGCTTATCATTGAATAGCTTGCAACCTGGTATCTAGATACTTTCCAGTCTCTGTTGCACAATCGCATTCCTTTGATAGATATTGATATAAAAAATAAATAAAAATATTACCAGTATAGGGGTGGCTTTTCTTAGCTTCTTCCCCCCCTAAAAACCAATTCATTTTTAAAAATTTCCAATTTTTCACGCATTTTCTTGACTTCCCTGCTAAAAGTTGTCGGTTTTTTTTTTTATTAAAATTCTTTATAAATACCCTTTCTTTTTAATTAAATTATGGTTTCTATTATCCTACTTTGATCTTTGATTATGTTTTTATATAAAATATATTAAATATATAAATATTCTCTCCTTTTTTCCTATTCTTTTGTTTACTTTTTGTAATTTTTATTGCCAAAATAATAGAAAGTTTTCTAATTTTCCTTCAAAAATGGCAAGTTTTTGAGATGGTTTTTATAGTTCTTTTAATTTTTATAGATTTTCTAGTATTTCTAGTATTTTCTAGTCTTTTTAGTCTCTTTTATAGCCTTAAATATTTTAGATAGTTTTTTCGAGTATTTTTTTTATCCTTCTTTTATGTTTTAGAGTTGTCTTTAAGTGTTTTTTTTTCATCCTTTAAATGTTTTGGAGGTTTTTTAGAGTATATTTTTTATGCTCTTAAATGTTTTAGAGTTTTTTTTAGAGTATTTTTTTATACCCTTAAATGTTTTGGATATTTTTTTAGTCTTTCTTTTCCTTTTTATTTCTTGGGCCTCGAAAATTGGTGTAAAATATTCAAATATTCCTTTTTTTAGATAGTTTTTATAGATTTTACAATTTTTCTAGTATTTTTTAAAGTATTTTTTATACAATATTTTTTATATAATATTTTAGAGTTCTGTTTTAGTTAATAAATATTGTATATAAAATTTTTTATGCTTTAAATCTTCCTTAAATTTTGTTTCCCAGCCAGAAGTTTTATGTAAAATATTTAAATATTTATTTTATTTTTTTAGTGTGTTCCTTATTCGTTTTACAAATTAATGGCGTTTTTTTTCCATTTCTTTTCCAAATTGGAAAAATTTTCATATTTTATAGTTTTGTGCGTCGCTGTCGGTCGGTCGGGCTCTCGAATTTAACGCTCGGAACGTGCACGGAAATGCTTATAACTGTAAAAGCGTTGCGCCACGCGTTCTCTATAAGTCGATGGGGCACGCCCCCCACCCACTGCCCACTGCCACCCCCCGTTGTCAGGACATTTTTGGCACAAACTGCGGGACGCCTTTGGAATGTGCGAAAAATTCTTAGCCAGCTTTTCGTTCCTTCTCTTTTTGTTCGCTTTTTTCTGTCTCTTTCTCAGTGTGGGCTTAATGTTTATAACATTTTTATGCGCCACCCCCCCCCCTGCGGCGGTCTTAAGTGAATAATAAATTAATTGAATCGCCACGCGGCCCATTTTTAGATGGCCTTTATAAGGGGGGGAGGGGGGGCATGGAAAATGACAACCCCCCCCTTATAGAACATTCGGAAAGTTTTATGTTAATAGCTTCGCTTCGAGCTGAGTTTTTATCGTCTTTGCCGCCCCCCGCCCCTTTTGGGATACAAAGTACTGAACACATACCCCCCCTAGCTGCCCCTCCTTAGTATCCGATAAAAGTAGTATACCCCCCACCCCGCCCAATTAGCAAACTAATCAAAGTCAGATAGACGGATGGATGGATCGATGGCCTATCTAAATGCCTAATTAAAGTGTAAATTTCGTGCCATCTTCGAGGAGATTTGATCAGGACAGCAGGACCACCCCTAACCCCACCCTTAACGGTGCATCAATGACACTTAATTAGAAAACAGCTGAGCCGACATAGGGGTAGGGGTAGGGGTAGGGGTAGGGGTGTGTCCATATCCATTAAGGGTATCCCTGGCGTATCTATCAGATACATTTGCTCTCGCTCTGCGGCATGTTTGCCTTTGGCCTTTCTCTCTGTTTGGCTTTGGCCAATGCTTTTAATTAAGCCAAGCCGGCCAAGAAAGTTTATTTTTATGGCCCGTCTGAGGCATAGAGGCAGAAACGCAGATACAAAGATACAGAACTGAAACAGAAACAGATACAAAGATACAAAGATACATAGATACAAAGATACAGATACACCCACATGGAATAATGGTCGAGAAAACCAAATCCATTTTGGCCAAAAATACGACAATGGGGAATAAAATGAATAAATGAATTAAGACCACAAAAGCGAATAAAGAAAAGGGAATAGAAGATGGGTAAAAAATGGAAATAGAGAAGTAGAAAATAAAGAATAGAAAATAGAGGATAAATAAATAGAAAATAGAGTCTTGAATGGATTGAATGGGAATTCGATAAGAAATGAGGAAAAAGATGATGAGTTTTGGGAAAAAAAAAAACAAAAGGAGAAAAAAAAGGATTCTGTAAGTCCCAGGAATCTCAGGATAAGGGAATTCCAGGATAATTTCTAAAAGAACTTTGGAAATAGAAAGAAGAAACTAGATTCTAGGTTTGATTCGCCGAGAAAACCCCAAAACGGGCTTCCTTTCCATAAGTCCCTGGAATATCATATTAAAGGAATTCCAGGATAATTACTTGAAAGAGAGACTGGGAGACTATCTCAGTTTAATTCTCTGAGAAGATTTTGGCTAAAACAAAAGGAGATTCCTTTCTGTAAGTCCCTGGAACCCCAGATGGAAGGAATTCCGGATCTGGAAGGAATCTCAGATGCAAGGAACTTTCGAATCCCAGGGATCCCAGATTGAAGGAATTCCGGAAGAATTATGCTAAAAGAACTAGAAAAAAGACAGAAAGAAAGACTAACTTGGTTTGATTCTCTAAGAAAAGTTTTGGAAAAAAATGGAGAAAAAAGGGAATTACTTTCCGTAAGTCCCCGGAATCTTAGATGGAAGATAATTGCTAAAAGAACTTTAAAACTTCTTCGTTGGGATTCTCCAAGAAGATTTCATTGCAAAAAAAAAATGTTCTAAAAACTCGAAATAATATTTTAATTTTTATTTAAAACTCATTCAAAAAAAAAATGCTCCCAGGAAACCCGTTCCCAGTACATGCCCCCTTGTATGCTCCATTAAAGATTGAATTTTTTGTTTTACCAAAAAGCTTTTTTATTTTTGTTTTATTTTTTGAAAATATTGTCTGGTGCCCCCCCCTACTACCCACTCCCCACTTCCCACTCCCCATCCCGACGATTATTCGTGTGAAATGTAGAGTGCGCGGAAGGCACGTACCGCAACAGTAAAGCCGATAAACATTCATAGCCAGGCAGATGTGCGAACAAAATACTATATATATTATAGCCAACACCCCCCCTTATTGGGGGTATAATAATTTCACACCGAACCATGGCACGCCCGATCCGGGCATTATGTATCGCCGTTATAGAGTTTTATTAATAAAAAAATATAATGCTCGATGCTCGTCGTTCGATTCGATTGTGCAATCATTCCGATTCGCTTTCATAATTCATTCAGTTTGAATTTGCATTCGAACGGTAGTCCAAAATCGGTTTTCGATTCGGATTCGGATTCGGATTCGGAATCGTTGGTATGGAATACTCGCATTTCTGACTCACCCATCGATCAGTCACACTTTTTTCGAATATTTCGAATGTTTATAGTTGTGCGGGTTGTGCGGCGACGTGACCGGAGCAAATCCATCGATAAATTCCAAAATTGACATTAGCCAACAGTGTTTCGATGAATCAGTTACCGTTTTTTTCTAATTTTGAGTAAAAAAAAAGGATTAAAAAATAGCCTAAGCTTTATTTATCGATAAACAGGACAATTAGCAACGATATTTGCGATAGAAATCGATTAAATAAAAAGAAAATAATGAAGCTGTACCAAACTCCAACTAATTTATCGATGAAAAGGATAAGAATAATTATTCTCTTATTCTCTGAAAGAATAATTAATCAAAAATAAGCCTTATTTATCGATAAACATTTGCGATAGAAATCGATTAAATAAAAAGAAAATAAGAAAATAATCAAGACATTCCAAACTCTAACTAATTTTTTGTTCTTTTCAAGAATGAATTTTAAAAAATAAGCGTTTATCGATAAATAACAATAAACGCTTCAATTAGCAACGATAGCAACGATAGAAACGATATTTGCAATAGAAATCGATTAAATAAATAATAAATTAGTATTAAATTAATGAAGACATTCCAAATTCAAAGAATTAATATTAAAAAATACTTACTGAATCTTTGATTTGTAAAATCCATTGTAGTTTGCCGTCGAGAGCCGTCTTTTTTTGCTTCAAAGTCGCCACCTCATGGCACGACACCCCATTGATCTCTCCATATAAATTTTATACATATATCTATATCTATATCTATATCTGGTTAAATATATATATATATATATATCGTTGTGGAAGCTTCTGTTCTGTCTCCATCTCGGCATCTCCAGTGATCGACTGATCGATCGATCGATCGAGGACTGGCAGCGAAAAAAAAAAACTCGCACACTTGAGGGCAATTCACATGCCGGCCACAAATCAGCCGCAAATGACTTTATTTCCAACTTGAGGAATGTCAAATGTGGCAAGTGCAGTTTAACAACAAGAAAAAAAATAAAAAAAAAAAAACTCAAGAAAAAGCCATCCTGCTGGTTGGGAAAAGCCAAGAGACAAAGCGGCGTATGAGTGATTTTTGGATTAAAATCTTTAATTTTTAATAAAAATCTTATAGATTCTTAATAAATATATATATAGAATTTTGATTTTAAAAAGATTTCTAGATGGCATTGCCTTGCCCTGACCCCAAAAAATGTGTTCGTTCTCGAGGAGGCCACGCATGCGCCGCTTTTGGTTTGTTTTTTTTTTTGTTTTTTAGCTTTTTGACGTTTGACGTCCACCGCATTTGGTCAAAATGAGTCTCAGAGTTTAACTTGGCCAAGAGCCGGAGCCAAAACGCAGCGATTTGTGTGCCAGACGAATGTCAAAAGTGATTTTCGTTGCAACAGCCAACGATCAAAGGCAGCCAAAGGCATTAAAAGCTCTCCCAACAAAAGCTAAAGACCCTCAAAGACCCCCAAAAACCTAAATCCAAACCCCACCCCAGTAACAAAAACAAACCCCCAAAACCCCAAAACCCCCAAAACCCCAAAAACCCCATAAAAAAAATCACAAATAAAATAAAATAAAGAAACATGCGAAAGTCATAAATCATAATTCTTTATTCTGCTTTCAGTTTTAGCTTTTTCGTTCGTTGTTGCCACAAAGCGGGGTAAGCGGGGTAAGCGGGGTGTGGAAGCACTAAAACTTATAGAGCATGGCAGCCCAGCAAGACTAAGTCGTTGGAGGAATATAAAAAAAAAATATATATATATATATATACTCGAACATTATATGGCAAACACTTCTGGGCCATATGATAAATGGTCGGAGGAACCACAAAACCGAAATGAGATTTTTGTTTGTGTTCTGTTTTTCGGCTTTTGAAGTTTTTGACAGCCTCAATTTGCATTTTTAGCAAAAAAAGAAAAAAATAAACAACAAGAAGAAACCCCCCCTTAGAAACCACTTTTTTTTTTGGGTTAGATCTGAGAATACCCTTTGGGGTTAGTTTTTTTTGGAATTCCAAAGATTCCTAAGATGATTGCCTTCAATTGCATTTCAATTCCGTTTCAATTGCAGTTTCTCCTTCTGCTCACCTTCACCTCGTGCAACCCCCAGAGGCACATGCCTCATGCCTCTTGATAGCATTTTTTTGCACCCACAATTTATATTTTGTTTAATATGAAAAGTGTGCCTGATCTCAATTAAGCGATTAATGTTTTAATTGTAGCTCCGTCTTCGTGCGTGATCAATCACGATTTCTGCGTGATTTTTTGTCGCTTTTGATCGCGTGACACGCGCCTCTGACGTGCGCGCGCGTGAGCCGACTCCGACTTACATAAATCAATTTAGCCGAGTTTATTTTATAATTTAATTGCTTTTGTTTACGTTGACAAGAGGCATGAACAAGTACGTGAATGTTTTGCGATTCTCTCTCTATATCTGTCTCTATATATCTCTATATATCTGACTCTCTCTTTTACTGGATATTTCTCTACTTTTCTCTGCATTCAGATTCATACTCTCTCTGTCTGGTTATTTTTTTTCTTGCAGATTCGCTGCCGATGGGAAGCGAGGTGCCGGCTGTTCAACGTTCAACGCATTCGCTCGGCCCCCGCGATCTGAGCAACAACTAAAAACACAAAATCGATGGAACCGATGGATCGGCCATACACCCAGACCCCACAGATCCCCAATTTAATGTTAAAAAAACATTCAACTCGGTCCTAAAATAAGAAAAGAAACAAAACTTGTGATAAAAAATAAATAAACAATAAATAAAACCAAGTGTGTGCCTCCGATAAAAATTCGGGTTGTCCCTAACAACCCAAAACTATATACAACAAAAAATATATAAAATTTAAAATATAAAATATTTATATACAAAAAATATATATATTAAAAAATAAATGTAAAACTTGTTGAGCAGAAACCGTTCCAAAACAACAAGTGCAACGCGTAGGCCTTCAACTGTGATTTTAAAATATAAAAAAAAAAAGATAAAAAATAAAACATAAAAGTTAAATATATAAAAAAAAAGTACCGCAAAAAAAGTACTGAAAAAGAGAAAGAAAATAACCAAGTTAATTTAATTTTAATTTTGCGTTTAGTGTTTTTTTTTATTTGTTTGTTTATTAATTTTCGATCAAATCGATCAAATCGATAAAAACCGATAACCGATATCGATAGCCATGTTCAACTCAAACATACCGGCCGCCTCGCTGCTCAGCATCGATAGCAATGGCTTCGGCCTGGTGGGCCACACCCCCAAGACCCCCGAAATCGTCAACTCCCTGATCGCCATGACCAATCCTTTGGATAACTTCAACTACGGCACTGGGGCAGCCCTCTCCGCGGCCATGGCTTCAGTGTCGGCCATCTCGGTGGCATCCTCGGCCTCGTGCAGTGCCGCCTCCACGCCCGCCGGCGTCACGGTGCGCAACTTTAACGGACATCCCAACGGACAGGTAAGGATCAGGAGCAGCATCTCTGGAAGCCAACAAGGCGTATACTTAATATCGATTTCTCGTTGCAGCTGCACTCCCAGGACAGCAGTCATTCCAGTTGCTCCGGATCGCCGCTTGACTCGCCAGCAGGCACCGCCACCACCCCCAGTGTGCAACAGGTACATAAAAAAAAAAACAAGATTTTATTAATTATTTAAGGATTTTTTATGCAATTTTTTATACAATTTTAAATTTTCTTTAAAAACTTTGAACTCAAAACCTCTTAAAATCTTCCTTTCCCATTTCTTTCTCCCAAATAAAATCCCTCATAATATGGAAGATCTATATATAATAATAAAAATTTATTAAAAATTTATTAATTTATTAAAAATTAACCTAAAATTGATTAAAATTGACTTAAAAACAAAACAAAAAACCTTTAAAACGAAATATAAACAATTTTTTAGTTGTTAAGTTTGTTTCTATCAATCAATAGCTCATAAAAAAAGCGTTTTTTTTCGGAAATATATATTAAAAATTTCAATAGAATAATGCAGAATGAATACATCCAACATATATATTATAGAAAGTGACCAAGATCGGGGGACTGGCATATACATAGCCGTCAGTAATTTATGGGAAATTTTGTTGGAAAACAAATTGAAAAAGTGCACCGCACGCGGCACCCCTTTTCGCGGCAATTAAAAACTTGCATTCGGCCGATCCCGCACCCCCCCAAAGTCTATAAATTCGTTTCAAGTAATAATCATAAATCAAATTTAAAACAAAACAAAAAATAGAAGAAACAAAAACCTGTAGAGAGATAGAAACACCTGGCAATTACTGGGAAAGTATCCGAGTATCTGAGGGATGCGTTTCGATGCGAGAGAATCTTTAGGCGGCCTCTAATTTGAATTAATCGCCGAAGTTGACACCAAGCAGCATTCAACACAGCGGCGGCAGTTACGTGCCTCATTAAGGCCAATGTCAGTCAGCCAGTCAGCCAGTCGAGAGTCGAGAGTCGAGAGTGATTCTGCCTCTGCCTTGTGCCTCTGCATCTGCCTCTGCCCCCACAAATGCAGTTACAGATACAGATACAGATGGAGATACTCGAACGCCGCCAAAATGAAATCAATTCTTGTTGCGTCTCGCAATTGACGCCTACATGGCAGTGGCGACGCCACCAGAAGCTCACGTCGCGGGCGGACAAGGGGAGAGCCGGACCACCGGACAGTCAGACAGTCAGACAGCCGGACCACCGGACCACCGGACAATGCGTGGGCCCATTTTTTTGCACGGCGCACGTCGTGTGGTGCGTGGGCGAGCATCACAGTCATCGGGCAAACGAATGAATGAATGAATGAAAACTGGCAGCCAGATTGAAGCCAGATTGAAACTGCAAGTGCCTCTTAAAAAAAGCCTAAAAAAAAAAAAAACAAGGAAATCTTAAATAAAAAAACAAAAATTTCAACTAAAAATGTATCAAAAATTATAGAAAACATTGCCCCAAAGACTCCACTCCCTTAGAACCTTTGCACTCTTTGACCTTTGCGTTGAACTCCCTAAACAAGGAGGTTTCCTGTTCGCTTTTTGTTATCCACAAATATTTGCACAAATGTTGCCAAATTTTGGGCCAAAAAAGAAGAGTTGAAAGTTAAAATTTTATAAAAAAGTGCAAACAGAACCGAACAAAAGTGCAAACAAGCCAAACAAAATGCAAATTTTTGCCAGCCCAGAAAATAAAGAAATAAACTCTTTTTTATATTTTTTATGCATTTTCGAATGAAATTCGCGCTGCGAATGGCAAAGAAAGGCTTGGTCTTGGCCTGTTTTTTTTTTTTTAATTTTTTAGTTGCAACGTGAACTTGCAACCTGCCTTGACGAGTGCTGCTTGCTCCCACAAGACTTTTGTTGTTGCACAATTTTCCGCCACAGAAATTTCCAAACAGCCAGTTTTATTTCAACTTCAAGTCGACAAAGACCATATGGTCATATGGTCGTGTTTTTTTCTTCTTGATTGTTTGTTTTGGCTTTTTGTATTTTGTTTTTTTGGTTTTTGGTTTTTTTTTCGGCTCCAATTTGGCCAATTCAACATGCGATTATTATGATTTTTTTTTTTTTTTGCTTCTTTTACTTGTCGCTTTTTAAACAAAATTTATTTATCTGATTTCTGGGTCAATAAATAAAGCAAGCGCATCGCATCGTGCCTAAAATTCAAATGAAACGTTGTCTGGCGTTGCCCCAAAATATTGGTAAAAAAAATACAAAAAAACAGAAGAAAAATACCAAAAAAATTAAACAGAAGGGACAACATTATTGGAAAAAAGGGCGCGTTCAATCGGAATGGGGAGGGGCAGATCGGTCTGTTGCGATTTGATACCACCAACCCATCCATTGGCATCTCAAAAATTCCCTCAAGCAGACAACAAACAAAACTGGCGTAAAAAATCGACTGATAATTCGGTCTTTACGACATATTAATGAGCTAGAGATCGACAAAAAGGTGTAATTGAAAGGCTTTAACATGAGAATTATGACAGGTTATAGGAGTTTTTGGATCTAAGTTTTAATTGGAAGAGGTTTTTCCCTTCTCTAGTAGTTAGTTAGTCATTGTAGCAGTGTAGGGCATTAGAAAAGTCACTATAGCCTAAAGAATTTTTTTTTACAGATCGACAAAAAGGTGTAATTGAAAGGCTTTAATATGAGAATTATGACAAGTTATCGGTTCTTGATTCTAATTGATTTTCTTGATAAATAGTATTGCAAGTATTTTTGTTTCATTATCTCACTTTAGGGCATTAACCATGTCCCTATAGCCTCAAGCATTTTGCAGTCAATCAACAATTGTTGAACGAAAGTTGACAATGTGCCGAGTGGCGAGTGAAGTGATGACCGACCGACCATCTGTTCCTGCCTTAAGCTCCATAAATGGAGCTCTGGCCCAGTGCAGCTTGGTCTCGAGGTTGTCTCTGAGGTTTTACTTTTTTATATTACATTTTTTGTTTTGTTTTTTTTTTTTTTATGCTGCCCACCCACCGCTGCGGCGAATTTCGTCGCGATTTAAGTGCCAAAATGCACTTGTCCGAGAGGGAGAGAGAGTGAACAGTTTTTTGTGGTTGTGGTTGTGGTTTTTGGGCGTGTCGCGACCAGATTTCTATCTGTTTTCGGTTTCATAATTATAATTCATGCAAAGCTCTCGAGAGTGTCCCCAAACCCCAAACCCCAAACCGAAAACCGAAAACCCAAAACTGAAAACCCAAAACCCAAAACTGAAAACCCAAAACCCAAAAGTACCCAACCCTAAGTTAAAATGCGAAATCAACGTGGCAAATAAATAAATAAATAAACAAAGTTGAAAATGCCGCCGGAGATAATCTCTCCCTTGCCCCAAAAGAAATCGGGTCGCGATTCGTCATGACATCTACCTGAAAGCCTTCCAACTTTCCCGACAAAAAAATTGCAAAATACGTTTTTAAACAAAATTTATTTGATAAAGGGAGTGTAGATTCTGGCTTTCGGGTTACAAATCAGAAACTAAAAATGTCATTCGACTGTCTTGGCCAACTTGGTTTGCCTTCTTTGGTCGCGGTTTTCGGTTCAACCGATTTGGTAATTGGTGACAAACGGCTTTTGGTTCGAAGGACGTTGACAAGTAGCCACAAATAAGCCTAAAGGGGTAAAGTTTAATTAAAACTAGATGGGGAAAATAAGAAAAAATGAACAGAAATCCCTGAATCTTTTCTAAATTTCCTTTATTTTTTGTTGTCCTTTTTTGCAGACCCGCTCCCGACTGATCAAAGAGGGTCTCAAACTTTCCATCCAAAGCAAACGCAAACTATCCACCTGCGACTCCAGCTCTGAATCGGAGCAGCCCCACTCCAAATACTCGAGGAGGAGCAGCAGCAACAACAAAAACATCGGCAGCAGCAACAACTACAGCGGCAACATGAGCAACAACAACGACGACGACTGCGAGGAGTCCAGTGACGACGACAGCGAAACGAAGTCGCAGCCGAAAGGATTGACGCCTGAGGATGAGGATCGCCGGAGGAGGCGCCGCGAAAGGAACAAGATCGCGGCCACCAAGTGCCGGATGAAGAAGCGGGAGCGCACTCAGAATCTGATCAAGGAATCCGAGGTACTCGATACCCAGAATGTGGATCTGAAGAATCAAGTGCGTCTGCTGGAGACCGAAAGGCGGAAACTGATGGACATGTTGCAGTCGCACGGCTGTGTCCGGTCTGGAGGTTGCATTCTACCAAGTCACCTGACGCAGTCCCCGGCCCAGAAGTACCTGTCCGAGCTGGAGCTGGAGATGGGCAATGGCGACCAGGTGAGCAACAACAACAGCCACCAACAGCAGCAGCAACAGCAACGGGTCCAGAGCATACCCTCAATGGCAACCTTCAAGTTTGGTTCCAAGACGGCTGCCGCCATGGCCCAGCAACTGCCGAATGGCTACTGCAAGCCCTCGCCCAGTCCCCAGGAGTTCGAGCACGCCGGCTACCAGCAACAGCAACAGCACCACCAGCAGCAACAGTCCACCAGCAGCAACAGCAACACCAGCAGCAATAGCAGCAGCAGCAACAGTCTACTTGACCACCAGCAATCGAACCCCAGTCCGGGCCTAATCTCTGACTATGTGCCCAACTGCGATGGCCTAAACACCAGCAACACCAACACCACCAACACCAGCAACAGCAGCAACCCGAACTCTGCCAGCAACAACACCAGCCAAACGAGCCAGCAACAGCAACAGCAGCAGCAGCAGCAGCAGCAAACCAGCAACACCCCCAATACCAGCGCCATTGAGTTTGTGAAAAACGAGCTGGTGGATTCGCAGAGTCCCTACACCACCGCCCTCAGCGCCGAGAGGTTCCTGTTCGAGCCCAGCGATGGTTTCCCCGACATCAAGCACGCTGTCAGTGTCCTGCCCTCGCCCTGTGGCATCAATGGCCTCAACATGGCCTCCGTGGTGCACAGCAGCAGCAATGGCAATAACGGTGTTGCCGGCAACAATAATAACAACAACAATCATCTGATCGACTTCCATCAGGGCCTGCAACACGGCAACATCGGTGTCGGAGTGGGTGTAGGTGTGGGTGTGGGTGTGGGTGTTGGCGTGGGTGTGATGACACCGTGCTACGACGACGAGCAGCTGTTGCTGATGAAGAACGGGTGCTATGCCAACGATCTGCTATCGCAGTTGGTGGACGATAGCGAATATGTGGACTTGGACACGCCCACCACCTTTATGACCATGGCGTGAGGAAGGGCGACGGAGGACAGGGAGCGGGACCGAGAACGAGAACGATCTGGCGACCGTGACATACTGCTCCCAGCCTTCAATCAGCAGCAGCAGCAGCAGTCTGCTCCCAATCTTCCAAATTCCAATTGCAATCCAAATACCATACAATCACAACACAACACCACCGATCCCCAGGTGGAACTCGAACTGGAGATGGAGTTGCAGCTTGGCGAGGAGCAGGATCCGGCCTGGACCCATGTAGACTATTGGTGTTAGGTCTCCATAAAAAAAAAACTCTACTAATCATTATCCTAACCGCCACTCATCGACTAAGCGGGACGAGCAGTTTTAATCAGAAGGAGAGTAGAAATTAGAAATAGAAGAAGAAACTAAAGAAGTCGCAGTTTGCTGGTCCTAAGCCTTGACAGTCCCCCATTTCCATGAGCCAAATTTATCCCAGATAAAACTAATATATTCAACATCCTGCAAGATCCCAATCCAAGTTCTTCCAACAGCAGAGTCCCCTCAAAGTCCAAAAAAGTCCCAAAAAATAAAAAAAAACACTTGACCACTCGAATATAATCCATCCGAAAGAACCCCAGATCCCATGATCCCTAGGACCGCCTGGTGCGGCATTCAGCCTGTGGCTTGACTACCTCATGAAAGCAAAAGCAGAAACAATTAACAAATAACTATCATTAAACGGATTTTTTTTTTATTTTTATATATATTGTATATTGTATTGCGTAACATTTAAAAGTTTTGTATAAAGAACAAGCACACAAGCACACGGAAACACACACGCAGCGAAACGCACTTGCACAACTGTACATAACCCAACGTTTTTTGATACGATACTAGATTTATCGATAACATTCCATTGCAAGCCTGTGCGATAGCGTGGAGAGTAGAGAGAGATAGAGAGAGAATGCAGTTATGCAGCAACTGCAAGCAGTCACATCCGCATCAGTAATTATTAATTTTAATTTGTTCGATTTCGATTTCAATTTCGATTCTTTTCGTATGCGTATTTTTTGTTTTTTGCTCTTTTGCTCCCAACGAAGCCTTAAAATTACTATAACTACGACTATATATGCTTATTATGTGTAAAATATAATCGCGAGATTAGCAGGCGAGTCGATTCGAGCCGGATATATACGATGACGTTTGATATTTTTTTGTAATCCTAGGCTTAGTCAGTGATAAAAACCCTAAATCTATATATACCGTATCTTTAAACGACAAAAAACAAATATGTGTATGAATTTTTGTTTTTTTTTTGTGTCCATTATTTGTAAGCTAAGTTTAAATGATGAGCGATAAAAAATTGTGTAAGATGTTGCCTTAAACAAAAATTCAAAATGAAAAATGAAAAACGACAAAAAAAATTACAAAAAAATATAAATTGACAACTACAAACTAGATTACTAATCTACACTTTGTTAATTCTTTTGGAAAACTAATCTACAAAACAAAACAAAACAAAAAAACAACGACAACAAATAATTAATTATTATTATTATATACACCAGAGATATATATATATATATATATTGTATGTATTGGTGGAATCGAAGACCTTAAAGTGCTGCTACTACAAAAAACAAAACAAAAACAAAAACCAACAACAACATTGTAACTTTGCAACTCCTTTCAACTTGCGCCTTATTACAGTTTAACGAAGAACAACTTTTGTAATTTATATATATATTATATACATATGGTAGGAGAAGTCGTGGATTATATATACAAAGCGTGTACTAAAAAAACAAAAGAAAAAATTCTATATATTTGTGTGTGTCTATTGCTTGATCAACAAGTTAAAGTTATATATATATAAACGGATATAACAATAATATATATTGTATATGTATACAAATTTGTGTGTATAAACAGCTGTGAACACCAAAAAGTGGCCTAAAGGAGCATCCCCCAAAAGAAATGCAAATAAGAAATGCAAAAAAAAAAAAGAAAAAAGGAATTATCCTCACAATAAGTGCTTTGAAATTGTTTCGTAATTGTAATTGCCTCGATTCGTACTAAAGAGTTAACCAACCATCGATAAAGATAACGATAAATTATATTTGATCAAATCTATAAATTAAATCTATGTAAAATACGCAAAAATCCAATCTATTTATAACACCCCTGAGCACCGCCTTTCGCTAGAGTTACCAAGTCTACCATAATGTTATATCACCACAAAACCCCTTACAACTCCTACAATGCCTACAAGAAACCCCTCACAAGAAAATGCCTGCCTATTTGCCCTGAATAGGATTGTTAAGCATATATGCAGAAACAAAAAAAACAAAGCAAAATTATTAATTAAAATTGTATTGAGCATACCTTAAGCAAAGTTTACCTCATACACACAAACGACAACCCTGGTTAATTTTGGGTAACAAATCCCTGACTGGCCGACAAATTGATATTATTTAGCTTCCAACCAAAACAAAACAAAATGAAACTGAACTATAAAAAATATAAAAATACAAAAAATATAAAACTTTGAAAAGTTTCAAACACTCAGGTCAGGCGAGTTGGGGAACAACCAGGGTTGCCAACACCACATTCGATGTTAAATGTAATTCGTAACTGTAAATGTTATTGATGTAAACCGTAATTTTAAATGGAAAAAATGCAATCAAATCCATGTTAACACCCTTGACCCCAAGGGACAAAAGAAACCTTCTCGCTTGTACATTTTGTTTATTTTTTTTTTTTCTTTTTATAATCGATTTGTTCACGATTTGTTTGTTTGTTTGTTTTTTGATTAATATTCTCTAATTAATATATATGTATATAATATATGGCCTAAAACAAGTGTTGAGTTTTGAGTTTGGGGTCGTTTCGGGGATCGCTTTTGCCTGCAGCTGAATGGCGGAAAATAATTCTTATAAATAGAAGTCATCCTAGCAGTAGATCGACATCATCGGAAGGACCACCAACATCAAGCACTATACTCGCTCTCATTTGAAGAGGAATAATCATTTCTATAGTGGCGCATCTGCATCTTTCATTATCTAACCTCTGACCTATGACCTATAACCTATGACCTGTGACCCCTGACCTTGACCTGAAACTGGACCCTCATCCTTAGATTTTAATTTAATAGGCTATACTGAGAACACAAAATGCGCTACAAAGTACCTGGACAAAAGTAACGACTAACGAAAAACGATCAACGACAAGGATAAACAAATGTTGGTTATTGTGTAATAAATAAAATAAAAAATCTAAAACTCAGCTGCAGGCAGAACTAGAACCCTGAAAGGACCTCCTCTATAAAACGTATTCGGAACTCTCGTTTATTTTTTTTAGCCCTAGACCTACATATACTATATATCCATGTATATTGCTAAAAGATATTCATAAAGTTAAAGATTTATATATATATATATAAATAAATATATATATATATTTGTGTGTGTATGTCCACAGGAAGCAAGAGCAAGCAACAAAAACAAAGAAAACTCCCACAAACTGTGCTAAAAGAAAAACAAATGTACGAAATAATAAGCAAAGTGTCGAATGTGTTGAGATGAGAGTCCCGGATATTATTTGTGTAATTTTGACTAGAGCAAAACTATACGGAAAATAGATCTAGCTGACTTGTGAAATTGTAAAAGCCAAGCTATAGGAACGCAACAGTAAACAAAAAATCATAAATAAAAAACCATCCGAAATTCAATCCCCCAAATCAAAACTATGTATGTCTTACTGATATAAATTGATAGTCAATATTGTTAACTCTCCAGAAAACCCATAAGACAAAAAAACCAAAACAAAAACAGAAGCTCCCTATCCAGTGTGTTCCATGTTATCCAGTAGCTGTATCCGTATCTCTAACGTTCGCTGTATTCGCATCTGTATCTGTATCTCTAACTGTCTCTGTAAACCAACTCCGATCCGACCACAACCGATCACACTCTAAAAGAACTACAATAAAAATTCAAGTTTAATATCCAAAACATTACTGAATTCGTTTTCTCTGATCTGCCGCCGTTTTGAGTGCCACTAGTAATACGGGAGGGATCTATGGACCAACGTCATCCATGCCCTGTGGTCAATATCTGAATCAACCTGACCTGCCTTCATCGACTCTATAAGTATACTCTACTTTATTGGAGGTATTTTGGTTTTAGAAAGCTATTTCATTTATTCTTTGTGGGTTCTAATATCTGTGATCTATGATATACGTAAACATTAAAAGGATCTCTTTACGCCTTTCAGCTTGGAATACCTGCCAACGCTCCCTTGTATTGTACGGTTCTTGCATAAAATCAAGCAAGATCGTTTCTTAAAGGTAAATGATCATGGAAAGTATTCAAACGAAGAGCAAATACATATGACATCTAGTCCTACTTCTTCATAAATATTCCCCTATATTCTCTAATAGCTAGAGTATTTATAATTTCATTTTGAAATGCAATGCTGCAATCGATTGTTTACTCGATTGTGTTCATTCTTGGCGCGTGTCTTGGCGTGGGCGTGGGACAATCTGTTCTGCCGATCCGATCTGCCCCGCCCCCTCTCTATTCATTACCGCCCCCCCGTCGATATTAGATCGGATCTGCATCGCTGACGGGCCGGTTTATAAACAGACGGTGACATCATGTCTCAGTGTCTCAGTATCTCAGTGTCGCTGTGTCTCTTGCAAGCGGCACTCCGTCTCTGTCTTCTCGGTTGGTCGCCAATTATTCGTGGCTACAATATTAACCCCCT
Source organism: Drosophila vallismaia (assembly GCA_035047325.1). Classification (NCBI taxonomy): domain Eukaryota; kingdom Metazoa; phylum Arthropoda; class Insecta; order Diptera; family Drosophilidae; genus Drosophila; species Drosophila vallismaia. The sequence continues at coordinate 6,499,386 of JAWNPU010000025.1, read as the reverse complement.
GACTGTATGGATATAGATAGAAAAACATAGGTTCCACCGATTCTCTGACATCTCATATGCATAAGTTGAAGGCTCGCTTTTGGCGCTCAAAGTTATAGTAGAACTGGCGATCGGATCGGATCGGATCGGATCGGATCGGTTTGGTTGGGTGATTAATGCTGCCTCCGGCCATGATTAATGCCTAATTGCTTATTGAATGTCATAACAGTAATAAAAGAACGAAATCCTCGATCCAGCCATGTGTCATAGTTTGGCGGATTGGGTCACCGTCTCCGCCTCCACTGGAGTCACATGCACCGGCCACACGTTGTGGGTGTTGTTGCGATTGCGATTTCAATTGTGCGAGATGAATCTGCATCCCAAGCCCACAAAACTCGGACGAGCCCTCGGGAAATCCGCTCTACACATAGCTGATTTCAAAACTATATTTATTTTATAGTTTCGTTCCAAGTTGCAGACTCATTTTTGATAATTATTTAATGCCCATGAGTATTCAAATGCAAATTAAAGGCCGTTTTTGTAGAATATATTTTGCTTTAACCGGAAATACTTTGAAGAACATTTTCCCTTTCCAATCCCTTTCAAAGATCCTTCTATTATATTGAATAAACTCTATTAGGAATAAATATTGCTTAATCTCTAATATAAGATCGTGGACAAACGTCATCCGGTTGGAAGGAATATTTAGATCCCACAGGCGATGAAATATGTATAAAAACTGAAATCGAAGCTAGCCGTGTCGCAGAGCTTTGATAAATTATGGCATTTAATCGCGTAAAATATCGGTCATAAATAACAACGGAACGCATTATCATTGAGTTAACTATTAGCAATCCCAGTGGCACACACACCACACACCACACACCACACTCCACACCACACACACACCTGGCCAGGTGTATCAGTTTTTGAATTTAGATAGAGTCTTACATGTGTTGCAGCATTGGGTATTTATAGTCGTGCGTTAAGTGAAAAATTATGCCAACAAAAGCACAACAAGTGCGATTGTGATAAATGGGAAATGTCTTTGGGGCCGCCAAAAGACTTGAGATTAGCAATTTCCGAGGCCCCTTTGTACACCCCAGACCCCTGGCAAGTGTCGACCTGCTGTCTGCCAAGGTCTGCCACGGAAAAGTCTATCAGTGAGTCAGCCGGTCGGGCCCCAGAAGGTTGGGAAACGGTAATTGTAGGAGTGCAGATTGCTGGTATCGGGGTTACTTATAGTTCTATATATTATATATAGACCCATGTCCAAGGCGTGGCTTGGTCAAGAACAAAAAATATTGACAGGTCGGGAACTTGCTACACCACCCCCATCCATAAACTAATTAGCTGTCTGGAGTAGAGAATAATTTAAATTTAAAAATAAAAAATGACTTACACACTAGAAGGGGAACAGTTGCTGATTGGCTTACAATGATTTTTCAAATATCTATAGAAATTAATACACTCCTATTTTACAATAACCAATCTTAGCACTAAAAGAATCCTTGAATCTTCATTTCTATCTAGAAAGTTAAACTAAAGTTAAAATATGGCTTATATTTTGGCGGATATTTTAAATATTCCTTTTGTTTTGGAAAGCTTTAAGTCCTATGTCCTTATGTGTGTATTAGCACTAGCACAGTAGAAACTATAAAATAAATAAACAAACTAATAAAATTTAATAACTTTATGGCTTTAAAACTGATAAACTTTACAGTTCAGATATTGTTTTTCCAAGAAGAATAGAAGGTAACATATTTTCCCTGTGCAAATTCAGTTAATAAGTAAAAACTAAAAATACAATTATTTAGTTTTCCTAAATGTTTTTCCTGGCTGCAAGGTCACCTACGCATAGAACGGGCTTTTATTGGGCTTGTGATTTATGTGTCTGCACACACAAAAGCACAAAAACAATAATAAAGTCAGGTGCAGCATTTGTCTCGCCAAATGGGCCGTGGCAGAAACCTAAAAAAAAAAAATAAAAATTTTAAATGCAGTTAGAGAAGGGGCGTGGGGCTGAAAATCTGCACTATTGACACACAGAGATGTGGCAGCTTTGTGCAGTGCCTAAGGTCAAAATATTAATAGCATACAACCATGCAACGCCCACACAAAAACGAAATTAATTGCAATTGAGATATTATTAACTCGACTCGAATCGTCGTCGAAATTCGCATGCAAATCGAAATTTAAGTGTTTGCCGCAACAAAAAACAATAAAACAACAACGAAATAGCTACAAATTTAGCATCTACAGCAAATTAATAGCTCCGCTCATGACTAATTGGCAATCAATCAAGCTTTGATGTTTCTTCTCGCATTACTAAGCGTTGCAGTGCGGGATTTGCATAATTCTTGAATATTACTCATCGTACTGAACGGATTTTACGCTGTTATTTAAGAACCTGTTTTTTTTTACAAGTTTTTATCAGAGAATCATTTTAATTTTTGTTTAACGTTCGACTCCTCTGTTTTTTGTTTCATAGCAGTCGAATGTCCATTTTGTTTTTTCAAATTTGCCGCTGAAATTTCTCTGACCGTTACTTATCGATAAATTAAATACCAACATTTAGTTGTCGCCATTTTAGTGTTAAAAAACAGTGTTGGGTACGGATCTTCCTCCCTTAGAGCAAACCGATAACTTCCTTGGCATATTCGATAGAATCGAAGCCGCATTGTAAATCTACAATTATTTCCATATTAAGGCGCTGAATAATAGTGGATACATATATCCACTACCAAAGGCACCAACTGCCACAATCCCAGCTCAACCCGGAGCTGCCAGCGATCTACAAGTGGTGCAGAGAGACGCGGACGTGAAGTGTACTCCTAAACGCCGGCAAGTTGCTGGGACAAAACAACAACAATAGAGAATCGCAATGACGTCGGCAAGAGACTTAATTAAAATTGATATAGTAAGTGTTCTCTATTGAAGTAAGGAAGTGTGTACCTAATATTTGCATCCCCGGCAGGAATGGGGCATGGAGCGGCTGGTGCGGGCCCAACAGGTTGTGGAGCTGCGGCCGTACGACATCGAGTCTTGGTCGGTGATGCTGCGCGAGGCACAAACGCGGCCCATCCACGAGGTGCGCAGTCTGTACGAATCCCTGGTGAATGTATTTCCCACAACGGCCCGGTACTGGAAACTTTACATCGAAATGGAGATGCGGAGTAGATATTATGAGCGCGTGGAGAAGCTGTTCCAGCGTTGTCTGGTGAAGATCCTCAACATTGACCTGTGGAAACTATATCTTACTTATGTAAAGGAAACAAAGTCGGGACTAAGCACGCACAAGTGAGTAGCAAGACTATTGGATACGGAGAGCGGCAAATAATCGCCTAAAATGTTATATTTTCCAGAGAAAAGATGGCCCAGGCGTACGATTTTGCTCTGGAGAAGATCGGCATGGATCTGCACTCGTTTAGCATTTGGCAGGACTATATTTACTTCCTTCGCGGCGTGGAGGCCGTCGGCAACTATGCAGAAAACCAAAAAATCACCGCTGTCCGCAGAGTCTACCAAAAGGCGGTAGTGACGCCCATTGTGGGCATTGAACAGCTGTGGAAGGATTACATATCCTTTGAGCAAAACATAAACCCCATCATATCCGAGAAGATGAGTCTGGAGAGATCAAAGTAAGTCCAAGAATCTTCGAAAACCGGAAAGGCATTGTCTAACTTATTTAACTCTTTATCAGGGACTACATGAATGCCCGCCGCGTGGCCAAAGAGTTGGAGTACCACACCAAGGGTCTAAACAGGAACCTGCCCGCGGTCCCGCCCACACTTACCAAAGAAGAGATCAAACAGGTGGAGCTCTGGAAACGTTTCATCACCTACGAGAAGTCCAATCCGCTGCGAACCGAGGACACGGCTCTGGTCACACGCCGTGTCATGTTCGCCACTGAGCAGTGTCTCTTGGTTTTAACCCACCATCCGGCGGTGTGGCATCAGGCCTCACAGTTCCTGGACACGAGTGCACGCGTCCTCACCGAGAAAGGCGTGCGTAGTATTATTTCTGCGATCCGACGATCCTGTAGTCAAGCAAATAGAGTGGATTTTGGCTTTTTGTCTCCTTTCCAAGCAAAAACTTTGGGGACAAACGTCAAAGTCAAAAACGAAATCAAATCTCGTCTTCTGTTCGCTAAGAAGTGCCGCCTCTTGGGTAAAAGGACACGCAGACGGGTTGGAATACCTCAGCTTGACCTTTTGCCCTCGTCCTGGCCGCACGCGTTTTACTTCCTGTTTTTTAAGACCCTTTTTGACAGACTAACCACAATACTAATATATATATTGTAATCCGCTTCACAGGATGTCCAAGCAGCCAAGATTTTTGCCGACGAGTGCGCCAATATTCTTGAGCGTTCCATCAATGGAGTGCTCAACAGGAATGCTCTACTATACTTTGCCTACGCGGACTTCGAGGAGGGACGACTGAAGTACGAAAAGGTGCATTCGATGTACAACAAGTTGCTGCAGCTTCCCGATATTGATCCCACCCTTGTGAGAGTCTATAAAAATACAGAATCAAAATATATAATTAATTTTGTGATTTATTTCCAGGTCTATGTACAGTATATGAAGTTTGCCCGCCGTGCCGAAGGCATCAAGTCAGCTCGCGGCATTTTCAAAAAGGCTCGCGAGGATGTCCGGTCGCGTTATCACATCTTTGTGGCCGCCGCCCTCATGGAGTACTACTGCTCCAAGGACAAGGAGATCGCTTTCCGTATATTCGAACTGGGCCTGAAACGTTTTGGAGGCAGTCCGGAGTACGTGATGTGTTATATCGATTACTTGTCGCATCTGAACGAGGACAACAACACGCGTGTCCTGTTCGAGCGGGTTCTCAGCTCCGGCGGCCTGTCGCCGCACAAGAGCGTGGAGGTTTGGAACCGGTTTCTGGAATTCGAGTCCAATATTGGAGATCTTTCGAGTATTGTGAAAGTGGAGCGACGGCGGAGTGCTGTGTTCGAAAATGTGGGTTCCCTGACAAATGTTTTTGCTTTAAATTTATAGTTTTTAATTGTTTTTTTTAGCTTAAAGAATATGAAGGCAAGGAAACGGCCCAGCTTGTGGACAGATACAAGTTTCTGGATCTTTATCCCTGCACCACGACTGAGCTCAAGTCCATAGGTTATGCTGAGGTGAGTTTTTGCCTCTCATTTGTCTTCTACATGCTTAAGACGTTTATCTTTTGTAGAATATTGGCATTATCCTGAACAAGGTGGGTGGTGGCGTCCAAAACCAAAACAATGGTGACGCGGAGGCGGATAGCGAGGCTGCCCCGCCACTGCCGCGTCCAGATTTTTCGCAAATGATTCCATACAAGCCCCGGCCATGCGCCCATCCCGGTGCCCATCCACTGGCAGGCGGTGTCTTCCCGCAGCCGCCGGCGCTAGCTGCCTTATGTGCTACCCTCCCACCGCCAAACTCCTTCCGGGGTCCCTTTGTCAGCGTGGAGCTTCTGTTCGACATCTTCATGCGGCTCAATCTTCCCGACTGTGAGTATTCCATTGAAATGATTTGGAAATCTGTAATTTGAAAGCCTCGCTTTTGCAGCTGCCCCGCAACCAAACGGCGATAACGATCTGTCGCCGAAGATCTTCGACCTGGCCAAGTCCGTGCACTGGATTGTGGACACGAGTACGTATACAGGAGTGCAGCATAGTGTTACGGCCATACAACCGCGTCGGAGACGACTTCTGCCCGGCGGCGATGACAGCGATGATGATCTACAGACCACCGCCCCGCCCACCCACGATATTTACCGCCTGAGACAGTTGAAGCGGTTCGCCAAGTCCAACTAAACTGCAGTCGTATTTCCATTTTTTTTATATTTTTAATTACTGCATTTATAAGAAATACATGAAACTAAAGTTGAGAGAAACACTATATTTATGTACAATTTTGTAGCATTTCTATTGGATCAAGTTTGTAAGCTAAAAAGTAAGTAAGTTTCTGTTTCAAATTAACACTAAAATGACGAAATGTTTTCCCAAATATGTATTTAATTCTCACCGACTTGTCCTAATATTGCAATAATATATAAGATCATCCAAAAAGATTCTTGTTTTTTCAAATTATCAATGCAAACAGGATTTTTTATTGAATTTAAAGCTAAGAGTATTATAATGGTTACAGAACACAAAAAAAAAAAAAACCGGAATTTAAGGTTTATCGATGTCATCTCTTTCAGACTCCAGAAAGAGATTCAGTCTCCAGGGTTAAGGCAGAATTGAAGGATATTTAGGAGTGAGCCTCACTCCTCAATGACCTCGGCGGGCAGGCAGCGCCTCCGGTGCTTGTACAGTCCGGCGTACTGGGAGAACCTCTTGCCGCAGGCGGTGCAGCTGTAGCGCTTCTCGCTCCGATGGAGATTAAGGTGAGCGTAATAGGCACTGCCCACCACAAATGCCCGGGAGCAGTAGGGACAGATCTTGTCCCGAATGTTCAAGTGGGCCCTCAAGTGCCGGTCCCTTTCGTGGGCCGTGTAGAAGGCTTTGTCGCATCGATTGCAGGGGAAGTCCCTTTGGTTTCGATGGCGCTTCACGTGCTGATTCAACTTGCTGGCATTCACGAAGCCGCGGGCGCAGTGCTCGCAGACGTAGGGCAGTTCCTTGGTGTGGCTTCGCTGGTGGACCCGCAAGGACGTGGAGTTGAAGAACTTCTTGGGGCACTCGCCGCAGGCATGACTCCGTTGCCCCAAGTGGCGCCTCAAATGGGCCACCAAACTGGTGCGGAGAGTAAACTTAAGGCCACAAATATGACAGACATTGGTCAGGTCCAAGTCCTGGTCCTGGTCCTCCTGGAACTTCTTGCCGCGACGCCGCTTCACATAGCGGAACTCTCCGTCCAGGCTCCGCTCCACCTCCGTGTGAACATTCCTCTCGTGCTGCAGGAAGTCGGTACGCTTCTTGAAGTTGGCCGGACACCTGGGACACTGGAACGGGGACACATGCAGCTCCAGGAAGCGTAGAGGCTCATAGAACTCGTAGCCGGGTGTCCAGTCCTCTGACTTCTTCAGGGCCTCCATCCTGGCCTCCTTGCAATGGCGATACTGACATCGGAAGTCGATGAGGCGACTCTTCAGACGCTCCACCGTCATCTGGATGTTGCACTCCTCCTGCAGGCGATTGCACAGGGACTCCAGTTGCCTCTGGCGCTGCCTGCGCTTGGTGTAGTCCGGATGATCCGTGCTCCAGAGCTGGGAGTAGCTTTGATACACGGAAATGATCTTCAGATTGCTCTCCCTCTGATTGGTGGTCTTCTGGAGCTCAGTGCTGATGGGCAGGACATCGTCCAGGAAGCGAAACTCTTCGTACAGGTTCCAGGGTTCCCTAGGGGAATCGCCTTCTTTGGGCTCCTCCTGGTTTTTGGTCCTTTCCTTCTTGTAGTACTTGGTATAGTCCGTGATCTTGCGATGCAACAGCTGCCAGTTGAGATTTTGTCCAGTTTTGGCGTTCAGTTCATCCGTGACCTTTTGCCAGGCCAGGCGACGCTGTTTCCGGGCGTGGTAGTCCAGGTGATTGGGATCCCAGAGGCACACCTGACCCCGGTATAGCTGGATCAGGATTTGGGTGTGTTCCGGGCTCAAACGAAGACGGGCTGCTTCGGAAACGGAATCCTCCTCCAGCGGGGGACTTCCAACCAAGGAGGTGTCCAACTCACTGGAGACTGCAGCACAAGCCTCCTCCAGAGAGGGTAAATCTTCGGCTGCCTCCGGTTTTTCCTGCTCTTTTTCGTTATCCTTTTTGTCAGAAGTGGAAGGGTCTTTCGCGGGTTGTTCGGTATTCTTGGTGTCCTGCTCGCAACTACTTTGCACATGGGCCTGATGTCCTGCCAGATTTTCAAAGATCTTTCCACAAACTGCACAGACATAGGGATCGATGTGTTTGTTGAGGAACTCCATTTCCCCGTAGTGCTCGAATCCGGACACAAAATCCGCCTGTTTTCCGGCCACCACACTGTGCAAGTAGCTTATCTTCTCGAGGCGGTAGCGCTTCCTCAGAGACTGAAGTCTCCTTTGGATGACCACCGGAGATAAGCTGATTCCGGACAATCTCAAGGCCAGTTGAAGGCCACGGAGTGCCTCGTGGCGACGCTTCACTGTCTCCGGACACCGGATCCTCTTGTGGGCGTTGTGCCACAACACCGGATAGTGCTCGTAGAACTCCAGCAGCCGGCGGTTCTCCCGGACGTAGTGCCTCTGCCGGTTAAGCAGGGATTGCTGCTCGCACAGGAAGCTCAGCTGATCGAAGTGGACAAACTTGGCCGCATCATCTAGTTCACCTCCATCGGCCTCAAGGCGCTCCCGCTGCTTGAGGAACCGCTGGCACAGGGTAGACACCCGGATGCGGACGTCCGTCACACTGAAACTCCGGCCGCAGTAGGCGCTCCAGGACTCGGTGATGCGGCGCCAGGACTCCCGGCACAGCTCCGTGTCCCGGAACTGGGCGTGTGTCTGGTTCCAAAGCCGGGGCTCCGAGCGGTACAGCTCGATCAGGCGGTGGACGTGCTGGGTGGTGAGGCGTTGGCCCTCGGGAACTGGGGATGTTTCTTCCTGGAATACCGCAGGATATAGATAGTAAATAATATTGTTTAAAGGGATTTTATCTATTATCAAAGAAAGAGGTTGAAAAGAATTTGAAAGAAAACTGGTTTTTATAAAACTTTTGAGATTCTTTTCTTTTCTTTAAAAATGTTTAAAATATTTCTTTCTGTGCAGTTTATTCTTAGTTATTAAAAAATACCATTGTTCTTTCCATTTGAATTAGAATTCGATTAAAAAAGTGGTTTGTTTTGTGATTTAAAAGCAGGTTTCAAGACATGGCTTGGAAATTTTATGAATTTAACTTACCTCCAGATTGGTGGTCGAATCCGGAATGTTTTCTGGGGATTCTCCCGGGGATTCCCGCTTATCTCCAATTTGAAGTTCTTCGATGAGTTCCTCGTCACCTGACAAGAAGTCCTCGTCGCTGGAATTCAGTTCCAGAACCAGTTGCTGCTTCAGTTCGTTGTCCTCGCCGTTGATGCCCTGCTCGGCCAGGACTTCCTGCATGAGCTCATCCTCGGGCAGAGCTGGCGAGGCAACCGGTGGAGTTACATCCTCCTCAGGCGGTAGCGGCGCCTGCCAGTCCGAGTGCCAGACGTCCATGTGCTCAGGGAACTCGGAGAGGGCGCACAGTGGCCGCTCCTCGCACAAGGAGCACTCGATGGCGTACAGTTCGCCGGCACAGTTCCAGGTGTAAACGCTACCGCACAGCTGACGCATTTTTTGTGCTACTTTGTGTTGTCACCTGTGTCCGAGGGTGGAAAAAAAATAAGTGTATCTTATAGATACCTAATTTTATGTTTAGCATTTAATTCCATTTTGTTGCGGTGTTTGGTGTGCGGTGGGGCTTACGTTGTGGCGCTTATTGTGGGCGGTTTTCACTTTTTAAGCTGCTAGCAAAAAGTCGAAAATAACAATGGAATGGCTAGCTGTTCCAGGCCCAGCCGGAGCGGAAAGTAAATCCCCAAGCCGAGTGAATTTCGAGCAGCGACTGCGTCTGCGCGGCTGCGCGGCTGCCTGTCTGCCTGGTTGCCTGACTTTGTGTTGCGTTGACTTTCTGGTTCGGTTTAAGAAAATGAAAATGCCAGAGGCGTCCGTAAAGGCTATGGCACTGCCAGTGGTAGTAGCAGGGGTACCAGGGGCAGTGCCAGCGGCAGGGGCCGAGGCCGAGACGGTGGCACCAGGGACAGGGGCAGAGGCAGGGGTAGGAGTGTTACTATGGCAGAGCCACCAGAAAGAGCAGGGGCAACAAACTGGCTGCTAACCTGGCACATAAAAACAACATCACGGCTTACACGCAAACTCAAATACAATCTCATTTCACATCTGAGCCATTCTTCGTCTTCGGCCAAAGTCACTGACTCCATCTCTCTCGCTCTAAAGACAGTGAAAACAATAAACTGTTAGCTATTTAATATTCATTACAAAAAGATCTCCCAAAGAAGTAAGAAATATTTTACAGTTTCCCTTCTTTTTTCAAGTGTAAGCTGTGTTTGCGACTGTCTCTATTTCCGTCTCTGTTACTTGACTTACCCCTCCTCGATCGCGTCAGGTACAAAGGTGTGTAAAGGTGTGTGGGAAAGAGTAAGTGTATTTGTTTTTCTGTCAGTGCGCGCCCAACAGGTAACACAAGGGCGTTTCAAAGGGGGTAACCGGGTTATAAAAATAAAACAAACCTAAAGATAAAAACAAAACTGTTCAACTAAATCACTGGAAAATGACAAGCTTCTCCAGTATTTATTCATTATAACCTATTTACTGCCACGCCCATGAATTCGTTTAATATCCAGTGGTTGTCACCTGAAAAGTGGCCAACAAACAATAGATCCCATAACCTTTGATTTGTTTTGCTCAGTCATGTAGAATGGGTTTTGTGCCAAAAAACAAAATCAGTTACTTCACACGCTGGCCGCGATTTTTTACATAGCCGGTGTTACCTTTGAATTGGCTTGAATACATTGAATACTCAATTCAATTAGATCTGCCCGAGCACAAATATTTCATCATTTGGTAATGAGACTAATTAAAGGCAAATAAAATATTTGAAAACCCTCGTAAATATGAGGGTTTAATTTGATTTACAAGCAAATATTTGCTAATCAGCTACCGAATTACTCTGGGGGCAATGTTTCCAAGCAACTTTCTCCAGGAAAAATAACACGTTGGACATTGTTGCCCCTACGGGGGATACGGACTATAATGTATTTTGATTAAATTCAAATAAAATAGAAACCAATGAAAAGGGCTTCTTCTCAGGAAATATTGAACGAAAATTTAGAAACACTATTTTGTTTTTCTCAAAATAAAACACATTTATAATGTTTAGATATGCAACCTTTGTTTACCCTAAATATAACGGAATTCTAAAGTTAAAATATATAGTTTTTTATACAATTTTATTCCTACAATCAAAACATTTCCAAACTATGTTAGTATAATAAATTTATTTTCTATTATACAAATTTTGGCATTTCAAGTTTTAGAATCTTGAAAAACTCTTTAGAATACATTATATATTAAAGGAATTTATAGGTTTTAAATTCAAAAAGCTCCAATAGTTTTAAAAATACCTATTTTTACCGGAATTTACAATTAAGTTCCCAGTTTCTCTAAGATGTGTCTGTTTTTTCTTTTAACGAAAATCTACAGTATGGAATTGGAACTTTTTTGTTTTTTAAAGACAAAAGATAAAAACTAAAGCCTTATTTAAAATTAATACTTAAAAATAGTTTTAAAAATTAAAAATAAAAACGATGAAAAATTTTAAACAAGTTATAGTGTGACCATCTTCCACAACAAGAGCAACACCAGCGCGTTATCGGAACGCAGTCGGTAATTTCCGGGCAACGGGGGAGTGTGAAGCTCTCGACCTGGAGCACATAAAACATAAACAAATAATAAAGCGAGAAACGCGAAACCACACCAACGCCATGGGTTTTCCGCGCATCCTCAGCAAGAATAACAAGATCTATACAAAGCTGGGCGAGTTCTGTTTATCGGGAGAGAGTTTTTGGATCGTTTGCCACACGTGCCAGGAGGAACTCCAGACGCAGGATCAGTTCTGGAAGCACATCCAGGACGAGCACAACTTCCTGCACGGTGTTTCCAAGGTATATCCATGCCAAACACCACTAGCAATACTATTAATTATGTGTTTGTTTTGCAGCAGGAACACAGTAGAACTTCCAGCTATTGCTTGACGGATGTGGAAGCGGCGGCGACGTCGGGGACGCCAGGACCTGCCGGTTCCCAAAGCAGCGTCACAGCAGTCACAGTTCCACTAGCCTTGTACCATTGTGCCACCAAATATTTCGAGGATGAGCAGCGCGAGGCGGACTTGCAGGAGGCACGACAACAGCAACAGCAGCAGCAGGCGCAACAACAGCCAGTACAGCAACATCAAACGCAACAGCAGCAGCAACCACAGGCTCAGCAGCAGCAACATCAACAGGCCCAACAACAGCACCTCCAGCAGCAACAGCAGCAGCAGCAACAGCAACAACAGCAACGGGATGCAGCCAAGGAGCTGACCGAACTCCATGTAAATGCTGTGGCAGCTGTTGCTGCTGCTGCTGCTGCCGCGGGCGAGGGAAACTCCCGCAGCAATAGTGGCATTGATATCAAAATCGAACCCGCCAGCCTGACTCTGCCCCCCGAAATGCAAGCTGCCGCTGCTGCCGGTACCATATACCACCTACCCCAGTTAGTGCCAGCGCCTGTGCCGCCACCGCCACCAATGCCGGGTTTTGCCAGTGCCAGTAGCTCCACCACCGTCAGCACAACACCGCCAGGAGTTCTGCAGCAACAGCAACAGCAGCAAACCCCTGGATCCATGTCGAATCTAAGCCTAACCGTTACCCCAACCACTCCCCTAGCAGCCATGATGGGTGCCAGTCATGAGCTGCCTAAGGATTCCAATAGTACAACAGCCAGTGCCGGCAGTGCCGTTTCCTCCGATGACGGAGAGCGTTGGTATGTCTGCGATTATGAGACTTGCGGCCTGAAGTTCAAGTACAAGTCCCGAATGGAGCTGCATCGGGTGGTGCATAGCAAGGAGCGGCGCTTCAATTGCGAACTGTGCAGTGCCTCGTTCAAACAGTCGTGCAATTTGTCTACACACCGAAAAAAGAAACACGCGCTGAGGGGCATCAAAAGTGAGATACTGCCGCAGCGTTTTTAGTCGGTGGCAGGCTACTATCACTTCCTCTCCTTCCCAATTTTCACCCAGTCACTTGTTCAGCTCACTCACATCTAGGTTTGGCATCTAGACCGTAGCTTTTTTCTCTAACACATTTTTTTAACCTTTAAACCCCTCAGCAATGTCGTATAAAACAATACATATCGCTGGCCAGCAAAAGGATTGCCGGAGATTTACAAAGGGGCTTGATTCTTGAGCTTCTTCTCTGCAGGTCTTTGGCTAGCCAGCGATATCATATACACATATACATATATACATATATATATATATATATAGATATATATAGATATAAATAATTGTATCTAATTTAGACTTAGTTATCGCCCTGTAAATGTAATGGTAATTTTTAAGCGAGGTTATGTTAACCTCTCAATTAACTTTACGCTCTAGGTGTACATGCAATCTTTTATATAATCGCTAAGTTAAAACAGTTACAGTTAGAACAGTTAATCTTTAAGCCAACAGTTGCAGAAACCACGGACCGTTGGTCAGTTGCGTTGTTCATTCAGTTAGTTACCCAAATTTACATAAATAGCGCCGATCAATCGGATCAATCAATCAAAAGTAACGAAGGTAAATCAATAATGAATTCATTCAACCCATCCAACAAAATCAACACAATAATTGAAAACGAAAATATATAAAATCATTAAAAAACAAAGTATTCTTTACTATCAATGGGCGCCATCTGTTGGTAAGTGTAGGAAATTGTTCGATTTTGGTATTCAAGTTGTTTTGAAATTTGAGAGAAATTCCTTTGTTTACATTGTTGATATGTTAGATATATGTGAAAGTTGAGAGAGTCCTTTTTCATTTGAGCTCTGCTTATTGTGTGCTTGAGTTGTCCTGAAAGTCCTTGTCATTCTCACTCGTTTTTAGAACATCCTTGAGTGTTCTTTTTGGCCAGTGTTTTCGGAGAAGGTAAAGGGAATTTTCGGAGTTATTGGTTTGTGTCTTGGCTAACGACGAAGTGTTGAAAAGCGTTACCATTTTAACGGTTTTCTGTTGAGTCATGTGCCTTAAACAAATTAATTTAAAAAATTAAAGGTTTATTAAAAACTTTTAGCTTTCCAGGACTTCATAACTTTTCTATTATATGTAATAACTTTTAAAGAGTGTTCGATAATATATATTTAATGATTTAACATCTTTAAATTCCTTCTAAGATTCGTTATCTATCAAAGATTTTTGTTTATTTTATTATAAATTAATTGAAATTTTTGAAATCAATATATTCTATTATTGGTTGCGGTTGATGGCCCCTTCCTTGTATACTGTTTATGTTTGTCATAAAAAAGCGCTCCCACATTTCTGTCCCCGGTTTGTTCCGAGAATAATGGAATTATTTTACATATTTTTTACATGTTTTTGCAATTCATTAAGTAAAAATTTTTTAATTGAGCAGGAAAGATCCGGCTGTGATGTGTTTTTCCCTATTTTTTGTTTATTGTGAAACATTGTATGTTGTGGTTTATGTAATTTTTTACTTGTTGCATTTTGTTTTCTGAGGGATAACTGCGGGATATAATGTACATTCATTTATGGATGACTCTCTGACCGCAGGGATTTCTCGGGTGTCTGAATGCAAATAACCACCGGCAAGTGCGAACTATTCTATTTATTGGCATGTCAGCGGCATGGAGTCGTATCCTGTCAGCGGAAACAATTTATGCAACCGCCTGGGGGCCACAATGGATGATGGAAAAGGCAAACGGGTTGGGCAGAGAGAGCGGTTAGCACGGAATGAGGAATGCAGTGCCAGGAGCAGGGGACAATAGGTGACAAGGACACACAGGGTAACATGTGAACAGATTGAATGCAAATTGCGGCAGGATTGCTGCCACCAGGAGAACAACACAATCCCTGAGATATTTCGGCCAGCAGAAGCAGCAACGCCAACACGATGGCATTTCGTTATAGTTTCGTTAACTTTGGTCACCTACAACCTATATAGCAGGGTCACCACCCACTTTACACCGCCCTCAAGCAATCCATTCCACAAAAATTGCAGTTGGCACTTGGTAACGAGGAGCTGAAAAGTTTTCCTGATCAAATATTTCATAGAATGTTGCAAAAGGCAGAATAATGTTTGGAATTTCACTCTCTGGTATCAGGATAAAGGCAAAAGCCGAATATCTCGTCGACAAGCCGAGAGATTTGAAACTTTTTCGAATATTCTACAGCGACATGAGAATCTGCACAAGATGTTAAAAAAACAACCTTTTCCTCGCCTTCGTATGAATATTTTACGTTTAAAATTCATAACGTCATGTCGGCTATGGCCGACAAGTTTTTCTGTTCGAGAAATGACACTCCGTTCCCAAATCGTATGAAAAATTGCTGAATTATCAGTTTATGGCCACCAGAAAATCTGAAGAATGTTTTCCATCAACTATTTCTAAGCTCCTTTGCAACCGATTTGAAAATGAAATACAATTTTGGACCTATTTTTTCCGAATTTTCAAAAGGGGTACCATCATGATTTTTTGCAAAAATCGGGTCAATGCGATTTTGACGCTTTTCTTTCACTTTTTTATGAATATTTTGAATAATTCGTAACCGATTTTAGAATGGAATACCATTCTAGAATCAGAACTTCATTCCCCGTCGATCTGCATCCAAAGATTTGGAAAATCGAGCAAAAAAAATTTGGACCTATTTTTTCCGATTTTTAAAAGGGGTACCATCATGATTTTTTGCAAAAATCGGGTCAATGCGATTTTGACGCTGTTCTTCCACTTTTTTATGAATATTTTGATTAATTCGTAACCGATTTTAGAATGGAATACCATTCTAGAATCAGAACTTCATTCCCCGTCGATCTGCATCCAAAGATTTGGAAAATCGAGCAAAAAAATTTGGACCTATTTTTTCCGATTTTTAAAAGGGGTACCATCATGATTTTTTGCAAAAATCGGGTCAATGCGATTTTGACGCTGTTCTTCCACTTTTTTATGAATATTTTGATTAATTCGTAACCGATTTTAGAATGGAATACCATTCTAGAATCAGAACTTCATTCCCCGTCGATCTGCATCCAAAGATTTGGAAAATCGAGCAAAAAAAATTTGGACCTATTTTTTCCGAATTTTCAAAAGGGGTACCATCATGATTTTTTGCAAAAATCGGGTCAATGCGATTTTGACGCTTTTCTTCCACTTTTTTATGAATATTTTGAATAATTCGTAACCGATTTTAGAATGGAATACCATTCTAGAATCAGAACTTCATTCTCCATCGATCTGCGTCCAAAGATTTGGAAAATCGAACAAAAAAAATATGGACTTATTTTTTCCGAATTTTCAAAAGGGGTACCATCATGATTTTTTGCAAAAATCGGGTCAATGCGATTTTGACGCTTTTCTTCCACTTTTTTATGAATATTTTGATTAATTCGTAACCGATTTTAGAATGGAATACCATTCTAGAATCAGAACTTCATTCCCCGTCGATCTGCATCCAAAGATTTGGAAAATCGAGCAAAAGAAATTTTGACCTATTTTTTCCGATTTTTAAAAGGGATACCATCATGATTTTTTGCAAAAATCGGGTCAATGCGATTTTGACGCTTTTCTTCCACTTTTTTATGAATATTTTGATTAATTCGTAACCGATTTTAGAATGGAATACCATTCTAGAATCAGAACTTCATTCTCCATCGATCTGCGTCCAAAGATTTGGAAAATCGAACAAAAAAAATATGGACTTATTTTTTCCGAATTTTCAAAAGGGGTACGTACCATCATGATTTTTTGCAAAAATCGGGTCAATGCGATTTTGACGCTTTTCTTTCACTTTTTTATGAATATTTTGAATAATTCGTAACCGATTTTAGAATGGAATACCATTCTAGAATCAGAACTTCATTCCCCGTCGATCTGCATCCAAAGATTTGGAAAATCGAGCAAAAGAAATTTTGACCTATTTTTTCCGATTTTTAAAAGGGATACCATCATGATTTTTTGCAAAAATCGGGTCAATGCGATTTTGACGCTTTTCTTCCACTTTTTTATGAATATTTTGATTAATTCGTAACCGATTTTAGAATGGAATACCATTCTAGAATCAGAACTTCATTCCCCGTCGATCTGCATCCAAAGATTTGGAAAATCGAGCAAAAGAAATTTTGACCTATTTTTTCCGATTTTTAAAAGGGATACCATCATGATTTTTTGCAAAAATCGGGTCAATGCGATTTTGACGCTTTTCTTCCACTTTTTTATGAATATTTTGATTAATTCGTAACCGATTTTAGAATGGAATACCATTCTAGAATCAGAACTTCATTCTCCATCGATCTGCGTCCAAAGATTTGGAAAATCGAACAAAAAAAATATGGACTTATTTTTTCCGAATTTTCAAAAGGGGTACGTACCATCATGATTTTTTGCAAAAATCGGGTCAATGCGATTTTGACGCTTTTCTTTCACTTTTTTATGAATATTTTGAATAATTCGTAACCGATTTTAGAATGGAATACCATTCTAGAATCAGAACTTCATTCTCCGTCGATCTGCAACCAAAGATTTGGAAAATCGAGCAAAAAAAATTTGGACCTATTTTTTCCGATTTTTAAAAGGGGTACCATCATGATTTTTTGCAAAAATCGGGTCAATGCGATTTTGACGCTTTTCTTCCACTTTTTTATGAATATTTTGATTAATTCGTAACCGATTTTAGAATGGAATACCATTCTAGAATCAGAACTTCATTCCCCGTCGATCTGCATCCAAAGATTTGGAAAATCGAACAAAAAAAATTTGGACCTATTTTTTCCGAATTTTCAAAAGGGGTACCATCATGATTTTTTGCAAAAATCGGGTCAATGCGATTTTGACGCTTTTCTTCCACTTTTTTATGAATATTTTGAATAATTCGTAACCGATTTTAGAATGGAATACCATTCTAGAATCAGAACTTCATTCTCCGTCGATCTGCATCCAAAGATTTGGAAAATCGAGCAAAAAAAATTTGGACCTATTTTTTCCGATTTTTAAAAGGGGTACCATCATGATTTTTTGCAAAAATCGGGTCAATGCAATTTTGACGCTTTTCTTCCACTTTTTTATGAATATTTTGATTAATTCGTAACCGATTTTAGAATGGAATACCATTCTAGAATCAGAACTTCATTCTCCATCGATCTGCGTCCAAAGATTTGGAAAATCGAACAAAAAAAATATGGACTTATTTTTTCCGAATTTTCAAAAGGGGTACCATCATGATTTTTTGCAAAAATCGGGTCAATGCAATTTTGACGCTTTTCTTCCACTTTTTTATGAATATTTTGATTAATTCGTAACCGATTTTAGAATGGAATACCATTCTAGAATCAGAACTTCATTCCCCGTCGATCTGCATCCAAAGATTTGGAAAATCGAACAAAAAAAATATGGACCTATTTTTTCCGAATTTTCAAAAGGGGTACCATCATGATTTTTTGCAAAAATCGGGTCAATGCGATTTTGACGCTTTTCTTCCACTTTTTTATGAATATTTTGATTAATTCGTAACCGATTTTAGAATGGAATACCATTCTAGAATCAGAACTTCATTCCCCGTCGATCTGCATCCAAAGATTTGGAAAATCGAGCAAAAGAAATTTTGACCTATTTTTTCCGATTTTTAAAAGGGATACCATCATGATTTTTTGCAAAAATCGGGTCAATGCGATTTTGACGCTTTTCTTCCACTTTTTTATGAATATTTTGATTAATTCGTAACCGATTTTAGAATGGAATACCATTCTAGAATCAGAACTTCATTCTCCATCGATCTGCGTCCAAAGATTTGGAAAATCGAACAAAAAAAATATGGACTTATTTTTTCCGAATTTTCAAAAGGGGTACGTACCATCATGATTTTTTGCAAAAATCGGGTCAATGCGATTTTGACGCTTTTCTTTCACTTTTTTATGAATATTTTGAATAATTCGTAACCGATTTTAGAATGGAATACCATTCTAGAATCAGAACTTCATTCCCCGTCGATCTGCATCCAAAGATTTGGAAAATCGAGCAAAAAAAATTTGGACCTATTTTTTCCGATTTTTAAAAGGGGTACCATCATGATTTTTTGCAAAAATCGGGTCAATGCGATTTTGACGCTGTTCTTCCACTTTTTTATGAATATTTTGATTAATTCGTAACCGATTTTAGAATGGAATACCATTCTAGAATCAGAACTTCATTCCCCGTCGATCTGCATCCAAAGATTTGGAAAATCGAACAAAAAAAATTTGGACCTATTTTTTCCGAATTTTCAAAAGGGGTACCATCATGATTTTTTGCAAAAATCGGGTCAATGCGATTTTGACGCTTTTCTTTCACTTTTTTATGAATATTTTGAATAATTCGTAACCGATTTTAGAATGGAATACCATTCTAGAATCAGAACTTCATTCCCCGTCGATCTGCATCCAAAGATTTGGAAAATCGAGCAAAAGAAATTTTGACCTATTTTTTCCGATTTTTAAAAGGGATACCATCATGATTTTTTGCAAAAATCGGGTCAATGCGATTTTGACGCTTTTCTTCCACTTTTTTATGAATATTTTGATTAATTCGTAACCGATTTTAGAATGGAATACCATTCTAGAATCAGAACTTCATTCCCCGTCGATCTGCATCCAAAGATTTGGAAAATCGAGCAAAAGAAATTTTGACCTATTTTTTCCGATTTTTAAAAGGGATACCATCATGATTTTTTGCAAAAATCGGGTCAATGCGATTTTGACGCTTTTCTTCCACTTTTTTATGAATATTTTGATTAATTCGTAACCGATTTTAGAATGGAATACCATTCTAGAATCAGAACTTCATTCTCCATCGATCTGCGTCCAAAGATTTGGAAAATCGAACAAAAAAAATATGGACTTATTTTTTCCGAATTTTCAAAAGGGGTACGTACCATCATGATTTTTTGCAAAAATCGGGTCAATGCGATTTTGACGCTTTTCTTTCACTTTTTTATGAATATTTTGAATAATTCGTAACCGATTTTAGAATGGAATACCATTCTAGAATCAGAACTTCATTCTCCGTCGATCTGCAACCAAAGATTTGGAAAATCGAGCAAAAAAAATTTGGACCTATTTTTTCCGATTTTTAAAAGGGGTACCATCATGATTTTTTGCAAAAATCGGGTCAATGCGATTTTGACGCTTTTCTTCCACTTTTTTATGAATATTTTGAATAATTCGTAACCGATTTTAGAATGGAATACCATTCTAGAATCAGAACTTCATTCCCCGTCGATCTGCATCCAAAGATTTGGAAAATCGAGCAAAAAAATTTGGACCTATTATTTCCGATTTTTAAAAGGGGTACCATCATGATTTTTTGCAAAAATCGGGTCAATGCGATTTTGACGCTTTTCTTTCACTTTTTTATGAATATTTTGAATAATTCGTAACCGATTTTAGAATGGAATACCATTCTAGAATCAGAACTTCATTCCCCGTCGATCTGCATCCAAAGATTTGGAAAATCGAGCAAAAGAAATTTTGACCTATTTTTTCCGATTTTTAAAAGGGATACCATCATGATTTTTTGCAAAAATCGGGTCAATGCGATTTTGACGCTTTTCTTCCACTTTTTTATGAATATTTTGAATAATTCGGAATCAGACTTTATTCTCCTCCGATCTGCATTGCGGGGTTTTATATATTATGTTTTTGAAGATGCACAATTTAAATTACATTCAACATATTGACAATGTTTAATGCTTGCTGGATTATATTGTGAGTAAATGTTATAGTATATCATGCAATATTATTTTAATTAGAAAACATTAATATAAAAAAAAAAACACGTACTATAATTAAATAAGAAAATAACAATAGCTATAACTATTAAAATAACTTTTAACAATAGCATTTTATTGATTCAATCTTGGTCCACGTTGTGTGTTGCCAATATAAACCACAAAAAAAATTTGCAAAATTTTTTTTTTTTTTTTTTTTTTTTTAATGCCTCTTAATTATTAGTTTGTTTTAATTTGTAAAATTACAATGTCAAATGGTAAAAAATAAGACTTGAAATAGAAACATAAACATTACCAACCCTCGTACGCACCACGTTTTTTTTGTTTTTTTTTGTGTTTTGTTTGTTTCTGTGCGCACGCTCAGGGTATGCTACACAAAATTTTGTTCGTTTCATCTGTGGAAATTATAATTCTTTATCGGTTTTCGTTGCGCGCGCATGAATTTGCTATTGTTTTCGTGTTTAAAGTATCGCTTCTGGCCTAATGGCTAAGATCAAAGTGTAGTATCTGTTCTTATCAGCTTAACATCTGATAGTTTCTCCATTGGAGAACAACAAATGTTAAACTGATTTTTGGAATTTGACGGAGTGCTAGGAGCTTGCTCCACCTCTGTCGCGGGTTGGCCCGGTATTGCAGTACCGCCGGGATTCGGCCCAACTTAATAATAAATTGTCAATAGAATAAAGTAGTTAGAACAATAACACAAACAATAAACAAAAAAGCAGCAAACAATAAACAATAAATACGTAAATAAAACGTAATAATAACAAAACACAATAAACATTAAAAAAAAAAAAAAAAATTTGTTTCTGCTGACATGCTCGGATAGCTTATGGCCTAATCAAAGGTTTTAAGCGTAAAATCTCTCTGGAAATTATTTTGGTAGGGACCGGGACCCAGCGAAAGTTCCCGATTAAAAAAAAAAAAAAATTTTTTTTCTCAATTTTTTAAGAATAGGCGCGTCTTTGGCACCACCTTATGGTAGGAGGAGGACCCCCACCTACGGCCAATGCACCACGTGGCGCCAACAGCAATGGGGCCCGCCATGTACATGTACTCTCAAAGGTTTCACCAAAATATGATGTTACAACCATATACTCAGTATAATCCGCGACAACAGTCATTTCCCGCTTCCCATCTGCAATATGCACCCGGCACCCGCCGCCCAACACCTTTGTCTTACTATCAATATCAATATTTGCCGTGCCAACTCTTCAGCAACAACCCCTACTACATTCCAAAAGTTGAGCAAAAAAATTTCGACCTCTTTTTTCGGATTTTTGTAAGGGGTACCATCACGATTTTTTGCAAAAATCGTTTCAATCGAATTTTGACGCTTTTCTTCCACTTTTTTATGAATACTACCTTGATCAAAAAGTTCCCGGAATTTATTCATTTTTATTTTTATTATTCATTATTATTCAAAATCGATATTGTCCCCTTCAAAGTACTCCCCATCGACTGCAACGCACTTATGCCAGCGCTTGATCCAATCCTTGAAACATTTTTCATATTCAATTTGCGGTATGGCCATCAAAGCCATCTTCGATTTTTCCATGATTTCATCCCGGGTGCTGAAACGTGTTCCACGGAGCGGTTTCTTGAGTCGACCGAATAGGAAAAAGTCGCAGGGAGCCAAGTCAGGAGAATTCGGTGGTTGTTGAATGGTATTCGTTCCGTTTTTAGCCAAATGTTCACGGATAATGATGGCATTGTGCGACGGTGCGTTATCGTGGTGCACAATCGTAGATGTACTCAATACGGCGTCACTTTTACAAATGTCACACTATCAAGCTGAAAATTTTATAGAATGTCAATGAGGGTTGTGCCAACCTAAAAAAAAACTAGAGAAAAAAGAGAACTAAAATCGGGTGATTGAAAGCGCCACACGTGATTCCGGGAACTTTTTAATCAAGGTAGTATTATGAATATTTCTCAACCGATTTTGGAATGGAATGCCATTTTGGAATCAGAACTTCGTTTTCCTTCGATCTGCATCAAAACATTCCCGAAATTGAGCAAACAAAATTTCGACCTCTTTTTTCGGATTTTTGTAAGGGGTACCATCATGATTTTTTGCAAAAATCGTTTCAATCGAATTTTGACGCTTTTCTTCCACTTTTTTATGAATATTATGAATATTTCTCAACCGATTTTAGAATGGAATGCCATTTTGGAATCAGAACTTCGTTTTCCTTCGATCTGCATCAAAACATTCCAGAAATTGAGCAAAAATATTTCGACCTCTTTTTTCGGATTTTTGTAAGGGGTACCATCATGATTTTTTGCAAAAATCGTTTCAATCGAATTTTGACGCTTTTCTTCCACTTTTTTATGAATATTATGAATATTTCTCAACCGATTTTAGAATGGAATGCCATTTTGGAATCAGAACTTCGTTTTCCTTCGATCTGCATTAAAATATTCCAGAAATTGAGCAAACAAAATTTCGACCTCTTTTTTTGGATTTTTGTAAGGGGTACCATCATGATTTTTTGCAAAAATCGTTTCAATCGATTTTTGACGCTATTCTTCCACTTTTTTATGAATATTATGAATATTTCTCAACCGATTTTGGAATGGAATGCCATTTTGGAATCAGAACTTCGTTTTCCTTCGATCTGCATCAAAACATTCCCGAAATTGAGCAAACAAAATTTCGACCTCTTTTTTTGGATTTTTGTAAGGGGTACCATCATGATTTTTTGCAAAAATCGTTTCAATCGAATTTTGACGCTTTTCTTCCACTTTTTTATGAATATTATGAATATTTCTCAACCGATTTTGGAATGGAATGCCATTTTGGAATCAGAACTTCGTTTTCCTTCGATCTGCATCAAAACATTCCCGAAATTGAGCAAACAAAATTTCGACCTCTTTTTTCGGATTTTTGTAAGGGGTACCATCATGATTTTTTGCAAAAATCGTTTCAATCGAATTTTGACGCTTTTCTTCCACTTTTTTATGAATATTATGAATATTTCTCAACCGATTTTGGAATGGAATGCCATTTTGGAATCAGAACTTCGTTTTCCTTCGATCTGCATCAAAACATTCCAGAAATTGAGCAAAAAAATTTCGACCTCTTTTTTTCCGATTTTTGTAAGGGGTACCATCATGATTTTTTGCAAAAATCGTTTCGATCGAATTTTGACACTTTTCTTCCAATTTTTTATGAATATTATGAATATTTCTCAACCGATTTTGGAATGGAATGCCATTTTGGAATCAGAACTTCGTTTTCCTTTG
This sequence comes from Drosophila vallismaia, assembly GCA_035047325.1. NCBI lineage: Eukaryota > Metazoa > Arthropoda > Insecta > Diptera > Drosophilidae > Drosophila > Drosophila vallismaia. The sequence goes on along the minus strand of JAWNPU010000025.1, from coordinate 6,475,640 downwards.
ATCTAAATCAAAACATTCCAGAAATTGAGCAAACAAAATTTCGACCTCTTTTTTTCCGATTTTTGTAAGGGGTACCATCATGATTTTTTGCAAAAATCGTTTCAATCGAATTTTGACGCTTTTCTTCCACTTTTTTATGAATATTATGAATATTTCTCAACCGATTTTGGAATGGAATGCCATTTTGGAATCAGAACTTTGTTTTCCTTCGATCTGCATCAAAACATTCCAGAAATTGAGCAAAAAAATTTCGACCTCTTTTTTCCGATTTTTGTAAGGGGTACCATCATGATTTTTTGCAAAAATCGTTTCAATCGAATTTTGACGCTTTTCTTCCACTTTTTTATGAATATTATGAATATTTCTCAACCGATTTTGGAATGGAATGAATTTTGATTTTGAATTGAATATACAGCCGAGACAAAATTGTTCAGCGGCTGGAAGACCAAGGAACGAGCCGATGCGCCCGGATTCGGCTCACCACTGGTAGCGGCTGGAATTCATCTACGGACTACGGAATACATGTAATCGTCGCCCAACGGGTCGGATCTTCAGTTGCTCTCCTGCGTACCTTCCTTTCGTGGCTGGAAACCATCACGATACCTACTCTGCATAGCTTTTAATATATAATTTACCATAATTTAAATAGTTAATATTGTAAAAAACTGTATAAAACTGAAATAAAAGTGTTTTTCAATTGGATATTCTATGCGTTTTATTCGGGGGGATTATTTTCATCGATGGATTTTATTTTTCCGCATCGTTTAAGCCGTTTCTAGCCAGAATCGGACGTAAAATAGACGAGATATGCGTTAAAATACGTTTTTAAAAAATACTGGGAAATACTGGTTTTCTGCCAAAAATTTGTACTGGGAAAAACTGTTTCTTTTCCTGCATTTTTCAGAATTTTTAAGAATTTTTCTGAATTTTTAAGAATTTTTCTGAATTTTTAAGAATCTTCCTGAATTTTAAAAAGTTTTTAAAATCCCAAAATCGCCCTCCACCACTTCTGAAGTACCAGGCGAACAGAAATCAGCAGAAGGTGGATGCCGAATTTTTAAATTTTGGCGGGAAAAAAATTTGAATTTAAAAAAAATACCAAAAAAATTAACGGAAAAATACCAAAAAATGTAACGGAAAAATACCAGATTCAATTTTTTTTTGGTATTTTTCCGTTAAATTTTTTGGTATTTTTCCGTTAATTTTTTTTTGGTATTTTTTTAAATTCAAATTTTTTTCCCGCCAAATTTAAAAATTCGGCATCCACCTTCTGCTGATTTCTGTTCGCCTGGTACTTCAGAAGTGTCGGAGGTCGATTTTTGGATTTTTAATATTCTTAAATTTAAAAAGCTCAAAAAAGTATGCAACATTTTTTTTTGCAATGCTCAAAAAAGTATGCAACATTTTAATTTTTGCAACGCTCACAAAAGTATGCAACATATAAATTTTTGCAAAGCGCAAAAAAGTATGCAACATTTTAATTTTGGCAAAGCTCAAAAAAGTATGCAACATTTAATTTTTTCACAGCTCAAAAGTATGCAAAAAAGTATGCAACATTTTAATTTTTGCAAAGCTCAAGAAAGTATGCAACATTTAAATTTTTGCATCCACCTTCCCAAAATCCCAAAATCGCCCTCCGTCACTTTTGAAGTACCAGGCGAACAGAAATCAGCAGGAGGTGGATGCCGAATTTTTAAAATTTGGCGGGAATCCGTAATATTTCCCGCCAAAATTCAAAAATTCGGCATCCACCTTCTGCTGATTTCTGTTCGCCTGGTACTTCAGAAGTGACGAAGGTCGATTTTTCGATTTTTAAAATTCTGAAAATGCAGAAAAATTTGAAAAAATCAGAAAAATTCAGGAAAATTCAGGAAAAATTAGGAAAAATCAGGAAAATTCAGGAAAATTCAGGAAAATTCAGGAAAATTCAGGAAAATTCAAGAAAATTCAGGAAAATTCAGAAAAATTCAGGAAAATTTAGGAAAATTCGGAAAATTCAGCTAAATATCGGAAAAATTCGGAAAACTCGGGCAGGTGGGAAAGTCGGGCAAAATCCGGGGAAAACCTGAAAAATGAAAGAAAACTCAGAAAATTGGAGTAAACAATGTGCTTTATTTTCAATAAAACGTGCTTACAAATATCGATACATGTATTTACATAGGAAAATGCTTAAAATATGGAGAAATGTGTGCTGTTCTGGATCTTCAGGATCTTCTACGGCTGCTACAGGTGCTCCAGAATCTCCTACGGCTGCTCCATGTGCTGTAGAAGGCTGGTCCAGGATCCTTCTAGGCTGGCCTGGGAAGGTCCAGGCTGGCCTAGCCAGGTCCAGAGTGGCCTAGGCAGGTCCTGAATGGCCTAGGCTGGTCCAACATGCGTCCAGACCGACCTATACAGCGAGGCCTAGGCAGGTCCAGGATGGCGTAGGAATCAGAACTTCGTTTTCCTTCGATCTGCATCAAAACATTCCAGAAATTGAGCAAAAAAAATTTCGACCTCTTTTTTCCGATTTTTGTAAGGGGTACCATCATGATTTTTTGCAAAAATCGTTTCAATCGAATTTTGACGCTTTTCTTCCACTTTTTTATGAATATTATGAATATTTCTCAACCGATTTTGGAATGGAATGCCATTTTGGAATCAGAACTTCGTTTTCCTTCGATCTGCATCAAAACATTCCAGAAATTGAGCAAAAAAATTTCGACCTCTTTTTTTCCGATTTTTGTAAGGGGTACCATCATGATTTTTTGCAAAAATCGTTTCAATCGATTTTTGACGCTATTCTTCCACTTTTTTATGAATATTATGAATATTTCTCAACCGATTTTGGAATGGAATGCCATTTTGGAATCAGAACTTCGTTTTCCTTCGATCTGCATCAAAACATTCCCGAAATTGAGCAAACAAAATTTCGACCTCTTTTTTTGGATTTTTGTAAGGGGTACCATCATGATTTTTTGCAAAAATCGTTTCAATCGAATTTTGACGCTTTTCTTCCACTTTTTTATGAATATTATGAATATTTCTCAACCGATTTTGGAATGGAATGCCATTTTGGTATCAGAACTTCGTTTTCCTTCGATCTGCATCAAAACATTCCCGAAATTGAGCAAACAAAATTTCGACCTCTTTTTTCGGATTTTTGTAAGGGGTACCATCATGATTTTTTGCAAAAATCGTTTCAATCGATTTTTGACGCTATTCTTCCACTTTTTTATGAATATTATGAATATTTCTCAACCGATTTTGGAATGGAATGCCATTTTGGAATCAGAACTTCGTTTTCCTTTGATCTGCATTAAAACATTCCCGAAATTGAGCAAACAAAATTTCGACCTCTTTTTTCGGATTTTTGTAAGGGGTACCATCATGATTTTTTGCAAAAATCATTTCAATCGAATTTTGACGCTTTTCTTCCACTTTTTTATGAATATTATGAATATTTCTCAACCGATTTTGGAATGGAATGCCATTTTGGAATCAGAACTTCGTTTTCCTTCGATCTGCATCAAAACATTCCAGAAATTGAGCAACAAAATTTCGACCTCTTTTTTTCCGATTTTTGTAAGGGGTACCATCATGATTTTTTGCAAAAATCGTTTCAATCGAATTTTGACGCTTTTCTTCCACTTTTTTATGAATATTATGAATATTTCTCAACCGATTTTGGAATGGAATGACATTTTGGAATCAGAACTTCGTTTTCCTTCGATCTGCATCAAAACATTCCAGAAATTGAGCAAAAAAATTTCGACCTCTTTTTTCCCGATTTTTGTAAGGGGTACCATCATGATTTTTTGCAAAAATCGTTTCAATCGATTTTTGACGCTATTCTTCCACTTTTTTATGAATATTATGAATATTTCTCAACCGATTTTGGAATGGAATGCCATTTTGGAATCAGAACTTCGTTTTCCTTTGATCTGCATTAAAATATTCCAGAAATTGAGCAAACAAAATTTCGACCTCTTTTTTTGGATTTTTGTAAGGGGTACCATCATGATTTTTTGCAAAAATCGTTTCAATCGAATTTTGACGCTTTTCTTCCACTTTTTTATGAATATTATGAATATTTCTCAACCGATTTTGGAATGGAATGCCATTTTGGAATCAGAACTTCGTTTTCCTTTGATCTGCATTAAAATATTCCAGAAATTGAGCAAACAAAATTTCGACCTCTTTTTTTGGATTTTTGTAAGGGGTACCATCATGATTTTTTGCAAAAATCGTTTCAATCGATTTTTGACGCTATTCTTCCACTTTTTTATGAATATTATGAATATTTCTCAACCGATTTTGGAATGGAATGACATTTTGGAATCAGAACTTCCTTTTCCTTCGATCTGCATTAAAACATTCCCGAAATTGAGCAAACAAAATTTCGACCTCTTTTTTCGGATTTTTGTAAGGGGTACCATCATGATTTTTTGCAAAAATCGTTTCAATCGAATTTTGACGCTTTTCTTCCACTTTTTTATGAATATTATGAATATTTCTCAACCGATTTTGGAATGGAATGCCATTTTGGAATCAGAACTTCGTTTTCCTTCGATCTGCATCAAAACATTCCCGAAATTGAGCAAACAAAATTTCGACCTCTTTTTTTGGATTTTTGTAAGGGGTACCATCATGATTTTTTGCAAAAATCGTTTCAATCGATTTTTGACGCTATTCTTCCACTTTTTTATGAATATTATGAATATTTCTCAACCGATTTTGGAATGGAATGACATTTTGGAATCAGAACTTCCTTTTCCTTCGATCTGCATCAAAACATTCCCGAAATTGAGCAAACAAAATTTCGACCTCTTTTTTCGGATTTTTGTAAGGGGTACCATCATGATTTTTTGCAAAAATCGTTTCAATCGATTTTTGACGCTATTCTTCCACTTTTTTATGAATATTATGAATATTTCTCAACCGATTTTGGAATGGAATGCCATTTTGGAATCAGAACTTCGTTTTCCTTTGATCTGCATTAAAACATTCCCGAAATTGAGCAAACAAAATTTCGACCTCTTTTTTCGGATTTTTGTAAGGGGTACCATCATGATTTTTTGCAAAAATCGTTTCAATCGATTTTTGACGCTATTCTTCCACTTTTTTATGAATATTATGAATATTTCTCAACCGATTTTGGAATGGAATGCCATTTTGGAATCAGAACTTCGTTTTCCTTTGATCTGCATTAAAACATTCCCGAAATTGAGCAAACAAAATTTCGACCTCTTTTTTCGGATTTTTGTAAGGGGTACCATCATGATTTTTTGCAAAAATCGTTTCAATCGAATTTTGACGCTTTTCTTCCACTTTTTTATGAATATTATGAATATTTCTCAACCGATTTTGGAATGGAATGCCATTTTGGAATCAGAACTTCGTTTTCCTTTGATCTGCATTAAAATATTCCAGAAATTGAGCAAACAAAATTTCGACCTCTTTTTTTGGATTTTTGTAAGGGGTACCATCATGATTTTTTGCAAAAATCGTTTCAATCGAATTTTGACGCTTTTCTTCCACTTTTTTATGAATATTATGAATATTTCTCAACCGATTTTGGAATGGAATGCCATTTTGGAATCAGAACTTCGTTTTCCTTCGATCTGCATCAAAACATTCCCGAAATTGAGCAAACAAAATTTCGACCTCTTTTTTTGGATTTTTGTAAGGGGTACCATCATGATTTTTTGCAAAAATCGTTTCAATCGAATTTTGACGCTTTTCTTCCACTTTTTTATGAATATTATGAATATTTCTCAACCGATTTTGGAATGGAATGCCATTTTGGAATCAGAACTTCGTTTTCCTTCGATCTGCATCAAAACATTCCCGAAATTGAGTAAACAAAATTTCGACCTCTTTTTTCGGATTTTTGTAAGGGGTACCATCATGATTTTTTGCAAAAATCGTTTCAATCGAATTTTGACGCTTTTCTTCCACTTTTTTATGAATATTATGAATATTTCTCAACCGATTTTGGAATGGAATGCCATTTTGGAATCAGAACTTCGTTTTCCTTCGATCTGCATCAAAACATTCCCGAAATTGAGCAAACAAAATTTCGACCTCTTTTTTCGGATTTTTGTAAGGGGTACCATCATGATTTTTTGCAAAAATCGTTTCAATCGAATTTTGACGCTTTTCTTCCACTTTTTTATGAATATTATGAATATTTCTCAACCGATTTTGGAATGGAATGCCATTTTGGAATCAGAACTTCGTTTTCCTTCGATCTGCATCAAAACATTCCAGAAATCGAGCAAAAAAAATTTCGACCTATTTTTCCTGATTTTTGTAAGGGGTACCATCATGATTTTTTGCAAAAATCGTTTCAATCGAATTTTGACGCTATTCTTCCACTTTTTTATGAATATTATGAATATTTCTCAACCGATTTTGGAATGGAATGCCATTTTGGAATCAGAACTTCGTTTTCCTTCGATCTGCATCAAAACATTCCCGAAATTGAGCAAACAAAATTTCGACCTCTTTTTTCGGATTTTTGTAAGGGGTACCATCATGATTTTTTGCAAAAATCGGGTCAATGCGATTTTGACGCTTTTCTTTCACTTTTTTATGAATATTATGAATATTTCTCAACCGATTTTGGAATGGAATGCCATTTTGGAATCAGAACTTCGTTTTTCTTCGATCTGCATCAAAAGATTATATAGTTCGTACGAAAAAATGTTTGACCCCTTTTTTCGATTTTTGCAAATTTTTTGTGTTTCCAAAAATCGTTTTAATCAAATTTTGGAACTTTTCGTTCAATTTTTCAGTTATATTTTGTATATTCCGCAAATTGCCGATGTTATAACATTGTTTTTATTTTAATATAGCAAGCAAAATTAATTCGATAGTCCACTGACGTATATTCATAGCGGATGTATCCGAGCTCACATCAGCTATTTGAAATTATGCATCTTCGGCAGGCATATCATCCTCATCGGTGTACAAGCGACGCAGGCGTTCCTTGTAACTGATATTCGAAAAAAATGAACTATTACTAAAAAAACTATTAAGAATGGTCTTTACTTACAGTTCACTTTCCGGATTATTAGCTTGATTGCGGCATTTTTCTAGTTTCTGTTCAATTGCTTTGACCTGATCTCGATCTGGTTCTTGGTATTCCTTCACCGTAATACGGATCTCTGTCAAATAGAATTTATTACGAAAGGCTTTCTTTTAGCTCTAACTTACTTCTCACGGCATCAATGAGACCGGGCAGCTTATCCTGGGCGGACAAAAATAGAGAATCAGTGACGTAGCTATCAAGATTCTCCTGCTCACGGCTGGCTGCATGTAAAACCGCCGCTAATCCAATCTGTGACGGCGTGTACAGTAAGCAGACATCTGTGCAGTAAGTGGAATCTATAAAGGTGTCAATATGCGGACGTAATCGTTCCGGATTTCGCATATTGCTTCGCGTCTACAAGTAAATCGTGAAAAGTTGATATTAAAAAATGATATTATTAACCAACCTTAATGTCTATCAAGAAACCCTCGATGGGTCTAAACGGATTGTGGATAGTGAGGTAGTAATTGAGTTGTCCAATCAGTAGCAGTTCATTGGAGAGAACAATGTCAGTGGCTTTGTTGCGATCGCCCTTAATATTGTTAACAAATTGATTAATGGACACGTTAAACTCCTCCACTTTGCAGGCAACAAACGCGCACGTAGCCCTTTAACATGAAATAAATATCATGTTAATAAAAATTAAATCGAAAAAAAGAAATCGAAAATGTGATGATTACAGTATCTCCTTGGGATGGTAGTCTATCGGCGTGTTGTTCAAGTAGAACCGCTTGAAATAGTGAAATGCCGTGCCCACTACGCATTTTGGCATAGGGGGATTAAAGCGACGGCAGAAATCGAAAAGATACACCTCATATTGCTTCAGCAACAGACGCTCCTCGGATGGAGTGAGGAAGTGTTCGTCCAGGTCACCTCCTTGTGCTTCCTCCTTATGTAGCTCGACGTACTTGTGGTTTTGCTCCACGCGGAATGCCATCAACTGATCTTCATTGGCAAAAGTCCAGGACTTCTTTTGCGAGCTTAAAGGATACATTTTCACGAATATTAGTTGCGATTCTAATAAAAAAAGCTTAATTTTCATGAAGCCAGTAAAGTGTAACCAGCGGAGGAACTTTAGTTTTATATACCAATTAGTGAAGTATATACCAAATATGATATTGCGTGGCATGGTCACACTTTAAATAGTCTCCATAGTTTATTTCGTTTAGATTAATCTCATTCAGGGTGATTGACGCTTTTCTTCCACTTTTTTTTATGAATATTTTGAATATTTCGCAAGCATTTTAGGAATGGGATTCTATTTTGGAATTAGAACTTCGTTTTCCTTTGCATCAAAACATTTCAGATATCGAGCAAAAAAATTTCCACGTCTTTTTTCCGATTTTTGTAAGGCCATCATGATTTTTTGCAAAAATCGTTTCAATCGAATTTTGACGCTTTTCTTCCACTTTTTTATGAATATTTCTCAACCGATTTTGGAATGGAATGCCATTTTGGAATCAGAACTTTGTTTTCCTTTGATCTGCATCAAAACATTCCAGAAATTGAGCAAACAAAATTTCGACCTCTTTTTTCGGATTTTTGTAAGGGGTACCATCATGATTTTTTGCAAAAATCGTTTCAATCGAATTTTGACGCTTTTCTTCCACTTTTTTATGAATATTATGAATATTTCTCAACCGATTTTGGAATGGAATGCCATTTTGGAATCAGAACTTCGTTTTCCTTCGATCTGCATCAAAACATTCCAGAAATTGAGCAAACAAAATTTCGACCTCTTTTTTCGGATTTTTGTAAGGGGTACCATCATGATTTTTTGCAAAAATCGTTTCAATCGAATTTTGACGCTTTTCTTCCACTTTTTTATGAATATTATGAATATTTCTCAACCGATTTTGGAATGGAATGCCATTTTGGAATCAGAACATCGTTTTCCTTCGATCTGCATCAAAATATTTCAGAAATCGAGCAAAAAAAATTTCGACCTCTTTGTGTTTGTTTTATTTTCAGTGCTTTATTTAAAAACAGAGCTTTATTATCCATCGATCTACTATAAAATATCTTCAATATCTTTTAAAAAAGGGTATTAATTAATATAAAAAAGGGTTCTAAAGAGTATTCGATGCACCCCATATCCGGTCATGGATGTCCTTGCCCGGTTACCGTTAAATCTGTAATGAACACGAAATTTAAGCAAATGGAGTTGTTTCTGTTGTTCGTGTTTCATTTGCATTGTGTTGCTGTTGCTGTTGCTGTTGTTGTTGTGTTTTGAGGAGATGCTAAAAGCCGATTGAAGACCGAGAGACGGCACGATACGAGATATACGGATGATGGGGAGTGAGAAGTTCTAGAGTGAGAAAGCGTAATGAAGCGGAAATTGAAATTCGTGTGCCAAACGAAATGTAGCTCACTAGAATTTTGAAAGGTTTTTTGTGTTGTGATGTCAGCCTCTGCCTTTGTATGCAGACACACTCTAGAACACACACACGCACGCATTTACTCTCAATGGCTTATGTATGATGTTCCCAGAGTTTTGTCTCCACAGCCTTCTCCTACTCCACCTGCTCCTCTGACCTTCCGAACTTGAATCTGGAGTGGAGTGCAAGTGGGTGCGAGTGAAATAGAAGGAGAGCTTAAGTCCAACTGTTGCTCGTGCTTCCTCTTCTCCCTCCCCGTGTTGAAAAATTCATAGCATATCTTTTAGCGCCAAATGCAGGCGGAATATGTAATTGCCTTTCAAAAGGACTTTACCTCAAACTCTATTAAGCATATAACAAAATAAAGGAAATTTTTATTCATTTTGTAGTTCCATTGTCGCGATTTTAGTTTTAGTTTTATAAAATCTACGTTGTATTTGAGATATTTAAAGTTTCATCAAGGACTTTACTAAAAAACTTTAGCGCTGGAAGCGTTTCCATTTCCCCGGGCTACTTTCTGCCAGATTTGTCGCCATTGCAAAATTCACAGGACAAAATTAAATATTTGAAAAAGTGTTGCCACTTTCCAAGAACGGGAGCCTGCATGTTTAATCAGGCTCACCCCGGGTTGTGCTCCCGAAATTGCTTGGCAAATGGGAAGAACACTAATTAAAAATGAAGCTCTGCATCAACAACAACAATAACAACAAAAACAAAGAAACACACAAAAAACACTCAAAAAATAATTTAAAAAAATGGGAAAAAACGAAGCAACTGTGCAATCAAATTTTTTGCTGTTAAAACAACTCCATTGCCATGGCGGTGTTAAAAATATTTTAAAAGCAACTTGCATTCACTTTTCACACACACACACACACCCGCAACCAACATCCTAGTTTCAGCCATTTTGAGGCCCCAAACCAACTGTAAGTTTATTACAGCAATATGCTGAGCAGCGTTTTTATATTAAAATCTCGCACATTTTTTCAGCATTAGATCATAACCGCTTTTGGCGTCGTTTTTTGCTGATTATGAATTTTCGGCTTTAATAAAATATTATTTCACTTTTCAAGTTTTTCACTTTGAAGTATTTCAAATGCTGTTGAGCAAAAACTAACAAACAAATTGTATTAATTAATTAAAAACATTATGCGGGTATTTAGTTTTTGATTTTATCTTTATTATTTCCAAACTTCACAAACTATAAAAAGCAATACGCTTATTTTTTATTTCAATATATTTTATTTTAAATAATAATGAGTGGAATTTAATATTAAAGTAAATCTTTCTTATATTTAAAGACAAACTGTATATATATTCGAATATTCACAAAGAAGGTTTCTTTTCGACATTTATTAAGAAAAAACTTTAGAAGAATGATAAGCTATTTATTTTAATATTTCCTTTTACAAATTAATACAAATAAGAGGGAATAAAGAATAAAGAACTTTAAAGTAAACTACTTTGATTAAATGTTACTATAAATATTAGTATTTATAAAAATTGAAGCGACTCGGAAAGATATATTTTTGTTGGATCTTTCAGATGCATTTTCAGCTGCATTTTCAGTTGCAGTTGCAGTTGCAGTTGGCATCTTTGGAGCCTTCTCTGGGGTTGGCTTTTTGAGTGATGAGTGCACAGAATGGTTCTGATATGTTGAGCGCCTAATTAGCACAGCGGCTAACAAGCCGCAAGAAGCGGTCGGTAGGCGGTGGGCGGTGTGTGGGGTTGTAATATTAAGGTGGTTTTTGTGGGCGTAGCTGGAGGACTCTTAATGTCCTGGCTACATAAGCCGTTCGGTCCATAAATTATCACGGCCCAAGGACATCAGACATCAGACATCAGGCAGAAACAGATGTAAATTTTCTTACTGGCATTTCTCGTATAATGGATAATGTTAACACGCACACAGACACCAACACACACAAACACACACAAAGGGACACAAACACACAACAATGCAATTTTAAAATCGGTATTAATTACTCTGACGAAAGCTGAAGTTTCGTTTTATATTTAATTATTTTCCCGCCTCGAGCCCTCCGCTTCTTCGTTTGGTTCGAGCCTTCTCCTGTGACTTATTATTTTCATTTCATTACAATTGGACAGGGGCCCCTGAAGGCCCTTGAGCCTGGCTTACCACACACTCATACACACACACAAGCCACAAGCTCCTGGGCAAGCCAAGGATGTTGGCCAGTTTGGCTCCTGATTTGATTTTCAATTTGCGGCTTTGGCGGTTTCGAAGAAAACATTAAACGGGAAATCCCCTGGCCAACTTGAGAGATTCTCTTAAAACTGAAAATCTCTTACAAGTCTGAGTAGGGGGGGAATTTCTCTCTTAAGCAAAACTCTCTTCGATTTTGAATTCCAGCCTGGAAGTTAGGGAATAAATTAAGGAATATTCGTTTTGTTATTAGTGTCCGTTTCTTTAATTAAAAATCGAATTAATTTGTATGAAAAATATAATAATTTTTGCATATATTTTATATATTTTAAACAAAGTATTTTTTTTTTATAAAATCTGCATACTAATAGAGGTTTTAATAAACATTTTTTTTACAAGTTTTAAAAATTAAGTTATTAACCAAAAAGTCTACAACATGTATGGCTTCCAAGATATAATTTATAAAGTCTGAAACCAAATATGATTATTTATAAAGGAGAGGGGACCTTTGCCAGTCGTTCATAGTAAAGACATCCTTTCCAGAGACTTTCCAGTCGCCTCTCTTAGCAATCTGGGAAATTTTCTCTTCGCTTCAACTTAAGCTTCGTGGGAGACGTAAGCCTCTTAAGCAAGGTCCTTAAAATACCTGGCGCCACGTTTGGTTTATGGCCACGTTTAGAGACACTACAAACATGTCCTTAAAAATGTACATATGTGTCCCGGGTACTTCCCGTGTGTGTGATGGGATAACGTTAAGGATTTAAGCCACTTGCCGGTAATGCCAACATTTGAGAGTCCCGTTACGAGATGGTTTTACGGCCTTATGGCCAAAAAGGGTGAAGCTGGTTTTTTTCCACGTTTTAGGCCAGATTAAGTGGCATTCCGGCAAAAGTCGCCCTCGGTTTGTGTGCTCAGGTGTTTTTGTTTTGAATTTTGGATGAGGATCTGGTTCTGGTTCTGCTTCTAGAGAGATTGGCCGGATCAGGCCCGAAAACAGAAAACACAGCCAAGGACAAGTGGCCTAGTTGGCCAAGTTTGTTGAATGCCAGTTGCAAGTTTTATGTGGAATAGTTGCATGTGGCATCTATTCAATGGCAATTTGTGCAACATCCGGCTAAATTTTTTAGTATTACAATTGAAACCTATAAATATGAATAGAAAAAAATATTTGTAAAGATATATTTTAACCCTTTTTTTAACATAGTTACAGTATATTTCAAGCCACAATTAAGCCATAGTAATAAATCCTTTTCTAATGAACAAAATTTCTAAAATTCTTTACTTAATCGAAAAAGAAAACGTCTCCTTAGAACTAGAGAATAATACCAATTTGATTGTAAGCTTTAAAACGAATTTTGGAAGCTATTGTTTTCCAGATTATAAATTCTGTTTTCCTGAAACCCAAAAAACCATTCACATTTTCGTATATTTTGTTCATATATTTGAAGTTCTCCCTTTTCCGAGTGGCAGGAAAGGCTATGGAAATGTAAATTGTGTGCCAGGATAACAATGAGGACTCTCCTGCTCCATTGGAGTTCCGTTCGAGTGGAGTACACAAGTCAACGTTCCCAACAATGGCCTGAATGGCCGGCAGGTCAGCCCCGAAGAGAAACAAAAGTTCCTCTTTTTCCAATACCTCTCGATCCTCCCTCCAGCAATGGGGATATTCTGGTATTTAAGGTCCTTGCAATATCGGCTTATAGAATGGGAATACCATAATAGAAAAAATAATCATCAAAAATTCACTAAGCTATAAGCCATCGAAGAGGTTATATAAATAACTTTATTTTTTAGTTCCGTAATTAGTTTACGGATTTCTAATCTTTTTGATTTATTTGCTTTATAAAGCGTTAAAAAGGCTAATTTTATTTCAAGTTTAATTCAAAGAAAATCATTTAAAACTGGTTCAGAAAAGTTCTCAACTTTTTGGAAATCCAGGGTACCACTTATTCGATTCTTTTACTAAAAAGCCAACATGATTTTTAGTTATTTTGCTGTTGTTATGAATTGAGCAAAACTTTTATGGAATTTGTTGTTGGGGCACCTCCAACCTTTTATTCTTTCACTTTTTTTTTGACTGGCCATTGTTTGAAAATATATTTTATGGTTTTGGCAATTTCCGACCCGAAGGACTCTCAGTTTTTCCGCTAACTAATATTTTGGATTTGATGCGTTTACGTTTCAAAAACAAAATGTCGGCCAACTGTGTGTGTTTGTGAGACCGGAAGTTAGGCCAGAGCGGAAATTGTGTTAAAAGTGCAAAAAAGTGAATCGAATCAATCGGAATTGAATTTTCAGCGATTTAAATTGACAAAACATGCAACTTTATTTAAATTATATTTATTTGCAGCTCAAAAGAGCGGCCACTAAATGGAATTAATTCGATTTTTGCTTTGATTATTTAGAGTTTAGTGAAAAGTTATTGATTCGATCGAGTATCTTGATTTCTAGTCAGTTATTTATATGTTTTTTTTCCTTTAATTTAATTTATTTGATTTGGCTTTTGCCTTCTGTCTGGTTTTATCCTTCTCTCCCCTCTGGGGAAATGGCCATTCATTTCATTTTGTTTTTTTGGCACTTAGTCAGCGGTTGGCCTTTAGTTCAGTTTCTGTTTAGTTCCAGTCCTGATTCAGGACTCCCTTTCGGCTTTGGTCTCGGTTTACATTCCTTCCAGTGCCCAGAAGGTCATAAAAAATAATAAAAGCCAACGGCCAGCCTCCTATTTTTGTTCTTTGTTTTGTTTTTGTTTTTTGGCCTAATGGGCATTATCCCTTACCAGATTTTCGGCCTTTAGGATTTAACTTCTTTTACTTTTGACCTGCTTTGCGAATATTATTTCAACAGTTTCTGAACTCAAAAGACTCCTTTTTCAAGACTCCCATTAAATGTGACACAATCATGACTTTAAGTAAAAATAGAAAAGTATATATCGAGTTGGGTTTGGGTCTCAGCCTCAGAACTATGTAGTTCCCCTGCGACCAGGTCTCATTTTCTTCACCGGATTGGATTACATGGCACTCGGAGGCCATTTCATTCAAGGCCTAGGCCTGTCTGCGTATGAAGGAAATATCGTTTATTATAGTTAAATGTCGGCTGCACGTCACCCAACCACCCAACCACCCAACCATCTATGATATCTCCTCTATACATATGTTTTCTATAGAGATATATATATTTTCTAGTTTGCCTCTTAAACCGACTTGATGACTAACTGGCAGAAAGCTAGACACAGTCTGAGGAGCCGGGCTGCGCCTGAACGGCGATGATAGCTTCCGTTGGTTGGGTTTTCACATGCTTTCCATTTGGCTGAACACGAATATATATATATATAAATATATACTTTTTCTATACCCTTGCAGAGGATGTTAAAAATTGTTAGAGAAAAATATGAAATACAAGTATTTACGACTTGTCTGCCAGTTGAGCTGCTTTTTAACTCGTTTAGTATCTTAGTTTTTCAGCTAATCCCGAATAAACTTTATATTTTTCATTCAAATTATAGAAACCCAAACGCACAGGATCGATGGACTACATTTTATAGCTTTCATGTAATTAAATAGTAAAAGTTATCGAACTTTCATACTTCTGGGACCTTCTCCAGGAGCCATTTTCCTAGAAATAGTTCGTTATTCTCAGAAACCTCAGAAGGATCGACTGACTATATTTATAAAAAAAAATGCAGTATATATCTGATATATCTTTTGGTTTTAATAAGCTTTCTTTTCTCCAAATGTAAGTTTTCTTTTCTTAAAGCTTCGAAAATATTCCTCCTTTCTTTACCAAAAATTCCCAACAGCCCTTCTCCTATGCAATGCAAGTCCATTATTATTATCTAATTTGTAGGTCCAGTTTCTGCCACATTTAAAATTCTGGCTTATGGGTTGCCACTTCCACATCCACTTCCACATCCCCTTCCACAGTTTTCCTTAGCCTTTTCCAAAGAAAAATCGAATCCGGATGGCCACAAGGGCGGAAGTGGGAAATTAAAAAGTTTAACTGCCTCGACCGGGCCTAGACCTTAATTATTCATAATAAACTCCTGTTATTTGTTGAGCCGTTGTAGCTTGTATATCCTTTTTTACTTATTTTCGTATTCTTGTATTCTTTTATTCGTTTATTTTTATTTTTATTTATATTTTGTAGTGTTGTTATAACTGCCTGCGCATTCAATGTTTCGCAATGTAATTGAAGTTGGGACACGAACACGAGTACGGGGTGTTTGGATGTCCGCCCATTGAATGGATGTTGAAACAGCTTGGCCAACACGCCCCAATTTTGTGAGAGGACAGAAGGGGGCGGTGGAAGGACTTGGCAACAGGGAATGGAATGCCTGTGGACAGCTTTGATAGGCAAGTTAATGGCTGAAATAAAATGAAATGATTGATACGATAATTTGAACGCCGACAGCAAAAATCTGAATAAGAGAGAGGAGTGCGTGGCGCCACATTCATGTCAGAAAGGAAGTCAGAAGGAAAGGAATTGAAGGATGTCGTCGGTGGCTTCAATGATAAGCTGAAAAATACAGAAGGCTTTAAATAATAAATGAAAAATATTACGTTTTAAACAATGAAATAATTCAATATTTGACTATTAATAAGAGAGACACACGGCGTATGATTAATGATGAAATCATCAAACGATTGAAGAATCCTTTTGCAAAGGAAGCAAAGGAAACCCCTACAAAGTACCTAAAAGGTAAGAAATCTATTCAAGAGCCACAACAACCCACCCGGCGTATGAGCGATGTCGTTGCCCCCATCCAGTAGAGGAAAACAAAAAAAAAGGATGAAGGAATTTCCCAAAGCAGACCAGACCAGACCGGAAGCAAACAGGGGAGAAACGCGAATGGGTAAATCGGGGAAAATATCAACAGTTGATGGTTACGAACAAACAACACGTTCCAATAGCTCAATAACATAAAAGCCTTTCAGCCATTTCCTTCGACCCAAAGGACCCCAAGGACCCCACACACCCAACAGATCCTTTTGGCAAACAATAAAAATAATAATCATAATAATAACAAAAACAGCAAGAGCATCAACGCAAAATAAATGTTTCACATCCGTTCGGTTTTCAAACAACATTCCTTCACTTCAAAAAAGGGAGAAGCCAGAGTTATGGGAACATAAACATAAATAAATAATTATATTCTGCAAAGTAAAAAAGATTTTGTGGCAATTAATTATTGGTTTTCGCTTTTATTTTTGATTTATTATGCCAGATTTATCATTGGAAATGTTTAGGATTTGATTGCTTGAAATTAATCGAAGGAGGTTTAGCCGGTACTTGCTCAGAAAAACAATTTCTTTGGGATATCTTTAAGATATCGGATCGAGAATGTATTTAGTTTCCATTCAAATCCTTTAAAACTACAAGTACCGTGTATCAATATATATTTATTCATCCTTATTTTTGAGCAATCCACGTTCGATGCGAATTCATGTCGAAATTCATGCTTGAGCAGGCAAATGCGATTACTCGTCCTTCCTTGTCCTCCTGTAGTCCTGTTCCCCTCCCAATATTTTCATTGTCCTTTCCGCCATCCCCCTACCCTCTCTCTTTTTTTTAGCAATCCTTCTTATTTTGTTATTGTTGCTGCTCAAGCATTAAATTGCTTTATTATGCTTGATGTTATTATGCCCGCTGTGCAATTTGTTGCTGGCCACTGTTTCGGGCCCCTTTTGGCCGCCGCCCCTGGACCGGGATCCGCCAGGACTCCCTTCTGCAAAATTGAAAAATGAGAAGAACAAAAATATGCACAAAAAATTGGTAAAAAGAAACAGGAACAGGAACAGGAACAGGAATTGAGGAAAAGCGAGCGGATGGTAGGATGGTTGGTAGAAAGGAACGCATCAAAAGAATGATTTTCATATTTGTTCTGGTTTCCAATTTCATATTAATTTTATTACAAACTGGCACCAACATGTGCTCAAGTAGATCGAATGATTACCACGAATATAATTTATTCATAAGAAAGTAGAATATCTGGCTTAAAGAATGGATATATGTAAGCTACTGTGGCTTAACTTTATATAAATTTAAATATATTCAAGAATATAATATATTAAATAAGTTTTTAACATTTACCACTTTCTCTCATAATTGTGGCAGCACACCTTCAAGCCAAATTTGAATTGAATTTCCTTGTTGTTTCCACCATTTCACTTTTTGGGTGCATTAACATAATTGGAGGATTGAGCTTAAAGCCGTGTTGCCTACCTAAGGGCTCTTAACTTTGGGCCAAAGTTGTTTGCTAATTGAAGTTTAAGACCAACTTTCTGCCACCTTTCGTTCTCATCCCAAAACAAAAAAAATAATAAAATAAAAATAAACCCCAACTCCCGTACCGTAAATCATTCAATAAGCGTTTTTGGCATTAACCGACAGATTTGACATGAAACCTATTATGGCGGGGCCTCTGGCTCGAGGATTATTGGATTTTTCGAGACACAAAACGAAAAGAAGAGAAAAAAATAAGTGCCAGCAATCGGATATATTTTTGTGTTTTTTAAAAAAACATACATCAAGGATTCTGGCATTTTGAGTTGATTTTCCGAATCTTGAATTGCAGAATGCCAGGCATTCTTATCTCATATGCTCTTGCTTATTACAGTGGAGATTGGATAAGTTTTATTACAAGTTTTGGACTGCTTCGAATTTGAAGCTGCTTCTAAAAATAATTGGAAATTAAAGAATTTTTAGAATTTATTCGTAAGAAATTACAGGAGACTTGAAATTTGATTTAGAATTGAAAAGGGATGCTTAAATGTTTTTAAAAGATTATCTTAAGAGGATCTTTCTTTATCTGGAGAATTGCAATTGAAAGCTCTACAAGGAATCATTAACTATGACTGATAATTCATTAAAAAATGAATAAGTTTGAAATAAAATAAATAATAATACTTATATATTGTCTATTTTAGATCATAATTCTCCTCGAATCATCTTTGGTTAGGGACTACTGTTTCCTTTTAATGTGTATGTGTTGGCAGTTATGCTTGCTGTGCCATTTTCAACACCATTGCCCTTCGTCCCTGCCACGCCCCATGCCTCATGCCCTATGCCCCTCTACCCTGCAGCCCCCATCTTCATGTCCGTTCATTCTTGAGTAAACAACATAAATTTTTGTTAAAGTCAACAGGACAACGTTTTTCTCCAGCCTCGACATCGGCGTCGCAATGTCCTTGTGCATTAGCAGGCAGCAGTTTGCGGGGGATGGGAGGGGTAGGGAGGATGGGCTGTCTGATGGGCATGGCAGGTGGGCGGTGGGTGGTTGCAACGCCTTGGACTGGGTCTGTGTGCCCCTCAGAGCTGCGAAAGTTGCATGATAAGAGCCCTTTATTAATTTTGGAACCAAGTTTAACTAAAGAAAATGCCTTAAATAAATAAACAAAAACGAATTAAAGTAGGTTTTTATTTATGCACTTTTAAAGTCCTGTTTAGGGGAATGCCTCTTTGGCCTAAACCTTCTTTAAGCCAACTCTGGTGGCTCTGTTTGGCAAAAGGAGTAACAGAAGCTGGAGTGGCATCCTGGCTGATGTGTCTTCCTTGGATTTATCGCATATGTAAGTAGGTATAATGTGCTTCTGCATATGCTGAGCCAACACTGAGAAAAACTAATTGAACAAACTTTAAGAAAACAAAAAATACTTCTAAAATTTAATAAGAGCTTTAAATTTGTAAACTTGTTTCGAAACATATTTCCTCGCTTACCTTTCTGTTCTTCTCAGCTTTCTTTTCTCTCAGATTTCGTCTTGTTTTCTTCCAGTGCATAATCCCGATCCAAGGCTTAGGAAATCCTGCAACATCCTGCTGCCAATCCTGCCCCATCTGGTGCTTATCGCGCATTCGTCTTGTGTGCCGCCTGGTGGCAGGAATAAGAATCACGTCGCGCAGCTGCCACCATCCTTGCTTCTCCTTTCTCCACCTCACTCCGGCAGGATATTCCCCCGCCTGGTCCGAAGCAATACAAATCCATACCCCCCGGAGGGACTTCCCCGACACCTCGGTGTCACTTTAAAGTCAATTGAGTTGCCACTTGGAATACATCCTCGGATTCCCCATCCAAGGCTTACTTTTCAAACAAATAAACGCATAAAGTGCAGGTTTTTAAGTCCTACTTTAAGTTAATAGATCGTTTTTTAATCGAATACAGAGTTTTTAAAAATAATGAAAGCTTTTTTCACGAGCTAAACAGCTCTATAATTCAAATTCAATTTCATAATCAAAGTCATTTGAAAATGTTGAACGAACTTCGCTGCAATAGATTGTTTTTAAAGCCAATACATTGGGATCTTGGCTTAAAGTGTTGGCCAGGTCAGGGGTCATACGCTGTGGGTGAAAGCCCTCCCCTCTCTTAGTCAAAATCCCTCCAATCTGGCACACCATCTCGTATCCTTGGATGCTGTGTTGGGAGTCTGCTTTTGGGTGATTTAGCCAACTGCCATAAATATTTTATTACTGTACAAGGCGCACACACCAGGCACACACCATGGCCTCCCCCCTCTCACACACCAACCCTCCACCCCCTCCACAGAGAGCATAAAACTGTGATTTCGCCTCTAAAAAGCTGCTGCCTGGGAGGTGCAAGTCCATATAAAAGTGTGTGTGAGTGTAAATTTGTGTGTATTTCAAGCTGTGTGTGTGTTTGTGTGTGTTTGCGGATATTGTTGGCTCATGGCTCATTAGCCTGGCTAGCTGGGTGGCAAACAACCAACAGGACATGGCCCAGGACACTTTAATCTTCCGCAGCTTAAAGTTTTCTCCGACCAAGTCAAACTCCGTGGCAAAGTTGAAATTATTCAGAGCGTTGAAATTACGAGATGGATCTCCACAAATTAGCTTTCCCTCCCTGGTCCCTGGTCCACCCTCCATCCTCCTCCAAATATAACAAACTATAATTATAACAAGGGGGCAGGGAGGTTGTTACAGTAAAAACATTAATAAACAAAAACTTTCCGGCAATGACAATGTCCTTTTCCCGTATTCTGTTTGTAAATTTTATTGCACAATTCTTATTTTAATTAACTTTAAAGACTCGTTGGTAATAACAAAGAGATGATAGAATTAGGCAACACATTTTGAAGATATTTTGGTTATTTTTTAAATTAAAAAAGGATTAGTAGAATCTTGAAAGAAATATAATGATAAAATTAAAGAGAAATAAGGGGAAAAAAAAGACTTCTCCATACAAAATCATTTTTTTCGCAAAACTTTTATCATAAAGCTAATTGGTTAATCGTAGCTGGTTTTCACTGTACTCAGAGAGTCAATGACCCATTGAGAGGCAACTAACCCGAACCAATTGAATACCAATTGGAGTCCAAATCCAAAACCAAATTCGAATCCAAATGCGAATACGAATGCGAATCCCAAAAATAAATTCAATTTGCGAAATGCGAACTGGAGAGTTGTGTGGATGTGGATGTGGATTCCCGGCGAGACTCCAGGGTTGAGGCAGAACAAAGAGCTGGTAAGTGGCGGAGACTGCCGGCGAGTGGCAACAAAATGTGGCAGGCAACCGGACGCATTACTCAACGCATTACTCATACGCCCCGTGTGCCCTGGAGACCTCTTCACGCACGCAAAATCGCAGAATCGCAAAATCGCTGAAACAGGTTGTTCTGGCCACCCCGAAACCCCCCAAGAAGCGTCTTTCCTCTATGAAGAGGAAAATAAATATAATAAAAATGGTATGAAAACACCGCAAGCCAAACAATAAAACAATCCAAGAGCCACACACCAAGCACCACGAATGCCCTTTGACCCTCACGGGCAAATAATGCACACCATAAATAAGCCAAAAACTTGACCTCCTCGAAAAACAAAAAAACAAAAACAAAACAAAACAAAACCAATGTAAGGAAACAAAGAGAGGCAACACGAAAGTCGCTAAAAGCCAGGAAATGGCCAAAACAAAATCCTTGGTAACATGAAATGGAAATCCGAAATCCGAAATCCGAAATCCACTCACGAAACCCTCGAGTCTGGCGATGCCTGAAATTATCTGTTGAATTGCCTACAAATTGTTTATTCAAGCCCAGATCCTGCAATATCTAAATAAGCCACAAGAAATTATTGTTTTTGAATAGAAAAATGGAAAAACTTAAGTAAACACCTCAATTCATTAAAAAGCAACTTAAATTTGATTAAAAACTTAAACTCCTGAGGGATTCCCACAAATTTCCCACGAGTTGCTCAATTTATCCCCCTATTTGCTTAATAAATTCCCAACATTTCCACTTAACTTAACCAATTTGAGGGGACCATCAGGTATTTATCAGCTAAGAGCCACAACTTATGGCCAAAAATCGAAAGCCAACAACGAGATTTTTTGGCGTCAAAGGTGTTTGGCACAAAAGCAGCAATTTGTACAAATAAATCGCATCACAAACTTCTTAAGCACATTTTGAGATAGTTTAGCTGCCAAATAGTCCACGGGCCCCCCTAAATCGAACGGGGCGTGGCATTGTGAGAAACAGGCTGGGAAAATCGAATAAGAGCACACCGTGAATCTGATTACATGGAAAGTGCCACGAACGAAAAATTCGATCACGTAAATTGAGTTTACACTTTTTTTTTTTTTGGTGAGAAAGGGGAAAGGGACCAACAGTTGGGGGGAGGGGAGGGGAAGGGTGTATGGTTTTTAGGAAGGACTCTGAAAGGACTCTCTGGAGTTGAGAAAATATTTTGCGGCGGCACGTCTGCAAATGTATTTGCTTTGCACTCGTGAAGTTGCCTTTGTCGATGACTCAACAGTCAAAGTCAAATGGAGCTCGGAAGGAGACAGAGTCATGGGGAAGGGGTGAGGAAAACAGTGAAAAGGATGAAGGATAACGGGCACAGGACACGCTGGTGTAAATATTGAGGTTGCCAAACAAACAAAACGGCGCCTGAGCTTAACAACTTATTTGGCGGCTTTGGAAAAAACATCAAATGGTTTACTTTTGCGAAGCTCAATATTTATTCATATTTAAAAAAAATAAACCGATTTGAAAAACAATTTCTTTAAACAAATTTTGAAGTATAAAAGTAGGGAATCGAAATACAAATCGTTTGAGGTATTCCTTTCAAGGATCGAATAAGAATTGGCTGAGATATAGTTATCGTTTTGAGACAATATGGATTTTTATGGATTTTCAAAAATTTTCAAGGGGTCCATCAGAAAAATTTTGAAAAAAAATAATACTGAAAACCTGTTTAATATTTTGATGCATTAATAAGGATTAATAAGGAATCGAAATAGCAATCGTATGAGGTATTCCGCTTAAGAATCGGATAGGAATTGGCTGAGATATAGCCATCGTTTTGGGGACAATGTGGATTTCCGTGGGGAAAAAAAGGAAGGGAGGAAGGGAATTGTTTAAGGGTCTCTAAGAAAATTTCACTTCCTTGTAAGGATAAGCAGCTAGAAGAGCTTTTAAAAACAAGGAACAAAGGAAATGGAAAGTCGCAGGATAACCTAATTAACCTTTGGGAGCTGCTCCTATGATTTATACACACCACCAGATCCTGCCTCCGCATATCCTTCTGTGGGAATGTGTGAACGCGCTCACACCTAACAAATCATGGCAATTAATTTAAATTTAATTTCGTTTCGTCTCTTCGCATTTTCATCTGGCTTTCGGTTGTAACCCATTTCATTTCTGTATTTTTTTCTGTTTGTTTTTTTTCTTGCGTTTTTCTGTTTTCGCGCCAGGATTTATTTAAAGGGATTTGTCCTTCTCCTCTGGCGCGACAGCGCGGCCGTAATTTCATTTGCCCGTCAACGTGGGGGCGGGTGCCCCCTTCGAGCCCGGAGGCCACTCCATTTCCCGTTTGCCACTTGGCTGCCGGCAGCCTCATTGTTCCAGGACGAGTGCCAGGAAAAACTGCATTAACGCTGGCCAGGATCCTATGGGAGCAGTGGTAGCAGGGGTGGGCAGGGGGTCGTGCATCGAAATGTGTCAGGACGTGGCGTGGCGTGTGCGTGACTCATTTACTTACCAACCAGGCCAGCCGACCAAGTCAGGATCGTATGGCTGTCACAATCCAGTCCAGGACATTAAATCCTTTGAACAGTTCAGTGGGGGGGGGGATTCTATAAAGAGATTAGAAAGTCGGGATTAGAAGAGAGATTACAAAAACACAGAATTAATTGAATTAGAGTTGAATTAGAGTCAAGGACTCTTTTTTCAAGGACTTTAATTTATAGAAAAAATCTGCCGTTTAATAATCTTAATAATTCTAATTAACATATGTCTCAAAACAATCCTATTTTTATGATCTTGTTTGTATTTAAAGCATTTTTCTGGGCTGATGATTTTCAGATTTTCGAGCCGCTGAAAAGTTGTTTAAATTAACAATTGACGAACCGCAGACCCAATCGATTCGAGTTGGAAAACCGAAAACAGTTTTTAAATCACTTTTTTAAGTAGCTCTCGGTAAAGCAAAGACCACAAGAAAATTAAAAAAAAAAATGTACGAAAAGTTCGTGAAAATGGTTTTATTTTTTGGCGACAAAAACCGCACGCGAAACGCGCGCACCGGAAAACGCGGGGCAAACGCGGGGAAAACGCCGCCAAAAAATCTCGAGAGCCATTTCCACTTAAAATGCAATTATAGCGTTTACAGTGCGGTTTTTGGCAGTAAGGCCATCCAGGGCTCGAGGTTTTAATGGCCAGCTCCCCCAGCAGACCCAAGCATACCTCCCTGCTCCTTGCAACCTGTGGCATCCTGGCCAGAATGGAGACTCCAAAGGGGCGGTGACCATTAACCCTTCCGTCAAATGGCAGGAGAAGCTGGCGCTGGGAATGGCAAAACATAAAAATGAATATTTATCGCTGGATTAGCCGTTTATCCGGATATCCCTGAAGGAAAACCACTCACTCTCCACTCCTTTTCCTTAGTCCCTGCTACTCCTTTTGGTTCTTAAAGTCCTTTCCTTCACAAAATCTCATTAAATCGGAAATAGTATTTCCCAGAAAATCTACAGAATCTAATTTTATGAGTTTTTTTTTGGGGAGTTCTTTAGCTATTTAGGTTTTTAATATTTCTATTTTTATTTTTATGATAGATACTTAAAATTTTAAGAATTTTAAAAGTTGTATGTTACCTAATTTATAAGTTAGTTAAAAGGATATATATTAGGGGTATATACCCACCCAAAACATAGGGCGTATCCTGCCATAAAATGGCCAATTCAAAGTATCAAGAAAATGGCAACAGGACCGGCGGCCAAAAAACAGGCAACACACACCGACACACTGACAAATGCCAAATAAACTGAGAGGAAAATGAAACAAAGAACTGAAACGACAACAACAACAACAACAACAACAACAAATAATAATAACGAGAATATAAAATGCATAAAAGTATAAAAGATTGTTGGGGAAATTGTAAAAATGCAAATTAAAATGCGCCCAAAAGCCAAAAAAGGGCCACGAACAGCATAACCTATCAACGATACAATTGTGTCTTAAAAAACAAGGACATTGCCAGAGACAGCAGCCTCTGGGTATCCTGTAGAAAGTTCTGAACAAGAACAAGTTTATTTGTTGCTCAATTAATGCTTTGGGAACAATATATATTGTATATATATGTATATATATTCAACAGAAACCCATATTCCTTTTTGTAATTCCAGGGTATACCTATATCGATTTAAGTTCTACCTTCTTAGACATACATTTTTTATGGGCATCGCGTAAAAAACAACAAAAATATGCATGGCAACAAGGACATTCGGTGGCGGTGCAGTAAATCAAAAAGTAGGCGGAGATAATAAACCATCAAAAAAACAAAAAACGAATAAAAACCAAGTGAGAAGATGCGAGGAGTCCTCTCATTACCATAACCACAAAATATGTAAATATGAATTTAAAAATAATATAGAAGTACAAAATTGTTGCAGTTGAATTGGATATTAGTTAGTCCTTGAAGTCCTTTTTCGGAAAACATATTATAAATAATTTATGCCAGATAAGTGGAGAGAAAAAAAATCCTTCTTGGAGGAGTAAGTAGCTGGAATATTTGCAATAATATTTACTCAATCAACCTGCAAAACACACACCTTAGTGCCTCATTAAGTATGCAAATGTTTGTGGCTTTATTTCTTGGGTTTTATATTACAAATCGCATTTTGAATGGCATCGTCAGCTGTCAGACGATCGATTCAATTGATGAAAATAAACAAGCACAAGGATTCCATTCATTGAGGCAGGACAAAAAGCAGCTTAAAGCATATTTTTTGCTCTTTGAGGTATTGAGGTATTGAGGTATTGAGAAAATATTTCTGCATATCCACAGATGTCCACTGAAGGTGAATCGGATCGTATTTTTGTAGTTTTTGTACTTTGTGTGCATTTATGGAATTATGGTTGGTTATTTCCTAACCAAGACAAGGCCAAAGCGATTTTCACTTGACAGAATCACAAAAAGTCCTTAGCTCTAAGGTAGGATATTTTTCAATTTAATTTGTATTTGTATGCTTTTGCTAAAAATAAACAAAAATGATCAAATATATTAATTAAATGTATAATAAAAACTAATTTAGGGATTTCTATTTTATGCAAAAAGTGTAGCATACTTTTTTGGGCCCAGGATGACTATTGTTTTAAATCCCTTATAAAGGCTGTAAAGAAAATCCACCCTCAAAATCACAAGAAAACGTATTAGAATTTCCAAGTAATTTTGAATTTAATAAAAAAGGAAAGAGATTCTAAAGGCGGAAATATTTAAAAGGGATCAAAATGCGATCAGGTGTTAAATCCCCTCAAAATGCTTATGTTTTAT
Organism: Drosophila vallismaia; assembly: GCA_035047325.1. Classification (NCBI taxonomy): domain Eukaryota; kingdom Metazoa; phylum Arthropoda; class Insecta; order Diptera; family Drosophilidae; genus Drosophila; species Drosophila vallismaia. The sequence continues at coordinate 6,449,245 of JAWNPU010000025.1, read as the reverse complement.
TACAAATATACACAAATATATGTATATATAAACGAGAATAAGAATATGTATCTTCGAAGCATTAAATCAAACGTTCTTGTATGTGTTGGCTTTTTTTAAGGCGGCAACCAAAAAATATATAAAAGTGCGAGGCATAAATTTCAATTTCTTGGCCATATTTCATACATTTTTTGTGCTGCTGCCGTCTCTCTCTCTCTGGTTGTTTTGGCAGGAGAATGGCTGGAAGTGGCAGCCATCAGGACACCATCAGGACATCAGGTGTGGCGTGTTCATTGCGTGTGTGCACTCCGCTGATAACATTCAATTTTCATTTAATTGAGTTCGCCAGCGCCAGCGCCAGTGCCAGTGAGTTTTCATATTTTTCGGCATGTCCTTATGGAAATATATTTCGACTTATTTTTGTACGATCTTTGCTTAGCTAATGGTTGAAATAAATAGGTTTTAAGCTCCTTAGTTAGTTTATTAATTTTGGAATCTAAAGAGCCAAAATCTACGTCAATGGCCAACAACAAGCCAGACACAAACCAAAGCCTTTTGTATTGCCAATTTGCACATAAACCATAAATTAACCTTCTGTTATTACCTATTTGCGTGGTGATTTATCATAAAATCTGGGGAAAAAATCTGGGTGGGATGTGTGGCCAATGGATAGTTTGGTGACCGCACTATGGCATTTCAACAGCACCAGAGCTTAATTCGCAGGACATTTGACCTTTGTCGAGAGGACCTCATTTGCATGTGTGTGCGTATGTGCAGAGACACATGACAAACGGCCACACACAAAAAAAACACACACACACACACAAAAAAGCAACTAAAAGAAGCTAAGTTTTGGGCTTAAGTCGAAACTCAGATGACCTTTCGTTGACTTTTTAAAGGTCTGCAAGTGAGGATTATAAACAAAAGGATGTACGATATAGTATCCTCTATTAATACATAATTTAACTTACAAAATCATTATACCCCCTTTGAGGGTATCATAAAAATTAGAAAGAGACACGAATACCCAAGAAAAGAGAGGCACGACAGAGGACAGGACGAGGGGTCACAGAACGGGATGGTAGTTATTCCTTGGCACGCCTCACAAAACATAAACAAAAGCGCAGCCTATATGCGAAGATTCGTGTGTACATTCATCATCTTTTCACATCAAAACATTTATAAACATATATATATATATGAAAAAAACAAAAGTATACCATATATATGGATATATGTATATACGACATAGGTAAGGCAATATATCAAGTGTATAGAGGACCAAGGACGCTGTAGGTAAATTTCCTCGGGCGCTGTAAAATAATTAACAAACTTTCTGCCCAGAAAAACAAAACAACAGCCGGGAAAAAACATAACGAAAACATTTCCGAGAGACAGAAACAGGACAGGAAAGTTTCCACTTACTTGTAGTACTGTCAGTTTTTTGACAACTTTTTTTTTTATTAATTAGTCAAATAATTAATCAAATGAATCAAATATTAAAGAAGCTATTCAATTTTTATATATTTTAAATCAGAATCCTTAAAAGTAAGTAGGAAATTTTGTTTGAAACTTTTCCTATTTGCTTGAATGATTTTTGTATCTTTTCTTATTGTTTATCATTTTTATTTATATTTTTATATTTTTATTTACCTCTTAACCGATTATTTAATTCGTTTTTTAAACCATCACTAACTCAGTTTTGTCGCCTTTTTCGCAAATTTTCACTATTTTCATTTCTGGCAATCTGTTTTGTTCAGTTTTGGCCATTCGTTGCTTTTTGCTTAATGAAAATATGATAATGTGGGTGGGGCACAAAAAGAAAAGGATTGCGGTTCGTCCTTGCAAATTCCTCAAGTGTGGCCGAATGCCTGGCATGTCAACAAGTCGCCACGCCCCATTACTCCCTCTAGCAGGATATTTTTCTTCGCTAAAGATCTCCACAGAAAATATTACGCAAACGTAATTTATTTCATTTTTTCTTAGCAAGTTTTTGCAGAATATTCTCTTTTTATGGTCAAACTATGTATTTTTCAATTACTTGTTATTTCAAATATGTTTAAAACACAATTAAATTAACAAATTAAAATTATAAAATGTATAAAATAGGATAAGTTCCCAGTCGCAACGTAGATGAACTTTTCCTTTTATTTCCAATGAATCCCTTCGGGCTAAGCCACATAAATCAAATGTGGGTGAAGCTCGAAGGACCAAAAAAAAAAAGGATGTTACAGCCGAGGAAAAAACAGCGGTCGGGCGATAGAAATTAGTCCAATTAATATTACATATTGCTAATTAAACGCCATTCAAGAGCAACGGCATGACCACAAAAAGTAACAATGTTTCCTTTGCCTCAAATATATATATGTTTTATATATAAATTTATAAAGGAACTTGAGCTAACCGATTTGCCTAATCGGTTCTTGGCCAGCTGGTCTGGTCTGGCCCAGGCCAAGTCAAGTTTTTATGGCCCTAACCCGGCAGCTTTAAGGAATTTCCAATTGCCGCTTTGGCAGTTCAAACTGTCAGCAGATGCCGATGTCCTTCGGGTGATTTGTGGCCAGATTTCCATGGCCTTACCAAGAGAGCATTTAAACCGCTAAGAGGCGGACCAGTTAACACCCAACACAGCCAAGCTGGAGCATCCAGCTCGTAAAAATATTTGCGCAATTTTCTAATTTATGCCCTTAAATATATATGACTTTCAAATTTAATTTCCAACTTGTGAGTGGATTACCCCTTCACTGGACTTGGAGTTCCTTCTTGATAAGAATTTCGAATATAGAATAGATAATATACTATTTAATAGGGCTTTTCACAAAGTTTCCTTGACTTGTATTCAGAACAAATATTAGAAATAATAGAAACCAAAGAAATAAGCCACATCAGAATTCTAAAAACAGAAAAGACAAAGAAACTTTGTTTAGTTTGCGGTGCGTTGTGTGGATTTTTTGGCCTGAAGCTTCGATCGATTCGCAATTGATTTGCTTGAGAACTCCTGGTGGGGTTATCCGAGGTGGCACCTCCGGTTGGGGGTGGTGGTGGGACCCGTCACCACCGCCGATGTCAGTGGTTCAAAGACACTCGAAAGTCATGCAAAGTCAAATAAAATTTAGCACGCAAACAAACACACATCAAAACCCTGCGTAGCTGAGAAATGTCAAAAAGGGGAAAGGGCAAGGGTGGTCGGGATTTTGGGAGTTTTGGGGGTTTTTGGGGGGGGGGGGTGTAGCATTTATATAAATTTATATTTAAAACGTGCTTCGGAGGGTGAGCAAGGATGTGGAAGAAGGTCAGGAGCGTAGATAGGGTTTAAAAAAGGAATGATGGGGGCTACGAATTCCTGTTTTATATTACCAGTTTTTGAGGTTCTTTTTTTTTAGATCTTGAAACTAAATAGGTAATACAATTCGAATACCCCCACAGAGCTCTCTCCCGCTGAGATTCCAAGCCACGCTGATCAAAAACCCCTGGGAAACCCCCACCAAAAATCCTCCGACCTACACCCCTGGCATTATCCTTACTGCTTGGCACTTCACATGTGTCGTTCAGGACTTTGACTTGGTTTTTCAAAACCCTGTGCTGGGTGTTTGAGAAGCCAACGACACAAAAAAAAGAAATAAATAAGTAAAGCAGCTAAAAAAAACAGCAAACACACCCACATTTGAGTTTTTACTTTGGCTAAAATTTGTCTGAAATTCGTCTGAAATCTGCATTAAGATTTCACTTGCTGACATTTCGTCTCGAGGAAAAAAAAGCAAATAAAAAATAAAAAGTACGAGAGGTTACTGGCTGGGCAACATCTGCTGGATTCTCCACTTTTTGACACTCGAGAATGAATGATATGCTGGTGGCCCCAATTGGGAATCGCAAAACGATTAATCTCGATGGGGGGCCTCATGTGTGCGAACTTGGCCTTCTGGCCAGGGCCAAGCCGACGACCTTGAACCCACTTGGTCGCCAGAGATGTTCAAAACTAGACTACCTTTTAATAATCTTTAATATTTAAGACACTGTTTTATACTTTAGTTACAAAATAATTTAATTTCTTAAAATGAAATGAAATTTCTTCTTAAACGATTTCAAAAAAATCCCAACAAAAGGCTAGAACAAAAATAACACAAAAACTTAACTTTAAATTGTACAAGAAACATGCTTGCCTGCCTCAAGGCATTTTAAATTAATACACTGAAAAGAACAAGAATAAAATAGTTAATTTTAAACGCTTTTCTTCCACTTTTTTATAACTATTTTGAATATTTCTCAAACGATTTTGGAATAGAATACCATTTTAGAATCAGAACTTTTTCCGTCAATCTGCATTTAAAGTTTTGGAAAATGGAACAAAAAAAATTTGACCTTTTTTTTCCGATTTTTGTAAGGGGTACCATCACGATTTTTTGCAAAAATCGTTTCAATCGAATTTTGACGCTTTTCTTCCACTTTTTTATGAATATTATAAATATTTCTAAACCGATTTTAGAATGGAATGCCATTTTGGAATCAGAACTTCCTTTTCCATCGATCTGCATCAAAAGATTTCAGAAATCGAGCAAAAAAAATTTCGACCTCTTTTTCGGATTTTTGTAAGGGGTACCATCATGATTTTTTGCAAAAATCGTTTCAATCGAATTTTGACGTTTTCTTCCACTTTTTTATAAATATTTTGAATATTTTTCAACCGATTTTGGAATGGAATGCCATTTTGGAATCAGAACTTTCTTTTCCGTCAATCTGCATTTAAAGTTTTGGAAAATGGAATAAAAAAAAAATTTGACCTATTTTTTCCGATTTTTGTAAGGGGTACCATCACGATTTTTTGCAAAAATCGTTTCAATCGAATTTTGACGCTTTTCTTCCACTTTTTTTGTAAATATTTTGAGTATTTCGCAACCGATTTTGGAATGGAATGCCATTTTGGAATCAGAACTTTGTTTTCCTTCGATCTGCATCAAAACATTTTAGAAATCGAGCAAAAAAAATTTCGACCTCTTTTTTCGGATTTTTGTAAGGGGTACATCATGATTTTTTGCAAAAATCGTTTCAATCGAATTTTGACGGTTTTCTTCCACTTTTTTATGAATATTATGAATATTCCTCAACCGATTTTGGAATGGAATACCATTTTGGAATCAGAACTTCGTTTTCCGTCAATCTGCATTAAAAGTTTTGGAAAATGGAATAAAAAAAATTTGACCTATTTTTTCCGAATTTTGAAAGGGGTACCATCATGATTTTTTGCAAAAATCAGCATAGAGTCATTTTGACGCTTTTCTTCCACTTTTTTATGAATATTATGAATATTTCTCAACCGATTTTGGAATGGAATGCCATTTTGGAATCAAAACTTCCTTTTCCATCGATCTGCATCAAAACATTCCAGAAATTGAGCAAACAAAATTTCGACCTCTTTTTTCGGATTTTTGTAAGGGGTACCATCACGATTTTTTGCAAAAATTGTTTCAATCGAATTTTGACGCTTTTCTTGCACTTTTTTATGAATATTATGAATATTTCTCAACCGATTTTGGAATGGAATGCCATTTTGGAATCAGAACTTGGGTTTCCTTCGATCTGCATCCAAAGATTTTGAAAATGGAACAAAAAAATTTCGATCTCTTTTTTCCGATTTTGGTAAGGGGTACCATAACGATTTTTTGCAAAAATCAATATTTGGGTTTTCTATCTAATTTTTAGTGAATTTCTCGGCTAATTCGCGACCGATCCTAGGATGGTATACGATTTTCCATCGATCTGCGTTTATTATTTAATAAATATTTTATTATACGTATTATATAAGTTTTTAAATACAATATTTTTTCTGCAGTGTTCTTGGTTGTATTTTTATGTAAAAAGCTATTTGCACGCAATGCCAAATAATGAAACACCGGCATTGTCCAGTCGTTTCTCCCTACCCTCCCCCTTTGGTGTCCTCACCTGGCCACGCCTTCATTTTTCAGGCCGCCCTCTATTTTCAAGCAATTTGCCTGCAATTTGTTTCTTTTTTCCCGCCCACTGGCAAATTATCTGCAATTTTATTTCACGAACAGACCACGGGCAGAGGCAACAAACCCAAATTAACGGGACGAAAATAAAGGACAAGAGACGGACTCGAAACAAGGCAACAAAGGACGAAAAGGAAGAGCACCAAAAAGTAGGCAACGTGAAATGAAAGAACAGCAGCAGGTGGACAATTCTTCTTGAATTCAAAACGTTCTAGTCTATTTTTAATTATTTTTGTACATTTATTTCAAAAAAACAACAGCACTTGATTGATGGCTAATTATTTTGGATTTAGTACGTTTTATACGATAAAATAAAGACTTGGAATTGGTTTAAAAAATCATTTAAAAATAGCCAGAGAAGAAAAGAAACATGTACATAAAATGTACAATTTAAAAGCGAAACAAGTACCATTTACGGAAAACCGAATAGATAACCTTTTCCTTTTAAATTCATTTAAAACCCATTTTAATGTTCGGGAAATACAATTTACTCGCAAAATAAATATATATCCGCTTCGAAAAAAGGTAATTTGTCCACTTCTGGCAGCTAGTTGCGGAAATGAATGATTTATGGCGCAAAAAAATAAGTACAAGGACAGCAAGGACAACGCAAAGGGGCCGAAGGACTAAGCAGCGGCCGTCGCGTAATCCTTTTAACGCTAATTTATTTAATTTCTCCAAGTCGAAGGCAAACAAAAATCAATTTCCACAATTTTTCCCATCCGTTCTGTTCGTCCTTTCAGTTTCAGTTCAGGCTCTAAAAATTAATTAAAAGACAGGCAGCTAAGAAAAGGAAATTTGCGTAAAAATGCCAACAAATTCATTTAAGTCGCAGAAGGCGTTGGAAGGGGCGTGGTTGGGGGACTTGCAAATGAAGTTAGTCGAAACCGAAACCGAAACCGGAAACGGCACAACTGAAAAGTCAGCGTAACGGAAACTTTCCAAAAAAAAAAATTTAAATGTAAGAAAAGAAAGGAAGAAAAAAAAGTTGGCAAGCGAATTTACATTTAACCCAAAGTTTTCAGCCTGGACAAATGTCCATTCATTTGTCTTAAATCATCAAATTGGAAACGGCGGAAAATCCAATTTGAAGTCCTTGCCAGGGATGCCAGGGATGCCAGGGATGCCAGGGAGATGCCAGGACAGGTAACAAAAGCGCTGACCAAAAATCAAATGTTCAACATAAATCCTGCAGCCTGTCTTCCCATACACGTCGCTGTGTGTGTCCGTGTGTGTGTGTGAAGGACATTTGCGAGGCAAGTGATGAGGATGTGGGAATTGTGGGAGAGAAATCAAATAACCCAAAAGCAAAAGGATTCCGCTTGGGATTCGCCAGCAAATCAAATACATTTCCAGCGAATTTAAATAAATTTCCACCTCAAAATAGTCATCGCCGCAAATTTATTCAGCTCTGGCACAGATATGGTTGAAATAAGAGAGCTTAGAGCTTCAAATAAATATAATATAATAGTAATAATATAGAGGTTTCAAAAATAATATAGACTCTGGTTTGAAAGTTAAAGCTTTTATTTTGCTCTATAAAATTTCAAAAATGTTTAATGTTTTTGAATAAAAACTCATTTTGATATTAATTTAAAAACAAGAGATGGACAAAAAGATAGATATACATTTGTATATCCTGCAGCAGATGTGTCCTTGTTTGGTCGAGCAAATGGTCGAGGGAAGCAAAACAAATTTGAAGCTCATTATCATGCTCATTTCAATATCAATTTCCGTGCGCTGACATGAGAAATCCTTTTAGACATTTGCAAAATGTTCTCGCCGCATCCAACAAACAGTGGACCCTCTGGCCGAACGAACCACATCACATCATCAAGCATGCCCAGGGGAAATCCATGAGAGAGATATGGTACATCCTGTACTGATTGGCCACATTAGCATAATTCCACGAAGAGTGACGCCCAGAGACGGAGGCCCGATGAGCCACAATATTTTGTTATGCATTTCCGATGTGACAGAGGAAGCGAAAGGATATAAAAGGAGACTAAATCGAAAAGGGGATGCTTATCCTTTCGGCTGGGTAAACAAAAATGGGAAAACACATATGCATAAAAATACATAAAAATGTACTCTTCAATCTCTTCAAGAACTTTATTTTGTGGCCAAAAACCATTTATGGTAAACCTAAAATTGGAATTGATATTTTGGAATTCGTGTATTTTAGAGTTCGCACTTTTGTAATTAGCTTTTTATTTTTAAACCAATGGTTTTTAGTAAGTAAACATTAGTTGTAAAAAATAATAAAAGAAATTATTAAAGAGAAATTCATTAACGTTTAAGTAATGCGTGTGGTTTTTATTTCTTGTGAATACTTTGAAACCATTCCGATTTCTTGAAGATCTCCAAATAGTTTATGAGTTGTGATTTGAGGAGGCGCGGGTGGATTAGTTTGGTTAACGTAATTAGAATCCAAGTGATTGAGGAGGAAACTAGGATTAGCCCTTGAGACTTGTCATGCCGGCACGCATCACCTCGTCCACGAGCAGGAGGTTGCTGGCAATGATGGAGCAGGAGTTGAGGATCTGCTTTTTCACAATGTAATTGTCGTAGACACCGAGATCGACGGGCTTCATGGGCTCGCCGGTGGCCAGGTCGAGGCCGACCAGATCTGGGTTCAGGCGATCCTCCACCGTCAGCTTGACAATCGTGTCCTGGGCATCGTAGCCGCTGTTGACGGCCAGCGTCTTGGGAATGACCAGCAGGGCATCGGCGAAGGCCTGCACGGCCAGACGGGACTTGCCCTTGATGGTGTCCTTGAAGGCAGTCAGCTCGTTGTAGGCACGCACCTCGAAGGAACCGGCACCGGGAACCAAAGCCTTGTCGGCAATGGTGTTGTTGATGGCCCTCAGACCGTCGCGGATGGCATCCTTGATCTGGGTGATGGTGTGCTTGTTGGGGCCCTTGATCAGGATGGTCACAGACAGCGGGTTCTTGCAGTCCTCCACGAAGGTGTACTTGTTCTCGCCGAGCACATGCTCGTAGACGACGCCAGCGTAGCCCAGGTGCTCCTCCTGTAGGTCGTCGAAGGAGTTCATGGCAGTGCCGCCGCAGGCCAAGGCCAGACGCTCCATGTTGCGGCGCTTGGCACGACGCAGCGCCAGGATTCCCTCCTTGGCCAGGGCGTCCAGGGAGTGGGGATCGATGCCCTTCTGGTTGATCAGGACAAAGGTCTTGTCGGTGCCGTCGCACACAGAGCGCTTCAGGTCGATGACCTTTTTGACGCGCAGGTCGATGAATTCGCGCTCGGCCCGAACGAAAGCCTCGCGCTCCTCGGCGGTCTTGTAGAAGAAGCCAGAGTTGACCTCCGCCTTCTCGTACTCCAGCGACACATTGGCCGTCAGGATGTAGGCGTTCTCCAGACGCTTTGGCATGTCCGGGTGGCGGGCACCGTGATCCATGACCAGACCGCGCACCAGCTTGGTGTCGGTGTCTGTCTTGTGCTGCATCTCCATCAGCTCCACCATGTGCAGATCCACGGGCTTCGTCTTGTCACTGGCAATGGTCAAAACGGCGTCCACACAGACATCGGTAAGCAGGTCAGCCAGTGCCGGGTGAACCTTGGTCTTCAGACTGGTGTTGGCGATCTCCACCAGGTTCTTCTTGTTGATCTCAACGGGCACCTTCACTTTGTCGAGGACCTCGAGAGCCTTGTCGCGGGCCTTCTCGAATCCCTCGGTCATGATGCGGGGATGCAGTCCCTCGGACAGGTAGATATCGGCCTGCTTCAGCAGCTCTCCAATCAGCATCACCGTGGTGGTGGTGCCATCACCGGTGGCATCATCCTGAGCGGTACTGGCCCTGGCAATCATCGAGGCAGTGGGATGTTGGATTTGCATCTCGTGCAGCAAAACGTTGCCGTCCTTGGTGATCTTGATGTCGCCAGCGCCGGAAACCAGCCTAAAAGGAAATAATTTTAAATATAAAAGTATTTCTTGGATTAAATTCTTCTTGGAAGATTCCAGAAGAGCGCGTGACTCCCTTAGACTTGTGAGTTTCAGCTCCCGGCGAGGAAAAACCGGACTGCCAACTGCTTTCCCCACCATTAGAGTGCTTCCGGAACACACTTTAATTAAGCTTATTTCTTTAAACCATTCTTATTGTCTAAAAAACGAAGATTTCTAGCCTGGTGTCCCATAGACAGCGCCCCATCTCTTTCCCCCTTACGATGACGCATGCCGCTACTTCGTTTCTAACCTCAAATTGTTAGCTGCCGCAGCTGTGGCCAAAAGGCATGTTTTTACCGTTTTTTTTGTTAAATTTTGAGTGAAACTATCTTGGCAAGATTAAAACCTAAGTAATAGTAAGGATATTCAGCAACTTACATCTTCACAGTGCCCTTGGGGCCCAAATTGGTGCGCATCACATCCTGGAGACCCTTTGCGGCACTGATATTAATGGCCAGGGCCTGGGCGGCACGAGCGAACTCGGCCTTGGGGTTCAGCAAGCTAATCGAAGCCATGGTATTATAGCGTTATTTTTTTTTCAAGTAATATGACAGAAAATGATTGAAACAAAATAAAACCAACACGCCGCTACTGGAACCTGTGAAAGCTGATTACAGTGTGACCAGTCTGGTTTCCAGAACTATCCCAAGAAATATCACTTTTTGTCACTAAAAAAAAGTACTAATAGAATAGAATAATTGTAAACAATTATCAACTACGATTTTTAAGATTGTTTACAGGATAAAAAATAAAATGAGAATACCACAAAACATTTAAATATTAACAAAAATATTGACAATAAAGAACGTTATCGCACCCCCGATTAACAAAACCGATACACAAACGAAATGCGACTGTACGCTTAGGCCATCACTAACAACAAACACCAACAAAAAAACGGCGACGATTTTATTGGCAATTATTTTTGTAAATCGTAAATCGAAAAGCCAGCGGGATAATTGAACGTGTGCCGTGCCGAAGACGGAGCGCGGCGTTGAGTAACCGAACCGACCGACCGAACCAGTGACCAGCGATACAGCACCAGCACCACCGGTGACGCTATGAGCGTGCTGGCGTGTCCACGTACAAACGACGAGGAGATTTTCCGTCAATGTACCAAGGACTGTGGCGTGGTGACGGCCACCGATGACTTCCAGTACTTTGCCCTGCGATGCGTCGTTTGCAGCGAGAAGTTCCGCTACTTCGACTCCTTCATCGGGCACATGCAAACCGTGCATCTGGGTGACCAGCCCGACTCGGATGCGAATGCCTCCCCCTTTATATTGGGTGATCCTGCATCGCTGTCGTCGCACGACCGGGGCAGCAACGGGGATCTGCCAAACTTTCACGAGATCGAAGACTTGACGGACGCGGATACGGCGCTGCTAGAACCGCAAATGGTCATCAAACAGGAGCTGCAGGAGTTGCCCTACAGCGATGATGACATCGCCGAGGATTACGACGATTACGACGATGACGACGACCGGCTGCTGGGATCATCCGAGGTGAACGAAGAGGACGATGACCAGGAGGAGGCTATTTTGCCCGAAAGCATGGTGCCGGCGGTGAGTTCCAAGCCGAAAACGCGGATGAAGGTCACCAAACGGCGCCAGGGACTAGACATAAAGAACGAGCCGCCGATTGTCGAAGGGGAGTCCTCCCTGGACGACTACGACCCGCAACTATTGGACGACAACTCGGGCGAGTACATGGACTACAGTGGCGTTGAGGAGACAAGTCATGGAGCCGAAGGTGACTTTCTCAACTACGACGAAATGGTCGAAGAATCCCTGCTGGGGGTGAGTAAATCTCTCTCAATCTATAGATGATCCTAATCTATGGCTATTTATGTCCTTTTTTTTCAGCGGGAAAAGGGGGTAACGATGCACATCAAGGACCGAAAGATGATCAAGTTTCTGATTCAATCGTACAAGCGCAATCCGTTCCTCTGGGATCACGGCAATCCGCAGTACCGGGACCGGGTGAAGCGCGCTCGCTTCCTCGACTGGATTGTGCTGGAGTTCAAGAGCCGCTTCAACATTGCCCTGGCCAAGGATGCCATTACCCGCAAGTGGGACAACCTGAGGACGGTGTACAAACGCGAATGCAATCGCATGGCCCTGGAGAAGACGAACGTCAGTACGTTGTGGTACTTTAGGGAGCTCCTCTTCCTCAACGACGTCTACAGCTACACTGATAAGATGGCCAAGACTGTGGTGAAGGTGGGTTAACAATCCAGAGCTGTTTTGGGTCAAAAAATAAACTAGAATTACCACAAATTGTATTCGGATAAGAGAAAAAGAACAATAGGGATCTAATGAGTATTAATTAAGCTTCCAAATCTTCTTGAAATGTGTGGATGGAAGAATATTCTTAAGCCAAATACTACACCGCAACCCCTAAGCATAGAGAATAGTTTATAGAGTAAGCAACCCCCCGTTAATCAATAATTTTTCAACCCTTTTGTGCATCCTGCAGGAGACAAGCTATCGTCGTCGCTTTTCGGCCATTTGGAGCGATACGTCGACAACGAAACTACTGACCATGGTGAAGCGGTATCAGTGCTTCTACAACCGCTTCGATCCCGACTATCGCAGCAAGGAGAGGCGCGGCGAGGGACTCCACCAGATGGCCGTGGAGCTGCAGGAACTCATCGACGTCTCCACCATTCAGATCTCAAAACGAATTTCGCAACTGCGCTTCGATTACTCCAAACAGAAGATGGAACGCCTCAACTGCGAGCGGCTGGGGCGCCAGTTTAGCTCGAAATACATCTACTACGACCAAATGAGCTTCATGGACGACGATATACCGCCCTTCAAGTGTCCCCATTGTCCGGAGATTGTCCAGACGCTGCGGGAACTCGATCTGCATTTGCTGAACCATCAGCCGAGTTTGGGCGGCGGTTACTATTGCCACATCTGCGCCATACAATTCGCCAGTGCCGAGGAGTTCGAGAGCCACAAGCAGCTGCATCTGGGCGTTGGATCCGATCTGAAATTCAACTGCGAACTGTGCACGGCCAGCTTTAGGGAGAAGGCCAACTTCGATGAGCATCTGCGGCGGCACAACGAGGAGCTGTTCCTGCCCTCGCTGGCCCTCAATCACAGCATCATCGAGGGCGGCGACGACGACGAGCCCGAGACCAAGATACCAGCCAACCAGCTGGGCACTGGGCGACGGGGCAGAGCATCGGGATCGGCCTCAAAGACGCCCATGGATGTGGCCGATGATGTGGGCAAGCCCTACGGTTGCGAGGTGTGTCGACGGAGCTTTGCCACTCCGGGTCATCTGAACGCCCATCGGATCGTGCATCAGGATGAGCGCGAACGCTGCTACAAGTGCGACTATCCGCAGTGCAACAAATCGTTTGTGGCGCGCAACAGACTCTTCGAGCATCTGAAGCAGCACTACAGCAACGAGGAGTTCAAGTGCGACATCTGCGGCAAGACCTTCAAGTCCACCAAAAATCTCCAGAATCACAAACAGATCCACGACAAGGTCAAGCGCTACGTCTGCCAGATCTGTGGTTCGGCCTTCGCTCAGGCAGCCGGGCTCTATCTCCACAAGCGGCGGCACAATCGCCCGAATGGAGTCATCGGCGCTGTGGGTCGTTCGGGCCGGACTACTCTGTGAGATAGGGATTGGGAGAGCGACAAGGATAAGGACAGGGAGAAGGACAGGTCCAAGCGAATAGGGGGTCGCGGTAAAGGGCGTGGCCGTGGTCAAGGCCGGGGGCGAGGTCGAGGTCAAGGTCGCGGTCTCGGCCTCGGCCACGGCTACGATCGCCATGTGAAATAGTTTTATAAGCCCAACCCACTCAATGTCCTTGTCAGGATGCGAGGCAACTTTAAGCCATTTCGGTTTAAGCTAAGATTTCGGTTTTTATTCGATTTTTAACCCACTCAATGCTCAGCCCTGTTTGAGTTTTATTTCTCCAACAAGATCTTACTTTAAACTTTTACTTTAATTATTTAAATCAAAAGTCAAACCTGATTCCATGTATTATCATATTTAAGCCTTAAAACATTTATATATGTTACTCGATATTCGATATTCGATATTTTTTATCCCACGACTTCTCAGGGCTGGCTGTTTTTTTTGTATTATTTTGTTTAGCATTTTTATTTAATTAACTAGAGTCTTAATTAAGTTAAAAGTGTGTAGTTTTAAGGGAATATCTTACCTGTAGTAGTACTTAAAAGCAAGAGCAAGTATTTAACAATGCAACTTTTAGGATTAAACTAGATAAAACTTAAAATTAGAAACTTCCATTTCCCAATTTTAAGTAATTTTTTAAAAAGAAAGGAATGGATAGATAGGGAAGAAAATGAGTAAGATAGAGAGAGAGAGAGAGATAGAGTGTTAGGATGAAAACTTTTACATTTCTGTGCCAATTTCGACCAGTTTTCTCCCCGTGAAAAAAAAGGAAAATTATTAGCTTTTAAGGATTGCAAACATTCCTCCCCATCCCCCCCCAAGACATTCCACTACTAAGTATTTAATTTAGTATTCTATGTGCTAACTATATATAGTTGAATATATATACAAAAACAAAAACAAAAACGAACTCAAACTAAATCAGAAGATAATTAACAGCAATAACTAAGTTACTAATCATCTGGAAAAGTCTAATTTTAAGCCATAAAAAAAAACTGAAACAAACCCATACAGTGCGTGCAGGGGAGACACACCTTCTAGTTGTAATCAAAAAAATGTCTAATTTTTAAACTAAAAACTGTCCTTTTATGGTAGTCCCGAAACGCACTGTCCGCGAACGACTGAATCTGAATTACATGTCGAGGCGATGTCGCACTGCTTCGTCCTGTGACCGTGAAACTATGTAACTGTAACTGTAACTGTAACTGCAACTGTAACTTTTAACTTGTAACTAACTAAATGTAAATATAAATGTCTAACCTGAGCCGTTTGTTTCAAAATAAAAGCGAAACATTTAGCGGTAAAAAGTGAAGACGAAAGATAGAAACACAAACCCAGAGACTCCAGTTTCACAAAACGAAGCTTCATTTAGGCAATAAGTTCATTTAGCACAATTTCAACTCATGCAAAAACCCATTTAACAAATAACTTGAGCCTAAGAAAAACTAAAACGAAAAACGAAATTAACCAAAATCCGCTTATCAACAAAAAAAAAAAAAGCGCCACCTGATAACAACGGATTGACTTGGTTTCCACTTGAGAATTATTCGAGCAAACAAAACAAATTTGTGAAATAGTTAAAAGGATTTGAACTTGAGTTTAAGGATAACAAGAATCGTAACAAAAGTGCGCTTCCAGACAGAAAAAAGGCAAAATCTAAAAACTAAAAAGAAATCACTTAAAAACTTGAAACTTAAATTGTAAATTAACTAAGAGAAACAATACAAATCACAATTTTAATTTATATCCTAGCAATACCGAATGAGATTTTAGTAATATATATTATAAGTATAATTATATACACCCCTCACATATTCGACGAAAACCCTCGAATAAAATAGGTTTAAATGATTAAAAAAAAACAAAAAACAAACCACTAATTGACTTTCATTATTGTTTTTTTTTTATTATTATTATTTTTATTTCTCGCTCTTCCAAAGATAAACGATGACGTTTTAATCTGAGATTTTCACTGTTGTCGCACGTCTAGGCGATATGATATAGTAGATGCGTTCTATATAATCGGCTAGACGCTAGAAATGGGTGTGTTTTGCTTTTCGCGATATTATTTTTTGTTTTTGTATATAGCAATATACATTTTTTTTAATTACCATGAATTTGAATTATTTTGACGTCAGAAAAATCGCAATGTCATGCTTACTTGGCAAACCAAAAAGTAAATATATACTCACCAAGGGGTATAATAATTTTGCCAAGAAAACAAGAAAAGACACTACAATATATACTCTTGATCGGGATTATCTTAGCTATTCTATAAATCGTTTAAGATTTTATATACTTTCTATAGAAACATCCTCAAAAGCCTTTTGAAAAACCTGAATTTTTCTAAAAAACCGTTTCTAGAATTTCTAGAATTTTAAAACTAAAACCTCTACCTATTAATAATTTAAATATAATTCTGCTAAAATCTAGGTTATATGCTAATTTATTAAACCCATTGCCATGTTTGTTTATAAACTTAAAAAAAAAAACTACTGGTTTAGGCCAACTTTTGGCGACGTAGTAGATCACTCGCGTGCGGCGTGGTGTCCGGCGTCTGGTTGGTCTAGAGTGCCTCCCGGTACACATTTCACCAGATCCGGCAGCGTGCCAATTTTGATTCCTGCCTGATAATTAGCTTTAATCAAAGCCAACAATTAGCAACCGATGACCGGGCCCCTCATCTGGCTTTTCCATCGAATTCCAATTCCATTAATTTGAAGTAAACACATTAATCAATGGCATTCATTCAAATGGGAGTTTAAAGTCAAATTTAAATAAATTTTAATACTTTTTAATGATTTAGAAGACTCGAAAAACTCTAGAATACAATAGTATCTTCTATTCTTTTAGCCACATGTGTCAGCACATCATAATGCGTCGTACAAAGATAAGATTAGTTTTGGAAAAACATAACAAGCGGATTTATTTTTATGTACTTTCGAACCGAAAGTTCGTTTTAATCAGTGCATTACTCATGGGCCCGTTGCCAATCGTAATTCGTGAAAAATCAACAATTAAAGTATATAGAATTATTAACATGCTGGTTTTTTTAGCCGGTCGAAAGGCGAGCACCAACAGCAGGAGAGGAGAAGTGCATCCAAATTCCGGTTGGCTGTAGGCTGTTGGCTGTAGACTTGGAGGTGATTCGGTTCACAGTGTCCGTTCACCCGCGGAGTGTGTCCAACTCGGACACGATTCCCAGGCTGACAATTGACAAGTTGGCGCCAGTGGGTCGTCCGTTCCGGCGCCATGACTAGATTCCTAAATGAGCTCGCCGTGCTCGTTCACCTTGATGACACGCACCCTGGCGTGGCGGTCGGATAGAACCTGGTCGATGCTCTTGCTGGTGCTGATGCCCGAGCTGATGCTGCTGTCGCCATCGCTGCTGGTGAACAGGCCCAGGTTGTCCTTGATCAGATGGTCCACGGCACAGCCGTCGCACTGCAGGATGACCACGCCGCTGTAGTAGGCCTCCTCGCTGATGGTTTTCGTGTTGCGGGTGTTGCACAGCTTGCACCGATACACCAGTTCCATGCGGCGCTGCATGCGTCGGAATCGCTTCAGCGTGGTGGGCGACAGGGAGCCATTGGACTGGGCGCCTGTGGCGGAACGCGTCAGGTCGAACGGCTTGGCCGTGAACTGGCACGCGTCGAGAATGGAGCGCGGTATGGAGAGCGGCGACGGGCGCTTGGCATTCTTTAGGGTCTTCTCTGGCTCTGGCAGCGGCACTGCATCCGTCTGCTGTTGCTGGGTGGCGTTGAGGATCGCGTTCTGCCCATTCTGACGTAGATAGTTGAGGGTACGCGATGTGAAGATGTTGCGCAATGCGTTCATTTTACGTCAGTTTGTTTATGTGCATATCGAGATTCTCGGGGCGATGCTTCAAATTCTTTTCTCACTCTGCAGTTCGGCGCTGTTCACGTGCCGACACTGGAGCTGCGTTTGTTTTTCTCCAGGAATCCAAAAAAAACGATATGGCACAATGCTCCAAATGGGGGCAAGGAGAACAGCTGTTTGGTTATCGGAAATATCGGAATCACCGCCAATGTTGGAAAACTAAGAAAAGAGACTATTTTTAAAATAAAAAAAATGGTTATACCTAAGTAGTAGAAAATTATCAAGTTAATTTCTTAAATCATGAATGACAATCTATGAAACAACTAACAAAAACCATTTTAATTCAAATAAAATACTAACACCACTAGAGCAAAAGGGAGTTGTTATCGATAACACGCAGATGGATTCATTGGCCGCGTTATTTTGATAGCACGTGCGATTTAAAGTTGGTAAAAAAACAGCTTTTCTGTTCAAAATGTGCGACGCTGTGGAGGCCGTGTTCATCAGCACGGGAAGTGAGGACAACACCACGTGTAGCGTCCAGGATCTGCGCACCGGCACCGATCTGATGCGCTACAAAGGAGGCGGATGTGCCCAACACCAGGGTCTATCCCTCATCGGCCTGAATTACTTGTTTGCCGCGAATGCTGCCAAGCCCCTGATTCATGTCTGGCCCATCAACAAGCAGGAACAGATGTCAGGCACTCGCTATGTCGTGCCGGGCAAGGTTAATGCCCTGGCGGTCACGCCGGATGCGGCTTATATGGTGGCTGGCATCCAGGAGAACATCTACCTCTGGCACCTGAACACCGGCCGTATGCTGAACACCATTTCGAAGCATTACCAGGCCGTCACCTGCCTGCGCTTCACCGACAACGGAGAGTACTTCATAAGCGCGGGAAAGGATGGCGCTGTCATGGTATGGGATCTCACCTTTGCCTGTGCTCCGCTGGACACGGGCA
Organism: Drosophila vallismaia; assembly: GCA_035047325.1. NCBI lineage: Eukaryota > Metazoa > Arthropoda > Insecta > Diptera > Drosophilidae > Drosophila > Drosophila vallismaia. Next base: position 6,430,834 of record JAWNPU010000025.1, on the reverse strand, counting down.
ATGGCCAGGATGGCAACGAACCCCTGTATAGCTTTAATGATCACGGTCTGCCTGTCACGGATATCTATACGGGAATAGGAGGAACACGATCGTACTTGTACACCGTTTCCCTGGATCGCTGCTGCAAGATTTACGACTTAATGGGTGGCATTCTGCTGGTCAGTGTGGTCTTCCCGGTGTCGTTGCACAGCGTAATAGTGGACAAGCTGGAGAGGAGCGTCTATGTGGGCTCCGGCGAGGGCAAGGTTTATGTTTTTCACATGGAAAATACTCCCAGAATGACTGTGAGTACGGAATGCTCCTTTTGGATAACTTTCTTAACTATTTTGTTATTAGGAATACCATCTGGAGGAGGAGACGGCGCAGGCCTTTGTGGGTCATGCCGCAGGTAAAGCCGTCACCTGTCTAGCTCTGAATATGAGTGCCACAACTCTGGTTTCCGGCGGCGAGGACAAGCAAGTCTGCGTCTGGGACATTGGCAGTCGGCAGTTAGTCAAGAGTATTCCTCAGAATGGGGCGGTAAGCAATCTTCGGATCCGTCTTGTCAGTGGCGTGGTCTTCCAGCCGGAGCACAAGCAACCGGAGATGTTTGCCGACAATCTGAAGCGAATGATTAGTTCGCGGGAGGAGAGCGATTACATCGAACTGATGGTCACCGATGAGAATGAAGATGATGGGGAGGCGTTGCAGGATATTGTGGAAAGGGAGGATGAATTGGTGCTGAAATGTATAGCCTTTACGGGGAAGGAGTCTGGCAGAGAGAATGGAGTGGAAGAAGCGCAGGAAGAGGACGCGTCAGAGGATGCTGACGATTCAGAAGCGGAAGATTCAGAAGAGGAGGAGGCTTCAGAGGATCTAATTGAGCCATTAAAAAAGAAAGCAAAAGCAGCATCTAAACAGGACGTACAAATGGAGATTTCTAATGAAGAAAGCGATGATGCATCGGCAATCCTTGCAAGCGATCCAAATATCGAGAAATTGCTGCAGGAGAACAGAAAACTCAAAAATGAGACCAAGATGATGTTTGAATTCCTGTACGACTACATTCACCGGACGCCGCAGGGTAGCTCTAGTAAAAAGAAGAGCAAAAAGTAAACCTCTGGATAGATAGCTGCAATTAACTAATTTTTACTTAGGTTTAATAATCGTCAATACGTGGTACAAAAAAAATTAGAAAACGAACAAAAACTGGTTACGATTGCACTTGCACAACAGATATTGACACTACTACTTGGTTGGTTCCTCGGTGCCCTCCATGCTGTCATCGGTTGGATGTTCCTTCTCCTCGGCCAGCTGGCGACGAATCTCTCGGTTGGAGTTCAGTAGCGCCCGGAGCTGCGACATAATGTCATCCGTGCGTTGTTCCACGGCGTCCAAGGCACAACTGAGGGCGTCGAGACTCTGGTTGACGTCTTCCATTTCTATGACACAAGCAGGGTTAGTTTCTCTTTCTTCTGACCATTTCTTGGAACCATAAGAACCCACCTTGAAGGTCTGCCTCCTGGACATTGGTGCTGCCGGAGTCACCAGACCCAGACGTGGTGGGATCGTGGTTGTTTTTTGGTGACATGTTCCCTGATCGCTCCGTGGTTAAAAGTAAATGTTTGCTGGTTTCTTGTTTTTCCAGATGGGCGACGTTTATTTATTGTCACGAGACACTAGACCCACAGCTGATTGGAGCTTCATAGAGATGGAATTTGAAGCGATGTGTTTCGGGGAGGGGACTTGTTTTAAATGAATTGTAAATTAAATGCCAATATTCCTAGTCTTAAGAAAATTGTTAATATTAGCTTACTTACAAATCAATTGCATATATTTTTTTTAATATGAATACAAAATTCAAAATATATCTCTTCCACTTAAGGTATTATAAGAAATTATTCGCTTGATTTGTAACCGTTTCTATATAATTAAATATTTTTTTTTACCAATAAAATGCAATATATTATGCTGAAAGCTTATTTTTAAATTCAACCCCCCCATAATCCTATCGATGACTGGCTCCCCCGACAGTAGGAGGCGGATGAACTATCGATAGTTTTCCACCCCCGCCTGACATAACAACAATCGAGCGAAATTATGAATAAATGCCTTAAAACCCAACACCGGATATTACTCTCCCAGTTGAACGTATGTCGACCACTAATTTGGAGGTTCTTCCATTATTATATGTTAATATTTTTAGCTGCCACGATGCTATGCCGCCGCAGCGCCAACGGAGACGCCGCCACCACCACCCGCCTCACAGAAAGCAAAGCCCCGAATCCAAATCGTGGGGGGCTTGGCCCACAAGCCAGACCCAACAAAAGTGAATTGTGATTACATAGGACCGCCGGATGCCAAGTCGAATCTACGGCCGTACGTGCGGCACTACGATGACCAGGAGACGGATCTGGCCAGGAAACTGCGTTTGAAGCGCATCGAAGTGGAAGCCTGGAACATGGACTTCTGGACGAGGCACAACAAGCGCTTCTACGAGGTTAGGACATCACTATTGTTGCTCTCTCTTTCTGATCCTTGTAATGCCATCTCTTTCTTTTTCAAACGACCAGGAAAAGGACGACTTTGTGCGCCTGCACAAGGAGCGTGACTCCGAGGTCTCCGCGGATCGCATGAGCGAGTTCTACAAAACGTTTCTCGACAAGAACTGGCGCATCCACCTGATGTACAACATCTCCTGGTACCTGAAAAACTTCGACATCCTCACACTGGCCGCCGGCGTCCAACTGCAGAGGCTGCTCTATCGCGTCAAGCGGCGATCCGGTTCGACGCCGACCTGACTCCAAAATTATTCCCCGGAACGTGTACAGTCAGTCCCCATCATCTCCGCCCGCTTTGCATTGTTGTTTGTTTTTTTTTTTTTTAACTTAATATTTTTTGTATAACTAGAAATTGCGTACAGAGCGTGTAAGCTCGATTTAAATACAGTCTAGTACATGTGTGTAATTGTACGTTGTACGTTTTCTTTCTCGCAAGGGAGGGATCCATGAGGGATTTAGGGAGGACTCCCTTCTCCAACCATAATTAAAACACTTCCCTTTTTTGTGACATTTTTTGCATTAAAAATTTACTTAACAATTAAGAGGGTTTGTTGTTTGGTGGTGAATGAAAAATACACTTTGCATTTTGAGTTAGTGAATACGAGACGCTTAAGAGTTATTGCAAAACTATTTAAATTAAATAAAATATATATATTTAATATTTATATATACTTATCAGCGTATGGTATTCAAAGAGGCTTGTACATATTTAGCGTTTTGAGAAGCTAGTCTCGGATAGTAAGAGTAAGTGTGCAAAAAATCGAAAAGTAATCCCTAAAATTATGATAATAATATATTAATAATATTTAATAATGGTAAACAGTGGGGAAGGCACACGCGCATAAAGTCAAGTATATAGATTTTTTGTTTTTGTTTTTGGGTGGAGAGGGATCGATCGATGAGTCTAAAATAATATTTATAATAGATTTAATGAAGATGCTACGGATTGAGAGGGTTTTTGGGAAACGGGATTAAAATACAAAGGGGCGTGGTCATGTCCTTGCAATTAACATTTATATTCTGCCTATATATAGAAACGTTTATAATTTAGACTATAAAACACTCTCCACTCCCTGTCGCCGGTCGAGCGAGATACTTTTCTATATATATAATTGGATATATATATATATTTTAAATGGTTACAAATTAGCTACAGTGGGCACATATACATAACTTACAAGGTTCTATGTACATGTTCTATACTGCTTAGCGACTCTATTCTATTCTATACAGATGTATAGCATCATCCGTGCTGTGATTCCATATACAATATTTATATATATATATATATGTACATGTGTACTTGATCCGATATAGCAATTCCTGTTCACTGGGCACTGCACCGGCTGCAGGCTTCTAGTTCATCCACTTGCGGCAGTTGGGGGCACCGCAGGCGCAGGGTATCTTATGGGCATCGTCCTCAATGTCGAACTTGTAGTCATACGAGAGCTGTTGAGCAGAAGATATCGGTTACTAATCTGTGGAAGAATCCGGAATCCGGAAAAAAACTTATACCTCTTCACCGCGATAGATTTTCCGCTTGGCAAATATAATGATTCGCACATCACGATCCACCTCCACGATCTCCGTGACACAGTTGGGATTGCACGAGTGATTGATGTACCGGGCCAGGCCGCCGCTAAGAGTGGCGTCCACCACGCGATCCTCGTCCAGTCGGAACATGTAAATGCCGCGATTCTGTAAGGAAATTCAAGAATTTTAACTTCTGGTTTCTGGAGAAGATTGGGAAGAAGACTATAATCTACCTTAGACTCGTATTGCTTTTCGCGTATTTCGGACACCTCCGTGCGAATGACCTCGCCGATGTACTCAATGATCATCGTGTGCTTCTCAATGTCTCGGGCAGCATACAGACCCAGGCCCTGGATCTTCGACCTGGTTGTCAAAAGAAAATGTTTTAAATAAATATTCAAGAGAAGGGATCCCCTAATCAATAATCGCACCTTGCCAAGTACACATTGTTGCGCCACTCCTGCTTCATCTTCTTGTACTGGGAGCTCTTGGAGTGCACAAACTGCTTGCTATAGGGACAGGCCACCTCCCCGGCAATGGCCGCCGAATTGGCCATCCGCTGGGTACTGCAGCTGCCGGCGGTGCGTTGGGTGTGCGGTTTCCTCCACACCAGAAGCTGGCGTTGCTTGGGCTCCGTTCGCGCCGCTCCCGACGGGTTGATGGCCAGCGGGAACTCTAGCAGCGGATTGCGACCGTACTTGAAGCGATAATCGGTGAGGGTCTCGATGCCGGGCAGACTCTCCAGGATGCGTACAATGGCCGGCTCCGTCAGCCCGAACAGATCCTCGCCGCTAATGTGCTGGGGAAAGAGCTGAAGCCATTTGTGCACCTTGCGTAGCCGGGTGATGGGCTGGAGGATCTGCTGCCAGACGGCCGTTGGCGAGCTGTCGCGGAACTCGCGCTCCGGCTCCTTGTCGCCGGCGTCCTGCACCAGGATGCGAAACTCGGGCTTGCACCCAGCCTCAGCTATGCTGCAGATATAGCGACACCTCCGGTTCGGCTGTCGGACGCACCAATAGTAGCGGCTCTGGAATACAAGATAGGAATAGAATTATAGAATTTCGAATTTAAAAAGGACTTTAAGAATACTTACCACCTTGTACCCGATGGGATAGATGTAGTGGGGCGTGTGGAAGGCCTCCAGTTGGTGTGGCAGCAGCTGACCCACATTCAGGAAGGTCATGTTGCCGACTCGCAGGAGGTTGCTCAGCTCCGAATAGTGCATGACGGTGGCCACCTGTCGGTTCTCGTCGCGATCCACAAACACCCGCCGATGGACCACCAACGAGCTGAGTTCGTTCTCGGCTCCGGCACTGGATGCTAGGCCGGCTGAATTGATTCCACCGGCACCGCCTCCCACACCGCCAATCCCGCCACCATGGGCATGACCATGGGCACTGCAGTGGACGGACTTGTTCTTGTAGAAGACGCACTCCTCGCGTATCGCACACGGCAGATGGTAGAGGCTGTTGCAGCGCGACTTGAAACACTTGATGGTGGCGCCCAGTTGGTGGCAGGCACTGCAGGCCTGGTTCAGGCCCGCCTGGAGCGCCGTCTGGAAGTTCATCAGGGCTCCGGAGACGGTCTCATAAACCCCATTCGACCAAAGAGCACAGTTAAGGTGAACCTGGAAGGGATTTGGATTTGAAATCAATGGTCCAGGAGTCAGAGTAAAACCAAACAACACCCACCCATTTATCCACATCAAAGTTGAGCAATCGGGAGGGTCCATCGGCCTGGCCATCGCCTCGTTGGTTGCAGAACACGCATTGCCGCGTGTCCTCCAGGTGCTGGCTGCTGGCATCCGTTTCCCAGACCGTGTTGTTGGCTGCTCCAGTTCCAGGTACGCCAGAGGCTGTGCCAGTTCCCCTTCCCGCGTCGTCAAAGTCCAGCTTTACGGGTGTCGTGGCGGCGCTCGTGCCAAAGCAGTCCGGGCTGAAGCACTTGACGATGCACTTGCGCTGCACCGGGGTGCCGGGCAGGCCAGGATGCTTCATATCGGACTCGTCTTCAGGCTCCTGCTTCACCACGGCATCGGCCAGGGCTGGCGAGGGCGATTCACTGGCGGAGGCGGTGGCGGACACGGAGGCGGATGAGGATGTGGAGGAGGCGCAAGCGCCACCGGCTGGCTGCAGGAGCAGGCTAGCCGCCTCCGCCTGGCCCTCCTTGCCGGCGCTCCACTTGAACCTCGCGAAGCAGGAACGATCGCAGAAGTAGACGAACGGCGCTGGCGGCGGCTTTTTCGGCAACATGGCCATCAGCAGAGCCAACCGGGGCAGCTGCTCCTCCAGCGGCGGAACGCTGTGACGGGGCACCCGCAGCCCAGAGGCATGGACAACATTCCCGCAACTGCGGCACAGTTTCCGGCGTCCGTTTAGGATCTTCCGCAGGTGGCTGTGGCTGATGTTGAGGGGCTTCTTGAAGTCGTCCTTGTGATCCTCCAGATCCGTGTCCAGCTTCTCTCCCCCCACCTGCATCTTATCCTCAAGGATCTTGCAGGTGAGGGAGGGAGCCAGGTGGAGCAGATTGGCCAAGTCTCGTAGCACGCCGGCTATGTTCTCCGACGAGGCGGAGCTGGCGGGCAGGGAGAGTATCACATTCTGGTTCTTCTGCTGGTAGTTGTTGTTGTTGTTATTCGATCCAATGCCCAATCCCATCTCCAGTTGCTGGCTCTTGCGCAGCTCCTCGCCGCAGGACCGGATCAGCGGCGGTACCGGGACCCGCATGGTAATGGAATCCTCCGGCTGCGCCACCGGCGACATCCTACCATGGCACCGGCTGTTCCCGTTAAGCAGCACCAAACCGGGATAGCGATTGACCCGGGGCAGGGCTGCCCATGCCGCCACGCCGTCGCTCTCCACCAGCTCCACGGTCTCCAGGTTGCAGTCCCTCACGGCGCCAATGTGCCTCAAGAGGCGCTCGCGAGGATTGCGCTCGATGTGGGTGGAGAACTCCTGGTCGTAGAAATCGTTCTGGATGCTCGACAGGGGCAGGCTGTTCTTGTCCGATCCCGGCGAGAGCGAAGGCGAGGGAGAGCGCGTGGAGGCCGATCCACCCACCAGGCCACCGCTTCCTCCGAACCGGTCCGAGTCGTAGAGCGAGGGAATGCCCGGAATGCGGACGCGACCAAAGCGTCCCAGCGTGGCACTGTCGCAGTCCTCCAGTCCCTCCAAATGCCTGCCCAGCGGCCAACCCCGGGAGTTGAGGGTTCCCCCCTTGACCTTGCCACCGCCCGCACCCGTCGAGGAGGCGGCTGCTGCTCCACTGGCTCCACTTCCACTTCCCGCTGGAGGATTACTCGGGGTTTCGCTGCTTCCCATCAGAAAGTGGAAATTGCGATTCAAATGCGGCTCCAGGACCTGCAGCGGCTGCATCTGCCGGATGTGGGTCAGCAGCTTCTCGGTAAATGCATCATGATCCTCCTCCACCTTGGACAACTTCCGTACCCGCTTCTTCATCATCGGCGAGCCACCGGCCGCGGAGCCAGCGCCTCCCGGCGTCACACCGCCCAGCCCGGAGTTGGTGATCACATTGGCTGGGCCGCCCTGGATGTAGTGGGTGCCGGGCGGCATCCCGGTCAGCTGAACCATAGCTCCCGCCGGCAGAGTACCGGTCAGGTCTTTCAGAACTCCCGCCGCCGTCTGGCCGGCATTTAGGTTGGTCCTTCTCGGCTTCTGGACCTCTCGTTTGCGTCGCTTGCGCTGATCCCCCGCCTTGTTGGGCTCCACCGGCATGTTGGGCACTCCGCCGGGCATCGCCATCGCCTGACCCTGGGCCACCTGGAGCACCTGGTGATGCTGCTGCTGTTGCTGCTGCTGGGGATGATGCTGCTGCTGCTGCTGCTGCTGCTGCTGCTGCTGCTGGTGATGCTGTTGCTGGTGCTGGACTTGGATTTGCATTTGTGCTGGAATCTGACCCTGGATTTGTCCGACAATCTGGCCCGGAATCTGTCCCTGGAGGTGGCCCTGCATGGCCGCCTGCATCTGGGCCTGCATCTGCACCTGGCCCTGACTCTGGTTGGGCACAGCCTGAATGGTCGCCTCGCCGGCAGTCGCCGGTTTCTTTACGTAACCCGTCAGGCCCGAGATTAGCTGCATTTTATCCGGAGTCGGGGTGCCCGGCGTTCCGGGACTGGGATCCACCTGCTGCTGCTGCAGCTGCACCTGAAGCTGCTTCTCCTCCAGCTGCGGGTGCATGGGCAGCTTCCTCTTCTGAGGTTCTCCGGGCTTGAACGGAATCTTGGTGGCGCCCACGCCCGCCTCCAGGTGATTGCTATTGCTCCAAGGCATGGTGGCACCCACCGCTGAGGGTTGAACCCCACCGACTGGTGTGGCACCATGGTCCTGCATCGGCGGCTGATCCGCCTGCTCCGGCAGCGACTCATCGCCCTGCTCCATGGGCAGCGACACGGCCACCGCCTTGGGCTTCATCTGCAGCTCCTTGGGCGCCGGTTGTTTGGTGGATATGGAAATGGTCACATTGGAGACGGGGGCCGTGGCCAGCTCGTATGGCGGCGGAGGCAGCAGCTCTGTGGGTTTGGGATTGCTCTCTACGACTGGCTTCGGGGGTCCCGATATAAACGAGGTCTCCTTGGAGACAATTTGTACGGTCTTGGTGACGGGATGGGGTGGTACCGGGACTGGCTGGGATGCCTGGACTGTTTGGGATGCCTGGACTGTTTGGGATGCCTGGACAGGTGGCTGGACAGGCATATGCAGCTGCTGCTGTTGTTGTGGCACCTGCGGCTGCTGCTGCTGCTGCTGCTGCTGTTGTTGTTGTGGAGGAGGAGGTGGCGGTGGAGCCTGGTTTTGACTAACCACCACGGGAGCTTCCGTTTTCGGTTCCATTTTTGGTTCTCCCGCTCCGACAGGCGTCGCCATGGTCACAGGTGCAGTGGCAGCGACTGTCCCGGCAGCGGTGACATTTGGACCGCCCGATCCAGCCACCGTTGTGGTGGCTGTGGAGGTGACAATCGGAGCGCTGCCACTGCTGACGCTTCCACTGTTCGCACCGCCACCGCCACTTCCCGCAGACGTCGAGCTTCCCTGCGTAGCCGTCGGCACAGGCGGGATAACCGGACGCGCCAGCTGTGCCTGCAGACTGCTGACCAATCCCATGCTGGGCGCACGCACATTGATCACTTTTCGCGCCGACAACGGAGCCGTGGCGGAGGCGGTGGCCACGTGGGCGGAGGTGATGCTGATCTGGTTCAGACTATGACTATTGCTGCTGTTCTGGAGCAGCTGCTTGAGCAGGGCATTGTTGGAGTCCTCCGTCCCGGTTCGCTGATTGTTCAGCGTGTTTTGTGGCGTGGCAGGATTGGCGTTGGGAGTGCTGGGATTCGAGGTAGCTGATGCCTGGCCAGCTCCAGCTGCAGTCGCCACAGCAACCACCTGGTTAATGGGGGTCAGGGTGGTGGTGGCATTTAAACGCTGCTTCTCCGGGGTGGTCTCCTGCTCGGGGTCTTGTCCCGGCGGAGCGGCGGCGGCGGCGGCGACCACTTCGCTGCTGCTCTTGACCACCGCCACCGGCACCTGCTCCTGCTTCACCAGCAGCTTGGCCACCTTCGGCTCGCTGACGCTGATCTCCTCCAGCTTGGCCTCCTGACTCACAACACTGGCCTGGCTGGGAGTGAGGCTCACACTGAGCTTCGTGGGTGTCAGCTTGAGCTGCATTGGCTGCGCGGAAACCGATGCTCCTCCGACAACAGCCACCGTTCCCTTGTCATTGGTTGCCTCCTGATTCAAGGCCTGATGCATGGTGGCCATCGTGGTGGTGGTTATCATCTTGGGCTTCTGCTGGGCCATCGTTGTCTTGGACAGGACGAGGGATATGTTCTTGTTGTTCGTAATGGAGATGATGGGGCGGGTGCCAATCACCGGATTATTGATACAGATAGTCCCGGCGGAGACGGAGACCGTGGAGGCTCCCGCCAAGTCCGAGGCACTCGAGGTGGCTGATGCGTTGGCCTGCTGCGCCCCTGCGACTGTGACTGCCTGTTGCTGCTGCTTGAAGATGTTGAAGCTGGGCGGGCAGTTGAGGGTGGTCTTGTCCAGAGGCTTGATCACGACGCTATTGATGTTGGCGAACTCCTCCGGCTGGTCCTGGCTCTTGGTCTTGTTCAGGATCTTTTGGAAATTCTCATTGTAGTTGATTTTCCGCGGCGCCTGGCTGTCATCCTCCGTTAGGGAGCCAGAATTGGAGCCTCCTCCGGCACTGGCAGCCGCCTCTTGCACCATGGCGTACGTCTGGCTGGGATTGGTCGTGGTTATGGTGACAATGCTGCCGGTGGCTGGCGCCAAACTAGCCCCACTGGTCACCTGGAGCTGCTGCTGCGTCTGCTGCTGCTGCTGTTGCTGGAGCTGCAGCGACATCTTCTTGCTGACCACCTTGGCGGCCACGATTTTCGTGGTGGCCGGTTTGATTTGCAGCCCCGAGAAGGAGACTATCGTGGCGGGATTCTTGGGGCCGCGCTTTATTAGATTTGTGAAGTTGTGGTGCTGGCGCGCCTGCGGATGACCGTGGGTGTGCACCTGCTGCCCGGCACCGACTCCGGCGGTAGTGACCACTGCATTGGCCGTCACCTGACCACCAGCCTGGAGGAGCTGCTTGCTCTCGACGATGGTGGCGCCACCGGCGGTGGCCACGCCACTGGCACTCATCAGGGGCTTCAGCAGAGGCACCGATATCGTCTTATTGCCAATGGACACCTTGGCCGTGGTCTGGGTGACCTCCGATAGCTTCTTGGCGTTCACCACCAGCTGGGTGGTCTTCATCTTCGAGTGCAGGTTGACCCGATTAAGGATCGTGGTCGTCGGCGTCTGGCTGCCCGTCGCCGTGGTGGCATTGAAGATATTAAAGTTGGCCTGGCCCGCCTTTTGGGTGAGGATGGTGGTGGTGGTACCCGCCACACCCGTCGATGTCGTTCCGCCATTATTGGCATTCAGAATGATGGTGGAGGTTATGCCGGAGGTAGTGCCTCCGGTGGTACCTCCTCCTGGGGCAGCAATTGCTGTGCTGGTGTTGTCCGTGCTGGCGGCGGGCATTAGCACAAAGTCCAGGTCTTCCGTCTTGACCACTGCCTGATTGTCACTCTGATCCTGGCCAGAACCGCTCGGTTCTAACGATATAATCGACGCTGTGGAGGAGGAGGACGAGCTGGACGATCCGGCCTCTTTTTTGGTAAAGCTGAAAGCTGTAAAGGGCAGAAGGGATGACTGGAAATCCTGGAAAAGATTACTCATTGACTCACTTGGCTTTTCGGACTCATCCTGAGACTTTATTGCACTCATCTCGCCGAAATTGCACACGATGATCTGTTGCTGGTCGCCGGGCGTCCAAACAGTGGCATCCTCCTTCTGCTGGCCCTCGGACTGCTCACTGGGATTCTTCGGTTTCAGTTGGTAGAGCAATTGCTGTGGCGGATTCGCCGTTGTGGCGCTCTTCGCGATTATCAGTTCTGTTGTCTTTTGCTTTTTGCGCACGGCGGCATCCTCCGCGGAGTCCTCGGCACTGGCACGCTTCTGTATGCTGACCGCATTGAAGATGGGTGCACCACCAGTAGCGCCACCGCCACCGCCACTGGCACTGCCACCAACTGTGGCACTTCCGCTTCCTGCTGTCGCGGCTGCTGCTGCTGCAACGACAACGGCTGTCGCGGTAGGTGCGGACTTCGCCTTTTCGGCGCCACCAAGCGATGTTGTCACCTTCGATATATTCATAACAAAAAACACACACAAGTGGAAAACGCTAAACGCGGACTCTCCTCCGGATCTCGGGATGCGGTCGCTGAGTTAGATGCGGAGTGGCCAGAGGGAGATGGCTAGCTAGCCACTGCCTGCTAGCCTGCTTGCTGCATTCGGTTCGGTTCGCCAGCGGAAAACATGCACTTTTTGCTTTTCGTGTGTGGGACAGGAAATTTATTTTCTATGCAGAAGCAGTGTATCCTAAACTTTTTTGGCTGGTCGAATTGAAAATACATGAAAAAAATACCGCAGAAAAATACAAAATACAGAGTTGCACGACCGATAACAGTGGGTACACCCACATCGCGGTCCATGCAGTGTGTCCACATGGTTTTGGGTTTATCGAATTTGAAGGATGTGGCAGCTCCTTGATAGAATGGTCCTTAATCATTTAAAGGCATAATAAAGCTTATTTTATAGTGATTCTTTATGGGATGAAGTCCTTTTTATTTTGGGCTTTTAATTTCTTTGAATATTTCTGATTTTCTTTCTATTGAAATGGTGATTTTATTTATTTATAATCCTTTAAGTCAATAAGATCACATGATTTAGTCATAAAAACATTTATTTTGTCATTTATTTCATATTTTTAAAGTTTAAATCCAGGTGGCAGTGCCAAGAACTTTATCGATCTGGCATCACTGTTGTTGATATAACCAATTTTAGATTTAGTTTTTAGGAATATATAGAAAAACTAAGTAAAAACTAGATATGTTGACCTTGAAAACTGCCTCACAGCTGTTTAGGCAAAGCCTGTCGGGTAAGTAAAGTGTTTTCAAGAGGATTCAAAGCCCTATTTATACAGATTTTGTCCTTTTTTAGCAGGCAACATTTCCATTGCTAACACAGCCGGTCTGAAGTATTTTGCGCCGCCTATCAAATATCAGAGTAAGTTTCTTCCATCACAGACTAGACTTGCAATTAATTGAGTATTAAATAGATGTGGAGCAACCGGAGCGGCCCAAGCTGCGAATCATGGAGCGCCAGCCGCAGCTCCCGCCGAATATCCGACCTCCCAAGATGCAGAAGCGACTTCGGTACATGCGCGGACCCGAGCTGGTTCACAACACCCTGCTCCACAAGCAGTACGCCATCGTGGCCACCGGCGGCGGACGCCTACGCTGGGGTCACTACGAGATGATGCGCTTAACCATCGGCCGGAAGATGAACACCAACACGATGTTCGCCACTTGGCGCATTCCCTCGCCCTGGCAGCCCATCACGAAGAAGGGCCAGGGCCAGCGCATGGGCGGCGGCAAAGGTGCCATCGATCACTATGTCACGCCCATCAAGGCGGGCCGCGTCATCGTCGAGATCGCCGGCAAGTGCGAGTTCGTTGAGGTCAAGGGCTTCCTCCAGCAAGTGGCCAATCAGCTGCCCTTCGAGGCCACCGTCGTCTCCCAGGAGATGCTGGACGCCGAGCAGGCCCTAGAGGAGCAGCATGCGCGCGAAAACCAGAACCCCTTCACCATGAAGTACGTGATCCAGAACAACCTTAACGGCTGCCATCGGTGGCTATCCCCAGTGGACCACAAATGGTTCGGAAAGCATAGATAGACTTACCAAGTTGTTCCAATAAAGGATTCTGTTTGTTAAGATATTTGATGGTTTTTTAAGGAGAAAGTATCCCAGAAACATAACAAATAATAAGAAGATCTTGTAGAGGAAATGTACGAGTTCTATTGTAAACATTTTTGTTTAATTTTCCATTTCGTTTATGTGGATAATATGTAAATGTTGATAATATGTTGATGTCGTCTCGTCTAGCAATCGGTATCGTACCAGGCAGCCAGATTGTTGTTGTCATTCGGAGGCGTCGGCATGGCATCCAAATCAAAGTTCAGGGCACCGGCATCGATCTCGCCGACATCCATGTCCATGGAATAGGGCGATGTTGGTGCACCGCCGGGCGGGATGGCACCGATAGCCGGGCCACCACCTCCGCCAGCTCCACCCACAGCGCCATTGTTGCCAGGGGGACCGCCAGCGCCGCCGCCACCAACCGGGCTGCTGATCTCCAGACCCTGCATCGAATCTATTGGTAGAGTATCATATCCTGCGAACAAAACGAGATCGGGAGAGAAGAAAGGATAAAAAAAAAGGGGAAAATTTATGGATTAGTAAAACGACAGGATTGCTTCTCTGGATCTGTAATGTAATCCTTGAAAGTTTTCAATCAGGATTTCACAAACCATGAATTGTTTGCTTTTAAATCGGTAAATGGTTGCTTAAATATTCTAGAAACTAAATAAAATATTTCACGACAACGATCAGATCGATACGATTTATAGAGGTCTTGGACACCTCTCATATCGGCATGCATACACAGATATATATCTTATAAACTATATATTTATTTAGATATTTAGAAATATGATATATACACGATAAGATATAGTGACTAAATCTATCGCAGACTACGTGTCATGCAAAACTGAACTCAACGAAACGATTTCAAACGATTCTTCTTCCTTGATAAATCTAAACAAAACTCAAGATATATTTTTTTATTTAAGAAAAAAAAATTGAATATTTAACGAAAAGAAACTCTTGTGGCTTTCTCAGTCCAATCGTCAATTCGATGATATATCCTGCGGCTTAGCATTTGGAAACTTAGAAAATATCCTTTTTTTTTAGCAGTTTGTTATTTGTAGTTGTTCCAGTCCATTTTTTTCATGTGTGATTGTGAAGTGCGAGAATTATTCAAAACTACGTGTTATTCTGAGTCAGAGTCTGAGAACGGGAAACCCCCAACTATCGATAACTTTCGTGATAAAAACGATAGGTCTTGAAGTACTGTTTTGTTTTAACTGGCGCCTGAGTTGGAATGGGAAAGCGTATGTCCCGTTATCCCTATTTGTTTCTTATCCAAATCCAGAGTTTATAAAGGAGGATGGACGGGGTATGCTATTACATAACCGAACAAAAAACTCGCATAATTATTTATTTCTCTTTTCATGCACTCGAGGAAATATTTAAAGGGGTAACGAAATTCCAGGGGGGTGTTGGTTTGGTTTGGGGATTATCGAGCATGGACAGAGTCAGACAGGGGTTAGAGAGAGAGAGAGTGCACTAGCGAGGAGCTTTCGGGTCACACACTGAATAATCGTTGTGAACTTTTATCGAATGGGGTTTAACTAGTGCTTAACGATTGATGAACATGAACAGACACGATAACGATTAAATATGATGGGCGGAAGGGGAGTTATCGAATCGAATTGCCTGAACCTTAATATTCTCCTGATATTATTAATTTCTTTTAATTGATTTTTCGAGGGGTTTATGCGGGATTAGGGGTTCTTCTTCTTTTTGTAGGGGTGGTGGTGGGTTGGTTGGAGGTCTTCTTATGCATATGACTTCGTACATACCTTGCTGATGGAATGCGCGACCTCCGTGCGAACTGTGCACACTGGGCGGACCCTGCCCGTACAGGCCCTCATATGCTTCTTCGGGTCCAAGCATATCCTGTGGTGAATCGTTTCGGTTTCGGTTTCGGTATTTCGTGTTCGGTTTATTGGTCAGAGTGTGCGGTGTGTGGTGTGTGGTGTGTGTGTATGTGTGTATGTGCGTATGATCGTACGTGTGTAGATGTGATGTATTTTTTACAGTTTCGTTTTTAGATTTCATTATTTTTTTTTGGGATGGATCAGAAGTGAAAAGTTGTTAGGAAAGAAGAAGACACACGCAAACAAAGGTTTGCAGGTGAATGTGTGAGAGAGAGAGAGACGGGGAAAAAGAGAGTGGGTGGGTGGGTGGTTGGGGTGGTAGAGAGTGATCGAGAGAGAATCCCGTTTGATGTAATGATGAACATTTTTTTGTTTTTTTTTTTTGCAGTGCAGTGATTTCCGTCATATCGGTTTACCGTTGCAGTTGTGTTGGTTGTGAGTTTTTTTTGTTGGTTTTTTGTTTTTTTTTTTTTTACACACACAAAGTAAACATAAAAAGGAAAAAAGAAAAGAACAAAAAGTAAATAAAAAAACGTGAATTAATTACAAAATCATAATCATAATCATAAGCACAAACAGAATTCTAAGTCAAATTTGTTTAAAATTAATGTATGTATAGTTTAATTATTTTTCGAAAGGATATTCGTGTTGAAGGAGCAGAGGAGGGGGGTGTTGGGAGAGAGGACTTGATTTTTGGACTTGTATATATTTCAAAATACGATTCAGGTACGGATTCGGATACGTTATTCATCATCTACAGCCAAATGCGATGTTTTTTCTACCTACACTTATCGATTATCGATTAACATATCGAAAAAAGCGAATATAAAACGAAAAAAAAAGTATATTTTGGATATCGATTTGGATATTAGCGGCTATTTAGGTCGATATACTTAATATTTCGATATACCAGAATAATATAAATGCTTGGACTAGAGGCTATCTATAGGCTATGGGCTATAGGTTTTTCTACAAAATTTACAATTTTATTTACAGAGTTCGCGCGAGGAACGAAACGGAAACGGAAACGAAACAGAAACAGAAACGGAAACGGATTTTGGGACGGAACCGGAAGCTAGACTAGCGTACGCACCTGCAGATCGGGACCCATGCCCAAGTCGGCGTTGGCCCAAATGTTGTTGTCCTCGCGGAGCAGCGAGTTGGTTAGCTCGATGGAAAGCCGCTTCTTGTAGTCCTGCGGCTTGTCCTCGCTCATCCGGAAGAGCACAGCGGCGGCGTACGTGGCCACGCCTTCGTTGCGCGAATGCAGCAGATCAGTTAGTGGCCCAGTGGCACCCTCCTGCTCGATAATTTCGGCGCCCTCCTTGTCGGCGGCCAGCTCACAAAGGACACCAGCAGCCACGCGCTAAGGAAAGGACATTTTTAATTAATAATTTATATATTTTTTTTTTTTTTTAAGTCCGAAAACCAACCTGAATATTCTCAATTTCGTTGAAGAGTAAACGCACAAAGATCGGTATGACCGACTGTTGGCGAATCAGTGCCCTGTTATGCGACTCCCGGGCCAGGATGTGCAAGGCCCCCACCGTGCCCTCGACAATCTCCTCCATGCGCACCCCGTCGGCGTAGGCGGACGGCTGCTGGGAGCCGGTAGTGGCAATCGAAGAACGTTGCTATAAAAATATAAAAAAAAAACAAAAAAAAAATTAAAAACTAAAACTTAAGTTAAGAGTAATCCGTAGACGCACCCTCTCTGTGTCCTGGAAGGCGCGCATTAGCAGCCGAACCAGGTGATGGATTGCTCCGTGCTCCCGCAACGGAGCATGATTGGCCGGACAGAGGGCCAGGTTACGGATCAGACCGATGACCGCCTTGATGAGCGGCCAACGGGACGGGGGATGCAGAAGCTTGACGATGACCGAGAGGCCGTAATTTAAGCGCACGGCATTCTGGGCCAGCTCCGAGTCCACGTGCCGCGAGGTCAGATGCCGCAGAGCGCAGACAGCCGGCTCGGTGATCTCCTCGCGATCCCCAGCATTGATGATGGTCCGGACCAAAGCGTCGACGCCACCCACCTGGCAGACGGTGGCCTTGTTCCTCTGATTATTGCACGTCAGATTCGAGAGAATGCCGGCGGCGCAAGTAACGACATTGACGTCCGTGGAGCCCAGCACTTGGACCAGGGACTGAAGCAAGGCCTCCAAGCCCTCCACCTTGGTGGCCGCATCCGAGAGATTGCGCAACGTCCACAGACAGTTCTGGACGAGACGCGGCGACATGTTACCCAAATGCATGGCCAGAGCCTGCATCCCGCCGGCATCGACAATCGCCGGCTTGTTGCTGGAGCACACGGAGAGCACTTTCAGCACCCGCGAGGTGGTCCACAGCAGCTTCTCGTAGTCGTAGGAGCGCATAATGCGCACCAGTTCGTTCGGGCCACCGGAAGCGAGGATGATGAGCTTGCTCTCCTGATTGCCGTAGGCCAGGATCTGCAGGCAATCGGTGACAATGGCCAGGAACTTGACATTGTTCCTCTGCAGCAGGGTGACCATCTTCTGGAGGCCACCAGCCAGGCGGACGGCCATCTTGGAGCCATCCTGATGCAGCAGCAGGTTGTGCAGCGTGGTGATCGCATAGAAGAGAACACTCTCGACGGGGGAGGAGAGCAGCTTGACCAGAGCCGGGATGCCGCCGCTCTTGAAGATGGCCAGTAGACCCTGGCGATGATGGGACAAGTTGTGGAGCGTTCCCACCGCCGCCTTGGTGCTCTCCAGATCGTTGCTATTGGAGATGGCGCGCACGAGGGCGGCCACCATCTGGGGGCTGTTCATGATGGCGTGACGGGAGGCCTCCTTCTTGGACAGCTGATGGACCATCATGGCTGCCTGGGAGACCACCACCTGGTCCTCGTCGTTCAGCAGCTTGATCAGCTCTGGAATGGCTCGGGTGGCCAGCTCGGCATCGTCCTGGTAGTTGATCAGATTCACCACCGCATGCTTCAGCATCTGCGACGGCTCCGACAGGCGCTGCACGGCCGTCGGCTGTTGGGGATCGAATTGTGTCGACGGGATCTCGATTCCCTCCTCCAGGGTCTCCGGGAACATGGCTGCTCGCACGCGCTGGGATCGCGTCTGGCTGAGCTGCTGGTTCATGTCGTCCACCTGGTCCTGCGTGAAGTTCTGCGGGAACCCGGTATCGAGGTCGAACATCAACGGATCTCCGTCCATCTCCTCATCCTCCTTGCCGGACAACGATGGCACCTGGGTGACGGCCCCGGAATGGATGCCGGAGTCGCCCAGATACGAGTTCTGCTGCCACATGAGGGTCTGCTCCTTGGCGGAGACCATCGGCGGCAAATCCGGTGGATTGTATTGGTTGTTGTGGGACACTGTAAGGGGAGAGAAAAAACACGAAGGATGTTAAAGGATGTTTTAAGCATTGATTTAAGGATTTTTTTTCTTGTTTTTTTTTTTTGGGAGTATGAGAAAAAAGCTTTTATTTTTTATCCTTCTCCTTTATTTCTTCCCTAAAAAGATGTCTTGAAAGATGGCCAAATGTAAAGCGACAGAAACTGACAGCAAAGTGAACATCCTGTAGCATCCTGTGTGTCCTGGCGCAGCCATAGAAACCAGAAATGCAAAAAAAAAAAAAAAAGAAACTTTGAAGCGTGACAAATTGAACGCTGCAGGATATGGCTCTGGTGCTCACACATGAGCGAGTCCTGGCAAAAGGATTCTCTCGTGATTTGTGGGGCGTTTTGTTTGCCACTTCTGTATTAATTATGCCGTTTCAGGACCCATTTTTTCCACATTTTTTCCTCCTTTTTTTTCTATCAATTTTTTTGCCTTTGTTGTTTTTTTTTTTATTATTATTATGCGCGGACACAGTTCAAAGCCACGCCCACTTGGCGTGCATTTGCATTTGCAAAAAGGAACTCTTTAAAGTACAGTAAAGAGTCTAAAGAATGGACTCTACTGGAAAAAATATGTTTTTTTTTTTATTGAAACTTCCTTGAAGTTATTTTTTTTTTTCTTTTATTGAAATGAAATTTGTATTCCCCTTTACTTCTTAGTCATGTTTCACTGTAATCCAAACCCATTTCGTTTCCTATCCCAGATCGATTAAGCGCTTTTTCTTTATCCTTTTTGCCATTATCCTCGAGTGGGCCAAGTCCTCGAAAGGAGCATGCTGCTGCTGCTTCTGCTTCTGCTTCTGCTGCGGCTGCGGCTTACTAATTAAATTCTGCACAGCAGTCGCAGGCAGGCGGCAGGCGGCAGGCGGCGGGAGTCGCAGCAAAAAGTGGCAAGTACGCAAAAAGCATAAGAAAAATGTGCAGCCAAGTTGAAAATGAGATTGGGGGAGTAGAAGAGTGGGAGTGGTCCTTGCCACGTGTGCCAGTGGATGGGTATTCCACTGCCAAGGGGCACCACCACTCGCAAATGAAGTGGCAAGAAGGAAATCGAACGGGGGGGAGGGGCGGGGCAACATCTTGCCTCTTGTTCCTCTTTTTAGCAGCGACAGCAGAAAAAAATTTAAATTTTAAAATCAAAAGAGGTTTCGAAGGAACAAGGACTCGGGTGGGTGGTTCTTTTCTTGCTTTTTTTTTTTTTTGTGGCATGCGGTGGTTGGGAAAGTTTCTGTGGGTGGTTGGTTTATCGCAAAATACAAAAAAAAAAGATCATCCTAATGTTGTTAGCTGAGCCGGAAATGCTTCCAATGAATAGAAAACGTATGCAAATACGAATTTAATTATTTAACAACAAAATAAAAACAAATAACGTAAACAAATTGGAATCTTTCGTGGAAATAAAAGTAAATATTGGGTATTCCTTTCCAGTGTTTGCTTTCCAGGCTTGGAAATAAATCCCTGAAGAGAAACTCTTGAAACTCTAAAAGGTTTTATACTTTTTTTTATGAAAAAAACTGCAATAGTTCCATCACTATTTCCAGACATTTTTTCAAATACAATTTCCAAAACAATTCCAGACAATGGAAAATCACCGTTAACAAGATGAAAATATCAAGCAGGAGAGAGAGAATAGAAAGGAGAGAGTACTTACTGGTACGATTCTGGGCTGGCATGTAACTCATCTTGGTGATTAAGGCGCTTTACACCACACCTGCAGGAAAGAGATGGAGCATAAATGAGTAATTCAGTTAAACAGTTAACATAAATATGAATAGGTGTGTGGGAAACAAGAAACGGTAACTCCGAAACAAATAAACAAGGCTTTAGCACGAATTTTGGATCCCTTGCAGGGATTCATCCATAGTTTTATTTATTTTATATGTTAAATATTAGTTTTCATGCATTTCCGCTTTCGAAATACCGCAGCATAGTTCCAAAATATGCTGCGTATACCAAACAAGCACACACACACAGGTACAAACAGTTAAAAAAAAGAAACACCGAGAGTGAGATGGAGAGATCTAGACTTGGGTAAAAATGTATGTCTGTTTGGCATTCTTTTCTACCTGCCACGAACCTTGAGTTATTTAATTACTATGCTTGGCACTGCTTCAAGACTTTAGCACTTTAAAAAAAATATGAAGAAAATAAAGTTGCATGTATTTGAGTTGCAGCGAAGAAGGCGCAGCGGAAAACGCGACCGAACGGAACGGAGGCACAAGTACAAGTAGAGTGCGCCGCACTTGCAACACAGAGTTCAGCAGGCAGCCAGTCTGGTTGAGAGCGAGAGGGAGAGAGAAAGTAAGGGAAATGCACGCACACATACTCTCACCCACTGCAATGCTGCGCAGAGTTGCCACTTATGTACTTGCAATACATACGTATGTATATGTCTAAGCACACAAACAAAAGGATTCTGGAGTTTTAGATTAGATAAAACTAGATAAAGCCCCGATAAAGAGCCTTTAATTCGGACAAAACACAATTTCCTGTTTGCGGCGTTGTTTACATTCCAGCGAGAAGTTACCAACAATCTTCCAGTTCACGGGAATACATAAAAATGCCGTTTGTGTGTATCCAGTTCCGACGCACACACACACACATACATCTATGTACTTGTACGTGTGCCAGCTTACCACACCCCCTCCCCCACCCACAACCCCACGCACTACTTGTTTGCCCTTGCTTTCCAGCTTTCCACCATGTTTTCTACTTTTCAGTTAACTAAACTCGGTTTTTGTCAACTAATTTCGCAACTTACCACGTCAATTGGATTTTAGTCTGCTTTAGAGCAGGATTTCTTTATTTTTAAAACACTCTGACAACAAATTAACAGCGAGTTCTCGACCTGTGTGTATCAATTAGTGATGGACTACAGCTGAGCCGATAACTTGATAACTCCATTCAGGGTTGCCAGTAGCGAGGAGTTTTTAAAACGAATTGCCATTTCAAGAACCTTTTTTAAACAAAAAAAAAAACAACAAAATGAATATATATTTTTAATTTCTAATAAAACCATAGTTCTGGTACCTAAGAACAGTTCCAATTTTTCTTTCTTTATGTATCTTTCGTAATACCCTAGTTTTCCCTTGACCTGCTGCTCGATGCACTCCTTTCACTTTATCTTTACTCACAAAACCAAGAAAATAGCCATTTAAACAACCTAATGCTTTTGGTCCCAGCTTTTTAATCTTGTTTAACAATACCGAACCTTGTATAAACATTTACCCATACATTCGTGGGTATTGACCTGTGTTGGTGTGTGGGTGTTTGGCGATTCAAGTTTATGTAAAATTTGAGGTTTTTCAGAGACACACTTTAGAAATTTCTATGATTTCAGGTTACCTACCGCGTCAGAAGGATATTTGTCTGCTCAGAGGCAGGTTTTTGCTGTTAAAACGCACTTAATTATTTAAAATTCCGTGGGAATTCCGACTTGAAAACTGTGTATTTGATAGGGTAGCCACAACTGTAGGGTTGTTGATATCGTTTAATCGATAGTACCGGGAAAGTGTGAACCGATTATAGGATGGTAAACTTTTTAAATCGATAACACATTCTCATATTCGATAATATTCACGAAATTTTAAATTTTGTTAAACGTTTAATTGTTTTTTGTGTGTTATCTTTATTTTTATTAATGACTTAGTTCGGCAAGAGTTTCTGGCTTGAGGTGTTGCTTGGAGGATGCTGGCTTTGTGTGTGTTTTAGATGGTGGTGTTTAATTCTTCCGAACTGGTATCTGTCCCAGGCTCCACACGCTTTGGCTTAGCCTTGGCGGCTAGCTTGCTTAAACCATTTTTGTAACCCATTCCATCGTAAAGTCCATATACCTGGGTGAACACGAAATATGCCATAACAGCTGCAACTCCAAAGAGTGGAACCATTATAACAAATCCACCAAGGCATGCAAAGAATACCATGGTGACAATTGTAAGTAAGGTGCCTAAAAAAAAAATACAAATTATTTCGTTAATGGATACGAATTTTTCTCTATTTTAAGCTACCTTCTAGAACGAGTAGGCCTGTGAATGTCATCATCATTGTGGCAATACAAAAGCCAAAGATTATGAGGAAAGGAATCAGGAAAACTAAGCTGGCGGCCAGCAAACAGATGGTCAAGTGCGGATTTCGGGCACACCAGGCGGCCCCTGATGCGACCAGCTCATTCCCGCCCAATTCCAGCATCACAAAATCAGCCAGACGGCGAAGATGGAGCCCTAAAAAGGACGATATTGATTATCTCTGCGGTTTCTAGATATTTCCCATACTTACATGTTTTGTTGAGAGCCTGTAGAACCATCTCGGTGGCTGCTCCTTGGGCCGGCTCCTGGCTATCATTCACTGGAGTTCCTTGGTTGTCATCCATTTTACTTTCCTTGGCGGCCTCTTTGGCGGCTGCTTTCCGAGCCTTGTTGTGGTGAGCCTATTAAGTTGTGTATAAACCCGAATTTAAGTGATTAAGCGGCAATGAAATATGACCTTTGATTCTAAATTTTATGATTTTCGGTTCGGTTGTTTGATTTTTTTATTCTATATTTTATTTTCTCACTCACCATGTTAACAGCTCCTCGACAAGTGTCGGAGTAATGATTTGTTCATTCCAGACGACTGATTACTCCAATCCAGCCTACTTTTCGTTTTTATTTAAATTTGTCGGCTTAGGAAACCAAAATAATGAAGCTCAAAATGTAAACATTGCTGGCTGGGTTGCCACCACATCGAAAATAAATAAATTAATTAATATTGAATAATTTTTATACTTAATTTGTTTTTTCACTATAATTATTTATTTTCTCCGTAACTGCCTTTAAAATCCATGATCCTCTTGTTATTTTATTAATTTATTTATTTTTAAACTCAAATCACAAGCAATTTCTAATTATTAAAGCTTTAAATTCACAAAAAAAATATGTTTTACCAGTCACTGCGATCTAATATCACATTTAATTCCAAAAAAAACCTAAAATGAATGATTTTTTTTGAGTTAGTGAAGCAGGAATCGGAGTCCATTAAAGGGTGGTCGCTCTGTAATCCTCTCGGCCATCAATCGCTCCCCATGGATTGTCATCCCACATCGTAGCTTGGGGGCATGCAAGAAATTGAGATCCGGTACCCGATCACGGGCCGGGAGGGGCAGCCATCCATAGACCTGGGACTCCAGCAGCGGCACCCCTTGGCCCAGTTGGCGCTGACGCTCCACTTGCTTCTCTGGCCAGGTGTGGCGGAGGTACTGCAGCGGATTCTCCGGCTGTCGTTGCTCAAATTGAGCGTAAAACTTCCGAGTTAGAGGATATACTAAAAGACAGTATTTTTAAATATTTAAACTTTTAAAATTATATTATAGTATTTTTAATCATTGCTTAAGTACAACTTATGAGAATCGAGGAGGAGGGCGTTTTTTTTTGTTAATTTTTAAAGAGATCTTTTAGGTTTAGAAAGTATACAAAAAAGCAGTTTCATTAAATAAATTATTTTATATTTTTATAGTATTTTTAACGTTGCTTAAGTACAACTTATGAGAATCGAGGAGGAGGGCGTTTTTTTTAAATTTTATTAATTTTTAAAGAGATCTTTTAGGTTTAGAAAGTATACCAAAAAGCAGTTTTATTAAAAAAAAAGTATTTTATATTTTTTTATAGTATTTTTAACCATTGCTTAAGTACAACTTATGAGAATCGAGGAGGAGGGCGGTTTTACGTTAATTTTTTGAATTTTTTGTTTGTTTATTTTTTTACTTAATATTTCTTGGACGAACTCAGAGGGTTATTTTGATCAAGGATAAATGTCCTTTAAGGACACGTCTCATTCTAAGAGATCTAGATTCGTTTGGAAAACCTGGAATAACTTCTCCACTTACCTTGGCTTACGGGAACAAAGGCTTTATAAAGCCGGATGTGTCGGTTGGAATTCTGGATCAGTTCCTTTTCAAAGTCGTAGGGCAAAGGCCGGGGATCGCCCTCATGATGATCCTGGCCTTCGCCATCCTCCTCACCCTCGTCCAGGGTTTCGGGACTGGTTTTCATGATGGTTCAACTTTCACTTTCACTTCAGGTCTAAGTCCTGTTCCAATTTCTTTTAAACTTGCCCCACACCCAACTCCAACTCCTCCGCCAAGGAGTTCTCTGTGAGCCAAGGAATCCGTCCGCAGTCGGTGGCGTGCTCGCTTCGTTTGATTTACTAAAAGGAGTACACTGCAGTAAGGACATCCTTGCCATCCAGCCATCCTTCCATCAGTTTGTCTGCCATTTCACTTTGCTTTCATTTGGCAGCAACTTGTACTCATTAAAGTTTTTCCATTGTTGCCGGATGGCAGGCAATGTTACCACCAATCCACGGCACACGCATCCAACCGCCCAAGGCGCCCAAGGAGCCCGGTGGGTGGTCTGGTCTTTTTGGGGTGGCTCTGGTGTCGGGAGTGGAGTGTGACCCACAATCACAGTTTTCCGAACGTCAGAGGAGGCGCCTGGTTGGCGAAATTTCCCAGCCACAGTGTCCCAGCCAACAACGCGTGGGAGAGTAGTTCTTTATAAGAAAATATAATGGTTGGAATGGAAATACTCTAGAAATTGAAGAAAATATTTAAGAAACTCTTTAAAAACTAATAGAATAACAAATTTTTGAAGTTTTTTTTCCAAATAAACTTTAAATTCAAAGGAAAAAAGGAAATAAAACTTGAAAACTTTTTAGAAAACAGTTTTTTTAACTAATAAATTCCCATTTTTTAGTTCTAAAAGTAAATATAGACCATTTTAAGAAGCTTTAACGATTCATCCATAAAAGATATCGTTTCGCGGTTATGCCTAGAATCCTAAATCCTGCAAATTCCCATCCTGCCCTAACCCCATCTATTGGATCCATTTCATGTCGTTGCTATAATTTGGTACAAGCCCAAAAAACCGAATCCTTGAAGTAAACAGCAATTTCCGAAAATAAACCCATTCGAGCGATTGCCATTGCGTGTCCAAACAATCGTAGCCGCAAATCGCACTCCGGCAGAAACGGAGACGGAGTCAGAGACGGAGCCGGAGTCGGAGGAGGAACCACATCCGGCACTTGCCTGCCGTAATATTGTGCTTTTGGTATTTTGTTAACTTTTCGGGCTAATCGAATCTAATTGAATGCATAAATACACAAATAAATCAATTTAATTACAATTCAGGCAACAAACACGCACACTTACACTCGAGTATCCTAAATACGATTATTATATTGTATAAATATAAGTTATACTATATATAAACCTTGGTAATGTCTTCAGTATACGAGTACCTCCAAAAAAAAATATTATATATATTATATAGTAAAAGGATTAATAAATTAATTGCCGGAACGAGTGATTGAGTGGCTTGAGGTTTTGGCACTACTCCCTAGCTCAAGGGGTATTCACTATTATCCTGGAAACCATTTCAAAAATTTTTATACAAAACTGCTCCAAACCAAACTTTAATGTACGGTCCTTTATAAAATTCTTCCTTTATGTACATTGAACTGTCGGGGCTTAAACTAAAAACTCGTCAAAGTAGATTCAAATTAATTCTAAATTGGTTTTAACATTGCAGTGTTTCAAGAAATGATTGTTTTCCAAAATGCATTTCGTTAAAAGGTAAAAAAAAAAAAAAAATTATAAAAGATACGTGGAGGTAGTTACCAGAAACACATTAAATAAATCATTGAATAAATGCTCGTTATGTAAAAACTATCTTGTACAGATTTCTCATTATAGAAGACGAAAAAAATCATAACTTTTCTAAGACTATAATGATCATTGACACTCTGGGGAGGAGACATTAAAGACAATTTACAAGACTCTTGGGATTTAATCCGATTAGGAATGATGGGATTGAGAAGATCACTCCATGAGGTGACCAGTGACCAGTGACCAATGACCAGTGCGAATACCCCTTTTACTAACTAAATACATATCTACAGATCAGTCGTGTTTAGTTATCAAGTTGGTTTAGTTGGGTTGAGCGCCTCCGGGTAGAAGTCGCGGTAGGCGAAGCTCTCGATATATTCCGGGCGATGGCAGGCGAACAGGTGGTGGGGTAGCTCCTTCTGGGCGTACTTCTCCAGCGCCTTGCGCGTCTTCTCCAGTAGCACGGATTCGTCGAATTTGACGCGCTGCACTGTGGTCTTCCGGAGAATGGTCTGCACAAACTGCGACCACACCGAGCCTCCGGCTTCCTCCTTGTCTTTCTCCGCCAGGGAAGCAGCTTCTGGCTCTTTTGGATTTGGATTCTCCGGTCCTGGCTGCTGCTTTTGCTCTATTTTTAGTTGGCCTTGCACTGCCGCGGCTTTGGGTTCCTGAACCCGATTGGCAGCATCTGGAGGATCAACCTCTTCACTTGTTCCCGGCGTAATGTCCTGCATAATGGTTTGCAGGCGATCCACAGTCTCGGCCATGCGTTTTCGGAAATCCACGATTCGCCGGGCATAGCGGAAGAGTTCCCGCTCCTCCGACGGCTTCAGGGGTCTCAGGTGCTCCACCTGGCCCATTTCCTCGGGTTGCAGCAGTGGCTGGAAGCGAGTTGCTGCCTCTGCACTGCCGCTTATAAAAATCCTATGGGCAAAATCCTGCATGGCCGTAGTATTGGCCATGGCTATGACGTAGCCCATTCGAGCCTTGGAAATAGATTCTCTTATATGCGATGAGGTATTTGTATCATGCCGGTCCAGGCTCTCCAACACCTCCGACAAGTAGCTCCGCAAACGCTCTCCATCGACCTGAAATCCGAGCAAACCCAATTCCTTGATCAACCGGATATTGGCAGCGTACTGCTGTTCCAGTTCGTAGAGCTGCCACAGGGACCGCATCCGGGACTCGTACTCCTTCTGGGCACTGGTGCCCAAGACGTTGGTAATGTTGCCATCGTACAGCTGCAGTCCCCGGATGAAAGCCACGTCCATGGTGAAGTTATTCATAAATGCGAGGACATATTTCAACGTGTCGGCAACGCTGGCGAAGTTTTCCCGCCGCTGGGCAAAGAACTCGTCCAGATCACTGACCGTCAGCTGGTTTCTGGGCACTTCGCTGCGCTGCAGGCTCTGGTTGAGCTCCCGCTCCTCGCGAATCCTCTCAAAATTGCTGACCAGCAAATCCCCCGCCGGTTGATGAAATTCATCGAAAACCTCGATGTCTACGGCCAATGTGGGGCTGTGCTGCTCGCGATCCCTCATATTCGTACGGCTCTGCTCCATTTCGGACTCCTGCTGGGGCTGGAAGAGCCCATGATAGCTCTCCGGCTGGCACTGCGGCACCCACTGATCCTGCACCTCCATCTGCCGCTTCCGACTCCTCTCGAAAATCGCCTGCGCGCTGAAACGTTGCAGATCCAACGTGGCATAGATGTCCTCCTTGTGGGCGTGGCAACAGTGCAGGGCAGACATGTCCATGGGATGGGCCTCGGTGTTGAATATATACGCCCCGGCCTGGACCACGCACACATCGTCCTCGGTGGAGAGCAGTTCGCCACCGATGCCATCATTATGCAGGAAGTTCTCCTCGTCGAAGAGCAGGTAAAGGTATTTGCTCGTCTCCGCTAGGAAAAAGGACTCCATCCGGTTCTCCTTCTCGTGCGTCACAACGTTGCGAATCTAAAAGAAGCTAATATGATGAAAAAGGAACGTAATCTTATCTAATAATTCCTACCGTGGCATAGCCACACTTGGTTTTGGCACTAAACTCAAGGGTCTCGAGCATGTGCTCGCCCAGCTCCAACAGGTACTCGTTCCTTGTGGCCCGATACAAGTACATGGCCGACTCGATGAGCTCCGGACGCAGGGGATAGACTTCCCGATTTGGTGAAGCCTCGCCAGCAGCTATGTTGTAGAATTCCGGCAAGAAACCATACTTTTTCCACACGCCAATGTATCGGGTTATGGTGCGCACCGCCGGCTCCGTGTCCCCGATGATACTCAAGATCCCTGGCCAAAAGGCCTCCAGGGACTGAAACACGGGAAGGGTGACGTGGCCCTTATTCATTCCAACCCACACGTACCAGTCCTCCTTCCGCATGTACTTGTCGATGGCTGCCCGGGCCTCGTGGAAGAGCTCCAACAGCTCTGGCCGGTTGAGGAGCATCGCCGCCTTGACCAGATACTCGAAAAGAGAATCAACTCCCGCTCCTATGCCCGAATCCAGAGCTGTCCAGCGGCCGCTCTGCACATCGATGTGATTGCCAAAGAGTCCGATAGACGAGCGATGGTCCCATAGGGCGTGGACCGCCTGCAAGGCCACCTCTTCGTAGATGCTATTCCCCGTCAGCCGGCTCAGGGTGCCGAATTCAATCAGGAAGGTTCCCACTCCAGCCGTGCAGGTAACCGAGGTCTCTCCCTTGGGCACACCATACCGAAGATTGACCGTGCCGTATGGCATTCCCGTGTTCGTGTCGAAGGCAGGCAGCAAACGCCGGGCCACGTCCTCGGCCAGACGAAGCAGCGGACCCTGGCATGGCCATCCCGCCTCCAGCTTCACCCCGGCCTTCTTCGAGAGCAGGTGGGCGGAGAGTAGGCCACCGACAATGCGGATGTTGGTCTCGAAAACCGATACATTAATATCCCTATCAAAGTTCATTTTCTGCTCCAGCAACTGGCTGACTCGCCGGAACTCTGAGAAGTTTCCCATGACAGCGAGGGTGTCCAGGGCGTCAATTAGTGTCAGAGAGTAGCTGCCCCAGGTGTCGTGGCCATCGCAGGTCAGCGGACGCAGCTCATCGTAATTGGAGGCGTGCCTTAAGTAGCCATCGTAAGCGTGCTGGAACATCCGACGCACATCCTCCCTAAAAAACAAAGACAATTTTTAACAGAAAATCAAATTAGAAGAGGCATCACCTACCTTAGTTCCAGCTTTCGTGCCTTGGAGTATTGCTTCTGTCCACCAACATCTCGAATTGCCAGCAGCAGGAGGCACAGGATAAGAGCGATGCAGGCGTGGAACCCGGAAAGTCGGTGGCGCTGCATTTTTGGTCAGTCGGTGTGTCAATCGGTGGCGTTAATTCAATTACCGGATGGGCATGGTCAGTGGACTATAGCCAGCGTGGATGTGGGATATGTGGAATTCGAATGCGGCTACGTCGTCGCAAAATCAAAACAAGCAGCGAATAAGCCGACCATTAAGGTCGATGGATACCCTTTTCGAAAAATTTGAGATTGTTTTCAAGCCGGTTTATTACTTTTTTCTGTTAAAAAAAAAATGCTTATTTGAAACTCAAACTCTTATAGGTTTTTAAGTTGAAACATTTTTAATCCCAAATAATACTAAATATTTGATTGTTTTTATACCGAATATGATATATAATTGTTATGCTTTCTCTTAGGGTATTAACAGCTGTTTCCCAAAAACCTATCGGAAAGTAATCGTTAGGGTAGTCTAATTGCTAGAGGACAACTATAACTAACTACAAAACCGTTGAGAAAACTTAATGCTCCAAAAAAAATGCTCATAAATGAAGAATAATGTTTTAAATAGAAAAGTAACTATTTGCAATGGTATTGCATTGTAATTAATAGAAAAATATAACCCCGATTGTTAGTACCAGAATTACGCGGCACGCGCGCCTTTTCTACGCCACATGCTGGCAACCCTGCTCGTGTGTTTCTCTGCTGGCCATTCAAAAGTGTGTGTTCGGTGCAAATTTAGAGTTTAAATTCAAAATAAACTGTGAAAGAGGCCTCCAACACTCCATAAATTGTCCAAAACGGTGAGTTAACCCCATCCGTATTAATATTATTATCGGAGATCCACTGGGCGCGCCCAGAAAGTACAGTTTATATGTTTGCGACTATTGCAAACATCCGAACGATCCACTTTCTGGCCCATGGTTCGTCACGACTTGTAGTTTAGTTAAAAGCCAAAGAAATGAAAATGAAAGTTTATAAATAGCAATCTAATTAAGTGTAGTCTATTTACAATTAATTTGTTTCCTTATAATTGCTTCGTTTGGCGTAACGCTTTTTGCCTGCGAGCTACTGTCCGTTGGGCAAAAAGTAACAACATTGTGGGGTAAAACATGTGGACGTGCCACTTGTGAGTTGTTACTCGTTAAAAAAACCCGCCCAACTAACTTAACACTTTATTGAGTAATTGAAAGTGAGGTATTCACCGCCTACTAGATGTAAATCTATAAAATAATTAACAATTGGAGGAAAATATTAAATTTTTAGTGCAGGGTTGTCGCCCTTTGCATGGCAATGGCCGTTGTCGATAGACCGTCGTGGACGGTGTGGCAATACTATGAGGGGGACGGCGAAAAGTTATCGAAAATTTTTTAGCCCACGGTCGATAAAACATTTTCCTGTGTGCCTCTCGTCGTGTACAAAAAAAAACCTACAATATACAAAAAAAAAAAACACACAAAAAAATAGTAATAATAAGGAAAATACATATAGGAAAATCTAGCGTAAAGCAGCGGGCGTTCGGTGGCAGTGTTTTTTTTTTGCTATCGACAATGTGGAGTGCGCTGTAAATGTAGGAGAGAAACGGAAACGAAGGAGAGTTTCGCCAAAGTTCTGGTCAAAATGGAAATATGCATAATACGAAAAAGTACCCAGCAGCAGCAGCACCAATAACACCAGCAACAACAACAAAAACTAAACAAAAAACAACAACAATAAAATTGTGACAAAAAAAAAAAAAAAGTAGCAACAACGTGTATGTGTGTGTGTGTTGTGTTTGTTGTTGTTGTAATTTGGAAAAGCGTTCGGGGGGTGGTGTGTGTTAGCCCATAAATTAGAATCGGATACGGATTGTCGATTCGATTTTTTTTTGCTTTGGCCTGCAACGACATTGAAGTACGCTACTGGCTACTGGCTACTGGCTACTGGCTACTGGCAGCAATCTGGAAGCAATCAGCATGCTTTCTAAAGCTACGGACCAGGATCAATAATCAACCTCTTAGAGACTTGGATCGAAGACAATAATAATAAAAAAAGCAAGGCCATAAACGGAGACGGAGTCGAAAATCAAAGGAGGAATCACGCGCCGCGCCAGCACCTAAAACGGAAAACCGCAGAAAAAATGTTAGCTAAAAGCCAACTTATCTACGATTATTAATTGTTTGTCCCTCTGTGTGCGTGTTTACGAATATTAAATATAAAATATACAAAAATATATAATATATATTAGATATATTAATACGATCTAATATTTGTACACATCTGTATCCGTTTTTGTTCGAAATTGCGATGTCTGTCTGTCTGTCTGTCTCCCATTAATTGATCGTCTTTCAATTGGCGACAACTGTCTCTAACCCCCCCCTTCTATATATATATATATATATATATATCCGATTCTATGTCATATACTCCAGCGTAACCGCATACCGCATCTCCAAGGTCCGATCCGATGTTTATATATATATATATTGTATAACCCTCTGCTGCCACAGCCGCCTCCCATGTTTATCTTTGGACATTCCAAAGTGGCTGTCTGGGAACGGTAGTACCCACAAGAGGCAGGTAGAGTTATTACAGTGTACAGTGATAACTGCTCAGGAGGGACTACTCACTCCGATAAGAGCGAACCCCAACAAGTGTGCGGACCGGACCTGTTGGCGAGAGAACCTCAACCTTATCGGGCAAAGATTTACGATCGCCTTCGATCGGCGTATCCAAACTCTCTAAAAGGGGAATTTCTATCAGTACCTTATCTGGGAAAGATTTACGCAGTGAAAATCCTTAAATAGCTCTATCAAAATCATGTTTATTCATGCAAAAAGTTTACCATTTTCTGTACTTTTTATTAGATCACGAATTTCTTGTTTTTAGGCAGAAGGAAGGAAGGTTTCTATACTTTTTATGTTCTCTATCAGTCCCTTATCTGGGAAAGATTTACGCAAGGAAATACCTTTAATAAGTCTATAAAAATCATGTTTATTCTTGTCGCAATGTCGCAATGTCTCAATGTTTGCTATTTTCTGACAAAGGAAGGTTTCTTTACTTCAAGAATCAAGGATTATATACTTTTTTATACTCTTTTATGGTTTAGCTTAGAATTTAATCAGAATTCAGTTTAGAATTAATTATTTCCAAACCCAAGATGGAAATAACCTTGAGTGAGTCACCGATTAGCAGCTTTCACTGTACCAAGCACCACGCACAAGGGACAAGCAATCCAAGTCAACTATAAACACAAATAGTTGTATATTCCAACAATCCCATCTCCATAATCCATTCCCATTCCCATTCCCACTAACCCACTACTCCATTTCCCATTTCCTACTCCATTTCCTTCTCCTTCTCCAGTTCCTCCGTCTTTTGTAATCGGAGGCCAGCGAACACATTTTGTTCACCCACTAATCATTTTTCCAGAGCACCCAAAATCAGTCTAAACAGACAGACGGAGGAGGAGCAGCTGCTGGAAGAGCAGATCCTAAAACTAAACCCACAACCACGACCATGGTGAGCAACAATCTGGTGGTGCCGGTGATGCTGTGGGGACCCACGGCGCCCACCCACTGCATCTCGAGCGTGTTCCTGTCGGACGACCAGTGCACCCTGGTCACCGGCTGTTACGATGGACAGATCTGCCTGTGGCAGGTGGAACCCACGACCCTAAAGATGTCGCCGCGATGCCTCCTGGTCGGTCACTCGGCTCCAGTACTGTGCCTGGTGCGAGCCTCCCTGCTGCCGGAGAACAGCTTCCTGGTTAGCTCCTCGGAGAACGGAGAGATGTGCACCTGGGACCTGACAGACGGCAAGTGCATGGAGGCGGTGAAGCTGCCGCAGGTTCACACCCAGATCCAGAGCTATCACACCGCCAACAGCGAGGATGTGCGTCTCTTCTGCATCGGCTACTATGCCGAGATCATGGTCATGGATCCCTTCAGCCTTGAGGTCATCTATGTGCTCAGTTCCAAGGTGAAACCCGACTGGATCTCCGCCATTCACGTCCTGCGTCCCATGCGGCGCAAGGATGACGTCGTCCTGGCCATCACCACAACAGGCACGGTCAAGGTGTGGACACTGACGGGCAACGAGAACAAGCATGCGGAACCCATCTACGAGAACGAGTCCAAGGAGATACGCTGCTTGAATGCCATCACCATGAACTGTTGTGCCCAGAACCAGAGGACCGTCCTCCTCGTTTGCACCAAATACTGGCAGATCTACGATGCTGGAGACTTTACGGTCCTGTGCTCCGTCATTGCGCCGGCCCGGGAGCGCTGGCAGGGCGGGGACTTCATCACCTCCGATCGGGTGATGCTCTGGACCGACGAGGGCAAGGGCTACCTCTACAAATTGCCAGCCAACTGCATTCCCGACAACAAGGAGTTCCACTCGAAGAGCGTCGTGCGCGATGCTCCCTACCTCTACTACGTCCTCCAGCATGCCGGCGACAAGGTTCTGTCCTGTCCGCCGGCCATGAAGCTGCTCCAGGGCGCCGCCGGCCAGCACAATCTGCTGCGCGGCGACTCCGAGGGGTATATTTCGGTGTGGAATGTGCCGGAGGTGCCGCTGGACAACATCAGTATCCTGCAGGCCAAGCAGATGCCGCCGCGGGTGCTCAAACCGCATGTTTGCACCTCCCTGGTGGAGGCCTGGTCCATTATGGATCCGCCGCCGGTGGGCATCCTCGACCAGCTGTCCCGGATCACAGAGTCGCCGGTGAAGCTCACCTCCAGCATCTACCTGCCGCAGCAGAGTCGTCTGGTGATTGGCCGCGAGGACGGTAGCATTGTCATTGTCCCAGCCACCCAGACGGTGATGATGCAGCTCCTGGTGGGGATCAAGCAGAACTTTAGCGACTGGCCATCGCACCAGATCCTGTACGGGCATCGCGGGCGGGTCAATTGCCTCCTCTGCCCCTCGATGGTGCACTCGCGGTACGAGAAGTCGCACCTCCTCTCCGGCGGCATCGATTTCGCGGTCTGTCTGTGGGATCTGTACAGCGGCAGCTTGCTGCATCGTTTTTGCGTCCATGCCGGGGAGATCACCCAGCTCCTGGTCCCTCCCGAAAGCTGTAGTCCGCGCATCCTCAAGTGCATCTGCTCGGTAGCGTCGGATCACTCCGTCACTTTGGTTTCCCTGCAGGAGCGCAAGTGCGTCACCCTGGCTAGCCGCCACCTCTTCCCGGTGGTGACCATCAAGTGGCGTCCCCTCGATGACTTCCTTATCGTCGGCTGCTCCGATGGCAGTGTCTATGTCTGGCAGATGGAGACGGGCCACCTGGATCGCGTCCTCCATGGTATGCTGGCCGAGGAGGTGCTCTCCGCCTGCGATGAGCAGGCCGAGGACGGTGTCGGAGGCGGCGGAGGCGGAGGCAGTGGCTCCAACGGTGCCTCCTCCGCCAGCGAAATGGGCATGGCCAATCCCGCGGTGCACTTCTTCCGCGGCTTGAAGTCCCGCAACATGAACGCCATCCGTCATGCCACGCAGAGGGGCATCAACCAGCTGCAGCAGCTCCAGGGCCACAATCAGGGCAACTTTGACTTCCTCATGAAGCACCGCAGCAATCCTCTGGTCATCCAGGGTCTGCGCACCAACCCCAAGGACGCCGAGAGCCACATCCTCTTCTTCGACATCGAAGGATTGATCTTCGAGCTGCACAGCGAGGAGTACGCCCAGATGACGCCCGCCACCCTGGAGTCGCTGGGGGTGCACCTGAACAACACCAAGGATGGCAAGTCCATGCATCTGGATGCCAGCAAGAAGATCGGGGACTTCTTTAGCAAGGTCAAGAACAAGGCTGTGGACGTGGAGAAGATCCTGAAGGACAAGGACAAGCACGGGTTGGTGCAGAAGTTCAAGGAGAAGACGGAGATCGTCGAGAAGAAGGTGCAGGCCAAGGTGGAGAGCCTTCAGAAGGCGGTCGAGACGCACGAGGAGCAGCAGGATCTGAAGAGCAAGATTGCCTCCAAGATGGAGGTCACCCACGTGATGGAGGTGGCCCAGTTACTGCTCTCCCTGCTCCATTCTTGGGGCCTGGATCCGCACCTGGACAAGATGTGCGAGACCCGGTTGGGGCTGCTCCGTCCCATTGTGCCCATCTCGTACGGAGTGCTCTCCAAGGCCGGCTACATGTCCTTGCTGCTTCCGACCTGGCAGAACAACTACGACATACCGCCGGGCATCCAGCTGCCCTCCAGCTCCAAGAAGCGTCCCCTGCCGGAGGAGCTGCAGCGCCTGGAACACCTGACGGCCGTCTTCACGTCGCGCCTGCACTGGGAGCTGAGCACCACCCTGACCACCAACCACATCCTGGCCCTGGTGGCCATGTCCAACACCCTGCTCTCGATGAGCGCCGCCTCCTTCCTGCCGGACAGCGAGAAGCACAAGAAGCTGCAGAAGCTAGCGCAGCGCACCGACTCCACTCTGAGCAATGAGGAGGAGCGCGAGGAGCTGATGGCTCACCATGTCTCCCAAATCAAGCACGCCTGGAGCCTGCTGGCCACCCACCACTGCTTCCTGCTCCCCGACAAGATCGAGGCCCTCGAGCCGAAGAAGTTCAAGCGGCCGCAGGTGGAGATGATGGTCAAGCGCTGGCAGCATCATTGCATCGAGATCCGGGAAGCGGCCCAGCAGATACTCCTGGGCGAGCTCACCCGGATGGGCAAGAAGGGACGCAAACAGCTGGTGGAGAGCTGGGCCCAGTACCTGCCCCTGTACACCCACACGGAGCCCATTGTGGGGGCTCAGCAGCAGCTGGCTTTGATTAGTCAGGCGCCTGGCCAGAGCTCGGGGTCTGGCAACGGTGGAGGAGGTGGTGGCAATGCCGGTGGAGTGGGATCCGGTGGCGGGGGAGCCAACTCGGGCGTGGGTGGTCCGCAAGGCAATGTCTCTGGTGGGGACTCCCACCAGGACGAGGACTACGAGGAGGAGGAGATCATAAGGAAGCCATCCAGCCTGTCCGAACTAAAGCGCAAACAGACCACGGCCGTGATTCTCCTGGGAGTGATAGGCGCCGAATTTGGGCAGGATATATCGCAGGAGTCGCCGAATCACCGGGGCAGCATTAGCCTGGCCACCGGAGCTAGTCTGACAGGAGGGGGAACCGGCGGAACCGGCGAGCGCCGGAAGTCCAGTGTGGTGGAGGGCTTCGGCATCGCCAACAACCTGGCGCGGCTCACGTCCATGGCCCTGGCCCATCTCCTGTATGCCCCGCCCTCGCCCAAACTGCCCCAGTACACGCCCCTGCGGCGGGCGGCCATCGATCTGCTGGGTCGGGGATTCACCGTCTGGGAACCGTACCTGGACGTGTCCAAGGTACTGCTCGGCCTGCTGGAGATCTCCTGCGAGGGCAAGTCCGTGCCCAATCTGAACTACAAGTTGCCACTGACGCCCCAAGCGGATGCCTGTCGGACGGCCCGGCATGCCCTTCGCCTGATAGCTACCGCCCGGCCGGCGGCCTTCATCACCACCATGGCCCGGGAGGTGGCCCGCTACAATACGATGCAGCAGAACGCCCAGTCCATCAACACCCCACTGACCCAGTCTGTCCTGCACAAGGCCAAGGGCGAGATCCTGCAGTGCGTCGAGATGCTGATCGACAAAATGCAGTCGGAGATTGCCGGCCTCCTCGTCGAGGTGATGGACATTGCCCTGCACTGCGTGGACAGCAACGAGCTGAAGAGCCACGGCCTAGCGGAGCTCTGTCCCGCCATCTGCAAGTTCAATCAGATTTCGCATTGCGGGCAGACGCGAAGGATCGCCGTGGGTGCCAACAGCGGCAACCTGGCCATCTACGAGCTGAGGCAGAACAAGTGCCAGATGATACCGGCCCACACGCATCCGATTACCTCGCTGGCCTTCTCGCCGGACGGCAAGTACCTGGTGTCCTACTCCTGTGCCGAGAACCGGCTCTCCTTCTGGCAGACCTCGACGGGAATGTTTGGGCTGGGACAGTCGCAGACGCGCTGCACCAAAGGCTACTCGACGGCCCCCATTCCGGATGTCTCCCGCTTGAATCCGATGCGCCTGGGCAGGCTGGTGTGGATCAACAATCGGACTGTCACCTTAATGCTGGCCGATGGCTCCGAGACGCGGTTCAATGTCTAAACAAAAAGAGAGTGGGTGTCCTGGTACCCTGGTACACGGGCGTAGACGGGTGGGATGGATACAATATACGAGTAGAATGTTATTAGGCAATCAGTGCGGGCTTCAAAAGCCGCTAGGATGGAGGATGGAGGATGGATGGAGGACTCGCAGACAGGACTCGGAGGAGCAGAAACGACAAAACAATAATTATTCAAAAATAAAACAAAAATAAAAACAAGGCAAATGAAACAAAGAAAAAGCTAAGCATAATTAAGAAAAACAAAAATTAACGCAAAAACGTCAAATAATAGAAAATCTAAGCAAGATTCAACATGAAAAAACATGAATAAACATGAAAAAACATGAATAAACATGAAAAATCATGAAAAAAACATGAAAAATCATGCACAAACATGAAAAAAAAACATGATAATACACGAAAAAAGGAAGCAAATTCAAGGCAAATTTTGTTATTTATTTATACATATATATATTCCCCGTATATATATATATATATACTTAACCTATATATATACCCCGTATCTGTATGTATTTTAATGTATTACACGATTTTAATATTCCCCACTGCGCTGCTTCGTCCATTTTTTAATAATTTTTTTTTTTACCACAAACCACACACAATCCACGTGTTTGTTTCTTCTGTTTGTTGTTATTTCCCCAGCGAGACAGATAAACTATAACTAATAAATCCAAATATTAACAAAATAAACAACAAATTAACCAGAAAACAAGTAAAAAGGAAAGAAAAAGTCAGAAAAAAAAAAACAAAGATTGAAAAGCTGTTATTATTATTACAAGAGAAAACTATTATTATTACTATTGTATGCTGCTATTATTATTGATATTTGTTATGCCTAATGTATTGTTATATATATATATATCTAAAAAAAAAAAACAACAAGTTTCAACAAAAGTTACGAAAAAAAAAAACCACACACAAAAAAAACAAAAAAAAAGAAAACTTAAAAGTCGATAGAAGAGTTTTTTTTTTTTTATTATTATAAAATATTATTGTAATTCCTATTCATCTTTCGATGTAATATTTCTGCTTAAGAGTGTGTAAAAAGTCTTTGTTGTTCTGTGAAAAATTGTATAGGAAAATCTGTTTATAAAAATACACAAAAAAAAAAAAAAAAAAACAAAATGCAAATATAATTCACACACATTTGAAGATAATTTATTTCGTGGGGGCAGAAAACTGTCAACTGTCAAGCCCAAAACTGTACGACTGTACGACGAGACAAGAAAAACACTATTTATCCTATATATTATATACAATATATATATATATATATATATATATATATGTAAATGCAGATGCATTATGTACATATATAGAAAAAGAAATACCTAAATGAATTATGAAACGAGAAATTTGCAATATGTGTTCGTTTATTATTATGTATTTAATACATACGCCAGGTTTTGTGCTTGATTTCAATTACGAATTATGAAATATGAGATCCTTCAATCAAAGTATTACACAACAAAAAAAAAACGATAATGATTAAACAAGAAAAACGGAAGTAAAACAATTATGTACGGAGTATACAACAAATAAAGTCAACCAAACATGAGCAATTAACGGTCTATTGATGAGCTTTTTTCGTAGAGGAGAACGGGCAGACTGGTCGGGCAGTGTGACCAGGCCAGTATGTGATTGTTGGTTTTAAATATTCAAGCAAGTTTTCAATTAAAAATATGATTTTCTTGGCCCCAAATCTGGAAATTCTAATTCTTCAATTCTTCCAAATGATTCTCATGATTAAAATGTGTTTCTTTTTCGTGGAGAAGAACGGGCAGACTGGTCGGGCAGTGTGACCAGGCCAGTATGTGATTGGGTTTTAATATTCAAGCAAGTTTTCAATTAAAAATATGATTTTCTTGGCCCCAAATCTGGAAATTCCAATTCTTCAATTCTTCCGAATGATTCCCATGATTAAAATGTGTTTCTTTTTCGTAGAGGAGAACGGGCAGACTGGTGGGGCAGTGTGACCAGGCCAGTATGTGATTGAGTTTTAATATTCAAGCAAGTTTTCAAGTAGCAAGTAGAAAATATCGAAGCCCCAAATCTGGAAATTCCAATTCTTCAATTCTTCCCAATGATTCTCATGATTAAAATGTGTTTCTTTTTCGTGGAGGAGAACGGGCAGACTGGTCGGGCAGTGTGACCAGGCCAGTATGTGATTGTTGGTTTTAAATATTCAAGCAAGTTTTCAATTAAAAATATGATTTTCTTGGCCCCAAATCTGGAAATTCCAATTCTTCAATTTATCCGAATAATTCTCATGATTAAAATGTGTTTCTTTTTCGTAGAGGAGAACGGGCAGACTGGTCGGGCAGTGTGACCAGGCCAGTATGTGAGTGTTGGTTTTAATATTTAAGCAAGTTTTCAATTAAAAATATGATTTTCTTGGCCCCAAATCTGAATATTTTAATTCTTCAATTTATCCGAATAATTCTCATGATTAAAATGTGTTTCTTTTTCGTGGAGGAGAACGGGCAGACTGGTCGGGCAGTGTGACCAGGCCAGTATGTGATTGGGTTTTTATATTCAAGCAAGTTTTCAAGTAGCAAGTAGAAAATATCCAAGCCCCAAATCTGGAAATTCGAATTCTTCAACTCTACCGAATAATTCTCAAGATTAAAATATGTTTCTATCGAAATTTCAGGTCGAGAATGCCCGTCGCAGAGGTACCGAAAAGCGGCCGGGGCAGGAAGCCGGCTATGGTTATTACGGCTTCCACATCCGCCGCTGCCGCCGCCGCCAGGAGGCAGAAGGAGAGCAATGCCGCTGCCTATGCGGCGCTCAAGAACGAGGATGAGGACATGGAGACGGCCGCCGCGCCCAGAAGAGGCAGCCGGGAGATGGACCAGGACGACGACAATGAGCACGAGGAGGGCGACGACAATGAGCACGAAGGTGGCGACGGCGGCGACGACGAGGAGGATCTGGCCGATGAGGAGGATCTGGACGAGGAGCCGGACAGTAATGAGACCAGCGATCCGGAAGAGCCGCCGGCCTTCAGTCTGGCCACATTGGGACTGCAGCGCGTGGGCACGGTTCCTCCACCCAAACCGAAGGTCGCCAAGGCACCCATCTTAACTCTGAATGCCCGCGGAATGCCGGCCAGGATTAGGAAGAAGAACCGCCTGTTCTATGACGAGAACATCATCAACGATGACAAGCCGCTGCGCATGAGCCTGGCGCCCAAGCGGATGCCCGGCAGGCCGCCCCTCTCCGCCGGCGGTGGCTCCGCCCACAAGACGCCGCTGACGCCCTCGAAGGTGCTGAAGAAGCGCAAGGGCGTCGTCTCCCGGTACATGCGCTCCAACGACCAGAGTGACAACAGCACAAACTCCCATGGCAAGGATCAGCTGATGAAGATCAAGAAGACACCCTTGAAGAACTCCGCCAGCACCAAATATATGGCGGGTGGAAAGTTATCCGCCTCCGGGGGACTGCGAGGTCGTGGTAACCATGGCAAGGGCACGGCTGCCGCTGCTGCAGCTTCGGCCGCCGCCGAGGAAGCGGCCACCCAGGCGGAGGCCCAGGCCCAGGCCCTGGCCAACAAGCGTCTCGGACAGTCGATCGGCCTGAGGCTGCGCAATCTCCTGAAGCTGCCCAAAGCCCACAAGTGGGCCATTGCCGAGTGGTTCTACTCGTACATCGACAAGACCCTGTTCGACTGCCGGGACGAGTTCATGAACCACGTCGACGAGATAGCTCCCCGGCTGGGTACCCGGAAGCTGAACCGCCACGAATGGGTGAACATTAGGCGGAGGATGGGCAGGCCGAGGCGCTGCTCGGCGAATTTCTTTAATGAGGAGCGGCGGGAGCTGGACAGGAAGCGTCAGCTAATCCGCACCCTGCAGTCCCGCAAGCCGGGGGAGTTTAAGGACTCGGTGCTGCTGTCGGATATGCCGGACAAGATCCCGATGCCGCTGCCATTGGGCACCAAAGTCACGGCCAGGTTGCGCAGTCCGCAGGATGGAATCTTTGCTGGCACCGTGGCCGCCTACGATTCCCTCAACGCCATGTACCGCGTGACCTTTGAGCGACCCGGCCTGGGCACTCACGCCATTCCCGACTACGAGATCGTCTCGGAGAACTTCCACGAGATGCTGCCGCTGCACAGCTTCACCAAGGACTTCCGGCCCAATCTGATGAGCATCTACCAGACCGTGGGCACCACCAGTCTGGGCTTTACGGCTCTGGCCAACAATTACATGCTAAAGAAGGAGAAGGGATCCCCGGCGCCACCGGGCAGTGGACTGGGAGGCAGTAGCCAGGCGGCGGGCAACAACACTTACCCGAGTTCCCAGAAGCTGGCCACCAGCAATGCGGCGGCTCGGAACGCCCTCAGCATGAAGCTGAACAAGAGCGACCCGCTGCTGGGGCAGGATTCCATCAGCGAGAGTCCCATTCGGCAGCAATTGGTGCGCCATCACCACAACTACTCCAGCCAGCTGCTGGAGCACCTCGTCCACCTGGAGAAGCACATCCAGGTGAAGGCCGAGCGCATTCAGCGACTGAACAAGATGAACGCCACGGCGGAACTGGCCATGGGCGAGATGATAAGCCAGGA
Organism: Drosophila vallismaia; assembly: GCA_035047325.1. Classification (NCBI taxonomy): domain Eukaryota; kingdom Metazoa; phylum Arthropoda; class Insecta; order Diptera; family Drosophilidae; genus Drosophila; species Drosophila vallismaia. The sequence continues at coordinate 6,388,615 of JAWNPU010000025.1, read as the reverse complement.
CGAGAACGGCGATCGACATCGTCGCCAGATCGCCGACAACTTCCAGCGGCAGTATGCCTACAACATTGTCTCCATTGAGCGCATCAACGGGGAGCTCATGTTCGAGCTGACCAAGGTGCAGGAGTTGTCCACCAGCCTCACCCGGAATCCGAACGTCCAGGCCATGATCTCGCCCACGTATCTGCGGGAGGAGTGCCGCGCCAAGGCAGCTCACACCGTCGACTATTCGAACAAGGGCCTGGTGAAGAATCCCCGGATGATTGCGCTGCTCAAGAACCTCACCACGCTGCTGATCGTCACCCAGAGTCTGGGCGGGGACTGTGAGGCCACGGAGGTCAATAAAGTACTCGAGGGCTGCATCGAGGAGGTGCGCTCGAATCTCGTCTCGCTGGACAATCACGACGTGTTTCAGAACTGCGTCCAGATGCGGCTCCAGTACATTGCCATGGACATTACCCGGAGTCTGGAGGAGCAGACGCTGAGTCGCCTCAAGGACGAAGACGACGAGGAGGCTGGAGATGAGTCGGGCAGCTGTTCCAAGTCCGAAGACGATGCACAGGCGGCATCTACAAAGTCATCGGGCAGGAAGACGAAAGCAAAGGATCTGAAGGTTGCGAAAACGTCAAAACCGTCGAAAGTACAGAAATTGCAACTCCAACCAACCAAGGATATCAGCAAAAAGGAGGAGTCCACCAACAATAACGCCAACAATCCCGCGGATGAACAATCCCGCTCGCAGAAAAGCGAGCGCATGGACACGGAGGACGAGGAGAAGCTAGAAGACGACCAGAAGTCGCAACAGCAGGATCACACCGAGGAGGAGATCGACACCGAGGAGCATCATCTCGATCCGGAGGAGGAGCACTCGCCCAATCCGGCCACCACCGAGGACACCCAGATCACCATCGAGTCGATGAAGGAGTCCGAGGAGGAGTTTCAAACAGAAGAAGAGGACGAGGAGATGATCGGGCTGGAGCAGTTGAAAACGGACGAGGAGGACATGGATGCGGAGTGGAAGTAACCGACGTTTTTTTTTATATCTTATATATCTTTATATATATTTTTTTTAGTTACTTTTTTTTAACGATGTTTCAAGTTGAAGGAAATGAGTCCGAGTGTAAGTAAAAAGTTGTACTAGAATCGTTGCAATAAAAGGTGTAACAATGTAGCCAAGTCGTTGATGATTATCCTGCCGCAGGATACAAGGACATCCAAAATTTCTATAGATTTAATTGCGAAGAAAATCACGAATGTTTTCGATCCGTAAAACTATAATAAATAATAAATAGAAGATAAATGAGAAATCTTTAAATAAATGCATTAAAATATATTGAAAAACAGGTCTTTGAGTTTTTGAATTATTTTTATTAATTATCCTCGGAAAAGTATTTTTGTATCAAAAGGCTTGGCCTAATTCTAATCCTCATCCTCGTCATCGTCGTCATCGTCCTCCTCCTCGCTGGACTGGTCCAACCACTCCACCAGCTTGGCCAGGCTCTGGCGCAGCTGTCCGTGTTCCTCCTCGTCCAGCTGGCCGTACCAGGCTTGGATAGCGTCCTCCGTGACAAAGTCCTTGTCGTAGAGGTAGTGAACTACTTGGGAGATCTTCTCCCGCACTAGAGGATTCTCCTCGCACACATCCTGAGAAGGAAATGTACATAAAAACGGAATAGTTTCATAAATTATAAGCTAATCACCTCTAGGGCCTTGAGGCAGTCCAGCATGGCATCTTCGCTCTTTATATAGTTGGACACGACGGGTCCCAGCTGCTTGAAGGCGGCATTGATGGCCACCAGGACATTATTGTTGGCAGGATCCGTGATAGTCTGCATACCGAAAATGGCCTTTACCACATTAAAGTTAACCTCCTTGAGCGACATGTTGTAGGCGTAGCGCGAGGAGTTGATTTCCAGGATGAGGAAGTCCGGATTGGATTTCTCCCGGAAACCGCGTGTCAGTGAATCAATCACCTCGCCGAGGAAAACTAAAATGGGAAAGGATTTTCAATGGAAACGAAGGGAGGAAAGCATAAATATCCTGTCACTTACTGTTGGTGTCATCGGCCAGTGGAGAAACCGCACGAGAGGCGTCGTCATCATCCTCGCTAAGGTCGCTGCAGTAGCTGATCTCGTCCAGATGCCCCAGCAGGTCACCCATTTTGGGTATTCTGAGCATTTGCTGCGGCAGGATGTCCTCGCCGTCGGAGTCCTCGGGATCGCCAGTGGACATATCGCTGACGATGAAGGCCTTTGGTCCCAGGGGCTCCAGTTCCACTGGAAACGCATTAATCCTTGGGATTAAAAGTCTTTTGGAGGGGCTCATTCGGGACTCACCTGCTTCCTGCTCCTGTTCATCGATTTTTTGAGTACTGGGTGTACTGGTGATCAGGATACCGGCTATCTTCGTCTTGGCCGGGAGCTCGCTCTTGGCTCCCACCACACAGCCTCCGCTCACCACGCAGTCCTCGTTGATGGTGGCGCCCGCACCCACCACGCAGTGCTCAAGACGGCAATTGTCGTTGACCGTGACATCGGCCATCAGGAAGACATTGTCCAGGCGGCAGTTCTTTCCAATCCGACAGTTGGCTCCGATCACGCTGTCGCTGATGACGGCTCCCGCGTCCACGTGGCTGCCCGCCTGGATGACCACGTTCTCCTGCAGCGCCACCTTCGAGACGAACGCCTCGTGGCTCTTGTAGATGTTGTCCTTGTGGAAGACATACTGCTGCTGAAGCTTGTAGACACCCATGTCCGGCACCAAGGGATACGCCCAGCGATTGATAATGTCCCGTGACACCAGCTGGTAGGCTGGCCAATTGTTGACCCTGTGGGCGTATTGGGCATCCGGCAGCAGGGCCACATATATCCTACTATCTAGCAACTCCTCGTTGATCAGCAGGCCGCGCACAAAGTCATCGCGTGTCTGGAAGTCGAAATTGTCGCTGAACAAGGACAACATGGACGGGGAACCGATGGCGATCTGTGGATCCAGCAGGTTATGGTGCAGGGCTACACAGGAGTTGCCCAGGAAGACGTCCAGGGGTATTTGGTAGCGCGACTCCTTCTGGTGCATCTTCAAGCGCTGGTGGTAGTGCAACCGGTCGTTCCGCTTGTCCACGGCGATCAGAAGCTCGTTGCCGGTGCGCACATTGTTGGAGCATTCCTTGAACACCAGAGTGGCCGCTGTGCCCTTGTCGAATTTGGCCTGGCGCTTGTGCTGCTCCAGGACCGGGCGCAGATCAGCATTGGTGACAGTGTCGGCGCCTATGAGTATGAAGTTGCCACGGATCAGGGCCTTGGCGTCGAGATCTCGCATGGCATCGCCGAAACAGCGACATCCCTCGCCGCCAATCACATGGACAGTCATCTTGAAGGACCAGGAGGCATACGTGGTAATCCCAAACCTGCGAATTGAATCAAAAAAGTAAAATAAACTTGATATTGCATCATCTTCGTGGAAGAGCATCCTACTTGATGTGATCCCGAATGTCCTGCAGGTATAGGCTGGCATACACGAAGACCTCCTCCACGCCGCTGCGATTCAGGGCAATCAGCGCATAGTCCAGCATCTTCACGTTGACCAGCGGAAGCAGTGCCTGTCGAGAAGCCGGGAAAAGCTAAAGGTACCAGAAATCAAATGCCTCTCGAGGATTACCCACCGTGGAGCCCTCGTCCGAGAGCGGTTTGAAGTTCCACACATTGTTGTCGGCTATCAGGATAGCCTGCACTATTTCTTTCTCAAACTGAGCCATGTTTTCCGGTTAATATTTGTTGACTGGTCAAAACAAAACCCTGACAGGGTCTTTGCCACACGTTAATCGTTTCATCGTAACTCCCATCTCTAATAGTGAAGCGTGACAGCTGACGCGAAGGGCTGCAAATCTTGTTGGAATATTTGAAAATATTAGAAACATGTTTTTTTAAATAATATAGTTTATTTGTTTTTTTTTTCTATATATTTTACTGATAATAAACAGATATTAATTTTCTGCTAGCCATGGAATATCTTTAGTAACATTACTGAAAATAATATAAAATTTATGTAGTCTTCAATAATAAATTTTGATATTTAATAATGCTTAAATATTTAAAAAATTAAATATCAATATTTAAATGACTATATAATATTTTTAAGCATATCCTTCGGCTGGACTACGCATAGACCGCCTGGCCACACTGAATCTCTCAAGAAATCATCGATATTCCGATATAAATAAATATTTTCGACATCCCTAGAATCGGAATCGGGAATTATGCTGAAATGCTAAAACTGAATTTGATGTCGAAAATGCAGTCGAACTGCAATATGTGCTGGTCAACAATAAGCGAGGAGTAAACAATCTCAAATATCGGAAACGGAAGGAAAAGATAAAGAGGCAGCAGGCAGCAGGCAAGTGTGTGCAAGTGCAAGTTATAAAAAAATAATTGTAATGCACTCGTGTGTTCGGTGTGTGCGTTCGCTTGTATTTGTATGAGTGTGTTATCCAGGTGTGTGTTTCCGCGAGAGTCAGGAGAGCATAATTAAATTAAGCAAAGGTGTTACGTGCCCACGAGTGTGTGAGTGGGTGCGTAGGTGTCGTGGCTCTCTCTCCGCCTGCATCCTCTCCTCAAAAAATCTGTGTGTTCTTGAGTGTGTGTGTGTGTGTGTGTGTGCTCGCGTTGTGTATATACAGAGGGACAAAAAAATTCTAATAAGAATTATACGGTTATGGCCAAATTCCAACTAGACTTGGGGACACAAATTTTTGTTATCGCTGCTGCATCGCTCTATCTCCCTCTCGCTTGCTCGTTCTTTCTTCAGCCTCCAGCCCTCCCCCTATCTTGTCTGTCGTACTCCCTCTTTGTCGCTCTCCCTAGCGGCAGCTCGCCCTCTCTCTCTTCGACACTCTCTTGGCCAATGTAAAATGCGCTATCAGTAAAAAATACTAGCAAAACGTCGTACTACGAAAACGACGACGCATGACGTTTAAAGAGGCGGCGGATAGTGGGTGGTAGCAGTGGGTGGTGGGTGGTAGGTGGGTGGTATTTGGTACAGCGTTGCTTTTCCGGCTACTCCTTTCGACTTGATTCTCCGCTAAGTGGGCGTGTATGTGTGTAATAGCGGTAAATCCTTTTTTTTCTCCAAATCTTGATTATTATTTAACGGTTTTTTTTCAGTATTTTTAGTATTTTTTGTTGTTATCAAAGTTTATCTTAAAAGATTCTTTATAAATTAAAAAATAAAAAAAAATCAGAAAATAAAAATCTCGTCTGCCTCTTTTTGGATTCAATTTCTGCGCACAAGCAGCAGCGTAGGTGCCACCGGGGGGTGGGCCACTGGGCAGTGGGTGGTGGGTGGTGGGTGGTAGGCGATGGCGATGGCGGTACTAGGTGCTGTGGGGGAGGGGTGGTGTCAGGTGGGCGGCTGTGGGCGGACAGGACGAAAAACGGCGCACGCAACTGTCATTGACCTTCAATTGCATTCGTTGCAAGCTGCAGCCGCCGCACCCAAAGGTCATAGGTTGGGATGTGTGTCATCCAATTAATCAAAATTCAATTCCAATAAGAAGATTCTTTTTTAATTAGAATCGAAAAGAAAACAAAAAAAAACCAAAAAAAAAAGGGGAAAAAAGTGAAGTTTGTGAAAAGTTTAATTCGTTTTTGAATTAATTTTTTATTTAAATTTATTTTGTTAATAATTTTTTGAATTATATTCCCGTTAGGCGTTGCCTCTCACCTGGAGTCTCTTGCCCCGAAAATGGAATCGTCCATTAAGCTTAAGGACAGCAACTCCAATTGCAACGCGAATTCCAACGGCAATGTGGGAGCCGGATCGGGCGGAAGTGGCGGCGTCTGTGTCTCGAGCATCTGCAGCAGCGACAGCTTTAGCATCATGCCGCCGCCCCATCACGAGCTGGTCAGCGCCAACAGCATCGAGCTGAATGCCGCCGCCTCGCTGAGCGACGACAGTGGCGTCCCGCTGACCACCAACAGCTCCATATCCAGCGGCGACTCCTACCGCCTGGGCATGTGCAAGTTCGAAATCGAGGTAAGGATAATCAAGAATCCTTTTCTAGTTAGTTAGGTTTTAATAAGATTTCTCCCTCTCTCTGTAGATGGTGGAGAGTGATGGAGAGGTGTCGCAGTTCGATTCGCTGGACAACTGCTCGGAGGGCGGGATGAGTGCCGAGAACTTTAATACGCTGAAAAAGGGTCCTCTGGCTCCGATCGATCCGCCGCCCGAGTTCCAGGACTCGCCACAGACCACGTTGGTTCGGTCCATCTCCAAAAACATTGTGAACAGCCTGCGTCGCTGGACATCCTCTCAGTCCTCGTTCGAGCACCTCAAGGACGACGGAGCCACGATGGTGAATGGCCTGGCCACAGTGTCTGTCTTGCCAGAGGAACCCCATTCCCATTCCCATTCCCATTCCCACTCGCATTCCCATTCGCACTCTCACTCCCACTCCCACTCCCACTCCCATCCGCATCCGCCCAACTCCGAGTTGGTTTTGTTGCTGGCAAAGACGGCCGAATCCCAGCTAGATGCCCTGGATGGCCAGGCCCTGGGGCAGCTGAGTCTCAAGGAATCGTACGCGATCAACAAGCATCTCTACTCGAGCGACTCCATACTGAACAGTCACACGGACAACATCTACGATGAACCCAACAACATTGTGAGCAGTTCCCTGGGCAACAGCGTGGACATACTCGAGGAGGAGCAGTCGGAGGCCAGCAGTTGTTCGCCGCTGCCGTCGCCACCGCCTCCCGTTTCAATAGTTAAGATTAAGCAGACTTTGTGCCCGTATTACCAGGATCACACGCGATATTTTAAGGTTACTTTTTATTCCTTAGAATAGCATAAGAATTTAATAAAAAGTATCCCCTATTCGTAGGCGATTCCCACGGAACAGGACAGCATAGCCAGTGCCAAGGCAGCGGCTGCCCAGCAGCGATTCAACAGCGCCGGCCTATCGGAGATCCACGACTACGATTTATATTATGGAGCCCGACGCCAGCCGGCGGACAATAGCAGCCTTCAGCGGCGCCAGGCCTCTCTGTACAGCCCACTGGGCCACACCAGCCACTGTCACTATCACAATCCCAGCCACGGCGGCCACCACCACCACCACCATCATCACCACCATCACCACCAGCCCGGCTACGGCTACAGTCATGGCCATGGACAGAGGCCCAACTCCCGGAACTCTCTCAATAGCCGGCTGAGTAGTTCGCACAACTCCCTGAATGTCTCCTCCGCTAATAAGCCGGACGACTCGATATTCATCACGCAGGCCATGTCGCACGATGCGCTGTTTACGCGCGAGATCTCTGACTTTTATAATGTGCCCATCGACTCGGACATCTATGCCTTTCCCGTCGACATGATCGAGCAGCAGCAGCAGCAGCAGCAGCAGCTGCTGGATAAGGAGCAGGAGCAGCAGAAGCAGAAGCAACAGCAGAAGAGCTCCGGCTCCACGTATCACAAGGCCAGCAGGAGGAATAAGCGGAACAAGCGCAAGCAGCGTTATGGGGGCTCCGGCACCAGTGCGGGCACGGAGACCAGCGACGGGGAGCCGGAAAAGGGCGGTGGGAAGTCGCATGGCGGCGGCAAGTACCGCACTCCAGTGGGCCATGTCGGAGAGCCGTCGGAGCCCCTGCACATGACCCTGGACGAGGTGAAGCAGTTCTATCACACCCTCTACTCGGATGCGGGCGGCAAGACCGGCCACAAGCCGATGGTGAAGTCGAGCAATGAGACGATCTGGAGTGTGTCCACCAACACCACCACCACCACGGCGAGAACGCGCAGCAGCGTGGCCATAACCCGGGCTTCTAGTGGAGCCGGAGGAGGCGGACCCGGTGGCGGAGGTGGCGGAGCTGGAGGAGCCAGCAGCGACGGCGGCTCTAGCGGCAACAAGTATCTCAGCAAACAGAACAAACACAATCTGGACAACGACAAGCTCAACAACAACAACAATAACAACAACAACCTGCAACAGTCGCAGCAGCAGTCGCAGCAGCAATCGCAGCAGCAGCAGCAGCTGCAGGAGAAACCACCCACGGAGCAGCACCAGCATCACCACCACCACCTGACCAACAACAAGCACGTCCTGCAGACGGAGAAGAAGTCACAGTTTACGCTGAATCTGAAGCAGCGCTTCTGCAGCATCTTCCGCTTCCGGCGGAGCAATCACAATCGCTGCCGGAACTCGGTGGCCAACCGGGCGGGAACCATAGCCAGTGCGAATGGTGGCGCTAACTGCGCTGGCTCGGCCAGTGTTCCACTCATTCCCACAGTGACCTCCAGTGCGGTGATAACCACAGCTCCCGGCATTGCCGGCGGACAAACGTCGGTGGTCACGGAACTGAAGGATGCCAGTGGAGTTGCCGGCCCAACTGGAATCGGAGGAGGCGGAGTTCTAATTACGGCGGAGCCCGACGAAACGAATGCCGATCTGCGCAAAAAATTTCAGTCCCGCGCTCTGCCACCACTACCAAAGAAGGGTTAGAATCGAATGCTTTTTAAGGATGCCTCTTTAAGGATTACAAAATATTAATAATTTTCAATCCTTTTATAGCTGCAGCCTATGCCATTGAATCTATTGAACCGGAGCCGGAGGAGCAGAAGAAAAACGTGGCCCAGGAGCCGCGTGCCCTGCAATTTACATCCAGTATTGAGAAGGTCAAGGACGTAGGTTTCACAAACTTTATCCACAAACTCTTCCAAATTTAATATTTAATCATAATGAAATATATATATATTTTTAGTACGGCTGGTACTGGGGTCCCTTGTCAAGCGAGGCGGCCGAGAAGGTCCTCTCCAGCGAGCCAGACGGATCCTTTATTGTCCGGGACAGCTCCGACGACCACTACATCTTCTCGCTGAGCTTTAAACTGAACAATTGTGTGCGCCACGTTCGCATCGAGCAGGATCAGGGTGCGTTTTAGATTTAAGGACAATATAAAGAGCACACATTCCCTTCGTCCTTTTTAAAACCAAAAACTCATTGGTTTGTTTTGTGCTAAAGAAATAAAAATATGAAATCTTCTTGCAGGCACATTCTCTTTCGGTTCGTATGCAAAATTCAAATCGCAGACCATCACAGAGTTCATTGAAAAAGCAGTGGAGCATTCGCGCAGCGGCAGGTGAGACAAGCAGAAATCCTTTGTCTGGAATTTAGCACTTAATCCGTTTGTTCTTCTCCAGGTATCTTTTCTTCCTGCACCGGAGGCCGGAGCACGGACCAATGCGTGTGCAGTTAACCAATCCAGTATCTAGATTTAAGCATGTACAAAGCTTGCAGCACATGTGCAGGTCAGTTGGTTACTACTCGACGGTGGCTTTTCTTGGGTCCGTTGTCTCTGGTTCGCCTGCTGGGCCTGTTGTCCTGGTTGTCCTTGTTGTCCCTGCCTGTTTTCCTGTTGCGCTTGTTGTTCTTGTTGCACCAGTTGTCCTGGTTGTCCTTGCTGTCCCTGTTGTGTCCGTTGTCCCTGTTGTGTCCGTTCTCTCTGTTGCGTCCGTTGTCCCTGCTGCTCCTGATGTCTCTGCTGTGCCGGTTGTGCCTGTTCTTGTTTTTTCCGTTGAGCCTGTTGGACTTGTTGGGCCTTTTGCTCTTGTTGTGCTTGTTGTGTCCGTTGTTCCTGCTTCGCCTGTTGCGTCCGTTGTCCCTGCTGTACCTGTTGTCCCTTCTGTCCCTGATGCGTCTGTTGTCCCTGCTGTTCCTGCTGTGCCTGTTGGGCTTGTTGTCCCTTCTTAGGGTGTTCTCCCTCCTTAGTCTGTTGTCCCTCCTGTGCCGGTTTTCCCCGTTGTCTCCATTGACCCCATCTAGGACGCCTCATTTGTCGTGCATGCTGCTCCTGCAGTGCCTGGCGTGCCTTTCGCGCCTGGTGTGCCCGTTTTTCCTGGCGGACCTGCTCTGCCTGCCGTGCCCACTGCTCCTGCAGTGCCTTTCGCGCCTGTTGTGCCTGTTGCGCATGTTGTTCTTCTTGGGCCTCTTGTCCCTGTTGTCCCTCCTGTGCCGGTTTTCCCCGTTGTCTCCATTGACCCCATCTAGGTCGCCTCATTTGTCGTGCATGCTGCTCCTGCAGTGCCTGACGTGCCCTCCGCGCCTGGTATGCCCGTCTTTCCTGTTGCGCCTGCTCTGCCTGCCGCGCCAGCCCAGCCTGTTGAGCCAGCATCGCCTGTTGTGCTCTTTTGGCCTCTTCTTCCAGTCTTTTCTGCACGATCCTTCTCTCCCGGCGCTGCTGCTTGGCTAGCTTCTTCCGGCTGAAGGGCACTCGGTCCGTTTTGGGCTCGGGCCTGGGTGGCTTGAGGGCGGGACAACGAAATCGCAGCAAGTTTTGAAGAAAGCCGACTATTAATTTCTTACTCATGGTTTTTAATTTATCGATTTTTTTTAAAAAAAAACATTTTGTGTGGCCTACTTTTTCCCCAGATTTGTTATACTAAAAGCGGTTATACGAAAGGATCTAATACAGACATTGCCATTACCGAGAAGACTTCTAGACTATCTTAACTATAAGCACTGCTATTCCGAGCAGGTGGAAAGTGACAGTTCCCATTCGCAGGTAAGTGTCTTGATTGATTATTTTTAAGTATTCAGTGAAGAATCTACAATAAAGATGTACGAATTTTGTATATTGAAGAGCAGAGCGAGTGGCGCTGCTGTGCAATGTACGATTTTACTCGCTAAAAGATAGTAGCGAGTTTGAACGATTCCTCTCTTAATTAAAAATTCAAATGAAATTAATAATTAATTCTTGAATCTCTTTTTTTTTTTTTAGATCTCTGGCGATGGAACAATGTAAGGAAAAAAGGGATAACGAACGAATCGCTTGTGACAACAAATAACGTAAACGAAAGCAACAGAAATTATTACCTTAAATAAGTAGTAGAATTTAACGAAACAAAAATGTTTAAGAGATACAACGTAGGGCAAGGCAAGAAAATTCAAAAACTCTGTTCATTGATCATTTTTTTGTACTCGGTGCTATACTATAAATATAAAACTATTTAAAAGGAAAGGAATGCAAACAGAAAGAAAGAAAAAAAAATAATTAATTAAAAAATTAATAATTATGCGTAGTCAAGTAAAAAACAGAAATTGTACATAAAAAATATGTTTGAGAGCTAGCCTATCCTCCCCCCCAGAAATGACCTATTAAAATCCTATCAAAATCCCCAACCATTTGGGCACGAACCAGACGGAGAAGGATATATACACAACGAGAGTGTTAAAACGAGATAGTCGAATGTGTTTTTGTAAACCAATTAATTAATTTTATGCTTGCCTTTTAGCTGTGATTTATGTAAGGTATCGACTGTTGATTGATGCTGATTGATTTGATATTTGATAGATTAATGTGCATGCACTATATAGTTGGGGTTATTTTTATGTACGATCCGGAATCGGTGCAGGAGACGAGACCTCCTTGGTGGCCTGGTCCTTGATCCCGTTTCCAACAGTTTCTGCTCAAAATGTCGTGCCCAAAAGGACCTTTGTTTTTGTGTTCGAATTAAATATAGCCTCCAACTCCAAAGCGCCAAGGATTCAAAACCAAGCATAATTATACATAATTGTACTTATTTCAAAACTAAAATACACAACAAAAAAAAAAACAAACAAAACGAAAGAAATACAAAATAAGTAAAAAAAAACACTGAGAGAAAAAGAAAGCAATAACAGTATAAGAGAAACAAAAAGATGAACACAGATGAGAATGGGAAACCAACAATCAATAATTGTAATTTATAGATTTATTTTAAATTGTTAACTAATTTTTGTTTGGCTTTTGTTATTATTGTTTTAAGCTCAACTTTGAATATGTTTTTTTTTTTTTTTTTATTTTTATTTTTAATTTGATTTTGTTTTTTAACGATAAACGATGAACGTTGAACGATGAACGATGAACTCTTTTTATTTATTTGATTATGTAAAATAACGTATACGATGTAAGAGAAAAACCCCTCCAATCCAAGCCAAATTGGATTCTGTTCCGGATCCAAATCCTAATACTCCAGAACCAGAACCAGAACCTCCTCTATATCCTGAGAAACGAAACATTAAACAACCAATATTTGTCTATGAAAATTTAAATAAACAATTGACGATAGAGAAAAAGAAAACAATAAATAAAATGGAGAAATAAGAAAGCAAAACGGGATGTGGGGCAAGGGACAAAATGGAGAGCGGTCACAGCAAAAGAGGAAAGAAAAAAGAAAATAAAAACAAAGGCAATATAAAGAAAATTTTTAATAATAAAAATTAAATAATGCATTTTTGGCTTGGTTGGTTTTCATTTTAAAGGCTGGGACCTACAATTTGGTTGTACAAAATTTGCCAAAGTATTAAAAGCGTAACAAATAATTGAATATAGTTTATTATTTATTTAAAATTAATCCCCTTAATGTAATTGTTGAGTTTTTTAAAGGAATAAATGTCTGGAAATCAATTTTTTATACAACAGAGTATGTTTTATTACGTTTTACATTATCCTTTCTCTACATGCAGGTTTGTCTCCTAGAGGTCGCCTTTGGTGATGGGGTCTAGATGTGGTAACTTCAATTGTAGATGGCGCCAGCATACTCAAAATGATCCTTAAGTTAATATTTATTTAAAAATTACTTGAATAAATATTTGGTTTCTTTCTTGTTTTAAGCATCTTGCTAATTAGAACTAGTCTTAAAGACTTAAAAAAAAGCAACCACAGCAAATAAATTAACAAAAAGAAAGTTGGTTTTTATCCAAGATATTAATCTATTTATTCAAAAAACTCCATTAAAACTGTAAAAACTAAAACACAGATTGAATTTCAAGAAAGAGTTATTTTTATTATAGAATATGTTTCTTTACAATATAATTTAATGAAAATATACAAGTCTCTCAAATGGCAGCTCATTAAACCAATTTACGATCATCTTGACGGACGGGACGGGACGCTCCGATGCCTCTATTCAGTTTGTTCAGTTCCCATTATGATGGAAACAATATCATTTTTCTTACCAATAAGAGGTGCTATAAATTGTAGCGGATTTCTGGTTAACACTGTAGAGGTGGGGTCGTCCAGCAAAGGGGGGCGCCTCCGTGGGGATAGAGGATGGAGGCTGGTGGCTGGAACGGAGAAGAAACCCGATGGTCGACTTTTGACGCCTCTTTTGTTCTCCATCAACGATGTCCGATGTCCGATGTCCGATGTCCGATGTATTGCCTGGTTTTGTGGCTTTTCATTTTTCTCGTCGTCTTTTCCCAAACCGTCTTGTGATTAATTACATTTTCCTTTTGCCGCTTTTCACTTTGGCCGCTTTTCAATTTTTTTTTTACTTCTCCTCCGGTTCATTCCATTGGCTTCAACTTGAACATCAGCATCAGCATCAGCGTCAGCGTCACTTTTTGAAATTAAATTTTGATTAATTGCAGTCGGCACCTTCTTTTTGTATTTTCTTTTTTTTTGGAGTGGCGACGGCGGCGGCGGCGCTACGGGAAAATAAGAAAAGTGCAATCGAAAATTCGCTGCACTTGTGTTTTTTTTTTTTAGTTAAATTTTTTTTGTTCCCCCCGCTGGGAAGTCAAGAATCTTGAGACGAAATAATTTTCAGGTGTGAAAAATTTTGAAATAGTCTTTCAATTTGCGCTGCCGACAAGGCAAGAAACATGTGGCAATGGTTATGTGGCAGGGTCAGGTGCCGAAGAAGTGGGCGGAGGGCTAGGAGCAAGAGGAGGAGGCGCAAGGGCAGCAAGAATATAAAATAAAAAAAAAAAAATAAATAAATAAAATAAAATAAAGGAGTCGCAGGAGCAGGAGCAAGAAGAGGAGGAGCAGGAGACGTAAGCGGCCCATTAACGCAGCAACCAAATAAAGTCATTACCGATGTGCAGGTTTTGAGTAGAAAATAAAAAATGGGAAAGGAGGAGGCAATAAAAATAAACAGAAAAAAAAAATATTTAAGTTAAATCAGGAAAGCAGAAAAAGTATTAATTCAAAGAACATTAACGAGGTCTATGTGTCCACCATATAAGGGACCAAGAATTTATGTCAAATAAAATAAATAAAATAATAAGAGCACATTAACAAATAAGATAAATATTAAAAAAAAAATAAGCAAATCAGAACATTGAATTTCCCCATATAAGTGCACACGAAGGTCCAAAGTAAAAAAAAAATTCAAAAGTTTAAATAAATAAATAAAAAAAAAATAAAAAATCGGAGCGCATCTTACTTTCAAAGTTATGAAACAGCCCTAGATACCCTACCTAGGATACCCCTAGATACCAAGCAAAAACATTAAATATAAAATAAAATAAAATATAAAATAAAAAATAAGAAAATCAGAGAACATTAACAAATATGAAAAAAATGAAGAACCAATAACTCATCCGTACAATATGCCAAGGAAAAAAATATTAAATATAAAATTAAAATAAAAATAATAAATGAGAAAATAAAAATATTTATACAAAAATAGAGGTCGATGTGTCCACCATATAATTGATCCTTGAATGAAGTTAAATAAAACAAATTAGAGCAAAAAAAAGGAAAAAAAAATTAAATATAAAAAAAATAAGAAAATCAGAGAATTCCGGTATTCTTGAAACAGATCTCACACCCGTACAAGATACCAAGCCAAATTATTAAAATAAATTTAAAAAAAAAAAAAAAATAAGATAATAAAAACCCGTCCTCCAAGTGCTCATCCATGAGGGGCCAAGGTTAGGAGTTAAAAGAATTAATAAAAAAAAAAAAAAGTAATGAGGACCCGTTGTGGCAAATAAGTTGCACGTCTGCGACACAAGGCCCCATGGCTTGATGGCACAAAAAATTAATAAAAATAAAATAAAAAAAAGAATTAAAATAAACAAATCAGCAATAGAAGACGCAAAAAATAAATTGCACGCTTGCGATAGTCCACTTGTTAAAATAATAATCAAAAATAAAAATAATAAAATAAAATAAGGAAATAAGAGCCAAATATTTTTAACTATTATTAAATTTTAGAAGAACCTTCTCGCTCGGAGGCGAGGAATAAACTGATATTAAAAATGATTTTCCGGAGGGCCTCAACTTTTGGGGGAATCAAAAGCCTCCTATGATTAAAAGCTCTTAAAGGCCTTCTTTGATTGTACAAATTTTGGGAGTCTTAATATAATCGATTATTTGGCGATTTCGGGATTTTCAGGATCTTTTCAAAAGTGCTTTATTGTCACATTATTTTTGAATATGAAGCCTCCTCTGATTAGGAAGCTTTAAGAACTATTATGTAAGACTTTCTATATTTTATAAGAATGCTTTTGAAATTCGAAGGGTTTTTTATCTGTTTTTCTAAGATTTTACATATAATTAATAAATGTATTTAAAAAAAAGCTTTTAATTCAAAAGTTTTGTCAATATTACGAGTACTTACGAGTAATTTTCTGTTGCAGTGCAGATGCTTTGGCAAGTTGCCTTCTAATGTGCCCCAAACAATTGGCTTCGTAGCCTGCTGCCACACCTACCTGCTGCCAATGCCTAAACCTCGGCCCCTGTCCCTGCCCCTGCCCCTGCACCTGCTCCTGCTCGGCTCTTTTGGCCATGCTTTTTGGCCTAGGATGAGGCTCGTTTGCAGGAAACCATCGGCGGGGCATCCCGCCAAAGTCACTTTTCGTGTCTTGTGTCTTGTGGCTAGCGGAGATCGCAGATAACTCAATTATTCGCGGCGTAAACAAATGCTGCCTTTCAGGGTTTTTAGCCAACATCCCGTCCATCTGGACCATGCCCCCCCCTCCCCCTCCCCTCCCACTCCCACCTCCCTTTCCCCTCTTTCAACGAAGGGCAGGATGGCTTGGCTTGGAATGGACTCCGAATGGGATGGGTTATTATCCCAGGCATAAATGGATTGTAAACGTGATTTTTATAGTCATTTAGCATAATAATGCATTTTATGGTTTTGGCCAGTCCAGAGTACTATCTCTCTTTGTCTCTCTTGAGCTAGCTGTCTCTTTCTTTGGCCCTATTTCTTTCTCTATCTCAACTCCTTCCTGGCACTTTACAGCCTCCTTTTCGCAGAGTTTGTGCTTTATTTTTCATGATTTTATGTGTCTAGCAAAAAGACTTAAATTAAGGCTAAAAAGGTGTCAATTGGTTAAGAGAAATTTATTTCCAAATGTTTTTCAAAAAGATTAAAAACAATAGATTTTGAAATTTTAAACTAATTGTATAAATTATGAAATCTTTTTTACTAAAAACTTTCTCTATTCTCTAAAAGAATAATAATTTCTTGGCTTAGAACCGAGTTTATTATTCATTTTACTTGATAATTTTTATATTACATATTTTCTAAACATAAATTTTAATATATTTTTAATAAAATCGAGTTATTTAAGCCACGTATAAACGTAATTCTTGCAATACGGTTGAACAGTCTTTAACTTTGCCATCGAGTCTTTTAACCAATTTGCGCCCCGTTCACGTTTGTTATTCACGCTTTTCAATTGAGAACACGCCGCCAGATGTGGCATGAATCCCTCCGCCTCTCCCCTCCCTCCTCCCCCCTGCACCTACCCCCCAAATAGGGGGGATCACGGCTGGGGCCTCGTTTTATTGTTTGTCTTCTTTATTACAAGTTAAAGCGTAATTACTCAACAAATATGCGGCAATTTGCAAGCGAACAGCCAGAAACTCGAAACTCGAAATGCCCAGAAGAAACCAAAGGGGGGGTGGGGGAAGACCAGGCTCTGGCAGATCAGAAGAGTGTAGAATCCAGAAGATGCAGAAGAACTACTCCTCCCGACATTCGTGAGCTGCAGAAATCAATCGACCAAATGTCCGAGTGCAAATTTGTTTTTATTTATTTGCCACTATTTCTTCTCCAAAAAAACCATACACGGGAATTTTTTAGTTAATTTTGAAGATATTTATTATATAAATAAGTGTTTTTAATAATCTATACTATATAAATAGTTTTTATAATTATTATTATAACAATCTTAAAGTCTTTATCCGAAGGTCTTGAATATAGGATACTCTTCTTAGGGTTTACTCTTTGCCATCTCCGAAACCTCCGATCTCCCACCCATTGAAGTACAAGTATATCCTTGTTTGCTTTTTAAGATATATCGTATATTCTATTCTGGGTTAACCTATATTTCTCACAGTGTGGCCAAAGCTGGTTCTGTCCGATGGACTGGTGCTTGATGTTCGCCGCCACGAGATGTGAAATGAAGTAATCCAATTTGCTCACCGGTTGTCCACCGCCGCCAGTGGCCCCCAGGTGCTTATTAGTGGGGCTCCAGACCGGGGCTTTTGAGTGACTGCTGCTGCTGATTTGGATGTCTTTTGGACTGGATCCCCTGGAATCGCTTGATATTCCTTGGTATTGCTTGGGATTAGGGCTTAAAGACAGGACTCGGGGCCATAAAGCCATGTCAAAGGGATCGCCCCTTGATTGGTTAAGGGTGTTAAGAGTTCGTCCTTGTGCCGGCATACTTATCAGGCAATAAACTAAGCTTCAACTGCGATGCAGATTTACGGGATATGCGATTCATATTTCGGTTCGTCCTTATCGGCAAAGGACAATCGGCAAAGCGCACGCGACCTTCATAAAAATGTCAAGGCGCGGAGTCTCATTTTGAAATTACTTCCCCGCAGGACACTCTCGGCACAAAAGGACACTCTCGGTGGCAGCCTCTCGACTGGGTGGTGTCGGTTGACTGTCAGAAATGTCGAATGTTTATCAAAACAAGTAAATCGCATAAAAATAGAGCCATTGTTCCAACAGGGGTCGCGTGCCAAGGGGACGATTCCGCACCCTTCGTATGAGCGAAGGTCCTTGATTTCTCGCCGCAAATATAAATCGTACATAAGCCATTATAAATTGTTATCCTATCAGCTTGTTTTGCAACCAACTAACCATTTATCCCAGTAAACTAATCTAATAAAAATATAAATAAAACTTTACATGTTTTTGGATTACTTTAAGTTGGGAGATATTTTATGTTTTATTAAATATTTTTATTAAATGTAGTTAGAATATTATTATAAAATAGAGGTTTTTATAGGATTTATCTTTATAATATGTAGATCTTGAAAGCGAAATAAATAGACCCATAAAACCGTAAAAAGTTCACCCAAGTACCGGGTATCTCTAGGATTTTAAGTATATTGTAAAATTTCCTAACCAATTTGAACCCCAAGACCAATACTACTCGTGTTCCGTAAACTTCGGTAATACTTTCACAGATTTTTGGGGGTAACATCTTACCCCGTAATCCCCCAGTTCGTTCTCACGCTCCAGACAACTATTAGCTAGCCACTTTACAGGCAATACCCGCTAAGCCCGACCGCAGCCGACACTAATCCCCGTCGATTGCTCACTTTAATGCCAACGGGCCACCCTCCGATTTCTGATTTCTGATTCCGATTTTTATTTCGAGATTCCGTTTCCCATTCCGGGTCCGGGTTTCTTGTTCCGGACTTCTGCAAAATATCCCTCCATCTATACGGGTTTTTTGTTTACGTCATGTTGTACATGTTAAGCCGACAAATCGGTTGCGATTGATTAAAGTATTCTTCATCCCTGCAATATTTATTTTGTCTTTTTTTTCTGTTCTGTTTAGATGAGTATCTTGACTTTGGAATCGGGTTTTTGGTTCTCCGGTTCCGGGTCCCGGGTTCCGGGTTCCGGGTTCGGGCTCAGGTTCGAGTCCTTGGGAATCCGGAAAAGCCGCTACGCGTTTCGAAAGGTAAGCCGCTGACGGCGTCCACCTTGTTTTGTCTGCCAGCCACCTTCCATATCCTTCACATCATTTTACACCCTCAATACACTTAGAAAATACTTTTTTAATTTAAATATGAAGATGGTTTTCGGAACAGGTTATGTCCCCAAAGAAAGCCTAAACTGAGGAAGCTAAGAAAATGTATAGATTTTCTAGAAATCTAGTCATTCTAAACCCAAAGTTTTCCTAATCAAATGTCAGTTAGAAGCAAAAATCTCATAAATGAAGTTAAGAATTGAAAGTAAAAAGTGCAACTACAGCAACAATCTGGAAAATAGAAATAGAAAAAGTATAAGTAAGTAAAAATATTTTGTTATCCTTTTGCCACTGTGTATCTTTGTTGTCCTTTTTGTGCTAAGCGCGTGAAATTTGTCATATCCTTATCGACACTCTCGCCGCCGCGTTATCCTTGCCGTCTGTCTACCATCCTGGTGGTTAGTTTTCCATGAAGCACGCAGCACGCAGCCCGCCAAGGAGGCGTGAAATATGCCCCGGAGTTACCACATCCACTGTACCTTCCCCCAAGGGGCAACTCGGATGGGCTTCTCTTCTGCCAGGCATCCGGAGGCGTTGCCCGTAGTCCTTTGTGGTTTCCTGTCCGTGAAATCGCTACGTGTGCCAAGGATTTGCGACTTACTTGCCTAGATGCACATCGAATTGTCCCTCAGATAGTTGCAATCGAGTCTCAATGGATGCCAAATGTACTGATTTGTTTGTAATATAAATTGAGTTTTTATTTCTAGAGTCCTATTTATTTATTTAATTTTTATATTTTAAATGAAAGTCCATTTTCTAAATTTTCTCCATCTTAGTCCCAATGGAAATCCTCATCGAAAAACCTATAAAAGTCCCCATTTAATAACTCTTTGTTTCCAAAACCTACAGCTTCTTTGTTTAAAATACAATATCTCAAGAAAATCTCTGCTTTGTAGACGTAAAGAGTACCAAATTCTTAAATTAAAACTTCGGGGTCGGGGTCACCATCATCTCCCATTTATCTTCCGCTTTTCCCCAATTAATGGGTTAAAATGGCGCTCATCTAAGTGAGTTCTTCCAAGTTTTCCTAATTAAACAGGGAAACAAAAAGGTGATGCTCTGCGCTGGGAACCAGCCATTGTTGTACGTTTTATGTTGAATCTTGAATGTTTAATGTTTAATGTTGGATGTTGGATGTTGGGTGTACAGTTGCAGTTAAAGGTGGCGAGTATCGCAATCGAACACTTTGCACTAATTACTTTCGCAATTACGCGCTTAAGCCTCCCCAGTTACCGGGTTTTTTTTTCGTTATAGTTCGGTCTTGGCCAAGTCTTGGGAGCCAAAATGCGTTCGTATTTCCCATCATTAGGCCCAGAGCCCGCGCTGGACCCCAGTCCCGCGCCAGTTCCTTAAGAGATTAATCAAATTAGCTCCAATTTTTGTTTGTGTGCCAACGCCTTCGGCTTACTGTTAGGCGTTTAATTTACTTTTTCTGTATTTCTGTTTTTCTGCATTTCTGATCGCTGGAATCATTTTAATTGATGTCGCTGTTGATGAGTGTCCACTGTTTTCTCAGTCATTGATTGCACTGCACGAAAATACGGGGGTAAGGAAAGAGTTTTTTGGGTTTAAGTTGACAAAAATTGGTGGTTATTTACATTAACTTTGATTTTTTTAAAATATGACAAAAAACTCTAGTTCTAATGTTAAAATACCTTTTAAAATTCAAATTACAGGGAACAGTGTGACCAAAACTCTATTTAAGCACTCGAGAAATGCTTAAATGGTCACACTAACACACTCTTTTACATTTTCTTTAAAAACAACATTTGACTTTCAAGTTAGTGAATAAAATTGTAATATTTTCTCGCTGTGTCCAAACAATTGAGTTGTCAACTCAATTTTGCCCTCCTTGGGACGAGGAGGCGTGACCCGGACGGGGCGGAACGGAACCGATGGACCCGCCGGACAGACCGGACAGAGGCCGCGACTGGGGCGTTGATGACATTAATAAACGCAATGCTCTTACATATGCAAAAAAACGGCTAAAACAAAAAGGTAAGAGCAAAAACATGGCCAGGAATGTGGCAAAGAAGCCACAATGTTAATTACCAACACGAAGAGGCAAAATCAAAATACAAAAAAAATTGCGACAAAATTGTAACAGTGGCTAAAAGGGGGCGTGGCCCAGCAGCTGGACCGCAGCAAAAAACTGGTGTAAAAATGCAAAATGCCAATGGAAGGGTTAAACCTGAGCAGCCCAAGGCCGATCAGGTGGCGCATTTAATTGCCCTAAAAGGGCAGGATGTGGCCCAGAAAACTGTGGGAGTTCCCAGGCGACTCCTCTTCACTCCTTTTCCTGGGGGCCCTCCTAATATCCAAGCTCCTCCTTGCTCCCCAAAACCTGAGTTATTTATTATTTTTACATAACACCATTGCTTCAAAGAGCCTTGCCTTATATTCTAGAAAAAATTGAAGAAAATCTAAAAAATATTTTTATTTAGGATTTGAATGCAAATTAATAGGAAATTGATTCACAATTCAAAATCTATACTTTGCTTAAAAATCGGATAACTTTTGACCAAGATATGGCCTTTGAAAGGGGTCATATTTCGCAATTTCTGGATTTCTCCATTTTTTAAGGGGATTCATCAGAAATTTTTTGAAAAAATCGAAAGAATTTTTTATGCCAGGATTTTAATGCAGATTTATAGGGAATTGATTCAAGATTCAGAATCTATACTTTGTTTAAAAATCGGATGAAAACTGCCAAAGATATGGCCTTCGAAAGGGGAGAAAAGTGATTTTTCTAGGTTTTTAGATTTTTCAAGGGGATCCATCAGAAAATTTTTGAAAAAATCTAAAAAATATTTTTATTTTAGATTTGAATGCAGATTTATAGGGAAATAATTTACGATTCAAAATCTATACTTTGCTCAAAAATCGGATAAATATTGACCAAGATATGGCCTTTGAAAGAGGTCATATTTCGGAATTTCAGGATTTCTCCATTTTTTAAGGGGGTCCATCAGAAAAATTTAAAAAAAATCTAAAAAATATTTTAAATTTAGATTTGAATGCAGATTTGTAGGAAATTGATTTAAGATTCAGAATCTATACTTTGCCCAAAAATCGGACAAATATTGACCAAGATATGGCCTTTGAAAGAGGTCATATTTCGCAATTTCAGGATTTCTCCATTTTTTAAGGGGATCCATCAGAAAAATTAAAAAAAAAATCGAAAAAATTTTTTTATTTAAGATTTGAATATAGATTAATAACGATTCAAAATATATACTTTGCTTAAAAATCGGATAACTTTTGACCAAGATATGGCCTTTCAAAAATGTCATATTTTGCAATTTCTGAATTTCCCCATTTTTTAAGGGGGGTTCATCAGAAAAATTAAAAAAAATCTAAAAAATATTTTTATTCGAGATTAAAATGCAGATTAATGAGGAATAAATCCACGATTCGATGGCTATACGTTCCTCAAGGATCGGATATATATTGGCCAAGATATGGCCTTCGAAATGGGTCTATGTGTGAGTGTGTGTAATCCAACTGTGGCCACGCCCACACCGACGCCCACGCCCATGCCCATGCCCATGCCCACTCAGCCAGGGCGAAGCAGAAGAAGAGAGTGAAAAAAAAGGCCGCACCATTTGCGGCTAATTTTGTAAATCATGATATCGTAATTAATTTTTGCAGCCTTCGCACAGCCACAAACAAAAACAAAAAAAAAAAACCGAAAAAGATCTGTGAAAGAAAAGGGGATCCGCGTCGGTGTTGTTGCATGCCCCTTCCCTTACCACTTCTCTTACCACTTCTTGGCCCTGTTCGTATTTAGCCTTGTTACACGTTTTAGCCAGAAATCTCGGAGGAGGAGAGCAACCGCTGCCTCCACAGAGAGAAAAACCAATTAATATTTGAGCAATGCTCCTGCGGCAACAATTAAAGTCGGAATGGCAACAGCAGAGGCCATAGCCGAAGCTACACTGCGAGAAACTTGAACAAAGATTGCTCACCAAAGCGGGATTTCTTAATAAAATACAGGGATATTTTTTAAATTCTATCTTAAAACTGGAAGGGACTTGTATTATAATATTTTTTAATAAATTTGGTTTTGTTTTCATAGGGAATTCAAAGTTTTTCTCTCAGTGCCACACCGCCAGCAAGGAAAAAGATTTTTATTGAGATCTCAAAGATGCAAAGTGATTTGAATTTGATTGCGCCGCGCGTGCTCTGTTCCTCCTCCTCCAGGTCTCCTCCAGGTCTCCTCCAGGTCTCCTCCAGGTCTCCTCCAGGTCTCCTCCTGGTCTCCTTCTGGTCTCCTCCTCATTGTCTCCTCCTCTTTGTCTTCTGCTTCTCCCTGCGTCCTCCTACTCGAGCATCCTTCGTTTTTTTATTCCACCTTTTGAGGGAATTTCGTTTGTCGGCAGAATTCGCAGTGGGGCGTCGGAGGTGTGAAAACCCTGCTGGGTCTTAAATGCAAGCTAATAAGAAGCGGAGGCTCCTCTCGCATCCTCTCAAGAAATGTATAAAAAATGCAGAAGGTAGAAATCGGAGTCATCGTTGGATTTCTGATCGGTTGCATGCAACCGAAATGGAAAGCAGGATGAGGTGGGAGAGCTGGGTAAAGGGTTTGGAATGAGGATTCGGTTTGGATCTGGCTTTGGGTTTGAGATTGGGATTGGCATGACCAATGTGATGGACAGTAACCAATGATCGGCATGAAGATCACTTCATCAAAAGCAACTTGAGAATCATGCGCTTAACTTGGTCTTTTTTACACAAAGAATTAATGCGAAAATAAAAGCTGAGAATACAAAAACATATATTAAGGATTACCTTTAAACAAAAATTAATAAAATTAAGTGAATATAAATAAGATTAAAGTAAAATAAAATAAATTTTAAATGCAGGTATTACAAATTTAAAAAAATACTGGTTTTATTTTTATGTGAAAATTTTGATAAACTTGAATGAAAGTCTTAAAAAACTTGTCAGTATTTAAAGAGTATTTGAATAAATAATATATTAATATATAGTTTATAATAATTCATTAAAAATATATCTTAAATCTTAAATAATTTTCATTCCGATAATATTAAAAATAGGAATATTTTCCATTAGCATTTCTGTGGACAAAAGTTGCCTAAAAAATTCAAAAAAAAAAACCATAATTTCTACCCAATAAAGTAATCAAATATTTGGGTTTTAGTAAAGCCAATGTGATGACCTAATTATGGGTTCAATTATAGTTCAGACCAGGCCATGGGCTGACTGGGGGTGATTAGCTTTCAACACGAACCCGACAGATTGCAATAATTACGCGACATAAAATCAATGATGCAGATCCCGATCCATAAAATGGCATTCGGAAGCAACTTGACCTCCTCCTCCTACACATCAACCACAAATCGGTCAATAGAGGCAAATACCAGCCGGTCGTCCACCCACTCCTCTATGGTATCTCTATGGTATCTCCACCCCCCCCTGATAGGGCAAATAAAGTGTCGAGGGAAATGGAAAATGGGAAAAGCCAGGGGAGGAAATGGCGGAAAAGTCGAAAAGGAGCCAAGGATAAATAAGAATCAAATCAAGCGACAAATAAATGTAACAAAATGCGACAAGCAGTCTAGGGCGTGGGCGGAGGACTGTGAAGGCGGAAGGACTGGCAGGACATCCCAAGGACCAAGAAGGCGGCCACAAAAGGCGACCTCAAAACGGCTGCCTAAAAACTCAATTACATAACAATCTGTTCACATTTTTTCACACACCATCAACTTTAAATGAGCTAGAGCGGTACGAGTGGGTGGAGATGGACTGTGGGCGGTGGGAGGTGGGCAGTAGCCGGTGGGCGTGGCCCAAGCCAAGGCAATGCCAAAACACAAAGCGGTGGGGGTGAGAGGTGGAAGGTGCGCCGAAAAGGCACTCGAAATGAAATTACCCACCCACACACACACACGACAAAACAACGTAATACACTCGGAGAAAAGTTTATTAAAAAATCAAATAAAAATCTATAAGATATTTACCAACAATAAAGTTATGGTTTTGTGACAAGATTTTATTAGTTTGAAAATATTTAAAAGCCCCATAACGGCCTTTTTCTTTAAAAACCAAAAATAGATATCCAGGTCATTGGTAAAAATGAAGTATTTTATAATTATGAATTAATAAATTAAAGTTTTGCATTAAAATTTATAAAGAAAGAGCAATAAAAAATCATTTAAAACCGAAAAATATTTAGTAGAAACATTTATTTTATTAAATATTATTTTAATAAGTTTTTCAAAGTGCCAGAAAATAAAGAGAAACACAAACCAGAATCCGTATGTCACGAGGAGGGGGGTTGAGGCATTACTTCTGTTCAAAGGACAAAAGGATCAGGATTCAGCCATAAGGATCGGGGATGCTGACGGGGGAGAGGGCGGGTGGACGGATGGATGGGTGGATGGGTGGATGGGTGGACGGGGGCAATAACAACGAAGGACACAAATTACAATGTAATTTATTTGCCGCCAAGCCGGGGCAAAGGACCTGCCTTGCCGGCTGGAGAGAAAATCAATCGCGACAGCCAAAAGAGCAAGGACCAAGAAACCAAGAGCAGCAGACGGCAAGGGCATGGGGGGGAAGGACCCTCGGCTGCGGTATCCGGCGTCCGGACCCCAAACTCTCGGAATCGGCCATCAAACTGGCCAATGAATGTCAATTGTTGTTGTGGCCGATGGCGTTGATGTCCTTATGTTCTGATGTCCTTTTCCGTTGCCTGCGTTGCCAAATCACAGTCGTCCCCTAACCACTAGTACTTGCCTCTCTCCCGATATCCTGTTTATCCTGGAAATTAGAGAGTATTGGCTTTTCTTTTTCTATTTGGTTTGGTTTTCTCCTTTTCTTATAATTTAATTTAAATAATAATATGGTAAACAGGGTACATCAGATTCGATCATGATTCCCTGCCAGTCTCGAATTTTGTTATTTGTGAAGCTTTGCAGCAACCAGTCTGCTGTCTGCTGTCTATGTCTGTGTCTGTGTCTGTGTTGGCCAAGTTATTGCAATTTTATGAGCCTAATGACGAATCTACGCACCCACACACTGGCTTTATTTTTTCTCCCATTTCTGTTGCGTGGGTGCGTGGGTGTTTTTGTGGAAATTGGCTTCGATCCGAAGGGGAAATTCTTGGCATGCGAATGCGGTTTTTCATTATGTCAGCGTTGAATGTCAAAATGGATTTTCGAACATGTTTTCCGGGCAGAGTGGGGCTTCTCTTCTCTCCTCCCCTTAAAGACAGACTCCCCCCCGGGTCGTGGATTCTTGGCCATCCTCTCACGTTTAGTTTTTTGGTGGAATTGCAATTATTCATAATTCGTGGGCTCATAAAAATAAATGGCCTGCTTAGCGTAATTGCCATAATTTTGTGTGACTTGACTTTGCCGACAAATAAAGATTTAGTTGAGGGTGAGGCAGGGGTTGGCCTGAATTTTCTTTTTCCAGAGGGTTGCCCTTTTGTTGATTCTTCATTCAACGAGCGTCTCTTTTGTTATTCCATATTTTTTATTGACACCAAGTGGGCGTGTCATTGAGGTCCTGGAAAATTAGCAACACATGTGTGCACCTTTTTCGTGGTCGCGATCCTACCCAGTCCTGCGAGTCCCGTTTCGCTGCATCTGTTGATCTGTCAAGTGGGCGTGGCCGGCGTGATTTTTGATGTCCACAATATGATGGTCACGCTCTATCTGATGGCCAATTAACACGCTCATTAATCGCTCCAGCTTCCAAATCGAACTCACAACTGTCGCATTTTCATTCAAATCCAGTAAACAATAAAAATAAAAGTAGGAAATAATTATAATAATAGACTAAAGTTGTATTAAGATATAGAAATTTATAAAAACTAATAAACATTAACAAAGGAAAGCCTAATTTTTAGTTTAAAGAAAATACAGGTTTTCATTTTCTTTCATCTTTTTATTAATATTTTGACCATTTCTGAACCGATTTTGGAATGGAATACCATTTTGAAATCAGAACTTCGTTTTCCGTAAATCTGCATTCAAAGTTTTGGAAAATGGAACAAAAAAATTTTCGACCCCTTTTTTGCGAATTTTTTGAAAGGGGTACCATCATGATTTTTTGCAAAAATCGGATCAGTGTAATTTTCACGCTTTTTTCCACTTTTTTATGAATATTTTGACCACTTCTGAACCGATTTTGGAATGGAATACCATTTTGAAATCACAACTTTGTTCTCCGTCGATCTGCATTCAAAGTTTTGGTAAATCGAACAAAAAAATTTTCGACCTATTTTTTCCGATTTTTGTAAGGGGTACCATCATGATTTTTTGCGAAAAATTGATTGAACATTTTTTTGTTCCATTTCTCAAAGCTTTTGATAGTGTTCGAAGGTCTTTGAAATCCGGATTCCAGAATGGTATTCCGTTTCCAAATCGGATGTAAAATGGCTGAGATATTCGTAAAATACTGTCAGAAAATCAAATTTATTTAAAATATTTACATAAAAGAAAACCTTAAAATTCAATAAATATGTATAAGCGATAACTGGAAAATTCATTAAAAATGATGCTTGAATGATTTTAATCAATTTATCTCTTTTGTATTCTGTTCAAAACAGGATTCCTTGATGGTCCTGGACACTTATCATTATAATCGAAGAGTTCTTCAATTTCCTGCCTGTCATTCCGTTAGTTTTCATATCCGTCCATCGCCATATTGCCCCATTAACCCAACCACTGCCACGCCCCTCCTTGCGTCCACGTCCAACAGCGCCCTTCCGCCCACATTTGGACAATTGACAGACAAATCAAAGAGATATTTTCGAGCGGAAAATTTCCCATGAAGCATCCAAGTCCATTCCACATCCAATCCGAACGGACTCGCAATTTCCCAGCTTTGATTGGAAAATTTCCCGTTATTCGATGGTTTTGCTTTCCCAGCTTTTGTGTTTTGTTCAGATTTGTTTTTCTTCAGAAAAAAATTTCGAAAATTGTTGAAATCAATTTGTTTTTAATTAGGCAAAAAAAAGTCTGGATTAAATTTAACCTTTTTAAACAATTGGAAATAGTTAGAGTTGATTTTTAAAAGTAATGCAAGGTTTTTTGATTTATTTAATGAAATTTTAGGTTCTGGATCTTTTCCTTATATTAATTTATCTAAAAGAAATATATACATATATATATTTTAGTTATATATGTCGGGAAAACAAACTGTTCCAAACTCTTTCTTTAACTTTTCATAAAATTTCTTTTTAAGCATTTTTAAAAAACACAAATCTAGAATTGAAAATATAATTTAATAATTATTATTATAATTATTCTTTCTATTCTATTTCTCATAACACACACTTTGGCATTTAAAAATATATATTTTTGTATTCTCTAAGATATTCTTAATTGTCTGTCTTTCTGCTTTTCATTTCCGTTTCCGGTTTTGGTAAGACAACAAGAAAAGTTTTTCCAGTCACCTGAAGCAACGGAAAAGGCCAAAAAAATAGACGAAAAAATAGACAGGAAAAAGAAAACTTTTTTTGGGGAAAGAACCAAAAATAATTAAAATTCATTCGTTTGATTTGAGGAAGAGGAGAGGGGGACTTCCGGGGGAATTGGGGCGGCCATTTTGTCAGAGTAGAAGAGAATGGGGAAGGTGGGTGCGGGGGCAGAGGCAGGGTGTGGGGTGGCAAGAAACTTTTGCAACAAACTGTAGCTGAATTAATTAAGTTTCGGTACGCATGGAAATTTTATTAACAAAGTGTGGAGAAAGCACAGCGTTTCGGGGGTTTTCCTTTTTCTTTTTTTCTCCTTTTGAAGAGTGTGAGGGAGAGGGAGGAGTGTGCAAAGGGGTGGGGAATATGGAGACTTTGCAGGACGCATTGTAGGGATTTTCTGTGCTGTCCTTTTTCGGCCACTGCCACAGTAAGTCATTAATAAAACGAACACCAAGCGACAGCGTCAACGTTGCACATGTGACAGGTGGCTGGGGCTCTGGAGGGTGTGAAAAGTGGAAAACTGTGGCACGGACATGGGGCTGGGGGCCCGGGGCATGTGGCATCAACCCTCTGCCACTCTGAGAGAAAAACTCATCAGTTTTTCAGCTGCAAAGTTACTTGAAATGTTCATAAATCATTCAGAAAATTCTATTCTTTGGGAAAAAAAACTATAACTAAATAGGAAATAATTCCTAAAAAACATATATATACAAAATATTTTATTTAATAAACAATTCTAAAATATCAAGCCCTCCTCCTCGATTCTCATAAGTTATACTTAAGCTCCCGTATAAACATTAAAAAAATACAAATTATTTAATACTAAAAAAAATTTATAAAGATAAATAAATAAAAGAGGTATTAAAAAACCAAGCCCTCCTCCTCGATTCTCATACGCTGTACTTAAGCACCCGTATAAGCATTAAAAAATAAAAATTATTTAATACTAAAATAAATATATAGAGACAAATAATTAAACTTAGAAATAAAGATAAAGGCATTCAAATACTGCGCCCTCCTCCTCGATTCTCATAAGGTGTACTTAAGCGCCCATAGAAAAATAGAAAACAAATAATTCTTGGTATTAAAAAATAATTGAAAAAACTACTTTTTTCATTACTTCTGATAGTTTAAAAAATCTAAAAAAACAAGCCCTCCTCCTCGATTCTCATAAGGTGTACTTAAGCTTCCATATACAAATCGAAAACAAATAATTTTTTGTATTAAAAAAAATAATTGAAAAAACTACTTTTTTTATTACTTCTCATAGTTTCAAAAAACTAAAAAAACAAGCCCTCCTCCTCGATTCTCATAAGGTGTACTTAAGCTTTCATATACAATTCGAAAACAAATAATTTTTTGTATTAAAAAAAATAATTGAAAAAACTACTTATTTCATTACTTCTGATAGTTTAAAACAATTTTTAAAAAACAAGCCCTCCTCCTCGATTCTCATACGCTGTACTTAAGCACCCGTATAAACATTAAAAAATACAAATTATTTGATACTAAAAAAATATATAGAGACAAATAATTAAGCTTAGAAATAAAGATAAAGGCATTCAAATACTGCGCCCTCCTCCTCGATTCTCATAAGGTGTACTTAAGCTTCCATATACAAATCGAAAACAAATAATTTTTTGTATCAAAAAAAAAAAATTGAAAAACTGCTTTTTTCATTACTTCTCATAGTTTAAAAAAACTAAAAAAAAGCCCTCCTCCTCGATTCTCATAAGGTGTACTTAAGCTTCCATATACAAATCGAAAACAAATAATTTTTGGTATTAAAAAAATTCTTTGATATCTACTTTTTCTTCTTCTTTTTAAACAATAAAATAAATCAAGAATAAAAACAGGATAAGTAAAGGACCTGTTGTTTCCAAAAATGTTTTAAAACTTTGGGATTTTGTAAAGTTTTGGTTATTTTTCACAGTTTAGAAGCGAAAAGTGAGGGCTAGCAATTAAGTAACCTGCCAGCAAAACATCTGACAGATGAGGGGGTGCCCCGAAAGTGGGAGGGGGTGATGGGGGCGATGGGTGTGTGGAGGTCATCGAAGGATCCATTGCTGGCAGAAGCGAAAAGGTGAGGGCAGAGTGAGTGAGAAAGGGATTGATTGCCAGGGCTGGGATTTTGGGAGCAAATGGGTTAAGTGGCGCTGCGCTGCTGCGGTCAGCGTTGCTGCTGGCATCGCTGCTTTGGGGTGGCCCGACTTTTGGGGTGGTAATAAAATGAAAATGAATGATTCATGCGCAGCAGCAGGAGCACCAGGATCTCCAAAAAAAAAACAAACACAAAAAAAAATGGCTGATGGGGATACCCAGAAGACAAAGTGGTGGAAAATGGATGAGGTCCAGCCGCCAGGACAAGGCGTTTATGTCAACAAATTAAAGGGAAATTGCCAACAGCCAAGTGTCAGTATTTTTCTGGCTAATATTTATAAATATGAAAATATCCTCCCCACTCCCCATAGATAGCACCAAAAATCAATATCAAAGAAAGCTTAAATACAAGCTTGTTTGGTTAATTAATTGTTGAACGATTTTTGATTTTCTATTTGTTGCAGAAGCAGCAGGAAAATTGCCATTTATGGCCATATAAAGCTGCGGCGTCGCTGGCTGAGTCGCTGGCAGAGCTGGCATAATAATTTGATGTGCGGCAAATTGAAAAAATGCCGCATAACTCCGCCCTGGAAAACTTCACACACACACACCAACACACCCACACACCCACACACATTGACTTGTGAATAAGCCAAAGAAAATTGAAAACTCTTCAAGTCGTTTTTGGCAATGGCGCTGGCTGGCAGAGTGGCAGAGCAAAGGCGGCAGCAGCTTTAGAAATTCCCTGTATTTTTGCCAGGGCCAATGGAAGTCATTGTCGGTCATCTGGTTGTCCCGCTCGAACCCTAACGAACACCATAACGAAAATGGCCACCACACACGCATACAGAGACGCACACAGAGACGCACACTTATACTAGCAGACAGGTTTTCTTCTCAAAAAGCAGCGCAGTCGATCAAACATTAAAAGGGAAGAAGCGGCGGCAGAGCACATAAAAATTAAGTGGTTGTTGCTTTTTGATGAATTTCCCACTCGCTTCAACTCGCTCCCACTCGCTTGCACTCACTCGCACTCGCTTGTACGCTCGCTCTTAGCGGTTTTGGGAGATTGTTGCCATGTTTGCGGCCCGGTAAGCGCCAGAGAGGGATGCCGTTTGGGCCAACGAGCCAATAAACTCGGCCGTCGCCGCCGCTGCTCGCTCTCTCTCTGGCTTCGGCCGCACTCTCTCTCGGCTCGGCTCAGGCTCAGGCTCAGGCTCGGTTTAGTGCCGTCTCGCTTTCGGTTGGGTTCGAAACCCAGAAACCCCGAACAGGGTTTCCTCGACGGACTTTTCAAAACTGGCGCTCAGTTCAAATTGAATTTTCATTGCGAGCGCATAGGGCCAACGCTCCCTCAACCGCTTAAATACTTTCTCTCGCTCGCTCGCTTGCTCACTCAGTCGCGGGTTGGCTTACAGCTCCCTCACTCACACACACGCACCGAACCACTCACGACAAACACCACCACCCATCAGCAGCACCACCACCACCACCCACTTTCGGGGCGAGTGGCACGAAGAAACCGAACTGAACTGAAACTGAAGTGCAGTTTTATTCAATCAGTGTGTGGCGAGACGCGTTGTTGGGCAAACGCCGGCCGTCGGCGAAAAATAATCAAGAAACAAAAATATATAATAAATAATAAATAATAATATTCTGAAATATTAAATATATATTTTTTTTATCAGCGGTTAAACGCGAGTGCGCGCCAAATTTAAATAGTCGAGAGAAAGCTTTCTCGCCTTGTGCATTTTTCTATGTGAATCAACAACAACAACAACAACAACAACAACAAAAAATCCCTCAAGAAAACCCAAAATTTTTAAATAGAAATTATCGAAAAAATATCCCATGGCTTAGAGACCAGAATGGTTTTGGAGCAACAAGCCACGGAAACTTTAGCGTCGGACAACAAAAAGCTAACACTTACCAATAACAACAACAACAACAACCATATAAATAATAATAATAATAATAATAATACGAGAAATAATAATAATAACAAAATTCAAAATAAAAACAATCACAACCAAAACAACAACGAGGGAAGACATTTCAAGGAGGAGGACGACAAGGAAAGGACCTCCCATCGGAATCCTCACCACCATCCAAGCGGCAGTCCGGGCCGCCAGTCCGTTTCCGGTGCGACGCCATCCATTTCCGTTTCCGGCATGCCCTCCGAGGGCCTGCATCCCACGGCCGCCCTCCAGCTCTACGCCGCCGCCGCCCAACTGGCGCCCGGCGGAGTCCGAGTCCCGCCCTGGGGTCCCTTCCTCCAGTTCGGCGTTCCCGGCGTCTTCGGTCCCAACGGCCCCTTCCTCGGCCGCCCTCGATTCGATGCCGCCTCCGCTGCCGCTGCTGCCGCCGCCGCCGGCGGTCATCCAAATTCCGCGGCCGCCGCCGCCGCCGCCACCCAAATGGCCGCCGTCAATGCCAGCAATGCTTTCGCCAATCTAACGGGACTGAGTGCGGCGGCCCTGCGCAACGTGAGCGCCGCCCAGACGACGGCCGTGGCGGCGGTCGCCAGCACGGTGGCCACCATCCAGCATCGCCTGATGATTGGGAACCGGCAGAGCCTGCCGCCGGCGGGTCCGCCCAGCGAGGGCTCCAACGAGGATGGCGGTAAGTGTCCTGTCCTGTCGGGACAGTCCTGTGTGGAATGGGAGGGGAATTTATTTGGGACTTTATTAAAAAAGTAATCCTTTTCAAAGGAGGTTCTTTAAAAAAAGGAAATTAAAAAGGATCTATT
Organism: Drosophila vallismaia; assembly: GCA_035047325.1. Lineage (NCBI taxonomy): Eukaryota > Metazoa > Arthropoda > Insecta > Diptera > Drosophilidae > Drosophila > Drosophila vallismaia. The sequence goes on along the minus strand of JAWNPU010000025.1, from coordinate 6,355,552 downwards.
TCCCATTATGTTCAACGTTTAATAACTGTTTATTAAGACGACGGGATATTAATATACGGGATAATATAGGGACTTTATGGGAAAAGGGACTTTATTGGGGACTTTACAAGAAAAGGTACTTTATGAGGCTTTATAGGACCAAAGACTTAAAGGAATTCGAAGAATAAAGAAATAGAATAAAAAATCCTTTAAAGAAGCATTATATTTTCTTGTTTTTGATATTAAATATTAAATATTAAATATATTCAAAGAATGTTTAAATAGAAACAAAGTTTATAGAAAAAAATTAGAATATTTTTTAAAAGAAATACAGAATTATTTAAAGATGATAGAAAGAATACCCAAGAATACCCAAAAGATTAAAAAAAATATAACAAAAATCTAAATACTAGAAAAGGTATTCCTTAAAGTATAAAAAATACATGTCCGATATTATGATTATTATAAATTATTAATAATCTTTATAAACAAGTAATTAGTTTGAATTGATTTTCGATTTATTCAAATAGGTCAATAATTCAAATTAATTTAATCAAATTCCTTTTAAAATAAAATCAAAACAGATACTTGAGAGTAAAAAAAAAAAACAGGAATTACCTGAAACAAAAAGCAACACCCCGAGACAGGTTTTATAAACAATTTATTTGTGGCTTAGTGGCTATTATTAAAAGCTTAATTAATAATGGTTATTAAACTAATGTAATTGTATTTCGATTTGAATAAAATGTAGATTGATTTTTGGTTGTAATATTAAGTAAAGCGAAGCAATCTAGGAAACCCTAATTAATAATTTAGTGACGCAGAAAGCGAATCAATAATTTTGTTTTAAATATTAATCGACGACACGTGTCTACGTCAACCTGAAGTTCGCGTCACAAACAAAATGGTTTGAATTCCTCTGATCTTTCCCATGAAATCAATTTCCAACGGCTTTCGACTTTCGCCAATCTACGGCTTCTTTATTTCACAGTCTTTGTAGATTTCGTATAGATTTCGTATAGATTTTGTAGATCGTTTAATGAATTATCAAAGTCGATTGAAAAATCGATCGAAACACGCGTCTCCCATCGATTTTTGAGGTCAGCGCCGCCTGATCACCGCTCATCTCGATCTTCCATTACAAAATCCATTTCCATTTACTCTCCAATATATATTTCTATTTTTTTTTTTTTTTTTTTCGAATAGAATTCAATCCTGGCCCCCAGACAATATGCTAATTCATTCAATTAGCCCTCATAAATGCTTTCGTTTTGTCATTTTCATTTTTTTTTTTGTGTTTTTTTGCGCCCATCACTGTTTTTTTTCTTCTTTGTATAATATTTTGCACCCTAGTCTGACTTTTGCTACCTAAAAACACACTCATTTATTGATTTAGCTAATCAGCAATCGATTATTATGTAAAAATCCGATTGAGTCGTTGATTTGTATTTATTTAGCATACAAAGTGTTTCGAATCGCCTGCTGGGAGAGCGCCTCCGGAAAAGGTCGCAAACTCCAAATCCGTCGATTCGCATCGCATCCACACATCCCATAAACAATAAACAATAAACAATAAACAATAATGCATAAAAAATAAACACAAAAAAAAAATATAAACAAAAAAAATGTTAAATCGATCCAAAAGCCACTGTTTTGTGAAATAGTTTGCAGGTTGTCTTCGATTTTTGATGATTTTTAAAGTCTTTTTAAGCCAATAAGCTTAATTTTAAGTTTATTTTATTTAAAGCTTAACTTTATTTGGCATTACTTTTAAAATTATTAACGTTTTTGGATGTACTTTTTATAATACCAAAAATATGTTTGTTTCCTTTGCTATAATTCTCAAACGGTTCTGTCTGGAAAAAGCCAAACCAAGAGAGTAATATTATTAAGGAAAACTTCTAGAGACTTAAAAATTATTCACTTTTTGTGGAATTATTTTATTTATTTATTTTATTTAAAGCTTAACTTTATTTGGCATTAATTTTAAAGTTAACTTGATTGGAAATGGATAATTATTAACTTTTTGGATGTTTTTTGGGTGTAATTTTTATAATACCAAAAATATGTTTGTTTCCTTTGCTATAATTCTCAAACGGTTCTGTCTGGAAAAAGCCTAACCAAGAGAGTAATATTATTAAGAAAAACTTCTAGAGACTTAAAAATTATTCACTTTTTTTTGGAATTAACTTATTTTGTGGCAACAATGACTTTCTTTCTTACTTACTTTAATTTTTTAAAAGCAATTTGTGTGAGTGTTTTTTTTTTCCGTTGGCGGGGCTTTACAATTGTCGGGGAGCAATCAGTAGATCCAAAATTGATGGGACGCCATTTGCTGTGATCGCCCAGTTTTGGCCATTAAGAGTGGGCCAGAGAAAAAAAAAAAACCGAAACCGAAACCGGATCGCGTCCCACAAATGCCGAGTACGAGACGCGGCTGCTCATTGACCAATTAGCATTAACAAATGATGGCTAGTTGGTGTAATTATGGCCATAATACCAGCCGCAGACTTTCGGTATAGGAGCGGGGGGCGTGGCACGTTGGTAATTATCTGGAATCGGGTTGGGTTGCTCTTCTGGATCATAATCCGAATCCGAATCAGAATCGGGACTTTAATTAATTGCCAACCAACGCATAAAAAAAATGTAATTATTAATTTTGATTTGATTCAATTTGATTAGCGAAACCCGTAAGGCAGCAAGCAGCAAGCAGCAAGAAGCAAGAAGCAAGCAGCTTGTGGGTGGATGAGAGTGGTTGTCATTAATCATTTTTGTGGCAGAGAGGTTGACATGCAACCTGGAATGGGATGGGGTGAGTGGGTGATGATGTCGTCGTCGTGACGTTTTTCTTGCCATTCCTCATTTCACGCCGGAAATGAAGAAACTGTCATAAAGCGATCGAAATCATTTATCATGCGATTTCCCCTTGCTCTCCCCCCAAAAAAGAAGCCATTTTGTTTTAGTCCCCCTTGTCTTGTTTTCCAATCCTAATGAATTCCAAAAAAATATACCGAAAAGGGTAAAGAGGTAGAGGGAGCCACCAGTATGTTAGAGCACTTCCGTTCCGCCCAAAAACGGAAGTCGCAAAACTTGGAATTATGGAATGATGGAATAATGGAATCTTCTCCTCGAAATGATAAATCGTTTCTTGGTTTTTTTTATCAGAATTGAAAATGATGTTGTACCGTTGGTAGTTCTTAAATATTTCCGCCTTATAATAGGTTTTTTTTTTTTATTGGAAATTGGAAAATGAAATGCTGAGAATGTGCTGGGGGGAAGTTTTATAATTAAGAACAAAGTTCAAGGTTTTTCTAATTCCTTCCTCCTAAAACCTTTCTCTGATCAAGAAATTCCTAAAAGTAAACTCTTTAAATCAAGTCCTTTTATATATCCTTGAAGGACTCCAAACATTAAAAGCCTTTCCCCAACTTTTTAGTAATACTCGTACACTCCTTTTCTTTCCCTTCCCAGTTTTCCTTCGGTTTTTTTTTTAGTTACTTTTTTTTTTTTATATATTTTTGCTTTAATTTTTATGACTTAAGTGGCTCAAGCCCTCGGGAGGGAGGTGGGGCCTTGGGGGTGTGGCGTGGTGTAGGGAGTGTGTGGTAACTGTTATATTGCCCGACTGACGCGGGCTGTAAACGAAAATAACATGCCACGGAATGTGACTGAGGCATGCAACAAAGCACGACCACAGTCTTGCAACTTGTTTCCTCTGATTGAGCCGACTTTTCTTTGATGCTTCTTTTCTTGCTTTCCGATTTTTTCAATATGTGATGAATTTTTTTGGTTAAAAAAAAGTAAAAATTTAGTGATAAATTAGGGTTTTCTTCCTATCGAGTTCCTATCTTTCGTAACTCACGAATGCCCCATCCAAATGTTATGAAACTACCTAAAAAGCTTTATAATATCCCTAAAAATCATTGTGTGAAGTTTCAAGCTAATAGTTCAAGTCCCTTAAATATTACAAGAGTAATTTGAGGCTTAGTTTTGGGAATCCTGTGTCTGCCTTGTTTTGGTTACAATTTTTTTTTTTTTGGCTTCCGTTTATATTGTATTTTGTTTGAGGTTATGGGAAATCAATGCAACGTTGCCAAATTGCAGTCTGGCCGTCACCGTCTCGGTCTTGGACGTTGCAAGTTGGAAGTTGCACATTGCACCCAGCGTGTGCAATAATCATAATAAATTTCAATTATCGTTTGCATTTCGGGAAGGCAAAACACCCACCGAACATGAATTATATTTCCAACCCACCTGACAGCCACCCAATCCCCCACTGCCACCTCCTGGTACACCCTTTTGGATAGACCCGCCCCTGTTGCAAGTTCCAGTGGCGGCCCCTGTTATTATTAAGTCATTTGAATGCACTTTGGGTCGGTTGGGTCGTTGCCTGTTTTGTCGCTTTTGCCGCTTTTGCCGCTTTTGTTGTTTTTGCCGCTTTTGCATTTAATGTCTCTATTATTGTTGTGTGTTGTGTGTTTGGTGTTGTTATTATTGTGTCTTGCCAACAGCAACAAAAACGCTGACCACTTGGCCATATACAAAAACGGGTTTCAAGTGCAAAAGAGATGCCATCACCCTGGCACAGTGCGGCACGCATAATTAGGTACACTTAACCGGCAGAATCCGAAACCATTCATTAGGGGCGGCCTCTTGTTATTGCCCTTTAATGTTCAGTGTGTGTAGTTTCTTTTTTTTTGTTTTTTAGTTTATTTTTTATTTCTTTCAGTGTGCGTATGTAGAGGAGTTCGGGAAATTAATGTGATTACAAAGTCAGCTGTGAGTGGCGGCGCTTTGTGGCCCGCTCATGGCCTGCTCATCACTCAAAGTGATACAAAGTAGAGCTACTAAATTAGCAAACTGATTGCTGTTTGATTCTCAATAGCTATCCTGTATTTAACAGCCATTTCAGCGGATCTGCCTGTTTCCCTGCCTGTTTTATGAGACTCCAATGAGTGGTGTTTTCCATTAATCAAAACCCTAGATGGGAAATACGCTGCATGGGAAAAAAAAGCTGCAGTTCTTTGTAGTTAATATTTGTATTAGTTTTTTATTTAATTATATAGGAATAAAAGCAATGTAAACATTATATTTTAAATAATATTTAATAATACTGGTTTTTTTTTCCAGAAAAGTTTTTCCAAATTTAATTCTGAACTCTTTTCCTGTCCCGGATTGTGTTCTTGTCTAATAACTAAACACCTACCAGGGTTTGTCTAGGGGATACCAGGGGATATCGGGGAATACTGGGGAATACTGGGAAGAAAACCTTTTTCTTTACTTTTCTTCCCCAGATCGGAGTTAATTTGATAAATTGCAGGGACTTTTGCATCAATTCTTTGCCGCTTCCCAAAATCCATATGTGTGTGGCCACGCCTCCTTTGGGGGATATCATCTAAATATAGAAAAACTATGCATCCTGGATGGGGGAGAAGGCGGTTCTGCAAAATAGAAACGTAATTAAATTGTTTCGTTTTTATTGCCGGGTCCGTCGGCAGGGAATTCCCAAAAAAAAAAAAAATAAAACGAGTGGAGAGAGGGGAAAGGGTATGGATATGGATATGTTACCATTTCCCCCGTCTCCCCCCCACACTTTGTGCCCCCTTGGCGTTGTAATTGAAATATATGATTATGAATATTTATGCATTTCGTGTTGGTAGTTGTGTTTGAAATTTGGCTAATTTAAATAATTTTCCAACACTTAATTATAGGGTTTTTAGTGGCGAGAACAAAGTGTTTTTTTTGGGGGTTAGTTTTGTTTTTCGTTTCTTTTTTTTGGCACCACCCTAATTAGTTTTAATAAGCCAACACCCTCGGCCATTCTTCCATTCACTAAATTAATGACTTAATTTACTTCGTTTTTTGTACAATAGTTTGTCCATTTCCCATTGCAGGCTTTCCCGGTGACGGTGACGACGATAGTAGTGCCGCCAAACGGCGCCGGTCCCGCACCAACTTCAACTCCTGGCAGCTGGAGGAGCTGGAGAGAGCCTTCTCCGCCAGCCACTACCCGGACATCTTCATGCGGGAGGCCCTGGCCATGCGGCTAGACCTCAAGGAGTCGCGAGTTGCGGTGAGTTTAGTTTCAGTTGGAATTCTTAATTACAAAAGGATATTTTAAGAATCTATTTTTTATTTTATAAATAAATTCCCTTAACAAAAACCTGTATTTTTTAATAAGAGTAGAATAAAATCGAAAGAAAAAGATGAATATTCATGGAAATGGATTTTAATCTAGAAAAACTATTAAACTATTCCTTAAAGATTTATTTTGTATTTAAATATTTAAAAGATTAGTTTTCAAGTCAAAAACAAAGTAAAAATCGAAATACATAATTAGAATAAGTTTCAAAATCCTATTGGGCACCTTTGCTGAGATTATACGCTTTGTTCCAGATAGGTATGGTTCCAGAATCGACGTGCCAAGGTGCGTAAGCGCGAACACACGAAGAAGGGACCCGGCCGCCCCGCCCACAATGCCCAGCCCCAGACCTGCAGCGGGGAGCCGATTCCGCCCAACGAGCTCAAGGCCAAAGAGCGGTAAGTTCAAAATATTAACAAAAAAAAAAACACACACACACACATCTACATATTTTAGAAAGTACAAAAGTGATGCAAAATATATATAATTTATCTCAGAAATAAAGTCACATAAAAAAAAAAACTTTATAATCATTTTTCTAAACCAGTTTTGAAAAAAAATTAATTAAGAATCTCGACAAGTGTTAAACTGACACTCGATTGCCATTTAAAAAATTCAAAAATCAATTGAAAAGCTTTTAAAACTTGACAGCTAGTCAGGGAGAATTGTCATCTTGATAATTACGAATGGAATTTAATTTCAATTATATTTCAAATAATCTTTGAATCTTAAAAATACAAATACATGATCTTGGGTGTGACTAAACGATCTTGTTAATTTGTTTTAAAAACTCATTTATAGCTTTTATCTTTGATATTTTTGAATTCCTTAATAATTTCCCTTCCTTCTTTTTTTGTTCTGTGCATTTCCAGAGCCCGTCGCCGGAAGAAGCTGGCCAAGGCGATCGACCGGCAGGCCCGGAAGCTGCAGGCCAAGGGCATCACCGTGGACCTGGAGGCCCTCAAGGCCGAGTACATATCACAGCACAAGGCCAACGGCACCTTCTCCGACTCCGACCTGGAGGACGACGGCATCCAGATCGACGTGGTCGGCGGCACCGACAGCGACGACGAACTGGACGGCGATCCCGTGAGTCCCGTTAGAGGAGGAGGCGGTGGCGGCGGCGGTGGAGCCGGCTGCTCCTCCTCGCAGCAGCACTGCGGACTGGACGGTGACGGGGACAGTTCGAGGGCCGGAAGCTTCATCGGCGGAGGCGGCAGTCTCGGGAGTCCCAGCTCGGTGGCGCCCCACAGTGGTGGTCACCCGTCGGGCGTGATCTTCGGCAAGCTGGAGCCCATGGATGGCAACGAGTCGGAGGAGCGGGAGCGGGACAACTCCCCCAAGCCCCTGCTCTTCCCCGCCAAGGCCTTCCATCAACTGAACCTGCAAAATAACCATCAGCAGCAGCAGCAGTCGTCCTTGGGGGGTCATGTCCCGGGTCAGGGTCCGTTGGGACATCACCAGCACGGTCACTTGGGCGTGGGCGTGGGCGTGGGCGGTGGCGCCACCAATGCCTCCTCGGCGGCGGCAGCAGCGGCGGTGGCGAATTTGGTCCACCAGACATCGCCGATCAGTATGCGCCGGAGTAATCCTTTCAGCATCGAGTCCTTGCTGTTCAACAACACGTGAGGCAACCAATACCGCGCCAGGATGCTGATCCTTTAACCCCCTCCTAAGCTTAAGGATATCCTATTGATTTTTCGCGTTCCTAGAATATTGTGCTCATTTTCAAACGACAACAACAAAAAAAAAACAAAAAACCTACAAAAAAACCCAAAACTTTGTCTTTATTAATTTTTTATTATTTTTCCTTTTGGTTCAGAGCTTAAAATATTCTCCCAAGTGATTTTATTTATTCAATTAATTACGTGTATTTTTTTTTGTGTATTTTGTAATCCACAGAGAGACTAAATTAGTGTTGTAAATGAATTTTATTTAAAATATAAATTATGTATCCAAGTTTTTTTTTTTTATTTTTGGCCAAAGCAATGCTTGAAATATATAAATAATATAATTATGTAATAAAAAAAAAACGAAGAAGAAAAGCAAACAGAAATGGTAATTAAACTAAGAACAATTTTTTTTTTGTCTGTAAGTATGCTGGTGTGAGTGTGTCTGTGTGATGTATGTGAGCGTGTGTGTGTAATGCCTGTGTAAAAATGTAATTTAATTTAGCGAAAAAAAAACGGGAAAAATCCAAAAAACATCAACTTAATTAAGAGAAATGAATTTTTTTTTGTGTCCAAGCAGCAGGCTAGAATATATTAAAAATATGACAACAGGAAAAGAATTCAAAACAACATAATATTTAATATAGAAATGCAATGAAACGGCTAAAAATTATATTGTATCTAAAACATAAAGAAACATAAACCGATTGTCAAACAAGAATAAAAATACGAATCTGTTAAAATCAGAAAAATCACATAAACAAAATAATACGATTATTATTTATGTATATTCCTCCCCCCAAAAAAATCCCCTCCTCCAAGAAAAACCCTTATTTTCGAGCTTAAAAAAAAACTGCGCAAGTCCCCAGAAATAAAAAAAAACAAAAAAAAAACCGAGAAAAACGGAGAAAAACACCCAAAAATAAATAACAAAACATATTTGAACCGATTTGATTTCGGTACAAATTCAATAAATGGCGATAAAAAATACACTTAAATGCGAAATCCAAAGTGTTTTTTTGAGTGGCTGTGGAATTATTCGATGGAAATCATATAATGGGTGTTCCTTTTTTTATATAGGACATTAAAATTATGGGTCAGGATATGAATTTATAGGTCCTTTTCATGAAATTAACCGATTTCAGGACTGTAAATCTTGGCATTAAAAGATGAGGTTGTGGAAAAGGGTTTTTGGGATTTGGGGAGTAAACTTTCGAAACTCGAAAAAACATTTATTTTTATTTAAAAATCGATAGCAGAGGTTTTTAAAATTGGTTTTTATTTATTTTTTAAATTAAAAACTTTGGGAAACTTTTGTGAAAAAGGAAAGACAAGAACTACCTTTATTGCCTTTTTCTTGACAGGAAATACTTTTAGTTCCTCTTGAGGTATAAGGCTTTCTTAAAGTTTTGATATAATTTAACATTCTTTTTTATGTTAAAAATTAAGTTAAAAAAACTTGTAAAGAGTAAAATGATCCTCCCCAAATTAGTTTCTGGTAATCTGATAATCCCCATTAATCAGCCGCAAATCAAATCTCGGCTGATAACCAATTTGTGGTTGAAAAGAAGCGGCGGCTAAAACGAGCTGACTTCGATGAGGAGGGGTGTGTGGGGTTCTTGGACCCCATGGGGAGCAACTTGCCACAAAAAAAAACCAAAAAAAAAAAACGAAAAGCAAAGAAGCAGGAAACCTGTCCCAAAAAGTCGAAGGCCGGCAAGGTGTCAATTGAATTTGCATTCGGTTTTCGGCCAATCTCCTTGCCCGAAACGGTACAACCGTTTAACCGTTTAACCGTTTCGGGTTCACCGCCCAGCGGGGGTGGCAGCGGCGGCGGTACATCAAGGGGGCGGAGCTGGGGAGCTACGGAGCTGCCAGACGGCCCGAAGGGGTCCGCTTTCATGGGAATTTGTGGTTTAGTTCATTTCATGGCAATTTTATTGCTTATTAATTTTTTAGTGTTCGCGCTTTGATTCTTTTCTTGTTATTTTTTTCTTATTTTTGTAACCCCTTCCCTGGATTTCCAGTTAAAATTTTACAGTGGCGTATGGTTACACCAAAAAGGGGGGCGTCGAGTATAAAATATAAAGGTTAATCTTAAAAAAAACTCAAAGCAATGACAACAAAAGTTGCATTTCCAAAGCAAGTAAATAGTTTTTAATATTAACAATAATATCCCTTAAAAAAATACCTTTATTATTCACAAGTTACACCACTGTATCCCCCCTTTTTGGACTCACACTGCAGCCCCCCCTTGGACTTTATTTGTGGCATGTTGTTAATGACTCCACCTGGTTGTGATTGTTGTTGGTAAAAAAAAAAAAAAACAAAAAAAAAATAGGGGGAAAAAAACGCCGAAGCCTGTTGATATGATTATTACGTTTATGGATTTTAATAATTGTGCATGATTTGGAAGATTTTCCACATCTTTATCTTCAATCTACAGTCTTCTTACAGTCCACTTTTCGTTCAACATTCTCCGATTCTCCCCGAAGACTCGTGCCCCGTGGAGCGTTCATAACTTCTTTAGCATTTCTTCTCCGATATTATTTATTTGATGCTTTTTTTTGGCTCAATTACTTTTCGATGCAAATCAAATTGGTTGCTCTTAGCTATTCTTCACACGTTTTTCATTAAGTTTATTTGTTCGCATAGAAATATTCGAATCCGAATCGGATTCAGATTCAGATTCAGATTCAGATTCAGTTTCAGATTCGATTTCCCAGCTCCTTAAGCTCCAAACTAACTGGAAGACTGTCTTCTGTGCTCAGTTTTTCTTCCAAAAAAACTCGGAGCATTGTTGTAAATGAGTTTTTTATTGAGCTGAAAATATTTTTGTAAAGCTTATTGTTCATTGTTTGATTGTTTATTGGCTTGGTTTGGGTTTTCTGATTGGTCTTGGCTGCTAGAGGCTGTCGAATCCCCTACTTTTTGGAGAAAATTCGTTTTCCACATATTTTATCGCGTGTATTTGTCCCATTTTAAAACTGATACGGAAACAGAATGCCATCCCGGAATCAGGACTTGAAAGCCCTTTTATCTGTGTCAAAAGTTGCCAGAAATCGAACAAAAAAAAATTCGATCGATTTTTTGCAAAAAATCATGATGGTACCCCTTTCAAAAAATTCGGAAAAAATGGGTCGAAAATTTTTTTGTTGCATTTTCCAAAACTTTGAATGCAGATTGACCGAAAACGAAGTTCTGATTTTAAAATGGTATTCCATTCGAAAATCGGCTTAGAAATAGTCAAAATATTCATAAAAAAGTGGAAGAAAAGCGTGAAAATGACACTGAGTCGATTTTTGCAAAAAATCATGATGGTACCCCTTTCAAAAATTCGGAAAAAATGGGTCGAAAATTTTTTTGCTCGATTTTCCAAATCCTTGAATGCAGATCAACGGAGAACGAAGTTCTGATTTTAAAACGGTATTCCATTCTAAAAACGGTTCAGAAATGGTCAAAATATTCATAAAAAAGTGGAAGAAAAGCATCAAAATTACACTGATCCGATTTTTGTAAAAAATCATGATGGTACCCCTTTCAAAATTTCGGAAAAAATGGGTCGAAAATTTTTTTGTTCGATTTTCCAAATCCTTGACTGCAGATCGACGAATGGTATTCTATTCCAAAATCGGTTTAGAAATGGTCAAAATATTCATAAAAAATTGGAAGGAATATGGTACAAGTAGCGGGTATAAACAGTGGAGTTTAAAAATATATAGTAAATTGTATATTGTATAATAAAAATAGTTAAAAATTCGTATCTATAATGTTGAAACCTTAAAAAAGAATGCAGACACTTCTTTCTCTAAAGTAATACTCCAACGAAATCCTCGAATAAAATTTCTCACACTCACACCCATTTGGCGGATCGAAAACCCAAATAGCCGACACCGATTCCACCATAAAATTCAATGATGATGACGATGAGCAGGGAGCACCCTACCTTATAGCGCTTAATCGAAATCAATAAAGTTATTAAAGCGACGCTTTTAAGTTTTCTGTAACAGATTCTTAAGCCAACAACAAGGGCCCCCAAACAAAGGTCCCAACAATGGGGATTAGTGCTCCATCAGAAAACCAAAAGGGGTACCAGAAAAAAAAAAAAAAAAAACAAAAAACAAAATTATGATATAAAGAAAACCAGATTTTTGGCTGCCCCAGAAGAAGATGATTGTCATAATTATGGGCATTTTGGTATTTTGGTGTTTGCCGCTCTCTTGACTTGTATAGTTGTTGTTATTTTTCTACTTTGGGATTGCGAGGTGATCTGATCTTTTGGATTCCCCGGGAGTTGCTTCCATTTCAATTTCACAGCAGGAGTCACCGAACGCTAATCAAAGTGTTTATCGTGCTCCGATCGTTTGTATTATGATTTTTGATGCCTTAATTTATTCACACTCTCGGTATAAACGGAATGAATAAACGTGCAACATGACTCGTAGAGACTCGGAGTGTTAATCTTTGCGCCTTGCCCCCATATCATTTTTGTATTTAAAACAAGTAAGGAAAACTAGTTTTTGATAGAGACGAAGTTGGGATACTCTAAAGGGAAATACTGGTTTTTTTTTATAGAGTTTGGTTGTGGCTTAGTTGCTTAGTTCTTTGGGTTATAGTCTACCGATCTGGATGATTTTTGGGTAGAGGCTAGCTCTCATAATAAGAAGTATTTATAAAAACTTTCAGATAAATAGCTTTAAAAATGAGAGAACTACCTAACTTAGAAATGAAAAGTACCCTCTTTTTTCAAGTGTATCAAATACAAGATACCCTTTTTTTCTATTTAACCCCTTTAAAAGTTGGAAGGCTTTTCAATTTTCACAGCAGGTCATTCCCGTAACTCTCCATCTTTCGATCTCGAAATGTTTTGTAATTTATTTCATTGTGCGATGATTAGCAGCATTTCTTCCAGCATTGCTCCACTTTCGGTTTAAAAACTCGACCTTATTAGTTCATAGTTATGGTTATTGGTTATAGTTTATGACTTTCGGGATCATCCGCTTCATTGTTACGTTTCCAGGTAGCAGGTAACCCAAGACATTCAACAAATTGAAAACAGAAACCCCCTCGTTCTTCGAGGGAAAATCTGAGCATATTGTTATAATTGAGTTTTGGTTTTTATCTTTTTGCCTTTTTTTTCACTCGCTCGGTGTTTGTGTGCCACGCCCTAGAGAGTATATAGTATCTCGGGTGGATATATATTTTCAACATCAACATATACGTATACGTATACGGGAGGGAGGTTGGCGCTGACACAAAATATCATAATAATGAACTCGAAAAATTGCCGGGATGCTGGACGGGCATCTCCGGGTGTGAGTGACTTTTAATTTACTTCAAATCCGTACTCAACTACATGACTCCTGTGGGAGTTGTTCGGAGTCCTGCGAGTCCTGTGGGTCCTGCCTTCGGTCTTCGGTTCTTGGTCCTTGCTTGCCACCACACCACACCACACCACACCGTTGTGGCAAGTAGCAAGTGCAACAAACTAGACTCGACGCGACTTTCAGCTTGGTGTCCTGTCCACCACCATAAAAACAACACTCGTTGGCAAAACAAATATATTCTATAATATTTATTTTTCTCTAACAACAAAATATATAATTTATTTACACAAAAAAAAGTAATAATAATAGTAATAAAAAAATGGCCTAAAAAAACCCCTATTATTTATTAACCTCTATCAACATCTTGTAGTCCAGTGTAAAGTCAAAGTTTTCATATTTTGTGCCACCCTAAAAAAATACCCAATCTATTCACCACCCATTCGCACCCATGGCTGCCACATCTAGCCTTCTCTGTCTGTCGCCTGTCTCTGACGCACATCATTAATTTGTTATACGGAGATTATCTATTTTTATTGTTATTAATGGCAAACAATTTATTAAGCCAGGAGCCCAGCAGGACTCACACATGCCAGGACCCCTGCAGCAGGCAGGGGAAGCGGAGAAGGACCTAGCAGGAGGGGGGGTCATCATGTAAATCAAGGAAATTTCACTAAACTACGTGCGGGTGTTGCTGCAGATGGATTGCTCATTATGTTTTTGGCCAAAAATGAACACCAGATGAATACCTAGTTGTGGGTGTATCTTAGCCATGGTTTGCCTCCAGAGGAGGGGGAGGTGAAGCTGGCAAAAGAGGGTGGTAAGGGTGTGTCTGTGTGTAAGGTGTTGACGTCCTGCACTTGCCATTGATGCACTGAAAACAAATAAACAAGATCTCAAAAGGACTTCAGAATACCCCAAAGGATATATTGATAAATTTCCCTTTCCTCATTATAGAATAAATATATTCCCAAAAAAAAAAATACCCTATTTTTGGGCAGTGTCGGGATCTTTTGCTATTGTGGCCACACTGACTATTAGAGGTCCTGGCTAGAGGTCCCGCATCCAGGGTCCTGGTCCTGGGCATTTGTTTCGTTGGTCCAAGGACTCATTAGTATGCGCGGCGGACACAAAACTGTTTATTAGGGTCATTAGCGAAGCCACGACACGCCTCTTGGTGAAAGGACTTTCCCTTTGAGCCCTACACCATCATCACCCTCCCAGCCCCAGCCCCAACCCCAGCCCCAGCCCCAGACTCATCTGGAGGAGAAACTTTCCCCTTTGACCTGGAATGAAAAGGAGAATCCGAAACGGAAATCGTCGCAGTTTGGCGGCAGTTTTTTTACGCCGCTCAAATCGAAAATAAACAGCGCATAAATTTAATATTAAATAAGCATCGCACAATAAATTCGATTCCAATAAATCCAATTAGTCATGGGCAAATTGTTATTGAAGTCGTCGATGTCGATGTCGATGTCGATGTCGCAGTCCCTCCCCCTTGCAATCCATAATTCAAGTTCTGCTTTGCTGGCATTTTCGTTGATAAGAAAACTGAAACGCTCGACTGATAAGAAACGGCGGGAGAGAAATAAATAAAGAAAATTGACAAGACAAGTCTTGTGTTTCTTCAGTCTCGAGGGGATGCGACCTTTGAACTCGCTGCAGGAATTGAAATGCATCGACCACAAAAATCCAAATCAAAATCTCGAATAAATAAGAAAAAATTAAAAACGAAATGAAATGAAATGAAATGTCTGTGAGGATCGTCGCGGCTTGTCGTTAATTCTCCGATTTCCGTTTAGACAAATGAGATAATTGGGTGCATGGATTTATGTGGCAGTTCAGAGAGGGGGAGTCCAAAAAAAAAAAAAAAACACAACACGACTCCTGATAAAGCGCCAACATCTCGAACATATCCATATCCAGACTATATTTTTTATTTTTTGTTCGCTTGTCCAGTTTTTCCAGTATGGCTGTAAAAATTTATTGGCCATCAGTCACAATTGCCAATGTCCGGCTATGGCAACGAATTGTGGCAATATGTTGTTGCACACGCGCCCCGATAAGCTGTTCCGCTTCAACTCCCACATGCCACATGGCCCATGCCCCATGCCCCATGCCTCATGCTCTGAGCAGTCCCTGGAGAAGGATTTGTATACTAACAGGACCTCTGGATGATTTTTGGCCTACTATTCAGAGGCTATCTCGGGTTTCCCTTCCACTTTGAATATTAAATATATAAAAGTTTTAAATATATTTTATTTAATAAGTTAAGAAACTAATTTAATCCTTTACTAATAAAAAATATTCAAAATATCAACCAAACAAAGAGTAATCCTACAATCTGATAAACCTCTGCTGTTGCTTTGCTTTTCGTTCTTGAAATGAACATAATTTTTTTCCCACATGGATGCTGTTCGAGGGAGTCCTGGCCAAAAAAAAAACAGGACTCCGACAGGATCCGAGTGCCGGGGCTGTGAAATAATGGCGACCAATGATATTAATACGTTCGCTCGTTATCAAATTGCGTTTCAATGCAAAACTGAAGGATGGAAAGGATGCAGATTCCTGTTTTTTGTGGGGCATTGGCATATCCTTGTGGTGGACACGAAACGGACATGAAACGAGCAGGATGTTTAAGAGCTGTACGTGATTTGTGGGTTAGATTCCTTTGGTTTCTCCATAAAATGCCTAAACAATAAACCCCCCAGAGAACGTGAATGGAAATTTAAACTTGGCGTCAATGTCGAGGTGACAATATGCCTGCCTGGCTGCAAAAACTTTATTTAATTTCAAAGCCAACAATAAGAATATAAAATAAATTTTCCACATTTGACTTTTACAGCAACAATTTGTGAGGCTCCGGTCGTAAACCTCAAAGCCGACCCCACCACCCACCACTCGATGGTGACCCCGTAGACCCCGCGGGTAACCTCGCAGCACCTTCGGGTAAGCACCCATCCCCGGGTCTAACCCCTATAACCTTCGTAACCCCGTAACGCCATACATACGTAATCCGTAATCCGTAACCGTAACCATTTTCCGAATAGCAAAAAAAACAAAAAAAAAAGACAGAAACCTTAGCGTAACCAAAACCGTACACAAAAGTTACGATAATCGTTTATTGAAATGCAAATTTTTTGCTGATTTTGCTGCTTTTAGAAGTCGATTTGAGTTCGAGATTGTTTTTTGTTTGTTATTTGTTATTTGCTTTTTTGTGGGTGTCTTTTTAACACTTCTATTATGATTGTCCCCCCACATCCATTTGGGAAGGTATGTAAATTTTTTTGGCAAAAGAAAAGTTACCCCACGGGTGCGATTTTGGCCAAAAGTGTTAACCACCTGCTATTTTGTGTAATTGGATGTTTAAGTTAACACTTTCCTAAGCAGGGGTTGCAGGGTTGCAAAAATCGACCCGGAAGAACCAGAATCAGAACCAGAACCAGAAATCCGAAATCAAAACCAGAAATCAGAAATCAAAACTGGAAATCTCATTAATTTGACAAGGACTCATATTTCTGGGAAACGTAAATATTTCCACAGGAGATTCTGGCACGAGGATAAGAATCGTTATATCCTGATGCAACTGTCAAATTGTCAGAAGCTTTGAATGGATTTTAGAATTTTTCGACTGTTTCGGGTGTTAGCCAGAGCCAGAGAAACCCGATTTTCGAAGGGGTGTCTGCGGTATTTACAAAACTGCAAGATACCGAACCGATAAGATAAATAATTGGAATATGAGGCTGCCACGAATTGGACATGGACATGGAGATGGAGATGGAGATGGGGTTGGGTTTGGGTTTGGGTTTGGGTAAATAGGGTAGGGTGCTAGAGGGTGGCTTTGTTTAATCACGGCAAATAATTAAATGTCCATTTCACAGGCAGCCACCCATCCCCTCTTTGGAAATCTGGCCGCGTCATCTGAAACCGACCCCTCGACCTCGATGGCGATGCCGATGCCGATGCGACACGTGTGCGACAACCGGCATTTGTATTAAGACTTAATTTAAGTGCTTATCACCCAAAACAAATCAACGCACACCGCACACCGCCCACCGCCCACCGCCTACCGCCTACAGCCCACTGCCTACCGCCCACCGCCCATGTCCACCCTGTTGCCCTGTTGCCTTTGCCCTCGCGACTCCCCCTTCTGATCACCTTCATTGTCATGTGACATTTTGTATGAGTAACGCTCACCTAATGAAGTTATTAGAGGCCGCCACCTCCTACTCCACCTCTAGCTCTACCTGCTCTGTCACCTCCCACTTCCTCTTGCACCGCCGCCTCTACTTTCACCCACACCCACACCTCCACCTCCACCTCCCACTCCCCCATAACCCCACACAAAAGCCTGACCAGAGACATATCCAAATTTTGGATAACATGGGGCAGGCCGTGGTGGCAGAGGGAACAAAAGACCCTAATAGCATAGGATCTAGTGTAGGTGATTTGTAGGGCATATGGGTTTTGGGTTTGGATTTAGAGAAACCAGTATTTAGGAATTATTTCAAAGTCAAGCTAAAGATGTTTTGGTATTCAAGTTTTCCTTTAGTAATATTTTTAAATGTAATTTTTAAGGTAAGCTCAAGGAGAATATCCTCCCATATTGCACATCCCGTGTGTTCTCATTAAAAGGGTATTCCTGGTATCTGTCTAGCCGAAACACCATGATCTCTTGGTAATAAAGCATATAACCCCCACCATTCCCCATTCCCCATTAACCCAAAAATCCGCCTGGCTTTTCTGACAAATGCGACTTCAATAAATGTTTATGATTTGACAAATCAATCGAGCTACTAATGTCACAATTTCAGTGATTGTCCCGAATTTTGGTTATGCCACACCGACACCCCACCACCTGCAGCATGCCTCCTGGACACCTCCCCCCTCGACACCTGCCACTACCCCAGTGGCACTTATTAATTTCGTTATTTGCTCGCTGTCCATATTATTTATTCATAAATTTTATCAGCACAAATTAAAAACAAATTAGTCGACAGTAGGTAAATAATAATAAAGTGTAATAAAAATCAGAGTCAGACAGGCGGAAGGATGGGGCTGTGGGGCTGTGGGGCTGTGGCACAAAAGGGGCCTCTGACCCAGAGAGGCGGGATGGGATCAGGCGGGGGCGTCTATCGATATGCCGCGATAAGAGGCGCAACCGAACGGAACTTGATTTAGTTAATCGAATGTGAATGCGAAATGATTAAAACTTAATATTCATTTAGTAGTATTTGTGTTTGTTACGTTTTTTTTTTTTTATGTGCTTTTCGTGTTTACTATAATGACATTTTTATTGTTTTTAATGTGCTTTTAATAATAATTGATTTGCGATTGCAACAATTTGATAAACCAAGTAAATGAAGCGGAAAGCCAAAACAAATTATGTCATTAAAAAAACAAATACCAAAAAAGTGGCGGGTGGGGGCGAAAAGCCATTATTAAACAGCGAATCCATTTAAAATATAATTACCTAAAATGTAATTAATTCGAAATGTGACCTTGATGATGTCTGTCTATCTCTCTGACTGTCTCTCTCTTGTGCACAAAATTTCCTATTTTAAAAGGATTTAAATGATAGGTTTTACTTGTTGGTTAATTTTCATTAAATATATCATTTTTTTCCTTCATTTGTGGAGTTTATATAAATAATGAATACATTTTTAATCTAACCTTGTTTTTAATGGGAAATTATTGGGAACAAAATCAGAGAATAAATCTTGAAATGCTGAAAAAATCCCGAAAATTTTCTTAAATATCAAAAAGAAGTCATATTTGAAAGCATTTATTTGTATTTTTGTAAAACTTATTATTAATAATAGAAATATATGTTTAAGTCTACTCAAAAAAGCTAAAAAAAAACTATAGAACTTAATAATATTAATATTATAAACATCAAACCCGATTTCCCTGTATTTTTTATATATAGTATTTCCCAAAAACTATGATTTACAGATTCTTTTTGTTATTATTATAATTATTATTAACTCTTGTAAAATCTAATGAGATCATAAAAATAGCAGATCATAGTAGCAGAGTTTGAAATGAGGATGCCACAATATAATAATCAAAGTGCCACAAAGTGTCGCAACAAATTTACTTTTCCACAACTACAAAGACACCAAAAAGGATCCAAATGAGGGGAGAACCAAGAAAGGAGCAGGGGCAGAGGCAGAGGCAGAGGCAGGTCCTGAGTGCCCCTATTAGCAGAGAAAAGTTGTTTGGGGAATAGAGCTGGAAAACTTAATAGAAAATCAAGCGCAAGAAAATGGCGTCCGATAAGCGGATGATGGAGAAGCCAAAAAAAAATGCAGAAAAAATCAAGAGGGAGGTGGAGGTGGAAAGGAAAATGGGCGAAATGGAAGCTAAAGAAGCTAAAGAGAAAAGTCAGCCAACCAACGCCCCGCAGCAAATTAAATGAAAATTTGTTTGTGTGTGGAAAAATCAAGTGAAAATTAATTGAATTGAGTTGAGTGCCGGTGATGGTTGAGGGGGGGTGGTGGTGGGGTGGCTAAAAGACGAGGAACCCGAAGAGAGCGTAGAAAATTTTCAAATGGAATTTCCGTTTTCTTTTCTTTTATTTTCTTTTCTTTTTTTTTGCCAATCACAAGGCGTAGTGCTTGAGGGGGATGGCTGGTCAGCATAGACCCCCTCTACTCCCCCTCCCCCACATTAGCTACCTCTCCCTTTTTGGCCTTGATCTACCGTCTCTTTTGCACACTCGCTGCCATAATTCATTTTCCAAAGACGGCAGCTGCGCAATGAACTCCCGTTTTAGGGGGCTGGGTGAGTGGGTGGTGGGGCATTCTCAGACCGTTGCATATTTAAGACATTATTACATTATAATCGCATAAAACAATCAATAAAATGTCAGTTTTTCCTCTGCTCACAGCAGCAGCGGCAGCAGCAGCAGCGCTGCCTGGCTTTCTTTCTTTCACTCCATCTCTTTCTTCAACTTCTTATATTCTTCTTCGTTTTGTTCATCTTTTTCGATTTCTGCTTCTTAACTGGCTTTGTCTTGGCCAGCTGCTGCTGCTGCTGCCGCTGCCGCTTCTTCTTCCTGCTCTGCCTTAAATTGGCCATAATCGGTGTGTTGTCAGAATTTCCCTGTATTTTTGTCTCTAGGCCACGCCTGCTCTGCGCCACTCTAGCTGTCTCGCTTGCTCTTACTTGATGGTTCCATGTGGCTGTCTCTTTCTGTTGACTTTTCTTGCAGCCGCTACTTTCTTTTGGTGAGAAATTCTCTCGCACACACACCAACACACTCCAATTCACTTTAAATCAATTTTTTTAACGTTTTTCATTTCATTTTCACAAACTCACAGGGACTGTTGCGCATTGCTCTCTCGCTCTCTCTGTGGCCCTCCCCACTTGCTTTCTCCCTTGCTTGAGCCCACTCTCTCTGTCGCTCGCACACACTCGTGCAATTTAGTGAGCCAGAAAAATATACCATTATTGCATTGGCCATTTTTTGGGTGGATGGCTTGAGGGGGTGAAAGAGGGGGGCTGCCTGTTTGGAGCATGGCTCCCCTGCAGGGAAGGGAGTTTGTGGGGGTGTTGCATTTGCGTTTTGTGTTTTGCGGACGGCGGCGCCTTCGAATGTTTGTTAAGTGAAACCATTTTTCTTTTTATTGCTCTGCCGCTGCCTCAGTCGACTGAAGCTCCTGCTCCTGCTGCTGCTGCTGCTCCTTCTGATGACGATTCTCCCCCTCTTCCCAGCCCCCCCCATTTCTCTTTATCGTCTTGTTCGTTTTGTTATTTCTCGCTTTGGCGCACATAAATTTTGAGCGTTAATGATTTTTGCTTGCAGTCGCGCATGCGACCAAAAAAAAACCATAAAAAAATAAATAAAATAAAACAACAGCTGACCAGCAAGTGTTGAAAATGTGCGTGTTTGTAGTTGTTGTTGCAGCAACAGAGGCAGAGCCAGCAGCAGATGCAGCAGCAGGTGTCGCCATCTCACTTTTAAGCTCGGAGAGCAGCCAACCAAAGCAGTGGTGACACTTTTTCTTCCCTCACCTTCATCTCTCTCCACCTTGTCCGCTTCTCCGCTTCTCCCATTTTATTCATATGCTTACACATGTATGCATTTTTATTAAACAAACAAATACGACAATAAGGACAACAACAACAGCAACAGCAACAGCAACATCGGCAGCAACAACCGTAATGGCAAAGAGCTTTCTATGTGAAGCTTCTGTGGACATTTTTCATTTAAACGTCAGAGATCTCCGGCTCACTGTGTATCTCGCTTCCACTTGGCCATGGCCAGTTGTCTCGCTCGCGCTTGGCTGGCAAAAATACGACAAAATCCACAAACAACTCCCCAGCGCTCCACCTTCCGCAAGGTGCCGAGAGGCTCCATGCCACCATCACTCTACCAAGCTCCCATCGCCCAGCTCCAAGCTCCCAGCTCCAAGCTCCAAGCTCCACTTCCACTCCACGGAGCTCAACTACGGGCGTAATTTTAATTCGAATCAATTTGTTTGTCGCCGCCGCCGCGGCCGCTGCACAGAGTTAACCATTTTGGCACAGTGGGCACACACAGTGGGCTGCCGGCGTTCCACTGTGCGGCTCATTCCCCCAAGGACCCCAGCCACGGATACGGGCCAATTTTTTGTTAGTGTTAGTGCGAGAAAGTGTCGGTGTGTGCGTATTTTAGAGCTATCAAGTTCAAATATCCTTTAAAAGGGATTAACAAGAAGGTTGAGAGTCAAGACGAAAGCTTCAAAAGTTCGAAGATAACAGGAAACCATTTTTATTACAGAGTGACCAAAATTGTAAAAAATATTGATTTTGGGAACTAAAAGTTTAAGAAATAAGCTGGAAAATATGTTTTTTTTTTAACTCAAAGAATATCAATTATGAAACTAATAAAAAATCAAGAAAAACTTTGAGTCAAGTAAAGGAAATCAAGGATCATCTTGATGGAAAGAAAAGAAAGGATCAAAAATCTCTTAAAAACTTAAAAAACAATGAAATAAAAGAAGAATAAGACTTTAAGCCAAAAAAAATGTCCCAAAAAGTACCATAACCTAAAACCAAACAATAAATACCCGCTACTCACCGAGAATAAAACCAAATCAAAAGCAACTGAACAAAAATGGATCAATTGATCAAACAATTGCAACTGGCTGCCGCTGCACAGGCGCATGTCCACGGCCAGGTGGCATCCAACAGTCCAATATCCGCACATCCGCATCCACATCCACATCCACATCCGCAGGCAGCATCCGCCCTGCAACTTTATGCGGCAGCGGCGGCCGCCAATCTGCGCGTGCCCGGCTGGTCGCCTTTCCTCACAGCTCCCACAGGATCTGGGGCAGGTCCTGGCACCGGAAACGCCGGCACAACGTCCTCCTCCGTCTACATGCTCCGCCAAATGGCGCTCATGCAGCGGGCCAATGCCGCGGCCGCAGCAGCCGCCTTCCAGGATCAAAGAAATCAGGATCAAGATCAGGATTGGCATTGGGACTCGAAAAGCTCGTTAAAACTACAAGGATCTGCCAGTCAAAGTTTGCAGCTAAAACAAGAGGGTAAGTTTGTTTTTTTTTTTATTATTTTAGAATTTAAAATTTCGAAACAAGAAAGTCCTTTATAAAATCTGCCACCTAATTTCGAATTTTTAGCAAAAAAACAAAACAAATGAGCAGCACAGAATGGCATGCATTGTCCTGGGATGTGTTTCGCTCCCCAATGTCCTTTCGAATGTCCTGATTCTCCAATGGCCCCCGCTTTTGGGTCATTCAATATATTCATTAACTTACCAAAACCAGACACACAGACACATGGGCGTGGATAATGCGAAGGGGGCATTTGCCGTTAGTGGTTTGGGCCAAAAAGGTAGTTTTTAGCAACGTTTTATGCCAACTCGGTCCTGCTCGGTCCTGTTCGATCCTGTTCGGGCGTACTTTATTCAATTTACCAATAAAATTTCAATCGAATTGCTCTTTTTAATCAATTCACACAGCCCGACACACACAGCCCGACACACACAGCCCGACACACACAGCTCGACACACACTACACACCCATGGCCAGGCCAGGACATGCATAATTTGTTTGTTTTATGTTTTTTGATCAATTTTTAATCAACCAGCCGAGGCGGGCGAGGAGCATTATTTCTGCCTTCTGGCCAGATTTTAATGCGTTTATACTCCTCTACATATTTACCCACAAACTCTCTATATATATATATATATTTATATATATATTTATGTATATATTCTCTGTGTAGTGTAGTTGTGGTTGTTGTTGGCTTGTTGATTATGCGCGTAATTAAATTTGGCCTGGAATTTCGTGTGTTTTGGCCAAATGCGAAATGGTTTAGAGACCGCAACGAGCGAAATCGGTGGCGATTTAATAAGGCACCAGGGGTATCCATATTAGGGATAAAAAAAAACTCCAAAATTAAATTGAAAATATCTCACAAAATTACTATATGCCTTGAAATCGTTAAGAAACTTCAGAAGAAACCTTTATTTTTATTGCTAGAAATACTTGTTATAGAATTTCCAATTCCTAGCCCCATTTAAAAAACCTGCAAAAATGTTGGAATTTTTGTTACTTCGGAAGTGGCCAGAAGCACCTGGCTGGAAAATAGGAAATAGGCAAAAGACAGGTGAAATATCTTTCCTATTTTTTTCCCAATTTTTTTTTGCTACCCACTGGCCAGGTCACGCCTTGGCTGGGCAACGCCCCCGTTTCTCTGTTTTAGCCTTTTGGCAATTGAAGTGAACCACTTTCGAGGCGCAACCGATTCCGAATTCAGAATTCCAAATGGGAGGGAAACTCTTCAAATTGGAGGCCTCATCCTCGACGACGGGAAATTAGCTGCCATTAGTCATTTTTATTGTTTTCGGTCTCGGCCCCGAAAAAAAAACACACACACACAAGAAACAAGAACAAAACTGTATATATAATAATAATAATAATAAAAAGAAAGGAAGGGAAGGGAACGGACAAGAAAAGAAAAGAAAAGAAAAGAAAAATAGGTGAAAAGTCAGTCAATGAGGGAAATTGGGCATCCAAACAATTTGTGGAGAGTAATTTTTCCTAACTTATAAAAAAAAAAAAAAAAAGGTCGAACAAGAAGCAAAATGTCTTAATTATTTTTGGTAGCCAACCACCGACTGCCCCTCCCCAAAACATACAATTTTCGTTTACGACATTTTAATTAAGTTTTCGGGCTTCGGGTTTTCCCTGCTTTGTGGAAATTGGGCAAATTAATAAGAACGCCATTGGCACGCCCCGTCAGGTTCGGTTTGGGGTTTCTTCTAATTCTTTTTTTTTTTTCGGGGCCCCCTCCCTGCCAAACGATCAAACGTCTGTTTTTCGGGTGATGAATGAATTGAGTTGTGCTGGAGCCCTACTGGATCCGTAGATCTCAAAGCCCAGGTGATCCGCTCCACTCAATTCCGATGGCCGATCATTAGACAGAGCTGACCGCGAGCGCTTCTGGTAATTGCCATCATTTCCCAAGGGGGCGGGACGGTACAGTACGGGACGGGACGGACCTAGGGTCGGGGCACCCACCACGACTGGCGGGGGAAATTGGTAGAACGAACTACTGGCCAAGCTCCCTAGATTAATTGTGATTGTGTCGAGAGGAAAATGAAGATGAAGCTGCTTACACGGAGAACAATTTCAGGATTAATTTCAATTTTGGGCTCTATTTTTAAATATTTAAACTCTTTTACTTGAAACAAAGCTTTGTCATAATAAGACTAGGTTTTTCTTTGATACTTAAAAACCAGTATTTTCAAAATTTTGTTAATTGAAAACCCCTTAAAGAACTGCAAGTCTTAAGACCAAAAAAATCATTTTCCCGTATTCTTAACACTACCTAAAGTTTCTCTCAGTGCAGGCGATAGGCTCCATGAAGGCACTTGTATGACCAAATGAAAGAGTGCTGATCCGAAGATTTCTTTGGCCCGAAACCAAATCGAAAAAGTGAAAGATTGAGTAAATGGTGGAAGGGGATTGCCGTGAAGATTTCGTGAAGATTTGAGAAGAAAACAAGACTGGAAGCCCAAAAAACCCATCAACATCAGCCACTAATGGGACTCTTGTTCGTAATTTCGACAGTAGGTAGGGGAAAGGGAGTGCTTCGAGAGGTAGAAGGTCCATGGGTGTATCGGTCCAATTTCCACAAAGATTTTCCTTGGCTAATTAATAAAATGGTCAGAGGGGCTCCTCCAGTTGGTCCGAACTAATTGGTCCAACTTCTACCGAACTGATGAGCTTTTGACGAGTTTGGACTTATTTCTCCGGGAAATGATAATTATATAAGTGGCCAGCCATTTAGTCGATTGCCAAAAAAAAAATTAAAAAAATAAAGTCGTAGAGAAAATATAGAAATTAGAACAGAGGAGAAAGAAAGCAGAGCCAGAAGCCAAAAGCCATCCATCCACCTAGCCACCCAGCCACCCAGCCACCCAGCCACCCATCCACCCACGTCCTTGCATTCGAATTAACATTTGCATAATTTATGAGGGCGACAACCCTGGCCGGGGGCCATAAATCCTTGCCAATAGCGACGAGCCAGCCAAAAAATATCCTTCTAGGCCTTTGCCGAATGCATTTTGGCAGCTCACTTAATTTCGTTCCACCCTTCCCCTTGTCTATATTTTTTTTTGCTTCTTTTGCTTTTTTTTTGCTTTTTTAACCCACCCAGTTAGCTAATAAAAATCAAAAGGCGTTTTGTTCTCTAAACTTAAATTGAAAACACTTTTGGGCCTGGCCAGCCCCCGCCAAACAAAGGATAAACACTTCAAGGGGCGGATTTGGCTTAGTCCCCTTCCGCCCCCCTCTCTCTATCACTCTCTCGTTCTGTTCATTCGCAAAAGCCCATATCCTTTTTACCCTACAACATTGTTGAATTACCGTTTAGCACAAAGATGGCGGCGCTAGATAAAAAACATTTTTTGTCCAAAATAAAAAACAAAAAAAAAACAAAATGTACAAACAAGAACGGCACGAATTGTACACAGGAAAAAATAAGATTTGATTAATAAAGAATGGAATTTTAAATAGATTCCTTCTATAACTGTTAAACATTCATAAAAATAACTAATTTATAATATAATATTTATACCCGGTTTAAGGCTTTCATCTTGGCTTGCCCATAAAAGTAGGCAACAAAATTTGTTCAAGCAAAAAATCCTTTAAAAAAATGTATTTTTATAAGAAATATTTATTGGTATGGAAAAGGAGGCATACAGAAAGCTGGAGGAGTACCGTATATCATATAATTAGGATATTAATCATTAATAATTTAGTTTAAAGTTTTTAAAATGTCCCTCAACTTTCACTCTAAATGTTAAATATCTTTTTTATCATTATCCGAATCGAATCTTTATTTAGTTTTGTAGTTTTTGTTCAGTGTATCACAAATTAAGAGGTTTTTTTAGTGGGAAGGTCTCTTGTTTTCTTTTTTTTTTTTTTGCTTTTATTTTTGTCGGCCACTTGACTTGTTTTTCATTTTTTCTTTGTTGGCTTTTGGCCATTTACAGTTTCGAGGCGTTATTTGTTGTTAAATACCATTACAAGTGCCACGCCCCAAAAGCACACCTCCCAACCGCCTCACAATTGCACAACTCGTTGCCAGATTAGCAAATTAGGGTAAGAAACCCGACAAAAAAATGGAGAGAAAAGGCTTGTAATGGTGGAATTTATTAGCTCCTAAGCGTTTCTGCGCCTTTCTGGCTTATTATTTAATAACTGTTGTTGTGCGGGGGTGTGCAGGAGTGGGTGGGGTTTAAGGGGAAAATATATATAATAATATATATGAAATGGTCAATCAATCAGGCAAACGCCCCCACTTTGTTGGCAATCTGCGTCGACAAGTGTCAAGAAATCAAGGCAATTACACGACCTGAAATCAGGACGAAAAATCCTCCCAGGACGAGCGGAGGAAATGCTAAGCGGAAAAGCCGCAAGCACGTAGGATCGAGCGTTTTACCGCAAAAGTTAAGCCCACCAACAAGCCAAACCCAAACCGAAACCCAAACCCAAATCCGAACTGAAACCCACCACCCACTTGGCAATCCCCCAGAATTTCGGCGAAAAATCAAAAGGAAACAAATATATATATGGGAAACCCACACACACGTTCCGATTTTTATGTTATCTCCAAGGACTAAGCCAAAACACCCCTCCGTTCGTCCTCGACGACATGAAAATTATGTAAAACTTAAGTAAAAGATGAGCTCGTCAAGAATTATGACACCCTGGGGAGTGCCAGGATATGTGTGTGTGTGTGCGTGTGTGATTTGGTGGTGGTGTAGTGGTGCAGCAACCCTCGACATCAAATCAGGACTAAGGCTTACAAGGACTCTAACCTCAAGTCGAAGCCTGCATGTCCTTAGGAAAAGTGTTTTTTGGGAAAGATATTAAATTAGGAATTCTAAAAAGTTCTTAAAAATTCAATTAAATTAATTTTGAGTGAAATATAAATATAAAAAAAGAGAAATATAGAAAAAGATTTTAAGAAGTTAATCCTTTGAATTATAAACAAAACGAAACAAATATTAAATAATTCTTAAAATCTAAAAATCAATTATAATTATAATTAAAAAAATTGCTCAAAAATAGAGTATTTTAAAAATTCCGAAACTCGTGAAGGAAATAAAAATCGACTAGAAACTGTTGACCAAACAACAAAATGTAGAAACATTTAAGTGGCAGCTTCTTGTTTTTTTTTTGTTTATTTTTTGGGTGGCAAAGTCCACCCGCACAATCACAAAGGATACTAAGGATACAGGGATACAGGGATAGAGGGAGACAAGGATCCCCCCGACGCTTGTTGGATTCTCTCGTAAATGCCTCATGTGCGTTTATATTGAAACAGATTGCTCTGCCATTCCATTCCATTCCCGTACATTTCATTCCATTCTATTTCCAGCATCCTCGCAGCTCATGTCCTTGTTGTCCAAGTGTGTGTCGGTGTTGGTGTGCCTGTTCCGTTGTCCTTTGTGAAATTGTTGCGGTTTGCAATTTGCTGCAAATGACACCAACACTCGGTGGGGTTTGTCACAGCTCTCTCTCTCTCTGTCCCTCTCTGTGTCTCTGTCTCCTCCTCCTCCTCCTACTCCTCCTTGTCTGGCGGAAAAGACGACGATGGCGGCCATATTGCGTATCCGCCATGTGGTCCCCCCGCACTTTCATCCTTCCTGCTGCTGCTGCGTTTTTTTTTGTGCGTGCGTGTGACGAGCATCAACCACCCGGAGAACGCAGAAAAGTGACAAGAGTGGGGAGGGGGGATAGGGGAACACGCAAATTGCCTACCCTGACAACCACCCACTCTTCCCTCCCCCTTGTCCAAAACCACCCACCCCTCTGCCCAAAAATACAAAAAAACAAAACAAAACAACACCCAGAAAAGCCGCACGACACTTCGGGGCTAATACAATTTATACACTTGGCTTGGCGTCGTTTCGGTTTGGCTTACTGCCATGGCCAAAACAAGGAGAGCAGGGGGTGGTGGGGCACCACCTCGCAGGACCCACCATGGATTGCCAGAGGACTCTCTTCTCTCTCTTGGCCAGGCTCGATTGTCAGCCAGTTTTACGGTTGGATCAATGTTTATGCCGTTATACACACACACACACAGCTACACACCTACACAGACACTCACACACACTCAGGCATTTATCCTTGTTATACATCGTCCTGTCTACTGCTTGCCTTCTCTTTCGCCGCTTTTCGCTTGTAAATTGGAAAATTCTGCTTCACGGAATCTGAATTTTAAGGATTCGGTATGAGACTTAGAGGATACCCTAGGAAAAGGGTCTAAGGAGTTCCCAAAAAGTCCCTAGACTTCTAAAGAACTTGATCCGGTTAACATATTTAAGTTTCTTTCTAATAATTCTTTCTTTGGAACTCCTGAGGTAACTCCAATTCGTATCCCTTTGCTGCTGGATTCACAATATTTCTTGTATAGAAGAGCGTTCCGCTCGTTGGCTGTCTACTCGACGAACCCCAACCCCCAACCCCCAGTCCTGGAATCTCTCCGCCCCTGGACAACAACAAGGCCCCATCTCAATCTCAGCCTTAAGCTGCCTCCCCAACGTTGTCGTTGTATCTAATAAACCTTAAATGAAGGCAATATTGTGGGGTTGTTTTGGGTTAATATTGAAACGATAAAATTGAATTGAGCCGCATGCCCAGGGACGGGGGTGGAGATGGGTGGTAGACGTCCCTGAAAGTTTTTGGCCCTCGTTTTGTTGTTGCTTTGCTTTGCTTTACTTTTGCTTTCTTGATTTCTTTGCTTTGCTTTCTGGCTTTCTGGTTTCTGGCTTTCTGGCTTTCTGTGAGTTGTAATGACACTTTTAGCTGACTTTGAAGCCATTCCCCTCCCCCGCTCGCTGTGTGAGCTGGTGTTCATTTCCGTTTCCGTTCGTGCTTTTCGGTTTCTCTTGTTTTGTTTTTGTTTTTGTTTTTGGAAACTCTACTGTTTATTGTTCTTCACGAGTCTGTGTGGTTTTTAATCAATTTTTGTGAAACGATTGACTTGGCTTTACTTGGGAATAGACCGAACGTGCGTGACTTGATACGAAAAAAAGGAATTCCAATGGCTAGATAAATCGAATTTGTATTGGGTTTCGGTTTGATTAACATTGCGGTATTTTATTGCGGTATTAATTCGGAAGCTTTACCTTTTATTACAGTACAGTATTTTTTATTACTCTACTTATCTACTCTATTTTATCGATAACATTTTCTTATCTACTTTTTCTTCTTTTACTTCTCGATGCTTTATAACGGTTTCCCGTTGTAGTAGATCTTCCTTTTCTGTTGCCAATGTTGTCCTAGCCGTATCTTACCGTTGGTTTCACCATGTTATACCTATCTCCCTTTCTGGTAGCCCTCATCTAATCGGTCTGGAGTTTGCCGTTATTTTTTGCATGTTTTTTGGCCAAATGCCGTCGGCAATTCTCCGTCTGGTCTGCCGGGTCTCTCTCTCTAGCGCAGTTGCTGTCTCTGTCTGTCTTGTGTCGGTTTCGAGCTTTGGCAGCTGCGACTTTTCCGCTTAACATGCATTCAACGTGTTTGGCGCTGTTGTTGCTGCGTTTTTTTATTAATTGAAAAGTTAATTAAAGGTGATAAAAATTATACATGCCACCGATTTTCGCGCTGCAGGCGTTCAATGGCAACAACAAGCAAAAACAATAACAACATTGAAAACAAAAACCGAAACACGTTTCAATTACACGCACACACAGATACAACACACACTCGCACACACCTGCTCTGTTTATAATACACCTACCATTTACAACAAGTTGCTCTCTCTGTCTCTGGGCCGCTTTGTCTCTGTCTGTCTTCTGCAACGTCATAGTTTGTGCAATCCAGTAGAACGAAAAACGGAAAGCAAAAGCGAAAAGCGAAAAGCTGGCGAGATGAGCGAAAGAGATAGTACGATGGCAAGTTAATTAAATCCTCATGTATTAATCACGGCACCTACCTTTCCCATTCTCCCGTGGCCCCACCACCCGTGCCCCACCCGTGCCCCACCCGTCTTGCGTCTCTTGCGCTCTATTAATCGCCATCGCCCCAAAACTCGTTGTGCTTGGATCCTGCGGCCAAATCCTCTCTCACTTTATGTCTCTATCCCGCTCTGGCTGGGGGCCCGTGCCTCGTCCTTTCCCCCTCACTCGCGTGGCATTAAATCTGCGCTTGCGTGATTCCGATGGCAAATTAATTCCTTGGTAATTTGTTTTGATGTGATGTGCGACTTGAAATTGATTGAGATTGTGTTGTTGTTGTTACTGTTGTAGTTGTTGTTGTTGTTGTTGTTGTTTTTGCTGCTGTTGTTGTTGCTGGGGAAGAATTCATTAAAAGCAGCAGCAGAAATCAATTTTTATGCTCGCCTCGTCGCTGTTTTCGCTTTTTTACGATTTATAGTGATGTTTATTTGCAAAAAATCGAGTCGATAAATATCGATTTATAAGTACCAAGTAATTTTGATTTAGAAAACTACAAATTTTATGGATTTATACTACATAAAGTTCAAAATTTCATATATTTACATACAAAAAAAAACCGATAAAACCGATAACAATCTATAGAAATAGCTTTTAAAACTACTACTTACCTACTTTACAATATTTTGATTAATTTTTTTTTTAAATATTTCGATCTTTTCTGAAAAACTTTTTTCATTACGTATACGTAATATTTTTAAAAATAGCGTTTTTCTGATATATTCTAATTCTTTTTATCTTCTTTTTCTTGTAACTAATATAGATTACAAGTTTCCTCTATTAAAACTATAAAATTGTAAACTTTTTGGAAAAAAAGTCAAATTTTCCAAATATTACGTATACGTAATATTTTTTTGAAATATATATTTTTATACAATATTCTACTTTCTCGTGACTTTTTATTTATTTTAAGCTACTAATTTATTTAAATTTCCTTATACCATTCCCTAAAATTTATTATATATTGAGAATGTGCAAAAATATCCATGTCCCAAATATTACGTATACGTAATTTTTTTTTCAAAATTTTCATTGTGGATTTTGTCATTAGTTTTTTTTTTTAAATTAAATGTATTATTGGTAACTAAAATATCAAATGAGTCTAAAGATTGTATTTATTTTTAATAAAAAAAAATCCCTTAATATAGATTATCTTTTCATTACGTATACGTAATATTTTTTGTTTTTATTTTGCCATCGCTAATAATTTTTGTGGTTTCCGTTTTTGCGTTTTCACCAAAAAAAAAGGCTCATATTATGATTGTTTTTTTGATTTTCAAGCTGGGCATAAATCATGGTACCGGGTCAGACATAACTTTCAATTAATAAACTATTGTCTATATTAATAGATTTTGTGCTTGGGTTTTTGGTTTTTGGCTTTTGGCTTTTGTGCCTTTTGCGCCTTTTCTGCTGTGAGTTGTTCTGTGTGAGTTTGTTTGCACAATTAATTATACAAAGAACCTAATTGGACTTGGGAACCGTCCCAATGGAATTTTCGGCCATAATAATATGTGTATAACAAGATGAGCCTTCGGACCAGAAACTGGTTCAGCATACTCGTGCAAGTGGATTTGGTTAGCAAATTAAAATTAATGTTTTATTGGTATTGGCCATTATAGTGCCGGCCGTGCTGGCTATGTGTTTTACACTTGGCCTAGACCAGGGCCTATTATCTGCGAGCCTTTCACCCAATTTCGGTTTGAAGTGGATTTTAATTTTGTAATTATTTGCTTTCTTGGTTGGTAATTAATTTATTTGATTGGGAGTTTGTATTTTGTGGATCTTAACGAGTTTATTATTGAAATTTTCGGTGGCTTTAAGCTTTAAATATAACGGAATTAGATTGTATAGAATTCGTGATTTCTTCAAATTTAAAACCCCTATTTTCACCCACTTCCGGTTTGGTGAATACCAAAAAAAAAAAATACCAAAATTTACATTGAAAATGTAGAGTTCCTTTATTGCCTTTAGACCCCTTTTTTATTCGAGACCCTCGTCGTAATCAAATTAAGTAAATTACAAGCTCTCAAATGTGCAAGACTCGTGTTTTACCAGGCTAATAACTGGCAAAAAAAAAGAAAGAACTGATTGTGAAAGAAGCCGAAGGAGAATCTCAGAAGAAACCCGAAAAGAAGGAAAAAAAAGTATAGGGATACCCGATGATCTCGAGTTAAAGTTAAAGCCGGTTAAAGTCCCAAAACAACTTAAGAACTCAATTCACAGAGTGCTGCTGTCTCTCTCTACCTCTGTCTCTTTCTGGCAGGCATCTCTTTCTGGCAGGCGAGGCCTGATCTTTGCCGCGCTTCCTTTCTAAATTGATTTTGAAAACAAAATGATCGTAAATTTTGATCGTCTTTGCAGCCTCTGCAAATTGCTGAGCTTTCAGTCGTTGTTGTTGCTGTTTGTGGGTCTGGGTAACGCCCCGAACAATCGTTGTTGTTGTTGCTGGTTGGGCCTTTTATGGTCCTTGATTGAGTTGTCATATTTTATTACCGAAAATTTTAGACAACGTTGCAGCAGCAAACGTTTCATTTTCCCTGCACTTGTATTGGTCCATCGATCGCCGCTTCACACCTGTATTTTCGATCCTGTAACTCCCCATCCATGAATACTCTACATATATATATATATACGCGTGTGTGTGTGTGTGTGATATTCAGGTGATAATATGCCCGCCATTTTCGTAATGGAAAGTAATTATTGTTTGCGGCAACGAATTACAGTAATCGTCATAAAATGTTTCCCCATGACTGCCCGCAGCCAGAGCGGCAGCGGCAGCGGCAGCCAAAGTCGAAAATTTCAACGAGATTGTAAGAAATTAAGCATACTTTTAATACCCTATAAGAATCAAATATTTATACCTAAGAAAAGTAACCGTATTTTAGCTATATAATACCCGATACTTCCAGCTTGTTTCTCCATTATTATTTTTCAGAGAAAATTAAAAGCTAATTTTGTTCTTAATTATTTACACCATTTTAATGTTAATTTTAAGGTTTAATTTAAGGTTCTAAAGCTAAAATAATATCTGTATAGTTGTTAAAATATATTCCAACTATTGAAACGCTCTACTGGGCCAAGAGTCCCCTACAAAGTAGGGTATTAAAAAACACCCAACAATCAGCGGCCGTAAACAGCGGCCAAGCGGCCAAGTAGAAGAAGAAGCGGAGCAGTGCAGCCGCGATGAGGAAGAGGAAGCAGAGCGGTGTAGAAAGAGAGAGAGAGGGAAGATATAGTCGGTGAGAGGAAAAGGAAGAACAGACGGCAGCCCTCCTATAATCAAGGGAAATAACATTTTCAAGCAGCGTTAAAACTAACATTAATTATGTCCGAAACGAACAAAACGATCGGTCAGGGCCGTGGCCGGAATGCGAAAGGTGAGTTGGGGGGGGGGTAACGGGGGTAACGGGGTAACAGGAAGCGGGGAACGGGGCACAGAAGAAGGCATGGCCAACAGAAATTGGCCAAAAAAATAAAAGAGAAACCAACAACATTTGGCAAAAAAGGCAACAGTTTTCAAGCGAAAACTGCCTTAAAAAAATACTAATAGAGTTGCGAAAATTAAGTATTTTTTTAAATATTAAATTAACATTTTTGTAATACAATATATTTCATGAATTAACTGAAACTCCCTTTCCTTGTCAACTAATCAAACGGCGCTGCTGTATAAAGTACGGATGATATAAAAAAGTACACAAAGTCATCTAATTTAAATTTAATTTAAGGCTTTAATGGCTTTCAACTTCCTATAATCTACACACAAAATCAATCTATAAACTAGATAATGAAACCGAGAATGTGAGCAAATCAAGCCGATCATAATAACCATAGCCGCCGTCTGGGGGGGGGGAGGAAATTCGAATTAATAACTGTCAAATAACACGGCGTTTAAAGCAGCTAAATGGAATGAAAATTGGCAATGGAGGCGCAACGGAACGGACGGAAGGCGCAACGGAAGGTGGCATGCAACGCAAATTGAGAGAAAGATGGAGCCAGGACATGCAACACTGTAAGTGGCTCTTATGGCGCCCCCCGATCTGATATACTATATTCTATGTACTATATTGTACTCGTATTGTATAGAATCCAGAAAAATCCCAACGGCATCGGCGATGGAAAGTCGTTAGAGCAGCGGAGAAAAAAAAAGAAAAGAAAGAAAACAAGTCCTGAGTTACGCCTTCGGAGGAGTTAGGGAAAACCTGACCAGAAAACCAGACGTAGGCGCATCGATCCAATCCTCTAGAGACTCCAAGACTTCGAAGCTTGAGAGCTTGATAGCTTGAGAGGAGCGAACGAAACGACGTTAATAAGAAATTAATGTCTTGATCATTTTCGATCGTTATGTAAATCAATCAGGCAAATTATAGCTCAGGGGCTTGCCACAATAATTAGACCCTATTCGTAATAATGCGCCTCAAGCAGCCAAGTGCGGGACAGAGAGGGCAAGCCCGATGCCCAACCGGATAGAGATGGCGATAGAGAGCGGCCTCCCGAAACCCCCGGGATTCCGGACTCGAACTCGAACCCGAACCTTTTTGGCGTGCAGACGCTGACGCGCCCCTTTGCAAAAAAAAACAAAAAAAAACTAAAAAGGAGAAGTAAAAACGATGTAAAAAATGTGGCATGCAACGCCTTGATGTCTTCTTCGACTCGAGAAGACAGAAGACAGAAGACTGCAAACTGAAGACTCGAGTCTCGAGACTCGAGAGCCCCATGGACGTCTTCATTAAAACAACAAAACATTTATGCGCCGCTTTGGCATGTCGATCGTAGCTGGTAGATCGTTTTTGAGAGGCAGTTCGTCATGGCAGCAGACTTTCCTCCTCCAGGCCAGGACCCAGGACCAGGGGTCTCCAGGGAGACTGTGGTTAGGTGGCAGGGGCAGCTGGCAACATCGTAACAAGATGCGTAAAAATTATTGATTTTCTTTGACTTGATTGTTGTTGGCTATCAAAATTTAATCATAACATGCAGCCAACATACAAGACTCCAAGATGCACTGAAATAAATTCTATTTAGAAGAAATCACCATTGATAAAAGAAATATTAAGCAAACAAATAAATCACAAGTGTAAAAGTGAGTACTCTTTCTTTCAGAGATATGCCCATGCCCATTACCCAGTATTTTGTGCATTCCCTGTATTTTTCTTAGAGTGTAATCTGGAGAGATGCACTCCCTGGCTAGCATGTTGCCAAGTTAACCACTCGGCCACTTCAAGTTGAATTTTCAATTTTGCATCGCAGCAGCAGGGCAAAGTAATTTGCCGCGTTGACGTGCCTGGCCTGGCAGATGAGCAATGACCCGGCCCAGGCCCAGGCTCAGGCTCAGGCTCAGTCTCAGACCAGATCGGCCCAGAACCTGTGTATTCCATATACCCCCTCTTGGAGACCCCTGTAATACAAAATATATACCAGTCGGCTGTCGATTTCACTCGCTCGTCGTGTCGATCAATTCGTTTTAATGCAAACAACTCGTATAAATTCATGTGGCAAGTGGGCAGCCTTCTACCTTCCTGGAAATTGCAAACTGAAACTGGTAACTTGCAACCTGGCAACTGGCAACTGGCAACTGGCAACTGGCAACCTGGCAACTGGCAACCCGGCAACTTGCAACCTGGCAAAATGGTAAGGCAAAGTGCAAAGAAATTCATTAAATTAAGTGCCACACATTTGTGGCCCACTGTGCGGTGCCTTTTTGGATTCCTGGATTGCTGGATTGCGGTTATTATTGCTCGCCCATAAAGAGACCGACGGAAATGGGACTTGCTGTGGAACTGGGACTGGGAGGATTGGAGGATCAGGACACCAGGAGGGGATCTCCTGGCTAGTTGAGTGACGGCGTCAGAGTCGCTCGGCCTAGACAAATTACTAGGCACCTCTCTCGCAAATGGCGATTGTCCGGGTGTCTACTGTAACTGCCATCGGCCTAATGATGATGGACTCCAGCGATCGTCGGGCTGCCCAGGCTCTAGGGGTGGCACCATGGCACCATGGCATCATATATCCCATTCCAGAAACTACTTAACTGCATTTTCATTAAATAAAAAACATCAATTAGTTTACATTTTTGTGCCAAACTGGATTGGACTTGGAGTAGCGTTTTCTCAAGGAGGTCGATCTTCTTTAATTGGACTAGTTTTAAATAAATTCTTTAAAGCTTTTGCATCTTAATCCTTTTCTCTCAAATATATGAATACCCGGTACTCGTAGACTGAGAAATTTGTGGTTTTTAATCTCTGATATTCCTAATGGCTATATAATTTCTAAAATTCCCACTTAATCCATTATATTTTTAAAAACCTTGCTGTCACAACCCCTTTATCATCTTCCCACGTTTTAAGTGTGATAAACAAACAATTAAACACACTTTTTATAAAAATACACAAGCATCCTGGTGAGTTTACGGGCAGCCCAAGAAGGGGGAAAGGAGTGGGAAAAAAGGATATTCGGACAATCCATCAATGTGACCGGGAACTAAACGCCTTTGACAGGCAATGAAAAGCGTTAGGGAATAGAAAACCGAAAACCGAAAACCGAAAACAGAGAATAGAGAATAGAAAGTAGGAAAAGGCAAATGTTAAATGGTAAAAAAAAGGGGTTACTATTTTTCGAAAACAAAAAGCCGAAAAAGGATCAAAATAGCCGTGTCAGGGGCGCGTGTTTGACTTTATGCCTGATTTTGGGCGTTATTTTTTTCACCTCTTTTTTTTCTGTCAGGGGGTTGACTCACCCAGAAAGGAGAGTTCGATAAAAAAAACAAACGGGTCACACAATTAGCAGCCCTAATAGTTTATGTGGCCTAATGTCTAACGATTTTTCTCCCTTTTTTTCTGTTGACTTTTCGAAGGTTTATTTTGTGTAGAAATTTTTTTGTGATAGTTTGAATTTTTTTCGAATGCAAATCAAATCATGTGACAAGCTTCTAATGAACCTCAGAAGAAGACCCAAACTTTTCCCTGTTCCCAGTCAGTCCCAGCCAATAAATGCTAATGAGCCCTCACATTTTTTTCTTTCCTGCTTTTTTTTAGACTTTGTAATTTTTTTTATAGATTTTTACGGGCATTTTTTTAGGTAATTTTTTGTGGGTCGTTCCGAGACAGTCACAATTTTTGGATCCAGGATTCACCGAAATCATCCTCATCATCACCATCATCGTCCCGAGGGCCTCCTTCTTTTCCACAGCCTGCGTGTGCATTTTGTTCCACTTGAGTTTGTTTGTTTAACGACCTTTGAAATTAGGCAAAAACCAAGGGCCAAAGGATGTCCTGGGGTTGCTCTTCTCCCAGATTGCCTTCTATCTTCTTTTTTTTTTGCTGTTTTTGTATTTAAGGGTTCGGAAGAGACGAGACTGGACAAGAAGTCAGACAACAGACAACAGACAACAGTCGGAAATTTATTCAGTTTGTATGCAAATTTCTAGTCGATCAGACTCATTTGTTTCGGGCTGAAGATTCGCCATTTGCGGGCCCAATTTAAATTGGGTTAATGTTTTTAATTAGCCGGGGTTGAGCAGCCTCTTTGTAAAAGAAACTAATTAAATGTAATGAGTTTTAGTTACAAAAAAAAAAAAGGAATCCTAGAAAGGATAAAGGCAGACTTGAAGTCTTTGCCATAGAATTAATTTCTAATACGAATAAGTATTCAAAATCTAATAATAAATTGATGAATAATATTTTAAAATACGGATTTTTACTCCCTTTTCATTATCTGAACTAAACCAAATCAAAAATCCTTTAAAAATAACTATAAAAACTCTCTAAAATCTCATAAAAATGTTTGCCCAGGACTCACCTTTGCTTGGAATCATTTAAATGATTTATTTGGGTTTTTCTGCAGCCATTTATAGTCCTGAGCCTTGTAGTCCTGGTTTATTTATTTATTTATCCCCCCCTAGTAGTTTCATTGAGTTCCTGAACGACTTCCTGGACATCCTGGGCCCCATCAATCCTTGGGGGTCTCATTCAGTTTTTGGCCACCTCTGGTGCCAGTTTTCTAAATGCCCGGCAAATGTTTTAACCATTAACCGGGCCACGCCCACAACAGCCAGCTCCTGGCCAAATCGATTGCCTTCAAATCCCAAAACTCCCAGCCCCGTCCTTCCCCTTCCCCTTCCCCTCCCAAAAAAAAATATATATAGAATAAAAACTAGAGAGTCGAAACAAAGGAGCGAAGGACCTGTTTCAGTTGAAATCTTTGTGGCAAATTAGAAGGACAAACCCCTCGAAAAACTATGCCAGATACTATGGTAAATATATATACGAGTCAGTGTAGTACCCCCCCTTTAAGGGGTAAAGTGGGAAAGTCAACAAAAACCATAATTCAGATAATTTTATTTATAACACCCTTGAGGAATTATATTTTATTTACTCTTTCAAGTGTGATGATGAGGTCGAAGGGGCATGTTTCTGTTGGCCAAAGGGGGGGCTAAGGGGTGGTCAGAGACAGAGACGGGGACAGGGACATGGAGAGGCACAGGCACAGGGGGCAGGGGTATGGACCTGAGTCCTTGTCAGAGACCTGCCCCTTTTGTATTGTTCAGTTTCAGTTTTTTTTTTGATTGTGTGTTTTGGGTTTTCTGGTTTTGGGCTTGAACTCTAATAAACGAGGGTTGGAATTTGTCCGCCTCTAGTCTGGATATTCTTTCTCTTTCCAACGAGGACTGGCAGGACTCGCAGGACTCGCAGGACTCTGCCTTGGTCTCCTTCGATTTCCTAACAGATGTACTTCTAAATTGTCAAAATCTGTGTGCATTTGTATCATCATCCGAAAATCACGTAAACTCCGTATCTCTTTCATTATGATCCCTTCCCCGCCCCCTGTTAAACCACTTGATTTTAATTTTTTATTATTTTTTCTTATCGTAAATATATTTAAATATGAATTTTATTTCGGTTACCTCCCGGTTACCCGTGATGAGTTCTTGGCAGCGGGACCACCCGCTGCTGATGATGGACAACACTCTGCGGTTTCAGTGGCTAACCCCAAGCCAAGGGGGGGTCCGACTTTGGGCCATTTAGCCTCCGCCCAGCCCCCGCTCTCCGGACGCTCTCCGGGTTGTAATTGGTTAGTCAGCAGGACTAACAGCAGTTGGTCTGGCAAATTTTTGCAATTAAATTTCACTTAAAACTGCAACTAAACGATGGATATTCAAGGCGGCGAAGGGTTTAGAAGAGATTAAAGGGCGTAGGGGATATTTATTAAAAAGGGATTAGATTAATGTTTTTAGGTGGTAAATATTCATAAATTATGGTTTATATTATTCAAATGTATTAGTGTTTTAAAGCCTTTTAGATGTAAGGATTCCCATTCTTTTCCAAAAGGAAACGATTGCGAAATGAAGCTCCTCCCTTTGCCGAAGCCACTGCCTTTTGCAGTTGAAAAGGAAAGACCAGTAGGAGACACCCCTTCCCTTCCACCATCCCCCTAAAAATACGGGTAATTTACTTCCGCCATTGCAGCTTTAAACATATCCGAGCAACACCCACCACTTCCTAATTGTGGAAACCAATTTGCGCCGCTATAAATTAGAAAGACAAACGACTCCTGGCTCCTGCTTTTTTAGGGGGGCGGTATACAGTGGGCGTGGCCAGTTCCTGTTCCTGTTCCAGCTGCGATTTTCAGATTGAGGATACGACAACGGGGTTTCTGGGATAGCCACCCATACTCCCCTCCCTCCCCCAATATGCGGCCTAAGCACTGGAGTCCCGGGCCTTGCATATCTTGGAAATTTGCATAAATAGACTTTAATTGTTTGCAATTATAAAACGAGGCAGACACGAGCCCCGATTCTCGCCCA
Organism: Drosophila vallismaia; assembly: GCA_035047325.1. Lineage (NCBI taxonomy): Eukaryota > Metazoa > Arthropoda > Insecta > Diptera > Drosophilidae > Drosophila > Drosophila vallismaia. Next base: position 6,315,155 of record JAWNPU010000025.1, on the reverse strand, counting down.
GCCATTTGCACATTTTGGTATCCAACAGATACCAGTTACTAGTTAGTTATGGCCATTAGCGGATCTAAATGATTTTAAGCCTGTAATTATTTTAGCCATCAATACAGGGACGTTTTTTTTTTAATATTATTAACTTAGTTATAATTGAAACAGTTTTCTCAATTTTTAAATAAGATTTTTTTCAATAATTAGTTTATTTACATAATCTTATACCCTATTCTTTGTCACGGTCGCCATAAAAGATTTCCTCCTATTTTGATTCCCTTTTTTGTATCCTTTAGATTCGAGTCACGAGGACGAGACTAACAGCGATCAGGACCACAATCAGGATGAGAAGGAGCTTACCTTTTCCAATCCGGACGAAGAAACTGGAGAGTCGGAGTCCTCGAAACGCCGCCGTTGCCGGACAAACTTCAATTCCTGGCAGCTGGAAGAGCTGGAGAGGTCATTCCTGGGAAATCACTATCCGGATGTATTTATGCGGGAAGCATTGGCAATGCGGCTCGATCTAAAAGAAGGACGAATAGCGGTAAATACAGACTTGTACATATATTTCGATTATTTCGATTCTGATATCTTATTTCCGAGCTTCGATAACATTTGCGTGAGGATGGTAAAACAATTTGGTGGCAAACTGGAACTCAATTACTCAATAAAACCAATTACCTGACTATTTTTATCCATTATAATTCATTTTATTTCATTTGCAATTGCGTTTCGTGTCGCTTGTTGTTGTAATGATTTCAATTGCATTCCCATAGCCGGGGAGCTTAAGCCTTTGTAGCCAGCCAACTTTGCATGTCAGTCGTGTGATTATCATAGGTCTGTCTCTTTCCAGGCCTGCTCTGTCCGTCTCTTTCACTAGCAGTCTGTAGACGTTTGTGAGGAGTTAGGAGTATGGGGAGGTCGGGACATTTGGCTACGCTTTGTGTCTGAAATTGTTTCTTGACATGACATATCAATTTGTCAATGCAAGCGACAAGACAGAGACAGTCAGTCCGTTTGTCCCGCTGTCCCGCTGTCCCTCCGTCTGTTCGTCATTCAGGCAGTCACTCAATTTCCAAAAAAAACAAAAAAAAAAACAGAAAAAGGGAGGCCCTCGTTACGAAAAAGCATTGCATGCCGCCGTTCGAAAACAATTTGTTGCACATTAAATACAGAAACAGCAAAAAAGTGCACAATGCATGCAAATGACTTTAAATTGTCGCACAGACATCCACTCGTATGTTACGTATATTTTGGATACATATAATATATGTATTTGAATTGTTGAATTGTCACCGCCATCTACCATACACAGCTCCGAAATTTCACGCTTGAGTTTCCCCAAAAACTGCACGTCAATTAGCGACGCCATCTTGTTTATGAATCCAACTAACCAAGGCAGCCATCCCCATCATCGGCACGGGGGAGATAATCATCGTCATCATCCATACAAGCTCCAAAACGCATGAAAAAATAACTCCACTATGGGTTCTATATGTGAGGACACTGAAAATAATACATAAATCTCACGTAAAACTATTAAGTTGATTTGTTTACTTTATAAACTTTTTATTCACTTGCTTTTAAAAATTTACTTTCATTTTAAAACAGATTGTATATCAAGGAATCTATATTTCTTTTTCCAGTACCTCTTTTTTCTTAGTGTGTTATTCATATTGCCCTTGGTCTCGTTGCTTATTGAAATGAAATTACCAGAGAGTTATTTTTTAGTGTTTGGGTAATGGATATGTCCCAGCACTTGATCACTTTTTAGACCAATTACAGTGTAAGGTTTTTACTTTCTTTTGTTAGAGATAAAAATATTCAAAATCCATCATGAATATTTGCAAAAATCGGACTTTTATGAATATTTTGACCATTTCTGAACCGATTTTGGAATAGAATACCATTTTGAAATCAGAACTTCGTTCTCCGTCGATCTGCATTCAAGGATTTGGAAAATCAAACAAACAAAATTTCGCCCTTTTTTTTTGAAAATTTTGAAAGGGGTACCATCATGATTTTTTCCAAAAATCGGATCAGTGTAATTTTCACGCTTTTCTTCCACTTTTTTATGAATATTTTGACCATTTCTGAACCGATTTTGGAATAGAATACCATTTTGAAATCAGAACTTCGTTCTCCGTCGATCTGCATTCAAGGATTTGGAAAATCAACTAAAAAAATTCTCGACCCATTTTTTCCGAATTTTTTGATTTTTTGCAAAAATCGGATCAGTGTAATTTTGACGCTTTTCTTCCACTTTTTTATGAATATTTTGACCATTTCTGAACCGATTTTGGAATAGAATACCATTTTGAAATCAGAACTTCGTTCTCCGTCGATCTGCATTCAAGGATTTGGAAAATCGACTAAAAAAATTCTCGACCCATTTTTTCCGAATTTTTTGAAAGGGGTACCATCATGATTTTTTGCAAAAATCGGATCAGTGTAATTTTGACGCTTTTCTTCCACTTTTTTATGAATATTTTGACCATTTCTGAACCGATTTTAGAATGGAATACCATTTTGAAATCAGAACTTCGTTCTCCGTCGATCTGCATTCAAGGATTTGGAAAATCAAACAAAAAAAATTTCGACCCATTTTTTCCGAATTTTTTGAAAGGGGTACCATCATGTTTTTTTGCAAAAATCGACTCAGTGTAGTTTTGGAGCTTATTTTCTACTTTTTTTATGAATATTTTTAATATTCCTTGACCGATTTCGAAATGGAATACCATTTTGGAATCAGAACTTCATTCTCCGCTGACTACGAAACTGCAGGAGGGCCAGCAACTAGGCCAGCCTGGACGGCCCCTGGACCTGCCTACGCCACCCTAGACCAGCCTAGGCCACCCTGGACCTGCATAGGCCGGCCTGGACGCATCCTGGACCATCCCAGGCAATCCAGGACCTGCCTAGGCCATCCTGGACCTGGCTAGGCCAGCCTGGACGGGCCCTGGATCTGCCTAGGCCAGCGTGGACCTTCCTAGGCCAGCGTGGACCTGCCTAGGCCAGCCTGGAATGATCCTGGACCAGCCTTCTACAGCACCTGGAGCAGCCGTAGGAGATTCGGGAGCACCTGTAGAAGCCGTAGAAGATCCTGGAGATCCAGAACAGCACCTATTTCTCCATATTTTAAGCATTTTTCTATGTAAATACATGTATAGGTATTTGTAAGCACGTTTTATTGAAAATAAAGCACATTTTTTACACCAATTTTTCGAGTTTTTTATTCATTTTCCAGGTTTTCCCCGAATTTTCCCCACTTTCCCACCTTTCCGAGTTTTCCAAATTTTTCCGAATTTTGCTGAATTTTCCCGAATTTTCCTGAATTTTCCTGAATTTTCCAGATTTTTCCTGAATTTCCCTGAATTTTCCCGAATTTTTCCGAATTTTCCTGAATTTTCCTGAATTTTCCTGAATATTCCTCAATTTTCCTCGATTTTTCAAATTTGTCTGCATTTTCAGTTTTTTAAAAATCCAAAAATCGACCTCCGCCACTTCTGAAGTACCAGGCGAACAGAAATCAGCAGAAGGTGGATGCCGAATTTTAAAAATTTGGCGGGAAAAAAATTTGAATTTAAAAAAAATACCAAAAAAAATTTAACGGAAAAATACCGAAAAATGTAACGGAAAAATACCAAAAAAATTTTAAATCTGGTATTTTTCCGTTAAATTTTTTGGTATTTTTCCGTTAAAATTTTTTTGGTATTTTTTTCAAATTCAAATTTTTTCCCGCCAAAATTTAAAAATTCGTCATCCACCTTCTGCTGATTTCTGTTCGCCTGGTACTTCAGAAGGGGCGGAGGGCGATTTTGGGATTTTTAAAATTTTGAAAAATTCAGAAAAATTCTTTAAAAATCAGGAAATTTCTGAAAAATTCAGGAAAATTCTGAAAAATTCAGGAAAATTCTAAAAAATTCAGGAAAATTCTGAAAAATTCCCAGTATTACTATTACATTTTTTTTGGCAGAAAAACAGTATTTCCCAGTATTTTTCAAAAACGTATTTAAACGTATATCTCGTCTATTTCACGTCCGATTCTTGCCAGAAACGGCTTAAACGATGCGGAAAAATAAAGTCCATCGATGAAAATAGTCCCCCCGAATAAAACGCATAGAATATCCATTTAAAATCACTTTTATTTCAGTTTTATACAGTTTTTTACAATATTAACTACTATAATTATATTAAATTATATATTAAAAACTATGCAGAGTAGTTATCATGATGGTTTGCAGCCACAAAAGGAAGGTACGCAGGAAAGCAGCGAAGATCCGAACCGATAGGCGACGATTGCACGGCGATGGGCCGTATTCCGTAGTCCGTAGATGAGTTCCAGCTGCTAGTAGTGGTGAGCCGAATCCGGATGCATCGCCTGCAGGATCTCGGAGGCCTCAAGATACATGGGAGCAGAAGCATAGGGCGCAGAACATTCGTGCGGTTTACCTGGAGGAATAGAAACCATGAGAGCTTTAAATTAATATTGGTCTTTTCCCGCTGAAGACTTTTGACTTACCCGAAAATATCTCTATTTCCGTTCTGTGGTTTACCGCATGTACTCGGCGGTGAATGAATTGCTGATTTCAAAATCGAATTCCATTCCAAAATCGGTTTAGAAATGCTCAAAATATTCATAAAAAAGTGGAAAAAAAGCATGAAAATGACACTGAGTCGATTTTCAAAAAAATTTCAAAAAAATTCGGAAAAAATGGGTCGAAAATTTTTTTGTTCCATTTTCCAAAACTTTGAATGCAGATTTACGAAAAACGAAGTTCTGATTTCAAAACGGTATTCCATTCGAAAATCGGTTCAGAAATAGTCAAAATATTCATAAAAAAGTGGAAGAAAAGCGTGAAAATGACACTGAGTCGATTTTTGCAAAAAATCATGATGGTACCCCTTTCAAAAAATTCGGAAAAAAATGGGTCGAAAATTTTTTTGTTGCATTTTCCAAAACTTTGAATGCAGATTGGCGGAAAACGAAGTTCTGATTTCAAAACAGTATTCCATTCTAAAAACGGTTCAGAAATGGTCAAAATATTCATAAAAAAGTGGAAGAAAAGCGTGAAAATGACACTGAGGCGATTTTTGCAAAAAATCATGATGCAATTTCCAAAACTTTGAATGCAGATTGGCGGAAAACGAAGTTCTGATTTCAAAACAGTATTCCATTCTAAAAACGGTTCAGAAATGGTCAAAATATTCATAAAAAAGTGGAAGAAAAGCGTGAAAATGACACTGAGTCGATTTTTGCAAAAAATCATGATGGTACCCCTTTCAAAAAATTCGGAAAAAATGGGTCGAAAATTTTTTTATTGCATTTTCCAAAACTTTAAATGCAGATTGGCGGAAAACGAAGTTCTGATTTCAAAACAGTATTCCATTCTAAAAACGGTTCAGAAATAGTCTAAATATTCATAAAAAAGTGGAAGAAAAGCGTGAAAATGACACTGATCCGATTTTTGCAAAAAATCATGATGGTACCCCTTTCAAAAAATTCGGAAAAAATGGGTTGAAAATTTTTTTGTTGCATTTTCCAAAACTTTGAATGCAGATTGACCGAAAACGAAGTTCTGATTTTAAAATGGTATTCCATTCGAAAATCGGTTTAGAAATAGTCAAAATATTCATAAAAAAGTGGAAGAAAAGCGTGAAAATGACACTGAGTCGATTTTTGCAAAAAATCATGATGGTACCCCTTTCAAAAAATTCGGAAAAAATGGGTCGAAAATTTTTTTGTTGCATTTTCCAAAACTTTGAATGCAGATTGGCGGAAAACGAAGTTCTGATTTCAAAACAGTATTCCATTCTAAAAACGGTTCAGAAATGGTCAAAATATTCATAAAAAAGTGGAAGAAAAGCGTGAAAATGACACTGAGTCGATTTTTGCAAAAAATCATGATGGTACCCCTTTCAAAAAATTCGGAAAAAATGGGTCGAAAATTTTTTTGTTGCATTTTGCAAAACTTTGAATGCAGATTGGCGGAAAACGAAGTTCTGATTTCAAAACAGTATTCCATTCTAAAAACGGTTCAGAAATGGTCAAAATATTCATAAAAAAGTGGAAGAAAAGCGTGAAAATGACACTGAGGCGATTTTTGCAAAAAATCATGATACCCCTTTCAAAAAATTCGGAAAAAATGGGTCGAAAATTTTTTTGTTGCATTTTCCAAAACTTTGAATGCAGATTGGCGGAAAACGAAGTTCTGATGTCAAAACAGTATTCCATTCTAAAAACGGTTCAGAAATGGTCAAAATATTCATAAAAAAGTGGAAGAAAAGCGTGAAAATGACACTGAGTCGATTTTTGCAAAAAATCATGATGGTACCCCTTTCAAAAAATTCGGAAAAAAATGGGTCGAAAATTTTTTTGTTCCATTTTTCAAATTTGAATGCAGATTGGCGGAAAACGAAGTTCTGATGTCAAAACAGTATTCCATTCTAAAAACGGTTCAGAAATGGTCTAAATATTCATAAAAACGTGGAAGAAAAGCGTGAAAATGACACTGAGGCGATTTTTGCAAAAAATCATGATGGTACCCCTCTCAAAAAATTCGGAAAAAATGGGTCGAAAATTTTTTTGTTGCATTTTCCAAAACTTTGAATGCAGATTGGCGGAAAACGAAGTTTTGTTGTCAAAACAGTATTCCATTCTAAAAACGGTTCAGAAATGGTCAAAATATTCATAAAAAAGTGGAAGAAAAGCGTGAAAATGACACTGAGTCGATTTTTGCAAAAAATCATGATGGTACCCCTTTCAAAAAATTCGGAAAAAAATGGGTCGAAAATTTTTTTGTTCCATTTTTCAAATTTGAATGCAGATTGGCGGAAAACGAAGTTCTGATGTCAAAACAGTATTCCATTCTAAAAACGGTTCAGAAATGGTCAAAATATTCATAAAAAAGTGGAAGAAAAGCGTGAAAATGACACTGAGTCGATTTTTGCAAAAAATCATGATGGTACCCCTTTCAAAAAATTCGGAAAAAATGGGTCGAAAATTTTTTTGTTGCATTTTGCAAAACTTTGAATGCAGATTGGCGGAAAACGAAGTTCTGATTTCAAAACAGTATTCCATTCTAAAAACGGTTCAGAAATGGTCAAAATATTCATAAAAAAGTGGAAGAAAAGCGTGAAAATGACACTGAGGCGATTTTTGCAAAAAATCATGATACCCCTTTCAAAAAATTCGGAAAAAATGGGTCGAAAATTTTTTTGTTGCATTTTCCAAAACTTTGAATGCAGATTGGCGGAAAACGAAGTTCTGATGTCAAAACAGTATTCCATTCTAAAAACGGTTCAGAAATAGTCAAAATATTCATAAAAACGTGGAAGAAAAGCGTGAAAATGACACTGAGGCGATTTTTGCAAAAAATCATGATGGTACCCCTTTCAAAAAATTCGGAAAAAATGGGTTGAAAATTTTTTTGTTGCATTTTTCAAAACTTTGAATGCAGATTGACCGAAAACGAAGTTCTGATTTTAAAATGGTATTCCATTCGAAAATCGGTTTAGAAATAGTCAAAATATTCATAAAAAAAGTGGAAGAAAAGCGTGAAAATGACACTGAGTCGATTTTTGCAAAAAATCATGATGGTACCCCTTTCAAAATTTTCAAAAAAAAAGGTCGAAAATTTTTTTGTTGCATTTTCCAAAACTTTGAATGCAGATTGACCGAAAACGAAGTTCTGATTTTAAAATGGTATTCCATTCGAAAATCGGTTTAGAAATAGTCAAAATATTCATAAAAAAGTGGAAGAAAAGCGTGAAAATGACACTGAGGCGATTTTTGCAAAAAATCATGATGGTACCCCTTTCAAAAAATTCGGAAAAAATGGGTCGAAAATTTTTTTGTTGCATTTTCCAAAACTTTGAATGCAGATTGGCGGAAAACGAAGTTCTGATTTCAAAACAGTATTCCATTCTAAAAACGGTTCAGAAATAGTCTAAATATTCATAAAAACGTGGAAGAAAAGCGTGAAAATGACACTGAGTCGATTTTTGCAAAAAATCATGATGGTACCCCTTTCAAAATTTTCAAAAAAAAAGGTCGAAAATTTTTTTGTTGCATTTTCCAAAACTTTGAATGCAGATTGACCGAAAACGAAGTTCTGATTTTAAAATGGTATTCCATTCGAAAATCGGTTTAGAAATAGTCAAAATATTCATAAAAAAGTGGAAGAAAAGCGTGAAAATGACACTGAGGCGATTTTTGCAAAAAATCATGATGGTACCCCTTTCAAAAAATTCGGAAAAAATGGGTCGAAAATTTTTTTGTTACATTTTCCAAAACTTTGAATGCAGATTGGCGGAAAACGAAGTTCTGATTTCAAAACAGTATTCCATTCTAAAAACGGTTCAGAAATAGTCTAAATATTCATAAAAACGTGGAAGAAAAGCGTGAAAATGACACTGAGGCGATTTTTGCAAAAAATCATGATGGTACCCCTTTCAAAAAATTCGGAAAAAATGGGTTGAAAATTTTTTTGTTGCATTTTTCAAAACTTTGAATGCAGATTGACCGAAAACGAAGTTCTGATTTTAAAATGGTATTCCATTCGAAAATCGGTTTAGAAATAGTCAAAATATTCATAAAAAAAGTGGAAGAAAAGCGTGAAAATGACACTGAGTCGATTTTTGCAAAAAATCATGATGGTACCCCTTTCAAAAAATTCGGAAAAAATGGGTCGAAAATTTTTTTGTTGCATTTTCCAAAACTTTGAATGCAGATTGGCGGAAAACGAAGTTCTGATTTCAAAATGGTATTCCATTCCAAAATCGGTTCAGAAATGGTCAAAATATTCATAAAAAAGTGGAAGAAAAGCGTGAAAATGACACTGAGGCGATTTTTGCAAAAAATCATGATACCCCTTTCAAAAAATTCGGAAAAAATGGGTCGAAAATTTTTTTGTTGCATTTTCCAAAACTTTGAATGCAGATTGGCGGAAAACGAAGTTCTGATGTCAAAACAGTATTCCATTCTAAAAACGGTTCAGAAATGGTCAAAATATTCATAAAAAAGTGGAAGAAAAGCGTGAAAATGACACTGAGTCGATTTTTGCAAAAAATCATGATGGTAACCCTTTCAAAAAATTCGGAAAAAAATGGGTCGAAAATTTTTTTGTTCCATTTTTCAAATTTGAATGCAGATTGGCGGAAAACGAAGTTCTGATGTCAAAACAGTATTCCATTCTAAAAACGGTTCAGAAATGGTCAAAATATTCATAAAAAAGTGGAAGAAAAGCGTGAAAATGACACTGAGTCGATTTTTGCAAAAAATCATGATGGTACCCCTTTCAAAAAAATCGGAAAAAATGGGTTGCATTTTCCAAAACTTTGAATGCAGATTGACGGAAAACGAAGTTCTGATTTCAAAACGGTATTCCATTCTAAAAACGGTTCAGAAATGGTCAAAATATTCATAAAAAAGTGGAAGAAAAGCGTGAAAATGACACTGAGTCGATTTTTGCAAAAAATCATGATGGTACCCCTTTCAAAAAAATCGGAAAAAATGGGTCGAAAATTTTTTTGTTGCATTTTCCAAAACTTTGAATGCAGATTGACGGAAAACGAAGTTCTGATTTCAAAACGGTATTCCATTCTAAAAACGGTTCAGAAATGGTCAAAATATTCATAAAAAAGTGGAAGAAAAGCGTGAAAATGACACTGAGTCGATTTTTGCAAAAAATCATGATGGTACCCCTTTCAAAAAAATCGGAAAAAATGGGTCGAAAATTTTTTTGTTGCATTTTCCAAAACTTTGAATGCAGATTGACGGAAAACGAAGTTCTGATTTCAAAACGGTATTCCATTCTAAAAACGGTTCAGAAATGGTCAAAATATTCATAAAAAAGTGGAAGAAAAGCGTGAAAATGACACTGAGTCGATTTTTGCAAAAAATCATGATGGTACCCCTTTCAAAAAATTCGGAAAAATGGGTCGAAAATTTTTTTGTTGCATTTTCCAAAACTTTGAATGCAGATTGGCGGAAAACGAAGTTCTGATTTCAAAACGGTATTCCATTCGAAAATCGGTTCAGAAATGGTCAAAATATTCATAAAAAAGTGGAAAGAAAAGCGTGAAAATGACACTGAGTTGATTTTTGCAAAAAATCACGATGGTACCCCTTTCAAAAAATTCGGAAAAAATGGGTCGAAAATTTTTTTGTTGCATTTTCCAAAACTTTGAATGCAGATTGGCGGAAAACGAAGTTCTGATTTCAAAACGGTATTCCATTCGAAAATCGGTTCAGAAATAGTCAAAATATTCATAAAAAAGTGGAAGAAAAGCGTCAAAATTACACTGATCCGATTTTTGCAAAAAATCATGATGGTACCCCTTTCAAAATTTTCAAAAAAAAAGGTCGAAATTTTTTTTGTTTGATTTTCCAAATCCTTGAATGCAGATCGACGGAGAACCAACTTCTGATTTCAAAATGGTATTCCATTCCAAAATCGGTTCAGAAATGGTCAAAATATTCATAAAAAAGTGACTGAAAATTTTAGTATTAATATGTAGTATTAATACTAGTATTAATAGTTGTGCGATTTTTGCAAAAAAAACCGTAATGAGAAAAGATCACATTCTTATAGTTCTATGAGTTATACGCTTTGGCTTTTGCAATTTATATTTAATAATATGTTTATGTTTTTAGGTGTGGTTCCAGAACCGACGAGCCAAGTGGCGCAAAAAGGAGCACACAAAAAAAGGTCCTGGAAGGCCGGCCCACAATGCCCAGCCCCAGAGCTGCAGCGGAGCACCTATACCTCTCAGTGAACTTCGGGCCAGAGAAAGGTAATGTATAAAAAATTAATTAAATTATAAAATAAATATATAAAACATATTTCCTTTATTTTAGGGCCCAGAAAAGCAAACGAATGGGAAAAGCCATCGAGAGGCAGGCGAGAAAATTGCGACTAAAGGGCATCGAAGTGGATTTGGAGAGGCTTAAAGCCGACTATTTGGCAGCTCACAAGGATCACTGGTTGGCGAATCACGAGGACGAGGACCGGGACCTGGAGTACATGGGCAGCTACGAGGACGATGATCTGCCTATCGACGTGGTTGGCGATGCCCAGGACGGTAGCCAGGATAACTCATTTTGCTCCTCGAGAACATATCCGAAAAGTAGCACTGGCAGTGAAGCGGAGGTGGAACCAGAAGAACCCGAAGATCCCGAGGATTCGGAGGATATTCAAGTGCCCATCAAACTGGAGACAGAGCCTCCGCAGAACAAAAACAAAAACATCTACAATTCCCCATTTAGCATCGAATCCCTACTGGGTTCATAACGAATATTGAATATTGAATGTTTATAGAATTATTTTTAGGTGGATTTGGTGGATTAGCTAAGAAATAAATATTCAGTAAACAAAACCATTGTGTTTTTTTCTTCGGTGTTGGAAAATAGTACCGGGTATTATTAGGTCCCCTCTTTTGTTTTACGCTCGAAAGTTGAAGCATGCGAGTGCGAAGTTGAGTACGATTATGAATATTCTTGCATTTTAATTTCTAGCCAACTGCCCAAAGGCTAGGGAAATGTTTTGTCCGAAAGGGGGGCTGGGAATCGGTTAGGAGGCGTGGCTGGTTGAGAAGGCGGCGGCAGTGCATCCATCAAGTTCACACGCAGCTAGCCACTGTGGAACGAAACCGGTTAAATGTAAATGAAATTTAAAAACTCCGCAATGAATACAAGAACTTAAAAACAAGTTCTCTAAGAAATTTCTTCAATCAATCAATCACTTTATTTGATGATTATTCTCTTTTGGACTTATAATATTCCTTTTCTAAGCAAAAACCTTCCTCAAAATTCCATTTATACTTTATAAAGTTCCTCTGACCGGTCCATCCATGGTATCTCCAGCATCAGTCGCAGTCACAGTCGAAATCTTTGGAGCTAGATGCCCAAAAGGCAAATTCAACAAAATGCAACTTCAGGAACGGACAAAGACAGCATTTTTTGGGGAGGTTACAGAAGAAAAGAGACAAAAATAGCGGACAACGGACAAAGGACAACGGACCAGAGACACCGGACGACTCACAAATGTAATACACACATCAGGCAAATAAATTAGAAGGCAACTCCTTCGAAGGCAGAAGCGTCAGGTAAGCCGCGCCCCCCGTTCGCACTCGGACTTGGACATGGACTCGGACTGGATCTGGATCTGGATCTGGGGAGGATCGGGGACAGGAGTCCTCATGGAGGGCAGGGCAGGGTCAGTGGCAGGAGCAGGGGCAGGGCATCCTGCAGTTGTACAAAATGGTGCCGGGAGAGTAATGCAGACAATCCGTCATGCAGGTGTGAATGATTCATTAATTTCTCGCCTTCATACGAATTTTCAGTTAACATGCGAGCGGAACCGAAACGAGCCTCAAAGAAGTTACGCACACAGTGAGAAAAACAAGGGATAAACGTATCCAAACACTTAAAAGTCGTAAGCCTAATCCCAGGTGGAGAAAATTGTATTTAAAAAATGTATAATCTTCTTTTTTTATAACTTTAAAAACCAATCTGGTTGTTTTTCAAACAAGAATATGCTAACCTTCTTTATGTTTTATTATGATATAAATCCCATAAGATTTAAAAAAAAAACTCGTTTTTTTTATTTCAAGTGCATTGGCAAGCGGTAAAGAGCATTTTTTGTAGGTCTGGTCTGGGGCAGGAACTTATGCCTGGCAGCTCCTCCATTCGCATCCTCCATCCTCCGAACTGCAAACTGCAAACTCCAGCTCCTTCTTGGAGCCACAAGTTCCAAGCTTAACGTCTTCATTACGCACAGCCACGGTCTTCATCTCCTAAAAAAAGTAAAAAAAAAATTAACTTTAGGCCAAAAAGAAATCCAGAAGAGCCACTCGCTGTCTGCGTTGCCAATTTCGTTTTGCATTTTCAATTTCGCGGCATTTCCTTTCGAGATCTTTGGGCCAAAACGATCAAAAAAAAATGTGCAGTCGGTGAATGCAAATGCCAGCGGGTGGTTAATTAGCCTGTGAGCCCATTGGCCAATTGGTTAATTGGTAGACGATTCCCCCTAATTGAATTAGACCCCAATACACGCAGACTGACTCCGACACCGAATCCCATTCCGAAGAAATGAATTCCCATGAATTCCATCTAAGACATTTAGATTCGAAACTGAATGATTTCCAGCCCGTTGTCCAACAATTTATATTTTTTTATTACACCTACTTTTTCGGGGCAACACAAACACAGACCGCGGTCCCGAAATGAAGGCGTTAACCAAGTTTAATACATTTATTTGGGCCAGGATTGCGACTGCGGACTTGGACTTGAACTTGGTCCGAAACGGAGCTTCAAACTGAAAACTGGAGATGGAGTTGGAGAGCTGAAGAGCTGGTGAGCTGGAGCTGGAGCTGGAGCTGGAGCTGGAGCTGCCATATCTGTCCAAAGTAATAATTATGTTTCACGTTGTTATCCTAATTTACGTGCCCCAGAACAGAGACCTAAACAGACAGACTTCCAAAGGACTGAGAAGGGCACTGAGAGAAACAATTATTTCATTTTAAGTGAGAAGAAATGCAAGCTTATCTGTTTTTACAACTATCTTGGTAAGTAACCTTTTAGGAATAATAGTGGGAAATACTGGGAATAGTTGCGGAAAGCACTAAATCCATTTTTTCTTGGATTTTTTTTAAATAGCTAAAATGTTTTGCAATTCCAACAGTAATTTCTTTATATTTTAAATAGAAATTAATTTCTTTCTATATCCTTTTTGTCCTTTAATACGCAATCTAGTATTAAAGATTATCCTTTTTTCCAAGTGCTCAGTCAGAACAACCGCTGCCCCGGGGCTATGAAATAAGGCTAAAAAAGTAAAGCCAGAGCTGAAACTGAAACCAAAGAGTCGGCCCAAAAGTTTTTTTCTTGAGGTCTCATCATCATCGCTGGCCGTCTTGGCCGCTTTGGCCTTTCGTCTCTGGGTCGTCGCATTTCACTGGAAAAGTATTAAACACAAAGCGAGATACTGAAAATTGATTTCTCACCTTCGTGCACGTTATGCCGGGGAAGGTGTCCATCCATCGTCCAATGTCGGCCGTTTCTGGGGCTTATAATTAATTAATATATATATCGTCTTACCTGGAGAGAAGCACATGTACAAATACAGGTATAAAGTATACCGATTTGGATATGGGACTATAGGACTTCGTGATCTGCACGCCCGCCGTGCGAAAAAAAAGTAAAGAAAAAATATATATATTTCAATAAACATAATCTCAAAAGGTAGTTTAGGGGGTCTAGGACTGGGGGTATATCTGTATATACCTCGGTAGCCCGCCAGACAGCCTGTCGCACAGCCAACTCCCCCCTTTTTTTTATCCCTCCGACTGGGTTCTCCTACTCGTAAATTAACATTTATCTGTGAATTTATTGCATCATCGAGAAAAGTTTTCAATTCGCTGAAGAAGTCGAGAAGGGGGGCAGTCGGAAAGGGGAGCTGAGCTGCCACAGAAGGAATCCCCCCTAACACCCGACACCTGTTGGTCAAATGGAGGAAATTTATTTGTCATTTCTTTTACGCCATTTGTCGTGGCTTTTAATTTCCTTTCAAAAGCCAGCTTAGTTTTTCATTTTGAAATTATGATTAGCTTCATTTTTCATTTCATTCGGAAATTAAATACTCTATCTAGAAGAGTTTCCAAACAAAATGGAACTCATTTTCTATAAAAACCATTATTTTTTTTTAAGTTTTAGTAAAATGTAGGGTTTAATTCATATCCCTTCTATTTTAAAGATTTCTAACCAAAAATAGAGCATTTAATTTCGAATACAACCCAAAACTCTTCTCATTTTTTAATAGTGTTTTCTTCTTTTTTACTTTTGTTTAGAGCTTAGCCAGCCTCGATTTGATCCCCTCGCCAGCCCCCTTTCTACCACATCCCAGACCCAGTTCATTTTCTCCACATCGTGACATTTTAAAATGAGAATGGCATATAAAAATTTGTATGATATGATTTTTATAGACTTCAAATCGATTTTTTTATGATCATTGTTGCCGCTTTTTATGAGCTTGCCACGGTTTTATGTGACAGCAGAAGCAGCGGGGGGCTGGGAGGGTTAACTTAACCCATACGATGCTTTTTTTGTTGCTATTGGGATGCATTTTTTATGTAATTATGTAATTAGGTGTTAAAGCAAACAATTTGAACGGGTCGGGTCACAAAATATTGATGCTGCCGACCCGATTATTATTATTATGATTATGATTGCGATGATGGGAGACCGTTAGGTTTGGCTTTCTTATCGATGCATTGGCATCGAAAACCGAAATTATAAATATATTTTTACAAACATATTCATTTTCGCCATATGCTGCCAAAGTTAAAGTTGAAAAGCCGGGCAATATCCGGTCGGGCGAACCCCAATGGCTGGCCACCTGTTGTGTCCTTTTTTTCTATGCTGCTGCACCATCGCAACATTTTTAATTTAATTTCTTCGTTTTTTTTTTCATTATTTTTAGCTTCATATTTATGTACGTATGTATGGCTGGGCTGGCGGGTAAAATTATTTCTTGCAGACTTTAAATTCAACTTCGAACCTCATGGCTCGCATCCTTGTTTTTGTCGGTGATTAATAAAGCCAGGATCTGGATCTGGATCTGGATCGGTATCGGGACCGGGATCGGAATAGGGCTTGAAATCGGGTTTGGGCCAACTACGCACAACAGATGTTGGTAACAGCCTGGTCTTGGCCCGGTTCGATTTTCATTCGTGAGAAGAAGCCGCCTTTCTGACTTTCTTTTCTTTCTTCTTTATTAACTAAATAATAATGTTAACATCAAATAATAAAATTGTCTTTTCCAATGTGATGCTTTTTAGTAGAATGAAATAAATATGATGTAAGAAAATATGTCCAATTTACTCTTTTTTACGTTTGTTTTTTTTTTTAAGTTTCGATTCAAACTTTCTTTCAATTTCTGTATTATTTAAAATATTTCTACTTTAAGAAAGCAGAAAAAGCTTTAAATTTAAGAACACATTTAACAATTTCACATTTAAAAGTATGTTTTATTAAAATTCTAAAATCTGTAAATTTACTATTAAAATCGTAGGTTACTTATTTACATATAAATAATTGTTTTTATTAATTTTATTGTCGAATTCTACGCTTTTAAAACCGTATTATCGTCCTGGCGGTGATGGATCCACAAGCGATGGTAGGAGCAGGCCACCCGGCAGCCGCGTGTGCAGAATTCGCGGTCCGCGCACATGGAACTGGACAGGCTCCTTTGGACCACGATCAGGACGCGGCAGTAGTCGTGGCACATGTAACATTCTGGCCGGGAACGGCAGAGGAACGGAGGCGTTATCACTGGCAAGGAGTCGCGGTAGCAGAGCTTACGACACTGGGCAATCCTTTGGTAAGGTCCTGGCGAAGATTCCGTTCGGCTTGAAGACTCTAATTGAAGGTCCTGCGGCACAATGACGGCGCCCAGCGCTCGTCCACTCCAGAAATGTAGCAGGATGATGAAGACGAATGTCCTTAAGAATATCATTTTGGTTTAATGATTGTTGGAATTTTTCTATATGATGTTTATAGCCTGAAGTTCGTTTAGGTTCTGATTGTCCTGGGCCGGGACATTTGTCTTATATAGACGAGTCCCAGTTCATTCATACTTTCGGCTACCTGGCTTAAATCCTACCTAGGATCGGATAAACAGGATCCAGGTAATTGCCAACACGTGTGGTAGGTTTTATGAATGGCCAACGCGCCTGGAAATCCCCTGGAGTTCCCAGCCATTGATCTTTAAGTTTTGTTGGGTTATTACCTGAAAATGGATCAACAATTCTAACCGTTGACAGTTTTTATTATTGCGTAATACAGTTTTCAGACTGCTTTTCGGGTACCACCGAACCCAAAACGTATTTATAAAATAAAACGGGTAAAAACCGACAGAAGGCCTTTGCAAATATTGTTGCCACATTAAATAAGGATACAAAACAAAAATAAATTTAAAATATAAAAAATAATTAAACAGAACAGACAACCCAATTAAGATTAAAGATGTTTTTAAGTTGATCAAAATTAAGCAATTGTCGCCATCGAGGTTTCAAAAAAGAGACTACACTTGAAAAGTTGGAAAAAAGAGTGCGCACAACAGAGTTGAATATGATCAAACATAGATGGCGCCATTTGCAGAAAATAAAATTCGTAAAATATGAGATATAAGGATGCCGAAATCGAAGGTAGATTATAGACTAAGGATCTAAAAGTATTCATCACCAGAAAACCAATCTGGTAAAATATTAATTAAAATAAAATAAAATATTAATCCTCAAAAACAGCAAAGGAAAAGTAAAGGAGGAAAGAAGTAAACAATTAGCAAGGGAATGTGCAATGCGGGAACACTAAGAAGCCAAGGGCAATTGGAATAATCATAATACAAAAATAAATAAAAAAATAATAAAAAAATCTTTGAAGAAGAAAACTGCCAACGGATAATGTGGAAAACTTCCTGGAAATCGAAGGTAGACTATATAGGGTCCATCGTAAGAATTTATGAAATAAAAAGTAAGCATCTATAAGTATTCATCACCAGAAAACCAATCTGGTAAAATATTAATTATTAAAAATAATCCTCAAAAACAGCAAATGAAAAGCAGAAAAGAAGTAAACAAGTAGCAAGGGAATGTGCAATACGGGAATAATCATAAAATAATATATAAAAAAATCTCTGAAGAAGAAAACTGCCAACGGATAATATGGAAAACTTGCTGGCAATCGAAGGAGAAGAATCTGAAGAAGAAAACTGCCAGAAATCGAAGGTAGACTATATAGGGTCCATCGTAAGAATTTGTAAAATAAAAGGTAAGCATCTAGAAGTATTCATCACCAGAAAACCAATCTGGAAAAATATTAATTATTAAAAATAATCCTCAAAAACAGCAAATGAAAAGCAGAAAAGAAATAAACAAGTAGCGAGGGAATGTGCAATACGGGAACACTAAGATGCCAAGGGCAATTGGAATAATCATAAAATAAAAAAAAAAATAAAAAAAAAATAAAAATAATAAAAAAATCTCTGAAGAAGAAAACTGCCAACGGATAATGTGGAAAACTTCCTGGAAATCGAAGGTAGAAGAATCTGAAGAAGAAAATTGCCAACGGATAATGTGGAAAACTTCCTGGCCATGAAATTCCAATGCAAAATAAAAAAAAGCATAATTAAGAAAAACAAAAAAAGAAAATCAGTTAAACACTTTTTAAAAAGAACGCTTTCGCCATCTAAATTTAAATAAAGTGGTGGCAGTATTAAATTTCTTTCAATATACTTTTAAATAAAATAAAAAGGAGAAAATAAGATTCAAATATAATAAAATAATAAGTATCACTTTTTTTTCACAATTAAATAAAAATTAAAATAAAATAAGGTAGTGAACCTTCCCGGCTGAGGCCGGAGACTGAATGAGCCCTTCAATGATTTTCTCCAAAGGCCTAACAAATGTTGCAAAGCCAAAAGCCTACTTGAGTTCCAAGGCCAACTTGATTTGGAAAATATAGTAAGACCATATCCATGTCCAATATTAAGAATTAGTTTTTCCCACAAACTATCGATTAATTAAATAAATCCAAATATACATTTTTTGTCTAACTTTGGTTATAATTTTATTCATAATCTTAACTTGTTCTTGCTTTTGTTTCTTCTCATTGCTGCGATCTTTCAAGAATCATATATCATCTTAGTGCCACTCTTCTGTGTTTAGCTTTTCACATTTGTTTGTTTTGTTTTTGTTGTGTTGTGTTTCATTATAACATAGCTTGAGAAATTATTTATAATTTTATGTTGTGTATGTTATGTGTAAATTATATATTAAACATGTAGTATAATTTATGTAGCATACGAAAAAAAATAGCTAAAAAAAATAAACAAAAAGATATCGCTCCCGAAAATGGTGTGTGTGTGAACATCTTTGGATGCCACCGTCAGTAGGTTATTTCGATTTCTTCTTGGTCTCCGTTTACATCGTCCACTTGGATCTATCTATCCAGTTCGTCCTCTTCCTGGACCACTCTGCGTGGCTTCTATTTCTTTGGTGGTGCTTGGTGCTGCTGCGTCTGTTGCTGCTGCTGCGCCTGTTGCTGCGTCTCGTACCGCTGCCGCAGGGCGGTCAGGGCGCTTAGCAGCCGGCTGTTGGCCGCGTCCAGCGCCGCTATCTGCTGGCCCTGCTCCTCGATCACTCGCTGCTTGTGGGACAGTGCCAGGGACATCTTCAGCTGCTCGCGACGCAGTTCCTCCTCCATGGTGATGAGTCTATAGAACAAAGAATATGCTTTGTTATCCTCTTCTTAAATGGATATATCCTTTTTATTGTTACCTGTCGATAATGCTGCGCATGGTGGACTCGGACTGTAGGCTAAGATTATTGGCTCCGTTGGAACCGTTTTGTCCGGCTGGACGCTGCAATCCGAATAGCTCATCGCTGGAGTCACGCAGCTCGGCCTCATCCCGATCGAGGGTGTAGCGGAGCGTGTCCAGCGTCTGCTGCAGCAGCTGGATCTCTCCATTCTGGTCATAGCCCTTGCTGAGAGCCTGATCCTGGCTACCGCCAGCTCCTCCGTTGCTGCCTGCATTGCTACCGCCACTGCTGCGTAAGTGACGACGTCGTTTCCCTTCCTGCAACTGGTTGCAGTGACCTGGAAAAGTTCAATGGGTTAGTCAAGATTATCCTTGAGAAGTCCTTTTCCCTTTCCCTCTTACCCTCTGTATCCGTGCTGCTGTCTGAAAGCGTACGTGCCGAGTCCAGACTGAGACGCCTTTGGGCCGCCGAGCTGCCCGCCACACTGCCCGATCCGCTGCCTCCAAACTGTTTCAGTTCCTGTTCCCGCTCCCGCTCCCTCTCTCTCTCCCTTTCTCTTTCCCGCTGATGTGGATGCGGGACACCGCCTCCGGGTGTGGCCATTCCATAGCCCAGATTTCCGCTGCTCCCTCCATAGCCACTTCCGTAGACGTCCTCCCTCTTCAGGGCTCCGTTCAGTCGCCCATAGGCTGCCGAGGTCTTGCCCAGATTCGAGGTGGAAGCGGACGTTGAGGAGCTGCTGCCACCGCTCAGGGAGCGCTGGGCCTCCAGTTTGGTGGCGGATATTCCTGCCCCGGCTGCCGCTGCCGCCGCATAGCTGTAGTAGTTATCCGCCGACAGCTGCTCGTCCGAGGAGCTGGGCGTCAAGGTGGCCGCGTCTAGGGTACCGCCGCTGTTCAAAAAGGCAGCCCGGGCAGCCACCAGTCCGCCGCCAAGGGGTTTCAAACGTTGGCTAGAGAACTGGTCACGATTGCCTCCAGAGACTCCAGCCCCGCCTCCAGTGCCGGATCCTCCTCCTCCGCTGCTTCCACCTCTTCCTGTAGATCCTGTCGAGCTCTGATTGGGCTGCAACTGGTAAGAGGGATTCTTGAAGGCCAGCGGCGCAATATGACCCATCGCGGCCTTCAGCTGGCTCTCCACGGGACTGGAGGACTGCGAGGGCGAGGGATTCGTGGAGATGCTCTGGTAGCCGGAACTGCAGTGACTACTCTTCGCGGACAGCTGCTCCTTGCCGGGCTGACTGCCGTTCTGTGGCTTCAGCAGGTGGCTCTGGCTCATCGGATGATGCTTGTGATGGTGACCAGCCATGGCTGTCGTCTCCGCCACGTCGTGCTCTTCGGCGTACTTGAACAGATCGTCGAGATCCTCCAGGTTTTTCGGCATATTCGAGTTGGGATTCAGGTTGTTCGCGCGAGCATAGTGACCGGAATGATCGGGTATGCCCAGATTTAGTTTGTGGCGTCCGCCGCCGCCACCATTACCACCCCCAGCCCCGGCGGCTCCCAGAGACTTCATCATCGGAGTCGGTGATTTGCAGACAAAAGCACTGCTCGTGTCCAGGCCAGAGATTTGGATTTGGAACTCGCCATGCATGTCATCGTAGCTGCCACTCTGGTTGTTATTATTGTTATTATTATTATTGTTAATTGCTATGTTGTTGGCATTCCTTGGCAGTGTCCTAGATCGTGTACTGGATGGTGTACTAGCCTCGTAATCGTTGCCATTGCTCCCGTACATGGGATAGTTCAGGCGATCCATTCGCTCCATTCGCTCCATGGTGCTGGAGGCACTGGTCTGCGGCGCCGGCGGGCAGTGATGTGGATGCAGCTGCTGGGCGTGATGGTGCAACAGATTGCTGTTGCTGCCGTTGAGGGACGACGATGCCATCGATGTCTGGGACTGGGCGTGCTGCAGGCCGCCCCCTGTGCCGCCTCCCGGCGAGTTCATGTACTGATTCCCGGCGATCGAGGTCTGCGAATTGGACAGCAGCTGGAGGGGATGTTGGTGTTGCTGCTGCAGGTGTTGTTGCTGCTGCTGCAAGTGCTGCTGTTGCATCTGCTGTTGTTGCATTTGTTGCTGCTGCAACTGCTGCTGCTGCTGCTGCTGCTGTTGTTGTTGCATCTGCTGTTGTTGCAACAAACCATTCACCGTGGGATCGTTGTACCGGAATATATTCTTCTCCAGGGAGTTGGGGGTCAGGACTCCCCGCATGATTCCCCTTTCCGCCGACATGGGCTTGCTGACAATGGCATGTTGCGGCTGTGCCAGCTGGCTTTGTTGCGTCATCAGCTGCTCGGGATTGGAGGAGCCCGAAGCGGAGCCCGAATTGGAGCCGACTCCGCCGGGATTGCGGTTCTCCTGATTCTCACTGGCTATCGAATGGGTCGAGGAGGTGGCTGGGAGGTAGCCGCCCGGCAAAGCCATGCCCAGATTGCCCTGCTCCTTGGCGCGGGTGATCTCGTCCAGGATGTGCTGCAGGGGATCCAGCTCGTGCTGCCTGGCCTCCGGCAGCTTGGCCAGACTCTCGCTCAGCAAGCTGTGCAATATGGAGAGCTGCTTGCCCTGGTCGATGTAGCCCGCCCAGTCGAGGATGGAGTCCGGGGCCGGGTGCTCCGGTCTGGTGGAGATTATCTCCAGAAACTGCTGCATGCGAGCCGCCTCCTGCTCCAGGAAATCGTTTAGAAACTCCATGAAGTTCTCCTTGCCCTGGAACCGCGTGAAGTTGGCCAGAGTCTGCAGGGTCTTGGCCACCAAAGTCAGGTTCCTGGTGGCCCGAGCCGAGGGCAGTTCGCTGGTGATGTTGAAGAGCGACGGCGACAGGATCGCCGGGCACAGGAAGCGCAGGAAAATGCTGGCCGAGATCAGGTTATCGGCCATGTCCTGGCGCCCCAGTTGCTGCAGTCGCTCCCGGAACGTCGCGAAGCAGTTGCGCAGCTGGGCGGGAAAGTGCTTGTGCGACTCAAAGATGCACTGCCACGCCCCGCGCACCGCACTGCGTAGGGCAGCCTGCTGGCGTTGCAGGGAGCCCGCCGAGGAGCCCGTGGCCTTGGTGGGATCCACCTCGCAGTCCCGCTCCGACTGAATCAGCTCGTTGATGGGCGTCGAGAGGGTGTCCTGGAGATACTGTTCGCCGGTGAGCTTGAGGAAGGCCTCCATGCTCTTGGTGGCCAGGGAGTTGCCGCGGAAGGTCAGGCGCTGATCGCCGACGCGCAGCAGGTCCAGGGCCACCACATCGGTGAGGAAGGCGCCGGCCAAGCCCTGGGCATGCATGAGCAGGACCAGAGCCTGGCCAATGTCCTCCTTGGCCTTGACCCCGATGACCGGCTCCAGGGTCTCGCACACCTTCTTGTAGTTCTCCTTGAGGTAGGCCAGGAAGTTGGCGTAGATGTTGATGGGCAGGATGTCGGTGCTCTGGAAGCGACACTTGATCCGCAGCGTCGGCACCTGCTCCTTCTCCTTGGAGCTGCCGCCCCCGCCTCCGGACTGCCGCCCCAAACTGTCGCCGGCCTTCTCACTCAGTATGGGATACCAGTGCTCGCAGGGCAGCCGCGACGTCACCTCGTGCACGGGAATCTTCACGGAGCCCACGAACTGGTACTTATCCCGCTTCTTTTTCTTGTCCACCTCGCGGAAAACATTCACGGTGATCACATTGATCTCGGGGATGTCCGGGAAGTCAAAGTGCTCGCCCCAGAACAACAGATCCGTTTGCAGTTTCACGGATGTCCGGCCGTACAGGGTCTTGTCCAGCTGCAGTTCGCAGAAGTAGCGCTTCTTGGGCGGCAGATTCTTCGCCTCGTAGACCCACATCTTGAGGGAGTTGTCGGTGCGCCGAGTGTGCTCGGCATTCGGGGCGATCGACTTGCGCAGCGAGTAGATCCACAAATCGCGCTCCTGGCGCGATCCACAGGAATAGTATCGCTCGCCTCGCGGCCCGCCGCGCACCTGGAAGCAGTGCCTGCGTCCTAGGACGGACTGGTGTACAGGCGCCACACCCACCGCTCCCGTGCAGGAGAGATCTGTCAAGGAAATAAAGGAAACATTATTTTATTTCCAGGAGAAACTATACCAGTCCTTACCAATGGTGGACATGACCGCGTGACTGGAGAGCAGGCTCTCGTGGGAACGGGAACCCCTTAGGCCGCCCGAACCGCGTTTGGTTCGCTCCAATTTGGTCACCGACTTGGTCCGCTTCAGAGGATTAGACCTGAACAAAGGACAATACAAATTAAACAATAAATTCCCGATGTAACAATGTAAAATGTTGTACTCACTTTTTGGAAAAGAAATTTGTGAATCTGGAGGTAGCATTGTGCTCCTGATGCTGTTTGCTGCCCAGAATGGGCGTTGTGGGTGCAGATCCTCGGCGGCAAGCCTTCTCGTACGAAGTATCTGCAATCGCAACCAAAAAAAAAAGGATATTCGAATTAGTCCCGGATTAAGGCAATAGATCGTTTCATTGACCCTCGGGGTTTGACCCTTGAGTGATCTTAATCCCTGACCCCAGGAGATCCTCTTCACATTTCCGCAGCATTCCAGAAAACAAAAACCGAAACACACTTTTTTTTTGCGTAAATCGGTTTTGAGTTTTATTTTTTTTTTGTGTCTCGAAAACTGGTTTTCGGGTTAAACAAAAGAAACAAAAAGGAACTGCAGCAGCTGCTCGACAAATGATCCAAAACCCAACTCGGCACTTTGGCATCACCTGCCGCAAAAACAACAAAAACACAAAAAAAAAAAACTACAACAAAACACACAAAATTTGAAAACAAAAATAACAACAGCCGGAGGAGAGACGGAGACGGAGCTGTGGCAGGGGCAGGTCTCCATGATTCATCATGTGCCTCATTACCGCCGTGGCAAGATGCTCAAAACCAGCTACACTTTAACAAAATTTATCTTCAAAAAAAAAAAACAAAATAAAACGCATTTCAAACCAGATGAGATTCTTTTTTTCTATCAAAAACCTGTTGAGTGAAATTTTAAATCCAAAACAAAAGAGTCTTAAAGGTCTGCAAAGGTTAGAAAGAGTTTAAGAAGAATATTATCGATTAAATCAATATATTTAGCATAAATAATCGAAAATAATCGATAATAATCGATAATAATCGTTATTTATAATGCCTTGATATATAATAGCTATATGTTAGGATCTACTGAAAATTTCTAGAGCCTTTTAAAGGAAAAATCAAACCCTTAAACCTCGATAATAATCGATAACAATCGTTATTTATAATATTTTAATATCTAGTAGCTATAACTTAACATCTACTAAAGATTTTTAGATCCTTTTTAAGGGAATATTAACCTCTTAATCTTTCTTTTCATCACAAATCCATTAACTCTTTTCTTATTTTATCGATAAAACCGATAACTTTTTACTTAAAATTGAAATCTTTACTTTAATAAGAATCGCTTTTCCTTAGTTCTATTAGAAAACCTTTGTTTGGTACCTTATTTTCTTTGAGTGAAACCTTGTAACTGAAGGTAAACGGGATTCAGAGGCCCAAAAACTGGTTTCCCTCCGTCTGTGGCATCTTCATCATCCTTCCTCTTGGTCTCACTGCCCCTTTACATCTCCGCCCGCATAAAAAAAAGAGTCTAAAGGAAAACAGAAAGCAGCCTAGGTAGGAGTCTAGAGAGAAAACAAAGCGACCTTGTCGAAGGCAGGCCACCTACAAAGTAGGATGTGGGATCTCGACGAGGGTTGCTGTTGATGGGTTTTTGTGTTGCAAGGAAGAGTTGAAGGACTTTGAGGACTTCGAGAAGGCGTCCCGTGACTCATCGCTTGGGTCAGAGCAAACATAATTCGCCTTGCCACCCTCTTGCCTTGATGGCATGCCAAAGGGGCATTCATGTTTGATGAGCTGGCCAGGACTCTCTTCCGGAATGGACTTCAGGATGATTCAGATCCGAAAACCACGATTTGTCATTCTCATTCAAAAGGAGCGGAATCCGAAAAAAATTGTGTCATGTTTGCGTTTTTTTTTTCCATCAAATTTGAATTCAAAATGAAAAAAAAAAAAACCACACACGCAGACGTCGAACAAAAATAGCAAAATTTATGAATTATTTCTATATAAGATGAAAAACTCGTTGATGGGCAACTGTATCAACGTCGTAATCTTCACAAAATCGTGGGTGTTCCACGCCCCCACAAATCTAAAGAGATATTCCAAATCTAGAATAAAAAAAAAAAATCCATAAAAAGCAGAAAAGCACGAAAGCCAAAGCCAAGCCATGGAAATCCCAATGAAAGGATTTGTTTTATATACAAAAAAAAAAATGGATCTTATCTATGCGGAACCAAAGCTTTATATATAGTCTCTATATATGTATATTTTTCTCATTCATTTTCCATCAACAATCTAGGGCAAAACTCTAGCTTATCATATTTCCCAAAGCAGTATTAATGGAAATCATAAACTCCTCCGACTGGATGGGTAAAAGATTAGGCTTTAATAGAAGTAATTCCTTTATAAAGATTCGAGATTCGAATGTCTAACCTCTCAAAAAGGTCAACCCCATTGATAGACTTAGATAGAGAAGAAGTAACCAAAATCTCATCTATTTATTATTCTCCTTGATTTTTTTTTTGACTAACCCTATTTGGTTATTACAAATTTGGCCAAATAGGCGGGGGTCTTATAGTCGGGCTTATATAGTCCGATGAAGTCAGCAGATCAGGTTAGGGCCCCGCCATTACACTTGATCTGTGTGTAATCATGGCTCTTGGTTTTGGTTTTTTTTTTTTTTGGCCAGACCGGAGACCGGACCTCTCATGATCTCGCCAGAGAGATTGCTCATCGCTTTGACTCACAGTTCTTGGGTATTTTTTGTCGAGACATCGGGCTGCAAGCAATTAAAACGGATTAAAAGCACCGAAAGCAATCGAAAATCGACAAAAAAAAACAAAAAAAAGAAAGCATGCATTGATTGATACCCTTCGGCAGATGGTAACTGTGCCAGGTGCCAGGTGCCAGGTCGGTAGCCCAGAAAATCGATCTCACAGTCCGTCAAGACGGGGACAGGGCTTTGATAAATGAAACTAGCCACCGATCGTGGCAGCAAGACTTTATCTTCTCGTCTCTGGCATTATTTTCACCGAAAGATAAGCTATCGATCGATGATCAATCAACAAACCAAACTATGAGTTTCTTCGAGAAAATTATAAACATTCCCGAGACCCTTGTCTATCGGAAAACATTTTCTCATAAATATTTGTTTGCCAGCCTCGTCGCTTTATCGACAAAAGTAATTGTAAATAATAAATAATAAATAATAAATATGAAAACTGTCTTTTTGGTTTGAGACCAAAGACGCTTCAAGTGTTTGACTCTCGGCTATCGCATTACAAATAAAAATAATAATAAAAGTTATAAGAAAAACGCAACTAAAGAGTCTACGAAATGATAAGTCCAAGGGAGATCATGTTTGCTGGCTTTGGCTTTATGCAACGCGACAAAAAACATTATCTTCTAGCTTCTTCTTTCAGAAATTCTCTAATTAAAGATGCATTTAATGGCATCGGGATTTTGATTTGATGGGGAAAATTATAGTATATGATAATATAGATAGATAATATATAGTATAGAGTAATATTTATTATTCCCACTATATTGACGCCTAATTTAATGGAATATATTTACATATTTTGTTGCATTTTTATGGGATTGTAATTAGGTTTTTGTCTATTATTAAAAAATGTAGAAAATAATGAAAAGTTTACTCAAGATTTCAATAGATTTCAATAGAGTTTCAATTATTCAAGTTTTACTTTGTATTTTTAATGGTTTTTAGAGGGTTTTCTTAAGAAAAATACTTAACATTGTATCCGGAAATGAGAAAACAAGTCAAATATTGATATATATCGATAGAATAGCAAATAGAATCGATAGATTTTCGATTAAATTAGTTAAAGTTTAGATTTTTAATGGTTTTCAGTGAAGTTTCTTAGGAAAATTCCTACAAATTGTGACCAGAAATAAGAAAACAACTCAAATATTCATATATTTCGATAGAAAAGTAATTATAATCGATAGATTTTCGATTAATCAAGGTATTCCAATGGTTTTAAGACATCCCAGTCTTAAGAAACTACTTAAAAATAGTGTCTAGAATAATTTCTGTTGGTTAAAGCTAGAAAACAACTCAAATATATCAAAAAAATCGATATAATTGCAAATTTAATCGATAAATTGTCGATTAATCGAGGTATTCTAATGATTTTAGGCCACCCCAAGCCTAGGAAACATCCCAAAATGATGTCTAGAATAGATTTTGATGGATAAAGTAAGGAAAAAACTCAAATATCTAACTGCATTCGATAGATTAGCAACTATAATCGATAGATTTTCGATTAATTCGATAAATACCAAACTCGTAAAGACTTTATTTAATGCAAAACTAAGACATCGAGAAGATTTCTTCGGAATCTTTCCTAAATAAAGCGACTCGTTTGTTTGGCATTCCCTCGTCTACTCTCGCGCTGCACTCTTCACTCCCCATGCGCCTGTCCCGCTTGCACGCGACAACAAACTGGTTTCTGGTGCGGGTGTGTGTGAATCATATTAAAATAACAACAATTCCAGAAACAGAAAAAATAAAAACAGCAACGAAATTGAAATTGTGGCCAAGAGAGAGAGCGAGATGTAGAGAGGGAGCACGACAAAAAAGAGAGAGTATAAGCCAAAAGACGCGGCACAGTGGGAATGAAACCTATCGAACTGCCTATCGATGTGTTGTCTTAACGGTTTATCTGGCTCTCTAAACCTCTTTCTCCTTTTAACTCATTAAAATGCAATGGCTTGTTCCACGTAAAAGAAAACGGATTCTAATTCCAGCATTTCTTGGAATCCAAAATCAAAATGCAATAGAATACACATTACTTTATTCTCCTATCGAAGCGGCTTTATATATATATATATCTATCGGTCCGTATATAGATCAGAGTGTAACGCCCATGGTGCGACGCTTCAGTGCCCTCCAGGGCCATCAAATTGAGCTACAATTGAGCCGCACAATTGGGGTACGTTCGAAAAGAATGTCTCGTATATATATATATATAATCGACTATATATATATATATATATATATATATGAGATCGGGTAAAGGGGGAGGTTCACCTCCGATCGTGTGTAAATAAAGTAGCAAACGTCGCAAAAGAAACGCACAGGAAGGCTTAATAAAAGCCGCCACAAAGTGTGAAGAACGCCTAAAGAAGAAGAAGAAGAAGCAGAAGAAACCCAGAAACAGTGAGAAACAGCTGCGGTCAACATAATAGCCCTTGCAACATCTGTCCATAAAAAACAAGACCGGGGATCCATTAAATGTTTGTAATTACAACGCAGCTCTAATCACTCATTATTTTGTAGACCTCTATTAGGGTTATTAGGGGTTTTTTAGGGTTAAAATTGGTAATATCTCGAGCTATCGTAGCCTGTATCCTTTTTATATCTTGGAAAAGGTATTACAATTTTGGGAAAAATTATTAATTATTATTTTGTAGACCTCTATTACGGTACTTTAGGGTAATACTTGGTAGTTTCTACAACTTTTGTAGCCTGTAGCCTGTATCCTAGTAGAAATCTTTGAAGAAATGGAGTTTAGAAAGTGATATTTCCATTTCTTCAAGTTTCTGTAACTCTTCTAGATCTTTAAAACCTCAAAAACTATACAAGACCCCAATAATATTAACTACCAACCTAAAGGAACTCTTGATTCTTCATAAGAATTTCTATACTGATCGTTAGAATCTTCTTAGATCCTGATCCTATAAGACTATGGTTTACTTTAAAGATTGAAGAGATAATTGCAAAAAGAAAATACGATTCTAAGTGTTAAAAAACTAAACAAAGAAACTCAACAAACTTACTTTATATAAGATTTTGATCCATTATGATCTAAGATCCTTTTTTCAAGACTTCTTCTACAAAAACCCATCAATACCCGATACTTTTATCATTTTAAATAATGGATTATGAGCTTCAAATATTCATTTTTAGTTTAAATTGAAATACTTTCAAGATTTCCCCTAGAAAACCCTTTAATACCCGATACTTTTTAATAATTTCCCACTAAAAGTTCTACAACTTTGACCTCAACTGTCGTTGGGGCAGAAGGCGGACATTGTATTATCTTATCGTGACCCTCTGCCAGATAGGAGATTACCAAAACAAACGCGATCGTCGAGCTCGATACATAAGACCCATTGTGAGAGTACGAGTATGAGTACAAGAGTTGGGGGATCGTTCGATCGAATCGAAGGGGATCGAATCCGAACAAGGGGTTGTTTTTTTTTTTTTTTTTGTTCCTTTCTTTCCGGGAACAGGAAACACTTTTCGGCTGTACTTTTGGGAACCGAAAACCAAAAACCACCTACCAGAATGATGTCCCGCATCGTCGTCTGCCGCCGCAGTGACCGTTGTCGTGGAATTATTTGTCTCATTCATGGCAGAGGAGGAGAGATCCGGTCCAGGTCCAACGCCTGCTCCCGATACTCCCGATGTGGAGGCCAAGTGTATGGCCAGATCCTTGATCTTGAAACGCTCGCAAATCAACTCCTCGCAGTGATCCGCCTGGAAGTAACAGTTGAGCTCGTCCAGGCTCAACGGGCAGACATCGTACGGCTGGTAGAAGTGTTTCCCCCAACTCCCATACCCACTGGAGCTGTCGCTGCCGCCTCCTCCACCGGCACAGCTGGACAGGGATCCCTGATGATGCATCGCCGTCCCGCCAGTAGCTATTCCACCCGCAATCCCACACACCGATCCCGCCTGGAGTCCACTATTCTGTCCCGTTTTCAGCAGGGAGTTGCTCCTTGAAACCTTCGTGGAATGAGCTCTCCGGATGAAGCTGAGCGACTTTTTTGGTGGCGAGGATATCGGTAGATTGGGCGCCAGATCCTGCGACAGTTTCGGGGTGGACTTTAGCAGAAACAAGTTCTTCGGCGGAAAGCTGTGCGTCAGAATGGAGGTGGCCGAGGAGCTGTTTTGTAACTTGTAGGGCGATCCGCCGGAAACTAATCCCGATCCGAACAGCTGACGTTGTTTTTCCCGGTTATCATGATCTTGATTCCGTTCACGATCTTGATTCCGTTCCCGCTTTCTCTCCAGCTCATCCAGAGCCGCCGCCTCGCGCAAAACAACTGAGGGCGATAGGTTCTGGGGCAGCGTCTTCGATTTGGCACGGAGCGTAATCGTCGTCGTCGTCGTTGTCGTTGTCGTTGTCGTTGTGGAGGTGTTTATATTTTTATTAGACGGCGATGGCGATGACGTTGCCGTTGACGTTGCCAAACCCCGTTCCACCGAGGGCAGCGGTACGGCCAGAATATTGGTGCGGGATCGGGACTTCATCAGCTTTATCGGCGTCGAGGTATTCGTTTGCATGCGACTTATTTCCGACTCATCGTCGTAGTCAGGATTATCCTGTCTCGGTTTCGGGGTCGTGGCCAGGACGATGTCGTTGTCCTCGTTAAAATGGGTGCGGGGAGCAGTAGCAGTGGGTCCCGTCTCCCCGTCGCTGCCATTCAGGCTGATCACGTTCAGAACGATCCCGTACCGCTTCAGCTTCGATGGCGACGAGCTGGTGGAGGAGCTCGATATGGGCAGGGACTTCAAGAGCTGTTCCCGATGGCGCGCCTCCGAGGAGTTCTCCTCGTCCTCATCCGAGTCCGAGTACTGTCCGGCATTCTCGGAGCCACTGATGCTCCAATTGAACCCACAAGGCGGTGACATCTTGTGCGAGGACTTCCTCTCGAACAATGCGTTGATCTTGGCCACGCCGCTCTTGACGGTGCTTCCCGACTTCCTCAGGCTGTAGTTCTTCGCGGATTTCGTCTCCGAGTTGCTGCTCAGGCTCGAGTTGCTGGCGGACTTCTGGGGCAGGTCCTGCACCGCCTCACCCTCACCCTCCTCCTCGTCCTCAATGACCAAAGGAACATAGAACGTTGAGCGCCTTCGTTGGGTTTTCTCCTCCGGCGTAGCGACCACTGTACCGCTGCTTTCACTCTGCTCAGTGTTTACTGTAGCTGTTGTTGTCGTTCTCGATGTTGTGGCGTCACAAGCCGCTTGCAACATTTTGTTTCGCTCAGTGTAGGCCACACACAGGCACACACATATTTTTTACAACAAAAAAAAAAAACCAAAAGAGCGAATGGGAGAGAGAGCCAGCAGGTATATTACGTATCTGTCTCTCTCTTTTCTTTTTTCTGCTGACTCTTGATTTCTTCTTCTTCTAATTGTATTTCTTCTTCCGACTGGCTTTGTTTTTTTTTTCTCTCAGTGTGCCTTTGTCGCTTGGCTTATAAAAATTATGCGCTCAAGTGCATTTCCGCGTTTTTTTTTTCGTTTTTTTTTTTTACCAACAGTTGCAGTTGCTTTTGTTTTTGTTTATCGCTGCATCGCATCACATTGTCGCTTGGTTAAGTTTTTCTTTCGGTTTTTAGTTGCAACAAACACACAGACACAGACAGAGACAGATGCATTCACGGGGCAAGATCGAGAGGGGGAATGCATGCACTAATACACACGCATTGCACGCATCTTTTGCAGGAATGCGTTTGGAAATTGGGTTATCTTTAAAATCCAACAAAAATATCAACAACACTTGCAACAATTTATAAGAAAAAAAAAATAACATGAAAAAATAAAACCCACAAACGCGCTCCACGAAAAATGGCCAAAAACCGACGCGCACGCGCAGCAGAGAGCGCGAAAGGAACTGGAACCGGAGCCGGAGCCGGAGAGGATCTGTTTCGCTGATGCAGATTTATGCTAATTACTCGGTTAGCACTCGAACTCGACTGCAATCGTTTATTATTTGTTTCGAACCGATCGCGACTCTGGCCAGTAGCCCATCCGATTTGGACGAGAAGTGGAGATATAGTAACCAAAACAGAGAGCCGTTTTCTGCCCTGATCTCGCAACACTATTTTCAGCCAGTGTTGGGTAAAGACCAGAAACGGTTACTTTTTAAAAGAAAGTGAGCAAAAATTACTAATACTTTTCTCTAAGAAGAAGGTTTATAAAATGTATTATATACTTAAATATATAATAATGAGTTATAGGCATCTTTTATGTTTTATTTTATTTAAATTCCTTCAAACTAAGAGCACTGTTTCGAGATGGTCGCCCTGTGGCTTGTACTTCTGTTTGCCGCAGTCACCCTGTGTCCTCTCAAGAGCCTCTCATTCTAGCTCTCTTCCTCTCTCGATCATTTTATCTTTTTTTATATCTTTTTTATTTCTTTTTTATCTTTAAATATAATAGTTATAAAAATCTTGTAATTAAACTATAAATAAATTCAAATAAATTCAGGTTATTTCCATAACCAATTGGCTAAAATATGTAATGAAATATATAATGGAATGTAACGGAATGTAACGAAATGTAATATAATTTTTCTAAAATTAATTTATTATTATTAGATAAATGTTTTAAATTATCTATTTAATTAGATTTCATATAAAAAGGAAATAAATCCTTTAAAGAAATTAAATTTCGAGTCATTGTATCTTTGTATCTTTGAAGTTGTTTCATTTTCAAAACGTTTCCTGTCAAGTCTTGTCAGGAATTTTAACGCATTTTGGTAGCAGATAGAGAAATATATTGTTTGGATAATAAAAATTGATAAACCAGCCGCAGGAGAGATATGAGTAGAACATTCTGTTCCTAGTTTTCCAATGAAGCAGCATCCTGGTGTACTTTGAAAAGTAATTAAAGGATATAGCCAAGGAGCCAGTTGGCCTCAGCTGACTATGTAATCGCACTTTTACCGACTTTTGTCCTATCTCTGGGCTGGGCGAAAGCAATTGAAAAGTATCCCGCCGGGCGGGTTGACCCTACAGTGTCAATTTTCGACGCCAGGCACCCTGCAGGGCGTTGATCGACTGCGACTGCGACTGCGACTACAGACCATGTGCCATATGCTCTGTCCATGGAATACCGATAGATAGTATCTTTTCCCAAATGCCCGACTTACAGCCGGATAGCCCAGCGGTATGTAAGAAATTGGATTGGAACAAAAAAAAAAAACAAAACGAAAAAAAGGAACGAAAAAACACAACTAAAAACGACAAACTAAAAGCAAAAGCAACATAAGGGCGTGAGTGGCAATGTGCCTCGTAATTGATCTAATTGAGAGCAGGTATACACACACCGCCACACCGCCACACTCGCACTTTCGTATCTGTGTCTGCGTTTATGTAAATAAGATACACACTCATGGGCAGAAAGATAGGTCCAAGGCCTGGGCTGGCACATTTTTACCAATATTTTGACCATTTCTTAACCGATTTCGGAATGGAATACCATTTTGAAATCAGAACTTCGTTTTCCGTCGATCTGCATTCAAGGTTTTGGAAAATGAAACAAAAAAATTTTCGACCCATTTTTTCCGAATTTTTTGAAAGGGGTACCATCATGATTTTTTGCAAAAAATCGATCGAATTTTTTTTTATTCCATTTAGCAAAGTTGTTAATATTGCTCGAAGCTCTTTAAAATCCTGAACTCAGAAACGTCTTTCGTTTCCAAATCGGAAGTAAAATGGCTGAGATATTCGCAAAACACTGTCAGAAAATCATAAAGTTTTCATTTTTTTTCACTTTAATAAAAGAACCTATATTTGTGACCGCAACTGTGCTAGTACTTAGGCAGCAGGGCAAACGCATAATACAAATTAGGGGGAACCCCGACGCCGTTCCCTCGTAACGCTCGTAACGCTCGTTACCTCCATTTCAATTCTCTTTTCTTTGGCTACGGAAGTGCGTGACTATGGGGTTTTATGTGACACGTTCACCTCCTTCGCCTTTGGCTTTGACAAAAATCCAACAAAAATACAACAACGAAAAATACAGTAAAAAAAAAAATAAAAACAGGAAGACTTGTTTATGAGTCGCCTCGAAAGTAACCATTATGTCCAGGGGCATTATTAGCATAGGGCCGGGCCGGGTTTTGGTAAACTCTGGAATCCCGGGAGGGGTTGCAAAAGTATTTCAATATTAAATACGGGTTGCCCTGAAGATGGGGGGGGAGGTTCGCTTTCAACCCTTGACCAGTGATCGTTATATAATCAACATCCTGCCACAAGAAATTCCGTTACCAAAGCCCCCTCAAGCTATGCCACAAAAAATACTGTTGCCTACTTTTGGTCTCTATCTAAAAATGCAGTATTTTTATGTAGATAAGTTCGAGATATTTAAAGAAAATAACTTAAATTCCTAAGAAAAAAACACAGAAATCTAATTAAAAAAACTGTCAAGCCACTAACTGACAGAATTTAATTTATATCTCAATCAATGATTGATTAAAAACTAGTTTCTGACATTTACAGAAACAAAGCTAAACCCTTAGGATCTAAAACAGTTTGTAAGAATCAATTACTTGGATTTGTTGGATATATCATAAATATTAATGAATGGAATTACAAACAAGAAAACCGGCACTATTAATCTTAAAAAGATGGAAATTTAATTAATTTTTCACTTGCAAATGAAACTAGTTTTAAGAAAAAAAATGTTCAACCTACTGGAAAGGAAACATTCGCATAAAAATATTCAATTTTAAATTATGATTTTTTTCCAGATCTTCCGGAATATAAAACTATATTTTTTTTACTGACAGATAACTTTGCTGAGTTGGCGTTAAAAAAAAGTCGGGCACTTGTGGCTTTCTAGGTCTCTTCTTCTGGGTTTTGGGTTCTAGTTTTTAGTAGAACTTTTTTTTTTGTATTTTTTTTAGCGCCACATGGTAATCGGGGGAACAATGTCGCGACATTGAGATGTGGATATACATACAAATAAGCCGAGTTGAGTAATTATTATATATATAAAAAAATATATATAGAAGGAGTGCTATTTCGATATTCAAAGCCTCAAACAATCGGGGTTTCTGTCTGTATTATTTTACCTTCATTCAAAGATGTATCATTTAGCGCCGTATCGAAATGAATCCGAGGCAGTGTCTTCGATTTGTACTCACCTGTAAAGGGAAAATAAAACAAAGACAAACATTAGTTTTAGAAGGAAGTAAATATATTATAAGTAAGACTTATTTAAGATGATGATTATATAATTTGTAAGCTTAATTTAGCATATTGTCGACCCATTTACCTAACTTGACCTTTGAGTTGGTGACTCTTGTTGTGAATTCATTTCAATTAATGCAAATATAAATTGCTGGCGTGAACAAAACGAAAAAAATATGACTAGAAAGCTGAAAAGATACATATTGTGGGACATGTGGGGCAAACTCATAAATTGAGCAATTGTTGTAGGTGACCCAGGGGGAGCCTCGAGACTCGCAACTGGAGACTCGAGACTGGGTCTGAGTCTGAGTCTGGGTTTCCCATCATCTCGTCATTATGCGTTGACACTTTTCCCAACACTTTTTCTGTTTTTCGCTCTGCGTTGCATTATCTACTTTTCCGCGGGTCATCACTCCGTAACTGTGTAACTGTAAAAATTATGCCGCCACACAATTGACTTCAAAGCGGAATGACCGAACGACCCCCAGTCTTCCCATACCCATACCCTATAGCCAGCCAGCGATCCGTCAGATACTATCCAAACCCAAACCCAACAATGATGATTGCGGATTCTCGATGATGTCACATCCGTCACTCCATCCATCCATCCATCCATCCATTCCAGAGGAAAAACTCCCCGCCGAAAATATTATCTCAAGGTTATAATATTTTTGTTCCAAAGGTTTTATTATTTCTAATCTTTGTACTAACTAGTAGTTTTTAATTTGTGTTTATTTCTATTTTTTATCAGCATGTTAATATTTTTGAATATTCTATGAAAAAGTAGGGAAAAGTAGGGAGTTTTTTTTATAGGTTTAGAAGGTTAGAAGGTTCTTAAATGGGTCTTAAATGGTTTCTATATATCAAAAAAGATTTTAAATAAATCCAAAAGGGAAATTTTTGGTGTATAAAGATTTTCCCAGTATTTTTAGGAATTAATGAAAATGCATGGAATTTCTGAGTTTGAAGAAAAATAATCTTTATAATTTTTAATATTTTTTTTGTTTTATAAATCGGAGACGCCTTTTACTTACTCCTGCCCGTATTTTCCAACGTAGATGCCGCAGATCCCTGCCCCGAGATGCGATCCTGCTGGTGGTGGAGGAGCTGCTCCTGCTGCAGATGCTGTGGTTGCTGCAACATCTGCAGCTGCTGCACGTCGCAGTGCACCTCGTGAATGGGCGGCGTGGGGGCATCGTCCCGCTCCCCCTCAGGCAGGAGGCCAGACCCCGCCCTCGCGGCATGGTGCTGCGACGCAGAGCCGTCGTTGTCGTCGTCATCGCATTTTGTGGCGGCTGGTTGTGTGGCAACATTTGTTGTTTTTGTTGCTGCTGGAGGGGCTGCGTACTGCGGGGCATGGAGTGCATTTTCCTCTGCTGGTTTGTGGCATTTTCCGCCACGGTCTGCATTTGCACCTCGTCGCTAATTGCGCGCAAAGCACCGCAGTTCATTTTTTTGCTTTTGGTTTCTTATTTTTGGTATCCTTTATTATTATTATTATTATTATTTATTTATTTTTGTTTGTTTTGAGTTTTGCCTTTTTAAGTTTTTATTCGGATTTTATATTTTTGGTTTAAGTTGCTTTTTTAGGTTTTAGTTTAGTTCAGATTATCCTTAAACTTGACATCGTTTCCTATATGAAATTTATTCAGAAATATCATAAATACACACGCGAATATTGAATAACTGGTCTGGCTTTTTTAGAGTTTTTTGTTCCTTGTTTTCTGTATAGTTTTAAGTTTTTTTGTTAGCCTTTTTCCTTTTTGGTTTTTTTTTTTTTAAATATATTTTTTATGTCTTTGGGCATTTGGTTTTCGGGTTTCGGCTTAGACCATCTGACATCGACGGTTTCGGCTTCGGTTTCGCTTGCCTGCCCCGGCAATTAAGATTTATGGTCATGGCGTGTTGGCCCCTGTAAGCGCACCCCTACTGGTTTTTCCAACCCCCCTGCTCCACCCCCAAAAACTATCTATCGTTATATTCTTTAGGTTCTGTTTTTTTTTTTTTTTTTTGTGACTCGAAAAATTGTTGAACAAATTTTTCCTGGTGGCGTTTCTCTTCCTTTTTTCTGAACACGCGCGACTGCGCAATGAAGTTTTTTTACAAAATAAACACACAAAGGCCATTATTCTGGCTTAAATTTTCCTTTTAACTTGTACAATTTCACGCTTGTTGGCTTTTTGTGCAACGGAAACGAAACGATACGATACGAAACGAAACGAAACGAAACGATACGAAACAAACTGGCAATGAAATGGAAACGATTGGAAATGAAAATCCCTTCTTTTTTTCGAAAATATTTTATTTCTATGGCTATATCTTGTCCAATTCGTATCCGATTTTTAAGCGGAATACCTTAAACGATTTGTAGATCGATTTCCTATCAAACTTCATCAAAAATCTGGTAATAAAATATTTTTTCCCAAAAATACTGGTTTTTTATATGTCACCCTTCCCGAGGTCTATATCTTCTCCAATTTCTATTCGATTCTTAAAAGGAATACCTCAAACGATTCGCAGATCAATTCTCTATCAATCTAGATTAAAAATTATGTTTTTTTTTTAAAGTTTTTTCTAAAAATTAATCTCATTCTTTAAATATTTCCCCCAAAAACTGCCTTAAACTGCCTTTTAGAGTAAATGAAACCGCCAATACCCTTAATTAACCCTTAATAATCGGCTATTAAGCTGAATTTCTTCATTCACTTGGCGGGTTTCACTTAAACCATCGAGTAATCGAACCGCCAATCGCTAATCGCCAATCGATAAATGCAGGCCAATTATATTAAGAGGCCCGCGTAAAGCAAAATATATGCAATCAGCCCAAGGCGTTGAAAATCGGTAATGATTTGTGCCACAGCCTCGGTTTTGGTTTTGGTTTTGGTTTTGGTTTTGGTTTTGGTTTTGGTTTTGGCTTTGGCTTTCTCTTGTTTGGTTTTTGCATTTTCCCCCCAAAACGGTGTGAATTCTAGGCCTCAATTTTGTGGTTTGTTGATTTCCATTACTGGATTTTCCACTGGATCTTGCGTGTGCGTTTGCCTTTTGCTTTTCGCGTTTTGCGTTTTTATTGCCATTAAAATAATTTTCCATATTGCCCCGTTTTTTTTTTGCCTACAATTGCTGCGTGCCCGAAAAAAAATAGAAAACTGGCTACCATCATCAAATATTTATATAAATTATTATTTTTTTTTTTTTCAGTTTGTAGTTTTTTCTCTCCGTGTGTGTGTGCGTGCTCTGGTGATAAACATAAATTTCGCCAGACTTGACTATTTTTTTTGTTACTTTCTCCAACACAGTAGTAGCGACAGACACGCAGCAGCTGTTCTCTCACTTTTACACTCTACACTGGGAGAAAATTGGCATAGATTTGAATGATATACTGGGCAGGCTTATAGAGAAGATTTATGACTTTTTATTGAGTGAAAAAATAGAGTTTCTCATCATTTTTAGTTGCCTTTTGAAGGTTAAAAATGTTGTTAAAAATTTTATATACTTTTAGTACTAAATATTCTTCTTAAATATATTTATTTTCTTCATTTTTAGGTGATTTTTATTAAAGAAAAAATATATTCAAGAACGAAAAATAAGTTTTTTAATCCTTCTTTTGTTCTATTTAGACTTTATAAAAAATACTGGTTTCTCCCCGTGTACAGGCAAGTCCTGTTTTTTTTTTTTTTTTGTTCTCTCAAGCGAGACACCTATAGGCCCAGGCACCTGTAAGCCAGGCCAAGAGAGTTCTGGCCACTTTCGGTGTCTCTTTCCACCCGGTTTCTGGTTTTTTGTTCAAAACGGAAGTGCAAGCCAATGGCCAGAAGTGCTTAGAATTCGATATGCCGAGCGGAGTCGGAGACAGAAGTCGGTTCCGACACAGAATATATATATATATATATATATATAGGCGGATATCTTTGTATATATTTTATATGGACACATGACTCCTCTTTTTTTTTTTTTGCCTCTTGTTTTAATATGGGAAAATGAGAAAAACTCCAAACAAAAGCGGCAACTGCAACGGATGCGCCATATAAAGGCAGCATGCAACGCTTCAAAGCTGAACGCTTTTTTTCTCCGCATTTTATTTATTTATTTTTTTTTTTTTTATTTTTTTTCGTAAACAATAAAAGTCGTTGGCGTCACACTGCATATATTTTTTATATTGTTTTTGTTTTGTTTGTTGTTTTTGTTGTTGTTAAATTTGGAAGCATCCCGTCTGAAAAAATGAATAATTTAACAGAGATGCATTTTTTGCACGTCGTCGATAACAGAAAGAAAAAAAAAGGAAGAAAGAAGAGGCCTAACTTCCGGCGGAAACGAAGCTTGCATGCTCTTATGGTCACACTAAAAAGTGTTTTATTTGTTTAAATCCTTTGATTTATGTAGTTTTTTTTACACATTTTATTTAGAGTTAACGAATGTTTCACCTTTTTAACTCTTATAAAAAATCCATAGTACCCTCTTTGAGGGTAAAAAAAATGTTCAAAACGACTACGTCAAGCCATAGACTTTGCCCAGACATTACTGATTATGCATTCATATATGCAGGTACATATATGTATCTCTCTTTCTATAATTGCAGTTGGGGGTGGGCCGGTGTCGGGCCTGTGCCTCGGCCTGGGATCGTAGAGCCCAGGTGAGTAAAAACCCAGGTGATAAGCCATACAAAGAAAGACAACAGAGGATGGATGGATGACTCAAGCAAAGGTGCAAAGAACAGCAGCTAGACGAAAAAAAAAAAACAAAAACAAAAAAATACTAAAAAAGAGAGAGCGATTTAAAAGATGATAAATGATCAGCAGGTTTTTTTAGGGGAAACCTGGCATTTCCTCCTCATAAATCCCAAGAAATCAGATAAGGTTTTCCCTTTTTTTCAACAACTTCCCATGAACCAAAAACAGAATATTTCTTTTTTAAATCAAAAGGGGTTTTCTTGTTTTTTAAATGTAAAGAAAATAAAACAGAAGTTTGATTAAAATCATAAACAAGTTTTGAAAAGTTTTGACAAGATTTGACCAGATTTGACAAGATTTGACAAGTTTTGACAAAATTTGACAAGATTTGACAAGATTTAACAAGATTTGACAAGTTTTGACAAAATTTGACAATTTTTGACAAGATTTAACAAGTTTTGACAAGATCTGACAATTTTTCTGACTCTAAAAGAAAGTTACTTTTTTTTAGTATGTTTTAAAAAATTTCCCACACCTCAAGACCTTAAATGTTAATACATTTTAAATATTTTCCCAGGCTTTTAGAGGCTTTTAAAAATACCTTGAAAGTCATAGTTTCTAAATAAATTTTGCCATTCTATTTCTATTGTTTTTTTTTTTCAACATTTTTAAACATTTAGTTTACAAAATAATAGTTTGCCTTCAAAATCTAATTGTCATTTCAAAGACAATTATTGGATAATTTTAAATATAATATATTAGCTAGTTTTTTGTTTAGTTTTTTTTTGTTACTTCTTTTGCAAAATTAATGTTCCAGAGAATTCAGCAGAGAAGCCTCGAAGCTCATTAGGTTTATGGCTAATATATATTATAATGAGTATCGCCTTATAATGGACACTCTCTGGCGTGGCGGGGACGTGGGAAAATTTCCATCTATTGTCGCTAGAACTGCGACTACGGCAACAACTAGAACCAAAACCAACAACTAACAATAATAATAGAGAACGCTGGCAGAGCAGCCAACGCCAACGCCAACGCCAACGCCAAGCGCCAGCAAAGCGCAACCAACTATGGAGGGTGTTATGCATGCCTACACTGGGGAAAAATACGAGAATATATATTCTAAAATATAGCAATGATAGGGAGAATGATAGAGATTACGTCCACAATTTTTTAAGAATTTTTTATAACAGAATTTATATGGAAAATAATGTTTTTTTTAACTATTATTAATCACTTTTTTAATTGCTAAAAATATATTAAACCTTAAAAAAATATATCTAAACTATTTAAAAAAGAGTTTTTAAATAATTTTAAGCTACTTTTAAGGTTAAAAAAATAAAAAGAAAAAGAAAAATTTTGCTCGAAAATTATTTAAAATTTAAAAAGTTTCATAATTTTAATCAATTCTAACCCAAAAAAAAAGACAAAAATCTGCTCAGAAAGCAGCTAAAAATATTTCTTTCTTCCCCAGTAAGTAACTTCCAAGTATTTTCTCCCAGTGCAATGGGTTTCTGTCTTGCATAGATCAAGGCCAGAGGGTATTGAAAAGAAAAGGGCCGCGAGGTCTGCAGCGCACCGGTCCTTAGGTCATTTCCCTCTCTCTCTCTGGGCCATTGAGAGATCAGAAAATACAAAAGAAAAAACAAAAAATAAGGCAAAGCCAAAGATCTTAGATTTCTATTATGGCATTTCTTTCATCTTCTCTCTTGTCATTTTTTTTTCGCATCTCCACTTGGAGTACGAACCCAGCCCCACCCCATCCCATTTTCTTGATATTTTTTTTCTTGATTTTTTTCTTCATTAACATTTTTTATTTTCTTCTGGCTTTAGTTTTTATTTTATTTTTTTTTCTCTTTTTAGCCGGCAAAACGGCGAATTGAAGTCGCGGCGTAATTGACGTTAGTGATGAGATCAAAATGGACCACAATGATTGCGGTGATAATTGCGACACAAACACACGCACAGCTGAATGATAAAAAAAAAAAAGATACAAACAAACATAGATACATAGATACATAGATAC
Organism: Drosophila vallismaia; assembly: GCA_035047325.1. Lineage (NCBI taxonomy): Eukaryota > Metazoa > Arthropoda > Insecta > Diptera > Drosophilidae > Drosophila > Drosophila vallismaia. The sequence continues at coordinate 6,273,135 of JAWNPU010000025.1, read as the reverse complement.
ATAGATACAAAGATACATAGATACATAGATACATAGCTACATAGATACAAAGATACATTTGATGTCGCTCTGCTTCATTTTCGAAACAAGAATCAAGAATCATAAATAAAAATTTTTATATTTATTTTGAATAAATTATTTTTAAACCATTCAGGCTCTTCTTTTTTTGGGGAAGACTTGAAGTCAAATTTTGGCAAAAACCATAAAAAGAATTCCCAACACACATTCTTCCACACACACACACACACACACAGTTGTTGTTGTAATTCTTTTCTTGGTAAACTTTTAATACTCTCTCTCTCTCTCCAATCAAACCGCAATTTTACTTTGAAGTTAAAGACACAGAAAAAAAATATTGGTAAAGAATTAAGGAAAGAATATAAATTTATAAGAAGGAAGCATTATTTTCTATAAAAACATAGAATCCTTATGAAGAATCAAGAAGAAAAGAATTTATAAAAGATTTTAAATTTTATAAAAACCGAATTTTTAATTATTTAAACTTAAACTTGAACTGTTTTTTTTTCCAGTGCACTTGTTGCTCTTTTTTAGCTACACATGGCCAACATGGGGCCGAGTGGGGGTGCTTCATTCAGAACAATAATGATGATTGCAAAACAACAACAACAACAACAACAAACCAACCAAAATTATATATTATAGTAAGCCAGGTCAGGTTAATGCTGTTTCTGGGATCTGTGGTCGTTGATCCGCAGTTGGATTTGAAATTAAAGTAAAAAACGAGTGAAATTTGTTCGTCCGGTTGTCATTGAAGAGGCACGTTTTGGCATTTTGTGGCGGTTTCTCATTTGAAGTGATCCGATTCGATCAGAAGAACTTGCAACTTGGTTTCTTTCTTATCGAAGATCTATTGAAATCGTGGGAGAACTCTGCCAGCTTGGATTTAATTAAAACAATTTAGAGAGTGGCACGAATTGAAATAAAAGATTATTTGATATCGGAAACCCTTAGAGACGACGACGCCCCTTTGGCTTGCCCCTTGATTCGAAACCGTTAGAACCTTTCATCAGTCTTGCCACTTGGCTTTCTTTCTTTAAACAAAAACCAGCAACAATTTTCACACGAGTTGTACGCGAAGTAGCCCCCATTTTTTTTTCCAGACCCCAACATGTGTTGCATATTATGTAAATTATTTGCCGGGCCGCGAACTCATTGTCTTGCTTTGGGTTAGGCTATTCCCATCTCTCTCTCTCTCTCTCTCTCTATTGCTTGGCATCTTTTTCTTTCTCTTTCTCTAAGTAGCGCCCAACATTGTTGGCCATGTTGAAATACATAAAGCAATTTTAACTGTTTAAATGCTTTTTTTTTGCTTTTTTTATATTTTTTCAGTGTTTTTTTTTCTCCATAGACTTCCATAGACTTCCATAGACCTCCATAGACCTCCATAGACTTCCATAGACTTCCATAGACCTTAGTATATATTATTTTAATGGCAGAACTGTGTGAACTTGTTGCTTTGGCAGCCCTCTCCCTAGAGGCTGTTTATGCGATTATTTTTTTCCATTTTCCTATTTTTGCTAAATTTATCTTAGCAATGAGAGCTTTTGGAAAAAAACTTGCTTCGGCTATATCGGAATATATTTTTGGAAATGATTTCAAACGCATCTCAAGGTGCGAAATAAACAAATTTCCCGACCGATGTAAACAAATCAAGCGAACAACGAAGAACAAATTCTCATTCTCGACTCGTCAAAATATAAACAAAACATGGAATATCAGTATGGCTTGGATCGGTTTGGATTTTTGTTTACATTCCACACACCACAGTAACAACAAATAAAGGGAATTATTTTTTAGAGTCAAGAAAGTCAAGAAAAGTTCCGAAAAAGGAAGATTTTTTGGTCAGTTTCAAAGATTCATTTTGTTTTTTTTTTGGCTTTAAAATTTAATATTTAACTATTTATTTGTAATATTTAGTATATTTCCAAATACTGGTTTTTATTTATGATTTAAAATTTCCCTTAAAAGGAAGGAAAACTTAGCAAAACCTCTTTTTGAAGCTTCTTTCAAATCTAAGCTTATTTTAGGCTAAAAACTTTCAAAAAAAAACCAAGTTTATTTCCAAACGAAAAAAAAATTACCCCGAATAATAACAATAATTTCCCTGTTTTTTTTTTGGTTGCAATTATCCCCCGCTTGTTTGAGGGTTTCCTTCTGATGTTTTGCGGAGAATGATGATCCATCATCGTCTGGTTTATCACTCATTTAGTGGAGCGACTGGCATTCTCCTTCACTTGGTTATACAATCGACTTAATTTGATGTTTTGCTGCCAGCAATTGCCACTATTACTTTAACCAAATCGTCATATGTATATCCCCCCCCATTGGGGCGTGTCCCGTGGGCTATAGATGATAATAATGATAATAATGATGATGATGATGACGATGACGACATCTCTCAGATGTGTGGCAAGCCATGACCAGACCAGACCAGACCAGGCCAGACCAGACAAGTGGAAGCTATAGATACAGATACAGATACAGATATGGATACGCAAAATGCTGAACAGAAAACTGAATAACAGAATGATTGACTGAATGACTGACTGAATGACTGAATGACTGACTGACTGATTGAATGACTGACAGATTTATGACATATGAATTACTAACTGAGGCAGAGCCAAAGCCGAAGCTGAAGCCGCGCCACTAATTGTTGCTGTTGCATGGTTATGACTCAAATTATTCAATTTTAGCCTCAAAATCAACACAAAGTAACGGAAATGCAAAAACAAAGCCAAAAAGTTCCTCAAATACCCTTTTTTTTCGTCTTCAAAACTTGCTTTCAATATTTTAAGTAATTTTTACCAAGAAATTCCTTGTTTTTTGGCTGCAAAAAGTCAGTCTAAAAGGTAAAACCCATATTAATGCCTTATTTCCTTGCTTTGTTTATAAATTGCAGAGCATTTTTCCAGTCGCCAGAGCCGAAGCCGAAGCCCGGGGGGAAAAAAAAAATTGCCAAGCGTCCGCCATCCATTGCAATGCATTTTAATTTGACTTTAACTATTTGCGCATATAATTAACAACGGCAGCAACAACAACAACAACAACAAAAACCTGGTAAAAAAAAAAAAACACACACAAAAAAGGCTAAAAGGGGCTATGCATTGTCTGGCAAATTTCACCCGCAACAATGAGATATATGCGAGCATCTCGCGGGTTAGGCCCCAAACCAGACAACAAACACAGATACATCCGCAGATACATATAGCGGATTCCGATACAGATACTCGTACTTTCAGATACAATAACTCAAAAAGCTCTCCGCCAAAAGTGACAATCCAAGCTTCCTCGCTTTTCAAATACAAAAAAAAAAAACAAAATTCAGATAAAAAACTCCAGAGCTTTGTTTCCATGAACTCCACAAATTTTAACAAAAAAAAAGGGAAGCGTTGTAACAAAGCAAAGAGAAGGGCAAGTCAAAACAAAACAAAAAACAAAAAAACAAAACAAAACATTTACTACTAAAAATAAATCAACAACAATGATTAAAAAAAAAAAAAAAATATTGTGAATAAATGAGGATCACAAACAATTACACGCCAGTTTCGAACAAAAGATGATTACCACAAATTTGATCGACTGCTGGGAAGTCGTTTAACTCAACGCGATCAAGGATGATATAACCATAAAAAGTGGTAAAAAAAAAAAGTAAAAGTAAGGTACTTTATGGGATTTAATTAGACTTGTCGGAGTTATCGATAATTATCAGCCAAGGAGTGTGTAATCGAAAAGAAACATCGAGAGAGAGATTTTCAAACAAAGTCCTTCTTTTTTGGGAATATTTGGCAAAGAATGGCATAGTTTTTATAGCTAAATAAAGTTTGCTATAAAGTCGGCTATTAATTCTGCTATAAAAGCGACTATAAAGTTTTCTATAAACTCTACTATAAATTCTACTATAAAAACTACTCTAAAATCTACTAAGAAGTCTACTCTATAAAGTCTACTATAAAGTCAACTACAAACTCTACTATAAATTCTACTATAAAGTTTACTATAAACTCTCCCATAAACTCTTGTATAAAGTCTACTATAAAATCTACCATAATTCCCAGCCTTATTGTCTTTAAGTTTAATTAAATCTGATCTAAAATTATTAAAAATAAAACCCATTTTCGCAAAAACCATCAGTAGACTACAAATTCTACTATAAAGTTTGCTATAAAAAATATACCACAAATTCTGCTAAAATCTCTCCTATAAACTCTACTATAAAGTTTGCTATAAAATACAACACAAATTCTGCTAAAATCTCTCCTATAAACTCTCCTATAATTTCTACTATAATTTCTACTATAAATTCTACTATAATTTCTACTATAAATTCTACTATAATTTCTACTATAAATTCTACTATAATTTCTACTATAAATTCTACTATAATTTCTACTATAAATTTTACTATAATTCCCAGCCTTATTGTCTTGAAACTTAATTAAATCTGATCTAAAATCATAAAAAAAATAAAACAAAATAAAAAATGTTTTTAAAAAACCAACAAAAACTTTTATCGACAAGCCATTAACCTCAGTTAATAAATTTATAGCGAGTTGTGGGATTTTTTTGTTGACAGCCCACAATTGTTTCGAATCGAATCGAATCGAAAAGATATTACCATTAAACGAAAGAGACAGGAATAGCCAGTGTAGAAAGAGACCGCAGTCTCTCGATGCTTTTGTCTATTTTTAAAAGCAAATCTACATTTTCATCAACTCTTGTTGCAGTTTTCAGTTGCACTTTGCTCGATATATACGATATATCGTATATACGATATACACGATATATATATATATATATACGATATATACGATATATATTTATAAATACATTAAAATGTGGGTCATGTGCATCAAATTATTTAATTGGTGTCAATTGGCGTTGGATTTTTCTTTTCTTTTCGCTTTTCGCTTTTCGCTCGCATTTCTTTTCTTTCTTTCTTTCTTTCTTTTCGATACCGATTTCCGTTGTTAAGCCGTTACTCGACATCGTGTTGCAGCTGCAAGTTGGTTCAGGTTGTTGTCTATAAGCCGGGCTTGACACTTTTGTGTGATTTGCATGGGCCTCAAAAATTTGATGGAACTCAATAAGCACTGCGAGAAAAATACTGGCAACTTTTGTGCGCTCAAAAAATTTTCAGATATATGAAAAAAAAAAACAAAAGCTTAACAATTTGTAGTTATTTTTAGAAATAAATTTTACTTTTGGAGTTTAATTTAAAATAATATTTTTTGGTATTTTTATTTTCAAAGCTTAAATCTTAAAAAGGAATTTATAAAAATTCTTTTAATTTAATATTTTATTTAGCTTTTGCATAAAAAATTACCTTTTCTCTACAAATATACTAAAATTTTAGCATTTTTCTTTAGAAATTTCCTTAAAAAAAGTATTTTTTTTGCAAGTATTTTCTTAAAAGTATTTTTTTGCAAGAATTTTCTTGAAAGTATTTCTTTGAAAAGTTTTTTTTTTACAAAATACAAAAATGTATAGGTATTTTTTTGCAAGTATTTTTTTTTAGAATATTTTTTCGCAGTATTTTTCTCTGAGTGTAGGAAACACAACAAACTGAAACCTGCTGATATGTGTGTCAGCGGCTTGTGATTGCAGCAATAACAACAACTAACAACTACCAACTATTCAAATAACGAAAAAAAAAACACTTGCCAGAAGTGCCCACCCCCTTGGAGCCACCCACGACCCCAAACCCTTCCCCCTACCACACGTTCCAAATTCTTCAATACCAAAAAAAAACGAAAAAAAGCTACTGGCTAATCCGGATACGATTATGGCCGTAAACGGTTTAACTGTAAACAAAAAAAAAAAAAAAAAGAGACACCGCACCGCGACTTTCCGGTGTCCCTTTAAACGGTGTCAAGCGCTCATTTCCCTAATTTAGTTTACATTTTCTTGTTTTTTTTTTTTTTGTCATTTCTTAATTTTTCGTTGTTTTCCTTTCTTTTGAGACTTAATTTGGTGGCTTGTGTTTTTTTTTTTGCGTTTTTTTTTTTTGGCCGCCCATGAAACGCGCCCAAAACCGCTAGCGAGTCGCATGCAAAGGAAATGTGAAATTTGGTGGCGATTCTGTAGATTTCTTTATATTTTTATGATTTTTTTTTTTTTTGCTAAATTTATGGGCAGATGATGAGCCATGTCCGAATACGGGGGCGGGGTTTACAAGGGGGTTTTGAGGGGGGGAAGAATTTTGCACTCGCATGTTTGCCTTTGTAGTTGGACAGTTTTTATTTTGAATTTTTTGTTTTTTTTTTTTTGTACGGGCCGATTTTCACATTCTGTTTGTTTTTGTTTGCATTTATTTTTAGAACGTTTTCGAATTCGCAACGCACACGCAAACGCACACATTAAAACACGTTCCGCATAGTTTTGGTATGTTTTTCAGCCATTTTCCATACACACACACACCTCCCGCCACACGATTTTCACTTAACAAAAATATTTTAAAAAAAATCTGTTTATGGGGTTTTCTGTGTTTTTTTTTTTTTATTAGCCAGACCAGTCACTCAGCTGTGACTATACACAACGACGTTGGAAATAAATTTTAAAACCAAAAAACAAAGAATTTAAAAAAAAAACAAACGAACGAACCGCACGAACGGTAGCGATTTGAACCGCCTGCGCCGGAAGCTTAAAGTCGACTGAGCGGTAGAAAACGCGACAGAAACGCCTGAGAAACGCCAGCAAACAACTCGGGGAAGAAACGAAACGGAAACGAGCGTGGAAAGGTCACTTGTCAGCTGTGTCCGTCCGTTCTCTCACTCCTCCCCCTGGCACTCTTCCGCCCTCGCGCAAGCCCCACTCGGCAGTGGGGGCCCCCCACTCTCTCCCAACAACTCTCTTTTTTTTGTTGTTGGCTCTCTCCAGCTGGGGGTCCCATTGATGGAACGCTTGAAGTGAAACAAACAGAGAAGAAAAGAAAAGATTCGAAGAAGAAAACATGCAACTGCACACGGAGAGAAATAAGTAGGATACAGGTTTTATTCGAAATAAAATATAACTCATATATGTAGTCATTTTCCAATTAAATAATCTTTCATCATGATTTTCTTTTAAGTTTTTCGAAAACCAGTAATTACCCTTATTTTTCCTCAGTGTCTGAGCTCTGTAAGAACAGCTTTGGAAAAAGCGCAAAGCTTATAGTTGTAGGTCTTGAAGGTTATTTAATGCTGTTTTAAACACAATAAGCTGGAACTTGGAACGCAGGAAACGATCTCGCTTTTGACGAGTGTGTGGGCTGGACGACGGACATCCACATGACTCCAACAAAAAAAAACCACCCACCCACCCCACTATACCACCCATTGTGCCTAATGCTCCGGCATGCGTGACGATGGCGGTACAAACAAATTTCCTGACTACTCTTGGCCAGAAAACTGATACAAGCCTCGATACGATCGAAAAGTGTTACAACGAAAAATGGAGAAAAAAAATGCAATTACTGGATGAGCCGAGCTCTGATGAGCGCCGATCAAATGCAATTAAAGCGCCGCTTGACCACCACAAACGAGCCAATCGGATATTGGGTATTACATAATAACCTATTTCGGTGGATATATTTGTATATTAATTTTTTAGGAAATCATTCTTCCTAGGATTTTATAATGGTTTCTTTCTAGATTTATCTCTATTTTTTATTATTAAAAAACCAGTATTTTTTTAATAAATATTAAAAACCAGAATTTCTATTTAATATTTAAAAACCAATATTTTTAAAAAATATTTGTAAAACCAGTATTTTAATAAATATTTTAAAAACCAATATTTTTAATAAATATTTTAAAACCCCGTATTTTTAATAAATATTTTAAAAACCAATATTTTTAATAAATATTTTAAAACCCCGAATTTTTAATAAATATTTAAAAACCAGTATTTTTAAGAAATATTCAAAAACCAGTATTTTTAGAAATATTTAAAAACCAGTATTTTCAAGTAATATTTCAAAAAAAAAACTCACCTAAATCGTTATACAGGGTTGTATTGAGAACGATATCGTTGATGCCGCTCATGCCGCCACTTCCGCTTCCGCTGCCGATGCACGAATCAGAGTCCTCGTTCTCCTCCGCCAGAGTGGGCGGGCCATCCCAAAGGGCCTTGGCAGGACGCCGGACTCGGTCCAGACGTATCCTTGGAATGTCCTCATAGCAAACATCACCCAGCTAGACGATTTTAAAAACAAACAAAAAATCATTATTAATTATTATTAAAAAAACAAGAAAAACCTAAGAAAATAGTTTCCGTTTTCAATTTTCAATCTAAAAAAAATATATATATATTTTATATTTGAAAACGTTAACCTATTTTTCTTTCTTTTTAAATATTGATTTTATTATTAATATTTTATATTAATTTTTTATACTTTTCTATAATTTACAGAGACCTACCTCTTTTTTAGGAGTTGCCGGAAAAATCTACAGGTTAGTAGCGTTGTTTTTTTTTTTTTTTTTATATATTTTATGAATTTTTATTTATTTTTTTATCATACATCCATTTTTTGTTAGCAATAGTGTGTGCAATGGTGTGAGAGAGAGAGAGAGACAGGGACAAAAAATACAAAGCCAATGAACAGTTATACAGGATTACAGGTTTACAGTTAGCTCAAGTACGTGTGTATTAGTTTGTAAATAATTATTTCTTTTGAATTAATTATAAATATTATTTTAAGGTTAATTTTTTATTATTTTTTACTCACCGATATTTCCTCGCTGCAATAGGCAGTGAAAGTTTGATCGTCCTGCTGCAGGACACAGTACAGTGGGCCCCAGGGCAGAGTTTTTATCAAGCGTGTTAGCTCGCCTTCGGTTTCTGGGAAGAATATATAAAATATATAAAACATTAATTAATAAAAGCTTTAAAAAATAAAAGAAATTTAAACCAAGAAACATATTCCATAGTCTACACTTTGGCGCCATCTAGCTTTGAGGAGAAGCGTTGCTCGCTTTTAGGCTTTACATTTTACACAAATGTAAAAATCAAGTAAAAAAAATACCAAAATTTTAGAGTCTCTGAATTAAAGCTATTTTAGGTTTTAATTTAATCAAAGAAACTAATTTAAAATATATGTTTTCTAAAGTTTAATAACTTTTCCGAGCTCTAAAAAATTTCTTAAGCTTGAGAAAGTCTCGTAGAAATGTACAAAAAATCATGTAAATGGCATGTAATTAGGCCCAGGCTGGAAAATGTGGCGCATGCGTGTTGCAAATTAATTAGTAAGCGGCAGCCACGAGATATTCATTTATGCATCTGCATCTGCGGCAATCGGAATCGCAATCTCGGTTGCAACTTTGGACTTTAAAACCGTTTCTAATGCGAAAATTGTTAGCTTCAGAATTTACCTTCCCGGCTAAGTGGATAGAGCGAGCAAAAAAAATATAAATAAAAAATACAAAAAAAAAAAATAAAAAATGAGATACAGTAATGGCTAAAAAGTTCTATGAAAAAAAATGCAAAAAAATAGAATAAACCGCGCACAGCAATGGGAATTGTTTAGCCAAGTTGAACGATCTGCCCTCTCGCTCGCTCTTTATTTTCTGCTTTGCGTTCTTCAAAGTTCTCAAAGTTCGTTTTAACTTCTCTTCGTGCTTTCTCCTCCCTTTCTCCTTGCCACACGATGAGATAACAATGTGAAGCAGCAGCAAGTAGAAAAAAAAAAACGGTTTTAATTTGAAGTTGTACTTGTTGGCGATGAGTGCGTGACACGAGTGGGAGGCGGAGGCGAGTGGGAGTCGAAATTTTTGACAAAATAATCAAGCTATTGCTTTTGAGAGTCTTAAGGGGTTTTTTATTCCTTTTTATTTATAAATTTTAAAGCAATATTAGTTGAATATTGAAATACTAGACAAAAAAACACAGAAATTCTAAACAAAAAAATACTAGATAAAAAATACTAGATAAAAAATACTAGACACAAAATACTAGATAAAAAATACTAGACACAAAATACTAGATAAAAAATACTAGATAAAAAATACTAAATAAAAAATACTAGACACAAAATACTAGATAAAAAATACTAGACACAAAATACTAGACACAAAATACTAGATAAAAAATACTAGACACAAAATACTAGACACAAAATACTAGATAAAAAATACTAAATAAAAAATACTAGACACAAAATACTAAAAAAATACTAGACACAAAATACTAAAAAAATACTAGATAAAAAATACTAAACAGCAAAACAAAGAATACCAGGCATTGGTACCTCCTATTTATAGCCAAAACCAGTTGAGAATTTTATGAGAAAAAAAAATAAAAAAAATAAATCTAAACTGAACTCTATTTGTGATTTTTGGTGTTTTTATTATATTATTTATTTTTTATTATAATTTTTTTTTATTTTATTAAATCACCTTTTGATTCTTTTTTTATATTTTTTTTCTTATAAACTTTTCTCTCAGTGCATTTTAAAGTGCGACTTCGTGTCTGGTGGAAGGCCCCACCGACTCGAGTCGAGTGCGTCGCTTATTTATTTATTTATTTTTTTTTATTCCGCGTTTTTTCTTATTCTATTTAAGCCTCGAATTATTTCACACACAAGTACGTATTTTTTTTTTTCAAGTCCGGCGCCGTCTACCCATTTAACATAAATATTGTAAGTAATTGCGAAGACTCTTACAAGATGCAAGAAGACTCGAAAGAGACAGCCTCTACTTGAATAGAAAGAGATGGCTTCGAAAAATAACTAAAAAAAAATATATATCCGAGTAATTGCTGAGCAAGTTTTGCGTTAATTTCATTTCTCATTTTTTGCACGCTCTCTTTTTTTTTACAATCTATATATATATGTACTTTTTATGGATATATATTCTTTTTTATATTTTTTTTTTTTTTGCATAAGAATTTCTCGCTTTTTGAGTTCTCGAGTTCAATGCACTAAGTCAGCGGTTTTTCTTTGCTGCACATGGCAACAGGTGTTGGTAGCAGAGAGGGGGAGTGGCAAGGAGGTTGGTCAATGGAAAAAAAAAATATAGAAAAAATTATAATAATAAAAGAAATCAGAAAAAAAGATCGGAAAATAGATAGAAATATCGCAGAAAAACAAGTGTTTTTTTTTGTGCCTTTTTTTTAATCAAAATCTCTGCAATTATTCCAACAATTTCTGGCTTTATTTTATCTTTTTTTTTTTTTTCTTCTTCCACGGAAAACATTCCGGATCGGTATTTATAATAAATATTTTTTATTGTATTGTAAAACTTGTATAAAAAAAGATAAGATACAACCGACCGACATATTTTTAATTCCACTTCAACCTCTTCTCGTCATGATCGTTTTCTCATGTACAGTGCGTTTCAGAACTGTAAGTCAAGTTGTGGCTTGAAGGTGTTAAGGCTTTTAAGGCTTTTTTCTTAACAAGAAATATTGTTTTTTTTCGGCTTTTTTAAGGCTTTTTATGACTTTTTAAGGTTTTTTACGATCAACGATCAAGGAGCGCTGCTGTTTATTGTACGGCTTGTATCAAGGGGATAGGGAAAAGGTTTACGAGGAGAACGAAGAATGCGTTTTTTCGAGGATTTCTTAGAAGAAAGGGTTCAAAGGTGGTTTAGGTTTTTAAAAAGACTTTTTTTCCTACAAAAAATAAGAGAAAAACTAGCTTTCTTTCTTCTCTTCTTTCTCTTTACTAATAGAAATATCTCTTCCAAACTCTTAAACCACTCTTAACCCACTCTTAGCCCACTCTTAACCCACTCTTAACACACTCTTAGCCTCCTCGTAACCCACTCTTAACCATCTCTTAACCATCTCTTAACCATCTCTTAACCATCTCTTAACCCACTCTTAACCCACTCTTAACCGTCTCTTAACCATCTCTTACCCCCTCTCTTAACCCCCTCGTAACCCTCTCTTAAGCCTCTCTCAACCCTCTTCTAACCCTCTCTTAAGCCTCTCTTAGCCCTCTTTTAACCCTCTCTTAACCCTCTCTTAACCCACTCATAACCGTCTCTTAACCCACTCTTAACCCACTCTTAACCCTCTCTTAATCCTCTCCTAACCCACTCTTAACCCTCTCTTAACCCTATCTTAACCCTCCCTTATCCCTCTCTTAACCCTCTTTCTTAACCCTCTCTTATCCCTCTCTTAACCCTCTTTCTTAACCCTTAAATGTTAATTTAAACAATATAATTAACAAATCAACAGCTCCCATCCATCACAATCATTTAACAATTTTCTTCGCTTCCACTCGAAAGCCACAACCCATTATTAACAATTATTAATTTCTCTCCCCGCCCCCCCCCCCCCCTCGTCTTGTTTAGATAATTTTCCATTAATGAAACGCACTGTAAGCGCTTTAAGAATGAAACTTTAATTGAAATTATCTCATTACCATGCCGACAACCTCTCTTTATTCATTTTTCTTCTCTTTTCGTTATCAAGGCATATAATTAATGACATCATCGGAATCGGAATCGGATTTTGATTTGGAACTGGAACTGGATCTGGATCTGGATCTGGAATCGGTATCTTAAAGAATTTCCCATTATTTTTCTTCCAAAAGGAAATTCTTTTCAGAAACTAAAAATGATTAATTTTTAAGGCGACGCTTTAAGGCAGAGACTTTTTTTTGCCAATTAAAACTAATTTAAAATAATTTATGCTTCTCGTCGGTTGTGTCTTTGTGTGGGTGTTTACTGTAAATAAGAGGGGGAGTGTGGAGGTAGGGTGTCGATTGGGTGGAGTTGCTTCTCCTCCCCTCCCTCCTCCTTATTGTGTTTTTTTTCTTGATTTTTCTTGTCATGCGGTTTTGTCTTTCGCCCCCTTAACAAATGGGGGCGTGGTCTAGCGCCTTGGACTAAAGTGCATTCCAAAAAAAAAATACTCTTCAAAAAGAAATGAAAAATCTCTTAACATATTCCGTTCCTTGTAAACCAGAAAGTGTGTCATGTCGAGAAGGAAACTTTGTCTTCTAGGAAAAGCTATATAAATTATATATATTCTTGATCGGGTTTTAGTGTTAACAAATATTATTATAGGAATTACAGGGTACAAGCTGCGACTACTCTTGGTTCTTTTTTTTTTATTTATTTATTTTTAAAGAGAATTTCAGTAAAAAAATTTTAGTTAACTTTTTGGGTTCCGTTTTTTTTTTTTAGTATTTTCGTAGCCCTTTTGATCTCTTTTTTAGTATTATTCGTAGTATTTTTTAGTATTATTTTTTTTGGATATATTTTCTTATATAGAACATTTCTCTCAGTGCACTCTAGTTGCTTGTGCTTCCGCCTGTGCAGCTGTCCCACATCATCTTCAACATGTTGCATTTTGGGCGGTGACCCGCCCGACCCAGATGCATATATATACGATCGGGGATATATATATATATACGCAGCAGACATCTGTTTATATAGATGTCGTTATGGCACGCAATCCCCGACACAAATCGTTGCGTAAACGAACGAACAAACGCATTTAATTAGGTTTATGGGAAAAAATGCGAAACGTTCGACGGGAGAAGAAAAGAAACCCCCTCTAAGGGGGGGAGGTGGTTTCAAGGGGGGGTTGCTCTATCAAACAATGTATCTCCAAACAATGCAGAATTATAGCATAACTACGATTTCGCATCATGTAATAGCGACAACCCGCGAAACGCGAAACGCGACTCGCGAATTGCGATTTCATTTATAGATTTTTTTTTCTCTCTGTTTTCCCCAGTCCTCAGCTCCCCCTTCTTCTATAATCTTTATACTATATATCTCTATATATCTCTATATTTTTCTATATTTTTCTATATTTTTCTATATCTTTTTCTTTGATTTTTTGTCGCTTGAAAAAGCATCTTTCTTGGAGATATTTTGATAAATTTTCACAATTTAAACCTAAAATTTAAGCTTTTTTTATGACTTACTTCCATTTTTTAATCTAAAATAAAAGAATTAATATTCTTAATATATTTTAAGCAAATATTTATCTCTTTCTTTCGAAATTAAACTCAAAACTAGTCACTAAAAATCTAAAAAACTTTGTTTTCTATAATATATATTATTTAGAAAGTTATTTAAAACAAAAAAAGGGAAAAACGTTTAAAAAAAAAATCATAAAAAATAGAAAGGAAACTGCCACAAATTTAATAATTATTTTAGAAACCACAAAAAAGTGTAAAAAAAAAAACCACAATTTGTTTATTTTTTTAATTTCTTCGGAAAGCAAAGCTAAAAATAAAACAGAAAACCTTCCCTTTAATACCCCTAATAATACCCCTAATAATCCCTTAAATAAAACTATTTATTTATTTATTTCTTCAAGTACACTGAAAAAAAAACAAAGGAAATCGAAATCGCAAACAAAATTTCTGTTTATTTAAAGAAAACAAATGTTTTCGATTCCCCAAGATGATTCAATTCTTTCCGATGGGGGATTTTTTTTTAGACCCCAAAAAAAAAACTTTTCTTGTTTTGTTTTTTCTTAAAAAAAAACTGGTTTACCAAAAAGTTTCCCTTTTGTTTTGGGCAAAGTGTTAATCTGTTTCGAGTTCGATTTGCTAAAAAAACAAAAAAAACAACAACAACAAAATAATTTCGAGTGTATTTTTGTGTGTCTCTCTCTTGCCGGATGGAAAAAGTGAATTTTTTCATAGAAAGTTGTTGGGCAACCTTTTGCAACACCGACGCGACACCGACCGAACGCATTCGATACTTGAAAATAGAAAATTGTAGTAGGTTCCCCCCCCCACCCATCTGTCTATCTCTGTCGCTTTTCCTGTTCCCCTCTCTTTCTATCGCGCCAACAGGTAATCCATGTTTCACTTTCTAGCAAATGCAGTGGGTCAAGCCTGGAGAGTCTCTCCAAGATTAAAGATGGATTGCAATTGGAAAGGTTTTCTTCAAACGAAAGTTGCAGCCTGTCTCCCCCCTGTCTCACCCACCCCCCAAAAGAGCAATGACCTTTCCAGGGGGCAGCAATTTTTTTTTAATCAAAATTTTTTGAGGTTACGGCGGATCTTTTAAGATCTTAAAAATATATAATAATTAATTTTAAACAAAGTTTGATTCAAGCGATTTGGATTTTTTTTCCATTTTTTTTAGAAAATAAACTTTATTTTAAAGCCAGATTATTTTTAATTATTATTTATAATGAATTCTTCTGAAAAAAACACCTTCAAAAAGCCAAAAAAAAAACTCAAACTTTTCTTAAAAATCTTTAGAAAAAAAGTTTTCGAAAGTCTATGAATGCTTTTTCAGTATTTTTAGTATTTTTAAACCCAAAAAAAAATGTTTTACAAAGTCTAAGAAAACTTTTTCGGTATTTTTAGTATTTTTAAACCCAAAAAATCTCAAACTTTCTTTAAAAAAATTTTACAAAAAAACGTTTTTCAAAGTCTACAAAGTTCTAAGATTTTTTTTTAGTATTTTCAGTATTTTTAGTAATTTTAAACTCCAAAAAAGCTTTCCTTAAATATTTATTCACATTTCAATGTTTACACTTTTGAAAAATATTCGAAAAATATTCGAAAAACATTTCTGGAAAAATATTGAAAAAAATCCGAAATATTCCAAGAGATTTGCCTGAAATTTGTACTCGACAGGTGCAATCTGATATTTTAACCCATAAAAAAAATCGAAACACTAACAATAACAATAACAACAACAAGAGCAAGGTGGTTTTGAGGCAAAAAAAAAAAAAGTGTGTCAGCCGGCGGCAAGCTTTCGGCCAAGTTAATGACGCCATCGACGCGGCTTTGCTCGGAGTCGGTCGCTACTATCGTTCTTCTCCATCGTATATATACATATATATATATATACGATTCTATATACGATACTATATAGGTAGGTATAGGTAGCTATATCCATAGTACTTCTGGTTAGCCTTTTGGCCCACTCCAATCGCTTCGATTTCTCCTTTTAACGCTTTTGGCGTGAGGCCTTCGGTCTTTTTTCTTGTTTTTTTTACGCTTTTTTCTTTGCTTTTTTCTTTGATATTTTCTTTGCTTTTTTCTTTGATATTTTCTTTGCTTTTTTCTTTGTTTTTCTTACGCTTTTTTCTTTGCTCTTTTCTTTGCTTTTTTCTTGTTTTTTTTTTTGCTTTTTTCTTTGATATTTTCTTTGCTTTTTTCTTTGCTCTTTTCTTTGCTTTTTTCTTTGCTTTTTTCTTGTTTTTTTTTTTTGCTTCTTTCTTTGCTTTTTTCTTTGCTTTTTTCTTTGATATTTTCTTTGCTTTTTTCTTTAATATTTTCTTTGCTTTTTTCTTTGCTTTTTTCTTTGTTTTTTTTCTTTGTTTTTTTTGCTTTTTTCTTTGATATTTTCTTTGCCTTTTTAGGCTTTTTTCTTGTATTTTTATTGTTTTTTTTGCTTTTTTACGTTTTTTTTTGTTTTTTACGTTTTTTTCTTGTTTTTTCTTGCTTTTTTTACGCTTTTTTCTTTTGTTTTTTTTACGCAAATGGCCCCTTAACCAATTTCTAAACGCCAAAGCCCGATCAGAACCAAGACGAAGTCGAAGAGAAACCATCGAGAACCCAAAAACAAACAAGAACAAACACGAAAACTTAACCAAACGT
Organism: Drosophila vallismaia; assembly: GCA_035047325.1. Lineage (NCBI taxonomy): Eukaryota > Metazoa > Arthropoda > Insecta > Diptera > Drosophilidae > Drosophila > Drosophila vallismaia. Next base: position 6,256,607 of record JAWNPU010000025.1, on the reverse strand, counting down.
GGCCCAGAGGAAGAGGTTGACATGGCCAAGTGACATGCAAACGAAAAGTCAAAAAAAAAAGGGGGGCGTTATGGCCAGAACAAGAAGTACAGTGAAAACTGCTTATAGAAGACTTTTTCAAGCTTTTTTTTAGTAAGTTTTGGTAATAGTTTTGGTTAAACCTTTGTTTTTTTTCTTTGTTTTTTTTCTAGGCTTTAAGGTGTTTTTTTAATGACTTTTTAAAGCTATTTTATATTTATTCAAATAAATATTATTTATGTGATATTATTTAATAATTTATGTAACTAAATGACTTTTATTTAGCTTTGAAACGTGATTTATAAATATTCTAAAAAAAATACCAAAAAAGTCACGAGTTTTAAGATAAAAGCTCATAAATCATATTAAAGTTTTTAAAAAAGAAAGAAAATAATTGTTTGTGGTTCTTTACTTAATATATTTTATAAAATTTTATAGATTAAAGTTAAATTTTTTATTAAAAAATAACTAAAAAATACATCAGAATCTTTTCTTTCCCCAAAATATTATCACTTTTGTTTACTTTTTCCATAAGAGTCGCATGAGAGGGGTCTGAGAGGGGTCTAAGAGGTTTCAACAGTTTCTCCATCTTAGCCAATATTTACTGTACTCAACCAACAAGCGACAGGCGACCAAATACAAAAGCCAACTACAACACGAAACATGACAGAAATGATGTCAAGCCAGCGGCCAACAAATCCAGCAACAACAACCACACACACATATATATACATATATCGAACCTGTACCGATTTACAGTTCTTTTGTATGTTGCGTCTCAATCGCGGCTTTATCTCGGTTCGTGTGTGGGTTGCGAAGCCCAGAAAGAGGGACAAAAGGTTGCCGCCTGTCATGGAGAATGCCTGCCGTGGATGACCTTGACACAGCAACCCTAAAACGTGAAACACACCTTCCTTCCTTCCGTTGCGTGCAAATAACCGTAACACGAAACATAACATAAAAACGTATAACAAAAAAAAAGTAATACACAAAAAAGACAAAAAAATAAAACCAAGAGAGCGACTTCAAGGCAAAGGTTTTAGTCTTTTTTTTCTGCCTCTTATCGCGATCGTTTTGATACACTTTATTTTTGGTAGTGTAGCTGATACGTGCCCCTTGAATAGTGCCCTTCTAATAGGGCCCCCTTCCAACGGTATCTGCTACAGGCGACAAAAGCGTCAAAAGCGTTACGGTGGCTATATCTTTATCAATTCTTAACCGATTTTGAAACGGAATATGTCAAATTAATCGTAATTTAATTCCCTATGAAACCTTATCAAAATATAAAAACATACAATTTTTTCGAAATTTTTCAAATTTTTCTGATGAATTCCCTTCAAAAAATCTGAAAATCCAGAAAAATCGAAAAAAAAACGTCACTTTTCGCCCCTTTTGAAGGCCATATCTTTGGTAATTTCTATCTTTACACAAAGTATAGATTTGGAATCTCTAATGAATTCCCTATCAATCTGCATCCAAATCTTGAGACGAAATATTTTTTCAATTTTTTTTTAAATTTTTCTGATTATTTTTCAGAAATTCTTGGATGTCAATATCTCTGTCACCGATTTGAAAGCGGAATAGCTTAAATAATATATAATTCCATCCCCTAATATTTCGGATCAAAACATCATCTTTTTCTATGGCATTTTCCTTCAAAAATCACAAATCCTTCCCAAATCGAGTATCCAGTTCAGGTGAATAGTTTTTGACAATTTTGTCGGGTGTATTAGAGCAGGCCGAAAGAGCTGGCCTAGGACTTTGTTTTCTCTCTCTCTATTAGCCCGGTTTCCACCTTTCCTTTCCACCTTTTTTTTGCCTTTTCGAGGGAATAACAAACAAGCAGGGTGAGGGAGAAAGCAAAAGCAAAATCAAAAGCAAATGAAAAAGCAATAGCAAAAAAAAGGAAAATCAAAAAGAAAATCAAAAGCAAAATCAAAAACAAAAGGAAAACCAAAAACCAAAAGCAAAAGCAACCCCTCGAACGGAATAATAGAAAAAAAAAAGCAAGCTGCGACAGGTAGGAAAAAGGCAAACAGCAGGCGAGGGTAAAGATAACGGGGAAAAGGCAATGCCTGGAAAAGGGAAAAACGGAAAAGCGGAGGCATAGTCCCAGTCCCAATCCCAATCCCAATGCCAGGCAGGTTTCCCATTTTCCCAGGCCAAGGAATTTGCACAGGTGACACGAAAAGGTGGATGCCACTCAAAGGCATTAAAAATTGTCTTTCCACATCCGCAACCGCATCCGCTCCGAAAAAACAACGTATAATTTTATAGAAAACTCCCAACTTTTTAGACTCCCGAAATAATAAACCTCATTAGTGTTGACAAACCCAATTGTTTGGGTTTCAGGTAAAAAAAAAACTGTAACTAATGGATTCCTTTTTTTTAAGTTTCGAGTAATTTCAAGTCTAAAAAAAAAGTCACTAAAAATTTAGTTGCTAATTAGTCAGGGTGTGGGGTCTGTTTTCTGCCACTAAACAAGTCATTAAAGAATCAGGAATATATATATATATATATATATATATATATAGTTAACATCTGTCCAAAAGTAACCTAGAAATCGGAGCGTGCTTGTCTGGCATTTAATTTTAATGTAACGCCCCATTAATGGGATGAATAATTGCTGACATTTTTGGGGTTATTGCTCCCCCGGGGCTTGGGTTTTGTTTAGGTATAACGGTATTATAAAACGGTATTACCTGATTTTTGTTTTGATTAAGGATCTTGATTATGGAATCTAGACTTACCGCATACATCCAGCCATCCTTCGATTCTGCTGGGGTAGGAAATGGCCGAAGCCCGGCTCAAGTACGTGCGACGTCCCATGACGAGAGGGGGTTGGGTTGTATATATATATATATAACGGATTCTATATATATATATAATATATATCTTAATAAGCGTGGATGCTGCGGGTGCTCTCTCTGCGGACGCTCTCTCTTCCGCTCTCTCTCTCTGTTTGTGGGTGTTTTTTTGGGGGTCGATTCTGTGCTCCCTTTTTTTGCCTCCCCCCTTTAACCGTTATTCCTCTCGCGTTCTCTCTCACTTATCTGCGGGCTTATCGACGAGTTTTCTGCTTCTTGTTGCTCTTGCTCTTGCTGTTGTTGTTGTTGTTGTATTTTGGCTGCTTAATTTGAATATTGATTTTGTGGCAGGTTGCTGGCGGTTTCCCCCAACCCTTCGTTTTTTTTTTTATTGCACTTGTAAAACAAAAGATTAAAGCAAAACAAATAAAAATCCGACAAAATCAAGCCTTATATTTTGTTTATTTATTTCCTTCGTTTCAAGACCAAGAGCAGGTTGTTGTTGTTGTTTTGTTATTTACGATTTTTTAATTCCGCTCTTTGTTTCCACGCACGAATCCGTGCTTTATGCTCCATCTCGCTCCTCCGTCCCCCTTGTACTATGTTTGCCGATTTACCGATGATTATCTTACAACTGTTGTTCTTGTTGTTGTTGGCCCTATTTACTCGCAACAGCTGAGAGCCATCTGAGAGCCAACAGAGATAGAGAGAGAGTGCCCAGAAAGGGCGGGCGGAGGGGGTGGTGGCCAAAACTCCGGCTCAGATTTATTACCAAAATTTTTGTTGTTTTTTATGCCGTTTTAGCGTTGTTTTTGTTAATATTCTTCGCCGAAGGCCGGCATATTGAAGCTGTTGTTGTTGTTGTTGCTTTTTTTTTAGCGCGACGAAACCAGAAACTTTACGCCTGCACTTGGCAGTGTGTGTGTGTGTGTAAATATATATATATATATATATTTTGGTGTATTATTTTTAAAACGCAACCACAAAAATCACGACTCCAAATATATACTCTGTTATGTATGCGAGATGCTGTTTTTGTTGTTGTTGTGTCACACAACTCCCACTACTCTTCACGCACTCCAAAAAAAAAAAAAAAAAATAGAGAAAAACACAGCAGGCGGAATCAAAGATATATCTTAAAAATCGGGAGGTGTCCAAACAGAACGAAACGTTTCACACAAAACGGCTTTAACGCGCTCAAAATCCAAAACAACCGCGGTTTTCCTTTAAAAAAAAAATGGGTTAATGTTTTTTTTTTGCGTTTTACGCGACAGTCTTTCCGCTAGTTTTTTAAAACAAAAATTTGAAACCACTTTTCGACCCGCCACCGTCTACGACTGCAACCGTTTTTTATTTGCTTCGAAACCGATCGCGACTCTGGCCAGAAGCCCATCCGATTTGGTCGAGAAGTGGAAATATAGTAACCAAAACAGAGAGCCGTTTTCTGCCGTGGTTTCACAACACTTTTTTTTTGGACAGGGATGCCACCTTTTTGGGTGAACAGCAACGGTTATTTAAAAATAAAAGTGGTTTAAAAAAGAAAAGTATTTTATATAGATATATGGATTATCTCATAGCTATAGTAGAGTTTGAAAAAAATTTATTGCTTTCCAAAATCTATAATTTGTTTCTACGCATTTTCAACCTAATGCTGCCAACCTGTTTGAAAAAAACGGCAAGCAAATTTGAAACTAATTTAAAATAAATTAAAAGACATATTTGATATATTTGCATTAATCTTTTATATATAAACTTATTAAGTTTAAAAGTATAAGTACAGTTATGGAAGTATAGTTAATTAATAATATTGCTTAGAATAATTGTTGGGCGCTGTGGTACATAATTTTTAATGGTAAATGCTAAGTGATAAAATAAACTATTTAAAAAAAATACCAATAATCCACTATACAGTGACAATATATGTATCGTTTATTTTATTTAAAACTTAGTTCAAACTTTAGTATTGGCAAAATCCTTAATTGTACCCCAGTCACCCTGTGAACATTTTGAAGTTTTTTCACACTGCGTTGCTTTAAAATATCCCGCGTAAAACATAAAACTTTAATAAAGTTTCGTAGTTTTTAGAATATTTGTATATTTTTTACTTCTCTGTATAAAAATAAGGAATCAATTTCATCATAAATATATAAAACTTCAATGGCTTGACTTAAAATAAATTTCTATAAGATGGCTGCAGATGAAAGCTTTTTTTATGGCGCGTAATTCAAAAATCCTTTTGGCGAAAGAATGCTTTTTTCAAATGCAACTTTGAAACAAAGCTTAAAATCTTTTATTAAATGAATTCTTAACTAACAATACCAGAAATATAGAATTTTGAAGGTAGAAAACTAATCAGAATAATCAAATCTAACTTAGGAAAAAAGTTATAATAAAAGGTTATTTTTAAAAGTTAGTCAACAATATTTTAATCCCCTTTAAAAAGTTTAACATATGTAAATAAATCAAAAGTTTTTCTTCCCAACAATGGACACCCTTAATTAAATTTTAAAGTTCGCTTTCGTTCGTTTTCAACTTTCGTTTTGAAAAGCTGTCGCAAATTAAATAAGTGAATAGAAAGAAATGTCAAGTGCAGGCGGGAGAAAGTGGGTGGGCGGGCGAAAGGGCTCATTGTCAGGGTCAGGACAACGCCACATAACCTCAAAACAATGACGCCAATTGGTCAATGAAACGTTGCTTTTCCTTTTTTTTTTTGTTTTCGCTGGGAAGCTGGGAAAAATTGCGGTTAGGCTTCTGGCGTTATCCAATACTGTTAAAGCTTACATCCTGTAGGCTTCTCTTTCTCTCTCTCTCTCTCATGTTGATTTCTGAGGTCCTGCATCCTGGGTCAAATTCTCAAAAGCTCTACGCAGCATCAACTTTTTCGAAGCCAAACAAAAACAATTGCCAGGCGAACAGTGGAAGTCACAGAAACGGAAGTCCTGTTTAAAGGATAATGTATTTAATGCGGATTAAAAACTAAAATAAATATATTTTTAATAAAACGATGTTATTTTATCTGCATTTTTATTTCATAATTTGAGAACATTTTAAGGATTTTAAAAGGACTAACCAAAGTCATTTATATTTCCGCAGGACTCCACTGTGTTTGGAAAGCTTTTACTTGCCAAGGGAATGAGAGAGAGAGAGAGAGAGAGAGAGTGCGTTATAGAGCGGGTGAGATAGAGAGCAGCAGCTGTTCAAAAGTAACGCCAAACCAAAAGCACAATAAAAACCATAAGAAATAAAAGCTAATTTCAGATGAAACAGGCATTTAAATACTCTTCCCCTTAAAATTAAAGTATTTTTGCTAAAGAAATATGTATTAGAAAATAATAATGATAAGATATAACTACAAATTTTAAGCAAAGATAAAGAATAAAGTAAATAAATAATTAAAAATCAATCGTAACTGCCCAGAATTTATGATAAATATAATCTTTAGGCATTGTTTTTTTTTTTATCTAATACGTCCAAAGATTTTTCCCTTATCAGGTAACAACCTTAACCACATAATATCAGTACCCTTTCAAAAGGATATCAAAAGCAAAGCGGGTGGAATATGGCCATGCTCGAGCGAACGGTCACTCTGGCCTTTTCACATTCGCATTCTGGCAGCGAAACTCGGAAACAGCGGACGCGACTTTCTCCCGCTGCGGACCAGAAAACCAGAAAACCAAAGAACAAAACAATAAACAGTCAACAAAACCCAATCCAGAAGCAAAAATATAATAAAAACCCAAAACAGAAACAACTCCAGAAATTATCCAACCCATAGAAGAGACACGGACCCGTGAGTGTCAATTGAACAAACAAACAAAAATCAAAACAAATAGCGCAAGTTTGATAAAAAAAAAAAACATTAAGTTTGCAAAAATCAGCGCCGCACGCGCTTTTTTTTGGCAAATCGGAATCGAAGCGCTTTTGTTTTCCTTTTTGTTTTTTTTTTTTTTAGGAAGTCGAAAAATAAATCCAAAATATTCAAGAAGAACCCTAAATTACGCGCGTGTTAGCCAAAAAACATATTTATTTTTTTTACCAATTTTTTTTAATGTGTTTTTGTTGTTATTTACATAGCGGTGTAAATTAAAGTGCAAAAACCAAAACAAAAATCCGACGAATAGAAAAAAAAATAAAAACAAAAACCCAAACACACACACACACACTGAGAAGAAGCAGCAACAAGAAATCAACAAAATAGAATTTAAATCACAAAAAAAAAATAACAAAATAACGGGAAAAAAGGAAAACACCTACGTTAAGGAGCAGACAGGAGGCGGAAAACGGAAAGGGAGGGAGCCCAAGAAGAAGAAGAAGAAGCAGCACACAAGAAGAAGGAGCCCCAGAAGAAGAATAAGCACAAGGTAAGAGCCTGGCGAAATCCTTAAATGCTTAATTCTCAACTGCAATCGAAATCCTCTCATCCTTCGGTATTGTATTGTATGTGTGTGTGTGTGAGAGAGAGAGCGAGGAGGAGGATGGCTGCAATTAAATAATCTTAAAGCACGCTTTTGGGCGCTTGAGTTTAAAAGACATCCTGCAAGGATATTGTAGGAAAGAAAAGCTTAAAAGTGAGCAAGGGAGGGATATTTTTTAATGAAAATATAAATAAATTAGTTAAGAAAATAATTTAAATAGCCCAAAAAATACCAAAAACCTAAAAAAAAGAGTCCTTAAAGCTTCTTTTGACTCTTATTTCCCGTTACACCTCTTAAGACTCATATTTTGATAATAATTCCTGGCAAAAGGCTGATCTTTGGTGGAAATCCTCTTCCACTGAGAAAATATTTTGGCCCAAAAAAAGCACAAAATTGAAGGAGCAGGAGGCACTCCAGGGGCGGGGGACAGGTGAAATACATAAACAAGCGAGTACGCGAAGAGGAAGCTACGCAAATACATAAGTAAATGAATAAATAATGTAAACAAAATATTAAATTAGAAGAAATTTACTTGCGAGCAAACACGAAGGCAATGAAACGGGACGCGTAAAAGCGGGGACTAGGTACATGGGGGGGACTATATGGGGGGGACCGAGTGGAGCAGCAGCAGCAACAGCAGCAGTGGGGCGGGCAGGGAAAAGCAAAGAGAACACACATAAAAACTGAAGCACTGAAATTTACACACGCAAAACGACGCACGATTTCTCACTCGTACACCCGCCTCACCTGCTAGCCCCATCCCGCTTGCACGCGCATCAGACACTTGTTTCCACCTTCACTTGGTGGGGCGGCTGGCGTCGACGGAGCACCGCAAAAAATTTATACTAATTTGTTCTTAACACTTTTTGACATTGACATTGTATAATTTATTAGTTATTTTTTAATAGTATTTTATTACGAGCCCACATTACGTATACGTGATATTTTTTTAAAAATCAGTTTAGGGTTAAAAAAAACCCACAAGTATAATAATAAGCAGCTGTTTTTCGCAATTGATTACCTCATCAATGTGTTTTGTGGGAGGTAATCAATTAGCCAGAGCCTACTGTAGTGCAGTTTGGCGCTCAGCTGAAGTTTCTGAGTGCACGGCAAGTGTGCGATCGGTGTTATATTTTTTTGTTGTTTTCTTTTCTACTCTTTTTTTTTGCCATTTCCTTTTGTTTGTTTGCCAAAGCCCCAGGGTACGGGCCGGGTGCGGGGCGTAGTGGGCTGGGGCTCGGGGATCGGATTGTGCAATAAAGCTACAATAACAAACAAACCGTGCGGCATTACATTAATCCACACACACACACACACACACATATACACGTTCATAAATGTATTCATAGACACGCACAGTCACTGGGGGGCGGCGTGGGGCTCCGAGGGTGCGGTTAATAGGGTAATGGGGGGGGTGGGGGTTTGGGGCTAGCCAAAGAACAATAATCATATTTGCACTCGCTCACTCACACACACGATCGGCGCCCACGCACAGCCAAAGAGAGTTGGGGAAGAATGCAAAAGAGCATGGGAGAGAGCAAGGCGAAAGGCTTTGTTTTCGTTTTCGTTTAAAGTGGAGATTAACTAATAAAGATCAGGATATATAATAGGGGAGTAAAGATAATTTAAAAGTTTCAGTAATAAATATGAATTAGTTATACAAAAAATATACTTTTATTAGTAATTACATGTTATTTTGATTTTAATAATCATAAAACTTTCTTTTTGTGAAAGTATCCCCCCTGATAGATCCTTTCTAGAGTGCGATCACTGTAGTACGATAAACGCCGTTCTCGGCTCTCCCTTCTTAGGGGGCCGTTTGGCATTCTCCTTTCTCAGTTGGTCAGTAGTCGCCCGCGAAGCTTTTTCCGTTAGCCGCTGTTGCGATAAACAGTGTTGGAGCAGAGTGTTGGCGGCAGGGGGCGGTGGGCGGACGGTACGGCACCGTAACGGTACGGGGCAACGTGTTTCGGTTTTGGTTTCGGTTTCGGTTTTGTTTGCCATTGTCTCCCCATTCCCCAATTCCCCAATTCCCCATTCCCCATTCCCCATTCTCCATTGTATTTTCCTCTCGCGGATTACATTGTGAAAATCCATGTGTTTCCATTAAGTTTTTTTTTGTAGTGGCTTTATTGAACATTAAAAAAAAAAAAAAAAAAGTGCAACAACGGGTGTCACCTGTTGTGAGAGGCGAAAGCCCCAGAGAGAGCGAGCGGGCGATCGAGCAGAGCTGCTCAAAGTTTAGTCACATTTTTCCAATGCTTCTCAAACTGGGCGCGCCAGGCGTGGAAAAACAAACAAAAGCAAGAGGCAAAAAAATAACAAACAAACAAACAAACAAACAAATAAACAAACAAAAAAAAAACAAAAAACGTAAGTAAAAAACCGAATCAATAAAAAAAGATATTTTTAGCAAAAAAAAAAAACACTTTTTTAAGGAATTTGCTTTTTTTTTCAAATTTAATTTTGTTAATAATTCTATTGACCCTGAGAAATCTAAAAATCCCAACCATATTTTGTAAGAGATAATGGCTATCGCTTTGGTAACAACAATTTATGGTCTTGTAGCCAATAAATAAACCAGAATTATCATAAATTATCGAAAATCGGTGAGGATTATGAGAGGCGGGAATGCGATAAAAAAAAAAACTATCGCCAAAGCCACATTCTGGATATATAAATATTTTTAGTTTGTTTTTGTACGACGATATCCGAGCTGCAGGTGTTTGTTCTACACCTGACATATTGCGTTACATTCCCAATTACCGATTATTATTATTATTATTTTGTTTAATTAAAGTGGCGCTGCGGTCAGTCTATTGTCAGTCGATGGTCAGTCGATGGTCAGTCTATGGTCAGTCGATGGTAGATTATATATCAAGCCTGTCTATCAACATTAACATTCCATGTCGATTTTCATTCACAATTTTATTTACATTTTCATGTTTTTTTTCCCATTTTCTCCATTTTTTTTTTCCCTTTTCCATTACTACAATTATGGTTCGCACTGTATTATCCATTAATCGAGTTAATTCCAGGACCTCCATTCGCGATTCTCAATTTTCAGCTCCGTTCAAGCGAACACGCGGCGTATGCGTAATTTTTTCGTCGCCTTCAATGCCTTTCAATAGAATCATTATAGAGTCATTATTATTGAGATCATTAAGTCATTATCATCGAGTTAATGAAGTTCTTATGGAAGTTTTTAATCGTAAAAGTATTTTTTAAAAAGAATTTTAATGAAAAAATAGAAGATTTTCCAAGAATTTCATAGAAAAAAGTCGATTTTGCGGGAATTTTATACAAAAAATTTAGTTTTAAAAGAATTTTATAGAAAAATATGCCAAATATTGCAATTTTTTTGCTAAACAAATATTTTTAAATAATAATAAAATCTAGAATCAAGATTTTATTGAATTTGCGGTTAACCAGAAATCATTTCAATGATTTTAAACAAATAATTCCATTAATTTCTAATAATTTCCGATTAAAGAAACTAAAAAAAACGAAAATAAATAAGAAATAATATAAAGAAAACAATTAAAGAAATATAGAAACAAGAAATCAATATTTTAAACCTTTTTTAAGTAAAATATAACAAAAATATATCAAAAAATGCATTTTTTTTATCCAATTTTTAATGAAATTTCCGATTGAATTTCTAAATAAAATTTCCGCTTCCACCCATAAAAAAAAATTCTTAATTTTTATGGCATTTGTGGACGTTTTTGAATGTTTATTTTGTATATTTTTTTTATATATATTTGGAATATCGAATTGTAATTTTTGGAATATTGATGCCTTTATTACTTTTTGTTTTTTTGTTGAATTTGAGGCAAGGATAGGGACAAAGGAAAAAAAACGAAATGCGACAAAAATTTACCGTCGAGCTTTACGGAAACCCCTTCATAAAACCCTTTTAAGGACCAAAAGAAAAAAAACTACCCGAAGAGAGAGAGAGAGAGAGAGAGATCCACGTCCTGCCATGCCCCCACACACCTACATCCTTGTTCGATGTGCAGGGTTTTTGTGTCCTTTTTGTAGGGGTGTGTGTCCTTTAGTACATGGCGGCCAGGAGGAAAACGACCGCGAAGGCCAAACGCACCAGATTATCAGCCATGGGCGGGGCTGCGAAGGCGGGCAGCAAACAGTCCAAGGATCCGGCAACCACATGGTACATGCACACATGGAAGGAGCCCCAGTCCCGGGCGGACAAATAGAAGAGGAGATACCTGGCCAGGCCCATGTTCCTCTTTAGTTCCGTGATCTCTGCTTGGAGTTCCGCATCGATCTCGTTCAAGCGAAGGACCTCGTTGTGTTTCCTGGACACGAAACACGAAAAAGGTTCAAGGATAAAGGACAAAAAAGGTTAGTTTCAAGGACATTTACATTTCCAAATTGGCCAACTCCTGTTCGCAATGTTTTAAGGTCTCATAGGCCGTGTCCAGCTGCTCCTGTTTGGCGCCCAAAGCCACCGACATTTGATCATTCTGCTGCAGGAACTGATCCTTGATGGTCAAGAGTTCATCCTCCAATGCGGCATTCTGGCGCTCCAGTTCCATGGCGCGACGCTGCTGATTGGCCAGCTCGCTGGCACCCTCCCGGTACTTGGCCAGCTCGCGGAACATCTCCGCCCGGCAGCTGTCGAGCATCTCGGCAAAGTAATCGCACTCCAGCGACTTGGCGTCTAGCTCCTTGTGGAGTCCCGCCTCGCGTTTCTTGAGTACCTTGATCTCTGCCTCGATGGCCGCGCAGCTCTCCATGCTCACCCTCACCCGGTTGATGGCGCCGAGTAGCTGCATGGTCAGGTGATCGACGCGTCGGTGTTCCAGGTGCCAGATCTGGTTGCGTGTCACCAGCTGGCTGTGTGTCCGAAGGGCCTGGGGGTGAAGGGAAAATGGAAGCTCAGAGGTGACTCTAAGAAGGATTAGGATCTCGGGTGGAGACTTACATAGGCCTGGTAGCGTCGCACTAGGGCGTGGAGATCGAAGACCTCGGCCTTGCGGCGCCTCCACAGCTTGGCCAGCATCAGATTGAAGAACTTGCTGGCCCGCAGCTGGGTCTCCGTGTCCATCTCCGCCAGGACCAAAGCTTCCTCCTCCTCCTCCTCGGATTCAATGCCTTGAGGATCAAGGGGCACCAGTTCGAGTCCTTGGCCAGGATCCTGCTCCGCCAAAGCCTCAGCCTCAGCCTCAATGGGAGCGAGATTCTCCGCCACAAGAGGATTCTGCCCGTAAATGCGATGTGTCCCGTTCCTGGAGCCGGCTGCCACGCCTACTGGCAGCTCATCAAATCCCCCGCCCGGGAGCATGGCTTGCGGCGGTGGTGGCGGTGGGGGTGGAGCTGGAGGCTGATCCTGCTCAGCAACAGCGGGCTCCTCCTCCGCCTCGTGGGGCATGCTCGGCAGCGGAGCATTCAAAATTGGCAAAGTCACCAGCAGGGACTGATCGACATCGGTGGGTGGCGGCGCCATCAGCTCAAAGATGCGCTCCATCTCCTTGAGACCCGCCTCCAGTTCCCGCTCCATAATGTACCAAGCCGGCTTCGGCTTCTGGGGCGGCTGCGGTGCTTGGGGATCCCGGGCGGCCGCCTGCTGGCGATTCTCCTCCAACTGCTCCTGAATGTGATCCCGCAGATTGCGCGGATCCCTCTGATCCTGCTCGTTCCTCGACGACATTCTTTCTTCTAGATTCGCTAGATTCGCTAGATTCTTTATTATTTTTTTTTTTAACACTAATCTATGTCCAGATTTCAAATTCTAAAATTCTACAAATTCCAAATTCCAAAAATTGCGAATTGCAAATTGCGAATTCAGCGTGCAACAAAATGTGGCAATGTCGATGCAATACCGATGCGATGCCGATGCCGATGCCGATGCGATGCAAATGCTTTTGTTGTGTTTTGTTGAAATGTTTACACTACTTTTACACTAAATAAACTAAACTTGCCGAAAAGATTTGTGTGTTTTGTGATGTGGGAATTTTTCTGAACTGTCTTCGCTGAGATGTCGGTCTTGACATACAAGGAGCTTATATTCAGAGCTTACTGTGTTTCTAATTTCTCCCAAAACTCAACTCTGCTTTGTATCTTTGTGGCAACATTGTTTTAACCAAACCTCTTTGGATTGGTCTAAAAAATGAACCAAGAATCGTCTTAAAAACGAACAAAGCTTCCAAATTCTTTAACTTTATTACCAAAACGCGTTCTCTGTTAAGATACCTCATCGGGAAGCACTTTTTTGGCTTAATTCGTGTTGATTTTGATGTGAAAAACAGCCAGAATCCTTGAAAAGGATCCCCTTAACCAAGGCATCCACAAAAAGTCACCGTTTGGACCGGTTTATGGATTTTTGAACATCAAAAACCCTCAAAAATCCTCAAAAAATCCTCCAGAAATCCTCAAGAAATCCTCCAAAAATCCTCAAGAAATCCTCCAATAATCCTCAAAAAAATGCTCAAAAAATCCTCCAAAAATCCTTAAAAAATCCTTAAACAATCCTCAAAAACTTCCCAATAAAACCTCCAAAAATGCTTCAAAAAGTCCTCAAAAGATTCTCCAAAAATCCTAAAAAAAATCTTCAAGAAATTGTCCAAAAATCCTCCAAAAATCCTCTAAACATTCTCAAAAACTCCTCCAAAAATCCTTAAAAAAAATCCTCAAAAAAATCCCCCAAAAATCCTCAAAAAATCTTTAAAAAATCCTCAAACAATCCTCAAAACTCCCCAATAAAACCTCCAAAAATGCTTCAAAAAGTCCTCAAAAGATTCTCCAAAAATCCTAAAAAAAAATCCCTCAAAAAATCCTTCAAAAAATCCCTGAAAAACCTCAAGAAAGCTCATCAAAGTCGTGCCATCTCTTATACCTTTCCCGGCCAAAACCTGTTGAGAATTATAGCGTCTTTCGAAGCTTTCAATCGAATAGTGACTCCACAATAACGGTTCTTTCGGGGGGTACCCTGTTTTCTAGTTACATTTAATGACTTTCCCTTTAACTCATATCCTTCGTCTGCATGCCCCCCCCCCTCTGCCTTGATTCAGCCTTCCGTTTATATATATTTATTTATGTATGTACAAAAGTAGATGTTTTTTTTTCTGTGTTTTTTTCTTCTTCTTGAATGTGTATATAGCAAAAATATCAAACGAGAAAATTACATTATTGACTCAATGACGTCGTTGCCCTGTTTCTGTTTCTGTTTCAGTTTCAGTTTCAGTTTTCTCTGTTGCTCTTCCTGTTTCGCTCTTTTTTGGGGGGTTTGGGTTCTCTTTGGGTTTTGGGTTTGGATTTGGGTTTGGCGCGGCTTGGTATGCTCTTTTATACCCTACAGGGTATAAAATTACAGGGTATATTTTTGTTTTTTTTTTTGGGAAATTTTTAAGAAAAATCTTGGAATTTATTTAAATGACTTTTAGGAAGTTTTTTTTTTTGTAATTTTGGAATATATTTAAAAAATGAGATTTTAAGAGAAATGTAAAAGAGCCTAAAAATAAGCTTTTATTACCCTTTATTATTATTATTAAATATTTATTCAAAACTTTTATTCGAAAAAAAAATTCCTTAAGAAAGGGCATAAAAACCGCGACTTGTTGGTCCTGGTAGGTTTTAGCGCTTTTTTTTTATAGCCAAAGCGCACCGCACCGCCCCGCACCGCACGCCATTTTGACAGTTTGAACGCTTTGCAAATAAACCGTTAGGCGGCATGGCGCTGACAGCATGGCCAACTTCACCGTTAGCGTCAGTGGCAGCCGCAACTCCGGCGTCGACGTCAGCTGATAAATGTTAAAGGGAACGGGGGGGAGGGCAAGGGGAGGGCTAGGGGAGGGGTAGGGTAGGGTACGGTAGGGAGGAGGCGAGGAAACGAGACGGGCAATTACCTGACACACAAAACGGCGACAGATACATGCCAAAGGAGATTAGATACGAGACGGGACGGGAGCACATTCAGATACACAGATACAAAGATACACAGATACTTAGATACTTCGCGGTACTTGGATACCTTTTTGATGGCCTGTCAACGCTGCAGCTTGCAACTGGCGCTGGCACTCGAATCTATTTACCTTTGAGGCAAGATAAAAATATAGAAAAAAAACAACCCAAATTTATTATTTTTATTATTATTATTATTATTATTATTATTATTATTATTATTTTTTGCTCGAATTTTGGATTGGTATACCCATTGACCTGTCTCAATTACCAGATAATTGCCATCATTCACAAGTGGCATAGATATTGAGCTGGTTTTTGGGGCAGAAAGTATCTCACATCCACAAGTATCTCATGGATACGTTCACGGCCTGGCTGGTTTCTGCTTTCGTTTTCGATTTAATCAAAGATTGCCGCCGCAACAAGGGGGCCTACAACAGCAACAACAACAGCAACAACCCGAGCCCTGGAGGCAACTCGAATGCCTTGGTTGAGGGCTAAAATTTCTGGGAAATCAACGAAAATCGAATCAGGCCCCCAACCACACACACACACACTTAGTGGAACACTCACACTCTGAGACATGAAGGAAAGTGAACAATTTTATTAAAGGCAACCGTGTTCCGGCCAATCCAACAATCCAAAACGATTGACTAACTGACGGAATGACCAATTGATAGACTGACATACTGTCCAGAGATGTAAATGGCGGGGAAATATAATAATAATATCGAATTTATCGATTTTTTTTTATAGACATCAAAGAGATTATTATCTTTATCCTTAAATGGTTATTAAAATAAATATGAGGCAAGGAAGAGGGTTTGAAACTCTTTGGAGTAATAAATATTGAAGGTATTATAGAATGTTATCGAATTAATCGATAAAATACATCAAGTTAATAAGGTAACTTAATAAAACATCTAAAATATGTAAAAAATATCGTTATTCCGATCATTTCATGGATAGAGAACGCTTTGGAGAAGGAAATAGTAAAGGAAGTACCTGTTATCGAATTTATCGAACTTGCAAATAGAGTTTTGGGGTTCTAGAATGATTTTAAATAAGGATTTTTTTACAAAACATCTAAAATAAAGTAAAAAATATCATTTTTCCGATTATCCCTTCAACCATATTCCGAAGAAATCCTTGTTATCGAATTAATCGATTAAATTATAGACAAATTTTACGGGGTTCTTAAAAAATAAAACCTTTAAAATAACTTTAGCTTTAATCTTTATAAAAAATATAAATTTAAAAAAAAAGTTAAAAAAAAAAACGATATTTTTATCGTTATCCTGACCATCTCCAAGGCTAGAAATGGGCTAGAATATATCCAGAAATGGGTCGTGGGGGGGCGGGGCGGGTCGTGGGTTACATAGTTTTAATTAAAATATCATTAGTCTGGCGGTATAAATCTACCGAGCCTTGGCAACGCACTAAGCCAAAGTGTGTGTAGAGGGTGGGCTGGGGCGTAAAAGGAGGCCAAGGAACAAGGAAGGACGAAAGAACGAAAGAACGAGAGAACGAGAGAACGAGAGAGAAGGTTTGCCAGCAAACATCATCAAACTAATTATGAACAGGACCGGGCTGGGAAGTCGAGTATCCTTTGCATATGAAAGCAGTTGTGGAAATTGGTGGAACGTTGCCCGTCCTGCTAGTCCCTGCGCCCCTGCATTGATTAAAAGTTTCTCACAAAGTCAACACGGTCTGCGAAATACCGTTGGTTTTGACCAGGCCAAAATGCAATTTGCAGTCAAAGAGTCACAAAAGTTTCGCTCAATTATTCAGAGCTGCTATTCCGCGGCGTTTTAAGATGAATTTTTCACAACTGCGGGGAAATTTTCGGGGAAATTTCGGATTCCGATTTTCGGTGGATCTCTTAAATGAGAAGGGCGGGGGGGGGAGGGTACTCCATCCCCTTCTTCCACTAAAAAAAATCACGTCAAGTATCCGCCGTGTGGGCGCGGCACTCTTTGTGCTCGCCTTAAAGCTCTCGGAGCTTATCCCAGACCTTAAAGACCCCTCCCATTCCCCCTACCCCTGATCCATCCACCACCCCCTCTAGCTCAAGTCCCCCTCCCACTCTTACACTCCGCCTCCCCCCCCAGAAGCTTGGCCCTTTTTGCAATTTCGCTGCTCATTTACCTGCCTTTTTATTTGCATAGCCGTTGTCGTCATCGTGGCTTGTTGTAGCTACACTGGGAGAAAAATAGGTTTACAATTATCAGAATAAATCATTAAAAGTTAAAGCTCTGTTTTTCTTAAGTTTTTAGATGAATATTTTCTGCAGTGAACAGTTTACTTAAATTATTTATGAAATTTGTATTAATAATTATAAAAAAATATATAAAAAAAATAGGGATAAAAATGGGTATAAAAATGGGTATAAAAATGGGTAGAAAAAAATTATTTAAAAATTATATAAAAATAGGCATAAAAATACGTATAAATAATTTATTAAAATATGTATAAAAATAGGTAAAAAATAATTATATAAAAAGGTATAAAAAAGGTATAAAAAATGTATAAAAATAGGTATAAAAAAGGTATAAAAACAGGTATAAATTACACAACTTTCAAAGAAATACTTAAAAAAAACTATTTAAATTAAAAGTTAGTTAATATTGAAATGATAATAAATTGTCAATTAATTATAGAATATTATTCTTTATTTTATAATCATGTAAAATACCTCAAAACTTTTATCCTAAATCTAATAAATTAAAGCAATTTATTTTACATATTATTTATATCTTATAAAAGTGGCTGCCTTTTCAAAAGTTTTATTAATATTACCAAAAAAAAAAAACATAATTTTCTCACTTGAATCTAATTTTTCTCAGTGCATTCCGGTTACCGTTAGCTACTCACCTGGGCAGGCAGCTTCTGCTTCTGCTAGGGCTTTGGCTTTAGCTTTTGGCTGCTTCTGCTCCTCCGCTTCTCCGCTTTTGCTTCTGCTTGTACCGTTACCGTTTCTGCCGCTTCTGGTGTATTTTATTTTATTTGCATTTGTTTGTAAATGATTAACAAAGAGGTTAATGTGCACAGCGAGCGAGATAAACAGCGAAAAGGGAACGCCAGCTGAGTTTCTGTTCTTTTCCGTTTTCGCCGCATATCGTACATGAATATATATATATATATATATATATATATTTTCTGTTTTTTTTTTTGGTATTAAGCAAGGGCAAGGCGAATGGGGTGGTGGGGTGGCAGCTGGAGCAGAAGGCATACACCAAACCCAAAAAAAAAAAAAAAACGGCATAAAGATTAAAACACGGCAAATAAAAAGTACTCAACATTTATTGGTTACTTAAAAAACATATAAAAATATAAAAATATAAAAAATATATAAAAATAAACCATAAAAAGGCTACTAGATTGTATAATTTATTTATTTAAATTTTTATTGAAATAATAATTCTTGAAAATGAATATTTATTTCGGTTTCTTAGGCGTTCATTTGTTGATAAAAAATTCATTCATTCATTTATTCATTTTTTCGTTCATTTTTCTTGTCTGATCATGTCTAGTCTTGTCTTGTGTGTTCATTTTTCGATTCATTTCTTGTTATTTTATTTAAAAATATAAAAAAATAATCCTTAAAAAGCCATATTTCTTATAAATTCATTTCCAAATGAATATTAATTCAAGTTCTTTGGAGTTCATTTCTTCATCATTTATTTTTCCTGTCTTTTCATGTCTAGTCTTGTCTTGGGTGTTCATTTCAGGATTAATTTCTTCCTTCATCGCCGCATTTATCTCGTTTTATACCAAATAATTCCTTCTTCTTTCAAATTTCCTATAAAAATTTATTCTCAGTGTCTTTTCCCGGCAGAGAAATGTAAATTTAGTTCATTAGGCACAGGCACAGCGTTGATTCACTTTGTCTGCCAGAGTGTGAGTGTCTTTTATGTGTATGTGTATGAGTGTATGAGTGAGGGGGTGGCAACATGGCCACTGGGAGATGCAACATGGATGACCTTCACAGGGAATGCAATCTGCACAGTCTTTTCTTTTATTTCTAAAATTAAGGCCAAAGCCTGCAGTCGCCGCGGGACTTGAAACAAGAATTTTTCACATTTTTTTCTCAATCCTTTTTTTTTTTTTTTCTATTTACAGATCAACGTTGTATATCCTGCGAGAAGCTCTCTCTTTAAAAGGGGTGAGTTTTAAATCAAATAAAAAATATAGATTTATATTTTTATATCAAATTAATTAAATAATTAAACTCTACTTAATTAATTCAAGTTTGTGGCTTTAACTATTGTTTTGGTTTTTTTTTTGGTTTTTTATTATTTTATTATTATTATTAGAGACGGTTCGTTGGCCCGTTGCTTTATGTATATTTCATATGCCACACGCCATGTGGCACAAGGCACAAGGCACAAGGCGGGCGACTCCGGAAAAAGTTTTGTCTCCGTCTCCGGCTCAAGGCGACACGCCCCGATGTATGCAACACACTTGTGGCTCATGTTGTATTAATATAATCACTTTGGGAATTTTCCCCCATTTATCCACAAAAAACGCCACGCAGAATAAAACAGCAGCAGAGGGGCACTGGAAGAAATTTGTAGAGAGGTTTTGCTGAGATTTATAAATATTTTTATGGGAAATATTTATGAAAATTTAAGGTTAGCTAGATTTTTCCTTTAATTTAATTTTAATTTATTTTTTTTTTTTTTGCATAAATTTCTTTAAGTGCAAAAGCAGAAGCAACAACACGAGCATGTTAAATGGATATTAAACTATGACTGCGGTTCCAGTACCTTTTCTTTGGGGTCTTCCCCCCTAAAAACCCACAATCCTTAACTACCCTAAACCCCCCTAAACCCCGCTTAAACCTAGAACCCCCCTTAAACCTAGAACCCCCCTTAAACCTAGAACCCCCCTTAAACCTAAAAACCCCGCCATATCCTGGCTTTATGCTTCCTTCCGTTGATGTTTGCCTGCCATTCCTGATTATGACAGTTGGATTTGGTGTGCGGTGTGTGTGTGGTGTGTGTGGTGTGTGTGTGGTGTGTGTGTGTGGTGTGTGTGGTGTGTGTGTGTGTGGTTGTAGTAGGAAACAGAAACAGAGTCTGATTTAGAATCAAAAACAGAATCAAAATCGGTTTGGGCCAACGGGGCGGATGAGTAATCTCAACCCCTCTTCTATCCTTTTGGCCCAAAAAAAACACAGATTAAACAGATTTTAATGAGCCGGCAAAAACGGGTTAAATAATTACCCGAAAAATATTTATATTTATATTTTCAAATATTTATTGAAAAACTTTTGAAAATCATTTGAAAATCATTTGAAAATCGTTTGAAGATTTCTCGTTTTATTTTTTTTGTTTTTTTTTGTAGAGTATTTGTTGAATTTGATTAAAGACAAAGGGAAAAGTTTTGTAATCTCACTTTTGCCTTTTCCGGTCTGCAGGATACCAAGCCGGTCTGCAGGATACTGTCCCCGACCCGACCCCCTCCTTTGTTTCAGACTTGTTTTCCTTTTGTCATAATTTGGGCATGTTAATTTGCCGGGCTTATGGCTTTTGAGTGGCGTGCCGTGCGTATCCTTGTCGACCCTCAACCACTGTCCTTTAGCCTCCGTCCCTTGCCAGCTACAACACACACACACACCGATGGATGGGTGGCCATCAAAAAGTATAGCATACAGTTTTGCGTCGCTTATGTAATGCTCGAGCATCTGACGTTGTCTGCCTTGACTTTCATGCGTAGCACCCAGTGGCGGCGTCGAAGGGGATTCGATGAGACAGCAAAAGGGGTCCTTAAGAACTCCTTGTTGGAGATTGTTTTTAAAGAAGGTTTTAAAGGAAAAGCAAAGCTTGCTTCTTTTTTTTTTTTGATTATTTTTGTTTAAATTTAAGTTATTTTCTTATTTATTTTTAATAAATTAAGTTTTAAAATTAAGTTTCAAACATTTTTCATTAAAAAAAAGCCCTTTTTTGGGATATCTGTGTCCTTTTTTTGAAGAGGTAAGAGGTGGTAAGGAGGTAAGAGGTGGCAAGAGGTGGCAAGAGGTGGCAAGAGATGGCAAGAGGTGGCAAGAGGTGGCAAGAGGTGGCAAGAGGTGGCAAGAGGTGGCATTGTGGCATAGAAAGAGATAGATATATGTAGAGAAAACGCTCTAGAAAGAGAGGGTGCGTGTGAAATGGACCTGGTACGTCCTACTACGTGCACATACATTAAATGTCCGCCTAATGTTGGCGTCATTAGCCGCGCCACCAGCTCGCAAGGCTCACAAGGCTCCGTTACCCCCATGCCACGCCACGCCACGCCATGCCACGCCCCTTAATGCCACGCCTCCACGCCTAAGCATTTTCATTATTATTTGAGGCAACTTTCCTCGTCACTGAATTCCCAGCCCCAGCAGGTAATTTGTTTCCAACGAAAAAAAATTCTAGTTGCCTTTGTTTTTTTTTGTTTTTTAAGCTAAACGCTTTGCAAAGTGTGTTTTTTATTGTTTTGTTTTACACTTTTACATATTTGGTAGTTAAAAAATAAAAAATGAAATAAATCATTTAACAAATAAAAATCATATATCTTTGGGAAAAATCTCTAAGAGTTCCCGCATTTCCTTTGTTTGAGAATCCTAATTCATTTCTGATTCCTTTTAAAATAGTTTTAAAATATAAACCTTTTTAAATATTTGAAACCTCTTAAACCTTATTTAATAATTTATTATCTAAATAATGACTTAAGGACTTAAACATTATCTTTTAGCCATCAAGTTGATCAGATTTAATGGCCAGAATGTCAGATCGATTGTGGCAAGTGGATGGTCTTTCAGGATGGTCTTTAGGTGGGTGCAGGGGATGGCTCTTAGGCTGTGTGGATGGGGGTCAGTGCCAGGCTATCATTTGGTAGACACCATTCGAGGCACTCGTAATGCTGATGACATCGGTGCCAGACTTGCACTCAGTGTCAGTGGCAGCTCTCGGGGCCATCTTGCGCAGGCGGCGCATCTCATCAGGCTGGCAGGAATGTCTAAGGATATAGATACGGTTAGACCGTTATACGTGGTTATACGGGGGCAAGGGAACAAGGGTACAAGGGGATGGGTGCCTCGGAAATGAGGGCAACAAGAGAATAATGGCGTCGCCCGAGAAGGATACACACACTGTGGCAGGAACGCAGCAAGGAGGCAAGCATTTTGTGTTGACTAATGATTTACAAAATATCCTGCTGAGCTGCCGTCATATGCAAGGCACACAACAGGAGGACAGGAGGACACCACTTGCTCTCGTCTCGTCTTACACTGAGAGAATATCCTGGAGGGAGAGCTCCAAAGTGCATTCTTGGAAGCTTGAAACTTTCCCGGCAAATTCTGGGAAGCTTCTGTTTCTGTAGGGTACCCGGCTTTTCCATGCAAAAAGGATATTAATAAAGTACCAACAATATCCTTGAACTGTTTCTCAGGTTTCTATGAAAGTTTTCTTTCTCGTTTCCAATAAATAATAATAATATCTCTCAGTGTCGCCGAGTGTAGCCTTTTTTTTCTTTCTGGCTTTTTATCCCTCGATTTGAAGGCAATTACCAGCCAGGCAGGCAGCCAGGATCCGAAAGCCAAGGAGCAACATTCAACAGGGTAGCAGCGGTGCGGTAGTGGAACAGTGGGTGGGATCGGATCAATGTCAACAGCCCCATCTTGTCTGGTCTTCAATTAGAGCGGATCCGAGTGCAATCAAAATCGTATCGCAGCTTGCGGTCGCAGGATGAGACGAGTCTCGTAGCCAGTAACCAGTAACCAGTATCCTGTATCCTCCTGTATCCTGCTGTATCCTCAGGCATCGAGATGCCCGGCCTCGAATGTGTAACCATGTCTAACACATTATTTACACAATACGCCCAAGTTAATTGGTGGCCAGGCCAGGCACTCGTTCTCGCATCAGACAGGACTCTCACATACATCTACATCTATACATAAAGCAAACACACATACATAGACACGCCATAAGGACCTTCCATCCTTCGTCAAACCATCAAACTGTGCGCAATTAATTATTTGTCATTGGTTTCTCTTACTCTCATTTATATATATATTTATTTATTTTCGATATCGTCTTGTACATATATGTACCTATAATATATAGTATATATATCGACGATATCTTTCAAGGATTATTTACATTAAAACACTTGGAAATTGTCAATCAAATTTATGGCCATACTCGAGATTTATTCTGGGAGAAACCTCAAGCCTGATTGGCAAAAGGATATTAATGAATTTTGCAGCCACAGGATATTAATGAGTTTGGTTTTATTTATTCTCGAAATTTCTCGGCTAATTGATTTTTCTAGAGAAACCAAAAAGGACATCGAACTTTAATTCCTGCCAAAAACACAATAAATTTCGATGTCATTTGAGCTTTTCAAATTGATGATTGCTTTGTTGGACATTATTCTCTGTTTGCTTTTTATTTTTTTTTATTTTTTTTTTGCCATTTTTCCAACACCATTGTCCTGGCTATTAAGACGCAGGACTTTCGGCATTCATTTTCAACTCAATATTGACCAAGTCTAAATATTCGAATGTTTGTTGTTGGTCAGGATTTCTTCCTTTTTTTTGCAGGATTTTTTGCTTCTCTTTCATCAGAGAGTTCGTTGTCCTGTGAATGGTCCTGACTTTAAGTCCTGGAAGTTGCCTTTTTTTGGTGAGCTTATAATTTGGTTATAATTTTTATGAAAAAAAAAAAGCACTCTTAAGAAATGGAAATTATTAAAAAGGAAGCAAATTTTTCGTATTTTTCGTAGAAATTATTCTTTATTACTAATTTTTCTTTAAAGTGTAATCTTTTATTTTCTTGAAGGCGCTAAAAATGATTTCCGGACTCGACTTATAAACTCGAAAATTTGATTATATTTTTACTTTATTTGCTTTCTTTCCCTTCATTTTGGCTTTTTACCTTTTGGCCATTTTTTTTTCGACCTGGCCAAAAAAGGGAAAACAGGTAAAAACTATGAAGGATATATATATATATATATATATTTCCATGATTTGCAATTAAATTTACTTTGTTGGAGTTTTGTTGGAGCGGCGCGTGTAATTTGATGAGTTTAACCTTTTTTTTTTTTTTGGGAGGAGAGTTGCCTTGGCAATTGGTAAAAATAAATTAACAATAACAATAATAACAACAACAACAAAAACAACAACAAGAACATCATTTGATTGAAATAATAAACAAAATTCTCTATATCGACTATAGAATAGATTTTTTTTTTGGGGGCCAAATATTCGTTTTAAGGCTGGGATTTTTTAATTGATTTTATATCAAAGGTGCTCTCGGTAGACTATTTTCAATGCTAACCCCCTCGCCCCCCTTCTTTTGGTGATTATTTAACCCCTTCCATGGTCGGCGGGTAATTAAAGCACATTAATATTTCAGCATTAACAACCTTCGATGCTTTTGTTTGCCTTTGACAGCCGCAACTACACAGAGCGAAAAAAAAAAAAACACCAGAGAGAGTGGGTGGGTGGGTGAGAGATACCCAACCACCCACCCACCAAAAGCTAGATAAATATTTGCCATAAAAATAATTGTTGTTATTAGTGAATGGTGTTGGTGGTGCTGGTGGTGCTGGTGTGGTGTTCATAAACCCTAAATGCGCATTCTTTGGCTTTTATTGTTTATAAACAAATAAGACAGCTAATAAATAAATCAAATTAATTTCGATAACACCCAAAAAGAGAGGGAGTATCTAGAATCTCTAGATACTTTCCAGATGCGACTCTGCGTTCTGCGTTCTGCGTTCTTCGATATCGATAACCAAATCATCCTTGAAGCTTAAGCTTTTTTTAAGGTTCAAATTCATTGATGACCTCGCCCATACAATGTAAATAAAATAAAAATCAAAATCAAAATCAAAATCAAAATAAAAATCAAGCCAATTGTATGCAAAAATAAATCATTATGTAATTACGCAGCTCCACACAGAAAATTGACTAACTAAACAAAATGTCCGCACGTGTAATGGGAGGAAATGTGTTTACGATGCGATGTCTGGGTCTGGGTCTGGGTCTGGGTCTGGTTCCTCCTTCTCCATCCTCCATCCTCGACACCCGTCTGGTGCGTGGGAGGCGGGCGGCCCGCCTGGAATGCCATTCAAATGACAGACCAAAAATAGATATAGCCAGGCCGAGTAGTATTGCAGCCGAAACCGAAACCGAAATTCCGAAAGTAAACAAAATAAATTGGATTAAAGTTTCGGCGGAGTCGAGTACCAGGATTTGATTTGGTAAAATTTTCCAGGAATTATAAGGAATTTTTTTAGACACAAACTTTACTTTTTTTTTTACTTCAAAGAAATTGAAATTATAATAATTTTGTGTTTATTTTGAGTAAAATTTCAAGGCTGTTGAGTTTCCCGATTATTAGAGTTGCTTAAATTAGTTTATCGATAAATATCGACTAAAAAAAACAAAGCGATATCAAAACGAAAGCCAAGCATGAAAAGTTATACGATTTCTAGATATATCTCCCAAACCCATTAATAATCCCGTTTTTGTTTTTTTTTAAATAAACAAAGTACATTTATTTATTTTATTTTGTAAAGGTCCAAAAAAATATTACATATTTTTACAAAAACTTTGGCCTAAACGATGATCAGAGCCCGGCAGAGCCCACGCGGAAATTGAAGCTTCGAGGCTGGCTTTGCCGGAATGCAAATTTTGGGGGGATAGCAAAAAGATTCCTCGACCTGCCAGAGTCCTGCAGAGTCCTCGAAGGCTTGATGGAGAACGTAAATTGAAGAGAGACAAAAGGACAGGACACATAGGACTAGTAACAGAGGACCCTCGAAGGATGCCCGTCTACTCGTCATCCCTTTCCAGAGCAGCCCTCTGCTCGCGAGCCAACTCGATCCTCTCCATGCGCTCGTGAGCCTCGCGTGCCATCAGCTGGATGAAGCGAATGTCGCCGCGGACCTTCTCGGTGCGTTTCTGGAAGGCGGTGAGGAGGTCGCGGGTCTCCTGCAGCTGCTGGTGCATCAGGGTGATCCTCGGGGTCTCCTCAATGAGTCGCTGACGCACTCGGGCAATGAGCTCGCGCCGCAGTTCGGGATCAAGGTGCATGCCCGAAACGATCTCGTCATCCTCGTGGCAGTATCTGGCTTGGACTTCAGCCATGTCCTTTTCTTTGACCTGGGATGGTTCGGGTTTCTCCTCCGGTTTATCCTTCGGTTTGTCCTCTGGTTTATCCTTCGGTTTGTCCTCAGGTTTCGGCTTCTCAGCCGCCGGTTTCTTGTTGGAAACCATCTCCGGTTCTAGCTTATCCTTGTCTTCGTCCTCATTCTTCTCCGCGCCCTCGACTTGCTTCTTCTCCTGCTCGTCCTCTTCACTGAGCTTGGTGAAAGCTGCTGTCTCTGCAATTTGCTCCTTGACCGCCTGCATGTGCCTCTCGACCATTTCGCGGACTGTGGCCGTGATCCCGGGGTAATCATCCAACGAAAACTCTATGTTGTCCATATCGATTCCGATTCCGATATCGCTATCGAGTTGATGGAAAATTTAGTTTGTGTTTTATGATTTGTTAAAAATTTAGAATTTTGATATCTGCTTTTCGTTCGAATTATTTATTTATTAAATATTTGGTGGAGAGAAAAATGTGTGTATTGTTCACAACGAGTTCCGGTGGAATACTGAAGGCTTGTCGGGCTGGACATCGGGGCTAGGCTTTGACAGATGTCAGGGCCAGGTCCAAGGCTTGCTTGTTTTTTAGAAATTTGTTGTGAAAGTACTTTGAAGAGGGAAATATTTAAGAAGTAGCTAAAAATATGGGTGTCCTTCGACCTCTTTGGAGTTCATTTCGGGATCCCTACTTAATCCAAATAGCTCTGACCATACCTGAGATTATCTCATCCTGACACATTTTCCATTCAAAGCGTCATCGGGTTTTAGTTTCCATTTTTTTTCCCTGCAATTCCTGGCACTTTCGGTAATCATTCAAGTGTCACTGCTGCGAGTTTTTCCACCATTTCCACGCTCTCCAATGATCTAGTTTTATCCTCATCCTCATGCTCCGCCCCCTCGCAGGTGAAGGTCGCTGTGGAGTCCAGGAGTCCGGGAGTCCGAGAGTCCTGGCGATGATTATTTGATTAAGCGACAGCTACTAAGCTGATTACGTTGCGTATACGTAATGCTGGCCACGCCTTGCACCTCCCATTACTGGGGGGGGGGGGATGCACTTAAAAGGACACGGCTAATCAAAGTGGGAGGACTCTAGGGGTGGACTCTGCATTGGGAAAAACTAAAACCTAAAAAAATGGAATGCATTTTTTTATAAAGAATAAAAGAGGTGTAAAGGATAACAAGGATAAATTGTAAGGATACTTATTTTTGTTATCCTTAATTTGGTTTTAAAGTTTATTATCCTTTTTTTTTAAAATTTATTCCCTGTGTACTGGATAGTTGCCTTTATTCCTCTCGATTGCAAAATGGTTCTGGTGTCGGATGTCGCAATGGCGTCACTGTTTGTCCATTCAGGTGAAGGTTACCTGTCCGGTTCGTCCTGAATCCTCTTCCCTCTTCTGCCCTCTGACCCCCGTGCAAGTGCTTTGGCCATTCGGTTAATTAGTGCAATTGAAGTAGCTGGCTCGTAAATACGTTGCACTTCATGGATTGCATGGATTGGCCCAAAAATTTATGGCATCAACGTTTCCAGGAACTTACATTTTATTTGCCAGGATATTGGATATCGGATATCGGTTATCGGATATTGGATACAATAATGACGTAACAATGGCAAACCTTGGGTTTTTAAATATTTGTAAAAAAAAATGTCACAACTATTATTATAATAGCCTTCAAGGTCGAGGAAATCCCCCGCTTATTTGCTTACCGCATTGTCTGGCCAAAGGGGCGTATACGCAATACCCGCCCACTATACACCCACCCACCCATCCAATTCCACCTCGACAAAAAAAAACAAAGAATAATAACAACGTTGACAATAAAAGCTTGCAAATTGAATAAACTGTAACTGTAAATGTATTTTTTTTTTTGTTATTTTTTATTTTTATTTTTATTTCATTTGCTGGGAAATATCCGAGAGTTTTTTGTTCCATTTTTTGCACAGACAGTGTGTGTAATTAATGCGCTTACAAAGTATTAAAAATGAAATTATGCTCGCGGCTTACACCTTAAGCTGAGGGGGGCAGCGAAAGAGAGGGGTAGATGACAATAGAAAGAGACAAAAGGCAAGGACTCTGTGGAAATGAAAATGAAAATCCTGGAAAAATGAAAATATTGAAAAAATTAAAATGTTGGAAAAAGAAAAATGCTGAAAAATGAAAATGTTGGAAAAACACAAATGTTGGAAAACGGAAAATGTTGGAAAAAGAGAAAATGTTGGAAAAAGAGAAAATGTTGGGAAAAGAGAAAATGTTGGAAAAAGAGAAAATGTTGGAAAAAGAGAAAATGTTGGAAAAAGGAAAATGTTGGAAAAAGGAAAATGTTGGAAAAAGAGAAAATGTTGGAAAAAGAGAAATTGTTGGAAAAAGAGAAAATGTTGGAAAAAGAGAAAATGTTGGAAAAAGGAAAATGTTGGAAAAATAAAAATGTTGGAAAAATGTTGGAAAATGGAAATGTTGGAAATACGAAAATGTTTAAAAAATGAAAATGTTGGAAAAAGAGAAAATGTTGGATAAAGAGAAAATGTTGGAAAAATGAAAATGTTGAAAAAAGGAAAATGTTGGAAAAAGGAAAATGTTGGAAAAAGAGAAAATGTTGGAAAAAGAGAAAATGTTGGAAAAAGAGAAATATTGGAAAAAGAGAAAATGTTGGAAAAAGAGAAAATGTTGGAAAAACACAAATGTTGGAAAAAGAGAAAATGTTGGAAAAAGAGAAAATGTTGGAAAAATGAAAATGTTTAAAAAAGGAAAATGTTGGAAAAAGGAAAATGTTGGAAAAAGAGAAAATGTTGGAAAAAGAGAAAATGTTGGAAAAAGAGAAAATGTTGGAAAAAGAGAAAATGTTGGAAAAAGGAAAATGTTGGAAAAAGAGAAAATGTTGGAAAAAGGAAAATGTTGGAAAAAGGAAAGTGTTGGAAAAAGAGAAAATATTGGAAAAAGAGAAAATGTTGGAAAAAGAGAAAATGTTGGAAAAAGAGAAAATGTTGGAAAAAGAGAAAATGTTGGAAAAAGGAAAATGTTGGAAAAAGAGAAATATTGGAAAAAGAGACATTGTTGGAAAAATAAAAATATTTAAAAAAAATAAAAATATTGAAAAAATGAAAATGTTGGAAAAAAGCGAAAATGTTAAAAAAAAGAGTAAAAGTTGGAAAAAATGGAAACGCCAGAAAATGAAAAGGAAATTATTTTGAATGAAGGAAAAGCTAGAGGAAAATGTTGGCCAGAAAAAAAGTTGAAAGTTCGGAAAACAAAACAGAAAACAGGAAAAAAAAAACGAAACGAAAGGAAACAAAAAAAAAGAAAAAGTAAAGCCGTCGTGCACGGAATTACAACTTTTCGATGAAAAGTTTTTTGATGGAAAACTTGGCTGCTGTTGGCATTTCCATCAGGACCGAAAAACGAGACGAAATGAGATGAACTCCTTTCTTCCTGCCACACACACACACACAATATATACTATACTATTATATACAATATACTATATATTATATACTATATATTATATAATACATAACTATAATATATTGGCAAAGAATCGTACAAGTTTTTGGAAAAAAAAAAAACAAGCTTCTGGTTCTGACAATTGCCTTGCCACTTGGCTGCTCCAATTTGTAACTTGATCGCCGTATATATCTTATAGAAAATATATCCGATATATAATATATATACTTGTACAGCATTCCAAACTATGGTATTTCTTTGCTGTCCCCGAACTCTGACCTTTCGAAATTCAAACTCAAAGCAAATTAAAAACTTGTCCCATTTTGTAATTCAATTTGTTGGGAAATTAATTTTATTTTTCAAATTGTTTGCAGATGGTTCAGGTTCAGGTTCTCAGATATTTTAGTTTCGAATTAGAAAAAAGAACTCTAAAAAAACTAATTTTAAGCTTTAATATTTAAGAAAGCTATGTACAGAATTAGCATAGATTCTTAACCCGATTCAGTAAGAGAATGATTTGAATATTTAATCAGGATATAATGGCTGTTAACTTTGCCCCATTTGGGACAGTTTTAGATGTAATGGGGTTTACGTATCGCATGTCGCCCGGCCGCTCTGACCTTGCTTTCTATTTTCTATTTATATGGCAAAGCGAAAGTAAATCAATTCAATTAAAAGCTCATCAAATATAATTGTGCAAAGGCAATCGATAAAATGTCTATTAGAGCTGCTCACTTAGTCACAGGCAGCTCGATTCCCATGTCCGTTTCCCAGGACTCATACCTCGTCCTCTCTCTCTCTCTCTCTGCTTTGTTTTGTTATTGTTATTGTTGCCTGCCTGCCTTCTGGCCACTTTGTGTCCCATAAACATAAGCGAACATTTTACGAGCTCAACGAAATTATCGACAAATTAGTATAAATGCCTCCTGCCTCGGGAAGAAAACAAAAAAAAAAAAAAACAAGGAAAAAAAGAGTTGCTTGTCTTTCCAAAAAAAAAAATGTAAATATTCTTATTATAAAAAAAAAAAAGAAAGTGGACATGATTCGGATGCGGATGCGGATGCGGATTCGGTTTGCCCTTACTGTTCCCTTAAAGCTCCGAGAAAATCTTGGAAAACCCCAGAAACCAAAACCCCGAAAACCCCAAACCTTTGTCAAATCAAAATACGCAAATTGTGTCTTTCTCTTTGAATATTTTAATATACTTTTCCGGAAGGGTAGCCATGACTATAGGGTAGAGCTTGTTAGGCATTCAAAAAAAAAACAGGATATTCGATATTCCTAGAGGGTCTGAGAGAGGCTTTTTTTTTCTAGAAAGTCTTCTTAAAAAAAGATTTAAATTTAATTATTTATCCTTATTTTAACATTAAAACTTATGCTTTATCTTTATATTATAATTAAAATTATTAATTAATCTTAAAACTAAGCTATTTTTAAAAATGTTTTACATTTTTTTTAACACATTTCTTGTGAAAAACTTTTGTCCTGTTTTCGTGCTTTGTTTTCCTTTTGGTTTTTGCTTCTCCATTGTCATATATTTAATATGCACAATTTCACGCAAGGACCAAGGACACTCCAGTTAAGAACAGGGACAGGGACAAGGACAGGAACAGGGAGGGAAAAGGTTCTCCTGGAAAGGGCATCCCGAACCGTTTTCGGGGCAGTGCTGCGTCTGTTCCTGATGATGTATTGTTTTGATTCGGGGAATTGGAAGTTTTTCACGGCCTATGAGGCTAAAAATAACTCACCGCTGCGTGCCACATCCGTATCCTACCGTTTGGCATATATTTGCCACATGCCTCCCCTCCTTGGAATATCAGCAGACGAGCCCAGCCACTGCGCCAAAAGCTGCAAGCCACATGACAGTGGGGCCAAAAGCCTATTTTTTGGGGGCCAAACACTGGGAGAAAATACTCTTGTTTGTTAAGAAAAAACAAGAGTATTTCTATATTTTTCTTTATTTTTATTTATTTTTTTTATGGTATTTTTTTTAAAAGCATTTATTATTATATTTAAGTGATATATTTTTATGGAATATTTAAACTTAATAAAAATTCTAGTTTTAAGTGCAATTTTTTATTTTTTATATAATTTATAAATTATGAATTTTCTTCGAGTGGCCTCTGCTGTCAATGTTATTTCCTTTGCTTTTATTTTATTTTCATTTATTTTATTATTTTCCTCCTTTGTTTTGGTTCACCGTCCCTCCCTCTCTGCTTTCTACACTTTCCTTTTGTTTTAGTTTGTCTGTTTTTTTTTTTCTTTTTGCTTGCTTTCTTCCTTTCTTGCTTTTTTTTTTTTTTTTTTTTTTTGTCTTGGATTCCGTTTAACTTCTTTTGACAGTTGCTGACAGTTTGTTTGAAGGATGCCCGCGCTGTCGCTCCGCCCATCATTCGGTTTTGATTTGCCTGCGCCACGCCCACCCAGACCTTCGGCCCCTCTGGCCACGCCCCCATCCTTTCATCCTCTCTTATTTTTTTTTTTGTTTTTTAGCTGGGTTTTGGTTTTGATTTTGGTTTCGGTTCGGCTGCGACACCCCACCTTCTTGCAGGATTCTTCGCTTTTTGTTGACGGATGGTGCGTGCCTAAGCGAGTTTCTGCTCCCAGGACTTTGCATATTCCCACGCATCACGTATCCGCCATGGGGTACCTGTCTGTCTGTCTGTGTGCGAGTGTGTGTGTGTGTGTGTCGGGGTGTGTGTGGCACAAATGATATTTGTGGCACAAGTGGTTCGGTGTCAATGGAAACTTTCATTATGAAACAATCAACGCAGGACGAGAAAAAGATTTAAATGACCTTTAATTTGTATTTAAAAGTGGGAAGGGAAGGTTTTCTGGAATTTCTAATGGTGCGCCAGTACCGGGTATTAAATAATACCAGATTTCAATTATTTGATTTTATTATTAAAAAATTCATTAAAAATTCCCATTAAAAAACATGTTTTTCTTTATAAACTTTCCAACTATTCCATCGAGGCTCGTTTTGTACTGTTACCCGGTACTTTTTAAGCAACTTGGAAGAATGCTAAGTACAGGGTATCAAATAATACCAGATTCCAATTATTTAATACTTTCTTTATTAAAAATTTTCCCCTATAAAAATATGTTTTCCTCCTCCAACTTGTATTCCATCCAACTTATTTACAAACATATTTTTTGCTCTCTTCCGAAAGAGAGATGCTCGAAAACATATTTTTCCATAAATGGAATGAAAATTACTTGGAAATCAACTAAATACCGTAAATAGCATATCCTGTTTTCATATCCTTCGTATATATGGTATGGTTTGTATTCCCATAAAGGCCGGCTTAAATAAATATTTGTGTTGTTTTTCTTGTTTTAATTAAATGAACAATTTTCACATTTGACATCGCCATTTCAGGAAACTATGCAGAGCTCGACACACACATATCCTGTGGCAGAAATTTTAGCGGAAAAGTAATAGAAAGTTGAAGGAGTTTATTCATGTTTTCATTCCTCGTACGAGGACATTGCAGCTGGCAAGTTGATAAGTTATTTGGTTTATTTCCTGTCACTTTGTTTGCAATGCAAAATGCGTTTTTAGCAAAAATCCTTTTCCCCAGGGCATCTCTCTCTCTCTCACTCACTCTGCTGGCCATAAACGAGGACTCGTTTATCGGTTGTAATTACTTTTGGGTCCTGAAAGTCATCGGGTGTACTGGAACAAAAAGTTGTTTGCGTTTAAAAGAACATTTACTTTCAAAATAATACTAAATAATACTACAATTTAAATACTAAATAGATTGAGAAACAAAAAAGTGTTTAATTTTTAGTATTTTTTTTATAATTCTTCCAACATTTTTTTCCCTTTCTTTCGCCAAGTGGCTTTCTAAAGGAAGAGAGAGGAATGTATTTAGCTTTCGGTTTTGGATTACCTTTCCCTTGTCCGTTTGATTGATGTAATTGAGCGAGGGCTTGATTGATTGACCAACTGATTGACTGACTGACTCAGTGCATGAGTCGCGGGCTTGCAGTGCCATCAAATTTGATGGATGCCTGGCGCCAGCAAGGTCAACTTGTGTGACCCTTCTAAGGCACACTGTCTCACCCCTCACCCCTCCTCAATCTCTCAATATTTCATTTGTGCAATCAGTGTTCACTGTTCGAATACTTGTTGTTGTCTGGTATTTTGGTATTTTCCGTTGTTGTTCGTTGTTCGTTTGGGGGGACCGGGACCCCTTGGACACTCAAATATTTTAGTACCTGCGATTCGAGTTCGAGTTCCCTTTGCTTGTCTCATCAAATATTTAAATGCCAATTTCACAAATATTGTATGGCCGGCAAATTCAATTTCGTTAGTGTAATGGCCACAGCCAGCCAACAATAAAAGGACCAACAGAATCAGAACCAGGACAGCGAATAAATAAATCTAAATCCAAAAGCATCTCAAGACCAGCTCGAGAAATAGAAAAGGAAATTTTTTACAAAGGGATATTACAAACTGATATTACAAAACTAAAAATACCAAAACAAAAATAAATTCATATTAAAAAGTATGAATAGTATGAAAAGTATGAAAAGCAGAATATGTATGGCAAGGACATGCAATGGAAAAAAAATACCACATGTTTAAAGGGATTTAAAATAAATTGAAAAGCTAATAAGCTAATAAGGATAAGTTTCTTGATATCTTTTTTATTTTAAAAATAGTTCATATTCATTTCCATAAACCCAGTTCCAGGAATAAATTAATTAAACGGATTAAAACCTCAGCATAACCTTGCAACTTTCCTCTCTTACAAGTATTACTAACGAGTTCGTGGAAAAAGTATTTATAGAGATACTTTCCCCGCTATAGAGTCGTATTCGCGGATATTTGGTTAAGCGATCTATAAATACATGCAACAAGAGGCAGCAAAAGGCAGCCAGTGGCAGCAAGAGGCAGCAAGGGGTAGCAAGAAGCAGCAAGAGGCAGCAAGAGGCAGCAAGAGGCAGCAAGAGGCAGCAAGAGGCAGCAGGGCGATGGCTGACAAGCTTTATGGCCGCAAAGTATGCAATAATAAATTGAGCAATTGTCGCTGGGGGCAAGGACGAAGGAAAGGATGGCACCACCGCCCAGGACTGTAGGCGGGGCTCGCTGCCACTTGGCGCGCACGTAATGAGCATATTTATAGCACACTTCTCGGCGTACGTGAGTCTCTCACTGAATATATCCTGGTAGATGGTCCTGGTGTGTGTCCTTTGAGGAAAAGTTTATGCAAGTTATTTTTACCCCCAGCCCCCGCTTTGGATCCCTTAACGCTTCGGATTTTTCCCAAATTTCCCAACACACACGCATCGATACGGTGGCACAGGTGTTGAGGCGTGGCACTTGGGGAAAAAAAAATACCAGGAGGATCCATTGTCATATACGGAATGCACTTGAATAAATTTTTAGTTGCTTGAAATCGTAAAATCGGGAAGAAAATTCACTTTTCCAGCTTTCCTTTTTTTTGTTTTTATTAAATTTATGAAATTTCCATGAATTATAATAATTTTCATCTAAAAAAATAAAATATTAAAGCTAAAAAATACTAAAAACTAAAAGAAATTGAATAAAAATTAATTTCAAAAAAAAGAGCCCTCCTCCTCGATTCTCATAGGTTGTACTTAATCAGCATCAGAATTAAAGAAAATACTTTGAAAAATACTAAAATACTAAAAAAATACTGAAATACTAAAAAAATACTGAAATACTAAAAAAAATACTGAAATACTAAAATACCAAAAAAAATACTAAAAACCTTAAATTTCTCCAAAGAATCGTTGAAACACCTTTTTTCTCTCAGTGTCGATACTGAGTTATATGAAAGCATTTTCTAAGGCCTCTGCCGTTTTCATTTGCCTTCGTGTTGTTCTTTTTCCCTTCTTGTTTTCCTTTCTGCCCCTTTTCTGTGCCCTTCTTTCTCCTGCTTTCTCCTGTTTGCTCCGTTTTCAACCTTTCTCCCAGGACTCCTGCATTTAATGGTCGCGCATCCTTTCGGATGAATTCAAGTGCTTCGATTTCGCAAAATTTTGCACTGAAGTGGGTTAGAAAAGTGTCAGAGACATGCCATTAAAATTATGTGTATTCAAGGGCTTTCGATAGTTTATAATACTAGAGAAGTTTGTTTAAGATTTTCAGATTTTATCGAGTAAGAATTTTATCAAGAAAAATTATATCAAGTATTAAAAAGGGATTTTCCCTAAAATTGTGACAATCTTCCCATCCATTAGAGGTCTCATTTTTTTAAACGGAGTGCATTGTCAAAGCCTCTTCCTGCGTCCTTAGTCCTTCGTCCTTCGTCCTTGGCGGTGCTTTTGTTCGCTAATTCGCCAGCTCAATTCTGTTCCCGAAAGTTCAAAAGCGCAAAGAGCGTAAATTCATTAAACATTTGTGGGGCGGGCGTGAAAGTATTTTATTTTTTGTTCACTTTTTAGAGTCCTGTGGGTGTTGTTGTTCTTGTTGTTGTTGTTATCCTTAGACACACACACATGTGTGTGTGTTGGTGTGTCTGACTAACGAGCTCTCCAAGTTTAACAATGAGCGAAATTTCGCAGCTCATTGAATTTGAAGTCATGTGTGACATGACAGCGGAAGAAATCACGGTTCTCAAAGCAGCGCCAAATAATCAGTCACTGAAAGCTAAATATATATATATATAAAAGTGGGCACTGGGACACTGGGAGGGGGGCGTGGCAAGCGGATAAATGTCACACAAAGGACTCCGACACCCGTGAAGTGTGTCTCTGTCACAGAAAATAAGCTTGTCAAGGTTCTTTATGTAAATAAATACTGAAAATTACCCAAGCCAGACCGACAAATTTATTTATTCTTAATTTAAATATTAGATAAGGCGTGTAATAATAATTTTAATTCAATTTGTTTTCGAATGTTTATTCAATTTTAATCACCGAAACGTAAATCTAGAGTTTTTTTTTTAACAATTAGAAGTAGATTTAAAACTAAATTTAAAGGGACTTTTTAAGAATAATATTAGAATATATTTACTTTATAATTTGTTTCTTTCATTCACAAAAATTGACTTCAATTTAAAGAGTTTTACTTTTGCAAATCTTTTAAAAAAGTCTCTTAAGTCTTCCTATCATTTATTTCCTTTGAAATACAAGCAAAATTTATTGATCTAATTTAAACAGTTGTTTGTGGAAATGAAAATGATAAGGCCAGGTGGAAATGTGAAAAAGAGTCAAAGTCAGGTGCACGAGGCCATGGCCATGGTTTTTCATTTTTTTGGGGAGGTTTTTTTTCCGTGGTGCTGCTGGGAAGTCCCCAAAGTGCCACCAAATCGAATCGTCTAACAGAAATGGAAAGGTGTAGGAGAAAGCCCCTCTGGCAGTAGAAACTGTGACCATGGCCCTGACAATGTCGTCAGTCGCTAATTCCATTAGTCGTCGAAAGCAGATATTTCTTGGCTTCCGGCTGTGGCGATTTTCCGTAGTTCAGTTTTCTGTCAGCTATCAGCCGGGTCCGTAACTGTTCCCGTATTCCCATCACTTTGCAGTCCAGCGTCCTGTGAGTCTTAGGTCCTGCGTCTTACATCCTGCAATGATTTGCATAAATCTCCATCTGGTGGCAAAAGTTTTCTGATTGCCGCCACAACGTCAAAGGCTCAACTTTAAAGTGCATTTTTATTCCTCTTTTTTTTTTTTTGTGAAAAAATAAATTGTTTTTTTTTTTTTTTTTAAATTGTGTCAGTGGAAAAAATCGTTAAAATTGTCTAATTTAATTTGTTGGTTTTTTTTTTTTTAATGTGAAAAGTGTGCGTCACCAATTACCAATTGATTGGATTCGTGCCTCATTTCGTTGCAAGAACACATTCCACTTCAATTGCTTAGATTTTGTTTAAAACTTTTGTTAAAGCCTGAAAAAGATTCTCTAAATAATTGATTTGCAAACATTTAGCAAAAAAAAAACCGAATTGCAAATAAAATTTCTTGATGCGAGAGTCTTCATGGACAAACGAATGAATTTTATTGAATTTTTATTGTGTCTTGTCTGAATGAAAGTGCAGAGAAAAAAATAGGGTAGAGATTTCTAGTAAATTTTAGACATTTCTGACAAAAGTCAGAAGAGTTACCTCTAGTCTTAAGTTTAAAAAATAGAATCATTCTTTCTCTATAATAAAAATACACATTCATCTAATATAACAATTTTTCCCTCACTGTAAACTGGCCAAGCCACAAGCCACAGGAGGATTATTATTTCAAGAAGACCTGCCAAGTCTAATGGCCTTTTCTGTTTCTTCTAATTGCAGCTGAATCGCAAAAAAAGCTTCTAAAATAAATATAAAAATAAATAAAAAACGTAAATCTGAAGCAAAATTTAAAAGGAAAATCGAAACAGAATCGAACTAAGTTCAATTATTCTGAACATTTCCTGTTTTATTTAATTTTGTCCTGCGAAAAACAGACAATGTGATCAACAATAAATGCAATTGTAAATATAAACTTATATATATTTAAAAAAAAAAAAACAAAAAATAAAAAAACACACACACACATATATACCATACAATAATCGTTAATCGATTGTCCATAATCGCTTATCGATAGACAGCAAATGAGATTATCGAAAATGTCCAAGAGCCAATTTTGAACTGCAGGACAGATCCAGATCTGGACTAGATATATCTATATATATATATCGCATGAGAACGGAGACATTTATGTGTTGTTCCGGTAACGGAAAGGAAACGGAAACGGAAACCGAAACGGAAACGGAAACGTCAACCGAAACTGAAACTGAAACGTTTGAGAAAACGGAAACGGAAACAGGAATTGGAACCGAAGCGGAAACGGAAACGGTAGCGGAAACGAGAGCGGAAACGGAAGCGGTAGTGGTAGCTTTAGCGGAAACAAAAATCAAATTCAAAGCCGGAAGTGAGCAATAATGACCAAGAAGTACGAGTTCGATTGGATCATTCCGGTGCCACCGGAACTGACCACGGGCTGTGTCTTCGATCGCTGGTTCGAGAACGAGAAGGAGACCAAGGAGAATGACTTCGAGAGGGATGCTCTGTTCAAGGTGGACGAATACGGATTCTTTTTGTACTGGAAAAGCGAAGGAAGGGTAAGTTGTTCGTTAAAATTCTTTAAAAATATAATATTATTTAATATTTAATGCTATATTTTGTATCCTGCAGGATGGCGATGTCATTGAATTGTGTCAAGTGAGCGATATTCGTGCAGGCGGCACGCCAAGGGTGAGTACTTTTTCTATTTTTCAAAAAAAAAAAAAATTACGTATACGCCTCGTTGGTTATTTTTAACTTCCGAATGTTGGTATATTAAGTATACGACTAGTTGTTTCCTTTTTTCTTCCATCAACAAAGAACCCCAATTAAATTTATATAATCAAAGAGGATGACATTTTAAAATGCTTGGTAACTTACTTTGTGGAGAAAGGCTTTCTGTTGCCACTGCCATTGCCTGTTATCTGCTTTCTCTTTTTGCAGTGACACCTGTCATCCAGGGTCCTGCGTTCTGCCTTCTGCGTTCTGCGTCCTGTGTCCTTTTCCGTTGCCCTTCCGGCCGTTCGCAGTTTTACTTTCATGCCAAGTTTTGACTGAGTGCAGTTCCTTGGCTTATCCTTTCTTTCTGTGTTGCCAGGATGAACTATTACAAAGCCATAAAACTGTCGCCTGTGTGTGCGGCAGTGTGTGGCACTGTGTGTGGGAGTGTGTTTCTAGGGGTGTGTAGGTTAATGTGTCAATATGTCACTTTTGCTCTCAATTGTTTTCAGCCAACATTTGCGGATCGGATCAAAGTCGCCGTCTTCGACTCGAAACGCATTTGTTCCCTGCGCTAGATTTATTGTCACCAACCGACCGACCGACCGACCGACCGACCGACCACGCCTAGTGCCTCTTTCCTTTTTTTTTTATTTATTCCCACCAGCTGGACATTGAGGGGGGCAAGGAAGGGTCCTGGGATAGATAGAGTGATGTATTTGTGTTTGTCTGTCGACGTCTCCTAAATGAAATTTATGACCAAGGCGAACAGCAACAGCCCGAAATGAACCACCATTTGCGCCATCCAACCTATCCATCTATATAGTCCAGTCACATACATATATAGGATATATCTAGGTATATATATCTATATATCTATATATCTTCTATATAGGTATGGGTATTTATGGGCAATGCAGGTGGCGCTCTTCTGGGTCTCGAACTAATTTAGATTTGCTGTCCACTTTTCGTTTTTTGTTCCTTTGGTTTTTCCTCTCGTTTGACACACTTTTCCGAAGGACTGAAAGTGAAAGTGAAACTGAAACTAAACCCTGTCCCGGAGATGGAGATGAGTGCAACCAACTGGCAACTTGCAACTGCCACTGCCACAGCCTCTTCTCTGCCACTCCAAAGGCCTTAATTTCCATTCCATCACCCTGCAAAGATACTGCTGTATGGTTTAAAAGGATTTTTTAAAGGAATATAAAAGGTTGTTGTTTCAAAAGGATATATAATGGATATGTCCCAGTATCTAATCACTTTTTAGGGCAACTCCGTGTGTAAGGTTTTCTACTTTCTTTGGTTTAAGAAACACTTGAAACTTCGTTTTCCGTAAATCTGCATTCAAAGTTTTGGAAAATGCAACAAAAAAATTGTCGACCCATTTTTTCCGAATTTTTTGAAAGGGGTACCATCATGTTTTTTTGCAAAAATCGACTTAGTGTGATTTTGACGCTTTTCTTCCACTTTTTTATGAATATTTTGACCATTTCTGAACCGATTTTGGAATGGAATACCATTTTGAAATCAGAACTTCGTTTTCCGTAAATCTGCATTCAAAGTTTTGGAAAATAGAACAAAAAATTGTCGACTCATTTTTTCCGATTTTTGTAAGGGGTACCATCATGATTTTTTGCAAAAAATTTTTTTGATCCATTTCTCAAAGCTTTCGATAGTGTTCGATGGTCTTTGAAATCTTGAACTCAGAATGGTATTCCGTTTCTAAATCGGATGTGAAATGGCTGAGATATTCGCAAAATACTGGAAAAACATGATTTTTCTTGCCCAAGTCCTGGTCTTTAGAAATGCAGGCCAAATTCAAATATTTTGAATGTTTAAAAAGGATAACCTGAAAAATTTGCCACAAAAATTATCCAGCAGCTGGAAGAGACCTTCCATCCTTTCCATATACGAAAAGAAATCCAATATATTATATATATCCTGTTGCACATAGTTTCTATAATATTATAGCAATTTCCAGGTGAAAACACTGCGACAAGCCCTCTGTCGAGTCCTGCCAGTTATCCTGCTCCTTTGAATTGTATTTTAGCCCAGAGCAAGCCCTTTGAGTTGTGTGCATTTGGGTTTGCAGGTGCATCAGTGGAAAATGCAGTTGGGAAAGTGGCAGGGAAAAGGCTAGAGGGGAGCTCTGTATCCTCGAAGGGTCGATGGGGCATGTGGGGCATTGAGAAGGGAAGGCAAAAAAAACAGAAAAAAAAACTATGTGGCATCCAGGTGTGGTGGTCCAGTAATGCTTCCATTCAATCGTGAAGCGTTTGCCTTGGAATTGCTTGCCTTAAGCCCGAAAAAGTATGCTATGGCAGAGGGAAAATAAGGGACTTACAAATAAGAGGATCAAGTTCTGATACTCTTTGAATACAAATTGAATTCCTTGAGATTGAGATTTTCTAAAATCATTTTCTAAAACCAAAAACGTTATGCATTTTTATTACAAGTTTAAACAATGGAAACGTAAACGTTTTTAAATCAGAAACAGGAAATCTTTCGAGTTTCTTGTCTTAAATTTACTTAAAGGACTTTTCACTGTCCTGGGTTTTATTTATTCAGAACTTGAACTAGAAAACATTTCCCAACCCTTTAATGCGAGAGTGTGTGTGTGTGTGTGCCTGGCATCCTTTGATTCCTCTTGTTCATGTCCTTTGGCAAATTCAATTAAAATGCAAAATAAACACCAATGAGCAAAAGTTGCAAGAAATTCGCAAAAGGACACTGACAAAAAAAAAGGGTAGCTTCAAGGGAAGCTTCAAGCTATATAAATC
The DNA here is from genome assembly GCA_035047325.1 of Drosophila vallismaia. NCBI lineage: Eukaryota > Metazoa > Arthropoda > Insecta > Diptera > Drosophilidae > Drosophila > Drosophila vallismaia. Next base: position 6,214,860 of record JAWNPU010000025.1, on the reverse strand, counting down.
TTTCTTCTTTTCCCTTAAAAGGATCTTGATTTTTTTTTCGGTGTAAGTACCACAAAATTGTTGGCCACAAATGAGATGGCCAAAAGAAAACGCCAAAGGAGAAAAAGCAACAGACACAAAATGCAAAAACTTTTCAGCACAAAAAAAAAAAAAAAACGCCAAAAAGAGGATGAGGCAAAGTGTCTTTAAATGTGTGTCTCTCTGTCTCTGTGTCTGTGTGTGTGTGTATACACATATATATATATGTTGGTCTGTGTTGGTGTGCGTTTAGTGCTCTGCCATCACTTGAAATGTTTGGTCATCAATATTAAATCAGTGAGCGACACACACACACACACAGAGACAGACACACACTAACACACACACACACACGAGGAGTGGGTGTGAAAGAGATGGGACTTGAGTGTCTAGAAAGAGACAGGACGATAACGGCACAATGAACCATTAAAAGTTGCTTCGTTTGCCGGAGAAGAAAAAAAAAAGCCGCAACAAAAAACTGAAGCATAACCGAAAAGAAATATTGAAAACGAAAAATTTGAGCTTGGTTGCAGTTTTGTTATTGCCACAAACCCCTCACCCCCCGCGCCATTCTCTACTCTTTATTTTTTTGGTGGCAAGGCTTTTAGTTGTTGGGGCTTTTCAATAATGCAAGAAGCTGCCTTTGCTTTCATCACACTGAGCCACTGAGAGAAATTAATCCCAACCCAAAAAAAAAACCTTAAAATCATAAAATTTATTTAAAAAAATCTTTTAAATAAGTTTTATACTTAATTTTGTGCTACCTATTTTTTAATATTTATTATAAACAACTATCCATTTCCCTCTGTGTACCCGACCAGCAAGTGGCAAAAAAAAAAAATTTATTTATACATATATATAAAAAAAAAAAAAGAGAATGAAAGAAAGAATAAGGGGAAAAACTTTTATAACATTTTCTTTCACTTTATTTGGTTCAAAGGAGCGCAAGGAGCGCAAGTGGGAGGAGGCGTGTGGGAGGCTGACTGATTTAGCATTCGAAAGTATGCTACAGTTCCTGCTCCTCCACCTCCTACACAGGTCCTCCACCACCTACAGCTCCTCGTCCTTTCACTCACTTTCTCCGCTCTCGTTTTGCTTTCTTCACAAATTGCACTCGAACTGATTGAGCTATTGAATGTGTGTGGCTGTATGTGGGTTTTTTTTCGGAGGTTCAGAGGTGAGGAAAAACTCTCAATGGGGTCTCTGCATAATTCAATTTCCTTTAAGGAATTCACCGTTTGAGTGGAAGGACTTTGAAACAGCATTCGATATTTAAGATGGCAAAAACCAGAAGCCAACAAGCTGCTACAGTTGTAGCAGGTATCACATAGCAAGGATTCAACTTTTGCTTCCTCTAGATTATACTTTAAATATAGCTTTCATTCTATTACCACTACATTTTTATGATAAAACAAAGGAAAACTCGCCTTCTTTAAAATAAAACTTAAAGAGGAAATACCATGAAAGCTTTAAGTTTTAAAGGCTCCGAGGGTTTATTTTTGCACACAAAGAGCATTCAAGGCTTTTTATTAAAAATCGTGTAATTGCATTTTATTGGACAATCAATTTCGGGGTGAGCTCCGAAACGAAAAATTGAAGTGAGTGAAAATAGGGGGAAATAGGGGAAAATAAGGGAAAATTGGGAAGTTTGGGGCAAAAATACTACGCCGAGCATTTAATTGTTGTTGACGGGAAAGGGAAATTGGAGGAAAATATATTTGTTTCGCAGCGAAACTGCGCGAATGCTGCACAAATGTTGATAAATGTTCCACTTGCAACGTTTCGCGGCCGAGGGTACTGGCTGGGTCTTGATTAATGATGCCACCGGAGATTAATGTTTTCCGATGATGTTGCCACTGATGCTGCCACTGCCACTGCTACTGCTACTGCCACTGCTACTGCGCCAAATTGCATTCAAATGGCTGACCCTCTCCCAAAAGGGATTATCTTTAATAAATTCTTCGTTTCCAGGATCCCAAGATACTCGACAAGGTGACTAAGAAGAACGGAACCAATATACCGGAGCTGGATAAACGATCTCTCACGATCTGCTCGAACACGGACTATATCAACATAACATATCATCATGTTATTTGTCCAGACGCGGCAACAGCCAAGGTAAGTTTTATAGTAACCTGAATTTTATAATAACCTGAATATACAAGATATAGTATAAGTTATAAATAAGGTCTGACGCGGTCAGGATTAAGAACAAGGACTATCCTCCTTTACATTTTCCGTTAACAACTCAAAAAAAGTATCAAAGTTTTCATTGAAAAGTAGTGGGGGCTAAAAATATTTATTCTAATTCATAAATTAAGTAGTTTTTATTTTATAAATTGAATTATTAAAGCTAGAACATCATTAATTTAAAATAAAATAAAATTTAAATAAAAGAGCGCTCTCCTCTGCGATTCTCATAAACTATACTTAAGTTATACTTTCGTATCAAAATCCCTTTTAAATATTACTCATACGCAGTGTTGTCTGGAGTAAATATTTCATTTACTACCCTAAATTATTGGAAATATATTCTAAAAAAATATTATAAATCATGAATCTAGAACTAAACATTTAAAAAAAAATAATTGTTTTAAAATAAGTTCCAATTCTAAAAAATTATTGAAACCTTTTCTTGGCTTGAGATTAAAACATAGAATGGGATTGGAATTAAAACCATCACTTAGCTTAGCTAAAATACACTCAAAAAAACATATGACCGAACCATTCGTATTTCGTATTTCGTATCTTTTAGATCTGGCTAGATGGCATACGAAAAATCACACATAATGTCAAAGCGAACAATATCTGCCCCATGATGTGTCTGCGGAAACAGTAAGTGGGCGTGTGCACCCACGCCCTTTTTCTTACCACCACCCATTTCCTTTGTGTCCTGTATCCTGTATCCTGTGTCCTTTCGCCTTGCCACATTAATTCCACTTGCTGCACCTCACTCGATTACACTGTGTACATAATTGCATCGATTGTTCTTGTTCTTGTTTCTGCATGCCGTTTCTTCTTGCTACTTTCTACTTTCCACTTTCTACTTTCTCTTTCTGTTGTTTTGTTGCTGTTTACTCTTCACTTTGTCTCTTTCTATCCAACCATGATTCGCACTCTTTTGTTGGCAAAAAAACTAAAAAAATAAAGAGCTGGCAAAAGATGTTGCGTCAGATCACGCATAACAATCGCGCCACCAATGTGTGTCCGCGAACCAATCTGATGAAACAGTAAGTAATATTTAAGAGTTATTAAATGAAAATATTAAAAAAAAAAATTAATAAAAAATATTAAAAAATCCCTCAAATAGTAGTCGAACTTTAACCTTAAAATAAATCACAATCTTGGGTTTAAATTTAAGTTAATTCCTTTAATAGTTCGCTAGTTTAAAAGAGAAAAAATATTAAAAAGAACTAGAAACCCGTTTGGTAAGTAAAGTTTAAGATTAAACAATATTTAAAGAAATTTTATAAAGAATTTTAAAGATGTTCCCTTTAAACCTTTAAAGTTATTGATGGGCGATTGCCAAAAGATTAGAAAATACCAAGAAAATTTCAACTTTATTGGGACACACAGAATGCAATTCGATCCAAGACCGGGAACTCGAAACCCCACGAACTCCCCATCCATATTTTAATTAAAATATTCTATACATATAGAGAGTGGCTTTTTGATAGGGTTTCTTTATTTTCTGGCACAAAATAAATTCATTTTATTTGCATTTTACCCACAAAAAACGTAAAAGTATAGAAAAAGTAAAGGGTTAGGAAATTCGGGATTGGGATTGGGTTTCTCTGTCTGCCTTTTCTCCGAAAATACAAAAAAGGAGTGGATGAGAGTCCTTTTTGCTCCTCCTGGTAATATCATATTTGTTGTAGGGAAACAAAAGGAACTTTAAATGTTTAATTAAATGCATGTTATGTTAGGGATATTTTTGTTTCTGGTTCCTGCCTGGGTTAGTTACCATTTTTGACTTTTCCTGTTCAAATTTTCGGCTTGGCCAGGCAAAAAGCTCAGTTTTCTCATAAAATCCTGGGGCATACCTGAGCTGGCTCTCTAAGGCTCTCTAAAATTGGGTTAAAACGCCCAAACTTTGGCCAAGTCCTTCGAATGCTTTCAATGCATTTCAATGGCCACTGGCTAGGCGCAGGATAAAAGGCGGGAATTGAACTGTGTGGGTTCATTGGATATGCGTTGCCTGTTTCCAGCTCGATCCCCGCTCTCCGTCGCTCTCGTCCTTTCAGTTTTGTTAATTCGAGTGTGTGAAAAGGCTCGGGGGCCTCCTGCAACACCAACGCAAGGACACTGAGAGAAGTTTTCGATACCAAAAACCAAATCGGTTTCGCCTACAAAAAAGTATATATCTTTTGTATAATGAAAGCTCTTTTAAATTTCTTCTATAAAATACAGAATTTACCAATTAAAAGTGACCCAAAATTTCTCTCTCTGTAATAAAGAGGTTAGGTGGGTTTGGCAAAAGTTGCAAAGTGCATCCCAATGAGCGAATAGCCGTTATAACCATCGGACAAGGTGGCAGCACCTTGGCCTAAAGGGGGCGTGGCATGTGTTGTAGCCGACCGCCCGGCCGCCCCCAGCGGAGTGTGTGGCATGTTTGTGTTGTAAATTAGTTGTCCTAGTTTGCAGTTTGTTTCTGATTGCATTATTTATGCGTCGCTCCACGAAATTATTCGACCCGAGAGGAGCCTCCAAACCGAAATTGAAACCGCCTTGAAACGCAAATAATTTGACAAATGGCTTTAAACATTGATTGATTGAATGATTGATAAGGCCATATATCGGTTAAGTTCATCATTTTCACATAAATTTGATTCTTAACCAATTTTAAATTCGATTTCGAAAAGTCATTAAAATTTAATCAAAATCCAAACGGTTTTGGTAACAATTTCTAGCCAATTTTGAAGCTAATTTTAGGGTAATTTTTGGGACTAATTTTGTTATAGAACTAATATTGAAAATTGGAAAGTTAATTTAGTTTATTGAAAGTCAATTTCTTCTCCAGGTAAGTATGAAAATATGGTTTTTCTTATTAATTTTAAATATTTGTAGCATTTTTAATACATTGTCTCACCCATTGTCCTAAAAATCCTTTCCAGTAGTTTATAAAATATTGAAAATCTATTTCCAAACCCTAAAATATTTTGTGTTTTTTCGAAAAACCACAGTTGGATGCGTTTGAGTTATTGTGTGGAGAAAAGCGGCAAGATTCCGGTCAAGACATTGGCCAAAACCTTTGCTTCTGGAAAGACGGAGAAACTGGTTTATACTTGCATCAAGGATGCAGGACTTCCGGATGACAAAAATGCCACCATGACCAAGGAGCAGTTCACCTTTGACAAGTTCTATGCACTTTACCACAAGGTCTGTCCACGAAATGATATCGAAGAGCTTTTTACATCCATGTAAGTTGGAATCGATTTATTTTAAATGATATCCGATACTTTTAGGCGCTAGTCAATACATTTAAATACTTAATCCACATTACAGCACCAAAGGCAAACAAGATTTTATTAGTCTAGAGCAGTTTATTCAGTTTATGAATGACAAACAGCGAGATCCTCGAATGAATGAGATTTTGTTTCCTCTCTACGAGGAAAAACGATGCACGGAGATCATCAACGATTACGAGCTAGATGAGGAGAAAAAGAAAAGCAGTAAGTAATCGCAGCAGCAAAAAATCATAATTTAAATAATAACTAAATGGTGTTTTAACCAAATCAGTTCAACTATCGCTGGATGGATTCAAACGCTACCTGATGTCCGATGAGAATGCGCCGGTATTCCTGGATCGTTTGGACTTCTATATGGAGATGGACCAGCCTCTGGCCCATTACTATATAAATAGCTCTCACAATACCTACCTGTCGGGTCGACAAATCGGTGGCAAGAGCTCCGTGGAAATGTACCGCCAGACCCTGTTGGCAGGATGTCGGTGCGTGGAGTTGGATTGCTGGAATGGAAAGGGCGAGGACGAAGAACCGATTGTGACTCACGGTCATGCCTATTGCACGGAAATTCTATTCAAGGTTTGTCTCTCTTATTTCCTAATTTACTTACTTTTAATAATTTATAAAAACGTATTCTTCAGGACTGCATTCAGGCGATTGCAGACTGCGCTTTCGTGTCCTCGGAGTATCCGGTGATATTGTCCTTTGAGAACCATTGCAATCGAGCCCAGCAATACAAGTTGGCCAAATACTGTGATGACTTCTTCGGAGATCTGCTGCTGAAGGAGCCGCTGGCGGACCATGCGGTTGGTTATCCTTTCGACTCCTTGAAATGCATTTATTAATCAACTATATCCTTTTAGCTGGAACCGGGACTGCCGCTGCCGCCGCCCTGCAAGCTAAAACGCAAGATCCTGATCAAGAACAAGCGCATGAAGCCGGAGGTGGAGAAGGTCGAGCTGGAGCTCTGGCTGAAGGGCGAACTGAAGACAGACGACGACCCGGAAGAGGATGCCAGTGCGGGCAAACCCCCGGAGGCAGCCGCCGCGCCTGCTCCTGCTCCGGAGGCAGCCGCCGCTGAAGGCGGTGCCGCCGAGGGGGGTGGCGGTGCCGAGGCTGAGGCAGCTGCCGCCAACTACAGTGGATCCACCACTAACGTGCACCCCTGGCTCTCGTCCATGGTCAATTATGCGCAGCCCATCAAGTTCCAAGGCTTCGATAAGGCAATCGGTAATAAAAAAAAAAATGGATTATAAAAGGAAATTATGAAGTATAACCAAATCCTTTCTCACCTTTTTACAGAAAAGAACATTGCCCATAATATGTCCTCGTTTGCGGAATCGGCGGGCATGAACTATCTGAAGCAGAGCTCCATCGACTTTGTCAATTACAATAAGCGCCAGATGTCCAGGATTTACCCGAAGGGCACCAGGGCGGACTCCTCGAACTACATGCCGCAGGTGTTCTGGAACGCCGGCTGCCAGATGGTGTCCCTCAACTTCCAGACCTCCGATCTGCCGATGCAGCTGAACCAGGGCAAGTTCGAGTACAACGGAGGATGCGGCTACCTCCTGAAGCCGGACTTTATGCGGCGAGCTGACAAGGACTTCGATCCTTTCGCCGATGCCCCCGTCGATGGTGTGATTGCGGCCATGTGCTCCGTCAAGGTAATAGCCGGACAGTTCTTGTCGGACAAGAAGGTGGGCACCTACGTGGAGGTGGACATGTTCGGCCTGCCCTCGGACACCGTAAAGAAGGAGTTCCGCACCCGCTTGGTGCCCAACAACGGACTCAATCCGGTCTACAATGAGGATCCGTTCGTGTTCCGTAAAGTGGTGCTCCCCGACTTGGCCGTCCTTCGGTTCGGAGTGTATGAGGAGAGCGGCAAGATGATCGGCCAGCGTATCCTGCCGCTGGACGGACTGCAGCCGGGCTACCGGCACGTCTCCTTGCGAACGGAGGCCAACTTCCCCATGTCCCTGCCGATGCTGTTCGTCAATATCGAACTGAAGATCTACGTACCTGACGGCTTCGAGGACTTCATGGCCATGTTGTCGGATCCGCGAGGATTTGCCGGAGCGGCCAAGCAGCAGAACGAGCAAATGAAGGCCATGGGCATCGAGGAGCAGAGCGGCGGTGCCGCCCGCGATGCCGGCAAGGCCAAGGAGGAGGAGAAGAAGGAACCGCCATTGGTCTTTGAGCCGGTGACGCTGGAATCGCTGCGCCAGGAGAAGGGCTTCCAGAAGGTGGGCAAGAAACAGATCAAGGAGCTGGACACTCTGCGCAAGAAGCACGCCAAGGAGCGCACCTCCGTCCAGAAGACCCAGAACGCCGTCATCGACAAGCTCATCAAGGGCAAGAGCAAGGACGACATCCGGAACGATGCCAACATTAAGAACGCCATCAATGACCAGACCAAGCAGTGGACGGACATGATCGCTAGGCATCGCAAGGAGGAGTGGGACATGCTGCGCCAACACGTCCAGGACTCGCAGGATGCCATGAAGGCTCTGATGCTCACTGTACAGGCGGCCCAGATTAAGCAGCTCGAGGATCGTCATGCCAGGTAAGGATCAGGACTTTGAATTCATCGAAACCTTACCTAACCCTTTCGATTTTTGAACAATTCCAGGGACATCAAGGATCTGAATGCCAAGCAGGCCAAGACCTCGGCAGATACCGCCAAGGAAGTGCAAAATGACAAGACGTTGAAGACCAAAAACGAGAAGGATCGCCGCCTGCGCGAGAAACGTCAAAACAATGTTAAGCGTTTCATGGAAGAGAAAAAGGTAAAAGGACGATTTGATATCAAAACTGGATAAGGATATCCTTAAATGAACTAATAAAAAATACCTGTATTTACAGCAAATCGGCGTTAAGCAGGGCCGTGCCATGGAGAAATTAAAGCTGGCCCATTCGAAGCAGATCGAGGAATTCAGTACCGATGTGCAAAAGGTACTGAACGAAACTCGGCCGCAAACCGACACTATAACCAGTATTGAGACTGTACTTTAGACAACCACACCTAAATATCTGTATAGCTAGAGAGCCATAAACGATAAACGATAAACGATAACAGATAAAAGATAATCCATAAATCATAAACCAAACGATATAAATCGATAAGCGATAACTGAAACAATGCAATGATGAATGAACCCAAAAATTATTAACTGAAAATGTGAAACCAAAGTGAAGAAATGCATCCCAGCGAGATAGAGAGAGCGAGAGAGAGATTTAAAGAAAGAAAGCGAGAGAGAGAGAGAGGAAGAAAGTGTGTGTGTGTTAGAGAGAAAGTGTATCGCCTGGGAATGCATCTTCCAATAACTCTATAAAAACGATAACATATAACCGATCACCGATAATTGATAACCGATCACCGATAACGAATAACAACCAAAAGAAACCCAACCTAAAACCGCTAACCCATCCGTACTAACCCGAAAAGTAATCGATCAGTCAGTAGCTGCTAAACTTTCACACTAACCGCTAAGATGTAATTATCTTCTACTACTTTCTATTTTGTGTATTACATAAATGCATATATATTTCTATATATTTGTTGGTAAATGTGTTTTCAGTTTTAAATATTCCGTTTTTAAAGGTTTCAATGTGGAATGATAAGTAAATTATCTTATTTTAAAATTAAATCGAAATTTGAGAGCACCAAACAGTTGAAAACTTTTTAAAAACATTCCATTTCAAAACTGTAAATGTCAAATTGGTTTTTATAGTACTTGTTTTTCAAGTTTTTTAATTAATTTTATACATCTTTTTGGCTTTTTTTGTTGTGACTGTACTTCTGTGACTTTAAACATAAATGGAAAATCGGTTAAATTTGAAAAAAAAACGCTTAATGTCATTCATTTTGGCTTTGTTATTTATCCTCTATAAATTTATTGTATTTTTTGAATCTATATGGTAAATGTGGAACCTTTGGATTATTTCCCAAAACCCGCAGCTCTACTATCGAAATACTTCTCTAGCTCTCTCTGTCTATTCCTATACCCCTCTCTCTCTCTGTCTCTCATTCTCTCTCTCTCTCTCTCGCTGTCATTAATGTTTGGCTGTCTCTATCTAACCTTAACCTGCCACGCCCCTAAGCTCCTTGTCATTTATCGCTTGTTGTGTCGCCCAAGATATTAACTTTAAAACTAAAAAATGACTATTTCTTGCTCTATATCTGTCTCTCTCCTTTCTCTATTTATCTGTCTCTTTCCCACACAAACACTTGCCCTGTTGCTCTGCCTCTTTCTGTGCCATTGAAAATTCCACACACACAATTTGTTTACTATTTTGCGAAATGTTTTTGTATTTGTTTTGTCACGCTGCCGCTGAACTCAACGCTTCAAACCTCTGCCCACACTGAAAAAAAAAGCTTATGGACATGTACAAAATCGAGGAGGAGGCCTATAAGACGCAAGGAAAGACGGAGTTTTATGCCTAAGCTACCGCGATCAAAGGTCAGAGGTTACAGATTGACAAAATACAATTTTCGCGAAAAAATATGGGAGCACCACAGAATATAGAAAACAACAAGTCATGATTGTATTTGATGATAATCCAGAAGATGCTAAATGATAAATACGAGAAGCAAAGCATATATACTTCTTTATATACTGTATTTACACACACACAGCCACACTCACTCACACACACACACACACAAAACAATACTTATATACATACATATATACTTATAAACTAGAAATTCAAAAGAAAAACTGGAAAGTCAACACTTTGTGCTTTATATTTATTTAAGATTCTGAAAATGAATAAGTGACCGTTATAACGGTCAAAGGAAGGATATAAAAAAAAAAAAACAAATTATAAAAAAAAAGATTATAGTGTGAGTGTGTGAAAAAAAAGAACTCTTTAACTCTCGAATCCATTGTAATTTAATTTGAATAACTAACAAAGAAAAATAATACCAAAAATATACTTTATAGGTATTTTGTGCTAACAACACATTAACGGTACACCGATAAGTTTAGACCCACTAACTTCGCTCACGTAACTGTACGTTTCAGGGCTGTAAATCGATGAGCAGCTTTACAGCCACGAAACGCTGTGTACTTTCAAACACACTCTTTACCCCAGAAACCAAAAGAAATGAATTCGTACGTTTCAAGTGAACTACTTACATGAGTTTCCGATTTTCCACCTAATAGCTTAAACTAAAAGAAAAAAAAAAAAACCAAAAAAGTAAAACTATCCTCGAGAAAGAATCGAACCTATAACCAAAAAACTTAGATCTTCATATATACAGGCTATATATGGTACTTATTTTCCAAAACAAAAATAAAAACATAAAAAAGAAAGCAAAAAGAACACAGAAGGTCAAATCAAAAGCATTTCTTTTGCTAATATTAAATGTAATAGAATAAAGAATAAACTAAAATGCATTCACAGTCATAAAATAGTTTATAAAAGTAAATTTTATAAAAAACCTAAGTATTAAATATGTAATTCAAACAATGAAACACCCCTACCGGCAGTTATATACTTGTACGAGTACATACATATATATACAACAACACACTCAAAACCAAAACTAACACATATATTATATAATTATTTATTAATTATTTTTTTTTTGGCTAGATTTGAAAATCAAAAACTAAAAAATAATGTTTTTTTTTTTTAAATGGGTCAAAAGTGATGATGATTTTGCAGAGTTTACAACCAAGGAGTAGCCAAAAAATATACATAATTACATAAAATCTAGTAAATATATACCGAAGTAAGTGAAAAAAGCAAAGAGTTGGAATTTTCGAAAACTCTTTCGAATATGTTTCTCGGGAATTCCATATAAATGTCAGACCGTTTATGTTGCACTCAAAATTTGCTGTTTGCATGTATTGTAGTTGTTGCAAGAATACCAACAAAGTAAAAAACAAACAAAAAACAAAAAACACAAAACAAAACAATTACCAAAAAAATCTAGAAAAATTATTCTAATACAAGGCTAAAGATGAATGGAATAAGAATTGAAGAATATCCATGATGAAAATGAAGAATGTTTCAAACGTTTATTTCTCTTGAATTGAATTGAATTTAAATTAAATTAAATTAAATTGTGCCCTTGAGTCGAAAAGAAGACATTGGAGAAGCGTTTACACTGTGCTATTAATGAAACGAAAACATTTAGTTAACTCATACAAGGTAACTGTACTAAAAAAAAAAAAAAAAAAAAAATGTACTATATTTACTACTACTATGTATTTAGAGAAATTTGATCAAGTTTTTATGAATGTGATAAGCGGTTACATTTTATTACACAAAAACGAATAACTGGAAGAACAAGAGCCAAGCAAAATTCAAAAATAATCCAATACTTTTGCCTTACCCAACACTGGTACTTGTATTTGTCCTCATCTTAAGGATTTTTCAGTTTAGTTTTTCTATTTTCATCATTCATTCAGAGGAGACAAAAATCGAACAAAAACCAAATTAATTGCGAAGCTTTGTATGATATGTAATATAATGTGCCAATCTAAAAAAAAAACAAAAACGAAACGAAACTAAATGAAAGGAACATCATCTAACCTAAATCGCAACATATTTATTTATTCAAATATATAATGTATACATTAGATAAAGGCCTAGCCCTCTTAGTTAAAAAGTCCTCGAATCTGGCACTCATAAAAATGTATTTTAAAAATAATACATTGTATGTATATACATCCCGGCAGTTTGGACGTTGAAAATATATATATTTTGGAAATTTTCAAAATTAAATTAAAGTGAATATACTTCTCACTATGCAGCACTTATACAGGTCAATTAAATTGGTGATTTTTTTTTTTTTTTGAACTTTAAGCATTACTTCTCCAAAATGCCTGGATGTGTTTTTAAACTTAGAAAGGAAATGTGTCAATTTTTTTTCTATTTTGATTTTATCTAATTTTTTTTTTGTTTTTTTTTCTTTAGTCTATGAGGAAGTGCTAGAGAAAAACAGGATATGCATGAGGATATAACGATGTAACCCACACTAGGGGCCACATTGATCTAGTTTGTACTTCTGTGAGAGTAACTAATACAAAAATAAAGAATAAATTTAAAAAGTAAATAAGCTAAATCCCCCAGAACTATGAATTATGAATTATGAATTAGCGGTAGCCAGTAGCGAGAACTCGTAATTGTATCAACTAAACTATATATTGATTTATTTTGTTTGTGAGCACGTGACAACAAAAATAAAATAAAATATATATTATAATATATATAAATGGATATATATTGAAACAGAGCAAACCACCTTCCGTATAAATATTATTATGGATTATGGATTACGAGAACATAATATTATGTCTATAGTTTAATGAAAGGTCGCGGATACGAGATGGTTCGAAGAAATTAACTTATATTAACAATGCTGCGTATGAACTTATGATTATATACTATAAACTATATATTACACTATTATGATTATCGTTATTATCATTATGGTTAAAAGAGAGAGTAACAATTTGATTGCAATAAATTCTATTCCAAAGCGAATCTACAGTATCTAATTGAAAAAAATATATATACATTTTCTAATGGAACTGATTTGCTGCAAAATTGATTTCCTATTTTTCTTTCACAAAAATGTTTACTGTTTCGGACTTATTTTATTTCCTTGGTAACAAAATATATATGAAATATTATTTGTGGCCATCACGAAGCTCCCTAAGAAAGGGCAATTACTGTATGGATTAAGTTTTTAGTGCGCATATCATCGCATTTGAATTTAAATAACACCCCTCGGCCCTTGTAAAAATTAGTTTAGTTTTAATGGACGTTGATGTTGATAAGCAATCGATCCTATCAAGTGTTAATGAAAAAAAAAACAAACAAGTTATTAAAAAATAAACACTGAGATACCAAGAAATCGACTTGCCAAAACAAAAAATAAAGCAAATATAACAAAATAAACAGAAAATCTAGAACATAAACTATGGAAATATATACCAGATTATAATTATATCGATGGACAAAATACAGTTAAATGGATTCGTGATTGATGTTATATAATGATTTCGGTCTGATTTCCGTATGTTGATTTTTTTCTGGGAACGAGCAGAAGAGCATAAGCATACCAGTTAAATAAACTTTAAATACAAAAACACACAACTCACTAAAAAAAAATAATTTATCGGGTTGCGCAGAAATTGTAAAAAAAAAATCACAGAAAACCTAAACAAAAAAAATAGAAAAACTATGAAGTTAATGGGTGTTTTGGTGGTTATTGGAAATAAATCTTCTAAAGAAAAAAAAAACTTGTTGAGTGTGATTTTATTGGGACTGTACGATACCTGGTACTCCCCTCGTTTGGGAGGATTTTAATTTGTTTTTAATCTTAGGAATGGGTCGAGTTTCTTCACATTTTTAATTTATTTATTTTTTATTTACTGTAGTTTAATATTTTTTATAAGTGGTTTCACAATCATGATCTCGGCGATCCTGCCAATTAAAATGCGTTTAAAAATCAAGCACTTTAAAAGGAAGGATAGCTAGGATTATGAGATGCATATATAGTTTTTTTTTATAATTTTAACGATTTTTAAGATTTTTTAGTTTTTTACAATTTTAAAACTTATTAGAATCACATACTTTTGGCTGTTTAAATTATTTGCGTTGCGTAAAATTTTGATCATATGGAAGACATAAATGCTACTAAAAATTTAAAATATTTCAGTAACCAATTACGTCTGCCTCGCAATCAAAATTTTGTATTATTAAATAATTAATGGTTTTATAAACTTCATTGCAAATACACTATGATTTTCAATACACATTTGGCTGTAAATAAATTTCTTGCGTTGAGTATAATTTTTGATTATATGGAAGAAGTTATTGCTACTAAAAATTAAAAATATTTCAGTAATCATAACGGCTTTCAAACAATCAAAATTCGTTATTAAATATTTGATGGTTACATAAATTAATTTAAAAACTTATTAGAATCACACACTTTTGGCTGTTTAAATAAGTCACTTGCGCTGACTAAAATCTTGATTCTATGAAGAAATTACTGATTCTGAAAATTTAAATTATTTCAGTAACCAATAACGTCATCTAAGCAATCAAAATTTTGTATTATTAAATAATTAATGATTTTATACACAAATTAAAACACTTATTAGAAACACACACATTTGGCTGTTTAAATAAATCACTTGAGTTGAGTAAAATTTTTAATTATGTGGAAGACATAATTGCTACTAAAAATTTTAAATATTTCAGTAGGCAATTACGGCCTTCCCACGCAATCAAAATTTTGTATTATTAAATAATTAATGATTATATAAACTTGTTTGCAAATACATTATGATATTTAATGTTTGGCTGTTTGAATAAATTACTTGCGTGGAGTACAATTTTTGACTATATGAAAGAAGTTATTGCAACTAAAAATTTAAAATATTTTAGTAACCAATAACACCTTTCAAACAATCAAAATATGTTATTTAATATTTGATGATTACATAAACTAATATAAACACTTATTAGAATCACACACTTTTGGCTGTCTAAATAAATCACTTGAGTTGAGTAAAATTTTTGATTATGTGGAAGACATAATTGCTATTAAAAATTTTAAATATTTTAGTAAGCAATTACGGCCTTCCCACGCAATCAAAATTTTGTATTATTAAATAATTAATGATTATATACACAAATTAAAACACTTATTAGAATCACACACTTTTGGCTGTCTAAATAAATCACTTGAGTTGAGTAAAATTTTTGATTATGTGGAAGACATAATTGCTACTAAAAATTTTAAATATTTCAGTAGGCAATTACGGCCTTCCCACGCAATCAAAATTTTGTATTATTAAATAATTAATGATTATATACACAAATTAAAACACTTATTAGAATCACACACTTTTGGCTGTTTAAAAAAATTACTTGCGTTAAGTATAATTTTTGATTATATGAAGAAATTACTGATTCTGAAAATTTTAAATATTTCAGTAACCAATAACGTCATCCAAGCAATCAAAATTTTTTATTATTAAATAATTTATGATTATATAACCGAATTATAAACTTGATACCTTTCAAATACCTTTTAAAGAATTTTAAACACTATCATTTCACAGTGTTTACACTTTCGTTTCACATTTTTTACACTTTTGTTTCAGATTTTTTACAATTTCTTAAATTGGATGATTATCAGTATTTAAATCAGAACCATTTTCGCAATAAAGTATTAAAATAATATTCACTTAATTGCGAAACTGGCACTAATATAAACACTGACGGTTTCAAATACCAAAAATGGTTGATTTTTAAAGAGTTAAATCGTTACAGAAATTAAAAACCGAAATGACTAATTCGAATAGTGAAATAAACAGATAAGGCAATTCGATTTTTTATTTTCATAACTTAATACGATGAAACATTCTGTTGGAGTTCAAAATTATATTGTAGGATGACAAGTCCTTATGGAAATTTTTCAAAAAAATGCCAGATCCAAATAAATAATCGGAAGAGTCATTTCAATGAATTATTTTCATAAATATAATATTTAAATATAAACTTTTAAATCTCATAACAAACATAAACACACGTAACCATGCAGAACTATCGTAGGATATTCAAAATATAATAATTTAGTATTTCAATTAATATTTTGTTAGTGGCCAATCTTATAGAAATGGTGCAGGGAATCTGACTGATCTGATCGAATAACCACAGATCGGCCATTTCCCTGTTACATTTTAATAAGAATTATTTTATTAGAGGTTAATGAGGTGTAATTAAATCATATCTAGGAACATAACTAACATTATTTGCATTTCAAATTCCATTCAAATTCCTGCCAGTTAGGTCACTAAATACAAATAAATGTTTAGTGAGTTACGCTTTCAAATAAAGACTATAGTTCTTGAAGATTAATCTATTTAAGATTTAAAATCACTTTTTCTGATCAATTCTGACAATCTTTGTGTATCAAAAACATCGAAAGAAAATCCGAATAACCAAAAAAGTTTACCTGTATGTTCTATAGGTAGTTGGGAAATTTTATATTATTATTATATTTTATATTGGGACAGCTTTTGGAAAGTTTATTTTTTTAAATTTCGCGCCTTGGGACAGTTATCGATAAAAGTCAGCCTGTTCAGTGTGGCCGTCTGATGGTTATGCGTTAAGACATTTCTGTTGTTATTCTCTGGTTAAATTAATTTCGATTACAAAACAAAAACAAAAACAAAAACAAGGTTGTTTTTCCTTAGTTAATTAGTATTTGAAGCGAATTATAGAAGGAGCTGAAGTTGTGGAATTAAAATTGTTGACTTACATGAGTTACAACCCGGACACCGAGCGATTGAGTGTATGATTGCGGTATCGGGCGAAATCCCGTCGAGAAATCGCCGCTGGACAGGATGTACAAGATCCTGGGTTTCGGTTGCTCCGGCATTGGCCCCAGATTGGCCTTCCTCCAGCGATGCAATGTCCGCTTGCTGAGTGGAGGTGCCGCAACAGATCCGTCGGACGAACGGGTGCTCCGGAAGCGCAAGTTCCAGCCCTCAAAGGCCCCGGATCTGAGGGAAGAGCTGGCTGGTGAACTGCCGTCCCAGGCACGTGTTGTCATATGCGGCGGTGGCATCACTGGCGCCTCGGTGGCCTATCATCTCGGCCTGGCCGGTTGGGGCGGCGAGACGGTGCTGGTGGAGCAGGATCGGGTTGGCGGGGAGCTGCCGTGGAGTGCCTGCGGTCTGGCCGGACGCTTCGAGCCCAGCTACACGGAGCTGAAGCTGGCCGAGTACTCCATCGATCTCATCAAGAACCTGGCCGAACGTGGTCTACCCACCGGCTGGCGTCAAGTGGGCAGCTTGAATCTGGCCCGCAGCTTTGACCGGATGACCTCCTTCAATCGGATGAAGTCCCAGGCCGTGGCCTGGGGCATGCACTGCGAGATCCTCTCGCCGGAACAGTGCAAACAGCACTGCGAACTCCTCTCCCTGGACGGCATCGAGGGTGGCCTGTGGATACCCGAGGACGGCGTCTGTGACCCGCATCTGGTCTGCACGGCTTACATGGAGGAGGCCACCCGCCTGGGCGTCCGTGTCGTGGAGCACTGTGCCATCAAGAAGATTCACAGCGAGCACGGCAAAGTGAAGCGCGTGGAGACCACGGCCGGAGACATCGACTGCGACTATTTCATCAACTGCACGGGCTTCTGGGCCCGCGAAGTGGGTACGCTGTCCAAGCCGGTGGTCAAGGTGCCTTTGAAGGCAGTGGAGCATCACTATCTGCATACCAAGCCCATCGAGGGCCTCAGTCCGGATACGCCGTTTGTGCGCGACTTTGATGGCCGCATCTTTTTCCGCGAATGCGAGGGGCACATCCTGGCTGGCGGGTTCGAGCGGGAGGCCAAAATGGTCTACGAAGACGGCATTATACCCTTGTCCCAGACAGCCCGTCAGCATCCTCCCGATTGGGATCACTTTCATGAATTGCTGGATGCCTTGCTGCTGCGGGTTCCCAGCTTCCGGAAGGCCAAACTGGACAGGCTGACCAATTCCCTGCAAGTCTTCTCGCCAGACTGTAAATGGATTTTGGGTGAGGCGCCGGAAATACAGAACTATTATGTGGCTGCTGGCAACAAGACCATGGGCGTCTCCGCCTCTGGCGGCATCGGCCGGGTACTCACCGATATGATAACCAAGGGCTCTACCTACTTGGATCTTCACATTCTGGACATCAGTCGGTTTCTGGGTCTCCATAATAACCGCAAGTTTCTGAGGGATCGCTGCAAGGAGGCTCCCGGCAAGCACTTCGAGATCAATTATCCCTTTGAGGAGTTCCAAACGGGCAGGAATCTCCGCATGTCGCCCATCTATCCGCAACTAAAGGAGGCTGGAGCTGTTTTTGGGCAATCTATGGGCTACGAAAGACCCAACTATTTCGATCAGAACGACAAGAAGGGTTAGTACTTGGTTTATTTCGTTGAAATTTCACTTTCTTACCATCGTTTCTCCTTAGATGAATTTGGTTTACCTCGATTCCGCATCGCCCAGACCCGGACCTTTGGCAAACCGCCTTGGTTCGATCACGTGGCCTCCGAATACCGAGCCTGTCGGGAGAGAATAGGCATCGCCGATTACAGTTCCTTTACCAAGTACGATTTCTGGTCCAAGGGCAACGAGGTGGTGGATCTGCTCCAATATCTTTGCTCCAACGACGTCGACGTGGCCGTCGGCTCCATCATACACACGGGCATGCAGAATCCCAATGGCGGCTATGAGAACGACTGCTCCCTGGCCAGGTTGTCGGAGAAACAGTGAGTTGGTATTAAGCAACTTGAAACTATCTTTCTAATTTGTTTATATTCTTCTGGTTAGCTATATGATGATTGCCCCCACCATTCAGCAGACGCGTTCCATGTGCTGGATTAGGAAACACATGCCGGACCACCTGAGGGCCAAGGTTAATGTGGCGGATGTGACCTCAATGTACACGGCCATTTGCATTCTGGGCCCCTACTCTCGCATCCTGCTCTCGGAACTCACTGACACGGATCTCACGCCCAAGAGCTTCCCCTTTTTCACCTACAAGGCAAGAACTACCAAGCTAATCTTCCTAAAAACCTAATATAATGCTCATTCTTTACAGGAACTGGATGTGGGCTTGGCGGATGGCATTCGGGTACTCAATATTACCCACACAGGAGAACTGGGCTATGTCCTTTACATACCCAATGAATATGCCTTGCATGTGTACTCTAGACTGTACCAGGCTGGCCAGAAGTTTAACATACAGCATGCCGGTTAGTTGGACATGAATTTTAGATCGTAAATTTGTTAAAAACTAATATTTTCTATCTTTCAAGGGTACTATGCCACGCGTGCTCTGAGGATTGAAAAGTTCTATGCCTTCTGGGGCCAGGACTTGGATACTTTTACCACGCCCCTGGAATGTGGACGCAGTTGGCGGGTTAAATTTAACGTAAGTTGAGTTAAGATACTCAAATATTTGTAAAATATTTATTAACATGTTTTGTGGATCTTATATTCCATTAGAAACCCATCGACTTTATAGGACGCAGTGCTTTGTTAAAACAACGCGAGGAGGGCGTGAAGCGAATGTATGTGCAGCTGCTGCTGAACGATCATGACCACGAGGTGGACATGTGGTGCTGGGGCGGTGAGCCCATCTACCGAGATGGTGTCTACGTGGGCATGACCACCACCACTGGCTATGGGTACACGTTCGAGAAGCAGGTCTGCCTGGGATTCGTGCGAAATTTTGATGCCGAAGGCAAGGAGCTGCCGGTGACCAACGAGTACGTGCTCTCCGGCCACTATGAGGTCGAGGTAGCTGGCATACGGTTCGAGGCCAAGGTCAATCTGCATTCACCCAACCTGCCCACCAAGTTTCCGGATCGCGAACGCGAAGCCTATCATGCCACGCGCGACAAACCGGATCAGGCCGATCTTCTATCCTTCGGCGCTGGCCCCACCATGGTCATTGGCACTGGCATACAAACGGGCAGTCAGTAAGCCCACTAGACGGAGCAAAGGGAGCTGAGCTCCATCGCCTGACATTTTTAAATTGGCTGTGCCAAGCGAAGCAGCTCCAAGCGAGAGTCTCAATGCGATATTATTCGATTTACTGAACAGAAATCGAAACTAAAGAATATATAAAGTCTAGCAAATTAGTTTTGCTTGTCTTTAAAGAGTGAGAAACAAATATTTGTTTGGCTCTAAAACTCAAAAAGTTCTATATAATGTTAAAAGCCTTTCTCGGTTAACCGCCAATTAAAATTAACATTTACATGTGATTGTGAAAAATTTGAAAGGACATTTTTTAATGAACTTTGCTTTTGATATAAATTATAAAACCGAAAAAGGCTGACGAGATAATATTAATGTTTGTTTCAGTTTTGTTTTTTTTTTTGTGAAAATACATCGTTGTCAATTAACCAATATACATTATATGATATTTATAACTGAGAATCTTCCGTGATATTTGGAATGTATTCATATTTGGCATAAAACGGAAAATTTTGCTCAAACAAAAATGCTTTTCATTATATTTAGCTCAAACAAAAATATATTCTAGCAACGTTTCGGAGAAGAGCATTTTTTTTGTACCACTAACCCAGACTTTGTAAAACATATAGTAAAATATTTATAAAAAAAAAAAGAAAAACAATACAGTTTCTGAGCGGATTTTCTGGCTAATACCAACTACCGGGGGCTGTGTTGCCAAAAAGTTGGTAAGCAGCTGAAGCAGCTGTTGGCCAATATGCAAAGTCGGTTTGGGTTTGGTTTTCGGTTTCTGTTTCTGTTTTCTTAGCTTTCTTCTTGGTACTTTTTGGCTAAGACACTGAGGCGTGTGCTAATGCCCGAAAACTCTGGCCAAAAGATTGCTGCACATGTTTTGGCCAAGTTTTCCATGGATTTGCTTTGCTTTTCTTGGCAAAAGTTTCGGACTCCATCCCCATCTCCCACTCCCACTCTGGCTGGCTACTGGGCTCTGATCTGGTTTTGTCCAGGTCTGTGCTGCCACAGCACCGCCCCCTTTTATCCTTTAGGCCAACAACACAGGCCTCCCATCTCTTTCGCTCTTTTTGTGGTAGGATTACAAACTATCTTTTTGTTAGTAATTAGCTGCACACGATAAACGTGACATTATTATTGTTGCCAGTTTGCCAGTTAGCCAAGTTGTGGGCAAACTTTTTGGCCAAGACTATAGCCCCTCCACCTCTCGTGTCCCTCTCTATCTGTGTGTGTTGGGCAACCGATTTGAATTTGCCAGAAACGAAGGCAAAAAAGGCAAAAAGCTGGAGCCGTTTTACAAATGAGCATTTGTTAAATCAAAAATTCAAGTGGCAACGCCGCACTCCAATGGCGCCAGCTGCCTCCTCCAGCCACATCCCTGCCAGAAATGATGATCCCCTGGACCCTCCTCTCTGCCTGCTCCCCTCGGGTCGTGTGTAATTTATGCCCATTTATTGTGTGGTCGGTCGGTTGGTCGGTCGGTTCCTGGCTCCTGCATTTGTGGTTTCCCCCATTCGGATCTCGGACTGGCCACGAGGGTCTCTGGCGAAGAAGAAACTGGGATCTCGGCAGAGCAATCACCGAATTTGCATACAAATGTCCCGGCTTGGATTTAGATTCTGTTTTCGATTTTCAGTCGCCAAACAACACACACAGACCAGGGTCAATTTGGATTTGTGGTCACTTGGTGGCTTCTTGATGGTTCTTGTTATTTGATGGTGGAATTCAATAGGTAGTCTCCATTTCGGAATTGGCCAGAATGGAGCCACCACTACCACTATATTCTAGTAACCATATTAAAGTCCAGCCCAGGCATCCAGACGATTCTGGTTAATTTAATCAATCAAAATTTTGACGAATGACGAATGTATTTTCTTTTTGTTTCTTCATAAAGCTACTCGTCTTGGGTGGTTTACAGTTGGAGTTTATAAAATAAAAAATATATGAAAGATTTAAACATTAAAAATATTGAACTTACTTGATAAGTCTATTTTTTTTTATAGCAAAAGAAGCACTAGATGGATCTATTTTGTAACTGGAACAACTGAAAACTTGCGACGTCCATGTTTTATTTTTGGCTGCCGCCAAAAAGCAACGCAACCTCAAAATTTGACCGCCATTTTTTTTAATGCACTAGTGTGTGTGTACATTTTGTGTTTCATTCTGAAATGGAAATTTTTTATTAGAAAATCTCTATATACTTTATATAATTTTAACTTAAATTACTTCTGTTTAGTAGATTAATTAACCTTTTTTAGGGTGACATATTGACATCAAATTTATTTCTTTCTTTTGTTATAGTTTACAATTATTTTTAAGGTAATGTTTTTCAACAAAAAGATTGTCATACTTTAATAATTACCTTAAAAAGTAAATTGAAAAACAAACACGTTGGTTCGTTTTTAGAATAAAATGAAGTAATATTTTCAATGCCTTCTTGTAAAGTTTAGAAAATTCCGAGAAAACGACTAGAATTTTTATAAAAATGTTTTCAAAAATATTGGTGGATAACTTTTCTTCTTTAACTCCTGAATGCTTTTCTTAAGTTATTTTAAAAAATAGTTAAAGGATTGCAAACTTATAACCAGATTAAAGTTTGGCCAGGAAAGACTTTCATAAAAGGTGTGCTTTTTTTTCATGAGACGTAAGAAATATGAAATTCTTTGGAGATGCACTCGTTGAAATAGATTTTTCTCGATTTCGAGCATGTATGCAGGTTAAAACTTAATTACGGATAATGAAAATATGAAAAGAATGTAATTTGGCTTTCTCAAAGCTTTCAATTGAACATTAATTTGTTTTTGAGGTTATAAATTGAGTTGAAGTTGTGAAAATGGCGGAAAACGCGCGAAGTTTTGCAGTGGCTAGGCGTTCTTTTTGACATGATTTCTTCTCGAATTTTCTTCTTAAAATTTCTTTAAATTCGTTAAAAAAGTTTGGGAAATATTGTTTCACAAAGATTCTTATTGCCTTTCCAAAGGCTTTGGTTTAGTTTGCTTTGTAAAATGTTGTAGGATTAAGAAGATATAACAAGATTAAGATTTAGTGACTTGCACTATTTTTTTTTAGAAATTTTTCTTTGGATTGAGATTTTTCCCTAGAACTTGTCTGAAACTTTGTATAAAGCACGAGAAAAGTGAAATTTCTTTGATGACTTACCGTTTTAAATTGATTGATAATTTGCACTATAAACTTTTTCATTATTAAAACTTTAAACTTTTTCACTATAATAATTTCACAATTTTTTTTTTTATTAATATCGTTAGTTAAGTTGTTGAGAACGATGTGAACTGCAGGAGAAGTTTTCTGGAACTGGACGCCTAAATTATAATTTTGGCAAGACATCAGCCTGTCCAGTTTATGGCAGTACTACTTATCGATAATCTTAGAGATAGGGTTGCCAGGTGATCGAAGAGCTTGCACTATCAAAGTCAAGCAAAAACCAGGGATCCTATTTTTCAAAGAAAATTTAACTTCTTGATTTGTCAAACGAAAAAAATAGGTGGAGTCTTGGTGCAAACTGAACAATTTCTGCCTGAAGATGGACTATTATCATTTTATGGTAAACGTAGAATCGACAGAAGAAACTGCCATTCCAAATCCCGGAAAAAGCACAATCGAACTAGCCATGGAGCGGCATCGTTTACTGAAGGAGATTGTTCCCCGTCCGGCGATTTGGGACACCCGTATGTGCTTCCGGGATCGCCGCCAGGGTCTGAACGACGACTGGCTCCAGGTGGCCCTGGCCGTGGACTCCGATGTGGACGAGTGCAAGCGCAGGTGGAAGATCATGAGAGGCACTTTCCGGAAGGAATTGCGACGGGTGACTACCACGGGAATCCCATCCCGTTGGCATCTATTCGACCAGATGCTCTTCATGCGGGACGTCTTTACCAAATCGCCTGGTTCTGCTTCATCTCCTCCATCTACGACATCACGGGTGTTCCTCAACCAGTTCTTCCGCTCAACAACACCAGTTCCACCTCAGAGTCCTATAAATCCCCCGAGTCCGGTTGATTCTCCTGATATTCAAATAGAGGATTTTGTGCCGGATTGCATAATGGAGGAAGTGGTGGTGACCACGGATTCTGATCCACCACCGATTTCGACGCAGAACCAGGTTATGGATTCATCTGGCACCGATGATCAGGAGGTCACCGTCCAGCCCCTGGTAACGGTGGATGTCAACGACCCCGACTTTAGATTCCTAGTCAGTTTGCTGCCATTTTTAAGGTCACTTCCTGGAAGTTTGAAGAATCACTTCCAGCACGAGACTTTGCGCTTGCTTATTAATCTGCACCGACAATATCCAGTGCAGGTTTCAGAGGTGACTCCAGGGGAGTGCCAGGATAAGGCTCAAGACCTGGGGAAGACACAGGATCAGAAAGTTGGACAAGATCAGGGACAAGGCCAGAAACAGAATCTGCAACAGTATCCAGAGCTCCAAAACGACAAAGATCTGATGGTGTTTCTACCGAATCCAATTCCAGAACAGCCTCCGGAAAGCCTTCTTATCGATGACACCGACGAGGAGGAATTTGTATCCGATATCTAAATGGAGAACACATACGTATCATCCATCTGAAATCCAATTCACACTTTTTGTTTGTATTTCTTATACTTTTTTTTAACATTCCCTTAACGCACAAAAAATCTAATTTATAAATACATTTTAGACAAAATAATGCATTTGGAACAATACGATCACACGCTTTTTTAAGCCCCGGAAAATTTGCATAATTATTTCCCACAGTGAGTAAAATAATCTGTAACAACGATTTTTAAATATTATTATTATACGATTAGAATTATTCAAATTTTTGTTTGACAATCTGGTAAAAACCTTGATTTTCATATGTGGCCCCTTACGATGACTATATCTTCTCCAATTCCTATCCGATTTTCAAGAGGAATACCTCAAACGATTCGTGGATCGATTCCCTATCAATCTGCATCAAAATCTGGGAACAGAAAACTTTTTAGAAACTTTTCAAAATTTTGTGGGCTAACCCCTGTAAAAATGTAGAAAATGTGATTTTTCACATTTGACGTGTTCCCATGTCTATATCTTCCTCAATTCCTATCCGATTCTCAAGCGGAATACCTTAAACGATTTTTAGATCGATTTCCTATCAATCTGCATCAAAATCTGCAAACAATAAAATTTTTCAAAATTTTTCAAAATTTTGTGGGCTAACCCCTGTCAAAATGTAAAAAATGTGATTTTTCACATTTGACGTGTTCCCATGCCTATATCTTCTCCAATTCCTATCCGATTTTCAAGAGGAATACCTCAAACGATTTGTGGATCGATTCCCTATCAATCTGCATCAAAATCTGGGAACAGAAAACTTTTTCGAAATTTTTAAAAATTTTGTGGGCTAACCCTTGTCAAAATGTAAAAAATGTGATTTTTCACATATCAGCTCTTCCCATGGCTATATCTTCGCCAATTCCTATCGGATTCTCGAAAGGAATACCTCAAAAGATTTGTGGACCGATTTCCTATCAATCTGCATCAAAATCTGCAACCAATAAAATTTTTCGAAATATTTCAAAATTTTGTGGGCTAACCCCTGTAAAAATGTAGAAAATGTTATTTTTCACATTTGACGTGTTCCCATGTCTATATCTTCCTCAATTCCTATCCGATTCTCAAGCGGAATACCTTAAACGATTTTTAGATCGATTTCCTATCAATCTGCATCAAAATCTGCAAACAATAAAATTTTTCAAAATTTTTCAAAATTTTGTGGGCTAACCCCTGTAAAAATGTAAAAAATGTGATTTTTCACATTTGACGTGTTCCCATGTCTATATCTTCCTCAATTCCTATCCGATTCTCAAGCGGAATACCTTAAACGATTTTTAGATCGATTTCCTATCAATCTGCATCAAAATCTGCAAACAATAAAATTTTTCAAAATTTTTCAAAATTTTGTGGGCTAACCCCTGTAAAAATGTAAAAAATGTGATTTTTCACATTTGACGTGTTTCCATGTCTATATCTTCCTCAATTCCTATCCGATTCTCAAGCGGAATACCTTAAACGATTTTTAGATCGATTTCCTATCAATCTGCATCAAAATCTGCAACCAATGAAATTTTTCGAAATTTTTCAAAATTTTGTGGGCTAACCCCTGTAAAAATGTAGAAAATGTGATTTTTCACATTTGACGTGTTCCCAGGTCTATATCTTCCTCAATTCCTATCCGATTCTCAAGCGGAATACCTTAAACGATTTTTAGATCGATTTCCTATCAATCTGCATCAAAATCGGCAAACAATAAAATTTTTCAAAATTTTGTGGGCTAACCCCTGTAAAAATGTAAAAAATGTGATTTTTGATCTTTGACGTGTTCCCATGTCTATATCTTCCACAATTCCTATCCGATTCTCAAGCGGAATACCTTAAACGATCCGTGGATCGATTCCCTATCAATCTGCATCAAAATCTGGGAACAGAACAATTTTTCGAAATTTTTCAAAATTTTGTGGGCTAACCCCTGTAAAAATGTAGAAAATGTGATTTTTCACATTTGACGTGTTCCCATGTTTATATCTTCCCCAATTCCTATCCGATTCTCAAGCGGAATACCTTAAACGATTCGTGGATCGATTCCCTATCAATCTGCATCAAAATCTGGGAACAGAACAATTTTTCGAAATTTTTCAAAATTTTGTGGGCTAACCCCTGTAAAAATGTAGAAAATGTGATTTTTCACATTTGACGTGTTTCCATGTCTATATCTTCCCCAATTCCTATCCGATTCTCAAGCGGAATACCTTAAACGATTCGTGGATCGATTCCCTATCAATCTGCATCAAAATCTGGAAACAGAACAATTTTTCGAAATTTTTCAAAATTTTGTGGGCTAACCCCTGTAAAAATGTAAAAAATGTGATTTTTGATCTTGGACGTGTTCCCATGTCTATATCTCCCACAATTCTTATCCGATTCTCAAACGGAATACCTCTTATGATTCGTTATTCAATTCCCTATTCCCTGTATTAAAATATGTGAACAGAACATTTTTTCCAAACTTTTCCCATTTTTGTGGGGCAACCCATTATGGTTATCAGATGTGACCCCTGACGATATCTATATCTTTGCTAATTTTCATCCGATTCTCAAACGGAATATCTTAAAAAATTGTGTTTTAATTGTATTGATATCTTCAAGCTCTTAATGTTCAGAATCAATTTATATTTCATTCTGCATCTAAAAAGTCGAGTATAGACAAATCGGCAATCAAGGCCTGGGACAGGACATGCCCAATATTTGCTTAGCCAAGAGCTGCGGGGATGTTTGCACAAAATTAACAAATGCCCCGAGTCCAAAATCCGGGCCTGGATTAGTTCCGATGGGATAATGATTTCAAATCTCTGGCCAGAAAGTAATGTGCCTCATTAGAGGTTAAGCCACAGTCCGATTTGGAGATGGAGGCCGCTCAGGATGCCGCAGGATTCCAGTGCTTTCGGGTCTTGGGCCTTTGGTTTTCATTTTTTTCTCCTTCGTTTCTCCCAAAGAGCTTTGTTTGCCTAATTTTCCACGTTGATTTTCTAGCCGCAAAACAAATGAAACGTTCGCTGCATATTAAGCATCTAATTTAATTTGTGAGACAGCCGAATCCGAATCCGAATCAGAATCCAAAACCGAAACTGAAACCTAAACCCAAAAAGTCATCCCTCCTGGAAGACCAGTGGGTGGTGGGTGGTGAGTGGGTGGAGTGGATGGAGTGAGTGGTTGGGCGGTGGTGAGGGATTGGACGGCTTAAATGCTTCATAATGAAAATCTGTGATATCTTGCGGTCGGGCTTTGATTTCTCTTGTCTTGCTCAAGCACTTTAAAAAATAATTGCTTTAAAAAGTAATGGAAAATTATTTAAAACTTTGAAATAGATACGAAATTAGTTTGAATTGGTAAATTTATTATTGTAGCTTTAATTTAAGGAGACTTTATAAGCGAAATTGTTTTTTAGGCTTCCACAAAGCATATTATCCTTAATCTTAAATACCACAACTCTTAATAATATGTTTCAGTGTTTTATTTACCATTGTCCGTATGCCGCCACTCAAGTGCCTTGATGTTGATTGTCTGTCAATAGATGACGACAAGTTTGGCCGGAATCCAGGGATACCGAAACCCACGGACGGACCCTGGTCCCCGGAGTACGGATTACAACTTTCGAGTGCCGGGCACGTTCCACCAAGTTATTAGTGACCGTGCCTAAGCCTTTGATTGCCACCCAACCTCCCAACCATCTAGCCACCACGCACTCATCCCCTTTGTATCCGTATCTCCGTAACTGTGTATATTTGTATCTTACGGCTACCCACAAAAATCAAAGTGAAAAATCATTCCTAATTTGTTTATGGGATTCTGATGCGCACTTTGGACGAATTTCATTTGAATATGCCAAGTGGAGAGGTGTGGTAAGGATTCCGTATTCCGGACTTGAAGTTCCGTATTCGGGATTCCGACGTATTCCGATTGGTTGGTTGTTCGGGTGTCGGTCCAGTGGCTTGTGCCACCCAGTTTTTGGTGACAAAGTCAAGCTACTTTGAAACATTTTAATACGCGGTTGCCCAGGGCACTGTTCTTTGAATTTATTCACTTATAAGAGAAAGTATTTAAAAGATTCTTTAAATTCTTTAGTTAAAATGTATTTTTCTAGGGACTTAACAATCATTTTTTAATGCCTTATAACTTTTTGTTTAGGTTATATGTCTATTTAAAGGTTAAAACTTGAAACTAAAACAAACGAGATTCTTTAAGGCTTGATTCATTTTTAATAATAGACCTAAAATTTTAGGAAAACCTAGAAGGACACTGTGCCTTGGCCAGGATGACATGGCACGCTCCAATCCAACATCAAGCTTCCACTTTCCACATTCCACTGCCACTTTCCGCGCCTTTGCATGCGACGAGTTTGTCACCGTGATTTATGCCTGAGAGGGTTGCACCACCAGCGGGTTGGAAAGTGGGTGGTTGGGTGGTGTGGCTAGTAGGGGTTCGATGAATAGTCAAAAAAAAAACAGAAAGGAATCTAAAATACGAACGACAACGACAACGAGGACGAGGACGACGACGGCAGTCAAAAAGGCAGTTGAGCAAAAAGGAAGCTGAGCCAGTCAGGCGGTTTGCAGGCGTCAACAGGATGTCATCCGTTCGATGGGGTGCGAGGACAGAGGGGCGGAGGATGAGGCGGCCGAGGGTTGTGCCGGATGACGGTGTCATTGGCAGCGACGGCGTCACTTTGCGCAGTGCCAAGTGCAGCCACCAGAACCGAAACCAAAATTCAAATCCAACACCAAAAAAAAAACAAAAACCGACAAAAAAGGGAATCAAACCACCCCCGCACCTCCCACCTCTGTTATTTAAATCCACGCCCAACAGCTACAATTGAAAATTTTATTTCATTTTTATGGCTTTGGCAAATTAAATTGTTGTCATCGCATACAAAATTAACCAGAGCATCGAGATTTGCATAGCCAGCCAAGAGGTGTGACCTCCGCACCACCCATCCGCCCACCTTCACCACCACCCCGACCTCTTTTACTCATAAAATATTTACCAGAGATCGCCCGCTGGGGCTGCGGTCTTTAACATTTAGAAAAACATTTGATTGCCATCAGGATAATCCCTGAGGGGAGAAACATAGCCGATGGATCGGGCTTGGGCCGGGCCCGGGTCCTGCCAGGACATCTGCATAAAGTTTGACTTTGGGCCTTAAATAAATGTTTATTTTAAATTCAACCAAGGGCGCAAGACATCAGCAATTTATTAGTTTGGAGGGAAAATAAATATTTAGATAAAAATAGTAGAACTAGTTCCGATTTTGAAATTATTTGAAGTCTATTTTCTTAAGATAGAGTTTGAAAGGAATTAAAGTTGGCTTTGGTATGTTTCATTTTGTTAAGAAACACTTTCAATTTTCAATTCAATGAATCTACTCAATAGATGTTTTTATCCAAAAGCTTTTTAAATTGCATTAAATACTTGTAAACTTCCCTTAGCTAAATTTTCTTTAATAAATCAAAGAGCTTTAAATCATTTTTCCATCCAAAACCAAAAAAATATTGCCACAAATTACTCATCCTTTGAAATTAATTTCGGAAATAACCATTTTCCTGGTCAGCTGCCAAAAATAAAATCTTCGATTACAAATGAAAGAAAAAACTTCTATGGTAGTTTGCAACAAACTGAAGGCAATTTGCAATTTGATTTTATCCTGGACCCAAAACGGACACCCAAGGTGGACGCAGGATGAAGCATATTAAAGAGGGAGACTTTTAAGGGGGGGATGACAAAAAGGATTAGGCCAGGTCCCGCATAAAAAACTAAATACGCAGCAATCAATCGATTAAAAAAGGACCAAAAGCTGCAAACTTCTGTAAGCGGAGAGCCGGGCTGGATGCGGACCACCTATGGCGAGTCCTGGCAGGGTCCTGTAAGAAAATTACACCCCAGGGACCCGCAGCTATAACTAAGGAAGTCGCCTGGCTGGCTTTTGTCTAATACGCCGCTTATCTCGATATTATTGAGCCATAAAAAAAAGGACACGGACACATGTCATTTGTTATGTGGCCAGTAAGGAAGCTAAAGGCATCAGGATGCACTAAAAGAAAAGGACATAGGAATTTATTTACATAGATTTTATAGCATTTTCTTTCAGCTTAAACTTTTTTCAAGAATAATGTTTAAATGTTGAATGGATTTATGCTTTTTTTGGTTTTAAATCTTAAAGTTAAAGTTGCAAAAAGAGTACCGGGTATTATGGTATGTTGTTAAGAACTTAGACTTTTGTTTATTTTAGTTAAAAAAAACAGTTCTTTTTATTTTATTTCTTTTAGTTATTTTCCTTTTCTTTTTTTTTGTTTAAAGGACAACGAAATTCGAAATTCCTTGAATCTCTATTCCAAAATTTGTATAGGATCCTTAGCAGGAAACCAAATCCTTCGACTTCTCCCCATCACCCTGCTAATAAAATAAAGAAGGCAAGAGAATTGCAACTTTTCACATGTCACAACGAGGGCAATTTTGCAACCCACAGTGGCATGGAAATGGACCGAAACGAATCCTGCGGGTTCCGTTGATTTCGACGCGGCTTCCCTCTAAACCCCAGCCACCCCCCGCATTATCCTTGCTCACCCGGCCCCCCTTCACCGCTCCAGTAGGCCAGACACGCGCGTTTCAAATCCCTTTAGTTACACTGTTTCAAAATTAAATATTTACATTTTGGATGCGGATGCGGCATGTAGCATGTGGCATGTGGCAACCATACAATATAGGATATTCCAATTCACATGTGGGTGGTGTCGATGGTGGGGGCGGGGTTCTGGCCATCTAATCGGTGGTGCCAGTGGTGCTGCTCCGGCTCTTTACTTTGTGTCCACTTGGACACTTGTCGAAAGGACCAAAGACTGTGTCTCCGAGGGATTCTTCTTTTTTGCTTAAAATCTTATGTTTTAGACTTTTCTTTTACATTTAATATGTATGCCTCTTCTAGCTTTCCTCATAGATGGTCCAGAAAACCCCCTTTAGTCAGAGAGACGCCTCTGACTTCCCAGCTGGACAGTTGTCATTGGAACGGAGAGGTTTTCGATGCGCGTTTATTTAGTAATTTGTTTGTCTCTCGAGTTAGTCACGGTTTATGGTTGACATTTATTTTATGAGCGTGAAAAATATATCACTGGCAACTGGCAGCCACCCTCTTTCTCACTCTGTGGCTCCCTAGCAGGTGGTTGCACCACCCACCATGCCACATGCCACATGCCATACACCCACTCGTCCATTCGAAATGCGGCACTTAAGCCAATTTTGATAGGGCTTTATTGATGGCTAGAAAGCGATTTGGCATTTGTGCTTTAGTCTCGCTTTGAGCCACAAAAATTCAGGATTTGCTGATTGAATCAGTTAGTGTAAGGATGACACATCCTTGCGTTTTTCTTGTGGCCTTGTTCAGGATGAGTCACGGTTATTTGGCAAGGTTCTTGATTTTGGGGTTTTGAGAAAAAAATGATTAACTTCAAGCATTTGGAATCATCACGTTTCTTTGCTTTTAAGGAAAACTGAATTGTAGTGTTCTTTGTTCATTTAAAAATATACGTTTTGGAGTAGCTTTTTAACCATTTGGTATTCTATTAAGTGTAAATAATATACCTTTTTAAATTATACAATTTTATTTTTAATATGTTATTATTTATTTTTTCGTGGCCTTTTTAATATATTTTTTTAATCTGCATTCTTTTGAAATTTATTCAAACTATTTTCTAAATATATTCTTCATATATTTCCGTGCAGGACTTGGACAGCAAGGATCTTTGAAATAGTCGTGAATGCATCAATTATGCCGGAGGATCCTTAGAAACTTATTGGCCTATAAACTAATCGCATAATTGCACAAAAGTAATTATCGTTGTGCCCCGTCCTGCTGCATTCATCCTGCATATCCTGTCACTGCACACACGTACAAATGTATACACCATTATCCTTTTCGGTTATCCTTATCGTTTATCGTCATCCTGCGGCTTTCACTCCGGCGCTCTGATTTTTCCACCTTGCTGGCCAACTATGCGGCTCATCCGCTCCGCTGAACGCCGCCAGAAGGAAGTGCCCATGCAGGCTGCAGGATACACAGGAGGCAGGGCACAGGATGCAGGACGCAGGACAGCACACAGTAGCGTACACAGGACACTGGAAAAACAGTTGGAAAACAACAACAAGAACTGAAACAAAAACAAAAACAAGGACACAAGGAGCCGTCTTTGTTTGCGAATAAAAGACAAAAAAAAAACAAAAATAGAGCCGCCATATGAGAGGCGAAATTAAAACCAAGCTGTTGATAGGAATCACATGTTTCTGTCTGAAATGGTTGCATACACTGAACGGAATACTCACAATGTACAAAATGTCGAAATACATGGCTTTGTAAAAGGGTTTTTAAGGATAATCCTTTTGAGACAGAATCAGTATTAATCATGACTAAGAGTTATGGAAGTTTATATGGATTGTAAACTTGAATAAAATTATGCATTTTTGTAATCTTTATAATGATTAAATCGTTTTTATTTTTCGTTCAAGAAATCTAACAGAAGTTAAAAGTTAAGGACTTGAAAGACTCTTCCTGCTTTTATTTTATATAGCAAGAAATGAAGAGAACCCTAATAATATTCTTTTTTAAATTGGTTGCAAGGTTTTTACTTTTAAATTAAAGTCAAATTACCCATATTAAATAATTTTTTTTTATTAATTTTATACCTTCTCTCACAAAAAACACAAAAAGGTGGTTAGAAAGAAGCATCTAATATATAGTCTTGGTCTTTGAAATGGTAAGTAATTCGTAAGGATCTACTAGTTCTGTTAAACCAACTTTATGAATGCATTTTTTTGTAGTGCCCGTATCCTGGCTGCAAGGACGAGGGAGTGGGATGTATGCATCGGCAGCCATCACATGGCCAACTGGCCGTCTTCCGGCTTCCGGCTTTCCTCTTCCTCGAATCTGCGACTGTCATTCCTCATTCATCATTCTCCTCCTTCGCTCCTTCTTGGCCCTTTGCCATTTTTCCCTCCGTCTAGCCTCCTCCTCCTCATTGTCCTCGTTTTTTTCCGTTCTTATCCTTAAAAGTGAATAGTTAGGGTTGACATCCTGAAGTGGCTCAGTGGCTCAGTGGTTCGATGGCTTTGTTTGTCGATTGGCGTTTTTGTCGAGCGTGCACTAATTAAGTTGAAGAGCCGACTGCACAGCAGATCCTTCCGATAAGCCGCAGGATAATCCAACAGGATCACAGGGCATTAATGCGACGACGACGATCCCCTTGCCAATGTTAATTGTAAACAAAAGAGCATCAATAGGGGCAATTCGATTAAGTGACATCTTGTGACATTTTGTAAGATAAAAATATGGGAAAGAGGGTTTTAAAAGATGTACTATATATTTTTAGCTTTTTAAAACTGGAGAAAAGGTAGGAAAATATTTTCCAAGCCCCTTTCCTTATTGTTAATAAATAATTAGGACGCTTTAGGTAATTTCTTTCCTTTGAATTTTAAATAAAATAGCAAGTATTTTATAGATATAAGAAAAGGGGATTGATTCCGAATAGAGGGACCTTTTGAACCCCATAAAAATAGGCATAAAACCCATTTAATAACCCCTTTTTGAACATCTATCAATATGAAACTTTAATTGATATTAATTTGAAGAAAGATCACTCTATTGGCCCCTCTAGAAATCTTAAAGCAGCCTCCCCTGCGAGAGATGCGAGTTGCAGAAAGCGTTTTGTGGGCCAATTAGTTGATGCCACAAAATGAAATCATTTCTCACAGCTAAAGCTGGCAGTTTCTCAGTTTGTTTGGCAAAACTAATTAATTGTCGTATAGGGTATAAAAAAATATATATCTGTGTATATATTCTCCACATCTGATGAGCTTCTTCAAGTGGACAGCCAATCGAAGAGTCAAGGCGGAAGGCTCTAAGCGGGGACTTGAAGCCTGGAGAAGCCTGAAGACTGGACACTGAAGACTGTAGACTGTAGACTGAGAGAAGCGCATACTTTCCAAGGCAATTATCGAATGCCAGCGTGTCAGCCTCATCCTTGGCCTCAGACTTCCAATTTCCAGTTCCAGCTGTCCCCTAGTCCCTCGGTCCACGGCCTCCCCCGGATTTAACCACAAAGCTACGTCGCCAGGGCGTCGCCGACTGGAATTGGTGGGGGGAGGGAAGGATGGATGGGAGTGGAGCACGGTGGTGCAGGAACCTCCAGACTGTAGAACTCCAGACTGCAGTTTTTCCCTGACGCCAACAACGCCTCATCGTGTTTGTTTGGCCGCCAGAGCCGTCAGAGCCGCCACCGCAGTGACGCCAGCTCCGGCACCACCGCCACCAAGTACTAGCACCACTACCACCACCACCGGCGGCACCACCGCCACCACAGCCACCACGAAATGAGCCCACCAAACGATGGCTGCCGCCGCTTTCGGAGTATCTTTTCCAAACAGCGATGCCCAATGGGCCACAAATTAAAAAGTAAATCTTTTTTTAATCTCAAATTGAAGTCTCATTTTATATAATATTTTGAACAATATAAAATAGAGGTTTATGTTTATGTTTTATTTTATATATCCTCCTCAAGTCAGGTTTAAATTTAAGAAACTTCTATGCTTAAATAAGGCTTTTAAAAGTCTCTTAACTTGACTAAATTTGTTTACAAATTAAAACAAAAAGATTTTGAAATAAGATTCATTGTTTATGAGAGATTTTAGTTTGGATTTTATTTAAAATATTAATTAATAATATAATTTATTTTAAATATTAATATAAGATTGTATATATATGAAAACTTTTGTTTTCAATTAATATAAACAATATTATTAATTGCTAAACTAAGTTTTTTAACTTATTTAAATGAATTTTAATTTAGTTATTAAAATTCTCCTGCCGTATGAGCCTTGAATTGGTTTTGATGAAATGGCATCTCTGTTTGGGAAATGGAACCTTACGCAGGTTCCTCAAATTGGCCTTGGGGCAATGATTGGCTGTTGATGCTTCTGCCCAGATGCCAGCTCCACTCCTGGCTGCTCCACACTCCCAACCAGCTCCCTACCGGCTCTCTACCGGCTCCCTACCTCCTCCTGACTCCCGACCAGCTGTCTTGGCTTGTTAGCCAGCACGCGTGTCTTTCCCTCTCTTTCGTCAAGTGCTCCACCGTCTCTTTCCGGCCAACTGCGGCCGCGGCCATCTCGCTCGCTCCCGCACCGCTCCCTGGCGAGGCGTTGATGGCGATGGCGCTGAAGCTGGCGCGCATGCGCAACGCAACCACAAAATCGCATTGTCGGGGCTCCACCAAAACAACAAAAAAAAAAACAAAAAAAAAAACGCACAACGTTGTAAGACATAGTTTGTTGCCAGTGTCTGGAGCCTCCCGCCCCTTCCTCGGCCACTGCTCCTTCCCAGCCCGCCCTCTCTTCTTTTACTTTAAGCGCACTGTGCGAGCGGACCTCCCGCAGATAATTGCCCATCATCTCATCAAGTTCCGCCCAGCTATTTAACAACTGGCGGATGGAGGACAGAGGCGCAGTGGCTGTGGGCATGGGGCAGGGGGCAGAAGTTGCTGGCAGCGGGCAGGGGCTAAGACGGGGGCAGGCCACTCCAAAGGCAATGAAACCCACAAAACAAGACACCAAAATGATGAACGCGACCACGCAAAGTAGAAGTAGCTGCCCAGGTTTTGGTGGCTCGGAGATGGAAATGGGAGTTCGAGGCTTGGAGCTTGGAGCTTCGAGTCTGGCTCCAGTCTTTAAGATCGAGAGTCTCTGTCGAGGGTTGGCCGAAGGGTTTACACAAAATAAAGACCTTAAGACCTTCAATTAAAAGCAACTAAGCAACTTAGCTTTAAAAAGGGAAAACATCAGCTTTAAAAAGAAAACGAGTCTTAATACTTTTTCGAAACAATTTCTTTGCAATTCCCTGTAGATTTGTCTTTATTTTCAAGACAGTAAATAATTATCGTAGAAGCTTTTTTATCTTTTTAAAGATTTAAGAAACCCCCTGACCTATATTTATTAAACAGATTCTTGTAAACTGTTCGATCGTCCTGCGGTTGGCGCCACCAACATGCAACTTGGGGCGCTTGGGGCGGCAGCTTCTCCAGCTTCACGACTGCAACACAGCACCACGGCAACACGGCACCACGGCACCACCATAGGCCATCAATAGCACCACCAAAGACGAAAAACGAAAGACCCAAGACGGGAGACTGGAGACTGGAGACTGGAGGCTGGAGACGAGATCCGAGGCACGTTAATCG
The DNA here is from genome assembly GCA_035047325.1 of Drosophila vallismaia. Taxonomy (NCBI): domain Eukaryota; kingdom Metazoa; phylum Arthropoda; class Insecta; order Diptera; family Drosophilidae; genus Drosophila; species Drosophila vallismaia. Next base: position 6,178,061 of record JAWNPU010000025.1, on the reverse strand, counting down.
AGTCATATCGATTTTGGCTTGGTTCGTGTCTTGGACGTTTTTCTCAAACTCCCCGCCTTCCGCATCCTGCCTTCTGCCTCCTGCCACGCCTTTGTGGCCGCCCTTCTTGCCCCCTCCTCCCACTTTAGAAAAGGGGGAGGGTCCGATCCCATCAGCGGTCTCGTAACTAAATTGAATCCAATTGCAGACAAGCCGGGCCAAATAACTGTGAGACATAATGAATGAGTGTTGGCCAAATTGCAACTTGGTTTTGGTTAAGATGCAACCATCGGTGGTTGGGATGGCTTTGCTTTGCTCTGGCTTAATGTATTTCTCTCGGGACCAACTGCAGTGCCACTAATATCTCAATTGGTCAGAAGAAAAGAAAAAAGGTTCAATGGACCAAAAGGGGCCACCCACCTGCGGCCACCTGCCGCCCAAAGCCGCTTAAAGCCGTTTCTGTTTCTGCTGTTGCTTCTGTATCTGTTCTACTTTTTCCTTTCCTTTTTTTTAGCAAGCTGATAGGACAAATAGGCCCAAGGGTTTTGGGTCTGCCCAAAAACAAAAAAAAGAAACACAAGAATAAAATAGAATAGAAAGAAAAAACTTCTAATTGAAGGCAAACATGTAACGGCTTCTTTTTTGGCCGCAGGACATTGTCCAGTGCTCGGTGGTAGCCTGCATCCTAAGGACTACATTAAGAGAAACAGCTAAAAGTTGTTATATGAAAGTTTTCTTATGAAAGGTAAGTCGAATTTTTGGGTACCTGATATTGATAGTATTTGAAAAATATCCTTGCCGAAGCTATACGCTTTTCATAAAGTTGATTTACCTTTTTTTTCAGTGCTGGATCCTCAAAAATACCCCTAGGACAAAGCGCCATCTAGCGGGTGGTGCGTGTTGATGGTTTTAGACTGCATGGGTGTGTGTCTGTGTGTGTGTTGGAACAACGCTTGTCAAACTTTTAGCCCCGTCATGTTTGTCATGATGCTGATGTTGTTTCTGTTGTTGTTTCTATAGCTCCATCTCCTGGAGGCCACTCCCCCCATCCTCCTGCTGAAAACTGCCCCTTCCCACACATCTTGGCCCCCGTTTTCATTTGATTTTCCCACTGCCACTGTTTCCTACCCTCGATTTTCTACGTTTCTGCCCCATGGGCTCACTTGTCCGAAATGGAAAAGGGGGGTAGAGGGTGGCTAGCTGGATGGATGGTTAGGTGGTGACATCTTCAGCTTCTGCTGCTTCATCTTCGTGGAGCAGCACTTGACCTGGTTCTTTTATTTTCGACGATGACGATGATGAGGCTGCAGCTTTGACTAAGTGTGGCACAAAGCTAATTGCCACGCATCCAGAAGTAAAGTACATATACCATACTATCCAAAATACATACATTTCTTGTCTATATCCCACATTAAAACTTCTGAACCACTTGGATTGGAGGAACCTGAAACTTGCAACTTTTCTTCAGCGCAAAAAGCAAACTAAGTGGCTTTAGATTTATCAAACACTTTTAGTTTAGAACCCTTAAAAACAAAAAGGAGGAGTAGGATACTCTCCAAATACTCTCAAAATTAGCCAAGTTAGAGACAAAGGAATAGGATATTTTGTCTAATTTTTGGCTAATCTCTTGGCCGTTTCGCAACATATTAGAAAACAAAAAATCATTACTCAACCAGATGCTTAATACTCTTCGATTGGCTTCAGATTATTCCGACAATCATTCAATCAATTTTCAACTTATTTCTTCAAAATTTGCATCATGATTTTCTGCAAAAAAACTCAGTGTCCTTTTCACGCTTTTCTTCCACTTTTTTATGAATATTTTGAACCGATTTTTGAACCGATTTTGGAATGGAGTACCATTTTGAAATCAGAACTTCGTTTTCCGTAAATCTGCATTCAAAGTTTTGGAAAATGGAACAAAAAAATTTTCGACCCATTTTTTCCGAATTTTTTGAAAGGGGTACCATCATGATTTTTTGCAAAAATCGACTCAGTGTGATTTTGACGCTTTTCTTCCACTTTTTTATGAATATTTTGACCATTTCTGAACCGATTTCGGAATGGAATACCATTTTGAAATCAGAACTTCGTTTTCCGTAAATCTGCATTCAAAGTTTTGGAAAATGGAACAAAAAAATTTTCGACCCATTTTTTCCGAATTTTTTGAAAGGGGTACCATCATGATTTTTTGCAAAAATCGACTCAGTGTGATTTTGACGCTTTTCTTCCACTTTTTTATGAATATTTTGACCATTTCTGAACCGATTTCGGAATGGAATACCATTTTGAAATCAGAACTTCGTTTTCCGTAAATCTGCATTCAAAGTTTTGGAAAATGGAACAAAAAAATTTTCGACCCATTTTTTCCGAATTTTTTGAAAGGGGTACCATCATGATTTTTTGCAAAAATCGACTCAGTGTGATTTTGACGCTTTTCTTCCACTTTTTTATGAATATTTTGACCATTTCTGAACCGATTTAGGAATGGAATACCATTTTGAAATCAGAAATTCATTCGCCGCCGACTACATCCGGAAAACCACAGAACGGAGACAGAGATATTTTCGGGTAAGTCAAAAGTCTTCAGCGGAAAAAGCCCAATATTAATTTAAAGCTCTCATGGTTTCTATTCCTTTAGGTAAACCGCACGAGTGTTCTGCGCCCTATGCTTCTGCTCCCATGTATCTTGAGGCCTCCGGGATCCTGCAGGCGATGCATCCGGATTCGGCTCCCCACGAGTAGCGGCTGGAACTCATCTACGGACTACGGAATACGGCCCATCGCCGTGCAATCGTCGCCTATCGGGTCGGATCTTCGCTGCTTTCCTGCGTACCTTCCTTTTGTGGCTGCAAACCATCATGATAACTACTCTGCATAGTTTTTAATATATAATTTAATATAAATTTAGTAGTTAATATTGTAAAAAACTGTATAAAACTGAAATAAAAGTGATTTTAAATGGATATTCTATGCGTTTTATTCGGCGGGGACTATTTTCATCGATGGACTTTATTTTTCCGCATCGTTTAAGCCGTTTCTGGCAAGAATCGGACGTGAAATAGACGAGATATACGTTTATTTACGTTTTTGAAAAATAATGGGAAATACTGTTTTTCTGCCAAAAAATTGTAATAGTAATACTGGGAATTTTTCAGAATTTTCCTGATTTTTTTTAGAATTTTCCTGAATTTTTCAGAATTTTCCTGAATTTTTCAGAATTTTCCTGATTTTTAAAGAATTTTTCTGAATTTTTCAAAATTTTAAAAATCCCAAAATCGCCCTCCGCCACTTCTGAAGTACCAGGCGAACAGAAATCAGCAGAAGGTGGATGCCGAATTTTTAAATTTTGGCGGGAAAAAATTTGAATTTGAAAAAAATAACAAAAAAATTTTAACGGAAAAATACCAAAAAATTTAACGGAAAAATACCAAAAAAATTTCAAATCTGGTATTTTTCCGTTACATTTTTTGGTATTTTTCCGTTAAAATTTTTTGGTATTTTTTTTCAAATTCAAATTTTTTCCCGCCAAAATTTAAAAATTCGGCATCCACCTTCTGCTGATTTCTGTTCGCCTGGTACTTCAGAAGTGGCGGAGGTCGATTTTTGGATTTTTAAAAATCTGAAAATGCAGAAAAAATTTGAAAAGTTCAGAAAAATTCAGGAAAATTCAGGAAAATTCAGGAAAAATCTGGAAAATTCAGGAAAATTCAGGAAAATTCAGGAAAAATCAGGAAAAATCATAAAATTCAGGAAAATTCAGGAAAATTCGGAAAAATTTGGAAAACTCGGAAAGGTGGGAAAGTCGGGAAAATTCGGGGAAAACCTGGAAAATGAAAAAAAAACTCGGAAAATTGGTGTAAACAATGTGCTTTATTTTCAATAAAACGTGCTTACAAATACCGATACATGTATTTATATAGAAAAATGCTTAAAATATGGAGAAATATGTGCTGTTCTGGATCTCCAGGATCTTCTACGGCTGCTACAGGTGCTCCAGAATCTCCTACGGCTGCTCCAGGTGCTGCAGAAGGCAGGTTCAGGGTCCGTCCAGGCTGGCCTAGCCAGGTCCAGGGTGGCCTAGGCAGGTCCTGGATGGCCTGGGCTGGTCCAGGATGCGTCCAGGCCGGCCTATGCAGGTCCAGGGTGACCGAGGCTGGTCCAGGATCCGTCCAGGCTGGGCCAGGGCCCGTCTAGGCTGGCCTAGTTGCTGGCCCTCCTGCTGTTTCGTAGTCAGCGGAGAATGATTTTCTGATTCCAAAAGGGTACTCCATTTCAAAATCGGTTCAGAAATGATCAAAAGCGTGAAAATGACACTGAGTCGATTTTTGCAAAAAATCATGATGGTACCCCTTTCAAAAAATTCGGAAAAAATGGGTCGAAAATTTTTTTGTTCCATTTTCCAAAACTTTGAATGCAGATTTACGGAAAACGAAGTTCTGATTTCAAAATGGTATTCCATTCCAAAATCGGTTCAGAAATGGTCAAAATATTCATAAAAAAGTGGAAGAAAAGCGTCAAAACCACACTGAGTCGATTTTTGCAAAAAATCATGATGGTACCCCTTTCAAAAAATTCGGAAAAAATGGGTCGAAAATTTTTTTGTTCCATTTTCCAAAACTTTGAATGCAGATTTACGGAAAACGAAGTTCTGATTTCAAAATGGTATTCCATTCCAAAATCGGTTCAGAAATGGTCGAAATATTCTTAAAAAAGTAGAAGAAAAGCGTCAAAATCACACTGAGTCGATTTCTGCAAAAAATCATGATGGTACCCCTTTCAAAAAATTCGGAAAAAATGGGTCGAAAATTTTTTTGTTCCATTTTCCAAAACTTTGAGTGCAGATTTACGGAAAACGAATATCTGATTTCAAAATGGTATTCCATTCCAAAATCGGTTCAGAAATGGTCAAAATATTCATAAAAAAGTGGAAGAAAAGCGTCAAAACCACACTGAGTCGATTTTTGCAAAAAATCATGATGGTACCCCTTTCAAAAAATTCGGAAAAAATGGGTCGAAAATTTTTTTGTTCCATTTTCCAAAACTTTGAATGCAGATTTACGGAAAACGAAGTTCTGATTTCAAAATGGTATTCCATTCCAAAATCGGTTCAGAAATGGTCAAAATATTCTTAAAAAAGTAGAAGAAAAGCGTCAAAATCACACTGAGTCGATTTCTGCAAAAAATCATGATGGTACCCCTTTCAAAAAATTCGGAAAAAATGGGTCGAAAATTTTTTTGTTCCATTTTCCAAAACTTTGAGTGCAGATTTACGGAAAACGAATATCTGATTTCAAAATGGTATTCCATTCCAAAATCGGTTCAGAAATGGTCAAAATATTCATAAAAAAGTGGAAGAAAAGCGTCAAAACCACACTGAGTCGATTTTTGCAAAAAATCATGATGGTACCCCTTTCAAAAAATTCGGAAAAAATGGGTCGAAAATTTTTTTGTTCCATTTTCCAAAACTTTGAATGCAGATTTACGGAAAACGAAGTTCTGATTTCAAAATGGTATTCCATTCCAAAATCGGTTCAGAAATGGTCAAAATATTCTTAAAAAAGTAGAAGAAAAGCGTCAAAATCACACTGAGTCGATTTCTGCAAAAAATCATGATGGTACCCCTTTCAAAAAATTCGGAAAAAATGGGTCGAAAATTTTTTTGTTCCATTTTCCAAAACTTTGAGTGCAGATTTACGGAAAACGAATATCTGATTTCAAAATGGTATTCCATTCCAAAATCGGTTCAGAAATGGTCAAAATATTCATAAAAAAGTGGAAGAAAAGCGTCAAAACCACACTGAGTCGATTTTTGCAAAAAATCATGATGGTACCCCTTTCAAAAAATTCGGAAAAAATGGGTCGAAAATTTTTTTGTTCCATTTTCCAAAACTTTGAATGCAGAATTACGGAAAACGAAGTTCTGATTTCAAAATGGTATTCCATTCCAAAATCGGTTCAGAAATGGTCAAAATATTCTTAAAAAAGTGGAAGAAAAGCGTCAAAATCACACTGAGTCGATTTCTGCAAAAAATCATGATGGTACCCCTTTCAAAAAATTCGGAAAAAATGGGTCGAAAATTTTTTTGTTCCATTTTCCAAAACTTTGAGTGCAGATTTACGGAAAACGAATATCTGATTTCAAAATGGTATTCCATTCCAAAATCGGTTCAGAAATGGTCAAAATATTCTTAAAAAAGTGGAAGAAAAGCGTCAAAATCACACTGAGTCGATTTCTGCAAAAAATCATGATGGTACCCCTTTCAAAAAATTCGGAAAAAATGGGTCGAAAATTTTTTTGTTCCATTTTCCAAAACTTTGAATGCAGAATTACGGAAAACGAAGTTCTGATTTCAAAATGGTATTCCATTCCAAAATCGGTTCAGAAATGGTCAAAATATTCTTAAAAAAGTGGAAGAAAAGCGTCAAAATCACACTGAGTCGATTTCTGCAAAAAATCATGATGGTACCCCTTTCAAAAAATTCGGAAAAAATGGGTCGAAAATTTTTTTGTTCCATTTTCCAAAACTTTGAGTGCAGATTTACGGAAAACGAATATCTGATTTCAAAATGGTATTCCATTCCAAAATCGGTTCAGAAATGGTCAAAATATTCTTAAAAAAGTGGAAGAAAAGCGTCAAAATCACACTGAGTCGATTTCTGCAAAAAATCATGATGGTACCCCTTTCAAAAATTCGGAAAAAATGGGTCGAAAATTTTTTTGTTCCATTTTCCAAAACTTTGAATGCAGATTTACGGAAAACGAAGTTCTGATTTCAAAATGGTATTCCATTCCAAAATCGGTTAAGAAATGGTCAAAATATTCATAAAAAAGTGGAAGAAAAGCGTCAAAACCACAGAGTCGATTTTTGCAAAAAATCATGATGGTACCCCTTTCAAAAAATTCGGAAAAAATGGGTCGAAAATTTTTTTGTTCCATTTTCCAAAACTTTGAATGCAGATTTACGGAAAACGAAGTTCTGATTTCAAAATGGTATTCCATTCCAAAATCGGTTCAGAAATGGTCAAAATATTCATAAAAAAGTGGAAGAAAAGCGTCAAAACCACACTGAGTCGATTTTTGCAAAAAATCATGATGGTACCCCTTTCAAAAAATTCGGAAAAAATGGGTCGAAAATTTTTTTGTTCCATTTTCCAAAACTTTGAATGCAGATTTACGGAAAACGAAGTTCTGATTTCAAAATGGTATTCCATTCCAAAATCGGTTCAGAAATGGTCAAAATATTCTTAAAAAAGTAGAAGAAAAGCGTCAAAATCACACTGAGTCGATTTCTGCAAAAAATCATGATGGTACCCCTTTCAAAAAATTCGGAAAAAATGGGTCGAAAATTTTTTTGTTCCATTTTCCAAAACTTTGAGTGCAGATTTACGGAAAACGAATATCTGATTTCAAAATGGTATTCCATTCCAAAATCGGTTCAGAAATGGTCAAAATATTCTTAAAAAAGTGGAAGAAAAGCGTCAAAATCACACTGAGTCGATTTCTGCAAAAAATCATGATGGTACCCCTTTCAAAAAATTCGGAAAAAATGGGTCGAAAATTTTTTTGTTCCATTTTCCAAAACTTTGAATGCAGATTTACGGAAAACGAAGTTCTGATTTCAAAATGGTATTCCATTCCAAAATCGGTTCAGAAATGGTCAAAATATTCATAAAAAAGTGGAAGAAAAGCGTCATCTTCAGCGACATCTTCGGCAAAGTTATTCAAGTGGCGCCAGTCAAACATTTTTTTATGCAACAAAACCAACAGCGGCAACAAAATGATGCCACAAGACAACAATGAATGGCCATGCAACACACAACATAAACACACTAAATACATAAGCCAAATAAACAAATTAATATAATATTGGAATATATATAAATATATGCTATAAAAAATTCTTGCTATAAATTGTTCAGTGGCTCTCAAACTGTTTTATGAGAGTTTAGATAAAAATGTTTCGTAATAAAGAAAAAATAAGTACCCCTTTCAAAAAATTCGGAAAAAATGGGTCGAAAATTTTTTTGTTCCATTTTCCAAAACTTTGAATGCAGATTTACGGAAAACGAAGTTCTGATTTCAAAATGGTATTCCATTCCAAAATCGGTTCAGAAATGGTCAAAATATTCATAAAAAAGTGGAAGAAAAGCGTCAAAACCACACTGAGTCGATTTTTGCAAAAAATCATGATGGTACCCCTTTCAAAAAATTCGGAAAAAATGGGTCGAAAATTTTTTTGTTCCATTTTCCAAAACTTTGAATGCAGATTTACGGAAAAAGAAGTTCTGATTTCAAAATAGTATTCCATTCCAAAATCGGTTCAGAAATGGTCAAAATATTCATAAAAAAGTGGAAGAAAAGCGTCAAAATCACACTGAGTCGATTTTTGCAAAAAATCGTGTTGATGGTAGACGTTAAAAATTTGATAAAGAAGGTGTCAATGTTTTTTGTGGTGCTATGCGTAAGAAGGTATGTGGTTTTATAGAGATTTTATAGATATTTGAGTACGATTTTACATCAAATCCCACAGTTTTACATTAACTGATGAATGCCAGAATCCGGTGAAGAATTGAATGTAGTGGCTGGCCCATAAAAAAAATAAAATGAATAATAAAAATAATCTTCATCGCGCTCTGCTCACAAAATATAATAAATTGCCAAAAAGCGTCGGTATTTGCGGGGGTCTCTCCAAAATGAAATGTGGCATAATGAAAACAAGAAATATGCCGACAGTTTCTTCATATTTTGTTGTGTTTTTTATTGTAGAGGTACGGAGACCTCAAGCGTAGGATCCAAAGGACCACCGCCTAGGTTTTCCCCCGCCCACTTTTTTTTGCCGCCCGCCACTTTTGTTCCTGTGGCGGCTGTTTGATTTAGTGGGGCTGCCAATGGAAAAACACTTAAAAAAAAGAGGGAACACTTTCGAGACAAAGCTCTAAAAGACTTAAAATTTTAACAAAGACAGCAAAGAATTGGTTTATAACTTAAGTTAATTAAATCGTTTTTGTCTAAAATAAATCCTTGCCACTTAACATCTTCTTTTCGACTAATTCGTACCTATTTTATAATCACTGGAAAAATAGCCATGCTTTTTTTACAATGTAAAAGTACTTGTACTTGCAAAAATATATACATATCCCCACCGGCATTTTAAGGATGACGCCAATTGGCCTGCGTTGCTTAGCGCCAAAGCCAGGCGCTGCGGCCAACACACACACTTAGGTATAGCCAATAAAAGAGACAGACTATGGGCTGTGGAAAGAGACAGAACGATGGGGGCATTTTTGGCCGGACAGCAGAGCTTGGTGGCGCCTCAAGTAGCCGGCTGGAAAAAAAAAGACAAAAAAGCGAAGCGCATAACTTGGCTAAGGCGGCGACGGCGGCGGCATCGACTTCTGATCAAACGGCAATGTCTTCAATGTACAACAACAACAATAACAAATAAAACAATAACAACAGCAACAACTAAAACAAACAAAACAAACATTAACAACAACAAGAGAAGCCTCCAAAGCCTTAAAACAAAAGCGCGTTGGCAAAAAAAAGTAGAAGGGGGGAAGTCCACTGACCAAAAGGGTTTTTAAAAAAGAGGAAGGGGGGGGGGCAGGAGGGGGAGGACCTTAAACTTGGGTTTCACTAAAGGTCTTAAAGGGGTAGGATGGGGGGAGGGCATCCTTAAGTCGTGTTCTTTTCATGTCCTTCTGCATTTAAGTGTGCACTCGTTCGAATTTTCGTCTTTTTGTTGTAGCTTTTGCCAATTTTTTGTGGATCGTCTTTATTTTTGTGAAGGTCCAGTACTGCCCCCACAGTACCCCCCACACATCCACTGACCCCTCTTATTCTTATGCAACGCCCCTGTGGCCTCATGTCCAGCGACATCTTCGGCAAAGTTATTCAAGTGGCGCCAGTCAAACATTTTTTTATGCAACAAAACCAACAGCGGCAACAAAATGATGCCACAAGACAACAATGAATGGCCATGCAACACACAACATAAACACACTAAATACATAAGCCAAATAAACAAATTAATATAATATTGGAATATATATAAATATATGCTATAAAAAATTCTTGCTATAAATTGTTCAGTGGCTCTCAAACTGTTTTATGAGAGTTTAGATAAAAATGTTTCGTAATAAAGAAAAAATAAGCTTAAATATGGGAAACTGTTTTCAAATATATTATAATAAAATAAATTATTAAAAAAGGTTTAATTAGAAACTTTTTAATAGTTTCTTAAGAGAGAACAAAATGCTGCAAATGTAAACTTATACTGTACTAATAAATTCATTCTTTTAAGACATTTAATCCTTACAAATTTAATATAAAGGCATAACTTTATTTAATTATTGCTTGATTAATTATTAAAATATATAGTTTTGTTTTGATTTTCAATAAAACAAAAACTTTCAAATGAGATAAAATTGTAATTCCCAAATGGAATACAACCCAGAGGGGTTGAGTTTTCCGCACAAAACGGTGGTGGGATTAGTGAAAAGTCATCGACAGATTAGCCAACAATTTGGTGTCACTTTTCCAACACCCACTCCCCCTTTTTCCAGCATACCCTCCGGCCGCTGTCGCTGACATCGAGTTTCCACTGTCGGATGTTTCAATTCGCAAGTCGAGCTTCCTTCCGATCACGTGGCATTTCCAAAACGCCAATGCCAATGCCAACGCCAACGCCAATGCCAATTCCAGCGGCGGCCGCTCACTTCCGCCCGGCCGATAGCTTCCGTCCGCTTCAAAATAACCGGAATCGGTCCGGTTCCAAGTCCGAGTCTCCCAGTGATCATCCAGCCATCCATCCAGCTTCATCCATTCCAGCATCTCTTTCACGGAGGAAAAATGTGGCTACGTTTTTGGCTAGGAAATTAAATAGGATATTAGTTTAATTTTAAGAAATAATTAAACATCTATTTTCTGTAATAAGTTAGTAATAAGTTTTTTAATAAAAATGAATAAACTTTAAACCTGGAAATGTGTTTTCTTTTATTTTAAGGACAGGGCCTAAAAAGGTAATTACAATATTAATTTAATCTATAAAATCTAGGAAATGTATTAAAAGGCCAGCATAACTTTAAATTATTTTTATAAATTTATTCCTCTACATTTAAATATTTTTCAAAGTGCATCAGGATTTAGAGACTCGAGTACTCGAAGTTCTATTGCCACTTCCATTCAAACCGCGTGACAATTACTCATGAATACATTTTGCGCCTGATAAAAGTGAATCTGTCGGGGGTGAGAGGGGTTGACGGGTGTTTTTCCATTGGGCGGGGGTTGTCTGGTTATAGAGAGGGGTCAGGGGCTGTCGGCCGTCGTTTGCGTTTTATTTATGGTTTTATTTGTGGCAACACAAAAGCCTGCCACGAGCCGTGGTCTCGTCTCGTATCGAGAACTTCAAGGATTCGAGACATTCGAGGACATTGTTTGCCAGCGCGTCATATGTTTGTATCTGTATCTGAATCTTCCTCACCCTCACCCACACCCTTACTGAATGTATCTGTATCTGTATCTGTGTGTGCGCCCCATAACCATAAAGTCAATTTATTTATTAAGTTTTTATCGCAACCGTCGCGCAATGGAGAACAATGAATCGCAAGGAAAACATTTCGCCCAACTGCCAAAAATGGTAAGAGAAAAAAATGTAAATAAATAAGAAGCTAAGGCGGAGAGGAGAGGTCTTGCCAGTTTTTGGCTATTAACTAGTTGTTGTTGATTTGATTTGATCGGATTCGGATCTGTAATGTGTTTTGGCCACTTTGTGCGCCGCGGGGATTCAAGGACCAAGGACACGCCAAGGCGATGAGCTATTCCTGGCCACTCAATCGTCTCGGATTAACTGGGCGTTGGGTGTTGAATCATTACGGACTATTTAAAATGGATAGAGAATAATAATTCCTATATTTTAAATTTCTTTTAAAATATTTGACTTATTTTCGAGGCACGAAAAAAAATACAGGGAATTTTTCGCATGAAAATCTATTACAAGATTCAAGAGATAGAATTGTGAATCTATAGAAAAAACTTGGATAATTTCTTCTTGTGGAATATATATTTAATATAATTTATTGTGTTGTATTATAAATAAGATTAAAATTATTACGATATATAAGCTAGATTTTAAAGTACTCTTTTTTAAATTGATCTTTCCAAAAAATGTAAATGTTGTTTCATAAAAAAATTGTTGGAAATTTCCTTGGATTCCATTGAGTGCTTCCTAATTTCCGAAGTGCTTCGATAACTGGGACCTTTAACTGCCTTCCGTGCTTAATGGCACGGAAATGAAAATTGTCGAGCCAGTTTCTCCCCCTCTGTCAAACGACGTGGGAAGGCAATGCTGGAACATTTGTTTTAATTAACGAAAATTGAGCAAAACGTCTAAATGTCTAAATGGCTAAATGCCTAAATGGTTAAATGTTGAAATGAGTGACGCCTACGCTGGCACACAGTGCGTGGCATAAGTTCTCACTCACTTTTTATTTATTTTTCTTGGCTTGCGGCAGCTGTACGCGGGTGCTGTTTTTTTCGTATGTAAATTAACTTAAATACCCTAGAAATTAATTAGCAGCGATTGAGATCGCCTGATAACAGACATCAGAACAAGCCAAACATCAGAACAAGAATGGATAAAAAAACATAAACATAAATACATAAAAAAAACAGACATACCACGCACTGACCACCGACTGTTTCAAAAAACCATTCCGACCGATCCGATCCGAATGGTCTTCAATGGTTCTTAACCCTTTGGCTCCCTTTGGCTCCTTTTTTTTTTACTTTTTCACGTTTTTTTCAGTTTCCAGTTTGTTCTCAATTTTTTTATATATTTTTTCGGACTGAGAACTGAACGCCGTCGCTGTGGCGGCGACAGTAATAATGATGCGTTTATCCAAAACGAGCATCAGATAAGCGCCAGCCAGAGGCGATCGACAAGTTTGATAAGAGCTCTGCCGCAGTCGCTGTCGCTGTTGCAGTCGCCGTCGCCGTCGAAGTCGCTGCCTCCTGATAACAGAGCTCTGCAAACCGAAGGAGATGCACTTAAAAAAACTAGGGAAATCAAGGATATATGAGATTCTATTCAAAGAAATTTTCAGAGAAGCTAAACTGCATAGTTTAAGCCCTCTCCTGAGGTAAGACCCTCTTCAATTAAACTTAAATTATCCATAAGAGGCTTCCATAGTTTTTAAAAACATTTCAAATATATTTAAACCTCATGTAAGTATTTATCTGAGTGCATGGTGAATGGACAGCGTGTGTGCACATCATTCAAATGCCAATTAAAGGCGCCGGCTTACACAGAACCTGAGAACGGTCGCTCGAGGATCCCAGGATGATACGAGGGGCATATGGGGGATATACGGGGGATTAGGGGTTTCGCAAGGAGTCGGGGGACTTCAAGAGACTTTCGGATACTCCAGGATCAAGAGGGGCAGCGGCTGGAGGTAGGGAGACTGGCAACCGAGGCGAACCGCAACGGATCCCGAAAGGCTGAAAGGCAATCAGCTGTCATTTGGAGGCAAACAAAGTGGACATGACCACTGCCATGCCCCTGGATCCCGGTAAGCCTGGATGCCTCGATGCCTGGATCCGATCGAATTTTGGTGCAAAAAGGGTTTCAGTCTGACACCAAGCCAGATGCCCTGCGGAGATGCCCAAAACCGAACCGAGAACCGAGAACCGAAACCCGAAACAGGTTGCCGATTAGAATCAGCGTAATGAGGCTTAATCACCCACCCAAAAATGGGTTCCTTGGCCTAATTAGGGGCCAGCAGATGTCGAACGGGGTTAAAGGGTTAACAGGGTCAGGGGTTATACGTACGAACTAGAACCCCAAAAAGGCCTTCATGTCTTAAGGAGAACCAAGGTGTTTTTCATACTTGTTTCTAATTAATTATAACTATAAATGAAAATAAAATACATTTATAAAATTATCAACTAGATACATTAGAAATTATTTTTTGTGTATTTTTTAACAATTATCGGGTATTCATACATTTGTGTAAGAATTGTATACTTTAGAAGTTTTTATTCACCTTTTTAAAGTCTTCTTCAAATATTGATTTCGAATACTTTAAGTATTCATAAATATCTCTTATTATTAATGACTTAAAAATTTGTCTAAAAGTAACTTTAAATATTTGTATTTATTTAAGCCACTGTAGGACATTTGAAGTGTTGGTGAAGAGTGACCCCATCGCTTCCGAAAATGAGACAAAAACAACTGTCGTCGGGCCTCGGATTCGAATGGGGATCGGGCTGGAGAATGGGAATTGGAATGGGAATGGGAATGGGATCGGCATCGGCATCGGGATCGGGAATGGGGCTAAGACCGAGACCGGACTCTGGGCCCGAAACTGACTCGTCTCTTGGCCGTTTCCATTGTGATTGCGATTGTGTTGGAATCGGGCTCAAAAGCGGCGCTTGGATTCGCAACGGCAGCGGCGCCGAAGTCGAACTTCAAGTTCAATTTTTCTCTTTTTTATGGGATAGGGGTGGGGGCAACGGAAGACTGGAGCCACTTTTTGGGGGCTCCAAGGAGCTGGGATGATGCTGAAGCTGGGCGGCCGAGGGCGGCCGGGAGCCGAGTGGCCATTCATCGATCAAGTTGCAAGCGCCACGACGAGAAAGGCGAAACGTGAGGCACCAGAAGCTGCTGCCACAGAGCCACAGACTTATAAAAAAAACCAAGCACACACACACACACAAAATGGATAAAAAAGCAGAGTAAAAAATCAAATAAAAACAACACAAATCGAGTCCATGAAATCTCGGCTTTTCTGAGTCCATTTGAATACTCCCAAACTCGCACTCGCATTGGAAGCTGATCATCCAGTTGAATAAATTTCATAAACCAGGGGGAATTTCATAAAAATTAGATTAAATATATATATACTATTAAATTTGAAATTAGTGAAAACATAGGATTTGAAGTTATTCAAAAAAATTCAAAACCTTTTACACGAAACTGTCCTCTTTAAAAGATTTTGAACTCTATGATAAAAAATAATATCCTTTTTCTAATTACGTAAAATCTTTCTTCAGAAAGGTGTAATGCATTTTTAAGCCTTATTTAAAATATATTCTTTCTATTTTTTTTCAGTTTATTACCTTGTTGGCTGTCAATGTTGTTGTCGCCAAAAAAAAAGCCACAAAAAAGGAGTCGAACCAAAGCGTCGTCTTCATCGCCAAACCGATCAGAAGAAGAGCATTATTCCCATTGTCATGGCTAGGGAATCGTAGCAGGAATCGGCATAGGGATCGGGATAGGGTCCAGGATTGGGGCTGGGATTGGGATCCAAGCTGGGTGAGCTGTGAGCTGGAAAAACAACGGACCAACGGATCAGCGAATCAACGGATCAGCGGATCGGAGCCGGGACTTTGTCTTTGATCGACTGTTCAAATGTTGAAACTCCACTGAGCTGAGTCTGCATCTGAATCTGAATCTGTAAATGTATCTGTATCCAAAGTTGAAGCTGAAGCTGAAGTTGAAGCTGAAAAGCTGACGTGGTATCCCTCTCAAGACGAAATTCAGACCGAGTTGTATCTGAAACTGAAACTCAGACTGGAGACCTGGAAGACGTGGAAGTTGAAGTTTTTTCGGGCTCCGCCAATTGATTCGCAATTCCATGGCGCGCATTGATTTTGATCGGCCACGACAGGCGCGCCAGCCGGTCGCTTGTCGGCGCCTCTTCTCCGCTCCATCTGTAGCCCTCTCTCAAAGTCCCTGTATCCTTGCCCGGCAGACGCAAATTTTATTGACAGCGCCAGTTGGCGGCGAGAGCTTCGAGCATCTCAGATCGGAGCCAATGAGTCGCTGATGAGTGAATCTTTTGGCACTCGTGTGAATAAACCGAATGGGCCCAAAAAACCCAAGACAGATTTTAATTATACAAAACAATTTAAAAGCTATAAACAGTTTGAAACTTGAATAAAATACAGGGAAAATACAGGTTCAAGGTATTTTTAGGTGGAAACCACTTAATTTCTATCAAAATTAAATAGATGGCTTTAATGATTAAATATGATTTAATGATTTAAATCACAATTAAAATTAGCCAACAGAAAGTGTGTTCATAATTTAATGCTATATTGAAGAAAAAAAGCAATTTTAAGCTTTTAGTTCGCTTGACAGTTTTTCGTCTTTTATGCCGTTTGCCAAATTGCCCAAAAAGGCAGCGAAGGGTGTCGCCCCCAAGGGAGGAGGGAGGTTCTCCCAGATTGGGGTTGGGGCTTAGGGCTTGGGACTTGGGGCTTGGGGTTGAGGGAAATAAATAAAGCATTTGATGGACAATTTCACTTGCAGCGTGGCATCACTACAAAGCGCCCCACGCTAATTGCGGCAATTAAGTTCAAAAAAAAACTAACGACAAAAATTGCCTGCCCGAGTGGTCTACCTGCTGCCGGAGTGGCCTTTGTTGTTCGGAATTCGAAATTCTTAGTTCTGAATTCTTAATTCTTAATTCGGAACTCGGCCAGTATTCTGAATTGGAAATTGGTAATTCGGCGCTAAATGCTCTGCGCCCAGTTGCGTTCACTTCAAAGGAAGTTAAATAGCGCCGATCCTGGGAGGTTTTTTCTTAGTCTGAGATCTCGGTTCTGGCCAAATGACACAAATGACATGCAACCGTCGGCACGGCACACACAGCTACACAGAGAACAAAAACGACCACATTCGACGCACAATAAAATCATTTCCCAGTTCCAGTTCTGTCTGCTTGTCAACATTAGCCTGAAGAATGTCATTTTATGGTAGATGTTTCCTTTTTTTTTGAAACGAATTCGAAATGCTCTACTATTTCGAAACAGAAAGTATTTGTTTAAAAAGTAACATAAAAAGATCTTAAATATACACAAAATATAACTACATAAATAAAAAACATGGAAAACTAGCAAAAATGAATCCATAACCAACAGCAGGGTATCCTTCCTTCAGGGTATCCTTCGTAGCGATTTGATAGATGCCGGAGATTGGCCTGGATCTGGACCTGGACCATCGGCTGCTGCTCCTGCTGCTGCTGCTTCTTCTGTCGCCAAACTGCCCCTCCCCCACAGAAGAGGGAACTGGTTGGGGGATAAAATAGCAGTCCTTTTGCTTATCTTCTTGGCGGCAGGAAATTTGCGACGCTTTGATATGATCGCCGACAAGAGCAGCCAGATTTTTGCCCACATTTTTTGACGGAACAATATTTTTGCTTGTCCGTCCGTCCGTCGGTCCGTCCGTCCGCCAGATTGTCCGTTGTCGGGGGCATGTCAAGCGCCAATTGGAGCCACACTTTGCCCTGGGAACGGGCAAGGAGCCGAGGGGGGTATGAAAAGTTGGCTGGCTTCTTCCTGTGCTGCGATGACGAAGCGTTGACAAGGCGATGACAGATTTCTGCGAATTTTTCGCATTAGGCTTTGAACTCGAGCATTTGTTTTTGCAGCCACTGGAACTGGGTCGATGAATGGTACACTGAAACTAACGCATAGAAATACTTTAGGAACATGCAAACGTAAAAAAAGAAAAACAAGACCGAAAAACATTTTGAACTGAATGAATGAATTTTTTAATAGAAATCAGTTTTGAATGCTTTAAAGTCAAATTGTTCTCACCTCTGTTTTTCTTTCTGTGCACATTGAATGATGGTTCTTTGGTGGGGCGGAGGGCGTGGTCCGAGGGGGGACCGGCGCTACTGTTTTCGCTCAAGCGCTTCGCTGATGGGGCAAAGGAAGCGAGGCGGGCAAGTGGCGCTGCCCTTTGATGCTAACGGTTCTTGAGATGAGCGTCGATTTCCGCGGAAATTGCTAATAGAATCACAGCCCCCATAGTCCATGGTCCACAAGACCATGGTCCCCATCGGCCCTCCTCCCCAATCATCTGGCCAACTTTATCAAAGGGTTGACTTTGTCTAAGCGCCTGTTCCAGTCGCCTTTTTTCTTCGTTCTAAAAAATATATTTTTTGGTTTTCTTCTCGCTTGGAGGATGCTTGATGATTACGCCGTCAGCAGAGGATGTTTATGATGCTGGAGATTCCAGTGGAGATTAGGCCAAGATCTGGTGGAAACGGCGCCCAAAACGGGAGGAGTGGAGGCCACAATGCCACCTGATGATGGCGACACGTAGCTCGTTTATTGCAGCGCCTGATGGCGGCGCCTCTGGGAAAATGCCAACCAAACTGCGAAACACTCACAGATTGTTGCACTCAAAAAAATAATAAATACAATATACATTTGTATATTAAAAAGTTACTAAACAATAGCTTATTAAAATGGCTACCTAAGAAATTATTTAAATCCTTTTTATATTTTTATATTTAGGTAAAAACTTCTGAGAGTGTAACAGGGTGTGCCCTCGAATGGCTCATGTTGGGAACTCCATTATGTCCACGTCCACTTTTTGAGATCTCTGTCGCCGATGCCCTCTGACCGCCGCGCCAAAGCAACAGCCAGCAAGTGAATGGCGAAAACCAGTAGCCAAGGAAGGATCCATCCAGCTACTGAACTCCCCCAACGAAGCCAACTCGAAAGCCAACTCGCTAATAAACTCACGTGTGAGTTATGAGTTCCGAGATGTGAGTTTCGAGTGGCAGAGGTGAATATGAGTTTGAGGAAATCGCGAATGTGGCATTTCAAATTATTACTTCATCTGCAGAGTGCCAGAGGTTAGGCCGAGAAAAGGTTAGGTTGGGGAATTTTTATAAGGACTTAAGCTTATGTAATTTTATTGTAATTTATAAATAGAGAAGGAAGAGATAAGGAATTCCAAGTCTTTGAATAATTCAGAATAAGAGATATCTTGGCAACATTTGTGGTTAATGACAGGCGATATAAATAACTGATAATGAGAAAGCAGAGGCAGGATCTAGGAGTAGAGGACTGTGCCTTCCCAGAAACAGAAGCCACCCACCGATTGGAAATTGGTCATTAGACATTTTTGGGCATTGCAACATTGTCAAAATATTTGCGGCACGAATGGGTGGGTGACTTCCATGGGCGATAACTATCCATCAGATACTATAGTATCGTATCGTATAGAGTAGGCAGTATCTATATCCCAACCCCTGGGCTATATATAGTGACTTTTTCAAGTGCACACGCGTTCCATATCCACGGCTCGAATGTAATGGCAAAACGACAAAATAACAAAGACGGCGGCCGCCGTCAAGCCATTGAGATTTAATTGCAAAAACGCCAGTTGAGCAATAAAATTTATGACCTACAAATAATAGGTATCGTCTATTCGGGGGATGAGGTGGAGGAGGGCTCTGTACTATGTACCCTGTACTCACTGTACAATCGATGCGATGCCTTTGATGAATAACGACGATGAATGTCAACTGAAATGGCAATGGAAATCGAGAATCGAGAACCGAGTATCAAGCATCGAGAAAGAGATTTTTCTATGCCCCTCAATTACGCGTAAATTGTCCAAACAACTGGCCAAAAGCTGTGTGGGTGCACTTTACAAAATACCCTTAAGAGGGGTTGGAAAAACTCTTTTTTTTTTTTGTTCAATACAGCACAATAATTGATTAAGAAATTAGAAAAGTATTTTGCAAAAAACACTGGGAAAACTGCAAAGATTGGGGAGAATTTTAATAAGAAAGTATGAGAAAAGGTCATTCAGGATTATACGTTTCAATTTTACCGAATTAGCCATACCTTGGTTTGTTCATCTCCAATCGGCAAAAGGTATACCTTCCAAAATTTGTAACTTCGAGTACTATCTAAATGACGTAAATCTAACAAGCGTATTCATTAAAAGCCAAAGTTAGGGGGCGAGAAAATGACATATGGGCCCATAAGCGATGTTTAAAACGATTTTATGAAGTTTACACTTTAATTTAATCTAAATCTTTGATTATGATAGACGGCAAATAAAGTCCCGATTCTTAAATGGTATTTTGATGCGAAATCGGATACAAAATGACAAAAATATAGTTAAAAACTTAAGCAAAAGGATGAGAAAATGAGTTTTTGTGGCAAATCTATAATTTTTGCATTTTTAGAACAGTTTTATTTGAATATCTGCGCTGATTTACTACCGATTTTAAAACGAAATGCCATTTTTGAATCAGGGCTTCAATCTCCTTCAATCTGCATCCAAGGATCTAGAATATCAAACAAAAAAATTTCGATCGATTTTTTGCAAAAAATCATGATGGTACCCCTTTCAAAAATCGGAAAAAATAGGTCGAAATTTTTTTGTTCCATTTTCCAAAACTTTAAATGCAGATTTACGGAAAACGAAGTTCTGATTTCAAAATGGTATTCCATTCCAAAATCGGTTCAAAAATGGTCAAAATATTCGTAAAAAGTGGAAGAAAAGCGTCAAAATCACACTGAGTCGATTTTTGCAAAAAATCATGATGGTATTCCATTCCAAAATCGGTTAAGAATTAGTCGAATGGTTGATGAAAAAAGGGGAAGAAAAGCGACACTGAGCCAAATTTTGCAAAAAAAATCATGATACCCCTTTTAAAATTTTTAGAAAAGGACATATGGGCGCATAGGCGATGTTTGAAACGATTTTTTGAAGTTTACACTTCGATTTCTTTTCCCGAAAACTCTGCAGCTGCCTTTAATTTCGGCAAATTATTTGAGTTAACCATAAAGAGATATTCGTATATGGGGGTGGCTATAGATTAGATCGGATTTGTCGGGATGCAGTCAAGTAGATTTAATTGCCAATGGCCATGGAATTTTCCTTTTTTTTTTTGTAGAATACGCCTGGCATATAGATTTCTGTTTTCCACTTTTCCGCTTTTGCAATTCGAGTATTTTGGGTTGTTTCGGTTGTTTTGTTGGTGGAAATGTTCTCGATTTCATTAATTTCAATTGCTGGATTGCATTTTGCCCAAATATCGATTACAATAAAATAACACAATGCTGAGAACAAAAGGTCAGGGGCGGGATTTTGAGGCAACAACAAAAGGTGCAGCGGCAACAATAGACCGGCCCAAATCGTTTAAGGACATTAGATAGCGGAGAAAGTCCTTCGGGTTACCTGGATTCTCGGCTCTATTTTCTACAGACAGGATCACTTAATTCCCTTTTCTATTTCCACAAATTTCAACTCCCACTCTCGTTAAATTTTTTACTTTTTTTTTGTCGTGTAATTGCTGGTTTAGAATTTTCGTATGATTTCTAGGATTTTTATACCTTATAGTGGTTTATTTTATAATATATTCAAAGGCTAATAATCTTTATTTAAATGGAAAGTAGATGGAAAGGAAGATACTTTTAACATTTATTAATTCCCTTTACAAATTTCTTTTAATTTTTTTTATTAATTTCTTGTTAAAATAAGATTTATTTCAGTTAAGTAAACCGTTCCACCTGGCAGTTCGTAACTGACTTTTGCTCTTTGCCAATCGCCCAGTTGGCCAACATTTTGTCAGCCAACCGACAACAAAAGGCCGCCCCTAATTACAGGCTTAGACCCCTCACTCCCCCTGTCACTTCACCTCCCTTTGGTCACCCAAACCTATTTATTTTTTATTTTTCTTTTATTTTTTGCATAAGCGTAAAAATTTGTGACAGCTCCAGAGAAGTCGCCGTTTGTTAAGTGCATTGAAAATAAAATATTTAGTTATAACTTAGGAGGTTTCAAATAGCTTTGAAAAAATTATAATAATTTATTTATTTATTTATATTATAGTATAATTGAAAAAAGACCCATTTTTTTTAGTAATATTTCTTAGAGAACAAAATATGTTTTCAAAAAAAGACTTTTCTTAGCTTTTATCACTTTATTTCAATTCGATGTTATTGTTTCTGTAATATTTGTGTAATTTATTATAACTTTTATTGTAAAATAAATACCGGGTATCAACAGTTTGCGGTGTGTGAATTTTATTGGCCGCTCCACTGGCCGCTCCACTGGCTGCTCCAGTTAACGCCCACGCGTTGCGTCGCCTCTTTACATAATGGATACCCTGGAAATGGTAGCAACTACCATGTGAACACTGTAAACAATGAAATTGTTGTGCAAGTCACCGCCGGACAGTTAAAAGGGGGGGATTGGGGGCTGGTTTTGGTTTTAGCCAAAGTAGCCGCCATAATTTACAGTCACAATCACTGAACTGTAGGTGAAAGTATCCCAGGAAGGGATAAAAGTAAAATTAGTTTTTATCTTATAAACTATACTGCTTTTAAGTATTTTGTATTAAGAAAACAAGAGCTCTTTTTTAACATCATTTCAAGTATTTTTCAGGGAATGTTTTACTTAACTTTGAAGCTGCAATTCAGTTTCTTGAATCTTCAATCATAATTTCCTCTCACGAAGCCATTTTCTGGTCTTTCAAGAAGACTCGAAGACGGGTCTTCTGGGTGGGCACTCGATCGCCCACCGAATGCGTGGCCACCTCGGCAGAAGAAAGAGATGGCCAGTGTGTGGGTGATAGAGATGGAACGAGCGAGAGGCATTTTGCATAACGCGACAACAGCATGCAAAGCTTTCAACAAGATTCTGCACAGAAAAAAATATCTATCACTATGTTTTGGAGTTTGTACAATTACTTTAAGACTTTAAAATAATAAAAGAAATAATGTATTGTCTGAAAAATCGACATATTGTAATAATAGTAGGTACTTTTGTGAACTTTTCCTGGCAAGTTTCATAATTTTCCTATAAAAATAAAGCATTAACAGAAAAGGACCATTAAATATACTACTTTAACAAATAGTGTGGACATTTTTAAGTAATTATTGATAATCCTTAAGTGTATTTTGTAGATTTTCTTCTGGTCGGTGGTCTTTTATTTTCTCAGGCTAGCAATCAAAATGTGAGGAGAAAAGGAAGCCTGGGCCTTGGGGAGGGCCTTAAAATTTAAGACTAAAGTGGAGGTGACGCGACGCCATAATCATTATCTTTTTTATGATTTTCATCATTACAATCATCATCATAATCATCATCATGGTTATTGTCCCTAGCAGCATCGTGAATTTACAATTTTCTGCGAAATTTCTTGAAATCTGAACGGAACGCCCCCTCATCTTGTTATCAACTCCCACTCTCTATTAAGCTCCCTATACCGGTCTCTTTCTTCATTTAACCGCTCTATCTCTTTCTTATGTTTGTCTGGTTTTCTTGAAAATGTTGTTTTTTTTTGTTTTTTTTTTGTATTGCCCACCCGCCATCATCGCTTCGCAATTATAATTAAGTTTAATTGAGTGATTGACGTTTTTAGAGAGTGCGCGGTCACCCACAAATCTACAAAAACAACAAAACCAATATTAACAACAAAAGACTAAACAACAAAAGCCATGAAAGCACTTTAAAAAATTGAGGTTATGGTTTAGAAATATCAGAGAATAAATATCTATACTATTTTCCAAATAAAAACAAAAAATTTACAGCATATTTTTGAGTATCTTATATTATCTTATCGTTATCTTACCTCATTCCCAGGAGTAACGTAATACCCGTTACAGTTATTTTTTACAACTATTTCACATTCTTCTTCATTTCTTGGAGTACCGGGTACAGGGTATCAATAATATTTTTATAAATATAACCCAGTATTTTTTTGAGTATACAAAAAATCAGACAGATTTAGAGACTGCTGCCAGTCTCCAACGCCAACAGCGACTGAAGCTTCCACCCACTCCTCCTGCCTCCTGCCACTCCCCCTGCGCCTCCTCCCACTCCCCTTTTGGTCCAAAAATCACAACAAGTCAAAAATGTTGAAAGACAACAAAAGCAACAATGACCGTTTTGTTCAAGTGCCTCCCCACCCCAAGCCCCCAAAGCTACGGCCCCAACCGCAGCCTCTGCCACTGCCACTGCCTGGTCCGCCCCCTTTCACCACCCCCTTTGTCAGCGTGGGTGGCCCCTTCACTGCACAGAACAAAAAACTTTCAATAAATCATCATTTTCAGGCAAAGGCTGGAGGCTATAGTGCTGCTGATTTGTTTGATCAAATAAACCGAATAATGTAACAATATATGTTGGGTTTCATATCAAATTTTTAATGGTTTCTGTTCAATAATTTTTATCCAACTATAGATTTATAATTTTTTTATTCAAGTGTAAAAATGTTAGGACAGCGATTGCAGCATGCCACATGCCGCTTGCCGCTTTTCCGCTGGCCACTGGACATTTTCACAAATTCGGGGCTTTGGACAACAAAAACAGCAACTAAGACTACAACAACAACTGCAATTGCAACAGCTAACACAACAACAACAACAGAAACATGAAAATGTTGACAAGTTTTTTGGCTCGTTTTTTTTTTGCCTATTTTTTGGGTGGTCCCCTGAAGTTGGCAGAAAATCGTTGGAGATGTTTCCTTTAAGTGCTTGGTTAACTGTTTTTTTTTAATTATTAATGGAAAATGTTAAATGGCAAATGGAAATTAATATAATCCAGAAAATAAACACAATTTTTCCATTTCCTTTATTTACCTAAACACTTTAATTATCATATAAAAATCCAAGATAATAATAATAATAATAATAATAAAACTTAATTGATGCAATGAAGGAAAATTTTCCAGTAGCCGGCGAGACTAGTTAAATTTTTTACAAAATATTTGATGCTTGAGGGGGCTAAGAGTGTAAGAGGGTAGAGGGAAGCGTAATTTTGAGACATTTGAGACCACCGCCATATATGGCCGACTTTGATTTCCCCTTGATTAAAAATCCCCCGTCTACCCGTCTACCCTCCCACCTCTCTCCAACGCTCCTCTGCCCTTATGGTGATTTGATGGCCATCAAAGCGGGTCGTAAAATGCTCTCATTCAGCGATTTTTAACAAGCCCAGAAGACGGGGACTCATCTCAGACCCCATCCAAGACCACATCCACGTCGATAGACTCATCACATCCGCGCGTAATAAAATGCACGCACGCACGTCCGACACCCAAGAAGATCTACACAACGAGAAAATACCTTAAAGAATACTAATCAAGAATGTAAAAACAGGGGAAGAAAAAATGATTTTAACAAGGGAACAAAAATGCTTTTTCAAATTTCTAACAATTCTCCCAGTGTATCTACAATATATAAAAAAAAAGGAGGAGGACTGCCGTCTGTACAGCATCCGCAGTCATCTAATCAACTTTGATCGCATCTGGTGGCCCCTAAAAAAATCTCCACCACACTCTGATTTATCCGGTACGGCTTTCCTTTCCCCAAAAAAATATATACAATATTTTTGGTTTTTTTTTGGCTATCTCAGGGTTGCGTGTTTGGTCATTTGTAACACCTAACGGTCTGATTTCTATAATCGTTTAAACAAAACAATATAATTAACATAAGCCAGGGCCTTGATTGGCCCAAACAAGATACTTGAATCCATTATCCCTTTTTTTTTGGGATACTCTAAACCGAAATTTAAATTCATTGATGAATGGTTTTAAATGGCTTCAAATGGGAAAATTTTGGGGCTTAATGTAGTTTGTTTTTTTTGTCAATTCAAATTAAAGAAAAATATAGAATAGTATTTGGTGGTTTTATTTTTTTTTTAAATAGAAATCGTTTTGTGGTGGCTTAAATATTTGTGATTCAAAAATTGATTTGTAATTATTTCTTGTTTTCTCCCATATTTATGACTATTTTTTTTTAGTCTCATATTTTTCTGCTAATCAATGAGCTTTAATTTGAAAGACTTTTGTCGGATGTATCATCCATCAAAGATCACCTGCCCTTAAAACAGACATCGAAGCCAAAGCCAACCTGATCATAACTTCTGTCACAGCCCTCGTTGACATTTCTCAAGCCCCCCATCCCTTGTATCCCCAAATTTTGATCCTGCCAAAGTTGAAAGTTGTGAATTGTGATTCGGGAATCGGGATTCGAGATTCGGGAATTGGAAGTTACGAGTTTCTGTCAAGCGCAGGGCAAATCCAATGATGTGATTGTGACCCTTTGTCCGATGTTTCCCGCCTTTGTCCGCCGATTGTCCGCCTTTTGTCCGCCTTTTGTCCGCCTTTGTCTGCCTCCATAAATTGGATCGCCCGGAATCAGACGAGCTGAGTCGAGTTCGGCGGAAAGTCGGCCGGTCACGGTGGTCTATGTATGTCAATTAAGAGCCAGCGGTTTACTGGCTGCTGATTTATGCAATTGCCCTTACACAGGAATAAAAAATGAGGAGGGTTTCAATATCTTCAAGGGATTAAAAGCAAAGGAATTCTATAATATAGGAACCTAAAACTGCAAGAAGTATATAAAATCTTCTAAGCTCAAAGATCAATTCTACAAATAGTTTGTACTTCTCTTGGTTTTAAAAAACTATTTAGCGGACTTAATAATAATTTCTTAAAAAGTCTGTCATAATCACTTTAATTAGAAAGAGGTTTCCCTAAAAAAATATCTATAATTTGACTAATGATTAGAGTTAGTTTGTCATTATATGAAAGAGTTGTATTAATTATGAAAGATTTATTTATTTTTTGCCCTGTGCACAAAAGCCAGCGCCCCTAGCTTTGGGTTAGAGATCATTCCGAAAGAGTGGGATGACGACGACTTCCTTCCGTTACAGTTCCCCAAAAAAAAATAAAAAAAAATCAACAAAAAAATACAAGTAACTCTCTCGGACATTGGCCAACTAATTGGCGGACGTTGTCCGCTCTGGGCAAGACAAGAAAGAGCCAAAAAACCCAGAAAAAAATTGGAAGGCAGGGGCACTGATAATAACTTCTTCAACGAGCCCCATGAAGTGAAATTATTCGGGTAAACATGCACGCTAATTACAAAACCCTCAAACGAGCTTCAAAAAAACAACAACGAAAAAAAAAAGAAACTTAAAAAACTGAAGAAACAAGATGAGGGGGGAAGACTGGAGAAAAATGATATAATATTTTATGAATCAATTCACGAGAGCGCCAAGTGGACCACCGTCGCTGTCAGCGGCGACGCCAGTCTCCAGTCTGCAGTCTTCAGTTTTCAGTCTTCAGTCTTCAGTCTACGAGATCCAGTCTTCCCCTTCTAGCCCCTCTTTGGTATTTTGTGGTTATTTTTTTTTCGTTTTTTGGAGGCACACGAATATCGCCGACGTCGTCGTGCAGTTAGCGAATGAGCCACTTAAAGAGCCACAAATAATAATAACGACTTTAACGACAACAACAGCCGGAGATCAGGCCGCCGCCACACAGCAAGTCTTCTCCTCCAGTCGCGCTGGCCAGTCTTCTCCCGGCCAGTCTTCTGCCTCAAAGCTCAGTCTTTTACCAAACAATCCACAAACAAAGTTGAGCTACGCTTATGACTGGACACTGAACTTTATATTTTTTGTAAGCCTGGTCTTTTGGTTATTATACCCGGTACTTGGCAGAGCTTAAGGGTATATTGTATTATGATTAAGGGAGAAGAGATCTCTTTTTAAACTTATTCCTATAAACAAAATCCTTTTCATTTAAATCAAACGAAGTTTAAAGCAGCGATTAAGGTACGGTTTTAAAAGTATCAGAGTAACGGGTATCATATAGTCCACATTCTCGCCTGAAACAATCCTCGCTTATTGTTTCCTTATTCTTTCCAAGACCCAAAAGGGTCCATTTGCCGCGCCCTAACAAGCCCATATCAACAGGTTTATTATGATCCCAAAAAAGAAAAAGAGCCTTTCGGCCCAGTGGCTGTCAAACTGCGGGCCAGGTCATTAACGAAAACCCGAAACAAGTCAATCAAATTAAATTCAAACCAAAAACCAAAAACCAAAACTCCAAAAAAGAGTCCAAACTCACTGGAAATGTCAAACCGAAATGCAAATGATTCAGAATGACAATTTCCAAGCCTAAATGATTTAAATCCGACAATAAGAAACCATGTTTTTTCAGGTTTAATTTGTTGAAAAAAGAGACATTAAATATTGAAGAAAAGATTCATTGAGTTTTCTGAATAATACAATTCTTTTTGGTTTAAAAATATTCCCTAAAAACAAGATAATAAATATATTATTTAAAGAGTAAAGGAAATCGATTATATTTCATTGAATATTATTATATACTTAGTTCCATTCCCACTTACCACATGAATATTATATAAATTAAATCGAAAACATGAAATATCTGGTGCATAAATTGCTGCAATATCGCATCGAATGAAATATAATTTAATCGGAATAATGCTCTTAGCTTGATGCCATAATTTGCGAAATGGTTTCATAAGTTTAAGTACCTTTTGGGCCGTCGAATGGCGCATTCTCTGAGCTGTCAATCAATATTTGCACCTTTGACCCGACGCCTGCGTCATTAATGATGGCCGCCGGGCACTCAAACGGTAAGCTCACACCTTCACACACACACACACAGACACACACAGACACATACGAACACAGACACACCTACTGTAAAGGATAATGAGGGAGTTGGAGTGACACGGGACGAAGGAGACGGCCATAGAAAGTCAGCAAACAAACAAACAGAATTCAGTTGGCAAATTTTACATAATTATGCAATTAAAATGCCTTAAATTAGTAGTTTAAAGTTAAATCTCTTATATGTCCTTTTTATAGGATATCCTCGATCTGTTTATACGAATTTTGGATGTACAAGATACATTAAAAGCTATAGAAAAAAGTTAATAAATAAATGCCTAGCGCAAAAACTCTTATAAGCTGTAGAAAAAGCCAAGGCAGATGTCTCGAAGTCCTGGCACCTGGTGCTGGAGATTTTCTAGACTAGTTCTATAGACAGGATGAAAGGAGCCTGGAACGTCAACAAAAGCAACAACTTAATTAGGCCTCTGTGATGCCCAAATTCGGAATTAGCATCTTTGGAAAAAGAAAAGCAAAGATCAGGGATTGCGGGGATTGCGGGGATCGAGGATCGGAGACCAAAAAAGGAATCCTTCAGGCGAATGGACCCCGTATAAGCTTACACGAGCTCCTGCTCTACCGGCCTGAATGAATGAAACTCAAGCACAGGATATGCGGTGTCTTTGATCGCCGATTTCAGTCAAGGGATATACCGACGAAAGGATTGTCAAGGAGGGGCAGAAGGGACGTGGCAGGGCGTGGGCGGTACGAATCGAAGGGCGGGGTTTGGCTGCCTCGAAAACTTAGACAGCCAGGAAAAGATCAGAGAGGAATTGCCGGCATGCCAACTTTTATGGTAATTTGAGAAGCCCCCCAAAAAAAAGGATATACTTGTATAGCTCACTGTACGGATGTTTTTGTATACATAAATATATATGTATATATATATTGTATATATAAATGTATTTTTATTTGTTTTTAAATATATATTGGATTTAGAAAGATTAAAACTCAAAAAAAGTGACAATGAAAGAGACTTTCTACTTTAAGTAAGTAACTTTTGAAATTGTACGAAAATAAGATTTTATTTTATATATTTCATTTGTTTTATTTAATTTTAAATAAAAATGCCCAAGATATTATCCCTTTTATTCCTTTCTATAGCTTTTTATTCCTTGACCATTTTGTTCTTGTTAAAGTTAATTAAATTTTCGTATCGTCTTCAAATGCCCGGGGGCTTTAATTTTTGTTTAAGGGAATTCTCGGGTCGCACCACCAATTCATTGACCTTCTTCACACGCAAAAAAACACACATATATATATAATATATATATATATATTGTATATGTGAATGCATTATGTGGCAACACACTTACATGCCACTAGGAAATAATGGCCGAAACCTGGGGTGGGAATTTCTCACAGGGATTTTTGCATTTATATAAAATACTTATATATATATATATATATGTGTATGGATATATAAACGTCTGAGAATTCCACCCCATTATGGTTGAGATTTTTGGATTTCCAGAGAGCCTTTTTAAGGCTCGACGGCTTCCTGCAGAAAGTGCCCCGAACGGAGCTCTAAGTGGCCTAATTAGCAGCCGTGCGGCGATCAACACCACTCGTGGTATCGAGTGCACCGCCACCCACTTCCACTCCCACTCCCTGTCCCACTCCACCACGTTTTTTTGCAGTGTATGTACAGCACTTGTGGCCTGTATGCGAGAGTATTTTGCATATTATTTCACGCCATTGTAGCGCTTTCAACGCAAAACTGAACAAAGTAAGGTAAAAAACGAAGAACAACAGCAACAAAAAAAAACACTCGAAAAAAAGATGGCTAAAAAATGGTGGCAGGGGTGGTAGGGGGGCAGGGGGCAGGGGGCTGCCAGGGGTGGCAACAAACTACAAAACAATGAGGCGACTGAGTGCCATAAAAACTCTGTCGCCGTAGTCCCCGGATCAGGCTTACATATTCATACGTCTCCTCCTCCCGGGCCCAGTTCAGTGAAAGAAATTAAATATGAAATAAAATATAAAGAAAAGTTTTAAATTTCAATTTAAAAGGAATGTTAAAACCAATTAAAAATAAAATAAACTATACCAGAAGAGCGATTCAAAGAAAAAAAAACAAGAAAAAAATCGAATGAATGTAAGTAACAAGCAAAAATTGTGTATAAAAAACAAGAAAGATATCGAATATCTATGAAATTAATTAAATACTTATAAAATCTGGTTCTTAAAAATAAAAATCACTTGAATTTATATATAAAACTTTAATTTTAAAGATGATCTATGATCTATTCAAAGCCAAGGTTAAGATATTTAAAGCAACAAATTAGAAAACCCTTAAATGGGTTAAAAAATATATGTCCTTTTGCTTTACAAGTACCGGGAATGAATATTAACTTTAAATAAATGTTATTAATAAAATACTGAACTAATTTAAGGAATTAGAATGGGAAAATTTATATTTCTCAGTGCCTTAGGCACCTGCCCTTTGCCCCGCCACCTTTCAGCCATTTTCCCTTCTGGGTCTTTGGAGTCCAAAGTCAGAGTCTGCACTTTTTTTTTGCATTTTTTGTAGTTTTTTTGCAGTTTTTTACAGTTTTTTGCAGTTTTTTGTTTGGTCTTTGGCGTTAGTCGCCGCACTTTGGGCGGCAAAAATGCGCTCGACACACAGAGCGATGGCGGCGGCGTCCATAGTTTACGGTTTGACGTTTGCCCCATCAGGAGAGGAGCAGGTGTCCCCCAGAATATCCACCTTGGTGTGCCCCGGGACCACCATTTTACATTACCATGTTTGGTTGGAGTTTTTCCCCTTCTTGTTTTTTGTGCCGGCTTTTGGCATGGCTTCCGTTTGGGGACTGCCATGACGGCCATGAATTTTCCTCAAATTTTTTGCTGCCATTTTGCCTTGGAAGGTGTTGTCGTTGTTGCCCCACACATTGGATCATTTAGTGGCCACCACCTTCTCCTCCTCCTCCTTATCAGCCTGACAGGGAAAAACAGAAACCGAAATCCAGAATACTTGGATACCTCTTGTCATTGGCATCCCAGGGCTCTCTGGTTTTTGCCGGAATTTCAGCTTTTCTGGGGGAAAAGTGCCACAAAAGGCACAAAAGACAATCGACTGGGCGGCAAAATCAATGCCAAAATATCGAACATTATTTTCTCCACTGAAAGAGAGGCACACAAAAGCAACAAGGCCCAATCATCAGCCATCCATTGGCTTTTGAATTTAGAGTTTTCGATTTCGGATTTCATGATTTGCATTCTCGTATCTGGGATGAAAAAAAAATTCCACTCAAAAGTATACATAGGATCTGTGCACCTCCTGGTTGATGGCCAAAACCAAAAGACAGCCTCATTTGTTTTAGGTATTTTCTGCAATTATGTCAACTTCATCATAGAGGTGGAGTTTGGTTATTTGGATTAATCCTTCAGGATATTTCTCATATTTTTGGGTCTCCCGGTTTAGAAAAATTTAAAAGCATAGAATGCTTAGTTAAAATACTCAAGATTCTATAAGATGAAGGCAAGAGAAGATTAAGAAGTTTTTTCTTTGGGTTCTACACCAATCTCAACAGATTGTAGTCCCTCAAAGATCAGCAAACTATATCCTATAGAATATATATCTCTAATAAGCTTCAAGTCTTCTGGTTCATTAGTTGCTCGCCTTTAAATTTCGATTTGGAGAGCCTTTTTAAATTTGGAGCATTTGTTGGGTGGAGGCTGGGCCTGCGGGGGCTCAAGTTTCCAGATTTTGATACGGAACGAGGCATATGTGGGTGTATATATTAGTGCTTGTGTGTGTCTGTGTGTCTTTGTGTGTGTGAGGGTACAGTTGCGCCATTGCTGTCGGTGCTTCGGTGCAGTTGGGTGCCTCAATTAGTGGCACTCCACAACGCAAGCGCTCTGGTGGAGGCAGGGAAGGAGGTGGTGTAGGGGCTTAGTTCAGTTCTGGGATTGGATTGGATTGGGTACCGGGATTGGGGCCTTCTGATTGAGGCCAAGAAGGGGGCCAGGGGGTGGTGCAAGTGGTGTGCAAGTGTGTGCCATTTTAGCCAAAAGAGAGTCGCACACTCGGTGTGTGAATGACATGGCCCAGCCAGCGGCTCTTCCCTCGCTGCGGCAAGACAGCTGCGACATATTCACAAAAGCAAGAGCACCGAGACAACAGCAACATCAGCACATTAGCCTGCACTCGGAGAAAAATCTAAAAGAAAAACCTCGCCATTATGATTTTTTTCAAAAATCGTATCAATCGAATTTTGAGACTTTACTTCCACTTTTTTATCAATAATTCGACCAATTCTTATCCGATTTTGGAATGGAATACCATTTTGAAATCAGAACTTCGTTTTCCGTAAATCTGCATTCAAAGTTTTTGAAAATGGAACAAAAAAATTTTCGACCCATTTTTCCAAATTTTTGTAAGGGGTACCATCATGATTTTTTGCAAAAAATCGATCGAAATTTTTTTTTTCGATTTTCTGAATCTTCGAATGCAGATTAAAGAAGATTGAAGCCCTGATTCAAAAATGGCATTTCGTTTCAAAATCGGTTGGAATTTACTGCAGAAATTTGAATAAAACTTTTCTAAAAATGGAAATTTTAGATTTTCAAAATACGCTGAAGTTGACATTTGTCAAAACTCATTTTCTCATCCTTTTGTTTAAGTTTTTAAGGATATGCCATTTTTTTGCCATTTTGTATCCGATGTCAACCGTTCTGCGGTTTGGCTAATTTTTAAGGGAGTTAAATAATTAATATTATACATAATATTTGGACCCTTTGCTGCTCTTAGAATTCCAATTTGTTGGTTCAGCTACCAGTTTTTTTTGAGTGCATCGTCAGAAAACGACACATGGAGGCGGCATTGTCAACGCTGCAAACTGTCACACGGCGAAAAGGGGTGAGGGGATGAAGTGGGTGGAGGCGGGGGAGGCGGGGTTGGTACGGATGAGACAAGTGGCTCTCAGCTGGGGTCGTTGGGTCGTCCCCAGCACCCCCCGCCGCCCGCCGCCCCGGTGGCACCACCCCTTTTCAAACAGCGAATGGAACTGAAACTGGCATGCAAATTACTGTCGAGCATGCTCATCTAAATTAGCAGTGGCGGGCCAGAAGGGGGTTGGAGGGACAAAATGGGGATACGGAGGGTAGGGGGATTGGGGAATAGGGAGGACAAGGAGGATAGGGGGATTCGCAGAGACTCAGAGGGTGAGAGGTCAAAGCGGATAGGAGGGAGACTGCAAACCGTTTCGGAGAACACCGGAGGGTGGCATATGCATAATTATTTTTATTATTATTCTTTATGGCAGGACCCCGCCCATCTTTTCCCTAGCCAACGCCCCCCAAACATTCCTCCCCCCACCACCTTCCTGGGCAGCCCAGAAGCAGATTGCAACTTCAGCACCTACCAAACATGCGACAATGTCTTTGGAGATATTTTTCTAAATAAACATTATACAATATTTTAAGACATCTATAAATATTTTAAATACATTAAAAAATCCTTGGAAATTAAGACTACATTAAATAATTACAAAAATCAAGCAGAGATCGTGGCAACTTATCAGGCTTTAAAACTATCAGATTTTTATCCATTACAAACCACAAAAGTTTTCACATCAAACTAGTGAAAGCAAAGGGAATTTTAAGTTATTCTTTTTAATTTTATATGGATTTTATATTATTTAAATATTTACGTAAAAAACAGAAAGAAAATCTGTAGAATAATCCAAAAAGAAATGCCAGAGCCCACCGTGCAACGTCTCCATCTTCTCCGGTGGCTCCGGCCATGGCACCGACGCAATGTGCCGTAAAAATAATTATGGCTGCAACTGCACAATTTTCCTACCAATCCCCAGCCCCCAGCCCCCAGCCCCCTTTATCGCGCCGTCCATGATTTTATTTTTTATTTTTATTTCTTTTTTTTTTCGCCACACCCCAGTCGCTTGTAACGCTTTCTGCTCCCTCGTCGGGAGTTGCTTTTTTGCTGGAAAATAAAGGAGCAGAAAAGAGGAGATCCCGGCCCCTCCTACCCTCGAAAGAATCTAATGTGCAATTTTATTTTACCGCATGCCACGCCCCCTTGAGGAAGTCTAAAACCGAAAAGGGGCGAACTTTCCTTCGACGGTTAGAAATCTTGGCTTACATAATTAGAGTTTGCACATCGTATCGGTTAAAAAGGTAAAAAAAAAAGGTTAAAAAACGGAGTAACAAAAGGTATTTTATGGCAGTTTTTCTGTCTTAATTAAGTATTTAAAAAAACATTCTGTTTTTATGGAGAGTTTTCACAGAATGTTTAAAAACAATTTCGATTATTAGCCAAAGAAGTATGAAGCTGGTCAATAAATAGTAATAAAATATAAATAATATATGCCAAAAAATTGATGAAATCATTTTGAAATATTAAAGTGACTTGGAAATCGTTTGGAAAGGAAACCCCAATATTTTGGCAGACTTTAAATAGGCGTGAAATTGACGTGTTTTGAGAATCGCCAAGAAAGCCAAGAAAGCCACTTTTTCTCTCGACATTTGAAGGCGACTTGAATTGGCTTTTGGACGAATGCGAATGGTGGTGGTCGGGGTGGTTTCTGGGTGGTTTCAGGTCTGGCGTCTGGGTGGTGGCGTAAAAGGCTTTGCATTAACACCACCCAAACACCCCAATGCAAACCCGAACAGCCTAAGCAACCCAAACACCCCAAATGCAGCCAACCAAATGTCAAACGAGGCTCGCTAATTTTTTCCTATTTTTTTCGTATACCTCTTTATTTTTTTTCTGTATTTTTTTTCCCCCTTAATGGGATTTACCTAAATGAGAGCTAATAATGCCCCGGCTGGCTGGGAAATATTTCCGGATGGGATGGGGTTACGGACTGGAATCTAGCATGCCATTTGATGTCGGAGTCGTGTGTTTTTTTGGTCCTGTTTCCACGGCTCCTTCTTCTGGGCCATGATTATTATTGGCACATTAGCCAGGCGACTCGCTGCCAAGTGCTGAGCCAGCCACTCCAGCCACACACTCGACAGTCGACACTCGACCGGAGCAGCCTCTGACCCCCGCCATGCACTGGGATCAAATAGGAGGTTAAAAAGTGGCTGCAAAAGCCTTTCCATCCCATGGAAATCACAGAATATATCCCCTTTTCACTCTTTAAATTTAGTGAAATATTTTAGCAACATTTTCCTTACAGTGTAGGCAATATTTGCGAGGCGGAGCGGAAGCGTTGAACGGAACTTGCATATGTAAGCAAGCCAGGGGCAATTTTTGGGTCCAACCCTTCGGACGCTGCAAGGATGCGAAGGATACAGAGATGGTAGCGGGGTTTAAGGGGGCTCGAGGACGAAGGGGGAAAAGGACGACAATTGTCGCGTCTAGAGGCACTTACGCTAAATTGCATTTCACTTTTGTGTGCGTGTAAGTGTGTCCGGGAAAAAGCAAATACCACTTCCCCATAGTAGTCCATGCCATACCTTTCAGTACGTACCGTACCGAGAGTACAGTGAGACCTTCTACACTTTCGACGACACGCAATGACGTTTCTGGCCAGGTCAAAAGTACTCGATGGCCATCTCATAATTATCTCGGTGGCTTCGGTTATGGTTCGCTACTTTCCTGAAGAGCCACGGCGACAGTTTAATAATATCATGGCAATAGCCACCAGCTTGTTGCATGTTGAAGTTGCAACTACACGGAGTGTCATGCGTTGTCTCCTTTGCCCGTTGCACGTTGCCCGTTGCCCTTTGCCCTCTGCTCTCTGCCCTTTTCCCATTTCCCGTGACGATCTCTGAGGCCGTGTCCCGTGTCCGTGTCCGTGTCCAGGTTTTATTACCCAAACATCAAAAACACGCCAACTTTTTGGTCACTAAACGAGTAACAGATGTGACGGTTATCCTAAAAATATGGAATTGAAAATTAGAAAGACTTTCTCTCATCCTCCTCCCCAAAACACGATAACTTAAAGCCGATTCTTGTTTAATCACACAAAAAATAAAAAAAAATACATTAAAACGAAACGATGAACTGAAGCAGTCGCTGACTACTCCATATACTCGATGATGTTGTCAAGGATCCGGCCCCACACGACCAGGAAAAAGTCGGCGACTTGGCACACCGCCTGCCAGAGCATCTCCATGAGCTCCTTGGACTCGAACATGTGCAAGCAGCGGGCCACGAATACGGCCGACAGGACCACGAAAAACGGCATCAATAGGGAGATCAAAAAGCGAAGTGCATAAACGATGGCATACCAGGCCACGAAGAAGAGCACGATGTGGCCAATAAGGCTGCCAAGGTAGGCTGTCAGAAAGATCTTCCTCACCGCGAAATCAAAGAATAGGCCCAGTAGTCGGGTGATCCAGTCGCGATTCTTGGGATCCAGGAAGGGATCCTTGCATTCTTGAGCGTCCATTTCGACGAGGGTTCGATAAAAAATACGATTAATAAATACCATAGACGGAACGAAAAGTTACCAATTTTATATCAATTTCAGTTTTTTTTTTACAGAGAACAGAGTTTTAATAACCAAATTTCTTAAATTAAATAAAA
Organism: Drosophila vallismaia; assembly: GCA_035047325.1. Classification (NCBI taxonomy): domain Eukaryota; kingdom Metazoa; phylum Arthropoda; class Insecta; order Diptera; family Drosophilidae; genus Drosophila; species Drosophila vallismaia. Next base: position 6,141,332 of record JAWNPU010000025.1, on the reverse strand, counting down.
TTTAGGTGTTAACACATCGAGGCTGAGATGAATACTCAACGATTGTAGGGAGTCGCTTCCAAAGGTAGACACACATTTTTTCCAAAGGTTACTTTTCTTTTAGATTTTTACACCACGCCTACTTTTACATTTTTTTATGAAATTGTATCGATTATTTCAGTATTGCTACAGTTGCCAAAAACTGACCAAAAACAGACCAAAAACTGACCAAAAACTGATTAGAACCTTTTTTTTTTAGGTCTTGAAAATTCAGAAAAATTGTAGCCCAGACTTTGGGAACTAGCATGCCATTTGATGTCGGAGAAGTGTGTTTTTTTTTGGTCCTGTTTCCACAGCTCCATAACTCTCTTTCTCCCATCCTCCTCCATAAAACTTAAAACACAAAAACTTAATGCCGACTTTTGTTTAATCATACAAAAAAAAAAATAAATTCAAACACAACAAAATGTAAACTTTGAACCGAAACAGTCGGTTACTACTGCATATACTCGATGATGTTGTCAAGGATCGTGCCCCACAAGGCCAGAATCAGGTCGGTGACAATGCACACCGCCTGCCAGAGCATCTCGATGAGGTCCTTGGACTCGAACAGGCGCAAGCAGCGAACCACGAATACGGCCGACAGGACCACGAAAAACGGCATCAACAGGCAGATCAAAAAGCGAAGTGCATAAACGATGCCATACCAGGCCAGGAAGAAGAGCACGATGTGGCCAATAAGGTTGCCCAGATGTGGTGGCACCCAGATATTCTTCACCAAGAAATCAAAGATGAGCCCCATTAGCTGGGGGATCCAGTCGCGGTCCTTGGGATTCAGGTTGGGTTGCTTGCACTCCTCCGCGTCCATTTCGACGAGGGCTCGTTGAAAATTCAAAAAAAAAATAGACGAAACGAAAATTATAAATTTTAAATTTTAAATCAATTTCAGTTTTTTACAGAGAAAGTTTATGTAACCAAATGTTTTTTACCAAATTTAAATTTAGGTGTTAATACATCGAGGTTGAAATGAATACTCAACGATTTTAGGGAATCGTCTCCAAAGCCAGACACACATTTTTTTCCAAAGGTTACTTTTCTTTTTATATTTTTACACCACGCCTACTTTTCCATTAATTGGGATATTTATTCAATAAGTTCAGTATTTCTTCAGTTGCCAAAAATGGACATTTTTTGGTCCTTGGCCCAAAAGCTGGTTAAAACCTTTTTCGAAGGTCTTGGGCTTGGAAAACTTCTTGGAAAATCCCAGACTTTCCCAGACTTTCCCAGACTCTGATTTCCCTCCCTGGAAGGGAGTTTTTCGAAAAGAAAATCCACAAAGTGAAGCGGCGAAGGGAAAAAAATACTGTTGTCAATTCATAACTGAAAATGAAACGTTTTCTGGTTTCTGTTTGCTGGTTTTTTTTTTTTTTGCTGTTTTGTTACCATTATTATTGCCACAGTGCTACTATTATTGCTGCTGCTACTATTTTTTTTTGTTTTTCATGCAACTTTTACCATAATTGCAGTGGCAGCCAAAGAGATACAAAAGACAAAAAATACAAACAAAAAAAAGGGAAATAAGGGGGCAGACGCATTATGACATCGGGAAGCGACAAGCGAAACGCAACCTGAACATAATTACAACAATTTGTTGTCTAGTGTTTGGACAAAAACAACAACAACAACAACAACAACAGCCAGGCCATAGTAGCGGAGGAGATGATTGTTGTCATGGTTGAATGATGCAACTGGAAAAGAGGCAGAAGCCAGAGGCCACAAGGCAGAAGCCACAAGGCATAGGCTATAGAAACTCTGCAAAAGTCACGCACATTGAAATCGCCGAAGCGACAGGAGAACTCAAGAAAAAAACACCAATGTCCCAAGGAACCCAAAATAACAATCATATATTTTTGTATATTCCTATATAGGAGATATATATCTATATACCTATCCGTAACAGAAAAGATGTCATGGCTTAAGAGTCCAGGAAAGGTGGGAAAGCCTTCGCCTCTCCACGTATCACTACACGAGAAAAATTTGAGGAATATTTTCATCAAGACAAGTTTATTTAACTTTAAATAATATTTTATTCATTTAATTTTAATAATCTTTACAGTATATATTAAATAAAGAAGAAAACTATGACTCGTTAGGTTAATAATCTGAAAATAATAAACCCAAGACATGACAAAACGTCGCTTTCAAGAAATCATCTTAATGAAAAACCATTTTCGCCTTTTTTTAGGATTTATAAGGACTAAAATATTTAGATTTTGTTTTATATTCCGAATAGTTTTTATTGCTATTTGCAGTGCATTCTGTTCCCCCCTGTTGTGGTTTGAGGAAGTGCATCTGTGGCAGCTCCTCGCCGAGTCGCGTCACACTTCATTTCGACGCTTTCAACGCTTGTTGCGCCTCCAAATTAATTGCCGCAGCCTGTGGATGCAGCGCCAAAATTTAATGCAAAGTTTAGCAAATACAAGGAGGGACCAGTCCTTTTTATTTCGATTTTAGGATTCCCCTGTGGGGATCGTCGGGAGCTCCGACTAATTAGCTGGCGAGGCGCAGGCGCAGGCGCCAGAATCCAGAATTCAGAATCCCGAAACCGAATCCGAATCCGTATCCGTATCCGAATCTGAATCCGCAATTTAAAAACAGGAGGATATGCCCGCCACATGCCCCATTATCAGCAATTGCACATTGTGCCACATTTTACAGTTAATTCCTCATTTGCAACAGCAGCTGCCTGCCATTTCCTTTTTTTTTATTTAAAGAATTTTGAATCTATTAAGACTGAATATTAATTAGAAAAGGAGTTATTTATGATTTCATCTTTCAAACTTTCTAAATACAGAATTCGTAGAAGAACCTTGAAATATCCTTGAAATATATCATTTTAGAAAACCCAAAACCTTGTCCCTTAATTCCCTAATATTTAAAATCTTTTAAAAACTTTCCAAAATTTGTATTTCGAGTAATTCCTTCGTTGTCTGCTTCCTGATAGGAGCAAGGATGCCAAAAAAAAGAAAGGCAAAGAAAAAGGATTCATCATCCCTTCCGATTGTATTAACTTCAAACGCTTGGGGTTCCTTTTCTAGGCACTTCCTTGTCAATTTGAGCATAAAATTTCGCGCCAAAAAGCAAAATTAAATAAAACATAAAGCCAAACACAGGCCTAGGGGATTGAAAGGGGAAAAGGACGAGGGTTGAGGGTAGGAGGTACTGTCGGAGGTAGAGTCGGAATGAGCTCAAGGAATGGGAAATGTGGGAAATGGAGAGTAAGTAGAGGCAAAGGAGTCAGGCTGTAAGGACCAAAAGGACATTCTTGCCGTGTGACAAAATCGCCAAGTATCCCTACGTGTGTGTGTGTGTGTGAGAGAGAGTCTTTCCCCGAGGTTGGCTCTGTCCTGCTCGCACAGTCGCTCGTGTTACCGAGAGACTCCGCCCCCAAAGCGATCGTGAGACTTGCCAAAAACTCACCACAGCCCCAGCATGGGCTCTCTCGCTCACGCTCTCACCGCGCAGGCGCAGCACACAGAGCCCAAAAGGCTCTCTCTCGCTCACACACAGTGTACGCTTGTAAAATGGTCGCCCTTGCAGGGGGCGTTGCTCTATAGCCGTCTCGTTCCAGCTCGCCGGGGCGTCGTGAGCGTTGGGGCCACGAGGGGGCACACTGGCGGGCTGGTGGACTGGCGGCGCTGTAAACGAATTTGCATATTTCTGCTACTTTACGCTTATTGCATATTTTATTCATTACGTTCTGGCGCTTCGGCGGATGGCGGATGGCGGATGAAAGCGTTGCGAAGAAAGTGTCATAAGGCATTCGGCTGACGTTTACCGTTAACTCGGCCACCTTACCACCACAACCCTCCTCACTCTTTCTCCCTTTCTCCTACTCCAACACAGCCTCTATTTATATTTTGTCTTAACTTTAAATCAAATAATGTTTTTTTTTATATATTTTCATCATTCTGGACACCATTTTGTTTACTTATGTTCCAATAAAAACTAAGACTATTTTATTCCATTTCTTTGAAACAAAAACGTATTTTTAGAACAAAATCTTAAGCATAAACATGTTTAAACATGTCTCACGATTTCTGTACAATAAAACATAACCTCATTTTGACAAATATTCTAAATATAATTGAGTTTTATTGAAAAACTTTGTTTTAAAAGTAAAATTATTTTAAAATTACAGATGAAAATGGCTGCAGAGTAGAAGTATTGATAGAAAAATCTATATCTTATAAAGATTATGAAGATATTTTGCTTTTTATTATTTATTTTGAAAAAACTTCGTTGAAGTTTAGAAGAATTCGTTGATAAATTGGCTTAATACCGCCATATCTTAAAGTTCTTGAACAACGCATCGTCCTGGGATGAAATCTTGTAGTTCGAAATTTCTAATCCCTACTTCCTTTTCCGTTCCCCTGAATGCCAAAGGATCCCAAAAGGATATGTTTGTTCTTTTATTTCGCCTAGAACGAAGGATATTCTTCGGACCTCTGGCCGTCTTCTGATTTTCGTTCCAATTTCCTTTGGGAGGATGCGGGAGGGTTAAATTATTGGATATCCTGTGGCTCCCTGGCTCCCAAAATGGCCACCGCACGCACTCGCACATTTACCGTTGGCTTCTTTCGAGCGTCGAACGTCGAGCGGCGAGCGCCAAGGATGCGTTATCCTGTTATCCTGCCGAAAAACCGGTTTTGAGTAAAGTTTACGACACACTCGCACTCAAACTCACACCTTTTTGATTTTTTTGCAATCCACTGTCACTATCTCCTTCTCTGTCGGCCGCGTGCGCCATCTCTTTCGCCCCACGAAGGCGAACCGAGGCGAATTCGGGCCGCAGTCGTGCCGCCGCCGCTGCCGCTGCTGCCAACACTGGCGTCGCCGCCGACAGCGCTGCCGTGGTGAGTTAGAGAGCGGCAGAGAGCCGGCGAATTAAGAGCAAGAGAGAGTGGCGGGCATTTGAATTTGTGGAAGGCAGACGTACGGATCGCTGTTAACGCAGCAGAACAAAAAAATCCCTCATCAAGAAGGGGGGCTCTCATTGTCGAGGAGGTGGAGCAAGGAAAAAAAAAACAGAATCGGTGTCAAAATGCTTGTCAGTCGAGACAGCCGAGAAAAACTAAGCTTTTCGTGGTGAAAAGTAGCAATGGGGATTGGCAACACCACCAATCCCCCCGCCGCCCGCCGCCCTTTCTACACCCTGATTCTCAAGACCCCCCACTCCCCCGCAAGTTGTGACGCTGCCGGTGGCGCTGCCACTGCCTCGGCCGGCGTCGCTGCCGCGTTTTGGCCCTGTTTTTTGGGCCGTGGATTTTGGATTTCGATTTCGGATTCAGATTCAGATTCAGATTCGGATTCGGATCGTTCTCGGCCGCCTGTCACTCACGTTTCGAGGGAAGACCAAAGCGCCGCTTTGCCGTCGCGTTTTTATCGCGTTTCCAGCGCGGTTTTCGTTGCTCTCTTTTGACAGCCACCCCACCACCACGCCTCCCCCCACCCACACTACAACAAAAACAGCAACAACTAGCAAAAAAAAAAAATAGTGGCTTGTGTTTGTGTTTACCAATAACCCTTAACCGTTAACCGTTAACCGTTAACCGGTAACCGGCAACCGGTACGAACCACCCAAAACGGTTAACCGCCAAACCTTCTGTTTTGTTTTGTTTTTTTCCAAGCAAAAAAAATCCACCAACAACAAGAAATGAGATCCCAACAAAAAGTGCTAACAATTTGGAAAAAAAAAGTGCTTGAAAAAGTGTGGAATAATTTTGACAAACATTGATCAAAATATTGTATAATTTTGGAATAGAAAACATATTTCAAAACAAGGTGGGAATGAAACCAGAAACGAAAAAGAAAAAGCCGCTTTTGAGATTTTAAAATTCTGCAATTTGTTGTGAAAAATATTTACCTTTGGATAACCTTTTTTTTTCAAGATCTTTTTGTAAAAAAAAGCTTTGTTTTTGAAATACGATTTTTGAAAATTACACAGCTTTCAAAAACACAGTAATTTTTCTAAAAAAATTCGCAAAAACAATCAAAAAATGGTTTAAAACTTTTGTTTATTTTGGTTTTAAAATAAATATTGAATTGGTAAAGGACCTCTTGGTATTCAAGGATTTGTGCTTTAGCTTTTGGGTTTTGGAATTTCTTCTTCGAATCTTGGGGCTCTTTTCTTATAATATTATATTATTTCCCCTTAACTAAATGAATATTAAATTCCAACAAAATAATAATCAATTAAATGGAAACCGTCTATTGAGAAATCCTGCTTTGCCCCAAAAGTCTGTCAAGCGCATCGAAATCGGTTTGGGATCGAAACCATTATCCAATTATCTAATATCTCGATATGTGACTGCAGTCCGTATCATCAGTTTATCGCCTCGCCAATTGTTTTTCCAACAAATATATATCCCGAGAGCTACTTAACTGATGTGACAATTTGTAGCCATTAGCCGGAGGCAGTCGCCGAGAGGAGATTTGTGAGTTGTTCAACCGTGACAGCGGCCCAGGGGCGCCCCATCAAGGGGGGAGGGATCACGATCTCGGATCTTGGATCTCGACACGCAGCTCATTTCAGCTCCAGAGTGTAAATCAGCTCGCCTTTCCATTATGTCAACAATCTCTTTGTCCCGATCTCCCCGGTATCTCCTCGGTATTATTTACATTTGTCAAATCAAATTTGACAGCTGCGGAAAACATAATATCTCAAGTAGAGCCGGTTTTTATAGGGGGGTCTGGTGGGGTCTGGGACTCCATCGGTGGAGATCAAGCAAAGCCTAGAACTGGATTTCCAGCGAAGAAATCCAAGAATTGCAGCGGTTTTCAAAAGTCAACAAACTACAAAGTACAATTCCTCGAGATACTTTCACGAAAAGATACAATTTTAGATGGATAGTTATTCCCTAAGGATTTAGGATTGAATTCTATGGATTTTAGTCTTAATTTTTATTCAAAAAGTAAGACTTTTCTAAACAATTTAGAGTGTTAACTTTTCACTAAAAATCAAAGCAAAAAAAATATAGAAATTTTAATTCCCAAAAAAGTTCTTAAAAAATCCTTAATTATTGATTTAAAATTTAAAATTTAAATAAAATAAAACAAGTTTAAATTATAATTAAGGTAAAGAGCTTCCAGAAAGTTGAATTTCTTCCCGGCTTGAAAGTTGCTTTCCTGGATTCCTGAGTTTCCAATCGCAATCAAGCGAAGAGGTTTCCATTGCAGTCCCCGGGGTGGATTTCCTCGGACATCGAATATAGGATATATATCCGTTCATGATCCTGTTGGGTATTAGGCATTAGATATTATATTCTATGAAGTGCATCGACAATGGCCTGCTACCATTGTTGTTGTTTCAGTTGCTTCGATTGATGCGGAAAGAAAGGAGGCAGGACGAAGAGAACGCAGGAGGCAGGCAGCAGGATGAGGCAGCTAGGAGTGGCGTGTGGAGTGGAGTGGAATGGAATGGATGCCAGGGCCAGGAGCCAGGATAGTACTTATCCTTCAGGGGTTGAAAACAGTTCGCAATAACAACACTTAACCGATAAATACGCACCATATATGCTGCACCCACAGTGCGGGTCGCAAAAATAGGTCTAGATTTGAGAAGGGTTTTCCATAGCAGAGATTCCAATCTCTAATTTACGAGTATTTATTTTTAATGAATATAAATTTAATGTTCTTTTTTAATTAAGATTTATTAAGCTACTATTAATCGAAATATATTTGTACTCGATGTATGCGTTCAATGGGCAGATCCTTCTGCGGCTGATATCCTATCGTATCCTTGTATCCTGGCCTATCTATTGACTGACTAACACGCCAGCTGACTGTAAACCAAGGGGAAGGGTGGGCTGATGGTGTGGAAGTCGATGAAAGGCGATGAAAGGACGCGGAGGACGAAGGAGAAAGTCGTGACTGACATCCAGCCAACTTGCTTCTTTTTTTTTTTGGCCTCAAACTTCACTTACAGCACACGCAATTTTTCCCTCCCCCTCCGATATCCAGAAACCGCCTCCGCCCCTGGCTATAGAGGGAGGACGGGGCAGACCATCCCCATGATGATTGCTTTTCAGGGGGTGGTTAGGCGGGCGATTTTCCAACGTGTTGTAATCCCATTTGCAGGATTGCGGATTCAGGAATCAATTACGAATTTAATTTATAAGCAAGCACACGTAGAAAGTTGCTCCTTCTTTATTTTTTTATTCGGGGAAGAGAGTTGGGTTTGAGAGTTGGGGTTGCACTGTAAGGGGAGGCATCTTTGGTATCTCCAGAAATTATATTGATTTTCCAGGACCAGAGAAGTCCTTTGGAGAGGAGTCTCTCGAGCAAAACTTCAAGCACTTCATCGAGCCTTTTGATGGCGTCCGAAAGAAAAAAACTTTTCAGCAGCTGTCAAGTGCATCACCTACACCCCCTGACCACCTCCCCCCCCCCTGGAATCCCTGCCCATGTCTGACAATGCCAGAACTAAAAAAATTCCTGGAAATTCTTATTCCTTCTCCTCGACTTGCCAGCATTTCTCGAATAATTTGTCCGCCGAAATAAAAATACGCTAAAAAAAAAAAACATTAGAAGGGAAAATAAGGAGACTCCAACATCTTGGCATCCCAGGCCCCGCCCCCTTTTCCACCGCCCACGCCTTTGGGGCGTTTTTTGAGTGGCTTTGCATTATGTATTTGGGAAATTTTTGTCTAACAATTTGGCGCATTTTCACGCGATTTCTGTTCTTTATTTGTTTGTTTCCTGTTCTCAAGGGTTTTCCACAGCAAACCCAACAAATTCCAAGGATATCTACAACAACAAAACACTTGACTGTTTCCTTTACCGTTAATTGCTGTATAAATTTCAAAGGGATTTGAAAAGGACAATGAGGGAGATGCTTTAGAAAGAATCAGAAATGAAAGATTTTTTTGCAGGCTTTTCAGAGGAAATTATTTTTATGAAAGTCAATTTTTATTATTATCCTTTGATTGCATTTTATACTCCCTCTGGATCCTTGTTTTTCCTCTTAATTCTTAATTTTTCCTCCTATTTTTTACATTTTATTTTCCAAACATAAATCCAGAAAAAAAAAAGGAAAACTCGAACTCAAACCGAGCGAAACTTTTTATGACAGCATCACTTGGCACTTTCAATACAATATCATAATAATGGCTAAAAGGAGCTTACTGCTAGTGTCTAAAGTGTCTGCTCGTGCCGTCTCTATCCCCACGGCTATGGCCGTCTCTTTCGACGACTGTGCCTGACTTTTACATTAATGAGCATGTTTTCATTTATAAGTGTTCTTTTCTTCTAGTCGCGGCTTTTCTTCTGCCATTCTTTCACTCTGGCCTTTGTTCGCTGTTTGAGCTTTGTTATTTAACTGGCACCACCGAGAAGAGCGACAGCACCACCCACAGAGCCATAGAGCCATAGAGCCACAGAGCCACAGAGCCATAGAGCCATAGAGCCATAGAGCCACCCATCCACATAGCTTTCAAGTCTGGCCTCTGGTTTGACATTTCATTGGATTTTCGGCCCTCGGAAAACGCTCGATTTCATTTGATGGTCGAGACTCATTTAGTTGATTGGACAGGATACAACAAAGGATATTCTTAAAGACAAGGATAATGCTATAAACTGAATCAGGCTTTAAAAAAGTGGTTCGATTTTTAAGAAAGAAATTTTCTCTTAGGAGAGAAAGCTATAAAAACAAAAGGAAGTTTGTTAAATATAATTTAAGTTACTTTTTCATCAAAAACCTTCCTATATTTTAAACTAAAAATAGTAGAAAAAAAAACCCAGCTAACTAATAAATAAAAAAAAACCCCTGATTCTCCTCAACCAACAAACACTTTTAACCAAGATGGAAAATAAGCAAATTGTTCCATTAGTTCGGGCACGCAAATCCCCGTCTTGGCCATCGCACCTACCAAAAAGGGGGAGGAGGGTTGGTAGTAGAGGGGGATTAAGACCAAGTCCAGAACCAAGTCCAGAACCGGAGAGGGTGTGTTGACCCCTTTGTCGCCGTTTCTTTGGGAAAACTTTGGCATTTTCTTCTCCATGTTGAACATTTCGCCATCCAGCCATCCAGCCATCCAGCCATCCGTCGATTTTATCCATTGTGTGGCATAATTGCTGAACGCGTCGTCGGGCTGGCGCCTTTTTTATTGCAACGCCCCTTTGGCCAACACCACCCCGAGTCCCCATTCCGGAGTTGGAAATCCAAAGCCAAAGCCATCCAACCATCACGGCAGCCCCCAAATGCAGGCAAACAAACTTGCCACACACGCACACAGCCGCAGGTCCTGTAATGAGGTCCTGCCACTGCTCCTGACTCCTGTTCCACCTCCTTTTCCTTTTCTTTATCCGCTGGTCAGCGCAACTCTTCAGGTTGGCTTCGAACTCGAATGGTTTGGGAAAAATGCATTCAGCCTTTTGCTACCCTGGAAAAAGAAAGGGGGAGTTCTTTGCAGGAGGAGTTCCTTGAAGAAAGAGTTCTTTCAAGAAAGAGTTCCATGCAGGAGGAGTTCCTATAAAATATTTATAGAATTTAAAGATATATTTTCTGTTAGAACTTTTAGTCCCTAAGTACCTCCAAAATTAAGGGGATTTCGATCCTTTGGTTATGGAATTTGTACTACATTAACATAAAAAAAAAAACAGATAATAAATAATTAACAGATTTATGCTTAATAGTTTAAAAACTAAAAGAAAAGTTAGTTTAAAGATTTGAGAGGAAATACTGATCCCTATTAGAACCAGAAAACCTTTCTAAACAATTTTTTTGGAAAAATATCCAAACCTAAATCCTTTCTTCAATATATTTCAATAATAATATCACTTAAATTTCAACCAAAATCTTAAAAAAAAACATCAATTTTATTGGGAATATCAAAAAAGTAAACCAAAATTAGCCAAAAAGCATATGTTTTTTTAGTCTTTTTGAAAGTCAATAGACAGACGAGGTATTAATTATTCGAAAATCCAGAGAATCGGGCGGGTTCTTTGCTAGTTTGTGTTTTTTTTTTATTTCCTTTGCAGATATGCTTTTTGCATAATAAACGGAAAGTTTGCTTTTTAGCGCATCATAAAAGTTCTGCCAGGTGTCATGTTTTCATTTACACTTTGCTCCCAGCCCCCATGCTGCCACGCCCCTCTGCCACCACCCCCGAACACACACACACACATAGCGCTTTTCCTCACATTTTCCTCGATTTTCCAGCATTTCTAGCAAATGCACTGCATGGGGCCGAGTTTTATGAGCTTCAAAGTGGGTTTTGTTGCTTTTTGCTTTTTCTGTGCTTTTTATTTGCTTTTTGCTTTGCTTATGCATTGCTTTTGCTTTTTACTTTTTGCTTTGCTTATGCATTGCTTTTGCTTTTTGCTTTTGCTTTGCTTTTTGCTTTGCTTTTAGCATTCTGGATGGCCTGGACTGGACGGGCTTTATTTGTTAATGGAATCGTAGTTGGCTTTGAAAGAGACCTGACACGAGTCAGACACTTGAAAGCAAACACACTCATACTCATACTCACACCCGCACTCACAGAAATGAATAAATAAATATGTGAATAAAAGTTTTTGAAATGCTTCACAGCAATAGCTGCCACACACAGAAGAAGTCTCGTTTGGGGAAAGGAAATGAAAGTTTTCTCTATTTTTTTTTTCCCCCTAGAATCCGAATGCCTAGAATCGATTGAAAAAATTTTCAATAATTTATAATTAATATTAAATGGATTTTCTGCTAATTATTTTCCGGCCAGCGATGAGATTTTCTCATCTGTTTTGGGTTGGGAATTCGGAATCAGAATTGATTTCCTTCAAAATTTCCCTCAAAAGTTGACAACTTTGATTGGAAAATGTGGAAAATACCTGAAACGAGTACAATTAATTAAAAGTACTAACTAAGAATTTTCTATTGGCTTATTTATTGATTAAATCAAGTGTTTGAATATTTATTTTTCTCACATTTTTGGACTTTTTAGGTTTCTGGTTTGGTTTTTTTAGAGAATATTAAGTTTTACGGAAAGGTTTTAGGGCAGTTTTTAAGGTTTCCAGGAAGGAAATTATTTATTTTTTATACTAAAGTTTTTATATACATTTTAAGTACATTTAAATTAAAAAATAGAGAGGATAGACTTAGATTCTTAGTGTTATTTTTATCTAGTGTGAAAATGACTAAGAAAAGTCTACTTTTTTATCCAATTTCTGAAGGAAAATCCCAAAGAAAAGTTTCCATTTTTCGTATTCGATTTATAAGTATCTTGAAGTGTGTTTTATGTCCTTTTTATGCGGATGTTGTATCTATGACAACTTCTAATGGGGATCAGATCCTTGACACATCCGCAGCTGCCAAAAGGAAAACAACTGACACCCACACAGCGGTGTGTGTGTGTGTGTGTGTGTGTGTGTGTGTGGGTGCTTTTCCATCTCCGAATCTCTGTATCTTTGTATCTCTGTATCTTTATATCTTTGTATCTTTGTATCTTTGTATCTTTGTATCTTCACATATCGTAGGTTGACCGGCTTAGAAACGAAGACAATTTTGCCGTCTGCCCATTGGCAAGCCATCGCCTACACTCTCTCTCTCCCTCGCTGTGTGTCTCTCTCTCAGTCGCACCCGCACTGGCTGCCACTCGTGCTGTCCCCCTCTGTCTGGGGACACACACACACATACAAACATTTCCATTTTCCTTGGGCTTGTGTGAGTGGGAAATTGTCAAGTGTTGGTGTTGGTGTGAATTTTGTGTACTTTGGCCACTCCTCCGCCGTTGAGACGCCTCCGCCGCCCCCTTTTTGGGCCACTCTACCGACGCCTCTGTAGTTCGTCCTACGAACCCCCATCCATCCCCATCCCCATCCGCATCCCCCTTCCACTTGCTGGGTCTCGCTCGCACCGTTCGCCCTCTCGCTTGCACACTTTCTGTGTCTTGGCCAATCGCTTGTGTAAACACTCGAAGCCCAGACATTCCCTACGCCCTCAGAGCTTATCACACAAAAAGTGTTGGCTGCACACACCACTCCTCCGTCCTCCGTCCTTCCCCCGTCCCTTGCCACTTTCCGCGCCCTTCGCTTTTCGCACCCACTCCGTATACCTCCATTTCCCGACCGGAAAAACCCCACCAACCTCTTACACCAAAAAAATATACCAGTATTTTTTTCGATCACTTTTCTAGTTCTGGATTTCTGGAAAATATTGCAAGTTTGATTTATCGATATGTTATCGATTATTTCGATATGTTTCTATCAAAGTCTTGCTAATCTTTTCCCTCTTAAGATTTAACCATTAAAAATATTCTCTTCGATAATATAGAAAAATAATCGATTAAATCGATAAAAAAAACAATCAGTATTTCTAGTCCTTTAAAAATCATAAAAATTTAGTAATAAGACAAGAAAAACAAGATTTAAGCATAAAGGATTTATATTTTTATCAAATATTATATAGATTTTATTCCTTATCTTAGAAACCCCATCCTCCCTAGTACTTTTCTCTCAGTGCAGCCACTTTTTAGCTGGGCGATTATTCATATTGCAGTTTTGCAGCTCAGCTTGGAGTTTGCCGTCCATTTATCTTGGCCACATTGTTGGTGCTACCAACTCCAGGCCATCCGTCCAATTTGCCACCTCCCCCCGGTCTCCGGTCTCCAGTCTTCAGTCTCCAGTCTCCAGGCCCTGTCTCCGTTCTCCCCCAATATTGCATCACCCCCCCCCTTTGGAGTCAGCTAGCCCGCGGCGCGGCGTGCAAAACGCTTTTGTGTGTTTAATTGCTTGTGAAGAGCGCTTTTCAATGGAAACTGCCAAACAGCAGGAAGAACAGAGACAGGAGGTGGGAGGTGGGAGAGGGACGGTTGAGACGGTTGAGATGGTTGAGGAGGAGGCGGAGGCAGGAGTGGGAGTGGGAGTGGGAGTGGGTTGGGGGCCAAGAAACGAGAATACAGAGAAAGGAGCATGAAGCGTGGAGAATCGAGAAGCAAAACAAAAGCATAATCAAAGCTGAGCCGGACCCGGACCCGGACCCGGTGCCGGAGCCGGGCCAGGACGCGAACCCGGGACCAAGTGCCGGAAGGTGGGAAACAGCAGGAGCAGGAAAAAAAAGGTAGCTAGGGAGTAGACACACAAAAAAAGGTAGTAAATAAAATAGGAGTAAGAGTAGGCAGTAAAAAATGGGAGTAGAAATAACCCAACAATGAAGAAAACCGTAAAAATCCAAGCAGATAAAAGTAAATAATGTTTTATATAAAAATAAACCAGTACCTAAAATATATATTTTCACAGAAATATACAAAATAAATAAATTTTATTTATGAAATATTAAAAAAATAACAAGACAAGACATTCTTTTTAGAAACTCTAAAATTCTCAAAATAAAATCTGATTATTATTTCCTAGATTAACCCAAAATTGTAATTAAAATCATTAAAAGCTTTCAATTAACGAGCAAATCACTGAAAATCATCCCTGATTGTTACGTTTTTTGCTGGGCGATCAAACACTCCAACACGATAGGCAGGCAGATAATCGAATTAAATCGATAAATCCCCAAAAAACGCCACTCACTGCGTTCGATCCAATCCAATCCAATCCAATGTTAGCTGTCTAGTTAAGCTAACGAGCTTACTTACTTATTATGCCACTCCAGAAACGTAATCCTGCTTCCAGCTCTGCTTCTGCTTTTTACTCACACACCGATAAACGATAACACAGATACAGATAGGGGGATAGGGGGATAGGGGGATAGGGGCTTGGGTTTGAGTAAAAGAGGAAAACTCTCGAGGGAAATGCACTTTGTTTTTCACACATTGCCCTAACTGATTAACTTTTGTGTTGAGCTGTAAAACAACAACAAAGGCGTCAAAATGGAGGTGACCAGAGGAGGGTGGGGGCTGAGGTAGTAACAGCAGGATGCAAGGACTATGCACAAGCCAACACACACAAACAAACACACACAAACACCCACATATACATATATATATATATATATAAATGCCAGACAGAGAAGATAAAGCCGCGCAGAGCAAACAACATTTCTGTCTGCTGTTCTATGTGTGTGTGCGGTTGTGTGTGTGTGTGCGATAGACAGGCGTAAAGTTAATTAAACAATAAATACACACACACACACACACACACACACACCGACTCAGACACCGACACACACGCAGACGCGTTAAAAATGGCGAAAAACTACGGACTACACTTGGCAGCCTGGCGTGAAATTCAACACAACATCGCACACTAGTGTGTGTGTGAGTATACATATATGTATGTATACGTGTGTGTGTGTGTGTGCATTGTCTGTTGCACTGTAATTGAGCAATTGCAGTCGCCACCCAGAAACGCCACCCAGAGAGCCACCCAACTCCCAAGCCACCCACAAATGGCGCTGGAAAGTAGGCAACACTCATCAGGCAGAACGGCGCAAGGAGACTGCCAGGAGCTGCCAGGACACCGGCCAGAGCGAAAGAGATAGCTCAACCATGGATGCTGTTCTGAAAATGGAATTCTTTTCACAGTCCATGGAGTCAATGAATGAATCTCCAAAGGGAAAAGTTTTCCAGGGAAAGTGTTTCACATAAAAATAAGGAAATACAAAATATAACCAGCCAAGACAGTGAAAAAAATGGAAATATCCTTAAATATTTATCTAAGCACCTGATGCCTTTTGCTCTTTGAACTTTTCCAATGCAATATTTTCCATCCAAACTCTAATTGGATTAAGTCCTGCAGCGGGAGTCCTGCTGCTCCTAAAAAAAAACTAGAAATCACGAAAGGAAATAGCTATAGAATATATATATTTTTATACATAAAAACACACACACACACAAAAGTATCTGTAGATAAACATAAATATCTCGGATAAAAACTAACTGAAGGCGAATTCGATTTCCCAGAAGGAATAGAAAAAATAGAAAAAAAAAAACCAAAGAAAACAAGAAAACGTACACCATATGTGATACACCCACACACACTCACAGAGTTATATAAACACACACACACACACACACACACACACACACACACACACTCATACAATCAATACACACACACTTGTATCTTCCGATGTTTACATAAAAGCTAGACATTTTCCCTGTGTACGTCCTCCATTTTGTGATGCTATTGATGCTATCCCTCCTTAAGCCCCCCCCCCTCCTTAATACACGTTTTTTCCCATTGTTTTCTTTACCCACACATACATATATATTTATTATACAAATTTTCAGATATATAACATTTAATTGTATGCTAATTTTATCGATTCCCTCGGCAAACGAACAAGAAAAACAAATGAAATGTTTTCTTTTGGTTAAAACATAAATTAACCTAAAACGAGCAAAATACGTAAAAAAATGCAAAAAAAAAAACGGTTCTTGGTTAGGTTTTTTTTTGGCTAATAATGGGAAAGACAGAAAAAATTGGCACATTTTTTCATTGAAATTTATAATCTAGACTAAATAGTATCCAAAATACCTAAATATTATAGAAAACTTTCAAGAATTTTAATCCTTAACATAGATAACCTCAAAATTTCCTGAAATTTGCTTAAAATTTTCTTATTTTTGTTGAAAATTTACAAGAAATTTGGCATATTTTGCAAGTATAGTTTCCATATCATCTTCAATACTTTAATATAAAAGAATTATTAAAGTTCTAAAGCAAAAAATAAACAAATCCCAATACTAAAAACATTATATTCCTAATTTAATAACAAAATTATTCAAATAGAAAGATGAAAAGTATGAAATTTTCAATGATTGGCAAATTAAAATGAACCTTCAACGGGATATCCTTCCCAACTAGCATGCACCGACACGAATCCGAATACAAACACAAACACAAACACAAACACAGGCACAGGCACAGGCACAGGCACTTTCAAAGTGTTAACCCCATTCGTCGTCACCTTTTTGCCCCCAAACATATTTAGATAATTTAACGCGCGTCGCTCGTAAATTTCCACAAACACACACATAGACACACACACACAGAAATACAAACACACACAGATACAGATAGAGATTCACCCACACTCAAACAGCGAAGCATGTTAAGCAAACAAACAGGCGAGTGGAAGCGAGAGGGCCAGCCCTGGATAGCTGTAAAAGGCAGCCAGTAGAATAAATGCCGCCAAATAAAGTTTTTCCCGGATAATTATGTCTTTGGTTAGCCGCCCCCTGCTTCTTCTTCCACAACTCCACAACTCTATTTTCTTCTTCCCTTTTTTTTTTTGTGACTTTTTCCTCCTTAACATCTATATGTGTGTATTTACACATAAACTTTTAATTAGCAACAAAGCAGCAAACAAAAAACAAAACAAAACATGAAAAAAACCGAAAGAAATCACTTGAAATCGCACCATTAAAGTAGGAGCAAGCGAGAGACCAATAGGGAGATGATGCTGTGTGTGGTGTAAGCTTTTCAACACACCACACTCACACACACACACACGCACACACACACACGCACACTTACACGCTAAATCAATACCCCCCACAAGAGAGAGAGAGAGAGAGGTAGCGAAAAGATGCCTGCTGGAGCGAGAGAGCAAGCAAAGATGTAGTCTCTTTGAAGAACTCGAAACTCAAAGCTTTACGTGTTTTTTTCCCTTTCCTGTTGGTCCTTTTGAAGGCATTTTGGTTGGTTGTTTATTAACACCTTTTCTGCTTTTACTTCCACTGACTTTTCATGGTGTGTTGGCATTTCCGGCTCAAACAAAAGTTTGTGCGAAACATCAAAGGATGCTAGGAATGGATGAGGTAATTGTTTTCGGAATTTTTAAATGTTTTGTTTCTTTGGGTGTAGCTAGGATTGGTTTTATGTAATTATTAGTGAAGGAATATTATCTGAGAAATAGGATATGAAGGGAATCTATTTTATTTTGAAGAAACTTTACAAGAATTCAAGAATTACGAGAAAAGATAATTTTGAGGTTAGGTATCTCATAGAAATATCCTTAAAATGTTTTAAATTTATAGAAAAGGAATCTTATTTTCTTTCTTATTTCAAAATATTTAATAAAAAGCTTAAGAGTTAATAGAAAACCAAAAAAAAAGGGTTTAAATATGGGAAGAATTCTTCTAAAAATATTTATATTTCAATATAACTTCTTCAATATTTTCTTGCCCCAAAATAAATATCCTTTTTCTTCTTCTTCGCCCAGAATCCTAATTTTCTTCACCTTTTCTCCCACTAGTCTCGGGATTCTTCTTCCAATTGGAAGAATATCCAACTCAAGAGGCTACAACAAACACAAAAACAAAGACAAAAAAAAAAAAACAAAGAGAACCAAAAAACCAACCAGCAAGCACAGAAGAAGAAGAAAGCAACGAAAACGTCGCTGCTGCTGTAATTTTTCACACCACAAACACACACACACACACACACAACAAATGTTGTCACCTCAGTTGCCGCTGTTTCTGCCGCCGTCGTGGCCGCCGCAGCCGTCGCCGTTGCTTGTGCTGCTGCGACTGAGTCGTCCGTCTCGCTCCCACCTCCAGCCGGCCAGCCCGCCGAGGGTGGTGGTGGTGAGAGAGAATTAGAGGGGCCGCCATTGTGAGGTGTGGTGCTAACTAGCTGCCGCTCTCTTCGCCACGCTCTTCGGTGTTTGTGTCCGCGCGTGTTTGTGTTTGTGTGTGTGTGTTTGTGGTTAAACTTGTCACACAAGCAAGAGGAAGAAGCAGAAGAAGCAGCAGCAGCACCAGCAAGTTCTCAGCTTGTCGTCTTCTTCTTACACACGCCAGCGCCACCATATTGCCGGCTCGCTCTTTGTCTCCTGCTTTGTTTGGATGTGTATGAGTGTGAGGGTGTGTGAGTGCGAGTGTTTGTGGGTTTTTGTGCGTGTGTGCAACGTGTGACAAAATACATTTGCGTTGCCGTTTTTGCTTTTTGGCTTCTTTGTCGGTGTATGTGTGTGTTGGTGTGTTTGCTCGTGCTTTTGTGTTTGTGCGACTTGAGCTTGTCCTTTCATTTGCACGACGCCCCTGTCTCGCTGCTGCCGTCTCGCTCGCTCTGCCACGGTCTGCGCTTAACTTAGCGCCAAGTTTGTCACACGCGTCGCTGCCGGCGTCTCTGCCATCGCCACAGCCGGCGCTGCCACCGACCGCTAGCAGCTCCTCTGCCTTTTTTTCGCATTCTTTTTACATTTCTTACTGTTTTTTTTTTTTTTTTACTTTTCGTTTACATTTCGGAATTTTTGGACGCATAAAAGCTGCCAAAGCGGCTAACAAGCGTTTAGCTGGGTTCGAGGGGGTTGGGTGGGTTGTAGGGGGCGCAGGTTGGACCTGGGGTGGTGTCGTTTTTTAGGTGGCATTTTCTTATGTAAGTGTGGCAAGGCAAGGCATCAAAATGAGATAATAAATAAATAAAAATAATCATAAATTAAGGAAATCCCAAGAATCCCCTCGAATCCCAAAGATCTTTCCCATTTACCGTTAGCTTTAGGACTTTTTATCGATTCTTTGAGGTATTTCTTGGCATTTATCGAAATAGTTTTTGGAAAAACTGATCCTTAGGGATTATTTTCGAAGCCCTGCTATAGCTTTTTTGTATTTAAATGTTATTTTAATCAAAGTTTTAAGTATTAATTTTAAAATTGTCCCTTTTTTACATTACTTGTTACTGAAAATTCGATTTTTTTGACAGAAAAGCTTAAAGTTCAGACATTTTATAGGAAAATCGAATAAATTGGTTTATTATTTTTCAAATATTCCAAAAAATAACAAAAACTTTACAAATTTTGACTTAAATTCAAGGATATTATATTTTTTGACTTCAATAAAATGATTTAATGTTTATTGCAATTTCTGGCAGTGCCATTTTGATTGTCTGGAGGTCATTGTAGGTCAACTTTTGTGCCTTAAAGTGCCTTTCCGCTGCTTTATCTCTGTCTCGGCCCCCCGGCACCCACCCACCGCTCCAACTCTCGCGACAGCGCCACCCACCGGCACCCAACATTTGACCATTGAAGCGCATTTTTCGCTTGCGCGTCATTTGTCAACCGGCCTCGGCCTCCCCCCGCCACCCCTTTGGCAGCTCCCCCTGCCCCCTGCTCCACTTATCCCCCGGCGGCTGTGATTTACTGCTATTTTTTTCTCCTCTTTGTAGCTTCTCCTGAAAGCTACATTCCCCATCCCCACCGCCCACCGCCCACTGCCCACCTCCTACCACCTACCACCTTTTGACAGACCGCGCTTCTTCTTCTTCTCGCTGTGGTGTCAGCTGCCTTGTTACTTCTAACACGCTGCCGTGACGCGACGTCGCTGCCGCCGTCGTCGCTGGTTGGTGCCATTTCCCATCGCACACACACGCACACACACACACACACACACACACGCACACACAGGCTCTCCTTGGCTTACGGTTCTTGGCTTTCTTATTGGAATCGCAGCGCTCTCGTTCTCGCTGTAGCTCTCCCCAGCTCGCCGACTCGCCAACTCGCTCACTCGCACGCGCTCGGCCAGGCGATGGGAGAAACTCAACACGCTCGTATTGAGCCTACGGCTATCTCGCTTGCTCTCGCTGGCCCAAGCGCCGGCGCCGTCGACGGCGCTGTCGACGTCCCCGGTGGCACCATCTCTCCCCCTTAACAGAAGCCGTACAGCCGCTTAACAGCGCTAACAGACACCTAACAGCCGGCCAACAGTGGGCGAAGAGAGCGAGAGAGCCGCTGCCGGCGCCGGCAGAGCCAGTGGCAGAGTCAGCGCCGCTTAAAAGCATCAACAACTACAAAATTGTTTTTTTTCCGACAAAATCGCCTGCTCAGGTCGCACCGCTGTCGGTTGTTTTCGGAAAAGTCGGAAAGTCATGGAAATTCGGCGGTTCGCATTCGCGGTCTCAACGGAAAAGTAGGCGCCACAATGAACTCTTAATCTTGTGATCATTTCAATCTAAAGAAGCTCTAAAAAATCGCATAAAACGTCGCGTTTGTTTGTTTGTTTTTTTTTTTGTCAAAATCGCCCGCAAATCGCCCGTCGCCGCCGTCTAACATCATTTTTTTGTCGCCTGCCTCTCGATCCTCCGCCACGCCATTTTTGTTGTGTATTCCGCATATATATTTTTTTTTTGGGTTCTCCTAGTTTTTTTTTGGCAACAAAAACAAGCAACAAACATGCCAACAAACACAAAAGAAACAACAAACAAAAAGGAGCAAAAACAAAGCAAGTTCTAATTGTGACGTTTTGCCGTCGCAAAAAAAAAAAAACCAGAAACCAACAAAAAGCAACAAAATGCAAAGCAATAAAAATTAGCAAGAAATCGAATCTCAAAAGCGGCTAACCAAAAATCTAACCATATTTCTTTATAAAAATCTGTAAATAAATCGAAAATAATATTATTTATTTTTGTCGCGATTGTACAGTAAATGTAAACCAAATGTAACAAAAAACAAAAACAAAAACAAAAACAAATAGCAAAAAGAAACAAAGAAACAACAAAAAAGTGCAGTGAAAAGAAGAAGAAAAAGTGCAGTGCTAAAAAAAGTAGTAGAAAAAAAAAAGAGTAGTTGATAAAAAGTACCTGTAGGAGGAAAGGAAATAAATGAAGAGGAGCTGTGGCAAGTAACGGGATAACGGGATATTATTGTCTGCATGACGCACATGGTTGTTTGAAACGGTTATGTGATGAGATACGACGTCCAGGAGCTGCTACTTCATCAGTCTGCCGAGGATCCTTTCGCCAGGTTTGCCAATGGGATGGCATATCATCCATTTCTGCAGCTAACGCAACGACCCACTGACTTCAGCGTCTCCTCGCTGTTGACGGCGGGTAACAACAACAACAACAACAGTAACAACAGCAACAACAACAGCAGCAACAACAACAGCAGCAACAACAACACTACAAGTGGCAGCAACAACAGTAGCAACAACAACAACAATTCGAACAACAGCTTAGGCGCCGCCGCTGCCGTTTCACCAACGGGTGGTGGTGGTGCACAGCTTTCGCCGCAGAGCAACCACAGCAGCAGCCACAGCACCACCGCCAGCAGCAACAACAACAACAACAACAACAATCAGCTCAACAACAACAACAACAACAATAATAATAATAACAACAACAACAATAATAACAATAATAACAGTAAAGGACATCATCTGAGCAGCAGCGAGGAGCTGCAGTCGCCGGCTGGAACGCCGCCACCCACAGCCGGTGGAGCGCCACCGCAGCCGCAGCCGCCGCCGCCCTCGAACCATCCGCCGTCGCACCACCCGCCACCGTCTCATCACTCGCCCGGAGCACCGCCGCCAGCACCGCCCACGCATCAGCAGCAGCAGCAGCCACCGCCCACGCATCAGCCGCCGCACCAGCCACATCTGCAACCGCCCGTCGGTGGTCCGCCGCCGCCACCGCCCCCCTACTTTCCGGCGGCGGCGCTGGCCGCTCTGGCCGGCAGTCCGGCCGGTCCGCATCCGGGCCTGTATCCCGGTGGCGGGCTCCGTTTCCCGCCCCACCATCCCGCGGCCCATCCGCACGCCCATCCCCATCACCATCCCCTGGGCAGTGCCTACACCACCGCCGAGGACGTGGTCCTGGCCTCGGCCGTCGCCCATCAGCTGCATCCGGCGATGCGACCCCTGCGTGCCCTCCAGCCGGAGGACGATGGCGTCGTCGACGATCCCAAGGTCACGCTCGAGGGCAAGGATCTCTGGGAGAAGTTCCACAAACTGGGCACCGAGATGGTCATCACCAAGAGTGGCAGGTGAGTCGAGTTCCGGGATTCCTTGGATAATCCCAGATTCCCCAAAACATCTTTCTCCCTGACGGGGAGTGCTTCGCGTAATTCCCATCTAAAAAAATAGATACAGCTGGGTTGAAAGATATAGAAGTTGGTCTGGTCTGGTCTGGTCTGGTCTGGATTCTCAAAACAGATGTCTGGGTGTCTTTGGGTGTCTTCCCGGGGAAGTTGTAATAACATTTTGTGCTAGAAATTATCCAAATAGGTTGGGATTGTTGGAAAAAGTATTCCTACATCCTTTTTAGTTCCTTTAATCTTCAAAGAGATCCATGGATGGTTTTCAGAATTTTCAAAATAAGAAATACCTGAAAAAATTGGTTAAATCTAGATACCTTTTCAGTATCAATATCTATAAGATCTTTAAAGGGATCTCTTAGGTTCCCGATCTTTTTTTTAGATTAAATATATTAGATTCTAATGGTAGATTCTTTTTATTCTTTCTTTTTTATATCGATTATTTTTCGATTATTTTTCGATTATTATTCTTTCTAAAGATCTAAAAAGGATTGGAATACAGTTCTTATATAGAAGGAAACCTAAAGATATTCCTGATATATCCTAGAATATATTCCTAGAATTGATATTCCTAGAATAGAGCATGCAGAAAGGAATCGGAATCGGAATCGGAATCGGAATCGGAAAAGGATATAGGATATAGGAAATCTAATCAATAGCTTTCTACGACTACGAATTTATGGAATTTTTAGAAGGGAACTTGTAGAAAGAATTTGAAATGGAAATAATTTCTATTTTGGAATAATCTTTATATTGAAATATTTTAGAATATGGAAGAGAATTGTTAGAATTCATAGAAGGAAAGGGGTTTCCCAAAATGATATAGGATCTTTTTGTGATTATTTTTAGGTATTTTTTATAGAATATTTTGGAATATGGAATAAGACTTTTAGGATTCATAGAAAGGGAACTTGTAAAGGGAACTTTGTGATTCTTTTGGGGTATTTTTATATGGAATATGGAGTAGGATTCTTTGAATTTTTGTAGAAAGGATTCGAAACGATGTTTCTGAGATGATGAGCTTAGATTTTGTTTTTTTTTTAAATTGAAATTTTTGAACTGAAGGTCACAAACCGTGGGGGGAAGCGTTGAAAAGAGTACGGGCTTAGGTTTACGGGTTACGGGTTACGGGCTATGACTTGGACGACGGCGACGGCAACCTTGGCCACTTGAGCACGTGTGGCAACGTCTCGAGCTCCCGTTAACCGTTAACCGCTCCCAGAAAAAGTAGGTGAACCGCCGCCTGACGCCCAACCCCACCCGCTGCTATCCATCTCGGGAATCTCTACCCTGCGAGATATATATATTTTTTTTTATGAGGATTTGGAGATGATGATGAGCCCAGCCCAGCCCAGCTCAGCCCAGCCCGGCCCGGTTGACATTCAAGTTGCGTTGGCGCGTGAAAATGCGTTTTGAGCTTCACACCTACTTGAGAAAGTATTCCCCGAGACTCCCCCGAGATTCCCCCGAGATTCGAGAAATAAATGAATACGAAAAAAAAAAAACACTCGAAAACTCAGACAAATCGCCGAGTGAGTGTCAAGTGAGTGCAAGGATGCAAGGAGTCACTCAAAATCGCATAATTTTCTCGCCTTCCTTGGCTTAAATTCTAGCTTTGAAGAAAGTTTGGGTTTCTTTTGAAGAAATATTAAAAAGAAGAAACGTAGCTTTTTAAATATTTAATAGATTTAATAAATAATATAGAAATAAAGATAATAATGTCTTTTATTCTTTTAAGATTCCATTTAATTCTTTTTAATTTTTTGCCTTCTTGGCTTAAATTCTAGTTTTTAAGAAAGTTTGCGTTATTTTTTTAAGGAAGACAAATTAAAAGGAAGAAACGTAGCTTTTTAAATATTTAATAGATTTAATAAATATTAAAAAAAAGCTTAAGCTTACTCTTTCAAGATTATTTTCAATTTTTGTTGCCTTCTTTGCTTAAATTCTCGCTTTTAAGAAAGTTTTGGTTTTTTTTTTGATTGAAAATTAATATAAAAATTTTAGCTTTTTGCTTTATTTAATAAATAATATTAGAAAATGCTAATATTTTCCTCTACTTTTTCGGCACAATTAACCTTTAACCTGAAAAATCTTAAACAATACCTCCGATTTCTCTCCGAAAATAAACAAAATAAATATAAAATTTGCTTTTACAAAGCATTTATTTTGTTGTTTCTTGTTTATTCTTGTTTATTCTTGTTTATTCTTGACCATTTCTTAACCTGGCCAAATTCAATTAGCCAAAGGAGAGCGTTTTTTTTTAAGCTACAAATTGCTTGACGCCTCGGCTAAGCTTCTTTGGTCAACGCCTTCGTCTTCGCCCCCCACCAGCACCGCCCTCTTTTCTATTTCAATGCCAACGCCTGGCTGTGTGGGCGTGGCATTGGACTTTGCGAAACTTAAAACTAAAAACTAGCAAACAAACAGCAATAGAAAGTGAAAAAAAAAAACATGAAATATTTGCAAATAGTTTTGTGTGCAGAAAGTTGCAAATACGTCTGGCCAGGTGTCTACAGGCCCCTGGCCACGCCCCCCTGGACCTAGGGTAACGCCTCCTTGTTCGCACTTTTTGCCGGGAAAAACAAAAAACAGAAAACAAAAAAAAAACAACCTCAAGCAACACTTTAAAACTTTATGAGAATTTATATTTAATTTTGTTTTGTTTTTTTTGTTTTTTTAAATATATTTTTGCAACTTGAAAGTTTTGCAGAGGGACGAGGAGGTAGGGACGGGGGCAGGGATGGTTATTATATCCTTAAGCTCATTAGCAGTTTGGCGACTTGAAGTGTGAAACTAAACCAAGTGGCCAGTCAGGGGGCATGAAAAAAAAAAACATGCAACAGAGCAACAGAAAAGCAAACATTGCAGCTGCTGCCACACCCCACTCCCCACACCCCACACCCCACCACCACCCAACGCCCCCGAAAATACTTTAGTTTGGCGATTGAGTACAAAATGGGATGCACAGAGAGAAAAAGTATTAAACTCTAGTTGAAAGGAGAAACAAAATTAAGGGTTTTAGGTCTAAAAAATAGCATTTTTTTTTTTTAAAGAATTTTTGAAATTTATTTTTTTAATTATTAAAAAAAAAAGGCAATTTTTTTTGCGTGATTTTTTCAGGAGTTCATGACCCGCAAGACCCGCTGCAAGAAGTAGCAAGCAGCTGAGGAAAGCGGGAGTTGCCGCGGGAAATGGGTGTTAGGGAGCCTGCCCCAAAGTGTGGCATGCAATTGTTGTGAGCAGGCAGGCAGGGAGGGGCAGGCCCAGAAAGAGAAGTCAGAGTGGCTTGTAAAAGTTTTAAGTACTTGTACCTCGCACACACACACACACACACACACACACACATGAAGATTACACACACATGTGTGTACTTGCAACTTTTTTGCACGCCACACACGGCTGGATGCATTGTTGTTGTTATTGTTGTTGTTGCTGCTTTAGTTGTTGCATGCTTGGGAGACGTGCGAAATAAAAGCAACAACAACGGCAACGGCAAACGGAATTATTGTTGCCGCTTCTGTTGCAGCGCCGCCGTTGTTGCCCCATCATCATCAATGTCAAAATTATTGTTTTTCCTGCCACAAACCTCCCAGCGCCCCGCCTGCCCCGCCTGCCGCTCATTTTTGGCCTCTCAATGCGAGTGCCACTTGAATGTTTTGCGAGTGGATTTGCATTCACTTGCCTCATGCCACCGATTGTTGCCACAAAAAAAAAAGCACACAAAAAACAAAGCTGTTTCTGTTATTAGTTTTGGCTTTTTTCCGCCCATTTGTTACTAGAACTAGAAGATTAACATCAAAGTAATTAACTAAACAAATATTAGTTGAAAGTTTTGGGTTTATTATCGATAAAAATCGATATTTTTTCAAGCGTTTTTCAAGCGACTTACAAGCGTTTTTTAAGCAATTTTTAAGCGATTTTTAAGCGACTTACAAGCGTTTTTTAAGCAATTTTAAAGCGATTTTTATGCATTTTTTTTAACGATTTTCAAGCGATTTTCAAGCGATTTTCAAGCGATTTTCAAGCGATTTACAAGCGTTTTTCAAGCGTTTTTCAAGCGATTTTCAAGCGTTTTTCAAGCGATTTTCAAGCGATTTTCAAGCGATTTCACGCGATTTTCAAGCGATTTGCAAGCGATTTTTAAGCATTTGTTTTAACGATTTTCAAGCGATTTTCAAGACATTTTTTTGGTGTTTTCAAGCGATTTACAAGCGATTTTCAAGCGATTTTTAAGCATTTTTTAACCGATTTACAAGCGATTTTCAATCCAGAAAAGGCTTCCAGACTTCGGACTTTCGATTCAACGTATTGCTTTTATTCTTAAAAATAAATTCATCTTGTTTTGATTACTCGAAAGCTAAAATTAAATATTGAAAGATGCTTCGCGGTTCCACCGCGGTTCGCGGATCGTTTTTTTTTTCGTCGATTTTTGTTCTATTTGTCGCCGGCAATTAAATCGTGAAAGCAAATTGCGTGAAATCTTTGTGGCTTCCACTCTGCAGCTTGTTGCTGTGACTCATCAATTAATTGAAATTGCCGTCTAAGCGCAAATAAATAAAGTCGAGAGAGACTTGCGACGAGGGGTCGCCATTTCCCCCCCAATTGGCGACACTTGGCGACACTTTTAGTGCGAAGTCAGGGGAATAAATTTAGGAAATAATAAAAAAAAAAAAAAAAAAACATGGGGGTCTTAAACACACATATTGGTGGTAAATAAAAAATTAGAGATTAAAATGTCGATTTAACTTTTTGAAGGAAGGCAGAGCCTTAAGAAGGTGACGAAGGAAGCTTCTTAGAGTTTCTGTTTTGGTTTAGAAAGGTGACGAAGGAAAAAAGGTTCCTAAAGTTTGTTTTTTGAAAGAAATTAGAACATAGTTTGCTTAGTTTTTTGTTATTTTAATTCTTTCTTTAATCTAGTTTTCTATAAATCCATGCAGTTTCGTCACTAATCTTTCAATTTTGAGTTGTTTTTGCAACAAAAAGGTAATTTCTTCCCTAATCTGCCCTATTTCGTAGTCTCAGTCTGTAAATCCCCGCAGGCACAGCGTTTCCAACTCTCTAATTGATGTCAGACTTCGGGTATTAGGCATGCGATAATGTGACAGAGAAAAATATTTAATGACACGCCAAAGGATACCCCAAAGGGGGTTGTTGTTGTTGTAGGGTCAACCCCTGGGCAACCGCCTGTCAAAGTTCACTTGTTTAATTTTCATAAATAAAAATTTTCCATTTCCTTCCATTTTTTTTGTCGTTTTGGGTAAAAACTCAGCTGACGGCGACAAAACGCAATCAAAGTGCACTGGCCTGACCCGCCCCCTTCCCCGCCCGCAATTAACTGGGCGTGTCCGCCTCCCATTTTTGTATTCTCCCAAAAGGGGTCAATCGGGGGGGGGGTGAGCAAGAAATTTCGTTACATTGCATGGTGGTGGGACACCCCCCTTGGCTGGCTCCACCATCTTGGAAACGTTTTTCATAATTGTGTTAAAATTGTCCTTCGTCCTGTGTCCTGCGTCCCGTGTCCTGCGTTGTTTTGGAGGGAAAATACCAACTGTGTTTAGTAAAATTATCGATGTGCTAAGTTGACAAATAACCCCCCTTCAAAAAAAAAAAAAAGGACACCACCCCCTACGTAATTTTCTTTACTAACTTGGACAATTTTTTTTGGTCCCTGTCGCTGTCCCTGTCCCTGTATTTGTGTTGCTTTTCAAACCCCTTTTTACGCTTGACAATTTTCAGTTTGATGAAAAATGCATAATAATTGGCATAGCGATGGATATATATATATATATATATAGTATATATATGCGATATATATATATATAGAGTGTAGGGTTTATAGTAGTGACACGTGTGTCGCATTTCAAATCCGCCGGTCATCGGGGTTCTTGGAAAATTCATGAGTCCGTTGGATAATTTGCGCGTAATTTGCTTTCAAATTGATTTCGCAAGTTGGCTTATGGAGGCATTGCAGGAATCTAATAGATACCATGCTTCGAGGGGGGGGGGGGGTACTATAACCGATAATTATAGTCTTTATTCCACTTTTGTTGAGGAATTTTCGGGGAAATTTCCATAACTGAAGGGATAATTGTGGGATTTATGGGTAGTCTAGGAGGTGGGATACAAGGATTTGATCTTTGTTTGAGGATAATTTTAATCCTTTTTATAGTAAATTATCGATATTTTTGATTGCATTCGATCGATATCAATAGTTAGCGATTCTTTTCGATAAAATCCTTGCCTCAATCTTTGGTTTATGATATCTATCGATATTTTCAATTGCATTCGATCGGTATCGATAGTTAGCGATCCTTTTCGATAAAATCTTTGCCCTATGACCTCTCCTTTGGTCTGTAACGATATTTTCAATCTTTGGTTTATGATATTTATCGATATTTTCTATTGCATTCGATCGGTATCGATAGTTAGCGATCCTTTTCGATATAATCCCTATTCTGTGGCATAAATCCCTTTTGTTTTTTTTGGGATGAAAAGCTGCTCGATCATGGCCGCCGCTGAGAGACAACCCCTCGTTTTCGATCAAAAAATTTAACACCGCACCCTGAAACCCTCGACCATATCATAGGCAGAAAACCCGTTTCAATCAAACTACTATCCGCACCACCATAAACCATAAACACCACCCAAAAAAAAAATCAAAACTCAAAACTGAAAACTCAAATCTAAATCCCAATCTGAGCTGTTGACGGCGGCGCTGCTTAAATTACAATAAAAATATCATAAAAAAAACAAAAAAAAAATTGAACAAATTAAAAAGCGACGAGTGGCATTAAGCATTAAGTATTTGTTTGGCGGCTGTTAATTTAAATTGCATTTACGCCCACTTGGAATTAAATGGAAATTAATTTGACGAACACCCAAAACCCAAAAACCCGACAAAACGTTGCCAGTTTTGGATCGGCTAATTAAGTGGGTGCTTCCGTCGGAACGGAAGTTGCAAGTTGTAAATTTTTGGTAAGTTTTTTTTCTCGGTTTTCGGTTTTGGTTTTGGTTTCTGTTTCGGTTTCGGTTTTGGTTGGAAATTGAAGTCTAAACTTGGCTTAATGGGCAGCCAAAATGCCGCTAAATGGTTTTTCGTCTAATCGAGAGAGGGAATTACACGCTCCGCTTAGCTAATGAGATGTTTTCGGTTTGTTTTTTTTTAATTTTGTATTTTATTTATTTGTGGCTCTTGAAAAAAAAAGATAAGAAAAATAATGAGTGATCATGCCAGGTGGCATTCGAAAGAAAACTCTCCTCGAAAGTCTCTTCTCGAAATGGGGGCTCGTACCCCTAAAACCTTTTGCTGGGCAATTCGGGAATTTGAAACAGCCCGCCTGGAATGGAATATTTAAAACGCATTTGTGGGATTTTTTCCTCCTTTTTTTTTTTTTTTTTTGGGTATTTTTTCCCTGTTTTTTTGTTTGTTTTTGTTTTACTCTTTGAATGCACAAAGCAAACAACGCAAAATATGACAACCAACAACGACAGCAACAGCCCAAAAACGATGACGATGATGACGTCCTTATAATGAACAACATGAGTTCAGAAGAACCCCAAAAAATACAACAAAAAAACCCCAACAAAAATACAACAAAAAAAAAAAACCCCCAACAAAAAAACGCCAACAACAAAAAATTAAATAAAATCTAAAAAAAAAAAAATCGAACAGCATACGAGAAGAGCCAGCAAGTAAAAAAAAAACCAAAAAACTTTATACAAAAAGAATGGAGCAGGAAGGAATACCAACAACAAGAACAACAATAAAAAACGAACAAATTCCATGCAAAGGAAAGAGAGGGGGCTAGCCGGATCGAAAGAGACAGCAACAGGAGCAGCGAGGACGAAGACCAAGACGGAGACGGCGTCTTTTTGGCGCCAGAAAAATAACGACAATGCCTGACGAATGTGCGTGGTTTTCGGGATGTGGAGTCTGCTCTGGAAGGACAAGGGATTGAGGGGGTGGTGTCACAAATTGGGGGGGTTTAGGGGGGGCAAGTCTGGCATCCAACTACAATGTTGGCCAAATATTTAGCAAGGATTTGAGTCACGCAGAGTTACATTTCTGGGGAATTTTTACAAGAAAGTTTATAGGATTTTTTTCAATATTTTGGATTCAATTTGAAATACTGGTTTTTTTTTCAAAACTTAAAAAAACTCTTCTATTACATCTTAAAAACCCTTTTTTTCAACAAATACTTTAGAAAACATTAAAAAACCTTTTTGTTGAAAAAGTTCCCTGTATTTTTTTTTAAAACTAAAACCTATATTTTCAAAGTCTGCTATAAATTTACTTAAAAAATACTTGTTTTTAATAAGAAACAATGACAGAGTCACTGAAAAAAATATTTATTCATAAAATCTTATTACAAAAACCCCAAAAAAAAGGGAAAAAAAAGCCTCCCCTCCTTGTCTTTCTCCTTGGCAGAAGAAGAAGAAAAAATAAATCAGAGAAAGTGATCGAGAGCAGACGACAAGCAAGAAGAAGCACAAGAAATTGGCAGAAGAAGCAACAACAACAAAAAAAAAAAAGAAAACAAAAAAACAAAAACAAACAAGAAGAGGCTGGCTACAGCAGCGGGGACTAAAAGAAATGTCAAAAACAATGAAAACGGTCGAATGGATTTGACAAACATTTCCTAGATGTTCGTTGGCAGATCAAAGGGATGCGCCGACGTCGACAGAGCAGCATCCCCATCCCCATCCCCATCCCCATCCCTATCCCCAGCAACAAAGTCAGACCAAGATCGCAGATGCCATCTCCCTCTCTGTCTCTATCTCTATCTCGCACATAATATGTAAATTAGTCAAATTAGCTAACCCTCTCGCTCTAGAAAACGAAACCGAAAGCACAAAAAAAAAAAAACAACGCATCCTTGTGATCTTCGAGAGGATCAAATCTCTGGCTTTGGTCCATTGTTTTGTCTCCTTTTACCGTTGATCACTTAGGGAAAAGAGGGATGGGATTAAAATTAGGGAAATTATTCAAAAGTTTTTCACAAATCCCTTTTTTAAGGGGATTTTTTGTGAATTTCCAAAAATTTCCCAGTATTTTTTAAAGAGTGGAGTTATATTAAGAATTCTAATCTTTCTTTTATATTGATTTCTGCTCAAACTTGATCTTTTTTTGATCTTCATAAACCCATTTCTTGTTATAATTTTTTCCCTGTGTATTCCCCCTTTTTTTCTTGGCTTTTTTTTTTGGGGTTTGTCTTTTGTCTCGTGGCATATTCACGCGTTCGGGGCAAACCCGGCTTGGCTTTTAGCATTAGTTTACACTTGATTAGAACGCTAATTGGCCCAAACAAAAAAAATCTGCCAAAAAAAAAAGGGTTTTTTGGAGAAAAAAAAAACGCCAAAAAAACGAGATCCTCGCTCAGTGAGCTGGGAAATTTTCGCGGAAATACTTTTGGGTCCCTATGGATCCTCTGGGCTTTTGATCTATGCGATATACCTGAGAACCCGATCTTATCTTTAAGTTCGTTTTCGTTTAAAAAAAAAAAAAGGATTTACAGATATTGATATAAAAAATAAAAACAAAAAAAAATATTTAAAAAAATTAATAATAGATAGAATAATTAATAGAATATTAATGCAAGTTTTTGGGCAAATGCAATTCTTCCCTGAGATTCTTCTGCTGCTAGCAGCAAACCAGACTGAGACGTAGACTGCGACTGCGACTGAGGCAGAGGCAGAGGCAGAAGCAGAGGCAGAGGCAGAGGCTTGGGGCAACGCTTTATGAATTTTAAGTGGCAAAAATTGACGAGTTGCTTTGGTTTTATTTTTTTTATTTTTTTTTTGTTCTTTATTATTATTACTCCGTCTGTGCTTTGGTGTGTGTGTGTGGATATTTTTATTTAATATTTTGTGGAATGAAAAATTATACAAATTGTATGGGGCATTTGGTGAGTTTTAAGAGCTCTGCGTGTTCTGTTTGCCTGATTACGTTATTTCCAAACAAAAATCAGAGAAAAAAACAAAAAAAAAATACGTTTTTGGTAACACACATTCGAATTTATGTTGCCACTTGATTTTTATGAATAAAAATTCTTCTTATTTCGGTTTCAGGTTCTGAGAAAATAAAAATCAAATTTATGTAGCACCTACACAGCACCACCGCCTGCCCCATCCACATGCCACCTACCTACCGTGCCACGTTCCACCTTGCCCCTTGCCCCCCCCTTGCCACTCTTTCTATTTGAACTTTTCTGATTTTTCCTGTCAAGGGTTTTCCACAAGGGAAATTAACACGAACCCAAAAGGCAATTACGCACGCACATCCCGAGAGTGGGGGCGACTAGCGAGGGTCCACTGTTCCCCTTTTACCAAACTGCAGTGGACACTCGCACTGGTGGAAGTGCAGTCTATTTTATGGGAAATTTCAGTTTTTAGAGCAATATTTATAAAGCCGTACCTTAAACAGCAGCGCCCCATTGATACTATCTTTATTATTATTAAAAAAAGGATTAAAAGGATACTTTCGGTTTGTAACTTAATTATATATAGTTTTCAAGGCTAATCTTCTATAATTCCCGTGAAAAATATTGATTCTACGGCTTTGATGGAGGTTCTTTTATGGCGAGGCTTCACTGTAGTGGCACTGAACCATGCCTGCTGTCGTTGTTGTTATTGTTAGGTGTCAATGACGTGCGCTATCAGTTTTCATTCATGCCCCAGTCTCTCTCTGGCTTTGGCTCTGCTCTTGTATTTTTTTTTGTTGTTTCTTCTTGCTTGCCACAAGAACTGTGCAATTTTTTGCAAGCTTTTGCCACCCACTTCCTCACACCTATCTCGCTCTCTCTCTCTCTGTGTGTGTGTGTGTGTGTGTGTGTGTGTAGTCAATTAACGGCAAACAAAAGTTTTGCACTCTGCTGCGTTTTTCCACCCACCGAGGGGGTGGCAAAAAGCAAAAACAAAAACAAAAACAACGATTTTTTGCAGCAGCAAAAGTTTTCGTTTAATGCTTTACATATGTCAGTTTTTTTTTGGTTTATTTTTTTGGTTTATTTATTTATTTATTTTCTGTTGTTGTTTTTGTATTATTTTTATTGTTGTTGTTGTTGTTTGTCTGACTGCATCGCGTTAATTGAGTGTGAAGTTGGGCTTTTGTTGCTGTTATTGTTTTCGCTGTTGATTTTAATTGTTAAGCAACAAAGGCGCGAAATATGTTTTAGCTGTTTTGGCTTTTAATTAAGCTGCCTGCCTGCCAGCCCCAAAAACAGCAAAAAAAGCAGCAGAAACTGTTACCAAAACACTGGCAGAGCCAAAAGTTTGCGTGCAAGTGGCAGCAAAGTGTTGATTTCATTAAAAGCAATTGCAATTGCAACAACAATTGCAACAACAATTGCAACAACAATTACTACAACAGCAACAAAGTCAAAGTCGAGCTCACACTTGGCCGTCTAAATGCTCTGCTTTTTATCTATTATTATTTACGAGTATTTGTATTTTGGCCGAGATCGTGTGTGCTGCCGAGAATTGCATTTAATTGTTGCACGAACCGCTGCCAGCGTCGCTGCCCGCGTCGCTGCCCGCGCTCTCCGTTGTCACTTCAATCTCGAGTTAACAACTCGATTACACGCAGCTCTGCCGCTGTCGACGCCTCTGTCAACGCCGCCGGCCATGTGCAATTTTTTTTTTTTTGAATTATTAATGAATCTCAGCAAAGGCCGTAATAAAACGGCAAGAGCGTAGGACAAGAGAGAGAGTAGCGACTAGGGAGTACCTCTTAGTTATAATTCAATTTCAAAGTAGAAGAACCTTGAACAGATTCCCTTTAAAAAATCTCTAAAATTTGGAACCATCTCTTGATTACCCACAATTCCAGGGTAATCCAACCTCAAAGACGACCTCAACCTGAGCCAGAAAATAGGGGGGAATACAAAAAAGAGCAAGCCGGATCGTGTTAATAAAAAACAATTAATATTAAGTGTATGTTTAGTGGAGCTCTTGACGGTGTTGCATTGTTGCATTGTTGGTAGATGATAGTTGGTAGTTGGTAGTTTTCAGGCTGCACTCGTTGATTATTTGTACTATTAACGCGTTGTCAGTAGAACTCGTTATCTGCCTTCTCGCTTTCGCGTTGCGTTGCGTCGCGTCGCGTCGCGTGTAATTACTTTTAGTTGGTCATAATTTGTCAATAGCTATTTTGTTGCACTGCCAATTGCCACTGTTGCAGTGCCACCAGCCCGCAGTGGCAGTCATCAGCTAGCGACAGAATAGGCGGAAGTGCAAGTGCGGAGGAAGAACCTCAATGGGTTCGGGGGTTCGGGGTTCGGGGAGTCGGAAAGTGGAACAAGCGAGGTGACTTGGAAACAGGCCACAAACTGTGATTGACATCCATCAATTGTGGGTATTCACTTTGGCCCCGGGGGCTTCCATTACTATTACTCGCTAGATTGTCGTAGCTACTCGTTATTTGGCACTCGTTAATGGTGATTATGTCGATGGATAAATTGTTATTTCCACAATTGATTGTCTAATTATAGAGTCAAGATTGAGAGAGATTTAATTGTAATTTCTATCGCTTTCGCACTCGCTACTCGTTAATACGTACTCGTTACTCGTTACTCGTTACTCTTTACTCGTCACTCGCCTCACAAATGCTTGCTAATTAGCATAATTGAGATACACAATGGGGGCTAATCCTCGTTTAGCAGTTCGCCCTTCTCTACCCCCAATACCCTCTTCCGGTTCTCTTTCTTCGCTTCTTTTTGGAATCCTCCTCGCTCCAATGGCCAAATCCCTCTCGCTTAACCTGTTCCCGCTACCCTGCGCCGGCGCCAGAGCGTTTCTTTATCGGGTTTGCCTTTTTTTTTTTTTTTTTGTGGGTTTTTGCGAGAAAAAGTTCGCAAACAAAAGAGAGAGAGAGAGCGGTACAGGCGGTAGGGAGAAGGTCAGCTGCCCAAAGGGGATCCGATCGCAACCCTCAAGGGTTTGTTGTTTGTAGCGCCAGGTAAGCCACATCCTCTACTGTCCGATCGTCGTCGTCCTTCCAGATCCCTGATCCCTGATCTCTCCTCTTTAGGCTCCTCGTTTATATTGTTTGCTTTTCGCCTCGTCCGGTCTGTTGTCGTTTGTATCTGCATTTTTTTTTTTTTATCATCCAAAAGCCGCTGGGCTTTTTGGCTTCCATCGATTTGGATTCCAAAACCTTTGATCAAGCTTTGGGGTTTTCTCTAGAGTCTAAACTAGAACAAGGACCTTGTTGGTGGCAATTTTCTTGATTTATCATTCGGTGGCATCAGCTGATAATGTGAGCTTTAGTTTCTTGTTGTCTTTCCGGGGTTGTGGCTTGCGGCTCCTCGTCCCCCTATTTTTTTTTTTTGCTTCTTCCTGCAGAGCAGACGTGCCAGGAGCGGAGGCATACTGGCCGAAAGGTAAACAGACCACAAATTGGACAGTGGAACACATGTTTGGCGCGTTAAATGCTCGAGCGTGTTATTTATAACGTTTTTTATGCGCTCAACAGCTTCGCATCGCATCGGAGCCATCCGGGCCAAGTTGCTTCTTGTGGCTGCCTCTTGCTGGTTGCTGGTTGCTGGTTGCTGGTTGCTGGTTGCTGGTTTTGTTGGCAACAGCCAGCCCCCTCTTACTTCGTCTTTTGGCTTCTACTTCTCTCGACCATTGGTGTTGTTGTTCTTGTTAAGACGCGTGTACCCAGTTGCCCCTCGTGTTGTGTTTTGGCCAGTTGCTGTTGCCGTTGTTGTTTGGTCAACACCTTTTGTAGACTCTGGCTTGGGGCAACAAGAACGCTCTTCATTCCAAAAACAAAAAAAAAAACAACAGAAAAGGAAACATCGGGGAGAAAAAAAAAAAAAAAAAAACGGCAGCAGTTGTAAGTTTCTGTTGATTCTTCGTGTTGCTCGCATGACCGCAAAAATATGCGTATGCCTCGTACCTTTTTTGGCCTTATGACAGCCATCGGTCATCAGGGCAGTTCCCGAGTCCTTGAGCACAACTGTCGCCTCGAGGAGATCACGCAATCCCCATCCCCGTCCATCCATCGAGAGGAATGAGACTCCCTCTTCTCTGTCCCTGTCTCCTTGGGTGAGAGCGCCATCAAAGAATTCCCATTCCAGGACCCTGATCGTTATCTCTCAAGAGCCAAGAATTCTCAAATTCTAAGTGGGAATACAACAAGAACTTTCAATTTATAGAATATTGCAATTTTATGCAGTTTTATGATGCAGTTTTGTAGAGAATCGATTAAAGAATCCATAATGGTATTCCTTTTTGAGATCGGATAAGAATTGAGAAAGATATGGGAGATAGTTTGGAGCCCTATATAAAACCCCTATTTTTTTATGAGAAATCTTAAAAAACCTGCATTCTCCCAGTACCGGCATTCTGTGGCAGCTGTGGCGATATCTGGCAGATACTTGCCACCTAATCGCGTTAACCGAGAAGAAGCCTCCAGCAGCAATCCGAGTAGAAATGCAAACAGAAACCCAAAAGAATTGAACAAAAAAAAGACACGAGAAGAAGAATTGAACAGGTGAACAGTAGATCTCTTCGGCGAGATTCTTCCCCCGGGGGTTGTATTATTTTATTTTTTATTTCATTTTTTTTTTGTGTTGAAGCTTATCAGGGGTTCGAAATGGTAGGAGGTTTCTCCGAATCGTGTTGATTTGATTTATTTAAAACGAAGAAACGCAACGGGCGAATGTGAATGTGAATTTATCGCTGTTCGATCATAAATAAGAATTATATAAACATGCGTTTGGGTTTCTTTTTCTTTTTGTTTCCTCAGTGCACCACCCATGACTCCTCTGTGACTCCTCTGTGGGTTGCAACAAGTTGCAATATGTGTTGCACTTTGACGATGATAATGACGACGATCGTAATGATGAGCCACGGAATTCGCCGTGTGTGGGACACATTAGAATCCGGTCCTTCGGCCTCTTCATCGTCTATATATTTTTCCTTCAGTTTTTACCTCTCCGCATGTCGGTTTTGTTAACAACATTTAAACGCAGCTCGTTTAGAATCTGAGATCTCTGGGTACTCGGGTGCTCTGGTCCATTGAGAAACTGGAAACTGGGAACCCGGTCCCTCGCCGTAGCCCTCCTGGCTGGCCTGGCTGACTTTGAGGATTTATGAGTGTCTGACGTGTGTGATGACTGTTATTAGCCGGGATCGCATCCGCGTCCTCTAACCAACTCAACAACTCAACAACCCGACAACCCGACAACCCAACAACTCGACAAACCGACAACTCTACAAGTCGACAACAATCGCAGTAACAACAACCTACGAAAATATCCCAGCACTGAGGCTTAAAGTTTTGAATAGAAAATGGGAAGAAAATCGAAATATTGTTTTTGAAACTTATCTAAAAAGAAAATAAAATATATTTCCAAAGAGAATATTAATATCCGGTACTAATAATTTCCCTGTATTTGTCTAGTTTTCATTGTTATGTATTTTTCTTAGTGCAGAACAACCTCCACTCTGTGAAGATTTTTTTTTTTTTTATTGTAGAGCTCTTTAAGCGGATGTGCGGATGTGTGCATCGACATGGCCATCACTGTACCCTCCCCTGCTCAGCCCCAACCCTCCCCACACTGCCCCCATCATCATCATCATCATCATCATCATCATCGTCTTGGTTCGTGATCGTGATCGAAGAAAAGGATATTCTGGCTTTGGTTTTTATTTAAAGCAAAAGCAAAAGCAAACAAAAAGCAAACAAAAAGCAAACAAAAAGCAAAAGCAAAGGCAAACCAAACAAAGAACGCGTTAATGGCGCCTACCACCATAATTTAGACATTAAACGTGGGCGCTGGGGGCGTGGTAGCTATCGGGATTGTTTGTTTTAGCGATTACTCACTGTACGTCAAGCTAAAGCGAGGAGAGGAGATCCGAAAAGGATTGAAAAAAAAAAACGAAATAAATCGTCGAAGAAGTGAAGGAAAATAATGGTTTTTCTTCAAGATTCTACTTCTTATAATAAAAAACCTTAAAACTTAATAAATTAATAAGCATTTAGTTTAAAATTTAATATATTTTTCCCCTTTGAAACTTTTAAACACCAATTCCCTCTTCAATTTCTTGAGGTCTTCCGAGCAAGTTTCTATTTAATGTCCCCCGTCTCCTGGGCCCACTGGCCACGCCCCCTTTTGGAGCAATCCAGAGCATCTTGAGCTCATCTTTCTTTATCTGGTCGCTTTGAGCTCACTTGGGCACTAAATGCGCATAAATTACTTACACTTTGGCAGGCAAACATTGACAGCAGGACAGGACAGGACAGGACAGCTGAGGGGGTGAAAAAATGAAATACTGTAACGAAAAATAGGAAAAAAAAACCAGTCAGTGTGTGCCACGCCCCCTTAAGGAAACACCCACCCATCCACCCATCCACCCACCACTCCAGCTTTGGCCAACGAACTGCAAAACATTTGACGCACAATTTAATTAAAAAATAAGACAAACTGTTTTCTGGTTTCTTCATCCCCAAAACGTTTCCGTCTCTTTCGCTCTGGCTAGCTTCTGTCTCTTTCTAGTTGCTCCTTGTGTTGGAAAATTTATTTAAAAGTTGGCCATAAATAATTTATCACCAAGTTTTTGGGTCGTCATCGTCGTTGTATCTATGAGATACTTTTTGCCTTCCCACCCTACAAGTTGCAAGTTGCAAGTTGAAAATGCCACTTGGGGCAGGCTTTTTAGCATAAACCAAGAGGATCTAATTGAGGTTGAACCAATTAAATGTCCCATCCTTGAGGGACTTTGTTTATTCTATAAATTTTTTAACATTTTTCTACTTAAAGTCTTGAAACAGAAATTCAATTAAAAAATCCAACCAGATAGAACCCGCATTTTTGTATAATTTTCAATTAATTGAACAGTAATTTGGCTTTTATTACAATGAAAATGTTATCGTTTAAATGTTATATTTAATTTTCAATATGAAGGTTCCATTTTTTTTTATCATTTTTTTGTTGCTAAAACGGCTTTGCATGTGCGACAATAAATGAAAATGAAATAAAAATTGCCGCTAAATTGTCGCCGCCTGCCTGGTTTTTTTTATTACCATTTTTTTTTTTTTATAGATTTTTTTTTATAGATTTATATATGTGCGAGAGGCTGACTTTGATTATTGTGCGAAAAGTCACACAACTGGCGGAGCCAACGGCTTGAATATTAAACAGTTTGCGCTTTTTTAAAGGCCGCATAGGAGCTTGAAAAATTATTAATATATGTATGTAAATAGGCGAAGCTCACGCACACACCCACACGTCCCGCGACTGACAAATCAAAATCAAAAAGTGGCATAAAAAAATTTAAAAAAAATTAAAAGAAAAAAAAAAAGCTTAGAACATTCGCGTCTTGCATGCAAACGAGGCAGCGCAGTCGACTGCGACGTTGGCGTGACAAGTGTAGTGTAAGCGAGAGGGGTGATGGGCGGTCCAACAAAAAACTGACCAGCAAAAAAATATATATATATAAAAAAAAGCACAAAAAATAACAAAGCAAATCGGGCAAAATGCCAGCACACATGCGGGGGCGTCGCTTGCCTCTCGCTCTGGTCAAAGGAAAGCTTATAAGGCGGCCAACAGGGACAGCAACAGTCCAAAAAGCAAAGCAGGTGAAAAAAAAAAGAAAAAAGAAAGAGAGCGGATAAAAAAAACAAGGTTAGAACAAAAAAAAGACAAAAAACAAAAACAAATTTGGTAAAAGGGGTAAGAGAGCTTATTAGGGGGTGTCACGTGTTTGCATATGTGTGTCTTTGTCTGTGTTTGTATTAGTGTGTGTGTCAATTGACCAAAAATGATGGCGACCAAAACACACACGAAAAAAAATGCAAAAATGGCGCCACTGCACTGGTGTGTGTGTGTGTGTGTAGCCGTAATTATGAGCAATTATGACAAAAAAACAAAAACAAAACAATGACTCTGAACAAACAAAAGCAGCGAAAATACAATAAAAAAAAGAAACAAAAAAAAACTCAAAGGGGTGAACCTTGTTTCACCCACAGACAGAGATCGTAAATCGTAAATCTGAAAAAGCCTTTAAAATTAAGTCAATTACGATATTCGCCTCATCTAATGGAAATAAAATGTTAAATTACATAAACATTTTCCATATATATTTTATGATCCCGGTTCAAGGCAATAATATTGCGGGATTTATGGAAATTTTTTACTATACAAACTATTAACTTTAATAAAGACTTAACAAAAGTTAATAAAGTTATAAAAAAAAAAAAAAACGAAACATGTTCATTATTAAAAGAGAAATAAATTTCATAGCTAAATAAAGTGGCTTTTTGTTTTAAAATTATTGTTTTTTTTTTTTCATTACAAATTAACAAATAAAGTAAAAAAAAAAGTAACACAAGTAAAAAAAAAAACACTTGAAAAGTGACATTTTTAGCGCACTTGTTGAACATCCGCACTTTTGTGGCCTGAGGCTTGTTGTTTTTGTGTGTCGTGTGGTTTTTTTTTTTCGGGGTCGTGACCTTTCCGAGTCGTACAATCCACAGACACCATAAATCAGGAACCAAAGCCGAAGTGTGACCCCTTGATCCCTGCCGGAACCCTTGTCTTTCCTATATTTTCCGCTTATCTGCGTGACAACTGCATTTCAATTCATAACAATTAAGTTTTAACAGAAAACACACACAGAAAAAAAAATGTGAAAAAGAAACCATTCTAATCGTTGACAAGGTCAGCGGGGTTAAGCCATGTTTTCGTGGTTTCCTCCCCAAAAAAAAAAGAAAAAAACAACAAAAATAAATAAATAATAAAAAAGAGACATTCAAAATACGAAAATCATGTGTGATTTAAGAGGGACACTTGCCACATTATCGTGCCACATTTCCCGCGTTGACAGCCGCACAAAATCTAAT
Source organism: Drosophila vallismaia (assembly GCA_035047325.1). Classification (NCBI taxonomy): domain Eukaryota; kingdom Metazoa; phylum Arthropoda; class Insecta; order Diptera; family Drosophilidae; genus Drosophila; species Drosophila vallismaia. The sequence continues at coordinate 6,099,762 of JAWNPU010000025.1, read as the reverse complement.
CGTAAAAAGAGAGATTTTCAAATTGGGGTTTTTTATGACCAGCGAAAAGGGGATCCAAGTTCGTTTTTTTATTTTAAATACTTGTGATAAAAAAGTTATTTTCAGAGTTGGATTTCGATTCATTTTGATTCCTTTTTCCCTCGTTTCGAAAGAGCATTAAAAATTCGTTTCGTTTTTCGAATTATCTTCGCTTATTAAACGCTCCACACGACAATAAAGCGATCAAATTGTAATTGCAACCGATTCCCGGGCACCATTTGATTTATTCTTCAGGGTCGGGCATCGTCTATCGATAAATATATCAGAATAACGATAGTTTTTCCAGACAACCTGCTGCATCTGTGGACCGCTGTAGTCCGTAGTCCGTAGTTTTTTTTTTAGGGCCCTGTGGATCTTAATGACATGGCCATCCATTTCGGGCCAAAACGAGACTCTCGAGTGGGCGTTACCACTAACTGACAGACTAAAACAAACGGGCAGCCTGTTTACGAGGACTTGGGGCCGTGGTTATGCCTTCATAAATTGTTTTATTATTATATAGACTTGATATATGGCCCAGCCACTTGGTCAGTACCAGTCAGGCCCTATCCCAGTCCCAGTCTCAGTCGCAGTCCCAGTCGCAGTCCCAGTCGCAGTCGCAGTCCCTGTCCTTGTTTCTGTCCAGTCCTGTCAGTTTATTGGTTTAACTAATTTGGCCCGATCCTTCTTTTTGTGTCTTACCTTGTGTGTGTTTCTGTGTGGGTAATTAAGGTTTATGATGCAGCTGCCTTTGGGCTGCCCTGTTCTTGGCTTCCGACTCCCGACTACCGACCACCGACCACCGACCACCGACTCCTCGCAATACACAAATTTGTCAAATATCCACAGAACAAGATTGATCTCCCTTTCGTTGAGACAATTTGCATGCAATTGTCATTCAATAAAATTCAAATTAAATGCAATGCAAAACTGTTGAATAAAAATAAATAAATAAATCAACCCGGCGAGGACAGACAGATGTTCTAGGCAAATGATGTAAGCAATGATGTTGTTATGCACCCTTTTTGGCCAAAATGTGTTGACAAACCTGGCCGTCGAGATAAAGCCGTCGATTGGGGTTGTCGCGCAGCCAGCAGAGAAACTCGACAACAATTTTGTTGTCACAAAGCCGAACTGTCAACGGGTCTGGGTCTCCCCCCCCGAACCGCTATAAAAACGTATAAATATTTCCCCACCGATCTTACCAATTTTCTTTACCAAAGTTCGGCAGGTGCTACCTTAATCCCCGCAGCTCGGCTCTCTTTCTTGTTGACAAAACCGAGTGCGTTTTGCAAGCCAACCTTTTGTTGGTTTTGTTTGTTGCCTTCTGTTTGCCTGCAGCTTCATTTTAAACCTTCTTGGTTTCCTTTCCTTTTTTTTGGCGGCTGTTTGATTGACTATCAGATAATGTATTGACGCTTCTAAGGCAGGTCCGTCCCCTCACCTGGCTGGGTCTCGAAACAGGTGCGTTAATAGATGCCGTTTAGGTATCAGGGTTCGAGACCCCAGAAAGACTCGCAGGACTCGCCGGACACTTGGCGATGTCACCTGGCCTTGTTAATCGATTACATGGGTAGCCAAGATTTAGATAAGTAGAGTGTTCACTGTACTCACCGCCGGTGGCAACTTCAACTTGATGGATGACTCAATTTGGGGAAGAATTCTTTTCGGATGGCACTTTCAGTTTTGTTAACAGATAAAAAGGTAATTCAAAGTAGGAGAAACCCTACCCATTGGAGGAAACCCATTAGTATTCTCGGTCAAACCTTTAAGATACTAGAAGACCTCTGACAAAAGAACTCCTTTAACCCCCGTTTAATATGAGCTATAAATACCCGGTACTCCCAAACTATAAATGGTTTTCCCTTCTCAAGTTCTTGTCGCACTTTTTGTGAACCAAAAGCCAAAACCAAAAGCAATTACAACTCAATCGCTGGGAATTTTATTTTCGGTGTTGGCTAATTGATTAGCCATTAACCCCTATGTGGGCTAAGGACAACTGAGCGACACCTTAATATACGCACAACCAACCTGAGGAGGAAAGAAGAAAAAAGAACGCACTGGCACTGGCACTGGCTTAATTAGGCTTAATTATGGGCTCAGGGGCTCCCTTTCTGGCAGTTTTCAACTGCCTTCAACACTTTTGGCGCGGGGAAATTGAATTAGTCGGCCGGCCGGCCGGCTCCAAGCGAAGGATCTCCACATCCTCACGTCCTCATCCACAGGGACAGGCAATGGGACTGGGACTGGGACTGGGACTGGGACTGGGACTGGGCACAGGCACTGGGACTCCGTTAAATGTTGGTGGCAAAAACAAACAACGTGGTCAAAAGGTGCAAGTTTTACACGTAACGATTTGCACGAACCTGAAATCTCAGCTGAAGAGCTGAAGAGCCGCGAAGCCGCGGAGCCGCACAGTTTGGCAACACAGTCACTTTTTGAGCCAAGTTTATTGTCGGAGTGTGTGTGTGTGTGTGTGTAAGAGCCAACACAAACGAGAGCAAATCGTTTTGTTGTCGAGCAAGAGCCAAAAAAAAAAAAACAGTAAAGAAAAAGAAAAGACTTGAAAAAAGGCGAAAAAAATAAGCGGCATGCGGTGTGGGCCCAGGAAACTGGCTCCAAAGTCGGCCTCGCTTGGGGCCATGTCTCTGGTCTCTGGTCTTTGGTCTTCCAGTCTTTGGTCTTCCAGTCTTCAGTCTCCCAGTCTTCAGTCTTGCTCAGCCTTTTGGACCCTGGTTTCTGGCCATAACAAGCTGCCAACAACTGGCGCCAAGTGCTCAATAATGTTAACGAGCTATTCAGTTAAGACAACACACATACAAATACAAAAAAGCCTAAAAAAAAGGAGAAAAAAATGCAAGACAGACGTGCCTTGGTTCCTGGCAAATAAAAAATAATTTGCAGTCGAAAAAGGCAGACACCCTCTGCCTTCCAGTCTCTCTCCTCCAAATAGAAACATCCTCCAACTTGGCCAAGAGATGACGACCAACGAGCCTTCAGACATCAGTCAGCTTGTTAGGTAAAGGCAGCCCCCGCCCAGGTTCCTCCTTTTTTTTTTTTTTTTTTTTTTTTTTTTTTTTTATCAAAATGCAGTCGCAGCTGATGATGATCTGTGAACATGAACAAGACGTTCGTTAAATTTGATTCATGAGGCGCTCTCGGCCCGAGACTCCCAACCTCAAGCTCGAAACTTCAAAGCACTTTAAAAAAAAAAAATGGAATAGTTTTAAAGTTTTGGATGGAAAGTCTTAAAAGAAATGCATATTCTTATTAAATATTTAAAGTTCTCAATGAATTCTAGTTTGGATGAACTTTATTCTCGATGAATTCTGTTTTAAATGAATAAATGAATTCGTTCGTTCACTCAGAATAAATTTCAAGAAAATGAATACAACTGAACTCAAAAAAGAGTTCATTTCAAAGTCTTACAAGTTCTTTAAGCCTTTTTTTCTCAGTGCCTTTGCGACTGAACCTGAACCCGAACAGCGATTGAGTGATTGCTACTTAAAGTTATAATTTTCATATTTATGCCCGAATGTGTGTGTGAGTGCAGGGCGAGATCTCCCTTGGCCAGAGGCCTTGGTCCCCTTCTGGCCCTTCTGGGGTCCTTCTTTTTTGGGTGGATTGGATGTGGATCGGATCGTGGAGGGACAACGACATCGCATCGCCACTCCATCCCATCGCCTGTGTGTGTTCCACCTTTAATTTTCCCGTTTTTGTTTTTGTTTCTCTGGCTGGGCCATGTAATTTTCGAGTTTGCACATTGCCACCAACATGGCTAATCAACTTGGCCGGTAACCAGCTCAGCTCAGCTCAGCTCCAACTCCAACTCTGGCTCTGGTTGTGGCTCTCTTTGGGCCAATTTGAATTCATGGCTTGGAGGAGCCCGGGATCTCCTCGTCGAGTCGAAACAATTTGTGGCTTGGCGCCACTTGATAACCTGGCCCCGACGTTTTCAGTTTTTGGCCCGTAAGTTTGTTTGCTTTTCTGGCCGATTTCTGGCTCGGTCCGAATCTGATAATGATGATGATGATGATTGTGGCTACAGCTACAGCTACAGCTACGGCTACGGCTACGGTTGTGGCTTTAGCTCCACAGCCCAAAGGTGGGCCTGGGCCTGGGCCCCTGAGAACCAGCAGACGAGACGAGGAGAAACCCTGATTAATGTTTTATTTGATTATCCCGGCAAAATGACTACACACCCCACACCCTCAAAAGCATCTCTAATCCTTCATTTCGCTTGATTCTTTCTCCTCCTTGCAGACAAATGTTTCCGCAAATGAAATTTCGTGTTTCGGGACTGGACGCGAAGGCTAAATACATCTTGCTACTGGACATTGTGGCGGCGGACGATTATCGTTATAAATTTCATAATAGGTAAGTCATTAAATACGATTTGGGTTATTTAAAAGAAATAACAAGCAAAGCTATAAATATGGGGAAAAAGTAAAGTAAATGCATTGCAAGCTCTTTTCATGATTTATCGATAATTTTGTGTAGTTTGGGATTGGAATGCCATCCCTAATTTGCATCAAATTGTTAAAGGAAAGCTTGTAATTGCTCGTTCTATAAGAAAAGGGATCAGGGAAGCCTTTTTTCCTTATTTTTGCTTATTTATCGATAAATTTCGATGACTTTTTCCCTATTTTAACTTATTTTTTCGTAAAAATATTTACAGCCGCTGGATGGTGGCTGGGAAAGCGGATCCTGAGATGCCAAAACGCATGTATATCCATCCAGATTCGCCCACAACGGGTGAGCAATGGATGCAGAAAGTTGTTTCATTTCACAAACTAAAATTGACCAACAATATTAGTGATAAACATGGATTTGTAAGTACTGTACGTCTTCTTTGTTTACCGCATTAATTATCTAAGTTACACATCTAAAAAATCTAAAAAAAAACGATACCAAGGCGATATCATTTATTCATTTTAGTTTGATTTCAAAGAACTTTGCAGTAAGAATTGAATGATTTGTGTGTGTTTTGCCTCAGAGGAGTAAAGGAAGTCGAATATTGTTTTCGTTTTAACTTCAAAGTGAAAGAGTTATCTTGAGGAGTCTTCTCCTAACACTCCACTGACTCCACAGACTCATTCTCGAATGAGATCTTCAGTGAGGAAACCCCAACTCCCCGGCTTATCAATGCAAATTTGCATGGGGCATTCGAGGCACTTTGAAGTGCCCGTTGGGAGTACTCCACTTGCCCGGCTTATCTAAAACTTCTCACACGCATGGATAAGTCTGAGAATCGGAGGGAATCGGTAGAGATCCAAGAAAGGGACTACGGACTGGGGGGCGCCAAGCAAATTGGCGGTGGACTTTTTATTTGAAGGCCGCTGCGCTTCTCTCTCTCGCTTTTGACTTTGTAGTTGTGCCGACGCCGATCGCGTAAATTTCATCAACTGCTGGGCAAATTTTCATTTTTTATTGATCCGACTGGTGGTGGTGGTGGGGCCACCCGTTGTGACCATTCCTCCCCCTTTCTCTCTCTCTCTCTGTCTCTGTCTCTCTCGTTTCTACGATCATTATGATCTTGGGCGGGCGCCATGTGGTTTCTGTTCTTTGGTTTTTCTGTGTCATGTCTGGCGGTGCTCCGCCTCCTTTCGTGGATCGTTTTGCATGCCAGAGTCATAAATCGCATTGCGAACAAGTCGGTGCGGATAAGGAAGGGCACCTTCCGGGCACCCACTCCCTTCCCGTCCCCGTCCCCGTCAGCGGACAACTCTCGTGTCCAACGGCGGTAGTGTTGTGCGTGGGCCTCCGCCTAAGTAGCCTGTGTTGGCCATTAATTTCGCCAAGTTCAAAAAGCAAAATGCCGACGCTGCGTGTGGCTGCGATTGCGATTGCGATTCGCAAATAACCGCGGCTTTGGCCTTAACTCCTTTAAATAATAGTCTAATTAAATCTATTTTCTCCATTAAAAATCAATACGATTAAACTTTGGCTAGTTTCCGGAACATCAACAACATCAACAACCCCTCCTAAGGGTCCAAAGTTTCTTTCGCTCGACCAGCTGTTGGCGCTCTCAAAAGCGTTATAATCATATAATCATCCGATATTAAAGTCTATAATTTAACACTTTTTGCGGTCGATGGGGTTGGGGTTCGGGGGTCAGGTGGTCAGGTGGTCAGGTGGTCAGGTGGTCAGGCGGTCAGCTAGGGTGTTATTTATTATTATTTAGTTTTTGTATGTGGGTTGCCTTTTTCACTGACTGCGTGTCAAAACAGCAGAAAGTCGGCAGAAAGGAGGTCCCGGAGTTACCAGAGTCCCCGTTAAGCCCGTAAAGCCCGTAAACCTCTGGACCTGGTAATTGTGGGGCTGAAACAAAAATTAACTATATGGAGAAGCGATTCATTTGCTTTTGGGATGGTGGAAAATGGAAATGGTTGTGGAAACGGAAGCGGCTTTTCATACATTGAAATGCACTTAGCGGGCGGCAGAAAACGCGCGCGTTTTTAAACGCCTTTGGATCGCGTTGTCCTGTTTCCTTTTTGTGTATTTGTATGAGTGTGTGTGTGTGTGTGTGTGTGTGTGTGTGTGTGTGTTAGTCGGCCATGTTGCGGCCGAAAAAGAGAAAGAGAGCAAGCCACCCTAATAAGGTATAATGAACCATCGGGGGTTGGGTTAAAACGGGGTGGAAGGGTGGCTGGGTGGCTGGGTGACTGTGTGGCAGAAGGATCAGGGGCGGTGTGGCAGGGTGGTTGGAAGGTGTCGCCTAATGCGTTTAATTGTTGCAGCTCTACTTGGAAAACATACTCCACCCCAATTAGTCAACCGCCCACCCCCTGGTTGTGTTTTTTCCCCTTTTTTTCTGAGTGGAAGAGAAGCTGTGTTTCAATAAAATATTAAAGAATAAATAACAACTAAAGGATCACAATTTTGTACACTCTCTGCTGAAATGTTCGAGTAAGCAACAAAATAAATTTAAAAAGGCAGAAAAAAAAATATAAATAAATTATGGAGGAAGAGTGGGATAAAATAAGAGTCTTGTGCCCTGTCTGATGCCATTAGTTTCCCCATAGTTCAAAGCATAGTTGGCCATCTTCTGTGCCCATTCAGGCATAGCCAAGTGGTCTCGAGCATCCCAGAATCCAGAATCCAGAATCCAGACTCCAGAATCCCCGACATCTAAAAACGAAGCGAAGCGAAAAATACAAAAAGCTGGGCGGGGCGGGTAAAGGAGAAAAAAAAAAAAAGTAAAATATAAAGCGGAACGGGTTGACAAACTAAACTCAAGTGGAGTTCCATTTCCGGACATCAAATTAATTGAGGCACAAACACACACACACACACACACACTGGCAGGGACCATCCAGCATCCTGCCAACAGGATCAACCTCAATCTCGGGCCAGTGTTCTCTGGTGGTTTTCTTGAAACAATTCGCTTAGAAAATCAAAGGCAGCCGGCAAATGCACGTGTATGAGTTTTTTTTTTTCTGTTTGGGATATAAGGAAGGATATGTAGGATATGGGATATTCCATCCAATATATATATATAAATTTCTATTAATTTGTGTGTGTCTGTGTGTGAGTTATGGGATATGGCCAATTTGTCTGCTGTTTAAAGGTCAGGTAGTTGGCAGCCTCTTGAATGGTTTAGGTGTTGCCCGAAATACAATTTGAAAGGATCTTTTGAAGTTGACAGCCGGGCAGGACCTTCGGCATCCTTGGCTCGTGTGGGTAGGAGGGGGCCATGGAATTGAAGTGGATTGAAGTGGATGGGAATGCTCATTGTGCCACCAATTAAGGTCCTGGACAAGGTCCTGGTCGATATGGCAACAACCACTTCCTTTCCATCCAAAAACATCCTTTTACAAGGCTACTTAGAAAATGGGATGTTGCGTATATTCAGAGTTTATCTATAATATAAATAGCTTTTTTATGTTTTAAAAAACAGGGACTTTCTCTATAAAATACAAATATATTCCCAAGGCTTTAACATTGTTAGATTTATTGGGAAACTAATTAATTGCATTGGCATTAATTTCCGATCGCTGGTCAAAAGGTTAACACACAGGAAAAAATAGTTTTGAGCCGCAGGGACGTGGTGCAACCCCGAAGCAAGGACTTGCAACCCCTGAAAGGCTAAGCCATTAACGAGGATGCTTCCTATTTTATTTTTACTTTTTTTTTTTTTTTTTTTTTATATATATTCTACTAACTACCTACAGAAGATGATAATGATGATGTTGCTGCCTCTGCTGCTGCTGCTGTTGCAACCACAAAAATTCCCTTCCTACCTTCCACAGGCCTCTTTTGTGACCATAAATGTCTGATTTCTTATCTAATGCCTAATGCCATCAATTGCGGCTGCTATCTGCCCTCCCTATCGTCTATATATATATACAAAAAAAAAAATATATATATATATAGAAGGGGAATTGATCGGAGCAAAAGGGTATCAATGGCTGGCTATCAGTTTGCGATCAACTTTCCGGCTAGAAGATTATTAGGCCTGCTGTTTCTCAAGAGAAAGGAGCAACAGCAGTTAGTTTTTAGTTTAGTTTAGTTTTTTTTTTTGCAACATCTGGCCAACTGGCGGTATTGCTGTCTCTATCACTGGAATGGCAAGCCCTCTCTTTCTCTCACCCACTGGCAGTGCGGAGTGGTAACTGGTCTTGGCCATCAATCATTCAACTGATGGAAGCCACACGCAATTTGCCGGAGGGCGTAACTCGGTTGGAGCATGGTAATGGGATTGCGATTGCAAAAAAACAGTCTCAGAATGCGAAAAAATATATATATACAAATATCTACCTATATATACCTATATAATTATATATAAAGTTATGAAAAAAAGAGCGCAAAAAACAGGTGAGCAGATTAAGTTGAGGCTCGTGATTGGAAAGCCATTTTCTCAAGGATCTAAGAGGCTCAATTTCAGCGGTTAGACAAGATTCTTGATTGAAACTTAATTGTGGCAAGTTAAGGAGTTTCTTTTTAATAAAGAACTCGGTTTTAGCTCGGTAGAGCTTACTAGCTTCGTTAAAAGAAATGGGAAATTAGAGTTTAAAATTAAAGAGGATCTCTGTAGAGGAGGAGGACCTTTTAATAAATCAAATCATCATACCCGGTACTTGTTTAGAAAACCCAACCCATTTCTAACCCTTCTCCATTTTAAGTGGCTTTAATAAGCGAAAATGTGACCAACCAACCAATCCTTTATCTTGGCCAAGTGTTGGCCTCAAATGTGGACAAACCGATGTAGATAAAAACGCGAATTCTTCGGCCAAGCTGCCAAGACTGCGCCCATCAAGGGTTAAACCAGAGAGGGGGTCCTGAGGCTTGAAGCATTAGCATATTAGTAAAGGGGATCCCAACAGCCCAACAGTCACTAACGTGACCAGCGGCACTTAAATCCAGACTTTTGCCTGACTTTTCGGGTGTTTTGTCAACCCGCTTAGGAGCGAACAAATTTTGGAACATTTAGCTGAGGTCCTTGGCGAGTCCTCTTGGTCCTCTCAAGCTGGGCGTTGAAACTAATTAACATATTTAATGTTTTTGGCACGTTTGACTCCCGTAACCCTGGGCTGGGCCTGGTCCTGGTCCTTGTCCTTGTCCTCGTCCTCGTCCTGGTCCTCGTCCTATTCCAAGTCCATGGCGCCGCCAGGCCTAGTTAAAATCTAATAAAAACCTGAGCATGCCTCATAAATTTCACCACAAACTCCCTCTACATCGCTGTTGTTTGTTGCAGAAGTATATTTTTTATTTCGAGAGGGGTTGGTTGAGCGCCTAATGGCGAACGCGCTTTTATGTTAAATTAAACCCGAGATCCTTCCACATCCTCAACCTTCCACGGGAGTGAAGTATTTCCAGACGGCCGGGGTGGCATTTCCACTTACATTACCATTTTTCCATTTTCCTCAATTTTTTTTTTTGGTCCGCCACCGAAAGCAAGGTGGCAAGTACGTTGTCGCAGAGGTGCGACAAAATATCGCAAATAAAAATTCCATTTTGTGTTTTGGAATTTTTTAATATTCAAATGAAGTTGCCGCCTGAAGTCTGGGGGGGTTGGACGTTGGACAGAAAAATATTAAAATAAAAATACAAAGACGTGCAATTTTTTGGGGTAAGTTTCAGTATCAGTTTCAGTTTCAGTTTCAGTTCTTTGTAGTACAACTTTAAGATTTTGTTTATGAAAACTCTTATTTGTCTTGACTATATGATAGTAGATACTCGTAGCAATTATTCTTGTAATTTTTCGCTTAGCTAATTTATTAAAAACAAGAAAGAAATGGAAGAAAAGACCCTTGTCTATTCATTGATGAGGATAAATGTCAATAATTATTCGGTCTATGTTCTTGGCTTCTCCTAAGAGGGTTTCCCTTTGTATTTCCTTCATTAACAGCCCCGAACAATGCAAAGAAGTCAGAGCATAGGGTCTCTGGCTCCTCTCAATGGCAGTTAATCCCCTTGATGATTAGTTGCAGCCCGCCCCTGGAAGGTATCTCCTCTCGGTTTAAATGGGTTTCAGATCAGATCGGATCGGATCGGATGGGATGGGATGGGATCGGTTTGGATAGGATCGTTGACCTCGTTTTGGGCAGGATTATTGCCAAACCGCTGCAACGCGATTATCCTGCTTGCCATCATCTAATGTCCTTAGGGAAGGGCAATTCTATGAGTCTCTCCCTTGAAGTAAAAAGACGCATCTCTCGGTTACCGATCGTTCTCTAACAACATAATTAACCAGACCCACGCCCACTTTTCCTTTGGGCTCTTCTACTCTCTGTGGCTTGTCTTTTATTATTGAAACCTTTTTTGTGGGTTTTTGTGGGCGACGAATACACTGGGAGAAAGTTTGTCTCTAGATGAGACTATCTAATACCCGCTACTGTGCTCAGAAGAATCTTCTATAAGACATTCTTTCTGTGCTTTTTTTTTTACTTTAAGCTTCAAGAGACAAAAAGACTATCTAATACCCGGTACTTCGTTCTATTATAGTTGTCATCCTTTTTCCTTAGTGCTTTGTTAATTTGGTTTCTTTGGTCGATTCCAGAGATTGCTCACTCACCACTCGCCGCTTTTGGGGCGTCTCCCGCGGTGCAGTCACCGCAATCTTCTGGCCTCCGGTTCCCCCTTCCAGCCGGCACAGCCTACGCCCCTGCTCCTCCACTTTCCCTATTGTGTGTTTTTGGATGGAAATCGCCCCCCGTTTCTTGTTGTTTCTCCCAGCGGTGCATGTCTAAACAAATGCTTAGAAATTAAGGGCGCGCGACGACAGCTGAAGACGGAGACGAAGACGAGTTTATGATGCCAGGACAATGCACACATGCTGTGTGCCCCAGTGTCCTGTGAATCCTGCCGCTCATTGTGCGGCAAGTGTGCGTGCGGAGAGGCAGCCAAAATCCGAAATCCGAAATCCAGCGATTAAGTTCCACAACCACTTTCATACTCGAATCTAATATATAAATATACGTCTTGTGGCAACTGAAATTCCAATTCCAAGTGAGCAGCGCCAGCTGGCAAGGAAAACTCCATTGTTTGGCCATTGTTGCCAAAAAAGGAGATCACAGGAAACACAGCATGGAGGGGTGGAGAGATAAGGAGTGGCGGGGGGAGTTGGTTAACAAGGCTGGGCGGGCTGGGCGTGGCGGGGGCCTTTTAGATTTCCATTAGGCCAAAGCAAATAAGACAAGCTTGACTTGGATTTCGAGGGGTGAGGCGGAAGTGCAATATTTGCCAGGCAAATAGATTTCTAAACGCGACTATCTCGAGTCACAAACTGCCTGAAGTGTGCCCTCAGCACTAAGAAAAATAGCTACAAATAGGAATTCAATTTAAAATTAAAGATAAAATGCTTTATTAAGTTAAAATTACAAAAATATTAAAAAAAACTATATGATAACTGGTACTTGTAGGAAGATTTAGTTGCCTTTTTAGGCTGCTTTGTAAAAAGAAAGCACTTCTTCTTTAGTTCAGAAACTCTATGATACCCGGCACTCCTTAAAAAGGAATCTTCATCAATCTTCTCATAAAAAAAGACTCTCTTTTTCCTTCAGTGTTGTTTTTTTTTGTCAATTAAAGTTTGCTCTCAAGTCTTTGTTTGGTTTATAATTTTTTTTTTTTCGGTAACCGCACAAGCGCCATCAGAGATTGAATCTCTGCCTTTTTGTTGTCCTATCTGCAAAGTAAAGTGCCTAAGTCTGAGGTGACAGTTAAACACCTCAAACATGCTACCAAATTGTGTAAATCTCTATTGGTATTCAAATTTGGTTTCTACCCGACCCGTCTGTCTGTCTGTCTTGCAGCTTCTTGTCTCTCAGGCTGTTTGCCTTTATTTCTATTTGAATTTAAGATATTTGCCTTGTCTGGGGTCTGGGAGTACGAGTATACCGATTTGGGTTCAAAATTCACCTGCCGCAGATAAAGAAGATATCAGAGACAGCTTGCAACACGCGTGTGGTGGTGGAAACGGAAGCTGCCCCAGCTGGCGCCTAAAAAATAATCTTTTTTATAATCTTAGAGGTCATCAGATATGTGGGGGTTTTATCATGGTTTCTGAAAAATTATGAATTCTTAACTTTGATATGATTTTCTCTCCTACTTAATTATAAATATATATCTCGGTGGCGCCACTTACAAAAGTCTGGGAATCGCCTTTACCCCGACGTGTTGATCTTTACTTAGTCGAGGACTGTTTGAAGAGGCATCCAAAAAAAAGAACCATTCATTCTTCCTTTCTTCTCTTGTTTGACGATGCTTCTTATCTTTATTTGATTTTCAGATTCTTTTTTTTTATGATTTCAAGGTGCCTTACTCCTCTTTTTTTTTCTCAGTGAAAGCCGGGAATGTCACCTGTTGGCGGAGTCACAATTTTTCATTAGACTTGACACTTTTATGGTTGCAATTTTGTGGCAAGTGATTCGATTATTGATTCTGACTTCCCGTCGTCGCCATGCCCATTAACTATTCGCTATTCGCTGTTAACTATTAAGAATTAACTCTATTAAATATTAACTCTATTAAATATATAGTATGAGGGCAATTATGGCAGAACATAACACGCAAATTCTGTGTTGCTGCTCATTATAAAAAACGTATCGGAGTAGGAGAGACTAGAAAGGGGGAGGTGTTGTGAAAGATTGATAATATATATACATATAGTAGTCCATATATATATATCTCCGATGTGAACACGATTCTTGCGTGTTGACAACAAAGTTGTCTCTGTCAAAGCGTCAATCAACTGGGAAACAATTTTCCAAATGCATGAATGAATAAGTTTATTTGCATAAAGGAAAAAAGGCTCTACAAAAGGTTCTTTTCTATAGAGAGCTATATAAAGATATATATAAAAAGATATATATGTATAAATATTATAAAGAAAACCTGATTAAAGGAAACTCGGAGCACACAAGCAGAAAAGTGGGAAAAACTCGCTATTAGTTGGATAATTAATTGAATCAATCGATTGCTGCCCCTGTCTGGTAGTAAATGGAGCATAGCCCATACCCATTAATACCACTAAATATTCCTTCCCCCCCCTCTCTATAATATATATAGAATATATTATTTTCCCTTTATATTTTCCACCCGAAATACAAACAAGAAAAAGGAAAATGTTGGGCAATTATTGTTATCGTTGCACCTCGACTGACAGATGATGGGAGTCCAAAGTCTGGATATCTTCTCCTGCCTACCTGACCGGTACATGAATGACTATATATATATATTTATATATTCGGGGGCGTTAACAAAAGGGGGCGTGCCAGCAGAGGCAGCAGCGGCAGCGGCAGATAATGGCCTCGTTTTGTCTTGTGGCGCAGTTTTCTCCGCTCGAGTGGAAAGCGCCGTGAAAATTCAAAATGTAATCGAAATGCCTTTTATATTGCAATTTAGCAAGTGAGAAATTCGGAAAGGAATTCAATTAGTTTTAATAAAAAATAAATATAAATACCAAAAGGGGGTAATCATAAATAATTGTGCAAATCATTTTTATTGCATTTTATTCTGCGAGGAAGAGTCAAGCTGGAAAAATGAGTTTAAGTTTAAAATTTGTTCAAAATCAACACTCGTATATTTTCTAAAATCTTTTTAGTTTAGTTTTTTTCCCACAAACATTGAAATTAGTGTTTATTTTCCAGTCGCTTGCTTTGGATTTAATCGCTTTTTCCAGGTTGTTGATAAATTATCGCTCTTAACGAGAAAAGCGCATGAAATTGGCACCCGACCTGGCCAGCTCCCCGCCCCCTTCTACCATGTTGCCACTGCCACTGCCACTGCCACTGCCACTGCCACATTGCACATGCAACTCAGGCAGCCAAGCGCCGGCCGTCATAATTACCAAAAAAAAAAAACACACACACATAAAACACTGTGAGGGTTACAGAAACATATAGAAAAATATTAATGAATTATTTGGAAAAACAAACGCCAAGGCAGGGGTGTCAAGGCGGTTGGGGGTGGACACAAAATTAGGCATTTAATTGTAGTGCCTTCTCGCTCCAACTAGCAGCTGACAGGCGTCACGTTGCAGGGAGTGGGAGTTGCAAGCCGGAGGAGGAGGAGGAGGAGGAGGTACATGCAATGCCGTCCAAACTGGCGCCACAAAATGGGCCCAACGTGGTCAAAAAAATATAAAAAAATAACATAAAAAAAAGAACTTTTAAGTCGAGAAGGAAAAAAAAATTAGTATGCATCGGCAATTTCATTTTTTCGATGATTTATTAAATGAAAAATTCAAAGTTTCGATTCAGGACCCTTTTTCTGTTCGGTCTGGTCCGGCTCCGGGTCTGACTCTGGCCTTCGTGGCATTTCTACACGCGTCTCATTATTAAATGAAATTATACTTTTTATTATAGATTATTAATAATTTGTGACACGTAGTCGTTGGTTTGTCTTTCCATCGAATTAAAACAACAACATCGAGGAAAAAAAAAAGGGTGCATGTGCATAAAACATTTATGTTTTTGGTTTTTGGATTCCCGACGGGCGCCTTCTTCACAGATTTTGATTCCAATTTTAATTCTGATTCCGATTCCGATTCAGTTTCGGTTTCTGTTTCTGTTTCTGTTTCTGTTACCAATTTTGAGAAACTTGAGTCACGCCATCCTCGAAAGGAATGTCTGATCAATGTTTTTCGTACATATTCCCGTTTCGATGCGATCACTTTTAAAAATAAATCGCGGAATATATATAAACGCGACAACCTCGACAAAAATTGCAATCGGAAATTATTCAAGGCTGAATTATTAATAAAAATATGAATGCGAACGCGAGTCTCTTATATCCGAAAGTGAATGGGCAAAGAAGGTAGGGATCGGGATCTGATCAGGAATCAAAATATATATAAAAGTTTTATAGAGTTTTAAAGAGTTGAAACAGAAATATTCCTTCCTGGCTTAGGTCCTTTCCAAAGAGTATCCTAGGGGAAACCCTTCTCTGAACCCTGACAATACCTATTTGCCTAACAATTTAGATAGCCATTGATCGGGGAGTTTATCGACGGGGTCGGGCAGGGCCTTCATCCAGGTTCCAGGTTCCAGGGCTGCCATCGGTAGTTGCCTAATGACCGGCTTCATTTATTGATGACGATTATAAAGCAATTTGTGCAAGTCAACAATACCAGTGACCCAGTGGGTCCAGTGGCCCGACCCTTCCCAACCCGTCCAGACCCGTCCCGACCCGTCCCGACCCGGTACTTGGTGGCTTCCATTCGGTAATTAAGCGGGCGACGATCGACGCCAAGTGGGTTGGCAATTAACCCGCGGGTCCCACCGGTTATTTATTATTTATATTTAATTTTTCCACCAGCCACTAGCTGCTGGTTTTTGTGTTTTTTTTATTACGATTTGTATTTTGATTCGCGGTGCATAGTGTATAGTGTGCGATTAAAATGCACTCAAGGCGATGACAAATTACAGGTGTGGAGGTGTAGGAGGAGGCAGAAGAACTTGCTTTTAATTACCTGGGCGGACGAGTGCGTTTTGTGTGCGTTTTAAATCGCGCACTAATTATGCTCCAGCTCTGTCTTACCTTGATGGGGATCTCTTGCTCCCCATCTCCATCTTCATGGACTCTTTCGCACTCGCACTCGCACTCACACTGGCAAATAGCTAAAAGGAAGAAAAAAAGGTGGCCCCTTTTCACACATTTCCGCCATTGTGGCAGAGCCATTGCATTGTGCTTACTCCTCGCACCTCTCTTTTTGGCCTGCGGCATTTTGGGCTTTTGCTTTCGATTTCTGTTGTTGTGTGTGTGTGTGTGGCTTTAAAAATGCGTTCGTTCTCTTTCTGGCCAGCTTCGTCATCTTTATTTATGTGTATTTCTTCTTCTTGTTGTTGTTTTTAGCCGGTTCAAGTGTCTTTTGTCATGGCTGCTGCATTTCTTTCACTCCCTCGTCCCTCCCTCCTACTGCTCCTACTGCTCCTACTGCTCCATCAACTTGTTTTTTTTTCTCTTAATTTATTCTGCTCATTTGTTCGCTGCATTTTGCATGCAAATTCCTTGCCATCTCGTTCGCACACGCAACCTGACACCTGAAAGAAGAGGAGAAAAAAGAAAGCACGGCAGGTAAGAGAATGTGCGAGAGAAAAGAAGAGGTTGGAGTGGGTGGCTTGGGTGGCACACCAGCACTTGACAAACACCCGAAAGCCCAAGGACCCTTGCACCCTCTCTCTTTCTCGCATTCACAACGCCTTGCCATCAGCCATCAGCCATCAGCCATCTCTTTCTACATTTTGGGGCTCATTAGAGATTGCAGCAAAAAATTGAAAAACATTTCCTTTAGACGAGTGGCATGCCACATCCTAGCACTCGCAGCTCCCTCGGTTCAAGTGCGCTAATGTCTTTGGAGTGTTTCGCACTCTTCACACTCCTCTACCACTCTCTACCACTCTCTACCCCTCTCACTTCCGCATTATATTGGCATTATTAGGAATATTATGCAAGGACTCAATGGGCATCCTTTCCATTCGCATTCCCATTCTCGGTTTTTTCATTTAATTGGATTCCTTAAAGCCTCCTCGAATGGGTTTTTGCTGATTTTGTGATTGACGATTTGACAATTTGACGATTTGACGATTTACCGTTTGAAGTGGCGCGAACCGGGTAAATGGGATTTATCACGATAGCTGCTCGAATTAATCCCCCCCACGAGTGGCAGGTGGCAAGGTGGCAAGGTGTTGGCAATACGACATTCGTCTAGAGGATAAGCCGAGCTTATTGGATCTCTTTTTCCAGTATTTTATTAAGGAGGTTGAAATAATTAGCCGAGCCGTACGATAAATGGCAGCGTCCCAAGGTAGCTTGGATAGGAGGTGGACTGTACAGAACTCCCAAAAATCGTAGCTTTTAGTCCAATAAATGTAATCTTTGTTTTCTTGGTTATTAAAACCCATCAATAGGTCATGCCATGGGTTCTTTCCCGAGACCCCCCGAGTGCGTGTGTTCCACTTTTGTCTGGCAGCCATTTACAAACGATTTGTCAACTTTGGGTTTGGATCTCATGGAACCAGGTTGTTTGGGTTATTGTTTTTTTTGTTTCAGTTTCAGTTTGAGTTTGAGTTTGAGTTTGATTTGGGCCCAAATCGTGGCTTGTTAGCCGACGGTGGCCCTTGGCTAAGAACTACTCAAAAACATATTAATCATGCAGCATCAGCAGGCCCAGACAGCTGAAGACAGCACACGAAACGAAATCGTTTAATTGCCACAAACTGAATTCTCTGTCTGAGATCCATGCCCCAGACCTTTGAGTCTTTAGGCCAGGCTTGTGAGTCAGTCAGGGGCCAATTATGGTTGATAGCCAAACAGAAGAGTACACGGAAAGAAACTTGGAGTTAAACAAATAGCTTTTCTTTTGGTATTAAAAGAGTGCTTGAGAAAATATTAATTGGGTTTTGATTGAAGACTATTTCGAGTTGATGATTGAATTGGAGAAAGATGTAGAGAATTGCTTCTTGTTCTTAAGCTTGAGTGTAAGAAATCTCTACTCAGAGTACCGGGTATCAGGTAGTCTGCTGCTATTTCCCAGTTTTATTTCAGTGTAAAACCCCTTAAAATATGATCGAGTTGTTGTGATGATATTCTAATCTTAAACTCGGCCAATCTTCATCTATCAGTAAGCAAGTTGGTTGTATCTTTGCTTTAAATCAACAATGTGTAGGGCACCCGCAGGTCAAAACCACATCTAATGTTTGCCTTTGTATCTGCATCTGTATCGGAGTATCTGAGTATCTGAGTATCTGAGTATCCGAGTATCTGAGTATCTCAGCAGTATCTGTATCTGTATTAACTACTAATTTCCAGTTCCCACGGAGATTTGAAAATTAACATTTTGCTTGGCTCTCGGCTGTTTTGGGGTTTGGATTTGGGATTTGTATTTGGATTTTGGGTTTTAGGTTTTCGGTTTCCGACTTGGGGCCAGAGACCAGAGCTTCGGTTTGTTGTTACAGTTCCTGCGGCTAAAATCCAATCGAATCCACCTGTGTGTATTCGAATATTACCTGATGATTTCCTGAACCCAACTGAAAACACAAACACAAGACCCAATAATTTTGTAATTAATGATGTGAGAATGAGCTGCGGACAGACGGAGTGGAGTGTGTGTGGTTCTGGATTTGTATCCGAATCTGAATTCGAATCCGAATCGGAATCCAAAACCGACCCCGAAACCGAAACCGAAACCGAAGTACCAGTACCATCTTTAACCCTTTATGTGGCAGCCTCGCTTAACCCCCCTCTTGGCAGCTGTCGACAGAAGACCCCCAGGGCTGGCTTTTTGTCATCATCATCATTTTCATAGGCAGAAGCAGCATCATTAGAGCCAGATTATACACTCATCTTTTTACCCTTTCCCTGCTCTGTACCCCTGCTCTGTGTCGGTTTTTGTATCTGTAGGCTCTGCGTGTGCCCCTGTTTTGTATCTTTTGAGTTTGGCTTTGGTTTTGTCTCTGTCGAGTGTCGCCAAAGGCTTCAAGTGGCTTTCTATTGTGTCTTCCCTGTTGATTAATTGACTGAAGTCGTGTTTCAGACCTAATACCCAAATGATAATCCCCATTTGCTACTTGAACGCCACATTTGAGGATTTCAGAGTTCTGATTCTGGATTTTGGATTTCCATCGCTAGAATCGCTAATGAAGGGAAGCGCGTAATGATATTTGAATCAGTAAGTCCATTTATTAATTGATATGCCCCACAGCAAGATGTCGACTCTTTAGAGACAGTTCTTACTTTATTTAAATTAATTATTTTTATTGGTTTGGGTTGTATTTATGGTAAAGTTTTGTGTCTTAAGGAGTTAGTTTGGTTAGAAAAGGAGATACTCTTCTTCCTCAATACAATTCTCATTATATATTTGGATTTATCTTTTATTTTATATCTTTTGACATATTTTAAGCTTTAAATTTGAAAACCTTTTTCCCTGAATATACCCTGAGTTTTCTCTCTGACCTCTGATTGGGGATTTTTCTGGCCACCATCTGACGGTGGCAACTTCTGGTTGAGCTTGCAGACATTTTTCCCCATTTTCCTCTTTTTGTTTTTGGCTCAACCATCCCTCACCGTCATCGAAGGTATCCGTATCTGTGTATCTGTATCTGTGAATGTAAAAGTATCTGTATCTGTTTATGTGTGTGGCTGGCGGCCATTTGGGGCGGCCACCCGCTGCTTTTCACGACGCCTGGTTGGCTTACTGATAGGTTGGTTGGTTGCAACACCGCCACCCCCAGTGCCACCAGTTCCGCCAGTGCCTCGTGTGCCTTGGGTGCCTCTGGTGGCCCCCCCCCAAAATGCTGCACCACCTTGGTTGGCGCTAAGTGTTGGCTGGCTTGTAGTTTTGTCGTCTTTTTGGTGGCTGCCAAAAGGTCAGCCCCTTGGCTTAAAGCCTCTAGCTTCAGAGCCATGTTTCGCTTATGCTGTTGCAGTTGCTGTTGCTGTCGTGCCAGCAACATGTGTACCCCATCACATGGTTTCCACGACAACCGAGTACCAAAAAGGGCCTCAGACCCGAGACCTTCTGCCTTCTCTCCTGTTTTTTTTTTATTTATTTTTATTTTTTTTTTTTGATTTGGCCAACCGCCCCCAATGCGATTTCGATTTCTATCGAATGAATTTCATTTGTGTTCTATTTACTGATAGCCATCTAAACGGCCATCCCTGCTACCGACGCTGCTGCTGCTGCTGTTGCTGTTGCTGTTGCCTAAGCCAATTTGTATGGCCCAGACAAAAGCCCAGCTCAATTCACCTTAAACTCTGGGCTAAGACCA
This sequence comes from Drosophila vallismaia, assembly GCA_035047325.1. Lineage (NCBI taxonomy): Eukaryota > Metazoa > Arthropoda > Insecta > Diptera > Drosophilidae > Drosophila > Drosophila vallismaia. Next base: position 6,079,534 of record JAWNPU010000025.1, on the reverse strand, counting down.
AGTTTTCTTTTCTTTATTTTATTTTATGCAGTTCACAGTCTCAGTCTCAGTCGCAGTCGCAGTCGCAGTCTCAGTGGTGGAACCAAACCGGTCGGGTTTGTCGCTACCTTTTGGTGCACGAGTTTTCAGCAAAAATTTCTTATCTTTCGCTGTGAGCTTCTTGCATTGGGGGTTTTTCAAAAATTTTATGGCAGAAGCTGGCTGGCTGGCGTTAGTAGCAGCTGAAGGTCGCTTCTTGGCCAACAAAAAATTGATATAATTTTAAGGAGGAGACGAAGGTGATATGCTCTTTAAATGATGATGTCTAAGAGGATCTTAAGGATGAAAAGATCAAAAACAGGAAAGCAAACGGTTAGGTTTCAAAAATAGTTTTGACCCTAAAAGGTTTAACTTTAGACAAAATCGTCATACCTCTAGCTAGGGTATTCGAAAAAGAACAAGACCTGAAAAGAAAATAAGACCACGCATTTGTCTCTACGCCATAAAAATGCTCGCAAGATGCTGCTTATTATTTTGGCAGTTCGAATTTGTTTTGGCCTGGACGAAAGGGTAGCGCCAAACACACACACTGCGGTGAACAGAAAAGACCAGGTTCGGTTTGGGGTCTCGTTGATTTCGAGTTAAGATTTGAATGTCGCTCCTCCTTCGCCTTCACGAAGACAATGCCCAGTGTCCAACGTTTGTCGTCCTCTGTCCGTTGTCCGCTGGTCCGTCTCTCCGTTGGTCCGCCTGTCCGTTGTCCGTTGTCCGCCTGTCCGTTGTCCGTTGTCGTCCTGTGGCGCTCACAAAAGCTCGTGCTTGAAAAATCCATATCCCCTCGATTTCTGGATACCTCTCTGGGATCCCCAACATGGCATTTTTTGACTGGACGCTGGTGGCCTTAACGTCGTCTTCTTGGCCGTCGTCTGCATCGTTGTCTGGGGGCTCTTTTATTTTATTTGCCTTGCTCGGCCAGTCAGCCAGTCAGCCAGTCAGCCAGCCAGCCAGAGCCAGCTTGCTTTTGCTTTTTGTTAAAGGTTTGCTTTGCTGCTGCCTTTTTTTTCTGCTGTCGTTTTTGGGCTGGCTGGCGCCTGCGGTATTCCTTTGTCGTCGTTTTTCGCTTGTCGTCGGCCTGGTGGACCGCTCGCCTCTATATGAGAAATGATCGGACATGGGAAACAAAAGATTTGCAAATGTCTTTGGCTTTTTGGTTGCCGAACCTCGTTCTCGTCCACGTTCTCGTCCTCGTCCTCGTCCTCGTACTCGTACTCGACCAGAAGACAGTGGGCGACAGGTGACGCCAGTGGCCAGCCATCTATTTAAGCGAGCCAAGCCAATTACATACAAAATACAAGGCCTGACAACAACAGTGCGGCAAAGCACAAAAAAAAGCAAAGCAAAAGCAACAAAAAAGCAGCGAAAAGCAAAAGCAACAACGACACACATTCATCTTGGGAAGAGGCGACCCGACGGCGGCAACACAGGCGCCGGCTTAGCCGCCGTCCTGTAACAAGCTTTCGGGGGCAATGTAACTCCAGCTTTGCAACTCCAGCAGCTTGCAACTCCCAATTGCTGGGTAAACCACCTCCTTCCTGCCTGCCAGCCTGCCAGCCTGCCTGCCAGCCCGCCTGCCAGCCCGCCTGCCTTCCTGCTTTGCATGAGGATATCGATGTAGATGAGGATGTGGATGTGGGTTTTGCCTTTTGGGCGTGCGCTAGATGACGCCGCCAACTTGTTAATTAGCCACAAACGATCCGACGACATAAAAACAGAGACAAGGTCGTTCTCAATGTGCACTTCAAGCTAACGGGTTTGCTTGTTGTCAGCAACATTGGCAAGTGTGGCAAGACATCTCTGGGAAGGAGGATGGGAATTTCAGGGGAAGTAGTTAGTTAGAAGTTAGTTTGAAGAAAGCTGGAGACTCCTAGAGACTATAGACCACCTACCTATTAAAATTATTACTTACTTTTATGTGAAAAAGTAGAGAGATTCTGCTAATGATAAGCGACTACCTTGTTTTCATAAACAGAAACGACCACACTAATATTACAAAGCAATCGCAAAGCACAACTGTACCAAGCTAGAAGCTATAGTATTGGGTATTAACTATTTTGCTTTCTTTTTTTGATAGCTTACCCCAATTAATAATTTGTTTTATTTGCATTTAATCGGTATTAACAAAAATTAATATCTGGAAAAGTGCGCCCTAATTGGTGTCATTGTCGAATTACTCTAGGCTGGGCGCCATCTCGTTGTTGCAACAATGGGATATATTTTTGCTGGCAACTTTCGCCGCCGCAGCGGTGGGGCACCGCCACTTTGGGGCGCCTTATCGCAGCTCGTTTGTGGCGTCAGAGTCGCACCACTGCACCACTGCACCACTGCACCGCACCAGTGCAACACTGAACCACCGCTGTGGACCACCGGTAGCGAATGTGGCAGCGGCAAGTGGAAGCGAGATGGGGCAATCGCGATGTGGTGTGGTGTGGTCCGTCCGCGAATAAGCAAAAAAAAAAACGCAATGTGGCACTTAAGGTGGCTACCGCTGGCAGCTTGCTACGCAGGCGCCCCAACTCCTTCCCCATTTCCCATTCTTCTTTATCATTAAACGCATAAATGCGAATCTGCAACATCCGAGGCGGCAGCAGAAGCAGCAGCAGCATCAAGAGAAGGAACAGTATCTGTGATGCCTTGTGTGGATATTTATGGGACGTAAATTTTTATGTCCCCAGCCATGGGATCGATATGTACTTGGCATAGGATGGCCTACCTATGCCGTCATCGTCATCGTCATCGTCATCGTTGTCATCGTATTTCCCACCAAAAAGCATCGGTAGCAGCGCCATTGCCCATTCCCAGATCCACATTCAGAAGCATCATCATCATCATCATCATCATCATCATTATTATTGTGGTCCTCCCATCGACACATGAATCTGCCATTTTATTGCCAACTTCACTTTGGCGGCAATGCTATTAACGCACATTTTTATGGCGATTCCCCTGGTCTCAGTCTGGCATTTCCCTTCCTTTCGGTTCCTTTCCTTTCCTTTCCGCTTGTATAAAATCAAAATTAATTTCTAACTTTGGCCAGCTTTCTTCAACGAAACAAAACTAATTAGCATACATAGTTCGATGTGGTGGGAGCACGGAAATTGTGGGCAACACGGCCGGCCAACGGATGACCACCGACCTACAACCTTATAAGACTTGTTTTCATTTTCTCCACTTTTGGGATTTCCGTTGCAACTGATTAGCTGACCCGGCTAATCTGAGAGGGGGAAGCCAATATATGAATGAACAACAATTTCCTCAATCAACCAGAAATCAAAAAAAAAACAGGGGGAGTCTCTCTAGGTGATTAACATAATTTTACACTTAATTTCTCGATTAGCCCGCAAAGCGACAAACCCACAAAAAAAAAAAAAGGGAATGGGATTTTTTATTAGGAAATTTGAGTGGCGATCAAGTGTCTATAACTGAGTTTATGACCTCTAAAAATTTAATCAAAACTACATACTCAATTGTAGGCGAGGTGCAATTTCAATGAAATGTGTTTTACCAAAAGGAAAAAAATCGTAATAATCTTACCGCTTCGGACTTGGACTGTGCTCTTTCTTCAGAGTTTCATGCATTTGATTTTCGGGTTGTGTTAATTAATTTTTATATCCAGCTCAACGCTACGCTCTGCCATGGCCTTTTCCTTTCGTTAATTAAGCAAAGAACTTAAATATCTCCTCTGTTCTGTTTCTGTTTCTGTTCTGGGACTAGTTCCCTAGTTGTGAGGCCATAAAATCGGGTCTCACAGCGTGAGTCTTGGCCTGGGATTCGGATTTTTCGGTTTTTGGTATCCAGAACTCCGAAACCCTGCCCACACACACACTGGGCTCTGGGTGACCCATTATCAGGCTCATTTCCATACCATTTTCATTCATTAAAACAAAAGCCAAAGCAACTCGAAATTTGAATAACCTCCAACGGAAAAAAAGGAAAACAAGTGACGATTTGTTAGTGACTGACTGCTGTCCGTTTTTTTTTTTTATTTTGTTTTGTAATTAAGTTATAAAACAATTTTAATGCTCTAATGGTTCTTTGGCTCCTTTTATTTTTGATAAGATAGCGGCTGTCATCAAATAAAGGGATCAAACTCCGGAATCGAACCCAAATCGACTGCCAAATTAAGAACCGAAAAGGTGACACTGATTGTTGATTTTTTTTTGGTGTGTGGAATAAATGCGACTCATTAGTCTGAATGCTTTGGCCATTAATTGCCTAGATATCTGGGCTATCTTGACCTGCTGGCTACTACCGGCTACTGTATTTGCCATCTCGGCTTAAATCCAGTTCGCCTTCCCCTGGCTCCCAAGCTCTCAAGCTCCCTGGCTTTCACTCCTCGCCACTCACCTGGCCTGGCTGGCCTGGCCCCTTGCCCGGCTTTGCGCTTTTTTTCTGCTTCTCTTATTATTATTTCATTAACATAAAATGTTTTGTGTTGATTTTTATATACAGTAAATTATCGGAAATTTAAACGCCGGCCGGGGCGGTCGAATCTCGCATACGAACCTTTCACATTTCTCAGCTCAGAGCTCTCAGTTCTCGGTTCGCGATTCTCGGTTCTCGGTTCTTAATTCTCTTCTGGCGACTGGCAGCGGCTTCCCATTCATAAAAACATCGCCGGGCGAACATTGCGTATGCTTAATTTATCGACACTTAATGTCAATGATGCGAGTCCGGGCCGCACTTCAATTAAAGTCGCCTCCACCTCCGCCATCGCCATCGCCACCGCCACCATCTCATCCTCCTCCTACTTCATCGCCCCACCAGATCCGGAGTGTGTCTGCATTATGCTTAACACTTGTCGAACAGTAGCCTCGGTCTCATTTCAAGTCCTGATCCCATATCCCGGATCTCGATCGTCAAACCCACCAAAGTCCAAAGACCGGACCGCATGCGTGCAAATAAATTTGTCTTTTAGTAATTGCCGAGTTTTTGAGAAAAGGGAAAACGAAGGAGTGTGATCCCAGATCAGGCCCTGAGATCTTGGCGACCTGGGGACCCCAAATACCTGCCTGGAAATCATTAACGCTTCCCGTTGAATATCATTAAGGCAGATGAGACGGAAAAGAAGAAGTAGTCCGGTCCTGGTTGAGACCAAAAAGGGGCTACAACAGCCAGAAAAATATGCATAGAATTGAAGGAGGGTCGCCAAACCAAAACAAAGATATTGAAAAAGCACCTGTGGCTTTAAATCCAGCAATAAATTGACCAGAAAACCTACGGATTTTATTGGAAATTGTAAATACCAAACTTATTTCATAGTTAAAGTTCTTTAAAAAGAATTCTAAATTCAAAAACCCTCTAATTCTAATTTCCTAACTCCCTGTTGAGCTCTAGAAATTCAAATTCCAACAATTTCACCAACAAATTTTCAACAACAAAAGAATATTGAACAAACATATATGTTTTTCCTAAAAGTAGAGCATATAATTCGGTTGAAGAGGTATCTTTAAGAAGCAGCTGAGAACTACTTAAGGTAAACAACGACACCAATCGCAACACCAACAACAACAACAACAATAACAACAACACCATCAACAGAAACAACAACAACATGCGACACCAACAACCAGAAAGCGATCAACTTTTGTGGACAATCGCTTAATGGCTCGCCTGCGGAACATGAAAAAATACTCAAGTGTTATCGATTAATGTCCAAGTCTAGCGGCTACCGAACGAGCGGCTGAACCTGAACCCAAAAACCCACAGAATACCCCAGAAACTGGGACCCAAAAACCCGAACCCGCCAAGAACCCGAGGAAACCCAAACCGAAATCGAAATCGAAGAAAGATGCGACTGAAAAGAACCCGCTTGGTGGTACACAGAGCAAAAACACTGACTATTATATATGGAAATATTTCTGAATTTTGTCAACAAAAACCTATAGAATTTTTATTAAACCTGAAGAAAGTCTTTTTCCAGACTCTTCTTGTGGGAAAATTGGTTAAGTTTTCATATAAATTCAAGTCCTAGTACTTATTCTATTAATCAATAATTTCTTTGGGTGTCTCATCGACGGCTGCTCGGCTGCTCAGCCAAAAGTCAGTGGCTAAATGGACGACAACAACTTGAACGACAACGTCGGGAGTTGTTGGTTCTTTATTATGATTATTCGCCTTTTTAATAAAGAAGAACAAAAGGCGCCGACAAATATGGCAAAACGTTGCCTGGCTAAAACAGGGGGATAAAAAAAAAATAAAAATATAAATAAAACTGCGGGCCTGAAAGTAAAATACAGAAAACAAAAAAAAGAAGGGAGTCGGTCGGTTGATTGCGGCATTTGGATGGTGCTAATGTCATCGAGCGTTGAACACCTTTATCAGTGTTGCATTGAAATGCACACACGCATGCGCCGCGGCGGCAGTTGCAAGTTGCTGCGTTGCTGGGTTGTTGGGTTTCTGCCTTGCATGTTGCATGCAACGACTGCTTTGGCTACTTCTTATCGCCGCAAATAGCAATCCACCGAGTGGTGCTAGGCAGCTAGTTAGCTCAGTGGTGGGTCGCCATTCAATTTATTAGCTGCAATAAAACGCAAATCATCGAGCTATACTCATAGTCCCAGGTCCTCCGGCTTTACTGGATTCGCGGTATCCGCTATTCGGCGTTCCGCGTTCGGCATCGGCAAAGTGTTGAAATCATTTGAAATATTTGTCATTCGCTGATAGTCAAAGGGGATCGCAACTGGTAGCTCTCTTTCTCCACCATTAGTGATCCGATCCTCTACTGCTTTTTTTTTATCTATCTCCATAACTTGGCTCATTTATAAAGAGGCGGCGGCGGCGGACTTCACATAGAGCCGGACTCTTGACCAGACGCCAATTTATGGCTCTCCCAGAGTTGGTTTCAAGTGCCGGGAATGGGTGGGGTAAAAGCGATAAATAATCATCGATAGACGGCCTAGGTGTTTGCTCTATAGGTGGGTGGTACGAGTACAAAACGATTATTAATGAACCGGTGGCCAGTGGTTATTACAAATCGATTAATGTCTATAGCAAAGTGTACTTGTTTTTTATTTAGCATAAAGTGGTTATGGTTTTGGCTATTACTAAGCCATAACTTATGCGAACTGGAAAATTGTGGGGCGTTTGAAAGAGTAATTGTAGAGACGAATTCATCGATTATTAATCGATGAAAATTTACAAGGCGTAGTCTCTGTTGCTTCTTTAAAAAAGAATAAGATATGAGTTGGGTAAATCTTTGATTCTTACAAATTAATCGATTATTAATCGATGAAAATTGAAAAGGTACGTTCTCTTTTGTTTCGCCACCCAACTTCCTTTCCCTTAAATAAATGGCAATTGAAATCGCACTTATTTCTGCTTGAATTACCAAACTGACCGCGAGCTGGAGCGCGACCGCGATCACGACAATGCCCATGAGGGCTGCCTATCGATAACCCGTGGCTATCGAGCCGCATCCAACCGCAATCACTGAGTGCCAGAATCCGTGTTCCGTGTTCAGTTTAGCTGAGCATTAGCTTTCCAGCTCCCCAGTTTGGTTTCCCCCAGCTTTTGGCCAATCGACTGTGACTGCTGTTGTTCCCAGACAGAGAGAGCGAGGGGGCGGTTTGTATATATTTTGTTAGAAGGCGGCACGATCGATTTGCATACAACAAAAAAAGCAAAAGAAAAAAATGGTTGCATGAAAGAAAAACCAGAGTGGACAGGCAACGGCATCATTAAGCAGCCACAACAACGATTTCATTGAATATCGAATGTTGAATGTTGAATGTCTTGGATTTTCCTTCGATTTGTTTTGTTTTTGTTCCAAACGCCGCCCATTTTGTTTAGCAAATTTGCAATTGGCTGCAGCCTGCATTCTGCAGTCTCCAGTCTACCGTCTCCAGTCTCTAGTCTGCAGTCTACAGTCTACAGTCTACAGTTTGCAGTATTTTTCCTTTTCTGTCGGGATTTGTGTATCTCAATCGGTTTGGGGCTTTTGTGGCCTTCGCTTCGTGTTGTCATTAAAATGTAAATCCGTTTAATTAACATTTTTCCCCCACCAGAAACAATGTCCGACGACGACCACCGGCCGATAAGAGGCCTCCGAAAAAGAATTGTTATAAATTGTAAATAAATTTTCAAAAACAAAAAACAAAAAAACAAAAAACGTAGAGAGACAAATCCCGCCGAATCAGAAATCTGAATGTAAATCCAAGTCGAAGTTCGAATTCGTTTCGATTGCCGGCTAACAGCTGCAGTTTTAGTTTTGACATGAGAGTTTAACTTGGGTGGCTGTTTATTTATTTTATTTTCGACCCCCTCCTGGCTTTTATTTTCTTTTTGTTTCTTTTTCGGGGGCATTAAAATTATGCATAATTTACAGATTAATATGAGGCAGCATGGTGGCCCGCTGGTTGTTTTTTTTTTCTCTTCTACCTGATCCGTTGGCTTAATTAAGACATGGACTGTGAGGCGACGGAGGCTGCGTTTCGTGTTGATATTTATGGTAGAGATCGCTCAATATGCATATCGGTTTAACGTTGTCCAATGTAGCCGCTTAATACAGCTTTATTCAAAAAATTTGGTCTTAGTCATCGTCGAAGTCGGCGCTTCAATTATGCCCATAATTGGTCAACAGGTAGCCGAAAATGGCTGGCCTGCCTAATTGAGACTGAATAAAAATTATATACAAAAATACAAAATAAAGAATCCAGAGATCAAAGATCAGAGATGATCGAAGCCAAAGCCGGATCGGAGTTTATCATTGTCATTGCGCGGCGCCTTTAGAACTCGATGATCATTTTCAATTGGTTACGAGTCTGTCGCGATCACTGAACTTGTGTGATCCACTAAACCACTGATCCAGTCCCAGTCCCAGTCGCAGTCCCACTCCCACTTCCAGTTCGAGTTGGCCATTCAGCAAACGAGCTAAGCATTTTGTTGATCACTTGCTGCCAATTTCAATTTGGCATCGATCTTCTTCACACGATCGATGGGGATCGGTTGATCAATCAAACGTTCGATCACCTTTGCCCAAAAGAAACTTATTTAAAGCCAATTAAAACGAACTCGTTATGGTCTACGATAATACTGGGGATACACATAGGAAAAAAACGATAAGTAAATAATCGAAATCGATAAAACCGATAGGTGTAAACATGTCACCGATAAACGATGGATTCTCTAGCTAAGATTAGCCAACGAGAATTGTTTTGTGTGCAACAATTGGCAATTTTCTAGCCTGACATTCATTCACGATCACCTTTGGTGAACTTTCCGATGCGATTCGGAGTCAATTTAAGTTAACTGGCGATCACCGTTAACTGGCTGGTTACATGCCAAATCGAATCAAAGTGTGAGTGATCATTCAATTAACCCAGCACGCTAGCAACACAGCACAGCAACACCAGCAATACCGGCAACAGCCCAAAACCCGACAACAACCTGACGACAGCAATCACACAAGGCTGGGCAAACAAGGTAGGCAGACAGCACAGAGCAGTGCCATCATCAGTTAAATTATGTGATAATATGCCAACAATGAGTGTGCAACAACAGCAGCAGGCAGCAGGCAGCAGGAAGGCAGCAACAGTACAAGCAGCAGCAATAACAACATGCGACAGCAATCTGAACAACAACAGCACCAGCAGCAGCGATTTTTACCTTTTAGCAATCAACACGCAAAAGCCCAAAACAAACAGAAGCTCAAGCAGCGACACGTAGCAAGGCAACACCAAGGAGTAACAACAGCAACATAAGCAGCAACAGCAGCAACAGCAACAGCACCAGCAGCAGCAGCAGCAGCAACTGCAACACCAAAGGCAACATGAAATTGTCGCACCATTTTTGGTATTGACCGCCGGCGGCTCAATCAGTTGTCACCCGGGCGATATATAGAGTGATTAACTGCTCCACGGATTGGATTGTACTTTGTCAATATGCGACACTATGCTGGAAGAGCAAAAGCCACAGTCACAGTCACAGTCACAGTCAGAGCAAGAGTCAGAGCCAGAGCAACAGTTGCAACTAAAATTGCAATTGCAACTGCAACTGCAACTGCTACGTGGTACGTGCAGCAATGTGCAATCATATGTGCTAAAAATCTAGGCAATATTTGATGCATAATTGCCATAGGTTTTGTTCGCCAATCAATTCAATCAGCAAATGCAATCAAGGCAGCAACACAAGCAACAAAAAAACAAAATATTTAAAACGATCTGCAATAGACTCCAAGTATATATTTTAAAATCTAAAGAATTTCCTAATCTATTGCTTAGTCTCCTACGATTTTATTTGGTTTTCGAAGATTGTAGATTTTTTCAAGTGTAAAAATCTGGTTGCTGCCTGTTTGAGTGACGACGACTGCGTGGCGTCCGTGTAATCGCACTTCATGTCTAATTAGACTTGTTTATGCCCATTTGGAAAACTGCAGAGCAGCAACAGCAACAGCAGCAACAGCAACATCAACATTGCATGCTTCTCTACTCGTATATACTATTTTTTTTATTTTATGGCTATCTTCACGGTTATTTTCATTTAAATCGCAATTCAAACTCGGCACAACTCAACAACCAAATGACATTTTAAATGACAATTTTGCGCCTTGTGCGCCATGCATGGCAGAGCAGTGAAAAATTAACGTAATAATGCAAATTGTTTTATCAATAAATTCTAGACACACACAGATACTACCTATAGTATATGGTACTCTCAGTCCTGGTCTCGTAATTATGATGATTGTTGCCGTGTCTGTTGAGCAAAATGAATTTATGTGTCAATAAATTTAAAGCAAATTAGCAAATGACGTTTTAAGTAGACGCGCCAGCAACTGCGACGCTTTTTGTCGGCGATTTATGGACTGTTTTCCAGTTGAATGCACTCTAAAAAAAAACCGAAAACGATTATCTTATTAGAGACTTTGGAAAAAGAAGGAGAGACTCTTTGTTTTTTCCCATCTTAATAATATTTCTCTAACTTTTTAAAGTCTGATTCGAATTATTTCCACTGTACCATAACTTACAATTCGATTGCGGTTCGAGTTTGATGGATGATCGCCGACCATAAAGTGTTTGCCTTTAAAAGGCTTTCCAAGTTTCCAAGCAGCCCACAAAAAAATTAAATTATCTACACATTTTTATATATATTCTACAATATAGTATATATATTTTGAATGGTTTGCTTTTTAAAAGCGGGTGGAGCATGGCATTTGGTTTAAAATGGCCGGCAATTAATCAGTTTTTTGTTTTTTATTGCCAATCGGCTTGGCCATTTTTGGTTTGGCTTTTACGGTCAGCCAAAGTGTTCAATTGGAAACGCGGTTTTCATTCTAATAAGTTCGAGTCCGAGTTCATAAACTCATTAAAAAGTTATTTGGCATTCATAGAAAATTCGGTAAATCGGGAAATATTTCGGTTAAAAACGTTTCAAGTTTTTGACTTGTCTATGTATTTCCTTTAAATGGTTTTCAAAAAAAAAAGAACAACATTATTTTGTATAATTTTAATATATTTTTGAAAATTATTTAATTAACGTTGTGAGCCCATTTTGTGGCACATTTTTGTGGCTGTATTAGCCATATTAGTCACACCTTCGCCGTCGCCATTGGTGGTCTTGGCTTGGCTTGGCTTTTCGAGAGGCGTGCGAATCCGGCGCAGATACAAGATACTCGTACTATGAGATACACATTGTGGGCTGTCTTTGTTGGCTCTCTTCGCTTCGCTTCGGTTTGCTTTGCTTTGCTTGGCTTTGCTTTGCCGATTTTGTAGCTTTTTGTGTTGTTTTATCTTCGTTTTGCTTTTGTTTGTAGTTGAGTTGTTTCTTCGTGTTCGACTCTGTTTTTTTTCTGCTGTATTTATATATATATTTTTTTATTCGAATTTACACAAACAAAATGGCGACGGGTGCTGCTTGTGGGGTCTCGTCGCGGCACGCAAAAAGCAAAAAGCAAAAGCAACTCTGGCAGCATTAAAAGCAACAACATCCACCGGCAACAGCAACTTGTCCGGATCGTCTAGGCCAGTTTGTCGCTTAATCGAAGTCGAGCCGACGAGTTATGGTAATTAAAAAGGTGTTCCTTTCGATCCAAAACCGAAACCGAAACAGAAACGTGGTGGGATTGCATTTTTCTTGGGGGGTCCGGCTGTCCGGCTCTCCGGCTCTCCGTCTCTGTCCAGCAAACTCAAAACTCAAACTTCATTCCGACAAATTCATATTTTATGACAATGCGACGACGGGGCAAGACTTTGTATTGGAAGCTCCTTTCCTTTGCCTTTCAGCTCCTTTTATTCGCCTTTGCCTTCGCACTCCTTTCGCCTCTTGTGCCTTTTGGTGGGTGGTCGTTGTTGCCAAGTTGCCATGTTGCAATGTTGCAGAGTTGCAATGTTGCAGTGTTGCTGCTTTGGTTGCAATGTGTAAGTGAACGACACAAAACGGCAATTTTTATGTCGTAGGATGGATTTCTTTCTGGGAGGATATCTTATATGCTCCCCCCAGTTTTCTCAGTGTGCCTGTTTTTTTCTACCATCAGACTTTTTGTGAATTCTTGCGCCGTTTCTTGGTCTCATGTTTTTGTTTTCCAACCTCGTCTCGCCGTCATTTGACTAATCTTGGCTCTATTTTGTACTACCAATTGGCAGACCATCCTCAACTCGATGCACAAGTACCAGCCGCGTTTCCACCTGGTCAGAGCTAATGACATCCTGAAGCTGCCGTACTCCACGTTTCGCACGTACGTGTTCAAGGAGACGGAGTTCATCGCCGTGACTGCATATCAAAACGAGAAGGTGAGTCCATTCATTCCATATCTCCATTACAATATATATTTAATTTGCATATTTTATGACCAACTCTCGACGCAGATAACTCAATTGAAGATCGACAACAATCCCTTCGCCAAGGGCTTTCGGGATACTGGTGCTGGGAAGCGGGAAAAGAAGTGAGTATCACTAGTTTTTATTTAAAAAAAAAAAAACAATTTAAAAGAGAATTTAAATTAGTATTAATCTCTATAAAAAAAAGAATCCAGAAAAGGAAAAAATTCGTTTTGTTTGGCCTTTTGTGGCTTTCAGGAAATCCAAATGAAAAAAAAATCAAAAACTTTGCACAGAAAACCGAAACTCATTTGTGTCTAGAATAAAGTTTTTTTTTTGTTTTAGTTTTTGTCTCTGGATGAGAATCTAGAACTCAATCAAACTGCTCTTTGATTAGCAGCTGCAGATACAAAGATACGAGATACAAAATAGAGAGATACAGATACAGATACAGATACAGATACAGATAGAAAGATACATTAATTTTTGTCAAATCTATGCGGAACTAATTAGCCTGAAGCTTGTCAAATTGCAAGTCATACAAAAGTCTGGTCTGGTCTGGTGGGCGGCATTAACCCAATTGGTGGGCGGTGGGTGGTATAGAGGGGCGTGGCCAATAGAAAGAGATGTTAGCCGCTTAATGATGCTTTTGGCTTTTGGGCTTTTGGCCTTCGGCTGATGACTGGCACCTCGACTGCCAGCTGGAACATGTAATCCATATTGATGGATTGATTTCAATTTCCTGTCTCTGTGAAAAGCCAAAACACCACCCAAAAAGAACCTCCCAGACCTCCAAAACTTCCACCACCCCAAGGGTTTCCAATGACGATGATGATGATGATGTTGGTCAGAAATGCTTTGAGTTTTTAGCGAGCCAACAGATTTTTCAATCTCTGTCGGGATGCCCACACTTGGAGTGGTTCCGGTTTCCGGCCAGGGTTGTGTGGTGTGCACTGAGAGAAATTCATAAAAGAAAAACAGTTAAGACTATGGATAAAGACTTGCTATAAATAAAGTTATTTTTCTATCCAAATTTGGTTCAAATTCCCCCCTAATTTCTCTAGAAAAGAGACGTTTTTCCTCGCAGTGTGTAAATGAATTTGAGGAGGTTGTGGGTGATGCAGAGTATGGGTGGTGTGTGTGTGCCTTCGGTGGTTTGGCTACTATCTGACTTAGCATAATGATGAATGACATTTAATAGCCCGACAGACTTGTTTGCTCCTCAACGTCCATGTCCACGTCCACGCCCGTGTCCATGTCCATGTTAAATGTTACAAATCAATTTTCACCCACTGGTGGTTGGGTGGCAAAAACCAAAGCAACCACCCACTCTCCACCACCACCACCCCCTCCATTGACACAAACAATTTACTCAAGTCGAGTTTTTGGTTTTTATACCAAACTGATTACTTCTGGCTTGATTGGCATTAGCGTGTCTGTCTAACCGACAAAAAAAAACACAACACAAAAAAGCTACGTTCCATGAACAAAATCCCGATCCCTTTCCCATTCCCTTCCCTTCCAAAAATAGCGTAGAATCACTGATTTTGTTGCCTGGTCATTGATGTGACAGCCAAATGTCAGTCAGTCGGGAAGTTTTTGGTTGTGTAGCGAAAAGGAAAAAAAAAACATTAAAACCACTAAACCGCTTACAATTCCAGGGACAAACAAGAAGCCAGAAAAGCCTTTGAATAGCTGCCAAAAATCCTTGGCAATTAGTGACGACTTAGTCAACTCTTTTTGTCCTCTGCAACCGTGCAACCCAGCCACGCCCCTTGCCTCATTCATTAGCGGCTGCTGGAAAAACAATATCTTGGCGTCACCCAAAGAAGTCACTAAGCTCTTTTTTAGAAACTCATGTAGAAATAACGAATACTTTTATGCACTTTTAAGAATAAACAAATAACTGTTTATACCTGATTCCAACTTAGGTTGCGGTTTCTCATTCCGCTTTGGTCACACTGGCTTTTTTCTAAGGCGTTTTAGTGGCTTTCAATGCTATCAATAATTCAAGATGATCTTTAAAGAAACTGAAATAGAAATGGCAAATATTTTAGTGTCCTTTGAAAGAGAAAACCTACCTGCTTTCAAACTTGGGTGGCAGTTCGTCTTTCCGTTTTGGTCACACTGGGACCCTCAATAAAGTCCAACAGTTAACCTCAAACATTCAAAAGTACAAAAGAGTCCTTAAAAAACAATACCTATACCCTCTGGCAGGGTATAAGGGCAGAGAATAAAGCCAGCCATGGGTGTTGTCCTGATGCTCCTGATTCCGTGAGTCCTTCACAGCAAGAGATGCTAATTGGTGGCAATCTAGTGCGCAACTTCCGCCGGAATGATATTCATCTCTAAACCCCACAAAACCCCTCTACCTCGACGGGGTTAAACTCCTTTAGCACCCTTTTGCTATATTTTACGTTTCATTATATATTTTTTTGGCCGGCGGCACAACGAGAACCGGAAATCCAAAGTGAAAACGTTTTAACAGCAGCAATTGAAATTCTCTTTACTGCGGCGCTGCTTTTGTTGTGGGATTTTTTTTTGCAAAAAACTCTCACACCCCAAGAATCCTAGCACTTATTTAAGCCACCCTTCGCCCATCGCCCATCGCCCATCACCCATCGGCTTCCTTATTTTTTGTATTTTTGTATTTTGCAAGCGTAGAATTTTCGCTAACCCGAGGCGTTAGTTGACAATAGAAGCTTTCTGTGGGATTTGTATTTGTATATAAATTATATATAAATATATACTCGTATATAAATATATAAAATTCAGGGCGTGCGTGGGCTGTTTAAGCCGCAAATTTAGACGTAATTCAAAAATTACAGAGCACACCAAACAGGAGGGCAATTTCTTCAGACAACCGCCAAGCAGCCACACCCATGGACAAATAGATATAGAAGTTAAGAATGGGAATGGGTGTATGGTGTATCGGGGATATATCGTAGTTAACTGCCTGGCAGGGGCGTTCCAACTCCAACAACTCAACAATGAGAGACAAAAGGGCGATAGATAAACGTCTTTGGGGTTTGGTCTTGCAGCGAATTTTACGGCCTGGCAGCATGAGAGAAACAGGAGCGGATTAGTGTCCTGCGGTGCAATTGGGTTCGAGTTCTAAACTCAAAGTATTCAATAAATATTTTTATATATTTGTTGTTTAGATATTTTTAAAGAGGAGTTAAAACCTTTGTTTATAGTTTTGGAGCAAAGCTAGGATTAGAGTTCGTAAGTCAAAGGGTATTTTTATATATTTTTATTTATTTTGTTTTCTATGAAAAGTTTCTTAAAAAGAAACTAAAGTGTGACTAAATCTTGGCTATTTTATTTTTGGTGAAAACCTCAACCCTCAACCCATTTTGTTGCTGAAACTCTGTGCCCTTTGTGGTTTGGTTGGGTGGGTCAGATGCGTTGTCTGGATTAACACAAATTGATTTGCTATTAAATTAGGACCCCCTCTTCCAACCACCCACCCCGCACACCACACACACACCCACACACACCGACACACACGTTTAGACATTAGGCAGGTGAAAAAACAGTTAAGTGTAAAAGAAGACGCCTCTGGCAAAATGCCAGCAATGCATCGAGTGGGTGGTACCAGTGGGTTTGGTTCAGTGGTTGGGTGGCTCGAATGGGTGTGGTTGCTGTGATAATGATACACACACACAGCCCACACACACGGCCCACACACAACACCGATGGTTACTAAAATTGCCCAATTTGCGAGGCAGGCCAGGACGGCTTTGATGTGTGAACAACAGCGGTGGGCTGGGGCGGTGTGGAATATAAGGAAAATTGAAATGGAAAACCCATGAGGAGGAGCCGGATCAAGGACGAAGGGCAGAAGCAGAGGCAGAGGCAGGGACAGAGGCAGCGGCACTAAATTACACTAACGTGTTTTGAATTATTTTTCAATTTCATTGTCAGCCGCAGACATACACGCCAAAAACGTACAAACTGACGGACGGATCCGTTTCCGCCTCGCATTGTTACATTTCAATTAAGGTTCAGCGGCTACAGAAAAAAGGGGGAAGTGAAAGGGATCCATGGGATAGAGGGCCAACCGCCGACAGCGCTGGTTTATCATTTAGCAGATATTTCCAGCTACCAACAATATTATCAAAGCTTGGGCCACACTCTGATCCCAACGAAAATTCCGCAACAAAATCAACCAGAAAATACGTTAGAAGAAATCCCCACCGGATTTTGGTGGAAAAGCTTTTGCAAAAATAAACAATGAATTCCTCTAGATTTCTGTTGCAAATTTGAAACTTAATACTTTCAATTTGAATTCATTTAATACTTTTGACCTAGACAATTGGATGTTCTAATTTGTGGCCCTTGCCATTCGTACAACTGTTGTTACAGGCAAGCTCTGATGTCCAACCGAGGGTCCGACTCGGACAAACTGAATCCCACACACGTGAGCAGTTCCCGGGCACCGCTTCACTTGGGCCACGCCGGACGTCCGCCCCACCTGCATCCGCACGCTTCGCTGCTCGACCAGCAGCAGGACGACGAGGACAAGCTCCTGGATGTAGTCGGACCACCGCAGAGTCCGCTGCTGCCGCTCAGCCATTCGCTACAGCAAATGCATGCCCATCAGCATTCCGGTGAGTTTTTACTTTCTCCCTAATACATATTACTCATACGCAGTGGTTACCTGGGATTTTGAAGAAGTCCTTGAGGGGGATCCTTGAGTATTAATTTTTTTGATAACCTTACTAAACCCCCTTTTGTTTGTTTTCATTCTTATTCGTTTACAGCCTTGGCAGCCTGGTTCAATCACCTGGCCGGAGCCGGAGCAGGAGCCGGAGAGCATGCAGCGGCCGCGGCGGCGAATGCCAGTGCGGAGGATGCCCTGCGGCGGCGCTTGCAGGCGGACGCTGACGTGGAGCGGGACGGAAGCGACTCCAGCTGCTCGGAGAGCGTCGGCGGCAGCACTGGCGGTGCCTTTCGTCCCACCTCTACGGGCAGTCCCAAGGAGGCGATGATGGGCGGGAGCAGCGGCAGTGGCGGAGGTGGCGGAGCTGCAGCAGCAGCGGCGGGACTGAATCCCGGCGGTGGAGGCGCCGGCGGAGGCAGCTATCCCTCCCCGAATATATCGGTGGGACCGCCCATCCACCCCTCGCCGCATCTGTTGCCTTACCTGTACCCCCACGGCCTGTACCCGCCGCCGCATCTCGGCCTGCTGCACAATCCGGCGGCAGCAGCGGCGGCCATGAGTCCGGCGGGCCTGAATCCGGGCCTGCTCTTCAACGCCCAGCTGGCCCTGGCTGCCCAGCACCCGGCCCTGTTCGGTCACGCCTACGCGGCGGCAGGACACACGCCGGTGTCACCGCTGCAAGGACTCAAGTCGCATCGCTTCTCGCCGTACAGTTTGCCAGGAAGCCTGGGCTCAGCCTTTGACGCAGTAACTCCGGGCTCGCGGTCGGGCGACGGGGTGGCCCCATGCCGCCGGGTGGCCTCTCGGTGGAGAACGGACCGCGCAGCCTGAGCTCCAGCCCCCGGCCGCGCCCCTCGTCGCACTCGCCGCCAACGCGCCCCATTTCGATGTCGCCCACCACACCACCCTCCCTGATGAAGCGCTCCAACCAGAACTCCCAGCACTCGCCCTCGGAGCTGAAGAGCATGGAGAAGATGGTGAACGGCCTGGAGGTGCAACACAATGGCTCGGCGGCCGCGGCTGCGGCTGTGGCAGCGGCGGCCGCCTTGCAACTGGCCGAGGAGGCGGCGCAGCAGCAGCACCACCATCACCACCACCCGCAGCAGCAGCACCAGCACCAGCACCACCAGCAGCCGCAGCACCACACCCAGGCGCACCACCAGCACCATGGCAGTGGTGCCACCACAGTGGATCAGTGACAATTACTGGACGGCCGCTCCGAGGGGGAAGACACCACCGGAGGAGGAGGAGGAGGAGGAGTAGGAGGCGGCCTGGACCTGGAGCTGGAAATGGAGGAGGACAACATGGATGATCTGGAGGGCAACGAGGACGACAGGGACGACGAGGATCGCAGTTCGGTGATCGATCTCGACCTGGATGTCGATGTCTGACCGGGAACCGAAGGACTCCACGACCTCTAGCCTCTGGCAAAGACATTTCTAGTTTCGGTGGTTTAACAAAAAACAAACATTTAAAGAGTAAAAACGGAAATGTAAATAAAACCAATTAAGCAAAACAAAACATAAACAAAAGCTAATTCAAAAGCTAAACAAAATCTAAACAAAATAAACTAAAAAAACGGAATAAATATAAAAAAAAATGGGAGATAGTGTTAAAAAATAAAACAAAAAACAACAAAAAACCCCGCTTTAGTATGTAAAAAAATTGTAGTTACAGCCTGGTAATCATTTTTTTTGGTATTATTTAAGCTAAACCAGGCAATATTAATTAAAATATTAAAAAAAAAAAAAACATTTAATAAAGCAAAGGAAAACGTAAAAAACGGAGAAAAGGTTCACAACCTAAAAGGGAAAGTTGCAAAAAGAATAAACAAAAAGGAAGAGAAATGCGTAAAAAATAAAAGCTAAAATTTATATATGCATCACACTTAAAAAAAATAAAATACAAAAAAAGAACAACACCCACACACACGTACATATTAAATATATAAATATGTATATTAAACGATTGAGAAAAAAATCGCAACATCAAAGATGGCGCCTCTTTATATACAAACATCTAGAAAACGTATATAGAGTATAAATAGATGCTGATATATATATATAAACAAAAAAATAAATATATATATATATATATACAGATTGTAACCTTAGAAAAACATAAAAACAAAACAGAAAACAAACAAAAAAATAAATGCAATTTTTTTTCTTAGCCTTAGGATGAAGAATTTTTTTTTTAGTAAACGTAAATGAAAATAATAAAACCTATATACCTAGAATTACATATATATATACTTGATTATATATTTAAAAATAATTTATGTAGTTTTTAAGAAACAAAAAAATACCGTAAACACTCTCACACACACACACACACACATGCAGCACCACCCCCTACACACCACGCCCTAAAACAAAACAAAAAGGCACACAAAAATAAAATACACTCAGAGAAACACTCACCAGTGAACAATTCTCCAGCGGAGAAAGAAAACAAATGGAAAATGCTTATGGAAAAAAAACTACGTATATTTTTTGGGAAACTAAAGTTTTCTCAATTTAACTATAATATATAATTTTTTTTTTGGATCTATATATTTTTTTTCGTACATTTAAGTTCTAAAACCAAAGAACAAAATAATATTTTTTTTGTATTTTTATTTTTTACCCAAACCTGATTAGGGCATGAGTTTTGTGTGTGTTTTATATCATATATATCTAAACTATACATGTATACACTTAAAAAAATATAATTTTTTTTTAAATTAGTAAAGTATATGAAAGAAAATGGATTTTTTTTTTTGTGTCAATTAAGATTAAAAACAAAATAAATTAAAAGAAAGTAAAAAAGAAGTTGAATTCAACGCATGTTCCTCGCATAATTTAAGAGAGAGCGACAAAGACGCAGCTAACAGACAGGCCACGCCCCCTCAAATCATGTCCACACACCAGCACACTCTAACACACACACGTCCACCCGCACACCCACACAATACACTTGAAGAAAAACCAAGAACAAGAGGTAAAAACAAAATCAGATGCGACAAAAATCCACAAAAATAATTGAAATTTTTTTTGAATATTCAATTTCCGTAGCAATTTGTGTTTTCCTTGTAACATTAACTTCAACATCATTATCATTATCATTATCATTGCATTTACAAATCCGTAAAGAATTATAAAGTATATATATATATATAAATATATAGTTTGCTTTCTGTTGGTTTAGCTGTTTTTTGAAAAATATGAATTACACGCAAAAGCAATATTAATTATAGTTAATTAAATTTAAAACAAAAGCAAACAATTCGAACAAGAGCAACAACAACAGCAACAGCAACAGCAACAAGAAATGAAAACAAAAAACAAAACAACAACAGGATAAAAACATCAACAAGATTTCGATATGTATTTGTATATGTACGAAAGGATATATATGATATATATTTAAATATATATATATATATATTAATGAAGAAGCAACAACACCTCATGTCACTGCAATTATATATAAAAATTAATTAAACAACAACAAAACAAAGGAAATTAAATAAAAATTATTACTAAAAAAAACAACAACTCATAGACCCTTATTTAATGGCTGGGAAATAAAATTTAAACAACATGGAATCGAAAAATCTGATCGTTTTTCATTGTTTTTCTGAATTTTTTTCGCTCTTTTAATTCGCAATAAATTCCAAAATTATTTCGGTTTATTGTCCGCCTTTCGATGGCTGATGGCTGATGGCAACCCCCCCCTGAATGTCCTTTCAAAAAAGAACATCGCCTGTGGAAGGAGGGGGCGGTATTAAATAAATGAATAAATAAACGGCAAATGCATCGGCAGCTGGCAAACAGTGCGTGTCATAATTAACTCGTTCTGAGTTCTGTGTTGGATCTATGCCCCCTCCTTGGTGTCTGCCAGAGTTGCCAGGCAATGGAAAAGCCGGGTATTTACTGCCTAGCATAGGGGATTACAATTCCCCTCATTGCAGTTCCTTTTCTGCAATATTTTTGGGAAATTTTAATCCTTAAAATCGTTTTTTTGGACTGAAAAAGAAGTAAGGATAAAGAAAAAGAATTTTCAAAGCAGAGAAAAGGATTCTACCATAAATTAGAGAGATTTTAAACATCCTTCAAAAAATAGAAGCTTTCTAGAATATAAAAAAAACATTTAGCGGTAACGGTAAGGAATGTATTTAATTAGTTAAATTATTGTGGGAACACAACGTCCCTGCATCATTTGACTTTAACCATTCAAAAGAGGAAAAGTTCCTTCCATTTCCCTGTATTTTTTACAGGGAACTTTTTTAATTGAGTTTAGATAAATTTTCTAGTGTTTTGGCTTCCTTCCATATGGATTACTTTTGTCAGGTTTTGTGTTAGCTCGGTTACCCCGTTTGGAATAACCAAAAACTTTTGACAAACTTTTTCTGGCCAAAATGTGTCGTAATGAAATCGAATTTTGATGATGGCTTAAACTGCTTTGGCCAACTACGAAATGTTGGTAGCCGGAAGTCGAAGGTGTAACATTTAATTTAATAAAAACTTTGCCCATTCAGGGCGACAGGGCGAAGGCAGTTTGGATTAGCCAAATTAGCCGAATTAGCCAAATCGGCGATTATCGGCGGCTAAGCCAAGCGTTGAAAAAGTTGCTAATAGAATTCGGCACGAAGGTTGGTCAGACACCGGATTATCCAAGGATCCGCAAAAAAAAGGATATAGTTAAGTTTTATATTTATTTTGGGATGTGTAATTGAAAGGCCCTTTCCTCTAACCCTCTGGCCCGCATATATATATATTTTTTTTTTGGTAACTGAAAATGCAACTGGGGAATTTGTTGGTTACGCTTGAATTGGCCGACTCGGTTGTAAATTGTAACGCTTCACTAGAAAGGCGCAAAGAGTTTAAGTGCGGCAGTAAAAGCCGTCAGTTAACCCCTTTCCAGCCACTGCCTTAACCCTTTCCTGCCTTAACCCACACAAACCGAACTGTCAATATGGGACTGAGTGTTTTGGGCCGAAAGTCAAATAGAATTGAATGCGGAACATAAATTACGTATTATTAATTGCCGCCGCTGCTGTCGCCAGTGTCACCAGCCCCACCACCGCACCACTGAACCCACTCAACCACTGGAACCACCAACTGTTCGACAAAAGGGTTATGCCGATGTTGACAACAATAACTGGATCAGTTTCCACAATGCCACACTTGCCCCAACCCCAGATGCCACACATTTATGGAAGAAAAATCCCAGTACGGGGAAGAAAGTATCTTAAATGTAAGATATTTCAAGTAAATACTCCTAATTTGTATTCTACCAACTCTAAAGTGAAGAAAGGTTTATGAAAATCAAAAATTAAATGAAAGAAAGTCTCGGAACTATACGATACCCGGTACTACCATTACAGTTCTCTGTAATCTCTCTGTAATCTCTTTTAATTTGTTTCTTTTCAAAAACTGTAAAGGCTATTCTAAAATAAATTTCATATTTATTTCTCTTTGGTAAACATTATAGGGAAACGGTGACCCCGAAGACCCCACCACCACCACCGAAGATGTCCCACCTGCTGATCCACGACAGCCATCCATCAAGAAGAACACGAAACAGTTTGTGCATGTCATTGGGTCGAACATGCAAACACTCGTCGGTATAAATATTTAGATATCTACGCCACTAAACATGAATTGGCATTATCATAACTTGCGCTTTATTGCCAAAACATTTATGAGACTGACAACACGGTAACAGGAGTCGGGGGTAACAGGTCACGGGTCCACAGGTCCACGGGTCCACGGGTCGGGGCTAAAAGGATTGGAGGTGTGGAGTGTGCGTCAAAGTGCGTGTTGAAAGTCGCCCGGGTGTCCCTCAACGGATAGCAGGTCCTGGGGGGAGGCGGTGCCATTGGCAGTGACAGGTTCTCCGCCATAATGATCATAATAATAGTTTTACGGGTTAGAGAAGTCACAGTCGCAGCGACAGCGACAACGAGCAGCCATAATTTAGCAGCAAATCGGCATTCGGTTAAATCGACGGAATGCCTATTGTGTCAACCTTGTCGGGCACTGAAAGAAAAACAATATAAGACAGATAAAATAAAAAAACAAATAGTGAAAAAATGCTTTTAATGATTCCAGCTTGTACATTTTTGAAAGAACTTGCTTAAATGCTAAAATATGCATTCTTAAAAGCGGCTTTTTATATTCAAATATATTCAAGTACTTAAAAATGTTATGATACTTTAGAGTAGAGTCTTAAAAAGTTGTTTATATAATCAATTGAATTTTGAATTTTAGAGCTGCAAAATGGAATTCCGAGTGTGTCCTTTAACCCCTTGACGGTGCGTAAATGTTGCGTGAGTTGTTGGCCAAAAAGGGGTGGCATTTGTTAGCCGGATGACTGGATGACTGGATGGCTGGGCGAATGGGTGGCTCGAGTTTGTTATGCATATTTGATTAGTTAGCGCATTTTGTGGATACGCACAGGAAGTTGACTCTTTGCGTGCAATAAATAAATACACTGAAGGGTTATTTTGGCCCTCATTTTGGCTGTCTTGTGGGCGGAGTTGTTGTTGCCGCACGGCGGCAATTAAAATGCTCAACTTGTCAACGACGCATTCCGCTTGCACCACCCCCGCGGATGCTACCTCTTAACCCACGCTAAGGTCAACCCCTTGACAAAGCTCCTGTCAGTCATTTGATTTGTGGACAACAAAAGTCCAAAAGCTGTTGACAACCCAACGATGAAAATAATGATGATGATCCGGCGTTTGCTTTTCGGCAATGACGCGGCAATGATTCATTTTGTTTTTGTTTGAGTTTCGATTGTATATATATATACTCGATGCTGGCAACGATTTTAATGATTCTAAAGTCATTGGGATAGCTTTTAGAGAGTCTTACCAAATAAACGGCAATCTGAAAATTTGTATAGCCGAAAATAAAGGAGACATTTCGGTGTTTACGGATCAAGTTTCTTTATTTAGTTTGTCAGAATATTAATACATCTTTTTTTTTATTAAAGTAGAATTATTTGATTAAAAACTTCTATAAATACAAAACTGAAACAAACCCCCTGACAATTTCCATTTTTCCTTGAAGGAAGTCATGAATATAAAATCCGCACTGGTTGGTTTAGGCCACAAAACCAATCCGGGGCATTATCGTTGGGCGGGGCAAGCCTTGCCGCTAAAAAGCTGCCACAGTCAGCACCTCGAATTAATGGACACGGCCTAATCAGGATGGATGGCAGGAAGGCCCAACAGGGCAGGCCGAAACTCGTCCTGGAACCCTCGCAACATTTACGTATCCTTTTTCGCTCTCTGATCATTTCATAAGCGTAATTTCCCCCTTTTTACGATTATCCTTTCGAGCGCAATCGGCCCAAGGACTAAGTCAGGGGCGGGCCGGGGTCCCAGGACCTATCCAGCTATCAATATGTGGAAATTTGTTTTCAATTCTTTCGGTTGCAACAGCGGTCATAAAAAAGAGCTCACGCACACACACCTGTGCCAAGTTTTGTACCCAAAAAAATATATATGGTAAAAGGGTTGACAGAAGGGTATAAATATATATATATATATATATGCTATATATATTTTGTCTGTCTGTGTCTGTTTAACCATCAAAATGCAAATGCGCGACCATAAATAATGTGCAAAGACAGCCTAATAAAAACCACCCAAACGATTTAAAAAAAAGGAATTTACCATATAAACGGAAAGAGTGAAAAATAAAATAAAAGAAA
Source organism: Drosophila vallismaia (assembly GCA_035047325.1). Classification (NCBI taxonomy): domain Eukaryota; kingdom Metazoa; phylum Arthropoda; class Insecta; order Diptera; family Drosophilidae; genus Drosophila; species Drosophila vallismaia. The sequence goes on along the minus strand of JAWNPU010000025.1, from coordinate 6,054,373 downwards.
AAATAAGCAAGACCTATTTTTTGGATTCAAACAAAATTTAAATACTCTTCCTGAAGTCGCATATTTTTTCAGGATCAAAACATTATCTTCTTTGGAAGGACATTAAGAAGTTCTCTGAATTAATTATTTGAAGAATATAAAAATAGTTAAAAGGGTATAAAGAAACCGAGACAAAAAGCCAATTCTGCCGAAATCGAATGAATAAAGGTAGGGGCGTGGCTTTGGTGAAAGGCGGGCGTGTATGGGTTGGGGGAAGTGGGGGTGGGGGCGCTCCAGTAACGCTTCATTGGCGTTAAAGGGTTGCCATGCTCGCGTTTAAACGACGCGACAAATTAAAATTCCCTACATCCGGCAGTTACACCGCCGCACCATAACCATCAACCCCGGTGGGGGGTGTGGAGTGTGGGGAACCCCTTGAAAACTCCGGGCCTGAGCCGGGCCGAGACCCCCCCCACGCCCCTGCTTTTCCTGCTGCTGCTGCTGCTGCTGCGTAGGCGTTGCTCTACAAGTTTAACCAAAAGTCATGCTCGATTAAATTGCTTTTGTTGGCGCGCACAGAGTTTCGGGCCGGAAGTTGAGTTACCAAAAACCGAAAAAGCCCAAAGAGCTACCAGATAGAGCCCCCTCCCTTCCCACTGCTTTATAGAGCTCTCCCCCTGCTCTGGATCTGTCTCCGTCACCGTCTCCGTCTCCCTATCCATCCATTGAGCTGTGACGTAGGTGCGGCATTTGCATCACATCCAATTGGGCTCGAATTGGAATGGTTTTTCGGTTCGTATTCGTAATGAAAGGGAGTTGCCTGCATTGTATTATTTTTTTTTGTTGTTTGCGATCCACGGCGGTTTGGGGCGCAAATTTGAAAATCAGTTAACGGTCAATTTGGTGGCTAGCCGCAAAAGAGCCAAAAATAATACGCTGTCGCTTGGTGTGGCATTGTATGAGGCCGAAAACAGTATTCGAAAAATTGTACCTATACATAAAAAACGTCCATATTATTATCATTACAACACATTTCATTTTCATATTTAAGACATTTTCCAACCAATTTCAAACCGGAATATCATTTTGGAATCAAAACTTCATTTTCCGCCGATCTGCATTCAAAATTTTTTTAAAATTCGGATCCCTGTAAATTTCGAGCTTTTTTTCCCCTTTTTTTGAATATTTTGAATGTTTCGCTGCCGATTTCGGAACGGGATACCATTATTTAATCATAACTTTGTTTTCCGTCGATCTGCATTCAAGGATTTGGAACATCGAACAAATAAAATTTCGACCTCTTTTTTCAGAATTTTGAAAGGGGTACCATCATGATTTTTTGCAAAAATCGACTCAGTGTCATTTTCACGCTTTTCTTCCACTTTTTTATGAATATTTTGACCATTTCTGAACCGATTTTGGAATGGAATACCATTTTGAAATCAGAACTTTGTTCTCCGTCAATCTGCATTCAAAGTTTTGGAAAATGCAACAAAAAAATTTTCGACCCATTTTTTCCGAATTTTTTGAAAGGGGTACCATCATGATTTTTTGCAAAAATCGACTCAGTGTCATTTTCACGCTTTTCTTTGACCATTTGACCATTTCTGAACCGATTTTGGAATGGAATACCATTTTGAAATCAGAACTTTGTTCTCCGTCAATCTGCATTCAAAGTTTTGGAAAATGCAACAAAAAAATTTTCGACCCATTTTTTCCGAATTTTTTGAAAGGGGTACCATCATGATTTTTTGCAAAAATCGACTCAGTGTCATTTTCACGCTTTTCTTTGACCATTTGACCATTTCTGAACCGATTTTGGAATGGAATACCATTTTGAAATCAGAACTTTGTTCTCCGTCAATCTGCATTCAAAGTTTTGGAAAATGCAACAAAAAAATTTTCGACCCATTTTTTCCGAATTTTTTGAAAGGGGTACCATCATGATTTTTTGCAAAAATCGACTCAGTGTCATTTTCACGCTTTTCTTCCACTTTTTTATGAATATTTTGACCATTTCTGAACCGATTTTGGAATGGAATACCATTTTGAAATCAGAACTTTGTTCTCCGTCAATCTGCATTTGTTTTGGAAAATGCAACAAAAAAATTTTCGACCCATTTTTTCCGAATTTTTTGAAAGGGGTACCATCATGATTTTTTGCAAAAATCGACTCAGTGTCATTTTCACGCTTTTCTTCCACTTTTTTATGAATATTTTGACCATTTCTGAACCGATTTTGGAATGGAATACCATTTTGAATTCAGAACTTCGTTCTCCGTCAATCTGCATTCAAAGTTTTGGAAAATGCAACAAAAAAATTTTCGACCCATTTTTTCCGAATTTTTTGAAAGGGGTACCATCATGATTTTTTGCAAAAATCGACTCAGTGTCATTTTCACGCTTTTCTTCCACTTTTTTATGAATATTTTGACCATTTCTGAACCGATTTTGGAATGGAATACCATTTTGAATTCAGAACTTCGTTCTCCGTCAATCTGCATTCAAAGTTTTGGAAAATGCAACAAAAAAATTTTCGACCCATTTTTTCCGAATTTTTTGAAAGGGGTACCATCATGATTTTTTGCAAAAATCGACTCAGTGTCATTTTCACGCTTTTCTTCCACTTCTTTATGAATATTTTGACCATTTCTGAACCGATTTTGGAATGGAATACCATTTTGAAATCAGAACTTCGTTCTCCGTCAATCTGCATTCAAAGTTTTGGAAAATGCAACAAAAAAATTTTCGACCCATTTTTTCCGAATTTTTTGAAAGGGGTACCATCATGATTTTTTGCAAAAATCGACTCAGTGTCATTTTCACGCTTTTCTTCCACTTTTTTATGAATATTTTGACCTTTTCTAAACCGATTTTGGAATGGAATACCATTTTGAATTCAGAACTTCGTTCTCCGTCAATCTGCATTCAAAGTTTTGGAAAATGCAACAAAAAAATTTTCGACCCATTTTTTCCGAATTTTTTGAAAGGGGTACCATCATGATTTTTTGCAAAAATCGACTCAGTGTCATTTTCACGCTTTTCTTCCACTTTTTTATGAATATTTTGACCATTTCTAAACCGATTTTGGAATGGAATACCATTTTGTAATCAGAACTTCGTTTTTCGTAAATCTGCATTCAAAGTTTTGGAAAATGCAACAAAAAAATTTTCGACCCATTTTTTCCGAATTTTTTGAAAGGGGTACCATCATGATTTTTTGCAAAAATCGACTCAGTGTCATTTTCACGCTTTTCTTCCACTTTTTTATGAATATTTTGACCATTTCTAAACCGATTTTGGAATGGAATACCATTTTAAAATCAGAACATCATTCTCCGCTGACTACGAAACAGCAGGAGGGCCAGCAAATAGGCCAACCTAGACGGGCCCTGGCCCAGCCTGGACGGATCCTGGACCAGCCTCGGCCACCCTGGACCTACATAGGCCAGCCTGGACGGACCCTGGACCTGCCTTCTGCAGCACCTGGAGCAGCCGTAGGAGATTCTGGAGCACCTGTAGCAGCCGTAGAAGATCCTGGAGATCCAGAACAGCACATATTTCTCCATATTTTAAGCATTTTTCTATATAAATACATGTATCGGTATTTGTAAGCACGTTTTATTGAAAAATAAAGCACATTCTTTACACCAATTTTTCGAGTTTTTTATTCATTTTCCAGGTTTTCCCCGAATTTTCCCGACTTTCCCACCTTTCCGAGTTTTCCGAATTTTCCTGAATTTTCCCGAATTTTTCCGAATTTTCCTGAATTTTTATGAATTTTCCTGAATTTTCCTGATTTTTCCTGAATTTTCCTGATTTTTCCCGAATTTTCCAGAATTTTCCTGAATTTTCCTGAATTTTCCTGAATTTTCCTGAATTTTCTTGAATTTTCCTGAATTTTCCTGAATTTTCCTGAATTTTCCTGATATTTTCAAATTTGTCTGCATTTTCAGTTTTTTAAAAATCCAAAAATCGACCTCCGCCACTTCTGAAGTACCAGGCGAACAGAAATCAGCAGAAGGTGGATGCCGAATTTTTAAATTTTGGCGGGAAAAAATTTGAATTTGAAAAAAATACCAAAAAAATTTAACGGAAAAATACCGAAAAATGTAACGGAAAAATACCAAAAAAATTTCAAATCTGGTATTTTTCCGTTAAATTTTTTGGTATTTTTCCGTTAAATTTTTTTTGGTATTTTTTTCAAATTCAAATTTTTTTCCCGCCAAATTTTAAAAATTCGGCATCCACCTTCTTCTGATTTCTGTTCGCCTGGTACTTCAGAAGTGGCGGAGGGCGATTTTGGGATTTTTAAAATTTTGAAAAATTCAGAAAAATTCTTTAAAAAATCAGGAAAATTCTGAAAAGTTCAGGAAAATTTTGAAAAATTCAGGAAAATTCTGAAAATTTCAGGAAAATTCTGGAAAATTCCCAGTATTACTTTTACAATTTTTTGGCAGAAAACCAGTATTTCCCAGTATTTTTTAAAAACGTATTTTAACGTATATCTCGGCTATTTTACATCCGATCCTGGCCGAAAACGGCTTAAATGATGCGGAAAAATAATGCCCATCGATGAAAATATTCCCCCCGAATAAAACGCATACAATATCCATTTTAAAACGTTTTTATTTCAGTTTCATACAGTTTCATACAATATAAAATAGTATAACAATGGTAAATAATATATTAAAAGTAATGCAGAGTAGTAGTCGTGATGATGTCCAGCCACGGAAGGAAGGTACGCAGGGAAGCAGCTAAAGATTCGATCCGATTGACGAAGATTGCACTGCGATTAGGCGTCTTCCGTAGTCTGTAGACGAGTTCCAGCCGCTACTAGTGGTGATCCGGATCCGGATGCATCGCCTGCAGGATTTCGTAGGCGTAGCGGCACCTGCGAGCAGAAATAATATTCGTCCCGTTGACCAGGAGAAATAGAAACCAATAGAGCATTAAAGCTAAATTGGGGTTTTCTCTTAAGGATATTGACTTACGCGAGAACGGAAAAAGCATAAAGCACATCCTCATAGCCGCGCAGCTTCAGAACTTCAAGCATCACTTTCATTGGTATAAGTCAGGGATACGCGCAACACCTCGTGTAGAAGTTGACATCCATGGCCAAAGTCCTGTAGATACAAAAGTACATGATTAGTAAAGCGAATTATTCTGAAGTTAAGATTATTTAATAAAAAACCCTTATTTTCATAATTTAGAAAGCATTTTATTGGCCTTTTTTTTACCCGAAATGGAAATAGAGTCTTATTCCCGAATCAGGCCTTCAATATTCTCCGATCTGTATCAAAACATCAGAAGAACCTATTTTTGCAAAAAATCATGACGGAGAACGAAGTTCTGATTTCAAAATGGAATTCCATTCCAAAATCGGTTCAGAAATGGTCAAAATATTCAAAAAACAGTGGAAGAAAAGCGTCAAAATCCCACTGAGTCGATTTTTGCAAAAAATCATGATGGTACCCCTTTCAAAAAATTCGGAAAAAATGGGTCGAAAATTTTTTTGTTGCATTTTCCAAAACAAAAGTTCTGATTTCAAAATGGTATTCCATTCCAAAATCGGTTCAAAAATGGTCAAAATATTCGTAAAAAAGTGGAAGAAAAGCGTCAAAATTACACTGATCCAATTTTTGAAAAAAAAAGTAATAAGATTAAATGGTTTGGCTTTGAAAACTGTTTTTGAAGTGTAATGGAAGCCAAACTGGTAGCCATCGATCGATTTACTTATTAACGAAAAATATTTTCCACATTCGGTCCGGCGACTGCCAAAAGATGACAAGATGATGTGCCTCGATATCGAGCCTCCAGTTCCGTGGAACTCTATTTGCGGTAAATTGCGGTCCCCTTCCCGGCTCCGCCCATGGTCAGAGGACTCTTCAACCGTCTCCCGGCCCCTCTCGTCCATGATTTTCATCGAAATGAGTGACCGATGGGCATTCCCCGGTCCACCGACTGACTGACTGAGTGACTGACTGACTGACTGACGCTGCCATTATCCAATTTCCATATGCAAAGCCAGTTGACATTTTGCGGCAGCTACAATCGCCTGCCCCCTCCTCACCAGGGGGTGGTGGAGTCTCTCCCCCCGTGGTTGACCCACCCCCCCGGGTCTGGGCCAGTGTTCCACTTGCATCGCAATTTCGTCTGTTGTCGTCACTTTGATTGATTTGACTTTTTCTGCTGCGATTTTCGTGTCGATTTCGAATGATTTCGAAGGGGATTAAGCGCAGGGGGGGGATTAGGAGGGTCAAGATTAAGGGGGAATTAGGGGAGGTACGGAAGAGGGTAACTCGAAATTAATTAATTTAATTAGCTTAAACATTTTTTCATAATTTTCATAAAAAATATATATTTTTTTTAGATATTTTCATCAAGAACAAAAGCCTGAAAACCTGAATAACGAATATTCTCTTGGTTTTAAGCTAGAAAGATGATTGACTCTGATTTCTTTCTGTGTATCTGAAAGGCATGCCAGAATGCAAGGAAAACTAGACAAGCCCCCCTTGCAGTGCCCGAGGGGAGTTGATAGAGACGTCTGCATGCCTCAATCTGGAAACTATCTCGCAGATGCAGATCCAAAGATCGGAGATCCAAAGATACGGATACAAAGCTCGATGGAGATGCAGTTGGAAGATGGGAGAAACAATTTAAGATTCGAGATGGAGATGGAGATGGAGATGGAGATGGAAGGATTTTTCAGCGCCAATTGGCGATTGCTGACGACACCCAATAAACAGTGGGCCAATTATATAGTTAGCCAAGGGGGAGAGAACAATCAGCCAGAAAGTCGCGAATAATCGTAATTTCTCACAAAAGTATTTGAATGTCGTGTAAAGTGTTAAATTGTTTTACATTTTTGTCTCGTCGTTTCTCGTCGCCATGACTCGCTGGCCAGTCATACAGCCACATAAATCCTGGCAGCGATGCGATAATTTGCATAAAATATGCACAAACACACTCGCCAAAAAAAAAAAAGGGATATAAAGTGAGTCGAGTCCCAATCGAGGGATTTAAACGCTTGAACTTTGCCGCATTCGGGTGTCGATTGGAATTTTAAACGGAGCATCCATCGACCACAACTCCTGTGACAACCCCCGTCGTCTTGGCCTCCGCGGGTCGATCCTATTGTTTCGATTCGGTTGTATCCTTTGTCTGCGCGATTTGAACTTCTTGGACTTGTTATGTTTTCAGGCACCAAGTTTTGAATACTTGGCTTAATTCGCGGCTTATTTGGAACAGATTAAAGGATTACCTCAGCAATTACCAGATTTTAATGCAGATTCGTGGGGTTATTAATAATTCAAAATAATATATTCCTAACTTTATTTGTTCTTCTGCTTTTTAGGTTTTTTTTATGAATTTTTTTATAATATTTTCGAAAGAATCAGGAAAATCTTAATGACTTTTCAAAGCTCATGATTTTTAAGGACTTTTTCTCTATAAAATGAAAGTAAATCCCTTCTTATGATCCTTTTATAAAGTCTAGACAAAACCATATGCAGCTTAGTTAAGCAAAAAAAAAATACATACACTGAAAAAAAAACCAAATAAGACTCTTAGGGAAAGTGTAACTGGGAAGCAAGACAAAAAAGTCGTTGAAAAACTTGTATTATTTGAATTGAAAAGGACATTGTAGGTCCTTGATTATCGGGTATCATATAGTTAGTTTAAATATATTTCTTAGTTCGATTTTTTTGTTCCATCTGTAAACAAACACATGGCATATTGTAGATATTTATGAAAAATAAGAATATTGATTCGGCTAAAGGAAGAAATCGCAAGGACAATGAATGAACAACAACAACAACAACAACAACTGCATTAAGAACTACAGTAAACACTCTGTTTCTGGCCATAAAGAAATCGACAACAATGCCAATAACAATAACAACAGGGAATTCGGTCCAAGCAATCGCAGAGGCATAATAAATTGGCTTCGACTGACGGATTGTGGGCAGACATTTGTCTGGGGGGAGGGCCAGAGGAGGGTGAGGATGAAACTACGCGCACGGTTGAACAGGGGGGTGGTGGGGTGCCAGGGTACAGGGGGTACAGGGGGTACAGGGGGTGCTGCGTCCAGCATTTAACACTCAATTTAATACGAAATTTATGGCCAAGCGTCAGCGACGACATGCGACTTCGATTGGGAGATTGAGAAAAAAAAGCACTGAAAAAAAATTAGTTTAACTTATTTTATGGCACTTTTTTTTTAAGTTATTTATAAGACACAGCATAAAATTCTACAGAACTTTCTTTTAGATCAACTTTTTAAAGAGATTCTGCATAAAGTTAAACCTCAAAAATATGGTTTCAAGAAGGTACTGATACCCGTTACTCAAAATGTTTGAGTTTAAAGAGTTTTAAATACTCCAGGATTACGTAATACAAAAAAATATATGTGGAGATCCTTAATTATATTCTAAATACATTTAGGAAACATTTGAACTCTAAAAGAAGCTAAAACTTTATCAGGAAAGGAAATTATCTTTCTTTCTTAGATATTTAATCTTTGTTTTAAAAGCTCAACATTAAGTGCCCGTTTATTTCTCCAAGTGTAACCCATTGGTAGGTAGAATTGGTAGGTCTAGGAATTGAAAGACTTACCGACTGACTTGGCGGACGCGTTGCTTGCACACTTGACTGCCCCGATCGATGGGTATTCAGTGGGTTGGGGGATAAAGGATGGCTCTGGGCCCGACTCGGAAGGGGGAGTGGTGTGTGGTGTGTTGGCCAACTCAAACAAATTAAAGACATTAGAGTTGATTTAATTTACGCCTGGCCAGCTGACCCTGGAGCGAAACGAAAACGAAAATGGACACGGACCTGCAATTGGCACTTTTTACGCTGTGACCTCTGTGACAAATTGTCCGGCCACCAAAATTTGACCCTTCGCTGGTGCTGGTGCTGGTACAAAACCCCCCTCCAGACTATATATATATATATTTCGATTCCATATGGGCCCGCACAAATTTAATTGCTGAGGGTGGCAAATGAGACGAGTAGCCGTTGCATGCCCCAACCCCGGCGGGGAATTTTTGGGAATCTTTCGAGTGTCAATTTCGTAAATTACAACAATTTGCCAAAGGCCGTAGAGACAGATGGGTCGGAGGTCGGAGGTCACAACCCACACACAAGGGTTGCAGTGTGCATATTTATCGCGGGGATTAAGCCATCAGGATAATGTCTTTTCAATACATGCCAAGCAATTTTCTAATGAGTCTCCGGATAAAAGGGCGCATGTCCTGCCATTGACAGGACATCGAATTAAAAATTAACCAACTATCATCGTATCAGTTCCTTCGCAGGAATTTCCTTTCTTTTTCAAAGATTAAATCAATTTAAAGTTAATTAAAACGGTTTCTGTTTCGAATTAATATTTTAATAAAATAACTTTTTTAGTGTCTATTTTAAGCCTTTTTAAAATAAGAATAAGAAACTGTTCATTGAATCGCAAAAATTGATTGGAATCAAGGCTAATCTATGAATCCAAGAAGAGAAACCCGAAATAAATGCTAATCAAACCCGACTTTTTAGATCAAAATTGACGGCAAGATCGTTCAGCCTTTGGAAATATAATTCAGCCTTTTTATATATATTTATTTTGGCCATTCTGGGTTAAGGTCCGGTTGTTGCGCCTCAATGACTCCTTGGCAAGGGTTTCTTTTATTTTATCTTCGGGGGAACAAAGGTTGCCTTTGGTGCCCTTTAAGGCCTATCGCGTGATACGATCGCATAGCCTTTTCGCGCCAGGAAGAAGACAGGTCTTATAAGTTGGCTTTTTTATAGCCAAAAAGGTGGCTGGGGTACTGGGGAATCCCAAATATATTTTTGCTATAAAAACTTACTATAAAATATCAAATATTATAGCAAAAAACCAGTATTATTTTTAAGTTCTATATTTTTTCGACTTTTTTTTAAGAGATCTTAAAAAGGTAGCTCTTTCCCCTAATCGGATATACTATCGTTACGAGCCATCGACCATTTGGAACCGATCAATTAGTGATACAAGAACAAAAAATAACTAGGGGCATGGACATATATGTAGAATTCGCATAGGCGTAGGCCAAGTGCGATTCCCAAACCGATATGTCTTGTATAATACAGGGAAAGAATTTAGAACTGAATTGGGAAATTATATTGTGGAAAAAAATTGTAAAAGATTATTTGAAACAGAACTCTTCTTTGTCTGTCTAATAATACTGGGAATCCAAAAAATACCCACTATTATTTCTCCCTGTGTTGTCTCATCGATCGATTGGCAAAGTGTTGGCCCTAATGGGAAAAATAGTTTGGTTAAATGCACCGCTAGCTCGGTGGTTGAGTGGTTCTGTGGTGGTTCCGTGACTCCTTCGATCGGTGACTCTGTGGTGGCTCGGGCTAGCCATGTCAGTGTCAGAGGTCAAAATTCTGGCCGAATGTCGAGGACGTATCGTGGGGGAACACATGCACCTGACGGATCAAGATCGTCTGGGATCTGGGATCTGGGATCTGGGATCTGGGATCTGGGATCTGGGATCGGATCTTGTGCACAAATGGTTTCTGCGGTTATGCCAGTTGGTGGCTTGGGTATAATTTTTGGCACGAAAGGCTCTTTGTATTTATTTTATTTTTTATTTCTCTCCTGTTTTTTTTTTTTTTTGTTGTTACCACAATGGGAATGAGAATGGGAATGCGTTGCGTATTCAACTGTCAAATGGTCTTTGAGTTTTGGGCGTTTTAATCAGCAAATAACAAGGCCATGTCTCCGGCTACTGGCGATTCTTGTGGCGGTTTTGGCATTGAAATTGAATTCGATTCGATTCGATTCGATTCGATCGGGTTTGGCATTGGAATTGGAATTGAAGTTGGAATTTCTTGCAGTTGTTGGGTGTCAGTTTGATAAGTTGGTTGCTTCTGCCCCCCCGACCAGACTTGCCACGAAAAAACAATGCCCCAACTGTTGACTGTTTTCCTTGCCGCCTTTTCTTGCCACTCTCTGGCTCTCTGCTCTGGCGTTAGTTTATTTATTCTTATAAATATATTTATTTATATTTTAAAGGGTTCTTGAGTGCCACATTCGGCATTCCAAACGGGCCACAAAAAAAGTATTTACCTAAATTTTAATTTCATTTTTTCGGTTTCTTGATTGATGAATCAATCTGGTGACAAGTTTTGCCTGACAAAAAAGATGCCTATTTCCTTATAGTTTGTTCTTAATATTTTCCACTGCATTGCCATATCAAGGTAACCCTCATAATTGGCCATTGATGGCCAGGATTCTTCTCGCTGCTTTGAATCTGCTGCTTTGGAACTGACCTCTTTGCGGCTGGTTAAACATTCATCCGTTTCGTATGGATCTATGTCTGGTTTGAAGTGCCACTCCTCCTCCGCCTCCGCCCGCCTCCGCCCGCCTTGACTTTTGGGCAATTAAAACGTTCCGTGGCGCCTTTCGGACCTTGCATGACTTGGAAGCATATGGCGAATGCCTCTGGAATCCTCTGGAAAAATGCCCCAAAAGCGATGCACACACGTGGCCAGCTGATTAATCACGTAAATGCGTAGAGAACCTAGCTCTATCCTAGCTCAAATATTCTTCTAATAGCACAGAGAGAAATTCTGAGTTAAATATGAAAAAAGAAATAAATTTCAGAGGGATCGAAATGAATAAAAAGGTTCCTTTATCTTGCGAAAGAAGTTATTCTTTTAGATACTTTTAGCCATTAGTTTAACGTTATTTCTGGCTGTGCACTCCCCTCTTTTCTACATCCCTGGCCATGTCCTTGTTCCTCCGATACGGAGGATACGTGCAGTTGGAGTAAACATTTGCTCTAATGAACTAAATGGCGGCAAACGGCGACGGCGACGACGACGACGGCAACGTCTCCTGATGTGCCACACGCATGCGAATGATGCATGCCCCATGCCATGCCCATGCCATGCCACAGCCTGCCACGCCCCTTGTCCACTGGCACGCCTCCATGGGCAGGCAGTTGGCCAGCTTGGCGACCCGATTAAAATGCCAAGCGAACGCTCAAATTGCAGGACATTCTCAATCCTCCTCCAGAAGCATTTGGAGCTGCAACGGAAATGTATCCTGTGTCCTGTGTCCGGTGTCTGGTGGTGTGGCCACTCCTCCAGCAGGACCTGCTGCACCATCTCCACCGAATGTGCGTCAGTTGCAACCCAGCAACAGCAACAGCAACAGCAACAGCAATAAAAGCAAAAACAGAAACAGAAACCAAACCAAACCAAACCGAAGCGAAACGAAACCAAGCGGGCACAATTTGGCAGCTTCAAAGTTAACTCCCAGGATGGTGGATCATCATTAACACACACGGCGACAGGCGGCAAAAAAGGAAATGCACTTGACAAAAAAAATTTATAAACTTTTACCAAAAAAAATATATACCAAATAGAAGGTTTATCTATGATCCTTAGCAAGCTATCCTTTTTCAACTTTATCTTATTTTGTTTTTGGATTATTTTTTGGTTAAGGAATTTCTTTAATTTTTCTCTCACTGTAGGACTATGCAGAGTTCACTACAATGCAACTTCAGCCAATTGAGTTGTGTCCGAAGCACACACATCCAAGGGGCGGCTGGACTCTACGACTACAGGACTCTACGACTACAGGACTCAAAGGTCCTGTTTACTGGGTCCAGCAGCCGCAGAGATGAACGGGCAAACAACAAATGGTTTACGTGCCCCTCCGAAACTAACGTGCCACCGCCACCCACTGTCCCCCACCCAATCGCCCCCACCTTCCCCAATCCTTAACCGGAATGGAGTTATATATGCCTCATGCAAATGCGTGTCAGGATGGGTGGCAGAGGCAGTGGCAGTGGCAGTGGCAGTGGCTGGGGCTGGGGCAGGACTGGATTATATAGTATGGACCACAGAGACAGATGCCGAGCAACGGACCAAGCGAGGAGAGTCCCAGAATATTTGCAAAGTACTATGTATGCATCATTTATATGTTGCACATGCCACTGGCCACTGGACTGGCCAACTGGATTAAGCCTTAACCCGAAAGGACTTTAAAACATAATCTGACGACGCCACATCACATCTGTGGTCCTCTTCAATTTTGTAAATACGATTTTTAACACATTTTCAAGACAAATCTTTTAAAATTTCAAAACCTTAAGATATTTTCTTGGAAAACTATGGATTGGCCACAGTTAATAAATAAAGTGAAACATTATTCAACTTGAGGATGTGATGATTGAAGCAACACTTTGACCACAAAGTGGAGGAACCTTCCCCCCAAAGTCATCTTTCTGCCAGACAAAAGCACAATGTGCCGCCACATTGAGCCCAGCAGGTGATCCGTTCTCGGTTTTTGGTTTTCGGGTGACAAAATGCGATGGTAATTGCTGGAAATGATCCCCCAATCAAGGGCCTTTGTCGCGCAACTTCGTTAAGTCCAAGAAGCTAAAGCCAAAGCCAGGAAACTGTCCGTCCATCACACCAACGAGAAAGAAAAAGCCAACTTGGGGCATAGGCGAAGCATTAAATATCCTTTTTGAATCACCTCTAAGCCACAGTAAATCCTGATCCGATCCTGATCAAGAATATTTATACCTCAAAAGACACGAAAAAACTCTACTTGATAATATAGATACCCTTTCCAAGAAGGGTATACAAGAACACAAGTAGAATAATTCCAAAAAAAACTGAGACTAAAACCGAGGCCCTGTGGTTTCCTGCGTCACAGCCTCATACCGCCATCGCCACCCTCGCTCGTCACCCCTTGGCCTTGCCACCGACGGGGCAACCCCTTTTCGTAGCCAACTTCCTCCGCTGGGGTGGCTGTGATAATTTGGGTGCAGCATCCAGTCGCCGCGGGAAATGTAATAATACATCCGAAAATCAGTTGTTATTATTGCTAAGCGTAAGCGATCCGGACACCCCTTCCAATACACTGAGATTAAAGTTTATAAGGAACTCGGACGAAGAAGTGCCAGTACAAAAAAAGAGATGAGACACTTTTGAAAGAGGTGGAAAGACCTTTCTTTCTGTTTCTTAGAAGATATAGAAGAAATCTTTGCGGAGAGGATATTCCTTCTTTTGAAAACCCTTGAAATATATTTTCCAGTGCATATACGTCCAAGTTTCTCAGCAGAAAAACGAACGCACTTCCTTGGCGGCATAATCATAAGCCAGGGGGTTGGGTGCCAAAGGGATGGAGGATGTAGGATGGAGGATGTAGGATGTAGGATGTAGGATGGAGGATGGAGGATGGAGGATGGAGGAGAGAATATATTTTATAAAAAATAAAGGATGAGCACCCCACCGATTCGCGTTTTTTTTACGCTGACTCAATAGAAATGTTTTTGTGCAATTGCGGCTCATAAAATCGCAGCGGGTTGGCGTCTGGAGCGATCGAGGAACCCGAAAAACCCATCCCAGGACCAGGACCAGGACCAGGAACTGTTTTTGCAAAACGATGACAACAGCAATAAAGAATCGTATCTGGGTTTTCCGCTAGTTTTATTTTAAAATTTTGAAAACAAGTCGAACCTCTTGGGTAATCTCCTGGTCCTTATATTCGACCTATTTCGTAACCCTTAACCCGTCGATGGCTTCGATGGGGCACCCTCGGCACCCAATGGGGCACATCAATATTAATCAGCATAAGCTGCAACCTAATGGTTGCCATAGCCGGGTGTTGACACCACCCGCACCGCCCGAGGCCTCTTGGATTTGGCGTGGATCCACCTGCGTGTTTTGCCATTGGGGTCCTGCTACTGCTACCACTCACCTCCTTTTTGGATCCTTTTTGGCGATGTCACCGCCGCTTTGCATGTCTCGAATCCACAAAAGGAGACAGCGCCACCAAACGAAAGAGTTGCAAAAAGGTTTCTGGGTGGGTGGAAAGAAGGGAGGTCACCTCCTCTCCGGTCGGTAAGTGGGTGGGTTAAAAAAATTAACGGAATAATAAACAGGCGCTGCTAACGACACGCGGACAGGACCGCAAAGCCAGTCAAGTCCTTGCGGGCACGAATCCTTGCGAATTAATTGTAATTCATGCGCCGCAATTATCACAAAAATAAGTCACAAAAATGTTGGAAATTCCCCTGGAATACGATCCTTGTAGGTATCCCTTGGTATTTTATTCAGTTTCAAAAGGACACTGAGAGAAGTTTCCGATAGTATTATATAATATTATTAACTTGAAATGAAGAAATGTCAGGATACAACTTTTTATATCAAAACATTTGGAATAAACTCAAATGTATGTAATTTTTCGAGGATTTTTTTGAGGCAAGTTCTACTTTTTTTGAGTGTAGTTTCTCAAAGGCCCGTCCTGGCTCGGCCCGTTTCGAAAACAACTCAAACTGTCAACTGTTTTCGAGGTCATAGCCTAACAACGACAACCACAACAACCAAGGGCTGGGGCAGGTGCTCCAAGAGGGCTCCAAGAGGGCCCCAAAGGGGGCGTGCCTCAAGACGGAGGCTCTCGCGCTTATTTAGTGACACTGATGAGTGGGCGTGGCAATAGCAATGAGCGTTAAAGTGAGCAGCGCCAGCGAGGCATAACCTTTGCCGAGGCGAGGCCCCCCCCTTTTAGCCAGTAATTTTAATCGAGGGGGGTACCAAAAGTTTTCGCTCTTTTCCACTTTTCCCCCAGCCTTGGCAGGGGGACGGACAGGTTTTGGCCACAGAATTATGTTGATTGGCAGCAATTTGTCATAACCCGAAATGAGTTTGTTGTCGTAACAAGCTTAAAAAAAAAAACAAAACAAAAAAAAAAAGGGATCAGAGGTGGAGCTTAAGCCCGTCACCCACCCGCCTACCACCCACTCCTTGTTGAGGGAAAAATATGTCGATAAAAACAAACAAATTAACATTAAATGAAAAGATTAAGTGTTTAAGTTTTGTCCTTTTTCCAGGCACGACGGAAGACGGCACCACCATGATAGGCAAGGGGTGCTCCACCCTCTGGTGTTGCAACCACAAAATCCCAGCCACAAAATTGGGTATTCGAAAGAAAACTAAATTATACAATAATTTAAAGCCGGGCATTACCCATTCCCATCATTTCGATTTAATGAGCCATTGAGTCAAGTTTTCTGAGTATTATGATGGAATAAATGGATTGTTTAGAATAATCAAAAAATATATCCATTTCCATATTAATAAGTGCTTCAAATGCTAAGGAAAAACAATTAAGAGAGCAAAACCTGTAGCTAATATCCTTTTGGTTCCATTCTTCCGTTTCGCTGATAAGGACAAGCTGCTGTTAGTGCTGCTGCTCCCGGTACAGTTGCCACTTCCGCTTGCAAGTTCGTTACGAGAGGGAGGTCCTGAACAAAAAAAAAGAATCACCCGCTGACAAACGACCCGGGGCAAGTCCACAGACGCGACCGCCAAGAGTCCGGATGTCGGGCAATTTCAGGCTATTTAACTTGGCCAGCCAAAAGCAGCCGGAGCTCTGCCCCGCCACGCCACGCCATGCCACGCCATGCCACGCCATGCCACGCTTTGTTGACAATAGTTTCACAGCAAATTAAGAAAAGGTTGGACACAGCAGCGCAGCCTCCGGGCCTCCCAAATTTGTGGCGACACTTTCTATGCAAATTACGCACATCCTCGTAGTACACATGTGTGTGCGGTGCGGTGCGGGGGAGAAAGCTCAGTACAGTCACCGCAGCGGAAGTACAGTCACGAAAACGGACGCAGTGTTGCATGCGGCTGCCTGTTTCTATATGTATGTGTGGCAAGTTTTTGGGGCAAACTCTCATAAATCTTCGCTTACACAATGTTGGCGGGCCAGTTTGTTGTAACCACACACCCCCCCACACCCCACACCCCACGCCCTTTATCGTCCTTTTGGCTCCTTCAGATTCCTCTGCAATTTGTCAGTGTGGCCGAATCTGGCTAGTTTTTGGCCAAATGTGACCAGTTTTCTATAATAACTTGTTAATTTTCAGGAAACTTGCTTAATTTTTATAACGAATTTTCCTCTTTTTTTGTTATTTTTTTAAGTATTTTCCATTAATTTATTGGGGATAACATTTTGTAGCACCTCTAAGGACCACCGCAGAGTCGTAAACTTTTGACCAGCTTTGCATATTCAAGGAGGCATCTGCTTTCCAAAGGATTTGCAGGGCAGGAAAGTTTTATTGAACATATTGTCTAAACAATATTATCCAAAAGCAAGTTTCTGGCTGCAACCCAACCCGCTGTTGTTAGTTTTCGAGTCAATTGAAATTAATTATGTTGTTGGGTTGGTTAGTGGCTGGGATGGGCTGGGCTGGGCTGGGCTGGTTGGTCGACAAATTTATGCGCGATAAGTTGGCCCGCAAGTGTGCGGCGGCATAAATTGTTTTTGCCAAAAGCATTCGGCGCATTACATGGCCGGCAATTCTGGCAATTTCCATAATGGCCAAAATTACACTGACCGCAAGCAGTCGCCTGCCAAAAGCTGACAAATTTCCAATCGAGTGTCGCCAGACACTTTAAACGCTTCCCATCCACTCCACCTGTCCAGTCGCGTCCTCTCCTGTCCTCTCCTGTCCTGTCTTGTCCTGTCCTGTCTTGTCCTGTCCAATTGGATAAGAAAATTACAAATTTCATGTGACACTTCTTCAATCGCAATTGTTCAGTCAAAGAAAATTACCCCAAAAGGCCAGAAAATGGAACGCTGCTTGAACGACGAGTCTTGAATATTGAACAGGTAACACATTTATGAATGGAATTGATTCGAAAGCAACATTCGGAGCGATCGTATCTTGGGAGCATGTCGATCCCAGAACACAAACAAAAATATAATCATATAATTTATAAAGATTTCTGGAGTTGGAGGGGAACGTGACAATTGCCTCGTAAATGGCCCTATTTTCCAGGAATGGGTTTTCATTGAGGAAATGGGTTTTGGCTATCATTCTACAATATATTTTATAACCTGCTCTCTGGGTCATGTTGGGAAACATATGAGAAAATCTAGCATAGGTACCGGGTATCAATATTAACCTGTTTAAAGCGACATTTCAAGTTCCATGTCTTTTTTTAAGTACTGACTCCAAGGATCACTTAATTGAACGACTCCTTGACTACAAGAAAAAAGGAAATAAATATGATGGGAAGACTAGAGCAGGACTTGAGGACATCCTGCAAAGGACCAAGTGGAACACTTTCCAGTCTCAGATTCACACCTGCGGACACCCCGACTCCGGGATGATGATTCCCGGACAGAGAAGTGCCACTCGTCAGATAATCACAAAACGGCCCAAGAAGAGCCTCCTTAAGAAATATATATATAAAATAGCAAAGCGGGGAGCCGGGCAAGCGAGGGTCCCTGCCTGAAAGCCATCCTTTTTCGACCAAGTCGACACATCAAAGCAAGTGCACAAATTAAGCTAAACAAAACCAAACAACACACATGCAGGTCCCAGCCAGGGGCTCTGGAAAAAAGGGGATTTATTCTTAAACAAAAAACAACCTCAGGCAACCCCCTTTTTCGTGATCCCCGCCTGTGAACGCCCCTGTTGGGGACAGTCTTGTCGGCATTCTTTCAAAGCGAGGACTCACCGCCTCCACCCTAGCTCAACCCCAAGTTGCAGATGAAGATGAAGTTGCCACACACACACTGCCACACTTGCTCTCCGCTTCGTTAAGCATGTATGTGTGGAGTGTGCGAGAGTGTGTGTGTGTGTGTGTGTTGGGGGAAAGTTCAACTTGAAAGTAGCTGCCTTTTTTTTTTTTGCGCAACTTTGCCGACTCCTTGGTCCGCAGGACGAGCATCGCCCACAAGAAAAAAGCAACCAAGACGACATTCTTTTTACGAAAATAAAAAAAAAAGGATTTTTCAGAAAAGATACAGAAGAGAAACTGTTCCGTTTTGATTATTAACTAAAACTAGAGATTATTGGGTTTTGGCTTTTAATTGAAATGTTTTTCTTTTTAAAAGATTTCAATAAATATCAAGAATCAAGAAAAGTCCCCAAGAAAATGAACAAATATTTACCCAAAAATTAGCCAAAACATTTTGATTTTCTTTTTGCTAAAAAATCGCTCCTGTCACGAAAACAAATATTGGAAAATATATTTAAAATCGAAAATGGTAATGCATTTATTGAGAATGGGAATGCATATTGCTGTCGAATTTGCTGTCGAAATATATCGAATATATCGAGAGCAGAGAAGCTTTTTGGCCATTTTATGAGGGCCAAAAGCCTGTCAATTGCCAAAAACTTAACACAGATGCCGAAACAACAAATGCCACCTGAGGTTCCGGCCCGGCCCGGCCCGGCTAATAAATAGTTTTTTGATGGCCCGAAATCGATTTACACAAATCGAAATTCTCACCGCCTTCCAAGGCGGAGGTCCTGTGCGAGGACGAGTACTAGGTAGTACCACCCTCATCCGTCTATTAACTAATTTTATTAAGCCATCATCATCATCAAAGCCGGACAAATTGCAGGAGGCAGGACGAGAGAAAGGACGAGAAAGGACGAGAAGGAAAAACTGCGGGCTAGCAACAAAATTAAATGGACTGGAAAACTGGTCACCCCAGAGCTGAACAGGAGCTGAACATTTTCCGAGGAAAAGCGAGGGTGGATTTATACATACGTCTGCTGGACATCCATCCATCCATCCAACCATCCATCCTGTTTGTCCTGTTCATCCTGTGGAGCGTGCGTGCATAAAACATTGCTTATTACAAAACCCACAACAACAGCAGCAGCAGCAACAGCAGCAACAGCAAGTATAAGGTCCTGGCATATCCTGGGACAAACAGTGACCACAACAACATTCCGCAAATTCTCTACACAGGACGAAAAGGAGCTCGATGCAAATTTTCGGGGCCCTGCTGCTGCTCCTTGCAGCCCTTCTTCTGCTTCTGTTGCTGCTGCTGCTGCTGCTGCGGCTGCTTCTTCCTTGCTGCCTTGTTGTGGCAGAAACTAATGGGGCACAATGTGTCCACACTCACACACACTGCCACACACACGCCAAACACACACACACACACACACAGAGAGCGCCTCGGGTGGAGAGCAAAGAGTCCTGGCCTTAAACATGAGCTAAATCATCTGTAAATGCGGGCCTCGGCACGAGAGTCAAGGTTCACTTTTATTACACTGTGAGAAAATAGGGGAGAAATGAATCTCCCACTAAATATCTAATATATTCAGCTAGAAATTGGAAGGATTTCCAGGGTTTTTTTAAAGGGTTTTTTAAGGTTTTGAAGAAGGATTGCGTATAGTTTCTATTTTGGATACAAAAAATACTGGTTTTTCATACTCTTATTGAAAAATACTGGTTTTTTCACTATTTAAAGGCTTTTTAGATTAGAAATACATAATTTCTTTAATCTTTATTTAATACCAAAGCCTATCCTGTTCTTTTCCAGTGTATTCTTTGCCTGGTTTCGGTCTCGTCCGGCTTCATTCGGTTCAGTTCAGTTTGGTTTAGTTGGTTTGGGTTGTTGGGGTTGGGATTCTGGGCTTGGGGACTGGGAGCTGGGAGCTGGGAGCTGGGAGCTGGGAGCTGGGGCGGTCATTGGAGCCACCTACTCGACGGCATCATCGAATGGCCTCATCATCAGGAATGGCCATCAGCACAGTCGACCACGTCCTCACAATCCAAATGTGTGTACTGTGTGCTTGTGTGTGTGTCAGTGGGTGGCAGGAACAGTCCTGTCCTGCCTGGTCCTGGCTGCTGCTGACGTTGCCGTATAGCCGTTTCAGGCGAGAAAATTAAATTGGCCAAAAGTTGAATCCATAACTTTTGGCTATGGACTGGACACACACATACTCTCGAGCCTGTGAAAATTGAGTGTGTCCTGCGGATGGGAAGTGAAATGGAAATGGAAATGAGGTTGGCAGTTGGAGTTGGGAGTTGGGAGTTGGGAGTTGGCAGGAGCAGGATGTGCAGAGGCCAGAGAGAGAGAGAGTCGGCCATTTTGATTCGACCCCAATTGGGAGTTTTGGACAAAAACATGAATGTGCCAAAATCACACAGCAGCAAATTAATAAAATCGAACCATAAATCGAACTAAAAGTTAATCAAAACCAGAAATCGAATGCTAACCTTTAATTTCTTTCGCATTATTTATGACTTTTTTGGCAAAAATATGTTTTAACAATGATTTGTAGTAAAAATTCCTAGAAATTCCAGAAACACTTATCCTTCTGATGACCGGAGAAGGTCCTGCTTTTAGGGAAGGACTTGGGGGACTCCATCAGTGCATAAATTTTCCATGTTTTTTGGGTAAGAAGGAAGGCGATTGAGGGGATTGCGAACAACAAACAGCTGCCGGTTATATTTTCCAGTCAACAAGGCAGCAACAAACAGAAGCAGGACCCAGTTTTTGGCCAGAGGATGGTAGGATGGTAGGATGGCAGGACATCCCCGGCAAGGACTCTTTATTAGAGTGACCCAAAATGGAGCTCACATGTCCGTGGCCTCTGGAATTCTCCTCATTCCAGTAAGTCCTTTAAGTCCGAACGCGTATTGCATTCCGTCCTGGACGGAAAATTCGGGGTCCTTGGTATGTCAAGTATTAATTTTAATTTGATCAAAAAAAGGAAAATAAAAACTAAACGTATTTAATATGAAAAATAAGACGAAAAAAATGGGGGAATGCTTAGCTCTAAGCTAGAAACGAAGCAGACTAAATAGATAATTACTTTCTTCTAAGAAATATATAAAAAAAATTGATTATTTTCATTAAAGAAATAGAAAATTATGAAACTTTTTAGAGTTTCTTTCATTTCTTGAGAGCTCACTCTTCCGCCATCTGTTGGGCTCTGCCGGCAACACACGACCGCCACCTGTGGGATGGTGTCGGAAACTGGAGACGCGCTTCTTCCGCGCTGTGGTGGCTTAAGAAAAGAAAAAACAATGCCACAGGGACTGTTCGTCTTCAGTGGCTTCGCTTTAGGGGTTGATTCTTGAAAGACAGGGTTGTTCTCCCACAGACGGTAGCAGAAAGCAATATCCTTTCGGCAAGGATACGTAGGGTATTCGCAGGATCGCACACAGATTATTGAGGATCAGATATTCTTTTTAGTTTTGAGTTTTTACAGAACTAACAAGAGTATTTCACAGAATATGTATATGGACGCTACCTTATAATGTACGGTTATAGTTTTAGAATTTATTTAAGAAGAAAACTTGGTAGAGTTAAGAATTAATTAAGGATTTCTTAATACATTTGTATTTAATATATTTGAATTTATGAAAGACAGTGTTTTTTTTTTTTTGTTCAAAAGTGAAATGTAAACCATTTCTAACCCGAAACGAAGCCTTGCAACCAGCCGGCACAACTTGTTGCCGCATTGTTGCATTTCCGACTATTTTAGCTGAATTTAGCATGCGCTATATTTTTGGCAGAAACAACAAAAAAAAAATGGCATTAAAAAAGCATAGAGATTTGTCAATTTCGAAGGATAATGCTAGCCACTCTGTTGGCAGGACCCGAATAGAGAGAGTGGGGGAAGCGTAGCCTGTGACAGGGTGGGTGTCGATGGGCCGCAGTGTCCTGGTGGTCATGTGTCACCATTGGCCAAGTGATTCTCTAAGGACGACGAAGACACTACACACACACACACACTCGCGTTCTCACCCACAAGGACTTAGATCAAAGTCGAACGAAAGAGAAAGAGCGAACGAACGAACGAACGAAAGAAAGCCAAGCGAGGGTAGTTTTTCCCATCCGAGAGAGAACTCCAAGAGAAAGGGAGTGAGAGCTCTCCTCAGTCACTGTTCTGCCGGCGTCACTGCCTGCGTCGCCGTCGTGGTGAGTTTCTCCGTCGCTGCCGACGCCGCCGTTTTAGATTTGTCACGTCAACGCCAAGGGGGGGTGACAGGGGGTGGGGTTGCCTACTCTCTCTTCGCCCGCCTCCTTCTTTCTCACTCACTCTCCCCCTGCCCAAAGAGAGAGAAGAGTGTGTGCGTGTGTGTGTGTGTGTGTGTGTGTGTGTGTGTGGCTTGTTTTGTGACAAAATGGTGAAATTTGCTCTTGCCGCCGTTTTACATGGCGTTTTCTAATAAAATGGCAGCGCGTGTCCTAGCCAAAAGCAAGGACCCTCCTTACCCCCTCCCCCCCCCTCGGTCAACATCTCCCTCGAAAATAAAAGGACAGCTTGACAAGGATGTTGATGAAATTGGGTGTCGACTTCGCGTTTTTTTTTTGTTCTGATATCCCCTTTGTTTTGATCTTTTACCGAAACGTAAATTACCGAAACATGGTTTTTGGAATGTAAACATGTTTTTACTTTCGTTTTTTAATCTCCACTCTAAAACAGGGAAAATAATTGAACTCAAAACACTTTTAGAAAGATTTAGTTGTACTTTTTTTTATAGTTTTTAACAGAATAATCGAAATAAAAACTATGTTTAAAGCATATTTTCTATTGAAAACTAAACAAAATAAATAAATTCAATAAATTAATTCATTAAAAATATTATAAATCATTTTTTTAGTAAAATTTCTTGACGTTTTTTCAAATTAAATTCAAAAATTGTTAAAAATTATCCTATTTATAAGAGCCACAAAGAAGGATACTGAACAAACTAATCATTTTTCTATATCATTTTTTAACCTATTTTATAAATTTTGAAACATTTTGAATAAATTTTGTTATAATAAAAGTTGAAGGATAGTTTCAGAGTCACCTGTTGGTGTCACTAATCAAGGTTCTTTCCTCCAATTGTCCTTTAAGCTTCGTTAAGAAATAAATCGTATTATATATTTATGGTAAAAGGATATCTTAGTTAATTTTATAAAACAACCAAAATCGTGTATCATTATCTCTTAAATGATAAGCTTTAACTGTTATATATTTGATACTAAAAGATGTCCTTTGGTAAAAATATTTTTGTAATTTTAAGAGTGTTTCAAATTTCATCACGATGCTATTTTTTTTTTTTTTTTTAATAATTTTTCTTGGTTCTCATTGCTCATTGCTCAGTCTGAGGTCCTTGTACCGCCCCCTCTTCCCCACCATTTTCCATCCAATCTTCTGCGGATTTTTTTTTTTTTTATATTTTTTGTTGGTTATTTTCAATTTGAGCTGTCGTGTCAACCGTCGTCAGCTTCAGACGTCATTGTTGTTCTTCTTCAGCATTTGCTGCAAGTTGTTGTTGTAGTCCTTGTTGTCCTTATTGCTATTGTTGTTGTTGTTTTGGCTTTGGCGTTGGCGTTGTCGCCCTTAGGGTGAAAATAAGGCATTCAAGCGAGAGACACATTCAACATCTATCTTATACAGCATCACACCCCATACATCCTGACGTCCTACCATCCAACCATCCAACCATCCAACCATCCTACCTTCCCAACACACACAATCTATATATAAGGATATATGTAAGGATATTTATGTACTTTGTTGTTATGTAAGTAAATGCGTTCTGCGGCAGCCGGCTGCTCGCAAATTATTTAAGATTCCATCATTTATGTATATTGATTTGCCCGGGAAGCGGGAAAAACAACGGTAAAGATATAGGACCTAATATGAGGCCATTTGCCATCACTAATTGAAATACTTTTATCAGTGATTGTTGGTTTAGATGTTGCTGTAGTTATGCAGAGAGAGAAAATGATGTTTAAAAACGCAGAATATAAATCTAGAAATATTAAAGAAACGAACTCAAAACTTTGTTTTAAGAGAAAATATGGAAAAATGGAAATTTAGAATATTCTAGAATAGATATCTTACATATTTTCTCTCAGTGCTTTAGTTAGCGTGGCTGTCTTGGTCTCTGCCCGCTTTTTGCAAACCCCTAGGGACAAGGACGAGGACGAGGACGAGGACAAGGCACAAGGACCTGGGCAGCGATATGATCTAAGGGCTGGCGGCTGCTATCCTTGGCTTCCCTGGCCCAGCCATCTCTTACATTTCAATTCAGTGGGTTTTCTTTTTTTTTTTTTAATTTAATTTCGATTTCGATTTCGATTCGGTTCTTGTTTTCGTTTTCGTTTATGTTTTTGTTTTTGTTTTTGTTATTATCGCCTGATTGCGCAATTTGAAGTTTTGTATCAGGTAGAGAAAACCTCAATGATCCTCAAACAAGAATCTCAAGAAATGGAAACAAACAACAGCAGAGCATCTCTCTAGGGCGAAAAGGTAAATAAATATAAAAATATAATATGTTCGGGGCAGGCCCAAGGGGCTACGGCTACTCGTTGAGCCTGAAACTGGGCCAGACGGATATGTGTGTTAAATATTTCAATTTCAAATCCAATCCAATGCAATTCTAATAACCAAATCCGGCCACTATGCAATTTGCATGCACAGCTGCTGGCCAAAAACTTTCGACCAACTCCGACCCAAACCCAAACCTGGACAAGCCCACAGAGAAATGGTTGAAAATATTTGATATATAACTTTGTTTATTTTATAGTTGCAGTTGCAGAGTTGCAGAGTTGCAGAGTTTTTGGAGAGACTTCACTTAACCAACACCCCGGCAATAAATTGAGTTTTTGAATATTATTCTCGCAACAAAATATACAGAGATTTATGAGTTTGCAAAGTGTTTTGACATATTTCCTCCCAGTTAGTCCTTCCAACAGCTTAAGTCCTTTCGATCCAAAATGTTCAAATCAAGATTTCTCGTTAGGGAGTTTGTGAAATTTGTGAAATTGAAAGGATAATCGATGCTGTTTTTGTGAATCATTTTTGGCTAAAGTATGTCAATCGATGACATTTATGCGTTTTAAACACTTTTTATGAAATAATTTTAAACAAATACAAAGAATGCAAAATATTTTAATGGGTTTTGATGAAGTTGAAGTTTTGAAATTGCTTTTTTGGTTCAGATTTCAAATCAGAAAGCGAAGCGTTTTAAATAGCTTTTCCTTTAATTGAGAAATAGATTATTAACTAAAATCTGTAAAATAAATTTAAAATAAAACTAGAAAACGGCGTTCCTGGTGCATTCGAGCACGAAGCTAATCAAAAATCGAATTCAAAATTCAAAGCTCGTTCGCTCACATATGCAGAGGCGTTCGAAAGTATGCAATGTGTTTAAAAATGCAAACAAAGTGGAATTGGGAATGGGGGGCGTGGTCATTCGAATGGGCGGCAAATATGCAAATTCAAAAATAAATCAAATCAAACGCGCCGCACGAGGTAACGGACCGGCAGAAACACCAAGCGCCTCGCTGACCAGGCCCAAAAATTCAGGGCCACCAAAACGGGGGTTTTGGGTGGGGTTGCCGTGGGTGGGTGGTGTCCGTGTCCAGGGACATAATGAAAAGGAGAGAGGCTGGACTGTTAAATATTTTATGTTGTATTTCGCGCTGATTGTTCATCGGCAAATTGCCTGGAAGCGCTCTGAACGCACCATGGAGCGCCCCCAAAACAAGTGCAACATTTTCAAAAAGTTTGCTGATCCAACAGTTTTTTCCCAAAAAATAAAACAATTCTAAATAAAGACTAAGTGATACTCTATCTTGGAATTTCCAAAAATATAACCATCTGAGATATCTTTAAACTCCATTAAATCATTTCAAATAAATCCTAAAAATTTCCTATTTATTTACGTTTCCCTTCTTTTTAGTCCCAAATCCAAGGAACCCTTTTTATATAGAAAATATCTATATTTTTGGGTGGAAATCTGACCGAAAAAGAGTTGCACCGCACAGCCACGCCCCCTAGCGTCATAAATACGCAACAAATATATAAAAAAATAAACAAAAACAAAATATAACGAAATCATAAACAACAAATTTATACATGAATCTGTGGCAGCGGACATGGCACAAATATTTCATATGCCAATACACTCTAAGAAAAGTCTATTTAAAATACTCTTACTAAAAATTTCATAACAATTCCCAGTATTTTCAGTTCCCAGTATTTTAAACATGATTATTCAAGACAAAACCATATTTTCACGCCGATTTTTGCGAATAACTCGTCCATATCCTGGTCTATTTTGAAAAAGGATACCATTTCGGAATCAGGACTGCGAACTTTCTTGATCTAGACTAAAATCCTACAGAAATGGAACAAAAAAAATTTTGATCAATTTTTGGAAAAAATCATGATGGTACCCCTTTCAAAAATCTGGAAAAATAGGTCGAAAATTTTTTGATCGATTTTTAGGATATTTTGATGCAGATTGAAGGAAAACGAAGTTCTTATTCCAAAATGGTATTCCATTCCGAAATCGGTTAAGAATTGGACGAATGATTGATAAAAAAGTTGAAGAAAAGCCTCAAAATTAGACTGATCCGATTTTTGCCAAAAATCATGATGGTACCCCTTTCAAAAAATTCGGAAAAATAGGTCGAAATTTTCCAAATCCTTGAATGCAGATCGAAGGAAAACCAAGTTCTGATTCCAAAATGGTATTCCGTTCCCAAATCGGTCGAAAAATGGTCAAAATATAGCAAAAAATGAAAAAAAAAGACCAAAAATTTTTTTAAAAATTTTCCGATTCAGATTTTCTCTAATTCAAGATCTAAAGTTCCTATAAAAAATGCTAATATTTTCTACCATTTTCATATTAATTTTGAATAATTTTTAACAGTTTTCTAGAACTTCAAATTTCAAATAATTAAAGCCAGAAAAATAATCCTGATTTTTGTAGAGAAGGTGTTGAAAACAGGAAGTCGGGCAGAGTCCTAGTTCGGATTCCGCAGGAGGTGGTTACCAATCGCGAGAGCATCCATCGGATACGGGATAAAGGATACAGGATACAGGATACAGCA
Organism: Drosophila vallismaia; assembly: GCA_035047325.1. NCBI lineage: Eukaryota > Metazoa > Arthropoda > Insecta > Diptera > Drosophilidae > Drosophila > Drosophila vallismaia. The sequence continues at coordinate 6,026,733 of JAWNPU010000025.1, read as the reverse complement.
TACGGGATACAGGATACGGATTGGGTGTTTTGTGTGCATTGGCGATTCCTTCAACACTATTGGAAAACCATGAAATCGGCGGATCCTGCGGGGTTCCAGTACGAGTTCGAGTTCGAGTTCATTGTGAATATTCAAATATTTTTCACCATAAATTTCGCACGTCCATCAAAAATTGATTGTGCAACGGACCGAGCAGCTCTCGTACACCTTTCAGTACACCAACACATGGAAGCGAACATATCCTTTCACCCACAGGACCTCACATTGTTAGTGTTCAAATTTGAAATATTGTTTACATTTGGGCATTGTCCAGATATTCCTGCGGGCTTTATATTTTTCTCCTTTTTTTTTTTCTCTTTTTTTTTTGTTATTTTTGTGGAGAGGAAACTTTTTTCTTTACTTTCCAGCTTTTGAGAGTTGAGAGTTGAGAGTTCAGAGTTCAGAGGCGGTCGAAAATCGCATTAGAATTCGGTTTGATTGATGGATCTTGTTGCAAATTTTTAAACCATTTTTAAGAGAAAGTTTTGACAAAAATAAACCTCAATCTAATCTTTTAAGAATTCTAACATTAAATAATGTTTTTTATTAATTAATATCCTGTTTAAAACTCACCAATTTCTGATTCCAAACTACTCTCTGTGTATCCTGAAAGGTTTTTGGCTTTTTAAGTGCCTTTCCGACACAACAATTGCGATTAGCACTTTGGTTTAAGCCGGTTTTAAAATCACTTTAGCCAATTTTGTGTACCAGCCAAGTGCCCCGCCCAATTCGGGGGCAGCCCCTCGATCCTTTTGCAACCCTTGAATATTTTGCTGTCCCCAAAAAAAAAAAAACGTTGTGGATGGAATGGCTGAAAGTCGAAGTGCAGCAATGTGCACTAATTTCATTGCTGAGTGCTTTTAGTGGGTCCTGGAGTGGCACCACCTGCACCACGTTGCCACCACACCACCTGGTTGCACCACCAAGCCAACCAGCAACCAGCAACCAGCAACGAGTGGCAGAAACTCGGAGGAGCAAAAAAAAAAAAACAGGAAAGATGTCAACAGCACCAATTAGTTTGAAAAATTGGCATAAATGAAGCCCGAAGTGAAAGGGGATGGGGATGGGGATGGGGATGGGGATGCTCACAGAGTGGGTGGCGCCACAAGAGGCTGCCGCTGGCTGTGGCATTGCCGTGTTGTTAATAAATGTAGTGGTGGCTATGCCGTGGAGTGGCACTCGAAATTCGAATTATGAGCACCGCCCCGACTCGAATCCTGGCTAATGAGAACTTCCCTTCGAGTGTCCTTGGAGGTCCTGCGGCGGAGGTATATGCGACATTTGGTTAGCTTTTGGTTTCTGATTTCTGGTTTCTGGTTTCTGGTTCCTGGTCATTAATTAAAATACAAATAGAGAAAAATGCAAAGGAGAATTGTCCTTAAAAGTCCTTACAAGTGGTTCAATAAGGTCCTCTCTCTTCTATATGGCTACCCCCCCTTTTAATTAAGTACAGTTGAAGTTGTCCTCGCTTTCTTTTTTTTGTTGTGTTTCTGCAATAAATGCCACTTTGGTAAATGAAATTCTTCTCATGCCATCGGGCGGCCAAAAGGATTCCAATTTCCAGCGAAGCCCATCAAATGCCAACAAAATGGCCGCCCGTGGGGGTGGTTTCTAGGAGCAGGGGGTAAATGGTTCAACTGTCGCCCTAATTAATACAAAAAAAAAGGAGTTCAAAATAAGAGAACCGTCTCTCGAAACTAAATTACAAAGGCCGGCATTTAGCATTCAAGTGCTTCTCGAGTCCTTAAGTCCTCGAGTCCTGACTGCGACACATCCGCATATCCGTATATCCGCAATACCGCTATAATATCCGCATTAACATCAATAAACCAGCACCCCGACTAGGAGGGGAAAAAAAAAGATGCTGAAATTAATTTTTCAGCGCTTTTAATCAAATGCTGGCACATGTCCTGGCAAAACTCTCAAAAGGGGAGGAATAAAGCCTGATCCTGGCATGGATTACCCGGGTTCGGGCATTTCATCAAATCAAACAACTTGCGACAATTCCCGGGAGTCAGATCAAAATGGTGGCAGGCAGGCAGGCAGGCAGGCAGGCAGCCACCACCCCGACAGGACGACAGGACGACAGGACGACAGGCTTAGGCGACACAAACACACCCCCTTCCTTTATTAGAAATATCCTGGAGCGGCCATTCGAACTGACAAGGAGTTGAGCCAAGTGGAAAAATAATGAAAACATTCGTGGATAATGATGACGTCGCCGTCGTCGTTGGTCCTTGAAATCGATACGCGGTACAGGATACGGGGCTAAGCCGGGGATAAGCGAGCTATAACAGCAGCCACCCCTTGGTGGCTCAGTCAGTCAGTCAGTCAGGAGCAAAAAGCACTCCAAGGACTCGAAGGACCAACCCCGAGCACCCAGCAGTCGACTGGCCTTTACAAAGGACTCCAGACTCTAGAAGGAGTAACAGAGAGAGAGGGAGAGAGAGAGAGCTGGCAGGACACTCGACACAACAACAGCCGTCAGCGGAAGTCCTCGATAGGCCTCAAGGAAGTAAACACTTTTGCACATCCACATCCTTGCGCCCTTGCCCAAAAAAAACAAAAAAAACAAGAGCTGCAAGAGCTTTGAAAAGGATACGGTGGGTGGATTCCTATTAAAGGATTACAGGCAATCAAAATAATGCCAAATGGGCAAACAAAATACTCACGAGTTTAGTAAAAAAATTAATTATGCCGCCTCGGCAGAGTCCTTTTCCACAAATCAATCATTTTCAATTGATTTTTTTTTTAAGGATTCTTATAGATATTATTTTTTAGGGAAGGAAGTTTTGGGTCTCACCTGGCAGAGCGACTCAAACGCTGCTGTATCCTGCTGTATCCTTTTTGTGTGATCAAAGCTGAAGGATTCAGGTCCTGATTCCGATTCGTATTGGACTCTCCAGCGCGCCAGTCACGTAAAATGTTTTGTCGTTTGTAATCTATTTACACAAAAGGATGCTCCCGCCTCAGACTGGTGTCCCTCTGACTCGTCCTGCTGGTGGATCCTTGTGTAGTGTGTGTTTTTCAAGAGCATTCCGAACGAGGAGCACCCAGGACAACACACCGACGACACCCTGACGTACCCTGATGGACTTCCAAAAGGACGAACTGGATGGATGGATGGATGGATGGATGCCGGGGAGGAGACATTTCATGACAAATCCTTTGTGCATGCATTCCTCGCTCCACAGGCTCCAGCTCCTGCTCCTGCTCCTGCTCCTGCTCCTGCTCCTGCTCCTGCTCCTGCTCCTGCTCCTGCTCCTGCTCCTGCTCCTGCTCTGGCTTCTGCTCCGACTCACTACCAAGGACTAGAGAGAGAAAAAAAAGATAAAAAATCATTTTTAATTTTGTTAATTTAATAAAAATAATAATTAAGAAACAAAAAAGGATTCCTTTGTTTAATTCTCTTCCAAAAACAACGAAAGAAACTCAAATATTAATTAAAAATAATATCACTTTTTAAATATTAAATATTAAAAACATATTCTGCCAATATCCTTGACATAATCCTTGATATAAATCGTAGTTTTATTTTAACTTTTTAAACATTTTTTGTAGGATTTGAAGTATTTTCTAAAAATTCCAAAATAAACTGAAAGATATTTTAGTTTTTTATATAAATTATCGTTTTTTTTTTAGCACAAAAATTATTGAATATTTTTAAGCATAATTTTAAATCAAATTGAATTCTAAAAACTATTATATTTTCTTGCAGTGTCCTTTGGCAAAGTTGCTCCTCTGGTGTTGGCGACACAGTTGACGCGCCCTCGCCAAATTCTTGCCCCTTGTCACGCCCCCACAATCCTTTGGCAGCCTCACCCCTTTGCCGCCCTTTTTTGTGGGGGTGGCAAGAAGGGGGGGGAGGGGCAAATAAAAAGCGAAATGAAATGAAACACCCATATGGGCTCCTCTATTTCCCTCTCTCTTGCTATCTCTGTCTTGTGTTGGCAAAAGGGAAAGAATCAACAACAACAACAATAAATACAACAACAAGGAGCAATATGTTCCCCCCCCCTCAACTCTGCTGTACTTTACTTTAGTTTTTTTTCTCCCCAAAAAGTCCCCAAAAAAGTCCCCAATCTCTTTTCCATTATCCTTTATTCACATTCGATTTCTTTTCCTTTACTTTTATTTATTTTTAAGGTTCTTTATTTCTTATTTAAGCTAAAAAGTTGAAGATCTTTATATTTTATATCGAAAAGATATCGAAAACTATCTAAACTTTCAAATAAAGCAAATATATCGGTTTTTAATATCGGTTTGATTCAATTTTAAAGATTCGATAAATTCGATAAACTCGATAAATCGATTAGCTTTTAGCTTTTAATAAAATTTTCATAAATTCCTTGAATTGAAGTTATCTTTGAAGTTAAAGGATATAATCAACCAGCAAATAAATATCGAAGCTATGTTAAATATCTATTAAAATTTTTAAGAATTTTTTATTTATAAATATTTAAGATAAAATCATATTTAATCCTTTAATTAAATTAAACTTTTTTAAAAGGATTGCGAAGCAAAGTGGCTAAACAATTTGGGAATTTGGGGAAATCAAGACCGACGGAAAGGACGAAAGGACGAAAGACGGCGTTTTGTCTATGGCGATATTCCGCCCGTATATATATATAGGTACGAGTATATATCCTTTCGGTATGTGAGGACAACCCCAACCCCCTGCCTGACTGACTGAGTCCTGGCTGTCGAGTGTTTGGTAAATAACACGTTCGCTGTGTCGCCGCGTCTGAATCTGCACCACCATCATCGCACCCTGTCGCGGCATAGCAACCCTATGGTAGGGTTGCTTTATGCTTTTTGCTTTCGACTTTCATCGCTTTTGGGGGTTGCAAAACAACAACAACAACAAGAAGAAGAAAAAATACACCCAGGACACACACACACGACACGAGTATCCCGAAAATCCTGTATTCATAAAAACCGGGCGGCAGCAGCAGCAGCTGAGGAGGAGGAAGAAAAGCGAAATAAAGTGCCAGAGCGGCCGCCATTATGCCAATCATTTTGACTGGGCGGTACTGTGGCAACCCTGGCCAAAGCCTAAATAACAGTAAAAACAAAACTGAACAAAACTGAACAAAACCAAACAAAACAAAACAAAACAAAGCAAAGCAAAGTGAAGGAAAAAAAAAATCAAATAAAATAAAAGCTCGACGAAGCGAAATGAAAATGAAAACGAAATTAGATGAGAGAGAGAGATGAGATGAAAGTGCGACACGTGTAACCCACCCACCCCACCCCACCCCACACTAACCCACTGTCCCCTTGGACCTTTTGACTTTTAATGAAATGAATATGCACCACCCCCTCACCACACCACCCTCGTACTCGTACACATGGGAATATTTCACGCATTTTCCCCACTGTGCTTTATGAAACAACGCATTACTGTACTTTTTTTTTATTAACTTATTGGGATTTATTTTAAATAATTTATAGTATTTTTAATGCGAAAAACAAAGCTTACTTCTAGATTATAAAATATGCCAAATTAATAAAATAAATTCTATAAAATATTATTCTAAAAATATTATATCTGATTACATTTGCTTGATTTTATTTAAAAAAATACTAACAAAAGCAAAAACTTTTAAAGATTTTAAAGAGCTTTTGTTAATTTCCAATTGTTTTACCGCAAGTACCGGGTATAAATAATAAAATAACGTTTTTTTTAACAGTATTTTATAAATATTTTTAAGGTATTTTTAACACCTTTTTCAAGACTAACTCGTTTAAAATTGTTAAAAACTAAAGAAAAACATTTGTTTTGAAACTTTTCAATTAAAAAAGAGTTTTTTTTTGATTATTTATACGGTAAAAGTTTTCTAAATATCCTAATAAATATTACAAAATAGTTTTTAACGTTAATCCTTTCCAAAGGATATCAGTAGACGTTTTTTTTTTTAGAGTGTCAAGCCTTTCGGGAAGTCCAACGGCTTTTGTTCCGCCCTTTGTTCCCGTTCAAGTGTCGATTTGAGCGCCCAAACCCCCCATCCGACACTCGTTTTCCGGTAACTGCATCCGGCGGAGAATGTGTGGAACCCGGAACCCGGAACCCGTAAAACAGTAAACAGTAAACCGTAAGCCGATGCCACTGTTCCCTGTGCCTGTGCCTGTGCCGGGTGTTGCCGTAATGCACTTGAACATAATTTATGCTGTTAATTAGTCCCGACTCTCATTCAATGGCCATTCACACGAGATTTTGCTTCCGATTTTTCATTTTTCATTTTGTGCATTTTCCTCTGCATTTTCGCGAATGGCATTTTCCGCCCCGCCCCCTCCACCACACCACACTTTTGGCCAAGTTTGTTGAGGAGCCTCCGACCCCCGATTAGGGGCCTGGATTGCCTTTGGATGGGATCTGTGATTAACGTTCTCGCATCCTTGATCCTTGGCAGGTGTGAAGGAAGTGGATAATGTGGCTGATTGATGGCTTAAAAAGAACACAGTCCTTCACAGTCCTTAGTCCTTATTGGTATGTTAAATGTTAATTAGTCTGATAGTTTCGAGTGCAAGTCCTTGATGTCCTTTTCGCCAAATGCTAATTGATAGTTTTTTAGTGGATTACAAGGATGTAAAACGAGCTTTTAGACTATGTGATAGCCGGTACTTGGCGGTATTTCTGCCTAAAATTTAATACTTTATTAAAAATACTGCATTTTTTTGCTTAATATTTTTTAAATTAACTTTAAAAAGAGATTCGTAATATTCTATTGTACCATAAAGTACTTAAAAATGATTTTAAATTTAAAATTCTTCAGAAAATCTTAGTTATTTTTGAGAAACTTTCTGGTATTTTAAGCTTTAAATAAGTTTTTATCGAAATAAAGTAAAATCTTCAAGTTTAAAGCCAAGTAAGTAATCTTTTTAACTTTAAATCCAAAAAAAAAAACAAAACATTTAAAAAAATTAGGAAAAAAGATTTCAAAGAACAACAAAAATTAGCCCGGCCTAAGCCTGAATAAAAATTTCCATTTGTGGAAAGAAAAAAAAAAGTTGGAAAGAAAAAAAAAAAGTTGGAAAGAAAAAAAAAAGTTGGAAAGAAAGAAAAAAAAAGTTGGAAAGATAAAATAAACGGGAGAAAAAAAAAACGGGAATTTTTAGCGGCTTGAGCACGTTCCGTTATTCTAGCCCCCTTATTTGCCAGAATTTGCCGCCCATCGAAAACATATGGCCAAAAGAGGAAAGAAGGCAAAGAAGAAACAACAACAACAACAAGAGCTGCAAAATGGCTTTTTGTCATTTCTCAAGGATATTTTGTTGGTTCTCCAAGCGAGCGATTTAAATTAACTGCAAGTCGCTCTCTCCTTTCTCCTCTCTCTCTTCATACTCCTTTCTCCTCATTTTCTCGTTCGCTCTATGCCTACCCCCCACCCGCCACTCGCCACCTCTTTTTTCCCCAACTTTATTGGGGCTTCATGAAAGGGGAGAAAGGAAGGAGCAGGGGCTGGCAAAGGGAGCAAAAAAAAAATCTGCAAGTGTTTTTTCTTTCTCTTTCTTGTTTTACTTTTCTATTTTTTGTCTCCTTTTTTTGGCGTTTGACAAAAGGCAAGTGCAGCGGGTGGGGGGGCTGGGGGGGGGAGCTTTTTTTCGCAGTATGTGGGTGGGGGGAGGTGGGGGCTTCCCTGCATATTGCCGCCTTTGTTTGGTGTTTGCTGAAAAGATTGTTTTGTTGTAATTCCGCCATTTTGAAACGGAGTGAAAGCTCTCCATCCAACAACAACAACAATAACAGCAAGAACAACAATAAAAGAACGGGAAATTATGACCCATTTGTAGTCCTGATCCTGCGATTTAATCAAAAAATCAATTTTTTTCAAGGATCTTCTTTGATCCTTAATAGGAATGGCTTATCCTTATCAATCTAAGATCTTTACATCCCTTCAGACTTCTTGCAAAAAGTTGAATATCCTTTAAAAAAATCACTTATAATGTCTATATCCTGGCCAAAGGATATAAAATCTCATTTATAAGAAAAAAAAACACAGACTTCTCATTATTCCTTTTTTTAATTTCGAAAAAAAAGCTAATATTGCATTGTCAGGATGGATTAATATAATTCCTGGTCATTGTCCTGGCCATTGTCTGCCCCCCTCGCAGGATATAAGCAATATTTGATGGCCCGAAGGCGCATTGCCTCTCGAATTAAATGGCCTTTTCGACTGTGAATTAATTTTTGCCGCTTAGGAGGAAATCGTTTCTCGTCTCGATGAGAGGCAACAAAAAGAGGTCCTGGGGACCACAACAAAATACCGTTTTCCTGGACAACCATCATGGTTGGTCCTTGAGGGGTGGGTGGTGGATGATAAACATATATATATATAAAGTATATAAGAAATGATGGGAGGGGGGGGAGTGGTAAAGAGGCGTTCTAATTAGAGAGCATAAAATCAGAGGGTGATCCCAGGGGCGTAACCAAGGGGGGGGGGGGGGGGGGGGGTGGAAATGCGGGGCGCAAATTCTTCAATTTAATAACTCACATCCGGAGGCGGTGACGATGATGAAGCTGATGAAGAACTTTTGCCCGCACATGCCACACACACACACACACACAAACAAGCAATATCCTTGCGTTATATATGTATGTGTGTGTGTGTGTGTGTATAATATATATATATATATGTATGTGTATGCGAACAATAAGATGTTGGAACAACAACCACTGAAGGACTTCTCCGCGCCTGACGAATGGTTGACACGGACACGAATACGAACACAAGGCTGTGCCAGGACAACAACGATATACCGGGAGTCCTTCTCCATGGCCTGAGTGCCGAGGATGTGTGGGTGTAACAGGAACAGGAACAGGAACAGGAACAGGACCTGGAACAGGAACAGGGCCAAGGGCTGCTAAAGGCATTCTTTTTATATTTTTTTACTCTCCTGCCTGCCTGCCTGCCTGCCTGCCTTTTACACCCAAACAGGGTGAAAAGTTACAGGGTATAACCGAGTGTCCTTTTTTGACAAGTCAATGTTTTCTTTTTTTTTAATCATTTATATAGTTTATAATATTCTATTATTTAAGAATCATAAATATTAGTTGTTTTTATTTTAATAAATCTTTAAAGAAAGGAAATGTTTAATTTTTGAAAGTTTTAAGGATTTTCTAGATCTTAAAAGCTTAAAAAATGAATGTTTTAATATATTATAAATAATTACTTATTCAATTATTTAAATATTTATTTATTATTTAATTCAAACTATAGCAAGAATATTAACATTAAGTTTTAAAAAAAAAAACTTTAAGAATAAAACTGAATAAAAACTTGAACTTTAATTCTATTTTTTTGACAACAAAGTTTGCTAATTTTTTATATTTAATTTGTAAATAATAATTATATATATATTTAATGGGTATTTATTTAGTTATCCTTTACATTATCCTTTGGAAATCGTTGACGGTGGTTGTTTGCAAAACAGAAAAAGAGGGTGGATGCCCCAGCTGGGTGGTTGAGTGGGTGGCAAGGCGGGTGGCAAGGCGGGTGGCAAGGCGGGTGGCAAAGCGGGTGGCAAGGCGGGTGGCAAGGCGGGTGGCAAAGCGAGTGGCAAGGCGGGTGGCAAGGCGGGTGGCAAGGCGGTTGGGTGGCCATAACGGAAATGAGACGTTTCATTTACATTCGCAGAGTGGCGCTGATTTGGGCTCGAAAATTGGGATGTACTTTGGAGCTTGACAGCCCGAAAATTCGGTAGCTTGGGAGCGATGTTCCGGATGTTCCAGGATACCGGCTGGCGGCTGGCTGCAAGTGACAGTCGGACAGACAGGTGGAGTGGCCCGGCGGGGTCAGGGGTCGAGGCCGTGACGGTTAGGAGTCTGACTGACACGGAACTAACAGGTCGAGAGGCGACTGTACCTGCTCTCCGGATCTCTTGCCTCATTCATATTGAATGTGTTGCGCCGGACCCGGACCCAGACCCGGACTCAGACCCGGACCTTCCTGGCAAAAGGACGAGACAGGGCGAGGCGCAGCCATGATGGCGAAGCATTTGTATTTCCGGTGCTTAAGACAAATTTTAAAAGAGGCGCCATCAATATTTAATGCCACTTCCTGGCTGGCCTCGCTGGCCTCGCTGGCCTCGCTGGCTGCCGTAAATATTTATACAGATAAACATGCACGCATATCCTTTCAACAGGATGTCTGTGGGTGGCCTTTGGGTGGCCGAGATTTGCCTTCTAATACAGATTTGATTTCCATTTTCGCCTCTCAAGTTTGTTTAAATCTTTAAATCGAAATCTTTAAGACATTCTTTCGATGCTTTTTCGTCCTTAAAAGGACTTTCCTCAATAATCAATCAAGTTTAAAGAAAAGAAAGCAAGGAGACCTAAATAATTGCCACTCGAGCTGAATACAGGACATCCCATTATGCCGGCTAGTCGCACAGGATAACATCTCGAATGTCTCCCTAATGAGCTGACCATTGTCCAGGACCAAGCCAGGACCAAGCCAGGACCAAGGCAAGCAGCTGCCCCCAAATCAGGGACAAACTATTTGCAACTTTTTGACGGAACGCCCAATTAGTGGCTCCTCAAATAGCAGCAATTGCATTTTAAGAAGTACTTCACTGAGAGAAATTACATGCAAATTAAGGAAATATTTAACTTAAAATAATCCTTTTTCTTATGCATTAAAAATGTCAAAAAAAAATTGGAAAGAAAAGCAGAAGACAAACTATTTGTTTCAAGAAAACGAAACGAAATCCCGATTAAAAAGCTGTGTTTTTTTTTATCAGTGCAAGTCCAGTTGACGTTTGGCTATTGAACAGAATCACGAACCACGAACCACTCCAACCGCTCCACCCACAAGGAATCGGTGCACCACCGGACGACCCACCCACTCGACGCCCCGTTTTGGAGATTTTTGCGCCGCAGCACTTAGAAAATTGCGCCATAATCAGCCGCAGATGGTAGATGGATAAAGAATCGGCCTAAAGTCAACAATAAGCCGTATTCCCTACAGGTCCAGGTCCTGGCTCCTAGCCCATCCTGCAAGGACAACAAAAGCCAATGCTATGCCATGCCAGGCCAGGCCAGGCAGGTCCTTGCCAGCCAGCCAAAAGTGCTGACTGTGACAGCTTACTTTATTGGCAAAATCAAATCAACATGGCATTTGCATGCACTGCCAAAGATACAACAACATCCTGCCTCGTCCTTTTCCCCATCCCGATGCCATCCCCTTTTTTTTGTTGTCCTGGAACAGCGGCAGCCAATCTGCAAATATGATGATGAAATGCTCCCTGGTCCCGGGCTCCTGGCTCCTGACTGTTAACTGCTGGCTGCCAGGATTCCGAATTGGAATTGGTTGGAGGATAAAGGATTCGGTATGGCGTGCCGTGCCGTGCCGTGCCGTCGAGGACTCGGTCGTCGTCTGCGCTAAATGCAAGTCAAACACAAGTCAAGAAGGGGCCGGGACAGGACCAGGACTCAGAAAGCAGTCAAGGATCCAAAGAGACAACCGTGTCCTGAAATTTTCCCTTTTCTTTCACATTTTTTTATGAATATTTTGAATATTTCTCAACCGATTTTGGAATGGAATACCATTTTGGAATCAGAATTTTATTTTCCTTCAAACTGCATTAAAAGTTTTTAAAAAACGAACAAAAAAAAATTGGCCATTTTTTCGATAATTTTGAAAGGGGTACCATCATGATTTTTTTGCAAAAAATCGATCGAAATTTTTTTTGTTCCATTTTCTGGATCCTTGAATGCAGTTTCAAGGAGATTTAAATCCCGATTCTAAAATGGCATTTCGTTTCAAAATCGATTAAGAATTGGCTAAGATTTTCAAATAAAACTGTTCCAAAAATGGAAATTTCGGAAATTTTGTCAAAAAAACATTTAGTTATCCTTTTGCTTAGGTTTTTAAGGATTTTTTTTGTCCATTTTGTAGCCGATTTCGAGACTTTATTTGCTTTCTTTAATAATCAAAGATTTTCATTAAATTGAACTGAAAACTTTATGAAATCCTTTAAAGGAATATCCTTGATGGATTTACCAATCCGGGAAGGTATAACTTTCTCCGATCGGAGCTGAACAAACCAAGTTATGGCTAAAAAAATCCGCTTGTTTTAAAGGACTTTTTGTAAGAGAAGAATCGAAGCTTAGATTATAATTCTATATCTCGTATATATCCTTTTTTATTATCCTGATTTATTTCCTTTTAATGTTTCTTTTAGAGACTCGGAGAAATCCTTTGCCAGGACACTGTGCCGGTGATGCCCTCTCGTCTAGGTATTGAAGCTTGCAAAAATTGCATGGCGCTGCAATGCCGTTCAAGTACCGTTACCCTAACTACCCCCCCAACTACGCCCCTGGAAACGGCAGCCATCTTAGCCAAGACTCGAAAGGCTGAAGGTTTGTTCTGGGCCTGTTTTTCCCTCGAATCTGCCAGTCATTCACATGCATTCAAGTGTCCTTCCCCGCTGCCCCCCCCCCCCCTTGGGGGTTGCCAGCCTCTTGTTTGGAGCAAGAGGAGCAAGGGTAGTGCCCCCCCGCCCCCCTTTTTACGCCGCCTCTTGGTTCTGTCAACAAATAGCATTCATGACATTTTCTTGCATTGACTGGGACTTGAATCTTAATAGGGCGGGTAAAAAGGGGGGTTTGGTGGGATACAACGGGGTTTCAGGGGTTAGCAGAGGGTAGCAGGGGGTAGCAGAGGGGTATCAGGGGGTAGCAGGGATCTGCAGGGATCTGCAGGAGGCTTGACAGAGCTCCAGGGACAGCCATTTGCCTTTTTTAGCCGCTCCAAAGGGGGTGGCTTGCCTCGCCTCAGATTTGTAATGAGCCGCAGGATTTTTTGGGGTAATATCAAAAAGGGGGGATCCGCCCCGCCTCAAACTGACGGTTGGGGGGAGTGGCAGGCTTTGGGCTTTGGCGCACTTGACGCGTTTTATAATTTCCGTAAATAACAAACGGCTTAATTTGCGCATATTTCCGTTTGGATTTTCACGACTCGAGTGCCTCCTCTTTTCTCGTCCTTTTCTCGTCCTTTTTTTTCGTTTTTTTTTGTACCCTCCTCAGTAGTGGGCGTGGCTGTGTCAAGGCATTTTTTTTTTCTCCCCATCAGCGCAATATGCGTAATTAAAAACGAGGCAGGATTTGAAAAGAGAAAACCAATTACCAGGCTGGCTCTTCCAGAGTTTCCAGGATATTCCAGGACTTGTATAAATTTTTAAATACATTTTTCAACAAAGGACTAGAAACTATAAGTTTTATTAAATTTCAAATAAAATAAATTAAAATTTAAAGTGAAAAAAAAAACAACTTTTGGAGTAAAAATCCTCCAAATTTTTTTTTAAATATTTTTCTCTAAAATATAATTCTAAAATAAGTCTAAAATATATTCCAGAATATCCTTCGAATCGCCATTTATTTGTCCTGGCCATGTGTGAGGGATATCCTTTGGCATCGGCATCGGCATCGGCATCATCATTTCTTGTTGTTTTTCGTCCTGTGGATCCTTGTGACAAAAAGCTTTTCAACGTCGTTAGCTTAATAACTGTCAAGTTGATGAAACGAGGATGTTAGATGTGGGCGTGGCATAGAGGTGCTTAGAAAAAAAAGAAGAAGGGGCGTGGCCTGTACACAGACTGATTTCCTCTTTTTTCCTCCTCCTCCTCCTCCTCCTTTTTTTGTGGCACATATCCTTTGGCTCCTCCAGCTTTCGAGCCACATAATTAAAGTCACATGACAGGATGCTAGAGGCGGGGCGGGGGGCGGGGCGGTCTGGGAAGTGGTTATCCATTCAAAGGACATGTGCCAATATGACGAATTGCGGTTGCAATAGACAAGACTGTGTAAAAGGATACTCAGGGGGAAAGAAGGATATAAAAAGGATAAATACCGTGTTTTTTTTTTGGAAAATAAACAAAAAAGAAGTTTAAAAAATACAAAATTTTGTATTAAACTTAACAATTAATCTTTAATTCCTGTTAATTTATTTAAAACTAAAGTCGAACTTCCTTAAAATATTTCCCGGGGTATTAAAAAAAAATAAAAAGAAAATGGCAGAAAAAAAGCTGCGAGAGTGCCATTCATGGGACTTTGTGGGTGGGTCTTAGCCCCTCCTCCTCCTCCTACTGTGTTGCCAGGATAATCTCCCTGGAAGACAATCGACGACCTCGACGGACTCATTTCCTCGAGTGGCAACAACCAAAACAAAGGATTTCTACTTGCTGCACCTTATCATCGGGCTTGCACTTTATTAAACCCATATCAGCGAAGCAGAAAAGTCAAATGCACTGATGATTAGCCTTGCGGTGACAAAGGACTCTGCGAAAGGACCGAAAGCGGGCTCTGGATAAACCAGAGAGAGAGAGCAGACGAGGTCGAAATTGTGTTGAAACTTTTGCAAAATTATCTATCAACACTTTGGCCAAAGGTCCTTTTAAAGACTTTTAAAGATCCTATCCTATCCTGGAAAGTCCTGGCAAATTACAAAATGATTTCGCCAACCGAACAAAAAACCAACAAACCAACAAACAAACAAACAAACAACACAGAAAATGGAGCAAGCAAAAGTAAACAAAAATAGATAGAGGAATCCTGGAAAATTGAAGGATTGGTGGGGATAGAATGTCGCAGGACCAGGCAGGACAACAGAGACCGAGTAGCGATAAGGACCAGGACCAACAGCCGCTTATATACAGCGTCTCTCCCACCCGATTTCTATATACTTTTCCGACTTCCCCTCCCAAAAAAAGAGGACCCCAAAAAAGGATCCGAAAAAAATATAAAAGAAAGGAAAGTTTTCTTTGGAAAGAAACGAAAATTTAATACACTTTTAAGGACTATAAAAAAATATATAATAATTTTTTGAGACTCTTTAGATTTCTTACAAAAACAAAGCAATAAAGCAATGTCCTTTAAAATATACAAGATATGGAATATCCTTTATTATTTCAAACTAAAAAAAAGAATATTTCGAGTGGGTTTCCAGAGTTCCAGAGTTCCAGAGCTCCAGAGCTCCCAAAGTTGGGATGAAAAGTTACCCCAGAGGGGGGGGAGAGGCTGACAGGTGAGCACAACAACACCTGAAGGCTCCCAACACGGACAGGACACGGACACGGACACGGACACGGACGCGACAGGACAGGACAACAGATGACAACCAGCCGTCGGCTACACTTTAAATAAAGTTTGAAACCTCGAAAATAATAAAAAAAAAAAACTATAATAATGTTAATTTTTTATATTAAAAAACATTATTTAAGGTTTTCTAATATTTATAAGGAATTACGATTTAAGGAAAAGATAAAAAATATATTTTTCTATAAAGAAAAAATCATTTCCAAAAGAAAAGAAGGAAAGAAATCATTTAAATTTATCATAATTCTTAATATTAACATTACTATTAATAAAAAACATTACTCTTCTATTTTCATTAAAACTTATTATTATAAAGTTTCTAAAAAAAAAATAAATCATAATTTTTTTCATATTTTTAAAATTGTTTTACAAATTTTTTAAGAAAAACTACAAGACTTTTTTTTTGTGATTTGTTTTTTGTTTCATTTTTGGGACAAAAATTCAGTTGCAGATGGCCACGGCCATGGCCAAGAAGCAAAAAGGACGAAAGCCAGGACGAAAGCCAGGACGAAAGCCAGGACGAGGATGATGGCTGAAGCGCGACAAAGGGACGCCCCACAGCCACCCCAGACATGTACCGTATATATGGTACGGCTATAACGGTATATACCGTAACGGCATATAAAAAGGATATATGAAGGACATACATAACGGTAAACGGAGGGTTGATGATGCCTGGACTGGCTAGGGGAGGAAAGCAAAGCGCTATAAGAGCAAATATGGCTGCCAACACCCGAATTCGACACGTAAAGTGACGCGTTATCCTGCGTTGCTATGACAACCCTGTCCGCGTCCTTGTCCGTGTCCGCCCTGCCTCCCTCCCTCCCCCTCAATCAGAATATTCTGCCATATCCTGGCAATCCAAAAAAAAAAAGAAAAGAAAACTTGGCTTTCCCTTTGAACTGCGTCCTGCGTCCTGCGTCCTGCGTCGCCGGGTCAGTGCAATGTTACGCCCGGAATCATCGGATTTCGTTTAATGAGATTTTTCCTTAGACATCGGAAATCCTGGGGGCGGAGTAAGGGGAGTGACTCAGCACTATGACTACGGGAAATTCCCGGGAGAATCTTACCGCCAAACCTCTCCGGGGAAATCGCAAATATAAGTTAATTAACACACACAGACTTTGTCAGGATAACGCGAAGGATATACAAAATACTTGCATCATTTTTGGGGTAAAAATCGTATTTTTTTGATTTAATTAAAACGGGAAATCAGCAAGGATTTTTAGCAAGGATTTTTAGCAAGGATTTTAGGAATTTCATTTCCAAAACCAAAACCATCTATAATCCTTAAAAGTCTATTTGATTCTACAAATTCTACAGATTCTACAGTATTTTAAAAAACACTTGAAAATATGTTAAAAAAAATACCAAAAATACCAAATAAAATACCAAGTCTCCCCTTTAATAATCCTTAAAAAACATTCATAATCCTGTAGTTAACCCAATTTTCCTGCATCCAGGATATAGTTCAGTGCCCTCGCAGGACTTACTTTCTCCCTTTTTATTATTGTTTATTTATTTCGCGTTTTTTTTTGTTTTCTCCTGCTGCTGTTGTTGTTGTTGTTAACATTTGGGATGTTTCGGTGTCGGCTCCCTTGAATATATTTCGTTTTTTTTTTTTTGTTTTTTTTTTTATCATCGGCTATCATCTGTCTATTTGGTTGAATTGAAATCAAGGCACGGACAGGACTCACAGGACGAAAAACAATTGTTTCGATTGCGCAAAAACGTGAAACGATCCCGCCAGCCAGCGGCAGGATAATAGCTCAAGGCTGTATGGCTCTATTGTTTAGCAGGCTGCAAGGACAGGCTCCGATCCTCGAGCCTCGAGCCTCGATTCCGATCTGGTTCTGGATCCTTGAATAAACAGTTTGTCGGCTAAGCAAACAGAGTAATTGGGTTGCCAAATATTGCGCAGGATCTCCCTGAGGCTCTCGGCTCACTCCCTCGCACTCCCTTCCCTTTTTTCTGAAAGGAGAAAGGATCCTTCGATGATTTCAAGATTTCCGATAAGGAGCTGAAGGTGCTTCCTTTTCTTTCTGTTCATTCTCGGCGGAAACAGACAATTGGCTTCGGGCTTGGATTCGGGGCGGGGGAGGGACTCAGAGAAAAGGATCTCCGATTGTAGATACCGATTGTGGAGATATCCTTGCCAAAGGATATTTAGGCCACCATTTAAGTCTAAGCCGAGAAGCTAAGTAGCTGCGATTGCCGCTCCTAGATAGAAGCACTTGCAGATGCCAGGACCTTTAAGATAGGAAAGAGTTGTCCCAGGATTACCCGCAAATCCTTCTCCAGGATCAATCGTCTCAAATTGTGCGTGACTCGCTGCCAGCTGGCAAGGATCCCCGCACACAAAACCAAGGACCAAGGACTAAGAACCGGTGCCATTCGTCCAAGAAGTTGGACAAAAGCTCAGGGCCCGCCGCTTTGAAGTGGCCGCCGATTTTGACGGAAAAAAAAGGATACAGCCAAGGAGAAATGTTACTCAGAAGAAGGAGCAAAAATTCCTTGTTTTCTAAAAATTATCCTGCTTTCATCATCGATATCCTTCAACTTGAAAGTCTAGAAAGATTTCCAGGATTTTGTTAAAAAATTAAACGATTTTATGAAATATTTCCACCCTTGAATAAATTAGCATACTCGCATCCTGCTAATATCCGATTGGCCTATTCAAAGGATATAACAATCAAATCCTTGGAAAACCTTTTCCCTTGGGTGTGTTTTTCTGTTGGGCTAAGGATCCTGCCGGCCTGCAGGGGGACGCCTGTCATAACTGCACAATGGGATCGAAGGACTCGCGGGCAGCGGTGCTGGCAACTTCCCAACTTCCTTCCTTTGTCCTTCGGATGATGCCCCTCCAGCCCATCCTGCATATAGATTTCATTCCATTTTGTCGGCGGCGGTAACCGATACGGATGGCTGGCTGGATGCTTGTTCTTTTAATTGCTCGCAAAACGTTCCGAAAATGACAGGCAATCATCATCGTGGTAGCCTGGAATCAGGACATGGATATGGTTATGGATATGGTAAACCCAGGAGGGGGAAAGGGGAACGGAGTCAGGGCCAAGGCGGCGTCCATTTGGCGGGCGGTCTCGGTCTCAGTCTCAGTCTCAGTCTCGGCGGCATTTTGATTGTCGGCTTTTGCGGCCAATACAGAACTATATCGAATTACATATCCCAGTCCCAGCTCGTTGACTGACTGACTGACTGACTGATTGACTGACTGGGTTTTTGGACATAAAATATTTATAAATATCACCCTCATTCCGGCCACTTGGAAAGAAACAGGACTAAAAGCAGCAAACCAGCAGAAAACTCCACAAGTTGCGGGTAAAAAAAAGTGAAAATATAAGAATAAAGTACAAAGTTTATTAAATTATTTCATAAACAAACCATATTCATAAAAAAACAAATTAAAATTAACATAAAACCATATTTTAAAAAGTCTAAAAACTTGTTTAAAATGCTAAAATTTTCCCAATTCTAATTATAAAAGAATTAAAATAAATTAAACTAAAAAAATAAATCCGAAAAAAAAAACCCCAAAAATTGCGCTCAAGTTTGAAAAAAACCTTCAAAGGACCAACGACCCTGTCTTTGAAAAGAAAGTCTTGACAACGCCACCTGGCGGTGGGTAGCAGAACCAAACCAAATCCTGGTCTAAAACAGAATCCTTGCCGTAAACCTTTAACAAAGTTTCAAACCAGAAAAAAACTCTAACCACTCAGAGTGTTCCAAAAAGGACGAAAAAAGTGCTGAAAAATACTACAAAAAAATTAAATTAAAAACAAAAAAGAATCTATTAATAATACAATATTTTAAAAATTAGTTTTTAAATTAATAAAAACCTTAAAAATGCAAAAAAATATTCTTAAAAATCAAAAGCTTAACCAAGAAAAAGTGTTGGGAAACGCTTAACCGCAAAAACAGTATTGGAAAACCCCCAAAAAAACAGTGTTGGAAAGTCCTGGGAGGGCCAAAAAAAAAAGCCAAAGGGATTGCCCCAACGGAAATCGCAGAAACGCAGGACGCGAGCCAAAAAGGACACAAAAAACTAGACGGAACAAAAAATAAAATAAAAAAAAAAAACAGTGTCCCCGCCCCGTCGGCAAAATTTAATTAAACGAAAAAAAAAAAGAAAAACCAAAAGTCCTGGAAAACCAAAATTCCCTTCGCTTGTGTCTGTAAAATTTTCGTTGTTTTTTTTTTGGAAGAAGAACAAAGGATATTCGTCCCGTCGTCCCCGCCACCCCCTTAAAAGCCCCCGGAAACGGAAATATCACCAAAACCAGGACCCAGCCAGGACATCGCAAGATATATATATATATTTATTTTGTCGAAAAAGTCGGATAGAGTTATATATATCGGAATATATAGCTTACGTCTCCGATTCGCATTGGGATATCCTTTTTCGTCCTGTGAGTTGTGTGTTGTTATTGTATTATTATTATGTAAGTCCTGTGTGTGTGTGTGTGTGTGTGTGTGTTTTTTTTTCTCGTGTTTGTGCGATTTTGTGCCCCGCAATGAACTCTGTATTGTCGTCGTCCTGTCGTTGTCCTGCCACCCCCCTTGCAACACTCACCCAACCTGGTGGTATCCTTGTGCCACCCTTCACCAACACAATTATACAAAAATGGCAAAAGGACCTTTGTTGTTGCTGTTGCATTTATTTCATTTTTGATGACTAAGTGCCAGGTCCTGGGAGGTGGCATCTGGCAGGTGGCAGGTGGCATATGTCCTGTGGCACAGGGGGGGGCACGCTTATCGATCGCCGCACAGGCAATTCTCGATAAGTTGCATGACGTGAGCTGCAAAATTCAGTTCAAGGCAACGCCTCTGTCTTTTTGTCTCCCGCCACTCCCACTACTAGTCGCTGCTTTTCGTCCTTTATTATCCTGCGACAAAGCAATTCAATTCAATTAAAGCCGATCTCTCATCTTTGAACTTAATTATAAAAGCTATTTACGGAACTCATTTGATTGCCAGGAGAAGGTTCGTCCTTTTGGTTATTATTTTTTAAATTTTAAATTAAACATATTTTTTGGATTATTTTTAAATGTTTTTTTTTAGTTGAAAATCTATTATTATCCTGCTTTCCTATTAAGCTTGATTATTACTTAAGAAAAACCAGATGTTAGATTTGTATTTTTGTTTGAAAATTGTTTCCTTTTTGTAACAAATTTTTAGGAAAATTAATTAATTATTAATTAGTGTTTTTTTTTAGTTTAAATATTAACAAAGTTATCAGTTTTAAGGTCTTTATTTTAATGAATTTAATAATTAAGAGACTTTTTCATGATTTTAAATAACGAAAACATTGCATTTCCTTTTATTGTTGAGCTTCCAAGTTGAAGTTGCAAGAAAGGACTTCCTTATAGATTTATTCCTTTTCCCAAGATTCCTAAAGTTCTTTTCAATATTTATATAAATAAAGAGATTATTAATCATAAATAATTAATTAGAAAGAGAAATATGGGAAAAAAGTCCTTGTTTTTAAGAAAAACTCCTTCCATGTCTCCTTTAACTCTCAGAATAATCCAAACCTTTCCTGTTTCTAGAATCCTGGCCATGATGCTGTCGCTGCTGCTGCCCGTGCTCCTCTGCCTCATCACGGACGGAGACGCCACGGTGACCTCCATGCTGGCGGAGAATGTGACATCGGCGGCGGTGGTACCAGCATCCTCGGTATCCGCGTCATCGTCATCGTCATCGTCCTCGTCCTCGTCGACATCACCTTCGGCGGCATCGGTGGCGACTCCGTTCACCGTCAGCTTCAGCACAGCCGCCTCCGACCTGGAGAACCTCACCCTGAGCGGCAACAACGAAGCCAGCGACGAAGTGTCCAGCAGCAGCAACACCAACCTCAGCATCAGCAACAGCAACCTGGGTGGCAGCAACACGAGCTTCAACAGCAACTTGCAACAGGCAAGTGGCAGCAGCGGCAGCGGCGGCACTGGCGGCGGAATCACAGCCACAACGGAGGAGTCCTCCGGGGGAGTCCAGGGCATTCTGGCCACACCTCTAGCGCCCAATGGAACGCACGAGCCGCAGATCATAGGCCCAGCCCCGCCAACCAAGGGGGAGCAGGAGGCGATCCTGCGGGCCCTGGACTGGCTGAAGGAGAAACGCGCCTCGGACTACGGTTGGGGGAACGATACCCATGTGGTGATCCTGGCCAAGGAGCTGTCCGGGGGCAGGGATCCGAATGACAGTGTCGATGGGCATGTCCAGGTGATCCAAGAGCTGGAGGACACGCTGTCCGTCAAGGAGATGGAGATCGAGATCCTGGCCATGCTGGACCGCCACCACACGCTGCCCAAGCCCCTGGACCTGGACAAGCTGGCTCGGTATGTCCTGGCCTTGGGGTCGCTGTGCAAGGACCCGAAGCACTTTCACGGCCACGACCTGGTGGCCACGCTGCAGCACCATGAGCCGGCCCAGGACCTGGAGTTCGCCCTCACCACGCTCTCCGCCTGCAGCTCGGCGGCCCACGTCCGGAAGCGCCAGATCCGGAGGCTGCTGGACATCGCCAGCGGCGTAACGGACCAGAGTGTCGATGCCATAGCCATGGTGATCCTGGCGTTGAGATGCATCGTCACCGACCACCGGCACCGCCACCTGCAGCACTTTGTTCGCCGGCCGGCCCGGGGACTGGCCAGCCTGCAGGATCAGCGCGGCAGCTTCGGCTCCCTGCGCAGCACCGCCCTGGCCATGCAGGCTCTCCAGGATTTGGAGTACGACCCGGCCGGGCACTGGAACCGGACGGCCGCCTCCCGTTACATCCTTAGCCGGCAGCGGGCGGACGGAGGCTGGAGCGAGGAGCCCCTCCAGGACGGTCAGGAGCCAGACATCGGGGTGGGTCTCACCGCGGACATTATCCTGGCCCTCGGCTGGAAGGGATTGGGCGCTGTGCGAGCCCTACAATGCGACCATGTGATACGCGAAAGCAGCGATCCCACAGGTAAGTCGTAGGATCTCTATATCCTTTCGATGAAATTGAAGATCCTTGCCTTCCCACAGAGAACGGCGAACCAAAGCTGGCCTTGCCCTTCGGCCTGACCTTCTCCGCCGAGGAGTCGGATGGGAAGAACATCTCCTACACGTACACCTTGTGGGTGGGCTCCAACGTCACCGAGGCCTTCTCCCTCTCGCTGGTCTCTCCCAAGAACACCAGCTTCTTCAAGGCCATGACCCAGGCGGCCGAAATGGATCCCAGGTGGGTTTTTTTAGGAAGCTCTTCCATATCCGGTATCTTTCTTTTGAAAGCTTTTATGGATTTCCTGGGAAAAAAACTATGCAATACCCGATACCCGTTAAAGCTTTAAAGCTTCTTTATTATAAACCGATTCATAATTGTTCTTAAAATATATTTCATTCCCTTTTTAGATTCATTTTCGAAGCTCGTGAATGGCCAAATGGTCACTATGTCCACACCCTGTACGGAAAGAAGGAGGAGCCGCGAGGGTTTGTATTTCCTTTTTCCAAATATCCTTTAATATCCTTTAACTTATATATTAATTGATATATTTCTGGAATTTAGGTATCATTACTGGCTACTCTATCGGCTG
The DNA here is from genome assembly GCA_035047325.1 of Drosophila vallismaia. Classification (NCBI taxonomy): domain Eukaryota; kingdom Metazoa; phylum Arthropoda; class Insecta; order Diptera; family Drosophilidae; genus Drosophila; species Drosophila vallismaia. The sequence continues at coordinate 6,004,023 of JAWNPU010000025.1, read as the reverse complement.
CCAGAGCTGCCCGATCCCAACAATACGCCTGGGAATCAGCTTATTGCGCCTGTTGGTAAGTTTTTCTTAATTTTTATGTATTTTATGTTTAAATTTCATTTAAAATATATATTTGGAGACCCATTTTATAAACAATAGTCCGAAAAAGGCTTAAAAAATACTGGAAAAAAAACTAAAAACTTCTTAATTCGATAAATTTCCCTTAAAAAGAGTTTCAAACTTTGGGACTTTTTAAAAAATTTCCCTCAAGCTTTTTCATTGTATTTAAAGCAGAAATACGAAAGTTAATAGAAAGTTTTTCTTAAACTTAATAAAAGTAAACAAAAGATCTAGACTTTAAAAACCGTTATTCAAAAAAAAAAAGCTCGGATGCGATTCGTTTCCAATCAATCAGAAAAGGAAAGAAATAGTCAACTTTTGCAAAAGTATTAAGCTCGATTTACAGTAATTTCCGAGACAAAAATAATAAATTATCCGCTATTATTTCTATTTTCTTAAACTTATATTTATCTTATATAGATTATTAATAATACTCCTACCTTTTTACAGGTGTGGACGAGCTAATGGTCGAGGATGGCGAGCACTATCTGTACTGGTACAAGAAGCTCTAAGCACGCGGCCTTAGACGGAGCTGCAGTTGAACCCGCTAAGCAAAGTCGATAAACACCCAGGGCTATAGGACGCCAATATATATACGAAAATATATATATTTGGATATATAGCCAAGTAACACTCACACACACACTACACCGAAAAAAAAAACCACAAACACGACAAGCACACCGGCACAAAAACAAACAAAACAAAAAAAGCACACACCTGCACAAGAACAGCTGAGGGTTTACAGGTGTTTATGTGTGGGTGGGTGACGATAACTTTCTATATAAAATATATAGATACATCGATATAAATATATATATATATATATATTGCATATATATGTAAACTGCATGATAATGGCGTAATCAAAAAAAAAAAAAACACAAGTGAAAGGTCACCCACAAGAAGACACAAAAAAAATACTGATCTCGATTAGGAGGAGCACCTCAGGCCATTACTTATGCATAACGATAACGATAAACGATAACGATAACGATACAAACAAAAACGAAAAACGAAATGAGAATGAAAAACAAAAGAAAGACACTTAAAGAACAAGAACAGGCATCGAACGGTTAACCGTTACACCAAACGGTACCAATCCGTCCGTTTTAGGCTCCCCCGATTTGCTCCGCTCTCAGTGCTTCGCTTGCAGCTAACGGTTATCGATAATCGGCATCGGTCATCGCCAATATCGGCAAACAGTTGTGCGATATATTTTCGTTGCTCATTTGAACAGAGAAACCCGATAACCCCCCAGAAAAACCCTAGAAAACCCCTAGAAAAACCGAAAAAAAATGCTTTATATATAAATATGTTAACCAGATAAGGGGAGTATAGACGAAAAAGGTTAGATTAGAGGTGGAAAAATACTAAAGAGAAGACGGAGAAAGCCAAGAAAGTAACGGCCATCGAGCTAGTCCAAGCGAAGCATGTTATACCAAACACCGTACGTAACAATAAGTGATTGAAAATCATCCTTAGACATACACACCATACCGCATAAATCAATATATACATAAAAAAAATACATGCATATACATAAAAACCAAAAACCAAAAAAAAAAAAACTAGTTTTATATTAAGTTAAGCCAAACAGAAGGCCGTGGCATATTATATAACGATTATACAGGATAACGAAAGAGAGAAGATAACGATACTACCCCAGGACACTACTAGATATATATATATACAAAAGCTCTATGCCTCTCTCATACTTATTCGAATCCCCCATATACATACATACATAATACGAGATCTCTTCGACGACCTCTGACCCCTATCTACCACAACATATACAACATGCTATATTATATATTCTATTCCATATGAGAATAATATTCATCCAACTATTAGTCATCTGAAAACGATCATGCCCTATCACCGATTTCTTCACTTATCACTCGGAACCGCCGCTATCGGAACTTTCAAGCCGTTGATCTTAAACCAAAAAATAATCGAAAATCGTAGATCGTAAATCGATAAACGAAAATCGGAAATCGGGAATCGAGAATTGATTTCGAAAACCTAGCCTAACCTTAACCTACAAACTACTAAACTACTAAACTTGAATCAAAGCAATGAGATTTTTAAGTGCCGCAGCTGCGAATCCAAAACTAAACTAAACATTTACTAACCTAGCGATCGAAAACTAAATCGTTTATATGATAAGCATGAAATTGAGCTTTTTAAATGTGCAGAACCCCAAAAAACCAAAAGAAAAACTTTAGTACACCTAAAAAAAACACACACACACACAGACACATGAAAACACCTCTTACACACCCACACAATGACACAAGTACAGTGAAAAAAAAATCAGCGTAGGATTTGAGGAATGTGTTATGTATGCTATGTTCTATCCAAAAGTATGTCCCTTCTCTATAATGTCCCACTTGTTCTTTTATTGTCCCCAAAACTTTCAGGCAACAGCAGAGTTGTGAGGTAAAAAAATGCGATATTTTCACTTACACTACACGTTGAGAAATTACTGTTGAAAGTGCTAATTATTTCACACTCCTCTGTTGCTAAAATTCAGGCAACAGCAGAGTTGTGAGGTAAAAAAATGCGATATTTTCACTTACACTACACGTTGAGAAATTACTGTTGAAAGTGCTAATTATTTCACACTCCTCTGTTGCTAAAATTCTTATATTCTGTTTGGTGAGTGGAGAAAGTAAGAACAACAAGCGTGAATAAACATCAAAATAATTGAGAACTAAAAACGAGGTGTTTTTACTTACAAAAACCTGTGAAAAAAGTTGGGAAGAATATCATACCTTTATCTTAGATCGTATATTCCTTTGGGTAAGTATATATAATGATCCCATTTCCAGGATATAAGCTTTTTTCGAGTTCAAAAAAGTGCAAATACCGCATTAAAGCCTCAAATAAAAACATGAATGAACAGGAACTTATAAAACATGAGACATCTATAACGTGAAATTTTCTGAGACAAAGTTGGGAAGTAATTTCTATCTTTATCTTGTTTAGATCTTATAATCCTTTGGGTAAGTATATATAGTAATTCCATTTACCGGAAACAAGCGTTTTTCAAAGTTAAAAATAAGTCAAAACCAAGACAGTGGAAATAACGCATTAGTTTCAACAAACAAACATGAATGAACATGAACTTACAAAACATGAGACAGCCATATATTAGTATAAACAACTTTGCAATTTAAAATTCAAGCTTTATTTCTTCTTTTGTTTCCATTTTTGTTAGTTTTTGGGGGAAAATCGATTGAAACAAGGATCTCCCTTTGTTCTTGATTCAGGCAGAAGAATGCATTAACATTTTGCGCTGCATATTATATTATATGAATATAATATATATATAATATGTATATATATATATATATGTATATATATAGATTCGATATTCGTTTGTCTTTGCTACGATTTGAAGAAGGCCGCATAGAGCACGAAGGCAACAGATTTACAACATCAAACACTTTACAAATTACACGTTACGATTACGAATAGTCCAAAGTGTTACAAATATATAGTGCGGGCACCCATACATATACACAAAAACACACACAATCATAACTAGCTAGGAAGGATTCGATTTGGATTAGGATCTTGATCTGGAATTTCATTTGCTTGTCTTGTCTTGCTTTGTAGATATATAGAAATATATATGGGAATAGTAAAAGCGATAGAATCATGATTCATGTATATTGGGAGGAAGCTAACTGTCATCCTTGGGATTGGCGAATTAAATTCAGGGATCTTCAGGGTGCTGGTCCTCAAGCAGTCCTCAAGGATCACTTTCGCCTCGTCCTTTACAGTATATATTTAATAGCTAAATGTTAATGCTTATTTTTACGTAGTGAGGCGAGCGGCTTTGCTCTTCCTTTTTGTTATCGATTAGCGATGAGTAGCGATGTTTCCATCTCGCTTGGATTCGCTTCACATGGCGAAGCTCAGCTGGAGGGCGTTCCTTAGCTCGTTCAGCACCATGGAGCCGATCACCATCTTCTCGCAGTTGACCAGCAGGGTCAGGGCGTCCTCCGTCTGCCACTGCAACGTGAGCAGGACCAGGCTCTTCGAGCTTAGCGTCTGCCCGGCGAAGCAGTGCAGCTGTCCATTGGAAGAGCTGTGCGTGTGCGCCACGTTGATGCACTCCACAACCTTCTGGCGCAGAGCGGACACATCGATTAGATCGGTACGCAGGCCACGGAGCTCGCACTGGTGCTCGTTCATGCCGCGCAGCTTGGCCCGCTCCTCGCGGTGGCAGCTCTCCCCGATCTGGACGGAGCGCACCAGCTCGCCCACCGGCGGCTTCAGTTGCACCCGCGAACTGCCCGCACTGGAGACCAACTCCAGGTCCACGGCATGTGTGGAGTCGTTGAAGTCCAGACCCAGGATTCCGCTGGCCGTCTGCTGCGGCTGCAGGACCGAAACGGGAGCAAACTCATTCAGCTGCATGCCCGCCGGCAGGGTGGTCTGGCCCAGTTGGATGTTGGTGATCTCCTTCTCGCCGCGATTCTGGAACTGCAGTTCGATGGAGCACATGCTCGAGGAGAAGAGGTGGGGCGAGCGGGTGAAGCGGTAGCCCAGCTGCAGTCCATGGCCGCTCACCTTGTTCAGCAGTTCCTTGTGCTTGAACTCGATGTGCGACGGCCCGACCAGCTCCACCCGATTGCTGGCGTGCTGCGGCTGCAGGGGCGCTGCCTGGCCACTGATCAGAGGAGTACCTATTCCTGGATACATATATATAAACCCATCTTACAGTGATTCCACTCTATAGCTTACCAGGTGTTAGGAAACCTCCTAGTGAGGGCGTCATCACAGGACCAATGGGCGGAATATCATCCAGATCCAGGAGGAGATCCAGATTGCTCTTCGAAGGCTGCTTCTCTTGCTTCTCCTTCGGCTTTGACTCTAACTTTTTGGCTTCCTTCTCGCCGACTTCGTGGTCGCTTCCCGAATCGCTTTCCTCGCTGCTGCTGCTGCTGCCACCGCTGTAGGAGGAGGAGTCCCCACTCTCCGATGTCCCAGAATAGCCAGCGGCATTGATATTGTTGTTGGTGGTGGCCTTCTCGGGAGAGGGAGCCGCAACATCGTTGCTTCCAGCATCGATTAGATCGCCCGAGGACTTTGGCTTCGAAACCTTAGGGGGCTGCTCCGTCTTGGCCTTCGCCGGCACCTCCTCCTCTTCGCTGCTGCCGCTGTCATCGCTGTCGGACTCGCTGTCGCTGGTGCCGCTGCCGCTGCTGCTGCCCGACTCCGAATAGGCCGACGACTTGTCCTCGGACTCCGAGAGGAAGCCCTTCTCCCGGTCGCCGCTCTTGTTCTTGCCTCCCCCACCGCTGGAGTCCTTGGAGCGCCCTGCTGGCGACTCCTCGCCCGGCAGCTTCTCCTGCATGAAACCGGCAATGTTGCGCACCGAGGAGTCCGGCGCCAGAGCCGGGAAGGGCGGCAGCTCCTTGTACCCAGCCGCCGGCATGTTCAGGTAGTGCGACAGCGACCCCAACTGGAAGTTGTTGCCGTCCCGGTACTTGCTCTCCGGCACCGGGGCCGGCTTGCTGGCGAGGAACACCTGGCGAGCGTGCTGGCTAAGGATGCTGCTGTTGCCGCTGGCCGGGAAGATGATCTGGCGCAGGAAACGGGCGCGGTCGCGCACATCGTAATTGGGATCGTACCGAGCCAGCGTGAACACGTACTGGCAGAGCAGCGACGTCTGCTGCGGATTCGTAAGGTAGAGCTTAACGCCAAGATTCAACACCTGCAGCTTGACCACGTCCTGCTCGTCCACGAACGACTTGGCCATTTTCCGGAGCACATCCGGCGCTATCAGCGGCACCTTCTCATTGTACTCCCCGATCAGCCAGATGATGGCCGCCCTTGCAGCCGGCACATTGATGTAATCGATCAGCTTGGCCATCTGCGTGATAATCTCAAAGTGCTCGGCGGCCTTGGTTTGGAGCAGTCTTTTGATCACCACCACGCTCTCAGCCACCACATGCTCTGTAAGGGAATAGGAAGGGAATTACCAAAAGGACTAGGACTAAAACTAGGACTACAAACCATCATGGTTAGAGAGAAGGTGAACCAAACCGCTCAGACAGGTCTCGGTGACCTTCTTGATGCTGGAGGCGCACCGCCCGATGGCCTGGATGGTGGCCGCCACAAAGGAACGATCGCTACTCGAAATATAGGTTTGGAATTCGCGCAAAATCAACGAGATGCTGCCCGCCGAGGCCAGGTTGGTGAGGATGTCCAGCTTGAGGAGCTTGAGGTGCGTCGGATCGCTCGTCCGCACGAAGAAGGACTTGAGATGGGGCTCGAAGATGGCCTTGCGCTTGGTGGACATCGAGGCGATGCAGTTGAGCACCACGCTCTGCACCTCCTTGTGGGAGCGCAGCAGCCGGATCAGGGCCTTGGCTATCAGCTGCACCTCGTTCTTGGGCGCCACATGATGGTACAGCTGGGCCACAGCCATCACCACGGAAGCATTGCGCGACTGCAGCAGAGGCTTCGTCTGCCTCAAGAGCAGGCGGTGGTCAACGTCGATGTGGTAGCTGGTTCCCGGGGAGCTGGGCGTGCGACTGCCGCCGTTGTTGGGACGCGACTTGGACTTGGCCTCGTCGTCGCTGCTGCCGTCGTCGCTGTTCGAGGAGGAGGAGTGCGAGGATTCGTCGTAGAAGCGCTCGTTAGTCGGAGTCTCGGCCACGCCATCGGCCAGGTCATCGTCCGCATTGGGATCCACGAACTGGGTGCGGGCATAGCGGGTCAGCATGTTGATGATGATCACCTGGCCCCACTCGTCCACGTCCACCAGCAGGTTGCACAGCTTCCGGTAGTTCTTGTGGATGAGATCCACGCGTTCCGGACAGACCTGCGTGAAAGGATACATTTTAATCATGTTTTAAATTATATTTTAGACAAGACTCTAACCTCGTCAAAGGCCATTACTGCCGAGCCCACCACCAAGGTGGTCCTGTCCGACAGAAGCTTCTCAATGACCATCACCAGTTCGTCCTTTTGGTCCGCGTCCAGGGAGTACAGCTTCGGGATGGCATGGGCCGCCGTCTTTCTCACATAGGGACTCAGATCGGCGGCGCTGTCCCGGATCGCCAGCATCACAATTGGGACAATCATGCTGACGCGAATGGAGGAGAGGACGCGCAAGGCGGAGGCACGAATCAATTGATTGGGATCCTTGAGAGCTCGCTGGAACGTAGAGATGGAGAGCAGGGCCAGGTCCTGCTGCTCCTCGGCATAGCGCACCAGGTAGACATAGACCAGCTTCTTCACTTCGATGTTCTTGGAGACAACGTTCTTGACGACGGCCGGGAAGAGATCGCTGGCATCCCGACCGCGGGCTATCATGCCGATGATCCGCTTCATGGCCTCCAGCTTTAGGCCGTCCTTGTTACTGTCCAACATCTGCTTGAGGTCGTCATGCTTGCGGCCATCGCTCTGGAAAAAGGCGGCACCGCTGGCCGGATCTGCGCCAAACTCGACATCCAGACCCATCTGGGGCCGTTCCACGTACGTGGACATCGCGAACGGATTGCTGGCCGCGTTCTGTTGCATTCTCCTCCTGTGGCTGCTCCGTTTTGCACGGGTGCGTGGGCGTGCGAGAAAGTCGAAAGTTGGCACTCAAAAAAAAAAATACAAATTGGCAACCGTGGCAAGTCCGTTTGCGTTGAAACCTGTGTCGCTCTTGCTATCCTGGAATGTGGAATCTCTGGGGAAATCTCTGGCCACGTCGTGCAATTTGAAACGGGAAACTACGGTTCTGCGGTGCAAGGACAGCCGTAAATTATTTCATTTTCCTTTTTTTTTTTTTAGCTTTCCTGAAGTGTCAAAGTGATGAGAAGCTTTCGATAGATGACTTCGATAGCACCGATGTCTATAAAACCGTTACTTTTTTAAAATACACTTAATTTAGTTATTTCTTAACAGCTTGAACTTACAATTTGTATTAATATAAATATTCAATTATTAAATTGTTAAATGAATCTTCTTTTCCAAAAATTTTGGTATTTTTTAATCGGTATCGAAACATCGACGGTGTTGCCACTTCATAAGAATTGGGATGGAAGAACTGCCATCCCGATCAATAAACATTGCATGCAATTTTTGAGAACGGTATATTTAATTAAATTTTTATTTTATATAATTTACTAAATGCTTAATTTCTTCGATGTATCTCTTACTACAAAAAAGCCATTCAAAAATTAGTATTTTCTTAACATTTTACATTTCCCTTAAATAAGTTTTTATATTTAAGTTTTTAATTAATAGAATTGGCTATTGGAAGATATTTCTTTGTATAGATTTAAATATTATAATCATTGGTATAAACTTAAACATTCAATTAACACTGTTATATTTTTAAAACAAAACAATATTACATATTACAATCTTAAATTTCTTTGTTTTATCAAATATTTTTGTAAAAGTATTCTACATTTTACAATTCGAAGATCTTTATGGGTTAACATTAAAAAAAAAGGATTTAAACAAACTTTAAACTATAAACAATTAAATATTAGTTAAAATATATGTTAATAGGTTGCACATATAGTTAGGAACAATGATCTAGATACGACTGATTATAGGAATATTAAGTAATCAAAATATTTGCCACAGAAACCGATATTTTTCCTGATATTTTATAAGAGTGCAAATAAAACTATAATTTTAACGCAATATTGTGTGGGCTTTTTTAAATTTTAGTTTCCCTGAGACTTCTGTGGCTTCCCCTCATGACATCCAACTCATTCGACGGTTTTCAGCGCTTCCAAAACGGCGGAATGACCACCTCGCTCCGCATAATCCAACGCAGTCAGACCGAGCATGTCCTTCTCCCGCAAACTCTCAAAGTACGGAAGGACATAGCTAATGACATCCGGGTGGCCGTGCAGAGCAGCCACGTGCAGAACCGTCCTGCCCGAGGGATCGGCCTGGGAGAGATCGGCGCCCGCCAGTTGGTACGACTTCAGTCGCACAATGGATCCCCTGGCCGCCGCGGCGCACAGTTGCTCGCCCACGGCCCGCGAGGAACCAGTGAGATGGGCGCCACAGTTGATCAGCAGCTGGATGATCTCGTGGTTGTCGGTTGCCACCGCTTCCAGCAAGGGCGTGCGGTCGTACCGATCCCGGACATGAACGGAGACTCCATTGTGCAGCAGGTGCTTGACGATATCAACGCTGCCCAGCTGGCAGGCCAGGTGCAGGGCCGTCCGCTGGTCGTGGTTGATCCCTGATAGGTCAGCTCCGTAGGCTTTCAGGTTGTTGATCTTCTTGAGGTCGCCCTCGGCCACGGCGGCATTTATCATGGCTGGGAAAAGGGTGGCGCCTAGTTGATCCAGCTCCTGGGGCGAGGACAAGTGCAGGGATCGAGCCACTGCGTCCACCAGGTCGTAGTCTTCTATTTTAGCCGCCGTCACGGAGGTTAGTTCCCCGCGCAGGTTCGACTGCATCATCTGTGGGTGAAATTCAGAATTAAATGAGGATTGCATAAGAGGAATTCCAGTCCAACCTCTTTTTTCACTTCCAAGGACCACTCCGTCTTGCCAATAACATAGGCCAGCTTGGAGAGCGCCGCCTCCGGGGTCATGTCGTAGCCGGGAATAACGCCCACATCGCACAGGACCTTCCCCGTGTCGTAGATCTCGGCCACGGTGCCATTGGGACACTGGGTGCAGTTGATGATGATGACGCCCCGCTCGTCGGCAGCCCGCAGCTCCTCAATCAGATCCTTGCGATTCGAGGGGATGTTACCGGAGCCAAAGGACTGAAGCACCACGCCGCGGATCGGGGGCGCCAGGAAGGCACGGAAGGTGGAGTGCGAAATGCTCGGGAAGATGCGCAACAGACCCACGTTCTCGTCGAGATTCAAGTGGACACAGAACCGTTCAATGCTGCAGGGCCGGAAGATGAGGCGATAGTCCACGTTCACATCAATGCCGATCCTCGCCAGGGGCGGCACATTCGGCGAATCGAAGGCGTCCAGCGTGTTCGAGCTCACCTTCACTGTCCGGTTGCCTCGCATCAGTTTGTGGCCAAAGAAGATGCACACCTCCGGTATGATGTAGTTCCCGGCTATGATCAGGGCGGAGGTGAAGTTGTCCTTGCCGTCGGTTCGCGTCTCGAAGATGGGAATCTGAGAGCCCGTGATGATCACCGTCTTGCCGAGGTTCTCCAGCATGAAGGAGAGCGCCGAGGCGGTGTAGGAGAGTGTGTCTGTTCCATGGAGCACCACGAATCCGTCGAAGAACTCATAGGATTGCTAAAAAAGAAAAAAAAAAACACTTCAACAAGGCAGAAAAATTGAAAGTTTCGAATCAAAATTAGTCCATTGAACTCTTGACTTGGTTAAATGAAAATAAAATAAAGCTACTCGCTATGATTTAAATACAAAAAACTTAAATAAACTAAAAGAAGGCAAAGAAAACAAAAAATGATATTAAAATCGGATTAGGGGCACTAAATTATTCATAAAGTTAATGCAGATTTTGCTTTCAAAGTTCAAAGTTTTCTTTGTCAACCTGAATATCGCTGGCGATTCGGGCCCAGTCGTTCATGGTCATGTTGCTGCTGTCCAGAAGCGGTGTATACTCCGTGATCTGGTAGAGAATCCTGCGGTCCACGCCCTGAACGAGGGGCAGGACCAGAGGCGCCATCGAGGCGGAGGCTCCGAATCTCTGGAGGGCATACTCCTCGTCGTGAATGTTCGGATATTTCCGGATGTGTCGGATCAGAGCATTGGGAATGGGTGCCAAAACTAGAAAATAAACAAATAAAAATAGAAGACTCTTTAATTCAATATTTACTTAAATGCTTATCTTGACTTGCAAACGGATTCGTTGAAGTTTTATCACCTTCTTTAGCCTTTCTCTAATCTCTTAAATATTTGCATTTTTTCTTATCAACTTTAATAAATTTTTAATTAAAAGTGAATTTAAAAATTAAAAAATCACTTCTATACGACAAATACTCTTAGTTTTATGTTGAAAGTTTATAAATAAAGAGTAATCTTGAATACTGTCAATATTTTTGCATTTTTTGTTTATATTTATTTGCATTTTGCGACTTTTTAGGTCGACTTATTTGCCAATCACGATTTTACAAATAAATAATAACTATTTACCTTTTGATAACCTTTTTCCCACTTGTAAACAATTACTCTTCTAATCAGCTTTTGGCTTTAAATCATTGTTTATGGAAACATTTGTAAACACACACGTGTTGACAGAATCTAAATAAATAAATATTTAGTATTCGATGAGAAGTGTCAATTATTTGGGTTTCTTTTTTAACAGAAATACTGATCTATACAAAACAGTTTTTGAATTTAAGGTTTCATTAAGACTTCTATTTCAAATCTCATCTTTGATTCAATTAAAATCTCTTTTGATTGTTTAAAATATCGTATCTTAAAACAAGAAAAGGAACTAAGTTGATTAGTAACTAAGATAAAACTTTATTTTAAAACTATTCAAGTTAATTTTCTAAACTATAAAATACCCGCTACTTCTTTTAAAACATAATTTTGTATCCTTAGATATAAACTAAGACTTAATCGATACAGAATCCTGTTTAAATTTGAATATAGATTCAAAAAACCTTGGAAAAAGAAAGTGTTTTTGGGAATATAGATTATATAGATGGAATCTCCCATCTCCCAGGACTCTTAACCCACTAGCAGACGCCACTAGACACTCCCTCCAATGCGGCCACTCACCACTCCGCTCATTCCGCATCATGCCAATGGTGCCGCCAGTATAGATGACCTTCACCCGGGCCTCCTTGATGTCCTGGGCCATCAGCTTGCCGTCGCTCTTGTTCCGCCGAATGGTGGGACTGGGCAGAGTGGGCGAGGCAGGAGGCATGCCCTTGTCCAGGGAGGTGAGTCGCTCGTGGACCGCAGACGGTAGCCGGACAGCGATGTCGATGGGCTTCGAAGTGAGCGTTTCTGGGGGCGGAGGTGCCGATGCCTCTCTTCCGTTCGTCGACATGGCTGGGTATTAAATAATCCGCAAAAAAATCCGGAACGCCACTAGACTCGCACAAAGTGATTCAGATCTCCCGCTTATCGCTGCAGCTGCCGGCTTGAAATTGAACTGGGAATCGACGTAATCTGTCAATCCATTAACCCGTGCCGGAGCTGTTTGTTTGGCCAGCTCGTTATCGGGCAAATCCGAAGACAATTTCAATTCCAAATCTGAATTCGCGGGGGGCAGCCAGAAAAAAACCAAATGAAACTAGCACGTGGTGCGGGTGTTGCAAACAAATTGCTTCTGGAGGAAATTAAATTAAAAAGCGAATAGACCAAAAAAAAAAGACAGAAGAGCACAATCACCTGAAGGCACTCGTTTATCTAAGAGATAGCTACACGACAGTCATGACTAATCTAATGAAATTCAAATGCTTCGCTCTACACTCCCATTCGAAGCAATGTTTTTTTTATTAGCCAAAAATAAACATTTATCAGCTGGTTGTCTATCGATAGATGCGGTTTTCCCTGTTTAATTTAAGCAGTTTCTTTCAAGATTTATATTGTTTCTTAGTTTACTTTATAATTTCAAGTTTTAACGTTTGTTTTCGTTTCTCTCTTGTGTACATAATGGAAATATTTGACTTGTATTGATTTGTTTACAAATACAGACGTTTTCCCGCCATTTGGCAACGCTGTTTATAGACAAAGTTTTGCCAGAGTGTTAGAAATACTCTGAATTCTAAAAATAAATATTATTTTTTATATTATAGTATTGTCTTTAAAGTTTTTTTTAAGAGTAGAAAAAGGAAAATTAAAAAGTCAAGCCTGTATTTTTAATTTTTAGAACCAATTAGAGTAGAAAGTCTGGCAACAAGATGTTACAAACTGGCAGCACTAAAAGCTTATTGCGACAGTGGCAATCCCTAGTACCGTTAAAAATTTTTAAATTTAAACTTTATCTGTTTGGTTTGGTTTTATATTTGTCTGCATGGTGTTCTCCCAATCACCGATAAAATAATACAGAGTGAAAAAAAAAAATATAATAATACATTAGCTTCTACGGACTACAGTTCGCTGTGGGCGTGGCTGGCTGGCAAATGCGGTTGCAAGTCACGCCAAAAATCAACGCGGTGCTGCATCAACTCATTTTCAAGCCTGAACAGAGACGCCTTCGTGGAGGCCACCTGGTCATCCGCCTTGGTGCCCAGGCGAACGTATTCCACCGGATAACTGGAAGCAGGATTCCACACAGGCAAGCTCGTGGTTACATTTGTGGGATTGGGATTGCTGGAAAAGTGATTTTTTCTTAATAAATTTTAAACTTTCTAAGCTTTTTTTTTTTAGATTAAACTAACCCAGTTGTGGCGAAGCTAACCCACAGTTGGAGCATCAGTTCGCGTAGCTCTAGATCCTGTTTCGTCGGGACGGCACTCACAAAAAGCTCCCTTCCGATGGGGAAGAGGTATTGCAGCTCCTCCGCATGACAAGCTCCATAGAACTCGTTTCGTTCACCTTTGAAGATCTCCGAGAAACTGGCAGCACCCTTGTGATCGAATAGATAAACGTATGTGGAGGCCACATTCTCCTGGGACATGCGAAGACGTAGATACTCGTCAATCCCGGCCACAAACCATCCATCCGAGATGAGCTGTAAGGATATTCATTACCATTTTTTTATGTTTCTTATTTTTTATACAATTTCTCACTTACATCGGTCAGATTCTGGTGATTGGCCTTGTCGTAGTCGTGACCCGCCTTGAAATAAAAGCTTTCAATGCGTTGGGTTATCCTCTGTTTCACGGAATCCTCGTGGTGGTCGTAGTTCAGAACCACCGGGAGTACCTGATCGAATTGTGACTTAAACTCCGCCATGAGATGGGGTAGATTTAGGAGAGCGGCTGTTTTGAGGAGACCCTCTTCGGCGGTGGCGCCCACCATCAGAGGCAGCTGAAGGCCATGCGGTTGGGGAGCCTGGCGAGGCGGTACGGTCAAGAAGGCGCCTTCGTGCTCAGGCTCAATGACCGGAGGGAAGGGAATCATCGGATCAAAGTCCCAGACCTGAGACAAAGCTAAGTATTTATCGTATTCCTAGTATATATTCCCCACTTTACTTACAAACATATCGTACAGGGAGGCGACTACATCCTCGGCTGGCTTCTCCCGCAGGCACTCCAACTTCTCTGGCCAACCTCCGAGGGATCCACAACCCACCAGCTCGGCCAGCTTGGTTGCCCGACTGGCGGCGACGCCCTTGTGTGCCGGTTGGGCCCAGGGATTGAAGTAGGTGCCCGACTGGGCGATGCCACGATGGAGCAGGCCCCTGGATTTTGGCGACAGCATGTGGTAGGTGACACTGGCTCCACCGGCGGATTCACCAAAAACCGTGACACTCTTCGGATCGCCACCAAACGAGGCGATATTGGAGCTCACCCATCGCAGAACCTCCAGTTGGTCCTTTAAGCCATTGTTTCCGGGACAATCCAAGGTCTCCGTGCTGAGGAAGCCTAACGGCCCGAGCCTAAAGTTGGCCGAGACCAAAATCACGTCGTGATCCAGCAAAAAGTCAGGACCGTAGAAGCTACTGACGCCGGCGCCACATTGCCAGCCGCCGCCATGGAACCAGACCATAACAGGCAGGGAATCATTCACTTGAGGCGTTTCCGGGGTGTAGACATTGAGGTACAGGCAGTCTTCGGAGCCCTCGATAACCATGTCGCGGCGAAAGGGATCGCGCTGCATGCAGATGGGGGCGTCCTTCACCGCCAGACGTTCGCCCTCCCAGGCGGCCTTAGCCACAGGCGGACGGAAGCGAAGATCGCCGAGCGGGGGCTCTGCATAGGGAATGCCCATAAATGCCCGCATGTGCCGTCCATTGTGGGTGGTCAGGTGGCGCCCGATCAGCCAGCCATCGTGTGGCAGTCGCACGTGCAGGCTCTGCGAGTTACGAGCTTCTCCCCATCGGAGGGCAAAACAAAGTAAGAGCCCCGCCAAATAGCAGCCACGGTGACCTGCGTTTGTCATTGCGTCCGCGTCCGAATCGAGACTGATTATGTGGGTCCGAAGCTCGGACGGTTTTTAAGATTACAACATCATCGGTAGTGCTGCTGTCCACCAAGCTTCCGAAATGATCTGTCCATCTGTCCATCTGTCCAACCTGCAGCGAACTTGTTTACCAAATTTTTTCGCAGCCCGTCTCTTGCCTCATTAATTCTGCTTATATTTTCGTGTACATTTCTTAAACCAACGGGGGGTACTCTGAAAGAAGCTTTAAAAGCAACTATCATTGTCTAGGAATGGGTTTTTGTATTAAAACAATTAATAATTTGTATAAATCATTTGGTTAGGGTAATTACATAGAGTTGGATAATGGATAATGATTTATATTTTTCTTAAAACCAGGTTTGGTATGAATACATTTAAAGATATATCTGGATTTTTATAGTAATTCCCTTTTTAATTTACAGATTTTTTGAATCATTGCCCAAAAGAGTATGTGAACGTCATGGGATCGGCATCGTATACCATTTTTTGCCACTTAGCATCGTAATCACCATCAACATCAAGCATCGACATCAATGTTTCTCAAGTTTAAAGTTTCGTTTTGGGACACTGCGCAAATTTGGTCGGAATCAGGTAATACCGTGGTTTCAGGCCTGTCTTCTAGGCTATTATATAATGGTTTTTAATTGATTATCATGTACGCATTCAAGTTGATCGAAAAAACTGTATTAGATCATCAAAAAGCCTAGCTTTGAATGAAATACAAGGGTTAAGCCAATATCGAATAATATATTCTATAAGCTATTTGTAGTTTTAAAAAAGTAAGACTTAAGATTGTCCGTTTAAGCCGCTTTAGGCCACTGTCGGCCACTTGAATATTTTCTTTTGGCCAGCACTTGTTGACGTTTTAGTTCCAGTGACAAGGCACATTAGATCATTAGATCGAGCCTCGAGAACGCAACCATACATTATGTATCGCATAATTCCTGTCAGCAGATGCAGATCTTTAACAAGTTTACGTATGTTTAGCCAATTAATAAGAAATCTTAACGAAATGGCCTTGGTATCGGGCTTTTAGGCCTAAGATAATAACTGGTATACGAGTATTCGTATTGGGCCAAGGTTCCAACAGAATGCGTATAATCGAGTGTGGAAGGGAACGTGTCGACCCGATTGAGTATTATGTTAATATAAATTTTATGAATGTGCCCGGCCGTAGTTTATGCATGCATGAAAAATATTTTCGACCAGTCGGCGATCCCCGAAAATAAATCAAAACAAGAAAAAAGCAGAAACCAAAACTTGAAAGTTGGAAAACAAAATAAGCTCCCAACAAAATTTTAAAGTTAAATAAGGGCTAAGACGACTATAAGGTTCTCTTTATAGAATGGGTTTCAAAATATATAGAATATGTGTCTTTCTAGATTGACAGACTTTCCTATAAAAAGAGTTTCAATAGCTTCTACATATTCAAAGAAACTTCCACCATTTCTCAGTTATTTCTGAATATTCCACGTTAGTGTATTCAATTTTTTTGAAGACCCAAACATGAAACCGAAAGCGGAACCCACCTGAACTGACCCGAAATGAAATTAAATAAAATAAAATTAGATGAGATGAGATGAACGGCTTTTAAAAAATGCCTTTGCCTTTGCATTTGCCTTTGCCTTTGGCCTCTGCCTTTTGGCTTTTGCTGCCAAAAAATGCCGTCGAGCTAATAACTGTCTGAGGTGCCCTTTGAACTCTCGAGCTGCCGATGAGCCGGAGAGGAATACTTGGGCCCGAACAAAAATCCGGGCAAGTGGGGAATTTCTAATAGAGCGAGTGGCTCATAACTTTTCATTTGGGCGGAAAGCGCATTTTTTTCATCTCTCATTTTATTTTCATAACTTGAGTTGAAATTACCTTTATGGCGGAGCAACTAATATGCGACAGAAAGGACACTGACGGTTTGCAATATACTGGGAGAAAATCTATAGTTTATACAATATACTTATATTTAAGTAAAAGAGGTTAAAATAGTTTCAATAAGTTTATATCTAAGGTGAAAGGTAAGCTTTAAAGCTATTTAAAAACTTAAGAATCTTGAAAGCCTTTTTAAACATAAAATTATGTATCAATTAATATATCTTAAAGTCTCTGAGATATACCGTCTGCAAGATATAATGTTTGTTATAAAAATAATATAGTATTAAGGATTTTTTCGAATTTATTTCCTGTGTCCTTGCCACATTACCTCATATTTTCCTTCTGGCCAGACAAATGTCCAGGCCGAGGACGTGAATTTATTAAGCTGCAAACAATTTTAATCCACTTGAGTGCCAATTTATCAGACGGCAAAGAACAACAAAAAAAAAGGACTAATGGTCAAGCAAATTGATGAGTGTAACTAAAAAATAGTTGATTTCTGGACACATACTAAATTATATTTCATACGTCAGAAGGACATCGGGAAAAGGAGGATTTCGAATTCGAATTTCATTCTTGTTTAAACATATTTTCGATTTAAATTTTGTTTGCTAAATTTTGAGGCAGATTCTCTTGGCCAGAAAAAAAGGCAAAACTCTTGGGGTTGACAAGAAACCCTTTTTCGTGGAAGGGTTTGCTTGTTTTTGTTTTTTGTATTGTTTTGGAGGTGTAAAAGGGGATTTTCTGGCCAACAGCGAAGCGCAAAAATGTAAAATGATTTATTGAAGGTGAAATATTTATTGTTGGCTTGGATTTTTTTTTAATATTTATTTTGTGTTTTGTTGGCCGATGTTTCGGGCTTTTTGTTTCTACAGTAAACAATGACTATGCGGCATCTTTTGAATTCTTTCCACCTCCTTTCGCCAAAAAAGTGAAATAATTATTAACAAAAACAAGCGCTCATCCCTTCCGCCTTTCAAATATTTATTTATTCAGCGTTTTGGGTCAATTCCTCTGGTTTCATTTAATTAAAAAGAAAAGCTACCTTGCCAGACACAAAAAATCATAAAAACAAGGGAATATAAATTTATAGATGTTTGTTTGTATGTTTTTTTACGGAGGAGTTGGAATGGCCCAGTCACACGCATGGCGGCATGTCCTTGTATTTACTTAGGATCAGGTGGATGGGCTCATGATGGCTCATCCGAGCTTCGTTTTCCCCTTGACTTTCCACCGGATTTTTCCATCCAACAACAATGCAAAGAAGCCGCGGCGACTGGCGAAGCCAAAATTTCAATTTCGCGGTTGCTGCATATTTTCCCAGCCTTTTTCCTTTGACTTTTTTTTTTCACCCCAGCCCCGCCATCCGAACCTGGCCAGGGAGAAGGCCACTTTTGGCAATGGAATTTAAACGAATTTTTAAACAGGCCCCAAAGTCAGTCCCAGTCCCTTTTATTATTATTTCTTTTCCTTATCATCTTTAAAAGCCTAAAACCGAAACGAGAACCGAAAAAAAGTGTAAGCTTAAGCGATAATTGGCCACTAGGAAATGTCGATGATGTCGAATCGAGTCGGAAAATTTCATGAAAATTCATGGAGAATGGAGACTCCGCAGATAGTCGGGGAAATGCAAATTGCCAATGTCCGGAACGGGCTTAGTCGGCTAAGTCCAAGTCCAATAAACCAGAGAGGGAAACTTTTTTCGGCCAGCAGAATGCACAAGGAATCCGGGGTTTTCTTTTCTTTTATTTTTGATATTCCAATGGGCTTATGTCCTGGCGACCTGACATGGATCAGGTTAAGCGTTCGGCGTTCGGCGTTCGAAGGACACAAATTGATATGCAGCAGATGTTGCGAGGTTTACATCCATAATAGTAATAATAATCTGAGTCTGTGGGCGGCGATTGGCTTACTTTCAAGGCGATTTCCAAATACTCTACAGTTTTATAAAATGGGTCTTAAGGAAGGATTTCTTGTAACTATTTCTTTTTTTCATTTCTATCTTTTCTATTAATTAAAGGTTAAAGGACTCCCTGGAAGTTCATGGACCCATAAAGTTCAAGGGTAGTGTCATGAAAATATCAAAATAAATAGCGATGAGGAAATAGTCCAAAGTCAAAATGAAAGTGGCAGGACGAGACAGGCCAAGGAGGAGGAGGAGGAGGACGAGGAGAAGGAGTCTGGGTAGTGTCGAAGCCTGTCAGAGGGATTAGCTCGCCTGATTGGACACGATGTGATTAACTTGTCGTCAACGCGGTTACTCCACTGAACAGAATCTGGATCAGAATCCGAATCCGAATCAGAATCAGAATCCGAATCCGACTTTGACTGTGACGTCGACACGTTCCACAGGAGCTGCCACCACCCCAAAACCAACAAAAGCCACCCAAATCCACCCATTTGCCTTCTGTCCTTTTGCTAAACAAAAGTGCAAACATTGACAGACGGATATAAAGATGGCGGTGGGTGGGGCAGCGATGGAGGCGCCCAGACCAGGACGTGGGCGATGCCAGCGTCATTCCCGGGCCCAAAATTAACCCATTACGCACTCCATTAACGCAGTTCGCCTATGCATGTGGGCCCTGCTAATTAGTTGTGGCAGCTGAGGCTCCCACACCCACACCCAAACCTACATCCTCATCCACCTACATCCACTTTTTCGCAGTACATGTGTAGTTAATACAATTACCAAGGACTGACGGGGAAAAGCCAGTTGCCAAATTTAGTTATTCAGCTCGATTTAATACCAATCCCACGAAAAAACCCTCCATTTTCAAAGGAAAAATTACGAAAGATGGATTAGAACATAAGAAAATTTTATAGGTTTTTTATTTTCTAATTTTGGTTGAGTTTTAAGTTCTTGTTTTTTATAATTATCTTGCTTCCAGTAATTCCTAAACTGTTTATATATTTTAATAAACATTTCTTTTGTATTTCAGATACAAACTCTGAGAGTAAAAAAACTGCGCCCACGCTTTTTTTTAACCATTGCGGGTGATTTTCATTGTTATTTTGTGGGGTAAGTCGGGTGGCTGAATGGCCACCCCTCCGATTTCTCGGCTATATATAATTTTTTTTTCGTTGCGCTCTTTTCAGATTCTTTCATTTCGAGTCAAGTGCATTCTCAAGTCAAGTCTTTCGATTGCCGGCTGCGGATTCCGCGCGAGTGCATCCGAATGCCAGGCATTTGCATGGCCAACAATAACAACAATGGGCTAAAAAAAAAAAAACCCAGAACCCGAGCAGGAGCAACAACAAAATTCTTTGGCCATATGGCTGGCGGACTACGGATTGCGGATTACGGATTGAGGATTGCGGAATATGGATTGCGGGCTGGGTTCCAGATCCTAAAGCTTCGCCCTGTTGGCTGCCCAACAAGTCGCTAACAATCAAGTGCACAATTGCCATGAGGCCCCACGTTTTTTTGCAAGGACGCCAAGGATGAGAACAAGGATAAGTATGAGTTGGAGTTGGAGTTGGAGCACGCAGTCCTGGAGATTGGGCCAAATGGCCGGGAATGCCATTAAATTGCAATTTTATGAGCCGCAATTCGGTTTGATTTACCATCCCAAAATTTATGAGTAGCTCGTATTTAAGGACCTTTTAATTACTCTTGATAATTAAGGGAAAACGAAGTGATTGTTTTATGATATCCGGTACTTTTTGCCAATCTTGCTTAGCTTGGAAATTCTATGATGAATTACTTCAAAATTTAAACCAGCAATGGAAAAGGAATGAGAGGAATTGATGGTCAACTGTTGAATGAATATTTACACAATTAGAAGGAATGTTTAGGAATGCTAATCCTCAGCTGGCAAGGACATTTCTTTGAAAAGCTGTTGAATTTCAAATCCTGAAGCTGTGCTTTTCGGACGGAACACGTCCGCTTCTTTATCCAATTATGAATTTTTTGTCATTACGCCATGGCCATGGCAATGGCAATGGCAATGGCAATTTCTGCTTCCGCAGATTGACTCCCACACCCACTCTTCATCTGGGGAAAAAAAACAACCATCCTCCCCCACTAACAATATCTCATTTAAACATTTCCAATCCCAGTCCCTTCGGTTCAAAATTTTCTCTCCTCTGCGGCGACAAAAAACGAACGCAAAAATCTCATTATGATTTCATTTCGTTCAAATGAAGCTCTCGTGCTGGGACTCTGCATCCGCATCCGCATCCGCAGTCGTGACGGTATCGGTGTCCTCGTTCTTGTTCTCAACCTCATTTTCGTCCTTGTCCGGCTGCCAGCGGGTGGCACATGCCATGCCACTCGCCCCATCCACTTTTTCCACCTCCAAGTCAAAGTCCACCTTCTAGTCCCAGCTCCTGGTCTCATGTGTTCCACGGCTGTCCGGCAATTGCCGCTGTGGGGCATCCTGCAGCCCAAAACCAAAACATAACACAAAGTATTCAAGAAAAACATCGCAAGATTTTCTATTTACAATTTTCGAAATACTCTGTTTTTGGTTAAAAAATTATTAATATAGAAGGAATAGATAAAAATGTATAATTTAAAGGTAGTTTTTATATATATTATTATTTTTTATATTCTTTACAAAATTTTCTCTAAAATATGGAAAACTTTTTTAGAAAGCGTATGGAATATCCTGAATCGGAAGCTGTTTCTGCCTGTGAATGAGAAGGGAGGGGGTGGCATTAGAAGAAGGAGTAGGGGAAGGTCCTGGAACAGGAGCTGTTCCTGTGCCGCGACTGCCGTGGACAACGGATAAGGCGATAAATTTATTTTAAAATAAAATTTACTTCCCCACTGTTGACTGCGTCTTCCCCTCACCCCTTACCCCGCCCCCATCTACTTGCCCCGCCCACTTTCTCCCACTTTCACCCACACATACACCCTCCATGTTGTGCTGTTTAATTTTGTTTGCTTCTCAGGCGAGATCCTGTTTAAATATGTATTTTTTTTGTCCTACCTTGCTTGGTTTTTGGGTTTTTTTTCCTGTTGTAGCCGGCCGTTGTCCTTGTTGTCCTTGTCGTCCTTGCTGTCCTTGGTGTCCCCCAGCCGCGTTGTTATTGTACCTTCTGCTTACCTTAACGGCAAAAAAATATTGTTTTGTCCTGCCGTATTTAAATTAAAATGTTATTTATGTCAGCTGTTTGATTTCTTAACTTGTCCTTGCCACCACCGACTGAGCCACTGAACCCACCACCATCCACTGCCCATTTTGCACCACCCCCTTCTCCATGCGACAGCGCATTATTTTTCAAGATTTTTCCTTTTTTTTTGGTGTCCTTCCTGGACTGGCTTTCCTTTTGTTGTTGCATTAGAAAGTCGGAGAGAAAGTAAGCGGCTTAGTTAGTGTTAAACGGCTGGTAGCCATGCCCCAAGGCAGCAGTGGGCGGGGGCAGGTCAAGTGGGCGGGGCTAGGTCAGGGTGAGGGGCTAGGCTGCTGCCACACATTCCTTTGTTATTTCTTCAAGTGGCTATGAGAATGGTTCAATCAGCTCCTTCAATCACAAGCTTAAAAAGAAGTCTATTCAAACGTAAGTGGCTTAAAAAAAGGACATACTTTTATTTAAATATTTTGTATAATTTTAAATACGATTGACAAAACAAATTTAACCTTTAATTATTTTATTCAAAATTATTCGTGGCTTGGAAAGAGAATATTTGCAAAAACCTGTCCTTTGGACAAGTCCTTTTAAGAAATGATTAAACTCTGGCTTTGAATTTCCGCTTTAGTTTTATGTTTTATAAGACAATAGAATGAAGTTATTCATTTTATAACCCTTAACTATTCCGCATGTCCTTTCTACGTGTCCTTTCAGTTAGTTTTAACCCTTTTTTGTGAATGGGTTAATCTTTTATGGGCGCACTCGACTTGATCCCAATCGATGTTCACTATTTGGCCCAAAAAACAGAAGACACCTTAACCCCGAAACAAAGGACCTCGCACACACATACGATGTCCTGCGAGCTGTGAGTGTGTGCGAGTGTGTGGGGTTTTGTTTGTTTTGTGAGGGGGCGGCAAGTGTGCGGCTCATTTGTCAGTTCGTTCGCTTGGATAATTGTCCTGCGATAAACAAAATTAGCAGCAATTTACGCGAAAATAGCAGAATGTCCTGAATGTCCCGAATGTCGTGATTGTCGTGGAACGGCCAAACGAACGGCGACAAATGCCATCAGCAGCGTCATCAGTACAAAAACACATTTTCTCGCCGTCTGTGAATGCGTATCCTGGCGTATCCTGGGCCAAATTTATAGTGCCAGGATATTCATGTGTGTCTCTAGGATTGTGGGGTTGGTCCTCTTCTCAACTGGAGCACAGGATACAGGCTACAGCCTACAGGATATTCAGGCTAAAAGGCTACACCACTCCGGACCCTTCAACATTCGTTATAGTTTTGATGAGTGGCATTAATGAGTCTCCGTCTGTCTGACTGTCTGTCGCCAAAATCGGGGGTTGACATTAATGACACCCACACATGGCATCATGGCATCCAATTTGACAGTCAACACGACGACAAATTAGTAAAATCAGAATCACAACCCGCCCCCATCTAGGATATCTTCCATAAACCGAGTAGGTTTTTTTCCAAAAAACAGCTTTTCAAAATCCTAAAACCTTCCTTAAAATAATCTTTATATAAATTATTATCCTCTTTTTTAAAGAAACAAATGAATTTTAAACGCCTTTAAGAAACGAGAAGAATGGAAGGGACCCCCTTGGATAAATAAAAATGTCCGAGAAAATCTTGTTATTTCGGCAACAATCTTGACGCTAAATCTGACTGCCCCGGGGCCACTTAACCCACTACTGCCCGTTGTGTAGTTGAGCCACCCCAAGTCCTGATCCCACCCACCACCAGCTCCAGTTCCCTGTCATTTTCCGTGTCCTTTTCCAGCGATTCGGGCTATCGGACTCTATTAAAAATGCTTACAAATGCGCTTAGCAGTGGAAATAAATCTCCATATGTGAGATGACAGCTTCGACTGGATATTTGGTAGGAGAATTTTCTACTAATATAATACTATATATATTCCGATTCCGATTTCTCGATTCTGATTCCTATTCTCAGCAGATCTGGGCTGTCACTTAAAAGCCATAAATAACTCATGGCCCCGCCACATTTCGATTTCTGTCGATTCCTATCGCCTGGCAAGAGATTTGCCACAAGGACTTTTCTCGTTCCGCGTCCTTCGTCCTGAGTGAGGTTTTATTTTTCGGTCAAAAGCAGCTGACGCCGCTCACAGGACATTGAGGCTAGTGGAGAGAGGAAAGGGTCTGGAAGTGGTTTATCCCAGGATATGTAACTACTTCACCTTCTTCTAGTCTCTTCGCGTTGAAAGGACTCTTTTTTGGTAGTATTTAAAGTCCTTGAATTAAGAACATAATTAAATAATTAAAACCCTTCTTAAACCTTTAATAGACTCCTTTGGCTGGAGTTCATCGAAGTCCTTGCCGCAAGTTCAATATTTGCATTTAAAGTTGAAACAGATAACGGGAACAGAAATCCTGGCACAGGTGCAAGGAGCATATGGCGCAAGGATACACCTGGCAACAATAAGGACTCCCCAGGACCGCCACAAAGGAGGACTTCATTTCGCAAATGTGAGTCTGTTTTTAAGGGGATAGAGAATTTTACTTAATTTTATTATAAAACCAAAGAACGGCCAAGGGGCAGGAGCAGAAGCAGGAGCAGGAGCAGAAGCAGGAGCCGGAGCAGGAAAAGGACGAACAGGACTGGGGTCCCCCTTGAATTTTATCCTGCAGCTGATAAGACGGCAGCGTCTTGTGACTTTGACTTTAATGACTGGATTTATAGGTCCTTGGAGATAATCTCGGCCACACATATAGACAATCCTGAGGGGGGGATTGCTGTTTTGTTTACCAAACTGTTTTGGGGGACGGGAGATTGTGGAGTGGGAGCGCGGAGGACTCTAAGGGGGCGTAGGACCTCCTCGTTGTTACAGGGTAATTAACATCAAAGCCCGACAAAGCTCATAAAAAGAAGCCAGCAGCTAAAGAGCCGGCGAGATAAACAAGCTCACATGAGAGACTTCTACGGATCCGGAATCCAGAATCCGGACGACAGACTTCGGACTACGGACTACGGAATACGGAATACGGATCCGGGTAAGGACAAAGGACACCAGAGCGATGGTGGCACTGCAAAAATATAAACACAACAAATACAAAATAAATAAAGTGTTTTAAATAAGTTTTTGGGAATAAAAATCATACCTTTACTTTTTCGCTGCATTTTAGGAGCTTTTTAAGGTAACTCCAACTAATTTTTTCCGGTGTAGAGTGCTAGGGTGTGAGTGGTGTGGCTGGCGGTGGGCTAGTGGGTGGTGGGTGATGCGTAGTGGGGGGTAGTTTGGGGAGTGGAGGTCATCAACTTGTCTGGAGTGACGACGTGAACGTTTGGCGACTATTCCCGGCACCTCCTGCTCTTGGTCCTTCCGATGCTGTTCCTGTTTCAGCTCCTTTTTCCCTGCCAGCACTTCAGCGTGAAATAATGTTGACAGCGCCAAAAAGGATGCTAGACACACACACACACACGAACACACGTGTCACAGGAGGCTGAGACAGATGTGTGTGAGTGGAAGTGGGTGTGTGTGAGTAGAAAGGACAATGATGTGGCACGCACATGCTTGAAGCAATTAAAATCAGATAAGTTATAGAAAATGGCCTGTCGTCGACATTTAGACATGGAGCGCCGCATGCAGAAATTAAAGGGAACAGAAAAGAGCAATACAAAACCATATGACACTATTTTGGGGATTAAATATACTTATATATTTTGGATCAAGGAAATAATAAAAAATTGTTGAAAACTATTAGAAATCCAACTCTCATAGATGTATTATCTTTAATAGCAAGTATCAACATTTTTTCGTATTAAATAGTTGGAAATTAGAATAGTTTTTAGTCTCTTATTTAATGGTTTTTTATATTAAGATCTATTTTTTAGAAATAGTGTCATATTGGTATCGTTAAGACCCAAAAGGTAGCTCTGGGGCTGCTAGTTCGTTTCGTTTCCTTTTAGCTTTGGGTCCTTCTGTCCGTCTGTCCTTTTGTCCTTCTGTCCGTTTGTCCGCTTGTCCGCCTATCTGTCTGTCCGTTGTCTTCCGTTACGTTGCGTTACGTTTGTCACGATGTCAGTGCCACGCCCCCCACGCACCTCTGAATGAACCTTCCGCCGGCTTGACAACCGTTCCGTGTGAGTATCGGAGTTCGGGGGATCCCTTCTTGGGGCTTCTCCTAATGAATTTCAACGAGCGCTGCGAAACTGCAAAGTGCCAGTGCAAAGTGACAGCCAAACGAGCAATCCCCACAAAAAATACCACCCAAAAACACTGACAGAAAAGATGAGATATTTAATGGAATATAAAAATAATCTCTCAAGAGTTGAGAGTTCACAGTTCTTCAGCTTAACTTAGGTATAATTTTTTTCAGTGCACACATTTCCACCTTTTACGTACGTGTGTGCATAGGTGTGAAATATTTTTCGGGTTCAAATGATGGTAAACATGGAGACATGGCATGGCATGGCATTTGTGCAATTCGCACCAAAACCTCCTGCCACCACCCCACGAATAACGAAAAACACTCAAACTTCACACTCACTTTGCCATTCACATTCACGATTTCAACTCCCAATTGCAAACTCCAATTGGAATTGGTTGGGTTTGGGGTTGGTGACGATGGCGGAGTGGGTGGTAGCGGTATGGCAATGGGCAGGGGGCAGGGGGCGTGCCAGTGCTGATGTATTCATGGCCTTGACGTTAACGGAGTGACAAAGTTCGCACCCTTCAGTGTAAATGCGAAAGTACCAGAGAAGAATCGCATTGTTTTTAGGTTGAAGCGCTTTTTGGATACACTTTTCGATTAAATAAAATAAAAGGGAGAAATATTTAGAGCTTTTTGAGCCCCAGAAAACATTGAAAAAAGATAAACTTTCAAACTTAATTTTGGAATTAAAATAATTAAAATTTGATTTTTTCGATTCATTAAGTACTCCCTATGAGAATCGAGGAGGACGGCGCTGTTATTTTAAATTAGTATTTTATTTTTAATTAAATAAATTTATACCAAACTATAGTATGGAAAAATTATTGAAAATTATTATGGTATATTTTCGGTTCATTAAGTACAACTTTTGAGAATCGAGGAGGACGGCGCTATTTTTTTTAAATTATGAATATTTCTTTATTTAATTAAATTTTTATAAAAAATAAGTGTGGAAGTTTTTTATAAAAGGATATCTGACAAACTACCTTAAAAATTTTCAGGACCTTCTGTAAGGACATCCTCTAAAATGCTATAAAAATCAAGGACCTTTCAAAATATGCCTCTTACTCCTACTGATGGCGTTGATGGGTCTACTTTGCGGTGTGAAAGAGAGGGGAGGTTTGGAGCCTGACCAAAATGTGAATCCTTGGAATGTCGGAGACCTTGAAGGTAAGTTGCTTTCCATAATATTCCTAATTAAATTATGTCCTTGAAGTTCTTGTCATAAACAAGACTTTGGTTATTGAGAAATTTTAATTTTTTAAACGATTTAATTGGACTCTATCCCGTCTTAGAGATATTTAATAAGTAGTTAGTTATGAAAATTTATCAAATTGAACTGAATTTATACGCAAATATTCAATTCACTGAGTTGGAAGAGTTATAATCCCATAAATTTATCCTCGACGTTTGGAAAGGCCAATCAGTTTCGGTTTTTTGTGAAGTAGTTCAAGTTTCCAGACAAGTAGGATCCATTCCATCTCATTTTCGTCCTTGTTTTTTTTATTGTTTTTTGTGTGCTTGAGGTGCGAGTGTGTGTGCTCCTGAGTAGTCATCCTTGTAGTCATCTGTGCCATCTTTTGAATGCAACTCGCATCACCATCACCATCAGCATTAGCAATCTGCATCTACATCGCCATTTCCATACACATTTTCATTTTTACACTGGAAAAAAAGGACATTTTTCCTGGGCATCTCCCTCGAAAAATGCGAATTTTCGAATGCGACGCACTAGGAAGTCTATATCTTGGCCAAAAGTCATCCGATTCCTAAGCGGAACACCTCAAACGTTTTGTGGATCGATTCCGTATCAATCTGCATCAAAATCTGGGAAAAGAAAATTTTTTCGAAATGTTTCAAAATTTTGTGGGCTAACCCCTGTGAAAATTTAAAAAATTGGAATTTTCGAATATGTCAACCTGGGAAGTCTATATCTTGGCCAATTCTTATCCGATTCTTGAGAGGAATACCTCAAACGATTTGTGGATCGATTCCCTATCAATCTGCATCAAAATCTGCAAACAATAAAAATTTTCGAAATTTTTCAAAATTTTGTGGGCTAACCCCTGTCAAAATGTAAAAAATTGGAATTTTCATATTTGACCTGTTCCCATGGCTATATCTTCGCCAATTTCTATCCTATTCTTGAAAGGAATACCTCAAACGTTTTGTGGATCGATTTCCTATCAATCTGCATCAAAATCTGGGAACACAAAATTTTTTCGAAATTTTTGAAAATTTTGTGGGGTAACACCTGTCAAAATGTAAAAAATTGGAATTTTCATATTTGACCTGTTCCCATGGCTATATCTTCGCCAATTTCTATCCGATTCTTAAAAGGAATACCTTAAACGTTTTGTGGATCGATTTCCTATCAATCTGCATCAAAATCTGGGAACAACAAAAATTTTCGAAATTTTTCAAAATTTTTTGGGCTAACCCATGTGAAAATGTAAAAAATTGGAATTTTCGAATATGTCAACCTGGGAAGTCTATATCTTGGCCAATTCTCATCCGATTCTTGAGAGGAATACCTCAAACGATTTGTGGATCGATTCCCTATCAATCTGCATCAAAATCTGGGAACAGAAAATTTTTTCGAAATTTTTCTAAATTTTGTGGGCTAACCCCTATGTCTCCTTGGGAAAGCTATATCTTGGACAAATTAGAAATATTACCAAGGTTTTCTCTCAGTGCGGGACACTTCAACTGCATCAGTGTTTTCCACATTCGCTTGTTGGTTTTTCCAGCTGCTTAGCAATTTTTCGTTCGACGTTTTTGGTTTCTTTGCATTTGGCCAGGATCCTCCAGTCTCCAGTATCCAGTCTCTGTTCTCCATCCTCCATCCACCATCCAGCATCCTTGGCCATTATCCTGACAGGCTTTTGTTGATTTCTAGCTGACTGGGTCCCCACTTCTCCTCCTGTCTCTCGTCCTTTAGCTCCCTCTTTTTTTTTTTTGGACCCCTCGGCTACCTTCTTCATGCTTTCTTCCTTCCACTCGCTTTTCGTGTTTTTTTTGCTGGTTTCCTTTTTTTCCCGTACAAGTGTTATTGTTATTGTTGTTGGTATTGTCACTGCGGGGGAAAACCAGAAAGAGACAGTACCAGTGGGGCAGAAAGAGAGAGAGAGAGAAAGGGAGGCCCCATGCGGGCATCTTGAATGCCCCAACTCTGTGTGCGTGTGTGTGTGTGTGTCTGAATTCTGATTGGACACATCACCCCCACACACACACATGCGACACCCACACCCGCACACCCGCACCGCACACATGGACACTCGGAGGCTCCACCCACAGATGGCGCTTTTCTTTATATAAAAATACATATGTACACACGTGTATATAAAATACACGCGTCTGATATATAAGAATTTATTTCCATGTGTGTGTGTCGAGGGATCCCTCGGCTGACGTGTGTGTATTTTTTGGGCGCAGGGGGGTGGGTGGAGTTGTTGGCCAATCCCAACCCCCCAACCCCGCCCACCAATACAACAGATAAATCGATTCCTTTCTCGTCCTTTCGTTTCCTATCCTTTTTCTTTTTTTTTTTTTTAGTTTTTTTTCATATCCATTTAGTTGATTTGTTGCCAAAAAAAATAAATAAAATCTCAAATATATGGCTTCTAATTAAATTAAACCTGAAACAACACATTGCTAATGGCATTTTGTTTTAATGAAGGTGAAAACTTTTCACAGCCTTTCGAATTTGCTTTAACTTTTGATTTAAAAAAACTAAAACAAAACATGATTATTATTTTATATTAATTTTAAACTAGTTTCTTATGTTCTTGATTATAATCGAGAATTATTTCTTTGACTATTTATATTTCATAGAAAACTTTCACCAACTTGAAATGTTAAAAAAATTCCCTAGCAATAAATACCCGATACCCTTAATGAATCGAAAGAAAAGTTCCATTATTTTAATGTGAAATATTTTGAAGTTGCGATTTTGGAGTTGGTCTTTCTGTAGATTAAATTTCCGATTTTTGTGAATCGTGCAGGATGAGGCCTAGCAAAGGGTGGGGGCGTGGCAGGACCTGAAAACGGGCTAAGACTAATTTGGCATTCCGCTGGCAATCGCCAGCAAGTGGAGCACGAACTCGCAAAAACACAAAAACACGAAATAAGAAAAACACAAGGATAATACTCATCCAAGGCGCTCACGAACCGAACTTAATGCGATCATGCACCAGAAGTCCAAGGTGCTTGGTGATTTTCCTCCTTTTTTTTTGGGGGAACTTTGGGGTACTACTATATTCCTTAGTTTTGTGCTAACTGAAAGATGTTGGCTGCTAACTGCTAAATGGTAACTGCCAACTGGTAGGTGGTAACTGGTATACTGGATTGGTAATGGTATTGGAATTGCTGGACCTGCTGCTCCTGATAATCCTGGTGAAAAGTTGAAAAGAGCAAAAGGAAATGATTTCATTACCAGACACGTTCCAATGCACTGGAAATAAATTTGTGGGTGTATTCTATCAGCTGTAAGAGTAGCGGGTATGAATTGTAACCACAAAGAGTATCGGGTATGAATATTTAACATTATTTTCTTTATTTCATTATCTTTGTAATAGTTTTAGGTGAATAGTTTCAAGTAAAATATATATTTTGCAGTACATCGAGGCTTTGAAGGAGGGGATTAAAAGAGAGTGTGGGGATTGTACTTGTGGGTGTGGGTGTGGCTGGGGGCGGGGGCGGGGGCGGGGTTCAAAGTGTGCGTAAAGTCTTGGGGCCTTGGGTCACGTACGCTTTTATTAAGCCCGTGGAGCGTAGCGGCATTGATTACCAATTCAGCGGTCATCTAATCACGGACGAGCGGCGGTCTGCGGCGGAACGTGCTGGCCGTAGAGCCGTACACTATATGTTTACCGTTACCTTTTGAGATAAAGATAAAGCTGGAGAGAGAGAGAGGCAGCTAATTAAAACGCACTAAAGCGACTGCAAAATGCTGCGGTGACGGGGAGATTGAGAAGTTGTCGGATTAAAGGGGGGGTTGGGTTGGATTGGCTTTTCCTCCCACTGCCATTCCCACTCCCGCTACCAACCTCCCTTCTCTAGTAATTGTGTCACACTACCCATGCGCGAATTATGAGCCATAATTTGTGCTAGCGCCAAGTGTCGCCAGAATCCTTGAATACCCACCGAGTCCTGCTGGCTGGCTGGCTGGCTGATCCTGGTTCCTACAAAGTCGCGACAAATGCGGCGGCAATTTAGTTAATTGCCTGCAATTATCCTAATGAGCGCCTTGCCTTGGCTTCGTCCTGCCAACAAAAACAGCCCCTTCCCACCTCTCCCTTCTTCTAACCTCGTAACCTCTAACCCCCTCTGTTCTATTTCTCAGCCGTATATCTTCCCCCGAAAACTGACTTATTGTATTTATGACCTTATGGCGTTTTGTCATGCATAAAACAATTAGGGCGCTACAGTGAAAACTAACAAGACAGACACTGACTGATGCAGACAGACAGTCGCACTTCGGTTTTGATTAAATAAGTTTGTTCCAATATTCGAATGACAATCTGATTGAGCCAGGAAATCAATCAATTGGCTTTGA
The DNA here is from genome assembly GCA_035047325.1 of Drosophila vallismaia. Taxonomy (NCBI): domain Eukaryota; kingdom Metazoa; phylum Arthropoda; class Insecta; order Diptera; family Drosophilidae; genus Drosophila; species Drosophila vallismaia. Next base: position 5,972,237 of record JAWNPU010000025.1, on the reverse strand, counting down.
AGATCTCCAAATCTGATGGATTTTGAAAAATTGTTTTAAAAATAAACAATTTATGTCATTTACCGACAAAACTATAGATTTTTGGTGCTCTATTTTATAGAAAAATAATTTTCTGTAAGACGTTTACTTGTTTCCGGTTTTATACTTACTGTACGGTAGAGCCTGGCACCTGTCCCCGCCTGTCAACTGCACCATCAAAGCCAATTCCCCAAACTCCGATTTATATATTCATATTTTTGCATATATATCCATTAAATAGTTTTCAATCGAACTGCTGGAAGTCACTCCACCTCGCAGAAACCTTCAAATGCAATTTTGTCAAATTTGATGATGTGAAGCAAAGCCATTTAAGAACCACACCGCGGGGTTTGGTAGCGGTGGTGGTGTGTGGCGTGTGTTGTGGGTGTGTGGCACCGCCAAGGTGGTGCAGACACAACCGCAAGGATTTGCATGTGCTCCTGACATGCCGTTAGTCATGCGAATGTGTAAGCGTGTGTGGGAGTTCAGAGTTTTGCCGTGTTTCGTCCCAAATGACATGCCATTTAATGTTAAACTTTAATGTTTCCTTGTAAGTGAAGTCATAATTTTGTCAAGCGGTGTGCGTCATTCAGCCAGATATGCCACCCACAACTGCCTACTTACCACCCATTGAAGGAAACAGCCTCGCATTCGGTGCCCCATCGAAGGCCGCAGCACAGGTGGCAATATTTACGCAGTTCACTTGCCTCACCTTGACAGGATACACTGTCCAAAATAAATTCCCTTTAAATAGGAAGCACTTCAACATCTATTAAAATATTACTAGGGAAGGATTCTTTATATCTTTATAGTTTTAGAAATTCTATAATTTATCCGTTAATGAAAACCTAAAATTATTTCCCTGTGTGTCCTTTTTTCCTCTGCAGTCGACAGTCTGTTGTTATTTATATGTTTGGAGTAAGTCCATTCGAAGGAGCAAGTGTTCTGGAGAAATGGGGGGGCCCAGGACTGGCGTTGACGGTAACGACCTCATGAAATAATGCGCCAAGTGGCGTCCCGTCCTCGTCCTCGTCCTCGTCACCGGCTCTGCCTTCGCCAAAGTGTTTTATGCCATAATATTTATCTGTACGAGGATTTTGGGGGTATGGGTATGTGTGGGGCCCCCTCATTATGGAAATCGTGGATTTGCCAAATGCCTGCACGATCATTTGTCATTCTTTTTTACAGTCTCAGTCTGCTACAACTCGTATTTTTTCTTATTTTTGGTTGCTAACCCCCCTTGAGCCTTGTAAATTATTGAAAATTGTTTGGTGGGCGATTCGAGAGCATCATGAATGAAATATAAGCCAAGCCACAGGCTGTCATAGAGGCTTTAGCCGCTAAGTGGCGAGTCCTTGTCGTCCTTGTTTCCCCTGGATTTATAATGTGTGAGTATCGCATCGCATCGCATCCGAAACAAACGGGGATGTGGTTGCGATTTTTCACGATTTTTATGGCGACACTTTGCGTTGTCTGGGCTGTCGGAAAATTGCAATCGAATGATTGATCAGCCGGGAAATGGAATTGCTAGTTTGGGAATACACGAACATCATTTTCGCTACAAAGTTTCCCAAAAATTCACTTTGCCAGTTAGCTGAATAATTTATGCTTTGGAGAATGAGTTTTTATTTGTACTTTGGGGTATGCCACGAAAGCGTTGATAATGAAATAAATAGTTCAACATTTTTTACATGTCCTTATCATTAAATATTATATCGTTTTAAGTTTAAATTCGATACTTTGTCTTCAATTACTTCTAAATGCAACCATGCGTTGTTGAAATAATGGAATGAAACATTATGTGTTAAAGAAATAGATATTAAAACAATTAAAATGATTGCTTTTAATTAAGAAACTCAAAAAATGTGTGTATTAAATTTCAGTATCAATTAAAAAGCGATTCAAGATGCCTAAAATTTACGCACTTGGCCCAAAAGTCGTCGACACTTATCGATTTTATTTATCATATTTCTTTTGGCGGCTAACGAAACCCTTCGCTTGCCACGCCCACTTTTCTGGGAGTTTCTGGCCCAGAAGTTTGAGGCACTTTGAGGAACTTTTCAAAAACACAAACACAAAACTTTTGAGGTCTATAAAACCACTCGAAGCCGCCGTCGCCAAAGAAGTTAAAATAAAAAAAAATTTATAAAACACAACAGAAACTTTTGCGACGCACTAAATTTTATCATTTCTGTTGCTCTCCTTGTCTTTCGCGGCAGCTTAGACGCTGCTAAATCAAAGCAGAGGAAAAAAAACAAAAAATAAAAATAATAAAACAAAAAATAGGCCAACTCTCACGCAACTCTTTAAAGCTGCCACGCCCTCCAGCCCAGTTGCCGCCGCCGTCGCCGTCGCCCCCACTGATATCAAAAAGTTTGCAATTAGGTATTGTCAAAAGTTTATTGTTGTTGTTCCGAACTTTGGCGACGACGGTACGGCCTAATAATAATAATATGGGAATATGGGAAACGAGTGTGCTTAAGTTTTTAAAGCCAACGAAATGGAAATGAAGAGCTGCATTTTGTTTTGTTTTTGCCGAAAAGCAGCTGATTTGTGGCTTTTTCGTTAAAAAAAAAGTAAGAACAGCTGTTGAAGTTAGGTTAGGTACGAAGTGGAATGAAACACCGCGGAATGAAGTGGGAAAAGCAAACGCCGGCGAAAAGGCGGCCAGACCAAAAACTTTTGTCTCAAACAAAGTTTCCAGACTGCAAACGGGGTAGGGGGAAACGGAAATATGGGGAAATAGGCGAGAGGGATAAGAAGTTGGGCGGAACGGGAAAGAAGAAACAAAGAACAAGAACAGTTTAAGCCTTTCACTTTTACCGTTATCATCTTATGTTGGGTAAATTCTTTTTTTTATGATAACTCTAGTTAACTCTGATAACTACTGAGTTTTGGGTATTCTGAATATTTGATCTATAGATCTTTAGAAAAGAGTTTTCTGCATTTGGAGATATTGAAAAGCCTTTTAAATATTATTTTAAGTATTTTCCTAATATATTTTTAGCATATTCCTTTAACAAATGTAGCATTAAAACATTTGAAGATTTGTTTTCCGATTCCAATTCCAATTCCATTTCCGGTTCCGTTTCAACAAATTTTTTTCGTTCCGTGGAGTTAAAACTTCGTTGAGGTCAAAGTTCAATGCTCGACGCACCGCTGCCCGCCACTTTTCGTAATTTTGTATAAAATTTTGCTTAAAACTGGCGTAAGTTAAAAATTTGTTCTTTTCTTGGCCAACTTTAGAACAAAGTTTCTGTTTTCCCTCGCCCCGTCTCGCTCACTTCTATGTCTGTCTCTTTTGCTCAAAAGTTAGGCCATGACGGGGCGTAGGTCGAGGAGGGGGCGGTGAAGGTAGAGGTGGGCGTGGAAGGGGTTTTTGGCACGCCTTAAAGTTTAGTTGCTGGCCGCCATACGCAAAGTTCTTTGGGATTTTTCTTTTACAGTTACTTTTCCCAGTGTCAAGGTCATTGCGAAGTTTTGTTGTTGTTCTTCTTGTTCTGGTTCTTGTTCTTCGTGTTATTCTTGTTGTTGTTTCAGTTATCGCTTTTTTTACTGTTGTTGTTGTTGTTGTTGCAGTTGCTCATTAAATGCGTAACAGAAACAAATCCGGAAAAGCGGGGAAAAGCTGGAAAGTTTGCGGGTAGCAAGGATCAAGGTCACCAGAGGCATTATAACCCGATTCTCCACCAACTTTCCATGGCATCAACTTTTTCCCTCAACGAAATAAAAAAGTTCGCCGTTGGTTAGAAACATGTTAAAAAAACAAAATAAGGACAATGATACCCACAACTTGTAAACAATCAACAAACAAAAATTATGGGATTTATGGTATATTTTTTGATATCAATGTTCTATTTTATTTTTAGGTAATTCCCTTAAAAAAAAGTTGGATAAGTCATTTTATTTAAATCATTTCATAACAGAATATATTTACATTTCTTGTATCATTTTTTAAAATTTGATATATTATAGGCAAACAAAACCGATCCTTTGAAGGTATAACTCCTAAAAAGTGCTTAGAAAATCAAAAAAAAAATTGATTTTTTATTTAAAAACAAAAGGTACTAATAAATCATAAGGAAGACTTTTAATTTTTTGATTAATTAAACATTTTCCTAGAAAATAAATTTACCTAATGCACAGTCCTTGAAGGCAAATCCTTGCAGAGTTTCAAATTAGTTTTGCATCCTTGTTATTTGTATTTTTTATTTAGTGTTGTTTGTGTTTCCCAGCGGCTTTTCACATTAGATGAAAAAACAAAGGATCCCATTCGCTTTTGTGGCTACTTTGGCTGCTGATGTACTGATGATGTCCTGCGACATTTTAGCTCGGCCAGGCTCCACCACTCAACAAGTTCAATTTGGCTCAACGACAACAAGGATAACAAAAATAAGAACAAAAACAAAGGCAGAAGCAGGAAAAGGGAGACAGGACCTATTCCAGTGGCAGTGGCATAATCAAGAGGAGATTATGTAATTAGTCTGCAGCTGATTGATGAGTCCTGGCAGCTGTGAGCTGAAAGTGTCCTTCGGCCGGCAAATGCGAAGGCAATCAGGATCTCGGCCTCGGCCCCTTGTGATAAAATTTAAATATAGCCAATCCCACCCACCTCTCTTTTCATATCCTTCCATATCCTTCGTTCATTTTGCGGACGGTAAACAAACAAATAAAAACAAGATTTTCCCTTAGAGTCCTTCCGAGTCCTGGCGCCCCGTCTCCCCGGCACCCCGGCTCCCCGGCTCATCAACCACCAAAGGCGCTGATGATGAGCATCGGACCTGTGGCCAGGGGGGAGGCAGGTGGGGGCGTCCCACTTGTCTGAATAAAATGTCACAAAGGACCCACCCTCTCGGCGAGCCGGCGACTGGCTTTTGTGTCCGGTAGAAACTTTATTAAGGATATGCAAATATCCTTAATTCGAAAATGATTTTTAATAGGATCGAATGGAATTAGTTTATTACTTTTAATGAATTTTTTATGTCGCTCTCGTCCTGCTTCCATCGTCTTTCCTCTATCGTCCTTCGTCCTTCGTCCTTGGTATTTGCTGGCTTTTGTTGCGCATGAATATAATGGATTTCATTTGCCTGGGGATTTTCTCTTAAAAGCCAATCACGTGGTTTTAGCCTTCGAATCAATTGGCTAATAAAAAAAATTCTACGTAAATAAAAAGAGAGAGAGAAAAGATATCTTAAATGGCTAAAAAGGCGCAGGACATTGCCTGGCAAGGACAATCCGTGTCCAAGCAAGACTAATGGTAGCTCCTCCTGACCCAACCAACTAATTTCCTTGCAGATGATTTATTGATTTAAGAGTGTTTCCCATTCCATCTCAAAAAGGACCAAGCTCCTTTGTTTATTTCCCTATTTTTTTTTTTTTATCCTCTATGTGAATTTTTTGTCTGCATTTTTTTTCGAGGCAGCTAATTGATTTTCCCAGCCATCTAATTTCCATCCAAAAGAGTTTTTCTTTTCTTCTTTTTTGAGGGGGGGACTTCTCTTTTGTGGTAATTAAAATTTTTGTCGCAAATCGAAGCTCTGTGACTTGGATTTAGGCCTCTCTTTAAGAATGGGACAATGGCTTTAATTTAAAATGAAAATTCAAGGGAAGGAGTCCTTGAAATAGCTTAAAAAAATTCAAGAAGTAAGAAGAATCTTTCCGATTATTCTCATAAAGCTGAAACCCATGTAAATTGAAGGCCAAGAAATCCATTAATTTGCAGTCGTGGCCGTATTTGCCATCGATTGTATTCTGGAAATTCCATCAAAAGTTTCAATTTCCAAAGAAACGAGGTCCTGTACCCTTTGCAGCAAGGTTGGGGCTACTTCGAAGGTCCTTGCAAATTGTTGGCTCATTCCGATAATGGGGATACCAGCCCGACTCCACTATTTTGTTGATTTTCAAAATTCATTTGAAGAAATTACAAAATTTATTATGCCCAGGCCGAGGCTGAAGCGAAATTTGTCAAACAGAAATGTGGCCAAAGTACGAGGGTGGAGGGGGCAGGCGAGCGGTGTCCTTTTGGCCATGTCCTTGTTGTTTTTGTTGTCAAGCAAATGCCGCTGTCCGCAAAAACCCAAACACGTATTTTCAATTATTTCCGTGCCAACGTCAAAACGTTGAGGTAGACACGGCGGGGCAGCCACGTAGCTGCCCCCTCTGGCCGCCGAGGAGTGTCCTGCAGTGCCCCGCCTGCTTTCAGGACTTTCCAGCTTTTGAGCCAAATGATATCGATGAAATGGACGCGCGGGGCTTATGAAAATTTCGTATGCAAGACATATTTGGCCAAGAAACAAAAGCCAACAAGCCATATTCTTCAAATTGTGCACTGCGACAAAATCTTGGGGATTCTTGATGAAATCTAGAACTACCTATGATGGTTTTTCTTAGTTGTCATATATTTTTTAAACAATTAAGTAGTTTACATCCTTAAGGTAGTCTTTTGAGACTTCTATCCAAATTTTCCCTTGTGTATTTTCCATTCTATCGCCTCGAAGGCAACGTCTTCGTGTCATCGTCTTGTCGTCCTGGCCAGAATTTAGTCATTGCAATCTACTTAATCATTTTGAGGACGAAACCAGGAGTGGAAGGGAAGTCCTCAGGTGGCAGACAGATGTGGCATTCGTAATTTGGTAACTGCAGCTCTACGGGAGGACAGTTTTTCGGGTCCGGAAAAATTCCTTAATTGTTCCGGTTAGCCGCACAATCCATTCTGTGCATTTTACATTTTAACCTCAGCATCCTGGCCTGGTCCTGGCGAAGTCCTGGCGAGTGCCTCACAGGTGCCACTGACACTACTGACACTACAAAACCCCTCGTCCTTTCTAAAATATGAAAATGGAAAATGGGAAAGCGGTCGGGGGAGGGCAAAGCTAAAAACCACAGAAATACAAATCAAATTTTGTTGTGCGGCCAAAAAGCGTTTGCGTTTGCAACCTGGCTCCTGTCTCCTGTCTCTCTTCCTTCTGTGCCACGTTCCTGCTAGTTTTGGTCCTGGCGATATATCCCTGATATTTGCAACGTGTCCTGGCCGCTGTCCTGGAGCTGGCTGTTCCTTCTAGTTTCTCGTTTTGTGTGGCTTTTGCCAAAACCGAGCACTTAAAAATGGGTATCCTGGTTTGACTCTCTCTTGGTCTTTGCATACATTTTATATAAGGGGTTAAAATAGTTTATTAACTATTAGTAACAAGAATATTAAATTATATGAAATAAGAATCATTTTTTAATATTAAAATGATGTTGGGTTTGGATTATCTAAACGTTTTCTTAAGTTGGAATTGTAAGAGAATAAAATTAAGGCATCCTATCTTCCTATCATGAAGAATAAAAGGGTCTTATAAAGGCAATGTTTAGAAGGTTTCTATTGGGTTTCTTTTTTTAAAAAAGGTCCTATCCTACATTTTATTCTAGGGTATCAGTTAGTTCAAATCCAGTTGAAACATATCCTTGTCATTTGTTTTTTCACTTCTAGTTTCGCACATAAATTCGAGTGTGCATATGTCGGAGCCAACTAGCTCCTCCAACCCGTGATATTTTATCCTGATCGGGCGAGATCCAACAACCAGGTGTACACTAAATATATATAAATATATATCTTTGTTGGGTGCTTGTGTATTTCGGGAGGTGGTAAGCGTATCCTGTCCCCGGCAGCCAAAAACCGAGACGAGGACCTCGAACTGACAGCCACTGACTAACGCACTGACAGCTGCCACCCGCAGGTTTTTTTTTTTATTATTATATTCGAGGCGGGGGCTTAAGGATACGGAAAGGATATGGGGTCCTGGCCCATTCGACAGGCAAGCGCGGCTATAAAACCTCAACCTTAATTGTGCGGCGCACATTCGGCGGTTAGTTTTGCGCAATTCAATTTGGCTGCAAGTGCTTTTCCCGCTTTTCCAGCAGGACTCTAGCTCCTAAACTCCGAAACTGGAAAATTCAGGTCTCCAGTTCCTCCAATTCCTTGAAATTTATGCAAAGTGACTGCCAAAAGGGGGTGGCCTTGGGTGGTAGTGGGCGATGGGCGATGGGTGGTGGGTGGTTGGGTGGTGGTCCGCTTGGGTTAGGGGTAGTCCTCTTAAAGCACTCTTAAGTGCTTCAGTCTATAAGTGTAGCTACGGGTTAAAGCGCTTTTCCTTCTCATAATTAACAAAGACACACTGAGAGAAAACCAAATTCAAAGCCAAATAAAATACATGATGGTGGACCTAAAGGAGGAAGGATTTGAAATAGCTTTGGAATAAATACATTTCTAACAAAGTTTCAAAAGAAACTATAGCTGAAAAATGTAATCAAAATAAAATAAACAAAATACAAGCAAGACAAAGGTTTTAGTTAATTTTGTATGATATTTATTTAGAATCTTGAATATTTGATTGAATTTTTCGCTTCAGTGCCTCACGAGAAGAGTCTTCGTTTTGGCCAGAATAGAACCCTTTCCATTTTGCTTTCTGGCCGCTGGCAATTGAAATTTGAAATTTTTGGCCAGAACAACGGCACTGGCAGTGGCAGTGGCAGTGGCAGTGGCAGTGGGAAACTGGCCAACAAAATGCGGCAAGAAAAAGGTCAGATAACTGGAAAATATTATTAAAAAGCGAGTGAAAAGACGTCGTGCCGAGGCGCCAATTTAGATTGGGGTTCGAGTTCGGTCTCGGGTTTATCCCTCAGGAGTTTTATATTTTTTGTATTCTTCATCCGAAGCTACAGGGGGACTTGGCCTATCCACAAATGAATTAAATTTCAGTTTTATTATTAAATTAACTTGGCATGAACACCTAAAGATCCGACAACACAAATTTTAACCCCATCAGTGGCAGGAAGCGAATGGACCCCAGCCCAGCCCATGGGCGTGCCACAAAAGGGGGCTGGACTGGGTGTGGGGGCGGTCGTAGTGTGGAAATGAATTTTCAAGCTCTGAAACTCATCTCCTGGTTTACTCAGCTGTAAAGTGGAATGAAATGTAAATTTTTAATAAGCGTTTTCGCTAATGGCTATTTAAAACTTCGAATTCCCTTCTGCCCCAAGCCGGCCAGCTTGGCCACACCCCCTTTGTTCGTCCGCCTCCGGGAAAATCCGCCAGTCCGCCAGTTGGTCGGCAAATTCAGAGTCCGGAGCAAAAACTATAAGAAAGCAATTTTCTCATTTGCGTTCACAGTTTGCTCAATTGAAAAACTCGTGAAATCATATTGATGAAATGCTACCAGTTCATAATATATACGAAAATATATATAAATTATATATAAAGGCAAGGGTTGCTAGCCATCATCATGATCCTCTGTCCACTCCAGCAAATCCTCGCCAACAATAAAAGGAGTCGAGCATCCAGGACTCGAGCATCCAGGAATCGAGCGACCAGGACTCGAGGGTGTCGGAAATATGAAATATGAATGGAAGAGTCCTGGCGTCATGGGCGGGGCCACCAGGGGGTCAAATAGTTTCACAGAATGCCCCAAGCATTTTAATGGATTTCCAAAAAACAAAATCATTCAAATCTTTCTTTCACATAAAAGCCTTTTCTGCATTTATGCCTTTGCCTAATTTGCCGTTTTCTAAACGAATTGATTTCATGTTATTAAAGGATAATTCTATCTTTAATTTATATAATATTTTAGTTGGTTTTTAATTTAATTTCATAAATTTTATATAATATAATATATTTTTATGGCCACAAAAAGGTTTAAAAAATGTCAACAATAAGTTTTGTTTCTTTATTTGTATAGTTTTTTGTTTTTTTTTTGTATTTAATTAAAAAAGAGAATGCTTATTTATAAAAAAATGTACCTTAAACCCAAGTTTAGGCTAAAATGTATTAAAATTATTAAATTAAATCCATAATTCCAATTATTTTTCGGCATTAATTTAAGAAACTTCCCTCGCCCTTTTTGGTTTTTAAATTTTTGGCAATTTGGTTTCTGTCCCAGCTGCATCTAATTTTCCGAGAAAATCGCACCGGGGAAGGGGGAAGTGTGAGAAATAGGGGGTGTGAGAGTTTTGGCTTAAAGGGGGCCTGCCATTATCTCATTCCCGTGTATTTGCAAGCTCATTTTCAAGGACCAGCCAGAGCGCTGGGATAATTTTAAATCTTTTGCAACATTTTTCATCATTTATCATTTCATCGAAAGCCAAACTCGAAATGACTGACAACGAGCTGATGCCGGAAGTGGTTGTGTGGATAGCGAGAGAGGGTAAGGGAGGGTGAGTGGGTGGGTGGTGCCAAAAAATCTCCGGAGGTGGATGGTTTACTTTGTGGTTGTGTGGCAACCCGCGGTGCGATGACTGAATGTCAAAAGGAATGAGATTGTCGCAAAAAAATAAAAAATAAAAGAAAACCCAAAATAGGGGGGGAGGATGCTGTGAAAGCACAACAGTGAGATAAATTACCAAACACTTAAGTTGGATTTTCAAGATTTTTATCGCCCCGGCCACGGATTAAGTGACTTTGCCACATTGTCTGCCTTTTGTGTGGCCCACGTACTCCCAGGTCCTTCAGGTCCTCCAGGATACGCACTCAGATTTAAGGTTCAACCTCTGCTCATTTGACTTTCCCCGAAAAAAAACCAGCAAAAAAATGAGCATTGGGGCGCCGCAAAGTGAAAAATGTGCCAATTCATTTGGTTTAAATTAGCGTGCAACAGTCTGTTCCGGAAACAGCCTCCCCTCGGCCCACGCTCTGTTGTTTTTATTGTTGTTTGAGGTCGCGGTTCCGATAACGAAAGACCATGCCCACGCAGCCGCCTTTGGTTTTGATTAATGCGCCCAGATAAGCGCGATAAATTTCATTAAAAATTGCACGGCAATTCATAAAAACCATCTACGAAATGAGTTGCAAATTATTTATCCTGCCACTGGAGGAGGCAGGGATCCAGGGTCTAATTGAAGTCTGTGATAGATATAAAGTGCACTGTGACGAATTTCATGACTTTAAATGTATTTTATGACATAAAGGGAACAATTTTGGTTTTAACTAATCTGATTTTTATTAAATAAGTAAATAAGGAAATATTTATGGGTCTCCTTAAAATTCCCTGCAAATCCATATACGTCCAAAACCATGGCTATATGTCAGCCAATTTTGATCCGATCCCTGAGAGGGATATCTCAAACGATTCCTACTTCGATTCCGTATATTTCCGTTCGATTTTCAATTTTTTTCGAAAAATTATCTTATGGATTCCCTTGAAAATTTTGAAAATCCAGAGAAATCTACATTTGGCTCAAAACTAAGGCTATATCATAGCCAATTCTTATCCGATCCTTGAGGGGTTTTGACTTTCTAGAGTTTCCTTAAAGTTGGATCAAATTTTGAAGCTAAATAATTTCAAAACAGAAATCCTTAATTAAGGACTTTAATATTTTTTAGGTCCTATGTTATTCAGTCAATATTTTATATAATATTTCGCTGTGCTTTTTCAACTCACACATGCACACTACATAGGTGTGTTCTCCTGTCTCTGCTAGTGTTAGTGGGCTTGTGTGTGTGTGTGTGTGTGTGCACTAAATGCTGCAGAGGAAATCAAATTTAAAGGCGTGCAAAGCGCAACAAAAGCATCAAATAAACTACCAACAAAAATGCAACAAAAAATTCCACACACACACACACACATAGAAAGAGAGAGAGAAATTAAATTGCAGAAGATGAGATGGAAGAGGAAGAAGCAGCTTCCCAGGATGTGACACGGGGAAGGGGGAGGTGAAAGTGCAGCAGCACAGAGAGCCGGAGAGAGCTTCGCTCGACAGAGAAACCGAGAAAGCTGACCAAAGCATCGGCCAGATAGAGAAAGCGAATGAAAGTTGGAGCCTGTAGAAGTGCAAAAGAGAGGGAACGCAGCTTTAGGCAGCCGCAGTGACAAGCCCTCTCTTTGTCTGGCCCGCATATACCTCTCCTGCTCTAGGTTGCATCCTGCAAGCCCCAAACGTTCCGATAGGTGAATAATCCTGGAAAAGAAGGCGGGTCCATTTCCAAGGCAACCGGAAAATGCACAAAAAGCAGCTGGCAAAAAAATACGGCAAAAAAATGGTCGGCCGAAGAAGAGGAAGAAAGAAGAAAAATCGCTGCAGCAGCGACGTTGGCAGCGAAGCGCAGCCGACAGCAAAAAAAGAATGGCGGAAAAATAGGGGAAAAGAAAATGGAGGGAGTGCGAAAACAACAACAAAACTCACACACACACACATACAGACAGATGCAGGGAAAAAAATGAAGCTGGGTTCTTGTCTCTTTCTCCTTCTCTCATTCTACAGCGGTTCCCTCTTCCCCCACCCCCTCTTCGCATGTCCTGGTCGCCATTTTGTGCGATTAGCGGTACTGTTTTTTTCCTTTTCTTTGGTTCCTTTCTTTTTTTTTTATTTTCTTTACATTGCAGTCGCCGCCCCAAGTGGATAAATTGCAATTTAGAGGTGGGTGGGGTGTGGCGGGGGATAAAAAAAGAAGAAGGAAAGGTGTATATGCAGAGGAAAATGGAAAGAAAGCAAGGGAGAGAGAGTGGGAAGCGAAAAGAGGGGGAGGTAGGGAAGGTCTGATGGAATTAAAGCTTAAAATTTGACAATTGAAAAACAATCAACGTGATCGTTGAGAGGTTAGCTTATATTCCTGTCAAAACTATCTATTAATCTATGGGATTTCAGACTTAGGACTTAAGGTTTTAAGTTTTCATTAAGGGATTTTATGAAAATAAAGACATTTTCTTAAGTTTTTTACTCAATCGAAGCTCTGAGACTTGCAATTTAATTAAAATACAAACGTTTAAGTTGTATTTTATTGAAGATGTTTCCTTTTATAAAGTTTGTTTTAGTTTTTCTTTGACTTTGACTAAAAATCATTTAAATGTAAATAATTTTGATAAAAGAAAGTTGATTTTTATTTAAGAAATGAAAGGTTCTTTATAGGAAATTTGTTTTGAATAACTTCAGTACTTTTTGAACTATAATTCTAGTCCTTTTATTTAAAGAAACAGAAAAATCCTTTGCCCTTGATACTTTTTATTAAAATGTTGTTATTAAAATAAAGTTCTAATATTCCTAAATTAAAATCAGAACTATTTTATATGGTTTCTTGAGTTTTGAGACTTTTTCGATGGACAAAAATCCAATTTTTGGCAAAATGGAGAAAACTCAATTAAGCGCCCCAATAAGTATGCTATGAAAAATGTTGAAAATTCTTGCGATTTTATTGATTGACTCCGGCAGCTGCCAAAGCGCTAATAGTTATGGAAAATACCAACGCCTCATGCTTCTCCTCCTCCTTCTCCTTCAAAGCCACCAATGGGGGCTGGAAAAGAGGAAGGAGAAGGGGAACATAATGGAGAAGTGCAGAAGAAAGTAGCAGGAGGAGGAGGAGGAGAAAGGCGCGTAAATCGCGCCAACAATTGTGCTGAAAAGTGTGTCATAAATTCTGACGCTTTCACCCAAAAAAACTGGGTGGGGTTTCTGCTGGGTTAGGGGGGATTGTGTAGCCAACAACAACAACAACAGCAACTACAATAAGGATAATAACTAAGGCCAGCCTGGAGCACCGAAAGCAGGACGAAAGCAGCTGCGACAACGGCGACGACAATTGCTGGCAATTAAAATGTGGCGCGCTTTTGTGAGTGCCGCCCCCCATTGACTACAACAACAATAAAAGTGGCAAGAACAACAACAAGGACAACAAATACAGCCGCGATAAGCAGGACAATGGATACCAAGATGCGAGGCATCGCCTTCAATCTTTGTGAATTTTGCTTTTCTGGTTGCCCATCGGTGGCTAAGACCCTCCGCCTCCTCTCTCAGATCCTGCAGGGGCGTTGTTAATTAGAGGGATTATTTTTTTGGATCCAGTTTTCATAATTTCAATTATGATTCAAATAATGAAATAAATAATAAATAAAATAAATTAATTAATAAATTCATAATCTAAAAACTAAAAAAAGCAATAATTATAAACCTAAAATAATACTTTAGAAATTCCCCGAAAATTATACTTCACCTCCAGCCTCTGCTGCTGACGCCCACCCACACAGCACCCAGTTACTTTCCCCTCTAACCAACCACCCCGCAGCCAAAGGACACCAATCCCCCTCGCTGCCAGGGTCCTGGCTTTCTGTTCGCTGTCATTGCCATTGTTAATGAGAATTTCTTGTTTTAATGAAAACAAATCATTGAGTGTAAAGAACTTGGATTTTATTTTTCATTTCCGTGATTTTGTTTGTGCATTTAATTAAGAAAATGAAATTAACGCATTTGCCGCCTGCCTCCCCCCGTACTACCAACCGCCCCCGCTTTCATTGAAATTGAAGTTCAATTTCGGAACAAGGGAATTTTTTTTTGCGCCTCGACTTTTGTTTTGGTTTATCGGCTTCTTACTTGTTCTCCGTATTCGCTTCCGTTTTCCTTGTCGCCTTGTCTTTTGTTTTCCCTCCATTTTTGGGGGCGTGTTAAAACAATAGTGGGCCAATAAAGCCAAAAGAAAGTGGCCGGAGAAAGTGTTCGAGGAAGAAAGGGGGCAGCCTAATGGGTACGTTTTTTTTTCATTGAAGTTTTCGTTTAAATTTGAAAATATAGAAATCAGAATTATTCCATATCTTATATTTAATGCGAAAAATTCAATGAACCTTTGCCTGGTGGGCTGAGAAATGCATTTTCTATTCATACAATTACAGAGTTCTTTATTAAAAAAAAATATCCTGCCCTCCCCCGAACTGGGCCCGGGACATCCGCCGTATTTGGCCGCCAAATGGTTTTGGTTTAAAACGAAATTCGCGCATAAAATTTGAGCCGAAACATCTGCGACGCGAGTGAATTAATTTGAATTAATTTGGCAGCGGGATAAGCGGTGGCAGCGCTGCAGGATGCCCTCCTTACAGAAGAGGGGGAGTGGTCCTTGGGGGTGGGCGGTGCTGAGACAGCAAGGACGGGCATTTAAGTAACTACGCCAGCACTTGTGCCTCCAAAACATACACACATCCTTCGTCAAGGATATTTAAAAATCTCTCTCTTTGCATTTTTATTTACACCACAAGCCAAGGACAATGGGAGTTGCTTGGATGCTTAGATTTAAGACTTCAGCCAAAAAATATTAAGGATTAAGGACTCCGTACCCTGATAAATCTTGATTTAAAATAGAAATCGTATTTATTGTTCGATTAATTCAAGATACGTAACGTTTTTATTGCTTTAATTGTAAAAATTAAAAAGAAAGTTTCTGTTTTTTCTTACCTTTAACAATTTTTAGCTCCACTGTACTTAATCCGTGTTGGCCTTAAGTATTTATTTTCCAAATGCGGCATTTGGGTTTATTTTCCGGGTTTTCCGGGGCAGGGGAAAACCTCAGCAGATGCAAATGAATAAGAAGCAGGCGGAAAAATAAAATAAAATCAGACACACAAAAAAAAAAAAACGAATCGAGGCAGCACCTGTCCTGAAGATTGTTTCGCTGTTTTGCCAGCTTTTGGTAATAATTTCAAATTGGCAATGGGAAATGAAAGGGAAATGGAAAATGGGAAATGGTTGGGGGGAAAATGGAAAATGTATGTGCATATGGATGAGATTTAGTGCCCAATTCCAAGTGCCATTGCGACGCATTAAAAAACGCGTGAAAATCGCAAATGGAAAAAATGTTAATGAATCTCTTTTTGGCGAAAAAAGTAGGCTGGGTATCGGAATGGAAAAACAAATGCCAGACACACGAGGCAGCTTTACACTTTTGGCTTTTATAAATGAGGTAAAGCTTAAGGGCCAACAGAAACCAAAAACAACCGAACCAAAGGGGAAGAGTTTCGAAAACCTCAAACTGGGTTTTCACGCCTGAACATTTCACAACTGCAGGCGGTTTTTCAATTTTCGGTCACTGCTAAAAAAAAAAAAAGAAACCCTCCTTCGTGCCACAAGATTTTTTACAATGACCACATGCTGCGTACTGCTGCGTCCCAAAATGGAATGCGAATTTGAATGGGCTCCCCCCCTTTGTCCTTTCGCCATAAGTGTTACTTAATTTGCGACTCTCTGACTCTCTGTGTGTCCCTTCAAGCCCATTTCTTGCCCTTTTGTTGCTGACCAACATGGATTTCAACCGCAAAACAGTGGCACCCCCCAAATATGGTCAGAACACCCATAGAGTGGGGGCCCCCGTCTTTTGGGAGGTGGCTTTCCCCAAAAACCAAAACCAAAGTTAAATGCAGCATAAATAATTTTGCGTGTGCCCGGTCTAAAGGTCCAACAGCCAAATGAGGGATCCACAAATTTTTAATGTAAACAGAAATTCATCTCAAAGTGGAGAAAAACTTATCTCTGTTCCAACTTTTGCTACAAAAAACTATTGTATAAAGTTTAAGGATAACAAAAAGGCTGTCTAGTTTAAGGACTAGCTGAATTTTAAATTTAATCTTCTCCTAAAACTGAAACCTTAAACCTAGAAAATTCTAATATAATATCTCTTAAATTTAATGACATTTTCGGAATTGCCAAAAACTGCCAAAAACTAGACCCACAAAGTGATGGCTTCCTTAAATATTTCGTTAGTTATTTGTCCCTAAAAATGTAAGCCAAACTTGAAAAGTTGAAAGGTTAATGAAAAAGGGAGGCAGGCCATAACCTATTTGGCAAAAGTTGAGTGTTTTGGCCTGGCCCCCAAAAAAAGTTTGCGGACCAGAGTCTCGCCAGAGTCCAGACACTTTAATTATTATTATCCAAGGAATACCATAATCGATTTTAATCATAATCGTTTTGTGGTAGCGGAACCGTCGCTTTAATGTCAAAATGCAAATGTCTTGGCCAAAAAACTTGGTAACTTGAAAAGCCAAACCCGAGAAACTTAACCGGACGGGGCGATGGGGAACGGGGAATGGGGGTTTCTTTTTAGAGGCCTTGTCCCTGACCTTGCCCGATATTTTTGGGCTACGAGGGAAAAGTCTAAGAAGAACCCGGAACAAGTGCAAGAAGAACAAGTTAAAGTGGCAAGAAGAAAGGCGGCAGCGGCAGTGGCAGTGGCAGTGGCAGCAGCGGCGACGGCAAAAACCCCAAAAACCTAAAACAAAGTTATACTTTACAGGCGTTTAAAGCGTTTCAGGGGCATCGAGGGGGCGGGAGGCGGGGGTGTCTTACCGCGGCCAAAAAGTGTGGCCAAGTGAGGAGAGGGGGGGTAGCGCCGAAAAACTTTGCTTTAAAACTTTGACGCTTCAGAGACGCTTCACCCCTTTTTACCCCCAAAAGCCGTCTGTCCGCTGTCTATCCTAACTCTACTTGTCTCTTTCGCACTCTGGCAGGCCGTCTCTTTCTAGCCCTCTCTCTGTCTGTCGCCTTTTTTAAGTTTTGCGCCTTTTTGGGTAAAAGTTTCGTAGTTAATAATAAAAATTAAAACTTTCGCGTCGGCAAATAATAACAATGAAAAGAGACAGCCAAACACCAAAGTTTATATGTGTTAAAAAGAGATGAATGGCTGGAAAGAGATAGCGAATATTCTCAACTTTTGTTGGCCCAATTTTTCGGGGTCAAAAAATTTGAGTTCTCTTGTTTCGTTTTTGGCTTAAAGAGGTTTTCCTTTTCCCTCGCCAACTCACTTTTTGATGCCTTCGAAAGATGTCGAGTTGAGATTCTTCTCTCGTAATTAAAGACGAGGACAAAAAAAGAATATAAACTCCTTTGCATATGCAAACTGGGCTCTGTAGTTTGGGAGTTCTGGAGTTCTGGAGTTCTGGAGCTCTGCAGTTACGGGGTCTCTGGTCTTATGCACATAAATTAACAAGCCAAAGCGAAAGTCAGCCAAGCAGAACGCGAACCGAGTCTAAATTATAAGAGACCTCCATTTCTCCCTTCCCTTTCTCGGTCCCGGGTAATCCCGGGTATAGTTTACCCCTCCTACTACCTCACCCAACCCTCATTTCCGGTGCCAAAACGACAACTTCCGCCAGCGCCCCCTCAAACTGCATGCACTTCCGTTTCCGCTGACATTGTGACTGCTCCTGCCAAAGGCTCCGTTTCCCTTTTGCATTTTCTCCAAACACCTAAGGTAACAAAATTAGTAAAAGTAAAAGATCCAGTAAACTCATTATCTTAAATACAATTAATATTTTATTTATCTTTTATATCTTTTAGTAGAAATTGAATACATTTTGAACAATTCCCGTTTAAAGTAAATGAACTAGTTCCTAAATAAAGTGTACTTAATGATTAATTTCTAGTATTTTTATAAATTCTATAACTCTTTAATATATTATTTTTTTTTTATGAAAAATTAGTTATTTTTACCACCATAACTGTATTTTGTTTACCACCTACCTTTGCCTTTGCCGTTGCCTTGCATTGCAAAAACCTTTAGCGGATTCATCTTACCGTTAGTTATGGCGTCTGCTCCCAGCTATTGCCCTCTCTTTCGCCCGCTGCAGCCATCTCTGTCCCACACTCCAGACGTCTGTCTGGCTAAGTTGCATTTGCATGCAGAGCAAACAAACTGTTCAAATTTTGTATCTGCTTTAGCTACTTACCACCGAGCTTTATGGTGATGGTTGCGTGATTTATAATTAGATTATAAATTATATAAATTTCCCTTATTTTAAAATTAAAAATTATAAAGTCATCCATTGAGAGAACTTTAATTTGGTTCTATATGTGTAGTTCCTTTACAATCGCTGTTATCTGTTCACAAAAGTAGTTGTTTATTCTTAAGAAACTAAACACATCTAACATAAATTCAACACCTGATTCGCAGCTACTTATTTGTAAATTAGCAAACTAGTTACCCCCCTAAATCACGAATCACGAGACCATCACCTCCCACCATCATCTTCCAGCCACAAAACTCACCTAAGAAAGCGTCGCTCTGTATGCGCATAATTACCCAATTAAACTAAAATTACGTTGCGTGCTCAGACATGTTAAAAACCTTTTGAATCAGTGCAGACAGAATTTGACTCAACCCTTTCGCTTTCCTGACAGCAGCCAAATGCAAAACACGAAATTCGTTTTTAGTCATTTTGTGTGTAAAAAAAGGGAAAACTTAATGAAATTGGGGATTGGGGGTGTAAGACTATATGATACCCGGTACAGGGTCCGATAGAGCTAAGCGTTTTGTAGTACTTCCCTCAACCATAAGTACCGGATATCATATACGACAAAGAAAATAATGATTGGAATTTAGTGAATTTAGTGAAGCGAGCGAACCAGAACCAGAACTACCGGTTGCCATTAGTTGCGACTAATAGGAAACATAACTATAAATAATTGGCTATTGGAATGCGTCCGAGAAAGGGGGGGTGTCCATCTATCCGATGTAATTGTTTATTTATGAGTGCTTGAGTGCGTAATAAAATTACAAATATTTGCACACGCAGTCCACATTAGGGGTAAGAAGAAAAAAATAATCGCCAGGGGATGGGACTAATAAAAAAAATCACTGGACATGATTTCGTTTCCGGGGGCGGAGGAATACGAAAAAAAAACGCCAAGAAATCGAGGATAAAAAAACCACAGAGTGGATAAGAAAGTTGAGTGCGTAACGGTACATAAAGCACGATTACACATAAGAGAAAGTCAGTGGGTGGATGGGTCGATGGGTCGATGGGTGGTTGTGTTATTTTTTTCCTGGATGGGTGCTTGGTTTGGTGTCCCAAATGTGCGTGGACATCGTGTAAGAGAAACATCAAAGCGCATTTTGCCTCAATTTACTAAAACACCAAACAACAGCAACAATGGATGGACAAAATAAAATAAAATAAATATATAAACGAAGCCGGAATAGAAGGGGGAAAAGGCTGAAACATGATGTCCAGCTAACAAAATTAAAGTAAAAACTTGTTTAGAATGTTTTAGCTACCAATTTTGATTTTTACTTTAATTAATTTATTAAACTTACCTTGCCTTAAATTAGGATCTTAAAAGAATTTATGGAAATTTCACAAGAGAGTTCAAATAAAACGTCTCACAAAATCGGAAAGAAATGAAAAATTAAGTAAAAACCATCCTAAAACTATCACCACAAAAAACTGGCAACTGTTTCGAGTACTCACTGTACCATAAAAAAGAAACCCAGCCTTGATGGAGAAACAACAATAAAGACAGACAGATGCTCCTGGCAGGCGGGGGGATAAAATAAAGACATGGACGAATAAAGGAGGATGAGGCTTATAAATAAATTTGCCTCACTTAAAGTGACCAAATTGTTATCATGATGATATGTGTTAAGATTAAAAGGACTTTCTTGTCCCTGTCTGCTGGCGGGCATGAGGGAAACCAGGATATCTTTTTCACATGCTGATTTCATCTTCAACTCCGCCCGCCTTCTTCCCTTATCTGAGTTTTTTTTTATTCCCTTTCCCCAACAACAAAAAGGTCCTTTGTTATCCCCGAAGTCTCTGGCATGGACAGACTTTTACGCTGATTTTTATTTCGTGGCAATAAATTTTTATGTGCACTGGGTCACTTCATAATTCGCTTAAGCGTAAGACACATGACCAAGTCGTCCTCATTGGTTCTGGGGTTTTGCCTTTCAGTTGCCTCGTCAAGGATGCACTAAGAGAAAATGGTCAGAGGTTTAAGACTTTGAAGGTTTTTTATATATGAGGCTTTAAAGGTTTAAATTTTTGTAGTAAAGCTAAAACTAGGCAGTTTTAGAGTGACCAAAGTGTTAATTGAGACACATTTAAAGTGACCATGCACGTATTTAAATCATATTTTTTTAAATAAAGACAACAACTTCTTTTCTTTAGAGTGACCAAGCTATTGACTGAGGAAAGACATACATTTGGAGTTTATATACTTTATATATATTTCCCTCAGTGTAGGGACTGTTGTTTCTGTTCTTGTTCTTCATGTTTCGCCTCCAGCTGACTGCTGCTCCTCGTCCTGAGTTTCCACTTCCACTTAAATCGCTGCCCGCCGGTCAAATGTCGAGTGAATCGGAGTAGAGCCGGAGGTACTGGCCCTCGACTGTCTTCATCATGGGAATTTGCCTGCCTGAGTGTTACTTAAGGCAAGGTTTTTTTCTTGTGGATTTCAAGGACCAGAGACCAGAGACCACGGACCAGGGACCAGGAACCAGGGACTAAGGACCAAGAGGCATATGCAAATGGGCTGGCGTTTAAAACTATAAACAGCTTGACGGTCCGATGGAGTGGCAAGTGCCCCGGAAATGTTCATATACTAGATCCTTTGGGGGCGAATTGATAGGGGAGGAGGGGTGGCAGGAAGTGTCATTCCACGCAACCTTCGCACATTCTCAACTTTTGATTGCTGTAAAAGCTTTTTAATTGCCAGGAAACTGGTGGAGGGGCAGCTGCGAATGTGTGCGAAATTTAATTAATTTTCGAAAAGGCATCGCCAGCCAGCCAGCCAGCCAGCCAGTGTGTGTTGTAAATCCTTTTTTACTCAGCATAATTAAAAAATATGAGTAGCTCACACACAAACACACACTCGCACTCGTCGGGAAAATTAAAAATCCTAAATCAAATTTTGGCCAAAAGCATAGGAGAAAAAGGGGTTGAGGATTTTATTTTCTGTCTTTGTATTTGTACGCGCGTGTGTGTGAGTGTGTGTTTGTGTGTGTGTGTGTGTGTGTGTGTTGATCTCAAGGGCATAATGTCGTCGGGGGTAAAAATAATTCAAATGCTTTGGCAGCTCATTACGAAAGGAAGTCCCAGCAAAAAAACCGAAAGTTCCGCCCAGACCCGTAGGTTCGTTTCCTGGCCTTAAAACCCATACCACCCACCCAGCCACCACCCACCTCCCACCTCCCACTCCCTCCTGTTCACCCCGTTCCCCCGCCCTTCGAAATTTTAACATTTTCCAATTTTCTGAAAACCCTTATCATAAATTAAGAAGTGCTCGTCAAAAACTGTCTGCCCAGGCTCCCCAGAGAAAATCCAAACACAGAGAAAAAAAAATCAGAAGGCGGAAAAAGGAGGCGGGGTCTGAGGGCGTTGGGCGTTGGGGTGGTAGGCGTGGCATGTGTGTATGGGGAGTGCGTGTTGTTTGCTCTGGCAGGAAAATTAAGATGCGGGCTCGAGGCATTGATGATGAATGTTGGCCAAAGACATGGGAAAACAAAAATCGCACACAAATCACAGATCACAGGACCTCTAACTGAAACAGAAACTGAAACTGAAACCGAAGCGGAGGCTTTTCAATATCTGGAAGGATATAGAAGCTGAAGCTCAAGACGGGTGGCAAGTCCTTGCATCTTCAAGCCAAAGGGTTGAGGCAACGCGTGCCATCAGTCAGTTCTTCCGAGGGGAAGGAGATGCTGGTGGCACTTCAAAAAATACTTCCACATCAAATCATTTATTTCACATCCTTATGGTATATTTCATTAACATTTTCCAAGCTCATTAAATACTCTTTCTACCCTAAGTGAACCTTAGGATCTTACAACGCTAGCTAGTTTTTAGTTTTAAATAAGATATTTGAAACCGCACCAAACCGCACCAACAGGCACCTTAGGATCCTTTAGAGTATATACAGGCACCTTAGCATCCTTTAGAGTATAAACTTTTTTCTCAGTGTAGCTGATGGCAGGAACTTTCCCCCTCCCTCTTCCGAGTGCCTTATGCTCGCTCGCCGCTTATCAAATGCCGAGATGCCGCTAATGTTGCTGCGGGTACTCGTGCGGGTTGAAGGAAGGGGGTCGACGGAGTGGGAGTGGGCGTGAAAGAGGGGCAAGGGGGCGGGCGGGCTGAGGTCGGAGGTGTGGGTGGGGGAAGTGAAAGGAGTGAAAGCAGTGCCAGTGGCCTCGTCTGGCGGTCTAATCAGAATCAGGAGGCGAGCAAACAGCCGCAGCCCAAGATAAAGATACTCAGCCATGTCACAGCCAACAGACGGCGTACAGAGAGAGGAAATTTCTTTAGAAATGCTATTTACTACTTCACGAACTTCTCCAAAGTTTTCCATCAATTAATTTTTTTCATTAGAAAAAGATTTGGAATTGAAATTCTCACATCAAAGAGGAACGTTTTTTGCTTTTATAACTTTTAAAAGGAACGTTTAAAGTTAAAATAAAGAAAATCTTTTAATGAAGAAAAGAAATATGGGAAGTATGGGCTTATAGACTCCCTTGAATGACTCCTATTTTTCCCATCCCAACGATTTTTCCAGTGTACCCGTCTCACGCACAAAGAGCCAATCCTTTTGTCTTTAAACAGCAAACAGCGGAGAGATGCTGGATGTGGGATGGATGGAGGTCCTGGAGAGAGGCACACGCATAACCCTTATCGGGACAGCAGGCACTCCACTCCCCCAACACCACCAATCCTTAGCCCTCATCCCCACCCGCCAAAAAAACCTCCATTTCCAGGTCTCAATAAGCACACCCCCTGGCCAGGATGGAGGAACGGGTTGTATTATTTATGAAAATCGTCGACGTTATCGGGCATTCTCAAATATTTACAACCAAAAGCTTACGGTTGCCATAATTAAAATTGTATCCGAAATTTGTGTCCCACCCCCACAGCTGAAAATCTGTCGAAATAAGCGGCGCCACCCCCGAGCATTTTCTCGAGGGGGAGGCTGGTGGGTTGACGGAAGTAAAAATAAGATTTTATGGCTTACTTTTCATAATTTCAAATGGGCACACGTTTCGCCGAGAGCCCCCTTTCATAATTTTTCGCTTTCTTTTCATTTCTAGCGGCAGGCTTCGTTTTCGATTTTCAGATTTCGTATTCCTTGTATGTTAATCGCTTGGCAGGATTTTAAAGCTTATTCTCTTTCTCCGGGTACCCGGCCCCGAAGAAATAAGAAATCCATCAATTCAATTAACCCGAAGGGTTAAAGCTTTAGCTACTTGGCAGTTTGAGGATTTTCGGGGAAGAGTTATCCTGGCAAGTCCTTGGCAAACACTTAAAGTGAAATGCAAATTTTCCAGAGGTTTTTGTGCGGGGCGGAGACGGAGACGGAGACGGAGACGGAGGCTGAGCTAATTTAAATGCCGCCCGAAAGTGGACTACGAAAATCGTTTCTTGCAGGTGTCCTGTGTCTGCTGTGGTCAGGCCAAAAGGATATCCAAAGGATGTCCTGCCAGCACTTGACAAGGGTTTTTAATGACTGAATGAAAACGACAAACTAAACCAGTAACAAAAGTGCAACAGGAATGCACAGAAAACGATAAAATGGTATTACAAATATTAATATTTATGAATAATTTAAGTTTTGAGAGTCTTTTCCCAGAAAAAATGATTCGCTGTCAAGGTATTTTGGAATTAAAAAAATAAATTTGTAAGAAAGCTTATAATAAAGCAACAAATTGTCAAGTTTTTGCTTTCTTCAGTGTCATCAGACTTCAGCTTGTTGTCGTCATCGTCTGTGACTTTGAAGTTTAAGGCGTCCTGCCCATCCTGATGGTCCATCCTGGGTATCCTGGGCATCCACCAGGACTCCATTGGTGTCAACATGGTCCGTCCATCTGTCCCGCCGGCCTAAAACATCTTGTTCACACTTGTCCAAATGGACCACCGACTTTAGTTTTTACACTCACTCCAGAGGTTCGTCTTCTGTGTAAATTATTTCGGCAGGATATGTTGTGACACTGCAGGGAAAACAAGCTGCTTGGCTCCGGCCATTGCCATTTTCATTTTCATTTTCATTTCCATTTTCCCCACCCATTTTCCCTCCATTTCCACTCCCGTAAAGTGTCAAACATTCAAAGTAGTCAAATCAAGTAACCTTTTGTTGTCCACAGAGGCGTCCGACTGGGGGACGAGGGATTCGGCACTAAGAGTGGTTTCGGCACCAGACCTGACCCCTTTGTTTGGACACTTAAGGTAAACTTTGCCAGCTAATTGGTTGTTTTGTGGAAATTAATTGCTTTAACTTGATTTTTCTACTGACCAGAGTAGAGGCGGTCAGGCCTTCGTCGTCCTGTCCAGTCCTGTCCAGTCCCTGTCCTGTCGGGCTCTGCACTTTATGATGCATGTCCTGGGTAACCAGAAACCCCCATCCAGCCAGGGGCTGCCCCATCGAAAATATTGATATTTACTTGGTGCTCCAAGCCGCAGACGCCCCAAAAATCGGTGGAGGAACATCATCTGCCGAAAAACGTAAAAAAAAGATGTCGAAAGTCTCTTTATTTAAAAGGGTATCTGTCGGGAAACAAGGTAGTTACAGGGCTTTGATCATTCATCATTAAGGAACCCTGAAATCTTTTCGGAATTTCGGTTCTTTTCGGTTTTTAATAAACTTCTTCGTCGAGTACCTGGTATCACACAGTCAACTTTTCAATTGACAGAAGGGCATCATATTGTCACAATTTATACCTAACTAAGGAAAACCTAAACAAACTCTTCTAAATCTTCTTTGATTCGCAGTATGCTTACAGTATGCATTAAATGTCTATCAACCCAAGTACCTGGTATCGCGCAGTCGATAACCTCGAACTCAGCTTTATTTCTTGTTTCTTTCTGTTCCTTTTTTTTGGCAATGGTCAGGGCCTTGCAAGTTATTAATATTTGCTCTGTACTTCTCCAGTGGCCCGTTGCGAGGCTTATTAAAAAATTGAATGTGTGGGCTGGCCAAAAACAAAAACAAATGTATAAACCTATATATTTATGTGTTTTTTGTTCTGGCTGGAACGCCATAAAACAACGGCCGCCGAAATTGAACAGGCACAGGCACAGGCACGGGCACAAGTGCGGCAACTTCCTGGACTCCGGCTTCCCCCTCATGCGATATTTTTCATTTTTTGGCCAGACTTCACAATGAAGGGACAGCCGTCGCCGGCTGTCAATATGGAAATTCATATCAGTTGCACTGCCCGGATCCGAGGAGTTTTCTAGGAGGAGGAGGAGGAGGAGGAAGTGGTCCTGGATCCTGGATTGGGCGAGGACTTGAAGCACTTGCTTACCTCGATGAAGGTTGCTTTGCGGTGCCTTTAAGATGCCGAGTTAATTGAATTTTACTTCGTTTCGAAACTAGATTACTGCTCAAAACTAGCCAGAAAGACAAAGTCCTTGGAGCTGCCAGGAAGCACGTTCCATTCGCCACCTCCTGCCATCCTTTGAATCCAGTTTGAATTTACTTTGACTTTGTGGATTGATTGTTTGATGGAAAGGGGTTCTTGCCACAATCGCAACTCGAATGTCACCTCAAAATAGATTTAACCAGCGAGTTTGGGTATTTTGAAGAGAAATTCATTTCCCAAAGAACGGATTTTGCAAAGAACGGAAAAATTTAAAAGTTTTCAAATATTTACTTTAAATATTTAATGACTTTTGAGAAGATTTTTTTAAATATTTATATTTATATTGAATTTATTCAGTAATATTTGGGGAACCTTTTGAAATATTTGATTTAAGGGAAACCTTTTAGTGAGAAACTCAAGACTTAAGCAAGGCAAGTCCTTGCTGTTTTGGTAGTTGGTTTGTCCTGAACTTTATCCTTGAGATTTAGGGTACAAACTTAGCACACACATGCTGCTGCTCTCAATGAAAGTGCATTAATTGAGTAATCTTAAGGTTGGATGGAGACATTTACCTTTTAGCCCAGGCTAATGTCCTGGCCAAATGGCAACGATGTGGTCGGAGGCCTGGTCGGAGGCTCCAGTCGCTGGCATCTTGGCCACCGCAGTCATAACCATTAGCCTTTTAGCCTTGGCGTGTCTCTTACCAATCAGACAGAGCTTTCCTCCTTACTCTCTCTTTTTGCCCTCAAGTCCTGACTCCTGAGTCCTCACCCCGTTAAGTCCTGATCCTTTTCGGTATTGATTTTTGTTTTGGTTTTTAAACTGCCAGCCACATGGAACACATTGCACAACAAATGACTTTTGTGTGGGTGGCCGAGGGAGAGGGTTAATTTGCTTTAATGTCTGCCATTCGAAAGTGGGTGGAACAGCCATTAGTCGGCATAAACATGGTCTTCGAGACCAAGACAGAGGCCAAGACAACCTCACGGGCCAAAAAACTACGGGCCAGGGGCGTAGCACTCTGTGGCGTTTTTCGAGAGCGCCAAAATTCAAGATGTTTACGCAAAGGAAATCCCACGTAATGACCGTAATAATCGCAGTTAATTAGTCGACGTTGTCGACGGTCTTTGCTGTCTATGCAAAATACACAACAACAACAAGATTTCAAAGGGGTGTGGTGGGCGGTTTAAGGAACACTGGGGCTGGGGGTGTGACTGGCAGCTGAAACAGACAGCGGCGCCGGCGTCCGGAGCCCGGAATGCTGCCCATTGCCCGGAAATGGCAACAAAACGAACTACAAAACGCCAGCCAGCCTCTGTCTAGCAGCCCATCTCCTTCGCTCTACCAGCTAGCCATCTCCCTCACCCCTTTTTTGTGGCGGGTGTGTGTGTGTGTGTGTGAGGGTCCTGCTAGTGGCACTCCTGCTGCCAGGACCTGTTTATGAATAACTGCAATCGGGCCACAGTCTCAAAAGTCTGTCAAAATATAAAGTTTTTTATTTGGAAATTAAATATCTTATTAAGCAATTATTTTTTAGTTATTTTATTCATGAAATATTTTAGTTTTTGGTGCTCTTAAAAAATGGGAATATAAATACCCGTTACTATTTAAATATTAAATATGTGCGAAATATAAGAAAAGATTTGACTTTTGAAACCCAATGTGCCCTGTTCTTGGTGGTGCCCCTTTTTTCTGGTCGAGCGCTTTCGCTGATGGCGCAGATAGTTCCCCTCTGACCCGCCGGAAGGGGGGCCCTTCCTTTCCACTATTCAGGACACTATCGCACACCCCCTCTGCCACAAAGAAACCCCTTCTGGCCACCACGCCCCTGGATCGTCTTCTGCTATTTCGTAGTTTCGCCGTGTGAGAGTTTGAAATTTTTCGGTTGCGTTTATTGCGTTCATTTTCCCGGGGGTTAGCCCGAAGGGGGCCAGAACCAGGACCAGGACCAAGACCAGGACATCGAACCGATAGCTAACTGACTGCCTGGCCTGTCTGTGCCCCTCTCCCAATCCTCTCCGCGGACCAAAGTGCCTTTGATTATTTTCAAAAAACCGAAAACTGAAAACTGAAAACCGAAAACTGAAAGCCGAAAAAGCGAAAGAGCCAAAAATGTTGGCGTTATCTTGGGCGAGAATGAAAAGTCATTACCGCCATTCGTTCCAATAGAGGGAAGGGGGTTGGGTAAGAAGGACATGGACGGGGCTTGAGCCTTGAGCTGTGTCCTGCCATTGAAGCGGAAACGGAAATGCGTTGGCCTAGAAAGACAACGGGGATGGGGTCAAGATTGGGACAGCTTCTCGAAGGCTTTGCTCTGGCCAACTTGGCTCTGCATTAATAGATTAATGGTTTACCAGTCTGTAATTAGGAGTGGGGTGGTTTTCCATCCCGCAAAAAGGATACGAGTGAATCAGGGGTACACTCTTGAAAATATATTCTATAAATTTCGGTTTCTCAGCTCGTATTAAATTGCCAAAAGGAATGGCTAATAATTAGATGCGGACTACATTTAATTATAGCATACGACGAGCCTCTATTAAAATAAAATGGTCAACATACCACGTCCTCGACCGCCCGAAAGGATACTTGTGTGTTGAGTTCATTAAATTTGCTGGCGGCGGGAAGTTGACGGTTTTTGGGTCGGGTTTTGGGCCATAACACTCGCCTCTCCCATATCCATATCCATTTCCATTTCCATTTGGATATACACCCATGCTTACAATTATTTGTACACTTACATGCACTTACACTGGTGTAGGTACAAACATGTATGCACATCCTTGCATGATGTCCTCGTCCACGGGTAATTACGACTTCCGCCAGGAGCAGCGAAGTGGCCACAGTAATGATACACCGACAAGGATATCGAACACCGAACACTGGCCGGCTCCTTCCACGCCCCCATATGTCCAAGGACTCATTCCTTGGGCAAGAGGGCGGAGCAGCGGCACTTCCTGTCCGGTTTTAACAGGACATGCACAGTGGCTTTCAAGTTTACTAAAAATATAAAAGGTTAAAGGTTTTTTTTTAAAGAGGAAATATGAATAGAAAGATACCTTTATGATGATCCTGTAATAACTTTTTATTCCCTGAGTACCGGGTATTAAAAGTAAATTGCTCAAATTGTTAAAAATATTCCCACCACTGTAACAGGACATGCATATCCTTGCCTATGGACAAGTGTCCTTTTTGGTTTGGGGGGCATGCTCTCTATTAACAGCTGCACGCGCCGGCTGACCGAAGGGGTCCTTCGCTTGTTGTATTGTTGCATTTATGCATATCCTGTGGCCACCTTGTGTCCTCCTGATCTTCGTCCTTCGTGTCTGTGGGTGTGTGTGTGGTCATTGTGTTGTATTATACATTGAAATGTTAATTGTTTTAAGCAATAATTAGGATTGCAATCAAATGGTGCTGCTTCTCCACCTACCGCCTCCATGGAAGCGTCACGGTTCAGGAAACCTTGTTTGCTTAGTTACCGTTACCGTTACCGTTACTGTTAAGTAGCCGCACACACAAACACACACATTCGAAAGGCGAAGGAGACGCAGGCACACATGCACATTAATTGTATTTGTATCAATTAACAAAAGGGTTAATTTATGGCGCTCAAGGGCCACTGGCACGACCTGTGCCCCACCTCAGCCCCCCATCTCGATCTCGGTAACCCCTAACCCACCGATTTCCCATTTAACCCCTTGATAGCCCCCACTCCGCCATGGGCCTGCATTGTTTTTGGGGCTGCGCATTCTGCCATTAACCCTTTGGCCCGGGTAAGGGTCCTTCCGCCTCTCTGCCCGACAATGTGTGAGCCTTGGCCTCGGGTCGTATAAGGAAAAACAATATAAGGCACTAGAATGGCAAGAAGATTAGAAACTATCAATAGTTGGTTCTTCTTTGCTATTTATTCCATGTAAAATAGTGAGAAGTCAAAGGATTTTATTGCAGGTTAAGCTTTGTAGTCTTCAAAATGTTTTTAAAAAGCATTTCATCTCCTCATTTAATTATTTACCTAATTAGTATATCAAAAACCCTATTAACTTAACCTCAAGTGTTGATTCGAAGGCGTTTTGAAATGGTTGCACGATTTTGACCTGCAGTTACACTTAACTTTGCCTCCACGACGATGATTATTAGAACGATAATGTGCTTTTATTATTGATACCAACACTTGTCAAACATGTATATTCATTTATATATATATATGGTATATATCCTTACATGTCCAAAAGACATTGGGCTTGTGGATTATTAATGTTATTTGCTTGTTTACATGCACGCGAAATATATCAATAGAAGGAAAAGGAAGCCTCCAGCCTTGCGGCGCCGAGAACCCTTTTCCTTTTTCAGTATCCTTATATTTTTCGTATTTTGTTAGAGATAATAAAAAATCTATTAAGAAACCACATGTAGCTAGCTATAGAATGGGTTAAGGGTTGGAAAAGGCCATAAAAACGATAAAATATCAATCGGTGGAAAACAAGAAATCAAACAACCATCAAAGCCGTTCCCGTGACAAAACGTTAACCGTAAATGCACAGCGAACTGAATTTTACTCCCAACCTTAACCCATGTTAACCCAATACCCCAATACCCTCAGTATGTGGGTGAGTGTGGGGTTATGATTGAGTGCCGTCTACCCTTTTTCCTTTCTGACTGGATTTTGTGTTTTATTTTATTTCTGCTTTGTTTACCTCCCGCACTCATCTATCAATGTCAAATTATGAAGTGATCATATTTGGATTTATGCAGCCACCAAGGGGGGACACACGACACACGGGAGGGGGCTTTGGCCTGTCGCACGGATGTGCCATATCCTTTAGATGCCATCCCTTTAAAGGCCACAGTGTTTTCAAATTGATTGCATTTTAATTTAAAAATAATATAAAGTTTTCTTTTACAATTAAATAAAAAATAAGGTTGACTTTATGTCTTGGCATTTATTTATATTTTTAAATCTTGTCTAAGTAATAATTAAAATGATTTTTCTAAGCTTTTAAGCTTTTTTTTAATAATTTATTCATAAATGTTTTTTGAAAGAAATCTAATGCGTTAATGTAGGAAGTCTTTAAAAAATATAAGTCTAGTAAAGAATAAGCTAATTTATACTTAAAATTGATTTAAAACTATTTAAAATATTTGATAAAACCACTGTGAAAATGTCAGAAAAAAAGTCAACTGACAAAGGACCAAAGCCTGGAAAAAAAGAAAAGGACATTCTAAGGAAGCGTGCAAAATTCCAAAAGGAAAGGGGCAAAAGGATGTGGGAAAAGGCAAAAACAGGGGAAGGGAAAGAAAGGGGAGAAAGTGAAGAGGATGGAAAAGAAAGCCATGGCTAAGCCCATAAGCGAACGTGTTCATAATATTTACAGTTATTGATATTTGAAAAGGCGGAAAATTTATAACGAGCGACATGTGTGTGACAACATGTCGATCCGGCTATTCTTCTTCCACCTCTCCTGCTTTCCTTCCATCGTCCTTTTTTCGCCATGGAAGGTGGAAGGTGGAAGGTGGGTGGAGAAGGACATCCCGAAGGGGAGGTCTCGAGGTGGTGCCACGGAAGGGTGCCGGGCTGGGCGCAATATTCAATCAAAAATCGATTACAAGCGCTTACGTGAGCTTCATATTTGTGCACTGCCAAAAATAATGCTTAAATGTTACTATAAGCTTACCATTGAAAACCCTAAGTTAGAAGATCCTGAAACTAGAATATTCTAAATTCGTTTGACTTTTAAAAACAAAAACCCGACTTTCGCGTATTGTAAACCCTTTTATTTTTCCGTGTAAAACCCTAACCAGACGCTGTGAATTGCGAATACGAAGGGGAAAGTTGGCCGAGTGTATTAGGGCCACTTGCCTTGCCGGTTTTTGGCGAAAATGCGAAGGCCAAGAGAGCCAGCTCAGCTGGTTAATCTTTGCCACGGGCATTCCATTCTCCCCACCCGTTTTCTAACCAACACCACTCGCCCACACCCTCTGCATTTTTTGTTGTATTTTTTCTTCTTTTTTTTGGTAGCCACATGGGCATGACAATGACTTACGGCCGGGAGGCGATGGGGGAGTTGGTCTGGTCCATAGGACTCCTTTTTGTCAAGCCGTTTTAAAACCTTAATTCACATGTGTAAATTGAAAGGAGCACCTGTGCCAGGACCCATGCACTGAGATTAATATTAGGGTTAGGTTTTTATAGTTAAAAGACATTATCCAGCATTATAGGTTTGCAAAGAATCCTTTTCTAAAGTTCCTGCTTAAAATGTAATCTAATGTCCATCAAAACTATATTTCTCTGATGCCTACTTAGTGTTTTTTTTCAGTGTCCCTGTGTTCTATATATTTTTGTCCCTTGGCTAGCATTTTGGTAAGCAGCCTGCTACCGAGGCTGTCTATGCTTGATTTATGGCCCATGGGTGGCCTGGCCAAATGCTTTCCACGGGGTTGGGACACCCAATATTTTGGGTTGGCTTTATATATATATTTTATTTTTTTTTAGGAAGGTGGTTGGGGGATTTTTGAGCTGACTTTAAGTTTCGGCTGCCTTTTGGCTTTCGTGTGTCCCCCGCCGCGCATAATTCTTCATATCCTGGACCACCGCGTTCGAGTGCTTAACTTCTCAACTGGCTGCTGCTGCAGTTGTCCTGGACCTCATCCTCATCCAGCCAGGGGTCCTTCGCGAAAATATGCCAGTACCTTTGGTGGCCCAGCTGGCGTGGATAATTTGTAATTTAACCACTTTTCAGGTTCAGTAGCCCTTGTTGTCCCACCTTCCTTCCGATTTTCCAGTTCCCAGTTTCCAGTTCCCGGTTCCGAGTTGACTTCCGGCCTAAAATACTACCTGCCTTTTCGCGTTTTTTCCCGCCGACCGCGATGTGTCCTTGTTCTGAGGGGGCGCGTGTTCCCCACCCCATGACTGTAGGTTTTTTCGCAACGAGAAATCGTCCTGGGATGCCGCCTTTCTACCTTTCTGCCTTTGTGCCTTTAGGGGAACTCGTCTGCCGTGTCCTGGTCCTGTTCCTGAGCCTTGTCCTCGCGCTCGTCATCGCCGAGCAAATTAAATGAACATTTCTGCAGTGACACAAACTTGTTTATTTTGACATGCACACAGGCACAAGGATACACAACACATCCTTGCCCCCCAGGGGGACAAAAAAGGCTCTGCAGGTTTTGGCTTTTGGCAATACTCTTTTTTTTTGACAGTTCCTGGTAAGGATAAATATTTTGATTTCAGTTTCAAATATTCTCATAAAAATGACATTAAATATATAGGTTTCTTATTATTATAACTAACTAAAAACTATTCTCTCTATTTTTTTAAATTAATTGTTCGTATATGTATAAATTTCTATAATAATTAGTAGAGTATTAAAACTTTGTCATATCTTTAACGATTTGGAAACAATTTTTTGAGTGATTCGCCTTTAGCCTCCCGCAATCGTTAACCGCGATTTTGTTTTCGTTTTTTTATTCATTTTTTCCGCGCTTTCCTCCGGTGTGTTTGAATTTTAATTCGTTTAGCGAAAAAAGTAAATTGGCAAATTTAATAACGACAAACAATGCCGATGGAGGAAATCCCAGGGAGGAGTTGAAAAAAACCGCGAGTTATGAAACTGCAAATCAAATCTGGTCACATAAGCGTGAAATCGACGTACCCCTCAGGATTCTTTCCTTTTTTACTTTCCTTTTTAATTTGCGAATTTCGCGATAATCAGTTTTATTGAGTTCAGGGGTTATTTTTTTATACGTATATATTTTTTTTATTCGGAATCCTCGAAGAATGCAAATGAGGACTCATGCCACTGACAGCTGCTAGTTAGGGAAATTAAATTTCTGAATTAGGTTTAATTTTTATGCGGTTTTGGGAACCCAATAATAATAATCCATAAAATGGAAAGAAAAAGGTAGAAGGAGTCGAGTTTTTCTTCCATTTCTTTATCAAAATTTTGAATATTTCGCAATTTTGGAAGGGAATGCCATTTTGGAATTACAACTTCGTTTTCCTTCAATCTGCATCCAAAGATTTCCCAAATCCAACAAAAAAAATTTCGACCTCTTTTTTTGCAAATTTTAAAAGGGGTACCATCACGATTTTTTAAAAAATTCGGATCGGTGTAATTTTGGAGCTTTTCTTCCACTTTTTTATGAATATTTTGATTATTTCCCAACAGATTTCGAAACGGTATACCATTTTGGAACCTACGCTTCTTTTGCAGTCAATTTTCATCAAAAGATCTGGAAAGTAGAACGAAAAAAATTTCGATCGATTTTTGGCGATTTTGGAAAGGGGTTCTCCTGCTTTTTTTGTCAATTTTCCGAATACTGGGATGAAGATTATGAGCTGAAATCAGCTGAAACATGGCCGATATATGCTTTTCATAACATATGAAAATATAGCTTAGCCGAGACACGAACCGATCTTTCGATATTTGATAGCAGCTGAAGAATATCAAGCATTTTTTAGTGTGCCCATGACTGGTCACACCGATTCTAATTAGCAAAACAAATGTGTTGTTTTGCTATTTTTATACTTAAAACTAATCAAATAAGAACAAATTTAAACAACTGAACGTAACTAGACCAGAAGAGTGCCCCAAAGATCATTCAAAGGATGAAGAAAGACCACAGAACGGACCCTGAGGTGTCAATACCTGCGAACCTGCTCGGCGGGAAACTCATGGCCAAGGCGGCACCGAAAGATCGTTGGAATGGAGAAGATCTCGGGAAAACAGTGGAGCTTTTAGGTCTGTAATAAAAATTGGTAAAATAGGCACATTCTAAAAAACCTGTATTTTTGTTCTTCGGCTTCGTGGAGCAGTATTTCAACTTGGATTACTCTCCTCTTGAAGCCCTAAGACCTGCGTTACCACTGAGGCGCCTGAGAGGAAGTGATCCTCGCCAGTAACGTCCCATTATCGGGTAAGTGAAACCAAACATTGCATTGAGATTTTTTTTCCTCAACATTTTAATGAATATCTTGCCCATTTAGTAACTGATTCTGAAACAATGTACCTGTATGAAATCAGGGCTACAGTCCCCTTCGACGAGCATCCAAATATCCTAAAAGTAGGACAACAAAAATTTCGATGGATTTTTGGCGATTTTGGAAAGGGGTTCCATCATGAGTTTTTGCAAAAATCGGGTAAGTTCGATTTTGTCGATTTTCTGTTAGTTTTTTATGAATATTTTGGCCATTTCCCAACAGATTTCGGAATGGTATACCATTTTGGAACCTACGCTTCATTTGCCGTCAATCTGCATCAAAAGATCTGGAAAGTAGAACGAAAAAAATTTCGATCGATTTTTGGCGATTTTGGAAAGGGGTACCATCATGATTTTTTGCAAAAATCGGGTAAGTTCGATTTTGTCGATTTTCTGTTAGTTTTTTATGAATATTTTGGCCATTTCCCAACAGATTTCGGAACGGTATACCATTTTGGAACCTACGCTTCATTTGCCGTCAATCTGCATCAAAAGATCTGAAAAGTAGAACGAAAAAAATTTCGATCGATTTTTGGCGATTTTGCAAAGGGGTACCATCATGATTTTTTGCAAAAATCGGGTAAGTTCGATTTTGTCGATTTTCTGTTAGTTTTTTATGAATATTTTGGCCATTTCCCAACAGATTTCGGAATGGTATACCATTTTGGAACCTACGCTTCATTTGCCGTCAATCTGCATCAAAAGATCTGGAAAGTAGAACGAAAAAAATTTCGATCGATTTTTGGCGATTTTGGAAAGGGGTACCATCATGATTTTTTGCAAAAATCGGGTAAGTTCGATTTTGTCGATTTTCTGTTAGTTTTTTATGAATATTTTGGCCATTTCCCAACAGATTTCGGAACGGTATACCATTTTGGAACCTACGCTTCATTTGCCGTCAATCTGCATCAAAAGATCTGGAAAGTAGAACGAAAAAAATTTCGATCGATTTTTAGCGATTTTGGAAAGGGGTACCATCATGATTTTTTGCAAAAATCGGGTAAGTTCGATTTTGTCGATTTTCTGTTAGTTTTTTATGAATATTTTGGCCATTTCCCAACAGATTTCGGAATGGTATACCATTTTGGAACCTACGCTTCATTTGCCGTCAATCTGCATCAAAAGATCTGGAAAGTAGAACGAAAAAAAATTTCGATGGATTTTTGGCGATTTTGGAAAGGGGTCATGATTTTTTGCAAAAATCGGGTAAGTTCGATTTTGTCGATTTTCTGTTAGTTTTTTATGAATATTTTGGCCATTTCCCAACAGATTTCGGAACGGTATACCATTTTGGAACCTACGCTTCATTTGCCGTGAATCTGCAGCAAAAGCTCTTCAAAACCGAAGGAAAAAAATGTAACTTATTTTTTGATAATTTTGAAAGGAAATTTTTGAAATTCGACTCTGTAGTTTTGTCGATTTTCTCTAATTTTTTTATGGTATTTGGGTCTTTTCGCAACAGATTTTGGAATGGAATGTCATTTTGGAGTCAGAACTTCATTCTGCGTCGAATCCCTTTTTAAATCGCATGAGAATTGGGAAGGGAATTTGTTAAAAAACATCGAATTTTTGACTAAAAACGGCTTCCCAATGTTTTGTTTTATTTATGCAGCTTCTGCAGGACCAGATCCGTACCTGGAGCATCTGATCAGCACCAGAAGCACCTCTGGCAGCACCTAGCAGCACTGGAACCACAGGGCAGCACCTGGATCAGTTGTATCAGCAGCTAAAGCATCGGAGCGGCACCAGAAACACCTTCTGCAGCACCTGGAGGAACCGTAGGAGATCCTGGAGCACCTGTATCAGCACCTGGAGCTTTTGGAGCGTCAGACCAGCACCCGGAGAACCGTATTTTGTATTTAATTTCCCATATTTTAAGCAATTTCCTATGTAAATACATGTATATTTATATTTAAGCACGTTTTATTGAAAATAAAGCTCACAGTTTACACCAATTTTCCGAGTTTTCTTTCATTTTCCAGGTTTTTCCCGAATTTTCCCGTCTTTCCCACCTTTCCGAGTTTTCCGAATTTTCCTGAATTTTCCCGAATTTTCCAGAATTTTCCCGAATTTTCCTGAATTTTCCCGAATTTTTCAGAATTTTCCAGATTTTTCCTGAATTTTTCAGAATTTTCCTGCATTTTTCACAATTTTTCAGAATTTTCCTGAATTTTTTAAAATTTTAAAAACCCCAAAATCGCCCTCCGCCACTTCTGAAGTACCAGGCGAACAGAAATCAGCAGAAGGTGGATGCCGAATTTTTAAAATTTGGCGGGAAAAAATTTGAATTTGAAAAAAAATACCAAAAAAATGTAACGGAAAAATACCAAAAAATGTAACGAAAAAATACCAGATTTAAATTTTTTTTGGTATTTTTCCGTTACGTTTTTGGTATTTTTTCGGTTAAAATTTTTTTGGTATTTTTTTTAAATTTCCCGCCAAATTTTAAAAATTCGGCATCCACCTTCTGATGATTTCTGTTCGCCTGGTACTTCAGAAGTGGCGGAGGGCTATTTTGGGTTTTTTTTTGAATTTTTGAAATTCAGGAAAAATAAGGAATGTTATGGAAAAATTCAGGAAAATTCAGGAAAATTCAGGAAATTTCGGGAAAAATCGGCAAAAATTTGTAAAACACCAAAAAAAAATGATTAAAATTCTTCTAACTTCATGAAAATTCAGGAAAATTCAAAAAATTTTTCCGATTCCTGATGGCCACAATTTTCCTGAATTTTCATGAATTTCCACGAATTTTCCTAATTTTTTTTGAATTTTCCCGCATTTTCCTAAATTTGTATAAATTTAAAAAATCAAAAAATCGCCCTCTGCCACTTCTGAAGTACCAGGCGAACAGAAATCAGCAGAAGGTGGATGCAAAAATTTAAATGTTGCATACTTTTGTGCGTTTTAATAAAAAACCACTACACATTTTAATACTTATATTTGCAAAAATTAGAATGTTGCATACTTTTTTGAGCTTTTTAAATAAAGGACTAAAAGACCACTACACAATTTAATACTTAATTTTGCAAAAAATTAAATGTTGCATACTTTTTGGATGCAAAGTTCTTAAATTTAAAAAGCTCAGAAATTCGCATCCAAAAAGTATGCAACATTTAAATTTTTGCAAAAGACCACTACACAATTTAATACTTATTTTTGCAAAAAATTAAATGTTGCATACTTTTTGGATGCGAATTTCTGAGCTTTTTAAATTTAAGAACTTCGCATTCAAAAAGTATGCAACATTTAATTTTTGCAAAATTAAGTATTAAATTGTGTAGTGGTCTTTTGCAAAAATTTAAATGTTGCATACTTTTTGGATGCGAATTTCTGAGCTTTTTAAATTTAAGAACTTTGCATCCAAAAAGTATGCAACATTTAATTTTTTGCAAAATTAAGTATTAAATTGTGTAGTGGTCTTTTAGTCCTTTATTTAAAAAGCTCAAAAAAGTATGCAACATTCTAATTTTTGCAAATATAAGTATTAAAATGTGTAGTGGTTTTTTATTAAAACGCACAAAAGTATGCAACATTTAAATTTTTGCATCCACCTTCTGCTGATTTCTGTTCGCCTGGTACTTCAGAAGTGGCAGAGGGCGATTTTTGGATTTTTTAAATTTATACAAATTTAGGAAAATGCGGGAAAATTCAAAAAAATTAGGAAAATTCGTGGAAATTCATGAAAATTCAGGAAAATTGTGGCCATCAGGAATCGGAAAAATTTTTTGAATTTTCCTGAATTTTCATGAAGTTAGAAGAATTTTAATCATTTTTTTTGGTGTTTTACAAATTTTTGCCGATTTTTCCCGAAATTTCCTGAATTTTCCTGAATTTTTCCATAACATTCCTTATTTTTCCTGAATTTCAAAAAATTCAAAAAAAAACCCAAAATAGCCCTCCGCCACTTCTGAAGTACCAGGCGAACAGTAATCATCAGAAGGTGGATGCCGAATTTTTAAAATTTGGCGGGAAATTTAAAAAAAATACCAAAAAAATTTTAACCGAAAAAATACCAAAAACGTAACGGAAAAATACCAAAAAAAATTTAAATCTGGTATTTTTTCGTTACATTTTTTGGTATTTTTCCGTTACATTTTTTTGGTATTTTTTTTTCAAATTCAAATTTTTCCCGCCAAATTTTAAAAATTCGGCATCCACCTTCTGCTGATTTCTGTTCGCCTGGTACTTCAGAAGTGGCGGAGGGCGATTTTGAGGTTTTTAAAATTTAAAAAAATTCAAGAAAATTCTGAAAAATTGTGAAAAATGCAGGAAAATTCTGAAAAATTCAGGAAAAATCTGGAAAATTCAGGAAAATTCTGAAAAATTCGGGAAAATTCTGGAAAATTCAGGAAAATTCGGAAAACTCGGAAAGGTGGGAAAGACGGGAAAATTCGGGGAAAACCTGGAAAATGAAAGAAAACTCGGAAAACTGGTGTAAACTGTGAGCTTTATTTTCAATAAAACTTGCTTAAATATAAATATACATGTATTTACACAGGAAATTGCTTAAAATATGGGAAATTAAATACAAAATACGGTTCTCCGGGTGCTGGTCTGACGCTCCAAAAGCTCCAGGTGCTGATACAGGTGCTCCAGGATCTCCTACGGTTGCTCCAGGTGCTGCAGAAGGTGTTTCTGGTGCCGCTCCGATGCTTTAGGTGCTGATACAACTGATCCAGGTGCTGCCCTGTGGTTCCAGTGCTGCTAGGTGCTGCCAGAGGTGCCTTTGTGGCTGATCAGATGCTCCAGGTACAGATCTGGTCCTGCAGAAGCTGCATAAATAAAACAAAACATTGGGAAGCCGTTTTTAGTCAAAAATTCGATGTTTTTTAACAAATTCCCTTCCCAATTCTCATGCGATTTAAAAAGGGATTCGACGCAGAATGAAGTTCTGACTCCAAAATGACATTCCATTCCAAAATCTGTTGCGAAAAGACCCAAATACCATAAAAAAATTAGAGAAAATCGACAAAACTACAGAGTCGAATTTCAAAAATTTCCCTTTCAAAATTATCAAAAAATAAGTTACATTTTTTTCCTTCGGTTTTGAAGAGCTTTTGCTGCAGATTCACGGCAAATGAAGCGTAGGTTCCAAAATGGTATACCGTTCCGAAATCTGTTGGGAAATGGCCAAAATATTCATAAAAAACTAACAGAAAATCGACAAAATCGAACTTACCCGATTTTTGCAAAAAATCATGATGGTACCCCCAAAATCGCCAAAAATCGATCGAAATTTTTTTCGTTCTACTTTCCAGATCTTTTGATGCAGATTGACGGCAAATGAAGCGTAGGTTCCAAAATGGTATACCGTTCCGAAATCTGTTGGGAAATGGCCAAAATATTCATAAAAAACTAACAGAAAATCGACAAAATCGAACTTACCCGATTTTTGCAAAAAATCATGATGGTACCCCTTTCCAAAATCGCTAAAAATCCATCGAAATTTTTGTTGTCCTACTTTTAGGATATTTGGATGCTCGTCGAAGGGGACTGTAGCCCTGATTTCATACAGGTACATTGTTTCAGAATCAGTTACTAAATGGGCAAGATATTCATTAAAATGTTGAGGAAAAAAAATCTCAATGCAATGTTTGGTTTCACTTACCCGATAATGGGACGTTACTGGCGAGGATCACTTCCTCTCAGGCGCCTCAGTGGTAACGCAGGTCTTAGGGCTTCAAGAGGAGAGTAATCCAAGTTGAAATACTGCTCCACGAAGCCGAAGAACAAAAATACAGGTTTTTTAGAATGTGCCTATTTTACCAATTTTTATTACAGACCTAAAAGCTCCACTGTTTTCCCGAGATCTTCTCCATTCCAACGATCTTTCGGTGCCGCCTTGGCCATGAGTTTCCCGCCGAGCAGGTTCGCAGGTATTGACACCTCAGGGTCCGTTCTGTGGTCTTTCTTCATCCTTTGAATGATCTTTGGGGCACTCTTCTGGTCTAGTTACGTTCAGTTGTTTAAATTTGTTCTTATTTGATTAGTTTTAAGTATAAAAATAGCAAAACAACACATTTGTTTTGCTAATTAGAATCGGTGTGACCAGTCATGGGCACACTAAAAAATGCTTGATATTCTTCAGCTGCTATCAAATATCGAAAGATCGGTTCGTGTCTCGGCTAAGCTATATTTTCATATGTTATGAAAAGCATATATCGGCCATGTTTCAGCTGATTTTAGCTCATAATCTTCATCCCAGTATTCAGAAAATTCACAAAAAAAAGCAGGAGAACCCCTTTCCAAAATCGCCAATAAACGATCGAAATTTTTTTCGTTCTACTTTCCAGATCTTTTGATGGAGATTGACGGCAAATGAAGCGTATGTTCCAAAATGGTATACCGTTCCGAAATCTGTTGGGAAATGGCCAAAATATCCATAAAAAACTAACAGAAAAAACTAACAACAAAAAACTAACTATCAGGGCTTCAGTCCCTGATTCCAAAATGGTACTTAGTTTTAGTATCGGTTACTAAATGGGCAAGATATTCATAAAAATATTGAGGAAAATATGTTTATGTTTATGAAATATGAAAATATGTTGAGGAAATTTTGCAAATTCTAAAAAATTAAGGAAAGATTTGAATATAATTAGTGCTATTTCTTAGAGTATACCCATTGGCAAAAGAAGTGGAAAAAAAAGAACAGAAAAAATTGACAAATAACCTTTCTACAAACAGGAGAAGTCGATGTGCAAACGCACTCCTATTATTTTGAACGCAACTGTATATAGGATATATAAAAGATATAAAAAGGATATAAAAAAAGGATATAGAAAGGATACATGTATATATATTTGAAATATATATTGGATTTAATTAACCGAACCTCCAAAAGCATGTTATGGAAATTTAATTATTTTTTGTTTGCATTTTTTGGGCTGATTAAGTACAGACTATGAGAATCGAGGAGGAGGGCGCTGTTTTCTGCTAAATCTTTTCTATTTATTCCTTTTCATTTACTATTAAAGGTAAAGTTTTTTATATCGGATATATATATACAGGATATATAAAGGATATAAAAAGGACATAAAAAGGACATATGAAGGATATTTTTAGGACATCATTAACCGATCCTCTAAATGTAAATTAAAGGAATTGGAGCTTTTCTTCCACTATTTTATGAATATTTTGATTATTTCGGAACCGATTTTGGAATGGAATACCATTTTGGAATCAGAACTTAGTTTTCCTTTGATCTGCATCCAAAGATTTCCCAAATCCAACAAAAAAAATTTCGACCTCTTTTTGTGCAAATTTTAAAAGGTGTTTTTTGGCAAATCTAATGAAATTTGCTTCTTCGATTTGGTGAAAATTTGTAACATAATCGAAGGTATTTGAAATTATGGTATTCCGTTTCCGAATCGGATTAGAAATAAATGAGATATTCGTAAAAATATTAAAATATTGGATGTTTCTTAAATAACAAATTAATGAGAATTTCGAATCGGTTCTATCGACAGGGATTGAAGTGCTGATTCAAAAATGCTTTCCATATTTGTTCCCACACGGTCGTAGTTTTTAATAAGCAGCTTTAAACTTTAATTTCCCTGAATAATTTACTAGCATATCGTTTTAAATAAGATCATATCTGCCTTTTTCATTCCTTAATTTTTTTTTATTTCAGGAACGTGTCCTTGGGTAATGAATGGCGGTGCAGAGATGTTCTGGCACCATTTTTAACCAATATGTTAAGTTAGTAAGTTGTTTAAGCTATCAAAATGTATAGCGAGAATAAAAGCCCTCACACTCCTCATATAATTTACAAAGGTCCAAATTTGTTAACCTTTCTGTAAAGTGAAGTACTTTTTTTGGTCATCTAGTAAGCTATGTTATTATGGTCACTCCAAATTTTGACCCCTAGCAGGGAATGACTGGAACATTTAGTACAAACCCAGATCTGAGAGCGACAACATCTTATAAAAAAACCTTCTAGGTAATTTTAACAAAATTTAATTAGAAAAAATACTATATAAAAAAATTTTCTTGTTTTTTTGTACCCATTTAGCTAAAAAAAATTTTAATAGAAATGGATGTGAAGAATCAAGATGAACTGGAAAGCCAGGACGTTCCAATGGAAGTCGAACAGGAAGACGAAGCAGCATTGAACCCAGGCAGGGATCAGGCCAAAGATGGTGAAAAAAGGGAGGAGGACACGGAACCAAATAAGAACGGCAAGGAAAACAAGAAAGCAGAAAATATGGAGGAGGACAAGGAGCAGGAGAAGCAACCGCCTGCTCCAGACTCTCCTCCCGGACCGAGCTCCAGTCGCCAAGCAGCACCTGTGAAGCGGTTTGAAGTGAAGAAGTGGAACGCGGTGGCCCTGTGGGCCTGGGACATCGTGGTGGACAACTGTGCCATATGCCGGAACCATATTATGGATCTGTGCATCGAGTGCCAGGCCAACCAGGCCATAGGCGTCAACGAGGAGTGCACTGTAGCATGGGGAGCGTGCAACCATGCCTTCCACTTCCACTGCATCTCGCGGTGGCTCAAGACCCGCCAGGTCTGTCCTTTGGACAACCGCGAGTGGGAGTTCCAGAAGTACGGCCATTAAGGTGTGGAACCTTCTGATTCAATAAAATAAAAACACTTGCATACAAATCTTGGTGGCATCATTTTGTATATTGGTTTGCTATAATTTGTTGTATAATCTTGCAAGTCTGTCATTTTGCAAGGTCATCATGAGCTTCTTTAAATTTTCTGGTGCATAGTTTCAAAAATCCATGTCAGCTTGGGTTCCTACGTCCTATTGTGACTGACAGTTAACAGAGTTGCCTTTATTTTTAAACAAAGTATCCAAAGTTAAATAAAAAACTAAGTGTTTTATTGGAACATTCTCCCAACCACTACCAAAAACGAGTTTTTTTTATTTTCAATCAAGTTTATTATTGAAATATACAATGGGTTTTATTTTTTTTTGAAAGGGGTACCATCATGATTTTTTGCAAAAATCGGATCAGTGTAATTTTAATGCTTTTCATCCACTTTTTTATCAATCATTTGACCATTTATAAACCTATTTCGGAATGGGATACCATTTTGGAATAAGAACTTCGTTTTCCTTCGATCTGCATTCAAGGATTTGGGAAATCGAACAAAAAAAATGTCGACCTCTTTTTTCAGAATTTTGAAAGGGGTACCATCATGATTTTTTGCAAAAATCGGATCAGTCTAACTTTGACGCTTTTCTTCCACTTTTTTATCAATCATTCGACCATTTCTAAACCGATTTCGGAATGGGATACCATTTTGGAATAAGCACTTCGTTTTCCTTCGACCTGCATTCAAGGATTTGGAAAATCGAACAAAAAAAATTTCGACTTCTTTTTTCAGAATTTTTGGCAAAAAATCGATTGAAATTTTTTTCCTTGATTTCCTAAAAATATTTAAGATAATCCGAATCGGGTTTGAAATAACCGCGATATTGGTAAAAATGTAAAAAATAGAGGTTCCTTAAATAATACATTTATTAGAATTCCGAATTGGTTTTATTTAGTTTTTTAGACAAATATGAAAGAAATAATATAATATATATGTAAAAATTA
The DNA here is from genome assembly GCA_035047325.1 of Drosophila vallismaia. Lineage (NCBI taxonomy): Eukaryota > Metazoa > Arthropoda > Insecta > Diptera > Drosophilidae > Drosophila > Drosophila vallismaia. The sequence continues at coordinate 5,927,852 of JAWNPU010000025.1, read as the reverse complement.
GGCAAGTGCGTATACAAATTCAGTAAAAAGCTGCTCAAAAACCAATGCTTTTTCCAGCTAATAAGATTAAAAGCGATTTATTGGCAGTCTCAAACTTTTCGATAACAAAACCAGACTGGCTGTCATATCTGAATAAATTCATCAATTTATTTTTGTCCACTGACCAGACCCGGGATCTGTTTTGGTATCGGAAGGGAACCATCTGGAAAACCAGTCAGACAGGGCTAACAACAATTTGTTAAATTGAAATGAAATTTAATCCTTGCAATTTGCACGGCAAATCTCCGACCGCAGGAGTCCGGGCGAGGGAAAGGGCGAAAGGACGAGGCAAGGACTACGCCAAATAGTCCTGTCATCTACGTGTGGTCTGGTGTCCTAATAGATGATGAAAGGAGGCTGGAAAAAAAACAAAGGCATGCTTTTGGAAGGGAAACCCAAGAAAAGCCAAAGCCAAAATACATATAACCTTCTTTGCATCTTTTTGAGTTTCGACTCTTTCGTGTGGTTTTGGATTTCTTGGCTCAAAAACTTGCCAGCCAGTCAGCCAGCCATCCAGCCAGCCCATTTGGGGCCAGATTTCTTAGCAAGATTCGGTTGGGAGTGGATTGGCATTGGTTCTTGGCCGCAAGTTGCAGTTTTTGAAGTGCTTTGTGGGCGAGGATGGGTTTTCCCCTTTCCTACGGCTTCCTACAAAATTCTTTAAGATCTTCGACTGCGGTCGCTTTGACGACGAGACGTTTTCCCCAAAAAGAAAATCAAATACAGGTGGTGGATGGGTCGAGGAGCGTGTGGCCGCCCCCAGGGTAGAGAGGTCAGCAGTGGTCTCCTGGTCACTGGTCACTGGCGAATGCAAATAGAGACCAAGGAGGCGACGGCCAGCACTTCATGCAATATTAAAAACGTGAACAGAACTCAAGTAACCTCAAACCCCAAGCCCTGGAAGTCCAAACCCTCAATCTGCCAAAGCAAACAAACACACATGGGTGTACCAGAGACTTTTTATACAGACAAAAAAATTATAGCAAGCAAAAAAAGGATTTAAAAACTAATAAGAGACTTTTTATACATGATTTTGTATAGAACTTTAGTAATAAAATAACGTTTATAGTTTAAAATAATTGTTTTAAATAGGTAATTCTAAAAATTTTCATATACTGAATGCTGTATTGCATGAATCTAAATTGTTTTCAGTGCACCGTGTCTTGGCCTCATCAAAGAACTTCATTCGGCAGTTGTCAATTAGATATATCGCTTTCCTATTCCGATCACGTGACTTGATTCAATTAACCGATGCGCCAAAGCCGAAAAGAGTTGTCCTGCCAGCACTCTCTCCTTTTTCCCATTTCCCATTTTTCGAGCTGGGCGGAGCATGAAGAAAATCCCCCCAAACCTCAACCCCAAAGAGTGCAACTTAATTGGAAGCGAACCAGCTGAAATCCAACCAAACTGCCAACTAACAACGCGGAGCTGGCACTCTTCCTTTAATTCTAATTCACATGCTAAAGGGCGTTCGAGCCACTTAAGCCCGTTGGCCTGGTCCGGTTAAGTCCGCACCCTCCATCCATCCCCCCACCGACAGGATGGACAAGGACACCGACGGAACACCCTCCGCGTGGCCAAAGGACACGCGACTGCCATTGACCATCAAAAGCCAACACAGAAGACAGTGCTTAAAATCGGTTAAATATTCTATTGAAAATATACTTTAAGGATATTTTTTCAAAAACACTTTTATTTAAATTTAAATTCTTTCCAAATTAATTAAAATGTATCAATATATATTTGTTAAATTGTTTATATCTTCTTTTCTTAAAATTTAATAAAAACCAACAACCACGGTGCGGGGTTTTAAAAATCGTGGATGTGGCTTGGCGATGGGTCGACTGGTCAGCCTGCGTGGCAGGGGTGTCCGTTCACACAGGGCGCTAAAAAGGGTTATTAACTCGTCAGCTCGACTAAATGTCAGTCAGGTGGTTGCGCCCGTCCGGGGTTTCTGACAAAATCGTTTCTGATGCGTGGTCACGCACCATTATAGCTGCCCCCATCTGCCACGCCCCCTTCTTTCTATATATAAAACATATATCCTACATATATAAAAAAAAATGGAGGGGGATGCACTTGATTTGGCAGCCCTTTTGGGTTTTCGGATCCTGAGGGGAGGGCGCCTATCAATGAAGTTGTTAATTTGGGAAATGAAAAGGGTTAAAGGGCTTAATTATTTTCCTGTTTTGCTTTAGGGGTAAATAGGTGTGTGTATATTAGTGTGTGCGGGTGAGTTCGTCCTCCTGTCAGGGTCTCCTGACCCCTTCTTGACCAGTTCTTGACCAGTACTTTAAAAGAGAATGCAAATCATAGAATCCAATAAGAGGTAAAACCCAATAAATTTAGTTGGCAAAAACGAAGTCTGGAAGACATTCCGGGGGTTAAAGATGGGCTCAGACACACACATGGCTCGAATCTGGCATGAATCTGGCCAAGAGTAAAGCCCCAAAAAAGGCGTTTAGAGCGCTTCCCTGGACCCAATAGGTCGACGGTAATAATCGAGCATAAAGCGCAATTTATTTTCATAAAACCTCAGAGGCAGGAGGAGAAGGAGTGAAAGGAGTAGCAGATCAGAACATCTCCAGGATACCAGGGGGCGGTGTACTAGCCTGAGTCCTTAAACTGTCGCCATACCAGGAGATTTTGTTAGTTTTGTGCAAATCCGAAACGACTCTTGGATATCCTTTGACAAATATTATTCATCATTTCTATATAGTTTTTATCTTATTTTAATAATAGAATATATTATTTTATCTATTTTTAAAAATCTTCAGTTCATAAAAAGTTGAAGAAAGTAAAGAACGCTTAAATAAATCGTTTAAATGAAAAATAGTTTCATTTAATTTAAACTTATTATTATTATTATTTAAAATTATAGTAGAACTTGATATCATTTTTTCTGGCATCAACACAGGGTGGACTCAGCCAACTAAGGACACTCAATTCAAGCAGCCCAGGACCCATTCCATTTTATTCGAAGCCTGATTCTGCGTTTCGTTCCGACTTTTGATTTTAAAACAGTGATGGCCATAAGTAGTTGTAATGGCAGTTTTTGGCCAAAAGGTCTGTGGACCGGGTCTAAAGTCTGGGTGTTAAATCTGGCTAACTCGTCGAGATGCTGGGCTGCTTTTATGTTTCCACTGCTTCTCATCCTGCCGGCAAGCCAGGCTCCTGTTTATCCTGCCGCTGCTACTGCTTCTACTGCTGCTCCTGCTACGTTTTGGTGCTGGTTTCCTGGTCCAGCTGGTCCTGGCACAACTGTACAGAAACCGCATCAACGCGACGACCGTCGCCCGCACGCTCCACCCATGTCCTTTGTCCCTCGTCCGGTCGTAATTTTACGGCACCAGACTCGCTGCCTTGTCGCCGTAGTATTAGTAGTAGTTTTCTCCAATCCCCATACCTTCAATTTCTCACCCACTATCCCAGAAATAACCCAAGTCGTGGCGGAGCTTAACGAACATTTTACAATGCCCATGATGCATTAATATCCGAGACCGAGACCGAGACCGAGACCGGGACCGGGACCGGGACCAGCACTGAGACTGAGACTGAGACCGGTCGAACCAGTGACTACCCCCTCCTTTATTTCACCCACCCCCTCAAGGACTCCCCCTTCTCGTAGCTTTTTGGCCCAGCCAGATAACAACAATAGTGGCGACGTAACCTGCTAGCCAAAATACACAAAGGAAAATTTGAATTTATAAAAGTAACCCTTTCTTTTGGTGGAATTTCAATTCTTAGCAAACAAAAAACCATGTTTATATATTGTTTAGGTGTTTTTAAACAGGATTCTTCTTTTAAATCCTTAGATACTTTTAGTTTTGCTTATTTCGGTAGTTTGCAAAGCTTATTGGTCTTGTTTTTATTTTCTAAACGCCTTTTAAAGCTCCAAGACTTGATTTTTATTTTATTTAAAGTAATAAATATTTAATAAAAAGTGTCCTTTTATGAAAACTTTCTACCAAAGTATTCAAAACTTAAAACTTTAAGGTTTAGAAGCATTTTTCACAGTGCCTTTTAACCATTTTGGGATGTGTGCAAATGTGTAGCATACATTTTGGGGCAAACTAAAAACTGTAGCGCTTCGCCAGGACTTGGGGTTAGTGTCGTGCCACGGAGGCTTATCGTTGGAAATTAGCTACCCTTTATAGCACACACACATATATACAATTTACACACACATAGGTCGTATTTTTTCGGCTTCCAGACTCTAATTTTCGTTGTCTGATCCCACTATTTATTAAATTTCAATAAATAATTTCGTTGCCGGGGTTGCCCCAAAAAAGGGTTTCTTCTTACATATGTATGAGCGTGTGTGCGTTAGTATGTGTGTATGATTTTGTGTGTATTTGTATTACCCTAATTGTAGTTGGACGTCAGATTTTCGATTTGGGCAACAAAATCGTGTCTGGTGTAAAAACAAACTTGGTTTTGGAAAACACATCATCAATGTGTGCATTGATTGCCATTTGGGCCTGCTAACTAAGCGTCTAACATTTGGCCACGCCTTCCCCTACCACCCTACCATCCTACTACCCTTCAACCCACCTCCCACCTCCCACCGCAATCACCCTTATATATTCCCTCGTTTTTCTGCTGTAACCGCAAACAAATCAACAAAGCAATCAACTTCTATTTGTATTTTCACACTCACACATGTGTGGAGTTTCCAAAAAGTGCAAATCAAATTTTCTGCTGGTCCTGCCAGCAAAATTTCCAGCGAAATAAACTGGGTTGGCCCCCGTGTGTGTGGGTGGGTGGTGTAGGTGGGTTTGTATAGGTTCCATCAGCGGGTAAAAAGGAAAATCGAATCGAAAAACCAAAAAACTAAGTACGCCTGTGCATTCCGATAAGCGTTTAATTAGCGAAACAAATGAATTGGCAAAACTTTTTACGTGTGTGTTTGTCAGATCGGACTGCGAATATATATAGCACGGCTCAATAATGGGTCTTATCTGAAAAGTTGGCCAATCACCATCCAAAAACCAAAATGTTCAAGGCGAAAAAATGGGAATTTTTAAAGGGAAAAGTCATAGGGAATGAGTGTTAGTTTTTGATTTAAAGGATATGAAATTTAAGAAAACCCTTAATATAATATTTGGATTACTATAACAATATATTTCAATAAATGTTCCCAAAATCCTTAAAATGAAATAGAAATATAAATGCATATAAATCATAGAATTCCTCGCAAATCGAAAGTCCTTGGCGTCACATAAGAAACACCTTTGGACCCAAAAATAAATCAAATATCTGCAGGATGTGTGCGAGCAAGGGAAGTGTGAAAATATGCAGGGAATTCCCCCCAAAAACCGACAAAAAAAGGAAAAGATTTTCCAGCAAAAATAAGGGGAATTATGGCACTGTGTTTGCCAGTGAGAATTGCTAACAAAAGGAATACAAAAGGACGAAGGATTCGAGACGAACAATACAAATTATTTCCGTCTTATTACGCAGCGATTGCATAAGCCCTCATGAGGGTTGAGGGCCAAAAAGTCTTGGCCATCTTTCTCACCCCTTTTCGAGGGGGAAGGGCAGGAGACAAACAAAGAAATCTCTGAAAAATACAAAAAAAAAACTGAGAGTCGGCGAATGTGTGAGGATTTCGCTGCCCCTGGAATCCAAACCAATTGAATGGATATTTCCCAAAAAAAATAAATAAAATAGAAGCTAAAGCAGAATCATCCAAGTGGTCAATATTCTCCCCAACAATTCAATGTCCTGCTGATGTTTTTTTTTCAATATATTTTGCGAGGTATGAGTCACAGATTACGTCATAAATTCTTCCTTACAGTCTATTTCGTATAAATATATATACTTTTGGAATTAATTTTATTAAATTTGATTTCTTTCTCAATCTCATGAATTCGTATTTAAACTGCGTTTGGCTTGTCCTGATATTGTTGCAGTTTATATCCTGGATAATGCCCAAAGGCTTTGTTCGTGCAGATTATGTTTCAAGTTTTTCATAATGGTTTTTAATAAAATTTCAAAGCAAATGTTTGGTGGTTTAATAATTTTTTAAGTTTGAAAAGGATTTAAAAATATGTTTTGCAAAATGCAAAATTTTGTAGCCTACATTTCAGGGCTTCTGTAAAGAGTTCGCTCTAAAGCTCGTCCTTTATTTTGAAACCATCATTCGAGTATATTTGCTTTGCATTGTGAAAGTTAATGCGACTTTCTCCGCTTTCCCTGCTTTCCCCACTCTCCCTTTGCTCTTTTCGCTGCCGGACACACTCGACATTTGACAAAAGCGGCGGGCAAACAACAAAATTATCGGATGGGATGGGTTTCTGTCCGGGAATTGACTCGTCGGCGGAGACGGAGACGGAGACTCCGCAGTATTCAACGTCATTGCCGGAAACACAATGAAGTGAAAAATATGATGGGGTGTCCATGTAAAGCTTTCCCGTGTATCCATGACTGACTGTGTGAGTTTTTCTCTTTTTTTTTGTATCCCTTCGGCTGCTGTTTCTGTTTCTGTTCCTGTTGTTGTTTTTGCTTTTTATTATTTATTGTGATTTACAGTTGAACGCTTGATTTGATTTTCAAGTGGTTCCCACGCCAGAGAACCCGAACCCGAAACCGAATGAAATCAACTGGGGGTCAGCTCAATGTCAGCAATTTGTTTGCCAGCCGACCCCTTGGCGGGGTCGAACCCGAAACCCGTGGTTCCCGGAGCTCCCGGAGACTGCGGCGTACACGGAGTTCTCCAGAGGCCAGAGTGAGAAACCGGAGCAAGACCCCGGCTTAGTTAATTAGTGGCCATCAGTCAGTCATTCCGGCGGAGCATCGATTGTTGGGGCGTTCGAATTTCTTTCAGCTATTATGTGAGTTGTTTTTTTTTTTTTGCAATTGTTGTTCGTTGGGTATATTAGACTGATTTCTAAAATTAATAGCAAGGGCAGGGTGTGGTTGGTAGGGGGGATTGCCCCTCAATATCCGGTCAAGCGAGCGGAAATATTTCATACGTTTAATGAAGAGTTTTTAAATGGCTTCGGGCTCATAAACGAACAAAAGAGGGTGACTTTAAATGGTCTGTGCATTTTTTTTTAATTTTTCATTTACACATTAAGTTATTTATGCTAAAACCCGCCTAAGATCTTCCTATATTAATGCAGTTTTTAATAAATATTTGCAAATAAATTAAGAACTTTACTCTTTAAATAATTAGTTTAAAGGATAATAAGACAACTGTTGAGGATTACTTTTACTTGCAAGAAAGTTTTTATATTTAAAAAATATAATGCCTAACTTTTGTCTATTATTTTATCAAAAATAGTTAGCTAGTCGTTTGGGGCAGCTTTGGAGCAAATATCGATACGATAAAGTAGCAAAAATAATGCAAACTTTGAGTCTGGGGAAGTCGCATTGCCGAAATGTGTCTGCCAAAAAAATATTCATAGTAAATTTGCATTTATTTGGTATTGGCTGTTCAATGTTTTGCTCTCTTCCACATAAATGGAATTTTCGAATTTTTGTCATTCACCCTCTGGACGTCCTTCCTCACCACCCACCCAAGCCCACAGAGCTCAAGGTTATCGATGGTGCCCTGGGGACGCATACGTTAAGGCCGAAAAGTGCCTCAGACCAAAACAAATCATCGACGGGGAATGGAACGCAACTAGCTTGAATTTCGCAGACATTCTGGATTTTTGTATACTCTCACAAAGGGTATAAGGATTTTGTGGAAAGGTGTAGGAGGCTTTTTTTTTGGCTAAAGGTTGATATTCTTTAGGATTATTTCTTCAAGTTTTTTTCAAGTTTTGAATATATATTTCCAAGACTTATATTAATCATATATTAGTGAATACCTTAGCCATTTTATAGTAACTTTTTGTTGATTAAAACAACCTTTTAAGGGTATAGGGTATCCCCTTTACCAAAACGTATCTCTCCTTTCTTCTGTACTTTTTTTATTATACTTTCCAGGGCTGGTTTATGCCACTTTGATTGTCTCACGTGTGGACAATTTGTTTGGGAACAACTTTCATCGCTCCATAAATTGCAACGTATTAACCTATAATTTTTTAATAGATTTTTCCAAGCCCACCCTATCTCTCTATTTTATTTTGTATTTATTTCTTCTGTTTTTTTTTAGCCACTTAAGAGTGCCACAAAAATTCGAATCACGTACTGGGAGGATGCGTTCAAAGTGAATATGTGTCCAATGTATGTGATAAGGCCAAGAAGCCCAGACTTATTGGCAATTTAATGGCCAAAAATGGCAACTAAGGGGTCGTACGTCGTATCATCGGCATCGGCTCTTGAAAATATTTATCGAACATTTTAATTCGTTTGTTTGTTGCGAATAAATTCTGATTTATTGGCAATAAAGCCACCAAATAGACAGAAGCCAAAAGCAAATAACACGGTCCTGGACCAAATGGAGGCAAACAATATGTTTGCACAAATCCCATTCCAGGCTTTCAATTTTCTCAATCCCCAGATTGGTCTCCTCTTCTGTTCTACTTTTATTTTGTTTATTTTTCGGTTTTTTGAAATGGTCATCGCCGTGATGAAAAAATAGAAATGAAAACATGTGTGGAATTTTGAGTGTTCGGTGTCCAATCGGTGATGAATTTTCTCCCACTCTGTGGAAAACAAATCACTTTTTAAAGTAAACTTCAATGGTTTTGTGGTTTTTTTTTTATTAACTTATTTTTTCGACAATTTACACAACAATAGTAAGTTGGTTTTTGTATTTAAGAAACTGCTTGTTTTAGTTTTTACGGATTTATTAATTATTTCCAATATAAATTCCTGACTCAACTTTGTTTAATTTAATCTGAAAAACTTTGTGGGAAATTATCCTTTTGTCTGCCTTTGTTTTTGCTTATTTTTATTATACTTTTTACTCCTATTTTTATTTTATTTAGTCTGCTATGCTGCCGTTTTTGTTGGCCCTTTGATAACAACACCCCAATGGCCAATGCAGGAATGAGATATGGCCCGAACTGGAATTGACGTTGCAACTTCGAAGCTTCGAAAAGGCACTCGAAAGTAAATTAGTAAGTAAAAACAAAATTTGAATAATAAGAAAGGTATTCGCAAGACACCTTCCCAAATAAAAATGAAGAAATACAAATCATATATCGTTATCATATTCTATTCTCCAAGAGCTTCTTAGAATCCTATTCTAGTCATAGTTTTTTTTCAGTGTACAGTGCTACACATGTCGCTCATCAGTCATGGCACACACACACCCACACACTCAGGACACTGATGGGAAGCGTCTGGCATTGTCAAAGCGGCACGTCGATTGTTGTTTTTACCTTTTTTGCATAAGTGCCACACGTGTGTCATAGTGCCCCATGTATGTGTTGCAGGTGTGTTTGTTTGGGGGTGTGTGTGTGTGGGTGGGTGTGATTTTGGGCTGCCTTTTTTTTTGGTTTTTTGGGTTGTTGGCAACGTCTGTGACAAAAGCGGCAACACAGACAACAACGACAACGACGAATTTTCGAGGTTGTTGACGCCAGCGTGATGATGATGATGATGATGATGATGACGATGACAACTGCTGCTCCTGTGAAGTCTCCATTCCCCATCCTCCGCCTCCGCCTCCCCCAACTCCAGCTTGCGCATCCTGCTCCAGGTCCTGCGAATCCTGCTTACCTTAATGATAAGGCGCTTGTCACTCAGGCAGCCAACAAAAAAAAATGCCAACAGAACAACACTCATAAAAGTGTGATAAAATATGATATTTATTTAACTTTTTTGTTAAATAAATTAACGATTAAATTGAAATAAACGTTAAAAAACCTTTTCTATATTAAAGAAAGTGTTTAAAGCTGTTTATAAAATGTATAAAAACTCATAAAAACGGTTTAGTAACTTCTAGTTGAAAAACAGTATGTAAAATTCAAAGAAGTTGAATATTTTTCCAGTGTTTTTTTCTGGTTAAGATCTTGCTGTTGCGGTGCTGCGGTTGTTTTATGCCATTCGAAAAGAGGGTATTCGGGGTAGGATATTCGGTACTGGGGAGTGGAAATCGAAAAGGTGGGGATGTCAACATGTGTGCTTCTGTGTTTTGTCAAAAAACATATTTGCCTTGTCTCCTGGCTTTCGTCCTTCGCTGCCACATCCGCATAACAAAAGCACATTCACAAAATATAATTATTAAACATGTTGCCAATTTTGCGAGCGCTTTTTAATCCTGTTGTCTGCGCTGCCACCCAGGACCTTTCCCTTCAACATCTTCACAAGAACTCTCCGGTGGTGGCATATAAATAAAACTCTATTATGTGGTTGTGGCTTATGTCCTTATGATCGTTTCCAAAAATTCTCCTCTGGAAGGATGCTGCGTTGCTGGCAGTCTCGCGCCAGGACTTTCTGCCGAATTGCGGTTTTTTGGCGTTTTGGAGAACGACTGTCTGCATCAAATTTGCCAATTGGTTGGGTTTCGGGTTTCGGGTTTTTGGGGTTTCGGTTTCAGGTGGAACTCCTGTTTTGGCAGCCCTACGATTACCGGATAATCAGCGAAATAAATTCAATTGAGTTCAAGAAGCGACCTTAGAATATTTATGTACAAAAAGGTATCCCTTAATATTTCAAACTAAAGAGTTTCTTTTATTATATAATACATTTTTTGAATTTCTGTAATCTTTAATCTCAATGTTCCATCATGAAAGCATTCTTGCATTTTTTTGTTACCAATTCAGTCCTGCTTTTAAGGCCGGCTTTTCTAACACAAAAAATTACTGGCATTCCGCTGACCTCTTTGCGGTCCGCACAGAAATAACGAAAAAATCCGGTGGAGATGTAAATAAAATAAATAAATAAATAAATAAATAAATGGCAAAATAAGGGGAAGATGGACAAAGTAAATAAGGAATGAAGGCATTAATTTTAATTTCTATCCCAATTCTCTTTGTAACGATGTGAAAATCTCTTAAGTACTCTTGTCATTGACACTCAAACCTCAGTTTCCTGTGTGGTGTCTGTCTGTATGGGTGTGGCAGGACTTTGGCTATCTGTGTGTGTGTGTCACAGTGGTTGGGGGGTAACCCAGGGCTTAACCTTAGTTAAGCTGTCGCTCGTCTCCCGTCGACCGGCGGCTGTGACACAATCTCATCAACAGATCACAGATTTCAGCGCATCAATGCACTGAAAAAAATAATAGGATAGTTTTTGGTAATAAAACATATAGTAAATGATTTACTCCTAACTTATCATAGATTTTTAATATATTTATTCAGTAAATAAAAAGCTTGTATTTGATTTCTATTATCTTTGAACTAAAAAAAAACTGATAATCTATTAATCTGGATTCCCCATATTTGTAGCTTGATTTTTTCTCAGTGCCTTGGCATCTTGTTGCGCCATCGCTGACATCTGTGGCATTTTGAACGTGCGACGTGACCGGCATAGCGGTACTTTTATCCTGCCTGTCCTTGCTGATTCTCCTTCTTTTTTTGCCTGCTTTTTTGTCTTCTAAATATATATTTTTTTCGTTATCCTGTGACTTTTTTGGCTGACATTTGACACGCGCCGTGTGGTCCGGCCTTCTTAGTATGGCGGTCAGCTTTTTGACGTTGGTCAACAGCCCCGTCTCCCCGCCTACTTTTGGATTCTGTTACAATATTAATTTTCGACTCTGGCACGTCTCACATATGCCAGTGTTGGTGGGTGGGGTCTGGGGGTCTGGGGGTCTGGGGGTGGCACTGGGCTGATGGCAGTTGCCCCTTTTCGCCTCTTTTAGATTCGCTGGAAATTGCCCCAATTAACGCAAAACACAACAACTCAATTTATCACGCACAACTAAAGTGATTTGTTGCCAATGCCAACGATGCTCCCTACCCCCCACTGACCTCTGCCCTCTGCTAACTGCCACGCCCTCTCTTACCGCCCACTTTCCAGCCCCTTGGCCTTGTCCTGCAACGTTTGACGTCTTTGCCGCATGCAGAAAACGCAAAAAAAAGAGTAGTTTAAGTTGTTCGACTTAAAGATACCTGTCAATGCCTTAGAACTATTTAATTAATAATATAATTAAGTATTTTAATGAATTTTCTATAGGAAAGAATAGTTTATAATAACTTCCTTATTCTTCTTTTTGTTTAAACAAATTAATTCTTGAATGCTTAATTGCTCTTCAGAACATCATTTAATAAAAAATTAAATTAAAAATATTTGCAAATAAAAAAGTAAAGACTCATGACTCATAATCTTATTAAACTAAATTTATAAAATATTTAAATTGTTTTTGTAATTTTTAAATAGATTGAATATACCTCGCAACCCCAAGAAATACCGAGCAGGAACAAAACCAAAAGGAGACGAGGGTAGGAAATTGTTTAATCAATTCATCAGACCCAAGCCTGCATGTTGCATGTAAATATATATAAATTGTAAATATATATAGATATGATGGCGTTGGTCGCGGCAATAACAAACAGGATATTAACTTACACAACATTACCAGAAAAAAAAGCTACTCCTGACTTCTCACTTGACTCCCCGAAAAATAAACGCCGCCGAAAATTGCGCTCTTTGAGTAATTACCGTCAAAAAAAACGAACCAGAAGCCAGAAAAGGAAACAAAATAAACGATATAGATAGACCGATATCAGTGAAATAAATTTGTTTTTCATACCCCTGGATTTTTGACTTTACAAGCAAACAATTTGTCAAATGCAAATAGCCAGAATAACCCAAATCGGAGATCCCTGGATTGCCTCGCCAGCCTCGCTGGCCACCCCAGGACAGATGTCGGCCTGTGGTCTGCCAATTGAAAAACGATTCGAAATCAATCACAGCCGGCACAGCAGCCCCCAACCCTTAATATTTACACACCAAAAACATCCCACCCATCCAAAATCTGACCGCAAAAACCATCGAGATGAAGTCCAGTTGGGATAGCGACAGGGATCCATTAATAATTCCTGTGGCGTGTTTTACCGGGGACCAGAACCAGATTCGAAATATGTATGTAAGTCTCCCAACCCTTTCCGCCCTCGCTTGGGCTCACTTTCACCCACTTTCTCCACCTCCAGCCAAGTCCAATGCCTCACAGATTGTTTTACATGCATGCCAACGTGACTTTCAACTGCTGACCGCGTGCCAGAGCGGAACTCGACTCCCAAAACCAAACCCTAAATACTCTTTTTTGTTTAGAAATTAAAGCTTGAGAATTGGGAGATTTCCATTTAACTTTTAAATGAAAACTATATTATCTTATTTTCTAGTTGAAATTGAAATCTGAAGAATTTTGCATCCAAAAATAAACCTATATATATAACCTATAAATATGTCTAGAGTACTACCAAAAAAGAGTGAACGCAAACAGAAGCGACTTCCCCCTTTTGGAGCGAGGATGACCATTTATTGGCATGTAGCTGATGGGAGGCAAGGTCACGTGGGCGGGGCAATTGCGCGGCGCCATCGCCGGGCTCTCCGGCAGGCAAATTGATGGCCAGCCATCAATTTTACTTGTTGGTCGCCAGAGTTCCCATCCTCGAACAGATTTTCACCAGGGCGTGCCGACCATTTGTCAACTTTGGAGTGGCTTCCCTGTCGTGAAAATCCAGGACTATGTCCTCGGACTTGCGGGTGTGGTAGGGAGGGGTCCTGTGCACTCAATTAAAACCGCAGAAGGCGATAAGGGAGCACCATGAATGCTAATTCCCAGCTCATCCCCGGATAAAAGAATCGGTGTGATGACACCCACCCACTGACCACCAGGTGACTTCTGATGATTTGGGTTAAGGATTTGTTCATCGCTTTTCTTACACTTTCTATATGAATATTTTTTATATTTCGCAACCGATTTTGGAATAAAATAGGATTTAAAAATCAGAACTTTGTTTTCCTTCGATCTGCATTCAAGGATTTGGGAAATCGAACAAAAAAATTTCGACCTCTTTTTTCAGAATTTTGAAAGGGGTACCATCATGATTTTTTGCAAAAATCGGATCAGTCTAATTTTGACGCTTTTCTTCCACTTTTTTATCAATCATTCGACCATTTCTAAACCGTTTTTGGAATGGGATACCATTTTGGAATCAGAACTTCGTTTAATTTTGACGCTTTTCTTCCACTTTTTTATCAATCATTCTAAACCGTTTTTGGAATGGGATACCATTTTGGAATCAGAACTTCGTTTTCCTTCGATCTGCATTCAAGGATTTGGGAAATCGAACAAAAAAAATTTCGACCTCTTTTTTCAGAATTTTGAAAGGGGTACCATCATGATTTTTTGCAAAAATCGGATCAGTCTAATTTTGACGCTTTTCTTCCACTTTTTTATCAATCATTCGACCATTTACGAACCGATTTCGGAATGGAATACCATTTTGGAATCACAACTTAATTTTCTATTGATCTATTTGCATTTAAGGATTTGCAAAATAGAACAAAAAAAATTTCCACCTTTTTTTCAGAATTTTGAAAAAGATATTTGCTTGAAACAGAGAGAAAATCAGTTTTTCTGGAACTGTCATCATGATTTTATGCGAAAATATCTGCATTATTTTGTGATTTAAATACTTGTCATTAACATTGAATTTAAGTAGCTATCTTAGGTTTTATTTCCACGGAAGACTAAATTAAAGCTCCTGAAACATATGCCCCCTTTGTTTTCTGAAATATAAATCTTGTCAGGACTCTCCAGGAAGTGACTCGGCAACATTTTAAAGTGGGATCAAGTGGCGTATCTAAAGAGCGAGTCCCACACCAGTGAAGGTATCTGTATCTGTAACTTGGCCAACTATCCGATAGATGTATCCCCCATCCGGCAGATACATTTTGCAACATTTTCCACTGACTTACCCCGCAGCCAGATTCGCATTAACTTGTCAAACCGCGGAATGCAAACATATTTCGGGCATTTGCCGTTTACATAGATATCAGAATTTATACATATTTAGATGCCAGGGGCGTTGCAGAAAGGGGGTGTTGGGTGTTGCATGTACATAATTTTGTTTTGTGCGTTTTTTTTACTCTTTGCGCGATTTGCGCACGATTATAAAAGCTTTTCGCGGTACGACCCCCATAATTCATATGATGTCGACTGGAAAATGTTTACAACACCAAAAATATGATTGCCACCATAGGCGTAGAGGGGGGTTACGGGGATGGATGGGGAAGTACTACCATAGTATCCTGGCATCCTTGCCATCCTTTTGCCAGCCTAATGCAGGCATGAGCCATTTATTGGAAGAACGAAAAAACGAAAGGAGCAAGGGCGCGCCGCGATAGCAAAACAGGATTTTCGCCAGGAACAAGACAGCGAAATATTCAAATGAAAATTTATGTTTGCATTATGAATTTTTATATAGTGTTTCGCGCGTTCTCCTCGTAGGCATTTTATGGCTCTGTCTATATCTCTGTCTGTCTGCGTCTACTTAGCGAGAAGGCACTGAAAAAAATATACAAAAAAAGTAAGTTTGCAGTTTTTTTCCCCCTCTAAGAATATATCCTTTAGTTATTTTTATGGTTGCTTTTTGAGGGATAAAATCTTTTTACAAAACATCAAGAGTCTTCGAAAAATTCAAGAAAATGTCTTTCTATATTTTCCGAGTGTGTATGTGTGCGTTTTCCCCCTTTGCCAGGTTTTTTCAACCCACCCCTGACCTCCACCAACACCACCCAAGAACTCTCTCTCTCCAATCAGAGCTGGAAAAGTTTCGACGAGACGGCGGCGTGTGGAAAATTATTAAAATGTCGTATATAATGGCGATGGTTTTGGCTCGTCAGAAAATTTATGCGTTTATAGCTTTCATAATTTTCGAATTATTATTGTTATTTTTTCGTGCGCGCCATCATCAGGGCTAAGTGCGTGGCGGCCCATCTATGGTAATATAACTCCATTACCCACACCCCGCCTCGTCCCAGGACATCTAAGGCAGCCAGGACGAGATGGTGGCAGGAGAGTAGGCAACGTCTTTCGGTGGACAAAAAGGATCCGAATCAATGAAGAAGCCTCCCCTTCATTTCATTTACTTGGGGCACATGTTGCATGGTCGTAAAAGTGAAAGTGGCAGTGGCAGTGGCAGTGAAAGTGAAGGGAAATCCATCCCTTCCCAGGCCGTTCTCGCATTTTTCTAATCCCCGAAAAGTTCATTAAGCGCGGAAAAGTCCAACTCGAGGAGTTCCTCCGCATTGTCTGCAGATTTTATGACGTCAGATGCGCCATAAAGGAGCCAGGTGGACCTCTCGTCTTTATTTCCTGTATCCTGGCTAGTTCTTACAAAATAAACAAACAAAAACCTGAGAAAAACACGAAAAAATAGCCTGGATAATAGAAGTTTAATTTTGTTTTAAAGAACCCCAAAACAGAGTGAATTTGTCAGTTTTCTTTAAGACTAATTAAACGTCAAAGCGTCAGAAATAAAAATAAAGGCAACTCTGTTAACTGCCAGTCACAACAGGACGTAGAAACCTAAGCTGAAATTTTTAAAGCACCCACAAACTATGCACCAGAAAAATTAGAAAAGCTCATGATGACCTTGCAAAATGACAGACTTGCAAGATTATACAACAAATTATAGCAAACCAATATACAAAATGATGCCACCAAGATTTGTATGCAAGTATTTTTATTTTATTGAATCAGAAGGTTCCACACCTTAATGGCCGTACTTCTGAAACTCCCACTCGCGGTTGTCCAAAGGACAGACCTGGCGGGTCTTGAGCCACCGCGAGATGCAGTGGAAGTGGAAGGCATGGTTGCACGCTCCCCATGCTACAGTGCACTCCTCGTTGACGCCTATGGCCTGGTTGGCCTGGCACTCGATGCACAGATCCATAATATGGTTCCGGCATATGGCACAGTTGTCCACCACGATGTCCCAGGCCCACAGGGCCACCGCGTTCCACTTCTTCACTTCAAACCGCTTCACAGGTGCTGCTTGGCGACTGGAGCTCGGTCCGGGAGGAGAGTCTGGAGCAGGCGGTTGCTTCTCCTGCTCCTTGTCCTCCTCCATATTTTCTGCCTTCTTGTTTTCCTTGCCGTTCTTATTTGGTTCCGTGTCCTCCTCCCTTTTTTCACCATCTTTGGCCTGATCCTTGCCTGGGTTCAATGCTGCTTCGTCTTCCTGTTCGACTTCCATTGGAACGTCCTGGTTTTCCAGTTCATCTTGATTCTTCACATCCATTTCTATTACATTTTTTTTAGCTAAATGGGTACAAAAAAAACAAGAAAATTTTTTTGTATAGTATTTTTTCTAATGAAAATTTGTTAAAATTACCTAGAAGGTTTTTTTTTATAAGATGTTGTCGCTCTCAGATCTCGGTTTGTACTAAATGTTCCAGTCATTCGCTGCTAGGGGTCAAAATTTGGAGTGACCATAATAACATAGCTTACTAGATGACCAAAAAAAGTACTTCACTTTACAGAAAGGTTAACAAATAGGGGCCTCTGTAAAGTATCTGACGACTGAGAGAGCTTTGATATCGGTACTAAATCGAAACGTTTCTGGCGCCTTAAAACACGTTAAGTTAGCCTTACTTTTAGCCCTTTTGTAGACCCTTTTTTGTAATCTAGTCAGCACTGTAATCAAATGTCGCTTAAAAATGGAACCTTTGGCAGGAAATGACTAAAACATTTCAGTACAAACCGAGATCTGAGAACGACAACATCTTATAAAAAAACCTTTCTAGGTAATTTTAACAAAATTTATACTGGAAAATTATGTTGATTTTTTTTCCTATTTAGCCAAAAGAAATTTTATCGAAATGGAGGTCGATAATCAAGACGAAATGTACAACCAAGACCCTCCAATGAGATTCGATCATGAAGCCGAAGAAGTGTCCGTACCAGGCAAGGATCAGGTTAAAGATGAAGAATCGAAGGAAACGCAGAAGAAAAAAACGGAGGAGAACTCGGAACCAAGAGAGAACAACAAGGAGAGGAATGTAGAAAATATGGAGGGACACAAGGAGCCGGAGGAAGACAAGGATCAGGAGAAGCAACCACCTGCTCCAGACTCTCCTCCCGGACCGAGCTCAAGTCGCCAAGCAGCCCCTAGGAAGCGGTTTGAAGTGAAGAAGTGGAACGCGGTGGCCCTGTGGGCATGGGACATCGTGGTGGACAACTGTGCCATATGCCGGAACCATATTATGGATCTGTGCATCGAGTGCCAGGCCAACCAGGCCATAGGCGTCAACGAGGAGTGCACTGTGGCGTGGGGAGCGTGCAACCACGCCTTTCACTTTCACTGCATCTCGCGGTGGCTCCAGAGCCGCCAGGTCTGTCCCTTGGACAACCGCGAGTGGGAGTTTCAGAAGTATGGTCATTAAGGGAACAAGTGGAACCTACTGATTCAGGACATGGCCCCAAAAGGTCCAAAAGCTCACTAACATCGTTAATTTATAATTTTAAATAAGCAGCATAAGGCATAAATTCTAAATCTAAAAACAAAAGCCTAAAATTATATCTGAGGATTGATTTTATTTCTTTAGATTTTAAAGGGTATATAGTATTCGTTCATATGTGATTTTACACATACTGATTCATCCACACTGCACTTGGCAAAAGATAAATCTTTCGGGCAAAGCAATTTATTTGTAAATGGAATCGATTAAAAAGCAATCGGTGCATGGAGTAGCGCCTGTCATTGGATGCTGTCTGATATACAACCACATCCTGTATCCTGTATCTTATATTCCCCCCAGTCCCAGTTCCAGTCCCAGCACCAGTTTCCTGAATCCGGAAAACGAAATCGAGAATCCAGTATCCAGAATCTTGAATCCAGTAAGCGAATCCGCCAGACGACACCTTTGTGTCGTTGGAGACACTGAAGGTCTCCGAAGCAATTCACGGAGTGACAAAAGCACGGAACAGCAGGTGGTCCTTTCGGATGAGAGTCCTTAGGAAATCACTACCCCACAAGCCCACCTCTCTCCCCTCCCGTCGTCCTGAAAAAAACCGATGATTACATCATCTTGAGCCATACAAATTTCTTATCGAATATATTTTGTCGATTACCCCCTTGGGTAAAATTTATTTGCTTCGACTGGCGGCGACGAGCGACAGTTAAAGGATTTATAAGTCGACCAAAAAACTGGGTTACCAGCCAGCAGGATGCCCCATCCCCGTCATCCGGTATCCTGCGTCCTCCTGTCCTTCTTCCCCTTTCCCGGTTTGTGTGTAAATTTATTAAAAAATAAACGCCCCGGCCGGAAGTCAAGTTTGAGTTGAGTTTCGAAGTTCCTACTGTTTTTTTTTGTGTTTCTACTCCGACTTCCGTTTCTGCCGGGCCGGAACATCTTGTAAACATACTTAACTGCAGCTCAGGTGTAATAAGTACACCTTCAAGTGGTTCTGGGACTTTCGGCAGAGGAGGTGGGCGTGGTAGTGGGATAATTTTCAAGGATTTTTCCGGGAGGAAGGATAGATGGACCTTTCCTAGGCCTTTTCGGTCACGCTGCTAATTTCTTTCATGTTCACAGTTTACCGTCGTTTGCAATGGCTTCCTCGATTTACCGTTACAGCTACCGCTACCTTTACCGCTACCGCTGCCGTTTCCTGTACGGCCAAAAAAAAACCGTAAAAACAAGAAACACTTGAAGAAAAACTGCATGCAAAAGAGAGAAAATATTTTTGTTGAAAGACTTTGTCGTGTATCTTTCATATTAATTGAGAATCGTGAAGAATTGTGAAGTATTGTGGTGATGGGTGGGGGCTGAGGGGGCGGTGCTGGCAAAAAAGCGGACTCCTGGTACTCCAGTTCCAGCTGAGGTTGCTGCCTTTTGAGGTTTTCCTTTTTACGATTTTCACTTTGCTATGTTCCGTCTTTTTTTGTTTTTTAATTAACTGTGTACATGGAAAAGTTTTGTTTACCGAAGAGAGACATTTGTAAAGCAAAAAATGTTAGGTCTCTAGAATACCCAGTACTTATATTTTCAATGGGTATTTTAATTTAATTCTTTTAATTATTTGTTCCCAAAAGATACCTTTTTTAAAGCACCAAATAGGCTTCTCAAAACAAGTCTTTTAAAACCCTAAAGATTAGCATTAAACAAAATGGTTTATAATGTTAAATTAAATATTTACAATCAGTTGTACTTCTTTATCATTAAAACAATACTTTAATTCTTTTTCAAAAAATATAATTTATTTAAAACGCGAACTAATTTCATAATTTTTTGTTAGTTCTTTTATATTTTATTTACCCAAAAGAGTACCCTGTATGAAAAAGTAGTCCTTAGACGCAGTTTCCAGGTTGCATTTGCCAGGTTGCCAAGACTCAGGGACTCAGGTGGTCCGGAGGAGCCCCTGCCCGGCCCAGACCCCCCAAAACCCCTTCTGGCCAGGTTGTTTGAGTCGGTTTTCGGTTTGCACTGCTCAACAGCGCGTTAGCCAAGTGGCGCTAAATGAACAGAGAAGGTAATTAAACCCTTTGCCAGCTAATGAACTCGCTTGCCTCTCGGCTGCTGTTCACTTGCTACTAAAAAAAAGCAAAAAGCATTAAAAAACGCAAATAAAAAGCAAGAAAAATAGAAAAGGAAATAGACAAGCGCGGCGCGGCAGGTACTGGGTAGAGGGAAAATAGAGGGAAAATAGAGGGAAAGTGCGGCACGCGCACTTTTATCTTTTTTGAACTGCAGATATAAATGTAAATATTTAAGTGAGCTGCTTAGTGCCAGGCCAATCTGGAAAGGAATTACTTAATTACCTTTACCTTTAGCTTTACTTTTGTCTTTATCTTTGCCGTTAGCTTTACCGTTAGATTTAGCTTGGACAAGTCCATTGAAGCGTTTTGGAAGCGTTTGTAAAGCGGCAAGAAATCCTGCGGAAATTTCTTTGCCAGTAGTTTTTAGGCATAAATTTTAACTTCATGTATAATAGTTTAAGATTTCTATTACAGGAAGACCCAAACTTCTATAATCTCTAACCCCTAAAGCTTTTACTTTAGTGAAAACTGTAAACCAAAATATAGTTTGGAAAACCAAACAGATTGGCTTTGAAAATTGACAGAAATTTCGATTAAAAAACCTTTAAACCTTTTTTGGCCAAAGTCAAACCATAATTTTGAACTTGGCAAAAGTTCTGTGTTAAATTGTTTGAGTTGAGTTCCTTCAGCCAAGTGTGTTTTAATCCAATTTTGTGTTTTTGTGGAAAATTCAAAGGGGCTTTTCCCCAATTTTCCTTGGCCCCAGAGTCGTTATAATAATATCCAACTTCAATCACTTATCGCAGAGATTATCGTCGACAGTGGAAGAGATATCATTTCTGGTTGGGATTCGGATTTGTTAAGCTCTTTAAGGACAAACCACTCTAAGGCAACTTTAATGGGCAAGGACCAAGGACTAAGCTGGAGGCTGTGCGGATATCGCCTTTGGAAGGACGAGAGTCATTTGTTTCCAAAAATTAGTTGTGAGCCCGTTTTCCATATCAAGCAATTGTTGCTGTGTTTCTGTTGCCTTTTTCAGTGGCTGTTGCTGTTTTTGTTGGCAAACGTGTCTGGTCCGTCGTCCCTGTGCTTCCTGTGACCCACACGCATACATTTAAATCAAATACAAAAAATACACTGAAAGAGAATCATCGCCGTTAAAAATCGCCGTTAAGATGTGCAATGAAAGCTATCTTTGATCTTAACTAACCGAAAAAGGATCTTAAATATACGTTCTAGTAAATGTAAGTTTAGCAGTTCTTTTTTTGAGTGTAGCCCAGGCCAGCAGCTATCCCATTTTGGGACGTCCTGGCAGAGGCGACGTAATGAATGTGTGTGTATCTCCGTGTGTGTGCGGTTTGCTACCAGTTAGATACAATGTGGCGCCCCGGACACTGCCCCCGTACAGGACCTCCTCCTTTTGGCTCTCGCATATGAATATGAATTTTATCGAGATTCATGGCAGATGATAATTTTCCCTTGATAACTGTAAACTCGTCTATAGCTTGAAGCGAGGTTGCTTGGTTGCTTGGTTGTTCGGTTTTTTGGTTTTTCGGCAACCAAGAAAGACTCCTGCCTAGACTGCAAACACATACAAGGACTAATTTAGGCACACACACACGCACACCCACACCCACACATTTGGTGTTGAATTTTTTGGGCCACCCACATCCATTCGTTTCATTTCCTTGTGCATTCATTTGCCTTCATAAAATATAAACAGCGTATTAAAATGTATGAATATCTGAAGCGCTGAAGGGGTCAGGGTGAACCCCTTTCGGGGGCAGCCCTGCGCCACACCCCCCTGCCAACAGCTAATGTTGATAAGTGAAGTTATGACTTTGCCCGCCAGACAAAACACACCAGAAATGCGAACTATGTGGGGGCGGGGCCACACCGCTTGGCAGCCCGAAAGGAGGCAGGCTTGGGAATTAAGGAGCCACCAAAAAATGGGCGGGGGGATGCCATTTCTACTTAAGAATCTCTACAGATAAAACTATACAAATCAAACCCGACAACGATTTTTGTTAAAGGATAAAGGATCCAAAATGAGGTTTTCTAGTTGGGTTTCGAATGTTTCTTTTCTTTTTAAATTAAATCACAAACCAAAGAATGTTCTCTAATCTTTATCTGATTCTGATTACTTGACCGTAAATATTTCTCTCTGTGTATTCATTAAGGAGCCACTTTTTGTGCTTTTCTTTCTGAGAAATTACAAGTTCCGGAGGAACTCCTAGCCGTCTACATTTTCCATTAACCCAACAGGCTAAAGTTCCTGATAAATTAAGTGTTTATCCAGACCGGGATCAGGATCTGGATCGGGATCAGGATTGGATTGAATTCCGGGGCACTAATTTGACTCACTTGGCACACACTCATCCCCGCAAATTTAGGTTAACCCATTACTTCTTTTTTTGGTTGGCCCTTTTTTGGGCCCTGCTCCCCCGGAAAGTGGAAGGTGTTGACAGCTCAAATATGGCCAGGATCCAGGGTACAGCCCAGCTGACCCTTTGCGTACTCAAAAAAAAAAGAGAAAAAAAGTATAGAATTAAGGTGGGACCGCATATGCAAATGAGAAAGTTACAAGAGTGCATGTGGTTAGCGGACTTTGAAGTTGAAACTCAATTACGCAAAATTCTCACACGTTTGCGCCTCCACTCGAAAAAAAGGGGGGATGATTTGGGCCCATTCCACCGAGGGTGGTTGGTTTTTGATGCGGGTGCAGCTGGGCTAAGCTCCGGCTATCAGGAATCATCTGAATCCTCCCCAGCCTCATCATCATTTCGCTTCCATTTGCACCGCAGCCTCTCGGTTTCGGTTTCAGTTTCAGTTTCATTTTCGTTTTTGGTTTTTCGGTTTTTGGCCATAAAAACAATTTGGCTAATTGGCCGAGGTGTACGTCCGGAGTCGCCAGCCCGGTTCTCAGGTGTCCGCCATCACCTGCTGCAAAAATCTCGCTGGCCGCGGAGTAAAATCGCGTTTAACCGCCATCATTTCCGGCTTTTTGAGCTTAAATGTGGTTGGAGAACGCTTTAGCAAAGTGATTTTCGTAATTTATTTATTTAAATGAGAATCTAAGTTGTAATATACAAAATAATAAAGCCTACAAAACATCAAACTAACTAAATATGGGTAACGTTTTTGATGAAAGAGGAAAGGATTTAGAAATAGAAGAATCGCATTATTCGCAAACCGTTTCACGATTTTGGAAGGGCTCTGCCCTTAACTTGTTGAACAGTTTATCATCCAACCAGTTCGCTAATCTCCATCTGTTTTTTGGGGACTGACAATCTGGATTTAACATATCCAGGCTAATTCCTGCGAGGCAAAAAAAAACCGAAAACCGAAATAAGGAGCAATTCAGGAACGTGCCCGCGTGGAAGTACAAAAAATCGCATATCTAAAAAGGCGTGAAAATAATTTGCATAAATTTATGCCCTTTGATCGCTTCAATTGGCTTGATGAATAAGGGGGGAGGGTATGGGTGCGTGAGGTGTAGCCCCATAAGGGGGGGTGACTATATAATAATTTCAGCTGGGGGGCTACCCAGTGGCCGTTATGGGAAATTCACATCGCCAAACGAAGGGCGTTTAGGGATAGCTTTGGAATCTCAAGTGTTTGCTTGCCACCTGCCACGCCCACGTCTCCCCCAAAGCCCCGTTTGCCTGAAGGACGATAGGCGGTGGGTGGCTTGGGTGGTGTTTTTTTGGGTCCATTCTACATTCTAATTTGTCGCCGACTGCAACTTTGAAGTGGCCTGAATGGTTCGCCACTTGAAGTTGCCTAAAATGGCACTTTAGTGCCTTTTGGGGCGTGTGAAAACAAAGGCGGCAAGTGTCGTGTAACGCCGCACACACAACGGCCCAACAGCCACGCCTACCCACCTTTTACATCCCCCTCGAAAAAAATGGTATCCTTGGTCCCTTGTCCTGCTCGCCAGCAATTTTCACGTTTAAGCATCTTGAAAATTGTGTCAATTTGTTGAATATGTCGCTGGAGAATATCCTCTGGTATGATTTTCATTTTGCCACCAAGCTTTTGCCTTGAAGTAGGCTTAAGGGAGGCCTCAGGATACATTCACACTAACACACACACGGACACACAAGAGTACACAGTATCCAAGCCCTAAAAAGTATGCAACAAAAAGTAAATATTAATCCAAACAAAAGTCCTTGGCTTAAAATGAAAATAAGCTAAAAAAATAAAGGTTAAAAATGTCGAATCTATGTTTTTTTAGTTAAAAAATATGAAGTAAAAGCTTTAGAAATTCTGTTTCTATGGCTTCCTTGGTTAAATATCCTTTTTCATTCATCAATCGTATGTTGACAATGAGTTTTCCATTATTCTGGAACCGCACAAATTATGCTTTAAAGTGAATGACATTTTGTTGATTTTTGGGGATGGAGGAAGCCTTTATTTTTGCTACTTTTTTCTAGACATCAAGGGTTTGATCCAACGAGCCAACGAGCCAATGGTTGAATGGAACAGCTGTGACCATTTCCTTTCGGCTTTTGGTATTCAGTTGATTTTGCTTTGGGACATCCGCAAACGGACACTGGACGATGGATGAGGTTGACGCACATTAACACACATTGTGCTACGATAATAAAGGGTTTGAAGAAAGGATATGCTATGGACTACTTCTTACTTCTTACTAAGAAGATTTGGAAAAAGGCCCCATGAATGAAGTACACTCTCGGCTTTAAATAAAGAACAAAATTAAGAAATTATGATTCCGTTTATCATTCCTGATTAATTAGTAGCAGAGAACTTACAATCAAATATACCCATTTTTATCCAGGTAACTAAATTAAAATGTCCTGGATAAAAAAAACATAAGCAAAAGCTTCTATTTTAAATGCATATACGGAATGGTGGGAGAGTGAGAGAGGAGCGACCCAGGACGAACGGGTGTGTTTGTCCTTTTTGCGAAAATCTGATTAAAATATTTGAGTTTGCCTTTTAATGTGATTTCTGAGCATAATAAAAAGCCAAGCCCATAGAGTCCCAGTCCGAGCCGGGGTCCGAATCCGAGTTAGAGCTTCTATTTTTTCCGTTGTCCGGCCTTTGGTCAGCACCGGATAACGGGGTTGATGCCGCCGCCAGTTTTTCGTCCGGAATCCTTGGTCCGGACTGATTTAGTTGGCATTTGTTTTGCGGGTCGGTCTCAGCCCTTTTTCCAGCCCCCCTCGCTGGAAAATCTTCCCTTTTTTATTGCTAGTTCTTTTTTTGATGAGTCCAAATTGCCATTTGGGTTTTTCAGAGTTTTTTTTGTCGGTTCGGGCCAAAGGAGAAGTAAAATAAAACAAAGTAATTTGCGTGTAATGAGGGACAAATAAAGGACCTCATCGATCGATTGCACTTCGATCGTAAAGTAAAGCCACCCAGCTGCTGCAGCGCCACCCAAACAAATTTTTGAAAAGCCAACCAACCCACCCACCTGCCTCTGGTCATGTGAACTTAATTAATTAAGGACCTCGGTCGACAGCTGCTGGACCGGAGACCTAAAAAACGGGGAACCACTCAAGCGTTCATTAATGCAAATCAGTGCCCATGTCTTGGGTGGTTGGGTGGTTGCGTTGTTGGGTGGTTAGATGGTTGGCATGTGTCTGCCTCTGTCTCTATCTCTGTCCCGGACTAATTTTTATGCACTTGGAAAATAAATAATTATTTACATCAATAAAATCAATCTTGAATACTTAAAATTTGCCTATTTAAAAATTATATCCAAAATATTAACAAAACAAAAAATAAACTGAATAGAAGAAGGTTATAAAACGTAAAATATAGGTAGAAAAGAATGTCAGAAATATTCACACCTTTTTGCTTTTGTGTTTAAAATATAAAACTCTACGTTAAAACTACATTTTTTTAAAATATATTTTCTAATAAAAATGTATTATTTTATGTTGTTTTTTATTTTCGTATTTTTCATTTTATTCAAAATCCTCATGTTTTTTTGCTGAGAATTTTCCTCTGGCCAGCTTTTCCTTTCCACTTGATGGTTGTTTGTTAATTTGTGAAAAACCCCCGGACCTCCGCAGATCCTTGATGGTACAAAAAACGGAGGCAGGGTGGGAGGGTTGGGTTGTCCGCCCATGTGGCTATAATTTGTTGACGTTTGACTTTGTGCGTCTAATTGTGAGATGGCCCAGAGTTCGACTCCGCCTTGAGGTTCTTTGGGGAATGCATTGTGGGTGAAGGAAAAGGAAAAGGAGCTGGAGGAGCTGGGTGGCTTTGGGTGGCTTTAGTGGTTCGGTGGTTGGGCAAGAGAGAGATTGGTCACTTTGATGTGGCGCCGCTGTGGGAAACGCGTAATTTACTTTCCCTCTTTTTTTTTTTTGTTTTTATTTATTTTATATTTTTATTTATATATTTTCATTTAATTTTTTTCCCTCCATTTTGCTCTTCCTTCTCTCTCTTTGTCTCGCTAATGAAGTGATTATGCATTGACCAAAGAAGGAACTCGAGGAATGGGGGGAAAATTTTGGGTTCTTAAGTATTTACGGAGCGTAAGTAAGTGCCAGAAGTGGAATATTAATTTCCTCGAACGATCTTACCACAAAGCTAAATCCAAAGCCAAGGAAATCCCATACCCCGCCTAGACTTTTTGGGCACTCATGCGTGTCCTGCCGTGTCCAGGACAGCTATCCTGCCCTAAGGGAGGGGGGGCGTGGCTGGATGGCAGGATAGCTGGCTAGCTGTATGACTGGATAGCTGGATAGTAGAGAGAGGAATGTACATAGTTGAAAATTCGTTAATGGTCACTGCGCAATGTGAAGTTCCAAACGGACCAACCGACTTCAGGGCGTCCAGTGCAAATGAATCTTGGACCCACACACACACACACACACATAATAACTCGAAGGACTCTTCAATGCACCAAGAAAAATAGTGATCATGTTTTGTAAGCAGAAAATGTAAGAATCTTAGAATTGTAAAGAATGGGGTAAAAACGATGAAAAGAAGATTTTGTGGCGACCTTTCCTTTGAAAGAAGTTACAGAAAATAGTATAGAGCAGGGTCTAAAGAAGGTATTTCATATAAATTTAGTATGTAATATTTTATTGCAGTGTACCTCCACTCTCACAGACCCAAAGGGCCAAGCATATGTGTGTGAGTGTACACATTTTGGCAAGTTAAAGTTCTTAGAAATCCTTGAGTGCACACAAAAACAAATAAACAACGAAATAGACAAACAAAATGGAGGTCTCCACCCCCTTTAGAAAATAAGATGGGGATGGGGATGGGGAATGGGGAATGGGGGCAAGGGTGGTTCTGGGCCATGTTCTGTGGTTAATTTGTGTGCTTAAAAGCGCTTTACGACTTTGCTGCATTTCGGGCCCGGGAATGGGAGCAAAAATATTCGAAACGGGGGCATGGGCATGGGCATGGCATGGACCAAAGAGTCCTTCGGTCAGTGACAGTGTCCAAAATTTATGTGCATTGCAAGTGTCAAACTATTACTATCCATGCAAACTAGCGAACACGACTTACATGTGGTTTTTCTACATATTAGAGATGGGATTTCATGGCTAAAATCCAGAGAGAGGCTTTAAGCATAAAAGATCTTCTCAGCTAAATTCTGTATTGTATTTTGTAGATTTGAAATCTCTTTTTAAAGGCCCTGAATATATGCATTACTTTCTTTAGCCAAAAATCTTCTATAAAATGTTTTATTTAATGTAATTTTCTTATCAAATATAGGTCTAGGTTTCTTCCAACATTCTTCTTTATTCAAGCATTTTCATTAAAATCGAAGTAAAATTCCCTTAAAACCATTATTCCTTTCGATAGTTATCTTTCTGACTTGTTGACTATTCTTGCTCATCCTCAGAACGAGATGATGGCATGTACAATTTTCAATTTTCTCAAGGATCTAAGCATTCAAGGCATCAAGGATGCAGGGACTCATATGTGAACCGAATCGAGGACTCCTGACTCCTTTCTCTAAGGTGGGGAGGTGGTAGTTGTCTTGTGTTGTTTTCGGCAGAGCAGTTGAATGAATGACTTTAAATTGAAATGCGATTACATGACCAGGACACACACTTAGTACTGGCTTACGACAACAACCAAGAAGGACTCTACAACAAGGACTTCTCGGCCAGGCCAGGGTGTGCAGGTCAAACGGTTTTGGGCGCCGCCCAGGACTTTCGAGTTTTTGTATCTGTAACTCAGTATCTCAGTATCTTTGTATCTCTGTATCTGAAGACCAGCTGGTCCGCCTGGCTGAATCCTTGGCATTTTCCTTGAGAAACTTTTGTCCAAAGAAATGCCACACCCCCTTCCAAAAGTGTGTGAGTGTGTGTTTTCGTCTCGAATGGTTTTAAATTTCATTAAGTTTAGTTTTATTGCACACACGCTAGAAGCAAATTGTGTCCTTTAGTTTTGCATACCATTTACCCCAGACTCTCAGTTTTCCCTTTAAACTCTCTTAAAGCCTTTATTCTTTTTTTCAGAAATTTTTCAAAAAAAAAAAATACAGGGAAGGGAAACCCAAACAAAATATATAAATTAAAGGAAAATGTCTCAGGCGCATAAATCGAGGGCGCTAGGGCGTCATGATTAAGGGGTTTGCTCCTTGTTGCTTTTCATTTTTTTTCCCGTATTTTTCCGTATTTTTATTTTTCATTCTCATTATTTGGATTTTTCCAGAGATTCAGATTCAGATTGGAGATCCCAGATCCCTGAGATCCGGAGCTCCGGCTGGTATCCCGCGGATACTTCCGCTTAACGGTTACATTTATAATTACATTTTAATTAGATTCATTCGGCTGTAAAGTGTCCCTTTGTGTGATTCAGCGCTGGACTGGTTCCTTGGCCCATGGTCGCTGGTCCTTGGTCCTTGGTCCTTGCTTCTGATACTGGTCCTGGTCTTGGTCCGGTTGCTTAATGAATGAATACCAACCCCCAGCCCTTGTCCTCCTCCTGCCCTTTACAAGAATCCTTCGCTTCCTGCCAGCCCTTAAATGCGAACGCCTTTTTAAGGTCCTGGCCGAAGCTTAAGGCGACCACCGTCTTTTCATTCGATTTCCAATTTGTATTTTAACTTCCTTTCGGCTATCCCAGTTCAAAGACTTCAAATACCTGCCAATCTTAAAAGAAATTTTAATTAATAAAATAATATGTAAGATAATTTTGTTTTTAAACAAAAATAAAGACATTACTTGCAATACTTATTAACACCTACTATGGAAATAGTTTGTTATTAAAATGAACCGAATTATGAAATTGAATCAAAATTTCTTAAGATTTCCTCGAATCCCTTAAAATAAAAACCCTTAATATTATTTTGAGGTTAATAAGTTTAGAAATGTTGACCCCTAGAGCATTACAAATTCGTTTCGATTTCCCCCTCTTTTGTTTCCATCGTTTTAATGATTTTTTTTCTATTACTTTGCGCGTTGTCCTTTTTTCCATTCACTGGTAGCTTGCATTTTTAATGACTCTGATTTATTAATGGCGGCTGGCTGATTAAGGCCTAAACAAGGGGCGATGATTTCGGCTTGGCCCGAATCGTTAACCGCCGATTCAAACCAATCCTTGGTAACATGGCTAAATATAAATTAGACAATGTCTACGGCCAGCCTCGTTTTCGACCAAATAGTACAAAAATGACATAAGACAGCGGGCTTAAGGCTTAACTCTTTCGTCCAGGATACGAGGATATTTTTACAGCATTTTTCTAGCATTTTGTACTCTATTTATGGGCGTAGGTGGTTTGTGTTTTTTGGCTGAAAAATCCCAGGACCTATGCCGTTTAACTGTTTAATAACTTTTGGCTGCCTCACGGTCTCAGTTCCTGATCTTTATCCTTTGTCTGCCTTTGGTCCAGTGGATTTTCCTTACAAATTCTGGGGTGTATGATATTTTGGAAGAGTTTCAAATACTTTATAAATTAGTGATAGATATAGGGAGTTGCAAAAATCAATCTCTCTTTGATCAAAAGATGAATATTTATAATGAAAAGTACCGGATATTATACACATAGTTAAATATAATTTATAGTTAAGTTTTTTTCTTATACTTTAATTTAAGAAACAAATAAATATATTTTAGTGATTTTTCATTTAAAGGGCAAGTATCCTTTAGTCGTGTAGGAAGGTCCTTTGGACCGGCGACTTGTTCCGGACTCGTGGGTGCTGCATGTGAGATGTGAGACGTCGCCGGTGCCGCCAACGACGACTCATTGTCTCTGGATAAGACCCCCATTCCTACTGCCTGACATCCTGGCCACCACCCCCCCGCTTTTAACTGAGACACCCCTTTTCTTTTCTTTTCGTCCATGGGAACGGCTTGAAGTTCCACATCGTTGATTTTATTAGTCTCCAGCGAACAATTCGAAAAATTTGTACGCTCTCTGAGAAAAAAGTGTGGGGCGCTGGTTCTTCGTTATTTTTTTTTTTTGGTTCTATTTCTGTTGGATTTTGGCTTGATTTTATTTTCTATTTTATTTTATTTTAGAGTTCCGGTAAGCCTTTGAGCCTGCGAGCCTCGGAATCCAATAGCAGTCGATTTTCTTTGGAATTCTTTTGCCCAATGTCGGTTGTTTTTGTTGTTATTTGGCTTGGTATGGTTTGGTTTGGCGGTTCAGGCCGCGAAAGGATTGCTGGCGGGGATGAAGGACCCAGCACTAAGGATGTAAGACGAACGACGACCGGCGAAGGATGAAGGACCCAGAACTAACGACTTGCGCCTGGCGACGTCGACGTCTAATGGCAACTTGTTAAATTGTAAAATTGGAAAACAAGTTGTTTTCGTTCCTTTTATTAGGTTGCCGCCTCAATGCGCCCTTTCCGACCAACGCCACGCCCACCGCCACCGTCAGCGCCCACACCTAGACATAAAATAAAGAAAAGAAAAGAAAACCCGCACATCAATTGCATTAGAGAGAAGCGATCCGAGCCCATCCGAAACCAACCATCCGTCCAACTATCCATCGTGTTCCACGGGCCATTTAGCTTTAACCCGTTTCCACATCCAGAAATTGGTCTAAAAGTCGGCTATCTATAGTCGGGGGACGGGGGTTAAGATGTATATATGGTGAGGAGTTTTCAAAGGATGTGCAGCTCATATGCAGATGCTACTTTGAACTCCTTAAGGACACTTTAAAAGGGTTTAAAATACATTCCAGGCTGATTTTAATGAACGTTTTTATTATCCAAATAAGTAATTATATTACTAAAAAGAAAAGCAACAATCTTAAACGATATTCGGAGTACGAAATACCCGGTACTTCTCTGTTTTTTCCCGGTACTTTTGATACCCAGTACTTTTCTGCCTCTACCTCGCTTAGAAAAGTATCTAATTCCAGCCCGATCTTTAATTTAAAGAATATTAAACTAAAAAAAGTAAGAACTTTCATGCCAGTTTGTTCATTAGACCTTAAAGGCGGCGGGGTCTTTGGGATTTTGTGCGTTGTCCGGGGAAACGTGTCCGTGACAATTACGGCGTGCAACTTCAAAAGATCTCCGGCACTCCGCGTTGGCTTTTTAATTTCAAGCCGTGTGTCAAATAGGTTGCTGCTCATTTAGGACTCCCAAGTCTCTTCCTCCTCCTTCTCGGGTGAGAGCCGCTCCTTTATCCTTTATCCTGCTCCTTATCGCTTTATAAACATCACCATCGCCGTCGTGTTTGATTTCAAAGTATCATTGGAGGTCCTTTTTTCTGGCCACTGGAAGAGGGAGAGTGGGAGACTGGGACTTGGCTTGGTTTTTTGGTGTCTGAAGGCTGAAGGACTTTTTGTGTGGACCGAGGCTCATTTTCGCCTTTGAGCTTAACTCGATTTTCGGAATGCGGAGACAAAGTTGATGTCCTCAAGATATCAATGCCTTTTGTTGGCCATCATCCTTCACAGAGGATATTGTTGCTTAACAAATTGTCTCCCCCCACTCTCTGTTGCCTGTTGCCGATGACACCTGAAGGTCCTTGGGCTGGGATGAATGCAACTGCCTTAAGGACTCTACCCAGTGGTTGGCTCACTTAATTCCTGCCCTTAATTAACTCGCTCTAAATAATGAAACTCTCCTCACTGACAAATCATTCGAAATTCGAAGAGAAGAATAGGGAAATTGTATAAATTATTATACGAAGCAAGGGACTCTGTTTTATTTTTTCAGTAGGTTATCTTCTCAAAATAATATCTAACTAATATTATCCCTCAATAATCTTCATAAATCAATTCAATAAAAACCTTTTTAAGTTTTGGTTTATTACAAGTTTAATGGCTCCTAAATCTATGTATCCTTGTAAGGAGCAGGCTTAATTGGCTTAAAACATAAATGCCATCCCAGCTCTGGCTTTAATCTTGGCTTTATGAGCTACTAACTCCTTCAGGTTTTTGGCCATCAGTTGAAAATTCGATTAAATGCTGCAATTTAATGCCACACGCAGAAACCAAAAATATATAGCAGATATCTACCTATATATATATGAAGATTCTTGTATATATATTGAGAAGGAGACTGCGGCGCAGACACTCGACATTTGAGATAAGAAGTCCTGGGCGGCCACTACGGCAGGGTCGTAGTCTAAGAGGGGGTGTAGCTTCTGTTGGCTGGCAAAGTGAACGCATAATTAAATTACGCAGCGAGAGGAGGCGAAAGAGTTAGACAAATAAGCTCAGGTATTAACCTCTGGCACGCTAACACACCCACACACACACACTGGGAAGAGGAAGCCGAAGGAGCAGCTTCCCCTTAGAGTCACACCCCCCTGGTGAACCCCCTTCAGGATACCCTCCATTGTGCGCCACAGCGTTCATTAATTCGATTTCCATAACAATTTATTCATAAGACAATGTCTGGCACCGTTATTTTATCTGGCGATGTGCGGTAACGGTAACGCCACTTAGCCACCCCCAACTCCACCCACTCACCTCCCACACACACCCACACACACCCTGATAAGACACAACATCGTCCTCGTCGTCGTCGTCGTCTGCAATCCTTTCTCGCCTTGCGCCATAAAATATTTTTATTTGCAAACACTCCATAAATGTGTGCTCCTGCAGCTTCTGCTCCTGCAGGAGTAAGTCCTGGGAAAGGCGGTGGAAAATGTGGAGAAAATCCGGGGGGAAAATGGTAGAAAAATCTGAAGGTGAAGCGGGGGTGTAACCTTTACAGGTAGCCTTGCTCTTTGCGGTTGCCGTACACGGCGAAACAGCACTGGCCCCCAGATAAATTGCACAAAAAACACAATCACGCAATCAGCCAACTGCAATGCACTGGAAAAAATTGCCAAGCAGTTGCTGCCAGAAAATAAAATAACAAGAGGTAAAAGAAATGAGATAATTATTTATCATTTGGTCACAAAATACAGAAACGCTTTAAAATGAAGTCCTCTTTATGATACATACTAATCTTTGGCTTTTAATGTTAAATAAATAACTTTAACCTGGAAATAGCTTTCGATCTTTCCAAAACCAATCTCTTAATCATGGAAAATATACTTTGGTTTCATCAAAAAGATACCATATTTTCTCTCTCTGTAATGAACAGCATTTGTGTTTCCTTATGTGTGTGTGTGTGTTCGTCTGAGCTTTCGAGGAGTGTATTAGTGTGGGTGGTGCAAAAATTATCTTCAACACCTTCGAACTTTAAAATTAAATGAGGATTAGCGCCGACAACGTAACTCCCGCTCTTACCCTATCCTGTGAGTCCTGTGCCACGCCCCCACCCCTCTACTAGCAAAAAGGATGCTGTGGGATGGGATGCTGGGTTTTTTGGTGATTTTGCTGTTGCTTTTCATTAAGGCACTTGGGGGATCGTTGGTATCCTTGGTGTCTGTGCCAGCTAGTTTTTGTCCCTTTAATGCCGCTCATTTGCATTTTGCGACTGCAGCCAGGTGTGGCACAGCCTTTTTTTTCTTATTGTTGCCCCAGGTAAGTGCGTGTGGAATTTATTACTTAAAGCAGTTTTTTATGCCGCGTCTCGTCACACTCAAAATCACAATCGCCGTCACAAACACAAAAATATAATCAGTTGTCACGGGTAACAGAAACCGAAAAACCAAAAACTAAAAACAAAACAAGAAAATAACCGCCGAAATGCAAAACAAAAAGGCGAAACCAATTACCGGCATATCTTCGCCACGCCCACCGCAAATTAACAAACTGGGGGCGTGGCGGGACCAAAAGGACCAAGGTCTGATGGCGAAAAGGAAGTGCCAGGCACCGACAGGCCACGCCAAAAACTGACTTTATTGCGCCTGTCGATGGCGAAATATATTTTTTCCTGCCCAAACATTTTCCTTTTTTTTATATTTTTCCCTCTGTTGCATGTCGTCGATGGTGAAAAATCGGTGGAGAAATGGGTAATACGGGGGCTTTGGTGGATATGGTACCCAAGGATGAGGCTGCAAAGGCTGCAAAGGCTGAAAGGAGGCGGTCTCCGGCCAAAAACACTTTGCCAAATTGGCCAAGAAATATCGGTGGGCTCACAGTCCTACTACGGACTGGTTGTGTATCCTGGAAAAGGGTTTTTGCAGTAAAAGGCTTTCCCTAATCGCTAAAAAAACCGAATCTTTCGGATTTCTTGTTTAAAATTTCTATAAATATAAACAACTCTTTATAATAGCTAAAAAAAAACTAATTAATCAAATTACCAATATCAATAGTTAAAATTTTTTTGGCAAAACCGTATATCCTTGCTTCCTTTATTTTGTGTAAAAAAAAAACATGGAGAACCCAGACTTCAACATCGCGATTTTTGGTGTTTTGATATTTTCCGTTTTCCTTATGCCCTTTGCCCTTTGCCTTTTTCGGATTTGGGCATTGCGATTGCAGACGACAAACAGGACGAACAGGACATCAGGAGGAACAGGACTAGCTGCGAGCTGAGAGCTCCATTAGCCAAATAATAGTGGTAGTTGTAAGTCATGTGGGTGTCTGCCCAGGAATAGGGATATATATATATGAAAAGGATATAGCTGCAGGCGCCAGGCGATTGGTTTACGATTTGATTTGTTTGTTCAGCTGTTGCCCTCTCCCATGTCCTTTGCCCCTTTCCCCTCTTTAATAATTAAATTAAAATAAACGAAAATGAAAACGAGAACGAGAACGAAACGAACCGAAGCGAAACCTGTCATCCTCATCATTTCCGTTGTCAGCGACGTTTTGTGAGTTTTTCGGTCGGTTTCTGGCTTCCCAATTGCCTTACAATATTGCCAAAAAAAAGCAAAAAGCCAGAAAGCCACAACCTGAGAGCCAAGTTTCGGCGATGAAGTCGCAAAAGCGGTAACAGAATTTCGCCAAATCAAATCTAAACTCTTCTCAAGTTTCACAAGGTTAAGAATGAGAAACTTGGAATTGTTCAGCTTTAAATATTCACAAAAATCCAGGAAAAGCTGCATTTTTGAACTCCCAAATAAAGTTAATACAAAAAATTAAATTATTATTAATATTATATAAAAATTATATAAAAGCATTTTAACGTTTAGCTTATAAAGAAATACTCACCCATCGTTTCTGTGACGAAAAAAAAACATATCCTTTGGCTGATTCATCCGCCTGCCAATGCAAATGTTTGCCATTCAGGTGACCATGTCCTCCATCCGATGGCATATCCTTTGTTACTTCGGACACAGACACCGAAAACATGTCGAGCAGGTCCTGTCCGGATTCCCTGATGGATTCCATTCACCAAAAATCCAAAAAAAAACCGAAACAAAATAAAAGCTGAAAAACAGAAACATTGGCCAACGCGACATCCGCTTCCTTTTCCGCAAGTCCTGCCATGTCCCTGGGAATTCCTTTATATCGTTTTTTTTTTTGCGATTTATATTTGTGTTTTTATTTTTGGTCTTTTGGCTTTTCGAAGCCTTTTCACAGCATCGAACAAAAGGAGTTGCCGACAATGTTCGACTTGCCACCAAACCTTTGCCAGGATTCCAAGGACTCGGAGGGTGTGGCTGTGGCTTAACAAATTTCAATTAGCAACTGATGGATCTTGACCAAGTTGAGAGTCTTCTTTATTTCTTAACCGAATATTCCCTGAAATCTATTTTTTTCGGGAATTTATTTGGTCAGAGCTTAATTTTATTTGGGATACCAAAAAAACCGTAAAAGGACATTCATTTTAATGCAGTGCTCAGCAGTGGCTTTTCCGCTCGCAGCGGGAGATATTCTCTGCTTTTGGCCAACAAAGAAACAAAAACAAGTTAGCAACAAAAACACAAAAAAAAATAAATAAAAATAAGAGAAGGAAAACAAAAACGTATTTACCTCAAATTAAACATTATTATGCCAGGGGAGGCTGCTGGTCATTTCGAGGATAGCCACAGGGGGTGGCAGGTGCCCGATGTCAGTGGAAGGTGGTGGCCAGGTAGGCGGGGTCAGGGGTCAGGTCGCGCGCTCTGGTTGACCGCAGTAAATCACGACGTTAAATGGTGGCGACCGCTGGGCAGTGAAGTGGAGAGTCCCCTTCCCAGGACCTCGCACTCGGGCATATGTGAACGCTTTGAAGCACGTCCTGACGCTGCTCCCGGCTGCGGGCTTTTCCTCCAGCACTGTAAAATAAAAGAATAGGAATTCTATTAAAATTAATAGAAACTAAACTCAAAGCTGAAGTCTTTAAAATAACTTTGAAACTATTTAATCAAAATATATTTAAACAAAATGTTAAAATGAATTAAAAAAATGGATGAAATTTCTACTGCATTTTTTTTACAAACGTTTATTAATAATATTGTTATTATATTTATTTATTTATTTATTTATTTAAAAGAAAAAGAAAATTGAACTTACTTAATTTAGATTTGTTGCAGTGTATTCTGGCTGGTCCTGGTCCTGTTCCTGCATTTTGTCCTGGCACTTCCTGCTGGTCAGCGAGGCGACGCAAATGTGTGCTTTGGGCGGGTCATCGCAGCCATAATGACATCCCCCCACCACCCATTTAACACCCCCCCCCAGCACACCGCGACCCCAACCCCCTCTTGCATTTCGACGCCCATGTCCGAGTCACATTCGCACTGGAGTTTATTTTGTAATTAACGCCGGCCGGCGGTCGCCGGTCGCCGGTTGCCGGTCGCCTGTTGCTTTTTTGGTGCCCCTAGGCAGCAGAGGGGAGGGGTTTGTGGAGGGGGAGGGGGAGGGCAACCTCAATGGAGGTCACACATGTGCAGGGGCGGAAGAGTGGGGGAATGGGGGCTGGTTAATAAGGGAAACGGACTGCATGCCCTGACGCTTTGTTCACTTTTTTTCTCCCTCTCTCGGACAAGGTCCTTTGTTCAAGTCCTCCTGCTTTTGGTCCTAGTTCTTCCTCCTGCTTCTGTTCTTATTCCTGTTCTTCCTCTTGTCCTTGTTAATGACGTTGACAGGAACAGGAGCCCGACACCGCCTCCCCCGCCCTTTAGATTTTTCTGCACTCTTAATCAACGCCCCCCTTGTGCTTTTCTCATTGTCCGTCCGACCGACAACTGTCAACACCTTGCCACTCCGGCCACGCCCCCATCCTTGCCCGAGCCTTAACCCACGCCCCCGCCCACCAGCCATTAGCCGGAATTACTGGGGACTTGCAGGCTTTTCGATCCACAAATTAATGGACTGATTGAATTTGTGTTTCTGTTTCTTTGCCTTTAATTGAATATATATAGTAAAAGTTATATAAAATGTTTCCTAAATTTAAATACATTAGTGAAACCATTATAAATAATTAAATATATATATAAATAAATATTGTAAATAAATATTATTATAAATCAAAGTGTATCAAACATTTAAAGCCAGCTTTAAACGCAATAAAAATATCTTGGAATTGTTATAAAATGCCCAATCACTTCTTTAAAATCCCCGAGATCCTCAATAATTAATCAGGACTACAAAGCGTGGAATTAAAATACAAATCAAACTACAAAAGCCATAATCATGCTATATGGTAATTATAGCAAAACCACTCAATCAATTATGACTCGATAAATATTTCTGAAATGGAAACCTCAACTCGGCTAGGAGCTGTATTAGAGTCTGGAGTTGGTACGGACTCCGTCGATGAATAGTCTGCCAGATGGCAGCCAACAGGTGTAAATGTGAATTAATTAACCGCAAACACTATAAACAAACACCTCGCATCCTGAGTATCGCGGTGTGAGTAATTCCATGTCCTTGGTACGTGGTGGGGCTTGTGCATGGCTCACAAATTACAAATAGCAAATTGGTTTGGGGTTTTCTCTTAAATTGAAATGAAATTCATTAGGAAGTACACGATTATATTCCTAGATAAGATGTCCTTCCAATAGATTGCACAGACTTACTAGTATATTACCTAAAGGATATAGGTGACTGCTTTTGCAAGCAATCTGTTTAAAATTGTATAAAAACATTAAATGCGACAAAAGACCTAATTATACCCTTAAAAAATAAATGTATATTCAAAATATACATTAAAAGACGACAAAGAAATGCTACTACTCCTTCCAAGAGTATAAATATATAGACTCTGCCATGAGAAATAAAAGAAAGCCAAACCAGACCAAGGAGGAGCATGAGAAGATGGGCCTTGATTTCAAGTCAATTCAAATCAAATCATTTGGAAGCAAATCATTTAATATGTTCCAGGAGAGGAGGAGTGGCATAATACATACACACACACACACAACGTTTACAATTGCTCAATTCAATTTCCGTTCGAGTGAGTCCTCCGCATCCTGGTCGTTATCCTGGGAAGCTGGAAAAGCTGCCAAAGCGGTTCAATGGCAACTTGATCTCTTGTTGATGACGGCGGCAAACTGTCGCAAAATTGGCAAAATTGCCGAAATTGCTAAACGACGTCGCGCTTTTTCCCTAGCCCTGGCCCGATGTAGCACAGGTGAGTGGCTTTAATGGACCCGTTACTCTGCTCACAGGATTACATAGTCCTGCTTGTCCTGGTTGAGGCACTTGATTTTCCATTCATTGTGAATCCATTGCGAATAGGCCTCTATTTTCCCTTCGATTGGTGTGTTTTTTAACCCTCTACAGTCAAACGCTTTTAAATGAAAACATTCTAAAGATTATTATAAAAGATAAACTTTGCTTCTTTCGAAAAAAGGACTACAAAAGGGTTTTAAAATGAAACTAAATCGGTTTTGTTGAAGATTAGGCTTTCGCTCTTTAAAGCCTAAACATATAACAATTTTTATATAAATTTAATAATTTATTTTTGCAAAAAAAAACTCCTAGAGCCTTCCTGGTTCTGTGATTTTTTTCCTATTCAATTCTGATTGTTTATTTTTTATTTTTCAATCTGTTTTATTGTCTATGCCCCTCCTCCACTCCTCACCCACCACATTTTGGCCATAATATTACCTTTTCCAGCCAACTGAAGTGGCTCTGTTATTTTTATTATTGGATAACATTTGCCCGATTACGCGCACTTGAATCGATTTATTGTTATTGAGGTTGGCCAAAATCGGAATTCGTATTCTGGCCATAATTACAAGTGCCAGATGCCGGATACTGTATAGGGGATGGGGGCTTGAGAGTTGGGGGATTTCGAAAGGGGATGGTCTCATCCGGATTCCGGAACAAGGAGCACGTTCAGGTAAATTTCGCAGTTCAGGTTTCGAGGTTGCCAATGGCTTTCGCTTATTATTTAATTATTTGCTCAATGGCATAATAGTCAAAAAATAAGAAAATAGAATTAGGAAACCTCCTCCCAACGAAACAAGCTCCAATTCCACTTCGAATTTCATTCCGCAGCGTTTCCTAGGCAAAAATTAATAAATTAGGAATGAGATTCAATCACATTTGCGGCACATTTCCAGTTCATCATTAGCCCTGGACATTGACAGCGTCTGGAGAATGATGAAAATTAGGTGGAGAGTTTGTGGGGCTGGCTTTTCCCATCATAGTTTCGTAATTAGACCACCCTTTGCCCTTTGCCCCCATGCCACTAATCGATCAATCATAATTAGAGTGAATTGCAATTATTGTTGCACAGTTTTCGCCCTTGCCAGTGACAGAAAATTGCAACTGACGGCCAGAGTGGCCAGGGCTAATGGATGAAGGATATCAAGGAGTCCTTCAGGACTCTCCTTGGGCCTCCTTGTGCCAGAGACATTATTAAGGCTAGGATTTAAAAGGGGGGCAGATATATTTAAAAGTTTACTATTTTTAGCTATTCTCCCCTGATGTTTTATAATATTAGGCCAGCTAACAAAATACCATTTAAATTTATGTATCAATTTGGTTCAATTCAAGCATGTCTGAGAAGGTCAGAGGTCAGTTGGTCCCTGCCTCCATCTCCAACTCCACCTCCACTATCCCATCACTCCCTCTGTCAGGTTGATATCGGACAAACGATAGCGAATGATACCGATAATACTTGGTATGCAAATTTGATTTGTTGAGGTCCTCGGACGTGAGGGTCTCGTCCTCGGAAGGATGGCTTCTGCACTTTGTAACTGGTTGTGTAAACACTGTCGAATAAAAAAGGCCAAGAGTACGTCAAAGGATAAATACACAAAAAAAAAGACATGGAGGGGAAGGCGAAAGGGTCAGGTCTTTGCTAGCCAGTAAAAGTATTCCAAAAGGACGAAGAACGAAGGACGAAGGACTCTGAAGTCCAAAACATCAGCATCCAAAACGCGTCACATGGAGCGGCTTGTCGTGGTAATTGCGTAGCATTTCCATAGATTAAGGGATTTATCCTTGGGTTCCATGGGGTCCAGCTTCTGCTTCTGTGTTTTATTTTTTTTAGTCCTTCCTCCCGCTGCTATTCTTTTTGTATTTTGTATTTTGTGAGCGATACACCAGACGGGTTCTCGCCAAGACAAAGATGAGCAACTAACACCAAAACCAAGGGCCAAGAAACCCTCCTTTTTTCACAGAAAAAAAGGACAAACTGCTCCTGGAAAAAAAATAATGTTCAAGTGTAGTAAAACGCTTGTGTTAAATACTTTTATTGAGATGGTAAGCCTTTTTATTAGCTCAGACCTAAATAAACAAGGAGCCAAGGGTGGCAGGACATTTTATCTCTCTGAAGGGATTTTTCGGGCATGGGTTCAATTTCGTTGGAGGACCTCCCTTTGGGGTTGAGCGTTTTTCAACCAGGGGGTTGTAGCATCATTTAACATACTTTAAACATGTTATTCGGAGCGATTCTGAGACAACAAAAAATATATAAATTAAGCACCGGACAAATCCCATAAATTCGCTAAGAAAACAATGGGTTCAAATGCAAATAAAAGACAAAGGCTTAAGGGAAAGAAAAAAGCGTGAAACTTCCATTCGAAATTAAGCAATTTCAATTTTGACAAGAGATGAGATTTTCAGAGATTCCAATTTTCTGGGGCCAAAAGGTGAGGTTTTCAATTAACCAAATTAAAAAATTTAAGGTCCGGTAAGCACTCTCAAACAAGCACTCTCATAAACAGAATTTCAAAATTGACTAATAAGTTACAGTGTTTTTAGGAGAAAAGTTTTTAAGGAGAGCGAAAATTTTTGAGAGTATATCGGACATTTTAAAACCGATTAAGAAACTAAATACCATTCCTAAACCATGACTTTAAATGCTTTTGATCGCTGTCGAAAGCTTCATGAAATCTACCAAACAAACTTTCGATCGATTTTTTGCAAAAAATCATGATGGTACCCCTTTCAAAATTCTGAAAAAAGAGGTCGAAATTTTTTTTGTTCAATTTTCCAAATCCTTAAATGCAGATCGAAGGGAAACGAAGTTCTTATTCCAAAATGGTATCCCATTCCGAAATCGGTTTAGAAATGGTCGAATGATTGATAAAAAAGTGGAAAATTAGACTGATCCGATTTTTGCAAAAAATCATGATGGTACCCCTTTCAAAATTCTGAAAAAAGAGGTCGAAATTTTTTTTGTTCAATTTTCCAAATCCTTAAATGCAGATCGAAGGGAAACGAAGTTCTTATTCCAAAATGGTATCCCATTCCAAAATCGGTTCAGAAATGGTCAAAATATTCATAAAAAAGTGGAAGAAAAGCGTCAAAATTAGACTGATCCGATTTTTGCAAAAAATCATGATGGTACCCCTTACAAAATTCTGAAAAAAGAGGTCAAAATTTTTTTTGTTTGATTTTCCAAATCCATGAATGCAGATCGACGGAAAACGAAGTTCTTATTCCAAAATGGTATCCCATTCCGAAATCGGTTTAGAAATGGTCGAATGATTGATAAAAAAGTGGAAGAAAAGCGTCAAAATTAGACTGATCCGATTTTTGCAAAAAATCATGATGGT
This sequence comes from Drosophila vallismaia, assembly GCA_035047325.1. NCBI lineage: Eukaryota > Metazoa > Arthropoda > Insecta > Diptera > Drosophilidae > Drosophila > Drosophila vallismaia. Next base: position 5,885,289 of record JAWNPU010000025.1, on the reverse strand, counting down.
ACCCCTTTCAAAATTCTGAAAAAAGAGGTCAAAATTTTTTTTGTTCGATTTTCCAAATCCTTGAATGCAGATCGAAGGAAAACGAAGTTCTTATTCCAAAATGGTATCCCATTCCAAAATCGGTTCAGAAATGGTCAAAATATTCATAAAAAAGTGGAAGAAAAGCGTCAAAATTAAACTGATCCGATTTTTGCAAAAAATCATGATGGTACCCCTTACAAAATTCTGAAAAAAGAGGTCAAAATTTTTTTTGTTTGATTTTCCAAATCCATGAATGCAGATCGACGGAAAACGAAGTTCTTATTCCAAAATGGTATCCCATTCCGAAATCGGTTTAGAAATGGTCGAATGATTGATAAAAAAAGTGGAAGAAAAGCGTCAAAATTAGACTGATCCGATTTTTGCAAAAAATCATGATGGTACCCCTTTCAAAATTCTGAAAAAAGAGGTCGAAATTTTTTTTTTCGATTTTCCAAATCCTTGAATGCAGTTCAATAGAAAATTAAGTTCTGATTCCAAAATGGTATCCCATTCCAAAATCGGTTTAGAAATGGTCGAATGATTGATAAAAAAGTGGAAGAAAAGCGTCAAAATTAGACTGATCCGATTTTTGCAAAAAATCATGATGGTACCCCTTTCAAAATTCTGAAAAAAGAGGTCGAAATTTTTTTTGTTCGATTTTCCAAATCCTTAAATGCAGATCGAAGGGAAACGAAGTTCTTATTCCAAAATGGTATCCCATTCCGAAATCGGTTAAGAAATGGTCGAATGATTGATAAAAAAGTGGAAGAAAAGCGGCAAAATTAGACTGATCCGATTTTTGCAAAAAATCATGATGGTACCCCTTTCAAATTTCTGAAAAAAGAGGTCGAAATTTTTTTTGTTTGATTTCCCAAACCCTTGAATGCAGATCGAAGGAAAACGAAGTTTTGATTCCAAAATGGTATGGCATTCCGAAATCGGTTGCGTAATATTCAAAATATTCATAAAAAAGTTAAAGAAAAGCGTGTTTTCAAAAAGTGAAAAAAGTGTTGCCTACTTATTTGGTTAAAGCAAAGTTCTTGGAGAATTTTACGATATTTGCGTATCTACAATATTAAATTATATAAATTGTGACTTAATTTAGCTAACTACTTTCCAGACCCTCAAACACACAATTTAAATAATTTTACTGCCCCTTTAAATAGAATTTTATTAGCTGAATTGAAGACTCCTGGTTCATACATCAACCCTGTGATTAGGCTTTAAACTGAATTTTCAGTTGATTAGGCCTTGGCACATGCTGGGCCTCCGAGGCTGAGATTTACACATACCCAGCACCCAGGACACAGCACCCAGGACACAGCTCACACACACTTGGGCAAGTCGTATGTGCTGGCAGCGAAAAGAAAGTCATAAAGTGTTGTTTAATGGTATTTTTCTTCCATTACTTACCGTTATTATGCTAATGAGGTCGTTACGCGTATTTGTGTGTATATTTTATTTATGTATTTTGAATTGTAAGGAACCGCGTGTGAGCTACTCCGCCCCAGCAGTCCCTTTCTCCAAACCATGCCCCACTTTCTTAAAACCCATTTCTCCAAAAAGCACTGATAAAATAATTTTATATAAATATATCGGTTAGGTAAAGGAATATAAAATGTAAACATTAACATATTTTGTAGTTTATTTAGTTATTTATATTAAAGCTGTCGCCTTTTCAAGTTTTTCTTTGAAATAAAAGAGCCCTTTTAGGACGCTATTTTGCTCAGTGCCTACTTTAGACGTATATTACATATCCTAGCATGTCCTTCCCGGCATATCCTGGCATATAGAGACATCATAGCTAACAAAATCTGCATAACATTCACAACAACAATAGCTGGGCTGTTGTGGGGCTTCGTTTTTGGCAATGGAATTGTTTTTGGCTAATTGAGAGGCCCGCCTGTCATTTGTTAAATTCCAAGTAGCATAATTTCGGCCTGTGTGTTCGCCTTTAAATGGCCCGAAAGTCTGCGGATATTTCCCCCCGAGGTTTTCCGCGCTTTTCCACCTCCCTTTCTCGCCTCCCTTGTGTGTTTTTTTTTTTGTTGTTATTAAAGTTTCGTCCTGGACTGGTTGGGGCATTTTGAGCCAGCGGCAACTACGACCACGACAACGCGTTATAAAGACAACAACTTGCCGCTTACTGCCTCATGCCCCGTGCCGCATGCCGCATGCCTCTCCACCTCCTGCCTCTTCCCACTTGCCACTTCCTAGTTCCACTTCCACTTGCCGCAGCTACCAAAGCACCACAGCCAAATGCGAAATGCAAACACATCGATGCGGCTACACTGGGAAAAACGGTACTGAAGATTCCTTCAGTACAAGGAAGTTCTATCGAAAAGTTACCCAAAGCAGATGCATTTCTTATACAAAATCCATTTTATAAATTATAGAAATTATATTTCTTAAGCTTCTTATTCTTATGATCTTAATATAAGATAATGCATTTTTATTCTTCGATTTCCTTTAGTTCCTTTTAGAATCTGAAGCTTTCTTGATCTGTAGGAGGTTTAAGGCTCTTCCTAAACGGTTGGAGGACGGGTGGAGGCCATGGGTGCAGGGTCTGGCTGATCAAGGGGGGTTGAGAAACAGAAGCAGGGGCAGAAACAAGGACTGGGGCAGGAGCAGCGACTCAAAGACTCCAAGGGGGGTGAGTGAGCCAGTAGACGGCGGTGGCGACAACAACCGCATTGGAGGCAACAAAACTTTCCTTCTGAATACGTAAAATGTTTTTGGTAAATGTGTCCCAAATGTCGAGGCGGCGGGTACCGCAAACGATTTGCACGCAGCTGGTCGTGGGGTAAGGAGGACGCGACATTTCATTCGATTCGTGGCTAAATAACTTGGTTTTCCAAAACAACCTTGGTCGCTGGTCGATAGTCGTGCGGTTGTTGTCTCTCTCGCAGCTGTTTGGATTGTTGCGCACCACCCAGTGCCACCACCGGGAGCCCGGCCAGGACCACTGGGTAACCAACTAAACACCCGCCCACCCCCCGAGGACGAAAAGGCATTGGCAGGGCATGGGCATGGGCATGGGTATGGGTACGGGCACTTCTTAAGCGCTTTCTTGTCCTGCGGTGGTCGTTTGTTTGTCGTGCACATAAATCCTGGCGCGAGTTGTCCCAAAGGCACAGGGAACTGCCACTGGCAGCGGTGACAGTTGTCCTGGTCCTTGCTCCGGAGTCCTGCACCTCCTGCCAGTGTGCGTGTGCTAACCGCATACTTAATTATGAGCAGGACTCCCAAGGAACAGTACGAAAGCAAAGCCACCTGGACGAGCACGAGGACGAGGACACAGCTGCGGCTGACTTTAAAGTCACTTTCAATATCCTCGAACACCAATTGTGCACGTTTTGGGTCTATTCTACAATTGCACTGAAACCTCAAACAAGGACAGTGCCAGGATAATCAGTACATTTATTAAGATTATTTTTATCAAGATTATCAAGAAAAGTTAAAGATCCTTATAAAATACTTCCTTTTTATGGACCTTCATCAACTTTTTAGTTATAAATAGTTAGGTATAGTTTTTGTATAATAGAATTATTTTTTGCCATCCGAAACTGGGAAACCAAAAATGGTTACCTATTTCTGGGCAGGACTTGTCCTTTTCTGCCGGCTCTTGAGCCTCGTCCTGCGCCGGTTAAGTTTTGCCTGTTGCGTGGCCAAGAAGCTAACAAGTCAGGAAATTCACTTCTGGGACGGGGTCACAGGACATTGAAGGGCGGCAAAGTGGTAGGAAGTGGTAGGTAGGAGGGAAGAGAGTCCTGCACCTGATGGCGTCAGCTGCTCGACTGGAGATTTCTTAATCTGACGTTCTAATGAATGTCATAAATTTATGGCCAAGTGCTGTTTGGATTTTACTTCCAATTTTTAGGACTAAGGATTGGCTTCGTTTCGATTGTATTGGATTCTATTGGATGGGAATCGTTTGGTGGCAAAAAGGACAAAACGGAGAGTCCTGTGATTTGCCCCATTGTCTATTATTTCATCCTGTCCCCCGGGGGCAGGTTTTCTTGCAATTTTTTGTGGAACTTTTTTTTTGTGTTGGACACTCGCTCGTCTGAAGTGGTCAAGTGAAAAGTTGAGTTTTGCCACTTGTCCTGGGCAGGCAGGAGTCCCAAGGTCCTGTAGTATTATTGTTTTGTTTTGTTTTTCGCCTCTGACATCATCATTTTAATCATCGCCTGATTCTGAAATAACAGTCTCCCTTCTGTCTGTCAATTTTGTTCGATAAGCCAGCACAGAAATGTCCGGAATACGGAATACGGAATACGGCATCCCCAATTCTCAATCCTCCATCCTGGGCGGGGAGACAGGACATGCGACATGGACATGCACGCAACAAGATAATCACATTAAAAAGAGAGCATCGCCTCCCACACATCCACTCACACACACTAAAACACACTTGTATCCTTCAACCCGCACCCATATCCTGTCCAGTTGTCCTGTCAGCAGCGTCCTGTGTCCTCTGCCCTGTATCGTAAGTCCTTAGGCCAGTGTCCAGTCTGGGAATCGCTGACAGATAAAGGCGCTTGTCCTTGTCGCCATGCATCATCTGACTCGAATTTCCGGGGGCTGTGATGCCAATTCAACTTCTTTCCTTATTTTCTATATTTTCTGGAAGTCATCTATAATTATTATTGACGTTTATACATTTATTATATTAGTAGAAAAATGAAATAACCTTTGAAACTAATTGAATCTTCCATTAGTTAAATATTTACTTTAGAAACAATTATGTAAAAAAAAATGCAATCTATATTTCAAATAAAATACAAAATAAACTGAAAATGGAATAAAAGCTTAAAGCAAGATTTTAAATCATAGGATACATATCCTATATATATCCCTCGAAGACAGCTCTGATCCTGCATATCCTTCTAACCCTCCTCCTAGACACAGGGTGAAAGTTTCCTTTGTCCGTTCTCTGTTATCTGGACAGCAAAATATTGGCAAATTGCTGGCCAACAATGGTCGATTGGATGTCTCACCCCACCCAGCCAGCCAGTCAGCCCACACAGGACTCTCCGTGCCCAGGTCCTTGTTGAAGAAATTCCCTTGGCTCATTATTTCATTTAGGGTTTTTATTGTTTTTCGCATGCCATTAGTCAGTTTTGATTTACATAAGCGACGGGCCAGGAGGTTTCGGCAATAAAAATAATAAAAACAACTGTCGCTCAACTTAATAAGAAAGACAAGCAGTGAAAAATCCAAATAAAAAAAATATCCAAATGAAAAGACAAAAAAAAAAAAAAAAGAGAAAGAAAAATTAAGAACAACATGGAGGAAAAATGGGGAAAAATTCAGGGAAATTGTTCATTTCATTTGACGTTCAGTTCGTTCTATTAGCTTTGCAGGATAACGGGGGCGTGCTTAGAGGCGGTAAGGGAGTGGGTGGTGGGGCGGGGCAGGAATCATTCAAAAATAACTGTAAAAACAATGAAATTAGGCCGAGCCAAGGGAACTGAGAAATCTAATTATTCATCCCCTTAAGTTTGACTCTGACTGGCAGAAGGGCGCTGGGATATATATTTTATTTTTCCTTTTTTTTTAAGAGGGGGGAATTCTGAATACGACTTCTGTTTACTTTCTTTTGGTTTTTAAGAATAAAAAAAAACAAGGACTAAGCGAAAAGGAAAGTCCTTTGGCTTAGCCGGTCTGTCACTGAACAGGATTCTCCGAAAGCCAAACATTAAGTAGAACAGTTGCCAGGATTCGGAATCGACCACGGCTCCCCACAAGCTACCAACAAAAAAAAACAATAACGGACAAAAAGGGGAGCTGGAAGCACTGCAAGTGCGCATGTCCTTCGAATCGTTGGGCCCCAGGACCTGCCGGGGCACTTTGGTGACGCCTCCGCGCATTTTCCATTGGGAGGTGGCTCCTTTTTGGAGCCCGGGAGATCCAACGCTTGCGCCTATGAGGCGTTTGCCACGCCTGCGATGTTTCACTGTACATAAGGACCTCTCGTTCTCTCTCTTTCTCTCTCTCTCGCCCTTTCTCCCTCTCTCTGCATCCGACGAGTCGCTTGTATTTCAAACATTACATAAAATACCTTTTTTGCAATCCATCAAAAGCGGCCTTAGCCCCGCAGCCCCGGATCCCTGCAAGCCAGGCCAACTGCAACTGCCACCTACCACTAAAAAAAAGCAAAAAAAAAATCCTTAAAAAATTAAATTATAAATAAAAAACAAAACAAAAAACCTGAAAACCACCTGCAATTGCCAGAACTGACAGTCTGTCATCAAGGATATTTCAAAGCAATTAATTAATAAACCAAAAAACACGACATAAAAGCACCAATAAAATGTCAGGAAATTAAAAATGTAATCGTAAAAAGTATCCAGAAAATCGAAATAATTAAAAAATACATCCGTAATGCAATCAATAAGATATTCGTAAGCCTAGCCAAGCCTTATCCTTAAAGCCTTTCTTAGCCCTAACAGTTTAAAGACCTCTAAAGTAACCTAAAGTTTTTAGCGCAAATTTTCAATTATGGCCTTAAAAGTTGTTGGCCAAGGCGAAAGTTTTTGTTCTTGTTCTTTCGTCTCGGAGAAAATTTTTGGATGGCAAACTTTGGCGCGCGACTTTTCTTTAATTTCTCTTTCGAGCTGTGTGTCTGTTCAGAATGTGTTTGGGTTTTAGGGAAACTTGAGAGTTAAAGTTCTTTTACTTTCAGTCTATATATATATATTATTTAACTAACTCAACATTCAGGTGCAATGGCCGATGACGAGAAGGGTTTACGCTTACTCTAATTTATAAACCGGGAGGTCATAAATTCAATCTAATATCGAATTAATCGATTATACTCGTATGTAGCCCTGTCGGCGTTGCGTTTCCGTTTCCGCAACAGGAAGTCATGGCACGCACACCCAAAACTCTAACTGTAACGGCATAATGGTATAAAGGTATAACGGTAACGCTAACTGTAACTATAACTGTTACTGAAACAGAAGCAACCGAGGCCAGCCAAAAGAAAAAGGGTTAAAGATTTATTAATAACCTGCCGTGGTAGGTCGTAACCTCCGACCCTTTATTTAAAACAAAAAAACACGGAAAGAAAAGTTACTTTTGTTCAGGCGGAACTATATAGAAAGTTATAGCTTAAGTTTAATAACAAATTATTAAAATTTCTTAAAATATTTAGAGACATCAACTTTAAACTGACTAAAACTTGTAGGGATTCCAATATTTGATTGGCATTTGCTTAAAACAGGGCTATATTGCTATTTTGCTATATGATACCTGGTACTTATACAGGTTCAGGCTTAAATATAATTTATTAAAATATTCATTTTATGGGCTATTCTTTTTTCCCGTCAATAAAAACATTTCGTGTAACTTTTAAGTTTAAATATTCCCGCCTAATAAAACCGCTTTAAAGGCATTTGAAAACTTTCTTGAAAATAGTTTATACTCTAAAAAAAAGAAAGGAGAACAAGTGGAAAGTTATTTTTTGCCCTGTGGAATCGTTGACGTTGTCCTCAAAGGATTCCGAATCGGAATCGGATTCAGAATCGGGAGTTATAGTCATTTCGTGCTGAGTTGGCGCTTCTGGTAACGAGCGGAACCAACAAAACAGATTGAAGGGATGGGGGATAAGAAGGATCCCCTTCTGGGTTTTCTGGTTTTTATAACGTGACAACACGCAAGGCCAGGATATGGGCATGAGGCCAGGACATGAACAGGACATGAACATGTCACCGAGCGTCGAGCGATTGCCGAAAATGCTTTTGCCGCCGCGAATTGATGGGTCTGGAAATTAAACCCTTGCCAGTTACCCATTATCCATTATCCTTACCGGTTGTCCTTTGCTCCCTGGCCACCCTCTTATTTTTTTTTATCCTATAAATTTAGCGACACAGAAATCAATGTATTTCATTAATGGCCCGAATGTGTGCCGGGTCTAATAGGCTTTATTGCCATTGTTGTTATTAATATTGGCATGCAACAAGGTCGATCAGGACTCGGGACACGCCAACCCAGGACATTCGCTACAACGGGGAGCCTTTTCCTTACTTTTGTTTTTGGTAATTCGCAGTTCATCGCATTTCAACACATTTCAAAATCCAATTAAATTCGACTGCCACCGACCGACGAGAACAAATCTTAATGAAATAATTACAAAAGTCCAACCAACTCGGGGTAGGAAATTAAACGGGATAACCAAACGGACCTTTAATGATCAAATCGAAAAGGCTAAGGTACTTTTTGGGGGGCTTTTTTTTTAAAGAATATTCATTTAATATTTATTATATTGAAATTAAATCCAAATGAATTTAAGGAGATTCTTCCCAAGAAGCCAGAGTAAGAGAAATACCGGGTATTAGATATTGTTCTAGGAAAAGAACTGGCTTTCAAATATTTCAGAAGAATTATAAAAGTATTCCTCAGAACTTTTTAACATTTTCAAAAACATCCTTAGCGTCCATCCATGTTTTTCTGAAGCATTTTAACCCCTTCTAAAAATCCCCCACAACAAGCTAGGGCATGGGAACTACAAATTGCCGGCCATGTCCGGTCATGGGTTAATGCTCCATTGGATGTCAGAAAGGATCGAAGGAAGTGTGGGGTCACGGGGTACTATATGTGGCACTTAACAAACTCGTAAATAACCAGAACAATGCGCCTGGCGATCGGGTGATGGACGGACGAGAGCTACGAATAGGAAAAAAAAATATAGGGAGACGCTGGCCAAGGCGGATGTTGCTGAAATAGAATAAAATGCAAATTTTATTTTTCATTTTTATTTACAATTTCATGTTTTTTTTTTTGCAAGGCAAACAAAATAATTCAATGCGTGACAATTTGGCGATGTCACAAATGGTAAGACTGTATGGTTGTGTACTGGAAAAAATTGTTTTAAAAATATTTATAAAAATGTATGAGTTCTGAAAGAGATTAAGGCTTCTAATAAGTTTATATCAAAATTTATACACATTAAACACTTTCAATGATATAAAGAGCTTATTTTTTGTTTCGATTTCAATAAGAAAATTTCATCGTATAACTTTGAAAGGATATATTAAAATATTCCTTAAATTATTCTCTGAGTGCCTTGCCTTATTTTTTTCATTGATGTTTCTATTATTTGGATATATTTTATTCAATTTTTTTTATGGTCGGCCCGGAAATATTAACGCATGTGCGACGTCGTCGAATGTGAATGAATGTGGGTGTCGTTTTTTTCTTTTCTTTTGGTCTAAATATGAGTGTGAGTATGAGTCTGAGTGTGGCAGCATTTGAATGTTTGAATACAAATTCAGTTTGCCATTTTGACACACATGAATGACCAGCAAGTGGACGTTGAGGGGTGTTATTTATTTTTATTTTTTTGGTTTATAATACATATGTATGAATAAATATATTTCTTTTTACTCGTATGAATAAAAAAAAAACGTGCTGGACGAAAGGTCCTTGTGGTCCTTTGCTAGACAAAAGGACCAGAAATGTGTGAGAATGTGGGTGGTTTTTTTTTTGGATTTTTTTTTTCACTGTTGGCCAAAATCAATCGCTTCGTTTTAGCGAACGCATTTATTTTCATTTTGTTGAGATTTTCGGACCGGGGGCGGTTTTTTTTTTGGTTTATTTGTTGAGGGGTTTGTGGCACTTTCTTGCGCTACTTGATTTCCATCCATGAGAGTATATGGAAACGTATTCAGATTGTCCGAGAACGAGAACGAGAACCCTCAGCTCCAGGGCATTCGAATACCCCGTCGTGTACCTTTTCATATTTGGCAAATTTGAGCATATTTTATCACCATTACCAGAGAACTCCGTGACCCGCAGGCGAACCGCCCGAAAAGCCTCATTTTTTGCTGCCCACATAAGTCCCAAAATATTGGCACCCGCATGTGTGTGTGTGTGTGAGTCCCCTCCCCCCTCTCTATAAAAAGGGGGCTTTTGTTTCCCAAAAAGGGATCGGAAGAGGCAAAAACCCTTTTCACCCGCATCCTTGTCCTTCCAATCAAGCATCTCGGAATTCTGACTGGCTGCCACTTTGGCAAATAAATAATATCGGACAGCTATACGGAATCAAAATTTGTTTAAACAAACTGGAAAATTTATGAATATGTTGAAGTTTCTTTCGGGGGCAGGGGCAGGGGGAAGGATGTGGCCAAGGAATCAAGGAATACCTGGCCAAAATTTTGATTTATTTGCCACAGAATATCCTGGGAAATAGGAAATACTTGCCCTCATTGATATTTATTATGATTTGGAAATAAAATTCACATAAATTTATACAATAAAATAGTTTTGTATCCAAAATAGAATAAAAAAGGAGCTTAACCTGTTAAAGTAAGCTGTATAATTTATTTAAATTTGATGAATATTATTTTAGTCTCAATTTTTCATATGAAAAACCAACATTTACCATGTAGACTTTGCCCTCTGATTGACATTTGACCCTTGCCGTGCATGTGCAGCCACCTTTGATTGATTGAAACCGAGGGAAAAGTGCTCACTGTCCCAAGGATATTACCAGGACATCCAGGCCCCATCCACCGGCCACAAGCCACATGCCACATCCTCGCCGCTGTTGCCCCAAAATGTTGCCCCAAAGCGAGAGAATAAAGTAATAAACACAGATTGGCTCTTCAAGCAGCTGGTTGAATTTTTTATTTTATATTTTTTATATGATTTCGACTTTTTTTGTGTCCAATCTAAGGAGTGCTTTGGGTGGTCCTGGCAATGAAAGGAAAAGAAATGTTATTTCATAATGCAAATTGTGTCTGCTTTCTTTATATTTGGGTTTCTTGCTTTTTTTTTCTTCGGATGGCATTAATGTCGAATGTCAAGCGAATGAAGTGACGCTGGCCACGGAAAGGAGCAAAGGACAAGGCTGGAGACCATATGATACCCGGTACTGTTCTAGTCAAAAGATGAAGCTTGTGGTATACTTTCAGGGTTCTTTGACTATCAGAGAAGTTTGATTTTAAATGAAAAACACATCCGTATTGAACTGAAAACAATATACCTTTCGTTTTCACGATTGTACCCGGTATCAAAATATGGAAATGGGCCAGAAATAAGAAAAATACGGCATTTAATGTGAATTACACCACTGTGACCACAAGGCAATGCAATCGCCAGGACTCGGCAGGACCCAAAAACAAAAAATTCAAGTCTCTCGATCATCGTCATCGTTGGCACAAATGTAAATTTTCAATTTAAATGCAAATATCAATTTGTCAATGCGACGCTGCGGGGCTACTACTACAACTACAACAAAAACAACACCCCCATAAAAAAATATAATACATATATATATCCTGCCAAAGGGGGCGGAGGGTGGCTTTGGGAAAAAAGGAAATCCTTGCATTTTAACTAGTCAGGCGTGGTCAGAGTCTGGATATCTGGACTTGGCTCTGAAGCCCTCAATTCCCACGTGGCCGTGACAGTCAAGACTTGAATCCTGGAAACCTCAATCCTCCTGCCGATTCCCTGTGTCCCGTGTCCTGTGTCCTGGCATTTAGCCATCATCATAACGCCTGCCAGCCAGCCAGCTCCTTGTGAAATTTTAGTGAACAAACGGCGCTGATTTCCTTGTGGGTTGTGGGTTGTGGGTTCCCTCTGTTTTGCTGCTTTTTGTGCCTAATTAGGAATTCACATCATTTTTTATTTGGGTTAAAATTATTCAAAAGTGGCAAAGACCCTGAGCCGCAGCCTCACCAGCAGCACCGGCAGGACATCTTCAAGCAGTTTTTATGACCACCAGCCAAGGAGCTAAACCAGCCTTGTTTGCCTTCTTGTTTCCATCTTTTTTTTTATATTTTTATTTTTCCCCTTGGCTCGCAGGACTTACAGGACTTGCGGGGCAAAAATGCTATAAAAAAGTGCATTAATGAACGACTAAATAAATATCCAGTGTGAAAGAAAAGAGTCTAGAAATGGTTTCAAAATTTTTTTTACCAGGAAAAAAGCACTAAGAAGGTGACCAACTATGCTTTGAACCTAATAATAATAAAAACCATAATAATATATAATAAGATTATAAATAAATACTACAATATAAAAAATATAGATTAACAAATATGAATTTAAAAAATAAATGAAAACACAAAAGTATGTTTTCTTTGGACTTTAAAAAAAATGCCTTTTCTGGCTTTAATTTTGAAAAGTAATCCAATTTGGTTTGAAAAAAAGAGCACCCTTCTTAAAATTTACTAATTTTCTAGCTGAGTTTATTATACCCTTGCTACCCATTTGGGGCAGTCGCAGATTGGCTGATAAGAATAGGTGGAAAATTAAACATATTAAAAGTTTTTACACCTTTGATGATGAATTTTTGCCGCTGTTTTATGACTGCAACCCTTTTCGCATTTTTACATATTTTTTTTTGTGCACCTTTTCGACCCCTTTTTAAGGAAGTTATCGGCCCCTGTTCGAGGGGGGGGTGGACCTCTTGAGATGAAATGAGCGACTCGAAGGCCTTGGCCAAGTAATAAAAATGCAATTACACGGTCCAGGCTGTGGGTTCGGTCCAGGCTAACCAACTTCCGTTTTTCAGCCTCAATTTGATTCACTTCATCAGCAAGTAAACCGACGCATTAAAAAATATATATTCGCTGCATGCAAAATGAGCAAGTCCCCGCCAGTAATAAAAAAAAAAAAAAAAAAAAAACAAGAAAAAAAACCAAAAAAGGGCAAAAAAAAAAGGTGTAACCAACCAAAAAGCTAGAGAAAAGGATATGGAAGCGTTAATGAAATGCGTTGAAAGGGTTAAGCCCACACACTCCATCCGCCAGCCCTCATACCCTTTAACCCTTTCATTGGGTCCTTTTGAACCCGACTCGCCTGGACATGTGACACGCTCGCTTAGCCTGGTCCGAGCTGTCAACAGGTTGAAGGCACAGCCAGCAGGACGAAGTGACACAAAAAAATACAAAAGCATCTCCACGACGAAGGCTGTCCTGACCAGTTGTCCTGTGAATCCGAAGTCTGAAGTCCACTCCCGTCATTATCATAAGCATTTCCATCAACGAGTCACGCAAACAACAAAATTACTCAACAAAAACAACTGTTTTTTTCTTTTATATTAATACCCGGTACTTTTTAGATATCAAGGGTGTATAATACCATATTGTCGAGCTGGGAAGATAATATATATATTCTTTATATAGTTTGTGTCAAAACTTAAGTTTTATATTTACTTTTAAGCCAGACAAAAAGAGTTTAAAGCTTAACATAAGTACCGGGTATCATTTATTCGAATTTTAAACACCTTCTTTTTTCTTTTTTTTCATTTTTTATTGGATGGGGGCGAGAGTTTCCATAATTTGTTTAAGAGAAGGAGAAGGTCCTGCGACAGACGCCCATATCGCGTGTCAATTGTTGCCGAAAAGCAAAAGTCGTCAGTCAAAGTGAAAATGAAAAAAATAATGAAAGCCAACAAAAAACGATGAAAAATATAACTAGAATAAAAGTTTTGATCTTCAAAAACGAAATTTAAATACTCTTGTTACAAAAATATTATTATATTTGATAAATAAAAATATGTGAGATATTTAATAGAAAATATGAGGTTACGGATGCAAATATACCCTTTGCTTTAGGCTATTTCCCATCTTTAAAGTATCTCAGAATATAAAAGTTTTGAATATTATTTTCATGGATAAAATGTTTAATTTTAATAACAAAACCCATTAACCCAATAAATTCAAGGGTATTATCGTGGAAAAGAAATGAAAATAATTACTTGAATTTTATGCTACAGCTTTCACTTTTCACATTTCACATTTTCCATGATTTCCACGATTTTCATGCATTGCGTGGCCTGGGAAATTGCGTGGGCGTAGGCCACAAATGAGGGCATGGTTCTTTTTTTGGAGAGTGACGGGGAACGGGGGGTGTAGGCAGGGTCCTGTCATGGACAGGTTGAGTTTGTTTCGTTTCTCGTTTTCATTTTTTCTGTGTTTTTTTTTGTGTAATCGCTGAACTTTTTTTGACTTCCGCTTGACATTGTTTGATTGTCGTTTAATTGAATTTAATTAGCGTGAGGCGCAGCAAGGACGCTGCCAGGACACCCTCTCATGTCACTCTCTCTCCCTCCCCTTTCTCTTTTAGGCGATTCTTTACCGAAACTTTTATATATTTTCCATTCGTGGGAACTGTCTGTGGTTTTCCAAGCCGCTCCTGGCCTAAGCACCTCCCCTTGTCAGGACATTTGAGAGAAAACATATTATAAATATTATAATCTAAAATAGCACTTTAGAGAATATTAATTCAAGACTATTTTTTTCAGTGCCCTCTTTATTTTTAAGAAGGTAAGATTGAAAGAGCAGATTATCGCTTTTCAATCACCCGAAATGGCTTGAGAGCGTTGATTGTATTTGTTCTTTCCACGCAATTTTCTTGTTATTTCAGCGGCCCCCTCCTTCTCCCTCGATACTGCCACCATTATCCTTAACCCACTAAAGCACACCCACACCACCCATTTTCTGTTGGCACTTAGCACCTTGGTGACTTAACCGCACCGGCAAACGCACTAAATGGATCCTGGCACGCACCCGGAGAACAACCGGGTCCCAACTACTGTGGCAACCCTCGTTCTATAAGGAGGTGTGTTTAAGTTTTAATTGCCGGCAATTAAAAGTAGATAGATCCCGTTAGTAATCGCCCTCCATCCCCTTCCGCCAATGCTATTTTCTATACACACTTTCAGGGCATAAATGATGCGTGTTAGATGCAGATATGGAAACGCATATGCAGGATTTGAAAGATGCACTGTGAAAAATGTATACTTCATTGGAGTTCATTGTAGTTTTGATCGAACTCAGTCATGAGTTTTTTATGTTCTGAAATCTTGACTAAGCCCCGATACTAAACCCAAACATCATTATCTTATTCCTTAGAAAATGATTGGATTTCCTGAATATAAATATTTGAAATTATTTAAATTAAAGCAAGATTTCTTTCCAGTGCCCACACATTAGAGCCTTGTATCGCATTGAAAACTCATTGAGATCATGCGAGCGAGTAAATGCCAACACTCGATGGCAGGACTCCATCGCCAGATATCCTTTATAGTGGCTGGCAATTAACATTAGCGATTATGACACTGATGGGGAAAAGGACATGCTGTAGAACTCGGAAAGCGTGTAGGTGTTGCCGCCAGTTTCTAAATTGCAATTAACCAGGCTGGTAAGAATTTAAGATGATAGAGAAAAGCAGGCCCCGCATTCGCATTCGCATTCTCATTCGCAAAGGACTAATTAAAGAGCCTTGAAAGGAAAGTAGAAAGTAGAAAGTAGCCAGGAGGTGCCAGGGGGACAAGTGGCAAGTGGAATCGAAGAGTTGCGGAAAAGTTGCGACGACTTGCCAGACTTTACAGACACAGATGTAGACATGGACTCCTATTCCCACTCCCGAGTCTCCATTTCCGAGTCCAAAACAGAAAGGATTCAGGATGAGGAAAGGATTCAGATTCAGATTCACATACAAAGTCTCCGGGATTTTTGGCCACGCTTGGCATATTAAAAATATGTATAAAGAAGAAACTTTTTGGCCGCCAAAGTCGTACTTTCACACTTTTCCTGATTAAAACGCCGCCGCCGCCCGCCACCAAGGACTAAGGACTAAGGAGCATGGCAAAAGTTTGTGGCAGTGGCAAAAGGCTTTAACTACATTGCGAAAAGCCAAACAGCAACGAACTCCAAAAACCCGTACAGACCAGGACTCCAGGACACCAGGACACCGGCTGGTGTCCTTGAAAAACTCCCGCAGGACTCGAAGGACAGGCCTACGGAATCTCAGTGTTTATGTACCGACAACTTTCCGCTTTCATTTCCATAAAAATGCGTTTGCTAATTTCATAACTCAGTCACTCAGTCTCACAGCAGGATCAAGTAAATGCAGTTGCAAAAAAATATATATTAAATATATTTTAACAAATTGTAATTATTATTGTATTAATTAAATATTTTTCCATAAAAAAATAATTGTTTTAGGCCTGAGATTATTTATTTTTTAAGCTTTCCAGCGGCTTTGCTTTCTCGGAGTTAAGAAACTGTTTGGATTTTAATCGAAAACTATAAAGTTATTTATTAAAAAATTAAAATATCTTTTTAAATAGTTTTTAATTATTGACCTCTGGGTATTTTTTTAATGTGCACATTTTTGGACGGAAAGGACAAACTAATTGCTAAGAAAATACGCAAAAATCCTTTGGATGCGGACTCTGAATCAGATTCAGATACAGATTCGCATTGGGATTCAGATTCGGTTGCGAATCCACATGCAAGGACTCATTAGCCCTTCTTCAGTTAATGCAAAATCAAGTTGCCACCAAGATGACCCACCCCCAACCCCCACTGTCTGAGCGTTAATCATCATCCTATACGCGTAATTACAGAGTCCTGCGAGAAAAAGGACTTGGACGAAAGGGGGGTTTGCGGCAAAGTCAAGGCAGCAGCATCAACGGAATATTAAAAAGACTTGCTTCGCCAAGGACAAGGCAGCCAGGATGTACCAGGACTCGGTACAGTGGGATAGTAGAGTCCTGCTTTACATTATTCACGAAAATCAAAACCGAGACCATTGCGGTTGCAGTCACTTTCCCTCTCTCGGCGGCCACAAGCCACAAATATTATTAACCACGAATCAGTCCCACACTCCGAGTCCTTTTTATGATTATCCTGCAAAACACACACACATACACAAACATGCGGGGAACTTCATTAGGCTTAAATCAATTCAATTGAAGGAAATGCGAATTTTTGTAGCATACTTTTTGGGGCGTGGGCGAAAACGTTCAACATTTTAAAAGCCAAAAGGGGAATGTGAATGGAGGCTCTTCCAGGTTTAAAGGATTGTAGTATAAGTGAAAATAAATAATTAAAGAACATTTTTACGGTGTAAATATAGTTGAAAAAAACACTTCTTAGGAATTTTCTTAGTCAAAAATTCTAATATATTAAAGACATATTCCGATTATAATTATTTCAAGAGGAAATCTCCACCGAAATAACCCCATCAAGTGAAAAGTACTTAGAAAATAAGGACTCAAAAAAAAACGGTGGAGAAAGGGGAACGATGGGGGTGGAGAAAGGAGTTGCCAGGACACGAACTGGAATTCCAAGGCGGAATGTCAACCAAGAGTGTTGAGTGTCAAAGACGGATGCCGAGGCGGATTGTTGGCAATCAAAATCCAAAATCCTTACAAAAGCTGGCTAAGAGTAGGCAAGGCTTGGCCAAAAGCGAGGGAGGCAGTAGGCGGTGGGAGTGGGAGTGGCAGTGGGAGTGGGAGTGGGCCAAAAAAACTGTTTTGGCGATAACACAACGCTGGAAACAGAAAAGCACTTAACTCTTAAAGGCGAAATGCTTGTAAAATTTAAGCCCTACTTAATTTGCGATATACTCGTAAACAATTGCCCGCGGCAATCTCGGCGTTGTAAGTCCTGCAACCCTGCCATGCCCCCCGCTCCTCAGCCAGCCCCTTTTTAAACATCTTTTACCATTGTGGCACTTGTCACTGGCCGCCGGTGGTTGGGTGGGTGGATTTTCGGCGGTTTCATCCCGTCGCACAGCCCTTTTTCACAATTTTTACTAATTTTAATAAAGCGCCCGAGACAATGGCTGCTGCTGCTGCTGCTGCTGCTACTGCCACACCACGGGGCAAAGAGCGGTGGCAGGAAGCAAGACGATATCATAAGACAAAGGCTCACATCAAGAGGAAACCACAAGCCATGGCTACACCTACGCCTTAACCTGCCACCTCCGAGCCTGCTCCATTGCTACACTAGACAAAAAATATCCAGAGGGTAAAAGTAAAACCAAACTGGATATATTTCAAAGCAGTTTTAAATGAAATTTATATTAAAGCAATCACATAATTTTTCTCAGTGCCCTGGCAAGATGATGAACCGCTTGGCAAAAAGTGTTAGCCCAGCTGCGGGACTGCTGCGGTGTTCATGTACCCCGGCGACATTTTGCCTTAAGATGGGAATACCATAAAGGGTTAAGGGTTTGGGTGCCCCAGCAATGGGGGTGGAGAGATGGGTGCTGCCACATAGCATTCCGGCTTATTTCTTTCAATTTTGGTTTTTACTCATTTCGCGACGCGGTTTCTCATTATGCGAAAAACAGTAAGGGAATGTCGCTAGAGATGAGTTTCGAGGTATAATCCTATAGAAGATTTTACGAAATGTTCTTGAAATTGTTAGAAATATTTTCCTATTGTTTTTTAGAAAAATAAAAAAAGCACAACAGATAATGATTAATTTTTGTTGTTGGCCAATTTTGATTACCAAACTATTCTGACCAGAAAGCGGTAGATGTTGATTTTCTTTAATCCGGACAAGGATTTTCCATTTTGCAGCAACGCGATCTTCCCAAGGCCACCACTAGTCTTAAATGAATTTTTCGTGTTATGCCGGAGAAAGCCGGAAAATTTTCAATGGGAAGAGAAAGTTGCCGATGAGATGGGGGTGATGGGGGCTGTTCGGTGGTGTGGCAAGTGGGCGGTGTGGCAAGTGGGTGTACGGAAATGTCTTTCTTTTGGTTTTTCAACCGAAACCGCGTGGCCTCGCATCAGCGGCACATTTGTGTGCACCGCAACCGTTGGGAATTTAACCCTCTCAACCACCCACTCTCCCTCAACCCCTCCCTTTCTCCTCTCACCCCCCGCTTCCCACTATATTATAGCCCGCTGTGAGGCAGCCAGTGGATTACTCAATTAATTTAATTATGCGCTGTCAATCATTTCGTTGCCTTGGCCCAGGACTTTCGCGGCGTCTGTCTACCAAAAAACCGCCTACCTCCAGCAACGCCTACTCCTTGGTCTAGCCATGCCTCCCGCCCTCATCCTTCGCCCCCTTTTCTTTGGCAAAAAGTGACTTATTTTCTTGTTGCCACTTAATTTTTGTTGTCCTTAGATTTGCACCATCGTCTGTGGCCGCTCAGCCTGCAGCCGGCTTTCTCTGCTTTCTCTTCACTCTCTCCCACCCTCCAGACCCCTTTTCCTTACCCCTTGCCTTTGGCATATCTTAGCTTAAATTGAAGAACTGGAAGAAAACTTATTATACGTTAAACGAATTTTATAAAATATATATTTTTGATTATTTTATTTTAAATAAAAGATTCACAAATTCTGTTATCAATAAACAAATTCTTAAGAGAGCACTCTTATTTTTTTGTAGTGTACAACCTAGACATGCAAATTTTTGAGTGATGCCAGGAATAGTAGCAGCACCCCTCAAGGCACCCCCTCTTCGTCTTTTTTAGCAGCACCCTTTCTTGAGATAACCGCGACCGCTTGGAAATAAGAGAAATCATTTGCGTTTTTGCGTTCCCAGCCGCTAATCCCCCAGCACCCCTTGCTCTTATGGTAACCCCTTTGCTGGGGGGGTCACGACACACCCCCACCATTCTTCCATGATCCTGGGTAGCTGGAGATTCTCATCAGGATTGTGTGCGTTCCGTTCGTGTTGACTTTTCCATTTGCCTTGGCAATTTCTGGCGCTGGGTGTATGGCGTTTTTTTCAAAACTTTCTTTATTTTCCGCTTCTTCAGCGGCTTTTCTTCATCTTTTCTAGAAAGTATAGAGATGTGTTTTTTTTGGATACCCTATCAGAGGATATTATTATTTTAGGGAACCTTAAAAAAAAACAAAACGCAGTAGCTTGGTTTTAAAGATATACACAGTTTTCTTTAGATTCCCTTAAGTAGATATATTATAACAATAAAATCTTCCTCTAAAAATAATCCCCAAACCATCTTTTCTAGTTTTAATTTCTTGATCTCAAGACCTTTCACAGGACTCCCTTCTGAAAAAAGGGTACAAAAATGTATATAAGCTTTGGGTTTCTTTCTCATATCTTATTTATATTTTTATATATACTCGTATATATTCTTTTTTTTTGTATTTCTGCAGCCTGGCTTTCTTTGAACCCATCGTCGTCTTTGGCTGGTTTCTTCTGTATCCTTTGCGCGTATCCTGCGGGCTTTGTTTGTGCGCGTATTTGTTTAAGCTACACATGTCTATGTGTGTGTGTGCGGTGTTTGCTTACATGTGTAAATTACTTTTCAATCTTGTGATTACTTTTTTCCACATTTAATTATTTTAATTACGGCCCAGTGCACACACCCAGTGACTTTGCATTCGCAACCGAGCCCTATCCTTGACAACTACATAGTTCAAAGGACCTGGCAATATCCGCTTTTTTTCTCTTCAATCTCCAAGTCGAGACTTCGGAAATTAAACAAGTTGAGAAATCGCAACAGAAAAAACCCCAAAGACAATACCGTGAAGCCAATGCAAAACTATTCTCTGGCAAGCTAAACAATGTCATGGGAAGAATGACTTCTGGCTTTCAAGAACTACAAATAATTCGTAAAAAAAAACCTTCAATAATTATTAGAGAGGAAAAAGCATTTAAGACTCCTCTCTAATTTCTTTATTCCTATCTTTAAGTCATTATAGTTTTCGCTTAGACACTGGGAATCCCTATCGCTGAAAGTCTAAAAGTCTGAAAACTACGAAACACTCAACCGATGATTATGCGGATCGGTGGACAGCTGCTTCGCCAATACTGAGTCATCCGATATATATAGAAATAAATATATATATTTAAAGTGCGTCAGGGCCCCGAATCCGATAAGGCACCTGCCAGGCGCCACTTGTCACAATGCCAGCTATTTGCAATGCAGAAGTGACTTTCGGGCTTGGAACCGCAACTGGCACCTGGCTTTCACATTTTTTTTTGCGATTGTGATCGTCAAGGAACAAGGAACAAGTGTAGTTTTGATAAAATTAAGAGACTTTTCTGGTCAATGTCACGGCCTGTTACGAAATAGCTTGGGTTTTGATCTTCTAATGATGAATTCTTCAGTTTTCAGAGAATCTTTCTTCAGAAGATCGTCAAAGGGCTGCGGTCAAAGGACACAGGAATTCCTTTCGATTATTATTCCCTTTAAAGTCTTCTTTCTAGGAGATCTTCAAGCGACAAAGGACAAGTCGGTGCATGTTTAATGAATTCAAAGCTTCTGCTTCTTTACTCCGAAAAATACCTCTGCTGTCTCTTCTCTTGATAAAAAAATGTATTATGATCCCATTATTAGGCTTGAAACTAAGCCATATTCTTAAAAATCAAAAGTGCGATCGCTGACGGACAACAGATAGCGGACAAAGGACAACGGACATCGGACATCGGACATCGGACATCGGACAAGTGCAAGTCCTGCACTTGAGATAAACTGGATTCTGCCTCGGCCAACGTCGCTGCCTGTTCCGAAAAATCTCTCCCTTAGTTTTTTCCACCGTTTTTTTTTTTATTAATAGCAGTTTTTTGTTGCTGTTGCTGCCGTTTTTTTCTGAAGGGGAGAGCCCACAAATGACGGAATGCCGCCCTTTTTTTCGGACAAATTGTTGACCCGAAGTTCTGCCTCGTCCTCGACCGCTGCCGGCGTCGCAGTCGGCCGCGGGGGTGGCAGCGACTGCGCCGACTCGTCAAAGTGTTATATCCGCTTGTTGCCAAAGCTAACTGTTCTACGTGTATATTTTCGGTGAAAGCCGAAGCTTGAGACTCCGAAAAATTTCGTCCTGCGACGCCGACAGCGACGTCGACGGCTGCAATTCTGCCGCTGCCGCTGCCGCTGCCGTGCTGCGTTCGTGAAAAGTTCGACAACTTTGGAAAACTGTCAGTTGGCAACTTAGAACAGGTAGAGACGCACACGTTCCGCCTGGAAAACGAGAAAACGGGAAAACGGGAAAACCGTAATAAACGTAACGTAATAAACGGCCATAGCGGAACGAACTGAGAAAGGAACATCACCCACACAAACACAAACACAAACACGAAGTAGTCGCGAAGCCGAAGCTTTGGAAAATACGAACACAAGCTTGTATATAGAATACATGTACACGCATGTGTTGGTGTTTGTGTGTTTGGAGACCAAGGACTGGGCTCGGGCTCCCATTTGGCCGAAGCTGAAGCTGAACCGTTAACGTTGTCGTTGTCGTTGTCGTTGTCGTTGTCGTCGTCGCCGTCGACGCTGGCCGAGACCGCTGCCGCCGATGTAAAATTTTATTACCCCAAACGCATCGAGCAGTCGGGTTTTGGACGTCCGACTTCACCGCCGCCTCGCTGCGACGCCAAAAACTTTTCATCCGACTTTTCAGTGCTTTCTCCAGTATTTCCTCTACTGTGATTCACCAGAGAGCGACCAGAAGAAAGCCCAAAAGCCAGTCTATGTTTTTTTTTTTTGGACTCGCCCCGAACAACAAACAAGAAACTTGGCAAAACAAGAAGAAATAGAAGAGTGGAAACAACAAAAAAGTTCAAAAAGTTTTTTTCGCGCAAAAAACTAAAGTATCTTTCTAAAGGTCGCGTCTGTTATTGCCGGTAAACAATCCAAGTGCTAAATGCAACATGCTAAACGCAAAACAACAAATTGAAATGATATTTTAAAACCAAAAAAAAAAAAAAACACAAAACGAAACAAAAAAGTGCGCGCCTTAATTGATATTAAGTATACGCCCCGAAGGCCCAATACGCTTGAAGAGCCCAAAACTTGAAACTGCAACCTGCAACTGGCAATTTGCAATTTGCAACTTGCAACTTGCAACACTCTTTGAAGACATCGCCGCCGTCGTCGTCGTCGTCGCGTCATTGCAATTTTATCACAAAACCTAAAAAAAAGTGAGTGTTTTGGTTTGTTTTTTCGTTTAGATTTTTATTGTTTTGTTTTTTTGTCGTGCTGTTTTGTATTGGTGATCTACGCAAAACGGTAAATATATACACGTATAGGTGCACATGCCAGAGTGTGTGTTTTATAAGTGTGTGTGTGTTAGCAACCTGCAACCTGCAACCTGCAACCTGCAACATCAAAACCCGCATCAAAATCAAGGCTTTTTAGCCTAAAAAAAAAAAATAGTGCCAAGTGTTGATAGCAAATAAAACTCAAAACAAATTAATTTCAAATCAAAACGCTAAACCCCAAAAAACAAAATCGAAACTAAAATCAGAAAACAGAATACAGAATCTCACCAAATAGGTAAAGTTCACATATAAGTTTTAGATTCTCCTTCTTTATAATCACTACTTAGATCTTGAAATTTGTTTGTCTCTCTTTAATTAAATCTTTAACTTAAAACAAAAAGACCCCAAGAACTAATTTTCAGTCTAAATATATATAATATATATATATATACTGCTGATCCTCCACCCAGACCCAACCCCTGCAAAAACCAAAAAAACAAACAAACAACAAAAAAAAGTAGACTAAAAACCCAACTTGCAACAAGAGCTACTAAAAAAAAAGAACAAAAAACAAATAAATATTTGCTTATACAGATAAATCGAAATTGAATGAGTAAGAAAAACAAAAATTTAAGAGGAATTAAAACAAAATAAATATATACAAGTATAAGAAATTCAATGCAACAAGAAATAATCACATTGAGAATTTGATATGTTGACCAATTGAGAGAATCGAGAGTCGATATCCATTATATATATATTTTAGATTAGATTTCGAGGCGTAAACCTTGGATATACTTATACCTGGCACAGTGGGTTGTAGTACAGCACAGGACTCTGCTTAGAATCCTGCTTAATCCTTAACCTCCACATTTTTTTACAGCATACTTATAGGCGATTTGTTTTTGGCGATTTCAAAACTACAAATCGTTAGAATTGCAATAGTTCCCAAAACTTTATTGTCACGCAAGCAAAGCTCCATAAAAAAAAGTTGTCTTTATTCGAGTAATAAATCATTTTTATGATGTTTAGGTGAGAAAACTTTTATATTTTTTATAGACATTTATATGGATTGTGTAGATCCCATTGTACCATAAATAAGTTTCGATTTTGTTTAGTCTGGTTTGTGGAAGATTTCATTGTAGTACGGGATGTGCTAGGTGCTGCTGGTTTTTTTGTATATTGTATTTCTTTTGGTTATGGTTTTAAGTAGCATTTGACTTTTGTGCCACCAGACGACTGGATGATTTTTAGTTACAACAAACTTTCTTCATTGAACAGCACGCTGGCTAAGACAAAATATTAAAATTAAATCAAAAACGCAAGAGAAGAGAAGCGAAGAACCATGGCGCTATCGAAGCGGCCCCTCACCAAGGACACCCCCCTGGTGGAGAGCAATATGAATACCAATAATTCCGGTAATAATGCCCATGGCACTGGTACTGGCACCTCCGATCACGAGACATCCATCAAGCGGCGCAAACGTTGCAGTCGCGATGACGAATCCAACAATAACAATAATAACAACAACAGCAGTATAAATAATAATAATAACACCAACAACAATAACAATTTGCCGCAAAAAAAGAGGAAGCAGGGTCACATAACCGACAGCCCCGAGAGCCCCATGTCGGGGGGACTGCTACCCAATCCCAGTGCCCAGGCGGACCAGGACGACGAGACCCTGATACGGGAAACGCAGGCGGCTCTGAAGAGCCTCTCCGGCAGCTGGCCGGACTCGGGGCGGGGCAATCTGTACAGGCTGCAGGAACAGGACGAGAATCCGCCTCCCTTCCAGAACCTCTTCGAGGAGAAGCAAAAGTACGAACTCAGCTCGGCCAGCACAAGTCCAAACTTCTCGCGTTTCCACAGACAAAAGGAGAACGACCAGGCGCGCCTCAATGCCAATGCCAGTCTGGAGCGGAACCGGAAACCGGGAGCTCTCCTGGCCGTCGGAGTGACCGCTTCCGGGCTCAGTCTCAGTCCCGAGGAGCAGGACCTCGACGACTCCGCCATAGTTAGCGGCGGCTATGCCCAAGCAGCCTCGGCTTTCAAGCCCCCCATCGATATTATCAAAAGGAATTATTATTATTCCGCTGCAGCGGAATCTGCCGCCGGATTAGCCTACTATGGCTATGCAGCAGCTGCAGCGGCAAGTCAGCAACAGCAACAGCAACAGCAACAACACCAGCAGCAGCAACATCAGCAGCAGGTGCAGCAAATGCAACACCAACAGCAACAGCAACAACACCTGGCCAACCTTGAGGCCACACCCCGCAATACCGCCTTCGATATTGCCAGCCAGCTGGGCGAGAAGCCGCGTACCCCCGGACGAGAGCCCCTGGCCGATGGCAAACAGTATACCATATT
Organism: Drosophila vallismaia; assembly: GCA_035047325.1. Taxonomy (NCBI): domain Eukaryota; kingdom Metazoa; phylum Arthropoda; class Insecta; order Diptera; family Drosophilidae; genus Drosophila; species Drosophila vallismaia. The sequence goes on along the minus strand of JAWNPU010000025.1, from coordinate 5,860,186 downwards.
GCAGCCGGCAGGTGTGGGAAGTCGGGCGGCATCCGTTATGCAGGACATTGCCTCCAGGGAGGGCGGTGTTGTGGGCGTACCCCTGGTAGCCACACCCCCATCGACAGCGGCCAATAGTCCGGCGGGGCCACCCACAACTCCGATACCGGCACCGGCATCGGCACCGGCACCGGCGCCCAGTTATTCGCCCGGCAGCCAAAATCGCGGTAAGTGTCACCAAAAACCAAACAAAACAAAACAAAACAAAACAAAAATTCTAGGAGAGTGATTTTTCCCCAATGACTGTGATTTGGTGTTTTACGAAACAAGAAAATACATAAATAAAGGCTGTGATTTACTGCGATTTGCTGTAAAAGTAGTTTTAATTATAATAAAGATAAAAAAAGGGTTTGCAATCAAAGAAAACACTATTCGGAATCATTTAATTGTAAACTGTACTTTGTAAACAGTGTTTGTAAACATCTACACTGCATATACAGTGTTGTAAGATTGCTTGGTACTGCAACAGTGTTGTAAACAGTAAATAAAAGCAGCATTAAGCTAAATAAACAATAAACTCAAGGTACAGTACATCACAGTAAGTCAGTTGCAGCAAAAAAAAACATACGAGTATATCATGAAAAAAACGTACCATAAAGTGATGTGTTACGTGGTGTGGTTCGGTTTTTGGATTTCCAATTTCCGTTCCCATTTCCGTTACCGTTTCCGCTTCCGGTTCCGGCAACGGTAGCGGTACGATCGTCTGTGATGTGCGAGACTTCTTGTTGCATTGAGTTTACCACTTCAATTGGCAAAATCAGAACAGAACAAAACCCCTAACCCTGCCCCTGCCCCTGACCCATGACCCATGACCCATGACCCATAACCCCCAAGCCCCTTGAGACAGAGACAGGGTATGATTCGATCAATGTGTGAATGAAACAGAAACAAAAAACGATCAGAGAAACAGAAACAGAAAGAGAGATAGAGAGACAGTATGTCTTTTGTAAGTTATTCGCATTTTTTCCTTAAAATAAAATCCTTTTCAGCAGCCAAAAAGACATTAAGCGATTTTGTCGTTTATGAAAATGGAATCGGAATCGGAATGGGGCAGAACAGCAACAACTAATGGCTTGTAAACCCTTTATGCCACACATCCCAGACACACACCCGCACACATCTTTTGGTTGAATGCCTGAGACACTCAGCCTTTCTACTAATTTCGGTCTTCTAGTAAATGCCACAACGTTGGCTGGCTGGTTGACTGGCTGGTTGACTGGCTGGCTGACTGGCTGGCTGACTGGTTGGGGGCATGTGGCATGATTAGATATAAAGCATTATGAGCACGTTTTCCTTCAAAAACCACTTTTGCATATTTATTTTGTCATTATGTTTTGGCATTAATATGCTATGCGGCGTGTGTTTTTCTGTGTGTGTCTGTGTGGCTTTTGGTATTCATATAATTTGAATGACTTTTTAAATAGTTGACACACACACACACACACCGACAGAGACACACACCCACACCCACACCCACACACTCTGCAACAGTCAAGTGTGCGGCATAATAAGTCATTAGCGTGCCTCGTCCTCGTCTTCGTCCTTGTTATTGTCCTTGTTATTGTTATTATTTTAGCTAATGTGGCTTATTAGGCTTAGTCCTAGACCTTAACCCTTGAGTGTGTCGCCTCTCTATAGTTTCGTCTACCGTGTACATATTTTTCTAGATCCTTCGACTCCAATCATTTTTGCTTTATTTTAATTAAATTCTAATTAGAGTTTAGACGGCTGCAGTTTGACATTTTGCCCAGCCACGTAATAGACAAAAACACGGGCAAAATATTTCGAAAAATATTTCATTAACCAAACCCCCCTTGGAAAATTTCTTCTCTATCACATGTGTGAGATGTAGGAGAGGGGTTGGGGCTTTTATCTTTCGAGGAGTAGAGCTTAGAAAACGGCCAAGTTTTTCACTTCACTTTACCCTTTACCCTTTTACCCTTTTACCCGGGGCTTGGTTTGATTTTTGAAGCTGTCTGACAAAACCCCTTTCCCTCCCCTGTGTGTGTGTGCTTTTTAAAGTAAATAATGCAAAGCTGTTTTCCATCAAATTTTAATTAATTATTTAGGGTAAAAGAATTCCATTTGCTGGCGTACATTCTCTTTTTTTTTTCCGTGATACTGACAAGGGAATGGGGCGACGCGTCAACTTGTCTCTTGCCATATAATTAATTAGAAAATATTCACGCACTGTCTCAGGTGTAGCGCCTTCTCTCTCTCTCTCTATCGCTCTATTGCTGCATCTCGCTCACTCTACGTTGAATATACTTTTACTGTTAATTGGTTAATTGTAGATGGCGCCAAATGCCCCACACCACATTGCACGGGCCAAGGACATGTCACAGGATTGTATTCGCATCATCGAAGGTACCAAACAAAATTGATCCATCGGAGCTTTGTTATCGAACTTTTTTCCCCCCTCTCTTTCCCACTTTTCTTTTACCATCTCACTCTAATTCTACAAACATGCATTTCGATGACAGTTTATCGGGTTGTCCGAAGCGCGATAAAGTCACCACAGAATGTAAGTTGCCCCAAAATGACATTCCGCATGCCCCATGTCTGCATTGTAGTCGTTCTATCACTGTCTGCCACTCTACTCTAGAGGCTGTCTCTTTCTCTAACTCTAACTATCTCTCTCTTTCTCTCTCTCTCTTGCTCTATCTCTCCATCTCTATCTCAGACTGTCAATCTTCTGTCTCCATTTCCTTAACTTTGATGTGTGTGTGAATGTTTGTGGAAAACTTTCAACGGTCTGTCATTTCTTTCTTAATTTTGTGGTTTATTTCTTTAAGATTTTAATTTTTGAATAACAACATTTTTTGTTTTCCTAACTGCACATTAAATAGATATAGAAATATAGATTAGTTATAGTAGATTTTAGGATAAAAAGTTTAGACTAGTCTCTGAAATAAATAACTCTTTATAGATACTTTTATATTCCATTTCCTAATTGCATGATCAAATATCAAGAATTGATACTAAACCGATCTACATAGTTCTAGTAGAAACGAGTATTATCTAGTAGAAACGTAGAATCCATAGAAAGACTTTCTCTGACAACTTTCTTATTTGAAACCTTTCACTTTTCCGGACCTTAGAGTGCTTGGTGTGGCCTGACTTGATGGAGAATTCTACTTCCTGTCTCTGTCTCTACTTCCAGCTCTGTCTCTTTCTCTCTTTCTCTGTCTCTCTCTCTCTCTCTCTCTTTGTGTCTCTCTTTGTCCCTGTGGAATGCCTTGTTGTTGTAGTCGTGAAAAGTATCGCTGATCCTTTGAAGAAACCAATCGTTAATCGTTCGCTTTTAAATCCCCAAATCTCGTACGCTGCGTGGCGATAAATCCGATTACCAATAATCGATAACCGATAACCGATAACTTCGATTTGCAGTGCTGGCCTTGCACGAGCAGATCCTCAAATGCCCCACGCCGGGCTGCAATGGTCGCGGCCACGTGCAGCCGCACCGCAGCGTGCACCGTAGCCTCTCCGGCTGTCCGCGTGCCGTAAGGCGTTCCGGCGGAAGACTGCGTAACGCCGTAACCGTCAACCACACAGGTGAACCACCGAACAAATCACTCAACCACTCAATCAACCCAATCAATCAATCAATCAATCACCCAATATACAAAAGAATAATACAATATTTATATGAATAGTGTGTGAATGTTTTTTGAAGACAGCTCTTTTAATTCTTCTTAATATCATTTCTCCTCTCTTTTTTACATGATCACGCTTTCTTCTATCTATCTCTCTCTCTTTCTACTTCTTCTTTCGCTCTCTCTCTCTCACACACTCTCTGCGATTTCCTTCTTTCGCTCCATGTCTCGCTTTCTTCTATCTCTATTCTTTTGTCCAATTAGCCGACCTGGAGAAGCATGAAAAGGAGCTCCATCCTCTGGACAAACTCAAGCTGGCCTCCAGTCATTATCTCAACAACAACAACAACAATTGCATCAACAACAACAACAACAACAACAACAACAACAGCAACAACAACAGCAACAACACCACGAGTGGTCCGAGTGGCGGGAGCCACAAATTGAACTCCGCCTCCACGACAACAATGCCGATTATCAAATCGGAGTACAGCCCCGTTGCCAGCATCAAGTCGGAGTACAACAAAAGTCCCATGCATTCGTATCTCTCCAGCGGCGATGCGGCCGCCACCACGCCCACCGCTCCGTCCGCCTCTGTAGCGGGTGGTGGAGCTTCCTCGCGCGGATCCTCCGGCTCGGCGAACGGCGCCGCCTCCGTGGCAGCCGCAACAGCCGGCCCCGAAAACAATCTACACGCCCCGCATCTGAGTCGATTTGTGGGCCTCCAGAGTCCACCCGAATCCCATCTCAATCCGCATCTTGCCAACCACCAGCAGCAGCAACAGCAGCAACAACAGCAGCAGCAACAACAGCAGCAGCAGCACACGCTCCACCAGCAACGCGGTCCGTTTATAGAGGGTAACGACGTGCCCGATCCGACGGCCAGTTACCACACGGAGCACCAGCAGCAGCAGCAACAGCAGGCGGACGAGCGGCAGCAATACGAGCAGATGCGATACGCCCAGAGCCACGAGTTGATGGCGCCGAACGGAGTGTCCGGCGAACTGTCGCCCGGAACGGCGAGAAGTGCCTACGAGGCGCATCCCGGCCATCCGGGTCACCCGGGCCACCCGGGCCATCCCGGACACCCGCATCCCATTCCCAGTTCCCCGGCCTTTGCCGTGGACGCTGTCACGGCAGTGGGCTACGATCCCAGCGGTGTTTGCTGTCCCAGCAACGGACAAAGACCGACGGCGTCGGCCGCCGGAGCCGGAACCGGACCCAGTTCGGTGAGTGCCTCGGCGGCGGCGGCGGCCTATCACTACCTGCCCCAGACCACGGCCGATGCGGAGATGCAGGTGCAGCAGCAGAAGTATCTGCAGGAGCAACAGCTGATGCTGGCCAAGGCCGAGCACGAGGAGCAGCTGGCCAACGGAGGACAGCCCCTCTATCCACGTCCCATGTATCACTACGATCCCACCATGGGTCCCCTGCCGCCGGGCTTCTCGGCCATAAATCTCTCCGTGAAAATGGCCGCCGCCCAGGCAGCCGCTGCCGCAGCAGCCTATCAGAACCAGCAACAGCAGCAACAACAACAGCAACAGCAGCAGCAACAGCAACAGCAACAGCAGCAACATCACCAACAACAGCAACAACAGCAGCAGCAACACGGAAAGCAAAGCACCTCCCCGGCTCCGCCGAATGTTGGTGGCGTGCCGGCGGTGGATCTGAGTGGTTCCACTTCGGTGACCAGCAGCAGTCCGCATCACGGTTTCAACTCGCCAGCCTCCCACAACCAGTACACCGCCCAGCGGATGGGCAATGGCAGCCCGCAGCCGGGCGCCAGCCCGAACATCGCCAGTCCCCAGGTGCCCAGTCCCCAGGGGCAGACGCTGGACCTCAGCGTCACCAGACTGCCACACAGGTGAGGCTGCCAACCAAAAGCGTTAACTGAAAAACACACACAATCCCATTTTAGATTCTTTCCCAAGAACTTTCCAAATACAATATTTCCAATATTTTCAAATCAAACAAGAAAAGTGGCTGTTTCAAAAGAAGAGAAGTTGGTTTAGAAACGGACAGACAGGAAAACGGACAAACCCCAGCACAGTCTCTATTATAAGTTTCGAATATTTGATTTTCTAAATGATTTTTCTTTATGTGTATAGTGGATATAGTCTCCCGATTCTAGAACTAATACCGATAAAACCGATAGGCAAGCTTGCATTGAAACCTTCAGACGGACAAGTCCCCAAAAGAAGCATCAGTTTTGAGATTTAAATCTTATTTTTTTTAAACAAAACAAACGACAAAAAAAACAATAAATAATAATAAAACATTAAATTTATATTAAAATATATATTAATTGAATAATATTGTTTTATAATCCGCAGTATTATTACCAGTCCCCAGTACGGAGCGGATGGTTTAGTGGTTGGCGTTGGTGTCGGTCACGCCCAAGGATTCGGTAGTGGAGCGACAGGACCTCTAGGACCTAACGGTGGTCCGCCGCGTTCGCCCCAGATGGAGCCAGTGGACTTCAGTGGACCGCCCCGACCCCTGGGCTTCGGTTTGGTGGGTCACATAAGCGGTCCGCGACCATATAGCCGGGAATCGACGCCGGACAGCGGTGGTTCACACTATATTGAGACTTACAGGGATCCAAGTGGTAGGTCCTTGAAAACTATAACCTCTCATCAAATATTTCACATATATAGTAACGCTCTTGTTTCTTTGATTCTTTGCAGGCTACTCCCCGCATCCTGGCTATGGAATGGTGGTCCAATCCGACTATCCACCCGCTGGCTATCATGGCTATGGACCAGCGGCCTACCAATGCAGCAATCCGTATGCCACTGCCGTCGGTCCTGGTGGCTATCCCACGCCCGTTTCCGGCGGCTACTCCCCCAGCCCGGCCACCTGCTACTCGATGCCACCGCCACAGCATATACCGCAGCACGACAAGACCAAGGACGGGTAAGTCTCACAAAGATAATGAATTTAAAAGCAAAAAAAAATACACCTTCAATCCATCTCTGTCATTCAAAAATATCAACTTTATAAAACACTTTCTGTCTTCCGTTGATTTAAAACCTTCTATATCTCAGAGGCCCTAAAATTTAGAGCCCTTCTATGGACTTGAATCATCTTACTAATTAATTCAAAAATAGTTGAAAATATGAGGCAGCTTGTCCGTTGATTTGAACTCTTATATCTCCCTTAGAGATTTTTTTGTATAATATATGAAGTCATATGTTTCAAAATAGTTTAAAACACGAGCCATGCCCTTTAAATACTTTCCCACATTATAGAAGCCAAAGGACTAGTTTTTAAACCAAAATCAGAGCCTTTGGCCTAAGCTTTTGAATGGCCTTTAGCCGGGCCAGGGTCGAGAGACTTTAATATTTATGATTACGGCTAAAAGTGGACGCAGAGCGGTCATAAAACCAGCCCCAAAGCCACTCAACCACCCGGCACTGCCACCACACACCACACTGCACACCACACACATCATCCATCTGTGCGGCTTTTGGGCCGTGATTAAATGAAACTTTAAAGCCGAAAGTTTCAAGTCCGAAAGTGTCTTAGGCCTGGCCTAAGGCCTCTTATCTGGCCAAGACCACTTGACGAACACGACTAATCCCCGGGAATCCTTTTGCAGATTGACGGGCTGTTCGCGTTCGGACCGCAACCATTTGCAGTCGCACTCACAGGAACTGAAGTGCCCCACGCCCGGATGCGATGGCTCTGGACACGTGACTGGCAACTACTCCTCGCACCGCAGCCTCTCCGGCTGTCCCAGGGCCAACAAGCCGAAGAGCAAGCCCCGCGATGGCCAGGACTCTGAGCCGCTGCGCTGTCCCATACCAGGATGCGATGGCTCCGGTCACTCCACCGGCAAGTTCCTTTCCCACAGAAGGTAAGTGACAAAGTTAGGAAGCCTCCGATCTTGGGATCTCAAGGATACATATCCTTTATCACTATTATTTAGCGCTTCGGGCTGCCCGATTGCCAATCGCAACAAAATGCGAGTCCTAGAAGCCGGCGGCACGGTGGAGCAACACAAAGCCGCTGTGGCGGCTGCCACGGCCATGAAATTCGATGGTAGGTTCAAGATCCCCTCCCCGCCCCTAAAAAGGACTCTGCAGGACTCTTAACTATCTTTTAACTCTCCAAATCTATAGCCTGCACTACGGTGGGCAGCCAAGGTATCAAGAAGCCGAAATTCGACGAGGTGACAATGGTCTATCCCAAAGGATATACAGGTGAGTGTTTCCAAAACCCATTAAGGACATTTTTTTCGATATCCAATATCTATATCTCAATCGCGCTGTCTCTATCCAACTCTAACTCTCAATTGTGAGTCATTTTCTGTTATGAACTGGGCAAAAAGGCGCTAAAAAAATAAAAAAAAAACCAAAACCCCTCCAATATATAATATTTATAGAAAATAAAAACGGGGTTGGGGCCTTTGTCGTAAAGTTTGCAACACACAAAGAAGAAAAATATATTTCCTTAGAATCGAAGATATTGTGGTTTTCCTTAAGAACCGAAGTCCGATACGTTTTCTTTGCGAGTTCAAAAATTAGTTTTTGAAAAGTATTCAAAATTCTATTCTTCTTCTATGTTGTTGCTCGCTTTTTGTCTTGAAAATTTTCGGTTGGAATTTTGTGTGCGTGTGCTAAAGTCAAAAAATAGAAGAGAAAAAATAGTAAACTTAATAAGAAAGTCAAAAAAATAGACAAAATATTCAACAAGAAGAACCTTTATTTTTGGTTTTGGTTTCGGAAAATCCAACACAAAAAAGAAAAATTCTGCAAAATTAAGTCGAGAGTCGCATTAAGTCGAAAATGTAATATTTGTTTTTCGTTGAATTTCCAAAATTGAAGACGGACCCGGGCTTTAGGGAGAAACCCTTCTACTACTTCCACCAATACACAACCCCAACCCCCCTTTCAAAATCAAAATACATCTCAAACCAATCCAAAATCCCCCAAAAAACCCGGTACATAACAAGAACTATAAACCCGTTGATCAAAAAAAAATAAATTAAAAAAAAAAAGAAAAAACACGCACAAATGTATCATCAAAAAAATTAAAATAAAAGTAAAACATTTTTGCGTGTAGACACAAGAGATATAAAGTAAAGAATTGCATAAACAATTAAATTCCTAGTTTTAATTCTAATTTAATTCTGTGTTCCTTCTTTTCTTTGTGTTTTTGTTGGCGTTTTCTTTTAGATTACGCAACGTTTTGTATCGGTGCCGAGTATCTACTGTAAATAGAAAACGAAACCACTGAATCGCAGTCAAAACAGTCCGAATCGAAACCACTGAAACCACAACCAGCAACCAAAAATAAATGCAATGCAAAATATATGATAAATCGAAACTAAAATGGTGCAGCAGAACCCAAATACCAAATACAGAATCCAAAAAAAAAAAAAATACCAATAATATTTATACATATATAGAAAAATAAATAAATAATAATGAATGGCAGAAAATGTCAAACAGACCACATATTGTCATACAACTCACACAAATCAGAGAAACCAAATATACAAAATGTACATACAGTAAAAAAAATTACCAGAGAGAGTCTGTTGTGCCGATCAAGGTAAGCCCGAAGATAAATGATTAAAAAGAATACACTAAGCCACTGTCAAATAATACCAAAAAAATTAACTCACAATATCAACAACACAGAGTTCTTAACATTTATTTTGAGTTTTTATGTTTCAAACACAGCATTGGTCACACTGTCGTGTCATTTTCTCAATGCAATAAGAAGTTGTGAAGTCTTTCAACCTTTTGCGTAAATTATGTCAAAATCTCCCATTAAATGATCTCTATAATATCGTTATATTAATCTTTATAATGTCCTTTGTCCGTTATTGAAATATAAATAAATATTTGAAGCTTTATTTTTCATTATTCTGAGTGCATGAGTGCAAACACGTCTTTGACTGATTTTTCTCTTATTATTTCCTATTAAAAACTTTGCCACAAACATGAACCTGGTCACACTATTACCAAACACAATGACACACAGCCACACTAGTGCCAATTAAGTTGCTAGCACACGCGCACATTGACAGCCCGCGTAACGATCAAAATAAATCGATTTCAATTGATTTGAATCAAATTTGAAATGAATTTGAATCAAATTTGAATCGAAGAGACAAAACAGCATAGTGTGTACAAAGTAGATGTCCTTTTCAAGGAGCAAAAACCCGACTAACCCGACTCCGTCTTGTGATTCGCAGGCGGCAGCGGACTGGACATCGTGATGGGCGGTGGCGTGGGCGTGGGCCTGGGCCTCGGCCTCGGGGTCACCAGCAGCAGCAGCAGCAACAGCAGCTCCACCAACAACACAGCCAGTGGGCCGGAGAAGAGTGTGGCCGGAAGCGGAGGCATCGCAGGAGGTGGCGGAACCTCCGCTCCGGGCGGGGGGGCCGCTGGCAGCGACGACCTGAACACCCTGGAGGCCGAGATCTCCGAGTTGCAGCGGGAGAACGCCCGCGTCGAGTCACAGATGATGCGGCTTAAGTCGGACATCAATGCCATGGAGTCGCAGCTGAGCACCAGCGATCGGGTACGTAGGCTCAGGTTCGTTGACGCAAACAACAAATTATGAGAACTTCAATACTTTCTACCCTACTAGACTAAGTGCATGGACTAACTTCCCAGACGATGGTCACACTGAAAACTTTTGCACCTCCTCCATCCTCACACCCTCTATCCCTACCCAGAAATAAAGAAAAGTTCTCAGCCTGAAAAACTTTCAAGTCAAAACGAGACTTTTAGTGGAGTTCTTTTGTCCGTGTTTTCCCACCAACCACCAACCACCAGTTCATGTCGGGGCCTGTGTCGTCACCTGAGTCCCCGAGTTTTGACTTGCCACTTTTCAAGGACGTCTCTAAAACTCGGCGAACAAAAATATATACAAAAACAATATAAAAAGAAACCGAAACAGAAACAGAAACAGAAAACAATGCACAACAAGTGAAACACACAACGTGTAGAAAGTATAGCTCGATTGAAGAAAACTTGAGCCAAAAGTTTGATTCGAAACTGGGCGCGAAAAGTTTTATCAGCCGCCAAGGCAGGATCAAGGGTTTTTCCCTTCCTTTATCCTTTATCATAATTCACTTATAAAAAGAGGGATTGTTTGTATAGAAAAGGTTAATAGTGTAAGGCTAAGGAAAGAATTTAATTTAGGGATCTTTTAGCTTTAAATATTTAAATATTATTTAAGATGAAATGATCTTTAAGATGATTTGATGGGAAATCGAAACAAAGAACTTTATTCTCAGTGAAGAAAGTGTGAAAAGTCAAAGGTCCTGGGAATGAAAAAACCACCCGAAATGCAATTGCAACCCGCCCGCATTCGTTGATTTTCTCGCCGCCGTAGGCAGCCAATCGGTGACGTTGCATCCTTGCTGCATCGGGCAGCGAATCAGAAGGAGGCAGGACACCCCTAAGCCCACTCACACACCGACACACACGCATGTCCCTAGAGTGTGAGTGTGTGTGTGTGTGTGTGGGGGCTGGTCATGCGCAGGCAAAGGCAAAGGCAGACGAGGCGCCAACAAATCGCAGGACTCCATTCGATTTGCTCCTAAAACTCAACAAAAGAAAAACAAACGTATGTTTGGGGGTGGAGATGGAGGTGGTTGAGTGGTTGGAGCAGGTGGTTGGGGAGAACGACAGAAAAAAAAGTACCGTTGGGCGCTACAACTGTGCTACAAGCAGCGACAGCGACGCCGTCAGCGGCAGCGCAGCCCCAAAGCCCCAAAACTCCGAAAAGCAGGAGAACAAAAAAAAACCGAATCACCCAGCCTCTCTCTCACTCTCTCTCTCGTTGTCTCGCAAGCTGGTCTCCACCTATAGCTTGCCCCCTCTTCCTGCTGGGGCTGTCTGTTCCTTTCGCTCTCACAGTGTGCGTGACCCCTTCGGGTGGCTTCGTTCATGATTCGTCTCCATGTTTTGGCCTTTTTTCCCCCATTTCTCTTACCTTCCCCGCACCTTACTTTTATGTATTTTTTTTTGTGCTTTGTTGGAGCATTCTTATTGGAATTTCAACACACATATGTGCACATAAGGGGGGTCACACACACACACACACATACATATATAGAGAAAATAAAAAAGGGAGAAGGATAACCACCATCCCCCTCGTGTAAATTGAATTCCAATTCGTAGACCATTGTCTGGGTTAGCTTGTTTTTTATTCAATTTTTTGATAACTTTTGATAACTAACGAACTGGTAACATTTTTCTACCCGATCCCCACCCCCTGATGATTTTTAGGAGGCTTCTCCACTGAGTGGCCATCAGCAACAACAACAACAGCAGCAGCAGCAGCAGCGAACTATGACCTCGCCCAGCGGTCAGTCGCCATTCGCCAGTGTTAGCTCCACCAGCGGTGGCGCCGCCACAAATAACGGCAATCCCAACGCGAATCCCAACTCGAATCCCAATGATCTTGGCCATTCGATCAACAACTTGGCTCCCAGCTCCACAGGCAACAACAACAATGGCAGCAACAACAACAACAACAGCAACAATAATAACCAAAACAACAACAACACGGATCACAGTGGAGCTGCCGCGAATAGTAATTTGAATAATTATTACGAGAGCTTGAGGAACAATGTGATCACCTTGCTGGAGCATGTGCGTCTGCCGCCACCCCCGCCACCGGCGGCTGGAGGCACTGCACCGCCAACTGCTCCACCGCCGCCTCCACCGCCCACAGCCGTTTCGGCCGCGAGCAGCTCCACGGGCCTGGAGGGATGCGCCGGCCAGCTGGGGGTGTCGGAACATGCTGCAGCCTACTCCACCCTGCTGCCGCCCCCGCCACTGCCGCCCCAGCACGGAGGAGGAGGAGGAGGGGCAGCCGGAGGAGGCGGCGGCGGCAACGGTGTAGCACCCGGCCTGGGCAATGGAAACATGTACGTGGGCAATCACGTGCAGACTGGCCAGCCAGTGCCGCCCGTGCATCACCATCATCCCTACACCGTGCATCATCCCGTCAGCTATGGACATCCGCACGGACATCCGCACGCCCATCCGCACGGACATCCGCATCCGCACGAGCACTTCGACTCGTACATCTCGAAGCTGCAGTCGCTGTGCGTGCCGCCGGATGTCTATGCCCTGCCAGAGGATGCGGAGAGGCCCGTTTACAACTCGGTGAAGCCCAGCATGCACCAGGACTACGGCAAGCTAATGCCCACGCCCATCTAAGCGATAAGTCCGTAACTCCCACCCGTCCAAGGGCTCAAAAAAACTGTAAATAGTTAAAAAAAAAAAAAACAAATCAAAAAAAGGATATGGAAACGGAATCGAACTTGAATCTTCGGGTGGGTCAATCCATTCATATAAATAAATATAAATCATAGCTGATAAATGATAAATGATAAATGATAAATAATAGACGATAATAGATAAAGCAGAAGCATCTGAAATTAGTTTCTAGTCCTTAGAGCTGTTCCACATCCTAGATCCTAGACGCTTTCGTCGTGTTGATAGCCATTGTATAAAAAATAAAAACTATAAAAAATTAAACACACACATGGGGCAACAAAATTCAAACAAAATATATAAATGTGTAATTGGTTGAAAAATGCAATGTTTTTTTTTTGTCTGTATCAAATACTAAAAACTAGAAGTTATGATAAAAAAAAAAACAAGAAAATATAAAAAATAAGAATATGTACGTTTAAATGTAGGGCATTTGTTTGGTGTTGATGTCTGGTCAATTTTTTGCAAATAAACGAAACAGAAGATGTTCGAAACTAATTAATTTATGTAATACCCACGTAATACCCATCCAGAATTCCACAACCCCTCAGGCTAAGATTAGTTTAGTGGCAAAGTCAAAGAACACCAAAAACCGAAAACCGAGAAGGAAAAATTACATCAAATACTTGAAAATATAATCAATACTAAAATTAGTATGTGTAATCGTACATATATATATATTTTTTTTGTTTTTTTTTTCGGTGTAAGAATGTAATACTAGAGTGGAAATTTAGTAATATCAGATATGAAGGATATCGGAAACTAAAACTGGGTTACCGAAGGGTTACCCGAAAACATATGTAGGAAAACTCGATAAAGTACAGGACATACTCTATATACCAGATATATGTTTGTGTCTCTCTAGGATCGTAAGTTTTAATGTTAATCCCATAACGAGATCGGGCAAGAGGCATTAACCCATTATAGATTAGAATTCAGTGCAATATACCCAAAAAAAAATAAACTAATTCTATAAGCGTAAGTAAACCAAAATCGTAGTTGAACATAAAGTCGTGTTTTTTTTTGTATCATCATACGTCTAATATTAAACTTAATTATAACTTAATAAAGTATAAAGTACGGTGAGGATGGTGAGAAGGGTGAGGAGAATCCCTCTATGAAGGGGCATCCAAAAAAATATAATAAAAAAAACCAAAACACACACAACCGCAAGGTAATTTAGACGAATTTTAAAAAAATAAAATCCAAAAAAGTTTAAAACAAAACGAAAAAATCGAAAAGCGAGAAGGTATAAAAATTAATAGCAGGCTTAAAAAAAACACAAAATCATTGTATTAAAAACAAAAACGAAACGAAAAAAAAACGAAGTAATTAACGATTAATATAATTACATTAAACTAAACATAAATCTAAAATAATAATAATATATATATATATATAATATAATATTGTATTGTATGACAAGAAAAAAAATTCTGTAATTTACAAGCGAAAAATATTTTATGTGATCATTGTCTTTTTTTTTAATATTACAAGAAATAAATAATTCGAATACCAAATAAAGGATATACACAATAATTTCATGCATGTTTTTTTTTTAATACAAAATATGGATTTCAGAACTCCTGTAGGCAATATCCTTATTCCTGGGACAATTCGTTTGCCTTTTTCGTCCTTAAATTAGCATAAATCAGTTGGAAATCGTTTTAATTTTTTTTCTTTTTCTATTGCTAGTTGGGGTAGCTTATTCCCGGTTCTCAAATTGAGCAAAAAATACTCAACGTCTTCTTGGCAACGTTTTTAATTTCAATTAGCCGGACTCCGGACTTCGGACTTAGCAAACCGACAAAGGACCTCCTTGGTCAGAAATGGCCCTGGCGAGGATTGCAATGTTCTCTCTGGTTTTCGGCCACTTGATTTATGTGGCTTCATTAGACATTCCGCACATAGATTTGGTTAGAGATTCGTTGCTGAAGAGAGGGAGCTGGTTGGCTCTTGGTTGGTAGAGTCCGCAGCGAAGAGGCCTAAGTGATTGCCAAAAACTAAAAGCGAACACGGCCAAAAACACAATTAGAATCAAAACCATAAACGAACTTCAATGAGAGGCATTTTTTTTTTTTGGGTGTTTTCCTGAATACCCTTAGTGAGTGGGGAGGATGTTTTGTAGTTTTTCGATTGACCAGCATGGAATATTTTTGGTTACCACCTCAAGCACTCAAAGGACGGCAACGGTCGCCGGTCAAAAAGGATTCACAGGGTCCAGGGTCCTGGGTCCGGTGTGTTTGTTCGTGTGAGCCGCAAAAATATTTGCATAGTTACCTTTAATGTGGTTCGACAGCGTTTTCCAACTCGGGCAAAGCTTTTGGTTTATTTCAGGTCGTGGTGTCAATTCGTTTTCGGTTGAGAGTTCACAGTTCACAGTTCGCAGTCTCGATGCAAAGTTCTTCAAAAACAAACGAACAAAAGTTTCCTCCTTGCCACACACACACTCACACACTCACACACATCCTGGCATGTAATTTAAAATGAAAAATTCTATTCTTTTGACGCAATCGCACACACACTCTCGTGCGTCAACAAGCATTGATTTCATTTGCATAAATAAGGAAAAACTGGAAGGACTGGCCTGGAGGGGGCGTGGCAGGAGGAGGAGGAGGAGCAGCGGCAGGATTGGGAGGCGGGGCCAGTGGCAGGGTCTTAGACATTCTGCAACGTTGATAACGTGCCTCGAAAAAAAAACTACTGCCAACAATCTTTTACTTACACAGTGGTTAGAATAAAAGAGTATTATAATTTAAAATTATTTTAAGCATCCATTAGTAAATATATTTTACTTTAAAATAAAAATAATAAACATTTATTTCATAAAAATGCAGTCCATGCATCATCAGTGCTTCTAAAACTGTAGACCTGCAACTGACAGCCCAAAAAAGTATGCTATGATTTTTTAAATATCACATCTTTTCTATAAAATCAAGAAAAGTCGTTTTAATTGAATGCAAATCGTTTGAAAAACCACCACTAAATGCTCTTAAAGCAATAAAGATTATAATAAAGGAAAATCCATACCTGAAACGAAAGTAAAGTTAAGAACAATAGACCATTCTTCACAATACAGAATAATCCCCCCACTCGAGTGGCTAAGTAATTATAAGTAATATGGCCACTGTGCCACGCACTGTCACTCCCCCAATCCATTCAGATGCCAGACCCTCACATCCCAGACCCCAAACCCCAAAAACCAAACCCCAAAACCCAGACCCCCCTCTTTGTTACCACCATCCATGCTTTTTGCTAAGGGCGACGGCAGTCAAAAATCGCATAAATTAAAAAACTGCACACACTCACGCACAAAAGGGGGTAGGGGGTAGGGTTTTGCAGGGGTTGGGGGCAAAGGCAACCCTTTTGTGCCCCATTCTCCCCCACCTTCGAGCTGTCGCTCACCACCAAGGAAGTAATAAAGTATCTCGAAAGTAACTTATTAACCATGCTGACAACGCTGCCAGCTCCTGGAGTTCTCGTCGCTTCTATTGCTCCTGCAGTCAGGATATCAGGATATGTCTGTGTAACTCACACACATACTGCTGCAAACAAAAAAACACAACACACATACACACGGAAACTGGTTTTGGGAGGTAGTCATGTTTCATGTTTGCTAATTGCAAGTCGATTTTTCATTTCGCATTTCTCTCCAGAGTGTCGTAGTCGTAGTGGACCTGGGACCAAGGACCTCGATCTGGAGCCCAACCTGGAACTTGGGTCCAAAGCAGGCACTGAGGGAAAAATCTGAATCGACTGGATTTTGTGTAATTAGGTTTAAAAATTAAAGATAAAGTAAAGAAATGTATCCTTATTAGAGCTTTGCATAAATATAAGTTAGAAAATGACTAATTATTTTATTTTTCGTGTAAAAAATTGTATGTGTAAAAAATCCATAAATAAATTTCAAGACTTTAAAACATTTAACAACTTTTTTAGTGATCTTAAACTTTGTAATAAATCAGGGCCGGGCTGTGGAAATATTTTTGCGGTGCGAGACAGGAAGCCAGAAAGGATCTGGAGTCCTGTAGCTTGGAGACTATAAGCTGGACAAGGAACTGATTGAATCCGGGACCCTTGCACCGTGAGTGGAATTTGTTGA
Source organism: Drosophila vallismaia (assembly GCA_035047325.1). Taxonomy (NCBI): domain Eukaryota; kingdom Metazoa; phylum Arthropoda; class Insecta; order Diptera; family Drosophilidae; genus Drosophila; species Drosophila vallismaia. Next base: position 5,843,198 of record JAWNPU010000025.1, on the reverse strand, counting down.
GGTTTCCGCTGACCCACTCAACTCCGGACTTTTGGATTCGGCCGTACCAGGATACAAGGATACCAGGATACGAGGATACCAGGACTCTGGCCGCACGATTCCGGAAGGGACTCTGAGTACAAAAGGGAAAAATATTTAATTTAAAGCAACATAAAGCAAAAAACCAAGGAGCAAGGATAATGAAGGGGGGGATGGAGGTGGGGGGAGGATTGGGAGGTTGACAGAAGCCCCGAGTGACAGAGTGAGACGGAGCTTTTGCAAATGGTTAATTTAATTACAAATTCTTTGCTTTCTTTTTGCATTTGTATTAAAATTTTATAGCTCCTGACAGCATGTGCGTGCGTGTGTGTGTGTGTGTATGTGACAGGATGTGCGTGCCTATGTGTGTGTGTGTATGTGTCAGAACATGTGTGGCTGTGTGGGGCACCTGCTGTCGTTGCCGTCTTTGCAACATTTTTGGCCGCTTAAATACCCAAGAGATTTCCGAGAGCATCCTTGGCCATTACGGCAAGGACTCGGTCTCTCGCCCCCTCGCACACGCGCTGATTGTCCTTTCAATGAAAAATAGCGCTCATTAATGTTGCTCATTAGCAGCCGCAGGACCACAGAATTACAGAATTACAGAATTCCAGCTCTTTGACTTCTATGTCCTGGCAGTGTCCTGCCAGTGACATTGCCTCCCCGAGTGTCAACTGGCAAATGATTTGCCATTATTTACTAATAAAACTCATCGAGTTTTCGCTCCCTTTGCTAATCGAATGTGTGCTTAGCACTCACCCCTCCATTTCCTTGGCAGGACATTCGCAGGACTCTTAATTCGAAGCGACGACTCGCACGTTTATGCTCGCAAATGACCTCAATCAACGTGGCAAAGAAATGTTGGCCAGAAATTAGAACTTTTACGACCCAAACACGGTAAGTCGAAGTCCTTAAGGATAGTAAATATTATTTATAACCTCAAGTTATAAATGTTATCCATAGAATTCTACATTTTTCAAAGGAGAACTGTATGGGATATACAGGTAGGCTTCGTTCCGACAATATATGGATTTTCAATATTTTTTTTAGGCATCAAAAAATTTTGAAAAAATTGAAAACCCAATCATGCCCAATATTTTGATGCAGATTTATAGGGAATCGAAATAGAAATCGTATAAGGTATTCCGCTTAAGAATCGGATAAGAATTGGCTGAGATATGGCCTTCGTTCGGGGCCAAATGTGGATTTCTCTGGATTTTCAAATTTTTCAAGGGGAAAATTTTGAAAAAATTGAAAAACGAGTCATGCCCAATATTTTGATGCAGATTTATGGGAATTCGAAATAGGAATCGTATGAGATATCCCGCTCAAGAATCGGGTAAGAATTGGCTGAGCTATGGCCTTCGTTCGGGGCCAAATGTGGATTTTTCTGGATTTTCAAATTTTTCAAGGGGGATCCATCAGAAAATTTTGAAAAAAATTGAAAATCCAATCATGCCCAATATTTTGATGCAGATTTATAGGGAATCGAAATAGAAATCGTATGAGGTATCCCGCTTAAGAATCGGATAAGAATTGGCTGAGAAATGGCCATCGTTTGGGAACAAATGTGGATTTCTCTGGATTTTCAAATTTTTCAAGGGGATCCATCAGAAAATTTTGAAAAAAATTGAAAATCCAATCATGCCCAATATTTTGATGCAGATTTATAGGAATTCGAAATAGGAATCGTATGTGGTATCCCGCTTAAGAATCGGATAAGAATTGTCTGAGATATGGCCTTTGTTTGGGAAAAAATGTGGATTTCTCTGGATTTTCAAATTTTTCAAGGGGATCCATCAGAAAATTTTGAAAAAATTGAAAATCCAATCATGCCCAATATTTTGATGCAGATTTATAGGGAATCGAAATAGAAATCGTATGAGGTATCCCGTTTAAGAATCGGATAAGAATTGTCTGAGATATGGCCTTTGTTCGGGGCCAAATGTGGATTTCTCTGGATTTTCAAATTTTTCAAGGGGGATCCATCAGAAAATTTTGAAAAAATTGAAAATCCAATCCTGCCCAATATTTTGATGCAGATTTATAGGGAATCGAAATAGAAATCGTATGAGATATCCCGCTCAAGAATCGGATCCGAATTGGCTGAGATATGGCCTTTGATTGGGGCCAAATGTGGATTTCTCTGGATTTTCAAATTTTTCAAGGGGATCCATCAGAAAATTTTGAAAAAAATTGAAAAACGAGTCATGCCCAATATTTTGATGCAGATTTATAGGAATTCGAAATAGGAATCGTATGAGGTATCCCGCTTAAGAATCGGATAAGAATTGGCTGAGATATGGCCTTTGTTTGGGAACAAATGTGGATTTCTCTGAATTTTCAAATTTTTAAAGGGATCCATCAGAAAATTTTGAAAAAAATTGAAAATCCAATCATGCCCAATATTTTGATGCAGATTTATAGGGAATCGAAATAGAAATCGTATGAGATATCCCGCTCAAGAATCGGATCCGAATTGGCTGAGATATGGCCCTTGTTTGGGAACAAATGTGGATTTCTCTGGATTTTCAAATTTTTCAAGGGGATCCATCAGAAAATTTTGAAAAAAATTGAAAACCCAATCATGCCCAATATTTTGATGCAGATTTATAGGGAATCGAAATAGGAATCGTATGAGGTATTCCGCTTAAGAATCGGATAAGAATTGGCTGAGATATGGCCATCGTTTGGGAACAAATGTGGATTTCTCTGGATTTTCAAATTTTTCAAGGGGGATCCATCAGAAAATTTTGAAAAAAATTGAAAATCCAATCATGCCCAATATTTTGATGCAGATTTATAGGGAATCGAAATAGAAATCGTATGAGATATCCCGCTCAAGAATCGGATCCGAATTGGCTGAGATATGGCCCTTGTTTGGGAACAAATGTGGATTTCTCTGGATTTTCAAATTTTTCAAGGGGATCCATCAGAAAATTTTGAAAAAAATTGAAAACCCAATCATGCCCAATATTTTGATGCAGATTTATAGGGAATCGAAATAGGAATCGTATGAGGTATTCCGCTTAAGAATCGGATAAGAATTGGCTGAGATATGGCCCTTGTTTGGGAACAAATGTGGATTTCTCTGGATTTTCAAATTTTTCAAGGGGATCCATCAGAAAATTTTGAAAAAAATTGAAAACCCAATCATGCCCAATATTTTGATGCAGATTTATAGGAATTCGAAATAGAAATCGTATAAGGTATTCCGCTTAAGAATCGGATAAGAATTGGCTGAGAAATGGCCTTCGTTCGGGGCCAAATGTGGATTTTTCTGGATTTTCAAATTTTTCAAGGGGGATCCATCAGAAAATTTTGAAAAAAATTGAAAATCCAATCATGCCCAATATTTTGATGCAGATTTATAGGGAATCGAAATAGAAATCGTATGAGGTATCCCGCTTAAGAATCGGATAAGAATTGGCTGAGCTATGGCCATTGTTTGGGAAAAAATGTGGATTTCTCTGGATTTTCAAATTTTTCAAGGGGATCCATCAGAAAATTTTGAAAAAAATTGAAAATCCAATCATGCTCAATATTTTGATGCAGATTTATAGGGAATCGAAATAGAAATCGTATAAGATATTCCGCTTAAGAATCGAATAAGAATTGGCTGAGATATGGCCTTCGTTCGGGGCCAAAGGTGGATTTCTCTGGATTTTCAAATTTTTCAAGGGGATCCATCAGAAAATTTTGGAAAAAATTGAAAAACGAGCCATGCCCAATAATTTGATGCAGATTTTTAGGGAATCAAAATAGGAATCGTATGAGATATTCCGCTTAAGAATCGGATAAGAATTGGCTGAGATATAGATATAGTTTTAACAATATATGGATTTTCATAGAAAAAATTCTAAGAAAGCTTAAAATATGCTTCGTATTTTTCAATTAGTCTCTTAAAGTAGATAATTTTTTGATTATTAGCTTATATTATTTATTTTCCACTTAACTTTTAGTATTGAATAATAATATGATTAATTTTTATGCACAAACCAAACATGAATATCCCATTTGAGGGAATCCCCTGTTTAACTCCCACACTTCCATTTCGATGATTATTTTTTGGGACTCCCCCTAAATCATAATGACACATTGGATGACCGGAGTCCGGACACCGGAGACCGGAAACCCTCGAATGGTCAAACATCGCATTAGAATGTGATAGAATGTGGAGTAATCTTTCACGTATCGGTCCACAGATGGCTTCCAGTTCGATTCCGAGGGCTGTCAATCAAGGACAGGTCCCACATGGTTTATTTGGAAAGGGCAAAGAAGTCGGGCTGGGGTGGAGTGGTCCGAGTCCTGTGGAAACTCTTTTTGGCTAACCAATTCTTTGGCTTTAATTTCGTTTATTCATTCGAATGACCACAAAATGACATTTGCATTTGGGCCGTGGTCGAAGGAAAGTCTCCGTATCCTCCATGTCCTCGGTATCCAGATCCTGCTCCGTCTCCTGTCCAAGATGCTGGTCTCCGGGGAGTTGGAGCGACAGCTCGTTTTAATACCCGGTACTAGGGTTGAAGCTGAGGGTATATTGGATTTGAGGTAAGCCTGAAAAGGAGGAATTCTGTTAGAGAGTACCGGGTAGCGTACTGTCTAGAGAGACTCTAGCTTAAACATCCCTTTCCAGGACCCCTTAGACTGTTATGGGGTGGTGCGTGGGTGGATGATGTCTCCAGGGCCGTAACAAATGAATGGCACATTTGCAAAAATTTGTTTTGACATCTGAAGATGGCATCGCTTAGCATCCGAAACGGAGTGCAAAAAATTTACAAAAATAAAACACAAAAGTGCGAAAACTATCAAATGTGTTCATTTTCCATAAGTTTGACAGAGTCTGTAGCAGTAGCTGTGTGTGTAATTAATTCTCCGCTGACTCGGCCAAAAATTGCCCAAAACCCGGGGCCAAAAAAGCACAATTAAATGGCCAACAAAAACAATGCAAGCGGCTTGCCTGGACATGGCATAAACCTGCCACACTGAAGCGGGAATTCTACAAAAATTCAATTACAATTAATTTAATTTCAATTAATTAAAGAAAAAAGAAAATTTTGAAAAACGATATTTCGATTCTTAGTCCCTCCTTATATACCTTTCTGCCAGAACCGGTTGGAATTATAAGAAATCGTTTAGTTCAATTTTTGTATTTATTATTTTTTTTCTATTTTTAGGAATTATCTGGTGGCTTTTTTTTTGATTCTATTAATTTAGAATTATTTATTTTTAATCCCTTTACCTAATAGCTTAATAATAATTAAATTTTAAAGCATTTCTAATTAGTTTAAGGGACACTGTCCGTTCCTGCTGAACTGCAAATGGATAACTACAATTTTTCGGATCCTGAACTGGATTGCCAGTGCCAGTCTCGTTCTCCATGGAAGAGGAATAACTATGGCCAAGGCTATATCTATGGCCATTGCTCTAGACGTGGCCAAAAAGCAATTAGCAAAGTTTTCAGTCTCCAAAACACTCACTCTTCAGGGGTGGCCCGGGACATGGTGGTGCGATGATGATGGAATTGGGATTCGAAATGGTAAGGGGAATGGGTATGGGATTGGTAATGGGAATGGATGTTGGATTGGTAATGGGTACGAGGCCGGGGAGAGAGGATATAAAGCTGGGTTTGGACACAACTTGGCCCAAGGATGTAGCCATCATCAATCTACTGCAGTTGCTGCAGAAATCCATCCGATCCATAAAAATTGCATCCAAAAGAAGATGGAATTGGAAAGAATATTAATATAATTTATATATATTTAAATATACAAGGTAATTCCTATATTTTTCAACATTAAAACCAGATTTCGGATTAAAAAAACACTTTTCTTTTAAAAAAGAAAACTATCGAAAGTTTTTGAGGTTATGTTTCTAATGAAATGTATTTAAAATGAGTTTATTTTTAATATAAAAGCCTATATATATTCTTAGATATAAACAAATATAATTAAAAAATATAAAAAACCTTAAACCTTTTAAGAAAATATAAAAATAAAGTAAATTTCTGTGAAAATATCACGACCATCGTCATTACCAATTATTCATGGATAATCTAACCTAAAATGGGACGTTAATTACTGGCGCATGTCAGTGGCATTTGGCCCCCACCCAGAGCCACTCCCACCCAAGGCTGCCAGGCGTCCCAGTGCCACGCCTCCACGCCGATTTGTAACTGTTTTGTGCGGCGTGAATTGCAAAAGTACTGCAAAAGCCCCCAAAGAAGGGGAAACTATTTGCTTTTTTGTTCAACTGTAAACAGCTCGGAATCCGCTACTGCTTCCTTTTTTCCCCCTCTTTACAGCCGCCAATCCGTGGTCCGTTATCCGGCGACCGGAGTCCGGAGTCCAGGGTCCGGGGTCCGCTCTCCGGCCATTTATCGGGTGATTAATTAAGCTGCAAGGACCAGCGAATGCAACTTTCTGCCGCTGACAACTCCCGATGGAAAGGTCCTGGCGCTTCATTAAAGATTTCCGCAAATTATTAAATTAATTAAGTCTCCAAAACTATCTTAAAATTAAGATTAAAATTTATAAAAGATAAATAAATACCTTAAACCTAGACAGGGTTTAGAAAAAGAAAAGTGAAAAGGTAGAAAATTTAATTGAAAAACAATTTAAAACTTCTTTGAACTTTAAGCGAGAAGAAATACTTCTTTTTTCTCTAAGTGCACTAATGCACTGCTTGTTTCTCAAAGGTAAGAAAGAAACAAAAACATTCCAAGCCGCTCTCAGGGCTTGCGGTACTTTAAGGGGAAATTAAAAGATAAGAAAAACTAGCTTGTTTCTCAAAGGTAAGAAAGAAACAAAAACATTCCAAGCCGCTCTCAGGGCTTGACTGGAAGAGATCGGCTGGAAAGAGAGAAAAATTGCGGGACTTCAAGGGGAAATTAAAAGATAAGAAAAACTTGCTTGTTTCTCAAAGCTAGAAAAGAAAAAAAAACATTCCAAGCCGCTCTCAGGGCTTGACTGGAAGAGATCGGCTGGAAAGAGAGTAAAAATTGCGGGACTTCAAGGAAGATTAAAAGATAAGAAAAACCCACAAATATCGCAAAATAAAAATTAAATAATATTAAGAAGAAAAACTTAAGTTTTAGGATAAATAAAGCTGGGATTTAATTGAAGAATTCAAATTTGACCTTCACCCGAAATGAACTTTCCTCTCTTGTTTTTAGATAAAAACACATCTGGATTACCTTTAAAAAAAAAGCCAATTTAAAAGTAAAAGTTTAAAACTAATAAATATGCATTTAAAAATTTCGAATTCGTTGCATTTTTTGTCTTGTATAAATCTTGAATCGAGATTATCGGAGCACTTGCTTCGGTTGCCAAAAGATTAGATTACCAGAAGGGGCAGCACCCCCAGCTCCAGATGAGTAATGAGTAATTTGTGATTGCAGCGAAATAGTGTTTATACAACTAGGGTAATACGATATGATAACAAAGCGGTTCCCTTAGCTCGAAATTTGTTTGTTTTGAGAAGCAGAGTAGCCGATGGGAAAATATGCAGACCCATGGGGCGGAAACCCCATCCGAACCCCATCCGAACCCCACCCATTAAAAAAAACCATAAACAGAATACTTTTAAGTAAGATCTTTATAATTAGAACAGTTTACACATTAATATGAATTATACTTAATGATTGTAGGGAACAAAATAAGGAGCAGGAGGATATTTTTGTAAATGTAAAAATTAATTGAGTTCCTGCCGATCGTCGTTATGATGGCTAAGTTGGAGGCAGGATCTGCAGTAAAACCTCCAGCTAGAGCCTGGATATGCGTGTATACCATATATATATGTGGGGAGGGGAGAGGTATCAGAGAGTCAGAGGGTGAAAGGATCAAAGGGTCAGGGGATCAAAGGGTCATGGTAACAGGATAATAAAGAAATGTATATAAAAAAAAAAAAAGAATAAAACAAACTACTTCGTATGTGCAATCGAACTTATGGCTAAAATCTGATTGCCTAGCTATGGCCAAGCTTGTCCGCAATGAACTGGACAAAGTCGCTGCGGAACAGTATTTTTGGATTCTCCTCGGAGGCGTGCTCCTCCACCTGGCGCAGATTCGTCCACTTCCAGAGCAGGCGGCTGACGTAACTGAAGCGAAACGAGGCAAAGATCTCGGCGGCCTTCTTCGGCGGTATCTTATCCTTGTAGTACGAGTCCCGATTGGTCGTATTGAAGTAATACAGCTGGCCACTGGACTTGGAGTGGGCGGAGACATAGTTGGGGGTTAGTTCGCGGAATACCAGAATGCCGCCGGGCACAAAGAACTTGTTGTCGTCCAGGGCATAGCCGAATCGTTGTGAGTTGTCCTTCAAGACGTAGTGACGCATCTCGGCAAAGAACTTGCCCATATCCTGGAGTCGGAAGTAGGGTTTGCTACGCAACGGACCGCAAGTGCGATCCTTGCGATACGGCTTGTTCAGGCACCGGGCGTACTTGTCGCACATGCTGACCCGTTCGCGGAACGGTCTGCGGCGTATGTCGATGCCGCCCAGGCAGATGCCATCGATGATATGAAGGGCAGCCACCCGCTGGATGGTCCTGCCCTCGCCATAGAACTCGTACACGATCTGGCCGAAGAATATGGAGCGAGGCTGCACCTCGAAGGCCGTCTCGACCAGTTCCCACTTCTTGTGCTCCGTGTAGCGCAGCAGACTGCCGCGGGTCTTGCACAGGAACAGGGTGCAGGCATTGATGTTCGTTTCCTCACGGCCCACGGGCACAAAGTACCAGTCGTCCACGTTCTTGATGGCCATGTTGAGGGTGCCGACGCCCGTCATCTCCGTTGGCCCCTGATTCAGCCAGTTGCGATCCTGTGCCCAGTCCGCCAGCAACTCCTCCAGCACCCGGTCTGTGGGCTTAATTTCGGGCGCCTGGCGCAGCTTGTCCGGCAGGCCCCAGCGCTTCAGGCACTCCTGCCGCACCTCCGACTGGCGCGTCTCCTTCAGCTCCGGATTCTGGGCAAAGGCGGCTATCTTCTGCAGGCCCACAATCTGTTTCTTGCCAATCGAGTTGTTCGAATCGATGATGTAGCGCACAAAGTCCTCGTCCTCGGCCATCTCGTTGGCATCGACCACCTCCAGGATGTCGATTTCATTCTCCTGCTGGTACTCCTCGTTCAGCATTACATTTATGGTATTGAGGTAGGAAATGATGCACCCGATCTCCGCCTCCGGCCGCTTGTACTTGCACACCAAGTACCGCTCCGAATTGGCCGGCCGACTGCTGTTCGGCTTGATGATGGAGATCTGGTGGAAGCACTTGTACATCAGATACACCAGCCCGACGCTGAACGGTGTGAACAGATCGAAGACTTTGCATACAAAGTTGCCATTCTCCCGCAGGATCTTTAAAGCGGTGAGGAACTGGCAGAGGTAGAGCTGCTTCGACAGGATCTCCTGGATATTCTCCTCTCCCTCAACCGAGAATCCGCCATCGGCCATGGCAAAGTGCACGCCCTGCGGCGTGTGCCGGCGTATATAGACGTTGAGCGAGTCCTGATTGGCCTCGTCGAAGATGTTACCGTCCTCCTTCACGCCATAGTAGGCGTCGAAGGGTTCCGGCGATGCCGCAAAGAACTTGTCCAGCTTGAAATCGTTGGCTCCGCGCAGCGTGAAACCAAATCCCTTTGCCTCCCATGACTTGCGATGTAAAACGTACTCTGAAAAGCCGCCGGGCCCTGGAAATGTTACACTTTGATTAGTCCGGATTGTATTGATAAGGATGCTTCGATCTGCCAAGCTATGCGGGAGTTTTCCGACTTCCCCTTTTTATGATTCTTTTAACTTGAATATAAACCTAATCCCATCTCCCACTCACCTGCACACATGTCCGTAAAATAGAGCAGCTCGTCATTGGCCACCAAGGAGTGACCGTCAATGTCGCGGGGATCGGTGAACATAAAGTCGCACATGGAGTCGATGTTGGCCATTTTGACGGCGGCGCGATTGAGGAAGATCGAGCTGCGGATGATCTCGAAGGGATTGCAGCGGGAGCGAGCTCTCCGCTTCTCGCTGTCGTTGAGATCGTCAAACACCGTCTTGGCACTGAGGATGTGGTGCAGAATTTCCGGATCGCAGTAGCGTGTCTCCTCGTCGAGGGTTCGTCTCCGTGGTCCGGTCACTATCTGTGCCGTCAGTTGATTCAATGAGTAGTTGGCCGCTCCACCTCCCAGGTTCGTTAGCCAGAGCACCGACTCGGGAATCTCCAGTTCCTCCAAATTGGGATCCCACTGGCCTGCCCCGGTCTGTATGGAGTCCAGTTTGAGGCCGAATCCCCGACGACCGTCCTGCTGCACAGCGATGATCGGCTCCAGGCGACCCTGGTTGCTCTTACCCAGACCCTTGTCGTTCTCATAGCCCATCTTCTTCATCATTTCCATGGCCTTGTTCGAGTAGCTCTTCACCCACTCCCGCTTGATCTTCTTCGGAGTGGGCTCCGCATTCTCATCGTCCGACGGCTCCTCCATGCTGCTGGCCTCTAGGCTCGCCTGTGGATACGGATGGGGGTCGGCCAGCTTCGCTTATCTGCTTATCTGTGCTTCGATGCGTGCGGTGCTGAGCGGATTTGTTTATGATATGATTTTCGGTATTTTTAGTATTCGCCAAGGTTGCCACTTGGCAACTGAGTCAGTGCTGCCACAACGTCTCAAATAGCCAAGTTAGCAATTCAGGCGCCGACTACTTGTTGCCAACTTTTAAAAGCTTTTTATTTTTAATAATTATTAATTTATAATTCTATAGTGGAACTGGTACAATAATTATTATATTAAATAATATATATATTTTTATTAAACAATATTTAGTTGACTATTTTATTTATTTTATTATTTTTATTTCTGAGTACAATTTCTTATAAACTACAAAAAAATATAAAGCCTAAGACATCTCTACATAATAAGTATTAGCCAAGCAAAATAAGAAATCAATTCATTAATTTTGCACTTAAATTTATGATAAAAAAATATAATTAAGATATAAACATTCATGCAAATATTCAATTCAAAACAGAAACTTTTAAAAATCCATTATGATTCCTTAAAAAAAAGGACTTCTTTTGACATAAATTTGTTGCTTAAAAATTCTCCAGATAATTCTACATCTTCTCGTATGTCTCGCTGTAGGGACAGGAGAGGCAGGTGTGGGTGTAGGTGTCCTCCTCCTCGTTGTAAGTATCCGGACCGAACTCATGCTGGTGGATCTCGTGAGTCTTCTTCGTATAAATACTGCTCCGCATCTCCATGCGAAGCTGTTTCATCTCCTTGTTGTACTTGCGAGCCTTGCCTACTTCGCGCTTATCCTCGCGTGCCTCGTGCTGACGCACAAGCTCCTCCTCGGTGCCCCAGACCTCCATGGCCCGCTTGAGGACCTGCAGATGCAGGTAAAGCTTCATCTCGCCCCAGCGCACGTTGTGCGGATTCTTGCGACTGATGTAACGCAGCTTTGGCTCCCGCTTATCAAAGTCACAGTCCTTCAGGAGATACTCCGCCTTGGCCTCGGTCCTGGTGATGAGAGCGTGCTTCTCCTCAGTGTCCCGGCACTTGTCGCACACGGAATGATCAAAGTTACTGAACAAATAGGAATCGGCGAACTGATCTCCGCACTCCTGGCATTCTTCATAATGCACGGGAATGGCAATGGCGTCGTCCTCGATAGTCGGGTTACCATCCTCAGATGATGCTGACGCCCCAGCTGCCCCGGCTCCCGGGAGAACGGGCTGCTCCAGCAGGAAGCCGCCACCGCTGTCGATGTACTTGGTGCCCTGAACCTTTATTACGGAGGAGCTCTGGCTCAGAGCCGCCTCTGGATGACTGCCATCTTTGTTGCTGCATGAGAATAAGTCGATTCAGTAAGTTATTCTTATGTTTGCCTTGCCTGATAACCTAACCTGGCCAAATCCTTGTAAGGATGCGCCACCAACTTGGCTTCCCTTAGCTTTAGAGCCTTGGCTTGGTTTCGTTCGATGCGAGCTCTTTGGGCAGTGGTTAGAGTGGAACCAGTGGGAGCCACTGCAGCAGTGCTCACTTCCTCGGACATTTTAATTTCACAATTATTAGCGCGCTGCCGCTTCAAGTTTTTTGTTTGTTATTTTTTTCTTCTTCTTTTTAGATTTTGGCGTTGGCTTACAAGGAAGTTGCCAGACCTTCAGATTTCTCCGATAAAACTATTTAAATAAAAGCATCCTTTATAAAGTACAAAATTATTATCAAATAAATAGCGATAAAAGAGGGTACTTCTAGGCAATATAATATAAATTTATATAAGTTTATGAAGTTCCCTTTATTTTAAAAAATAACTTGATCTAAAAACAATCGATATTTTTAGTCTATTGTATGAAATCGATGTTTTTGTTTTTATTGTTTTTGTTTATGTTGTGACCGGAATGCAGGGTAAACACAAACTCCTGTTGAGGTGCCTCCTGGCACTGCCCCTCATCCTGCTGGTGGACTACTGCGGCCTGCTGACCCATCTTCACGAGCTAGACTTCGAGCAGCACTTCCACTATCCGGTGAACGATGACGGCCGTGCCTCCGGAATCGGAACATACGCCTTCCTGAGAATGCCCAGCTTTACGGGCGAAGCCCTGGCAGATCCGCCCCGGCTAACGATACTCGTGAAGAGCGCCGTGGCCAATGTCCAGCGGCGGGATGCGATCCGGCGCACTTGGGGCTACGAGGCGCGCTTTTCGGATGTCCACCTACGCCGGGTGTTCCTCTTGGGCACGGCGAACGAGGGACAAAAGGACGTGGCATGGGAGGCGCGCGAACACGGTGACATTCTCCAGGGCGATTTCGTAGATGCCTACTTCAACAATACCCTGAAAACCATGCTGGGAATGCGGTGGGCCAGCGAACACTTTAACCGCAGCGACTTCTACCTCTTCGTGGACGACGACTACTACGTGTCCATGAAGAATGTTCTGAGGTTCCTGGGCAGAGGCAGGCAGACCCACCATCCGGACCTATTATTTGCCGGATACGTTTTCCAAACCTCACCGCTGCGCCACAAGTTCAGCAAGTGGTACGTCTCCCTGGAGGAGTATCCCTTCGATCGCTGGCCACCGTACGTCACCGCCGGCGCCTTCGTCCTCTCTCGCCAGGCTCTGATCCAGATGTACGCCACCAGCAGGCGGATACCGCTGTTCCGCTTCGACGACGTCTACCTGGGCATTGTGGCGCTAAAGGCGGGCATTCCCCTCCAGCACTGCAATGACTTTCACTTCCATAGACCCACGTACAAGAACCCGGATAGCTACAGCAGCGTGATAGCCTCCCACGAGTTCGGAGATCCCGAGGAGATGTCCCGGGTGTGGAACGAATGCCGGTCGGCTAACTACGCGTAGCCCCGGAGTAGTTTCCCAAATTCTAAGCTAAGTTTATGCCAAGAGATTGTATATACGACCTAGATGAAAGCTTTGTGGAGAGTACCAAGCCTTTTGATGGAATCATGCTCCTTCAGGACAGCTAATGAAACAATAGCCATAGATTTATTTTTTTATATTTTGTATAAAAATAAGTTAAGAAAGACCTCTATATCTCTGGAGAGACTCACCAAAACAATAAATCTAACTTAGTTTAAGCTATTTTTTTAGCCTCACAAAGCAATTACAAATATAATAATATTTTGAATAATATTTCAATAAAAAACCAGCGACTTATGGTTGCTAGAATTTGCACAATTTATTCACAATATATTGGGGAATACTAAGTAGATGGGCTTTAGCTGCAGTTTAAAATGTTTGAGGTTCTTTTAGTCTTAAATTAAACCGTTTATGATAACAGTTAGTACACGTCATTTGCTGATAAACTTGATAGATTAATCATTAATTATTTCCCAAATTTAATGCTCATTTAGATCAAAAATAGCCTCGGGTGACGTCATTTTAAGTTAAAAAGAAAATGAATACCCTAATTAAAGTGTTTTTATGTTTAAATGCTTATACTATGAATCCCTTAATAAGTTTCCTTTCCAATTCCGATTAAAAAGTCTGCCCATTGAAGCCGTGCCTGGCACCATTTGGTGCTAGGGTTACATTTATTCTAGAAAAGAGCCTCGCCCAAGGTTCTCTTCTGTCATAATCCAGGGCAAAATTAAGCGAAATTTTCGATTGTAGTTGTTTTTGCTTTTCAACAAGCTCGTTATAAAGTACTTTCATTTTAAACGAAGTTTCAAATTACATGTTCGTAACGGCCCGTTCAGAGTTGCCAGTTCATACAAAAGCGAGCACCTTGTCTCGGGTTGCTCTCTTTTTGCTCAGGAGTTGCCAACGCTGATTGCGTTAAAAAAGCTAAATTAAGATTAATAATATATATTTACTATAAAATATATATCCCCTTTATTCGTATAGGATTGATGTTATTTGTTTATTTAACCCACGAAATTAATTTAAAAATTTATTTATAAATTTTTTTAATTTGAATAATCACAAGACATTATTGAAACTATAAGAATATATATATTCTTATACTAATAATACTAGTATACTAGTAATTAATTAACCTAAAATATAAATTAACTAACTAATAAACTAATGTCATGTATTTCTGTTTAGTATAACCTATACTCCTTTTCTCCTTTGAAATATAGTTAAGAACATAACCAAACCCCACATTTTTTTTAACTTGCATAAGGTAAGTTTTTAAAAAATAATATTGTAGTAACATTTTAAGTAACAAAATGTGTATAAAAAACGGCCATTTAGTAACATTTTCATTAAATTTAAGATTAAGAAAATTCCCGCTAGGAGATCTAGCTAGAAACAAGACAAACCGCCATTACTACGATCGGGGTATATAAGCGGAGTTTTCGCTCTCCTCTCAACTTTTCGCAGACCCAAACCGAAAGTAACGTCGATTTAAGACTTTGTGCGCTTCGCCAGGAATCAATCCGGGTATTTTTTTCAGAAAGTGTTAAATCAAAATCCACCAAGTGTACCCCATATACATACATATATATACGTTAGTGTATATATATATATAACCCGCCCAGATCCAGCTTCCTGTTTTTTTAAACTCCAAAAACCAACGCCAAAAACCAAACTTAAGGTGAGCCTAGCCTATATATAGCTTCATTTTTCTTTTCAATCCGCAAACCGGCAATTTCTTTTCTTCGATGAATAATGAAAAAGTCTGCAAGCCACAAGAAGTTAAAAAAAAGAGAGTCTAAAAAAGAGGGGAGATGGGGGAAAGAGGAGCAGCGGTTAACTGGTTTTTTGTTGACTGCGCTTCTTCATTGATTGCAAAAACGGCAGTGGCGGATTTGTTATAAATATTTATTGTGCTAGTCCGTTAGTTTTAACATTTCTTTTCCTTCTAGCCAATTCTTTGTAATTTTCTTTGGCACAAGCGCAGCTGTTAAAGCGCTTTTGTCGCCGTCTGCTTTTGTTGACTTTTTTTTTTTTTTTGCGTGGTTCATATGTGTGTGTGTGTGTGAGTGGGGCTTGAACTTCAGAGCCGCTGCGGCTGCTCTTTACCTATCCCCCCATTTTATTTTTTTTTGCATTTAATCGTATGTATGTGTAGGTGTGTGAGTGCCGGCCGGCATTTTAGCTGGTGTGTGTGTTTGGGCGGGGCGCATTTTGCGGCATACACGAACGAATATCCTCCCCACGACCGGCGCGCAAGTCATGCACTTGCATGTCCATGTCTGCTGTGCGCTGTGTCCGTGTAGGTGAGTTGCAAAATTAATCTGGGCGTGGCGGCATCATCATTGTCGCGTATCCAGTATCCAATATATTCAATTGGCAGCAATTTTATAATAAAATATGTGTAACTGCCGCCAGCCGCCTGCATATGTGCATACTTTAAATTCATTGCGAGTCGCAGTCGCTCTCTGCCGCCCTCTCCTTTCCCGTCTTCCAGCAGCTCACCCCCATCACACCGACACAGACATTGGCGTGGCGAGAAGGGGGGCGGAAATTTTTGGGAGTCCAACTGAATGGTTTTTTAAAACTACTTATTTACCTTAAAAATCTATAAACTTTTAGCCTAAAAAAGATTTAAAGTTCAAGTAAAAATTTCAATCCCCTTGGAAATATCCTTGGAACGCCGCTGGCTTTCCAGGCACTCACAGCTGCATATGTATATGTGGATTTCAAGTTGAGGGTGTAAAGCGGACGTGTCTGTGTCTGTCATTTCTCATTTCTCCTGCCTCGGCTCCAGTTCCAGCTCCAACTCCAACTCCAACTCCATTCTTCTTCGCTTGTCTGGTGCCACGCATCAGCGGCTTTGACTCATTTCTCTTTGCCGGCCTTTAAAATGTGTCCAAAAAAAAAAACAAATTCTACTTTTTGGTCTTAATTTTTTTTTTTGGCTAACGGCTGCTCGGCGCCGTCGGCAACGCCTCCTCCCCAACGACGACCTCCCCCTGGGCCCCCTTTAACTGCAAAGTCATAAACCCGAAAAACAAAATGTAGATATAAAATTAACAAAACAGGAAAAAGAAAGAGGAAAGAAAAGAGCGTTGAGCTGTGGAAAGCTTACACAAGTAAGGAGCAAGAAGAAGCACATCTGTGTGGGCAGGGTTAAACAGAGACAACAACAACAAAGAAAAAACAGCAACTATAGCCATATAGCGGTATGATTCATCGGCGGCTTTAAGCGGGGTGACCATATTTCGAAGTTGGAAGTTGATTCATGGCAAACACCACCCTCCCCTTCCACCCACCAAATCAGCTCATTTTGTATGTATGCAGAGTTGTTGCATTGCACATATGTACATATACATATATGTATTTTATGTATCGTACATAAGGTTATATGCATGTTTTTTTAGTCTCTCCTTTGTTTGCTGGCAGGAGGAGCTGCGACACCCAGTTTACATTGGCAATTAATCGAATGTAAATTCAAAGAGAGAGCATAAGAGAGCTGAGCTTTTTATGTAGAGATCGCGCGGTTATACGGGGAAAAAACGGTTGAAACTCGAAAGCCTTTCTCAACCCTTATTAATTATGTATTCATATTTCTAATACACTAATATATATATATGCAATATGAGTATAAGTAAATATGTACAAAAAGCCTTTATGTACATGTATGAGCTATTACGCTGTTTTCGCGTACATTTACACGCATAAACCAAAGCCAGACTTGACTGGAAGGAGCAACAAAGTTAGTCGCCCCGTTAGTCGATAGTCAATCAACTTGAGGCTCGGCTTTACGACCATTTATGGCCATAAATGTGCAAATAAATATAGATTTGCCAGCGATTGCGATGTTTTTTCTCCAGTTTTGTCGATTTTGGTGCGGTCGCTGCCCTTGTAACGGATGCAATATATATCGATGATGCATAATGCACTTGACTTCCATTGGAAGAGTCTTCCATTACAAAGCCAGCCTTCCAATATACAAAGCCAATTCTTTGTATTTCAAATTCCACAATTCCAGAATGGAATGGGGCACGCAACGCAACTCGACTCGAATTTTGCAACTAAAAATAAACGTGATAAAATGCAGTTTAACCTCAAGAACGAACACCCGTTTCTCCCTGATAAGAGAGCCACAGCGTATAAAACAAAGGCGGCCGTTAAACGAAATAAAAAGCGTAGCAAACACACAACAAAACAGTCACTCCGAACAATTTGAGACTTAATCTTGGGCCGCTGGAAGGTTCGCTGAACTCTTTCTTCGCTACTGCATTCTCCTCAGCGCCGCCTATCTCGCTCCCCCGCATTCCTTTATGCGTGTAACCGATTAAGCTTAATCACTAATAAGGGGGGGCTGCTATCCAATCAAAACGTTAAACAAATCTTTCAAAATTATTTATTAAGTAAAATTAAAAAATTAATTTATTACCCCATAAAATACAAGTAGTTGCTGCCACGTAAATGTTTCAACAATATACATTTTAAATCAAAAATATATACATTTTTTTCTTTATGACTTCCCCCCCTTTTCTTGAACTCGTCATCCTCGTCCTTGCTGCGCACTTATTTGTGTGTGTGTGTGTGTGACTCATCCTTATCGCCTGATATTCGTATGATTAACTGTTATTTCTTGCTAACTTGGTAAGCGAATTTCTCATTCGCTAAGTCAACAAAGAAGCCAAAGCCTCTTCGCTCCATTTCGTTTTAACGAAAATGAATTATTTATTAATGCGCAACAATGATATCGGTTATCGGGTATCGGCTATCAAGATTGTTTTTGCTTCCGCTTAAGCTGATTGATTAGTCATCGATACGATCGATATCCTCTTCCGTTTTGAATCTCAAATTATGGCGCTTTCTTCGTTTTTTTGTGTAATAAATTCCAAATTGGAAACCCTTTTGCTATCTTCTCGCTAATAAGTCACAAAATAATCCCCCATAGATTGCGAGACTTAGTTGTTTGTAGAAAAATAAATAAAAAGCTCGCTGTTTGTGGGAATTCTGTTTGTTTGTTTTTGTTTATTTATTTATGGTTTTATCTTTATAAACGTGTCAGCTCGTTACTTAGTAATAAAATATCACTTTTATTACCAGATGGCCGCCCCAGCTGCACCAGCACCAGCCCTCAAGGATCTGCCCAAGGTGGCCGAGAATCTGAAGAGCCAGTTGGAGGGCTTCAACACCGAGAAACTGAAGAACGCCAGCACCCAGGAGAAAATCATTTTGCCCACCGCCGAAGGTATTTTTCCGTCGTAATTCCCGATTCCCCCGTTAATTCCCGAATGTAATCCAATCTCTAATACTCTAATAGATGTGGCTGCCGAGAAGACCCAAAAGTCGATCTTTGAGGGAATCACCGCTTTCGACCAGAACAACTTGAAGCACACGGAGACCAACGAGAAGAACCCGTTGCCCGATAAGGAAGGTGCGTTTCTAACCATAAAAGCCATCTGGCCTGGGTCTGGTCTGGGTTTTAGCATTGCAACAACCTACCCTAAATGGCCAATGTCAATTGCAACTGCAACACGCACTATTCTCATACTATACATATAATATATAAATGTATTTTTTCTTCGATTTTAGCCATCGAGCAGGAGAAGGAGAAGAATGAGTTCATCGCCGGCATCGAGAACTTTGATGCGAAAAAGTTGAAGCACACCGAGACAAACGAGAAGAACGTGCTGCCCACCAAGGAGGTCATCGAGGCCGAGAAGAAGGCTTAGATTCGCGATCCAAATCGATCCTTCCCGTCGTCTATATATTTCGTCTCGCCGCATCTCTCTCTCCCACACACACGCTCTTTATACGAATATATATATATATTCCTGATTTTTTCCACTGCTAATGCAACATTCTGAAGTCGAACGAGGAGAGCAGCCGCATGCGTCATCATTCATGCCACATACTTGTAATCGTGATCGTGATTGCAGCTGCCAATGCTCGTTGCTTGAAAAAAGTATTTTATCATTATCGTATTCCGTTTGTTTTTTTTTAATTTCTTTATTATTATTTTTTTTTTTACATATATTTTATTTTACTTTGTTGCTCTTGGCAATTGATTTTTGTATTATTAACAAAGCTGCTGGCTGCTGCTGCTGCTGCTGCTGCCGCTGCAGCGAGTAAGTCTCATCCTAAAAGCGTAATTAACATAAAAAGAAAAAAGAAAAACATTCGTCTCTATCCCAAAAACATATATAAATGTTTCTTCAGCAATCCAGCAGAACAACTCCCTCGGAATGGCAGAACACACACACACAGCAAATATTTGAGAAATATTTTTTAAAAAAAGACATAAACCACGTAAAATGCGTATAAAACATAAAAAAAAAACAAACAAAAAACACGAAAAAAAAAACACACACTGACTAGAAGACGAAAAAAAAAAGGAAGAAATCCATCTATATAAAGAGTATGTGTAATTTTTTAATAAACTTTTTTTATATACTTTACATACGATATATTTATACTGGGAAATAAAACAAAAACATAAATGTAACATTTTATAACAAAAGAAATTGCCGTTTTTTGGGCGGAGGTGTAAGGATTACCAGATTTTTGTTTTTTTTTTCAGAAATATCAAAATTTATTGATCCTTTCCAAGTCACGATTGATGTATACATTATTGCATAGATTTGTCTTAAGATACATGGATCTTGATAAATATATAATTCCGATTCGTCCTTAAAAACTAATGGGTGAGCTCTGGATGGGGTGGTTCCAGTTTTTAAACTAACTCTCCATGGGCGTGACTTCTCCGGCTACATTTTCGGGTGACTTGGCTTCGTCCTCGACTCCATTGCCAGTTGATTCCGATTCGGATGTAGGCCCGGTTTCGTCATCCTTGGCAGCCTCCGCCGCTGCTGCAGCTGCTGCTCTCGCCTCCTCGTACTTGTTCGTATCGAACTTGCTTAGGTCGGCGCCCAACAGGCGCAGGATGTGGATTGTCTCGTCCTTGTCGACGTAGGCGCGCAGGCTAGAGGTGCCACGCCAGCCCACCACGAACAGGGTGAAGCGTTCGTCCACGTACTTCAAGATGCAGCTTCCCACTCCTACAATTCCATTTATTAGTTACTCCCAAATTTTATGCCAAAAAAAAAAATAGAGAAATTACTCACCCAACTCCTTGCAGCGCAGCTGTGTCTCCGGATTGAGTTCCAGCGTTGATGGCGGCTTGGTGGGATCGGTGCAGTTCAGCAGCATGACCAGATCGTCGCGCTCGATCTGGATTCGCCTGCTGTCGCCCATGAAGGCGTTGGAAGTCTGCAGACCCTGCTGGGCGAGGCGGTACGGATGGACAGTGTGCCGGTTCTCGCAGCGCACGAAGGTCTTCACGCCCGTGTTGATGATCTTGATGTTGTGCTCGTTGTTGAGCACCAGATCCCGGATGGGATCGGAGCAGTAGAAGATGTTCTTCTTTTTCTCGGAGATGCAGCGTGTTAGGAGACAGCGCTGGTTCAAGGACCCATCCAGCTGGAAGAACCCCTTGATGGCCTCGTAGTCGGGGTCATTCTCGCCGAAAAACACGTACGGATCCTCCTTGTAGCCATGCAGGCGTCTGCGTTTGCGCTGCGGTCCCCACGGCGCGGACTTCTCCTCAATGGGATTGCCCCGGTCATCCAGCTTGGGCTCCGCCTCCTCGGGCTGTTTGGGCTTTTCGTTCTGCTCCACCAGTGCCAGGACATCGTTCTTCTCGAAGCTCAGCTGGCGGCGCTTCTCCAGGACGGCCACGAAGAAGCCGCCACTGTCCTGCAGATGCGGCAGCACACGGATGCACTTTTCCAGCCCAATCTTGGCCATGTCCTCAGCGGGCAGCGGGAACATTCCCGGCCGGATAATGGTATGCAGGTTCTCCGGCACCTCGTCAAAGCTCTCGAAGATTTGGTCAACCTCCTTGGTGGCCAGTTTCCAGCTGGTCATGCCAGGCTTGTACTTAAGCCCCGGCACCAAGTGCCCGGCATCCACCAGTTCCAGAGCTCCGTCTGCATCCTTGAGGATGCGTTGGAGCACAGCCTCGTTCTCAATAGGATTCAGCGAGCAGGTGGAGTACACGAGTCGTCCACCCACCTCCAACATCTCAGCGCCACGTCGCACTATGCGGTACTGGATGCCGTGCAGGTTGTAGGCTTGCGCCAGGTTCCATTTAAGCCAAATATCCGGATTCTTGCGCAGAGTTCCATCGCCAGAGCACGGTACATCGCACAGAATCTTGTCAAACTTAAGGATAGCCTTGGAGTTGTCCGGATTGGTGACCAGCAGGTTGGGGAAGACGCTGCTGTCGTGATTGGTGACCAAGAAGCACGGCGAGTTGAGCCGCTTGGCCTGGTGCACCAGCATGTAGCAGCGATTGTTGTCCACATCGTTGGCCAAAACGAAGCCGGGTGGGATCTTGTGCGTCTTGGGGGCGGCGTGCAGAGCCTCGATCAACTGCGCCGTCTTGGAGCCCGGTGCGGCGCACATGTCCAGCACCTTGTCCGTGGGGCGGACGTCCAGGACAATGGGCGGAATCATAGAGACGGCCTCCTGCCGGCTAATGCTACCAGCTGAGGTCTCTACGATCAGAAAGTTGTGCAGGCGATAGAGCGGCTCGGAGCGACGGATGTCCTTGCGGGTGAGATGCAGCTGATAGGCCAAACCATTGGGATACCAGGGCAGGCACAGCGGACGCTCCACTTCCTCTGGCTTTTTCTGGTGCAGCTCCGCCACTGCGCGCACATACTCCGTGAATAGTGTCGTCTCTATGATGGAGAGCAGGGCCTTGGCCTCTTCCCTGAAGCCAGTCACCCGAAACGTGGTCGGGAGATTGTCCCGGATGGACTCCAGGAACTGGGACCATTCCTCCTCGGTGGCGCAGATTTTTTGCAGGTGATAGTATTTGATGAAGAAGGCATTGTCGCGCTTGATCTCCTCGTAAGGCAGGGCACGGCGATCAGGCCTCTCCGGACCCTGAATCAGGAAAATATATTTTATATTCCATATTTCAGGAAAAAATGTAGAAGTTTAAGCCATTTAAGCTACTTACATTTTCCCTTTTTTGTCTTTTCCGTGCCGCAAAAGGATTTCCTTTCTTATTACGCCCCATTAAGGAATATGTTTCAGCTAAATTAAAGGTAAAATCGAAGAAACTAAGTTTTATTTATTTTCCAGCGCGAAACAGCCGGCAACACGTGTTTGGTTGATGTGTGGCAAGGTGCTGGGTTCAGCGTTGCCAGATACCTGCAGTTTCCAAACAAGTATTTTAATACTATCGATAGAACTTTAACACCAAAGCTCTTTCTTTAAAATAATAATAATAAACAGAAGGTTTTATGAATTAATATGGATATTGGATAATGGATATTGATATAGATATAAAAAGAATTATCAATTTAGCTTATCGATAGTTTTATTGATGGCTTGCACTTTCTTTTATCGATATCAACGACCCAATCAAATACGCCGCGAACAAAAAGTCCAACTTAAAAATTAAGTATAACCGATAAAGTCTCATCTAAAATGGAGACACAATCCACACAGAACGTGGCCAACGGAAGCCTGAGCGACATACAAACGTACCTGCACCTGGAGGCGTTGCGCCGTTTCAACGAGGATGCCCGGAACGTGAAGCGTCAAGTGGCGGAACAAGCGCGTCTCTGGCTGGACGCCAAATGTGAATACCAAAGGGAATATGCACGATTGGCTACCTTGACCAAGTGCATTGCCCTGCGTGTGGCCCTGGACGCCAAGCGCCAGCCAGACGTGGAGAAAGGCAATCAGGCGGTGAAGGATGTGGCCTATATGCGCGCCAAAATCTCCAGCGATCAGCGTCCGGCTGTGATGGACACAAAAGTAGTGGAGCAGTGCCAGCAGCTATTGAAATCCTCACACAAAAGCCGCCAGAAGCTCAGCCAGCAGCAGAGAAACTTTGCCGAAAGCCACGAAGCACTCCGAGCCCTTCGCATCGCTGTGGACGCCCTGGAGAATGGCTTGGAGATCGCCACAGTCCAAGCCATGGACCAGCTGGTGGCACAGCTCCTTCCCCGCCCGGAACCAGTCCGACGCGACTAGTCGTGCCACAAATATATTTGGAATCTATCAATACGCTCTTGTTACATTTACATTTGCTTTATAAATAATTCCATTATATTTTGATTAATTCAAATTCTAAATATGTTAAGCGTAACAACATTGGTGAACGAATGGCTTATCCAGCGATGGTCAGCGGGTTCAAGCGGGTTATTAGCGGTAGCATTCTGCAAACAATTTAATTTTGTATTAGTTTAGCGCAAAAAGCATTGCAGACGGATGGCAATTACCATTTGGAGCGCTTAGACCAGTCTTTGGGCGTCCAGTGCAGGCATTTCGAGTCGATGCGGATCTTGCGCTTCTCCATCGCCCGGCGGTGCTGCTCGATGGTGTCCCGATTGATGCACACAATATACTGGCCCTTATAGTAGTTGATAAGGTTCAGATTCTGCAGAGTTGAGATCACATCCTCCTTCTTGATGGAGGTACACTCGCAGATGTCGCTGGAAGATCATAAAATGTTAGGGATTAGTTAGGGATTTCTAAAACAAGTTTTTTAAAGCTGATGCAAGCTGTTATATTAGTATTAAGAATAATAAACTAAGCTTTACTGAAATATATTTAATCTTAGATTGAAAGAATTTGTTTTATTCGTAAATCCAATCAAAACCGAAACTTACTTGATCGTTATGGTTGGCTTCTCGCCGTCCGTGTTTGGATTCTGGCTGATGAAGATCTCCAGTATCGTCTGCGCCCAGTAGGAGCGGTAAGACAGCAGTCCCAGATCTGAGAGCGGCTTCTCCGGGGAGCCTGTCTTGCCCTCGAACTTGGAGAGCTCGTAACTAAACTCGATCAGAAGCTTGCCATAGCCCTTGCGCTGGTAAGGTGGCATCGTGAGAATGCAGGCAACATTATAGTCCTCGGTGCTTTCCTTCTCCTTGGAGAAGTAGCCAACAATGTGGAAGCCGCGAGAGTCGAACTCGGTCATAACGTAGAAGAGAAAGGGATCGGTGTCGTAGTAGAGGGTCTTGTGATCTAGAAACAACTTGGCCAGAAGACACAGATTTTGAGCGTAGACTTTGTTCTTGCGACCATCGATCTCGAAAAAGGAAATTGTGTGTTTTCGATAGATCTCGTTGCCCGGAGGATGACGCAGATTGCACTTGGATAGATGTCGTTCCAGACACTTGCGACTCTTCCGGTATTTCAGGCAGAACTCGCAAATGTAGATGCAAGACATCTGGCAGAGCTCTTGCGGGTATGGCGAGAAGTACCAGGGTTTAATTCGATGCCGGCCCAGCTCGATCATCTCCACGTTCTTCATGCGTGTCACCACGTCGTCCTGGTGCGTCACCATGCTTCCGGATTGCCGAGGCGTTGGAATCTTGCCATCCTGCGACCCATCTCCATCCTCGTTCGCCGGCCCACTAATCGAGCCATCGCCAGTCACGTGAACAGGTGTGGCTGTGGGAGTCTGAGGTGTCTGCGGGTGGGCATGCTGCTGCGCCTGAGAGGAGTGATGTCCGTGCGCCGAGCCACCGTGCACCTTTCGCTTTCGGTTGATGCGTTTCTGCAAGGCTGCCGCCAGGTTATTGCCATTGACCAGCTCGCCCCCAGTACTCGGGACAGGAGTTGCTCCCACTGGTGTTGCTGCTGATGCTGGTGGCGCTGCTACAGATGCACTGCCCGCACCAGGCCCAGGATGTTGCGGAGACGTAGGCCTGGAAACGCTTCCCGCCAGGGAATGATGCCGCTGTGGGGTCGTCACGCCCGTACTGGTGCCAGTTTGGGAGCCATCTCGCCGTGGGAACTGTACCTTCCGCGTGTAAAGGTCCTCCTCGTTCACCCACTCGTCCAGGCGCTTGTTGACTGCGGGATTTTCGGATTAAACATCGTTTACTCGAACTGGTGAAGCCCCAATACTTACAGTCGACGTAGTGCACGTAGAACTGGCGACGGCCGTCCAGCTCTTTTATGCTGACAATCTCAGCCAGCGGCCAGTCGTCCGTTTTATGCATCCGCACGGGTAAACGACAGCCTTCGGTTAAGGCGGCCTAAAATACGGATTCTGGAATATCTTTCGGGAATACTTCTCCAAAAAAAGAGAACTTACCGTTGACTCGCATATGGAGGCAACGTCGTCATCGAACTCATATTTGTGGTTGATTTTCATTTATTTTGTTTATATTTTCGTTGAATATAAAAATTAGAGACAAACACAAGCAATCTAGCGATGGCACTAGTGATTTGTGTGTTCTTGTGATGACAATTTTTCGATTATCGGCAAGCCAGTACCAAATATCAAATAAATGTTTAAATATCTAGAATTAATATTTACATATAAGAAACTGATATGAAAAATATCTTAAGTATTGATATTAGTAAATATTTTTAAAATGAATAGTTATATGTTTATTCATTTAACATCACTAAATTATTTACTATTTGTTTTTTAAGAAGCGGCATATTTAACAATATACAATATATAAAATACATTTAATTAATATAAATCTCAATATAATAACATTTTCGTTATTCTACGTTTTATTAGAACATTCTGTTACGCATATCGATAGTTTTGTCCGATCCCCAGTAACAAAAAAATATCGATAACCAGTGCTGCGCAGCGTCGCTGAACGAGTGCTGCAAAACACAACAACAATTCCAAAGAGTGTTCTGTTCGGTCGGAATTTTTTCATGTGCCCGTGCAATTAAACAAACTTTTTAATTCCCCATTGCACGCCCACATACGTACGTATGTCGCGGGGATAATTAAGCATTCTCGAATATCGAACTGTTGCAGTCGCTGCGTGAATGCCAGATTTCAAGTTGTTCCCTGGTTCAAAACGTCGCGAAGAAGGTCAGAATCAGAAAAATGTACACAGTTTGTGTGCCAGTGTGTGTGTGCGTTAGCAATGGTCGATGAATGGAGGGAGAGGGGGGAGTGCGTTTGTGTGAGTGCGCAGAAAGTTATACAGCTGGCGTATGTATCAGCGAAATGAGTAAATAACAACTGTGATAAACGGCGGAAAAGGCGGCTGAGGCGCTGCTAAAAAACGCCATACACCCGGCCCCAGTGTCGAATCCCCAGCAAGGGTACAAAAAAAAAAATGAGAATAGGAAAAAACTGTGTGGCAAAATGACGTGTTTTGCGCTAGTGTTGCCACTGACAACAGCCGCAGGGTTGGTTCCCGCAGCTCTGCTTTAATTCTGACAAAATGGACGAGAACCGAATGCAGAATATCTTTTTCGAGTAATGAAAAGTTCTGTGCTTCATCCGGACTTCGATTGATGAATAATTGAGCCAGCATCCAGCGAATAGCCTAATCACCCCCGCCACTTGGCAACCCTACCGACTAAAGGCCTTGGCGCACTTGGCAACACTGCGCGACTTGACAGCAAACGAAAAAAAAAAAAAAAAAATGAAATGAAAAAAATGTCAAGCAAAAAGCGCAGCTCTTTTGCGAAATGTAAAGCCCCCAAAGCAAATGTGGCAATCTCTAACTCAAAGCTAACTCCCCCATCCATGGATGCAATCCTCCTCCTCCTCCTCCTGCCACAGCTGTCCGCATAACCGCAACAACAACAACAATACAAACACAAATACAAAAACAAAACGAAAGATTGAAAAAAATTGAATATAAACGAAGTTTTGATACCCTTGGAGAGTAGCTTTTAATGCTATTACTAAATAAATTATACAATATTTTCTTGGCTTTTATAGTTTAGTTAAATTTTTGGGTTTTGGGATTTTGGGTTTTGGGAAACTCGCGCGATCGCTTCAATTGCGTTTTTATTTTCTTGTATTTTTTTTTTTGTATATATATAAGCATTAGAAGCTTTATATATATATATTCATTTTATTTATCAGATTTTGAACATTTTAAAGCATCGAATCATCCTGCAAATACCTCCTGCAGGGGATTTGCAGGAGGAAAACCCAGGATTCGGGGGGTGGTAGTTCCTACTATTTGCGTCTAACACATCAAAATTTCCTTTTACATTTCAGCAACAGCAAAGGCAGTGGAAAAAAAACGCAACACTACCGTGACACCGTGCAACCGTGCAACCGTGAGGTACGTTAGCCGGGTCCGCCGGGGTCCGTACACTTGTATGTCGCGGGCGGAAGGGACGACGAGCCAAGGACTACAAACTGTCACGAGCAGAAGAAGGATCCGACGTCACTAGCCATCGCTGCTACGACGTAGCCACGTGAAAAGCTCAACAAAATCAAATCGGAAGCAGCCGCAACAGTTTCCGCCGAGCAGTTGCAGCAGCCGCAAGGCGGCCTGGCAGCTGTGCTTCCCGAGAATTCCCGAGGCGAGGACACACGGCAACAGTTTGTAAGTACTGGGATTTAGTTAATCCGCAAATCTGTACTCCGTAATCCGTCCGTAATCCTCATTCATATATTTAGGTTCGAGAAATTCGAATGGCATTTGGTTGTTTCGCTAGCCTGTTGCCTCGTTGCATGCCACACAAAAGATGAACAATGAACAGACGGCGTCAGCATCGGACATATCGGCGGAGCGGATTGCGGCAGGAGCAGGAGCAGGAGCAGGCCCAGGATCAGGATCAGGAAAGCTACCCATTCCGGACACGCCAATCGTTTCAATTGCGGCTGGGACGATGAGCGAGAGCACCACCACGACCACCTCGACCAAGACGACGCCGACGCCGTTCTCCCAGGAGCAGCTCATGACCA
Source organism: Drosophila vallismaia (assembly GCA_035047325.1). Lineage (NCBI taxonomy): Eukaryota > Metazoa > Arthropoda > Insecta > Diptera > Drosophilidae > Drosophila > Drosophila vallismaia. Next base: position 5,815,104 of record JAWNPU010000025.1, on the reverse strand, counting down.
TGATGTCCCACCATGTGGCTGATGAAACGGAAACGGAAACGGACACAGAAGCGGAAAGAAGCGCGAAGGAGGAGAGCGACAAGCCGAGCGACCAGGTCACCGCCAGCAAGGAAACCACACCAGATGACATCCAGGGAGAAGCAGCACCACCAGCAGCAGCAGCAGGAGCAGGAGCAGCAGCGGAAGGATCTCCTCCAGCAGCAACCAGCAGTAGTCTTGACCCCAAGAAGTCAACCTCCCCTAGTAATAGTCATAACGCTAATCACGCCACCGATTCGGTCAGCAGCGATTCAGATCCATTTTCGCAAGTCTTCTCCCTGCTGGGGGACTCCACCAGCTCCACGGAACTGTCACGGCCGGACCTGAGGTGTCGCCAGTACGGGGCCACCGCCAAGGGCAAGACCCAGGACGATCAGAATGTCGGCAAGCGACAAAAGAAGAAAAAGGTGAGTGGCAAATATTTTCCCCAAAAACCCGGTGTCTGCATTTTTCTGTTCTGAATTTTTCATTTAAAAATTAAAAATATATCAATAAATATAAGTTTAATAATAACTATTTGTATAATTTGTGTATAATTTGTATTTAATGCTAATGTGGGGAAAATTTCATTACTGCCTGGTTGGGTTTTTGATTTTGCATGTCATTTACATTACTCTTTATCGTAATTCCCATAATAATCTAAAAAAAAACAAAAAAAAAAGCTAACCACATTAAGCTTAAAAAGGTGTCGGCTTTGCTTTAAAAAAAAAAATACTCAAAAATATATCGATAAAGTTCTAGATACTCTAAAAATATTGCTACTAAGTTAGATAAACTTACTCTTGCAAATTAATCGGTTTTGATTGAATTAATCAAAAGTTTTCAATTCAAAAATCGTGAAAATCTGGAAGGTGTAACCGAAACTATCGAATAACAGCAGCACTTCCAGAGAATCAGATTAGTGTGGACACAATCCAGCGAGAAAGAAAGAGAAACGGAGCCAACGAACGAGCTATTGGCGCAGTCGTGGAAATGTACCGTTATCGGTTAACGTTTCGGCCTGCACACAGGCGCAGGCGGCATTCACAGTTACACGGCCTGGAAATTGGACTTGGATATTGTTTTTTTTGTTTTTTCAGTTCAGTTTAAAAGGCTGTGTGTTTTCCGACAGCGCGTAGCTCGAATATTGTCAAAATAAATAAAGTATAGAATCAAATTGAACGGCCTGAAAATTGGAGAAACGTAAAACATAAACCGCAAAAAGTAGTCTTTATCAAACAAGAAGAAACATAAATCGAAACCGAAACCGAAACCGAGACCGAGCACTGAGAACCGAGAACCGTCGACTTATCCGAAATTCCACTTCTTGCATATGTACATACAATTGTTTTGTATTTTTTATCACTAGCATTTGAATTTAGTAATTGCTTTTACTTTGCCAAACAGTTGCTATTTGGAGTTTGGCGAGGCATGTGTTTTTGCAGCAAGTTGCAACGCCCCTTTTGAGGTTAAGTCCGTTCGTTATATTTGTTTGTGTGCGTTGTGTATGTGTGTGTGTGAGACACTGGAATTCCAGAATTTTTGGATTAATTTTCGGAATTTATTTGCACATTTTGTTCACAGACAAAATACGATGCCTGGGAAGATAGCGATTTCAATGATCTCGACGACGCATCATTGAAGAAACTACTCGAAGAGGCCTACTGGTATCGGAATCCTGGCGACAGGAAGAACAAAAGCGAGCGTTTTCTGGTGAGTATTTTTTGCTTTGAGTGAGTATTACGAGGGGCGTGTTGGTATTCCCAGGAATTACTTCAATCGATCGAAGAAAAAACTGCTAACTGGCCGATAAGCAAAACTCAAGACGTAAACATTGATCGGTTCGATCGTTGTTTTAACCAGAAACTGCCACTGCCTGTCCCGTGCCTGTCTCTCGTTCTCTGTCGGCAGCGGCTTTTGGCTAAACAAACGCTCTCGCAGTTCTCCGAACTAAAGCTTTTTATTTTTCTTCTGTTTTCCGACTCGACAGCAAATGCTCAAAAAGGCTGAGTACGACGAGGAGATCTCTTATCGTGCCATCAAAACCTGCCTCACACTCAACCCATCCGCACTAGCGTCCGGCGGTGCAGCAGGCTCTAGTTCCGCCGGCGGCAGCACCAGTGCAGGGCACAATAGCGGCTACCACCACCACCACAACCAGCATCATCAGCATCACCACAACCAGCACTACAATAACAATAACGCCATCAATCACCGGTCGTCGGAGGGCGGTCAGCAGCAGCAGCATCGGCACAAGCAGGGCGGCTCCCTGCAGGATCTCGTCGAGGCGGCGCATCGCAGCGAGCAGGCCACCACATCGGCGGCGGCGGTGGCAGCGGCAACGGCAGCAACCCAACGTTTCAACTGTGATTACCAGCTAAGTGGCCGCTCGAATCGTCGCATGCAACAGCAACAGCATCAGCACAACCAAAACTCCATTAGCACCTCCTCATCCAACAACAACAACAACAACAGTAACAACAACAGCAACAACAACAGCAACAGCGCCAGCTCCAAGAAGATCAAGAACTCATCAGTGTGGGGGCGACAGCGAGAAGTCGACAGCCTGCCCAGCAGTGTCAACAACATTGCCACAGCCATGGACTTGAAGCATTCGAAGCACCACGAGGCTTCCTCCGGCGAGGGTTCCTCGAGAGGATCGGGAGCTGGCAAGCAGCATAATCAACGCACCAGCACTGGCAGCTGCTGCAGCCTGCCCAGCCAGCTGGGGGAGGTGGATAACTGCCCGTTGGCTGCCCAGTTCCTCGACGAGGACGAATCCGGCAGCCCCACAAAACGCGATTACCTTCTGGAGGTGAGTCAAGCCGCAAAATAGTCCTAATTGGCTTTGAGGGGGAGATGCCCCGCCTCCTCCTCCTCCTCCTCAAGGCTCTAATCTAGTTAAGACACTCGGCTAATAATAATTCCTTTTGCAGCACTTGGAAAAGCATGCGCCACCCACTCCCCATTCGATGTCATTCATGGGTGCCAGGCTGCTGCGCGAGAGCCTCGCCAACCAGCAGCAACAGGAGCAGCAGCAGCAACCGAACGAGGCTGGAAACGCCGTGGGCGGAGGAGGAGGAGGAGGAGGCAACGGTGCTTACAAGGAGGCATCCGTCGAGGATCCGGTGGCCTTCGAATCCCTCAAGACTGAGCTGCAGAAGAAGACCTACTATCTGGCTGCCCTTAAGCGCAAATTCGAGACAACCTATGTCTCCCTCAACGACAATTACACGGCGTGTTCTTCGGTTTACGGTGGCGGTGCTGCAGCTGCAGCTGCTGTGACTGCCCCCGAGTCCGGCAAGGCCTCCACTTCATCCTCGGCCAATTCAGGTTCTCCTCCCGAAGCTGCCGGCGGAGGTGAGCTCCGTCCGGCGAAGATTGGTCGCATGGTTTCGGCGGCTGCAGCCTCTCTTGGTGGCAAGGCCACTACGGTAAGATCCAAGATTATCTCCTTAAAAAAAATACTAAATATTTGTTTTTTTTTTGCAGCGCCAGCTGGACGAGAACGGGAACGCTTTGGGCGAAGGCTATGGAGGAAATGGTGGTGGTAATGGAGGCAACGGTGGGAATGGAGGGAATGGAGGAAACGGTGCCAATGGTGGCGCCGCCAACGGCAATGGTAATGGCAACCAATTCACAGCTTTGATCACCACCACGGTGGGAGGCAGTGCACCCACTTCGTCGGCAGTCCACCGTCAGATGCTGTCCACGGGTCCCAACACCACTACCACGGCCATGGCTGCCGCGGCAGTGGCCGCATCCTACAGCCAGCTCCAGCAGGCACCGGCCGGTGGAACTGTATCAGTTTCGGGATCCGGAACCGGTAGTCTGGGAGCCCAGCCCAGCACCAAGCTGAAGGCCAAGAAAAAGTCGCAGCAGGAGCGCAATACCAAGACCGTCGATGTAGAGTCGCAGGCCGGCTATCGGGGCAAGGATCCTGTCGAGCAGCTGGTCAAGTACATCGAGAACGATGGTGGCAGTGGCGGTGGCGGTGGCGGTGGCGGTGGCGGGAATGCGGCCGCCCAGCAGAAGAAGAAGGAGCGCAAGAAGCAGAACAAGCTCAAGAAGAGCAACTCGCTGGAGGAGTTGCGCAGCTGCTCCAAGATGGAGGTGGACGACCTGAAGCAGCAATCGGCCACCACGGAGATGATGCGCCAAACTACCAAGAAGGGTGCCAATAATGGGGCATCATCTAGCACTGGTTCCTCCGGTTCGACCGGCTCCACTGCCTCCTCCAGTGGCAAGCACAACTCCGCCTCTGTGGCGGATATAACCAAGAATTATAGCAAGGAGCAAGGACAGCAGTCGTCCACAGTACAGGTGCGTCCCGGGAACGGGAACTCGGGAACGCAACAGAGAAAGGGAGAGCGCCGCTCGTGGGGCACCGAGGAGCTCCAGTATCTGGGCAACGACCAGGAGGCATCCGCTACCTGGTCCGAGCCGGAGACCCTGGCCCAGAAGCTGCCACTCGCCCTGGCGCGCATGTCCGAGCTGGATGCCCTGAACACAGTCCTTTCGGAGACCGCCGAATTCCATGTGGTGACCAAGAAGAAGAAACCAAAGAAGCAACGGGCCGTGACCATGGATGATGCTGCCGTCGCGGCGGCCGCGCACGCCGGCGGCAACCTGCAGCGGATGCAGCAGATCACCAAGTCCGCCTCCTCCAATATCATGTCCCAGAGGATGCACTACTACCAGCCCTACAACAACTACAACAGCAACAACGGATCCAGTACCGTGGGGAGCTACTATAAGCAGCAACAGCAACAGCAGCAGCAGCAGCAGCAGTACCAGTACCAGGAGCACCACCAAGCGGCACAGCAGCAGCAGCACCACCATCACCATCCCCACCACCATCACCATCACAGTGGATCGGCGGTGAACAACCAGGTGGATGGATCGCGGCGAAAGTCCACATCCTCGATGCCTCCGTCCGAGAAATCGGACTCCAGTGACCTGGACTCGGTCCACTCGCTGCCCATCCAAACGGGCAAGAAAAAGAGCCTCTCCAGTGGCGGCGGCGGCGGCGGCGGAGTGGGTGGCTCCGGGAATGGCAAGCAAAAAGGAGGAGGAGGAGGGGCCGGTGGACCGATCAGCAAGCAGGGAAAGCAAAATAGCGGATTGCCGGCGCCCATCTCGTACGCGGACATTGCCAGGAACAAAAAGGAGGCTTTGAACAATGCCAATGCCAGCGATACGGAGCTGGAGCTGGGCAAGAGCGTCAAGTCCAAGGCCAACAGGCCCGATTTCCCAGAACTGCCCGGAGCTGCCGGTGCTTCAACGATTTCGGTTGCCGTTACGGTTACCAGCGGTTCCACCCAGTCTGCCGCCAATCCCGGCCAGAACTCGGCGCCGTCCTACTCACAGAGCCTGAACACAACGTCCGCTAGCAGCGGCAGCGATCCGGAGGCCTCTCCGGAGCTGCCGTCGCAGGCTCAGGTCCCGATGGACATCGTAAGCCTTGCGAGCAGCACCACCAGCAGCGGAGGAGGAGGAGGAGGAGCATCGGCAGTTAGCTCTGGGAGCTCAGGTTTCACCCCATCGCTGCCGGCACTGCAAAAGTCCAAGAGTGTGGAGCACGACGCCAGCTACAGTTGCAACAGCAGCAACCTGGATCAGCAGTATCCGGCGCTGGAGAAGACCGTGAAGCGCCACAGCACCAACAATGTATCGCTTACGGCGGCTGCCGCTGCTGCCACGCCCACCACATCCTCATCCTCGACTCCGGGCTGCTCCTCATCGCTGTACAATTTCGCAGCCGCGGCCAAGCAGCAGCTAATGGATAAGTCGGCCACAACTACCTCAGTTGCAGGAGCCAGTACTCCTGCCAGTTCAGCTCCGGCACCGCTTCTGTCGTCCAGCGCATCGTCCTCTTCCTCGGCCTCATCATCGTCGTCCTCGTCCTCGTCGTCGTCGTCGTCGTCCTCCTCGTCATCATCGTCATCATCGGCGGCGGCTTCCAGTAGCGCTTTCAAGCTAAAGAGCAAGTCCAAGGAGCTGTCGCCCAGCAGCAGTGGCAAGAAGTCATCAAAGGCTAGTCAGGAGGAAACTCCAGTGTCCCAGAAGGTAAGAATTCCTTTTATTGTTTTAGGATTCGATTTATATTGTTTCTTTTTTTTAAGGCCACAACCAGCACAGCTACGACCGTAACCCAAAAATCAACGGCAGCCACCCAGACGGAGGGAGCCAAGAAGCTGGTGATGAAGCCGAGTGGCGGAGTGCTGGAACCCTCCGCCGGACGACGGGCCGTGATCATCCTTAATGATGATCACGATGCGGCGTCCGGTCGGGGCAACAATGAGTTCATCTTCGGGGACTTTAACGAGGATGAGCTGAAGCTTTTCGACGACAACGACGAAGACGACGACGAGGATGAGAAGGAAAAGGATAAGAATAAAAAGGAAGTGGCTAAGAGCTCTTCCAATAAACAGCAGCAGACGGAGACACAAACTGAGCCGGAAGTGGAGCTGGAAGCGGAGGATCACGATGATCTGGAGGATGAGAGTCAGCAGGTCGAGAAACAAAAGCCGCTTGAACGAGAGCAGGAGCAGCTGAATGACTCGGGCACTGCCTCGGATGTGGTGAATAGCTCGGCCAGCCTGGACATGCTGTCGATCTCCGCGGAGGCGGCTCAGTCATCGCCCAATGCGGCGGCCACCGCCTCGTCCTCGAGCGCTGTCAGCTTGATCAACTCGTCCACACCCTCGGCTAGCGCTTCCAATTCGTCGTCGTCCGTTTCCATATCTTCCACCGCCTCTGGCTCGGCATCCTCGGCCTCGTCATCTTCCGGCAATGTTGGCGCCTGTCTGGCCTCCGTTTCCGGCATGCTGGCCAATCAATCGGGCGACAGTGGCATCTATGCCGCCGCCAACACATCGGTGAAGGAGCACGTCAATCACTTCCTGAGCAAGGCCAGCAGCAGCGAGGAGGTGCTGACCCCCAATGTGGCCATCTCCATGCAACAGCTGGAGACGTGCAACGACATTGAGGCGGCCATCATTGCCGCAGCCCGGGCAGCTGCCGCCGCCAGGAGCACCAGCTGCAGCAGAAGCAACTCCCAGGAGTCCAAGCAACCGCACCAGGAACGCATCCCCTCCAAGCCGCATCCTCATGCCAATCCTGGCGTCAAGGGCACCGCTGCCGTGCCCGTCTACATGGCCTACAACGATGGCGATGACGAGGAGGACGAGGAGAGCCTCCAGGAATTGAGTTTCATGGCCGATTTGAGATCGGACGCTGCCACGCCTACGCCCCCCGAGGGCATCACTCTGTTGCCATCCCAGACGTCCTCCACCCGGCCGGTGATGATGACCAATACCGAATTGATTGTCGACTACATCGCCAACAGTGAGTACTCCTTTGTTTTCTCTCGAGGATTAGGGTCAGGTAACCCGATACTCCTTCTCAGGAAGAAGTTTCCGATCCCATAAAATATATAGATTCGTGATCCATAACATAAACAACTTTTAAAGTTACCTTTCGGAATATTTATACCAAAAATTCCAATAATACCAAATCAAAACAGTGCCCTCCTCCTCGATTCTCATAAGTTGTACCTAAGCAGGCGTGGATCAAGGCATTTTTTAGGTAATACAAAAAAAGTTTTTTTTAGAAATTATTTTAAAGTTACCTTTTGGAATATTAATACCAAGGATATTTTAGTACCATATTAAAATAGCGCCCTCCTCCTCGATTCTCATAAGTTGTACTTAAGCTTGGGTCAAGGTGTTTTTTAGGTAATACCAAAATTTTTTTTTAATTACTTTTAAAGTTATCGAAATATAAATACCAAAAATATTTAAATACCATTTAAAAACAGCGCCCTCCTCCTCGATTCTCATACGCTGTACTTAAGCAGTCTTGGGTAAAGGTTTTTTTTTAAAGTATATTTTCGTTTTTTTTTAAGTAAAATTTTTTTTTTTTTTTAGAAATACACTTAAAGTAATCTTTCCTTTAATACTATATAAAACCCTTCTTCTCGATTCTCATAAAGTGCATCTAAACAAATCAAGATATTTATTTTTTTAACCAAAATATTAAAATAACTTTGTTTTTCACTTTTCACAGCGTGGAATGCCATTGCCAACAGCAAGTACGTGACCTACTACAACGAGCAGGAGCAGGAGACTTAGGCACGAAAAGGATCTGGATCAGGATCACCATTAACAGCTTCAGATGGATCATAATAAGGAGGAGCAGCAGAAGCCGCAGCAACGGTGGCAATTTAAAAAGGACGGTCTACGGAAAACGGATTCGTTTTGAATTGCATCTCTGAAATGCGTTGTTTTTTTTTATTATTATTATATATATAAATTTTTTTTTATTAATTTGTGAGCTGGGCCATCGTTTACCATTATATATATATATATACCGATTATGGGCATACATTATAAATAATTGCTATAACAATACGCTTTTATGCTAATTCATGTAACGAAACTATCGATTATCTATGGGTTACGATTGAAGAAGTGAGCGGAGCAGAGTAGATCCGTTTGGCGGGTCGTTTGAATGCTTGTGTGGTGTGTGAGAGTGTGCCAGGTCTAGGATCTTAGGGATATATCCAGGCATCTATAATATACATATATATATATATATATAGAGAGAGAGCTAGGTAAACTGGGCAGGATGAAATTGAAATATGGAAACGCTGCTGCCACAGGGCAGCAAGGATAATGGGGCTTAATCAGTTCTCCCAGCTGTGAATAAAGAAAACAAAAAATATACGAGACAAGGAGAAAGTCAAAACAGTACAGTAAAAGTTAAGCAGAAATTAAAGCAGAATTGTAGATGGATATTTATTAAAAGTTAGAAGCGATGTTGGAGAATGTTCAATCAAGCATTTTGGATCTGCTTTTGTTATTTTACACAACCTTCAGGCTCCTTAAAACGCAACGTTTACCATAACTACAACTACAACTATTACTATTACTATTACTATTACTCAATTATTATTATTATTATTATTATTATTACTCTTACGCCAACAACATTTTTTTTGCCTTTGTTTTTAAATGCGCGCGTACGAGTTAATTATTGCTAAACATTTTATTAAAGTGAAACTAAAAAACTTAAAACTAATCTTAGTTGGTAGACAGAGTCGCGTGTACATATTTAAAATCTTCGATATTTGATTGCATTGATAAATATAAATATATATATATTTAAAAATAGAAGCATAAGCGAAGCGGAAGTGTGTATAAAAATGATTATTCAATGAAAGGATTTAAAGTAATTTTTAGCTCCGGCTAGCCATAAAAAGCCTCACGAGGAAGAGAAAGTATGTTAAATAATAAAACGCAAGAAAAACAAGAAACAAATTCTAAAAACTATTATGCACTTACGAAAAATGCCGCCGTTTAGCAGGTAGAGCCTCAGAAGGACTCTCCATGGATAACAAAAACCATGATGATGATGATGATGAAAAATTTAAAACTAAATATTAAAATTAATTATTTAACAAAATAACTAAATAGAGGACGGTGAATAGAGTTGGGCAGAAGAAAGAGAAACAAAATAAGCGTTAAGTGAACTCGTAGCATAAAAGCGCCACTAAATCGCTATATTTCTAGGGATATAAAATATATGGTATATTATATATAAACGCGTATAAATAAAAATATTACTTTTTTTTTATAATGCAACGTTAACCGTTTAAAATCGATTAATTCTAAGATGGAAACAACTTAGTCTACGAAACAACCAGAAAACAAAAAATGTCAAAAAAAAAAACAAAAAGCAGTTAAGAAATTATTTAAAAGAGAGAAAACAAAAACAAAAATCTATTTAAAGCTAAAATTAAAAATCTAATCTGAAATGCCTAAGCCTAAGACCCTAAACAAGATTAAAAAAAAATAAACAGAATGTGTTTGCAAATGTTTGCTTTAATCAAAAAAAAACATGTTTAATACCAGATACAAAAATATTCTATATAATAAAAACCGCTCTCCTTTCTCCCATTTTTCCACATATAACCCCATAAGAATATATACTTCGATATATATATATATAGTTTGTTGTCGTCTGTCCCTTTCTAATTCGTATAAAAGATTCGTTAAACTTAAATTGAAAAGAAACCGAAACAGATACAGAAACAGAATCAAAATAAAGCCAGAGAGAGAAAGTAAATTTGAACTAAGTTGCAGGGAGAATATAAATATGGATATATATATTAAAATATATATATATTTATTTATTTGTACCACGCCTATTAAGGAGAATCTAAGCGCATTAAATATATAGAAAAACTAAGTCAAACTAAGCCAATGTACACTGCAACAACTTTTAGACAATTGAAAACAAAATAACTGTAGCTACAAAAAACAAAACAAAACAAAAAACATAAAAAAAACGGAAGAAAAAACTTTGAAAAAAAAATTGAATTTAAATTGTACGCTAGGATCGTAACTAAAACTAACACAGAAATATTATAAAATTAGTTATATAACGATCGATAAAACAAAAAAATGTATCTTATGTGTGTGTATTTATGTAAAATATATATTGTAGTTGCGTGTATGTGTATATAAATAGTAAATTGTGACTCTTTAAAAAACAAAAACCAAAAACAAACAAAAAATTACAAAGTAAAAGGATCAGATTGGACAGGCACACTAAATCAGGTATTCTGTTTTTTTTTTTATCACCCAACTAAATAGTAAGGATAGTTTATTATTTTTTTTAATATTGATGATTGATTAATTAATAATATCCTCGAGCTTGGAGTTTGGAGTTTGTAAGCCGGAAACCAAACCAAAACTTGAATTATTTTAGTTCGCAACCAGTAGCCTTTGAGTTTGCGTAGCTAGCGTATTTTTATCGGAAGTATCGAGAAATAATCGAAATAATCTGATCGGATGTTCAACTTTAAACTTGCATTAAACATTATTTTCGTCTTTAGTCTACTTGTTGAGTTTTGAATACAAGAAAATATTGAAAAATATTAAAAACAATAACAATAAATAGTCGAGAGATCACGGCGAGAACTATAATCATATATATATATTATATATGAATTACGATTACACATACAAATGTACGCCTAAGTCTATTGGATAGCTAAACAAAGAATTCTATGAACACCTATTTGATACGTTAGGCCATCGTGTGAATGGAATTGATTTCGATCTGATGACAATGAGAAGTGAAGTGTTTATAAGCGTGCGAATGTTTTGGCATATTGGAGCTACTCTAAATTTATATAAATGTATACATACTTCTATATACACATACATATGTACTCCTTCGACTACATACTACTTCTACCGACGACGCAGTCCGAGTGTCCCAAAGCTCAGACTCGGACACGGACTCGGACCCGGAAACGGACTTAGACCCAGACCCAGATCCAAGCCCAGAGACCAAGTTGAGGTCCAATTGTCCCCCCAAATACCCTAAAACATAACTTATACATACCAATATTTGTACATGCGAATGGAAAAATGGAAAAAAAGCGAAAAAAAATTAGTAAGCGAACGGTATTAGACTTTAACGGCGGTACAGTCCCAAAAAAAAAAGAAAAAGGTCCGATTACCGCGATTGCCCGTTTCGATCGAGCATCGATAACAGCAACCTATTTCAATGGGAAATCGAAATTTAATTTAAAATGTGTTTAAAATATAATATACTGGAGAGAAGTGTATTTCTGTCGAGAAACGAAATAAAAATTAACAAAAAAAAACAAGAGTTTAAATTATTTGAATGAAGGGATTATACATTTTAATTGATATTAATTTGAGGATCACCGAATCTCTGAAAGAATAAAAGGTATAGTTTTTGAATTAAATAATTCCCTTTCAAAAAAAGTCCATCGAATTAACGTTTTTCATAGAATATTGAAATATATTTAAAATGTGTTGAAATGTCACTAGTTGGCAGGAATCGTTTACTCGTGGAAAATGAAATAGTTGACCAATTAACAAAATTTAACAGGAAAATATCATCGAATACCATTTTCGACCGCCGCACACTGTATAGATTTGGAGCAACGAACCATCCAGGAGGTTTGGCCGAAAATGGAATCGAAAACGCATGCGTCCAGGATCGTGGAGTTAGGCCCGGATGTTTCTTGCCATCATGCCCTGGTGGTGATGGGCAGCGGCGGTCATCTGCTTGCGGCGTTTGTTGAGACGGATGAGGGCGTCAACGACCATGTCGATGGCCATGTTGCGATCGCCGCTGATAAACATGTTGTCCAGGTGGTCGCAGAAGGACTCGAAGCGACGCTTCTCGCGCTCCTTGGCCGGCATCAGAGCCACAGTCTCGTCCTCATAGTAGTCGGCATCGAACTCGAACTGCTGCTCCCGGAAGATGGTCAGCGGATCCACCTCGGTGTTCATCACCTTGACCAGTTGATTGAGCAGCTGGAACTTGTAGGTCTTAATCGGACGCACATGCTTCATTCGGTACTGAGGCAGCCTGGAGCGACTCGGTCGTTGGGTTTGTGGCCGAGCCGGACGTAACTTCTCCTGCTCCTTTTGGCGCATCTGTGACAGTTCATGGAGATGACGGTAGTCATCGATCAGGCTCTTCCGAGTCAGGCCCACCGAAGCCAGTTCTTCGTCCGAGAGGCGATCAAGATTATAAAGACGTTCCAGAGTTTCGTCCTTCAGACGGCAGCATCCTGCGAACTTCAACTTGCGTGACGTGGCCTTGTCCTCGGGCTCCTCTGCGGTATCTGGTGCGTCGTCCACTGACTCGTTCTCATCCATTGAGTCCTCCTGCGTCTCATCCAGGGTCTCATCAGCCGGATCCTCCGGAATCTCCTGCGGAATATCCTCATGAAGCGGTTCTGTACCAAAAAGGGGAGCTGTCACTGAATAGGGAACTGGTCCTGGCATGGGATAGGCATCGTGATAGTAATCGGATGGCTCCGGCGCATAGTAGGGCTCCTCGGGAATGGAATATAAATACTCTTCTTCCTCATCGAAGTCAGAAATCATATGTGGAGGTTCAACAGGAGGCACGGGCTCAGCCAGAATTACATATCCATCGTCAGAATCTTCAGCTGCATCGTCGTGGCCAAATATTGAATAGGGCGACTGTAAAGATGGACCCCGCCATGGAAGGGGTGATTCTGGGCGAATTATCGACTCCGGAGATATAAAAGCCTCCGGAGGAAAAAACGACTCTGGTGGAATAAAAGTCGGCGGGATGAAAGCCCCCGATGGGACGAATGGTCCCGACGGGGCAAAGGTTTCCGGTGGAGCTAGATTTATTGGGGCCACGAGCGCTTCCGACAGATGTGGCGGTTGGATTGATGATGGAATTAGTAGTTCCTGCAGATGTGGCAATTGGATTGACGACGGAATAAGGAGTTCCGGCAGATGTGGCAATTGAATTGACGACGGAATAAGGAGTTCCGGCAGATGTGGAGCTTGGATCGATGACGGAATTAGAAGTTCCGGCAGATGTGGAGCTTGGATTGAAGACGGAATAAGGAGATCCGACAGATGTGGAGCTTGGATTGACGAATGAATAAGGAGTTCCGGCAGATGTGGAGCTTGTATTGACGATGGAACTGAAAGTTCCGACAGAGCTAGATTTATTGGAGCCACAAGCGCTTCCGGCATAAGTGGATCTTGGATTGAACATGGAACTAGCACTTCCGGTGGTGCAAGCGCTTCGATTGGTGGTTGAAATATCGCTTCCGGCGGAAGTGGAGCTTCGATTAGAGCTGAAGCTAGAAGTCTCTGAGTCTCTGTCGGAACCGGTGCTTCCGATGGCACTAATACTTTAGCAATACTTTGAGAATTCTCCTCCGGAACTTGATCATCAGTTTTAGCAATAGATTCTGTTGAATCATCATTTGTAAATACAGTCAGGATATCAGGATTGTTTTCATTTGCTACTAAAGCTTCGGCAGTGACAGAAGTTCCTGCTAGAACCAAGGCGCCGGAAATAGCTGGGCCTTCCGGTGGAACTAGAGCTTCCGCTTTTGAAAGTAAATCGTCGGATGGTAGTGGCGCCTTTGCTGCGTCTTGATCCTTCAATGGAGCATTATTATCTGTACTTACAAGATCTCCTGTGGTGGTTGCACCAAAATCAATTAGTAAATCATCTTTCAAAACGGCATTCTCGTTTAATTCACCATTTGCTACTGTAGCTACTGCCATAATGGCTTCAGCTGGAGTTGGTAATTCGTTGCCAACTAATTCTTTAGTTAATGGTTCGTTTGAACAGGATTCACCGCCGGTATCGGTCATTTTGATGTTAAAAATATTTAATGGAAAAAATTTACCGGCACGAATTTTAGGTGAACGTGTTGTAAGCCAGATGTGTGTATTCTCGAATTTGGTGACGATGTGACTAGAAGTGGCACCGAATCAGCTAAAACTAATTCCAGCAGCTCCTATGTTTTCAGATATTCGGTTTCGAAAACGTTTTTAGTTCATGGCTTGCTGTGCTTTTTGGAAAACTAAGAAATTGGTGGAACTTCTAGACGAACTTTAAGAGGATTCGCTTAAAATGTATTCTGTTTTTGTTTCAAAAAGAGGTTGCGTTTTTAATTCATATTTAAATTGAAAAATAACAGTTGATATCCAAATCAAATACCGATAAGCTTTTGCAGCCCTAGCACCACGACAAAGCTTTGTTTAGTATGGACCGCCTGGTCACACTGCAAAAGCACTGATTCTCTGGTTTGTTTGTTTTATCTGTGACTTTTTGATGTCGTCTTTGATAAATTGAAAGAATCCACAGGTTATTAACATGTCAGAGGTGCGCATTAGACCGCGCCAGGTGCTGGTGCTGATCATTGTGTTCCTGGTGGTGCTGATGATGGTCCACCGGAACGGAAAGCGCACCTGCCAGGGACCGGAATTTCTGCAGGTCATGTACGCACAGCAGCAGGCAGACACGTTGCCCACGATTTACGCCATAACGCCGACCTACTACCGTCCCGCCCAGAAAGCAGAGCTGACCAGGTAGGTGAGCTAGAGCCTGGTGGCCACTGATGGTTATTCCTTTTTTGTCATCTCCATTAGGTTATCCCATTTGTTTATGCTGCTGCCGCACTTGCACTGGATCATTGTGGAGGATTCCAATACCACAACGCCGCTGGTTAAAAATCTCTTGCAGCGCTCCGGCCTGGAGAAACGCTCCACGCAGCTGAACATCAAGACGCCGCCGGAGTTCAAGCTGCAGGGCAAGGATCCCAATTGGATTAAGCCACGGGGCGTGGAGCAGCGTAACTTGGCGCTCTCCTGGCTGCGCAGCCACGTCGACGTGGACCAGCACTCCATAGTGTTCTTCATGGACGACGACAACTCCTATTCCACGGAACTCTTTGCCGAGATTAGCAAAATACAGCGTGGCCGCGTCGGCGTTTGGCCCGTGGGCCTAGTCGGCGGGCTGATGGTGGAAAAGCCCTTCCTCAACGAGGACAAAACCCAAGTGATAGGCTTCAATGCCGCCTGGCGCCCAGAGCGTCCCTTCCCCATCGACATGGCCGCCTTTGCCATCAGCATGGATCTGTTTATTCGGAATCCTCAGGCAGTTTTCTCCTATGAGGTGCAGCGTGGCTACCAGGAGAGCGAGATCCTGCGCCACCTCACCACGCGGGATCAGCTGCAGCCCTTGGCCAATGGCTGTCGGGATGTGCTCGTCTGGCACACGCGCACCGAGAAGACCAAACTCAACGCCGAGGTGGCACTGCAGAAGCAGAACAAGCGCTCGGATGGCGGCATGGAGGTGTAACCTGGACACCACATCTATCCACGCTAGCTGTACATAAGTAGCCACCCAACATCTCAGCCCTCCAAGCCAGAACTTAGTGAATTTACTTAATGTGTTCGTCACCGCACTATAAGGGGGTGTCGCCAGAAACTGTTAGCAACTACCAAGCAAAACGTGCAATAACTATATATCCTAGGTAAAAAAATGCATAAACAGTGTATATTTTATACATCCGCAATAATCAAAGAGCTGAAAATCTTTAGCTACTTTTAATGGTCTAAGATGCTTGCCTATATTTTATATTAGTTGATTATCCAAAAGACACACCAATAATGTATTAGCAAGAGTTTCCTCTTTTGTATGCCGATAGTTGTACGATGCTCAAATCAAAGTTGTAACATATCTGTGTAAAGTATTTATAAACAATGAGGAGGATTCTTTGAAGCGTTAAATAAACCCCAAATAAGATCACGTAATTTACCTCATTTAAATTATAAAAGAGTTGTTATTGGTTTTAAAGCTTTTACTCATCTTTTCAAATACTCAAAACAAAAAAATCTAGTTTCCGTAGAAATTGCATAGTTCTTTCCTCCAATTATAAGCTTCCCAATTGTGCCTCCTATTCTAAGCAAATAAAACGAATTTCTGTTCAAAATAAACATCATTTTAAGCGATTATATCGATTATTTTGTATTTTTTATCGACATACACCCTAGGAAATCGATTAAAAAGACTTGTGATTTGGATTTATAGTACAGTAAATACGATTTATTTCCCCCGTTTCAGTTTCAGTGTATAAATTACCATCAATTTTGTTTAGTTCATATAAAAAGCTACACTCTGCTGCCGAACAGAGACCATTCGAGTTGGTATTCGGAAGGCATATTTTGAATATGCAAACGACTCGTTTTTTAGATGGCGAGCAGATTCTAAAACAATTGCATCCAAATTTAAATTTAAATTGAAATTTAAATTCAAATTCATGTATATATAATTACATTGTGTCTCCTCCATGGGGATTTCGGGTACTCATTATTTCTCCGTTTGGATTTCGAGCTCAATTTGAGTTTTGTGGGTTTAGTTAATTCGATATAGCTTTGTATATAGTTTTATCGTGTATATTTATAGGTAAAAAAGCTCTGACAAGGCGCTTGACTTAACTGGCAACAGAAGCTACAAAGCTCATTGGCAAAAAAACAACAAAAAAGAAAACGACGAGGATCTCTACGTAGGATCAGGGAAGGATAAATAAAAATGCGCTTTCCTCGGGATGTACATACATACATTCGGTTCAGTGTGTATACATATATATATATTTATATTATATAATATATTATTTCATTTTTTTCTTCAATTTTTCGATAGACTTTTTTTATTTGGTTTGTGTAGAAAAAAAAAAATCTTATGAATAACTTTAAATACATTGTACATACATATAGATTTCTTTATATATCCGTTAGATTAATGCGTTTTTTTTAGGTCTCTTAACTACAATTTGTTTAATTTTTACATACATAAGAAAATACTTTTAACATAAAACTGAGCGATTTGCAATTTTTCGATGAAAATGGAAATGGAAATGGAAGTGGGATGAAAGATAATATAAATGATACGCTTTATGTTTGGCAATCTCGTAGTTGATCATCTTTCCCTAAAACTTATTTAGTTTACTTTCGGTTTAATTTTACTTTTGAACTGTTCTGTGTGTGTGAGTGGGATGAACCGGAAATGGGTAACTCATTTCCGTTTTGCAAGCAGTGCTAAGCAGTTTGTAAACATTTTCAAATATTCAAATATTTTAATTTCATCAACATTAATGTACATTGAGCATTATTCTTGTGGATTACACATTTTGGTGGTTAAGTATATGAATTACCAATAGGAAACCAAGGAGTTTTATATATTTTTGTATATATATTTATATCAACTAAATATTCAAGTCCATTTTGTTTGTTTTAAGTTTCAATTTTTTGTTTGTTTAATGTCATGTTCTAGAAAGAAATGCTCGCAAGTCTTTTGTTTCAGCGTTTTAAGTACTACGATTTTTTGTAATTCGTTTTTGTTTCGTGGGATCTGGGCTGGGGCTTCCATGCAAAACTTAATGTTTAAACTTATTTATGGCATGTTTAAGTTAGTTATACTAAAGAAATTGTTATTATTCCTTGCGGCTTACATGCATAAATCCCTTCTCTTCGCTTTAACTGCTAAATAAATGTAATTTTTTGTTTGTAAGGCATTAATTTAAGATTTTTTCTCTTGCATACATTTTATATTTAACTTAGGCTAGGTTCTCATTTCATTTTTCTCCCTCTACTTTCCATTATCCTTAATTTTTTATTTGATTCTTGTTTGTTTTTGTTTTTTTTTTGTGACTGAGGAGAAACAAAGCAAATTGAGCGATTCAAACAAAATATTTAACCTAGAAAATGAAGCGACTTGGACTTGGATGAAGAGTTATTTCTTTATCTGCTTAAAGTTCTATGTGTTAGATGCATTAGATATCGTATGTATTTTTATAGTAAGACATTTAGTAAGATTAACGCTGTGTACGAAAGTAAATAAAACCAATTTCCAGTGTGCCAATCGAATCTATCGAAAACCCATCGATATTCAAAAGTTCTCTTCTCTCCCCCAGTTATTTGGCTTTGGCTTCGGCTTCTCGCTGGATCCTTTCTCAATTTTTTGTTTGTGCTTCGGTCGGGGATCCTGGCCTTCGGTTTTGGCAATAAAAACCCTTTTTACACCGCCGAGTTCTTGCCAATTATTTCCCCACTGCGCGAATGCACAAAACGTCCGTCGAATTCAATGGTCGAGTTTTGTTTGATGCTGCCAGTGGGCGTGCGCAGCGGCTCCTTTTCGTCCCTGTTGATTTATAAAGAATTATACAGAATCATTTTAGTAAATCGGGATATTGGAAAAAGAAATGTAGAACTTCTAACTGCCAAAGGCATGCAAAGCTTGGTTTCCCACACGCAAAAAGGACACTCACCTTATAGGGTTTTTTTAAATTTATATTTTTAAAGAACAGAATTTTTAGCTGAACTACTTTTATAAACAAGGGTCTGACACTAGACAAAAAGCTCTTATTATTGAAATAAATTTGGTTTTTGAATTAGCATTGGTTTTGCCTTTTTTCACGAAGCTTGTTTTTTTTAGATGTTTAGACAGAAATTTAGACAAAATAATAAGTTTTAATTTTGTTTCTAGTTTAATTTTCTTTATATTTTATTATTATTTTTTTTATGGTATTAATGAGTGTCAGACCTTTGAAGAATAGATTTTAACTAACAGTGGCATGCAGCGAGGATGACTTATGAGCTAAATTGGTGACAGGATGAAAGGATTACAGATCATGAAAGGATAAACTACAAAGCAGAGCAAATAAGCAGATAAAGCAGTAGAGTCGGCGGATACCGAAACGGAAGCAAAAACGGAAACCGAAACGGAAACGGAAACTGAAAACTGAAACGGAGAAGGAGAGAGAGTGATATTGATAGAGAGGTACGTACAATGGCGATGTCATGGGCGAACCGCCCAGTTTGACGGGCGGCGGCAGTGGCAACGGCGACGGTGGCGGCTCCTTTACCAGCTGGCCACTGCAATAAGGTAGCGGAAAACGCCAACCATAAAGACTGCTTGGTTAGATGGTTGGTTTGGGTTCGATTTCGGTTTTTTTTGGATTTTTTTTTGTTTTTTTTGGTTGGATTTATTTGGATTTTGATTTTGGATGTGTTTTTGGTGAGTGGAATAATACATGATGAGGTTGATTTAGTATTGAAGAGAGTAGATAGCATGGAGATTGGGTATGTAAGTGACAACAATAATGAAACGATGTGTATATATGCTTGTGTGTTATGACTGGGG
This sequence comes from Drosophila vallismaia, assembly GCA_035047325.1. Classification (NCBI taxonomy): domain Eukaryota; kingdom Metazoa; phylum Arthropoda; class Insecta; order Diptera; family Drosophilidae; genus Drosophila; species Drosophila vallismaia. Next base: position 5,795,544 of record JAWNPU010000025.1, on the reverse strand, counting down.
TGTTAACAATTAACATTTAGACTGTTTTCTTATCTGTTAGAGATTCGTAAAAACCTCTAAGACATTACTTGTTTTCTTACAATTAGACAACAAAATGAAATAAGCGAGAAAAAAATGTCAGTGTTCTTTGTAATTTTTTAACAATTCGAATTTAGTGTTTTGGGGTTTTGTGTTTGTGTTGTTCTGATTTTGAATTTAATTCAATATTGCACTAAAAATAGTTGATGGCAAACGAAAAGATAACAATTTGGAATTTGTATGGATCTGGTGTCTCAGACGGATATCAGGGAATTGCGATTAAACAACAAGGACTTGGGCCGTGCATAAACCCAATTGTATTCAAAGTCCTCGCGCCTGTGAGTTTGGCTTTATTTGGATTCGTTTGTTTTGGTTAAAAATGGATGCCAGGATGGTTGCCGTGGAGGGATGGAAAAAAAACACAAGCAGAACACAAAAAGCCAATGTTAAATTTCGACTTTAATTCCGATTCGGATTTTTAGTGCAATATTCGTTTCATTTCGTCTCGTTGCTTTTCACATTTTCCAATTAAATCAAAGTTGGACAGAAAATTAGAATCTAAGAATATTATCAATCTGATTGGTTAAATGTTTTTAACGTTTTATTGTTTCTTTTAACGTGAATATACTTAATTCGGATAGGCTTTAAAGGATTTATAGAAAAAGAATTTATGAGTGTTATCAAAAGTTACTTTAGGGTGGCAAGAGAGGTAAAAAAAATGTGCAACAATATATCTTTATTTTGGGGGTTTAAAAATATTCAACAGAAAGGCAAATCTTTTTCTATCTTTTGACTTCAGATTAATCGAAATTGATCGAAAATATCGATATTTAGACAGTATGGGCTTTATAAATAACTTTATGAGAGATCAACTCAAATACTAACTAGGATTAAATACGGGTTCCAGTTTCCTGAACATTTTGGTTAAAGATAAAATATTTTTCCATAAATTTAAATCACTTTTGTATCGAAACTATTGTTTTATCGATTCTGATTGATGATATTTTCTTTTGATTATAGTTTTCTGTGCCAGAATTATAAAGAGAATTGACAGAATATAAGCTTACCTGCCCAACTTGGCCTCGTCGTCGATCTCGGAGGGCGATCGCTTGGCTCGGCGACACATGGTAGCCATGACGCCCATGTGGACGGTGACGCAGCAGAGAAGGTCCACCACGAAGAGCAGGAGGAGAACACCGCCGACGGCAATGCCCACGATGGCTGCTGAGGAGAGGACCTGTCGTTCGGCCACCTCGATAACGTCGATTCCTGTTTGTTTGGCGGTCGGATTAGAGGTGGGCGGCGCGGGATGCATAAGGATGTGCAAAGGATGCGTGGGTGTGGGTGTGGGTTTGGGTTTGGTTGGGGAAGGGACAGATGGAAATGGAGAGGGGAACAAGTGTACTCGATTAGTAAATTGTCATTCGGATTCGTAACTCTAGGTGGTATTTGGTAGGTGGTACGGTGCCAGCACCGGACTTGGCTCAACGCCTCCATTTAAAAGCTAATCTTATGATTACACTCTTCGACTCTATATAATTAATTTTTATATTCTCATATCATATTCTGTTTTTTGGTTAATTGTTTAAACATATTTTACATTTTTGTGTGTGTATTATTTTCTTTTTGTGGGTGGAATTCAAACGGAATTAGTCGGAAATAAAGGTTAAACATAAAATTATATAAAGCCAATAATAGTTATACAATAATACAAAATAATAACCAAAAATCGGGGCTTACGAAATTAATTTCAAATTCCAATTGACATAACATGAAAAGCAGTTTCAAACAAGGCAAAATACAGGGTTGTTTTATTTCCAGGGTTGTCCATATCGAAAAAGTTTTGGGGAAATACAAATAAAGCATGCAGCCAGGTGGGAGCAGGGCGGGGCAGGTCGTGGGTTTTTTCGCTCAGCACAGAGAGAGAGATAGAGATAGTGTTTCTTTTTTTTTTAATTCAAAATTTATTTATTTGGTGAGAATAGTAGTGATTGTGAGAGATAAGCAGAAACAAAAGATATTTTCAAAGTGTTGGGCTTTTACAATTGCAAAGTAAAGATTTTTCCGGCCAATATGCAAAGTATTCAAGCAGTGTTAAGCGGTTAAAACTTAGGATTAAAATCGAAGTTAATGCGTGTAACTGTTTATTGGTTTCTGGTGTGTTTATGTACATTATGTGTGTGTGTGGGGGTTTTGGGATTTATATAACGAAGGGGGAGTGGCCTAGAGTGCTGCATTGGTTCGTTTAAAACTATAAACATAATTTAAACAATTAAACATTCTTACAAACAGGTTTTGTTTTTTATAGGTTTTGGGTGAACATTTTATTCTCGAGTGGCTGTTAGTGTTTTGCGGTGCAATAAAGTAACATAAATAGACTCAAATGTTGGCTTAGGCTACACACATCCTTGTTACCTGGCGGCATCGGCTATGCTGGTGGCAACCCTATCCCAAGTCACACACACGCACTGCTTAATGTTAAAGTTGTTTCTTTATTACCCAAAATGAACTGCTTAAGTGGTAGGCTTCGTTTTCGTTATCGTTATCGTTATCGATTTTCTTTTTCTTTTGTTTTTTTTTTTTTTTGCTTACAACATTCATAATACCGTATGCATTTCGATTTTATCTTTATAGATGATCTGTGATTTGAATTTCTCGTATTTTTTCTACGGCTGAATGCAAAGAGTGCGCCCCGCAATAGACTCGACCAAAAAAAACCGTCTTCCCTTGCTTTCTTTTTTCTTCATCAGCAACGTTAGGCGGGCTGAATTATTCACTAACTATTATGTATACGACGTATGTATATCTAGACATTGTAAAGGTATAAATTTTATCTTCTGGGTTTACAATATATATATTTGGCTAGAAAATCGTTGCTGCACGTTGCTGCACGCTAAAAAAAAAACCGTGTATACAGGAATATCGATATCGAGGCTCTATTAGGCTCACTAAATGCTATTCAACGGAAGTTAAACACTAAAAAACACACTTATTTCGCATTCTGTGTTCGCACCTGGTGAGAAAAATTCGTAATTAGACGCACATAATCGCACTGCTTTAACTTAGTTACAGTTACTTATTGTCCCCTCGTAACATTTACGCGCTCAAAAATCAGAAATCTTCTAGGTTTTTGGTTTTTCTTGGAGAAAGCTTTGGCTAATTTTAGGGTGTGTGTTTAAGGTATAAAGTGTAAATGTAGTTTTGGTTTTGTGGTAACTTGTACTCGTATTTGATATTCATTAATTGCTTTCGTGTAGAATTTCGCTAAAATTGTTTATATAAATTTGGATTAGTTTAGTTATTCGCTTGGCAGTGTTGTAAAATTCACATTGAACTAAGCGGAAAGGGTATCCGGAGTCGTATGTGTGTGTTTTGCAGGTGTTTAATAAATGCTTTCACTATACAAACATACAACTAAATAACAACTTAATATTGGCTTAGTGATTAAACAAGGACACATAGGATAAGTACAATTATTATCATTGTGTAAGCAAGTTCGGTTGTAGGTTCGGTTCTTTGTTTTATTTTTTTTTTGGCATTTTTCTTTCATTTCATTAACTAGAGATTATCGTAGATTTTCTATTGTATTTCAACTTATTTTTTTCGGTTTTTCGTTTTGTACAGTTAATGGAATTGTGACCCGCCCTAGGTGATACATATATGTTTATATTTATTGATCATATTCTCTACTTGAGCACATTCAACATAACTATTCCGCTTTATCATGCTATTTTTAAGTTTAAGTTTTATTTTTTGTTTTTTAGTTTTTGTTTTTTTTTTTTTTCATAATATATAATTCCTTTTATTTACACGTTGAGACACCAAAACGGAAGTAAGTTAGAGAAAGGAAAACGCATGATTGAGACGGGCAGCGGAAGGATCCTCCTCCTCCTCGGTGCACTGCTTCCAGTCGCGGTCAATGTCCTTCTTAAGCAGTGGGCGTCGTCGGCAGCAGGATAATCGCCCAAGCACAGCACAGTGCAAGCAGTTCAACCAGGGATGGAGCAGCGAATGTAACTCCATTGGAATTCAAGGGATAGGGGTTGTCTGGATTGGTTTTTTGTACGATTTTCGGTTTGGTTCGGTTCGGTTTTTGCGGTTTTTTGCGGATTTTACAGTTTTAATTGATTTTAGTAGTAGTTGTAGTAGTAGAAGGAGTTGTTGTTGTGGTTTTTAGCACACACACAGCATAAAAGAGAGAAAAAAAACAAAGAAGAAATGTGGTAGAAGAAAAAGGAAGAAAAGGAAACACAAAAGAACATTTTTTTCTGGTTTTCATTGCACATTAAGGTTCAATTTCTATTTTTTTTGCGTTTGTTAATTTTTGTTTTGGTTTTTTATGGTTTTTTGTTTTATTTTTTACGACCACGAATTAAACACAATGTGCATGTGTGTGTGTGTGTGTTTTGATATTTTGTGTGAATTGTTAGTTGTTTGTTTTTTTGGATTACGAGTTTGTTATGCGTGTTTTTGTCTGCTTGTTGTTTCTCTAACCAAAGGGGCCAGGCTAATAAGGACTTGTTGCTCGACATGTGTACGATTTTGAGTTTGTATTAGTAATAGTAATAGTAGCTATGGCTCTAAATGCCTAATTTGATGCACACACTAAATCCACGGGGTTACGGGGTTATGGGGGTTATTCAAAAGATCTGGGTTAAGCTTAAAAGTAAGTATAAGTTGAAGCAAAAGCTGCTGGGATGTGGAGAGATTCAAGGATACGCGATAGACAGAGACGCAGGATACACAAAGAGAAAGAGATAGATAGATAGGTAGATAGATAGACAAAGAGAGAGAGAGAGAGAGAGTGGAAAGAAAAACAAACACACACAAACACAAAGGCATTCTAACAAACACAAACAAAGAAACAGACTACGCACAACAGTTACTTAAATTATTTATAATTGTTTGGGCAACAGAAGAAGACAGCAACAAAGTGGTTGAGCGAAAAAGAGACAGAGTCATAGAGATCGAGAGTGAAAGAGACAACGCAGGCATTTATAACAGTAAATTACAGTTTGATTGGTTTTCTTTGAATTTTTTATTTGAGAAACGTTTTTTTCTTTTTTTTTTCTGTTTTTATACTTATAATTGAAAAAAATTTAACTAAAGAAGTAGTCGCAGTAGTATACACACAAAATCAAATTAAATCAAATAATAATAAATGTGATAAGAATAAGAATTAAGATCTCTAGTGATAGTAATCCAATATTAAAGAAAATAACTAAGAGAGTTTCTGTTTTTCTTGTTTTTGTCAAAATTTCATCTTCATTTTGATGTTTACGTACTAAGATTTACATTTAACAGGGTTCTTGTCATACGTATGTATTAATAATATTACAATCAATGCATTTTCAAATCGAAAACTGTGATGAATGCACACACAAAAATATAAAATTATAAGTTTTATTTCATTGTTGATTTTCTGTTTCGTGTTTTCGTGTCATGTTTAGTGTTTGGTAATTATAATTAAGTAAATGCTTAAGAATGGTATTTAAAAAAAATAAGAACGTTATTAAAGATAAGCTAATAAAAAATGAATTCGCAGAACGCGCACTTCTCTCACAATTCTATACAACGTCTGTGACTTTAAAGCGCGCGCACGCATGCGCACTGCTTGCCAACTGCTTGCGCGCGCTCTTCGTGGTGAATTTCGGCATTTGAATGCGCAATTTTTTTGTATTTTTTTTTGGTGGGTGGGACGACAACACACGTTAAAATTTATTTATGAAATGCAATGTTTATCGAATGCGTTGCAAACCTTTTGCGATTAGTTTCGGCCCAGTGTAGTCCGATTAAGTTGTATGTTGTGATGTGTTTTTGGAATGTAGTACAAAAGTTATAGATCAAAATTCACAACTTACTTGGCAAACTTAATTCAAGGATTAAATGCTCTAGACAATCAGGACAAAAACTCACAAAAAAAACATGCAAAACACAGAATGTTTCAGAACAAAAGACAACAAATTTCAAATAAGTTATATAAACATAGAGCAAATCAAGAAGAATACGTTCGATTAGATTCGATAAAAACGATAATGATAAACGGGGAAGGGTTTTTTTTTCGGGGGTCGGTTTTGGGGTGACGTTACGGGGCCGATCACACTTGAGTGCGAACAGAAAACAAAAGTTGAAACGCATATGAAATAAACACTACAAAAATGTATGCAAAATTGATCGATTATATCTGGGATATATATCATATTCATAAAGTTATATATATATATATATATAGAGCAGTAAAAATTATGTCTTTATCTATATATGAACGATGTCTGGGTGTGAGTGAGTGTATATATAGAGATTTTTTAATATATATATATTCTTTTTTCATTCTTTCTTTTTTCTGTTTAGCTGGGATCTCGATAGACTCGATACGATTCGAATAGATATATTCGATAAACCAAATTACAATCCTCAAACAGTAGAGATTATAATGCTTGAAACTGGAATTATTTCAAGCATTATATTCCCGACTGTTTTGTTTTTTTTTTCGAGGATATTCAAATGGTTCGTTATTACTCTGGGGTTTCTCTTCGATTTCAATGACTTTAGACTAACATTGAGGCTAGGACACTAAGTAATGTTATGCTTATTGTGGTGGCCAGCGTAATGATTGTTGTTGTTGCTGTTGTTATCGATGTGGCTGTGGTTGTTGTCGATGTGGTTGTTGTTGTTGTGAACAGTCGTTTGTGTAGCGCACCGACCCCGGAATTGAATCCGGCCGAATAGAGCAACGTGCCGAGATTGTTATTAGCAGAATCGGACTCACCTCGTGTCGTCTTCATGATGATGGACGCCGGCGACGAATAGCCGATGGCGTTGTGCGCCTTCAGCTCGATCCTGTAGTAGGTATTTCCATTCAGTTGGGTCATCTCGAAGGACGTGGTCTCCACCACCTCGACGGTGTTGCAGTTGTTCTCCAGTTCCGTCCAAGTGCCGCTGATCTTAACGCCCTATTTAAAAATGATTGGGGGCATCAGTTTACAGTCTTCGACACTCAAATCCCTTACTTACCGGACAATACTTGATCTGGTACTTGTCAATTGGTTCGCCATTGTCGGCTGGCACACCCCAGCGTAGCTCAAAGTGATCCGAGTAGGGTGAGACTACCACCGGCTCCTCTTGGTCGTGCTGAGCGGGCTTGTGCAGCGGCTTGGGCTCTTCGGGTGCGGAGCGACGTGGCGTGGACTGCTGCTGGTTGACACCCCAGTTGCCCAGGCCCACCTGGTTGCGGGCGGCGAAGCGGAAGCTGTACTCGGTCTGCGGGCGGAGGCCTTCAACGATGTAGGGCGAGTCCGGCGACCAGCTGCGGTTATAGGCGGAGGACCAGTCCGGGTTGCGGGCCTCCTTGTACTGGACGCTGTAGGCGAGGATGGGGAGTCCCAGTTCGGTGGGCGGGCCACGGATGTCGAAGGTCATGGTGGTGGCGGTCAGTTGGCGGGGCGCGGCGGCGGCCACAAAGTCTGGAACGCGGGCTTCCTTCAGCTGCATGTCGTGCTCGGCGGTGCCATGGATGTTGGTGGCGATGCACTTGTAGGAAGTGTAATACTGCCTGGTCACCGGGTGGACGATCAGATCGCTCCGGGGTCCGGTTCCCACGATCTTCAGATTGGTGTCGTACAGATCCTTGATCTTGCGGCCGTTCCAGTGCCATTCGATGGTGGCGTTGGGGATGCCCATGACCAAACAACTCAGGTTGGCCTTACGCTGCTCCCACGAGAACACCGGCGGCAGGTCCTTCATCTGGCTAAAATCTGGAGCGAATTCCACGGTGATGTGTCCGGTCTTGTAGGCGTCGGCTCCCTTATTCCGGGCAATGCACTGGTACAGGCCGTCGTCGGTTCGCTCGGCGTTGGAGATACGCAGGGTGCCGGTGCTCTCGCCACGTTCCTCATCAAAGTTGCGCTCCAGGACAATGCGTGAGTCGTCCACCTGGATGCCGTTCGAGTACTCCTCCTGGGTGCCCCAGCGGCGGAACGTGATGGCCGGGGCGGGACGTCCCTTGGCGCGGCAGGTGATGGCGATCTCCTTGGTCCTGGATCCGGTTACATTGTACAGCTCGTAGATCTGGGGACGCACCAGGACATTTAGCTTGGTCTTCTGGTCCACTACACCGGCCCTGTTCTTGGCCAGACACGTATAGGTTCCGTAGTCCTCCTGGCTAACCGAAGAGATGGTCACCAAACCGGTCTGGGGGTTCACCTGGAAGCGGTCGGCTGTGGCCACGTTCAACTGGGTGGCATCTCGGATCCAGCTGATCTCTGGGACTGGTTTTCCTGTGGCGGTGCAGTTGGCGGCGAAAGGCTTGCCCTCGATGGCCTCCAGATCAGCGGGCAAGGACACAATCATGGGCGGAATGAAGACCTCCACGCGGATAGTGCGTTCCAGTAGCTCTCCGGTCTCGATTACGGCCGCCCGGCAGGTGTAGATGCCTTCATCGCTCTCCTGGACGTCCCTGATGCGCAGACCCTGGGTCTCCACCACATACTTGTCCCCAGTGCGGATCTAAATTTATGACACAGGGTATGGGTTAGTCGTTTATTTGATGGAAAAGCAAAGATTTTAATCTTACCGGATCTCCATTTCGTAGCCAGTCGATGGTGGGATTGGGATCAGCCTTAACTTCGCACATAACTACGTACTCCCGGCCCAGGGTCGGATACTGATTCTCCGGGGCATTTGTCCAGGTGATGGCCACTGTACAAAAAAATAATATTAAATCGAAATTAATATAAAATAAATAACAAGTTGTTGTTAAAAAACAAAACCTAAAATCAATTCCCTAATTCAATCATTAAAGATAAACCTCGGCTCAGAGGGATTTTGTGTTAACAAGGTCAGCTGTTGTTATTGATATTTTCGTTTCGAAGCTTCATGCCGATTTTTGCATGAAGCCTAAGGACCCGAAGGACTCGCAGGATTCGAGTCTAAACTCTGAGGCAAACAAATTCCTTGGCTAGGTGTGCAAATTGTTTGATTTTGCTTCGCCTTCATTTGCACTGCAGAAAATACACAGAAGGACACCCCATGACATGGAAAAATAGAAAAAAACGGAAAACCCAAGAAGAAAAATGCAAGCTAAGCACCCAAGCACCCAGGCACCCAGGCATCCAAGCTTGGCACTATTTTTCCGCCTTGGTCATGTTGACAATCCGAGCAGAGCTGTACGTGGCGTATACGTAATATAATTTTAAACAAACTGTCGGGCACATAAAAGCAATTCGAGTATCACAGGCGCAAAGTGCAAGACATGAACGCGACAATCCCCCAGTATCCCTCCCCCAGTATCCTTAGTATCCTTCCAAGGGTCACTAACGAGCTGGTCAAGACACCAAGACGACTTCCCATTGGGGGGCATGCCTGACGCATCTGACTGCCAATAAATCTTCACTCCATAGATGACTGGGAAATTGAAAATGGATTGAGGGAGCAGCATTGCAAAAGTGAAATTCCAAAATCAAACACTTACCCTCACTCAGTTCCCCAAAGAGCCAACAAAACAAACACATAAACATAGGCGTCGTGCAAAAGGGGGAATGAAACTACACAGATCTAGTGGCAAATCAAAGGCAGAAGTCAAGGCGTGAAGCGGAAGACTTAATACAAAAAATAATCAAAAGGCCTCAAAACTGGAACTAACAAATGGAAACGGATAAAGGGGATACTTGACTCTGTTGGGAAAATTAAAAGTACAGTTGTGCTTGAAGCGTAAAGTTTCCAAGAGTGTTGGAAAGTCCTTTGACAGGCAAACGGAATATTTGTTTTACTTTATTTTGTAAGTCTTCTAATGAAAATTTAAAGTTATCATTTATAGTAGTTTTTCTTGTTTTCCCAGCTTTGCAATGAGTTTTGAAATTCGTACAATTGGGTTTAAAGCATAAAAACTTCAAGTGTTGAAAAGTTCTTTGAGGCAAAAGTGCTTAAACCATGTTTATCTTAAGATCTTTCTTTGATTTCGATTTAATACTTCTAATCTGTGTGTGGTGCAAAATGTGTCCTTTTTTTTGGGGATATTTGTGTTCAAATGTTTTTGGACTGGGCAAGGCAGTCCGGTCGGTAAATCCTCTCGAATTCCCTCTGCTTTGGCCAGCAACGAAGCTGTTACTCACTATTGGCAGCCTTTCAATTTCAGTTTCAGCATATGTGGCTCAAATATTTACAGTTTATTTATAAATCAGTGTAATAACAAGCCATCTCAGTCTGTCTGTCGGCTGTCAAGCACACAAAGTATAGAAATACGACTATATATATATATATATATATATTATTTCCAAAAGTACGTGTTTGGCTGCGAATGTCCGGGGTTTTGGCAAAAGCCAAAACCAAAATAACGGAAAGTTGTGTTAAAAACATTTTCCATTTTCAGTTTTTTATTGGCCGTGTCTGGATCCTGGTGTTATCCTGTTTTTTTTTCTTCATTTTTCTACACACATACATATATATTATTCCTTTGGATTTCTTGTATTTTTTTTGCAATCCTGTCTCGACTGCAGGCGACTTGCTTACTGTGGGTGAGCACAACATATAAAATAAATAAAAACTTGCCTCTGCTGTTCCTGTCACTTGCCTCCTTTTAACCAGCACCCCCCCTTAGTCCTGCCGAGGACTCTTTTTTTTTTCTTGCTCTTTTCAGTTTTCTGCATTGTCGTAGCGTGTGAGATTTTGTTGTTCAAACACTTTTCGCTTGCTGCGTTCGTTTCTGACGTCTGATGGGCAGCAACAGCAAACACTCAGCCAGGATAACAAAAAAAACACACACACACACACAAAAAATAGAATACAAAATAAATATAAAAAGGAATAAAAAAAACACACAGCACAGACACCCACAGGAGGGGAAAAAAAGATGAACTAGTTTACGATTTCATTATTAGTTTGAACAAGGACAAGCAGCCAGTCCAGAGTCCCGCATCCCGAATACCGGTCTCGAGTCCCGAGTCCCGAGTCCAGAATCCAGGATCCTGCAGCCAGGATTCCGGATATGGCAAAGACGAAGGAGAGAACATGACTCACAACTTATTGAAAAAGTTGCTGCTGCACCAACTTATTACAAAACAACATAAAAAAAATACAAAAAAAAAGGAGGGGGATAAGTTGGGAGGAAAAGCAACAACTGGAAGGATATGGCAAATTCGATTTGGGGTCCTGCAACGGCAATGAGTTAAAATTATCGCCCTGACCAGGTTTAAATCGAAGCAGAATGTGTTTATATAAAAACAACAGATTGTTTTTTGCGGGAAATCCTAAAAGGAAGAAGAATTATAGGCAAGGAAAAAACTACAATATCCATTAGAAATGTCCTTTCTAAATCCCCAAAATGGGATCGCATGTATCATAATTAATAAATCGGAATTAATCAGTTTTGGCCATCGTCTGCATTAGAGATGAAAAGTATGCTATAAATTATGGTGAATGGAAATGTTTTGGGAAAACTGCAGAATAAACAAATTACCGAGAATTTTGTTGGGAGAAATGCAAGCCGGAAGCATGTTGTAGTGGTTATCCTTTTATTTATCAAGTGCAAACTCTCTAATGACTCCAATCAACATTATTAGGGGGCAATTACATGACCAGCCAAGGATGTCGGCAATTATGGCCCAAGTCCCAAGTACATATCTATACATATATATATGGTACACAAAAGATACTTATTGTGCTGTATCTGTATCTATATCTGTGTCTGTCTCTGTCTCTGTCTCTGTATCTGTCTCTGTGGTATCTGCATCTGAATGCGGCAAATAAATATTGAATTAGGACACTGTCTTCGTTCTTTGGTTTAATGCGCTTTAATGCCTTTAATGAATGTACGCCGAGTTGCAGTCATTGTTTGGTTCAAAATAAGTGGTAACACATACACATGCATACAAATACACACACACACACATACGAGTACACATACTACCATAATATAGATGTGCATCCTGTGAAGCGTTTCTAAACCGGAAACAGCTATTGGCACTGCTTTGCCTTCGCTTGGCTCTGCTTTACTTTCGCCTCAGGTCCTTGTGTCTCTGCTTTCTCGCCTCCCTTCTGCCCGGCGGAAGTTTGTTTTGAGCATATGCATTTATTAAAAGCATAAATATTGAAATATTAAGCTGTGACTGGCAACAAACAACGATATGTAAATATACACGACGACAGCCAGCCAGCCAGCCAGCCAGCTCGTCTTTGTTTTCCTACACTGAGAAACAATTTAGATCGGAATTCATTGTGAAAATTCCGAAATCAACGAATTTTATTATTATTTAAATTACTTTCCTTTAGCAACTAGCTCTAAGAATGTTCCCCTTAAATATTTACTTTATTTTCTCCGAGTATATAAAAAATAATGTTGCAATTTGCCTTCAACTGGCAAAAGTCTGTCTGTTCGTCGCTGCCGCAGTGTGTCTGCTTATTTGCCTAACTAAATGCAACTTGTGAGATGTCGACACAATGCCAGTTACTTGATTCACCATCGGCAGGGTCCTTACAAATCCCTTATCCCCTCTCCCTTCTCCCTTCTCACTTCTCACCCCTCTCGCATGTCCTTTCGCCAGTTCTTGAGCCATCAACCATGAGCCTGGAGCCTTGAAGGCTTCGTGTTGATAACTAACTGTTGTGTTTGAATGCTGGTCAACTCGGAATCGGCTTAAGCGAACTTAACATGCGAATTGTGGTCCGTCCTGCCGCTGGAGCTGGAGAGCTCTTAAAGTTGATAGGGTGCAAGTCAGATACGGCGAATAAATACGGCCAGGAATGTATCCTAGCAATTGTCAATACTGATTGTGTCAATTTTCGTTGGACCAGCATCTCGAATATTTGCCAGCCTGCTTGGCTGCCTGCCTGCTGCCTGCCTACCAAACGAAGCCTGAGAAACGGGAAAAGGTGGTCCTTGCAAGGCAAACAAGTTGGCCTGACATCGAATTTCTATTCAGAAGCTACGGTTCCGGGTAGCGAGTATCGGGTATCGGGCACTCGGTGCCCATATCGCCACCACTGGGTGCAAATTGATGCCCGGCAAAATATTTGATTTCATTTCAAACGCACTGGCCTGGCTCTCCCCTCCAATACAGTTTGTTCGTCCTCTAAGTCAATGGTGGAATGCCTCTACAATAAGAGAAATCTCCACATTTGCTTTTATAATTTTATTCAAAAAAATTGAAAGTGAAAGAAACCGAACTGACAACTTCATATTTTATCAAAACTCAAGCTGGAGTTCCAGTTCCAATATCTTACATATTTTTTTTCTCTGTGCATAACAGAAAAGGTCCTGCCGCTAGAGTCCAGGATCTCTCACATATCAGGAACTCTTGCATTGTTGGCTGACTATTTCTTTGCCTTTGCCATGGCCCCGGTGTATCGCTATTCCATTTACACTCCCAAACTGGATTGGTGGCAGTGCAAGGTGCAAGTAGATAGGGACACAACGAAGGACGACTACGACAACGAGGACGACGAGGACGACGAGGACGACGAGGACCAAGGCCAGTTGTTAGTGTCGGTGGTTTTTGCCTGGCGGATGGGAGATGCTGGGTGGGCGGTGCATTGAGTACGAACTTTAAATTGCTTAGAAAAATCAATCTCGTAAAAGTTTTGAGCTGCAGCGGCACTTATGTGCACTCAACTACAGAATGGCTAGAAAGCAGAAGAGAAAGCATAGAAACGGGGAGAAAGTGGTAGAGAGTCAACGAGCCAGGAAAATGTGTGCAGGTGTTTCTTCCGCCTTTTTTTTTTTTCCTCGAGCTCCTATAGCTTTGTATGCTGCTTATTGAGGAACGTGTTCTGCTTTGTATTTTTGCTGTTGTATTTGGCTTGGCGTGTAGTCCTGGTGTAGTCCTGTAAAGGTTCGGCAGGGTGGCAGGGTCTCATATCCACAGCGATTGCTTTGTAGTGGACGCATCCATTTTGTTTTAGATTCGCTTACAATGCTGCACATGTAATGAAATCCCGGCAACTGTAATTTCTTACTGCCCTGCACGACTCTCTTTCTACATTCTACTTTCTACTTTCTATTTTCTATTTTCTATTTTCTATTTTCCACAAAAACCTAAAAAGCTAAAAAGCCAAAAGCAATAGCTGTGTGCAATGTGCTGGGGACACAAATTGCTAACAAGATAAATGAATCATGCAGCAGAGGAATCACGTTGAGCTTTCCGCTTTCAAATTGCGATTACTCACAGAAAGGACGAAAAGGATCTGGCCGGCGGGCGGTGGCGTGGTCTAATCGATGGCGACAGCAAGTCAAGCATGCTAGCAATCTAATGACAAATTTGACCGCCCTCCAGCACAACAGTTCCATCGTCCTTGTTCACCGACTGGGAAAACCGTCTAATATGTGGTGTCCCTAAATAGGTATTTGTCAAATGTGCATAAAGTGGTTCCCAACAGAAGCTATTAGTTACTTGCTTGACTGAAAAAAAGTGCTCTTTTCAGTTGGTTTCACATTTTGTCAAATTGCTCGTTTCAAGTACGGGGTATCGCATAGTCGCCAAACTCCTTCTTAAAACTAAAAACCACAACTCCAAGTAATAAAATATCTTTAATTTTTTGCAAGGCTTTACTGCTCAGTTAATATTCAGATTTAAGTATCAGTGTTTAACTTAAAATTTCAATTACTGCATTTTATTATTGCCCCAAAAAGTACCAGGGGGCCCGAAGGGAAAACAAAAGCATTACATTTGTAATGTTAATAATCGTAACAATGACAATAATAATCATTGTCAGCAGGCAGACCCATCTTCATTAGCATTTTGAGAGGAATGTAATTTACAAAATACTCGTACCAGGACTCAGAATACTGAGTACCGCCCCGTATCCCCGTATCCCCGTATACCCGTAAGGACTATGAAGTAGGGATGAATTGCATAACTTACCGTAAGTTTTAATTGTGACGGCCTTCTCGAGGATCTCGGTATTTGCATAGGACGCGGTGCAGTAGTATTTTCCGCCCATTTCCACAGAGAGTGAGGTAATCATGAGGGCCAAACTTTCGCCGGGCAGCGTTTCCGTGTACATTGGTGGCTGGTTGCGTCCCGTTCTGGATTGCCGGAAATGGTGCCCACAACAAAATGGCGGCAACGGCAGCAGAAGCGGCAAGAAACGGTAATAACGGTTGTATGTGCGTGTATTAGTAAGGGCGTAATAATAATATGCATTTTTACGTGTCAGTATGTATATATGTTTCGGTATAATTATCATTATTATTATTATTTTTATTATTATTATGTTTATGTTTATGTTTATGTTAATGCTTATGATTATAGAAATTGCTGTTAGTACAGTTGCTTTCCTTTTCACTTTTCCTTCATTTGCATGCCCTGTGCGAAAAATGTGTTACGCATTTTCCACACACAACCCCCCACCCCCCCACAAAAGTTCCAAGCTCATTTACAAATATATTTCGAATTTCCAGCAAATTTGCCAGCAACTTCAATGAGAAATTCCTTTGGTTTCCGCAGTAAATGTGCATGAAGAGTGCATGAGGTCACGCACACCGCGTCTTTTTTTCAAGGAAAGGGTATGCTAAAATATAGAAAAACTACTTTTCCAAAAACTATAAATATTCCCAAAAAAAAAAAAAATACCTCCTTTTAAGCTACCATAATATATTACCAAAATTACTGAAACCTTTGATAGGATTTTGACCCGAAAAAGTTATGTTACGTGCGAAAATCGCATAAGTCGAACAAATAATTTTTGCCTCTTTCCCGATTATGCGATTATTATTTTTTTTTATATCCCCCGCCCCCCAACAAATATTATTCTCGTGTTCACACTTCACACGCCCCCCCGAAACTGTTTTGTTGGGCGTACTAATTAATTAAAAAAGTTTCTCCTGGCTCCTGGTAGAAAACTAAATATGCACATTGAGGCGGTTATAATTACGAATTTCCAGAGCGAAAAACAACAAAATCGAATACACTTCGAGAAACAAGAGTATAGAAATACTTGTAATGTTAGGATAAAGCCAATAACTGAATGAAAATGAAGATGAGCTTGTTTGTTCTGGTTGAAAGGATAAGGGGGTGCTTGATTGGAATATTTTTCAAAAGCTATAAAGTCGATGCTGCAGTGAGAAAAATGATCTAAGGTTTAGATTTATGGAAATCAAATGAAATTATACGATGCTTTCCGAGATCCAATTATAGAGCCTGAATATGAATTAATTCTTAAAAAAGTTTATTTTATTCTATTTTCTTGCCGTGATATCTTTTCCGTTTCCAATGTGAGCATTTCAATTTTGACAAACTCTCGTCTTCGATATTTTTCCTCCTATTTTTCTATTGGATTTTTTATTTTTTATTTTTTTTTGGTTTTGGTTTTACTTTTGTTTTTACGACTGTAATTGGTTTTGTATATGTGCGCCTGCCTTGGTTTGTTTGCATTCGCAGGCACAACCTGCGTTCGATTTGCGATTCGCAATTGTTTGGCAGAAATGCAAAAAAAAACACACAAAACGAGTAAAAAAATAGGAGAAAAATAAGAGCTTCTTGTTTGCCTTCTACACACAGACACACACACACACACACATCTGTATATATACAAAATGGAGGAAAACCGTCATTGCAGCGCCCAAAATTATGCTAACAAAAGTTGTCGACGCAGAATAAAAAAAAATAAATAAAAAATTGCAATCCTTCCAGCTTCTGCTGGGAAAACCGCAGCGGGACGGAATATCTCAGAATGCCGGGGGAACCTCCATCCATCCAGGGGCTAGGTGGAGCGAAGACATTGTGCAAAAAATTCTCTGCATATTTGCGTTGGATTTTTAATATAGCTTCAAACCCAAACACACACGCGGAAAAAGTGGCGGAAAAAAAGAAAAAAAAATAGACAAAAAAAATAGGGAAAAAATAGAACCTTCACGTATGTAAAAATCAAATTTTTCTCTTTTCTTTCGTTTTTTTTTTTTTATTTTATTTTATTTTTTATTTGGCGTTGATTGTCTCTTGGGAAGCAAACGCCCATCGGGTTGGGGGCGTGGCGCCTTGGGGTCGCTACCATCGCAATTTCGACGTTTTTTATTGCATTTCTTTAGTTGTTTTCGTTTTTGTTGTTCGCTGTTATTGAATGTCGCGGGGCCACAAGGGGTTAAACGCTCGCCTAAGACCAGGACCAGGACGAGGACCAGGACCAGGTCTGAACTCATTTCTCTTTGTCTGGGTTTTACGCCTTCTTACCAGATTTTTATTGATCACTTTCCCCCCTCCAGAAAGACCCTCATTTAAGACACTGTTTTGGACCCGAAATTGATTTCAAAATTCAAGCTTAAAAGAGTTCAAAAGGATCCCGGCATCATTATCTTTTCGATTAAGCCCTAGCCCGAGGCCTCGAGCCGCAACAATTCGAGCAGTGAATGGCCACAGAACTATGCCGAACTTAATCGTTTTAATTAAGTTCGGGTCCAGTTTTAAACGGGGACTATGACCAGGCAGGATGGTGTCCTGCCCCGGCATTTTCTGGGCCCAAAATAGAACGTATAATGGCCTGGTACTTGGTTGGGTTTTTGGCAGCTTAATTACATTTCGCGCCTGCAATGTATGCAATGCAGGGCAGCAAAAATGCGATGCGTGGGAGTGGGTGTGGTCCTGGGCGTGGCACTCGTTTTTTGATCGGGAAGGGGGGAAGACGCAGCCAGGGCCACAACAGAAGCCAAACCAAAACGGAAGCGAAGCGAACCAAAAACCGAAAAACCAAAAACCTAAAACCAAACTGAGCCAAACACAAAACAATCGGCAGTAGGCAGGAAAAACCTGGAGGACTCCGTCAATGGAAAAAGGACATATTTGGGACGGGTAGGGCAGGGTAGGGTAGGGTTGCCAGGTCAACCTTTTAAATGAGAAATTGCATTTGCTTGTGCGTGAGCGGAATTGAAAGGCTGCCAAGCCACCAGGGTTGCCAAAGTCATAATTAAAGCAGAGGGAAATATGGTAAATACTGGGAAAGGGAAAATTGTAAATTTAAAAGATAAACGAAATTCAGTAAATTATTTACTCAAAAGTGTCAGAGGTCAGGCGTTAGGGGTCTGGGGTTAAATACCGGGTCAGGTATGAAGCCTGCGGTTTGGCCACGCCTCTTGCTTTATTCTTTTCGTTCCACCTGCTGGCAAATTAATTAACACGATTTCGCTTTTTACACGCAGACACTCTGCAGGACTCACACACACCTGAGAATGAGATTTCGATCTGAATATCTGAATGACTTGAAAATTCTCTGCTTTCACTTCACTTTCTCTGCTTTCAAGTGTTGGAAAGGAGGAAAAAAAAACTTAAGAATGGAAGAAAATTAATGCTTTTTATTAAGAAATGATGTAAACTATGCAGAAGCTTTATGAAGTCTTGCTTTGAAAAATTCCTAATCCTAATCCTTGAAATGAATGCGGTGTTAGTACAACAACTAGAAGGACAATTGCATGAGGTTGTGTGTGTGTGTGTGTGTGAGTGGCTGGTTGTGTGTGTTTGTGAGTGCTTATGTGTGTGTGAAAATGGAAAATGGCAAAATGCTACTCATAATTGGGGCCTGGACAAAATGCATTTGCTTTACAATACAGCGCGATGAGTTAAACGAACGAACAAACAAGAACAAACCAAACAATAAATCATGCCAAATAAACGACAATAAATGGTCAAGCTATCAGGATTACTACACAACTAAAAAAAAATGGTGTTAATCCGGGTCACAAGATTCGTCACAGTCTGACTTTCGGTTTTGGAGTTATCGTCAAAAGTCAATCAATTTATCGATAATTTACGGTCAATGATGATGTTTTGTTGCGGTTATATTACTGGGTTACAGTTTACGCTTGCAGTTGCTGTTACTGTTTACGGGTTTTTACTGTAGGTGGATAGTTTTTGCTGATCTGATAAAGCTGATCTGCGGCACTTACAGTTTCTTTCTATTGCCCTTGGAATCATAGAGTGGATCGTAATTGGCCCTACAATACGATAATCGATAATCGATATAAAAAGTAGGTAAGTGTTTTCGTGTAATTTTTGGTGTGTGTGGTGGAAGTGGTGTGTTGTGTTGTGAGTGTTTTGTATTCCATGTTCCAGGTGTAGTTTTGTGTGTGGTTTTTGTTTGACATAATTCCAATATAAACAAAAATTATAGGACACCCATAAATGGAGTGCAGATTTTTTGGGTTTAATGGTTTTTCTATTATTTTTGTTGAGACTTACGGTTTTGGCAGGATGGTATTATTGAGATTATCCCTCCATTGCAAATCGGCCACCAAAGCTGCTTCCGGGACTCGAGGACGACAGGTCAGGATCAGGGGCTTTCCAACGGGTTTACGCTGTACTTCCTGTGTGGGATAAATCTCCAGCATTGGCTTCTCTTCCGCTCTGTTTAGATCTAAAAGAATAGATTTTTAAAAGAATAATTTAGAACTTTCTGCATAATCTTAGTGATATTATTGCTTGATCTTTGTAAAAATCGCAAGACTCAAACCTAATTAATAGCAATTATATTATATTTTTTGTTCAACGCTTTAGTCATCGGTCTTTGTTTTCATTCTATCTGTTCTTTTTCCAAGTGACTCATTTGCACAGGCGAGTAAATTTAAATTAATTTTAATTGCCTTTGCCGCGGACACACACAAAGGGTTAAACGGGGGAGTGGCATGTGCCCAGCTGCCAGCTGGGAACCTTTGTAATTTTCGCCTCCGCTCATTATGCACATAAAAATTCAACGGGTGTGTGTACGTTGGAGAGAGGCTCAATTAAATGAAATTATTCCAGCGAAATTCCAAGAGAAATTCAATCGAAATTCGTAGATAACATTTTGTCGTGAATATGTAATCGAAATTAGTGGAGCGCACTTGCAACGTAACTTCCTTTCATTAAGAATTTAATAAAAACATTTTGTTCATTTTTTACTCAAAAAGAATTAAAAATTGAAAGAGGATTCAAGAGGATTTCCTCTGTCACTTGTTACGTTTCGATAAATTGTTTAATAACGATACATTTTTACGATAAATTTCGATAAATCTATAAAGGATACGACATCTTCTTTTGTTAAACTTTCTTTTTTTTAATAAAAGTTCATTGATTGCAGAGAGACTGTAGAGTGTTTCTGTTTCTTTAGTATATAAAAGCTAGGAGCTTATTATTCTCTATTATTTTGTGTCCCACTATCAGGATGGGGCTCTTTGGAAAACTTACTCCTTGGCTAAGGCTAAAGTTGGCCATTGTTCATCTGGCTAATTACCGACAATTAAACGCTCATGAAACCCTTTGTTATGACTTCATAGCAAAAGTGGCCAGAATTGAGAAGTAAGAGAGAGAAAATGGCACTTTTAAGTTTTCAGAGCCAGCCCCCAACAAGCCACCACCCTGAGCTCGCATTTTCATTAAAATTAAAAGGCTTTCTGGTCATTTTCTTTGACATTTTATTGGGGCAGTTGCAACAGTTGACTTGACTCGGATAGAGTTGTCCTCGTCCTTTACTTCCGTTTTTTGGTCCTGTTCTTCTAATGGCCAATGTCCGCACATTTGTTTGAGGACTTTATGTGGTCAGCATTTGGCTGAAGATTAAAGTGCTTGGCCAGGGGTGGCGCGTTAAGGTTGCACCACCCACCACACACCAGCTATGGCAAGGATGTCTTTGTGCTTTTTTTTTTTGTCAAGCTGCAAGTGCCGCACACAGTCGAGTGCATAAATAATTTAATGTAAACGAAGCCGCGCACATGGGTGGCTATTTTTTGCTATCGTTTTTTTTTGTCTGTCGTATCTGTCAGTGGGTCGGTGGCATGCAACAGAGTGCATTAAACTGGCCCCCAGCCTCCGTACTAAGCCCCCCGTTCTGGGGGTCCATCTCCGGTTCCATCTGCAACTCGGGCAAAATTAAATATGAGAAATTTATGCGACGTTGCCTTTTCGCATTGCAATTAATGCAAGGCAACAAAATGGCGGCACAAACTATACCACCAACTACACCACCAACAAAAACAACAACAACAAAATGGGGGAAAACTATTAAAAATATACAAAGTAAAAGAAAGGCTTTCCAGCAAAACAAAACAAAAAATAATAATAATGAAAAGTTTCAAGGGGGGAGGAATTTTTCGAAAAACTTTTGTAAGAAGCAATAATCCAAATGCTCTTTTTTTTTTAATTAAATTTTAATTAATAAATAACTAACTAGGAGAAAAACATGTAATAAACATTGACTTTTAATCTATTAGGTGTTTTTTTTTTTTTGTGTGTAATTGGACCATTTTATTTGCCTTATTTGCCATTTTAATTCACTAATTAATCGGTAATTGATTAATGGCTTAAATTGCTAATTTTTAATTTGTTATTTTCAACTCATTGACTATTGATAGTTTTTGGTTGTGTTTGAAATAAATGATCTGGGTTATCCTTGTTTTTTTCTGGTTCATTTAATTGATGGCCTCGTTTTTCCCTTTATTATTCTTATCCTTTGGGACTGGTTTTATGCTTAATTTATATTTATTTTATTTTAAATGCATTCTGCATAAATAAAGGCGCCAACACACACATGTGAACATATTATCTTTCTACCTCTTTGAGTCCACGATTTTCCACGCTTTTCCGCATTTTCCCCCGCCATTTTCCCCAAGTATCCTTTTTTTTTTTTTTTTTGCTTTTCTGGCGCCGCATAAATAAACAAGCGGTTAAGAATTATCGCGAGCCTCTCGGGAAAACAACAGTGCAAAAAATACATTCATATACAAAAAAAAAATATATATATATATTGTATATATATAGGACGTATGGGGTGGTGTGGAGCATGTAGGCGTGGTGGTGGCCAAAGGACATTTGGTCTCCTTGCGGAGTCGCGCGCGCAATTAATTCATTGCACCAGGCCAGAAAATATTGTTGAAAAACAATTATGGTAAAAACTGTACATTAAAGTGAGTTAAATCCTGAAAAGAGACAATTACTCCTTTGATAGATTGGTATTTGTAAACAGGATAACAGGATATACTGGATATTATGCTAATATATAGCTCGAAGGAAAGGTTTATCAATGGGAGAAGTATCGGGTATCTTATAGCCTGAAAATCTAATTAAATCCATTGATTGCTTTTATTTTTCTTTTATTTTTCTTTTATTTTATATATATAGTATATAATTTGGTCAGTTCCTTATTTTATTATTCCTTTTAGCATTTGCTTTGCTTTCGTTTGCTTTTTTGTTATTTTTTTTTATTGCTTCTGGCCGCGCAAAAGTTAAAATTAATATTTGTTTGCTTGAAAGTTTTTGGCGCTTTTTCGGCCAGAGCCAGAAAATGTTGATTTATGTAATCCTCCCACCGAAACCATCCACCGAAAGTTAGTTTTTGAATTATAGCGGCCATCCCAGCCTCTGACTATATATATATTTTTTTATTTTTTATTGCCACCAAATGCTTCACCTTCTGCCGGAGGCGTGCTCAAGTGGGCGTGGCTAAAAATAGACATTATCCGCAAATCGAGAGCAGCCTAAATTTACACAAAAACCCACTCGAAAAAAAAGAAACGCCCAAGATCAAAGGTATCGAACGATGCCGAAGGTTGATTTTGGGGCCGTAAGTCGGTTAATGGGTTAATATATATAGACAAAGTGGTCAAAGGATAACAAGGATGTGGCACAGTGAGTTTTATTTTTGGTCTTGGTTGAGGCTTAGGAAAGATTTTTGAAAGGATTCTGACAGTTTCTGTGAAATTTTATTTAAATTCAAAAGCAAGATTTACAAAATATTATTCTTAAAAAATAAACCTAAGCAGATCTAGAAAAGAATTGCAAATAAATTAAGAATTAAATTTTCATTTTCTGTTATTTTTTTGGCTTTAATTAGCCTGAAAGCTGGGGTGTTACTGTTGCCTTTTCGGGCCATTCAAGGACGAATTTATTTTCACAATAAACCGCCACCCGCCACCCAACCACCCACTAGTAGGACCTCCCTTCATCCTGCTACCCCTTGTCTGCAAAACATGTTTGGCATATTTGATGGCATTTCCTTTAGGCATGCATGCGTGCCACCAAACGATTGCAGACATCCTCGAACCATGTGGGAGCCACCTCTGGGGGCAGCTACAGCTACCCCCCCTAGAATCCTCACCCCTTGTGTGTTTTATTTGCAGTCGTTATAATATTTTCACGTTATGTTTTTCCTTGCCTCCCTGCCTTCCCTCTTCTTCTCTGTCACATCAATTTCCTTTATTTTTTTAGTTCGCTTCTCGCTTTGGCGTCAGACATGTTGCATACTTTTGTGCCGTGGCGACAGGGTCCTTGAACAAGAACCACTGCCACATCCTCCGGATGCGCTTGTATTTCTTTTCGGCATGTATGCCTTTTGAATTTTTAAATAGGCCACGAGGGAGGCCAGAAGGAAGTCAGCGGCATTGACAGTTGTGCTTCGGTTTTGCTACTCCTTGAAAAAATTATTTACCAAGGGTAGATCGGTATCTATTGAAAGCAATGATATAGTCCAAGGTGTGAGTATCTTAGTAATGGGTATTTTTGTAGTCGCATCTTGGAATTGGAAAAGCATTTTTGGTTTGATGCTTTCTTTTCGGTTTTTGTGATTTGACTTGAAATCTTTTTGTGTGCACTTCAAGTCTGGCTCAAGTGGGGCTTTGACGAGCCAGAAGATGGGCAGAGAGACGTGGCTGGATGGGCAGGGAGGCGTGGCTGAATGGGCAGGAAGGCGTGGCTGGATGGGCAGAGAGGCGTGGTTGGATGGGCAGGAGGCATTTTACGATTGTCGCCGTCTGCGTCTGCGTCTGCGTCTGCACGGTAATTGCTGCCATTTGCACGCTTCAGATTCCGACGCTATTTACATACGAGGTACGAGGTACGAGGTACGAGTACAGGGAACCCTAGAAATATGGGTCTATTTGGTAATCAGCCAACCTGAGTCAACACTTGTGTCTGCCACTTGCGGCAATAATAGAAATATTAATACTTAATGTGGATGACAAGGAAACAAAAGAATGTCAAGGTTGAGATTTCATACTCTTTAGTTTCGATTGATTTCTAAAACTAATTAATCTAAAACTAAATTTAAGCCAAAGGACATTAAGATTGAGTTTGACGGTTTTTTATAGCATACTTTTCTGCTGAATCAGAGTTTGATATTTCAAGTCCTTTCTGTTTCCAATGTTTCAAAGAAATAACTATTTAATAACTAGTTTTTTAAATATTAAATGAATGAAAAAAGCAAAACCAAGTCTAGACTCAAAGTTCAGCAAAATTCAAACATTTATTTGATCTTCGAATGGGTGGGTTGGGTGGCTGCAATAATAATCATTATCATCAGCCATCATCATCTCATTTGGAATTGCCTGACTGGGGGAACAATTTATATTGTTGTCTAATTGGAGCAAAATGTTTGCGTTTGTTTATTCGCTTTCGGTTATGCACTTGAAAAAAGTCAGCGACCCAGAAACCCACTAGCAAGTCAAGTCCCATCCCCTGCCTCCCCTTTCTCAAGTCTCAAGTCAATTGGCAGCCAATGGTTATACAAATGAGGTCATTATTGTGGCAACTAGCAACTGGCAACTGGCAACTGGCAAGTAGCAAGTGGCAAGTGCAACTGGCAAGTGCAACGGAGATGTCAGAGCTCTAAAGTGGCGACAAAGTAGTTAAAGTTTTTATCTCTTTGTTACCCCCATAGATATTCCTCGTATTCCCCATTGCCTTGGCTTTCAGTTTGGCTGAAAAAAAAGCAAAAAAAAATTACAGAATGCCAAATGAAAAGTTGATGAGCATTGAACAAGGAGAGCAGCAGCTGTTACACAGAAACAAAAAATATTAAATAAATATCAAATTGCAACAAATTCATTTCTGACACAGTTTTTTGGGAATATTTTTGACATTTTTCAACCGATTTGGAAACTGTATACCATTTCGGAATAAGAACTTCAAAGACCTGCGATCTGCATCAAAAGTTTCAAGAAATTAAAAAAAAAAATTTTTTCGATTTTTTGGCAAAAAATCATGATGGTACCCCTTTCAAAATTCGTAAAAAATAGGTCGAAATTTTTGTTGTTCGATTTTCAAAATCCTTGAATGCAGATCGAAGAAGAACGAAGTTCTGATTCCAAAATGGTATTCCATTTCAAAATCGGTTGCGGAATATTTAAAATATGAATAAAAAAGTGGAAGAAAAGCCTCAAAATTACACTGATCCGATTTTTGGAAAAAATTATGGGGAGATTTCCCCTTAATAAGAATATTTTCCCTCAGTGCAATTGCCGCAAATTGTTAAACTGTTGAACAAGTCGAATGGCAAACTGCTAAGTAAGTCCTTGGCACTTGGATGCACAGGCTTCCCGAAACTGCAAGGATAATGTTAAGGACGGCCAAAGGATTTCCACCCAATGACAGCAAAATGAGGCACGTACTCCTTGGCTTGGAAACAGCTTAAAACATGGCACAGATTTACGATTTAGCTTTTGTAATTGAATCAATTCACGTGTTCACGTCTTTTCTGTGTTTTTTTTTCCAAGGATTTTATTTACCATAAAAAAAACCGTTTCAAGACCCGAAAATATTTGATCGGATTTTGGAAAGAAAGGAAAGTCTTTTGTTGCATTTTTTTTTCGATTTATGTCCCAGCATCCATTAGTATCAATGGGGATTTGGTGTTCACCTTTGCCAGATTATTTTAGATTTTTGATTTTCGGGTAACTCGGGTTTGAGAGTTTGAAGAGCGGCTTGAAATCCATTTTTAAATCCCTGCCAACATGGAAACGGTTAACCACTTGCCTTTACTACAGCTTTGAACCGAAGGACCCCTTCGGAGCATGGGCATTCCTAATCCCAAGGATTCTGGAGAAAAAACTCTTAGGCTTACTTATGGCAGGGAATTCCTACCTCTACCTACACCTCCCTCCTCGCTAACCAGGCTCTGACTTTTCGGGTTTGTTTAAAGTTTCCAGCGACGAAAAAATAGAAGGGAAGATGAGTACAACCAAGAAAAGAAAAATAAATAAAAGCCAACAAAAGTTTTGGAAGCATTTTTTGAAGAAATCGCAAAAAAAAAAAAAAAGAAAGGAAGAGTTGTAACTTTTGGCTTGCAGGCGGTGCTGGCTGTGCTTTTGGCTTAAACTTGCTAGCCAGGAAAATGTTGTAGGCCAAGAAGGATGGGCAGGGCAGGGCAGGGCAGGGGGCGGTCTGAAACACTTTGCGAAACATTTTATGGGCCAGGACATGCGGAGGATGCACAGGAACTGTGACTGGGACTGGGACAGGGACAGGGACAACATGCGCCCAAAAAACTAACTGCTTACTTAACAAGACATATTCAAGCACTTAAAAGCAAAATAAAACGCCACCAAGACCAAAACTACCAAGGCAAGACTTTCAAAGACTGAAATTCCAAAATAAAAAAGGGATTGGGGTGGAGAAATGGTAAAAAGTAATGACACTTTTGACAGACAAGACCATAAGATCCAAAGAACTACATTTATTTTGTGGTTTTTTGAGATACAAAGAAACTAAGATACTTGTTTGTGGAAATTAATTAAAAAAGATTTAAATAAAGGAAGTTACTAAAAAAATGTACAATTTTTGTTCTTAATTAAAACGAATTTCCTTTCAGTGTCAACGAGGTGCAAGAAAAGAAAGCGGTGAAAGCATATTCTTCGCTTTTCCCTCGGAGGTCACACACATTGCGTGATTGCGTGTTTTTTTTTTCTTCCTTTTTTTCCTCAGATTTTTTTGTGGATTTTTTTATTTTTTTTTTGTAGGTCCTCATCCTGGTCGGAACTTTATCAGCCAAGTTTACTTAATACGCAAAGTAAGTTAAAAGCAAGCGGCGATGACGGCGGCGACGGCCAAAAGTTTTACGCGCATAATAAGCTCAACTTCTGATATTTTTTCTTCTACATTTTTATTCCGCATTTTTGCATATATTTTTTTTTTTCTATTTTTATTTTCCAGAACCAACTTTCAGTTTCAAAACTTAATGCTCAATATCCAAAGCATTGCCCTTTACTTTTTTTCGGTTCTTTTTTTTTTTTGGAGCGGAAAGTTCCTTTTAATATGAAACGTTTTGTCCACCGCAGTGCCAAAAATGTCGCCCTTTTGCCAGTTTTGCTTATTTTTTTTCCGAATTTCTCTGAATTTTCCTGAATTTTTATGTTTTCTTCATACTTTTTCGCTTGATACCTGATGCATTCTTTGCTGTGATTGAAAAACTTTCCGGAAGCTTGGCGCGAAAAGTCGCGACTTTGATATTTTCATAATAGATTGTTTGGGGAGTTGGAGAGCTATTTTTGGCCCTTTTATGTTCAATTTTTAACTCCAATTTGTTTAAATTCTTAGAAAGAAGTTTTCCTTGTTTTCCGGTGGTATTGGACAAGTTTTCTTTGCTGATTGAATGGAAATTATTATTGGAAAGGTCTAGAAAAGCCTAAATGGCCCACGACGATCTGGAGAGTTATATATCTCTGGTACTTTACCTCCGATCCTAGAGCGGAATAACTTAAAAGATTCGTGAATCGATTTCCTATCAATCTGCATCAAAATCTGGAAACGAAATATTTTTTCGATATTTTTCAAAATTTTGTGGGCTAAACCCTTTAAAAATCCGATTTTTCCGATATTTGACGTCTTTCCACAGCGATATCTTCCGCAATTCCTATTCGATTCTTGAGCGGAATACCTTAAAAGATTTGTAGATCGATTCCCTATCAATCTGTATCAAAATCTGAGACCAGAGCATTTTTTGAATTTTTTTCCACATTTTCTGGAACATATTTTCTGATAATCATAGAAATGCTTTCTTCTGATTATCATAAAAATGCTTTGAAAGCACAATATGGCCACACTAATGGCTATATCTCAGCCAAAATACATCCGATTCTTAAGCGGAATACCTCAAAAGAATTCTAAATCGATTCCCTATCAATCTGCATAAAATTCTGAGACCAGAACTTATTTTGAATTTTTTGTCACATTTGCTGGATCACATTTTCCCTTTGAAAATCATTAATCATAAAAATGCTTTGAAAGCACAATATGGCCACACTAATGGCTATATCTCAGCCAAAATACATCCGATTCTTAAGCGGAATACCTCAAAAGAATTCTAAATCGGTTCCCTATCAATCTGCATAAAATTCTGAGACCAGAACTTATTTTGAATTTTTTGTCACATTTGCTGGATCACATTTTCCCTTTGAAAATCCTAAATCATAAAAATGCTTTGGAAGCACAATATGCCCGCAGTGATGGCTATATCTCAGCCAATACACATCCTTTGGATTATTTGGATTTGAAAGTCTAAATCGCTTTTTAACAAGTCCCACAAAAGTCTATTGTGTTTTCATTCGATTCTAATAAACTTCAAGTGTTTATTTTTTATTAATAACGATTTGTTTAAAAAGTTTGTTAAATAAGATTTAGAAGATAAGAAGTTTATAATATTTTTTGTAATTAAAAAAGCCCAAAACCTCTATAAACCGAACTTGGAAATAGTGGGAATAATATTATGGTAACTATGATAATAACCAAGCTTTTGGCTGAAACCCTTTTAAGATCTCGTTTTTAGCCTAAATTTTTATGGATTTGATAATCTATATCTATTCTTCTGAATCCTCCCCTAGATCCATGATTTCTTCCAGTTTTCCCAGTATTTTTCCCGCAGAAAATTGTTCGATTGACTGAAACCCTTTGACACCCAATTTTTATTCAGATTTTTATGGATTTGATTACATCTAGATTAATGTATTTTCCGAAATCCTCCCCTTAAATAGCATATAAATCTGGGAATAAAATATTTTTTGGAAATTTTTCAACATTTTCCTGATGGAACCCCTTTCAAAAATCGGGTTGGTATTCGAATTTCATATTTTTCTCAAGTGATAAAAGTACCAGGTATCATATATTCATTTACTTGCATGAAACCAAAATAAATACTCTGTAAATGAACAATTAAATATCAATTTGATGAACTGTAGACAATCGCGGCATGGATGGCCCTTGACCAAGGGAATACGAGTATCTTTCCGCTTTCTCCAGTCTCCAGTCTCCGGTCTGTGGTCTCTGGTGTCTCGGCTACTCACTATTTCTCTGTGGCGCCGTTCAAAAGTTCAATTGCATAAATTAACCAAACGTACATACATCTATGGCGTACGGCGTACTCGTATATATTCCACATTGGACATTCTGCCAGAACCACAGAATTTGCCCCAAACCCCAGGGTTTCCTCTGCATTATTGATGCATTCAATGACAATTCGCGGTACTGGTGGTACTGGAGGGATGGATGGAGTGGCCAGTAAGGGGTTTGGGTTGGGGAGGCAGGACGGTTCGCCAGTGAACTCATTAAAATGCCATTTAATTAATCATCGCAGTAGCGACGACGATAGAGACGACGACGGAGGCGGAATGGAGGAAGCCAACCAAATGCTATAATTCAGCACTTGCCTCTAATTGTTATTGGGGGCTCTCCTCCGGGGAGAGTGGGGTAGTGGGTGGCTGCACCCCCGATTGATTCATTCTCGTGCTCTGTCCACTCATTAAACATCGCCAAGTGCAGCTGCAGCATCATCCACCCATCATCCTCATAATCATTATCATCCATCAACGCGGCTTTATCATCATTGTCATCCATTCAAATTTCATCCTTTTTTTTTTAATTCATACATGAATATTGCCCTTGCCTGGGCAAGGGATACCCTTTAATTTAGTCACTGATATCGCGTATCGTTGGCCGACGCTTCAACTCCACCTTCCACATCCTGGAGCCGTGGAGGAAATGGAGGACATGGAGGCTTCCAATTATCTGGGCAGCTTTTCGCTCAATTGGTTCTAGCCACGGACTACACTGGGCGAAATTCGTTGACTACTAAATACTACCATAAACAGGGGTTATCTTTCTATTATTGGCTTCTTTTTTTCAGTGCATCCCCGCTGGCTTAGTCCGAAGGCAGTCAACACTTGGCGAATTGAAGCATAAGCGTTCGAGTCCGAGCCTGATAGCCGAAGCGAGCCATCAATCAGGTTATCAATCAAATTTGCCACTCCCCCGGCCCCGGCCCCGGCCCCGGCCCCGTCCAGACCGCCCCCTTCCATGGCCCCTATGATGATCGATTTCTGGGCTACCTGCCCTGCTGCCACGCCCCATCCTATCCCCCAAGGGAAGTGCAAATTATGCAGCCCGACGGGGACCATCGATCAAAAATTCCATGAACGGGAAACGGCCAAACGGGAAAGGGAACAGCTGGCCAGGATTCCTCTATCTGCTGCTGCGACTCTCAATTTTTTTTTGCAGTCATAAATTTTGG
Source organism: Drosophila vallismaia (assembly GCA_035047325.1). Lineage (NCBI taxonomy): Eukaryota > Metazoa > Arthropoda > Insecta > Diptera > Drosophilidae > Drosophila > Drosophila vallismaia. Next base: position 5,765,304 of record JAWNPU010000025.1, on the reverse strand, counting down.
TCTTTGATTTGCCTTCCCATCTCTTTCCCACCCTCCAACCAGCCATCTCTTTCTTCTTCTGACCGGTTTTAATTCTTGGCTGCAACGTTTGCATTTGGGATTCGGAATTCGGATTTAGGCCTCGACTTGTGACGCGGGAATTGAGCTGTCGCCAGGCCAGGCCAGAAAATGATGGATCGGCAGCCAATAGGGGCGGATTTAGATATAGCTAATATATACCTATATATATATATATATATATATATATATGTACAGTCTGGCCATAAGCCGCCTAAATATGACAGATGAGCCATTCCATCCATCCGACAGCCAATTTTCATTCTCAATGTCAATTTGCATTCAATTGAAAACTCAGATTGACTTTAAGGGAAAAGACAACAAAAAAAAATGGAACTCGGATTTGTAATACATAGGGATTATTATCTGATAAATGATGAGGTTTTTATACCGATTTTTTCGGGGGTTTTTAGTTAGTTGAAAGTTGGCCTTTTTTTAGGTCAAGTTCTATTCGTAGATTTCTTTTCACAATTGAATTTGTAATGCAACTCTGTTGAAACATAAAATAAATCTATTCCTAAATGGCTTTCAATTCCCAGGGAATTCAGATTAATGAAAACGATTACATTTGATTGATTCCCAGACCAGAGGCAGAGGCAGAGAGTATAATCGCTTATCAGGTCGAGCCTGGACTGGAATGGCCAATAAAAATGATATCGAATACCATCAACTGGCAAATGGCCAAAACAATGGCTCAATGGCAACATTGTTAGCATTCAACATTAATGTCTTTTCATTTGCATTCGCAATACAAAGTAACGACAAAGTAAGAGTAGAAGATGCTGGGCTACTCAACATTCTGAATGTTAAATGTAAAATGGGGTTAAGTGTCTCGGTCTCGATGGAGAGAATTTCTCATTGTCTCTGGTCTATTCTCAATTGCCTGAAATATTGGAGAGTATCCAATACAAAGTACTCGTAGTGCCCATCCCCATCTCGATCCAATCGTAGAGCTAAATTAACACCATCACACAAACTAATTGACTTCAATTAAAACAAATAATTCCACAACTGGCAGTGCAGATGCAATTGTTGACTACTAGATGATGTCCAATGGAAAAATTCAAGTTGAAAAAAAATGTATACCAAAAAAAAAAAACAAACAGAAGATCTCCATATTATTTTAATTTAATTAGTACCATATTTCAGAGCAAACAAACTATACATTTTTTAAAAGATTGTTCAAATGCATTGCAAATATTCGAATTCCATCAATAATGCCTCTTACTAATGCAACCTTTTAGTTGCTCCTCCAAATACTTCTAATAAATTAAAAATATTTATCTAGCAGAAGAACCCTTTGCATCCTTTGCATCCTTTACATTATATTTTGATGAGCTTATAAAAATGCAAACATGCAAACAAAAACAGCAACCAATTTGAACGTTTATGAACTTTTTGTCCACAATGAAATTCATGGCAAAACCTACATTGGAATTTCATTTAATTTTTTTGGACAGGGCCGTAGATCGAATATATATATATATATATATATCCGTATCGAATCGAATATGTGAATCGTATGAATTGTGAACAATATTGTTGTATTGATGGGGGGTAGTCGATTGTCCATTATAATTAACAATTCGTGTGGTTTCTGTGGATGGGATGGATATCCCAACAAATATATCAACGGAAATGAGAAAGTTAATGAAAATCGCCAAACTACAAGTACATGGAAAATGGAAAATTAGTTCAAGTTGTAATTTCATCAGTTCGGTTCAAATTGTATTGATTGTCATTTAATAGAAAACTTCAATTGAAATTTATTGAGAGAAGATAGAAAGCATATTCCATGTTTCCATGTTTGGGACTCTCGAATAGAATGGAAATCAAATTTAAAAGCCACGAAACACATTTGTGGCGAAGAAGCTACCAAAACAATTGCGGTTGAACCGAGAAGTGTATCCTGTGAGTGGGTGTGGTCATTTTTACTGGAGGCGTATTAAATATTTAATTAAATTTTCGGTAACCAAAAGCCACAGGAAGCGTCTAAGAAAGTAACCAATGGAAATGCATGCCTTCTGCGGCTGCTGCCATTGAAATAAAATAAAATGAAATGAGCGCGATCCCCCAAGAACCCCGGGAGGTTGAAGACCCAGACATTTTGACCCCGACCTCTCCAGAAGAAGCACTTGAATATGCCACTGACAACCCGAAGGAAATTTATAGCAAAAATTTATGTACTCATTGTTGCTGTTTCTGGCTGCTACTGTGCGTCTGATGTTGCAGTTGCAATTTCTGTTGCCGCTGTTGCTGTTGCTGTTGCTGTTGCTGTTTCTGGTGTTTCTGGTGTTGCGGGTTGTGTGGGAACGACAGACGCAAAAATATTTGCATGCTGTTTATACTTTTATTGCAAATATCTCATTCGCCATCCCCCCTGACAGCAGACCCCAAACAGACATGTGTCAAAGTTTGGACCTCTGCCGACTGTCCCGGATCCAAGGGCTTTTCGTACACTCCAAAATAATTCGTAATTCATTAATTGGCAAGCTTGCTTTTACGTTTTTTTTTAAGGATATTAGTCAAAAGACCTGTCTAAGATCAACAACTGATTAATTACTTATAAAAATTGTAAGAAAACTCTTTTGAAGAGTCACAGTTTAAACCTCCTCGAAAGCTTACTAATTTGTTTAATAAAAAAAAAAAAGCCAAACCGTCTTTTCCCTGAGTGGAAATATATATTTTCATGTTTTTAAACGCTTGCCCCGCATCGAGGCTCATAAATCACTTGGCAAAATGTGCTGCGTCTGTTTGGCCGGATTCGGATTCGGATTCGGATTCGGAAAGATCCGGATAGGGGACGCCAAAGGAATACCGGGTCTGCTTTTTCGTATATTTTCTCGTTTTTTTTTGGGTACGGGTATACTGCAGCAGTTCCACATCTGCAAATGCTCCACAGACTCTGAGCTAATTCCGACTGCTGGTTTTGCGCTGAAGCGTGGCGATGCCAGAAATGGAGGCGGTACCCTCTCGGTTATGCCTCATTTAAATGCGGCAACTCTGACACCAGTCATCCCTCTACCCCTCTCTCTACTCGTCTCTTCCATTACAACCAAAAAATGTTGAATAAAGTTTAATTGTAATAAATTTACCACATACTTGCGTACCATCTCATGGTCTCTGAAGTTTTCACCTCCCTCAGTGTAATGAAATGCTAAACAGACAACAGAAAACACAGACACTTGTTGCCCCATCCAAAAAATGGCACAACCAACCGCCCCATCCAAAACCCGCCCATCGTTTCCAGTCACGTTGACAAACAAGCGACAGGATTAAATGCCAAGAAAATGAATAAAAACAAAAGCAAAATAAGGAGCAAAAAAAAAAATGTAAGACAAGCCAGACAAGACAGTTTTATGACATATTTCATATATAAATGAATATATGGTCGAGTCGAGTGTGGCATGAAAAATTGAGGCTTCTCTCAGACACAGACTCAGACTTGATGGAAGGCGGTCATAATTGAAGCCAAGTTTTCACAAAACAATTGAGTTTGAGAGTGCGATGAGTGAAGATGGATTATGGGAGGGAATTTTTCGAGTATTTGGAAAGCCTCAATTGCTTTCAATTGCATTTCAAATGATTGCTTTCAATGATGAATTCAATCAAGTGGAATTTCAAGTAACAAATTTTTGAACTCAGAACTCAAATAGTAAAGGAAATTGCTTCGAAACTCTGGCTTTAAAGCTCTTCGGAATAAACGATTAATAGCTTCAAGCGGACTCCTTAATTAGTCAAGATAATTGATTAAACTTAATCGTATTATGGTTTGTGACTAATTAATTATTAGTACTTAAAACACGAGGTCCTTTATTCTCGACTTCGATGACAGAAGGTTAAACACCGCGGAAAATGAATTGATCCGGGCCAGAGCTGAGGTCCTGCGAGGAGTGGAGGTTTCCTTTTCAATCTTGAATGGGTGATTGAATGGCAGAGATAACCGTCGAATCAGCCATTGAAGCCATAAAGCCATAAAGCCATAAGCAGCACATGCTGTCATTATGCCAGCTACTTGCCACCATGCCACAATGCCACAATGCCACCTTACCTTAGTCGCTTTATCATCGAAGCGAAGGAAAATCTCGCACTCACCCATAGAGCGGAGTCCATTAATTGGGCCACACAAGCAGAAAAGCAGAAGGAAAGCACGGAGAAAGCACGAGTCGAGCAGGAAAGAAGGAAAACCAGAATGTGTCGCTTCCATAGAGAAGCTTCCATCTGAATGCAGAGATGCTGCATGCCTTAATGGCATAAGCGCAGCCACCGAAGTGCTACTTAAGATCCCCCACACCACCTTCCAGCGATTCCTAGATGCATAGATAATGCCGCCAATCCGGGCATTGAGTGAAAAGGATTTGCCACCGTGCTGGTGGCCCCCCAACCAGCAACTCCTCCGGAGACACAGAGTGTTCGACTTTGCCTTCGACGTGCCGGCGTCGATTGAGGAAACAAAGTGCGAGGGACCCCAGTCCGGGACCCCTTTTTCTGGAACAACCATGTGTGTGGTGGACTAATCCACATGGAAAAAATAACGTTTAGCGTGGATGGTAAGAAACATTTTTCGATTAAAAAGAAAGAAAAACTAAACGCTTTGCGCTTTTCGAAGCTTACTTTCGAATTCTAGCAACAACTTGCTTTTAAAAACTGTTTTTTTTTTAAGAACATTATTTGGCATTGCTTTTAGTTTAAGAGGTCCTTTGTTTGTCACAAATCCCACGGTTTTTTCTCCCAGTGCACTGTCACTACTTATCCAGCTCATGCATCGCAACTCTTGTGTGTTTTTTTCACGCTTCCAACTCGCACGCTCGCTTCTTTTCAATCTTTTCTTCAGAGCATCCAGCATCAGCTTCAGCTTCAGAGTCCCTTCCCTTCTTGTATTTCATCAACAGCGCCTGCATAATTTTGCACTCCATTCATTCCGCTTTTCTTATACTCTTCCCCTATTATTCCCCTCCTATTTTTGTTTAACCTTTAACCCCTTGCCAACTTGCCAACACTCCCTTCGATAAGGATGCGATGTAAGTGCCCCATGCAGCGTGTGGCGCTATTAACACTTTTGTCATTATCGGGCAATGGGCTACAGTTTCCATATACACTGAACAAAATATAATGATCCTTTCAGAGAACTACTAATGAGAAAGAGAGTCTCTGTAGACTGCATTATTTATATTATTTTTCCTCTTTATTTTTTGCAGTGCTTTGAAATGAGTATGGAATCTTCCGTTTGAAGTTGGTGTCATCCTGGGCGTCCGCTTAAACGCTTGCAGTGCCGGAGGCTACGCAGGTGAGTGCAAGGGGAGGCGCCTCCGTAGAGTGCCACACGGCGGAAAACGGAAGTCTCAACTTCCGTTTGTCGTTGTCGTCGTTCCCGTTTTTGCTTGGCTTGATGATGAAGCCATTCGATATAAATGCTGGTGGCGAGCAGCTTCAGGATCCACCTCATTCTATCCCTCCCTTGCATGTTGCACAAGACCCCTCTCCCCGACCCCCTTTTTGGCATTCATGTGCTCCTCTGGACGTGGCATGCGTATTCAAGTGTAAGCGAGTTGAAGTGTCATTCGGAATTTGGAGCACGGTTCAGTTCAGTTTAAGAGACGGAACAACGGGCGAGACGAAGGAAACGGTAGATTCCGGGAGGTCCTTCGTCCGGTGTCCGCTGATTAGGGTTGCTGCTGCACTGCCTCACAATGGCCATGGAATGTGACATGACGTGTACAAGTGCCGCCGCGCCATCCCATCCCATTCCCAATCCCATTCCCATTCCCATGACACTATTCAAAGGGGTCGAAAATTTAGGTTACTTTACAAGGACCCCAAGAACAGATCCTGGGCGCATCGGGAAAAATGCTGATGCTGACAAGCTGACAAGGATTGAGGACTAAGGATTTTACATTTCCAACTGGTGAGTCAATTGGCAGGGTTGAGGCAAGTCGACATGAGACTGCATTTGACAGTTATCGAAATAATCAAACCAAATCGAAGTAGTATCGAATTAATCGATAGATATTCCATTTTTCTTTCAAATTTCAACTTCAATTAAGTCGAAACCTCAATTGTTTCCTAAAAAACACAAAACACATCCACTTTGGCAGTCCGTGGTTGTCGATAATATATTCAAATCTCCTCAACACAATGCCTTGGCAATCGGTATCAATTTGCATTTGTTGTCTGGACGATATGCAGATGCATATCGATAACCCGATATACATACACAATGACCACTTCCGCGTCTCTCATAGTCAATGAGCCAGAGCGAGGGGCAACCCTGAAACCAATGAATTATTTATCGATTGTGGCCAACGTAAACCCTTCTCTTCTGCTTCCAGTTAATTTCGTATGTAATCGGATTCTGGGCACGGCCATCGGACTTAAGACCCCGCCGGCAGAATGACCGAAAACAGAAATCGTTCACGCACAATCGATAATTCATATTCACGGCGATTGCCATAAGTTGTATACCGAGAGAAAAGGAGGTGTTCTTATAAGAAACTTAAGGTTAAAGGTAGCTTGAGTACCGGCTATTGTATAGTTGAAAAACTAACCCTATTTCTGTTGGTCAAGTACCGAGTAGGTTGGGGAAAAGCAAGTTGAACCCTATTTTTGTTGATCAAGTACCGGGTATCATACACCAAGCTCTTCTTTTTTTTTTGCAGTGCTTTTCTGTGCCGCCTCCACGTACATCTTCAGCATATTGTAATTCATTTTTGACTTTTTTACGTGCAGAATTATCTGCTCTTAAGATTTATGCAGCGAAATTGTGTGTCAATTTACTCTGTCGATTCCTCACGGACCTGTCTGCCTGCCTGCCTGCCTGCCTGGCATTGCCCCGACAATGCCGCCCAATTTTCTCCATTTTCCACAGATTTTCCCAGACACCTCCCGCCCACACATGCAAAGCAGGAGGGGAATGGCCGTAGTGTACTATAGATTGTCGCTGCGGCCCAATGATGTGGAAAATGTGAATTTATATATGAACAGCGTGAGTACGCGGCGGCGGCGGCGGCATAAGTAATAAAAATGAACTGCAGGAGGGAAGGCGGGAAGACGAGTCCTGGCGGTGTCCTGGGCCGAAAGCCATGGTGTATCCTTGTCATCGATGCCCGTTAAGATAATTTTAACGATGTCGATAAACTTCAATTTCCATTTGCTAGCCGAGATGGAGAATCGAATGGACCAAGCCGGCCATTTATGTGAAAGTTTGTCGTTTTTTTTTTGCCATCCAGTCCAGTCCATCTTCTCATCCAATTTTTCATTTATCATTTTTGCATTTTTATTTAATTTTTTTTGCAACTGGTACTCGGTACTTTTACTTAAATGGCAGTTAACTGTGTAAGATTGGATAATGCGACGACAAGCGATAAAGTGCGGGGCAGTTTGGCAGCAGCTTCCTGATTGAGTCCTTGCGGCTGGAGTCCTGTGAACGTTTCGATAATACTTTATTGCATTTCCCCCCGTCGACCGTTGGTTACTGGCCAAATGGATTATTGGCGAATATGGAATTTTCACTGCAGACTTGATACTCCTTGATTGAAAGCCAAGGCCATACTTGATCTTTTATGTCCAGGACTTGTGCTGGACAGGAGCTGAACGAAATTGAAATTGAAATAAAGGATAAACCGATGTTGAGTAACCATTTATTAAGCTTCTTATCACCTCGTTTAATTCTTCAAACAGTTGAAACAAATTCTGGTTTCCTTCCACCAGGAGGATTTTCTCAATTATTTTTTCCCTTCTTTCCCATTTTTTATTTTATTTTTTTTTTTCCAGGACATCCATGAAAATTCAAAACGACAGCGGCAATTAAAAGTGAAGCTGGCGGGCATGAAAAATCACAACCGCTCCAAACCAAATGCAATCAAATCTGAATCCACTTTGACCAAGGATCAAGAGTGAACTAAAAAGTATATTCGTATATAAAAGAAATCTCCACATTTTCGTAGTTATTTGGCGGTGTTCGCGGTGTCGTATTCAATTCATAGCCACGTTTCGATTGGAATATATTCAGATATATTCATATAAAAATCACAGAGAGAGAAACAAACAATCGTTTTGAAACCAAAATGGCGGGAGGTACAGTTGCTTCAAAGACTGACCAGCTTCTTTTAGAATTTCAAAGAGAGACCAGATCTTCTTAAGTGTTTTTATAGAAAATACTTTTCTTCCTTGTATTCTTTCAGTGTTTCTCAAATATATATATATATATATATATATATTTTGAATCCGTATTTATCTGCCCACATAACTGTAAAGCTGGCGGCTATTTGTGATTTTTATTATATGCGCCACTTTTTGCGGTCAAATGATTTTTATTCCGTTTTCATTCACAGCAGAGGAATGTTTTTAAAAAAATGCAAACAAAAAGTAACTTTGAAGGATTCTCTCCAATGGTGTACGAGTGTGGATGGAAACAGAAGTCAATGGCAGTGAGATGTCTGATGGTCTGATGATGCCGACAATATTTTCAATAGCTTTTCCCAACGATTCATTTCATTTTGATTTTATTATTTAGACTGGCTCTGACGGTAGTATCTCTCTGTTCCAGGACTCTGCTCTGTTCCTCTGTTTGTTGCTCCTGTATTGCACATTTTTCATGTCACTAAAAAAAATGCTCCTCCCCAGAATGCCAGTGCAGCAGGATAACAATTTTTACCATATTTTATGCATTTTTTGCATAACTCAAAGCATATCTGTTTTGCTAATGAAGAAGTTTGCATAGAATTTTAAATGAATTTCAATTGAATAGAATTCAGATTTAATAGAGATAGTTTGGAGTATTTGCAGGTAACATCCTTTTTTATCCTTTTTTGAAGTCAAAGAAAAGCAAAATATTTTCATAGCAAATCTGAAAATTATAAATATAAATTGAATTCAATTTAACAAGATTTAACATTAATATGCCCCACAAAAATGTCCTGGAAGTGTCATGGCTCTAGGGTATTTTTCCATTTTCTTCCTGGCCGGAATCTAACAGCTTATAAATATTGGATATATTGAAAAAGCAGAGAAAATGGCCGGAGCGGGAAATAAAGGAAAAACAATATGTATCAAAGGCATATTCCCCACACATATCCGCTTGCTCCATGGCATGCCCCATGTCCCATGCCCCATGCCCCCCCCTTTTGTGTCACTTGCCGCCTATTGCCACCGGCTGCCATTTAATAGCATGTGTCAAGTGCATTGAAAAAGTCTATTTACGTTGCAATTGCAACTGTGGCAGCAGTAGCAGCAGCAGTGCCACTGTCAGTGGCATGCAACACCCCCCATTTCTACTGCCAGTCCCAGTCCCAGTTTCAGTTTCAGTTTCAGTCCCAATCCAGGCATTTGGATTTCGGGCTGATGATTTTATATTTTTAGGATTTGTAGCCAGCAGGCAGGAAAATAGTTACAAAAAAAAAAAAATCTATGCACGTAGATAGCCAAAAACAAAAGGATTGCAACAAGGATTGAACAAAAAAACAACAAACCGAATTAAATTTGATCGGAAAAATATTGTTTTTGCGGTTTTTGGGGGCGAAAAATCATTTCATTTCGTGGCATAACGTTGTGGAAATTGCGGTCAAAGTGAAAAGTATATTTCAGTTCGTTGGTTGGTTGCATGGTGAATGGATTTATCGGTAATCGAAGTGAACTGAACAGGGTTGCCAGGTCGAGCATCGATGCACACATGAATCTCATCAATAATGGCACTTCCAGGCGAAGACATTAAGCAATCCTGATTTTTTTTCCACTCTTTTTTTCTTGCCGCAAACATTTCGCAGTCCATTAAAAAACGAAGCCTGAAGTGGATGGCTGGTATGGGTATGGGAATGGGAATGGGAATGGGGAGAATCTTGGAACCGGGGAAATCCCCGACCGGGGACTGCAGCTGGCAACAATTTTGCACTCAAGTGAGTTCTCTTAGTAAAATTGAAAATCAATTAATTATACCAATTATGAGAGTATTTTCTGTTGAGAGGAAAGAAAAAGTCCAGCCAGCACGTACCTGCCAATGAAAAGAGCAGAAAAAGAAAAAAATGGCAATTGGTTAGTGATTTATGATTAATCGAGAGACGAAACTTATCGATAACAAAAGGCAACCAACCAAGCTATACACACAAAAAGCAATAATGATGTCATCGTCAAACTTTCCCTTTTCCCGGTTTTTCTCTTTTTGGAAGGAAAATGAAAATCTCCCTAATGTATGCTGTGATTTCATCGTTTTCCCTTTCTTTTACTTTCGACTTGGCTTGGCTTCTTCCCAGTAATTGACATTCGTGATTCAGATGCAGTCGTGAGATAAAAACTTTTCGCGCATCCCAGCATCCCAGCTTCCCAGCAAAAACAATCAAGACATAAAGTCAACCCCCAACAACACACCAACCCCCCAAAGGAAGAAAAACACCCACAGTCCCTAGTCCCATCCTCTGGTTTAGTCTGGCATACAATGTTCGTTATGAAAATTGAAAATTTATAGCCAGGAGAGCAAAGTTTTGTGGCCAAAATGTTGCTAGAATGCAATTTTCTTACTTCAAAATAATAATATACGAGTATTTCTTATTAATTCATGACGATTTTAAGAGCATTGATTTGAGACTTGAGATTGCAATGCGGAACTTGCCACTTGCCACTTGCCACACTAACTGCAATACTCGTCCTCCTTTAGGCCATTGAGATGTCCTGCGTCTGAGTCCCACTTGGCCGCCTTGGAAATGGGTCAACTTGTCTTGTGTCTACTTTTAGCCAAACACACACAAAACGGCCAATTGTCACCGCTTTTGGTAGCACTTTAAGATTGAAGATCCCAGATGAGGAACAGAGCAAAGGACTCTGCCTTTATCCTGACGACATGCACTTGGAAAAAACCTTCAGAACCTAAAGCAGAAACTACTCTTCTTTTTTAGTTGTAATATTTATAATAATTTTCCACCAACAAAAGCAGGTTTAATGGCATAAAAGTCTTTTTAATTACCATATTTATACGCTTAGTGTGTTTTTTTATGAAAATTTTCCATATATATATATATTTGACGAGGAGTTCGTTTAGATAGCTTTTAGATTCTTTTTTTTTTGCTGACTTTGCATGTCAACTGACTGCAGCAGGCGAGATGCTTGATTCTTTCCGGGACACTATCTGGGAGAGGAAAAGTCGGGCGGAAAAGTGCGGAAAAAGTGCAATCAACTTGTTCGCGAAAAAAAAAAAAAACCTAGAAAGAAAAACTAGAAACGAAAAATCAGACAAAAGGACAAACGCTCTGCTGGAAGGCCTTGACATTCAGCAGAGTCCCAATTATTTTGTGCTCCTCCTCGTCCTTGTGCTTGTCGTCGTCCTTTTGTCATCTGGTTGGGAAAAGATTAAACTTAAATAATCAGCGGAAAAGTTTCTGGAGAAAGGCTCGTCCCTACAACGGACAAAAGAAGCCAAATGAGCTTTTAATTAGCCGAAGAAGCCTTCGATGTGCTAATCAACTTTGGGTATGCAAAAAAAAAGCGAGCTCCGACAAAGAGCCAAAGGCCCAACAAGATTAAGATTGAATGAGACGGGCCAAAAGGGAAAGGAAGCAAGCGAAGCAAAGCCTAGAGATGAGGTGGAAAGTATTCAAGAAAACTAAAAGCAGGAAGTTCTTCAGGCGGCAGCTGCTCGTCATCATCAGGGAATTGAAGTCAATTGATGAGGTTGCTGCATGTTGCTGCATGTTGCAACTAACAATGACAGACCAACTCATGAGGAAACACCCAAAAACCCCACCCACAGCTCTTCAGATGTCATTTTGTCGGCGACTTTGAAGCAGGTTGTCTGTCTTTTTGTTTCAAGTGGCTGAAAGAAGTTTAATTAGGCGCCAAAGATAAAAAAGAGGAAAGTTCACGTTAAAGGCATTAAAAAATATGGCAACCCTTTGTATAAATCAGGGTATTCCCCCTCAACTCCAACTACAACTTAAAAACCCTCAAAACTATCACTTGAAATATTTGTAAATGAATTATGCAAATTCTCGTAATGCCAATTAGTCATTTACATTATTTATAGTAGTTTACAAAATACTCGAAACATTCACTGATCGAATCAAATGAAGCTCCGAGTTACCCGAAAAAGTCAGCTTTTGGTGGACTTTCCACACAGTTCATCAGTTTTTCTGTTTTTGCGGTCAACTCGGTCTCGGTTTTTTTTTTATTCGTGTGCGGAATAGGGAAAAGTTTTTCAGCCTCGAATGAAATCACATTATTTTAATAATGGCCTGTCAGTTGGAAAACTGTCAGCGAACGGAAACCGGAACAGAATCTGTAACTGCCAGAGTTGCCACCTTTTGTGGTGGAAGTTTTAAAGTTTGCACAATTTCATCGTTTATTTTACAAAGTCGATGATTAAACGATTTATGACAGATGTAATTTCGAAACGACGGCCAGTGTTGCCACCCGGCTAGCGACCACTAAAATAGGGTTGCCCTCGAGCAAATGAGCAATAAAAGAATCAAGCTGGGGCAAGGAAATTAAGCTTAAAATGAGCTTAAAATGGGACACGGGAAGAACGGAAAGCGAGAAAAAAACCAACGACGGATGTGGTTTGGCAACACTGTTGCTATGCCACGCCCCCTATCAGAGCATTGTTGACATTGTCGCTGTTTTTCGCATCGCTTTCACTGCTGCCGCAAGTTGCAAGTGATTTCCCGACGACCCTTTTCCTGCCATTATTATCGTCAAGAGCGCCACAAAACTTCATTTAATGGGAAAACGAAAAAAGGTCACACACATTGTGGTGGCATTTCGAGTTTAGAAAAGGTTATGGGTTTCCTCAAAATTGGATTAATTATGTAATAGGATTTAGGAAAACTTTTCTAAAACTTTTCTATGAAAGCTTACCTCTTTAAAAATCATATATTTTTTATAATATTCTTTTGTTTCAGTGTTTTTTTTTTTTTTTTTCAATTCGCGTGTCTCTTCAGCTTGTGTGTGGCATTGGCTAATGATTTTTGTTGCATGACTCGACGCTGGATTGTGCTTAGTTGCATTTTGCTAACCTGCAACATGCACAATGCAACATGCAACCATGAGTGACTGTGCCCCTTTTTTTCTTTACAAACACATTTGTAATCGTTTCTTATTTTTTCTGTATTTCTAGCTTTGAATTATTATCAGACTTTATGTATATATATATTATAAGTTGACCCAAAAACCCCTTGCATCAATTTGTGGCACATTTGTGACATTTGCCAACGGCCAGAGAAGCCAAATTCCAGATGTGTCACAAGATGTATCTCTGCAGGAGGAGGAGGAGGAGGATGTCTAACCAAATTTTGGCTTTGGCATTCTGAATGCCAACTGCATCTATAATCTATCTATATGTACGATATATCTATATATTTTGACATTTTCCGACAGCAATAGTTGTCTGCCTGACCTTTGATCGCTTTCAAAATGGAAGAAGGAACGGTAACCTCCTGCCTCTACTCCCTTTTTGGTCCTTCCTCCTTGGCAATCGGTTTTGCAAAACAGGGCTTAGAGAGGTCAGTATTCCAATTAAAAGGCAATTATGTATTTTGAAATTTTTGCACTTTAGAATAGAGAACTTTAAAAGCGATTATGCTACATCCTTTTTGGAGAAATAATTATAAGAATCAAACCTCTTGATGATCTTTTAATTAACAGAAGAAGGAAAGTAGAAATTTCTTCCTTAGGATGGGGGACTATAACTGAGACTAGGACTGGGATTTAGATCGTTTTTTTTCCCACAGAATCGGAGCATTAAACGGCATATATCTTTCCGCACTCGCCACTCTGGCAGCTCGTATTTCGACAAATTGATTTCACACACTCCTCCAGATAGCTTTAGCTTCATCAGCAAAATACCATATATAGTATATAAATGTTTGTACATAAAACCCCAAACAACATCAGCAAGAACAATTATAATGCTGATGCTGGATGTTGTTGATGCTGCTGGCGTTTGCGTCTTTTATACCATTTAATATGCATATAAACAAAACGCCAAGCCCGGCCAAGCCGAGCCAAGCTAAATGAAAACAGAATGGGGCATGGGGAATGGTGCATGGGGCATGGGGCATGGGGCATGGGGAATGGTAAATGCTAAATGGAAAATGGAAAATGGGGGGCAGTCATTATGAGTTATATGGATATTCAAGTCATGGCTATGCTTGTCCATCTGTCCGTCTGTGCTCGTTTTTTTTTTTTGTTGTTTTTCTCTCTATGAGAAAGCTGACTTTGATCGATGTGGCAAATGTTGCCCAACTTACGGCTTTAAGCGGCTTCAGCAGAATTACTTGGAAATTAAAATGCAGAAACACCTTTAAACCCAAAAGAAAGAAACTTTAGTGACGAAATTAATTTGGCAAAGTTTAAATTCGATCACGCAAACAAAATTCAATAACTTTTGACATCGACAATATAATCTCAATTGCTTTTCAGCATTGTGGGAATCGAACTTTTGTCCATCATTTTGTGTTAATAAGAATCACTTCTTTCTGTTCCGAAAAATGTTTGGATCCCCAAGTCCCAAAGTCCCGGTTGGTAAAGTCGCAAATCCCAAAAATCCAATCGAATCCAATCCAGAGATTTCGATAAAATAAACAAAAGGCCAAAGTGGATGCGAAACAATGGGACAAACAAACAAATCGAAAGAGTTTCATCTCTCGGTTGCGCAAATAAATTTCATCGTCTAAACAATGCAGTTGATGTGTCAATTGTAGACGAAAACTTTTCATCCAGAAAACTGAGCATCCAGCATCCAGCATCCAGCATCCAGCATCGAGTCGAGAAGAATCCCGACAAAACAATAATATCGTCCATTTAGTATTTGCTTTTGCTGCGTTTTGGTCAGAAGAAAACATTTGGCATCCTGCCGCCGTCCTTCCTGCTGACTTCTTTCGAATACCCTTTTTTCAGGTTCAGATATCAAGGAATCAATAGAAATACTTTTTAAAACTTGGAAACTTGGAATACCATAAGAGTATTTAGAAGTCATCTTCATTTCTTGTGAATTTTCTTTGCTTTTTTCAGCGTGTTGGCCCCAATTGGGCCTCTCAATCCGCAATTTGTCCGTCCATCGACAGTTTTAATAACTTTTTTTGCCATGTTTTGAGATGTTTTGTTTGGACAGCGACTGGCTGGCTTGGAGGATGCCAATGCTGATGATGATGATGATGAAACGAAAACATTTTCCTCTCTTTAATGAAATTCTCGAATGCTTTTTGTTTACAAATCAAATTTGTCTAATGTGGTTTGATTGATACGGAACTGTTCCAAGTTTGTCTTCTTTTAAATTGTTAAAGTTTCGCTGAAATAAGAAACGTTAAACGTATTTTTTGTACCTTTCGGTTTGTCTAGCAATTACACAAAAACCCACACAGACAACGAGAGATATACGGACCCAAAACTTTACATTCTCTGCCAAAACTTTTCGAGCGTATAGTTTCATTTTTTTACCACTGTTTGTTAGTTTTTTTTTCGTGTTTTTTTTTATTTTTTATTTATTTTTCCCGTATCCCTGGGTGTTTTTCGCATAGTTTGGCAATCCATTGGATGCGTCGACATTGCGTCGAAAGCATTTAGATGTTTTTAGTTTTTTCGCGTTAGCCTGGTCAAAATCGCAGTTAACGTTTTTCTTCTGTCACTCCCAGAAGCACTTTTCGCTTGAATTCCCAATCAAATTTTTGCCTTTAACAGGGGACAGGAGTTTCGTTTTTAAGGTTTCCTATCTACCATTTAGTTTTCTCATAAAAATACTTTGATAAAAATCTTACTAATGAGCTACAAATTGATAGAATTTCAAGATAAAAATCTTGAATTTCCGATGAGCTACCGCAACACAAATAACTCAAAGATACAAATGTATCTATTCGGGCTAATGAAGCAAAGCTAGTTTGGCGCCTGACCTTTCCCCTAATTCCAATCAATACGAAAAAAAAAACCGATGCCCAGGCTTGACCCAAAAAAAAACGTATCCAAGAGATACATATTTTATTAAAATATAGATACGTTTCTTGGCCGAAAATCAAATAGAGAGAGAGATACAATATTTCTATATATATTTTTGGCGACATACGGATGGAAAATGGGGAATATTTTTAGCCAAACCGAAAATCAATTCCAGACCACTTTGAAGTAGTCCAACGAATTGTGAATGGCTCTCGGCTCTCGGCTCTCGGTTGGGCTCTTTGCTTGAATGCTTTAATTCATAAAATCGTACTATATAGTAACCGAATCGAACTGATTCTGATTCTGATTTAAATGCATTCTCCTTGCCTTACTCCGCTTTGTTTTTGGGGCATAAACAAAACTATAAAAGTTCGTTCTGTGTTTGGCTTCATTGAAGGCGCCACAAAAATGTCAGAACCCCAGTCCCCAGTCCCCAGTCCCAAAAATATTCTTTACGGCATCTGTATTTGCGTTTGACCCGATTTATTTATAAAGAATTTTTGGGAGTTTTGTGATTTTTGGGGAGAAGGCCAGGCAGAGGCAGGGCCCTCCCTACGATTTGACCAAAAATACTTTCTCCTCCCCCAAAAAGGCGCCTAATTGCATTTGTTTCATGCCATCGAACAAATCTGAGCTAAAAACTCCCAAGGGGACAGGATACGACAGGATACCAGGCAGGATATCATAGAAAATCAATTAGGAGCCAAATCTGGATTCGGGCAATGCTGGCAAGTCCTTTGGGTCCTGTAATTCAAGTGTCAATGTAGAATAAATAATTGATTCTCATTTATATGACAAAAAAAAACACACACTGAACAAATTTATAAGAATTTCTTAATTTTTTGGTATCTATTTTTATAGTTTGAATAAATAACAGAATAATATTAAAAAGATTCTGCTGCTTTCCCTTCCATTAAGACAATAATTTTTGGCCATTTGGCATCTATTTCTGGATCTCCGTCTCCGAAGTGACCTTTGGCATCTCGAGAGCGAACAGCAAGCGAATGTATCTGACAGATACATTTACACATGCTGGAGTTTTCCCCATTCAATGTCAATGCAGCTGTTTGAAATTGACAAAAACAAGCCATCGACAACAGGAGGTACATTGTGACACATAAACGTGTCAAATTAATTGCCTCCTCGGGTTGTTCGCACCTCGACGATCCTATATATCGGAAATATCAGAGAAATATATAATATATTCTATCAACAAATTCTTCCCTCAAAAGGGAGGAGGAAGCTGTAAAGAAACAAAACTCTTGTCAACCCACCATTTTCATTAACATAAATATTCTCGAAGGAAGAAAAATAATCTATACGGTATGTATGACAGGCAATTAGTGGGCGTGGCAGCATATTGCATTGTCACCTTTAATGAGTTGCCGGGACATGGAGCATAAACAGGCAATAAAAACGCGACATACGAGGGGACAAAAAGTATTCCCCAAAACCCCAAAAATCATCAATCATGACTTACGAGTGCGTGTGTGTTTTGGTTGCTTTTTTTTTAGTTATGTTTTTTTTTTCTAATGTTTTTTATGGCCATTGACATTGACACTTACCTGTAAAGAGAAGAGAAAGAAAGAAAAGTGGTTAATGGTGGGAAAGAATATAATTAGTTGGGTACAAATCTTACAAGTACTTGTTGGAATACAAAATTGTGTGTTAAAAAACCAAAAGAAAGCCTTGACTTTAAAATTAATTAAAATATATTTGGGTTATCGTGATTATCGTAAAGTCTCTTAATTAAATTGTTTATTATTTACAGTCTCTGTAGCTTTGAGGCAAACCAATTTGAAAATCCTTCGGAATAATCATTGGACACGTGACAACGACCACTTGATGTCTTTGTAATCTCCTTCGACCTAATCCACTTCATTTCCTCAATCCAGAACCGAGAGCCGAGAGCTGAGAGGGTGATGGTGGAAAATTGAATTGTAAACAACAATTATGAAAGTTTCAACTCTGACATTCCAGTAATCCAACAAAAAAACAAAAAAAAAAACATCCAAAGCTGATGATAAAGTGACGGCGGGAATGCCACGACCCAAAACCTCCCCCAAAAAATAATGCCTTTTGTTAATTGAAATCCTTAGACGGCTTAGGATGTCTTGTTTTTTGTTCGTTTTGTTCTAGGCCTTAACTGAGAGATATTTCAGCTTAAATGAAGTGTTAACAGTCTGCCAAGAAATCCGCATCCTCGACCTCATAAATCAGATTCGCAATTTGGCAAAGTGCAGCGGCCGGAAAGTCCTGGACTGGAGAAACAAAACAAAACTCTTCGCTGATCCGGAGTGCCAGTTGTTGTGTCTTACAACCCCAAGAAGAACCACTTTCCAACCCTCCCCCCGAAAAAAAATATAAGAAATCAAATTAATATTTCGAATAGATATAACTATGCCAAAAGTTCGAATCACAGCGGGCCATAAATATTGGTAGTCGAAGGACTTCTTGACAGCCAACTGGGTGGGGCGGGTTTGGGTTTTTTTTGGGTGGTTGTGGAATAAAAGCTTTTATCCACCACACCCACCCAGCCCATTATGAGAAGAATCGCATAATGTCAACCCTCTTGTTGCGCCTTTAATTGACATATTATGTAAACGGGATAGTCAAAGTTGTACATTTTTGTTGCACAGGCGGCGTCCAAAAGGGGGCTGGGGGTAAGTACAAATGTAACTTGCTTTTATTGTATCAAATATTTCAGAGATATTCTGGATTCTGGATTCTGAATTCTGGTTTTTTGGGCTTCCAAAAAGAATAGGAATATCGGTTCTCTTCAACTATTTTTGTATAAAAATTGGAATATTTATTCAAAATCTGTCAAAGAAATCTGTTCCTTTTTTTTTGTGACAATTTTATTGCCTTTTGCTAATTGGAGAAATGTGTTTTTTTGCCAGCTTAGAAGGCAATTCCATTTCGTTGATTGAGCTTTGACTTTTTTTCTTCAGAAATCTTCAGTAGCTTGGATTCGTTATCCACGTTTTTTTGTGAGAAATATTTTGTCAGTTGGAGCGATTGGAAGCGATTGATAAAGTGCAGCTGCAGCTTTGAAATTCAATTAGATGCACATTTTGTATCTGCTGCTGGAATAATTAAAGCAAACAAACCAAACCAAACCAACTGTCGCCGAGGCAAGGAAACTTATACGCCTTTATCCATTATGAGATCGGGAGAGAATAGGGGGGAAACAGATACAGATACAGATACAGAACAGATAGATAAAAGATATGGGGGGGCTACTGTTTGTCAGGGTTCTATTTTTGTAGACTAATTGTCGGAGCATAACCATAAGATGCATTTGTATCTTTGTATCTTTGAATGCCGTCTGGGGAGCAGACGTCGCTCGGCCTGGTCTGGTCTGGTCTGGGAGGGAAAACCCCCTCAAGAAAAGCCACTTGCGGTCCATATATCATTTATATATATATCTAAAATAGTGTGGGAAATGCAATTGTGAGAAATTCAGATGGAATCCCCCCCTAATAATATCTGTATTTGTTTACTTTTTAAAGCGCTTTGTCTTGTTTTGATTTCTGTTTTTTTTTTTTTTTAATTTATTAACATTTTAAATAATTAGATTTTTTCTAAAAATCGTCTCAGTGTAATTTTTGACGCTTTTCTTCCACGTTTTTTATGAATATTTTGAATATTTCTTAATCGATTTTTGAATGGAATACCATTTTGGAATCAGAACTTTGTTTTCCATCGATCTGCATCAAAATATTCAAAAAATCGAACAAAAAAAATTTTGCCATTTTTTTGAAAATTTTCAAAGGGGTACCATCATTATTTTTAGCAAAAAATCGATCGAAATTTTTTTTGTTCGATTTTCCAAATCTTTGGATGCAGGTTTAAGGAGATTGAAGTCCTGATTTTAAAATGGTATTCCGTTTCCAAATCGGTTAAGAATTATCCCAAATATTCGAATAAAACTGATCTAAAAACGCATTTTTTTTAAAATTTTTTTTAGTTTTTTTTATTTAAAAAATGATTTAATTTTTTTCTCTAGCTTGTCTTAAATTTCCTTTCCCATCATGGCGAAACTTCCTGTGTAACTTTATACCTCCGATCGACTGTCACTATATCCATACAAATATCGAATGCCCATCGAGTGTTTTCATGCTTGGCTTGACTTTCAAAAAAAAAAAAAACCCAAACACCTGTTGTTTCTGAATGTTCTCGCTGAATGGTAACTTTAAACATTTTGTACGCATCGGCGATCGCATTAAAAAACTACAGAATTGAATTAAAAAAAAAAAAAAAAAACGGGGTCATGGAGTGCAAAAATTTGTGCGACTTCCGTTTGAGGGAAATACTTGAACAAAAAAATAAAGCAACTTCCTCTGTGTGGCCTCTGTTTTGTTTCGATTCAGAGGAAGTTCTTTCAATCTCATTATCAAAGAAAACCCAAAACGATGAGAAAGTAAATGAAAGTTTTTAGAAAGTCTAAATAATCTTTATTATGGGGATGTTTCTACAAAAACGATCGGAATGTTTTATGAGGCAAGAAATATATATAATATTTATTAAATGGGGTGGAAACAAAAAAGAAACAAGGGATGGAATCAATAAATAAAATAAAATTCCATTAGAGGCAGCTGGTTGGAAGTGAAATAAACTCTGTGGCACCTCGACCTGGCCAAGGACCTCTTGACGCTACTAATTGGGCTCGGAAAGCGCGAAGGCACACGCGACAGTAAACACTGGCTAAAAGGGAAAACTGAGAACAGAAAACTGAATAATTAATAAATCTAGAAAGAAATTAATGAGGCCGCAACACGCGCAACGCATCTAAAAATGATGGGCCGGGCCGAGCGGCGGGCGCATGCCAAATGTTGCATGCACCGCGTTCAAATTTTCCGCCTATTTGTTTGCAACAAACAGAATTAAAACAATCGTAAAAACAGAAATAGCCAACCAGTCCGACCAGGACGGGGAGTGTGGCAGTGTGTGGCAGTGTGTGGCATGTGGCACTCCTTTGTGTGTTGCCCCTAAAATGACTTTCCCCTCGTTAAAACGGCACGCGTCAGAAATCAAATGTCAACCAAGACAGTTACAACTACAATATACTTGAGGGGGTAGAGGGTGTAGAGGGGTATATTGTCCTTGGACAAAAGGATCTGTAAATTTATTCGATTGCCTCGGCATTGTGCAACAACAATTACGTTTATTAGCAATTGACAACCGTCAACAATTCCAGAAAACTAATAAACCGAAAAAAGCAATCTGACTGTCGAAGGAATAAATTTGCTTTTTTTTTCGTCACCAAAACCCTCTCCCTACCTCGTCACCTACCATGTTTCCTTTCCAAAAATCAATCGGAAATTCTTTGTCAAAAACGAAATCAACATCCAATTAAAAAGCAAAAAATATGCCTACAATATTATTACTTTTTGCCAGCTTAATTAGGATTTCTTGCTTGGCAGAACAGGGACCCCCCCTTGGAACAAAAGCTCCTCCTGTTTCGGATCGTATTTTGTGGATTAATCAAACCAACTGGAAACAGACTCGATTGCAGAAAAGCACAACAATCTGAGGATGGAATTTAATCATCACTCCTCCTGCTCCTGCTCCTGCTCTGGAGTTGTATTTATGAATCCTTTACTCAGAATTCGCTGCATCCTCTACAGAGGAGCTTAAAACCCATAAAATCTTTCGGATTCGGCGAAAGGTGTGGAAGAAGCGTCTCTGTCTCTGCAAAACGGAGATAAAGTCCTTGAAGTAAATTATGGGCACCTCAGCTGCGAAAGTCAATGGATACTCTCTGGTAGAGTTTCAGATGAATTGCACGTTTTTATTTTTTTTTTTATTTAAACAATAACATCAACAGCTTAAATAGTTAACAACTATTTTATTTACAATTTAAACACAATTTGCACTTGCTTGGGAAATGATCAGAACAGGTGCTTGGCAAACAAGCTGCTTGTAAATATTTAATTGTAAATATTTAATATTTAATTATTATTTGTATGAAATTCTTTTAGTCTTAGTTTGAGTCTTAGTTTGAGAAAAGATCTCAAAGTGCAGCTGCAACAAAGCAATGTGAATGAACTTTTACTTTTTCGGCCCTGCCGCTGCCCTGTACTGTACCGAAAAGGTAAAAGGCCAATCATTAATCTTGTTGCCTGTCCAGTGGCCTGCCCTGGCCCGCCATCACTTTTCACCAGACGTAATCCGTTAGATGTGTCCCGTATCTTACGGTTTGCTGACTCAGTCAGTACCATGGCTGCTGCTGCTGGTGGGTTATTAATGGGTTAAGCTAATTATTGACAAAGCTGTTTGGCCCACAGGGGTTAATGTCGAGACGGGACTGACTAATGTCCAAGAATCGGTTACCCTTGTCCGAGCCTTGTCCGTGCGAGTGCATTGTCCTCTTCTCCGCCAACAACTGCAATCAATTTAAAATTCTTTCCAATACATTTGGTGCTCAAATTATGCATGACAAATGCTTAAAAGTTCATGACTAAAATACAAACACAAAGGGCGTCGAAAAAGGGGGTTGGGGTTGCACTGTTGCCGTTTATTATTTAGGCGGCCGCATTGCGAATGCGCATGTGAAAAATTGCCATAAAATTATGCAAAATTTACGCTAAACTATGCCCAGGAAGAAGAAACAAAAAATAAAAATAAAAAAAAAAACGAATAACAAAGAGGCGGGGCAGGGGTGGGGGCGGGAATTTCTCAGGGCCCACAGCCAACTTGGCGTCGGCTAAAAAGTTTTCGTAACTTTGGGAATGGTATAATGATGAGAATGAAGCAGTCAAGAGGCTTAAAAAAAAAACCAAAAAAAAAAAGGAGTTAAAAGGGAGTAAAGGGTCGGTAGGGGGAATGGGGTAGGGGGATTCAAGCCAAAGAAATTCCCGAACTAGTTCATTGAAGTCGCAGAACTAGTTGATGAACAAAACTCTTTGAAAAGTTTCTTCTTCCCAAGGCATATAGTATATTACCGCTAAAAGTAGTCAATTTTAGGCTAATTTCTCTTTAAAACGTAAACACTGTAAACATTAAAGGTTGTATTTTTATTTTTTTTTTCAAATTTAATTATAATCCTTTTTTAGATGACTTTAAAAACTAGTTCGGCTTTGAAAGAAACTTCTGCTTGCCATGCACCAGGCACATCCCAAAAAAAAAATATGCAATTGGGCGTACAAAAACAATTTGTGGTCCAGGTGGGTTCCGGGGGGGGGTTTCCATTCCCCATTCCCCATTCCCCAATCGCAAACCCAATCCCCAATCCCATTGCCGTTTCCATTCCCATTCCCATTCCCACTCCCGTTACCATTTCAGTTTCATTTCCAAGCCATGGCCCGCCGTTGAAAAGCTGAAAAACTGAAGAGGAACTGAAAAACAGACAGGGGCTGAGCCCGAAGGGGAGCTTAAACGTTCATAATGACGCCGAGAGCCACTGAGCCACTAGATGAATGTGAGCGATGCCGTTGAGAAGGCTATTGAAGTGCACTGAGAGGAAATCTATGATCTACAATCCTTTGGAATCAATCAAATATCTCAATAAAGCTTATTTCAGTTATCGAAACAAATCGATAACAACTCTAAAATCTAAAAGCGTTTATCATCTGTAGTAATTCTTTTCTCTCTGTGTAGTGGCATTGCTGTCAGAGGTTTATTTGGTTAAATGCTGAAAATTGCCAAAACCAGCAAATAGTACCGTGAGTGCAAGGGGCATGGAGCATTGCGGGAATTGCCTTATGCTTGCACTTTTTGCCGCTTTTCGTCTTGATGAGCTGCCGCTGATAGTTGAGGCTTAATGGTGGGAAAAAAATCGCAAAAAAACAAAGCAGGAAGGCAAGATAAGTGCCGATGCGAAGGAAGAGGATGAGAATGGGAGGATGGTCGGATGGTCGGAGGCTGGGAGGACTCGACAGGGGGCGTGGCAGGTGGGAGTGAGCGTCCCACTAAGTGTGGGAAATTTAATGAGTGACAGAGAGAGGGGGAGATCGGTGGAGATGGCATGCAAAATGGAGCACGACTCCTCCAAATGAAAAACAATTTAACCCTCCCGGGCCCCCGGGGGAACAAAATGAAATCAAGTACAGTGGTAACCCGCAAATTAGGACAGACAACACAGTACCAACAAAGTAGTTACTAGGCTTTCAAAATTAAGCTTTTTTTTTTTTTTTAGGTTATAATAAAATCTTTCCTCCTTTGGGCGGGGACAGTGATTGGAGACTGTACACTTGAAAAAAAAAACGAAATAGAAACGAATTGATTGAGCAGACAGAACAAAGGAGAGAAGCCTGAACAAAGAAAGGTGCAGCGGATGGTGGGGGAGGGGGAGAGGAAATAAAAGAAAGGACACACTTCAATGGACAGTGGACAGCGGACAGAGAGGAGTCGGGGACCGGGCCATGCACTTTGCATTACCAATTAGAAGGGCCCGACAAGATGGGCACCCGAGGACAGGCAGGACAGAAGGTAACAAAAATTGACAATTGACGCCGCAATCAGGCAGGCAAACACACACATACACAGGGAGAAAAAAAGTGTACCAGGGTGGGTGGGTGAGTCGTCTCATTGTTATGCAATTCCAATGGAGAAAGTCAATTAAAAACATTCCAACCCTCGTTGTCGTTGTTGTTGTTGTTGTCTGGGACGTCGTTTGGATTACGACCTGGCCAAAGGCGGATATCAATGACCCTTCGCCTTGTCCCTCGTCCCTCGTCCCTCTCCCTACAACTATATATATAGATATTCTCCCTCCCTATATTCTCCCACTCGACCAAGACATAATCCAATTAGCAATTAGTTGTGTATGCCGGAGCGTCATCGGGTTACCAGCAGGTAGTAGCAGCCAGTAGGCCTAAAGGACCCACCCAGGTTATAGCTCAATCTTGTGTGGTTGTCAGGCCCATCACGTTCCCAGAAGTCAAATCTTTCGATCTATCTTTCGACCTCTACAGAATTTTAACTAAAAAACAGGATTTCAGGGTTGTCCCCGAAGTTTTGGATAAACTTTTTTTAATCGATTGGTTTTTTTTTTTTTGGCGAATGTCGATTTTTTTAGGTTTTGGTTTCTTCTCAACACTAGAAAATGCCAAAAAAACAAGTAGTCTTTGCTAATAGAATCCGGGGATATATGACACAGCATTTGTGAAAGGAATCACTTCAACGTTGATCTCTGAACAGAAAACATTGTCTAACTTTTTATACATTTTCTACTCGCCTTCGAACACAGAACAATATTATTATTTCGGAAAATTGTCGTAGAAAAAAAAGTGAAATTATTTGTGCCACACAAAAACCTCTCTCGCGTTGAAATAAAAAATAGTTACAAATTTTTTTAGGCTCCTACTACTGGTAAGTAGAAAATATAGAATTGGTTTTTTTCTGGTTTTTTTTTTTCTTTCTTTTCGTCTGAATTTTTTAATTTAAAATTCATTCATCATACTTTCCAAGGGCTGAGTGCGCCTTCTTTGCATTCCTTTGCATTTTGCTTTTTATTTAAATTTTTTCATCGTCGTTGTTGTTGTTGTTGTTGTTAAGTTGCATGCATCTTGGTGTATGCCTCATTGTTTAAGCTTCATTGGGATTATGTACGAGTAGATGCGGGTCTCTCCACGTTCCACTCTTACTCGGTTATCACAAAAAATCCGCACAATTAAATTCAAGAAAAGCGAATTTTTTTACACTAATTCAATTCAACTCTGCTTGTGTGTTTTTTTTTTCATAATTAATTTAACTTTCATATTTTATGGCAGCGCCTTGTTTTTTCCCATCAAATTTTTCCAACTTTTTTTTTTGTGTAAAATGTAAAAGAATCATCTTTATCATCGTTTTTTTTCGGGCTCATTTGCAGTTAATTTAAATGGTTTTGGGTTGGGGTTGTGGCATGCCACAATGCCAGCTAATTATGCGCAAGTTTTTTGGGATCAAGTCCCCCCAATAAAGATCTGCCACATATAGCTGGTTGTGTCTCATTATCGCGGCTGCAATCCAATCTCTTTCTCTACCGAAATATTTTTTGCTTTGTTTTTTGTTTTTTTTTTTTTTATTAATTAAAGCGAAATGCCAGGCTTACTGGATTAAAATATAATACAACAAAAAAGAAATATTAAATAAATACTCTTGAGAGAGGAGGGGCAGACGGTGCAGAAGCGGCAACAATTCTTTTCTACGCATGGCCAGAGTCTTAGGAACATAATTGGAATTTCCTTTTTCCTGTCTTCGGCACCCATCTCTTGCCCCATCTCTTGCCCCATCTCTTGTCCCATCTCTTGCCTCGTCAAGTGGCACAAAAGACAAGAAACAACGAGAGTTGCTCGAGAGTTGGCCGCTTGACCATAAAGCTTCCATTCTCGGGTCCATTCTGGAAAACAACTTGAGCCAAAAGCAAGAACAACAATGTCTTCCCATCTCTTTCTACCGGTGCATTGACCATCTCTTTCTCGAGTCTCTGGTATGGGAAGTTGGGAGAAGCGTGAGAAGTCGAGTGACGAGATGTGAGTCAGAGAATTCTCAGAATGTCCTCAGTCCAGACTCCTCTTTGGAATCTTGTCTTGTCAGCATTTTTTTGCACTTTATGATTTTTCGATAACGATTAATGTCCGACAATCGGGTTTAGAGTTGCCAAACAGTTTTGTAAAGCTGTCAGAGATTGACATTCTTAAGGAAGTCCATTAAGGGTATTCAACCTTCTTCCTAGTTATTAGCTAATAATCTAAATTACTAACAAGAATTCCTTTACGTTTCCGCTTTTAAATTACAAAGCTATTTATTTTTTATAGAAAAAAAAAAGTAAACAAAGTTTGCTTTTGTGTTTCAACCGAAATAAAGGAAGAGCCCTCTAGAAGCCTCCACCACTTCGAACCCTCAACCGAGGTTTTTCTTCTTTTTTTTTGACCATTCATCGTAGAGCCCTCATCGTCCATTAATAGTATGACTAACTGTCAGTTAGACAGTATTCCCAGGCACAACGACGATGGCCAAAGTGAAAGCAGCACCCAATTAAGCCAGTTTCGGGCTTAGCTAATTAGGACTGTCCACCGTCTTTTTCCCTGCCATTTTTTCTTTATATATTTTTTTTCTACTCTTGAGCTTTTCTTCAAAGAAAAATATGGAACAAGAAGCAAAACAACAAACCAACAAACCAACAACGCAACAAAAAGCAGCGGCAACAACATAAAAACTTTTAAGTTTACGGCACAAAATTAGAGCATAAAACTACTGACCACAAAAGTGCCAACTTTTCTTTTTTTCATTTAAAGAAAATCATTTAATATGATCTATCTGATCCAGCTGAGTCATAGTTGGACTTAAAACCGCATTAGAAACTTCTAATTCCAAAACCGGATGCGGTAATTGTTGGAAGGAAGAGTCGTCTCCAAGTCTAAGTTTTGGTTCTTTTTTTTTTTCTTATTCCCCACAGATTTCGATTGATAATAATGGGTAATATTATTTCCAATTCATCGTACATCGTCGGTGTTGAGAAAACGAAGCATAAACGTCTGCTGGAACTTTTGCCTTATGTGAGTGAAGCTCATCAGGAGAATCAGACCGATCAGACCGATCAGACCGATACCGGGGATTACTTTACCAAAAAAAAATATCAACAACTCCAAGAACTGCATCAGTATCAGGAAGCCCAGAAGGCTTTCGCCGATAATCCGGGCATTGTGGCTGATATACACGAGATTTGTCGAAACACACAGCCTGTTTGTTTTGACGGGTTGAAAGTAATTTCAAACAAAACCGTCAATACAGAGCTGTCGTTGGGCCATCACATGCAAATGGGCAAGCGGGAGCGAAATGTATACCGTTTGAGTTCAACTTATACGCGCGATGCGTTGCTGCATCCGTTTACAGGTATGTTTCCGATAACAACTATCACGCTATCGATTTGTGCAATCGAAATAATCGAAAGTATGTAATCGTAATCGATATGTATGTTCGCAGGCGAATCGATGTCGCAGATGATCGCGGACTTGGATAGCCGCGGTAGCTTCACAGCCGGCTTCAATCATTTCATCACGAATCGGTTGCGTTGCAAAACCACCGTCACGTTCAGCTACGAAGGTCTGGACCACTACCAGATGATCGCCGACCACCTGGGCAGAGACTATACGTTGTCCTGCATGTTGAGCAACCTGGTGCCGTGGCGGCAGTACTCGGGCTTCTTAGTGGCATCGTATTTGAAGCGCGTCTCCCAACCGCTGGAGCTGGGCTGGGAATTCATCTGGCAGGGTGACATCGGACCCACCCTCCTGTCCGGCGTGGCTCGTTTCACCAAAGGACCTTGCCAGCTGTCCGCTACTCTCAACCGTAATGCCACCGAGCTCTGCTACACCCACAACATCGGACCGTGTCTGCGGGCCTGCGCCCAGATCCAGGCCAACTTCCAGAAGCGATCGCTCCTCTGCCGACTCGCCTACCACCTGGCCCTACCCGACTCCAACTTTAGTTTCCGCGGCGGCATCGATACCCGCGGAGTGATCAGCGCCGTCTGCGAAAAACGGATCGATCCCTTACCCATGTTGCTCGTAATTAGCGCCAAACTGAATCATCATTCCAGCCACTTTCGCCTTGGATTGGGCGCCGTTGTGGAGTAACCACGGAATCCTGCTGATCCTTCTGTAATGCCTGTAATACTAGTCCAGAATATCCGATTGGCATACGGATATGTTTTAAATTTTTTGTTTTTGAATAAACCTTCCTTCCCTTGTGGAAAGATTTCTGGTTGGCAACCGACTCTTCTTGCGTAATCTCTGTTTTCTGATACTTTTTATGGCCCAAAAGTCAGGTGCTCAAAGCGACGCGACACAACGCGACGCTAGCGCGTATCTCTATCTGAAATCGTATCTCTGTATCTTAGTATCTCTGTATCTTAGTATCTTTGTATCTTGTATATAATTTTGTTCCCGTCCAGAGAGACGCCTAATCCATGCCATGCTAGACCAACAAAAAAAAATATATATGATATTTGTCCAACTCTGCTATGGCGTAAGACAAATATTGATTCTAGAATTTCAGAGACAATTTCCAGAGTATCTCAAAGATAAGAAACATGATTTTGGGATAGTGTTTGTCTTGGTATTTCAGGGTCGTCAGCAGCAGCAGGTAAAACTGTGCCTGCCAGGTAATTTGTCGAGAAAAGACTCTCAGGAACTAAATATGAGATACAAGATACAAGCTTGATATGCGAAGAGTTTTTCATGGGGATTAGATGGATGACTTTCGTTACAATGATAATCGGAATGAATTGCTATTTCTCGGGGATTATAAATGAGAAAAAAATTATAGGACTAGCTTAATGCAATAAAGTTGGCAATAAAGTTGGCAAAAACTTCCATCGCTGTCAATAAATTGGTTTTGTTTCTCTTGTAGGAGAATTGCAATTTCTAATTTTTGCGATTTTTGCGTTTATAGATAGAAAAGTATCTCGTGGATGTGTGGAACGTGTTTCGCACTCACCTATTAGGGAACAGCAGCTGCATAGGAGCAGCGCCAAGACAGGCAGTTCTCGCATTTTTTTTTTATTGTTTTTCTGTCTCCGTTCCACGAAAAAATTGCCACCGATTTCCTTTTTTTTTATATATATTTGTTGTTTGTTTTTTATTTATTTTTTAACTTCTTTGGTTTGTTTACAGTTGCACACGAAAAAAAAATTGTTTCAAAAAATTCGTTAATTAACACTTTTTTTGTTAGTTTTATTCTTGTTTTTTTTTTTTTTGGTTCGTTAATGTTTTTCTTCCATGTGTGTTGTGAAATCTGCAAAAGATTAAGAAATCATAAAGATTCGAGTTAGTTTTTGAATATTTGAAAATCTTGAGGATATTTTTTTGTTGTCTTTGTTGCTTTTGTGGTTTCCTTTGTTGAGGCCAAGGCCTCAAGACATCAAGAAAATGAAACCCCTTAGGTCGTTGTTAGGAAATATTTTATTCTAATGAGGAAAGTTTTCCAAGAAACTTTTTCCGAGGTTATTAGTAATATTTAAAGATATAGTTAAGCTTTAAACTTGTAAATTATATCAAAAAATTGTTTCCTATCCCAGAGAATCCCCATTAGAGGCATTGATTGGGCCTTAATACCAAAATATTCAAATGCCAAATACTGGCCTTTATGAGCCAAAGCCGGCAGTTCGGTGGCGCGAGTGAGATAGCCGCGTCGGTCGTGTGTGTCTGTTGGCTTTGTCTTTTGCATTCTTAAAAAAAAAAAAACTAAGAAAGAAATAAAAAAAAAAAAAACGTTGCCAGTTCGAAGTAACCAAGAAAACCTGTCTCGCCTGCTCTGGCTGCTTCTTTTTAGCGCTCTTCGCACATGTCGCTGCCACTTTTGTTGTAACGGAAATTGCGGCTCTCTCAGCAGTCGAAACACGTCGCGACGGAGCGAGACAAAAGCGTTGATGGTTAATACAGGAAGGGCCCAGAAAGAGGGGGAAGAACTGGACCTGCATTCTTAATATTTCATATTTTCCAATAAATTCCCCCTATGTTTCTCCGTAGATCGTTATCTTGTCTTGGATGGGGTCAGAGATAAGAGAGCGAGCGGGTCGCATATATCTATTGTGGCGAGAGCGGGAGAATCACCTTAGATTAGTGTTGGCCAAGAGCGAGAGCGTGACTCAAGCTGGCTATCTCCCTTTTCGTGCTTAATGTCCTTGGACTGCAATGAGCATTAAGGTACAGTGATCACTAGCCATAGATGGACAGGGTTTAGACATCATATTTGGGGTCAGTTAGGCCACAGACCTTTGTCACGGTCGCCACAATATTTGAAATTTCAAATCCTTTTCTTGTAGCGTCAAATTGTGTCACAAATGAGACTTTTCACTGTCTGCCCTCTACTTTCCGCAACTTATTGCCACCCACCGCCTTACTCATTTAGCTGACGGCTATTACTATTGTTACCGCTTGGTAATCGATATTTGGGGCAGGCCTTGACTTTTTACTAGAAAAAAAAAAAAACGAAGCCGGCGGCACGCGAAATATTCTTGGGAATTTGTTCTCGGAAATTGCAGAAATACAGGGAAATCGTCTTGAAATATTCATAAACTTTCAAAAAAAAAAAAAACGCTAATTATAATGCCAAACTTTTTTTGTTTCTGCAAATCTGTTCAAGAATTAAGTTTGGAAACTTTGCAAGTTTTTCTCTGAATTATTAATGACAAAATCAAATGATTTCAAATTAATTTTCAGATTCGTTGAAAATGCAAACTTTTAATTAGTCAAAAATGGATAATTTTTGAACCAGAAGTTATAGTTTCGATTTGTAAATCGAATGAAACATGAAAAATCTGTTGGCTTTGGAAATACTTTCGATCAAAGTAAAAGCTTAGAAAAGTTTATGAATTTCGGATAAAATTGTTCGATAAAAGTTAGGTTAGGTTACAACTTTTCGGACATTTTCAGCCCACATTTCTCGGCTTCGAAATTAATTAACTTTTCTCAGACAATTTGTCACAGGTTCAAAAATTTCGATTTTTTTCCCAACAATATTCACAAAATTCGATCGAGCTTTCCAACGTTTTTTTTTTTTGGCATTTATTTGGAGCAATCCCATGCCCCTGTTAGTCAACTTTCTGGGTTCACTGTACAGTATAAGCCAAACAACAAAGTTGGCAGCAGCGTCATAAGCCAAGCGGCCACAGAAACCTGTTTTTCTCCGCTGTGTTGGTAATGTTTTTTTTTTTATTAAACTGCATTTTGTTGTTGTTGTTACTGTTTATTTTCCGTTGGAATGTACTTTGTGTTTTGCAGGGGAATGCAGGGCATTTTCCCAAAGTTTTCTTTGGGCCAAAATTGATTAACTTTTGCACGTGACTCAGCGCCAAAAAAGGTAGACAAAATACAAAATAATAATACAAAAACAAAAATAAATAAAAAACCAACACCCTGGCACTTGAACAAAAACAATTATTGAGAGGGAAACGACGCACTCTTTTTTTTTGTTTTTTATATATTTTGTCACACGCTAAAAAAAAGTTGATAAAAAAAGAAAACCACAACAGCAACAACAATTGGCCAAGAATGCCGCCAGTTTATTTTTGGTTCTATGTCCGGAATTTCTTAAGTTTTCATGTTTCTCGTTTTTTTTTAGTGGGGTAAAAAAATATTATTACCAATTTTGTTATTTATTGTTTAACTGGCACACTAACACACACTCATGGACACGTACGCGTACGCGACGCGATAAAAAGCGAATAAATAAGGTTCGCTTCTTCGATAAAAAAATATTTCTGATCAGTTTTTGTTAGAATATTTAAAAATTTCCCGGAGAGTTTCTCGATCGGCTATCAGCACACTAAAGACGTCAACGAGTTTTGGCTAACAGCGCCGGAATATTTCGATTAATAAAATTTTTTTTATGGGATAAGTTTGCTTTTATACTCGGCCGAGGCCCACTGTGAAGTGAGCGTAAGCGTCGCGTCGCTGTTTGCGTCAACCGTCGAGAGGAGAGTTTCGCGGCAATAGGTTGCTGAGGCATGTTGCCGAGACATGTGGCTGATGTGGCAAGCGGGACTCATTTTCAAAAAAGAACGTTTAGAACGATAAAGGCATTCCCTAATAATCATCGAAGTCGAATTTGTTTAGTTCCATTTTGATATAAAAGTTCTTCATAAATTTGTTTACTTAATTCATAAAACTCGCTTATTCATTGGCAACAAAACCGGCTGGCAACAAGGCTACGCGCTCTCTCTGGCCAAGAAACTACGCTTGTTGCTGGGACAAATCGTCGCCGCCGCCAAAATGTTGCCAAGCGAGAGCGACCCAATAAGCCAGAGAACATGGCGCACAGTGGTTACCGTTAGGCCTTTTCTGGTTTCCCCGACAGGTCAAATGTCGCTGGAGAATCGGAGAAACTGAGCACTTACTGTAAGCCAGCATTTCGTCATTTTTTACGAGCGACTGGTGTCGCATTTCTGGCCCTCGTCTTGCCCAATTATTCGGGTTTGTCAACAGGCTGTCAGAATGGCCATTAAACAAATACATCCACTGTCTTAAGATAGTGGTAGGATTGTTTTCTGACATGTGGTATTTATTTCTTATAATTCAGTTTTTATTGATAAAAATATCAATCAGAATGTTAATTTTTCATCCTTTTCGTCCACTGTGTCTGCAGCAAGCAACATCCTTTCGAAGTGTGCAACATGTAGCCACGCTCTTAAGAACAATTTCCTCTTCTGTTTTCGAAATTCGAATATGCATTTCCATGAGATCATCGTCTGGCTGGCAACATTTCGGCCACCACTTGTTGCCTTCGCAACATCGAACATCCACGAGATACGAGATGTATCTCGTATTTTAATTGTCGACGCCAATTAAAGGTCCTCCCGCCCAGCTCAGCCGTCACGCCCACCGTTTGGCGAAGCAAAACTAAACAAAAAATCGCAGTTACGTTCGAATGCGTTTGGTGCAATTTACTAAATGAAATTGCGTATCTGACAGATGCATAGAAGAACAATGCGATGTATCTCTGCAGCAGTTATCATTGTTGTTGTTGTTGTTGTTTTTGTTTCCCGTGTGTGCCACGGTGTGTGCGCAATTTATCAACGGCCAAACAACACAAAATCTATGTACGAATACGTATCCTAAAGATATATCCCACCACCACCACCACCACTACCCCAAAGGCAGCAGGCAATCCCAACCACCCAACCACCCAACTGACTGGCAATAAGTGATTTATAGGATTGTTATTTTGTCGTTGATGTCGCACTTTCGCTGCGCTTTATTTATCGCAATGTCCCACCAATTTGAAGTGTGTTAATTTTATTACGATTTTCGCGGCAGAACTATTGGATTTTTGGCATTTTCCGAATTTTCCAAATTTTCCCATCGATGGTTATCCAATTGTATTGGCGTGGTTTCCACGCCGCGAATTTCTATTCTTCATGCTTAATTTGCAAATGCGTTCAACCTCCGACCTCTGACCCCTGGCACTTCCAGCAACCACCCTGGCCACCCTGTTGATAAATTTAATACCAATTAATTTAATAGTAGAATTTGGTTACATTGACTTTTAATCTCATCTCTAATTTTGATTTTTGATGTAAAAAGACTTGGAATCCAAACAGCATAGATTTAAATGTCAATCTGACTGACTTTGTTAGATCATTGTAGCATTGAAAACACTTTGCCACTTGTGTACTTTTGGATATAATATTTTCTACTCTTCAATTTTCAATTGTTTTGTTTAAAATTGTGTCGAAAAGTATAGTGATTTTGAAAAACACAAGTGAAAGCCAAAAAGAAGTCTACAAGAATATAGCATGATGTCGAGTGTCCATGAGAAGGGTCTCAGCTTCAAGGATAAGACATCCGTATGGAACTCGTGCATGGATGTGCAGGGTGTAATTGATGCCTTGGACAATCAGCCGGTTGTCCACTATCTGAACTTGGAGGGCAATACCCTTGGTGTGGAGGCCGCCGAGGCGATTGGCGAGGCCCTCAAGCAGCATCCGGAATTGCGTCGCGCCCTTTGGCGGGATATGTTTGCTCGACGATCCAAAACCGAGGTCCTTCTGGGTCTGCAGCATCTGGGAACTGGCCTAATTGCCGCCGACACCCATCTGACGGTCCTCGATCTGGGCCAGAACAATCTGGGAACGGATGGATTCATCGGTTTGGAGGCGATTCTCTGTTCACGCGCTTGCTACTCCTTGCAGGAACTTCACCTGGACAACTGCAGCCTGATGCCACATGGCGCCGATATGCTGGCCCATTCTCTGCTCCACTTGTACAACAGTGCCAGGAAGGCGAACTCGCCTTTGAAGCTGCGGGTCATCACCCTGGGCAACAACTCCATGGAGGTCGAGGGCTGCGTCGAACTGGCCGAGGCATTTAAGATCCTAAAAACGCTCGAAGTCATCGATCTAAAGCTAAACGACATCTTCCTTGAAGGGGTCGATACTCTGGCCGAGGCCCTAAGCGACAACCCTCAGCTAAGGATTTTCAATATGAACGACAACATCCTGTCGGAGGGACTGGAACGAATCTGCATGGTTCTACCGGAATTGCCAATGTGAGTTGAAGATTTCCCAAAACTCGATACTTGTACCCTTTCCTATTGTTCCCTTTTTTTTTTATTTATTTATTATTTATTAATTATTATTTTTATTTATATTGTATAGGTTACGAGAGATCGACTTTGGAGATTGTCTGATTGGAAACAAGGGCGCTTTTCAACTGAGCCACGCCCTATATACTTCGGTTATTCACTTGGAGTTCCTGGATCTGGGATTCAATCATATTTGCGTGGATGGCGGCCTGGCTGTGGTCAAATCCTTGAAGAACAAGGCCAATCTACGCTACCTGTATCTTGGTGGCAATTGTTTTGGCACTCGCGGCTGTCAGCGTATTCTACGTGAAATGAAAAAACTACCAACTGCAGCGGCACTTGGTCCCTTTGACGATGACGTATCCGAGGACGATGAGTTCTATGTCGATACCAGTTTCGATGACGAGGACGCTTTCGATGCACCAGACGATCCCGATGTATCTCAAATATAATATAAGGGAACGCCTTTACAAATTCGTTATCCAATAGCCCAAATTGATTTCAAGCAATTGTTTCTCTTTTTCTTTCCAATAATATTGTAATAGCAAAATTTGAAAAAGTCACCCAATGATGTACTGCAGATCTAAATGCGGAATCCTTTTAACTCGTGTGACACATAAAAATTTAGTTAATGTATCATTATTTTTGTATGTAAAATTTATTGCTTTCGTCGCCAAAATTAGTAAATTATATTTTGGGACCAAAAACTAAATTTAAGTAAGTAAAGATACTAGCTTGTGGATTGGTTTTTAAAGGTTTGTTTCGTCTGTGAAATTATAGCTCTTCAAGGTTTAAGAAGGATACACACCACTATTGTAACAATTATTTAACAATTATGATGGAAAGATGTGAGCAAAGCGATCGAGATCGGTGGATATGGTTTGACCTTTAACCCTGAACCCTTGCTGTCTAAATTCAAAGCAATCCAAACCGATGACGATCCAATTCAATCCGACTTGCTACCTGATTTTGATTTTGATTTTGATGAAGACGTCTCTTGTGATGGGTGGTCCTCGAATCTGTTCCAATTTGTTGCCCGGATCAGGTTTAATTTTAGTGCTCGAATTCGGCGGGAACACCTGCATTTCTACTTATATAATGGAATAGAGGAGATGTTCTCAAATTACTGACCGAAATCATTAGTGGTAGGGAGGTGGGGGAGTAGATAATAACTCTATAGGTAATTATGGCCCTTATGTGGACTCTGGTTCTGTTTCTGGTTCTGTTTCTGACTCACTCCGATACAGGTTTTAGGCGTCTCAATCCCGGCCAGAAACTTCAGCGCAGACTAATGATGGATGAAAATGATGAATTATTGTTTTCCAAATGGAATACAATACCCCGATGCAGATGCAGATACAAATACATTTACAGATACAGATACAAAGACTTTGCTAAACAAAAGCCGGAGGTGTACAATAATTGATTGATATTTAAGAATGCTGAGCCTTGATGCCAGAAATCCTTGATTTTGATATTTAAAAATGTTGAAATTATTTATTATGTAAGCTGTTTTCTAGATTATTTAAATCCTTAACAGTTTCTTGCATTTCTATAATCCGAGTTAATGATAATCCCCCGATGTGTTCCCCAATGCCTCCCTTCGTGGTGGAACCCTTTCGTTATTAATCCATCATTAATAGACCCTCCTGGTCCGTCCTGGTGTTAGTCCTGGTGCTGAGTGACCCTTAACCCTCGTACTCTAACCCCTTTTTTTTGAAACAATACGACAAAACTAGCTGATGTGCCTTTTCGTCTCGAAAATTGTCTCATTAAAAGTTGCCAGGAAACAGGCAAATGGACATGAGTTATTTTCACAGTTGACCTTTAATGAGATGGAACCCCTTTTTGGGTGGTGGGAAACCGCAAAATTATTGGACAAAAACTATAGATATTTTAGTGGACGTAGGCCCTTATATTTGTGTTGAAAATATTTGTCCCTTTAGTTTTGTTTATTTGTTTGTTGACCTTTTAGCTCTTGGCGCGTGACTGTGACCATTTGTTTTCCTTTGTTGCGCACGCGTGCCTAGATTTTCCTCCCAGTCCCTTGGAAAATTGTTGCCCCAACCGCCTCTTTTTGTTTTTGAAAATCTTCCATCCCCCGTTGGTCAGTTTGCCATTTTCGAACTATCAATTAAATTGAGAAAAATTATTGCTTTTCGGACTGTGGACTGCAGACTGCGGACTGGGACATTTATTGCGATAGAGGGTCAAAGGTTGGACGGACGTTCATGTCCACTATTTCGTAACGGTCATTTCAACCAGTTTGGCTTCCTGTTGCGTCTCTGACCATTTCATTTTTGTTTTAATTAAATTGAATTTTCATTGAAAAGTGCAGAATCAGAACCAGAACCAGAACACAACCAGAAGAGGGGGTTTTGCATCCAAAAATAGTTCCTGCTTTGACATTAAGTGGGTGGCACAAATATTTTATCTCCGACCCTCAGGAGGAGGGTTAAAGCCAACACCGAAATATCCAATAAAAGCCAAAGAATAGCATTTTGGTGTATTTAGCAGCCAATAAAAGTGTGCCTGGGGGAACGATTTCCGAAGAAATTTCTTAAAAGCATTTAAAAGTTTTTCTTTTTTCTTTTATTATGAAAAAGCCACAAATAAATGTTCCAAGAGAATCAATAATGTTATAGGTTTTCGAATTGTAGCTTCACAAATATAACTTTAATTACATTTCGAGGTTAAACCCTTTTTTTAATATTAGAAATATGGATTAGTTATTATGTTTGTAAACAAAAACCATTCTGGTTCAGAAATTTGTAAGCCAAAATCCCCGATAATTTTGTTCAGTAGTCCAGCCAGAAGGATTTCTCGTTTGGTAATTAGCAGGGGAAAATGGGTAAGGAAAATGGAAAGGAAAAATCACCTTTTGAAAGTCGATCCTTTTGGGCTGAAAATTGTGACATTTGGAACGTGGATTTTGGGATGAAAATTATCCTTGGCCGCAGCTAATTATGATCCTGTCGCCACGGGTGGCGGCCATGAATCTCCGGCATTGTGGAAGTTCCCATTCCCATTCCCGTATTTCAGGTCCACGGATTTTTTGCCCATTTGCGGTTCAATGGACGTGTTGTATAAACCAAACCGACCAAATTTCACTTTTCCTGTCCGCCCTCTTTTGTTTTGTATTTTTTTTTTTTTGTAGGTTGGTTGGTTGGTTGGTTAGTTGACATTTCCCGCACATGGAAAAGAGAGGTGGGTGGGAGTGGGAGTGGGAGTGTGACTGCGAAACCCTTAATTAACTTTCGAGGCCAAATGATATGGCATCTCGTCAAGGACCCGCGCCCGCGTCCGGGCCCAGGATACGGCCACTAATCCAGGACACCGAGTACTATTCTGTTTTGTTTTCCGTTGTTTTGTTTGCCCACCAGGACATCCGAGACGCAGCCAAAGGACCAAAAACAAACAGAACAATGACCATACCCCCTCATCCTCATTCTCTCCACCGCCTAATTCCGTTACCCATGTCCACCCCGTCTCCCCATTAGTCTCTCCTTCATTTTCATATGTCCTTCCTGATCCTGGCCACGTCGCGTGCCTTCCATCTGCCACAAACTGTGGGCTTCCTAATTTGCAGAAAATAAAACTTAAAAAATAACACAATATTTAAAATTCATATAAGGAATGCCTGAAACATTTTCAACTTTTTTCTATAACTTTTTAATTCCTTAAAATCCTTTAAAATCCTGTGAGCTAGCCTTCTCCTTGAAAAGAATTAGTTTCTCATATAAACTTAATCTAAAATCCCTACCTCTTTATGTAATATGTTTCTAAAATATATAAAATACCCGAAAATATAATACAAGTTTTGAGAAATGTATTTTTTTTAGACTCTATTATAAGTAACACCTCTTTTAAAGATAACTATTTTTATGGCATTACACTTTTGACAACAAATAGAATTAAAAATCAAAAGATTAACTAAAGATAGTCAGAGTTTAAGAGGCTAGTAAAATAATTAGCCCTTAAGGTAAGTTCTGAGATAAGGTTATGGCCTAATTAAGTTAAACCTTACAAGATTATATATTTATCTACTCAGACACCTTGAGGTACTAATTCCATAGAGTTCTTTTTTTTTCTCCTTGGGTTTTGTTTTTTTTTTTTTTTTTTTTTTTTGGTGAAAGGTCATCAATCAAAAAGCAGCCTGTCTGGCAATTACCAGCTTGTGGTGCCCAATTCCCAATTGCACAATTATTTCTCTCAGTATAGACAAAAAATAAGGGGTAACGTCGTGAATAACATTCGAAATTTACACCTATTCGAGCGTATTGACCACAGACATCCTGGTTCTTTATGCCTGTGTACGTGTGCCTATATGCTTGTGTGTAAGGACTCACCTGACCGAGTCCTTGAATGCCTTTGTCCTTTCGCCCGGCACTCATTATGCCATGTGGTCTTTGGTCTGAATGTGTTGCGGTCCTCCGACAATGTTACTTTGAAGATATATATATTACCAGCATGCGGCTATAGGCCGGGCGGTGAAAAAAAAAATGGAGAACAAAAATTAAGGTCGTAACAAAATAATTCCCATGCCCAGCATTTCCGGGTTCTGTGCAAATTTTAGGGCTTCTCCTCGGCCCGTGCCAGCCGAAGAATGTGTGGATAATGCGTTGCCATTTAACGCATTACTGGGTCCTGCGCCAGGAACGACTACAAAATAATAGGGTTTGGACAGTAGGATACCCTCTTATGAAGGTTCTCTCTAAGAGCCTATAAATGGATTTTCTTTTCTTATCTCAAATTCTATCCTTTGATTGGTTTTCCCTAAATATTCCAGGGTATAAAAACAGAGTCTGCGGCTTGGAATTTTTTTTGTATGCCATAATTATTAGCTTTTGGTTAGATAAGGCGTCGCCTCGTCTGGATAGAAAACTCTTTGTTGTGGTCAATGGGTTGGGGCTCTATTTTCATCCAATCCCCGCCAGCTTTCTCCTTTCATATTTTTTTTTTGTTTCCTTGAGTGGCAGGACAATGGCCACATTTTCAGATGACGGAGACCATTGTTGCCAAAGTGTGCTAAGGTTTGCGTGGCCTGAGGTGGTGCTATTTTTTTTTTGTTGCTTTCATTTTAAAGTTATAGTTTATGAAAGGTAGTTTCTTTTAAGATTCTAGAGGATCTTATAATGGGAATAAAAGGGTTTAAAAAGAGCTTAATGTCATAATACATCCAGCAATCTTTATATCTTTATATCTTTTTGCATTTTTGTCGCTGGAATTCACAAATAGTTTAAGGGTCAAGGAGAAGGGCTCTTACAGATTGTCTAATTGTCAGAAATTAAATACTTTAAAGTTCATAAACCATCATCTTCAGAGTTTCCCAGAGTTTAATAGACTTTTTATTCGACAATTCCCTTAAAATTGAGGGCTAATTGCTTGACCAGCATATTGTATTAACTATATCTGATATACTATCTGACCAGAAACTGTCCAGAAACTATTAAAAGCAATTACCAAGCCCCAATCAAATGGTACGTTTCTATTTTCAGTTTTTTGGGGAAACAAGAACCGTGTGAATGTAATCCGATATTGCATTACTTTCGAGGGTAATGCCTGCCTCCGAGAAACCTGCTGTTCGCTAATCTATTGCCGGGGCGTTGAGAGCCTTATTTATTGATGAAAGCGTGTCTATTGTGGTCCCTCTGTGGCGGCTCTGGGTTTAATATTACCACACGGGCATACATGTACAATATGGAGACGAAACGAACCAATTCCGCGCCTCCCCCAAAAAAGGAAATGTCAATATTTGTCATTACCGCGTGGCATTTTCTAGCGAATTTCTTCCACAACGCCGCTTTGTCTGCGGGGTTTTCGGTTTTCGGTTTGGTTTTTTGGGTTTAAGGTTTTAGGTTTTCGGTTTTTGGTTTTTGGTTTTTCGGTTGTCAGTGTTTAGGGGTTCGGTTTCTTTCGGTCTTTCGGTCTTTCGGTCTTTCGGCTTTTCCTTTTGTGTCCACGGGGCCATAAAACAAAAAACCAACAAAGGCGAAACAAAGGCCGACATGCGCCGTGTGATTATGTAAGAAATCGGAAATTGGAATGGGCAGGGGTATTATTCTGGTAATAGGAATCGAGTTGGTGCTGTATTTGCCAACGTCACACATTGCAGGAGAAAATGCAGAACTGGAAAGAAACGAGGCTTTGTTTGTTTTGGCCTCTTCCGTTTCCGACCATCCGATATATTCCCCATTGAGTCCCTGAAAACCAAGAAACCCCACAAAAGATCGCACTTCAAAAGTTCTCAAATAAGAGTTTTCACTTTGGACTAGGCTGTACTTTTCTAAGAATTACAATAAATTAAAGACAGATAAAAATTAAGAGTATTGGAAATTATTTTAACTACATATTTGAATAAGTACAAATTCAAATTTTTCGGCTATAACGCTCCTCCTTAATGACCTAAAAAATAACAAATTGGTAACAGTGTTGCAAAAAGCATTTGATGCTAAAGGGTTACACTTGGCTAAAAAGCCAATCATTTTTTCGTACATTTTCCTATAAAATCTATAAAAGAAATTCTTTCATTGACTTTGAATATGATGCAAAAATTATGACAAGAAAGCTAGGCATTCATTTTTATATTAAAATAATTATTACATAAACTACTAATGTGGAAATTATGCAAGTCATGCCATTGTCGAAAAAAAAGTGCTACCAAGTGAGCTTTGGAATCGAAATTCGGACAAATGTCAAAGGTACGTGGGGCCCATGATGTGGCAATGACAGTTCAATTTTTCATACTGACGAGGCGGCAGATCATAAGAAAATTCGTCAAAATTTTTAAGAGAGGAATAAAAAAATCATTGAAACCGGCAAAAGTACGCGGACGTGTTTTTTTAAAACGCAAAAACAGAGCAAAATTACAAAGCGGCTGCTAATCAATCGTCCTTATTTCGTAATTACCTTTTTTATCCATTTGACCATGAAGAAGTCCATGTTCGACGCCTATCCGGAGGACTGCGACCTGCTCGGCGAGGTCTTCGATGTGTTCGAGGTGAACAATATGAACAACCTGGATGACCTGGACTACATCGGGGAGGAGGATACCTCCTCGGAGTACTCGGACGACAGCCTCGAGGACATTTTTATCGTCCGGTCTGTCGAGGACGAAATCAATGTGGTGTCGGAAGCAGCTATCGAGGAGGAGGACCCCATGTCCCTAGAAGCGGAGATTTCGACGGCAACCACACTGCCCCTTACCGTCCCGATGACAATGCCGATGCAGTGTGAAGCTTGCGAGCCGGAGGAGGCAACTTTTGGCACTGGAGCTGGCACTGAGAAAGCTGTTCCAACTCTTGAGGCAATTCCAGAGGAACCAACTCCAAAGGAACCAACTCCAAAGGAATCAATTCCAGAGGAACCAATTCTAATGGAAGCATCTCCAGCTCCATTCCATTTTGATGCAATTCCAATGGAAGCATCTATGGATTACGCCGAACTTATCGATCCAGAAATGATATTCCCAGACCTAGTAGTTCTAGTTCTAGTTCCTCGTCGAATTCCAATCCATGTGGCTGCTCAACTTACTGTCCCAGTTTCGGAGCAAGCAGTTCCAATTCCAGACGCTGCAGCAACTCCAGTGGAAGCTTCAATCGATTTGACAGAGTCAGCTCCCAAAGCAGAACCAATGGACGTTGCTCCGGAGAAAACTGATCCAGAGCAAGCAATTCCAATTCCAGACGCTGCAGCAACTTCGGAGGAAGCATCCCCAAAAGTAGCAATTCCAAAGGAAGAAACTTCAAAGGAAGCATCTCCCGTTCTCGCCGAAATGTCCAAACCAGAGGCAGTTCCAGAAGAAGCAGCTCTAGGGCCAGCTTCAGTGGTCACTCCAGTAGCAGATGCAGTTCCACTTCCGATCGCAGTGGCAGTGGCTACTTCAATTACTATCAACGGGAGCTCCAACGAGTCCGAAGGCGACGACATGGAGGATATGATCTGCTTCCTGGACAAGTCCATCGTCCAACTCCAAATGCTATTGTAGGCCATATATCCTTATTGAAATAAAAACTATCGAAGAGCATAATCCATCCATCCATCCATCCATTCTAGTATCGGGTATCGTTCATTGTCTCTCTTTTAAGCGGATTAGGTTTCGTGGGCAAAACGTGTCCAAAACAAAAGGACTCCAGGGAACAAGCACCAAAAAAAAAAAGTGACTGAAAGGGAGGTACAACCCTCCGAGGATTGGTGCGTCATGTGGCAAGTGGATTGTCAGCTTGTAATCCACTCCAGCCCCCGTCCCCTGCAGAGTGCACTTGCTACACGTTTATTGCATCATCGCCTTATTGTTCTAAATGTCCTTATTGTCCTAATGCGATTAACATTCATTTTTAATCGCGCCTCATTGGCGCTGCGTTTTTTGTCCAAGTCTTTTGATAGCACGGAAAAGTATTAAAAATTCATATTTTAATACTTGTTTATATTTATTTAAGAGATCTGCTGTAGTAGGCTTTAAAAATGTAATCAAAATTAAAGGATAAAACTATATTAATCCATAAAATATATGACAATATTTTAAAAACATAAATAATTAATTTGATAAAACATCAGCGACCTCCTCCTCGATTCTTAAAGGCTAGACTTAAGCCACACTATAAAAAATGCTTAATACAAAATATTGTAGTATTAAATCAAATAAAATAAGCAATATTATCGGCGCTCT
Source organism: Drosophila vallismaia (assembly GCA_035047325.1). Classification (NCBI taxonomy): domain Eukaryota; kingdom Metazoa; phylum Arthropoda; class Insecta; order Diptera; family Drosophilidae; genus Drosophila; species Drosophila vallismaia. The sequence goes on along the minus strand of JAWNPU010000025.1, from coordinate 5,721,659 downwards.
TCTCTTCGATTACCTAAAATGCAAAAAAAAGGAACTTTAGTTGAAATTTTTCCAAATCAAGCGTAATTAAGCCAATATCTTTCACCAGTCAGTCACGAAATGGAATCATCTTCCTTGGATTAATTTGGCTCTGATTGCTCATTATGTTATATTTTTGTGGATATTTTCAGGAAGGATGAGGAAGGATAATGGGTATCCTTTGAAGTGGCCCATTGTCGGAGTCGCAGACCAGAAAAGCAAACCGTCTCAAGAGCGACTTGAGGCTGACAGAGTTCCGCAAAAGTACAGCCACCACTGGACTGGACCATCCAGGGGTTGGACACACTGCAAGAAAAAAAAAACAAAAAGAAAACATAAGGGCAGGGGTGACAATGACAATGCAAAGGGGTTGAGTGAAAGTGGAGCGTGCTTTGCCTGTGAAATTGCAAACCCGAACAACACTTTCATCGATAATCACGAGGGTCATTTGGTGGGTCAAGTGTCGACACTGCACGTGGCAGCCTTTAAATTCTCAAAAAAAAAAAATAGAATAAAAGAGGAGGAAATGACAGTTGCCACATGGGGAAGATTTACAAATTTGTGACACTAAATGGTACAATGAGATGGGGATATAAAAACGAGATTTAAATCTACAAATTTTAAGGTAAAAACTATCTCCATCAAACTGTTCCCAAGCCCCGCCCGCGAGTATGCAATGAATTATTTGCCATGCACAAAAACACTCTAAAAAAATAGATGTTTGTCTGCGGATTCCATTTATAGTTCTGTACTTTGTAGTTGGAAAACTGTTCCATCTGTTCCCGTGTTTGTTTTGAACTAACGTGCAACAGCCGCCGCCGCCGCATTCAAATCAGCTTAATTAAATTGTAATTGGATATGTTTTTTTTTTGTTTCTGTTGTGTTTTGCTAGAAACTGACACAAACAAACAACGTGGTGGTGTCAGTGGGTGGTTGGGTGGTTCCAGCGGTTGATCTGATGTGTGGCTGTTGGCGGTTGATAAGCTCATCGAGGGGAGGGATTGTCTTTAAAGCTGCGGACACACGTCGCTATTCATTCACCCGAAAATACATCCCAATCCCCTCTTCTTTCCAGGGACAGTGATGGTAATTAAATATTAACCCAAAATAGTTCGTTTTTCATTATATATTAACTAAAATATTTAATTTTTATGATTTAATTTTAAAACCCCCTAAAGAAAATCCCGAATAACCATCCCTTTTCGAGGCTGTTGATTGCTGTCTTGTTAATGCAACAAAATAAATTTAAAGTGCTTCGCGGCACGTCGGTTTCTTAATCCGCCGCCTTCGCTGGGCGTGTGTGCCTCCTCACGCGCCGCCGGAAAATGCCACACCCTCTTCAGCCACAGCTTTGTGTGGCAACTTTGTTAAGTTGTTGACACGCATATATGGGGGTAAATAATAATAACAATATAGTCAGTAATTAAATGACACTGCCACGTGCCAGCCGAAGTAAGCCCGAGAAAGCTCACAGGGTTACAGGGTTGGCTGAAAGCAAAAGGACAAATCAATTAATTTGTCAGGACGCTTTTCAGGCCACAAAAGTTATATAACTTATTGACAGACGCCGGAAGGCTGAAGCCTCATAAGTTTTACATCTTTTTCAATTCACTATCAAAGGGGTTTCCCTAGGCTTTGGGGTGGCAAACTTTGAAAATGCTTATTTAAGAAACTATTTTATCATTTAAACAATGGCAACATAATGTATTGTGTGTGGATTAGACTATTAATTAAATAAATTATGAACTTGTAGAAATATAATTAACTTCCTTTACAGATTTGTAGTTTCGTCTTTTCCAACATAAATTTGATCAAGCTGGAGATGTATTCGTTGAAGTCCTTTTCCGACCCTGTAAGTTAACTTAAATTAAGATAAAATTTGATTAATTCATAACAAAAATAGAATCTTAATTTCGTTCTTACAAACAATGAATGGAGTTTATTTTGGTCCTTTGATTGGGAAACTGAACACGTTCCAAGCGCAACTGTCATGCATGTTTGTGGTTTCGTATCATTTGGCAATTATGTGTGGACTGCAGATACAAATGAAGAATCAGATACAAAATGCAGGATCCAGATAGCAGGATACCAGGATAGAATGGCCTGGTTGGTCGTGGCTGGGTAGGGGAAATCCCGAATTGATTCTGCGGCAACGTTGACATTCAACTATTTGCGCAATAAATTCAAGTAAATCTTTGAACAAATTAAATTTCATTTGTTTACGACTCAATGAAAAGCCACAAAGCTTTTGCCAATAGGCTTTTCCTGTCAGTTAGAGTTGGTTTTCTCTGTTTTTCTGATTTTCCAGCGTTGGATATATGTATATTATATGTATATGCTTGTAAATATACATTTTATAGGCTTGTATTTTTGCCACAATTAAGATTTGCGCACATAAACGCTCAACTTGTGCTGGCATTAAGTGCTTTGCTTGAAAACTTTTAATTGAAATAATTTGTTAAGGCCTTTGGGGCTTCCAGAAAGACAGGCGACCGGCTGACAGAACTTCACAGAAATTTGAATTATTTTCTTACCATAAACGTACACGTACATATAGACCTTTTTTTGTATAAAAGGTTGACTTTTGGCAACAACAATTATGGTTTTGCGGCTAACAAATTATTTCAATTACATATCCCCCAGGTATTTATTTCAATGAAATATCTCAAACGTATTAATTTAATGACACGTGTTATTTTTTATGCCAGTTTTTAAAATCTTAGAGATGAAAGGAAGCTTTAATGGCGCCAAAGTAACGAGTTCAAAGTGTTGGAAAATTGTGTTTTGATTTTAGTGAGAAAAGTTTTGTAAAAGAGCATTATAGTTTAATTATCGCAATAGATTTGCAATAAATTAATCGAAAAGGGCTGCAAGCATTGCTATCCCTATTTCTTTAGTTCTTTCATCAACTGGAGCTGACTGGTAATCATTGAAAAGTGAATCAATACCAACTTAATATCAATATAATACTCTACAAAACCAACTCTAAAGGTAACTAAAGTATGCTGAGCAATTTTCTTCACAAAACTTGCTAAGAAAACCTAGAACTTTCTCTGCTCATAAAGCCATTCGTTTTTTTCACTGAAACTAACAAGGTAAATTCGGAACGGCCATCTTTTTTTTTTGACAGAAGAAAAAGGATTGAAAAGCGTAATTTTTTGCAATGGAAGAGCAAGTCAAAGATACCGTGGTTGAGTCCACTAAGCCCAATGAGTTTACTGAACCCAAGAAGTCCATCGAACCCAATGAGTTGAACAAGCCCAATGAGTCCACGGAACTTAATAAGTCCTGTGAACCCAAGGAGTCCACCGAATCCAAGGGGTCGACCAAACCCATTGAGTCTACTGAACCCAAGAAATCCACTGAACCCATGGAGTCCACTGAACCCAAGGAATCGACCAAACCCATTAATTTCATCGAACCCAATGAGTCCACCGAACCCATTGAGTCCACTGAACCTAAGGAGTCCATCGAACCCAATGAGTCCACTGAACCCAAGGATTCGACTGAACCCAAGGAATCCATTGAACCTATGGAGACCACTGAACCCATGGAGTCAACTGAAACCAAGGACTCTACTAAACCCAAGGAGTCCACTAAACCCAATGAGTCCACTGAACCCAAGGAGTCGACTGAACCCAAGGAATTCACCGAACCCATTGAGTCCACCGAACCCAAGGAGTCGACTGAACCCAAGGAGTCGACCAAACCCATTGAGTCTACTGAACCCAAGGAATCCACTGAACCCAAGGAGTCCACTGAACCTATGGAGACCACTGAACCCATGGAGTCCATCGAACCCAAGGAGTCGACTGAACCCAAGGAGTCGACCAAACCCATTGAGTTCATCGAACCCATGGATTCCACCGAACCCAAGGAGTCCATTGAACCAAAGGAGTCCACCGAACCTAAGGAGTCCACTGAACCCAAGAAGTCGACTGATCCCAAGAATTCCACTGAACCCAAGGAGTCCACTGAACCTATGGAGACCACTGAACCCATGGAGTTCACTGAAACCAAGGACTCCACTAAACCCAAGGAGTCCACTGAACCCAAGGAGTCCACTGAACCTATGGAGACCACTGAACCCATGGAGTCTACTGAAACCAAGGACTCCACTAAACCCAAGGAGTCGACAGAACCCAAGGAGTCGACTGAACCCAAGGATTCCACTGAACCCAAGGAGTCCACTGAACCCAAGAAGTCGACCAAACCCATTGAGTTCATCGAACTCATGGAGTCCACCGAACCCATTGAGTCCACTGAACCCAAGGAGTCCATTGAACCTATGGAGATCACTGAACCCATGGAGTCGACTGAACCCAAGGAGTCCACTGAACCTATGGAGTCCTCTGAACCCATGGAGTCCACTGAACCTAAGGAGTCCACTGATCCCAAGGACTCCAGCTCCGAAGTGATCCCTTCTCCGGAGGAGGAGGAACCGAAGAAAACTCCTTTTCCCGTAAAGCGTTGTTATTGCGGATTGGGAAGGGATCTCGACGATGTGGAGCTATATTGCTGCAGGTGCAAACGTTGGGTCCACGACTTTTGCGTTTCCCTCCAATTGGCAAAGGAAGAGATTCATCCTTTTTTGACTAACTACGAATTCAATTGCAAATACTGCACCCCAGCTGCAATGGAATACTATCGCCGCAGCGAGGCCACCCTTATGCAACTATGCCATTCCGCTGTTGCTAATTTGCAGCATGCGGCTTCCAAGAAGGGGATTACCCAGTTACATTTCAGCCCCGTAGCCGATGTCATTCCGTATATCGAGAAGAACTGGGAGGCCATGACTACTATGCCACGTAGAGACACACAAAACTGGCATGCGAAAGTCGAGCGGGCACTGGAGCAGAAGAAAAAGCTCTTCACATCCGAGAAGCACCCCGAGCTCGGAAATCTTTATGGATTGCTCGATCAGGATCTGACAACGATCATCCCAAAACGCGAACGCATGAACCAAACCTATTTCGTTCCTATTCCAAACCTATCTGGCATTCAGAAACGGCGGTTTTCGAGTCCCGACCCAGATGATGGCCCGGTGGCCAAGAGAAGCCGCCTCACCGATGCCAATTCGATGGATCTGCAGTTTAACTTTTCTACGGAGTTTCCCTTAATGAGGGACGGCTTTAGATACATATTGGCGGAACGGGATCCCCATGCTGCGGAGCCGTCGGGATTCGACGAAAACTGTGCTGCCAATGCCATTCCAGGCTGGATGTATCGTATCAAGTTGCCGATGACTGTGTTGCTGTCGCTGGAGGACAAGGGTTCACGTCTGCAGATCACAGAAGACCGTTTGGCGGTCACTGCCCAGCGGGGCTACTGCTCGGTGCGTGCCACCCACTCAGTAAACAAGGGATGCTGGTACTTCGAGGCGACCATAGTGGCGATGCCGGAGCGTTCGGCCGCGCGCATAGGATGGAGCAGGCGTTACGCCAATCTGGAGACTCCAGTGGGATATGACATGTTCGGCTACTCCTGGCGCTCTCGCTTGGGAACCAAGTTTACTAAGAGCCACGGCAAGCCGTACACCGACGCCTATGGCGAGGGCGACACCCTGGGCTTTCTCATCAACCTTCCCCAGGATGCCGATATCGATTACACGCCCGAAAGTTTCAAGGATCGTCCCCTGATCAAGTTTAAGTCGCAGCTTTACTACAAGGCACAGGAGGGACGCATTAAGGCTATGAGCAATCTGAAGGTGCTGGAGGACAGCCGCATTGAGTGCTTCAAGAACGGGGAGTCGCAGGGCGTGGCTTTCGAGAACATTTACGCCGGCAGCTATTTCCCAACTATTGCCATCCACAAGGGCGCCAAGGTCAGCGCGAACTTCGGGCCGACCTTCAAGTACCCTGCTCTTCTGGACTTACACCAAGCCAAGGGAATGCATGATCGCGTCGAACTGGTTGTGGCGGAGCAGTTAGCGGTGGACAACCTCTACCTCGTTGAGCATCAGCATGCTCGTACCCAGAGCGAGTAATAACTCTATGGAAAGAAACAAAAAGATTCAACAATTCACATATTCGCCTACAGAAACTATTATCTTTAAACACATTTCAATTTATTAATTCATCTTATCAAAAATTTTGCTTAGTTTTTCAAATTTTGTTAACGATTCAAGATGCCAGCATTTAAAGAATAGTAGCCGAAACTTTCATCTAACTCGGTTTTGCCAATTTTTGGTTTAGTTTATAAATGCAAAAACTCACAGAATGCTTTATTTTGAAGTTTCCTTAAACGTGTTCAGGAAAATCGTTTCAAATTGTAAATTACATTGTATTTTCATTAAACAATATATCCCTTGTCATTGCTAAACTTATAGCAATATCGTTTGAAGCAAATGCGTCTCCGAACTGTGGTTGTGGTGGTTTCGGGAGTTACTGTTGTGGTGCTGTTTTCCGCGACTGTGGTGCTGGAACTTGGATCATCACTCGCAGTGGAGTTGCTGGAGGTTCCCGTGGACTCCGTGGTTAATTCCGTACTGTTTCCAGGTTCTAAACTGGTCGTCTGCAAGGTGGTGCCGTTGGGCGATAAAGTAGTGCTGGTTGTTGTACTGTTTTCCGTTTCCAGGTCCAAAAAGTTCATAAAAACATTCATAAACTTCAGTATAGAATCTCGATCCTCGCTGGTGAAGATTGGAGCACAGAGACATCCATCCATGCATCCAATTAGGGAGACAATCAATATGATTACGAAACGCTGATGATCCATTTTCGGTCGGTTTGGTTTTAGAAACTGTTGAAATTTTAGGCAGCTTTTCTGCATTTATACAAAGTGATTTATTTCGTATCTCTATGCGGAAATATCTTGGCCCAAAATTGCACAGAAACTTGAGTCACGTGCTTGGCTATACCATATATCAAGTTTTTGGGTTTTGGGGAAACTGGGTTTAGTATTTAATCTAATAACTCAGCTGTTGAGTTAGATATGAGTCACCGATTTGCCGATTTGTTTGAAAGAAAATATAAAGAGAATGAACTTTGCTCTTATAATTTTTTGATAGTGCAGTTTTTTATCTGGAATGTTTTTGGTGGCTTTATTAATGGATATACAATTTATAGTAATAATACAGGGCAGTTTATTGTGCTTTATAGAGTAAATAAATCAGTGTACAAACACATTTTGTTTTATAAACTCATATTAACTTTACGTTTATAAAACATTCTTGAAATACATTATCTATAATTTATAAATATATATTTGGTTAATTATTTATTAACTGGCTTTATTAACTACCATAATGCTTACAAATAACTTTTCTTTGGAAATGAATAAAATGAAGAACAAAGCAGCACATATTACACAAACATGTTAAATATGATCATTAGGTGTTGTCCATTAATTTAGTTAACAATTAACACTTGAATTAATATTTAAAATGAAGAAACTGCTCCTTGACTAATGAATAAAACATTGATGGTAATCTCTGGGTAACGCACTCTTTTGGACCGACTTAGATACTAAATCTTCGATCGAGAAAGCCGCAGGGGAGATAAGCTGCTGAAAGCGAACATGCAGAAAGAATGCATCATCTCGATTTGGTCGATGATGGAAGGGGCACGTTTACAGCATGCCAGTGTTTTTATCTTACATGGCGATAAGCTGGCGGAATCGTATAAAAGCGGTGTGGGCCGGTTGCAGAATCATCAATCATCGAGTATTCGGTTCGGTGGCAACCAGCACAGATTGTGATTGCTTTTGATTTTGAGATCCAGATCGAGATGTGGCGCCTGCACTTGTTCCTTGTGGTCAGCACTTGCTTTTACGTACCGTATGATGCTAAGCCAGCGAAACGGTCCACTATCCTGGACCAGGGTTCATCATTTGCTTCCTCCACGCCTTCTACACTGACCACCCTCGTCCTGGACGTGTTGGCCTCCAGTACGAGTTCCTCCACCGCCGCCACGACGACACTTTTCCCAACTACGACCACGGAGACGGCTCCCAGGACTCAAAGGGTGACGAATATTGGACGGCTGGCGGCCAAGGATCTGGCCGATCTGCTCTTGGCCAGCATGCAGGCCCGTAACACCAAGCTGAGTTCCTTCCAGGAGGCCACAATGAAGACCCTCCGCACTCCCGACGCAAAGGATTCGAAGTTCAACACAGTGCTCCTCCACCTTGGTATGGATGTGATCATTGAAATTTTGATTGGAGCTCGCCAGGAGGCCACCTGTGGCCGCATCATTCGTGACATCGAAAAGTCGCAGGATGGAAACAGCCTGACTCTAACCCTAAAGTCCTTCCTGGCCCTGTGCTCGTTCAACGGCATCGAGTGCTCCGCAGATGAAGTCGTCCAGGTGATCAAGGGCAGCCAGACCCGCCAGCGTCAGCAGGCCAAAGCTTTGGAAGAACAGGCCGAGGGCTTTGGCGTCAGGACTGCCCGTCGCGTTGGTGCCGTCAAGGATGATCGCGAAGCGGTCCTGGGCTTCCTCCGGGACCGAACCCTGTCAGAACATAGTGCCATTTTGAATACCCTGCTCCAGGTGTGCGGGGCTTCTAGCGGGGAATCCCATAAAATTATCCGGAATCTGAGGGAAAGTAAGTAGCGGCAATTTTTCACAAAAGTAACGAGTAGAGATGCAAGTTTTAAAAAGCTAACAAAGTAGCGAGTTCAGGCATTCATAATGAACAAAAAAGCTAACAATATCTTTCTCTGATCATTTCCAGTGAGTCCCGACAGTCTTAGCCTGGTCCAGGTGAATGCCTTCAGCTTGCTCTCCGTTTCGCTCCTGGACAGCCTCACCACCATAGCCGAAGGAAAGCCCAGCGGATTGTGCACCGCCACCACGGACAGCTGGATCGTTCGCCTTCTCTCCATGGGTGTGGCCAAGTCGGTGCTTTTGGGCCTAATGACTGCCCTGGATCGTACCATAACCACCCCCAACACTATGGATCAAATCGCCAATGCAGCTGCTCTCAACAGTGCCGACATTACGCTTCCCAAATCATTGATTAACTCGAAAACATTTACGGCTGCCAAGCGTCCCAGCAGATCCGGAAACACTCTTGATGGTAGGGATATTTTGTTACTATTTCATACTCCAATTTTAAATATCTAATATATTTTATTTTCATTTTATTTTCTTCTAGTGGCCACTCAAAACTTGCTAGATGGAAACGGAAACGAGAATAACTTTCTTGCGGGCGTGGTGCTTCCCGCCGAGGTCTTGGCTCAAGTGGCCACCAATGCAGCCAAATCTGGCAATGCCATAAATGGTGGGTTCAATATTAATGTTAAAGAAGGCTTTATGTTATTCATAATTCCATTTAAACAGTGGCTGACAGCAGTGTCCTCAAGGGAGTAGGAAATAAACAGAACAATGTGGCGGATCTTGGCGTCTTCCCGGCTGTGAATGCGATTGCTCTGAGCAAGATTCCCGGTGCCCTGGAGGGCAATACCGTGAAGAGTACGTTTATAAAGATTCATTAATCATTTAGAATTGATTTAATTCATATATTTTATAGTGGGCAGTGGTACTGTGTTGATAGGCGACAACAATGTAAGGAATTCCTTGGTGACTGGACAGGTTGCGGCGGCGGTTGAGGCTGTTGTGGCATCCTCGGCTGATGGGACAGCTAGCTCGCCCAGCACTTCTACAGGATCTACAGGCTCCACAGGCTCTTCTGGCTCTAGTTCTACTTCTTCGGGAACGCCTAGCTCTTCTATGGGATCAACAGGATCTTCAAGCTCTTCGGGAACACCCAGTTCTTCCACGACTTCTGTACAAAATGGTAAGTACCCAGGAACCTCTTAGTATTTTCGAAAGCTCATAGTTATTACTTGGTTTTCAGCGGGAAATGTAATCAACGAAGGAACTGGAAACAAAATCAATGATTTGATTCCTCTGTCCCTTCCAACTGGTCTTAACCTTCCGCTTCTCAGCCAGGTTCTTCCAGGCACTGCTGTTGGAAACTCTTTAACTCGTAAGCTTCTCAGGATCATTTATTTGTTATCCTGCATACCCTAATTTAATCCTTTCTACTTTGGCAGAGGCACCCACCGCCGTTGTTAAGGGAAATAATAATTCTGTGGAGCGAGTCATTGCCGCCGATGTGCCAGTTCAGCTTTTCCTGCTTGTAATTAGTGAAGTTCTTGGCGTTCCAGTACAAAATGTTATAAAGAGTAAGTAATTGTGGAAGCTTTGAATGCTGATTTGACATTCTCTGCAGGATTCCTTAGTTGGTTTTCCATCGATTTTTAATTAATTTCCGCTTCTCACCTAATTTATATGTTTTGTATTTTGCAGAGGACTCTGATGTGGTCATCGAGGGCAATAACAATCACCACTTCACCTTGGTGAAGGCTCAGATCATTGTGGAAGGCCTGGTGGCGGTCCTGAATAGCTTCAGCAACGGAACAACTGGCAGTGGCCTGCTCTCCACCCTGAATGGTCTGGTCCTGACCAATCTTGGCAACCTCCTCGGCTCCATTTTGGGCGGAAATACTAGCAGCACTTCCAAGGGAGGAGCTGGTGGCCTTTTGGGTGGTCTTCTCGGCGGTCTTCTTAACAGCAACGGACTTGTTGGCGGCGTCGGCGGTCTGCTGGGCGTGGTCCTTGGAATTGTGAGGCCTCTGCTGGCCGGAGTACTCAAGGGAGTCAGTGGTCTTTTGGGCGGTCTACTGGGCAGCGGCAGTCCTGTGGGAGGCCTACTGGGCAGCAGCGGTCTTCTCGGTGGCATCCTGGGTGGTTCCAGCGGCTCGGGCAGTGGACTCGTGGGAGGATTACTTGGAGGCCTCACAGGTCTGGCCGGATCTTCCAGTTCTGGTAGCTCCTCTACCTCTGGCACCTCCTCCTCTGGCACTACCACCTCTGGAAATGGCACCTTTGCCGAAAACTCTCTTACCCAAGACCCGGAGGTATTCATCAAGGGCGACAATAATGTCTTCGCCACTCTCCTGGATGTCAATGGCAATGTCCTAGCCCAGGTGCCTATTCTATCCGACTTGCTCGGAGTTCTGGGACTTGGCAATGTCGTACGCAGTAAGTTTTATTTATTTCCAAAATGATTTCTGGTTTATAATGTTATTTATTAAACTTACAGCTGGTCCCAAAATGATTATCATTGGTAATAATAACAAAATAACCCGCTTGATAAATCTGGATATAACTGCCCTGCTTTTCCTCGATGTCCTGAACATAATCCAGGGCAGCGGCGGTGTCTGCAATGCCATTGATGGTGAGTTTAGTAATTTTAATCCTTTTTTTATTAATTTGCATTATTTATTATTTTTAATATTTTAGCTGGTCCAGGTACCAAGATTGTTGGCGACAACAACGACGTTTTTCAACTGATTGACTTGGACTTGAGTGTTTTGCTCAGTGTAGATGTTCTGAGCCAGTTGATCAGCACCTTGGCCAACGATTGCGGCAGCACCACTACAGTAACCCCACCAACGACTGAGCCACCCACGGCTGAACCACCTACTGTGAGGCCACCCCCTACTCAGCCGCCAACTGAACCGCCAACTTATGGGCCACCCACCAATCCGCCACCCACCAATCCGCCACCAACCAATCCGCCACCCACCAATCCGCCACCCACCAATCAGCCTCCCACTAATCAGCCACCCACTATCCGACCTCCGTCCCCCAGTCCCAACAACTGCTACCGCAGATACTGCAAGAAGTGGAGGACCCGCCCCAGCTACCTCTGCTACAAGCACTGCGGCGGTGACTACACCTACAGGCCCAACTAAGCCCGCCGTCCGGGGAGGAGGATCGCACCGCTGGAGGCACCACCAGCACCACTACAGCTATTCTACCATGTTATGCGTGGCCCTGCCACCCGCTCTGCCACTGGCCATTTATTTATTTTGTTTACTTTCTAAGCCAAAAGTTGTTTAATTTATTTAAATAAAAGCATTAATTGAATTATTAGCAAAAAATAAGCTTCAAAGATTTTAAAGTTAAGTATTTTCAACATGACCGGGACTGCATGATACCCTGTAGTTTCTGCTGTTTTTATCATAATAATGTAGAGCCATACATAAAGCTTTAATAGATTGGAAAGATAGTTGAAGCATATGAATAGATTTTTAGGTATTAACCTAAAAAGGATGTGTTTTTAAAATATGATTGCAACCTTTCTGGAAGACATGTATAAGTTTTTTATTTGGAAGACAAGACTAAAACTTTTGTGTTTTAATATAAAATATTTAACAAGATTAAGAATGGTTTATTCCTAATAATTATTAGGCCTAGTCCAAAGGCCTCAAAAACGTGATAAAGGCATTGGATTCCTGCCTGTCAAAAACATCAAATGCAATTACATTCCGGGAAAAACTCTTAAAAAATTTTCAAAGGTACAGGATGTGGAGGTGGAGGGAAAAGTTTAAACGAAATACAAAAAGTTACGCTTTATAAATAAAAGATAACATTATTAAACAAACCGCCCTCGAAATACCTGAGTTAGACAAATGGTCGTCAGAGTTCAGCATCAAAGTGCTTGGAATTTGGGTAACTCGGAAATCGGGGAATTTTCCGGTGGAAATGATGGTCTGTGGGAGGAGGAGGGATGGTCGGGGTCTCGGAACGTGCCTCATGCGGCATGAAATCATAATGAAAGCAATAAAAGCATCACCGCCAAAGACAAGAGACCAAAAACCAGAAACAGAAACAGAAACAGCGGCAAACCAGAAGCTCGGAAAGAGAAAAGGTGCCAGTGTCTCACCTCATAATTGATGACCTAAGTAATTTGTTATGGCTATGGTGGGAACGTGCAACAAACAGCAGAAATTCTGGCGACAACACGCCCAGAAAATATTGAAGCAATTATAAAATTTTGGGGAAACCGCCTACGGGCATGACAAATGCCCAAAAAGTTTCCAAATATTCAACGTAAATATTGTGCAACACCTCGGGGACGTAACTCAATGATTGTTTAGCACCTGACAGGGACAGAAACGGGGACGGGGGCAGGGATGGGGAGGTCCTGGCGAGTGTCCTGGAATGGTTGTCGTGGGAAAGCCAATGTAAATGATAATCCAATCAAAGCCGGAACGACTTTTCCTCTCAAATACAATTTAATATTATAATCATAGTATAAAAAGTTGTATAGTTTTAAATTATATAAATTTTAGATTATAGTTTATTTTGTAGTTAATATTTAGGGAAAAAACGTTGTATCTAAATGCTAAATTTGAATCTGATTAATATTATTATTATAAACCGATAACCATAAAACATATTCAATTCCTTTACAGAATATTGGTTTGCATTCTGTTTGTGATTTTTTTTTCAAATAAAACTTCCTTTTTTTATACCAAAGAAAGTGTAATGAATAATATATTTTTAGAAAATAATACTGTTGGCTTAAAATTGTATTTCCACATTGTAAATTAAAAATATATTTGATGTTGTTTTTCTAATGTCCTGATAAGTTCTTATTTTTTATGCATTGTTCTTGTCGTTTTGTTGTTCTAAATAAACCAAAAAATCGAAAGTTTTCCTTCACTTGTTGCAGAAAGCGATGAAAAGCGAAATGGGCTTTCCCATTTTCCCCGCTCCTCTTGTTTTCCCTCTCGATTTCCCTCTATTTTCCTCGATTTTCCCGACACAATCGATATCCAGCACGGGCATTGGACATCCGGGCATTGGCAATGCAGCAGACTTTTAGGCGCAGACATGTTTTATGTACTTGTCAGTCCGTTGAGTCAGACAGTCGGCAAGAAAATGGCGGGTTGGATGGGCTTGGGTTGGGTGGTGGCATCCACATCCACATCCACAGACAGACAGTGAGTGCTGGAAGTCTGCGTACAAGTTGTAACAAGTTCCGTGCCGCATTTGCTATCATTCTTGTTTTACTTTCGCTCTGGATTACCCACCCACTGTCTTTTATTATTGTACATAATTTGCACGTGCTGCGAATATCTAAAATTTACGACCGGCATAGACACGCCAAGGCAACGGAGAGCGAAAGTGCACCGGACAAGGGGGATGCCCGCCGCAGCCACTGGCAACTCCGGGCCAACTCCGGGCGACTCCGGGCAGTTCCGGGGGTGCAGCTCCGGGCTCTGCTGTGTCATGTACATTATTTTGCTTTCAAGCCTTGAAATAAAAGAAAAAGTCGCCAAGCTTTAAATGAGTATCAGAACGTACACTTAAAAAAAGTAATGTTCAACTCATGTGTTTCCAAGCAAGGATAGTTACACACAACATTGATTAATTTTTATAAATTTTTATCAATTACAATTTTTGAAAATGATTAGTTTTATTCGAATTGTTGGTATTTGATTTATTAATTTCATAATCCTGTTATTGCTTTCAGTTATTGATTAAATATAAACCATTTAAAACTTTTCTGTATGCTTGTGATAAAATACATTTGGCGAATTAATAGAAACTTTTTCTGTTATTTTATAAAAGCAAATCAGCTTATTCCTAAATATTTTACTGTTACAATTTATTAATATTTATTTGAGTTAAATATCTCTATATTTTTCTTAAAGTATGCCCTCGGGTGAATGAAATCTTCTTCAAGCTGCCCCCCGGGGCAGTCTATCTCCTATCTCTTTCGCTAGCCAAAGCCCTGTCTCTTTCTGGCGCCGTTTAGGGCCTTCTTTGTCTGGTCGACTGGCTGGCTTACTTTTTACACGTTTTATGTCGAAAATAAATGTGAACTAATGCATTTTTATTAATATATACAGGCGTGCTGGGAATTTTTATCTCGGCCAGGAGCAGGACGACAAACCACCCATCGTTGACGATGATTAAGCGTAAAAACCGCAAATGTTTTTTAAATGCAGTGCAAATGCTGGCTCGGGTCATGCTCTGTGCTCTGTGCTCTGCTTTGCTTTTTTTATACTTGTTTATATATATATATTTTATTTTATTTTTTATCCTATTTAGATTGTGAGGGGGAAAAGCTGAGCTTTCTTTCGCTTTCAGACGGCTAAGTGAGTAGTTTGTTGAATCGTGTTGAAATATTTAGCACAACGTGTACGTGCCGACATTGTTGCTTTTCTGCTCCGATTCGATTTACAAAAAAACAGACAAAAATAACCAAAAAAAAGCAAGAGAAATGATTGGAAACGAAAACATTCGAAACCAGAACTCCAAACTGTGTCATTTCGTATTTTTTTAACCGTATTTATATTTCGAATTTTTTGAACCGACAAACCTATGAAAATGCCAATTTTTAGATCCAACCCCGTCATAAAAACATCTATTACAAAAACCTCTATTATTATCCGAAAACAAAAGACTGGATTTTGGTGTAAGTTGCAACAGGGCGTATACTTAATTTTTTGAATAAAAAGATTCAAGCTATTTTTTTGATCTTTCAATGCGAATAAAGTTATTTTAAAATTAAAATCACAAAAAAATGACATCACATTGTTGGAAAAGCTTACGATTTTTAACAAGTTAACTAAAAATAGGGGAAAAAATCAAAAATCCTTTTAAGTTCCCAAAAAAAACAATCAAATACGAGTTTTGCATGTAAAGAGTTCAAAATAAACTTCTATATTTTTGCTTATTTTTGATTTCTTTCCTTGTCAACTTGAACTTGAAAAACTAGAATCTTTTCCAGCAAAATATTGTAATATACTCGTACATCGATGTGTGTGAAATGTGTTATACTTCCATCCTATCCAGGGACTCGGGAAGGGGACCATCGACCCTGGCCAACAGGCGTATCCACTTCTATTCAATACACCCCCTGGCAAATGAAATGAAAAAGCCAACAAAGTGGAACTTGGGAGCTGAAATGCAAAGACGGCACTTTGCATACTAAGAAGTAATAGCGGGGGTGGCATTGGACCCCATCCGACCCCATCCGATCCAAGGCGGGGTCGGAATAAATAGGAAAAGCAAATAGCGCGCCGCTCTATTGACATTTTAGGGTTTCATTGTAAAGCAATTTAAATTATTGTGTATATTTCTATTTCTTTCTTACACTTTCTTGCCTCTCTTTTACACTTTACAATCTCTCTCTTTCTTTGTATTTATACAGTAAGAAAAATAGTCATAAATATTCATAATTAAGAAGAATATCTTATTGAAATGTCAACTATATGTTACTTAACTTCTCTCTTGATTATTACTTTTTTGTCTTCTTTGGATAAACTATGATAAAGCTATAAATTTCACTTATTATTATTAATGTTTATTGAAATATCCATACCCGGTACTCGTTTTCCTCTGTTTATATTTGTTTTCTCTTTTCCTTGGCTGGGAGGGGATAAGAAACATTTTCAACTTAAGCATTCAGGACATCGTGTCCGCGACTCGTGTCCTTTTCCTCTTCTATTCTGCTCTGGCTGCTTTTCGGCTGGATTTTATTTTGTGCAAATTTTTCAAATGTTATCCTTAATTTAGTTTATAAGTATATGCCAGGCACGTTCCAGGCAAATGACATTTTATTTGTGGATTTTTATAGACTTTCCTTATGCGAACGCGCGCGCCTGCCCCCCTTTATCCTTTATCCTTTGTGTGTGTGGGAAATAGGAGTGTGTGAGGGCGGGCTATGGTTTCAAAACCGAAAAATAGGTCGTAATTGATGTTTTTGTTGTGAATTTCAATTTTTTTCATCTTTTTTGTATGGATCACATGTGTCTTTGATGAGTCATCCGCAGGATGTGCCTCAAAACGACCAGGATGAGGGTAAGCACACTCGAAAGAAAATTTCTTTCACAAATAATTATACAATTTTTGGAAATAGTCCTCCAAAAGGATATGTACAAACTGCCACATAAAAACGGAATGAAACCCAAAAATACGAAAAGAATACGGAGGAGAAATTTGTTCCGGCTTTTGTGCAAACACGAAACAGAGGCGTAGGATGGGGTGGGAGTTGATATCGTAGAGGGGTTGGAGGTTAAACTTTCCGTTCACCTGGCGTGTGCCACATAAACTTGAACCCATTCTTGCGGGTTGGAACATAAATTTCGCACAATAAAGCAAAAATTAAAAAGCGTAAACAGAAATTGCGCACTTTCCTTCTTCATTCATCCCCAAGCCATTTTTTGGGGGGATTTCAGAGGCGTAGAAAATCCAGAGGGGTGGAGCAAAAAGATTACCAAAAAGTACAGAAAATATTACAATTCCACGATTTTTTCAAAGCTATAGGAAATCTGTTTTCTTTGTCATTTGCTTAACTTTATTCTTGGGAACTTTCCAAAATTCAATTATTTTCGTATTTATTGCGTTACGAAAAATAATAAAATGAATATTTTATATAAAGAAAACTAATGTATGCCTAAAAGTCTAACAAAAGCGAATTCAATCGACAATATCTGAAAACTTTTTGAATATTAAAGCGCCGCCGCTTCGGTGGAAGTAAAAGTCAAAAAATGGCTAAAAAAGTCTAGAAAATATAGGAGGGAGTGGATTTTACCAAAAGGAAAATGGGAGATGTTCGATACAATGGCAAAGGAAGGATATATATATAAAAAAAAAAAAGGAAAATGGAAAGGTCTAGGGGAAAAGAAAGGGAAAGGGCGGAAAAAGTGGGAAAAAGGAAGCGACAGAGCAACACACCTTTATTATTATTTTTACACTTAACTTCCGGTTTACGCCTATTATGCCACCCGCCCCCACACACCCACACATCCATAGAAACACACCCCAGACAGGACCCATTCAGCATCCCCCATTCTCCATTCCCCATTCCCTTCCCTCGGCAATCTTGCGCCCCGGCATCAAATTACAAAATACAACCTTGTCCGTCTCGCTCTGCACCTTGGTCCCCCATCGCCGGCTGTCTGTCTGTGGCTCCAGTTCCTGCTCCCGGCACCTTTCTCATCCTGGGACCCCGTATCCTGGATCCTGGATGAACTTATTGTCTCTGACATTGTGTTGTTACTTATTTTTGTACCCATTACTGGAAGAACTCAAGGGGTATGCTGTGAATATTAAGTTCTAAATGTCCAACTCCTTTAGATTCATTAAAAGTTTTAAGTTAAAAAAAAAACATTTATATCTTTTTCAACATTTATATCCGGTATAGCTTCCTTTAATACCTGCTAAATATTTCTAACAAAACTAAATGAAAACTAAAAATATAAAACATAAAACCACCTTGCCATAGGCGAATCTTAGTGAAATGTACCGGGTATCGCATAGTCCTCAAATTTATAACTTCCTTTATATTCTCCACCCCTGCCGTTTTTTTTTTTACACCTTCCACCTTTGTGTCCTTTGTGCCACGCATTTTCACGTGTTCGTTCCGCATAGTTCCGTTTGATACGCTGCAAAAGGTGTCACAGTATCCATGTGGGTGTCCCTGTGGAATCTGACTTGGCAGCGAGGATGAGGATGTCCTTCGGTGGCACCGGTGCTGCCGGAAGCCGCCGATTACGAGTGGAGAGATGGAAAGAAAAAGCGAGAGGAGCGATGCTAAGAGTTGGAAATTTTAGAAAATCAAGAAAGCAAAAGGCGGTCAAAGTTAAAAGTTAAACCTGGAATTACATTTTATTTAATATAAAATAAAATATGGGGAAGTATTTTCTAGTTTTTAAAGTAATGACGAATAAATAGAAATATTTATATAATCTTTTAAGCACTTTTCTGTCCCCCGTTTTTCTTAATCAATCAATTCCCACAAAAATTTGATTGATTTCAACAGTTTTCAATCATCGACGTATCGATTTCCGAGCTGATTTTTCGGAGTTCCCTTGTGTACCAGATATAGCCCTGATTTTCGAATAAAATCTGATACAAAGTCAAGGACTTTCACGGCATTTAACAAAACATCAACTGGTTTTCCGGCACATCTTTTCTTTTTTTGGCAATCTCCGGATTTTGAAAACCAACGCGGGGGGCTGGATTGGGGCGGCTTACAGGTGGAGCTGCAGTCGGAGTGGGTGGTCGGAAGAGAGACGGCTGTCAGCTTTGATTGATGCGCTGGAAACTTCGCGTGAAATTGCACACCAAAAACACCAAAAACCAGAAACGGCAACTGGAATGGCAAACGGCAACCGGCAACCGGCGGCGGCGGTGGCTAAAATAAACGAGTACAAAAAAAAAAACGGAAGGAAGTACTCACTGCACGCAACATGCACTGAGAGAAATTCCTTGATTTGAAGGATTAACTATCATTTACTTCGAGGGACTCTATTAATATTTGAAACATGATTTATATAGATCTTGTTCTACAATATTTGTACTTTAATTTAGGTACCTTTTTTGCAGTGTATTATTTATCCTCACATATAGCTTACTAATGTACGACTCTGAAAGAGTGTGGGTTTGTGTTCGTTGGTGTGTGTGTGTGTGTTAGGCACTTTATTTGTGTAGGGCGGCATGCTTGGCTGCTCACCTGGTTTCCGGGGCGGCAGAGAAAGGACGAGGGTACGTGGGTGGTGCTAGGCGGTGTTAGGCGGTGACGCGCTTTAAAATAGGGAAATTAAAATTCCAATAATAGCATCGGTTCTAACGGTACCCAGGTGCTTAGCCGCCTCCCCCTTTCCCCTCCGCCCCAGGAAATATATATCCTATTTGGAGAGCCTCTAAGGCAACGGCTTTCGCCTTTCTGCCGTGGCGTGTATGCGATAAAAATAAATTAAGCCACAAATTGCAATTTAATTTAAGGTTTTCCTTAGCCTCAAAAAGCCCGCCCGCAAATAAAGTTAGAGAGAGAGAGAGACACCAATAGGTGGGTAGAAAGAGATGGCTGTGGAGAATTTGAGACACTTTTTCGTGGCACATTAAAATAACTTGCCACATATTTCGGTGTCGGCACGTTTGCTGTGGTGTTCGGTGGGCGGTTTTGGGCTGGTAAATTTATGGCATTGCAATTGCAAATATAATTAAAATTTTCAACTCTCTATGTAGCCTCTTGTAGCGTTTCCTGCGTCTTACTGGCTCTCCTGCCATCCTGCCATCCTGTCTTTGCTTTTTGGGGCGAAATTATTTTTAGCGCCTGTCATCTTTCGGCTTTTGGCTAATTGAAGCTTAGCGGCGACTTAGCCATTTAATTGGAATTGGCATGGAGCGATGCGGAAGTGGATTCAGGTCGAAACAATACCAAAATATTGGAAGCACTCTAACGGAAAAAGGAATAAAATCTGAAGGAATTAATTAATTTTTATAAATTATAAATACCCGGTACTTCAGCGGAAAGGTTACGTGACTAACGATCACATTTAAGGGAAGGACATGAATAGTTAATGCATCATTTACGATGGCGTCTTTATTTTCGGTTTTATGGCCACGTGTTGCTGCATGTTGCATCAGTTTTATAGGCCAACACAGGCTACCACCCACCTTTCCACCTTCCCACGCCCGCAAATAGACACACCTAAAAAAAAAGCATAAACTCCACCTCTAAAAAAGCCACCCCGAAGCTTTTATAGTTGATTAAGGCATATCAAATGTCAAATGTCACTAAAGTCGACGGCAATGTCTGCTGTAAAAACTAAACTAAACCCATTGCGGATTGCTGGATTTCCAGGCGTGTACCGACGAGGCGGGTTTATGGTCGAGGGGGGTTTCGGGGAAGAACAGGTACTTTCACCATTACTTTCACCCCGCTACCAACCAATCCTGAGTTTGGCAATAAAAGCGAAACAAACGCAGAAAAAATAAAAGAAATACGTAGTTTGCAAGCATGCAGCTTATGTGGCGGATATAGCTTGGTTAGCAGAGCCACCCAGGTCCACCCCCAGGACTATCCCCAGGACCTGCCACTTTCGCCGCTTGTCTGTCTGTCTGTCTGGCGACTCAATTGCTCCTTGGCCCCTCAAACAGGAAACGGAAATTGAAGCATAAAATTGCAAACTTTTGCTGCAAAACCCAGGCCATCGCAACATTTACCAAAACCAGCACCACCCCCATCCATTCGCCACCACCCAACCAGGCAGCACCACTTACTGGAATGATGGCGGAAACGCGAAAATGTTGTCGATTATCTTTTGAAATGGATCTGGAATCCAGAAACTGCTACAATTCCTTACAAATAATTTATCGAAATAGCGTGTATCAGTGCCCAGATTTTCTTGGATCCAACTTTAAGTTTCCTTTTTTTAATAATATTTTTATATGATATTATATTATATTATTATATTTTACCCCTGCAAGAAGACCTTGGAAAATATTTGAAAAAATTTAAATTGGTTTATTTGAGAAAATTTAGATGAGGCATTGAGCTTTTCGAAGCGCTTTTCGAGATCATAGAAAGGTATACACTATTTCCTTATTGGACTTAAATTATACTATTAAATAAACTAAAAGCTGATAACAATAGAAAAAACTTCTATTGCTATAAAATTCAGTATATATTTTTGTAGTTTTTTTGTTTTACTTCCTCCCGAAAAATGCGACCAGCAAAGTTTCGTAAAACTAAATCTCTGTCAGGTAAATTATCCATTTGATTTGTGGAACTACCCACCTGAGGGCCTTTAAATGGATGCCATGTAAAGGAAAGCCTCGGGACTCGCAGGATATCTGTATCCCCTAGACTTTTGCCCAAAACATTTGGGTGGTTCGGTGGTGACTTTTCCACAAACGATAATTAATGAAATCTGACATCGGTGCTCCCCCTTGGGCGGATTTTAAGGGGGGCGGCTCTACTAACTGCAAGGGAATTCTGCAAGGGGAGGGAGGGCCTGGTCAAGTGTATCGATGAGTGAGACTGCCACGTTGAATGGCCTTAATGAGAAATCGTTTTAATTGAGTTTGCATGTTTATGGCTGCCTTTTCACTTTTACCATTCCCTTCAATCACTTTAAAAGCCGGCATCCTTTTTGGAGGGGCGAAAGGACCAAGCACTAAGGGGGAGCTCCCGACGAGGACGAGGACGAGGTCAGCCACATATTGTCATGTACAATGGCATCGTTTGTGGGCTGGGCATCCAGAAATAACAACAACAAACACCCGAGGATGTAACCGCATGCTGCTCCTGATGAGGGTCAATTGTCCATTAGTGTGAGTGTATGTCCTGTATCTATGTCCCTGTGTGTGTGTGTGTGTGTTAATGTCCTTGCCATGTGACGGGGTGGCATTTGGGAGCATCTTGGGTGGAGCTGGAGTAGCGGGAGGAGCAACATCACCATGTGTGGCAAGCACAACTTTTGACATGCCACCACCAAGGATTCACTTTTGGGGGTGACTGTAGAGATACCACTGCCGCTTCCACTGCATCTGTGGCATAATTATTTGTTGATTATGTAAATTCAGGACTCCATTGATAGTTGCTTATCCGCTGGAATTCGAACAAAGGCCTCATCCTCTGCTCCCTCAAGGCAAAGGACATCCCAGCAAGTGTCACTCGGTGGCTTCAATATTGTAAACTTGCCTCTATTAACACCAAACTGATCCTTGCCACAAATTTCTGCCACTTGTCTGGTTATCATCAAAAATGGACTTCAATGTGGCTTAAGATAACTTTGGTTCAGAAAATGTCTCTTTAATTGGAGTTTATATTCTAGACCGCTTGTTTTCATTAAATTTTTGGTATTAAATACTCGAAACAACTACAATCTTAAAACGAAACAATTTTAGTTTTATATTTCTTTATTTTTAGAAAAATAAAATTTAAAAATTTAATGAAATAAATGCAGATTTTTGCGATGAATTGTGAATATAATAATATCATAATAATTAAGAAAGTAAGAATAATTTATTAATTACTAAAAATCTTTCAAGGCTAAGTATTCATTATATAAAATAAATCTCTTTCTAAGCCAAACTTTGGTAAAACTCCCAGAAAAGGCCAAATTCCCTATTGGGAGGGAATGCCAAAAAAAAAAGAAAGAATGCCAGAAAAGTTGCATAAAAATGCAGCTAAGCGAAGACTTTTGGTGTCAGCATTTATATTTATCCTAGCTTGAGGGGAATGAGGGGCGTGGCATAAAGGAAAGGAAAGGGGGGCGTGGCAAGGCGGCGGCGGCGGCGGCTGTTTGTGCAACAAAGCAAATTGCTGTAATCCATTTTCCGGGCGCATCAGCTGCTGTTGCTTCTTCTTTGTCGAGGATGGGAGGGATATCCTCGACCCCATCCGCCCCCACCTGCTGGCCCGCCATCAAATGAAATGGATTTTTATTAGATTTTGCTTGTAAAGAAGATTTAAATTTATTTCGTTTTGTTTTCGTTTCGCTCCCGTTTCTCTTGTTTTTTATCCCCCAAGCATGAAATATAAATAAAATAAAAAGCAGATTTCTGCAACTGTTTTCGGCGCTTCTTCAACTTGTTGTTGTTCTTGTTTATGTTTTCTTATTTCTTGCTTTTTGTATTTGGTATCTTTTCCTAAGTTTGCTTACTCCTTTCACTATTTTCCTGCTTTCTTTTTTTGTATTCCGGGAGAAGATTAATGACGAGTCCTTGTGGGAGAAAGTAATGCGAGAGACAGTGGAAAAACCCGAAACAATTCACGTTTTTAACAGTTTTTTTTTGTATTTTAAAAGTAATGAAGTTGCAGTTTTCTAAAATTATTCTTCTTGTTAAGTTAAATTTTTAATGTCACTAATAATAAAAATGTTCCTACACCAGATGATCCGCAAAACATTGTTTTTCCCCAATAAACACGCTCAGAAGTAGAAATCAATATTTATTGTTTAAAGTGTTTATTTTTATTTTACATATCCTTAATACATAATTTATTACATAAAACTACTATTTAATTATACTTATGAAACTCTAGTATTAATATTAACCACTATTAGAACCAATCGGTTCCCGAATAACATCTTAGAGTCTATAAATAGTCTTCAAAATATACATATATACTTACCATACATACAGAATTTATAATTAAAACAGTCTTCAAAATCCCATACAATGTACTCCCCTTTATTACTATTCCTTTATTACTATATTATCACCTGCTTATAATTCTCAACCTGTTCCGTTGAAAAAGCACCGTGAAAGATACTAATCCCGATATGTCCAAGGGGAGACACCACTCGACGAGTGCAATTACAGCATGTTAAGCATGGATTTCAATCGAGTTCGGTCTGGGGTTCAGCTCCGGCTCCGGGTTCGAGTCATGTCAGCACAAACAAAATCCGTAACTCCCGTGGGCTGGAGGGCTGGTGGGTTGTAGAGCTGGTAGGCTGGTGGGCGTGGCTGATGTGGCACGATGGGCCTGATGCCTGATGGGTGAAACTGGCGCCCTGTCAGGGCTATAAAATGTGCAACTAATACGATTACCCGTCGTCTGGCGTCGTCTGATGGAGCATGGATGGTGGAGCCCGGTTGGTGGATGTGGCATGTAGTCCGAGTCCGTGAGTTGCAGCTTTAATGTGGCAGCAAGGGACTGGGGCTGGAGCTGGGGCAGCGGCAGGATCGGTACTGGGAACTGAAAACAAGGAAAGCGGCTAAGCTTAGTCAAATATATTTTAAATTATGATAAATTGACTTTCGGCTAAGGAAGTTGACTTGGCAACATCAATGCCGGCGCAACTTTTAGCTCAAAGTTCAAGTCTAGGGTGGTTGTCGATGGGTGCACTGAAAGAAATGCTTAGAGTACTACCATAATCAATATTTTTAAATGATTTTTTAATATTCTCTGTTGGAATATTGCTTAAAACTAATTTCTAGTAGAATTTTGTACTCGAAACTAGTAGAGTAGTTTATGGTAAATGTTTTTTTAATGGCGATGACTATCGGATATTATATATTAGGCGGTAAATGAGCTTGAAACACCTTAAAAATTTTGTTATTTTCAAAATTTAAAATATATTGAATTTTCTTTTTGTGTATTGTTTTTTTTTAAAGTTTCTTATGTCTTTACCCAAATTCTTTTCAGTGTAACACGGCGTTTGTTGGGCGCTCTTCGCCTTATTGTCATCTTATTATGCAGAGTCTGGCAAAGCGTGACAATGAGACAATGTCGTCAGCGTGTCCACCCTCTCGCTTCCACATCCGCTTCCGGATCCGCAAGTGCATTAACCGGAGACCCAAGTCGGAAAAAAAACAGCGTGCTAGTTGAATTTATTGCGAAGATTCTGAATTTCTGGGCTCTGGATTCTGTCCGAGAGCAATTTGCAGTTTTACGCTTACTTAAATTGTGTCTAAAATGACAAGGGGTTGTTTCTATTTATGTGTAGCTTCTGTTTTGGATCTCCCCCTCAAAAAAAGGGTTAAAAAACAGAACACCCACCGAACCACCAAAAGCCACCAAAAAAAATCTCATTCCAAGCTTCCCAGGAGGCGTAAAATTTTTATTGTTGTGTTTCATTTTTTTTGTTATGTTGCTTTTGCAAAAAGTGTAACATTTTAAGCGTTATGTTTATGTCGGTTTGTTGCGGGCCACAATCGATATTAATATTCTGAGGGGGCATAGGAATTGAAAATTATGACGGTGCTGAGTGGATTTGTTGCATGTTTTGCGGGGCACAGTCCTTTTTCTTCCAGTTCCTTCGATAAATCATCATTCCGGAATATAAGGGGATACGGGTATATTCATGGGTCTACAAAATAACACCCTCACAGGCTAGACTAGACTACAAAGCTTACAAAACAAAATTAAGCATGCTCTTTCAGTTCCTTAATTGAATATTATCTAATAATGGGAATATTCTTTAAACAGTATATATAATTCTAAAAATGTAAAACCACTATTATTCAGTCAAAGAATATAGCTAGCATAGAGTTGATACAACAATAAAATGCAGGGCAAATAGAATCAATAAAAATACTTCAAGATAGACCACAATCTATTGATTTTGGCCTAAACTTGGAGCCCATTTGGCAATAAAACATAATGCCTTTGAAGTGGTTTTCATTTTGAGCCCGATAAGGAATCTGCCATTTGGCCCCATCGATTGACATAATTTGCATTTGAAAATCTAGTGGAAATTAAAAAGCAGCTGAAAAAAATGATGAAAAAAGGGACAAAATCCGACCTCAGCTATCGGTCTTTTGGAATCTCTTGTAAGTCGCGTATGTGAACAAATAAGTTGGTGTGTGTGGGTGGGTATGGGGGTGTAGTTTCCATCCCCCTTTGTATGTCGAAAATGCCACCCCCAGAATGCAGCGAATCCAGCAGTCCCCCTCAAAAAAAAAGAAAGAACCCTCCCCCACCCATGGAGAGTGATGTTATTTGAGACAAAGTCTGCGGCCTGTTATGTAATGTGATAAGAATTCCGACCAAAAAGACAGCCCCATATATCCCAAGGGATATAAATATATACATACATATACTATATGGGATACATACCATACATACTGTTTATATGTGGGGTTGCTTTCATTTTCAATTTGATTTGCATAATTTTATTTGTTTTCATTTGCCGGCCAAACGGAAATTGTTGCCAAATTTCAATTGAATTTTTGTGACGAGCGCACTTCACCGGCAACTTTCGTCACGGTGGGATGGTCTAGAAATCTGAAAAATAGCTGAGATTTACTTAGAGATTTAGGGTCTTACCTGGCCACCGAAGCATATCCTGTGGGGATTCCGAAAGAATGCGTCACTTCATGCGTAAACTGAAAGTGGACAATTCCAGGGCTGTCCTTTTTTGTTCTGGCCAACTGCCAAAGCCGCCCGCTAATTGCCACAACTTTTGCCAAAAAAAAAAAAATAGAAGGAACAGCAGTGCAGGTACAAGAGGGGGCCTTGAATGCGACACGAAATGCGCAACATTGAAGCATCCGCCAAAGGAATTTTCTGCTGACATTTTTTAATTTTACACTTGACTGACTGAATGGATGGGTTTCGGGGAGATATCGAGGGATACGGGATAGGACTTACCTCCATTGTATCTCTCCCCCCGCACTCGGTCCGGGATTAAATCGGATTATGCAAAGGGGCGTAGAAGGAGGTCATCGCAATGCATACATATACTATAAATATAAACCAAAATAAAAATATAACTCTCTCATATTTGTAAAAATGGAAATGGGAAAAATATGAGTTTCCCATCAATGGAAAATTGTTTGGTCACAGTTTCTGGCAGCGGATTCAAAGAGTTTTCCTCTGCGATCAAAATTCGTTTATCAATCTGAAACAGCTGAAAGGAATGCCTCGAAATTCAAAGGATTTTATATATTTCTTATAATTATTTTCAACTTTAAATCAAGTCGGGAATATTTATTAATAAAAGAAGAGATGTCAGACTTTTCTTTTAATTATGAAAGTGTCTTTTAAATTTTAAACAAATTCCAGAATGATCCACTTGAAGTCCCATGAAATCATGTTAATTTTTTGTACAAGTTTTGTAATCGCATTATGTTTTTTATGGACACCCCCCTAAAATCAATGGGCTTGATTTTCATTTTTCATTTTCCTAACTATTCAACTTTGTTATGGAAAATAGATTCGTTTCTAAAGATGACCCGAGCCGGAGTTGAATCAAATCTATGCAAATGTCCTTTCTTCCTTTCGCTCTCATTTCGATAATTATGCACCCCCATGTAATTTTCCGTCCACTCCAAGCCTGTTGCTGGGGTGGCACCACCCCAACCCACCCACTAGAAACGACACAAAAATCCACCCAAAAACCACCCAAACCACCCACGCCAACCAAAAACTAAAGTCTGCTCCATCAGCATGTTTTCCATATAGTCGATGCCTTTGGTCTCGTGCACTCATTGAATGTTGAATGTTATAAAGTCATTTGCATATTTGTTGTTTATGCTGAAAACAAGATTTCGTTATTAACTTTGCTTAATTTGTTTGCCAACGAAAATGGAAATGAAAGCAACGAGTGCTGGGCAAGCTGGGAAAGCAGGGAAAGTTGAAAAGCGAAAGGAAAACCGAATTGAACCATCAAACCGGGAACAGAAATAGAAAAGAAAATGCTGTTGACCCAAGCGGTTTTTTTTCGTTCAACCAAAACAAAGAAGCCAGGTCCTTATTAATTGCATTTTGAATTGTGCCTGTCTAACCCAATCCTCCTTATAGCCCATACCCATTATCCTTAAGCCAACCCCCAATTGCCAACCACGAACGCAAAACCAAACCCAATTTTGAGAACAAGGCAACAAAGAGCCCCAAAAAGGAAGCCATAAATAATGCCAAGTACTGTCTGCTCAGGACTCTGGAATAAGGACACTGGACTTGAGACAGACGGCCTCCAAAATTTGTGTTCCATTTAATTGCCGGCGGAATGAGATGAGACTTTCGAAATGTTGAGTTGGAAATTAAATGCTCAAGTGGAAATTTTAGTTTTGCATAAATTATGCGGCAAACGTGCACTGTGACCCCAGCTCTTCCCCCTGACATGCATTCTTGAAGCCGTGAGAGTCCTTCGGCTGTCCAGATTGGTTGGCCGAAACGCAAATGAGGTTTTTACAGACATTATACTATTTCTTTGGTATTTCTTATACGAAATTATTGGTTTTAAAAGCATTTCTAATTTTAAAACAACGCTGAAGATTGATTTATATTTTAAACTTAGCTTAAAAAATAATTTTCTTCCACTTTTTTATGAATATTTTTAATATTTCGGAACCGATTTTGGAATGAAATACCATTTTGAAATCACAACTTCGTTCTCCTTCGACCTGCATCCAAAGATTTCGCAAATTTCGAAAGGGGTACCATCACGACTTTTTTAAAAATTCGGATCGGTGTAATTTTGGAGCTTTTCTTCCACTTTTTTATGAATATTTTGAATATTTCGGAACCGATTTTGGAATGGAATACCATTTTGGAACCACAACTTCGTTCTCCTTCGATCTGCATCCAAAGATTTTGCAAATCGAACAAAAAAAATTTCGACTTCTTTTTTTGCAAATTTTAAAAGGGGTACCATCACGATTTTTTTAAAAATTAGGATCGGTGTAATTTTGGAGCTTTTCTTCCACTTTTTTATGAATATATTGACCATTTCTGAACCGATTTTTGAATAGAATAGCATTTTGAAATCAGAACTTTGTTTTCCGTCAATCTGCATTCAAAGTTTTGGAAAATGCAACAAAAAAATTTTCGACCCATTTTTTCCGAATTTTTTGAAAAATCGGCTCAGTCTAGTTTTGGAGGTTTTCTTCCACTTTTTATGAATATTTTGAATATTTCGGAGCCGATTTTGGAATGGACCGTTATGGAATCAGAACTTTATTCTCCGCCGACTACGAAACAGCAGGAGGGCCAACTAGGACAGCCTGGACGGGCCCTGGCCCAGCCTGTACGGATCCTGGACCAGCCTCTTCCAACCTGGACCTGCCTAGGCTAGCCTGGAATGATCCTGGACCATCCTTCTACAGCACCTGGAGCAGCCGTAGGAGATTCTGGAGCACCTGTAGCAGCCGTAGAAGATCCTGGAGATCCAGAACAGCACCTATTTCTCCATATTTTAAGCATTTTTCTATTTAAATACATGTAACGGTATTTGTAAGCACGTTTTATTGAAAATAAAGCACATTCTTTACACCAATTTTCCGAGTTTTTTTTTCATTTTCCAGGTTTTCCCCGAATTTTCCCGACTTTCCCACCTTTCCTAGTTTCCCGAATTTTCCTGAATTTTCCTGATTTTTTCTGTGTTTTCCTGAATTTTCCTGATTTTTCCTGAATTTTCCTGAATTTTCATGAATTTTCCTGAATTTTCCTGAATTTTCCTGAATTTTTCTGAATTTTTCTGAATTTAACGGAAAAATACCAAAAAAAATTTTAAATCTGGTATTTTTCCGTTACATTTTTTGGTATTTTTCCGTTAAATTTTTTTGGTATTTTTTTTAAATTCAAATTTTTTTCCCGCCAAAATTTAAAAATTTGGCATCCACCTTCTGCTGATTTCTGTTCGCCTGGTACTTCAGAAGTGACGGAGGGCGATTTTGGGATTTCAGCTTTGCAAAAATTAAAATGTTGCATACTTTTTTGAGCATTGCAAAAATTTAAATGTTGCATACTTTTTTGAGCTTTCCAAAAATTTAAATGTTGCATACTTTTTTGCATACTTTTGAGCTGTGCAAAAATTTAAATGTTGCATACTTTTTTGCGCTTTGAAAAAATTTAAATGTTAACTACTTTTTTGCATACTTTTGAGCTGTGCAAAAATTTAAATGTTGCATACTTTTTTGCGCTTTGCAAAAATTTAAATGTTGCATACTTTTTTGAGCTTTGCTAAAAATTTAATGTTGCATACTTTTTTGCATGCTTTTGAGCTTTGCAAAAATTAAAATGTTGCATACTTTTTTGAGCTTTGCAAAAATTTAAATGTTGCATACTTTTTTGAGCTTTGCAAAAATTTAAATGTTGCATACTTTTTTGAGCTTTATAAAAATTTAAATATTGCATACTTTTTTGCATACTTTTGAGCTGTGAAAAAATTTAAATGTTGCATACTTTTTTGCGCTTTGCAAAAATTTAAATGTTGCATACTTTTTTTGAGCTTTGCAAAAATTTAAATGTTGCATACTTTTTTGAGCTTTACAAAAATTTAAATATTGCATACTTTTTTGCATACTTTTGAGCTGTGCAAAAATTTAAATGTTGCATACTTTTTTGCGCTTTGCAAAAATTTAAATGTTGCATACTTTTTTGACCTTTGCAAAAATTTAAATGTTGCATACTTTTTTGAGCTTTGCAAAAATTAAAATGTTGCATACTTTTTTGAGCTTTGCAAAAATTTAAATGTTGCATACTTTTTTGAGCTTTGCAAAAATTTAAATGTTGCATACTTTTTTGAGCTTTACAAAAATTTAAATATTGCATACTTTTTTGCATACTTTTGAGCTGTGCAAAAATTTAAATGTTGCATACTTTTTTGCGCTTTGCAAAAATTTAAATGTTGCATACTTTTTTGAGCTTTGCAAAAAATTTAATGTTGCATACTTTTTTGCATGCTTTTGAGCTTTGCAAAAATTAAAATGTTGCATACTTTTTTGAGCTTTGCAAAAATTTAAATGTTGCATACTTTTTTGAGCTTTGCAAAAATTTAAATGTTGCATACTTTTTTGAGCTTTATAAAAATTTAAATATTGCATACTTTTTTGCATCCGTATATCCGTAATCCGTATATCCGTATATTGCATCCGGAATCCGTAATATTTCCCGCCAAAACTCAAAAATTCGGCATCCACCTCCTGCTGATTTCTGTTCGCCTGGTACTTCAGAAGTGGTGGAGGGCGATTTTGGGATTTTTAAAATTTTGAAAAATTCAGGAAAATTGTGAAAAATTCAGGAAAATTCTGAAAAATTCAGGAAAATTCTAAAAAATTCAGGAAAATTCTGAAAAATTCCCAGTATTACTTTCACAATTTTTTTTGCAGAAAACCAGCATTTCCCAGTATTTTTTAAAAACGTATTTTAACGTATATCTCGTCTATTTTATGTCCGATTCTTGCCAGAAACGGCTTAAACGATGCGGAAAAATAAAGTCCATCCATGAAAATAGTCCCCCCGAATAAAACGCATAGAATATCCATTTAAAATCACTTTTATTTCAGTTTTATACAGTTTTTTACAATATTAACTACTATAATTATATTAAATTATATATTAAAAGCTATGCAGAGTATGTCATGATGGTTTGCAGCCACAAAAGGAAGGGACGCACGAAAGCAGCTGAAGATCCGACCCGATAGGCGACGATTGCACGGCGATGGGCCGTTTTCCGTAGTCCGTAGATGAGTTCCAGCCGATACTAGTGGTGAGCCGAACCCGGATGCATCGCCTGCAGGATCTCGGAGGCCTCAAGATACATGGGAGCAGAAGCATAGGGCGCAGAACATTCGTGCGGTTTACCTGGAGTAATAGAAACCATGAGAGCTTTAACTTAATATTGGGCTTTTCCCGCTGAAGACTTTTAACATACCCGAAAACATCTCCGTCGCCGTTCTGTGGTTTTCCAGATGAAGTCGGCGGCGAATGAATTTCTGATTTCAAAATTTCCATTCCGAAATCGGTTCAGAAATGGTCAAAATATTCATCAAGAAGTGGAAAAGAAGCGTGAAAATGACACTGAGTCGATTTCTGCAAAAAATCATGATGGTACCCCTTTCAAAAAATTCGGAAAAAATGGGTCGAAAATTTTTTTGTTGCATTTTCCAAAACTTTGAATGCAGATTGACGGAAAACGAAGTTCTGATTTCAAAATGGTATTCCATTCCGAAATCGGTTCAGAAATGGTCAAAATATTCATAAAAAAGTGGAAGAAAAGCGTGAAAATGACATTGAGTCGATTTTTGCAAAAAATCATGATGGTACCCCTTTCAAAAAATTCGGAAAAAATGGGTCGAAATTTTTTTTGTTCGATTTTCCAAATCCTTGAATGCAGATCGACGGAGAACGAAGTTCTGTTTTTAAAATGGTATTCCATTCCGAAATCGGTTCAGAAATGGTCAAAATATTCATAAAAAAGTGGAAGAAAAGCGTGAAAATGACATTGAGTCGATTTTTGCAAAAAATCATGATGGTACCCCTTTCAAAAAATTCGGAAAAAATGGGTCGAAAATTTTTTTGTTGCATTTTTCAAAACTTTGAATGCAGATTGACGGAAAACGAAGTTCTGATTTCAAAATGGCATTCCATTCCGAAATCGGTTCAGAAATGGTCAAAATATTCATCAAAAAGTGGAAGAAAAGCGTGAAAATGACACTGAGTCGACTTCTGCAAAAAATCATGATGGTACCCCTTTCAAAAAATTCGGAAAAAATGGGTCGAAAATTTTTTTGTTGCATTTTCCAAAACTTTGAATGCAGATTGACGGAAAACGAAGTTCTATTTTTAAAATGGTATTCCATTCCGAAATCGGTTGAGAAATGTTAAAAATATTCATAAAAAAGTGGAAGAAAAGCGTGAAAATGACACTGAGTCGATTTTTGCAAAAAATCATGATGGTACCCCTTTCAAAAAATTCGGAAAAAATGGGTCGAAAATTTTTTTGTTGCAATTTCCAAAATTTTGAATGCAGATTGACGGAAAACGAAGTTCTGATTTCAAAATGGCATTCCATTCCGAAATCGGTTCAGAAATGGTCAAAATATTCATCAAAAAGTGGAAGAAAAGCGTGAAAATGACACTGAGTCGATTTTTGCAAAAAATCATGATGGTACCCCTTTCAAAAAATTCGGAAAAAATGGGTCGAAAATTTTTTTGTTGCATTTTCCAAAACTTTGAATGCAGATTGACGGAAAACGAAGTTCTGATTTCAAAATGGCATTCCATTCCGAAATCGGTTCAGAAATGGTCAAAATATTCATCAAAAAGTGGAAGAAAAGCGTGAAAATGACACTGAGTCGACTTCTGCAAAAAATCATGATGGTACCCCTTTCAAAAAATTCGGAAAAAATGGGTCGAAAATTTTTTTGTTGCATTTTCCAAAACTTTGAATGCAGATTGACGGAAAACGAAGTTCTGATTTCAAAATGGTATTCCATTCCGAAATCGGTTCAGAAATGGTCAAAATATTCATAAAAAAGTGGAAGAAAAGCGTGAAAATGACATTGAGTCGATTTTTGCAAAAAATCATGATGGTACCCCTTTCAAAAAATTCGGAAAAAATGGGTCGAAATTTTTTTTGTTCGATTTTCCAAATCCTTGAATGCAGATCGACGGAGAACGAAGTTCTGTTTTTAAAATGGTATTCCATTCCGAAATCGGTTCAGAAATGGTCAAAATATTCATCAAAAAGTGGAAGAAAAGCGTGAAAATGACACTGAGTCGATTTTTGCAAAAAATCATGATGGTACCCCTTTCAAAAAATTCGGAAAAAATGGGTCGAAAATTTTTTTGTTGCATTTTCCAAAACTTTGAATGCAGATTGACGGAAAACGAAGTTCTATTTTTAAAATGGTATTCCATTCCGAAATCGGTTGAGAAATGTTAAAAATATTCATAAAAAGTGGAAGAAAAGCGTGAAAATGACACTGAGTCGATTTTTGCAAAAAATCATGATGGTACCCCTTTAAAAAAATTCGGAAAAAATGGGTCGAAAATTTTTTTGTTGCATTTTCCAAAACTTTGAATGCAGATTGACGGAAAACGAAGTTCTATTTTTAAAATGGTATTCCATTCCGAAATCGGTTGAGAAATGTTAAAAATATTCATAAAAAAGTGGAAGAAAAGCGTGAAAATGACATTGAGTCGATTTTTGCAAAAAATCATGATGGTACCCCTTTCAAAAAATTCGGAAAAAATGGGTCGAAAATTTGTTTGTTGCATTTTCCAAAACTTTGAATGCAGATTGACGGAAAACGAAGTTCTGATTTCAAAATGGTATTCCATTCCGAAATCGGTTCAGAAATGGTCAAAATATTCATCAAAAAGTGGAAGAAAAGCGTGAAAATGACACTGAGTCGATTTTTGCAAAAAATCATGATGAGAATTCGGAAAAAATGGGTCGAAAATTTTTTTGTTGCATTTTCCAAAACTTTGAATGCAGATTGACGGAAAACGAAGTTCTATTTTTAAAATGGTATTCCATTCCGAAATCGGTTGAGAAATGTTAAAAATATTCATAAAAAAGTGGAAGAAAAGCGTGAAAATGACACTGAGTCGATTTTTGCAAAAAATCATGATGGTACCCCTTTCAAAAAATTCGGAAAAAATGGGTCGAAAATTTGTTTGTTGCATTTTCCAAAACTTTGAATGCAGATTGACGGAAAACGAAGTTCTTTTTTTAAAATGGTATTCCATTCCGAAATCGGCTCAGAAATGGTCAAAATATTCATCAAAAAGTGGAAGAAAAGCGTGAAAATGACACTGAGTCGATTTTTGCAAAAAATCATGATGGTACCCCTTTCAAAAAATTCGGAAAAAATGGGTCGAAAATTTTTTTGTTGCAATTTCCAAAACTTTGAATGCAGATTGACGGAAAACGAAGTTCTGATTTCAAAATGGGATTCCATTCCGAAATCGGTTCAGAAATGGTCAAAATATTCATCAAAAAGTGGAAGAAAAGCGTGAAAATGACACTGAGTCGATTTTTGCAAAAAATCATGATGGTACCCCTTTCAAAAAATTCGGAAAAAATGGGTCGAAAATTTTTTTGTTGCATTTTCCAAAACTTTGAATGCAGATTGACGGAAAACGAAGTTCTATTTTTAAAATGGTATTCCATTCCGAAATCGGTTGAGAAATGTTAAAAATATTCATAAAAAAGTGGAAGAAAAGCGTGAAAATGACATTGAGTCGATTTTTGCAAAAAATCATGATGGTACCCCTTTCAAAAAATTCGGAAAAAATGGGTCGAAAATTTTTTTGTTGCAATTTCCAAAATTTTGAATGCAGATTGACGGAAAACGAAGTTCTGATTTCAAAATGGCATTCCATTCCGAAATCGGTTCAGAAATGGTCAAAATATTCATCAAAAAGTGGAAGAAAAGCGTGAAAATGACACTGAGTCGATTTTTGCAAAAAATCATGATGGTACCCCTTTAAAAAAATTCGGAAAAAATGGGTCGAAAATTTTTTTGTTGCATTTTCCAAAACTTTGAATGCAGATTGACGGAAAACGAAGTTCTATTTTTAAAATGGTATTCCATTCCGAAATCGGTTGAGAAATGTTAAAAATATTCATAAAAAAGTGGAAGAAAAGCGTGAAAATGACATTGAGTCGATTTTTGCAAAAAATCATGATGGTACCCCTTTCAAAAAATTCGGAAAAAATGGGTCGAAAATTTTTTTGTTGCATTTTCCAAAACTTTGAATGCAGATTGACGGAAAACGAAGTTCTGATTTCAAAATGGGATTCCATTCCGAAATCGGTTCAGAAATGGTCAAAATATTCATCAAAAAGTGGAAGAAAAGCGTGAAAATGACACTGAGTCGATTTTTGCAAAAAATCATGATGGTACCCCTTTCAAAAAATTCGGAAAAAATGGGTCGAAAATTTTTTTGTTGCATTTTCCAAAACTTTGAATGCAGATTGACGGAAAACGAAGTTCTATTTTTAAAATGGTATTCCATTCCGAAATCGGTTGAGAAATGTTAAAAATATTCATAAAAAAGTGGAAGAAAAGCGTGAAAATGACATTGAGTCGATTTTTGCAAAAAATCATGATGGTACCCCTTTCAAAAAATTCGGAAAAAATGGGTCGAAAATTTTTTTGTTGCAATTTCCAAAATTTTGAATGCAGATTGACGGAAAACGAAGTTCTGATTTCAAAATGGCATTCCATTCCGAAATCGGTTCAGAAATGGTCAAAATATTCATCAAAAAGTGGAAGAAAAGCGTGAAAATGACACTGAGTCGATTTTTGCAAAAAATC
Source organism: Drosophila vallismaia (assembly GCA_035047325.1). Taxonomy (NCBI): domain Eukaryota; kingdom Metazoa; phylum Arthropoda; class Insecta; order Diptera; family Drosophilidae; genus Drosophila; species Drosophila vallismaia. The sequence goes on along the minus strand of JAWNPU010000025.1, from coordinate 5,685,597 downwards.
ATGATGGTACCCCTTTAAAAAATTCGGAAAAAATGGGTCGAAAATTTTTTTGTTGCATTTTCCAAAACTTTGAATGCAGATTGACGGAAAACGAAGTTCTATTTTTAAAATGGTATTCCATTCCGAAATCGGTTGAGAAATGTTAAAAATATTCATAAAAAAGTGGAAGAAAAGCGTGAAAATGACATTGAGTCGATTTTTGCAAAAAATCATGATGGTACCCCTTTCAAAAAATTCGGAAAAAATGGGTCGAAAATTTTTTTGTTGCATTTTCCAAAACTTTGAATGCAGATTGACGGAAAACGAAGTTCTGATTTCAAAATGGTATTCCATTCCGAAATCGGTTCAGAAATGGTCAAAATATTCATCAAAAAGTGGAAGAAAAGCGTGAAAATGACACTGAGTCGATTTTTGCAAAAAATCATGATGGTACCCCTTTAAAAAAATTCGGAAAAAATGGGTCGAAAATTTTTTTGTTGCATTTTCCAAAACTTTGAATGCAGATTGACGGAAAACGAAGTTCTATTTTTAAAATGGTATTCCATTCCGAAATCGGTTGAGAAATGTTAAAAATATTCATAAAAAAGTGGAAGAAAAGCGTGAAAATGACATTGAGTCGATTTTTGCAAAAAATCATGATGGTACCCCTTTCAAAAAATTCGGAAAAAATGGGTCGAAAATTTGTTTGTTGCATTTTCCAAAACTTTGAATGCAGATTGACGGAAAACGAAGTTCTGATTTCAAAATGGTATTCCATTCCGAAATCGGTTCAGAAATGGTCAAAATATTCATCAAAAAGTGGAAGAAAAGCGTGAAAATGACACTGAGTCGATTTTTGCAAAAAATCATGATGGTACCCCTTTCAAAAAATTCGGAAAAAATGGGTCGAAAATTTTTTTGTTGCATTTTCCAAAACTTTGAATGCAGATTGACGGAAAACGAAGTTCTATTTTTAAAATGGTATTCCATTCCGAAATCGGTTGAGAAATGTTAAAAATATTCATAAAAAAGTGGAAGAAAAGCGTGAAAATGACACTGAGTCGATTTTTGCAAAAAATCATGATGGTACCCCTTTCAAAAAATTCGGAAAAAATGGGTCGAAAATTTGTTTGTTGCATTTTCCAAAACTTTGAATGCAGATTGACGGAAAACGAAGTTCTATTTTTAAAATGGTATTCCATTCCGAAATCGGCTCAGAAATGGTCAAAATATTCATCAAAAAGTGGAAGAAAAGCGTGAAAATGACACTGAGTCGATTTTTGCAAAAAATCATGATGGTACCCCTTTCAAAAAATTCGGAAAAAATGGGTCGAAAATTTTTTTGTTGCAATTTCCAAAACTTTGAATGCAGATTGACGGAAAACGAAGTTCTGATTTCAAAATGGGATTCCATTCCGAAATCGGTTCAGAAATGGTCAAAATATTCATCAAAAAGTGGAAGAAAAGCGTGAAAATGACACTGAGTCGATTTTTGCAAAAAATCATGATGGTACCCCTTTCAAAAAATTCGGAAAAAATGGGTCGAAAATTTTTTTGTTGCATTTTCCAAAACTTTGAATGCAGATTGACGGAAAACGAAGTTCTATTTTTAAAATGGTATTCCATTCCGAAATCGGTTGAGAAATGTTAAAAATATTCATAAAAAAGTGGAAGAAAAGCGTGAAAATGACATTGAGTCGATTTTTGCAAAAAATCATGATGGTACCCCTTTCAAAAAATTCGGAAAAAATGGGTCGAAAATTTTTTTGTTGCAATTTCCAAAATTTTGAATGCAGATTGACGGAAAACGAAGTTCTGATTTCAAAATGGCATTCCATTCCGAAATCGGTTCAGAAATGGTCAAAATATTCATCAAAAAGTGGAAGAAAAGCGTGAAAATGACACTGAGTCGATTTTTGCAAAAAATCATGATGGTACCCCTTTAAAAAAATTCGGAAAAAATGGGTCGAAAATTTTTTTGTTGCATTTTCCAAAACTTTGAATGCAGATTGACGGAAAACGAAGTTCTATTTTTAAAATGGTATTCCATTCCGAAATCGGTTGAGAAATGTTAAAAATATTCATAAAAAAGTGGAAGAAAAGCGTGAAAATGACATTGAGTCGATTTTTGCAAAAAATCATGATGGTACCCCTTTCAAAAAATTCGGAAAAAATGGGTCGAAAATTTTTTTGTTGCATTTTCCAAAACTTTGAATGCAGATTGACGGAAAACGAAGTTCTGATTTCAAAATGGTATTCCATTCCGAAATCGGTTCAGAAATGGTCAAAATATTCATCAAAAAGTGGAAGAAAAGCGTGAAAATGACACTGAGTCGATTTTTGCAAAAAATCATGATGGTACCCCTTTAAAAAAATTCGGAAAAAATGGGTCGAAAATTTTTTTGTTGCATTTTCCAAAACTTTGAATGCAGATTGACGGAAAACGAAGTTCTATTTTTAAAATGGTATTCCATTCCGAAATCGGTTGAGAAATGTTAAAAATATTCATAAAAAAGTGGAAGAAAAGCGTGAAAATGACATTGAGTCGATTTTTGCAAAAAATCATGATGGTACCCCTTTCAAAAAATTCGGAAAAAATGGGTCGAAAATTTGTTTGTTGCATTTTCCAAAACTTTGAATGCAGATTGACGGAAAACGAAGTTCTGATTTCAAAATGGTATTCCATTCCGAAATCGGTTCAGAAATGGTCAAAATATTCATCAAAAAGTGGAAGAAAAGCGTGAAAATGACACTGAGTCGATTTTTGCAAAAAATCATGATGGTACCCCTTTCAAAAAATTCGGAAAAAATGGGTCGAAAATTTTTTTGTTGCATTTTCCAAAACTTTGAATGCAGATTGACGGAAAACGAAGTTCTATTTTTAAAATGGTATTCCATTCCGAAATCGGTTGAGAAATGTTAAAAATATTCATAAAAAAGTGGAAGAAAAGCGTGAAAATGACACTGAGTCGATTTTTGCAAAAAATCATGATGGTACCCCTTTCAAAAAATTCGGAAAAAATGGGTCGAAAATTTGTTTGTTGCATTTTCCAAAACTTTGAATGCAGATTGACGGAAAACGAAGTTCTATTTTTAAAATGGTATTCCATTCCGAAATCGGCTCAGAAATGGTCAAAATATTCATCAAAAAGTGGAAGAAAAGCGTGAAAATGACACTGAGTCGATTTTTGCAAAAAATCATGATGGTACCCCTTTCAAAAAATTCGGAAAAAATGGGTCGAAAATTTTTTTGTTGCAATTTCCAAAACTTTGAATGCAGATTGACGGAAAACGAAGTTCTGATTTCAAAATGGCATTCCATTCCGAAATCGGTTCAGAAATGGTCAAAATATTCATCAAAAAGTGGAAGAAAAGCGTGAAAATGACACTGAGTCGATTTTTGCAAAAAATCATGATGGTACCCCTTTCAAAAAATTCGGAAAAAATGGGTCGAAAATTTTTTTGTTGCAATTTCCAAAACTTTGAATGCAGATTGACGGAAAACGAAGTTCTGATTTCAAAATGGCATTCCATTCCGAAATCGGTTCAGAAATGGTCAAAATATTCATCAAAAAGTGGAAGAAAAGCGTGAAAATGACACTGAGAAATGTTAAAAATATTCATAAAAAAGTGGAAGAAAAGCGTGAAAATGACATTGAGTCGATTTTTGCAAAAAATCATGATGGTACCCCTTTCAAAAAATTCGGAAAAAATGGGTCGAAAATTTTTTTGTTGCATTTTTCAAAACTTTGAATGCAGATTGACGGAAAACGAAGTTCTGATTTCAAAATGGTATTCCATTCCGAAATCGGGTCAGAAATGGTCAAAATATTCATAAAAAAGTGAAAGAAAAGCGTGAAAATGACACTGAGTCGATTTTTGCAAAAAATCATGATGGTACCCCTTTCAAAAAATTCGGAAAAAATGGGTCGAAAATTTTTTTGTTGCATTTTCCAAAACTTTGAATGCAGATTGACGGAAAACGAAGTTCTATTTTTAAAATGGTATTCCATTCCGAAATCGGTTGAGAAATGTTAAAAATATTCATAAAAAAGTGGAAGAAAAGCGTGAAAATGACATTGAGTCGATTTTTGCAAAAAATCATGATGGTACCCCTTTCAAAAAATTCGGAAAAAATGGGTCGAAAATTTTTTTGTTGCATTTTTCAAAACTTTGAATGCAGATTGACGGAAAACGAAGTTCTGATTTCAAAATGGTATTCCATTCCGAAATCGGGTCAGAAATGGTCAAAATATTCATAAAAAAGTGAAAGAAAAGCGTGAAAATGACACTGAGTCGATTTTTGCAAAAAATCATGATGGTACCCCTTTCAAAAAATTCGGAAAAAATGGGTCGAAAATTTTTTTGTTGCAATTTCCAAAACTTTGAATGCAGATTGACGGAAAACGAAGTTCTGACATTGAGTCGATTTTTGCAAAAAATCATGATGGTACCCCTTTCAAAAAATTCGGAAAAAATGGGTCGAAAATTTGTTTGTTGCATTTTCCAAAACTTTGAATGCAGATTGACGGAAAACGAAGTTCTGATTTCAAAATGGTATTCCATTCCGAAATCGGTTCAGAAATGGTCAAAATATTCATCAAAAAGTGGAAGAAAAGCGTGAAAATGACACTGAGTCGATTTTTGCAAAAAATCATGATGGTACCCCTTTCAAAAAATTCGGAAAAAATGGGTCGAAAATTTTTTTGTTGCATTTTCCAAAACTTTGAATGCAGATTGACGGAAAACGAAGTTCTATTTTTAAAATGGTATTCCATTCCGAAATCGGTTGAGAAATGTTAAAAATATTCATAAAAAAGTGGAAGAAAAGCGTGAAAATGACACTGAGTCGATTTTTGCAAAAAATCATGATGGTACCCCTTTCAAAAAATTCGGAAAAAATGGGTCGAAAATTTGTTTGTTGCATTTTCCAAAACTTTGAATGCAGATTGACGGAAAACGAAGTTCTATTTTTAAAATGGTATTCCATTCCGAAATCGGCTCAGAAATGGTCAAAATATTCATCAAAAAGTGGAAGAAAAGCGTGAAAATGACACTGAGTCGATTTTTGCAAAAAATCATGATGGTACCCCTTTCAAAAAATTCGGAAAAAATGGGTCGAAAATTTTTTTGTTGCAATTTCCAAAACTTTGAATGCAGATTGACGGAAAACGAAGTTCTGATTTCAAAATGGCATTCCATTCCGAAATCGGTTCAGAAATGGTCAAAATATTCATCAAAAAGTGGAAGAAAAGCGTGAAAATGACACTGAGTCGATTTTTGCAAAAAATCATGATGGTACCCCTTTCAAAAAATTCGGAAAAAATGGGTCGAAAATTTTTTTGTTGCAATTTCCAAAACTTTGAATGCAGATTGACGGAAAACGAAGTTCTGATTTCAAAATGGCATTCCATTCCGAAATCGGTTCAGAAATGGTCAAAATATTCATCAAAAAGTGGAAGAAAAGCGTGAAAATGACACTGAGAAATGTTAAAAATATTCATAAAAAAGTGGAAGAAAAGCGTGAAAATGACATTGAGTCGATTTTTGCAAAAAATCATGATGGTACCCCTTTCAAAAAATTCGGAAAAAATGGGTCGAAAATTTGTTTGTTGCATTTTCCAAAACTTTGAATGCAGATTGACGGAAAACGAAGTTCTATTTTTAAAATGGTATTCCATTCCGAAATCGGTTGAGAAATGTTAAAAATATTCATAAAAAAGTGGAAGAAAAGCGTGAAAATGACATTGAGTCGATTTTTGCAAAAAATCATGATGGTACCCCTTTCAAAAAATTCGGAAAAAATGGGTCGAAAATTTTTTTGTTGCATTTTTCAAAACTTTGAATGCAGATTGACGGAAAACGAAGTTCTGATTTCAAAATGGTATTCCATTCCGAAATCGGGTCAGAAATGGTCAAAATATTCATAAAAAAGTGAAAGAAAAGCGTGAAAATGACACTGAGTCGATTTTTGCAAAAAATCATGATGGTACCCCTTTCAAAAAATTCGGAAAAAATGGGTCGAAAATTTTTTTGTTGCAATTTCCAAAACTTTGAATGCAGATTGACGGAAAACGAAGTTCTGACATTGAGTCGATTTTTGCAAAAAATCATGATGGTACCCCTTTCAAAAAATTCGGAAAAAATGGGTCGAAAATTTGTTTGTTGCATTTTCCAAAACTTTGAATGCAGATTGACGGAAAACGAAGTTCTGATTTCAAAATGGTATTCCATTCCGAAATCGGTTCAGAAATGGTCAAAATATTCATCAAAAAGTGGAAGAAAAGCGTGAAAATGACACTGAGTCGATTTTTGCAAAAAATCATGATGGTACCCCTTTCAAAAAATTCGGAAAAAATGGGTCGAAAATTTTTTTGTTGCATTTTCCAAAACTTTGAATGCAGATTGACGGAAAACGAAGTTCTATTTTTAAAATGGTATTCCATTCCGAAATCGGTTGAGAAATGTTAAAAATATTCATAAAAAAGTGGAAGAAAAGCGTGAAAATGACACTGAGTCGATTTTTGCAAAAAATCATGATGGTACCCCTTTCAAAAAATTCGGAAAAAATGGGTCGAAAATTTGTTTGTTGCATTTTCCAAAACTTTGAATGCAGATTGACGGAAAACGAAGTTCTATTTTTAAAATGGTATTCCATTCCGAAATCGGCTCAGAAATGGTCAAAATATTCATCAAAAAGTGGAAGAAAAGCGTGAAAATGACACTGAGTCGATTTTTGCAAAAAATCATGATGGTACCCCTTTCAAAAAATTCGGAAAAAATGGGTCGAAAATTTTTTTGTTGCAATTTCCAAAACTTTGAATGCAGATTGACGGAAAACGAAGTTCTGATTTCAAAATGGCATTCCATTCCGAAATCGGTTCAGAAATGGTCAAAATATTCATCAAAAAGTGGAAGAAAAGCGTGAAAATGACACTGAGTCGATTTTTGCAAAAAATCATGATGGTACCCCTTTCAAAAAATTCGGAAAAAATGGGTCGAAAATTTTTTTGTTGCAATTTCCAAAACTTTGAATGCAGATTGACGGAAAACGAAGTTCTGATTTCAAAATGGCATTCCATTCCGAAATCGGTTCAGAAATGGTCAAAATATTCATCAAAAAGTGGAAGAAAAGCGTGAAAATGACACTGAGAAATGTTAAAAATATTCATAAAAAAGTGGAAGAAAAGCGTGAAAATGACATTGAGTCGATTTTTGCAAAAAATCATGATGGTACCCCTTTCAAAAAATTCGGAAAAAATGGGTCGAAAATTTTTTTGTTGCATTTTTCAAAACTTTGAATGCAGATTGACGGAAAACGAAGTTCTGATTTCAAAATGGTATTCCATTCCGAAATCGGGTCAGAAATGGTCAAAATATTCATAAAAAAGTGAAAGAAAAGCGTGAAAATGACACTGAGTCGATTTTTGCAAAAAATCATGATGGTACCCCTTTCAAAAAATTCGGAAAAAATGGGTCGAAAATTTTTTTGTTGCAATTTCCAAAACTTTGAATGCAGATTGACGGAAAACGAAGTTCTGATTTCAAAATGGCATTCCATTCCGAAATCGGTTCAGAAATGGTCAAAATATTCATCAAAAAGTGGAAGAAAAGCGTGAAAATTACACTGAGTCGATTTTTGCAAAAAATCATGATGGTACCCCTTTCAAAAAATTCGGAAAAAATGGGTCGAAAATTTTTTTGTTGCATTTTCCAAAACTTTGAATGCAGATTGACGGAAAACGAAGTTCTATTTTTAAAATGGTATTCCATTCCGAAATCGGTTGAGAAATGTTAAAAATATTCATAAAAAAGTGGAAGAAAAGCGTGAAAATGACATTGAGTCGATTTTTGCAAAAAATCATGATGGTACCCCTTTCAAAAAATTCGGAAAAAATGGGTCGAAAATTTTTTTGTTGCATTTTTCAAAACTTTGAATGCAGATTGACGGAAAACGAAGTTCTGATTTCAAAATGGTATTCCATTCCGAAATCGGTTCAGAAATGGTCAAAATATTCATCAAAAAGTGGAAGAAAAGCGTGAAAATGACACTGAGTCGATTTTTGCAAAAAATCATGATGGTACCCCTTTCAAAAAATTCGGAAAAAATGGGTCGAAAATTTTTTTGTTGCATTTTCCAAAACTTTGAATGCAGATTGACGGAAAACGAAGTTCTATTTTTAAAATGGTATTCCATTCCGAAATCGGTTGAGAAATGTTAAAAATATTCATAAAAAAGTGGAAGAAAAGCGTGAAAATGACATTGAGTCGATTTTTGCAAAAAATCATGATGGTACCCCTTTCAAAAAATTCGGAAAAAATGGGTCGAAAATTTTTTTGTTGCATTTTTCAAAACTTTGAATGCAGATTGACGGAAAACGAAGTTCTGATTTCAAAATGGTATTCCATTCCGAAATCGGGTCAGAAATGGTCAAAATATTCATAAAAAAGTGAAAGAAAAGCGTGAAAATGACACTGAGTCGATTTTTGCAAAAAATCATGATGGTACCCCTTTCAAAAAATTCGGAAAAAATGGGTCGAAAATTTTTTTGTTGCAATTTCCAAAACTTTGAATGCAGATTGACGGAAAACGAAGTTCTGATTTCAAAATGGCATTCCATTCCGAAATCGGTTCAGAAATGGTCAAAATATTCATCAAAAAGTGGAAGAAAAGCGTGAAAATGACACTGAGTCGATTTTTGCAAAAAATCATGATGGTACCCCTTTCAAAAAATTCGGAAAAAATGGGTCGAAAATTTTTTTTGTTGCAATTTCCAAAACTTTGAATGCAGATTGACGGAAAACGAAGATCTGATTTCAAAATGGCATTCCATTCCGAAATCGGTTCAGAAATGGTCAAAATATTCATCAAAAAGTGGAAGAAAAGCGTGAAAATGACACTGAGAAATGTTAAAAATATTCATAAAAAAGTGGAAGAAAAGCGTGAAAATGACATTGAGTCGATTTTTGCAAAAAATCATGATGGTACCCCTTTCAAAAAATTCGGAAAAAATGGGTCGAAAATTTTTTTGTTGCATTTTTCAAAACTTTGAATGCAGATTGACGGAAAACGAAGTTCTGATTTCAAAATGGTATTCCATTCCGAAATCGGGTCAGAAATGGTCAAAATATTTATAAAAAAGTGAAAGAAAAGCGTGAAAATGACACTGAGTCGATTTTTGCAAAAAATCATGATGGTACCCCTTTCAAAAAATTCGGAAAAAATGGGTCGAAAATTTTTTTGTTGCAATTTCCAAAACTTTGAATGCAGATTGGCGGAAAACGAAGTTCTGATTTCAAAATGGCATTCCATTCCGAAATCGGTTCAGAAATGGTCAAAATATTCATCAAAAAGTGGAAGAAAAGCGTGAAAATGACACTGAGTCGATTTTTGCAAAAAATCATGATGGTACCCCTTTCAAAAAATTCGGAAAAAATGGGTCGAAAATTTTTTTGTTGCATTTTCCAAAACTTTGAATGCAGATTGACGGAAAACGAAGTTCTATTTTTAAAATGGTATTCCATTCCGAAATCGGTTGAGAAATGTTAAAAATATTCATAAAAAAGTGGAAGAAAAGCGTGAAAATGACATTGAGTCGATTTTTGCAAAAAATCATGATGGTACCCCTTTCAAAAAATTCGGAAAAAATGGGTCGAAAATTTTTTTGTTGCATTTTTCAAAACTTTGAATGCAGATTGACGGAAAACGAAGTTCTGATTTCAAAATGGTATTCCATTCCGAAATCGGGTCAGAAATGGTCAAAATATTCATAAAAAAGTGAAAGAAAAGCGTGAAAATGACACTGAGTCGATTTTTGCAAAAAATCATGATGGTACCCCTTTCAAAAAATTCGGAAAAAATGGGTCGAAAATTTTTTTGTTGCAATTTCCAAAACTTTGAATGCAGATTGACGGAAAACGAAGTTCTGATTTCAAAATGGCATTCCATTCCGAAATCGGTTCAGAAATGGTCAAAATATTCATCAAAAAGTGGAAGAAAAGCGTGAAAATGACACTGAGTCGATTTTTGCAAAAAATCATGATGGTACCCCTTTCAAAAAATTCGGAAAAAATGGGTCGAAAATTTTTTTGTTGCAATTTCCAAAACTTTGAATGCAGATTGACGGAAAACGAAGTTCTGATTTCAAAATGGCATTCCATTCCGAAATCGGTTCAGAAATGGTCAAAATATTCATCAAAAAGTGGAAGAAAAGCGTGAAAATGACACTGAGAAATGTTAAAAATATTCATAAAAAAGTGGAAGAAAAGCGTGAAAATGACATTGAGTCGATTTTTGCAAAAAATCATGATGGTACCCCTTTCAAAAAATTCGGAAAAAATGGGTCGAAAATTTTTTTGTTGCATTTTTCAAAACTTTGAATGCAGATTGACGGAAAACGAAGTTCTGATTTCAAAATGGTATTCCATTCCGAAATCGGGTCAGAAATGGTCAAAATATTCATAAAAAAGTGAAAGAAAAGCGTGAAAATGACACTGAGTCGATTTTTGCAAAAAATCATGATGGTACCCCTTTCAAAAAATTCGGAAAAAATGGGTCGAAAATTTTTTTGTTGCAATTTCCAAAACTTTGAATGCAGATTGGCGGAAAACGAAGTTCTGATTTCAAAATGGCATTCCATTCCGAAATCGGTTCAGAAATGGTCAAAATATTCATCAAAAAGTGGAAGAAAAGCGTGAAAATGACACTGAGTCGATTTTTGCAAAAAATCATGATGGTACCCCTTTCAAAAAATTCGGAAAAAATGGGTCGAAAATTTTTTTGTTGCATTTTCCAAAACTTTGAATGCAGATTGACGGAAAACGAAGTTCTATTTTTAAAATGGTATTCCATTCCGAAATCGGTTGAGAAATGTTAAAAATATTCATAAAAAAGTGGAAGAAAAGCGTGAAAATGACATTGAGTCGATTTTTGCAAAAAATCATGATGGTACCCCTTTCAAAAAATTCGGAAAAAATGGGTCGAAAATTTTTTTGTTGCATTTTTCAAAACTTTGAATGCAGATTGACGGAAAACGAAGTTCTGATTTCAAAATGGTATTCCATTCCGAAATCGGGTCAGAAATGGTCAAAATATTCATAAAAAAGTGAAAGAAAAGCGTGAAAATGACACTGAGTCGATTTTTGCAAAAAATCATGATGGTACCCCTTTCAAAAAATTCGGAAAAAATGGGTCGAAAATTTTTTTGTTGCAATTTCCAAAACTTTGAATGCAGATTGACGGAAAACGAAGTTCTGATTTCAAAATGGCATTCCATTCCGAAATCGGTTCAGAAATGGTCAAAATATTCATCAAAAAGTGGAAGAAAAGCGTGAAAATGACACTGAGTCGATTTTTGCAAAAAATCATGATGGTACCCCTTTCAAAAAATTCGGAAAAAATGGGTCGAAAATTTTTTTGTTGCAATTTCCAAAACTTTGAATGCAGATTGACGGAAAACGAAGTTCTGATTTCAAAATGGCATTCCATTCCGAAATCGGTTCAGAAATGGTCAAAATATTCATAAAAAAGTGGAAGAAAAGCGTGAAAATGACACTGAGTCGATTTTTGCAAAAAATCATGATGGTACCCCTTTCAAAAAATTCGGAAAAAATGGGTCGAAAATTTTTTTGTTGCATTTCCCAAAACTTTGAATGCAGATTGACGGAAAACGAAGTTCTGATTTCAAAATGGCATTCCATTCCGAAATCGGTTCAGAAATGGTCAAAATATTCATCAAATAGTGAAAGAAAAGCGTGAAAATGACATTGAGTCGATTTTTGCAAAAAATCATGATGGTACCCCTTTCAAAACATTCGGAAAAAATGGGTCGAAAATTTTTTTGTTGCATTTTCCAAAACTTTGAATGCAGATTGGCGGAAAACAAAGTTCTGATTTCAAAATGGTATTCTATTCCAAAATCGGTTCAGAAATGGTCAAAATATTCATAAAAAAATGGAAGAAAAGCTCCAAAATTACACTGATCCGAATTTAAAAAAAAATCGTGATTTGCAAAAAAAGAGGTCGAAATTTTTTTTGTTCGATTTGAAAAATCTTTGGATGCAGATCCAACGAAAACGAAGTTCTGATTCCAAAATGGTATTCAATTCCAAAATCGGTTTCGAAATATTCAAAATATTCATAAAAAAGTGGAAGAAAAGCTCCAAAATTACACTGATCCGAATTTTTAAAAAAATCGTGATGGTACCCCTTTTAAAATTTGCAAAAAAGAGGTCGATATTTTTTTTGTTCGATTTGCAAAATCTTTGGATGCAGATCGAAGAAGAACGAAGTTGTGATTCCAAAACGGTATTCCATTCTGAAATATTCAAAATATTTATAAAAAAGTGGAATGGAAAACCATTTTGGAATCAGAACTTTGTTTTCGTTGGATCTGCATCCAAAGATTTTGAAAATGGAACAAAATATTTTGGCACTGGTTTGGAAAATAAATCCAAAAAAACCGTATTGTAACCCCCCATTGTCTCTTTCTCTCTTTCTTTGGTATCTTGCCTCTATCTCAAATCTCTCTCCAATATATTTTTGGGTAATATTTTAAATGTCTGTGAATTGTCTCAGCGCCTGTCTCCCTCCATTGGCTCCTGCCATTTGAGTTGGGTCCAAACCACTTTTTCTGCCACTTTTCCTTTTCGCCGCCCCACAATTTCGAGGACTCTTCATTCCGTTGGCTGTTTCGCATATCCTGGCACATCCGCATGGCCGGATGGCGTTTTGTTTGGAAAACTAAATTGGCATTTCCGTGGCAGGCGAACAGCTGAACACCTGTCCTATTTCCACCATTAGATTCTAAAAATTCTGCGAAAATATAGTTTTTTTCATTATTATGTTTATCGTCATTATGGCCAGAAGCTGTAAACCAATTTCCGGCCATCCAAAGCAATAAAACTTTGACTGCAAAAATGCCAACTTCAATTGCAGTTCTACAGAAAAAAAAGAGATAAAAAGATGAAATAATAGCCGCAAAAAAAGGAGTCAAGCTGACAACCCTGCCACCATCTGGATGGCAACCCTGAAAACTTTGTCAGCCGTCTTGACCAGGACAAAAATGTGATGAAAAAGCGACTGGGATTTTCAAGTGGATTTGTAATCAGACAGCCCGAAGATGCCACAAAAACTTGCAACATACGTTGCTTTTCACAAAATGGAGAAAACAAATATGAAACTTGCACAAATATATATTAAAAACTAAAAAATAAATAGAATCAAAATAAAATGGCTTTGAAAATGTCCTTAGGTTTCAATATTACCTTTATTTATTTCTAATAATAAAAACATAAGCTCGTAATCAAATATATTCAAAGTTTTCTTGAATATATTTATTTTGCAAAACTGTTAAATATAAATCAAGGTACTGGGAAATTTCATTTTTGGTTGCATTAATTATTGGTTTCAAGTTCAGGACATTAGGAAGGCAAAAGTTTTGTGGTTCGGGGAGAAAAGTAGGAGCGAAGCCTTCTGTCAGTCCACTGTCAAAACTTTTTTGATTATCTTAATTGCGATTACGGGGGGAAGCCCGCCCATGCTCCCACGCCACAGAAAAAACCCCCAAAAAGCACCACCCAATGCGTGCATAACCCCAAAAAAATAGCAAGAAATAGAAAGAAACAAGTAAGGGACAGACATCAGACAAATGGTTGAGAAAATACAATATATATTATATACATATCCGACGGCGAGTTGACTCTGAGGGGGAGTTCATCCGCTGAGCTGAAATTAACAAGATTGACCCCCCATCCCTAGCCACCCACTGAAACGGGGCAATGAAAGAAATTGGGCTATAAAAAAAAGAGACAGAAAGAAAGTAGAAGAAAAGTTAAAGGAAAACCGAAACCGAAACCGAAAGGAAAACTTTTGCGCCAAAAAGGATAAACAAACTTTCTTCCTCGTTTTTGTCCACTGCAATTACAAGACAACTGACTTGTCCCCTGCCCGGTCCAGTTCCCCAGGGGGACGGCATCGATAATCACAATTCGAAAATAATCATAGTAGTTTGGCCCCCCAATCATTGGCGACTATACCGGGGATAACTCTCCCAGGACACCCAGAAATTAGACAGTGAGAAACTTTACTTTGAATAGAAACTATAAATAAAGAGAAAAAAATTAGCAAGGAACAAACTATATACATAATACAATCTGTATTTTCTATTTCTAACTTTTAAAGATATTAAATGAATAAACAAAACTTAAATTGTAAATAAAGGTCCTACAAAGTCATAGAAACCGAAAAATCAAGGGACTTGGAAAGAAAAAAATTAATTTATTGTGAAAAATCTACAAATATATTAATATAATACCAATAATACCAAATATATATAATACCATTTTAATGGAATAGATTCTTACTCACTTTTATCGATGTAAAAGTGAGTGGCATTGGCTATTAAATTGCACTTTGCGCCACTCATTGGATATTTTGTGGCATGCCACCAAATTTCGCAGGTGAATCAGCAAACGTACACACAACGAGGACGGCCCGGAAAGGGGTTGGTTACAAACCATAAAATGCTTTTGGGCCAACTTTTATGCTGCTTCGGCACAAAAAAAAAAACAAACAAAAACTCAAATTATTATCATGATTACCATTAGCCACTGGTATAAGCTCTGTTTTTAGAAAGAGAATTATTTTATCCCCTCGAAAATGTTGCCACGCATCTTTGCCTCTTCTGACAGCACTTTGTGGAAAGCATTTCCATGTCCTGACTCAAATACAGATACTAATGCGCATATATTGGCAACTGAATGGAAATATAATGGAATAATGTGGCAAATTTTTGATAAATGGCATAAACGTCATACCTTTGAACATTTTAATATATATAAAGAATTTAGATTTTCGAAGCGCTGATTACAAGAAGGATACTATTCTGAAGTAGGATACAAATTGGAGATGCAATGGACATAAGAAGGTGAAGAAATATCATGGAATATAATGAAATATAGGTACGTTGAAGTAAACAAATTTTTTATAATTTTTACATGCGGTACTTCTTTTTATTTACAGATTCCACGCCTGGAGGTCATCCTGTCATATACGAGCTGCGCCGACCTCTGATCCAATCTACAGCGAGCACGACTTACCCAACAACGGACCCCATCTACTATGAATAATATAATATGTAAAATATTTGTATATGTATAATAAAAATATGTATATATATGAATTATAAGAATATAATGTAAATATGTATAATAAAACAATGAAACGAAAATATTATGGTTTTTTACTGGGAGGAAAAAAACTGTTCCCAGAACTTTAAAGCTTGGCAAAACAACGAGGTACTGGGAACAAATTTAAAAATGTAAGCTGATATGAAAATACTAAGAACCGTATTTATAATTTTCCATAAAATGAAAATACTGGGAACAGTTTTAAAGATGCAGAAGTTAAATTATGTGAAAAGTTTTCGTTAAATGGATTATACCAAAAAGCGGCTGTTTTATCAAAAAAAAACATACTTTTGTAGCTAAAAGCAATTAGTGAAAAAAACAGGTATCAATGTTTGATCTGATGGGGAATTCTGCAAATGGGGGAATCCTTGGCCCCCTTTTATGCAAATAATGGGTGCAATATGTCACCGACCAGCTGACAGTTTGGATGAAGTGTCGGCGACAGGGTGCCCAGGGTACGGGGCAAAGGATATGGCTTTAGATGGATGTGGCTGATGGTCGTGGGTTGCGGGAAAATAAAATGTATAAAATATTGGCTGTCTACACGAATTCTAGGCAAGAAACCAAATTCAATTTATATGCAAATGATATGCGAAGACGAAACCCAAACCGAAACCGAAACCGAAACCGAAACCGACACCGTACTCCAAACTGGGAACGAGGGCACTGAGCTATGTAAATTTTAATTATATTTATTAAAAATGTAATTATGTAAAGGTGGTTTTTAACAAAAAAAAAAGATTGAAATAAATACATTTCAGGTGAAGTAACGAACTCCCTCCTCAGAGTCCTCGCGGAGGTCGTAGTATGTGGGTTTGGGATACCGACTCTTTTGGTAGGACTTCTCCGTAACGACAGCCTCCTCGGACTCCTCTTGGGACTCCTCCTGGGATGCCTCCTCCTGCTCGTAGGTGGTTTCCTCCCCGTAAGTCTGATAGCAGGGCCTTGCTGTGGTCTTTTTCTTTGACTTGGTCTTTTTCTTCAACTTCTTGTCCAGCTTGTCCTCGAAGAACGCCAACTCCTTCTCCTTCTTGCCCTCGAAGAAGGCCAACTCCTTTTGCTTCTTCTCGTCCCACCATTGCTTGAACTTCTCCCACTCATCCTCCTTCTTTTCCAGCTTGGCCTCCTCCTTTTCGGCGAACAAATTGAGGAAGTCCAGCTTCTTGAGCAGCTCCTTGTGCTTCTTCCCCTCGAACCACTCCAGCTTGTCCTCATCCTTTTCCTCCTTCTCCTCTAGCTTCTTCTCCAGCTTCTCCAGCTTCAGCGGCTTCAAAAACCATCCATGAGCTGAAAGACACAGTCCGGGTTTAATTAGATGCCATATTTATTTTGAGTTTATATTTTTTGTTCGATTATTACTCACCGAAGCAGGCCAACGCCAGAAGCAGAATTGTTCGATGTCCGAATTTCATCTTGGTCCACGGCTTCCACTGCAGTCTCTGTCTGGTCCCAGATGCTGGCCCGGCTACTTATAACCCCCCGTTTCGAAATCCAAAGTCCAGAAATCCGAGCCACTACAGCCCGAAGCACGTGTTCCGATAAGCACGTGCACTTCCCCAAATACTTACCGGTAATCGGTCCACCAAGCTCGCGGCATATTTCTGACTTTCTGAATTCGGCGATATCAAATGCATTAGAGTTCAATGCTCTGATTACACTGCGAAAAAATGGTTATTGTTACCAGTCAATAACAATTGCGAAAATAATAATAAATAATATCAACACACTAAATTTGTACTAAAAGATATAATCACGATGCTTACATTTAATTACTCCACATTTTCTCTCAGTGCAGTGCCCGGTCAGCTGTCACTCTGATTAGGCGGGCAGTTATTTTGCAAGTTAGTAACTTTGGCAATGTTGGCCAAGATTTTAATGGGCTAGTGGGTGAGTTGGTAGTTGTGCGGCTCAAGGCAGGCGCTGCTAATTGACTTGGCCATTATTTTGGGGTGGTGGGCGTCGAATGGGTGGACGGGTGGATGGGTGGATGGGTGGAAAGCAACTCGTAGGGGGATGGCACGTTTGGGGGGAGTTGCCTGGCTTGTTTTTGCTGATGTGTTGAAAGTGGAAGTTAAATTGTATTTGTTTAGTGCGCCTGGTGCACATGGGGAAACCCTGTTTGTTGTTTGTGTTGGCCAAACAGTTTGCCAAATTAATTGCACACCAACTGTTTATTTGCCTGTTTGTCCGTTTGTGTTTTATGAGTTTTCCCCAACAACTGCCCTTCTCGAGTCTCTATGTTGTTCAAAAGCAAATTGCTTACCCCATTGCCTCCTTTGAGTTGCCTCCTAATGAGAGACACACAAGATGGGAATCTTTCGAACATAATTATCCCTTGACAAAGTATGGAATAAAGACTTTTACCTCAAAGGAAAATAGACGAGTTAATTGAGTTTTGTCCCATTTATTTATCAGTATTATTCCTGGCTAACATTATCAACAATCATTCAAAGTATTTTTGAATTTAATAACCAGAACTTAAAATGGTTTTTTACTCAATAACAAATATCTTGAATTGTCTTTTAAAATTATTTCTTCACAACTAGAGTGTTGACACGATTTTTGATAACAAAAATGTCACAGCACTTAAAAACAAAATATTTCGCTACTGATATTTAACTAAAAAGTAAGAAAAAGGTTTAACATTTTAAAGCTTAAATTTTTACTTAATAAAGTTCCAGATTTTCCAGAAAGCTATTGGTTTTTTGAAATATTTATTTATTTATTTACTCTTTTATAATTTTTCTAAACTAAAACAGATATGAAGCAGAGTATGACTCCAGGTCCTTGGTCTCAGTCTCCATGTAGATTATTTAATAAAAGTTCTCCTTCATTGGGGTATCCTTATGTTTTCAATGTTACCAAGATCCAGGGCGGTACCTGGTATCGGTTCTACAACTCCATTTGGGCTCAGAACCACCATATTTTCATAGTCCTCGCTAAAATCATCGTCAATTGTTGTTGTCCTGGGAGTGGTTGTGGTGGTTGTTGTTGTGGTGGTGCTGGTGGTACTAATCGTGGACTGAGGAGCAAAAGTGCTGGTGGTGGTGCGACGTCTAAGCTTTCGTCCTTTGCGTCCTTTACGACCCTTTCGCAGTTTTCGCTTTCCATACGAGTTCAATTTGCCATAAATGTTTGGATAAGGTTCCATTGTATACACGGTGTAAGCGGGTACAGTGGAGCTAAGATATGGTGTCGTTGTGGATGCTAAAGTGGTTGTTGTTGTAGCTTGTGTGGTGGTTGGTATGAGTGTTGTAGCCAGTGTGGAAGTTTGTGTGGTTGTGGTAAGTTGTGGTGTGGTTGTTGGAGCTTGGGTAGACGTTGTTGGAGTTGGTGTTGATGTTGTGGAAGCTTGTGTGGGTGTTGTTGAAGTTTGTGTAGCTTTTGTTGATGCTTGTGTGGTTGTTGTTGAAGCTTGTGTTGTTGTGGTTGGAGCTTGTGTAGTTGTTGTTGAAGCTTGTGTGGTTGTTGTTGGAGCTTGTGTAGTTGTTGTTGAAGCTTGTGTGGTTGTTGTTGGAGCTTGTGTAGTTGATGTTTGTGTAGCTTGTGTTGTTGTTGTTGGAGCTTGTGTAGTTGATGTTTGTGTAGCTTGTGTGGTTGTTGTTGGAGCTTGTGTAGTAGTTACTATCTGTGGTGTTGATATTGTAGCTTGTGTAGTTGTTGTTGATGTTGTGGTCGAAGCTTGAGTGCTTGCTTGTGTTGTTGAAGTCTGTGTAGCTGTTGTGGATTGTGGTGTTGTGCTAGATGTTGCAGCAACTGTTGTTGTGCTTGTAGCTTGTGTGCTTGAAGTACTTTCTGTGGTTGTTGATGTTGGAATGGTTGTGGTGGACTGTGGTGTTGTTGTTGAAGTTTGTGTGGTTTCTGTTGTAATCTCTGTGCTTATGGATGTTTGTTGGGTAGTGCTAGAGTCTGGAAGCTGTGTTGTTGAAGTTGTGGCGGATGCATCTGTTGTTGTGCTGCTGGAATTATCCGCTACGGCTTCAGCTATCATCTCGCTGAAACTGATCGTTATAGTGGCGTTCGAAAGTGTGCCATTCGCCGACTGTTGTTGGTTGTTGTTCTGGAATATGGTGGCGGCGAACGAAGACGCCTGGCCCACTGTGAGGCTGAGTTGACAGGCTGGGAAAAAAGACGGAGAACAAGGCGGAATTAGCATTTACGCTGTAATCACTGGAAACCACGCTAATTACCTAATGTTGTCACCACAACGAGGGTAATTAAATGTCTACGTGATAGAAGCATGGTCGACGTGCTGGCTTCGTGTCACTTCTGGTTTTCCTTAATTAGCCCTGAATCGAAGCCTTTAGTTGGTGGCAAGCAATATGTCGTACTGCTCTATAAATTTGGCTAATTGAACTGATTGTCTGAGAGCTCAGATGGTCCAGTTTTATATCGATGCACGTCCGGAAACGTGTGCTCTGTACGTGCGATTACCGATTAAGTTATCGCGTCTTCTTTCCGATGCCAATCTTGAATCTTGAAAATTTTCCAATGCGTTCTTAAATTTCCACATCTGCTGCCACTCGGTCACTCTTACTCTCTTCCTCTCATTTAATGTTTTTATTTAATTTATTTTTTATACTTGTGCATATAACCCATTCTCAATTCTGAATCAGATTCTGATTCCGGAAACAGCTTACACTTGTTGAATTCTTTTCAATGTGTACGACATGCTCACCGGATGCAATGCATTTGCATTCGATTTTTCACCGATTCTGGCCTCAGAAGTCACGTAATCTTGGCCAACTGCAGACTGAAATTAAGCCAAACAAAAAATCTTCCATGGAAACAAAACCGTGTTTACCTTTTTTCGGAATATATTAATTACGCAAAATTAAATATACACAAAGCCTTTAATAAATACCATGCTATGTATTCTAATCTCATAATTCATAACATAATCCTATAAGAAGTAAATTTGAATTACCGGCAAACATATTATAAAATATGAACCAGGCGAATTCGAATGGCATTATGTAAGCGTAAGAGTTGGTGCTAAAAAACAAAACAAAATGAAACAGAATATTAATTAAGTATTTACATGTCGACGGCACCCAGAAACCCCCCTTAACTACGCCACTGACTGTGGCAAGCCGGAAAATTATAATTATTTAGCGTGAACGTGACGAGCAGCAAATGGAAATTATAATGACAAACATTTGCTGACACAAAAAATATAAAAATAGACGAAACTTTATTTTAAGGAAGATGCCAATAATAAAATGTGTCTTTGGAAAGTGATATGAATTAAATATCAAATCACTGAAAAGAAAATAATATTAGTCTTTAGAAGATACGGTTCTAAGATATTCTTTTATGGGTTTTTGGGGTTTTTAAATTATTTATAATTAGGTGGAAAGCCATTCATTGTAAGAAGAAACTTATTATCATTAAATAAACTGATTTAATTTAATAAAATTTGTACAAAATTATTTAAAATCGTTCGTAACCTATTCGTAGCTATTAGATTCATTAATTGTTTCTTTTTTCCCAGTATTTGTTTGCGCCAATGAGAAAGCATTCGGAATTCACTTTTCGAGTGACGTATTCGGTTTGGGCAATTTCGCAGCGATTTAAAATCGGCGATAAGCCATAGAGCACGCTTTGGCTTTAGATAGTGATTGTATTAGCCATGTACGTGCACTTGGGCCACTAAACTCTCCGAGAGTGTCACTATAAAAGCCGGAGTCTTGTTAGCCAGACCAAGTAGTGATACAGCCATTTCCAATCGAGCCAACATGTTTCCCAAAACCATTTTCGTTGCCGTTATCCTGTGCGGTGTGTACTTTGTTTTTCGAAATTTATTTCAAACTCTATTTGTAATTTAATCAAATCTTCTTGCAGCCTGCTATCTAGGCATGATTCAGGGTCAATTACCCGATATTCCCGGTGTCAGTGGCTTGGTGGGTGGAGTGGTTCCTACTGCAGGTGCTGGACTAGCTGGTGGCGTTGCTGGTGGGGCGGTGCAACAGGCTTTGGGAGCTGTCCAAAATCCAGGAGGTATCCTTCATGGTAATAAAGGAGTTCTTCCAAATGTGAACATTTAAATGGTTACAAAAAAACCTAAAAAACCAAAACCTATTCTTGTACAACTTTGAAATCCGTTTGGCTATCAAATTGAATATTTCATAATTTTAAAATACTAAAAACTACATGTTTGTTTAAAAAATAAAGTAAAGTTGCTTGAAATACAATTTTTTTGGGATTTATTGGAGGAGTTTTTCCAAAATAATATACTATTTAAAAAATCTAAAAGGCAGAAGCAAAAGTCAGCTGTTCCCAAATATGTGCACTAAAAATTACTGGTAAATTCCCACTAAAATTTAAAGATAGAAACACAAAAAATTCTTTTAAATATAAACCCCAAACCTTATGGAATGCTTGTATATAAAAAGTTTAAAGTATCTCAAGTTCGTGAGTTATTTGAAACTACAAAAACACGTATTGAGGTGGTTTTTTTAAAAACCAAAACCCTATTTATTGAGGGATTAGGTTCTCTGAAATAGTTAGTTTCCTACTTGAAAATGCCGAAAATACTTATTATTGTTCTGCTTAGCCGTGAGTTGTTGTATAAAAAAGGAGTCTTTCAACATTTATCCTTAATATTTCTACTCCAAATAGTGTTTTTGGCCATGGCCTGGAGTCTTCCAGCTCAGTCAATAAATTTGGAAAGCTCCAGTTCGGAAATCCAGCAGCTTTTTCGAACACTGGTGGAAGAAGTTCAGAAACTAATTGCCGAGTTTCTTAAAAAGTTTCGAAAATTAAGTGGACAGTAAACATATATAATATATAAAAATTGTGATTTGAATTAGGTTATTCTTTCTGAAAAATAAAACTGGAGAATACCCAATATTGATTTCATATTATACGATAAAAATCCCTTTATAAGAGATAAAAAGAAAGTTTTTCTTTGACTGTAACTGAACTTAATTGAATTACCTCCTAAATTTCATTATTTGGGTCTTTTAACTCTCGTAAGTTTCTCTGCAAATAAAACAAGGGAAAACAATTACTTTCAAGCGCCATAATACAGAGAAAACAAATGCGCTCTTAAACCGAATGACATTCCGACCTGGCAAATAGCTCATCATCTAATGTTGGATAATGAAGGAGCAATCTCTGGTGGGGCATTATGTTTATGGCTGGCACTTTTGTGGCTGGCTTTCGGTGGCGGCGACGGTGCCGGTGACTGTACCCAAAGGTCAAAGTGAAAATGCCTAAAATTATGCAACACACAAGAGCACACCAGAAACACCAACCACAGCAAAAACTCCAACAAGACCAGCACATGCCCTACGTATTTCTTTCGGGGTGGAGAATGTGTTAAGAAAATCTTAACGAAATTTCTCACGTTTGCCATAATTACGAGGAAAATACGTGACATGTGTCTTGACTGCGAAATTTAGCAGCTTTTCGGGTTCGGATTGGGTTCTCGGCTCTGTGTTGTCCGGGCTTTTTGATTTTGCTTTTGGTTACGGGTTACGGTTTACTCTGGATACTGGATACTGGATACTAGATTCTAGGACTCTGGGCTTCTGGTCTCTGGTTTCTGGGTTATTGTAAGTGTAATGGTGAGTGATGCATATGCAGGGCAGGGCAGGGCAGGCCAGGACAAAACACGACCTGAAACGGGTGCCGAGTTGTAAATGGCAATAATACCAATAAAAATCTGTGTACCACCCACCCACAGCACCGAACACCCCTGCTCGGTAATTCATAAAAATCTCTTGAACAAATGTTTGTGACTCTTGGTCGTGACTTTGGGCCGCAGCATAAATAATTTCCGGTTGGGTGGAGGAAAGGAAATGGTTACGGTGTCGTTTGAATAATTCACGCAAAATTGTTGCATTCCGTCTTAAAGTAAAGTTGAGGGAGAACTTTCCCGGATTTTTGTTCCCCGCGTGTTGCGTGGCGTTGCGTGATTGAATTGCCGCCTGATTGACAGTTGACAGTTGAAATTGATTTGGCTGCGTGGTTCCTGGTGGTTGAAACAAACCACTCTGCTAGAATCCATCTGTTGGATAGATGGATGGATGGATGGAAGGATGGATGGTTGAATGATTGGGAAGTAAAACAAATAAACTGCCACCTTATTAATCCCTCGAGTGCAGGCGTGCATAAGTATCGGGCAAATGGATTAGAAGCATTTATGTGCACCACAAATGCACTGAGGGGAAATATTTAAACCCTGAAAATAAAAAGGAAATTGAATACATGAAGGAACAAACTAATATTACAAGTTTTAAATAGAAAACAAACAGAATATAAAAGAATAATAATATATACCTTAAAACTACAATAAGAAAAGGGCTTCTTGCTTGCTGGCTTTTATTTGCCAAACCTGTATTTATTATTTGATGCCTTAAGTCCTCCTTTAGATACCTCAAGAAAAAACCACTTTTTTCCTGTCTGTAAATAAGCAATGCAAGCTGCGGTTGTTGGCCAATTTCTAGGACGAAAGGCGAAAGGACTTTGCACCCACGGCTTCCTTGGCTTCTTTCCTAGAATCTGTTGCTATTTAATTAAGTTGGACACTGTGGATCGTGTGGGTGAGTGGCGAGTAGTGGGTGGTGAGTGGCAGCATATGGAGGAGGATGGTCACCCCCGGTGGAAACCTGTATCCATCCCTTTGCCACATTTGTGTGACAGTTAATGAACTCCCGTCACTCGTCCGCCCAGCCTTTGTTTTTGTCGCTAATCAAAGATCCGGAGTACGGAATACAGCATCCGGAGACCCAAGACCAAAGTCCGGACGGAATGTGAGTGGCATACATAAGCAATAAGTGCAATCAATTAATTGATGGATGATGTGAAAAATTAAAAGCGAACGGAAAATTGTCAAAGGCACTTTTCTTCTGAAAGATTGACAGAGTGAATGGACGGATTTCACTTTTTCCTTGACAAGTTGGCTTAATTAAATACGAAAATTGTTGATTGCTAAGTTCTGATTCAGAAATGGTTATCCGTTTCCGAATCGGTGTAGAGATATGAACATAGAAATGAATAGAAAAGAGAAATAAAAAATAATGGGAATACTTTTTATGTAAGAAAATAATACTGTGAACAGTTTTAACTAAAATGTAATATTTATTTTTACTAAATTTTTGTTTTTCAATACAATGTATTTTTTATTTCATGGTGAAACCAAATAATCGACAGGTTCATCAAAGATCCTGCCCCTTGCCGTGGCACAGTCAATCAAATGTTGCACATCTGGGTGTATCTGTGATATCCTAGTGCCCATGTATCTGTGTTGATTGCTTTGACAAATCTGAGGCTCGTGTAATTTCATTACAAAAGCCCGGAATCGGCTTCAGCACGGGATTACCACAAAAGCATTTTTCGAGTTGAATTTATTCCCCAAAGTGCAGGCAAAATGAAAGTACGGAGACCAAACGGAGGGCAATACCAGAAGGTTCTGGGATATCAGGAGGAGGCCAAGTCTGGGCGGGCTTTCCAGATGCTTTCTATGTAACCCATACCCTCTGAAAATTAAATTCAATTGTGTGACAAGTTAATCCTATTTCTCATCTCCCAACTTTTATTTAAGCTTCATTCTTTATGCATTACATGGGAACAGTGTGCGTCCATCAATCAGTCACTCCCTCAGTTTCCCATTCAGTCAGTCAAACAGTCAGTCAGTCAGTCAGTCATTCATGCAGCCATTGAGTCAGACAGTCAATCAGTCAGTCAATCCGTCAGTCATGGGCTGTCAGAAATATTTGATTCGATGCCATGGAAAAGTGAAAGCGAAGGGTTGGTGTCTGTCTGAGTTTTCCGGTCCCCGGGGACGGGAGAAGGAAGGCGTGGGTAACTTTTGGCCGGTTGAAAGTTGAGTGCCGGCATCCCACCCCCTGCCCCTTGCCCCATACCCCCTTTGGCAACACTTCATTAAACGCATAAAGCAATAAAATGTTCAAAACAAAGGCTGCCCCCAACCCCCCACACACTCATGGCGTACCCATGGCGCAAAAAAAGGCTTCCTCGACTGTCTGACAGGTTGACGTTGCCTGCTAATGGCAAAGAAAAGGATGCCAGGATGCTAGGATGCTGCTCTGCCACGTTACTCGACCGATTGAAACATTCTTGAAGACCTGCAAGTTGAACATCCTGCGACTGAGCTCTTAAAGTTCCTCCCCTGAATCCCCAAAATGAAACTGGAAACCATTTAGTTCCTATGGTTGCTCTACAATTTGTGCTTTGATTATGCTAATGAGTCTTTCCCGAAAGAGATGGAAATCCGTTTTGCCAAATTCGGTTTCAGATTAGACGAACAGCAGAAAGGTGTTCAGATCTTGGATAAATTTAACACTTTAAAGATAAACCTTTTAGGGGTTGTGATTTTTTTTTGGTCCTGCTGGTAAAGAAATCCGAGAAAATCCAATGAAGACTGTGGTTTTATTTGTATAAAGTTCTTCTTCGGGTATCAATAGCAGGGGTTATTACAATTGGATCAAAAAATGGGAAACGCAGTGAAGGGGATACCTGGTTTTGTAAAGTCCTTTAAATTAAACAATTCTTTTTCAACTTTTTAAGCTTGTTTGATAACTCTGAAGACACGTTATCAAGAAAAGTTTCATGTATTATATAGATTTATTTTAACTTCTTCTGTTCTTTTTCCTAGTCTTGTTAAAATGTATTTTTTATTAAGAGATAATCTGAAAACATCATGTGACATAAGCTAGAAAAGTACTGAGTATCTCTGAAACAATTCAATCTAAATTCTAAGATTTATACCTTTATACTTGTGGTTTCAGAGTTTTCCTATACAAAAGGTAATCAGTAAAATAGAATTTTGGTTAATCTAGGGTTCTAGGTTAATCTTTGCCTCCAAATAACAATAACAAGTTGTTTTGGCAAGTCAAAGGAAAAGCACCCCGGGAAGGATAATGGATATAATAAGGACATTGCATGACTGTCTTTTGGGGGCAGTATCGACTGTATTGCAGTTCAATCAACTGTATGGCGGGGTTTTGGTTCCGTATTTTCGTCACGCCCCCGCCAGAAAATTGCAGGCAGGGATCAGACTTTATCCATCATCAGGGGATTGCTTGTCAAGCTGCCACTCACCCCCATTACCTCCATCAATGTATTCCAGTGTCCATTTATGCATCTCTTCATTAATACAAATACATCGCTCCCATTCCTACCCCATCCGATTCTACCATTCTACCAGTACTAACAACTTTCTCATTTCTACCATTTCTCTACCATTTCTCTACCATTTCTCCCATCTCTGTTTTTATCTCTGCTGTCTATCCGTGTCCATTGTAATGGAGTCGCCTAGTTGTATCTTTATTACGGTAATTGCTCATTGAACAGGAAATTATTATATGCGTGCGCCTCCGCAGATCCCCGCTCCGTCATCCTTCTTCTCTTATTCCTTCTCCTCCTCCTCCTCCTCCTGCTTCTCCTCTGTGCATCTCATCTCATCTGATAGCTCCCTCCATCCATCCATCCATCCACCCGCCTCCCAGTTCAGGAGTCCAGGATCCAGGAATAAAACAGGACCAGCGGGGATAAAAATAGCATTCGGACACATCGGTGAATCGGTAATGCTTCGAGGACGTACGTATTGCATGTGGACATTGCATATGACTCCGGATAACTGGTAATGGGTAACGGATGAAAGGGTGAACGGATGAACTAGGATGTGAATGGGTGACTGGGAACCGGTAAAGAAAATAAAAGAAACAGGACACACGGGAACACAGAGAGCTAGGCGGGTCCCCCTTTCCGTTTGAAGAGAGAGTGCGATATCCTTGGAAAATTATTTTCGATGGCTGGAAGAAAGTCGTGTGTAAAGTAGGTGCGGGGGCTTTTCTTGGAGGTTCTTAAATACGCGGACGCACCGCTCCCACAGTAGCCAGCTCCAAGTCCTCATCCACCTCATCGTCCTCCTCCTCCTCCTCGAGGTCTCCATCGCCGTCCACATCGCCATCGCCATCGACATCGCCATCGCCGTCGCCTTCACCCATCTGCCCGGTGACCATGGCCGGTTCCCGCCAATTCCAAACGAAGACGCCATCGCCGGCACCCAAGTTGAATCCGGCACTCTGCCGGAGCAGCAGGATCCTCAAATTAAGCATAAAGCGCTCCACGTCGGGCGGATGATGGTGGGTATAACGAAATCGTACCGCCGCCATTCCAGTTCCAGCTCCAGTCCCGGCTCCCATTCCAGCACCCATTCCTGTTCCTGTTCCCGTCCCCGCTGCTGCTCCCAGTCCAACTTCAGCCCCCACTTCCGGCTCGGTGATGGTGGCTCCGGTTCCGGGTGCTCTCGTAAGGTTTGCCGCTGTTGCCACCGCCGCTGACGCAGCTGCTGCTGCTGCTGCTGCCGCCGCCGCCGGTATCCAGGCGTCCCGCAAGCGGCGGTGCACCGAGAGGTCCAATTCACGCTCCAGATCGCCGGGCGGACGCTGCTGCTCCTGCGGCTGTTGCTGTTGTTGTTGGGCTTGCTGCCTCGGCCGGAAGGGATTCATTTCGAAAAACTATATCTGCTCCACCACGTTTTTCCTTATCCTATTTCCTTTCAACTATCAACTTTTTTCCTTCTACGTCTTTTAATCTCTTATGAATTTTAACTCTTAATTTGTTTCCCTCGCTTTCTGGAAGATTTCACTTCTCTGGTTTCCTTTTTGGTTCCGTCTTAAGCTTTTATGATTTTTAATCGTTTTTTTCTTCGTTTTTTTCTTAGTTTTACGGTTTTAGTTTCTGGATTTTTAGCTGGGTATTTTTTTTTATGCTAACCGGAATTTCGATCGAAAGGGTCTACTACTACAAGGATTATAAATTTTTTAGTTGCCACTTTATTGCTGACACTTGTCCACCAAAGGCAACCTGATCCGGAACTGAAATAACTTTCCCAACATCTGTAAATGCCTTTTCGAAATCTTTTTGTGGCAAGAAAAGTACCGGGCATCTTTTCAAAAAATAAACCAAAACTAGAAGGAAATCTGGGAGAAACGTTCCATTCAATCCATCCAATCTAAAATAAACTCTTGGAAGATCCAAATCGGCTTGACTAAAGGACTCAAAGGAATCTATCTGAATCTCGGCAAACAGAACGGCAACACAAGGCATTCAACAAGGACCTTTACAAAACACACTCCCCCGGAGTCCCGTGGCCTCTGGTACGACCGATGCATATTTAATTAAACTTTCACCTCTTCAAAGACGGCAAAGAATTTGTGACGGGCTGGCAAAAGAGACAGGTCCAAAACACTTTTTGGCCCGAATCCATCCATCCATCCTAGCTGGGATGTAGCAGTGGGTTGTAGGACATAGTGGGTTGTACTGGTACACTTAAAAGCAAACACGACAGGCTCTAATTAAATCACTTTTAATTAATGCAAAATGCGAAATTTTCAAAAGACATTGCCAGTGACTTGCCAACATGGAAAACAGAGCTTGTCGGTTGGATTTTTGGGGATGAAAGGAAAAAAACATTCCAGCACCAGGACCAGGACGAGGACCAGGACGAGGACCAAGACTAGGAAACCGTTTTGTTGTCGCATAATTACAACTCAATTGTAATCCAATTTTGGCCAGGCATATAAATCCGATTCAGGCACAAAAGCCACGCCCTCCTCCCCATGGTGTCTGTGTCAAGTTTTTTGGTGTCAAATAAATAAACTTTTGACAGGCAGCAGACAGGTTAGCGGGGGGAGAATCAGGGGATGCCCCACCTTTTTCCCACCGGAAATGGAAATTAGTGAGGGGTTGCGAGAACGGAACGGAAACCCGAAACGGTGAATCAATCCTTTAATAGAAATGTCCGAATGGCATCCTTTGAGCCTGCAAATTCCTGATAACTGCAAATTAGTTGCACATGTTCCCACATGGCCCACAACTCAAAACAAGACGTGTTTGCACTAATTTGGCCAAAATCAACAGCTGTGTGTACATGTGCTCCTCTTTCTCCCCTTGCTCGTCCTCCTGCTCCTCCAGTCATCGTCTTCGTCCTCATCCTCATCGTAGCATCCATCTGTGGAGAGAAAACTCATCATAACTTTCTTATCAAAAACTTATTTCTTCCTTCCTTCAAATACACAAAAAAAATACATACATATACGTATACCATATATATATCAAAATTTTGGGCCAAAAACGAGAAGCAAAACAGAAAAATTGCCTAAAAAAGTTGTTATAATTACACACTCGCACACACGTGCAGAATGGCAATGTGTGTGTGTGTGTGTGTGTGTGCAGGCAAGGGCCAAGTCAGGTTCACGCACTGAGAGAAATCAGGGCTTGAACAGAGTTCGAAAAGTGGAATGGAACTTCCCTGGAGGAATGTCAAAAAAATATGTTTTTCCCTAAGAAACTCCTGTATTTGTATAGTTTTGGGTTTTTATTAATCGAATTGCTTAATATATTATTAAAAATTGGATTTTTAAATAAGTAAAATAAGTAATATGTATTTATTGTTATTTAATAACATTGACACCCCATAGTCCTTCAACCAAATATTATAGCATACTTTTAGCCTGCATATGTGTTTTTGGATGAAAAACCTTTTAATCTTTAGCTGAAGGTATATTTAGATTGTTACTTATTTTTTAAAAGATAAAATACACTCAATTTTCTTTCGGTGCATGACTGACTCACTGACTTAGGGATTGGATTGTAGGGCGCTGGTAAAGCAGGGGGCGGGGCCATGCATGAACAGGCAACATATGTTGGACTTTGGCGCAAACTTTTGCAAGTTTTCGGCGCTCCCTTCCTTTCCGCCAATTCTGCCCATGGCACGCCCCCATTTTTATGGCCCTCTTAGCCCATCTTGGCCAGAATGGGACGTGTGCGTTTTGTGGTTGAGTAAACGCATAGTTTAGGCCCAAAATGCAGCATCTGTGTCGTCCTCCTTCCCTTCTGCTTTTTTATTTGACACTTTTTCTTAAATTTAGCTGGGATCAAAGGTTATATAAACTAGCTTTAGGTGATAAATATTCCCCGACGAAGTATTCCTTTCTTCCATCTTTTTTCTCCTTTCACAATCGATTCTTAAAGAAACTGAAAAAAGAATAAACCTGAAAAGCTACAGAGCTGGCAGGCTGAAACCCCAAAATTGTATTTCTTTCAGTGCAGATTTCAAAAAAGTCATTCCAAAAACTAAATGAAAAGTTAACCAATTGTTTCTTTGAAAAAAAGGGTGCACCCTCGACAATTGGCAACCCGGTTCCTATGAAGCCTACTATATTGCCAAAAAAAAAAAAAATCCCAATACGCACAATAGCTCTTTTTTAACGAACGGATACCTTAAAAAATAAATTAACAAGAACTTTGAATGCCACATGATGCCAACTTTTTTTGGGGACTCTTTAAAAAAAAGAAGAACAGTAAAGAAATAGAATGTCAGGGGAATTGTTAACGAAGGCCAAAAAAGCGATCCCGGAGTCCTGGAAACTTTTGGGCCAACTTTGTCATCGAACAAAAAAGGGGAAATGCCTAAAAATGTTTTTTGGCCAACAAAAAGTAAATATTCCAATGAAATGAGTTTTTTTCACCCAGAAACTGATGGCCCGTCTGGGCAGGAATCGGTGGCCGGAGAAGGAGACATTTACCGGAGGAAGTGGCTGGAGTCGGAGCCGGAGAGCTGGAAAGCTGGAGAAACAGAGTGCCATGTGCTCGCATATGCGGGACACGTACTTGCGCTATAATTATTTCGTACGTGAGCACGTGAGCCCGGCGAAAGACAATGAGCGAGTCTCCGGATCCAAACGAGTCCGGACGAGAATGGAGAACGGAGACCGGAGCCCGGAAGCCGGGGGGTAAATACGTCTGGGTCTACGGCCGGAAGACATTGGAGCCTCAATGGTTAGCATATATATCGGAGAGCTCCATTAAAGCTGCTCCCTTATGGCTTTAACACTGCTCTTGATTACACTGAAAAATATAAAGAGATACCTAAAGATGATTGCTCTAGCTGCGTTTTTTCTACTTAGTTTCTAAATAATATTATTCGCCTTTTATTTAAGGTTTCAAAAGCTGTTGAGGCTTTTAAGCTTTTAGCTTATTTTTGAAATTTTATCTCAAATTTCTTCCTGTGTAATAAGTCACTCAAATACAGGCAACACGTGGCCTTTCCTCCTTTTATTTTCCCAATGGCCCGACAGCGCGACATTCTCGTATAACATATCAAAATTTTGGTTACCCCCCGGGGGCAAGGCCCCTTCCGGCAAATAATCGCCGCTGTGGAATCCGGCGCCACGGTGCCCGGAATCCCGGAACCTGGAAAAGATTATGGCCATCCCAGCTGGCTCGAAAACGTGTTTCGCTCGCACAGCACTGGGAAAAATTAACATATTTATTGGCATTCCCATAGAGAGGCATATGAGAAGTTCAAAATATGAATATGGTACATCAAATTTATAAAAATTAAGATAACAAACTAATTTTCCATTATTTGCAATGGAGTTGACAAACAACTCAGTCCAACCAGACGCATATCCTTGGATGTGATGAGTCACCTAATTAATGATGAGGTCCCTGTGGCTTTCGACTCATCACTTGACGCATCCTTTATCCAGGCTTCGTCATGATCGGAATAACGAAAACAGCGAAACCAAAGGATTCTCCAACCAAAGGCCACCGCAGGCAGCTTAATTCTCATAAAAGTCACATCAAGAAAATAAGTTTGATTATAGTGGGGCGTGGTGGGAGGAGGTAAAAGACGGGGACGGGGGTTGGCGGAGAAAAGTGCATCAAATGAATACACTTGAAAAAATAATTATTCTTAAGCCAACATTCAAGCTCTTCCTTCAGCTCAGAACCCTATTTTGTTTTAGAGACCTTCTTTATAATTTTCAGTGGATTTGGAATGCAAGTGGACCCGCAAGTGTCCTGGTCCTAGAACTGCTCCTGGAGCCTGGCCAGGAGGAGGTCCTGGCTTTGGCAGTTGTCAGCGACGCTGAAGTAATTAACATTCACAATGAAAATGAAAACGAGCAACTGCAGTGGTTGGATGGCTCAGTGGCTCAGTGGGTTCGATGGTCGGGTTGGTTTTGGCTGGTGGGTCTTCTCGGAGCGGTAAAAGTTTTTAATAACCCGCAACAACAAACACGGCAAGGGCAAGGATGGATAGCAGAAGGGTACTGACCAGCACAGGGGCTGGGAGCTTACAAAAAAATTGGGGGAAGAAAGACACAGGACGCAGGAAGCAGGACGCAGGAGGAAGAGCAACCGCCAACAGCCACAATAATGACACACAAAACTTTGACAATGTAGTCGTGCGTGCATACCCCTGGTTACTTTCTACACTCCAAAAAATAAGTATATAATTTAAATAATTTACATAACATGACTTTTCGGGTAGGTATACAAAATTATTCTCAAAAGCTCAAACATTATTCCGTATTAAGGAGTATTAATCATTAAATTTAAATTGCAAATAGGAAATATAACTTTTTTAAAGTTCACATTTCCGCGGCCAGAGAAAAAGGATTTCTGCCACAACGAAAACAGCTATGGAAACCACAAAATGTTGCCTGCAGCCAGGATACCACCCAGAAAGACGAGGGAGGGGGGCCTGGCGATCGATGGGTGGCGGCCTAGTGGGTGGTCCAGTGGGTGGTGGGGACGCGGCCAGCATACGCAACATCAAATTGCTGACCACTCGAACGGGTATTCAATCGCAACGAGTGTGCAACAATTGAAGCGGTTTAAAAAATAAACGAATGCGGCTTATTACGGTCTGAACCGTCCCATATACCATAGGCCTCAAACCACCCAAAACTACCCAGCCACACGCACAATAAAATAAATGTCAAATTGAAATTGACATGCTGTGACAAGGGAAGCGGTCCGGCAAAGTAACAGGATACAGTCCTTCACACTGTGACCAATTAAAATTGGATTAGTCCTGGCCAGAAGGACAGCCTTATAAAGTCATAGCTCAGTTACCTATTTTCGACCTTAAAAGTTCATCAGTGGCATATAGAAAAATATTCAATATTTGTATTTAAAAAATAATATAATACCCAGTACTTCTGCTGTAGACTACAGGACTTTCATCTTCTTATCGAAAAACATTGTCAAATAAAAATACCCGGTACTTTCGTTGTCCATCTCTTCCATTCTAAAGCCAAATCGTATCCTTTTTTTATACAATTTTCTTATTCTGAAAGCAAATCGTTTTCCACAATTGATTTGACATTTTCAACCCAAGTTTTTATATTCCTGGTGACCCACAGCCACAATAATTACCCTCTTAGCATGTAGTTAACCTTGTCAGGCTGAACATCTTTGGGCCTCCCATAACGACTAATTGTTTTCCCATCAGTCTTACCCTAAAATATTAGCATTTTGAACTGATTTGAGCAACAAAATATAAGAAAACCCTCATCAAAGTGTCATTTACGAAGAAGGCGTCACCTGGCTTTTAGATTTCAGATTTTTATTTTAGATTTTCTGTCGCGGATTTCGCCGAGGGGCCTTCCATGATTTTTTTGTTACGTTATTTTGGTAAGACTTTTTAGCCGCTTTGATCAGCGTTCGGCTAATAAGATTTTAAAGGGCATTCATGGCAATACAAAGGAGAAGGCACAGGCCAGAGGGGCACAAATCAAGTGAGAAATGGTAAATGGAAAATAGCAGAGTCCCTCCCACCCGGACCCGGACCCGGACCCAAACCCGGACACACAGCACGGGTCTAATTTTATTAATGTTGCCAATTTTCAACGGGTGGCAGGTTTGAGTTTTCAGGTCCCCATCAGGTAAGGGAAAATGGTCGGGAACAAGGGTGGTAGAAAGGCTGGTAGCTGGAAGGTTTGGAGAATTGAGCTAAAATAAGAAAAACGAGGGGGTGGTTGTAGCAATAAATGTGCTGCTTACGCGCGCAATTAAATATGAAATATTTAAGAGCCTGGCTGGCCCCATAGCTGGTTTCCAAACCCAAGACCTGGGTGGTTGGGTGGTGGCTAATTAATAATTTTTAGGCAATTCAGCAGAATATTCCGGGTGGTGCCAGCCATCTCAGGTGGCAAAACTTCGCTTCAACTTGACTTGATTAAGTTGCGTTTTAATGAAGTTCAAAGTGATTTCACTTGCAATTAATACACCTCACCCGCAGTCTGTTACCTTGTGACGCCTTTGGCTTTTGTGTTATTTTTCCACATCTTCAGCCATGATTGATGGGCCAAAAACTTTGGCCTAAAACTATTTCCCCTTCTCCATCGAAGACTCTTCCTTGATTAGCCAGCAATTGCAAATTATAACCAAGGTTGGCCAACTCTTTGGCTTACAAACAATAAAGTATCAAAGAACTAAAAGTAATAAATTAATTTTTAAAGAAACAAAACGAACATAAAATTCAACACCCAATAATGTACAAAATGTGATTGAGAATTTTTGAAATATTGTTTAAAAAGAACTCCAATCCTTTCCACATTAAAATCTATCTAGCTAGCTTTATTATTCCGAATTCATACAATATTTGGTATTTACTTGCCAAATTTTGGGATCAAATTATAAAATCTTCGGGTACTGAAAAAGCAGCAAAGTCTTTCAGTTCAGCAAGATTTGATATTTATGGTACATATATGGTTTGTGGTAAATTGTAACATCTACTCCAGATGCATTCCCGCAGGATAACACTAACACCACAGCAACTAATTGGAGCTGCTGCAAATGACTGAGATGGAACTGGACTTGGAATTGGATTTTGACTTAAAACTTGGACACAGAGTGGGTACCCTTTGGAGGGATATAAATAACCATAAATGCTGAGCTGGAATTCTGAAATCGAGGAGAGGCCTGCAGACAAATTTTTGCGGTTAAGTTTCTTTTCTATAAACTGCAAAAACACCGAGACGGTCCTTCGTCCTGACAATTATTTACACTCAAAAGTTTTGCCAAGTTGCCGGAGAACACAAATGAAGTTGCAACTGCCGGCTGCCGGAGATGCCGAGGAGTTTATGTTGCTGTTACTATTGCTGTTGCCAGGACATGGGAACATGTGTATCTGGTGTGTATCTGGGAGTATGCCTTGCAGCAGGATAAGTAGAAGGAGAGTCCTGGCAGTAGACAATTGCGAGAATTATGCAACTGTTGTGTGGTAGCATATACAGGACACAGAGGACACACAGGACACAGGAGGCACTTCTTGTTGTCAACCTGGCCGCCGCAACTCCAAGTCCAAGTCCTTGTGCTCCTGCTACAGCTTCTACTACAGCTCTTACTCCTGATGCTCCTGTTCTAGCTCATGCTCCTGTAACTCCAGCCAGTGCCTGTTGTCCTTGCAGACAATTAAGCAAGGACAATGCGCTGCACTGGCTTTGTAGAAGCTCATGCATGCAGACTGCCAGTCCTTCCTTGGCAATGGTTGCACTGGAAAAAATAATACAAGCAATTAGAAATAAACTTTTTTAAACCTTTCATTGATTCCCATCCAAATATTTGAATAATATAAAATTCGATGAGTATTTAGTCCAGGAATTTCCATCCTTTTTTTTGGTTCTATGAAAAATAATTGTCTCAGTGCCACCTGAGCTACCCCTTTTCCCATCCGGATGTGTTAAGCCGGAGAGCCGGGGATGTTCATTGCCGAAAGTTTCTGTCCGTGCAGGAAGCTCCGTGTCCCAATGTCCTCCTGTCCTTCTGTCGTCCTGTCCGTTCGTCCGTTTGTCCGTCGGTCCGTGAACGCAATTTGCCTGTCAGTGGCTCAGTGCGTGGTGCCTGTGGCAAATTACAAAGCCCTTCATGATTTACCTAATTGCTAGCTCATTCCCGGATCACCCACTTGGATCACCACCGTGCCCAGCCTCCTGGCTGGCCGCAGCATTACCAACCTTTTTGGAGCTCGTTCGACCCGTTCAATGCTGACCACTCGCCTATCAGGGAACTCTGGGAAATTAACGCCTTTGATTTCTAAGCCGTCGGGACTTCGATTGATCGTTTTGGTCAAAAAGCAAGCAGATCCAGCGCGACATCTCGTGACCAACGTTGGTACATTTCTCCTTGCCATCCCTGCCCTTTCGCCCATCCGCATAGGATCGAAGCGTGAATCCTGGAAAATACAATTACCAGGATCATTATGCAATAGTACTTCCTTTCCTTACAATTACCAAGCAGAAAAACCTTGGCGACCTGCAGAATAATAGGGGGTTCCTTGACCATTTCACCCTTGGTTGGGAGCTGAGGACTCGTCCTCAGCCAGTGTTGTGTCCTTTGCCAATCGGTATTCTCAAAACATTGCACCTTCAACGAAAAGACTTACTTTCTGTTGGAAAATAAGAGATATCCTTACCTTTTAGCGATTTGCGATTTTATTTTGGTGTTATTCAAAGATACTTAACTGGAGCAAATTTTATTTGTTTTACTTTATGTGTTTAAAATTAGTGTGCTCATTTAAAGAGAGTTTTTAAATGAATGAAAATTCCAGGCACTTTCTCTTTACTTTCCTTATTCACTATGCCAGTGTGACTCTTTTTCGAACACAATTATCCATTGTGGACTTGCAGGCATTTGTAACTGGCTGGCATTCCTCTTCCTCTTTTTTGGCCCAGATTCTGTCCCAGTTTTTGCAGTTATGACAAATGTCTGGCAATTACAAAATCGCCCACACACGCCAGCCCACATACAAAACAAAATTTACAAAATTTTGCCAACCCAACCATGCTGTGGGGAAAATTGAGTAAATTTGCAGTCGCTTTTTTCTCGCTTTTTGGTGGTTCCAGCTGGGTCTTCTCGACTTCATTTGCCATACAGCCCAAATTCATGAGCATGCTCGACTGGGGGCCAACTATACACGAGTACGAGTATATGACCACTGGACTATCGCCCCCAACCACCCAGCCACCCACTGCACCGCCAAACATGTTGATGATGATGATGGCATGG
Source organism: Drosophila vallismaia (assembly GCA_035047325.1). NCBI lineage: Eukaryota > Metazoa > Arthropoda > Insecta > Diptera > Drosophilidae > Drosophila > Drosophila vallismaia. The sequence goes on along the minus strand of JAWNPU010000025.1, from coordinate 5,648,592 downwards.
TGATGGCGATGGCAATGGCGATGGCGATGGCGATGGCGATGGCAATGATGACAACATGTGTGCCTAAGCGGCGACTATAAACTGCGTCAGAGCCACCAGACGGACATCGCGGCGGGTGGACTCAGTGGCTCGGTTTTTCGGTGGGTGGGCAAGGGTTGATTACTCTTCTGTGGGTGGATGGTGGGCGAATGGGGTTAAGTGTCGCAACATGCAGGCCAAAGGGTCTGGAATGAGTCGGTGGCCTGATAAGCGAGATGTGATGAACAGTTTGTGGTACTTTGATGATGGAATGGCATATATTTGTAGTTCAGATCTATAAAAACAAGTTTGAATGGGGGTTATGGTAATTTCGGCTTTGATAATACGAAACATTAATAGAACAATCAAGGGATATAGGGAATAGTAGTACCTTTTAAATTCACTAAGGTTTTACTTTCTAAAATTAGCCAAAATGTCATTATAAATAGTATTTTATACTAAGGTCTAAATACCACAAAATAGAATTGCCTGGAAGCACTTTCTCCGCAACTGACAGGACCCTTTCGGCCCATCCCTTTTTTGTCTAGCCAGTCGTCGATTGTGCTTATTTCCCCCACAAGTTTCCCTCGTTTTTTTCTATAAACATTATGAAATTATTGCTGTCGCAGGCAACTCGGCAACCACATCGATATCCGTGGATAGCAACAGTTCCCCCCTTAGTCCTAACCACACCCTCTTTTGTGGAGTACGCCCATTGTTATGGGCTATATGCAATCAGGCGAGTGCAGTGATTGTCCACTTTGGACGAGGAGCCACTGTGGCCGGAGGCCGGAGGCGTCCATTGAACCAGAGAGAACCATCACAACCGCCCAATAAACAGCAGCCTCCATGCGGTAAGCGGGGGGTATTGTCCGCAGGACAACGGCGGACAACGTTTATCCTTTGGCCAGGCTGTGCATGCAAATCGATTGATGTTGATTAGCATAAATTGTCTGGACCGCACTGTGCAATGAATAATTTTCGGTGGTGGTGCTGACAAGCCACGCCCCCTTTCACATACCCCGGAGTGGGGGTGGGGTGGGGAAGTGGCTTGGAGGAGTGGCACTAGAGTGGTGCTTTGTGCAACGCTTGCAACTTTTCGCCCTAATGCAATTTTGTTTTGCTTAATTTGATAGGCGTTGTCAGCTGCCATTCTGCAGGATATAACAGACCCAGGTCCTGTCCCTCGATGTCCTGCTGCCTGTCCTAGCTGTCCTGCAGCCTCCTCCCAGCAGGAACATTAGAGCCAGAGTCCCCTTGATTGGATACAGTTTGAGTGCTTGCCGTTCCAGGACATCAAGGATCGAAAGTGTCGGTTTCCTATGCTGAAGATGCTGAGGAAAATATATACATAACAGTTCAGAGAAAGGAAGTTCCAGGTATCTAAATTTAGGCTTTAAATAAATAACTTAACTTCTAGTGAATTAATAAATATAAAGACATTAAGATTTCCTTTTTAAACAAAACCCCGGATATGCAGAAAACAAATGCGAAATATTCAATGTGCATGCAAATAGGACATTGCCATTCTACTTGAAATTCGCATTCACTTTGTGGCATGGCGGAGGCATCCTTCGGTGGTAAAGTTTTCATCGAAACATCTTTAAGCGGGAAACTTTTCTCATAACCCAACATTCGGAGCACTCGGAGAAGCAATATCCTATATATGCGATATACAAAATAGAAAAATATACGAGTATAGCATACATATGTGGTACTAACACCCACGCACATCCTGCGGCAAAATCTTATCAAACTGACATCATTTCCATTATGTTTTGCACTTGCACAGCCTCGACTAATGTCTGTGCGACAGTCTGTGGCCAAATTCCGAGTCCTGGCCCGAGACCTTGCCGCCCTTAGATGCTAAAGTGCCACCCAGCCAACCAACACCACGGCCCAAAATTAAAGGCATGTTTCCGAAACGATTACCTCATAACAGAAAATATAAGAATATACAATTTAAGCAGATATACGATGAGAAATATAAAATAAGTAAATTGACTATAAATTATTTACATAAAACTTTCATATCCTGGTGTCCACTGCTCCTGCAATTTAGATCCAATCGGGAAATAGTATACCTTTCTGTGATCTGCGCTTCGATCAGCAATGAATCCCTTATATGGATTTTCTGCAAATTTAAATAATCATTTATTCGAAAATCCAGAAGATTATTTCCAAGAAAATGTGAAATGTGTTCCCTTGCCCCAAAAAGTAGGCAATCTTTATCACAGGAATCGCAGTACACACATGCGTGTGTGGAAGCGTGAATGTGTGTGTGAGTGTGAGTGTGAGTTTGTGAGTGTGTGAGTGTGTGTTGGCTAATCTGGCCGACCAATAACTGCAAATTAGATTAGCAACGCCTCCGGGGTGAAACCATCGACAGCTGACCATCTGGAGGACTCCGTATGGGCCATATATTCCGTACAATATATCACCATCGCAGCACGCAACTTGTTCGTCGCGTGTGGCGTTGATAAATCTGGGAAAATTTGGGAAAATGGGGGAAAAATAAGGGAACTGTAGTCAATCTGTATGACATTCCCTGGATGCCAATGCCAATATAATTGGGATGGCCCGTCCATGTGGATGAGGCTATTCGCGAGACGAAACTAATAAAAATCATAAAAACTTTTCCGCTTAGCGTTTCCATTAAATGTCCGCAAGATTGTTATTATTATTATTTGAGTGCCAGTCCTTGGTTCACTTTCACTCTTACTTTCTCTGCCACTTTCACTGCCAGTTTCACTTTCATCTATCCTCGTACTAAGCCAATTATCTTAACTAGTTGCTAGAACTTCAATTCAAAAGGCTAATTCAAAAAGAATGAGTCATGTTTCGGGTTCAAGATTTGTGCAGAAATAATTGTTTTCTTTCTTGGATGGGATTGGCTTGGGTTTGGTTTGGGTTTCTTTATATCTAAAGTTGGTTAATTTCAGAAGAAACTTTCATTAAATAACTGAAATATATTAATTGGAAAAGTAAAGTTGGTGGTTGTGGTTACCGAATATTTTTAAAACTGCTTTGCCCTTCTATGTTTTAAGATTGGTTTACATATAAATGATAATTTTTTCTGGTTTAAAAATGTAATACCAAATAATATTTTTGTTAGAAACTGCCTGCCGTTTAAGTGCTATGCTTTGTTGAGAAAACATAGCCATGGACACACATAAAACTTTATTGAATCGGTCACAATCCAGCATTTATCCAGGGAAACTTTTGGGTTTATCGTTTCTCGAAAATTATATCATTTCTCCCCCATCGATAACTCAGTGTACGGTTTATGGCCCGTCGCTTTGAATGGCCAAACTTCCGGAGGCCGTTGTCCGGATTGAATGGATTTGCTGACGCCAGACTCGCCACTTTCCTATGAAAATTGTCCCCATGTCCAGTTACAGGATAGTGTATTCTCTATGCCATATAGTATTTATTCAGCGAACTGCGGGAAGGACGCCCAGCCACTTATTCGCATCGTTTGGCTAGCTATATCGCTGTCCGTTAATCGTAAAATAAATTATTTTCCATATGTGTCCTGCCAGTGTCCTCGCCTGATTCAGAGTCATAATTCTTGCATCACTCCCCCTTCACTCCCACCCACTGCGCTTCCACAAATGAAGCATAAAAGTTTCAGTTAATTGCATGAGTGGGGATTACACTGACAAGAATTTTAGAAATAAGTTACTACAAATTGTTGGACCATTTTCTATGTTTAAAAACATATTAGCCAGAGCCGGGTACCGGGTATCATATTGTTTCAAATACAAGAACATTTGTATATATTCAAATTGGAAAAAGGGAAGATCAAAAACTATTCGTTTCAGATATCTTTTGGCATTCATTTTAACCACAGGTCCTTCGTTTTCCAAGTGCAGTTGTGGGAAGGATTTTGAGAACGGAGAGGGGATAAAAAGTTAGAGGACCAGAGAAACTGGCTGGCTTTAATTGTTACTAGTCGCATTTGGAGCCTGGCCTAATCACTGGCGCCGGATTAGACCAACTAGCCGGCCGGCCAGGCTGGGTGTTGGTGGTGTCCAAGTGCCTGCAGAGGACATTCTGTATGTGCATGGGCTTGGTCCTTGCCAACGCTGTCAGTCATAATTAACACTCTGTTCCCGGCGTTCGGAGTTGGCGTAAAATAATATCCAACCGAAATGGATGTGAAACAAAAGTTTGCTCCTTTCCAACCGCTCAAAGTTGCTAATCAAGTCTGACAGTTGCAAAAAGGATGGCAAAGGATGCGCCAGATGGATGTTGCCATACATGCTGGATAATTTATATTTATAAATATTCTGGAAATAAACCAAATAGGGAAATATCAGTTTCTATATTGTCAGTTGAAATTAAAAGTTCAGAATGTCCAAGTAATCCAATCTTATAAATTAAAATTGAGAAATAATTCTGAATACAGGTTTGCTTCATGGACTCTGCAATAAGTTAAAATACGGGGTTTTTGCGAATTAGAAAATTAAAATTATTCCATTTTCGGTACGGTTTCCCATGTATATACAATTTTTGTATTATTTTAATTGCATTCAAAATTACCTTATTGTTTTCTAGAATATATTAAATACCTTTTAATTTCCCAGTAATTTTTTCCATTGTATCCGAGGCTGTAATTAAGAATGAAGCGCACTTGCCTTGGCGGAGAAAGAAAGAAATATGGGGCGGAGGCGAAAACTCATTAGCCACCCCTCGCGATTGCAGTTGTTGTGATTTCAATCAGGTTGCGGTTATTGTATCCTGCACTGCCACTCCCCTTCCGTAGCCCCCGCCCAACCCAATTGAGTTCAATGAAATTTTCTGCTATCTAAATTCCTTGCGACACGTGCCAGACACAACAACAACAAATGACACTAACAATGATGGCCCTCTTCCTCCATCTCCTCCTCCTCCATGCAAATTTGAAGCCTGCCCTGTGTCCTGCGTCCTTCGTCCTGCGTCCTTTATTCGCCTCCTTCCCCCTGCCGCCTTTCTTTGTATTTATGCGTATGTCTCTGGATATATGGTATGGCGTCATCGGTTTCGTTTCCCCTGCATTTGTACATGATTACCCATACACTTACCCACAGCCTCCACATCCACATCCGCATCCGCATCAGCATCAGCATTCGCATCAGCATCAGTATCCGCATCCGCAGCAGCTACTTTAACGGCAAATCGATATTCTGTCTGGCCCCGTCTCCGTCTTCCAAATAAAATCATCTCGTAGTCAGACTAACCGTCTAGAAAACAGTCTACCAACTCTCAAAAAATATCCAAAAAAAACTGAAAGAGTGGTGGAAACTTTAACTTAAAGTTGAAATTTATTAGCGGTTTTAAGGATACACCAGGATGGATGAGTAATTTAGTGTACAAAGGGACACACAGATCAAAGATATATAATTATAAATATATTCTTAATATTTTCTAATGATAAAATACTATTAGGTTTTAAAATGTTAAAAGTGTTTTCATTTATAAATCAGTTAATACAAAAAAAAGTTTGCTTCATACTTTTATTAGAGACATTAAATAAATCTGCATACTTGCTAGGTAATGTTGAATAATTTTTGAATTAAGCAATAAATAAATAAAATTGTATCAATCACAAACCACACCAGTCACTGGGCAGGCGATGGCAAATGTGCCAGATCAAAATTAACATTTTTTAACTCCACTCGTCCATCGGATTCCGGATACAGGATGTTGCACAGCAGCTACAATCGGGCGCCGCGTCGCAAGCTCATCCCGAATCTGTTCAGCATCATCCTGCAGGTGGTGGCCGATTCAGCTCGTCCTTTGACCGAGCACGAGATCGTCGAGGCGGTATCCAAGAAGATGGAGCGCACCGACGAGGAGCTTAAACGCCAGATAACGGTCGGTCTGCATGACGCCCTGATTTACGGTTATCTCCGCGTGAAGAACTACCGTTATTCGATCGTCGCCAGCCGTTTAGATCCGCACTCCCATCGTAGTACTCGGAGTCCAGACGAGCACAACGCTCCGAGCTCCTCGATTGCCGCCACCTCGGATCACCACCGGTCACAGGATAGGATTTCAAGTGACAACGAGAACGAGAACAGGGCCGAGGAGAATGTTCTCCAGCAGGACCGGACCAGGGCAGAGCCGGAGACCCAAACAAATTAAATTTCGCTGAGGAAAATTATTTATAGCTCAAAAATCAAGTGATTAACCCTCGAGTTCTTATAATTTGACAGAGCCTAAGCGTAATAATTTTAAGCTCTTAACCGAGAAATACAGACAGTTCGAAAAGAAAATAAATTCTTGAGCATTGCTTAATACTTTAAGAGGTGTTTATGTTTTCTTTTTGTTAAATCTTTTAGAATCTGATACTTTGAGGGATTTTGGAATACAGAATATATGTACGAAACTTTAAAATGGCGACATTTAAAATGGCGCTTTTTTGACGCTTTTTTGACTATTCACAACACTGTTTAAAACTTCAAAAGTTCAAGTTGATCAACACTTCTTTTCAACAAAAAACATGCTTCTTGTTTCCTTTTTATAGTTTTTAAAAAATTAAAAATTAATAAATTAACGCAAAATTAATAAAGGCCTCTGTAATTTGTGGACAAAACATCTTTCTGTAAAAAGAAAAAAAAAAGAACAACCAATTCTATTGGTTGATAGCTTCCCAAAACTGCTTGGAAATTTGCATCACATCGTGTGATTTGTAAAATCTAGTAGCAAGCGTTTTTTTAATAAGAAAAACTTGTCAAATTTGATATACAAAAGCACAAAGTAGTCATTCCACGTTTGAATTCTAGCTGTTAAGGCTCTACGAACGGTACAATAAAAAACTAAAGCTAGAATTTATCGAAGTCCGATAAACGACCAAACTTGAGCTTCTCGATCCCCATCCCTAATTAGCAAATTGTCAGACTTGTCAGAAATTAAAAAAAGCTGCGTCAGGCAGCCGGTCGAGAAAAAAAATTTGGTTCAATTGAGCAGTTGAGCAGGTTTGTGTGCCCGGAAATGGATCGAGCTGAGGCAATGGATCTGGAAGATGACGACTGGGACGAGATGGCCGATCTGGCCGAGTTCGAGGAACTGGAGGCCATATTGGCGCGCTCGGAAAACGAAGTTTTGAGCGGTGCCAGCTCGTCCTCGACGGTCCAGCACTCACCGATGGCTGGTGCCGAAGAGCTGGTGCCACAGGAGCCTATGTGGAACCGCCCATTTCCCGACTCTGACGAATGTGGTTCTGAAATGAGCTCGGAGGTTGAGGAACCGAATCGCTTGCGTACCTACTTGGGCCGTCTGTCTCAGAACCGCTGGCTGCTCGAGCGTCCCACCGCGCACTACGGGGACCATGTATTCGGAACTTCCCCCTCTCGCAGGAATATCAACATGGACGATGAATACGAGGAATACGAACATGGTGACGACAACGAGGACGACGACGACGACGACGAGGAGGAGGACCATGGCCCAGTACCGCTTGGGATCAATAGCATGCGGCGCACCTTACGGCCATGTCCCAAGTGCATGCTCCCAAACCCCTACTTCACCTTCTCTTTGGGCCCCGAAGGCCTTACGGCAATCCACCCAGAGGAGGAGGAGGAGGAGGAGGAGGAGCTTGCCCCCGGCGAGCCGGTGATCCCAATGGCCTCCTACGTGCAGGAGACTGACAACGTGATCGCCCAGCTGCTGGCCAAGATCAACGGGGACGAATCCGAATCCACCAAGTCCGACTAATCATGGCGCTCTTCAAATTACGGTTACCAATGACAACAAAAAAATAACGATGCATTTTAAATTTTTAACCACTGGATAATACGAACAAGATTGCACTGGCAATTGAATTTTAACGAAACAAATAAATTACAAACTTAACAATTGGCATATGTAGATTTAAAAGCCCTTGCGAATGTTATTTTAATTTTAACTTGGTCTTGTTAATCTATATATTTATAAATGAATGCAAATATAAACCGATCCGCCCATGTCAAAACTATATTTCAACATGTTTTTTAATAAGATTTTTGTAGAAGAATTCATCTAAAAAGGTCAAACACTAAAAGAATGATCTTGTCATATTTGGGAAATACATTTACCAAGCCATACATTTTTATTATTTTAAAGAGTTTTGAAAAGTATTCCATTTAAGATACAAATCGGGTAACCCACTTACCTTTAAAACATACTTTCTTCGTATAAAGGATGTCTATATCCAGTTTTCTTTATAAACAAAAATCACAGCTTGAAATTTTTCAAAATTTTGAAAGGGGTACCATCATGATTTTTTGCAAAAATCGACTCAGTGTCATTTTCACTCTTTTCTTCCACTTTTTTATGAATATTTTCACCATTTCTGAACCGATTTCGAAATGGAATGCCATTTTGAAATCAGAACTTCGTTTTCCGTCAATCTGCATTCAAAGTTTTGGAAAATGCAACAAAAAAATTGTCGTCCCATTTTTTCCGAATTTTTTGAAAGGGGTACCATCATGATTTTTTGCAAAAATCGACTCAATGTCATTTTCACGCTTTTCTTCCACTTTTTTATGAATATTTTTAACATTTCTCAGCCGATTTCGGAATGGAATACCATTTTAAAAACAGAACTTCGTTTTCCGTCAATCTGCATTCAAAGTTTTGGAAAATGCAACAAAAAAATTTTCGACCCATTTTTTCCGAATTTTTTGAAAGGGGTACCATCATGATTTTTTGCAGAAATCGACTCAGTGTCATTTTCACGCTTTTCTTCCTTTTTTTCATGAATATTTTTAACATTTCTCAACCGATTTCGGAATGGAATACCATTTTAAAAACAGAACTTCGTTTTCCCTCAATCTGCATTCAAAGTTTTGGAAAATGCAACAAAAAAATTTTCGACCCATTTTTTCCGAATTTTTTGAAAGGGGTACCACCATGATTTTTTGCAAAAATCGACTCAGTGTCATTTTCACGCTTTTCTTCCACTTTTTTATGAATATTTTTAACATTTCTCAACCGATTTCGGAATGGAATACCATTTTAAAAACAGAACTTCGTTTTCCGTCAATCTGCATTCAAAGTTTTGGAAAATGCAACAAAAAAATTTTCGACCCATTTTTTCCGAATTTTTTGAAAGGGGTACCATCATGATTTTTTGCAAAAATCGACTCAGTGTCATTTTCACGCTTTTCTTCCACTTTTTTATGAATATTTTTAACATTTCTCAGCCGATTTCGGAATGGAATACCATTTTAAAAACAGAACTTCGTTTTCCCTCAATCTGCATTCAAAGTTTTGGAAAATGCAACAAAAAAATTTTCGACCCATTTTTTCCGAATTTTTTGAAAGGGGTACCACCATGATTTTTTGCAAAAATCGACTCAGTGTCATTTTCACGCTTTTCTTCCACTTTTTTATGAATATTTTTAACATTTCTCAACCGATTTCGGAATGGAATACCATTTTAAAAACAGAACTTCGTTTTCCGTCAATCTGCATTCAAAGTTTTGGAAAATGCAACAAAAAAATTTTCGACCCATTTTTTCCGAATTTTTTGAAAGGGGTACCACCATGATTTTTTGCAAAAATCGACTCAATGTCATTTTCACGCTTTTCTTCCACTTTTTTATGAATATTTTTAACATTTCTCAACCGATTTCGGAATGGAATACCATTTTAAAAACAGAACTTCGTTTTCCGTCAATCTGCATTCAAAGTTTTGGAAAATGCAACAAAAAAATTTTCGACCCATTTTTTCCGAATTTTTTGAAAGGGGTACCATCATGATTTTTTGCAAAAATCGACTCAGTGTCATTTTCACGCTTTTCTTCCACTTTTTTATGAATATTTTTAACATTTCTCAGCCGATTTCGGAATGGAATACCATTTTAAAAACAGAACTTCGTTTTCCCTCAATCTGCATTCAAAGTTTTGGAAAATGCAACAAAAAAATTTTCGACCCATTTTTTCCGAATTTTTTGAAAGGGGTACCATCATGATTTTTTGCAGAAATCGACTCAGTGTCATTTTCACGCTTTTCTTCCACATTTTTATGAATATTTTTAACATTTCTCAGCCGATTTCGGAATGGAATACCATTTTAAAAACAGAACTTCGTTTTCCCTCAATCTGCATTCAAAGTTTTGGAAAATGCAACAAAAAAATTTTCGACCCATTTTTTCCGAATTTTTTGAAAGGGGTACCATCATGATTTTTTGCAAAAATCGACTCAGTGTCATTATCACGCTTTTCTTCCACTTGTTTATGAATATTTTGACCATTTCTGAACCGATTTCGGAATGGAATACCATTTTGAAATCAGAACTTTGTTTTCCGTCAATCTGCATTCAAAGTTTTGGAAAATGCAACAAAAAAATTTTCTGAACCCTGAAAGAACCCATTTCCCTTCCGTTGGAGTAAAAATACATGAGATTTTGAAAAACTACAATTTATTTATACCCGAAAGCTTGCAAATATAAAGGCGCTGGAACCAGGACAACTCGAAGGTGATTGAAACGCAAAAGAGGAACGCTCGTAATTTACGAAACATCCGCAGGGCGAGGCGGTCCCTTTGATTGCGGCAAGATTACGGATCACGGATCACAGATCACAGATCACGGGTCACTGATCACTGATCACGGATCACGGATCACGGATCACGGATCACGGGTGACAGGTTGTTACAGATGTGGATCACGGATCGAGAATGGCCGGTCCGCGGACTAGTTCACGTTACAGTAAAACCATATTACCAATATTTGCTGGGCTCGTCGGCGGCACAGGAACTCACAGGACTCGCAGCTCTTGGTCAGCTCGTGGCATTCAGGTGCTTCAGGTACTTCAGATACTCAGATACTCGATGATAGTGGTTATGGTGATGGATGTATCCGTCAATCACGGCTTGGATGCACACGGGCCGGGCCCACAGCCGGGACTTCTGTGCGTGCCCGATATGTAAAAATGATTAAAGGATATATATGGTATATATCCATGATACGTTACGTTATACGTTAGCAATGCGATGCCGAAAGATATGCGGGGGTTACCGGGGTATTTTTGTTGGATAGAGTTGGGCCGAAAAGGCTATTGATTGATGATATGATGTGATGAAGCATATTTTTGATGGCTAAAAGGATGGTGTGTCGATGGTTTAGGGGATTCTTTTTCATAGTTTTCTTGTCTCTCGGTTATCTCTTCTTGTGTCATTTGTTGCAATATGTTGTTGTTGTTGATTTTGTTGGTGTAAGTCTTCTTATAGTTGCTTGATTGTGTTGTTGTTTGATTGTTGTTTGTGTTGTGTTGTTGTGTTGTTGATATCGTTGTTGCTTCGTTCCTTAACTCAAACTAGCGCTTGCGCCAAGAGAGCGGCTCCTTTTCCAGTTCCTTAGCCCGCTGGGCAGCCTCCTGGTTACGTCGCATGATCTCCACCTGCTCGATCTCCGACAGCAGAGTATACCGATTGCCGTCCTTGCGCAGATAACCATTGTTGACAGCGGCATGCAGGGTGTGGGGTACATGGCGTTTCAGCTCCACCTCCGGGCGCTGCAGACGCACCGCCAGCGTGTTGATGATCTCCGGATAGCTGACCGAGCGGCTCAGCTCCCGCATCAGTGCGATCACGGCATTGAAGAGATCCGGAAGAGGTTGCTTCCGGAATCGTATGTTCTGCTTAGCGGCATACCGCTGAAGGAGATGGGCATGGGCATGGGCATGTGGATGGGGCGTATGGACATGCACATGTGGGTGGGAATGGAGATGTGGATGGCCGTGCGTAAGGTGGGCTTGCAAGGGCAGCGGATGCGGTGCCGGCAATAGACCCGGCAATGCCAGCAATCCGCCGCCTCCCCCACGCCGGGGGCAACCACCAGGCCGTTCCCAACGCCGCCAGCTCCTCCGATTCCGATTCCAGTAGCGACGCTGCCGGTGCCACCACGTCCCTCTCCTTCCAGTGCAATGCCGCAAGCTTCCGTTTCAATATAACACCCCTCTTCTCCAAATCCCCTGTTGGCACCTCCTCCAGCGCCACCACCGCTCAAAAGTGGCTTGAAAACCGCCGCCCCAGCATTCAGCCTGAACTCAGCCGAGGACTCGGATAAATGCTGCGGCTTGTACTGGAAGATAGTGGTGGGTTTGGGTAGCAAGCCGCCAGCACCACCACCACTACAATCCTCTTCGATCCCGAATCCCACGCCCTGACCCCGCATCTTGTAGGCGGTGGCGTCAGCATTCAGCTTCGAATTGGCCGCCTTCATGAAAATGGAAGCCGACGGTTTCAATCCGTACAAAGGATCCAGATCATCCGATGTGTCCTCCTCCAAAGAAGCGGAATCCAAAGATGTTGCCGCCGTTGGGATGGCCTCTGAATCGAAGAACACCGGATGGGTGCAGGTCGAACTGGAGCTGGCGCTGGGACTCGGGGTCAGGGCCGGAGTAGGAGTAGGCGTGGTTATGGGCGTGGTTTTGGGCGTGGTTTTCGGCGTGGACGTGGAAGGTGAGGTAGATGTGGTAACCACCTCATCGTCGGTGATGCTCTCGGTGTCGGGGCCATACCCCTTGGCGATCTAAAGAATGAATATTATTCAAATGATAACGAAGGAATAGGATTATCTCACCTGCATCGTTGGCGCTTCAACCTCCAGCGAATCTTCGGTGTCCGGGGCATGAGCATAGATGTCTGGGAGCTGGGTCGACGATAGCGATGTGTTCGGATCGAGCACAGTCCCAGGACCAAATCCAGGCCCCTGATCGCTGCCACTGGCAGAAGACCGTGAACTGCCAGTGCTGCCAGTGGTGCTACCGCCACTAGTGCTGCCGCTATTTCCGTCCAGATTGATGTCCAGGTCCAGGTCGAGGTCCAGGCCGAACCCCATCTGCATTTGGTGGGTCAGTGGGTGCACCTGATGGTCCCCGGCCAGCTTGTGGCCCACTCCCAGGCCCATGTTGAGGCCCGGCGAGGCCAGAGCCAACTTATGGAGCGGCAACGGCAACGCCAATGGAAGCCCGTGTGGCAGAGGATGGTGGTGCAGCTGGCTTAGATGGTGCTGGTGCTGCTGCAGCTGCTGATTCAGCTGCGAGATCTGGCTAAGCTGATTGAGCTGGCTAAGATGGTTCAGCTGGCTGAGCTGATTGAGCTGGCTGAGGTGGCTCAGTTGATGGGTCAGCTGCTGGTGGCTGAGCTGCTGGTGGTGATGACCCTGCAGCTGGTGGTGCAACTGATGGTGGTGGTGTAGCTGCTGCTGCTGCAGGTTTTGGTGGTGATGATGAAGCTGGTGGTGCAGCGACTGCTGCTGCTGTGGCTGCTGCTGCTGCTGCTGATTGAGGTGAGGCTGGTGGGGCGACTGCTGTCCATGGTGACTGTGTCCATGATGGCCCAAGATCAGACTGTGATGATGACGAGCAGTCGCGGCAGCGGCGGCGGCGGCAGCAGCCATGGCATTGTGCGGCGGCTCGCCGAGATTCATATGCACATCCTCCATTTCCCGATTGCCAGGATACAAGGATATCAACGAGATTTTCTTCAGATTTATTCAGACTTTTCCAGATTTATTCTTTTTCGCTGACGTTTTCCTTTCCACTTGTCAAGTGCAATCGACTTATTAGACTTTTTCGACTATAAAACTGCCGGTTCAAGTTCCGCTCGACTTTTGACTCGATTTCGATTCCGTGGATCGCTATCGTTGTCAAATATCGGGTATCGTTTTTTATGAATATTACTACGTTTTTGCTTTTTTCTCTTTTTCAAAAACTTGATTCGCGTGTTTATTGTAGTTTTTCGGGGTTTTATCTTGATTTTTAGTTGGGTCTTCTGCGGTTATCTGACTACAGTAATTGGGTCTGGAGGAAAACCGGGAAAACAGGCAGGCTAGACACTGAGGACCAATAACCCAACGTTTCGAACACGGTACGGAGATACGTTAATTTACAACAGTTTTTGTGTGCTGCCGAAAGAGAAATTTTGCCGATCGAATAAAGGGTGTATGTATATGTGTATATTTATAGCAGAGCTAAGTGAAGTGAAGTGAAATCTGAAATCTGGGACTGACTGCTCAGTCAACACACTGGCGCTACGTCATCCAAAAGCTAGCTAAGTTTCAGCCCTTAAATATGTATTTTTTTTTTTTTTGAAAATGAAGCCTTAAAACTTAAGACAATGTTTGATTAAATTAGGAAAGTAGTTTCCTTGAAAGTTCAGAAACGGCACGGATTTGCGGGTAATCGGCTTTATTATCGGTTATCGGAAAGCAACCCTAATTAGACCGGTTCCAAGCTTTAGCGTCAAAATTAAATGGATAAAGGTACAAATGTAAAAACAACACTTAAAAAATATGTTAAATATGCTCATGATTAATTTGCATTCAATTTTAAAGCTCAATCCCCATTTAAACACCCTTTTTTAATGAAAAAAAAAACCAGAAGTTCAGTCCAATTTTTGGAGTTTCCCCCGAAAAGTGCAAATAAAAAAGAATAATGGGGTGGCAGGGTCTGAATAAATATGTTGACTAGATAAATAAGCAAGAAATAGAAAAACAAAATCAACAACTAAAGGGAAGAACAATTTTGGGTCTAGTGAGAATCGCAACGAGACCCTTTCAACCCAAAAAAGCTGACTGCCGCAGGTCAGAAAACAAAAAACCCGGCCCAATCCGTTTACCCAAATCATGTAAAACAATATGCCGCCAAGGGATATTAAAGGACCTTAAGCATCCTGGTTAGAAGCCTACGGGCTCTGGGCTCTGGGCTCTGGACTCTGGACTCCGGACTCTTCTATCTGATGAGGTGCGAAAAATCACAAGAATTGGATTTTGGTTTTGAATTATCACCCAAACGGAAGGGGTTTAGATTGTGGGTGGCGTAGATAATCCTAGAGTAAGAGTCCTGCGAGTCCTGGCTAATGTGCCATGTCACTCACTGGCGCAGTGTTGGGTAATTTCACAATTTTCAAATTACACACCGCAAAATCTCATTTAGCTGAGCAAAGTCAGTTGACTGGACTAAGCTGCGGCTCACACACACCCACCAACCCACCGACACACCCACACATTACTAAATGAGTGCCACTTTCCCAGGGGGCGGGGCGAGGTAGGGTGACCGCATCCTGCCGCATTGCAATGTCCTTGCCCAGCTCACGCTCGCTTGCCTCGCATCCAACGGGCGTGAAACAGCAGGACCTGCAGGAGCAAGAGTCGGTTCATAGTCCTTTAGCCACCAGAACAGCAGCAGCAGCAGTAGCAGCATCTGGCAGTACCCTGTGGCAAGGACCCTCCAGTCCAAACAGGTATTATCGCACATGGAGGGGTTGTGTCCTGACCTGGCCCACCCGAAAGGACTGGCGGCGCATGGCCAAGGACACGAGCGTGACTAAACCATTGAAGCACTGACTTTCGCAGGATCCAGTCTCCAGCAGGGTGAACGCATAATGTTTTCGGAGCCTTTAAGCGCCACTGAAATCCACTCACACACAACCGGTAAATTCCTAAGGATAAAAGGATTCTATTTCCAAGGATATTCATTCAAACATATTAGTTTCTCAAACAAATTTGTTAAATTGAAACTATAATGTATTATTATATTATTAGATTATATATTATATATTAATAGATTTTTCAATAATTTGCAAATAGTTTAGTTGATTTAATAGAATTTATTAAGATTAAGTTAAAACTATATTCATTTTCTATATTTTCTTCAGAGTCTTGTGAAAAAAAGGTCCTAATTGGAAGATAAATAAATTTTTATTTAAATCCATAACTCATCGTTATAAAGTCTTTTATATAAACTTCCGAAGGATAAGGAGAAGGAGCCAAAGCTGAAGCTGTAGGAGGTCAAGTAGGAGGCCACTTGACCAAGGTGCCCGGGGCTGATGCCACATGACGACCATCGGGCACAAAGGACGCGATTGAGGCCGACTTACTCAACGTATCCTTGTTGATTTGACCGCAAGCTCAAGGCTTTCAGATGCCACCATCACACCTGAGCTGGGACGAGTCCTGGCGGGTGGCAAGTGGGTGGGCCGGTTGGTGCGAGTTGATGGTTAGTGGGTGGTTTTAGTGGGTGTTTTATGGTGGGCGTTTCCTGGGCCTTCGAGTTGCATTTCAATTAGCTCGTTTGGCTGCCGGCAAAGCGAAAATGCCAGGATTCACTGCAGTTGATAAACAGGACGCCCGGGATTCGGGGATTGGATGGGATTGGTTGGGATTGCCATTGCCAGTGCCATTACCTCTTCTATACTGCCCCTTGCAACTGCCACACCGCACATCGATCAGCCAAATAGGGCCGGACATTTTGGGATTAATATTAACCCACTCCCGGTACCCTGCTAAGTGAGTTGCCATAATTGCCATCGGAGGAGGCCAGTTAATTTCGATTAAGCAGAAAACCAAGTTTTGAGCTTATTTACAAACTATTTTTTACAGTATTTATAAAAAAAAGAATGCCTCAGGTAAACTGAAAGGAAAGGAGCAAATAGAGGAATGGGGTTTTAAAATATTCAAATATAAAAGGAACTCTTCCTTAACATTTATTTGCTTTCACATTTTTAAACAAAAATAAACTCTACATTAACTGCATTAAAAGTTTTAGCTTATTAAATTTAATATAGTATAAAAATCTTCTCAAGGTAAATCATTTTGAAGATATCTTTGTTGGCTTTCTTTCCTTTCAAAGATCTGAGATTGAATCGCGTAGTAAATAATTTTTTTATTAATATAAAGCTCAGCAGGATAGGCAGTCAGTCAGTCATTATTCCAGGGCTTCCTTCAGATCTGCTCAGTTAACTAGCTATTGTGTGAAGGCGAGTATCTGGAGCTCGTCATGATTGTTTTGTAGTTGGAATGCGACAAAGGATGTGGGCGGAGTGGGTGAGGAGGCATCTCTCCAAATGCAAGGACAATAATAACAGCAGCAGGAGCAGCTCCAGCAGCAGCAACAACAACAACAAGTAGAGCAATAAGGACGAAAAGGCGCACAAGTGTGGAATGGGAGAAAAGGGAGTGGGAAGAGAATGCCAACTCAACTAACAATTTGCTTCAATTATAAAAAGCGTCGCGACAAAGTGGCGCCACCAAGCGACGGGTGGCAGAGTGGGTGGGTGGTTCCGGGTGGTTTTTGGGTGGCCCTGGGTGGTCCTGGTTCGGCTCTACAGTTTTCCTTTTTGCTGGAGAGATGCTGGTGGGGCTGTTGCTTTTGCTTTTGCTGATGAAATGGGCAAACAGTGGACAGAGTGCCCGGGGAGATGCCCTGGTAATCAGCATGGCGACGCACTCGCCTCTTTGAGTCCTGCAACTCCTTCCTCCGAAAATCATCAGTCAGTGATGTCTACTAATAATAAAAAAGCTATTCAATTTATTTAAAAAATAATAGAAACTGAGATACTAACAACAAAGGAGACTAGATTAAAGAAAGCTAGCTAAACACACTAACTAAACTTTAAAATAAAATATAGAATCAACCTAATATAGCACCGAAATTCCCTTTTAATTAAATACAAACTTAAATCGAATGAATGCTCACTTTTCATTCTTTTTCAAATACAGAAAACGTCACTTTCTTTAGTAACTAAACTGTAGTTTGAAAAACATTAACATTTTATATTAAAAAATAATCATCCATAAATGTTTATTGAAAATGGAAAGATTTTGGCCTGATTATTTGAGTACTTTGCTTCCAATGACATGGCTGGGAAAGAGCCAAGTTAACAAACTCGAAAACAAAGTGAACAAGAAGAGTCAACGACTCGATGACGCAGCTGGCCTCGACCGGAATGAAAGTGGAACTGGAGCAAAAGGGAGGCTCCTGGCGTCACTCCCATTCCATAATCTCCTGCTACCTCCCCATCCCCATGGCATCGGCATCCTACATTCACATCCACGTTCGCATCCTTCGTCCTTTGTCTGGCGTCTATATGGTCATCAACTTATTTTCAAGCTGCAACTCGAAACTGGAAGCCCGTCATAATTGTATTTTGTTGCGGCAGTCAGGCGGAGATCAGATCCCAGAGTTTGTAGTCTCGGCTCCAAACCTGTTGCCTCCTGGAGGGCAGAACACTGGCCACAAAAGAATGAAGACAGGACGATAGCCAGGATGGACAGGATGGACAGGATGGACAGGATGGCAGGATTGGGGCTCAGGAACTTATCCTGGCCAGCTGGGCGATGATTTACTGAGCTCGTGTGATTCATAAATATCTCGACTCAACGCCGGCTCAGGAATCCGGGTGTCCTTTCCCCATTGTCCTCTCTCCTTTGTCCAGCTGCTCCGACTGCCACAATTATGCACCGAAAGAAATCGGAAACAAAAACCTGAAAGAATGAAATCGTGAAGTGCTTAGAATTTAAGTGAAACTTCGTCAATTTCCAAAATTACTTGGTTTTGACCAGATTTCTCGCAGTGCAAGGTCAGGACTTCGGGTTGAGTTGAGTTTAAATACCATCGTCCGGATGAAGCGGCTGCCATTTGTCATGGAATTGCAGAAAGTGGAGCTTGAACCTTCCTCGGAATAGTGAGGCATCTGCGTCAGGATCCGAGTTTAAATGTTAATAGTTCACAGGCTGCTTGATCCTTTCAGTTGTAGCCATTCAAGGGAATGCAAAAGGAGTCCCGAGTCCTTTCAAATGTAGAAGGAAGATTAATCGAAAGGAGATACACTACAAAATCAACGCTTTTAAAATGAAATAATATAATTTCTTATATATAATTAATAATTTCAATTTATTTGTTTTCAGGCCATTTAAATAATATGCAGTATTCAATCAAATAAAAAGTAATAATTTTTAATTGAAAACCAAATAAGTTTATTCAAAGCAACAAAACAGCGAATAAAAAATAAAACAACTGGAATATTCACACTCCACCCTAAAGGAAAATAAAAAAGAAATGGAAATGGGGGAAAATTATATGAAATTGTAGTTTGTATCCTGCGGGAATCCTGCCTCAACCGCCCAATTAACGAATTAACGTGGCAGCCCACAAACTCAAGCCGATACAAGGGTAATAATAATGGCAATCATTTAATTTCAGGTTAATTGCACCCACTCGCCCATAAATTGTGCGGTATTTGTGTAATTTATTTGCATATTTCGCTGAAGCGCCGACTGACAGCTCCAAATTATGGGCTACAGAATGCCAGAAATGCCAACGAAGCGTTCAACATTTTTGGGCAGCCTGCAAGGCAGGGGGTTTCCCAAATTCAGGGCAGCCCAACAAAAAAATAACAAATAAATAAAGGAAAGGAAAAGTCACAGGATATAAAGGTTAACTTTAGATATCAGAGTTGAAGTTTATATACTCTTAAACGTGAAAAAGGATAAGTTTAAAAGATATAGAATATAGATGGTTGATCGTTTTTTAAAGGCAACTATTACTTCCCTAGCTTTTATCCTTAAAAATAGTAAGCTAAGTTTATAATAAGCATACAAATTTGTTAAAAGAACTAGTTCTTTATAAAATGTTCTTTCAAAAACTCTTAAACACGGGGAGTGTTATTCGCAAAAACAAGCTAACGGACAATGCTGATAGAAATGCTGATAGAAAAATACCATTTTATATAAAAAAAAATAGTAATAACACCCTCTGCGATGGGTATTAAATATAAAAAAGTTGCTAAACGCATTTAGGTGTCAAAATTAATTTAATGCTACGCCCCCCTCAGAGTTGCGACCAGAAAACAAATGAAACGAACTGAATTGGAACGGAACGGACAGGAACCGGAACCGGAAACGCGCACACACTCATACATATGCGTATTACGTATACGCAGTGGGGGTGGGAGGACACTCGCAGCATATTTGGCTTATTTATTTGGCGGGCACCCGCCCTCGCCCATTTCTCACCTAATAAAATTACAATGGCACACCACCCCTGGGCACAGCCCAGCCCCCAGGACTGCATTCCACCCTCACATGTTGCTCCTGATCCTGATTCTCTGCAACACTTCCCACCGCGTTCTCTACCCCCGGGTCCTCTTCTCCCTTATCCGTTGTCCTTTTCGCTACTTTTTGATGTAAATTTAATTTCGGTTTTCACATTTTGAGGTTTTCATAGCCACATGCCGGCAATGGGGAGCCATGCACTGAAATAAATCAAAGTATTTATTATGTTTTGTTTAAAAACAATAATTTTCAAATGTACTTACATCCATATTTTACATTTTAATCTTTGAATCTCTATGAAAACTAATTCTTAAGGGTTTTGTTTTAGTGTTTTTAAATAAATAAGCTTTTCCATCTGATCCTTTTATATTAAGGTCTTAAAAATATACTAATATCAGCAATATCTGATATATTTACGAAGACTTCTTGATAGTCATCATATTTTCTCTCAGTTCCTTTGAACCCCTGTGTCCTGTAAGTGAGTCTCCGTGTTTGGGTCCTGTCCTGCTCCAGCTTCTGGACCCCTGCTTCGGACCCCTGCTCCTTTTAGCACCGTCTCCGTTTTCGCAGTGTGTCGTCTCCCCCGAGGATTCGGGAAGCATATTCAGCCGCCGTAATGCTTCTTTCATCGGTACTCCATCTTTAGCTCCAGGTCCTGCTCTTGCTCCTTCTTTAACTCCTGCTCTGAATAGTCCTGGTAGTGTTCTTCTCGTTCGCCCTGTCACTCTGTCATCAGCGTCGCATATTGTTCGCCTTTGTCCGGCTTGTGGCCCTCACATGAATATGTCAACTCGATTCCCTGGTGTGTGCTACGAATCGAGTTTTGAGTTTTGCGCAATTCCATTATTTGTTTTTTGCAGGTCCTGTTTTTTCATAACTGCATTCTCCGTTCGGATGAACTGCGATTTCAATTAAGGCTCCAAAAACGCCATATGGATTCCACGCTTTATTCGCTGCAATTTTCTTTTTTTTTCATATTAGTTTCAACGCAAAATGTAATTCGGAAAAAAATAACAAAAGCAGACTATAGGATACCCAATACTCGGTAGCTCGTGTCCAGTTCCACGCCTAATAAAATAGAAAAATATATTAAACTAAGCTCATTTTTGTAAATAAATTCCATTCCTTATTCACTGGAATTTCAATATATTTTCGTAAAAGTTTGAAGGAATATTTGTTTTCATTTGAAAACCATAGAAAATAAAATAATTTGGGCTTCATAAAAACCTGAAATAAAAGAGGTGTACCGGGTATTTGTACAAATATCTGCTGACAGAAGTTCATTGACACGCAGCCGGAAGCAATTCACACACTGGCATCTTTTCAGAGGAGGCGTATGAATGACAAAAAAAATTTAAAAAAAAGGGAATGAAAAATTCAAGGATCTACAAAGCCAGACACTTGACACAAAGCTTAATTGCAGGACGCAAGGACCAAGCCAAAGGGCCCAGGACCAAGGCCTGATTCGGATTCTTATTTTGAGCCCCCAGGACTGGGACGGGGACTGGGACGGGGACAGGGACTCGGATTCTGACTGTGAAAAAGCGCCGAGTGCACTTGAGGTAATTTGATTTAATTGTGCGTGCTTGCCACCAGCAACAACAACAACTACTACAACAAAAAGACAAAAAATGTACAAGCAAAAACAAAAGCACTTAGCCAAGTTGCCACAAGATGCAACTTTTCCACATATGCTTCACAGGTTTGTGGTGCCTTATTGGTGGATACTCTTGATTATTGAAAATAAATTATTTAATCAACTAAATTATTTAAACATTATATTCAATCATTTTTGGAATAGATTATAATTCAATTTGCATAAAATTAAATAATACATAAATATCCCTATAAAAAAGGGTTTCCAACAAGGTATCAATAAAATAGAATAGTAGGATAGTCTTGATATTTATAGATGTATATATAATTTCAATTCTTATTTCAAAAGAAATAAATATTTGTCTCGCACAAATGACAAACCCACCTACTTTTGTTTTAATTTTTATTGAAAGGGTAAAAGTAGTTCGTTAATTTCAAGAAACCCGTTTCCACTATTTTTTTTTTTTTTAACATATTTTTAGCTCATAAGAAATTTAAAAGTCCAAGTCTGAAGCTGTTGAACTCTATTCTCTTGAACTTGCCACTGCAGAATGAGGCAAGTGGCAAGTGGCGAGTTGCAGGAAGAGTGGCAGGAGGAGGAGGTCCTGTTTGTTCACCATGGTCACCGTGGCAGGACTTTATTAACTGTAGCTTTTGTTTTTCTAGTTGCCAGTGAGGCTGTTCCCGGGGAATCCATTGCATAAATCATCAACGCAATGGCCTTTAATGCATAATTTATTTACCATTCCAGGTTCCAGCATTCAGGAGTCAGGATTCAGGATCCAGGATACGAGATCCGGGATGTTCTCTCCTCCCCAGATGTCTCTGTCTGCGGTTTTCCTTTCGTTTTTTTTATTATTATTGTATTTTTTCGGTGTTGGTTTTTGGTTTCAGTTTTTTTATACTCTAGAATAAGATATACTTTTTTTAGGACTAAGATGTCCCCTTCAGAATTAAGGACCTTTTCTGTTTGTCCTTTTTTAGACACTTTTTCTCTTACAACAATCTTTTCTTATATTTTTTAGAATACTGGAACTTATAAAAGGAAAAAGTAGACGATTTTTTAATATTTAAATAATTATTTTAACATATATATTCGTCTAATATTATATTCAATATAATTTGGAAGAGTATTTCTACTTTGCTTTGACTCCAAAAGCCACTTCCTTTACTTATTATTTGATGTGTTTATTATTTTTTGTTTATTTGTTTCGTTAGATGTGAGAAAATTTATGACTGACAAGTATTTCCGTTTCCGTTTCCAATTATACCAAAATAATAATAAAAACGGCAGACTCATCAAAGAATTCGTCCTTGCGTTAATCAATTATTCACCATTTGATTCATGAATATCCGAGCCAGATTGATAATTATCATTTAGGGACAGATGTTTTTTTGCTAAAACAAAAGCATATTTTATTCACAATCAACATGAAGCTAATTTATAAGCAATTATTAAACAGCTTTTGTTATTTATCTCTCGAAATGTGGGATTTTTCAATTAAAATTTAATTATCCAAAAAAAAAGGCCGGAAAAGATCGTTTCCAGTTTAAAGTTTCGAGTTTAGAATTTTAATTGCAATGGAAAAACAAATGAAAGTCGAGTACCCATTCATCTAGATAGTGAGCGGAACATCCCAAAAACCATAAATAATTCATAGTTTATAATGGCGTTTATTTTTGATGACCGGAGGCAGACAGAAATTCGAACTGAAATTCGTTCAAAAATTAAGCAAAATTGTATGCAAAAGCAGAAACCCAAACTCCAAATATCGTCGGGATAATGTTTAATTTTAACCGCGTAATTTATGATTTAATTGCATATTTGGTGGTGCAATGCAAATACTCAAAATACCCGAAACACCCCACAAATACCAACTGGAACGACATGTATTTCATTTAGATGACCACAAATATTTGCCACAAAACGCGTTTGTTCAGGACCCATCCTGCCACATCCTTCTTCCATTACCATCCCCATCCCCATCCAGTTGCACTCCGACGCGACAAAATCGCAGTCTCTGCGGTTCGTTAAAGCGAATTATTACTGCACCTGTCGGTGTTCGGATTGATATAATTAGGCTATTCATTTTATGTCTGCAAATATCAATCTGCACCTACACAACGACCAGCCATTAGGGCGGCTTTTGGGGTTTTAAATTTGTATAAAATTTCAGTGACGAACAAAATAAAAACCCAAAATAAGTACAGTATTACATAAGAGGTATTAAGTATGTTTTATGAACTTAAAATTATTTAACTTCATTTAAATTTATTTTATTTAAGAACCTCAAATATCTCATGTCAGTTTTGGTGTCGAAAGTATGTACTGCTAAATTGAAGCCTCAAATATATCTTGTAAAAACATCCGATTTTATCTTTAAAGGTAATAAAAAATATAACTGATATTATTACCTAAATTAAAATTAGTGGTATTCTTCAAAAGTCTTTATAATCATAAAATTCTGATGTGTTTTGCATAAGAGCGAGTATGAATTTAAATGTTTGGTTATTTTTTAAAAGAATCTGGACTCCAAATTGAACTTTGGCCTATCCAATCAACCTAGCGATTGGAGGTGGGCGGTCCCATGTGGGCCATCAGCTCGCCGAGACGCCGGGATCTCAGCGAGAAGTGATCCTTTTGCCGTTTCAGGATTCCGTAGGTCACTCCGTCCCGTAGATTGAGCCGGACCTGGCGCTGGAACTCCGGATCGGTGCGACGATAGCTGATCCCCAGGGCCGAGATCAGTTCGTTGACGCTCATGGGACGGTTGGCCTCCTCCAGGAGGTGCAGGATGCTCCGCAGCAGGTTGGGCACCAGAGGGCGCTGCTGCGGTAAGGCCCGTGTTTTGTAGGTGACGGGCATCTTCCTATGTCCTGGCTACTGATTCCTTACTCCTGATCCAACAATAGCTTTACGATTTCTCTCCAGAGTCCAGGATCTAAGCGGCCGGCTCGTCAGCACTTTCAGTTTCATTTAAAATTTAGGGTTTTTTTTTTGTTTTCCGACTCCCAAAAAGTGAAAAGTGGATGAAAGTAGCGACTGGATGGTGGTGGTGGAGAAATGGGAGATGGGAGTGTGGCAATAATTTTGTGTCCGGCTAGCTAGTGAGTC
Source organism: Drosophila vallismaia (assembly GCA_035047325.1). Classification (NCBI taxonomy): domain Eukaryota; kingdom Metazoa; phylum Arthropoda; class Insecta; order Diptera; family Drosophilidae; genus Drosophila; species Drosophila vallismaia. Next base: position 5,624,055 of record JAWNPU010000025.1, on the reverse strand, counting down.
TCGAAGGAATGCCAAAAACTGATGTCCCCCACCAGGCCTGCTTCCATTCCAGTTTTCAAAACATACCAGCATTGAAGCATCCTTTTCCAACGGGCGAAGGACAACTCACTCCTCCTCATGGCCAATTAATCAGGGGATCCTGCAGAAGCAGGGGCGGTAGCAGGTTGAACTTGAATGACCTCGAGGCATAAAAACGAAAACGTCGTCTACAAAGCAACGGAACGGCGGAGAGCCGGATAGCCACCAAGTCGGATGCACTCAAAGAAATTATGATGGCCTATGAAATATTTATATTTTAAAATTTTTCGGAATAAACTAAATAAAAATAAAGAAAGATAGAGATATTTTTTTGTTTTAAAGGCAAGTGAAAGAAAGATGTAAGGGGAAAAGGGGTTTCTTTTTTTAAACTCTATGTTGAATAGTTTTAAAGATTATAATAAAAGGATTATTTAAACTTTATGAATTATTAAAACAATACAATATATAACTTATGAAACTAACTTTTAAGTATGCAAAATAATCGCTGTTAGTTTTGAAAGATTCTTAAAAGTTTTTAAACATAAACCACGAATATTTCTGGATGAGAAAAGACTTCACAAGGACCTAATTTAATCCCAGATTTTCTCCAAGTGCAGCCAGGAAGTGGGAACACTAGCCAAGAGCCCCCGCAAAACATCAAGTGACATTTGAGCGGAGACAAAAAGTCATTATCACGGCGACGTCGGGCCGCACTCGCTTCCCTTCTGGCAACCTGGGAAACCTGGCATCCTGCCTCCGTTTTCTACTCCTTCCCAGCTGGATCGCCCCGCCGAATAGTCCACCGAAGACCCCTATTCCGCACTATATCGCACATTCGCATTCGCATTTGGATTCGGATTCAGATTCGGATCATGTGCAGCATATGGAGCATGGAGGAGCACGTGGTTGGAGTCACCATCGCCATCATCGTCGTCATCTTCTTTGTCGCCATGTTTTTGCCTTTTCCGGCATTTTGTTTACGATTCCTTTTTGTTTTTCCCCGCGTCTGTGTATTAGTGTGTGTGAGTTTTCCTTTTCCCTTTCCAGGACCAGTTTTCTTGTGTGATTTTTTTTTTGTTTTTAAGCGAAGCGTTTTCTGGACTCCCCAGCGTTCGCGGATTTCCTTTCGAGATGCGAGTTGGCAGACGGCAGAAGGCAGTTTTCCCTGAATGATTTTCACTTGTTTGTGCTTGTTGTCCTTTGTTCGGCTGGCCCAGGAGAAAGCCGACCCTGTTTCGAGGACTCTCCTTTTATTTTCAACACTGGGAAACAAAATTAGACATTGGTTAGTCCTTTTTTTTTAAAGAGTTTAGTAAGGTGGAAGAGATAAAGTTTTCCAAGTTAAAAAATGCTTCAAATTTTGAGATATTTTTACATTTTATAAGGTGTTTCCTTGGAAAAAGAATAACCTAATATCATCAAAAAAAAGGAAACTCAAAGACATTTTGTTCCTTGTTAAGGTGTAACTTTTTCGTACAGTGCAAGTCTCCTTCATCAGAACCAGCCGCCAAGTGCAATTGTCATAAAGTGTCATTGGCTGACGTAGCGTCCTCGCATCCTCGCATCCTTGGAACCTTGGCGAGGTCCTTTGTGTAGTTGTTGGTGCGGTGAATCAACTTAAATGAGTATCCGCTTTGTAACTACAAGTGCGTGGCTTCGTTTTGTTCCCTTTGGCTCCCTTTTAGCCAGGATCTTGGGGAGAAGGTGGCCAGCCAATTGGCTTTGTGTGCGATTTAGCTTTGTCCTTAGTCCTGAACGCGGCCAGAGATCCCAAAGCCCATATCCCAGATCCCAGGTCTAGGTCTAGGATAAAGGATAATGGAATGAGGAGGAGCTGCCTTTATATGGAAATGGGAACTGGTCTCATCTTAGTGAAAGCTCCTGCGGGAAGTTAAACCCAAACCTCCTTGAAAATGAAACAAAAATAAACCTAATCCTGGATGGGCAATCCAGATTTTAAATCACAAAGACGGGGTTTCTTTTGCTTTTTTTAAATAAATTAATTTTTAGAGCATAATTTTTTACTGATTTTTCCAAAATTGAGATCTAACAAAATATGGAATGAAATTATCATTATCCAGAAATAAAAAAAAAACCCCTGCAATTTAAAAAGACTTCCACCCACTTTTCCTTAAACTATCTGTCCCGAACGCAACTGTACCATACTTTGGCTTGCATGCAAAATCGGTGGAAAAGCGGCGGGAAAAGTGGCGGGAAAAGCGGCGGAAAAGCGAACGGAAAAGTGATTTATGCAGGATCTATGTCGCATGGCGGCGAAAACTCTGAGAAGACTCTCGGTATCCTTAAGCGGCTTATGAGTAATGCCGCAAGTCCTGCGGCGATACACGCCAACACAGCAACACAGGGAATCCTCCATATGGCTGTTGGCCAGCCATAGGCGGCCAGGACCTCGTCCAAACTTGGCCAACTGGCTGCTGGCCAAAAAGGATAGAAAGTGACAGCGTCAGGTGGAGAGAATGTGCGAATTTTGTAGCCATCCTTCCTAAAAACAACAATGTAAAAGGTACAACATTTTTGGATTCCCCCGTCGATCCGAAAAAGTGTTTTTCGCGAATTGAATATGCCCCGTCCCGGAGAAACAATTACAAAACAGAAAGAGTGGGCGGGTGGTGGGTGCTTGGTGCTGGTGTAAGGACCTGAAGTTCAAAGGACCTCGAACACATAAATGCCAGCCAGGAATGATAAATTGACGCTTGACGGGAATGCGGGAACGAATGCCAGCGAGAGGACCTCGCGATGGGATTAAACTAGCAGATACAACTGCCAACGGGGTATGGAATTTACACTGAAAGGAATAGTATTATTTTGACATTAAATGGATGAAATAGAAAAAGAATCGATTTAATTGATGTTTCAATATAAAAGATGGAATAGATTGTTGCCAAAAATGTTTAAAGAATGTTTTTTTAAAAGAAACCCATCTTTCAGTGCCATAATACTGAGAACACGGTTAGATTCATTGGGAAGTGGGTTTTGGGGGGAATTTTTGGGGCCAGACAATGGGCGACATTGAGCAATTGCCGTGCATAAATATCCCGGCATTCACTCACACACGAGGGCTCATCAGAGTGTCAGGAGTCAGGACTCGGAATACGCTGACTTGGGACTTTGGACAACCACCTGTCAGGATGTCAGGATGGGCAAAACATAAACAATCGGCGCAAATCAAAACAAATGAAAGAAGCAGAACTTTTGGCGGAGAGCCAGTGGCAGCAACATGTTGCCAGCTTGCCGGAGCAAGGACATGCGCAGTCCCCGCGCAACATTGTTTCCGACTTCGAAATTTGACGGCAACATTTCGAAGTTGCCAAAAGATGTTGCCACAAAATAAACCGTTGCACTTGCGTGGTTTCAAAAGGATTACAATTTAATATTAATTCTAAAACATAAGAGATAATTAAGCTCTATTTTAAATAAATAAGAAACTAAAATTTGAAAGGTGCTTTCTCTTAAAAGTAACACAAAACTTTTACCGTCATTATAAGTTCATAGAATAAAACCTACCAGATAGCAGATAGATATAGTTTTTATCCTTTTTCCGTTTCTAAATAAAAACATGTTTGAAAAACGTTTTTTGAAGTTAACAACAATCTGATAAACTCGCAAGGGTATTTCAAAAAGATGTTACTCCTACCAGGAAGTTTCCAAAAGATAAAACCTAAAATAAACAAGAATTAATAAAAGTTGTATGATATATTCAACTTACCTTAATTATTTTTTATGTTTAAACAATACAATATGTAGGGATTTGTAATTTTTCAAAATCCTTTAAAACAAAAGTATCAAAAACGAAAAACCTAGACAAATATAAACACATTTTAATTGGAAAAACTTAAATTTAAATTTAAATTCATGGAAGCGATTAAAAATAACCAAAGAAAAGTCTCTTTTGACAAATCACTTTTTACACTCATTATTATTGAGTACAAAAAATTTGTAAAGGTTCAGAGAATCAGAGAATTTTAACGAGAATATTTTCATGAAGCCAACAAACCTGCTTATTATTGGCAGGCCGTAAGGATAACGTGCCAGGATAACAGCGGTATTTAGTGCAAGTCCCCGGGAATACAAAAAGCATCGACACTGTCATATAATTACTGGGGGAAAATTCCATATTAATGAGTCGCTACTTTAATCCCCACCGCATGAATACATTTTGCATTTTGCATATAAATATATATTTTATGGAAATATATACAAAAGTATATAACTTTTGGTATGTGGACAACAACAAAAAAAAAGAGAAGAGTGTTTAATTAGCATATGGCGGCAATTAATTAATTTGCAACGCAACCAACAAACCCAAACCTTTATGCAATTTTCATATTAAATCAAAGATTATTCTATAATTAAATGTGGGCAGATAGGGCACAGCACAGCAATCAGGTCCTTTAAATTCGAGATTCGAGATGTTTGCCTTGGCAAAAAAATAAACGCATAAAATTAAAAGAATAAATACTGATTCGAGGACCATTGAGGGAAATCGACGATTGGTTTAATGGTTGAAGCGATGAAAAATGAAATTAATGAGCGAAAAGTCGCTGCCATTTCTGTTGGTTTTTTGTGTATTTTCATTTTTTTCGCCTCTTTTTTTGGCCACCGCAAAACTGTTGACAGCATAATCGACTTGCACTTAAAAACGGCAGCCAAATGTGTTAATTGAATGACACATTATCGCGGTTCACTTGCCAAACTGCAAAATGCAACTGCAGAAACGGAAAAACGAAATAAACTGAAAAACTGCAATCGGAAAAATCAAATAAGTCAAATGAGAAACTGAAAATGGCCAGTGCAGCGGTTGACATTTTGATCGATAATGTGACTTTTAAAGCATCCCTTTTAAAATGTCAATCCCTTGTCAGGACACGGAGAGAGAGCGAGGCTTGCAGGTACCTTTTAAATAAATATTTATTAATTTGGTTACTATTTTTCTCAAGCACATACTTACAAAGTTCTTGTAAAGGTTTTCCCAAAAGGTCCAACTAGAAGATAAAGAATTTAAAGTAGAGTCCTTAAATTTTTGGAGTGACTTACCCATCTCAGGAATCCGGAATTTGCTAGCAATCAAAATTCGTTTCGGTGGAAAATTAGACATAGCTTCTTACAAGTCATCATTACAAGTTCATTGACATGTCATCCGTCTCAATTATCCTTGTTTTCCCGGGGCATGCCAAAGTGCGAGGAATGTCCTGGCACGGACCTCCCTTCCCTGCTTCCCCAAATGGAAAGAAATGACACACTTTACGAGCGCCCGCCTCATTTTAATGCAAATCAATAAATTTATATACAACAAACATTTGAATTGCCCGCCCAGCTGTGCGACTTTCAAAGAGGTCCTGGCCTGCTAAGGATATGGATGTGGCGATGGAGGTGGATGTGGAAACTGGACGGGGTCCAGCCCCTGGCACTTGAAGTTTTCCTTTTTATTTCAATTTCCGCCCACAAAATGACAAAAATACTGACAAGACAACAACAAAGACAAATTTATGCCACATTAACAGCTAAAAGCTTTCAAAATGCGTTTTGCTTATGCCACAGGCTAAAAAACGGGGGGCAAGGATGTTTTGGGGGATTCTTTGGGTGATGCAAGGATCTCAAACACAAAAATAAAATAAAAAAAATATACGAAGCACATTTCTTACGAGTTCTGGAGGAGGAAGCTCTGGGTATGACCAAATTTTTGGCACATCTTGCACCAAAGAGAGAGTAGTAGCGAGGGTGGTGGCAGTGGTGGCAGTGGAGCCACTGGGGTGGCAAAAACAAAGGCATTAAATTTAACGCGCCAAAACTTGTGCCATTTCTGGATGCCTCCGCCTCAGTTGCTGCGACAAATTTCTGTTAGCTCATCCTTCCTGCCACATTTGCACTGGAAAAAAGTAATTAGTTTAGCTTTTATAAAGTATATAATTATTAATAATAAATTATACAAGTCTATAACTAAAAAGGACTCACAAAATTTAAATGAATAAATGAATATTTTTTAAAAAACTCATAGAGTTGATAAAAATTAGGTTAATTTTTACGATTTAAATCATTAAAAAAATTTTTTTTTAAATATAAAAATATATATATATCTTAAACAATATATTTTTTATCAAAAAACTAAACCATTAACTAAAACACACAAGCTAAATGTTAATTATTTAAACAAATCCATCCTAACAGCTATCCTAAAACATTATTTACTTGATCATATTGAGAAGTGATTATTACTAACAATATCCTGAAATATCCTTAAAATATAAATCTAAAATATATATTTTTATGATTTTTATTCTTGCAGTGTTTCCCCCTTTTTGGTATTGTTTTGTGAGGCAGCTTGTAACGTCAAAAGTGCAGCTTCAAACTTCAAAACGAGCAATGTGCCAACAGCCTGACACCACCGACCCACGCCCCCCGTCCACTGCCCATTATCCTGGCCACGCCCACTGCTGTAGAGCACCCCACACCATCACCCTCTATACTCCCCGGTGATCCAGTTTAAATCCTGTCCTTGTATGCGCTAAAATTAAGATTTATGAAGGTTGTAAAAAACAACAGCGTCACCCAACGGGCCAACAACAAATATTGGACATGGGAACCAGAAACAGAGAGACGGGGAATCGGGGCATAACCAAATTTTAACACCCAAAATGATTATAAATGAAAGTGAAGGATAAAGGATAAAGAATGTAATGTTTGTTGTTTTTTGTCGCTTAGTCAGCGGACTTGTGAGGCCATCTAATAAAAGCTTTAAAAAATGTTGCAAAAATAATTTCAATAATCCAATCAAATAGAAGTACTTATCAACTAAAATCAAACGTAATGAAATTTAAATAATTATTAAATAAATAAGCCAAAAACAAAAGCAAAACCGAAACCAAAACCAAAACCGAAACCAAAACCAATTTCCCACTTTTATTGGCCAGCTAATTAATGCGAACAGTTAGTTGACCACATTAGGCCTAATTAATTGTCAAATAACAGCAAAAAATAGTAAAATAAATAGCCAACAAAAATTATTTAACTCACACAAAACGAAACTAATTATGTATTCAGTGTAAGTTTTTTTTCGCCACAAAAATCTTGTTTTTATGTCAAAGTTCATGGCATGTAAGCCGAGATTAAAAATTCTATCTATTTAGGGGCATTAACTAAATATAAATGACGTGAGTGTTTAGTAAATTAATCGATGAATATTAAAGACGACCTTTGACCTGCCGGTGAACACACAAAAAAAACACAATTCTGTCAACACATCAAGAGGAAAGCAGGAAAGGCAAAGGCATTGTGTGGCATGCTGATGAAAGGAAAAATGCGGAGAACCAGGAAAAATTTGGGAAAAACTGATGCAACATAAACGGAAGCCAAAACAAGGCTAACACCCTCAACCCCTAACTACAACACCAACACCTCCTTAACCGAAATTTATGTATGTATGCCACAAAAAAGGGGAAAACTCCTGCCTTGCCACAGAAACATTTTAAAGTTTAAAATTAAACAAAAGAAAACAATTATTAGCATTTAACTAAGAACAAAATTCTGGCATTGACTGGCAATAATTGGACCAATATTAAGGGTATTGCGACTTAAAAATTCTAAAGAAATAAAGTTCCCAAAAATCCAAATTAAATAGGAGCTTCAAGAAAACTAGATGAATATGAATATTTATTTGCGGACATGAAAATGTATACAAAAAAAATGAAGAGATTATTAATTCTATATTTAATCAAGACATCAAGTCGTCGTTTTGCGATGTAAGAATGTGTTGAAGTATGTGTTGAACATGGTGTAGTATGAGAGCATTGCTCAATCAAAACAAAAATTTTGAAAATTCTATCAGTACGTTGTCTCCGAATAATGATTTAGAAATTATGAATATTGAAGTATTATATATGTGGAAAAAAATATGAGAGCTTTGCTCAATCATGACAAAAAAAATCTGAATAGTTGGTTAGAATCTACGGATGCCATTCCGCGTCACTGTCATCATTCTCCTTGTCATCGTCACTTGTATTGCGAACATTATCGCCATCGGCATCAACGTGGCGACTGGGGCGAGAGTGGCCACTGCCTCCAGACCCACCACCACCACTGCCACCAGCGCCACCACTGGCTCTGGCGTCTCCACTACATCCAGCACCTCCACTGCCTCCAGAACCTCCCGAGTGTTTTCCACAACCGCTTGCTTCACGCTTGGTACGTTTCTTGCCGCGGCGGGGCCTCTTGGGCGCTGGCAAAAGAAGTGAAACGTACCGCTTCCGGGTCATCATGCGGTCAGACTCGTCATCGCATCCAGATCCTGAAGATTGTTTTCATTTGAGATCTAAACATTCAGAAAAGATTGGCTAAGGCACCTAATATATTACCTTCCTTGCGAGCATTAACAGATCCTCTAGTGGTAACTCGATTGGGCGACTCCGACATTCGCGAGGATGTCGAAAGTGATCTGGCAGAAGAAGACCTTGTAGTCCGTGGCTGAGACTGAGACGTCGACGGGGTAATTAAAGAGGACTGTAACACTCTCGGTCCAGCCTCGACTGGTGGAGTAGCTACATAAACGAATGGATAAATGGAGGCCTTCGGACGAAATAGATAGGATAATCAATTACCAGACTCCACATGAAAATCAAAGGACACTTGGGTTCCAGCATGGGCCACATCCACGCTCTGGCTGGCATTCTCCTCGTTCATTATTCTGGCGCTTATCTCTGCCAGCAATCCGCCCACCTGGGTTCCCACATCGGCAGTGGTGGGAGTTTGTGTAGTCGTAGTCGAAGTCGAACGACTGGATGGAGCACTTGTTTCCGGGTTGTCCAGAAGCTCCGAAGAGCTGGAACGCAACTCAGAGTCTACGGAATCAGTTTCTTTGCCAAGAACTATCATTAAACAGGAGGAACTAAAATAAAGAGTACCACACTTACCACGAATATCACTAGCTATTTCATTCAAGGACGATGGCTGCGAGGGCACCGAGATCCCGATCGGATCGTCAAACTCAAAAGCCCTGCGGGGTACCACACCGTCGCCCTGTCCTTGTTCGGCTAACGAAGTTATGTTCCGTACTATCTCTTCGGCACGTCGTACCGCCATTGATACTGGGATAATTGGACATACTGAACAGATTGATTTACAAAACTCGTATTTATCACTTACAGTTTGGACGATTGATGCCATTCTCTGACGGCAAATTGGAGATCCAGATAACCGGGGCACGCCTATCCAAGGTACGGCTCACGGGGACCCTGGCAGCAGTTCCATCACCCTGGCCATGCTCGTTGTCCTCAGACTCGATCGAATCTGGACGAGGCTCGCCCAAGGATTCAGCGGAACCTCCTAAACAAGAAGTACTTCTTAGTTTTAAAAAAAAAATATAATAATTGGTATGACGTACCATCTGATGCCTCGCTAGGAATAATCGAATTATCAGAAATTTCAGAAGTTCCTGAAGTTCCTGAAGTTCCAGAAGTTCCAGAAATACCAGAAGTGGCTGAAATTGTAGAACGTGGTTCCTCCTCACCGGCTGTATTCTCTTCGACAGATGAATTGGAATTGCCCTCGCCTGCATTCAGCACTACTTCTGGGATGATTTCAACATTACGTTCTGGCGGCTCATATTCATCAGTGGAAATGTCATCTTGATTCGGGAATTCATTAGCATTATCAATATCACTATTTTCTGACATCTTGAATCTAAATCTGAAGTGAAAACCTGTGCGAGAAATAGTAGAAATAATTTTAAAGTTAGTTTTTAGGTTCGGTTACTTACCAACAGAAAAAAAACGAATGGATTCGAAAAACAATTAAACTGAGAAGCTTCTCAAATGGCAAGGGATAGCACTGAGTCGAGCTGTGTCGGACTGTGTCAAATGCTTCCAAAGAGAATTAAGAGAGCGCAACTTTTCCGCAAAAAGGCGCGCTGAAAATGGCGCGCTGAAAGTTGACCAATTCGCGCGGGAATCAACAAATTCTGATGCGCAGATGCGTTTCACCTAATTTTCAATTGAAAATTCACAAAACCTGAAAAGCAATCGTATTTCTTATTAAACTAATATGCTGTTTTTGTTGAAAATTAGAAACGAAAATGGACGCAACACGCGGCGTCTCATTTTCTTCTGTTACAAAAATGGCGGCACTACGAACCGAAACTTTTAGAATACTTCGTTTCCAATTATTTTTTTTTCACTGCGAAAATTCCCGGAAATATTTTTTCACTCGACCTGATCAGCACAATAAATGAACAAGTTATGAACAAAATTAAAGCATATGCTTCATCCAAGTGAAGTAAGTTAGAAAAAGTTACTTGGATGTAAAAAACTTACCAGTTGCTGACAAAAATTCGAGGAAAAGTATCAATTCTACGAGCGCCAAAAATAATCGCACAAAATGAACACTTGCTTTCAGGTTTTTGATATTTCAACTGAACTTTTACACAAAAAAATATGTATCAGGTTAAATAAATTTTGGGAACTGCGAACCGTTCTCAGAGGGAGTCACACAGAAGAAGAAGGAAATGCAGCTTTGACGCCAGTGCGTTGCCAGATTTTTAGAAGATGCGGCCGGAAACGGGAATGCCGGCAGGGATGGGGAATGCAGAACTTTAAATGCCATTAAGATGCCATTTGGCATGAAGCTAGAAAACGGGAATATTTCTACCCGCTAACAAAATGCAAATGACTTTCTGTAAAAAATGGGTTTCTCTAATGAACCGGGCTATTATGAATATGGGCCTGCTGGCAATGTGCACTATTTCCCTTTTTTCGTTTCACTATTTTTGCCCGATAACGTTAATGACTTGGTGGAAAAGTATTTATATATAAAATAAAAATATATAAATAAAATATATATTAAATATATAAAAAAAAAAAAATTAATGTAAATCAAAAGACAAAGACAAAAATATTACAAATGATATTAAAAAAAATAAATAATTCTGGGTTTCCGAAACGAACACAAGCTTATGCGGTTTTTCATACAGAAAGATCTACATAATAAAATATTACCTATAATTTATTCATAATTTTTTATATATCTATCAATAATTTATCATTAACCTTTGATCTAAAAAAAACCGCAATTTTATAATAATTATTTATAATATTTTAGTGGAATATAATTTTGTTATTTATAATAATTATTTGATGTGACTTATCGTTTTAATAAAATCTATATTAATTTTATAATTTTTAAATTAATAAAAAAGCTATTAACCGGTTCAATTTCAAAATTATGGTGGAATTCCACCAGGTATTTCACCTTTCAATGACTCTCAAACTGTCTTGTTATTTTCTTTCTACGGTCACACTGTAAGAGGAAGCTTTGACAAGTGCCAAAATTTGAGGATCAAAGTTTTAGATTCTAAACAAACTACTAAACCAATTACTAAGCATCCATCCACCTTAATTTTTAGTCCAAACTGTTTTTTTAAAGCCTTTTTACTTGCCACTTGGCCAAAATCAACTAATGTAATCCGATCCTCATCCGTAAATTTTTTCCGGGTTTTCCCCCGTGTGGTTTTTTAATGGCGGCCGGCGGGGTTCCTTCACCTGTATGTATCCTACAATTACATAGAAATAAACATATTTTCATATATATAAGTAATAAGTCCAATTTTGTTAGCTTCAGGCATGGGAAATGGCCGATTTGGCAATGATTCAGGCCTCGAAATATGTAAAACACGTCCGCCATATGGATGGCCAAAAATGTTAGCCGGTATTTTGGCTTTTAATTAAATTAAAACGTCTGTCGCTTTCAATATGCAGGGCAGAATGACCAGGGAAGTGGTGGCGGAGGTGCTGAGAGGATTTGCTGAGATTTTCGCCGCTTGTCGGGACTTTGGCGTCGATTTATAGTCTAATTTGTGTGGCAGCGTTTTAATGGAGACTCCAGCCCAACAAAAAACACAAATGCCCCAGCCCGGAGAGCTGGTGTGCTAAGCCGTGTTTTACTTTTAAGCTCTGTCTGGATATTCTATAAATATATACACATCGGTAATGGAGCGGATTAAGTTGGGATAACTCCGTAATATGGCTGTTATGATGGGCCTTTTGAAGGGACAGCACTTTCCAACTGGAATTTATAATAAAAAGCAAATAGAAGATTGTCAGGTACAAAAGAGTTGAATACATTCTTATTAATGACAAAAAAAAAGTACTTTTGAAATGTATTTCTGTTTTTCAGATCTCTTATAGAAGCATTCCAATGAGACCCCCAAGAAACAATAATTACTTGTAGAAAACTACCAGAATTTATACGAGTTCTATGGTAATGCAAATCCCACACCCAATGGCACTCCTTTTGCAAGTAAATTAAGCAGAAAATTCCCTTGTTTGCATTAATTTCAAGTGTCCTGTGGCTTTCACTCAATTTGTGTAATTCGCCCGACAACAGCAGGCGACAAAACTATTTTGAATCCACCGGCAGGCATTGGATGGAGAACACGGCAAAAGGCCAAATGAAGTTGGCTAAAAGATGACAGATTTTTGCGGCCATGTCAAGCGACGTTTTGGGGCTTAGTTTCTGTCCTGGCCTGGTCCTGGCTTGGCGGGGCCAACTTCACCTGGCAAGACGATGGAATGGCAAAGACCGGGGCATAGTTTTCTTGGCTTTTGTTGCAACAGATACTTGCGGTGCAACTACGAACCCGACCACCTCCCAGAAACTATGCCAAAGGAGTCGACTCCGCCAGTTCGCCAGTTTCAGTGAAAATGGCAACACAACTTGGCCCTTGCTTATCCTCGTTCCCCTACTTGCAAGGAGTAGATTTTGGGCAACACAAGTTTATGAATGCCAGGAATCAAGGCCTTAAAGTCGATCCATTATCACACTCACTTTATAACATTTTCAAAACATTAATTGGGTGAATTAATTGCATAAAGGTATTGTTTGATTTCATTTGATTCATTCACCAAAATTTTTATCCTCGACACTTAAATCCACATCCGTTTTCTCGTATACCCTGCCACATGGATCCATCGCAATGAAGTGTATGAAAATGTTCCAAGATATTTTCGGCAAATACTTTATAGCTCCCCCTGGCTCATCATCGCAACTACAAAGTTTTGCTGGTCCGAAACAAGGCTTGAACCAAGTTTCTAGCGCGAAGGCAGCTGTCGGAAAAAAGCCCAGCGGCCAGGGATAACAACGAAAAAAATCAGGGATCCCTCTTCGGAACAAGCATGGGAAAAAAATATGTAACTATAACAAACTAAATTTTATAATTAATTCCAAAAATGTATAGGAAAGGCATAAATTTTTCAATAGTTCCTGAAGCAAGTTTTCTAAATTTATCATTGAACATAAAGTTAACAAACAAATACATCGAATTTGTATTTAAAATGTAAACTTCGGTAATTATTACACAACTTTTTATACCAGTGGCAGGCAATTACTGCCTACATTAGACCAAGAAATCTTGGCATTTGCCGCAGGCTCGACTAGCGAGTCCTGGATGCAGGCTACGGGATCCAGGACATGGCGGACGAGTGGCGGCCATAATCCCGTCGAAATAGACAAGAAAATCCGCTAGCAGGCAGCATCAGTTGTAACTCCCGCCCAAGACTATCCAATCCGCAAACCAGAAAACCCAAAACCCAACGGGGATGCCTTCTATTTTTTTTTTTTGAGTTTTTTTTCCCCGGAAAACAGACAGCTGAACATGTTGCGAGTTTTTTGTTGGGATCAGGATCTGCGGGTCCGCCGCTTGTTTGTCCCTATTTGCAGATGCATTATGTGGGATTTGGCCTCTGCATTCGAATAAAATATCAAGTTGCCGAAGTCGAGGCTGGAGCTCTTGCTTGACTTTTGCAATTTCAATTTTCGCCTGAAAAGAAAACAAGCAAAACCCAAACCAGGAAATGGAAATAAATCCCGATTGAAAAGAAGTACTATATACTATATGTGGGCCAAAAACTTTCATTCGGTCATATATATTTCATGTTTCGGGGCAGGCAACTGGTCAAATCTAATTACATATCCCCTGGACTTGGGAAATCAATTGCAATGTTATGACACACAACTAGCTGGCTGGAGACGCAAACTTTTCCGATTATCTTGGCCAAGTTTTGTGGCCAAACCCGAACTGAATCCAACTTTGGGCCAAAGGCTACGAAAAAATAGATATATATTTATAAATAAACTTGCCTCAAGTGCCATATTAGTTTAGTGATTGGCAAAGTTTGACTGATTTATTTATAAATTATTAAGTAACTTAAAGAATTATTTATATCAAACAAAAATGGGATGAGTTTGAGAACTACCGCGGAATTGCAAAGCCAAGTGCATTACCCATTACCCACTAAAATAAAATCTAAAACAAAATTCTTACCTTAATTTAATATTTTTTAGAAGATTCAAGGATCCATCTCTATCGCCATTAACATAATTGATAATTTTGTCAGCCATTGCCGTAACAATTGGCCAAACCCACAAATCGTTGCCACTCGGTTGAGTTGTCTGGATTCGGCGGTAAAATAAATCCAAGCCATGGCCTAAAAGGAGATATATATATATATTATATATATTCTTGTAAGTATGTATAAAGATATCAATGTAGGTTGAATTGCCGCACATATTTTATATGAAAAAGAAGGGCACTTGGAAATTGGGACTTGGAAATGCATGCATTATATCTTACGATACCCTGGATTGTGTGGGCAAGATTGTTTTTTTAAATGTTTTAAATAAAGTGAAATAAAAATTTCATAAAAGCTTCAAGTCTTAACTCTTTTTGTAGTTAATTGTATTCAACTAAATATAGATTAAAACGAAAGAAATTACAATGTTTTTAAATAATTATTACATCAAATTTTAAATAACTTAATGAAGGCTTAAAGGTTCAATAGTTTTTTAGAATTTAATACAACAATTTGATTTTATAAACGTTGAAAAAGTATTAAAAATATGATATAGATTTTTTTCTATGTATATCCCATATCCTTCAGTTGAATTTATGATTTAGAAAATCGTTTCTTTTTGATTTTTTATGTGTTTATTTTTTTGTTTTTTTTTACTGAACCAGAGTTTTGGCCAGATTTATGTGGCTCAGCTTGCACACTTTCACCCGGCGGGCATCCTGCAGCTGCAGCTGCTCCATTTGCGGAGTCCTTCGTCCTGCGACCCTTTTGTCTCATCTCTGGCTTGTCGTTTTTTCCTAAAAAGGAAGTAACTTTCTTTGGCTTTGGCTTATGTTTCAGTTTCAGTTCCTACAAAATGTCATATGAATATTTTCGCGTATGTGCTGCTGCTCAGTCTTGAGTCCCAAGTCCTTGGTCCTTAGTCCTTAACTATCATATATCTGGCAATTTTCATCTCCATCTAAAATTGTGTTTGTGTGCTCGCTTGTGTTTTGCCCAATTTTTGTGCATTTCGGAGCAGCTAACACAATTTGTGTGTGCCTGATCTTATGATAGTCCTGTCTGCGTCCTCCTCCTCCGTCTTTTTCCACATCTCCATCTAACACATATGGTGGTATACATACGTATGTATATCCTTCGGCAATCCCACTTTTTAGCGCCGCCTGCTGCCACTAACTACAAGCTGACTGTCGCTATAATTTTCCAAAAGGATTTACAATGCTAAAATTACTTCCTAAGCCATCCAACCATGTCCACGTCGTCGTCCCCGTCCTCGTCCTTGCCATTTCGTATGAGCAGTCTCTGGAAGCCAGGCGCCAAGTCATGGAGGCGGAGCAGAGTTAGGCTTACTGCCTGAGAAGTCGGAAAAATGGTAAAACTCGCGAGGCTTTTCGTCTTTTTATCTAGTTCTCAACTGGAGAGCAAATCCGCGCCGAAATCCACATCTCTTACTCGGATTGGCGATGGAAATCTTTTCAATCGTGTGTGAAACGATTCCTTTTAAAGATTTAATTTTAATTTTAAAGATATTTAATTATAAAATATCTAGATATAAATATATTATTATTGCGAGCATACGCCATGTTTTCGCTAGCAGGAATAGAATATAATCTTAAGATATTCTACATCAAATAATTATTTTAATAAAACTCTATATATCTCCAATATTTTCAGAGAGTTTAGATGAATAAAAAGACTTGGAGAACTATTTAAATTTTTTCATTAAAAACCAGGAGCTTCAATCACGCTGTCATCGGTAATTTTCGGGCAGTGAGTCCTCAGACTTGTTTGTTTTTTTTCTGCTTTGGCCCAACTTGGCAATGTCCTGGATCCTGGATGCTGGATCCTAGCTCCTGCTTCTTGGCTTCGGGAAACAATTTTTTTGTGGATGCGCGACTTGCGACGTTCGTCCTTGCATTCACTCGATGATGCCTTTTCTTTTTGTTTTTTTTGCAGGCATGTTGTCATCCTTAGGCTTTTGGCGTTGTTCAACTTTCGCCAAACGCCGCCCACACGAAATGGCAGCTCTTGTCCTTGTCCCTTCCACTCCCGATTGACACGCCCTCGCCTCTATACTTTTGATATTTTTGCCTTTATTTTGGCATCATCCTTTTTGACGGAATTGCGTTCTGTCGTTGACTTTTTGAACTTTAATATGCTGCAACATTTATGTGTTTGTGTCGCTGTCTTTGTTAGCTTTCGATTGTCCTTCGACTCCTTTCCATCCGCCAAAGACAACCGACAGCCAAGGCGTTGATGTAAGTCCTCCAAAGCACCCATATTCCTGATATTTTAAGTAGCAAAAGAGATGGCTTTACCAGGTAAGGCAGAGGCAAATGCATGGGTTAGGGATATCAGGGGTAAAAGTCCTTAAGACCTTCCTAGTTCCAATAGTAATTCCATTTATAATTTACTGTCGTCGATTTATAAATGAGCCTAAGCCATCAACGCTCTACCGGTTTCCGGATGCCACATGCCAGATGCCAGGACCCGGACCCGAGTCCTTTGCCGAGAGCCGGTCTCTTTCGAGTCGAATCCTGCCTTAGCCCTCCCACCATTCCTACCGCTGTTCGCCCCTCTTTGCGACTAAATTCTCGGTCCTGGCAAAGCTGGCAAGTGCTTAACATAATTTTAGGCGCATTTGTGGCATTAACATGGAGGTATTTGCATACGATAGGACACCAGTGCGAGTGTGTGAAATGCACTGCAAGAAATTAATAAAGCAATACGTTAGTATACTCTAGAAGGGGGAACTTAAAACCTTGATGAAGACCCTTGGGTTGCTATGATCTTCGAAGAATAACTTCTTCAACTTCTCCCCAAAAAAAACCGAGTACCCTTTTCTCACCGCGTATTTCGTCCTTTCGTGCATTAGGGGCCACAGGTGTGGCCTGTCGTAAAAGCTCTTAAGCCGACCCAGGATGTCTGGCATTTGTCCGTGGCTCGAATTTGCATCTAATCGGACCACAAGTCCAAAATGCCGCACTCTCCCCTTTATTATATTTTCATAAGCCCAAGAAAACCGAAAATTAAATTTTGTTTTTTATAACTTAATAATTTTTATTTTTTATACATAGAGTGAGCGAATGCGAAACGTTGAAAATAAGATACGGCCCAGCTTGTAATTTTTAACCAGCTATTTGCAATCCTGGTTGAAAACAGCATGGAAGTACACGTGGATATGTAAGGTGGCGAGAGATGAGGTACAGGCATGTGTAGGGTTAAGTGAGGAATAGGCAAGTTAATTTGTAAATCATTTGTAAAAGTCCTTGTTAGCAGCTACTACATCCGTCCACGACATCGAACGGTTTCAAGCATCACGAGGTTCAGGAGTGCCAGAGAAAAGCCATTAAATGCGAATTGTGCCATAAACTAGAAATTAATATTTTCATTTTTATTTCACCAAAGATGGAATATTCACTTTTACCTACTCTTTGCATATTGATGAGTTTTATTTGTAAAAAATATATATATGTATTTTTCCGATATATTCAGGAGGACTGAGGAATTTAGGAGACTACGACTTTCTATGCACACCCTTCATGAATGAAATAAAACGATGAACTGAATCTAACTGGGAAGGGAGAGGTCTATTTATACAGATTACTGGGAACTCAGAGACTACTGGGTTTTTGAGTTCTTGTCGATAAACAATCGATTTAGGTGGGAACTTTTCAGATATATCAGAGGACCAGAGTTCCGGTTATGTTGCATCTGAAAAAGAAGTATCTAAAATTATTATTAAAAGTATTAAAGAACACTATTTTAGTTAGTTATAAAGTATTTTTATTTCGCAAATAAGTTTAACATCAGTTTATAAATAAAGCTCCTAACCAGTTACCTTTTGAAATAAATATTTAAAATCTTTAAGATTTATTTAAGGCAGCTTTGAAGACATTTAGGATTCAAATTGAAAAACCTAGTGTGCTTGGCAAACCCACAAGTATTTAACATATGCACAAGGATTTTCGCAATTTGTTATTCCAGCCCGTCGAGACGAAGACATCCAGATTCCAGATCCTCCTGGTCCGTCTGGCTCCTGCTCCTGCCCATTTAGCCAAAAACTTATAAAATTATGATACCCAGAAAGCAACAAATTTTAATTGCAAGAAAATTTTCGTAATTCACGCACACGCACACAGACGGAGACCGAAACCGAGAACAAGGACGAGAACGAGGACGAGAACGAGAACGAGGACGAGAACGGAGGACGAGAAGAAGCACCGCATGTATGGAGTAAACTTATCGTAGATACAAATGTATCTAAAGTGGCACAGTAGCAGGTACAGTGCCACCTCAACGCCTGATCCGCCATACTGGGGAGCGGGACAGTTGGAAGGCTTCACTGTAGTTGGTACGGTGGAGACGACGGCATCGCCGTAAACCAAGACAAAACGCTCTAAAACTCGCTAAAGTTTTTTCGTTGGCCATGCAACTGTAA
Source organism: Drosophila vallismaia (assembly GCA_035047325.1). Taxonomy (NCBI): domain Eukaryota; kingdom Metazoa; phylum Arthropoda; class Insecta; order Diptera; family Drosophilidae; genus Drosophila; species Drosophila vallismaia. The sequence continues at coordinate 5,605,242 of JAWNPU010000025.1, read as the reverse complement.
CTGTGTAACTTCCAGGATGCGTCTGTCCAATATGTCTGCGATATCCTGGAAAGCGCAGCAGGAGGGATATCCACGAACTCTTGGCAAGGATGGATAAAGGATTATCTTATTTTGAAATGAGTTTTTTTTTTTTTTTTAATTTCAGGATTATTAAAATTTTATCAAGAAATAATGGATGGATTAATGGAAATTATGCCAAGTATTTAATGGTCGAAAAGGATCTTTATCCTTGAATTTTCTATGGCTTTATATGTGTGTGTGTGTGAATTATAAATTTATTTAGCAAAAGCGCGTAAAGCGCATAAATTTCAGAGAGCACAAGCTGCTCAAGGGTTGCCCCTCGCCCCAGGATGATATGAGTCCTGGCGAAGGATAAACGGAGACGGGGATGTGGCCATTCCCATGAATGCAAGCGACCATATATGTATGTTTGTGTGAAAAATTGAAATTTATTGTTATTGTAAGCTCCAGTGCCCATGGACACAAAAACACACACAAAATCCAAGAAAATAAAAAGGACTAGGCGAGACGGGTGGCGAGGGGGGATAAATGGTGGTTGCACCTTGTGCTATTTACCGTTGAATCACTCGCCAACAAAATAATCATGTAATAATAATTTTTCCAACTCGTTAACACATGAAACGTGAACGTGCGCTTCCCTGCACGCACATATCCTTTCTGCAATCTGATCCTTGGACGAACAACACCAACAAAAAACACCAAATTAGAATCCAAATAATTCCAAAAGGAAGTTTTTATAATACGCTACTACTAATTACTAAAAAATTAAACCTTTGTGGTTTTTTTGTATCCCAGAATTTTCTACTTTTCTAACCTGAATTTATGAATATTTTTAAACGTTTTTTTGTCCTTTTTTTTGGTTACCATTCCCACAGCAATATTTCATTCATTCCTTCTCCTTTCCAGTTCAATATTGTTTTTATCAAAACACAAGAAAAACGAAATCTAGAGGGATGCCAGGGCCAGGAGGACAGCGAAAATAATTGAAATCAATTCCCTGCCATAAATTAATTTTAATTAAAAGAAGCACGTGAAGACAGTCGAAGGAATAGAGCAATGGGTCGCATGCAGGACACAAAAAGGAATGAAATTCTGAATTCTTAAATTCAAACTAATCAAAAAATCGTTTTTGACTTTTTTTTAGGTTGAAATTGAACTGGTTTTCAAGCCATTATCTTATCTGGCGGTGAACGAGAGAGTGATTCTGGAGAGATAAGAACGACAGAGGTGACACAAGCGATAGGGAACGTCACTACTTTGTCAGATAACAGGAGCGAAAGAAAATACCCCGACTTTGCTAGAGCTTACACAGGTAACGGGAACAAGAGAGGCTTTAATTATTCATCGCACTATGGGATATAAATCGATTTTTGCGGAGGTAGTTATTCGAAGAAACCAATAATTTCTACTACAAAATTAGACCAATTCTTAAAATAAAATCACATTTTTATACTTTTCTGTACATATTTACATAATATTTTTATATTTCTTGCTGAATGCTATATAGGTTTATAGGTTTTATTAAGTAATTAATTTTTTTGATACTATTTTCTGTTGATATTGAAAACAATTGGTGCCCAACTTCGACAAATGTGGCACCAGCTTGGATTGCAGCTTTGTATTATCACCCAAGACGACTTGTTGCTTCTGAAAACAAAATGAATATGTTAATTAACATATTTTTAAAAATTTGATTTTAAACGACTTACGGCTTCAGCTCCTGCAATAATACCTATCATTTGATTGAGATGACTTTTGTCCTCCTCCAAATGTAAATTTAAAGGCGTTTTTACAAATCGTGTTGCATTTCTTATAGTTTCCCTAAGAATATCATATTTTATACTAATATTCTCTGCAGTTAAATCGGTTTCATCGGTTTTTTGCTTTCCAAACATTTTTTTAAAGAAACCAACAAAGCTTTCGTAAAGTTCTTTACACCAATTCGTGAAAGAACTTTCTTTTGTAACTGTATTCGCCTCTTTCATTTCTTGAAGTAAATCTAATTCTAATTTCTCCTGCATGCTCTCCAAAGTATCTCTTAAATGTGTCCTCTTAGCTTGGACCTCTTCCAATAGAACCATGGAATCAACCATATTTTTTGCACCATGATTCAGTGCCTTGACAAGAATTTTCCATAAAACGTTCTTGCTGTCGCTTGGAATATATTCATTATCTATTTTGCCGATGAATAAGTCTATGGATGAGTTTATAGCAACGCACCACTCCAAGACCGAACCACTGGACCTCTCGTACGTCAGATAGGCTTCGGAATTGAGGCGGCGAACGTTGTCCAGGGGTCCCTTGGCAGTCCCATGGAATCCGAGCATCGACTTGTCCATTACATCAATGGCACTTTGAATTTCACGAAACTGGAACTCATCATCGAACTCCCTCAGATACTTTTCCACGACGTTGGACAAACTGTCAACTCCATTCTCAATCACCATATCCTGGCTGGGATATACACTGCCAACTGCTATAGAAACGATCACAAGAACTGCCAGTGTCCATGATGTTTTCATGTTCGAGCCCTTTAAACTACGAACACTGCGCTACTACTGAGGAGCTCATTCCTATAACGATGATCTTTTATATTTTCAAAATATTTACTTATCTGTCACCCTCATTGGCACGAAACGAAACTTAAATACCCTGGAAATAGGATTAAAGAAGTTTAATAAAATACCTACTAGGATCAGATTTATCTTTTATACTTTTTCGATAAACAAGTTTTAGTTATCCATTTGTTTAATTAAATTTTAGGATGAATGGAAATGGATTACTTCACATTTTCTTATATAATATTATTGTGGAATTCCCTGAATGCGATGTGTGTGTTTTTTTATTATTGAAAATACTTATATACTTGATTTCTAGGAATTAATACATATTTTCCGGGTTTTGATTACATTCTGGGAAATTTTAGTCGTTACAAAATCTATGGAATAATAGCAAATATTTTACTTCCTAAATTATTTAAATATTTTGAATAGTTCATACACTTTTATTACTCATTTGCTCTGAAAAAAACAATTTTTTAAAAAGTATTAGATCGTTTCTATTATTTTTATCTTTAAGCTTTAAATTTAATATATTTTTAATTTAATATGTTGTATATTGGTGGATCTCTCTTTCTCTTATTTTAATATTATAAAACTTTCCTTTAGGGTTGGAACTGTTCCAATAGATCGAATTTTACTCACACCTTGAATAATATAATATATTTCTTGATACCTAGGGACTCTATGAGTACCGGCTATAATTACGACGATATCACAGAAAAAATTCAACAACTCAACAAATAATCTTGAAGTCGTCAAGGGACAAGAGTTTATTTATTTATATTAGTCGTATTCTGAAAATGCAGACTTAAAAAGACGTTGCTTGGTTCTAAAAATATTTCTGAAATTGTGTGTAAAAAATATCTATGATTAAAAGAATTCGTTTCAAGATTTAGATTTGTATATTTGGAGGTAGAAACTTTTCACATTTCGATTCCCTGCTTAAGATTTCATAGAACAAGTCGGTTTCTTATCAAAGTATGACTAATTGGAAGGTCACCCTGAACTAATCACAGAATTTGAATTAAGAGTCTTGATTAAAAGAGGAAGTACCAGGTATTATACAGCCTTTTTTATTGCCTCGGGGTTGGTGGGGATTTAAACTATTGAACCCTCGTTTGTGAATCAGTCTTCGATTAAGCTCAGAACATTTCATTTATTTTACCAAAACAACAAAGAAGAATGATCGAATAGATGAAAATGTACAAAATTTGTATGATATGGAGCTTTATATTATCCAGATATCTTTGCAGAGATCTTTGCTTCGTATTTGAAGCAATCGTCGCCCAAAGTTTCTAAAAATGGTACAAGTTGCCTTTGCAAGTCCAATCGGTATTCCAAGATCACTTTTTTAATCTGAAATTAAATGCAAACAATGATGATATCTCGATTATGATAATTCTAGCAGACTTACCGAATCCTCTTCAAAAATGCGCTGCTTTAGGGCATTCATGTTGGTTTTATCTTCATCCACGCCAAAGTCGGTAATACCAGCCAGTTGGGCATTTGTCTTAATTTTTTTATCTAGTGTCCTGAAAGTTGTTTTGGTTCTGATCAGATCCGATTCCCGGGACTTCTTGAGATCCATGAAAGTTGTTCTCAAACATTCGACAGCATCAGATGCGAATCTTCCATCGATGCCCGTTGTTAATTGTCTCCCTATATTGCGCTCCAATTCTTCGTCTTTCAAAATCCGATTTTGAGTATCGGTTTCGAAAACGCCGCGCGATCCCAAATCAAATTCTAAATCCGTCTGCATGGCATACAGGTCCTGCTGCAGTTCGCCCCTAAGCTTCTTCACCTCATTCAACGTTTCGAAGGAGTCTCCGATCTTGACCAGGCCCTGGTTCACTGCCCTTACGGCAATTTTCCAAAACTGATTCCTGTCGCCTTCCGACATCGGAAGATTCATGTGCTTGAGGAAAATTTGCAGCGTCGATTTGAAGGAGACGCACCACTCGTAGGCCAAATCACGGGACCTGTTGTATGTGAGACCGGAGTGGGATGTCAGGCGGCGGATATTATCCAAATGGTTCTTGGCCTTGCCCTGGTAACCGAGCATCCCGTTGTCCACCATATCGATGCCGTCTTGCAGGTCAGCCATGTGGACTGACCCATTGAAATTGCTATCATAGTTCCGAACAGCGTGAGAGAGGCTGCCAAGGGCCCTCTGAAAAACCTCAACGTCTTGCAGATTTGCACTGCACGAGACAAAAAAAATGCACAAAGACACCGCTAATGGCAGGAATCTCTTCATCGCTGAATCGTTATATGGAAATTGTACGAGCAATCTTAAACTGAGCTCCTCGTACTGTGTCCAAGCTTTTATACCCCGGACTGGGTATTCTATTCCCGCAATCAGAAGTGCGAAACCTCTCCAAATACCAAATATATAAAAAAAAAAAACAGCTGGAATTTTCCCTTGTAAATTATCAGCAGAGGTCAATCGCATAGTTCAATCACGATTACTATAATATGTTTGGATTTCCAGGAAAATGTACCTATTATATTGAATTTTATGGATGTCAACAAATTGATGCCACAAAAAATGGTTCCATTCCTTGAAATACATTTACCAAAAACCACAAGAAAGTTTTTTTTTTTTTTAAGTGTCTTGATTAATTATGTTAATATAATTTTCCTTAAATAGTTGATAAAATATTTTATTATTTTCGTTATATTGAAAAAGAGGCATACCCATGGGACAATTTGGAAAGTTAAAAATAAAATAAAGAAAACTTGAAAGGGAAGTTTACTTCGGGCAAAGACGAAGGTTTTATACTCTTTTGCTAACAATGGAAATAAAGAAGTAATTTTTTTATATTTTCTCTTAAAATTAATACTAAAATATATACAATAATAAATACTAAAAATACTTTTATAATATAAATTGATTATATTTCTGTTTGATTATCAATAATTGTTATCAACAAAATTATCAATTCAAAATTCACGGAAACATTAAAATAAATCATATACTCTGTAGAAGCTTTAATTTAAATTCAATTCTTGATTGCCATTAATCGTTTTTATAAGTCTTGGTTTATTAATTCTAAAAATTAATATTGTATATTATTTATTCACCGTCCATTATTATCTCCATTATATTGTACAATTTCTGAAAAAAAAATACTAACCGACACAACTCACCTTGGCTTGGGGTTTTTTTTTTTAGGGATCTTTTGGCTTTGTAAAAAATATTTGTTTTAACGTTTTCAATTTAGTTTTATTCAGAACAGAAAATGTTTTCAATAATACCAGACAACTGAAATTTTGAGACAGAGAAGCCTTTGCGGACCAAAATTCAAAAGAATTGGTTTCTGAATACCTTGGTATCCAGGACATTATAAGGACTTGATAAAGCGGACCACGGACTGGTTCTTGAACTTGGCCTGAAACTAAAACTGAAACTAACTTGGGCTGGATTTAGGACTGGGACTAGGATTTGGACTTGGACATTAACTAAGCTTGAACTAAAACAGTGCCTATGAATTAAACTAAGGTAGGGACTAGGACTGCCACTCGGACTAAAACTAAAACATGGTCGTCTAGGACTTGTTTTCTTCAGGAGAAAGCTGACCAGTCTCTTTCTCGGATATCTTCTCCAAATCATTGGCTTTAATCTCGTCTTCCTCTCTTTTCTCAATCTGAGTCATCAGCTGGGCTATGGTACGTTCAGTTTCCAAGAGGTACGCCTCTAATGGCACCACCTGCTCCCGCGGATCCTGCTCTGCATCGTTGCCGCCATTCTCCACATCCGGTTCTAAAGGTCGCCCGCGGCATAGCCTCTCCAGATCGTCGGCATAGCAGCTGGGACAGGCGTACCTGTCGTTCTCGCGGCTCGCCTCATTGTAAAACTCGTCATCGTCGTCGTAGTCATCGTTGTAGCCGCCGGTGTATCTATCGGTGGCCTGAACAAGATTGGCTGTCTCCATCCAGCGGGAATGCGAATTTGGATAGACAAAGTTTAGGGACGGAGTATCGGGTCTTTGAGGAATGTTGCCGAATCGTCGTCTTACTGCTGCCTCCACGGCGTTGTCAGATTCCGGCTCACTGAGATCTGTTCCGTAGTCATCGGATGCCGGATAGCCCTGACGCCAATGGGCTCGAGAGAGTTCACGAAACCGAGTGGAAGAAGATGCTGCAGCCATTGGCGGAGTCGAAACTTCATTTAGAGGGCAAGTCTCATCAGGAGCCTGTACCGGGTTACCAAGAGAACCATGACTAAGACTGGCACTAGAGGCATCCATCTCTGACTGTGCGATCAGGGACTCCATCTCCTCGAACTCGGCCAGCTCGGTCAACTCGTCCCATTCCTCGGGAGTCAGCACTACGGCCTCATCGTCCGGATCCTCCTCGCGCTCAGAGGCGCTCTCCATTTTGGGTGGAAAAATGCTATCGAGGGACTCGCGGGGGTCCTGCTGCAGACGCATCAGCTCACCCGAGACGTAATCCGGGTCATCATGCTCATTCCGTGCCAGATCGTTGTCATCATCGTCATCGTCCAGATCCTCGGTCTCGGAAACCGGCAGGGTGGCCCGCAAATTGATTCGATCACGTGTCATGGCGGTAGCTCGTTGTGCCCGGAGGCTTACATACTCGAGGAACTCTGAACCGCAGACCACGTGGGTGTAGGGTGCCCGGGGATGGGGCTGGTGGTAGGGACAGCTCTCATCATAGAGCCATTCTCTAGGCGCCTCCACTGACAGGCCTTGGGAGCGACAGGATCTAATGAAGTCGCGGCGTTCCGTGTACAAGCGTCGCATATTCTGCACGGTGATGGCATCGCTGATCCGGCGCTGGACTACCAGGTCGTTACGGAAGCTGTACAGCAGACGTTGGTCGCTCTGGACGGCGGTGGCGATGAATCCGCGCCACATCTGGTTTAGCATGCTCAGTGGCAGTCGCGTAAAGCGGACGCAGTCCATCAGGCGGCGCATCATAAGGGATCGTTCTTCGGGACGGGCTGACATCCAGCGGAAGGCGCTGTAAAGGACCTCCACCTCTGTGTTCACGCCAAGATTGTCCTGCTGGAGCATGTTGACGACATCTTCCAGGGGCAGTTCCAGATAATGCATGCCGCCTACGATAGCCAGAAAGTGGAATCCAATCCTCTGTAGCATCATCTGTTGTTGCGGGTACAGTGCGGGGTACGGCCGCGACCGCAAATAGATATCGTAGGCGGCGCGTTCCCGAAATCGTGAGCTGCAGAGATATCTATTACACATGGCCTCCAGCGAGCCCATCTCCAGTTGGATGGCGGTGTAGAGAAGCTCGACCAGCTTGCTGGGCGGCGAATCAGCGTCCAATGGCTCCTGCAGCCTCATCCAGTCGTAGGCGGCTCGGAAACCGACGGCACACAGGTCGGCTCCTTCACGGAAGCGACTCACCGAACGCAAATGACGGGCAAAATAGCCGGAATGGAGCTGAAGCAGAGCCGGAATGCACCAGAAGGTGGCTGTGCCAATACAGACGCGAGCTGTGGCTCCCAGGTTGTCCTCCAGCATGAGGCACCAGTCGCCGGCGCAGCGGCAGTTGAAGGCCCGTTCTGCCCGCAAATTAATCCTCGAGAAACGGGCATCGTTCCAGGGCATCAGTTGTGACAAAGCCATCACCACGTCGCGACGGCGCTGCTGGCGCTCCACCTCGCTGCAAAACGGCTGACGGTCATTCACGTCCACCACCTCGTGCCACTTAATCGGCTCCAGTTCCACCGGGATCACGGCTTGCTCTTTGTTCTCCAGAACGGCAGGTTGTTCCTCCATAGTTCACTAGTCTTCTATATATTCTATACTCTTATATATATATATAAATATATACACGTAAATCGGGTCTGAAATGTTAGGAAAAGAATGTAGATTTATTTTTTTGGTTTTTTAGAATTGAAACCCGACTTGTGTGGTGGAGATTGATACACTTCGAGTGAAAATTGTGGAATAAAAGCGAGTACCGACTTTACAAACTACAAAAAGATTTAAATTTCAAAGGTTACTATGTTGGAATTAAAATCCTAACAATTTATTGATTTTATTTAAAAAAAAAAACCGACCTCTAAGATGGCCCTGATTTTTAGTTCAATTCCCCTTATGGGGAAACAGAATTCTTTTATTAATATAAAAAAAATTAAAATATGAAAACGCAATACTATATTTTAGGTAAATCACAATTCTTCTCTCAAATCGAAGTCTTCACTTTGTCATTTACTATTGCACAAATTTTTGGTAACGAAATTATAAACGCGGCAAATGTAATTTTGTTTTGATTATTGAATTTTGATTAAATACGTTCGCCTACGGGCATCGCGAAACGATTCGATTTGAATTCGATTATGTATATCGATGGAGAATTTCGTTTTAACTTACCTAATCACAAGTACAAGTATCACGTAATGTTGGCTAGTTGAAAATTCACTTGAAAATTATTATTTCACAAATTTTTTAGAAGCAAAAATGTTAAAACAAAACGAGATATTAGGTCTAACCCTAGCCACTGTGTATGATGTTGTGATACTTAGACTTTCTTTGTAACTGATGAAAGGCACTACGGCTTGCCGTGTTTTATAGGTTTTGAATGGAGAGCAAAGGCTACTTAGATCCGTAAAGGTTTTATGCTTTTATATCCCTATATCGACACAGGGTGGTCCTACAGGGTGTACATCTATATAGAGCTTGGAAAAAAAGCTAATCGATGGTAAAGAATTTTAGTGACGACAGAAATTTTAATTAATATTTTTTTTTTTTAATCAAATAATTGAATATCTGAAAATATCTTCTAGCTAAAGTATAATCAAATAATCGAAGACCTATTCAAAAAGGCACAGCCCACTTTTAAGTGAAGGATGGAAGGACTTTGTGAAGGATTTCATGGGGCGGAGCTACTGCCAGAGCCGCGAGCTATCCTTCCGACTATCCATCACAGTGCGTGATGGAACTCGGTGATTGATTTTGATTTTCGACTTTAGCCATCATCCACCCTGGTAATCCGGAACAAATCCAATCACTTCGCCGAATATTTCGCCGGCTAATGGAATTTTAACACAAATTAGTTGTATTGCTTAAATGCCAGCTCGTAATTTGGTAATGCCGAGTGCCAGGAACAGGCTACTCCCAGCTACAATCCAGAAATGAGGGGAAAAAGCCAAAAAGGACCAAGGACGAAAAGTTGACCTGCGGCATTTTGGTAATTACGACAGAAGCTGTGCGATGGACTCACCGCAAAAGCAATTTCTTTGCCTGGAGGCCAAGTTTCAGGACCTCACAAACCGCCCACCACCTACCGCCCACCGCTCACCAATCCCCAGCTAACGGTTGTTTGCTTAACCTGAACTCTCTCCACCCACCACCACCCACTGGCCATCTTCTTGTCCTGGCAATAAAATCAAATCAACAGGCAACAAGTGCTCCAGCCTTTCAGCTTCTTGTCCTTTTGCCCGCTCTCTCTTCTGCTTCTTCTTCTGCCAGGGTTGTCATCTCACGGAAAATGAAATCATTTAACCCGCAGGCCACAGCAAAACGAATCGAAAACGACCCAAAAACCGAAGCAGAACGTCGTATAAAAAGCGAAATAATATTGAACATGATTTATGCCATTGCACTTTGAGCTCAAGAAAAATATTTGGCCAGTAGAAGGATTCGAGTCAAAGGCAAAAAAAAATATATATTGAAAACCTGCGGCTAAATGTGAGCTTTTTGACAGGGTTGTGTGGGAAATGGTTTTCGATATAAATGCCTCGAATGTCTCGGAAAATCTTTATAAATTAAAAGCTTGCACCAAGTTACCCGGTACTTGCAATTCATCTCTTTTCGTATTTACCAAAAATTAATAATATTAATTACTTTATAGCCAATATTAATCAAGTCATAAAAATTGGAATAGCTAAATGCTGGAAAACGTCTCGATTTAATACTTAAAGCCTCGGACTTATTGCCGAAAAGACAATTGAAAAATTATGTTAATTTTCTGGGCTTTTATTTTATCTATTATTTTTGTTTGTTTTTTTTCTGCTTTTTTTTTGGCTCCGCAGGGATGCAGATGCAGAACTAGGAATAGAAGAAGAAACGAATCCTTTGGCCAGGAGGAGAGCGTGCCTCGAAAGCAATATGGAAAAATCTCGTAAACCCAAAGGGTTTCTTTGCATTCCGGCACGTTGGCAATTTATTTGCAGCTCCTGCTGCTTCTGCTCGTGTTTCTGTTTCTGATCCTGCTGCTTCTGCTCCTGCTCCTGCTCCTGTTGGCCAACTATTTAAAAACACACACAAACATAAAAATAGGGAGCGGGTGGAAAAAGCAGGAGCAGGAGCAGGAAAAGCGAAGGAAAACGGCGGCAAAATGCTGGAGAGCAGCAGCAGCTCCGTGATTAATGCCCGTCGTGGGCTTTTGTGCCTTCGTGTGCAAATTTCGTGTAATCTACTTTAAGGCCTGGGCATTGCATAATTCCTGGACCTCCATCAGCATCACCAGTGGCAGAAAGCAGCAGGAGCACCAGCAGCACCTCCATCGAATTAGCCGGCCAGGAGCTGCAGGATTTAGGTAGTGGCGAGGTCCTGCCGTCCGCTGCACAAGCTATGGAGTGTTATTAAAATCATATCTGACAAGCACATTTGTCTTGGCCATCCAAAGGAGTGGAGAATCTTCAGGTGAGCCTGGGCCAGGGCCAGGTCCAGGACCACTTGATTTCCACAGAATTAACCAGTCTTTAGCCTCCATTTGGTCAAAATCAAGTTAATATATTTATATAATTCGTGGTCTGGGAGACATTCTTTGATTAATAATTCTTTAATTTTGAAAGTTTCAACGATCTCAGGTACATCCTGATGTAATTCCTTAAAAAATGTCTCCCTTTTATTGAGTATTTTATTTCCACACATATTGAAAAAATGTAAGAGCAATCTCTAGCTAATGTTGCAAGTTGGAAGCCTGTAAAGCTTAAAAATTTGTTTGGTCCTTTGCTTTTATTTGCCACAAAAACCCGGGCGCTCAAAATTGAATCATGAACATTGAGGGTTGAGAGTTTAAGTGGAGCGTTTCCACGGGCGGATTGAAAAAGATTCGAAATCGTTTGGCCATCGTCAGGACTAAGTACCAAGGGCCAGGGACCAGGACATAAGCATAAAATTGTCAGGCAGGCACATAAACATTGGCAATATGGTGGACTTGCCACAAGAAAATTTCTGTAAAAAGGGGAGGGGTTGCGGTGCAGTGTCCTGTTTTGCGGTTTCCTCTTAGTGGTCGTAAACAATTTTACAGCCCAAACATTTGGCCGTGCTTTGTCCCCACTGTTTGCGTTTCTTCTCTTACTTTTATTTTATATTTTTATATTTATTGGCTTTGTATATTTAAAACAAAATGGCGCACACCATTTCAACGAGTGCTTAGCGCCATTCCAAGGCCACTTACATACCTTGCAAACGCCCAAGCTTTCTTAAAAAATATCACTGGAAACAAATTTTAGTGACGAAATTTTTAGAGAACATTCAACGATAAAACTTTGATGACGAAATGAAATTGAACCTTGAATTTAAGGGTTTCTTGGACTTAAAAGATTTTAAAATTAAAAGAATTTTCTGTCAGTGATCTTGGCCAAAAGTTGGTGACCAAGAAATGGTGGAGGGTCGAAGAAACGGCTGTCAGTGACGCTAAGTAGTTGGCTCAGACGGCAACTTTGGCTGGACTTGGACTTGGACTTGGACTTCGACTTCGACTTGGATTCAGACTCAGATCCAGATTTGTATTGGACTTTTAGCCCAGCTCCTTGTTGATTTTTTCAGCTTTTCTTTTCTTGCTTTTTGAAAAAGTTTTCGTCGAATTTATTTGCGTAAACGGCAGGCCAGGCCAATCTTTTTTGTAACTCCCCCTTCTTATTTTGAAGGACTTTAAAAAGCGTTAATTTATGCACGTCACTTTCAGTCGAATTAGACCAGATATGGTTAGGCATAAAGCCTGAGAAGTCTGAGAAGCCTCCACTTGGGAACGATTTCCGTTGAACAAGTGGGTTTTTCTTAATTTTCATTGTCCTTTTGAGTTCAGGAAAAGTCTATTTGGACTCTGCTGAATATCCTGTTATTCAAAAATGAGACTTAAAATGTCGCACTTAAACTTTGGTGACGAAATATAATTAAAACTTGATTAGGTCTTAGGTTTTCTTGGACATCAAATATGTAGACTACGAAATAGTTTGGAATTTAAGTTTAATTCTAGAACCTAGAACTGATATAGAGTTTCCTTCTATTTCGAAATATTTATTTAAATACAAAGACTATTGGTGAGGCTTTATTCAAATTTGGAGTGTTTTATTTTTATTTTTTGTTTATTATTGCCAAGCCATTTCCCATTCAAATTGACATTGAGCATATTGTAGGGCAGCCATTCCGGTTTCAGGACTTTGAATTACAGGACAATTCCCTGGCAAGTGTCAGCGCCTCCTGTCGCCTGTCTCCTGTCGGCTGTCGGCTGACTGCTGTCTGCCATCTCCCGTGCCCTTTCTTCTTTCTCTAGTCTACTTTCTATATTCTATATTCTATATTCACCATTCACATTCTCTTTTATTGCTTTTCACAACATTTACTGGGCGAAATGGAAAATAGAAGAGAGAGAGGAAAATGGGAAATGGGAAATGTAAATGAACAAAATGAGCTTCGAGCTTCGAACTGCGAACTGCGAGCTGCAAGCTTCTTCCGAAGCAACAGACAAAAATAAACAAAAATAAAATTGTCCAATTGCTAAGAAGTTGCCGGTTTCTATTGCCACAGTCATTTTCCTCATCGTTTGAAAATTTATTTTCGATTTCTATTCCATGGTATAAATGTATCCATCCCCTCCCTCATCATTGGCCTATCAATGTGCTCCGTGTTGACAGTGGCAATTGCTTGAATAAATAAAGCAGCCGGAATGCCAGAATCATCGAACCTTCCGGGCAAAGTCAATATACCATCACAGAGTATATAGAGAGTAAAAAAATACACCCACCCATCCACCCACTAGTCCGCCCACCCACACACACATGAGTTAGCGAATGCGAATGCGAATGCATTTCTCATATTTTTCAAATGAAATTTCATGCAGCGACTGTGAGAAATGAGCTTTCTTTTGACGGAGAGCCAAACAAATGGTCAACAGAGTGAGACAGCTAAGGGGGGAGTAGAAAGAGAAGGGAAGAAGTATTCCTTAACCCTACAAAATATAATAAATTATAAAGTTTATAGAGTTTTAAAGAAGATAAACCTAAGGGCTTGATGCCTATTTCGGAATATAGTTTCAAAGCTCTTTGAACTTATCGCGGATTCCTAAAGGGCTTGAATCGGATGCATCTGCGGCTATAAATAGCCCGAAAATCGGATGCCAGGCAGGCCAGGTCCTTTTTTTCGTCCTCCGCCCATTTTAAGCCGCTTACCCACCCCGCCTCTGTTTAATAAACATTTCGGGAATTCCATTCCATTCGATACGATTCGATGCGATTGGAGGTGCATTATTCACGGGGTGCGACGATTATGTTTATTTATTATGCCCTCCCTCAGTGCCGGAACAATGAAAATGGTTAACAAAAAGATATTTCAAAAAAACGACTTCCCACAATTAAAAAAATAGCTTAAAAGCAAAGGAATCAGACAGGAGGACAGTTGAAAATTCATGAAATTCAAAAGGAAACATTTTAAATAAACAAGGATAATGCAGATACTCTGATGGATGGTTGGATTTTCACAATGAATTTTAATCTAATATTTAAATTTTTTTTGTTGAGTTGCACTTAATAGTTGTGTTGAAATTTATTGACCGGAAATTATATGCAATTAATTCAAGTGCATATGCTTTGATAGTAATTTATGGCAATTACGGAATTAACTAAAAGTTGAGTGTAATTACATTTATAATTCTAATTTAATTAACCATTTAAGGAGATTTATTTGGCAATGTAATGAATTTTATTGAACAAAACAAAAAAAACAAAATGAACAAAAACAAAAAGTATCTATTATCAAATCAAATTTATTAAGAGAATCGCTTAACTTTTTCGATTTTATTTGGACTGAGAGGGGGAGGTAATAAAAAGTCCCACCGTATAGGGGGCTTGCCTTAACATCTGCAATTATATTTTTATGCTCAAACGCCTTTCGGCAGGTACACGCACACATGCATAATTCAAGGCTTACATGCACGTACACCTGCCAATATTTGATTTAAACACACACACATGCAGAGTCACACACTGGCACATAAATGTAAACGCTCACCTGTGCATTCAAGTTGAGAAAATCCCCTAGGGAGGAGACAAAAAATATCCCTATTTCATTGGAAATAAATAATGGGAAATATAACTTTTATCGAAATATCTAAAGTAAAATTTAATTATGTTCTCTACTCGATTAATATTAAACATTCCTTGCAAATTAAAATCCGCAACCATCGCTATTTATCACGCACATCCACAACGCACAACACGCACTCAGTTTGCATTAAGTTTGTATTATGCATTTTTGTTTGAACTTCTTTGGCGACGTTATTCCATTTTTTCCCTTCGGTTTCTCCTCGGTTCCACTTTAGTTTTTTTTGTATAATTTTTTTTTTTACAAAGCTTTTCCTTTGCTCTGTTCCAAAGCTCTCGTTTCTCCCTTGGCCCCATTGGCTCCACCAGCTTTTCAGATTGGAACTGGTATTTATTTAATGGCTCATACTTTTTGCCTCAGCCTGAAAAATAGTTATGGTGAGGGAAATCGGCACTAAGAAAAAATGTACCAACGAATTTGTGCCCTATAAGTTTATCATAACGAAAGATCAAAGATAGTTTTATGGAATGGCGTTTTTCTACACAAAACAATGAATTGTATTGTTGCTTTAATAACGAGATTTAATACCAAATATTTTTATTGGCGTATGTGCTTTCGTCACCAAAGTTTTAGCTCATTAAGACATTTTCTTTACGTGAAAAATTTAATAAAGTTTTACAATTTATAGAAAGAATGAATAATTAATTTATTTAAATTATAGTAACCATTCAATACAAATATATTTTGGTGAAAATACCTTCTTTTGTTCTGTAACGAATTTAAAATTCATTAGCTATTTGCCCTGTGTGGCGGAAAGCGTTGGCAGCTTGGCTTTAATCCATGACTCGATTGCCAACTTCGGCTCTTGGCCATAACTCACAGGTGCACATGGCACGGGCCAAATGAAATGAAATGAAATAATGAAAACAATTTCAACGCTCGTACATTGAACTGCAATCGATGGGTCGTCCCAGTGGGTGGGCATTCCCCCTCAAAAAAAAAAAAAAAAAACAAACCAAGGCAGAGTAGTCCCAAGAATAAACAAAACTCTCTGGGCAAAGACCTATTAGTTATGCTACATGGTTTTTATGGGTCTTAGGACTTAGCCACCGCAGGACAATCCAGACACGGATGCCAGGAATAAAGGGGTATGGGCAAAAAGAGTACAACAGCAACAAATCGGAGATGCCTAAATAGTTGCCTTTTTTACTAGAAATATATATATATATATATATATTAAAAATATAATATATTAAACAACAATTTGTCAAGGTGAGAATCGCACTCTGACCAATGGTTTTTTTTTTCGTAACCTTTCAAGAATATAGGCTGAGCATCTCTGATTTACCTGAAGAGGTTGGACTGGTCGTATGGCGCCCGATCCCTTCGATTAAAATCATGCTCTCGGTTGCCATTTTCCTCCGGTTTTTATCCCGCCCCTGACCTCTAAACTCATCTGGGGTTTTAGGCATCCAAGGCCTTCATTACATGGAAGGTTTATGGCAGACCGTGATTGCACATAAACTTACCTTTTGATGATGTCCGGCAGGGCGAACTTTAATTTGCTTTTATGCTCCTGCTATCCTCGCTATCTTCGCTATCCTGGATATCCTGGCCATCCTGGCCAAGAGGTTAATGGAAAAACATCCTGCGCAGCTAAAAAGAAGACCTTGAATTTGAGTTGTCGAAACTTTTATCGGGGAAACGTATAAAAGGATAGTGCCAGGAGATTATCGCATAAGTAAAATTGAATAACCGAAAGTTTAGTGACTTTTTATTGGCATATTAGAAATAACTTGGTTTTTCCTTTACAATGTGAAAATGTGATTTGTTTTTATTTTTATTATTATTTTTTAGGGAGAAAGTGCATCTTTCTCTTTGTGACAATCAAAACTTCAATGCAAATTATAAGAAATCGCTGGCACAAAGCAGACGCCAGCTTTGCCTTCTCTTCATCCTGGGAGGCATCCTTTTTGTCCCTTTTCGCCTTTTCCGTATCCTAGCTCGCTGGGTCCCATTTCCGCAAAATGTCACGTACAGTGAACAGCAGCAACATGTCCAAACATGCAACAAACTAAATGTTGCTCCTTTAAAGCTCCTACCACGCCCCCCGGCTTGCAGGACTCCCTGTGTCCTTTCGCTCGAATATCAAAGTACACAGCGGGCCATCACGCCAGCGCCGGAAGCCGTGCCACAATCGAAAAAAGCAAATATAAGCAAAAAACGCGGAACAGGCAAAAAGGACGAATCCAATGCGATGGCTCTATTGCAAATATGCAGCGAGGGCTGTCTCTAAAATTCTACACAAATCTTAATTTTTAAATTTTTTTGTTTAAGATTTAAATGCAGATTGGTAAAGAATTGATCCTAAATTCTTTTAAGGTACTTTGCTTGAGAATCGGAAAAGAATTGACCAATATGTGGGATCTGAAAGTGCCATATTTTCGACTTTCTTGACTTTTCTCATTTTTATAGGGGTTCCCCTGTAAAATTTTGAAAAAAATCGAAAAATTGTTTTGGTTTAAGATTGGAATGCAGATTGGTAGAGAATTGATCCTAAATTCTTTTAAGGTACTTCTCTCAAGAATCGGAGAATTGACCAAGATATGGGATCTGAAAGTGCCATATTTTCGACTTTCTTGACTTTTCTCATTTTTATAGGGGTTCCCCTGTAAAATTTTGAAAAAAATCGAAAAAAAAGTTTTGGTTTAAGATTTAAATGCAGATTTATAGAGAATCGATTCCCGATTCTTTTGAGGTAATTCGCTCAAAAATCGGATAAGAATTGACCAAGATATGGGATCTGAAAATGCCATATTTTCGACTTTCTTGACTTTTCTCATTTTTATAGGGGTTCCCCTGTAAAATTTTGAAAAAAATCGAAAAATTTTTTTGGTTTAAGATTTGAATGCAGATTTATAGAGAATTGATCCTCAATTCTTTTAAGGTACTTTGCTCAAGAATCGGATAAGAATTGACCAAGAAATGGGATCTGAAAGTGCCATATTTTCGACTTTCATGACTTTTCTCATTTTTATAGGGGTTCCCCTGTAAAATTTTGAAAAAAATCGAAAAATTTTTTTGGTTTAAGATTGGAATGCAAATTGGTAGAGAATTGATCCTAAATTCTTTTAAGGTACTTCTCTCAAGAATCGGATAAGAATTGACCAAGATATGGGATCTGAAAGTGCCATATTTTCGACTTTCTTGACTTTTCTCATTTTTATAGGGGTTCCCCTGTAAAATTTTGAAAAAAATCGAAAAAAAAGTTTTGGTTTAAGATTTAAATGCAGATTGGTAGAGAATCGATTCCCGATTCTTTTGAGGTAATTCGCTCAAAAATCGGATAAGAATTGACCAAGATATGGGATCTGAAAATGCCATATTTTCGACTTTCTTGACTTTTCTCATTTTTATAGGGGTTCCCCTGTAAAATTTTGAAAAAAATCGAAAAATTTTTTTGGTTTAAGATTTGAATGCAGATTTATAGAGAATTGATCCTCAATTCTTTTAAGGTACTTTGCTCGAGAATCGGATAAGAATTGACCAAGATATGGGATCTGAAAGTACCATATTTTCGACTTTCTTGACTTTTCCCATTTTTGAAGGGGTTTTCCCACTTAATTATACGATAATGAAAAATAATAAACTAAATAAATACACAACTAAAAAATATGTTAATTATTGTTCCTATTTTTCAATCCACCCTCGCTTTGTGTCAAAATCTTGAGATGTTCTTTTCCTTTTTGCGAGCTTGCTTTCACCTGGTTCCGCTACTTTTTGCTCCTTTTCCGCTTTCTATTCACTTTTTTTCTACTTTTTGGCCAAATCAAATGTCATCCGCCCGCGTATCGGCCACGCCCCTCGGCTAAGCGGGCGTGACGTCATAGCTGGTGATGAGCAAGGCGAGAAAAAAAAAACCGTAGAAAATCAGAATATAAATGCAGGGGAGAAAAAAGTAACACATTGCTTTCCATTTCCAACACACTTGAACATGCTTCCGCACTTAGGCGAATATGCGTGAAGGGTGCTGAAGGCGGTGCGGGGCGGGTGACGGTGGTAGGTGGGTGGTGGGTGGTGGGTTGGTAGCTTCCTGTGACATGCATTCCATCCCCCTCTGTCAAGTGTGCACTTCACACGCCTACTAAGGCTCAGATTACTTACTTAGTTTGCGTTTTAGTCTTAATGAAGCCCCGACATGGATGCGGGGGGTGCTAGTGGGGCGCCAAAGAGAGGGAGAGAGGAACGGTGGCGAAGAAAGCAGAGGAAGTTGACAGGAAGTAGTTGAGGCTGTCAACGGAAGGTCCTGTTAACTTTAAGGTTCCGATTTGTGTAGGAAGTTAACCAAAATGTATGCTGAAAGTAAAACATTGTCGGATAATTTCTGTGTTTAATCTCTTTTTTATGGCCTAGGAGAGGGTGTACATATTATTTATAAAAAACAAATATCCTTTTATTCTTTATTTGTTTTCTTGCAAGTTTTGGAAGCTTTGTACACTGCTTGCTGGCGTTAAGCAGTAACTAGTGTTAACGTTTTTTTAATGAAATTTAAAGCATACTTTTAAGATAACTTTATTTCTAAATAAATTACTTTTATTTTTTCTAATATTGCCGTTTTATTTAAATTCCAGGAACAAATTTACATAAAAGACCGATCCTATATATTCAATAATAAATTTGAAGCAAAGAACCTGCAGCTGTCGTTTGGAAATTTTAATTACTAAATGGAAAAAGTTAATTTATAGAGCTTTTAGCTTACTTGGCCAACAGCAAATAAATAAAATTAGTTTAAAGTTTATGCAATCAACAGATTTCCAGCTTAAAAGCCGAGATTAAACGGCAATCTCCGACTTGGACAGGACGGGACGAGCCCCAGGACAACTTTCTAATGGCTCCCCGAAAAGGAAATTTACATCAAACCATAATCGATTTAGTTTGTTTTTCTTGCAACAAGGACACACAGGAGACCCAGGATAATGGCTATGGCAACCTTCTGCCCCGCCCGAATATAAAGAGGGAAATCCGAAATCCGAAATCCAAAATCCTGAATCTTGAATCCAAAGAAGTGGCCCCAAGGTGCACGCAAAGCAATGCGCGGCTTGGCAGCTGAAAATTTAATTACATCACAATGCGAGTGGACTTTTCCAAGGGACGGATGGAGGACGGTGGAGGGTTGGAAAAACCAAGGAGGCGGGGCGTGGCAGGAGCAACGAGTCCGAGCCAAGACAGCGCCACATTTTCCACATTAACGAAATGCTTTTAATTGTGCACTTAACGCTCGTAAAATGTGATTTAATAGTTTCGGCGAATGCCAAAGGGCAGGACACGAAAAGGACGCAAAAGGACGAAAACAAACCAGCCAAGGGTATATGGCGAATATATGTCGTAAGAGGGGGAGAGAGGGAGGCGGAACCCTGGCTGGCCAGCGACGGAAGCAGAAGCGGAAGTGGAACTTGGCTGCGTTATAAGTTGGCGCAGTTCCTATTTAACCGCAACGCTCGGAAACACATTTGCACTGCAAGAAAACACCTTGTACTTGGTTGCAAAACCTCTGTTATTTTTACCCAGTAGAGAGGTAGAGGACATGTTTCTTTTCTCTCTGTGCAGCCGGAAGCCGCACAAACAGGCTGGCAAACTGACAGCCCAATTTGGGGCTGCATAGGTGCGAGCTTATCGGAGTCGCCATCGCCTGACTTTGGGGAATTCTCCGGCCGACGGCAATGGTGACCAAACAATAAAAGCCAACGATTTTGTGCTTTGTTGAGAGGAGGACGAGGAGGAGAGGTCTAAAACTCCGGGATAGGTAAGGGACTGAAATCAATACCAACTGGGTCACCATCACCGTCACCGTCAAACGGTTCCCCGTGCGGTCACTTAGCCAGGGGGCAAGTAGCCCGGAGCCAGGACATTAACAAGCGGCCAGGACTTGTTTGCTGGACTTGTTGGACAAGTGTCGCTCAGAGGAAAGGACATGGACTGATGCCGGCCAAATAGCAGGGACCCCAGCTGCTGGGGAATGTGCGGAAAACTGGCATGTCGGCAAAGAAGGAAATTACACAGCTGCCAATAACAAGATATCAATGCAAAAAGTACTTTCCCAGCCAGGCTAATTAAATTTGATGCAAAGGAAAGTTACAACAAAAAAGGGAAGGAAGGAAGGACACACTGACAATGAGCTTTAACTAATCTGGAGACTTTAAGATATCCATAACCGGTACTCACAGAAAGCTTAAAGTTTAAGGAAAAACACAGCAATCCATTCAAAATCAATCACTCCAAAATTTTCAAGCCTCTCCCTTTCAAAACAGGCACCTTTATTTCTAGATCTAGGATTTTAAATTCTGGACTCTGGAGAGGATTTAGGTCCGTGGCTAATGTCACGCTACATGTATGCCGATCACATCCTGGAAGCCTTCAATGTCTTCCATCGACCGATGCTCCTAGACGAAGTGGCCACCTACGTGGCTGAGATGGAAGCAAAGTCCGTGGACGAGGTTCGTTTGGCGGTGGATAACACACTGACCGCCGCGTGGCTGCACGGTTTCGTGGTCAAGGATGAGATGAATTTTATACTGGCCTGTGGTTATTGGGACGAGGACAATAAACGCTGTGCAAGAAGACAAAAACATCAAAAATTAAATGTGTTTCGCCATTAGTTAATCAAAATTTCAAAGATTTCAAGGATTGCATTTAATCTGGCTTCATTTTTAAGGCCATTATTGTCTTGAACAAGGACATTTTTATTGGACTCATTACCTTGGAATCATTAGCAATTCGGCCGATGTCTTTCAATTTCATCTAAATAATTTAATATTAATAGATTTGTAATAAGAAAAACAAAAAACGAATTCTCGGTGCCATAAATACTTTTTCTATTTCCTTTTAAAAATCATTTTTTATAGAAAATATCTGTAATTGTGAAATGCCGACTACGGGTTACCCCTTAGTTGAGAAGCTGGAACTCTATTTTATGAAAGAAGTATCCGGGTATCTTATAGCCATTCCAGTTTTTAAACGTTTACCTCAAAATTCTGTTCAGTGTCCCTTATTCTTTGGAATATTCAAGCCACAAGGGAATGCTGCGATGTTTTCGAGAGAAAAGCCGACATTTTATCTACGGCGAATGCTGCTATAACCAGTCCATTGATCGGAGCACAAACTGGAGGGTATTATGGCCATTAGACCAGAGACCTTAATACCCACGGAACAGGCCAACAAACAAGCAACCTTTCGGGGGCATGTGGAGAGCTTCAGTTTGGTTTGGGTTTGGCGCTCTCCACCTCCTGTGCTTTCCTTTGGGCCAAAACTCAAACCCAAACCCAAATTCAAACCCCCAACCTCCGTGTATACCCAATCTAATGCCAAGATGGAGCCAGGCGATTATTTCGTTTACATTTACATTTACATTTACACCAAATGCAGCTAAATTGGAGCGCCAGCCACTCCTTGGGAAACAAAATTGGAATCGGCCAGGACCTCCTCGAGTGTCTGACTCCTTTTGGCCCATTTAGTTGTTATTGTTGTTGGTCGTTTACCATTCGCATTCACTTCCAGATTTGTCATTTATGATAAGCGGGTCTCTTGCCTTGAAATAGCCACGGCCACGCCCCCAATTTACCGTCCATTTTGAAAGAGAATTGAGAAATTCCCAATGCATTCCTTTCATTCGTCTTTAAATGCAAATTTTCTTAAAGAATAATTTGGGGAAAATTTACGAGCAGGTCTTTAAGGACTAAAGAATCTTAGTTTTTAGTCATTTATTTATATTTTCTGTATTTTCTATAAGTTAAAGCATTACTAATCTAGATACTCTCGAAATCCTTATTGAACTTTAGTTAAAAATACATATACGATAACCCGGAAACAACTCCCGGAAACAATTGCATTTCCCCGCAGGTTGATCGGCTCAGAGGCGAAACGCATCCCCCGAAATGTGTCAAATTGCTTAGAAATATTCCAAGTTTCCAATCCCCCACACGGCTTACCCAATTCCATGGGCCTGCCCTAATGAAATTAGGCAAAAATCGATAAAACACCCAAACTTTGGCTTCGACTTTGACTAATGAAATTCCACAAATGTAAGTCATGTAAGTCGAAATGCAAAATGCCAAATAAAATAATTACTTCGATTCGAAGAGAGCTTCAATCGAGAGATTTAAGTAGGAGAAAAAAACACAAAATAAGTAGATGATTAGGCTTCATTTCTGTTTTTTGGCTTTTGGCACAAGGCACAAGGATGTCAAGTTCAGATACTTTTTCAGATATTTAATGATGCCTGCGTTTAACGATTTGAATTTGTTCTTGGAGAGCTCCAATCGCTCCATAATGGTGAAAAATGGCAGGGAATTGGAATTGGACTTGGATGAAGTATGCAAAAAAGTTGGCAATTAATTCTAATCAATTATTGAATGATTGAGGGTACTTGAAAAGTACTTTGTTGTTGTCTAAAATATTATATTTATTCGGAATTTAAAGATTCGTTGAATATTCATTTTCCAACTAAATCAGTAAATCTTTTTAAATGGCACAAAACTGAGTTTTTTTTTGAACTTTGGAACATTTCCCCCTCGCAGAATAGTCCAGCCAGAGCTGGACGAAAAAAGTGGCCAAAACCAAATGCGCCAAATCAACGATCCATTTGGGGTCAGGGGTCAGGAAACGGGGCAAGTGAAAATTAACGTTGGCATTGTGGGGATAAATAGAGGGGAAAAAAAATAAGAAAATAAGAGGAAAATCATGAGAGAGGGGGAGTGGCCAAAAGCGGCGATGGGTAAGAGGAAAATGGAGGCATTACATAGGGCTTTTCGGTTCAGGTTCCCCATTGTCCGGCACTTGATTGAAGCGTTTGTTGTGGCCAACTCCGGAATGGCCCAAAGACCGAAAGGGAAGCGCCAAATGGCAAATGCCATTGCCATTGCCATGGACAGGGGAAATGGCTGAATAGCATTGAATATTTAGAAAACAAATTAATTTAATAATAAAAATGTGATTTTTTAAAGTCATATTCAAGAGATAGAACTCTAAACCGAACCCGGACATCAGCTCCTTTAATGAAGTTTTCAATTGGGTGCCTTTGCATGTTCTCTCCCTGATTTGTGTTTTGGGCGGTACAAAGTCCGAGCTCCATCCTCCATCCTCCATACTCCATCCTCCCTTCGAAAACACAAAACCAACGCCCCTGGCATTTCAAATGTGCCCAGCACAAAGGGCAGCGAATTGGCAAATATGCTTTGACACACACCGGAGCAGATACAGGATCCAAAATCCAGAATACCGACTCCGAAGTCCAGAGACCAGCAGTCCTGTAGTCCAGGAGTCCGGGACTCCAGCAGTCCAGTAAGTCCAGCAGTCCTGCAATCCTGCAGTCCGGCAGCCCAGGATGCGCCGAAAAGTATGCTGCATTCGCAAATGAATCGAAATCCCAGATTGCTGGTTTCGGGTTTGAAAGCTCAATAGGTGGGTAGTACGATAGGGTAATCGTCCCGGAAATAATGCCAAATCAAAAACACGCTTAAAGAGCGCTTTGCTAAATGAGCCGCAATGAAAACCAGGAACCTCCACACAAATTCGTATAGAAAAGCAAATAGAAAATCATAGAGAAATATTAGATACCCTTTAAATAATAATAATAAAAAGTCAAAAAAGCAACAAAAATATTGCTCATACGCCATGTGGGTTAAGAAAAAATTAAGGAAGAAAGGTTTCCCATTTCAAAATGAGCTTTAAAACAATGAATTACATTTAATTTGAAGAAGTTTTAATTATTCTATTAATTTTCTTGAATTTTAAGACATTCTTCGAAGGTTTAGGAAAAATATTACTCATACGCCTCGTAAGACATTTATTATTTAGAGAAGTTCTTTATTTATTTTAAAGCAGAATCATCGGCCAGCAGAATTTCTCGGCGGAGATGAGTATCTTGGCACCGGAATCCTTGAACTTTTCCAAAATATCTTCCAAAGAAGCTGTGATTACCACATCGTAGATGAAAATATATAAATAATATTAAGGAAATGTATATTTTGTTGGGGTTTATATATATTTCTCACCTGTCTGTAAAGAGTATAATCTTTTCGGGATCGTTTTTGAAAGGAGCTATCTCTTTGCGCAGAAGAGTCAGCTTGAAACCGCCTCCGGGATGCTGCATATCTTCTCCAAGGGTGGTCACCTGTTTAAGAAATGTTTTTTATGTACATAAAGATTGAATTGCGATCTGAATTGTAATCTGAATTGTAAATATTTGATGGCCCATCTTAACTGGATTGCGACACCTTCAGGTTAAAAACTTGATATCCAAACTATGGTGTCGAGACTTTATGAATTCATTTCCAGCCGGTTGCGATTTGATATTTGATCTTTTAAAGATAATTTTAATCCGCGGGTTAAGTATTTAGACATATGTACTTATGTTTCTCAAAAGATTATATCTGTCTTGGGAATTGGTTGAGTTATAAATTTTTTTATTATTTAATTAACTTTTAGAAACTAGAACTTTAGAGAAAAAAAAAAAAAAAAAAATTATCACTTGAAAAATTTTTCCCAAGCAGCGACCTTCTATTTATAGGTAAACCACGTACCACAACAGGTTGAGAATTATAACTTGGGGGATTACATTTATAGCTTATTTAATAATAGTAATAAAAAAAAAACAAAAAACAAAAAAAAATTATCACTTGAAAAATTTTTCCCAAGCAGCGACCTTCTATTTATAGGTAAACCACGTACCAGAACTGGTTGAGAATTATAACAATTGGGGATAACATTTGAAGGCCCCAACGGTAATTTTTCGTAGGATTTCCAAACTGAAGTATAATTTTCACCTCTTGGTCAAAACTAAAAATTGGAAAAATAAAATTGGCCAATTTTACATGGATTTTTGGCCAAAAATCAATATTTTTTTACACTAAAATGCAAATATTTAAGCCCTTTCGCAACCGATCGGGAAACGGAGTACCATTCCGGAATAAGGGGATCAAGATCCTCCCAAGTGTATTACAAGATTGAAAAAATCGGATGGATTTCCTTTAAAAATGTTTAAAAATCCATGGGGAGGACACTATTGCCCCTTGCGAAGGGTATATCTTTGCCAATTTTCAACCAATTCCTAAGCGGGATACCTTAAACGATTTGTATATCGATTCTCTATGTATGTAGACATATTTATGTTTCTGAAAAGATTCTGGCAACAAGTCCACGAATGTTTGCTACACCCTAAAACGAAGAACGCCACCAGCAGTGCTCATTGACGACACCCCTGTGGATCCGGGGGTTTTAAGATACCCTGAAACTTAAGCTACAAATATTTCATTTTTTAAATAGTTTATTTTCCTTTAAAGTTCCCTTCTATGGGTTTAGGCCTTTCGAAATCCTTTCCTGATCTCTACTGCCCAAAATTTCTCAATTTCCACTTCGTTTCGATGAAAGCCAATTAGAATCTCGTTTTGGCATCAATTCAGTTTTGATTTTGAATTTAGTTTTCGAATTTATGATTTAGGGAAATTATGTTTTAGGTCCTTAGCCTTAGCTGTCAGAAAAAATTAAATTTGTTTCCGAAATGTCAGAGAAGGAAACTAATTAAAATCTGTCAGTTTAATAAAATATATCCAAACCTTAAACCCTCCACCCAAAAATATAGTTTCAAAATAAAACTCGATGATTTGGTCTGATCTGATGGTTGGTTACATATAATATATATCTAAATATTATTTCCACATGATTGCATTGTCTCGTCTTCCGTTTACGGCTTCATAACACTAATCTAGTCCTAAATGCCCCCGATGTATAATACTAAAAAAATAAATGATTACTCCTGATCCTGATTGCGGTTCAGATCCAGATTATGGTCCTGGTCCTGGTCCTGGTCCTCGTTGAGATCCAAACGGGAAAGCGGTACCTCGAAGGATCGCCGCATTTGTCGCATTTGTCGAGCAGCACCACCATCGTCCCCGCCAGCGTCCGGAATTGAGGTGGAGATGGAAGCGTTTGCCATCTCAGTCGTGAATCGCTGATGCGTCTGGCGCAGCAACAACTGAATAAGGCGTACATGGATCTGGGAGCGCTGGACGCGACGAGCAAAGTCCGCCATGTGGGCACGATGGGCGGCCGCCAATCGCCGGAGCTCGCACATCCGTTCAATGTCCCGGTCGACAGCTCGACGGGCGGTGCGTGCCAGTATACGCTCCGGTTCGGTGACCACCACCATCTCCAAATTGAGGTAGCCCCGTCGCAGCTGCCCGAGCAGTTCCAGCACGGCCTCAATGTCCGCTTCCTTGTTCGGCACACTGGCCGATGTTGAGGGGCACGACGCCGTTTCCTCCGTATCCTTCCGATTGTTTGAATTCATACTACAAATTTTTTAATTTATTTTTTTTTTTTACTTAAAAGCCAAAAATAAAATTCTAAAAATCTCGCAATACTACAAATTTGGAATCTGGTCTGAACGCTTTACTGCTCTGGACTCGAATGACTCTACTCGGTGTGAGTCTAGCCTACATTGGGTTGAATGCCTTGTCAAAGGCGACTTTGTTTAACATTTTTCCAATTATATTTTTCTACAAAAAAAAAAAAGAGTACATTTAAAGCGCATAATTTACAGAATACTTTAATAGTTGAATTGGTGAATGAAAAATTCCGTTTATAGCCAGTCGTATCACATGGTCTGGCTTTTAATGGGACTCCAAGCTTCT
The DNA here is from genome assembly GCA_035047325.1 of Drosophila vallismaia. NCBI lineage: Eukaryota > Metazoa > Arthropoda > Insecta > Diptera > Drosophilidae > Drosophila > Drosophila vallismaia. The sequence continues at coordinate 5,577,714 of JAWNPU010000025.1, read as the reverse complement.
CCGCTCGAGGGAGGGGCAGGCCAGCAGGATGCCAAGTGGTAGGAGCAGGAGCAGGAGCAGCAGGAGCGGCAGGGACAAGCAGACAGTCGACGCGGGGGCAATTAAAAATTTATTGAAAATTGATTTTTATGCGCTCATCCCCAATGGCCGTTGCAGTCGCAGTCGCAGTCGCAGTTTCAGTTGCAACATGAAACCATCAACCTGCAACGTTCAGTCCCATCCAGTTTGTCGCATCCCCAGTGGTCAGTGGCATATCCCCATCCGCCAACTGTCAACGTTCTCTGCCGTCCAGACTGCAGCCTCCAACGCCGTCCTCAAACTCATTCGCCTGCACATCCTGCTGTTTCTCTGCATTCCTGGTCCTGCTGTCCTCATTCCCTTTTACGAGTTAATTGGGAACGTTTAAAAAATTTCCATAATTTCGCGGTGACTGTTTGCTCGGGACTTGGTGGTAGGCTGGCGCTGTCGCTGTCGCTGGCACTGGCTCTCGTTTGTGTTGGAATTCCTCTTTCATATTGAATCTAAAAATTAAAAATTCGTATACACATTGCAGGATAAATTTAATTATTAAATATATGTACGGCTTGTTGGGCTTTAAAACGTTGCATTCGTATAAATTTGGACCAGAAAGTATATATATTTCATGTGAATGCAATGTTAAAGGTTTCTTTTTGAATATTATCAAACTAGTCCATGGGTTTTTCTTAAGATTACTGAGATTTAATTTATTTAAAAGACAAATTCTTCAACATACTTATTTTCTTATACTGTCTTAATTGGCTGCTGCTTCTCCACCGTCTTCACCGACGTCCTCGTCGCGATTCGGCAGCTGCTTTCCTGAAACGATTGTGCGATCCAGCGCCAAATTGCTTGCCAGCTGCCAGAAGCGCCGTGGAGCCCACCACCTCGTCCTTCTCGGGCAGATGGGCCACGTGCAAAATGTCGTACAGCAGCTTGCCGCCCTCCTGCGACTGCAGCACGTCCTCCAGCTCCTTTTGGGTGCGCAGCAGCAGTTGCCGCAGACTTCCGCCCTTACGCACCAGGCCGTGTATGTTCCGGGTATTGACGCCCGGCAGCCGGAGCAGAAAATCGTAGATGCCACTGTTAAAGTGCAATTGCTCGCCAGCCGTTGGCTCTTCGCTGCCCAGGGCCACCGCCTGCTGGGGATCCGGCTCGGGCTTACCCAACTTCAGCTCCTCGAATAGCTGGGCGGTGGCATAGGGACTGGGCGACCAAATCAGTCGGAGTCGGGGAAAGTGCAGTGTCAGCAGCTGCAGCTTCTGGACAATGTCAGCGTTGGCGGTGGTCGTCTGCTGGGACAGCATAAACTTGCCCTGGAGGTGGAAGGGCTTGTTTTGGTCGAACTCGATCAGGAGAATCGGCTTGGCGTAGTGGCGCTGCATCTGGACGCACTGGTTGTAGAGTCGTCCCGAGTTCAGAGAACCAATCAGATCCGATATGGACTTGCGTTCGACACACACCTCCGGTGTCAGGATATAGTCCCCAATGGATATGGTCAGCGGCAGGACCTCCAGGCCACGCTTGTGGATTAGACAGGGCAGATCCGAGCGAAACTCTCGCATGTCCACTATCACCTTGGCCGTTTCGCTGGTGGTTTTCGTTGCCTGGCCACCAGCACGCCGGCTCTGGGCGTTGTCTTCGACGAGCTCGTCATCGTACTTTTTGTACAGAATAAAGGCTTCATCCGTTTTGCCGTCTTGGTACTCCGGAATCACCATTTTCTAATTGGAGGAGGGAGAAGATTGTTAAACATAAAATTAAATACTTGTAGTTAGAATCCCAACCGGGATACCTACACTTTTGGTGTCAATGATTAGTTCAAAGGCCGCCTTCTCCCTGCGTAAACTGGTCAAGTAGGCCTGCTCCTCCACGGTCCGAGCATGGATAAGGAAGTACACCTTCATGCGATCGGCGGGTGGAAGACGACGACGTGCCTCGAAGACTTCCAGTTGCCGTATGGCTGTCACATTCGTGTTATACATGACCACATAGTGCGGTTGTAGCTGCTCCAGAATGTGCTCCAGAGCCATGGAACCCTCCCGTTCCGTCTTGAAAGTCTGCAGACAGATGTAGGGTTGATGCGGAACCGCCGCCAAGGCCGCCGTCACATCGAACTGCTCCAGTTCGGGTATGGTCTCGAATATAGAGGCATCTGGATCCGGTTTGACATCCGCTGCCGTTGCCGCCTCCACCAAACCCATCTGCTCCACTGACTGAGTCATGGTCAGCATGTAGCTCTCCTCGTAATGCTGCGCCTCGGCGTCGTGTTCGCTGAGCAGCTGGGCCAGCTCATCCAGTGCACCCGGCGGTGGCTGCGAACTGGCCACTTCCTGTTTCAGGGCTTCGCTTTTAACAGGCTGAGAACAGGCCGTCTTGGACTGGCTCTCCTTGGCGTATTTATCACTTAATTTCCCGACGGGCACCTCGTGCTGCAGGGCCTGCTGGAGCAGGAACCGTGGGCCGCCCTGGGTGAGGTACTGCTTCAGCTGGTGACAGGTGCGAGCATCCTGGCAGAGGATCAAAACCTTGGGCTGTTCTGTGCGTCGACACCGCCGCATATCCCCGGGCACATCCTGGGTTAACAGTTCTGTGAGTGGTTGCCATTTGGGGCAGGGTTCCGGCTCAAATTCTTCGATTAATAAGAAAGTTATTATTGAAGGAGACTATCTGGATCGAGGCCTAAATGCTCACCCTGCTGGCCATTGAAGACGCGTTGCTTGGATATAGTAAAGATCTGCTCGGCGGCATCCAACAGGGTCCAGCCGGAGTTACTCAAGGCATACTCCTTGCTGCGATACCGCTTCATCAGCGCATAAGCACTAACAGGATCGTGGTACATGGTGGAGCTGAAATTGGCCACCAAAATATAAGAAAAAACTTTAAAAGAAAATGGGCGAGAAAAAACCCACATCATCAAGCTGCGGAGAATCTTCAGATCGGCAACAATAAGCTTGGTCTGGGAGTTGAGCTGATGCCAGATGCAGTCCAGTTGGGCCTGCAGGATCTTGTGGAACTTTTTCGTGACACAATTCTCGACGGTGACCGCCTCCATGTCCACCGTTCGATTAATGCGCTTGATCTCGCGCACCAAGAAGTTCATAATGTCCAGAATGTGTGTCTGTATGGAGGTCTGACTCTGGCTGAGCGGCACATGAAGCTCTATGGTCTGCGCCTGCCACGGATGCAGGGCATTGCGCACCGTGGCGTGGAATCTTGGCCAGATGAACAAGTTCTTGACGAACAAATTGCGCATGGTGCGCTCGACGTGGGAATAGCCAATGGTGAAGGCCTCTGGACTGCTGGAGAATGCCTTGATAAATCCCGTCTTGTTCTTTTGTCGATAGAGCCGCAGGGCAAAGGCCTCCTGGCAGCTCTCGATGATGGTGTGGGCCCGCAGGACTATGATGCCGCTGATCAGCTCGATGGGAATGCGCTGCTTGAGCAGATCCACTACCAAGATGCGTGTGCTGACGAACTGCAGGCCTCCTTCCAAGTAAACACGCTCCCTTGCAAGTTTTTCAAAATGAATTAAAGGGAGAAGGAAATAGAAATGGCTTGGGAAGTTGGTTTACCTCTCTGTGGCGGTGCTGGCTACGTCGTGGACGTACTTTGGTTCCATCTTAGACTTGTAGTACTGCTCCTCCCAGTCGGAACTGTTTATGACCAGCACCAAGTTCCCGGCATCGCTGAAGGCCTTTAGGAGATTAATCAGAACGCGTTCATAGCTCAATCCTCTGAGAATTCATTTTTAATACAATAAGAAATCGGTTGTTTGCTTATTTGACGATGATATACATACTTGGCGCACACCACCAGCCCGTCCTCATGGACCAGGTCCAGGAACATCTGCTTTTCATACTCCAGGAGCACCACATCCTTGCGCATCAAGTACTCCTCGGCGGTTACGATGTTGGCCAGTTCATCGTCCTCCTGCTGGGCGGCGCTTGTCTCCAATAGCTTGGCGGTGTCTGTCTCTACGGGATCTGCCTCTATGGGAGGTGTCTCCTCGATTTCCGAATCTGCTGCGGCATCGGCCATAATTCGAGGATTTCACAAGCTTGCCGGTCGCAAAGCTTGCCGGTTCAAGCAGCTGTTGGCGGTTCGGATATAGTGCTGCCGGATCTGCAAAAAAAAATGTCTAAGTTACCGCGACAAAATTAAGCTTATTTATAAAGATATTAAAATGTTTTTGATCTTGGGTAAATATTCCAAGAAACAGTTACACTTAAATGAATTTATAAGAAAATTAAATGCATTTACTAAGATGAAAACAAGAAACCGGTTCGAAGATAGGGCTGCCGGATGGGGAAAAAATGTTTAGGTTACCGCGACAAAATTAAGCTTAATTACAAAGATATTAAAATGTTTAAGATATTCGGAACAAATATTCCAAGAAGTTTACAAGAAAATTAAATGCATTTACTAAGATGAAAACACAAAATCTGTTTTAAAATTTTCAAAATAACTCAAGTACAACTGAATAGTGTAAAGTTAAAACTAGTCTTTAATATGTTTAATAGGTTAAAGTTATTTTAAAACGTAAAATTACCCTAGTAGGCTGGCGCGATAGTATAGTAGGCTTGCGCGAAAAAATTTCAACTTTTTTGACAGATACGGTGACACTGACAGCCTGTCAGACAAGCACGTGCCAAAGTGGTTTAAATATTTGGGGAATAATTCATTTCGTTCCGAGACGTTCGCCTGGCTAGTCAGTATTTCGTTAGCAGCTCCTCCGTATTTAACGAGTGTAACAAAATTCCAGTGGTTTTTGTAAATTGCCTAATTTAAAATCGAGCGTTATGTCCCGCAATCCACGGGACGCTGCTCCGGCAATTGACGCTGCTCCGTCAGCGTCGAAAGCTTCTAAGAGCAATGGTAAGCCACAAGCCAACGGTAGCGCCAAGAACGATCCCCAGCTGGGAAAGAATAAGTCAAAGAAGGCGCCCAACTTGGACAATCTGGTCGACGAGCTGTACGACACTGATAGCAACCAAGGCATGTCCCAGAAGCAGCAACGCAAGAAGCTCCACGAATATCTCGCCGCCAAGGTGCAGGGCACTGGCGCCACCAGCAGCAGCGAAGGAAATTCATTATCCGATTCGTCCTACTCCGATGAAAGCAGCGAGAGCGAAGTCGATGACATGTCCTCGATAACCAGCTCCTCATCGAACTCGTCCAACTCATCCAAGTCATCCGAAAGCGACATGACCGAGTACACATTGAGCAGCTCCACTCCGGAGATACCGTCGAGCACCAAGACCAAATCGTTGGCCGCCAGAGCCACAGATCGCCGTCGTCGCACCATTGCCACTGCCGAAGATGCCAACAACAACAAGCAGCTGGCCGTTAATAAGAATCAAAATGCAATCGAAGAAGCTTCCCCGATTCCGGGCCATCCACGCATCCAGCGTCGCGTCACCCTGGCCGGCGGTCTGGTCCACACCAGCCCCGTATTGAACGAGTCGGGCGCCCTTCACTGTCCATTGAAGCGCAAATCGGTGGCCTCATGTCCTCTGCCGACCAAGACCAGGACTCCGAATCCCACCGAGACATTGAAGGTGCCGAAGGCAAGGATCTCAGCCGGCGCTGCAGTGTCACCGCGCCTTATTGATGTTCCAAAGACTGCTGGCAACGGAATGGGTAATACCTTCAGTGATCCAATCGTAAAGACCAAAGATGCAAAGGCCAGTGACACCGTAACTGCAAAGCCTGGCACCTCCGCCGCTGTAAAGCCTGGAACCTCCGCCGCTGTAAAGCCTGGAACCTCCGCCGCTGTAAAGCCTGGAACTTCCGCCGCTGTAAAGCCTGGAACCTCTGCCGCTGAAAAGCCTGGAACCTCCGCCGCTGTAAAGCCTGGAACCTCCATTGCTGCCAAGACTGGCACCTCCATTGCTGCCAAGACTGGCACCTCCGCTGCCGCAAAGATCAGCCTCTTCGCCGCTGCCAAGACCGATACCTCCGCCGCTGCAAAGCCCAGCACTTCCGGCGCTGCAAAGAGAAGCAGCTCCGCCAATGCCAAGTCCAGTGAGATGGCCATTGCAATGCCCAGTACCTCCGGAGCTGCAAAGAGAAGCACCTCCGCCAATGCCAAGTCCAGTGACATCGCCATTACAAAGTCCAAAGAGTCGGGCAAGCCAAGTGACTCCGCCAAATCCAATTCAAATTCAAAAATAGACGACATCGATAGCGCCGAGGACGATGACGGTCCCAGCACCAGTACAGCGGTCGCAGCTCTTGAGGATCCTAAGTCAAAGAAGACCAAAGAGCCGCACAAGGCAAACAGTATTGAGGAGGGACGGCGCATCCTGCAGTGGCTCTTGAATCCCGTCCAGACCGTCGAATTTTTCGATAGTTTCTGGGAGAAGAATGCGTGCCAGGTGCAGCGCCAGAATTCCACCTACTTTTCCGAACTGATTTCGTTCGCGATGATTGATGAGATGCTATTGCGCCACCACCTGGAGTTTACCACCAACATTGATGTGACCACCTATAAGGATGGCCAGCGCGAGACCCTGAACCCGGAGGGCAGGGCCACACCGCCGACCGTATGGAGTTTCTACGGAGAGGGGTGCAGCATCCGCATTTTGAACCCATCGACCTACCTGGCCGGATTGCGTCAGGTGTGCACCATGCTGCAGGAGTTCTTCCATTGCCTGGTCGGGGCTAATGTCTACTTGACGCCGCCAAACAGCCAGGGATTCGCTCCCCACTACGATGACATCGAGGCGTTCGTGATCCAGGTGGAGGGACGCAAGCGCTGGCGCTTGTATATGCCGCTCAAGCCGACCGATATGCTGGCGCGCCAGTCATCCGGCAACTACGACCAAGACGATCTGGACGAGCCGATCTTCGATGAGGTCTTGGAGGCCGGAGACGTGCTCTACTTCCCCAGGGGAACCGTTCACCAGGCCATCACCGAAAAAGACCAGCACTCGCTGCACATTACCCTTAGTGTCTACCAGAAGCAAGCTTATGCAGATCTCCTCGAGAATCTGATGCCGATGGTGCTCCAGAACGCCATCCAGCAAAAGGTGGCTATGCGCCGCGGTCTGCCGCTGCACACCTGGCAGAATCTGGGACTGGCCCATGGCGGCACCGAGGGTCGTTCGCGCTTGAAGTTAATCCATGGTATTCAGCAGATGGTACAGAAGTATCTGATACCCTCCGAAGAGCAGATCGATGCGGCCGTCGACCAAATGGCCAAGAAGTTCCAGCACGAGGCTCTGCCTCCGACCATTCTGCCCGAGGAGCGTGTCCGCACCGTGTTCGGGTCGCGTAGTGAGACAAATGCCCAGGGCGTGTGCCTTTGTGACTACGAAATCACCGACGAGACCTCCGTTCGCCTGCTCCGGGCCAACATCTTGCGCCTGCTGGCCGATGACGGCGTCCTTCGCCTCTACTACTATGTCGATAATGCTTTGGAGTACTGCAAGTACGAGCCCAACTTCATGGAGATCGATCCGTCCGAGGCCGCTGCCGTCGAAATGATAATGCACGCCTATCCGGCCTATGTTAAGGTGGGCCAGTTGCCGCTCGCCACCGAGGATCGTCGTCTGGATGTGGCCACGGCCTTGTGGGAGCGCGGTCTTCTCATGACCGAGAAACCCTTCAAGTAATCTGCTCCGCTCCTTCCATAGCGGCTTAGCTGACTTTGCTCTTTTGGTGGATCCAAAGGGGCCTAGAGTCAGGAACATACGGGAGAGAGGAAGAAGAATGAAACACCAACCACCAAGCACCAAGCACCAAGCACAAGTCCCAAGGACAACTATCATTTTAATCATTTTATCGGAATATTATCCTTTTGTTTTTTTGTAATCCTTAACCTAGCACTCGATCCGCAAAATTTCCACGTTTTGTGGCTTGTTTCGCCAAGCAGCGGTCAATAAAACAATAAAACAATTTGGTAGTTTGTTTTTTTTTTTTTAATAATTGGATAACTAGAAAGCGGGCTTGAAAGGATTAGGCGCTGCGGATTTTTTTGCGTTCGCGATACAGACTCTCCTTTTGTACTGAAAACATAGGACATTTAGCTGAGGTAAAGGAAGCCTTTGCCATTACTTACTGTAAGGATCAAAGCGAATGATTTCCAATTTGTCCGCCAAACGTTCTCGGAAGGCATTGTACTGGTGTCCACTGACCACGCTCTCCAGGACGACCATTATGCGCCTGCAAAGGGTTTTGATTTGTGTCAAATCGAGATTTTACTTAAATGGCAAAGCCTACTCACTTGCTTTTCACCTTCTTCAGCAGAACGTTTGTCAGACGCATTTTGATTCAATAAATCAGGAAAATATAGGAAAACACCGCAAATTGTTGTGCAAGTGAAACAGATTGGGGGAACAGGTGATGGTGTTATCGATTACTACAATCGATAGTGCTGCCAGATTGGGGATGTCAGATGTTTTAAGGGAATGCCTTTTTCTGAGCGGTCATTTTAAAACTTATTGAGCAAAATATACTATTTTTTATTTATTAATTTGTTCATTTGATAACTATGTTTAATTTGATTAAAATCACAAGGTTGTTTAACCTTTAGTCGAATTTTGGCGGTCAAATTCAAATTCATAAGTACTGGAAAGCTCGCTAAAAAAGTGTTGGAAAGCATATTTATCAAGCTCCTGTTGTTTTTTATTACTTGCTTCGGCCAAGTCTTCTGGGAGCAGGGCTCCTCTTTATTATCAGATGTTTGCATCAATGTTTGTAAACATCTTGCACAAATAAATAAACGATCCTCAGAGGAGTGTAGGGAACGGGATCTAGCTTGTCCAGGCGAGTCTAAAAGGCGGGAGCAACCACCTGCCCATCACCTGCCCGCCCGGCAATGGCGTCTGGCAAATATAATCCGGTGGACAGCGGGCAGAGTAACCGCCTAGCCGTTTGCCTCATCCACTTTGTCCTGGCCATCACATCCGGCTGGGGCCTGAAGAGGAGCACCGGCCGCCAGGCGATGGCAGCATTCGGTATATTCTTTGGCCACAGCTTGCTCTGCTTGCTGCGGCACACGCACCCGAATCCGGGCCAGATGCAGCGCCTTTTGTGCGACAAGTCCCGGCGCTATTCCTCCGTGCTCTTCGTCACCCTGATTGTGGGTGAACTGCAAGTGAGTAGTGGTCACCAGGTGGACGTAGGACATCCTAGTTTCTAATCAAGTAACCTTTTTCGAAGGTCATCAATCCGTCAACAAAGATTGGCGACTTCTTTGGCGCTGGTTGGGAGCTCCTGGCTTTCGGTCTCTGGACCGGCACCCTGGCCCTGGCCATTGGAAGCCTCTGGACAGGCGGCAATCGAGGCAGCTCCATAGGTGCCGGCTTCGTCAAACTGGATGCCGCCCACTTGGGTCTGTGCGTCGTGTGGAACGTTCGTTGTCTATGGTACATTGCCCTGGTGGACGAGCACTGGTGGTCACTGGGCCTGGCGTTGCTCGTTCTGATGAATCACTTCATTCTGTGGCGCTTGCCGTTGCACTTCAATATCAGCCAACTGGAGGTGGGCACCGTGGGCATGTGTTTCACCACGATTTTCGCCCTGAACGCCATCCAGGAGCAGTTAGAGGCGGTGGCCAGTGGATCTAGGCATGTGCCGGGTATCTAGGTTATTTAGGATATCTAGGGTATCTAGGCAACCGGGGCAGGTTTCCCGATTATCCCTAACCTACTGCAATGTTTCTGTTACCTTAAAAACTTATATATTTTTTACATATTTTGTACAAAACGATGACATCACACATGCAACTTGGCAGCTAGTCTTTTTTGTTTTATATAAAAACTTTCTACTTGAATGTATTTTAACATTTCAAGAATTTGTCAGAATGGAAACGGGTTGTCCCGATTTACAATAATATAAGTTGATCAATAAACTTGTATAGTGAAAAAAAAAAGTCAATAAAATTGAATAAATTAAGTGTTTTTTGCAAAACGTCTGTGACTTTTTATTTTGAGAACGTTTATTTTCAGTAAAAATTAAGGTCGGTTTCATACAAAATATAAAGTAAATGAATTTCTGATACAAGACAAACGTCTCTCGACAACAACTTTAGAATACACACTTTTATTTTAAATATATTTTATATTCTCTATGTTTTTTTTTATTACATATTGATCTGGGCTCGGGAGCAGCTCGACTCTCGCCCCTCGACAAGCCCACTCCTCCGAGGGTTAAGGAAAATTAAAGTAGCTACGACAATTACGAATTATGAACTTAAATTAAACAGATAATGTATACATATATATATATATATCGAGAGAGAATGGTACAAAAAAAAAAAAACGAATCTTACGGTCTACGGACACTACAAAAAATGATCCCAATGTGAAAGGTCGGACAGGGCTTAGGCGTGGGTGTTGTCGTCCTCCACAAAGTCCTTGGCCTGCTCCCGGGTAACGCAATCGATGTGGCTGACCTTGTTCCGGAACCGAACGCCATAGAACTTGTGGGCATTCTCCAGCAATTCCGGCCGGAAAGTGGTGGTTATAAACTGGGCCGTGTCGCTCAGCTCGTGGATCATGTCGGCCACAGCCTTTCGATGCATCGCATCCAGCGCCTGGAGAAGATGTACAACATGTATTTTATGTACTATACCATGCCGCTATTAATTACTCACCTGATCGATCTCATCGAATAAATAGAATGGAGCCGGATCACACTTTTGAATGGAGAAAATCAGGGCCAAGGCCACCAGGGACTTTTGACCGCCGGACAATTGATTCATTTCTCGCATTTCGGCTTCGACGCCGGTGAAGGAGACGCGTATGCCAATGCCCGTGAAGGCATCGGAGTTGGCCACCTCCTTCTCCATCTCCTCGCCCTCATTGTCCTTGGTCTTCAGGATCAGAAAGCCAGCGCCCATGGGCACCAGTTTCTTGAAGACCTTCGTAAAGTTCTGGGCAACCTGACGGAACGTAAACTGTATGGCTTCGACTTTCTGCATTTCCAGGGACTGGATGAGCATGTGGATCTTTTGGTCGCCAACGTCCAGTTCCTCCTTGCGCCGGTAGAGCTTCTCCTTCTGCTCGGAGAAGCTAAGAAACTGATCCAAAGCCTTCTTGTTTACGTGGTTGTACTTCTTCAGATGCTGATTGGCTTTCTCCAGTTCCTGCAAGACAAGGAATAGTAATAGGAATAGGAATTGGACTTCCAGAACACTCACCTTGAAGATGTTTTTCAAGGACATGCGCTGAAAGGCGGGATCCACTTGAGGCAGTGCCCCCAAACTGGCTATCTTTTCGGTGCACTCGTCTATTTTCTGGGTAAGAATATTCTCCTTGGTGGTCCACTTCTCCAGCTGCTTGGAATCCTTGTTGATGTTCTCCTCGGCCTCCTTCTCCTTGCGCACATGCGTCTCCAGCTCCTGCTGGAGCTCCTTCTGCAGCTGCACCGCCTCGCCCACCCGCTTCTCGATCTCCTCCAGATCTGCGTTGACCTTCTTGATGCGCTTCTCGGCGGAAACCAGCTCCGTTTTGCAATTGTTCAGCTTGCGCTTGCGATCCTCCACAGAGATCTCCTGGAGCGCCTGGATGAGCTCGTCGCGACGCCGGAACAGATTGTTGATCAGCAGATTGTCCAGCTTATTCTTGCGCACCTCGAACTGCATGCGCTGGGTGAAGGCCTCCTTGTTCTCCTGGTTGAGACGCCGGATGTCGTCGTTCAGTTGGTCGATCTCCCGCTGATCCTGCACGGACAGGGTGGACATCAGCTCCTGCTTGAGTTCAGCCTCGAGGCTGGCCTTTGTGCTGTTCATCGACTCCAGCGAGGCCTTGCACTGCGCCAGCGAGCGCTCCTTGGGCGCCCGATACTGCTCGATGCGCACCAGCTCCTCCTTCATGAGACGAATCTCGCCCTGAACCTTCTCGAACACGTCCTTCGACTTGCCCTGCTTCGTCTCCGTCTTCTGCATCTCGGAGACAATCGAATTGATATTGTTCTCCGTGGACTTGAGCTCGTTGCGCAGCTTGCCCAGCTTCTTCTCGAAATCGGCAATCTGCTGGGTGTACTCGGTGCGCTTCTTCTGCATTTCCAGGCGGGAACGTGATGTGTTGAAGTAGCCACCGGTGAGAGAGCCCTTCGACGAGACCTGATCACCGTCCAGGGTCACGCAATCCAGGGCCGTGCTCTTCGCCAGCTCGGTGGCTCGCTCCAGGTTGCGGCAGATCAGGGTCTTGCCGAAGATGTACCTCAACGCCTTGTCGTGCTGCTCGTCGTACTTCAGCTTGGATATCATCGGTATGGAATCGGGGTCGTCGGGATAGTCATGAATCTTGACCTGAAGCCGGTTCAAGGGCATGAAGGTGACCTCGCCCGGCAGCTTCAGCTTGTTCATCTCCTTCAGGATCTGTGTTCCCTCGTACTCCGACTCGACGATGTGATGGAACAGCCGATTGGCCGCCGTCACCTCCACGGCCGTGTAGATGGTCTTGTCGCAGCTAAAGTTCTCGATCACTGGCCCGTAGTAGGCGCGGGCTATTTCCGCCGACTGGCCGCCGCGCTCCACGAAACTGTCCAGGACCTTGCGGACGGAGTCGCAGCCATTGAGAATGGGCTTGCCGGCCATGCTGCGCAGGGCCTGGTCCGCCCGCGACAGCTCCTCCTTGTGGGTCTGGAGCTGCTGCGTCATCTGGGTCTCCTTGCGCCAGAGCTCGTTCCGCATGGACTGGTGCTGGTCCTTGGTCTTCTTCAGCTCGTAGTACTTTTTGTTGTGCTCGTCGATCTGCAGGCGCAGCTGCTCCAGCTCGGAGGAATGCTCCTCGATCTTGGTGCCCAGATCCTTTTCGGAGGTGGCGTCCTTCTTGAGATCCTCCACCAGCTTGGCATGGTGGTTGATCTTGTCGCGCGTCTGCTTGCTAATGGACTTTAGCTCGTTTTGGATCCACTTGTCGCGATCCTCGCGCGAGGAGAACTGCGATCCGCGGCCCTGCTTGGCGTAGAGCTCCTTGCGCTTCTGCTCCTTTAGCTGGAGCTCCCGGGAGCAGTCCTCCTCCTTGCGCTTCATCGCCTCGTACTTGGGCTTGACATCGTCCAGCTCCTTCTCCCGTTCCGCTATGGTCACCTTGAGGTTCTTGAGCTCCTGGTCGGCCCGCTCCTTGGACTTGTTGTCGCCCTGCACCTCATCGTTCAGATCCACGATGGTCAGGTCCAGCTTGGTCTTCTCGCGCAGCAACTGCTGCTGCTCAGTCATCAGCACCGAGCGCTCCTCCTTGGTGCTCTGCACCTTCTTCTTCGCCTCCTTGAGGTTCTTCTGTACATCCTTGATCTTTTCCTGCGCCTTCTGAATCTCAATGTTGTAGATCTTCTTCTTGTCCGACGATGATTTCCTTTGTAGCAGCAGCTCGTCCAGCGCCTTTCGGGTATCCTTTAGCTCCGTTTCGTACCGAATGTACTCGAGGGTGCGCCGCGTCTTGTCCCACTTCTGGTACTCCTTCAGCTCTTCCTTCTCCTCCTCGAGCGTCTGCAGTCGATCCTCGATGGTCTTCAGGTACTCGCAAATCTTCTCCACCTTGCCATCCGTTTCGCGCAGCAAGTTGAGGGATTCCTCCTTCCGCTCGTCGTACACCCGAGTGCCGGCCACTTCGCGCAGCAATTTTAGGCGATACGAATCCGCCGCGGTGGCCATCTGATTGATCTTGCCCTGCTTGACAATGTAGTACGGATTGGAGCTGGAGAAGCCAGCGGATTCGAGCAGGTTGACCACCTCATTGCGCGGCACCACCTTCTTGTTGAGAAAATACTGGTCCTTCTTGGCTCCAATCACGCGTCGCAGGAAGATCTCCTCTTTGTCGATCTGAAAGAATGACATATGGATTAGATTGGATACGGAATGGATTTCCAGATTGGATTTCCGGATTGGAATACTCACTGGTACTCGGTTGTCCGAGTTGTCAAAGATAATCTCGACATAGGCGGATATAACACGTGCCCCGGTGCCCTCGTGAAGCAGCGACTGACGTTGCTCCGGACGCAGGTGGGTGAACTCATCGCTCAGCACGAACTGGATGGCTGGAGATGGCATGGAAATGGAGGGAAACCAATGTTATGACAGTTGTGTGGAGTGCAGGGAGGGCATACGACATACCGTAGAAGAAGTTGCTCTTGCCGGAGCCATTGCGTCCGACGACAACGTTGTGACGCTTGTCGAAGGGTTCCACCACCGTCTGGTCCTTGTAACTCTTGAAGCCTTGTATAATAATCTGGAATCATGGACGGAAATGAATATCAGAGGGTTTTCCGCAACTGCCAAAGGTAGTTGGTTGACTAACTCACCTGCTTGATGTGCATTTTATTATAGTAGACTACGATTTTTGCACAAAATCGCGCTCTTTTTGTTTACAACAAAATTGTTACAACGCTCCAGTGTGACCGCAATTCATACAATTCTGTACTCCTATTGCCAACACTATGTTTTTGCGTTTTAAAACACCGTTTCTGTCGGGAGGGAAAAAGGCTGCCAGAGTTTTAGTTCTGATATGGAAGCGTTTGTTTGAATAATCTCTTTAAATTATTCAAAGTAATTAAATACTTAAGATCATTTAAGTTGCCGCTAAAGCAGTCAAATGCGTTTGCGCCTTATTTCGATAAAAATTATGAGTCACCAAGCAATTAAAGTTACGGAACTTTCCGTACTTTATTTTTTTTTTTATTATATTCAAGGGGGATGCAAAGTCTTTATGAAAAGTTTGCTTATAAACATCGTGTTATTAATATTTAAAAAGATTCCGTTGGCTGTTTGGCTATATTTAACTATCGATAGTTGGCTAAAAGTTCTTTGGAGCTAACACATCAGCTATTTTATAGCTATTTCTAGCTAAAACGCATCATCAGGTCACACTAGATTTGACGACGTCTGGCCGCACTGGGTACTATGTACATCTGGCCACACAGAATCACACAGATTTTTTTTCCACCAAAGTCTCGGGTCGTGGTCGCGCTAATTGGACATTTAAGAACCCAGAACCCAGCAAGGCAAAAGCAAAAGCAAAAGCTAAGCAGCATTTGCTTCTCTCTCGATTTGCGCGTTTGTTTACTAGCGTCTGGCATCTGCTAAATGCTATATCCGATATCTGGTCGATCGGCGCGAAGCGATAACATTGAAACTCGAATCAGAATAATCTGAATCGAATCGGAATCTCTCCTCTGAATATCTGAATTCAAATTAGAATCTCAGATCCCCAACACTTTTTCGCGTGCATCATCTGCAGCCGTTGCAAAAAAAAAAGAAAAAAAATATAAAATCGTTGAGAAAAAGCGGAAAGCATAAAAGAAAAGCCATTTAACTAAGAGAGTGAAAAAGTTATAAGCTAAAAGGTAAATTGGAACCTTTTTTTTTTTTGTGCTATATTTTATAAAATACAAATTGTGCAACACACACGCACATACAGACGCAAAAGGGAGGCTTGGAGGAGGAGAAGCAGCCAGAAGGGGAGCGTGAAGCGAGAAGAGTGGAGAGTGGAGAGCAGCTCAAACACACACACACACACACAGGCTCAGGCCTCCTTATACATATACCAAATATATGCATACATACAGCTGTATGTACATATTCCAATAAGAATGCGTGTGAAATGTTTTTGTTGTTTTTTTTTACCCCCCCCCCCCCCTTCGCGATGTAAATAAAAATGCATTAATACTCTAATTGGCATTAGAAAAAAATCGAAGAATTTCAGAAAGAATTATAAATAAAATGGAAACGCTGAAAAATACGCGAGTGCAACGGGTAAAGTAAAATAACTTGATACATACACCGCATGTGTGTGTACATATGTATGTACGTTGTACATACTTTTTTCTCCACACTCTTATTAGTCATCTCTGGTGTTTTGGAAAAGCTATGAAATTTCAGCCTCCATCCGTCCCCCCGTTCCCCCTCTCAAACCAGCTACCAAACAATTTTTTTCATGTGCAAAAACAAACAATGCGAGCAGGAGAAAATTAACGGTTAAAAGTGCTACAAATCATAACGGTTAAAAGCTTCCAAAGGCAGCTGAAATGAAAATAACAGTAAAATTCAACAAGAAAACTCGCGTGCGTGTATGTGTGTGTTGTCTGTGGGTGGGGGTTTGGGGGGATAAGAGATTTTCTCCGAGAGAGCCCCACGTAAATTAAGGTTCTCGCTCTGTACGTGTATTTTTGACAGTGTGTGTGTGTGTGTGTATGAGCGCCAGGACACCCAAGCAAAGGAAAATGCTGTAGCAGCACATAACGGTTCTTCCTTCGTTTTCATTTTCTCGTCCCCTGTGTGTGTGTGTGTGTGTTTTTTGAGCTGTTCTGCTCTGCTGCTGCGCAGTCACTGCCGCCGTAAGCGTCGCACGGTGGGGCCTGAACATTTATGCGCAGGGGAGCCAATGGGGGTTTCCTTATTTTAATTATTATTTTGGGAATGTTTGATGTTTTAAAAACTTTATATTTCAAATACATATTTATATAAAATTATTAATTATAATAATTAGTATTTTAAGAATATTAATTAAGAATATCCTTGCACTGTTGACCACTGTTGGTGCAGAGAATTCCCCTCACATCGGATGACCCCCCCACGGTGCTAACCGTTTCCGTTTGTTGTCCTTCGACTCCGGAGCAGCTCAACTCCAGGGATATGCCATCAAGGCTCCACTGTGCGCGTGTTTTCGTTTCGAGAGCTTAGTCCCAAGGTCCCTGGCTCATCTCTGGCTTCGTCTCTTCAGTTGCATTCCTGGTCCTTTTGAGTCCTTTCAAGCTGCTTGCCTCCCACGCGGAGAAAAGAACGCCAACGGGGCCAAAGGATGAAGGAGGGGGCGGGGTTGGGGTTTCTCCTACCCTACCTAGGGGGGAGGTCAAAAATCAGATTGCATCGATCAATAGGTTAATCGGCGAATAATCACCATTCAAATTTTTTTCCACCCCTCTCAACCCCCCACTAATAAAAGGCTCCTGCTAATGGTATGTGTTTTATTTATCCTTTTAAAGGACATTTTTTTTTTATTAAACTCGAAGATAGTTTTGGGTTAGTCCTTTTCCTCCTCCTAAGACCTTTCTCGAATGTCCTCACGGGTTACCTTTTTCACGGGTTTCCTTCTTTCATTCGCTTTATGTTTCGTCCTTGCACGTTCGTCCTTGCACAGCTTCCCAGTTGCGGTCCTTGCTTGTCCCAGCGACATTTATTAATTAAATTTATCACTTTTTTTTAGTTTCTAACCTTATTTTGTCGCATCAATTCGATTCAAATATTATTTTTATCCTTTAGTTATTGGTTTTTGAATCCTTAAATATGTTTTTCGTTTAATTTTTTCGGTAATTAATAAATAGTTTCTTTAAAAATCCTTTTTTGAAACTAACTTTTAATTAGTTTTAACTTTGTTTTATTTATTTGAGTAAAAATGAGTAGAAAATGTTTCAAAAATTTCCCAAAATGTTTCAAAAATGTCCCAAAATGTTTCAAAAATGTCCCTAAATGTTGTTTCTTTCAAACTAAACTTTGGAAAATATATTTTAGAATATTTTTAAGTTTATTTTTGATTAATTTTCAATGTTTTCATAGCTAAAAATTCCTCAATCAAAAATATAAACAGAAAACGCTTAGCTTTGGGGAAGAAATTTTGATACAAATTTTAGACAAAAACGCGAAAACAAATAAATGAGTAACAAAAATTGATGATTATGGTAAATGTTTCAAAAATATATATATATTATATCAGAGCACAGGCCTGTGCTCCATTAAGTTGGCCCTAAAAAACGTTTCAAAATTATGTTTGTAAAGAATTATTTTTGGTATTTTTGTTCGATTGAACAGGTGTTGCGATGTTTGAGTTTCTCGCAATTTGCTCGCATAAACAAGTCTAGGGTGTAATTTTTATTTTTCGTTCAGTGGGTGGTGGGTGGTTGGTTGTGGGTAGTTGTTGTTGCACTAGACCCCAACACTAGACATTATCCCACCGCCAATTGAGCGATTACCTATGCAAATATGCACTGTGACACTTTTAGCCATTTATCCCATTAGCCATTTAGCCAGTTAACGCGAACGGTTAACAACATTTAGTGCTAATTACAGGGGAAAAAAACCTATTTGCCGTTTGCCGTTCGAAGCGGTTTGGTATGCAAATTGCATAGACACTTTCAAAACAATTACCCGCGTGGGAGAATTCACAAAAAAATAGTCCAAGACACTACAGGTAATACAAAAAACCGAAAATATCACTGAAAATAATGAATAAAGAATAAATATAAGAATAAATTTAAGAAGAAATAAAGAATAAATATAAGAAGAAATATCAAAAGAAATTAGAGAAATTAGAAAAAATTTGAGAAATTAGAAAAAATTTGAGAAATTAGAAAAAATTTGAGAAATTAGAAAGAAAATTAGAAAAAAAAATGGAAAAAAGTAAAGCACTGAGAGTCTCGGGGCTCTTGCTTGGCACAAAAGATTTCTATTTTTTTCTCAAACTTTTTTCTTGTATTTTTTTTGTTTTTTTCTTTCTTTTTTTTCTTACTTTTTTTTGGTTTTTTTTTCTTTGTTTTTTTTTTTTTTATATTTTTTGTACACAGAAATTGCGCTAATAATAGCGAAACATAGAGGCACCAGAGGAAAAAAAAACTATTAGAAGTACAGAGAGTTTCGGCTGAGTTATAGCCAAGCAGAAATAGGCACGAGGAAGAAGACTAACGGCAATCAAAAAACAACTAAAACAAAAACAAAAGAAATAATCAAAAAAAAAAAATTATAAAGAAAATAAAGAAAGGAAAAAAAAACATAGAGATTCTGGTGGAAATCTTCCGTGAATGTAGAAAATAAGAAGTCAAATCGGTTGCAGTTTCCCAGCTCTAAGTACATAGAGAGAAAGCTACACAGAGAGAAAATTCTATAAAAAAAAAACAATTGAAAAATATATTATAGATTTTAAATGAATGAAAAATATTATATATTTTCTATTTAATCGTTTTTTTTAAACTTAAATTTTTATCACAAAAAAACCTTAAGTATAAAGTTGACCTAGTTTTCTCTATGTGTATATTTAGTTTTAAAAAAAGTTATATAAAAAAAGCCACTGACCTAGTTTCAAACTCTTTAATATGGCATTTTTTTGCTCAGTGTATGTATGTACAGAACATATACATGGAAATACACACCTACATACAGTTATCCCCAACAGTTTCGGGTCAATTGACTTTTAGTGTAGTGCTGCCAACACACACACACACACACAGATACAAATGTTATATATTTGTGTATATGTAAATGTGTGTGCTCAGAGGCGCAGGATGAAACATGAAAACAGAAAAAAAAAGCAGAAAAGGAAAAAGCTCGCAAAAGCAACACGGCAACGTCGACTGAGGCAGCGACTGAGGCGGCGACAGCGGCAGAGGCAGCGGCGTAGGCACGCAACAAATCGCCCAAGAGCCAAAGCCAAAGCCTAAGCTTACACAAACACACACACACCAGAGTACATAATACACGTATATATCCCTGCCCACCCACTTGATTCCACTCTCTTTCGCTCCACCGACCCCCTTGAGCTAGCACAGTGGTCGCGATAAGCCCAAACATTGAGCCTTGATTTGAATAACGGTAAAAAAAAAAAGAGAGAAGGGGGAACACAACACACTGACGCGCTGCCACCCCCCCATGCAATAACTGTAAAATTTTCATAAATATTTAACGGTATTTAGCATCGGCGCTGCCCTGCACTTCCTCATTAAAGGGAAAGCTTTTCGACTCGCCAACATGCGCAAAGCTCTCCCCAGTGTAAGTTTAATTTCTATTAACTCATATGTGCCACCTGATTCGGCCCGGCCCGACCCGGCCGCCTTCAATGACATCAGCATCGTTTTTTTTTTTTATGCCCCACTGTATGCGGATGCGGCCCATCGTACAAAGAGGTGGGGGTGCGAGTGGGGTCTCCTGTTTATCCTGCATCCTTGTCGTTTGGCCCGCTTGCTGCTTGCTGCCTTGGTGCTGCAATTGACGTTTCTGCCGTTCTGGCCAAAAGAAAAAGGATAACAAAAATAAACATAAAAGGAAATTTGTTTTTTTGGACAACTGATAAAGTTACCAAATTAAAATCCAAACACAAATCCGAATTCTGGATCCTGGATCCTGGTTGAATCGAATTGGCTTGGCCAGGTCCCGTTACTTACTCGAAAAGCAATTAAAATCGTAATAAAAATACAGAAAAAAACAGAAAAAAGACAAAAATCAATTAAGCAAACATGGCTTTTCACTTCAGATTCGGTGAAATAGAAATGAAAATTAATTATTTTAAGTGTTTTTCCAAGTCAGAAAGTCGCCATTTACGAAATCAATTGAAAACGACAATTAAATATCAATCAAGGACAATTGTTTTTCATTTCCCACTGTTACTTTCTGGTTACTTTTTAACGATATTCGATTTTTAAACGAATATTTCTTGACTTGAATGATTTATAGTTCAGTTTATGGCAATAATTCTAATTATTGTAATTACCATAATTGTGGCGCTAATAGTTCTTTGCCAGGTCCTTGCAGAAAGTGTCCAAAGTCACACGTTTCTTGTTAGTCCTTTTTTTCGCATTCTGCGATTTTCTGAATAATTTAGACTCGAAAATTTGCCTTGTTTCGTACTGGACTGAAGCAATTTTGGTCTAGACTTTTTAATCAATTTGATTTCTTCAATTAATTATATCCTTAGAGGAAAAACGTTTAGCGATATGTTATCGATAAATTATTTATACTTTTGGACACCTATTAAACGGGAGACTACAGTAACAGGAAGTACAGTTTTGCAAAAAATTAAGTATTTTTTTAGGTTAGAAAGAAGAGTTTTGGAAAAATATCTTTAAAGGAAACCGTTAACGATATGTTATCGATAAATTATTCATACTTTTGACAGTCTTTGTAGTCTGAAAACTAAGTACAGTTTTCGAAATATTTAGTATTTATTACGTTAGAAAGAAGAGTTTTGAGAAACCGTTTAACGAATGTTTTTAGTCTGTAAACTAAGTACAGTTTAAAAAAAAAAAAATGTTAATATTTTTATAGGTTAGGTTAATATTTTGAGGTTAAAGCGAAGAGTCCTGTCTGTATTTATTTGTTTCGGTTTCTCGTGTGTGTTTTCCTTTCATGACGACGTTGCAGTGTTTTCATTTCGCCTGCCTGTCCTGGCAGTTGTTTCTGTTTCTGTTTTTGCTGCGTGTCCTGTTGCTGACAAAACAGCAACAGCAACAGTGGCAGGACGAACACAGTAGAGGCACCGAGTAGGAGCAGGAGCGGGAACAGCTGAAGCAGAAGTTGTCTGGTGAGAAAACAGAGTCCACAAACCTAACCCCCCCCCCCCTCCCCCCAGGGCTTCCATATCCTTGATATCCTTCATACATCCCCTCCCACATCATTTCCTCTCCCACCCCTGCCTCCGCGTTGTCGTCATAATGATCAACTAACTGAGTGACTCTGCTGCGTGTGTCCCTGTCTCTGTTGGTGTGTGTGTGAGTGTGGCTCTATGTGTGTGTGTGTGTGTGTGTGTGTGTGTCTGGCAGGATATATGGATGAGGCTATGGCTGTGTATGTAGATGTATCTCGGTTCGTGCATGCGCCTCGACAGCGGTCAGGGTTGACTTTTGCAAGAGGAGCAAGAGGCCGGAAAGGCGAAGGAGCAGCCAGGAGCCAGGATACAGCAGGACCAAAAAACTCGCGTTTTTTTTCTACCCCTCCCGTTCGTCCTTTTTGTATCTCCCAAAAAAAAAAAAAAAAAAAGGAAAGCAGCCAGCGCAACAGCAACGAAATTAAGCTGAATCCCAACCAGAACCGGGCGGGCGCTTCTTTGGTCTTATTGGATTTGGCTTTGTGTGTAGCTCTGTCTCTGTGTGGGTGTGTGTCGGTGTGTGTGTGTGTCTGTGTGTGTGACTGGAGAATCGATAAAGCATACTTATTTGGATTTTTGGTGCAACATGCTTTAAAACCGTGTATACACACACAAATACAGGTATTTGTGGGCACACAGCATAGGTATACAGGTTCGGTGTGTTATATTTTAGCGTTATATGCTCCGAACATAACCTCAAACCGCACATAACCTCAAAAGCTTGCCGCCATCTCGCTCGCACTGGCCTGGGCCGCAGCTCCCCCCGTCGCTCCCTGATCCCTGCTCCCTGCTCCCTGTTAGACCAACTCGAGATTAGCTTCCGGTGGGGATATAAATCATCTCTCGGTTCGTTGCTCAAGTTATAAATATTAAATATTCAAAAGCGACTTTTTCCCCATCTTGTCGTCCTGCTCCTTCTTCTTCTGCCTCTTGTGTGTACGTTGTTGTTTTTTTTCTCTTTGTTTCGCCCTTTCGCTTTCAGCTTCGCACTTTAAACAGCTGCTCCACTGTTCTCCCCACGACCTGGCCCCCACGCTATCTTTCCATCTTCCTCTCTCTCTCTCTCCCTTTTGACACACTCCTGGAGCTTCGTTACAGTTACTTTACGCATACACTGGCGGTCATAAAATCCGCAACACAACGCAACGCAACGCAACGCGAATGAATGAAACAACAAAAACCGCTTGGGGAATTCCGTTCTGGGTTACTCTCCGTATTAATATACTTGTATGTGTGTGTGTTTGTGTATGTAATGGCAGGACTTTCAAGAATTCGGAACAAAAGGAAACCAGGCTAAAGATTATGCCATGCACTCAACCAATATTAACCCTTGCCATTACCGAAATTCAAAAAAATTCTCAAACTATAATCCTTTTCTTATTGCTGGCTCTTCAAGGTTATAATAAGGAAATAAAATAGCTGTAAAAATATATATTCAATTCTGGTTGAGTGAGAATATTACGTATACGTAGCGGTTACTTGGTATTTTTTTTTCTTATTAATTTTTGGTATTAATTTGGGGTTTTTTTTGTTGTCTTTTTTGTTTCTAAACATTTCAGAGACATAATAACTGTGAAATTATTGTTAAAGTAAGCAAAATGACGTATACTTGATATTTTTTTCTTTATTCATTTTTGGTATTTTTTTTAGCTTTTTTTTTGCCTTTTTCTTTAAATATATATTTAAATTTGAACAGTACGTACATTTTTGTGCCTCCAAAGAATATTTAAGTCTTAATAATACTAAAAATATCGTTGAAGTAAGCAACATGGCGTATACTTGATATATTAGTTTTAGTATTTTTTTGTTTTTTTTTCGAAATATATATTTAAACTTGAAAAGTACGTAGCTTTTTGTGTTTTTCAAAAACTTTCAGAGACATTAAAGAAATATTTTCACTTGAAAAAAGCAACATGGCGTATACTTGATATTTTTTCCTTATCAATTTTTGGTATTTTTTTTTGCTTTTTTTATAAATATATATTCAAAGTAGAAGAATATATACTTTTTGTGTCTCTAAAGCATTTCTAAGACATAATTATAATGAAATTATCGTTGAAGTAAGCAACATGGCGTATACGTAATATTTTTAGTATATTTTCTATTATTTAAAAGTATGATATTTTATCCCCTTTCTAGATCTAATATCTGCTAGCTTATTGTTTATTATATTAATTAGAAACTAGAGAACATTAGAAACTATTTTCTAGACTAACATGGCGTATACTTAATATTTTCAAACCTTATTTTCTTGGGCTTTATTCAAGGACTGTACTTTTCTTCCTTTAACTAAATTAAATCATATTATTAGATTATTTTCACATAAAAATGGAAAATCTGTTGGATTATATTTTAAGTGCTAGAGATAGAGCTTAGAATTTTAATTTGAAGTTCATCCTTTGGTATATTCGCTAAGGACATTCGAGTTGGCCTTCGCACTTTGTTCTCCCTCAACTTTTGTTGCAAAAAGTTGGTATTTTTTTTTTTATAGTGCTCTTGCTGCTGGTCTTTTTGTACAAGTTTTGCGTTTGTGCTACTTAACCTTTTTTTGTTGGCAGCATTTCGCAAAGTTGTTGGCAAAAGTATTTTATGCTGTATGACGGAAACTTTGTTGGAGTGTGTTGTTGTTTTCCCTTTTTATATATAATAGTTTTGTTTTTGTAGCGAGAGCCTTTTTTTTTTTGTTATATGTTTTGGTCATGCCGCTTGATCTCGGCTATCGAGTGGCGAAGCCACTTTTCCATTTAGAGTCCTTTCCTTTCCTTGTGTGAGTGCACTCGGCATGCAAACAATGCCGTTAGCTTTCGGTTGCTTTGGCTTTGTTTCTGTTTGGCTAGCTGCTTTGCATAAATTTCCACACCAACTTAAACTAGAAAGAAAGCAGAAAAATACCAAAATCCTAACCAACAAAAGAAAATTCGGCTAAGCTGTTGCAGTTTTTATGACCGCCACTGTGTATGCCAGAGGATAACGGTGATGATGACGTTGCCTTGCCTTGCCTTGCCTCGCTCTCTTTTTTTCACTTCATCTCTCCCCTTTGGCTTTGTCAATGACATGTCCTTCTCCCTGTCTAAGCTGCCTGTCTCTTTCAGTTCACCGTCGTGCGTTCCCTGTGTTACGTGCGTGCGTGTGCGTGCGTATACGTGATGCTGCAGTTTACGGTTACTCGTTAAAGTAAATGCTTTTAAATAGCTTATAGGTAATTTGTTGCTGTCGTTGACACCTATGCGAGCCATTTTACAAGATTTCTGTGTCTGTGTGTGTGATTGCTCGAATGTGGTCGCGACACGCACATCAGCTGTTTGCACCGACCTAACGGTCCTTTCAACTTCTAACTGTTGTGGATTAAGGATAATATACATTGTACAGTTGCGGATAAAAAAACAATGGAGAGAAAAATTGATAGAGAAATGTCAAGGGGATTGCTTTCTCTTATTTTTTTTTACAATATCTATACCTGGTACTTTTTTTGGAGTATAAGAATCGAATGTCCTTGCAATTGCAAACGAGAAACGACTCCTTAAATGTTTAATCAGCTTTTTGACTGCCAAGAAGCAAGGATCCAAGTTAACTTTCTTTTATGTCAGAATTTAAAATAAACTAATTTCGCAAAATCGCCAAGAATTTTTTTGTTTGAGAAAAGGAATGCGCTTTTGTGGATTTAAAGCCTATTAAGAGAAAGGAGGTGTAGGTGGAGCTCTAATGCTAATTGTCAGTGGTGGGTAGTGGGTGGTGGGTGGTGGGTGGTGGATGGCAAATGAAATGCAAAGAAAACTGAAAAGAAAATGAGAAAAAAAAAAGCCGGCGGAGAAAAGTCGTGACACTAAAATTAGGTCGAGGAGCAGTAACAGCAACCGAGCCAAGTAGAATACAAAATTTGCCAAAAATAATCTCGGTGCTCTGTGCGACAATTTTCATGCAGCAAACCAACAAAACCAACAAAACAAACAAAACACGATCCCCACCCACTTGCAACATCCGAGAGAGATTTAGAAAAGAACAAAAAACAAAAAAAAAACATGATGAAAAATCGCTCAAAGTGAAAAAAAAGTACTTGAGTTATTGGAGCAGACAGCCGTACGGGGGCGGGGATAAGATGGATAGGATGAAATGGTTCCCGACATCCGAGGGGCCGAGGGGCTTTTGGTACCGCCGTCCGAGACCTGTCACTCAAACGGACACCAAAAGACAAAAAAAAATGCGAGGCGTTGATTTGGTCCTATTTCTTCTTGCTTTTTTCTCAGTTTCTGGTTTTTTTTAGTCTATTTTTTTCGAAACAATAAATTAACAGAGGTGAAAACTTGTCGTACAATTCGGTAGAAAAAAAACCAAATAAATAGGTAATTATGTGCGCTAATCTCGAAATATGAAAACGAATACAAATACAAAAGTATCTTTCGCTTTGAAAAGTATCTCTAAAAAAAATGATTAACAAAATTTCAGACAATTTCTTCTTGACATTGACAACTTGTTTGTTAAAAATATACGAATTATTATTCAGAATCGTTTTGGCGCTGCTGTTTAAGGTACGGCTGATGTATAGAGGAAACTCAATCCTGTTATGGTTGAGTGAAAAGTAAAAAAAAAAAACAGAAAGGAAACTATCAAAAAATACTTTCCAGTAAATAATTCTCGTGGAAAGGAGAATTCAGAGAAATGTTCAAGTAAATCGTTTTGGCGCTGCTGTCTAAGGTACGGCTGATGTAAAGAGGAAACTCAATCCTTTTTATGGTTGAGTGAAAAGTAAAAAAAAAAACAAAAAAGGAAACTATCAAAAAATACTTTCCAGTAAATAATTCTCATGGAAAGGATAATGTTTTCCCCCATTTCGCTTTCAAAGGATATCTAATGTGGGAAACAGGAATGCGTGTTTGTCGCAATATTTGCGAGTGTGTAGGTATGTGTGTTCTGTACTCTCGGTAACTGTACACTCTGTTTGCACCCTAACGGTAAAAATTGGCCAAAATGGCGTGCGACCAAAGCCACATGAAACGCCACTGGCCAGAGCAGGATGGGCAGGCGAGATGGGCGATATGGGCGGGCGAGTTCATAACAAAAATTCCGTTTCAAATTTCGAACAAATATGTTTTTAACGCCCGTGCGTGTTTCGCTTCTCCTTTTTTGTTTATGCGAAAATAAAAATTGTACTCGTCGCGCTGTCTGTCGCGTGTATCCATGTGTATCCATCCCCCCAGTAGGTGCCCCAGTATGTGTTTTTTTCGGGCGTTTGTCTTTCAAAAAATGTGCTTTTTTTTCAGTATTTCTTTTTTTTTTCCTGCTGTTTGTGAGCTGCGGCTTTTGTGGGTGACAGTGCATGTGGGACACTCGCGCAATGTTTGTTTTTTTTTTTTTTTTAGCTATTTGTTTCTTTTCTTTCCTTTCCATCCCACTTTTTACTTTATTTTTTTTTTCGTTTTGGCAACAACGTAACGTGACTTCATCATCCTACAACATGATGATCCTCATCGACCGCGTTGTGCGAGAAACAATTGCATGAATATTTATGGAGTGCTTTGTTTCCGAGAGTTTTCGAGCTCTGTCGAAGTATTTCTATACCTCTTGTACAGTTTGGTGGATTTTTCAATACTTTTAATCTAATCCTTATAAATAGGAATGCAAAAATTAAATTAAAAACCTTTTTCTGGCTTAAAATTGGAATATAGAGAGCGGGTATCTTACAGTCTCGTTTGGGTATCCAATATTTTTCTCTATTCACGTTTCTGTATAAGAAGGTACCGGGTATCGTACAGTCTCTTTCCTCTACGCAAGTTTCCATATATGAAGGTACCAGGTATCTCACAGTATCTTACAGTCTCTTCTGTAAAAGGAGGTACCGGGTATCTTACAGTCTCGCCAGGGTATCCAATTCTTAGATATAAAAGTACCAGGTATCTCACAGTCTCTTTCCTCTACTCGAAGTGCCATATATGAAGGTACCGGGTATCTTACAGTCTTACCCGGGTATCCAATTCCTAGATATGAAGGTACTAGGTGTCTCACAGTCTCTCCCGGGTACCGAGTATTTCACAGACTCTCTCCTCAATTCAAACCCCTAGATAGTACCAGTACCAGGTATCTCACAGTCTCTTTCCTCTACTCGAAGTTCCATATATATGAAGGTACCGGGTATCTTACAGTCTTACCCGGGTATCCAATTCCTAGATATGAAGGTACTAGGTGTCTCACAGTCTCTCCCGGGTACCGAGTATTTCACAGACTCTCTCCTCAATTCAAACCCCTAGATAGTACCAGTACCAGGTATCTCACAGTCTCTTTCCTCTACTCAAAGTGCCATATATGAAGGTACCGGGTATCTTACAGTCTTACCCGGGTATTCAATTCCTAGATATGAAGGTACTAGTATGAGGGTACAGTCTCTCCCGGGAATCCAATTCCTAGATAAAAAGGTACCAAGTATTTCACAGACTCTCTCCTCTATTCAAACGCCTAGATAGTACCAGTACCGGGTATCTCACAGTCGAGAAACTCCCTATCGAAAGCTCCCTCCCTACACACTGGTTTCGTTTCGAGTTTGTTCGAGGTTTTTGTGCAAACATTTCCAGCTCTCGGGTCTGGTCTGTGGGTCCGCTCTGTGGCAGTCATAAACCAACGTCAAAGGATTGCCCGGCAAATTGGCTTCAGTCGTAAAATGCGTTCGCGTGTATAGGAATGGTTGTGTGGTTGTTCGTTGGTGGGTTGTTGGTCGGTCCCCCAAAACAGTTCTAGTTCTATGGTATATCCCAGTCCTGTTCGCCTTTTGGCTTTGTCGCTCTTTATGCTATCTCACTCTGGTTTTATTGATGGCATAATTGTTGTTGCCGCTGTTACTGTTGCTTAGTCGCAACGCATTTCGAACTTAATTATTATAATTAATTGGCAAGAACAACAACAGCCAAAAACCAAGAAACAAAGTAGAGCCAATGATAAGCGAAACACGCAAACTTTTCCCCTTACATTCCAAAAAAAAAAACAGCAATAAGGTTAACTATAAACCCAGTTCAACAGGCTGAAGCATTTCGAAGCTTGAATAATCCAAAATTTTCATCGTTTCACGGTGATTTTGCAGTCATTTGATATGAATTTTGCTCTCAGTGTTGCACTGGAGGGAAACTCATTTAAATTAGCCTTCTAACGCTCTAACGCTTTGACGCTCTGACGCGGGTTCCTCAGTCTGCAGTCTGCAGTCTGTCGACAGTCGACAGGCGACAAAAGCCGCCAGTTTACCAGAATAATTTACCATTTAAAAGCGTTTTCTCCTTCGTTCGTGAGTGTGTAGAAGCATGTGCGACTGGAAAACAAAGCCACATACAAAACAATAGCTTGAATAATATACAAAAAAAAATACAAAAAAAAAATACATAGAAATACCTACAAAAGAATAACACGTAAATGTTTGCATATAAAAAATGAATAAGAACAATTGCTAAGCCATTTTATGCGCATGAAAGCGGAATTATGCAAATGAAAAGTAAGCCAAGATGAAGGCGAGGCAGATGACAACGCGCCAGGGATAAAAAAAATAACCCAGTTAGCTTTTGTTCCACTTCCATTACATTTCTGCTAGCGGTAAACAGTGTTCCAGTGTGCCCGTTTTCGCATTTAAAGCATTTGATGAAGGGTAAAGTATTCTGGATTCTGGTTTACATTTTCTAATTGAAAAATGTTTCCAACTTAAATGTAGATTCTCTAATTAAAAGTTTATTATTCTGATAGCGTTAAACAGTGTGCCCGTGTGCCCGTTTTCGCATTTAAAGCATTTAAAGTATTCTGGCTTCTGGTTTACATTTTCTAATTGAAAAATGTTTCCAACTTAAATGTAGATTTTCTAATTAAAAGTTTATTATTCTGATAGCGGTAAACAGTGTGCCAGTGTGCCCGTTTTCACATGTAAATCGCATTTAATTCAAGCTAAAATATAAAACTTGACTTGAATTCTGGTTTACATTTTCTAATTAAAAGATTGTAGATTTTCTGATTGAAAGTTTTTCGAGTTTATTATTCTAATAGCGTTAAACCATTGCCAGTGTGCCCGTTTCCACATATGTAAAGCATTCATTTAAATCTAAAAAAAAAAAACCAACTCATTTAAACTCATTTCCTAATTGCATATTGTATTAATTTCTTTATTCTCCGGTTTACCTATTTGGCTTTGAAACGGAAACCGGCTTCTCGTCTTCAATAATACTCCATTGTGTTGAAGTGTGTTGCTTTTTTTTTATCCATTTTTTTTATCCAGACACTGAAAAGCAAACAAAAACACCAAAAGACCGAAACAAACAAACAGCTGCTTTTTGCTCGCTTAAGTTTGTTTCGTTTTCGTTTCAGTTTGGGTTCGGTGTCTCGCCTTTTGTTCTTGCCATTGGCATTCGACACACTTTTTAATTAGTTTTGCCACATTTCGCAAATAGTTTTAAGCAAATACAGTATTTTGCCTGCCTGCCTGCCTTAATTAAAAGAAGGTCCCGAATCGGATCGGTACGGTACGGTACGGTACGGTTCGGTTCGGTTCGGTTCTGCAACAATAAATATTTGCACATCTATCATTTTTAATTGTGATTCCAGCTTTTTATTTCAAACAAAAGATGCCTTTAGAAGGTTTAACATTACGTTAGTATCTATAGAGAAATACTAGACTTCAAGAACATTGTTTTCTCTCTAGTTTTTGTTATTCTTAAGGCAAAGCGACCACCCACATGCATATTTTATAATATTTTTGCAATCGCATTGAATGTTAGAGATGCAGGAATGCATGTACTTGTTGGATAAACACCGAAAACACCGAAAACACTCGCAACAGAACACTAAAATTTATAGATCCATACAGAATATGGAAATATTGTGAATATTCCAAAGAGAAGTATAGGTGTGGGTTGGCCAGGCCTGGCACACATGTGTTTCGCATGAAATAAACCACCGACCACCGACCTGGCCAAAACAATGCCTAACCGACAGACTCACCTAACCCGCGTAGAAATTAAATCGAATTTTAAATACTGAGAGAACGATTTTTGTCTCCGTAGGACTGACACCTGTACAAAGCGTCAATAAGTGAGGCCAAGTGGGCTATTAAATGCCAAGTTAATGGCTTCAACAAATTGTTTCTACCCGACATCGTGTGTGTGTTTTATTTCAGTTCCCCCTGTCGGATTGTTCGATTTCGATTTCGATTCGATTCGCTTCGAGCAGACGCATTTAATGCAAGTCAAGTCGAACGAGCAGACAACTTAGATTAACGTCCAATAAACTATATATTATATGTTTCGAATCGTCAAGGTCAAGGAAGTTGTCTAGAAACGTCGGGATAAGCAAGTAATCGATGTCTGTGTGACTATCTAATCGTTTAACTGTGATAAACATTGTAAAAATTCGATTATTAATCGATTATTGTTTGTTTTTAGTTTGAAAAACGATTAAAAGTCAAGGAAGTTGTCTAGAAAAGTCACGATAAGCAAGTAAGCAAAATCGTTTAACTGTGTTTAACACTTTCGATTATTAATCGATTGTTGTTTGTTTTTGGTTTGAAAAACGATTAAAAGTCAAGGAAGTTGTCTAGAAAAGTCTGGATAAGTCTGGCTAATCAAGTAAGCGACGTCTCTGTGACTATCCAATCGTAAATCGTGATAAACCCTAAAAATATCTTCGATTAATAATCGATTATTGTTAGCTTTTGGTTTTCAAAAACATTAATCTCTCTTCATGTCCAAAAATATTCGAATAAATGGCATCAAGAACGGAAACCCTGAAAGCTGCCAAACATTAGCGCTTGGCCTAATGCATTTATTGCCATAAAATAAGCGGTTCGAGCGCCTGTCAACATTAATGTAAATGCCCATTGCCACTGCAATTGAAATAAATAGCATAGCATGGAAAAAAACAACAAAAAAAGGGGAAAACATGTGACGGTAAAGTGTGTTCATTACGTGATCAAACTGTTTTTATTTGCATTAAAATTGAGGTTAATAACTGTGGCGCAAATTTATTGCAACTGCCTGTCAATGCATATCCATTATATCGCTCGGGTCGCTCCATTTGATCCGTCAAATGCTCGATTAGTGGCGCTCCTCAAACCTCAAACCCCAAACCCCAAACCCCAAACCGTAAACCGTAAGCCCCGTAGCACTACCGCAGCTCTCTATGGGTCCAAAGACCCCATCCCACCCCATCGCCTGACGCCTAAATTATTAATTTATGTAATTACGCGTGTGTGTGGTGTCTCTGCGCTAATTTGAAGCCATTGGGCATTGTTTTTCCCCTGTTCTCTGCTTTTATGAAGCCAAAGTCGAGTCGAGACATTAGTTCTTCTATTTGATACACTTTTTGAAGGTATAACTCCTAATTTAGGCAAAAAAAGTATACAATTTAAGGAATTCTTTCATTTTAAACACACTAATCTCTACTTATTCATAATAAATACTTTTCCTCAGTATATTCCTATCGATATTATCGATATTATATACAAAGAAACTTTTAGAAGGTTTTTTTTTATGCAGAACTATCAAAAAACGTATAAAATTTAAGGATATTATATATATAAATAATAAATGCTTTTCCTCAGCATATTCCTATCGATATTATCGATTCTTTTCGATAAATCCAATATACAAGGACACTTTTAGGTTTCTTTTTTGATCTACAACTATCAAAAACGTTTGAATTTAGACAAAAAACATATTGAATTTTGAAATAAATAAATGTGAGTGTTTTTCATAATTGAATTATAACATTTCTTAGCATTTTCCTATCGATATTATCGATTTTTTCCCGATAATTCCGATATACAAGGACTTAACCCAAAGTCCTTTGCAATGTTTTTGCCTGGAAATTGCTGAAAGGAAACTGGTGGAAGTTTAGATGGGAATCCCCTGATATCTGGCTGATGATCATCTGGCTAAAATATTAAGCTTGCAATCAAATTATCATTTTGGTGGCACATGTACTCGATTTGCGGCTCAACCACCGTGCCGCGTCGCGTCGGGCCGCGTCGCGTCGCGTGGCAACGTTGCAGCAAGCACGATATATTGCACTCGGGAGATTCGGGTAACGAGTGCTGATATAATTACCCGACATGTGAGCTGAGCTGAGCTGAGCTGAGCCGGGCTCCACCACGATGTTCCGCGCATATCGAGGCACAGCCATAATGTGTGTGTGCATGCCACAGAATGTGCCACATAAATTGCACACTGGGGACGAGCCTCCTCTCTAAAACACCGGGTATGGTGTGTGGTGTGTGTGGTGTGTGTGATGTGTGTTTATCGTTTATCTGACAGGGCGAATTAATTCAATAAAATCCGAAACATTTTATGAGCAATTAATTAACGTATTAAGGCCTGTCATGACACCGATGCTCAAAATTCATTCACTCCGGCTTTGGCTTGATTGATTTATTGGTAACAAAACTGTAATTGCTTATTAAATTGCTTGATTATGATTTTGGAAATTTAGATGCCAATTATTTGCTAATTTAGTTTCAATTAAATTCGATTTAGAAAGCTGTGTTTGTTTTGTAATCAGGGAGAATGCAGTTAGAAATACAATTTCTCTTGAAATTTTATATAGTAAGATTGTTCTTTAACATTTTAAAGTTATTTAACATTTCAAAACCGAGGAATGGCGCTGTTATTTAACTTTAAAATTTGAATATTAAATTTTGTTAAGTGCCCGGTATGAGAATCGAGGAGGAGAGCGCTGTTTAAAATTCTTTAACATTTAAGAACCGAGGATGGCGCTGTTATTTAGCATTAGAATTAATGTTAATTAACATTTTAGAATGAAATATGAAGTTTTGTTAAGTGCTCGGTATGAGAATCGAGGAGGAGAGCGCTGTTATTTAACATTATTCTTTAATATTTGAACTTGATTTAACATTTAGGAAACGAGGAGGAGGGTGCTGTTATTTAACATAAAAGAATGAAATGTTAAGCTTTGTTAAGTGCCCGGTATGAGAATCGAGGAGGAGAGCTATGCTATTTAATATTATTCTTTAACATTATAATATTCGTTAACATTTAAAAATTGAAGATGGCTCTGTTATTATCTGTATGCCATGTATGAAGAATTACTTATTTTCTATAGCTTATTGTTGTTTTGCTTCGTTTCTATCTCTATAAATATATAGAGAAAAGCCTTTCCTTGCCACACATTACCATATTTTTAAAATTTATTAAAATGCACTCGCACATTTCGTCATATATTATATTTTTCAACTTTAATTTCCTTGTCTTATTATAGCTTCTCGAAAAAGTCTCTTAAATCCCAGAAATTTCACATCCCAGTCGGTTGTGGAATATTTAAAGCCAGAAAATATATGTCAACCGAGGAATAAAATCCAAAATAAAATAAAATTCGTTACCTTTTCCGAGGAAAATTCACAAAGAGAATAATATCGTTTGCATAATTGCTTTTTAATTACCAAACAAGCGAACGCACAGATTTTTTCGAGATATCTGTATATATTCTCAGTACATATATATACTTGTACTCGTATATTTAGATATATATGCGATATGTACGGACCGATATCGGTCCGAAAGTAGCACAGACTCTGTTGAGGTAAACAAAAAGTTTTTATTTCATTAGCCTCGGTGCTGGTTCTGTTTCTGTTGTCTGTATCCTCGACACCGCCTCGTCTTTATTCTCCTTTTGGGCCAACTTTTCCTTTATACTCTACAGAAGGGGTATACCTATTATGTGGAAATCTTGGATACATTTTCTAAACTTTTTTTTTTGCCATTTTCCTGGTGGAATGGAAAGGCAGCGATTGGTATATAAGACGCCTTCCGATGTCTATATCTTTGACTATACATATCCGATTTCTACAAGGCATACCTTAGATGATTCGTGGATCGATTCCCTATCGATATGCACTACAATCTGGCAACGATACTTTTTTTTCGATTTTTTTTTCAAATTTTTCTGATGAACCCCCTTGAAAAATCTAAAAATCGAAAAAAAACACTTTTTTCCCCTTTCGATGGCCATATCTTTGGCAGTTTTCATCCGATTTTTGACCCAAGTATAGATTTGGAATCTTTATTCAATTCCCTATAAATCTGCATCAAAATCCTGGAAGAAAATATTTTTTCGATTTTTTTCAAATTTTTCTGATGGAACCCCTTGATGGAATCTCGCCATTCCATGCCTATATCTTGGCTAATTCTTATCCGATTCTTAATCCGAATACCTTAAATGATTCGTGAATCGATTCTCTACTAATCTGCATTTTCTGGATTTTTTTTTCTAATTTTTTGGATCAACCCTTTGTAAAATTTTGTGTTTTCTTACCATATCCATATCTTCCCCAATCTTTATCCGATTTACAAGCCAAAAATGTCTTAAATGATTCATGGAGGAAATTTCGTAATAATTTTCACAACAGTCTGGAATGTAAATATTCTGAATAAATATTATTTTTTGCAAAGTGTATAAAAACTTCGAC
Organism: Drosophila vallismaia; assembly: GCA_035047325.1. Taxonomy (NCBI): domain Eukaryota; kingdom Metazoa; phylum Arthropoda; class Insecta; order Diptera; family Drosophilidae; genus Drosophila; species Drosophila vallismaia. Next base: position 5,542,962 of record JAWNPU010000025.1, on the reverse strand, counting down.
ACAGTCTGACGCCTTTTTTTTTTGAATCTTTCTACCAATTTGAAGGAAGAGGAAAGAGGGCCGGAATGTCGAACATTTTAGCCAGTTGTGGGTGTGTTTTTTCTCATTGTTATTATTATTTTTATTGCTTTTGTTGTTGCTGTTGTTGTTGTCCCGGGCCGATCGTGTAAACGCAAAAATATGCGCAAAGCAATAAAAAGCCAACAATGAGCAAACAAATGGAATATATGCATGAAAATTAGCCGTGTAGGCAGTGATAAAATGTTGTTTTCCCCTCGCAAACTTGTTTAATAATTAAAAATCAGCACACACATACACACACACACACACATACACATCAAAGCTGGTAAATTTGCATAAAATAAAAAAAAAAAAAAAAAAAAAAAACTGACATTCAATTATAAGAAAGCAAAAAAAAAAAAAAATACTAAAACTTTGACTTGCTTTTGACTTGCTTTTTGAAATAAAAATTAAAATATTGCACGAATATATTTTTTATTTTGCTTTTTAACCTTTAACTATTTTAAGTATAAAAATATATTAATAATATTATTGTTTTCTTTTATAGTTTTTTTTTGTAGAAAAAATAAATTTTTCAGTTGGATAATGAAAACTACTTTGTTTTTTTTTTAAGAATTTTTTGATAGTTTTTAGTAAATTTTTAACTTTACTTTTAAAAATTAAAATATTAAATGATTTTATCATGTTTTCTCTTCAAATGAAAGATGTTTTTTGTTAAAAATCAACTGCTAATTGACATAAATTTAATTATCAAAAGCAACGAGAATGCGTCAGCTTTCAACAGCTTTAAATTTTTAACATTTTTTTGAGTAGAATTCAAAACGGAATATTCAAGAGTTGCACGTTTATTTTGCGGTATTTTTCCTTTAGTCTGGCTTTTCGATTTGCGGAAGACGACGGCCAACGGGGCGGATGGGTGATGGGTGATTTTTCGATGTTGCATCGGGACGCACGTGCTTTTGGCCCTTGCAGCTTGGGTTGTCAGTCAATATGTCATTTGCAGACCTGTTAGCAGACCTAATACCCGAGTCCATATTTTCTTTATTTCTTCTTCTTGTTTTTGTTCGTCACTTTGTCAGACAAACAGACAGACAGACAGACAGTCTGGTTTTGTGTCTGTTTGTCCAACCGAGCTGCGGTGATTGTTAGCGCTATATTTATTCAGACAGCGTTGATTATTTTTCTAATTTATCCGCATATATTTGCATTTGTGCAAGGAATGAAATGACAGCCAAGCAACAAAGACAGCGAATGCAGGACAAAAAAAAAACATTGCGAAACACTGCAATTAATCAAAAAACAGACAAGCGGTGCCAAAATATATTTGAAATGTGTTTTTGTGCTTTTCAACGAGCAACGAGATTTGCCAATCAAATCTCAAATTAACTGAAACACAATACGAGTACTCTAGAAATCTACATTTCTTTCGTCACTGTAATTGGCTTTTTCGGTATTTATTGAAAACTTTTTAGTTTTTGACAGAAATCTACATTTCTTTCGTCACTGTAATTGGGGTTTTCGTTATTTATTGAAAACTATGTAGTTTTTGACAGAAATATACATTTTTTTATTTTATTTTGGATTTTTATTCCTCGGTTGACATATATTTTCTGGCTTTAAATATTCCACAAGCGACTGGGATGTGAAATTTCTGGGATTTAAGAGACTTTTTCGAGAAGCTATAATAAGACAAGGAAATTAAAGTTGAAAAATATAATATATGACGAAATGTGCGAGTGCATTTTAATAAATTTTAAAAATATGGTAATGTGTGGCAAGGAAAGGCTTTTCCCTATATATTTATAGAGACAGAAACGAAGCAAAACAACAATAAGCTATAGAAAATAAGTAATTCTTCATACATGGCATACAATAACAAAGCCATCTTCAATTTTTAAATGTTAACGAATATTAGAATGTTAAAGAATAGTATTAAATAGCATAGCTCTCCTCCTCGATTCTCATAAGCGGCACTTAACAAAGCTTAACATTTCATTCTTTTATGTTAAATACCAGCACCCTCCTCCTCGTTTCCTAAATGTTAAATCAAGTTCAAATATTAAAGAATAATGTTAAATAACAGCGCTCTCCTCCTCGATTCTCATACCGAGCACTTAACAATACTTAAAATTTCATACTAAAATGTTAATTAACATTAATTCTAATGCTAAATAACAGCGCCATCCTCGGTTCTTAAATGTTAAAGAATTTTAAACAGCGCTCTCCTCCTCGATTCTCATACCGGGCACTTAACAAAACTTAAAATTCAAATTTTAAAGTTAAATAACAGCGCCATTCCTCGGTTTTTAAATGTTAAAGAATTATCTTACTAAATATATAAAACTTCAAGAGAAATTGTATTTTTTACTGCATTTTTGACAGAAATGTACATTTCTTTCGTCACTGTAATTGCGTTTTTTGGTATTTATTTACGTTTTACATTACGTTTACGTTTTACATTACGTTTATGTTTCACCTTTTGCGTTACGCTTTACGTTTTACGTTTCAACTTGTAGCTTTAAATATATACAAAAAAAAGAGACAGAAAACATACTCTAAAATATTAACAGGGTCTTGTGTAAATATTAAAAATTTGTCGGTTGCCATTTTGTTTTTGATTTACTGCTGCAGTTGGTATTTTTAAATGCTATTTTTTTTTTTTTGTAATTCTTTTATTCGGCTGCTCATTTTTGGCTAATAAACTGCTGCAATTGTGGGAAACTGTTTAACTGTAAAATGCCACACAGGCATAAACACGCACACATTTGCACACACATTTTGATGAGATACAGTGGTGGTTCAACAATTAGGTATGCTTTTTATTCATTTCATTTATTAACTTATTTTTAGGAGTTTTTTAACCTTTTTTTTTACAAAACTGTAATATTTATTGCTCTTATATTATAGTTTTCTATTCTAAAATGTTTTTTTTTTAATATTTTTTTATTTAATTTGTTAGTTAAGGGTTAAGTTAATTAGTTAAGAAATTAAGTAATTAGTTAAGTTAATTAATTTCATTTTATTACAAATATTCCTTTAGTTTTAAATACATAACTTGCCAAAAATAATGCCGAATTTTATATTTCTTTTAGTTAAAATATATATTTTTTTATCATCTACTTTATTATTCATAATATTTACATTAAAAAAATAAGATTTTAAGGCATTTTAAAGCTATATTTTCATCTATATCTATATAGAACATATCACATGTCCGATTCCCGATTCGGTGATTCACTTTTTTTGGGTGATGAAAGAAACGCTACCGAGGTTGGTTGGGGGTTGAGGGTTGAGGGTTGGGGATGATGTGTGCCTGATTTATTATTAATATAACACAAAAGCTAACGGGAATATATGTAAATGCGAAAGCTAATGCCGCACATTTCGCATTGCAGGCCACAAGTGACCAGAACAGCAGAAAACCAGGCCAGCAGACCAGAAGACCACCAGGAGACGCCAGCAACTGCATCAAAATAAAGAGCCAGAGGAGGAGGAGGAGGAGAAGAGCAACCAGAAAGCAACCAGAGACGAGGAGCAGGCACTCCAGTTGCTGGAGCAGAAGCTGGTGCAGTTAGACATCGGTGCATCGGTGGTGGTTGACTGCATTGGAGGAACCGCAGGATAAACAGGACAGGGAGTCGTTGGAAGATCTTCCTCGGTCTTCGCCAAGATGTCTTCGCCGGCGGCGCAGAGCAACAGCACCAGCCAATCCCAGTCGCAATCGCAGCAGCAGCAGCAGAATCAAAAGGCCAACTCCAACAACACGACACACGACAACAAGAATGCCGCCGGAACGACGGGGACGGCGGCAGCGGGTTCGGGATCGGGATCGGGCTCTGGCGGAGCGACAGCATCCGGAGCAGGAGCCGGGGGATCCGGTACCTCATCGAGCGGACCACAGAGCCCCACCAAGCGGAGCACAATATCGACAAAGGAGCGTGTCATCGACAGTGTGCCATTTCCGCCCAGCCGGAAACTGACCTGCGCGGATGTGTTCGATGCCCGGACCGGGAAGCCGCATCACGACGTCCTCAAGCAGCACTTCATCCTGGAGGGGCGGATCGAGGAGAGCGCCGCCCTGCGCATCATCCAGGAGGGAGCCACACTGCTGCGCCAGGAGAAGACCATGATCGACATTGAGGCACCAGTGACGGTGTGCGGCGACATCCACGGCCAGTTCTACGACCTGATGAAGCTCTTCGAGATCGGCGGCTCGCCGGCAACCACCAAGTATCTCTTCCTCGGCGACTACGTGGACCGGGGATATTTCAGCATCGAGTGCGTGCTGTATCTGTGGTCGCTGAAGATCAGCTATCCGCAGACGCTGTTCCTGCTGCGCGGCAACCACGAGTGCCGGCATCTGACCGAGTACTTCACCTTCAAGCAGGAGTGCAAGATCAAGTACTCGGAGCGCGTGTACGACGCGTGCATGGACGCGTTCGACTGCCTGCCGCTGGCGGCGCTGATGAACCAGCAGTTCCTCTGCGTGCACGGCGGCCTCTCGCCGGAGATCCACGAGCTGGAGGACATCAGGCGGCTGGACAGGTTCAAGGAGCCGCCGGCCTTCGGGCCCATGTGCGATCTGCTCTGGTCCGATCCCCTCGAGGACTTTGGCAACGAGAAGAACTCGGACTTCTACACGCACAACTCGGTGCGCGGCTGCTCGTACTTCTACAGCTACGCCGCCTGCTGCGACTTCCTGCAGAACAACAACCTGCTGTCGATCATCCGGGCGCACGAGGCGCAGGACGCCGGCTACCGCATGTACCGCAAGAGCCAGACCACCGGCTTCCCCTCGCTGATCACCATCTTCTCGGCGCCCAACTATCTCGACGTCTACAACAACAAGGCGGCGGTGCTCAAGTACGAGAACAACGTGATGAACATCCGGCAGTTCAACTGCTCGCCCCACCCCTACTGGCTGCCCAACTTCATGGACGTGTTCACCTGGTCGCTGCCGTTCGTCGGCGAGAAGGTCACCGAGATGCTGGTCAACGTGCTGAACATCTGCTCCGACGACGAGCTCATGACCGAGGAGAGCGAGGAGCCTCTATCGGACGACGAGGCGGCGCTGCGCAAGGAGGTCATCCGCAACAAGATCCGTGCCATCGGCAAGATGGCGCGCGTCTTCTCCGTGCTCCGCGAGGAGTCCGAGTCGGTCCTGCAGCTGAAGGGCCTGACGCCGACGGGCGCCCTCCCGCTCGGCGCCCTCTCCGGCGGCAAGCAGTCACTCAAGAACGCGATGCAGGGCTTCTCGCCCAACCACAAGATCACCTCCTTCGCGGAGGCCAAGGGCCTGGACGCGGTCAACGAGCGGATGCCGCCGCGTCGGGATGCCACGCCCTCGCCGGCGGAGGAGGGTCAGAAGTCACTGTCAGCGGCGGCAGCAGCAGCGGCCAATGCAAATGCGAATGCAATCAATGGATAATTCTAAGTCAGAGCGGGAAGGCTGGACGGAGGCAAGGATACAGTGATGCAGCTGCAAGATGATGGAACGTGGTTTAAATTGAAGGAGGATCTGGAATCTGGAGTCTGGACAGAGCATCGAGAGGATCTGTGGAGCAGCAGCTAAGTCAGTTAGTAGTCGACAGTGGGAGGGAGACACCAAACAGTTCAGAACAGTCTAAAATATATAAAAAAAAATAGTCTCAAGCTCGGCTCAAAAGAGAAGGATAATTAAATACAATGGTTAATAATGGGTCAGAAGGTCAGAAAGAAACACAGAGTACACTCACAGGACATACACGCGACACACGCAGAGATATACACAGGTTATAGCCTGTTTCCACTGGCCATTACTGTTCTGTAATCAGTTTTTAATTGTTTTTTAAACTTGAAATAATATTTAAGCTACTTTTTGGAGTGCCAATGGAAACAGGATATAGATAACAAGGATATCATGCACGTAGCCCTCGGCCCGAAAAGTTAATAATCATTTCTTAAAAACTAAATTTAAATATTAAGGAAACTTGTTTGGTAACAAATACACTTTCAGGGGCTTGGCTACGGGCCTGAAAGGATACGAAAATAGAGCAGAGACACCACAACAACAACAACAACAACAACCAAAGCAAAGCAAAAAGCTAAAACAATAAAAAAAACAGAACCGAAAGCGTTTACTTATTGGTATCGTGAAAAAAAGCAAGATAGCAAGATAAAGATAGCAGCCCCCAAAAGAGGAGAGAAATTACAAAGTTGGATGAATTATATATATAAATATATATCAAAATTTTGTGCAACATTATATCAAAAGAGCAAATGTAAAAGCTAAGCAAACAGTTTAAACGCGCGCGCTTTTTTTTTGGTAAGCAGCAAGCAGTGCTGGCGGCAAGCAGTTGAAAGGCAGTTGCGCTTGCGTGCATTTTCCAAAAACAAAAACAAAAAACTAAACAAAAATATTAATAAAAGAAAATTAGGTAATTTAAATTATTTGCTAAAAGAAAATTGTAAAACGAATCGAAATAAACCAACTCTCATCTCTGTAAAGTCAAACCAAACGAATGACAAAAAGTTAAACAAACTAAATCTAGCATCTAAACTGAAGAATCTAAAAAAAAAACTTAACTACTTTCGTTGTGTGGCGTCTGCGGCGACTTCTATACAAACTAAAAAAAACTTAAAAAAAACTTTAAAAAACGCAAAAGAAATCTTGAGCAAAAAGATGAAGAGAACAAACAACTTCCTACAACAGCAGCAACAATATTTTACTACAATATTTTAATACAAGAACAAGAAACGACTGAATCTCTCTCACTCTCACTCTCTCTCTCTTTCTATCTATGTATCTATCTAACTATCCAACTCTTTCTCACACACACACACACATAAGAAAAACACAAAAAGAAACAACAAACGGAAGGAGATCGATCAACTCAAAGTTGATGCGAACCGCCGTTTATCGTTTAAATCGGTAATCGTTTATCGTCGCCATTGTCGCCTCACACTCTCTCATCTGGTGATTGTGTATGTGGTCTTTATATACGTGCCATCTTTGTCGTAGTCATTAGCTGAATATATAATTAATATATTTGCATATGCTGCAGCGATGCAGGTGCAAATGTTGTGCCACAACCTCCCAACGCTCCAACTATCTCGCTGTCCATCTCCAATCGAGGAAATCGATAAGTAATCGAATCGAATCTCATCTCATGGCGCGTCAGCCTTCCAATCGTTAAAAGTAACTGTTTCCTGTTTCCCGTTACCTGTTTCCTGTTTCCTGGCATTTGCGCCTGCGTCGTCGACGTGTGTAAATCCTTTTTATACTTAATCGAATTTTAGTTACTTGTTATATAAAGTCGATGGGGATAACGGAGTATTGAAGGAAAAAAAAGAGAAAATGGAAAAGGAAAAATAATTATTAAAAAGAATTACAAGGTAGAGAAGAAGAAACGGAAATGAACAGAAGAAGAAGAAGAAGTCTAACTGAAAATGTAATAAAATGTCTGCAATGGGAATTTTTTTATTACATTTTTTTTAAATATATATTTCTTGTTATCTTTTTTTATAATTTCTATTTATTGTAAACTATTTATATACAAACCACACACAATCAGAAAACAAACACACACACAAACAAACACATAATATAAATACATAAATATATATATATTTATAAACAAATTGTTGTTTCTACTTCATTATGCTTATGTTTTTATAACTCTATATATATATATATAAACATATATATTGTATATTTATATTGTTTACTACACTTTTTTCTATAAGCATTAAGTAATTTAATTAAATGAATTTAATAAAAAAAAAAGAAACCATTTAAACAAACTAAAAAATAAAAGCACGCTAGCCTGTCAAACAAACGGGGCGTGCAAAAGTTTTCTTAAACAAAAATAATTATATTCTACAATAAGATGTAAGGGAAAAATCATTAACAAAACAAAAAACCGAACTATGTGAATTAACTATTAAGTTTAAATTATACAACAACAACAAAAACAAAATGATGAAATTCAACCAAATAACGTTTACAACCATTAACAAAACTATGTTAAATAAAAGAAAAACAAAAATAAGATAACACAATTGTGCAGCATGCAAAAAAAAACAAAAAACAAAAAGAAATCTTTTTCAAATTCGACAAGACAAGAATGAAACCCAGTTTAAAGTTTAAAGGAAATGTAATACAAAATGCAAACTTATAGCAATTTGAAGTACTTTATAAACAAATATACATACATATGCCTAAGAGAACGTATATATATATATATATATCTAAAAAATATATATATATATATATTTGGAATAGTTAAGGGTCGAAGCTGAGACAGAAGAAACAGAGATAAAAGAGCGGACACGAAGCCGAATCCGAGCAATGATTAAGCAAAAACAAAACAAAAATTACTCAAACAAAATTACCTTAAAAAAAAATTTGAAAAACAGCAATCAGAAAAGTCGATAACATTTCAAATTATGTCGATAGGCACCCATACACCCAAACACCCACACTGACACTCACACACACACACCGAAACCGACACCAACACGTGCGAGCGAGAGGGAGAGAGTTTGCGATTAAAGCAGTGCAAAAATCACAGTTTTTAGCACACAGCAAGCAGTAGTAGGAACAGTGGGCCAGTTCGCATGTTTTTTGCCTTTGGAACAGCTACGTCATCAAGCAGCTAATAGTTACAAATGATTTACATTTATATATATTTACATATATATATATATATATATACCATATATATACATATACAATATATACCGATTAAAAGTTAAGAGTTTCGCACACACACACACACTCAGACACACACTCAGACACCGACACCCAGACACTTGCATACATACAAACAATTTACAAAACGTTTATGCATTTCGATTCAATGAAAAATCAAGAATACGAATAATACAAATATATATAACAATAATTACAACCAATAAAGGATTACAGCAACCAAGCTCTTACTATTAATTTTAAAATAAATGAGAAAAAATTTTAACAAATTACCGCAAGCCCAGTATATATATAGAATATAACTGAATACTTTTCTCCTCCAATGTTCCCACAATAAAGATTTAAAGAAAAAAAAAACAAAAAAAATATTAGTGCGCTCTTCTAAAAACAAAACAAAAATATATATATAAAAATAAAAGGAAAAAGAAAATCCCAAAATGAAATTAAATTAATATACACATATATGAGAAAAATAAAGCAAAACCAAAAGATTATAAAATATTAAAACTAAGCGAATAATACATTAAAAAACATACAAATACTTTTATACTATATACACAAAGCCTAAGAACTAAACAAAACAACAACAAAACAAAATTATAGTTCTTGCTCTCCCTCTCCACTCTACATTATCCGATTTTCTATTAACCTGCTCTTGGCTCTGTTTCAACCAAAAAAAAACCAAAAAAAATAAAAAAAAAAACAATATTTAAAGGAGAAAAAAAAAGTGAAGCTCTTGAACTTCGACCTTGATCCCTCTTTCACTTTCTCTCCGTCTCTATGTCTATCTCTGTCTTATCAATGATCTAATAACCCGAAAACACGTTTTAACGAAACAGTTTCTACAAAACATCAAATACTCCATAGGCTGAAAAGTTCCAAAAATTCACGGATTACAATTACAATTATCGATACATTTTCGATAGTTTCTTCGATAAGCTTAAGATTCTTTTCTGAAAAGGTTTGGGTCTTTTTAGCCCATGTAGTAACCTACCTATATAAATACGATATGAATTAATACCAGAGAAGAACATTAACGAAATTATCAATTACCATTTACAGAAAAACAATTTCCTTTTAACGAAAATATCAAACAAACATAAAAAAACAACTCTATATACACATATATATATATATATATATATATATATATATATATATATATATATATATATATATATATATTATTTAGATATATGATATAAACAAATTCCACTCTAGGTTCAAATCGAAATCGAGAAAAAGTCGAGAAGAAAGCGCATTGAACATTTTCGAAAATTATTATTTTCCATTTCAAAATATGGCTTTGTTTTAGCTTTTGAACTACTGTGTACAATCAAATACTTAAAGAAAATCGTCTTAAGTTAGTCAGTTTGTTAGCCAATTGTTTTTTTTTTTTAACTAAATATATAAATATATAGATATTTATGAAAATAAAAATTAAAATTGGGAAGATATCCTGGCTTTTCGTTTCCAATCATCTCCATTGCAAGTGAAAACCTTTTCATCATATGTATGTAAGTAATTATGTATGTATGTATATGTTATCTTAATTTTTTTGATACATGTATTTTTCAACATCTACTTCCTGCCCTCGAATGCTTTAAAACTTTACACGAAAAAGAAAAATAACAATTTAATATATATTATAAACAAAAGTAAGAAAACAAAAAAAAAAACAAAAGAAACCAAAAAAAGAAAAGAAAAAACAAGAAAAAAACCCAAAAAGAATTAAAACTTTACCTTTTGGATAAATCAATTTAAATGCATATTTTATATATATTTAAACATTTATTTATATATAACATGTATGATAAATATAAGTTGGAAAAACTTTGTCAAGCAAGAAGTTTATATACTTATATTAAAAACAAAAAAAAAAACAAAAAACTAAGAATGAAACCGAAACAAAAACAAAAACAAAAACAAAAACAAAAAACAAAATAAATAATATTAATAATGCAACATAAAACAAAAATTAACAAAACAAGAAAACATCACATCTAGATAAATCTCTTAAAAATTTTCAATTTTATTATTAAACAAAAACCGAAAAGAAAAACCAAACCAAAGTTAATAAATAAACAAATTTAACAGTGAAAGCATTATATTATATACATATACGTATGTATATACATATATATATACATACATATGAAATTTATAACGGTATTGCAAAAGCAGCTGGCTGGCAAAAATTACACATGTATTCATTGCTGCGCCGTTGTGACAAGAAAAAAACTGTATGCAATCCAAGGATTAACAAATTAATTTACAACTTTAATGGAGACGATGATTAGGTCGATGAATATGATGGGGAAGAAAGTAACATGATGACGTTGATGATGATGATGATGATGATGATGTGGATGAAGCAACAACAAATTGCAGACAACAAGTTTTAACATTAAGATGGAAGAAGAATCCAAACAAAACAAAATGATTATCAATGTTATTAACATAATTAATATTAACAAAAATGGAAAAAACAAGCAAAAAACAAAAACAACCAAAAAAAAAAACAATACAAAAACATTAAAAAAATATACAAGTACCTATCCTGAGAATAAAATGCGCGCACATTTATTATTTCCTCTAAAAGTTCGTTTGAGTGTCCATTGCCCTCCGGGGGAAATTTCAAATTTCAGCATTCAAATCTAACGGCTCAAATGGTGGCCCCCCCTCAAAAATTTGTTGCGCTTTGAAGATGGCTCATTTCCGATATTCCAGTTTGCTCCAGGAAGGGAGCGGAACTTATTCTTTTTTAACTCTTTATTATTATTTGGGTGAATATTAATGCATATTAATCTTAGTTTTCAAGCTGGTTTGGTTTTTCGTTCCGGAATTAGGGTCAGGTTTATTTGCATATAATTATTGAGTAATAAAAATGAGATTTTAAGGAGTTTTAGCAACAGGTTTTGGAATATATTCACAAGTTGTATTGAAAATATGCATTATTTGCTAAAAATCCAATTGGAAGGAACTAGTGAAACGTATGGAAAAGAACCAGTTTTACATACAAATTAAATTTGTATTGATGGAAATAAATGATAATATGTAGTTTTTAGGATTATAATCTTCATTTTAAGGTAATAAGTCAATTAGTTTTTATCAACGTTTATTTAAATCCTATGACATATTCATACAAGTTAAGAAGAAAATTCCAATACAAGAAACTAGAGTGATCGATAACTTTGGCTACGATAACATCCAACGGTTGGATGGAAGGGAAATAAAATTTCCTCGGACTGCAGCGCTGCCAGATTCCTAATAAATAGCTAGAATTCTAGCTAAAAGCTTCCAAACAACCGAAATCGTTTCGGCGCAACTGCAAAATACCCATGTCGTGTGATAGTAGAAGAGTATTTCTAGAGTATAAGAGAGTATGTTTTCAAAATGGCGCAGCAGAGTGTAGCCAGATTTTGCACCGCTGTAAGGGTCACACTAGATAAATATTCAGAAAATTGCAGTTTTAAAATAGCTAAATCTAGCAGGAAAATAGCTAGAACGGCAACAGCCAATGGAAGGGAGTGAAAATTCCAATGAGTAGGAGCGAAAAAAAAGCGCAGCGCAGGAGAGAAATTACGACGTCTGCAGGTGCAGCGAAAGTGAAGCGAAAATACCCCGGATACTGGATACTGAGTGAATATGCTGAATGTTAAGTGAAACTAGCGCAAGCAGCCACGGGAGCTAAAGGAGCCACAGCGTTTGATCCAAAACCAAGTCGAATCGGAGCTGGAAGGCGATAAAGCGGCTCAGCCAGCAACAACAACACTTTGCCAAAGGAAAGTGTGCGACTGTGTCTCAGTGCCTGTGTGTGAGCCCATACCCGTACCCGTACCCGTACCCCTGCCCGTGCCCGTGCCCGTTGCCGTACCTGTGTGCCAGCCAGTGTGTTTGTGTTTGTGGGCTAGTGGAAGCTCAGAGAGCGCGAGAGTGAAAGCCCAGAGTAGCAGGCGAGCTGCGAGCTGAGAGCGAGCGAGGGAGAGAGGGAGTCCGATTCCGATTCCCGATTATCCCAGAAAATCCGTAAATCCGTAAGACAGAGCCATGTCTTCGAGCAATCAGGCCAGGACGACAGAAGCCACCGCCACAGATGCCAACAGCTCCTCGCCAGCTGCCACCAACCCCAACACCAACACCAACACTAACACTAACGCCACCACGGCCACCAATAGCTCCTCCAACACCAACACCAACACCACCAACAACTCCAACACCAACAACAACAATACAAACAACAATGGCACCACACAAAACCAGAACTCCAACTCCAGCAACAACATGAGCAGTCCCACGGCGACGGGCAAGCCCCACGGCGGCCACACGGCCGTCAACACCAAGGAGCGCGTGGTGGACTCGGTGCCCTTCCCGCCCAGCCACAAGCTGACCCTCGCCGAGGTCTTTGACTCGCGGACCGGCAAGCCCAACCACGAGCTCCTCAAGCAGCACTTCATTCTGGAGGGACGGATCGAGGAGGCGCCCGCTCTGAAGATCATCCAGGAGGGAGCGGCTCTGCTGCGGCAGGAGAAGACGATGATCGATATAGAGGCGCCGGTGACGGTGTGCGGCGACATCCATGGCCAGTTCTACGACCTGATGAAGCTGTTCGAGGTGGGTGGGTCGCCGGCAACCACCAAGTATCTCTTCCTCGGCGACTACGTGGACCGAGGATACTTCAGCATCGAGTGCGTGCTGTATCTGTGGTCGCTGAAGATCAGCTATCCGCAGACTCTGTTCCTGCTGCGCGGCAACCACGAGTGCCGGCATCTGACCGAGTACTTCACCTTCAAGCAGGAGTGCAAGATCAAGTACTCGGAGCGCGTGTACGACGCGTGCATGGACGCGTTCGACTGCCTGCCGCTGGCGGCGCTGATGAACCAGCAGTTCCTCTGCGTGCACGGCGGCCTCTCGCCGGAGATCCACGAGCTGGAGGACATCAGGCGGCTGGACAGGTTCAAGGAGCCGCCGGCCTTCGGGCCCATGTGCGATCTGCTCTGGTCCGATCCCCTCGAGGACTTTGGCAACGAGAAGAACTCGGACTTCTACACGCACAACTCGGTGCGCGGCTGCTCGTACTTCTACAGCTACGCCGCCTGCTGCGACTTCCTGCAGAACAACAACCTGCTGTCGATCATCCGGGCGCACGAGGCGCAGGACGCCGGCTACCGCATGTACCGCAAGAGCCAGACCACCGGCTTCCCCTCGCTGATCACCATCTTCTCGGCGCCCAACTATCTCGACGTCTACAACAACAAGGCGGCGGTGCTCAAGTACGAGAACAACGTGATGAACATCCGGCAGTTCAACTGCTCGCCCCACCCCTACTGGCTGCCCAACTTCATGGACGTGTTCACCTGGTCGCTGCCGTTCGTCGGCGAGAAGGTCACCGAGATGCTGGTCAACGTGCTGAACATCTGCTCCGACGACGAGCTCATGACCGAGGAGAGCGAGGAGCCTCTATCGGACGACGAGGCGGCGCTGCGCAAGGAGGTCATCCGCAACAAGATCCGTGCCATCGGCAAGATGGCGCGCGTCTTCTCCGTGCTCCGCGAGGAGTCCGAGTCGGTCCTGCAGCTGAAGGGCCTGACGCCGACGGGCGCCCTCCCGCTCGGCGCCCTCTCCGGCGGCAAGCAGTCGCTCAAGAACGCGATGCAGGGCTTCTCGCCCAACCACAAGATCACCTCCTTCGCGGAGGCCAAGGGCCTGGACGCGGTCAACGAGCGGATGCCGCCGCGGCGGGATCAGCCGCCCACGCCCAGCGAGGATCACCACAGCCAGCAGTCGGCCAGCGGTAATAATGGCGCGAGCCATGGGTAAGCTGGCGTCTGGCTTCTGGCTTCTGGAGGGGATGATCCCTGGAACTGGAGCAGTAGAGTGTGAAGGCGACACAAAGAACACCAACCCGGGGGGCAGGGGGTAAAAAAGAAACCTTAATTAATCTTAAAGTGGCAGAGCAACAACTTAAACCAATACTAAAACCGATACTAAAAAAAAAACAAAAACAAAAAATCGAAACAAAAAAAATAAACTAAAGAAATACAAAGTTTGAAACAATTTGCAATATGTGCCGCAATAGTCCGTAAATGTTCCTTATACGAATTAAATATTGAAACAAGAGTTTATTTTTTTTTTTATTAAATATATATATATGTATAAATATATATATATATATATATATATATATGTATAATTGTTGCATAATCTAACTTTGGAATTAATATGTTACATATTACGACTGTGTGTGCGCAAAATGAATTGCGTTTTATCATTTGCTTGGCTAAAAAAAACCTAAAAACCTAAAAACCTAAAACCTGAAAACCCAAAAACCCTAAAAACTTAAAAAAAAAAAAGAATACAAAAATGAAGAATGAAGAAACCGAACCGCGGTTCGTATCGTAGAAATTTAATGAATTCAAGAATCCAAGATCTATTACCATAAAAAATGCATTTTGAAACAAAAAATAAAACACACACAGATCGAGATCGAGATCGAGATCGAGAGGAAGGAGAAGAAGGCAGCCATTTAAGAGTTTACCATTTAAATAGCAAATCAAATATTTACCTAATAAATTACCATGTATACATAAAATAACGTATATTATAATATATTCCTGCGTGTAAATTGAACTAAAGAAATCAATTAATTTAGCAAAAGAATATTTTTCCCCATTTTCCATTAATTAATTAACAAGAAGAAATGTTATAAAAACGAAAAGGAAACAAAAAATAGAAGAAAGCATGAAAGTAAAAAAAAATATGAGAATTATGAAAAGCAAATAATGATGTATTTAAGTAAGTATAAGAAAGGACGAGAAGGACAAGGACGAGGAGGAGGAATCTGTGGATTTCAGAGATCAATTCAATGATGGCAATCAATTTCTCAATATTTACCCTTCGCCCGTTGAATGGTGTATAGTTCGAGTTCTCCAGATATCCAGAATATCACTATCAAATCAAAATATATATGTTTCACACACATGCCTGCAAGAAATGCCTTCAACCAGGACACTTATCAAAACTTAAAACAAAAAAAAAAAGACACCCAAATATTAATATTATTATACAATAATGAAACAAAATGCTGTACTTTGCTTCAACTCTGCATTGAACTTGAAACCACAAACATATATTTATACAGACATATATATATATTATATATAAAGAGTTGACATTGGTAAACCATTAGTTCTTAGTGATCTATGCACGTATCGTAAAAAACAAAACAAAACAAACCATTAAAAATTATTTAAATCTTAGCTAAAGGAAACAAATCAAGGAGCAGGAAGCCGAGGTTGGAGGTTAGGAAGGAGGACTTAGCTTTTATACAAAAAATTAGTACCAGAAGAAAATGAAGCAGATTTACTTAATTGAAAAACCGAACTATATACTTATATATGCAGACATTTTTTTTAATCGACAAACCCAACATCTACGAGTATATATTATTATGGTAATTGTTGCAATTGCAAAACTGACAAATACGAGATGAAGAAACAGTGTTTAATTTTTAATGTTTCCGTTTTATCTCTATGGTTAGAAAAATTGTTAAAACTAAAAACAAAAAACTGTTGAAACGCAAATATTTAGTTAGTACTGAGTGAAAGCAACAACAAAATCGAGTCTCGAATTGAAGATATATTACAATAGTCAAGAGAACACCAAAGAAGCATCCAGAGATATGGGAAAGTATTATAGACGATCCATATTTCGCTTAGTTCCCTCAATGATACAAAAAACAAACAAAAAAAAAGAGAATAACTAAAAAAACTCTAACTAGAAATACTAAAATTAATCCATGGGGGAAGAAGTAAAGAAGTACAGATTTTGATAATATATCAAGACCAGAGAGATATACCAAACGGATCCATTTGACATTAAAAATATATATATATATATTATGATAAAAGAATAATAAATATAAAGAAGCAAACAAGCAGAATCAAAAGAAGGTACGCTAGAAGACAGCATGGTACATACATACCTACAAATATAAGACATTTCGCCTCTTAAAGCAATTATAAAGATAACAAATGAGTAACGTTTATTATATTATTAAATTATACATACATATACATACTATATAAACGGAATAAAATAAATCAGCTGCAATCTTTCCATTTTATGGCTGTGGGTTTCATTCATTTCTCAATTGAAGGAAATTTAAATTTAAAAAAAGCTTCTGGAAATTCTGGATTCAAATTTGTCGCTTAGTGTTGGTAAAGCGCGACTTACAGTTCAACCTTGGTATCTCATGGTATTTGCAGTATATTCGATAGATATGAATATCGATAACTGGCGGCAACTCCACCCATCTCTATTCGCTTACTGTTTTGTATGTATGTGTGTGTGCGTGTGTGGGTCTCTGCCGTGTTTTTGTACCGCCGAAAAAATCGAAATTAGAAGTGTTTGCTGTTGCCCAACGACCGCAATTTTGGCAATTATAAATTATTAGTTAGTACACGGAGTAACCAAAGGGAGCAGATCTGACCGAGGAGGGCGGCGAGCAGTGGAAAACACGGTAGGAGAGCCGCTGAGAGCAAAAACAAACGCTCCCGCCCGCTTGTATGTGAATGGAGCGGGTGTCCATGTGTGTGCTGCGAGTGTGTGACTGTGTGTGTGTGTGTGGTGCTGGTGCGAGCGGTTGGAAAGTGTGTGATTAAGTGTGCAGTTGCCATCAAAATCATTCACAGTAGAATATAAAGAACAGAACGATTCACGGCTCATCCCGCCCGTTGCTCTCTTATCCTTTTTTTTTCGGTTGCTGTGTGTGCTTATCAAAAAAAAAAGGAGACAACGCGCCAACACCCACAGTGCAACGGCAGAGCAGGAACGGCACAAGTAGCAGAGCAGCAGCAGCAGCAGAAGTAGCAGCAGCAGAGCAGAGCAGAGAAGCCGCCGTGGAAGACAGAGCTCCGTTTTGCAGTTCCTCCTCCGGTTCGAGTCCTTTGCAACATGGACAGCAAGGGTCGCAATGTCATTGTCTGTGATAACGGCACAGGGGTAAGATAATACCACCCTCCCTTTCTCCGCCCACTCTCTCTGGGTGACATACATTCTCCAGCAGAGCCGCTGTTTTTCTTTTCTAAAACCCCCCACCACCCCCACCCCCTACATTCATTTTTTTTTTTGCACTGCTTGCGGGCGTTGACGTCGGCAGCGCTGTGGGAGGCAATCGGTGGTTGCAGTTGTTGCTGTTGCAGCAGATGTGGCTCCGTTTCACTGCTGAATCTGCCTCTGCCTCCTCTTCTTCTTTAGCTGCTTTAGTCATTGTTACAAACGATCGTGTATTACTCACCGATTGCCCAGTTACGCATACTAGCGCATGTATGCTATGTATGAACCACCAACACGTACAAGAACGCTCCCAAAAGAGCAGAACAGCAACAGCAACAGCAGCAACAGCAACAAAAACTATTTCCAACCTCCAGTTTCTTATCGCAAAGCTGAAAAATTTGTTTTCTGATTACGCCTCGCTTTCGATAAGAGTTCGATAAACCAAAAAGAACCCAGACGAAACACCGAAAACTATTTTCCAAATTTTCCAAAACAAACTTTTTTTTTAAGAAGTTGTAAGAAAAATTTTTCCGAGTTTCGAAAACCTATATTTACAGTTTTCAAAACATTTATTAGGAATTTACAAGAAAAGGTTAAAAACTAGTCAGAAATTCGATAATCTCAGAAAACTATCGAAACTATTTCGAACTTACTGTCAAAAAAAACACTATTATGGGATTCCCAAAAACCTGTATTTAAAGTTTAGAAAACAAGCTTCTTAGAGAAAAATCATAAGAAAACTATTTTCCAGTTTCCAAAACCAATATTTGAAGTTTTATAAACAAACTTTTTTGAGAAAAATCTTAAGAAAAGGTTTAAAAAATAGTATTAAATATTTGAACTTAAACTTAAAGTCTTTTATTCAATTTAAGGAACTTCTTAAAAGTGTTTTTTTGGCTCAAACTTTTGAATATTTTAGAAAAAACTAAAAAAAATACTTGAATAAAAGTTTATTTAATGTTCTTAAAATTAAAATATTCTTAAAATTTGATTATTAAGCTTTAACCTAAATAACTTTGGAAATTTTTGATACTATAGTGTTAAAAACATTACGAATTAATTTTAATAATCATGAAATTTATAGAACTACAAATTTCTCTTTTAATTACCTTCCAAAAACGGTAACCTCTTTGAGGAAACTTTTGTTTAAGTGTATAAACTCAAGAGATAAAGTTGAGGTAAAAAAAATCGTATAATGAGTAATCAAGGAAATAGCTAAAAATTGTTTATTTTATATCAATAAAAAGTGTGTTAATATTTAAATCCATTTCCTTACCCAGAAAGTTATTACTTTTTATTTACTTTTCAAGATCTTCAGTAAAAACAAACCTATATTTCTTTTATAAAAAAAAAACACAATATTCTTTGATAAATTCTTTGAGACTTTTAAATAAACTAAAACTAGATGGGAAATATTGAAGAATTTCAAACAAAATTCAATACCTATTTCCCAGGCAAGGGTCTCGGTTTAATGTAAACTTTATCCGATCCAATAACGAAAACTATAATAAACTAATAGATCTCTCCCGTTACAGTTCGTCAAGTGCGGATATGCCGGCAGCAATTTCCCCGCCCACATCTTCCCCTCGATGGTGGGGCGACCGATCATCAGGGCGGTTAACAAAATCGGGGACATCGAAGTCAAGGTATGATCCATCGTCTTCGCCAATTAAAAGAGACAATCATGAATTAATCAAACACTATTCCACACACCAAACATCAAACATCAAACATCAGAACACGAACATGCACAGGCCACCAAAAAAAAAATAAAACAAAGCATATCATATATTATTATCATTTTGTCGATGTATCTTATATCCATGACTAGTTTAGAGCCTAGAAGTTCATCCTCCCAACTATAACTCACTCTCACACAGTCCAGAGTCCTTTTTCTATTAGTGTGGCATATCTATTGAATATTACCATATAATTTCATTTCGAATCTCCCATCGTTTCATATTGATTTTGAAAAACTTTTTCATCACCGAAACACCTTCTCATCATCATCTCACATTGCATTCTTGTGCTTGAGTTGCATCTAAACTGGTGACCGGTCTCGGTTTATGGGTCTATCATACTATATATTTAATGCTATCAAAACTATATATATTCAAATCATAATCCATGATCTATGGTGAAAGCTATCCAAGATTTAGGTTGCCGAAAAGACATGAAGACCCCGGACCACGAGGCCATCAAGCTTTTTTCTTCTAATGCATCAAATCACATCCTATCTATAATACCATATATAAATAGATCCTTTTTAGATCCAGTTTAGTTTACAATTCCTAAAATTTCATTTAGCCAAAAAACAACAACAAACCAAAAACTTGTCAAAAACCCAAAACCGAAACCCCAAAAAACCTTGAAATAGTCGAAACGAAAATGAAAAATATTACCTATATATATATTATATTAAAGAAACAAAAATGTTGACTCTTTCTGTTCTTCTTTTCAATATATTCTTATACATTTTTCTGTTCTTTTTTTACATATATTTTTTTGAAACAAAATATTTTGCAGGATTTACATGTCGATGTAAGTCAAGTTTTTATAGTTTTAATCCAAAAAAAAAAAAACCAAAACCAAATCCAAACTCTACCACTAAGAAAATTAATCACCAAGCAAAGGTTAAATAATAAAAATTTATATATCAAAATATTATATACGACGAAATGCTTGAAAATATTGTATCTCATATCCGAAACTTTCGATAAGTACAATTTTCGATATTTTCTTGAATAATTCTAGTTACCATAAAGCTGCGCACTTAGGCTAAAAAATACTCTAATTAATTGTTAATTAATGTTCACATTTTCCACTAGTTGTTTGCCTTGAATTGAACTATTTTCCCAACTATTTGCCGGCCCCGCCCAAATATCTCTCTTTTTGCTACACACTCTTCTATATATATTATATAATATAATACTAAATTCGAAATTGTTTTCATCACACAATCCATCTATATCGTTCATGAATATCTATTATCGTCTAAAACTTAAAATCTTTCTACAACTCGGGTTTAATTTTTGGGGCATTTTGCTGAAAATCAAATCGTAATCGTAATCGTAATCGTAATCGAACTGGAATCTTGAATACTTGAAGTACAATTCAAATTAAAATGAACAAATTTTACAATTTCTATAAATATTATATAATTTTTGTTATTCAATCTTTTTTCCTTTGTTTTTACAAGAAAAAAATCATAAAAAAAGCTTAACTCCTGTTTTGTTGTTTGTTTTTTTCTTTGTGTACCATATATTTGTAAGGCTATTCCGTTATTGTTGTTGTTATTGTTAATTGTTTATTATTTATTAACGATGCTTTTTAAAACGCATGCCAATTTATTTTATAACATTTATATATTATATTTAGCTCGATCTGTGTTTTCGCTTACTGTGTCCAAGTGTCCAAGTCCAGATCAAGGATCTTCGGAGAATCAGGTGTTTCAGGATTTACAAATCTCATCAATTCTACCGCAAAACATTAATATTAACTTTGAATATTAATTTTTTCACCAACTAGTACAGTCTTTCGATAAATTCTATCGTCGATAAACCCAAAGAGTTTGCCATCCCTTAACGCTTCTTCTCCTGGAGTCCCTGGCCACTTGTTGAGTGTCTCCTTGACTTAAAGCCTTGTTCATTGTCTAGCTTAGTTTAGTTTGTTTGTATTTCGTTTTTTGACTGTTTTTGTGTGCGCCTCACCCCTGTGAATGTCTAAAAAATGAAAAGAATTAATAATAATTAACGCCTCATTAAGCCAAAATTAAAAAAAAAAAAATTAAAAAAATAAAAGCCTGGAATCCGATCCCCGATCCCCGATCCCCGATCCCAAATCCAAAACCGATTTACCCAATGCGACCAAACCGCGGACACTAACGTTGCCCTTACCCAATCTGACCAACGAATTTCCAGGATCTGATGGTCGGCGATGAGGCGTCACAGCTGCGATCCCTGCTGGAGGTGTCCTATCCGATGGAGAACGGTGTCGTGCGCAACTGGGAGGACATGTGCCACGTGTGGGACTACACCTTCGGACCCAAAAAGATGGACATCGACCCGACGAACACAAAGATCCTGCTAACAGAGCCGCCCATGAATCCTACAAAGAATCGCGAAAAAATGATCGAGGTGAGTCGAGGTTTTCGATTGTCATTCAGTCGATTTTATTTCAACTCGTATATCCTTCCAGGTGATGTTTGAAAAGTACGGTTTCGACTCAACGTACATTGCCATCCAGGCTGTGCTGACGCTATACGCCCAGGGTCTCATTTCCGGCGTGGTGGTGGACTCCGGCGACGGTGTAACGCATATTTGTCCCGTGTACGAGGAGTTCGCCCTGCCCCATCTGACGCGGAGATTGGATATAGCTGGTCGCGACATCACCCGGTATTTGATAAAGGTTTGCTCCTGGTTCTGCTTCCTTTCGAAATCGTAATAATCTAATGGCTTGACCTTAATGTTTAGCTGCTTCTGCTGCGTGGTTATGCCTTCAATCATTCCGCTGACTTCGAAACGGTGCGCATCATGAAGGAGAAGCTCTGCTACATTGGCTACGACATCGAAATGGAACAGCGTCTGGCCCTGGAGACGACGGTTCTGGTGGAGTCCTACACACTGCCCGACGGCCGGGTAATCAAAGTCGGTGGCGAGCGATTCGAGGCACCCGAAGCCCTGTTCCAGCCGCATCTGATAAATGTCGAGGGTCCTGGCATTGCGGAATTGGTCTTTAATACGATCCAGGCGGCAGACATCGATATACGGCCGGAGCTCTACAAGCACATAGTCCTCTCTGGTGGCTCCACCATGTATCCGGGTCTGCCCAGCCGACTGGAGCGAGAAATCAAGCAGCTTTATCTGGAACGAGTACTCAAAAACGATACGGAAAAGCTAGCGGTAACAATATTTCTTTTATTTTTCGTTTCTCAATCAATGTTTTGAATCGTATTTTGATTGCAGAAATTTAAAATACGCATCGAGGATCCGCCGCGACGCAAAGACATGGTTTTCATCGGCGGCGCCGTCCTGGCGGAGGTAACGAAGGATCGCGACGGCTTCTGGATGTCCAAGCAGGAGTATCAAGAGCAGGGCCTCAAAGTATTGCAAAAGCTCCAAAAGATCAGTGTTTAGAAAAGGATATATAAAGGATCAGAGAGAAGGAGAAAGAGAAAGCGAACGCGAACGCGAAAGCGAAAGCGAGAGAGAGGACACTTGCAACGCAACTGGTGGGATGAGAGGACTCTTCATCGTCGAGATTGAACAATTGTAGCAATTCCTTTTTTTGGCTAGTTTGTATCTATAAGTTGAAAAATTTTCAGTTTCCGCGTGATGTACTATTTTTTTGTGTGTGACTGTGCATTCGTGTCCGTGTGAATGATGTTGCGTGTGTCTGCGTGTGTGTCCTTGTTGTCCGGTCTAAACCTTGACCCCACCCCCGCTTAATAATAATGTAAAGTTTCTTTCGCTGCAAGAACAGCGCTAAAAAAAAAAAAAATTTCGCCTAAATTGTGTCAACTGCATTATTATGTATATTAAAATGATTATTATAACTACGATTAAAGCCTCAATTCCCGTTCTAAATATTCTCCTCGAGTTAAACATAAAAACAATACCATTTATACACATCAATTTATAAATTCCCTGCTATATATATTTTTGTATTTGTAAAACCCAAACTGTTTCTTTTCATTTGAAGTTTTGAGTATTTTGACCTTAAGTATTAACTAGGCCAAGTCTGCGATTATAAATCGTGTGCGAGCGAGAAAGGGAGTATATAGTTGCACAGCACCGAATTGAAAAGAGAGAGAGAGCGCGAGTGCGATAGAGTGAGTGTGTTATCCTTGAAGTTATCCTTTTATTTTGTACCCTCCAGACAAACAAAAAAAAAAGAGGATAAAAATTTGAAAAAAAAAAAGAAAAAACAGAAATATTACATAAGATCCGTTTAACCGACTTTAACCCGAACCGTACGACTTAAGCCTATTTGCATTATCCCCAAAACTAGACAAAGATAAACCAAGTCAGTCGTCGAGAAGTTATGCATTTATTTTATCGGAAAAAGGACAACCGATCGGTTAAGGATCAGTGTTCCGATGTTCCGATTTTTGATTTCGCCTTTTTCTAGTTAGTTGCAATTCGATGATTGTTTTTGGGCAAAGCAGACCTAATTACACCTGCAAAACTATCTGCATATGAATATATATACTATATTATGTATACACAATATATATTTGTATGTGAAACGAGAGTGTGGTATGCCAATTATATAAGTAAATGCAATAAACGTAATTATGTGTATGATGTATACTGTAGTCTAAAGCTGAATCGTAAATGACTTGGTTTTTTTTACCAACTACCAACTAAAAAAACAACAGAATCACAATAAAAAAAAACAAATAAATACAAACTTCAACTTGTTTATGACTTGGACTAAAAAAGAAAAACCCAAAAGAACGGAGAAAGTAAATCAATTTATTGCCCTCGTTGGCTAAAAAAGGCATTGTACTCATTTTGATTGCGTTCTTGGCTTTAATCTTAAACAGCTGCGGCATTACCAATTCATTTTTGGCCAAGAGTCATTGAAAAAACAAAACAGATCTCGAGTGCAATAAATGCAACACAAACAAAACCGAACAAAGCCAAACAAAAACTTTGGAATAAGTGGCCAAGGCTCTTGAGTAAACCAGGGGGGGATCTATCAGGGATTAGGGTTAGTGGAAATGGGAATCGAAATCTATTTTAATGTATTACAGAGTCTTCCAACTCTACAGATTTTTTCTTTTTATTAAAAACACTTTTAATCAGTTCAAAATTGGAATATCAGTTCTAAGAAATCTGGAACAAAAGGACATTTCCAGCTTCTCTTAAGTTTAAAAAGCTCCAACGCTTGGAGCAATAAGGTCAATGATAGGGGAAAGCTGATAATGACTCAGGAATATTGGGAATTTTCCCTACTTCGATTAAAATTAGGTAGCAAACCTCGTAGAAAACTTTGTTATTTTATAGCTTCCCGCACCAAAATATTTACACAATTCCTTTGATTTATGATTACCAATTGGCCCCCGTTTCGCACCTGAATTCATTCACCAGATAAGAGAAATCTTCGTCCCCGTATCCGTTTCCGTCTCCGTCTCCGACCCAGTGTCTGGCCACTGGTCAGAAGATAACACACCCTTTGTGCTCCACTGGCCATCGTAGGCATTCTTCTTTTCGGGTTTTCAGTTTGAAAATCGACACAGCATGGTTAGCATATGGCAGGCGATACTCCCGATCGTGCTTTTTGGGTTCAAGTTGGTCCAGGCGGAGTATGGCGATCTGGCTGGGAACTGGCAAGTGGATTTTGGAATAGAGAACCTCAGGTTGTCAGAGGAGGAGAGTGGGCAAGTGGAATTGCACATATACAATGTACAGATCACGGATCCTGTTCAGGACTACAGATTCATCGTCTATTCAGAGGACGAGGCAAGAGCCGCTGCCTCGCTTACCATTGGAAAGGATCAGATCGACGCATCGGGTAGTTGGCGAGGATCGGTGACAGTGCTTGGCAGGAGGTTTGGTTACAGCTCCCTAAGGGTGGATCTGGAAGCGGGGACTTATCTGGAAACCTATCCAGACAGCCTGCCCATTTCTGTGCTGAGATCTAGGGTGGTAGACGAAAGGGTCACCACCTATGTCTCGGCCGCCCTGGCCCTGCTGATGTTTCTTAATTTGGGCACTGCCCTGGACCTCCAGCGGCTGGCGGGGATTGTCTGCCGTCCCATTGGTCCGGTGGTGGGCGTGGTCAGCCGGTATGTGATAATGCCCGGCCTAGGCTTTGGCCTGGGTCGTGCCCTCTGGCCGGGCGCGTGGCCCCTCCAGCTGGCCCTGTTTTACACAGCCTTAGCACCCAGCGGCGGATTAGCCAATGTTTGCACGGTTTTTTGCAAGGGAAACCTCAATCTCTCCGTGGCCACCACCACCATCAATAGTCTCCTGGCGCTGGCATTCTTGCCGGTTTGGATCCTTGTCTTGGGCCGGCTTCTCTACGATGACGAAGAGTTGGCCGTGCCTTTTGGTCAGCTCTCGGGAGGAGCCGCTGCCCTGGTCGCCTGCGTGGCCATAGGTGTAATGCTGCGTCTGTGTGTGCCAAAAACCACCAGGTTCATATTCCGCTTCCTCAAGCCGCTCTCCGTGGTGCTCAGTTTGTGCCTCGTGGGGCTAACTGTGGGTCTCAATTGGTTCGTCTTTGAGGAGTTCTCCTGGCAAGTGAGTGACTACATTTTTCTATTGTTAATTGTATTTTGAAGTATGTTCAATTCTTAAGATCCTGGTGGCGGCATTGTGTCTCCCGCTGGCTGGTTACCTGGCCACCTATCTGCTGTCGAAGATCCTTTGTCGCTCCGCCACTGACGCCCTGACCCTGGCTGTAGAGACTAGTGTCCTCAACATGACCATGCCCATTGTCCTGCTTCAGTCGAGCCAGCTGGAGCAGCCGCAGCTGGATCTGGTACTGGTGATGCCCATTACCGCTTCCCTGGTCTCCCTAGTCCTTTTCGTCCTTTTCTACATTGTGCGACGTTGCCTGGGCTGGAATGTGCGGCAGGACGAAGAAGGATTTGATCACAAGGAGCTCATGGCGGTGGCAGAGCACGAAAACGATGGGCCTCACTACCAGCGCCCATAAATGTAGGCAATAGTTTTTAGGTTAATTTTATATTAAATTTGCAATAAATCTCTATCAAAGAAATGATTCTTAATAAGGACGCTATTGATTTGAAATAGGAACATTGCGAAATGTTTAAATAAGGAAAAAAATATGTATTAAGAAATAAGTATTCGAATTACTAATTACTAATTACTAATCTGGAAAGTAGAACGAAAAAAATTTCGATCGATTTTTGGCGATTTTGGAAAGGGGTACCATCATGATTTTTTGCAAAAATCGGGTAAGTTCGATTTTGTCGATTTTCTGTTAGTTTTTTATGAATATTTTGGCCATTTCCCAACAGATTTCAGAACGGTATACCATTTTGGAACCTACGCTTCATTTGCCGTCAATCTGCATCAAAAGATCTGGAAAGTAGAACGAAAAAATTTCGATCGATTTTTGGCGATTTTGGAAAGGGGTACCATCATGATTTTTTGCAAAAATCGGGTAAGTTCGATTTTGTCGATTTTCTGTTAGTTTTTTATGAATATTTTGGCCATTTCCCAACAGATTTCAGAACGGTATACCATTTTGGAACCTACGCTTCATTTGCCGTCAATCTGCATCAAAAGATCTGGAAAGTAGAACGAAAAAAATTTCGATGGATTTTTGGCGATTTTGGAAAGGGGTACCATCATGATTTTTTGCAAAAATCGGGTAAGTTCGATTTTGTCGATTTTCTGTTAGTTTTTTATCAATATTTTGGCCATTTCCCAACAGATTTCGGAACGGTATACCATTTTGGAACCTACGCTTCATTTGCCGTCAATCTTCATCAAAAGATCTGGAAAGTAGAACGGAAAAAATTTCGATCGATTTTTTGCGATTTTGGAAAGGGGTACCATCATGATTTTTTGCAAAAATCAGGTTAGTACAACTTTGTCGATTTTCTGTTAGTTTTTTATGAATATTTTGGCCATTTCGCAACAGATTTCGGAACGGTATACCATTTTGGAACCAGCGCTTCATTTGCCGTGAATCTGCAGCAAAAGCTCTTCAAAACCGAAGGAAAAAAATGTAACTTATTTTTTGATAATTTTGAAAGGTAAATTTTTGAAATTCGACTCTGTAGTTTTGTCGATTTTCTCTAATTTTTTGATGGTATTTTGGTCTTTTCGCAACAGATTTTGGAATGGAATGTCATTTTGGAGTCAGAACTTCATTCTGCGTCGAATCCCTTTTTAAATCGCTTGAGAATTGGGAAGGGAATTTGTTAAAAAAACATCGAATTTTTGACTAAAAACGGCTTCCCAATGTTTTGTTTTATTTATGCAGCTTCTGCAGGACCAGATCCGTACCTGGAGCATCTGATCAGCACCAGAAGCACCTCTGGCAGCACCTAGCAGCACTGGTACCACAGGACAGCACCTGGATCAGTTGTATCAGCACCTAAAGCATCGGAGCGGCACCAGAAACACCTTCTGCAGCACCTGGAGCAACCGTAGGAGATCCTGGAGCACCTGTATCAGCACCTGGAGCTTTTGGAGCGTCAGACCAGCACCTGGAGAACCGTATTTTGTATTTTATTTCCCATATTTTAAGCAATTTCCTATGTAAATACATGTATATTTATATTTAAGCACGTTTTATTGAAAATAAAGCTCACAGTTTACACCAATTTTCCGAGTTTTCTTTCATTTTCCAGGTTTTCCCCGAATTTTCCCGACTTTCCCACCTTTCCGAGTTTTCCGAATTTTCCTGAATTTTCCCGAATTTTCCTGAATTTTCGCGAATTTTCCTGAATTTTCCGAATTTTTCAGAATTTTCCTGAATTTTCCAGATTTTTCCTGAATTTTTCAGAATTTTCCTGCATTTTTCACAATTTTTCAGAATTTTCCTGAATTTTTTAAAATTTTAAAAACCCTAAAATCGCCCTCCGCCACTTCTGAAGTACCAGGCGAACAGAAATCAGCAGAAGGTGGATGCCGAATTTTTAAAATTTGGCGGGAAAAAATTTGAATTTGAAAAAAAATACCAAAAAAAATTTAACGGAAAAATACCAAAAAATGTAACGAAAAAATACCAGATTTAATTTTTTTTGGTATTTTTCCGTTACGTTTTTGGTATTTTTTCCGTTAAAATTTTTTTGGTATTTTTTAAATTTCCCGCCAAATTTTAAAAATTCGGCATCCACCTTCTGCTGATTTCTGTTCGCCTGGTACTTCAGAAGTGGCGGAGGGCGATTTTGTTTTTTTTTTTTAATTTTTTGAAATTCAGGAAAAATAAGGAATGTTCTGGAAAAATTCAGGAAAATTCAGGAAAATTCAGGAAAATTCGGGAAAAATCGGCAAAAATTTGTAAAACACCAAAAAAATGAGGAAAATTCGTCTAACTTCATGAAAATTCAGGAAAATTCAAAAAATTTTCCTGATTCCTGATGGCCAGAATTTTCCTGAATTTTCATGAATTTCCACGAATTTTCCTAATTTTTTCTGAATTTTCCCGCATTTTCCTAAATTTGTATAAATTTAAAAAATCCAAAAATCGCCCTCTGCCACTTCTGAAGTACCAGGCGAACAGAAATCAGCAGAAGGTGGATGCAAAAATTAAATTGTTGCATACTTTTGTGCGTTTTAATAAAAGACCACTACACATTTTAATACTTATATTTGCAAAAATTAGAATGTTGCATACTTTTTTGAGCTTTTTAAATAAAGGACTAAAAGACCACTACACAATTTAATACTTAATTTTGCAAAAATTTAAATATTGCATACTTTTTGGATGCAAAGTTCTTAAATTTAAAAAGCTCAGAAATTCGCATCCAAAAAGTATGCAACATTTAAATTTTTGCAAAAGACCACTACACAATTTAATACTTATTTTTGCAAAAATTAAATGTTGCATACTTTTTGGATGCAAAGTTCTTAAACTTAAAAAGCTCAGAAATTCGCATCCAAAAAGTATGCAACGTTTACATTTTTGCAAAAGACCACTACACAATTTAATACTTATTATTGCAAAAATTTTAATGTTGCATACTTTTTTGGATGCGAAGTTCTTAAATTTAAAAAGCTCAGAAATTCGCATCCAAAAAGTATGCAACATTTAATTTTTTGCAAAAATAAGTATTAAATTGTGTAGTGGTCTTTTATTAAAACGCACAAAAGTATGCTACATTTTAATTTTTGCATCCACCTTCTGCTGATTTCTGTTCGCCTGGTACTTCAGAAGTGGCAGAGGGCGATTTTTGGATTTTTTAAATTTATACAAATTTAGAAAAATGCGGGAAAATTCAGAAAAAATTAGAAAAATTCGTGGAAATTCATGAAAATTCAGGAAAATTCTGGCCATCAGGAATCGGGAAAATTTTTTGAATTTTCCTGAATTTTCCTGAATTTTCCTGAATTTTTCCAGAACATTCCTTATTTTTCCTGAATTTCAAAAAATTAAAAAAAAAACCAAAATCGCCCTCCGCCACTTCTGAAGTACCAGGCGAACAGAAATCAGCAGAAGGTGGATGACGAATTTTTAAAATTTGGCGGGAAATTTAAAAAAAATACCAAAAAAATTTTAACGGAAAAAATACCAAAAACGTAACGGAAAAATACCAAAAAAAAATTAAATCTGGTATTTTTTCGTTACATTTTTTGGTATTTTTCCGTTAAATTTTTTTTGGTATTTTTTTCAAATTCAAATTTTTTCCCGCCAAATTTTAAAAATTCGGCATCCACCTTCTGCTGATTTCTGTTCGCCTGGTACTTCAGAAGTGGCGGAGGGCGATTTTAGGGTTTTTAAAATTTTAAAAAATTCAGGAAAATTCTGAAAAATTGTGAAAAATGCAGGAAAATTCTGAAAAATTCAGGAAAAATCTGGAAAATTCAGGAAAATTCTGAAAAATTCGGAAAATTCAGGAAAATTCGCGAAAATTCAGGAAAATTCGGGAAAATTCAGGAAAATTCGGAAAACTCGGAAAGGTGGGAAAGTCGGGAAAATTCGGGGAAAACCTGGAAAATGAAAGAAAACTCGGAAAATTGGTGTAAACTGTGAGCTTTATTTTCAATAAAACGTGCTTAAATATAAATATACATGTATTTACATAGGAAATTGCTTAAAATATGGGAAATAAAATACAAAATACGGTTCTCCAGGTGCTGGTCTGACGCTCCAAAAGCTCCAGGTGCTGATACAGGTGCTCCAGGATCTCCTACGGTTGCTCCAGGTGCTGCAGAAGGTGTTTCTGGTGCCGCTCCGATGCTTTAGGTGCTGATACAACTGATCCAGGTGCTGCCCTGTGGTACCAGTGCTGCTAGGTGCTGCCAGAGGTGCTTCTGGTGCTGATCAGATGCTCCAGGTACGGATCTGGTCCTGCAGAAGCTGCATAAATAAAACAAAACATTGGGAAGCCGTTTTTAGTCAAAAATTCGATGTTTTTTAACAAATTCCCTTCCCAATTCTCAAGCGATTTAAATAGGGATTCGACGCAGAATGAAGTTCTGACTCCAAAATGACATTCCATTCCAAAATCTGTTGCGAAAAGACCAAAATACCATAAAAAAAATTAGAGAAAATCGACAAAACTACAGAGTCGAATTTCAAAAATTTCCCTTTCAAAATTATCAAAAAATAAGTTACATTTTTTTCCTTCGGTTTTGAAGAGCTTTTGCTGCAGATTCACGGCAAATGAAGCGCTGGTTCCAAAATGGTATACCGTTCCGAAATCTGTTGGGAAATGGCCAAAATATTCATAAAAAACTAACAGAAAATCGACAAAGTTGCACTAACCTGATTTTTGCAAAAAATCATGATGGTACCCCTTTCCAAAATCGCAAAAAATCGATCGAAATTTTTTCCGTTCTACTTTCCAGATCTTTTGATGAAGATTGACGGCAAATGAAGCGTAGGTTCCAAAATGGTATACCGTTCTGAAATCTGTTGGGAAATGGCCAAAATATTCATAAAAAACTAACAGAAAATCGACAAAATCGAACTTACCCGATTTTTGCAAAAAATCATGATGGAACCCCTTTCCAAAATCGCTAAAAATCCATAGAAATTTTTGTTGTTCTACTTTTAGGATATTTGGATGCTCGTTAAAGGGGACAGTAGCCCTGATTCCATACAAGTACTTTGTTTCAGAATCAGTTACTAAATGGGCAAGATATTCATTAAAATTTTGAGGAAAAAAAAGATATTTTAGACAAATGCAAATCCAAAGAAATCTCAATGCAATGTTTGGTTTCACTCTTGGAGATATTCACTTACCCGATAATGGGACGTTACTGGCGAGGATCACTTCCTCTCAGGCGCCTCAGTGGTAACGCAGGTCTTAGGGCTTCAAGAGGAGAGTAATCCAAGTTGAAGTACTGCTCCACGAAGCCGAAGAACAAAAATACAGTTTTTTTAGAATGTGCCTATTTTACCAATTTTTAGTACAGACCTAAAAGCTCCACTGTTTTCCCGAGATCTTCTCCATTCCAACGATCTTTCGGTGCCGCCTTTGCCATGAGTTTCCCGCCGAGCAGGTTCGCAGGTATTGATACCTCAGGGTCCGTTCTGTGGTCTTTCTTCATCCTTTGAAGGATCTTTGGGGCACTCTTCTGGTCTAGTTACGTTCAGTTGTTTAAATTTGTTCTTATTTGATTAGTTTTAAGTATAAAAAATAGCAAAACAACACATTTGTTTTGCTAATTAGAATCGGTGTGACCAGTCATGGACACACTAAAAAATGCTTCTTCAGCTGGTATCAAATATCGAAAGATAGGTTCGTGTCTCGGCTAAGCAATATTTTCATATGTTATGAAAAGCATATATCGGCCATGTTTCAGATGATTTCAGCTTGTAATCTTCCTCCCAGCATTCGGAAAATTGACAAAAAAAAGCAGAACCTCTTTCCAAAATCGCCAAAAATCTATCGACATTTTTTGTTCTACTTTCCAGATCAATTGATGAAGATTGACGGCAAATGAACCATTGGTTTCAAAGTTCCATTCCGAAATCGGTTGAGAAATGGCGAAGATATGCGCCTTCAAAGTCCACCCAACAAAATACAAATTCAGCAAGACGCCTAAAATTCGTATGGGAGAAAATCTGAAGTACCAGGCGAACAGAAACCAATTGAAGGCGGCGCAGTGACGTCAGAGCATCAAAAGCTGCACATTTTTCAACGGATCTCAAAAGAGATGTCTTAAATGATTTGTAAGGCCAAACATCATCGATCCGCATTAAAAATTCAGTCTAATTTTATCGACATTCTGTCCCTCTCCCTGCGAAATAGCGCAAACGATTTGTGAGATCAATCTCGATCATGTTGGAATAAGTACTTCGATATCTCTACCATATCCCAACAGATATGTTTATGAAACATGCCAACCCATCCTTCCCAACCCAAGGATATGCCGCCTCAACATTGCATTTCATTTTATATGTACAATAAAAACGTAAACTTGAATATTAAATACAATGGAAGCTGAGGAAAAGAAGACTGCAGTTAGTTAATCGAATCAGAATTAGAGTCAGAAACAGAATGAGAATCAATATCAGTATCAGAATTTTTGTAGTGTATTTGTATATATGCGCGTATATATAATGTGGATTGCCTTAATTTGATTTGTTAGTTGGATGTATATGGGTGGTTTACATGCTTTACTATAGTATTCAAGTGCTTCTTGCTTACATAATGCATGTGTAATAATAGAAATGGTTAGCTATGATTCATATGGTTGTTGGCCGGCGTTGAATATATATTATAAAAGAGATGGTATTTTAAATAAAAATGTCAAACTAAAAAAAAATATAATATTAAAACAACAGTCATAAAAGAAGTGTCAATAAAGAGAAAAGTGACCGCCGGATGGGCACAGGCTCTGGTTGATTTTTTTCCGTTTTTTGTTTGTTTGCTGTTTGTAATAATCTAAAGACTAAGCTGCCCCCTGAATCCCAATGTCTATGTCTCATGTTCTCCTGCCCTCGCCGATTCATCTGACCGTGCCTCAGTCTGCTCCCTAAGCTCCCGTTCCTGCTCCTTTTCCCGGTCCTCCATCACGGCCTTGATCTGACTGAGATGTCCTGGCAGCTCCCTGACCCGCTTCGCTTCAATGCCAGCGCCAGGTGCGGGATCGTCGCCGAAGCTCAGCATTCGCTTGCCACCGCGCACCTTCTCGTTCATTAGGTGCAGGTCCTGAAAAAGGCAAAAGGGATCAGAGTTGAAGACAAAGCTATGGGTAGGAGTATGGCCATGATATATATGACACTTACCTTGGCCGGACTACGGTGGAACCTGTAGACAATCGGATTGGGTGACTGCTGGATCTCGTTCTTCGACATTTGCGAGACATAGAGCGAGTGGTTTTGGGTAACCTTCTTCGGCTGGGCAGCCCGCTCCTTGGGATGTGGCGAGAGCAAAAGATCCGAGCTACTGATCGTGCAACCACCGCTCACATCCGGCGTCATGCTCAGGTGACCGATGGCGAACTTCTTAATCGCCGGCACATAGATGTGGTTGTAAAAGTAAATGATGTCTTTTACCTTCGGCTCCCCATCCTCGTTCACCCCAATGAGCACCTCCCGGTAGACGCTGTTCACCGCCTGCGGTTGGTTGCGGTACGCCCGCATGATGTCACTGAACTTGGGGTCCTCCATACGCTTTACCTGAAATAAAAAGGATTCTATTTAATGATTTTGAACCTTATAATAATAAAATGAATAATAATAATATGCATAAATTATTAAAATAGAATATGTATATATCATTTAAAACATGATCCTCATCATTTTCTGCTAGAATTATGTAATTTTATGAAAGTGAATG
Organism: Drosophila vallismaia; assembly: GCA_035047325.1. Taxonomy (NCBI): domain Eukaryota; kingdom Metazoa; phylum Arthropoda; class Insecta; order Diptera; family Drosophilidae; genus Drosophila; species Drosophila vallismaia. Next base: position 5,508,751 of record JAWNPU010000025.1, on the reverse strand, counting down.
AGACGGCATGATTAAATCTTGTAAAATCCGAATTATAAATAGCTTTTGGGAATTTTGGGGAAACATGTACTCACTCTAATATAGATATATATTGCACACATTATGTTTTGATCGAGGTGGCGGTCCTTCATCAGATCGGTCTCGTGGGTGATCGAGTGCTCAAAGATGTGCCAGATACGCTCCGGATCGCAGAGGCCCAGCTCCGAGCAGAGTTTCTGGATGCGCAGCCAGGCCAGTAGGTACAACTTGCGTAGAAAGATCTCGAGGGGACCGGCTGTGCGATTACGATTAACGTCTTGGGACGTGGGAAGCGGCGAAGACGCCGAGGAGATCATGGTCCACAAGGGCGAGTTGCTGACCCAGGCCAGCTGCTCGAGGCACGTCTCTTCAACGGAGTTCAGATGCTTGATCAGAGATCGAGTCAGACAGCCATGCGAGCCGTGGCGCACCACAATCTCTATAATCTTCTGGAACTCGAACGAACTAATACTTAAACACTCGAGCACCCAGGGGAACTTGAGCTCCGTCTTGTAGGCCTCCAGCACCAGTTCCACGCAGCAGGCCATCAGCGTTATGTTGAAGATGTCGAGGGAGATCTTCTGCACCAGCAGCCGCTTGAGATCGATGTCCGGCTTGTTCCTGATCTCCGCCTGCAGGATCTGGTCAAGCAGGTAGAAGTAGAAGGACTTGGCCAGCTTGAATCGGCTTCTCGCCTCCGGTGACGGATACTTGGCGAGGAACTTCTGCTGCATGTCTTCGATGGTATTCAGTAGCTTGGCGATCACCTCTGGACCAGCTTGCCTGCAAAGTAGATGTTAAAACTTATCCCGACTCAAATCATGTTTTTATACATAAAGAAAAGAAAACCAAACAATGACTACATGCATCCAAGCGGGATAAAAGCGTATCATATATCATAAGCATTAATCCCTTAGGTTATTGTTATCGCTAACTAGTTCGTAATATTGTTTTCAGAGAATAAAAACCCATAAAGACAGACCAATTCTTTATTTACAAGGAACTGGGGAAAGCTGAAACCGAAAGTGAAATGGATCTTGGGAAAGGGTACACCCATGATCGAAGCACCGGCTTTAGGTTCCAGAAAATAAACAAGTTGCAGGTGCAGAAATACCCGATTCTATAGAAAAACATATATCAGGGAATATATACTTACATGACAAACTCTGTGGGCTCCGTGATCCGGTTGAAGGCTGCGAGCTGTTTCACGTTGTTGGTGGCATTCAGGACGGGCTCAAACTTGTCGCCAGCCATTGCCGTGGCGGCGGGTAGGTCCTGCTTACGAGTGAGAGGCGTTACTGGCGGCCGAAGGCCTTGGTCATTTATACCGGTGTGGTCGCCGGCGTCGTAGGCGCTAAGGATGCGCTCGTCAAACTCTCCGACACTGAGCACGTACTGCTCGTAGCTAATGTTGAGCGATTTAAGATTGCGCTCAACGTTCTCATTGGCCAGCAAGCCCAGCATGTTGTCCGTCTGGCCATAAATGGTCTAGTTTAATACAAAATATATAAAGAAAATGTATCAAAATAAGTCGCTAAAAATCTAGGTAAAGTAACTGACCGAGGTCTGCATGAAACTGATAATAATCTCCCGGAAGGTGGTGGCCTTCATGGCCCTGGCCTCTTCGGTCATATCGCAAAAGTGGTTAAGAATACAGTTCTGCTGGTGGCGGAAGTCCTGCTCCGTCCAGTTGGCTGGCAGGCCCTCGAATTTGGGATTGATGAGATCAGCGCGCTTCTCGGACAGCACGTTGTTGTATATCAGATCGATGCAACAGATCATCAGGTTGAAGGACGTCACCAGGTCCACCGTGGTGCTGGGCTTCTGGTTCTTGGCGCACAGAAACAGTCGCCAGGTGATGTCGTCCAGCTTGATGTACGAGCACTTGCCATGGTTGGAGTGGTTGGAGTGCAGGGAACTGCAGGGGTGGCAAATGTAAAGAAACTTTGGTATTATTTCTGCCGTTTAGGGGTCAGAGTTTACGTGCACATACGTGTACTTCGAGGACTTCTTCTCGTTGGGCGGACAGATGAATAATTGTTCAAAGATGGAGCGGTAGCGTTTGTACAGCGTGAAGGTAATGCTGAACCTGCGCTCCAGCACCTCGATTTCGTTAACAAACTCCTGCGGCAGGTTGGCCATGTCGCACCATTGCTTTATCTTTGTCTTAAAGTCGTAGATGCTAAATTTTGCGAAACAAAAGAATATATGTGTTAGACGCGGTGAGAACGCGGACAATGACATGCAGGATGACACCTACCTCATTTGGCAACAGCGCAGGAGATTGTTCAGGGAGACACAATTGCCCCGGACCACTGCGTCCTGGCCTATAACGGTGGGGGTGCTGGAACGCCTACAAGCGACAAACAGTGCACAGCACAGCCAGTGCATAAACACACCCTGAAACAGGCAAATGCCAAGTCTATAGAGTAACAATTCCTGTAACAATTAAAAGGGAATCTTACCTCGAGGGAGCATCGCTGCGAGACTTCGCGAAACATCTGGTAGCCATCCTTTTCGGTTTGACGGTCTATGTTCAGTTCCCGGCAGAGATTGTTATACTTGGGCTTGATCAGCTCCTGGGTGTCATCGTTGGACACTAGCGATCCGCTGACCACCTCGGCGCCCAGCTCCTGCGACTCGGGTTCGCTCATCTTGCTCACCCTAATGCCCCTTGGGCTATTTTTTGATTTTCTTCGTTTTTCTTTGCCTTTTTCTTGCACTTTTCCACGTAGCAAAACCGAGGGCCGTCAAGGGGAGGTGAAAAGGTGGGGGTGCGGCAAAGAAGGCGGCGACGAAGGCGGCAGCGGCAGCGGTAGCGGCGGGAAGCGGTGGTGAAGATGGAATGGGAGGGTGACTGTGCGTCGGAAGAGTCTGCAACTGCAACTGCAACTGGTACTATTTTCCTTTGGTTTTCCTCTTATGCACTGGCACTCGCCTCTCGTTTGTTCTTCTCACGGGCATGGAACCGATTAATATGAAAAAGGCCACCATAGAAAAAGGCGGGAAAGCGGAGGGTTGCCAGTCGTTGGCGGCTGCCGTGCTGTAAATTACCGGGCGGCGGCCGCTTTTGCTCCACAACACTGTGCGATACTGGCGGCTACTCGTTTAAAAAGCTCACCTGGCCGTAAGTATTGTTTTATTTAGTTTAATTGCAATTTATAATTAATCTCGTCGGCAGCACCTAAAAATAAGTGACTAAATAATCTTAATAACTTGCGAATATGACTAGAAGTTGCGAAAATGGTTGATGGTCACACATTTTTTACAACACCATCTGCGAAATTATGAGCAATCAGTGTTGAAAAAGGAAAGTTTGTTTACATTTTTTGTTTTTCGGAAATATATGTAAACATTTCAATGTTTTCAGGATAATATTGAATAAAAAACGTAATTTCTAACAGAATTTTATTTTGAGCATTACACCAAACAGTTTGCGCCAAAGGGTAAAAAGAAATATGTATGTTTTTCACTGCCGCGTGATCTCGCCGCCCAGGTTCTTGGTCTGCAAGTCTTGGGCAAGGCGCTGGAACTGTATGTGATTGCGAGCAAAGGCTGCGGACAGGCCCGAAGGCGTACAGATCACCGAGTCCTGGGATTGGCTGGTCACGCTAGAAGTCATGGTGGAGTCTGTCTCTTCCGTCTGCTGCTCGATCTCCTTTGGGTTTAGCTTGCTTCTCTCTCGTTCCCAGGTCACCGTTTCATCCGAGTCATTATCACAGGAGTAGCCGGAATCGTTGCAGGTCTGAGCAGTGGATACTGGCTCACTGGAACTAAGGCTACCGCTGAGGCAACTCTCCTCCTGCTCGTAGTCCGTGGTGCTCCAGGGCAGGGTGACCGACAACTCACTTTCCGCCTCAAATTCTGCTTCGCGTTCTGGTTCTGGCTCTGGCCTCGGTTCGACTTTTGAAATTAGTTGATTCTTCGGGTGGCTCCCATCCTCCAAAAGATTTTCCTTTAGGATCTTCAGGTTTTTGGCCAACTTATTAACAGACTCTCCATACTGGCCCATCATGCGATTCAGTTCATCCGTAACCATGTGGTCTTCGCGTAGTAGATGGTTGCTTGTAGGCATTACCACGTTGTTGTCGGCACTTTCGAGCGAAACTTCTTTCTGGGAAAGCTCTGCTTTCAGCCGGAAAGAGTCGGATATGGAGGTGGCTTTATCCAAAACAAAACGTGAAGGTTCTGCCTTGAGACCCAACTTTATCATGGAGGGGGTCTTCTTTCTGCACTCCACCTGGGTCGGCATAACATCCTTCAGTTTCTCCACCTGTGCCGCATCCTCTGTCTTTACCACTTCCCCCTCCGCTTCCACCGGATCCTTCTCCTCCAGCTTCTCCCTCTCCACCTGTGCCGCCTCCTTTGGCTCCACCACTTCCCCTTTCGGTTCCACCGAATCCTTCTTCTCAAGCTTCTCCACCTTCTGTGGCATCACATCATCCACCCTTGGTGGATCGAAAATATTATGTTTAAGGTGGTGCCCCGCCTGGGAATCTTCCAGTTCTGTCAGCAAACGCTTCATCCGCAGATCCATCAGCTTGGGCCGCCGTTTCAAGTTGGTGTGCGGAAGCACGAGGCGTTTGTTGAGGGAACGATGGAAGGTCTGAGCCCAGGCTACAGGTCGTCCTGTCATCGGGTTAACCCCCACAATGGTGGCTCTGACCAGGGCGTCCGGGCAGCGCAGGCGGGTCTCGCTCAGGGAGGAGCTCTGCCGGCAGAGGCTGTATCTCTGGTGGACGACAATTACTGGGGATGGCTCTGGCTCCTTGTAGGGTATCAGCTTTTGGAAGTTGGGTCGGGGAAGCCCCACATCATTCCATTCCATATCCTTCGGCGACTTGGAGCTTTTCATCGGACAGATTAAGATTTTTCCCAGGATTTTCAATACCTTAAATTTAATTTTTTTCTTTCTTGATTTTATATTTATATTTTTTTTGGATTTTTTAGCTTTTTTAAATGATGTTTGACTTTTTGAAAGGATTTCCGGAACGATCTGATGAAGCAACAATCGGTGGAGGTAATTTAGGGTTTTATCTGCCGATTTTAAAGGAATTAAAGAACTTCTTGTTTTTAAAGCTATGACTAATTGTATATTTTATTTTTGGGAAGAAAAAATATAATAAAATAACGGGGATGAAGTTTCCTTCTGGAGTTCCGGAGTTACTCCCTCCAGTCGCCGATGATTTGGGAGGAGGGCACCAGTTCAAAGCGAGCATTGGCCAGATGAGGAGGCAAACCGAATCTGCCGGAGATTGGCTTTAAGTATTTAAGTTTTTTGGACTAGATTTTGTGGCTTTACCTGGGCCTGAAGGAGGGAGCTGCTGCTTGAGTTGCTGGGGGTTTGGGAGCAGCTGCTTTGGCAATAGGCTTGACTTCATGCCTTAGCGGAGCTGTTCCCGCATCTACGCTGTCCAGGGTATTTCTCACCACTAATTGCTGTCTGGATTGCGAACTGCCTGGAGCCCGGTTTCGGTTGAGGGGCATGGCCATAAAGCGGAAGAGTCTGGGAGCAGGGCCGCCGTCGTTATCGTCGACGTCATCGGTGGCCAGGTCATCCTCGGCGGCAGCAGGAACTGAAGCAGCATCTGGGCCAGCACCAGCACCGATAGCTGGTCCACCCGCCGGTGGCGTAAACATGGCAGCTAGTCGGACGGGTACAAAGGCAGGCAGGCGAACGCTAATAGGAGTGCCGACCGGCAATTGGGGAACGGGAAGTGGAACAGGAACTGGCACTGGAGCAGGAGCCGGAGCTGGCCGGAGAATGGGTCGGGGCGGGGGAGGTGAAGGAGGCGGAAGGATCAAGGTCGGAGGTCGGGCTGTGGTCACCGCCGGCGGAGGAGCAGCCGTAGTGGTCGCGGATTCTTGTTCAACTTCCTTCCAGGCCTCTAATAGGGTCAAAAGCTCGTCCTTGGTCATGTGTCCCAGACCAATGGGATTGTAGTTCCACCCTCCCAGTCCCAGACCCGTTCCTAGGCCCAATTCACCGCCACTGGGGATGGTATTCCAGCCCAGAGGGGCCGTTGGACCGAGGTGCTCTAGCGGCTCGTACAGGGATCGCTGAGGACGCGCGAGGAGCAGCTGCTGGGCGTCCAGCCCATCGATAAGGATCTGGAGCACTAGGCCCAGCAGCGAGGCGCGAACTGACCCGATCATGGTTTTGCGTTCCTACCAATTGTGTAGCCACTGGGTGGAGTGGAGGCCTTTTATATGACGCACCTCCACTGGGCCGGTTTGATCCATATGGTTTTTCGGTTCGAATCGAATCGGATCGGAAGGAGGAAGGAGGATTGAAAAACGGAAGTGCCAGCTTACCGGCAGAGTCGGGTGAACCCATGCACCGAGAAAAATATCAATAATATTTTTAAAGGATATGTAAAGGATTCTTAAGCGCCGGCTATGAAGTTTATTTAGTAAAGGGTTTCGGAAGATCTTAGAAATCTTAAAAATTTCAAAGAGAAGCTACAAACTTCCTCTTGGTGTAGAAACTAGTTTCCCTTTGAGAGCACACACCACACGCACCGGAACCAGCATGGACACCTCCATCGGCCTGGGCACCTGGGCACCTCTGCCAACTGACCAGGCCATTTAATTGCCCGAAACCCGGTCCGGTTTTTGGAGACGAACCGCTTTTCCTTTTCGGGGCCAGCGGCGGCAGTTGAACTACAACTGGGATGTGGATGGCGGGGAAACCTGTTGGGCTTGGCTTTGGTCACCGACTTTCGGACAGAAGTGCGTGCCGATCGGGTGCACTTCCTTCATCCGCTTTTGCGGATTTGGTGCAGGTATTACGCAACTGTCTGGAGCAGCACGACAAAGATGCCAACTAGTTGGTTTTTGGATATGCAGGTTTCCTGCAGTCCTGAAGTCTTAAGCAAGCTTTTGCCTATGAGTTTGATTTCAAATTGTGGCGCCTCATACATCGGATTACCATGGTCCCACTGGATGCCTAGACCTTGCAGTCTATCGCCTATCGATTGTAGACCGTCCCTAGCCCAATAGTGTGACCGCATCTCGCTGACGTGTTTCCAACAACCAACAACAGCGAACCAAACACGAATCGGTTTCCACCTGGAACCCCTTACAAACCGCGCGCCCGTACGCGTTGCAACCTAGTTTTCACCGTAAGCGATGCCCGGATAATCACCCGTAACCACCAGGCAGGGTCCGTTCCAGCAACCAATCGAGAGAGCCACAAGCAGACCAAACGGCACCAGGTAGGGGATCCGGCTCCGGATCCGGCCAAGTTTTTGCTCTGGGAAGCCTCTGACTTTTGCTTCGTTTCAGGCCCTGAATGAAAGCTAGCTCCGGTAGTCACATAGGAATCAAGCGTAGGACTAGCTAGTAGGTCAGTTACGCCACCCGGCAGGCACACAACAAGACAGCCACGACAACCAGACAGCCGTAACCGAAGCCATGGCGCTGCTAACCATGATAGCCCGGGTCATCGACGGCCTGCCCCTAGTGGGCACCATGCAGGATGACGAGCAGGTAAGCCATCACTTTCCACGCTCCACATACGCGCACACACTCAAGTATCTCTTCGACGTTCGACGTTCGACGAAAACTTTCACTTTCAGAGCGGACGCAGCATACTGGACTACCAGAACCAGGCGAAGATGCTCTTCCGCAAGCTGGGCACCCATTCCCCGGCTCGGAGTAGCATCGAGACCGGACCCTATCTATTCCAGTGAGTAATGCCAATGCAAGGGTCAAAGATCAAGGAACTTTCAGTTCATAGTTACGTGTCTCATTGGCTTTTGATAGGGAAGCATACAAGTATATCGATTCCCACACAATCTCTCGTCAATCACAAACATAACTGAGAAATCCAAACAAGAAACTGCACTCTGAAATCTGGACTAGGCTTATTCAATCAACCCATTTTCTCATGTAATTCGCATTCACTTCCACTCCACAGCTACCTTATTGAGAATGATGTCTGCTATCTGGTGATGGTGGACAAGATGTACTCCAAGCGGCTGGCCTTCAACTACTTGGAGGATCTGGCCCAGGAGTTCCACGCCAACTACGGCAGAAGGGTCAACTCGGTGACCCGGCCCTACGCCTTTATCGAATTTGACGTGTACATACAGAAGGCCAAAAAGCAACTGACCGACCGCAGGCGCAACATCAGCAGCATCAACACCCAGCTCCAGGATGTCCAGCGCATCATGGTCCAGAACATAGACGATGTGCTCCAGCGTGGCACTGTGCTGGCAGGTGAGCTACTCACTTACTACTTACTAGAGATTATGACTAATCTGATAATAAATAATAAATCGTATGACTTGCGAGTCATTTTAGAAAAATCAAAATTAGATTCAAGAATATTCGATAGGTTCATATTTTTAAATATTTCCACTATCTTATCACTTATCTATTGTTGTTTCCTTTCGATTTGTCTCGTTCGCTACAGAACTCGATACGAAAACCCAGAACCTGTCGATGATGTCGCAGAAGTACAAGAAGGATGCCAAGATGCTCAACCGGAAGTCGATGTACGTGAAGGCAGCCGCCGTGGGCATCATATTCCTAGTGTTTATTCTGTACTTTTGGGTTCTGTAATATTCGCTAGTACGGCGATTAGTACTACGAATCGTGCCCGGATCGTGTCGGACGTCATAGACGGAAGGCAAAGACATTTCTAGAGTTACGCGTTCACCTGTACCCACTCTTTACCTTGAAATCAGGGAAAGAACCCCCCCCCAACTATACACACACACATACACACATATACACACACACGCACACAAAAAAATACACACTATATATTTCATAAAAAGAAAAGCCAAACCCAGCCAGTCATTGAAAATGGGGCGAAAAAACCAACCAAACACTTTCTGACACGCGCGCCGCTTTCGAGGCTTACTTAACTTCTAATTTTAGTCTTTTCCACTTTATGATTATTATTTTTTTGTCTTGGATTCCATTAACTATTAACGCATTAACGCAGCCCCCATTAAGGCCACCAAACGACCCAAAGCACCCAAAAACCACCAAACTGGCTCCCTCCTCCAGCTCAGACTCAGACGCAGACCTCTTTGTTTGCGCAGGTTTTTCTAGTTTCTGGCACATTTTTGATTGTTTTTTGGGACAAATTAAATCTTTAAATTCAAAAACGCGTGTGTGTGTCCAAGTCTCTATGTCTAGATTGTAAATGGAGCGCCGCAGTACCAGGTAACACTGTACAGCGATCGGTCGAGGGTGATTGATAACAAGAAAATTAAAAGGAAAGCTTAAAAATATAAAAAAGAAAAAAACTGAAAATATTAGCAAAGCAAACGAAAGGGAAACGATAACAGTTTTAGGCAATTTATATGTATAAATTTAAGGCAAAATAAATCAATTTAAATTGTTTAATAAAAAATTTAAGCTTGGTTTTAATGGTTTTCGGGAGTAAGAATAGATCTGGAAAAGATTCAAAGATTGGAAAGAAACCCCTTTGGGATACCAAGAAGTTCAAAACATTTATGACTTTTTTGATTTTAGTTTTAATTATTAGTTTGCCTTTATATATATATATATGTTTCGTTTCACTGGAGTGTGATGTGATACATTCGCTTATATAGTTTATATATATCATCTTGCAAGCTATCGACTTTCGATTCTCTCGATTTAGTTTCAGTTTTCGTTGCGTCTCGGCGCATATAAATTTGTAATATCAAATTCTTGTTTTTGTTTTCTTTACAATTAGGAAAAAAATGCGCTGTTTACCATTTACACAGTTCCTCTATATTGTTAATTTTGTGTGTATAATTTTGTTAAATATCGAATCCGAATCCGAATACATTGTGTATACGCTCCCTATATAACTCTATATTTTAAATATATATTTTATGAATGCCTATATGCTTTTGTGAAGGTTGGATTTTGAAACACAAAAGAACCTAACGTGAATATTGTTGATTACTTTTTGGTTTTCGACTTTTTGTATATAAATATTAATATATAAAAAGAAAGAAGCTCTGGTAGTTGTGGCTTTAAAAAAAAACAATAAGGAAATACTTGTACTTGATTTATAAAAACGCTGCTAAAAGCGGAAACCAGATCGGGACTCGTAGATATATAGATCATAGATATACATATGAATATGTATATAAATACCTGGATGCTTTAGATGGTGATGCTTGGTTGATGGTCGTCCTTGCTATTTGATCCTTGCAAAAATACATTACAAAATATTTGTTATGTTTTCGTTTGTTTGTTTGTTGGTTGTTTCCCAATTGGTTCGGCTAATGCTAGTGTTGCTTTTCCTTGTTGTTCTTTGCTTTGTTGTGTTTTGTTTTTTTGTTTTTTGTTTGGTTTTTGGCTTGAATTCTTTGTTTCTCGTTCTTGGCTCCGACATCTACAAATTTAAAAGGCAGTTTTCGCGCATGGAGGGACAATTACAAATTACAAATTACAAATTACAAATTACAAATTACAAATTACAAATTACAAATTACAAATTACAGATTACAAATTACAGATTACAATTTGAGATTCGTTACAAAGCATCGAAGGTCAAGAGTACTCGAGTACATACTTTCTCTAGTCTTAATTAAAAACAAAAAAAAATTAATATTGAATAAAAATATAACGAAAAGAAATACACAAACATTGAGATTAGAGTTTCGTTTACAGTTTTACAGTTTTCAATTTTCAATTTTTGTTTTTTCTTTTTTTGCAGTTACCTCTCATTTTTTGGGGTAAACTAGAGTGTGAGCTTAGAACTATTAAAAAAAAAGAATTAAATATATAATATATATATATATTCAAGCTTGCTTGCTTTTGCTGTTTTACAATTTAAGTTTAGAGTACGAGTACCGTTTGCTTTAGCTTAGGAAATAACTGTTAGTAAGTTTCTTTTAGTTTTGTTTTTTTGCGCAAGGAGAAGATTTCCCAACCCCGGGCCTTTAAGCTATTTTTCCATATATATCCTTCTCCGTAGATCCTTGCTGTTCTCTAACTGTTTATATATATATCCTTCTAACTTTAGGTGTATATTTGTTGCCGCTAGGCTGGTGCATATGTATCCGTTTTTAGTCGTTTATATGTATGATTTTCTTTTGCTTTTTGCTTTTTGTTTTTTGGGAATATTTACAGTGGGATTTGTGGTTTTGGTTTTGGTTTTTGTTTTCTACTTGATCCTTTGATGGTCCGGCGTGCTCTTCAATATGTCCGGCTGATGGTGCTGCTGCTGCTGGTGGTGGTGGATGTGGTGCGGATGGTGGTGACCGGAGCTCAGGGTGCCGGGCTGACTGCCTCCGCCGCCGGCGTGATGGGAACTGCTCAGGGTGTGCGAGTGGTTCGAATTCAAGGTGTGCGTGGCGTGTGAGTTGAGGGTGTTGTGGGCCGTGGTGGTGGCATTGGTGGAGAAGCCAGTGCCCACACCGCCGGCTACCGTGGCTCCGCTGCCGCCTCCGGCCGTGGTCGGACGCTGGGAGGTCCGCAGGGAACGATGCGAACCGTTCCGGGTCAGGGAGTTCATCTGCGGGGTGCCCGGGACCGTGTGTCCCAAAGCGTTCATGTAGTCGGCGATAAGCAGAGTGATTTCCAGGATCTTGGGCTTGCTCATCGCGAACAGTAGCTTCTGCTCGCAGCCGCCGCCATCGTCGTGGGACACCACCAGCATGAAGTCGTCCTGGCAGCCGCCGAACGTCATCACCGTACTGTAGGGATACCGCGCCACCGGCGCCATGGTGGACAGTTCTAGGACATTGAGCGCATCCTCAGCCACGGCCAGCCAGGCCACTGGCGAGGATCCTGCCGAGGATGTCTCGCTTTGACGGGGCTTGGCCTGGAACAGGCAGGCTCCGAAGTACGGCCACTTTCGACAGCAGGTCAGGTAGATGCGAACACAGTCCAGCGTGGACCGTCCCTTCAGCAGCATCCACTTGGAGACCAGCAACTCCTGCACGTCCTTCAGCTGCTCTGCCCCAAGGGCATCCCGGTAGCGGTACGGATAGAACTTGTCCAGGCCCTTGAGGCCCACCCCTACATCACGGGACTTCTCCAGCGAGTAGTCGCCCATGTCGATCTGGGACATCAGGGAGGCCAGCTCCAGGGCCAATTCCCGGGAGAGAGGGAAACGGCCCTGGACTATCTGGGAGTTAGTCTGGTAGCACAGCAACAGCCGCTCCTTGTCCGTCTCGCACTTGATCGTGTGCTTCCAGTAGAGGCGGTTCTTGTAGCTAAGCTGGATGACCCTCGAGTTCTCGAACTTGCCGGATCCCTTCTCCCTCAGCGCCGTCTCCCACTTGCTGATCACATCGCAGAGCTTTGCCAGCGGCTCTAGGTAGTGCTCCAGATCCTTCTCGATGGGATCATCGCTGAAGAGGCAGAAGCCATTTGTGGCATCTCTTGTGCCCAGTTCGTGGGCCAAGGTAGCCTGGAATTCCTCGATCGTGGTCGAACCATCAAAGGAAACCACCTGTGGGGTAGCATTTATTGGTTCAAAAGGTTTCATAAAATAAAAAAAGCACAATATTACCTGGTAGGTGGAGTTCATCATGTGCACCGGAATCGCGTGTGGCAACGAATGGTGATAGGGATTTTTGAGCAATATCGAGAGCACCTCCATCCTGGAGGGTTTCGTCTCCCGACCGCCGTTCTTCAGTGTCCTCTCCAGAGCTCTCTCACAGTAGGCGGCGTACTTGCCGGTCTCTGTCTTGCTGTCGGCATTCCGGGACAGGTGGAGCTTGAGGTACCAGAGCAGTCGGCTCGAACGGGGAACGAAAAGAGATACGGCCAGGGCCAGAAGCTGCCAGCCCTGGACGAAACTGTAGGCGGGCGGGTTGCTTTTGCAGTCGATGATGGGTGTGGCAGCTGGGGCCTACGAGTCGGATATAAAATATCAAGTTAATTGATCAAGTTTATAACGGGATTGTAGAGAGAATGGAGTTAGTAGAAGTGAGGTTAGGAGAGAGAGAGAGAGATAGAGAGTTAACTACGTTACTACTTAAATCGAACGCAACTGTACTCGTACAACACACACAGACAGAGAGAGACAGTGTTGGTAAACGGTATGTTTTTGATTAGTGAGACGATAAATTTCCCCGCATACCTGTATGGAGGTGGGCGAACTGCCGTTGGCTTGGGCGTGGCCCGCCTGTTGGGTATCACAGGTGAACAGGCTTTGGGTGGCGCACAACAGTAGTTGCTGTAAATTTCGCGATGTCGTTCGGTTCAATTCGGTTCGGTTTTGGTACAGTGTTGCAAAACGATTCACGAAACACATTCGAATACGCAACGCAACGCAACGTAACGGAACGCAACAAAATGATGGAGAAGAGAAGAAGAAGCCAGAGAACATATTCTGATCAATTTTTGTTGTTCGACTCATCATTAATTAGCAGTGTGTTTTGTATTTAATTTTATTATTTCTTTGGTGAATGTTGTTTTCTGTTGGCAGTGTTCTATTTTTTTTTTTTTGTAAAGTTAAACGCTTCGTAGCGTTCGTTAAAAAAGCGATAATGCGGAAAAGAATAACGATATAACGTGACATATAGAGAAATATAACAGCACATTCAAGCGAATTAAGGAAATAAATTGAAGCAGATTAACGGAATAAGGAACAAAATATATGCAAACACATCTATGAGCCTCATTTACCAACACAGATTTAAGATCAGCCAGCCTTCAGCCAGTGCTGGTAAATGACTCAAAAACATTGAGCTTTAAAAATATTGAGAAATTGATAAGCTGCTGCGTAACTTGGTGTTATGTTTGTTGATCGGTGGATCGGTGAGTGATTCATTCTAGTGGTGTTTGGTTTTGATATTTCAGTGAGACGAGTGTATGTGTTTCGATTTTGATTAAATTTACAGCAAATACTTTTTACAATGAGCTGCTGTTGTCGTTTTGCACGTTTGATGATTAATTACAAATAGAGATATACACATAGAGTTATACAGATATGTATTGAAAGCTATATGTACATACAGGATACATGTCTGACAGTTATGGGGGGAATTTTTTGTCTGTTTTCTACGAAACCAAACTCAAGAATTTTAAATCAAATCAAATGAAAAGAAACCAATTCAAAGATGGTTATTTATACGATAAGATGAGCATGCTTTGATGATATATATAATTTAATAGTGTTTGGGTAAATATAGTTTAGTTCATATATTTAATATGATTATTCATGTTGTTTTATTTTTGAGTATAAAGCGTTCGTAAGCTTGTATCTTAAAGCAAAGCCTTTATTCGTTTTGGTTATGATCGCAAAGAAAAGAATACCTATTGAGACTTGGGCGGTGACTGTATCTTTTCGAGTACAGTTTACCCAACAGCTTCGACGGTCTTTTTCGGGCTGTTCTTGCAATTTGTTAGTGGGATTCGAGGGGGAATAGGAAGATGCTACATCAAAAAACCAATAAACAAGGACATTCAACTAAACATATTTGATTGGGATGCAGGTTTTTCCATTTTCGGAGGTTAAACAGGTTCAATGGGGTCTTTTTGGGATAATGTGGGACATAAGAAGCTTTGCAACTGAAAAACTTACGCGCGTTTGCTTGCCCAGCTTCTTGTTTACCTGGACGCCGACACTGAGCTTCTGGCCCATGTGCCGGGAGGTCTGCTTGATCAGGATGCAGATCATCTCCGTCTGGAGCTCGGGCATGTCCAGGGCGTGTTGGAGAGCGTTCTGAGCGAGGACTACATGGTAGTCGATGCCTGGCTGGTTGACCGCCACCGACATGAACAACTGGATGCTCTGCCGGATACAAAATGGGATTTAGAAACTATTATTTAAGAAGAGGTTCAACTAAACTCACCTTGAAGAGCTTGATGGCCTCCGGCTGCATGGTTTCCGTATGCATGGATGAAAGCGGTGCCGTGATGGTGTCTTTGGTGTGCAATAATATGGGATGACGCCACAGAACGCAGTCTACAAATATTAAAAAGAAGTATTACAAAGAGTATTGAATAAGACTTTCAAAAAAAACCCACTTGGATCGCCGTCAGTTTCCATGAGCTTTTGAACGAGCTGCTCGTACTGGGTGCCAGCGCTAGGACCGCCTCCGGAAACCACCGTGAGGTGGTAGAGCCAGTTGTCTCTTTCCGGTTTGCCGGAGAGGATCAGATAGGTCGGTCCCTGATGGGCCGGATAGATGGCAACGGTCAAGCGGGCCTGATCCTGGGCAGCATCTTCACGCTCCTCGGAGTCCGAATCGGAAACGTGTTCCACCTCCTCCACTCGGGCATCCCGCATGTTTATCTGTCCCAAAGGATTCTATAGAAGATATTCAAAAACAAATTAAAATATGATTTCTTCAGGAATATCAAGAAATACTCACTGTTTCGGCCGGGGCCTTGAAATAGAGGAACATCTTGCCGAGGAGGACGCACCAGCACTTCTTGGCATGACCGTTCTTTACCTTGGTCACCCAACCCTGCACTGTGGGCTTCTGGTCATCGCGACTCAACAGCAACTTGGTCGCGTTCCTCCGCTGGACATTCTGCAGCACCCGGATCCAGTCATCCATGGTGGCGTGCGAGTCGGCCGTCAGGTAATAGACCTTCTTCCCGGTGTCGATCTCAAAGGTGGAGGCCCCTTCCGCCCGGTTGATGCGGCAGGCCTCGTCCAGCTGGATCTGCCCCTGTGGCTTTCGCTGCACGTCGTGCTGGCTTTTCCAATAGTTCAGGGACCCGTTCTTCAGGACAAACCAACGCTTACGCCAGGTCTTTAGCTTGCCACCGAGCTTGGCTAGGTGACCCATCTGGAAAGACGAAAAAAGGAAAGTTTTCATATAAAGTATTAAGAAAAAAATACCCATTTCAAAGGCAATATCTCGACTTCCATGGCTATATTTTAGCTAATTCGCATCCGATTCTTAAGCGGAATACCCCTAATGGTTTGTGGATCGATTTCCTATCAATCTGCATCCAAATTTCTGCAAAAAATTTGATTTGATTTTTTTCAAATTTTTCTGATGGTACCCCTTGAAAAAATTGAAAATCGAGAAAATGCACTTTTCGCCCCTTCGGAAGGCCATATGTTTGAAAGTTTTCATCCAATTTTGGAACAAAGTATAGATTTGGAATCTGGAAATAATTCCCCATTAATCTGTATAAAAATCCTGGAAGAAAATATTTCTTCGATTTTTTTCAAATTTTTCTGATGGATCCTTTCGATGGTTTTCATCCGATCCTTTTAGCCTTGCTAGATACTATAGTCACTTGCCTAGCTTAATACTTGTAAACAATTAGCAATTAATAATATATAACAATTGGACTAAATAACAATTTAATTAATTAAATCCATACCACATTTTCTTTATAAAATAAACCACACAAATGGCTTATTATTTGGAGAGCACATACTTTATTTAACATTAAAGAATTAAATTCTGTTAAATGCGCTGTTATTTAACATTATAGAATTAAATGTTTAGTTTTGTTAAGTGCAATTAATGAGAATCGAGGAGGAGAGCACTGTTATTTAACATTAAAATTCAAGTTAACATTAGAACTACAGTGAAATTCTGTTAAGTGCGCTGTTATTTAACATTATAGAATTAAATGTTTAGTTTTATTAAGTGGTAGGTTTACAAAATAAGCTATATCTCAGCCAATTCTTATCCGATCCTTAAGCAGAATACCTCAAACGATTTCTATATTCGATTCCCCATCATTCTGCATCAAAATATTGAACAAGAATATTTTTTTGATTTTTTTCAAATTTTTCTGATGGACCCCCTTAAAAAATTTGAGAATCGAGAAAAATCACTTTTCGGCGCTTTGGAAGGCCATATCATGGTCATTCTTTATCCGATATTAAAAAGGAATACAGTTATGGAATCGTAGATCAATTTTCTATAAATCTGCATTAAATTTGAAAAAAAAACAATTTTTCGCCTTTTTTGCAACTTTTCTGATGGTACCCCTTTCAAAATCCGGGATTTCCCAGTATTTTCATATATGGCCTATTACCATGTATATATCTTCCCCATTTCCCTTCCGATTCTTAAGCGGGATACTTCTAAAGATTCGTAGATCGATTCCCTATCAATCTATATCAAAATATTGGCAGAAAATATCTTTTCGATTTAAAAAAAAATGTTTGTGGTTATATCCCCTGGAAAATTTCTCTTAAGGAACATCTTCAACGAATCCAAAGCATATTTACCTTCTCCAGGGACTCGATCTTCTTGCTGGGCGAGTCCACGTAGGATTGGCGCATCAGGAGCGACGGCATGGAGGCGTCCATGCAGGTCGACTCGGAGACGGCGTCCGGGGGCAGGGCGTAGTCGTCCGAGAGTCCTGATTCAAAGGAGAGATCTGAAATTACTGTGCCACGCATGTGCTGCAGGAGGGGGGCTGGGTGGTTGGGTTGAGGGGGGGCGTGGTTGCGCCTAATGGGCGTGCGTGGGCGCGGCAGCGTGTTCTGGCCATTCGATGGCGTCATCAGCGTCGTCTGGGCCCCTTGGAACGGGTGGTTGAGGTTGTGGTGATAGTTATTGTGGTTGTGGGGCAGAGTGTGGTGGTGGTGCGGATGGAGATGCTGGCTGGTTGTTGTGTGGTGTTGATGGTTGATGGTGGTGCGTGGTTGGAGTTGGACTGGAGGTCAGAGGTTAATGGAGGTTATTCGGTTATTCGGACGGCGATGGTCGATTGATGGACAAAAGTGGTTAGAATCGCAAGTTGTTAGAGCACAAGATTAGTCTTTTCTAGTCGAGAGTTTTGGATCAAAGCAGGCGGGATTCTAGACGGGATCTGGGATGCAGGTGGTGGAAGAGGTGACTACTAAAGGAATCAGTTTACAAGGATTATTAGGGATTATCGAAAACTAGGATCATCGAGGAGTTAGTGTTTCGGGTGTCAAGTGTTGTTATTAGTGTTCGTTCAACCCTCTCCAAGGATCTCCAAGGAGGCTACGCTACGCCGGGGTGTTCTTTTTGATTCACGCAGGATCGCATGGGGATCTAAAGGAATTAAAGATCTAAAGGGATCAAAGACCAGGTGGACTCACCACGCGCCTTGGCGTTCTTGGGACTCTCCGAGCCACTGCGCTTCGCCGGACTCAGGCTGGAGGAGGTTTTTAGGCTCTTCGAGGGACTCGAGGCGCTGCCCGATGTGGAGGTCTCCGTGTTGTCCGTGCTGGAGGAGTTGTGCGAGTGATGGGTCAGCATCACGGCGTGGTCCTCGCCGTCGCTGGAGTCGTCACTGGAGTCGCCAGTGAAGGGCATCGAACGGATCTGGGAGGCTCGACCCTTGACCGTCGCATAAACGGGCACGGATATATCACAGAAGCCGCCGCTGGCGGTTTGTTGCTGCCTCGACGGCGGTAGCGGAGTACCCGGTGTACTGCCCAGTGTTCCGTGTCCATCTCCGGTATTGTGACCGTGTCGCCGTCCGTTCGAGAGGCTGGTGCCTGTTCCAGTTACGGTTTCTGCCGCTCCTCCGCCCAATGTTGTGGTTCCCTCTTGTATGTCCGGCTCCTGGCTGGTGGTGCTCTCCGCGGTGCTAGTGCCGCCTGTCCCGGCCAGGCCGTCGTTGGCCACCTGGTAGATCTTGGCCTCCCAGCTGGGGAAGCGATGCAGCGGCGGGGTGGGCGGACGCGGCACACCCACCTCGCTCGTGGTCGTCGTCGTTGTGCTCGAGTTGCCACCACTGGCCATCAGGGCCGGGTTGTTCTTCATCCAGGCGGGCAGCTTCTCGCAGGATGGCGTGTATATCTCGGCATAGTCGTGGGCCGTGTCCGTGTCGGAGCTGTCGGGCCGCGGTCCTGTGGTGGATCCCGAGACCGAGCCCGAGCCGGGCGCCTTGCTGGAAATGCTCGAGAGCGGCGCCAGGGTCAGGCCGTCGACGGCGGCCACCAGATTGCGCTCCAGTTCCTGGGGCTCCATCGAGAGGTTCCGGCGGTGCTGGTGATGGGGATACGAGCTGGTCAGTGGCCGGCTGATGATCTCCTGCGGATCGAGGCTCTCACTGCGTCGCCGGTGCTCGGGATTGGAGCCACCAACTCCCACTCCGCCGCTGCCCGTAAAGTCCTGGACGTCCAAGCTCAGGCTATTCCGGACGGGACCCACAATACTGTGGCGCTGCGACTGGTTGGCAATGTGGTTCTTGAGGAGCTCCAGCTGCTGGTTGCACTTGATGTTCTGCTCGCGGAGCAGCTGGTTCTGTTCCTCGAGGTCGCGGAGCTTGTTGTTGACCCACTCCTTGATCTTGGCTGCCTTGGCTTCGATCTGGCGGGCGTCGTGGAGGCGCAACTGTCTCTGCTCCTCCACCTGGATCTCTAGCGAGGTGATGGTCTTCTCTGCCTCCTGGATGGGCGGCGTCCCTCCACCGACTCCTTGACTTCCTGATCCTCCTCCTCCTACGCTTGCTGGCAGTCCCCCCTGATGGCTGGGCGAGCTGTTACTCCTCGCCGGCTCCGTCGGATGCGAATGTGGATGCGGATGCGGATGTGGTTGTGGATGTGGATGTGGATGCGAGTGCTGCTGTTGAGGTGGCGGCGGTTTGGGCCACTCACTCAGCCGCTGCTCCATAGCACGCACCTAGGGACGAAGAGAAAAAGGACACAGGGTTACTCTCGAGTTGGAAAACTTTTCACGGTGCAGAAACTTTTCCAAATTAAATTAAATTCACACTAAGCCAAAGGGTGGTCTCCGGTCTAATGGTTACACATGACCCGGCTCTCAGGGATTAGCCCTAGCACTTGGAGAAAAAAGTATATAAAACGATCAAGTTCGGAATTCCTAACCCAAGTTTTTAAACAAAAAATAACAAAAAAAAAAAGAAAACCTAATCAATAGTTTTTAAGCTTTTTAAGTTTTTTTCCAGAAGACTCCACCCATAGCTTCCCCAGACTCCTTCTCTCCCGGCAATGTTCTGAGGCAAAAGTTGTGTAATTAAGAAGCACATCCTGGCATTTGCGACCATTTAACACCCGACCCGGCTGCGGCACAAGGAATATTACAGAAATGACCAAGAAAACGACCCCGCCACATGCCACATTCCACATGCCACGACACACAGCACTTGCCAAGCTGCCAACTTGCCACCCAGGAAATAAGTATTTTTATGGTTACACAACAATTTGCAAGTAATGCAACTGGGGGGAGTGGCAGTTGCAGGACAGGAAAGACAGGAAAGACAGGAAAGAAATAACTTCATTTGGCACGCCAGGAAACCAAACTGACAACTAAACAAAGCCGGAAGCCGGAAGCCGAGTTAAGGGGATCCTTTGGAGGAGAAGCAATCAGAGTGGGTGGGTGGAGACTTCTTTTTGTTACTACAAGTGTCGCCACCTATTGCATTATTAGTTGTCAGGCAGGATTCCAGGACTCTGGGATTGTGTACCCCAAATGGGTCAATTGCTTAATGTCCTGAGCCTGAGCCTGAGCCTGAGACTGAGCCTGAGTCCTGTTTCCTCGTCAAAGGCTGGGTGAATGTATCGAGGTCCTTGCCATTGCGGTAAAAAATAGATAAGCCACCAAAAATAACACCAAAAAAAACGAGGAATGAGGGGGGGTTTTCCACATTTTCCATTTTCCACAACGCATATGCATATAAAATGCCAAAGTTTATGCCTGTCGTGACATGCAGAGGCGGGGGAGATTCGGTTTCGGTTTCGGTTCGGTCTGGTAATGGGATACGCCATGTGAAACGCCAGACCAGACCGAAGGATACGCCCAGACCGAAGGATAAGCGAACTACAATAGAGAAGAGTTATGGACATGCAAACTACAAAAGTTGCTGACTCCAAAAAGAAGAGAAAACTTGCTTTGAGAGAAACTTTGAGATCAAATGGCTTAAACCTTAAAGAAATCAAAGAGCCAGAAGACCGCGGACGCAGAAACTTGAGCCATAAAACAGGCTTGTGCCTAAAACCGCCTAAAAACTAAAAACTAAAAGTTCCAATGGCTTATTTAATGGCCGAAGGAGTCAAACTTAGCGGCAAGTCCACTACGATTTCAGGATTTAGGCTTTTCCGAGAGACAAACAAACGACGACAAACAAAGGACATCTCAGACATCAGACATCCGGCTTGACTTTATCTAAATGCGTTTTCGAAATTCGCAGACACGCAGCAGCTGGGCTTCGGAATCTTAGGATATCTTAGGATATGAACATCCTAGACAGACAGCCAAATCCTGGCAATTTTCGTTATTGGATTTGCAATCAAGCCTTGTGGGATGGAAATGATTAAATAGCTGCTGCTTCAAATACAAAATTCTGATATTGTCTAGGATCACAGCTGGGCTTTTAAAACAAAACTGTTTGAAGTAATAATAAAGTTTAGATAAAGTCTTACGATTTTTCTATCCAAAAGATAGTGCAGTGCAGTCTGGCACTTAACATAAATCTCTCACCAAATAAAGGATGCAAGGATTCCCTGGCAATAATTTGCTCGAAAGCACAATCGGATTACTTGGTTGGAAGGGAAGGGAGCTTTCAGAAGGCATTCAATAAAATAAATTCCTGCCAACGCGTCTCGTGCAGGAGAGACGCGATAAAAAGATGAATAAGCAGCAGAATTTGAATAAAATTTGAATTGAATTTGTTGAAAAATCCTTGAGCTGCCTCCTGTTTTTTATAGCCAAAGCAGATGCAATTAAGTGGGGTTGCTCCCTCCTACCTCCCAGCCAGTGCCACGCAGGACCCTGCAGATGACTAACGACATTATGACCAGTTTCGGGGAAGGGGCTCTCTATTAGTTTTGGGGGCTGCTTGTGGTGACTCAACCTTAGTCCTGAAAGGGTTACGGCTGAGCCTCCCCCTGGGATAAATGATTAATCTGTTTATAATGAAGACAACTAGGACTCGGGATTCGGGACTCTCGGAGACTGGAAATTGCCCAAAACAGCCGCCTGATGAAGATATAATGACGGGTCTCTACCTATATGTAGGTTTCTCATTAGAGAATATTTATATACACTGAGCGGAAAATTATATATTTTCTGAAGATTTTCCTTAGTGTTCCAGGTCTTTTATCTGTAATTTCTCTCAGTGCTCGGAAATTTGCCGGCTGGCTCTGGCAATTTGTTAATATTACTCAAAATGTGCCGCAACGCAAACAGAGTGCCACTCGCCCCCCATCTCTCCACCCCCTGGCAACTCCTGTGCCACCGCCCCTGTTCCCTGTATCTTTCAGATTTCTTTATTTTTTTTTATTTTTTTGCTGCCACTCATGCAGAGTCTGAAATCCAGAAAAATATATTTTATTTGCGTTCCTTGTGTTTCTTTGACTTCTTGAGCAAACAGCTGTACCGCCGCCTCTGTATGTGCAACCTACCCCCTAGTGCCCCTCCTCCTAGTCCCCCCATCTATGTCCTCCTCCTCCTGCCTGGCCTGGCCTGGCTCGACGTTTAATTTGGAGTCATGATTCCATTGTTATTTATAGTCAACAAAGCGGCAGCCGTTTGAGAGGAGCACAAGATGTGGGGGAGGAGTAGGAGGAGGTAGAGGCAGAGGCAGAGGCGGAGTGGGAGGAGCAGTCAGAGGCACGAGGTGGAGTCACCATCTTCAGTGGCAGAACCACTCAAGAAAACACTCCATAAAACCCCTCCATATTTTCCCATTTTCCCCCCAAAAATAGAGGGGGGGAGCTCATACCGAAAGCCGAAAAAAAATTCTGTGGCACGCGTCGCTCTTCCTCTTTATTGTCGTCGTCTAGTCTGGGGCAACTGCCACTTATCTGCAGAATATTTATATATCTATCTATCCTATCCAAGGGGGGGATATCGTTAAATGCATATCTTTATCCTTATTTTGGGGAAAAGGATGATTCAGGATGGAAAATATTTAAGAAGACTTCGAATTCAATTTTTTTACTACAAGTATTCTTTCTCTCAAATCCCCTTTTAATTACTTTTTCTTCTCGTCTGATCCTGCGGAAAAATAGTTCAACCCTCTGCCAGCAAAGGACAATGCTCTTTGGGGGGGTCCTGCCAGAGAGATGCTGCGAATGATTTTCCCATTACAGTCAATGTCAATATTTGCAGCATGTTTTGGCAGCTTTGAAATTGAAAATGTGCATGTTTCACATTATCCTGGAACGTGGCTGTCCTGGAACATGGCAACTTCATCATGCTTTGCCAAGCATCCTTTTTTTTGCTCAGCTCAGCTCCTGTCCCATCTCTCAACTGCTCCGTCATGCAGGACAAAATCTCCTCTAGACTTGAAAGGTATCCTCTTGAGGTGGCTACAGGGTATCTCTCCCGAAGCTTTCAAGTTAAATTGCTAACCAGGAATCGTTTATATTCCCACTCAACATTATTTATGCATTATCCTGGGCTAATATATGAGCCTCGATTTAGTCCTAATGTCGGACCCAGAAACTGATTTATAATGCAGACACCGTTTGATGTATCTCCCTGTTGTATTTCCGCCTTCGAAGCTCCTTTTTTTCCGGAACAGCTTAACTTAATCAGTTGGTTGGTTGGAGCAGGAAAAAAAAAATAAAGGATATTGCAAACAAAGTTTTCAAACCATCTGCCAGACAATAAACTAAAAACAAAAGTTTCACGCTTTTGATAAAACTTTTCATTCCCCTTAAGCTGGTATTAGCCTGCTTTTTTATGGAAAATTTCTAGACTAATTCAGCATTTTTTGATGTCTAGCCCAGCCTGTCCTTAAATTCCTTTCCACTTTAACTTGTCGCTGGCCCCTCAAACCCTTTACGATCTTGAAATTTTCCAGCTTCACAGCTGCTCCTTGAACAAATACGGTGGAGCTGAAAGCTGAAAGAAAGGAACAAAAAAAAAAAAAAAAAAACATAGAAAGGAAAAAGTCCTTCAGCCTGACTGGGCTGCCACATTGTCAAGAGAACTGGAAGGCACTCGAGCAGCTCTGCCAAATGGCAAACAATGTCCAGGAGCCAGAACTCATCCCTGCCACATCCCTGGATTTCTAGCCAGGACTCTGCAAGTTTTTGGAATGAAAATAATGGAAATGCGTTGCGATATTTTAGCGCTCTTCAATAGCTTTACTTCTTTTTGTACTTTGTGCTTTTGAAAGTCCTCAAAGTGCATAGAAAAAAATGAGAAACCCAAACCCATATTCGGGGGGAATCCAATGCCAAATGGGTTGGGCTTTTCCTCGGGGTTTCGGGGTGTAAATGATGTTTTTCTGCTCCAATGAGTTCCGAGTTCTTGGCTCATAGCTTGGCTCTCACACAATTTCAAAATACAAAATAGCATTTACCATTTAAGCATTTTTCCCCATTCCGATCGAGTTGAGGAAAATAGCTTTCCTCGATTCATTACAAAACTGCCAATGGCTCGAGGCCTTGGAGCTTGGAGTTTGGAGTTTGGAGAAGCTAACCCGTGAGGCCTGGGTGGATGGGATGGGACTTTAATTATGGAAACCCCATCGAAACCCAGACCCCAAAATGAGCCTCCAATTGCACTTTGTTGTCGCAGTCCCCATCCAGTCTTTGTTCTTTTTTCGATACCCTAAAATGGGGTATGCTGTCTTTTGGTAAAAGGAATTCTGAATCTAAAGCAAGAGGTAACTTCCTTCTCCTTAAATTCCTTTGATTTTAAATCTAAGAATGAATAAAACAAACTCTATGAAAGGCTAAAAAGTATCAAAGCCTCAAGAGATGTACTTTTCTTTCCAAATCTGACTCTGAAACATTCAATAAATACCTTTTACAGGGTATTAAAAGCCTCCAAACCCCCCTTAATAATGGGAACCCCCCCTGCCCGGGCCACTTTTTGTTTTTAATTTAGAGAAAAGGCTTTTGTTGCAAAAAGAAACCAAACCAAACCAAACCGAACAGAGTCGAGTGAGGAGAAAAAAAAAACTTTGCACGGACCAATGACAAAAAGTGCATTCAAGTGTAAGTGGCAGAGGAGTCGGAAAGGGGAGGGAGGTTCGCTGCCCCATGCCCCAAGTTGAGGCACAGACAGACCTGCGTAACACGACAAAGGTTGCCAGGGAATGGAAACAAAAAAAAAAAAAAAAGAACTTTGGTCTTCGATCAAAACTCGTTAACGTGACCTTTTTGTCGAACCAATTAAGCGTGAAACGTGGGGGGGATATCTTCTGCCACAAAGAGCGCAACTTGCAGCAAAGCAATTAAAAACATTTTCCTCCAGAACTCCCAACTCCCCCGCATTTGACGCACTGCCACTTTCCTCTATTCCATTTCTCCAACTCATAAATATTAGATTTTTATGAAGCATTCGCGACGACTGCTCACAGCTCACAGCTCACAGCTCACAGCTGGGGCCCCGCCGACACGTAAAAAACCGAAACAGAAAAAGAAAACCCGTCCAAAGACATTCCACCAGGGGGCAGGGTCTGGACAACTTCTTAAAGTCTACACGACTTCCAAGATACGAGTATTAATAAAAAAAAAATAACTAAAAAAAAAAATGAATAAAAAGAAAGACATGTACATTGTTCTGCCAGACAGTCCATTATTCGCACTTGAAGATTAGTGATTTGTGATTTAAATTTCCTCGCGGGATCTATGAGGATCTCCCCCGATTCCCGATCTCCCCAGAATCCGAAAACAATGATGATGATGAGTGAAAATAATACTTGGGTCTAAATTATGGATCGCATGTGTTTCGGGGTTGTTACGGGAAGATACAATATCCTGGGGTGGGGTAAAGCCAGAGATTTGTAGTTGGTAGGGAAATAAGACAAGGATTTAAGGGATTTTTTTAGTGGCCGATAAATTGAAATGTTCTTAAAACTTCTCTATAAAATGTATTTTAGTTTATATATAGAATATATAACAAATCTATGGTTTTAAGCCTCAAAATTATTAGGAAAATCTCAACAAAGTGATTAAAGATTATGAGGAGGAATGGTTTCTTTTTTTTGGAAACCAATTTTGATTCTAATGTCTTGATAATCTCTGGAAATTACATCCTAAAAACTATATATAAAACTTCTATAAAACTTTCATCCTTTAGAACTCTAATATATAATCCCTTAAGTTTAAAAATATATATTTTCTAAAACAATAAAAAGTCTTGAAAGAAAGCAAATGACTTTTAAGAAGATCTCTAAACCTCATCCCTCATAAAATTAAACCTTTTCTCAGTCATTAATCATTTCTAAATCTATTTTTTTTTTTATATATTTTCCGAAATACATACATCGAGGACATCCTGTGCGTTGGTCCTTGTTGTCAGATTTCACTGTTTTCACCATTTTTTCGATGGGATTATGTATATTTGAAGGCAGTTTTTGCACTACTGACTGACTCACTGGATTCTAATAAGATCGCAGAGAAGGTTCAATGCCAAGGCAGGGGTTTCGTTTTTGTTTAGGGTTTTTTTTTTTTTTGGGTTCTGGCGGGGTTGGTTTCCCGGCACTCGAAATACCAAACACACACACACCACACACACTCACTCTGGCACAACAATAATTCGCGTGGCCAAGTAAAAGAGTCAGGAAGGGGGATTCCGGGATGGAAACCGGTTTTCAGGTTCCTTTCAGGGGGTAGACGGGCGGGGGTGGTGCTGGCGAACACGAGGATCGCGAAGGGTTGGTTTCGATTTCGGATTTATAGTTTCAAGTTTATTCTAAAAAAAAAAAAACAAGTTCTTTTTGCTTTCGCAAACTCTATTTAAATATATTTTTTGAAAAAACTTTCATCACAGCAAAAAAAAATACAGGTTTCTATTTATTTTTAATCCCTTATTTGATTTATTTTGGATTATTTTGATATTATTTTTATTTCCGGAGAAGAAACTGCGAAGTGAACGACTCGAGCTGCCAACAGGAACTGAATGAAGCCAAAACTGAAACTGAAACCGAAACCGAAACTCAACTCAACGGGAAATGCTTTGGGAAATTCTGTAGCTGTCGCTGTTGCTGTCGCTGCTGCTTCTGGCTCTGCCTCTGCCTCTGACTCTGCCTCGGTTTGTGGCATTTTCCGAGGGAAATTCATTGCAACGAGGGAAGTTCCAGCGATGCGTGCGAGTTTTATTTTTGGGGTGGCATTGCCACAACACGGAGGCAGGCAGCAGGCCAGCCCACCATCCTCTTCACAACTTTTTATATATTTCAATTTATTTATTTTTTTTAATTTTAAAAATTTCCCATACTCTCCATAAATATTTCCCATTCTTATCTATGGGTAAAACTATGAGGGATTTTTTTCAGAGACTTTTTTCTGGGCTTTTTTTGTAACATTTTTTTTTTTTAAAAGAGTTTTTAGGGGAACTTTGACAACAAATTAAAGCCCAAAAAATATCCCCAAAACCATTTCTAAATAATACATTTTAAAATATATAAAACACTTATTATTATTATTAAAGAAATCCTTCCTTTCTTTTTCCTAAACTCTCCTTGGAGTGCAAATATTTTTCCTAAAAATGAAATCAAAGGCTTTGTAAATGTTCCTTGTTGTTTGCGACTTTGAAAGTCATGTCATAGTGTCCTGTCTGTTATCCTTCCATCAACTCTTTTTCCCTTACACCCCCTGGATGAGTCACAGTGTCAATGACTCCCCCCAAAAAAAAAAAAAAAAAAAAATAGAACTAACAGAGGATGAGGACTCCTCCAGCTGGAGACGGATGTCAGTTGGATGAAAGTGCGTGTCATGTGGCGGCCATCTCCCCGAAAAGGGGAAGCAACTCCTTGTTGGAGCTGCAGGAGGATGAGGATGAAGATGAGGATGAGGACTGGGGAGGCAGGTGCTCGTTACTTGTCAGATTATATATGTTTGTTCGCTTGAAGTTGAATGGCAACAGTGGCGCCAGGCAATTTATCTTTGTTCCGCCAAAAACCTCACCCATTCATTGCCCAAATATGTTTCCTTCTTTTTTTTATTTTTTTGGTTTCTGTTTTTCTTCCTGGCACATAATACATGTTGCCAGGACTCGATGGCTCTTTGGCTGATTGTTTGCGGTTTGGTGTTAACAATTTGCCTGATTAAAGGCCAGGGATGGAGACTAGAGCGATGAGTCAGTGGCACTGCCTCATCCATCAGGATGCCCGCCGCCCGACGCCCGCCGCCCGCCGCCCGCCACACAGCATCCAGACGAGAAGAGTCCCAGGACTGGTGTCTGGATGGCGGCCAACTTTACAATCCCAGCCAGCTTTAGGTATCCTTTTGATTTCATAACACCATAGCACCCGCCCGCCCTCGTCGAGTTGGTTGACCCAAAGTATCTCTCGGATACTGGAAAGTATCTCGCGGATATCTATCACATCATTTCGGTTTTGGTTTCGGAGTCGCGACTTCTTCACGCTATTTATAAATATTTATGCGGCCCCAAAGTCACTCGTCTCTTGGCTCCATCATCGGTGGAAGTGGCAATGGAAGTGGAACTGGCCAGGATGATGAGTTTAAAATAAAGAAAGTCCCAGCAAATCGCAAAGACCATCAGAAATTATTAACCCGAGGGGAGTATTAGTTTGGGAAATGCTTTATAGAAATCAAATAATGCTTCTTAATCAATCTGATAGAGTTTATAGATATTCTAGAGTCTATTATTCCCATTAACTATCAACTTTTGGAAGAAGAACCATTACCCAAGTACTTTAATGATATTGAAGGAGAATCTAAGGTTTTAGAGGATCCATAAACTATCGGAAACTTATATAAACTTCTTGAAATCTTTATTTAAAGTTGATCTAAAATACCGACCCTGAAATCTATATACCCCTGGCAATACCTACCAAATAAGTACCAAAGAGTATCGCCTTTGAGGGGAGAAGCGCGTAAAACGCATTACATTTTTCAAATGCACAAAGACAAGAGCCAGAAGGGAGAGAGAACCGGAACAGGGACTGGGTCTGGGTCTGAGGCACTGGCTCCATCATAGACATAGCCAGTATCTAGTAAATATCGCCATGGACACGGGAGTGTGGGCGACGAAGAAAATGCAACGAGTCCGACGAGCTGGCGAAAGTGGCAAACAAACTTGGTGCTGGGAGATCCAGAGCTCGGAGGAGATGTTGAGGCCAAAAGACTGGCGACTGGCACTCCGATGACGGATGCATGCATCATTAATTCAACAGAAACAATGTTTCAACAACTAAATAGGAACGGAGTGGGGACGTGGGGACAGAGGTCCGCCAACGCTTTACTTTTTCTATAATCGAAATGGTCTTGAGAGAGCTTGAAGGTAAAGACGAAGGAAGTACCCTGTAAAGAGGCTTCAAAGAAGCGAGTTACCCTTCCCTTGAAATCCATCAAGTACTGGGTATCATGATGTTCAGTGACTTTTGCCAAATGCAATTAACATTGTGGCCCACTTTTGATGCCGCGAATCGGATTGGATTGGATTGGATTGAAGAAGGTGCCTCTGGACGAGTATCTTTGTATCTTTGTATCTGTGCATCTGAAACGGGCGCATCTAATCAATGTTTACAAAAAGATAAATGGCCAGTCAGTGCAAGAAGCCGGCTCTCTCCCCGTGTCCACGTGCCCCATCGCGGGGCAGGCAATCAATCAACGGTTGCTGCTGCGCTGCTGCTGCTGCTGCATCATCCTGCACTGTATGTGAATGCGAATGTATCTGACGGATACCCGGCGGATGATGCAGCAATAGCACCCACGTTAATTGAAAGTGCAGTCACTGGGAAAGGGTATTGGAGCACTGGACAGGGACAGGAACGGGAACGGGGACGGGGATTATTCATCATGCAAACAATCAGAGAGAGTCGACGGATGGCCGATAAGTGGCCTCCAATGGAACAAAATTCAATCAACAGGCGCTTGCGGCTGACCCACTTGGCGTTTATCCATCCACCCACCCACTCGCCAGTTGCCACAAAAGGTTAAAAGTTCAAATGCGAAATGTTTAATTGGATTTTCCATAGACGAGAGCGATGCGAGATATAGCAGCACTTTGTCCATAAATTCCACCATCCACCAACCACCATCCGCGTCCCATTTTTGTAATGCCCATAAATTAGTTTTCTAAATTTAGGAAAATTCATATAAAATTAATATGAAATTTGTCAGGTAGCTTGTCTCAGGTGGGCGGTTCCAACGGGAATTTTCCCAAACAAATATTCGAAATATGTTTTCCGAAACCCATGAATCTTCTTTCGAAAAAAAAAGATTTGTCACGAAAAGCTATTAGTTTTCACAATCTTGAGTTTTGAATCTTGAGAAGAATTGTTTCGAGGGGATATATTTTATTTGATTTTATTTTTCGAAATTAGGCATTGTGGGAGAAGGAATCCGTTGAGGAATTTCCCTTTTTTTTAAGCGACCAATATGAGGTACTTCCCATAGTTTCAAGGACTTTTTCAGGACTATAATTATCACTTGGCTAGATCTTACCTTTTTCCTATAGTTATCCATATTTCTTATAAAAAAAAAACTAGATTCGTTGCTTTTTGATGAGATTCTTTCCCTTTCCTTTTGGAAGATCCTTTTTTGCTTCCTTCGTTGTATTTGTTAAGTTTGTTATTTACTTTCTTACTCGCTCACTCTCACTCTCTTCTTGGCGATGCTACTTATTACTGTTATCTGTTATCTGTTATTGTTAACTGTTACTTTTACTATTGTTGTTGTTCCGGTTGTTGTTGTTGTTGTTGCCGTTGTTGTTGGTATGTCCTTTGTTTGTGGGGCGACGAGAAGAGGAGGGGAAAGCAACAGCGACAGCGACAGCGACGACGCTTTCCCAAATTTCCTTCTGCCCAGGATATCATTTTTGTAGTTTTTTTTTTAAGGGGTAGCACCTGCGAGTTTTCCTTCCTTGTTCCTCCGCCTCTACCTCCACCTCCTCGAAAGAGTGTCCTTGTTCTTCCTCTACCTCTTCATCTAGTGGGGATTCCTAAGGGTTAACTGTTGTTTGTTGTTGCATGTAGCGGCATTTTGTCTAATTGTTCGATTATTTTCCGAGGATTTCATTCACAATTCGCTTATTATCCTTTTTCCTTGCGCTCTTTAGGCTCTTCCTTTATATCCTTCTTTCCCTCGTTCGTTGTTGCTGTTTTGTAAATGGACGTTTTGTTGTTGTTGCTGCTGTGTGCTGGCTTTCTTTTTTTTGACTTTGGCTTAATTTTGATATGTGTGTGTGTTTTTTTTTGGTTGGTTTTTGGAGAGCCTGCTTTGATTTTGCGGCGTCCTTGGGGCAGCTTGAAATTGTTTATAATTTTAAGCTTCCTGTTCTTATTGTATTTTGTCTGTCCTTTGCCACTGCCACTGCTGCTGCTGCTGCTGCTGCTTCCTCTTCTTCAGGAGTCCTTCCTCCTTTTCTTCTTCTTGGGCTTCCTCTCCTTCGTCTTCTGCTGCTGCTTCTGCTTCTGCTTCTTCTCCGGCAGTCAGCTGTCATTGACATGTGCTCTCATCTCTCTCGCAAGCTGTGCTGGTATTTCGCTCTCTCTTTATCTCTCTTTGTAAGCTACCCTCTCTCTTTCGTAAGCTACCCCCTCGGTGTTGTACAATGCAAGAATGTAATATTCTTGAAACAAATGAATTTGTTTATAACTTTTGCCCAAAACGAAACACACACTTTAGAAGAAAGAATCACGACAATGGCAGGATTTACTCTACTGCCTTGCAGGATATCCTTGAAAAATCAATTATCACTTTACTGTTATCCTTCGGCAGTGTCTCACAATCGCTATTTTACCGTTATGTGTATGTGGGACATGTGTGCGCGCGCCTTTTGCCGCGATGACTTCACCGTTACGCGTCGATAAAGCTTCTCGCCGACATCCTATCCTTTCGAGCACTGGTAATTGTTTTTTTACCGAAAATTAATAAATATTTAAGGTAATAATATTTAAGGTAAATTAAAAAACAAAAACCGAAACTCGTAATCGTAGCTTTCGGGTGACAGACCTTTCGCGCAGCTACAAGTCTTCTTTTGCACAATTTTCACGCTCTGCTTTTTGTTACTCTGTTTCTGTTCCCTTTTCGACTGACATTCGTGCTCTCTCTCCTTTGGCGTTTTTTTTTTCGCCAGTGTTGTTGTTTTTTTGGGGGTTGCTTTCTCTGTTCGACAGCTGGAGGCTTAAAAAATGCAATTTCTCACGCTTCTCTCAGTGTTTCTCGCATTTGTCAAGCTTTCAACCCCTAGCTAACTACACTGTACAAAATTATAGAAGCTTTTATTACATTACAGCTTCATCGGGTATGGTTTTCTTTTTCTTTTAAAGTTTCCAAGTTTTCTTTTCAGTGTACAGTTTGTGTGCCACTGTGTTTGATACTGTTTGACATGCATTAACCGCTTGTTATTGCTGTTAGTTTGTCGTTGTCCAACACTGAAGCGCCATGTGCTTCGCCCCTCGCGGTATGCAACACCTAGACCTACACCGCCCCAACGTCTTCGTCCTTGCAACCCTTCCGAAAACTCCTAATTGGCCGCGTTGAGGCATTTCAAAGTGTTCTCATGTTTACATTTTCGTTTTGTAATGCATAATTAATGCGATAAGGAAGCAGGGTTGGGGGATGGTTGGGGGGGCGTGGCTGGGGGTATTAACCCTTTTCCTCAGTTAACAGTTAACGGCAACAGCTTGTCCTGACGGCAAAGGATAAATAGTCAACCGAAAGTGGGGAAAAGGGCGGCCATGAATATGAGAGGCAGAGCCTGCAACCTCTGACCTTGACAGGTCCAAAAGGGTTGCCAAAATATTGACTCAAGAGTCTGGGTACCGAGGGGAAGGGGTGTGTAAAATATTGGAGCCTTCCTATCCTTTTTGGGCATTTAAGGAAATTGAATAAAAGTTAAATGGTTATTGTCAGGACTTTCCATTTAATTTTATAAACCCTTCAGAGGGTTTTATTTGTATTCAATAATTTCATAATTAAGGGAAGTTTTTCTTTCCAAATGTTTGAGGGTTTTATAGTTAAAAGATTTCATATTATTACCAAGGAGACCCTTTCTGTTTCGTAATCCTTAGAAAATCCCTGTAACTAATCCCAAACACTCCACAGAAGCTAATCCAGTGGGCTTTGTTATTTCTTAGATCCTTGAAAAACTTCATTAATCATTTTAAGGAATGTTCTCCATAACTTGCCTCGCAATCTTTACAACTTTCCACCCTCCAGTACACTTAATAGTTCTAATGAGCTAACCCGTTTTAAAGCCCAGCGACGACTAATTGAAGCATAAGTAATGCGGCTGTGTTAACGACTTGGCTAAAAACACCCCCCAACCCTATGGGTGTTAAAACACGGGGGTGGCTATTTAACAATCCACGTGCTTGTACATGAATTTAATCTCGGCGCAAACAAAGTAACAAGAATTCAATTTGTCACAGTGGTTGGGCCTGGCTTTTTGGGGTTCCAAGTTCTGGATTCTGGATTCCCGTTACCCGTTACCCGGTTCCGGGTTTTTGGTTCAACAATCCGGCAGGAATGCTCGGAGGCTTGAGGTGGCCAAAAGGACCAAAGGCAAACACCGCCTGGCAACGGTAACTGAGAGAGATAAGCCCAAGGATATGGTTCGGGGTTTAATAAACACAGAAAGAAAATATGGGAGCTTTGTACCAAAGTTTTGAAATAAAATCATAAAGAAACAAGCTCTATCGTAGCTCTCTAAAAAATTTCCCTGTTTTATTCAAAACCCGTATTTTCGAAACAAAAACTTTTCTCTCAGTGTCATTGCTGTTTTTGGGGTGTGGGTGTAAATATTTGCATTTCGCTTGTTTTTTGGGGTGTTGCGTTTGGCAAACCGAAAAGCCTCCGGGGACTTGTTAATGCAAACAATGC
Source organism: Drosophila vallismaia (assembly GCA_035047325.1). Taxonomy (NCBI): domain Eukaryota; kingdom Metazoa; phylum Arthropoda; class Insecta; order Diptera; family Drosophilidae; genus Drosophila; species Drosophila vallismaia. The sequence goes on along the minus strand of JAWNPU010000025.1, from coordinate 5,475,147 downwards.
GCATTTGATATTGAAAGCATCGCCAGGACCCAGAGAAAATAAGGAGGAAGGATCAGGTAATCGGTGAGGGGTAGGGGCGAGGGGCGAGGGGGTGCTGTATGTGTATGTCCTTGGTCCTGATGGGGTTGTTTTATTTTCAACGGGGGAGGCTGTCTAAAGCTCCGTTTCGCTTGCAACCGCACGAACTCCAACGCAGTGCCTGCATTAATGTTTATTTCCGGTTGGAGAGGTTAAGCGAAGATGGGGTGGCAAAGGGGGGGGTTGCCAGGAGTGGGAGGGATGCTACCAAGCGGCACTGAACGGAAGGCGATTTATGTTCTGTGTACCAAGCCGAACACGATGTGTCATCTGCCATTATCCCTGGCCACTCCCTGGCAAATACCACAACAAATTCCATAAAATCCACTCAGTTTTAGAAATATGCTTCCTTGCGATGGCTATTTCTCTTTGAAAACACATCCGATCCTTAAGCGGAATAGCTTTAGCGACTCGCAGATTAATTCTCTTTAAATCTGCATCAAAAACTGGCAACGTAAATTTTTTTAGATTTTTTTTAAATTTTTCTGATGGTTCCCCTTGAAAAATCTGAAAATCGAAAAAATTGACTTTTCGGTTCTTTTGAAGGCCATATCTTTGGCAATTTTTATCCGATTCTTGAACAAAGTAAAGATTTGGAATCTTTATTCTATTTCCTACAAATCTGCATTAAAATCCTGGCACAAAATATTTTTTCGGTTTTTTTCAAATTTTTCTGATGGTTCCCCTTGAAAAATGTGAAAATCGAGAAAAATCACTTTTCGCGCCTTTCGAAGGCCATATCTTTGGCAGTTTTTATCCGATCCTTGAACAAATTATAGATTTGGAATCTAATTTTAGTTCCCTATCAATCTGCATCAAAATCTAGGAACGAATTTCTTGATCGATTTTTTTTCGAATTTTTCTGATGGTAGCCCTTTCAAAATGCAAGATTTCCCAGTATTTTCATATATAGCCTATTACTATGTATATATCTTCCCCATTTCCCATCCGATTCTTAAGCGGGATGCCTCTAAAGATTCGTAGATCGATTCCCTATCAATCTGCATCAAAACCTTACAAGTAAATATTTTTTCGATTGGAAAATTAAGGATTACCAATATTCTAGAAGGGTATTTGAACATCATCCAGTACCATTTCAGGATCTTTACAAATTGTTTATTACACAATTGTTTTGCTGCCGCCCGAGTTGGTGACAACTTTCGTTGTTTTTCGACCAGCAAATGTTGTGGAGCGCAGCTGTTGGCCAACAGCCCCTTTTCGTGTAGCGCTTCCCCATCGGAAGCTGTTGGAAAAAAGCAGCTCTTTAATAATACAGGGCTTTAAAGTGCTCTTTAATGGTGTGGTGGCTATTGTGCGAGACTCCTGAAAGACTCCTCTAATGTCTGTTTATCCTTGTTTTAATTCTCGCAAATAAAAAGGGGGTCGGGGGTCAAGGGTGGCACACAACCAGTGGGTAGTGGGTGGTTTGTGGGGAGGTCTAAATGCCAGTCATTTAATGGCTTACCTTATCTTCGGCTTCCTCGGCGCGTTCTTCCGCTTCGATGACGCGCTGTTCCAGCTCCGTTAGCTGAAAGTAGAGAAAAAAAAGCGAAAACTTGGTTAAAACTTAAGCAAGAGGTTGAATATTTTCCTATCTGCTGCAAGTTACTTAAATGCTGAGAATCATGTGGCTAATACAGTCTCTGTCCCAGGGTTAGATGCCATGATTCGAGACATAAAGGAGGGGGAATGGCTTGTTTCTTATCGGTAATGGTAGAATTATGATTTCTACATGATTTCACAAGGTGCTTTGAAGCTCTTAGATGTGTTTAAGATGTGTTAGGGGGAATAATTTAAACATTTTATAGTTTATTTATGGGAATATTTGGGGTTGCAGAATAAATACATGCTTTTTTTGGTTTGTTTTTTTGTTTTTAGAAGGTTTTTGTCATTATTTTGATTAAGGTATTAATTATAGGATTATAATTTTGTATAATAAAGATCTCAAATATTGTTTAAAATAAAATTAAAAGCTAAAAGTTAATAATTTATTTTAATAAGTTAGCCTATACATAACCCACCTTGTTTAGTGAATACACCTACCCCATATTTTCCCAGCCAAGACACAAACCAATTTCCCTGTATTCTACAGATTTCACCTCCGTGGTGAGTTGACTTCAACTGCTCCATAGATGGCGCCAGGGTATCACTTTTCTGGCCTTCGGCTGCAGCGTTTTCCCATTTTCTGAGGGCGGGATTTGCCCCCCGACTCCCAGTATTATCTATCCCTCCCGCTCCAGAAAGTACAACATCGCTTATCCATCAATGAATCAATCATGGGAAATGACGCACAATTTGCGGTTAATAAGGATAATGCGCTTCTAGCTAATACAATTCATAGCCATATAGCCATGGGATGTATTTTTGCACCTGCTCAGCTTTCAAAGCCATTATAATAATCATCTCTGTGTTGTCTTCATTTTTTTATTTTTTGCTTTGGAAGGTCGCGATTATAACTGCTCAATGATGTGCCATTTACCAAGGTTAAAAGACATCCGGCTTGTCTCTTCCCTCCTCCTCTGGCAATTAATCACCCGAGTGGCCTGCGAAAAACAAAAGGACGAGGCCTAAAGACTTCACTTGATTCCGCTTAAAAGGCCAGAGGATCTCGTCTATTTTGAATGCCTTAAGTGCATTAATTTCCGCTTTTTATGCCATTCAAGTGGCCACTCCGGAAAGTGGAAAAGTGGGGAAAAGTGGGAAAAAGTGGGAAAAGCGGAGCAACGCCATTGATTGATGGCTGTCAAATTGTTGTGCGAAAAATATGAAGGAGCCAACGTCCTTTCTGCTCCTTTGCAATCTGCCTTTCATACATATATATATATTTATTTTCAACACTGATGATGAATGGAGATGTGGAAGTGGCTTAAGTCAAGCCAGGAAACGGAAATCAGGATTTGGGGAAATGGCACTCTTGGAGTACTTGATACCCGGTACTTGAAATTTCCCATTTATTGTAATGAAGAAACCCTAAAAACATGACTAAACCAATTCATGCTCATTAAACTATCTTAAAAAATAATTGGACGTTCTTTAAAACCTTTTAACTACCGAGTGCGTCACTTTAAGAGTCAAAAACAGCTGTCGGCCCAAAGAGTTAGCAATCATGATTGCGAAACACAAAGGAACTCACTATAAAACCGAAAGAACCTTAGGCAGAAGCCCTCAGAATCGGATCTGGACTAGAAATGTGCACTCTGAGTGATCTATTTGCCTGCATCCGGGTCCCGGGTAGCTCGGACAAGGACTACACCAGTCCCACCCATCAGCGGCATCTGGACGACGACTTCTATGATACGGACAAGGGTACGATCGGCTATGAGATCTTGAAGAGAAACAAGTCTCTGGGCCGGGATCAGTGCACCATGCGCGGAAAGGGAAACAGGGACAAGCAGCGCTCGACAACCCTACCGAGCTCTGCTTCTGGATTGGGTCAAAGTTCTACTTTTCCATCCACTTGCATTCGACCCTTAGCCCGGGATTTACGTATTTCCTACGAGGCCATGGAGCGGTACGACGAAATCTTCGGAGGTCCTGACGAGGCAGCTGGAGAAACTTTATCCAATCGGCGAATTCCCGATCAGTTTTAAGGGGCGTTAAGGGGGTTCCTTATTCAAGAAACCAAGGATATCAACCAGGGTTGCAAATAAGATTAATAATAAATAAACATGTAACCCAAATTATAAATTGTGTTTAGACTCTCTTTTAAGGTCTCAAAAATATCTAAAATATTAACATTTTGACAATATTTCTGTTGTATCTTGATTAAAAATATTTATGGACATCAAGTCCTTGGCAAAGGATTTCAAATTATCCTTACCTTTTTGGTCAAACAAAAGCCTTTAGGGGTGAGTTCCATATATTTCGGAGGTTAGGGAAAAAAAAGTTGGTCAAACTAATGGATTAAATGGAAATCTCAAAGGCAGAAAGTTAGGCCTGGATTGGCTTGCGTGCGTGAAAAGATTGCCTGACTTCCTCACGAACCTCCAGAACCACGCCCTCGTCCCCGTCCCCGTACCCGTCCTACACTAAGATATATGTATATCCGATTAATCCCCATCGAAGCATAGGTGTTTGTGCGGGTCCAACCGATTTGGTAGTTAATTGGAGGGAAACAGTTAGTGCTTTAAGCCCAAAACATTTGGCATTAATTGGTTGGGCTAAAAGGAAGACTGTTTCTCCAGACACTTTAGACTCGCAACTGGTAACTGGTAACTGGTAACAGGCAACTGGCAACTGGCAACTGGCAACTGGCAACAAACAACCAAACAACTAAACAACTTTTACAACTTTGCCACAGAAACAGAAGAGCAAACAATGAGCGAGCGAAATCACCGCGAAGCGAAAACAGTGCGACTGGAAAATGTAATTTCGCAGCCACGAATGCAATTCCCCGCAAAACAAATGGCTCACAATGGGTGTTAGTTGCAACTAGAGTAACCTCCTCCCACTAGTTTAACCCAGGAGGTGACTTTGGCCATTAGTCGGTTTAGGTGTCTTTCGACTCGACTCGACTCGACAAAACTTGCGCCGAATGTCGCACTCAAAGTTGTTGTCTTTTCCCTCGATTGGGTCTGAGTGGGTGGGTATTGTTCCTGGTTATTCCCTGTTCCCACAGATAACAGTAAAATGGTTAGGGGGTTAGGGGGTTACAAAAAGGATCTTGATAGTTGGCAATAGCAATAGCCTGGTCTGGAGCTGAAGCTGGGGCGGTAAAAAAGGGTTTCAGACCATTTCACCTTCAACCGATTGGGAATCCGTATCCTTTTCCCAGGTAAATGACTTTCTCTTCGCTCTAATGGCGCTCGTTTTGGGATTTTTACTTTGTGGCGAAAGTTTTAAGAGTATTTCCGAGAATATTGGGTCTATAAAGTAGAGTTAAGAAGGGGTTTTGCTAATCAATACATGGTTCGTTTTGTTTGAAAACTCCGCTTGCCATAAACAAGAGTTTAAAAGCGAAGCCAACATTGCGTATACGTAATGTTAAGTAAACAAAACAAATTAATTAAAACCCATTTGATAGCTTTTTATTCAACATTAATAAACATAAACATAAACTTGACATTCACTTTAAACAAACAAAACTCGTACAAATAAAGGAAAATAAAGCTAATTTAATAAACAATCAAAATTCTATTGAAAAGTATCCTTTGATTACTTTTCTAATATTGCGTATACGTAATAGGATATTCCCATTTCCGAACCCTTTTTTGGGGTTTGTGGCACTTGACCAGACATCAAACGCTATACACGCGTAATCCAAGCCCGATTCCGAATCGGTAATCCAATATTTCTATATTCGTATATAGTAGAATATTCTGTTATTGACTTGTGGATTTCATATGTTTTTGTTCTTTGATTGCAAAAAGTTAATTAAAAATTTTGTTGTAATTGAATTTTATTGCATTGTTTGTTTCCATTTCCGCCTTTGTGTTTATCGAAATGTTTTTTTTTTGTTTATTATATATTTTGCATAGTCTGTGTTTCTTTTTTTATTTTCTATTCTATTTTTTGCCTTGTTGTCTGACCATTATGCCATTTGTTGTCATTTGGTTTTTTGCCACTGCCCGTAATTGGATTATGGCAAAAAAAGAGTTTTTAATTAAACGAAATGATGCAGCAGCAGGCAGTGGGCAGTGGGCAGTGGGCAGTGGGCAGTGTTGCTCTTCAAATAACCAGTTCCGGGAATCGGGGATCATCGAATCCTTCGTCCTCCCAGTACAAAGTATACAAGTCCATCGGATTGAGGATAGTGTGAAAGACCAGTGGGTGTGGGGCAGTGGGTGAGGGTGTGGGACCCGGTGGCGGACTGGGACACGGGCTCGGACACGGAGTTAGAGTCAGAGATGGCGAGGGACAGCGCATCGGTGACTGGACTTTAATTATGATTATCTCCGGCGATTGGGGCCACTTGGTGGAGTCGTAGAGCGGCGGCGGCGGAAAGGCATGGACGGGCGGCTCCTTTTTGCGGCAACTCGCGAAGCTCCCACAACCGAACAGATCCACCAAATACTCCAGAAACATTCCACAACTTTCCGCCAGGTCTATTGTCAAAGAACTGATTGAACTGGACAGTCCAGTCTATCAGAAAACCCCCTTAGAGCAGCCGACAATCCACAATCCACAACGCACCTGCATCCACAACTACGCACTCCTACTCGTACTCGTACTCGTACACGTACTCGGACTATATATTTACTCTGGATCTGGATTTCAGTAATCAGAATTCGTAAACGGATGGATTACCAATCCCTTTCTGCTGACAAAATTAATTAAAATTAAAATTAAATGTCGCTCGTTGCCGTTGCCGTTGCCATTGATTAAGGAAAGCGATCATCCATTATTCATTATAAATTATACATTATACATTATTTGATGGCGCATCATTGGAGCAGCCCTTTGTCCAATCCACCGTCCATATCCATATCATCCGAAATGCATTAATGCGCTTATGCAGTTATGCATCTGCATGGAATACCCATTATAATTACATTTACGAGTACGAGCGCGCCCATCAAGCTCAATGGGGCTAAAAAACATTTGCATAACGAATGCATAACGCCCATGCCAGGCTGCGAAACTCATTAAAGAGTCGTGAAGACACGGAAGGATTCGATGGGAAGGATACAGGTTTACAGAAAACATTCTCGCTTTTCAGGATATCCTTTTGAAAGAAAATACTATATAGAATCCAAAAAATGTCCCTCAAGACTCTTTAGAATTATGAATCTTACTTAACCGAAAAACTAGTCTTAGTTCCCAAAAGGACGCGCTCCCTTTATAGTCCTTTAAGTAACCCCCTTGAAAGGGTATACCGAAAAGAGCAAGATAGCAAGATAGCCAATAAAAAGGGACAGCTAGCCAAGAAAGAGAAAGCACTAGCTGAAGACTGAGGTAAATGCATCTGCAAATGGTGCATGGCACGTTCAACAATTCAATTTTTTCGACGTTCATGTTTGTTTTTCGTGACCGTCTCGCTCTAGCTCTCGCTCTCGCTCTCGCTCCTTTTGCCAGCCAGCTTAACGGTCAATTTAATTGCGGAAAGAAGAAGACTTAAATGAGGGAAGGACCCAGGAAGGACCCTTTTCCCAACCAGCAATGACAAAAACAATTTGCAATCTCTTAATCACACTCACTCACTCAACTTTACTTGCTACTTGCTGCATGTCCTGTCTCTTGGCGCGTCCTGTCTCTTTTCTTCCATAATATCTCCGTCCTGCTCTGTGATTTTAATTATGCTTAACAAGCTGAAAATGAAGAAGAAGAACGCAGGACGAAAACAGGACGAAAGCAGCAGCTGAGGAAGACAAATGAAGGCCACAAGTCTTCGGGGCAAGCCATCATCCAACATTCCACATTTCATATTTCACACTTTATGCATTTTCATTTTATTAATATTTTCACACCGCTTAATAATTTTAAATAGCATATAGAAGAAGAAGAAGAAGAAGAAGAAGAAGAAGAAGAGGAGAGTCCTGCAAGTTTCTTAGAAGAAGACACCAGGACACTTCGTTTATTCTTTCTTTTTGCTACACTTTGTTGCATTGTTTTGCTCTTTTCGAGAAGCTTTTGTTTGCCTTTCTTCATTCTTGTTGCTAAATGAGTCCTCCAATGGTATTGTCTTTCCATGTGGCGCTGTCCTGTAATGTACGGCCAGTTTCTAAGCAATTGTGGAGCCTTTCAAAGGTTTGTTTCTTGAGGTTTTTATTGTTTTTTTAGACGTTTTTAAAGTACACGTAAGTTTTAGAAGCTGATAAATGATATTTTTTTGGTATTTAGTTTTCATGTGGCGCTGTTGTGTAAGGTACGGCCAGTTTCTAAGCATGTGTGGTGGCTTCAAGTCTCTTCTGGAGGTTTGTATTGCTTTCTTTTAGACATTTTTCAAAGTATTTAATGAAAAAGTAACACAAATATATATTTTTAGAAGCTGATAATTGATATTTTTGGGTTTTTGGAAAACGAAAAACAAGTTTGTTTAAATGGTTTGTCCATCCTGAAAGTATTTGGTAAAGAAGTGACTTGGATTTATTGCCTCACTTGGCTTTTGTTTATATATTTTTTGCCTCTTGCTTTGTTCTTTCGAGTTTTGCATAATTAAGAGATAGTAACTGGTGCGTGCTAAGCGCATGCAGGTCCTGCCAGCTCCTTCCTCTGGAGCTGGAGCTCTATATTAATTTCCTGGCATTAAGCTTTAAAATGGCAGAAATAATACTTGGCAGGATGGACAAGATGAGAGAGTAAAAAGTAGGCCACCCATGGAGCTTTTTGTTGTTGCGTTGTGTGTGAGTGAGTTTTTTTTTTTTTTTTTTTTGGCAAATTCATGTCAATTGCACGAAGGCCAGTCCTCTAGAAAATAAATAAAACGCACCATGGCCGCCACTTTCCTTTTTTTTCGTTGCTTTGTGGTTTTTTTTTGGCTTTAGGTCAAGTGGAAAGAACCAACAAGCACAACAAGAATAACCACAATATGAAAAAGTAGGTTAACATGGGTTAAGGTGTGTCATTAACTTGCCACAAACACACACGCGGCATGCCGCAAGGGGCGACATTGTGTCTCCCCAGCGACTGTCCCCGCCCCAAACTGTGCCCCTTCCACGGTTTTAATCTCTTCCTTACATGCCACATGGCATATGCCACACGGCGGAAAACAGCGAAAGGTTTAGCCAATATCGATTCGAAATTTGCAGGAAATTTACTCGAAAATTGGCCACTTTCTTGAGTTTCTTGATTTAAGTTGACTAAGAAGGAGCCCCTAACTGCCGTGCCTGATTAAGGATAATGTGCCAAGGACATGCAAGGCAGAGGATGCACACCTGCACTTGCTAATTAAGCAGCTTTAACCAGGATGAAGTTAACCATCATCCAAATTGACGCAAATTGGCAGGAGAGGCGAGTACAAGTACATCGCCTGCAATCAGATTAGACAATGTTGGCGCATCCTGGCAAAAAGCAGAGCAAAAAGCAAGAGATGCCAGCCACGCAGCTGCGTTCAATCATGACGCACGGATTAGGACCACGACTCAGGTCCTGGGTTAAAGATTAACAATGCCAAACAGGAGCGACAGCAGCTAGACAAGGCAGGACCTGCTGAAGGAACGAAGGATACTGCTGCCAGCTAGTTAGAGTCTAACGTTTGCTCACGTCACGCCCACTATTAGTTGGAAGGCTTCTGATGGTTCGATGGTTAGATGGATAGATGGGATTGGAATCGTGAAGAGCAAAGAAAAAGGCGGAGAAAAAAGGCAGGCACGGAGATGAGATAAGCCGATTGCCGGAAAAGGACAAATGCTAGATCAAAGGACTCTTTAAGCTTGAAGAGAGTACCATCTTTAAGGCAGCACTGAATGCGATTTTATAATTCGAAACATGCTGTGTAATCGGAGCGAGATCTAAGGCTTGAAGGCTTGATATACGATGTCTAAAGCGTTTCCATTTTTACTGAAATGAACACCACTCGGTGTTGGGTGTGTGTGAAGAGTTTGATGAACGCACTCGAAAGCCATTTGTCATAAGGCCTGAGGCGAGAGGACTCGAAAAAACAAAAAAAATACACGAAATCCAAGCTGTGCGATATCCCAAAGCTATTATCAGTTCATAGCGCGAGTCTCGAGGACTCTCGTCCTACGACGCAGAACAAAAAAAAGGAAACCCAAAAGAGCTTCAGATAAGGATAACAAAGACAATGGCTGCGAGGAGGATTTGCAGACAGTCGAGGAATAACAATTAGTGCATACTTTTAGGCTATCCTTCGAATCCAGACACCGAAGGACACAAAGCAGGACGAGACGAGAAGTCCGCGCAATAATCACTGCCAAGTGCTGCATATTTATAGGCGCAATCAAGTTAATTGCACAAAACATCAGCACGCAGATAACACACAATACAAAGGACCACCTTCGTCCTTCGTCCTGCGTCCTTTTTTTTCTTGCTTCCATACTAATTAAGTTAATTGTGGGCAGTTAGAAAACGGGAGTGCCTCCACTCTTCGGTCTTCAGCCGGAAAAGTAATTGCCACTCAAAAGTTCAATGCATTCGTCTTGGTCTTGGCTGGGGACCTCTTCAAGGTCCTTGGAATTTCTTGAAAATAATATTTGGCCAACTGGCAAAACCCTCGACTTTTGGCGGAATTATGCAGAAAACAACTTGAGCTCAAAAGTGGAGCCTAACCAAGGCAAACACACTGAAGAAAACCTCAGCCTTAACCCTCAAACTTGGCATAAATCCTTCTTAAAGTTTCACCCAAAAGACGTCGTCGGATCAGGCCTCTATATCCTATCGCTTCCCCAATTTATGCCTAATTAACTATTAGCAAAAACCAAATTAATGAGAGCACAAAAGACTTTTGCGAGGAAAGCTTCTAACAAATCTCTTAATACCGAAACACAAATCCTGTCGGACTATTTCCATTTCCATTTCAATTACAATTTTTCCCTTTTTTTTTGTTTGCTGCTGTTTTTGTTTGTTTGTTTATTTGGTTGAGGCATTACCTTGCTGGTGGTATCTTCTCCAGTGCATTCCCTATTCCCTGTGGTGAATTTCAATTATCCTTGTTGGCAGAGGCGTGGGCTTGCATTTTCATTTCTCTGGGTTTCCCCTTCGACTTTGGCTTGTATTTCATTTTCAGTTTTATGCATGAGACGCCGCCGCCTAGTTTTTCATTCGGAACCCCAAATTCTTGCTATTTTTTGCTTGCCATTTGTCGTCCTTCGTACTTCGTACTTCGTCCTTCGTCGTTCGTTCCCATCCTGCAAGTTCATCTTCTTGCTGGCCATTTACGCTGTAAATTGTTTGCATACAATGGACCGAGTTCCGAGTTCCGAGCTCGGAGCTCTGTCCAGGCCTAGTCCAGGCCAGAGTCTCGGGTCTTAACTTTTGGCGCGGCTTATTTGTGCTTCCAGATTAAGTTTCAAATTGATGTGCGTTTCCATTTCATCCGCCGGCAAGCGGAAAATTGAGGGTGAGTCCCTGCATAGTTTTTGTCCAACGCCGCAACACCTCCAAGGAAAGCCCCATGTCCTGAGATCCTTTCAGATTTTCCATCTTCCATCCCCCCCGCCTGTAAGCCGCATTGATGGCCAAACTTTAATTTGATTATTTATTCCGGCTTCCGGCTTCCGGCTTCCGGCTTCCGTTTCAGTTTCAGTTTCAGTTCAATTTTAAGAAAAGAGCCGATAAGCTAGTTTTTATGGCGGAAAGCTAAGCCTTAGCCTTAGAGAGGCCCTAGCCAAGTGTGACCTTGCAGTGGCGCGGAATGTGGACTATTTCGTTCCATGATATCAAAAAGTTTGCCATTTGCTTGATTTGTTGCTTGTTTTTCTTTTTTGAAAACTTTCCAAAAACACTTGAAAAGTCCCCGAATATCAGTTTAGTTGTAAATTTTTGCGACTTGCTACCTGAATGATGGGTTTTTTTTTTGGGGCAATTTTTGGGGGCAAAAAGCTAAACTACAGTGGCACACACCTGCCCGCAAAAAAGTTTCGCTCTACAGTTTTGTTTGTGAGTTTTTTTGCGGCGTGCGGCGAAAAGCAAACGAAAGCGAAAAACTTGCGCATAAAATTTCCATATCAGCAATTTTATTTGCAACAATTTGGCAACACTTTTGTGCAGCTTTTGGCTGGCGGTGACGTATCAATTTCCGCTTGATTGCATTAAAAAGGAAATATTGTACGATTCCTGGTACGAGTCCTGGCTGGAGTGGTTGGGAAAAACGCGGCAAAAACTTTTCCCTTTTCCGTTTTCTGTGGCGTCTCCTCGTATTTTGTTGGTGGCGCAAATTAAGTTTTTGGGCTGCAAATACGATTTTGCGGCAAACGAAAATCGAAAATAAAGTTAAAAATTTTACGTTTTACTTGGGTAGGGTAGGGTAGATCCTTTCTGGGTATCCTTGTGTGTGTGGGGGAGCGAAAAAAGCGAAAAGTTGTGCGCGGCTGCGGGAAAGTTTGGCGAGTGCAAAAGTTTACAATTCCTGCACACAGCTCGCTTGCCTGCGTCCAAGTTTAAAGGTTAATGATACCACAAAATAAGTTAAGGACCCCCGGAACACACGCAAGGAAATAATGCTCCTGATTGGATTTGTGCAGTGATGCGGCCACGTTCCTTGTGTTTGCTACGTGCTGCAGTTCTCGACGGGTGGTATGGGTGGGACAAATTGCCAGTGTGACCAGGTATCCGGTGTCAAGACTGTGACCCTGCATAGCAACGGAAAAGGAATCACGCCGCAATTACGAAACAATTTACGATAAAAGCCATGAATTTGATTAATTTTCATAATGACAAAACCTGGTATCTGGCACTACCATTAGATAAATTAACCAGAAGAGACTCCCAGAAGAGACTCCCAGAACCCATGAAACTACCAAGTTTATCCCTTTGTTCTTGCCTGTCATGTCCTGGCATCCTTTAAACGCATTTGTGCGCGTAACAAATGGCAAACCAACAGATGTCAGTGAGCATGTGCTCCACACCCTAATACCTTGCCACACATCTAAGGACACACGAAGGAAGGACGAAGGTGTCCTCTAAGACTTCCGTTTCTCTCCATTTCAACGGCAACGGCAACGGCAACGGCAAAGCTCCTTCCTTGCTCTTGTTTATTGTTAGCTTAGTGAACATTTAATTGTTGTTTACATTTGTATTTTGGTTTATTTTCCAGTACTTTGTTGTCGCTCCCTCTCAATTTCGTCAGCAAATGCTATCCCTGCCGTGCTGTTCCTGGCGCTGTTTTTTAATAAGATTCCCATATAAACCGAGGCGTAGGGAGAGGCAGAGGCAATGCGAAATTTACATTTTAATTTCTTTTAATTAAACAAAAACAGAGCGCAAAAAAGTATTAAAATTCAAATACATTAAAATGTTTCCTGCTTTTTCCACCTTTCTTATTATTTTCTTTTCGCCAGCCTTTGTTGTCCTTTGCCATTTACTTTTTCCCTATTCCTATATTCCCATTGACATTAGCATGGAGCATGGAGCATGGAACATGAAGGGAGCGGTGACAGCTGTCAATATACCTACAATTTGAAAGGATTTTCACTTTAAGTACTCACCGAAAAACAGGATAAAAAAAGGAATCCACCATCAGGTGAAAAGTACGTGAAGCCAAAGGGGATTCAACAGGAGCAGCTGGTGACCTCGTTGTAGAGACAGGATATGGTTTGAACTTTGTTGTTTTTTTATATCATCGAGAAGAACCTCCATCTTTAATGTTTAATTTTCATTTATTGTGTCCTTTTACTTGTTTTCGGCAAAACGAATCCTTGGACAGAAATTTTGACAGTCTCAAACGTACACATTCATTAGATAAAAGACCCTTAAGGGCATTCGGTGACCCCTTCAGATGTCCGTAAAATGCATTTTCGGACAAACAAGCGAAACAAACAAATTGCGGATGCACTTGAGACTTGAGACGAAAAACAAATCGGCTCTGAAAGCTGGCTAGGATGAGGCAAGGATGCGGCTAGGATGAGGCTAGGATGGGGCTAGGATGAGGCTAGGATGGGGCTAGGATGAGGCCAGGATGTGCTTCATCACATCCTACTACCGAGCCATCCTCTGTCTAACAATTGTCGCACGTAATTTGGTTTTGGTATCTCAATTTCGGATCTCCAAGGGATGTTTGGGGAATGCCAGGACTCGGACGAAGCCAAGGTGCAGCGACGAATCAATTTCTGACATATGGCCTGTCAATGAGCATTGACGTGTGGCAGAGCCAAAGATAAAAGGATGTGTGTGCACTCCAGGCCGGCCCAGGATATGCAACAGTGTGGCAGCAGCAGGCAGAAGGCAGCAGGCAGCAGGACACTAAGCAAACATGACACCAATGGACCAGAGTCTCAAAACGGAAAAGGATACTGTATTGCTCTGAACTGGACAACTTCATTAAGGGGCCAGGACCAGAACCAGGACGAGGCCAGTTTTAAATTTCCTTTCGCTATGAGAATTTTCCATTTCACTTTGTAGTATCCTTTGCGGGTGGATTTCTCTCGGTAGTTTGTGTAGTTATCTTCAACATTTTTCAACTGAAACAAAAAAAAAAAAAAAAAAAAAAAACAAACACACAGCCACACATCTGTGGGGAAACATTTTGAGCAAATTGAAGTATTTACCTTTTTTGGTCAAGGCAATGCAAACTATCCACGTGCCACACCACACTCACTTTAGAATTTCTCCATTTCAGCTTCATTTGCTTTATGTAAATTTTTCAGCACCACCTCTGGTGTTTCTCCCAGGCTTTCAGTGTTATTTCCCAGTGCTTTTACGTACTTGCAGTGCAGTGGGTCCTGGTCCTAGTCCTGGCTGGGGCCACGTTCTTCACCTGTCAGCCAGTTGCCACCCGGGCGCAGCCATTTGTCTCACTTCCCTCCGATCCAACCATCTGGCCATCCATTGTCCAACAAAACGTTGCGTAAGCGTTTGCCAAAGTTAAACCATAGCAGGGCCACCCCCTTAGCTGCATCCAAACCCTGTATATATAGTATTTTGTTCCATTTCCACCCACTCCGACACCCACTATCCAGCACCCAGAGGAAAAGCACTAAGTGACTATCGCTTACTGGCGCGGCACATGTCTGCACGTTTATTTCTTGGTGCTCTTGGTGTTTTTTTTCGGTGATGCTCCTTGGCTGGAAATTGCATTGCTGGAGCTCCTGCAGCTCCTGCAGCTCTGCACCTCCCCAGACTCATCAGCTAACTCCGAACTACGAAAAAAAAAACTCCAGTTTTTGGCCATCAGCAGCCATTTGTTTCTGGAATTGCGGTGTGTTACGTTTCATTTTCAATTTTCATGGCATTTGCTTGTGTTTTGTTCGTGTTTCCTTCTACAAAAAAAAAGAAAGAGAATCTAGTATGGCCAACAGTCTTTACACAACTCAACCTGCCAGTGTGACCTTGCTAGGCAGCGGAATTGAAACAGTTAAAAGCCGATAATAACATTTTCAGCCCCGCACTTCGATATCCGGAAAAGTCGGAAATAACTTTTTTATTAAGTCATTTCATCGTTAGCCGACTCGAACCGAAAACCGAAAACCGAAAAAAGACTGAAAAACAGTCGCATTGGACCAAAAAAAAACAGAAAGCGGTTGAAAATATAATCATAATAAAAGTGAAATTAAATAAAATGAAAAGTCATGAAAAACATTTGCACTTGTTCAAAAAGTAAGCACAACAGAATCGTTTCGCCGAATCCTGCAGGATGTCCATTAGCCAGCAATGGAAAGAGAGTCAGATATGGGTAGAGGGACAGGACAGGACGGGATTCTGCCATTAAATATTTACTTCGCGCTCTCATTTCTTTTACTTAGGCAAAAGGCTCGCCGAGAGTTGAGTTGCCATCGCATTCCATTAGCCGACTTCCCCCTACTCCTCAATATATATATATATATATATATATATATTTGTTTATATATATCCGCTTTTGGGCACAAGCCAGATAAACATAACCGTTTCGTTTTATGAGCAACAATCATTGCTTTTGATTGCCATCCTGATGGCTTCAGCTTCCACCTACAGGCTGCCGCCGCCACCGCCTCCGCCGCCTTCTTCGTGTCCTGGCCGAAGGTGTAAAATGCCGCATTGCTTAAATTTTTTATGGCTCACGCCTGCCAAGCCTGCTATCCGACTGGCTGTCTTGCTAGTCGTCCTGCCAGTCCTCTGGTCTGGGTGGTTATTGTGTCGTTTTCATGATTGAAACTCATTTGGCTGGTCCTCTGGTTCTCGGCCTGAGCTCGAAGGATCTTCTTCTGGGCTGGCGTGGCCTGGCCAAGTACCACCACATGGCTGTTAAATTGATTGCAGGACAGGTGTAAAGACATTCTTGCAATTGTTGCTCTCGATTTTGGATTTTAACTGTGATGGGCTCTCATTAGTTTTGGTTGCGGTTTTGGGTTTCTCCTGGAAATTGGCAATATGCCATTGAGGTTGAGGTCTGTTGAGGTCTGTGCTTTCAGGAAATTGGCTACCAATAGTTTTTGGTCACATTAAGAAACGAACAAGAATAGACAAGATCTCTTTTCAATTCTCGAATGACCATCCAAGTGCAGGCTTCCTCTGCCTGTCTGCCTGTCAGCCTGTCAAGGAATGCTGATTAAGGACTTTGCGCGAGACTGAAAAATTGACGAGATTGATGAGAGCCAACTATCAAGTGACAAGTCTGGCAAAAGGGAGTTGTATCAACCTTAATGAAATTTCCTCCATATTAAGCTGAAACTTCCGAATGAATCGCGAACGAAAAGTGTGTGTGTGTGGATGGGTGGGTGGGTGGTTGGTGTGTAGTAAGAAGGAAAAACGGAAAAGCAAAGGACCAAGTCCAGGAGAAAACTCTGCTGCGTTGGCTTCCTTTTTAATTTCCGTTTTTATGCGTTTGCCTCAAGGCGTTTCTCGGTTAGGGGAGGAACGAGTGGGTGGACACCAACCACCCACCCACTGTGCAACAAACACCTGGCCAGGTGAAAAACGCTGATGTTGCAAATTATGGTAGAGGAGCTCCTCCGCGGACTCCGCCGCTGATGATAAGCATAAAATTATCGACACAAAAGCAAAATTTGTGTAATAAAAATTTTAATTAAGTGTATTTTTTTTTGTTTCTGTTTTTTTTTTTCCAGCGCCGAAAGCGATGACAGCGTTCCATCACACTTTTCAAATTACGGAGCCGCACGGAGTCGCGCACAGACAAGGACCTGGGACGGACAAGGATACTGGGATACAAGTACGGATCCCGGGCTATCATTGTTGGAAATTTATGCAAATCGGTTTTGTACCTCTCCCAGTCCGCCCACTGAATTAATACTGAAGTGTTCTGCCCAGTGGCGTAGCCCCACAAAGGGGGGTTTCACTTTTAAACTCGAAAAAAAAACATAAAAAAGGATATACATAAAATCAATGGAAAGATTAGATTAAAGTTTAAAATTTTATACCGGTTTCTATCCCCCCCCCCCCCCCCCCCTTGATAAGCCACTGCCTTAGCAGACAGAGGGGGGGTTTTGGTGGGGGGGGAGACAGACGAGATAGAGATAGCACGAAAAAAAAGTGATAGAGACAAAGCGACTGCGACAAAGGCTGGCAAACGATTAACGCTTTTAATGAGCACTAAAAACTCGCCTACGCAATTATGAGATAGCGCCACCCCCTAGACAACCACCGCCCTCTATAGATAGGCGTGGCAATGCCCCTTTGAATCGGACAAAGGCGTGGCTGGGCGGCGCGTGATTGCCGGCGGTGAATAAACCGAACGATTTCCATAGACAGCCCAAAGATAAATCCAAAACAAAACAAAATAAAACCGCCCGCAGCCTGGAAAAGGATATAGAAGAAGGCGGGGCGGGGCGGTGCCTGGCAATGATATCTCCTGGCTTTTATTATCCTTGGCAGGGCAATTTAATCAGAGGAAACTTTCGGTTTTGTGGTCGAAAATAATAATTAATGTCAATAAAAAGTATTCCGAAAAATCAAGATAAAGAAGGATAAAGATAAAGGATTCAAGGAAGGACTCTCTTAAAGATATCCTTAAATCCCTTGGAAAATGTTTTTAATTAAATTTCCAAATAATCCCCAAATAAATAATCCTGTTTTTTTCCGGTCTTTCGATTTTCAAGGCTACGTGCCAACTGGCAAACAGGATACCAGACAGCATTTCGTCCTTTTAGCGTGTGTCCGTGTCCTTTCTCCGCTGACTATTCAAAATTCAATCAAATGCATTTTTCTGCTCTCAGGACAGGACAGGACAGGACACTCCGCCAGCAGCTCCTGTGGATCTTTCCCTTGTCTTGGTCTTCGTCCTTTTTAGCCTTTTGTTGTGGCCATAAAAAGAAACAGTTATTAGAGAGGGGCGGGGGATGCTGCTGCTGCCAGGACACGGCCAGGAGCATCCTTGGCTGGATTACTATTATTATTGCTATTATTATTATTATTATTATTATTATTACTGCCACTGTGCATCTACTTTCTGCCAGCACTGTATTACATTTATTGTTATTTTCATGCACTTCCTGTTTTCGTCCTTTCTCCCAAGGAGAGGCTAAGAATGCAGTGATTCTTTGTAGATTTAGTAGAAGATTAATCAGTATTTAGATTTTCATTTAATTATAATTTAAATACTTAATAATTTGTTAAAAAAAGATTGAAAACTTGTTGGAAAAAAAAACATTAAAAAAGAAGCTTGCTTTGATTTTTGTTTTGTTTTAAAAAGAAACTTTCTGTGGAGTCTAAAAATCTTTATATATTATATGCTATATATATTTTCTTTATTTTATATACTTCCCCCCCCCTACTTTCCTTACTCCTTTCTTTCTTTTAATTTTACTTTTTTGTTTATCTTCTACTTGTATGGTTTCTGGCCTCAGTTCCTGGCTTAGGACATGGTTTTGGCCATGATATTCTCCTTCGTTTTTTCGGGGTTTTGTAGCTAAATTAGCTAAATTGCTTATGGCAAAAGCTCACGTATCCCTTCCTGCCACGCCCCCACCACACAGACCCAACAAACAAAGGCGGCGGACGGACGGACGGGGATGGAGCTAGCTTCCACCTCGGTTGCTTTTTCCATCTGGTTTTTGTGTAATTGTTAATCACAGAAAGTTCAACATTGTGAATATTCACTGGCTTGCCACACCCCCACATCCTTTTGGAAAGTTTAATGCCACACCCCCTTCTATGTCCTTCGCC
This sequence comes from Drosophila vallismaia, assembly GCA_035047325.1. NCBI lineage: Eukaryota > Metazoa > Arthropoda > Insecta > Diptera > Drosophilidae > Drosophila > Drosophila vallismaia. The sequence continues at coordinate 5,456,418 of JAWNPU010000025.1, read as the reverse complement.
CTCCGCCCTCCGCCCTCCGCCCTTTTGCCATTTCTTTTTGTTTTTTTTTTTTTTACAATTCTCCCAAAATTGTTGTCGATTTTTGTTTTCATGGTCGATTTGGTTTTTGGCTCTCAGTGTTTGGGGAGGGGGAGGAATCTCTTGTACCGTTAGTAACACCCCCAAACTTCCCCATTTTCTGCCCCCCACCCACTAGCCACTCCTCCCGCCCCCCTCATTTTCGTGTACGTGCAGGTGAACGCATAATTAGGAAAATTCCTTTGTTGTTACTTTGTGTTTTTCCAGGAGGGGGATAAACCAGGAACAGGAGCCAGGAACAATGCACTAAGAAAAATTACTCTACCCCTTATTTTTTTTTTACCTTTTTTTTTGCATTCAATATCAAGAAGAGTCTCTTAAACCTAACCATTTTTAACCTTCTCCTTCAATAAACTTTCAATAAATAAAAACATTACCAAGTACATCAGATTTTCTTTCACTGCAGCGCTTTCGGTTGAGTGAGTTGAAGTTTTTGCAGCGAAAAATCTCATTTGTTTACATTGCCATTGAATCAATGGCGAGCATTTAATGGCGGGAGAAAGCGAAGAAGTCGGCTTTCTCTCGGGTTCCATGGCTGCCTGGCTGCGTGGCTGCCTTGCTGCCTGGATTCCCATTTCATCATCAATAGAAACCGATACCATTCGTCTCGCATTTCCAAGGACTCCCGCACACAGACTTACAGGGGCAAAAAGGATACCGAAAACGATACCGAAAAACTCACCTGAAAAGAAAATACAAAAAAAAACAAAATCAATGTGTATCTTTTTTTTTTTGTGATGGAAGATGTGAAAGATGTGGAAACGGTTAACAAGTCGTATGAGTAATTTTATGACAGGCCCCGAAAATGAAACTTTTTATGCTCAAAAAGCACAAACAAACCAACAAAACAAACAAACATCCTTGTATATCCTTGTATAGGGAATTTTTATTTGCTCACGCATAAAATGCCATTTCTAATTTACGATCTACGGAAGTGAAGTTTCTCCCTGGCCGCCTGTTTAAGATGAATTTTCGTTATTTTCTTTTTTGGTTTATTGTTATGGTTCTTTGTTTTGTTGATTGCAAGTATCCTTCATGCCAGGACATGCCAGGTTCTGGCTCTGCTTTTCTGCTTTCTCATTTTCGATTTCGAGACTGCACACACCTAAAATTATGCAATAAAAGCATTCCGAAAAACAAAAAGTCCGCACACGGATTTCTCTTCTAATTAAATCAACATAAAAGTTCAAAGGACGAAGGACTCTAATGATGTGGAAATTGCACAAACACACACACACACACATCGAATGTTTTTCTTTTTCTAGGTTTGAAGTTTTCGTTTGAAACCTTTTCAAAAACATTTTAATTAAAACAAAAAAAAAAAAAAAATATATAAAATTTTTGCACATTTTCTGCCTCCTTTCTATGGTAATCCGCTTTTAATCCTTTATTCCGTTTCAGAATTTGTTTAATCAATTTAATGAACCCGAAACCCGAAACCCGAAAATATTTCATGCCTGGAAATGCCGAAAATTTGTCAATTGATGCACAACCCTCGGACGAGGACTTGCCACAAATTTCACGCAGTATATTTTTCAAAAAAAAAGCGGGGGAGCTTGGCATTGTGGCTGTGTGGCAGTGTGGCAGTGGCAAGTACGCTTGCTGCATACATAAATCAATTTCAATTAACGTTAATTAAATACGCATCAAGTGGGCATGACCACAAAAGCAAAATACACCCTCCCAGCAAAGGGGCATAAAAATGTAGATTGAAGCTGGGAAGGATGGGTAGCTGGATGGGTGGCTGGATGGGTGGCTGGATGGGTGGCTTTTTGAATGAGAAACGCAGATTGGCATAGAAACGGAGACAGCCCCGAAAAGTATGCTCAACAAATTGAAAATGGAGCTGCGCTGTGACTGAGTGGACCATCCCCCACCCAAACCCTTACAAAAACCACCCACATTTTCCAGCTCACTATGCGCCTGGCCTGGCCTGGCTTGTCACGAGACCAAAGCAAAATGTACACAACCAAAACAGGGAAAAGCCACTGGAAAAAGTACGCAATATAAACAAGTTGGAAATGGAAAACGAAACTGTAACAAAACGACTAGAAAAATACCCTAGAATTTAAAAGAAAACTACATCAAGACAAGACATGGTTTAAGAGCTACAAGTTGGATGCAGTTTCTGCTTTCTAACTCTTTTCTGGAATTATAATTTTTATAGTTTTTCGAGTCTAATATTTCTCCCAACTATGAAATACTCTTTGTACTAAAACGACTAGAAAAATACCCTAGAAGTTAAGAGAAAACTAAACAAAACAAGACAAGTTTTAGAGCTTAAAGTAAGTTTCAGTTTCTGCTTTCTAACTCTTTCAAGAAATCATAATTTCCTTACTTTTTAGGAACAAATACCCTCTAGTTCTCTATTTATCTCTATGGGGGGTATACTATCGCAATCCCTAGACACCCGCAACACTCTAATACTCAAAAAAAAACACACACACACACTCGCCCTGGCAGAGACATAAACAAACACTCGCACTGGGAATTGCGAAAAATTCAGTTCTGGAAACCACAATGATGCGGTGTGGTGGCCCAAAAAAAAAAAACAACAAATGGGGGAGCTTTCAGTAGAATCCCTGGAATAGAAGTCCGAAACCCGAAACCAGAAAACAAAAAAAAAAAAAAAAACCCAATACCCCAGCAAGTTTCTCAATTGCTGATTCTCGATTCTCCCTGGAAACTAGCACAAAAAACAACATCTAGAATTACAAAACGCAAGTAAAAGTAACAAAGTCGATTGCTTTCTGGTAGGATTTTTCCATTAATTCTTTTTTAAAGATTAAGAATAGATGGAAAAAAACTATATGATACCCGGTACTCGCTTTGAAACTCGCTTTTTAAACAAAAAAACAATAAAGTTAAACAAAATCGATTGCTTTCTGGTAGGTTGCTTTTTCCATCCAACAGATAGTTTTAACGTCTAAAACTACATGATACCCGGTACTTTCCCTTCTATATTCCAAACTTTATTAACCACCCTCTCCGACTGCTCATTATCGCCTTTGGAAACACACACAATCTTCTTTTCGTAAATCATTTCAAAAATAAATGTAAAATTGAACCCACCTCCTCCTTCTCCTTCTGCTAGATTTTTCGTTTTGGCTTTCGGGTTTCGGCTTTTGTATTCATTTTAATTTCCAACTTTTTCGGATAATTACAAAACTCATTAGGACAGAAAGTTTTGGAGCGGTACCCGAAATGCTAATTGAAATTGCAAGTTTGTTTCTGTTTCTTTTTTTTTTTTAGAGAAAATTATAGAAAAGTATGAGTTGGTCAATGGCAGTGCCATGGCACTGGCTAGAATCTTGAAGATGATAAGAAAAACAGGCTCGGAAAGCTGTTCTAATTGGCTTATAAAAAGCTAATGAGAGCAGGGATTTGGATTAGAAACACCACAAAATGAACAGCCTGGAGAGCTGCCTGATGTTTGTCTTTTGCCGGCAGGAACGCGACGATGACGATGATCGTCACGACTTTATGGATCACCTGGCAGTGGCTTCTGTTCCGGTTTTGGTTCCTGCCATTGTCCGAGAGGAGCCTTTGCGTAGAGGACGAGCGATTCCCATGATGCCCCGAAGTCTGGGCAGGCGGAGGGCTTCTCATTCTCCGGCCTATCGCGAGGAGCTGCACATTCATGCCGATGTCCATTGGCAGCCTCCGCGGGACAGTCCTCTGACTCCGTCAGAATCTCCATCCCCTAATCGAAGCTCTGGCATTGCCATCGAGGACTTTATCGAAATCTGTTCAGGACATCCAACCCGTTCGCCTCCTTCCATCGAAACCGGTTGCCGCTGATTTGCATTTGCAAATTGGTAATACAATAGGTAGTCGGCCAGTGGCACCTCTCGAATGCCACATAATTGCACAAAATCATCAGTAGGCGGTCTCCATCAGACCGATAATATGTGTGTCTGCGTCTATATATAAACTATATGAACAGAATCCACTGGATTTGTCGTCAAATTAACATAAATGACATCATTTTGCATAATAACAGGCTGCTACCCATCGAACTACTCCACAGAAAAAAAACAAAACAAAAAAGCGAGGAAAAATGGCTTTTCATTAGAGGGGAATTCGATGCGATTTCCCGGGAACACAACTGTACCTGCACTCGGCCCGTTGTTGTGGGTGTTAATTGCCAGCTATAAAAGCAAACGACTCTGGGGTGTAGAGCCTCAGTTGGAGGCTCCCACCAGCTCGAAGCGCTGTGCTTCTCAAAAAAATCAAAATAAACCAGGTGAGAGTTTTAACAAAGAAACAAATCTTTCCTAGCTTCTAGTGTGGCTGTGGGTCTGTTTTTTTTGGGATTAATACCAAAAAGTACTAACGCTTAAACATTCTTTAAGCAAAAATCATGTGTCTTCTGCTCTCTTTTGGCTGCTGTGGCTGTTCTTCCCCAAAGCCCGCTCAGAAGAAGAAACTTTCGAAGCAAAAACCGAGCAAAAACAGCAAACAATCGCATCATTACTACTCCACCGGCATCCAGATGCAGGAGTTCAGCCGATCCGAGTACCATATAGCCAGTGACCAGATGCCAAACGGATCCTTGCCCTCGCTGCCCAGTATGAGTCCTAGTTTGATGGCCCTGCCCCACAGGATACCCACCTCGACCACCCTCAGTTCGTGGGCCTGCGAGGAGGAGCTCTGCGACATGGACTTTGAAGAGCGGCAGCCGACCAAGTGGACCGCCTGGTGGCTCCAAGGATCCTCTTCCAGCGATCAAATCATGGCTCCGCACTCCTCGATATTCACTTAGATTCTTACAAAGAGTTTTGCCAGTCTAACAAATGGGTTTCGGAACCTCAATTAAACTTGAAAGTTTTCTATTATACTTGATATTTCGAATTTTATTTTATTCTATCAGAGGGAGTTTGGCTAAACGACAACCTGTGCTGGCAAACTATGCATTTTTAAAATGAAATTACGCCACATTTAGGCAAAGGATACGCCGGCAGAGACTGTGTAATAAAAATTTGATTAGCTGCTTGTTTAACTTTAATTAAGTTGACTCCACACAAGGACACACAAGGTACGGAGAGAGAGAGAGAGGAGTCAGAGGAAAGTTAATCAAATATTTAGCTCGAATCCCTTTCCCAGGACCAAGACGAGGGACTGCCGCAGGGTTTAGCTTAGGTTTGAGGCTGTTCCTGGGCATATTAACATTTTGACTGAGCAAACTGGCAAAGGCAAAGGCAATGGCAATGGCAATGGCAAAGGCAAACAACAAACAAACAAACAAATGTCGGAATATTCATGATGATCATTAACACACAGCGCCAGGAATAGGATATGGGATATGGGATATGGGATGTATAGCTTACAGGATGCAGTCAGGACCGGGAGCAGACTTTAACGCCTGCAAACAAATTTGCACAGAAGGATAAACGTGCAGTGGGTGGATGGATGGATGGCGTCTCACTCCAGGATATCCTTCCAAGAGGCTCCATTATGTCCCAACAAAGTGCTCCGACCTAAGCCATTAAGGAACTTTTTTCCAAGATGTCATTAAAATAAAAATCGAGAGCGTGTTAAATGATTTACAAAAAAAAAAAAAAAAATGAGCAAAAGGGTGGCTGAGAAAAAACAATTTCGTTGGCTTTTAGCCCAGTTTATGTCCTTTCAGCTTCATAGCTCCTTCGTCGTCTTGAACCATTTTTGTATTTTATGCTTTTTATGAGTTTTCAATAAGTTTTGCTCCCAAAGCAACCACCGGATAAAGTTTGCTTTTGGCCATTAAAGAAGCCAAGTTTAATATCGATAAGTTGTTATATCGATAAGCCAAGAGCCAAGAGCCAAGTGCCAAGTGCCAAGAAACTAACATAACAATTATTTTAGAGACCATATGTGTAAGACTTTAATCTTTAATATTTAATCTGTAAAACTTAAAGCCATTCGTATGGTTACATTCAATTATTTTATTTTTCGTCTGTTTCTGGGAAGTGAAATTCTAGTAGAGAGTCTCAGAGAAGTTTGTTTGGATCGTTGTGGGGACTAATCGCCGCCCATTAGACGCCAATGACACTTTTATGCCACTTTAATAAACTTGAGAAGCTAACAAGTGTATGACGAGGGTTGAGGTAAAAGTTTTTGCAACTGCAATCCTCCCCCAAGGGGTTTCGGTTTTCGGTTTTTCGATTTTCCGATTGCCACAAGTTTCTGGAACAAAGATATCAATAATCACTCCCCTCCTTAACCCTCAATAAGAAAACAAAACGAATTGAAATAAATAAAAATCAGATACCCATCCACTGGTTAAAATAATTAATAAAAAAAAATAAATAAAGTAGAAATCGTTCAATAATGAGGAAAGCCGCTGTCAACTGATGGTTGATATACTTCTCCAAAATTCCAAGGTTAATCTTGTTAAAATTATCAAAAAAGTCATCAAAAAAGAAATAAGAATAAAAAAATCAATCAGGAAATGAGAAACAATCGTGACGCTGGTCACTTTGCAGCAACTGGAGAGCGACTACATCACCGACGAAGAGAAATATAGCAGGTTGGGTTATCGAAAATAATTCAAAAAAAAATAGACTGTTATCGAAAATAATTAAAATAATAGACGGGGTTATCGAAAATAATTAAAATAATAAAAATAAGGAGAAGCAAAAGCAGAATTATCGAGGCTTAGACACTTTGCAGCAACTGGAGAACATCGCCTTCTTAAGATAGAAGAAGAACCCATGGTTTTTCGATATAATTCAAAAAAAGAAAAAGAAAAAGAAAAACAAGATCTACTGGCTTTTCAGAATCATTAAAATTAAAAAAAAAAAAAAATTAAAATAAGAAATTATCGAGGCTTAGACACTTTGCAGCAACTGGAGAACATCGCCTTCTTAAGATAGAAGAAGGACCCAGGGTTTTTCGATATAATTCAAAAAAAGAAAAAGAAAAAGAAAAACAAGATCTACTGGCTTTTCGGAATCATTAAAATTAAAAAAAAAATAAAATAAAAATAAGAAATTATCGAGGCTTAGACACTTTGCAGCAACTGGAGAGAACTAAGACTTCTTAAAATTATTGAAGATATCCCATGGTTTTTCGATATAATTGAAAATAAAATAAAAGAAACAAATTTCGATAAAAAGATAAAAAAAAAAATCAGAAAAGAAGCATCCTAGTCCATGTACCTTGGATCCAAAACGATTGCAATGTATTTTTTAATCGATACAAAGTAATCGAAACGAAGGGGGCGAGTGTGTGTGGGGGTGAAGGTTCAAGGTTTCGAAATTAATAAATTAAAGAGAGGAAAACGATAAAAAAAAAATAAGCAAATCAGAACCAAATTGTTGAAGGCAAATCTACGGTGTCAGAGGCTCCAACTCTTTTCATCACAATCAAAAAATAAAAAATAAAAAATTAAAGAAAAATAAGAAAATGAGAAGCAAGATATAGCATGGACGACAGCAGGGATCTCATATTCCCACAGGTTATCCTTGTATTAAAAAAAAGTACCAAGGTTTTTCTTTGAATAAAACAAAATAATCGAAAATAAAGAAATAAATAAATCAGAAACCATTTGTTGAAGGCAAATCTACGGTGTCAGAGGTTCCAACTCTTTCAATCAGAATCAAATTAAAATTAAATAAAAAGTATCGAATTATATTTTCGATAAAATAAAACAAAATATAAGTGGAATAAAACCAAGACAAAACCAAATAAAATAATTATTAAATAATACTTTGAATTTTCACTTTTTTTAATAAATAAAAACCGAGGAAAGGAGAGATGTTAGCCAGATGAAGGCTGGCCTTAGACTGATTATTCTGCCGGGCTTCAGTCGGTGGGTAACAAAATTGTAGAGTCCAAAAAGGGGCACAGGGCCTACTTGATCTGAAAGTTTTGCATCAACAGGAATCCCAACGCTTTAGGGGATTTCTCAACTTTTTAGTGTTACCAAAGGTGGCGCTTTTTAAACAGGGTTGGCAGGCCAGCTAAGATATTACCAAAACCCAGCGAAGCAAAAACATAAATTAATTTCCAAGTCTGTAGAAAAGTTCTCCTTGCAACAAAAACCCCAAAACGGGATACGATTTCAAATCAATTCGGAAACTTTAATGACTTTATGCGCCAAAACTTGTTACGTAACCGAATTCCTCAAACAACTTTTCACTGCAATTGCACTGCCAAAGTCACTGCCAGTTACCAGAACACGTTACCAGAAGTACAGAATTCAATTAATTATCCGCCAAATTGTTGGAGCTTGGAAAGCTAAAACCAGCATCTGCATTTCTCTCCGATTTCCCTTCCCGTCATCGTCATTATTTTATCCTTTTGCAGTCTCTAAATAATTAATGAAAAAGACAAATTACTCGTCTCCTTTCGCCGCTGACCGAAGCAGAATTCGATCCTTTGATTTTCCCGGCTTTCTCCTCAAATTTTAGCATTTTTTTTTTGCAGGATGCAGGACGCAGGACTCGTACTTTTCGCTTCATTAATTGCACTTGCTAATTGATTTGACACAGACAAAGGCATCGAGTGCATCGAAGTGAAGGGTAGAAAGAGAGGGGGTGTCCCAGGGCACGGTGTGAAAAAGAGGGGACTATGGGTGTGAAAGAGCTGGCGGTACTGCATTGTAGGTTTAATTTATTTCATTGAAATTCCCTAATTGACTTCGACACAGAAAATGGAAATAGATTCTATATACAGGACACTGCATTCTGGCATCTTTTTTGTCTTTAAATGGGTTTCAAATTTCAGTGACGAAGGTCCTACTCCTGGATGTTCTCAATTTTTCAAAGGAAACCCCTCAGAAAATTTAAAAAAAAAACCTAAAAAATTTTACGTTGCCAGATTTTGATGCAGATTTATAGATAATTAATCAGAGATTCCAAATCTATACTTTGTTCAAAAATCGGAAACTGCCAAAGATATGGCCATCGAAAGGAGCAAAAAGTGAATTTTTGTCGATTTTCAAATTTTTCAAGGGAACCCATCAGAAAAATTTAAAAAAAAATCTTAAAAATTTTACGTTGTCAGATTTTGATGCAGATTTATAGAGAATTAATCAGAGATTCCAAATCTATACTTTGTTCAAAAATCGGATTTGAGAATTGAATTACGAATCCACGAAGGTATTCCACTCAAGAATCGGACAAGAAATGGAGAAGATAAAGAGATGGAAATGGGCCAAATATGAAAATACTGGGTTTTGCAGAATCCTGAATTTTTGAAGGGGTATCATCAGAAAAAACCGAAAAAATCGAAAAATATTTCGATGCCAAGATTTTGATGCAGATTTATAGTAAATCGATCTACGTTTCCACAACTGTATTCCTTTTAAAGATCGGATAATTATTGACCAAGATATGACATTCCCAAGACCCGTCTTTTCTTATTTGGAAAAAGTTATCGCGATAATCTTGACTGTTTTCGATAGAATCGACAAGAATCGATTAGAATCGAATCGACGAGAACACTTACCTGGATGGCGACAGAAGATTTCATCATTTAAACTTAAAAATCATTAAAAACTATACAATTATAATAATGTTATCTAAAAAAAAAGGGAAAAGTTTAGTAGTAAAAGCAGTAAAGCGATTGCCTTTCTAGGAATGCATTATATTTTAAAAATTCAACCAATTTAGCTTGCTTTCGTATTCCAGATTCTTAGAAAATTACTTTTAAATCTAGGAAAACATTATCAAGAGGCCAGAAAATGCCCGCAAAGTCTCCGGAACAATCAGGGAAAGGACGACGACGAGGACGAGGACGAGGACAATGTATTTACTGGTAAACCCAGTTCCAAATCTGCCTCAAAGCCAATGAATCCAAGTTGGACAATTCGCATGCAAATCTAGAGCAGCTTTTGCCCCCAACCCAACCTCCATTCAGTAACCTCCATTGGGGTCATGCATAAATCATGGACGAAGGAGTTGGAGCTGTTTGGCAAAAGGGTTGTACTCGTACTCAAGCAAGTGGCAAACTTTCGCTTTTGTTTAGGCTTCTCGTGCTTTGACTTTCGGTTGAGATTTGGAATCGATAGCCTGCTTGGTCCTGCCTGCCTTCCCATCAGAAGAAAAAAAAAAAAAGGTGCAAGTGGCAGCGAGGGGTGAGTGAAACGTTTTGCACGCCACAAAAGTCTGCTTAGCTTATTTATTATTTACACGAGTGAAACGTGTATGAAGCAGAGCCGAGCAGAGCAGGAAGCTGGGAAAAAAAATGTAGAGGAAAAATCCGGTCCCAAAAGAAGACCAAGAAACCGACGTCCTGCATACTCGACTCGTACAAGGATGTGTGTGAAAGTTGGTGTTTTGTGGTTGATTTGATTGCTTTATGCACCCAGTGAGTGGCCGCATGAATTTCAAATGAGTCGCCCTTTCGCCGGCTTTCTTTTTGTTTCATTCTCGAGACTACAAAATATTTCCCACTACAAGGATATTCACAGAAACCTTTAAAAAAAAAACCCCCGAAAATAAAAAAGAATGATAATGATTTCGATTTTCTTAAAAAAAATAAAAAAAAGTTCACCGATAGTCATTATCCTGGAGGCACCTTGCGGTGTGGTACGAATATGTGGCTGCCACATAACGTGTTGCACACGTTCCACCCGGGTCACTCCAAATATTCCTTACTTCTTCTATATTTTTTTTCGTGGTGTGTCTGGATGTGTTCCCACAGTAATTTGAAATTCATGCGCTTCGTATGTGGAATAAATTCAAGATTTTGATTTGCTTTGCTACGTGTGGCAAGTTACCTTGCTTGCTTGCTACCTACCCCTCCCTCCACCTCCACCTCCCCCCTCTGTGCAATTGAAGGTGTGAAATCGCACATAAAGGATAATAAAAGTGAAAAGCTTGAAGGGGGGGAGAGCGAGCAGCGCCCGCCGTCGCGTTCGTTTAAAGTTTTTTCAAAACGTTTTTCTCTGACATTTATTCTGTTCCTTTTTTTTCTTAAAGAATTCGAAATATATCCTTTAAATTTTAGGTAATTTTATGCGAACAATAAAATTGGACACATTCATCTATGAAATTAAAGTTTATCCTGTTATCCTGTTACGGTTCTCTCTGGTACTCTGGTTACGCCCCAAAGCAAATCATCATTTAGTGGCTCCCCAGGGCAGGATCAAACGCGCACACCCGCAGACACACACCCGTATGCTGATTACAGGACGAAGGACGATAGGAGGACTATTCCCCGGGTGGCGCCATCTGGTGTACGACGAGTGCAGTCTCTCTATGCGAGAGAGCAAAATTTCAATGACTTGACTGTTATTTATGCCATTCGAAAAGTAATTTATAGCATTTAACGCCTAAAAGCACACTTGCGATTTCAGCAATTTGTGAGTGGCGCGACTTTGGGATTCCGGGAGGGATACCCATGATTGGGGGGATGGATAGGGGGCGCCACCTAGGCCACATAGACAACACAGAAACAACTGGGGCCGTAAGCCGTAAGACGCACAACAAGCCCATAAACACGCGAACAAGTACCTCCACGTTTCGGAGAGGAAGGAAGGAAGAAACAGCTGCGACAAACTGAGAAGAAAAAAAAAGGAGGAGCAAGGACGAAAAAGTGCTCACTAGTCGAGTGGAAATTTTAGACAATACTTTTCGATTAAATCAAGAAGAAAGAGTGAAAGGTTTTTCGATTAAAAGGAATGATTTAAAACTCCTTTTCAAGGAGGTATCAGCGGAAAGAGAAGCCTCGAGTTGAGATTCCAGACAATAATTTCGAGATTTTCGACTAAAAAGAAAGATTTTCGAAAATGTTCTCGCGCCTAAAACTCCTTTTTCAAGGACCCCCACCGATTGCGGGGTATCGGAAAGCGAAAAGAAGAAAGAAAAAATACATGTCAATGACTTTACAGAAAGCGGAAACTCATAAAGATAAGTGTTGACATGGCTGCCAACATGGCCGTCCTCTTGTTCACCTCTCCGTGCCCTCTTCAGGACTCAAACCCCCGACACGCCTCCATCTCCCCCATCATCATCATCTCGAGCCTTGGCGTCCTTCCTACACTTTTGGTCCTGCAGAGCGGAGCTTCTTTTGCCTTTCTCTAAGTGGCATCTGTCGTCTCGTATTTGTGTCACTCACTCACTCTCACACACTCGACCAGGAGCAGGACATGTATGCGTAACTCCCCAACCCCCCTCCTTACTTTGCACTTCACACTTCGCATTTCACAATTCGCACTTTCTTAAATTTCCTTTGAGCCAGGCTGGCAGGATATTTTTGGACACACAAAAGGCGCCCCAAGTAGTCAAGCCTCGTCTACTTAACTTTTTACTTAACATCCTTCGAGTAGGTACAAAAAATATATCCTTTATCCTTTATCCTGTATAACGTATATATCTACTATATATTTATATATTTAATCAATTTTGAAGTGTTAGTAGGGTGTGAGGGTGTGAGAGTGCCTCTAAGCCATTATTTAACATGATATATATCGCAATCTGCTTTGAACCCTATTTGTGGCGAATATTTCCATCATGAGTTATGACCACAGCTTGTTATTATTATTATTATTATTAGTATTATTATTATTATTACTGTAGCCGTGGATGGCAATTAAATGTTGGTATTCGGTATGCATACCGAGCATGGGGTCACCGAGCTCTTGTGGTTCGCTGCTGGCCTGGCTAATTAATGTTATCGCATTTCATGCATCACTGGCTAATAGTTATCGATAAATATCTCAGCGTCTGACAGCGAGTGGCGTTTGGGTGTTTGGGTTTTATTTAATTTACAGACATTACAGGTCCTGGCAACCGGAAACCGTTTACAGTTTGTTATGCGGTTCATTGAAGTCGCCTTCGAATCGAGATCGGGATCGAATCAGATTTCGGATTTCGAATACTTTTCCCTTTCCATTAATTTATGGCCAAATGTCAAGCCCATTGTGGCTTGATTGATGGATGGACCGTATTGATTAGCTTGGAACTTCTCAGGACATTCCATCATGATGAATCGCAGCCAGGAGGAGGTCCCTAAAACTCATTAGAAAGAACCAACCAAAGAATTATATCAAAACTTTTGCATTGAAAAAGCGATGTCTTGGCCTTAATTAAAGGCGGCAAACGAAATGCGGAAGCGGAAGTTCAAAAAAAAAAAAAAAAAAAAAAGGGACCAAAATAATTACACGAGCCAACTCTTTGCACTTTTATGGGTTTAAAAACCGAGTGAGAGTTCGAGTCCGAGTCCTTGGCGCTGGGCATAACAAAGATTTATGTCTGGTCTGAAGGTAAAACATAAATTTGATGCGCCTAAAAGTGGCAGGAAAACACCGAAAGCCAAACAACAGACGGTCGAAAGGTATTAAAGGCAAACTTTATCCTGGAATTTGGCTAAAAAACTTTTCACTTTTGCTGCTGCTGCTGCGGTTGCATGATACGGGAATTTCTGTGGCACACACACTCTGGTTTAACTTTCTTGCCCCAAAGGCAACAAACAGGACGAAAAAAAATGTTTGCCGGAAACTTGAGTATTTAGCCGTAAGTGGTAATAATTACGGGCGGCCCAACGTTACGTTCAGCTGCACACAAGTTAATTAAGTTTAATTGGATTAAAATTATACAAAATTGAACAACCAAGCGGTCCCTCCTGGCACACAGAGTACTGGCCGAGTACAAAGTACAGTCGCGACAAAAGCTCTACGAGAAGAGAGGGAAGCGACATAAAAAAATTTCCCTAATCAAAAATCGCCCCTCTATTTGTTGTTGTGATCCCTGCACTGCTTTATAATGCAAATGGAAAATTCTATTAGAGCCTGGCATGGCTCGGAAGTACGCTTCATTTAATTTACAAGCCAATTTGTGCCAAAAAGAGGGGTGGCAACTCTGGTTCTGGCTCTGGCTCTGGCTCTGTCTCTGGCCTCAGGAATGTTGACAAATTCCACAATATGTTTCCTATAGCATCCAACCATCCAGGAAAAAGGACTCCCCAGTGCACTATTCGACGAGCTTGCAACTCATTTCGGCTCCCTCTGTCTGTCAACGCGGCAAAGTATGCTTTAATTTTATGACACCAACTGCCTCCACCACGTCTCTCGCTCGCACTCTATCTGTGTCCTTCTCTTTCCTTTTTTTATTGAAATATTATGCAACAAAGTTGATGAATTTTTAGCTCGACAAACTTTGGCACTGCACGGGGACTTGGCATTAAGGACGAAGAATGAGCAATGACTCCTTGGCCCTTTTAGCATTGTATCAGGTGTTTGTACCAGGTTCACTAACACTAAAGCATATCTAGAGTGAGATAGCTACAGAGAGAGAGAGTGAGAGCGCAACAACAAAGGCAAAAAAATATTATAATAGCAATTGAGAATTGCTGATGAGCCTTGGCAGCAGGCTCAGGACTCTCAGCAGGCTTGTCGCTCGCTGCCTTTTCCAAAAACTGTCAGCTCACAATAAAGTACACTGGAAAAATAAGGGTAAGGTATCTTTAAAATACTGCCTTATTGATTTTTGGAGACTTCCTAAGAGTACCGGGTATCATAATGCAGTTCTTGGGGTCACATGAGGGATGCAAAAAATAAGCAAGGAAAGCTTAGGAAACAAAAGTTTTTGTACAAATTCTAAGCAGATTAGTTAGGAACTTCTATTTGAAGACTTCCTATGGGTACCGGGTATTAGTTACATCCTCTCAACTAAGAGTAGGCACAAAAACTAGCAAGAAAAACTAGTTTTTTCCACTAAGGCCACAAAGAATCCCAACCAGGTTAGATCTCCTGCCTCTTGAAGAGATCCTACTCGTACCGGGTATCAAAATATAGTCCTTCCGCTTCAAAGTAAACTCAAGAATGGGCACAAAAATAACAAGAAGAACTACGTTTCTGACCCGATTAGATCTACTACCTCTAAAAGAGCTCGGTACTCGTACCGGGTATCAAAATACAGCCTTTTGCTTCAAAATAGATCCAAGAAAAGGCAAAAAAATAGCAAGAAAAACTAGTTTTCCGAACCAATTGGATCTACTGCCTCTTGAAAACTTCTCATGAGTAACGGGTATCAAAATATCCAAAGTATAGGAATTAAAAACGAAATATTTCCTAGGCTTTTTTGATGACAGTGCTGAATTTGAAGCCGGTCGCTTGGCTTTGGCTCTTTGCTTGGCACACAGACGACTTGATGCCGAGGGAGCATTTTAATTATTCAACATTGTTGACAAAGTTTCCACGGGACGAACCAGGACGAACCAGGACGAACCAGGACGAAACGGGACAACGCCTGCCAAGCAATATGATTTGCTGCTTGAGCAGTCAAAAGTTGAGTTGAGGAGAAAAACAAAAATTCTACGGTCTACGGCAACGGCAACGGCAACACAGCAATCTCTACGCCGTACTGAGAGCCGGAGCAAAAGCCGGAGAAATTCCAGAAAGATTGTCGTCTAGTGGTAGGGGAGTCCTGTTGTTGACTCTGGAAATGGGAGGAACAGATGGGACGTCAGTTAGTTGCTCATTTTGATAAAATCGCTCGGGGCTGGAGTTTGGAGTTAGGCGCAAGCGAGAACCTGCCAAAGCATAGTTATCGAACAAGGGGCCTAGTCTATCACAAAAAGCTAAATAAATGCAATTAATGGTAACGAAATTTGTTAGCTTTTTGAGATGATTCTTGGATCTTCTAGGAGTTCCCTTTTGGAATCGCTTTTGGAATCACCTTTGGAGTCGCTTTAGGAATCCCTTTTTGAATCCCCTTTGAAATCCCTTTTGGAATCCCTTTTGGAATCGCTTTTGGAATCCCTTTTGGAATCTCCTTTGGATTCCCTTTTGGAATCCCCTTTGTAATCCTCTTTTGGAACCAATCTTCTCCTTCAATTACGATCTGGAGAGCCTGTCTGAACAGGATCGGTTTCTGTTATCATTTATCGCTTCTTGCTCATCGTTTATCGCTCACCGTTTATTGTTTATCGATTCTGTTAACGCCATAGACAAAATGGACAATATTCTTCGAAATCCTTTTGGAATCCCCTTCGGCCTTCCCTTTGGAAACCCCGTTTGGAACCTTTCTACCCCACCTACTGAAGAGCCTGTCTGAACAGGATCGCTTGCTGTTATCGTTCATCTTTTATCTTTTATCGCTCACCGTTTATCGTTTATCGTTTATCGATTCTGTTACCGCCGTACCCCAAATTGACAATGACTGCAATTTAAATTCTTTACTACAGCAGAGCCAGAAAGTGGCCAAAAAAAAAACGCGGGTAAACTGGAACATTTTTGGTCGTTGCGCTTCAATAATTCTGTTTGCCGAAAGAGTCGACCAGCGACCAGCGACCAGTGACCGGCGACCGGCGACCTGTGTGGGCGATTGGTCAGTGCGAAAGAGAGATAGCCAGATAGGTCGAGGGTCAAAGAAGGAGAGGGAGAACGAAGCAAACATGTTTCGAGTGGCTATTGTGGCAGTGACGCGAAGACAAAAAATAAAAAAGCAACAAAAGCTACTGCTGCTGCTGCAGTGGCAGTGGCAGTGCCAGTGCCAGACTCTGTGCCACAAAAACCACAGCAAAAAATTACAAAACAAAAATTGGATGCAACTACAAGGATACTCTGTAAAAAGGTCTCTATATTAAGGAATATACCCTTTAAAAATCATCCTTTTTATGGGAATATATTTCAATTTCTTTCTAGAAAAGAATGTTTTATAAAAAGTATATACCCCGGTCTGATCCCCCGGCATATAGAACCGCGTCCAAAAATTACAATGCGTTTGTTTGCCATTGGCAAGCCGAGAACGTTCCGCAGCCGCCTCCGCACACATTTTCCTCATTTCCCAATTTAAATTTTCCTCCGAAAAAGCCAAAAATCAGAACAAAGATGGACAACAATTTTGGGGGAAAACGACAAAGGGGAGTGGAGTGGAAAAAAAAGCAGCAACAAGGCCGCAAAACACTCAAAAATTCGCAGACAGCCTGGCATCGTCGTCGTTTTCAAGTGACGCAGAGCCATTATCGATTAAAAAAAATAATAATAGAGGAGGGGAAGGATAAAACAGGCTTTACAGGGAGGTGTTGGCAATCCTGGGACTGCACTTTTTCTGATTAACTGTTGCATAATTTTCGGGGTGTGCGGTTTTCCTTTGAGCTTTCTGCTTTCCAGGACAAAGCGAAGGACACAAAGTGATTGCAAAGCGATGGGAGAGTGATTGGAGAGTGGAGAGAAGACAGTGGAGATTGGAGAGTGGAGAGGAGATTGTGAAAGGGATACGATTGAGTTTGAAAGAAACTGGAAAGTGTTTCAAATATACAGGATATGTGGGGAAGAGAGTGGAGAATGGATAGTTGGTTGAAGGTTAAGATACAAATAGGAAGAAATATCCTGAAGACTGGAGAGAAGATAGTGGAGATTGGAGAGCAGGTTGTGTAAAGGATATGGTTAAGTGTGAGGAAGAGAGTGGAGAATGGATAGTTAGGTTAAGGTTGAGATAAAAATAAGTGGAAGTTTCCTAAAGACTGGAGAGAAGACAGTGGAGATTGGAGAGTGGAGAGCAGGTTGTGTAGAGGATACGGTTAAGTGTTATAAAGACCAGAAACCAGGGTTTCAAAAAGCATTACTTATGGAATATAGATGGAGAAGGTAAGATTAAGCTTAAAATAAGAAGAAATATTCCTGAAGACTGTAGAGAAGACTTTGTAGAATTGTGAAGATTGGTAAACCAAAATCAGTGACGTGGAAATCAAGAACTTACTTTTACTTAAAACATTTGTAAGAAATGCCACAATAAACTTGCATATTTAGGCACAGCACTTATGAATGTCTCACACCAGCGAGAACTTTCTCCTTTCTTCAGGCTCATTTCTCCTGACACCCCTTCTCCAACCTCTACTCCTGCTCACGCCTCTACTCCAACTCCAACTCCTGCTTCTTTGACAGCATTTCGGCAGCCAGCCAAACAATGAGGCTTTTGTATGCCACAACGCGTTTGCCTCTTTTTTTCTACTCATTTTCCGAGAGGAAAACACGCATATGCCACATACGTGGCCCATTGTTTGTATTGAACAGGAGCAGGAGCGGGAGTAGAAGCAGGAGCAGGAGCAGGAGCAGGAGTAGGAGCTAAGGACGACGACGAGGGCTGGGAGCGGAGTCTTCAGACTTGGGCGTTTTCATTTGCGCTTCAAATCTAAGAATAATAGCCGCCTTGATTACATTCACGCCGCTTTATGACAACCGAGAAAAAGTGAGTGCGGAGGGTCCTGGGAGTCTGGGAGTCTGGGAACCAAAGACAATGACGTTCCAAGGAGGAAAAAAAGGGGGTACTACAGTGGTAACAACATTAAGAAAACCAAACTAAACATTGTCAAATGTCTTGGAGAGTATTGGGTATGAATGTTCCAGGGAACTCTTTTTTCTTGTTTTTTTTATTGAATTTTGAATACTTTCCTTCAAATAGAAGCTGCACTGTACTTGGTTTCAAATGAAAAGAAATGAAATTAAGTGGCATGTTGTTGCTTGCTTGCCCGAGCGTGGGCGGATGTGGGAATGTGGCCACGCATGACCAGCCTGCAATCACCTCCATTGCCTCCATGCCACATCTACTGCCGCCTGCCTCCTGCCTCTGCCCCTGCCACTTGAGCTCTTCGATAAGCCTGTTAAACATTTCGAGTGTTAATTGTGTGCGAACAACAATAACAAAGGCGGGGATGGTGTCTGCCCCCAAATGAGATTTTGAGGCTGAGAATCATTGTGATTCAAGTCAGAGAGAGAGAGAGAGAGAAATCGCTTTGATTTGTGTTTCTAGAGAAGAAAATCCGTGGAAATTATGATTTTCATGGCTAAGATTCAAAAAGGTTTCCATAACCGATTGCATTCTCCAAACCAGCAACCGCTTCTCAGCCTCAATATTCAACTCCAACCAAAATGACCATTAAAGTGGAGATACTTCTCGGTCTTATCTGGCTCGTAGCACCCGGAGGAATCGATTCCCTGATGGGAGGAGAGACGGTGCTGCGTCACAATTATGGTTTCGTTGTACAGATCTACGATGAGAACTTCCTGGCAATCGGTGCCTTGTTCACAGCCCGGTATGTCCTGACGGTGGCCCATTGTCTTGCCGGAAAGACGAAACCCGATAAACTGATCGTAGTGGCTGGGAACGATATGTTATCGACCAGAAACAAAGGAGGTGTATCGGTGGCTGCGATCCACAGACACCCCAGCTTCTCACCCCTAACCCTACGCAACGATATCGCCCTGCTGAGGGTCAAGAGTCCGATACAGTTCAGCCGCTTCATCAGCTACATTTCCCTTTGCACGAAGCCTGCGACGGCGGAAAGGAAGAACACCGATGTCCTGATAGCTGGCTGGAATGTCCTGAACCTATCGGAGCCCCTGAAATCGATTCGCGTCAATATCGATAGCCAGATTCAGTGTCGCAAGAAATATGTTCAACTGCCTACTGGGGTTTCGTGTGCCGCTACCACCGATCAGGAGGGGATCTGCTACGGCGACTCGGGCAGTCCTCTGGTGATTAACGGAGAGCTGTGTGGCATGGTCATTGGCTTTCGGCGTTGCAACACCTCCCGCTACCCGAGCCTCTTCACCGAAGTCCACTTCCATCGCCAGTTCATCGCCCAAGCCATCATCAAGATGGACAGGGAGATGTTGCAGCAAAGGAGTTATTGAATATTAATCGAAATTCGTAAAAACATGCATTTACCTTCCCGCCTTAATGAGTTCGCATTCAGGGATTCGAAGGACTCACCTGCAAAGAAACAGAAACAGAAACAGACGGGATATTTCAATTACAATTGAATAAAAAATATATATACATATAAAAGCAAAGGATATAATGAGGTTCTTTTGTATTCATTTAAAGGGTAAGAAAAGGGGATTCCAAATCCCTCAAAGATTGATATCTCAAGTAATATTCCTTTCAAGGGTATTTCCAAAGTCCATCACTCATATTTGAGTCCTTTCTGCTGCCTTTGACCAGCCCTGTTTCCATTTTCCATTCCCAATGGCAAATCAATTTGCGCTTTACACAAAAATCAACAAAAGATGTGAAAAGTTTCGGTTTTTTTTTTTTTTTCAAAAGTTGGAGGTCCTTTCGTTCGAAAATCACGGCACATAACCCATTAACCCAACCGTTGCCCAACTACAGCAGGAGCAGGACGAAGGAGGATGATTTCCATACAATTTCCATCCTGGCTTTCTTTCATTTACTTTTCCCTCTGCCTTTGGGTACAACATTTACATAATGAATTCATATGTTTAATAAAATCTACACGTGAACATGAATATACAGCGAGGGAGTCGCACAAAAGGACAACCCGAGAGAGTCCTGAATGATGCTGAAAAAGCGTGCTAAGGCAGCTCCTTTTTTGAATAGTTTGACGATGACAATGACGATGATCCAGGAAATCCAGGAAATCCAGGAACGGAGACTGCCGTCTCGTTGGCCAAATTAAAATCATATTAAATTTGCATATTGCGCCAAGCTGTTCCTCGTGGCAAGGACATTGTTATCGGTTATCGGGTTAGCAGCAGGTGTTGCATCCCATTTTAAATGCAAACGAGAAGCTTTTACGAGAAAAACAAAAGTACCTTTTTTTTAGCTTATTTCGGATCAAAATAATATTCAAATCTGGAGAGAATAGCTTATAGCTTTAATAAACGATAAGTACGATAACTAATCGATGTTAATCGATAAGTCGGTAATCCAAATAAACGTCAAAAGACCTTTCAATGACCTGCAAACTATTTATGGTATGCCCATCATCGATGGATTATTCATTGCAACTCGTCGCAATAAACCAACAAGGACTAACTAGGACAACAAATCAACTATATTGTGTCTGTCTGTTAGGAAAAACGAGGGAATCCACAACACAAACCGAAAGTTTTCAACAAATTTTCGACCACAACGAAACGAGAACCGAGCAGGAAAAAAAAAAAAATAGAAATAAATTGCAATGACCCAATCTCCAAAAATAAACACTGAGATGGGATGGGCCAGGCCAGGCCAGGGCAGGGCAGAGAAAGAAAAGTCATTTTGACAGCTGACGGAGGTGAGGTGGAAAAGTGAAAAGCGAGTTTGGGAAAAGCGATTGTGGGTTGTGTCCGAGAGGGCCAGGAAACTCGGCCAGGAGGGAAAGACGACCGAGAGATAAACCGAGAGGTCATCCAATTGCCAATTGTGATAAATTGTACTTTTAAGCAATTTAAACCCCGAAGCCGAACAACCGAACACCGAAAAGAAACACAAATATTTTCCAACAACCCAACCGAACTCCTCATCAAAGTCAACGGGAAAAAAAGGGTTCGACTTCTGTCCAAGAATTCCATTTCGAATTTTCCCTTTTTTTCGGTTTTTTTTTTTGCTTTGTTTCTTGGTATGTAAAACTACTTTACTAATAATGCCTCAATTGTGTTCCATTCCTGGGGAAAAAAGGATTGTCCAGTCTCCCGGCGCAGGACCCCGGCGCTTTCCCCCCAGCGTAAAAGGACACACATGTAACACATTACCCTAGTTAGACGGGGAGAAAGCTTTCTTTTTTTTCGCTTTTCTGGGTTGATTTTCTTTTTGTTTCTGCTTTTTTTTTTTTCTTTGGATATCTTGGAGTATTAATCCTAATTGAAGGGAAATCCCCTGATGGACACGCACTGCTCTGCTCGCTGAGTGTGGCAACCCTTCTTCCTTTTTGGCTATTTTATGGCCTGGCCTGGCGTAGAGTTCCTAGACCCATGTGGTAGACTGGCTAGATAGGTACAGAGAGAGAGAGAGAGACTTTCTCAATTTTCTTTATATCCTTCGGTTTATCCTTTCAATCAAAGACCGTAGCATAGCTTTTGCAGCTGCCCGTCCCTTATCGCATGGCTCATAATTACACAAAAAAAAAAAAAAACACAAAAGCATCCAGCCCAGA
This sequence comes from Drosophila vallismaia, assembly GCA_035047325.1. NCBI lineage: Eukaryota > Metazoa > Arthropoda > Insecta > Diptera > Drosophilidae > Drosophila > Drosophila vallismaia. Next base: position 5,434,533 of record JAWNPU010000025.1, on the reverse strand, counting down.
AAGGATCCCTAAAAGCACAAGGACTCCCGATGTCCTGGTCAGAGCGAGCGTCGTAGCGAGCAGGCGAAATAAAAAATGCTCAAATAGACATTTAATGATTCCCCATTGTCATTACATAAAGGTGACTTATAAAAACATTATTTCACACGCACACAGGACACAGGATAAAGGAGCAAGGATCCAGGAGCAGGGCGCCAGGACATGAGGGCAAGCTTATTTGTTGCCACGCAGGCATTTCATGTTGGCTAACGAGCACTTTGGGCATGCCACACGCCCCTGCCAGCAGCAGAAGCAGAAGCAGAACGAGGACGAGAACGAGGACGAGAACGAGGACATATTAAAACTCACCCACACCACCAGGAAGAATGTCCTTTATCGAGGGTGTGTGTTGCGTATTTTTCGGTTTATTTTGCACCCATTTCAGGCCCAGGCCAGGACGACAAAACTTTTACAATTAGAATTTACAAATGTATTTGCTTAGCCATAATATTATTAAAAAAAAATCTCTTCCCGCAGGACAAGCAGGACTTGCCCATAGAGAGAACTTTCCCAAAGTGCATTGTCCTGTCGATTGTTCTGGTTTTCTAGTCATAATCAAAGTCTGTGGAATCTTTGGCAATCTTTCGTGTCTCGATTCACTTGAAAGTTTCGCCAAACTGAAAACTGAGGAAGTTTGTTCCGGCGACCACAAGACGGAGACTCTCACCCGTTCTACATCCTTTCAACGTTATCCTTTTAGTCTCTGAGTTGTTCCTCTCGATTCGATTTAAGTTTCCTTTTTGCCTATTGCTAAGTTTTCTTTTGACTTTGTATGTTCCAGACGACTGTATCCTTTTTATAGGTCCTTTTTTTTTTAATTCTTTTTAGTTTTTTATTTAAGCTTTGCACTGACCTAGATTAGCTGTAGTCTAACAAGGATCTGTTTTCTAATGTCCCTATCTATCGAGTAGATACAAGTCTTTCAACGAGTAAGTACGATACCTTTATCTACTCGGTAGTTAGTATCGTGATCCACTCGATCTACTCGAACGAGAAGTCTTTCAGGAAGTAATATCCTCATCCAAACCATAGTAAGTATAGTGTACAGTAATGTCCTTATTTACAAACAAGTTATCCTTTCATCGAGTAAGTACCCTAAACTACTCGATAGTAAGTATCCTTATCCACTCGATCTGTATTCTAATGTCTTTCAGCGAGTAAATACTATAACCCACTCGATAGAAAGCATCCTAACCCAATCAATCTCTAAACTAATATCCTTAACAACAAAACTAGCATCGATGGAAACATTTCTGGTCTAAACAAATACTTTCTTTTTTCGAAAAAAAATGCCTACCTAGAGCGGGGCTCTCAGCTTTCAGTGGCTGGTTTGGGTAAACAATAAAATGTCCGCATATTTGGCATCATTCCTCAAATTGCTATTATGCACGCGTTTTGCCTTCGCCTGGAACTGTGGCGTTCCCGCTCCATAGCTTTCCACAGCTCTACTGGCATTACCACCGATTTCCTCGTCCGATTTTCCCCGACCATTATGGCGGCCACAAATGCAATGCAGTGGAGCCGTCGTCCCCCCGCAATGCGACAATGGCAGGTGAGAATGAGAGCAACCCGAACCGCAACCGCACTGTGCGCTGCATTTTTCGCTTTTCGCAGCCCCTTTTGGCACGTGTCGAGTTCATTATCGCCTCGCAAACATATACAGGAATATATATATATATATATTCCCCGTACAATATAGAAAACTAGGGTTGCCACTCTCGCATTTGCATTGGCATTTTCTATTGCCATTTTCTTTGTCGGTTTTGGGGGCACATTACAATTTAAATTGTTCGCATGCGACCAGGCCAGGACAGGCCAGGACAGGCCAGACCAGGCCGGGACCGGGGCCGGGCTGGCAAAACTTGTCGCATATTATTTATGGGGTTAGTCCCCTACTGCCACAGAAATATATATATATATATATTCAGGTTCTCTTTTATTTTTGTGGGGGACTCCATTCAGGACTCCAGAGTCGGCTTAAAAATGTTAAACAAGCAAAAAGCTTTGCATACATTTCGGGGCCGGCTGGAGGAGCACAGGATACAGGATACGGGATACGGAGGACCACACGCTGTGTGTTTGTGGACTAGGCTCAAGATTTATGGCTTTGCGACAGGCGGAGCAAGTGGACAGGACAGTCGGACAGTCGGACAGTCGGACAGCCATAACAGACAAGGGCAAACAGCAAGACGAAGAAAAAGACAGACAGCGGGAAAGAACGAACCTGACAGACAGAGAGACAGGCCGGGAAATGGAAGGAGTGGACAAGGAGGAGGACTGGAAGTCCTTGAAGCACTGCCCCGGAACAATGAAACTTCAAGGAAACCACAAAGTTTAGCGGCGGCTTCTCTGGATGGGCCTAAAGACCCTGCAAAAAAAAAAAAGCAAACGAAGCGAAGCGTTGATTTCCTCGTTTCTGACTAAAGAGTTCAAAGAATCTAAACCTTGACCCCTTGGACTTGTAGATCCCTAGAAAACCCCAAGAATAATACTCACCTTTCTCAGCATATCGTCGAGGGAATCGACATCCAGACCGGCGTAGTTGTTGTTGAATTGACTGGAACAGTTGGAGGAGGTGCTGGTGTACCGCTTGCGTCGTCCCAGGGCGGGGGAGTTGACCAGGGAACTGGGTCCGCTGGAGCCGGTGTAGCCCAGCTGGGCCACTGCCATCAGCGGGTAGAGCGAGGGATGTGGTAGCTGATGGATGGGCAGGCCGGGATGTCCGCCCAAGTGGTGGCCCAGCTGGTGGTGTAGCGAGGAGCTGGCCGGCGAGCAGCACATGGCAGAGCAGGCTCCCGATATCGAACCCGAACCCGAAACCGATCCTGAGACTGAACCCGATCCAGTGCCGGAGCCTCCCGCCAAAGTGGAACTCCGGACAGCGGCCAGAGGCGATGGTGGCGCCGTGTGATGGTGGTGGTGATGGTGGTGCAGCTGGAGGTGGTGCAGCGGGGATCCGTGGTGCAGGTGCTGGTGCTGCTGTTGCTGCTGCTGGTGGAAGGCAGCCGCCGGCGATCCGCTGCCCGACGAGGGCGAACCACAGTTCTCCACCAGAGTGGCGCTCGCAGCACTCGAGGACTCGATGATGGTGGTGGTGGTGGTGGTGCTGACAGTCACCTCCATGCTGGTGGTGCTGCCGCCGGATATGTTCATGGCTGTCACTGTCGAGCCGTTCGAAGCGCTACCCGATCCTTCGGTCTCTATTTTTGGCATCAAACTTGTCCCACCGTGACTGGTGGCTTCCATGGCTTGGCTTTCTGATGGGTGTTTCTCCCGTTTCGGTTTTTGTCCTTTTAATCTAACGACTGGTCACATTGCATTATTTTCAATACTTGTTGGTCACTTTAATTCTGCGCAAAAGTGCAAAGAATTGTTGCAAAAACTCTCGTATCTCTCTATCCCTCACCCCGAGCGGTGTCTGGCAATGCAAATTTATGTTGCTGCTGGCAATTGTTTGTTTTTTAATTGCAGCCTGCACTCTGGCCTCCGCTCTTAGGAATCGCCCACATGATTAATGGCGCCCCAAGCGTATCGAGTGGGTCATGAACGAGCATGAACAAACATGAACGAGCACGCTCCGACCGCAGAAACAGATTGTTGTCATTTGCCATTTGATGGGACTAAATCGAAACGAAATTCCGTATTCCGTATTCCGTATTCCGTATCGGAATGAAAATTTACAACGAAATATATATTGAATGGTCGATGGTAAATGAATAAATTAAATCCGATTTCTGACAGCAGACACGCGGATTCTTCATCATCAGGTTTGGCTTTCTTCTACTCTTTTTTTTTTTTTATAAATAAATAAATTGTATTGTTATTAAATAAATTAAATTAAAAAAACAACAGCACAAGGGATTTTACAATGTTTAAGCCGATAAATAAATGATTGAGGATTCTGGCTTTCAGGATTTTTATCCTCGAGCAACAAAACGGGAAGGATACAAAAAAAAAGGATACTGGCTGCTGCTGGGCGACTTCACACACGCTTGACTTGAGCCAGACGTTGGACGCGTTGGCAATTTACAACAAGCAGCAATCAATTCCAGGGCATAAATAACTCAATTTCCAAAGTCCTCATCCTGCTGCTGCTGCTCCTGCCTGGCAAGCTAATGCTGTCCGGCCATCAATAAATTCTCCAGGACATTCCAGGACCTGCCCGTTGCGAGGGACAGATTGTAAACTTGAATTTAAGGCCGGTTAGGGGGCGAAGGCTCTGTAACTTGGCTAATTAGTGGCTAAACCTTTTTCGATTATGCACCACAGATTGGCATGATTTAAGGCAGAATATGCGATAAATACACTGAGCAGAAAATCTCAAAAGAAGTTTCTAATTTCAAAGAGAAACTATTTAACAAAAAAACTTGAAGTTTAAATAGGAATTTCCATGGAAACCCTCTTTTATCCTGCTCTCCTTTCTAAGGATATCAATTACCAATCGCTATTTTGACATGAAAAATCTGCAAAATTGATGGGATTCTCGTTTGATTTTTTCTCTCCGTGTGACATCAGAGATCAGATTTCAAGTGGAGTTGTCAGAGAAATGCGATGCAACAGCATTGGAGCATCGGGAGCAGCACGGAGCAGCACGGAGCAGCCCGGAGGCGGCACGGGCACGGGGATGGTGTATCCTGGCCAGGACAAGTCTGTGTGTTGCCGGACTGGTGTCTGAAGTTTTGTATCGTCCATTTAACAATGTGTGCCACACACGATGATGATGATGATGATACACACACAGACACCAGCAAAAAATGAGGGAGGCCACTGGCCAGGACATGCAGGACTCCTCCACTTTACTTTCTGCTTTGCCACCATGTGTGTGGCAGGCAAGAGTTCTTGTAAGGACAAGCCGTTTTGGAATCTATATGGCCGGGCCATAATTCACTGGAGATAATATACATACGTCCCTTGTAGGGGTGTATGTGTGTGGCAGACAGGACGAAGCAGGAGCCTTGCAACACGCGCACACACACATAGGCGCATATATTAATGACACAAGCTTGAAATTTAAAGCCGAAAGCTTTGCCGCCAAGGAAAAGGGTTAAAGGACCTTCGGACAGAGTGGAGGCGAGGCTTCCAGCTTAAGGATATGGCAAGGATATAACAAGGATATAGCAATCGTTGTATTGAATTTCACTTTCTGACAGCAAAGATTATTTTGGAAAGAAAAAAAAACTAAAAATTTGAAACAAATTTGCGAACAAAAATTTCCATCAAATTTTCCACTTTCTGGTCTTGCCACAAAAAAGAGGAAGGACGAGAGGGAGTACACAGAGGCGCCACAGATAATTTGCAACCCAACTCCATTGGGGCAAATCTGCCACAAGATTCCTCATCAAATATTTTCATGCACTTTCTAAAGTTCTGGCCAGAAATGAAAAGCAAACATTTTCCCAACCAAATGTTTACTTTCTCTTCATTTATGTTTTCTTTTTTCGGTATAAAAAAATATATATATATTTTTTATTTTTTTAGGAGAGAAAGAGTATGCAACAATGCCAACCAACACACTTTTTCACTAACCACAAAAAAATTAACAAAAAAAAAAAATATATTGTTTTATTTTTAGGAAACAAAAAAATTCCCAAGAAACGTCAACAAACAATTTCACTTTTTTGCTGGTCACGCGGCGGAAACGGAAGCCCGGACAGCGCCACGGCATACGGAATACGGGAATACGGGAATAACGGAATATGGAGCACACGATGTACGATGTACGGATAACGGATAACGGAGCAGCAGAGCAGAGCAGCAGAGCACGGAGCACGCAACGCGTTACGCAGCCGGAGACAAACTGATTGCCGTGTGCCATGCCATGGTTGTGATTTACCGACTCACACAGCGGCATTCCCCCCAACGCACACATCCAAAAGCACAGCACGTATACCGTTATACGGTTTTCTACGGGTATATGGGTATACGGTTATACGGGCATAACGGTATGGCTGCCCGATGCCCGATGCCCGAACAGCTGTCAGGGAATGCGCATGTGTGTGTGTTGCAGGCGCGCGTGTTGGGTTCGGGCTTCCGTGTCCTTCGGCTTTCCGTGTCGCGAGTCTCGCCAGTGTGGTGAGTTTCCTTATGAAAACAATCGAGGAATTTCTTGCGGGTTTTCTTAACCCTACAATAGCCGCGTGGTCTTTTTAAACCAAAATATTAACAACTTTTTAAAGGAAAACCTTAATAATTTTTTAACTTTAAAGCCTTAACCTTGAAGAAAATATTTGTTCTAAAAATATATTTTCTTACAAAATCTTAAAAGATTTAATATTTCTTTCTATTTAATAAAATTAATATTAATTATTTAAATAGAAAAAAAATCTCCAAAAAAAAAAGCCAACTAAAGGTTAAAGTTTTAGACAAAAAATGTCGAAAAAAAAAACCTCTTCAGGCGCCAAAAAAATATCCTTTTGAGGAATTTCCCCATATTTAGGGGAATTTTCATGATTTGACTTGAATTTCCCTTTCGCTGGTGTGGTGAATGCTGGCTTTGGTCCTGCTCCCCCTCTCAAGGATTCCCTCGCATTCTGTAGCATACTTTCCTGCTCTGATTCTCAACATTTAAAGACAAACAAAAAATGCGAGTGCGAGATCCTTAAAGCGGCCAACCGACCAACTGGGCCACATGTTTTGGCCGCCTGCGAATTTTAATGATACTCCCGCCCCCCCTTAACCACCTGGCTATGCCCCGCCTCGTTTACGGTTCGCGTTGCCAAACATGTTTGCATTTGAATTTTAAATTAAACGTCGCCGTTGTCGTCGTCAGCGAGCGATGATGATGACGACAACATGTCAACATCAAACCAAAGAAAGCAGGAGCGAGGAGCTCCGCAACCTGGAGGTCCTGCCAAAAAGGAAGCAGTGGTGGGAGGAGGAAAAGGAGGAGGTGGATGGCGGTATTAGTTGTCGCTATTGATTTTCGGCTGACCTTTTTTTCCCCCCCGCAAAAGGGAAGCTGAAACAGAATTCGAAATGCGGCCGAATGCCAATTAAAGTCGGCCTGTGGTGGGGTCCTGTCAGGATCGTAGTTCCAAAAAAAAGGACGAAAAAAATACCTTTAAAAATAATTCTAAAAAATTATAAGAAAATGTAAAGCTATTTTATAGACTGGACTTGACACATAAAATGGCACCCGAATGGCATCCTGGCAGGTGTCCTGTTGTCCTGGCACACGCTGTGCAAAAATTGAATGCAAAAATATTTTTGGCGTTTTGGATCGCACTGGAAGTCCGCCTCGGCAGGAGGCCAACTTGTTGAACAATTAAGCCGAAACGCTTAGCATGTCAGGCCTGCCAACTCGATAAATTTATGCAAAATCCTGCACACACACACATATGGCAAGGGACAGGGACAAGGACAATCAACGACAAACCCAAACACACACATTTAGGGACAACCTTGATGTAAAAAGTCGAATGAAAATCTTAAAAAAAAAACTGGAATATAGATTCTGATCAGAACCGGCTTTGGCTGGTGGTTCACCAAGGATAAGTAATCGAGTTCTATTTTATCTTTTCTTATATTCTTATATTCTTATATTTTTATTCTTTCTTTTCATAGACAACCCTACATAGAGCACGCCGATATGCAAGTCCTGATCCGAAACAGAGACTGAAGGAAGAAACTATACTCCTTTGGAGTTGAAGTTTGGAAAGGATGTTCCATAAACATTGATATATATATTTCATTGCCATTTTTGCACAGAACGCATGTCCTGCCAGAGTTCAGTGGCGAGTCCTTTTCGGTGGCTTTGTTTGTTTGCCTTCTCTGGCAACTCTCGCAGCAATCCGCTTAAAATAATTTTTTGGCATTACTTTGAGTGCAGTTAACCATTCAGCTGTTCCATTCCATTTATCCAGCATCCTAGAGTCCTGTGACCTCGGTATGTGCCATAAAAGGCTTAGAAGACTTATAAGCCAAAGCCGCTTAACTCTTAACTTTTTTGCGGTTTTCAATGTTTCCCCAAAAAGAAATAAAACCAAAGCTTACGTGTAATTTTTTTTGTTTTTTATCCTCGTATAGTTTTAAACATTTTCTTAAATAGGATATTTTTCCGCAGGCCAAACAAGGACATGGCCCAGCAACTAGTCCTTCTTGTCGCAAAAGCAACGCCAGGATACGGAAGGACTCTCGCTGTATGAGGCATTGTCACGCATAATTAAAATTAAATGCGCTTTTGGGAATAATTCAAATGAATAAACGAGCGTGGCCAACATGTGTGCTGCATACACAAAATGAGTTTGTCGCGACGGAGTTTGTTAGCCTTTACAGTCGTCCTTAGACCGCGGAACCACCCACCCACCGAACCACCCACATCATCCCCTTCCTTCAAAAATATTTCTCTAAAAAAAAAAACACCGAAAAAAATCAAATAAAAAACTTTCTTTCAGTTATTTCCTTGTCCATTGTGCCGCACGCCCTATTCAAGTAAGTGGGCGTGGCCAGGACTAGCAGGCAAGTGGCTCTCCTTCATTTGTTATGCGACTGATGGCCATTAATTTTGCAGGCCATTTTGGGCGAAAAAAAAAAAAAAAAAAATACCAAAACAACATACAGGATGCACAGGATGTGTAAAAAGGCGCATGTCCTGGAGGCTAAACCCAATTTGAATAACCTCCTGCTGGATCTGGATTCCAAGGAAGCAAGCATCGAAAACGAGGCATTTTTTTTTTTTTTTTTGGTCTCTAATTATAGAATAGAAACTACAGCAAGGACGAAGCTTTTGTACCCTTTGATTTGGTTTCTTTTCGAAATTCGAGTTGGAGAGATCCACCCCCTGTTAGGGTATTCAAGCTCCTTTGCCTCCATAAAGGATTATTCTCGTCTAATTGCTAAAATAGTTTGGACAACTTTCCGCTCGGCATTTTTGGCCAAACCAAGCCAGGACGAGCCATGCCGAGCCATGCCGAGCCTTGGGGCCTTTTTCCTGGCATCGATGCCAAAATTTATGCCAAGGCACGAAGTTATCAAAAAAATTTTAATTAAACAAGGAATGGCATTCTCTCCACAGGACTCTAACGTTTCGAAGGGTTAAACGAAAACCAGGAGGTAAGAATTCAATAAAGAATTCAGCTTTTAAAGTGGAATAGGACTTGAATTCGATTGACATGATTGACCGTTAGGCACACTTATCGATTAATTATCAAAGTCAATGGCATTTCCATTCCCACACACCCAGCCACGTATTCAATTTCCCGTCGAAAGTCCTGGGAAGTCCTGGGAAGTCCAGCAAAACAATTGAATTGCCTATGAAAATGGCATGAAAAGCCCGACAATCCTTTGCCGAAAGGACAAAAAGGACTCGAAATGCAACTGAAACCGATGCTGAAATGTCCACCGGATGTTGCATTTTTGTTGTCAGGAGGTGCCACCATTTTGTCACATATTTGTGCGTCTGTGTGTCTGTGTGTCTGTGGGTGGGTACAGGGTTTTGTGGGTGTGGCTGGGTGTTTGTGCAACGTCAAGTCCATTCCAAATTAATGGACAATCGATACACTTTCCAACCCAAGTCCTTGTTTTAAAAGCAAAGTTTTGGTTTGTTTTTTGAAACAAAAATTAAGGAATTTTGAGAAAAAATTCCAGAAAATCTATTTCTTTTTCTATTTAAATCCTTTTTGGTATCAAAATTAGTGTATTTCCCTTTTCGGTTATCGAATTTATGAATGGCTTTTCGCGATTTTGCGTTTTCGTCAACCAAAATTGAAATGGATGACAAGGCAGACGGTCATTTGCCTCTAAGCGCTGCTTTCAACGCGTTAACGCGCTTCCCAAACACACCGAAAGAGAGGCATATAGCCGGGCTAGAAAGAGACGGGAACGATGCGGCATGGGGCACTCTCTAATGTGGCCACTTTTGGCGCTGTTTGCTCTTTGACGGCCCATCCAATCCATCCTGTGGATGGACACAATGTGCAATCATGGCCAGCGGGTTACGCAGATTTATGACCACATTCCAGGTGGGTTGACCCTTCTCCTGCGATTTCCCAGGGGGCGTGGCTTAAGGATAACAGTTTAGAGATCACTTAAAGATAGGAAAACTAAGGAATTTTAGCTGAAAAATTATCTTGCAGGTCTAAGATTGCGAAGAAGCTTTAAGGCTTTCCAAAGTCAAACTTTGATTTTTTCTAAAAGATTTCCATGATTTTTCTTCATTTAAGAGTCCCTTTTCATTATTCTTTCATCATTAAAGTAAGAAACTATTTAATTTTCTTTTTAAAACCAAAAGCCTTTGATAAATTTCATAAAATCTAAAGGCTTTTTGGCAAAAAATCAACATTTTTCCAACTTCAATTTCTGTCACTTTCATTAAGCCAACATTGTTTTTGGCAGAAATTTTCAATCCCCCGAAAAAATATATATATTTTTGCCAATATTTGTAGGATTCCAAGGTTGAAATTTGGCAACGATGCCAGGCTTTGGTCCTTGCCCGATACTTTCGTTTTGGCCATTTGTTTGCTGCCGCTTCTCGGGGATGGCTTTGGTAATAAACTTGAGTTTTATTGTCCAACAAGAATGTTGCAATATGCTTGGCCATAATTTCAACGTTCAGCACATTGTTGCCCCCGGTCCGAAGGACTCACACAGCTCCTAGTTCCTTTTGGCATGTCCTGTCCAGTCAATATTTTGCGGTTGCAGTTTCTGGTTTTACCTTCAACATCAAAATAGAGAAAAACCCAAAGGACTTTCTAGTTTTTAATATCCTTTTTGAAAATTATTGAAAAAAATTAGGATAAAGGACAAATTTCATGTCTTAAGCTTCATCCTTACAGTCTCAGGTATCTTTTAGTCGATAAACCCTGCAAGGATCCCCGTCTTTTTTTGCCAAATGAAACGAAAGAAGGATATTTATAAATAATATTGCATATTTAAGGGCCTTCACTTTTGGCATTTTTAATGGCAAAATGGCCAAAATGGCAAAAATGGCAGAATGGCAAAAAGGCAGCCAGGATGCGAGCTGTGTCCAGACCATTTCAAGTTTTGTGTGCAACTAATTTAAAATTTATGATGCACTTGAATTGCAGCTGGCACAAAGTTCAAAAGTCATCTGAAAGGAGGAAGCGACAAAAAATGATGGAAAAAAACTGGGAAAAAAAAGCTGGAAAAAAACTCATACCAGTGACAAAGGCAAAAATGGACAACAAAAACATGCCAAAAAATGGACAAAAAATTTACAAAAATGCATAAAACAAATATAAAATATTCATTGCATACTTTTAGCTTTTCATTTATTTGTCCATAATTTTACTTGTATCCAATTTTTTGTCGATATTTTATTTGTTTTCTATATTTTTTTGTCCATATTTTTACTTGTTTCCTAATTTTTGTCCATATTTTTACTGGTTTCCTATTTTTTTGTCGATATTTTAGCTGTTTTCTATTTTTTTTGCTCATATTTTAACTTGTTTTCTGTATTTTTTTGTCCATATTTTTACTTGTTTTCTATTTTTTTGGCATATTTTATTTGTTTTCTATTTTTTTTTTGTCCATATTTTTACTTGTTTCCTATTTTTTTGTCGATATTTTAGTTGTTTTCTATACTTTCAATATTTCCCATTAAATATTGAAAGGGAGCGAAGGATTTTTATCAATTGAATTTCTAATAATTTGGACTTTCTATAGTTCCTTTCTATCTGATATTTTTGCATTCAAGATATTAAAGGTTAGAGGTCATGTTATATTCATGAACAAGAAAATCATTGAAGTAAACTAGAATTGATGTCAGAACTATGGCAGATGAAAGGCAGAGACCCCAGGGACTTTTCAGGCTTTCACATTTTGACTAATAAATAATTCATATAGTTTTTGCATTAGAGAGGCGACCGCCGACCGCCTCTTGGCCAAATGCCTAATGACTTAATTAGCCTAATAATGAGGCAGCTAGGAGGATGGGGTTTTCGTTTTCGTTTTCGTTTCCGTTTCCGCAAACCAACATATGAGCTCTCGAGTCTCGGGATAAAGTGTCCTGGCCACTTGCCTGGCCTGTCTGGCGGTATGTCCTGGCAGTGTCCTCCCCAATGATAATTGTTGTGTGGGACGTCGTAAAAATGTTTCAACCATGCCCAGGCCCCGCGTCTCATAAATCATAATTAAGCGCCAAGATGTGGCTTGGACTCCACTCTCCCGTCTGAGTAATTAATGTCTGGCTCTGGCTGTGGCTTTGGCTGTGTTTTGCTTTTTACTTATTAACTCATTTGGGCTAATCATCAGACCTTTTTGCAGACCCCACTATGGTAGATATAGGACTATCCAAGGACTCACCTTTTCACGCAGCATATCGCGTATACGCCCCGCCTGGTTCTTCGAACGATGCAGCTCCAATTGCAACTCCAGGCATCTTTCTTGCCAATTAATCTGTGAAGGAAACGAGGTCCTGGTTAAATGGATTCAATTACGGACACAAGGCTGGTGTTTTGCAGCACTTTCAAGTGGTTTAGTATTTTTTGGATCTATTGTTTATCTAGGAGTATCGGGTATGGTATATTTTAGTTGGATTTTAGGTATTTTCATTGAATTTTCAGGTTAAAGTTGAGAGAAGGGTTTATTCTGAGTTGGAAATGATTTAAAATTCAAATTGGGAAACGGTTTATGGCTGTTTTTGTGTATCTGGGAGTATCGGGTATCGTATATTGTGGCTAGAATTGAGGTTTTTCATTTATTTAGAGAGTAAAGATAGCAAAAAGGTTTATTCCGACTTGGAAATGATTTCAAATTCAAATTGGGAAACGGTTTATGGCTATTTTTGTCTTTCTAGGAGTATCTACGAGTACCGGGTATTATATATTGTGGCTGGATTCTAGTTATTTCTATTGAATGTTATAGATGGGGTTCGTCTGATTTGAAAACCGAAGGCTTTAGAGATTTGGAAGCTAAGGATATAGGAATTGGAACTCCCTAAACAAGTTATGGCTGTTTTTGTGAATCTAGGAGTACCGGGTATCGTATTTTGTAGCCTGATTTCAGGTTAAAGTCATAGTAGAACCTTTTCCGAGTTGAAAATGATTTCAAATTCAAATTGGGAAACGGTTTATAGCTATTTTTGTCTTTCTAGGAGTATCTATGAGTACCGGGTATCGTATATTGTGGGTTTATTCTGGTTATTTTCATGGAATTTTCAGGGTAAAGTTATAGAAAAGGTTAAGACGAGCTGAAAATGGTTTTAAATTCAAACTGGGAGACGGGTAATGGCTATTTTTGTGTTTCTAGGAGTACCGGGTATCGTATAGTATAGTATATTGTGGCTTAATTTTAGTTATTTTCATTAATTTAGAGAACAAAGTTATAGAAAAGGTTAAGCCGAGTTGGAAATCCTTCCAAATGCAAATTAAGAAACTCTTAAGGCTATTTTTATGTTTCCGGAAGGTATCGGGTATCGTATATTATAGCCCGATGCTATGTTTTTTCATTGAATTTACAGAATAAAGTTATAGACGTGCTTATTTCGAGTTGGAAATGCTAAAAGAAGACTTTAGATCGTTGTGAGCCAAGGTACCTCCTAGGAACCGCTTTGGAACTTCCTAAAAGGAATATCCTTTCAAGCGCTTCCTTTACCCACCTCCGGCAGTGCCTGTCCGTAGTTGTTCACCTGCCGGACATCCAGGTGTTCGGTTAGAGAGGAAAAGTGCGGCCACGGGGCATCCGGAGCATCCAAGGCAGCCAGAACAGGATTCACAGTCGAGGAGGATCCCCCAAGAGGAGCAGGAACCTGCGGCGGCGTCGTCGTCGTCGTCGTCGTCGTCTTGTCGACCTTCACCTTCACCTGGCTGGGCTTTGCCGGTATGGGCGGGGGGCGTGGCACCCGGCGAGGCAACAAACGCGGACTATTCGGTGTGGAGACGGTGGCGCCGGCGAACGCGGGAGCCGAACGTCCTTGCGCCAAAGGGATTTGGCCGCTGAACGAGGTGGCCCGCTTGGCCAGGAGCGGAGATCCTTGCAAGGACTGCGAGCCGCTTAAACCGCCACGCCCACTCCCGCTTAGTTGTATAGGCAGCGAGGGCGGCTGATGGCTCTGCTGCTGCAGATGTTGCAAGTGCTGGTGATGTTGCAACATCTGCGGGTGGTAGAGGTGCGACGGGAAGGTGTGCAGGTAACCGGTGTTGCTCGGCGAGCCATCCTGCCCCCTAAGAAAGTAGTTGGGGGCGTGGCCGTAGTATTGCAAAGCACTAAGGGGCCCGGCCACGCCCAGTGAAGGCGTGGCCCGGTCAGAGGTCGAAGCCGAGGCACTGGCCGAAGGCGATGGCGAGGAGGAGGCGGATCTGCGACGCTGCTGCTGCTCCGCCGCGGTTGCCACTTGTTGCAGGTTTTGTTGTTGCAGGAGGTGTTGTTGTTGCAGCGGATGTTGCACCTGTTGTTGTTGTTGTTGTTGCTGCTGAAGATTGGTGAGCGTATCGAAGATCTGCGATAGGCGACTCAAAGGCACTTCGTCGGACATTGGAAGCGAAAAAGCTGAAAAAAAAAAAATACAAATCCTTTGATAAATTTCGTTTTAAAACCCTTAAAAATCTTAGATTTCTTAACTTTAATAAAAAAATCAAAAACCCAGTAGGCCTTTCCCAATGACCTGCCAAAGTTCGTAGCTCCCAAAGTCCAGTCTGGCAGTCGAGCCAGAGATTCGGACACAGCCTGATTCGAAAACCAAATTTTGGTGCAAAAAGTGAGTCGAAAAATTACAAAAAAAAAAACAAAAACTTGAACTTGAAAGAAAAATATGAACAGAAATGTAAGCAATCGAACAATAGAAATTATTAATTCAAATAATTACATAGATTTATCCCCAAAAAACCCCCAAGACAATGGCGAATCCAAAGTCGAGCGGCGCCAAGTCCAAGAGCGACAAGAAGCACATCCGGCAGTCGCAGCAGAATCCCCAGAGTCAGTCCAACGCCCATCCCGAGTCCCAGGTGGCCACCACCAATGTGGCCATGGCCGATGCCCCACCCAGTCCCACTCCGATGGTGGCATCGCATCCCTCGGAGGACACTCTGGCCTTGGCCGCCGCCGTGGCCGCTTCTATTCCAGCTGCCCCTCTTGCGAGACCCCTGCCCGAACGTCGGGCTTCTGCCGCCACGGTGGTTCCGGTGTCCCAAACGGAAACTGGAGCCGGATCGGGATCGGGATCGGGAGCGGGATCGGGATCTGCAGCGGAAAATCTGGCTGCTTCACCGGCATCTGGAAGTAGTGCTGCTCCCGCGGAGGCTAGACGCAGCATTTTCCAGCGACTCTTCGGATCATGGTCTTCTTGAAGCCGCGAAGTCCTCTTGGAATCCCGAAAACTTCTTGGAATCCCGAAAACCTCTTGGAACTTCTTGAAATCCTTTTGAAACACGAAATCTTCTTGGAACCCCGACATCCTCTTGGAACCCCGACATCCTCTTGGAACCCCGACATCCTTTTGGAACCCCGACATCCTCTTGGAACCCGAAAATCCTTTTGAAACCACGAAAATCCTCTCGAAATCCAAAACTAACCGATTATCTGGCTCGAAAACTAAACATTTAGAACCTAAAAGCTTAAATAAGCTTAAAATTTATACATTTTAAAAGAATAATTATTAGAATAGAATGGAAAATGTTGGGGCAGTAGTCGAAGCTGCCAAATAAAACCTAAAACAGAACAGAAATCAATCTTGGGGGAAGGGAAGGGAAACCGGCAAAGGACTATCCAGCCATCCATAAGGACAATCGACAGATGCATTACCAGGAACACCGAGCGAGGCATTGATTCCTAGGACACTAGAAACCTCTGGACACTCGTCTAGACAACAACAGGTGAACGAATCTGGGGCATCAATTGCCACTACGTGTGTGAAATCCTTAATCAAGACATCCTTCGTTGAAGCCAAAAAGAAATGCCGGAAGAGCAGGAAAAGCAAATGCATTCGAGGAAGCAAGAAAGGGCTGGCTGGGCTGGCTGGGCTGTCCGAGTTGGGAAAATTGAATATCTCACTAAATTATAGACGAGACAGAGAGAGAGAGAGAGAGAGAGAGTTGACATCCTAGAGTTGCCTGACTGGACGCTTTCATCTTTTGTGGTCAACCTTAGCAGCTACCTCTACCTCTACCCACCCACCAGGACACTCTCTTTGCTGTGAATTTTTGAGGCTCTTAGCCTTCCATGTAGCCAGAAAAAGTCAGTCTTTTGATGGAGTTTGTGGCTGCGGTTGGTAAAGGAGAGGACCCTCCAGACCCATACCCATACCCAGACCCAGACCCATTCATAAGAATTATATTCCAATTTCGTGCTGGCTGTAGACACACAAAATAGTCCTTCAAATAGTCCTTACTCCTTCTCGTGCTCACTTTATTTTGCAAATTTTGATTTATTTCGAGTTGATTGAAATTCAAATTCAAATTCAAATTCAGTTTTTGATATCACAGAATGTCCTGCACTTCAATATCCTTCGAAAGGGTCCTCGCTCTCTCTCTCTCTCTCTCTCTATCTCGATTTGAAGTGCACTTTCCGGCAAATTGTTTCTAATTTTCTTCGGGTTTTGTGTTAAAATTGGCAACGGTGCTGGGGAGTGAAAGGGTTGGGAAAGGACGGTTTCCCTACCCAGTTTCCGCTTCAAGACAGCAGGAAATGCCACAACAGACCATGAAGAACGGCAACCTTGCTTCTCATAGCGTTTTGGTCACACTGGAAAATGAGGAACTCTGCAAATAAGAAAACAAAGCTTCTTCATAGTTTTCTGATCTTTTTTTTGATAAAATTTCGATTCTAGGCACCCGGAAATTCCCCACCGACCAGAAGAGCGGCAACCTTGCTTTTCATAGAGCGCTGGTCACACTGCAAATAAGGAAACAAAGCTTCTCTATAGTTTTTTACCCTTTTTTTCCATTCCTGGGGCAGCTGTACCTCCCTTCAACGGGTTTAACGAACTCATTAGACGGCATTATGCCGAGAAACATTGGAAACATTAAAGCAAAAAGTTGTGCCAGGTTGGCAGGCCTGAAAGTCACAAATGTAAGCGGCTTAACGGGGCGGGGCTTGCTTGCTTGCCACACGCGGCTTAATATGAACTTGCCACTGAAAGCTGTACTGGAAATGCGGCGAAAAAAAAAAGATACAAAGATACCGAAGTTCTGGGTTAAAATCCAACTGCATTGTCTTCGGTTTGCACTTTGGAGGTGGCACATAGGAGAGGCGTGACGTGGCGTGGCGTGGCATGGGACGCTCCCTTGAATAGTTGGCGAAAACTTGTTCCCCGGCTTACGGAACACAGGAATCCATAGAGGGAGCTGCTGTTGCCTTTCTGGGGTTCCAACTTCCTCTTCCGCTTCTTCATTTCCGGTTTTAGCTTTGAACTCTTCAATCTATTTCGTTTTTTTCTTTGTTTTTTTTTTATTGAAAATCCAATAGAAAGTTGTTAAATTAATGCAACATTAAGTGGCAAAGGTTGCAGAATACTCGTTCATGCCTCGTTCAACGCTCCCCCTTTTGTGTTGTGTGGCACTTGAAAAATTTAATAAACGTTCCTGCAACGTTCCGCATGCCAATAATTTTGCGGGTGTGTGCGGTGCAGGAGTGTGTTGCAGGAGTGTGTTGCACGAGTGTGAAGCAACTACTAAGAGTCGTATTAACAACATTGTAACATGCACCAAGGAGGGGCACGGTACCAGACATGCTAGTTACGGGAGTTATCCTCCAAGGATTCCCGACACTCTCCCGCATCGGATTCGTCTTTTTTTCATGGTTTTTCTTGGTTTATTCTTATATTTTCTCCTGTTTTTCTCAGTGCTTTCTCTTCGTTGCTTTCATTCAACTATTTTTCACTCAATTCCAGCGAAAAATTTATAATAAATGCTCGCGCACATGTGATGTCGCGCATTTTAATTGGTTCCTGCCACAATCGGGGGCAGGTTCTGGGTTTCTATAGAATCCAGACAAAGCCTGGAACAGGGGCTGCCTCACACAGCAGTTACTACACTGACACTTTTTTCAGTTTTTTTTTGAAATTTCTTTGATTTCTTTTGATTTTTTTCTCGATTTTTTTTTCGCAATTTTCAAAGGTACCCCCTCCCCTCTCCCCCCACCCCCCTACTCCACTCACACTACACTGACCTACATTAACCTGAATTCGCTTGGGTTTGGCGTTACCTTTCTGAGGCTTTTCGGAGGTTTCGGAATTTCGCAAAACTTCAAGCGACGGCTTGACTATTGGCTTCAGTTTGTGGGTGTGTAAGGGGGAGTGTGTGTGTGTGTGTGTGTGGCAGTGTGGGATGAGGAGGGGTGGGGGGGTTGGGCATTACAATATTTATGATTCGCATTCGCTTTAATTAAATTTGCAAGGTTTGGACTGCGAGAAGGGGAGGTGGCAGCAGGCAGCAGGCAACTTGCATTAATTAAAGCCAATTACTCCCTTCAAACCGACAAAGACATCGCGGAGTGGAGAGGGGGAAGGTATAGATGAAGAAATTTAATAAAAATATTATATTACATTTAAAATAATCTATTAAATAGAAAACCAAACAATGAAAATTAAAAGATTGTTAAGGAATTAGAGGAAAAAAACACGAAAAGTCTTCTATAGCCTCTTTCGATGTCTATATCTTTGCCAATTCTTATCCGATTCTTAAGCGGAATATCTTAAAAGATTCCTGGATCGATTTCCTATCATTCTGCTCCAAAATCTGGCAACGTTAAATTTTTTCGATTTTTTTCAAATTTTTCTGATGGATCCCCTTGAAAAATTTGAAAATCGAGAAAATTCACTTTTTGCTCCATTCGATGGCCATATCTTTGGAAGTTTTCATCCGATTTTTGAACAAAGTATAGATTTGGAATCTTTGATCAATTTTCTATCAATCTGCATCAAAATCTTGAAACGAAATATTTTTTCGATTTTTTTCAAAATTTTTCTGGGCAACTCCCTTAAAAATATGAAAAAATGTGGATTTTCGAATATGTCGCATTGGAAAGGCTATATCTTGGACAATTCTTAAATCCGATTCTTAAACGGAATACCTTAAAAGATTAGTGAATCGATTCCTTATCATTCTGCATCAAAATCTGGCAACGTTAAATTTTTTCAATTTTTTTCAAATATTTCTAATGGAACCCCTTCAAAAATTTAAGAAATCGGGAAAGATGGCAATAGGGCCCCTTGGGAGGTCTATATCTCTGTCAACTCTTATCCGATTTTAGAAGGGAATACCTCAAAAGATTCCTAGATCGATTCTCTATCAATCTACATAAAAATATGTATAAAAAATATTTTTTTTAATTTTTTTGAAATTTTTTTAGGCGACTCCCTTTAAAATTTTGGGAAAAATAACTGAGAATGTGGATATATGTCTTTTTTCAAAGAATATCTTGGCCAATTCCTATCCGATTTTCAAAAGGAATACCCTAAAAGATCCCTAGATCGATTCTCTATAATTGTACATCTAGAAACAATAATTTATGAGAAGAATTTATGAGTTTTCTCCTTTTTGTGGAATCCTTTTTAAAAAGGAACTACAATAAAAAGGGAAGAATCTTGTCATTTAAATGGAATAATTGAGTATTTATAATCGATTTGGCCAATCTAACATATTCCCTTATCGATGCCCCCAACCCACCGCCTTGGTATCGCCTTTGAGTGACATGACAGGAGGAGGCGGATGGGCTCCAAGGAGCAGTGTCAGGGAGGCAAGATTCCGATGTGTCATAAAGTGAAGTTATCTTAATTAAAATGCGGCATCAACAAAGAGCAGAAGCAGCAGCAGCAGAAGCAGCAGAAGCAGCAGCAGCTGCCTTATTTATGCAAAATAACTATAAATAAGCAACGATTCCGATTTTATGCAAAAAAAAAAAAAAAAAAAAAGTCGGAATATGTAGAGACAATAAGATATGGAAAATCAGACATTGAGGGACATTGACTTTAACTTTGAATGGAGTCCGTCTCCCTCCGTCTCTTTTTTTATCATTAATAAACAAAACGAAGCGCATGCTTATGAATAAAAATATATGTAAAGTAGGTGGGGGGGAGGAGAAATCTATAAAATAAATGACAGTAAAAAACAACAAAAAGCAAGAAAAAGCAAAGTAAAGTTACATGAAGCTAAGCTAAGCTCTCTCTCTGGTGTCAAGCTCACGCTCTCTCTCTGGTTAACAGGAGAGAAGCCCCAAGTCGGTCAGCTGTAAGAGGTTAACAGAGCTCTGTAAAAGGTTCATTCCAAAAAGGTTTTACAGTAAACCTTGGATAAAATGAAACAAGAATCTTGTAAAAAAAATATTTTTAATGAAACTTTCTTATAACTTTTACTTGTAAAAAAACTAATTTTATTAATTCCTCAAAATAGTTATGGTTTATGGTATTATCTATTTATCGAATCCCTACTGTTATTTGATGTCTTGGTATGCCGGTTGAGCGGCGGAAGGCGGACGGTGGGCTTTTTCTCCCTGGCAACATACAAAAAAATCTTTCAACGCGAAATGAAAAATGTTTATAAATTTATTACATTTTTTCTCGTCTTTTTTTTTTGGTTTTTTCTCATTTTTTGCTTTATTGTTTATACAAAAATAGCGTGCAATTGTTTCAGCATGTTAAGTCAATATCGAAAAAGGGAGGCGTGGGCGTTGGGAGGATGGGGGTGTGCCATAAAAGCCAAAAAGAGACTCGAGTGGAGTGCAATTGACGCCATCGATTAAACAAGAATGGGAATCACTTTGCGATTGCGGCATAAAAAATGTGGCTGGACGAGAGAGGGGTGTAAAGGGGAGGGGAACTCTTAAGATATTCCTCCCGCCATGACGATGGCAACGACCCTGACCTTGTTTTTGTTTCGATTTCAAAAACATTTCAAAAAAAGAAATTGAGAAAAAAAAAACAAAAATAAAAAAAGAGTTTATAAAAAATACCAAACCAATGAGAGGATAAACTTAAGTATTTTTCTGTTATTCTGGTATTTTTCTGGTATTTTTTAAAGCAAATAAAACATATTTTTTGTATTTAAAGTATTAAAAAAAAGGAAAAAATATAAAAAAAAAACCCCAACTGAATCACGAATGTGGAGCAATCATAATTCCTGGCTTTTATCCTTCAATGAGCGGGAAGGAGGTGGGAAGACAACAAACAAAGGACGAAAACAAAAGGGAAATGCTCATTAAACGAGAAATGACAAGCGGGAAATGGTGGTGCCATGGGGGGGGGCGTAAAAAGTGGGCGGAAAAACAAGGCCGAAGTGCAGGAAATGTCAGCGTTGACAAGAAAATGCACTCGCTATGCCAAAAGGATATACACTTGACACAAACACACAAACACAAACACACACACGTACACGTACAAGTACAGTATCAGCCATTAGCATATGGTTGGGTGGGAAAAAAAGATAGAGGAGAGGGAGTGGTATGCCACACGGGGTGCATGTTTGCAGAGCCAGAGCTAAGTCGACATCAAAACAAAAAAATAGAAGAAAAAAAAAAAGGAGGGGAAAAGGACGCTAGGACCTGGTGGCGTTGTCTCTCCAACCAAAGGTTCAAAGTTCAAATGTGCCAAATCGGGGCCATCAATGAAAACAAACAAACAAAGTGCTCCAAAAGTGCAAAAAAAAAAAAAAAAGGCCAAGAAGTATTAGACAAATATTATGGATTTCGGAAAGAGACGAGAGATGGGAATGACCTCCGGGGTTAAATGTCCTTTTTTGTTACTACAAAATGATACCTGGTACTTGTCCATTCTAGTATCTTTATTAGTCTAGTCTAGTATTTCTAATATTCTAGTATTTTTGATTTTTTTTGCACGTTTTTCTACAAATAAAGACCTTATTTCGGGGTTAAATATCCTTTTTTTTTGCTACTATACCCGGTATTTCTCTTTTTTTTTGTATTTTTGATTTTTCTTCGTTTTTTATCCCAAAAAAATACCCCTCATTACATTAAAAGTTCTCAAAAATTCACCCCCCCCATCGAAAAGTTCACTTTATTTTCCAGCCAATGTCAGTGTCAGGGTCACAGGTCACGGCTGACGCAACCCGCAACCCTGATGATGATGATGAAAAGGTTGCAAAAAGGTGTTTTTGCGGCCAATTGGCAGGACGATTCCCTGAATTTTTCATCCTGGCCAATAATCACAACATTTACGGAAACGCCATAACTAAGCAACATGCAACAGATCCCAGATCTCGTCCTGCTCGCTGCTTCTTGATTTCATTCCGCCGTAAATTCTCATTTACAGCTCCAGCAAAAAGGACCTGTGTCGGATCCTGTTCCGACGCTCCTTCCTCCCTTTCGTCCTGTATCAAGCCAGTCATTTAATCAATTATGCAAAAAACGATGTCGACGTCGACAGCGACGATGTATCGTAAAATGTTTCCTTCGTAGTCCTTTTCCCGTAGTTCGTATCCTTACCCCGTTGTCCTGTATCCTTACCCCTAGCCCCTAGTTCGTATCCTTACCCGTTGTCCTGTATCCGTGTCCTGGCACGTTTACCTTTTCTTGTATAAATAATTAATTAAATGTACAGCAGTTTTTGGGAAACTGGCTTCACTTTTTTCCCCTCCGCCCTCTCCTACACTGCCTGGAGGGGTTGAAGAGTAGGCGTGGCACGTGTGCCTCAAACAGGCAGGCAGGCAATCGCTGTTACGCGCTCTAAGGACTCGTTCAGGCTGTTAGCAAACCACTTCGATTAGAGGCCAAAACCCCCGTGAATGACTGATTATCGGCGGGATGGGGGAAGGAAAAGTACCGGGTATCATACCTATATTTTAGTTTTAAATAGTTTAGAGTAACTTTTCGGGTTTAACTCTCTGAAAAGTACCGGATATTGTACAGTTTTTTAATATAAAGCATTCCAAATCACTTTCCAGGATACTCTCTATTTGCAACACATAAATAGTCTCATAGTTTTCCATTCAAAAACCCTTCTTCCTTACCCCCACCCCAACAAGGATATCTGCAAGGATATATCCCCATTGGGTACTCCCCGAAGCTGCCTTCAAAGTGCTTGAGAGTTTCGTGCCGCGCGGCCACTTGAGGCAAGATCGGGTAGAGAGAGAGAGAGAGAGAGAGGGGGTAGGAGAGTAAGGGGCATGCAACTGGCCAAAATTGGCCAAGTGAGGCAACATCACGTAGCCGACCCGTTTGCCAAAAGCGGACTTGAGGGGCAGTGGCATGCGAATTTTTGCACGTGGCCAAAAAACTTTTAGATTTCAACTTAAAAATAATGATTATAAATAAAGAAATATTTAAGATATATTTAAAGGATAAAATAGGGAATATTTTAGGGTAATAATAAACCTTTAATTATTCTTAAAAATTGCTTATAAAAAGAAGCTTTCTCTTAGTGCATTTACTTTTAAAAAAGAGCCACAGTCTCAGTTTGAGTCTCAGTTTCGGTTTCGGTTTCTGTTTCTGTTTCGCTGGCTGGCTATTTTTGGGAGTGGAAGGGAGGGGACGGGGGGCTGATTGCATTTGGGGGCGTGGCAAATCCGTGCAAGGGGCAAGCAGGATGTCCCCAACAGAGCAACCCAAAAAATAATCTACGGCAATTGCATATGGCAGGCAATAAACTTGGTCAAGTCTAAAAACAGTCACTGACTGCGGTCGTGGGTGGTTTTTTGGGTTCTGTTTTTTGTGGCAATAGTGGGTGGTTGCAAGGCAGTGGGTATGGGTGGTGCAATAGCGGTTAGTTTTGTGGTCTGCTCTGGAAAAGTGCTCTTGACATGTTTTTATTAAAGTTTCCCTCGTTTCCGGCCACGTCGGCAGGACCCAAAAGCGGAAAAACAAGCGAGGAAATTGTCTACATCTGATTCGTCCTTTTCTATTCATATCCTTCAGTTTCTAGATCTGATTCTTCGTCCTTCTTTGTCCTTTTCTATTAATATCCCTAAATATCCTACTATATCCTTAAATAGTCACCAAAATCGGAGGTTTGTTCGCTTACAAAAAGGGTTTGGAGATCCTTTACTTGAAAGTCTTGAGCCTTTTGGGGTCTTTTGGGAGTTCAAAGGTGAAAACGGTAGAAAAAAGGATTCACAGTTACGTTTGCACGTGTTGGCAGGACATCGGAAAAGGATCTCGAAGAGGAAAATCGCAGGAAAATCCACAGAAGGTGCGACAATGAAATGCAATGAAAAAAAGGATAATATTTTGTTATTTAAATAATCAAATACTTTCCAAATACTTTCTCAATGTTGATGACTTTATTGGAAAAATCCTTGCGAAAACCCAATCAGAAAAATGCGAATCAGATTGATAAATAACTGTGATTTTTGTTGTTTTTGGGGGAAATATTCGAAATAATCGAGAGGCATACTCGAGGATATTTTGTATAATCCGAAAGGATGTATAGTATGTAGGGTGCATTGAGGGGTAAGGGGGTTGAGGGGCTTCCAAGGAATGTGACACCAAATTAACATAAATTCCGTTTGCTCAAGGATACAGATGGGAGAGGAGGGGAGGGGAGGTGGAGAGGAGGGAGAAAGCAAAATAAAAGGTAGAAAAACTGCTACTTACACAACTCATGCAACTCGCAGAGGGGAGCGGGGCAGAGCTAACGGTAAACTAGAAGTCGAAGCAAAAAGTTCAACGACAGCAGACAGACGCCAAAGCAAGGCGACAACAAATAAAACAACACGAGAGGACAATGATGTGGAGCAAGCCAGGATAACGGTATCTGAACGGGGGAACGGAAGGCTTTTTTGCCAGGCGCGAGGAGGGGAAGGGAGGGGAGGCATTGGGGCTCGGAACAAAAACAAAAAGAAACGCAAACCGTTGTTTCCTATGTCTACAGTGTCGCTTTTCCAACTATTCCCACAAGAAAAATCAATGGAATTGTTTGGTATATTGCGCCATGTTTGACTCCCACCCCCTCCCAGTAACAGGCCCCCTCGTCACTCCGTCGCCCTACTTGGCCGCCCACTAGCGCCTCCATACAATCGAAGGCAAATTATTAGGTAATGGTATTGACAGATATTAAATTACAATATAAAATATTTTAAAAAAATCATTATTAATTTTTTATAAAAATATATCGTAGTTTATGAAACAAATTAAACTAAAAAAAACAAGAAAAAAAAATAATATTTTAAAATTTTAGTTTATATTTATAATGACATATTTTATTTTACTTTTTCATTTAATTTTTTTTAATTAAATATTTTCGTCCTACTTATATGACACCCACTGTATTTAGAGTTTTTCTCTTGATTTTTCTCCTTATTCGTGCTCTTATTGTTTTTGGCATTTTCGTGTTTTTTATTGTCTTTGCTATTTCTGTTGCTCGTTTTTTTTTTTTTCTTGCCAAATTAGGCGACGACAAATGTCCTCTCTCTCTGTCCTGTGCCACTGTTGACATACTTATTGAAATGCCGCTCCCAAAGGAGCAAAACAGGATAAGGGAAAACGAGGCTTTGGCCAGAGCCACCTGTCACGATCAAGGATCTTGCAAAAGCACAAAACAAACACAAAAAGAAAAGCAAACAAATACAGTACACACCTATGTTTTTCAACAGCTGCTGCGACTGCTGCTGCTGTTAGCTCCCAACATCATTATCGTCTTGCTGCTGTTCATCGGCATTTCCATTTTCATCATCATGGGGTTTTGGGGCGGAATAAACGGCCGCTTGGGAATGCCCCTCGTCGCCCCCTGCGATGCTACCTTCTGCATTCGCATTTATCAAAACACGTGAGAGCCAACTTTTGCGCAGGCAGCACTTTTTGTTTTTTCTTTTATTATTGTTTTTCTTCACTCCACCGTCTCCTCCTGTTTCGGCGTCTTTTTCCTCCTCCTCCTCCTACTCCTTCTCCTTCTCCGCTTCTTCGCGCGACAAAAGCAACGGTAAATGCTAAAATTTTTCCCAACTGACGCCCGATTGCCTGTACTTGTTATTCGGTTTACATTTTATTATTGCGGCTGTATTAATTTTGCATTTTGGCCAAAAACTTTATAAACAGCTGTCGCCACTTTGTTTTTATTCTTGCACTCGCACCCGTAGTCGCCGTCGCAGTCGCAGTCGCACTTGTTGTTGTTGGCACTGCTGCTTTTGTGTTGGGAAAGGTTTTTGCTTTTGAAAACACAAACAATCAGAAACACACACGTTACACGATAAAAAAAAAACGGAACACTATAGAAAACCCGACGCGTTAAACACACACACTATTTAAATAATTTTTAAACAACATTTTAGGCGATTTTTTAATTAATTTCTTCGGCCAAACGACAGCGAAGCAAAAACGCGACCGATTTTTAGAAAAAAATTTTGTTTTTGTTTGATGCTTTCAAGCTCAGCTGGCAATACTGTTACTGACTTAACAGCTGTTAACGGGAGAGCGAAAATGGGCGCAATGTGAGAGCTAGCCATGTTAACAGAAGCCTCTGCTGCCACCCACTGCTGTAAATAGTGCCTTAACAGAGCTCTTGTACAGTTGGTGCTGGGGCGGCATTAACATTTACATTGCTCTGTTACATTTACATTAACATTGCTCTCACTGTTGCGGGGGGAAGACAGAGCCAGGAGAGGAAATCTATTAAAATTATAATAATATTAGATAAAAGAAATAGATTGTAATTAATTAAATTAAATTTCTTAATTATTATTTAAAAGGTTGGTTATATAAAATTCTATTTAAAAAGACAAATGATTAGAAAAAAATGTTATAGTATTTAATTTTAGTTTTAATAAATAAATAAATATAAAAAATTAGCCTTTAAAAATAAGTTTTTTATTTAAATTGAAAAATTTTACTAATAATATTTCCTTTAAACCGAATTTATTTTCGAATTTATTTCGTTTTCTTAAATTTCTGATAGGCTTTCCAGTGATAGGTATTTCAGGGGCTGGCTGCAAGGGGGGCGTGTCACCATTCCAGTTCCACTTCCGGTTGAAGCAATTAACGGGATTCCAATGTGTCTGGACGGCTGCAGAGTTTCAGACTGTGACGGGAAATTTCAAAAATTTCAATTCGCAAAAATTCACAGGAATGCGAAACGCTCGCCATATGTGTGAGTATCCTGTCTATGTGTGTGTATGTGTGTGTGTGAGAGAGTGTCCTTTGTATTGGTGTGTCCATTCGTATGTGTCTGGCCCCATGTCCTTAGCCTGGTCCCACCAGTGTCCTGCGGCAGGTGCAAGTCGAGCTGCAATCAAAGAGTCATCCAGTTGAAGGAATATCATTGGGGAAAGGGAAGGCCACCTTCTCAAAGGACTTTAAGGACTTTTAGGTATAGGGAATGGTCTTATTGGATGTTTAGGAAGTGCTTTTTAATTTTCCTAAAGATGCATAAGGATGTCTATTAAAGATTAAGCTTAAAGAAATATTGTATCTACAACAAAAATTCGAAAAGCTTAACATTAAATCCTGGCAAGGATTTTCGTCAACGTCTCTCTCTGACTCTGTGACTCTGTGACTTTTTGGAATGCAGCAAGTGCAGTCGCAGTTTATGGCCATCAAGTGGACCATGGCCAAGTGATTACACGTGCTCATAAACAACAGGACATCTGCACCCCAGCCCCGGGATGTCCTTTCCACAAGCGGTCCGAGTCTGGCAAACGGGAGACAAAACATGGCCAGGATGTGGCAGGTTGGCAGGACAGAACGACAGGACATTTGGAGTGGCCAGTAAGGAGGGGTCTTTGGAGTCTGCAGCAAACACCATCATCATGATCCTCATCATTATTGTCCTGCTTCAGCTCTATGTGTGTGTGTGTGTGTGGGGGAAGGACTCTGCAGGATTTATGGCCCGGACTGGGTTTTAATTTTAGCCAGGTGCCAAATTATTAAGACAGACACCTGACCAGTTCAGCTCCAGATGTTGTCGCTTTAAAATGTCACTGAAAAAGGATACTTTAAAGGGTTTCTATTGCCACTTTTATAAAACTGTCATCAAGACGCTGATTTATAGTGTACGGCTTTCCTCTATTCATGATTCAACTTGACAGAAATACTAGGAAATGCTTTTAAATATTTATTTTCCGTGTAAAACTGGCCAACTTAAGACTCTGCGAAGAAAACCAAAGTGAAACCGGGCGGGGCCAAGTGTGGAAAAAGACGGAGGAAAGTGGAGAAAGGTGGAGAAAGGCTGAGGACACGACAACGACAAAGTCAATAAATTTTGTGGCACTGGATTGGCCCCCAAAGCTGGAAGCCTTTGCCAGGATAACGTGGACCTGAGCTGAGGACCTGAGCTCGCTGAGCTGGCTGAGCTGGCACTTACTTAGCCAGGACTTCGTGGATACAAGGACATCGAAACATTGGGACATCTGAAGCTGCACCGGCAACCCGGCAACCTGGCCAAGACTCCTCTGGTTGTCCCAGGTGTCTATTTTAGCTGCTTTTAACTTGGTTATGGTCTTGGCAATGTCTTGCCGGCTTTTAAGGATAATAACAGCACTGGCAGAAGCAGCAGAACAGGACGACAGGACATGAAGATAAAGTCAGTGACAGAGATGGGGTTAGTTATACACTGATTTTGGCAATTAGATCTTGGCATTAGCTGGGCTGATTTCACCTTCTTCTTCAACTCCCAGCAAGGACACACCAACTGGCGGCCATTAAGAGCTGCGAGAGTTACAAGCTTGTTGGCAAAATTATCGGGCAGGTGGTGAAAAGGGTGGGAGGGACCAGGACTAAATGTGATCACGCAAAGCGCATAAACAGGAAACAGGATACAGGACACGGGACACGGGACAGAAGAGGACATGCCTGGGCCAGGAGCAGATGGGCCGAGCCAAGCAACTATAAAGCATCAGGCTAGGACGTGCAAAGTGATAATCAGGCGAGTCCTGGCAAAGGATAACCACGATGCCATAAACAACAAAATACTCTAAACGTTTTAGAAATATAATTGAGAATTTTGAGATACTTTTTAGGATATATTTTTAGACTTTAAAACATAAATTAATGCTTTTTAGGTTTAAAATATTTGAAGGAACTCAATAAGGCAAAGAAGTTCCACTTTGAAACAATTTGAAAGGAAAATTTCTATAACAAAATAAGCCAAAATGTTGTTTCTAAATGAAAGGATATATTGTATCCTATAAATATATACATCCTTTGAATGAATTAAGGAACTCTAGATACCCGTTTAGATACCCTAACTAAAGTGTATGACAGATTGTTGCCAAACACATGGGAAAATGGGAAATGGCATCCCGGTTCGCCCCTCCACTCCGCCACTGGCACTCTCCGCCGGAATGCGGGACTCCGTGTCCGGATCCACACCCGTAACCGTTACAGCCACTGTTCCCTGTAACCAATGCGCCGTACGTGTGCCCAGGACTCATTACAAATGAAAGCCGAAAGCGAAGGAGACACACCTGTGCCAAGGTGTTGACATCCGCCGGGAGCGGGGGGCCTGGCACAGAGGTCCTGGCAGCGGGTAGCGGCCAGGGGGAACCTGATGATTGCTGAAATTAATCAGAGTTTCAATCAAACATAAAATAAACGCTCAGCTTTGCTAAGACATTCGGTTTGAGTGGATAGCGGACAAAGGACATAGGACATAGGACAGCGGAAAAGCTAAGTTTTGGTATAAATTAGCCTTTTCTTTTTTGGTTTTATTTGGAAACCAAAAGGCAATATTTTAACATCTTCGTAATCATTGCAAATATTAAGAATCCTCTAAAATCAAAAGTGAAATCCAAAAGTGTCCCAGCTTTGTCAGATCTTTATCCTTTAAGCCCTTCAACAAAGGAAATCCAACTGCCAAAATAAGATCCTTTCAAAGTAAACTCGAGTTAATCGAGAGAGAAGCTTGGTGCTTCTTGGATGGTTTTAAATCAATATAATAGAAATAGCCTTAATCCCTCCCATGAGGAGTTTAAAATTTGATTTGGAGATCAAGAAAAGGACTATTTTGTCGGATTGAGAGGAGGAGTCTGCCCTTTGATTAACGGAAAAGCTCAGAAGATGATTATGAAATTTAGGGAATAAAAGTTAAGGTTCCGATCTAAAGAACTTAATGGGTTTGATGGGGATGCACAGAATTATAATCTCATTCCGAGAACAAAATTTACAACCTTCGATCGAGATTTACAATTTTGAAGACATCAAATATTGATTAAAAAAAAGTATTTTTTTTTAGAAGAAAAAAACCTTTAATTTAATTGAACTCCGCGAAGAAAAAACAGAAGAAAAAAGGGTGAGAAACCCCCATTTATTTTTCCATCCCTCATCGGGAGACACACACCTTTGGAAAATGTGATTTAATGGCGGCGCGTGCGTGGGTGGGTGGGTGTATGCTGGATGCTGAATGGTGGGTGCGTGGGTGTCATGTAGACATGGTAATTTTTCAGACAATTACACCAGCGACTTGTTCCCAACACACACCAACACCAACCAGCACACACGCACATGATGCATAACCACCTGCAAGTGAAATATTATTCAAAAATCTGTAACCCCCAACCCCGAACCCGCTAAGGACGAAGAAAAAATAAAGAAAGGAGAACTCAAAGAGACTGTTCTGACTTTTTGGCGTAGTGAAAATTTATTAGATCAGGCCACCAACCCACAGCCCATCCGCCCATCCGCCCATCCACCCACTCGTGGCACTTAGGCAGCCCTTTCTGTGCCACGCCCACAGCAGCCAGGCTAGCGCCTTTTAAGGAGTTTTCAGTTTCCTTTGAACTACATTAGGAAAATCACTTGAAACTGAGAATGAAATCAACTGCAGCTGCTGGCCGAATTGAATTGAATTTATGAACCCAACAACCTTTCACATGTGTGGGCGGTTGGACGTGTGGGTGGTTGGGTGGTTGGGTGGTTGGGCGGTTCAGCGTTGGGGCGTGTCATTAAGGCGGCATAAGAGCCAGCAAGGATGATAGGTGGAAAAAGGCAAATGTGAAAATGTTTTATTGCTCCGTGTTTTTGGCCTGAATTATGGGTATGTGAAGGTCTAACATGAGATTTACATTATGCTTGGCAAGAAATTACTCGTCCTTTTCCCCCCATTCCCCCATTCGTCCTTTCATACCCTTTTTCCCACTCCCCCACTTAGTTAAAGCCAAGCACAACTGTACCTTGGAATTAGGGATGTAACTGTAACTGATGAGCTTCTTAAGCTATCGACTTGAAATACATTTTATTCAACATTTATTTTCATAAAATAAGTAATTTCATTTCTTAAAAAGTAACCCAATTCAATTCTCTTACTATAACCTGTTGTTCTAACCTGTTCTTTGAACTTTCACCGCAGCACCACCGCACTTCTTTTTATTTTGTAACCACCCTACCACCCTACCCCTAACCAAATTAAATTTCTCCAGTCCCAAGTGCCTTCCCCAGCCACTGGCCATTGGCCAACCATTGTCCTGAAGGATGAGAAAAGAAATATAAAAAAAAAAAACAAGCCAAAAAAGTCGAAAATTATATGCCCTTGAATTCCATAGATATCCTTCCAGAAGTCTGCCTCTATGGACTCCAGATTCTATCTGAAAAGCCCTTCTGATTAGTCATTTATCTGTTTATATTCTACAGGAATATCCTGCCAGGATCAAAGCAACAACTTAATGTTGAAACAGGAACCAAAACAATAATACCCTCTCCTAGGGTATCTAAAAAATAAGACAAGAAAAGAAAAACGAGCAGGGAGCGCTGTCCGTTTTTTATGTTGACTGACTTTAATGAAATTAGATTGATTTTATGCTGACGTCCAGATGCCTCCGGATATCTCCTGTGCCGCCGCCTGCTTCTTCCGCCTTTGTCCTCATTTCCATTTTCCAGTCTTGAGTCCAGAGTCCTGAGACCTGAGTCCTGCGTCTTCTCTTGTTGTTTTTTATGGCCACTTATTCATCAAGTTGAGCGACTGACTATATAATTTTGAATTCGTTTCTTTTCTGGGTGTAGTTAAAATAAATTCTTGATAGATGTTTTACGACCTTTGAAGCACCTGACTTTTTGATTCCCGATCAGAGACCAGAAACTGAAAACCCCAAAAACGAAAACCCCAAAATTAAAGTCATCTGCAGTTGCTCCTGCCAAAAGGACGAGGACGAGGATTTTATTGGGCTTTATTATTAACCTCTTGAGTCGTCTGCCTCTGCAGGCCATAAATCTCAGAGTCCTTGGCCAAGCCAAGACAATGGCACTTTGCACACATGATTTTCCAACAGAGCAGCAGCGGCAGGACCTGGTCAACAAGGAAGCCAATTGGTAGACGCCAGACCTGTGTAAATTATGGCCAACTTTGAGGACAAATGTTGGCAGAAAAAAAAAGAACACACATTCGGAAAAATGTGGCAAGAACACACTCAGCAGTTTAAAGTGGAAAATATTTTGCAGCTTTCTTTATACTTCGAATAAAGTTTCCTCGTCACTTACCCTTTTGATTTATATCCTTTTGTCCATGAAATTTCAAATCAAGCTAGTATATTCTCTCCAGTTTTAACTGGATTTTGGATATATTCCATAATGTCCATAATTATCAAAATGTAAGTGCATTTTGACCATCAAATTGTGGGTTCCTCTTGGGCCTAATGAGCCTGATAAAGCGTCAGGATTCTATTGCAAGGTTTGGGTATTTTTTTAATATTTTTTTTAACAGATTACCCTTGGGAGCTTGTTTTAGGCATATTTAGTTTATTGAATATTTAATGTCTCTTCTATTATATTTTTTTTTAGCATAAATATTTACCTTCCACCCATTATCCTTGTTGATTGAATCGAAATGAATTTTGCAGGCCTCGAGGCCTCGCTTTTGAAACTGCAAATTAAACTATAGTTTTGAGGAGTAGAAGATGGTGGGAATCCACCTACTATAAACCCGTTTGATAGACATTTGTGCCAGCTAATAAGATTACAAATTATTTCGGCTAATTGCCACCGACATAACTAATAACAACTGCAGCACATCTAAGCCGGATTTTGGGTGGCATTTTTGGGTGGCACTTCCTACTTGGGTCTCGGGACGAGGATACTTGGCGTGGCACGTAGCACGTAGCAGTTGCATGTGGCAATGGCAGTGGCCCGGGGCATTTGCATTGCGCCTAATTGTATGCCATAAAATATTAAATTACATGCCATGCATATGCACAACGTGGTATGGTGAGTAAAGCCACTCGAAAAGCCACTTGCCACTTGCCACTTGCCACGCCATCCGCCCACAAGACCGCCCGCCCACTTAAGCCTTTGGGCGCCCGGAGCGGTATTCCCTTTGTTGCGCCGAGTCCTGGCAATGGGATTAGTTCCGGTTTCTCCAGGATAATGGCAGGAACTTCTATTTATCACGGATTAAAGTTCACAGTTGAGAAGGCGCAATGGCTTGGGCCTTTGCGGAGCATTTCATTTCGAATAATTTCCAGGAATTACCCAACAAGAGAATACAAAATTATAATACATCTAAAATATAATATAAAATAAGGTTCAAAAACCAACGACCATACAGCAAAACAATTATTAAATCGGAACAAAGATAAGAATCAAACTTGAACTATAATCCTTCGTTTAATTTCCACTTGAAGATAATATCCTGTAGCCTGGAGTAGTCTTGACATAACGCACTCGTACTTGCCACATCATACGCCATCCTATCACCCACATACCATCGCATCCTTCCTCGTCCTCGTCCTCGTCCTCGTCCAAAGGATCTCTTCTCATTTGGGCACTTCATCAGCTAGGAGACAATGTCAGATGCAAGACAATCCTGTAGCGCCTATGTGTGTGGCAGTTAATTTATGTTAAGACCACACACACACACCCACACACAGATGTATATATATTTACAGGATAAGCCAAGGATCTGAAGGAGGCTCACGTCGAACGGTAAATGTTTATGACGCACTCGAAATTGTCTATCAAGTTCAGCTGACGTCGTTGCCATAAAATGTCACTCCTGCCAAAAGGAAGTCTGGGAACAGGAGAAGCAGGAGCAGGAGGAGGAGGCGGACTAGTAGGCAATAGGCTGGAGGCTGGCGGTTGGCGGTTGGATGTTGGAGGCGTGGCAAGGACATAAGGCAGGTCCTGGCAGCAGTGCCGAAAAACTTTTCGTTTAGCTTTTGTTCTTATGATTGAATATTTAATTCAATATGTCGCGAGGCCATTTCGTAGCGACTTCTTTACGATCCCGCCAGGACTTTTATCCTTGGATGCTATTCAATCCCCCGATTCCTCCACCCCCCCTTGCCATTCGGTGCGTTTCTAATTAGAAGCCAAGTCATAAACCTTTTAAGTGCCGAAGGAAAAACTTACCCAATCCAATCGAAACTTTTCCTCCTTTGGAGGGAGTTTCTCAAAATGTATTTATTGTGTGTATTTTATATATTTTAACAATTTTAAATGGAATAGAAAGTAAGAAGGTAAAGTCTAATAAAAATTTAAAAACTGGAGAATTATAAAAGAGAAAAATATGCATATATCCAGGTGGGAATGGAATTGTTTTCAATGTCCTTCTCTCTGGAAACCAGTTGGAAAATTTGCCGGAAAACTCCGCTGGCTTGTCAATAATGTCAACAATGTTGTTTGTTGTTCCATAAATTACAACCGACAACAACAACAACAGCAACAATGGCGGGAAGGATCGCAACCGTTTTATTATTGCAGCTGGTGACCTAACATCCCACGGCCCCCTGGAGGTCCTTTTCCCCAATTTTATAACCCCACCTACCCCGAAATAATAAAAGGAGCAAAAAGCAAAAACATTCGTGAAATGGACAGTTGATGGCGCATTTTTATGACTGTCCCTCTTCGGTGGAAATTTTCGGACCTCCCAATACCACCCACCATCAAGAACCCATGAAAATATTTGTTGATTTCATTCATTTTCTAGCTGCACATTATTTGATGGGAAAAAGTCGAGAAAAGTAAAGGGAATTCATGGAGAAAAGAAGGGTCATTATTCTAGACTATGCGATACCCGATACTAAGGACTTTTTTTTGGTATTTTTAATTCTTGAAACTCTTCAACTCTGGAAATCTAGTCCTTAACAAAGATCAAATAAAACCAAAAGTAAAGTTTGTAATCAATCAAATTCCTAAACCAACCTTAAGCTCAAAAACATCACAAAATATTTACAATATATATATGATATATATGCAATCAAAACCAATCAAAATCATATTACGTATACGCCACCGTGCCCCAAAGGAACAGTCAGGAATCAAAACGCATCAAAATGTTGAGCCAAACTTTATTCACAGGAAAAAAAATGCATTTGAGAAATAAATGAAAGGACGAGGGAATGCCTGAGAAATGTCTGGGAAAACCCCCAAAAGGGCAGGGAAACTGATGGGAAAATTGCGAAAGGAGCGGAAACCGTATTTGCTTTGCCACAAAGGAAAGCGAACAGGATTCAGGAGCGCGGAAAGAAATATGATAATCAAAGCTAACAAACACTAAAAAGATGAATGTTTTCCCCCGAAATAAGAAACCAACTCAGAAAATTTTATAAAAAAAATCCATTAAAAGAGGAAATCTTGTTAAAAAACAAGAAAACATAAAACTTAAAAAATATATATGGTAAAAAAAAAAAGAACGGTAAACATAGAATGTATATCCTTATGCCTTAGCTGGGATATCCTTCCTTCCGGAAACCTCAACACTGCTCTGTGTGTTGGCTCACAATGTTTATCCTTTCAGTTTGGCGTCGACATCGTAATGTTGCAAATGTTATTGTTAAATGTTAGTTTTGTTATGCAAACACACAGGCAGCGGGTAGTGGGTAGTGGGTAGTGAGAGGTGGATGGGTGGCTTATTCAGGGACTGTGAAAATATGAATAGTCAAAGTCGAAGTCCCGGCCATATGTTCGCTCCAACTGTATCCCACAAAGCATTCGGTAAAATGGCAAAGGACTAGTTGCCAGCGGGAGAATGGCATGTTATCCTGTGGGCACTGGAAAAAAGAACAGCGACCTTTTGGGAGCAAAGTTTGTCTTTATTAAGAAATAACTACACCATCTATATTACGATATTTCATCTAAACATCGATGTTATCGATTATTTTTTACAAAAAAAAGCAACCAATTTAGATATTTTCGATATTTAATCGATTAATTTTGTGTCTGTCGAGGAAACCCGAAATCTGCGATTAAAATTAGGAACATTATTTGTTTCCTGTGCATTTTAGAGGGCGGAGGCGCTAATGGGAATTTGTGGTGCCTCTGCGTGGGCGTGGGCGTGGGAATATTGGGGAAAATCGAGGAGAACTCCTGGCCCGGCACGTCTTGCACTTTAAGCTGCAATGGCTGCCCGGGACAGAGACAGCAACAACAATGGCGCGCATGGAAATGCAACTCCGTTGCGTAGACATCCCGAGCTTTGGAAAATGCATAGAATGTGCGGGCAGGCATCCGGAAGCCGGAAGCAGGAGGCAGGAGGCAGGGGCGTGGCACAGTAACAACTGCAAATCGGCCACGTCGAAATTTTTA
Source organism: Drosophila vallismaia (assembly GCA_035047325.1). NCBI lineage: Eukaryota > Metazoa > Arthropoda > Insecta > Diptera > Drosophilidae > Drosophila > Drosophila vallismaia. The sequence continues at coordinate 5,398,212 of JAWNPU010000025.1, read as the reverse complement.
TGCACAAAATCGTAAAGTGGCAACAAAGACTGAACTTTGCCACATGTTGTGGGCTATAGAAACTGTATAGCCACGCCCATTTTTGTTGCTACCCATCTGGGGCTAACAAAAATATTACGCATACGCCTCGTTATCCTTGTTACACCAAAAATTTCATAACATTTTATCTGAAAATATTCTACAAAATATTATTAAATTTCATTGAAATGAATATTTTTTAGTTTTTAAAAAGAGTTTTCCCTATTTGATTTCATTTATTACGGAATTTATTCCATTTTTTCGTAGTTCTTTATTTGTATTTTATTGTGCAACATGGTTCCGTTTTGGGGCATGTGGCATGCTGCATAGCTTTTGGCCGCATGAATATGCAATGCAGCCGGAAAAAGCCACTGAAGGTATTTGCTGGTTATTGGCTTTTAGCTACTGTTGTTGTTTTTTTTTTTTTCTTTTTAACCAAAAGAAATGCAAACAAACAAAAAAAATATCGAAACAACAATGTCTGGTTGGGTTTTTGTTTCCTGTTTCCTGTTTCCGCATCCTGCGGCCATTTTGTTCGGCTTTTGTTCAATTGTGCATACCAGAAGGATACTAAAGAGAGAGCCGAAGGCGAAGGCGTTGCAAGTGGCAAGGAAGTATGGAATGTGGGATGACTTGTCCAGCAGCAGGACCATTAATAATCCCCAGCTCTTCAGCTTCAAGACAAATGTTCAAGTCCTTCATTTGGCCAAGACGACACCAAAAGAAAAGCTGAAATTAGGAGAAATTACGAAATCAAGGAATAAAAACAAACAAATTCTGAACAATTCGAGCTATTTATTCTTTAATAAAAAGGAAAACTTTTGATATTTCGATTACTATTTGTTTTCAGTGCCAAAACTAATGGCAAAAATTTCCCGCCTTCCGAAAGCGTTAACAATATAATCCATATTTTGCTGCTTGATTGCCGGCAAATTGAAAATGTCAAGTGCACACAGTGCGTCCTCGTGGAAATAGTCACTGGGGGTTAAAATATGGCTAATACGAATACACCAGGGCCATAACTTTAATTTCCAGAAGAGTTTTTCTAGTTTTTGAAAAACTAAGAAACTATACTTTCAGTGACGAAAGCACTTGGTAATATTCTATCAATGATTAATGGCGAATTAGAGAATCTTTTCAACGTAAAACCTTCAAAAGAATTCAAATGAAAACACACCGGCTCTCCAAGGAATGATTTTAGATATTTAATATTTTTCAATAAATGAATTTTCTTCGTCACTAATATTGGAAACTGATTGAGTTAAAGTTTGCCATTTAAAGACATAAACCGAGGTTTAAAGGACCTCCTCCCCTTTTTAGAATCCAAAACAAAAATGTTTTGAAGAGAAATATTATATAAAGAAGAACAAATATAATTTTATTGCCAACTTCACGGCTGTCTTATCAAATATTTAACTCGCTTTTCATTGTCTGCCCGACGATGTTGTGTTTTTGCGGGTTGTGGGTTTTCCCCAACGCTTTTCATATGCATAAATTTTATTGCCCATATGCTTTTGTTTATGCGACTCAACAACAATGCCACCGAAAGTTAATGCAACATAAAATTTTCATTTTTTATTTATCACAAAATATTCTTCATATTGTTTTTGTTTTCGTTTGTGTCTTGTTTATATTTTTTTCAACCCCACCAAGGAAATATGCAAAAAAACAATATCAAAAGTGAATAAAATAAACCATAAAACACATTCGAAAGTCGACGAGTTGCGTTTCATACAAAATACATGATATATTTTACATTTTTTGAATACAACTAGGACAAGGGGTTGAAAAAAAATCACATATGAATATGTTTTTTAATTAAAATAATAATATATATCTAGATTTTTTATATATTTTGTAAATGTGTTTTAAATAAAATTTGTCTAATATCCTTTTTTGTTACCCAGCAGGCGCAAAAAAAAAAGCGAAAAAACAAAAAATAATCGCAATAAAACTGCCACACACATGGCACATGGCATAAACCACAGACGTTGGGCCACGCCTCCTCACACACACATATAAACTGGATAGGTGTATGTGCACATATATCAGAAATATGCTAAATCAGCATATTTTCGAGTTTATTTACAAGGACATTTATAAAAATTTACGACCGTGTCGTAAATTGCAGCCGCCGGGCAGGTCTTGAGATTTATGCGTCGACGATTATACCAACAAAAAAATAACAAAAATAAGGGGTTGTGAAACAAAAGGGTGGGTGTCAGGCCTACGGACCCACAGGACCCGCAGGATCCCAACAAATAAATGACAAAAATCAACGTTTGTTAGCGTTTTCTCACATCATTCGAAAGTCGTTGGCTAAGCATTATATGTTCGTTACTTTTTAAGGAAGAATCCTCATCCTCATCCTGTTATCCTGTCGCATCGTTACACAAATATCATTGGCGTTAATCCTTTTCCAAATCATCAAACAATTTCATCAAATAAATCTAAAGTGATTTGTATTTGTCACACGCTTTTCAACTGCTCTGTCTCCCTCTCTGTGGTCCTTGCATCCTGCACTTCTCTTTCGTTGCATACCCCAAGGCGCCAAAGCGCTTGCCAACATGTCTGCCACAGCTCCACGCTTCGACTGCTGCCAAATTGCCACTCTGCCATGGGGCATGACGATTTCTGCAACACAGCCATGCTTTGGGAAAAAAAACGATTTCCCATCTAGGACTTTTTTCGAGGAAGAAAAGTATCCTTCTTTTAACTCTGAACTTTAAAGATTTTTTATTATCCTGGAAAGTGTATACAGCCATGCTGTTTATTTCCTTTTTTATCTCTTTGCAATTTCTTATTTCGTCTTGTAGTGTCCTTTTTTTCTCTTCCTGATTGAGTGGCATTGCTGAGGAAGTCACCAATGCCCCCCCTCTTTTTTCCACAGTGTACAAGCATATATGTTTACTTTGCTACATTTACCATTTAATGCCATGCCATTGATTGAAAAGATTTCTTTGCCATCCGACTAATGGCGCCGGCGAAGGTAGACCATCCATCGAATGTGGCGACCGTGACATGCAACCTCCCCCAGAAACCGCTAGGATACTGAAAAAGACAGAAACATTGAGCCATTTTCTTCAATGTTAAATATATACATACCTTTATTAAAGTACCTCAAAGGACCTCTGCCCCACCCCGACTTACACATTTACATATTTTATTATATTCAATTCGCCCTTTCTGTGTCCCTGTGTCTCTGTGTCTGAACGCCAATTAAACTGCAATTGCCAGGTGGCCGAAGGAAAAGACAAAAACATTGTAGAGATGCAGATTTTTTAATTAAACTTTGAGTGCAACCGTTCCGGAATTGATGACTTTAATCAGGCATCAGCCACTGTAATGACACTTTATGGGCGGACCGAGGACTTTCAATGTGAGTCCTGCATGCTGTCAGGTAGGTACGGGTAATGGGCGGGTAGGAGCTTGGTATTATCGCTATAAATTAATCGTCCCAGCCACTTTTAAACTGCGGCAATGCTGGAAAAAAAAACTTTGAAAAATGCCAACCACATATTGTGTTGGTTTTATTTTAAGAAACTAAAAGTTTAAGGCAATTAAATATTGAGGGAAAAATTCTTTGCTTTCTATTTATTGAAAAGCTCCCTTGTATTATCTAATATTTAAAGTATAAGCTGAAAATATTCATTTCTAATAAGTATCAATGGTTTGAGAAGCTGATTCTCAACAACTACCCTGTAAAAATTGGGTCTGGTTGCCCTGAAATTTATGGGCTGTCGCTCAGCGGGAATTTGATGCGAATAAATCCACATGAAACGGATATTAAAGGGCATGAAAAGGAGCACAATCCGAATCCTAATCCAACCCCCAACCCACAGGTCCTTCCGTTTCTTAAATTATGAACTTATAAATTGACAGGCAAGGCACATGGAAGGCCAATCCTGGCCCAGAAGGCAAAGGGTTAGCTGGATATTTGGCAGGAGACTCCTTATCTCCTGGCTCGGATAATTGACATTTTGTTTGGCAAACGGAAAGCGATTCTTGATCCTATCAAAAAACAACAAGGGTTTATTTGGGGGGTTCATATCAAATAAGGGTTAAAGGAAGCACAAGTTTTTGGCAAAAAAAAGATGTTTCCTATTATTTTTTCTAAGAAACTAAAAGTAAAGGATAATTTATATAATAAGTGAGTATTACTTGATATTCTAACTAATCTAATAGAATTACCTAATCGCTTTCCAGCCTAAGTATCCATTTAATGCAAAATAATTTCGACTAGGACCTGACCATTGTCAGGATTCGAAGGACTATGGACGTAATGGCCTCATAAATATGCAACGTCCCGAAGAAGAAGTCGTAATTTCCCATTTTCCAAGACCAATTCAATTCAATTCAAATGTATCCTGTAAGTTGAATTAACATCTGGGAATGGGAATCGAAGGAGAAGCTATTCCCGACCTACCCGAAGGATTTCCTTTTGTCTAATTTGCATTTGATAAGCAACTTGGGAGGTGGGCGGCTTTTGCTGCCTGGAGTGCTCTCTTTTGTCCTTGCCGGCTGTCCCTTTGTTTTGTTTTAATTCCATTGAAATAAATTTATCTCTGCCAGTCAGTCAGTCAGCCAGTCAGTCAGTCAGTCAGGCAGTGAGTTACACAGTTAGCCAGAGGAATTTTGGGTTTGTTTGTCTTAAATTTCATTATTTTGCCAAGCCCCGAAAAGCTTTTCCATTTAGATTATATTAACAAAGCCGTTTTTGCCGTTTTTTTTGGCATATACATACATTAATAGTATTGTTTATTCGTGACTTTCATCAACTGAAACGCAATCGTAAATCAGGCTGAATGCTGTCGCTTAAAATATGCAAATTCATAACCAAATTAACCAATAATTCTACAAATATTGCTTAAAAATACAACATTAAAATACACATTTCATAATCCAAAAGTTTATAATCGAATTTCGGGGTATTTATCACAATTTTGGTCGCGGTATATTGGAGGCAAGTTTCAATAGTTTTGAAAACAAATTAAAATATGTTAATCAAACCTAAGAATTAATTAGGAATTACCTAAATAAATAGAATAAAAAATTGTATATATATATATATATATATATTTTAGTTGTTTGTTTGTTGTTGTTTTGGCAAAAACGTTAACTCTGTGTTCCTTCGCTTTTCCTCCTGGATGATTTTGCATTGAATGAAGGACGTTGTTCCTTAGCATAGAATACGTATATATTTAGATATATATATATATATATTTTTTTTTAGATTTAGTTACTTAACAACGAGTAAGCTATACTTGGATAAGAGAGTATGTTTAACAAGATAAGGAGAGACCCCGTGGCCTAGAAAATCCTAGCAAGGATTTACCAAGCTATACATAAATTGAATTAATTCTATATTGTTAAAATTTATAAAAAGTATACATTGAAAACAATAAAAACAAGTGTTTTTGTATTAGCTCTTTCCGCTTTGAGCAATTCAACTGCAAAACACAATGGACTTTGTAGCAAGGCTAGAAACTCCATTGAGTTTGCAATCTATTGGAGATTAGTTCTGGGTTTTCGAGAGGTCCTTTCTGGGATAATACTTGCGGGTATATATAGGGAGCATATACATACGTGTATATTAAGATTAATATATATTTCGAGTGGAAGTGGAAGTGGATGGGGGGAGTGGAAGTAAGGATGTTAATGGATCGATGGGGTTTGATTTGTTCGGCGCTGCCAACCGCTACTGCCGCACTACGTGCTACGCCCGATTTGCAACCAGGCGAGCAACAACTGCAATGCCGGCTGGAGCAGAACCAGCTTTCAGATATCGGTATTGATATTAATCCGTGTCAGAAACTCGCCGTGCGAATCGGCCACAGCGCATATGATCTCCAGCAACAGTTCGCGCGACAAACCCGCAATCTTTGGCAGACGGGCCACCTTGGCAAAATCTTTGACAATCAGCTTGAGTGCATACTCCTTGATGTCATAGATTTTGGTGATGTCCGACGCCTCCAGAGTCTGCAGTACATTCTCATCGGTGATGTTGTGCTCCAGCGAATACTTGCAGAACGCATGGAGCCGATTGTTGGACAGTCCATAGAAGCACGGCGCCTGGAACAGGTACAGTGCATCCTGGGGCGGCATCTTTGTCTCACCATAGTAGATATACCGCAGCAGCGAGTTGAAAGCCTCCAGTGAGGGTGAAATCTCGCCAATTTGTATCTGAAATCAATTAATCATATATGTAAGAGTTCTTTTAACCATTTTTCCACTTTTATTCATTTTTTTCAGATATAAGGCCATATCTTGGCCAATTCATATCCGATTCTCAAAAGGAATACCTTTAATAATTTGTAGATCGATTTCCTATCGATCTGCATCAATATCTGGCAACAAAATATTTTTTCGATTTTTTTTAAATTTTTCTGATGGATCCCCTTGAAATATCAGAAAATCGAAAAAATTCACTTTTCGCCCCTTTCGAAGACCATATCTTTGGCATTTTTCATCCGATTTTTGAACTAAGTATAGATTTGGAATCTCGGATCGATTCCCTATCGATCTGCATCAAAATCCTGGCAGAAAATATTTTTTCGATTTTTTTCAAATTTTTCTGATGATCCCCTTGAAAAATTTGAAAATCGAGAAAATTCATTTTTCGCCCCTTTCGAAGACCATATCTTTGGCAGTTTTCATCCGATTTTTGAACAAAGTATAGATTTGGAATCTCTGATCAATTCCCTATAAATCTGCATTAAAATCCTGGCAGAAAATATTTTTTCGATTTTTTTCAAATTTTTCTGATGATCCCCTTGAAAAATTTGAAAATCGAGAAAATTCACTTTTCGCCCCTTTCGAAGACCATATCTTTGGCAGTTTTCATCCGATTTTTGAACAAAGTATAGATTTGGAATCTCGGATCAATTCCCTATCGATCTGCATCAAAATCTTGAAACAAAATATTTTTTCGATTTTTTTTAAATTTTTCTGTGAACCCCCTTGAAATATTAGAAAATCGAGAAAATTCACTTTTCGCCCATTTCGAAGGCCATATCTTTGGCAGTTTTCATCTGATTTTTGAACAAAGTATAGATTTGGAATCTCGAATCAATTCCCTATAAATGTGCATTAAAATCCTGGCAGAAAATATTTTTTCGATTTTTTTTCAAGTTTTCCTGATGAACCCCCTGAAGCGGAACACCTTTATTGATTCGTAAATCGATTCTCTATCGATCTGCATCAAAAAAGGAAAGAAAGAAAGGAACTCACATTGACGGTATTGTCCGGGGGCATGAAAGAGCGGAACATGCCCTGGAAGTAGGTACAACGTGAGGATAACACAGATTTGTGGGCCGGAATTACATGGTCCTCCAGGATGAGGCTGATGTCGCAGAAGTCGTTGCCCGTTGTCTCCAAGAAAGCGCAGAGATCGATCTCCAAGGTGGTGCCTGCGAAATAAATGAAACATTATTGTGCCAGAAGGATTCTTTGGAGCCAAATCTTGCCTGTGCTTCCCTCGAAACTGGTTTCCATCACCAGCTTGCTGGGATGTAGGCGCTTCCTGATGATCTCCACCAAAAGCGGCTTGTCCAAATCGCTAAACTCACTGGACATGACCACGTCGGTGAAGTTTTCGTCCTTGATGATGAACTGCATGCAATGGTCCTTAATGATTTTAATGCTAAGTGAGAAAATGTGCGTTAAGGAGAATGATATCAGTAGGAGGCTTAAAATGATTCACTCACTTGCTCTTGTCGGCATTGTAGAGCGCCTCCAGGACATTGAGCTTGTTTATTTTATAATCCAAATACTGGATACAGCCGTGGGCCAGCCGCGGCATTGTGAACAAGCCCGCCAATTGGTAAATGTCCGTGATCAGGATGATGATGTTCTTGTTGTATGTGTCCTTCAAGTCGATGCGATCCGTGTATATGTAGTTAAGGATTATATCAAAGGCCTCAGGAGAGGCGTGGGCCAGGCGGACCTCCAACATGGGGGCGCGGTCCCCGCCCGCACCCGTGTTCAAGGCCTGAGTATCCACCTGGCCCACACCGAACACTTTCTCCATCTGTTGCTGGCGCGCCTCGCGGGCCGCCAATATCTTGTTGCGTAAATACTTCGATCGAGCTGCCACGAAGGCAATGTGCGCCAGGATGTGTATCTCCTCGGCGCCGACGACGAATTGAATGTCGCAGAACTGCTTCTCCAGGAAGAACTTGCCGAAGTCATCGCGCAGCGTGCACTTCGGATACGACGAGAACTGGAACCGATAGGTGTCCCCGCGCCGCACACTGTTGTCCACCGTGCCGCCAAAGATGTACATGGCATCGCCGATCACGGCCGAGGCGTGGAACACCCGTCCCGAGGGCACATCCGAGTTCTGTTCCGGCTGGATGACGGACCACACCTGCGAGTCCAGATCGTAGCAGTGCAGGTCGTTGGGCAGCGTCGAATCCGCCGATCCACCAAAGACATAGAGGAACCTATCGTGATGCACCATCGTGTGCCCGTAGCGCCGGGATGGTGGCGCCGATGTGGCACCCCTCAGCACCGGCTCGTTGGAAATGCGTCGCCAGGTGCGCGTCTTGAAATGAAACTCAAACAGCGAGTTGGTGATCTGCAGGCCACTCTGGCCGGAAAATACGTACATGGCATCCCGGGCCACGGCAACCGGAAAGTTGCAACAGGTCGGTGGCCTATCCCCCAACTGTTCCACCTCCTCCCACTGATTCTCCCCCGTCAAATTCAGAGTCCACATATCGTTCAACCTGGCATTGCCATCGTAACCCGCATAGATCCACATTTTGTTGTCATAGACAGCGGCCCCGTGGGCCGACCTCGGCACCGGCTGGCGCCCCGAAAACATCCACTGCACCCACATGGCGCTCTGGAACTTGTACTCGAACAAATCGTTCTTGTTGGTCAGATTCGAATTGGAGTGGATGTCGCCGGTATAGCCGCCAAAGATGAACATCGAGCTGCCGGCCACCACAGCGGAATGATGGTACCTGGGCGCCGGTGGAGTTCCCGTGGCGCAAGCCCTGCCCCACGACTTGTCCTTCACCCCGAAACGTATTAAATCATTGAGCATGTTCTTGCCATTGTCGCCGCCGAACACAAACATGGCATCCTTGTAGGCCACCACAGTGTGCTTGCTGCGCCTGAAATAGCAGAGAAAAGAGATGTATTTCTGGAGAGGATTGCATGGAATCTATTGCTACTTACTTGGCACCTACAAACTCCGCACACTCCAGCATCCTGGTCCACTGATGGGTGGCCGTGTAGGAATTAAAGTCCACATTTAAGGCGTTGCAACTGTAGCTGCCGGGAGAGGCTGCCTTGGTGCTGCCACTGCCACTGCCGCTGCTGGCATTGCTGGCCGCATCGTAGGCCAGGCTGAAGTTGGCTCCAGCAGTGCTGGTACTGGCTCCCCCGGCGCTTCCGCCCCTGGTACTGGTGCTGCGCATGGAACTCGATGTTGACATTCTCAGGTTCGAACGAATGTGCTGGGCGTCCAAACAGCCAGCCGTAGAGGCGCTCTTCCGGGCCTTCTGCCGCTTGCTGGACTTGGAGGAGCTGCGCGAGAAGAAGGACTCGTGGTGGGGGCTTGAATTCTGAGCGGGACTTGAGCTCTGGCCTTGACCGGACGCTGCCACACAGGCGGGACAGTAGATGACACCTGCAGGTGTACTCCCGCCACTGGATGTGCCTCGATCCTCGCCTCTTACGAAACCGCAGACGGCACTCAGGCCGCTGGAAATGGAACTGGAGCCCAACCCACAACTGGCACGCCCACTCTTTGATGTTGCCCCGCCGCCTCCAGTGCCACCAGAGCCTCCAGATCCGCCGCCCCCACCGCCTCCGCTGCCGACACCACCGCTTCCAGTGCCTCCTCCCGTGGATGCCACGCCAATGCCGCCGCTAAACGACTTTAGCATTAATGCATCCCACTCTCGGAGTCCTCTCCGTTTTCAGTGTCCTCGCGATTCGTCCCCTCTTGGGCTGGCTTTTTTTAAATTATTTTCTATTGTATTTTTTTGTCCAGCAGAAAATTTGGAAAATCTCTGGTATGTGTTCTGTTCGTTAGCTCCGTCTCACTCACTCTCGTGGTGGTGTCCAGTGCTAGGAAGGAGCCGGACTCGATAGGCGATCCTTTGTGTCGCATGAAGGAGAGGAAATTTATCCCAGGCGACTTAAATGTTGAATTAAGCAATTTAGTTCTTCTCTGATTAGGTGCAAATATATATTATTAAAGTATTTTATTCAGATTTGGTAAATAAGGAATAAATAGTGGATGGTCGATGAATCGATAACACTCACGGGCACATCTCTAAACTAAACTGCACCAAGAACCAAAACAATTTTTGAACGCGCTGTTTTTATTTCATAAACAAACGTCCACTGCTCGTAGTATATTGTTATAGATAAGACAGGATAAATCCAAAGGAAGCGAGGATGGCCAGCAGCTCGCGGACAACGATATTGCCGCAGTCGAAGGAAGCGTTACTGAAATCGTACAATGCTCGGTTAAAGGAAGACGTTCGGAGCATGCTGGAGAACTTTGAAGGTAATATATTATTTTCATAAGCATTGAGCGCGACCTGGATGGAACCCTAGTTACTCACTAACCTCTGTCTCTCATTCCCATCCAGAAATACTGAAATTGGCCCGAAAGGAGAGCCACAGTCAGATCTCAAAGACGACGCAGTGCGAACAGGATGCTCTCGAGATGCAAGTGCGAGCGGCCAACATGGGTAAGATAGCCCTACCTCTATTGATTCCAATCTAAATCGCAAACGTGCACTTTCAGTTCGCGCCGGGGAGTCCCTGATGAAGCTCGTGGCCGACCTGAAGCAATACCTCATCCTCAACGATTTCCATTCGGTGAACGAGGCGATCACAAACAACTCCCAGCTATTCCGGGCCACCCAAATAGAATGTGATAAGAAGCTGATGAAGCTCCGCGACGAAATGGCCATGGATCTGTACGACCTGGAGGAGGAGTACTATACCAGCATATTCAAATAGTTTTTAGCTAACAAAGCGAAGTGCATCCTCAATGCATTTGTCCTCATTGTCTATTTAATTAAATTCTATTCTATATTGCCAAGGAATGTTAAAATTTTTGGATAAAACAAGATCTGGCTTCAAGAAAAACTTTAGTTTAGTGGCTAAGGCTTTTGTTTATGAAGCTGTAAAGGATTTTGTGCGATCAGAGACAAGTTTCTTAAGTCACTCGTTTATTATTGTTTTCACTCTTAAATATGTAAGCCTTATGGCAACTGTTCTGATTCGAGGATCTCGGAGGATACGGAGCCGATGTCCGTAGCAGTTTCGTTTACGTTGTCCACCAAGTCGCCGGTGTAGAAGAGCACGGCCTTGGGAACGATTTGGGTTCGCAGCAGAAAGCCCACCTCAAAGTCGTTGCCCAGGATCAGCTTCGTCTTCTCGTCGGCCAGAGAGAGATCTAGAGCCTGTGGCGGAGCGAAGAACCGGAAGAACGATTCCCGCGGCATCACCTTGGGAACACTGCGAGTCCGGCCACGTCGCCGGCTTTGGACCGTGCGCAGGGTTAGGTTGGAGCCGTCGCGCCAATGGATGTGACAGCCCTCGCAGCGGACGATCTCCGGACCCTCAAACTGGAAGGGGTACTCCTGGTCGGCCGAGTGCTGGAGAAAGTAGCGCTTGGTCAGCAGCAAGGACGAATCGTGCAGAAAGGCATTGGGCCGGAACTGGAAGGTCACCGTGTAGTTATCCGGTTCATAGCCCAGTCGCACATCCTGCAGGCACTCCAGCAGCGGCTCGTCGTGGTCCTGGACCAGCTCGGACAGCTGTGGCACATTCCGGAACACGGTCAGCCAGAAGCGCGGAACGCCCGGCGTATCCGTTGGCATCGGAGGCAGCTGTCCCACCAGCTGGCGCAGCTCCTCGTTGGCCTCCAGTTCCTCCGGCAGTGCCTCCTCCGGCCAGGAGGTTTCCGTTTGCACCGGTGGCTCTAGCACCCCATCCAGGATGTCCCGGCGCGCATCGAACAGGGCACAGCTCTGGCCATAGAATCTGCGCTCCAGTTCGTAGACCTCGCGGAAGAATTGCTCCGCGATTCGCACCTGCTGCAGTTGGTTCTGGCGCAGTGCCCGGATGCGGTTCTGCACTGTTTCCGGCAGCTGGCCAATCATGTGCCGGAGGAAGGTCTTGCGGCAACGCGGCGGCAAGTCCGCCGGACTCAGGGCCGGCTCTATGGAGTCCAATTGACTGGCGGAGGACGCTTGGGTGTCCAGGGAGCGCAGTGACTCCACAATACTTGCCTGTTTCAGTTCATCCTGTGTGGTGTCACCCTCCAACCCTGTTGCCGGACTTTTGCTCTCAGCGAACATGTTGAAATTTTCAAATAAAAAGAAAATGAAAATGGGAAATGGAAACTTGAAAATTTTGTGAACCAATGTCTAAGAAGCAAGAACATAAACTAATTTTTTAAGCTTTTCCAGTGAAGTTTGGCTAAAAAACTACTTTCTATTCGAAATTTAGATTAATTGGGAATACAAAACCCGTATAATTTTCCGGAAAAAACCACTCAAAAACAACCTCTTCCATCAGAACACAAAGAATTTGATTATTTTCCGAATTACCAATCACATTTTGCTTATCAAACAACGAATACGTTACGGGATTTTACGGGAAAACCACTTGAGTTAACAAAAAAATTACCTAAATAGATTGAAATTCCGAAAAGAAATACTGTTTTGGGGGAAATCTGCATGATATGGCAAATCGAATTCTGTCTAAATCGGTGAAAATATCTGTCGGTGTGGGGGCCTTATCAGGATCTAGATTCCAGATAGAGCTGAAGATATGGGATATATCTTGTCGGAGGTCATAATGCCCATAGAACTTATCGGTAATCATAAATTGACATTGGGGCAGGTCGGAAATTGTGATACTTTCGTTCTAAGATCTGGGAAACCCTATTTCGAAGTTATCTAAGGATCTATGTAGTCGATATTCTACGATTTTAACAATTATTCAATTCTCTGAGACCTAAAAACGAAGACAGCTCTAAATTATAAACTTTGGATAATACCACTCAATAAATATTACTGGTTTATGGACTTACAGGAATCGTCTTCTTTGTTGGCCATAAAACCGGAGTGATAGCCCATAATTTATGGAGAGAAAACCCTGAGCACTCCAGCAATCTTATCCGCTCCGGGAATTCTCCGGCGCATTCTAATTTATAACGGCCGGAGTCTCCGGGGGGTCCAACTATCGAACTACTTGCCCGATAATCTTCCTAATCTGAAAGCTTATGAGATAACCCAACCGATTCGATTGCAGCTGCACCTTGATGGCCTTCATGACAGGAAATTTACTACAAAAATAGTTGTATTTTATTCTTGAATCGTTAACTTAAAGCTAGTCATAAAGACGAAAAAAAAAATTGGACTTAGGCGTAGAGTATCTAAAAGATAAAGTCCCTCTCCTCCTCCTCCAGGAGGCTGAGGCTTTTCTCGAACCGCTTGATGTCCTGATACCAGCTGGGATCCTTGGCGTTGATCTCCTCGGGCCGACCGCCCTTGTGGCGGTACAGGAACTCGGCATGTCCTTGCCCGGACACGCCGTTGACCGTACAGGACAGGAACTGGTTGAACACCTTGGACTCCCAGTCGCCGCCCACATAACGCAGAGCGGATCCCTCCACCTGAATCTGGACGAGGTACTCCTGCTCCTCGGTGCGAACGATGAAGTTTTGGTGCTGCGGCGGAACACCCTTCTCCCCGTACGAATACAGCTCGAAGTTGCTCCACGTCAGGGGCTGGTACTCCCCGGCGGGGGTGCAGACGTAGCCCACCTTCAGGGAGGAGAGAAAGAAGCTTGGCTGGCTGAGATTGCCCACAACCATGCTGCTGCCGTCGTCCAGGAACAGGGCGAAGTACACATACCGGTTGATGGAGCTCAGGCAGCGCTCCGTGCCGAAGCTGTGGTCCCGGAAGCCCAGCATACGCAGAGGTGTCTCCTCGTTCCGGATGCGGATCTGCCCGACCAGCTCGCCGTTCTGTTCGTAGTGGGTTCGCTTCTCCACGATGTGGTTGACGCTCCGCAGGACGCTGTAGAAGCGCTCGTTCCAGGCCTCGCGGGCTATGGAGTCGGCTATGAGGGCGGAGCTCAGGTCCCGGCTGTAGTCGAAATGACCGGAGGAGGAGCTCTTGAATTTTACGTCCACATCCACAGGCACATCCTCTTCTTCCTGGCCTCGAAGCACTCCCACGTACTTGATCCGCCACACCTTCATGGACTCCTCCTGGTAGACGTGGAAGCCGCCGCCTCGGAACTCGTTGTTCTCCTGGCCATCTTCGGTGGTGAAATGTATCATGTCCGGCAGCTTGGGTGAGCTAAGGAGACCTCCCTTGTCGGGCATCCACAGGTACAATGCCGCTTTCAGGACACCTCGCCTCCGTCGCTCCAAAGTAACCATTAGCTTCTGACCCTCCCGGTTGGCCGCCATGAAGCTGACGACATCGTAGCTCTTGGGATCGTTTCCGAGCTCCTGGGCCCTGTCAATACTGGCCAAGTGCTCCTCCGAGCCGAGGACCTCCTCGTTTCGGCGATAGATTCGATATCTCAGATTTCTCAGCACCAGCAGGGATATCCAGAACTTGAAGCGGTAGAAGATGCCCTTCAACGGGTACTTGCCGAAGATCATGGGCGGTTTGAGGCCGAGAAGCTGGAACACTAAGATGACCAGGGCCAAGAGGCCACCCAGGAAGAGTCCCAGAGCCAAAAGGGAAATCATTTTTAGGAAGGCAGGACTTTGAAGGTTGCAATACCTCCAGAAACTGAAAGTTTTGGAAGGTCTAAGATGGAGTAATATTGCTGCCCACTTGGCGTACTTTACGTGACTGACTGGGCAAAGAAAACACTGGGAGCCAGTTCCCTTATCGACCACCGATAAGCTACCACCAATACCACCTATAAGATAAACCCGGAGCACCCTCCGCTTCCGGCTTATCGAGCGAGGGGAGGTTTTATGGGTTTTACGGACCCTGCTATATGACTAGCTCGTAAATCTGGATCTGTCTGCAGACGCAATTTCTGATTGATCCATTAGCAGTAAGTTTTGATAGCGATCCGTGCCGATATGCCTAGTTATCTTTTAGTGCAAAGTCTGTTATTGTTATACAAGCCAGAGAGAACAAAGTCTGGGGGCGTTGACAATTGAAATACTTATTGAAAAGCCATTACTAATAGCGATTAGATTCATATATTTTTGGTTCTTGTCTGCGTTTTGATTATAATCACGAATGCAACAACATTACGAAATTAATTACCAAAGTTTAAACTCAATGATACTCTTGCAACACTGGTGGCGAGTCCTTTCGAGATGGTCGCTTGCCAGCACTGAGCGGGGACTCAAAAGCGCGCCTGCGCCAAAAAAACAACAAAGCGCTCACTCAATCAATAAAAACATAAAATTTAGTGCGCAAGGAACAGCAGCAGCAGGACAACAGGACAGCAGGAACAGGAACAAAAACAATATTCCCCAAAGGACAACAATCACTCACACGCGAGGAAGAGTGTGTAGTTGGAAAGTTTATCGCAGGAAGCGACATCTCACCGAGTGAACACCATTTTCATTATCCTGCAAAGGAATTAAGGATAACGGAATCGAAATAATATCCTGGATTTACCGTTAAGCATTTGCATATAGTGTATTTACCGTTACCTGTGCGACAACAAACACGCACACCAAGAAGCGGGACGGAAATAGAAAGTGAGTCGAGGAGAAAGGCGAGGAGAGGTGAGCCGTAAGCGGTAAGCGGTGAGGTGAGGTGGAAGGTGCGAGGTGAAAGGTGAGAGTAACAACAA
Organism: Drosophila vallismaia; assembly: GCA_035047325.1. Classification (NCBI taxonomy): domain Eukaryota; kingdom Metazoa; phylum Arthropoda; class Insecta; order Diptera; family Drosophilidae; genus Drosophila; species Drosophila vallismaia. The sequence continues at coordinate 5,382,372 of JAWNPU010000025.1, read as the reverse complement.
TAAAAACAACGGGACTGAAGCTGAAGTTCCAGGATTAAGCCACGACAAAGCTCGACAAAACAGAAGTCCAAGTCTGCGGCTTAAGGCGAAACTTTTTGCCAACTTAATTAAATTAGAAGAAAAACCAAAAAGGACAAAACAAAGTTCCAGGATCAGCAGTTTGAGGATATTCTCTCTTGCATCGTTCAGCGGTGGCTTTGACTCCAAAATGTACAAAACCATAAGGCACGGCGAAAATAGTCTGCAGTACACAATCCTGCCGCAAAACGATGATTTTCGCATTGAGGGCAAGCTGTCGGGGACAGGACGATCGGCGTCCTCCGGCTGTGGCGGTGGAGCCACTGCTTCCGGTTCTTCGGCTTCCACCACCGGCAAGGTCAAGGGTCAGCGGCGGCGACGCTCCTTCTTCGCCTATTTGGGCCTGATTTTCGTCTGTACGGTCATCATTGGAGCCGTTTTGATACCTTTCCTGGTCTCCGCTGAGTGTCTGCCCAATCCCAAGGAATGGTTTCTCAAAACCAAGGCAGCTTTCATACACCACGGATCAGGAGCTGCATCAGGATCAGGGTCGGGACCGGGAACGGGAATGGGATCTGGTTCTCTGGCGATTGGTGGCGATATCTTGCCAACTGGCTCTCCGTTACTGCAACAGAGTGTGGGCCGGAATGTCCAGATTGTTAACCGGAATGGAGTCGAGCAGTTCGTCCTTCGATTGAACAAAACCAATCCGTCGAGCACCACCATGGCAGCATCCTTCCAGCAGTCATCCCCACCGCCCAGTAGCACCACCACTAGCACCACCACCACCACTACAACCACCACCACGACAACCACAACCACACCAGCGCCTCCACCACCAGCTCCAGTGACAACAGCGGCCACCACAACCACTCGGGAACCAGCCACGAATCCGGTACAAAGACACCAGCCACCGGGCAGCACCATCACCACTCGAATCATCCAGGTGCCCCTTCTGAAGTCCGCCGCCAAGAAGCCCATCATGCCGCCCGTCCTGGCCAAGGCCCAGGGCAACCAGATCCAGCCGGATTTCAAGCCGGAGCGGGCGGAGGCGAAGCAGGACCAGGATCAGGATCAGGCGGGCAACCGCAGCAATAGCGCCTGGATAAAGACGCATTGGGCCTACATCGACCCCTCGACCTACTTCCAGTGGACCGTAAGTGAAAGGCAATTACGTCGTCGTTTTGCGGGGCTACCTGGTGCACAGGATGTGGGGGTTAAAAGTTCTACTTTTCTACCATTTGAAACCTAAAATAATAGCAATTATCTAGATAACCTGAGTACCAGGTATCGGACAGTTTCAAATATCGAAAACTCCCCCAAAACCCGTTGTTTAAAACCACTCCTTTTCCAGGGCTACAAGGCCGAGGATAGCGTGCTGCTCCCCGCTCTGCTGGGCTTCGCCCTGATTGGCGTGATTTTGATCATAACGGTATGCCTGGTGGCACGCAACAAGCGCACCATCGTCTCCTCCGTCCGCAAGCGGAATCGCAACGTGAGTACAAAATGCAATTAATTACGAACCACAGCCGGTCCCGGCCTTGAACCAATTTCACGGCACTTAATTTTTGCCGTAATTCATGTTCCTTTGCGTGTAAACCAATTAAGTAATTTGCATTTCTAATTTAATTCATAAATCTATTTCAAGTGAAGCGTTTAAAGCTAAAGTGCATTAAGTGAAAGTGAATTTGTGTTTTTTAATTGAAGCGAAAATCTATTACCAAGTGGCAAGTGAAACTAAAACAAATTCAAATTTGGCGCCAATTTTCCAATTGGATTTGCAGTCCCAGCGGGTAGCATACTTATCGTATTTTTTAGCACCCATTTAAACAGCGGAGGAACAGCAGCAGCTTTTATTTATTTTTTTAAAACCAATAACGTAATCCTTTAAATAATAATCCGTTAAAAACATCTTGGAAAGACTAAAAAATACTGTAATATTATCGATATCATATTCGATTTGGAGACAAAACCTCTAACCATCGAAGTTAAAACGAATATTAAGCAATGTTTATCTTCGCCAAGGCTTAAAGCTGGAACTTATACTTTAAATAAACTAAATTTAAAAAAAATATATACCATATAAAGTTGAAAAATGTATCAGAAAAATATCGATAGCATAAAAGTGTAAACCCAAGACACGAACCACGGAAAGATATCGAATCGAAAATCGAAATCGGCCAAAACATCAAATCTGTTATCATTAAAACCATCATCAAAAACGGGTGCACCACTATACCGCTACACCGCCTACGTCAGCAGACACGTTGCACGTCGCTTGGATTCGCCAAAGTCCTGTGAGTAAAATGCCAAAAAAAAATCGACGAACGACAACAAACTGCCAGCGTGTCCCAAGGAGTTCTGCCAGCTGCCCAGCTCCCAGCCAAACCTTCTCTCAGCCAACCATATAGTGTGTGCGTATGTGTGGGCGCGCTCTGCTGGCGGATTTGCAGGCCTACATGCGTGTTGCGTGTTTGTCAGTGTGTGTGCGAGTAGTGCCAACAAGGCAAATTGTGTTTTTGTTGTTGCACTCGGCGGAGTAGCATCTTAGATGCAGCGCAGTGCAGGACATGGTCCGAGAGAAGCGATGACAGTGCCAGGACACTGCCAGGACGTGTGCGAATAATCGATCTGGGACGTGGTGCAGGCGCCAAGGGAATCGTGGCACTATTTCAAGGTTCACCCTTGGCCAGCATCCTCTAGAACAGTGTTTTACTCGCCTATCAGTTCAAGGACATCTCTGTGGTGTTAAATCGGTCCTACCTTAATTTATCCTTTGGCATTTTGGCCAAAATAATCGGCAGTTTGTGTTTTTGATACTCGGGGGAGGGGGAGAATGTTGGTGAAAGTTAGCATCTTGGTGGCTTCGATGGGTTTTCTTCCAATGGCCTTGACTTGGTTTTTTCAGCCAACAGTTTTTTAAGCCACCAAAACGTTTTATTTTCGATTGTGGGAAAGATTAAAATATAGTTTTTGGAGCTTAGAAGGACACGGCTACTATTTCCCCTAGAAATTCCCTTTGAAAAACCAACAGAAAATAAAACTTGAAATCAAAATTTTGCAGCCCCTAGCCCGCTACTCCTCCGCCTGGACAAAGAATGGCCATCAAACCTGGTTTGGGTCGCAAGACCAGCAACAAGAACCCACCGATCCTGAGCCACGAGTTTGTGATCCAGAACCATGCCGACATCATCTCCTGCGTGGCCATGGTCTTTGTGGTCGGTCTGATGAACGAATCGACGGCGGCATTTGCCAGCGCCTTCATCTCGCTGCACCACAACGTGAGCGGTGAGGATCCGAGTAGGGAGCAGCCCTATGGCAAGGCCTTTACCTATATAGCCGGGATCAAGGACTATTGCGCGATATTCTTCTACACGCTGACCTGCATCATTATGCATGCGATCATACAGGAGTTTGTGCTGGACAAGATCAGCAAGAAGATGCATCTATCCAAGTTCAAGCTGGCCCGGTTCAATGAGTCCGGCCAGCTGGTCGCCTTCTATCTGATGTCCTTCTTTTGGGGCGCTCACATCCTGGTGAAGGAGGGCTTCCTGGGACACGTGGCCCAGCTGTGGGAGGGCTTCCCCGACCACCCGATGAGCTTCCTGCACAAGTTTTACTTCATCATCCAGCTGTCGTACTACCTGCACATGCTGCCGGAGTTGTACTTCCAGAAGATCAAAACCAAGGAGGAGCAGCAGCCGAAGATCATCCATTCGGTCAGCGGCTTCACCCTGATCGTGCTGGCCTACATCCTAAGCTTCCAGCGCCTGGCCCTCGTCCTGCTGACCCTGCACTACTTCAGCGAGCTGCTGTCGCACGTCTTCCAGCTGATCGGAGTCTTTGATCGGGAGGAGCGCCTGGCCAAGCTGCGCGTGGTCAACAACGGAGTCTTCTTCCTGATCCGCTTTGCCACGTCGGTGATCGGTGTGCTCACCTTGTACTACGGCATCGGCAATGCCCGCTCCCTGCTGGCTTTGGGAGGTCTGATCGCCCTGCAGGGCTACCTGGTCTTCTCGCTCATCACGGAGCAGCTGAAGGCCAAGCGAGAGGCCAAGAAGGAGGCGAAACGAGAGGCCAAGATGGCGCTGACCAAGAAGCCCGCCAAAACGCCCAAGGACAAGGTGAAGCGCAAGAAGGAGAGCGACCTGCCCGAAGCGGACCAAACCTCCGCCAGTCCCATCAAGCAGAAGGTCAAATGAAAAGCACCGAAGCCTCCCAAAAGCAACAAAATCTTCCGCACACTTCCAAACAACCCGAAGGATACCCAGAAGGAGAGAAAGGATAAATTGATGACGATGGAGACGAATCGAAAGAGACAGAGAGAGAGAGCGCAGCACCAGGACAGAAGGACTAGCCGTCTAGCCGACTAGCCCGGAACGAATAGATATATTTAATTAATTAATTATTAAACGCAAACGCAAACGCAATCCAATCCAATCCAACATCCACCATCCGCCGGGCTGGCTATCTGGCTATCCGGCAATCCGGACTTCTTTGTAAATCTCGTTTTAGCTCAACTACTGCAAACATTTCTGCTGCATTTACTTCCTCGAGACACACCAGCAACTATTTCCTAGCCTAAATGTTTTGTTTCATTTTAAGTTTATCTAATTTTTTTTTAAACAAATTTTTTATTTTTATAAATACACAACAAAATAAACAACAAAAAAAAAAGAACGAACGAACGAAGAGACATGAAACAAAGTACATAACGAATTGTGTGTAAGCCTATTGTAATGTGTGTGTTTTTTTTTATTGTATTGTTCTTCCTTGTAATAAGCAAATTGTTCAAAATGCTTAAAAAATAATTTAAAAACTTCTAATCGTCCTATTTGCATGTACAACTATTTTTTATATATAAAAAAAAACAAACAAATGAATCACACAAAAAATATAAACAAAATAAAAGAAGAAAGATAAGAGAACCGGAACAACAAGATTGTAATAAATAGCAAAACATTTGCTGAATATATAAAAAAAACAAATATATATTTTGTATAAGAAAACTGAAAAACCGAAAGTAATTTCTTATTTTTGTGTTGTTTTTTTTCATACATCGGGGAGGAAGTAATTAATTTTAGATTTAAATTCCTATCTTATCTGAAACAGAAAGATAAATTGTTAATGCTTAGAGAATTTTTTTATAATTTCAGTTAATGTTTGAGAAAGAGAAAAACAAAAAATATTAAGACAGGAAACTTCTATCTTTATCTGTAGAAAAGACATGATAAATATTTTTAGATATACCTATGTATATTTTTTACACAGATAAAAAAACGTATCTCGAGGTTATAGGGCTTATATTTTGGGGACTAAAATTTGAGTTTTTTAAACACAGCTTTTCTTTTCTAAAAATGTTATCTATCTTCCACTTTTCGAAATCATAAATGTTGAATGCAAATTTATGTAATTTCCTACCTGAATGTTATTACGAATATATTTTATGGAGATTAAAAAAAAAACTGTTTCATTTATCTTTGCAGGACATTGAGGAGCAGGGCGCCGAGGATAATGCCACTTTGCTTACCACCACAAATCTGTCGGATGACGACTAATTGGAACTCGTCTAGATAAACCCCGATATCTTCAGACACCCACTTTCTGTTGATAAATATGAGCGATGATATATGATATGGTATATATATATGTTTTTTTCCTGCCTAGCTCCTAAGAATCGAATCCGATCCGGATCGGATAAGATCAGATCTCAGAGCTTTTTGATAGCCAAAAGCCAAGCTAATGCTTAATCCGATCGGATCCACTTTCTCCCTTATGTTTCTTCAACTCCAAAACAAACAAAAAATATGAAAAAATATGAATATGAAACTGAAAAAAAAAACAAAAAGGAAGAGTATCCAAAAACGATGAAGACTGTTTCTGAAACAAGAACACACTCTATGATTTTCCGCTTGAATGTTTTCTGGTTTTGAAAACTCGTTTTTTCGAAAGTTTTTTGTTCCCATTCCGAGAAAGATGATGATCTTTGGTTGTGTGAGTGCGAGTGTGCCAGTGTGTGCGTGTGTGTGTGTTCCCAAAAGATACTTAGATATAAAAGAAATTGAATAAAATTTGATTAAATATTCAAAAAGCACGGAAATTTACATAAGTTACAGACAAAACAATTTCCACATAAAGAATCTTGAAATCTTGATGGAAAAATCATTAGCATATGGAGAGTACAGTGCGTTTCAGAGCTGTAGAAACTAAAACTAATTATATTAAAATATTATGATACATTTTTCCAAATGCAAAGCGAGCTTGTTTTTCTAATTATTTACTTTTTAAAAAGGCAATTCCAGCTGCTAGCCAACCTTTTGTAGGGTTTAACACTACTGAAACGCACTGTACTTTGGAAAAACATAATAAATATATTATATATTAATGGGGCAGCTTAAAGAAATCCCCTGAAAAGCAAAAAACAAAAACTTAATTCGTGTTAACCAAAGGCAAACACACTCGAATCAAATGAAAACGTCCAGAAATGAGAATATTTTTTTCGCAAGCAGTGCTTCTTTAACGAGTCTGGACTGTACTTGATTTTTAGCACAAATATATATGAAACGGAGCCGATGCATTTACGCCTGGACTTAAGGTCCTCCAGGCTAAAAATCCTGCACAGCTTGCAGCCGCCGAGAGCACCAAAAAAAAAAAAAATAAAATATATATATATATATATTATACATAATATTAATAATGATAGAAGAAAAAAAAAAACAAAAGCTTGCCGAAGAGAATCCAGATATGGTAAGGGAGATGGTGGTTCGTAGCCGGGAAGTACTGTATGTCTATATAACTGTGTATAACTGTGAAGCATTGACAAGTATTTGAGATGATCTGTATTTTTGTAAGCGTAATATTTAAAGCGACAACCAATAAACAAAACAAAACAAAACAAAAGCAAAACCAATCCAGAGAAGCAACTATATAGGCCTAAGATATCCGATGCGGCACTAGCCACAAAAATTGATTTGCTCAACATGCATATATATATATATATACACAACACACACACAATACATATACATAAATGTATATATTAATATATATATATACAAAAAAAAAAAAAACAAATACAAAATATATGTAACGCAAAGTATAAGGCTTGCATTTACGAGCGGGATATATCCTTAATATGTGTATGTTATCACTAATTTGCAAAGCTAAACTAAGTCCGTGTATACAAGACAGACAAACATACAAAAACATATATATGGTATATATATATATATATATATAAAACCGGATCCGGCAGGAAACGGCCGGAACATTTACTCCTACTACTCATACACAGACATGATTATAAATGGAAAACAACACACACACTATATTGAATGTTTTTGCTTGTTAAAGTGAATAATAAAGAAGAAAAATACAAAAAAATATATATCCTATCTTTAATCCTTTTTAAAAGTCTTCAGTCTATATCTTTAAAGTATAGCTTTAATTCGTATTATCACTAGTTGCCAAGAACCTATCAAACCTTTAAACTAAGCACTAATTGTTGATCCTTTCTAAGGATTCGGTTGAACTTGCTGCATCCGCTTATCCCTCTTGGTTTGCTGGGCGGTCAGGTGGTTCTGAACAAAAGTCTGGAAGTTCTGGTCCTCCATTGGCTCCTTCGGATCCAGCTCCATTTCCTCCGTTTCGTCATCTTCTGTAGTTTGAGGCACCAGCCCAGGAGCCATGAGAAAAACGTTGTTTCTCGTGTTAGGAGGTGGATCCTTAAAAAAGAAAATAACGATAAGCTATAAAACAATTCGTAAGGGTAGCAAAAGCTATCTCACTTTTAGGCCCAATCCCAAGGGCACTGATACTCCGGCCTCTTCCACATTGCCAGCTGGTGAGGGAATGGCTGCCTGTTGCGCCAAGCGCTCTTTCCTCATCTTCTCGTAGACCGGCTTGTAGTCCTTCTCGTACTCCGCCACGCACTCCAGAACCTTCTCCAGGAGCTGTGCGAAACCCACGCCCGTTTTGGCAGAGACGCCACAGGTGGTCAGGTTCTCGTAGAATGTGTCCAGGGTGAGGGACATGGTGCGAGTTAGGTTGCTCACGAAGCTCTGTTCCTGCTCCAGAGCCTCCTGGTAGATCTCGAAGTCCGTCATCCAGTCCTGGACGAAGCTGTAGTCCTGCAAGTCAATCTGAAAAAACAAAAATCGAGATAAAAAACAAGAGTACAGACTACAGCATGGGATTACCTTGTTTAGGGCAACCAGGAAGGGCAGACGGGTCTTGTACAGGATGGAGCAGGCGTACAGCATGTTGGACATGAAGGTAGTGGGACAGACACTGCGTTCCACATCCATTACGTAGACCACAATGGTGGGGAACATGGTGGCCAGGCCTTCGGTAATAATGTTGCCCGAGGCGGACCAGGTGAAGACCTCTATCTGGCCAGGGGTGTCGATCACACACCACTTGTGGCCCCGCTCCCCGGCGCGACGCACCAGCTCCGCAAACTGGGCCATTTTTGTGGTGAACATATTCAAAGCCGTCACGATGCCGCCGTTGGGACCCAACTGGTATTGCTTCATCACCTCGCGGTAGTTGACCGTGTCCCGGATGTCCACATGGGCTGCATAGGGCACCTCGCGGCAGGCGGGATCCAGATTCACAACGTACGGATTGAACTTCTCCTGGGCGTGCTGGATGAGGCTCCGGGTGAAGGTGGTCTTGCCGCTGCCGGCCATTCCCAGCACTATGATACAGACGGGTGCATCGCGAATGCCCTCGCTGATGGAGAGAGCCTCCAGCTTGATGTCGTCCAGTCCCTTTGCCATGTCAGGATCGGGAACTTTCGTTTTCACATGAAATCCAAACCAGAGACTTGGAGGCGCAAAAAACAAACGTGCGGCTAGAGGTGGGAGACGGAAATACGTCTTGTTTTATCGATAACTTAGTATTTATATTAAAAAAAAAGAATTCATCTTTATTTTATTAAATTTCTTGGACGTTTTTAGTAAACATTTAGCTTTTATCAGAATATTCTGTTTTTAACTGCCTTAAAATTGCGATAAAATTATCGACTAGTTGTCTATCGAATAGATTTTTTAAACTTGCCCCAAATGTCATCTCTACGGCATTGCCAGATCAAAGACGCGCCAAAAATATGAAATAATTGGAAAAATACAAGAAAATCCTTAAAATAAACGATTATGGAACCAATGGAAACGCGTCTGGAGGTGCGCCTGAGGGAGCCCAATCCCCTCTTCACGCGGTGGCTGGAGCGCTGGCTGCGCGAAGCCGAGAGACGGCAGCAAAAGTCCCAATTCAAGTTGCGACAGGCCCTGGAAGCCCTCAAAAGTTATCCGCTGCCTCTGTACAGCGGTCGGGACTGCGCCATCCTGCGCGGATTCGGTGGCACCCTCTGCCAGCTTATAGACGAGGAGCTGCGTCAGCATCGGAGCCTCAATCTGGTGGTCGCCAGCACTGTCTCCGCCACCAGCAGCGAGCAGTACGAGCAACAGGTGCAGCAGGTGGTGAAAAAAGTGCAAGAGGCTACCAAGAAACAGGCAAAGGCTGCCAAGCCCAAGAAACTGACGAAAAAAGTGCAACAGGAACTGGCGGCCGCCGAGGAGCGGGAACGCTTCGTGGATATGACGCCGGGCTCGTTCGAGATTCTGCTTCTGGTGGACACCCAGGAGACGAGTGGCAAAAACAAGAAGGTACTGGACCAGACCAGGAGTTACCTGGAGTCATTTGGAGCTCAGCATGAAGTGCGTCGCCTGACAATCGGCGACTTCCTGTGGATCGCCAAGGATCGCTCGGGTAACGAGCTGGTTCTTCCTTATATTGTTGAACGGAAGCGCATGGACGACCTGGCGGCTAGCATTCGCGATGGACGCTTCCACGAGCAGAAACATCGCCTCAAGCAGAGCGGGCTGCGGCATGTGATCTACCTGGTGGAGGATTACGGGGACAACGAGCAGCTGGGCCTGCCCCTGGACTCCCTGCAACAGGCCTTGGCCAATGCCCGGGTACAGACGGGAGTGCAGGTGGTGCGGACCGAAAACCACTACCGATCGATGAGCTACTTGGCCTCCATGACGTCCTCCTTGCAGCAGATCTTTGCCAGGAAAACCCTGCAGAGTGTGGCAAGGGATAAAGCCCCCGAAGCCGTCTGCCTCTTGACTTCCTTTACAATCGGCTTGCTAAAGTTCCGCGCCCTTTACGAGGACTCCGCCAAGAATGCCCAACTCACTGTGAGGGAAGTCTTTGTTCAGCAACTGCTCCAGCTCCATTCCCTTTCCATGGAACGTGCCATCGCCATTGTGGAGCGCTATCCCACGCCCCGACTCCTACTCGATGCCTTTGAGGAGTGTCCGGGGCAGAAGGAGGCCAGCCTGTTGCTCGCCAAGATCCCATGTGGTCCGCTGGAGCGCCCGCTGGGCGACAAGATCAGCCAGTGCCTGCACGAGTTCTACACGAGGCAGTTTCGTTAGGATTAGCAATTGATTTAATGGGACATATCTAAAGTTATATACACGAGTTTATACATTAAGTGAGAGACTGAAGAGAATACAACGATTCTGGACATCATTGGAATAGTGCGAGTCTAGTCTAAGCCAAATGTACAAGTCGCCTAGATGTTGCGGAAGTGCCGGATGGCGAGGTCCACCGGCAGGTCGAAGTCGAACCGCGATAGGGCGTCGATAGAGCGGAGCGAGTCGCGGAATCCTGTGCGTGCCACATAGCTGCTGGAGGAGTAGTATGTGTCCACCAGTTCGTGGCAGCTCAGTATCAGATTCAGCCACTCGACCAGCAAATGCGAACTGTAAGTTTTAAATGAAAACATTTCGATTAATATTAAAAACAGATTCCTTTAGAATTAACTTACTTAAGTCCGGCGCAGACTAAGGCCTTGAAGTGGGCGTTGTTGCTTCGCTTATAGGGACGGTGCATGGCCAGGATCATGCCAACGGCACTGAGCAGGCTCTGCTTGGCGGTGACCGCCTGGGCATCGACAATGTCCAGCTGGAAGCTCTGGGATAGCTTGCGCGCCGGCGTATTGTTGTACTCGTCGCCGTTCTTCAGCTGGTAGTAGGCCAGGACCAGTTCCCAGGCGTGCATGGCGCGTCCCAAACCGAGGCCACCCAGGCCCAGAAATTGCGAGTCTCCGGCGTTCGAGACTGCCGATGGAATCACCACAGAGGGCGGGCCCGGATGCAGGCAACGCATAAATGGAACCATCAGACTGGAGGCCGCCGACTCCGCCGGAATACGCAGTCCGTGCTGGATCAGTTGCTGCAACGTGCGGGCAAAGTTCTTGCGCACCACCGTGGTCAGTTCCCGGCCAATCGTGGCTATCGAATCGCCACGCATGTGGGCTATCCGCCGGCTCTTGCCCTCCTTCTCCCATTCGTAGTTGGCGTAGGATATGTCCTCATCGGAGTCCGAGGACACGGCACCACTGCCCCCGGCGGCATAGGGCGCCAACTCGTGGCCAGCAGCCACTGCCCGACGACACCTTGGCGGCACGGTGGTCAGGGCTCCATTTTGGGCATTGATAGTGGAGCCAGTGCTTTCCGAGCGTTGCTGCCTTAGAGCCCGTTTAATGTTGGCTAGCTTTTCACGATCGCAGCTCAAAGTAGCAGCCAAGGCGGCCACCTCCTGGATATCCACCTCCAGTTGGGCGCGAAGATCCCTGAAAACAAGGTGAACTATTATTTGATTTCTTATTCTTGAAATTAATAATTGATTACATTATTTCGAATTGATATTTAGAACAATATTTTGATCTATCGAAGTTCTTAAAAATGTTTTAATTTTAGAAGAACCTAATATTTAAAGGATCCTCTAAGGATCGGGAGGAGTTTCATTCAGTTGATCGAATATGAAAGATTTTAATGCAGATTGGTGGGGAATATATACATAAATAATTTTCGATATTCCGGTCAAGAATCGGATGAAAATTTGACAATATATAGACATGGTTATGGGTCATATACGAAAATCGATGAAAAATTTAAAAAAATTCTGTGTCAGGATTTTAAAGCAGATCAATAGAGAATTGATTCGAGATTCCAAATCTATACTTTGTTCAAAAATCGGATGAAAACTGCCAAAGATATGGCCTTCGAAAGGGGCGAAAAGTGAATTTTCTCGATTTTCAGATTTTTCAAGGGGATCCATCAGAAAAATTAAAAAAAAAATCGAAAAAATATTTTGTGCCAGGATTTTGATGCAGATCAATAGGGAATTGATCCGAGATTTCAAATCTATACTTTGTTCAAAAATCGGATGAAAACTGCCAAAGATATGGCCATCGAAAGCCGCAAAAAGTGGAATTTCTCGATTTTCAGATTTTTCAAGGAGGTTCATTGGAAAAATTTGAAAAAAATCGAAAAAATATTTTGTTTCAAGATTTTGATGCAGATTTATAGGGAATTGATCCGAGATTTCAAATCTATACTTTGTTCGAAAATCGGATGAAAACTGACAAAGATATGGCCTTTGAAAGGGGCGAAAAGTGAATTTTCACGATTTTCAGATTTTTCAAAGGGGTTCGTAAGAAAAATTGAAAAAAAATCGAAAAGTTATTGTGTGCTATGACTTTGATGCAGATTGATAGGGAATCGATCTACGAATCATTTAAGCTATTCCGATCAAGAATCGGATGAAAATTGCCTAAGATATAGACAAGGTAAGTGGCCATACACGAAAATCCATGATTTTTCTATCAGAAAAAAATAAAATTTCTCAGTTTTTCATTTTGAATGTTTTTGTATCTATTCTAACGTGGAGTACTCACCCCCAGTGGTTGCCCTTGAGCGTCTTCTTGAGGGAATTCTGCTGGAAGTCGTCCTGGCGCGGCTTAACCAAGTGCGTGGTGGCAAACATTTGCATCAGGAGCGAGGCCTTGTCCAGGAGACCATGGGCCTTGCTGTGCAGGCTCTCGCCGGGACCAACGGAACCGCCAGACGACGACGAAGTGACAGGAGGAGGGGCAGATGCCACTGGAGCAACGATTGGAGGAGCTGCCTGGGAGATTTTGGCCGTCTGCTTGGCCGCATAGCTGTTGTAGGCGCCGGACAGAAGCTTCAGACGATCCCCGGCCGATCCCTGATCCGCATCACACTGCAGGAAGGCAATGAATCGCTCCAGATCCGTGATCTGCGTCTTCAGTTGGGCCACCAGCTGTTCCTTCATCTTCAGCGGGCCAACGAACTCGCCGATGGCATTGTCCACCTGGTGACGCAGCTGCTCGGTGCTCAAGGCCGGCAGCTCGTGCTGTTCCACCTGGAGATTGAGCTTGGCGCGCAGTTCGTCCAGGATGAACTTCTGCTTCTCGAGGAGAACCTGTTGGGGAAGGATGCCAGGCTCTCCAGCCTCGTAGGCCAGCTGCTCCAACTCCGTCAGCTGCGATTTAAGCTGCTCAATCAACTGGCTATCGCTGCCAGGCTCCTTTTCGTTGTCCTTTTCCAGGGATGAGGCCGATTCTTTGGGATGCGCCGCCTCGGGTATACCCTGGAAGGCGAAATCCTCCAGATCGCGAAGCAACTGATCCCGTTCCTCCGTCGGAGCCTCGACAATTTGGCGCACCCGCAACTGGACGTGGGCAAAGTGGGAGGTCAGAGCCAGGAGGGAGCTGGTTAGCAGCTCCTGCTCCTCCTCGATGCTCCTTAGACGGGACAGTTCACTGCCAGCACTGCCACGCCGTGTCTCCAACTTGCCATCCAGCACTGTTTCCAGTTCTCCACAATCCACACCAGAGCTGGCGCTATTGGCGTCATCATAATTGGCGCCCAAAGGAGACCAGCGTTCGCTCAAAAGCTCCTGCTCCTGTTCGGGCTCTTGTTCCTGCTGCTCCTGATCCTGCTCCTGCTCTTGATCCTGCTGTTCCTGCTCCTGTTCCTGCTCCTCGTCGAGCTCCTCTTCAAGGGAGCCAGCTGGCAGCTGCTGGCCTTCGACCCTGAAGGCACATAACAGCGAGTCCTTGGACTCGTGCACCTCCTGGGTCTCCGCCATTTTCATTTCCATATGGAAATCCTGGACACAGTTCCTTACTCTCCGCCTTTGGATGTTGTTTTCAACTTTTAAATAGTTTATAGTGGGCCGAGAAAAATCAATTGGTGGCTTGTTCCGCTTTTTTGTGTGCCAGCTGGTCGAGCTCCCTTGCTCTTTCTATCTCTCTCGGGTCTTCTTTGGCTTTCCCTTTCTCTCTTTCTGTTTGCTTTCTCTTTTTGGCGGCCACGAAGAGCGCGCGGCGACGACTTCTGACGCACTGACAACTCGGTGGCAGCCACTTGGTAAACCAGAAGGCTTTTCTCAATGGGTTTTCACTTTTCACGGGGGTGGAAACTTTCAACTTTCTGCTAAGCTTCAAAGTTCCAGAAGCTTTTCATCCCCCAAAACAAATATTTGTTTAAACCAGGATTCTTGAAAGCTTCAAAAGAAAGTCTTTCATCCCTAAAGGATGTAGTTTTTCAACCTAAAATGGCTTTTTATTGCCAAGGTAAGCTTTAAGAAAAAGTCTTTTATATCTAAGGGATGAAGTTTTTCAACCTGAAGTAGCTTTCCATCCCCTAGGTAAGTATTTTTTAAACCCGATCTAAAAGCTTCATTTACTTAGCTTTGGACCTAAAGCTAATCAGCCCTTCTTGAATTATATTTAAACCCTTAATCTGAAAAGCTTGTTTTGGTTTTGAACCATTGAGGTTTTGTCAATCTTTTTCTTTTGAAAAGCAAGGGGTAGCATATGAGGTTTAATTGGAATAAAATTAACAAATTCAATTAAGGAAAATACATAAAATAAATGAAATTGAAATCTTTACGAACTTGACTCAAAGGATAAGGTAAAGAAAAAGGAAATGGTAAGATCTTGTTAAAAGTTTTTAATAATCAAGTCAGTATTTTTAATATTAAAGTATAAAAGTATGAAACATATTAGTCAAAGGATATGATCTACCTTTGTTAAAGGTAAACCTAAAGCTGGTATAAACTTAATGACTTACAAACTTGTGGATTTGTTTGGGAAGAAACCAACAAGTGGTTAGTAAAACTTGGAGATGTCCATCTATTGTTTTCCAACATTTAAACCCTTTTTAAATCCTTTTAAAATTCCTCTAATAATCTATCAAGGAAAGCCATAGTCAAAGTTTTCATTAAGTTGTTTACCTCAAAATTGGAATAAAAAAACATTTGAATGAATCAACAAGTGATTGGCTTAGAAACCGGCAACAACCTGTTGGATTTTGAGGGATATTTTGAGGGAAATTTCTCGCTTTGGCGCCTTTTTTGTGTCCCAAATCCTTAGCTTCTCACCAATTTCCATTCACCACGTCCCAAAGCTGTCCCAAACCCACCAAATGATGCTTTTCCAAGGTGCGGGGTATCAAGAATACATATATCTCCGGCAATTATGACCTACATTACGAAAGTAAGGCCGGTAGATTGACCGTCTAGGATGGCACGCGGCCAATACACCTTCAGGGGGGGGGGGGGTGGCTGTGGGTGGGTGGTAGGTCATTGATAAGATAATGAAATGACCGTTATATTTGAGTAGCCGATAAGAAGCTACCGGAGATTAAACCGCAGTCTGGTTTTGGTAGGGACCGGCGGCGTGGGTTACCTGATTCTGTTTCTGTTTCTGTTTCTGGTTTAGATTCCGATTTGGTTTCGGTTTCGGTTTTGGTTTTGCTTTTGTTGACAAGCACATCTTATCATCCGGGAAAACGCTGTTGATGGGCCCCAGAGATAAGTCCATCAAGTGTCTGACGCAGTAAACCCATGGCGGTCGTTTTGGGGTCACCTCGCCAATCACTGGGGTACCATACTATATGCTTTCTTATCTAAATAGTTTTCAATGAATTGGCTTTAATATCAGTGAGAGTCCACGTAAAATGTCTGTTCATGTTTAAAGGTTAAAAGAGTTCATAAAAAAGTCTGGCAAACTCCGAAAAATTGGCTTCGATTCAAGGAAGTCCTTTCATACATATGATTTCCCGCCTTTGCCAGAAAAGTTTTTAAATAAATTCTTTTTGGTTTAGTGTGGTTACAACTTATTTATTATAAAACAAACAAAAAAAAAAAAGAAACAAAATAGAGGGAATGCTGGGATGTTGCTGGGAAGCTGGGTAAGTGGAGGAAACGTAATTACGGAGAAAGCTTAACGAGGCGTCAGATTGTTTTTGCCGCCGTCGATGGGCAGGAGGGCTCCAGTGGTGAAGCTGGCCTTGGAGCTAGCCAGGAAGGCCACAGCCTCGGCCACTTCGAGGACATCGCCGACACGGCCCATGGGATGGGAGTTGATGGCGCGCTGCAGCATTCCATTGTACTCATCGCCAACAATGCCAATATTCTGATGGATGTTGGTCACCACAAAGCCGGGATTGACGGAGTTAACCCGCACACCCTGCGGCGCCATTTCCAGGGCCACGATCTTGGTGAACTGGTCCAGGGCAGCCTTGGAGACGCCATAGCTGAGGGCTCCAGCGAACGGACGGATTCCGGCACAGCTGCTCACATTCACGACGGCTCCCTTGGTCTTGAGGAGTTCCGGGAGGACGGCCTTAGTGAGGAGGACGATGCCGCGGAGGTTGGTGTTCAGGACCGAATCGAATTCCTCGATATCCAGATCGATGAGTCCGCCCTTGCCTAAGATGCCGGCATTATTCACGAGGACATCGATCCTTCCGAACTTGGCCAACGTTTGCTTGACAATCGAATCAGCATCCTTGGTCACATCCGCCACCACGATCTCGGCCTTGACGCCCTTCAGATTCTTCTTGGTGGCCTCCAGATTGGCCACATTGCGTCCGACCAGAGCCAGGGTGGCTCCCTCACGGGCCAGCACCTGGGCAATGGCAGCTCCGATTCCGCTGCTGGCTCCCGTCACAATAACCACCTTCTCGCTGAGACTCATCCTGGACAACTGGAGCCGGCAAATGTTTGGGTTCGGAATTTATGGAGCTCCCTCTCCCACCTCCCACTCGCCCTGGTATCTGATTAGATTGCGGCTCCCTCTCAGCTGCACTCGAAGAAATTTTATCTTCCTCCGAGAGCAATGTAAATAAACTATTGTATTTCATATCCCCCAAGATAAGTTTATTTTTGGAATTTATATTTTATGGGTGGATTAAGGGAAAGTTTTTCGGGTTTAAAACTTATTGTTAAGGGTCACCTTTATTGAAGAATGTTTTTAGTTAATTATTTGTAATGGAAATTAAGGTTTAAAGGGCTTAAAAAGAGGACTAAACTATCCTTGGATGGATTCCTTAGCAATAATCGCTACTACTGTTTAATATTTATACAAATTAGAGCCCTTAACGTTTCTTCCAGTGTAATGTGACGCAAATTAAAATCGACTCTCTGGGAAAAACAACCTGTAGAAGTTCACCTTGGAAACGGGCCGCGTTCCGAGTTTTTTTTTTGAATTGGATTTTCGATTATTTTGTGATTCTGTGTTTGGTTCTTGGCATGTTTTCTCTCTAATCTTCCATGATGACTCTTTATCG
This sequence comes from Drosophila vallismaia, assembly GCA_035047325.1. Lineage (NCBI taxonomy): Eukaryota > Metazoa > Arthropoda > Insecta > Diptera > Drosophilidae > Drosophila > Drosophila vallismaia. Next base: position 5,364,898 of record JAWNPU010000025.1, on the reverse strand, counting down.
AGGCTCTGGCATCGCATTAGAACCGGCAGCTAAATTTGGCTTGCAAAAAGTCTCGGGCTAAAAGTTTTTAATTAAAAGTTTCCGTGGTGTGTTTGTCTGATTTCAGGCATTGGTGAAATCATGACCCACTGGTCCTACAAATACTGAGTATTTATCGCCTAGAAATGACGGGCCTCCCAACGAAAAAACCAATGAAAACCCAACCCAACCACCCAACCTCCCACTCGAAAACAAAAAAAAAAAAAAAAAACAACAAAACTTGAACCTCAAGTTGAGCGTCTCCGATGTCAGATAATTAGCATTTTCATTCCGGGCTGAGTGTTAGGTCGTATATCAACGCCTTTTGGCCAGCAAGATAAGCAGCAAGTTCCTCCGGGTTGGAGGAGCTTTGGAGGACACAGAGTCCATAATTGCGATACAGTGAATACTTAATAGCAGCAACTTGAGATATTCAAATGGAAACAAAGTTGATTTTCAAGTATTTGTGCTGTATTTTGGAGATGATTTCTCTCGAATTTGATGAGATTCTCGCACAAATTGTTTTCGCTTCCAACTGCAATTAATCAAAAACTATGACTAAGTAGATTAATTAATTAAAATAAAACCAGAGCAGTGAAGCTGCAGCTTTACACTTTAAATAATTTTCAAATAAATAAGATGCCAACTATAGTGAGTGAGAAATTCGCATTTAATGAACTAATCTTGCCTGAATTGCCTGAAAATTCCTGAATTAAGATTGTCGGAAATCCTTAGAAAGTAAGCCAACGCTTATTGAAGCAATAAAATCCCATATCGTTGATTTAATTCTTTTAATTAATATCCTTGACATGAGTGGGAAACGATAAAAGATGCCTGCTCGGGTTCAAAGGCCAAGCGGTGTGGCATCACTTGTTGTTGTGTGTGCGAGTTTTGGTAGAAAGGAATCATCGGAGCGAAGGCCAAAGTGCTCTTCAGCCACACTTCTCCGCCCGTCTTGTGTCGTCCTGCGATTCCTGCTCGGCGTGTCCTTCGATCCAACTCAATTTGTGCTGGGGCGGAATGTCACAATGTTACGGGCAAACGAGATAAACCCGGAATGCCAATTGAAAGCCTTCTTTGATTCTCCGTCGCCATCGTCGTCGTCGTCGTCGTCGTCTCCTGCATTAGTTGCTTGATTTCTTGTGCAGTCACTTTCACTCCAAGTCAATGCCAGGCACTAAAGAAAATCAAGAAGGACCTCCCATCCTGTCCAGTCCTGGCCTGCCCCTACATTCAAGATGCATTGAGAAGAGAATTTCCAGTGGTTTATGGAAATTGATGGTGAAGAATTCGTGTAATTGACAGGCGAAATGAAATTGCATACAAATTGCTTAATTCTAGAAGACTCTCAATCTAAAATAAATTAAATTTTAATTAAACCAAAAAGCAAAAAGCAGAAGACGAATACGGGTAGTTGAAAAAAAAAAAAAAACAAAAAAAAAAAGGAACTAGAATTACTAGAACTAAGAACTAATTTATATAGTACATATATACAGAAGTAATGTTTTGCAGTCGTTTTACTTGAGAACGGCTTTGTTTTTCAATGGCAAAAAGGCAGCCATTATACAGCCAGCTGGAATAGAAAATATCCAACAAATTAGTCACTCTTTGTTAATTTGGAGTTAAATTTAAAGTTTTTACTTACAAAACATGAAGATACTGATCATGAAGAAGGGCGGAACACAACCGAGACCCATTAGAGCCGGAAAGAATATATTTCCCAACAAGGAACCCAAACGACCAAACATCATTTCCAGCGATACAATCATAGTTCTACAAAAAGATTGATTAAATCATATAGAAAGATTGAAATAGTATTTAAGAATACCTGAGGGAAGTTGGAAATAGATTGACCGAGGCACTGATCACCGATGTGGCCGATATACTGCCCATGGTGACAAAAAGCGAGGCTATGGCGACCGTGACCATCGCCGAGTTGGACCAATACATGCCGATGGATAGGCAGCCGGCACAGAACAGACCCAGGGCTACAAATTCGATACTATAATGACACCAAAATCCTTTGGGGATTGAAACAAAATGAGACTTACTCATAATTCGCTTTACGCCAACCAAATTCACCAGAAATCCAGCCACCATGTAGGCTACCAGACCGGCGGCTGCCACAATCAAATTATTGGTATAGGTCGAGGGTGTTATATTAACTTTGCACACAACATCGGTACTATTGAGGGCAGCAGCTGCCAATTGTTGTTGAGTCCGATTGACACTGTACTCCAAAATGCTGCAAATGCTGGTTGACTCGGACTGGTGTTCCATTATACTCTGGTACTCGTTGATGGAGGCGAATAGTTGTGGCAGCCACAGGCGCATGGTGTTCTGTCTACAAATATGAATACCTATTTTAGATAATAATTGGTTTTTGTTAACTGATTTAACTTACCCTAAAAGTACACAAAAGTTGAGGAGGTAAACCCAGAGGGAGAGACCCAAATAGGGCTTGCTGAAAAGTGGCCGAAGCTGGGAGAATCCTGAAGGTTTCTTTGCTGGTTTCGAACCCTGCTCGGCATCCTGATCCTTGATTTCATTGGTTTTGATTTCAGCTACAATTGAACCTTCTTTGTGTTTCTTAACAGGAACTATAACTTCGTTGGCCAAAAGTTTGATCTATTTAAAAGGAGAGTTATTGGATATTCTTTCTACAAAATCTTAAGAACTCACTGGATAATTATCCTTTGGTTTGCGGGTATTCAAATGGTATATAAACTGAAAGGCGGCCATGGCCTCTTCATTGCGTCCTTTGGACATCAGGAACTTGGGACTCTCGGGAAAGAAAAAGAATAGCACAAAGCTGAGAAAGCTTGGCAGGGCGGTGACGGCAACAAAAACCTGCCAGGACGTAACTGAAATCAAAAACAAACAAAAAACATTCAAGTTAATTATAGTTGTAATCGGTAGTGTTTGCTTTTCGTCTGGCAAACAAGTTCTGGGAGGCAATAATTGTTGATATTATCCAATAAAAAAAATCTAAACTATCATTATCTCGGATTGTATAATGTAATTTGATCTTGAATTATAAAATCTGATGCCACACGACATTCGTTTGGGGGATGGGGCCTCCAAAATCCAAAATCTGCTTGAAATGGTTCACTTGATTAGGTAGCTTATCAGATATCCGATTATCTGATTATCTGATATCTTTATCACTTAACTAGAGTAAGGTAACGCACCCTCGAGACTTACGCGATAGGTTCCAAACTTGAATATCCCAGTCCTGGGGCAAAATCAGCATGGCCAAGCCTGGTAGAGTCAGAGTGGCGATGGAGAACATAATGCCCACGATCATCATTATCCTCTGGCGATGCTGCCGGCCATGAAGCTCCGTCAGATACGTCATCATTACAGCAAATGGTCCACTCATGCTACAAGATTTGATATACAGTAGAGTTCAAAAGGTCGAGTAGTTGGTCAGGACTTACCAGAATCCTCCCAGATATTTGAAGATCATCAACTGCAGCACCGACTGGCTGAGAGCTCCTCCCAAAACGCACATTGTATCGGCTGCGAATCCGACAATCAGCAGGTTTCTCCTGCCCTTGGTATCGGCAATGTAGCCCCACATCACCGCCGAACTGATCATCCCGGCATAGGTGATCGCATTCAGAATACCCTTGTCCAGGAGGCTTAGTTTCAGATCACACTCGGCGCTGGGCAGGATGTAGGACATCGTGGAGGTCTCGTAGACGGTGGCCATGGCGGCAGGTACGGCGGAAATAAGCAGGAGGATGTTGAACATTCCGAAACCGGCGGCATCGATGGCTGTCTCGAAATCGGCAGCCGTGGCCACAGGAGGCGCGGCATCTTTCTGGCTGGGATCTGTCTCTGACTGCTGCTCCGCCAGATCCCCGATCTTGGGCAGCTTGGAGTCACCGGATTCCTCGGTAGTCATCGTGCTTATTGCTTGGATCGCCTTTGCCAACTGAAGTCTGGGAACGGGGCGGTTCCGTTATATCTTACCGCCTGGCTGGGTGGCTGGCTGGCTGGGTGGCTGGGTGGCTGGGTGGCGTTGGGGCCTCAAATCAACCCTGTTGACAGGGGAAAACAAGCGATGACGTTAATCTGGCGACTGGAGATTACCCTGTATGGGAGATATCATTTTCGGTTTATTTGGGGTCAATTATGGTAAACGGAGGTTTCCGTTTCGAATGGTGATCTTAAATGCTTATAATAATGACCCCAATCGTTTATCTATTACCGTAACCCATTAAATCTCTTGTAATCCTTCTGGTTTATTTCCTGTGAAAGCTGAAAGCCTCCTGTAAAGGGGACTAAACCCCCCACAACCCCATACTTGCTCATTCAGCCCTGCACTGGCTGACCCCATCGATTCACCTGCACTGGCTGACCCCATCGATTCACCCTTTCGGTGTTTGGAATCTCATCAAGCCCTTCTATTTGGGCTCAAATGAAAACAATTAAACTCCCTCTTTGTTTATTCAGTCGTTTATGGGTCTCCCCATCATCGCCAGAATCAGATTTAGAACCAGGTCCGGAGCATCATCAACCGTATCCGTATCTGTATCAGGCACCTCGTCGTTTGCGATCACTCCACGGCCGGCTGTCCATGCGAATGGAGCGGCTTTATGGCCTCCGTGTTTTGGCTTACTGATTTTTCTGTTTACTCCGAAACGGACACGTAATACCCAGATGGGGTATATTGGGTTTTGGGGCTGCAACTGGAGATACGATTTATGAATGACTGAAAAAAAAAAAACTACTTTTAAGGGCAATGAATCATAAATGTAATAAGATGCTTTCCCATCTGGTAGTAATTACTATGGATAATAGTTAGGGAAAGGGAGAGTATTTATATTTCAATACATTATTTGTGTTTCTCAACTTTGGATAGAATTATAATAATTCGTAACCCTGAGTATTGGGTATCAAATAGTCGGCTTTTTGGCTTTTAGTTTATGACCTGCACCTGTTGTGGTTGCGGCTCCTATGACGACATGGCAGCACCTCGGTGATTTACGCCCAGCACCCGACTCCCGGCTGCCAGGTCCTCTGGACCCTCGGTTTCCATAACCGTTTACCATTTGCATCCATCGGTTGGCAGTTTCCAGCTTGGCAACCGAGGGTGGTGGCACCCGCATCCGCATCCGCACCCAGCCAGAGCCACGTTGTCGTCGTCATCGGGCTAAACTAATTACGATGATTACGGATTATGAGTCGGTTTCCCAGCAAAACTTTTCGGGATTACGATTACTCATGTAGGAGCTTAGTGCTGTGGGTCTGGTCTGGCCTGGTCTGGTCTGGTCTGGATTCATGGCGATGCGTTTCGTTTCGTTGGGTTTCATTTGGCGTGTGCTGCGATTTCTTTGCGTATAATTTGTGGAGGGGCCGGCACAGTGAAGCTTACACAAATAGATCATGATTTGATAGTAATTAAAAGGTATTAACATTCATCTTAACCCTGATGGAAATGTGTGCCTTTGAGTCATAGCCTTGAATAACAATGAAGCTCGTTAGTAAACAGTTCTTGGAAAGAAACGCAAAATTTAAATTGCTGAAAGATAGACCTGGTGATAGGGTTTCTATGATTTCAATTAAAGTTCTGACGAATCCCGAAATTTAATTACAACTCAAGCCACTCCCCGCCCCCATCATCTCTAGCCATGCCCATGCCCAGTGGCCATAAAATAAAATGACGAAACCCCCGCCAACCAAACCGGAGAGATACTGGAATTTTTCCACGCTACAATTTGTTTAATTTCATCAGCTGAGGATGCTGTGAATGCTGTGAATGCTGTGGATGCTGTTTGGTTTGTATATTATTCGCGGATGCTCGAATGCTCGGATTCTCCGGGGGCACCTACGGGTTCGAGTACGGGCGTGGCAAATCTACGCAAATTTCTTTACGCTATTATCTAAGACAAACAGAACTGAACAGGAGCGAATGGCGAACGCCAGAAACTTTTTCACCTCCCACAATCGCAGAGTCGTAGAGTCGCGGAATCTCAGTATCTGGGTTTGGGTTTGGGTTGACGAAAGTGTCAAGGGGAGAGAAGGAGCTGGCCAAGATGGCAAAGATGGCAAAGATGGCCAAGATGGGGGAGTCGCTGTTAACGGCTTTGCCTTTTGGACAGCGTCACAACTTGGTAACAAATTGGACTTTTGTTTGTGTTTGTTAAAAGGCTTAATTTGTTGTGCTTTCGGTCTGGCTGGGGAAACATTATGAGAGGCTGTATGGCAGGACGGGGCAAGGGTTAAAGTGCTTCAAATAACTTGACGCCAACCGATGTGTGGGTGGATGGGTGTGTGTTTTGAGGTGTGTTCTGAGCCAGCCAAAGGTGTATATGCTGAGGTGTGCGTGTCTGTCTAAATCAAGCTCAAACAATTTCAACTATTTGAATTGTCGGAGGGAAGGCATTAGAGTGCTACACTTCGCGAAATACTCCCGACATCAATGGGTGATCATTTAATCGGGCTGTGATTCTGTTGTTGATACGTGAATTAAAGTGATTCATAAAAAAAACGAACGCGGGAGTACAGAATAAACAAACAATCTTTTTTTGTCTCTTTATTTAATAAGCAAATATTTAAGGCGAGATAAACCCAAAGGCGGTTGCTATTTGCTTTATTAATCAAACATTTCAACGCCTTTTTCTTCACACAACTCGGCCAGTGGAAATTCTTTTCGAAATAAAGGGAAATATTATCAGGTTTGGAAAGGTTTCTAAAGGAGATTGGGTATTATTTTTATAGATTATAGATTTCTACAATACTTTAATCTTTATTATAGATTTTTAACCCTTAAAGAGGGTTTAGTTTTAATGTAAAAAACCTCAAAAACCCGTAAGTTTGTATCTAAGATTGAAACCTGTATTTTAGATAGAGTTTTCTCTCAGTGTAGCCCCCACGCTTACGCACAAACACTGCCACACACGTGCCTAGTTGCATGTGGCACTCAGCTGCTAACGACGTGCCCAAGTAAATGTCAAACTAATGCCCAAGCTCCGCACCGCAGGAGCCAGGATGCCAAGCCACAAAACCCACCTGCACTTTCATCTTCATCTCCTGCCTCGCCGTTACCGTTACCGTCGCCGTTGTCCTTACCACCATGCCCCACCATTCCACACTTACCCTACCCTGCCCCTCACCTCATCTAAAACGTACCATTTCACCGCAAACTATCGGCGGCCATAGCCAACTCAATAATGTAATGTCCCTCATTGGCGCTTTAAGTTTATGTTCGCATGTACCGCACTGTACCCGCCCTATTCGAGGACTCGGGGGGAGTGGGGAGCGGAGGATGTGTGGGTGTTGGCAGCTAGAGATGAACTTTGGCAGCATTTTGGTTCTAATGAGGAATTCGGTGGAACAGCGACTAAGCTTTTATACCCTTTAATATATATTTTGGGATATAAGAATATCTCTTTATATCCTAATTCTTATCTGATCTTTAAGCGGAATACCTTAAAAGATTTCTGAGTTAATTCCCCACGAATCTGCATCAAAAATTTTAATCCCCAATCATTTTTCGATTTTTACCGAGTTTTTTTCTGATGGAACCCCTTTCTAAATCCATGATTTCCAAGTATTTTCATATATGGCCCCTTACCATGGGTATATCTTCTGTATTTCTGATCCGATTCTTGCGCGGGATACCTTAAAAGATTCATAATGCAATTCCTTAGCAATCTGCATTAAAATCCTGGCACAAAATATTTTTTCGATTTTTTATCAAATTTTTCTGATGGTTCCCCTTGAAAAATCTGAAAATCGAGAAAATGCACTTTTCGGCCCTTTCGAAGACCATATCTTTGTCAGTTTTCATCCGATTTTTTAACAAAGTACAGATTTGGAATCTCGGATCGATTCCCTATAAATCTGCATTAAAATCCTGGCACAAAATATTTTTTCGATTTTTTTTTAAATTTTTCTGATGGATCCCCTTGAAAAATCTGAAAATCGAGCAAATGCACTTTTCGGCCCTTTCGAAGACCATATCTTTGTCAGTTTTCATCCGATTTTTGAACAAAGTACAGATTTGGAATCTCCGATCAATTCCCTATAAATCTGCATTAAAATCCTGGCACAAAATATTTTTTCGATTTTTTTTAAATTTTTCTGATGATGCCCCTTAAAAAATCTTAAAAATTTCGTATATGACCGCTTTCCAGGCTTGTATCTTCACCAATTCTTATCCTATCCTTAAGCGGAACCCCTTAAACGATTTCTACATCGATTCTCTAATAATCTGCACCAAACAAGTTGCAATATTATTGCTAATTTTTAAATAATTTCATAAAAACATTCTTCCTAGTAGTCCTACCTCACACTGCCATCTCTAAGGGAAATCCCCGCCCTTAACCCGTTGTAGGTGGAAAGTTTTCATGCAATTTATTGCATTTAACGGTCTCGAACAGTTAGCGACAATCCAGGTGCCCCGAGCAGGTGTGTACGACTAGCTGAGTGAGATTTTGTGTCGTGTGCCGTGTGCCGTGTGCCGTGTGCTGGGGAGAACATAATAGAACAGAGGTGCCGACGCCAATGGGGTTGGTCCTTCGGAAATCTATGGCTGTTGGCATGTAAGGGAGGTGCAGAAGTGTTGGGGAGGGGGGGTGGGTTTCCGGTTCCGGTTCCTGCTGCTTTTACCAGTGAGTAAGCGAATTAATGCGTGGACTATTAGAGCTGGCATCGCGTGTTTTAATTTACCTTTTAGCTTGTGTCAGGAAAAACCACTTACCATTTACCACTTGCCACTTGCCGTGTTGCCACAACCTGTTGCAGGATGTCTTGAAGGCAATTGCCATGTCGCTCCGCCACCCCACAATCCAACCCACAATTCCGCTGTCAATCAAGCATTCAATCAATCATCGAACAGAGATGACAGCCGCCTAATTGGATGGTTAAGAAACTTGGCTTTAATCGCTTAAATGCCAGTTGCCAGGGCCAAGAGTCTGATAACTTTATCGAAGTCTCCTAATCAAACTTTATGCCCAACGGTCGATGTTCTCGCCTCCCTCGATGTCCTTTCCAGTTGCATTTTCAATCCACGTCGGTACTTGAAGAAAATTCTCTCTTATTTTATAATCTCTAATTTTTAAATTCTTCTATATTTGTTTGGCTTTGTTTTCTGTGTAACATTCTGTGTTAATTTCCATAAAAGTTTGATTGACATTCAGCCAGAAAGGTGAAAGCAGATGAAAGACTTTCTCTTCTGGGAAAACATTTTCATTATAATTTGAGTTGCAAATTAAACGCTTTTCTATTGATTTGAAAAAAAATTAACAATCGAGAAAAGGAGATTTTTTTCCAAAGTGTGCCGACACTTTGTCCTTCCTCAGAGTTGTTGTTTTGGTTGCACAAATGAGCTTAGAAGGATGTTCCCCAAATGCATCCGTGTATTTCTAGGAGCATCTAACGGTGGCGCTAACGGTTAGCGGTAACAATGCCAGCTAACGGGGTAATCGGCGGTAATGTTCGCCCAAGGCTTAGCTCCCTGCTCCGTGTCCTGCTCCTGTGCTGCTCCTGCTCCTGCTCCTTTGGCTCTCGCGGATGCATCACCTCGTCCTTGTCTCCAATGGCTTCGCCATTTGCATTTTCGTGCATTTTGTGCTTTCCCCAGTGTCTGGCTTCCCCTATCCTGTCACGCAATTTGCACGCACAAGGATGGAAGCACTGAAAGAAACGAGATGTATATAATATTTAGAATTATTTTTAGTAAATATATCCAAGGAAGTTTTCTTTGTTTATAAGGAAAGTATATGAAAAGTTATATTAAAACCTAATAATAATATCAATGTTTTTGTTCTGTGTAGCAATGAAACGCGCAAAAGCGCGCTACACAGAATGTGGCAACACCGCCACAGAGCTAAGCCGTGCCACATGCTAAATCCTTTGTGCCTTTAATTTGTTATTGTATTGGCGTGCCAAATACCTCTATCTCCGTTGCATGCCACCTCTGCCCCGTCTAGCTCTCTACCATACCACCTCCCCCTCTTTATCTTTCTATGCACCCAAACCCCGTTCCCCGCTCCTCCTTTGCTTTTCCCCCCTTTTTTTTTTTTGGGTGGCCACTCAAATTTTGTGCGCTGTTGTTGTCGTGCGTCCGACCACATGAGGCATTCCGGCATTCCTGAATTTCTCCCCCAGTCGCCTCCTGGTCGCCTCCTGGTCGCCTCCTTTCCGCCTTTTTTCCGTCACGCCCGGACACAAGAAACTGTGCAAAATTGTTGGGGCCACCGAAAAACAAAAGGCAGCCGGTCCTGGCCAAAAAACAACAATTACACCAACAAGGCATAACAATGGACGAAAAAACAACAACAACAGCACAAAAAAATACACTCCGAAACAACAAGGCGGAAGGCGGGGGAGGAAGGACAAAAAACATTTACAAAAACAAAACCCATTGCCGCCAAACGCACACACACAGGACATGTGTGCGGTGGGGAACAGGCGACAAAAGCGTTGACTTCGTAAAGGATTAAGCTGGGTTCCTGGGAAACGATTATATAATGTAAGCCCTTTGCTACATTTCTATATCAAGTATACGCAGTGTGTTACAAAAGGTGAACTAAGCTTAATGCTTAGTTCATCTCGGAAACCTTTGAGTTTTACAAATAATACATAACATTTATAATGAGGTTATCTATAGTTTTGAAAGGATAATAAGTCTTCTGCGAATGGGAAATATTACTAATATTTTAGGAAGAGCTACGAGAAATACAATATTTTCACATTATTCCTTTCAATAAAGGAAACTTTTATAATATTAAAGGTTAATTTTCTTTAAGAAAAAGTCTAGGAACTTGTACTAAAAAGTATAACATAAAAAATATTACGTATACGCAACGTATACCTACTCGTATCTTCGAAATCTCAACAAAATGCTTACCATTATATAGAATTATATAGATAATATAGAAACTATATATTAGAACCTATAGAAAAAAGGATAAAGAAATTCAAAGGATAGGTTGCTCTCCGCCAAAAAAAAATTACTCATACGCCACGTAGGCCAATTAAAAATATTTATTAAAAGCTAATTAAAAAGCATAAAATTTCGAAATAAATATGGTATGGTTGTTGCTTCTTGGATTATATAAATATTTCTTCAAGTGTAAAGCTTTTGGAGTTTTGGAAACTTTTGACATTTTGGTGGGATGATGGGTTTTTTTTTTTTTTTTACCGCTCTTCCTGCATGTTTATCAGCTCATCTCTAATGAAACGTTATGTTATCCCTCGTCCCTCCCTCGTCACACGCCCCTGCCTGGTTTTCCGTTATATCCGGAAAAACTTTTTCCACCAAAATGCGTTGTTGATGGCAGCAGCTGACGCCGTCGTCGTCGCCACCGTCGCCGCAGCCTTTAACCGCCCACGCACATTTGCAGCGCCGAGCTTCATTAGATGCGCAAATGAACAGCAAGTGGGGGCGCCCCCCCCCCCCCTCGAGAGGGCGTGGCCGGGTCCTGTGGCACTGCCAGCAAAAATTACAGGAAAGTTAGCCAATCACTCGCTAATCAAGAGAATTTCTTTTGAAGTTTTCAGTCAAATTTTATGAAAACTTTTACACTCAAATAAATATTATAAAGTTTATTTAATAAGAGAAAAGGTAAAAAAAATATTTTAAGATATTCATTTTTAAAGGATACTTGAAATATAATTATTTTTAAGGATTTTTTAAAGCAAATTAACCAAAAAAAAGCCTAAAGAAGAGGTTATTATATAAAATTTTCAAATATTTGTATAATATATATTATTTTCCTTAGTGTTTGTGTGAATTTTCGCAGCTGGCTTTGGCCCTGCCCGCTCTTAACCCACTGCACCCGTTTAACCCTCTGCGACTGACTGAAAGCGACAGCATTTGGTGTTTGGTTTTGGTTTTATTTTTGTTGCAACTCTCTCGTCCGCCCCCCCCGACACAGGAGTGACCGTCCAGAGCTTAACCCTCTGCTGCCGGCAGCTTGGGGAAAGGATCTGCTGCAGAGTCGGGTTTACTTAGGTCGGGTTGCGTAGGCTTAAAGGCGGACCACCCCCCCCCGCCCATGTCCACTTCCATGTCCTTTAACCCACTGACACCGTCCGTAGTATTTGAAATCTGGCTTACCTAAACGATTTTTCGCTACTTTGCATTTTTGCGAAAACAACTGCATCGAAAGTTTTAGTCTCGTCTGATTTATTTCTGCATTGCCCTTAACCCTTAACCCTTAACCCTTTAAAGCCGCCAACACACCTATTTTGTGGAATGTGGACAGGGACATGGACAGGGACAGAGGAGACTGGGCAATCTGGCAGTTAATTGGTGCAGTTTTAGTTTCGGTTTTTGGTGCTGGTGTCGCCGCAGGGCTTTGTGTAAATGTTTCTGCCACATTCCGCATTTTCCTGCCGCACCCACACACCCACCTCTACACACGGCTCTACAACGAAAAATATATATACCATATATCTTAGTTTTGTATAAATAGAAGATTTTACCCCAAAAACCCAACACTGTGTAGTTGACACTTGAACACATGTGTATTTTTGTGTTGAGCTTAAAAGTTTAGCTTTCATGATGAAAGAGAGAGTTTTTACGGCTTTCTCCAACTGCCACTGCCACTCCCAGTGCCACTCCTACTCGTACTCCCACTTGTACTCCCACTCGTACTCCCATTGCAAGTGCCACTCCCCTTTTTAGAAAGGAAAACAAATAACACAATAACAAGTGCAAAACAATCAGCAGCCGAACGACTGAAAGACGTTGAATAATAGATGCAAAGATACAATTGGCATGAGACTCAGAATGGAAAACAGATAACAGAAACTTGGCTTCAAATAGACAGCCAAGTGCACTGCAAGAATTACCAATCGATTATTTCGATAGGCATTAGAAATTACAAGAAAAAGAAGGGAAAATATTATGAGAGGTCTATGGAAAGACTAGAAAGGTTTTTTTACGTTCAAGTCTTAAGGATTAAAAGGAATATCATAAAGCAATGCAATTCTATACTTGTTGTTATCGAAATTAATCGAACTCGAATCAATAATCAATCGATATTAATAAGGAAAGCAATAAGGAAACTTGTTTCATCGATAAATTCCGATAATTCCCCTTCTTTCCAAACGATATCTTTACTAAAAGTTGGTAATTAAAGCAATTACATAAAAAAAGACCTAATTAAACTATTTGAAATTGCTCCAATTGTATAAACGAGACAACTATCAACCCCCGGGTTTCTTTCACTTTGTTCATAAACTTTTAAATTAATACGGAAACTTGGAGTCTTGTCCTTCGGAATCGCCTGGGATTAGCCAGGATATTCATTTGACCCCCGTTGACCGTAAATTGCTTAAAAGTTTTTACACAACTTTCTGTTTTTGTTGCAAATTAAATATGCATTTTGAATGTGAATCCCAATCGGAATCCCTTATCCCGAAAGCATGTGCAAGTGTCAAGTTTTGTTAATTACAATGGAAATGGAATGGAATAATAATACATTTTGCGATGTCAGGACAAGTAACAAGTCGTTGGGTATTATTTAATCCATACAAGATGAGGGTTAACCACTTGAAAATATTCTTTTTTTTTTTGTCATTTTATGCTTCATTTTTGTGCGGTTTTATTTATGTTGTTTCTGTTTGGGACATTTTGGCAAATATTATTTGCAGCAAATGCTCGACTAATTGTTGCCTTTGCTTGGGTAAACCAAATGGGATTACCACAAACTCAAACACAGACTATAAAAATACATATATATATATATAGATATGATGGGATTTTGACCCATTTTGTGATTTAAGGACTCTGGCTTTCGCAACAATGGCCAAAGAAATGTTGCCTTTTGGCCAACAGTTTAAAGCCAACAATGGACACATTTTCCGCCTGCCATTTCTGCTTTTGGACCATAAAATATTTGATTTGTTATGGAAATTGCATTTGGCGTGCCAACAATGTACCTCTATTCCTATATATACATATTTATTGTAAAATTTTTCCACAAAATGCTTTCATCTCTCCGATATATTGGCGATAGCTACACTCTCTCTCTATTTGATTGTTGACTTTTATGTTAATTTCTCCATACAAGTATATATTTTTATGCAATCAGTGGTGAAAAGGGTAATAGGGAGATGTTCCATGAATTTTAATAAAATTACAGAGAACAGTAGAGGCCATCAGGGCCTTCATTGGCCATTTTTGTTAAACATTTGCGAATATTTTGGCCAACACGGAGCACAAATGATGATTCTTTTGTTTTAATTGAAATTTTTAGTCATTTTTAGTCATTTATTTGTATTTTATGTTATTTGTACATGACATTCAACGAAAATGATATCACAAAAAGGATTCTCTTGTTTTTCGGGGATATCTAAGACATTTTTTGCCAGCATTTTGTACAAATGTTGGAAACATTTTTGTTTAAAACTGGTTTTTAGATTGACATTTTGCCATCAAAAATGATGGCTTTTACCATTTTAAATTTATTTATTTCAGACAAAATACTTTCGCAACCAAAACCAGAAATAAAATCGCAAAATAATATTGACGTTTGTGAATGCAAATGAAAAAAATGCAAAAAAAAAATTCCGACCTGTTGCTGTCTGTTGCATTTTATTTGTGAATTTTGTAATTAATAAACTGCAATTAAATGACAATCCTTTCTGGTTTACGGGTCTAGAAAATGTTGCGTTTCTGGTCAAAGGCCATAACATTCTCGTCCTGAGTTCTGTCCTGCTTGGCTTCCTTCCGATTTGTTCTCGACTCGGCCATATGCATCCTGTGTCGAGTGTCCTGTGTCCTGTGTCCTGTCCTCTGCCCTGCCTCTGTGTGTGTCTGTGTTTGAAGTCCTTTCCGTTTCCAGTTAGTCGCATATGTGAAGATGGTCAAGTTCAACATTCAATTAGAATACATTACAGGCTCACTGACATGCAAACATAAACTGTCTGTCTGCAGGTCAGAGGTGGAGGTATAGAAGGGGGTTCCTAGGAGGGTTTCCTAGAGGATGCGGGGGTGTAGAGTTTTGTGTGAAAAACTTTCGACCACAACCGCACACACACTCCCATTCCTTTGCCCCTTCTCCATAGTTTTATATATTCATATGCATATTTTTGCCAAGGATCTCTGCTACTCCCACCGCCCCTCTTTCAGAAAGTGAGCAATTGTCAAGGGTGGCCGAGGGGGGTTTCCACTTGGGGTCCTTTAAAGAGTCTTCCGAGCACTTTAAGTGGCCGACCACAGCCCCGAAAACCACTCCTCTGTCGCGTTTGCCAACTCGCATCTTTTGCTGGCAGAACATTTTCGCAGTTTCTGTTTCAGTTTTCCAGCCTGCGGTTGTACACTCAAAGAAAAAAAGGTTATTGGGGAGAAAATATTAAAAATTTTAAGCTTAAGAAAAGATCAAAACCATTAGAAATATTACCAATCAAATTATTAATTCTAATAAAGAATATGGAAGAGTTTTTTATGCTTATTATGATGAAGTATATTTATGTGGTACATTACAAGTAAGCGGCGGCGGTAATAAATAGCTTAAACCATTGTTTATTTTGTAAAAAAAATATAAAATTAGGTTTTAAAGTTATTTAAAGGCTTTTTTAATACAAGAATTTCCTTCAAAATATTTTAGAAACCCCTACAAGCTGCTCCAATTTTTCTTCTGTATCCTTCTAACTTCTCTTTAAAAACTTGGGGTATAACCGAGACTGCCTTGAATTTGCATATAATTTAGGCAAATCGTTAAAGGGTATACCTGAGGCTCTTTACACTTCTCCTTTCCATTCGATCCCGATCCTATGCCTGCTCCTGCTCTTGGCCTCAACATTTTTATGACCAACACAGCCTGCTGCTGCCTGGGTTTTATGACTTTGTTATGAAGTTTGTTAGGTGTAAATTTGATGGGCTACGAGGTGAAGATTACGGGGCAAGGATACGAAACAGATACGGATACGGATACGGAGAGAGTGAGAGAGAGTTGGGGATCCAAAAACTATAATTTTGTCGGTTCGGCACGCGCCACAAGCCAGCTTTTTCCGGTTTGTTTCTCATTTTTTTTTTTTGGGGCCCCAAAAACCAACAAAATTCATGCAATTTCATATTCCCACGCTCGTTCTACGGAGCTTAATTGCCAAGTCGCAGGGAACATAATTTATGGCCTGCCAGGCCGAGTTATGAGAGACTGACCTACCAAGTACCGAGAGAAGGAGCAGATCCGGAAAAGGAACTGGAGAAGGGAACTGAAACCGGAAGAGAAAGCAAAGCACCCGCACACCACCACTGACAGGACCCGGCAAATTGAATACAAATTCGTTTACAACTAATTAAGCAAAAGGCAGTCGCTGGAGATGATATCAAATACCCCTCGAATGTCCATCAAATATTGAGCGATTAATTCGATAACTTTTTATGAATCAAAGTTAAACAGGAACTCCTGATTCTTTTACAAGAAAATGTGTTCTTTGTATTCCAAAGACTTCTTTTCTTAACTCCTTCATTAACGATAAAAATCGATTAATTCGATAAGTGTTTGTTTAAGAAAAACCCGATTAATTTTCGATATTTAACGTGACATCTCTAGAATTTAATAGCCTAGAAGAACCCAGTAAGGAAAAGGGGTATTCGGAAGACCAAACTCTGGCCACTCGTTGCTCTTTCCCAAAACTTTAATTTGGTTAAGCAAACATCGAAGGGAAAAGGGCCTGGAAAAATGGAAAAGAGCCAAAAATGGTCAACAAAAAAAGAGAGGTCCTGCAGGATGCACGATGCAGAAAAGTTGCCACAAATTGTTGCATTCCCATTCGTCGGTTGCTGCACAACAAAATGTTTCCCTTTTCACGCCCACACACAGACACAATTCTCTCTCAAAATTTCACAGGATCTCCTCGGGGGACATTTCACTTTCCTGATTGGAATAAGGTACAAAGGATATTCCATAATGTAATGCCTTCTGTCCCACAACTGGGCCGAGATGGGTCATCTCTACCCCAATTTTTTTTTTTTTTATTTTTTTTGCCACAACTCTTGCCTCTTGCGAATCCCGAATTCCGAATCCCTATCTCGCACTCTTCACTTTCTCCTTTTGACGGTTTTTGCTGTGCAACTTGTGGCAGTGACAGTTCGCACCTTCCTTGGCGTCCAGACGACGACGAGTTCAAAGGAAAATTCCTTCCCCCAGCTGTGTTGCATTTCCACCATTCCCAAATGTCCTGTAGAACCAAGAATTAAAAAGAAAATATTTCACAAAAAAAACTGATGGGTTTACTGCAATTTGTTGAGTTAATACAGAAGGAATTTCTTTTTACTTTTATTTCAAGTTTTCCCTCGCTTTTCGCCAAGGAATTTAATCTTTTCGGAGCTGTGAAAATTATTGCTCATAAATTATGGCTTAAATTAGTTTTTTCCGAACTTTAGGCTGTCAAACAGAAAAGTTTTTCCTTCTTTTTTTTTGCATCATTTATTATAATAATTTTAAGTTTTTTCACGCTTTTCCCTGCGAATTTTCTTAATAACTAAAAGCTGGTAAAATTTCTGCTTGAATTTCCTAAGATTTCTGTAATTCTTAGCACTCTCCGTTGTCCTTTAAGATCCTTCACTTAAAGATCCTTGCACTTTTGCCGGCGTTGATGCATCCTGATGGTACCTGATACCAAAAAGTCCTTAGACACTCGGTGTCCTGCAGCCTGTCGGGCTGTTATGTTTGCTTTTTAAGCGCCTGCTAAACGTTTCGACTTGTCGTGACCCAACAGGCAATAAGGACATCAGGACATCAGTGGCGTTGCCGCTCTATGCTGTGCCATGGAGGATTTTATGGTCTTCAATAATAATGACAAATCGGTTTACCCACAACACGTATGTGTGTGTTTGATGGTGTGTGTGTGTGTGTGTGTATGTTTGTGTCAAAGGACGAGCATGAGGACGAGGACGAGGACGAGGACGAGAGGACTTTCACATCACGTCCAGTCACAAAATGAGTTCATAAAGTCCAAAGGCCAAAGGCCCTAAAAACGTGAATCTCGGTGAGAGCTATAAAAGTCGAAAGATATAGTACGGTTATGCCTTCTTCATAGAGTGGGGCGGAGGGCGGGGGGCTTATAGCCAACACACATACACACACACAGGCAAACACATACAACTACAAACATCCAAAATACAAAAGTCATTCATGAATTTTTGACAGGAAACATTCGGTCGAAGGGTTTTTCGGGCCAGAGACAGGATCAGGGACAGCGGCAGGGACTGGGAATGGGCCTTTCTAGGCCGGCGAGTCCTGATAACATTCACGGCCCACTGAGCAGGCCAGTCTAGTCGCATATGGACCAGGCCAAAAGTACCAGAAAATGGACCAAAAATTGCAGAGAAAACCAAAAGAAATACAGGACTAAAAAATCTATTGAAAAAGTTGACAAACTTGGCAAACATAAAGGAGTATTTCTAAGCTGAAATTATTATTATTAAAACTCTTTATTAAGCTTTAATTTCTTTCTATTTATTCTAGATTTCTTTTGATTAAAAAAAAAAGGATTCCCTGGATTGGAAACTTCAACCTGGTAAGTCATATTTTTGCATTATTTGAAGTTTCCTTTTGCATTTCTGCTGCCCTGCTCCTTGAAAACCAATTTGTCTCGCCTTGGCAGTGAAGCCCCAATAAGACGACCCACTTGTGATCACTCATTTTTCAACGCCCTAAAGCCCCAAAAGGGAGAGGGCGGGGCTCTGCGGGGTTCTGAGGGGGGTCTAAGGGGGTCTGAGGGCTATAGCCATTCAGTATGTGGCATTAGCATGTGTCTTGGCCTGACAATGTCAAAAACTGTTTATGCTTCAACGCCTTTGCACAGTTTTCACAGTTTTCCACACAATGGAGCCAAATCATGGCCCCACAACACACCACGCCCCCACACCATATCACGCCCTTTGCATTGTTTGGGTGCCAATTCCCTTCTTCCCTTATACCCCCCTCGTGCTTCCTATTTTGGGAGCCTCGTATCCTTCTCTGTTTGTTACTGGGTGTTGGCTTAAACACGATATTTATTGGCTCACCACACACCCTACTACACAGGACTCGCAGGACTCACTGGACACCCAGACAGTGGTCCGAAAACCGGACTCAAGCGGACTCATCCGAACCGAACTGAAGCGAGATCCTTGCTAGTCAACGCAACTTTTCACATCTGACATCTCAATGATGGCTCCTCGCTTTATGGTACCCTATTAAAGAGAGGGTATTATGGGCTTTACAATGTGTTTGGGAAATTTATAAACATTCCAAAAAACTATGCAGGAAATTCTCTTTAAAGACTCTTCCTTAAACAACAAAGAAGTTTGGTAATAAAACTACAGAACTTTGTCATTTTTAATTTGAAAAAGACGTCAAAATTTAATGAATTTAAACAGTTTTTTAATCAAGTATAAAATAATATATATCCCAGGGTATCACCCTATCGGCTATGTAAATTTTCACCGACTTTTTCCTGCTTTGTTTTACGCTTGACACGGCAGTGACGTCCCTTTAGTACCCTCGCCAGGACCTTCCCCCTCCGGCAATATTGCACTCTGGGAATGCCAATCGGGGTCCCCAGTCCTCCTCCTCCACCCCCCTAGAACCTAGTGACACACATACACAATCATACATATTTGCAAATGGGTTTTGTTACCCGCGAAACGTCCTTCCTTATATATGTCTGTGTGAGTGTTATTTTTTTTCCCAGGATTTTTTTCCGGGGCCTCGGATGATGGATGTTATGCAGATGGATGATGGTGTCCGACCAGGCCACTATCGCTTCTGATGCTTCTGATGCTGCCACGAGTAGCAGGCAGGACTATCAGGCAGAGCAGGCAGAGGACTAGCAGGCAGGACTCGCGGCCAGAAGCCATGGCTAAGGGTCATGGACAGCTGTCACAATGTGTATGGCAGTTTGTCATTCGTTTGCCAGATGCCAGCAAAAAGGATGTTCACTTTTCGGTGTCCGAATGATCTGTTGTGGCGGAAGTGCCTAAGCCTGTTATCGATAAATTCATCGATCGAAGTGGGGGAGCTAAAAAAGCAGGAGCTAGACCAGGAGATATTGGATGGAAAAAAGAGAGTCAGGAAAGCACTTTATGACTTTTTAGAAGTTCATATATTCTGGTTCAGAACTAAAAGCTAACATATCGATTTTATCGATAACATTTGTTTAAGGATACTTTTCCCATAAAATTCCCTTTTTTATTGTATCGTGTATTAAATCATTAAAGCTTTAAGTATCAAGTCCCTTGACTTCCTTATCCTGCCTTAATACCACCGCAAAATACACAAACAATCGAAAGTCAAGCATTATAATTTATTCAAGTCCATTATCAAACCTTTTTTTACGTTGATTAATAATTAAATTTTTGCCCCTAAGCCCCCTTGGTGCTAATGTGTGAAGTTGAAAATAAATTAAAGGAAAGGAAACTTGGGTTAATCTGCTTTTTGATTTCAATTAATTCTATAATAGCACTCACTGTGCATTGTTAATTGACTTTTATTGATGGCACTTGTTCAATAATTATTATCGATAATTGTGCAATTTTCCAGGACTAAGCATAAATGTCAATCGGCAATCGTTGAGACTTCAATCAATTATCGGGTGGAGAGTGGAGTGATTGGGTTTTTGGGTCAGAGTGCGATTTGTGAATGCCTTTGGGCTTTTGTTAAAGAGCCAGCCTCCTGTTGGCTCCTGTATCCTTCGTCCTTTTTGTGTGCGTGTGTGTGTGTGTGTGTGGGGGGGGGGGTGGTGTGTTTGGTGCCATTTTGAGCCGCTTTGTCGCCTGCTTTTCAGAGAGTATTTATTGTGGCTTGTGAATCTTTAGTCATGGCTGGGAGAATATGGCGATAAACATGTCTGTCCTGGTCTCGGTCTGGGTCTGGGTCTGGGTCTGGTTCTGAGAATCAGCCTGTGTCCTCCCCTCACCTTACCTCGCCACGCCACGGGTGTCCTGTGGCAAGGACACTTGCCTGTAACCACTGGGAGGACAAAATGTTGATGTTGATAACACATAGTTACCAACATAATACATACTTGTCATACTTGCACTCGCATATCATTTGATTTACGCTTTCTGTCGCACTCCAAAGTGATATATGCTTTTGCCACGCCCTTGTTCATGACCCCTGACCCATCCGCCCATCAACTCTGCTCCTCGTCTCCCTTCTCCTCCTGCTCCTTCTGCTGTTTGCCATTAATCTGGCCAAATGGCAATGTATTCAAACATTTCAGTTTCGGACTTTATGGCAGTATCAGACATAATTGAAAGTCCATCACCAGCGAGTTGGCGCTCCTACTATGGCGAGATCGTTAAGAGATTTTGCTTGGGCTTTAAAGGGTTAAAGGTCGCGAGGGGCGATCGATAAGTGGGCTTCGAATGGGGGTCCTCGAAAGGAGGTCTCGAAAGGGGCCTCGAAAGGGGCCTCGAAAGGGTGCCTTGAGAGTCCTTAGAAGTCTGTGAGGTTTCTTAGGAATCACAATAAAAAGCGGCTGAGATTTTAGTTAAAAGGTATTTTTAGATTGTTTTTAATATTATAATATTTCCAATTTTATTTCCCAATTATTAATATTTAAATATTTTATAATTTAATGAAGGTTTTTTTTGTTAGAAATATGTCTTCTTATATTCCTTTGTTACAAAAGGTTTTTCTTCTAAAACTTTCGCTTAAATGTTTCATTTCAAATATATATTTCTTTTTTAAATTTCATAATGATTTTTTGGAATTTTTGAGGCTTTCTTTTTCGCTGTTTTTTTAACGTAGCCCTTGGGGGGAGTCTCTTGTAGTCACTTCATAAACTGATTTATCTCACAAATAAGGACAAAATCAATTTAGCAATCCCACGATGTCAAGGCAGGTTGCCACACACACACACACCCAGGAACAGCCACACACAGATACAAACTCACAGTTAAAAGAATTCAAAAGGATACACGGATAGAAATCCAGATGAATGGGCCATATCCATGCAAAAGGACATATGTAGGAAGCCATTTTCAGTTAAAGTGGCAATACGATTTGTATTCTTTATGTGTATGAGTTACAAGAGTGTGTGTGAGTGTGTGTGTGTGTTTGTGTGTGTTGCAGGATGTGTTTATGTGTTAGTTAGTGATCCCTGGGTCGGTCCCTGGGGCATGTATTGGATTTGCTTGTTGATTGGTTTGCAGTTTTTCGGAGCGCTCCCAAATGCTATTTTTTTCCCATTTTCAGTTTCAGTTTTTCTATGGAACGCTGATTATCCTTGCCAGGATCCAGCATGGAGCTTGCTGTTGCTGCTTTTTTTTCCTCTTCTCTTCATTTTTCGGGCAAACTCCGGCAGCTGACGCCGAGAGTTTAGTTTCATTTTATTGCATATTTTTAGGAGCCGGCACATGAATGTTATAGCCTTGCCTGTAATTTGTGTGTCAGTAGCAGACAGTGTTCTAGAGTTTGGGAGAGGAAGCAGACAGCAGACAGCCGACAGTCGACCGAGCAGCAAATTATGTAACTACACTTGAAATACAACTACACAATGGCCAGATATTATACCCAAGGATGTTGGCTGAATTTTTGGGGTGGCAGCGGGTGGATTACAGATTTCCATATATCCTGGTTCCCGGGGATGTGTGTGCGCATTATATTACCCGGGCTGGACCGATACTCACTCCGTTGTTGGTCAAAACAATACAGAGATTCGTCCATAACGAATCCTGGTAATGGCCAGTAAACGTACCTATATCCTTATGTCAGAATGCCCGAAATTTGGAAGCTTTCAAAATAGCCAATAACAATGATTTGAAGGAGGGTATTTTTAATCCAAATGTAAACTTTTCAGCTTTAAACTTTTTAATAGAAAATATTGAAGAGAGTTCAGTGTAGCATATAAGCCATATTGCTGAACAAACTGAGGCCATAAGATGGCTAAAAGCAAGTCTACAACCTGCATATGCTTGAAAGCTTGAGCAAAGGAAGGCCCGTGGGGCAGGCTCCATTCTCAAATCTGTTGGCAGGCTCCAAAGGGAAAAGTCGACAAGCAGGACGAGCAGGACGAGCAGGACGAGCAGGACGAGCAGGACGACAGCTTGCATAAATTCGTATTGACAGAGTGCGGAATGAAATCACTGTTAACTTCCATTCGCAGTTGGCAATTCGCTGATTCACGGATTCTCGGATTCACGGATTCACGGATTCATCGTCGATGTCTTTGTCAAAAAGTTGGCAAAACTGAGACAGTTTCCTCCAGGAGTTGCCTCCTCCACCCAAGTGAGCTCTGATGGAATATCTTTTTTCGGAAGAAACTTTCTTTCTTTTTTTTTTTATCATCTCTCAGCGGTTTTTTCACACGCTTCTAACTGATTTATCAATGAGGTCAACAATTGTTTAAGGGAATTGAATTCGTGTTTGTTTTTTATCGTATTTTTTTTTTGTTGGTTTGTGTGGCAATTGAGTTTGGTTTACCCTTGAATAACTCGCCAGATTTCTTGCCACTTCTAAATAAACAGAAGGAAAACAGAACCCATTGCCCCACCACAAAAAATATTCCACATACGCAGTGTATGCCTCAAAAATATAACGTATACGCAGCGTTGCCTTACTGTTTAAATTTACAAAAGCATTTTCTCTTTCAACGTCACACACGCTCTGCAAATATTATGTTTCCATCCAACCCAGTACCAGGAACAGGATCCACGCCTCCGTTTTTGTATCATTTTCAATTTTTGTGGCGAATTTTTAAAGTCCTTGCTGCATTTCTGCAATACAAGTACCATAAATGCTAAAATTATGAAGATTGCTTTTCAATGTACTCGTACGCTTAATATGCTTAAGTATACAAAGCAACAAAAAAATCATATATAATATATTGTATATATATATGTTCGATATTCGATATTATTAGTCGGTATAAAATAGTGAATGGCGAGCAACTCGTATCGAGGATAATGAAATTCATGCTCTGCCAACAGAAAATAATTTTCAATAGTTTCCACGCCATAAAATGCAAACAAAATGAAGCCTTCAATGGCAGTGGCAGTGGCAGTAGCAGTGGGCGGTAGCAGTGGGCAGTGGACATTGGGGTATGGCAGTGGGAGTGGCATTGGCGGGATACAAAAACAAATATCCAAATCAGTAAATAAAACCGAATGGACGCTGGCCGTCGGTCCGTCGAGGACAAAAACAAAGACCGCCAAGAGTGAAAGGCAAAAAAAAACAACATTAACGAAATCAATAATAACAATTTATAAATGTTTATTTAATAATTTATATTACCACTTTCCATCACACTCCCGGTTAGCAGCAACAGGATGCTCTGCAGGATGCCATGCCGGTTTGGATAGAGTCAGTTGGCAAAAGGATTAAGCGGAAAAATTATCTTTTGGCTTCCATTAAGCATTCATTATTATTCAGCACACACATTCGTTGACAAAATATCCATTAAACCAAATCCTTATCAAATAACAAGGATATCCTTGCCAATTAGTTGGCCAGACTCAGAACTCTTCCCATTCAAAACTCATTTGATTTCAAAGCCACACAAAAGTTTATTTCAATTTCAATATTTTCTCTGAGCTGTAACATAATCTTCTTTGGTCAAAAAGCAACTAGTTGGCTCTTCATTAAGTGAGATACAAAAATCAACCTACAAATCAGGGGAATACCTTGCATTCCATTGAATTAAAGATACAAAAAAAAAAGGAAGAATGTCCTTTGACGGTAAACCACATGTTGCACTCCTGCTCCCGCTTTGCTCTCTCTCTCTCTTATCCTTTAAGCTCAATTAACCACATATATTTATCCCTTTCACTTCCCGTTTGCCGTTATCATTCGACAGGACATTCAATGTTCGGTTCGCTTAAACTGTCAATTTCCTTTTGGTTTGTTGTTTTGGTTTTCTATCGTCACTCCTCGTCCTTCTCCTCTTTGTCCTTGTTCCTTCATCCATCTGCATCAGTCCTGTATTCTGTGTCCCGAGTCCTGAGTTGATGTATAAATGAAATTTTTGCAATTCGCCTGCCATGCAATAACAATTACGCGCTTAAATGGCATAAAATTTCTAAATAAATATATTGGCACTGCTGCTGCTGCAGTGGAAGCGAGACAGACTGACGGGTAGTGATTGAGTCCTGGAGTCCTGGAGTCCTGGAAGTCCGGACGGATGGCTGGCAAAGGCAAGGCTCAAGGGCTCAACGGATATTCAACGCAGAAGAAGTGCAAACAAAGAGACTGCCAATCCAGACTAGGGATGGCTTAGATTTAATATCGACACAATAATCGGCATCAATAATCGGTAAATAATCGATTTATTTCGATTAGAAAGGTAACTTAATGGGTTTTTTTTAAAGGAAATTCAAAAGGAAAAAGGATATTTTAAGGTTTAATGATAGAAAAAGTGTAGAAACTATAAAATATATAAAAAATTAAGGAGAAAACATGTTTATTGAATCTAAATACTATCGATAAATTCTAGAAAAAGTAAAAAATAAATGAAATCAGAGAAATATATCGAAATTACTAAAGTAAATCTCGAAAACTATATAGTTTCCACCATCTCTATCGAAAGTTAAGAGACTGCCAAGCCCAGGCCACTAAAAACCAGCTAACCTTTTTAGGAAAAAATCCAGTTAAAGTTTCTACAAAATCGATTGGCAACAAAAATGCACAAACCATGCAAAAGAACGGGAAAAAAGGACGAAAGGCGATCCGTAGGAAATGGAGTTTCGGTTTTCAATGCCGTAAAACTAATTTTGTGCACCATAAAGTTTTATGACAAATATTATGCTACTTTTTTGATGTTTTTTTTTTGGCAGTCTGTGGGAATGTCAAGAGCAAATCGAAAGCCTGACGAGAGGTCAGGGGGTCGTGAGTCGTGGGTCGCGGGTTGAAATGCTGTTTAAGCGGATTCTTTCCCTTTACACTCATATTTTAATAATATGGCATTATCCCAGCAAGGAGCAGGGTGGCGGGATTGGTAACTGGAAACTGGGTAACAGACTCCGGCAGCCAGAAATTAAACGAAATGGAACGAAAATAATATTCGCGAAATGGGAAAAAATTAATTTTCATTCGCACTTGAGGCGTGGAAAAAGGGAAAAGGATATATATGCCATCGGTTCATGCCACATGCAACAGATGATGGTACACTTTTCAGAAACAGGAGCAACTTTTATGGTCTTTAAACTCCGACTTTTTTTTATCGATATTATCGATTTTAAAAGGCTTTCAGTCTTGATTTAAATGTTTTAAATGAATTAAAATGTAAATAAATATTAAAAGCTAGAGTTATTTTAAATATAGGACCTCTTCTCCTTGTTTTAAGATCCCTTTTTGGTCTGAAAAACATAAAAGATTCCACTTTAACACAAAATTTTGTTGAAATGCAAGGTGTAGGTTTTTTGTTTCCTTCCTGTTTTTTATAATTCTCAATCAGTTCAGTCACCTTTTTTGTGGCAAGCGTCTCGACAGCAGGTGGCAGCTGATTTTATAGAAGGTTAATTTCCGCTCTCGATTCTTGGCATTCGATTCGAGTCTCAAATTCATTCAGTGGCATAAATGTGAGGCAACGTTTTATTAATTCTTTTTTTTTTTTTTTTTGCTGTTTCGCACTCCTCTTTGTCTGTCAGAGAAACTGTCAGAGTTTTCTGCGCCTCCTGGTTATGTCCTGGCCGTGTCCTGGCCGTGTCCTGGCTGTGTCCTGACTGTGTCCTGCCTGGTATGACTGTCCTGTATGTCCTTGTACTTTCCTGTTTCTGTACTGAATAGCGAAAATAATTGCGAATACATGAGAGTGTCATATTTCACTTGAACAACATAATATTTTTATCTCGCAGTCGACCGTTGTTTCGGTTATTATCTGTTTGCCAAGTACGTGTGTGGCAGGGTGTGGGTGGGTCGGTGGGTGTCCTTTCACCGCCATAATGAGAAGGCAACAGCAGCAGGAAACGGCAGCCGCCGCTACACTGAAAATGGCAGAAAGGCGCGCCTTTTCCCAAAAAAAAAAAAAAAACAACATTTCCAAAACTAAACATTCCTTTAAATATAATTCCCGAATTTTCCTCTAAATTTTCCATTAAAATTCCCCGTTTAAAATCCCCTTTAAAATGAATTTATCTTCACACATTATAAATTTTAACTTTGTTTGACAATCAAAATGCTGAATAATTAATTTGGAATCGAAAATTTCGCTTAAACCCAACCATTGTGCTTTTGTTTGTTTTTGACCTTGCAATTCGTGTTCGCTAATTAATTTGTAATTATGTATGTTAATGTGTTTGTAAGTAGCTCTATCGCCATCTCTATCTACGGCCAGTACTCTGTCCTGCTCTGTCTTGGCCATTTTTTTTGCCCTCTGGTCGCCGCAAACACTGTTCTTAATTTAATGAAAGATTTCGATTATAAATGTCATTACATTTGCTCTGTGCTGTCGCCCATTAAGTAGGGTGGGGCAAGAGGCAAGGCAGGGGGCGGGCAGGTGGAGTGGCAGGAGGCGGGGCAGGGGGAGTGGCAGGAGGCGGGGCAGGGGGATTTTGGCCAGAAAAAAATAAATTAATGTCATCAGGAATGCCAAGAGAATTGCTTTAAAGTCCTTTTTTCAATCCAAAGTTGTAAAAAAATATTGCACAACAATTTTGTTAATTAATTTAAGGATTGTAATTAATATTTCCTTATATAGTTCTTCCTTAAAAGTACCAATATCCTTCTTAATTATTTGAATGAGTGACAGGCAAAAAGTTTCTCTGGAACTGAACGGAAATATTCGCCGAGAAACTTTCGAGAAACGGATCCTGGGAACATACTCTTGTGGACAATTGAATCCATGGAAAAATGGCGGAAGAGGAGGAGTCTGCTGCAAAAGGATAACAGGAAGTGGGTGGACACTGTGAGCGGGGGGGGGGGTGGAGGGTAGAGTAGGCGGAACGTGTCCTTTGCATTATTAATGAGGCTCTGAAATGAGGCGTGCAACAAATTTAATTAAACTGCCACAGAAAATGGTTTGCCGAATGATAATGATGACGATGTGCGATGCGCGATTCTGGCCAGGCTTAGACCTACTTTCAGACAGTTGCAGGCTCAGATTTTAACCGTAAAATAATGAGAATGAGTCCTGCTGGAGGAAGGAGGAAGGAGAAAGAAGAACAGGAGTTTTTTAAAAAAGAATTACGCCCGAGGAGAAGTCCTGGGAGTTCGAATGGAAAATATATATCCGAGATGGTTAATTGTTTTTTTAAATATAAGTATTTTATTGCAAGTCTTTAAGGTCCTTAAAGGACAAGGAGTTGTCTGTTAATCCTAGAAGGATCAGGAAACTATATCCTATATTAAAACCCCGCAGGATTCTTGTTTTTCAACTCCTTGAAACAATATACATTTCCCTGCTCGTTTTATAGCGACTTTTCTCTATGTTTCGTCCTGTTTGAGGTTGAAGCCACTTGTTATCCTTCCTCCTTCTGTTATCCTGCCATAATTTAACGGTGCTTAATAATTGATGCCTCCCGTTCCCGGGTCCTGGCTAGTCAAGTGCCCCATTGAAGTCCTGGAAAGAGGGCGTGAAACCGGGGATGACAGGGGGGAGTGGCAATAAAAGTTTAACGATCGTTGTCCTGAAAACAAAAACAGACAACAACAAGCAAGGGTTAAGGCAGTTAACCGAAATTTAATGACTTGGCCGAGAGATGAACTTGGAAACGCGAAAAAAATAACAAAAAAAAAGGACGAAAAAGTAAAAGGATTATGATAAAGTGCCATAAATTGCCAGAAATTCAATTGGCTCTTCCAGCTGTAGTCCTTGCATGTCCTTGTGTGTCCTTTTTTATGGTTTTGTTTTGTCTCTTTTAATCGCCAATCAATAAGAAAAATTGCTACTTTTTAAGACAAGAATCTAGGTTTGTTTTTTTTTCGTTTTTTTTTTGTGGCTTTAAGAAGGTCCTTGCTCCTGCTGCGGGAAATATATGTTTGATTATTATTTCGAGTGGCTGATTGTTATTTATGGGAGGTACGGGCATGGGTGGAGGAATAGGGGCTGGTGCGTGCCCTGACCTTGCCCACTGTTTGGCAGCCCTGAAGGGGAAACAGTTCATTAAATAAACATAACCTCTCATAATGATGGCAGTTTGCTTCCAAACACACACATGGGCGCGCCTACGCACCTTTTGTTCCGCCCACCCCCTGTATCCTGCCACCTGCTTTCTGCCCCTTGCCACCTGCCACTTGCCTCCTGCCCTCTGACTTCTGCCCTTTGCCCCCTGTCGCTCCTCTACCGCCCTGCCCTGCCACCCCCTTTCGTTCCTGCCACTGCCTCTGGCATTCTATCATACACTTTTCCCCTTTTGGCATACACTCCACCAAATTTCTTAGTAGTTTTGATATAAAATATAAAAAAGAGTAAAAAAATGAGTAAAAAAATAAGAGAAAATTCCGTTAAAATTTGTCTATTTCCTATTCTCCATATTTTCTTGAAATTCTCCTTGATTAACAGTTTAATTTCTCCCAGTGTAGTGTGCATGGGAGAGCCAGGATCATAAAGCCAGTGAACAAGATATGGGGAAAGGACCTTTGGGGGGGGCGAATTATGTGTACCAGTTGCCGGGGTAACGGTGTTTTTTTTTGAGTGTGGGAATAGGGGAAGGGAAAGGACTAGGGGGAGGGGCCTCTTTCTAGGGGCCTGCAGCGGGTGAGGCCGGTGGGCGGTGGGCTGGAGGCTGCTGTGCCAATTTATGAGTGAAAGCTGCCTAAAAGCATGCAACACTTCTTTACACTTGCTGCCACGTGTGTGTGAGAGCGAGTCTTAGTGTGGGTGTAGATGAGTGTGTGTGTGTGTGCTGCTGTGCAAGTGTGTGTGAATCAATTTGGCGCGCTGCTTTTGTTTTCATTTCTTTTATAATTAATTGCATTGCTTACGGTTCCATGGATCTCTTTCTCCTTTTTTTTCCACCTCACCCCGCTACCACGCCCCCTTTCGTCACTTCCGTTTCGGGCTGCCACCCCCCCCTGCCACAATCCCTGTATCAAAGGGAATGGTCCTGCAGAGCGTCATTATTGGATCAAATCGTGCACAGACTTGTTTACACACACAATCAGAATCACAAGCTTATTCCGATCAAAGTGACATTTAATTAAAATCGAAACAAAAAAAAAACAAAATAAAAACATTAAAAAGCAAAATCCATAACGAAAAAAACCAGAGAAAGCATTAAGAATAAAACTCTGCGGTTAAAGACATGAACAAACATGAAAAAACATGAGAAAAAAGTCAGGAAAAATCATGAAAAAACATGAAAAAAGCAACAAAACAAAACAATAAAGAAAGTGGCAGAAACTGAGCAGAAACCGTTAACTGATTTATGGGGCATTTGGCCAACAGGTCAGAGTATTAGTTGGCCATGTTAATTAATTGCCAGACAATCGATAAAAGAAAAAGGGAAACCGGAAACGGAAAAGGGAGACCGGACAAGGAATTTATCGAAAAAAATATAAAATATGCAAATTTTATATTTCAAAAATAATAAATATGATTTGAAGAGTTAATTAATTGACAAATTAAAGAATACAAGAGTTAATTTCCAAAAAAACAACAGGTTTGTGCTTTAATTAAAAAGTTTTAATAGAAAAAAAAACGAAATAATTCATTGCAGGATAAAAAATATATATTTTTTAATAAAAACCGGTTGTAGGTGTCAAAATATTATTGATTTAGGTTTAATTGAATTCCAAATGAATATTAATTGAGGAGAATTAACAAAAAACTCCCAAAAATCAAGACCCTTTTGGTAGGGAAAGCTTGAAATAACTGTAAATAAAAGTTAACCTCATTTTGTGGTTCTAGAGATGGGAAATTTTCACCGAAAATTCTTACTTTTTGAAATGTTTTTGGTTTGTTTTGTGGCCTTGTTCCGCCCAAAATATATTTTTGGGAATTTCGCAAAACCCGGAATTTTGGCATTTGATTTGTTTTGCGAGACAATGCCTGGATTTCTGGACAAAACTATTAGACAAATTACCGTTGCGATTATTGTACCTCTGGCAATCGAGGTAAATGGAATTCCTGCCCCCCACTCGGATCTGCCTCCGCATCCGTTGAGGTTATCAATTAGTCCATTCCTGTGGCAGGTTGCAGGTAGGCGCTCGCTCCTGCTTTCTCAGAGCCTGTTTGTGCAACAGTTGGGCTGCCGCCTGCAACGCTATCCCTGTATCTATGTCCTGGCATGTGTATCCTTGTATGTGTATCCTTGCATCTGTTTCCGTCTCTGGGTGTGGGCAAATAGTTTGGAGGCTTTTGCATGCGGTTTATGCAACGGCTGGCAGCATTGATTAAATGTCGTTTAAATGTGCATCGGAAGATGGAGGTGGGTGGAGAAATGCGGGCGAATGCGGCCAGGACCCCCGGTAGCAGGCAGAAGAGTCGCAAGGAGCCACAGGATCTGGCTGGCATGCAATGTTTGTGTGGCCCAACCATGTTATTCCATACGTGTGGGGATAATGGTTGCCCCGATTGGCACTAGGGATGGGACTTGAACAAATAATATATACAAATACCATAATTGTAT
Organism: Drosophila vallismaia; assembly: GCA_035047325.1. Lineage (NCBI taxonomy): Eukaryota > Metazoa > Arthropoda > Insecta > Diptera > Drosophilidae > Drosophila > Drosophila vallismaia. Next base: position 5,333,415 of record JAWNPU010000025.1, on the reverse strand, counting down.
AGAAAGTTATTAACTTTAATAATTTAAATTATATTACTTTTTCTTATTTTATAATTTAAAATTAGGATAATATTTTAAGCAAAATAGAACAAGTTTCATCTCTTCAATTATTTCTCTCCTTCCAGGGGATCCACTCTCACTTTAATTCCCGTTATTTTCCTGTTTTAATTCCATTCCTTCCAGACACCTCCAAGAAACCCGCTTTCTCTCTCAATGAAGTACACTATCTTCCACCCACTCTCTCCCCCTATTAACTAGCCTAGTGCATTAGGTGCACTATCTCCCACCCACTCTATCCTGCGATCACCTGCCTTCGCTCTCTTGTGCTTATTACTTTATAATAAAGCGTCACCGTTGTTTCTTTCCATTCTCTCTCCTCAAGTCATTGCGATCGGTTGAACTTAAATTCTGTTCTTTCTTGCAGGTCCCGGAAGTTTTACCGTTGGTTAGTGTTTTTCTTGGAAGTAATTTCGTATTAAAAAGTGTTTTAAAAAGTAAAGTAACAAGCGAAGACTTAATCAGCATAATCCTAGATCAAGTGGTTAATAGTGTGAAGTGATTTAAATAGTGAAATAGCAAGAAATATGGTGAAATTAATATTCAAAGTGTCTTTTTTTTTGTATTTTTTTTGTATGTGAGTGTGTAAAATGACGGAATAGCGGTTATAGAAAGTGAAGCAATGCAGGAGTGAAGAGAGCGGACAATAGCGCTGAACTGTATGCTATATTATTTTTCTTACATGGCAACGCCATTGGCAGCCATTTAAAAATATGACGGAAGAACATGAAAAAAGAACATAGAAAAAGAAGAACAAAGAGATGAATTAAATTAAAGATTTTGGTGAGTTTTTGATCTCTTATTTTATAAATTATTTATAAAACTAAAAATATTTTACATTTTATACTAAATATATTATTAAATCGTATAATTTCCTTATGCCATCTCTAAGAGTCTCTGTGGGTTTATTGACGTGCAGGGGGGTGCTGGGTGAAATGGCATTGGAAGGCAAATGTTAACGCATTGAATTCGATGCGATTGATGGCACTGCTCACCCATACGAATATGCCGATGCACATGTGTATGAAAGGGGGGACTCATGCACCGTAATGGGGGCCAGAAAGGGAAAACAGGCGAGCGCATGGAAGCGCATGAGAGCTTGGAAGCAGTTCATATAACGGTAGCGGTAGACAGATAGAAATCGACACGCAGCTGGTGGTAATGCTTAAAGCAACAGAGTGAATGGGAAAGCAAAGGAACTTCCAGCCCACACAATGGAATCGAACGGAATCGAAGCGAGCGAAATCGAATATTCGATTCAACTCGAGAACTTCCATAGGCAGCGAAGCGTACTAATGCTCCGTATCGGTAACCAAAGGCACTAAATTAATAAATGGAGTGCAAATATTGATCACGAGAATTATAATCTCACTGCCAGGGACTTTATATTCAGTTTAATAATCCATGATATTTCATGCAAATTCTAATTATTCAATCTCCCCACTTGATTTATGTGTTTAAATCCTCTGAGCGGAGCAAACTCATAAATACGTCGAGGATAGATATCAAATTATCGGTAATTAGCCACGAACAATGCTAATTAAAAATACATCAAACGCAGGAAGAGACTTCTGAGTTTCTAAAAACCGTTCCAGTCTATGGAAAGCGGAGCTTAATACGCATTAGCCTTCCAATTAAACCCACTTGGCTTCCCATATATTAACCCCTGCCATTAACCCTGGGTGTTAATTACCCGATAGCCACCTCAAGCTATGTTTTTAGCTATTTTTTTATATCCTTTTTTCGCTCTGTTTGTTGTGTGGCTTGTATGGGTGGGCGAGGGGGTGTGGTTTTATTTTTTTAGTGGTTTTGAAATTTTTTAGCTTTTTGTTCCATGGTAGTCGCCGCAGACAATAGGGTTGCCACCTGCTAGCACTCATACGAACACGAATACAATCACAAACGCAATACGCTGAGAAGCGCAAATTTAATTAAAGTTGGGAAAACACTATTGACTCCAACGGTAAATTATGCAGCAGACTACACAGAACAAAGCGGCAGATGAACCACCACGCATACCAAAGCGCCAGAGGCTGGGTGTGTGGGGTGACCATGGGGGGGGTGTGGTTGGGTGGCAGACAAATGGACAAGAGAAACGGATAGACAATCGCATAGATGCAGATAGATTGCCAAGCATGCCGCTCTCCTTTGTCCCCCATCCAGCTCTAGCTCCATTTGCTGCTCCACCTTTTCGTTTTCTGCCTTTCCAGATGCTGCTTACGGTACTTCTTCACCTTTCTCTCACTCACTCTTACTCGTTCTAGGTGAGGTTTCCAGGAGGTGAGACACTAAGGAATATTTTTTGGGGTTTTTAAAAGAAATATTAACTTTTAATTTAAAAAAAAATTTTAAGAAAAACATTATAAATTATCTGAAGAAGAAGAAGAATAACTATTTCCGGATATTTTTTTTTTAGAACTTTATTTTCTCCCTGTGTAGTTCGAGATTTCTAGAATGAAAGGGGAACCAAAGAGGCTTTGGCAATGCGCATACGTTGGGTTTCGTTGCCCGGACTCCACTCCAGATGTGCATTCAAAACAAGCCCCCAAAGGCAGCAGGTTAGAAGAGTGGGGCTGCAGGAGCACAACAAAAAAAGAACCGTACGATGAGTTTTTCCAGCCAGCTGAAGAGTACAGTTTGAAATCGAAATCGAAATCGAAATTGAAGAAAAACGCCGTTCAAAATGCCAAATGAATCTCAGCTTGTGGCATCTCGGGAGAGGGGGGAAAAACGATTTGCCGCATTGCTGATGCAGGTGGCAAGGATGGGGGGTTGCAAATACTTCCAGTAACTGGAAACGTTTTATTTGATTTCATTAAAAAACGGTGTTTTTTTTTTTTTGCAAAATTTGCTTTAAAAAGGATATCTTTTAATTTCGTTTACAAATCCTTAAAAATCCATGAAACTGAACTTGAATTGCGAATTCATGAGGCGTGTCGAGGATCTTCTTCGATTCTAAACACCATTGAATGTCAAGTGCCTCTCGAAAGGGTATCCTGCGGATAGAATATCCACATATCCTTGCACTGAAATAAAATAAAATAAAAATAGATCGAAAAAAAGGACGAAATGCCACCACAATTGCAAAGTTTTACGGCGGAATGAACATCGGAGTCCGACGGTGTGGCATAGACACTTGAATGCTACTTGCCGCACTCCGATGATGGCTGCCCCGCCCGCCTCCCTCCGTGCGAAATTGCATCGAGAGTTGCATTTCAGAGCTTTTACTTGCCACCGGGTGGGGCATCCTTTTTTTTTCGTCCCTTTATTGCATTCGCGTTCAGGGTTGGCCTGATAAAAATGAATGACTGCATCAATGACAGTGGCAGGATGCAAGGATGCGAGGATGCAGGAGCGATGCAGTGAGGATACGCGTCGCGTCGCAGGATGCAGGACATAAAATCAATGCGGGACGTGGGGGGGGGGGGTTTCAGGACTCGACATGCGACACTTGCTCATTTGCAGCGTTTAGGACTAAAGTGGCAGGAACCCGAGTCCTTTCTTGCTGCGTGTGCCCGTCGCCCCCTCTGTTTGGGTTTTTTCACGGATACACTGAGAGAAAATGTGTTTTAGATATATTTTATTAGGGTTTAAAATCCTTTTTGTTGAGAGTTTTGAGAAGAAAAACGTTTTAGAGGTCCTTTGAATGTTAAATTCTTTGACATCGGTAATTGTTTTCCTTTTTTTTTGGGAATATTTTAAGGAAGTTAAAGTCTCTGGAGGTCCTTGAAGGCGAAACAGGACGAAAATGCAGTTTTAAATCATTTTCTCGCCGTGTTTGGCGAAATGAAGTCAACAAGTTGAGCTCAGGACCCCTCCTGACCGACTCACACAGATACATTCAGGGACATACACACACAGAGACACAAACAGGACTATCATATCCCTGTGTGAGTGCAAATCAGATGCTTACAAAATCACATTATGCTAATGTCGTGTAATTTTGTGTGCACAAGGAGCGTGGCATTAGGGAGCAGGGAGGGAAGAGCAGCGGGGGAGGAGTGCCAGGACGAAGCTGCCACACACAGCGAGGCAAGACCTAGAGTCATCTGTAATTACACACATAAACCAGTCGAATGCTCGAGAGCTTAAATTTATTTGACGAACAGCAGCGGCGGGGGAATAGCAAGAAGAGGGGGGATGGGAGCGGGGAAGGATCTCATCATCAGATGGAAGGATGTCGCACAGCGTCAGCATTTACAAAGCATTACTCATCAATATCGGGAATCTAGGATAGTAATTTTCAATTTATTGAAACAGGATGGCAATTCTCGAGCCGAAAAAGGATGCGTTTTGATTGTTAAATAAGGATTCAAACAGGACTCTTCCTAGGATTCAAACAAAACTCCATTTTAGAAAGCGTTTAAGGATAATAAATATGTCGTAATTCATCATTTTGGCAAATCGGAATCAGAAATCAAACCTGGAAAGTGTCCTGGTAGCGTGTCCTGGGAGCGTGTCCTGGGAGAGGTGTCCTGAGAGCGTGTCCTGGGAGAGGTGTCCAGATTTATGATAAATCGATTGATAAACTGTCGCTTTTATCGCCCCTCGATGGTCATAATTCAGGATATCAGAGCGATAAGGATAAAGGATATTAAGGATATCTCCGGTGACAGAGACAAATGTCAAAGTTGAAGGCCGCACGGTGACCTCTCCCCCCTAGTTCGCGAAAAACTCACCCCATATGTTTCTGTCTACGCACATCCTTGGGAATCCTTGGTAGTCCTTGTGGCATATAATCAGTGACACATTCTAGGGCACATCCTCAGGTGCCACTCCCCCACTCAAACGCATTACATATGCCAATTTATTCATTATATTCATATTGTGCGGGTTGCCCCCTCCCTCTGTGTCGTCGCCCTTGTCTGTGTCCTGGTCCTGTTCCTTGAGAGAACTTTCTCCATTTGTTTTAAATGCCCTGCGCGGCGGTTCTTTCGAATCGGAAAAAGGATTTGCTTTGTTAGTTCCAGATTTCCTCCAGATTTATTTTCGCTTTTTTTTTGGTATTTTTTTGTATAAAAGGGAATTCTTTTCATCATAGCCGTACGTTAAACAGCAGCGTACTATAGAAAGTTGAAGCGAAAGCAATCCGAAAAAAACCTACTAGGCGTATACTTGATTTTTTTTCAATGGCTTTGGATGAAAAAATATAACTCATACGCCTAGTAATCCATTCTTTTTTAGTATTAAAGAGGATTTTGGTATATATCAAATATAGTATTTTTTTAAATATAAACTTCCCGTTTTTTTAAGGGTATTACCGTAATCGCGTTTGTTTTTCAAAGAATTTCCGCATTATTTCGGCTTTTTTTGGTTGTTTTTTGTTTTTCCGTCGGCATTTTGTATACGTTTTGGTTGTTTATGGATGTGTGAGAGAGGGTGTGAGTGTGTGTGGGTGTGTGAGTGTGTGTGTGGGTGAAGCCATCTTCGTATTTGTTTGTCGCTTTATTTGTTTGTTTGCCTTTCGCGGCTTTGCAGGACGAAAAAGTCTTAGCCTAAGTAGCTGTCAATTTTGAGGTCCCATTCGCTGGTTTTGGCCACTTTTTCTACCATTGCTGGGAAATTTATGTCAACGCTTTCAATTAAGGATGTTTTATGTCCTGCGAAAAGGAAATTAGCATTTATTGTTGGGGCAGAAGGGGGCAGTATGAGGAAAACTCGCGTGGGAATCCTGCGGGACCATGCCTCGATTTTTAAATGAAGGTTTATAGTAAGAAGAAAAATGATGAACTACAAGGATACCCATTAAAAACAATTTTTTTTGGGGTATTTTTCCACGTCTGAGTGTTTTTTTTTTGGCAAAAATGAAACCTTTTTTGAGGGTCCTTGCCTTGCCTAAGATACCCTCTCTGCCTTTATAGGGTATCCAAAGGACAGCCAAGTCCTGGAAATGCCCGACAGCCAAAGGAAATGGCATTTCGCGATGGAAACTGTTGCACGAATGCAATGCCAGCTGCAAGTTCTGTTACAGGACCTCCTATAAAAGAACCCATTTAAGCCACCTTTTTCCATCCAACAACAACAACAAGGACAACAACAAATGTCCTGGAGGCAGGACGATGGGACGAAAGACACTGCCCGAAATCAACGCAAGGCGCACTTTGAATTACAAATGATTCCGTGGAAATTCCGCTTCGCTTTTGCAATCCCATCTAAATGCCACGCCTACTGCCCACTACCCACTGCCCCACCGTCTCCAACTCAACCCCGCCCACTACAAAACCCAACAGCAATTTGCTAATTTCGAATGCACTTCGAAATGTTTGCCCAATTTGGTTGGCCAACATTTTAAAACATGACTTGACAATCATGACCCAAGGGGGGGGGGGGGGGTGGGGGAAGCTGGAGAGGGGAGCTGGGGCAAAGTAACTGGCAACTTGTTAGGGGGCGTGCCAGCTGGCAGAAGCGGACATTGTGACGTGACTGGGACTGTGACTGCGACTGTTCCTCCCGGAAACTTTTATTCATCAAGCTGATAGCTGGGGAGGGGGTGAAGCGGGGGCAGTAACTGTAGATTACCTTCAAGGATGAAGCGACAACAGCACTTGGTCTAAACTAATACACTGAAAATAAAGAAAATGAAGAAAACTTCTTAAAAAAAATATTTAAAAAAATAGTCAAAAAATAGGTAAAAAAAATATTAAAAAAATATAATAAATAAAAAAATATATATTTAAAAAATAATACAAAAAATTACAAACTAAACTCTTTAAGATTTCTCTCAGTGCATTTAAACCCATTGACGGGAATAGAGAGCAGAACATCGACGCTCACAATAACGGTATCAAGAAAAGCAAAACGAGATGGCCAAGGATAACGGCAGTTTGGGGATAATTTACGCTTTAAAGTTTTGCTATCCCACTCCCACCCATCTCGTCTCCCGTCTGATATTGTTGGGAATATAATTTTAATTAAATTCGAGAGCTTTCTCCCTTTCACCTTGACTGGCCAGCTGGCGACCTGCCGCCGACTCTCTTAACTTTCGGTCTGACACCGATAACAATTTTTAAAGTAGTTTTAGTTGGTGTGCGGCATGTTGCAAGGTTGTTCTCGTTCCTCCTCGTTGCTAGCTGCTAGTTGCTAGTTGCTAGTTGCTGCAACTCATCTTCAACTTTAATTAAATGTATTGTTTTTTCGCTTCCAGTCAGTTCGTGTGTGTGGGTTTTCGGGCGTGTGCGTGCGTGCATGCATTCCTTCCATACGCTTCATTTGCCTCCCACAGTCCCCCCACTCTCAGCCCCATCCTGCCGGTCGGCCGTCTCTTCTCACATTTCCTTTTTGCTGCCTTGTGGAGATCGCCGCAAAAGTTTGCTCAACTTTTGCGTTTTGTTCCACATGCTTGGCGCACACTTCTCCCGACCGCATAGTTTCGGGAGTCAGTCCGCAGCGAGTGGGGGCTACGAATTGGGGAGAGAGTGGGAGCGAGTCAAGGTGCTGGGCACTTTCCAGTGCATTCATGGACAGCAGCCGACAAAATACTAGTTGCCTTTCTGGGAAGGTTTTTTCTTTTTTCGGGAATTAATTAGAAAAATAATTATTTAATTGTAAATATTAAAAAAAAAAATCAATTATTTAATTTTAATTAATTCAATAAGAACACAAAAAAATAATATTTATAAGATAAAAAGATATTTCACAATTTTTTTGCTCTTTTCTGCTAATTTGAAAAAATCATAGCATACTTTTTAGGGCTCCAAGTAATCTTATTCAACCGATCATAGGTGTCTGTATGCTTTCTTTATTTCTCACATGCTCCCCAACATGCAATTGTTGGATGCTCTTCACTTTTGCCAACTAACACGAATCCTCAAAACTGGGGGCGTGGCATTCCTACACCAGTAGGCGGTAGGCTGTGTTCTGTTCTGTTTTATTTTGTGCCGCGCTGTTTGACAAAAGTTTGCCCGAACTGCGCCAAGTTCTAATGAGCAAATTCTTTCGGGCAACAAAATGGAGTCGAGTTGAGCGAGAAAGATGTTGAAAAAAAAGGGAAATGGGAGATGGGAAAAAGATTAACCGCATTTCGGGGTAATTTAAGCAGTTCTTCGCTCTTTTGGGGAATTTCCCAAGAAAAAGTTCATAGGCCTGGGGGGCTTTTTGGGTTTCTCTTTATGTTTTAAATTTCAACTTTAATAGAGACTTATTTGTTTCCTTTTCTAACCTGCGGAAATGTCCTGGTATTTGTTATCCTTTTGTTTGCTGCCTCATTTCTTTTAGATTAAATTGCATTTCTCCAGCTTTCTTTGTCGCTTAATATCCTCTCAGCTGGTTTCTTTGTCGCTTTTTTGTCTCCTCGTCTCCTCGTGGCCTCTTAACTCTGTTATCTTCGACTGTAAGGCTCTTTTCTCTCCCTCATCGCCTTATCTTGGTATCGTTTTCTTAGCTCTTCAGCTGCGGTTTTCTTTGTTTTGCGGGGTATAACGGTAACCTGTTTTCTTTCCGGTTAATTTCCCGCCAGCATCTCATTACTCTGGATCGCTCTCTTAGCTTTCTTTTACTCTCTTTGTTTTTTTTTTTTTTTTATTTGTAAAACCTCATTTTTAACCTCTTTCATATAACGGAACACACTCACTGCCCCTCCTCCCCCACCGACATACATAAATTCCATCTGTAATCTGTCTTATCTATTCCATTTATCTGTATTTATTACCTTTCTCTTTCCCGCCCCTGGTATGGTTCTTCCTCATCTTTGACTTTTCTTTTTCTTATTATTTTTCCTTTTCTTCTTGCTTTCCTCTTCTTGCTTTCACTTGGCCCTTAATACGCTCCTTCATCGCTGATAGTTTCCTTCATTCCATTTTAATTCGTTTCTCATATAAAATGTCTTACTTTAAATCCCCACCCCCCCTCGCTTTCTCTTTTCTTTCGCTGGTTGCAACATCTTGCTGTCTTTGTTTAACCCACTCGCCACCCCCACAACGCCCCTTTTCATTGTATCTGGATGAACTTCTTTACGGTTGCTTCTTCAACTTTACAGCGCTTATCGCCAAGCATGGGGCATGAGGCATGGGGCATGAGGCATGGGGAGCCCCTCATTCGCTTTCATTTCAACTCGTCTTGCAGCAATCCACTTGAAGCATGCCACAATCTTTCGTCTGCCACCGCTCCTACTGATGCTGATGAAGATGATGCTGCCTCCGTTGATCCTTCCTCCTCCCTCGCCGCCTTCCACATCAGCATCATTTAACACTCGAAGAAATTATGTGGCAAGTTCAAACTTGCAACCGAGGACAATGTCCTTTTTCTTAATCACCTCTAAGCGAGGCTATATCTTTGGCATTTTTTGTCCGATTCTTGCGGGGGATACCTCAAAGGATTCAGGATTCGATTTCCAGTGCATTTTGTTTAGTGTTTTTGTGGCAAGAAAGGCTGCGGCAGCGGCAGTGGCAGCGGCATCAAACCACAACAAATTGCAAAAAACATTTCCATTCGAGTTGCTTGGCGTTTCTTTGTGGCTCCTCGAAGCTGTCGGCTGCCCGTTTGTGCCACACCACCCCCCCCCCCCCCCGAGGATCTGATGTCGTCGCTGCCCGTCGCTGGTCCTTGGTCCTTGCCCCCACTTAATGCCTATTTATTGCCCCTTTAATCTCCTAGCAGTGGGGCGGGGCAAGGAGGAAGTCTTGGAGGGAGTCCTTTACAGAGTCCTGGATGGAGTCTTGGTTCTGCTTGGAGTCCTCGGAGGCTCAAAGCCGAAGGATTCAACGCATTCAAGTGATGCTGGACGATGCCGGGAATCCTCCTTTGCCTCCTTTGGAATTGAATCCTTCGAGCATTCGATAATTTAACAATTACGCCAAGGACCCAAGCAAGGACCCCTCTAAGGACCTCCTGCAACATCCTTTCCACACACACACACACATGTCTTTGTTTTGTTGCAAACAATTATCTAATTGATTTTAGGAATTATTTTAGGAAAATTTTGTGCCACAAAATTGCATTTCCATCTATCTATCTCTCTTTATCTAGTATTGCTATCTCCCTCTATCTGTTCTACCCCTTCTCCCTCTCTCTCTCTCTCTCTCTCTCTTATTATTAGGCTGTAATTATGGCCAAGACGGCAATTAATTTAGTTGCAAGTTGCAAGTTCGTTTTCGATTTTGAAATGTTTCCGAAAATTTCATTAAAATTTTGCTTGCAACTTGCGGGTATATCCTGCTGGGGAGGCTGAAGGACGAAATCAAATATTTAAGCTCTTCAAATTGCTCGTTTGCACTTGCCAAAAATAACTGCGCAGGATTCAGGACGAAAATGGAGATGACGAGGCAAGGAAATCGAGTAGAAAAGAGGCAAGGAAATCAAGTGGCAAGGAGGCAAGGTGGCAAGGGCTATAGGTGGCAAGGTGGCAAGGTGGCAAGGTAAGAAGCAGACTTCTAGGTTTGTTTTTGTCGAAAATCGCTTATTTTCAGGCAAAATTTGGCAATATTTCACGCTTTTTGGCCAAAACAAAGCGAAACGCTTAACAGATTTTAGCCAAAAATGTGCAAATATGCCAAAAATCACCAAAAAAAAACTAAAACAGGCTTCAATTACATTAATTAAAGAAAATATTTAATGCGATTTTTTTATAAAATTGAAAAGAATTCAAAGGATTCAAAGGACATACAAATCTTAGCCATTTTTAAGGTGACAGAAACATCTAAAACTGACTTAGTTGGCCAAAAAATGACATAAAAGTAGGGTTTGGAGGTCTATGCACATCCTTCTTACTCCCTCCCCCCTGCTCGTCCTTGTTCCTTTCTCCCTCATCGCTTGCCACAAAGTCAACTCTGTCTCTGGCATTATCAAAAATTTAAAGTTTTCCTTTATATTATATTTCCTTAAGTTGGAAATTAAAACCCCGACAGCAGCCTCCAGAACACTGAGAGAAAACTTTAAGCTATAAAAATATTCAATTTTTTAAGAGTAATTTTTAGAATTAAGAATTAGAATTAAATTTCTTGAAAAAAAAATCTCAAAATTTTCCAAAAAAAACTATTTTTTTTCTATACTCTCTTTTCTTTCGGATCTATTTCCTCTATACGAGCCGTACGATAAATGGCAGCGCCCCTAAAACTTCTTTAGAATAAAATATAAACCATATTTTGTGTTTCAATTTAAAAGAAACAAAGTTTAGGGATTAAAAATACTAGAAAATACTAGAAAATCCTAGAATTTAATATAATCTTTAAGAAGAAGCTTAAATTTCAGATAATTTTGAGAAAAAACTTTGATTTTTTTTATAGAAAAATATTCCTATATTCCGAAAAAAGAAGAAATACTTATTGAGAAAGGTCAGGGAGTATGAAATGTCCTTTTTAAAGAGGATATCCTTATTGGGAAAGGTCAGGGATAACAAAAAAAGTCTTAAATTTTGGGGTTAAAAGGCTTTAATAGATAAAAATAAGCAACAAGTGGTTCTATTTTTTTAATAGAAAGATATATTATCATTAAAAGAGATTTTTATAGCAAAAACTTAATTTTAAATAAATTTATTAACTTGGAAAAGAACCGTTAATCTTTAACCTATTAAAATTCTCTTAAATTCAAAATTTCCCAAAAAACCAGGAAAAACTCTCTTAATTCATATTTTCCTTCTTTTTCCTTTTTTTTTTAATGAAAATTTGTAATTGCTGAGTAATTGCTTTGATTATTGTCAGTGTCCTTTGGCCAGGATATATTTCTCGGCACCGGCATGGTTTATTTAAGAAGAACAACAGACATTATCCGAGTCCTAAGCTTTCACATTCAGATTCAGATTCAGATTCGGCTTCGGTTTCTGTCTGGTTTCAGTTTCTGATTCCGTTTTTGTTGTTGTTTTTGTTCCTTGTTTCGTTTCAAATTTCGGATGCAGGCTTTAAATTTTTGCCTGCAGGATGCAGAAAGAGTTTCTTTCCAAAAAAAGCTAGCTCGAGCTAAGCAAATAATATCCTTGACTTACACACCGGTACTTGGGGGTAAACGACCTACATTTTTGTCTCCCCAAAAGTCGCCTTGAAAGAGGAAGGGTGGTAGGGGGGGGTGGGGGTAAGTGAAGTGTATAAAAATAATAATAAAAGGGGGAGGGAGAAGGAAATCAAATGGAAGAGTTGTGCTAAACAAACGCCGAAACACAACGAAAACAAAACGACAACAACACAGAGGAATGCTGTGAAAGCCGCACAGCCGGCTTAATGTACGGTACATCCTTGGGAGAGAGTCGTCTGGCTCTCACTGAGTGCTTTTTTGAGTCTTTCACTCGGTGAGAGTGAGTGCTTTCTCTTTTACGCTCTCACGCAGCCAAAAGGGCAAGCTTTCGTTCTCGCACTGTGGTGAGTTCAAAACTCTCTCTTTTTCCCCTGCCACAGGAGAGGCTGCATCAAGTTTTTGATGTAAACTTTTAATATTTTGATGTAGCTTCGCGGGCATAGAACCGTTACAGGGTTTTGATTTTGAAAATAAGTTTGTTTTCTTGAAGAATCTTTCAATATTTTGAGCTTTTTTTTTTTAAGATTTTCCTGCTATTTGAGAGAGTTTTTTTTAGGTTAAAATAAATACCAGACATCCTTTCTCTTAATTTTCGTTATCCTTTTACCGTTTTCTTGGTTCTTCCTGCAATGGATTTGATTTATTTGAGATCCAAACCAAATAATGCATCACTCATACGCCGTGTGTCCTGCGTGACAAATTATCACTCATACGCCGGGTGGGTTCTTGTTCCGGTCAGCCAGGACCCGTTTCCAGGACTATTTTTCGGGCAGTGTAGGCGGTTTTGGGTTTGACTTACACTTGGACTCGGTTTCAGTTTCACTTCGGTTGCAGGATTCCCTTTTTTGAAGGAAAGGACTCGCCGGCTGATCCAAGTCATGTCCTGGCACAGTTTTTATCCTTTTTTCTTCGTCCTTTTCTCCTGGACGGACATTACAATTGTAAGTCTCGGTGTCTGCTCTTGTAGCTCTCCTTCGTATCCTTGCCGCGTCTGCAAGTGTGTGTAAATACGCATGTGTGTGTAAGTGTCCTGTATGTGGGTGTCCTGTCTGGGGGTAGCTGTGTGTGTGTGTGTGTGTGTGTGCGGCGCGTGTTTGTGTTTCTAAGTTCGTTTGCTGCTTCAGCTTTTGTCGCTTTGCTTCTGTTTCCCACTACACGGCAAGGATAATGTCGTCCTTTCGGCGGGTGTCCTTAAAGTGTTTCACGAGGATACAGAGGAACAGGATAAAGAGTTGACATGACCAAAAATTTAAGGATAACAGAAGGTTTTCGAGGGTTTTTTTTTATAGATTTTTTCATGTTTTTTTTCGGTATTTTTTGGGTATTTTTTGGGTATTTTTTGGATATGTTTTTGGATACTTTTGGCTAATTTTTGGATATTTTTTGGGTATGTTGCTGGGTGTTTTTTTATGTATTGTTTGGGTATTTTTTTGGATGGTTTTTTTGGTAGTTTTTTGGTAGTTTTTTGAGTAGTTTTTGGGTATTTTTTCTAACCTAAAAATAAAACATACTTTTTGGGAAACTTTTCTCTATTTAAATCTCTTTAAAAAGGAAACTTTAAAAGGAAACAAATATTTGGGACTAGAAAAGCTTTCCCCATGGCTTAAGGTCCTTTTGAAGGTTAATCCTTAATCCTTAATTATTGTTTCCGGTGCACTTTTTGCCCAAGAACTCAGCGTTAAAGTTTTTTGTGGTAATGGCGCTCGGGGACTGGGACTGCGAGGACTGCCAGGACTCTGGCTGATGGACTGTCAAGGGGGCGGGGCTAGAGGCGGTAGGGCTGTGGGTCTGTAGGGTTGTCCAGGAGACAAGGAGCAGGAGGAGGAGCAGGAGCCCATTAGACGAGTGCGTATTACTTATGTAGCTGTAAACTTGCCTCTCGATTGTTTGTCTTCGTCCTTCCTTTTTCCTTCGTCCTTGTTCCTGCAGGACCTTCTCTCGTCGTTCTCCCTCATTGCACGCCCATCTGCGGCCGGAACTCGTGGAATAATTTTAATTGAAATTACCGAAAAAGGAAAATTACTAGAGAACCCCAAAAAAAAGACAACAGCAAAAAAAAAACACGAAAAAAATACAAAAAAAAAACAGCCAAAAAAAACCACATCTAGATAAGAGAGGAAGGACTCTTCATTACCGATTTAAAAGTTATATAAAAAAAATATTTAAAAAGATATATCTCTATATAAATGGGACTGTTTTGAGGCTTTTATTGGGATTTTTTTTTAGCATTTTTTCCAAATTTTTCGGCTTTTTTCAGAATTTTTTTGAAATTTTTTCGAAATTTTTCGGCATTTTTCAGAATTTTTTGGTATTTTTTCGAAATTTTTCGACATTTCTTAGCGTAATTCGGTATTTTTTCGAAATTTTTCCAAATTTTTCGGCATTTTTCAGAGTTTTTTGAAATTTTTCAGAATTTTTTCGAAATTTTTCGATATTTTTACCATAATTCGGTATTTTTTCGATATTTTTCAACATTTTTTGGTATTTTTTCGACATTTTTACCATAATTCGGTATTTTTTCGACATTTTTCAACATTTTTTGGTATTTTTTCGTCATTATTGTGGTATTTTCCATTATTTTTTTGTTATTTTCGTAATATTTCGTCATTTTATGTTATTTTTTCGACATTTATTCGAAATTTTTTCAGTATTATTTGGTATTTTTCGTAATTGTTCGTTATTTTTCCACACTTTCGGTATTTATTCGTTATTTTTTTGTGATTTTTCGGCATTTTTTCATCATCTTTCATTTTTTTTGGCATTTTTTCCATATATTTCGTTATTATTCCTGATTTCGTGTGAATTCTAATTTTTGTATCCTTTGAATTCATCCTTTTTGTATGCAAATAAAATACAGGATAACCTCCCCCAACTGCCACTCGCCACCACAGCTGTCATAATTGATATCCTGGCCATCTTATCCTGTTAAATAAACAACATTTATATCCTTTAAACGATGTCAAAGATGGTAACCCTCCTTCTACTCCTTGAAATGCCTTCAAACTCCTTTATCCTTGCTCCTTGAAAGCAAATAAAGTAATTAGGAAATAGAAATAAATTAAATAAAACAAAACCAAATGAAATATAAATAGAAACTGCAATCCTGTGTGTCCTGTGGAAATCCTTAATTGCTTTCTTAGACAAGGACACAAGCTGCACAAAACAGGATAACGGGATTATAACGGGATAACGGGATAACGGGATAATAATGACAACAATTAATCAATAAATTAATAGATGATTCTTTCTTTATTAATATTTGTTTTAGTATTTATTTTAGTATTTGTTTTAGTATTTGTTTTAGTATTTGTTTTTCTTTATTTAAGGATTTAATGTTTTTTTTTGATTAATTTATGTTTCTTATTTAAGTTTAAGGATTATATTTAAGGATTTTTTTGGGTTTTTTTTTTTTGGATTTTTCTTGGTTTTTTGTTTGTTTTTTTTTGGTATTTTTTTTGGATTTTCTTGGATTTTCTGGGTTTTTCTTGGTTTTTCTTGGTTTTCTTAGTATTTTTTGTATTTTTCTTAGTTTTTCTTGGTTTTTTTTTGGATTTTCTTGGTTTTTCTTGGTATTTTTTTGGTTTTTTTGGATCTTCTTGGTTTTTTGTTTGTGTTTTTGGTATTTTTTTGGTTTTTTTCTGGATTTTCTTGGTATTTCTTTTATTTTCTTGGTATTTTTGTGTTTTTCTTGGTTTTTTGTTGGTTTTTTTGGTATTTTTTTGGATTTTTCTTGGGTTTTTCTGTGTTTTTCTTGCATTTTCTTGTTTTTTTTTGGGATTTTCTTGGTTTTTCTTGGTATTTTTTTGTTTTTTTTTTGTTTTTATTTTTATTTTCTTGGTTTTTTGTTTGTGTTTTGGTATTTTTTTGGATTTTCTTGGGTTTTTCTTGGTTTTTTCTTGCATTTTCTTGGTATTTTTTTTTCTTGGTTTTTTGTTTGTTTTTTTTTTAGTATTTTTTTGGATTTTTAGATTTGAATGATTTGTTTTTAGTTTCTTTTTGGATTTTTAGATGTAAATTATTAGTTTTTTTTTCACTTTTTTGGGTCCGGGGAGTTTTTTTTTCACATATTTTTCTATTTTTTTCCTGGTTTTGTTTATGTTTTGCTTTGTTTTTCTTTTCTTTAGGATTTTGCTTTGTTTTTTTTTCTGTTTTTACTTTTATTTTCCTTTTATTTCCATTTTTTTATGATTATTATGAGAATTATTTCGAGCATTCTGGCCTATACAGAGAGAGAGAGATAGAAAAGAGAAAAAAGCAGGACCCGCAGGATAAAAAATTGCCAGGCAACCAGGCCAGGACACCCGACTAGATCGCAGGACAGCAAAAAAATGGCAAAAAATGTATCACAAAAAGATGGAAAAATGGAAATAAAATTAGTTTTAATAAAGTCAAAAAGCCACAGGAAGCCGCAGGAGGCGGGGAGACGCCACAATGGGTATTAAATTTGAAAAGCAAATGAAATCGTAAAGTGCAGGATGAAAAACAGGATAAAAAACAGGACGAAAAATAAATACCAGAAAAGTAAACTAGAGACGACGCGTCCTTATCGCATTATTAAAACAATGCCAGGAATTATGAATATGAATATATATTTCAAGGAATAATAATTGTCCTGGAGCGAGTCCTGGAAATTCCTTCGAACCCGAAAAAAAACCAATCAAAGGCAGGAAAAAGTCCTGGCAAGGAAATAATAAACGAAAATCGAAAAATCTTCATCATTTAAAGCTAAAGATTCATATTTTGACCCAAAAAACACATCCTTTAAAGCATCCTTAAAGTTGCTTTCAAAACTCTCTCAATGGCAACCCAAAAGTTAGTCCTTAAAAGTCCTTAAAAGCCAAATAAATAATGGCTTAAAGCAATATCTGGCCTAGGATGAGAGATTGTCACACTTTAAGGCCCGATTTCCCGCAGGACACGCAGGCTTTGGGTGTCTAAGGATGTCTAAGGATGTCTAAGGATGTCGCCAAAGTCCCTGAAGTGATTTGGGCTTAAAGTTTTCGTCCTTCTGGCTGCCAATCGAAGGCGTTTTCTTTGATTAAATCGAAAGTGTTGTCGAAATAAAGGGAATTCCTTTCTTATTAATATTCAAGGACCTCTTTATCGATGGCATTGAGTCTTTTTCAGGAGTTTTCAGGACTTAGTTAGTTACTAATTTAGTCGGGGCGCCTAGGCGAGTTCTCATTCTTTACATATTTGTATATAACCAGGACCTACGCCAGGACCAACGCCAGGACCAACGCCAGGACCAACGCCAGGACCTACGCCAGGACCCTCTCTATGGTCTCGAGTGCTCAACAAATATGAAGGATGCGTTGCCCGTTTGTTGTTTTCGTTTCCCATTCTGATGATTTTCTAACTAGTCCTCATCCAGAGCTCATCCTCGTGTCCTTGATGGACAAAGATACACAGCGAGAAAATGCTCCAAGGATACAGAAGGATAACAGAAGTAACCTAAAAAACATTACTTTTTACGTTTGGAAATCATTTTTAAAGCCTTTTAAAGCCTTTAAAACCCCCCTAAGGACTCTTCTCACACCTAAAAGGACGATTTATTTCATTTTTGAAGCTTTTTCCGAATTTTTTCGGCTTTTTTAACTAAAAAAAACAAAGTAAATATTTTATTTAAAAGAATATTTAAGAAAAAAAAAAAAAACAAAACAAAAAATAAGACAATTTTCTTGCAGTTTTTCTCCAAAAAAAAATCTGCTATTTCTGTGGCTTTTCTTTCTTTATTTTTTGTTTGAGAATAAAATTGAATGGTCACCAAAAACAGGAAGCTTCCTGGCACTAAAAAGGATGTTGAGATGGTCAGGAGTTTGTTCAGATTTT
Source organism: Drosophila vallismaia (assembly GCA_035047325.1). Lineage (NCBI taxonomy): Eukaryota > Metazoa > Arthropoda > Insecta > Diptera > Drosophilidae > Drosophila > Drosophila vallismaia. The sequence goes on along the minus strand of JAWNPU010000025.1, from coordinate 5,315,586 downwards.
TCGTCCTTTTTCGTGTTCAAACATCGCTTAGGTGCTTTTTCCTAATAAGACACAACAAATGCCACAACAAAAGGCACAAGAGAAGAGGCACGAGGCAAGTAAGAAGATGGAAATGAGGCAAGGATGCGGGCAAGGACGAGGGCAAGGACGCGGGCAAGGACGAGGGCAAGGACGAGGGTAAGAACGAGGGCGAGGACGCGGACTAGGACGAGGCTGAGGACTGGGAAGGGAAAGCCAGTCCCAGTTCGAAGCTTCTGCTCAAGTGTCGAAAGGCAATCAAGCCATTACACTGGCAGAAAAGTGTTTCGTTTTATAGAGTTTTTTTTTTATTAAAAAAGTAATACGGGTTTTTCTTAACTTTTGTATCCTTCCCCCCTTTTTGTATCCTTTTTTCCTCCTTTTTTCATCCTTTTTTCATCTTTTTTCCCGCTTGTTTTTCTTATTTTTTCTCTTTTTCTTTTTTTTTCTCTTTTTTTCTTCTTGTTTCTCTTATTTTCTGTTTTTTCTCTTTTCTCTGTTTTTTTCTCTTTTTTTCTCGTTTTCTCCTTTTTTCACTTTTGTCTCCTTTTTTCTCTTCATTTCTCTTTTATTTTCTTTTATTTGCTCTTTTTTCTCTTAGTTTCTCATTTTTTCTCTTTTGTTTTTTGTTTTTTTTTCTCGTTTTTTCCGTTTTTTTCTCTTTCTTTCTCTTTTTTTTCTCTTTCTTTCTCTTTTTTTCTCTTTTTTTCTTCTTGTTTCTCTTATTTTCTGGGTTTTCTCTTTTTTTCTGTTATTTCTCTCTTTTTTTAATCTTTTTTTCCTCTTTTTTCTCGTTTTCTCCTTTTTTCTCTTCATTTCTCTTTTATTTTCTCTTAGTTTCTCATTTTTTCTCTTTTTTTTTTTTGGTTTTTTTCTCTTTTTTTCCCCTTTTTTCTCTTTCTTTCTCTTTTTTTCTCTTTCTTTCTCTTTTTTTCTCTTTCTTTCTCTTTTTTTCTCTTTCTTTCTCTTTTTTTCTCTTTTTTTCTCTTTTTTCCCCTCTTTTTCGTATAACCTAGTCAAAATTGGTTAATTATCCTTCGAGAAATGAGTTTCGCGGACTTGAAAAGTTACACTCGAAGAAAATACAGGTAAATCGATGTCCTTTTTATACATAAAAGACTCTCCCTGCTTCTCTCAGTGCACTTCTGAATGGGTGCTTGGCATTTATGGTGTGACTGCTCGGCAAAAACTTTGTGCAACAATGGACAGGACTCCGCAAAAGGAGCAGAAGAGGAGGTAGTGGGTAGGAGGGGCGGGGTGGGGGGTAACTGCAACACAAGCTGCTCCTACCAGGCTCTTCTTCTTACCCGCGATTGTTGGCAGGATTTAACGCAGTTCGCTTTATGGTCCGCCAGTTGACTGCCGGAGTCAGGTTTCAGGCTTCTCAGCGTCTCTCAGCCTCCTCAGGCTCCTCAGGCTCCTCATTCTTGTCCGCTGTTCCAGGACATTGTCCGCAACCTTCCAATCGGAGTGCACTGGGAGAAAAAATCCATTAGGATCATTAGGATATTTTCTCCCAGTGAGAGAGTTTCTTGGGAGTGTTTTTTAGGCTCTTTTAGGCTTTTTGAGTCTCTTTTATTCTCTCTTAGTCGCTTTTAGTCTCTCTTAGTCTTTTTTAGACTCTTCTTAGTCTCTTTTCAGTCTCTTTTAGACTCTTTTAGTCTCTTTTAGTCTCTTTTAGTCTCTTTTTAGTCTTTTTTCAGTCTCTTTTAGTCTCTTTTAGTCTCTCTTAGTCGCTTTTAGTCTCTCTTAGTCTCTTTTAGTCTCTTCTCAGTCTCTTTTCAGTCTCTTTTAATATCTTTTTAGTCACTCTTCGTCTTTTTTAGTCTCTTTTAAGTATCTTTTCGTCTCTTTTAATCTATTTTTGTCTCTCTTTAAGTCTCCCTTAGTCACTCTTAGTCTCTTTTTATCTCTTTTCATCTCTCTTAGTTTCTCTTAGTCTCCTTTTATCAATAAATATCAAAGAGTTATCGATGGGAATTATTCTCTTTAGGAAATCTCTTCTTTTTTGTAAAATATTCCTTTTTTTTTATAAAAATCCTTTTTTTTCTATAAGAGTCCTTTGATTTCTCTCAGTGCCTTGACCATTAAGGCGATGGCGGAATCAAATGGGATCGGATCGGAACTGCTTAAGCTGGAATGGCCCCCAGTGGGTACTGAATCCTTGCTCTTGCTGCTTCCCCTTCGCCAGGACTCATTCGGCCAGTCAGCTGCAGTCAAGGATACAATTATTAATAGCAACGCGGCTTTAATTCCATTTATTCAACGGAAATGATTCGGAAATGTATTCGATTTCAGGTTTTAGAAAGGATTTAGAAAGGATTCAGGACTTGCAGGACTTTTGCAAAGAATCCTTCCCTTGCCAGTGCCTCTTTATCCTTTTATTGTTTTTCGTCCTTTTTTTTGCTGGCATTTCCATAAGCATTTAGCAGATAGTTTTCGTTAATTTGTGATTCCTATGTGGGGCGTGGTTCGCAGTCCTTGGTCCTTGCTCCCTTCACAGATCCTATCTGACCTTGATCTATGCTTCGGACGCGGCTTTAACTTGTCCTAGCCTGAAGTCCTTGGGCCATTTGGCTTTCAACTTTCCCGACCAACTCGCATTATCCTCGCAATAACGTTCAAATAATTATGGTGATTTTATCCTGCCAGGAGCACAATTCTTAAGTATTGACAGAATAAGGGGCGAGTCCTTTTGCGGAACGTAGCTTTAAGTGAAACACTAAACCACACCCCCCTCAACCTCCCCACAACCCCCCCATTCTTTGCGTCATAACTTGAGTCCTTTTAAAAGCAATTGCTACGTGCTGCTCCTTGCTATGAAATTTTTCCCTCCTTTCCTGCTCCTTTTCCCGCTACTTTCCTGCTCCTCTCCCGCTCCTTGTTTGCACTTTTTTTTTGCACTTTTTTACTCTTTTTTTTGCTCATAATATTTTCTCTTTAATTTTTTTTACTTTACTTTTTTTCTCTTTATTTATTTTTTTATATTTTCTCTCATTATTTTTTTTATTTTATTTTTTTCTTTATTTTTTTTTGTTTATTTTTTCTCTTTAATTTTTTTTCTTTATTTTTTGCTCTTTATTTTTTCTCCTTAATTTTTGTTCTTTATTTTTTGCTCTTTATTTTTTCTCTTTAATTTTTTTACTTAATTTTTTGCTCTTAATATTTTTTCTTTATTTTTTTCCCGTTATTTTCCGTTATTTGCGAGCTTTGTGGCAGAAACTTTAACTGCACTGAGCGAAAAAGAGGGGGTGGTAATGGTAGCGGGAGGCATGGGTCGATTGCATGAGGCATGAGGCATGTGGCATGTATGGCTTGGCTATTAAATTTCCAGTTCAATGATTAACGAAATTTATGTTTCGGCTTACGTATAACTAGGACTCTGTATTCCTGTGAGTGCGTATTTATGAGTGTGTGTGTGTGTGTGTGTGTGTGTGTAGGAGTGTGTGGGTGAGAGTACGAGTGCGTGACGCCTCGAAGGTGCCGCTAACGATGCCCCAAGCTCAAAAGGATCGGCGTTTATGGCGGGAAATCCATTTTTTTTGTGGAAATTTTTTTAATTTCTCAATTAAAATGATTAAAAAAATTAGGAAAACAATAATTAAAACTAATTTTAAGAAATTTTTACTAATTTAAAACCTAAAAATAGCTAATTTTTTAAGAATTATCAAAAATATGAAAACTAACAAAATATTACGTATACGCAGTGTACGGCAAAACGTTAAAAAAAGCGAAAAAACGAAAAATAAACTTTTTTTGGTATTTTTTTGTGCTTTTTTTTTAACAAAAAATCAAATAAATCCCTTTATAATATTAAATATTTGTTAAATTTTTAATTATATCGATTTTTTTGCGATTAAAAAATCACGTATACGCCCCATATCCTTACGTATCCTTACACATCCTTCTTGGATTCCCGCATAAACGCCAAATGGCAAGTGCGTGCTTCGAGGCTTCCGATTCCTCTCCCTTTTGGGGGGAGGGGGCAGGACACTGGGAAGAGGTCCTTTGCAGCCTGTGGCCCCGCCTTTACCGCTCGAATGCGGCCAGGATGCGAGCTCCGCGTGCGAGTCCTTGTGGCAGGATGCGAGATGCGTCGCAACGTGTTGGAGGCTCATTAAATATGGATGTCTTGTCGGGAGCAGCTGCGAGAAGGTCCTTGGGAGGGGTGGGGGCAGGGGGCAGGGGGGTGGTTAGTCTAAGGCTCTATCCTTAGTCCTTGGTCCTTCGTCCTGCGCCCCAAAAGCCATTCAATTAAGGAGCATTTTGTTGCCGCTCTAATCTGTTTGAAATATTGACCAAGCGGCAAAACGGTGTCAGGACGAAAGAAAGGTCCTAGAACCTGCAGGGGGGGGGGGTGTCTAGAGAGAGAGGGAGGGGGGTGCTATTTGAGAGAAAGTCGAGGAGAAAGTGCAGGCATGCAAAATAATGAAGTTGAAGCGAAAATTAATCCTGTGCCTGCGTCCTGGCTCCTTGTTGCTTTTCCCGAAGCCGATTCACACATGCCACATGCTGCATGCCACATGCCACATCACAAATCGCATTTTTAAGCCATTTTTTTCGCTTTTTTCTCACATTTCTCGCTTATTTTTATTTTAAATTCATTTTTAAACACGAAAATAATTAAATTAAATGAAAAGTTTTGATGAATAAATGAATAAAAAAAAATGGCTAAAAATGAATAAAAACCCACCCCCTCTCCCTCTCTCCCTCTCGCATTAATTTCTGCATTTTTTTTTAATTATAAATGCATTCTGAAAATTGCATAAAAATTTCTGGAATTTTTTTACATTTAATTTGGGATTAATTTAAATTAAATTATTTGTTATTTATTATTTATAAATGCCGGGATTCAAGGAATTAAAATTCAAGACAAAAAAATACTGAAAAAATGCTGAAAAAAATGCAGACAAAATGGATAACAAATGCACAAAAATTTCATAAAAAAAAATGCAGAAAAAATTGCAGAAGAAGTCCATAAAAAATACTGATAAAGTGCATAAAAAATGCACAAAAAATACTAAAAAAAAGACTAAAAATCACGAAAAACAAATTAAAATTTCGTTTCTTTTGATTAAATTAAAATTCAGAATAAAAAACGCAGAAAAATTATAAAAATAAACTCAAAAAATTGGATGAAAAATGCAAAAAAAAAAAAAAAATACTGAAAAAAGTCGGAAACTTGCCCAAAAAAAAAAAACAGATTTGTTTTCGAAAAACAAATTAAAAACTCGTTTCTTTTGATTGATTTAAAGGATCCGAAAGTCCTAGAAGCTCTCTTAAAGCTGTCTTAAAGCTGTCTCCTTGATTTATGTTTTTAAACAAAAACAAAGGAAACAAAAAATAACAAAAAAATACCAAAAAAAGACAAAAAAACGAAAAAAAAAAACGCATTTTCTTGCTTTTTAATTGAAAAACAAGATTATTTTCGCAGGAGTTCGAAGGAGTTTGGAAAGTTTCTCGTTGACTTCTGGTATGAGGATTAACCTAGTTTTTCGGTCCTGAAAAGGTCCTGAACCCCTGCCTCACCCCCTGCCTCACCACCTCCCTGCCTGCTCCTTGCACCTGGAAGGATGTCAACCTGCTGGGACAGAGGCTAACCCGTTTAAATCTCCGTTCCAGTCCAGTCTCCTAGTCCTGCCACGCCTCCCTTTTGGCCAGTGTACTTTACTTTGTCCCAGCGCCAGAAAGAGATGGAATCCTGCCACTAGACAGAGACAGAGACAGAGACAGAGACAGAGAGAGAGAGACAAGAGAAAAGGAATTTTCTTGGCAGTAAGTTGAATGTTTTTACTGCCGGACAGAGTCCAGTGCATTGTGTGTGCAAAAAATACTAAAAAAAAATACGAAAAAAATAGAAGAAAAAAATAGGAAAAAAAAACGGACATAGAAGGACGAAAAGGACGAAAAAAGCCTGGCGACTTCATATAGAAACTAACAGGATATAAAAGGATATGTATATATCTTCCGGATGGAGTTGTTAGGGTGGCTCAATGGGAGGAAGAAAATATATACCATATAAATACCAAAAACATAGAGTAACTTATGGTACCAAAAAAAATACCAAAAAAATACTTAAATCAGAAATTACAGAAATTTTTAATGTTTTTGAAGAGGTTTTGGTATAGTTTTGGTATATTTTTGGTATAGTTTTGGTATAGTTTTGGTATATTTTTGGTATATTTTTGGGTTATTTTTGGTATATTTTTAACAGATTTTTCTTTATTTTTTTACCGATTTTGGCTCGATGGAAAAAAATACTAAAATCATGGATTTTTTTAGGTTTTTAAAGGCTTTTTAAGATTTTTAAGAGGTTTTTAGTAGATTTTTTATATAGATTTGAGTTCCATTTTTGAGTCTGACTTGAAAGAGATATATTATTTCGATTCTAGGATATATTTTTCACCGATTTTTAAGCTTTGAAAAAGGTTTTAAAAAGGTTTGTGGTATATTTTTGGTATATTTTTGGTATATTTTGGAGTTATTTTTGGAGTAAGACTTGGAAAAAGGCTAATATTTCGATTTTAGGATATAGTTCTAACCGATTTTTGAATAGTTTTTGTTTTTTATTTAAAATTTTGAATAGTTTTCCCTTTTTTTTTAAGTCCTTTTCCCGGCTTTGTTTACATTTTTTCGGACAATTAATTTCCTTTCTTCCCCTGGCCTTTTTTTACATGATATATATATAGATATATGTTAGATATATGTTAGATATATGTTGGAAATATGTTAGATATATGTTAGATATATGTTGGATATATGTTGGATATTTTTGATATATATATAGAGAGATATATAAAGACATATATAGAGAATTTTTGAACAGATATGGCTTGGATTTTGGGGTTTTGGTTCACACATAAAAGGCAGTTTTTCTTTGTCTGCTGCATTTACGGGGAGGGGAGAGTGGAGAGTGGAGAGTAGAGAGTGGTGCCTGATGACACGGTTGACCCCATGACCCCACCACATGACTCCCTAAACCGTTGCCTGCGATAGGAAAAGCTTTTTTTCAATTGTTTCCGTTTCGAGGTCATGACAAATGCATTCTCTGCTCTGGCAACTCTGGTTTTGTTATCCTGCGAGCAGATTTTTCGAAACAAACAAACGAGAGGCGGCAATGAACTATATCCTAGACTCCACGCCCCTCCCCCCCCGACTGGGTGTCACTTTTTTGAGGTCCTTTAATGGCGGAACCTCGATAAAAAAGAAAATAAAAAAAAAATTGCTTACCTTTTTGAAGAGAGACTTGGCTAGGGAACCGCAGATGAGAAAGGGAGAAAAAATGGGAAGAATCTCTGCCAGGGACAGGTGAGGAGGAGGAGGAGGAGGCGGGTGAGGAGTGTGGCAAGAAAGTCGGGGCGGGGCAGATGACAACAATGCGTAATAAAACCAACAATCGTGCAACAAAAAGCTAAAAAAAGCAAAAAAAACACAAAATTTTTTGCAAAAAAAAAATACCGAAAAAGGCGACTTTTCAATTCCCTTCCCTGGCGCTGATGTATAAGGTACGGCAAAAAAAAAAGAAAACAAAAAATGGAATTCCTTTTTGCGAATCAAAAAGAAAGAAAAAAAGAAAGAAAGAAAAGTGGAAGAGCAAGTCCTTTTTTTTGCATTTAAAAAGTATCCCAGGCCAAATGAAGCGACAAGGACGAGTGATTTCGTTGGCCAGGACACTTGCTAGATACCAAGTGTCCTGCCCAGGACCAGGACCAGGACCAGGACCATTGATGGGCAACCGAGCACGTCCGAAAGTGTCGGGAAAATCAAAGAGTTCTCAATGACTCCGTAAGGCGTTCAGGACATTCAGGAGCAGTAATTGCAATTTTCTTTTGTGATTATCCTGTGGGGACAAGGATTCAAAGGAAACTAAAACTAAAAGACTAGAAACTTTGATTAAAAAATACGGAACTTAAAAAAAGGGAAGTTTTAAGAAAGAGAACTCTAAAAAAAGAGATCTTTGAAAAAAAGCGAACTTTGAAAAAAAAGAGAACTTTGAAAAAAAGAGAACTTGAGAAAAATGGGAAATTTAAAAAAGACAGATCTTAAAAAAAAAGAGAACCTAAAAAAAGAGAACTCTAAAAAAAAGGGAATTATAAAAAAGAGAACCTAAAAAATGGGAAATTTAAAAAAGACAGATCTTAGAAAAAAGAGAACCTAAAAAAAGAGAGCTCTAAAAAAAGAGAACTCTAAAAAAAGGAAATTTAAAAAAAAGAGATCTTTGAAAAAAGGGAATTTAAAAAATGGGAAATTTAAAAAAGACATCTTAAAAAAAGAGAACTCTAAAAAAAGAGAACTTTAAAAAAAAGGGAATTAAAAAAAAAAGATAACTCTAAAAAAAAGAGAATTTAAAAAAACAAAGAGAACTCTAAAATAGATATTTAAAAAAAAAACGGAACTAAAAAGAACAGATCTTTAAAAAAGAGAACTTTTTAAGGAACTTTTTTTTTAAGGTATTTTTTCTCTTTGATAATTTTTCTCTTTGATCAAATTTTTCTAGAAAAAGGAACTAAAAAGAACAGATCTTTAAAAAAGAGAACTTTTTAAGGAACTTTTTTTTAAGGTATTTTTTCTCTTTGATAATTTTTCTCTTTGATCAAATTTTTCTAGAAAAAGGAACTAAAAAGAAGAGATCTTTAAAAAAGAGAACTTTTTAAGGAACTTTTTTTTAAGGTATTTTTTCTCTTTGATAATTTTTCTCTTTGATCGAAATTTTCCCTTTAACCAAGAGACTTTGTTTTTATTGTCTAAAAAAGTAAGGGTATTGTTGTTGTCGCCAAGTTGTCGACGTTTTTTTTGTTTTTGTCGTTTTTCCCTGCATGTTGCAAGTCCCCTCCCCGCGCCCATTATCCTGCAGCGTGTTGCAAGAGTGCTTTGACTTCGGCGACTCCTTCGAGCCTTCGAGTGGGGAGGCTGCGGCTGGCTGGCTGGCTAGCTGGCTGGCTGGCTGGCAGTCGTAAAAAAATGTAGTTTATATTCAAAATAAATGAGGTTGACTTTATTTACACGCTTATGCTTTTTATGCGCTTTCCACCGAACGCAACAAAACAAGGACTAAAAAAAGGACTAAAAAAAGGACTAAAAAAAAAGGAAACACAGAAAAGCGGAAAATGAAAATGAAAATGAAATCATCGCAGGAGCAGCCTCTGCAGAAAACTTAAATCACGGGAAAAATGCCTGTGGCCACGCAGGCAGGACGAAAAGGATGCATGAGAGGCGGCAGGAGTGGCAGGTGTGGCAAGAGTGGCAGGATGAATGAGGCACCAATTCGGTTTAATGGTAAACGCGTTGCAAGCAAGCGATGTTGCAAGCCTGATAATTATTTTGTTTGTCTGTCCGATTCAAAAGGATACTGTCCTGCTGTCCCCTCCATCTCCCCCTTCTATCCATTATCTGTATTGCCACAAAAGTTTTGTTGCCACAATTCTGGTTGTTTTTGTTGCAAGTGTTTGTTGTTGTTGTTGTTTGTGTTTCGATGCCAAAAACTTTCGCTTCGGCTTCGGCTTCGGCTTCCACCCCCCAATCGCTTTTCCCACTTGACTCTTTCCCGTTTAATTCCCCCAGCCAGGACCCTAGTCCTTTTTTTAGAGTCCTTCAAATTTGGTTGCCACACAAAATGGGGTTAGTCTTGATTTTATTTAAAGTTTATTAGAGGAAAAGGATGTTTTACAAAAAAGAATTCTTTTATTTAAATAAAATTTCCCTTTCTCTTAATTATTTCTCTTAATTCTTCGATTTTTTTCTCTTCAAATATTCCAAAAATTTATTCCCTCCAAAAGCTAAACAAACTAGGATTGCAAACCAGATTTTCAACCATTAAGAGTCCTCGAAACTGCGTCCTTAAAAAAACTGATACTTGCTGGTATTTTTTTGCGGGAATTAATAGCGGGTGAAAAGTGTATCCTTTCGTCCTTGTTCAGAAAGGGGCGGAGGGGACGAGAGGTTTGTTTTCACCCTTTTTGCCTTTTTTTTTTAACAAATTTATTTATTATTGTGTTTTTGTGGCATTTTTTCCCTTATTTCTGTGTTTTTTTTTTTGGTATTTTTTTTCGTCTAATGGTATGACATGGTATTTTTTTCCTCTTATGGTATGGCATGGTATTTTTTTCCTCTTATGGTATGACATGGTATTTTTTTCATCCAATTTCTGTCTTTTTTATTGTTTTTTTCACTCATTTCGGTTTATTTTGTGGTATTTTTTGGCCCTATTTCTGTCTTTTTTTTTGTGGTATTTTTTGACTCTTATTTCTGTCTTTTTCTGTGGTATTTTTTCACCAATTTTTTCCCTCTATTTCCCCCCTATTTCCCGTTTTCCTGCTGCATTTGTTTGTGATTAAACGGAGCTTCGGTTTTGTTTAGTTTCTGCGGCAAGTGTGGCATGCAGATAAAGCTGTTTATCCAACCGAGTGCTTTCGGGTTGCACATGCAACACGCCCTCACCCTCGCCCCCGCCCACGTCCTCGTCCTCGTCCTCGTCCTGTGCCTGTCCTTGCTGCAGTCAGTCATTAGGCAATTAGTGGAGAGAGAGAGAGCGAGAGAGAGAGCTGTGTGTGTGTGGCAAAGGGAAAAGCGGCATGTGGCAAGCTGCATTTTCGCAGGAATCCATCAAGGATCCATCATTCCATCATCAGTGGCACAACTTACCTGGCAGAGGGCGAGGGCATGGGGCACAAGGACCATCCATCTATCAAGGCCCTCAATCAAGCCATCAATCAAGGCATCAATCAGGCTGTTTGAAGCATCCTTTTGCCATTTTTCTTCATAATTTTTTGAGAAATTACAAACATTTTTCATAATTATTCCTTTGGTTTACAGTGTCCTTGCTTGCATTTCAATTATCCTGTCGCAGCATTCACTTCAATCACTTAATCAATCACTGTATCAATCACTATATCAATCACTGTATCAATCACTCAATCCTTAGAACTTAATTGTCCCAAAAAACCGAAAGCCAATTAAAATTGTTTGGACATCAATCGCAGCCGGGTCAATCATTGGTATTTATTTGGTATTTTTTTGGTATTTATTTTGGTATTTATTTTGGTATTTTTTTGGTATTTATTTTGGTCTTTATTATGGTATTTATTTTGGTATTTTTTTGGTCTTTATTTTATTCATTTAGCATCCTGGCTGAAGGACTTGTTGCTAGAGCTACACTGGGAGATGTTTTTTGTGATTTTTTGAGGTTTTCTTTAATTTTTTTTTTTAGAATTTAAATCGAAAATTTTTAAGATTTTTGGAAAAAAAAACTGGAAGAAAAAAGGAAAGTTTTCGGGTTTTTTCTTCTTTTTCATTTTTATTCCTTGAAACCTGTTCCCTGGCCACTGTAACCCCACCCCTGACCTCTGTGCTTCTTGTGGTTCTCTGCCTTTGACCTCTGTGCTTCAGTTCTTTCTGACCTAAGCCGCTTGGCCTGCATCCAAAAATGTCCTTTCTTCCCCTCAAAAGGCAAAGCCAATCTGGTAGCATTAGACATGGAACCCATAAGCCTAGGCGAGGACTCCTCCACCCGTAACCCCCCCTCCTATCCTCTGTAACCTTTAACCCCCTTAAAACCTAAACCGTAACCAGGTTTGAATTCAACGCACTTTTTGACATGGCATTGCTTGGAAAAGCATTTAAAATGCAGGCGAGAGGCCAGAAAGGAGGAGGGACGAGGAGGGTTAGAGACCAGCAGAAGCAGGATGAGGAGGCAGAGGTCAGGGGTCAGAGGTCAAGCCCAATTTGGGATATTTTTTGTGGCCAAGGCAATAACGGAACCAAATTGAAATCAAACACAGGCACAGCCAGACGGACATCAAAAACTCAACAAGGATGCGTGCGTGTATGACCCTGCCATATCCTGATATCCTGTTTATACCGAGCTCGTAGGACGAGGTCCTTACGAGGCGACTTTAATTGCTTGGGTCGAGCCGTGCCACATCAAATCGCGCGGAAAACGCGCCGCCGCCGCCGCCGCCGCTTAAAATCCACCTTAATAGCCGAATCCTGAAAATTGTGCCACCAAAAAGGACGAAGAGAGTGTGGGGGCGTGGCACTGCATGAGTGTTAAGTGCGACGCCGATGCGTTAACAAATGTTGCACAAACGAATGATTTCTGGTTTATGCGTCGCGAGAGATTTCATGAATTTCTTGGGAATTTATGATCCTTTTTCTGTATGTCCTTTGGGGAATATTTAATGAAAATAAATTCAAGTATTTGTCTTAATGTTTTTCCTAAATAAAAACATTTATTTTCCCTTTTTGATTTGTTTTTTTTTTCGCTTTAAAAATCTTGCAAAAAAAATACCGAAAAATACTGGGAAAAAATTATCAACACTTTTTCAACGTTTTTTTTTCACCGTTTTTTATGCGATTATATTTCCTTTTACTTGTTAGCAGCTTGTCACTGCTCGCCTCTGGTCCTGCCACTCCCTCTGCCACATGATCCTGTCAAAGGACTCGCCAGGGTGTAAGGCGGGAGGAGGAAGTTGCGAAAAAGCAAAAGTGATGGCGAACGACGCATAAACGCATTAATCTGTCGCTTCCGCTTCCGTTCCCTCACCCCTCACGACTTTCTCTAGATGGAGTCAGAGAGGGGGGGAACTGCGGGGGGAAGGACAACAACAACAACAACAACAACAACAACAAGGACCTCATGCGAAAGCTGCACTTTGTAAAAGTGTTTTTTTTTTCCCGCCCATTTACGAGCCACTGAGCAGAGCAGAGGCGCTGATTTTTATGCCATGTTGTTTGATGTCCTTGCAGGATGCCCCCCCGCCCCCCGCTACCCCCCCCCCTCGTGTCACCTAATACCCCTTTTCTGGCACCTTGCCTCCCCTTGCCCCTTGGAATTCCGAGTCTGTTGCGTTTTTTTTCTTCTTCTTTGTCAATCAGCGTTGGCAAATGGGCGTGGCTGACTGGAAGGGGGAGGGGAAGAAGGGTTTTTTTTACCTACAATTTTTATTTTCGTTTTTCTTGCCGAAAAGTCCTGCGAAAAATATCAAGGACAATATCATACCAAAAAAAAAAAAAAGAAAAACCGAAGAAAGCAGAAGAAAGCAGCAGAAAGTTGCATAATCCTATTACAAAAACTGCAAGAAATATTATTTATTTTATTTTTTAATTAAAACTAAAAACTTAAGAGAACAAAAAATTAGAGTTTTTTTTTTAAACTTTTCTCTTTATTTTGTTTTAGAAACTCTCTTCGAAGGTTTTCTCTCTTAATTTGTCTTGGAAGCAAGTCTCAAAAAAATTCCAAAAAAAATCTCAAAAAAGGCCAAAAAAAAGTCGCAAAAAAAGTCCAAAAAAAGTTAAAAAAAAAAATTCAAAAGAAAAGGTTAAAAAAAAGTTTAAAAAAGTAAAAAAAAATCCCGAAAAAGTCAAAAAAAAAAGTACAAGAAAATTCCAATAAAAATTCCAAAAAAAAGTCACAAAAAAAAGTAAAAAAAAAAATTCCAAAAAAAAAGTCACAAAAAAAAGTCACAAAAAAAGTCCCTGCAATTAGAGAATTGGATTTTTGTTGCAACCTCTTACCGTGCCACTAGCAACAAAAGGTCATAAAAATTACAGGCCCGTAAAAAATAAAAAGTTGCAGCATTTTGTTGCAACATTGCCAGAAAACTGCACACGCAGCAGCTTGCTACAACTCTTGCCCCCTTTTTTTTTAGTACTCTTTTTGTTTTTTTTTCTAATGGTACAACCACGCCCCTTGCCACACCACCACCCACTACGTCCCCCGTAAGATATATGTTGACAGCTTGTGAAAAATATGAGCAGCGTTTTGCTGCTTTTGCTGCTTTTGCTGCCAGCAGCCAAATGTGTTGAAAAATTGAAAAATATTTCGCCATCGATGCGTTAAAATATGGTGCCCCTCAGCCTCCTCGTCCTGCCTTGCCTCGTCCTGCCTTGCCTCGTCCTGCTGCCTTGCCATGCCTCCATCCTGCAATTCTTTAAATCGAAAGCAAATCGCTGGCAAAATGCAAAAGGGCGCTGGGTTCCAGGGAGGTCCTTGGAATACCCTACCAAAAGGGTATCGCGTTTTACCTTCAAAAAAAGTCTAGAAATATTCCAGAAGAATTCTTCTAAGATTCCATAAAATCCTCTAAGGATCTTTCTTTATCTTTTCTTCCAAGAATCCTAGAAGAATTTTTGTTTTTTGGAATCGAAAAAAGTATCTCAAAGATAGTCAAGGATTTCTTTCCTGTTTTTCGTGTTGCAAGTTGCCTGTTCCGTGCCCCGAAAGTTCTGGCTGCCAGCCAAGAGATGCAAGAGAGGGGGGGCGGGCGCCCTCTCGCCCCGTCCTGCAGGATCTTTTGTTATTTTTTCAAACAGGCGGCGGGGCGGGGGCGGCTTTTACTTTGATTAACCGACGAGCGGCAGGCAATTGGCACAATTGAAGCGAGTCCTGCAGAGTCCTGCAGAGTCCTGCGGAGTCCTGCGTAGTCCTGGCAAGTCCTGGGGACTCCTGGGCAGGGTCCAGTCATTGTTGTTGATTTAGGATAACGCCAAAAAGGATCTAAAACTGCCAAAAGGTTAACGAAAAAAAATCAAAAAAAAAAAAAAAGATAAACAGCTCAAAATTCTGCCTCTTTAGCGGCCATTTACCATAAATACGAAGGGAGGGGGAAGCGGGGAAGGACACGCGGAATTTGCTTTCAATTTCTCCTTTCATTGAGTCCAAACAATAAAGGATATCCTTCAAAATATAACCAAGGACTCTTGCACTGCCAGAAAATAATACCGAAAAATCATCAAAAAATATCTCCATTCGCATTTTATTGTTTTTGGTATTTTTCTGGCTTTTTCTTCTATTTTATTTTATTTTCTTCTCACTTTCTCTGTTATTCCTTATTTCTTTTTTTCCTTTTTTTTCCTTCTTTATCTTTGTTTTTTTTCTGAATTCTGGTTAGCAGCTGTTGCGGCCCAAAAGCAAATGTCCTGAAGACAAAGTCCTGGCTTCTGGCTAAAGGATAGAGGCTCCTTCTAGCTTCTTTTAGCTTCTGCTTTGCTCTTGCAAGCTCCTTTTACCTCCTGGTAGCTCCTTTTAGCTCCTTCTACCTCCTGGTAGCTCCTTTTAGCTCCTCCTGGCTCCTGCAAGCTCCTTCTAGATCCTTTTAGCTCCTCCTGGTAGCTCCTCCTGACTCCTGCTATCATATTTCCTCTATTTATGCCCTAAAAAAAAAAAACGCGTCAATTTCCATAAAAGAGAAAATTTCCAGAGGCGGCGTCTCCCTGCCAGGAAGGGGGGCTTCGTTCGTAATTCCCATAAAATCCCCAAATTTTCCATTGAAAACCGTAAACCGAAAACCGAAAACCGTAAACCGAAAACGGAATTTAAATGCATTTAATGGAAAAACCTATTTATAGTGTAATTACAGTTTCGTCTCGCACTGTCCGATGGACACAATTAATTTGTTTAATTAAAATAATTCCATCTTTTGTCTCTGTTCTGTGAGAATATCAATTATTTTGATCATAAAACTGTACACAACACTATTTATTTATTGAGTATTTTCCAACACTCTCTCTATGGTCTGTTTTGTACCATTATTTGCACCGTTATTTGCACCGTTATCAGCACCGTTATTTGCACCGTTATGTGCCCCACAACAATGGCCGCTTTTGTGCAACAGTTTTCACTTCAAAAAAAAGTTGCCATGGCAGCGCTTCCTCGTCCTGGCTATGTCCTGGCTATGTCCTGGCTTTGTTTCACTGTACAGTGGATGTTTGGGTCCATGGGGGGAGGATTTATAATAATACTATTCAAAAAAAAGGACACTAGAGAGCATATTTAGGTCCTGGTTATCCCTAAAATCCTTTCCTTTTTATAGTTTTTGGAATATTTTTAAAAAATTTGGAAAAAGTTTTCAAGAAAAAGTATTTTTTTTGGGAAAGAAAATTTTGATTTAAAACCCAAAACCCTGTTGTCTAGTGTACCAAAAAACAACAACAGGACAACAGGACTATGATAACAACAACAAACAAGCAACAACAACAACAAATAAAGAACAAACATCAATAATCTATTTTATATTAAAAGTTTATTATTTTTCAAACAACAACTGGGAGGGGCAGGGAGGGAGATGGGAGGCAAAAAATTTCCAAAAATTTGTTTACATTCTGTGTTTGCTTTGTGTTTTTGCGGGGAAGGTGGGTGGAGGGAGTGTTGCCAGTGTTGCAAGCTGGTTTGTTGCAAAAAAAAAAAAAAAAAAAAACCCAAAACAAAGCGAAATGAAAATTCATTTGAATTTTGGGCAGCAGGAAGCTGGGAAAGCACCTGCCCCTCCCCCCCCCCCCACTCATCAGCACCTCATTCCGCATGCCAGGATCTGCTTGCCAGGACCTCCCTCCCTGTGATTCGTTTATAAATATTTAAGTGCTGCAAGCCAAAACTTTGGGCGGAGGAAAACAGCTTAAGCTAAGTAAAGCGTACGGCTAGCCACGCCTCCAGCCACCAGCCTCCAGCCTTACACTGGACAAAAATAAGGAACAAGGAATAAGGAAGAAAAGAAGAACAAGGAAGAAAACTGGAAAAACAGGATCCTTTTCCATTTCTTGAACAATTTTTAAGCCAAAAAAGTTTTCTTTTTTTTTTATCAAAAGTTGTATTTTTCTTGTAAGTTTTTCTCTCTCTGCACCCACTCTGGGCATGTGTTAATGAAAAGTTTTTAGGACTTTCTCTGGCGAGGGGAGTGGGGGAGTGGTCTCCGTTTACAAATTGCGGCAACAACTCCGCATCTCTCTCCCTGTGCCCCAAAAAAAGGACTCCTGCTCCTGCTCCTGCTTCCGTCTCATTATCAATGGCATTTATGACTTTGCTGTCATGGCAACTTTGCTCTCTTTATATTGCTTATCCACTCCTTCTGACCTTCTTCCCACCCACCCACCCCTCCAGTCGGTCTTTGTATCCTTTTTTCCATGCCTTGGCCCCCCTGGCCACTGGTCTGATATCCTTTCCCCGAGCGCATTCATCTTTCATATGGCCATCGGGCTCATCAGGAGATGGCAAATTGAATTTGGAGTCTGGAGTGTTGCGACTTCAAATACCCTTTATAAAGTGTTATCCTTAAGGATGTTTTCAAGAGAAATAATCCTACAAAGAAATTAAAGCAAAGAAAAGCATCCCATCCTTGCTTCTTTTTCATTGTTTAATTATTTCTTCTTATTTCTTAATTATTTTTCTTATTTTCTCTTATTTCTTAATTATTTTCCTTTTATTTTTTTCCCCAGTTATCCTTGAATTCTTCTACGTTTTTTTTTTGTCCTTATTTTTTCTGGAATTCTCGTTGCAAGCGTTTCGTTTCGTTTTCGGTTGTTGCAGCTTTAAAAACGTTCGTTTTGTCACACTAATTGCAACAATTTTCGGCCAAATATTTCTTGCCAAAAACAGACAGCCACGCCCCCTTTGACAAAAGTGAAATGCTTTCTCCACCAGCTTGTCTGCTTTCTTTCTCGACTCTCTATCGTCTCTTCTCTTCTCTCACGGACCGTCAGAAATTTCTAATTGCGAATTTCTGCATACAAATTGCTAAAACTAACTAACCGCCAAGGATACCCCAGGACACCCCAGGACATCCAGTGAAAAATTTAAATTAATTTCCGCAATAAATTTTGATTATTTTGTGCGGAATAGAAATCGTCCTTGACTCGAAAGCGGACTCCAAAAGCGGTCTTAAAGCCATCAGACATATCCTTCCATCCTTCGTCCTTTTTTTTTTGTCAGTCCCGAAATCGGAACAAACAAATTTCCTTTCTGCCATAATCAAGCTCAACGAGAAAGGACGAAAAAAAATTTGCATATTTGCAAACAAACAGCGGCAGGATGCGGGATGCAGGATGCAGGATTCTCCATTCAGAACAATCCATATCCATCCAATATTTGTATCGCTTATTGGCTCCCACTCTCTCTCTCTCTTTTTGTTTTTTTTTTCGTCCTTGTTCTGTGTCGATTCTTCTGATTTATTGCGAGACCCATCGCGAGACCCATTGCGAGACCCATTGAGAGACAATTAAATTGCTCGCTCTTCGCTTTAAGTAGATCCTGGATGGGCTAGAGGTGGGATAAATAGAGATTGGATACGGGATTGGATACGGGGAATGACGAAAACTATCGAAAATATCGGAATATTATCGAAAAATTGTCAAAAAATTATCGAAAACTGTGAATAATATTTCGATTTTAACTAGAAACTCTGCTATATCTTTATCTGTTAAAGAATTGATTGGAAAAGTATGAAAAATATATCGAAAATGATCGAAAATATCGGAATATTATCGAAAAATTATGAAAAAATGATCGAAAACTGTGAATAATATTTCGATTTTAACAAGAAACTCTGCTATATTTTAATCTGTTAAAGAATTGATTGGAAAAGTATGAAAAATATATCGAAAATGATCGAAAATATCGAAGTGTTATCGAAAAATTATGAAAAAATAATCGAAAACTGTGAATAATATTTCGATTTTAACAATCGATTTATTTGTTATAGAGTTGATTGGAAAAGTATTAAAAATATATCGAAAATGATCGAAAATATCGGAATATTATCGAAAAATTATCAAAAAATGATCGAAAACTGTGAATAATATTTCGATTTTAACTAGAAACTCTGCTATATTTTTATCTGTTAAAGAGTTGATTGGAAAAGTATGAAAAATATATCGAAAATGATCGAAAATATCGAAGTGTTATCGAGAATTGTTGGGGCATCTTATGGGAATGAGATAAATATTTACATTTTATTGAAAAACTATCCTATATCCTAATCTGTTAACGATTCGTTTTGCCAAAGTCTATCGAAAATAATCGATATTATTGAAATGTTATCGAAAATCGATGAAGAACCGATGAGAAATAGAAATAGACTAAAGGTTTCTATTTTGTTTCTTTTTGATTACGAAAAAATGAATCGAAAATAATCGAACTTTTCTCGCCACACTCCCCTCTCTATTATCCGTTTGAATCCTTTTTTGTGGTAACTAAAAATATGTGAAAATACGAAAAAAAAAACAAAAACAAAAAACAGAAAAAACCGGAAACAAACGCAAAAAAAAAAACAAGGAACAAGCGAATAAAAAAAAAGAAACTTTCGTTGCACAAACACGTAACCAGAACCCAATTTTGTGGCCAATGTAAGGACTCTGGACTCTGGAAATGCCAGTGGGCGGTGGATAGAGATGTTGAAGGATATTCAGGGTGGGGTGGAGAAGCAAGGACATCCTCTAGAGTATTCGAAAAATTGACAATTTTGCATAATAATGTTAAATTTTATAGAAAAATCGCAACGATCCTGGGAGAGCAAAAGGAGTTTTATGGCTAGTTTGGCCCGAAAGGATATACGCGTGTTTTGGTAATCTTATCAGGACCTATCAGGACACCCCGTCCATGGTTGAATGTCCTTAACCAGCAATTGGATATTATGTGAGATTTGCGACACCGAAATGCCAGAGAGATAAACTGCAAAAGGACGAAGGACGAAGGACGATGGCAAACAAAAAAAAAACCACGGCTAGCGCCAGCAACAGGACATTCGAATGCAGGACACGCTCTGGCACACACACACGGGCTGGCTGGCCAAAAAAGGACACGCTCCCCAAAAAGGGTTTCATGGGACGAAGAAGGTGAAAAATTTTGATTTACTTTCCGCATTCCAGGAATTATCCTGCCGGGGGGGGGGGGGGTTAGGTGTGGGGTCAAAGGTTTAAAAATCATAAAGCATTCTAGATAATATTTATTTAAGCTTTCTAGTCCGAGAAATGAGGTCCTTTTAGCATTTTGTGAGACTTTCGTTATCCTTTTGTGGCTTTTGGTTAAAAATTTCATCGATTTGGATTTCAATTAATCCTTAATTATCCTTTGATTCTTTATCCTTGTGGGTTATTTTTTTTAGTTTTCTATTAAATAGTTTCCTAAAAATATGACAGGACTTATTCCATCCTTTCTAGCCACTGTGAAGGACTTGGGACTCGGAACTCAGACTCGACACTTGTGGCATTGCTGGGTGGCGTGTTTTTTCGGCACATGGGAGGGGGTGGGGGGGGTGGATGGTGTGGCACGTAGACATGAGCCACAGCGACAGGTGGAACAGGTGGAGTGGAAAGGACGAAACGGGGCTCAGGATCTGGGGGGCGGGGGTGGTCGTGCGCTTTGCAATTGCAGTTTACCTTCCGATTGGCTTTAGGAGTCGCCCCACCCCCTCTGACATCCTTCCCCCCTATTCTTTGGGATCCTCCCCCCCCGCTAAAGTCCTTTCTTCCCCCCTCTTCTGTTGCTCTTTATTACTCCTTTTACATATATTAAACAATATTGTGTGCTTGTCGAGAGTGTATGAGTGTGTGTGCTCCCCCCTCCCCCCTCTCTCCCCCCTCAGATGCCCCCCCCCCCCGCTCTTTTTTTGAGGGGCATTTTTTTGGTCCTGCCTTCTGGTTTTTTTCTCTGTTTTCTCTGTTTGCTGTCAGTAGGTAAAAATTCCAATAAATAATTGAAATGGTTGTTTGTTATATCCCTGCCCCGCCCGCCCCGCCTCGTCCCAGCACCCAGCACCTGCACCTGCCCCGCCCCTTATTCGCCCTCCCTCTCCTCAAACACAGCGTCCTGGTATCTTGTTTCGCCTTTTGTCCGCTTCGCTGTTTATATTTGTTTGTTTTTATTTTTATTTTTTTTTTATCTGCAACGCATCGCAATAAAAAACTTTAAAAATATATAAAAAAAAAAATTACAAATAAAAAACGGATTTTCGGGAAACACTGAATACACGGAATTGGCATTTTTTTATTACTCGAAAGGAAAATACTCGAAATACTCGACGGGAACTCAAAAAATGCAGACCAAAAATTATGCAGAAATTGCAATTACACTTTTTTTGCGGGTCCTTGCGGATCCTTGCGGATCCTTGCGGGTTTTATTAATAAATTGTTAAGGATATTTCGGAACTAAAACCACAGGATCAAACGCAGGGGAGGGTCTCCTGCGATTGCAAAAAAAAAGTAATAATATTTTTGTGGCATTCTTGCATGCAGGTGGCAAGCTCATTATTATTGATTTGAGGCGCCACAAAGTCGGCTGGCCTTGCCACAATAACATTTGTATTATTTTTAATTAATTGCTGATTGCAAAAGCCATCGAAATTGACCCCATTTGACCCCATTTGACCCCTGCAAGTAGAACAATCCTTCTGCCACCTGATATTTAAGGATTTTCTGGGAAAGGATTCTCTGGATTCTGCCTGGATTGTAGACACAATAGGGTACTGCGTGATTTATCTCCCGCAAGAGAAAGCCACCCCCAAAAAGGACAATATTTTTGATAGTCATGACCCCGAAAAGGACATCAAAACGGGGATAGTTTACCCGAAAAATAGTGCGTTTTTAGTGCATAAGTTTCCGGCAATGATAAGTCGGAAATGAAGCGGAGTTAATGGAGAGAAAACGGGGAGTAACAGGAGCAGGAGCAGGGAGTCGGTGGGAGTCTTGGGTTGGGTTGAGATGTCCTTTCAACCAACTCCCTGATTTATGATATCTTGGCGCAAAGTTTTTGCCTCGAGTCTTGCCGCTGCAAACGACTTTAAAGTTGTGGCGCCACCAGCTGCAGTTTGCGTTATTAGCAAAGGTCAAAGGTCAAGTGAGGCAGCCTTAGATTCTTGAAAATCCTTTTCAAAAAAAAGTAAATAATTTAGAAACCATTACGGGAATATCCTTTACCTGTGATTCCCTCGCCCTCAGACACTTGGAAAATAAACAGTCGTGTCTCAAGGATATGCCGCAGTCGCAGTCGTGGTGACCTCAAAAAGGGTGACCTCCCAGAGCCAGGACTACTCTGCCAACTAGGAAATCTCATTAATTTAGTCATCTTACTGCTTTTGTAGTGCAAATGAGGCGGCACGGCACAAAGTTCACGTTCCTGCGGTGCCGTCGAAAGCCTCGGGGAGCTCTTCTCTCACTTTACCTTCCGCCGAACATCAACTATTAGTACACTGCAAGAAAACGGAGTCAGGCAATGGTTTTTGTTTTGTAATTTTCTCATGAAATTCCCTTTTAATTATCAAGAACTTTAAACTTAATTAGCTTAATTTATGCTTAATTTCTGCTTAATTAGCTTAATTAATTATGTTTTCTGGCAAATTTTGTTGCCAATTCAAGGAGACACTTTTTCTCGCAGTGTAAATTCGATCCCTTGGGCACTTTCAGCGGCAAACCGGCGACAGATGGACGATGCGTTGAGTGGGCGAGGGACTGCGTCTGCGGGTCCTTCGGGGAAGGTTCCGCCCGGTCCTCATCCCGTTGCTAGTGCGGCTCCAGGTCAATGTCCGCCCACTTTTGCGGCTCGGCCAGGATACGTGACAGGACCTTCCACCTGAGTGCGCTTTTCGCAGGCTCGTTTATGGGAAGCTGTCGAATTAATTGGCTTTTCCGGCGTCCAAAAACTTGCACTTTTCTTAGGTCATAGTCGTAGTTTTTGTCCTAGTCCTTGTCGTAGTCCTTGTCCTTGTCGTAGTCCTAGTCCTTGTCCTAGTCCTGACTGACAACTTATTTCCTTTCAAAATCGACGCCAAACTTTTCGAAAATTCGGACGAAAAAAAACGTCACGAAAACCACGGAAAACAAACGAAATCAAAGTGTGTCGAAAATCGCTTGACAGGACTTGGCAGGACCTCTCTGACCTCTGACCCTCAATGCCCCGCAACGGATTTCAAATTTCTATTTCGTTTTTTTTTCGTCCTTAAAATGCCTCCAGCTGCGTTTTGATTGCGCCGGCATCAAGGCGTCAAAAAAAAGAGGTCCTTTTGCTTTCCAGCCGCTCACTTTTTGAGTTTCACTCAATCTGAGTGAGTTATTTCCGTTTTGACTCGAGTTATTCTCAAAGCCTTACCCCTCACATTTTGGGACAGAATCAAGGGGAAATACAGGGAAATTCCTTCCAATAAAGCTCGATTTAAATCTATTTTTTACCGTTATTTAAAGAAAAATTGATTTAAATAGGAAGAGAATTTATTTTTAATTAAATAAATGTCTTTATTTTAAGGTTTTTTATAATTTTTCTTAACTTTTTGACGAGTTTTTCTGTTTAAGAAGCGAAGAATTTCTTGAATAAAATATCCGCGCCAAAGTTTTTCCCGATTTTTCCAAACAAAACACCCAGAAATATTTCGAAAATATTACCCAATATTAAAGCTCTAATTGGATTCTGGGATATCCTTTCGAAATGAAGGAAAATGTTAAAAAACAGGTTTTCGGAATATCCTCTTATATTCGAATAAAATGGCTTTAATATCCTCTTATTTTCACTAATATCCTTAAAAGCTTTCGTTAAATATTTATCCTCAATATTCTGACTATTTCTAGGAAATTATTGCCGAGAAATTCCTCAAATTTTATAGGAAGTTAAAAATAATCAGTTATTTTTAATTTATTTTTAATATTTCTCTAAATTCCAGACATTTTCTTATCATTTTTTTTATGACTTTCTGTCCCAAAATCCTTCTAGAGCGTTGTTTTTCTTAAATATTTCCTTTTAATAAGAACTATAACTCTATAATACTTATGGCTTTTTTTCTTTTCTATTAAAATATTAAAAATATACTAAAAAAGGGAAATTTTTTGTTGATTTTTAAAGGATTTCTATTTCTAGAACAGTTTTATTTAAAAATCTAAACGAAATCGCAACAAGCGAAACACAAAATGCCATTTTAGAGTCCGTGCTTCAATGTCCTTTAACCTGCATTCAAAAATTTTAACCGATTTTTTGAAAATTTTCGAAAATCCCCATTGTCCCAAAGTGATCCCTTTGAGACACTCTTTTTTTCAATATTTTCTACATTTTTCATTGGATTTGGAAAAGGAATACCATTTATAAACCAGGAGGTAATTCCCTCTATATCTGCATCAAAAGATTGGCAAAAAAAAACAAAAAAATTTTTGTCCATTTAAAAAAAAAAAATCCCTTTCAAAATTTTCGAAAATTGAGTCGAAATTTTTTTTGTTCCATTTTCCAAATCCTTGAATGCATTTCGAAGCAGACTAAAGCTCTGATCCAAGAAGGATATTTCGTTTTGAAATCGGTTTGAAATTGAAGAAAATAAACGCTATGAAATGGTTAAAAAAAATTCCATTTTTGACAAATATCAACTTTCCGGATTCTGTATTATAATTAATCTATTAAAAAGCCCATAACTTGGTTTATTTACCTCCAATCGGCAAAACTTTTACCTTCCCGATTAGGTATCTTCGAGTACTATTTATTTATGATATATCTATCAATAGTATTCCCTAAAAAAACCAAATTATGTGCCGAGAAAAAGGACATATAGGCCAATAGGCGATGTTTGAAACGATTTTATGAAGTTAAAACTTTGATTAAATGGAAAATATTCGATAACGATAGAAAGCAAAGGAAGTCCCGCTTCTTAAACGGTATTATTGTGCAAAATCGGTTAAAAAATGACAAAAATATCCCTAAAAATCGAATAAAAAGTATAAGAAAATTAGTTTCTGACAAATTTCCAAAAATTTCCAAAAATTTCCATTTTTTAGAACAGTTTTTTTCGAATATCTAAACCAATTCCTCACCGATTTTGAAACAAAATGTCATTCAGAAATCAGGGTTTCAATCTCCTTCAATCTGCATCAAAAATTCAACAAAATCAAACAAAAAAAATTTCGCCAATTTTTTTGAAAAATTCATAAGGGGTACCCCTTTCAAAATTTTCAAAAAATTTCCAAAAATTTTTTTGTTCGGTTTCTCTAAACTTTTAAAGCAAATCAAACAAGCCTAAAGCTCTGATTCTGAAATGGTATTTCGTTTCAAAATCGGTTAAAAAATAAATAAAATAGACGCCATCGAAGGTATAAAAAATTCGTTTTTTCAAAATAGAAATTTTCTATTTTTTTTTAAATTTCAAAAACCGAATTTTTTGGTTAGTTTTGTGCGAATATCTTTTTCAATAATTAACCGATTCTGGAACGGAATACCATTTAAAAATCAGGGTTTCATTATCCTTCGATTTTCATTAAAATATCGGGAAAACAGAACAAAAAAATTTTTCTGAAATTTTTGAAAAAATCATAAGGGGTACCCCTTTCAAAGTTTTCAAAAAATAGGTCCAAATTTTTTCGATCAAAATTCGAAATATTTCAATGCAGATCGAAGGAGAATATAGTTCTCATTCAAATCCTAAATCGGTTGCGAAATATTCAAAATATTCATAAAAAAAAGTCGAAGAAAATTATGCTAATAATTTTGAACAAAAATTTTTTGTTTCTAATCTCGCCAATTTTTGATATTCGATAAAAAAAATATATAATTCCTTTAATTTACATTTAAAGAATCGGTTAATGATATACTAAAAATATTCTTTTTATATTCTTTTTTATATCCTTTTTATATCCTTTTTATATCCTTTTTTATATCCTTTTTATATCCTTTTTATATCCTTTTTTATATCCTTTATATATCCTTTATATATATCCTTTAAAAAAAAATTGACCCTTAATAGTAAATAAAAAGAAATAAATAGAAAAGATTTCGCAGAAAACAGCGCCCTCCTCCTCGATTCTCAAAAGTTGTACCTAATCAGCCCAAAAAATGCAAACAAAAAATAATTAAATTTCCATAACATACTTTTGGAGGTTCGATTTATTAAATCCAATATATATTTCAAATAATATATATATAATATATCTACATACATATATCCTTTCTATATCCTTTATATATCCTATATATGTATCCTGTTTATATTTTGGAACGTTTTTCCTACCAAAAAAAAAGAGGTTAGAAATTTTTTTTGTTCGATTTGGGAAATGTTTGCTTTGAATGCAGATCTTCGAAGGACAATGAAGTTTCGATTCCAAAATATTCATGAAAAAAAGTAAAAGAAAAACTCCAAAAATTTCACGAATCGGAATTTTTTTCAAAAAATTACATGAAAAACCCGAAAAAAAAAACTTTTTTTTTATGTTTTTAAAAGAACTGAAACATCCAAACTGCGTTTTTAATTTAAACCACTAAGGCGAAACTTTATTCAAAATAAGCTCATTTTGAGGAAATACAAAAGCTCAGGATAATATCCCTGCTTTATTTAGATCGAAAATTCTTTGATTTTAGTATCAAAATAAAAGCTTAGGATAATATACTCGTCTTTTTAGACCAGAATTTAGACCAATTCACCTTTATTTTAGTACAAAAAGCTCGCATATTTCCCCATATTTTTGTTCCCCTTATTCAGCGGTTCGGAACTTGGATTCAAGCTTAGTGGATGCAAGAACCAGGGAATTTCTTCGGATTTCAAAACCCTTTTTGTGTTCTAAAAAGTTTTATATCAAAGTTTTTAGGAATTTTTGGTAAGAAAAGTTTGTGTATCAAAGTTTTTAGGATTTTTTGGTAATGGAATGTGACTTTGGAACAAAAAGTATGATAAAAAGCATGATTTTGAATGAGTTTTGAATTAAATAGAAAACTTTAAAAGTAGGCTTTGGTTTTTCTTGGAGAAAGTTGTCAAAAAAATATGTTTTTGTGGAAAAAAAAATAATAAAAAAAAAAAAAACATTCTTTTGGTCAAAAGTTCAAAGAAGTTTCCGCTTTAACCTTGTAAATGGAATTACAAGCCACCGAGAAGCACCAAGAATATGCATCGAAGAGTCCTGTAAATCCTTAATCGATTTCGGGTTTCGATTTCGGGTTTTCTTCTCCATTAAAGACCTCTTTAAAGGCGAATCTATCAAGCAGAAGCCATCTTGCAGTTTCTATAAATAAACAGGACCAAACAGGCCAAAAAAAAAAAAAACAAAAAGTATCTCGAGGATAAGGTTTACGAAAAAGCCTAACCAAACGTCCTTGAGTGTGTGGCCTGAACTTCCGGTGGATGTCCCTGGCTTTTGGGGTCTCGTCCCCGTCTGAAAGTCTCGGCCCATTTTGCGAGCAAAGATAATATTTTCCGCTTTCGCTGCCTTTCTTTTCAACTGCTTTTGCCCGGAAACAGGAAACAAACACACACAGGCAGCAAGCAGCAGGCAGCAGGCAGAGACACACACACACACCTACACACACAGGGAAGGTGTGCCTCCCATGTGGCATTGAATTTTTGTGGCAAGAGTGGCAAAGAGTTCATCAAGAGTCGCCTTAACCGAAACCTAAGCCTCTCGAGGAGGACCAAAAGGCAATTCTTCCCTCAAATCCAGGATATTAAGTCGAGTGGCAAGTGCGGCAAGTGCGGCTGTGGCTCTCGCTGTGGCATGAAAACTTTTTCAATTATAAGCACTTTCAGAGATAAAGAAAAAACACGTCAAGGAGTCAAGTCTCACAAATAAATACACTTTCATTTCCCGCAACAAAAAATATATTTTTTTTTTATTTCAAGTTAAAGTTTTAAGTTTTTTAAATCGTGTTTCCGCATTTTTGAAGTTCTTCTCAGGCTCAAAGGATTTAGAATTTCTTAGGCAGGCAAAGGTATCCAAAAAGGGGAGGGTTTCTCCCAAAAAATGGTTTCTCACAAAAGACGCTTCTCCAAAAGATGCTTCTCCAAAAGACGCTTCTCCAAAAGACGCTTCTCCAAAAGATGCTTCTCCAGGTAACAAAATATATAAACGAAAAACAGAAAAACCCATCTCAAGGCCGCATTTTTGAAGTTCTTCTCAGGCACAAAGGATTTGGAATTTCTGAGGCAGGCAATGGTATTCGAGAAAGGGTATCCAAAAGGTGGGGGTTCCTCCCAAAAAAGGGTTTCTCCAAAAAGCGGTTTCTTCAAAAAAGGGTTTCTTCAAATAGGGATTTCTCCAAAAAAAGGGGTTTCTCCAAACGACGCTTTTCCAAAAGACGCTTCTCCAAAAGATGCTTCTCCAAAAGGCGCTTCTCCAAAAGACGCTTCTCCAAAAGACGCTTCTCCAAAAGATGCTTCTCCAAAAGACGCTTCTCCAAAAGACGCTTCTCCAGGTAACAAAATATTTAAACAAAAAACAGAAAAACGCATCTCAAAAGCCACCAAAATGAACAAAAATATCGCAAATGTCGCGTTGATTCCCTCCCTTGCATTCTGGTGGCCAAAAATCTCCTCCTTGGTTGCTTCTTTTTGCATTCAAAATCAACGCCGATTCAGGTTTCCAACTCCTCTTCGTCCTGGCCCTCATCATCGGCCTGCTCCGCATCATCGGCCTGCTCCTCGCCATCGGCCTGCTCCTCGTCATCGGCCTGCTCCTCGTCTTCGGCAATTTGCTCTTCCAAGTACACTACAAGAAAAAGGAAAGATATTGGATTATAGAGAAACTGTCAGGGTGTTTGGAAGAAAATGATTGAAAACCGGGAACCAAGGACCCTCAAGCACCAAGTTTTGGATGAGGAAAGGGAAAGGCTATAAACTGGAAGAGGCTTTTATTGCAATCTAGAGACTCAATCCATCCATTGTCCTTCTTTGATTGAGGAATGAGATTCCATTTGGAAATCCCAATCATAATTGGCCGAAGGAAATATTCTTCGTTTCTTAAGGATTTTCAAAAAGGACTAAATACTCACTTGTAAACATATTATCATTGCTTTGGATCAGGATATAAGCGACAAACATGAGAGTTCCCACAACACAGGCCGAGATGAGGTAGCCTTCGGTTAGATCAAACAAACCACTTTTTTTCGGTTCGGCACGGAACATGTCCTTGAAGAATTTCATCAAATATGAAGCCATTTTTGGCAACAAGTTTTAGCGGATTTTCAGCAAAGTTTTATGGAAATTACAGCGGTTTTTCGGCAAAGTTTTAGTGTAATTTGGAGGGAAATTGTAGCGAAATATTTTAGGAAATTTTATCGAAATTTAAGCGAAATTTTATCGAAATTTAAGCGAAATATTTTAGGAAATTTTATCGAAATTTAAGCGAAATTTTATGGAAATTTTTTGCGGAATTTTATCGAAGTTTTAGCAAAGTTTTTTAGGAAATTTGAAGCGAAATTTCAGAGAAATTTTAGAAATTGTTTAGAAATAATGTATTGCAACTTTGTGCATAAAATATATTTATAAAATAAACGTTTTGTTGTCGTTGTTATTTAATAGATATATATATTTTTTTTTTTGCACAATTTTCGAAAGCAACGAACAGCTCGGATGTGGTGAATGGAATGAGAAAATCTGTGAAGCTAGAACCTGCCTTGAAATTACGGAATGACAGCTATTTGCCACGCCTACTTGGTAAAGAAATAATCGGAAAAAAACGGTTTTGGAAAAAAAAAGTTTTGGAAAAAGAAATGCAAAGTATTTGAGGAATTTCTTAACACTATTAGTTGGGATTTTTTGCTGCAAAGGAAACCCCTTTCGTTGAGTGGCCAGCGTGATGCAGGACATCAGGGTCCTGCAGGGGGTACTTAAACGCGCTGGCGATGGCCGGGCCATTGAGCTGCCAGGAGCTGCCATTGAACTGCCACTCGAGGGTCGCATTACGAGGCGAACGTGAACGTGAACGTGGACACTGAGCAGATAATGCCACGCCACCAATCACGTGCCACAAGACGTGCCTCCCACCCCATCCTAGCAGGCTCCTGTTCCTGCTGTTTTCCTTTTTTTGACAAACATATTTCTGATCCGACAAAAAAGCAAAACAAACCTAAAAAAAAAAAGAAACTCGGTAAAAAAACCGAAAGCCAGAAGGAGAATAAATAGAAATCCGAAAAATACCAACAAGTTAAGAGACAAAAAAAAAAAAATCCTATATCCTAGAATGAGCATGGCCAGTGGTCCGGAGGTGGGGCCGATCCTGATGGAGAGCGGCAGTCGGGGCAGTGGGGGGAGCGCCTCCACAGCCAGCAAGCAGGGATTCCTCGCCCGGCTGGATCGCCTGCTCCGCCGCTGGCTGCCAGGCTATAGTTACCTTCGTGGCAAGCGCCGCACCGGCTCTGCGCTCAGCCTTAGGTCGGGGAGTGTGGATGCCTCGGGAGGAGCTTGCGGCGGACTGAATACCATCCAGGAGCTGAGGCAGCTCGAGAATCGCCGGCGGCACGGACGCAAGAAGCACGAGGTCTACCTCGACACGGGCATCTCCAAGTCGGAGTTCTGCCTCCAGCTGGAGGTCCTGCTGCGCAACAAGCTGATCAAGCAGCAGCAGCTTCTCCTCGAGCAGCAGAAGCGTGATCGGGAGAAGGAGCTGGAGTTGGAGGTGGCACCGGAACAGGAACAGGGACAGGGACTGGAAGCGGATATGTCGCCAATGGCCACCAGTAATCCCCTCCAGTAGGGGCTGCCCAGGACCTCCTCCGTCGAGCTCGATTGCACTTGATTTTTCATTTGTTCGTTTCAAATAAAACTCTCTCTATATATTTTTCATAATCAAACGGCACCAGCAGCTCATCAATCAATCAATCAATCAATCAATCAATCAATCAATCAGTCAATCAAAACGGTCCCTCAATCAATCGGTTAAAGCTTCTCATTAAAATTAATTAGAAATAATAACCGCAATGATGGGGGGAGTCTCTGGAAAGCTGGATGAGGGACAAAGCTGTTCCTGGAAAATGTCCTGGGGGAGTGACTGGCTACTTAACGGTTTAAGTAGAGCGGGGAATAGGCAAAAAGGACGAATCCTGCCACTCCTCCTACTCCTTGCTACTCTTACCTTTTCCTAATCAGTCAACAAAGTGGCTGGAAATCATCAAGTTTTTGCTTTGTGTTTGGTTTCCTTTGATACCTCGCAAAAATTAGGAATATTATTAACCAAAAAACACAGCCTTTGAAACACAATACAAGGATACAAGGATACAGTACAAGAAAATAAGCAATATTAAAGTCAGAGGAAGGTAGCGAGCCACTCGACGGTTTGATTGTGCGAAAAATGTCAGCCATGGCAACCCCAGGTGTGTGGCAAGGACCTCGGGGAAAGCAACACAAAACAAACAGGAATCAGGAATGAGAATCGAAGAGTCGGAAATCAGGAGTCAGAAGCGAGGATTCAGAAGCGAAGAAACAGAAACAAGGAATCAGAAGCAAGGAATCAGGAGACAGAATTAAGGATTCAGAAGCGAGAAATTAGAAATCGAGGATTCAGAAACGAGGATTCATAAGCGATAAGTCAGGAATCAGGAGTCAGAAACGAGAATTCAGAATTGAGGATTCAAAAGCGAGGATTCAAAAGCGAGGATACAAAAGCGAGAAATCCGGAATCAAGGATTCAAAAGCGAGAACACAGGGCCGTAGGCTCATGATTCAGGACTCAGAACACAGAACACAGAACACAGGACACAGGACACAGGACTCTGGCCTCTGGACAAGCACTTGAAACATCGATTTAGTGAAAGTCAATTGCCCCGCGGGTGGGTGGGACTTTGCAAAGGGGATGCTGCCACGAGGACTGCTGCTGTGGCGTCGGAGGATGCTGCGATGTCATTGAGCTCGACAACAATTATCTGTAGAGGATGGGAGGATGAGTATCCTTTCGATGCTGCTAATGGCCATGGCATTAGCATAGAGAGATCCCCTCTGACAAAGCGTTAACAAAAACATTACGTATACGCACCGCAAACCAGGACCAACTATGAGTATCTAAAACGTGTGTGTGGCAGGGTGGGGATTGGGGTTGCAAGGATGTGGAGGCTGGGTGTGTCCTGTGTCCCTTCGGGTAGAGCATCATAATTTTGTGCTGGCCAAGCACTTGAGCACTTGACCATTAACGTAACTTTTGTCTACGTTGCCGTTACAAGGACACTGAGAAAAACTGGAAAAAAGTATTCAAATTTTTATTATTTTATAAATTTTTCAGAGAATTGTAGGAACTTTTTTTGATAAAAATAAATATTTTCGAAGAAAAACATCACAACTTTGACAAAATTTCCTTTTCGAGTGCACAAAACGGTCAGTCAGGACAATTGAGAGGATGTCCTGGCAACCAGGATGGGTGGCTGAGTGGGTGGGCTGTGAAGCATCCTGGGAACGAACCACAGCTGGACCGCAATCTGCTCGACTCGCAGCAGGGCAGCAGTGGCTGCTCCCCAGGGTCCCAGGACTACTGCGATGTCCCTTCAATATTTGTCCTCGTCGTTGCTTTCGAGTTATCGAGGATGTCAACAAGAGTGTCCTTCACAACAACAAACAACAACAAAACAAAAACAAAAACCAAACAAAGCAAAAATATATGAAAAAAAAAATGAAAATAAAAACAAGAAAGAAAACCCAGGACAAGGGTCGGTTGCCAGGTTTTTGGCGTTGGTAATTGCTAATTTATTTCGCTGAAGGACTAACACTTGATGCAGGACGAAATACCTAATCAGGATGCCTTCAAAAATGTCCTGGAAACCGCAATAACACGCCCTCCCCCATCCCCCTTTTATCTCCCATTAATAATAATTCGTTTTCATCTTTTTTTTTGTTTGTCATTTATTTAGGATTCTTGTGTGTTTTGTTTTTTTTTTTAAGGATTTCGATTGGAAGTTTCGATTAAAAGTTGTTATTTATAAATTACAATAAATTGTTTATTCAATAATTAAAGAATTAATTAAGAATTTTTATATTTTGACTTTATTTTTTGTGTTTTGTTTTGTTTTTTTTTTTGTTTTTTGTTTTGTTTTTTTTAGCAATATATTTTGAGCAATTATATCCTAAATTAAATCAATTTATTCTTATTCCGTAAATGCTAGACGAATTCTAAATTGGCAGAGACAAAGGATAAATTACAATGTTGTTTGGGAACTGAGCTGAAAAGGGACTCAAAGGACTCAAAGGACTAAAAAAAAGAGAGGAGAGGGATCACAAAAAACACATTTACAGAGGCGTCTTCAATGATATGTCTTTGGAATAAATATCCATATATTTGTGTGTTAATACGCTTGGATTCGCTAGGTGTTATCGATCGTTATCGATTATCGATTACAAGCTAAAACGTAGTTTTGATTCTCAATTTGGACTCGAAGTGGAGTGATAGAAAGAGGTCGCAAGAATTTGTATCGATGTAAAGTAAATCGTTTATCGATTAATTCGGATATTCGATTATTCAATTATTTCCATTGGCTATTATATAATATTATAATATATTCGTATTTCGTATTCGTATTTGATTAGCTGTGCGCGTTCTGGCAATGCAATGCAATTAATGTAATGGATTCTATTGGTCAATCGATAGATCGATCGACTATTGATTAGTAATCGACGAAAAAAATATATAATCGCTTTTTGTAGTTGTTGTTTAACCTTTAACCTTTTGTATTGCTCCTCTAGTATCGATAGATATCGATAAATATCGATTTATCGTCGATTTTTCGCTTTAATTCTTTTGAAATTGGAATGTCAAGATAAATATTCGATCGAATCTCAATCGTAGCTGAGGGATATGGCCGATTTGGGTGTGGGCAGCGGGGAGGTGGTGTTCTCCTCCTCGTCGTCGTTCTCCTGCGAGTCCTCCGGCTCCCCCAAGGCGTGGACGAACTCGTAGAAATCGATTCTACCATCCCCGTCCACGTCCACCTCCTTGATCATGTCCTCGACTAAGGAAGGATTAAAATTAAGGGAGAGATTTTTATGGGTTTTTTGGGGAAGGGTTTCGGGTTTCGGTGCCAGGACTCTACTTACTATCCTCCTCGTCCAGATCCTCGCCCAGGCACTGCAGGACTGCCCGCAAATCGGAGGCTGTGATATAGCCGCGATTGTGTTTATCGAAGACCCTGAAGGCATCGCGTAGTTCCCGCTCCTCCTGATCCGCGGAGGACAGGCCAGACTTGTCCTCGTACGTCATGTTCGACAGGATGTCCACAAACTCCTCGAAACTAACATTGCCATCGCCTGCAAAGAAGATATAGAAGTTCTCCAAAGGATTCCCCTAGGATTAGGACTTAGAACTCCACTCACCATCCACATCGATCTCCTGGAGCATCTCCTGCAGCTCCTCCACCCGCGCAAACTGTCCCAGGGAACGCATCACAGTGCCCAGCTCCTCCTTGGTGATGCAGCCGTCGCCGTCCTTGTCGAAGAGGCGGAACGCCTCCCGGAACTCTCGCATCTGTCCCTTCGAGATGCAGCGGCGCTTGTCTAAGGACTCACCCTCCCCCATCGGCCTGGCCACCTCCCCCTCGATCTCTAGGTCCAGGTTGGCGCCACCCAAGTCCAGGTCCGAGGAGTACGAGATCTGGCGGTTTTTCGTCTTGCGCCTGCTCCGGACACTCAAGGCAGTTCGGGCTGGAGGACGATGTCCTGGCCGCGAGGACTGCTCGTAGTCGTCGTAGGACTCTTCGTCCTCCTCCTCCCCTTCTTCGCTCTCCTCCCCATCCTCATCCTCCTCCTCGTAGTCAAAGTCCTGCTCCTCCTTGAGACTCCTCCATCGCATGCTGCGCTTCGCCTTCAAGCCGCCTCCATCGCAGGAGCTGGAATCCGTGTCCGGATCCGGATCGGGGGGATTCACTTGCTTCTCTTTCTTCCGCTGCCTCTGCCGCCTCGGTTGCTGTGTCGATGGATGAATCCTCTCCAGCTTCTGCTGCCCACTGGTGTGTTGCTCCTCGTCCTGCTCGTTCTGCTCGTTCTGCTCGTGGTGCTCAGCGACAGCCGCAATCTCCTCCGGCTGGGCGGAGGCATCCTGCGGATTGGAGGAGGTCTGCTCCTCGTCAGGCTCATCGCCACTCACCGCCGCGTTTCTCGTCTGCCGGAGAAGGGAAAAAAAACGTTAAATAAAATATTAAATAAAATATTAAATAAAATGTTAATTAAGACGTTGAATAAAATATTAAATAAAAAGTTAAATAAATAAAATTGCATTAATTAAAAAGGAAAGTGATTAAAAAGAATATTAGTTTACATAAAAAGTCGCTTTTTTTGTATTTTTCATTTTGTTTTTTCGCGTTTAGTTAACTTTATAAACAAAAAAAAACTAGAGTTTAGTTTAGTTTATTTATTCATTATAGACTTTTTTTTGTTTTATTTACTTCCCGGGTATTTATCTCTGGTTTTAATATCTAATTTATATCAAAAAAGGTAAAAAAACGTTGAATTTAAATGGAAATTAAACAAAATTCAACAAAATTAAACAAAAAAGTAACAAAATATCAACAAAAAAACATAAACCCTCCACAAATATTCATTTTTTTTTCAACAAAATTATCATCAAAGTATCTTTTTTTATGGCTTTTTTTTTGGTCTTATTTTAGTCTTTTTTTTTAGTCTTTTTTTTGAGTCTTTTTTTGAGTCTTTTTTTTTGAGTCTTTTTTTACTCTTTTTTATGTATTTTTTTTAGTGTTTTTTATGTATTTTTTTGTAGTGTTTTTTATGTATTTTTTTTTTTATTCTTTTTTCAACTTTAAAAATATCTTTTATATATATTTAAAAATTGTATATTATATATCCTTTTTACTTACCATTAACTGGCGGAATTCGCGGGCTATTGTTGAACCAGTTAAAAATTTATTAACTGCCGTGAAAAGCCGTTTTCCTTCCAATGTGGCGGCCTTCCTTCCGCTTCAGCGGCTCTACGGCTAAGAATCCTGCTCCTGTCTAGCTACCTCTCTCTCTGTCTCTGTCTCACTCTCTCTCTCTCTCTCTCTCTCTCTCTGTCTGGTGTCTATCTATCTCGTTTTGTCGCACTGCCTCGACTAGCAGGATATGCAAATCGAACACATTGACGTCGCCGCGGGCTGCAGCAGGAGAGTGGAAGAGCGGAAGGACGATATGTTAATTAAGCAATTAAGGATTGAATGCAATTTGCCACGCCCCCCAATTGGCAACGAGAGCCACGTGACCAGGATGGATAACCATGACCAGGACGAGACTCGGCGACTCGGGACGCAGCGGCATAATCACTCTAATAATCCGTTTGATTGGCATACATTCATGGGAGAGGGTGTGCAGGGGGTTAAGGGGACGGAAGGATAATGGATGCGCAAGGCCGCAAAAAACGTCGCACAATTCAGGAAAATCGGAATAAAT
Source organism: Drosophila vallismaia (assembly GCA_035047325.1). Classification (NCBI taxonomy): domain Eukaryota; kingdom Metazoa; phylum Arthropoda; class Insecta; order Diptera; family Drosophilidae; genus Drosophila; species Drosophila vallismaia. Next base: position 5,279,722 of record JAWNPU010000025.1, on the reverse strand, counting down.
ACCAAAGAGATGGCGAGGATTCGTTCTATTTCCCAACATTGTGAATCATGGAAAGTCCTTTGAATGAAAAAAGCTAAGCAGGACTTAAATAATCAATAGAATATCCTTTTAGAATTGAAAAAGCAGCTTTTTCTGTTAAATAAAATTTAAATAATTCCAACTTGGCTTGAAAAATAAGAAGCCCAGGAAGAGGAGTCCAGGAAGAGGAGCCCCAAGAAGAGGAGCCCCAGGAAGAGGAGCCCCAGGAGGAGGAGCTTAATGGAGAGGAAAGAATGTGGATGGTTGGTGGGAAATCCGATTATCGCTGCGGCCAGGAAAAGGACATCAACGGACAGCAGGACAGTCGGACAATCGGACAATCGGACAGTTGGACTGCTGTAAGGATTCCCCTTTCCCTTCTTCTGGAAAATTGCATTTCGATGGCACTTGTGTGGGCAGTTTTTTTTTTTTTTTGTGTGTTGCGGCGCAAGGATGCGGCACAGTCAGAGCCAGGACCAAGCCAAGCGGTTAGCCAGTCACCACATGCGGGTACAGCAGTTCGACAAAAAAAAAGGACAAAAATAAATGGACCGCAATGAAAATGTCCGAAAAGGAAGTGCCAGCCAAGGCGAGAACAAGGACATCCCTTTTCGGTCCTGCGAGAGAACGCCATTCTGCTGGCATTTAAATTTTAAGGCTCAGCAGACCCTCATCCCTTTCTGCCTTAAATCCTTGTGGATTTATGCATGTCCTTTACACATACATTCTCCCATTTAATTAACATTCACCGTTAAATGTGTCCTTTAATGTCCTTTAAGCCAAAACGGCCACAATGGCGTCGAAATTGCAATAGTTGCAAGAAAATCAGAAAATCGGATGTAAAAAGGACATCAATTTGCATGCAACGTCAATGTCCTGGAACGTCAACATCAACAGGGAAAGCCACCCCACGTCAGTACATTCCACGTCAGCGGTTTATCGTCCTATCTTATCGTCCTAGGTGTCATTCCAATTATCCTTCCTCCCGAGAGATGTTCCATAAAGATGCAAGGAATGGAAGGAAACACTTTAAGATAAAAAGGATAAAGGAGCTGGTGAAGAGTTTAAAGGAAGATTTAGGAAGTTTCATCCTTCCTTAGTACCCGGGAAGGAATATCATTTTTCTCAGTGTATTGTTATTTTCGTTTCGGAGACGCGTGCAAAGTTTCTGACATGAAATAAATGAAGACACAACTTTGAAGCCAATCCAAGACGAGTCCTGGTATCCTGGCATCGTGGAATCCTGGCAAAAATGTCACCATACATCCCAGCATCCAGCATCCAGCCCAACCGAGCGACAAATTTTGTGGCACTGCCGTAACTTTATCCTCTGCTTGCCACAAGAAAGTTTCTAATTTCAAAATTTCAGAGCTCCTTGCCGAGTCCTTGCCACTGCGTCCTGTTCTCGATTTAATCAAATAAATTTAATGCGTAAAGTTTATAATAGATTTGGCAAAGCTTCAAGTTAATAAGCCACCAAAGGATGTGCTTCCATGCTTCCCCCGCCCCTCCCTGCCAGGATATGCCCCTGGCGAGGACGCAGAAACCGCAAAATGTTTTCGGTTCGCATTTTATTGTTTAATTTGAATTGCTGGCTGGTTTTCATCAGGACCGCGTGACCGCATCTCCTGTAAATGGATTACAGCACCAGGACTCTCCCTCATCCCCTCCCTGGGGGGGGGGGGGGAGCCCCATTGCAATCAATTAAGGACGAGGGGGAGGAGCCAGGAAGCAGGCGAACCAAAAAAGTAAATAACATTCAACTCTGCAGTCCTGTGGTCCTCGCTGGAAATTGTCATACACTGCGTATGCGTTATATTTGCATGCCAATGAATGGAAAAAGGACTATATAAGGACTATATGTGTGTGCAGGCGGGGTGTGGGAGGGTGTTGGAGGGTGTGTGTGTGTGTTAGGGTGGCTCACAAAACACAATTCGTACATAAAAGCGGCAACAAAAAGTTTACGCATAAATCAAACAAATGCAAACAAAACGAAACAAAGCAGCGAGCAGAGTAGTGAGGGATCCAGGCACTGAGAGAAAATAAGGAAAAATATAGAAAAATAAGGAAAAAAGTATAAAAAAGTATCTCCTAAAAGGATATTCTAGAATCTAGAAGCTATAAAGAAGCTTTGAAAAGCATTAAAAAATCATTAAAGAGTCTAAAAAGCTTAAAAAACGCCTCTTCATTTTTGTTATTTTTGAATTTTCTTTCAATATCCTTGAATATCCTTGAAAAACATTTTCTATATTTTATTTATTTTCTATACTCTGTATTTTTTCGAGTGCTTTGTAGCACTTTCGTTGGCTGTCTGCGTGGCACGTAAATATTTCGTTGGCAATAAAAAATTTAACAACACCAACACCGCCAGGACGCGGGACGAGCAAGAGCAAAAAGGACTCAAAAAATACAAAAAAAAAAAACAAAACAAAACATTGTCCGAAAAAGGCAATAACAATGAGAAGAAGACACAAAAGGCAGCATCAGGAAGAAAGCATCGGGAAGGAGCGGGTGTAGGAAAACGTATCCCTGAAGATGAATTTTCAAATCAGTTTCCGAAACTATTCAATATTGTTGCAGGAATTTCGTCCTTTTGGGTTTCTTTTTTTTTCGATTTCCAAATTGCTATTTGATCGGAAAATACTTGCGTGTCGTTCTCACCTTTTTCCATAGCGAATGCCCGGGTCTTACATAATTTATATGCCCCGTACCGCATGCCACATGCCCCGTGCTACATGCCCCGTGCCACATGCCCCATGCCCCGTGCCACATGCCCCACACATTTGCAAAACTGACCACCTAAAGGGCCATGAATGAATATGCATGATAATCGTAATGGCCATGTTGTGGTCCATTCGTTTTTCCCCATTTCCTTCTCGCCAATTCCTCGCAATCCTTCGAACTCCCCCTCGATTCCGCCCCCCCCCCCCCAAAGGACATTAACGCACGGCGGGATGCTCCATTTTTTTCCCGTTTCTGCCGTGAAAAACCACAAAATCTGGCCATTTAATTGGATGAATTCTTTCCCTTTTCCCTTTTTTTTGGGAGATTCTTCCTTAATTTTTGGGATATTCTTCCTTTTTTTTGATATACTTCCTTTATTCTTGGCTATTCTTCCCTTTTTTTTTTGGATATTCTTTTTTTTTTAGATATTCTTCCTTTTTTGAAAGATTCTTCCTTTTTTTTTGGATATTCTTCCTTTTTTCTCGATATTCTTCCCTTTTTTTGAGATATTCTTATATTTTTTTCGATTCTCTTCCTTTATTTTTGAGATATTCTTCCTTTTTTTGAATATTCTTCCCTTTTTTCGATATTCTTCCTTTTTTCTTGGCTATTCGTCCCTTTTTTTTTGATATTTTTCCTTTTTTTTGAGATATTCTTCCTTTTTTTAGGATATTCTTCCTTTTTTTTTTGATATTCTTCCTTTTTTTTCGATATTCTTCCTTAATTTTTGGGATATTCTTCCTTTATTTTGAATATTCTTCCCTTTTTACGATATTCTTCCTTTTTTTTTAGGATATTCTCTCTTTTTATACCAAAAATAAGCAAAAAAATGCGTTTTCTTTAACTAAAAAGTAGAAAACTATTATTTTAAAGGAAAAAAACTGTTTTAAGTTTAAATAAAAACCAAATGTATGTTTTTTAAACATTTTCTATAACATTTAAACCACAACTCGTTATCCTCAGTGTAGTTATCCTTGATTTCATAGTTCGTTAGTTCCGCCCCCGTCCCCGTCCCCCAACCCGTATGCCAAAATATTTGTCTGTTTTTGACATTTGCATGCGTTTTGTGCTTTTTAACTAGGACGAGAGACGCTCTCGAAATGCATGCAACTTCCGCTTGACTTGCAACCGAAATTTGCAACCGGCCACGTACACAGCCTTGACCGGATGTTTCGAGCAACTTTTCGACACCCGAAACTTGCCAAAACTCAATTGTAGAAAAGGTCCTTTGGAATGTGCAAACAATTAGCTGAAAGACACAAGTTTCGAAACGAAAACTTTTACCAAGGACTTGGCCTTTGTGAAGGACTCGAATGGGGTGGGGGGGAGGATCCTGATGGAGGGAAAACGCAGATCAACCACAAGGGATTCGAATGCAGTTTCAAAACTTTTTTAATCGATTTGTGGTGGAAACAAGGAATTTTATTCAAAAAAACTTTCTCCTCTCCTGAAAATAGTTCCTTTTTTTCGCATAAAATCCTTCTGGTTTCTGAATATTTCTTCAATTATTATTCTTCAAATTATAATTCTTTATTCGAGGCACATTTTATGGTTTTTTTTTGTATTTCATTTGGCACGTTAGCAAAATAATTGATTATAATAATAATAATAATTAATATAATACTATCATTTAGAGACTAGAAGCATGCAAGGCAAGGCTTGATCATGATTGGAATTGGAAATGGAAATGGAAATGGAAAGTATCACATTTTTTTAAAGGACTTTTCATAGCTGATTGACAATGCGCTCCAAAGCCTCATAACGCTACAGGATACAGGACATGAAATGAAGAAAATCAAAAGCAAATAAATAATAAATAATAAATAATAAATAATAAATAAAAATAAAGATGAATAAATAATAAATAGAAAATAAAAGAATACATATAAAAAAAGCAACTCTGCGAACCCGGTACTGTTTTTTGTTTTTTGGTCGAAAAAGGACTCGAAAAATGGAGTTTTTGGGAGAACGAGTACCGGGTTTGATCCTCGCAAACCTCAACTCACAATCTTCTGGCAGTTACTGGCCTCGACTGTCAGCTGGACCTCCTCGTACGGGGTCCTGGCCCAAGTCATCACATCCTTGAGCACCTTCTCGGCCGGTTCGTCCAGGCTATCGAGCTCCGACACCGGCACCAATGTCAGATCGGCAAAGACTGGCTCATCGTCGGAGCTGGACATGTCCTCCATGTCGTAATCGGTGCTGGGCGTTCTCATCGAGGACGTGGGCGATGGCCAGGACGAGGGCGAAGCCGATGATGGCACGATGGGGGATGGAACCGCTGAAGAGGCCACGGATGGAGATGCCACAGCTGGAGATGCCACGATTGGCGATGGAACCACTTGTAACGGAACCACTGGCGATGGAACCACTGGCAATGCCACCCCAGGCGATGGTACACCGGACGATGGCGACGGCGAAGAGTCCACCATGATCACGTCGTTCGGATTGACGACGGGAGTCATCACAAAAGGACGATTCGCCGCCTGGGCATAGTTGACGATGCCCAGAGCTCCGCCCTTGAGGGACAGATCCATGGGCTGGGACTGCACGACGGCGGCGGGCTCCTTGACCAGCTGGAACAGATAGTAGCGCTTGGAGGCGGGTTGCATCAACGGCGGCGGCAGAGGCGTAATCACGCGGTATGCCTCGCTTTGGGGCACCAAGCGTGTCACGTAGCCCACAGGAGGCTGGGCGTTCGGATCGGGGGTTACGATCCCGATGCAGACGGCCTTGTGATTCCACAGGAAATCCATTTTTCGGACACACAAAGTTTCTCTCAAAAGGAAGCGTCTAATAAAAAAGGAACTAAAAACAAAAAACGAAAAATTAAAGAAATTTTAAGGAAAATAAAAGAAAAATAAAAGGAAAATAAAAGGAAAATTAAATGAAAAATGTAAGAAAAAAAAAACAAGAAAATATTGAAGAAAACAAAACAAACACAGAAAGAATCCTTTTTCAGGATTCATTTATCACAAATTAGACTGGAAACCCGCTAAACGGTGACAACAGAAGACAAATTAGGTGTGGAAGGTCCTGGCAACCACACACAGAACCACACACAACCGAAAAGAGCTTCACGCAAAGATAACTAAATGGTTAAGGAAACAAAAATAAACAAAGTTTAGAGATACGAAGGCTACGATATCCTTAATACCCTGGAAAAGGGATTTTATAACCTAAACTCCTTAAAAATAGTTTCAAAAATCTAATGAATATCCTACAAAAGGACATTATCCTTTGGAGTATAAAAATCTCTTACGAATTGATATGCTCGAAGGATATCGCAGAGCAAAGGGTGCCACAAGGACGAAATGGGCGTGTGTTAAGGGCAAGGAAAACAAGCCCAAAGGGACAATTTTCGGCCCTCCCTCCCTCCTCCTCATGCATATGCATATCCTGCGGAGTCCTTCCTCCCCCTGCATCCTTTTCTTCACGCGTTTTGCAATTTAGATGTTTATCCTTGTTGCTTTTCCTTTCAGTGTTGGCTTTACTGTTGCTTCTCGTTTTGTTTGTTTTTACTGTAGTTGTTGCCTTTTTTTTTTTTTGCCGTTTTTTTGTCAAAGCGACCCGCTTGAGTCCTTTATAAAGGACTGTGTGTTCTTTTTATCTTGTTCTTGTTTTTTGTCACCGGCCTCGACACTTAACCAGGACGAGAATTTCCATTTGGTTCTCGGCTCATCTATTTTACGTATTCATCGCGCACATTTACATCCTTTTTATTATCCTGCTGCCCTTTCTACCGACATTTTGTTTGTTATTTTGTTGCGTTACATATTCAAAGGATATCTGGCAAGTGGATTTCTTGGTCCTGGTCTCGGTTGGGTCTCGGTTTTGGTCTCGCTTGGAGAGTCCCACTAAGCAGATGCTGCGAGTCCTTAAAGTGCGCTCCTCTGTGCTTGGCTTATTTCAAAATCAACATATTTATTATGTGTTTGAGTACAAAGAATGGCTGTCTTTTCAGGCGGGGGGGGGGGGGGGGGGGGGGGACTGTGCCTGCGTGTGGCACAAATGTGTGGCACAAAGTCTGTGGCACAAAGTCTGTGGCACTGTTTGTGGCACTTGAAAGCCCCGTAATCGCTGTGACAGGTTCACCCAAAATAAATACAAAACCAGAGAAATGTTATTAAATTTGGAGTTGAAGAAATATTCCTTAAAGTGTGGTATTTTTTGTACTGCCAGGACTCCTTCGAGTGTCCTTTAACAATTTGTTTCTCTCCCAGCTTGCCAGTCTCTCCTTTTTGGAATACAAATTGATCCTTTTTGTAAGAGTATAAGGCCACCAACTGATATATCACTTTCCATTCCCATTTTCAAGTCCTAATAAATAATTCCCTTGGCTCCTATTAAAGTCCTTTTATCGAGCAAATACTTAAGGATATTTTGAAACTATCTCTGCCGGATGGCTGTGTAAAGGCAGGCAGAGATTGGAGAATCCGGGTGTCCTTCCATTATTCATTATTAACAACAGGTGAGGTTGTCCTTTGCCTGACACGTCAAGTGGCTATTCGTTATGCATGCAAATCTCCAAATCCCCCAAGTGCAGTCACTTCGTCCTGCGTCCTTTGTCCTTTGTCCTTTGTCTCTGATAAATTATAAACAGGGAATTTCCATTTGAAAGCCAAGTGGCCTGACAACTTCCGACTTCTCCGCCTCGATGCTCCACTTGACTTGGCTGACTGATGAGCAGCAGCAACGCAACGCCTGACACCTGACACCTGACACCTGACCATGCAGGACCTTCAAGGATGCTGGGTTAGCATCGGTCAATCCAATTCGCATCACATCAACTTTGACCTCAACGAGGGCAGGCCAATTAATTTTCAAGCTCAAAATTAACGACGCAAAAAGGCAAACACATCCTGTTTTCGGAAACTCATTTTGGGTTTCGATGGCTTTGGCTGATTCGAACCGATATCGGTTTATTGCCAAATTAGGCTTATCTTTATCCCAAATATCCCTAAATCGTATGCAAATTTATGATAAATATTGAAAAAGGTTGCCAAAAAGATGCCAAACATTGCCAAAAGATGCTCGATAAGGCACAAACAAGGCTAAACGGTTTCGATCGTTTAACTTTTAAAGCTAATTAGGAAGAAGGATGCCGAAAAAATGGAAGCTTTTGCCGAAAAATATTACAAGTATTTTGCGTTTTTTATTTTTTAGTCCTGTTTTATGTCCTGTGCTGCATTTTCTTTGTCGCCGTCGCCGTTATTGTTGCCAGTTTTATTCCAAACAATGCAACAGCAGCAGCCCAAGCAGCAGCCCCCCGAAAAAAGGACAACATGAAATATGGCGAGTCCTTGTGGGTACTTTGGGGGGATGCTTGTGTGGGCGTAACACGACTAAGGACAAGCAAGGCCAACAGCAAGCGACAGGATACTTGTCATTGTGGTGCACTTTTTTTTCCTAAGCTCTCCACTCGGAAGCCGCTCACAGGACGAGGGCAGGAAATACAGGTAACAGCTTATTGCATAACCCACAAGCGAGCCAATGTCACAGCTAGCCGGGATTAGGACAGGACTATAGTCCTGCCACCGGCACAGCTGCCAAAAGGACACTGGAGAGAAAAGTTGGTTATTTTTAGACTTAAAAAGAGGAAATAAATCAATAAAAATAAGGTTTATTTTTTATTTAAAAATCTCAGAAAGCTTTTCGAATGAAAAACCCTTTTATAGCTACCCTTTTTGCTAGCTAACCTAGAATTTCCCTCAGTGTAGTTGCTTTCAATCTTTGCTCCTGGAATCCTTTTGCCAAAGAGCTGCTGCTTTCGACTCAATCAAGTTGATAACGGTATTGCGAGAAATGGGCAGAAGAAAGTAAGGGGGAAAGTAGTGGGGGGGGGGGAAGTAGAGCAATGAAGGGGGCGTGTCAAAAGGATGCTCGCCTGCATTGGCTGGCAAGTTTTTCGCACCAAAAAATATTTTCGCAAACTGCAAATTTTTCCACTTTGCTGCCTTGCGAGTCATTCAAGTAAAATATGCCATGTCCTGGCATATCCTGGCGCACACACATCCTGGCGGCACTCGCATGACATGTCGCAACATGATCCAATTCATTAAATGGAAATTATATTTTATGATTTTATGATTTAAATTTCATTTTCAGCCTCCCCTTAGCCGGGCCAAGGACTCCTTTACACTTAAAACAATTTCCTGGCTATAAGAAGATTAAAAAAAAAAAACGTTTTTCAACTCAAAAACTCCTCTTATATTTTAGTGTAAAAATAGCTAAAAGGGAAACGAATCATCAGAGGATGGATCCGGCTCTGGCTCCCCCTGGGAGTTAATGTCCTTTTTTTTTGCGAAAGGATGTTTTGAGGAAATTTGAGAAGCCGCAGCTCTTGGCAACTCCTTCCCCGGATCCTGACGGAAATTCGTTTTTTGTTTCGAGTCTAGAAACGGGAAAAGCCAGATGCCGGAAAAAGGGAGAAATTGAGAGAAATTGGAAGAAAATGTTGGCGAAAAACAATTTAGACTTCTTAACCGGAAGTGATGGCAAGTGGGCGTGGCTTTAAATTTTAAATTAAACAAAAGTTTTAAAGAGAAAAAGAGAAATAAATATTCCAAGACAAGGATCGTTTTATTCGTCAAATCCCATTTGTCATCTTTCCCGGCTGCCGGCTGCCGGCTGCTTTGATGATTAATGTTTTGGCCGAGTTTCTGGTTTTTGGCCAAAAGCTATTTGTCTAATTGCTTTTGGCCAGCGAGAAAGCGGAACTATTTCCGGAACCGTTCCGGTGACAGAAACTCGATGGGGGTTCCATCTCGCAGTCACCTTTCCTGTTTTTCTATTTTTTATAATTGCTTCATTTTTTTTCATTTTTTATTTCTTTATTTATATTTCTATTTTTTTTTGTTTCTTGTTTCCTTGTTGGCTTTTGGAATGCAAATTGCATTCGCGCCGTCCCGCCCACTTAATCGCTTAACTTGGCGTCAACATTTCTCTCTATATTTTTTTTTTGTCCGCCACGAACTTTATCCACCCAGTCAGGATTCTCATCCTGTACCCAGTACTCTACAAATTACATAACCCCTCCCCCCTGACAAATACCATCCCCTTGCTCCATCTCCATCTCCATCTTTTTCTCAAGTGCCGCGCGACCCCAAAAAAGTATGCTACACATTTTGACAGACTGACAGCTGAGGCCAGCGATGGGTGTTCCAGGAGAGGGGCGTGGCAGTCAAGCAGCCAAGCCTCAAACGAGTCTAAAAGCTAAATAAAAATCCACCAACTGAGATGAGCCCGTGACTAAGGATATGATTCCAAAAAGGACTTAGTTTTCGTCTTTAAATTACCGAAACTTTTCACATTTTTTTAAATTACTTCTCGGAGTTTTTTTTAAGCAATAAAATGATAAAGTTTTAAGTGGCTTTTACTTAAATATTCTACTAATATTTAAATATTAAAATATTAATTATTTTTTTTCAAGAATTTTCAATATTAAACATGTTTAAACATGAAAACTTTTGCTTTTTTAAGGCAAATCTTAAGAAAATTTACGTTTTTTATGTTCAAGAAATACATTTTTCTTCTCTTTCTTTTAAAAACTTACTTAATTAACTTTAAAATAATGTTTTTTTAACGTTTTTTTATAAATATTTCAAATTTTACAAATATATTTTTTGCCATTTCTTGCCACTTTTAAACGCGTGTCAAGAGCTTTGGGTCAAAATGAAGTCTTGGCCTGCAATTAACGCAACAAGATTTGACCCTGCCCCCGCTTCTACACCCCTCTTCGACACCCCTCTTCGACACCCCTCTTCGACACCCCTCTCCACTCTATAAATTTCACTTTCTTAGCCTTGATTGTATTTGGTGTAATTTTTAATTAGCTTCCTTGCTTTTTTCGCTGCCCGCTTTGAACCGAGCTAATTGCCTTCATTTTTCCCATTTCTTTCATTTTTTGTGCTTTTTGGGAAGAACACAGCCAGGACCTAGCCAGGACTTGATAACAAACGTCATGTTTCGAATAGAAAGCGACTTTAATTCAATAATAAAAATCTCTCATAGCGAGGAGTTATTAATTGGCCAACAGCCGTAGGAAATATATCCCTATTAGGTATATAGTAAGGGGACGTGGCAGTCAATAATTTCATAAATGCATGTCAGTGAAATTTGCATATTTGGAGTCCCAAGTCCAGAGTCCGTAGTCCGTAGTCCGTAGTCCGTAGTCCGTAGTCCGTAGTCCGGTAATTTGCCGATGAAATTCCGCATTTAATTCCCTCTGACATCCGAGTTTGATTAAATTGAAAAATGCGTATAGCCAGAGGGGACGGACGGACGGAATTGGATTCCGGGGGATAAAAAATATATAAACGGAAATAAAAAAAAAGACAACATGAAAGTTTAAATAATTTTTAAACGATGATTTTGATTTTCTAACAAACTTGAAGTACTTTTCAGAACAGATGTCTCTTCTGGGGGATTACTAATCCTACTTAAGAAGATGTCTCATTTATGGAATAGAAATCGCAAAAAAAAAAAAGAAAAAACAGTTGGAAATTAAGAATTAATTCGAGAATTACATGACTTTTTTATAGATTTGAGAAGCGCTGTTATTATTTCCATAAACAAACGCCCAGAAAGGTAATGCCAACGATATTTCTTAAACATTAATAATGCCGAGATGGAGAGGCATAGCAGAGCAAGTTCTAGAAATACGATTCGATATTTATACAATCAACCTCGTTTACCTCGGAAGTTCTATACAAAAAATATACAAAAAATATAGAAATACTTTTAGAAAAGTTCCATTAAACCGATTTTAATCACGAATCAACTTTTAAATCACTTCGAGACAAAGAATGATAAATTTTTTGAATTACATTTTTGAGCATATTGGGGAAAAAAGGGCTTCTAGGGCTACACAGGCTTTTAGGCTTTTCGGGTTATCCTATCGGATATTTGTAAACTATCGGAAATATTACAAATAAAAACCTGGATGAGCTGCGAAGAATCGGAAGCTAGCGCGGGATCTGGAGGCTATATTTTTTTGAATTCAAAGAAGACGAAATAATGGCGCCTCTCGGCGACACTGCAACTCGAACTCGAACCAAAACAAAGCCCAAGGCAAAGCAAAGCAAATGTTGCAACATGACGCTTGCTACTTGCTACGTTTTGCCACATTTCCCTTTTTTAGCTTTTCGCTTTTTAGCTTTTCTCTTCAATGTTTATCCTTTAATTCCTTCTCCCATTCTCGGACGCACTCGCCTGCCTCTGTTTTTCTGTTTCTTGTGCTTTTGTGGCACACACGTGCGGGGCACAACCACACACCACACACACACACACACTTGAAAAAAAAAACGTAATAATTTCTCGTACCTTGCGTTCTGAGTTATTTTTTTTTTTGGGTTGAAACTCAGACTCGACTCGATTCGATTCGATTCGACTACGAAAATCGCAACACGTCCGTGCCTTTTGCGGTGGGGATGGACCCGTGTATCCGTGCGACCGGATATAACGACGTCGGCAAATGGACTGCGCGGCGTCAGACCTTTCTTCCAACCATAGGAAAACCCAACCGGAAGGACATTTTCAATAAAATACCAAAAGCTTTTCGTCAACTTATTCAAGTATTTCAGCTTTTTCCGCTAACATTTCCTCTAAGATATCATTAAAATATCTTTGTTTTTTTGTTAAATCTTCGCTTGACAGTTGCTTTTCTATTTATTTTTTATCTAACCCGGCAATTAATTAGTTTGCAAAATCCCAAAATGGCTTAAATGGGGTTTTTTATTTTTTAAAGCTTAGCGGGAAAATTTATGGCCAAAGGCGGAAAAAGAAGCACTTTTTTTGGAGGGAAATTTAAATTTTCGTAAAGCTATTTGGTATATATTTTGAAAGTAGAAAGTTTTAAGTTTTATTATAATAAAAAATAACTTGGAGGGTTTTAAAATTTAGAGATTAAGAAAAATGTATTTAAAAAACTAAGAAAAGTGATATTGTAAACCGTAATTTATTGAAATTTGTAAGAGTTCTTTGGCCTAAAACTTTCGTTTCCATTTTAATCTTAAAAAAAAAAGGAAACCTAAAAAGGACTTAAGATTCAATTAAAGGTTTTTCAAACTTTTGGAAGAAAATGCTAAAAGAATAGAAGATTTTTAAGCTTTAAATCTCGACCTTGAAGACTTTTATACCCAAAAAAAAAAGCCACCTGGGAAATCTAATAAAAATTTCCTTTTATTTAAACAAACAAAAACCTCACATTTAGTTTTAAAAAAAAAAACAAATAAAAGCTTGAAAATTTGAAATCAAAATAATACCAAATAATACCGTCAATATACCGCTAGCGCTAGAAAATACTAAAAAAATACAGAAAACAAAAAGCAGCTGATGAGACGCCAAAAAGATCAGCTGTTTCGCTCGCGCCGACAATAACAAGCTGTGTTTCCTAAGGACTCTCCACAGGACCCTCCTGAATGATTCGCAAGGTGGTGGTGGGCGTTTCGGGGGGCGTGGACAGCGCCGTAACGGCCCACCTGCTGAAGGAGCGCGGCTACGAGGTCCTCGGCGTGTTCATGCGGAACTGGGACGAGTTCGACGAGGCAGGACGCTGCAGTGGGGAGGCGGATCTCAAGGATGCAGAGTGGGCGTGCCGGCGACTGGGCGTGGAGCTGCGACAGGTCAACTATGTGCGGGAGTACTGGACGGCGGTCTTTAGCCAGTTCCTCGAGGACTACCAGCAGGGTCTCACTCCGAATCCGGACATCCTGTGCAACCGGCACATCAAGTTCGATCTCTTCCACAGGCACTGCCTGGAGACCCTTAACTACGATGCGGTGGCCACGGGACACTACGCTCGCAACAGTTTGGGAAATTACTTGGAAAATGCCACAGGGAGCGAAAAGGACGAAGCCCGCCTTCTGATACCCGCCGATGAGTTCAAGGATCAAACGTTCTTCCTGGCCGGAATCGCCCGCAAGGCTCTGCAGCGCACCATGTTCCCTTTAGGGGATCTGCGGAAGAGCCAGGTGAAGCAGTTGGCCACAGAGATCGGTCTCCAGCGTCTGGCCAACAAAAGGGAGAGCACCGGGATCTGTTTTGTGGGGAAGAGGAACTTTAAGGACTTTATCCAAGAAGTAAAACCTTCCGATTTAAGGAAAGAAATGATTTTTAATCCGAAATCTTTACCCTTTAGTATATTACTTCGAAAAAAGGACACTTTGTGGATGTAGACAGCGGAGCTGTTGTGGGCAACCACGAGGGGATCCATCAATGGACTGTGGGTCAGCGCTGCCGCCTGAGTTCCTTCCTGCAACCATACTTCGTGGCCCGCAAGGAAGCCTCCAGCAACACCATCTTCGTGGCCGCCGGACACGATCATCCCGCTTTGCTCAGCACCAGGATGCACATCGATCCTCCGAACTGGCTGTGCGCGGCTTCCCAGCATAGATGCCTCTCGGAGGGACTCCTGCGATGCCGGTTCCGTTTCCAGCACACCAAGCCCCTGGTGGACTGCTATTTGAGGATATCCTTAGAGAATCGCTTCGAAGTGGAGCTCGATGCTCCTCTGAGAGCCATTACTCCGGGTCAGTACGCTGTCTTCTACGATGACACGGCCTGCCTGGGCTCGGCACGCATCCTGAAAGCGGATCCTCTTAGAATTCTAGAGAAAAAGCGCTCAGAAAGGGGAAGTTCCTATAGCTAATGGTTTGTTTTTTTTTATAAAATATTGTTTTTTTATAAAATATTGTTTCTTTTTATAAAAAAAAACTCCCTTTTTTATGCTGAACACTTTACACATCTACGAAATTTATTCTAGGTCAGATTAAAACAATGATTTTTGCAAAAAAAGGATTTCGTATAAAAATATAGATGATTCTTAGGCTATGGTTGTGGTCCCGAGGCGGTTCTCAAGTCGATAAAACACATATAAATAGGATTGTCTTAGCGGTACAGAGTTAAATATTAGGTATTAGCGTATTAGGTCTCTCGTCTTAGGGTCTAACTTAATCAAAAAGGACATAAACTAGGTGAGCAGCACGGTGAGGGAGTCCAGGAAGCGGGTGAGGTCGCTTTGACGCAGCTGGACCACTGCCGGCTCGAAAAAGTCCTGCAGCAGGGAGACGCCGCTCTTCTGGGCCGCCTGTTCGAAGGCCTTGCCGAAGAAGTTGCGTGGCGAATCCTCTCGGACCGGGGCGATCCCGACCAGCAGGCACATGCCTTGGACGGCGTCCAGGGGGCAGGTGGCGATCAGCGGCAGGTCCGGCGCCTGGCGGGCCCGACTTGTGGCCACGTGTCCGCGCAGCAGGAAACGGGCCAGCAATGCGAGGGCGTAGGGGTACGAGAAGAAGGCGTGCTCCTCCTGCAGGACGTAGTAGAAGAAGGAGCCGGCCGAGTGGACTTGACGCGCCTCGAGGCTGCTCTGGACCTGCCGGAAGACGGCGGCGTGCAGGAGCTTCGCCTGGTCGATGCCCGCCGCCAGGAGTTGCTTGTGCTGGCGGCTCAGCGCATCGGAGGCCTCCAGGAAGCAGTCTTCCGGCGTCCGGTGCTTCTTCACCGACTCCATGATGGCCAGCAGGGCGTAGACATAGTCAGCGGCCGCATACCGGCTCCGGTAGCCGTAGCTCAGGGTGAAGGTTCCATAGACGATGTCCGGGATGTCGTACTTCTCCGCCAGGCGCTCCACCATCGAGTAGAACTCCTTGCGCAGCACCAGATCCATGGCTCCGTAGGTTTGCCGGGCATGGACCAAAGGCAGACCCATCTCCAGGAGCAGCTCGTGCAGTCGCTTCTCTCCACGCAGCGTCCACAGCTTCAGCTGGCAGCTGGCATAGCGGGAGTACCTAAAACGGAGATGACATGGGGATAAAGGACACTCTACCCGAAAGGATAGTGGACCATCATGCTCACCTCATTGAATCCGTGACGGGCCAGTGGCGGTACAGGACGAGGTGCAGATCGTTCTCGAAGCAAATCTTGGAGGCGCTCATCGTGTTCTGGTCGTTCGTCTTGTTGGTCAAACGGGAGACATGCGACTGGATCTGCTCCAGCTCCAGGGTGTAGGCGCCGCTCTCGATCTTCCCCAGCAGCAGCTGCTCGGTGATGCCGACGATGGCCCACCACAGCAGGTCCATGTTGTCCTTGGATAGCTTCCAGGCCAGCTCAAAGACCAGCAGAGCCGTGGAGCGTCCGTAGTAGCTGAACTGCGTGTACTCGAACATGATCCTGTCGCGCTCCAGCTCCCACTGCCTGCGGGCTCGCTGCTTCATCACGCGCTGCTCGTGCAGCTCCAAGCGACTGAGTTTTGGTTTTCCAGGTGGCCGGGATCTGGATTCACCCTCCTCGTTGTCCGATTCCCCGGCGCCACTGTCGTTCTGTTCCTGTTCCTGATCGGAGGCGGGCACGTTCTCGTCCTCATCAGCATCCTCATCGCCATCCTCCTCACCATCCGAGTCGTAGAAAATAGTCTCGAAAGCGGGAATGTTCTCCTCCAGACTGGCATCGCCCAGGATGCACACCTGCCGGTCGCTGTAGATGTTGCACACATCGAACGGACGATGGGAATCACAAATGAAGAATGTCACATCCTCCGCCGGCTGCAGCAGCTCCACGATGTCCACGCAGCCGCCGCAGTTCACGAGGACCACGTACTTGACGTCGCCCTGGTGCTCCCCATAGGCCCGTCGCAGTCCCGTGACGCCCATGATGGGCACCACCGTGTACAGCATGTGGTCGTACTTGAAGAGGGCCTGCAGTATCCGGCTGGCGCAGATGGCGTCGATGTCATAGTTGACGATGATCAGGATGCGCTTCCCCACCAGCTGGCGGTAGAAGTCGTTGCGCAGATCCTGGATAAACATACTCTCTCTCTCTTCCTCCTCCTCCTCCTGCTGCTGCTGCTGCTCTATCAGAATCTGCTCTACAGAATTCAAAGCTTCGAAAGGGAAGACAATCACAAATTGTTGGGAATCGCTGACTTGGCTGGTATCCTTGTAGGAACGGCGGGGCAGGACTCTAGGTGGTGGGTTGGCGTTGCATCTTTGTGGTTATTAGCCTGGCCAGTTGTCTTTCCCGCTGCACTTTTTCGCCAATTGCAATTTGCGAATCAAAAACGCGGGAAACAGCTGGCTGGGGCAGTGTGACCAGTCGCCCAGCAGGCGGGAAAAGTAGCGTTGGAAACGCATATAAAGAAAGAGATGGCAGCTGCCGTTCTCCTGGAACGATTCTTAAGAGTCTAGTTCTTTGAATCTTTAACAAAATTCTTTAATTTTTAAGTTAAAAACATAAAAAAGAAGAAAGAAAAATGATCCTCAATAATTACGGTAATTTTTTTAGCTTAAAAGCTTTCTCTTCCGCGCTCCGAACGCGCCTTTGGTCACACTGCCAGCCCATGTGCCTTTTTTGAAATAAAACAAACGCGGAAAATAAATTAAAACTCTGGAATTATCGTATATCTTGATATCACAATGAGCAAGGATAATAAAAGGAAGCTCCTGGCCCAGAAGCAAGTCTCCTCACGGATGAACTTCCTCTTCCAGGCGGCCCATTTGATGGCGGAGCAGGAGCAACCCAAACTGGCGGCTTATTACGGAAAACTGTGCCGGAATGTGGGCACCAAGGCCGTGATGCACATGTAAGTTTGGCCAGAATCATCAAGGAGCAGCTAATCCTTAACGTCGATCTTCTTCTAAACCAGGGCACCAGCCTTGAAGCGCCAACTGTGCCGTCGTTGCTCCCTGCCTTTGATTCCGGGCGTCAACACGGAGCTACAGGTGCAACAGGAAACTGGAAAGATACCGGAAAGTGTGAAAGAAACTAAGCCCAAGAAGAAGCGTAATCGTCGCCTGAAGAAGAAGAAACCCAACCAGGACAAGAAAGACACCCCAAAAGTAGGACAATCTCTACCAGAAAGAACCTCCATCTTCTTGGAGTGCTCGCTCTGCAAAAGCCGGCGCACCTTCGTAGCCGACAACCGAAGAGAGTGCTGGCTGGAGCAGCCGGAGGCCACGGTGTCAGAGCTCTCTCTGGGGGAAGAGAACGGCCGGTGATAAGCTTATCTGCGCAGGGAGGAGGCTCTCGCCTCTTCGGAGGCAGTTAAACCCGGAATGCTGAGCTGTAGAAACCTAATTGGACGGCTGCTCCTTGGCCGGCCGCTGAGCACAGTGGCCCGTGCCCTGGCGCCAGGCTACGTAGAAATCCGCGAGGAGAGCAAAGGTCCTAGCGATGTCTTGAAGTACCCGCAAGTGTGGCTGCGGGATAATTGTCAGTGCACAGATTGCTTCCATGCGGCAACCAGAGCCAGGAAGAGTCACTGGGAGCGAGGACCTATGAATGTGGAGGTTTCCAAAGTAAAATACAACCAGGAGAAGGAGAAGCTGGAGGTGACGTGGCAGGACGAGCACAAGAGCAGCTACGACATGGCTTGGCTGCGGGAGAGGGACTTTGGCGAGGCAGCCAGGCGTCGCTATCTGAACGAAGTCTACAAGCCGCCCTCGCAGCTCTGGGGCAAGTCCGAGTTCGAGGCTGTAAGGAAGGAGTTCGCTTACCAGGACGTTCTTCAAAAGGATGCCACTCTCAAGGCCTGGCTGGAGGCTTTGGCCATCCAAGGATTCGCCATCCTAAAAGGAGCTCCCGATGACATCAATGTGGCCCGAAAACTGGCCGAGCGAATCGGTTACATCAAAAGGACAACTTATGGGTAATGAATGGGGTTTCTATGTCCTTATTTTGATAGGTTTTCACAAGCCTACTAGGACACCCTCTTATAGTTTTTTATTAATCGAAAAAAAAAAAAACAGACTATTCCCTCAAGTGGCAACTGATATTCTTTATCTAAGAATCAGGCGATTGATTATTGCAGCAGGTGTTTCGGTTTCGATTTGTTTCGTAGATAAACCAAGATAATGATTCGATCCGATTGTCTATCCCTCAGAGATGTCTTCGAGGTCAAGTCCAAGGCCAATGCCGGCAACTACGCCTACTTGATGACGCCCCTTCCGCTACACACGGACATGCCCTACTACGAGTACAAGGCCGGGATCAATATCCTGCACACTCTGGTCCAGTCGGAGTCCTCCGGAGGAGCCAACACCCTCACCGATGGTTTTAATGTGGCTGCGCAGCTGCAAAAGCATCATCCCGAGGACTTTGAGGTCCTTCGATCGGTGCCTGTCAACTGGGTTGATATTGGACACGACGGCGACGCCGCCAAACCCTTCCACAGCCTCTGGCGAGCTCCGGTCATCTGCCTGGACGTCGATGGGCAGTTCGCGAGGATCAACCAGAACACCACCAAGCGAGACAGTCGCTTCTCGGTGCCTCTGGATCGGGCCTTGGCCTGGTACAAGGCCTACGACAAGTTCCTCGCCCTTTCCCAGTCCGAGGCGGTGGAGTTCAAGACCCAAGCAGGCGACGTCTTTGTTTTCAACAATCTCCGCATGCTCCATGGCCGGACTGCCTACGAGGATGCCCCGGGCAACAAGCGGCACTTGGTTGGAGCCTACGTCGACTGGGACATTATCTATTCCAAGCTACGAACTCTCCGGTTTCCCAATGCCAGAGATTGATGTTGTATACGGAAGCGATACATCTTAAACTTTGTTTTAAGTAAAAAAAATGTAAAACCTTTGACAATTTCAAACAAAATATAGAAATAATAGAATTCTTGTCTAAAACTAAAAAGTCTTTGCATTAAGAATCATATTTAAACAATTCCAAGAAATCGTACTCTCTTAAGGAGGATAATCAAATCATCTTTTGAGTTGTATTATGGAGTTCTTGTCCAAAACTATGAGGTTTTTTGCATTATAAATCATGTCTGAGTTGTTCCTCTTGTTTTCGATTAAATCCATAATTTTAAGCAATATTTCTTCTCTTTTTACTTCAAAAAGATCTTGATTTTTATTACAAATCAAATTTAAACAATCACAGGGTGACTTATCCTCTTAAGGAATCTTGTTTCCTATTAAAACCATGAATTTTGAGCTATATTTCTTGTTATTTTTTACTTCAAAAAGCTGTTGATTAGCATTACGAATCATATTTAAACGATCCCAAGGATTCTTAGTCTTTTAAGGAGTCTCGTTTCCGATTTAGCACTAAAGCTATAGCTTATGGAATCTTGTTTCCGACTAAAACCATAAGTTTTGGGTAATTTCTTTTTATTTTTATTCAAAAACTTCTTCAGCTAACCCGAAATATATCTTATCTAATAATATCTAATAAAAATCTTATCTTATCTAATAAAAATAATCTTATATATCTGCATCCTTTTTTTTTAGCATCCAAATAAAAGGCATTCATGATTTTCCTCTTCACAATCAGTGTATTTAAGTGAATGATGATTGAGTGTACAATGTTTTGTATAGTGTATAATGATTGAGTGTATAATCTTTTAGTGAATAATGATTGAATGTGTAATGTTTTGTATAGTGTATAGTGATTGAATGTATAGTGTTTTAGTATACAATGTTTTAGTGTATAATGTTTAAGTGTATAATGTTTCAGTGTACAATGTAATAAGTGTATAATGTTTCAGTATATAATAATGAGTGTATAGTGTAATGAGTGTACAATGTAATGAGTGTACAATGTAATGAGTGTACAATGTAATGAGTGCTATACAATTTAGTTACAACAAGTAGGTGTTTAAGAAAGGAGTTGAAACACAGATAATTTGGATCCTGTTGCGTTGGGTTATGCCATATAGGGATAGAGTGTTCTTAGGTCTTATCACGGTGGCTCGGTCTGTCCAGATCTTCGTTTGAGTGCTGAGTTCTTGTGAAAAAAAAAGAGAATTCACTGCAGGTCAAGCTGTAAAATTTTCACAAATTAATCGAAGAATCGAAGAAAGTAGAAAAAGTAGAGAAAGTAGAGACTTACCGGATGAAGATTTCGCATTGTGTGTTCGGTAATGTCGCGCCTCCGGTTTCCGGGTTTCCGAGGGGGGGTCTGTATAGAATTTTTTTACGTTTTTACGTGGCTGCTTGTTATGTGGGAGCTCTCGCGGCAGCCGTCGCACTGAAACCGAACCGGAACAGGCAGGCACCCTTGACCCCGAGGCCGGGCGTAGGAAACTAAAACGGAAAATCCAAAAAAAAAATTATTGTTTTTTTTTTTTATAAAATTTTCTATACTTTTTATGGTTTTTTTTCTATTCTATATTTTTTATAGTTTTAATTTTATTTTATTTTATTTTTTTACCATGATTTTGGGCGACTACACCGAACAAATGCAGGAACGAATTTCGACCAATTTGGTCTAAATGCGACGACTGCCGATAGAACACTGACTAAAACCTATAGAGAATTTTGACTGGTAAGATTTTGGTTTAGGCTAAAGCCTACTAGGATCTCCTACAAAGCCTACGTGTCCAACAAAAGCCTACTTGAAGCCTCAGGAAGTTCTTAAAAGAATTCAAATTTGGCGCCAAAATGTACTTTGATTATTTTTCATGTTTTTTTTTTTATGTTTTCTGGAACTATTTAAGGATTTATTTCTATAATATTAATCTTAGATGTTAGAAGATATATAAGGAAGATATATATAACAGATTAAGGCTTAAAAATATCATAAAAAAAAGGATATCCGGTTATTAAAAATCTGATTTATAATAAAAGTAAGCCCTAATTTTAATGCCAAAAAAAGGTTATCTATCGTTTTAAGTTTCTTTTAACGTAAAGAATCATATAGATCAAGGATTATAAGAAAGATATATCCAAATAATAGCGGTTTATAAGCCAAATCCTTAACACTAGAATCCAACCCTGGGATTTGTGAATGCTCCCGGGAAGAGGAAGCTGATCCGCAGTCTGGTCACACTAACGCGAAGGCATTTCGCATACAAAATAAATATAGAATTTTGACGAAATTAAGCGTAATAATGGAACGTGCTAGGATACCCAAGACCTAGTCCTACGTTGGAGGAAGTGACGGGGCGAAGGATCCTATTCCACACAGAGTGAGAAAGTGATAGAGAGGGAGACTGACAGAGAGAGAGAGAGAAAGAGAGGGAGCCAGGAGAAGCATCATACGTCTTGATCTTGATTCCCCGGGACATTCTGGTCCTCCGGTTGCTCCCGGAACCCGCCCCGCCCCTTCGCTATGATGCCCTACAATGTGCGAAACGCCGGAGGCGGAAGTGTGGGCGGAATCCTGCGAAAAACGGGCACACCCACAGCCCTAGTATCCGCCTCCGGAGGCGGCAGCGGTATCCTGAGCACCACTAATGGAAGCGGAGGAATCGCAACAACAACAACAATAACAACAACAACAACAACGGGCGGATCTGGCCCTGCCTACAACCAGGAGACCAGTCGCCAGCCGCCGCTGGAGCTGCTCGTCTTCGGATACGCCTGCAAGATCTTCCGCGACGACGAGAAGGCGCGCGAAATGGACCACGGTCGCCAGCTGATCCCCTGGATGGGGGATGCCAATCTCAAGATAGACAGGTTAATAATTGGGGCTGGCCCGAGCATTAATTATACGATAATCAGTACGCCACAGAAACCACAATCATCCATAAAGCCAACCTATCAACCCTACCACCCACCTACCCGTCCATCCATCCATCCATCGTGTCCCCACACCGAAACACACACTCATCCATACAAAATGTACACCAATCTGTTTAATTCATCCAACTCTAAGGGGTCCTGTTGGGATCCGCAACACAAGAACCACGAGAACACCCCAAACGGAAAGAAACACTCTAAATGGGTTCTTCTAGGGGGTTATAGGGGGATTTTCCTTTAACTGATAGACCTATGAGGTTGTGTTCTGGATTTCTGTTTGGATTCTTTACAGAAGAATACCCCAAAACCGAAAGACCCAATCTAAAAGGGTAATAGGGGGTTATAGAGGGTTTTAACCTTAACTGCTATAGAGGTTATAGCCTTGATTTCTTCCAAGATTCCAATAAAGTAATATATTTCCTATCCCATAGATGTTTCTATAAGAAATCCCTATATTTCCCTATATTCCTTGGTCTCATCAGTTTCTTGGAGATATGGAGGATTATTATAACCGAAGATCTTTCTAAGTTTTAAAGGTTTTAATGGGTTCTTCACTTTTTTGTGGGTATTTTACAAATAGTTCTAAGGAGTTACGAGTTTTGAATAGTTGGTAATACCTTTTACAGGCTTACAATATTTCCTAGAACGGTTTCAACTAACCTTAAGTGTAGTACCTCTAATACCCAATTCTATGTGATAGTTTCATAGAAACCTATTTAGAAACAAAATTACTAGACCTTGACGACCTACAGATACAGATACAAGGATACAGAAGCTACGAAATACGAAATACAAACTAAAAACTTTGGAAGAACCCGAAAGATACACGACTATATGAGTCAGAATTCTGGAAATGTTTTTTGAATTTTGTGTTTTCAGAAAACTGAATATTTTAATCCAAGAACAAGAACAAAAACAGGACACACATCCTACACACACCCTCACACACACACACACACACACACACAACCATTGTAATAACAGCTCTTTTCAGTGCTTCTCAAACTGTAATCTCTATCCATAAACAATTTGAAACTGTAATTCTTTGACCATTTTAAATGTAAACCGATTAACTTTTTAGCCACCGGAGCGGTATGTATGAACGATCTCTAGCCTTAAACCTAATCTAATCTGAACAGTATGCATTACGATGAATCTCTATCTATATATTATATAAATATATATATATATATCTATTTAATTATAAAGAATATGAATATTGTGTGAATGCGAGCGAGTGTGTGAAGCAAATGGAGTCCTTTTTTTTTTGTATCCTTTTTGGTTTTTTTTTTGTTGATTTGGATTTCTGTTTTTTTTTTTTTGTGGTCTACGATCCAGAGAGAGAGAGAAAGAGAGACAGAGCCTGTCCAGGACATTCAGGAGCTCTGACATTTGCTTCACGCCCCCACCCGCTCCGCTCGCCAGGCGCGCCCGCCCGCCCCCTATTCTTGCCACTCGACTGATAATGCCTTTCTCTGCTCTCTGTTTATATTTCTCTGCTTGCTCTCTTTCGGCTCACACACAACCCAACCAACCAAACAACCAACCAACCAACTACACCGCTCTTCTTAATCTCGACCACCGACCACCCACGCCATGCCTCGCCAACCATCACCCACAAACCGCTAACCAAAACGACCAACTTGGGAACAACGGCAAACCCCAGGTACGATGTCCGGGGTGCCCTCTGCGAGCTGGCGCCACACGAAGCTCCACCGGGCGGCTATGGCAACCGCCTGGAGTACCTCAGCGCCGAGGAGCAGCGGGCCGAGCAGCTGTGCGAGGAGGAGCGCTACCTGTTCCTCTACAACAACGAGGAGGAGCTGCGCCTGCAGCAAGGTGAGTCTCTTCACACAGTCCTGTCCACAAATGCTACTCTCATCTAGAACTTGGACCAGGTTTGTCGATAATCTACGGAAGTCGGTCCTAAAATAAAGAAGTTCTCTTTTCATGTCCGATCTATTTTGCGATCGTTTCTTCGATCGTTTCTGCGATCTTTCTACGATCTTTGATCCTTAATCAGCTTTAAAACACACTCCTAGACTTTGCTTTTTAGACTTTTCTATTGCTTTTCGTTTCTATTAAGTAATAATAGTTGATACCTCGCAAGGATCTCTTCCGCAATTCCTTAAATCCAAATAAAAAATCGAATTCCGATATGATGTCGACATTTCTGAATCCAAATTTAATCTAAAATTGTAAACTAAAAATACTGGAACCCTTGAGAGACAACAAATTAATAAGAAAAATAAGCAACAAGTTGAAACCGAAACCGAAACCGAAACCGAAAACAAAATCAAAATCCAACCAACCGATCAAAAAACACTGAAAACATCGTTAAAGAAATCAACGTCACACACCCAGAATTTTCCACAGAGTATCCTTTGGAGCAGGTAAATACAAAAACCTCACAAATCCGACAGATTTCGAGCTTTATTTCCAGGATTTCCAGAATCGAATCCAGAAACAACCGTCGTCTGTGGTCAGTGCGAGAGCTGGCCCTCTCTTTCTCTGCCTCTCTAGCTGTCTCTTTCTATTATAATTAACTATCTCTCTTACTTTTTGATCTATTTTAGGTTAAAAGTTCCTTTTTTTCGACTGACTTACTAACTAGTCTGGTTTTCTTTATATATTCTGATCTTATTTTGGCAACGCTGCAGAGGAGGACCTGAAGCGCCTGCAGCAGGAGACCTCCGGTGGCAACTACAGCCAGGTGGGCTTCCAGTACGATGGCCAGTCGGGGGCGTCGGGCTCCTTTGGCGGATCAGCCAGAGCCGGGAACACTCCTGCCCAGCTCTCGCCCAGCTCTGAGGAGAGCGAGCAGCCCTTTGTCCTGCCTCGAACCCTGATGATGGTTCCTCCACTGGGAATGCAGTTGGTACGTTCGAGATCTTTAATCTATATAGAAGGGTATTATGTCGAATCTATAACCCTTTAGCCAGAGACGATGAAACAACACGCCATTATTGAGAAAACGGCGCGTTTCATCGCCACCCAAGGCGCCCAAATGGAGATCCTGATCAAGGCCAAGCAGGCCAACAATTCGCAGTTCGATTTCCTCACTCAGGGTGGCTACTTACAGCCTTACTATCGCCACCTCCTGGCTGCCATTAAGGCGGCCAAGTTCGCCCCAGCCTCCGACTCTTTGGGGGATCAGAAACAGCAGGATAAGGATCCGGAAAACCCCACGGGAGACGGTGAAAAAAGCGAAGAGAGTGCCGGGAGGAAGGCAGCTCAGATGGTCATCACAGTGCCCACTATCAAGTACAAACCCTCGGCCAACTGTGCGTACACCCAGCTGATAAGCAAGATCAAGGGTGTGCCCCTGCAGGCCGTGCTGCTCGAGGACGAGATCAGCAATGCCGGCAACTCGCAACACTCCGGAGGCACTGCCTCGCCAACGCCCAGCTGCCGGTCCGAGGGTCACAGCCAGGGCGGGGAATTCACGCCCGTCCTGCTGCAGTACAACGGCAGCACCTTTGCCCACGAAGAGGAGACGGTCCAGGAGCAGTCGGATGCGAGTGAGGCGCCGCCGCAGGTGGAGCTTCTGAAGAACACCAGCGCCCTGGCCCTGGCCCAGAACTACAGCTCCGAAAGCGATGAGGAGGATGACGCGCCAAAAGAAGAGCCGAAGGTAATGGAATTAGAGAACTCTTTGATCTCATTTATAAATCCTTTTTGTATCCTTTTTAGAAACCCGAACCCATCCTGACCTTTCCCGTTCCCGAAGAGAACCTGCGACATATCATCGACAAGACCGCCACGTATGTGATCAAGAATGGTCGCCAGTTCGAGGAGACGCTGCGCACCAAGAGCGTGGAGCGTTTCAGCTTCCTGCTGCCGGAGAACGAGTTCTATGCCTACTACCTGTACAAGGTGACGGGCGACGTGGACGCCGCTTCCAAGGAGCAGAAGACACGCAGGGCTGCCGCCGTAGCAGCTGCTCTCATGTCCAAGAAGGGTCTCAAGTTCGGAGGAGTAGCCGGGGCGGGGAATCCTCTGGACAAGGGTCAGTATTGTGGCTTTTCCTTTCAATTATATTTTATTACAAATGTTTTCTTGATCCTTTTTAGGACCTGTTAGCTTCTCGATTCGGGCCCGGGATGAACATACTCCGCTGCAGCCGACTTTGCCTCATGAGGGCAGTGACGAGGAGGCCAGCTCGGCGGCAGGATCGGAGCACGTTCGTCCTGGCATGCCCGACAGCGTCCAGAGGGCCATCAAGGCGGTGGAGTCGCAACTCCTGGCCAAACAAGCTGGCCAAAAAGCAGGCAACTCTTCCACCAACGAACAGCGTCAAGGTGGATAATATTTTGAATCATTTTTGTAGCAAACTAATGGAAATCTTTTACAGCTGAGGAGCGGGTGAAGGACAAACTGGCCCAGATTGCCCGCGAGAAGCTGAACGGAATGGTTTCCCGGGAAAAGCAGCTCCAGTTGGAGAGGAAGCGAAAGGCTTTGGCTTTCCTCAACCAGATCAAAGGTGGGTATTTCCGGTATCGTAAAGAAACTTCAACTCAATCCTCTTTAGGTGAGGGAGTCACAGCGACGGCCTCGTTGCCTGGAAGTGCTCCGAATCCACCGGAACCCGCGGCGGGAGCTCCGTGCGCGGACAGCGACAACGAATCCAACGACTCCGTGCGCTCCATACCCATCACCTACTTTGGACCTGACGACGACGACGACGACGACGAGGAGGAGGAGACCAAGCCACAGGGGAAACCTGCAGAAAAAGCCAAAGGGAAGAACGATAAGGAAAACAATGAAGAGGAGGAGGAGGAGGAGGATGAGGATGATGACGGCGATCTGGAGAAATACAATCTCCTGAACGACGACAGCACCAATACTTTCACCAGTAAACCGGTGCCGGCGCTTGCCGCTCCTGCGCTTCCACCGCCACCAGCGGCAGCGGCAGCGGTTCTCCTCTCCGACGACGACGATGTCCAGGTGGTGGCCACACCGACGAAACCCACCAGCTCGCGCTCCCACAAGAGCCACCGGCGCAGCAGAAGTCGCACGAAAAGCAGTTCCGGCAGCCTCTCCAGCCGAGAATCCTCCCATCGACGCCGCCACCGGCGCAAGGAATCGAAGGACGCAGCGCAGGCATCGTCCCGGAAAACACAGTCCTCCCGCCGCAAGAGCCCCAAGAAGCGGCGGCGCAGCAGAAGCAAGTCGCGCCGCACTCGATCCCGAAGCATATCCAAGAGCAGTCGCCGGAGCAGGTCCAGCAGCAAGTCCCGCAGCCGGCGGGCTCCCAGCAATAAGAGTCACAAGCGGCACAAGCGACGCCGTCGCAGCAACTCCCCCTGATCCTCGTGATCCCCGTGATCCTTGCGCTTTCTCGCCCATTTTTGCGTTTTGAAAATTATCTGTTTTAGTCCTTAAACCGTATCCAATAAAGCATGAAGCATATTTTTGTAAACAAGTCGCTCTACATTATTGTTTTGTTTTCATCACCTGGTGGATCCCCTTGAACATTATCTTTCTTTATAAGTTTGGGGTTTTTAAGGTCATTCGACTTGGGAATACCCTGCTTTAAAGGTTCAAGGGGATGCCTGATACTCACTTTTTTGGGGGAGAAAGTCATTCGGTTTCTTGATTAAAAAAAAATTGAATATAATCTGTAAAACCTTTAAAAAAAGGTTTCGATATAAGTGGCTTTACATTCTAAACATATTCTAGGGTATGTTGAAAGGTATACCCCAGCTAATTAGTGGGTATAAAAAGCTGCTGGTTGTGAGCTCATCATATCAGTTTGTTTTCTAAACTTCAACGATGACGCTTCTCCGTAACTCGCTGCTCTGCCTCAGTGTCTGCTGTTTGGTGCTTCATGTCGCCGCTCAGATTCCTATAAGTAAGTCCGGCATATTGACCACGCCCCCAAAACTAAACTAAAGACTCCACATCCCCTCCCAGCTCCCAGGAACTGCCCCGCCAATGAGAGCTTCCTGCCCTGCGGCCCCAGCTGCCAAACGGAGTGTGCCACCCTGGGGGAGCCCTGTCTGATCCGGCATATCCGCTGTCCCGACGGCTGCTACTGCAACGATGGCTATGCCCGGGATGGGTCCGGCAGGTGCATACCCATCTCCAAGTGCAAAAAGCGGGGTGGAAGCGGTGGTTATGGCAAATAATTGGCTTTAATATTTATTCAGCTGAAGTTTTTCCAAAATCTTAAAAACAAAATAAATTCCAATCGAGATGATCGCGGCATTGATAAAATGCTTTTTTTTTTAATTGTTTCCAGCTAATTGGGGCGGCGTGACTTGGGCCAAGTTAACAGCTTAATAATAACTAAATATTATTCATCAACCGAAACAATAAAATCTGATTTAATTATTTATTTCTGGTTTTCCAAGAGAGCTTAAACTAAGTCGAGAGAGTAAGCGAGGCTTAGTCAGAGAGAGAGAGTACGTTTTAAAACGCGTAGCAGAGGGCGGTGAGGCAAAGCCAGAGATAACGCATAACCGAATTTCCTTATCTGTCATTTTAATCTAGGCTTGGCTGCGATCGGACTTGAGTTCTGCTCTTTGTTTGTTTTAATCGGTTACTGTGTTTCTGACGCCTTCAAATAAACAAATAGTAATAGGAACCATTAAATAATAAACAAAGTAAAGAAATAAAGTAAAGAACAGTAAGTGGGAATTAAGTGAAAAGTTTATTTAAAGCTCCATTTACAGCTATTACAGCTTTATTAGGCGTTTAAGAATGTGAGAAGTGCGTTTTCTTATCTCTGATTCTGATCTTGGATCTTCAGTTTTACACAGAAACACTGTGACAAAAGTTTGTCATATAACTAAGCTTAATGCATTCATTAAAAGCCAAAAATCTGGTTAATATAAGTACATAATAAATCAAATTCCATTAAAAATAAAAGGGAGTACAGTTTTAAATAATATTAACATTATTAATATTATTCATTTAAACATAAAATCAAGTCTGGCTTAATTCATAGATTTTTGCTTTCCAGTGTAGCCTAAACTAAAACGCGAGAGTAAGCTAGGCTTAGTGAGAGAGAGAGGGTAAATTTTAAAATGCATTGGCGAGTACATGGAGGGAGAGCGAGAGATAACGCATAACCGAATTTCCTTATCTGCCATTTTAATCTAGGCTTGGCTGCGTTCAGACTTTAGCTCTGCTCATTGTTCGTTTTAATCGGTTTTTAAACTCGCACATTTATTACCTGTGTTTCTGAAGCCCTAAAATAAATAATTAGTAATAGAAAACAATAAATAATTAATAAAATAAAGAATATAGTAAGTGGTGATTAAGTGAAAGGTTTAAGTAAAGCTTAATTTACAGCTATAACAGCCTTTTATGCGTTTCAGAATGTGAGAAGTGCGTTTTCTTATCTCGATTCTGATCTTGGATCTTCAGTTTTACACAGAAACACTGTGACAAAAGTTTGCCATAAAACTAAGCTTAATGCATTCATTAAAAGCCAAAAATCTGGTTAATATAAGTACATAATAAATCAAATTCCATTAAAAATAAAAGGGAGTACAGTTTTAAATAAAGTTTTGTTAATATTTCAAAGTAGTGTCTTAAATTTCAATTTAATTCATAGATTTTTGCTTTCCAGTGTAGCCCAAACTAAAACGCGAGAGTAAGCTAGGCTTAGTGAGAGAGAGTGTAAATTTTAAAATGCATTGGCGAGTACATGGAGGGAGAGCGAGAGATAACGCATAACCGAATTTCCTTATCTGCCATTTTAATCTAGGCTTGGCTGCGTTCAGACTTTAGCTCTGCTCATTGTTCGTTTTAATCGGTTTTTAAACTCGCACATTTATTACCTGTGTTTCTGAAGCCCTAAAATAAATAATTAGTAATAGAAAACAATAAATAATTAATAAAATAAAGAATATAGTAAGTGGTGATTAAGTGAAAGGTTTAAGTAAAGCTTAATTTACAGCTATAACAGCCTTTTATGCGTTTCAGAATGTGAGAAGTGCGTTTTCTTATCTCTGATTCTGATCTTGGATCTTCAGTTTTACACAGAAACACTGTGACAAAAGTTTGCCATAAAACTAAGCTTAATGCATTCATAAAATGCCAAAAATCTGGTTAATACATTTATACAACAAATCAAATTTCAGTAAAAGTAAAAGTAAGTAAAGTTTTGAATAATGTTTTTGTTAATTTTTCAAGAAAGTTCTAAAAGAAATGATTAAATCAATCTATTATATGGACGGAAATGTATTAGATTTTATTTTTATTAATATTCATAAACATTTAAATTTAAATCAGGCTTAATTCATACATTTTTTGATTTCCAGTGTAGCCTAAACTAAATTGCGAGAGTAAGCCAGGCTTAGTGAGAGAGAGAGTAAATTTTAAAATGCATTGCACAGTGCATGGAGGGAGAGTAAGAGGTAACGGAGATCGAAATTTCCTTATCTATCATTCCAATCTAGGTTTGGCAAAATTTGGCCTTCAACTTAGTTCGTTTCAAGCGGTGATTAGTTCAGTTTTTCTGAAGGTTTAAATATATTAATCAGAACAGAATTAAAGAAATTAGCATAGTAAGTGATGCTTAATTTAAATATGTGAAGATAAATTTATAGTTTAAAATCTTAAATATGTTATTTAAGTAGAAGTAAATAAGAAAACAATCAATTAAGAAAATTGGTCTTCTTCTTTTTCAGGTGTCCAAAAAATGGAAGATTGGAGCTTGGAAAGTCTTCAGCAGAAATTTTGTGCAGTTGCGGCGGTAAATCGTAAACAAGAAAGAACTATACCATGGAAATTAGTGATTTAACTGATAAGAAGAAGATAAGAAGATAATTCAATTATTAAAAGTTCATAAAAAATGCAAGTGAATAATGAACAGAAATGAGGTAAGTGCACTTCTTTTACGTTTTTTTTTGCGTAGTTAAGTAATAGGGGAAAAGAAACCAATGAAAAGTGAAGGTATAATATGGGGAAAAGTAGAGGAGATAAGATAAAGCACAAAATTAGTGGAGAGCTTAAGGGGTGAACCTTGTTTAATGAATTGTAAGACTTAAGAATGCTTTAAGGTTCCAACAGTTTTCTTTAAATACTAAAAGAATAGAAAAATCGATTTATTTCTTTTAAGATTATTTATATATAAATATTAAGTCATTCTTTTAATAAAAGCTATATATCTTAACAATTTTGTAATAAATATTTTATATTTAATTCGAAAACACACATAGGTTCCCCCTAGAATATTGGCGTCTAGCTGTAATCGATGTAATGAGGGAATGGCATGGAGTGGAAATCCAAAATCTCGTTACCTAAGCCGCGTAGGAAGCAGAATGTCAATGTAAATGTAAATGCAAATGTTTGCCGTCATCGAGTCGAGGTCAAGCTGAAAATGTTGGCGGGCGTCCAAAAACCCAACGTTAATAAACTCAGTTAGAAAGGGGGCTGGAGTCCGTCCCTCTGCCGCCCGGCAGTGGAAAGGGAGATGCTCGATTTACATGAGCAAACAGAGCACAGAGCACAGAGCATGTGAGTTTGCTTGCAGTTTGCCAATCCCGTTATTCTCGATGCCAGGAAAAATCATGGAAGAGTGCAAACGGAATGGAATGGATAAGCTTGGTAAGTACCGATTGAAAAATTCATAGCATACTTTTTAGCGCCAGTTGGCAGCACCTTTCTTCATTTTTGTTATTTATGAGTTTTAAAGTTTTTTAAGCTTTTTAAAGATGAATTAAGGAAGTTTTATATATTTTATTATATTTTAAATATTTAATTATTTAAGGTTTCTTATATTTTAATTGCTTTAAACTATGAAAGCCCCTTTTAAGTGTTCCAAAACTTGGCATACCCTTTTTTCCTTTGCCAAGAGGTAACCAAAAAGGGAAGAGGATTTGCAATGCAAACACGTGGCTCTGTGTTTACCGCTGCCTCCCGTTGCTCCCCTACCATACCCTCTGCCCCTTCTCATTTGTTTGTCAAAGGTGCTGCTGCGTTGAGAAATATTCCTCAAATTCATTGAATCTCGAAAAAAAGTTAAGGCCAAAACGGGCGCAGGACTCTTCAACCGCTCTGTGCGGATGTGCGGATGTGCGGAGGTGCGGAAATTCAAACGGAATCAAAGTGAAAAGTTCCGCAAAAAATCATCGACACAGGGTACAAGGTACACGTGTGTGTTTGTGTGTGCGTGTGTGGGGATATTTCTTGGTCCTGTGGCAGGATATCAGCTCACGACTGTCAGTCAATCTTTGAGCGGGTAGGGAAAAAGGGAAGGAGCACGAGAAAGGGTAAAAAATAAAGAGTTACTCTTTACAAATTCAGACCCAAGAACTCGGCGAAATGCAAACAAACAAACAAACAAACAAACAAACAGAATGCAAACGCACAAACAAACATGGAAAAGCAAAGGAAAGAAACAAAAGGAAAACAGAGCTCGAACAATTTGACTTTATCTAAGAGTCAGTCAAGCAATTCGTATTAACAATATAAAGGAATAATATTTATATCCTTCTCGCAACAAAGGAAAGGGATACAGTATGGAAAAGGGATACCCTTTTTCATTGATTTATGGTTAAAGCTTTAAGGCTGATTATTCATTAAAAGGACCTTATCGCACTTTTATTCGCTTTAAAAATAAATTTTCAATTTGTTGTCGCTTCTTGATTTTTATTCGTCCTTTGGACTAACTATTATTTGTTTGATGCCCCAGAGTGTCACGCACATACATCAAGGACCTCTTGGACATTGGATATCGGGGCCGGGGTCGGTTCTATATATATATTTCCTAAATGACATTATGTTCTGTTTTGCTGGAAACTGGAAACTGGAAACTGAAAACTGCGGCTGGCAAAGTTTTGTTTGCGGTTTGTTTTAGTTATTGCATTTCTTTTGCCATTGTTTTGTTGTTGTTGTTGTTGTTTTTGTTGTTGGCCTCCTGCGGAGTCCTTTCCGAAAAGTGAAAACTGAAAAGTGGAGAATGGAGTGAGTTTTGGGGGCTTGGGGAGTTTTGATTCGTTGCCGATAAACTGAAAACTCGCTGCATTTCTCATTTGTGTTTGCGGTTTGCACTCGATTTAATTGTGCTTCTGGCAGATGAACAACCATGACTTGGAGAGGGGAGTTTGTGTTATGTTTGGGCTGAAGGGGGAGTTAATGGAGTTAACCCACAACCCACGGCCACGGTGCGTATACGTAATTTTCTCAAATCATGGCTACCATGGGATGGATAGAGGTTATGTCTATATTTCTGCCAAGTCGCATCCGATCCTTAAACCGAGTATTACAATAGACTTTTGCTCATCAATCTTCATTAAAATCTATTAGGAAAGTGGATTTTGGATTATTTTTCGAATATTTCTTATGGTACCCCTTGAAAAAGGCGGATTTTCGTATTTGACCCCTTAAGATAGCTATATTTTGTCCAATTCGCATCCGATCCCAAAGCGGAATGCCTCATTCGATTTGTACATCGATTTTCTACCAATCTGCATCAAAACCTTAGTTACAATTTTTTTTTCGATTTTTTTCAAATTTTTCTGATGGATCCCCTTGAAAAATCTGAAAATCGAGAAAATTCACTTTTAGCCATTTTCGAAGGCCATATCTTTGACAGTTTTCATCCGACTTTTGAACAAAGTATAGATTCTGAATCTATTATCAATTCCCTACAAATCTGCATCAAAATCCTAGACAAAAATATTTTTTCGATTTTTTTTAAATTTTTCTGATGGATGCCTTAGAAAAATCTGAAAATCGAAAAAATTCAATTTTCGTCCCTTTCGAGGGCCATATCTTTGGCAGTTTTCATCCCATTTTTGAACAAAGTATAGATTTGGAATCTAGAATCAATTCCCTACAAATCTGCATAAAAATCCTGGCACAAAATATTTTTTCGATTTTTTTTAAATTTTTCTGATGGATGCCTTAGAAAAATCTGAAAATCGAGAAATTTCACTTTTCGTCCCTTTCGAAGGCCATATCTTTGGCAGTTTTCATCCGATCCGTGAGCAAAGTATAGATTTGGAATCTTAGATTATAGAAATTTTAATTAATTATTTTATTTTAAAATTATAAGAAGAAGAAGAAAAAAAGTTGATGGAAAAATTTTCTCCTTAAACGAGCTTCCTTATATAGGCCACGGGCCAGAACTGGTTGCGAATTATACAAATTTTATTTCAAATCATGTCTCTTCAAGTCTTGAACTTCCCTTCCAAGCGATTTTTTTTTGGCTTTCCGTGACTCCTTCTATGAAATATCCTGCATCCTGGCCAGGAATACCAAAGGATAAGATTTTCTTTTCCACTAAAAACATGGACATGGGGTAGAATTACTAGAAGAACAATGGATTCTATGGGTCTTTTATTCTTTTTCAATTAGAAAAAGCTATCCAAGGAAATTTTAAACATTTTTATGGTTTAATATTTTAAATAATATATATATAAAGCCATAATTACGTTTAAAAACAAAAAAAAAACACAAAAAAAGCAATAAAAACAAAAAAAAAATTTTTTGAAGAAGAAGAAAAAAGTAAAATTGTTCCATGAAGCAAGCCTCCTTATATAGTCGCTGGCAGAACTGGTTGCGAATTATAAAAATGACGTCACAGATGCTATCTCCTCAAAGTTGGAAATTATTTTCCAAAGAACTTCCTATAGCTTTGTGAGGGTCCTTCTATGCAATATCCTGCATCCTGTCCAAGGATACCAAAGGATTTCTTTATTTCTTTTCCGATGAAGAAATTTTTAGTTTTTCACAAAAATCATAACTGATGAAAGAAAGTCCTTTGAAGCTTGGTTTCTCCAGCTCTATATCCTTGATTTGTATATTTTGAGTCTTCTTCTATGCATTATTCAATTCAAAATCTTTATTCAATTCCCTATAAATCTGCATCAAAATCCTGGCACACAATATTTTTTCGATTTTTTTCAAATTTTTCTGATGGACCCCCTAAAAAAGTGAAAATCGAGAAAAATCACTTTTCGTCCCTTTCGAAGGCCATATCTTTGGCAGTTTTCATCCGATCCGTGAGCAAAGTATAGATTTGGAATCTATAACCAATTCCCTACAAATCTGCATAAAAATCTGAGAGCAAAATATTTTTTCGATTTTTTTCAAATTTTTCTGATGGATCCCCTTGAAAAATCTGAAAATCGAGAAATTTCACTTTTCGCCCCTTTCGAAGGCCATATCTTTGGCAGTTTTCATCCGATTTTTGAACAAAGTATAGATTTGGAATCTTGAATCGATTTCCTATTAATCTGCATCAAAATCCCATGACGAAAAATTTTTTCGTTTATTTTTTGTAATTTTCCTGATGGTACCTGATGGTACCTTTTAGAATCCGGGATTTCCCAGTATTTTCATATATTATATATTGCTATGTCTATATCTTTCCCATTTCTTATCCGATTCTTGAGCGAAATACCCATAAAGATTTGTGGATCGATTCTCTATAGAACTGCATTAAAATCTTAAACTTTTTAGATTTTTTCAAAATTTTTCTGATAGAACGCCTTGAAAAAAGCTTGCCGGTTACTAACTATGCCTATATTTCATCCCATTTTGTGCCAAGTTTGCGCCTCAATTTGAATATCCACTGCCAGAACATTAAAGGGAAGACCACAAGTCAAACATGTTTCCAATAAAGCCTAGAGTTGGCTTAAAATTTCAATTATTTGCATCTAATGAGTTCATTTCTATAATTATTTTGGGTTTCAACAAGGAAGCCCAAATAGGGTTTTCCATTCCTGGCATTCCTCGGCACAAAGCGTCAAAGGGCTGGCACATATTTAGATAATGTGGAACCTTTGCCTAAGACTATTCCTTCCGACTGTTTGCCTGGCAATGCCACCTGCACTTGCCACCAGGATCCCTATCAGTGTCCGTATTTGTATTTGCAACTGCAACTGCAACGGTAGGTCCTGTTCTGGTATGTCCTGGCTGGTTGCTCTTCCCTCCCGCAAAACAACTGGCAAAGAGCTGAGGCCTCGCTTGATTATGAAATGAATTATTTGCATTAAACTGAACAAACAAAGTCATGCAACCCAACCACCCACCCACACACAAGGCCACCCCACAGCACAGCACAGCACTGTATGTGCATAACAATAATATCTTCATTAGGATGCTAATCATCATCGTCCTGGAGCCTGCTAATTATCATTGGCTAAACGCATCCCACAAACAAAACAAGGCAGAGCGGAAGCGGAAGTGCTGGGAAAAGCAATTGGCAAATGGCCTCCGCTTGATCCTGCCGTTTGCCGTTTCTTTTGCCTCTAACCCTGTCTTCCTAGTATTTATTGGCAGCGGCAATTAGCTGGGCGTCAACATCCGCCATCATGCCACGCCCCCTTTTGACCTCTTTTCGAGGACCACACATTTCCCATTGACCCAGAAGCCACAAGTGTCCTTGGCAATCAATGGGGTTTTGATGGGGTTTTTACGGATATTTAAATAAACTTTACGAGTTTTTCAACTATTTTTAGCTTTGTAAATATTAAATATTTAATACTACATACCATTTAGTATTAATTTTAAAACTAAATCGTTTAAATCTTGAAGAAAAAACAGTATTTTAGCTCCTCTGCCACCTTCTTTCAACTCTAGATAAATGCTTCCAACTAATTGCAGCCAACTAATGCAGCCACGCCTCCGACTCCTCGACTCCTCGACTCTTCGACTTGCCACGCCCACATCACACACCCAATGGGGCAGCAATTAATGATGCTCATTTTGTTTTGTGTTGAAAATCCTTGCCATTTCAATTTTCTTTCCCCAAAAAGTTGCATTGCCATTGGCACCCTGTTCGTGCCACAAGCTCAAGGGGGGGCCCTGCCAAGTTGTTTATTGCACTTGCAACTTCCGCAACAAACGAAGATAAATTGTTGCACGTCTTCGTTCCAGTGGGTGGTGTGTAGTGGGTAGTGGGTAGTGGGTAGTGGGTAGTGGGTGCTGTACCGCTTGAGTACTCTACCATATATTGCCTATAAAAATAATTTTAAAAAACGCAGAATTTGTTCCCTTGTTTTGTCTTTGGAAGAGGTGCTGCATAAACTTCCCCAAAGAACATGTTTCCTACTCGGATTGTATTCGGGTTTTATTTCTTTAGAAACCCCATTTGATTAGCTTTGGGGATCAAGTATCAGGTATGTCCGATAAGGCTTATCAGGCTGTGAAGAGAGTGTGTCACAGGGTTATCTCTCTGCCACACAGGTTTTCTCCTTTTTCTCTCCCCCACTCTGGCTTTCAGTTCTTTCTTCCCCATTATTATTGATCTTACAAATTCCGATTATAGGAGGAATTACGATAGCACTATCTTCTATAATACAAGTCGGGGCTAAACCTTAATCATTAAGCTAATATTGAGATTGTGTTTGGAAATCGACAGGTTCTGCGATTAGTGAGATTTCAGCCAGACTTTTGATTAAAACTTAATGGACACTTATGGGGCACAGTTCGATCTTGATATTCGAAATGATATTCGAATAATAAATACGAGTTTATAATAATATTCGAATCAATAAAGTTCAACTCTTGAAAAACGAAGAGATTATAAAAGGTGAAAGGTCTACAGAGAGATGTTCCTATACTTTCGAATTTAATATTTTTGTTCCACTTAAGTACACTTTAAAAAATAATTGCTTGCTTGTTGGCTGCTTTGTGCGTCTTCCAAAAATATTATTACTTATTTTTGAGGTTTTTGTTTGCCACATTAATGGGCTGAGCTGGGTGATTACCCTCGACGGGAGCTGGTTTAATCTGAAGTGACCCCTCGGTGGCTAGAACAGAGATAAGGAAAGCCACCGACTGGCTGCTCGGTTTTTTTTGTTCTCCCAAGTATCGCCAGTCAACGCGAGAATGTCGAACTGGACGCTACGGGTTCCGCTTTCGCTGTGCGCGCTCCTAGCGATCCTGGCCTGGGCCCAGGCAGTGGATCTAAACGGGCTGGATCCTTCGCTGCTGGAGAATGTGGACGTGGATAAGCTGAAGGAGAGCTACCTGCCGGAGGGACTGCGCAACACCACCATCACGCTGGCCGACCTGCAGAAGCTGCTGCGCTCCAAGTGCGAGAAGGCCAATCCCGGGCAGGTCGTGAACGCGACAGCCCTGAGCGGAGCCATCGAGACGGCGGGCACCAAGCTGTTGGAGTGCATCTCGGGGCTGGCCAACATCACGGAGATCCAGCAGGAGATCGAGGAAGCCAGTCCCAAGGGGGACCTGGACGTGGTCTTTGAGAAGTACTGCCTCCGGATGCCCCAGGCCAAGGAATGCATCAAGGACTTCAACGACGCCCTGGTTCCCTGCCTGACCCGCGAGGAGAAGAGCCACAACACGATGATGCGTCGGATCACGGACAAGCTGCTGGAGTTCATTTGCTACAAGAATGGCGACCAGATCGCCCTCTTCATCGCCGAGCAGGGACCGGAGTGCCTGCACCAGAGCCGGGAGGGGATTGGCAACTGCCTGAACGCCACCTTTGGCGGCTACCTGCCCAAGGAGCTGAGCCGAGACTGGACCTCGGGCTCCGATCTGCCGGATCTGATCCTGGGCCCCCGCCAGTGCGTGGATTTGTACGAATTCGAGACCTGTACAGTGAAGATTCTGGAGCGCTGCTCGACCATCACGCCCAGCAACATTGTGGAGTCGATGTTCCGCTATGTCCGCCGCGAGTCCTCCTGCCAGTCCTCCATCGACAAGGCCCGTCGTGGCCGCGCCCTGCCCCTGGAAGGAGATGCTCCTGCCGGCAAGGGAAGTGCCGGAATTCTCACCTTTAGCCTGGCAAGCCTCTTAGTATCCTTCATCCTGACTTCCTTGTTTTAACTGCTAACCTGCAGCTCCATGTCGAAGGCTTTCCCTATTATATTTTAATATTTTTTTTTTGTGTTTTTTAATTATGTTTAATAAAGTTTGGAAAGTCGAAAGCGGTGTGCGGGCAGCGTAAGCAGCTTAATGGATTCAATCTCATTTTTTTCTCCTTATCTCCGGAAAGGGAAACGCATGCGGATGTGGATGCGGAGGAGGATGAGGATGAGGATGAGGATGCGGAATAGGGAAGGGCAGCGGAGAATGGGGCACAAAGTGTTAAGCTGCATAAACACAAGCCTGAAATATGAGCGCGGCTTGGGGGTCATCGCAGGGGCACTGCTCGAAAAAGTATATAAAAAATTATCATAAAGTTGAAACTTGTAACAAGACAATAAAAGAATTGTTTGCAGATAAAAAGGGGAATAAAACAAAATGTGTAGGAAGTGTAATAAATGTTTCTCTCAGTGCAGTGGCACCATATTGTGGCCGCTTATCTGTCAGCAGCAGCAGCAGCAGCTTTGGAGCTACAGAAGCAACCAAATCCGAATCAAAAACTGGACTCCACAGCTGGGACAGAAATAGCAGAGACTCCTGGGGCATGGGGCAAGGTCAGACGCAGGCTAAAAGAGTGCACAGGACACACAGGGATACGGAAAAAGCGAGGAGATGAACTCGGCTCAGCTCGACTTTGAGGGAATTGATTTGAAAAGCAAAAGTCAAAGCCAAATGGCGTTTTTTCTTCCATCTTTCAGGGAAATTCTCATTCTTGCCTCGGAATTACAGGTGGAAGGTGAAAAAAAAGATAAAGGATCATTTTTGGGTGTTAAAATTTTTTTTTCAAGCGAAGAAATAATATTTTTGTTACAACTTTTTGTCTAGTATTTCGGTTTTAAGTATCGAGAGCTTCCGTATTCCAGATCCTTTGCAAATTTCTGTATAAATTCAAAGGACAGTAAAAAATGTAACCGCAACTGTCATCATTTCACAGACGAGTGCTGCCTCCTAAGGATGCCCCGGCCTAGAGTCCTCGCCTTCCTCGGGAGTCCTTCCTTGGGAGGCCATTTTGACAGCAGACGAACCGTGAAATGAAATGGACAGGGTCTCAGCTTAGTTGGTCCTGCAACCTATTTTTTGTTCTGCCCTTTGCCAGTACTTTTTTGTGGCAGTAAAAACAACAAAAACAACTGTCTAAGGATACCAACGGAAAGCCAATCAATAAAGCCTTAAATCGTTGCCACTTAACCCTTGTGCCGCCATAAAACTTTCGGCTAGTAAGCCCGTCGAAAGTCTTTGGCCAACAAGTCATAAATGTTGCAAACTTAATTAGGACTGCAGTTTTTGTAGTCCAAACTAGCCACGCCTCTCACATCATGCCCCCGTAGTCCGTCCGTAGTCCTGGCACTCTATTATTGATGTGAAAAATGCGGAAAATGAATGCGTTTCCGGTACTTTTCGCGAGTTGGCAGCTAAATTGCAGCGGTCATGAATCATTCCCGGAACTCGGACTTTTCCTTTCCTGGCACTCGGACTGAAACTGCCACTGCCACTGCCACTGCCACATTGCAACATTGCCACAGTGCCACATTGCCACATTGCCACATTGCCACCCAAGCACTCATTCGAAATTTCGAAGAACCAGACAAACTTTGTACGTGCCACGCGAACCAGCCAGGACTCGGAAGGAGACCGTTCGAAGGGAATTCCTGAAAAGTTGGCTGGCAAATAATAGCACGTCATTGGCCAAATTATTGGACCTGGACCTGGCCCGGGTCCTGGTCTTGGTCCTGTCCCTAGCCTCTCCCTGTCCCAAGAAAGGAAAACAAAAAAGGGAAAAGATCAAGGATTCTTTTTTTTTTTTTAACAAATGAAGCAACTCAATTCGAGTTCCAAAACTTTACATATGCTTGGGGAATATTAAAAAACGTGTCCTTTTTTATTTTTTTGCCTTTCAGTTACTCAAAATCTTTCCTTTTTTCTGTTTTTTTTTAGCTGCAAAAATGTTTTAATTTATATTTCCCTTCTTTTTTTTATTTTATTTTAAATAATATTTAAGTTCTTGTTAAGGTTCGCGCACCTTAACCATCCTTTCCTTTTGAAAAATGTCCCAATTTCCTGGCTGTTCTGTGGCAAGTTTGGCCGCGTCCCGAATTTGTGGCAAGCGATTTGGAATTCAAAAGTAAAGAACAGCGGAAAGTGGCAAGTGGCAAGTAGGAAGAGGGAAGTGCGGAGGATGCCAGTGCACTTTGTCAAATTTAATTAAATATTTCAATTTTGGCCCCGAAAAGCTGCCACAGCCATTGCCGCAACTATCTCTAATTGTGCACGCATTTTGCCACGACACAAGGGAGTAGAGGGAGGGGGAGGCATGGAAAAAAGAGGTGTGGCAGGGGGAGGGGCATCCACCTGAGGTGTCTGCGGCTCTTGGTGTCTCACCCTGCCACACTGCCACACTGCCACACTCCCACGCTCCAACGCTCATTTGCAAATGTTTGTCTACGTGGTGCGGTGTGGAAAAGCGCGACGAAACGAAAGGAGCGGCTCCCATGGGTGGCGCCTCAAAGGTGCGGAGAGGGGGAAAGGGTGAGAGGGAACGCAGACGACCCAACCCGTGGGGAAATCGCAGCAAATGTAGGTGCCAACAGTTGGAATGCAGTTGAAAGGGTTTTTTTTTTTACTGCAAATCATCGGTGGCAGATTAAAAGTCAGGGGTGGAGATTTAAAAGGGGGGGGGGGGGCTATCGAGCTAATGGAAGGGGAAATTAATCCCTCAGCAGCTTAAGTAAATAAAAATCAAATAAAAATCAAATAAAAAAAAACATCAAATCAATGGGAAATCATTAGGAATTGAGGATTTAAAGATAAATATTGATTTTAAATTGATTTTTAATCGATTTATTTATCGGGAATATCGAATTATCGTCGGGTTATCGATCAACCGGCTGTGGCAATTAATTTAGTTTAAATTGAATTTGGCTCGTGGATTCCTAATGGCACTCAATAATTAAGGAAATCCATCGATGCCCGACAATCGCTGTGCGGTGTGGAATGTGGCACCGCACTCCCTTCAGTGGCGCCATCACACCTTTTGTGGCACTTGCACACACGCACTTGCAGCACACTCGACCACGGGCTGTTTGTCCCTTTCAATCCGACTTTCTCCCGACTTTCTCATCGTCCTTGCCAGCCCCCTTGCCACCCTATCACCCTTGCCACGGAGTGCGCAGCATTGTGGCACCTCCAGCCCTTCGTGTGTGTTGGTTTTACGCATGAATGTCTGTGTAGTAATGCGTGCTTGTGTGTGAAAGAGAAAGACAGAGGGGAGATGGGACTAAAAGGACGAAGAGGACCTTCGGGGAATATTTGGCATCCACAAAGTACGTATACTTTGGGGTCTAATTTGCGGTTGCTGGCGCAGCTCAATTTACAAGTGAGAAATTAAGATGTCGACGAAAACTTTGCCCAAACACCTTGCCCCAAAACACACGCACACACACACACACGCATACACTAGGAGAAAGCAGGGAAATCGGGGGAAAGCGATGAAAGCGGTGAAAGCAGCGGCATGGAGTGGAGCATAAAAACCGCAGAGTCTCAGCGCGCCACAAAGTCTGAAGTGTTAGTGGCATCGTAACCAATGCACTTTGCACTTGCTTACAAGACAGCAGTTTCTCTTTTCCACTTTTTGTTTCTTTCCATTTTTAATCCATTTCCCTGCCTTTTTTTCGTATCCCTGCCTCCTGCCGACAATGGTATGATGGCTTTTTAATTGTATGAAGTTCAAGAAGTTTCCTTAAAGTTCTAGGTTTACGAGCAGATATATATAGAAGCTGTTCTACCAATCGGTTTCAATTCCTACAACGTGCGTTACTATATACCATAATAATAAATTATACAGATCGGAATTGAAACCCCGTGTAAAATACTGGGAATTCGTATACACGGAAATTGTTCCCTTAAGGAGATAAGGAGCTTGCCCTAAAGTTACCTTTTTTTTGGCTACAATTCTAGAACTACGAGGAAATATAAAGTAATCTCAAGTTTTTTTTGTCAATCGTTGTTATAATAAATTTAAACAGCTCGGATTCAAAACCCCTTGTAATACTGGGAATACGTAAACAAAGCAATTGTTACCTGTATTTTTAAATGTGACCTCCTATTACCGAAAATTCTACGATATGATCCTTCTAGTTTTAATAATTACTTTAAACTCGGAAACAGAACACCTTTCATAATACTGGGAATTCATATACAGAGAAATTTTTCCCTGTATTTTCAAATATGACCACTAACTCCGAAAAATGCTCCCTCCAGTACTCTGATCCTGTTGACAAAAATCAGAAAACTTTTCCCCATTCGCAAAAATCTGGGAAAAAACATGCGACAAGTCAATGGGAAGGAAGGAATCCTTGGCCAGATTCTCATCACCAAACTAGCCTGATGTGAATTTGATTAAAACTGCATATTAAATCCGCTGACAGCTGTCGGAAGTGGAAAGCTGGCGGAACGGGAATGTAACCAGGGACAAGGACCAAGGACCAAGGACTCAGGATCCAGGAACAAGGACATACATATTACGCAAGACACGGGACATGGGGCGATGGGATAAAACCGCTGATGACATTAAAGTCACCCTTGTGCGGTTGTCTAAAAATTATGCAAAGACACTTTGTGGAACCCGGGGCGACTGGCGGGGCGATTGGCGGGGGTCTGCGGCTGCGGCTTTTGCTGTCACACACGCAGCGTCAGCGATTTTCGCTTAAAATTGCGAAAAGCGAAAACTGTGAACTGTAAACTGTAAACAGACGGGCGGGCAGCCATTTCCGTACAGGGTGCGCTCCGCAATCCACAATCCGCAATCCACAGGACATTCCCGATGGCCGAGCTGCTTGTCCTGCATAATTGATTTCCACTTTAAGGGCGAGTCTTTGGATTAAATTTTTACAAGAAGCTTTAAACCACATCCTGAAATTGAAGCTAATGTCATCGCCAAGGGTATCGCAAAGTTGATCCCTTTTGATTCCTCCGATATTTATCCTTCATTCCGGCACAAAACTTTATTAATTGCGACAGTAAAGTTGGAAAATATATATATAGAAACGCATAAAAAAAAAGGATCCTTGTTTGGTGTAAAAATTTGTTGAATACTTTATTGTGAAATCGGAAGATTGTATGATGTGATTGGGAACGGTAGTGTCCCCTATCCTGGAACCGACTATTTCCTAATGCAGTTTTCCCGACCGAATTGTTGATTCCTTCTGTCCCTCATCTCGATGGCCTTGCGTCTTGTGAAGTCCACCAGTAGGGTGTGGGCTGTGGCATATAGCTTCATCATTCGACGGTAGAACCGTTCGTCTTCGCTCTCCTCGAGCAGATCCCTTTCGAATTCCGAATCCGCAGGTGGTTCGGGAAGCGACTGTTGCTCCGATGGCGTTGGATGGGGTTGGGGATGGGGATGGGGATGAGATTGAAGATGGGGATGTGGATGAGGTTGTGGATGAAGATGAAGATGAGGATGAGGATGAGGTTGAGTATCAGGATGAGGATGGGTATTCGTATAAGAGTGAGGGTAGGAAGAGGCGTCCATGAGGTCCGTGGAGGTGGCATTGTAAATGCGTGAACGGAACAGGGACTCAACGCTGCCCATAGTCGTCCTTCGATTGTGTTCAGGACTCTTGCCACTTGCAGTCATCGATGAGTAGGTATAGCCCGGTGAGGATACCGAGGCAAAGCTTTGGATGCTCTGGATGCTCTGGAAACAATGCGCCACCTCGTCTATGGTGGACAAGAAGCGTTTCTCCTCCTGTTGAATGGCATGCGAGTTCTGCATTCCTTGGCTTGCCGAGGACCTCCCGCTGGAAAAGGGCTCCCGTACCGTAGTGCAACGCCA
Source organism: Drosophila vallismaia (assembly GCA_035047325.1). Lineage (NCBI taxonomy): Eukaryota > Metazoa > Arthropoda > Insecta > Diptera > Drosophilidae > Drosophila > Drosophila vallismaia. Next base: position 5,234,893 of record JAWNPU010000025.1, on the reverse strand, counting down.
CTTCGGTTCCCATTTGGACTTGGCGGCGCTTTCACTGGACAAGCTGGTGGAGCTCAAGCAGCTCGGGGAATTGGTGCAACTTTCGTTGCTTCTTTTCGGTGCTTCCGCCTCCGGTCTGAGACACGGTTTGGGTTTGGTTTTCGCGGCCAGTCCATTTCTTGACGAGGCAATGTCGACGATGGACTGGGCCACCGTGGAAGCACTACTGAAGATCCTCCGGTACATGGACACACGAGAGCTGCCTCCCGAGGAGCCCTCGCAGGATAGGCTTGTCTGCTGTTTGGGTTTGGGTCTAATCTTGAAGAGCGACGTCGATGAGCCGAACCAGCCCTGTAGAGTGTCTGATTGTCTAGAGTTTTGTGCGCTTTCCATGTCGATGTTATCCTTTGTTTATCGTGCTGGAAAGGATGTAGAATGGATTATTAGGGAATATGATATATGATTTATATATTTTAGTTCCTCATTTGGGAAATCCAAACCATTATTCTATCTATTAGATTCGTATCATTAGATTGCATATCATTCTATGCCATTAGTGTCAGATTCTCTATCGAATGTAGATAGCAGAGCCTTAATTGGGGGATATCGTAGCAATGAGAAGCAATTAAGAGCCATCGCTTCGAAACAACAATAGAGGAGAGAATAATAATTAGGAAGCATTATAACTTTGTTTTGGGTTTTCGGGGGAAATCAAATTATAAACAGATAAAACGTCAATTGCCATAATTGGCCAATCAGTAGAATAAATGTTGCATGTGACGTGACGAGTGACGAGTGTCGAGTGCCGAGTGTGCTACAAAAACAAGACACAAAAGTACAAAAACAAAGTTGCATGACATGCATAAATTGACAGAATTGTAGCAAGTGCCTCAAGATCCCTTCTATCCTCCCCCAAAAAGTCCTGCTGTCGTAGCCCACCCAGTGAGGACGTGCCCCCAAGGATGTGGCAAGAAAATAAACCAATTTGGTTGCACGACTCGGAGGAGCCCTCCTTCGGATTAGGGCCAAGTTTCCAATAGTTGCAATTAAGTGCAACATTTTGGGGTTTTGTTTGCATGTGCCACACGTCCTTGCCACACTCTACCCTCTTTTCTACTTTCCCATTATTTTTATGACTCTGTGTGTGGGCGGCTTTGGGGTTTTGTTTTTTTTGGCGGTCGGAAAAGCAAAGAAAAAGTTTAGTTTGGCTTGGCTGAGCAGGCTTAGTTATTCAATTAGTTTGATGGCGATAGCGGTCTCATAAATTGTTGTCAACGGGTAGAGCGACCCCCTAAAACCAGCCCCTACACATCCTTTTACCTTTCCTGGGAAAAGCTTCCAGGATGCCCTGGATAGAAGCTGGCAAAAAGTGAAATTTATTGAAAGGATTCCAATTCATTTGCTTTTTCGGCTGCCCGACCACTTGTCACTCGTTTCAATTGCCAATCAAACCGGGTCGACCGGGTCGACTCATCCCGCCCCTTGCTGGGGGGTAGACCGCCCCGCCTCTTAACCCTTTTTTTTTTTTTTTAGCCATTCACAGGCAACACCCTTAACCCATCGACCGTCATTCAATTGACTCCGAAGCTCTTTCGTTTGGACTTTTTGAGAACTTGTCTTGCTTTAATTGCTTTTCGCTGTAGTTGCGGTCAAATAGGACTGCCACGCCCTGCCACACTATGCCCCCTTTTTTTGTGGCATGCCATTATATATCAAGAGTCACGCGCTGCCTTTCTATCTCTGGGATTCTTGGATTCCTGGATTCTTTGGTTCCATCACTTTTTGAGTCACTTCCAGGTGAAAAACGAGAAACGAGAAACGAGAACTGAAAAGTGTGCTTGGCGTTTCATCTCTCTGCTCTTTATATAATTTAAATGAAAACTAAAACAAAACCGAATAAATGGAAATGAAAACGGTAAAGGAGATGCCACACAAGGCATATCCTTAATAAGGAAAATGCATTTGTGCCGAAAGCTCTCTTGGCCAGAAAAGTGCCTCCGAAAAGGTTGTCTGCCAAATATCTCACAAAACTAAACAGATATAACTCTATATATATATATATATATATATATATATATATATATATATATTCTTGTATATATCTACATGAATATATCTCGAGAGCAGCTCCGACGACACCCAAGTACAAAAAAAAAAAAAAAAATAAAAAGAAAAGTTGTACCGAGAGAGGAAAAGGAGGTTCTGGGTAAGAAGTGGCTGGGATGTGTGGCACTTGTCTCGAGCAGAGTGTGGCAGGCTTCCTTCCACCTTCCTTTCGAACCATTTAACAGTTTCAGAGGAGACGCAGGTCCTTGGAGCACTCCGAGAGCTCGCTTTCAGTTAAATTATGCGTTAGTTAAGCTCGAAACTTGAAGAGCTTCAAGAGAAGGTGGTGCTTCAAGGACCCGAAAGTGATTTAAATATTTGTCAAGCTGCCGCAAACCGATTGGTCAACAGATCGAAATCGATAGAAAAGTTTTCAGTACTCACCGATAATATATCCTTTTTGCTTGCTGTTTATTGTTAGTTTTCCAAAAGTAAAAAATATAATATATAAAAAAACAAATAATAATTGTAACAAAATATATACTTCACATCTAACTAGCTAGAAGGTTGAGAGTGTAATGGCATTGTTTCGGTAGGTCGGTAGAAAGGTAGGATAGTCTGTCAAGTCAGGGTCAGAGGTTACTTGGATTGGGATGAAATTTGAAGCAGATTTTGAGTAGTGTTGGTAAATGTTTCCAGTAATTTTGAAGCAGAATTATAGTAGTGTTGGGAAAGGTTTTCTGTGTGGTGTGTGGATTTTGTGGTTAAAAAAAAGTAGGCTTCCAGAGACTACTTGAGCCTCTTTTTTTGAGTTTATTTTGAAACAGAACCGCAGTGTTTTTAGATCCCCTACTCCCCCTTCCAATAAAAACAATACAAAGATATATATTTGGAATTTTTTTAATCTATTAATGGTATTGTTGTTAACATTAAAGAATGGTGTCTCAACTTTTGGGGCAACTCCCTTTCCTTCCTCTGCAATTTCCTTCTTCTGCTTACTTCTTCTGCTTTTTATCCTTTTTGGGGACCAGCTTGAGACGCACCATTTCGTTGTAGAGAGTGGTGCCCAAGTGGGTAGGATTGCTGGTCACCTTGACGCCGGCCTTCTCCAAGGCGGCCACCTTGTCCTTGGCCGCTCCCTTGCCACCGGAAATGATGGCTCCGGCATGTCCCATACGTCGTCCGGGCGGGGCCGTCTGTCCGGCAATGAAACCAACCACCGGCTTGGCCTCGCATCCCGTATTGTTGGCCTTGAGATAGTCGGCGGCCTCCTCCTCGGCGGTGCCGCCAATCTCGCCGATTAGGATAATGCCTTTGATCTCCTTGTCGGGCAGAAAGATGCGCAGGGCGTCGATGAAGTTGGTCCCGTTGAAGGGATCGCCGCCACAGCCCACGCACAGGGCCTGTCCCAGGCCCACCCGGGTGGTTTGCTGCACTGCCTCGTAGGTCAAGGTGCCGGATCGGGAGACGATGCCCACGGAGCCGCGCTTGTGAATGTCGCCGGGCATGATGCCGATCTTGCACTGTTCCGGGGAGATGAGACCCGGACAATTGGGACCCAGAAGGCGGGACTTCTCCTGGCAACGCAGCATCTGCATGATCCGCACCATGTCCCACTGCGGAATGCCCTCCGTGATGGCCACAATTAGCCCGATCTCGTTCTCGATCGCCGCACATATGCCCTCGGCGGCCGATGGCGGCGGAATGAAGATCACCGTGGCGTCCGGCTTCAGCGCCTTGACCGCCTCGGCGACAGTCTTGAAGACGGGCTTGCCCAGGTGCTCGGTGCCGCCCTTGTTGGGCGACACTCCGCCAACGACCTTGGTGCCGTACTTGATGGACTCCTTGGAGTGAAAGGTGGCCTGCTTGCCGGTGAAGCCCTGTACCAGGACCTTTGTCTCCTTGTTCACCTTCAGATTGCAGACCGTCTTGCCGTAGTCCGACTTGTGGCGATTCTGCAACATCGACGGGCCCCTGGCACTATGGGAAAGGAGCAGGCACCGCCATGGGGCAAAGACCGTGGAGACCGCGGACATGGACCTCTTTAATCCCAACGACATCTTGGCTGCCTTTTCGCGACTACTTTCGGATTTTCGGATTTGGTGACTTTGGTTTGTTCAGCAGTTCAGCTTTCTGGTAGATTTATTTATATTCCAATTCCAATTCTTCGGCTTACTTTTTGGGGCCTGATTTTGAGTCGTACGATCGAAACGGTAACCGAAAGTGTTTCCCCCAACAGATGGGTTTGATGTGGTTTGAAGGATGATCGAATGACAGGGTGTCAGACGTCAGAGATTTACAAGTCACAGCTTGCTATGTTTTTTTATCGATAATTCGTGTTTGTTAGTTGGGAAATTGAAGGGTTACTTTGTTTTTTTTTGTGAAAATATTGGCTCAAAAAAAATGGGAAATAAATTAGGATTTTCAAAGCACAGGATATGTCCCGGTGTCACTTATAGGTTTAGAATGAATTCTATTTATTTTCTAGGATATTTATTGTTGCTTTTTTACATTTCAGGACTAACAAGATACATCTGAGAAATCGCTTACTCTTCGGCATAAATCATTGACCAGGAGATGTGACCTCCCTGCCACAGTTGCCTGCCTGCCTGCCTGCCTGCCTGCCTGCACCAAATGACTTCATCGCAAACAAATAAAATATCAATAACGTCAAAAGTGCAATAAATCATCGGAGCAGCTCCTGGTTTTTGGTCAACGACAAGAGTTTCCCAAAGAGGAAAAGGAGGCGAGTCAGGATCAGGAAAGTGGAAAGTGGAAAGTGGAAATGCGGCATGGATGGCGTGGCAAGGATGGCATGGCAAGGGGACACCTACCCACCTACCCACCTACCCACCGGTGGTCGGGCACATTTCATTTGACGCCGAAATGGAAAATGGAAAATGCAAATTGTTTGCTCGTCGCACAAAAGAATGCACAAATAGCTCCGGACCGGAGGGAGAAGCTTTGGAAAAATGTGAAAAATTGCCGAGTAAGTACACTTTCTTGATTCTCTTTTTGTGATTTCTATAAAAAAACAACAACAACAACAACAACAAAAGCCTTGAATATAGTTTAAAAAATATCTTAAGGATTACCAAAGATTTTTAAAGAAAAGTTTGGAGACAAACTTTTATTTCCATAAATCCGAGATCCTCGAATCAAAGTATGTTATCAAGTTTATTTGGAGTGTATTCAAAGATCGTGGAAAGAGGAGAGTACCTGACTTGACCCCTCATCTCACCTGCCACACCCTCTTTTTTTTTTTGGCACTCCGCCCCCAGGAATTCGCTTTTTTTCCAGCGACTTTTCGCTCTTCTCATTTTTGATTGCAAACACAACAAAAATGTTTGTTGGTAAAAATTTGTCCATATAGCGGAAGGAATACTATATATTCCGATGTCGGGTACTTATCCCACATATTTCTACATATATTTATTAAATAGAATATATATTCATATATATATATATATATATATATTTTCGTATATTTTGGGTGAAAATTCTATGCATTTTTAGCCGACGGCATTTCGGTGGCGTTGACAATTTGCATTTATAAATTTCGTTTTCAATTTGGCCAAAACCACCTACCAAAAACAAAAACAAAAAAAAAGAGAGATAGATAGATGGGTTAGAAAGAGGCAGGACTATTGGTTGCAAGAGAGAAATGTTTAGTGTCCAGTGATTGTTGATTTTAATTTATTGTTGTTTATTGATAAAATGTTGGCTGTTTGCTGCAAAAATTTGCATAAATCGATAAACAATGCCCCGGAAAAAGGAGAAATTTCGATATTTATTGCATTTTTGGGTATGACCTATGACCTCCCTCGCTGACTGTGTGTTTGTTGTTTTACTTTTGCTTTTGCTTTCAATTTCCGCCCAGAATTTTACCCAATTAACTAGATTTTGTTTGCCATTGTTTGCATGGCGATTGGCAATTGGCAATTGCCAGCATCATGGCCAGGATATTTGCTGCCGAAAGGCAACAGAGTCCTGACACAGCCAGGGTAAGTATCCATCCCATTTTCCATTTCCCGGCAGGGCATTTGGCGGAAATCGAGTGGCTGCGATCGTAGGGGAGTACTCCTACGCGTTGAGCTTAAATTTTCAACTCTTTTACGGCATTGACAGTGAAAACAATAGAATTAAATACCCTATAAAGCAACCCTATAAAGCAACCCTATAAAGCAAACCCTATAAACCTTTCTTTTATTTAGATTCCTATTGTCTTTAAAGTTTAATTAAAAAACACCTAAAATAATGATATTTTTTACTGAGAATACTTTTAATGATACACAGATCTAAAAACATACTAAAAAGGGGAAAACTACCTCAACTTTTTGTTAAACTTTTTATATTATTTTTTAATAATTTTCCATTAAACTTTACTTCAATTTATTAAATCCTTTTAGAGAGTCCTTTAAAAGTAATAAAAAATAATCTCCCCCTATAAGTATGCTATAGTTTTTTCCCTTTTGGCCAAAAACAATTATTTCTTTTCATTCCGTAAACAAACCCAACAATATGTATTTAAATTAATGAAACGAATAATTAATGGATAGTTTGTTTAACGAGTAAATGTTGCTGTTTTTTTTTTTTTGTAAAACAAATTAACAAAATAAAAACTGGGCCACGGATCACGGGTCACGGGTCAGGGGTCACGGGTCGTATGAGTAATATTTGAGGTGGAAACGAAAGCCCTTGAACCAATTGTGATATTTTCCCCAGGAACAAAGGAAAAGGAATACCTTTCAATTGCGTTGAATATAGATAATTTTGAAATTTTTATGAGTGGCAATATTCTATGGTTGCAATATCTCCGGGGACTGTTACAGTTTCTGGCGTTCTGTTTGCCTTTTGTCTCTGCGGTCCGGACACGGACAAGTTTTGTTTATCTGCCCGACACCGAGAGGCTAAGCTGGGAAAACCCACTACACCCACTACACCCACCCACCCATCTCCCACCACAGGACCACACCACAGGACCAATCGCTTTAAACAAATGACAGCCCCGTCCCGCCCCGCCCACTTCTTTCCGATTTGTAACCCTGTGAAAGCTCTCTGTTGTGTTTCTTTTTTTTTTTTTTTGGTTTTTGTTCCTTTCGATTTCCGTTTTGTGTTTGGCATCGCAGCGAAGCGGTAGAATGTCCTGCCGCCAGGCAGGACTCCTGCTCTCGGAACCACACTATCCTAACCGCTGTTCTCCGTGGGGATTCCCCTTTTAGCTGCCTTGCCATATCTTTTCCGTCTGCAGGTACCTCGGAAGTGTTGTTCCCCTCCCGAGTTTCTTTTTTTCGCTGCCATGCACTGCAAGAAAACTAATATCCTTTTCAATTGTAGAATATCCTTTTTTTGACACTAGTTCCAGCTTCAAGCTTGAAGCTTTTGTGTAACCCAATATATATTTTTCAAGTTTTTCCCAAAAGTATTATTTCTTTCTGTTTACTTTTTCCGCTGGCCTCTTCGTCGCTTCCTCGCTTCCTCGCTTTCTCGTTTGGCAGGACTCTTTCTTTCTTTGGTTGTGTTTTCCCTGCAGTTCTTTTTCAATTTCTCTGTGTGGTTTGTGGTTTCCTCTCTAGCAGCGCTCCTCGTGCCCCGGTCTGGCCCCCGGGTCCAGTTCTCGCCTTTTGTGTTGGGAAGCTGTGTGTAAGGATCCCCCTTGCCTGGCTCGCCTCGTGCTCGTGCTCGTGCTCGTGCTGTTTCCTATGCATAATTCTTTTATCTCAACCAGGCCGCTTGCTGGAAGTTCCCTTTTCTCTACAACTCTACAATAAGGGGAAAGCCCCTTTCAGGACCGGACCCCTTTTGAGTCTCCTTGCTGCTCCTGCTCCTGCTCCTACTCCTGTTCGCTCGCTGCTATTGATGGCTTGTTTACATTGTGCCGCGCTCACAACTCCCAGGCCATTTGTCTATAATTGACTAATCGACAGGGCAAGCGGGAGTGGCAGAGTGGCAGGGTGGCAGGGTGGCAGGATCTGCGCGGGGCAACGGAAATGGTAAATGGCCAAAAGCCGAGCAACGAACAAGGATAAAGGAACTGTGTCAGCGCCAGATCAGACTTGGGGTTTTTTTTTCAACTCTACCCTGGCTTTGGTTAATTTCGCAAAACTTTAAAACCAAACTTTGAGCTTTGGTATCCTTTTTTAGAGTCCGTATCCTTGTCCGTTATTCCTTTAAAGCAATTACAAAGCAAATATTAAGGATCCAATAACCCAAAAGCTGCATTTCCGTTCTATTGGAGTGTTTAACTCGATTAATCGGGCTAATCGCAAAACGCTTTGGCTTAAGGCCACCGACATTTTGCAGCCGCTTAGTTGCCCCAAAGAGCTGCCAAAAGTCAGGAGCCCATAAACCGCCAACCATCCGCCAAGGATCGAAGTTGCCGGCCCCCTGGCCGTGAGTCCTGGAGTGAAAGCGAATTGAATTAGCCCTGAATTCCGTTCTCAATTAAGCGTATAATTTCCATTGTGTGTGCGTTGCAAGTGTGTGTGTGTGTGTGGCAAGTATGTGTTGCACGTATGTGTAGCACACACGACTCTGTGTGTGTGTGTCGCATGTATGTGTCAGTATGTGGCCATTTTGATAGGACCAGTTGGTGCAAATATTGGCCAGGTGAGTGGAGTGTGGGGCGGGGTGGCGCCTCCGATCCGTGGGGCAGAGCTGGTCTCGTTGTGCGGTTAATTAGATTGCAAGCAATAATATTGCATGAGCCGGCAGTCCTGTTGCCAAAATGGGGTTAAGGCGTGGTATGGGGATGCTGACGCGTTGGTGGGCGTGGCACGCAAACACTCATGCTGTGTACACTTACATGTAATTAGCATTTCCTGTTTGGTTTGCCAATCTTGCACGCACACACTCCCGCACACCCGCACACTCGCGCATACACTCACCTCCAAGGGGTCACCCCAGGGGGGGATGTGGTTGGGGGCGGGATAACCAGCCACGCGCCAGAGAGAGACGCACATAATTAGGCTAGCCCAAAAATCAAACGCCATCTGCATTCAAATTCAAATTGAGATTGCACCGCCGATTCAGTTGCAAAGCAGAGTTACAGAAGCACTGAGAGAAAAAAATGCAATAAATTAGTTAAAAGATTCATAAACTACAAGATAGAAAGATAGCTTTGTGATTAGTTTCGAATTCTAATGAAGATAATGCCTTGAAAGAAGTTTATCATCTTCCTTATTCTTTATGAACTTTCAAAGCAATGTAAGAGTAGTACAAATCTCTCAGTGTAGTCGTATCCAACTCACGGTTCTACTTTGAATTATGGGCCAACAACCTTCTGGCCATGTCCTGCATGTTTTGCTGCGACTCCGCCACAATTAACTTGAAATCGAAGCCGAAATGAAACCAATTCGAGGGAATATGAAATTGAAGCTGGAATTTAATATGGAACCTTTTTTTTATATCGCATTTTTCATCACCTGGAAACTGGCGTTTAATTGCAGATTTTAATATTTAAGCCGCAGCTCTTTATGCGCGGATTTATGCGCATGCATTATGAATGAATTGCATATTCAGGGGAAAAAGGATTTCATTTTTTGGAATAGAGAGAGCGTAGCGTGCCCGTTGGGTGATTTTAATTAGTTGGCCGCATTTGCATTCCACCACCCTTCGTTATACATCTTCATAAAATATATATATGTATATATTCGTATATATATATAATATATATGGAAAAGGAAAAAGGAAGTAAAGCTGTGAATTTTCAATCAACCCGTTCCGTAGCATCCGTTCCATCAACATCATTTCATCCTTAATGCCATCATCATCTGCGTTCTGGCAGTCCATAAAGCCGTCTTACTCGATTTCCAAGCTTCTCCGTTCCGGGCTTCGTGTGGGCCATATAAATAAACATAATCGTGAAATAAGACCAGCCCAAGGATGAGGATGAGGATGAGGATGCGGATGAGGTCCTGGCAACTTAAATGCTGCGGAATTTTAATAGTTCACGTAAATGGTTTTTGTGGCGTTCGTAATGTTTATTAACCAACTTAGACGCCAAGGAACTTTGGTGCTGCCCCAGACCTGGTGTCTTGGAGTCCTGTGTCCTTAAGTCCTAGAGCCCCCGAAGTCGGTGGTGGTCCTTCAGTGGAGCGTGTTTAATGCTCACTTAAGTTGCGTTTATACAAATTTCCTCGCCCCTCGACCTCTCTCATCCCACAATCGCATCCTTTTGTTTCGTCTCCTGTCCGTTACCCGTTGCCTGGGAAAATGTTCTCCTCAGCACCTCGGGCACAAAGTTTTGTGTGCCGTGGGTAGCTCTAGGTATTCTTGGCTATACTTGGCCAGCCTTGGAGTGGATTCATTTGTGCCCGGCTCTAAATGCTTTGTTGTTTACATTCCTGGAAGTTTTGTGCCGCACGTCTTACCTCCATTTAACCCTCATCCCCCCAGCAGCAGGAAACGAAATGCAACCATTCAACTGGAAGGACCAATCCTTAAAGGTGCAAACGAATACTCATAGTTCTTTTGGTTTTTTTTTGTTTTTTAATTTTATTTTTCAATCACTTTGTTCTCATATCAATTGTATTCTTTTTTATTAGCTAAGCAAAAAAATGAGGAAAGAAAATTGGGTTTCCTTCACACAGGTTTTCCTTACTAGCTAGCAACTAACATTAGTACAATCAAGTATCTGTATCTGTATCTGTATCTGTTTTTTGTATCTTGTATTTTCTGTATCTTGTATATGTATATGTATATGTATATATATATTGTATATGTATTTGTGTGTGTTTTTTTATGCATAGTCGTAGAACTATAGAATAGTTTTAATGGGCGATTAAGTGCCCAAAACTGTACACCGACCTTCTCTCTCTCCGATTCTCTCCGCAATTTGACTAAGCTGCTGTTTCAAAAAAAAAAAAATAATAAAATAAAACTAAACGATAACATTATAATAATGTAAAATACAATACAATACATAGGGAATCTTTAATGTTTTTTGTGTTTATTTTGTGTATGATTTATGCATGTGTTTTGTGTTGTGTGTGTTGTGTGTGTGTTTATGTACATGATAAAATAATGTTTATATAGGTTTTTCTCGATTTTAAGAAAGAAATAATAAATTTAAAATTGGGTTAAGCAGCTTCTCTCACTTCTTCGACATCCATATCTTTCATATCCTTCTAGTTTTTTCCGATTTGAATCGGCTTTATCCGCATATATATATTTATTTATAGAGTTAGATTTATGTCTGGGGCCTCGTTTTCAACTCTTTTTTGACTCTTTTCATTCTTAACAATTTTCCTATTTACAGTTTAGAACTCAAACTTGTTCGATTTCGTAGTATTTCGTATCTTCAGCTTAGAATTTAGTGATATTTCCTTTGTTTAAATTTTTCTAGGGGTTTCGCCCACACACTTGTATCTATACAACAATAATATCGTTTCTTTTCGAATTGAAAAACAAAATTAGCTTGCAATTTTTGTTTTTTAACTCTTAATAAACATCATCAGTCTTGAACTTAGTTTAGGTTTCCTTCACTACTATCCTATGTATGATTATTTTCCATGAAATTTCGCTCGTTTCTGGATACAAAAAAAAAAAAAAGGTTACAACTCAGACATATACCCCACTGTTCTGATTCTGATCCATTCTTCTCTTGTTTTTGTGAATAAAAATACATAAATGTGTTTTGGGGGGAAAGGGACTCTACAATCCAGGTTTGAAGGCACAATTTCAATAATGTTCTTTACTCCAACCACGACTAACTAACTATATATTAACTCCTATACACTAGCCAGGCTCCAGTGAGAGAGCTCTGTTCCTTCATTTGATTGCTGGTAGGGTAAAGTCAGGGGTCAAACGTAAAAGTCAAAGTTCAAAGACTTTACATCAAAAAGTCGAAGATCAAAAGTGAAATATTTCAATATTCAAGATAGGATCGAAGGCTAAAGAATCAGGGAACAGGGGTCAAGGGGCATGGTCAACTAACTAACGAATAGTTTTAAAAAAATGAATTCATCAACTTAATAAATAGCTTAGGAATAAAATGTGGAACAGAGCTATATGATCTCTCATATACTGATAGTAAAAAGGAGTCGGTTTGTGTACTAACTAAACTAAAACTTAGAACTGAGCGCTTCCTTTTGAACAGCAAGGATCAGAGGACGGTAAGGGTTTCATGGGGGCGGCAGAAGGGGTATAGGGGCAGAGGATGCTTAAACAAAGAACTCTTCATTCCCTAGACTTCCGCCGGATGCCTCCACCAGCTGCCAGGGCCAGGACCAGCCACCACCGCCACCTCCCCCCAGTAGCATGAATCACCGCTCCGTGGAGTGTGTTGTGGCACCGCCTCCCAGTCCGCTGCTGCTGCTACCACCGGATCCCGAAGAGCCCGAGTTCAGGCCCTGTCGACGGAAGAATCCCAGCGTGTCCAGGGCCTTGATCGTTCGCCGGATCAGCTCGTCTTTGTACTTCCAAATGGTTTTGTCCTCCACCGAGTTCTCGCGATACTCCTCGCAGCTCTTCTTCAATGTCTTCACACAGTCCGCGCGGTAGTGCTGCAGCTGGGCATCCTGCGTGTCCACCGGATACGATTTGCACACTCCGCCCAGGCAGGACAACGGGAAGTGGTTGTGCAGGGTCAGCACTCGCTCCGGATCGTGGAAGCACTTGACGTACTGGTTCGGCTTGGTGTAGTTCTTGGCACGATGCACGTGCTGCAGCATGTGCATGTATTTGGGGATGTCCTTGTGCCAGCCATGCTCGTGCTGCTGATCATCCAGGAAGTACACGTTCCGGAAGTTGTAGCTGTGGAAACCATCCGGTTTGATTTTGAGTGACTCTGGTTTCACCTTATCCATTAGTTCCGACCACAGGACTGCTCCGCCTTTCGGCATTATCACCTCATCGATGTCCAGCAGGGTAATGTAATCGTAGAGATAGAGATTCTTGTACAGGCAATCGTTGTAGGGTATGACCTCGTTCTGCCGCTTGTGATTGGTCTTCTTGGTGAGGTACAAATGCTGGAATCCTGGCACATTCGGCTGACCCCCCGGCAGGGTCAGGGGTATTACCTGCACCTTACCCTCTTGCTCGTAATGGTTAAGGACCTTGGTGATGTTGGGATGCACCTGAAAAGAGAGCAAAAAGCATTTAGATTTAATTCCTATACAAGAAATCATATAAAGTGATTTATAAATAGGGGTTTAATAACAGATACTAGAGACAACAGACAAAAAGATAGAGAAAATGTCTTACCTGAAGATTGTAGAAGTAGATTTTGTCGGCTCCCAGGATATTCAGCATTTCGATCCACTCGATCAGCCGCACACTGAGATCATCGTACAGGAAATCCAAGCCCTTGACACAGACAGCGAATCCTTTCTTCTGATCGTCCGGCGGGCGATTGTAGATGACCCTCAGGTTGTTGGTGGCAGTATCGCACTCCTTTTCCACCATCGAAACGGAGCTGGGTACGACGCCGTGGAAGGGCTTGGGGATTTGGCAGGCGATCAGATATGGCTGGTAGATGCCCTGCTTGTAGTTGCCCCACTTGTTGTACCAGATGTACTTGTACTCGAACGTCTTGACGATGAACGGCTCCTTTTGGCCATCGAACCAGAATTGACAGTAGGTCTTGACCTTTGGCTCAATCCGGTCGATCATGCCCAGGATGCGTACAGTGGGCCCCAGCAAGGAGGTACGCCGTATATCGTAGTACGCTCCGAAAAGCTGGAAAGTTCCATTCGAAGTGCGCAATGTTTGCCAGTAGATATTGTTGAATTCCAGTTCGAAAATGGACGGATATTTGGCGCATGTTGAGGACTTTTGTTGCAGGAAGTTTTTGTTTTTGCTCCAATAGGCAATCGGAAGCGAGGGAATCCTGGATTCCACATCACGGACCAGCTGATCGTCATCCATGGCTAAAGGACATTTTATAAATGTTGTATATGCCTTGTTTTCGATAAAAGTTAGTTTAAATCCTTGACTTACCCGTCCTATTATCCACTAGGATTTCACTGGGATCGAAGTGATCCGTAGTCGTGGATGTGGTTTCCGCAAATCGCATATCCTTTTGCAGCAGGATGCGTCCGTTTAAGGGCACCTGCTGATATTCTTGGGGAACCAAATTTGTGCCATGCATTTTGAACAGTCCAATGATCACGAACGACCAGACGCATAGCGAAAACAGTATTTTCAGGATCACCTTTGAGTGCGCCATGGCTGGATATTTTGCTAGGATCCTTGATTTTCTTTTTGGATGGATAATCCTGCCTTCAATTAAAGCGCTGAAAGAGAAAACAAAATTAAATTACATCTTTTTGAATTAAGTTCCCAATTGTTTAAGGGCAGAGATATGTTTAAAGCGGCCTACAGACTAAAATACTCATTTCGATCTATTTTTTTTTGCAAATTTTAAAAGGGGTACCATCATGATTTTTTTCAAAATTCGTATCGGTGTAATTTTGGAGCTTTTCTTCCACTTTTTTATGAATATTTTGAATATTTCGCAACCGATTTTGGAATGGAATACCATTTTGGAATCAGAACTTCGTTTTCCTTCGATCTGCATCCAAAGATTTTGCAAATCGAACAAAAAAAATTTCGACCTCTTTTTTTGCAAATTTTAAAAGGGGTACCATCATGATTTTTTTCAAAATTCGGATCGGTGTAATTTTGGAGCTTTTCTTCCACTTTTTTATGAATATTTTGAATATTTCGCAACCGATTTCGGAAAGGAATACCATTTTGGAATCAGAACTTCGCTTTCCTTCGATCTGCATCCAAAGATTTCGCAAATCGAACAAAAAAAATTTCGACCTCTTTTTTTGCAAATTTTAAAAGGGGTACCATCATGATTTTTTTCAAAATTCGTATCGGTGTAATTTTGGAGCTTTTCTTCCACTTTTTTATGAATATTTTGAATATTTCGCAACCGATTTTGAAATGGAATACCATTTTGGAATCAGAACTTCGTTTTCCATCATAGTTTTGAATTTTCCCTTTTTTCCATTTTCCCTGTATTAAAAACTTCAATTCTATTTTTTCATTCATATTTTATTGTACATTTTTTTATACATATTCACATTTTATTCTATTAATTAAATTAATTAATATAATATAATTATAATTATTATTATTAATTATATTAATTCCTTATTTCTGTCTTCCTAGGACTGCGGCAATGGGAATCAGCTTTTCTTGAAGTTACGAGGCTGGCTCTCGCTTTCAGAAAAGGTGCTCCAGTTTGTCTCCAGCAGCTGCTACGCGCGTTATCGGGGAAAGGCTGCTGAAAGGATCTTCACAGGATGAAGAGCACTGCCGCTTCCACAAGGATCTTTAGCTGCACGTCGTCGTCCATATATCCGCGACTGGAAATCTTTGCGAGCACACCTCCTCCATCCTCGTATTCTTCGCCATCGGATGCCATCTGGATCAGCTATTTTTGAATTTCTTATGTTTTTTTCTAAATCCCCTGTATCAATTATCATTAAGACAACCGCCTGTAGCAAAAGCACTAATAAAAAGTTTTAAAATGTATTTACTATGCGTTTTCTTTATGGGGTCTTCATAGGGGGTCTTCATTTTCCGAGTTTTCCGACTTACCCGAGTTTTCCGACGGTTTCCATTTTCCAAATTTTCCGAATTTCCTTGAATTTTCCCGAATTTTCTTCGATTTTCCATGATTTTCCGAATTTCTCCAAATTTCCCGAATTTTCCCGATTTTTCCCGATTTTTCCAGAATTTTCCTTAATTTTCCTGCACTTTTCTGAGTTATCATGAATTTTCCTGGATTTTTTCTGAACATTATTGAATGCTAAAACTTCAAAAATCGACCTCCGCCACTTCTGAAGTACCAGGCGAACAGAAATCAGCAGGAGGTGGATGCCGAATTTTTAAATTTTGGCGGGAAATTTAAAAAAAATACCAAAAAAATTATAACGGAAAAATACCAAAAATGTAACGGAAAAATACCAAAAAAAAAATTAAATCTGGTATTTTTTCGTTAAATTTTTTGGTATTTTTCCGTTAAATTTTTTTTGGTATTTTTTTCAAATTCAAATTTTTTTCCCGCCAAAATTCAAAAATTCGGCACCCACCTTCTGCTGATTTCTGTTCGCCTGGTACTTCAGAAGTGGCGGAGGGCGATTTTGGGGTTTTTAAAATTTTAAAAAATTCATGAAAATTCTGAAAAATTCGGAAAAATTCAGGAAAATTCTGAAAAATTCAGGAAAAGTCTGGAAAATTCAGGAAAATTCGGGAAAATTCAGGAAAACTCGGGAAAATTCAGGAAAATTCTGAAAAATTCAAGAAAATACAGGAAAATTCAGGATAATTCCGGAAAACTCTGAAAAAATCTGGAAAATTCCGGAAAATTCGGGAAAACTCCAGAAAGTTAAAAAAAAACTTCGGAAAACTCCGGAAAATTTAGGAAAATCCCGGAATTTTCAAGAATTTCCCTCAATTTTCTGGAGTTTTCCCGAGTTTTCCGACTTACCCGAGTTTTCCGACGGTTTCCATTTTTCAAATTTTCCGTATTTCCTCGAATTTTCCCGAATTTTCCTGAATTTTCTTCAATTTTCCATGATTTTCCGAATTTTTCCAAATTTCGAAATTTACCGAATTTTCCTGATTTTTCCTGATTTTTCCAGAATTTTCCTTAATTTTCCTGCACTTTTCTGAGTTTTCATGAATTTTCCTGGATTTTTCTGAATTTTATTGAATGTTAAAAATTCAAAAATCGACCTCCGCCACTTCTGAAGTACCAGGCGAACAGAAATCAGCAGGAGGTGGATGCAAAAATTAAAATGTAGCATACTTTTAGGGCTTTTTAAATAAAAGTCCACTACTAAATGTTGCATACTTTTTGGATGCCGAATTTTTAAAATTTGGCGGGAATCCGTTAATTTTCAAATTTGAATTTAAAAAAAATACCAACAAAATTTTAACGGAAAAATACCAAAAAATGTAACGGAAAAATACCAGATTCAAATTTTTTTTGGTATTTTTCCGTTACATTTTTGGTATTTTTCCGTTAAAATTTTTTTGGTATTTTTTTCAAATTCAAATTTTTTTCCCGCCAAAATTCAAAAATTCGGCATCCACCTTCTGCTGATTTCTGTTCGCCTGGTACTTCAGAAGTGGCGGAGGGCGATTTTTGGATTTTTAAAAATCTGAAAACGCAGAAAAATTCTGGAATTCTGGAAAATTCAAGAAAATTTAGGAAAATTCAGGAAAGTTCGGGAAAATTCAGGAAAATTCTGAAAAATTCAGGAAAAATCGGGAAAATTCAGGATAATTCCGGAAAAATCGGGAAAGTTCTGGAAAATTCTGGGACATTCTGGAAAATTCCGGAAAGTTCAAAAAAACTTCGGAAAACTCCGAAAAATTCGGGGAATCTCCGGAAAATGTAGGAAAATACCGGAATTTTCAAGAATTTCCCTCAATTTTCCGGAGTTTTCCGACCAATGAGTTTTCCAATATCACGATTTTTTTCAAAATTCGGATCGGTGTAATTTTGGAGCTTTTCTTCCACTTTTTTATGAATATTTTGAATATTTCGCAACCGATTTCGGAATGGAATACCATTTTGGAATCAGAACTACGCTTTCCTTCGATCTGCATCCAAAGATTTCGCAAATCGAACAAAAAAAATTTCGACCTCTTTTTTTGCAAATTTTAAAAGGGGTACCATCATGATTTTTTTCAAAATTCGGATCGGTGTAATTTTGGAGCTTTTCTTCCACTTTTTTATGAATATTTTGAATATTTCGCAACCGATTTCGGAAAGGAATACCATTTTGGAATCAGAACTTCGCTTTCCTTCGATCTGCATCCAAAGATTTCGCAAATCGAACAAAAAAAATTTCGACCTCTTTTTTTGCAAATTTTAAAAGGGGTACCATCATGATTTTTTTCAAAATTCGTATCGGTGTAATTTTGGAGCTTTTCTTCCACTTTTTTATGAATATTTTGAATATTTCGCAACCGATTTTGGAATGGAATACCATTTTGGAATCAGAACTTCGTTTTCCTTCGATCTGCATCCAAAGATTTTGCAAATCGAACAAAAAAAATTTCGACCTCTTTTTTTGCAAATTTTAAAAGGGGTACCATCATGATTTTTTTCAAAATTCGGATCGGTGTAATTTTGGAGCTTTTCTTCCACTTTTTTATGAATATTTTGAATATTTCGCAACCGATTTCGGAAAGGAATACCATTTTGGAATCAGAACTTCGCTTTCCTTCGATCTGCATCCAAAGATTTCGCAAATCGAACAAAAAAAATTTCGACCTCTTTTTTTGCAAATTTTAAAAGGGGTACCATCATGATTTTTTTCAAAATTCGTATCGGTGTAATTTTGGAGCTTTTCTTCCACTTTTTTATGAATATTTTGAATATTTCGCAACCGATTTTGAAATGGAATACCATTTTGGAATCAGAACTTCGTTTTCCATCATAGTTTTGAATTTTCCCTTTTTTCCATTTTCCCTGTATTAAAAACTTCAATTCTATTTTTTCATTCATATTTTATTGTACATTTTTTTATACATATTCACATTTTATTCTATTAATTAAATTAATTAATATAATATAATTATAATTATTATTATTAATTATATTAATTCCTTATTTCTGTCTTCCTAGGACTGCGGCAATGGGAATCAGCTTTTCTTGAAGTTACGAGGCTGGCTCTCGCTTTCAGAAAAGGTGCTCCAGTTTGTCTCCAGCAGCTGCTACGCGCGTTATCGGGGAAAGGCTGCTGAAAGGATCTTCACAGGATGAAGAGCACTGCCGCTTCCACAAGGATCTTTAGCTGCACGTCGTCGTCCATATATCCGCGACTGGAAATCTTTGCGAGCACACCTCCTCCATCCTCGTATTCTTCGCCATCGGATGCCATCTGGATCAGCTATTTTTGAATTTCTTATGTTTTTTTCTAAATCCCCTGTATCAATTATCATTAAGACAACCGCCTGTAGCAAAAGCACTAATAAAAAGTTTTAAAATGTATTTACTATGCGTTTTCTTTATGGGGTCTTCATAGGGGGTCTTCATTTTCCGAGTTTTCCGACTTACCCGAGTTTTCCGACGGTTTCCATTTTCCAAATTTTCCGAATTTCCTTGAATTTTCCCGAATTTTCTTCGATTTTCCATGATTTTCCGAATTTCTCCAAATTTCCCGAATTTTCCCGATTTTTCCCGATTTTTCCAGAATTTTCCTTAATTTTCCTGCACTTTTCTGAGTTATCATGAATTTTCCTGGATTTTTTCTGAACATTATTGAATGCTAAAACTTCAAAAATCGACCTCCGCCACTTCTGAAGTACCAGGCGAACAGAAATCAGCAGGAGGTGGATGCCGAATTTTTAAATTTTGGCGGGAAATTTAAAAAAAAATACCAAAAAAATTATAACGGAAAAATACCAAAAATGTAACGGAAAAATACCAAAAAAAAAATTAAATCTGGTATTTTTTCGTTAAATTTTTTGGTATTTTTCCGTTAAATTTTTTTTGGTATTTTTTTCAAATTCAAATTTTTTTCCCGCCAAAATTCAAAAATTCGGCACCCACCTTCTGCTGATTTCTGTTCGCCTGGTACTTCAGAAGTGGCGGAGGGCGATTTTGGGGTTTTTAAAATTTTAAAAAATTCATGAAAATTCTGAAAAATTCGGAAAAATTCAGGAAAATTCTGAAAAATTCAGGAAAAGTCTGGAAAATTCAGGAAAATTCGGGAAAATTCAGGAAAACTCGGGAAAATTCAGGAAAATTCTGAAAAATTCAAGAAAATACAGGAAAATTCAGGATAATTCCGGAAAACTCTGAAAAAATCTGGAAAATTCCGGAAAATTCGGGAAAACTCCAGAAAGTTAAAAAAAAACTTCGGAAAACTCCGGAAAATTTAGGAAAATCCCGGAATTTTCAAGAATTTCCCTCAATTTTCTGGAGTTTTCCCGAGTTTTCCGACTTACCCGAGTTTTCCGACGGTTTCCATTTTTCAAATTTTCCGTATTTCCTCGAATTTTCCCGAATTTTCCTGAATTTTCTTCAATTTTCCATGATTTTCCGAATTTTTCCAAATTTCGAAATTTACCGAATTTTCCTGATTTTTCCTGATTTTTCCAGAATTTTCCTTAATTTTCCTGCACTTTTCTGAGTTTTCATGAATTTTCCTGGATTTTTCTGAATTTTATTGAATGTTAAAAATTCAAAAATCGACCTCCGCCACTTCTGAAGTACCAGGCGAACAGAAATCAGCAGGAGGTGGATGCAAAAATTAAAATGTAGCATACTTTTAGGGCTTTTTAAATAAAAGTCCACTACTAAATGTTGCATACTTTTTGGATGCCGAATTTTTAAAATTTGGCGGGAATCCGTTAATTTTCAAATTTGAATTTAAAAAAAATACCAACAAAATTTTAACGGAAAAATACCAAAAAATGTAACGGAAAAATACCAGATTCAAATTTTTTTGGTATTTTTCCGTTACATTTTTGGTATTTTTCCGTTAAAATTTTTTTGGTATTTTTTTCAAATTCAAATTTTTTTCCCGCCAAATTTTAAAAAATCGACATCCACCTTCTGCTGATTTCTGTTCGCCTGGTACTTCAGAAGTGGCGGAGGGCGATTTTTGGATTTTTAAAAATCTGAAAACGCAGAAAAATTCTGGAATTCTGAAAAATTCAAGAAAATTCAGGAAAATTCAGGAAAATTTGGGAAAATTCAGGAAAATTCTGAAAAATTCAGGAAAAATCGGGAAAATTCAGGATAATTCCGGAAAAATCGGGAAAGTTCTGGAAAATTCTGGGAAATTCTGGAAAATTCCGGAAAATTCGGGAAAACTCCGGAAAGTTCAAAAAAACTTCGGAAAACTCCGAAAAATTCGGGGAATCTCCGGAAAATGTAGGAAAATCCCGGAATTTTCAAGAATTTCCCTCAATTTTCCGGAGTTTTCCGACCAATGAGTTTTCCAATATCACGATTTTTTTCAAAATTCGGATCGGTGTAATTTTGGAGCTTTTCTTCCACTTTTTTATGAATATTTTGAATATTTCGCAACCGATTTCGGAATGGAATACCATTTTGGAATCAGAACTTCGATCTGCATCAAATATTTTGAGAAAACGAAGGAAATACAAAATTTCGACGCATGTTTATCGTTGGTTTTGCGAAATCGGTTTGTTTCCTTTTTGTTTCCTTAATAAATGGCAAAATAAAAGCTGCTTGTAATATTTTTCCACCCGAGGCAAAAATCTCCGCCGGGGAACTGGGGTTATTGGTAGCCGGCTGGGTGCTTTGCCTAATGGAAAACAATCTAAAAGTGTCACAGCAGAAGAGCACAGGCAAGAGGTGCTGTGGGTCGAAATTGTCTAATAGTTGTGGGAAAATGTACCGGAAAATCTACTATTTTAGAGAATATATTTCGGTAAGGATTTCAAAAAAGCACTAACCATATATTCTCTATAATTAGTTATTTTTTTGTGAATTTAGAGAATAAAGTAGGAGGCTGGACACATTTATTTTGATCCACTGTGGGCACTGGGAGAAACTCTCAATTTATTTGCATGTTTGGTGGTAAAGTTGTCGCCTCTTCCAGCATAACACACACAGCCCCACCCCTCGGCTCGGTGTCCTTTTATGGCCAACCCCCTTTTTGGCGACACTGCAGGCGACAATCTGTTTGTGTATCTGGCCTGTGTATCTTTGTATCTTTGCAATTGCGAGCTGTGCGTGCGACAAACGACCAAAGACAAACGACGGTCATCACTCCCTTCAACGTCCAGCATTTGTCCAGTTGGTTGGAGCTTGGGGTGTCCTGGGGTAGGCCTTCTAATATTTATGACATTGCAACGAGGAATAGGAATAGGAATAGGAATGGGTCATGGGTCCTTCCAGCCATCTCTTATTAAATAGAAACATATTTCGATTCAACGGCAACGGCAACGGCATTTCAGAAACCAGGAAACTCATCATAAATGTCACAGGACTTAAACGTTTTGTGCATTGCGTGAAGAGTCTTTAGGTTTCCGTTTTTTTTTTTCTTTTCAGCTCCATAGTTTGCACTTTATTCAAGTTTGGTGGTGCAAGTGCAACATCAGCACGGTGCAAGTTTTTAGTCAAATGTTTTCCATTTCATTTGCATGCGGCGGAAACTTTTTGCAAACACCAGACCGAAATACCGAAATACCAAAGTACAGGCTATGCAAAAGATACAAAGATATACAAAGGCAGGCAGTGAGGGAAAAAAGCAAATATGTTGCAACAAGCTTTCAACAAGGTGCCAAGGGAGGTGGCAGGCAGTACAGGGATGTTGCTTGATGTGCTGCAGGGCTCGTGGAATATGCACAAGCATCACCTGTACCTGGAAATCTAATCTCGAATTCTCAACTAGAGCGAAAAGTTGCTTATGATTTCCACAACAACAACAACAGAAAAAGCAGTGTCAGGAGATCTCCGAAAAGATTCTTAAAATCCAAGGTTCAAGGCCCCCCAGAGATGGATTGGTGGATGGGTTTTCAAGGGGTTTCAGAGGAGCATGTATATGGTATATGGTATCCATCATTTATCATTTAGAGGAGAGACAAGTTAGCCGCGGGACTTTCACGTACCCATAAATTCAGAGTCTACGAGTCCGACGAAAACGATTTGGGTCAATTTGCCATTAAATACGCGTCATGCTTATGCGATTACTTCAATACAGAATACAGAATACAGAGCTCAGAACCCAGAACTCAGAACTCAGAACTCAGAACTCAGAACTCAGAACAAGTAAGTAAGAAGAAAAAAAAATAGGAGATAGAAGCCAGAAGCTTGTTGTTAATTTGCTAGGCAAAACAGGTTCGATCTTCGAACCTAAACGCCCGGAATGTGTGTCGCACCCAGAGCGGGAATAAAAAATAACAAAAAAAAAAAAAAAAAAACAGATATAAAAAACAACAACAGGCTGACAAACGAGCAACTGAAACTCGCTTAAAGCGAACAAACACTCTCGGATACAGATAGAAATTTTAATGATGCCTTTAACTATTCGGCTACCAAAATGGGTCAATGAGCCTCGATGACTTTTACAATTCGAGAACCCAAAACACCGCAACAGCAACTTAAAACCAACCAAAAGATAAACCAGATATATCCGTTGGATTGACTTTCGTACATTGATCTTTTGGTTCAATGATCCGGAGTCTTTTAGACGGAAACAAACGGAAATGTATCCCGTGGAAGCCATTTGAAAAAGAGAACTCGGTTGGAAAGCTTTAACCAAAGATTAACACTAATATTTAAGAATTACTGTTAGCTGCCAAATTAAACTAATGTATCGACTAAATTGCCGATTAGATAAAATATATGTGCGGCTATTAAAAGCAGTAAAATATGAGCAACACCTCCGGCAGGAATTTGGATAATAAATAACGTTTGTAAAATCGAGTTGGGAGTTGTAAAATATTCTCGCTTTAACATCGCGCAGCAATAACCATAAAAAGATAAAGTTTCGATGGTCTTTGAGGTCAGTTTTTAAAGGAGGTAACCTCCGAATGGATAGAAAATCCTCAAGATATCTCTCAGCAACTTCCCCTTTTATAAAAGTTTTTAGAAAACTTCAATTACCCGCCTCACCTGCCTTTTAGAAGCTATAAAAATAAACCAAGCTCAATGGCTCATTAGAGAATCTTTTAACTCTCGCAATAAACCTCTGAGGTCATCTACGATTTACTCCTGGAGTAGCTACAACCTTGGCGGCATAGACACGCGTACATAATATTATATCTATAGATATATGATGTCGTGTTTCGTCGTGTTTTGAAGCACCTGTGATAATGATAATAACTTGTTTGTGGGTATTGTTAGCCTGCTGATTGATTTACGGAGTTTAAAACGCTCTCGGTGCCCATTAGCATTACTATTTTTAGATGATTAGGATGACTCACTCCCTCAGTTAGTCAGTCAGTCACTCATCAGTCATTAAATGCAAATTTCAGGGGACCATTCAATGAACTCCCTCCCCAAAAACGACAAACTACACATTTACGCAGCTTTAGAAAACAGAAAGCAGGCGGCAGCTTGAGAAAATTAAATGAAATGGAATGGGAGTAGAGTAGAGTAGAGTAGAGTGGAGTGGAGTGGAGTGGAGCGGTGAAAGAATCTAAATGAAAGGCGAGCATAAGTGGCACAAAGATCCGTTCAATATAGATACAGATATACCATACATGAGATACAGATACGGGGATACTGTTGGTCGACCGAAACCAAAAGTCGAACACGAACGCATTTAAAATGCACGGGGCAAGACTCAAAGTGGCGCAAATGAACTTAAGTATTTTGCGTCAAGTGCCGGGACTCGCATCTTTCAGATACAGCATATGTATCTCATTCCTGACTCGTCGCCGTATCTGTATCCGTATCTATATCTGTATCTTCTGACTTCTGCCTTCTGCCACTTCCTCGGTCTGCTCCTGACTGCTGTGGCAGCGATTTTAATTCGACTCACATCCTTTTATTTGCGTACGTGTGCGGCAACTTCTGTTCGTCTGCCGAGATCTTGGGGCAGGCGATTGATAACGAAATGATTTCTCAATATGTCGCCTAAGTTGATTTTCCAATTTTTTGATGCCAAATGAAATTTGTCGTTGTTTTTTTTTTTGCCACCTTCCTCTCATCCCCTCCTCCCTCCTTCAAGGACAGCAACGACAGCAAAAAAAAAGTCTGTAAATGACTGCGAAAATTGAATTACAAAACATAATATCGTTTAAATGGAAAAAGGAAACACAACACAGAACAAGCATTCCGGGGCTGCTGAAAATGTTTTAGATTTCATTATCCAATTTTCCTACATTTCATTTTATTTCCATTATTATTTAATATTTATTTCGTTTTTTTGTCGTTTTTTTGCAGACAATAATCGTTTCCTTGCTTTCGGGCACGTGTTTCAATTGCCATTAACATTTTGGCAAATGAACATTTAATTTCAATTAACAGCAAACGCCAAACAACGAGAGCAACATGCAAAGTTTAGCAAAATGTTTCCAAACTAATTCTGGGCATGGGAGTGAGTACCCTTTGGCCCAGCAGCCGGCGAAATAGCCGATTATTTGGATTATTTTTGTGCTGGACTATTTATGGCCATAAGTGCTTGGCAACTGGGCAAATGTATCTCATAAATTCAGCAGCAACAAAACCACAACCAGCACCGGCACCAGCACCGGGAACGACAACGACAACGACAACAATAACAATCATCGTCAACGGCAACAACTGCAATTGTTGTCAGTGATTTAAAATTTATAACAATTAACAACAAACAATGCGGCAAATTGTCAAAAGACATGAAACGGGCGATGGCCAATATGCAAATGGAGAAACGCAAAATGGACAAACTGGCAATGCGTTGCAACTGCAACAGTGCCACACGCCTGCGGCAGCTGACACGCCTCCCTTGCAGAGATGCATTTCCAAAAAATAAATGAGGATCTAAGGTTAAGGTTCACTTAAGGTTTCGGTAATTAAAAATATTTAAAATTACTCGAGCTAATGGAAGTGTGGAAATTAAAATAATGAAATAATGTATTTAATTTCCAAGTCAAGGCTCTCGCCTCAGTCAGCTCTTGGCAAGTGCCGAAAAGCTAAGCGTAATCCTCTTAGTATTAGTCCATCCCATTAAGTAGCTACTAAAAATGATTGACGACTCCAAAGTCGGTTTTTAAAGAGCTTATTATTTGTCGCGCAAAAGCCAGAAAGACAGATATCCCGACTCGGTGTACTCGGTGTTTTTTTTTTCGTGTGTTTTTGGTGACAGGTGATTTTTATCAATGATTTAATATCCCTAGA
This sequence comes from Drosophila vallismaia, assembly GCA_035047325.1. Classification (NCBI taxonomy): domain Eukaryota; kingdom Metazoa; phylum Arthropoda; class Insecta; order Diptera; family Drosophilidae; genus Drosophila; species Drosophila vallismaia. Next base: position 5,209,095 of record JAWNPU010000025.1, on the reverse strand, counting down.
GCTAGGTAGGTAACCTAGCGATGAATGCTGCTGCTTACGCATTTGGAATCTGCGAGTACAACAGATTGCTTTGTATCTATCTTTTCATCATTCTTTGTAGTCGGTTTATTCAGATGCAGAACCACAGTACAATGGTAGGTGACTCACGGGACGGACAGTGCTGATAAGTTGCGCAATCCGTTTACGTCAGCGTCTGCAAATAACCCCGGCGGGGGGTTGCAATAGTCGGAGGGGACGGAGTCGGAGTCGGAGTCGTAGTCGAGAGACGAGCGCACGACAATTCCTTGACCCAAAGCAAACTCGTGCTATCCGAATCTGCATCTGTGTATCTGAATCTGGAAGTTGCATCTTCGTTTTTTTTTGTTTTTTTTTGTTTTTTGTATTTTTGTGCTAACCTATTATGGCAATTTTCACGGGGGTACCGAAAGGGGTTTCGAGGGCCAACGCAATTGAGAAACAATTTCGAGCAGAGGAGCAAATCAACGTTTAACCAGATGCCACAAAGACCAACAACTTTGGCCGCACGTTGTCTATATAAATGCGACACGGAATGCTTAGCATTAGTTGTCGTTGTCGTTGGTCGTTGGTCGTTGTCGTTGCTCTGCCACTGGTTGTTGCCGTTGCATGCCACCAAAATCAGTGTGTGAAGCGCAGCATGCTCGGCACAAGACCGTGTCCGAAACATTGCATCTTCGAGATACGCCGCCACCGTCGACATCTCCTCAGCTAGTTTTCGGTTTGAGTTTAGTTTAGTTTTGTAGTTTTAGCATTGCTTTCCTTGTGTGTAAATGCACTGCAAGAAAATGCACTGCAATTACTATTCAAACTGTTCTCTGTACCTATTCTGCAACTGAAGTTCTCGATTTGATTTCCTTTGATCCCAGATCCCACATCCCACGTCCCAGCCATCCAATTAATTTCGCATATTTTTTGGGGCATTCTTCGAGTGCACTGCAGTTGCTGAAGATTTTTAGGTATTTGATTTTCTTGTCACGTTTCGTCTAACAACATAAGGAAGCAGTCGAATGCTAGCCTGTCTATCTGTCTGTCTCCCTCCTGACTTTCGACTGTCTGTGGCAGCTCCCCGAGCGACAAACAGACAGTCACTCAGTCAGTCAGTCAGTCAGTCAGTCAGTCACTAGACTCGGATTCGGATTCAGATACAGATCCAAGTTCGGATGCAGGATACTGAGCATTGGATGCAGGATGCAGCAAGGATGCAGGATGCTGGAGCAGCAAAAGTAAACTCGAGAATCGCAGAACGACTCTGTGTGAGTTGTCAACGGCATTTGAATGGCATCGAGGGGCAGGGCAGGGCAGGGCAGGGCGCTGTGGCAGTGGCAAGTTCGTCTCGCTGACTTTGATTGCAATGCGCCAAGGATGCTGCTGCTGAACTGATGCCTTTCCCAATCCTCTAGGATACACCATGCTGCATGCAGCACATTGCCGAAATTGTCAAGACATCGACAAAGTGGGAGGGGCTTTGTGGGAATGATGGGAGTGGAGTGATGCCACAGCATCCGACAGGCTGCTTAATGTGGCGGCAATAAGTCAATAGATTCCGTTGCAAGGTGCTAAGCTGATAGATAGCCATAGTTGCGGATACAGAGGGGGCGGTGCAAGGTGCAAGGTGCAAGGAGCAAGGAAGTGCCAGGACGCATTCAGCATGCACCTTCTTGCAGCTGCAACGTTGCCTATTGACGTGAGACAATTACGTGAGCAAATTGTAAAATATTTGCCTCGGCAAAATGCGACATCTGAGATATGCGATCGATAGGCGTCTGCTGCTCTTCTCTTGGCCCAAAATAAATGTGGAAATTTGGAAAGGAAACCTTAATATATAGAATATATATAAAATTTTAAATAAAAAATAATTCGAAAATAAATAATAAATAAAAAATTCATTGCTTTTGTTTAAAAAATCATTTTAAAAATCTGGGAACAGTCTTAAATTATTTTATACAGTTTAGAAGCCAATGGAAAGGAGGTTTTAAAATGCTGGGAACAGTAAGTTTCAAAGCAATTAAAACTGTTTTTAAAACTGGGAACAGTTTTAAATCCTCCAAGAACAGTTTAAAAGCTATTGATCTTAGCTTCAAACTTAAAACTTAAAACTTAGTTTCAAAATCAGGGAATAGTTTTAAAAAATCCCTGGAACTAGTTCTAAAATCTAGTTCTAAAATACTGAACAGTTCTTGCAACGATCACAACAGTCTAAGAGTCATTGGTTCTATCGAATCAGTTAAACCAAAAAACCCAAGACCTTTGGAAAGTCCAAGCTCGAAACCTCGAAAAATCTCAAACCAAATAATCATTAGATATTCAATATGTTGAGTTTGTGGATTTACAAAAGACGTTAGCAAATAATGACCAAATGAGCGGAACACTATTATCCGACATTTCAATATAATAAGCCGACGTGACACAATTACGTGAGGGGAAGTTCGTGTGGCAGTGGCAGTGGCAGTGGCAGAAGCACTGGGATTCCGGGTATTTCTAACCGGAAGCCGGGGAGGGCTTTAAACGGCATTCCTAGACCATTGCCCGGCTATCTACGGCCGGACGGACAGCTCTACGGCCCGTAACCGTACTAATGCAAACAGTGACGGCGGCGAAAGGCAAACAACGGAAAGTGAGAAGTGCCACAAAAACGGCAGCAAATGGATGCCACTTGCAGCGTTCAGCGTTCAGCCGGTGGCAGTGGCAATACCAGTTACCAGTTACCAGTTACAGCCATGGCCAAGGCAATAGAAATGGAAATGGCTAAGGGCAGGACTGGGCTGGGCTGGACTGGAGCTGGGCAGTGGCCAAGAGGAATGGAAATGGAAACGGTAACAATGCCGGGCGACAAACAACAACGGCGGCGCGAAACTTGCCCCAAAAGGGGGTGTTTTTTTGGGGGGGGGGTTTGGGTGGTCTCGGTGGGTGGTATAAACGTAACGGTAAATACAATGTTGGAGGAGTGGGTGGAGCAAAAAAAAAAAACCGAAAAAAAACTTTGATGCAACACGATGTAGCCTTAAACACGAAATGAGAAGCTAAAAGTAAGGATTTTTTCCACAATCTTCTCCAATAGACAGTTAATAGTTTTTATCGTTTTTTTGATTCTAAATTTCGCTCAGTGTATTGCCTTTTATTTGAGAGCCCATTGGGTGGGTCGCCTCCGTTTGATGACGGCGCGTTTCGTTTCGTTTTGTTCAGTTTGAGTTTCAGTTTCGGTTTCAGTTCAGTTTGGTTTGGTTTGGTTTTCTGGCCGGGATGGCCGGGCTGGCCGGGATGGCCGGGCTGGGCTGGGCTGGCTGGGCTTCGTTTCTTTATTTCTCTGTAGCTGTAAGTTGTTGTTTTTGCTATGTTTGTGTGTGTGTGTGCTCCCTTTTGTTGCAGCTTTGAAAGGCAAAGGAGCCGTGGCACAAAGCCGAGTGGTAGCCCAGGCAACCACCTAACCATCTAGCCCAGCCACCTGGCGGCTAGCAACTGCCTCAATTTGCATATGGAATTTATGCTTTTGATGGCGAATGGCTGTCGCTGGCAATGGCGATGGCGATGGTGACGCTGGTCCAAAGTCAACTGCATGTTAATGAAAGCCGTATGAAAGCCTGAGCCATCCTGAGCCATCCCGAGCCATGGGCACCGCCACCCACAATTTGTGGCATCCAAAAAGCCAGGCGCAGCATTCAGCATCCCAGTGTGGCAGCTGCCCCGCGACTTTTCTTATTTTTCTATGCCGCTATGCATTTTTGAAAAGCGGAAAAGTTCAAGGATTCCAGCTTTTAGATTCTGCAGATTTTCGGTTTTTCATTTTCAGTTTTTTTTTTTTTATTCAAGTAACCCCAATGGGCTTTGGACTGAGCCTGGGGCCAGGCTGAACTACATTAAAGTAGGCTAAACAAATGATAATTAAAACTACATCAGAGGGAAGAGAATTCCTTTTGATAAATTGTCATTTTCGGGGGAAATAAAACCCTGACATGGTATTCTAATCAGAGCACCAAGAAGACCTTTTGTTGTCTGCGAAAAATGCCAAGGAACTTGTCGCGAACGGAAAAGGCCAGAGTTGAGGAACGCTCAAAGAAATGCATTCAGAGCTGACATTTCCTAGAACCCCGCCGACTGGAAGTTGCACTTCGATTGAGATTGAGATTCAGTTCGAGTTCGAGTTTGAGTTTGAGTTTCGAGTTTCGAGGCACACATCCAGTCACTCTGTCAATGTCCAATCGAGGAGATCAAAGAGGAGGCCATAAGACTAGAGTCCACCCCCCTCAATATAAAGCCTTTCACTTGCAATTACACTGAGGAAAACGAGAATGAAAATATAAAGCCTGGTTATGGCTTAAACCATTAAGTTTTTTTTATTATGGAAGTGACATTACGTTACGACTTTTTCTATGCGAAATGTAACGTCTGTAAGTCGTCTGTTTTGGGGGAAGCCATTCGTCACTTGGCTCCACGACAAACATCCAATTAAGCTATAAAAATCTTAATTTAATTATTTGCCACACGAACGGAGCTGGATGCTGGATGCTGGATGCTGGATGTTGGATGCTGAATGCTGGATGGAGTTGCTATTGGACGGGGGAGTCAGAGCTGGGACATTTGCCATTCACATTCCCCATTCGCAGTTCTGCAGCTTCGGTTTTGGAAACGAAACGAGTGCAGCTCAGCGATGACGACAACGATTTATGGTGGCCGGTTTTTCTTCATTTAGGCTTGGAGCTTGGTGCTTGGTGCTTGGTGCTTGGAGCTCTAAGCAAAAAAAAAAAAACCCGCAAAAACCAAGAGCAACAAGGCAGCAGGCAGCAGGCAGCATGCAGCATGCATTTTTCATGAATTAGTTCACATATAAAAGTCAAATGCAGTCCAGAGTTGGCTGGGTGGCTGACTGCCTGGCTGGGTGGATGGGTAGCTGGGTGGCTGGGTGGCTGGTGGGGACCCAGAAGCTGGGCAACAACTGAAGTTGGCTGGAGGCGCATAAACAGATTTTGTGGTCGTTGCACAAACACACATTGAGAGAAAAAAGAACAAAAAAACAAAAAAAAAACAGAGCAACAAAAAAACAGAACAACCTACAACCCACAAACAAGAAACGAGAAAAAAAAATCGAGGCCAGAGTCCAAGGAGGCAGAAATTTGAAAGGAGTTTTGTGGATCTAAGCGATGGGAAGCTTTACAATTATTCACTAAATTATTGTTTTTTCTATAAGTTCTTTAATAAATCAATTAACTTTAAATATCAATAATTTAAATCATTTAAAACTTTAAAAATGTAAACCTTTTAAAGCCAAAACTCCGTGAGACAACAAACTTTTGTTATCCCTAAAAACCGTAAACGGTTTTGGCACCTGGCTGGGGCTCTTTGTTGATTTTTCGCTGCATAATTAATGAAACGAAAGCAGACTGTGATGCCACGCCCCCCCCTAACACCCAACACCCAGACACCTGTGTTTAGGCCATAAATTAGATGATGCATGAGTCCAGTAGTCCAGAGTAGGTTGAATCTAGTTTTAGTTTCAGTTACAAGCCAAGCCAAGTCGAGTCGAGCCAAAAGATAATGCGAATCGCCTTGGGGCAGGAGCAGCAGGAAGAGAAGGTTTATGGTCAAATCTGGGCAAGAAGCTACTTCGGTCAAGATAAAAAAATCTTAGCCGTTGCGAAATCAAAGCTTGCCTTGCCTGACCCAAAAACGGAAAGCAACCTGGGGATATCCGAAAAAGTCGAGTGGAAAAGCAAGAGCTCAGTCAGCAGGATAAAGCGAAAACATTTAATGCGAGAGCCTCCTGTTTCTTGTTTCTTGTTTCTTGTTTGTTGTTTGTTGTTTTTTGTTCAACGTTGTTTGTTGTTGTGGCAGCTATTGTTGCTGTTGCTGTTGTGGCAGCTATGCCCGTTGGCCATTTCATGGCCTGCCACTTGACGGGACACAACCGAACCGGGAACAGGCGAAAAGGGGGTTAAGCTGCTAGCTGAAAGCTGTATTTTGTTTGATTCTCAAGGGGTGGCAGATACTGGCGTAACCAAGGATATCCCAGGATCCCAGGATATGGGGCAAGCAGCCAGAACGGTACATTGAGCAAGTTAAAATATAATAAATAGGCTTAAATACGCCAACATGTGTGTGCTAGCCATCGTTTTTTTTTTCGTTTCGGTAGTCCCTGAAATAGAGATTTCAACAAAACAGAAAGAAAATATCCTTAAAAGCAGGTCAACAAAAGCGAATGCACTCTTGAAGCTGAAATATGCTTTCCAAAAAGCAATTAAATTCTCAACAGAATGCAAATATAACTTATTTAAAGAGAATTATAAAAGATTTAGTTACGTAAACTTTGCCAGAAATCGTAGTGCGTGGATTAAAATTATTTTCCATCCGAAGTGTTTCTAAAACTGAAAAGTGTTGCAGGAATATTATTTGCAACATTTACTCATTTCGATTTCGATTTCGATCTTTTGTTTTTTGTTTTTTTTTTTTTAAGTTTGAAATCAATTTAAAGTTAATTGGAATGTCATAGACTCACCACTCACCTTTATGCCTGATGCCAGTGACTTCTAAGGCCGACCGTCTGGAGATGCGGTTGTGGCTCTCGATGTTTCTGCAAAGACACGAAAAATACCGAAAAAAAAATAAGTAATAAGGACAAAGCAAGGGCTTGCTGAATGGCTCCTTGGATATCCAATACACAGAGACTTCATTTAAAAGGACTTAAAGCCAGTCTCGAGTTGTTTCTCGAAGGATAAGACGTCCAGACGACTCCTGGGACAAGTTGCGAGCGAAAACATTGTCTCGCCTTCGGCTTGAGGTCTACCCCTCCATGCTCATTAATTTTATTTGCCTCCGTTGGTTGCCAGGTTTTTTTGTTTTTTTTGTCGATTCTGTCTGGAATCTGAAGTGGCTGGAGTGGCTGGCCCGCCCCAAAAAGTGAATAAAAAATTGAAAAAATTGCATATGCAGAAAGGGCAGAAAATATAATATCAAGTGGCAAAGCCAAAAAGAGCAAAAGATCCAGCTCTGGGCAAGTTAAGGCGTGAAAAGCCCCAGATATGAATATTTTTGCCACATCTGTATGCCACATACGAGTCAAGGTCCCTCTCTGAAGCGCCTTTTGTTGCCACTGTTGCCACTGTTGCCCCACTTTGCTGCACATGAAAGGAGGAAAAAAAAAAAACATAGGTGGACAGGCAGCAGGCGGCAAAAGTGAAAGTGAATTATTAAAAACAATTGCAATTGGCGTTGATAAAAGTTTACACTTTCGGGGAGCAAGAGCACTCTACAGTGGGTGGTCCCGAGAAATCAATTTAACAGCCACGCCCTAGAGGTCAAAGGTTGTCAATTTATTTCAACATTTTCCATAAAAAACAATCAAGAACTTGACAAAGAAGTATTTGCAAATTATATATATTTATTTGATTGATAGCCTTGAAACGTTGCTTGTAATTTTGACCGATTTCTTATCGCGGGAATTTCTTTTTGTTTTTTTTTGGGTGATAAGCCCAACCGGCCAGCCACCTAAACGGGAGACACTGATTTATTTGGATTGTTTGGAACTTAATTGAAAGATTCCTGCTGGCTCGCTTCGCAGTCATCGCAGTCCTTGCAGTCCTTGCAGTCCTTCAACCCAGCTGGCGCTGTCCTCTCCTTGATTAATGACTGTCGACAAGGACAAGTGCAACACAACTGGGAAAGAGCCAAAAACAAAATGTCCGTCCGCTTGGTGTCAGTGTGTCAAAGGGAACAAAAAGCGGTGACAGGCTCTGGAGAAAGGGATAGCTTAGATATCCTGCAGCATTGCTCATACGCAGCGTGGTCCGTGTTTCCCCCTTCGGGCCCAAAATGAAGTTGCTTTAGAAGTTGCAAGTTGTTGATTTTGGTTTTTGCCAAGTGCATCATGATTTATGTCGTTTTATTTAATTTTAATTGAAAAACTTGCACACGAAAAAGCGACAAACAACAAACAAAAAACAAAAAACCCAAACTGGCATCCGGCTTTTCGGTTTTCGGTTTTTGGCTCTACCCAAAGCCAAATATAATTAAAATGGCATTTAAAATGTTTGTCCCCTCACTCACCCGCACCCGCACCCGCACCCGCTCCCTGCCCCCCCTTGGGGCTGTTGTTTTGGCTGCCATCTTGCTTTTGGCAGCAACAATCTGCAGTCTTCCAGGACTCGTTGAAGACTAAGAGAGAGAGAGAGAGGGAGAGCTGGCAAATGCAAATAAATAACAAGACAAAGGCTCAAATGCAAATAGAATGACTTTATTAAATGGCCACCACTCCAGGGCTGAGACCGAGGCGTGGCATGACAACTGTAGGCGTGGCAGAGGCAGATAGAAAGGCTCAGACCTGTTTATAAACTTCACAGTTGGCAAATAATAAAGACACAAGACACAAGACACCAGGCAAGGCGTATGTTGTATTAAATGTGTTGCCAACAAATGCAATAGCGCTGGGGAAGGGAAGGGGAATCCCTTGACAGGTCAGGGGTCAGAGGCGGTTTGGTCACAGACAAAAGTAAAGCCGTGTCTAACAAGCAACGCGACCATTTTTGTTTCTTTGTTCTTTCCTGTATTTCTTGCATGTTTTTCCTCTTTTTTTTTTATGACAAATGCAAATGACGCACTCGAAAAAGAGGCGTGGCTGACGGGGACAGCGGGGGTCGGCGGTGGAAAATATGAACTCCCCGAGTGGGCACAGAGTCTATGAACAAGACATTACAACGGCCATAATATCACAACGTCTGAGCCACAGTGGTTTCTAATTGAAAAATATGATTTTTAAAGGAAATAAAATATAATCTCTAGAGAATTATTCTATCAAAAGTCTTGAGTGGGTTTTTATTTAGGTAAAAACTCGATTCCTGTATCCTTACTTGCCCCACCGTGCAGCAGAAAATAAACAGAATTGGCAAGCAGAAAAACTGCCGCCAACGCCATAAATCATGCGGCCAACATAAAATGGCAACAAAAAACGGAGACACCTTAAAAAAAAAAACGTGGAATATGACCAGTCCAGAATATATACACATATATTTGCGACGACGAAGAAAAAAAATAAAAAATGGAAATTAAATAACAATAACAAGGTTAGCTCTGGACGTTGCTGCTGTTGCTGCTGCTGCGATAACCAAGTGCTGCAAGCAACATGGAAAACATTTGGAGTGTGCAGCGCATTGAGTGTTTTTATTGCATTAACATAAATAAATTAGAATGCTTTACTTTGCTTTGCTTTGGCATGTTGTTGAAAAAAGCAAAAATACTCGTATATTGCATGAAAGGAAACTGGCAGAATAACAAGAACTTGTTGCTGCTCTACTATATATTTTTTTTCAAGTGCATTTGCTAGAAAAACGCAAAGTTAGCCACGTGCCACACACAGAGAGAAAATGTAAGGAGCCACAAAATGTGGCTGCAACAAAGGCTCGTCATTCGCTATGCGTGTTGCAAATTGTAATGACAGTTGTTGCTTCTGTCAGAATTTCTGGCGCTGCTGCTGCTGCTGTTGCTGCTGTTGCTGTTGTTGCTCCTTAAACAACACTTGTGCCCTGTGGCCATGTCCTGGCCGCAAAATTGTTGCCTTTCTACGGGTCAGAGAGCTGTCGTTAGCAGCAACAGTAACGGCAAAGGCAAAGGCAACACCAACACCAACACCAACACCAACACCAACACCAACACCAACACCAACACCAACACCAACACCAACACCAAAAGCAACTGCAACTGCAACAGCAACACAAAAACATCCTTGCTGGAAATGACAATAAAAAGCTTTAAGCTGTTTGCTCCTTTTAGCCAGTGTCAATAAAATGAAATTAAAAACTTTAAATAGCAAACGGCAGGCGGGGGGCAACGCAGAACAATTTAATCAAGGAACTGTTGCAACATCACAAGGCAGCACTGCAACACCGAAAATATGCTACCTGCAACATGAAATGAAATATTAAAGATTTTTTAAAGTAAAAAGCCTCAAATTCGTGTCTCTTTTTGATTAAAAAAAGAACCTTAAAAAGTATGGAATCTAGATTTTTTTTTAAGGTGCAACATTTGCATGCCACCAACACCAAATTTAGAATGAAGAAGATGCAGCAGCAGCCGCAGAAGAAGAAACAATCAGAAAGTTTTTAAAACAAATTAAAACTTGGCGACAAGACGAGACGAAAGTGTTTTGGGAAATGAAAGCAAGACGGGAATCGTTTCTTCTGCGATTTACGGTTACGGTTACGGTTACGGTTACGGTTACGGTTACGGTTACGGTTACTGTTACGGTTCTACGGGTCTACGGTCAATCTCCTTCAGCTGCATCCTTAAAAAACTTAACCCGCACATTAATCCGCGACTATTAAGACCCATTAGGGCCAAGAAGAGGAAAAGTTGGCCCTTTTCAAATTTAAATGTAAATGGCAATTGTAATTTGTTTATGGCCGAATCAAAGAATCGAAATTGATTCAAACTATTAGCGAAAGTTAATAAAAAATAAAAAAAAAAACTGCAAACAAACTCGGACAAAACAGAAAACTTTTCTTCATTTAAATAAACACTTTTGAGGAGAGTTTTTATTTTTATTTATATTTTTATTTATAATTTCTCTTGTTGCATGCCCCAGAAATGTTCGCAGTTCGCAGTTCGCAGTTAATCGCAAATGCAATTGCAGTTGAATGGCAGACGCCCAAAATAATGCGGCCATGCCCTGCCTGATGAAAACTTGCAACACAGAGACCAGCAAGGGGCAAGAGGCAAGTGGAAACTTTTGCCACCAAAAGCAGAGAGTGAATGCAAAGTACTGCTCAGCTGCTCAGCTGCAATTGCAGGAAAACTTAAATCGAATTCATGACAAATGATGCGCGAATTTTTCATTCGTCTTTGAGGAAGGTCTTGGCAGGAGGCGGGCGGGCGGGCTGTTTCGGGCTTAAAAGCATCCAAAGAGGTCTTGAGATTGAGCTTGGAAAATGCCGAAAAGTAATCCAAAGAGGGGGCCAAGTCAAGGTTAGGTGCATGTACCTCGTATTCAATGTCTTTCAGCTCAATTACCATCAAAAGGCTGGGCATCGAGGCTGGGCTTTAAAAATGGATAAACATTTTTGTGGAGAAGGAGTTGGATTTGGAGTTTGGATCAAAAAGGTTAAAGGTTAGGTCTGGCTTGGTTGCAAAGTCAAGGATAAATCTTTCGCACTTGCAATGTCCTTGCTTCTGCTCCATCTCCTGGCTCTGCTCCTTGCCCCATTTCCTACCCCATCTTCTGTTTCCACCTTTAAATCCATATGTACATTTACATTTACATCCGGGGACATTCAGCGGCAATGAGCAAACAAATGAAAGAATTGTAAATTCATGAGTTGCCACACACACACAACACAACACAACACAACACAACAACCGGACATGTGGGGATTGTCATCCAACAGATTTGCCATAAATACCAAATCCCCTTAAGCCAGACAGAGGCCAAGAGATGGACAGCCTCTGTGTGTTGTGGGATGTCACATAATCTTTTGCGGCAGTTTTCGTTTTAGTTTTTTTTTTTAGCCTACACTCGTCTCCGTTTTTTTTAGCAATTAATCAATGGATGGGTCATCGGTCTGAGAAAGTCTTTGGTGTCGCTATGATCCATCATTGATCGGACAACGGGTTTTCGGTTTTTTTGTGTTTTCTGTTTTTGGCGATCTCTGCGAAAGTGTTGACCAAAAAAAAAAAACAACGAAAATTGACATCAACTTTCGCCTCGGATCTAAATTCGATTTGAACTTTATCGAGCGGGTTCAATCGCCTTCGGTTTAAGGCGATTATAGATGCCAGATTGCAGATTGCAGATTCGAGATTGCAGATTGCAGATTGCAAATTGCAGATTGCAGATGTTGATTTTTTTTGCGGTGTTTGTGTGTGTTTGCTCTGGGATGATGGATAAGTGCATTTCATAAGCCATAAATTGCAATTTTACTTTGACGAACGAAACTTTGCCGGAGAGCCCCCCCGGGGTATTGAGGTATGAATATTTAACCGAGAGTTCAGGCTGCTTTTTAAGAATTTTCAGAGCCAGAGCTTATGTTTGTAATCAAAGTGCTGCACTGCGAAAAACAGGAAAGCAATCTCCTGTCAAGAGGGGTATCCCTTCAATCTATATTTTCTTCGAGTGCTGTTGTTGTCGTATGTCTGTGTGGCATTCGTAAAGTTTTTTTTTGGCAACTTTCGTGTGCTCTCGATGCAGGGAATATAATATTTGCGACCTGAGAAAAGTGCCTGCTTCGAAATTGATCCTGTTGCAGTAGCACTAATGCCGGGCCGGGTTGGAGTTACTCTCAAGCTAGGATGGGAAGTTGAACCGCAAACTTTGTCTTTGCCGGAACGACACAATGGGCATCATTTGCAGGACAATCCCGAGTCCAGTATCCCAAATCCAGAAACTAGAATTTCCAAATCAAGTGGCCAATGCCAAGTTGTTCTAACGAATCATTCAAACTTCTCTCTCTCTATTTTTTTTTTATTTGTTTTCTGCAGTCTGTAAACCCACAGAGCATGTCAAGTTACTTCAGTGCCGTTGCACTTGAAAGTTTTCAAGTGAACTTTCCGCAAGGCAACACCTGAGAGACACCCAAGACACCCAAGACACCCAAGACACCCGAAGACACCTGAGAGATGGTCAAGTCGGCGATCGGTTACCTTGCCGCCCCAAAATCGCTACAAATCGCCGCCACGCATCGCTTGACAAGTTCAAGTTTAATGGACGCAACGCAATGCGATTCGCCAAAGGCATTTTATTTATTTTTATTTTTTGTTTCTGTATTTTTTTTTTTATTAGAGAAAAACCAAAATGAAATAAAGAAATACAGACAGAGTCGAAACAAATTGAAACAGCGGCCAGCGACTGACTTTGGCAACGTGTCAAGCCGGTTTTTTTGGTTTCGTATTCGGATTCGGATTCGGATTCGGTTTCTTGTTTGCCGTTTGCCGTGTTGCAACAACAACAACAACAACAATAGCACACGAGCAGCACATGGCCACCGGTCAACATTTTTGCAGCACGCGTCCCACTCCCAGTCACAGATACAAAGATACTTCGATACTGAGATACAAATACAGGGGCAGAAAGAAAGAAGTAAAAAATCCGGTCCGGTCCGGCCACGCTCAATAAAAATGTTAATTTGAACTGTAACAAGTTCAACAGCAGCAGCAGCAACTTGCAACATCAACAATATCAACAACTTGCAACATCAATTGCAATTTCACCCAAGTTTAGTGACATCCAATGGGTTGATAAACGATAATTGGCTTTTACCATAAAAAACACTAAAAATCATAAAGATCGATATTAAAAAATTGTGAAAGTTCAAAGTCACTTAAATTTGATCTAAAAAAAATTAAAATTATAATTGAACTTGTTTAGTTGAAACATTCCAAAGATTCCAAAGATGAATGCGATATCGTTTGGCTTTGAAATCCAAAAATACTTTTTAGATTAAAGATGAAAGTTTTATATCAAAACCAAGATTTAAACTGGAAAATTTTATTAATTAGATAATTACTAGGGGGACCCTTTTTTTCCGGCTATGCAAAGCCCCTAACCGGACCGGACTCGTTCAATTATCTAGTTCAACTGACCATTTCCGCCTTTGATAACAGACCAAAAGGGGAGTCAACAATAAACAATAATCATAAATAATAATAATAATAATAATAGTTACGGTTTCTTCTTCGGTTCGGGGCATTCATCTTCCACTCCACTCGGATTGCAGCGTTTTATTAAAAAAAAAAAAATAAATAAACATCGACCAGGCAGCCAGCCAGCCAGGCAGCCAGTCATCATTATAATCATCATTGATTGACTTGCGTATGTGTAGCATTTTCATAATCAATCAAGTGATTGATCGAGCACAGTTTGATTGTTCGATTGGTGGACAAAACAGTTATGAAATATATATATAGAATAATAATAGAATTTCAACGTTTTGTATTCATCTTGCCACTCCATCAGAAATTCCCAAAAATCCCAAAAAAAATACAAATACAAATATTTTATTGCTAACCATGACTCAGTTTGAAATGGAATGTACGCTTACGCTCGTCATCAGATATATATATAAATAATATCGTATATATATACGATTGTTTGTGTATAAATCAGCAACGACAGTCGGGGAATTAGCATATCGTTAATGATTAACCGTCGGCTTACCGACTAACCGCCTTTCCCCAGCCCGGAGCCCGAAGCCCGGTACCCTTCCCTGGCACAAAATCCAAAATCCAATCAGGCGGCGGCCAACGTAAAATGTGTTAATTTATATTCGATTAATTGTTAATTTGGACAATAAAAAATGTCGCACATTGATTTCCGCAAAACGTTTTTTTTTTTTTGCAACAAACGGACAAAAGGTCGTGCAACTTTCACGGCGACAATTCTAAAATTGAATCGTTTGGAATGCCGTTTGTTGTGGATTTATTATTATCGTTTTTTTTTTGTATCTCTTTAATTGACACGTAATTAGTTTGTACACACGCACTATGCTCAGTGACTGACTGACTGACTGACTGAATCGGAGGCCGAAAAAAAAAACTCGAATTCAATTGCTGAATTGCCTTGAGACACGCCTCGCCTGGTCTGGCCTGGTCTGGCTCTTGATTGTCCGTGATTTATTGGATTTTTGGGGACATTGCAAAAGGCAAATGAGCTGAGCCAAGGGGAGTGTCCCCACACAGCAGGTGCCGACTGTCTCAGTTGTTTGGTTCCCACTCCCAGAGGCTTGATAAATTCCCACCATTCCCACAAACGATGCCCAGCCGGAAATATCATACCCGAAAATTATTTGAAGCTCGTGTTGCCGCTGTTGTTTGCTGTTGCATGTCCAGCCAAGCCACCAATTGTTGACACAACAGAGACTGCTTAAAAATACAGAAAACAAAAAAACAAACAAATCGCCGAAAGTGAAGGTGTTGTCCGTTGGTTAGCCAAAACATAACTAAAAATGTATATGATAATGGCATATAATGAAGCATTTATGCAAATCTATTTAAGCCTTTCACAAGAGCAGAGAATGTACAATCTACAGTCTCGGAAGAGATTCAATGATTGAAAGCGAAAGGCTTAAGCTTAAAGCCTTGCAAAGTAATTCTGGACATCCTTTTTTGAACAAATCGCATTAGCCAGCTTTCACAGACAGAAAGCTTTTGTCAAAAGAATTATCATCATGGCAAAAGTGCCAATAAAATTTTGACTGTCATCTTTTTTTTTGGCAATTTCACAAAGTCATCCATCAGTGGGACGGGACAACGCAAAGTGTTTCGCTATTTCGGGTGTTATGTCACCCTCCTGCCACAACACTCTTGATTTATGCAACTAATCTTGACAGCATCGGTCCCCCATCGGTTGTCCGCACTTCAAATCCAACTTTTGATTGCATTGCATTAAATTGATTTCTGTTGCTGCTGCTGCTTTTGCTCCTCACAATAATAATAATAATCAACATCATCTTCTTGACGAAGCCAGTCCAGGCCATCTTCCCGCATCCACAAGATTGTTTTTGTTTCTGTTATTAGCGCGCATGATTGGCATTTCTGTCCGTTGAGTTTGACTCTCGATTCCGTTTGATTTCTTTCAACTGGTGCTCATCAGTTTATTTATTTGCTTGCCGCTTCATACTCCACGCTCTACAATTGCAGCCTCGCAACGAAAATTGATTTCGGACACTTCCGATTTTCTCACATCACTCGCTAGATTGCATAATCGGATGGCCAGATCGGATAGCAGTGACTTGCCACAAAAAAAAAGCAAAAAAAAAAAACTGTTACTCTTGTACTGTGTGTTTTGGTGTCGCTTTTCTGGAAACAAATTGGCTCCGGGAGACATTCACTTTTCGTGCCACATTTCGCGGCAAATTGAAGCCATATTTCGGCACATGCCACGATCGGCCACAAAAAAGAGCCACTCTATTGCCATTGTGATTCAATCAGGATGTGGCAGTCGCTGCTTTTTCCACTTCCCACTCAATGTTTTATTTGAAATCCATTCAATTAAGGATTTTTGGTAAATGAAGGAAGCATTTCTTTGGCAGCCGCGTAAGAAAGGATATTTTTTTTTTTGGGAACACTTTTAAAGCCTTCTGTGGGAAGATTTAACATTTAAGCTTATTAGGAATCGAAACTCTTACCATTAATTAGGGTTTTTTTGTAAATTTCTTTAGTAATTAAAGATCAAGAAGCACCCTGACTTCCACCTGAACTTTATCCCCTCCTGAAACACTTTTTCACCTGCCACCCGCGAGAATAAAACAAAAAAAAAAAAACAAAAACTATACAACTGGGAAAATTCTTTTCATTCTCAGCTGAAGAGTTGTTTTTTTTGTTAACCAACTCTGTTTTATTGTATGTAGTTTTTATTGTTGTTGTTTTTTTTTTGGTAGTTGTTGTTGGCCGGAAGTGGCTCGTTGGCAGAGGCGCGCTTTGTGTGCGGCAACAGCAGCAGCGGCGGCCTTTTCAATAGTATTTTTCACACTTGTGAAAATTAAAACTTAACTGAACATTTTGCTGCCTCTCGGGGGGATTTTCTGTTTTATTGTTTTTGTTTTTGTTCCCGTTGTAGTTATAGTTGTTGTTGTAGTTGTCGTTGTCGCTGAAGCTTTTTATTGTTTTAATTACACGCGTTTTTCCGCGCATTGTTTCAATGACCGTCACGCGCCACAAGCTTCTTTTCCCAAACCCAACACCGCCCGGAGCCCGGAGCCCGGAGCCCGGAGCCCTTCCGCTAGAATCTCTCATTTATTTATCCCCCCCCCTCCCCCCCTTTCACCGACCTTCTGTTTGTTTGCAAAATGAAGTGGTCATATCGCTGCCCCATGCCCCATGCCCCATGCCCCATGCCACAGCCTAGTGCTCTCCTCCTTTACAGCTTTTCGCTGTGCCCCCTCGGGGCATTAATGATAATTTCAAAATGACATAAACGCAACTCCCAGTGCGTTTCTTTATCACTTAGAGATGGACTTTTTAGAGAGAGGCGAGAAAATATGGGGAAATATTCAATAGGGAAATTTACAAAAAGATGGGAAATTATATTAAAAAACTTATAAACTCTTCTAATTTCTTGATTTTCTTCAAAGTTAGTTTCTAATAGTTGTTACAATAAGAAACTCATGTTTTGTTATCCCTAGACCACCCCTTCTATATATCCTTGACCATCGTATCCCTAAAAACTTTTTCCATCTCCATTACCGATGCGTTTGCATTGTAATCAATGAACTGGCGAGCCGCAGTTCAGTTTTCAGTTTTCAGTTTCCATTCGACAGTCCGCGATTCGCGATTCGCGACTCGGTTTGGGGCAACCCCAAGATAAATGAAATAAATGAATGGCCATTCGCCGGGCCGGGGCCTATCCGTGTGAGAAGTTCGCACCGCACCGTACCGCACTGTACCGTCCCACGTCCCACGTCCCACGTCCCACCCCCTCTGGTCATTTTAATGCCTTAATGAAAAATGCATTTTTAATTATTTTTTGTTCATTTACAGGCGACTTTTTCGTTGTTTCGTTGTTGTTGTTTGCATTTTAACTGGTTGACGTTGCGTTGGCTTATGCGGCGTATGAGTAATTTATTCTGCTTAATTTTCATTTCAACGTTGACAAGTTTAAGTTTCAAATTTTATTAAAAAAAAAGAAAAAAGAAAAAAAAACAAACAAAAAAAAGCGAAGGAGTAATGGAGAGTAGGAAAAAGATAGCCACAATTTCGAGTGCAACGGTGTGGGGCAAGTGTAACGGTTGTTTCTGCTGCCTGCAACCAGCAACCAGCAAGACAATGCAACCAGCGAGAAGCGCAAGAGAAGCGGCGAGGACAAATATCGGATTTCTTCATTTGTTAGTACCAAGCCATTGATTTGCAAAGCTAGCCGAGCAGAAGAATTGCAAAAAAGCAGAAGAAAAGCAAAGAAAAAGCAGAAGAAAAGCAAAAGCAGAAGCAAAAGCAAAAGCAGAAGAATTGCAAATATAGAAGAAAAGCAGTAGAAAAACGAGGCAAAAGCAAAAGCAAAAGCAAAAGAAAAAACAGAAGAAAAGAAAAAACGAAGAATAAAAGCAGGTTAAAAGCAGAAGAAAAGCAAAAAACGGAAGCAAAGAAGGCTAAAAGCAGAAGCAAAGTAAAGCAAAAGCCGTAAAAAAGCAAAAGCAGAAGCAAAAGCAGAAGCAAAAGCAGAAACAAAAGCAGAAGCAAAGCAAAAGCAGAAAAAAGAACAGAAGCAAAAGCAGAAGCAGAAGCAGCAGAAGAAAAAGCAGGAGAAAAACAAAAGCAGAAGCAAAGCAACAGCAGAAGAAAAAACAGAAGCAAAAGCAAAAGAAAAAACAAAAGCAGAAGAAAAAACAGAAGCAAAAGCAAAAGAAAAACAAAAGCAGAAGCAAAAGCAAAGGAAATCAAAAGCAAAAGCAGAAGCAAAGTAGGATAAAAGCAAAGCCAAAAGCAGAAGAAATGCAAAACCAAAAGCAAAAGCTCAAGTCCAGGAGTTGAAACAGAAGCAGGCGGAGACTGAGGTGTAGGTGGAGGCGGAGGGCTTGTTGTCATTCATTAGGATAGCGTGTCATTCATTAGCCCGAAGCTGTCACCCCTTTTCCGCCTGTCCCCCTCCTTCCCCAACTCATATCCCCTGTCCCTTCCCGATCCAGTCACTGCACCCTGTCAAGAGGGGGAGGCGACTCCACAAAGGGGCGAGGAGGCGAGGAGGAGCTGATGCGGATGGCGAGCCACTGGCGAGGCGACAATGACAACAAATACGACGGAAGCAACGACGCGACGTGGATGTCATCGGGTTTCAAACCAATTTGTTTTGCCTCACTTAAGGCCAAGGCGTTGGACAGAGATGGCCATGAGCCAGGGAAAGAGAAAGAGAGAGAGAGAAACAGTGAAAGATAGATAGCAAGAGACAGATATAGGAATACAGGGAATATTTCCAAGAATTCCCTGCGAGACAGCGACAAAACGTGGGAAGAAAATTTAAAGGGACTTCAACGAGTCTTTTATGGTACAAAAAAAAGTGTTTCAAAAAACTATATATTTTTTTTTTGTTACAATTCTTTCCCTTTTTTCCAACTTTCCCCTTTTTTCCTCGCCATCATTTCCATATCAATTTCAGTTCAAATTTTGCCCAAAAACTCGATGTCGTGACGAAACTTTTGCTCTCACTGTTGTCGTTGTCGTCACATTTTTTTTTTTTTTTTGTTAAATTGCAGCATGATTGAAATTACCGCTAATGTTGAATGCATGCAATTGTGACATTGTCATGTCAATGAAACGAATCAAAAGCCAAAGATAAGCAGCAAAAGACTTGCCACATTATGTAGCAAGGTACTCTCGAGTGGGAGAAAATGGAAATGGAAATGAAAATGAAAGTTTCAATTACAAATTGTCCGCACTGGGTCGACGGAATTTTGTTAACCAACCAGAAAGCCAGTCAAGGGAAAAGCTGGCAAGGCAAAGCTGGCGAGACATTTAATTACTGGTTTTTCCGCTTCAATAAACGCGGCATGATTTTGAAGGTGAATGACGCCGCCATAGCCACCGCCACCGCCACAGACGTTATCGAAGGTGACCATCGAGTGTGACAGTCAGGCAGTCGATTGCCAAAGCATTTTCAAAACTAAGTAGAGCATTTCGAGTTTTCGAAAGATATTGTCTTGGGATTCACAGCTTCGAAGAAAACTACTGGTTTTTCTTATGAGAGCTACTACAATGTCCATATCTTGGACAAATTTCATCCGATCCTCAAGCGGAATACCTTAATCGATTCGTGGATTGATTTCCTAATAAACTCCATCAAAATCCTGAGAAAAAATATTTTTCGGATTTTTTTCAAATTTTTATGATGGTACCCCTTACAAAATCTTGAATTTTCGAATATGTCTGATTTCATGCCTTTATCTTCCTAAAAAGGACCATATCTTGGACATTTCTTAACCGATCCTTGAGCGGGGTACCTTAATCGATTCATGGATCCACTCCCTACAAATCTGTATCAAAATCTGCAAAGAATAAAATTTTTAGATTTTTTTCAAATTTTTCTGATGGTACCCCTTGAAAAATTTGAAAATCGATAAAAACCAACTTTTTGCTGCTTTCGAGAGCCATATCTTTGGCAGTTTTTATCCGATTTTTAGGCAAAGTATAGCTTTGGAATCTCGGATTAATTCTCTATCAATCTGCATTAAAATTCTACAACGAAATATTTTTTCGATTTTTTTCGAATTTTTCTGATGGAACCCCTTGAAAATTTTTAAAATCCAAGATATGTGAAATTTGACCCCTTTCGGAGGCTGTATCTTGGGAAATAGTTACCCGATCCTTAAACCAAGTATAGCTTTGGAATCTCGGATTCATTCTCTATCAATCTGCATCAAAATCCTGGCAAAAAATATTTTTTCGATTTTTTTCGAATTTTTCTGATGCAACCCCTTTTAGAATCCGGAATTTCCCAGTATTTTCATATGTGGCCTCTTGCCATGTCTGTATCTTCTCCATTTTTCAACCGATTCTTGATCGGAATACCTTAAATGATTCGTAAATCAATTCCCTATCGATTTGCATTCTACAAAACCTGTATTAAATCAAAGATTTTCTAGATGACCCCCAAAAAAGTCAATTTCTTAGACAATTCTCACTCGATCCTGAAGCCTTGTACCCCAAATGCTTTGCCATAACACCAGGAATGTCTGCTGTTTGTTTGTTCCAAACTTTTTATTGCACAGTTTAAAAATATCTACCTTGTTTGGCTTCTGGTTAAATGCCGACTGAGTGACAATCGAAAGTGTATTTTGAGCGAAAAAAAAAAAGTGTGGGCAAACACGAGTGCAGGCAGATTCAGCTTCTTGGCCAAAAACAAAAAAAAAAAGAAAAAAGCCCCCGTTGTCGACAATTAGCCCGACCGTCTGGCCAAGCAAAGGCATGGTCCGGCTAACAATTTGTTCAACTCATTGTGGGAATCAATCGGATGGCCGAAAAAGAGCCTTAGCAGCGAGCCACTTTCAAGGCCGTTTGTCTACTAATAGGCAGCCAAAATTAAAAGCACAAAAAAAAAACACACACAGAGAGCACTAAAGCAATAGAGAAATAAAGAAATAAATAGATAAATAAATAAAAAAAAATAATAAACAAATAACGAAATAAAGATAAAGAAAAAAAATCTAGCAAAGAAGCTTAGTTTTAACAACATTTTGTTGACATTTTCGCAAAAAAGGTTTTTGTTTTTTTTTTTGGCCAAAAGATATATATCTATATCTATATCTTTACGATGTCTATATCATTTTGTAGATATATGGATGTTCCTCCTACAGCCACTGCTTTGGACATTTCGCAACCAATATTTGCCCTGAATGAGACACTAAAGTGAATTATTAGTTGTGCAAATAATTGCACAGTTTGTGTGCTTTGCACAATGCGCCAATGCTGCCCCATTCCGTTGCACGATGGATGGAGGATTCCCCGCTGTCGACAGCTTGTGACAATATTTGGTCAGAGGAAATGTGCGGGGTAGGGATGTGTTTTTGGGTCTGGGAATGGAACTGGAGACTGGAGACTGGGGTCTAAGGTCCGGGTTTCCGGGTTGCAAGATGAAGAGGGACTTGCCACTTGCCGGCAATTATAGGGAAATGGTTGAGTTGTTAAAAAACTCCCAAAGGATTATAAATCCTGGTTTTAGTTTTATAATAAAAAATTATAGAATAAACCCAAAACAAGAACCTCTCAAAATCCCTTAAAAATTCCCCCATAAATCGTTTGATTGATTGATTGATTGATTGATTAGACCCCCCGCAACCTCCAACATCCCTCTTCCAGCCAAATTAGCAGCCACATAATGGGATCCGATTTCGTTTTCCTTCCTTCCTGGCCATCAAAATGATAGCTTTTCAATCAGTTCTCCATGCTGACCAGATGCCCCAGACTGCGGGATAAAAACTGGTAGCACAAAAATGTTGCATCCTCCTGCATGCAGGAAGATGGTAATGACGACGATGATGATGATGTACCATAGTTGTTGTGGCATGCAACTGAGAAGGGGCATCTCTCCATCTCTCCATCTCTCCATCTGTCCATTTGCATTTATTTTCCCTTCACCCAAACCCATTTTGGAAGCAAATCCCTCTCACCAACTATTCAGACATTCATTTCGATTTATAGGTTGAGGTAGTTGGTAGTTGGTAGTTGGTAGCAGTATTTTTTCAGTATTTTATGCACCCAGCTGAGAGATAGAAGCTGGAAAGCAATTTAGTTTTGGGCCAAAAACCTCTTCCAATCCTTTTATACAACCGATTCACACTCTACAATATTTTGCACTCACCATTTAGGTTGTGGACATTGACCAAGGATCTGCTGGCGGCTGGTGCGGCTCCTGGAATAAAAGAGAAACGTTTTTTGGTTATTTTTTTAACAGAAATAACAGAATGTGTGTGTGATTTTTATAAAGATTGATAAGTCGTCGACAGGTGGCAGAAGCAGAAACTTTGTCCTGGGAGTCGCTTCAAAACATATTCAAATTTAGATTAAATCAAAACTAGTTTTTTTTTTGTGGACCCGAGACTCCGCAAAGGTCAACCTGGCCATTTGCATGTCCGTCACGTGCCTGTCGACACTCCCACTCGTTTTTATACTAAATCCCCCCCTAAACTGGCGCAGGTGTCAACAAAGTAGGGAGGTAGGTAGGTAGGGTAATGCTCCTGAGAAAAAGTCCAAAAACTTCAACTCATTATTTAATATTTTTTTCTTGTTTGGTTTTTCGTGGGTTTGAGTTTCCTTTCACGATTTTTGTTTCTTTTTTTTTTTTTGGTTCATGACCTAGAAAGAGAAGAGATGAGCGATCTTGGTGCCCCACAGCCCCGCCTTTCTACCCATCCTCCCGCCTCCCCCTCTTCGTTCTATGGTCTTTTGAGTATCTTGTAGATACACGAAGTATCTGTAGCTTGTGGAAACGTTGAAACGTGGAAACGTGAAGTGTACGTGCGGTCATCTGTCATGATTCTCAGTCTCTCTGTCGTGGCCTACAAAAATTGCTTGAAATATGAGGGGGTAGGGAGTTTTTTGTACCACCCCCCCTCTCCCAATCCACCCACAGAAAGTGGACCTGGTCCATCCATTGTCTCTGTGCGTGAGCTTTGCTTAAATGTCAATTATTTCACGCTTATTAGATTTTTGATGGCCTTCATCACGAGACGACAACGACGACAACGACGACAGCGAGAAAGCAGTCGAAAGGAGAGTCTCGGCGAAAATGCTTTACATCTATATATAGAGTGGCAGAGTACCAGAGATATGCCACACATAACCTAGCCACTGTGGGACACTAAAAAAAAACACAAAACAAGCAGCCTTTTTATGGCCTTTTAATGCGATCTTTACGGGTGTGTGTGACAAAGATCGGATGGCCAAGATGAGAGAGATACATGTAGACTTGCCACAGACAGCAAGACAATGACTGTGGCAGTGGCCAGTGGCCAGTGGCCAGTGACAGTTTTCGCCCGTCTAGACGTCATCGGATTCCAATACGGATTCGGTTTCAGTCAGTCGATCAAAGACGTGAGAATATCTCATCGATCTCTAGAGATTTCTTTCAAATTGAAAGCCAATCCTTGAGAACGGTAAGAATCTCCAAGACTTAAGAATCTGCAGCTTAATGTGGGAAAGAAAATCTTTCTTTCTTTCTTTCTTTCTTTCTTTCTTTCTAGAAACTTTCTCCCAATTTTCATCTTCAACATAATTAAAGGAAATGAAATGAAATAAAAATGAAACTACCCATTCACCTCCTCAAGCTTTAAGTTTGAGTTTTTTTTCAACCAATTTCCAAAAACATTTCCAACAATAAACTAAAACGAGTCTTCAGTTTTCAGTCTTCAGTCTTCAGTCTTCGGTCTTCGGTCTTAGCTAAGCGGGACTTTAACTTTGTTCCGGCAACGTAACGACATTTTGTACGACCCCATTTCCAAAAGTCGTAATAATTTCATGAAAAACGCAGCAACATTGCCTCCGTTGACTGCATTTTGGGGGGAAAGATGGGTGGCAGGATGGGTGGCAGGATGGGTGGTAGGATGGGTGGTAGGATGGGTGGTAGGATGGGTGGCAGGATGGGTGGCAGGATGGGTGGCAGGATGGGTGGCTGGTAATGTGCCAGTAAAAGGTATTTTAACACTGGAATGCCTCCTTACCAAATACAGACTCTCCCCCTTGGAAGGAGCTGCTTTGTCATGAAAAATAACTTCTTTGCTTCGTTGAAATGACAGTCACGATTTTCCTTCTTTATTTTTTTTTTTCTGGCCAGTATCCCTGTTAGTGTTTTTTCTGCTTTTTTTTCATGCTAGATTTCCTTGTTTCTTGTTTTTTGTGACAGTGTAACAGACTAAATGAATGATGATGAATTTATTAAATTCCCATGTCTCTCTCTCTCCCCCGAGAAGGGGTTACACGTTGTCTGGCAACGATAGACTCGTAATCGTTTCAAGAATAAAATAAAATCAAATATTTCTGAGGTATTTCTATTCCTAATTCAAAGTTTCATAACCAGCCTCGCCTCGTCTCGATTCGAGAAGGGAAATTATTCTCAAAAAATGTAATTAAAACATTTAAGCTCTGAGCAACTTTCTTTCGGAAATTAAATTTCATTTCATTTTGTTTCTGCGACTTGAATATTGACAAAAGTTTTACATATATTTATCCCATCCAAAAAAAAAAAAAAAAACAAAGAATAGAAAAGTTTGTTCCGTTTCCGTGTTTTTCCATACTCCTCGTCCACGTCCTCGTCCTCGTCCTCGTCCTAGTCCTTGTCCTTGTAGTATTCCTGTAATCTGGCCGAAAAAATTCTTTTGAAACAACTTTTTCAGTCAAGGACGAAGGACGAAGAGGAACCTGCGTGGCGGCTAATAAAGAATGTAAATGGAACAAATTGCTTGGCCGAAAGGTAAAATTTCATAAATTTTGGTTAAAAACCAGGCGGCAGGCAGACAAAGGAGGGGCCTCGGACCACGTGAAGAAAACTCAACTCAACTTCAACTTTATTCCTCGAACAAAAAACACACAAAACTTTGGTCGAAACAATCGTAAAAATTGCGCCGTGTCATTAATCTGAAGAACCGGTCTGCGTGTCTGCGTTCCAGGCTCTTCAATTTCCGCGCCCACCTTTCTAAAAGGTCAAAAAAAAAAGGCGGAATCGTTACCGCCCACAAGTGTTGGTGTTATAAAAGCGTTTTAGCCCTAATTGTTTGAAGCTATTTTCTGGCTGACTTTTTTTTTCAGAGAGCTTTGTCTTTCAGTTTTTTTTTTTTTTTTTAAATTAAATCCCAGACTGCAGGCTTTTCAGGTCCTTCAAAGTTCAATGAAAATCCTTTCCTTAAAATTTGTTTTGTGTTTCTGCGTTTTTTTTTTTTATGCCAAAAATTTCCCTTCATCGTCATCGTAAAAAAAACGCCAAATCGAATCCGAATCCGAATCCGAAATCGAAACTGAACGTCGGACGTCGACGGCTGCTGTGAAACGGTTTTTAATGACCCAAAAATATTAAAATAAAAGGTGATACCTTTTCGTAACCCCCTTTTTTTTTGAGTTGCTCCCCCCTCCTAAATAAACCCACACCTTGGAATTATTTGAATGCCATTCGTGCGGCCTTTTGTTTATGGTCAGATATAAATTTTTCTCTCCCCTTTTTTTTTTGGTGTTTTTTGTGGGAGGTGGAGGTACCGCCACGGTGGAGGTCTTATGACACTTTTTATGGGATTGCCCCTTAGGGCGCACCCCCCCCCTTCATTTCGCCTTCTTTAATGAAAAATTAAATTAATGAAAGCACATTTGCAGAGGGGAGCCCCCCTGTTCTGGTAGGAAACTTTTGGCAAATTAATTTGGCAATTTGGCAATAAAAGTTTTTTGCAGCAGATTTGGCCCATTATTCTTTGCTCAATGGCTGCTAGAGATCCTGCGTCCTGCGTCCTGCGAACCATGTCCTGTGCTTATAACCAAAGCCATTAAATAAATTAGTCAAATTCCCAGAGAGGAAAGTTTTTTCACTTTTTTTTCGGAATGTTTCCGGGAATTGGTTAAGGATAAGAGGTTAGAGGTTGTTAGAAAGGAAAGGTGGAATCAGAGTAAAAGGTAACCTAATCTCCATCTAATTGGCTGCCGAAGATCCGATTTCGTTCAGTTGAGAAACTTTTGTGAAGAGAAAGCCTTCGTTTAATGTCCTGCGAAAAGCAGATTGAATGCCATAAATCGCAGCTGATTCCATGGCATAATACCAGAAGAATCCCAGCCGTGCCGTGCCGTGCAATGAGCAATAATTGCACTTTGACACGACCCCGGGCCCTCTGCCCTCTGCCCAGTGTCGTTCTTTTGTTCTCTCAAATCAACCCTGAAAGGACAATGGTCTCTGCCTGCCTTGGCACAGAGGACACACTAATAAATCCTTGTCACAATATCCTTTTGTTTTGCCATCTTTTTTCACTTGAGCTGCGAGTGCAGAAACATCCTTCTCATCCTTTTTCCGAATTTACAGCGCAATAATTCAAAACACATTCGTTGACGGACCAAAAGGACGAGCCAAGCTAGGGGGCATCAGGCGGGTAGAAAAAAGGACATAGAGGGAGGCAGCAGCAGCAGCAACAGCAGCAGCAGCAGCAGACTCGTCTGGTTCCATGATTAAGGTCCTGTCGGCACGCAAAATCAGCAGCAAAAGCCGACCATATGCTGCTGCTCAGTCCTCATTCCCATTATCCTTCGATTTCGATTTCGATTTCAAGGATTAATCAAAATAACAGAAACATCTCGAATTATTTAATCTCTTTTAAGGATTTTAAGGATTCTATTAGATTAGAGAATTATTTGAAAGAGAAATCAGAATTTTGTCTGAGTTTTGGGGAATCCAAGAGTCCAACTGATGAATTTCTCAATGATCCTGAAAGGACATGGACACAGAGAAGGAGTGCTTCTCGTAGTGGTAATAAATTTTGTGAGTTATTTATGCAGGGAAGGAGAAACAGGACTTTTGCCAGGATTCAGGGAGAAAATTAACAATACAAACGCCACATTTTTCCCCCGAAAAGAGAGAAGCACTTTTTAGGATACTTGAAACATCTATTCTTTTATATATTTAACTACCATATATGAGAAAAAGGACTCCATCTGGCTCTGCTCCTTGATGGCTCTCTCTCTCTTTCTCTCTGTGTGTGCTTAATTCCATTTTCATTTTCATTTTCATTTTCATTTGCAGACAACAAGGATGTGGAGGTAAACAGGCGGCCTGGATGTTTTGTTCAAGTTTCCAAAGGAGGCACACACGCTGCTCCTGCTCCTGCTTTCATCCTTTTTTTTTCCCAGTCAGTCATCCAGCTTTGGCCTCGGGAAATGGGTCAAAACTAATTTAATTGGCAAGAAAATGGGAATGGGAATGGGTTTGGGAATGGGAATGGGCTTGGGGTTTCTAAAGTGAGATCCCGTCAATAGGAGAATCTTTCTTTGATACAAAAAGCGAGTTTCTTGGTTGATCTTGTTTCAGAATTCAAGATTTCAGGTTTTAAACATTTTTCTCCTGAAAGATTTATTCCCTTTTCAAGTTAATTGTCTTTTAAAGGCTTTATTAAGTGCGAAAGGCAATCCCCCTTTGAGTTTAACACAAAATGTGACTCATTTTCAGGCTCATTGGCACTCCAGAACAGCTTCTGGCTTCTGGCATCTGGCTTCTGGCATCTGGCTTCTGGCTTCTGGCTCCTGACTTCCCCTTTTTCATATTTTTTCCTCCTCCATTAGTGTCGAGGATCTCGTAAATCACATCGAGGTGTGAAATTAAAAATAGTTTCTTCTGACATTTAAATGTGAAATCCGACTAGGGCGTGGGTGTGGGAGTGGGTGTGGGAGTGGGTGTGGGTGTGGGTGTGGGTGCCTTCGAAAATGAATTTATGACAGGCAGAGAATACACAAAATACAAGAAAGTCATCATTCAATTGGGATTGCGACTCGGAATCGGAATCGGAATCGGAATCGGATTCCGGGTGCGTGCTGGAGTGGGCGGTAGAATCTTTCCATCTCGCAAGCTGCCACCTGGAGGCTGTGTCTCTGTAGTATCTCTGTATCCATCAGATACGTGAGTCACAAGTGCCTGCCACTTCCGCCTAAGCGGGTTCAAAAAACTACAAAAAAAAACAAAAAAAAAAGCCGAAGGTGGAGTCATTGAAAGAGCTTTTAATTTCTTTTATCTGCCGGTTAGTGACTCGAAATCTTTCGAGTTTCGAGTTTTGGGTTCAGGTTCGGGTTCGGGTTCGGATTCGGGTTCGGGGTTCCGCGGGGTCACTCTGCCACCTGTGGCACTGATCTTTTCTTTATCTAAATTCTGTTTCTTTTTTTTTTATTTTGCAGACGACAGCTGTAGAAGAATGTGTTCAGTCATGGTTATTATAAAAAGATTAAGATACGAGAATCATCAGATAGAGACTTTTGGGCTTTTATTTTCTTGCCTGAATTCACGGTAATTCGTTTATCCTTTTATAGACTTTGTTTTCGACCTTATAAGAGGCTTCCAAAGCTACCAATGATGTCAGCCAGCCTATTCTTAATCCTACACAGAAACCGGAGTAACACTCTAGCCCCTGCCTTTCATCAAGAGAGACCTCAAGAGAAGTCAATGGAATTAAATAATAAAAAAAGTGTTTTTGTTTTTTTTGTTAACGCAATTAGCAAAACAACAAAAAGCGGAAAATATATATAAATAGAGTCTATGTCTCTCCGATTCTCTGCTAAATGGTAATCCTCTAATCCGAAGGTTCACTCTAGCGGAAAGCCCGCAAACTAAACTAACCATGAAAAGCCATCAGAGATTCGACCCGAGCCGCCCACTTCCGGATCGTTAGGAGGGGATGCGGTGTGCTCATCATCCGATCATCATAATTATTATAAATTATAAATTATAAATTATACATTATAAATTATACATTATAAATTATACATTATACATTATAGTTATAGTGATCGAGCTGAGCACATTTTGCGGATGAGCAAACCTCAAGCAAATGGCCAGAAATTATGCACAGCAATTAGAGGGAAGTATGTTTTGAAATCGAAAGACAATGAAAACAATGGAATGATGAATGGATGAGCACCTGACCAGGACTGGGAGCTATAGAACATAGTAACCCATCTAGACAACATCAGAATGTATTAGATTCTCCATTGACATTGACACAGCAATAGTGCACATACACACAGTTTTTCACCAAAAACTCATAAATTCACAACAAAAATTCCAACATTTTCGTTTCCGGTTTCTCTGTTGTTATCGAAAGCATTATTCCAAAATCCTATCGTTTCGCTGCCCGGTGTCCTTTTCATCATCATCCTTTCTCGTGATACATTATACATTTCCGGAAACGGAACCGGAACCGGAAGAATCGCATTTCTTTGAGTGTATTTTTTCGACGAGAACATCGACGAGAAGATGTCTGTGATCTTGGTGTCCGTCATCTGCCTGGCCATCTCCCTGTTGCTGCTCGTGCTGGGCGCCATTGTGGGGCCAATTAAGCGGTTGCTCCTACTTCGCGTTGGAGGGATGCGCGGAGGAGGTATTGGCAATCACATGGCCCTCGTCCCGGCACCCGTTCCGGAGCCCATCGATCGCCCGTTCGATCCGCTGGAGCAGTCGTCGTGGCACAAGTCAATCCGGGAGCACATCCGCCACCTGGCCAGGTACGTTCACGTTCCGCCCGATCTCGACGAGGCCGGCATGCCGGAGGAGCTGCATCGCCACATGCAAGTGCTGGCCATGCTGCAGGATCTCTTCCGGTCCGGACATCTGCACCGCCAGCCCGAACCCCTGCAGGAGTACGATCAGTAGAAAGTCGAGAGCCGCAGCCTGTTTGGTTTCCATTTTTCGAGTCAATCATAGCTCATCCTCGACAACTTGCAACAACAAATCCTTTTAATAAATTCAAAACCTC
The DNA here is from genome assembly GCA_035047325.1 of Drosophila vallismaia. Lineage (NCBI taxonomy): Eukaryota > Metazoa > Arthropoda > Insecta > Diptera > Drosophilidae > Drosophila > Drosophila vallismaia. The sequence goes on along the minus strand of JAWNPU010000025.1, from coordinate 5,179,201 downwards.
AATAGCCCGTAACCTACTTATAGACGTTTACGTTTCGGGAGGTTTACGTTCGGTTTACGTTCGGTTTACGTTGTCCCTAATAGAGTTTTAATTGCCACGTGCTCTACGTTTGATTTCCCCTCAAATTAACATCAATTCCAGGAAGTCCAGGGGACGCCCCCGAAATGGGACCACTCGCAGCTCAATTTATTTGCATAAGCCATGCAGAAGGAGCAGAAGGACCTCTTGCCTTTGCCTCATGGCGGGTGAAATGCTATCCTAATAGCCACGCTGCCTACTCCTGCCAAAGGACATTGCATGACGAGCGGACATTAAGTGCGTGGGGTTTCTAATTTCGAGAGAATGTTGAAAACAATGTTGAAAGGATACTTTGATACCCTGGAAAAGGTTTCCTAAAGATAAATATAAACCAACTCTGATATTCTTGCAATACAAGTTCTCCTTCTCTGCTCAAGGACTCTTAGCTGGCAAAAAGGACTCTCGAGGGGGGATTGACATGTTACTGTTTGTCACACAAAATTAGCGTCGAGCGTCGGGCTGCCAGGCTGCCGGGTGTCGGCAACATCATTTATCAATGTATCAATTGTGAGGCGACAGGCGACAATAAAAACAAAGCTACTACCAGACAAGGATAATAGGAAGGAGTAGGACTATCAGAAGCCACCAGAAGACGAGGGTTGACAATTGCCAATTGGACTTCCAAATCGAAAACGAAATCGGAATCGAAAGCATTGGAATCTCAACCGTAGACAGCTCCCATGTTGACATGGAATTTTCCGAGATTTTTGTCCGAGATTTTCCGAGATTTTCCGAGATTCTATCCCCCTTGCGTGATTGAGGATAATTAGTTAGAGCTCTGACAGGGTCAAGACTGTACTTAAATAGTGGAAAAAATAATCCAATATTTTAGTATTTTTTATAAAAATATACAAAATACTAGATGTGAGTGGAAAAAAGTCAACTGTTCATAATTCATAGACAGAGTCGCCATAAATCTGTCAAAACCGGAGCAAAGTCAAGTTCTTCTGCCCCATTTTGAGGCAACCCCCCAGCCCCCAGTCCCCAGTCCCCTCCATTAACCCATCTCATTGAACAGACATTTCAATGACATTTCAACACACTTTATTTTTTTTAGTGCCATTTCTGCTATTTGTTCGGCGTTGAGTTTTGAATTTTTAAAAAGCTCGCGCTTGCTTGTTGTTTTTCCGAGAGACTCTTTATTTTTTTATTATTAGTTTAAGGTTTTTTCTGTTTTGTTTAGTTTTTTTTGTTTTTTTTTTTTGTTGGGGTTAACCATCCTCTACACAATCTGCCCCATCATCATCACCATTATCTTCATCATCGCTTCGGGTTCACCCACATTGGAATGCAGTTTCGTTTCGTTTCACGTTCACGCTCAAAGTTTATTAAACACTGTCCTTGACTGACTGACTGATTGACTGATTGACTGAATGACTGAGTGATTGAGGGAGTATTTAAATAGGGACAGTGTTTGTATTTGGCTTCGATTAAGCCGGGGCTGGCTGCGAGTCAATATTTGGCCAGCCAATCGAAGGTCGCTTCTTGGCCTTCCACCCGACGAGCTTCCACCACCTGACTTGGATGCCCAATTTGTCGCAATTTATAAATAAATTAAATAGTTTGCTTTAAAGCTTGGATTGAATGGTGTAAATCCTTCGATTGTCCTTCGATTGTCCTTCGATTACCGATCGTTGTTTTGTTTCATAATTTGCGAAACTCAACGACAAATCTCGTAAAACTTCGCTTGACACTTGTCCCTGTCTCTTTTTTTTTTTTGTCCATTTCCCATCTCTTTCTATCTTTATCTATCCTTCAGAGTCCTTTTCACCTTCCCTGTCTAGCTTTGCAAGTCCCTGGGTGCGTTTGACGTTTGCTCCTGACATGTCAGCAAAAATTTTAACTGCCAGAAGCTCGCGATGGAGCTCCTGTGCGCCCATTTACTCCTGCCACGCCCCTCGTTCGAGCACGTACTATGACCAGACAGAGGGGTGAGGGTAGACAGGGGAGACAGACGAGACTAGGAATCCTTTCTGTCTGTTCTGGGGCATGCAACATGGCACAATATGTTGCCACGTCTAGCCTAGAATAAAAAAAGAAGGATATCTCGTCCTGGAACATTTTTCGGTAATGGTGTCAAAATAATTTGGGTTCTCATTTGTTTCCCACCCCCCCTCCCCCAACCACGCCCCCTTTCTGGTGAGGCAAGGTAAAAATGTTTTTTTTTTTTTGGGGTTTACCAGGAATAGGACCAGAAAAAGGACGAAATTCTAAAATTAGAAAAAGGTTATGGGTGGTCAGGATTTCTCTCTCGAGAGAGCTTTCCTTGATTCTTGGTTTTGATTTTTCTTGAATTCTGATTTCCAGATTCCAGATTTTCAGATCCTTTCATAAATCATATGAATTTTCGATTTTTTTTTTTTGCGCCCGCCTGCCAGTCCTGATTGATGGCAGGACCCAGCAGCATGAATCGCTTAATGTCACTTGCCACGCCCACTACCGCCTCATCATCATCATCATCATCATCATCGTCGTTTTGCCTTTGTTTGTTTGCTAATAGCTTGTTAGCCATTTCAAAAACAATTTTCTTACTTACACATTCCGGCAACAACAATTCCGGCAACAAACAAATAAACAACAACATAAAACAACAACATTGGACAGCAACATGTGTAGACCATAACTTCCCAAAAGTCCTCTTGGTCCTTGCTGTATATTCCCCTCCCTCTCCCACTCCCTCTCCCTTGTCCTTTTTCTGCTCTGTCATAATTCAAGGCAAAAGGAACACAAAAACAAGGACATTCGTTGGGGGGGGGGGGGAGGGAGAGAAAAAAAAAACACACAGAAGGAGCAGAGCAGAGCTGAACCCAAAAGCTTTGTTTGGATGGAAATGAGCCAAGGGCAGGGGGGGGGTTGGGGGGGCAGGGGTACAGACACAGGCACATATTGACAGGTCCTGCCATAAATTTAACAGGTAACAAGCGTCAACCCACGACTCCTCCCGAAAAAACTTTGCCACCAGCATTTTTCCGCTTGACTTTGTCCACGAACCATGTGGCGGCGTCTCCCAATGTGGCATGCCCCCAAATAAGGCATCTCCCAATGTGGCAAGGCATCTCCCTCCCGTTTCGATAGAATCCTTCAACAAGAAATGATTAGCCCGTCCTAGGCACTTGATTTTGTTGTTTTTTTTTTTCTTGAATCAATTTCAATTATCCTCGACAGGATATGCTCGAGAGTAAATGATATCCTTGCTTAAGTCTGAAACCCAGATAATCCTTTCCCCCTCCCCTCTGTTTTTACCAGCTTGTTGCTAATATATCCTGACAAAAGGAAAGGGTTGCAAGGATCTGCTCCTTGTTTTTATTTTTTTTTTATATATTTTTTGTTTGTTGTTGTTGTTTTTTTTGCTGCTTCTGTGCCGGCTGGAAAAGCCAGGCTGTTACCACCCATTCCCCCATCGTCCTTCTCCCCTTTCGTCCTTCCCCCCTTTCGTCCTTCTCCCCTTTCGTCCTTCCCCCCGCTTAACTCTTTCCAAACACACAAAAACTTTGTCGCAAGTTTACTTTTGTCGCCTTTTGTTTCGCTTTTCAACCCTTTTTCAGGACGCATCCGGTGGTGCCACAAATCGTCCTGGTCCCTTCTCGTCCTTGCCACCACCCCGCTACGCCCCTCTAGAGCCATGTGTTAATGGCAAATTAAAATTCACTTAACAACATTCCACTTTAGTTTCTAATTTAAAATTTCATTTCGACACTGCACTTCCTTCCCAGTCCCAGTCCCAGGGTTTTCGTTTTTTATTCAAATGCCAAAAAATCCTCGTTAAGAATTTATGAGTCGAGCCACAAAAGCCGCAGACACCGCTCATGCAATTTGCATCCTGTGGGTGCCCCACCCCCAAAAAGGGGTTACGTTTTATTTAAAAAGAAAGCAACAAAAAAAAAAAAAAAAGATCCAGAGTGCCGTCAATAATAAATAAGCTATGCGGTAAAGGCAACAAAAAGCACAGACAGGAGACAGGAGACAGAAAACAGGATACAGGATACAGGATACTCTAATCGACAATTACAAGAGTCCTGGATATGGATATAGGCTTCGTCTTGGCTTATCGTCTGTCTTGGTTAAATAAAATATATGAGAAAAAAAAAGGAGCAACAAAGTGTATTCAAAATATTTCATATTTCCTTGCTACTCCTTGCTCCTTTTTGCTCCCCAGAGGATGTCTTGAAAGTTTCTTCCTGGCACTCCACTCCTCTCCATCTCCATGCAAACCCCTTTGGCCAGGTATTCCTTAATTGAAATCAATTAAAAATCAATCAACTCAAATGTTGTGAAAAACAATTTTTAATTGAAAAAGGAGCAGACGGAGGAATGCGGGGAGGTAGACAAGGAAACCCCACGCCCCCGGGTTGCCACCTGAGCGTGTTGAGTGGCGAGTCCAGAGTCCAGAGTCGAGAGTCCAGAGTCCAGAGTCCTGACTCCCGAGTCCTGAAAAACTGAAAGCTGAGTGCTCGTTTCCAAAAGTTCAAGTGGCTGCCACATCCCACATCCCACACACACACATCCTGCAGTCGAGTGCATGAATATTTTATAAAGATAAATAAGGATAAAAACTTGAAACGAGTCGCTGCTTCAAAAAGAGGAAAGACCACAGAGGTCAGAGGTCGATTTGCATTGCCGAGCAATTGAAACAGAAATCAAAGAGCCTCGCAAACCGATTGCCAAGCCAAAGGATAAATATATTCCATATGCTTTGAAAATCTAAAAAAAAAAAAAAAAATAGGAGGAGGAACAAGGACGAAACTCGATTTTGGAGCCTGGACAACCGCTAATGTTGTCTGCGGCAAAACTTCGATCGAGGAATAAGTTTTTCCTGGGACATACCCTGGAAATCACAACTAATGCCAGAAAGGGTATATTGGTTTCTAGATTGGTTCTGGGACTTTCTCTGCGAAGATATCCTTCGAGTCTTGACTTTAACCTCAACTATTTTAATGGCATTTAATGAACTTTGACCAGCGTCTGCATTATGACCTCCACGAATGCTCCAAATGCTCCAAATGCTCCAAACAAACAGCCAACAAACAAACAAAAAAAAAAACCAACAAACAAACAAAAAAAAACCAACAAACAAACAAACAAACAAACAAACTACAAACGGAATAATGGAATCACGAAAAAAAAGCCAAACTCATTTCAAAGCTATTAGCAAAAGTAGGAAAAAATAAGGAAAAGTCTGTGTGGCATGAATAGAGCAAGAAAAATGGCAAAAACTAGGAATAGTAGTAGAAATGGTAGTAGCAGAGGTAGTAGTAGGAGTAGTAGAAGTAAAAGTTGTAGTAGAATAATAAGTACTAGTAGAAGTAGTAGTAGCAGTAGTAGAAGTAGTCTGCTAGTAGTAGAAGTAGTATAAAGAATAGTAGTACTAGTAGTAGTAGAAGTGCTATTAGTAGTAGAAGTAGGAGTAGTACTAGTAGAAGAAGTAGTAGAAGTAGTGGTAGAAGTAGTGGTAGAAGTTGTATTAATAGTAATAGTAATAGTAGTAGTAGTAGTAGTAGTAGTAGTAGTAGTAGTAGTAGTAGTAGTAGTAGTAATAGTAGTAGTAGTAGTAGTAGAATTGGTAGTGGTAAAAGTACAAAAGTATTAGTATTAGTAGAAGTAGAAATAACAGCAATAATAGTAGTAGTAGTAGTAGTATTGCAATAGTAATAAAATAATACTATAAATAGTACTATAAAAAGTACTATAAGTACTATAAATAGTAGTAGAAATAGTAGTAAAAATAGTAGTAGAAATAGTAGTAAAAGTGTAGTAGAAATAGTAGTAAAATAAAAGTAAAAAACTAAAAGGATAAATCCTGAAACTGTAATCGAAATCGAAAAATATTTCCTTACCTTTACTTTTATTTCCGAATCTCAAAGCTTCTCATAGCTTTCGGGAACTCAAAAAAGAAGTCCTGACGAGTTTCTGAAAAGAAAGAAAAAATACTATTAGAAAAAAATACTTTTATATTTAATACTAAATACTTTAAATACTTAAAATACTAAAAGTTTAACGATATTTCTTTTAGAAACTCTTTAGAAACCTGTTACTGTCTTTTCCAAACCAAAAAAATGCGTAAAAAAGAAACCATCCTTGCCCCTTCCTTAGACTTTATTGCAAAAGGCGTTCATGCGTGGGCATGCCTTGCCACGCCCCCTGCTTGACCCAAGGGTCGACCCCCCTCCCCCCCCCCTTTTTGGCAGGGGGTGCCACTCAATATAATGAAGGTCATTAGAAATGTACTTTGAGCTCTGAGAGAGAGGCGGAAAAAGTGCGTAGCCGTCTGTCTGGCTTTCTCTTTCGCACGCATCTTCCTCCTTCTCTGTCCGGTGATTTGGCCACGCCCCCTTCTGTAGGCAGCTGTGGGTCATTAGGTGACGCCTGTCCATGGGCACAAAACGTAATTAGTCGAAGAGAAGACGATGACGATGACGATGACGATGACATCGAAACATGTAAAGTGGAGCACTCCAGTGACCCAACGATCCGTGGCGCCTCCGCTTAGTGCCACAACCCCTGCCCGCTTCCTGTTCCCTTAGCCATTGATGAGAGGCAAAGTCTTGGGCAAAAAAGTTGGTAATTAGGATGTTTGTAATGCCGAGACAGACACGAAAAGGAAAAGCAAGACGAATCCTGTGTTGAGGGGTTAAGAGTTACGGGGAGAGGGAGAGGCAGAGGCAGGGGGTTAAGGACCAAGACCAGGACCAGGACTTCCCTTGGCATTTGTAAATTAAGTTGACATCTTAAGTTGAACTTTTGTTTAATTAGATTTTATCATTATAATCAAGTCAACAGTGGCGACTCGACACGATTCCTTACCGTTGTTTGCCCTTTTTTTGTTTTCGTCCTTGTCGTCCTTGTTACCACTCACCCATCACCCTTCAACCATCACCCATTACCCATCATTGTTATCCTTCCGAGAGTATCCGTTTTCAGGCAAGGTACTCGAGTCTACTCCTTTTTTCTTTCCTTAATTAGAATCTGCATTCGGATTCGCAAATTGAAAGCGGAAGCAGCAGCTCCTTCGTCCTTCGTCCTGCGTCGTTCGTCCTGCCTCGTTCGTCCTTTTGCCCCCAATCCAAACTTTGCTTAACCCTTTAATTTGATTTGTGATATCGCAACGATTTCCATCTCAATGGGATCCTTTACCGTTTACTTTGTCTCTCGATTGGGTGATACAAAAAAAGGATATAGATTCCCAATCGATCTTTAAGCAGGATACACCTTATAAGATATATCCTTTTTCAATCCGCTTTCCACAGCATCCTTTAAAAGTCCTAATACTCTTCGGTAAGAGCATCAACAAGGAGCAAGGAGCAAGGAGCAAGGAGCAAGGATGTGCTTGGGGGAATTCCCCGAAAACTTTCAGCTTTTCTCTGAGCCAATCAATTCCTGAATGCTGCCACAATGCAACAATGTGGCTGCCTCCTCCTGTTGCCTCCTCCTATTGCCTCGTCCTGTTGCCTCGTCCTGTTGCATTTGCAACAGTAAATCGCAATGATTGAGAGTCCTTTTTCCCCGTCACCCGTCCCTAGTCCTTGCAAGTGTTAACAATATAAAATCGAGAAAAGGAAAAGGAAGAAACATCCTTTCAAAGCGCATTTCCCGCAAATGGAATCCTTTGTCGATTCGGCGTGATGGAATGACGACAAAAGCGATCAGGACACGATGTCTATGATGTCCTTAAATAAATAATAACCAATCAATTATGCAGAAAATACTTCTCAAAATCCTTGCACCTTGGCACCTTGCTAATCGAATTTTTGGCAGGAAAGCAAGGATTTTTGAGGGAAATTCTTCAACCTTAATGTAATTTTAATATCCTAGGAGTCCTTTTTTTTTTATTTAAATTATTCAAAGGACTGTTTGGTCTTGTTTAAGCCTCAATTACTCAACCAGTCAATGCCACCACACAGCTTGCCACATGGCTTGCCACAACTGCCACTGCCACTGAACGCTCAAGTGGCCGTCTTAGACGTCGACTTCTGGTACTTATTTTGAAACGTATTAAGGATACGGCCCGGCAAGGACTTGCAGTGAAGACTTGCAGACGAATTGCAATGGAAATTGAAGTTGCAGTGGCAGTTGCAAGTTGCAAGTTGCAAGTTGCATTTAGAGAATAAATAATGCGCTTTGAAAGCCAGGAAATTCTTCGAATTTTCATTAAAAAAAAGGAAGAAAAAAAGGAAGAAAAAAAGGAAGAAAAAAAGGAAGAAAAAAAGGAAGAAAAAAAGGAAGAAAAAAAGGAAGAAAAAAAAGGAGAAAAAATTAAAGGATTACTTTTATTGAATAATGCTTTCTAGGATGATTTCTAAACAAAAAGGACGAAGCTTTAGGAAGTCGCTTCCATCCTCCTCCCTTGACTTCCTTTCGACTCTTAAATTATTCAAAAAATATCCTGTTTTTTAGTGACTTTTTTATGAGTTTTATGAGAAAAAAGTGTCAAAGCTGTTAAGGATATATACAGGGTGCTCGTTTCGACTCCTTTTTGGCATTTGCAGCTTTCTCTCTGTTTTATTTTTTTTTCGACATTCATAAATTTGCGTCCAGCGTGAATTCGACAGTGAGGACTAGAAAAGAGGAAGAAAGTGGCCAGAGCAGGTCCTGCCACCACTGCCCCCCTCCCCCTCCACTTAACCCACTTAAAGTTTGGACAAAGAAAGCAGCAAAAGGACGAAGGACGAAGGAGGAACAAGGAAGCAAGGCTGGTGTGGTGCCAAGTTAATGTTGGGAATCCTTTTAAGCGGAATGAAAACTTGCCCTGCACTTGCCACTCGCCGCTTGCCACTTGCCGCTCTTGCCACTTGCAGTTGCAACTTCCCAACTGATCCCCCTCCCCATTTTTTGGGGCAACCTTTGACCCCACTCCTGGCTGCTGCCTGTTTTGTGTCATCAAAAACGAAAACTTTTACTCAAAACACAAAATTTTCTCCATTTTTGGATTCTAGTTCAGCTTTAACTCCTTTTTCTACTACTTTTCTTCCCCTTTTCTACTACTTTTCTACTACTTTTCTACTACTTTTCTACTACTTTTCTAATAATTTTCGCTTTTCTTTTGCCTGGCAAGCGTTAAGGAAAAGCAAATATTTGTCCTGCCACAAGTCCTTGGCCAAGTAGAGTTCAAGTTGTTGCCAAAGTTGGTAAAAAAAAAAAGAAAAACAAAGAAATAAAAGATGTTTTTGAGTCAAAAAAACGGTTTCTGAATCCTTGAAATCCTTCAAATTCTCTTAAGGATATCAAGAAGTGAGATATTTTAGATTCAAAAATCGGTTTCAAATCCTTTCTCTTAAATTTCTCTTAAAGGATATCGAGTTTTGAAATCAAAGCCAGAGGAGGACTCGTCAAGACGCTTTTTAATGATGCCGCAGAGAGACAGACAAGGACAAGGTTTTTGTCAGGACATCCCTTTGGATGTCTCCACCCCTGCTTTTGGAGACACCACCCCCTTTTTTTCCCAGGGGTAGCTGATCCCCCCCCCCTCAGTTTGTCCTTTGCAACATTTTCAAAACGCAAAACGCGAACAAATACAAATTGTTGTCATTCAGGGAGAAGTCGACAAAGCCTTCGATGATCCCGACAGGAAGGGGGCGTGGTGGATGCGCTCCTGGAGTCTCCACACACCCCTCCCCCTCCTCCACGTCCCTGTACAAAAACAAGGACAACAAGGACGCATGATTTTTGCGGTGTTTTGTGTATATTAATGCGGCTTGCAAAGTAGCTTTTAATTAGCATGTTGTCTGCGGTGGCAATTACCACCCCCTCACCACCAACCCCCCCATGGTGCACCACCCCCCCACCACCCTCTCTGGCTGGTTTTTCAATGGCTTTTCGGTTGAGTGGCATTGCTGGCATCCAGGTAGCAGGTGGCAGGTGGCACATGGCAGGTGGCAAATAGTTTCGGGTTTCGAAGGGAAGGATTTGGCTTGTTGTGGCATCAAAAGTGGCTTAGAGAATCCCCCATCCCCCACCAGGGGCAGGGGGCGGTGTTCCTCAAACTTTTGAGGGGATTAAGCGCCTTGCCTCATCGGGGATTATTTGCACACAAAAGAGCTCTGCGGTGCGGTGCGGTGCGGTGAGGTGCGTTGGCTGCCATGCAACATGGGGCAAATCCAATAATGATTCGATGAGGCTTCACTTTTAAGCCACAGTCGACAGTCGACAGTCGAGAGCCTTTCTGCCTGCCACTAATTATGATGATATTTTAAACATTTGTTTTTGAATTAATTCCAAAATTTTAATCTTAAATTTTAATCAAAAATTTGATGAAAAATGAAAATCTGATTAGGCTGCGATTTGGGGTTTCGGTTTTTGTAAAAAGGTTGCTTTTTTTTGGTATTCAAAATGTTAATTAAAAAAGTATTTAAAATTTTATTCAAAACATTGTTTGAAACAAAATTTAAAGCATTATTTAAAACCTTATTCAAAACACTAATTAAAACATTGTTTAAAGCATTTTTTAAAGCATTTTTTAAAACATTTTTGAAAGCATTATTGAAAACATTATTCAAAACATTATTCAATATATTATTCAATATATTATTCAATATAATATTCAATGACCTTTTTATGCAGTTTTTTATGCAGTTTTGAATACAGTTTTTAATACATTTTTTATGCAATTTTGATCTTGATTTGTTTCTTGATTTGTTTCCCTTTTTTTGGTATTTTTTTTTTGTATTTTTTGTATATTTTCGAGTTGAAATTTGTTGAAAATTGTTTAAAATTGTTGAAATTTGTTAAAAATTTGTTGAAAATTGTTGAAAATTGTTTAAAATTGTTGAAATTTTTTAAAAATTTGTTGAAAATTGTTGAAAATTGTTTAAAATTGTTGAAATTTGTTTAAAATTTGTTAAAAATTTGTTGAAATTTGTTTTAATTTGTTTTAATTTTCTTTAAAATTTGCTTCAAATTGTCTTTCAAGGTCTGTTACTTCATTTTGGAAACGATTTGTTTTGTTTTTAATTTTGTGATAAAATTTAGTTTAAAAAAATAAGAAAATTCCAACTTTTTAAGACCTGGAATCTATCCTAAACATTTTAAAAAGTTTTCCATTTTATTTCTTTTATTTCTTAAGTTTTTTCTTGTAATTTCCAAGGATTTTTAAAGGTCATTCAAGACTTGACTAGGAGTTCTCCCTGTTAATTTTTTTTATATTTTTTTTACACTTTTTTCTACTATTTTTTACCTTTTTTTTACTCTTTTTTTTTACTCTTTTTGTTGTTGCAAGTTGATTAAAGTTTGAGGTGGCACGCTAATTAGGCGGCACGCAGGCGCATGACACAAAATGCTGCGACTCTAACGATGATTATTACGATGATTATTACGATGATTATTATGAAGATAATGATTATTGGGAGTGGCAAGTGGCAAGTGGCAAGAAGGGGCTGGAAAACCAAGAGGGAGCTATAAGTAACACGATTTTTCTTCATTATTATGGCTTGGCACGCGATCTGGCTTTAGTTGGACTTTGAGACTCGAGCCTGGGAGAGTTTTTCCATTCAAACAAAAAAAAACATTCAAGATTCAACATTCAACACCTTTGCTAGCAGGTTGGATCGTATATAGATTCAGATATTATATAGTTAATGACTTACTTGGCAATTAGCGACGTCAATGGTTCGATTCTCCTCTTAATGATCTGTAAAAAAACGACGAAGATTAATTATCGGTCAAAGATCGTTTTTAGATCACTTTATAGATCATTCATAGATCCAAACAGTTAGTAGAATAATAATTCCTATTTAATAGTAAATAAAACCATTTCTAATCTCTTTTTGATAATGGACTTTTGTCGAACTTTCATTAACAAAAAATTATTAACCAACTTTTTGGATTGTTTTTTAACGAAAAAAAAATCCGAAAAAAAAACAAAATACTAAACCTCAACCCACTTCGATGATGAGGAAACCGCGACTACTTATCAAGAAGCCGAAGAACCAGATATGGATTAGATAAGAGCTTTCTTATCGGAATCGGATTTTTCCACGACGAGGCAACGACGAGGCAGGGAAGGTGCATGGTGCCTGCCCCATCAAAAAAAATTATCAGATTATCAGTTACTATATATTCCTACATAATATTTATCTAACCATAAAAAAAAAAACAAGATAAACTTTAACAAGAAATTTAGACTTGGACTAAAAACTTAGATTAGAACTAAAAGATAATCTCTTCTAGGGATCAGGTTAGCGCTCGATTATAATGCTAATTATAATACTTTCTATTCCGTTATCTTATCGGGTAACAGTTTTTGGACATCCCGTCTGACCACTGGAGGGTTAAGAAAGTGAGGGTTAAGGCTGCCCCTCGTTCCGCTCTTCGAAAAATACAAAAAGAAATCCAAAAAATCCAAAAAAAAGCCAAAAAAAAATCCAAAAAATCCACAAAAAAAACAAGTTGAAAAATATGAAAAAAAAAAAATGAGAAATCTCAAGTCCATAACGAATATGCCCCAAAAAAAAAATGGTGGTGGTGGCAAGTTTACTCAAGGAGGGGGCAGGGAGGGGTCCGTAGGCAGACATTACATTTTCTGCTCCAAATACGCTTTTCACAATTTTCACACAAACCCAGAGACTTTTCATTTTTTTTTCTGTTTTTTTCTGTTTTTTTTCTGTTTTTTTTGTTTTTACTTTTCGCAAAAAAACGCGGCGTATGCGCAATATTTGGTTAAAAACAGACACTTTTACACTGAAACAAATACTAATACATACTCTTTATGCATATTTATAAGTTAACCTAGTCAGTGAGTCAGTCAGTGAGTCAGTCAGTCAGTCAATCACTCATTCATTCATTCATTTATTCATTCATTCATTTATTCATTCATTCATGTAAGTCCCACGGGCTACCCCTCGTAGGCGGGTTTCTTGTTTATTTTTCTTTAAAAAAAAGTGAAAATTGCATTTTTCTGAGTTTTTTGTTTGTTTTTTGCCGATTTTTTTCCGATTTTTTTTAAGGCCTGCCTCTGGTGTTTCATTTATTTTCTTTATTTTCGGGGTTTTGCTTTCAAAGATGCCACAAATATGGGAATAAAATATGAAAAAGACTCTAAAAGACTCAGAAGACACAAAAAGCCTGAAAAAAGACTCCAAAGACTTAGAAAGACTCGGAAGAATCGGAAGACTTAAGACTCAAAAAGACACAAAAAGTCCCAAAAGACTTTGAAGACTTTGAAGACTCTGAAGTCTCAGAAGACTCACAAAAATGACACAAAAATCCTCAAAATCCTCAGAAGACTTAAAAAGCCTTATAAAGACTAAAGAAGAAGAACACGCAAAAAGACTGAAGAAGACTGAAAAAATTCAAAAAGACTCAGGAGACCCAAAACATTTAAAAAGACTCCGAAGACTCAAAACGGCTCAAAAAGACGCAAAAAAAGACTCAGAAAAGCCTCAAAAGATTTCAAAGACTCGAAAAAAAAAGACTCTAGAAGACTTCGAAGACTCAAAAAGCCTTAAAAGAATCTAAATAAAATAAAGTATCTCAAAGACTTGGAAGAATCAAAAAAGATTATAAAAAAGTCTCAAAAAGACTCGAAAAAAAAGACTCTAGAAGACTTCGAAGACTCAAAAAGCCTCAAAAGAATCTAAATAAAATAAAGTATCTCAAAGACTTGGAAGAATCAAAAAAGATTATAAAAAAGTCTTAAAAAGACTAAAAAATAAGACTAAAAAAAAAGACTAAAAAAAATACTAAAAAAAGACTAAAAAAAAGACTAAAAAAAAGTCTAAAGAAGCCTCAAGAGAGCCTCCGAAGAGAACATTTTTTTCCCTTCCTTTTTTTTTTAATCATTTTTTAACAATTTACTAAAAAAAAAACCAAACAAGATTTATCTCGAATGTTTCTCGGATTTTTTAAAATTCTGTTTCCAAATTCTTTTTTTTCTTAGAACTTTTTAGAACATTTAAACATCCCTTTTACGGAAACAACAATTTCCAATCCATTGGAGTGGAAACAAAACGCTTTTTGAAACATTATTTTGTGGCATTTCCCCTACCTCTCCCTTTGATTATTGTGCAACATTTGGTGGCAGATCCAGCCGCTCTTTCAAAATCGAAAGTTTTGCGTTAATTCGAAATGTTTATTAACGCGATTATCGGGCATTAAGTTCGAGTTTCGTTTCGTTTTGAAAATTACCCGCAGTTGTTGGTTTTTTTTTTTGGTTTTTTTTTGGTTTTTTTGGTTTGTGGTTCGGTTTTTCGTGTATTTTTAATGGCGGCGACGATTGTTTGGTGGAAAAACCGTTGAAAGCGATGACATCTAATCAATTTGCCACGCCCTCTTACTCTGCAATGCAGCCCCCTTTTCGGTTCGGCGGCTGCAGTTTTAATTAAGTGTTTAATTAATGATGAGGCGCTCTGGCAATGGAAATGTAATAGGGGCAGAGCAAGGGGCAGAGCAAGGGGCGGGGAATGGGGCGGGGCGTGGCAGAGAACAGGGCGGAAACTTAAAATGCAATTTAAAAGGAGAGTTTTTTCGAATTTTTATACAAATTTAGCAAAAAATTGGCAAAAAAAAAAAACTAGCAAAAAAAATAAGAAGAATTAGGCAAGAAATTAGCCAGAAATTATCCACAAATTTGAACAAAATTCACAAAAAAAAATCAACAAGAAATTAGCAAAAATTTGACAACAAAAAATGGGCAAAAAGTAAGCAAGAATTCAGCAAGAAAGTAGCCAAAAATTATCAAAAAATTATGAAGAAACTAGTAAAAAATATAAGCAAGAAATTGGCAAAAAATTAGCAAAAAATGAGCAAATAATTACCCAGAAATTAGCAAAAAATAATAGAAAAAAATTATCAAAAATGAGAAAAAATGTATCAAGAAATCAGCAAAAAAAATTAGCAAAAAAAAATCAAAAATTTAGCAAGAAATTATCAAAAAAAAAAATTGCAAAAAAATTGTTCAACAAATTTCCCTTCCCATAAATCCCGCCTTATTTTCTCCTTTTTCCTCTTTTCCGGGAAACCCATCAAGCACACCTCGCTGTCAGGGTCAAAACAGGAACAGGAAAAAAAAAACGAAAATAAAACCCAATCGCAGGCTGTTTATCTTTAGTCCTTCCGTTATGAGGGCAATTTTCTAGGACGAACGAGCGCTAGGGTGGTGGACCTGTATTGGGGGGTGGGGAAAAGGTTCGACCTTGCCCTAGGGTCCTACTATCCAGAAATCATCCCAAAAACAACACCCACATGGCAGGACGTGTGTGTTTTTCAAGGATTTTCCAGCATTTTTCATTTGCATTTTCAATAATAATTCGTTCGGCCTTGACTTTGGGTTCAGGGCGGGGGGGGTGTGGCTTGAAATGTTCTTGAATTGCCGCCCATTGTTCCAGGACCCATTCCAGGACCTCTCTCATTGCCAAACATTTATTTATTATGTCCATCGTAATCGTTTACGGCAGAAGCGGAAGCGGAAGCAGCGGCAGCTTCTCCTTCTCCTTCTCCGAAAAAAAGCAAAGAAATTATTCAATAGTGCAAATTTTTTGCCAATCGGTGGGCGGTTTCGGGTGCTTTGGGGGCGTGGCCATGCAAATGAACAAAAAAAAAAGGGAATTGTTATAAATTGTCTCGGAAAAAGGTTCGCCTATAAGTCCTTGCGCCTCCCCATCCCCTTTTTGATAGATATTCCGTTATTTGCTGTCGCATTTCCTTTTGTCTTTTTTTTCTACATTTTTTTTCTTATTTTTTTCTTCTTTTTTTCTTATGTTTTTCTTCTGTTTTTTTTTCCTTTTTTTTTCTTCTTTTTTTCTTCTTTTTTTTCCTTCCAAAAGCTGCTTTCTTAGCTTTTTTTCAAATGTATCTTTGAGATATTGTATCTTTTAGGGCTGGACGTGTAAGCGATTTGCTAGGAGGCGTGGTAATGGCCCCAAACGTAGCTCTGGGGACAGAAAAGGGAACTCCTTTCTGGCCAAAGTCATGATGTAAATGTTATGGCAGAAGACTCCTTCTTGGCTTTTGCTTGGCTTTGGGGCTTATTTATGTTCCAGTTCTAGTTCCACTTTTAGTTCCATTTTCAGTTCCGGTTCCATTTTCAGTTCTATTTCCAGTTCCATTTCTAATTCCATTTCCAGCTCTAGTTCCACTTTTAGTACCATTTCTAGTTCCATTTCCAGTTCTAGTTCCACTTTTAGTTCCAGTTCCATTTCCGGTTCCATTTTCAGTTCTATTTCCAGTTCTAGTTCCATTTCTAGTTCCATTTCCAGTTCTAGTTCCACTTTTAGTTCCATTTCTAGTTCCATTTCCAGTTCTAGTTCCACTTTTAGTTCCATTTCTAATTCCATTTCCAGCTCTAGTTCCACTTTTAGTTCCATTTCTAGTTCCAGTTCCAGTTTGAGTTCCATTTCCAGTTCTAGTTCCATTTCCAGTTTCATTTCCATTTACAGTTACAGTTTCCGTTTTCAATTCCATTTTCAGTTCCAATAACAGTTCCATTTCCTGTTCCTTTTCCAGTTTCAGTTTCAGTTTCCGTTCCAGTTCCAGTATTCCTTCAACCACAAATTAGTGGGTCGTTCCAGTGGGTTTTCCACGAGTAGAAGCTTATTTATGATTTCCAATTCCCGTCTCAGTTTCTTTTTCCGTTCCAGTTCCAGTTGTTCCACGAATTAGAACTCTTCCAGTGAGTTTTCCAAAAGTTTATTTATGATTTCCAGTTCCAATTACAGTTTTCCAGTGCATTTTCCACGAGTGGGAAGCTTATAGATGATTTCCAATAACAGTGCCAATTCCAATTCCAGTTCCAGTTCCAGTCTTAGTTCCACTTCCAGTTTCCAATTTTCCAACCACCCCCCACCCACGAATTAGAACTCTTCCAGTGGGTTTTCCAGTTCCAGTTTTCCAGTCAATCAGCTTCAGGTTTTTTTTTTTATTTTTTTTTCTGCCGCTTTAGGGAGCCCGCAGAAGAAGAAGCAAAAAAAAAAGAACCAGTTCGAGAAACGGAAACACAACCTGATGGATGCCAATACAAGTCCCCCCCCCTCTCCGTTCCGCCCCGCTAAAACTGGTTTTTACAGGAGGCGTGGCTGGGGCAGGGGCTGGGGCAGGGGCAGGGGCAGGGGCAGGGGCAGGGGCTGGGGCAGGGGCTGGGGCGTTTGACCAAACGAAAACCACGATTTCCAAGGCGATTTATCACGGGAAGAAAAATCACACAAATCCCTCACAAATCTCGTCCTCGCAAATCATGTCCCGCAAATCTTCCCCAGAAGTCCTTTGCCACCCCTCGAAGGAGTCCAAGTCCCAGCTGATTCCCAACAATCGTTGACAAAACTGTCCAGATGCAAATTATTCATAAGCAGAGCAAATAAACAGCCTTGCCACATGCCACATGCCACATGCCACATCTCCCTTCTCTTTTGCCAAAAATTAATGTTAAAAGCGTGTCCAGGATCGAGCCACCGCATTTATATATATATCCTTTATGTATTTTTTGACCAAAAACCGAACCCAACCGCAGCAGACAGTCCTCCCGAAACCCAAACCCGGAGTCCTTCCGAATCCCTTCACTTGACGCCTGCGGTTCGATGGGAATTCCCCCCCCGGCCACCGCCCCTGATAAGCCGCTTAACGGTTTGTGTTGCACAAATATGTGGAGGCGTGGCAGGTGCAAAGGAGAGAAAGGTTATCCCCTACGCATTCCAAGTCGGTTTTTTTTTTCGCTTAAAAACAACGTTTTCCAAAACAAATTTCTAACAAAAATCTAATTAAAAATTTAAAAAATCTACTTAAAAATTAAAAAAATCCAATCAAAATTAAACAAAATTTAATGTAGAAACAATTTCCAGACAATTAAATTGAATTTTTTTGCGTTAAGAGAAAAAAAAATACAATTAAAAAAACCAAAAAAAAAAAATGAAAAAAAAACGAATCGATTTTTTGCGATAAAAAGCAAATTATGGAGGATTACCGCAAAGCTTTTCCGACTTTTTCTTTATTATTAAAATGTTACTGTTGTTGTTGTTTTTTTTTTTGTTATTGTTGCATCTTCCTAGTGGCAGTTGCAAGTTGCGGGAAACCTTTGCCGCGACCTATCTTCCCCCCAAAAGATGGAATCAAAAGGTGCTCGAGCTTTAGACTTTTGACATTTTCGGTAGAGCGGCCTTAGCGGCCTCAAAAAACGTGCCACCAAATGGGGCAAGACACGCTGGGGGGGGGCAAGGCAGGGGTTTGGTTTAGCCATAAATCTCCCCTCTTTTTCTGGCCAAAGCAGGAGTAGAGCAAAAGGATAAACGAAGGGGAGGAAAGGCCTCTCTGCATTTTCCATTTTTGACAAAAAAATTAAACTTTTTTTTTTTTGTTTTTTTTTTTGGGGGGGTCTTAGGCCTCCCCCTCGCGGCACGCCTCTGGTTTGCCTCTATTTGTATTGAAAAGTAAAAGTTTCTCAAAAACGAGACTCAGAGACTGCGAGGGATAGTGCGAGGGGCAATCGAAAAGAAGATGGAAATGCGACTAGAAAAAAGTACAAAAAAATAAATGGAAAAAATATACAACAAAATATTAAGAAAATACAAAAAAATGAAAATGTTGTTGCCTTGTGCAACTTTCCACAGCCACCTAACCTCCCCCTCCTCCCCCTGGGGGCCAACCCCCTTCAGACAATGCGCGATACGGCAGGCAGATAAACGAGACAAAAAAAAAAGCAAAAATAAAGCATAAAAAACATAAAAAAAAACATTAAAAAAAACCTAAAAAAAAAACGAAGCAAAACGAAGCGAAATGAAACGAAGTCAAAGCTTTCGTGCCACAAAAATTAGAGCCCAGACTCTGTCTGAAGTTGCCAAATCGTGGCAAGAAAATAAAAAAGATATAGAAGAAATATATATAGAAGAAATATATATAGAAGAAATATATATAGAAGAAATATATATAGAAGAAATATATATAGAAGAAATATATATAGAAGAAATATATATAGAAGAAATATATATAGAAGAAATATATATAGAAGAAATATATATAGAAGAAATATATAGAAAATATATATAGATTTAGATTTTAATGCAATTTCCTGAGCATTTCCAGAGACTTCCTTCCTTCCTCTTGAAGTGGAAGGCTTTATAGGTTTCCCTTTCACGATTTCCATATATATATTTTTTTTTGCAAATTGGTTTATGGATCGCTAAGCAATGACCAATGATGCCCCTTGAGGCATGGACACAACATATCATGCATCATGCATGTGCGGCAATTAAGCCAAAAACTCATTTTCGTTTCTTTTTTTTTTGGAGCTCCAGCTTAGCGTTCGGCTTAGGCTTAGGCTTTGGACTTGGTTTTAGGTTTACGTTTAGGCCATGATTTGGGTTTCGGTTTCGGTTTCGGTTTCGGTTTAGGCCAAGATTTGCTCATACTATCGCTTGGTTGACCCGGGTCAGGGCTGTCTAATTGAGCAATTGTCTCGGTTTGTCTCTCAAAATTGGATAAAATCGAGTGGAAATTAATAAAGATTGAGAGGATCTCTTAAGTCTTCCTGAAATCCTGCAGAAATCCCCATAAAAACCTCGCTAATCCTCTAGAGAAGGTTTCTCATCAAGAGCCAAGGGGATCCATCTACCAAGAGGAGATCGCTTTCAAGCCTCCTCGACAGCCTCCACTGGAAGCTTCCACTACGGCTGCTCCTGCCACCAAATCATGGAGATCTCCGCCAGAGCTCCTCCTGCTCCTCCTGCTCCTCCTGGTCCTCCTGCTCCTCATCCACCTCATCCGCGATTGCATAAGCTTTTTGAACCCACACTCGAGCGACTATGACACGACAATTTTTATCGATCGCTGAATGGGAGATCGTCTTGCGGTCTTGCCACAACCACCTCCTCTTCCTCCTGCCACAACCTCTTCCTCCTCCTCCTCTATCTATCTGAGATCCACCCGCAATGAAATTTTATAACCGTCCATCGATGGCAATGCAATTTTTTTCGCTCTTTGTCAGGCCATGCCACATCATGGCATGGGAGCGACATGCCACAAACGAGGGGGAGTCGCGGGGGTGCCACAAAGAAGCAGCCAACGGAGCTACAAAAGAAACGCAAACACAAAGCGAAGAAGCGAACGAAGCGAAGAAGCGAAGAAGCGAACTTCAAACCCAAAATGGTTGCGCTTCATTGCACAAAAAAGGCCGAAACCGTCTCCCGCTTCTCCTCATGCCTCATGCCTCATGCAACATGCCCCTGCCACACTCCTACTACCTCTGTCTCTCTCTCTCTCTCTCTCTGTCTTTGTGCCACCAACATCAGTTGCAGAGGTTTTCCAGAGACGCTTTTCAGAGGCTTTATAAAGACTTTTTGATACCCTACTCTTGGCTGTACATTCCATGGCAGCGTCAAGTCTTTTTTTTTATTCTTCTTCTGTGTATTCTTCTTTAATCTTTTTTCTTTAAAAACTCTTGGAAGATCCTTCAAAAAAAAGGTCTTTTTCCAGCCTCAAAGTTCGATTTTCTACAAGGCTGTACATTCCATGGCAGCGTCTATGTTATTTTTTTATAGTTAATCCACGTCATATTCCATTCAAAAACGTCTCTAATATCTGTAGAAACCTTCCCCATTCTCAAAGCTTTAACTCCCCGCTTTGGAAATCCTTTTAAGGCTGTACCTTCCACAGCAGCGCCGCTTTGTTTCTACAAAAATCCCATTTTTTAAGATATTTTTAATCCATATTTCCACATTTTCCACTTCCCTATAGGAGAGGGCATCTCAGGACAGGTTTTCCATCAAAATTCAACATATTTTAACGCATTTTTTCTCTCACTGTAGCTCACAAACTGCACATTCCTCCGCCCCTTTGAGGGCTAAATGGGGGCTACGGGTGGGTGTACAAAGAGGCTGCATTTTTCAGGCGTTGACAAATTTCCAGACAAAAAATAAAACAACAAAAAACGAGAAAACTTTCAACAAAAAAGACAAAAAAAAGAAAAAAGCGTCATCGAGGGATATCGTCGTCATCGTCATCGTCATCGACATCGAATAATCGGAAAATGTCGATGGGTTTAGTAAGTGGCAAGAAGAGTCGTGCCACAGGAGGCGTGGCAGCAGGAAAATTGAAAGCAGGCGACGGGAAAAAGCAGGCAACAAAAAAAAATGGAAATATTTTGAATATTTTCACGTGCATTTGCATAAAACGGAGGGGGGGGGGGGGGCAGGTGGCAAGGACATCCAAGCCTCAGGACTCTCTGAAGCCTTTAGCCCGAAATGCAGCTTCAGCCGCCGCCGCTGCCGCCGCCGCCGCAGCAGCAAAAAGCTTTTTGGCAATTTGCCTTCAAATCGCTTTCGTTTTTTTTTTTCGTCCTTTTTTTGGGGTCCTTTTTTGTTTGTTGTCCCTTTCTGTTGTTGTTGCTCTTTTTTTGTTGTTGGTGTCCTGCCCCGTCAAGTCCACGCCCCTTTCTAACCCAGACAGCTTTAAATAGTTCAGTCTCTGGAATATAAACAGGAATCCAGCTTAATAAATGCAACAAAAAACCGAAAAAAAAACCGAAAAAATACCAAAAAAAAAAAAATACTGAAAAAAATACTGAAAAAAAAATACTGAAAAAAAATACTGAAAAAACAATTGTATTTTTTGGTATTATTTTTTGGAGAGTCCTGCCGGAGACGTAGACCACAAATGTGCCACAATATCTGCTGCTACAAGATGCCACCGCAAAAGGCAACAACTGGCCTTCTATTTTTGTTGCAAGTTCCAAGGACTAGCCAGGACTAGCCAGGACTAGCCAGAATCTAACGCTAAAATATAGCGGGGATATTTACACTCAAAAAAAAAAAAAAAACAATCCAGAACCAAAATCTGGTATTTTTTTGCTGCAACTTTCTGTTTGTTTCTGTTGCTTTTGCCGCTGATAGCTCTTGCCCCATGTGGCAAGATGGCAAGATGGCAATATGGCAAGATAGCAATATGGCAGTATAACAATATGGCAATGTGGCAATGTGGCAATGTGGCGCTGTGGCATGTGGCATGTGGATGAGAGACGACTTTGCTTCTTGTTTATGTGTCTACGACAAGATGCAAGTATATGTGGCAAGCTGGCTAGCTGGTGGCATTGCTTCGGTGAAATGTCTGCTCGTGTGGCACGCATGAGAGAAGATTTCTTTCTGCCTCCATTTCGGGACCATCCCACCGCCCCACCGCCCCACCGCCCCACCGACTGACCCTGAAAACCAATCGCAGCTCTCACTCTAGTTTTGCTTTTTTTTTTTTATGCGTTTTTTTATCTCTTAATTTTGAAATGAATTAAGAAAAATAATTAAGAAAAACCTAAAAAGTGTAGAGCATAAAAAAGTGTAAAAAAAAAGTGTTGAAAAGGGTTACAAAAAATGGTTAAAAAAAAGTGTTGAAAAAGTCTTTGAAAAAAGGTTTTTTTTTGGTATAATTTTTTATCCAAAAGTTGAAGTTCTTCCGAGCTGAGAAGGCAGCAAGAATTTGTTGAAAGCATACACATTGCCACAAAAAACAACAACAACAAACAAGAAGAAGAAAAAACAAACAAGAAGAAGCAACAACAACAACAACAACAACAACAACAAACACATTAAAAGGCAAACAACATGAAACCGGTTGCCTTTTGCATATTTTTTCTTCTTCCTCAGCTTAGCTGCCCCTCTTTTGTGGCACCTCCTCCTCCTCCCGCATACTTCCATTCATTGACTAACCCCCTCCTACTCCTGCATCGACTGCCCCCTCATTGATTACCCCCCCGACCCCATGCAGCGGCAGCTTCCTTTCAAATCTGCTTCGTTTTCTTCTTCAACTTTGGCTTCAATTTTTTAGTTCAACTTTTGCTTCAACTTTTGCTTCAGCTTTGTCCTTCAACTTTTTCTTTCCACTTTATTTTTCAATTTTGTCTTTCAATTTTGTCTTTCAATCTTGTCTTTCAATCTTGACTTTCAATTTTGTCTTACAATCTTGCGTTTCAATTTTTTAGTTCAACTTTTGCTTCAGCTTTGTCCTTCAACTTTTTCTTTCCACTTTATTTTTCAATTTTGTCTTTCAATCCTGTCTTTCAATCTTGTCTTTCAATCTTGTCTTTCAATCTTGTCTTTCAATCTTGTCTTTCAATCTTGTCTTTCAATCTTGTCTTTCAATCTTGTCTTTCAATCTTGTCTTTCAATCTTGTCTTTCAATCTTGTCTTTCAATCTTGTCTTTCAATCTTGTCTTTCAATCTTATCTTTCAATCTTGTCTTTCAATATTGTCTTTCAATCTTGTCTTTCAATCTTGTCTTTCAATCTTGTCTTTCAATCTTGTCTTTCAATCTTGTCTTTCAATCTTGCGTTTCAATTTTTTCTTCAACTTCAACTTCAATGGATCGCCTTTCTGGCTTTCAATCAATTCAATGACTCAATCAAGCGATTTCTTCTCCCCATTTCTCATTCTTCGATCCTCATTCTTCATTCTTCATTCCTGATTCTTCATTCTTGATTCTTCATTCTTGATTCCTGATTCTTCATTCTTTCTTCCTGATTCTTCATTCTTTTTCCTGATTCTTCATTCTTCTTTCTTCATTATTCATTCTTTGCTTTCATTTCTTGGCAGTTCTTCCAACTTTCAGCGGTTTCTTCTCCTCTAATTCTTCTCTTTTGATTCTTCTCTTTTGATTCTTTTCTTTTGATTCTTGTCTTTTGATTCTTCTCTTTTGATTTCTTCCGATTTCTGATCCAAACAAACATTCAATTCTCCATGTTGCTGCCTCATCGCCTCGAATCCAGAATGTTAATGCCACAAAATCGGGGAGGAAAACATAGAATATATCTAGAACCTTGCCTCTGTGGAAACTCTATTAAGTTTTATTTTTTAAATTAATTAATTAATCAAGTTCCCAGCCGCCCAGCCGCATTTTCCCAGCGAAAAATCGCAACAAAAACCACTTCGCGGGGGGACTCATTATTACCATTTTTTATGATTTTTATGCCATAAAGAATTACCACCAAAAGCCAACTCCAAAGCCATCTAAAAAATGAATTGAAAAGCAAAAGCAAAGCAAAAGCATCAGAAAATCGAAATGCCAAACCAGAACTCAAGGCGAGAATAAAAAACTGAGAATAAAAAACGAGAATAAAAAAAAATAAACAAAAGCCAAACAACTCCGATTTGCAACCCTTTTTTTTTCCGCGAAAGCTGCCCCTCCAGCGGGGTGGCAAGATGCAACTTGGAGCACATGTGCCACCAAATTATTCACACCTCCCCTCCAGGTCCAACGCCCCCATTCTCCATTCTCCATTCTCCATTCTCCCTTCTCTAGTCTCCTTTCTACATTCTGCGTTCCCCCACTCGACTTGCAACAGGGGCAGCTCCTCTTCGCCAATCAGCCACGCCCACTCGAGACGCAACAGACCCCCCCCGGAACAGCGAGCTCTGAACACCAAACACCGCATTATTATTTTAATTACACATCAAAAACAACAACAAAAAACAACAAAAAAAAAACCAGCAACAACATGTCTGCAACATGCAACAAGAAAAAACATGCAACAAGAAAAAACATGCAACACATTCAAAAACATTGAAAAACATTCAATTTACAGAAGAGGAAAGCATAAAAAAAGCATAAAAAAAGCATAAAAAAAAATCATAAAAAAAAGCATAAAAAAGCATAAAAATGATTTAATTTAAAATATTTATGCTTCATAAACAATAAAAATAAAAGTGTTTTTGTTAAAAATAACTACTAAAAACATTAAAAAGCATTATTTTTAATTTTAAAACATTAAAAAACATTAATAAACAAACAAAAACATTAAAAAATAATTAAAAAACATTTAAAAACATTAAAAATCATTATAAAAAAATTTAAAATAAAAAAATTTACAATAAAACACATAAAAAAATATTAAAACAAAAAAAAACATTAAAAAAATATTAAAAAAAAACATTAAAAAACATTAAAAAACATAAAAAAAAATTGAAAAACATTAAAAAACATTGAAAAATAATAAAAAAAAAAAAGATTTAAAAAATATTAAAAGCTATTAAAAAACAAAACAAAAAAACCTTAAAACACATTAAAAAAAAAACATTAAAAAAAATGTAAAACCATTTGAAAACATGAAAAAATATTTAAAAAAAAATGAACAAATATTTAAAAACATTCAAAAACAATAAAAAAAACCATTAATAAACATTAAAAACAATAAAAAAAACAATAAAAAGTTCCACAAACTTTGATTTTTGAAAGTAAATTGAAAGGAAATTGAAAGGAAATTCCAGGTTAAGGCTTCCTTCTTTCCATTTCTCTTAAATTTGATTTTTCTCTTAAAGTCGCGGAAATTATTCCTATTTTTATGGCCTTGACTGTTTTTGGAACATATATATCCACATATATATATCCACATATAGGGAGATCTCTGCACGAACACGACTTTAGCAGCAATTTGAAGAGGAAAAGGGAGTGGGAGTGGGAGTGGGAGTTGAAGCTTGCAACTTGCAACTCTCGGAGTCGACTCCCCGCCTCTTGGCACTCTCGAGTGCACTCTCGACTCTCGACGACAACACAAATGCGCCCCCAAATGTGGCAAGGAGCGCCATGGCAGCACACGTGTTGCACCGATTTGGCAACCAAACCTGGCGAGTGCCACACAATTACGTTGCAAGAAAAATTACAGAGGAAAAGAATTAAAAGCAGCTTTTTTTTTTGTTTTTTTTTTTTAAATAAAAAACTAATCTTCTTAGAGGTAAGTCTGGGTGGTGGCGACTCCCCCAAGGTTGCTGCCACAAGACGCGGTTCTAGTTCCCAGAGTTGCCACACGCGGAATGACAACAACAAAAAAAAATGCGGTTTTTCATAAAGAATAAATCGCTTGGCAACAAAACCGCCTAAAAAAATGCCTAAAAAATGGAAGAAAAAAAACGAATCCAAGAATTGAATTCAAGAATTAAGCATTTTTTTTAAGCATTTTTTTAAAGCATTTTTTTTAAACATTTTTTTTAAACATTTTTTTTTAAACATTTTTTTAAACATTTTCCTTTCGATTTCCGATTTGTGGCAAGCTTTTTCTCTGTTATTTTCTTCCTTTTTGTCTCTTTTTTATCTTTATTTTTTATCTTTTTTATAATTTTTGCAAATTTCAGTTGCGAGGCAGATTTTCCTTTTTTTTTATAGTTTTTTTCCTTTTTTTGAGTTTTTTCTTCTTTTTGTTGAGATTTTTTTGTTGAGTTTTTTTCCTTTTTTTGCAGTTTTTTTCTTATTTTTAAGCTTTTTTCCATTTTTCGTAGATTTTTTCCTTTTTTCGTTGATTTTTTCCTATTTTTTTTTTTGAGTATTTTTTATTTGTTGATTTTTTTCCTATTTTTTGTTGAGTTTTCTTTTTTAGTTTTTTTCTTTTCGTGGAGTTTTTTTTCTTTTTTTTTTCGTAGATTTTTTTTTGTTTTATTTTTCCTTTTTTTTCCTTTTTTTCGTTTTTTTGCCGTTTTTTTTATCTCGTCTCAATTGTCTGGGCATTGCTTTGGTTTTATTTCTTGTCTTTTGGCTTCAAATGATTTTTATATTTAGCCGCCGTTGCCGTTGCCGTTGCCGTTGCCGCCGTCTTGCTAGCGTGCCACAAAGCGAAGAAGAAGTCTGCTTTGCCCCAAGAAGTCCACGAAAAAAGCAAAAAAAAAAAAAAAAAGCAAGAAAAAATCTGCGAAAATTAACCAGAAACAGAAACCGAGGCTGGGGCAGTGGCAGGGACAGACAGCAACAGAGGCAGACATTTCGTGTGGCACGATGCAGAGGCAGGCATTGAGATCCGGGGATCTGATTGCAACTTAAATATAGAATTTGCAACAATGCGAACACGGCATCGAAGATGCAGAAGCGAAGAATCAGCGCCAAGAAATCAACAGATTGCTTCGATATTATTTTTTTGATAGTTTCGATAACGATAATTTCGATTGTCGATAGTTTCGATAACGATAATTTCGATTATTGATCGTTTCCATTGTTTCGATTGTTGATAATTTCGATTATTGATAGTTTTGATCGTCAATAGTTTCGATAACGATAATTTCGATTGTTGATAGTTTCGATAACGATAATTGCGATTGTTGATAGTTTCCATTGTTTCGATTGTTGATAATTTCGATTATTGATAGTTTCGATAACGATAATTGCGATTGTCGAAAGTTTCCATTGTTTCGATTGTTGATAATTTCGATTATTGATAGTTTCGATATCGATAATTTCGATTGTTGATAGTTTCCATTGTTTCGATTGTTGATAATTTCGATTATTGATAGTTTCGATAACGATAATTGCGATTGTCGATAGTTTCGATAACGACAATTGCGATTGTCGAAAGTTTCCATTGTTTCGATTGTTGATAATTTCGATTATTGATAGTTTCGATAACGATAATTTCGATTGTTGATAGTTTCTATTGTTTCGATTGTTGATAATTTCGATTATTGATAGTTTTGATCGTCAATAGTTTCGATAACGATAATTTCGATTATTGATAGTTTCGATTAATCAAAGAATGTATCGAAACGCAATCAAAATTCAATAAAAAAAAACGATCAATCAAAGTCGAACAACATTTTTTAAGAATATTTCCATAATCTAATCTAGTTTTATGGCAAATTTTTTTGTTCAATTTTTGATTCAATAAATCGTTATCTCGGAACAGATTTCCCAAGCAATTAATTTCGATTTGTTTGCAACGCATTTGTGGCAAAGATAAAACGCAACTTGCTTTCGATTCTTTCTCATTGTTTCTTCTTGATTGTCGATTGTTTTTTTTTCGCGATAATCGATTCTTTTTGCTTAACAAAAGGTTGAAGATTAGTTAGAATCCTAATTCAAGCTACTAATTCTTAGTCATTCTTTAATTAATTAAAACCTTTGTTCGATAATTGTTCGATAATAAAGCTTCCCGCGGATTAACTTTCATTATTCGCAATTTTTTTTTTTTTGGGAACCCTAACGAGGGGAAAGTGAATACCCCAAGGGATCTACTTGCCACACGACTCGCCGATTGACTAATTAAAAAAGCCAAACAAAAGCCAAACTTTGATGGATTTTTGATTTGATTTGATTTCATTTTTGGCGGCAAAAAAAAGGGAATTTTATGTGGCAGCAACTGTCATTAATGAGCTTCACTGTAGCTCTTGTATTTTTTTTTTTCTCTATATATTCCATTTCTTACATTTCACATTTCATCAATTCGTGACTTTTTTTTTGGCGTTTTTTTTTTTTTTTTGGATTTCGTTAATAATATCGCAGATCCGCGTAATACGAAGCGCCATTCGATACATGCCCCGCGCGCTTTTTTCTGTACTTTTCGTACTTGCAACATCCAGCGATTGATTGAAAGCAAAGAAATGGCGCCTGCAAACTCATCCAATTTGATGGATTCATATCAAATATCATATTTTCATAATTAATCAGCAAAAAAAAAAAATTCACAATTATTCGGAAATATTCACAAATATTCACAATTAATTGAATTTTTTTTAGTATTTTTTCCAATCTTTTGACGAGATTATGATTATGAAAGAAACACATTTTGTATCTGTATCTGAGCCATAAAAGTATCTATGTAAATGTATCTACGTATCTGTATCTACGTATCTGTATCTACGTATCTGTATCTAAACACTAATAGTATCTACGTATCTATGTATCTTTGTATCTATGTATCTTTGTATCTATGTATCTTTGTATCTTTGTATCTATGTATCTTTGTATCTACGTATCTACGTATCTTTGTATCTAAGTATCTCTGTATCTCTGCATCCGTGTGTGTTTTAACTTAACTTGGTAGCTCTCGCTGTTTTGGCCATTTGTTTGCATCAAAAACCATCGTTTTACCATTTTTTACCATCTTTTTTCTTCGTTTTTTTTTTTTGTCGATTCGCGTTTGTATTAATCCAATTTGTTGTTTTTGTTTTTGTTGTTTTTTGATGGGTTATTGTTATTGTTATTGTTGTTGTTGTTCGGGGGTCGTGGGTCGTGGGCAGATGCGGGTGCTAATTCAATTAGCGGCATTAGCCGAGGCGCCCCATTGTTATCGATATTGCAACAGAAAAAGGTTCGGAGTCTCTTATTTTTCGGGGTTTGTTGCAATTTTGATTCTCTCATAAATACAGGTAAATAAATACTTGATAAAAATACTAAAAAAAAAAATGCTTAACTTTGTATTTATTTTCCCTTCAAATTAGTGTCTAAATGTTAAGTTTTAAAAGCAAAAAAATAAAATAAAAAAAATACAGGGAAAAAATACAGGGAAAAATACAGGGAAATTATTGGGGAAAATATGTCCCAATCCGAAAATCGAGAAACTGTAACAAACTGGTCCAGAAACGAGAGCGAAAGGCGGGGAGGAGAAAACAAAAAACAAAAAACTGGAATAAAAAGCAAAGTGCAATGCCAACCGCTTTTTTTTTTTGCCGTAATTTGTGTTTTTCTTTTAGAGGGGGGGGGGGGGGGGGAGCTGTACAGTATGAACTTGTTAAGGGGAACATATGTTCTGTTCTGTGTCTCTTTTTCGCTTCTTTCACTTCTAACTGTGCTTTTTTCTATACTCTTTTCTTTTTAGCTCATTATGTCAGCAGTTTATGGTCACCTGGAGGGGGAGAGAGAAGGCAAGACCCGACACCTATTGGAAATCACTCGCATTGATGGCTGCCCTTTTTGTCATACTTGTAGACCTTTTTTTTTAGACCCCCCTCCCAGCAAATGGATCAGTGGAACACAGAGAAAACCGAACGAAGATGACAAGAAACTATGTTCTGCACTTTCGATTTTAGACTTAGGAAGAGGCGAGACAGCATTAGCAGCGAAAGCAAAACGTCAAAACGTCAAAACGTCTTATCATAATTTACAGTTTCCTAGAATTTTTGCAAAAATATTCCTCAATGAAATGAGAGAAAAAAAAACCTTTTTGTTCAAACAACTGTAACCATTCCAGTTGAGCCTTCCACGCACTTCTTCTTGCGCTCTTTCTCCCACTCCTATAAATACCATCACTGGAAAGGTTGCGCCTGCGCCTTGCGCTTCACACACATGTAAAGCAAGGAGAACATTCAATTTTACTCACCTTCTATTCTCTCCGGGAGAGAGAGCGGAAACGAGAGAGCAGCTGGCGGTGAGAGGATCCTCTGCCTCTATCAAAATCGCTGCCTTTCCAGTGCGTGTGCGCACAGTAACATGGAATTAAACGCTACTTGTTGTTGTTGCCTGTTACTTAGCCAGATGCCTCTTCTTCTTCTTCTGCTTAGCGACTTTGATGCTGCTGTTTTAGCTGGATATTGTTGTTGCTGTAGCTGTGTGTTGTTGTTGTATTGAATCCGGTTTTTTGAATTTCTTTCAACTCGTATTTCTCTTTTCTTATTTTCCCGTGACTCTTTCCTTTCCACAGTTCTGCTGCTTATATTTCCCGAAAAAAACACTTCACTCGAAAAAAAATACAATCTGAGAAATAAATAGGATTTTCTCCTTTCGTTTTTGATGCTATTTTAACGCTATTTTTCTCTTCGATTGATCAAAATGAAATACGCAGATCGGACCGATACGGAGCGATACGGAGATAAAAAAAAGACACTACGACTAGCACACGCGCGCGTAAAACGACGGACAAGCGGCCGCTGGCGATAAGAGAAAATCACGATTTTTTACAATGTACTGCCTTTGAATTATTCTTAGTTTTTTTTTATTAAGCACTTGTTAAAATCTAAACTCCGGCAGCAATCACGTTAAAAATCACGTTGGAAATGCGCCGCGATTCACCGACGCGCTGTGCGTGCATCTACTTCGGCGTTTGAAAATACTGTAAAATACTGTTACGCGGCGGGGTTGTTATTAAGAGACGGCGTCGCTTCTCGTTCGAGGTTGAAGCCGGCCGAACCAACATGTTCGAAGCCCCACAACGTGTTTCGTTTGGGGCTTGTTGGTTGGGGCTGCATGGTACTGATAAAAATTACCTACCACATTTGAATTAAAAAATATTGGAAAAATATATGATTTGATTATATTGAGATATATTATACGGGAATACAATATAATTATTTTGTTGATATAAAATATTACAATTTGGTTATTTGAGAGATAAAATATATTAAGTAAATACTAGATAACATATTTAAATCATTATGTCATCAATATGTGTGGGTAATTTTTTTAAGTGTCATCTATGGTACTGCTCAATCGGTTTGATGTTGCGCTCGACTTCTGCCGGTTGGACTCACCTGGGCAGCCAACATACCTGCGCCTGCGTGCCAGCCTAAAGTAAGCGCAACAGTTTGAAATCTTAGAGCCGGTTCCGGCCATCGAACATGTTCGCTCAAGCCCGAATCTATGTTAAGTTAACAGTGGCTTGAGCTCTGACTCTGGCTCTGGCATTGTAATTAATTATTGGTCAAAAGCAAATAATATAGAAAAAAAACGTAGGAGAGGGTCCACGACCAAGACGAGGGGCTACCAAATATGGCCCCTATAATATTATTTATATAGGCCTAGAGTTCGATTGGCAGCAAGAGCGAGATGACACATAGTTCGAGTGCGTAGTGAGCATTTTAATGAGTTCGATGGCTGTCACCTGTCTCTTTTTTTAATTCCCCTTCTGTTTCATCTCGCCCCCATCACTGTTGTTGCTTTTGCACTTGACTTTGAGTTGTGTAATTAAGCGGCGCAATGCATCCTAATTTGAATTTCCAACTAGTCGCTGGAAGTCGTACAATTTCAATTCGAATGCTGGCCAACGGACTACAGCGACGCTTTCGACCTTCGCGGGGCGGCAATCACAGGGGCCAAGGTCAAGGGCGCACGGGGTCCGCAAAGTGGCCAAAAATATGCTCTCAGTAGTTTCGTTTTTTTCTTTTTTCGGCGCTAATTTTGACCAAAACTTGTCACTTGAGCGGAGTCGAGTGTAAACAAAAAGGCATTGTTTTTTATTTGAAGAAAATAATAAAAAAAAATGTCTAATTTTTTATATTTTTAACTAAATTAACTTGTTTTTATTACTATTTCTTTCCAAATTCCATTCTTTGGCCTTGGCTTTCCAGTTGCTTTTCCCCCTGGAAGCGGGTTTCAATTAAGACTCCGGAAGAGAACCTTTCCAGATAGTTTTTATTTTCTTCTTCTTTTTTTCATGTCATGCTACGCTTGGTGCAGTTATTAAAAACAAAAACAACAGCAACAACGACAGCTCCAAAAATATATAAAACGAATAAAAATAATAAAGCCAGCAAGACAGAAGAATTAACAAGCCAAAGAAGCGTCGAAGAGTAAAATGCAATAGCAACAACAATAACATTAAAGCCAACAGCAGAAAACGGAGCAGAAAAAAAGTGTAAAGAAAATTTTTAAGGAGCCCCATCTCCCCCAAATGAAAGAAAAGGAAAATTAGAACAACTTACAGTGGTTGTCAAATAAATGGGGGGGATTACTAGAGGGGGAAATTAACTAGGAGGGAAATTATGAATAAGAATTTCCCCTGAAAGTAGGGAATTTCATGGGATTTTTGAAGAGTTTTTATTTTTTTCTAATTAATATATAATTAATCTATTTATTTATTTTGTAGGAAACTACCCACTGTGGTCTTAAGCAAATCATGTTAATCGCTCGACGAGTATCAAGAAGAAGAGTAAAAGGCGGACCTTGGGGGGCCAAGTGCAGCGAGGCGTGGCTGAAATGGAACAAGAATGGTCAAGATGGGGAGGGGGGGCCGTTGTGTTTGCCTTACCCCCCTCCCCTCCGCCACACCGTCAACACGCCTCAAGGGAAGTGGGGAAAGCGGATGGAGGCGAGTGCCTGGTCATTGTTTGGACTTTTGCTTTCGGCGATTAAATCGACAGAAAGTGCTGCGAGTGAAAGCCCATCACCGCCGACAGGTGGCGCTAAACGTGGGTTGGGGGATATTCTGAGGAAATTCTAACGATTGAAGGGTATTTTTAGGGTATTTTATGAAATTTTAGGGTGTTTTTTTGGGTATTCTTAGAGTATTTAAGGGTATTTTTAGGGTATTTAATGATCAAATAAGGGTAGTTCGTATAAATCAATGATTCCCCAGCAAGGGTATAAAATACTGGTTTTTTCTGGGAATATTCTAAGGAATTCGATCGATTTCAGGATATTTTTGGGTATTTTCTGATGTAATAAGGGTAGTTCCGAGCAAGGGTATAAAAATACTGGTTTTTTGTAACACATTTTTTCTAGTGCAAGCCAAGAAGAAGAAGGCTGTATAAACAGCTTGGGAAGCCCATTAAAGGCGATGTTTAAGCTGTCAATTACCGTTATGAGCTTGTCTACCTTTGCCCCCTCCTCCATGCACCTCCCCCCCCCCCACCCGCCTCTATATCCTTTCGACTCCTATTAATCCTTATCTGGTCCTGGCCAGGCGCTCTCCTGCATTGACAATTATAATTACTTTAATGATGATTTCAGCTCCAGTTGACTTGTGGTGGCCACAATGAGGGGTGGTGGGTGGTGGGTGGTCGGTGGGGGGGTAATGCAAAAATAAGGGTGGACCTTATATCGGGGGTGCATTCTCTTTTGTTTGTAATCGCTTAAAATGCAATTATACATTCCAGGAGGCGACAGGATCTGTCCGAATGGAAATGAATTTAATTGCAATGCGATGGCGAATCGAATTAAAAAGCCCAAAAAGGACAACAGCCACTAAAAATAATCAGAGTGCGGGAAAAAGAGCAAAAAAAAATCCACACACTGCCACGCCCCACGCCCCATTCACCGCCAACTTTCTCCTCCTCCCGTGGCGAAGCATTCAATTGAATAAATTAATGCAAATTAACCCATTAATGTCTGCCAATTCCAGGCCCCACCAAAAACTCGGCCAGAAGGAAAAAAAATGAACAGCCAAAAAAAGGACAAACAAGTCGATTATTTTGTACCCTGCGATGTCTATATTTTTTGGGATTATCTCTCGATCCGGGAGGGGGGAGTGCTTTTATGGAATTGTGGATTAATATTCCACGAATCTGCATTAAAACCTTCAGAAAAACACGTTTTTTTGGGGGTTTTTTGACGGAACACCTTAATAAATAGGAAAATACTGGTTTTTTATATATTACAGCTAAGGATGTCCATATCTCGGGCAATCCTCAACCGATTCTCAAGCGGAATACCTTAATCGATTCGTGGATCGATTCCCTATGGTTCTGCATCAAAATCTGGAAACAAAATATTTTTTCGATATTTTTCAAATTTTTGTGATGGAACCCCTTGAAAAATCTGAAAATCAAAAAAAATCACTTTTCGCTCCTTTCGATGGCCATATCTTTGGTAGTTCTCATCCGATTCTTAAACAAAGTATAGATTTGGAATCTTGGATCAA
The DNA here is from genome assembly GCA_035047325.1 of Drosophila vallismaia. Classification (NCBI taxonomy): domain Eukaryota; kingdom Metazoa; phylum Arthropoda; class Insecta; order Diptera; family Drosophilidae; genus Drosophila; species Drosophila vallismaia. The sequence goes on along the minus strand of JAWNPU010000025.1, from coordinate 5,144,901 downwards.
TTCCCTATAAATCTGCTTTAAAATCCTGGCAGAAAATATTTTTTCGATTTTTTTCAAAATTTTATGGGCTAACCCCTGTAAAAATGTAAAAAATGTGGATTTTTCGTAATTGACGAGTTCCCTTGTCTATATCTTCGCCGATTTCTTTACGATTCTTAAGCGGAATATCTTAAATAATTTGTGGATTCATTTTCTATAAATCTGCATCTAAATCCTGAGAATTTTTTTTTTTTTTGGATGTTATCGCATTTTTCTGATGGAACCTTTTAAAAAAATACTGGTTTTCTATATATCACCGCTTAGGATGTCTATATCTTTGGCGATTCCTAACCGATCTTAAAGAGGGATACCTTTAAAAAATTGTGGTCTAATTTCCCATTAATTTACATCAAAATCTCTCTAATTTTTACATTAAAATTTCCCTTATTTTTGTCAAAAAATTTAACCATCCTTTTTAGACTATTCAGGCGCAAACCTAATGGAGAATATTTATAAAAAATAATAAATTTAATTAAGATTTAATTAGATTTTAAGAAGTTCTATAAAAAATTGGCTTCTTCTCTGTGCTTTTCGTTTCGTTTGGAAGGGAAATTCTTGGCATTTGGCCACAATTATTCAATTAAAAAATTGCATCCCCAGAGACACTAAAATAATTTACCATCCTCCTTGGCCCCCTCTTGCCACCCGCAACTTTTTTGGCCAAGGATATTTGGGACGATGGGATGGAAGGGGGGAGTGGCAAAAGGGCGTTGGTGCTTCAAAGTAGGCGTGGCTGACAACAATGTTGGCAGCTGCATGGAAAACTTGGGAAACTTTTTAAGTGACTTCTAATAGCGAATTATGATGCAGCCGGCGGAGAGGATGAGGCAAGTTAAGAAAGCTCTAGATGGGAGGAGGGACGAGGAGGAGGGGGAGGGGGGTCTTGGCCAATTTTCAATGCATTGTGGGTGGTCGGGAGGGACGAGAGAGAGGAGAGAGGAGGCGTGGCATGGCGAAAAGTTCACGCTTAAAACTTGACAACGATAACTTCATCGAGGAGTGAAACCCCCAGGAGGGGCGAAGGGGGAGGGTGTGGCAGATGAAAAGCCGCAAGGATACGGAGGGGGATGTTGAGGGGGAGGACACACTTGCCTAAGCCCGAAAGTGAGAGAGAAATTTTAACAAAGTTAGTTAGTTTCTTCCTTCCTTCCGGAGTTCCTTCCTGCTTTCGAGGTTTATCAAGTATGTGGAAAAAACACTGAGAGAAAAAACTACCACAAGAATTTAAACCAAAAAAAAAAAACCTGTATTTTAAACGAGATTTTATTAAAAAGAATTTAAGTTAGGGAAATATATGTTTGTCTTTTTTTTCGCCTTCAAAAATAATGCCTTTTTTTCGCGTGTTTTTTTTTTTTAATGACAAAATGCATTCCGACATAATCATCATCATCGTCATCAGAGCACGCATGTTGCAGTCCCCTCTCCACCCTCTCTCCTCAAACTTTCTGGCAAGATGCCACGCCCCTCCCCACTTTTGACACCGCCCCTGGTGGCAGGGAAAAGTTGCTCGTTTTAATGAATTATGCGTACATTGATAATAATTTCCTGGTTAGCTTCTGCCTTCGCACTGCCTCCGCACTGCCTCCCTCCAAGTTGTTTTTTGGCAATAACCTAAGTGGAACTATTCACCACGCCCCCCTCCTCCATCTACCACGCCCACCTGACGCCTGGAGGCGAAGGCGTGCTGCTGTCTTCGCTAATATAAAAGTTTCCGTGCACTTTTAATAAGGCTGCATTTATGACGACAGCAGCGGGGGGCGGGAGGACGATAAAAAAAAACAACAAGGATATGCCAAGGTGGGTGGTTAAAGTGGGTGTGGCAAGGCACCGCCTCCATCAGCTGCATATGACGACAAGTGTCAAAAAGTCGACAGCAGCCAAGGAAAGTTTTTTTCGGGGCACAAAAAAATAAACTCAAACAAAAAGTCAAGAAAAAAACTTGAAAGCAAAGAAAGGACATCAAGAAAGTCCCAAAAGAAAGGGAAATTTTGAGAGTGACTTGAAACAAATTTAATTATTTATAAATTAAAGTTCTCTCGTTTTTATTTATAATAAAATCTCAACTATAATTCATCTAAAATAATGACCTTTTGGCAATAAATTCTCGATGGCTATAAAAGGAATCTAGTTTGAAGGCCGTAAAAGCCACTGGAATGGTTTCAGTTTTTCGGGTGAACTTATGGGGTTGTCCTTCGGGCAGAATTTCCCAGCCTCCTCACCTATCACCCACCCATTCACCCACCTCATCCCGCTGCCCGCTGCTCGAGGCTTTCCCTGTGGCATTTCCAGCTCCTTGCTCCTCTTCTAATTGAGTTGTTTGCTTGCCAGGATGTTGCTCCTGTTCCTGATTTTATACCCTAACAAAGAGTATTTTTGGTTCTTTCAAAAATTCTTAAAAATTATATAATTTGAAAAAAAATCCCTGTATTTTTTTTAGAGAATATAAAACCAGTATTTTTTATAAAACTATGATATGAATTTATTTCAAAACTATTTAATTTCAATGAAAATCCCTGTATTTCTAGAGCATAAAAACCCAATATTTTATATAAAATCCCCTAAAAGAGCATCAAAACACCGCATCCTTTTCAAAAACTAAATTTCCTTTCTTGTTGTTCCCGGCCCGAGTGCTTTGTGGGGCGTTTTGCATGTAATTGCATTAAATTCGCCTCAAAGGCGGACAGCCTTTGGCCACTGGCCGGCAACGGGCAACCGGCGACTGGCGACTGGCGACTGGGCGGCCCGTACAGTGGAGCCTGCTCCGTGCGGATGCCACTTAAAGGCAAATGCCAAAAGCGTAGAAACAGTCAATGGTATTTTAATAGAGCCTAATGGGCATTTTAATTGCCTGGGCAGGCCACAAAACTGGGTGTGGCCAGCGTGGGCGATAAAAGTAACACCCGCACACCCCTCCCACACATGCATGCACTCGTCGTAGAGAGAAGACAGAGAGCCGAGCTTTATCTTTATGAATATCGCGACACTTTATGAAGGCCCCCGGAACGACATCGGCGATAAAAACACAAAAACGTGTCCACCGCTAAAAATGGAAGAAAAGGAAGAAAGGAGGAAAAAAAAGGGGAGCCTAGTGGTGGAGACATAGGAGTGCGGGGAGGGAGAAAGAGGAGGTGGATGCGGAGGAGACAGTGTCACGTAGCTGACAGACATACAGTTACAGAGACTCCAGCGGCTGATACATGGGCCAGTTGGCGCTTTTGGTTACAGTTTCCCATGCACAGGAAGAAATAGTGAAGAATTTATAATAATAAATAAATAATTTAGTTTTAAAATGTCATTTAAAAAAATAAAATATTTCTAAAACTTTTAATATACATTACCAAAAATACTTCTTTAAATAATTAATAATTTGAATTTTTCTTTTAAAATTTTAACTAATTTCTCAAATAACCAAAAGTAAAAATATATAAAATCTTCACTTACCCTTTAATTTCGAATTTCCCTTTTTAATCTAACTTAAAATTTCTCTCACTGTTTGGTCTCTCAGTTCGGTAATCTGGGTCGCCTTTCTCCTCTTTCTCCCCCATTTTGTCACCTCGATTCGCCGCCTCTTTTGTCTCAGCTTCTGTTCTCGTTCTCGGTCTCGTTCTCGTTCTGTACAGCATTTCTCCTTCTCTTTTTACGGCAATTTTAATTGATAGATTGACCGCGCAAGGCGATTAGTAAAAGGTATGACACAGTTAACACCCGTGATTGATGGATCTGGCTTACGGCTTACGGCTCTATGCTTTGCTATATATAAATTATAAAGTAAACCTCCAGCGAAAGCTACAGATGCAATAAAAAAAAATAAGAAACAAAATATAGAAAGCGACATCGGATTGAAACAGAAGCAAAACTTACTTACCGTTATTAGCTTTTCATGTTTTTTGGTTAGACGATCCTTCGGTTGGTTTTGGCCGTATATTTTCGTTATACAACTTAATGGCCAATAGTGGCAACAAATTGGATGTCATCATCGTCACCTTTAACTGCAAAATGCAGCAGAAACAGCAGAAAATGTTGCCTAACAAAGTAAAGCAAAAGGTGTGAAAAAAGGGGGGTTGACTATGAAATTTTATGGGAAAAATAAATAAAAAAGTAATATTTAATAATATAAAATAATAATTTAAATTCTTTTATCTTTTAAATATAAAATATTTTAGATAAAAACCCCCTTTAACCCCTGTTACTTTTTGGTTGCAAGAAAAATCATTGAACCCACCGAACAGTAGCCACCGGTAGCCAAGTGGCAAGTGGGTTAAGAAAGTGCCAGGCCAGATGCAACACGATGATGAAGATGCTAGGCAGTGCCATGATGATGCAACCTGTTTCCTGATTTCGCCATTCGCCAAAATCCCTCTCCAGCATCCTCTCCTCCTCCCGCTTAATTATAGATATTCGGCGAGGCAGTGACAAGAAGATTTGCGTCGTACCTTTTTCCATTCATGGAGCACCCTTTTCAAGCAAGCAGAGGGAGTGGAAAGAAGAGATTTATCACCCCAAAATCTAACTCTTAAAATGTCCAAACAGGCAAAAGACAATGACAGCAAGCATGCAAGTTTGGAGTTCCCCTTTTGTCGCAGAGCGTTAATGGGAAATTGAAAATCCATTTGCTGATTAATTTCACCAAAAAGCAACGGGAGCACGACTTATCTCGTTGGCGAAAAGAGAAGAACTGATGCCCTTCCAAAATGCGTTGCTTGCAGTCCCCAAATAGCTGTAACTTCTTGGATGCTGCTACCAGGTGTTAACCCTTAGGGGGTTCTAGAGGAACGAATACAATTTGTATTAAATATGATTAGTGTAGTTTTAAAACATTAAAATTAATCATTTATCATTTAATAATACGAAATTAGATAACCTTTAGTAGCTACTAGGATTAAATTATAATTATTATGTATGAAAAGTATTATTATATAAGTTAGTTCCCAATTTAGATTTAATTAAAATATGTTAAAACATACTGATGCGGAGAATAAAGGTTTTTCTTGAAGGGTTAATAGTTTTGACGCCTAGTTTGATCTTGCATTCCGTTCTTATCTTCATGAACAGTGAGAGTAAAGAGCGTATACGTAATATACGGTTAACCGTAGTTTAGCTTGGTTAGTTGTTCTTGTATTTAGGGAACGATTGAAACTTGCATTTTGGGAGAGCAATAAGCGGGAGAGTACAAATGAGCGTATACGTAATATTGCAACTGCAATTTGCGTTAGTTGTTCTTGTAATTTGAAAGCAATATGGAAGTTCAAGGTGGCGGTGGACTTCCATTGCTGCCATTGCTCTCTCAGAGAGTAAGAGAGGATACACGATCAAACGGTATTTGGAATGGGCATTCTTGTTGAATTTCCCTACAAAAAGAATCGATCAAATTCCTAAGCAATATTAAAATACCTCTTGCTAGGGTATCTAAAAAACAAAAAAAAAAAACCAAAAACGAAGCAGCCAGCACAAGAAAAACATTTACGTAAATGAACTTTTTCCTTCTGTTCGGCTACTGTGCTGTTGCTGTTGTTGCTGCTGTTGTTGCTGCTGCTGCTCAGTGCAAAAGTTTTCCATTTTCCGTTTTCAGTTCAGTTCAGTCGAGTTCGTTGTTTGTTTGCTGTTTGTCGCTTCGCTTTTGTCGCTTTGCTTTACAACAACAACAACATATATATCTCGAAAATAAAAAAAAAATTGTTGGTAAAATGTTTTTGCATTCGTTGCTATTTGCTAGTTTCCTAGTTTTTTGGGTGTACGAGTAGTATGTGTTGTTTTTTAAGCCCTCTAACCGTCCTGTCACCTTCCTTCTATTCGAAGGATATTACCAGAGCTTACAAAGCTTAAACTTTTTTTTGGTGGGGGGGTGCTAATATCAAAGTAAATCTATTAGTGAAATCGATTTCTAAAAAAATAAATCAGTTTTTGGGATTGGCTAAAAAGTACCGTTATTATTCTTTGGGATTTGTGAAGGGAAATTTTTAAAAAAAGAGGAAATTTTGAGAGTAATGGAAGGTATTTTTCATAAAATAATGAATATGGATAAGGATTTTTTCAATAAGTTCTATAAAAATAAGATAATTCATAGCTTTTTCTTCTTCTACTAAGAGTAGGGTATTCGCTAGTCGTTAGAAAATCAATTTGTGTGCATGAATATATCTTTTAGTGCATTATTTATCTGGCTTTGGTAGTTACTTTGGAAGTTCCAAGCTCGAATCGCATTCCGAAGGCTGCGAAAGTCGCCAGGACACATGATTTGTCCGGATCTCAGTGTCCTGTCCGCTTGTCTAGCACCTCCTGTGACAGTCCTGCCAGGAGATGTCGCCAGAAACTTGGATTTGTTTTCGTTTCAAATGAATGAGGCTGAGAAACCGAAACAGCAACAATTTGAGGGGGGGAATTCTATCGCATATCTGCAAAAATTCCCTCATCCTTCGTACTTGTTCCTTAGTCCTTGGTCCTCAGTCCTTAGTCCTTAGTTCTCTGTATGCAAAATGCAAAAGTTTAGCCAGTAAATCTTTGCAAGTGGCACATAAACTTTGCCAAAGAAACTTTTTTTCCTAGCGCGAGATCTAGAAAAAAATGATACAGTGCCAGACGAGCTGGGAAAGCGGGGTAAAAGCCAGGGAAAAGCTGTGAGGCGAGTGCCAAGGAAAAGTTTCGCAAAAGGCAAAGAGCATTGCCAAGAGTCGCTTATAGGCCAAAGGAATTGTGATTTATAGCCCGGCAATGATCTGGTGAAAAAAAAAACCGTAAAAAATCGCAGGATAACAGTGGAAAGCAGGACATTCGAGGGGTCAGGTAAGCCTCTGGGCACTTTTATCTTATCGATGATTGTCAAGAATTGGATGGACATTTAATGAGGTCTTCCAAAAGGTCAAAAATTGCATTTTTTTTTTTTAAGATTAAAAAAAACATTAAAAATAATAATCAGAACTAATCGAAAGCTAACCCTTAACCATTGAGCAATGTTCGCAAAATTGCAGGCCTGTTCTGGTTGCCCCTTAACCCTTGACCCCCAGACACCTTTCAGCCCCTTCGATTAAGTGCTGGCAGCTGCAGCTTTTTGGTGGCACCTTTTCGGTTGTCGGTGTCGTAATTAAGTCAGAGTTAGGTTTTAGTTGGAGAGTTGCGCCACCTACTAGATGCCACTCTCAACGAGCCACCAAGGTCTGGCGGTTGTCTGTCATTAAGTCGCCCTGTCAACCACTCGACAAATGAATGAAATGAATGCCTAACGAGTGACAAGCGGCAGTCGGAATAAAAAATCGAGAAGCAACCAAAAAAACTACTTTAAAATGTGGAAAATAGTTGAGGCATAAAACTAAAATGTTTATTAAAAAAAACTTGAAAGAATTCCCATCACGTTAAAGCCTTTTGAAAAAGATTCCCTACTTTTTTTTTTGGCTTTCAAAAGTGTTACAATTCGAAAATGAAAATTCCCATTCCCCCGGACACTTACCAAACCCAAAACCTAAACCCCAATCCAATCTCAATCTCAATCCCAATCTCAAGTAGGTGACCCCGACGTTGCCCGGCAATTGCAACAGATCATCTTCGGCGTCATCATCATCATTAGGCCTTTCGAAGGGGGGTTGACGGGCTTGACCATCACCATAGTTTTGGACTAATTGTCGGATCCGATTTCGACTGCTTTTTCAATGGGCCTGAAAGCAGGGGGTGGGTGGGTGTTAATGTCAGATCCGATTAGGCCCGAAAGTCGAAATAATTGCAGCAGAGATTGGGGGCTTAGAGCTGGGGGCATGGGACTTGGGGCATGAGGCATGGGACTTTTTGATTTGATTAATCTCCCCATGGCTGTCACTCGAAAATGTGTGTTCGATTTGGTATTAGAGATGAATGGTCCTCTAATCAAGTGAAAAGTTTTGGAAGGGGCAATGGGCTTTACGAGTTTTGTAACTTCTTGAAATGTTAGTTGAAGAAATACTGGTTTTTACTTGATATGCCTTTTAAGATTGAAAAATACCTAAAGAAATGATTTTTTTTCCTTAAATTTATGTCTAAAAAGAACCCTCTTTAATTCTAAATAATTTCCCTATAAGATTTATTGTTAAATTTCCTTATAAAGCTAATATATATTTCCCTGATTTGTTTGCAATGTTTGCCATATTTTTTCGCCGGCCTGTCAGTTTGTTGCAACATTAACCCTTGGAATATGACTCCAGCAGCTCCTGCTTCTGCTTCTGCTTTATTTTATCCTGCAAATCTCCCCCCCGCCCCCTACATCCTTCCCCCCTTGTCTGGTGGAAAGTGAAGGATAAATCGCTTTAGCGCTTTCGCATAATTTTCAATATCGCGCCAATAAAAAATCAGCCAAGAGCGAAAAAGTCTGTGGGTGGCGGATGGTGGCGGGAGTGCCGAGGATTGACAGAAATTACATTGAAAATTGGAAAAAATAACCCACCCACCCACAGGATTGCCATTAGCACCTTGCTTACCTGTACTTGCCACACATGCCCCCGTCCCTCATCCCATTTTTTTTGCCTCCTTTTCAGGTGCAAGATTTATGCGCCATGTGTAGATGCTTCTTTATTATTTTTTATTTCCGTTTTTTTTCGGAGCATGGGTTTTAGGGTCCTGGCAATATGCTAAAAATGTGCTTTTGCATCGCATTTTTTTTTCCATTTTCCTGGGAGCCAGCCCCCCCCCTACCAATCCTTCCTCCTCCTCCCAACCCCCCCAAACATGATCATATTTTTCTCGCTTACCATTTTCCTGTTGTTGCTAAAAAGCAATCAAAACTTTTTCATTTACAGACTCCACAGAGGGACAAGAAGAAAGCAGGAATTCATTTACAATTTATTTTTTTAAATTTCATAAAAATCGGGTTTTTTTTTTTATCGATAAAATTGATTTCCCCATCGTTTTCGATTAACTTCTCTGCCAGCCTGTCAATAAAATTCGATTTATTATCGATTGTCTTTGAGTATATTTTGAACTACCGAGTGTAGTTCTCAATCAAAGTTGTTGAATGGAATATCCTGGCTCTCCTGGGCCAAAACTTGGCAACTTGTCTGGCCATGATAGTTTGCCCCTCCCCCCACGCACCACGCCCCACGCCCCACGCCCCACGCCCCACGCCCCACGCCTCTCCTCTATCACCCCTTTCATCCCACCCTTTTCCTATACATATTTATTGTCAATTTTTTGTTTTTGGAAAAATGTTTTGTTTCTGCAGTTTTGCGATGCCACACTTTTTCCGAAACATTGGTGGTGCGGGTGGTGCAATTTATGCGCCCAGGCCGGCAGTTGTGCAACCGCATCCCCACCTTGCCCCACCCTCTGATTTCTAACTCCGCCCCTGGACAAGTGGCCCAGAAAAGCGCGGACTGCCAAACCAACTTCAAACTGGCAATATAAACACATAAATCCTGGGCCACTGATACACACAGATTCCGTTCGAAGGCGCAGGGGGGCGTGGCCCAGTGTCTGTCCAACTTTTACAAAACCCAAAAAAAAAAAAACAAAAAAAAAACCCCCCAAAAAAAGAGGAAAAAAAAGGAACAAGAACTACAGTTAAACGGGGGAATCCCCAACTTTTATCGCAAAAATTTGTGCCACCTTCAAAAATATTATTGGGGCGTCCCTGGGCAGTGGGCGTGGCTTGCTACCTTTTGCCAATTTTTTTTTTGTTGCCTCCAAATTTAGTTTCGTTTTGTGCGAAAAAGGAACTTGTCGATGTTGGACAAAAGTTGAGTTATTGCAAACATGGGAGTAGCTTCCTATTTTTTTCCCTTCTTTTTTTTGTTTGTCTCCCCAAAAAAAAAGGGGGTTTTCAGGGGTTTTTAGGGGTTTTCAGGGATTCCCTGCACATGCATTATGAATTATATATTCCAGAGAATGGCTGCGATGAGCAGACAACAAGCTGTTTGCACTTAAAAGGCTTAAGGTTGCTGTCGGAGTAAAAAAACACATAGAATTTCCCCCTATTTTCTTTTTCTCTTGGGAGGAGATGTTTGAGGCTTTTGGCGAGGTGGTGTGTGGCTTTGTGTGGCATCTACAGCCATGATTGAGTGCAACTAAATCCAGTTTCTAATGCAAAATGATGTATAATCTAAAAGTTCCCAGGAAACCAAAGGAACAAGTGCTTGGCTTTGCTTCAAAGGACCTTCGAAGGAGGTTCACTTTATGTTTAAAGTAAAAGGAAAAAAAAAGAGGAAAGGTCTTCTATAGCTTCACATCCTGATCTATCTATCTTTATATTTTATTCAAGTAGTTTAGGAAAACTTTTGGAATAAACTTTTGACTTTAAGTGCTTGAAGTTTTTACTGGGAAATCAGTTATCTTTTTAGGTTATTTTTTAGGTTTTTCTTACATATTTGTTTGTATCTACAATTAGTTAAATGATTAATCTAATCTATGCCCTTTCCATTACAATTTGATTACCAAAGCAAGGTCACAAAGCTCATCCAGTTATTACACTTTTGGGTAAAATCAAAGCCAAACGAATGCCAACACAAAACCTCAACCCTTTTGGCCCACTTTTGATGGTGCGACTACACCATTAACCAGGCTTAGCCCGGGGTCGGGATTTGTCTCCTCCACGCTCCACTCCCCCCTCACTCTATCTCTCTTACTCACTGTTTTGGCCATTTTACCAAATGGAAAACGTCTGCCCAGAGCCATAATAACAATATCGATGTGCATTTCGGGGCGACGACTGACTCTCCGTAAAAAGAAACCTCTGCCTGTTGTCTGCTGGTGGCGGGGCACTAAATCAATGTTGGAATTGTGTGTATACTCCAAAGGGGGGGGTAGGGAAGAGGGGAAGAGAGTTGCTGCACCTCCCGTTTTGTGGCCCAAAGCGCGCCTCCGGGAGCCGAAAAGGCCGTCAATTTAGTTACCAAACCGAGTCGAATTTCGAAATGCAAACCGGCCAAAAAACCAAACGAAAATGTAATTGACGCGCCCTGCTTAGGAGGATGGCAACGTTTTTGTGAGGATTTTTAGGGCCACCCCTTTTAAAAAGGGGGGGGAGGTACTAAACCATGGGGTGATCGGCCCCATCATCACTTTAAATGTTGATTGTTGGGTTTTGTGGCCTCGAGAGGGGAGTGTCGCGTTTTTCGGCTTTTCCGCTGCCAGCCAACGAATGTTGCAGCAAAGCGCCAGAGCAGCAATGTCGCAATGTTGCAAGGTTGCAAGCTTCATGCTGCACAGGGGGTGCCGGGCGTGCGGCTGTCAATTGAAAAGGTCGTAAACGGGTCAAATCCCGAGCCAAACGTAGTGACTGTGAATATTTTATGGCAAAGTTTAAGGCTTTTCGGATGAGAAATGTTTTCAGGGTTTTAAAAAATAACTATAAAATATTAAAGCTTTAAATTTATTAAAGAAATGTGTACTATTTTAAAGGATATTATTATATATCCAATCCATCAAATATAATTCTTCAATGAAATATAAAAATATCTTAAAGAAACAATTCATTTTTTAAGATCAAATTTCTTGTAGTGAATTTTTCCAACTCATGTACAGTTTGTTTTATTTATGAGCTTGTTTTTTATTAATTTATTTATAGGCATTGTAAAAAGAACCCTTTTTTTTATAGAGAGGCTACCCCTAGTAGGGTATCGTTTTTCCTTTTAATCAAATGACATCGAACTCTGCAGGAGCAAAGGAAGCCAAAAGGAATGGCAGGAGGCAGGAGGCTTTATTAGGGGTGCCACAATTGGTCAGGGGCTGTAAAAGGTGACAGGTGAGAGGTCAGGGGCAGGAGGACAGGAGGACAGGAGGACAGGAGAAGGGCAGGCAAAGGCAGGTAGATTTTGCTTTGTCATCCTGTGCCTTGCTCCGCTCCCCTAATTGATGGTCCTCTGCCGCCGAAAGCAACCCTCCAAAAAGGGAGAATGTGGAATATAAAAGGAAGCTACCCCATGACGCCCCTACCTGACCCTTAACCCCACCATCACCATCACCCGTCCCCCGTGTTTTATTTGAGGGCTTATTTAATGCCTCACTGGCGATGATGCACTGCCCCAGAAAAATTCCAAAAAAAAACTGAAAAAAACGAGAAATAGCAGAGGAGAAAAGGCCAAAGGGTAGCCCCTTTAAAAATGCACATAATTAAAATTTATGAGCAGGTCTTAAATGAAGACATAGACTCTCCACGGGACAGAAAATGCAGAACAATCAAATTAAATACCTGTATTTAAAAAAAAAAGCGGGAAAAAGACCAAACGAAGCTCAAACGAAATGAAATTGTAATGGCAATTTGCAGGGAAATAAAAAAAAAAACTGAAAAGAACATTGGAGAAAAAAAAACAAAGCAGGGAAAAAAAGGACAAATGTTTCAAAAATAATAAATTTTTCCCTATATTTTCCATTAATTCAGCTTTTGAAAAACCAACTTATATCTTCACTTTTTCCTTCAGAAATTTCAAATCCTATTTATTATATTTTAGAATAATTTTTTACAAATAATTTTATATCACAGTGCCATGTCCTGTGCTTTTTTTTTGGTCTCGGCAACACCCAGAAATTTCGCAGGACTTGGCGGGGTGGCGTCTGGGAAAGGTCAAAGTAATTACAAGTAAACAAAGTTAGAGGTCAGCCGGGGGATGGATGGCATGAAATGAAAATAACCAAAGAAACAACCTCCAAATAGACTTGTTTGGGTGCTCAAAAAAAAAAAAGGACCCTGGACAGCAGCAGGAAAAACAAGAAAAAGACTAGAAAAAAATGTTGAGATCAGAGGAAGTTTGCGTGTCCACGTCGCTCCTTGCGGCTTTGCAACCAAAGTTCTTGCATCAATTGGTGGCCATGGCGGAGCTGCAAGCAAGCATCCACCAGGCTGTGGAGTTGCTCGTGATCCCGGCGTCTCTGCTGGCGCTCTGCCTCCTGCAGGTGTCTATCCTGGCGACCGTGACTGTCGCTCCCAGCGCCAGAGGATCCTCCGGCCGTTTGTCTTTTTTGTTCCTTCAACTCGGAAAGTGGCACGGGTTCAAAGAGCAACAATCTCACCTGACGCTCAAAGTCCTGGGACTTTTTCGAAGGACTATCCGAGGGGGGCAAAGGATCCGATCCAACTAGCAAGTTCCGAAACCACTGAAATAATTCATAGATGGCCGAGTTTTTGGACTCCTGCTTCGGCTTTGGATCCTTCTCTTCCTTTTTCTGATCCTGCTGGTCCACCTCCTCGCCACCCCTATGCCGCCGCTCCATGGACAGACCTATATGCATATTATAGAGATCGATAAAAAAGTGCAGCAAGAAGGTACTGTCCATGGAGCTGCCCCGCATCAATTTCGAAACATCCAAGTGCGGATCCAGACCCAGAAATTCCAACGAATCCCGCAACGCTTCGTAGTTCTTTTCCCACAAAATCATGGGATAATCATGGAGATTCTCCAACTTGATACAGCCAGGATAGAGGCTGTGCAGAAGACGACAGTAGACCACGCCGCTGCGTAAATCTTCGAGACTTTCGAAGCTACTCTGGAGCAGGGCATTGACCCATTTCAACAGGATTTCAGGATCCGTGGGCAGGCGACGTGATCGAAAGGCATTGATCACTGAGGAAGAGGATTAAGTTAGAGATAGGATAGAGTTCTTCTAAACTTACTCTCTTCTGGAGGATTTTTTCACAAGAGTCCATGTCTGGTTGTGTTTTTGTGATTGTGACTGTCCCTGATGAAACTATTTTGATGTGTGACTCGAAAAGTAACTCAAACCCCATCAAAAACTAGAATTTTCAGTCAAAGCCTATTTATTTCAACGATATTGCTTTCGTCACTAAAGTTTGTGTCGTGAAAGTTCATTCGTCACTGATATTTTATTCCCAAAATGATGCCTTTTTTTTGCATCAATTTTCCTTTCCCCTGAAAGGTTTCTTTTTCCTAATTTTTTTTTCGTCCATTGGTAAAAAGTAAAATCCCAGCTCAATCGAAGTACTTCCCGGCATTTTTTCCGCCCACTGCCGCTGTCATAAATAACTTGGGCTTTAAGCATTATAAACCGCATCTGCATTGGGACAATTCCTGAGTCTGAGACCACTCCCCAACCATTTCAGCCATTTTCATTGCAGTTTTTAAGCCTGAAAAATCATTTAAATTTTTGCTTTTTTTTCTCGCTTTGGTTCGCTTTTGTTGCCGAATGACTGGCTGGCTGGCTGGATGGCTGGCTGGCTGCCTGGTTGGCTCGTCAAAAAATAAACTTCGAATAAATTTATGCATGCGAGTGAATTTGCAGTACGGAAATTTGTTGCAGTTGCCACTGCCGCAAGTTGAGCCATTTTCGCTGCCATGGAGAAATGGAGAAATGTAGAAAAAGCCGAAAAAAAAACGAGTGGGTGGCATGTGGCATGGTGGCATGGTGGCATGGGGGGTGGCGGAAATGGCAAACAATGAAATGCATTGAAAATTGAAAATCAATGAACTGTTATAATAACTTGCCGCAGAGTCAGAAGCGACATCCAGCACACAAATACCACCACAGATGCAGTTGCAGATACAGATACAAATACAGATACACAGATACACAGATACACAGATACAGTTGCCATACTCACAGATAGACTCGGGTATTCATGGGTGTATGGTATGGATGCTTTCAAGGCATTGAAAACCACCTTCTTTCCGCCCCTAGAAAAATACAGGGAAAATATTTTAGGACCACATTTTGGATGCTAAGACCTTAAAAAGCTAGAATTCCCTTTGAAAACCCCTAAAGAAATGCTTATAAACTTCTTCAAAAACCCCTTGAAACCCCATAAAAATCCAATAAAATATATTTTTTCTCAGTGCATATTATCCTTCCCGCACCATTTCTGCAATTCAGGTCTTGCGCTCGAGCAGCTCGTGCGTGCGGTTCTCTCTCTTCATTAAACATATGTAACGCGTTGGGTTAACAATTGGAAAATATGGCAAAAGGATGAGCCGGCGGCTGAACATGGCCAGAGAATGATGGAGGATGGAATGGATCCTTCGTCCTGGCGCATCCCGAAGCGTCAACTTCGAGTCGGATGCAGCGATTAAAAATTAAATGCCTTCATATTAACAAGCAAGCCGAACGGTCGGTCGTCTCTTTATTTTCATTTCCATTTGTTTTCTTCGGTCGAAAAATGTGCAAAAATTAAAATGGGGGAAAAAGTGGGAAAAAAGTTGGAAAAAAACTGGAAAAAAAACTGGGGAAAAAAAGCTGAGCAACCGGCAGGACAATGGAGCAATGGGAAATCCTTTGGTGCATGTAAAATGCATGAATCGGTGGGCGCCACGTGTGAAATTTATGCACATATGTTGACAGCATTTAAGCGGTAGAAGGAGTCAGGACTCAGGACTCCGGGACTCAGCTTGAGTGCTTCTATTCTCTTCGGTTTCAGGGATTTCTTTAAAAATATTGGACAAAAAAATCTTGGCCAAGGTGGATGGAATTGATGGCTTTACGATTAAATACTTAATATTTAATAATTTATTGTTGTTTTTTTCCCCGGCATCGCCCTGACCCGAAAGGGCCATCAAGTGATGACTGGACATTCCTTGTGCTGGTGCTGGTCTCGGTTTCTCATTAGTCTGTGCCGGAGTGCAAACAAACAGCCACAAAAGCCAAATAATAATGAATAATTAAGCGGACAAACGACCGAACACGGACAACACGACGTAGTGATGACCATTTTGGGTCAATAGAAAATGTAGCCAACATTCTGAATCGTGTCCATCAATTGCCATTTGTCTGGGCCTTCCATTTTTCGAGCCACTTTTGGGGCTGATGTTGTCATCATCGTTTTCACTTAACAAGCATTTCATTAGCCTAATTCCGATGGCTCTGCGATTTCTCGTACTGATTGTTTGAACAGTGTCCTCGTCCAAGGAGTCTCAAGGAATCTTCTCCTCCTTCTCATTCCCCTCCCACACTGATTGATGTTTGCCCTTAATGGTGGCGTAGAGGACGGGGATAACGCGGCGTATGGGTGATATTAGTTCGTTTTCTCTTCTGTCCGAAGCCCTAAAATGAGATTAATACCATTTCCCAGTAATTTATGCGTTGATTGAAAGGCAACCAGAAGGCACAGAAGGAACAAGAAACAAAAAAATAAAGGTCCTGCAAGAAGGACCCCCCACTTAATGGTCGAGTGTGGCATGTGGCGTATGCGTGATATTGGATTTGAACCTATTTGGTGTTTATTAGATTACATTTCGTATTCTCCAAGTCTCTAAGGGTATTGTTCTTTGATTTTTAATTGAAAATGAAGGATAGAAAAAGGTTTCTTTTACATAAGCAGGGAAAACCCATGTGGCGTATGAGTAATATTTTTGTTTTCGTTATTTGTTTTGAATATAAAATCAAGGAATATTGGATAGAAACATAAACTGAATTATAATAAATAAATAAATATGTCTACATACATAGATAATCGATATAGAAATCGTTTAAGGTATCCCGCTTAGGAATTGGTTGAAAATTGGCAAAGATATACCCTTCGCAGGCTGCAATAGTGTCCTCCCCATGGATTTTTTTAACATTTTTAAAAGGAAATCCATCCGATTTTTTTCGATCTTGTAATACACTTGGAAGGATCTTGAATCCCTTATTCCGGAATGGTACTCCGTTTCCCGATCGGTTGCGAAAGGGCTTAAATATTTGCATTTTAGTGTATAAAAATATTGATTTTTGGCCAAGAATCCATGTAAAATTGGCCAATTTTATTTTTCCAATTTCTAGTTTTGACTAAGAGGTGACAATTATACTTCAGTTTGGAAATCTTACGAAAAATTCCCGTTGGGGCCTTCAAATGTTATCCCCAAGTGTTATAATTCTCAACCAGTTCTGGTACGGGGTTTACCTATAAATAGAAGGTCGCTGCATGGAAAAAATTTTTCAAGTGATAGTGAAGTGTTTTTTTTTTGTTTTTTTTTATTACTATTATTAAATAAGCTATAAATGTAATCCCCCCCAAGTTATAATTCTCAACCAGTTCTGGTACGGGGTTTACCTATAAATAGAAGGTCGCTGCATGGAAAAAATTTTTCAAGTGATAGTGAAGTGTTTTTTTTTTTGTTTTTTTTTTGTTATTTTTGTTATTACTATTATTAAATAAGCTATAAATGTAATCCACCCTTGGACCACCCTTGGAGGAGATATGCAGCATCCCGGAGGCGATTTTAAGCTGAATCTTCTGCGCAAAGAGATAGCTCCTTTCAAAAACGATCCCGAAAAGATTATACTCTTTATAGACAGGTGAGAAATATATATAAACCCCAACAAAATATATCTTTCTTTAATATTATTTATATATTTTCAGCTACGATGTGGTAATCACAACTCCTTTATAAGATATTGTGGAAAAGTTCAAGGATTCGGGTGCCGAGAAATTCTGCTGGCCGGACAAGAGCCTGGCCGATGATTCTGCTTTAAAATAAATAAAAAACTTCTCTAAATAATAAATGTAACACGAGGCGTATAAGTAATATTTTTCCTAAACCTTCGAATAATGTCTTCAAATTCAAGAAAATTAATAGAATAATTAAAAGTGCTTCAAATTAAATGTAATTCAATGTTTTAAAGCTCATTTAGAAATGGGAAATCTTTCTTTCTTAATTTTTTCTCAACCCACATGGCGTATGAGCAATATTTTTGCCCAACTTATTACCAGCTTGTTGTTAATGAAGCTGATGAGCCAACTGAAAACTGTTGTTGGCCAATCAGAGTGGTAACAAGTGAAGAAGCACTCTTGGGAAATTCAACTCCTTTAACCGAACTCTATTAGCGGCAACAAATTACTCAAGAGACTGCTAAGTGCTTGGAAGAGATACTCTACTTACTGGTTAGTTTATTTTCCAAGTTAGTAAGATTTTAATTAAGGAAAAGATATTTCTTTGTCGTTTAATATTTGGTTTAAAATATATTAAAGTATAAAACTAGTTTTTGGCTTAATAAAAAACATTGGGGAGAGTACTTTGTGTTGTCATTTGTATTCCCTTGTTGCCAATTGAAATATCTTTGAATCAATCACGAAGGCTTTGGCCAGGAAGGACCCCTGGGTGGCAGCTCCCCTCCGCTACAAAAAAATAACACCACCTGGTTTGGAAAATTCCCAGGTGGAAAGCTGCCTCCGGAGGATTCTTTGCATTCTGCTTTGTATTTCCTGTGGCAATGTCTGTGGTCAGGCAGCTCCCTCTCCCTCTCCATCTCTTTCGCTTTCTGTTTGTGTCCTGCATACAAATGTATGTCCTTGCAGGACATCCCCCCACCACCTTTCGCTTCTTCATTCATTTTTCCGGCTTTTGCAGCTGGCGACATTTCCTTGTTCGCGCAAATAAAATGCAAACAATGCTTGTTTCATTTGCGTAATAAAATATTTATACAGGTATTTAGTTGGCCACGAGGCAGCAGTGAAAAATTAAGTAAAACACCGAAAAAACAGGGCGTCACAAAGAGGCAACAAAAAGTGGCAACAAAAAGTGGCAGCCAGAAGAGAAAGGTGGAAGAATTTAAACAAGGTTTCTTCCACAAAAGGCGACGAGAAACAAAAAACGTCTAGACATCATTTCTCAATTGTTTGGCTTGTCAGGGAAGGTTCTTCTTCGCTTTTTAAACATTTTAAAGAGTTGGCGAGGAGAAGTCTTGAAAAATAACTTAATAAATGGGATATTCTTAATATCCTTTGGCAGCTGGTACACTGCATTTGATTGCCTGTGGCTGACCACAAATATTTGCAGCCACAGGACCCCGCCAAAAGGATATATGTATCCTTGAAGCCGCAAGCACATGCCAATCATTATTGGCCAATCGCGGGTTAAGCAAATAATTTACATATTTCAACTTTAATTTGAACCAAAAGCATGTTGAAAATAAAAAATATAGAATAATTATTTATAATATTAAATAATATAATACTTGTTTAATAATTTAAAGTAAAATAATAATAATAACGAATGTAAAATCTGTTCATTTTTTTCTCTCTTAAATTCTTTAACCTAATTTAAATATTAATGGAGTTTTTTTATATTTCATTTTGGTTTGAATTACATTTTTGTTGCACTTTTTGTTTCTTTGCGAGAAGCTCTAATTGCTTTATTATGTGAAAGGAAATCGCTTTCATTCAAAAATAACAATGTAAAATGTAAATTTATATTCGATGGCCTAGAAGTAAAAAAAAAAACATGTTTAAAATGAAACACAAATATGATGGCTTTGTCAGAGACTGAGAATTGATTTCAGAATCGCTTCAGAGCCTAGAAAATCCTTGAAAATGATTTCTACTTTCATTGATTAATTTCTGTATATTTCCCTGTATTTTTCATGGCTTGGTCTAAATATTTTTTGTGCAACTTGCAGCCTGTGCTGTGAAGCCTCTGCCCCTGCGGCCTCTGAATGTTGCTCACGTTGCGGTTGCAACTCCGACGTGCTTTATCGCATTCAGACGCTAATTAATCTGCAACGCCTGCTTATTTCTGCTGCATTGTTGTGGCTTCTGCATCTTCGTGACCTCCGCCTGGAAAACCCAACCACCTCCTCCTACTCCACACCATTTTTTGACACGTTTTTTTGTACAAAAAACAAAACGGAAATTCTTTTTTTTTTTTGGCCACAAGTGAGATTCGTTTTTACATAATTTGATGGGTGCGCTGTTTCTTTTTTTTTTGTCTATTTATTTTTAAGCCAAGTAAGCAAATATTTAAAGGAGGATGGAGGTGGAGGGATCGAGGGGTGTTAGCCATAATCCTAACTAGCCGTGGCACACAAAAAGCGCATTTTAATGTGCGGTCAACAGTCAGACAATGTCTAAATTCGAAATGTCAGCATTGTCAACAAAAACGAATGAAAAACCTGACAGCCAGTGACAGAAAAACAACAGCATCTAAATGCTTGTTTTCTTTTTTTTTTTTTTTTTTTGTTAACAACAATTAACGTTGGATTGGATTTTATTATATCAACAATAATAACAATAATAATTTCACGAAAATATAATATGGCAAAGCTCTCTGCTAGTCGAGACGATTTTGGTCAAACGATTTTTGTGTGAATCCAAAATCTAAACCAAAAACGCCTTGGCCCCGACCCGGACCCGGACCCGAACCCGGACCCAAGCCCAGACCCGGACTCTGGCGACCTCCTCTGGCGGGTCAAGAAGCTCGGAAATCTTGCAAAGCCTAGATGTTAAAGCCTACTCATCCAAAGGCCTGCTCATGGAGGGCCAATCATGACTTGGCCAAAAATATATTCGTAATTCTCTGGACCTTGACCCACTGCAGGGTAGATAGTTCTTCTTCTAAAAAGAGGCTTAACTTCTAAATGGCTTCGATGAGGCAGCGAAAAATATACCCAAGGCCGGGAAAATAAACAAAAATACTAATCACAAGGTAATGAATAGTCAAGCCAAAAGAAAAAAGTGAAATTGAAAGCAATTATTTACAAAATTAATATCAAAAAAAGAACAACAAAGAACCAAACTCATTAGAAGATTGTAATTTCTCCCACAGCAGCTTTCATGCTCTCTCTTTCACTTCTACTACTTCCTTTCTCTTTCTAGACAAACTTTTTTCCCTTAAACACAAATGGTAGACATACAGGACCCATTACATGTCCCCAAGAAGACGCCAAACAAGAAAGTTAAAGCCTCAACACGCGAAGTTTAAAGAAACTGAAGCCGAGTCAGAGCTAAACCCGAAAAATTGTCAACGCGAATTACTGGCACATTTTCAGGACATTGCAGGATGTGCCACTCCCTCCCCCTACCCAGGGAACACCAAAAACAAACAAAAAAAAAACAGAAGAGGGAGTGGCTAGAAGAGTTGGTAAGGCGTTCGGTAAGCGAGCTGGTAAGGGAGATCCCAAGGAGATGGCGGCAAAGGGTAGGGAGCCAGGTAAGGTGCTAGGTAAGGGGTAAGAAAGTACGAATCCAGGGTGCATGCCCCACTGCCAGCATTGATAGTAATTGCAAGCAGCATGCACAATTGCAGCTCCCTTGGCAGCTTACGAGGCACCAGGAACCAGGAACGAGGAACGAGAAACGAGACGCGTAATAAATCCATAATCCGAGGCGACAATTTGAATCATTGCGCTGTAAATGCGTTGTGCTTTCCAGGGATGTGCTGTGTGCCCTAAAAAGTCCTGCAAAGTGGGTGTCCCAACTCGCCAACCTCCTTCTATATCCTTTTAGGGGGTGATCTGGGGTCACAGCTGCAGGCATTCGAGCAGCAAAGACAAGACAAGACAGTTGCAGAGCTCCTTCTTCGTCCTTGCTGGCCTTTGTTTTATTGCATTTCACTTTGTCTGGCTTTGGCTCAGGCTAAGTGATGGCACAACTCGATACTATCGAAAGCCGAGCGATAGTATCGCTTAAATCACAAACAAAACTTCAAGCAGAACTTTGTATCCTAAAAATTACTTTCAAGTTTTTAAGCTTTGTGAAAAAGTCTTAATTTTGATGTTAATCTAAAATATAATGGATTAATATATAAGAAATATAAAATATAATATTTAAAAATTAATTTCTATAAGTTCCTTCTCCAACTTTCAGTTTGACGCCAAACTCATGGCTTTCCTCTTAACCCTCCAGAGCTCCGCCCACTCGTTTGTCGCCCTCTGAAAATTGCATTTCATGCTCCATCCATCCCCGCCCGCAGGACACCCTGAATCCTGGCATCCTTAACCCTCTGTGTGTTTGTCTTTGCCTTAGCAGTTAAAACAATCATAATAAAAACAAAATCCAAGCGCACAAATGCTTCTCCTTCTCGGCGGTCCAAAATCCCCAAGAAGAAATGTCAACATTTGCCAGCCAAGTGCACTTGCTCTGAGTTAAGGGAATCGTAAAAAAAAGTCAGCTATATATATATATTATAGATATATATTATTATAGAAATATATATACATATATAGAAAGATATATAGACTAAAAGAGAAAGGAGGCTGGAGAGAAGAAAGAGGCTGCCTGTCTCCGGGGACTTGTCTGTCGGCTTTGAGGCAGTTATCTTGATCACAGCCAAACAATCGATTCAATTTGAAGTTAATGAAGTCCTGGAAACCGGCAAGGATAGCCGAAAGCCGAAAGAAAATAAAATAGAAACTAAAACCAAAACCAAAACCCAACCAAAAACCTCAACTAAAGTCTTTGACAAAAGAGAAGCCAATAAAACAGGACATAAAAGCTTGAATTAAAAGCCAAGAAATCGCTAAAGAATTATATTAATTTCGTTTCTATTCCTTGCCAGTCCTTGTCATGTATAACCTGTTCATAAAAGGACCTAAAGGTCCGTATCCTTGTAGCAAATGGAGACAAACAACTCGGACTCGGACACTTGGGCCCAAACCAAAATCCATAATCCATAAAGACACAAAACGGACGCTTGGCCACGCCTCCTTTTTAGCTGTCAATTGCCGTTAGGAGCAAGGACATGAAGGACATTGGTAGGAGCAGGGGAAATACATATTCCGTATCCGGACAAGAGGCGAACATGTCATATGGAAATACTCGAACGAGTCCCCAGGCCAAAAACGCCCATCGCCGGCTAATTATATGACTATCAGGCTAATAAAGGGCGGACGGCGGAGAGGTCCTTGGTTGTAGGTCCTTAGTCCTTGGTCCTTGGTCGTTGTCACTTGTTCTGAGTAACTGAATAAGTCATGTCTATGGTGTGGTTACCTTTGGCCCGTCGGGGAGAAAGTTTCTTAGACAGACAGAGCGAGAGTTCAATGAACGTTGGCACGATATGTCAATCAGGTGTCCTTGCTTGTCCTGTTTTTGTCCTGGCATATCCTAGTCATATCCCTGCCATATCCCAGTCATATCCTTGCCATATATATCCTTCCTCCCGTTTCTGTGTCACGTTCATTTGGCATCGCCCGAGCAGGCATCCGATGCGACATCCTGGCCAAACATCTCGGCCAGATACGTGTTTGCCAAATTGTTGGCCATAATTCGGAGCTGCATTAATTAAATGCAATAATTCCCAGGATACGTACAGAATCGTATGCAAATGCCAACTTGGCCAATAAACCACGAAAATCCACTTCATATCGGATTATATAGGTACAAGGCTTTCGGTTAAATGCTATTTTCATTTAAAATAACTTTTTGCGATAAAGAGAAATATATAGTTAATGGAAATGTTTTAGGTTTCAAAATGGAAGAGTTTCCTTTTGGTTATCCTTTAACACTAAAAACAACTTAAAGCTGAAAACAGACGCCACGTCAAAGCTCTTGGAAAATCACTTAGCAAGGCGCTACTTTTCCGACTCCAAGGATACGTACATTTATCCTTTTTCGGTTTTCACGTTTCGTTTGCTAACCAAAATCAAGCCGCAGCCGACTATTTTGTATACGCAAATAAAGGTAAATAAATTGAAATTCGTCAGCGCCCTCGAATCTATATATAGAGAGTCCTGTATCCCTGTATCCTTGTGCATACAACACGCATGTAAATCGACGCTTTACATCACAAATGCCACCTGTGGGGCGCCACCAACCACCCAATTTTTTGTCGAAGGGGATGGGATGGGGAGTAGTTGGCAGCTTAAAGGTAAATTTTATTTTTTTATCTTCCTTTTTTTTTTGAGTGTGCAGAGTTTATTGGTTACAGCGAACCTTTGGCTTTCGGATTTATTTATTGAAATGTATGCTTTCTGGTCGAAAAAAAATTATATATTTTATATTTTAATTAAACCAAAAATACATAAAGCAAACGAAAGTTAAATGAATATTAAATTTGTTTAAAGGTTTCGCGATTTAAAAGGTTCATATCAAAGCTTTGCTTTTGTAAAAATGTTAAGTAAATAATTTCCCAGTATTTTTTTCGGTCTTTAAAAAATTACCTGAATTTTGTGTAGGTTCCATACTTAAGAATTGTTTTCTTTATCTTTTAGAATGCTGAAAATATACAAAAATTGCGATATTTCAAAAAACGATTCAAACAAAAATTAAAGACTAGAAAGTAAATATTAAAAGTTTTCAAAGAGTAACTGGAAGTCGTATTTCTGTTCGCACACTTTCTGGTTTTCCTTTTTATATTTTTTTTATATGTGAGAAGACTTTTGGCAATTGTTATCCTTGAAATGTGCGGCGTATTCCCCATTTTCCAACCTGAAATCCACCACCCCAAAAACCACCATCCTTTCGTTTCCCCATTTCACTTTGCATATTTACAGATTTTTTTTTTTTTTTTTTTTGGCTTTTTATTCGTTTTATTTTATTGGCAATTCCATTGTTAAACATCCAGACATCCAGCTCATCCACAAATCCCTCCCCATCCAAAAATACGACTCCAGATCGTGTCCCAAATCGATATCCAGTGGCTTCTCCTCCTTGTTCACTCATTAGCCATATTAAAGTAGTTAATACCTTTGCCAAAGAACCAAAAAGAACAGAATTAAATTGAATGTCATAAATCTATTGGTGGAGCTTTTATGGCCTCCTTCTGGCCCTGGCACTTGACCTTTTCTCGATCGGAGTGGCGGTTCTTGGAGGTTAAAATAAATATAAAACATTAAGGACATAAAAACCAATCGAATGGAATGCCAAGGCACCCCCAGGGGCAGCCTCCATCCCCCCCCCCCCACTACCTGCCACCTGCCACATGCCACCAAAAATAGTCGCAACAATAAAATGCCAACTGCCAATAAACGTCTATAAATCAAACAATTGAGCGCGGCCAAGTTTGTGACGGCGTTCGCCAAATAAGTCCAATGCTCCACGTCGACTGCCCGCTGTCCAATATATCGAATGTCCCCTGTCCCTGTCCAGTGTCCGATGCCCCCTTGGACCCCCCTTTTCGATTTGACCCCCAACAAAGAGCAACTACTTTTCGGAACATCAAAAAAAAGACGGCAGACAAAGAAAATCCAGAGCGGCATCGATTAATAGGCAGTTGAGGCGAAAAAGTAGCCACACAATGTTGCAAGTTGCAACTTTTGTCGTAAAAGGATTTTATTGCAGAATGATTTGAAATTGATCCACAAATTGATAGAGATATTCCGCTCAAAAATCGGATAAGCATTGGCTAAGATATTGGCATTCCCAAAGCTCATAAGGGAAAACCGAGAATTTTAATAAGGGATCCATCAAAAAAATTTGAAAAAAAATCGAAAAAATATTTTCTGCCAAGATTTTAATGCAGATTTATAGGGAATTGATCCAAGATTCCAAATCTATACTTGGTTCAAAAATCGGATGAAAACTGCCAAAGATATGGCCTGCGAAAGGGGCGAAAAGTGATTTTTCTCGATTTTCAGATTTTTCAAGGGGTTCCATCAGCAAAATTTGAAAAAAATCGAAAAAATATTTTCTGCCAGGATTTTAATGCAGATTTATAGGGAATCGTATAAAGATTCCAAATCTATACTTTGTTTAAGAATCGGATGAAAACTGCCAAAGATATGGCCATCGAAAGGAGCGAAAAGTGATTTTTCTCGATTTTCACATTTTTTAAGGGGTTCCATCGGAAAAATTTGAAAAAAATTGAAAAAATATTTTCTGCCAGGATTTTAATGCAGATTTATATGGAATTGATCCAAGATTCCAAATCTATACTTGGTTTAAGAATCGAGTAAAAACTGCCAAAGATATGGCCATCGAAAGGAGCGAAAAGTGATTTTTCTCGATTTTCACATTTTTCGAGGGGATCCATCAGAAAAATTTGTAAAAAATCGAAAAAATATTTTCTGCCAGGATTTTAATGCAGATTAATAGGGAATTGAATCGAGATTCCAAATCTATACTTGGTTTAAGAATCGGATAAAAACTGCCAAAGATATGGCCTTCGAAAGGGGCGAAAAGTGATTTTTCTCGATTTTCACATTTTTCTAGGGGTTCCATCAGAAAAATTTGAAAAAAATCGAAAAAATATTTTGTGGCAGGAATTTGATGCAGATTTATAGGGAATTGATCCAAGATTCCAAATCTATACTTGGTTTTAGAATCGGGTAAAAACTACCAAAGATATGGCCATCGAAAGGAGCGAAAAGTGATTTTTCTCGATTCTCGAAAGTCATCTCTTCCAATAAACTTGCCAATAAATGACACCCCAAGAAGTTATCTCCAAGGCCACTGAAAAAAAAAACCCATAAAACCCATAATGATACATCGTGAATGTCTGGTTTAATACACATACATCCGTTTATATATATTTTCTCATCTCAGTAAGAGCAACGTTAAAATTTATAGCGTGACAACGTGTGTGGGTGAGAGAAAAGGGTTAGAGGTTAACTGAGAATTTTGGCATCCAGTCGATGGTAAATGCATACCGTGGATGGTGTATAATGTGGCCGAAAGGTTGAGAAGTTATTACGATTGGTTCTGGTGTAAAAAATACCGAAAGTATCCAATCTGGCGATGATCTGGCGATGGTTTTGACCTGGCACGGGGTTTCATCACGGCGTCACATTGATTGATCGTAATAGTGATCGTGATCGTGATCGTGATCGTGATTGACTAAAATAAGAGACGGGGTATGCGATATCTTGTTGTGGTTAAATCATAAATTGTTAAATCCTTGCTATTGTGACTATTCTATGTCTGAGTGTCCTGTCCTGATGATGAGTCGCGATATGTTACATCGATATAAGCAATTACATGGTATAGATCGACTTGACAGTAGATCCTTGCTTCACCATGGTGTCCTTGTGCAGCTGATACTGCAACACATAGGCGCTCTCCATGCGCAGCCCTTCGCGCAGTTTCCGTCCAATCTCCAATGCGGCTGCCTCGTTACCACCATCGGCTGTCCAGATCGATATCTTGTTGGACTTGCCGCGGATATTGACGACGGCGCCGCACAGCTCGTCAGAATGCTCACAAGACTCGCCGATCAAACAGAGCATAGTGTCCAACCAAAAGTTGTCCAGATCAGATTTGGTATTCTTGTTAAGACTAATGACCCAGCGTCCGCCATGGACATTCGCCTCGTCCTCCCACATCGGCCGGATGCCCTTCTTGAAGAGGCAATAATCGCTGCCCATCTTGATCTCTGACGGCGGCTTGATGTGATTCACCAGGCTCCAGAAGTTCTCCACGGTATCGAAGCTGGTGACCTCGTGGAGCATGTCCTCCCAGGTCTTGCTGCGATCGTTCTCCAAATACCACAACGTCCAGCGGCTATTGAGTGGATGATGGGGCTCCCGTGGCTCATTAATGGGTATCATCGGGCCAGGCTGTTGCAATGGGACCATGTCTCCCAGCTCGCTGATGGCATCGCTTGGCGGTTCAACTTCGGCCACCTCAAGGGGCATCATCTCGTCGAGGCCAGCTACTTGGCCGGGCTCGGTGACTAGCTCCATGGTGTCGAGTTTATTCGGGACGAGTTCATCGGTGACCTCTGGGGTGACCTCTTGGGCTATCTCCTGGGCGACCTCCTGGGGAACTTCCTGGATCGGATTCGGATTCAATGGTGATGGCAAAGTCTCCTTCTTCATCTCGCTGAACATGATCTCTGACATCATTTTCTTTTCGGGAACAATTTTGTTGTTATCCTTGGATTTGCCTGTAGCCTTTGTTGGTTGATTGCTTGGCTTCTTGTTATCCTTGGAGCTAACGCTAGCATTGCTCGAAACACTGGGGCTGCGTGGGAGTGGATTCTTCAGAAGCTTCTTGCTGGTCTTGTTCTTGATCTTGTTATTCTTGCCCTGCTGCTTTGAATTCTCCGAGGCGGCTGGAGCGGCCGCAGACGTCGGCGGATTGGCCCCCTTCTTGGGGTTCACATTCTTCTGGCCCTTCTCCTTTGGGGCAACACCAGCGGCGGCAGCAGTTCCTGCCACACCAGCACTAGCACCAGCTTGACCAGCTTTACCTTTCAACGATTCGGTGGCGACTTCATCGTCCTTATTGCCATTATTGCTACCGGATGAACAGCTCTTAAACATTGTCTTTGGATTGGCGAAGTTCTTCATCAAGGAAAAATTATTGGGAAACATTGCGACGGCTTCTGGTTAAAAAAAAAAAAATTTACACAAAATTGAAAATTATATAATATCCAAAAAAAAAAATTTATTGTGTGTTGTTCGGAACGAACCTTAGCTCCTGAAAAACTTGTACTTTAACTAAAAACTGGTGTAGCTGCGGTGTTTCTCAAATGCCTGACGTGTCGATGAGCTGTGTTCTTTTTGGGGCGAAATCTAAACTCGAAATAAATCTACAGGCCTCCCGTCTAGCGAATGTAAACTCCAAAACTAACTAGATTGATGCTTTTTAATCTGAAGTTTTTACTTTTCGATGTGCTCGAAGTTTTCTGTGTGAATGTTCTTTAAGAGTTGCCACCTTAATTTTAAAGCTACCTCCTCCTCGTTCTCTTCCTCTTTTAAACTGCATATTTGCAAGTCCTGTGTAAATACTCGTATCGATATAATACGATACAACACTGAACACTGTGGGGCATGCCACTAATGAGATCCATTGGATTTGGCCCGCCGCTGCCGTGCAAGATGGACATCAATGGACAACGACGTGAGCTCTTTTGCCAGAACGTGAGAGAAATTTGGTGGAAATTTTCACTTTAGAAAGGGGGGGGACGAGAGGAAGCAAATCATTCCAAGGCACGAACACGGACACTTCCACAGACCAGGGACCGAGGAACGTGTGCCAAGAAGTTGGCCAACTCGGGAAACAAATATTTACACACACACACACCCCCGGACTTGGCGACTTCGAGTGGGTGTGACACACCCGAAAAAAAAGGAAAATAAAAAAGGAGAAAGGGGGAAGGGGGAAGTTTTCAAGGATTCAAGAGACCAGGACCAAACACATCACGCATTTCTTATTAGCCTGCACTTTTGGGTCAGGAAGAAATCCAAGTTTTTTTTTTCTGGAAACTGGAAACTTATTACGATTCGATGAAATGGAAAAGCACAAAACCGAAACCGAAATATAACTAAAAACAAAGTATACCCTAGAGAAATATTTAGTTTAATCATTGAATTCTTATATTTAACTTTAAAAACTTTGACTTTAAAAGGATAATCATGTTTTAACTACAATATTAATCTAAAACATTTTTCTCTCAATATACCCCATTTAAGAGAAAGCAAAGTGGAACTCTAACTAATGGCAACATTTTTTTGTTTGCTCGTTTCGAATGTTATTGAGGCAGGTCCTTTGAAAAAGGAAAAAAAAAAAAGCAAACTTTCATTTGGCTTTGGCTGTCATAAGTTTAAATGGAGGCCAAAAGAGGCAAAGAGCTGGCATTGAGCATTGAATGAAAAATATCACAGTCCCGAGTCGAGAGTCCAGAGTTCAGGACTCGAAATCAAAATCGAAATCGAAATCTCTGTATTTGAGATGAGGGTAAATATTTGTCCGGGGCCAGTAAGACCTTTGACCGGACTTTCCACTAAAGAATTTATGACACTTTTCGTTTTTTTTTTTTTTTCTACACTCTGACCCATATATATTTTTTAATGGGGAATCTGTGTCTTGATCCCGTACATTCCCTCCATACAGTTAACACTCAAAAGAAGAGAAGGGTCTGGTGGCCAGGGTCGGGTCCAGGCCCCCATAAGAAATGCTAAAACATTGCACAACAAACGCAGCAGCGAGCAGTGAGCAGTGAGCAGCTTGTGCCAGATTTGCCTTTTTTAAAAGGCGCTCGGGGATCTCCACAAAGGCAAAAGTATCCTCCATCCTTGTACATTTACAAATGCGCTTTTAACTTAAATGACAGGCCATTGGGGGGACGGCCAAAGGCTGGGGTTGGAGCTCTACAAGAAGCCAAAACTGAAACAGAAACGGAAACCGAGAAAGGTGTACAGTTTGAGAAAATATTTGTCCCAAGTCCCAAGTCTCAAATAATTCAAAAAAAATTACCGTGTAATGTACGGCTCTTTTTAAAGATTTCAAACTCCTTTCTATTTATTTCTAACAGTGCATTTTGCTCACTTTTCCATTTTCTTGGCTTGGAGAAGAGAAACGCATTGCCATTTTTTATTCGAAAACCCCCGTAATACCCACCTTCCCATACCTCCCACCAATTTGATGTAAATATTGTATTAGTCGGGACCAAAGTGTTGAGTAAATTTATTGGCAGCACATAAATCGAGGACTCGCCCTCAATGGGTTGTCATCCATTGAAAAATTAAGCACTCCAAAGGTAAATACACACTCGAATTGTAACAGAAGGCGAAAGGTAGGTTTATTCGTACGTAGAAAATCGTGGCCTTCAGTTCCATTCATTTGGTTCAAAAGTTCAAAGTTGAAAATTGCAAATTGCAAAAGGAAAAATGGCGAATGGCAAATGTACGAGTAGAATGGCAAAAATTGAAGGCAAGTTTAGAGTTTCGTTTTGTGGCTGAAAGTCTTTTACTTCCTGTGTGTGTTTTTTTTTAAAAACAGAAAAAAACTAAAAAAACAAAACTGATGTAAATGCAAAAATGCTGTTGCCCCACCATAGTCCTGGCCCCTGTTTTTCGGGAGCCATGCCAATTTTAATTAACAAAAAACATGGTCAGTTCCCTGTTGCGTTTGTTTCGTTGTGTGTTGTGTGTTGTGTGTTGTGTACGCCTCTGTTCTGTGTTCTCTATTGTTTTGTTTGGTTTTGTATTGTTTTGTTTTGTTTTGTTTTGGCTAGTTTGAACTTTGTTCTCCTGTAGGAGGAGGAGGAGGAGTTATAGGATAGAAGTATAGAAGCATAGGGTTTCCCCCCGAATCCGCTCAATTAACTGCAATTCGCAGCATACTTTCAGGGTCCACTTAAATGGCCAAGAGGCACAGTCGAGGTCCAGTCGAGAATTAATAGACCATCTAATTGGCCAAAAAACTCACTTACGTTCTTCTTATTCTTCACACTTGTTGTGTATTGCCAGATATTGTCACTAACTTTTCCGAAAATAAAAACTTAAAACTCAAACACTTCTTCTTGACCAAAAAAAAAATACTCGAAAGCCGCGTTTTACAAATTTGTGAACAATTTCTTCATCATTTTGTTAGACAATTACATATAAATACTCTATTCAAGCACAAAAAGTGATTTCGAATGCAATGTTTACTTTGTGAGTGACAATAAAGTAAGATTTTATCGATATATTTTACAAGGAAATATTATTTAATAATCCGAGAGCATTTCCTAGTCGATTTCTTGTTTAAATTTTGTATTTCGGTTGCATTTCTGTTGTTTGAAAAGCCTGCATTTGGTGACAGTTGTGTGACACGGCGCCATTGTCGCTGGCTGTCGTTTCCGGTTCCGGTCCAGGCTCCTATACCCCATTCCGCACCTCCACCCGGTATCTGGCAACCTTTCTCTCATCTTCCCTTTGGGTATTCTTTGTTTTCCGCGTGACTTTTCAAATATTTAACCGAATCCTGGATAGCCAGGATTCATGGCTTTCAGCATTAGACGAAAAACATTTAATTAAAAAATAGCAAACGTTTTTTGTTGGCCTTGTTTTTGGCATAATTAGAATGCCAACAGGAGTGCTTTTGATATCATTAAATCGCCATTTGGCCAAATACTCGGGATAATAATGAATATTTCCACTTTCTGACGCTTTTTCCAGCCTGTTTGTTTTGGGTCATCGTTTTTTTTTAGTCGTATTTGTTTCATATTTGCATTTGGTTCATAGTTGGGTTGCTTTTGTGTTTTTCTGTCATGCAATTAATTAGAAGTGGATAAAATGTGCAACGGCTTGTGTGCACAACTCTGGCGCTCAAATTAAATTAAATGAAATTTCTATGTGGAAATTTTTATTGAACTTCCATCCGAAAACAAAAAATCACTCAGAAGCAAAGCAAACTTGAAAAGGTGGAAATAAGCAACACATAGGTACTACCAGACAACCAATTAAAAGAAAAGTTCAAAAGTAATATAAAACATTTATTTACATCAATTGGGAGCTAATTAAATATTATTTATCTAACTAAAGGATAGGAATCCAAGTATTTACACTCAAAGATACTCTCAGCCTAGACCTGACCCACTGCCTCCTTCAGTGCCAGCTCATCCATCCGCCTACGCCGCTCCAGGGTATCCGCCAGTTGCTTCGCATCCGGCAAGAAGCCCAGCCTCCGGTATCGCTCCTCCACCCTGGCCTGCAGCTCCGGCTGGAAACGCCAGATACTGGCATCCACGATCGGATCGAGGAGGAGGGCCTTGGTGTCCGGCTCCCGGTAGTGCTGCATCTGGGCGAATTCGATGGGAATCGATTTGGCGGCACAGGCCGCCTTTTCCGTGTGGAAGAAGGTGAAGTGGTTGTGCAGGCCGACGGCGAACCGGGTGTCATGGAGGCACTTGGTGGCATCGCCGCGCCCGCAATGGTGGCGCACTCTTTCCACATGTTGCAGCATGTAGAAGGAGCTGGACAGATTCCGGTAGACCTTGGGTCGTTCCGGATACCGCGGATAGTAGACGTTGCGAAAGCAGAAACTCACCCACTCCTTGCAGTCCGCCGGCGTGCGATTCCCATCGTCCGGCACTCGGCGGGCCAACTGCACCAGATCCTTCCATTGGGTCACGTTTCCCAGGGGCATGATTACCTCATCGATGTCGAACACTCCCACATAGTCGTACTTGTACATGTTCCGGTAGAAACAGTCGTTGTAGGGAATCACCTCGTTGAGTCTCTTATTTAATCTGTTTAAAGTCATGGCGTAGTGATGGAAGTGGGGACGAGCATGTGGCTCCCCGCGGCCCAGGGACATGGGGCGGAGCTCTACGAAGTCAGGACTACTCCTTACATAGTCCCGCACCACCCGGGTCATGTTCGGATGCATTTGGCCGTCGTAGAGCACCACCTTGCTGGCCCCCAGCAGACGCATCAGTTCCAGCCACTCGATCAGCCGCCAGGACTTGTCCTCGTAGGGGAAATCCATGGCCTTGACGCACACCATGAAGCGGGGATCCTTGGAAATTGTTACGGCATTTTCGGGCTCTTCCTTGGGCGGATCATAGACCACTCTCACGAGATTCCGGGCCATGGCACATTTCTCACTCACCAACGAAACCATTTCCGGCACATCCCATTTCAGGTGACCCTCGGGCATGGGGCAGCTCAAGAAGGTCGGGTAGTACCTCCGGGCAGCATGTCCAAAGGGCCACATGACCCGGTGCTGGGTCACGGGAACAATCACAGGCTTGGCTCGATCCTTGATCCAGAGATGGCAAAAGATTTCGGGATACTTGAAGTACGGGTAGTCGTGTTGGTTAACCATCGCTAGGATGCGGACGAGAGGCGCCTCTGGAACGGCCTCCCTTTCGTCGTAGTACGCCCCGTAGAGGTAATAGGTGAGATTTCTATTCATCGCCCTCTGCCAGTAGGTGTTGTGGAAATCGATGTTTATCGTGTCCGGAATGGGACCGCATATCGGCTTCTCAAGGGACAGATTTTCCCTGGCAGTCATCTCCTCCAGCGGAAACGAAGGCAACTCTTCGCGAATCCATTTCAAACGCTGCTCCCAAGAGGGTTCTTTGAAAAGAAAGAATATCCTAATAAATATCCCAAACAAAGGATTCAAGAAAATTAACTCACGATCTCTGCGATCCACCAGAATTTCATCGAAAACATCCACCTTATAGGCCGATGAAAACCTCTCGAGTCTGGAGATCCCGTCGTAGGTCCTCACATACAAGGCCACCAGGAAGAGTAACTTCAGAAATATAACTATGAATAAAATGCGAAACAGTCGCGTGTAACTCGACAACATAGCGGCGATCAACTGATCCGGAAAAATAACTTCGAAAAGCCCGCAGTCCAGACCATTGTCCGCAATATATTGCAATATTTGATAAAGCTGCTTCGAGGGTCCCGAAAACAAAACATCAACTCAAACAGAAACTGAACAGAATAAGACAGAGACAAAGGCAGTAGAGCTGAATCCAGAACAAGTTCTAAGTTGTTTCTAACAAACAAGGCCGTGGGTCATCGTTTTTTTTAGTCGTATTTGTTTCATATTTGCATTTGGTTCATAGTTGGGTTGCTTTTGTGTTTTTCTGTCATGCAATTAATTAGAAGTGGATAAAATGTGCAACGGCTTGTGTGCACAACTCTGGCGCTCAAATTAAATTAAATGAAATTTCTATGTGGAAATTTTTATTGAACTTCCATCCGAAAACAAAAAATCACTCCGAAGTGGCAAAGCAAACTCTGCATTCGACATTTTCGGTCATTCTCACCTAAAATGCATTATGAAAATGCATAAACTGGAAACTGGAAACGGAAAACTGAAAATGAAACTCAACTGCATCGAAATATAAACGTCAATTAAAATGGCTAAATCATGTTAAATATTTAAAGGGTTGTTAACATCTGCTCCTATACAGGAAATATACATATATATATATATATTTCTATATATATTTTAAAATGCTTGTATAAATATGTACAGATGTATGTTTTTTTGTATTTATTGCTTTTGCGTTTTTTAAGTGCTTTTAAAATGAACGGAAAATTTATTTTAAAAAAGGCTTTTAAAGTTTCAAGTACTAGGTAGTTTATTAAAACCATTTTAAAAGGTTTTTTTTTAAAGAGAATTCGAAAGGAAACAAAACGTTTTCTAAGGTTTTTTAAAGAAAGCAAATATAAAACCTACAAGCTTAAGAGTTTTCTTCGTTTACTAGGCGTATACGTGATATTAGAGACCTTCTGTACGTATGCGCGATATAAGGTAAAAAATATGTGTTTTTGTTTTAAATTTTTAAATAAATATAATCAAGGATTAACAGAAAATATTAAAATATAAATTATATATAAAAAATAGTATTACAAAATATCAAAGAAACCCCAAAATAAATCCTTGAAAATTGTATAAAAATATTTAAATTTTCGGGAAGGTAAGTTTAAGGACTCTAGGCTTATTATCACGCCCCCAAACACATGTGCCCCTTTTAACGGTTCGTGGCAACTAACTGTGGCAAGACGAAGCAACAGCCACAAAGTCTTGCAACCTGTTCGACCTTCCCTTCGAGCAACAGAAAAATGTTCAAGCAACAGACTTCTGTAGCAAAAAACTTAACAGAATTTTCCAAAATATAATAAAGTATCTAATTTTAAGTAATAAAAAACAAAGAAAATACCCGAAAAATATCATAGAAAAATCTATTTTTAATATCTTTCAGTAAACTTTTTATGAGTAATAAATATTCGCTTTACAATTGGGTCTTAATATTTGATATCAAATAAGGCCTAGACCTAGAAAATTATTTTTGGTAAATAATATACCAGTTTAATATTTTAAGAACTGCATCACAAGAAAACACATTTTTCATTTTCTATTTAAAGGTGACAACGAACTGTTCAAACAGCTCTGAATGCATTGTTTCGGGTCTGTTGGCACTCTGGGTTGATCAGAAACTTGCGTCATTTCGGAAGCACAATGTCTGGACTACGCAGACACCTGTATTTCCCCAAAAAATTGGTCTGCTACCCATTGAAAAGGTGGAAATAAGGAGCACATAGGTACTACCAGGCAACCAATTAAAAGAAAAGTTCAAAAGTAATATAAAGCATTTATTTACATCAATTGGGAGCTAATTAAATATTATTTATCTACTTAAAGGATAGAAAAGGCAGAGAAAAAAAAAATAGGAATCCAAGTATTTACACTCAGAGATACTTTCAGCCTAGACTTGACCCACTGCCTCCTTCAGTGCCAGCTCATCCATCCGCCTACGCCGCTCCAGGGTATCCGCCAGTTGCTTCGCATCCGGCAAGAAGCCCAACCTCCGGTATCGCTCCTCCACCCTGGCCTGCAGCTCCGGCTGGAAACGCCAGATGCTGGCATCCACGATCGGATCGAGGAGGAGGGCCTTGGTGTCCGGCTCCCGGTAGTGCTGCATCTGGGCGAATTCGATGGGAATCGATTTGGCGGCACAGGCCACCTTCTCCGTGTGGAAGAAGGTGAAGTGGTTGTGCAGGCCGACGGCGAACCGGGTGTCATGGAGGCACTTGGTGGCATCGCCGCGCCCGCAATGGTGGCGCACTCTTTCCACATGTTGCAGCATGTAGAAGGAGCTGGACAGATTCCGGTAGACCTTGGGTCGTTC
Source organism: Drosophila vallismaia (assembly GCA_035047325.1). Classification (NCBI taxonomy): domain Eukaryota; kingdom Metazoa; phylum Arthropoda; class Insecta; order Diptera; family Drosophilidae; genus Drosophila; species Drosophila vallismaia. The sequence continues at coordinate 5,108,974 of JAWNPU010000025.1, read as the reverse complement.
CGGATACCGCGGATAGTAGACGTTGCGAAAGCAGAAACTCACCCACTCCTTGCAGTCCGCCGGCGTGCGATTCCCATCGTCCGGCACTCGGCGGGCCAATTGCACCAGATCCTTCCACTGGGTCACGTTTCCCAGGGGCATGATTACCTCATCGATGTCGAACACTCCCACATAGTCGTACTTGTACATGTTCCGGTAGAAACAGTCGTTGTAGGGAATCATCTCGTTGAGAATCCGATTGAATCCGTCCGAGGCCATGGCGTAGTGATGGAAGTGGGGACGAGCATGTGGCTCCCCGCGGCCCAGGGACATGGGGCGGAGCTCTACGAAGTCAGGACTACTCCTCACATAGTCCCGCACCACCCGGGTCATGTTCGGATGCATTTGGCCGTCGTAGAGCACCACCTTGCTGGCCCCCAGCAGACGCATCAGTTCCAGCCACTCAATCAGCCGCCAGGACTTGTCCTCGTAGGGGAAATCCATGGTCTTGACGCACACCATGAAGCGGGGATCCTTGGAAGTTGTTGTGGCATTTTCGTGCTCATCCTTGGGCGGATCGTAGACCACTCTCAGCAGATTCCGGGCCCGGGCACATTTCTCACTCACCAACGAAACCATTTCCGGCACATCCCATTTCAGGTGACCCTCGGGCATGGGGCAGCTCAAGAAGGTCGGGTAGTACCTCCGGGCAGCATGTCCAAAGGGCCACATGACCCGGTGCTGGGTCACGGGAACAATCACAGGTTTGGCTCGATCCTTGATCCAGAGATGGCAAAAGATTTCGGGATACTTGAAGTACGGGTCGTCGTGCTGGTTAACCATCGCCAGGATGCGGACGAGCGGTGCCTCTGGAACGGTCTCCCTGTCGTCATAGTACGCCCCGTAGAGGTGGTAGGTGAGTTTTCCATTCACCGCCTTCTGCCAGTAGGTGTTGTGGAAATCGATGTTCATCATGTCCGGAATGGGACCGCATTTCGGCTTCTCAAGGGACAGATTTTCCCTGGCAGACATCTCCTCCAGCGGAAACGAAGGCATCTCCTCACGAATCCATTTCAAACGCTGCTCCCAAGAGGGTTCTGAAAAGGTTTCCAAAAGAAGATCCTAACAAAAGTCAAAGGACTCCAGAAAAACAACTCACGATCCCTGCGATCCACTAGAATTTCATCGAAAACATCCACCTTATAGGCCGATGAAAACCTCTCGAGTCTGGAGATCCCGTCGTAGGTCCTCACATACAAGGCCACCAGGAAGAGTAACTTCAGAAATATAACTATGAATAAAATGCGAAACAGTCGCGTGTAACTCGACAACATTGCGGCGATCAACTGATCCGGAAAAAGAACTTCGAAAAGCCCGAAGTCGAGACCATTTTCGGTAATATGTTGCAATATTTGATAAAGCTGTTTCGAGGGCCCCGAAAACAGATCTCCAGACACTTTTCATGGAAAGTAAAACCTTAATCATCAGCTGATTAAGAGCTTTCTCTTCTCGAACAACTAGAAAACTCCCCGAATATGTTACTTCATTTTGGGGGAATATACAACTGCACACTGAGAAAAAAAAGTAAACCAAAACATCAACACAAACAGAAACAGAAACTGAAACAGAAACAGACAGAGACAAAGGCAGTAGAGCGGAATCCAGAACAAGTTCTAAGAATAACAAACAAGGCCGTGCCGGGTCGGGCCAGGAGGATACGAGGGCAGGAGGACAGGATCCTGGATTCAGGATTCAGTTCAGAAGGAGCCGCAGAATGGCGGAGGCGCCGCAAGGTATGCAACAGATACCGCGAAGAAAAAGCAGAAACCCCAAACCAAATACAAACTAAGCGGCGAAAGGGTGAGTGTGAGGTACTTGCAACGTGCCACCTGCAATCGTGCAACCTGCAACCTAGGCTGGGCCGGGAGAATAGAGTGCACACGAAAACGCACCTGGGCGCAAATGAATGATGATGATGTTGCCACAACAGCCGCTGGCAAAAGTAGCAACCAACAAAACTTCTTTGCCACATTTCAAGGCAGTGGTTCCCATTGCAAGTTTTGGTCACTTTCTTGCACTTTTCTAGTAAAGCCACTTTAGAAGTTTTCATGTTTTCTATAAGAAGAAATCGAAAGGATTCTTTAACTATATCCTAGATCCTTCAACTATATTCTATATCTTAACCAAAAACCAAAAGGTTTTCAACCCACTGTCTCTGGGACTGCGTCGGCACTTCTTGGCTCATATGTGCCACAGCCTTCTTTCGCTTAAGCAAATTGCCAGACCGAATGAGGCAATGAGGCAACGCCTCCTGGCACCGCCACGCCCTGACCTCCAACCTCCTTTTTACCTCGATTTTCGTCCTTTTGTTTGCCGGCTGCTTGCGGGCAGTGCAGCAAGTCGTGTCTCCGCCCTGTTGCATTTCACTTAGAATGCTTTTAACCAAAACATTAAGCAGCTGGTGTCACATTATATCAGCGCCAAGGAGCCAGGTCTAAGCCAACATGCAACTACCAAATAGCAACAGAGTAGCAGCCGGCAAATTTATGGCCAGAATTAACCCAAAACCCAAACCCAACCCACTGGCGGTGCATAAAACTGGGAGACACTCCACGCCAGCCATCATGGATAGAGGATGAGGTGACTGAAAACAAGCCACTCCAGGCCACTGGAGTTGACTTGGCAAGATGATGAGGTCTAAGCCAGGCCAGGCCAGACCAGGTCCTACCCGAAAGGAGCTGCCTCTAATGAGCTAAATTATTCCACGTGGGGAGAGCCTAGAAGTGCAGGAGAAGCAGCTCCTTCAAGAATGCCACCAAAGGATGGAGTTAACTTGGTAATTCTTAGATAAAACATTTTCCAGATCATTGCACTTGCAAGGTTTCGGCTTTAAGGTTATTTGGTTATAAAGTTTTACCTATTTTTTTAGTATCTACCGAACCCTGTACTTGTTCGAAAAGTAACAATATCCTGTACTTAATATCCTTTAGCTTTTAATACCTTTTAATACACAAAATAAGCAACTATTTCGTATCAAATCGGATAAATTACGGCTTAGTTTGAAACCAATTAAGAGCTTTTAAGTCTCTCCGAGACATTTGATTTGATATTCTTATTAATCGAATCACATTTTATCCACTCATAAATCTGAAATTAATTGGAAAGCTGCTACGTTTGTTTAAAGGACCTCAATAAACCGATTTTCCTTATGGGCGAGTGAGTGCACAAATCGCATTAACTTACACGTTTTGGCAGAGAAAAGACCGTAAATGGAAATATTATGGCACAGGACACAGGACACGGGCAGACAGACAAACAAACAAACAATGGAGAATCGGTCAGTCAGTCAATCAATCAATCAATCAATCAATCAATCAATCATTGGACGTAAGACGCCGCTGCGATTGCAATTGGTAAAATCTGAACCGAAACATGGTACTTGCACCTTCATTTGGCCTATTTGTTTATTAAAATTAAATTTTGCATAATAAACTAAACGAAAAATGGTCCTGCTGAGTGGTTTTTGTTGTCGTTTCGTTGCCAGGCAATAATTTTGGTTTTGCTTAGACCAGTCCGGGTCCGGGCTTTGAATAATTGATGAAATCGTCCATGAAATGGACATTCATGCACTTTAAGCTGATTTACTTGGCAGCTTGGCGAATTAAAATGCCCACACACACACACACACTCACACTCTCTATGAGTCTGAGGAGTGCATTGACTGGCTAGGACTGGTCAGGACATGGCCAGGACATGGCCCTGCCTCGCACTCCATAAATCACCCAACCCAGCAAGTCAGTAAGGCCAAGGCCACCAGCAGCGGTAACTGGCTTTAATGCCATCAATGTGCCAAAGCCTTTTAGCCAAAGCACTCAGAACAATTTCACTTAATTAGGCTTCACTTTTGATTTAATATTTGTTTTGTTTTCAAATCGAAAGTTATCGCTTACGCAGAAACCCTACGCATACATATTATCGGCTAATCGAATTTGTATTCAATTACCAGAAACTTTTCAGCTTACTGAAGCTCTTATTTATGTTGATTAATCTGCACTGGACAAAAATATGGGTAGATCGACCCGGTCTTGACCTCAGATTGAACTTGTTTTCTGCATTAATTTATCAGCCAGAGTCTTTTGTTCGATATGCGAGCGGGCCAAAGGCCAGCATTTTGTATTTTGGATGAAACTCTGCAAAAGTCTGTTCTGTTCTGTGGGAATCCGAATCAGTGCCAGGAGCTGTATTAGTGTTGTCTAGCTGCAGCAGCATCATCAGCATGATTAATTGATGAAAATCCTTTTTGCCATGCAGGATAATAAATTACAATACACGGGCCAGCCGGGGCCAGGACGGGGCCAGGACGGGGCCAGGAAGGACAGCCAACCGGCTGGACAGGTAAAGTAACAGTTAGCTAAGAGTGGGTGGTGGTGGCTTTTTTGTGGGAGGAAGTTCACCGGGATATGTGGCATGTGCTGCAAATAGCACAGAACAGGCCACATATGGGGCAACTTTGATTTGCCACGCAGCAAGAAGAGGCTTGCATATGTATGAGATCGTGCTTTTGGAAGCAAGGAAAGCACATTGTCACCAAAGAAAGCAGATTTTAAGGTTCGAGAAAGTCTTAAATATATCATAGAAGCATAGAATTAATCAAATTTGTCAAGTTTTTATCCCAAAAAAATATTATTTTATTCAAAAAAAGTTACATTTTCTAAGATATTCCAACCACTGTGCTTAGAACGACGACAAGAATGAGTTCCGGCGTCGTTTGCCGTTTGCCATATCCATTCCCCGGCCAGGACGACGATGACGCGCTGCCTGTTTCCCAAATTAGCTTAATTTCATTTAAAAGGATACACACAGAGCACTGCATCAGGACTAGAGGATGTGGCACGGGCGTGGGCGTGGGCGTCGACGTGGGCGTGGACTCACCCATACTATACAAGGGTAAAAACTTTCCCAGTTTTGGCAGCGACTAACGAAGAGGAAAGTTAACCGGTTCCGTATGGAATCTGAATTATTTAACTACAGAGTTGGCGCAACAACGGAGTCTGTGCATTTTTACGGGGATCGGTTTCGTTGAGAGGGTTTTTGGCGTGATTAACTCAACACCGTAGAACCAAACCAGGAACCAAACCTCTTCGTATCCTTTCCAAATGATCGAAAAACCGGGGACAAAGCATGCTTTGCTGCTTTTCTCTTGCTTTTTGCTTTTGCTTTATCCCCCCCCCAGTCTCTGGGTGTGTGTTTATAATTCATTAGTTTGCTAAATGTATTTCCTGGCTTAATTGGGTAGTAAAGCACACGGACTAAGCTCATAAAACAGCCACCACAGCCAGCAAGGCAAACAGAAAACAGCAAACGCTCCTCCTTGACGATGTATGTCTGGGTCTGATTAAGGCGAAGGAAAAGAAAAGCACCAGCATCCTGGCAAGAACAGCTGGAGGTTTAGTGGGTATTTCGGATACCCTGGTATCAAGGTATGGTATGGTATCTTATAGTAACTATTCTATATCTTAATAACTTCAAACCCATCAAAGTTTTTTTCACTAAAACCAAATAAATGTACAAAAGACAAGTACCGGGTATCTATAGTTCATACTCTGAGCTGTATGCCTTCCCATCCTCTTGATTTCTGTATGCCTTTTGCGGCAAATTACTAAACGAAGAGGTAGAAGGAGGGTTTTCCACTAAACCCAACGAAGTGTACAAAAGCCAAGTACCGGGTATCTATAGTTCATACTCTAAGCTGTATACCTTCCTCCCTTCTTGTTTTCTGTATGCCTTTTGCGGCAAATTACTAAACGAAGAGGTAGAAGGATTTGCAAACGAATGCCTTGCCAGAGTTGAAAAGGTCAGGAGGTTTGTTTGGCTTCTAAAGCCCCTTCAAAGCGGCGGTTTACGTATAATAATAGTCCATAATTAGCATTATAAACCTCTACTATTGATTTTTGATTAGATTATAGTATGTTCCATAAAAAGTAAAAGCTGGTACAACCAAAAGAATGCTAAAGCATTGCAATTTTCCTTTCACCTGAAAGTATACCGTCTTTTCTCACAACTCTTCGCTAATTGTTTCGAAAAAATACTCAAAGATTATCTTGCTATCGTGTTTAGTTTAGTTAGTTTTTGTTTTGGAACCTCTATTACAAGAGTTTGATTATGTTTCTATGCTTTCCAACTTGCTGTTCGACTTCGTTCGCCTGGAAACCCCTATATTCCGCCTCCAAAGCGATAAAACCTTATCGGCGGCGTTACGTCGACTTCCAAAACGACCTTTAGTCCATTGTGGTGCGGTCCGGCTTCTAAATTCACACACAGCTAGTGAGTAATTAAAATGGGTCCACGCTTAAATGATTTCAAGATCGCAGACATTCATTTTTTCATCTCAACTACGAGCTGTGATGAATGGAGAACTACAAGTCCGAAGAAATCACACAAACCAGCTGTCGCGTAAACAAAGAATTAGACCTGAAACCGAGCTTAGCTACAAACTAAAAATAAGAAAGAAAAAAAAAACAATTGAAAATTCCGCAAACGTTGCAATCGATCCGAGATCCAGACAGCAATCGCTTTGTTCTTAATTTTACGATCGTTTTTTCTTTGCATTTACTAGAATTTCAGTGGCTTTTTGCTTTTTTCTGTTGCTGTGCGGTGAATAATTTCCAGACTAGAGGAAACTGGAGGAAGCCCAATCCCTCGGATAAATGAAACCGAGAGGGCCTTTCTACACGATTCTCAAGACGTTGACCTAAGATATACTCTCTATAAAAAAAGAATGAATCGATCTTATATCTGATAGTTCTATATTATATTCTATATCATGCTTTTATATTTCTTGAATCGGTTACCCAATACCCGGCACAACTGACCAGGTAATTTGGGTTGAATAAAAAACCAAAAACCACTGGCATTTGCGATAGTGGGTACATAAATATTAGCCTATGTCTGATAAGATATCGGAGGACACAACCCAATATCGAAGCATGAACTTATTTCTTTTTTTTTTGGCAAAATTTACAATGCGTCGGCAATGACGGACATTTCAAAAGTCAAGACTTAGCTTTTCATGAATCACAAAGCATTATCTTGGTGTCGATGTTGGAATTGTAACTTCCGGAGTGCGAAAAACTTTGAACTTCGCCTGAAACAAAAACAAAAACAAAAACAAATACAAATAGAAGTAGAAATAAAAATGTCAGAAATGGACCCAAGACGACAGTCGTCGCGTGAATGATGTCACTATATCATCGGCTGATTAGACGGAGCAGAGCAGAGCGTTCGGACAGTGGTTCCAAATCGAACAAATAATGGAATTGTTCTTATCTTGGAGTTGGGTTTCTTCGGCAGAAATAACACTGAAAATCCATTTGTATATGCATATCGATTGATCAGCACAAATCCCAAGAAACAAATGTGTATGCAGTTTCAGTTGGTTAGACAAAAGCCGATAAGATATCAATTCCGGCAATGGCAGTGCGATTACTCAATCCATTCGTCAGTCCACAAATATAAAATGACTGCGATTGGATATTTTGAGAACCATTTGAGTGGATTTCGAACCACAGTTGTGTCATTTGTTACGCTTTACTTTGTGGCCGGTAGCGTTGCTTTTCATTCACTTGCCAGTCGCCGCCACCGACGGATCACAGCCACGGGACACTCTACTCCTCCTCCTCCTCTGGATAACCAACTGCATCATGAACAAGTACACTATGATGGCCATCTGCCTAGTGGCTGCTTTGGGAGTCCTGCTCCTGGAGGTGAATGCCATCCCTGCCGGTGACATCAAGCTGGATCCCAGCCAGCTGGGCGGGCTTTCGGCCCAGTTCCTGCCTCCGGAATATCGCAACACCAACGTCAGTGTGGGTGAGTTCAAAGAAGACTCCGTTTTCCACAAGAGTTTATCAAATTCTTATCAAAACCAACATGTCCACCTCTCTTAGTTTCAAGAACCTTCTTTGTTTTTGTTTTTTATCGTCTTGATTGTGTTTCTTTTTTTTATAGATGACCTTAAGCGGCTTTACCGCGAAAAGTGCAAGAAAGTGACCGGCAAAGACAACTCCACCTTCTACGAGGAAATCGAACGGGCTGCGGCCAAGATGAGCACCTGCATCAGTGGCGTGGCCAATCTGACGGCCATCCAGGAGGAAATGGAGAAGGCCAAGCCGCAGGGCGAGCTGGACACCGTATTCCACAAGTACTGCCAGAAGGCGCCCGAGGCCGAGGCCTGCGTCAAGGAGTTCAACGACAAGATGCAGGTCTGCCTCACCGGCGAGGAGAAGCGCCACCAGGAGACGATCGCCAGGATTGGGGCTTCGCTTTTGGGCTTTGCCTGCTCCCGGGGAGGCGATCAGATTGCTCTCTTTGTCGCCGAGCAGGGACCCGAGTGCCTGGAGGCCAACAAGGAGGCCATCTCCAACTGCCTGAATCAATCCTTCCACAACTACATCCCCAAGGATGGCAAAGTGCCGGACCTGATGAGCGCCCCCGAGCTGCTCTTCTCGCCCACCCACTGCGTCGACTTGCAACGCTTCGAGGCCTGTGTCCTGCACCACCTGGAGCAGTGCTCCGAGATCACCCCGGCCAACATTGTCCAGTCGATCTTCCGCTTCGTCAAGAACGAAACGGACTGCCAGGCCTACATGAATGCCCGTGCCAACGAGAAGCCCATTTTGATGGCCACCGCCGGGAATAGTACCGGAGGAGGCGCCGCCGGACTGGCCTCCTTCTCCGGACCCCTTCTGGCAGGTCTCTTTGCCGGACTCCTGGTGGTCAGCCGCTTCTAAGGACGAACCGGAAACCCCGAAAAATACTGCCCCACACCATCAAAGACTGCGGCAAACTCTTTAGTTCTTTCTACCATTTTTTTTTCCGAGTGTTTGTCCATCGAAAAAGCCCCGATAGCGATAACGAAAGCTTGTATATCTTTGTGTTTTTTTTTTTGTTTTTTTTTTTTCGGACTGTTGGCAGTCCCATATAATTTAATATCTCCTAAGGAATTGCGCGTAATAAACAAGATTGCGACACGACGACGAGGAGTCGGTAGCAACCCGATCCCAGACCTCGATCCAAATCAATACGCAACTTGAGTTTGCCGATCATGTTTTGAAATGAAAGAAAAAAAATGTAATGTTTACCATTTAAAATATATATATATTTATTTCATACGACTTACCTTACAAATAAATCATAAAACTTAGTACGATTGTTTCTGGGAAATATGGAAAATACTTCAAAGATGAAAGAAATATAAAACTTAGAGCGGAGTTTGGGTTTAGTGCTGGAATTTTCTTTCTCAATCTGAATTAGCATCCTTGGGAATGGATGTTTAATTTTACAAATAAATACTTTAAAGGTTCCTTAACTTTGAAGGGAGATCCTCAAAATTTCAGATAAATATCCAAAAAGGTTCGAGACTTTGTAGACTTTGCAGAAATTGAACAAAACCTTAGCATAGTTTAGAGATAAATTCAAAAAAAAACCAAAGCCAACTTCTAGGCCTAAAAAAAATATAAACCTGGAAGTTCTCGGCATTATCTGATAACCAGAAAGAACAACCTTAACAACCCCAAAATAACCATTAAGCTTATCTTAGTTAATTACTAGCATTTAGTTAGATATCGTAGACTTTTTGTTTTCCACGTTTTTTTTCGATTCATTCCAATCCTAGTTTTTGGTTTTTTTCGAGTCAGTTCGATGGGCTTTCCAGAAATAAATTAGCTTTAGAGATAAGATTTAATGCAAAGACTCCATCATAAAGTTAATTAATAATAAATCAATCAAAGTTTGAATTTTGAACTAAGATAAACAATAAAAAATATTTCGAAAAGCAATTACTTGCCATCGATGGGCATTAAGTGACCAAAACCAGAGAGATTATTATTTATTTGGAAGTCAATCTCGCTCTGGAGATAAAGAATTCGCGATTTTTGGTGTACGAGTATTTCAAAATAAGGAAACCAAAGCTATTTCGCAGTTATCAGAATTTTAATGGAGTAATGAAGCGTGTTGTGAGCTAATTAGTTTGCAATGTTCCTGGCTGATGGGGGAAAAGTGATGGGGAAATTCCCGATTGGGGGAAATGACGTCTCTCCGATCGGCTCCGGGCTCCGATAAGATTATAAAACCCAGAGAGACTATCGTTCAAGGAAAAATAGATGAATATATAAATATATATATATATATTATTTGGTATTTGTACGCAATAATAAGCTTAAATGCCAACAGTAAGTGTGATGAATGAGCTCTGAAATTGCGGTTAGCAGAGAACATCCATCCAGTTTATTTGCCAGGAAAGTAAATATAGTTCCCCTCACTGATTATCTATCTTTTCCCTATCAAGTTTCTGCCACTGAAAGTTTTGTGTGTGTTTTTTTTTATCTGTGAGAAGAGTAAATATTTGAATCAAAGAAGAGTTTGTAATCATCATGATGATTGCATAAAGTAGCAAGTTATTGGCAGTAGTTTTTCTGCTCCAAAACCTACAGATAACTAAAGTGAATAAAGAAAATTACTTTTTAAATTGTTTAAATTGAGTATATTTCATGATTCAATAAATATTTTTGGCAAAAAAAAAAAAAGCGTTTTTATAGACTAATTTTATAATCGATTTAACGATTATCTAGAGTTTGATACTTAAACGGCTTTTTTCTAAGAGAATTCTTAGTTTCGTTGGATATCCTTGACAAATCCGAAAAAGTACCAAACAAAACGTAGAGCCTAGAAAATAATACGTAACCTAAGACTAACCTAGACCGAAGCTGGATTTGCAGGTGGGAGTTCGTTGTCGGAGTCGGCCTCCTGGTCGAGCGGGATCTCCATCTCCTGCTGCTCCTCGGCATCACTGAACTGGCTAAGGACATCGTCCATGTGGAGCCAGACCTGTTCCACGGCAGCCTTCAGTTCGCCGGCAAACTGCCAGACGCTGCGATCCTCCACCAGATCCTCGATCGTGTACTTGGCATCCGGATCCCGATAGTGATGCATCTGGGCCACGGAGACGTCCACGGTGCGAGGATTACAGCCGCCGGGCAGCCATTTGAGGGTGAAGTGATTGTGCAGGGTGAGGGAGAGGCGAGAATTGTGGAAGCACTTGGTGGCACGACCGGGCAGAGAGTGGTTGCGATGCCGCAGCGTATGCTGCAACATGTACAGCTCCCCGGTGGTGGCCTGCTCCTCGTGGTTCCGCAACTCCGGCACCACTTTCGTGAAGTACGTGTTGAGGAAGCACAGCGAGGGGAAGCGGCCGGCGCACTTGCCACCCTTGGCCTCCTCCATGCGGTAGGCGGCCTCGACCAGTTGACTCCAATCCCGGTTACCGTTGAGTGGCATTATCACCTCGTCGACGTCGACGTTGACCAGGAAGTCGTGCCTGTACAGATTCCGGTAGAAGCAATCGTTGTAGGGTATCAGCTCGTTCAGACGCTTCTCCAGGCGGCGATTCTGGAGGAGCATGTGCTGGTAGTGCCTCAGCCGGGGCATCCCATTGGCCAGGGTCAGGGGTCGAAGCTCTAAGTAGCCGGTACGCTGATAGTAGTCCAGGACCCGCTGCACTGCCGGATGGACGTCGTACATGTAGGCATAGATCCGGGAGGCTCCCAGGATGCGTTGCATTTCGAACCACTCGATGAGGCGCTCCGAGAGATCCACGTACGGGAAATCGAATCCCTTGACACAAACTCCAAAGTTCAAAGGTACAATGGTGGTGTTTTTGCTGGGAGTGGTCGCATTGCCAGGCTCCTTCTTGTCATTCAGGTTCTTCTGATTGTCGTCCGGTTTCTCCTGCTTGTCCTCCGGTTTATCCTGCAGCTTCTCCTGCTTGTTTATCCTCAACGAGTTACTGGCTCGATCGCATTTCTTCGCCACCAAGGACACGGTTCGTGGCAAGGACAGCACCAGGGGTGGCGGCAGTTCCTTGGGCACGGGACAGCTCAGCAGGTGCGGGTAGTTCAGGTAGGGCTTGTTACCCCAGGCCTTGACCCAAATACTCAGGTACTCGGTGACATTGACGAAGATCGGCTCCTTGTAGCCCTCAAACCAAAGCTGACAATGGGTGGGCGGAAATGCATTGCCAATCTGATTGGCCGTGGCCAGAATCCTCACTGTACGCAGTTTCACGGCATCCCTGCGATCCAAATAGGCGGCGTACAGGCGGAAGGTCACGTTGGAATTGACGAAGGTCTGCCAGTAGATGTTGTGGAGCTGCAGGTCCAAGGGATCCGCATACGGGGCACACGTATTATTGGCCCGATAGCCCTTCGGCTTGGCCGTGTAATACCAAAAGGCATAGTCCACCTCCGGCAATTCCTGCTCCAACTGAAGCACCAACTCCTCGTTGATTGGCTCCTCTAGATTGCGGACAGGTGGCGGTGTTAATTTCGCCACCGGAATGACTGGCAGTGGCGGTACTGGTGGCTGAGCTGCTGGCTGGCCTGGTGGCTGAACTGCTGGCTGGGCTGACTGGTCTGGCGAGGTATCCGATTTATTCTCCCTTTCGCTGATGGAAAGCAACTGCTCCGAGTGCTGGAGGGCGGTCAGTAGGAGCAGAAAGGCAAACACGGAGGAGACCACCAGTAGCAGCAGGCGGACGCAGCTACCTCTCATTCTCATTATGCTCCGATGCGTACTAAAGGCGAAAAGTCAATGTGGAGCTACCCGAATCGTTACTCTAGCCCCACACTCTATTCCACCTGACAATCTAATCACTACCCAAGTGGCTGCGATAAACGCTGAAGTATCTATGTACGGCCACCACAACATACTCGCTTCAACGGACCCGGCTTTATCAATTAGCCGTAATTACCTTTTCATTCCCAATCCGATCGCCACAAAGGAAACGGCCCTCTACTGGAGAATACGTAGAATATTGTAAAAATAAAGTGTAGAAACACTTATGATTCAAGGGTCATAAAACCGATAAAAGCTATTCAAAAGAGACCAACATTCGATGACTTTTAATCAAAAATAAAAGTGAAAAGTTCCTGGAACTTGACCGGTTTTGGGGATTTCCGTTTCTTTCTTAGTTTATTTTTGCTTTAAAAAAAAGGGTAAACATGAGTCAAGGTTGTTTTTAAGTTTATGACTTAAGCCAATCCAAGATAAAACAAAACAATATTCTATTCTTTTAGTCACAAAATGCAGTAAATCACTAACGGGGCGTATGAGTAATATTCCAACCTCATCTCTATTTCTATCTCTAAATTCAAATTAATATATAATATGCATCCCTTCTTACATAAATTAACCCTCAACCCAAACAAAAAAAGAATAAAAAATTGATACTTTAGTTGTAATTAAAGCCACACACAACCATTAAATCTCTTTTATTTGCACATTTGCCTCGTACGAGTGTCCAGGGGAGAGAAGGACTAGAACCAGGACCAGGAAGCATTTGCATTTCCATTACGCATTCGGAGTCCTGGCTAATGAAATGCTCAAATATTCATGAGATGAATAGTTGGTAACAACAGCAGGACACAAAACCCGAACAAAAACCCAAAAACCATCCCGAAAAAACAGGTCACAAACAATGTGCTTCATCTTGGTCCAGGGGGGAGTTTAATTTCTGTGGAAATTGTTTTCGCCAACTATAAAACTATAATTCAGACTTTTTTTATTGTTTATTTTGCACTCTGTGCTTCTGCTTTTGTCACCAGTTTCTGTTTTTTTTTTTTTTTTTTACTTTATTATGATGATAACCTTTTGCTTTTACTTGCGCTGCTATTTTTACAAGTAATTTAAAAATAATTTGATGTGGGCGATGGGCGATGGGCGATGGACGATGGGCGATGGACGATGGGCGATGGGCGACGGGTCTGGACGTGTCTGCCGTGGGGCTTTTCCTGTTCCGGGTCTGGGGTAAGTTTGCTTTATTGACATTGTCACCCCGGTTGAGCTCAACAGAGCTCGTGACAATGAGCCTTGCACCTGGAGGACGCCAACAGCAACGGACAGGATAATAAAATTGTGAAACAACTTTTTAATGAGAAACACTTTTTGCACATTGCAGTGGCCGTGAGGGAATTACCGGATAAGTTGGTAAATTGTTGGCCCCAATGAAGCTGATGATGGAAATTCCTCTGCCCCGACATCCTGTCCCATCTTCCACCCAGCTCGAGGGATAAAATTATCTCAAGTCTCACTAACTAACCTGTTGTCTTCTTACTGTACAGGGGGAAAAAATGTACTTAAAAAAAAGAAATGAGTAGGAAAAAGGAAACTTTTTATGCCGCATTGGAAAATGGAAAACTTTTTTGCCGTAATTGCCCAGAAAAGTAACACAAATGAAACGCATCGACGCTTAATTACTTTTGCTAAACGGCAAGAGGACGAAAGGACGAAGAGGTGAGTGAGTCATCAGGACGAAGGAATCAAGTTCATTAAGATTTCAACCAGGAACTTGGTTTCCTTTGCAAGGACATATTCGACTTTTTATTTATTTTTACATCCAAAGTACAGGGTATCTTATAGTTCAATTGCAAAAGATTTTCCCAAAGCCTTAATTGCAATCCAGCAAGTTTCAAAACCAAAGAATCAGAGGGTGCTGGCAGTCGGCACGATTTTGACTTTTGTCGACGTCACAATTTGCAAAAGTTACCGCCCAGAAACTTGGGAGCCCCAAAAAAGTTGCCCTGCCACTTGGCAAATGCAAGTTTTTGATTAAAAGCCACCAACTCCACCTCCACCTCGCCTAACCCCATCACAGATGGATGGGATTGTACGGATGGAAAGCCAGAAAAGTTTTGTGCCCAGGCCCGAACGGAGAAATTGTTAATTGAATGCATTTGGTGGGGTCCCTGCAGTGTTTGCCTGTGCGTGATATGGGGCACTTTGCCAGGAGGCAGCACAAATGAAGCATCCACAGGACGATGGCAACTGGCTCGTCTATATAGTAGAATGGGGAAGGGATGGTACTTCCACTTAACCAGAGTGCTTGCCAATTCGCCAACACACATTCAAAAACACTCAAAAATGTTAACTATCCAACACTGTCAGAGAGGGGTTCTTGCATTTCCGGTTAAGTGTTGGTCAAGACTTCGGTAAAAACCCATTAATCTAGTAGAGTTTTCCTCAAGAGAAAGGATCCAAAACAATGGGTCTCAAAATACTCTTTTTAAACCATTTCCAGTATTGTTAAAGACTCTTTAAAGCAGTAATGCCAGTGTTGGTAAGGTCTTTAAAAAGTCTTTAAGACAAGGCTTTAAAGTTTTCTTTTCGAAATAAAATTTCTCATAAAATGCTTTTAGTTTTGCAAAAGTTATTACCAATGACAAAAGCGTAGATCCTACAATATTTATGCGAAAACTGAGCCACCTGGACTGCATTCAAGCTGGTGAAGCCTTCAGGTGGTTTCCTCTTCCAATAGTGGCATTAAAAATGCATTGGCCAGCTCGTTTATTGTAGTTCCTTCCGGCGTTGGGTTTCGGGTTTCATGTGAGACTCCGGCAGTCAGAAGTCAGTAGTTGGTTTGAGTACTATAGAGGAGTTGGGAGTTGGCCTGCTGCGACTCCAAGGATTCCGAATTATTCCAGGAGACACACACACACTTTTCATTAGCTCACAAAGGAACTCACAAATGCCGGGACCAACTGCCGGAGAGCATCGAAACCTTTAAAGCTAAGCGCATGGTAAGCGAATGAAAAAGTCGCCTTTAAGACGGCCCACCTTTTCCGAAACTCCCGCCCATAGTCAATGGATAGGACAAAGTCCGCCCACTTCGTGTCCTCAATGTGGGCGTGGCAGCTGAATGCGAGCAGCCAAAGCCCCGAAAAATAAAAAAAAAAGCAAAAGCAGAAGCAGAAGCATCGCAGTACGCAGCCCGAGTGGGAGCTGCAAAAGCAGCTGCAGATTTTCTATAAAAGCCGAGGCTAACGAGATTTGATGAATTGCAAGTCTTTGTGAATGAAGCTACAAGAAAGCTGCAGCATGAATAGTCCCTAGGCGCCCCTCCTCCCCCCTCCACCACGATTTTGCCCGT
The DNA here is from genome assembly GCA_035047325.1 of Drosophila vallismaia. Taxonomy (NCBI): domain Eukaryota; kingdom Metazoa; phylum Arthropoda; class Insecta; order Diptera; family Drosophilidae; genus Drosophila; species Drosophila vallismaia. Next base: position 5,093,016 of record JAWNPU010000025.1, on the reverse strand, counting down.
CTAAGCCCAGGTCCGCATAAAAAAAACCCATTAAGTGGTTTAAAGCAGTGAAAAAGCGCTCACAACAAGCAGCAAAGCAAAAGAAAAATGCAGTTGACATGAAAGGCAGCCAAAGAGCGTGGGGATAAATGTACATTACACTGAAAAAAGAGGGGTTTCCTTTAAGGGATCGTTTCGTTTTTAAATGAAAATAATCGAATCGATATGAGAGTAAGGTCTGAAACTTACAGTTTTCGAGTCGCATTCAAAAAGATGGCGTCTTTAAGCTTCCATCTTATGTCCAAAAATAGGTTGTTTCAAAAGATCTTTAATCTGGTCACACTGTATTTGCAAGTGTAATAAATACAGACATTCGAACATAGCCAGAAAAGGAGAATAAAAAAGGAAAGGTTCTGAGGAAAAAGAGCCAACAATGCTCACCCAAAGATGAGATAAGGACGATGGTGCAGCAGCCGCTGGTGGCGGACAAAGGACAAAGGAGCAGCTTGACGAATTACTTGGCAGCTGCTCCTGGAGTGCAGTCCCGGCAGTCCCGGCAGTCGAGGCGCAAGAAATTTAATTTGACCAACATTTTGATGTATCAAGTTCAGTGGGAGCCAAAGATTTATGACTTGCTGACAGAGCAGGACCAGATTGGGTTGTCAGGACACTCGGTTTAGCGTTGGCTGTACTGTGCATCCTGCAGTTTAGCTTAGTGCATGCCTCAGATTATGGAATCATTTTCAGTTTTCTCATTTCTTTTCTTTTGATTTATTACGATTTTTTCCTTGTTAAGATTTAATTAAGAAAGCTTACTAACCCAAAACTTTAAACGATCGCCGGGACCAAGCTTGGCTTTAAAGCTTTTGGGCTGGCAAAGAAAAATGAAAGTAAGCGGGCAACTTTGAGCGCATTTCCCATTTCTTTCCACTTGCCACACGTAATGAGCTCAATGGAAATGAGGAAAACAAGGCCTTGACATCAAAGCCAGTTTGACTTGTGGCGATAATTACGGCAGTGACTGTGACACCGACTGCGAGGGGGACAGTGACTGCGATTACACGATAGAAAAGTTTTGGGGTTTTTTTTTTAAAGATTTAGTTTAAAGGTTTTTTTATATTTTGTTCTCGCTGCTGTCTTTGCAGTTATTAAAACTCTAAGATAATCCTGCCTAGAATCCCTTTCTAGTTCTTGAAATCAAGTTAATCCTTGAAGTATTCTTAGAAAATCTCTTCAACTAAAAGATTTCCTTTATTTTGAAGAGCATCCCAAAGCAAAGTATTAATAAAATGCATTCCTTTATCAGAAATCCCCTGGAGTACTCCCTACTCCCAACTCCCTACACCCACTTCACGTTTTCCGTTTTTGTGTAAATTTCCACTTGGCATGACTTTGAAATTCCTAAACGCAGATTGATTGCTTTCTGTCTCTGCCAGAAGCATCAAAAACACAAAAAAAAAAACCGAAACTGTCGGAAACCGAAAGTTTTAGTCTAGCAGCAAAATTCAAAAGGCTTCCCGTGGAGCTGGAAACCGGAACTGGTTGCTGGCTAGTTGGCTATCCCCGAAAAAAAATCTGTACAAAAAAAAAATGGCTCGCCTCTCGGCATTGGGGCTTGCAGTGCTCTTCCACTCGGTGCTGGGCATATCCTACTATCACTTTTTTCGCCGGGCACCCGCCGGAGTGCCCCTGCTGGGAGCCTGGCTGTTCTCCGCCTGTGTGGTGGCGCTGCTCCAGGCTGTTCACATTTTTCCGGCCTCCACGCCGGCCACCCAGCTGCGTGGCAGAAATCGCGGAGGCGGCGGGCCCCTCGATCCGCCAGAGTCCTCGTGGGGTGCCCTGTTCCTGGAGACGGCCATCTGCTGCCTCGTCCTGGACGTTACCCTGACCAAGCTGTGGCGCCGCGTCGAGTCGCTGATCCAGTGCGCCATCGTCGGCGTCCTCCAGACACTGGCCGTCGATGAAAAGACCTTCCTGGTCTGCGAGTACTGGACCCTGGGCCTGACCACGGGCCTGGTCGGAGCCTGCCTCCTGTGGCTCACCCTCTGGGCCACTGCCCTGCCTCGCAAGGTGGTGTGCGGCTTCTTCGACCTTCGCCGCAACCTCCACCGCAGCTTCACGGCCCTCCTCTTCGGTCCGCCCCTCAAGCCGGTGCGCCGCTCCCCCTACTGCTACCCCCAACCCACCCAGAGCTTCACCGCCTAATCAGATGCGAAACGGAAGCCGCTAATCCTACCCTGGCCAACATCCTGGCCAACAACGAAGAAACCATCCAGCCACGATTCCGCCAGCTCCTAAAATATTCATATCACTTTGGCTCGATCGAAAGCGAAATTTATGGGTTAAATAATGCCAAAAGCTCTTTCATTTTCCCATCTACAGTGGTTGTTTTCGCATAATATCTGACAAATGCACCTACAAATTAAATTAAATAAACTGTAATATATATAATTCAAAATAAATTCTTTGTTTTTCTCAATTTCCCAGGAAACTCTCCCAAAATATGGAGATTTTCGAATTCAACGTCTTGGGAAAGCTATATCTTGGCCAATTCTCATACGATTTTTGAGTGGAATACCTTAAAAAATTTGTGGATCAATTCTCTATTATTCTGCATCAAAATCTTAAAACAAAATATTTTTTCGATTTTTTTCAAATTTTTCTGATGGATACCCTTAAAAAATCTGAAAATCGAGAAAATTCACTTTTCGTCTCTTTCGATGGCCATATCTATGGCAGTTTTCATCCGATTTTTGAACAAAGTATAGATTTAGAATCTGGATTCAATTCCCTATAAATCTGCATTAAAATCTTGGCAGAAAATATTTTTTCGATTTTTTTCAAATTTTTCTGATGGAACCCCTTAAAAAATGTGAAAATCGACAAAAATCACTTTTCGCCTCTTTCGATGGCCATATCTTTGGCATTTTTCATCTGATTTTTGAACAAAGTATAGATTTGGAATCTAGATTCGATTCCCTATCATCCCTGCATTAAAATCCTGGCAGAAAATATTTTTTCGATTTTTTTCAAATTTTTCTGATGGATACCCTTAAAAAATCTGAAAATCGAGAAAATTCACTTTTCGTCTCTTTCGATGGCCATATCTATGGCAGTTTTCATCCGATTTTTGAACAAAGTATAGATTTGGAATCTAGATTCAATTCCCTATAAATCTGCATCAAAATCTAGAAGAAAAATATTTTTTCGATTTTTTTCCAAATTTTTCCTAGGCCCCTTAAAAATATGTAGATTTTTGTATTTGACCCCCTAAAAAGGCCATATCTTGGCCAATTCTTATCCGATCTTCAAGCGGAATACCTTAATTTATTTGTAGGTTAGTCCTCTAACCTTTACGAAGTCCCAACCTCGATAAAAATGGATCCAAAAAGTCAAGTAAATTAAAGTTGTTTAACACACCATTAGCTTAACCCGTATGAGGTGGCGGGTTAATAAATCGGACGCCTTTAATCCCATTGTGCCACGTTGGGTGCAAAAACCAATAAAATAAACGCAAACTGCGGCAACAACTGGCAACCAAAAAAAAAAAAAAAGAAACAAAACCCGTTAAACCGTATCATGTGGCCATGTGGCAATGCGGAAGATGCGAGTGGCAAGAGGCGATGCGAGCGGGCCGCCTAATTGTGGCACGCCCCCAAAAAGCGAAGCCACTTCGGAAGACCGGAACCGGATTAAAGACAAATTCGCTATTTTTGATGCCGGATCGATGGCTAAACTTGAACTTGAACAACATGCAACACAGCGACAGCCCCAAAACGACAACATGCAACAATGCCGCACAACACAACAAAACACAACACAACAAAAATGCTTCCACAGAATTGCCAAACTGGAAAACTCGATGTGCCTCAATGTGGCTGATTTGCTTGCCTCTGGAAGCTGTTTGTTGTTTGTTGTTTTGCGTTTTGCTGTTGCACTTTGCTGTTGCATTTGCAACGAAATTGGCCACGAACTGGAGAGATATAAAAGCGCGGCATGCAACACAGTCGAGTTAATCAAAGCGCGTCGCTGGCCACGAAAAGTGCAAGTGTTTTTCTTTTCAAAAACAAATCAAATTTCCCCCAAAACCAAAGCGATACAACGGCGAGGTGACTTTTTTTGTTTCAGTGTTGTTATAAAAAATTGGTGAAAAAAGTGCTTAACCTCTATTTTTTTTTTTTGTAACCCTTTTCCCAGATGTTGTGCCACCAACACTTCCTCTGCCACCTGATCTTGTGGCAACTCCTGATGCTGCCACATTTTCTGCAGGCCAATCCCGTGTCCAGTCCTGAGATCTCCAACAAGGGCTCCAAATCCCCCAACAGCGTGCAACACCAGCAAGTGCAGCAGCAACAAATGCAACAGCAACAAGTGCAACAGCAGCAGCAGCTGCAACAACAACAACAACAGCAGCAGTTGCAACAGCAGGAGGCAGTGCATCTCAACTCCCTTAGTGCCTATGCCAGTGGCTACGACATGGCCCAGAATCCTGGCCAGAGTCCAGTGGCCGGAGATGTCGCCTTCAAGCCATCCTACAAAATGCCCGAAATGGAGACGAACTTCACGCCGATGCAGACCGCCGGGACACCGAGTGTTGCGAGTCTCCCGTCCACGCCCATGCTGATGCAGTACCTTCCCGCCCAGACCCTGCAAGATGGCAGCGGCACGGTCCAGTATCTCCAATTGATTCCCACCCGCCCGATCATCGTTCCGATTAGTCCGTACCTCTCCGGCGGTGGATCGACCACCATAGCCGCCGGCGGACAACCGGACTTCTCCGCACGGGCACCCACCGTACTGAACGCTCTGCCCCCCAACTACCAGGCTCTCCAGGGATATGTCGCGGCCGGAGCTCTCAATCCCCAGGCCGGAGCCGCCCCCGGACCGTTCCGGGGCTACCGGATCAATCGGGAGGCCAAGGACAAGCACTTTCCACCCGCCTTCTCCCTGAACCTCAACGAGTACATTCCCGCCTCGTCCATGGGACACGAGAATCCCGGGTCCACCCACCTCTACCTGAGGGCCAGGACGACATAGATCAAACGTCCAGAAACAGCCATGGTCTCACTTTTTTTTTTATGCCAACTCTGTTTAAAAAATAACAAAACAACCAAAAACTAACAAAACCAATAAAAAAATTGTTAACAAATGAGCCTTTTATTTTGTTTAGAATCTGAAGGGGCATACTCGAAAGGTTAAACTCATTCAGTTCTCATTTACATAATGCCACATGAGGTGACACAGTTCGGGGCAGGGACTGGTTCTTCAAAGCATTTGCACCTTTCGTTTTGAAAAACTCCCAGCCAGATGACCCAACCGAATGTGGTTACCGAATCTAGATTGTTTATTTGCACGGCGACACAAAAAACAAAACACACATCTTTTGTACATATTTTTGTAGTTTGTTTTTTTTTTTTTTCTTGTGGAACCCACGAAGGTCGCCCCAACTGGCGGACACAGAATGCAGTGCCATTGTTTGTACTCGACTCTTAGTTTTTTTTTTGGCGGTGGCGTGAAAGTAAGGCATTTCACGCCCAACCGGAACAGAAAGAGAGACTTAGTACATAGACATAAAATACATAACACATGTCTTTTACCCAAAAGACACCAAAAACCCAACCCAAACCTAAAAGCCAACCTTGGCGTTACATCAGAGCCGCTGCAAGCCATCTTGTCTACACCTAATTGTCACAATTTGACAAATTCATTTTGGCATTAACTGGCTTAAATCGGAATCGGAGCTTTCATTACCTTCACTCGACGAGGAGGGGCCGGCCTCAAACACACATCTTTCACTTGCCGCACTTAACTGGAGCAAATGGCCAAAGGGTCTTTACGATCTTTAAGAGTCTTTTTGGTGGGGAAAAAAACAACGAAGTTATAATGTTCTTCTATGAGGAAATATAATAAAAAGGTAAAAGATTTGCCTGATAACTTTAAGACTTTTCAAAAGACTCTTTCAAAACTAAATGGAATTTAAAATAAAACCTACCATAGTACTCCAGCTAATATTCTCCACTATATAGAGAGTATTTTTCTAAGCATTCCATTGGGGCACTAGCTCTGGCATACCGAGTGCCACAATTCACTTTCAATCAGCTTCAAGTCGATGCACCGCCAATCTTGATGATGATGATGATGATAATGATGACTCTCCAGATACGAGTCAAGATGTGTGGCATGATCATTATGATGTTCCAGAGGACGCCCCATGGCGGTGAATCCCTGGTAATGGGATTTGGATGACGGTCAGCCCATGAACGGAAATGAGCGGTTATCGATGCTCAAAAATTTATGAAAAAATTCACTAGAAAAACTACAACTCGATTAATGGTCATGATTTTTTGTTACAGAGCGAACTAAACTTCACTTGTTTCGATGTTGTTATAACACTTTAAAGCGCGTAAATTAGCCTTTTGTTGTTTTGGGCTTTTTGGGCGGTGCTGATTGAGTTTGAAATGATTTCAATTTAGAGTTTACTTTCCTTTTCAATTAATTGCCATGCCTCTAAACGGATTCAAAATCCAATCCGAACGTAACGAATCGTAACGCTTGCCTCGGTCGGTCCTCGCTCATCTGCATCTCTCAGATACAATATCTTCCAAAAACCCAGATACAACCGATACAGAGTCCGTTTCTGTTGGGTTTTTATATTTGAGAGAATTTCATTGGCCACCATCCAGTATAAAACGCCGTGTCAGAGCTTCGCGCCATTGCATTCGCTTCACAGCCCGTCACACGCTCGGTTCGGTTTAGTTTTTGTTTTTTTTTTTACTTTTTGGATTATTATTATTTTTTCTGGCCTTTTAGTTTTCCGTTCACGGTGCAGGTCTTAGTCTCGACTCTAATTCGGCTGTTTAACTATTTTGTTTTTGTGTTTTTGTGGTTTTTTTTTTGCTAACCAAAAACATTTTCCGCGTAAACGCATCAAACAAATTCAAGTGAATGTTGTCGGTGCTGGTTGTTGGCTCGCAGGAGTGATCGGATCAAGGCGGTCGTACAACAGGCTCATCATCATCAATTTCGGCGTTTTTTTTCTCATCTTTATTATCATCGTTGGCGGAGGAGACCATAAACGGGATACTGGCCCACAAAAATAACATCAGAAAACCCAGAGTCATGGTGCGTAGATGGTGCCAGATGGCCAAAAAAAAAACTGAACCGAAAGGAAAGCAAATTCAAATGGATAAATTGTGGACATTATTTGGTCATAATCGAGGGAAAGACAGGAGATTAAGGCAATTATGTAGTACTTAAAAAGATATTTAAACCGTGAAAATTTTAAGGATATGTTAGGGTTTTTAAAGGTGAAAGATAAGGCCACAAAAAAGAGGATTCAAGAGTTATGAAAGAATTCTTCAGACCTTTTAATTCTTTAGAAAACCTTCTAAAATAATCAAATATATTAAATACAGGAACTAAAAAATAAATAAATCATAAATAATCAATTTCAAAATCCCATAATTAAAAAACCATCCAAAAAACAACCTTGATCTAATCAACAAAATAAACCTATAGATGCCCTAATTTATTAATTAACTTCCATGCCATTGAACTAAATATCAAATCAATTATAATTTTAATTAATTAAAAACTAAAGTAAAATATTACATAACATGGATTGACAGAAAGAAAACAGGTGATAATTAAATACTAAAACTTAAAATAGGTAGAAAATATTACGATTGAGTTGTTGGAAAACAAAGTTGCTTTAATGAGACAATTTCACGGTCTGCGAATTGATTGATGATATGTCATCGATCGAAAAATATAGAAAGGGTATTATCGGTGCGGAAAACAAAAGCGGGGAAAGTTTTCAGGGCGAGGTAGATGATGATTTAAAATATAATAAGAAAAAAAAATATATGCAAGAGAGAAAGGAATTTTTGTCATTTTGGGATTAAAAGACAAGAAGCTTAAAAATAGAAATAAAAGAAACATTTTTAAGATATTATATGTATCTTGAGATTGCCCTAGAACTTGCGATTGAACTTGAACATTTGATTGATTGACATTACTGATTGAAGCGTACTTATTGGCCCTGTGGCAAGTTTGTGTCTTAAGTCTTTTGTTTTTTTTCTGAATTTTTCTAATCTGCCTCTTGCTTTTGTTCACACATTGTGTGGTCGTCAATGATGTTATTTTTTATTTATTTTTGTTATGGTTTTAGTGGTTTTTTTTTTCGTTAGTTGTAAGTTTTTAGTTGTGCTCATGTTAAGGCGCAAATTACGCGTGTTAACGATGCGCACTCCATTAGCGCCGCGGTCAATCATCAATCAAGCTGCATTTGCATCGTCTTATGTCATTTGACCCGGTTGGGATCATTAGACGAAGAAACAGAAACATAAAATAATTTTGCAGAGATCCCAATAGCCACCGACAAAACTAGGGCACGCAACAGACTTTAAGACTCTCGGCTAACTGCAACTAGTTTTCGGAAAAAAAAAACTAAATAACGTTGCAACATCCCGTGGAATGCTTCTTTTTGGCATCACCTCCATTGCGTGACAAATGCTCATAAGTTGTTTGGTCAGAGATTTTTCAGTTTTGCAGTCTATAAACGAGTAATTTTATATATATTTTAGTTTTTTAGAAAGGCTGCTCTGCCAGAGGCTTATCAGTGGTGCGGCCTTCACCGGCAGGTGGATCAGTTTGGTTCAACGAGTAATAGCTTTTCGGAAATGAAACAACAAAACCATAAACAAAAGTTGGCCAAAATGTCCCACCCACGGGCTTGGCCTGCACAAAAATTTCACACCACATTTGTCTCGCCTTTAAAGTGGATTTTTATCTTAAAAAAAAGAGAAGTTTCGAATTAAAAAAAAAAAACAAGGGGAATCACTAGCGCTGAACGCCCTTTTGCAATTTTGTGCTAAATTAAAAATGGTCAAACTCAATTAAACGCATCAATAGGCCCCAAGGGGCGTGGTCCGGATAGCCACAAGCAGCGAAAGGCGTTAAAAAAAATATAGATAAAAGCTAAAACCAACCTTTCACCAACCGAAAAACAGTGAAACAAAAATAGTTGTTACAAAAAGTCGAAGCCACAAGGTCGAATTCCAATCGGAGTTTAAAATTAATTTTGACAAACAATAACTTGGCTTTATTTTTTAACGGAAATTGATAACAAAAGAGAGGAAATTTTGCCAAAATTTAGTTTTGAATAACAATTCGATATCCGAAATATTTTCAAGTAATCAAAACTGTTGCACATTTTCCCACAGCTTTGCCACCAACTAGTCCTTCTGGTCCTGGCCTTGTCCACTGCCCAGGGTGTCCTTACGCCCCCTGGCTACGATGATGACCGCTCACCGCTGCCCCTGCGTCTAGAGGACTTGGAGCGGGAACAGGAACAGCACCAGCAACAGCACCAGCTCCACTTGCAGGACCTCAACCGACCGCCGCTCCTGCCCAATCACTACGAATGGCGACCGGATGTGGCGGCCAGCCTGCCGCCCAGCTACGTCCAGGATGCCGCCCTGCGGGAGCGGGAAAGGCAGAACCAGCTGGAGGAGCTGCGGCAGCTGCAGCGGCAACATCAGCAGCTCAGTGCCGGCTACGCTTTTCCCGCCCACCTGCCAGGTGTGCTTTATGTGTGAGTTTTTTCCAAAAGCTGCAAGCTTTAGGGTTTATAAAAAGTATAAACCTGTTCAAGAAAAAACAACTTTGAAAGCTTTTTTGCAAAGTTTTAACCGAAACTTTAATCGCAAGTTCGAAAACCTTTTATAAAAGCTTCTTGCAATCAAAAGACTTAAAGCACAAACTTGAGTCTTAAAGGTTTTGAAAAAAAAAGCTTGAAAGCAGCTACAATTTTAAACTTTTTGTTAAAATATGTAAAGTTTTTTTTAATATTATTTATATATTTTTGATATTAATGGCAAGGTTAACAGATAATGTTAGTTAGTTTTTACTTTAAGACGCAAATCTCTAAAAAAAAAATAGACTTTAAACTTAGTTTTTAATCTAAATTGTCTTAAAAACAGCTTTCTTTTAAATTAAAAGATTTTTTTTTTAATTAAAAGATGATTCTTTTCCAACCTTTTTGTCTTTCCAAAGACTTTAAGAGTTTTAAAGCTAGATTTCTAGAGTTTACGATGTCGTTTTCAAATTAATATTTAATTCTGATTGCAAAAGATTTTGATTTAAACTTGAGGTTTAGGACACATTAAAATTAAAATCTTTTGCAAAAAGAGAATACCTTTGATCGTAAACTGTTTTCGGAGTATTTTTAGGTCTTTAAAAGTTTTACCTTTAAGTTTGCTTTCCATTTCTGAACATTTTTAAATTTAGTTTCTATTAGAAAAGGTTGAATTCTTAAAATGAGAAGCGAAAACGTTAACAATTTAAGGGCTTAGTGAAAAGCTAATAACGATTATCAGGATTCCCTGATTGATATACAAAGAGCCCCTAATGATCGACTTGATTGGCCATTCGATTGATGTGCAAATTACCGCTTGAGGAATCGGAAATGGAAGTGAAACGAAAAATACTGGAAGAAACGGGCTAATCATGGCCCACAAAAGCCGAAAAACAGCCGCTTTCAACCGACTAATGAGCGGTGACTAAGCTAGTTAGTAGCTACGATTAGTTAGTTAGTCAGTTAGTTGGACTGTGAAAAAAGAGTGTTGAAATAATGGTCGTTTATTTTCACTTACAATCAATGCCCATTGGCTTCCGACAAATCGTCGGCTATTATTCCCTTTTACGATAATTTTCTTGGTTTTTTTGGTTTTATTTCAAAAGGGGACCCACGGCCACGCCTACGACAACGCCCACAATAGCCACAAGTACAGTGCCAACGAGGTTTCTAAAGCCAATAGTGCCGTACGATCTGGAATTGGGTTTGAATAGCATTCCATATGTGGCAAGTAATGCCCTACCACGCCCCCTGCCACAGCCGGGCGGTGCAAGGCCGCCGTTTATTTACGGCTTCACCCAGGGAAGACCCCCGAAGGTGGCTGCCCCGCTGCTGGTGCAACAATCCAAGCAGTTCGCCTACGCCCCGGCCACGCCCCCGCAACGACACTACGCCAACGGACCACGCATCCCCCTGCCCTATCCGCCGAGCTTTGTCAGCATCACGACCCGAAGGCCATCATCGTTCCGTCCCTCGCCGCCGGATCCCACGCCAGACCTCTTCGCCGGACGGAACTCCAAGTCCCTGCTGGACTCGTACATCCCCAGCTGGGAGGTGATCCGCCTGACCCGGGAGCAGCGGGGCGAGACCGGAAATGCCGGTGGCTTCCGGCCCATCCATCGACAGACCTTGGCCTATCCGGCTCCGCCCCATTTGCGGTTATACAAACGGGACTCGCTGACCCAGAAGGACTCCCAGGATGCGAGCCGAACGAGAATAGTTAAAAAAGTCCTGAGGCCACTCAACGAAAGGGATTAGATGTGTTTTTTTTTTTTATGTAGATTTATAGTTTGTATATTTTTTTGTATTTTATTTCGAAATAAACATAAAAACGAATATTTATTGCAGCGAAACTAAAAGAGTTTGTCTTTGATTGCGAAATCCACAATTCGCGATCCGCGATCCGCGATCCGCGATCCACGATCCGCGAATTTTATTAATGAGGTGAGTTTTCTTTTCGATCGAAAATGTTTGATACTCGAAATCAGGTTAAGCAAGGCATCTCATGTTAATATTTAATATGTGTGTTTAACGGCAGCAGCTGCGATTAATTAAACTGGGCTAAGTAGTCAATCATCTTGTTAACACCAAACATCGTTGAGCTTCGCAAATGCAATAAAATATCATAGAGAGAAACCCTTTATTTAGGTTTTAGTAGGGTTTGGGTTTAATTTTCTCTTTAAAGATAAAAAACTATAAAGAACACGATCTAGTTTCTTGTTAAAAACTATTTCCACATCGAAACACAGTTTCTATTTCGATCAAAAAGTAGCTTCCTCGACCGCCAAAGAGCCATTGGATCACATAACCAAACAGCAGTGGCATCTTTGGTGGCCAATCCTCCAGTGGCAATCTTTGGTGGCAATCTGAACCCGCGATGCAGAGTCTCTCACCATTTAGAGCCGGGCTAAAAGCGAATCAAATGTGCAATATGTGACTTTGTCAATGAGACCTCAACTCGGATCGAATATATATATATATATATATATATATATATAGCGTATATATGTCTGGGATGATGCTCACGTAATCGCGACCATAAAGCAAACAGCTAGCAATAGCAAACAATTACGATGCCACTCCGGAGTGGCCACAAAGATTATGATTTGTGTGGCAGTGTGCCTCATGAAGATGCAGCCTCCAAATCCGCGAAAAAAACCAAAAACAAAATAAAAATAAAAATAAAAATAAAAATAAAAAAAGCAATAGAAATACGAAAACTTCAAAAGTCAGACAACTTGCTGAGATTTATGCAAGTAGGAAGCGAAGATGCTGCAAAATGCAATGTTGTTGCTGGTTTTTGTTTTGATGTGGCAGTGGCAACATCTGATTGTGTTGCGTTTCGGCCATCTCATGGCTGTTAATGAAGCTGCCACTGGCAAATTGCCACAAAATTGCAGCATTGTTTGTCACCCATTAAGTATGCAGACGCCAAAATGAGGATGCCCTGCCTCGATTTAAAGGGTGCGATGGTTACTGATTTCCTGGCTGCAAATAATTCCGGTGCACGGAGAGAAAAATAATGTAGATTACAGCTTCAAAATAATCTCTACTTAGGGCTTTCAGACATCAAAAATTTAACCTTTTAAAAGCTATAATATTTACCATAGAAACCCGTAGAAATTCCAATCTTAAGACCCGACTAGTGACCTTCTGTTAGGGTCAAAAATGACGCTCTAGTTTGTGTCATCTTCGTCATAAATCTGACCCTTTTGTGGGCTGCCCATGGTCAGCCCTTTCATGGCTTTACACCCAAAACGTAGGCTTTACCTTCCTTACAATAAATAAAATAATAAAAATAATTATAATAATAATAATAGTGACATTGTTGCAGCTTTTGGAGTTGTTTTTTTTTTTTTTTTCTTGTTGGACAATGAACTAAGGTTGAGGTTTCCAGATTGTGAAATTATTGTGTATTTGCTTAGCTTTTAGCTCTTCGATTCGTTTTGGTTTCGTTTGTTGCATTGAATCTGCGATTGAAAGTCTGTGGGTTATAAGCCAAGAGTGGCACAAAAGATCGACGAACTTGCTGGCAAATGCTGACCAAGATTTCAATTGCTTTTATTTATTCGATCAGTCGATCATTCGATCATTCGATCAAGGAAAAATATATCTATTGCATCGAAACGAATCGTATATACCCTGGTGGAACCAAAAAAAAAAACACAGACCTTTTCGGTTATCTGTGAGTGCTTTTCTGTTTTTATGTTTTGTGACAAAACGTCTTGCAAAATAAGTTTGTTATGCCATTTCTTCTCTTATCTTCCCATTTTTTTTTTTTTTGGCTTAAACTTCAGGGGCCAAGCCCAAGAGCGGCAATTAAATTGCCACTGAAACTACTCTCACTCGGTCCACGTTGATCCCCTCCTGGGATGCCTGGGATGCTCTGCAATCTGCAATTGTTTTCATGCAAATTTCAGTCTCAGTTTCTGTTTCTGTTTCGATTGGTTTGTGGCAGCTCTGGCGGCTCCAGCGTCGTCTTCATTATAATGAAACCCACAACATCACAGCATCGCACAAAAGCCAACCAGCCATTAAATCTATTCACTCAAAATGAAAGGCAAAATGCTGGAATCGGACATCCCAGTAAATGTTTGAAAAAATATATATTCATATATATATATAAAGTTATAAACCTTTGACAAAGCCACCAAAAGTTGCGCCAATTTTTTGTCTTTATGACTTTGAACTTGAACTGGAAAATGCAAAGATAAATATCTTGCCTCTACTGAAGAAATTCGAAAGGTTTTTTTCGATCTCCGTTTGATTTTTACTTCATTTCCAGCCCTTTTGTGAAAGGTTTCTCTCCCATGGCCTGACAAGGTCGTTTAAATAATAATTCTCATCGCGTGAAATCGATGATGGGAAACAAGGCATTACGAATTGAATCTATAAAGTTTATAAAATGAATTCCCGAAGGTTGGCTTTTATAGTTTTAAAAAGAAAGTATTTCAAAACCTCTTTAAAACTACAATATTCTATTTTTCCTATCAAAATATATTTCTTTACTTTTCCCTTTCCAATTAAAGCCATTTCCCTAAGCAATCTTTGACTTTTTCAAAACCGAAAAAAAACTTCCCTTAGCCAACATTTCACCCGATTCCGTAATACTTTTTCTCTTTTGGCAAAAAAAAAAAAAAAAAAGACAGCCAGACAGAGAAAAACAGTAAAAAAAAAAAAACGCGAATCATCTTAGTTTGGAGTATCTGTAGCATTTTGTTTTCAGTTTTTTTTTTGTTTTTTTGTTTTAGGGGCAATCCCTGGCAACCTACACCTTCATTTACGGCTGAGTATCTTCAAGATACAGATACAAATAAAGAAGCAACAGATGCAGATGCAACTACGTGCTGTGTCATTGGTCGTTCCGCAAAAATATCGTTTTTTTTGTCCAAACTTTAGCTTTATTTTGAACTTCTTTTTCAACTTTTTGGCCAAACCGAAAAACTTCAACTTCGTTTACGAATCCAAGACTGAAAATCCGATTCCATTTTGATGCAACCCGAAGACAAAGTTGTTGCTTTTGCTGGCGTTGGTGTTGCGGTCGCGATATAAAAACCGCGAACATCGTCAGCGCCATCCGCAGTAAGAGGCGCGACTTTTGAACGCCGACATCGCTCCCATCTTTAATATATATCCAAAAAAAAATAAAATAAAGAAATATATAAACAAAACGTGGATTACGGCTGTTGTGATTTCTAAATACAATAAATTTTAGTGTTTATTCTTTTTTTTTTGTTTTTGTGCCAAAATAAGAAAGACTTTTTTCGTATCAAAAAGAGTGTAAAAGCAACGAATTTGTATTTATCTCAGAAACCAGGCAGCAGGCAGTGTGTTTACATTATGAGATTAGCTTTGATATTGGTAAGATTGCACAATCTTGAAATGAAGAGAAAAATACGGAAATCATTCCACCCACACCCCAAAAAAAAAAAAAGAAACTCCCACAAAAACAAAAAAAATGCTGTGCAAAAAAAAAAAAAAAAAAAACTGGCTGACAAATTAATTTGCATTCAAGTGGCGCAGTTGCCTAGCCGGCTTGGTCAGCTGGGAAAGTTGCAAGTTGCTGGCTTTAGGTTGCACATTGCTTGCTGCACATTGCTCGGTGCACATTGCAGATTGCAGTTCACTCAACCGGGCGGAGGATGCATTGAACCCCGGAAAGATTATCCCACAAAAAAACCTGAAAATCTTGACCTCCTTGACGCTTGGCTGCCCTTCGAACTGCAGACCCTGCCCTTGCCCCTTTTCTATTTTTCCTGTTGCAAGTTTATACATTTTTTTTGTCTTCTTGTTTTTGTTTTTGATTTTTTTATACTCTCATCAATCACCTGGTGAGCTGTCTGGCATTTTGATCCGCTTATCTTCTGCTAATTGGACGGGCTTCGTTACACCCGAGACCCCCGAGGTGTTTTCTTTATCAAGTTTGAGATTTTTAAGGAATAAAAACCTCGAAATTAAGGCAGTATTTTTATTAATTCTCTTTTTTAGAGATAACTCTTTAATCTTAATTTATATTTTAGTCATTTGTCTTAATTTTTTCTTCAAATCTAGGCTATTTTTTTCATTAGAAACCTTCCTAGTTTGTTAAAATAAATCATTTAGTTTGTTCTTCTTTGACAGCATTAATAAAAAACCTTTTTTTAAGGCTAAAACATTTATTTAAGCTAGTTTTGAATAGTTTTAAAGCAGTTCTTTAAGATAAAAGACCAAAAACCAAAAGAGGAAATAGTTTAAATTGGAAATTCATTAAATATTTAAACCAATTTGAAGTTTTAACACAAAAATTATGAACTATATTTTTTAGTTTTTCAAGTTCTTTGAACCAAAAAGAGTCTAGAAGTTTAAGGAATTAGAAAAACCTTAAAAAAAAAACCCCTCTAAGAAGCTTTAAAATATTTCCTGTAAATAGTTTTAAATCTTCCTTAACCCCCTCCAACTACAATATTATCTTTTGACATCTTTTACATTAAAAACTGCACCACATTTTCCTTGCAGTGTTGGAAAACAACAGAGGAAAAACTCGAGCGGGGACTCGAGCCAGAACTTGTTTTGTGGCTTGAACCTCGTGTGGTGGTTACATAAAGTTATTAAACTGGCAGATAGAAGAAAGGGGTTTATGAAATGCCAAAGTGGCAGAAACCGACAAGGGGCTGGGGGCCACTGGGAGCCACTCCAGCTACTCTTAGCCACTGGCAGGATAATCTGTAGTTGTCTAATTTACATTTTATTGTTGTGCTTGTTGCCGTTGCTGCTGTGATGCGGATGATGCAACAATAAAAGCCAAGCAGCAACATCAAAGACTGACAAAAAAAAAAAACAATAAACCCAAGACTGAGAAAAAAAATCATTCGAGAGTCCAACTAATTTGCACGCGTTGCGTGACGTTCATTTGCCCCAAGTTGCTAGCTGTTTTTTTTTTTCTTTAGTCATTTTTTGTCTCTTTAAAACAAATGAAAAACTAGAAAGCAGCACCCTCAAAAAACCAATTGCATTCTGCAATATATTTTTCAGTTAATAAGTCAGAGATCCAAGTGAAAGGCAAACTTGATGACTGATGCAATTAAACTAAATTATTACTGAAAATAGTTGGCAGAGATAAATCAATGCGAAAAGACAGATCCAACAAGTTGCTTATATAACTTTTTTGTAAAAAAAAAAAAGCAACTCTTCTCTTTGGATCCCACAGCAAAAGCACATTTGACAAAAATTTGTGCTGCTTTGTTGGTGGTGCTGCTGCTTTGTGGTCGCTGCTAGCTGCCGCCTTGCTGTGTGGCAAGTCAGCCGCTGCCGAAAAAGTCTTCCTGCTACATAAGCAACATGAGCCGACAACGACTATTAAAATGACTTGACACAGTGTCCCAGTTTTCGGTTAAAACACAACACACACACACACACACTCTGGGATTTAATTGAGTGACAAAATGCAATTAAAAGTTAACTATCCGACAGATACGCGAATTTAAATGCCGAACATCTGTGCTGGCAAATTGAAAATCGGGATAGGTGTATGCCGCCTTGCTTTCGAAAACCGAAATTAATGCCACGATTAGTTTCGAAATTGTTTAGCAATTATCAGGCATTCAAACTAGAAAAGAAAACACCTTTAAGACTCTGATTATTACCTTTTCAACTTCCGCCTTATATCGTTAATTTATTCTAAATAATTATAATTAATTGACCATAACCCAATGGCCAACAAAACCATTAGCCATTGAACATTATCTGTCACCATCTGCCGCAAACGAACAGCAAACACAGCAAACGAAAGACTTAAGACACAAACGCGACTGAATGGTAGCCGCAGCAACAAGAGATTCAATTACAAAACAGAAAACTGCAAACTGAAGAGCAAAAACAACACACACACACACACTCCCCTCTTACTTGATGAAATGTCAAATGTGAAACCCCAACATGGGTTAAGTATTTATGGTATGTTGATGGTTTTACGATCGATATTGCGAGCGAAATCGAGACCAAGCGATGGCCCACAGCTTTTGTGCTCCAACTCCCCTTTTGTCTTTGCCTCGTCACCTTGAGCCCCAAAAAAAGCCGAAAGGCCGAAACGCCGAATCCAAAACTAAAGAAATCAATAAATAAAGCAAACAAAGATCCGAAACGAAACAAAAGCCTGGAATTTGCACAATCCCAAACCATTGCCAGGTTTTACTTTTTATGGGTTTGAAATTATTGAAACAGATTCTCATGGGAAAGTAAAACAAAACCTTGGGGGATCCTTTTCACCTTCTTCTTCTATAATTTCAAAATTAATAAAAAAAAATCATTTACTTTTCAGGGCACTCTCAGTGCGCTTCTGTGCCTGGCCACTGGCTTGAGTCAGTCGGAGGCCACCAAGGGCAATGGCTACCCCAAGAAGGTGACCACTCTGAAAAAGCGACCCACCAAGACCCCAACCACCGTGGCTGCCAGCACCAGTAGAGGAACCACTAGTGGAACTACCACAAAGCCCAGTAAGCCGCGGGTGAAGATCACAAAAGCTGGGAGCACTACGAAAGCTCCAGTATCAGCTCCAGGACCAGCTCCAGCCTTGGCGGAGACTTTCGGCAACCTGCCGGCAGATGATTTGGAATTCATCAAAGAATTGGACAAGCAATTCAAACTGCATGGCAACAAAATCAAGATCAAGGTGGAGAGGGACAACTCCACAGTGTCGGGCGGAAAGAATAGCAAGAGAACCATCGAAGGGGATTTGGGGTAAGAAAATCTCATCTTTTAGAGAACTTTTTCATTTCAATATAATATTTTCCTGCAGCTATGGCTACTCCCATCCTGGCTATGACTACACTCCGCCCAAGTTCATGTTCTATCCATACTCTCAGCATGACATTCCCTCGGGCTTCGCCCATCCGCAGCCACTGCCCGAGGAGCTGGAAGAGGAGGCGCCACCACACCAGCAGCAGCAGCCGCCACAGCACAGCCATCACTCGCAGCAGAAGCCACACGAGCATGTGACGAGTGTGACGATCGAACCGAGCTACTCCTACGAGCTAAAGCCGCAAACCAGTTACGAGACCCAGGCGCCACAGCACATGGCCCCAGAGCAGCCGCAGATCGACTTGCCACAGGACGAGGCCGACGCCGCGGGCTACCAAGAGCCGGTGATTGTCCTGCGGATTCCAGGACCCGCCAAGTACGCCGCCCACTTGCAGACCCTTCTCCAGCAGTACCTGGAGATCCGGGCAGCTCAGTATCTCAGCCTGTTGCAAGAGGCCGAGCAGCAACAACACCACCAGCAGCAGCAACAGCAGCAGCTGCAGCAGCAACACGTCCCCGAACCCCAGCAATATGGTCCTCCCGAGCCCATGGCCTATCAGCCCGAGGTGGGCTACACCCACCAGCTGGCTCCAGCCCCACAGCCCGTACAGTACGCCCCCATCGACGACGTCTACCAGAGCTACAAGGGCCGCCACCAGCAGCAACACCAGCAGCACCAGCATCAGCAGCAGCAGTACGAGCCGCAGCAATACTACACGCCCATGGACTACCACCAGCCCACCCAGTTCTACTACGCCCAACCGCAGTCGCACTTGCAACAGCAACCGCAGCTCTACCTGATAGCCATGACCCAGCCAGAACCGGAGCAACATCATCAGCACCAGCAGCAGGTGCAGCAGCAGCATCAGCAGCCCATCTATGTCCCGGAGGGAGAGCCGCCATCTGCCCCGGAGCAGCTGCCCGAACCGGAAGTGGAGCAGGAGCACTCTCTCCCCATAACGGAGAACAATCCCCGATCCACCCACACGAAGGTCATCTTCAATCCCTATCCCTACCAGCAACAGCAACACCAGCAGCAACACCATCAGCAACACCATGAGCATCAGCAACATGTCCTGGAACAGGAGCAACCCTCGGGTCATGTCAACCTGGAGGAGGAGTCCCAGCCAGAGGGCGATCGCCCCTTTAACTACCACGCCCATGCCCTGAAAGTGAGGCCCGGCAAGAGGGCGGCAAAGCCAGAGCCAGAGGCTCAGAAATCCGGTGTCCAGGGGGACAAGCGACTCCAACAGATCCGGGAATATGTGAGGGAGAAGCTGGGAGCCGAGATGGGCTCAGCGGTGGAGTACAAGACGACGCAGTTGCTGGAGGGCTAAAAGGAAACCCCTGGGGGAAAAGGGGGGCCATGAAGTTCACTTGATTTTGCAGAAAGTTCTCCCAAAATTCGATTCGCCTGTCCGCTTAACCTTAACTCTCCTTCATCAAGGACCTAGAGGTCTCAAAAATTTTGTACCAAGTCTGGAACTGAGTCTAGTGAATGCCATTAACCCCCTCTTGATGGGAAAAAAAATAACCATAACCATGGCTTCGCGTGCCTTCGAAAATCGAACCCTTCATTAGTATTTATTCCAAGTGGGCGGAGGAGCAGGAAGGATGCTTGCTTCAGCCCCCAATCATTCCGTAGACTCCTGTCCAAGATCCTTGCCTACTCCCGGGCCGGGGCCATTGTAAATAGGAATGCCAGAAAGCATGCCACATTTTTTATGATTCATTGCGGCATGTGGCATGGCAGAGTTTCACATTCGCTTTTCATTATTATTTTTAACAAATATTGTCTATTGTTTTTTTTTTGTTTTCCTTGTTGTTTTTTTGTGTATTGTTAACCAAGAAAATAAGCTGCTGATCATGTGTGCAATATTTAGTCTCTAACGAAACGTGCTTCTCTTGAATTTACTTGTACTTTTATATATATATATATATATTTTTAACGATTCAAAACGAAAGTAAAATTGAACACAAAATATGTTGAAAAATCAAAATAAACTCTGTTTTTGTATCTGTTTGGGAGAGCTCTACCGGAAATCACGCACAAAAATCATAAAAATAACTCGAGTGCTAAATGGTAACAAAATATTTTTTAGCCAAAAGTCTTGCATGCAATTATTTTGATTCGAAAACCCCAAAGAAATTGTTTCGAAAAAGGAAATCAAATAAGATGATGAATGGATTATCTCATCTTTTATTTGAATAATACTTTTGGTTTAGGACTTTTCCTAGTTGTGGTTTTCCAGTTTTCTTTACATTTTCCATAAATCCATAAATCCATCGTAAAAGCAACACCCTGGGAATGGTTTATTTTTCATCTCCAGGCTTGCTCCAGTGATCTAAAAACAATTTGAGGAAATTATATGCCCCACCGACCAGTCAGAGGAGGCACTTTCAAATGCCTCAAATTGTCGGCTGTCTCTTCCTTTTAGCCGTATTTGCCACATTTGCCACATCGCTTGCCACATAAATGTTTACGTAAAGATCCCACTGAGATACTCTGGCCAACAATTAGCATAATCAGCTGCCGCAATGGCTGGTAAATTGTGCCAATTTCTATAATTTTGAAATGCGGCAGCGTCTCTGTCTCATTCGACTTTCCACTCGAATTAAAAATGTGGTCTCCTGCTAACGTCCAACTTCCGCAAACACTTTTTTCGCTATTTTTATGAAGAGATTCGCATTCGCATTCACATTTCAATTTGCATGATCCCATCAGAGATACTCGCAGACAAAACAACGCAAAAAACGCTTAAAAAACCAACTAAAGTACTTGAATTTCTTGGAGATCTGCCCGGAATATATTTTCCATATTACATTTTTTTTTTTCATCACCCCTCCCTGGACGTGGAAATTGGAAAGTACAAATTGTTTGCCATTGTTGTCACTTTGAAAGTTTGCCAACTTTATTTCTTAATCCACAAGAAAAAAAAACTAAAACAAAAAAATGGTAAGAAAAAAAAGGAAAGGTACGAAGAAAGCTTCCCTGTCCGGAATCTTATCAATCATTCGGTTTACTTCCCTTCCGACTAATATCGCTGTCAGGTGGCGAAAACTGACTCGTTTATGATCTAAACGATGATCTTGCCCCAACAATGGACCCATAAAACACCCGCAAATGCCACATGCGGCAACTGCAACAACAACTGCAGTTCCAGCAAATTAATAACTTCAATTGTGGTAGCCCCAGAAGAGGCGGGGCAGACGGTCTGTGCCACAAAACGTAACATTTTCATAGCCTGGCAGTTGCTACAGTGGGGCAGGTATTGGAAAAATTTGACTAAAGTTTCTGAAATAGAAAGATATTTGAAGAGATGAGAAAATTTTTATATTATTTAAAGTCTTTATTTCTTAAATTTCATTTCTTGGCTTCCTTTTTTTATAGAAGAATTGATTCAAAAGTTTCCGCTTTCCTTTCCATTTTGATTAAAAACTGAATGAATTTTTTACTCAAATCATAATCGCTGGCCATTAAATGTCACTGTT
Source organism: Drosophila vallismaia (assembly GCA_035047325.1). Taxonomy (NCBI): domain Eukaryota; kingdom Metazoa; phylum Arthropoda; class Insecta; order Diptera; family Drosophilidae; genus Drosophila; species Drosophila vallismaia. Next base: position 5,071,133 of record JAWNPU010000025.1, on the reverse strand, counting down.
TATCAGATTGAAATGCTGCAAATTCAGTGGATTTTGCGGATTTAGTGGCATCAGTTGGTGCCACATAACGGGGCATGAAACGGGCAATTGCAAACTAACAAAAATATCAAAATAGCAATCACAATCGCAATCGCAATCGCATTCGACGGCTGGCAAGGTTGTTGATCTTCACACATGTTTTCAGAGGCCGAAACGCTTTGGCAGCGTCTATTGCTTTTTTAGTTTAAGTTTTTCTGCTTTTTTTTAGCCTTTTTTTATGCTTTTGGACTGAGAAAATTGTTTCGCTTTTATTATTACGGCTATTATCGTTAGCGTTAAGTGTGGCAAGTGTTTGTGTTTCAATTTCGGTTTCGATTTCAGTTTCAGTTTCGAGTATCGGTATCGAATATTAAAATATAAATCATACGCCCTGTGGGCTTTTCATACGAAAAGCACGTCAAGAAAATTAATTAGATGGCCAAATGCAATTCCAAGTCCATTAACAGGGATACTCCTTTCCGATTTCTTTATCCAAATTGAAATCAGTTTTTTTCAGTTTTTCGGTTTCGGTTTTTTTCTGGCACTGCCAGTGAGAAACAGCAACTCCGGTTAAAATGATCATAAATCTTGGCAAGTAAACATTTTTTTTGTTTTGCTACTTTCTTGGCTCCTTGTTAATTATTATGCACTGAATCAGTGACCATGAAGCCACAGACTTTGAAACAGGCACCACCGAAAAAAAATTCAGAAAAAAAACCCCATCATCATCATCTCATCTCAAAACCATCTCCCTTGGCAGCTTTTTGGGATTTTCTTTAGCGGTTTCTCTTGCCAATTTATCAGGTCTTTAGATACTTTATACTAAAGCACCCCACAAGCCACAAAAAATAGTTTAGCCTGGTTTGAATTTCATAAAATAATTCAATGATTAAGGCTTCTGTTCGAAGTGGGATAAAGTAGGTAAATATTTTAATAGAAAAACAAATAATTTTCCTCCAAAAATCTATGAAAAGGTAAAGGTGTGAGAAAATATATACTTTTTAATATAGAGTCGTGATCCACAAAAGCCTTTTTTTCTCTAAAAAATCTCTGCCAACCAGACCAAACCAACGAAAGCACTTCCCCAATTACTCCCGATACTGGGTTAGGCTCCAATTCGAAGCCCCTTGGAGGCATAATTTAAATTTGTCGCTTATTGTTAATAAATGCCTGGACTATTGACAATTTTACAAGTCAATTACGGGTGTTACGAGCGTACCCCTCCCATCCCCAAAACACAAAACATTTCATTGAACCATAAGCCGGGTGGGTATTGGTTTGTTTGTTTGGCCTGGCTGTTGGCTTAATTGGCCATCAAAGTGGCTAAAATCGAAGCTGAGAGAGGCTAAAGCCAAGTAAACCAGTTGCAACACCCTCCCCCCCCCCCCTCGCTATCACTCTCTCCCTCTCTCTTCCACTCCACGATTCTCCATCTCTTTCGGTATTATTTATAATGGGTAAACTTATCACGCATACGCAGTGTTGTCTTATTACGATTTGAATTGTCATCGAAAGTGAAGCGATCTGCCACATGCCCCCTCTCTTTCTCTGCTGCAATCTTTCTTTCTCTCTCTATAGCTTTTCTTTGGCCCGCAAATTCGCATAAATTTTCCGCTGCAACGGTCCGCATCATTATAAAAGCCGCACCTTGCCAGCTGGCCGCCAACAATTCCATCCGAGCCTCTGACGCGCCACCATGTCCGCGTCTTGCCACAAAAAAAGCCGCAGCATCACCACCAGATGCCACATCCCCTGTTGCAATACCGGCTGCAATGGGGCATCTGCCTCCTGCTTGCCGTAAGTAAAAATTAACAAGAAAACCCCAAAAGGATAAAGCCTCCAAATATAAACAGGATTATTGCCTTATTTTTTTACTGTGTATCAAGTGAAGTGATTTAAAAAAAAACAAGAAAAATCTAAAGGATTTTAAACAAATTTTGAAGAAACGCAAAGCTTTCTATATTTTTTTGAGTGATTTAAAGTTGAAAAAAGTATTTTCGAAGCAAAGAATTGGATGGAAATCCTGATTGGACTTCTTTAAGTTAAATTAAATATAGAATTTTCAAGACTTAATTATTTCTTTTTTCATTTAAAACTTGTGTTTCTTATGAAAAGAATCTTTAAAATATCAAAATATATAAAATATAAATAAAAAGTAGTTCCACTTACCTTTCAAGCCTTGACAAGTTAGTTTTTAGTCCTTTTTTGCTTAATCTAAAAAGAATGTATTAAAAAAACACATAAAAAATTAGTTATCTAATCTAGAAAACATGGTAAATTATATAAAATATACTTTAAAAAGTTGGGATTCTGTTTTCTTAAAACTAAATCAAAAACTACTAAAAAGTCATTTTCAAACCCCAAAAAAAACTAAACCTCAAGGAACTTAAACATTTTCCAATAAAATGAAAGCCAAAAAATAAATGATATATATTAAAAAAGGATCTTAAAATAACAATTATATTTTATAGATAAAAACTTGTAGAAATATAAAAATATTAACCATTTTTTTGTACCGAGATTGCGTGCCACAGGCATTCCATGCTGACGTTTCATTGCCCCCTTTTGGCCATCTTGGGCCATTGAACTTGGCCGATCAAACAAAAATCGAGCTGTCAGTGGTCTGTCTCTCTTCTTACCACTTTTATCCATCCCCTGCCATGTCTCATTTCTTCTCTCTCCCGTTTCCCATTCCCATTCAAAAGCGAAAGTGAGTTGGCTAAGTTTAATTAGTTTAATTACAAAGTGGCCACAAATAAATGGGCCTAACAGCAAAGTGGCCAAGCGATGGCAATTAAGGCCATTAGCATTGGCCAATAGACTCTTCGATTTAGAAAAATATAAACATTTAATAATAAAATATAACATTTCATAATAAAATATAACATTTCATAATAAAATATAACATTTCATTCTTATTTTTAGATCCTGACCCTGGGAAGTGCCGTTTCTGTGACCTCTGGCACTTCGGGCAATAGTCGCCGTCGTTCTGGCGGAGTAAGTGCATCTTCCCTGGAAGACACCAGCGACAAATCCGTCCCGGATCAACTGGCCTTGGCCGCCAGTCGTCGTGGATCCGATGATGCCAGGCCCTACTCCAGAAGAGGAACAGTAATCCATGGCAGAACCAAAGAAACTCCCAGTAAAGGTTTGTATAAAGTAATCGAGGCATTGCAGGAAATATTCTTCAAGTTTTAAAGCAGATTGTTAGAGAATCAGTCCACAAATCTTTTAAGACATTATTCTCAAGAATCGGATCAGAATTGACCTAAGTATCCACATCCCGTAAGGATCATATCGGAAAATCCATAATTTTAGAAGGGGATCCATCAGAAAAAATTGAAAAAAATCGAAAAAATATTTTGTGCCAGGATTTTGATGCAGCCTTATAGGGAATTGATCCTAGATTCCAAATCTATACTTTGTTAAAGGATCGGATGAAAACTGCCAAAGATATGGCCATCGAAAGGAGCGAAAAGTGATTTTTCTCGATTTTCAGATTTTCCAAGGGGTTCCATCAGAAAAATTTGAAAAAAATCGAAAAAATATTTTGTGCCAGGATTTTGATGGAGATTTGTAGGGAATTGAAAAAAGATTCCAAATCTATACTTTGTTCAAAAATCGGATGAAAACTGCCAAAGAAATGGCCTTCGAAAGGAGCGAAAAGTGATTTTTCTCGATTTTCAGATTTTTCAAGGGGTTCCATCAGAAAAATTTGAAAAAAATCGAAAAAATATTTTGTGCCAAGATTTTAATGCAGATTTATAGGGAATTGAATAAAGATTCCAAATCTATACTTTGTTCAAAAATCGGGTAAAAACTGCCAAAGATATGGCCATCAAAAGGAGCGAAAAGTGATTTTTCTCGATTTTCACATTTTTTATGGGGATCCATCAGAAAAATTTGAAAAAAATCGAAAAAATATTTTGTGCCAGGATTTTGATGCAGCCTTATAGGGAATTAATCCTAGATTCCAAATCTATACTTTGTTAAAGGATCAGATGAAAACTGCCAAAGATATGGCCTTCGAAAGGGACGAAAAGTGATTTTTCTCGATTTTCACATTTTTCAAGGGGTTCCATCAGAAAAATTTGAAAAAAATCGAAAAAATATTTTGTCATTAGATTTTGATGCGGATTGATAGTGAATTAAATAAAGATTCCAAATCTATACTTTGTTCAAAAATCGGGTAAAAACTGCCAAAGATATGGCCATCGAAAGGAGCGAAAAGTGATTTTTCTCGATTTTCACATTTTTCAAGGGGATCCATCAGAAAAATTTGAAAAAAAATCGAAAAAATCGCCAGGATTTTGATGTTGATCAATAGAGAATTGATCCACAAATCGATTGAGGTATTTCACTCAAGAATCCAACCAAAATTGGCTAAGATATGGGCATCCCCGGTCCTCATATGGGAAAATCCTTTAGAAAAACTTGAAAAAATCTAAAAAAACAATATTTTGGGAACGGAATTTAAGATAAAACCAATGAAAAAGCTAAATATAAACAAAGATGCCCAAAAGTATGCGATAAAATATTAAAACTTTTAATAATCAATATATTTTTATTTAAGATTTCAACTATGGGCACGTGGAATTAAATCTCGTGAGGCCGGAGCAGGAATCGCATCCCAAATTGATTTTAAGCACAACGACAGCTGCATCGGGATCCGGAGGATCTGGAGGTGCTGTCAATCTGGAGGACTCGCAGTCGGCGGCGGAGTATGTGGCCAACGCCATCAAGTTGGCCTACAAACAGCCGACGATACAGGTGAAAGGTCCTGCGCCAAATCCGAATATAAATCACATACAAACGCCCAAGGACTTGCCATCGTCTTCGACTCAGAGGAGCTATAACGAGCATAGGGAAAGGGAGAGGGAAATCCTAGAACAGCAAGCTCTGATCCTGCAGGGAGGTCCTTCTTCTGGTGCCTCTTCATCCTTGGGCTCGCCCCACTCCTCGCCACCCTCGCCTGCCCTGGCGCCAGCTCCTGTCTACGAAAAAGATCCTGTGACTCGAAGCTATGAACTCTACGAAGCCTCCACCGAGGGCGAAGGACATATCCCCCTTCAGGAGGATATCGAACGGCATTATCGTCCCAAGTACAGCAACTACAACTATCAGCCCTACCAACCGCCCACGATTTACCGGAATCTGGAGGCCGAGGCTGAGGAGAAGGTTCGGGTTTCCGCCTCGACGGAGATACCCAAGTCGGAGATAATGAAACAGATCGAGAAATCCGTAATCAAGTACATGAAAGAACTGGAAGCGGAGGGTAAAATCATCAGTACCCCCCAAGAACAGGCCACGCCTGCGCCGCCACCACCGCCACCGCCTTCGCCGATTCAGCAAATCACGAAAACTTATTACAAGACACAATCGAGTGGAATCTCGAATGGAATTTCGAGTGGAATTCCGGGAGGCATTTCCGGCGGACTCAACGAAGAAAAGCGCTACAGTAGCAGTACAGTGAGGCCCAAATACACGCCACCACCGGCCCAGAAACAACAGCAATCCCAGCACCATCAGCACCAGCATCAGCATCAACACCAGCAGATCTATCATCAGCCCCAGCATCATCACCAGACAATCCATCATCAGAATGTTGGCATCACCGCAAAGTTGAGGAACTCACCTTCCGTCTCCAGTCAGAAGCCTTTGCAGCATTTCCAATCGGAAACGGAAACAGCCTATCAGGCACCCGACCTGCCAGTCGATGAACTGAGTCCCAATGTGGAATTTATCTACAAAATCAAGACCAGAGCTCCCCTACAGACGGCCACGGTGAAGACAGTGTCCAAACCTTACACTCTGCCCCTCAAGAGTGCCGAGCATTTCGATCATGGAGCTGCCTTGAAGAATATCGAAGAATTCGATTTATCCCACGTAGTCCCCACCCCGGAAAGGGTAGAAAGAGAAAGGGAAAGAGACAGGGAGCGAGAGAGAGAGCGAGATTCTCGGGAGGATCAGGAAAGAATCCAGGGAAAGCCCCACAAACTGTACTTCAACTCGGACATCTATCACGACATTAATTCCCTGCCCTACAAGAGCAAGGAGGCGGCTCTTCAGGAATTCCGCCACAAGATCAAGAACTCCAACGAAAACCTTCATCCCGACTATAAAGGATACTCTGGATACTTTGCCGAACCGGAAACGGAAGACGTGGATCCCAATGAAGCCAAATTAATCCTCAACGAAGAGGGTTATCCCTATCATTACGTTTTGAAAAAGGAACCTCTGGAGGATCACGATCCTTGGCTAGAACAGCAACAACAGCAGCAGCAGCAATCGTTGAGGTTAAGCCACGCCCACACCCACGGCCACGCCCATCACAATCAGCACCATGGACACGGTCACGCCCACTCGCACGCCCACAAACATGGCAGCAGTCTGGAATACGACAGTTACAGTCCGAAGTTCAACAACAATCCCGAAGGATACGGATACCAGCACACGTACAAGCTGAGGCCAGGACAGTCGGGTGGTGGAGGCGGAGCTGGAGGCGGAGGAGCAGCAGGTGGGGGCGTGTCAGTGGGCGGGGCAGTCTCCGGGGCGGGTGGGAAGCGGGGCAAGCGCGGCGGCGGAGCCCATCCCCGGCAAGAGGCAATCAAGAAGCAACTTCGAGGGTCAGAGGTCAAGGATTTGGAGGCCAGCTTGGCCCTAAGGCCGCCACCCAAATAGGTTATGGATACCCCGCCCCACCCCTGGTCATAACCCTTGACCCCTTATAGCTGATTTTGTAGGCCAGTTTTACATAAAAGCTTGGTTATTTGTATATGCTATCGAGTTTTTTTTTGTTCAGTGTGTTATCAGTTATTAAAATAATTCTAAGTATGATTATTTATTTAATAGAAAAGCGAGAACAAAGTATGCAATTAAACAAATAAATAAATTAATGAATAATAAAGGAAAATCAATTGTTTTTAATTAATCATCAATTAAAAAATGAATAAAAAATAGTCCCAAAAGGTGCTGCCCATTTATGATTTTCTTTTCATTTTCGCTTTCATTGGTTTTTGGTTTTGCTTCAAGTTTCGCTTTCATTGAAATGAATAAAAAATAAACCAAAATATAAATAAGTTTATGATATAATTAAAAAATGTTTCTCGCCCACAAGCCCCCAAAAATCCCAAAAAACAAACCAAAAGATTCACACATTCAGCCTCGGATTGTGTAAGACAAAAGAAAATCCGAAGCTTAAATCAAAAAGTAAGTTAAATTTTTAACGAATTCGAGGGTAGAACTAAAAGCCAAGTTCATTACACATCCGGTTGAGTTTATTTAAATAAAATATTTTCTTACAAATTGTGTGTAAATGAAGAAAATAGAGTCGGATGAAGAGTTACGTGAGTTTTGGTCGATTTATCGCAAGTACTCGTACACCTGCAACATCGTCGTATTTATATATATTATATTTTTTGTTGTTTTGATATTTTGGCTTCAATTCCATCAACGCTCACGCACAGATTATTCAAGATCATAGATCATTGTTGGCGTTGCTCGTTGCGGGTATAAAAACTATTTGTTTTGGCCCCAAACTAGCCATTGCTCACTCAGCATTCGAGCCCTCAAATCTCTGACCACAAAATGAACCTCAAAGCTTGCAAGGTGAGTTCGGATTACTTCCATTAATCCTTTTCAAATTATACTTTAATAATTATTTTATATCTCTATAGCTATTGGTGTTGATCGCCCTTTTGGGAATACAATCCCTGGAAGCTGTTGTGGTCGCTGGCGGACATCAGCAATTGCAGAATAATAACCGCAATGGCTACAGGTACAATGGACCTGCTCACAAGTACCTGCCCGTCGAGCAGCCGGAACGTCATCCGGAGCAGCAGAATCATCAGCAGATTGGGTACAATGGACCCTATAGCGCTCAGCACTACCAGGAGCAAGGACAGCACCAGCAACATGCCGAGAAGGATCACTCTTGGCAGCCTGTCTTCTCCCAGGGCCTGCCAAGTCATCAGCAGAAGCAGCAGCCACACCATCAGGTTGTGGGAGGACACTCCTATGAGCCGGTTTATCCCCAACACTCCCAAGGAGAAGCCTGGAACTCTCATCAGGGACAGCACGGAAACCAAGGAGGTGAATCCTGGAACTCCTACCCAGGAAAGGTTGAGGCCTGGAACTCCCATTCGGGAAAGGTTGAGGCCTGGAACTCCCACTCGGGAAAGGTTGAGCCCTGGACCGCGAACCAAGTCCAATATGAGCAGCAGGGTGGAGAGTCCTGGCAAGGACATCAGGGTAGCCAAAAAGGAGATTCCTGGCAGTCTAGTCAAGGACATCAGGGTAACCGCAAAGGAGAGTCCTGGCAGTCTAGTCAAGGACATCAAGGTAACCAAAAAGAAGAGTCCTGGCAGTACGTCTCTGGGCAACATGACAACCAAAAAGGACAGCCCTGGAACTCCCATCTAGGCGGAGAAGCCTGGAAACCACAACAAGGTCATCAAGACAATCTTCGAGGTGATACCTTTAGTTCTCATCCAGGACAACACGGCAACCAAAGAGAAGAATCCTACAGCTCCCAGCTGGGCCAACAAGGCCACCAAAAGGTTGAACCCTGGAACGCCCACCCAAAGGTAGAGTCCTGGAACTCTCACCCAAAGGTTGAGCCCTGGAACTCTCACCCCGAACAACCGGAAAGCCACAAAGGCGGCGAATCTTGGAACTCCCAGAGAGGAGAACTCTGGCAGAGTCATGGCCAGAGCAACCAATATCGTGGAGACCTCTGGCAACCCATCCGCGAGCATGAACTGGAGAATCTGCCCTCGGCTGAGGCTCATGCCACCAGCCACAAGGCCTTTGCCCGTCCCGGAAAGATTTCCAAGCTTGTGCCAGCCTATACCCTTTCCAGCGATGCCGAGCACGATCGTTTCATTGGCCTGGACGCTTTGGACACCCGGCTACTGACCCAATCCTTGCCAGAAGCTTACAGGAAAGTGCCCTTTGCCTCGCCCTCTGGCCAAGGATCTCTGCCCCAAGGTCAGCGACATGAACAGCAATTGGGAGGATCTTCTTCCGCAGATTTCTTGCAAATGCAATCCCACTCCTACCAACTGCCCTCCACCCAAAGCACTCACCGGGAACATCCCCAGGAGCATCATTCCGGAAATCGGCAGTATTCCGCCAATGCCTATGCCGTCTCTCCCTCATACTTGCACTCGCTCCAATCCCAGATCCCATCCCAAGCCCAAAACCCATCCCAAATCCCATCCCAATCACATTCCCTTGGCTCTCCCAACAGCCTGGGTCATCCTAGCAGGGAATTCCAGCCTCCATACTACTAAAAATTCTATTTAAAACTATTTATTCATTTTTTTTTTACCCAAAATTGTAATCTTCAGTCTTTGCATTTCCCTGGAAAAGCATTTGAACTGAAAAAGTTCCACACAAACTTTGTACAAATCAAAGACCATTTTTTTTCTAAAGCAAATATATGGTAATAAATGAAATATTAAAAGAACTAAACTACATTTTCTTGATGATATCACCCGAGACGAAACGGGAAGTTGCGACGACCTTGGCTCTAATCCCATAACAATCTGTTGGCCAAAAAAAAATGCGAGCGTGGCTAATTTGATTACGATTTCGTTGGATAATTGCGAGAATTTTTGTAATTTTCTCACGACATGGTTATGTTGTGGAAATTAAATGCGATTAGAGACCCAAATTAGAGACGTTTCGGTTCTTGATTTACTTCCCCGTTGGCCACGAGTGAACGTAAAACCAACATAAACATAAACAGAAAGAAACAATAACCAGAGAAATGATAACAAACAGCAGCAACTTTCATTGCAGCTGCAGCAGCGATTGCAGGAAGCTACCAGAAACGGCAGCAACATTGTATAAATATTGCATTCACAAAGCACCCAGGGCTCTGCTCTCTTTTTGGCACACTATTTGTCATGATCACAAGTCAATCCAAGTCGATCCAAGTCGATCCGCGTCGAGTCAAGTCGAGTCGAGTCATCGAAAATTGAAATGTTGCTGTCGTTCGAAAGCAGCAACACCAGCAACAGCAACAGCAACAGCAGCAGCAGCAGCAGCAACATCAGCAACTGCCCACAGCTGAGGGCAACTGTTACACCCGATTGTTATGGAGGCGCCGCCACTTTCATTTTCATTGGGCGAATTTTTACACGGAAGTCAATGGATTTTAAATAAATTCAAAGACTCAAAAGCGATTACGAATTGTTTAGTTGATTGGACATTTTCGTGAAGAGTTCAGATTTCAGAAATCTTGGGATTAAGCAATATGCATAATGTCATACAATTGTAATCTATTTTCGGTATTATTTACTTGAGGTTAACACTATTTAATAAGGAACCACCTCAAACCACAAGCTTGTATTACACTCCATGGGGAAAACTTTAAAGGAAAAGCTATACCTTTTCAAATACGAAGATTAAATGCTCTTGAAAGTTGGCAGAGGTTGAGATCTTCGAAACTCCTCTTTAGAAAACATTTCAAACCCTACACTACCCTCTTTAAGGGTATGAAAACCCCTCGAGTGGAAAATTTTACCTTCAAAGGGCGACCAAGAGCAGTCAACTTGGTTTCGGTTACATGGATTGTTGATCTCTGAAAACGTCGCTGGCAATTTTCAAACTTGCAACATTGCAACTTCATTGGCACAAAACGCAACCCCACTTTAAACTAAACGATGGCCAATCAAAGCGATATAAACAAATAAGAATTTAAACTAGGATTTCGACTTTGATTGAAACCGAAACTAAAATGGAAATTGAAATTGAAAAGTTGCGCAACCAAAGAAAGAGGCAGAAAAGGAAGTGGCAAAGGGATATCGATTACAGCGGAACCAGGGATATCGGATGTCGTCGCTACTTTCTTATATATGCCTGGGTTGCCAGTGTCGGGGCCAACATTTGCGAATTCCACAATCTTGGGCAACATGTTCAAGGTTGTCCAACTCGGCGCGCTGATCCTGGTGAGCTGTTTCTGTTGTCCGGAGGCTCAGCATCCTGCCTGGCTGTATTCAATGCCTTGGCGGCCTCTCATCCTGCCCAGACCTGGTCCAAGGCCCTTGGCGGGAGTTACCCAACTGAGTCCAGGCTATACGGGCCCACAGACCTTTCCTTTGGGGCAGCAGGATCAGCAGCAACAGCAACAGCAAGCTTCCGTGCAACAACAGCAACAGCAACCGCAATATTCAGAGCAATATCAGCCGCAGCAACAGCAGTATCAACAGCAACAGCAACATCAGCAGCAGCAACAGCAATATCAGCCGCAGCAACAGCAGCAGCAACAAGTGCAACAGCAACAGCAATATCAGCAACAGGAATACCATCAACAGCAACAGCATCAGCAACTGCAACTGCAACACCAGCAACAGCAACAGCAATATCCTGGACAATATCCTCAGCAGCCTGTCCTCTTCGGCTTGTTCGCCCCTCAGTTGCAAGTTCATCCTTTGGCGGCTCCTCCTCCGCAGGCAGGACACTTTACCCTGCCCTTCAGGCCATCGCCTTTTGCCGGCTACACGGACGATGAGGTGGACAACGAGGTCCAGGAGACGCCACAGCAGCAGCAGCAGCAACACCAACAGCAGCTGGAGCCTCCGTTCCACGCTCATCCTTACAAGGTGGCGGAGCAATCGAATGTCCAGCCGGGAGGATCTCGACCTGGAGCTGGAGGAGATGCTCCTTTGGGTTATGTCTATCTATCGCCAAGTAATCTCTACAATCTAGTAAGGTCTTAAGGCTACAAAACTTAGGATACATTAGGATACTTTATACTTACCTTAAAGAGGATTCAAAGACCCATAAGTCCCCATTTTTTTATTTTTTTTTATCATTTAATAAGCAAATACAAATATCTTTTGTTATATTTTAAACCTCTTAACTTGGTAATACTTGTATTATGTCCATTCTAGTTGGTATTTTCATTCCCGTTAAAGCCATATTTTTGTTACCAATTGGAAAGGTCTTCCCACACATTCGCACTCGCCGGGGGTCTGGGAATTCAAGTCCAAGTTGAACGCCGAAAATTCAGGTTAAAGTCTAGACCATGCATGTAATGCCTTCGATGATGACTCGCCCACCGTCTGTTGAGTCGGCTATTTGTGGTTATTTATGATCTGTTGCTTTTGGGCCAAAAACTTTTACCATGGGCGGATTAGATCTCCGGCAATTTGCTGCCACTTTCAAATGCCTCAATTACGAGCGTCTCGCACAAGTCGCAAATCGGCGAAATTATAACTCGATCGACGTGGCAGGTGTGACCTTGGCTGCCGCAGATTATGCAACATCTTGTGGCACGCCAACAGGCCAACAGACCAACAGGGACGGGTGCCAGACAATTACATCAACTAAAAGCTAGACGGTGGCACACGACTCACCAAAACAAAGATGAAGAAGTTGTGGCAGCCACTTGCAAAAATGACTAATACCACAAAAATAAGTGGGTTCAATGGGGTCTTTGGTGCCACGAAATTACCAGGTAATCTATTTTGTACAAAATACATTTTTCATTATTTCCAAATAATGATGTTTTCAATTTTCAAATCATTAAATTTATGGCAGGGTTTCTGTAGAAAATATTTTCGTTTTAAAATAAAATTTACTTACCTTTGGTTCTTGTTTTTAATACAAAAAGTGAAAGGATTCAAAAGGGTATCCCTTATAAAAGTATCTCTTCGATACAGAGTATCTTTCTTACCCTTAAACCGTTAAAAGAGAACTTAACTTGACCAGAACCATGGCCAAAAAGTGACATTATTTTACTTAAAAAAAAAACACAAAAATGTACCTACATCATTCATTTTTCAGGGACAAGAAGATGTAAACAAAACACATTATTTTATTCGTATTTGTAGGTATATTTTGCATTCATAAATCTCGCCAAGATCGGGCCAAGACCATTAGTCAGCCATGGGTCGGCCATTAGCGAAGGCGAAGATGGAGTCGCGGCGGTATTGCCAAATCACTGTCCAATCCCAAAATCATCAGACTCCGCTGCGGCAAAGACCCAAATTAAGATCCCGAATGGCGGTGGCAAAACAAATCGCTTTTCGACTTGCAACAATTTCGCGCAGCTGAGAAAACTCAGAAAAAGGGGGGGATATCTCAAGCCAGCAGAAGAGAGAGGCGTGTTACCGTAAATTAAATGCAATTTACGCATAAGCCATGCTGACTTGTGCGGCAAAGTGAAACGGAAAAAGAGAGTAACAAGTGAAGAGGGGAAAAGGGGAGCAGTGATGTTGGGAAAAACACAAAAACAAGACAAGGCCGTGGGTAGGGGGCAGCGAGGGGCGTGACCCAGCGGACATGTGATATGAAAAAGTGTCACTTGAACTTGAGAGGAGCTTGTCAAGTTGCTGGCACTCACAACCACAGTGGAAAGAAAGCAAAAAAAGGCAGAGAAAATTTTAGACAGTGAAAAGGGGATTTGAAAGGGAAATTATTTAAAATATGGATTAGATAAAATATGTTCTATTGAGAAATTTTGAAAAGTTTACAAAGTGACGTATACGTAATATTTTAGGAAAATAATATCAGAAATATAAGTTTAAATCTTTTTTTGGGATATTTATTTTGTGTTTCTACTTACTTTATATTGAAAATGTCCAGCTGTTTTTATTATAGACATTAAACAGCAATAAAATGTATAAAAATAAATATTCATAGTGTACCACAAGGCGTATACGTAATATTTTATAGAAGATATTTGGAAAATTTAAGAATGAAATCAAAAAGAAATAAATGATAAAAAGATCAGAAGAAATAAATGCTATACTTTTAAGGAAAATTAAGGTTTTTTTAGTAAAAACAAGAAAAAAAAATATAAAAACACAAATCTGCGTATACGTAATATTTTTTTTTTCATACGTATACGTAATATTTTGTAGTTTTCAATGATATTTTAGAAGTTTGTAGTAAAGTTATACACAGTATAGATAGTTTTATATATAGAAACTCTATATAATCCAGAAAAGTTTTATAAACTTTAGAAATAAAAAAAATAAAACCATTAAATTTGAGATATTTTTTGAAAAACTTTAAACTGAAAATGAAAGATTTTAACGAAATCTTTTAAAATAACTAATTAATCGCTGGCCCACTGTATCTCGGCCCCCAAGTGAGAGTGAGAGTGGAAAGGTGTGCCGGCCAGGTGTGTGCGTGAGCGAGCGAGCGAGAGAAAGACAGTATGCAAAACCGTTTGCGCATCGCTGCCGGCGAAGCGACGTCGCAGTTTGGGCGGCTGACAGCGGCGGCGTGGCCGCTGGCAGAGCCCCGTCGGCCCCACGGGCCCCACGGCCCCTTTGGAGTCGGAGTGGAAATGGAGTTTTGAATTTTTTTGAGTTTTGGAGCCGCGCGGCTTTTTGAGTGGAAGCGTATAAAAGGGTTGCCGTTGGCAGAGGGCGTCCACAAACCGTTGACGGCAGCGAAACAATTCGGATTAAGAGCGAGAAGAAGCCACAGAGAAAGAAAGAGAGAGAGATAGTGTGCAAGGATAACGGTTTACCAAAGAAAGCTTCCCTTTCTTTTTACCTTTTTTTCGTGTTTTTTTTTGTTGTGTTTTTTTATTTAAAAAAAATGATGTACTTCGGAATACCGTTAGCAGTTCTGCTGCTTTCCTTCTGGTGCGCCGCCTCGGCTGCTGCTGCAGCTTCTGCTGCCTCTTCCACTCCGGTTGCAAGTCCCGTTAGTTCATCGAAACCCAAAAGGGACGCCGCCCTGAGCTTCGGCAGCCTCTCCAGCTACCACGGCCCCTCCCACAAATACCTGCCACCCGCCTACGAAAACCACTTGAGCTTCGGCGGCGGTGGCGGAGGTGGTGGGGGAGTAGGCTATCATGGAAATTCCTTGGGTTCCGGCCACGCCTACACGGAATACGCCCACCTGGAGGGGGATCATCACTACGGCTCCTCGCACGGCCACGGATTCGGCTACGCCAGCGGCAGTTCCCATGGCAGCAGGCCGCATCATTATAGCTCCGGAGGATCGGTTCCCAAGATCGAGACGTACATTGTCCAGACCAGCAGTGGCTCCGCCGGCGGTCACGGTTACGGAGGTGGTCATGGACTGAGTCACGGGGGTCACGGATTGAGCCACGGATTGAGTCACGGACTAAGCCACGGAGTGAGTCACGGACATGGTTCGGGATCCAGTTTGGGCTACAAATACGGAGCACCTTCGTCGGGAGCTGCTCCCTCTTACCTGAATCTCCTGGGAAGTGGACACAAGACCAGCACCTACGTGGTGGCCACTCCGGAATACTCCGGCGGAAGTCATGGCATCGGCTACGGATCGGGTCCGGTCCATGCCAGACCCTCGTTCAGTTCCCACGGCTCCCATGGGTATAGCCACGGTTTCGGGCATCACATCAGCCACGGACCCTCGAGTCACGGTCCTAGCCACAGTCTGGATCACAGCCTGGAGCACGCTCTGGAGCACGGCCTGACCCAGGCCCTGGGACTGGGACACTCGTCCTCCTCCAGCAGCGGTGGCCACTACGCCCAACATCCCATTCCCCATCCGAGCGTTGAAGAGCATTCCGGCTACACCTACGATGTCCCGGCGACACCCTTCGGCAAGGGAACTCCTCTGACCAGCTACGGCGTGCCCCTGATTCCCGGCTACGACCACCAGGAGTCGCTGCATCAGGATGCGCCGGTGCAGGTGCAGGTCCTTGAGCAGTCCGACCACAAGGCGGAACGCGACCAGGACCAGGAGCGCGAGACTCCCGTCTACGCCCTGGGCCACAAGGGTCTGGGACACTTCACCTACACCGCCAGCAAGCCCCAAGCCCTCCATACGGACATCCACGCCGGCTCCTCGTCGTCGGGCGGACACGACCTCGACCTGTCCAAGGCTCCGTTCAAGCCGAGCGCCTTCCTCGGCGCCAAGCACGAGAGTTCCGCCTCGAATGGCATTTCCGGATCCGGTTACGACTACGCCACGCCCAGTTCCGCCTACTTGCAGGCTCCGCCCTCCTCTCCGGGCTACGATTATCAGGCTCCGGCGCAGCTCTACGGCCCGCCCGGCCACTCCGGCGACTCGGCCACGCCCATATTCGAGCCGGAGGCCACCTACCTGCCGCCTGCCAGCAGCTACGGCCCCCCAGCCACGCCCACCCATGGTTATCACTAAATTATTGAATTATTTTTAAGATCGACATTATTTTCTGTATTTTTTTCCTCCCTCTCTTCTCTCACGCTAATTTTTTTTTAACTTTAAGATGGAAAATCGAATAAAAATAAAAATAAAAATAATTATAAAAAAAAAACCACACACAAACAGAGAAAGCCTTTCTCAACCTTTCTCCCGGGTTTTTGGTCACCAACTGGATGGACTCCAAAATAATGGTTAATATTCCAAGCACAGCCCCGATTTTGCCAGTTTTCTCTCCGATTTATGCTTTTTGATTACGGATTACGGATTACGGATTTGATTTTGATTTTTGGATTTCGCTCGGAATTTGTGATTCGCATTTGATGCGAGAAACTATATCACAAGAAATCGCTGGACACGCCATTGGAATAAAAATTATATAGCAAAAAAAAATCGGATTCAATCTACTTGAAATAATCCAAAACGAAATCCAGTTTGAGTTTCAAATCCAGTTGGATTAGCTTTTCGATTAGAGGAGATTAATAATAAGGAAAGACCCGTTATCATAATTGCACGTCTCGGATATAAATATAAAATATTTAATAATTTTAATCAAAGCCCAAAATTGGCTAATTTTTTTTTTGGGGAAATTTATGGATAATCTGAAGAACGAGTGCCATTAGACTTCTTTTTTTTTTTAGGGAGAAAGAAAACAATAAAAAAAAGAGAAAGGAAAAGCTATAAAGTTTTTATACACTTTGATTTTTTTTTACTTTATCTTTAAAACATTTTCAATAAATTTAAAAAAAAACAAAGTACTCGAACCTCTAGGGTTACTTAATTTTTATTTTAATATTATTTTGCATTAAAAAAAAAAACTGTAACTGGAACACAGAGAAAATACAAACTGGAACAAGATGAAAGTTTTTATTTTAAATTCAAATCACAAATGGGTGAAACCTGCATTAGTATACCAGGCCAAGCCTTCTGGAATGCAGAATATGCTTCTCTGTGCCACCCAGACTCTGGACAACATTCGCCTCCTCCTCGGATGAGATTGATGGATGGTCAACGCAACTACACCGTCTCGTCTTGTCTCGTCTCGTCCATTTTTTTTGGGGTATTAATCATCTGTAGCTTCCAACTCCAATTCCCATTTCCATTCCCATTCCCATTCCCAATCCAATCTCTGTTGCGCAATCCGATGATTCGCTTAACCAGTTTGGGCCATTTGATCCTTAAGTCGCTGACCTACATCAAAGCAATCGGACGCACAGCGACGTAACGAAAGTGAAAGGATGACAGCTTGATAAGCGACGATCAGGGGATATCTGGGAGGTATCTGCGGTTGGAATGCGATCTATCAGATCGTATAACTTTACAAACCTGACCTAGGCCTACAGAGAGATGAACTTGAAGTCGTAAACCTCTTCATCCCACGCTCGGTTTTTGCATAATCTCGTCTAGCATCCATCACGGAAGCGTCTAGAATTCACCACCAAGAGACGTGACTTTTCCAAAGACCAAAAACCAGAGACAGACCTATGTCTCAGGTTCATTGTCTTTGGTTTCTATTATAATGCTATTATGGGAATTATTTGTGTCTCTGAATAGGCACGAAATGTCTGAATTTTTTTATCTCAAAATAAAAAAGCCAAATAAATAAAGATAAACAAACCCAAGGGGGGATGATGAAACCCAAATATATACAAAGGGTAGTGTCTTGGGTATAACCTAGAAGCTATTTTAAATTCAATTACCCGGAATTGGTTAATTTTCTTCATCTAATTATCAACTAATTTAAAACAAGTTAAGTGCCGAAAAGACGTGGGAAAAACAAGACCAGAAAAAACCTGATACAGAATAGAACTTGATACATTTTTTGGGGTTAGACATACCATACATGAATTAAATAAAGATATAACTAAATATTAAGTAATACCTGAAAAAAGAAAACTTTTGGGGCAGGGTCAGGTGGTCAGGTAGAGCTTGTGCAATCTTCTTTCTTTCGTGGAATCCTAACTGTGTCGACAAGTCCATTCATGCACAACAATCGAAAGGCGGACAACAACAATAAATTAGATAATTTTTTCCGTTAACAATGGGTTAAGCTTTACGGGGTGGAGCAGAGGAGCAGGTGGAATCAAAAAAATAAAAGTTATGAGGCTTTATGGCTGACCACTGGTTAGCGATAAGTTAAGATTCAATCGATCCACTGATCGATCGATCAATATGGGAATTATGTGCGAATTTTTTGAAAAAAAAGTAATATTAAGCGGGGTCAAGACACACGAAATGAGCCATAAAAAAGGTGTTAAATAATTTCATTGCAACGTTGTTGTTGCAACCAATTGTTAACCACCTCCCATTTTATGTTTTATTTCTCTCCGAGTATGTTATTTATGAGTTTTACGACTGATTTTTGTTAATTTTAAAACCAACTGCGAAAGCCGGTGGAAAGTGGTGGGGGTGAGAGACCACAGCGCTTTTTTTTTTTTTTTTTTATTAAAGTGCAGCAAAAGCAGCGGCGACATTCACTTTTTTATTCGCTGCTGCTTTGCTTTTTTTTTATTTATATTTTGATTTGATTTTTGTGCCTCATGCCTTGCCATGCGGTAATATTTTTGTTATTTTTTCGCTGTATTGTGTTATTTTCATTCATTTAAAGCTGTTTGTTTAAATTTGTTTCTGAATGGATAAAGTTTAAAGGTTTAAAGACATTTTTAAATTACAATTTTACCTAAAAAATGACCTGGAAAATGATCAAATATTTACATTCACTTTATTTTGTATTCATAATACTTTTTTCTTAGCTTCTTCATGTCAAAATCAAGTCAATTTTCCATGAATTACCTTTGGACCTTCTAAAGGCATCAGCTGGAAACTCGATCTTCCCCGACCAGCGCCTGCAACTCCTTGAGGAACGCATCGTCCACCAGCGGCAGCGTCACCGCCTCAGGCTTTTCCACTTCGAACAGCAGGTTCTCATTCTCATCTTCCAAACTCTTCAGACCAGGTCTCTGGGTAAGGGCGGCACTGAATCTCGGTTTCTGGCGCACAATCCGTTCGTTCTGGTGTCCACTGGCGGCACTGTGCCGGATCAGCTGCTGGCGGCGCATATAACCCGCCCCGCAAACGGAGCACTCGTACGCCTTGCAGACGCTGTGCACGAACAGGTGGATCTCCCGGTTCTCCCGAGCCGAGAACAGCTTCCCACAAATGGGACAACCAAAGGATTTGATGGAGGTGTGCGAAATCAGGTGCTTCTTTAGGTAGGTCGGGTGTGTGAAGGCGGCCTGGCAGACGTTGCAGATGAGGTCGCGTTGCTGGTGGTGGATGGACTTAATGTGATGATCGAGATCGCGACGCCGCGAGTACCGGCGCCCACATCCTGGCTCTGGGCAGACAAACTGCCGGATCTTGAGATGGATATTCCGCACATGGCTATTCCGGTTGGCTCGCTGGGCAAAGCTTGCCGGGCAGTGGGGACACTGGAAGTTCCTGGTGCCGGTGTGGACATTCAGGTGTTCCTCCAGAGTCTTGCGACGCTGGAACACCTTGCCACATGTGCCGCAAGTGAGGTCGGAAGCGGTGGCTTTTGTAGCTGGCGCTCGGTGCACGACCCGATGGGCGGCCAGCTTTTTCTGACTGGAAAACCTCTTCGGGCAGTGCCGGCACACAAACGGCAGGTTGTTCTCCTGCAGGATTCTCTCCTCCGACTGCAGGATACTCTTCTTTGCCTGCATGATACTGTCTTCCGACTGCAGGATACTCTCTTCCGACTGCAGGATACTGTTTTCCGACTGTAAGATACTGTCTTCTACCTGCAGGATACTCTTTTCTGCCTGCAGCGCATCCTCCTCGGAAAGCTCGGCTTCCGAAGATTCTTGCTCCAAGGAGTTCCAGTTGGAAGAGATCTTTCTCCTGAGGTTCTGCTTTTCGGAGAAAATGCAACGGCGCCGTAATCTGAGGCCTCCTTCCAGGTCGCACATGCAGTCCTGGCACATCCAACCGGGCCAGTCCTTATTCTGACTCAACTATGAGACATTAAACAATGTTAGGAAATAAATAAACAAATAACTTGTTGAAATTTTACCTCGATTCCCGTAATGCAGCGAATTTGTCGCAACAGGTGACCATTTGTTGGGGAAAACAGATCAACTGTGGTCTCGGAACCCAAGCAGATCCGGCAACCCTGTTGCGACACGTTTAAAGCTTCCATTTTGTCTTCAGCAGCCTCCGATCTGATGGCCTCCTTTGGCAAACCATTTACCGTTAGAATGCGTTTTCTTGATTTTCGCAAAGTTCTTCAAAGCATTTGGTGTTTCACTTTATTCCCGAATATTGTTCATCTTTACGGTCGCGTAGTTATCACTGTATCTAATTCACTTCACTGTTTTTAACTTAAAAAAGAACGAATTTAAATAAACTTCGCGGACACCGAATGCTTTGATAAAATTCTAAAATATCGATAACAGCCTATCGTTGTGTAGCAACCTGGTGTCGATAGCAAAAAAAGCTAAAAAATACTAGAAACCGATATATTTCATGTAAAATTAAGCATATATTTAAATTTCATTATTATATATAAATTTTAAATATAAAATTGTATTCATATATTGCAATAAATCAAATAATAGAATGAATATTTTCTGGTATTTTTTAATTTTGGTGTGACTGTCACGCAGCCGGCTGCCTATCGATTACCCGGACAGCTGACACCTCAAGCCATTTTTTAGTTTTTGATTTCCCCCTGTTTTTGTGACCAAGGAATTGGGTCAAAAGATGGGCAAGCGACGCAGCCGTGAGCGAGAACGGCGTTCCCCCAGTGTCGACGATGAGGCGGCATCCACAAAACCCAAGAAAACCAAGCAACGGACCCGCGACAGCTCCAGTTCGTCGTCAAGCAGCAGCAACCACAGCTCCGGCAAGAGCAATCACAGCGGTCAGCAAAAGAAACGGAGCAGCGGGAAAATGGAAAAGCCCGGGAAGCGCTCCAAGCAGCAGCCGCCGCCGGTGGAGGAGAAGCCAGCGGAGCAGGAGCTGCAGGAGCAGCGTTCCAAATGGGACAGCCCGGAACGAGGAAACTCCGGACGCCAGAACGTGAAGCAACGCCGCCACAGTCACAGTCGTTCCAGGGAGAGGGAGAGAGATCGGGAGCGAGACCGAGACCGAGACCGGGACAGGGAGCGTCATGATCGCAGCGGCCGGGAAAGGGAGCGGGAACGGGATCGCAGCAAGGAGCGGCGTCCCCGCAGCATTGATCGCCGGGATCGGGATAGAGAAAGGGACAGGGATCGCGATCGCCAGCGCAGATCCCCCGACAGACGCCCGGCCAGGTGGGCACCGGACACTCTTCTTTCCCATTCAGAAAAGCTAATAAATTCTTCCTTTTTCAGACGCAGCCGTAGTCGCAGTCCCCGGAAGCCGCGTGGTGGCCGGGACTTTGGACGAAATCGTAACCAACGTAACCGGGACAACCGGAATCGCAATGACGACGACAACTACGAGTGGGGCAAGCCGGGCGACGAGAAATCCAACCGGCCGGCGGACGACGAGCCCGTGGAGAAGGAGAAACCCAATTTCGGACTGAGCGGCGCCCTCATGGAGGACACGAACAAAGTGAACGGTGTCGTGGTCAAATACTCAGAGCCGCCGGAGGCTCGCAAGCCCAAACGGCGCTGGCGTTTGTATCCCTTTAAGGGCGAAACGGCCCTGCCCACGCTCCACATCCATCGGCAGAGCTGCTTCCTGGTGGGACGCGACCGCAAGGTCGTGGACCTGGCAGTGGATCATCCCAGCTGCTCGAAACAGCACGCCGCCCTCCAGTACCGCCTAGTGCCGTTCGAGCGGGACGACGGCAGCCAGGGCAAGCGCGTACGATTGTACCTCATCGATCTGGAGTCGGCCAACGGGACGTTTCTCAACAACAAGAAGATCGATGGCCGCAAATACTACGAGCTCATGGAGAAGGACGTCATCAAGTTCGGCTTCAGTTCACGCGAATATGTCCTGCTGCACGAGAACAGCAAAGAGGACCAGGAGGACGACGATGTTCATATCAAGGATGAGCCCCAAGAAGCGCCTGCCGAGGAAATAATTCCCTAGACTTATAGTTAAATGTATTCCCTCCTCCCCTACCCCTAACCCAACCCAAAATTATAATTTTTTTTTTTTGTATGATTATTTTGTACTCTTGCTTTCCCCCGCGATTTAATGTGTAAAAAAAATCTTTGTAGAACACGATTTTGCGTGTTCACTGCCACAGAATAAATTCTCATGTAAATTCTTCCAAAACCACGTTCTTGTTGGTCTGGGAGTTGTTCGTCTTCCGGCAATCTTGTCATTCAATCTTGGACAACATGCGCTGGCAGTTGATGATCTTGTGGCTTGGTCTGGTTGCGGCTGCTGCTCCGATTCCGATCCGATGGCGCCGTCAGGTGGTGGCCCCCACTTGGCTTTTGGGACCCACTCTGCCGCCTTCCTCGCAGGCCTCCCGGGTGGTGGTCACCCAGCAGAATCTCCGCGAGGTGGCCGCCCTGAGAGCTCAGATTCAAAAGGCTGTGAACGAGGACACCTTCGTTGTGGCAGCTCCACCAGCGCAGGTAAGTTTTTCCAAAACCAAATCAAAATTAAAGAAACTTTTGAGTAAGTTTAATAGAATTATATGAAAAATCATCTACTTTTAATTGATTATTTAAAATGAATAAATAAATTAAGAGCTATTAGATATTTCGTATTTCAAAAGAAAACAAAACTTTTCAGGAATTCCTAAGCAATCTGGGTGGTCGTGCTCCTGTCCCTGTATTCCCAGTCTGGAACTTCACCATGGCCTGGCCCCGAGCCGGTTAAAATATCTCAAAATGTATTTAAAAAAAAAAAAAAACAAACATTTAACGCTCGAAAAGGTGCTGGAAACGGAGGAGCTTCGAGCCACGCCTTTTGAGGAACTAAAAAAAACAAATAAATAATATATAGAAATCGGTTATACAATATCCCGGAAATGAAAACATTTAAGCGGTAACTAGCATTTGTTTAGATTTTATTGTTTACACTCGAAATGAATTTGAAATTGTGTATCTGAGGGTGTACGAGGGGGTGGTCTGGGTGTCACATGAATTAAATTACGGCTGGACAAAAAAAAACAAACGGTTTTAGCAAATTGTATCTTTTGTATAGCAAATTGTATCTTCAATTGTCCTTCCTTCGGCTGTACAAAAAACAAAAAAAAATACGTTCATCTTAGCCCGCTAATTATTTAATTAATTCTAGCACTAAATTTAAATTACAATGAACAAAAAACAAAAAAAAAT
Source organism: Drosophila vallismaia (assembly GCA_035047325.1). Lineage (NCBI taxonomy): Eukaryota > Metazoa > Arthropoda > Insecta > Diptera > Drosophilidae > Drosophila > Drosophila vallismaia. The sequence continues at coordinate 5,047,722 of JAWNPU010000025.1, read as the reverse complement.
CGTATATATATATGTATATATTCTAAAATATATCGTATCGTTTACATTAGATAATATATGTTTTTTTGTTAAATATGTGTCTTTTGTGGATTTTTTGTATGCAAATCAAAGTTAATTACAATTAACGTGTTTTTTTTTTTGTATTTCTTTTTTCTGGCGACAACAACGATTGTTTTTTGTAAACTATAACTAACCCATATATCGGTTATAGCTACATATATATATATATATGTATATATAATATATTATTTCTAGGCGCAATATATATCAAATTTTCATTTTCATTTATCGTTTAAAAAACATTTCTTCGACATGTGGCTTTATAAGTTTTGTTCCCTTTGCAATGAAACGAATAAAATGTTAATAAAAAAAAAAAAAAACGGAAAACAAGAAAGTAACATGAAATAGTCGATGGATACGACTATTGGATACCCAGCACTCTCAAATATATATCCATTATTTAGCTCGATTACTTAGAAGTTTACGTTTTTAATCTATAGTTTGCCTGGAAACCTATTTGGAATGGTTCTTTATACGCAAATTAAAGCCCTTACAAAACTCTTTATCTTCTCTTTAAATTAAAAATGCAAAACTAAAGCTAATTTGAGCTACGAGTCTAAAACTAAACAATAGCTTAATAATCTCGAGGGCTGGACTTTTAATTTAACGTTGTTTTTTTTTTAACATTAAGAGTTCTCTAGTTCAGCTTTGGGTTCACATTTAGTTGGGTGTCTTTATAGTTTATAGTTTTATAGTTTTTTTGTTTCAGTTTTTAGTTTTAGCTTAGAGTGGGTGTTTTCCAGTTTAAGATAAGGCGAGTCTGCTCTAGAAAAAAGTGAACAAGATGAAGCAGCAGATGGTATAGGATGGCCAGGAGACACTCACGACTCACATCACGAATCCTGTTACAAAACTAATATGGCTCTTTATCTCTAAACGCTAACACAACAGGTGGCTAGTCTCTTGGTTGCACAAATATATATATACCATATATAAATATATATAACAGTTGTAATAAATACGGCGGAGTAAATAAATATGCACTGGTCATCGAAATTCGAATCCCATACAAAAATTCAAACAGCTATGGAATGCTAGATGCTAGATGCTTTGCTATCTAAAAAATATTCAACGCGTCCGATGTGTTTCGATTGTCGCTGCTGTCCGGGATGTTAGCGATCCACTGCATGAAATGGATATACGATGGAATGGATGGTTCTTTGTGGATGATCGGATGATCCAGGGTCTTATCTAACCTCATCGATGTCCTCGCCCTCCGACGAGCTGCGTATCGTATTGTACTGGGAATTGCGACTGCGCAGCATCCTCAGGAAGCTGCCCACGGCGAAGATGGTGCGTCGATGTCGGTGGAATATACCCTGGTATAAGGCCTCTCTCAGCGTCTTTCGATCCTCCACATCGACCGACGATGTCAGCGATGTTTGATGCGGCAAACGTGCTGTGAATATTCAAAATACAAATCAAATTATTATAAGGCATCTTTAAAACCATAAACTGTAAACCGTAAACAGCACCGTCAATCGAATTGTTATTAAAAATTATATACAGTATATATTGGGAGATAAGAGTCTAGTTGTAAGGTCATCGCATTTGCGCAAACATTAAAGGCAACATGTGTACATATAATTCCTATACATAAATGCTAATGAATAAACAAAAAAAAAAAACGTAATAGACTTGGCTGATAATAAAGCTCCGGAGACGGTGACGGAGACAATTTTTCGTTCAGAAACGATAAAGCAAACAAGGTTTGTAATTAAAACAAAAAAAAATATAAATATTATGCTAAACGGGGGACAAAACAGCGCTACAAAGTCTATAAAAAACAGAAGCTCTACGAACTCGATGTCGATTTTGGAATGTGAACCCGAACTTGAACCTAAAACTTAAAAAAAGAAAACAAACAAAAGGCTCGAACGTCATTTGCAAATAAAAAATTAAATACTTTATTGCTTCTGTTTCAAAAATTAAATTGAAACGAAAAGAATATAGAAACTATATTCTGGCTAAATGATTGAAATTAAATTGGAAACGCAGGCTTTCGGTTGATTTTTCAGACCAAACTAATTAAGCCTCGTGAGGCTTCGAGGCGTCAATTGAGGAGGCGCCAGGCTAACGAGCTCAATGAAACGCCAACCGGTTCCGGTTTTTCATTCAATTCAATTCGATTCGATTCTACGATTCTCTATTTAAAAAAAAAATAACTCACCAGCTATGGGTGATTTGGGTGACTTGAGGGAGTAATCGTCGAGATTCTTGCCGCCCAGATCTAGTTTGAGGACCTTCTTGGTCAACTGCTGGGTTGCCGCCTCCATGTTGCTGGTCTTTTCGATTTTAATGTCCACGTTCCGTTGGCTGACGGCGCTCTTGGTGGGTACGATGGCGCCTCCCGGGCCACAACCCACCGGAGTAGTGGTGCTCGTGGTGGAGGTGGTATTTGTATTGGATAATTTGACAGCATCGCTGCTGGTTTCCTTGCCGGCATCCGTCATATTATTGTTTTGAATATTCTCGATTTCCGTCTCCACTGTCTCGTCCTGCTCCTCTGGCAGAGATTCCTGTTGCTCCGGCTGACCGGGTTTCAGTTCCTGATCAACACTCCCTGTCTGTACCGACTCAAAGTCTGTGGAAATCGTCTGCAGAGTCGTGGTATCCCTTGTATCCCTCGTATCGTCCTCTATATCCGTTTGATTGTTATTGTGGATGGCAATTTCTGTAGCGCTGTCTTCGATGGCTTTCAATGCTGCAGGTTCCACAATATTGTTACCAACAACCATTGTTTTCGCGAGAGCAAAAGCGCACAAGCTATTTTTTATTTATTTATTTGTATTTAGCATATAAACGATTTCCGCTGACGTGCGCGCGCCTTTCAGATTCGTTACGTTCTGTTTTCGATTCTGTTCTGTTCTGGTCGGGTCGGGCCTTGCCCGGCTCTGGTCTGGTCTGGTCTCTGGTACTCTCTGCTGGCTCTGCTCTCTATCTATCTATCTATCTATCGGCTACGGTTTCGTTTTCAGTTTCGTTTCAATTTCGATTGCCGCCAAAAACACAAAAAAGAGAACCGAAAACGGAAATGTGCCCCTCCAACTAGTTTCTATTCGGTGGTCTGGCTTCGTTGGGAATTTGCAGCTTGATTATGTCGAAGCTGGCACTATAGAGCGCCACCTGTTGAGCGGTACAGTCGGTGAGGGTGATCTGGGGCAGGGGTAGCTCCTGGGAGCGACGTCCACCACTCTCGCCAATGTTCAGATGGCTCAGATTGTCGATGATTTCGTAGATACTGCGATGATCTTGTCCGGATGGTGCTCCCGCTGCTGGCACTCTCGTGGCAATGGCTTCCAAATGGACCGATGTGGCTTCTACTGTGGCTCCCAATGTGGCTGAGGTTGCTCCCAATGTCTGGCCAAAACCTGGCAATCGTGAGGATGATAGTTTCGAATCCTCAGCATAATAATCGCACATGCTATGCCCAGGGTATGATGGTGGATTCTCTTCCAGTTCTGGCTGCTCCTCGTCCTCGTCCTCGTCTTCAGGCTCGTGCTCCTCCTCCTGATGCCGCCGGATATCGACGCGAATGCCTGGCTCCGAGCTGCCCCTTCGTTTAATCACCTTACTCTTTAAACTCTTTAGCAGAGTGACCAAGCGACCCGTCAACTTCTGGCCGGGAATGCCCAATGCTGGTGTTGCTGCTGCTACGTCTGTGGCCGGTGTATCCAAATATAAACCTGGCAACGGGGCCTTTATTGCATTACGCTGCTGTAAGTGGTGTAAGTGCTTGTGCTGGTGCTGGTGCTGGTGCTTTTGCCGGCCAATCGATTCCAGGTATTTGATGTTGGCCTGAACACCGCGCTCATAATAGCCACTGGCCAACTGCAAATAGCCGTAAAAGTCAACCGGTTGGTGCTTCTGCTTCTGCTTCGGCTTCGGCTTTTGTTGGGTTTCCGACGTGGTCGTGGTTTCAGCAATATTATTAATATTTAGCTGATAATTGACACGGCCAATGTTGTCGCTGCTTTGGCTTCGCCGCCGTCTGTTCCCATGGCTCTGGGCTCTGGTGTTGCTCCATGGAATGCCACTTGCGCGATCCAACTGGCGCTGCACCAATTGACGAAGCTGTGAACAGCTCTGGGTGCTCCTGATGCGACGCACTGCGTCGTTGTACGTCTCGTCCGGTGGCTCGCCCGAGCACACTGTCCTCCGGCCGCGACTATCAAACGTATCGTCGAATCTGTAATTAGTGGATGGCACCAATTAGTCAATGGTTGCGATGGGTTGGAGCAACACAAATGGAAATGCGTCCAAACAAAACATTAATTACAATGGCAAATGCAAACACGTACGGCAAACAATCGGGTAAACAGTCCAGTCCCGGCCACCCAACCCATTCTCCGAAAACCCCGAAACCCCGAAACGAAAAACCCGTCTACTTTCACTTTTACTTTCACCGTAGTCGCAATCGGAGGTAGAATCGCTATTGGAATCAGGATAGCAATCGGAGTCCGTGGTTTTGGGGACCTCTACAGGACGAGCACGGTTAATATAATTAAAAAGCCAACCCTCTGGGGCAACTGGCACTCGGAGTCGTCTCCTTTGTTTGTCTCCCGTTGCCTCTTCGTTTTTTTTTTTCCAAACAGAGCTTTAATTTTTTCTACTCTTACTCGTACTCGTAGAGAAAAAAAACGCAAAACAAACTGTAATGCCCCAGTGGGTTTTATAAGCCTAATTATAAGGCTTATACAGCGGTACGTTCCTCTGTCGCTGTCATGGAGTGTACGACTCGTCGAGATTCGAGGGAAAGATTTGGGGCTTTGGTAAAAGGTTAAATTGGATTGCAACCAAAGATATAATCCTCGGTCTTGGTTAGACTTTTTCAACTACAAACAACAAGTTAAAAGCCGCAAGTTTAATTTTGTTTTAAGAAATGACTCCTTAAGCTGGGCTTTCTTTAATTGAAACTTTAGGAAATTGATAGTTCATTAACAAAGTTCTCGGCTTAATTGCCAAGGAAACTGACAGCCAAAGTACGTTAAAATAGCATCGCATGCAGACGATGATGGGAATCCACCGGGAATCCGGCTGTCGACTACCGGCTGCACCAGTTTCCTGGCCCTTATCCGGATCCCCATCCGCATCCGTATCCATGCGGTTGGTCGGTTAAACTTCCCCCTCACCTTTTTAAAACTACACCAAAAGCAGACTTCTACTTTAACCGCCACCAATGCCATTCCCAGGCCCAGGCCCAGGCCATCGAGGCACCACCACCACTGACACTGCCACAACTCGCGGCGGCCACTGACGTCAGTTTGCTGACGAGAAGCCAAGGCCATGTAACTTGAGATGCGACGGAAATTCACGCCAACCGCACCAGATAGCAACCCAACCTATATTTATGGCAGCAACTGTCAAAGAGCCCAGCCCCCCCTCCGTCCACGCCCACTCGCATTTAAATTGCTTAGCGGTAATGGTGGATGGATGGTACAGTTAGAGGAAAAGTGTCTTCGAAAAGGATATTCATACCAGGTACTTGGATTTGGAAAAGGAATTCTGAATTCTGATATTTTGAAACAAATTTGAAGGAAAATTAAAGCGAAATTCGTTTTTTTTAATACTTTTTTTCTTTGATTTTTAAAAAGCTATTCATAGGTGGTACTTGGGAGGAGACATTTTCTATACAAAAGCCTTATTTTTGTTCCATTTTTTTGGGTACCTTTTCTATTCTTTCAACTCTCAAGACCAATAACCACTTTTTCTTTATTAAAATTTCAACAAAAAAAAACCCCAAAAAACACCGAATTTTCTCTCTCTGCATTGTAATGGTAATGATACTACCTGGGAAAGTTGTGAACATGGGTGGGCCAAACGTCGCGAAACTGCACATATGCCGACGCTAATGAGGTGCCGAACCCTCGAGTGGCTTCCCCAACCACTCCAGCTCCCACTCCCACTCCCGATCCAGTTCCGCCACCGAAAGGACGACGTCTTCTGCGACGGCGATGGCCCAGACCGGGAGCATGGTGCTGATAGAGATGCTGTTGCAGCTTGTAATCCCGATAATGGTTGGCCACCTCGTGGCGATAGCGCTCCGGACGAAAGCACTTGGTGTTGTAGACCCGTTTCATGGTGAGGCGCGGCGTAAACTGACGACCCATGCCCAGCGGAACGCCCTCGACGATCAGGCCATCATTGCCGGCGGATGAGCACATGACTGGCGGGTGGACAAAGGACAAAAGCAGCGAGGAGAGGACAATGGTTGGACCAGGATCCGTTTAACCCGCTAGCTGAAGTTGCCCCGCGGAGGCAACAAAGCGAACTACACGAGTTGACATTGATGGCACCTCCTCATCGACATCGTCATCGTCATCGTCACAGCCCATTGTTGCACGGGATGAGCCGGAGGTGGTGTTGGGTGGAGGGTAGGATGGGGCATGGTAAATACTAACAGCCAAGCAATAATACCCCCGGTATGGGGCAAGCCGATGGGGCACATCAAATTATGTACATTTATTGAACAACCGAACAATACAAATTCTGTTGGCAACAAGGGTTTGCGGTTATTTGTTATCACGTCAGGCCGCGATTTGTAGTCGTTTGTTCGACATTGCAATGAAGCAGTAAACCAAGGTCCTTCTTGTCAGGATGTCGACGTTTGCAATACCCTGGGAACACAAAGTATATGAGGAGAGTACAATACAATATATGTATATATAGAGCATACTTTCTGGGGCCACCATCGAGTTTCTGGCAAACACACCCACCCACCATCATCATCATGGTTAAGTGGGTGGCGCGGCTCTCAATAGAAAAATTAGTAGGATTCATGTCGTTAACCATTGTAACTGGTACATCTTTTGTGCCCCCTTCGACCATCATTTCCAATTTGCATATTTCGTCTCGCGATAAACAACGATAAAGTACGCCAAACAGTGTCATCGCAAAATGTTAGAAAAAAAATATTGACAAAGAAGGGATCTCTGGAGGGAATAGAATTTCCGATACCCTTTCAAAATCGGGATGTACATTGACTATATCTTTACCGATTCTTATCAGATTCTTAACGGGAGAAACTCAAACAATTTGTGGGTCCCTTAAAAAAATATGACGCTTTTGAAGTGCCATATCTTTTTTAATTCTTGTCCGATTCCTAAGCGGCGTACCTCTTTCGATTTGTGAATCGATTCTCTATAAATCTGCATCAAAACATTGAAGCGAAAAATTTTTTAAATTTTTTTCAAATTTTTCTGATGGAACCCCTTTCAAAAATTAAAGAAATCGTCAATAATGGGAAATCGTCAATAGGTCCCCTTGGAATGGCCATATCTCTGTCAATTCCTATCCGATCCTAAAAAGGATTACCGTTTTTGATTCGTAATTCAATTCTCTATAAATCTGCATTAAAATCTTGATACAAAATATTTTTTCGATTTTTTTCGAATTTTTCTAATGGAACCCCTTGAAAAATCTGAAAATCGAGAAAAATCACTTTTCGCCTCTTTCGAAGACCATATCTTTAAAAGTTTTCATCCGATTTTTGAACAAAGTATAGATTTGGAATCTGGATTCAATTCCCTATTAATCTGCATCAAAATCTTGGAGAGCAAATTTTTTTGATTTTTTTTCAAAATTTTCTGATGAAACCCCTTCTAAAAATACTGGTTTTTCCGATATGACCCCTTCGAATATCTATATCTTTGACAATTCTGATCCGATTCTCAAAAGGAATGTCTAAAACGATTCGTGAATCGATTTTCCATCAATCTGCATCAAAAAATTAGATATCAATATTTTTTTCGATTTTTTTTCAAATTTTTCCTGAACCCCATTAAAAATATCGGTTTTTTCGAATAGAACCCCCTTGGAAGGCTATATCTTGACCATTTCCCATCCGATTTTTGATCTGCATACCTTAAATGATTTATAAAACGAATCGAGAAATTCCTGTTAGATTGGTTTCCCTTTTTTTCAATGAAAAGACAAAACCTTTGGTAAGGGTATAAAAATACAGGGTTAGGTGCAAAAGTCGTCTCCGAAAAAGAGTCGCCGTCAGCCTGTTCACGCCCACAACTCCGGCCCACACCTCGTAATTATAATTTTGATAGATATATCTACATATTGATAGGAGAGTGTGTTTTCTATATTCTACTTATCTGTTCAGGCATGAGCAAAAAAAAAAAACTGACGAGTTGACATTCGAATAAGTAAATATGTACAAAAACAAAACATCAGTCATTCAAATTCGTATTTATATCGAACAGGGGGATGGATATCAGTGCAAAATATATGACAGTTGTATGATTGAAGTGAACATGGGGTTTTTTTTTTATTAATGCATTAGAATTATTATCGGAAACGAAAGCAGAACGTTTCATGGAGCTTAAGTGAATGTTTTTTTGGCGAAAACTTTAAAGACTTTCGGTTTTCGGTTTAATCGGAAAACCAAATCAAAATGATTAATTTTAATTTTTGATTACAAGACGAACATGCAATGCGGAAAGCAAGAATGATATAAAAGGTCGAATAAAAAGGGCAGTTAGGGGGCATATTGGGGTGGCAGGAAAGGAAAGGCCGACGATTTAAGTAAAATTAATGCGTCTGCATGGGTATATATGTACATTGTTTGTGGCGATTTGCCATCAATCAATCAATCAATCAATCAATCAATGAAACAGTCAATCAACAGCTGAATCAACAAGAACACGATTCTACCGGTTTCAGCAGAAATATTGTACATATTGTAGTTTTGTAAACAAGCGAGGAAACTTTTATGGAAATTTTTTACCAAATTTTACCATTATAGGCACCAGTGTTGTAAAATCGTATGTGATGCAAAGGCTTCTTTTAAATACTTTAAATTGGTAACTGTAAATTGTTATTGTGAATTGTTTATGGAACTTTAAAAACCACCATCAGCACCAGTGTTGTAAAATCGTATGTGATTCAAAGGCTTCTTTTAAATAATCTTAATTGTTAACGGTAAACTTTTCCATGCAGGCTGCTCTCTCTCTCTCTCTCTCTGGAAGTTCTAATCACATTTCTCCCCTTCCCACTCTCGCCTTAAGTGTGTGTGCGGTGTGCGTGTGTGTTTGAGTTGCAGGACAAAGTTTGCGATACAAATAATTGGCGTGTTTATTTGCGGAGAAATGCGGTGGCAAGGAGGCACACAACACAATTGCGCCACAAAGTAGGCAATGCCAAATGAGGCGCAAAAAAAGGGTTGAAAGAAAGGGGGGTCCGCCATAGAAAATGCCACTTGAATATGAGTTTTTGAAAACCAAGCACAATTAGAAATTGTGCTAATGCTAATGTGCCTTTCCCAACGAATGACAACATGTGACACGTGTGTGTGTGTGAGTCACTATGGGTATGTGTGTGTAGTGCCCTTTCACTCACTCATACAAACAGCGGGCTAAGCCGCCGAAAGGTTTTCTGTTTTTCTGCTCCACTTTGACACAAAAGCCAAAAGCAACTGTGGAAAACAGGGGCGTAGCTACGGGTGGGTTTGTAAAATAATATCCTTAATTGGAATATTATAAAAGGGAAAGAAAACCAGATTCAAGTCCTTTTAAAGATTCTTATTAAGAAAATCCAATAAGAAATAATTCCAATAAGAACTTAAACTTCGATCTTGTATTAAAAGATTTTGTGTGGTTTTCAAAATCATAAATATATATTTCAAAATATAATATAAATAATATAAAAAGCATTAAAAAATTTGTAGGGCAAACCCCTTTAAATGGAGTCCTGCCACCGCCACTGGTGACACACTTATTGCGCCTTATCAAACACACACACACACACAGACAGACAGACAGTTAGAACACAGAAAACAGAAAGTGGTGAGAGTGACTGAGCGAGAGAGTGGCACGTAGGCCTTTTCACTTGTCGGTCAATAAACCGTAAGGAAACTGCGATGACAGAGGTGGCCGTCAGAGCAGCATCAACAGGACGAAACTTGCATTGAATAATTAATTTGAAGCGGAATGCAAACGGTGGTGTTGGGGTTTGGGGAGTCCCCCTGTAGACCGTGTATTGATTGCTTACCACGAAAGTAATGTACCGCTATGTCGGCAACATCTGGCTACCGCTCCTTTTGCCCCACCAATTCAAGAATGTGTGGAGTGCCTTTCAACGGATTAAAGTTGCCAAAATTTAGTTGTAAAAAATTATCTAAAACTTGGCGGTGCAATCGGTCCTGTTCGATTCACTTTCGTTTGACAATAAACGGCCAAATGTGGCAAAACACCTGCACACGACGCTCCACTTGTTTTGAATTTGTCCGTTTGTCCGTGCCCCGTGCCACTAGAGGTGCAAAAGCATCGATAAAAATATCGGCAGTACTCGTTGCTTTTGACACATACATCTACACGAAAATACCAAAAAAAACATCGATATTTTTAAAGAGATTTTGTCTTTTAATCTGATTTAAGTTTATAAATTAAGTTCCTTTTCTATTAAAAATAATTAAATAAATGTAAAATATACCTACTATGCAGTTAATTTAAATATTTTCCAATAAAAAGCTAAAGGTTGGAGCTGCCAACCGGTTTTTTAATGTTACGTTTACCAGCACTGTTTTCTGGTGTTCCTTTTTCTTTTCTGGCCCTGTCACCGAGCGCGGCAATTGTCTTGTGAAATTCGAACATCAAATTAATGAAAAATCAAGCCAATTAATTGGAATTCGGCAAATATAATGCAGCAATATACTCCCCAGAAGCGTCTCGAGACGCCTGGCGTCGATGGCTTCGGATTTCCATTCATGGCTTATGAAATCCAGCAGCAATTGATGCAGAAAATGTTCGAGGTATTGGAGAACGGTCAGGTTGGCATCTTCGAGAGTCCCACCGGCACCGGTAAGTCCTTGACCCTTACATGCGGTGCCCTAACATGGCTGGCCCGGCACGAGGAGCTGGTCAAAGCCGAAATCCGCGAGAATATTGAGGCGATCGAGAAGAAGCTGGCGATGCTCGAAACCGATGGCCAGAATGCGTCCAATTGGTTTGACGTCCAGGGCGAGACTATTAAGTTAAAGGAACAGTTATTGGAACTGAAAAGTCGGCAGGACTCGATGAAAGCCAAGGAAGAGATTCCGAAGCCGTCACTCCATATGAAAATATCGCGGAATGCGACCAAATGTATCGAAAGAGAAAAGAGAAAGGAAGGGATTTCAGAGCCTGAGAAGCCTGGGCCACAATATTCCGACTCGGAGGACGATGGATCCGATCATGAGACTGAAGATAAGCCGGAACAAAACAAGGATGACTATCGTTCCGTTCAAATATTCTTCTGCAGTCGCACCCACTCCCAGTTGAGCCAGATTGTGGCGGAGATCAAGAAGACGCCGCACAAGGATTGGTTGCGTTGCATCGCCTTGGGCTCCCGCCAGCAGTTGTGCGGAAATAAGAATGTTCGTGCCCTGAAAAATGTGGCTCTGATGAACGAACGTTGCCTGGACATGAACTCGGGCAAGGTATCCCACACCAAGCCGGGTTGCAGCAAGAAATCACGTCTCAGCGAAGAGGCATCTTGCTGCCCTTTGAAGGAGTCATTCCGTGTTGATACTCTTCGCAACGAGGCCCTGAAAGAGCCCATGGACATTGAGGATCTTGCGACTGTAGGCATTAACTACAAAGCCTGTGCCTATTACGCCTCCCGTGGCGCCCTGAAGAATGCCCAGCTGGTCCTACTGCCCTATCAGATGCTCCTCAACAAGCCCTCGCGCCAGCAGCTGGGCATTGACCTGCGCGGCTCCATCATCATCGTGGACGAGGCCCACAATCTGATCGATTCTTTGTCCCAAATACACAGCGCAGAGCTAACCAAGCAGCAGTTGGAACGCGCCCAGTCCGACATCCTCAGCTACAAGACGGCCTTTCAGACAAGATTCAGCTCCAATAATATTTTGAAGATCAACCAGATTCTCTTCATAGTCAAGCGGCTGCTGAAGGTCCTGGCCGACTCAGAGAATAATAACAAATTGATGAAGACGTACGACCTGACCGACAGGGGCTCGTTTTACCCCATCGACTTGCGGGATCTTATTGACTTTTGTGCACGCACTCGGTTCGCCAGGAAGGTGCAGGGCCATGTCCAAAAGTTGGAAAGGGAGCCGCAGCCAAGCGAGAATGTGCCGCCTGCACTGCCTTGTGCCCCAATGCTCCAGAAACTGGCCCAGAAGCAGCAGCTCAAGATGAAGCCCAGCTTTGGCAAGAGGAACTGGGCGGAGATGATCCAAAGTGACAGACAGCCAATGATCCAACCAGTAGAGCCGTCAAAACCACCGGTTCCCGAGCCCAAACCCTCGCCGATTAGACCTTTGTTGGAGTTCTTTGAAACTCTGACCAATAATGCCGAAGATGGGAGGATTTTCATTAACACCAAGGCGGGAACTCTCAAGTACTTGCTGCTCGATCCGGCCGAGCAATTTGCCGAGATCCGCGAGCAGGCCCGAGCGGTAAAAAAACTCTTCTATTCATTATCCTTAATCCTTAACTCTCATCTCATTCCCGAAGATCATAATTGCCGGAGGAACGATGCAGCCCACTCGCGAGCTGAAGGCTCAGCTCTTTGGCAAGTGCCAGGATCGTATTGTGGAGCATTTCTTCAGCCATGTGGTACCCGACAATGCCATGTTGCCCTTCGTCGTCACCCACGGCCCCCAGGGCTTGCCCTTGAAGTTTAATTTCGAGCAGAGGCAGAAGATCCAAATGGTAAGTGGACAGCAGTCAGGATCATCCTTGCAGAAACTAATATTCTTTAATGGTTCCCAGTTGCAAGAGCTCGGCATGGTGCTGCAGAACCTGTGCCAGGTGGTTCCCGGAGGCGTTGTCTGCTTTGTGCCGTCCTACGATTACCTCGGGGCGGTTGCTGGCCATTTGGACAGATTCGGAATACTGGCGAGTATTGAAAAGCGCAAGAAGGTCTTCCAGGATGTCTCCGGTTCGGCGGACGAGTTGCTGGACGACTATAAAAAGGCCGTCATGAAAGAGGGCTCCGGTGGAGCTCTGCTCTTGAGCGTCATCGGTGGAAAGATGTCCGAGGGCCTGAACTTTGTCGATGATCTTGGCCGGGCCGTGGTGGTTGTGGGCATGCCCTTTTCCAATCGCCAGGACCCGGAAATGCGGGCCAGAATGAGCCACTTGGACGACAAACTGGGAAAGGGAGCCGGCGAGGAGTTGTACACGTCCAGGTGCATCAAAGCGGTTAACCAGTGCATCGGTCGAGCTGTGCGCCATGTCAAGGACTACGCCTGTGTCTATCTGCTCGACGAGCGCTATGCGAATCCCACTGTAATCGCCAGGCTGCCAGATTGGATAGCGCGACGCATCGCCAAGCCGGCGCCCGCCAGTAGCCGCTTCGGTGCCGTCCAGGCTCAGACCGCTCGCTTCTTCAAGGACCGTTAAAGGATCTCACATAAAGCCAAACTTTATAGTATTAAATATCATTAATAAAAACGGACGAATTTGAATATTGAATATCCGGGTGGACCTCAAGAATATTATTACCTTATTACCTTATTCATAATCAGAATATATATAAGTTGTTTGCATGAAAATGAAAATATATTCTTTTATTTGTATATCTTTTGTCACAAGTATGAAAAGCAGGGATAGAGACGTCACCGATCCTATAAAGGATATATATTCTTGATCAGAATCACCTATAGGGTCGATTTAAGGTCGGTTTCTATGCAAACTAGTCTCTTAGTTTCAAAACTATCGACTTCAAACTTTTTCATTCAACTTTCGTGTCTTTTCAGGCAGTATATAAATGGGAATCGGTCGACTATATCATATTATATATATACATATAACTGAAAGATCGGAAGAGCCATAACTTCCATGATTTTGCAGATAAAAAGTTGAAATTCTGAAAGCATATATTTTAGGAATCTGATCTCATCTAGAAAATTTCAAACAGATCGGTCAACTATACTATCCTATAGCAGCTATATAATTTTTATTATTCTTAATTTCTCTTAAAGAGTTTTTTATAGGCAGGTAAGACTGTATTCAATTCATCGTTTGTTTATAATAATTTTGTTGAAATTTTCTATATATAAAAATATTTATAAAAATATAAATTATTATACACTAAATTTTATTCAAGTATATTATAGCTTATTGATTTTATATTTTAAAATGAAGTTTCTTAAAAATAAAACGAAAAACATCGATAAGTCAAAGTCAGCTATCGATATAACTCCAATTTAAATCGGTGTATCGGCTATAACATCGACGTTTATTCCACCTCTGATGGTTTTCGGTTCCGAGATTCTTCACTTTTGAAGCGTTGAAAAGCCTTTTCTAAATTAAACTGAACATGTAAATCGTCAATAGTTCGGGAATCGGGCTCGAGAATATATAATTCGCTCATTAAAGGTGTGAGAAAGCGTTCCCATTGCATTGTTTTTGCTTCGTGTGTATATATGCGTGTGCGGTGGAAAGGCGTCTCTGCGTTTGTTTGTCCTTTTTGCATTTTTTTTCCCCCCAGTTTGTTAAATATTTGTTAAAAATAAAACACGAACCCGAAAGCCAAATTCAAGTGAAATATTCCATTTATTTGATGAGTGAAATTCCTTTAATTTGGATGACTTTCAGCCTTTTTTTTTATTTACTCTTCACATGTGCGTTCCTTGATAAGGGTGCTTGCTGCGAGTGTGTGTGTGTGTTTGTCTATTATCATCGAATGCAACAAAAGCAAAAACAACAATAAACACAAGTCGCCGCCATTGAACAAATATTTATTGTTAATAATCATATTCCCCGACCGATAAAAAATGTACTAAAAAGAAGAAACCGAAAACTACGACGCCAGTCGAAGAATTTCTAGTGCCTCGAATTACGAAAACCTGTGGGATGGAGCAGGGGGGCTGGCATGCAACTCCCCCCGCCCTTTTTGTCTACACTGGGAGAAATTATATACCAAATAAATATGTTTAAAAATGATTTCTTTATATGGTTTAACTATTTTGATGGTTTTTTTAGGGCTCTTTATGATTTTAATAAAAAAAAAAGTCTAATAAAAAAATCTAATGACAACCTTTTTTTATGGTGTGCTTTTTTAAAGCGGTTATTCTCGTTAGTTGTTGTCGCCATTGTAGTTGTTTTTGTGCTTTTAGTTTCTGCTGGCAAACTCGTTTTGCTTGACTTTGATAAAACACAAAAATCCCAACAACAAAGAAAGAAACAAATAAAAACTCTCGAAGAGGAAGAAACAACTGGCACAGTCATTTTTTTTTTATAAAAAATTAATATGTAAATCTGAAATATCAGCAAAAAGAGCACAACCCGCTTGCAATTGCACTTTGAATATCAGCAAAAAAAAACGGAGCGAATAATTACAAAAAAAAGTTGAAGTATCGTTATCGATAGACGCCTTTCTTTCCAATTCTTTCTTCTTGTTTACTTCTTAGTCTACGCTACAACTCTTTGATAAATCCCCACCATACCACGCCCCCTTGACGCCCCTTGACGTTCTGCACTTTGAGTTTCATTCCCCAAAAGGAGCCTGCACTTTGCACCCTATACGCGGGTCATATTGGCTTTGGGAGTATGGTTTCAAAAATACAACTTTAGGGTCAAACTAGTAAAGGTTATAGATTAGATATTATTAAGGAAAGCATTTTTTCAAAATTATAAACGGGAATATTATCCAGAATAATCTTTTAAGTGGTTTATAAGCCCTAAGCTTGAGATATATTTCAAGATAAGGTATCTACAGGTCGGTTCCCCACTTTCTACTGCTATTTTTTGCCTCTCTCTGGCTCTCGTGCGAGAGAGGGCGTGGGAGAGAGCAGCAATGTTGGGGCTGCCGCTGGCGCGGCTTGTTCTCGGTTTCGGTTCTAACGGTTCATTCTCTCTTCGTAACTCATCGAGTAAGGTTGGTCTCTGTGGCGGCGCGTACGAAAAAAATAGCGGAATCGAAGAGGAAGAGATCCAGGAGGAGCGCAGGAGTTTGCGAAACGGAATTAACCGGAATCGAAACGGGTCGCGGCTCGAAACGAAACGGTATGTGAAACAACGCCCTGGACTCGGCAGGACTCCTCCAAAAATTAAAAACTAAATAAATCCTAAGATCGGTAAAGAAAAATCGGTGCCGGGTATTATATATTCGAGATATATATATATATTACAAAACAGGATTAATCAGAAACTGAAACGACATGTGCCGGATGTAAGCGTCATTGATAATCCACAAATTATAAATACAGCTTTACGAAATCAAAACAAACCCCAGGCAATAGTTGCATGAGTGTTACTTTTTTTTAATCTCTTTTTTTTCACTCAAAAGTTACTCAAAAGAAACCTGCATTTCTGCAGTCCATTGCCGAATTATATTTTTTTTTTGTTGTTTTCTAATTTTTTTTGGGTGTGTGAAAAGTGAAAGTGAAAATTTAGAGCAGCGGACAGGACGCGTTAAAAGAGAGAGATAGAGATGGAGAGTGGGAGTGGGAGAGAGAGCATGCGTTGTTGTTGGTTTTGTTGAAAGGACAACGCTCTCCCCCGCAAACTGCCGCTCTAACGTTTGCTCTCTTGCTTGTTTTTTGTTCTCTTCTAGCCGTGTTTAAAACGCGCTCTCTCTCAGCGGCGTTTCGTGACGTCAAAAGCAGCGACGTCCTTCGCTGGCAGACACTCGCACACACACACAGACGCACACGCGGGCACACACGCACACACATACGAACAGACACAATACAACCGAGACGCAGCACTGAGAGAAAATCCCGAGACCCCCGCAACCCCAAACCTCTAGCAGAGGGGAGTGCGAGAGAGCGAGTCCTTTGTGGCCGCGCGTGCCGTGCATGTGTGTGTGTGTGCACTAGTACAACTACAACAACAACAACTGTAAAGAAATAACAAAAACAACACAACAGAAGGAACAAAAAATGGAACAGCCGAGCATCCTCGTCAAAGTCCTGCACTCGATTCCGCACGTGAATTATACATTCCGTCGGGTTAACGACACCTTCAATCCCGACAGCGATGTTTACCTCGAGGTGAGTACTGTTGCACCGATAACGCTATATAACGGTAATGGTAATGGTAGGGGTCTGTGGATCGGGGCAGGCCATTTGGGTTGAGTTATGGGCCTTGAAGTGCAATCTGGAGCACCAAATGAGTCATGCGTGGGGTACTTCAAGTCGAAAGTAGCGGCAATTTATCCAAAACTCCATTATTTTTCATCCAAAATTAGTATTAAGAGAGAGTCTTGCTTGAAAACCTCTTAAAAAAACATGTTTACTCCAGAAAACTCTTAAATTTCCATTCCAAACTAAATTTCGATTCCAAAACTTAGCAGTTGCGAATTATAAGTGCAAGCGGAAATGCAAAAACTGCTCAGTTGGGAATTCTAACTACACACTCTAACTACACTCAAATTAATTTCCCACGCACTCAAGCAAAATGATAAACAAACTTGGGTTTGGAGTGGAAAGTACATAACCCTGGCCAGAGTAAGGGGGTAGGGAATAAGGGATAAGGGATAGGGGGGATACTTAGGCATTCCAATCGCTTCCCACTCCCCGCTCCCTTTTGTAAGTGCCACTTGAGCTGAACTCGAGCATTTCCACTTGAGAATTTGAGTTTTGAGTCCATCTATTTTGGAATTTCCATGCGGTGCGTGTTAGAGTCTTTTGTTTCGCGCTGCCTCTCCCCATTATTTTCGTCTTTCTTTCTTTTTTTTTTGTTTTACTTTCTCCCACACCCCACAGTGTCTTCCTCCCTCGCTATGTCCTTGTCTGGCCCGTAGTTTCTACCTGGCCCGTGTCCCGTTTGCAATTGCATAAAAGGAGCAAGACAAAAAAGGCCCAAAAACAGGAGCTAACGGAAAAACGCGTGGATAAATTCCGTCTTTTTTCTCCCAGCCTCTGCTAACTGTTTCGTTTCCATTCGGTTCCCCTGTGGATCCTGCTCTCTCACTCTTTAGCTCTCTCGGTGTATATTTCTATCCTTTTCTCTGCAGCGCTCCTTTGCAGCAGCAGCTGTTCCATTTCCATTCGGTACCGCCATGTGCGCTACATGTGACGCCTCTAGCGGTTAGGAGTAAGTAGGGGGCGGGGTGCGGGCAGCTGCACACTTCCGGCTTCCTTTTCGGTCCTTTTTGTCTCGCTCCCCCTCCCCTTTCTTTATTATTTTCAACTATTATCTCTCTTTCAAAGCGATCTTTGCCGCTACTTGTGCCGGGGCAGAGTGCGGGGGCGTGACAGGACGACGCCCTTTCAACCGGTTTCCCAATCAACATATGCAAATTTCAAGTTCCTTTTCGGGTTTTCCAGCAGGCGCCGCGTCATTGCAAAAATCCCAGAGGGAAAATTTGATCAAAATTGGCAGACATCCCTGCTTCCTCTGTTATATCCGTCCCTTTCCGTTCCCCTCCGCCTCACCCCTCCTGCTGATGCTGGGAAAAGCCGGTATTTTGCGAAAATGAAAATTCAGGTCAGCTGGCAGAGCTCTATGGCTTCGGTTTTTCTTTTTCGGATTTGCGTCGCTGCTGCCGCGAATGTGGATGTAGGTCAGGCTGCACTGGAGCTGCCCCTAGTGCAACATGGGGGGCGACCCTCCTCCCTCTCGGGTGTGCTATGGGCGGGGGCTTTGGGTCAGGACAGAGGGGACAGGGAGGGAGGGTAGGGCGGTTTTAGGGCGTAGCTTTTACGCGCGTCAGCAAAACTTTTTGGCGTACACGTAGAGAAAAAAATGTATTAGTAAGAAATATTTGTATGAAAAATATTAAAAAAAAAAATGTTTAAACAATTCTATAAAATAAGGAAGAAAAAAATGAAAATAAGCTTTAAAAAAAAGTCTAAAAATATTTTCTATACCACCCCCCTTTTTTCTCTCAGTCTATTTAGACCAATGACTGCCTAATTGGCGGGGACAGGCTTTGGCTTTGGCTTTTGCTACCAACTTTTGGCTTTTAGTCTTAGCCGTGAAAGGAGAGAGAAGGAGGAGGGTAGGAAGGGACTTACAACGGGATGCGATTAACCCTTGAGAGGTCCTCGAGTCCCGGCTCTTAATCAACGCACCGTTATCTAGTTTAGAGAGAGAGACTCTACCGTTATTCCGCATTATTCCGCATTTTTCGATCCCAACAGCCACTCATTGATGCTGACAATGACGCTGGCGATGATCAATTCAACCTTCAGGCCATGGCGGACGTGGACAATAATAACAAAAGGGGGAGGGGTTGGGGTCTGGAGGGGGTTCCAAGGGGTATGGGGAACACTCAACCCTCTCATCTATGGTAGATAGTGCGGGTGTCCAAGAGCCCGCATCGACCTGATGAATCCATAGATTGTTCTAAAAACAAAAATAGGGCCGCAGGGGTGTCTCAGTTCAAGGCAAAACTTTATTCCTAGCCGTACGATAAACGGCAGCGATATACAATAATTAAACAACAAAAATTTAACAATTAAATTCATCAACAAATAAATAATAAGCAAGAAACGTACTAAAAAATGTACTATTTTATACTAAATACTATTTTGTCGCCCTCCTCCTCGATTCTCAACATTTATACTTAATGAATGCAGAAATGTACTAAAAAATGTACTATTATATACTAAATACTTTATTATGAAAATAATAAATTAATCGCTCTCCTCGCTAAGCCTACAAAATATTAAGAAAAGTACTAAAAAAATGTACTAATTTATACCAAATGATTAAAATACTAAATTAATCGCTCTCCTCCTCGATTCTCAAAGGTTATACTTAATGAACCTTAAAAATATTAAGAAAAGTACTAAAAAATGTACTAATTTATACCAAATGATTAAAATATTAAATAAATCGCTCTCCTCCTTGATTCTCAAAGGTTATACTTAATGAACCTTGCAAATTATAATAATATGAAGTATAAGATAAAATACTAGATACTAAAAAATATACCATTATATACTTAATACTAATTAATCACCCTGCACCTTCGAAGAAAAGATTGTTTTCAATATTTGGGTTAGGCTCTGGCTAGGTTCTGGCTTCCTAGGAAAACCGGAAACTAATAAATCCTTTAATATCCTGTCTCAAATATACCAATATACCAAGAAAATACCAATTTTGTAATATATATTTTCTCTAGATGCTATTTTGAATAATTTATTCGGGAATAAAATCAACGAAAATCGGAAAATGTCCTGGTTTTATGCTTCACTTTGTATCTCAAAGATGCAGATATATATTTGTATCTGTATTTGTATCTGATTCTGCATTTGTATCTTTTTCTTCATTTGTAAATGTATCTTTAGCTGTTTTTGTATATTTAACTGTAGTTGTTTTTGTATCTTTTTTCTGCATTTGTATCTGTATCTGTATCTTTCTCTTGTGAATTGTCAACCTTTTGTGGCAGCTTCAACACTTTCCCAACTCTCGAAAGACGCTTGGGATTTGGGAAATGCATTCCGGATTCTGGATTCTGCAACTGTATCTGAATTCTGCATTTGTATCTGTACCTATAAAATGTATCTGCATTCTGCATTCTGCATTTGTATCTGTATCTGTTAAATGTATCTGGGGCCTGCCTTTGGTTGTGGGTTATGCCAACTGCAATCTGTCAGAGTCAGCCTGCAGTCCCCCTCCCCTCCCCACCCTTCCATTTCGTATCTGTAAGATTGTTTTCCGTCTGTTGCCGGAGAATAATAAGAAATAAGAGAAAATAAGAAATAATAAAACAGGACCAGCCTGGCATTCCCGTATCCAAAGAGATGGACAGCTGGCCCCTCAACATTTGCCAGATGTTCTTGTTTTTGGATTTATTTCGCTTACAGATTGTTTTGTATCTTGTAGGTTGTGTATTTTGTATCTTGTAAATGTATCTTAGAATGGCTCTAGGAGGAAAGTTTGGAAATGGAATGTGTCCTTTTGGATATATTTATTTTTGTTTGTTTTTGGTTCGATTTAATTTCGTTTTTTTTCCTTCGATTCCTCTTTTGTTTACTTAAAAAATCGGAATTTGCTGACCAAGATCCATCGCCCAAAAGACCCGGAGACCAAAGACCACCCAGGGAGCACTTTAAATCCCAAAGTGATTCAATAAATCCAAAAAAGATAGCCAAAAAGAGCTCTTAAAACTAACTCAAGAGGTTATTGTTTGGAAGAGAAAGTATCTTAAAGGTTTACAAACCTTTCTTCTACAAAATTTAATACTTTTTATGACTTTTTGACCTTTTAAAACCTTTTATTTTTTTCCCTTTTTAATGCCTGTCATCACTCTAAAGCTTTTAAAGCCCTTTCTATGACCCGCAATGATCATTTTTTATATAAACTTTATACTATATATATACTATAACCTATAGTTTAGATCATTCTATCTGATTTCATCTCCCAAATGACGTCAAATAATGTTTTTTTTTTTTTTCCATAAATTCTAATCTCGATCGTGTTTTCGAGTATATAGAAAGTTCAAGTTCAAAAACTTACGATGCTGTGGCTTTATTTTTATATTTTTATTATCAAATCTCTGGTACACCCACCTATGGTGTATCTTTTAATGAAATTAAGACAGAAATCTATTCGATTTTCTCCCACATTTTGTGTGGTTTCCAATGGGGATTGGTTTCTAGTGGGGAATCGTTTTTCTGGTGGGGATTTGTTTCTGTTATGGATTGGTTTCTGTTTGGAGAATCGCTTTCTGGCGTCGGTTTTATTCTCGATTTTGTGTGAAAGTTTTCCGTGGGCTTCTCGGTTTCAGTTTCAGCTTCCAGAGAATCGAAAAAGAAACCAAAACCAAAACCAAAACCAAAACCAAAAACGAGATTCAATCCGAGCTAATGATCCCCAACAGCCAGCTGATCGTAAATGGATGTCTAGTCCCCTCTCTTTCTCTATCTCTATTTCTATCTCTTTCTCTCTTACACTATCCATCTCTTTCTTTGGGTGATCATTGAAAATTCATCACGAAACACTCAACGGATTTGCATACGAAATTATGCCACGTCAACGGCGTCCGACTTGCCCCCTTGCCTTGCCTCCTTGCCACTTCCTCTATCTTTGTCTCTATTCAGTATTTTGTTCCCCTATAACCCTGTCCCCTTCCCCCTTTGGGACAAAGAATGAACTTCTCTGGTTCTGGATTTTATGTTTGGTCTGTGTCGCGTTGGTTTCCTGTGTGGCACATCCACACGTCTACACGTGCCGAAAAAATTGTTTATTCAATTTGGAAATTAACAAGAAAAATACTATAAACGTATTTCATGGTCTTTTTCAAGGAAATAAATGGAGAGTTTCTAGATAGAAAAGCTTTCTTTGCGGTTTTTATGCATTTTTCTATAAAATGTAATGATACCTGGTACTTTTCTTTGATAAAAAAAAAACTCTTTTCCTTGTAAATAAATGGATAGGATGTGGATTTGAAGGGATTTCTAGGGCTTTTGTTCGTATTTAAAGCATTTTTTTTTGTTAAAGATAATGATACCTGGTACTTTTAGTGGTATTTCTTGCTATTTTCTAACCAAATAAGTGAATGTTTCATAGATTTAAAGGCTTTAAAGGTTTCTTATTGATTTGAAAGCATTTTCCTATAAAAAAGTAATGATACCGGGTACTTTTCTTAGTTTTTCATGCTCTTTTCAAAGGAAAGCGAACGATTTGAAGACTTTTCTAGAGGTTTCTTTTTGGTATATATGCCTTTTTGTTTAAAAAATAATAATAACTGGTACTTCTCTTTGTTTTAGATGAAAGTTTTTGGTATATTTTTACTTTTGATTAGGTTTTATTGAAATATAATCGATACCCGGTACTTTTGAAAGTACCTTCTATACTTTTTCTTGTTTTAAATGAAAGATTTTGATGTATTATTCCAATATTTGGACTTCTTATTGATTTGTATTAAAATATAAACTATACCCGGTACTCTTAAACCCCCCCATTTGTATTCCTTTCTATAAAAAAAAAAACAAAAGCAACCTTGACTGCTCCTGGAGTCCATATAGGGTTCAATTCCCCTTGACAAAACCTTTCTTATCGCTCCCAGATTGTGAAACGCAAGTTGGGCTTGACCAGGGGCGGGGGAAAGGCAGTAAGAGTGGGCGTGGCAGAGTGAGAGAGCACCAGGAGTGAGACAGAAGTGACAGAGCGGAAACGACTATCTATATTGGCCGCCGGACTCGCTCCATCTCCGCCAGAATCGCCGCTTCATATTCATGCATTTATTATAACTGTTTTTTATCGCTTAGGGCTTAGGGCTTAGGGTACCGGAGGGGTCGGAGTTCAGAGGGTAGGAGGGAGCAGGAAGTTGGGGGAAAAACTGGCTTTCCAGCGAAACTCGTTCCACCCACGCCCCGAGAGAAAACTCGATCACTTTAGGAAGGGGAAAAAAAAAAGAATTAATAAAAAAATATATATATCTCTGGCTTTGATTGACTTTTTCTATATTTTATTCTCTTAAATTTATCCCCGTAAACCGAGCCGTACAATAAACAGTAGCGCCCCTCTGTCGCTTAGGCGGAAAGCAAAAAAAAAAAATGAATAAATATTTTCCTTGAAAAATATCTACAAAAAGTTATTAATCATCGATGATTCTTATTTTTATCAAAAAAAAATCCTATTTTTGCCCTACTTAAGCTTTATCTTTTGAGTCATTCATGTTACTCTTGAAATACTAATATTAATATTTAAAGAAATTTATCACTAAATTACTTATTTTATTAATTAAAACTATAAATAATATTTTTTTCCACAAAAAAAACCCTATTTTTACCCTATACCCTTTACCTTGTACACTCTGAATAATTTACCTCTTAAAATATTCAATATTTAAGAGAATTAATAACTCTTAAGGTATTTTTTTTCCCTTAAATCACAATTAATCTTTAACCCTTACATTATACCTTAAATTGTTATCTCTAATTCCGTTAATTCCGTTAAATTCTGATAATTTTGACACATTTGAAAGGTTTTCTCGCTTTACTCGAAGACTTCGTAGTGCTAATTGGAACGATATTTGTATATTTTTTGTATATGTTGCATGTAGATGTGGCAAGCTCTTGTGATATAGTTTCCAATTAGCCCCTTTTGGAGCGCCACCGCCCCCTTTGGAGCGCCCCCGCTGCCCCCTTATTTGGGTGTCGCTCTTCACACTTTCCTATAAAGCGTAGAAAGGGGGCTGGAGGGGTGTTGGCTTCTCAATTACTCGAGGGGTGGGGGAGGAGGCTGCAAAAAGGGGTGGTGTGCCAAGGCTCAAGGTTATTGTTGCTGTTGCTGTTGCTGGCAATTTGCTTTGATTTAAATTTAATTCAATTTGTTGGAAGACATCGAAGGCAGCGCGTAATTTTTTGCCATTTTTAGCGCCGTTGTAGGGGTAGGGGTAGGGGGGTGGCATGTGGCAAGTGGCAGGAGGCAAGAGGGGCTGCTTGTTAGGGAGGCAACATTTTCATTTTCGCTTCATTTTGTAGATTGCATGCCCCAAAAGGATGAAGGGAGGAAGGCAGGAAGAAAAGCGTAAAAAAATGCACTGAGAGAAATTAATAACATAGAATTTAGAATATAGAATTTTCAGTGTAGTCTAGTTATTAGACAGTGAAAAAAAATATATTTTAAGTATTTAAAAAAGTTTTAAATTGAAGAAAAATGTAAAAGAAAATTGTTTAAATATTTTTTACTATAAAAATTTTTTGTGTAAAAAATTATTCAAAATTTGGTATTGATTAATTTTTTTTTAGAAGACACAAATATTTCTTCAGTGTAAAGAAAGAAAGTTGGGTGGAAGTGGTGGGGCTTTTTCTCAAGTGTCATTCAACTGCGAGGACACGCAAAGTGCTGGGGCACAAACAGCAACAAACAAACAACAACAACAACTTGCAACTAGTTTTAATGATTATTTACATGAAGCAAGTGCAATAAATAATAAATACAAGTCCGAGCTGGAGCTGGAAGCGTCGTAAAAGGTTGAAGTAGTTGTAGTTTGTTGCAAGTACACAGGCGGCGGAAAACGAGGTGGCATTAGTGGATGTGGCACACGACATACATATGTATATAATATACATATACATCTATATATACTATGGTTTATAGAATATGTAACGATATTGTGTCCGGTGTCGTTTCCAATTCCGATTCTGACTGAACGCTGATTGACAGCTGGGAATTGCTGCAAATTACTGGACGTCTAGTTGAATTATATTTGATTCTCGGTTCTCGCTTCGATTGGCTATTCATGGTTGCCAGGGATATCCAATGTGGGGCAAGGAATGTGAGAGAAGCTTAATATACGGTACAATATCCGGTACTTGAGTCGGTTTTATGGGTTTTAAAGGAAGTAAAACTGTTTTTAAGAGAGAAAGTTGGATTATTAGAAAGGGAGAAGCTAGAGAGAAGCTAAAGAGAAGCTCAATAAACGGTACTTGGAATCAGAACTAAAGCTAAAGAGAAGCTTGAAAGAAACTAAAGAGAAGCTAGAAATAAGCTAAAGAGATACTAAAGAGAAACTAGAAGGAAGCTGGTGAGAAGCTAAAGAGAAGCTCAATAAACGGTACTTGGAATCAGAACTATCTATATCCCGTACTAAAGCTAAAGAGAAGCTTGAAAGAAACTAAAGAGAAGCTAGAAATAAGCTAAAGAGATACTAAAGAGAAACTAGAACGAAGCTAGAGAGAAGCTTGAAAGAAGCTCAAGAGAATCTAGAAAGAAGCTAAAGATAAGCTTAAAAGAAGCTCAAGAGAATCTAGAGAGAAGCTAAAGAGAAGCTAGAAAGAATCTTAAAACCAAGTACGACATAAAAAGCGATACAATACCCGGTACTTGAGTCTCTTTTATGACTTTTAGGACTCAAAACAATCTATACCCCATACTCAGGCTTATTTTAATCCTTTAAATATCCATACCCGGTACTTAAACTCATCTTTCAGTCCCCTGCTTTTCTAAGTGTATCAGAATTCGAGCCACAGAAAAGCGCAAATGGAAGCCCCGCGAATCCCACTTAAATTTTGATAGCCACTTTACTTCGGGTTCCAGACCTCCCCCCCCCCGTAGAAGTCTGGAGTCCTGGAACTGAAATCCCGAAACTGGAACTCGATTCAACTCAACCGGAATGGACGTCTCAAGTGGCTCCGCGTTTGGAGGAGTCGGGTTGGGAGTCTCGGCTCGTCGGTGGCTTCTGACTCATTTGCCATTCATTAGAAACGAGAATCAGAAAAAAACAGAAGGGGGGGGGGAGAGTGTGGGTGGTAAGCCGCCAACCTCGCCCCCTTTTCGTGTATCCTTTTCGGGTTAATTCGATGGGGGTATCCAGTGTCCTGAACTGGTAATTTGAAACCCGAAAACGGAGCGACACACGTAGGACCTCTTTTTTTTTTTAATGAAATTAGCTTTAAGCTCTCACTGCTCCCCTTCCCAGGACATCCCCTTCAATTCAATTTCGGACAAAAAAAAAAAAACGAAAGAAATTAACTTTTCAAAGGACACTCCACTTTTGTTGCAACAGGAAGCCAACTAACAACAAATTGCTGCAAGCCAAGCAAGCCAAGTGGCAACAAAAGCGAAAATATCCTCGACAAGGACACACACAGCATCGAGTTGCAAGTTATTCAATTAAAACTTTCCTCAATGTCCTGGACAAAAGCCCAGGTCCCAGGTCCCAGGTCCCAGGTCCAGTTCTGCATTTGATTCACAATTTTCGTCCTTTTTTTTTTGTGTAATTTTTAGCTTTTGCAACTATCTGTGAACAGGACTTTTGTTTATTAACAAGGAAAACTTAAATTGATGTTACTAATAACTAAAAAGGACACTCTGTTTCTCTTTTATTTTTAATTAAAGTTTCGGTTCAGTTGTTTTATTTTAATATTCGGGAGGAAGTGGGGGGAAGTTTTAGGCATCGCAATGGGTCTCTTTTTGGGAGATTCATATTTTGGGATGGCGTTTTTGATGCAGATTGATAGAGAATCGATCCACGAATATTTTGAGGTATTCCGCTCCAGAATCGGATAGGAATTGGCGAAGATATAGCCACTCCAAGGCGTCATATCGGAAAAACCAGTATTTTTAGAAAGGGGTTCCATCAGAAAATTAAAAAAAAAATCTTTAAAAAATTTTGTTCCAATATTTTGATGCAGATTGATAGGGAATTGATCAGAGATTCCAAAGCTATACTTGGTTCAAGAATCGGATGAAAACTGACAAAGATATGTCCTTCGAAAGTGCAGAAAATTGATTTTTCTCGGTTTTCAGATTTTTTAAGGAGTTCCATCAGAAAATTTTGAAAAAAATTGAAAAAATATTTTGATCCAAGATTTTGATTCAAATTTGTAGAGAATCGAATTATAAATCAAAAATGGTAATCATTTCTAGGATCGGATAGGAATTGACAGAGATATGGCCATCCCAAGGGACCCCATTGACGTTTTCCCGATTTCTTAAATTTTTGAATTTTTCAAAGGGGTTCCATCAGAAAAATTGCGAAAAAATCGAAAAAATATTTTATTTCCGGATTTTGATGCAGATTAATAGGGAATTGATCCACAAATCGTTTAAGGTATTCCGCTTAAAGATCGGTTAAGAATTGACAAAGATATAGACTTTTGAATCCTTAGAAATTCTCTTCAAAATTTCCTTTAAAAATTCCCTTTTTTTGAACTTTAATCTTTCTTTGATTTTTTTTTTTACTAATTAATGGTTTCTTTTTTTTGTTATCCTTTTAGAGCCTTGGCATCCTGGTGTCGATCCCCGCCGGCCTGCTGATCGTGTCGCTGCTGGGGCTGCTCCTCTACCTCCTGACCCGCTGCTGTGACCGCCGCCAGCGCAAGCCGAGCGCCCAGAGGTGTCAGAGCTGCTCCTTGGTCATCATCACCCTGATGACCTGTGCGGCCATCGGATTGGGTAAGTGACCTCCAGATCTATCTGGGCATCCAGAGGGCATCGAACCCGACTAGGCAGGTGCCAAGGCACGTACTCGATCCAAATCCGAATCCAAATCGGAGTTCCTGCTGCATCGCGTGTTGGTGGAGGAGTCCGCCACCGCCGATGGGTTGGTGGCTTTGGCAATTAGCCAGTGCAGTGCCAGTCACGTATGTAAAGCCGCAAAATCCAACTCCATACCGGAGGGCGAATGCGTCATCGACATCGTTGGCGGCAGCGACGATGAAATAATAATTTAATTAGCCACCGAGCTGTGGACTTAATTGAATCACTAAATGGGGAAAATGTGTGTCGCGACTTTTGCATTACATCATTGACCTGCACTGTACACAATAATATCTCTATATCTCTATATTTCTTCCGATCTAACCCTTTGATCCTTGATCTCTTTTCAGGCTTGTATGGCAATGATGATTTCCACAATGGCTTGCTGCAAGCTTTCGGTTCCGGCAAGAAGGTCGAGGGCCTGGTGCTGACCCTTAAAAGACAGGTGAGTTGGGCTTAAACTTTAAAATCAAGCCTCTACCAGGCTATATCCTTCGAAAAAAAGCAAAAAAAAAAAAAAAAATCCCCGAGTTGAGGCTTTTTAAAAGGACATTAGTAAAGGGGATTCCTTAATTTACAGGACCATTTCCTCGAGTGCGGGAATAGAGAGTCTGAAGTGGAATCCGTAACTTGGTTTTAGCTCCTCTGTTCCATTCCATTCAAATCCCCATCCCTATCCCCATCCCCATTCCATTCCATTCTCCGTTAAACTAAAAACCTTGCCTAGTTCTTGGCTTTCATAAAGTTCTGGCATTCCCGTTAGCGTTACCGTTACCGTAACATACAGAGAGTCGAGTCCCCCACCCTGATCCCCCACTCCCCCACTACACTCCTGCTCCTTCTCCTTCTTCTTCTTGTTCATTATAATCAACCTAAAAGCTGGCTGCTGCTGTGTTGACAGTTACGTGGCCACGAGGGGGTCCTAAGCGGGTAGCTAGGGGGCAACGGTGTACGGTATAAAATACACGGAATATAAGGACAAGGGGAAGTGTCCCCGTAGCCAAAGCTTTTGCTATTCATAAACTTTGTCAGCACACACACACACACAGGGAGACATAGAGAGACAGAAAAGGAGACAGAAACAGAGACACACAAGAAAGTGGGGAGTTGGGGAGTGGTGAGTGTGGGGCTGCCAGCAAGAGATTTTGGGAGAGAGAGTGGGAAACGAGCCGATAAGGCGAAAGGCGAAAGGTGAAGGGAAGAGCATTTCACACCCGAAAGAAAATGTTAGTAGTAGTAGCAACACCACATCAGGTTTAATTTATTTCTTAACTTGGATTTAACTACTTGATAATGAATTTAATACACAATACTCCATTTTTAAGGATTAAAATAATATACAAATATTATAAATGTTGGCGAACATTTTTCCTTGGGTGTTGAGGGGGGGCTGTTTTGGAGCATCAAAGGTAGACCTGGCCAAGAGGTAGACCAAAGGACAAAGAGCGGAAGAGAGGGCCAAACAGATGGCTGGCATTGCTCGACTCTTGAGTAAAACGCTATTAATTATCCCTCGCAAAAAGAAGGCGGCTAAAGGGCTGGGGCGTGACTGGGGATGGTTGGGGATGTGCGTGTGTCCACCCCCCAGCTTCCTCTCCTCTACTCCCACCCCCACCCCAGGAACCTACAAAAACAACCTGACCCAACCCCAAACCTTGTGCGGAAGCATTACGATAGAACTATTTTTCCTTTTTTTTTGCTCTCTTTTGGCCCTCTTTGTTCCCACAGGGGGTGGGGTGGCTCCACCTAACGCTCATTTTTGGTCATTAACTTTTGAACTGTTTTTACCTTTTCGGTATTATTCGGTATTATTCGGTATTATTCGGTATTATTCGAGACTTTAAATAACAAAAACCATGAAAAGGATATACTTTTATTATATATTGTTTCTATATTTTGAATATTTATAATATTTTCCAGACGGAAAGCATCAAACACGACCTGGAGACGCGAATGGCGGGACACAAAGTGGAGCAGCTGGTGGAGAAGCCGCAGTACAACCAGACGGTGGTGATGCTCCTAATCGAGACCTCCCGCCTGGTGACGGAGAACACCTCCAGGGCGGTGGCCTCCCTGGACAGCATGGTGCACTACTTCATGAAGGCCAAGGGCCAGGAGAACGACACCACCCTAATGGGATTACTTCAGGTAAGCCACCGATATGGCATTGACTCATTGTCCAGGATCATTAATTAATCGAGTTAATCCCGCTTCCAGTTGGGGGAGTTCTATGAATCGATACGCTGGCCCGCTACTTTGGCCTTCCTCACCATCCTCCTACTGCTGTGCACCGTCCTGGTGATCGGCGTGGCCCGACGCTCCCGCTGCACCCTGATCTTCTTCAGCGTTTCGGGACTGTTCTGCATCATCATCTGCTGGCTGCTGGCGGGCATCTATCTGGCCTCCAGCGTGGCCGCCGGCGACTTCTGTATGCGTCCCCACGACTACATGTGCCGCCAGGTGGGAATGGTGGGTTCTCTTTCAATTATTTTTACCTTAAAACTTATGTTTATTTTTTTTGTGTGTGTTTTCCGCAGCGGAGCCCGTACGTGGATTTCCTGAATTGCGGAACACCGCGAAATCGTTTCATTCTCCGGTTGAACGAGTCCCGCGACTTGGTGGATCGGGCCCGGGAAAGCGTTGAACTGATGCAGCGGTGAGTCAGGTTTCCAAGGAAATTCGTTTTATTTTTAGAACTTTTAGGATATTTTGTTCCCATTCTTTTCCAGCATGAGCCAGGAGACGTATCCACCCATCGATATTAAGCGCACCCTGGCCGCCATGGATCATGATCTGGAGGAGACCCACCGCAACCTGACCACCTTGTCGGCCACCCTGGACCGCCGGGCCATCGATCGGCATTATGAGGAGGCGCTGCGTGGTTTGTGCGGCGGCGGTTTGCTGGGACTCAGCCTGATGATGGTGGCGGGACTCCTGACCTCCTTCCTGCTCACAATACTGGTCTTTGCCGATTCCCATGCCTGGATCTATCTAACCAAGAGGTAGGTGATTGAGTTATACCATAAATGAGGAGTCTAATGGGTTTCTGTGACGTTTTTTAGGCCACCTCTGGATGCGGACAAGTCGGAGACGGCACCCCTGTTTCCCGCCTCAAATGCACCCAGTGCCAGTATCTCCCCAACGGCGCCCATGAGCTCCGGAACGATAAATCGCACTCTGCTGCACCACCAGCAGGCGGCGGTGGGTGGCGTTGGCGGTACTGGCACCCTACCCGGCGGAGGATCCGGCATGGGCGGTGGCGGCGCCGGCGGCGGCGGAGGAGGAGCTGCAAATGGACACAATGGCGTGACGCCGTACCGCAACGGAACCGCGGGCCTGAGACAAGGGTTGGTGGCATCACCTTCATCTCAATCCAGCCACAATTCATCTCAAACCAACCACCACCACCACCACAACCTCCACAATCAACAGCATGGCACCTTAGCCGGCTACCAACAACCACCACAACAACAACAACAACAACAACACCTGTACAGCAACAACCACCACAGCAACAACCATTACTACAGCAACACACAGCATAGAACTAACTCGGGGGCGGCGGGGGCGATGACACTAATGGGCGGCGGGGCCAGCGGTCAGAGGTCACCGTCGCCGCCGCCCTGCTATGATTTGGTGCATGGCACAAGGCATGAACTTTGATTTCATATGATTTCTTTGATACCCTTCACCCTAACCCCAGCCCTAACCCTGACACCCCTTTGACCCCTTTGACACCCTTCGACCTCATTCCTTAGACCAACAAACCCGTTAATTTCATGTCAAAAAATCGCTAATCAAAGCATTTCCATTTGTAATCTTAATTTAGTTTTAATTTTGTTTTTATTATAAAAAAAAATACAATTTTTTATGGTTTTTCTTGATTTTTTTTTTTATAAAAAACTTGAATTTGATTAGCGATTTTCATTCCATTTAAATGCCAAGAGCCTTTTTAAGTTTTAGCCGAGACTTTGTTAGATTTTTTGCTATTTAATTTTATATTTTGTATTTTTTATACCATTTTTTGCTTTAAAGTTTTTGTATTTTTTGTATTTTGTTAGTTTTTTGTACTGCACTTGCATGAGAACATCGACAGTAAACACCCACAAACACGCACCACTTACAGTGACAACCAGCACGGACTCACCCACATATACGCCTTCTTTTTTGAAGAGGCTTCACTGTACACGACACTAAAAAAAAACTCCCTCAAGTGGCTTACTAACCAATAAACACGTTTTTTTTTTATAGAAAAGAAAAGGACATCCGTAGTCCTTTATTTGAATAAAACTCGAAATGAATTTTAGGAGCATTTTGTAGGTTCTAGTTTTGTGTTTTTTAAGGAAATATTAAAAAGTTTTAGGGTCTATGAATGTGAAGGGTATTAATAGGGTTTAATATTTTAATTGTTTATAAACTATAAACTATTTTTTACTATAAAAATAAACTCGAATGCTTAAACTTACAAGGTTACATTTTTATTTTGATATTGTTTTGTTTGGTTTTTACGATTTTTCGATTTAAATTTCAAAATTTTCTGGGGAAACATTTTGTGGCAGGGTCTTTATCCAACTTTATGCTAAAAAATAGCTTTCTTTTTATCTGTAGATCAAGAAATATAATGATTTAAATAAAGAAACTCAGACAGATCTTTTCTATGAAAATTCCATAAGGCTAACCCTCCATCTACCCCCCAACTATTTTCACCCCTAAGAAGGCTAGTAGGAAACCCCAACTAATTCCTATTCCTAATCTTTCAGGTCTGGTCACCATACCCTGGGCCGGCTGCCATCGCACCATCAACAGTCCGCGTCATACCTGCCGGGACCGAACAACGGAAAGTACGCGACGCTCAGCAAGCAGTGTAAGACGTTAGAGTCGAACGACTTCTACTGAGATTCGCTTGCCTGCAGCTCCCATGCAGGCAGTAGCAGCAACACAGCACAGCAGCAGCAGCAGCAACAGCAACAGCAACAGCAGCTGCAACAGCAGCAGCAGCAACATCATCAATCAATCAGTCAGATCAATCAGAATCAAAGTGCTCTGAAGAACATCTTCGCCTCGGCCACTCTGCCCCGATCCACGGGCAGCTCCATACGTTCGGTGCTCTCCGCCCAGACCTCCAATGCCGGGATCTGCCGCTCCACAGGGAACGGATTAGACGGTGACTTTGGCGACGACCGCGATCCCCGCGACGTGACCAACACCAGCTTCAACCGCTTCGATCCCAAGTACATCAGCATCGGTCCCAAGGCTGTGCGGGGTCAGAACAACAATCTCAACATCATATCCGCCGCGGCCACGGCCAACAAGTGCGCCACCCTGCGGCATGTGGGTCGGTACGGAGGCTCCCTCAAGGGTGTCTCGGCGGTGAGTGCCACCTCCGGGGTGGCCAATGTTCCGGCTGTCCACTCGCCCAATCTGCGCAGCGCCAAGACCCCGTCGATAGCCACCGTCTCGAAGGACTACTGCCAGCAGCCGGACTGCATACCGCAGGAGTATTTGCTGCAGCAACAGCAGCAGCAGCAGCAACAGTTGCAACAGCAGTTGCAGCAGCAACAACAGCAGCTGGCGCAACAGCAACTGCAGCAGCAACAGCAGCAGCAGCAACAGCAAATGGTGGTGCCACCAGCTCCGCCACAACCTGCACCACCGCCACCGCCCAAACCAAAGATAGTGAATACATTTACCGAGATACCCGGCACCACCGGCGTGGGCAGCTCCTACGCCAAGGAGCAGCAGCAGCAGCAGCAGCTCCTGGCCCTGCAGCAGCAACAGCAGCAGCAGCTGATTGCCTTCCAGCAGCAGAGGGAGCGGGAGCAGCAGCAACAGCAGCAGCAGCAGAGGGAGATGCATCCACCGACAACCCACATCTTGCCGCCATCTGCTGTCTACAGCATCGAGAGCAGCGAGCTGCCAACGGCGGCGCCGAGGTTGCAGCAACGCTCCCTGAATCCCGCCTCCATCGTTAACCAGCCGCTGCCGGAAATACCCACTTCCCAGTCCAAGATCTCGGCCCAACCGCTCTGCGCCGCCAGCCTGGGCCAGTACCGCTCCCTGCAGCGGCCCCAGACCCAGAAGCTCCAACCCGTGGCCGTGCAGTCGCCCCAGCAGCAGCCCCCAACGCTGCCGCCCAAGAACAGGCACAAAAAGGCCATAGACACCAGCAACGCCAATCACATGCAGACCTTGCCCCCGAAGTCAGCGAGCTTGAGGCAGCAACAGCAGCAGCAGCAGCAGCAACAGGAGCGCGAAAGGGAGCGAGAAAGGGAACGTGAACGAGATCGAGAAAGGGAAAGGGAGCGACCTCGCCGAGCGGAGACCCTGGACAATGCCCGCAGCTACATCGAGCAGCAATACCCCAGCCAGTTGATCACCAAGAAGCAGCACTCTTATGACAGCAGCTACCACCAGCAGCAGCATCAACAGCAGCAACAACAGCAGCAGCAACAGGCCTTCTACCAGCGACAGCACAACAACAACTTCTCCACGAAGCAGCAACAGCAGCAGCAGCAACAGTTGCTGATCGAGCAGCAGCAGCAGCAGGCCATGTTCTACCGATCCCTGAAGCGGGGCGAGCAGAGAGCTGCTGCTGCCGCGGCAGCTGCCACAAGTGTGGCAATTAGCAACCACAGCGACTTGTATTCGGTGACGGAGTTGTAGGAGTGCGCCTGCTGCGGCGGCGGTGTGGATGTGGTGCGTCGCGGCGCCTCATCCACATCGCTGCACGCAGCGGCGGCCACCCAGACCCAAGGACAGTCGGGGCAGGGACAGGGACAGGGCCAGGCGCCCGTTCCGCTGCCGCCGAAGAAGAATCGCAGGGAGAGAGAACAGCAGCGGGAAAGGGAGCGGGATCGGGACCGGGACCGGGACCGGGAAAGGGATCGTGATCGCGATCGAGACCGTGACCGGGAACGAGACCGTGACCGGGAACGAGATCGTGACCGTGAACGAGATCGAGAGCGGGAGCAGGTCACCTGCAATGCCAATCTCTGCGAGGAGCACGAGTACGACGAGTACTACCCGCAGGCCTACGAGATGCAAACCACATCCACCGGAGTATCAGCCGGCGGAGGAACCACTTCCGGCGGCAAGCACAGCAAGCCTGGCCAGCAGAGGGCAGCCACCTTCGATGTGGCCGATGCACGGGACTACGAGCTGAAGCGGTTGGGCAACCGGAGGTCCCAGCAGCAGGCGGCGCCCAGCAAACGAAACGGCGGCAATGGCGTGGTGACTGCCGCAGGAGGAGGAGGAGCACCCCCCAGCCAAGACTACCATCGCAGCCACGACCGGGAGAGATCCCGCAGCGATCATCGCATCGCCAGCTATGCCTGCGAGGATGTCAATGCCACAACAGCCCTGTGCAGTGCCGGCTCTATGAGTTCCATGCTCCAAGTGGGTGGCACCAGTGGAGGAGGAGGAGGAGGAGGAGGCGCCAGTGGCCATAGGAGCCACTCGCATCAGCGGGAGCCACACCATCAGCGGGAGTCGCAGCAGCAGCAACAGCAGCGGGAGCGACGCGAGAAGACCTTCAAGGTATGATTTTTAGAGACGTCATAAGAATTGTCCAATCCGCGCCAGGACTCCCACCAGAACGGTGGTCGAAACGGTAGCTCCCGGCGGCGGACGCGTTGAGGGATTGAAATGGATGCAAACGTGGCGGATTCGATAGCGCTTTTAGGAAGGATTTAAACCGAACAAACGAAAAAGGACACCAAAACCAAATACGAAATTCAAACAAGGATCCAATCAATTCGAAGTAGCCTGCCTGTTTTTGTGTGTTTAGCTTAAGTCGTGTATCTCTATCTCTGTCTCCTGTCTCTATACCTGTCCCTGTCACCTTGCCAGTGCCCTGTCTCTGTCACACACACACACACTGTTACACTTGCCAAAAAAAAAAAAAGCACACAAAGAAAAACCTATTTAAAAGCAAAATAATCTCCTGATTGATTTCAAAAGCTGCTCTGCAAAAAAAAAAATGGCTGCTCAAAAGCAAAAAGCAGAAGCGATTCAAAAATGGCGTCTTGTTTCCCTTCCTTATAATTCCCAACCCGCTATTCCGGCAAACGCCATTTTCGAATCGCTTCTTCTTTCTAAAGCCCAAACACACACACACACAAAACCTACATCAGTTCTCTGCTCTGTGTTGTTGCCTATTGTTTATATATATATATATATATTAGTACCGACGATTTACCATTTAACATTTACCATTTAACATTTAACATTTAACAAATACTTATTTGTGACCACTATTCATAGATTGTATATTTTTTAAGTCTAAGTTAAGCCAGCGATTTAGTTTTAAGCGCCAATTATTTATTTACGATCCGATATTGTAAGCCTTCGACAGCCCCGATCCAAAAATAACGGAAAAGTTATATCGAAACCTTTTTTTGAATTAGAAAATTGCACTTCGATACACTGAGAGAACAATACTATTTTTTTTCTTCTAACTTTTATTTTGCTTTAATCAAGGTTGTCCCGATTGTTTGCAGTGTATCTCGTGCACTTTTCCAATTTGAAAAGAAACTTCAAAGAGTGTGTGAGTTTTTATTTATTTATATAATTTTTTTTTTCGGTGTATATACATATTTTTTTTTTTACCGCAAGAGATCACAAACTTGAATTTATTTTTTATTGAATTTTTTGTTTGAGAATCCGTTGCGAGAACCAACAACAACAACAACAACCACAGCGACATTGTACGTGAAATTTTTGTGACGTCAGAAATCTAAAAAACGAAACATAAAACAAAAACAAAAACAGCAACAAAGCACAAGACAACAAAAACAAAAACAAAAACACCAAATAAATAAATGAAGATGGAAAAAAAGGAAAGTTATAGAGGAAAACATTTCAGAAAAAACCAAAAGAAATTACAAGTTTTACACTTTAAGAAAAAAGAAACCAAGAAATTCAAGTTCTTGAAAGCAAGCAATATGGAATAAAAACTAAAATACGAAAAATTATATTTAAAAAAGAAAACAAAGTGAAAGCCATAAAAGTTGTTCAACTATTTAAATAATAAAAAAAATGCATAAAATTCAGCAAAGCAAAGGAAAAAAAAACTTATATACATACATACATACATACATAAATACCATACATAACATTTATTAGAGAGAGAGCGAGAAAGGACGAAAAAGGATTAATTAATTAAAAAAAAAGCAACAAAAACAATGTTCAGGTCAATAACTGCATTTAAAAGAAGAGGAAATAAAAAATTAAATAAAAAACGAAACGAAACGAAAACGATCGTGAAACTTTGTTAGGCGTTAAATGAAACGAAATGCTCTTTTATATACAACTATACATATATACAGCATATATATATAATATATATATATATAAATAAATAAATAAAATATACATATTAAACAAATTGCAAAACGAGGAAATAAAAACAAAGTCACACTCATACACGCACAGTCGGAAAAAAACACTCAAAGAAAAAGTTGTAAGCACAGCAACTAAAAAACACTCAAACATTTTATATAGAAAATAAAAAATAAAAAAACCCACACACCTACACACACACACACATATAAATACATAGGTACAGTCGTGGGCAAAATAATTGTAGTGCCATTAGAATTTCGAGAAAGAAAAAATTCAAATAAATTGTAAACTAAAGAACATTTTAAAACCAATTTTTTTTAAATAAAAAGTAACAACCATTTTAGATAAAAAAACAAAAACAAAAAACACACTCAAGGACTTTTACGTATAATTTTCAGAGATGGCAGCGCCATTATTTTGACCGCAGGTGTGCCCTTTAGCGAATTGAAAAGAAATTAAAGAAAAAATTCTCTCTGCTGTGCAGATGCAAATAAGAAATAAATAAAAAATTAATTCAGATTAAAAAAAAAAACTAACACCTACACACACACACATGCAAACACCACCAATGATGAAGCCATCTCTTTCGCTCTTCTCAACTTATCGTATCTATCTATCTCGCTCTGAGCATTCCAGAATCCTTGAAGAAAAAACAACCGCCCACCACCCACATTTTGTTTCTGTTGTAGCTTGCACTGAAACAAAATATTTCGAGAATTATTATAGAAGTTAACAAATATATGAAATTTAAATCGATACTCTATATAGGATTTAATCGAGGAAGCATGTCCTGTATATATATATAGAAAACAAATATATATATACACGATCGATTCTGAATGTAAACTTTAAGTAGAAATGTGTCTCTCTGTGTATGTGTGAAGTGTGTGTATGTGTGTGAGTGTATGTTGTTTTAAAAAAACACGATTTTTTTTGTAATATTTTTTGGATTATTATGAAATTCAAAAACAAAAAAAAACAGAAAACGAAACGTCGTATGTAGTGTAGTGTAGTTGGAGAATCTAAGCGAATAAGCCAAAATAGTTTTTAAAAGCCAAGTTAAAAGTAATACCAAAAAAAGGAAGGCGGGAATGTAAAGTTTTTAGGCGGGCAGGTATTTACTTATAGCATTTAAATTCTAAAAAAAAATAAAAACAAAAACGGGAAGATATTACCTAATCGTATGAAAATCAAATGCAATTAAACACGAGAAGGACGTATAAAATACAGAGAGAGAAAACAAAAGTGGGTTCCAGTGGCACTTTTTCTTACTTTAAAAAACCAGCAAAGAAAATATATAAAAATAATAAATGATATTAACGAGAATGTAAGACGAATTTTAGAGAAATCAGTTTTTACATAAGATTAAGGACGATGGAAAAGGACATCATTCTGGTTTACCCCCTTTTAACTGCCATTTTCCCCATAAAATAAAACACAAAACAAAAAGAAACTCCTGTTGAAACATTTCAGTGCATATTATATAATGCATCTATACATACATATATATATATAATAAAATATAAATATATATATATGTACCTATACATACGTAAGGTATATATATGTATTATATATATGAAAATACATGATTATTGAAATAACAATATAAGTCTGTAAATTTGTTAACATTTCTAAAAGCAAGCAACAAATAAATAAAAAGTATATAATTAAAAATATGAAATAAATTTAGGGGGTCAGGAGGGGGGCGCCCACCTGTGCTCTGTGCCCAGAAAACAAAATTAATAAATATAAATTAAAATTAATATTAAAATCGCCCCCGTTAGTTGTAGCTAAGACGAATTACAATTATAAAAAATAAAAATAAAATAAAAAATAAATTAAAAATATATGCATACGAGCCACTCTCGCAGAATCATCCAAAACTAAATTATATAGTGAGCAGATCCTTCGATTTGCACTTAAAAATAAATAAAGAATAAAAACACACACGAAAACGAAACAATTGTTGAAAGCAGCTGCTTAAAAATCAAAACGAAAATAAGAAAACATAAAAAACAAAATGAAAATAATAATTATATACCAGTTGTGAACAAATTATATTTACATAAATTAAAATATAAAATAAATTAAAATATAAAAATAATGGTGTTTTATTTAGTAGAAAACTATCTTATATCTATCTATAGAAATTCTACTAAATAGGTTTTAATCAAGTCCAGAAAATCAACTTAACAATCGAAAGCTCTTTTAAGCGTGGCGCCTAACTTTATAAAATTTATCGATAAATATCGTAAAAGTCAGTATTAATCGGCCACATTAACCAATAAAGGTACGGCAGCGCCTTTAGTATTGCCAAACTCAAAGAACAGTGCTTAAAAGCTCGTGTATTTTTGGCGACAAAGTTGGAGCGATATAAATTCGATATAAAACACTGGCGGAAGGCCGAATTTGCTGTCCTGGGGAAAATTCGTGAAAAACTACCTGCCGATTTTTCGGTGGCCATGCCCGTGAATACCAAATAGTCCGGACGGACAGCGGACATGCTGTTCCTCAGTCGCGGCCCCTAAAAAGCCGTGCCACTCCGAAAAGGAAACGAAACTTCAAAAGCCAAAACCAAAGCGTTCCTGCAAAACGCCCGACAGAGTCAGTCAGAGTCAGAGTCCCCCCAAAAAATATGACACCGTTCGATGATTTCGTTTATTTGATAAATCATGTTTTGTTGGGCGAGGAGCCGGTAAGTGAAAAGGATACCCTTATATCCTATATATCAAGGATTCTTTGTATTTCCTAGTTATGTGACAAGACATAAGGGAGTCACTGTTTTTTTTGTTGTCTGTTGGTTTTTTGTCTTTATTTCACAAAGATTTAGGTGTTTTATATTCTTTTTTTTTATAAAGTTTCTTTTAGCGAGAACTATGAACACGAATTTCATATATATCACCCGATTTTCTATTAAATAAAGGGTATATATTGATATCCGGTACTCAGACTTCCACTTCCGGCCATTAAGGTGGCTTGTTCTTGTAAAAGGACTTCTGTTAAAATGATTTTTATATCCTGCTTTCATGAATTTCCAAAAAACTTACTCAAAATTGTCCTTTTTTTCGTTTAATCCGACATCCTAAATGTTTTTTCTTCTCTTTATATTGTTAACTTTTTCCTTTACCTTGGTTTATACATTAATTTTTCTGATACTTTTTAAATCCATTCGCTTTCCTACCCTATAAAACTATATAATACCCGGTACTGGTCCTTAAAAAACCAACTTAATAATAAAAAAGATAAAATACTCCTTTTTACAGACCATTGAAGACTTTATACTGCTGGTGGGGACACTGGTGGCGTTTATAGCCTTCATCCTTTGGTGTTGCTTTCCCATCCAACCCAAGGTAAGTTAGAACCACAATAAAGAACCATTTAATATATAAATTTGATAAATAGGAACCGGGACCGCATCGCCAGTTCACCTGCAAAATCATCCAGAATCCCATCAAGGCCTTCGATGCGGCCCCCAGCACGGGCGAGGAGGCCAATGCTGGGGGTAGTAATGCGAGTTCCGGAGCCGGAGGAAGCTCCTCCAGCTGTATGCAGTACAATGGTAGCTCCTCCAGCGGAAGCTATAGCAAAAATGGCACCGTGGCCATGCACAACTACTACGTCAAGAACGGACATCATTGCTGCACCTAATTGTGGGATGGAAGTCCCACAGCATCATCATCGTCGATAGCACCACCATCAAGCACCACCAAGACGACTAGCCGTCGCCCGTGTCCAGGGCTGGGCGATGCCGCTTAGTCGCCGCTGCTCATCGTGGCGCTTAAATCCTTGGTTCCATTTAGAGAGCACAGTCATCCGTATGCGGTCAGCATATCGATTAGGATTTGTGCCAATTGGTTCGAAGACAGGTTGTTAGGTAGCAGCTGAAAGCTGTAACAGGCACATTTGAATTGTAATTGCTCAGACTGATTTGTTTACGGAGGAAGAGAACGGAGGATGGACAGGAGGAGGACAGGATGAAAAGGACACACACTTGTGTATAGTTTCTAGCAGGTTTCTAAAACTTGCTCTGCGAATATTAACTGCGAAATGTGTTGTGTTTTTGTGTGTGTCTTTTTGTAGAGACCAGAATCGACACTTAGCCACTCTCCACCCTTTTGCCCCCTTCGATCCGCTTCCCAGGATACTCCACAATCCAAGACATTTGCCCACACTGTGAGTGAGCAAACAAAACAAAAACCGATTGAAAACCCTTAAATAATATTAATATATATATATATAAATATCTCTAAGATACACACCAATATGGATTGGCATAGTTTTTTGTCCTTGAATCGCTTTTGATTTCCCCATATTTGCTATTTAATATTTATATTTGTAATTGTATTTCTTGTTCGTAAAGTGTAACGTGCGTGGGTGTATTTATCTATGTTAGTCGCCAAATAATTGATCTCATTTAATGATTTTGTGTGTGTGTTTTTGTGATGTGTAACTCTCCAAGATACTTCAAACACTCCTCCACTGCGCAGGGTTTGTAAATCCCTCTAAAAAACAAAAATAATACAAAATACGAAAAAACCAAACGAAAAAGCATTTCATTTGTCTCACAAGCGGAGGAGACCTTTCTTTCCCTGTAAATTATATTCCACTTGAAAGTACTTGAAACTGCAAATAGAAAAATGAGCAAAAAACCAGCTATTCGATAATATTTGTCTTAGATTGTATTTATAAATTAATAACAATGGTATCAAGGGTATCATTATCAAGGGTTAACAAATAGTTCCTAAAGGTTACACATAGAGCGGAATATCAACAGATCGGTTTTGTGGTTTTCTTTCTTTTATATATTTTTTCTATATTTTTCGTTTTTTTTTTTTAATGTTTTTTTTTATGTTTGTTAAATATTTTTCTTGGCCCTCGGCAGGAAGATGTTGGTTTATGGTTACTTGGCGGGCATTTTGTGTTTCTTAACTGCTAGTATCTCGTTTTGGACTTTGGCAACGGTTGAAACATTTGTGGATCGTCCTACTGGCTACAGGGATATATATACATTTATATATACAATATATACAATGCGATAAATAAATAGAAATCGCTGTCGCCGGATTCCGGAATCTAATCTAAACCTAAAAAAGACAGTCTTAGGCAATAATCAAAAGCGTAAACTATTTTATATAAAAAAAAAACAAAACAAGCAAAAAAAAAAACGCGAATCGAAGAAGGTTTGTTGTTGTAATAATCTCCTGGTGCCAGCACCAGCTTTTCTTGTTTCTAGCTTGTGGCCAGGACTAACTGCTGCAGTCCCTGGGAAAGAAGACGTTCATCTCGATCAGGATCTGGAGAACAATGAAGACGGCGTAGACCGTGAAGAGAGCCACGCCTACTCGTTTGGTGAGGCGATAGCCACTGAAGCTGAGGATGGTGAAGAGGGCGATGGTGGAGATGATCAGGATCAGGATGTTGTACTCGATGCCCTGGGTGCCCACCTGCTGGGGCTCTCCGCTGCCATAGTGGATGCAGTTCTTAATGAACCATGGCACGCCCAAGGACAGCAGGATGGCCAGGGAGTTGGCGCCCAGTGAGTTCGAGACTCCAATACCATTTTCCCCTAAAAAATATGTTTTTATTAAACAAAAATTTCAAAAATCTACCTTCTAGATTGCAAGACTCACCGTTTCTCAGGGAAATCAAACTGGAAACCGCCTCCGGCATCGTAGAACCAGCGGCCAGGAAGGTAAGACCCATCACAATGGTGGGCACATGGATGGCCACACCGAAGGCAGTCAACATCCAGACAATCAGATAGGCATTGCCACCTATGCACATGATGCACATGATGAAGGACAAGGGATATAGGCGACGGTGCTTCATGGGATGAGGAATCAGCCAGGACAGGGTGAACTTGATGGGGAAGACGAAGATCCACCAGAACTTCATCAGGCCGGAGGCATCATGTGGATAGGCATAAATGCTTTTGGGCATATCATCATCATCGTCGTCCTCGCCATTCCCTAAAATTATATCAAATATTTATAAAAGTTGAAGAAAACTTGAGAAGCAAAAACCTACAATGCTTGGGATGCGTGA
Organism: Drosophila vallismaia; assembly: GCA_035047325.1. Classification (NCBI taxonomy): domain Eukaryota; kingdom Metazoa; phylum Arthropoda; class Insecta; order Diptera; family Drosophilidae; genus Drosophila; species Drosophila vallismaia. Next base: position 5,004,427 of record JAWNPU010000025.1, on the reverse strand, counting down.
GATTAGCTGTGGAGGACATGGAGGAGGTATTCTCTGGCAGATTGACAACAAAAAGACCATCTCCCGATAGAGGATCCTTCTTCAGAGGAAGCTGAGCCTTGGCACTGTTCTCTGGCGGTTCCGTAAGATCTAAAAGGAGGTTAACAAATAATTTAAGAACCTTTTTGGAAAAGAAAAAACCTGAGAACACCTACCATATCGCGTTGAGAAGCAGCAATTCATGCGATCCTCAATGAACACCCGAATGGCTGGCATGAACTTGTTATTATTGAAAGTAATCAAGTAATAGAGCACCAAGAATCCCATCATGATGCAGGACTCTGTGAAGGATATGCTACCACCCCAGGCCAGGACCAGCAGGATAATCGTGTTGAAAATATAAATCGTACAGTCCCGGGCAATGGGCCACCAGTCCAGCTGTACGGGCTGCAAGAATACAGGGAATTCCTTAGGATTAGTCACTGTTTATAATTGATTTAATTAGTTATTCGTTTAGTACTTTGATTAGGAAGGCTCTTATCAGGTGGGGAAATTTACAAAACACTTTGAATATGAATGGAAAAGGTTATTTTTAGTAGAAATTGTCATTGATTTTATCAATTGATAGCCTTAAGTTGCCATTATTCTCTTTCAGTTTGGTTTATCTTAACTATGGGTTTGTGATTAATTTACAAGTAATGTTTAGACGTGATAGAAGCTTCAAACTAGTTGGATAGCTTACCTTTTCGATGGAAAGAGCCGCCAATCCTGCCACTCCCAGAGTATTGAACATTAACGACCCGATAATCGTGCCCAGACCCATGTCCGATTCCAAAATCAAGGTACTAATAGTGTTCGTGAAGAACTCTGGCATGGAGGTGGCTGTGGCCATAAATGTAGCTGCTGCCACATCCTTGGACAAGTGTAGATCCTCGCAGATGCACTCGACGGTAGGCAGGAAATAATCATTGCAGATAATCGCCAGCAGGATAAAGAAATAGATTGCCGCAAAAACGTGTAATACCACCCAGCCCTGACGAAGTTGATCCACTGAAATAAAAAATAGAGAAAATCAATTAATTAATTAGCTATTTCCCCTTTTTAGTGTTAAGTTTAATTAGTCAGAGGTTAATTTTAAAGTACAAAGGGATCTGAACCGCCTTGGCAACGGATTAGATATCGATCCCTAATTTTAGGTCCATGAAAAAGCTCCGAGCTCGCCCGGAATCTTATCGGGGCTCTTATTAAAATCTAGACCCGTTCCCTCAACACAGATATCGTCCATACATCTGGCTGGGTTGTAAGTGGTCTGTCGTGTTAATGCTATTCAAGTTCAAAAGCGATAAGCGTTCCCAAACGTCAGTCTCGTGTGTCCCCAAGTAACTCCAATCTCCTCCTTCTTTCTGGTGATGACTCTATAAACAGACTATGCAGCCGGTACTGCCTGATTTATTGACCATTGAATTGGCTTCTTATCAGTCGGTGGGGTGGTAAAGTGATAGCAAAGCAGGAAAGGCATTGGGCCAAGACAATGGACAGGTGGACGAGCGGACGAGCGGATGGACAAGTTCAAGTTCAGGTGGTAATCCGTCAGGGCAGGTTGTAAGGAAATACGGAACTTACCCGTAAACAGGTCGGCGAACTCGTCCATGGGGGATGCCTCATCTTCGCCAGGACACGAGGCACGTGGCAGGATGTCCAGGAGTAGCTGCTCGTCGAAATACCGTAAAGAGGTCTCCAGGAAACTGCTTTCGTTGCCAGCTAAAAAAATACAATATAAAAACATAAAAAATGAGAAACAATTAATCGATTTGTCATCGGGTTTTTGTGAGATCTTATATCTCAACCCTGAAGTCTTTGGAAAATTAACCGGAACGATAAGATTAAGTTTCAGAAAAAAACACAGAAAATGAACAAAATCAGACTGACATCGCAATCACAATCGAATAATCATTATTCGAACGATCGTTAGATACTTTTCCAAAAAATCAACGGGTATATGCGACTTTTTAATTACTTTCCCACTTCAATGTTATTATTGAATTATTGAATATCCAACGAAAGGAAATAGTTTTATTGGCATTTTTTGTATAAATTACTTTCAGTTAAGTACAAATTTATGGCTTAGAGATTTGTTTCACCTAAAAATTGCTTTTACTTTTAGTTTCATAACATCAAAAATTATCACTAGACATGAAAACAAAACAAAACCTATAAGCGTGAGCTTGGATATTGAGTTTTCTCTTTTTGGGTTATTTTTGTTTTAAAAGATAAATATGAAGAATATAGTTTTAAATTCTTTTGAATTTTTACAAGTTTATTTTAATTGTTTTAGTTTAAAACGATAAAAAAAAGAACTCGAAAATTAATTTTAAAACTCAATAAGCTTGGCATGGGTTAGGGATTGCAAAGTTTCGATTAATTCCGATATCGAAATCGATTTGAAGTGATCTCAGCTGTCAAATATCCCCAAACCAGTTGAGAATTATAGATATCTAAAGGAAATCTGATTCAAAAACAAGATTTTTCCCGGAACTATTAATCAAAATAAAAAGTTATAACCCTCTAAGCCTTTTTAGTGACGTTTTTTGGATGAATTCTCGTAGTCACTGACAGCGTTTAGTGGGTAGTTATGATTTCATTATAATTTCTGCATTTCACACGAAAAGCCATAAGACCAGAACTCGGAAAAACAAAAACATTCCACACCGAATCGTGGTCAGATAACCAATTATATTGGCCATTTGTTGCAATTAAGTCGGATGCCAGTTAGTGAGCTGTGAGTTGTTCTGTGATTGGCAGTTAATTCGATTCGTTTGGAGTTTTTACAGCATTGTTTTATTAAGCCAGATACCAGTTTGTTTATATTGTTTGTTTTTATTTTTTTTTAGCGGGAAGCAACAATTGCATTGACAGCCCAAAATAAATCCAACAGTCATGGACATTTCGCTACAATGACGATGATGATGATGATGAGGATTTGTTTATGTTTGTCTGGCTTTTGTTTCGGGTAATTATTTTATGATACCACCCCGAGGATCGTGGTCGTCCCCCAGGGGGGGGAATTTTCCTTATCGTTCCGTCAATAGAGTGCAATCCTGACAGGGTCGGGGTCGGTTTTGCTCTCTTTTCTCGTGTCTGAGGGACTGAAACCTGGTACTAGGTCTGGGTCTGGGCCAGCCAGTTGGCCGCAAATTTGTTATCATTCATTTTTTTACACCCCCTCATAGCCAGTCAGTTTGTCAGCCATCAGTACAAATACAAATACGAAATACAACCCATTAATTGCCAATGCCAGTCGCATTCGCTGGCATTTCGTTTTCACTTAACCGGGTTTTCTGTTTTTTTTTTGTCTGTTGACCAAGTCCCTCTTCCCGGTGGAGGCAGTGAGAGATATCAGCTCCATTTCGACATCTCGGGTATCATCACTGATAAGCTGATCAGGGGCACTAATTAATAGTTTCTGTGATAACAAACGATGCTAAAACGTGATGCTGAATTCAAATATTTAGGTCGTAGTTGGAAAAGGGAGTTTTGAGTAGTTTTTTTCGGTATTGATGGGTTCCGTTCTATAACTCACAAAACTATATATCTCATAGATCTATAGTTATAGATCTTCACGCCTAAAGAATCTTAGAAGCGGTAACTTTTATAGAAAACTTAAGAATCCTTTAAAGTATATCCGTGATTTTGAGATTTCAAAACATATTTTCTCAAGAAACAGAATTTTTCAAAAAACTTAACCTCAGCTTTGAAAAGAAACTCGTTTGATTCAAAAATGGTTTCTTTGTTGATGTTTTGAAGTGACGTCAGCAACCTCTTGACCCGATTTTGAGAAACTTCTTCGAAGTTCACGCGAACGAGATACGCTCGGCGGCATTTGATTAGCGATTGTTTTACTGTTGCAACTTTGCAACACGCAACTGTTGCAGCTGCAACATTATTGTTCACAATTAAATTGAATAATTATGTAATGAAACAAACAAATAATAATAAAAAAAAAAAAAGAACTGGAGAGAAGACAAAGCCGGGCGATCTTACATACTCCCTGCACTCGGACCACTCAGTGGGTCAGATTTGCGCTCGAAGTTGCAGCCACAGTCGGGGGGGGCTTTCCACGCGCCACTTGCACTTGCCACTCGCATGACTCGCCGAGAAGAAAAGTCTTGACTGACTGGCCCAGTCCACGTCCACGAACAACCAAGTCCCAAGTCCCCGTCTCGGTCTCAGTCTCAGTCTCGGTTTCGATTCGAGTTGGCATTGCATCTGGCAATGGAATGCAACAAGCCAAGTGGCCGACTGGCCAGGGCCCAAAAGCCCGAAGCCCGAGCCGAGCAAACGAGTTTATTGAACTTGTTTTTGGCCCGGAGACACCGCCCCCTTCTCCCACCTCCCACACACCAACACACACTCTAAACAATCAACGGGAAAGTGACAAGAATTTTCTACAAAGCCTCAAAAAAAAAATACAGGGAAATTTATAAAATAGGTCACTGGTTCACTTTTGAGACTTTAAATCCGAGGTTTGGCTTGAAAACTAAATAAATTAAAGACGTGATTATTCTCTGACATTTATATTTATTAAGTTTAATAACTTTAACGAAATCCCTTGGAAAGTTCATTAAGAAAGTCATCAAAAGCTAAATATTTTGTAAGCTTAAAGAGTTACCAATAATTCACACAATCAAAAAGGTTTTTTATAAAGTCATATATATTTAATGAATATCTTAAACTTGTAAACTTTTAAGCTTTTTAGAGGTTTTGATGAAGTTCAACAAAAGTTGTGAAGCCTTGAAAAATAGGCCCGAAAATATGTGTTTTTAAGCTTTATTTTTCTCTTACAAAGCAACTCCCATAAAAACTTCAATAGAATGATTATATTTTTTATATTTTATGGCAAATATAAAGTATACGTAGAATATTATTTTTCCGAGTGGACACGCTTATGAGATGGCTTTGGAAAACCCAGAGACAAAGTCTCTGACTTGCGGAAATCGGGGAAATTTGTGCACGCCAAAGCCAAAGGCCCAAAGCCACAAAACCCTCTCGATCAGGGCTGAATCGGCGATTACGGGGAAGGCCCAGAGACCCACAGGCCCACAGGCCCAGTGGCCCCGCCCATAAAATAGTAGAGTTATGAATCCCCCAATGCGATCGGAAATATTGTGCAATTTTACGCTACCAAGGCCCATGGCTTTGGCTTGGCAATCGATTATCGGGCCGAAGCTCTTTTTGTTTCTTTGTTTCAATTACCCAGCCCAGCGAGGGTGGCTAGAAAAGTACCCAAACAAAAATCCCCTTCTTTCGTACTTGATTCAAAATTGAAAATGAAAATGCAAATGCATTGAATAAACAAAAGAAAACAAAAGTCCAACTAATTGTTTGGTAAATACGATTTATTGGTTCGCCGCCAGTTATGGTTATGAGCCAGCACTGGCCAACAAAACTCGGATCCAAAGCCTACTAACCCAGTTTATACTCCAATCTCTAATTAGCCCACGGAAATGCCAGCCAGAGACATCCAATTAAAACGTCCAATGGAATTAATATCCGATAATGGAAGTGTCAATGGATTTGAATTGAATAAGATCGGGCTGTAAATTAATTGCAAATAATTTCTGTTTAATATCTAGGTAAAGTATATACAAATCTGGGTAAATTGTTGAATGATAATTGTACAAGTCGTGTGGGTTCTGCGGTTTCAGAAATACTTTCAAACAAAACAAAAGTTTTGAAGAGTTTTATAGTTTCAAAAGTATTTGAATTTCTATACAAATTTATGTTTTGAATCTATCAATCTTAGGTACTATTTAGTTTCTTTAATAAATAAACTCTGTACCCTATAATTTTCTATAAATTTAAAGGAAACCCTCGCTTCGAGAACATCGTTTCAAGGAGGCTGGAAAACTCAACTTTGTCTCCCTATTAAAGGCATTGGGCTATGTCTAATACATTCTAGATATAATGTCTGATCCATAGGGAAAGATAAACAAATAATACTACCCAAAAAGAGGCCTCTGTTTCCGTTACCATGTTGCCTGGTGTTGTCTCACGTTGTTTACCTGTTTGCGCCGGCAAAACAAAAAGTAAGTAGGGAAAAAATGATAGAAAAGCAAAACAAATCGTAAAGAAACTACTCAGAGTTAAACACAAAACAATTGATAAATAAGTGAATAATAATAAAAATAAATAAACTAAATAGCACAGCTGGACGGGCGGACAGTCTTCAAACTCTCGAACTTCAGATGGGAAAATATACAAATAAATTACATTTATTTTGTGTTTAATTAAAGATAAAAATGACTTTGGTAAAATGGTGCGGGTTTGATTCTTCTAATGGGCTTTAAGTTATTTCAAAAATTCCCCCTCCAATGGCAATGCCAATGCCTTTTCCTACAAATCCAAACAAACGTCAGCAAACAAAATTCCTTTTCATCATTCCAGCGAAAATGTCGGTTTCTCGATTCGGAATAACCAAACACCAGGCATATTAATTCACATATCACATCCCATTTTGGGATCTGGGTATTTATAGATCTGGATGAGAGTTTAACTGGGAATCACCTCCGATTAAAGCCAATATAGTCGAACATTCCGCCACCGATCTTCATTATGTAAGCCGATTATGGCGATGATTGTCTTGCCACATTATGATCATCGTGAGTTAGCGAAAAAATCGCATTTGTTTGCCATTTAAAATGCCATTCGATTCCCGCCAAAAAAACACAGTGTGAGAATATTATTGGGATTATACAATATATATATAATCCAGTTTTTGAAAATTCGGAAGACTAGAAAAAACTTCTTTTTCTATATTTTTTTTAGATTTTGCAAGGCTTTGTGTTTTCTCGATATCTGGATATATATTTCTGATATTTTATAGGGAAAACCTAAAACCCTTTTTATTAAAACTATCTGTAGAACCTGTAAAACTTACAAAAAATAATACAAAGATCAAGCTCTCAAGATCAAGTTCAAGTAAGTACAAACCCTTGATTTCACATTGTTTTGGCTTTGTTTTTGCCTTAAAAAGAATCTTGATTAAAATACTGACAATACTAAATGATAATGACAAGTGAAAATATATATTATATATTAAATATATAGAAACGTAACGATACAAGTGGACACGACCGATGGTGGCAGAGAAATCCGAAAGGAAATTGAATTGACTTTGCCAGCGATAATGGTTATACTTGTTACCAGATAGTGTACCGATTTGCTTAATGGTAATTCCAGTACACTACCATATATATATGAGAATAGTTATTGGGGAAAAAAAAAACAGTTAAACACTTGAATTGGAAACCGAATCAAATTCGAAATCAGAAAATCAAAAAATCAGAAAATCCTCGTGTATGTTCGGGCCATAAATCGCATGTATATTTTTTTTTTGTTGCTGTTTTATGGCTAAAATGTCGAAGGGGGAGTGGGGCTCTTCGTAAATCAATGCCGGCCACTCAAGCGATTCCCCAGATAAGGTTCATACTCGTGCCTGTAAAAAAAAAGTGCGATTTTTGGGGCACATCCATCAGGAGAGTCCTCGAAACGATAAAAAACGAATGTAATTGCCAAGGAAGCATCCATTTCCTGTCGAATATGGATAAGTGCTATTTGATTGATCGATCGATTCATAGATTTCCCTAAATATACGATTTTTTTTTTCGGACAACTGAAAGTCGATTAAATTATATTTTTTAGTAAATATATTTTCACAGAAACATAAATATTATATAACTTAAATAAACATAAACTTACCCTTGGCTTCAATGTTCGCTATTAGACTGCCACATAATATTAAGCCGAGGCCCAAAAAAAGGGCACCAGTTCTATGCATTTTGAATCCGAAAATCGAGAATTGAAGTTGAACTTGTCGGCAATGGTGGCAAAACGTTTAAAAAAACAAAAAACAACACGTGCTACAAAACAAAACACTTGAATTTTTTACATTAACTCGTAAAAAGTTGAAACGTGAAATAAGACACACACACGGCGTATGCGCAACGTTTTTATGCGCAACAAAATGGCCGACTCTTAGCTTCCGCTTGCGCTTCAAAACCGCAACCGTTACTTTTCTCGACGTTGCGACGGATTCTCTTTTTTTTTTTACGGTTTTACGGTATTTCTCGGCTGCTGGCTCCTCCGGCAAACCGCTTGGCTAGAATTGTATCGCACAACTAATTAAGTGCCACCAGCGTTCGCCCGTCTTAATAATAAACGCCAACGCCGACGTCGTCGTTGACTGAGGCAGCGGCGGCAGCAGCGACTGCGACTGCGACTGCGACAGTGGCAGAGGCCCTGGCAGAGCTGGCAACTTTATTTTTTTTTTTTTTTCGTATTGTATTGACGGTTTTATAAAGATATCTCTCTAGTAAGTCTAGTCAGTTTTGCTCTTTAAATTCTACCCAATTTCGTGTTCCGTCTTTATTCTTCACCTCAAGAGCTATACGAACGTATATATTATATATTGTATTATCCGAGCATTTACGTATCTGTCGTTGAAGTCGGTGAAATGGGGAAATTACATGGGGGTCTACACGAACCCCACGATACGGAAGATTCATTCAAAAAAAAAAAAAGAAGGCAAATAATCAAGGGGAAGAACCGGGCATTTTGTTTCACCTCAAAAGAAATTACTTGACTTGAAACTATCATTATTTATTCAGGATATGTCATGGGTATTTCCATATTATATTAAGACTTAATTGGAAGATTTTTTTCGGGAATTTTATATAATTTAAAGAAAAGCTTTGGAGTCATGAAGATGATCAAGCAAAAAAACACAATCATTGATAAAGTGCCTTAAGAGCCATATTAGAAAATGCCAAAATAATATAAATTATAAGCCTAAAAGCTATAAAAACTTTTCAATTCTATTAATATCCTATTTAGTTAATAGAAAATAAGGAACAGCCTTGAAAACTAGACCGAAAACACACAAAATATAAACTATATAAGTTTTATTTTAATGAAAGTAAAATTAACAAGAAGTCAAAAGGTTTTCCATAGTTTTTTTTAATTAATAACAAATAAAAATAAAAGGAAAAACTTTAAATATAATCCTAAAAAAAAATCCTTAAATCAATTAATAAACTTTAAAGGATTTTAGAAACTTTTTTGAGACTAAAATAAAGATTCCCCAGGTACTCAGTTAGTCGTTACTTTGAAAAGAAAGTTTTAGCATTACCCTTTATATGTATGGGTAAGTGCTCCTCTCAAACTACGAGTGTGTGTGTAGGTGTGTAGGTGTGTAGGTGTGTAGGTGTGGAGTCATTAATATACGAGTTACCGTTCTGATAAGACGGAAAAATAACAATTGCCCCGACATTTTATCAATCTATCGGCGGCAGGCGGCAGTCACCAACCGGCCTGCTCGCCTGCCGCCTACTTATGTATATACAGTGCGTTTCATGACTTTAACCTAACCGATATTAACACTATGAACAAATTATCTCAAAGGTTTTTAACGAGTAAGCATTCGCCGCCTCTGAAAACGTTTTTGGGGGGCGTTTCAGGTCGTAAATTAAATAAAATCTCTATTACGACGGCGGCGTATGTTCTGATCGCCGATTTCTGATTCAATTCCCTAAAATTACGACTAATTGACGAGTCGCATTGGGGATTTTGTTTTATATAAAATATATACTTTTCTGCATTTTATTTGTTTAAGGAAATTTTCCAAAAGCTTAATTTTTTCGGTTAATAAAGTATCTTAAAGTTTTGAGTTATTTTGAAAGTTAAACCCTCTTCAAAGCCAATAATTCTCTCGAAAACAAACCTGTAATAAAAAAATGAGTATACGCCCTGTAGGAATTCTTGGTAACAAGCATTTGGCATTTAAAAAAAAAAAAAAACTAATGACGTTGTTATTTGGCAATCACAAAGGATTGTAAATAATATATAAAGATCCATATTTATAGGTAGCACTGAAGTCTCTCCTAACAAATCGAATAATAAAAAGAAAGTCTTATCATCGACCAATCAAATCAGCACGCTTCTGAATTTTATGTCGATTGTCGATTTCGGGCCCCCTATGCGGGTCTGTTTTGGGGGATTTTTAGACGTCATCGTATATACGTCGTTAACAATGGCGTAGAATTTGGTAGGCAGCTGCCAGGAACCCGATTATATATTGTCGGGGCCTATCGGTACACGGGTATATCAATAACTCTACGATAAGCCCAATTTTTTTTTTTCGGGGTTCGATTTGGAAGGAAAGACTTCCTTTGCACTCGAAGCACCTGCGTTTTTTGTTAACTGATTTTCGGTTTTTGCTAACTGGTTTTTGGTTAGCTGATTTACTGATTACCTTCCTTTGATTTCTAATGCCAACAGACAGTTTGTCTAAAACCAATTTAATTTAGGGTCTGAAACCTTCAAGGCGCCCCAGTCCGTGTGGTAGTTTTCCATTCCTATTTATCAATTTATTCTCTCAAAATGGGGCTATCATTAATTAGTTTTTGATGTTCAAAATAAACCATAAATTCATTAAGTATTACTTTTTTAATCCTTTTATTCGGTTCCCAAGTATGAATAAAGAAAACTCTTAAACTTAATCACATGATTAAGAGCCGAAAAACGGTTGGCAAGGCAATTTAATCGAGAGCCACTTGATTATTATTACTGGTAATAGAGTAATTAGTCAGAACGCCATATAATCCAGCTTATAATCAACAATAATTCTAACCGATTAAGACCATTTGTATACCATATATACATTTTTTTGGGAGCACCCACCGATTAAGAACTAACCTGATTTTCCACCATTTTCCCCCCATTTACACCCACCATGATGTCATGTCAATCTTGTTGCCGATTTCGAGTGAATTTCACTTTTCATTTTTGATTTCTTCGGTTGCCAAAATGCTGATACAGCCAAGTTAAGTGGTCTTGGCCGATTGGCGATTATCAATCCAGTGCCGGACATCGTAAGTGAGAGTCTGATCAAGATTACCAGCCACTCCACGATTCCAGTGGCGACTTAGTCCTCTCGAGCACCCGTGGGCCGGGCTCGTCCGATTTCTTTCTATATATTTGTATTTCTTCATTATTTTTCCAGCTGTATCTGAGCACCCACATACCGATTGTTGGGGTGGATAATAAATGCTCATTTCGCCATTGGTCAGTTTTAAAATTAAATCCGAAATCTAATCGCTTTTGGTCATTTCTTTTGTCCAACAAGGGTAAAGATCATGGAGATCATGTTTGTGTGACATTTGCCGGAAAAAAACACTTTGCGAATGAATAGAGAAAACTAATTGGGTTTCCTCTAAGATTATATAGATATTTTGCGACAAATATGTCTTGAGAAGTTAAAAAAAAAATAAAAACAATACAGGGACGTTTAAAGGGACAACAAATATCTAAGAAGTATTTGGAAATCTTACACATTATAGAAAGTGTTAAAACAGGTTTTTTTCTAAGTATATTACTCAAAAGTGTAATTGAAGAAAGGGAACCACAGACCAAAGTAAACCCCATTAGCTCTCATAAAATGTAAGCCAACCCACCCAGGCATCCCCAATGTTTCACTTCGCTTCTACAAAATCCAACAAAAAATATATCACAAGTGGTTGAAGAAATTAAAAATATAAAACTCCTTATCAAAGAATATAAATTATGGAAGTCAAAATACACGGGTGAAGTACCAATGACAGCGTGATATTGAAGTATCTCTGGCTGTTTGATGTCATAACATGGTTTTAATTGACGTCACCAACTGGGTGATAGGCTTTTCTGATCAGCGGGAATAGATTTGCCATATATTTGTCCAAGGCACTTGGAATCAAGGAATCAATTACCCAGCCCCATTCGGATTGGATCGGTCTTCCATATCAAGACAATAGGTATTTTGGTTTCATAAAGTCGCCTTCCTTCACACAACTACATAAATCTCTTTATAAATTATGCATTTCATTGATTTATTTCTTTATCGAAAATTAATGATTCAACTTTCCAAACGGAATAGTCAGAAATGTGTTGGGATGTGCCTGAAAATGGTCCCTGGCCCATCTCACTATATTTCCCACTATTGTGTTAGTCAATTTGAATCGTAAATTTTGATCAATTTATCCACGTATCGATTAAGCTTTTTGTCCTCGATGTCGCAGTAGGTCCTTGTGTTGAGCAATATCTCCAACGAACAAGCGGCGATCAGAAAGAATATATAGAAGATCAGGCAGATCCATCCGAGAGGCCTTCCCAACACAAACCTGGTGCACAGAAACGCTGCATAAACGACGCAAACGGTCAACAATAGCATTCCCGTGGTGATCGTGAGCGCTGTGGAATCTATATAAACGAAATCCATATAGGTGATATTCTTCAAGAGCCAGGGCAAGCCCAGACAGACCAGAATATCAATGGTATTGGAGCCAATGGCGTTACAAATGGCCATGGCGCCATAACCTAATGGCGATACAAATATTATAGAGATCGGAGAAAAGGACTTTGTGGTGGTGACTCACCCTTTTTGGATACAATGTAGGAGGAGGCCACCTCTGGCACACTCGTTCCGGCTGCCAAAATGGTCATACCCATTATGGAGTCGGGCACGCCCAGGTTATAGCCAAAGATCGTCAGAAACCAGGACAACATGTAAGATATCCCGCTTATCCAAATCACAGCCATTATCATGGACAGAAAGTAAATGCCGCGAACACTGGGTATGGTCAATGCAAAGAGCAGGTTACATGGATAGTTGAAGACCCACCAGCACCAGACCCAGCACTGGGAGCCTGGCTCTGGCTTCCCACAGATGTGGTCTCGAAAGGACTTCAGGGGTTCCTCTTCGCGCGTCATCGGATCTTCGTCTATCAGCTCGGACTCTACGTGGAGTTCTGGGAAATAAACAGGAAATAGGAGGTACCCGACTCGATAAATATCCGTCGGTTAATGAATAAAATAATAAATCATACTTCGAACACAATGCTGAATCCGACGGTCCAGGATCAGAGTGATCAGATAAACCACATAGACGCAGAGTAGGAAGAGGGACTCGTACCACAGAACCACCGAGTCCCAGAGAATCCCCGTAAGAATCGAAATGGCAATAATATACCAAATAGAATCCCTGGTCACAGGCCACCAATCCAGTTGGGTCTAAAATGATAAATATTGTGTGTGTTTTTTTGTTTGTATTGTAGATGGAAAATACCTAAGATGGTAAGAGGGGGACTTAAGGACTCACTGACCGTTTGTGTGAGGATGCCACAAATGGAGGCAATCACAAGAAGATTGAAGACCGAGGAGCCGACAATGGTGCCAACGCCGATGTCGCCGTGGGTGACGAAAGTGCCTATGAAGTTGATAAAGAGTTCCGGTGCCGAAGTCGCGGCCGCCAGAAAAGTGGCCCCCGCCACATCGTACGTCATGTGCAGGGCTGCGAGATGCTATCGTTACTATTCCGAATAATCGCAAAATTCCCAAATAACCAATTTTTACAAAAAAAAATATACAGTATATAATTAAGAATGATTCCTACAATAGCAAAGACGCTCCATGGCCGGCACCAAATAGCTGTCGCATACAATCGCCAGGGCTACGAACAGGTACAAGGTGAGGAGCAAGGCTGCTATGGCCCATCCGATGCTTTTCTTTCTCATGAGGTTGGGAAACTCCAGGATGGCTGGCAAGGTACAGTTGAGGTCTTGTTCGTGTTCCGGCCGAGGGACTCTACCACGATCTAAGGATAGACAGGAGCAAAGCTGCAACATTTTTCATAGCATACTTTTGTGGGTCGATCGATAATCGATAACTAAGAGTCTCTTCCACTTAAAGGATAACTTTTTAACATTCCCCACTAATTGTTTTTTTTTTTGTTTTTTATTAAATATCATAGAATATCTCTTTCCTAGTAGTTCTAGCTTTATTATTCAATCGAATTCCCATTCCCATTCCGCCTTACCAACCACTTGCACTTCATAATAGTGACCATCTATGCCGAAATACATTTAAAATAAAAATGAATTGAAACAAGGACTTGGAATTTTGCAATTTTGGATTAGGAAACAAAAGAATAGATTGTTGAGACAAGGCCTCTGTTGTTTCAGTTTCGAAATTGAAATAAAATCAAGTTTTGTCTTTGTTAAATCTCATATATTAATCATATAAATACATTATTGAATTTGTTTGGTTTGGTTTTTGATTTTTTGGGTTTTTGATTTTTGATTTTTTGGATTGGTTTTCTCCACACAGGCATCGCTCCATTTGTTTTTGATTTGGTTTTGGTGAAAGAGTCTACTTTAATAATAATAATAATAATAAAAAAAAAGTATTATTACAATAACAGCATAACGTATAACGTAACTCAACTATCAAGGTAGATAGAATAGAACAGAAAATACATATTAATTAATTAAACGACTGATCCTCTCCAGGTGTTTGTTTCCACGTCCTCCTCCTCATCCGCAAAATAATCCGCATCTATGGTATACATCTCTGTGTTTTTATTCTGTTTTTAAATGTTGTTTTTGTAGTTTGTTTTTTTGTTTTTTTGGGGATATAAAGGGGGATTCATGACCTGCCACAGGTGGGCAGATTGACCCGGAAGAACACGTTGAGTTCGATGAGGGAGGCGAAGACCATGAACACCAGATACATGACCAGGCAGGCGGTGCCCACCTTCTTGTCCAGCTTGAACTTGTTCGTGGAGAAGGTCAGGTAGAGCAGAAACAGCGTGGACAGCAGGGTGATGGCCGAGTACTCCAGTCCAGCCGAATTGATGGCCACATAATTCTGGCCAGGCTGGATCGGGAAGAAGACGGCCTTGATCAGCCAGGGTACGCCCAGGCACAGTAGAATATCGAATGTGTTCGATCCAATCGAATTGCAGATTCCCATCGATCCGTGACCTGTTTTGAAGGGGTTATTATTTACGGAATAATATATGTTATATTTTTGTATATTTTATTTAATATTTTAGTTGTTCTTTAAAGAACTTACCGCGCTTCGCCACAATTACACTGGACACCGCCTCGGGGACACTGGTTCCAGCTGCCAGGAACGTTATACCCATCACAGAGTCGGGTATTTTCAGTGTATCACCTGGGTAAGTATATATATTTTTTAAATAATGTAGATAGAGGATAATATTATATATAGCAGTCTTACCTATAATCGTTATCATCCACGCCACCACATAGGACAGGGATCCGATCCAGACGATGCACATGATGAAGGTCAAAGGGAAGATCTTGTTGTTTTTGGCCTTCTTGCAGTCTGGGATAGCGATTCGGAATAGGAGATGGATGGGCCAGATGATGAGCCAGGTGAATTGGGCGAAGCAGCTCTTGTCCTTGGGATAGGTCAGCAGGGAGTAGCCCTCCTCCTCTCGATCTTCGACAGGATTCGTCGTTGTCGTCGTCGCGGTCGTCGGTTGGGCCTCCACCTCGCCACTGTCCAAGGTGGCTATGGGAGCTATAACTCCAGATCCTGTTCCCGCAGCACCTGCTCCAGCACTGGCTCCACTGGTGCTGATGGTTGTGATCGTTAGTGTGGTGGTGGTTACCGAGCTGGTGGTGGTGGTGGTGGTGCCAGTGGTGCCGCCAGTGGACTTGGCCTGGTCATTGTTGAGTCCTCCGTTCAACTGGATGCTGGCCATGTTCTGGCAAATGCGATTCTCCACGAGTTCTGAGGGAAAACGCCATTTTTAGTTACTAATTACATAAGTTTGATGGTTAAACAATTATTTCTTGACTCTTGTTTTCAGTGTATTTTTGCCATGTCTTCTCTTGGTATGTTCTGGAATGTAAATATGTTTTTGTTTCAGTGTACCTGGTTCCTTCTCATTGCTGTTCTTTGTGTGTATGCTGCAGTTGGAGGACCGGCTGCGCGAACGCGCCTGCTTAACGCCACCTGTGTAATATTTTGTATACAGTGAGCACTCGCTAAGTGAAAGCATTTACAGTATATGGAGTAAGTAGTCGAAGGTTAAATACGAAACTACTTTACCCTCACTACCGTGTAAAGTAAAGATATTTCTAATACAAAGAATATTTCAAAAACCTTCCTTACCTTTGGCGCATTTTTGGAAAGACTTGTCGAAATACATGACCGCCAAGTAGACGGCGTACAGTGAAACCAGAATCAAGGCCTCATACCACTCCACCCTCTCGTCGTGCATCACACAAATCAGAATGGCCACTGTGACTCCATAGGCAATGCTATCACGGGTCAAAGGCCACCAATCCAAAGGTATAGTCTGCATTCGAATATTATTCGAATTTATGAAATATAATTAAAGTCATTAGATATAGAACTTGCCATTCCAGCTCCGATTCCGCAACAGGCGGCCACCGCCAGGATATTAAAGACCGCCGATCCCACAATCGTGCCCACTCCGATGTCCCCCTCCGTGATGAAGGTGCCTATCACGTTGACGAAGAGTTCCGGAGCGGAGGTGGCCGCTGCCATGAACGTGGCTCCCGCCACATCGTTGGACATGTTGAGTGCTAAGTATTTGATGTTTTATAATGTTTGTAATTAGTACGAAAAGGAGGTTTTTTTTCTAAGCTTTTAAAGGTGAAAGTTACAGAAAAAAGGACACACTAACTGACAATAAAGCGGACAACTAATGGACACCATAGGGACTTAGGAGTAAGTGGACATAAGGTTAAAATTCTTTAAAGAAAAGGAAAAACTTATTATATCTTTGTATTGTCAAACTTTTGTACCTCTTCAAAGTTCTTAAAATCTACATCTTAATGTATACGTTTTTCTTAAATTGAATCCTTTATTCTTGGTTTTTGGCTTACCTGCACATATTTTCTCAACTGCTGGCACAAAGTACTCATCACACACTACGGCTAAGGCTACGAATAAATATAAACTGGCTATAACATGAAGTACAACAGCACCGGACTGTCTTTGCGCCTCCGAGAACAGGTCTCTGGGGAAGTCATCGATGGCGGGCTGAGTGCAATTAATATCTGCAAATCACACACACAATTAACACATTAACACTGGATTATAATAATGTTGCCTACTTATGGGATAAAACAAAACACGCAAAAAAACGCAAATAAAAATAACAAATATTTATAGGTATAGGTATATCCTTTCTTGGTTGACCTCAAAGGGCGATTACATCAATTGATTATGGCAATTATCCTAAGAACGTTCAATTGCTCCAATTATTTTCAAACAGTTGACCGCGATCCTCCAATCAATTATCTAAAAAAAACATCATTGATTGAAACAATACAAAAAAAAAAAAAAAAACAGAAAAAAGAAACAAAGAAAAACAAGTTATTGTAACTTAAGTCTATTGAATCACTTATTTAAATCACTTAATCGCACATTTCATGCTGTTTGGTGTTTGCTTTCTGTATTTTTTGGGGCTCTTCGACAGCCCAATAATGTGAAAAACAAAACCGAATTCTTCACAAATTCTTTACGAATTTCCCTCGAGACTTTTCCCGCTGGTTTCCTATCGAGATATTTTTATTGAGATCGCTTTTCTGTGTCGAAGTCAAGCGCCGGTAATGTACTGAAAGAGCGGAGCTGCAAGAAAAACCACAAGACTGGCTGGCTGGCTGGTTGATCGGAATCGGAACCCAAGGAATCGACGGTTCAAAACAGAAGCCGAAATAGAAACTGCACGAGATACAGATACATTTACAGATAAATTTCTAGTAGAAATACAATTACGGATACAGCTACAAATACACAAAGTGTGTGTCAAATATACGAAGTCCGAAATACGAAGCCTCGCTTTCTTATTATTACTACTATTATTATTACTATTTGGGGCCTCAGATCAGGGCGATCCGAGGGTGATCAGGGTAACCACAGGGCGATCGTACTTGATCATCGATCAAATATGTGACAAACCCCTCCGACTAGCGATCCAGCCAGCCAGCCAGCCAGCGGAAGCGATAAATACGCCTTTGATGTCATCAAATTGAATTGCAAAACAACAGAAACTGAAGCCGCAAACTGAAATTGAAACTGAAACTGAAACCGTAACTGATACTACAAAAAACTAGGTAACCCGACACGAGAACTATTCCAAAAACAGATGTGTTTGAATATTTTCAGAAACAGATTTGCTTTCCGAAAAAAAAAATGGTTAACAAAGAATGTAGCAATGGAAAAGTCCATCTGTCCCCGGGAAATATAGAAAACTTTATGCTTTATAGACAAATGATAAAATTTTTTAAATATAAATACTAAAAAACGGACAAAGAGAAGGATGAACGGTCACTCTATTGCCAATAAAGGTACAGTTGCTATACTTCTGCTACTTCTGCAAAACTTTTCTTAGTTTTGCGAATCGTAAGTAATACAGCTTAATTGTTGATTTTTTTTCCATTTTCCGCAAAACTCAGGTATTTCGAGGTACCCCGAATACCCCATAATCGTAGTACACCCATTCCTGAAAAACGAAACTAACCCCGAACCCTGAAAACAAGAAGCGGTGCCGACTTGGAGCCGCAAATTGGAACAATAAATAAATGCTGAGCCAACACATCGGCTAAAGCCCATCCACAATAACACTCGTAATGTCGATCGATTGGGCGGCATAAGTTGGATAGAGACATGGGTCGATTGGTGGGGCCCTGAAAGGGGACTGGAGATGACCGTAGGTCGAGATATATTCAATAATTGGATAGCTTGGACGGAACGATATATAGTAATCAGTGAAGCATATGAAAAGTCATTATACATTTGATCCAATCAAATGAATTGGGGTTTTTGTATCAATGATTTGGATAGTTGATTTAATCAAGGGATTTTCTATCGTTTCCTTAATCGATTATAATCGAATTATCGAAATTCTAACGATTATTAAATTACAAACGAATACAATGTTGTTAGGATGGGGTTTTGTTTGTCAATCAGTTTTCCCTTAAGATTCCTTGAACTTTAAAGATTCCTGATAGTTTCATGCAATTTGCATAAATTTCGATAAACAATTGACAAGAATTTTCCTTCATATTATTGTAAATAAATTGCTTATTTACGATGTGAAGCCATTGACTTTGGCATGTGGCATGTTCAGACTTACAGAGTTACAGAGTTACCGAGTTACGGAGTTACGGAGTTGTCTGGGGAAGATTGTAAATGATATAGAAAGTCATGGGGAGTCTTGGGAGTTGCTTGTGGAGTGGCCCTATAGGGGCTATCGGGGCTATCGGGGCTATCGGGGGTGATCCCAGGGAGTCTGGGGTCAATTGAGACAAACGCATTTTGTAACCGTCAACCCGCATAATGCAATAATGCTTAATCAACATTTACAGCGTTCCCTTTGGACAGAATCAGTATAAAAAATAATTTAATAAATAAGCAAAGGGAGGGTAGTGGGTGTGGCTGGGTAGTAGCTGTTAATGATAATCAATTTAGCGTGGATAACAATCAGCAAAACATTCAATCACGATAAATTAAGTTGACTTTAATTGAATGAGCGACGCATAAACAGAAAATCTTATCAAAAAAACTTGTTCTTTTTTAATACTTTAGTGCATAAAAGTAAATTATTAATTAGAATAATATAAAAAATACAAATATTAAGACCAAAAAAGTGAAATAACATGCGACTTTTGGCTAGGGCAGTGCATATTACGTATCCGCCTCGTTGTCGCAATTGTTTCTTTGACCGCCCACGAAAGTATATGTATATTCCTTTAATATATAAATATATACATGTATATATATATATCATATATATATATATATATATATCAGATATCTGAGAGATTTCTATGCCCATATGTAAGTTCATTTTCTGTACATAAGTAAGGAAAATCAGCGCGACAATGCGTTTTAATATGACTTTTGTGTTCCGTTTAAAAAAATATTTTAGCTCAGCCGATCAACGCGGATATATCTTTCTCTTAGTGTGTGTGTGTGCTGTGTATGTATGTGTGTGTGTGTGTGTTGTGTGTTTTTGTATGGGTGTATGGGTGTATTCCATTTTTAGTTAGTTAGTCTTACTTGAGAGGCTGTGGCTCTGGCTCTATATGGCTTGGGTTTTGACTTTTATGTTCGGGTTCACCTGCACCCAGGCCAATATTTGAAATAAAAATAACATTACAAAAAAAAAAGAAATACCGAAAAAAGGTCAAAGATTTAATTTGTTTATTTTCCAGACTAGATTCGAATTAATTATTTTTTGTTTTGACAGCTAGCTGGAACAATTTTTGTTTTGTTTTGACTTTACGCTTGATTTGCTGGCTAACACAAAAAAAAAAAAAAAAAACGTATTCGATTACGATTCTCGAATCGCCTCCCCCCCCATTCGATTGCACATTAATACAGATTTTCAAAAATTTCAATTAATCGAAATCAAGCATACGCCTAGTGGTACGCCTTGGCTTGGTACAGCTTGGTCAGATAGAGTCAGAGGGAAAAATACTTAAAATAACTTAAAACTAGCTAAATAAAAAAAGAAAAAAAAACACACACAGAAAAAAAGAAGAAAAACAGGCACAGGCTGGGCACAGTTTTTTATTGTTGCTGTGCATAGTAAATGTCATTAAGATTCACTTAATGAGCCAATTTAGACAATTGATCCATATGCCTTAGTTTACGCGCACACATACAAAGCCACACACACACACACACACACACAAACACCCAAATACATATGTATACATATAAAAAAAGATATATATATATATATATATAAATATATTTTAGTGAGAGATCGTGAGCCAAGCGTGCAGAATAAAAAAAAACAAAAATGTTTCATTCTAACCGACGACGACGACGACGATGTCGGCGATATCGGCTAAGCTTTGGCCATAGCTTTCAGAGTATAGGTTTATGTCTATGTATATGTAAGCCCATTATGACGTCACACACACTCACACACACGCACACTACACACTACACACTACACTCTCACACTCTCACACTCACACGTAGCACACATAATTGCATTGCATTTAAAATTATTCCATTTGGTTCGCTCTTAATTGATTTATTAAATTTTTGTTTCTTCTTTTGCCGCCGCTGGCGCCGCCGTCACACAAAACATTAAAAACAAACAGAACAAAAAAAAAGAATTATTTAATTTGCATAATCTCTAATGGAATGGGTTTTGTGTTTTCGTTACTTTAGCTTCTTCTTCTTCTTCTTCTACTTCTGTTTCAATCATTAATTAATTAGTTAATTGATTATTCTTGGTTAGCAGGACGACACATTTTTCTTTGGTCTTTGGTTTTTTTTTTTTTTTTAGTTTTTATGTTTTATTTTCGAAAGGGATTAATAATTTTTTTGTGGGTGGTTTTCTGGTAATGTACCCGTAGTGCTGCTAAGACCCCAATAGTCTTCCATTGCTGCACGGTGGTCGGTGTTGTAGTGGTGATGGACACTCGTAAACTGCGATGCGCCGTTGTATGAAGCGCAATCTCAATCTCAATCTCAATCTCAATCTCTGTCACTTCCCACTTCACTGGTGTTGATTTTCTCGTTGCCTTTTTGTTGCTTCCTCTTCCTCTTCGTTTCCTTTTTCTTTTCTTTTCTTTTATTTGCGTTCCTTTCTATTCTATTCTATTCTAGTCTCCAATTCGAATCCCCAATCCCGGGCACACTTGAGGTGCGAGTGGGACAGCCCGGGGGCGGCGAGAGTTATCTCAATTGGTCCGGAGACGGTGACGGAGATCGGATCCACAAGGCACGTAGTCCAAGTGGCATCGGTGGGCGGTGGGTGGGTGAAGGAGGAGGCTGAAAGCCCGGTGAGGAAGCCAATTGAAGCCGCACTCACACAAGCAGACGGATTACGGACTAACGGACTCAGGCCCACACCCACACAGGCACAAGCTCACGCCTCGGTAAGATGAACCTGCATTGCGATAATCCGTTTAATAATCGGGCTATCTGTGGACAATGATATCGATAGCAAGACGAAACAAAAACGATTTAAACGATAACTTGCAAAAGAAGCAGCACAGATCATAAGAAACAATAAGAAACTAGCAAGATATCAAGAAATTGAAGATAATATCCATACAATTAAGTTAATAAATTCATCAAAAAAGCTTTAATTTAGAGATAAACCTAGTTTTAAGACAAGTTTTTCGAAGGAAACCATTAAAATCTTTGAAAACAATAATTGAATGCTTAAGATATCTTTAAACCGACATCAAAAACAATGATAAAAGTTAAATTTAATTAAATTAAATCAATTTTAAAATCGTTTGCCGGCTAAAAAAATAAAACATGATCATACAAGGCTCGATGCTCGATGCAACATGTTCGCCAGTGACGTTGGCCATCTTTGTTTTTCTTTTTTTTTATGATCAAAGCTGCTCGACAAGATGGAAGCTTACAGAAAGGAAAAGGAAAAGGAACAAAAGGCATAAAATGGCTGCAGTCGAAGGGAAAGAAATGGCTTGCCTGTAGCTATCTCTTTCTAACTGGCACCTTGCTCTTGACACTCTCACTTATTAAACAAGGAACAAAAAAAGCACTAGGACCAGCGTTTCTCTTTCTGTGTTCGTTTGGTTTCTTTTTCGTTACGTTCCGGCGCGCACTTCGCGTCTTAATCTCAAGCTTGTTTCCGTTTCCGTTTCGCTGTCAAGCCAAAAGAAATATAAGCGCCTCTCTCTCGTTTCTTGAGAAAATTTCTTTTTGTTGTAGTTTGGTTTTCGTTTTTTTTTTTTTTGTTTTTGGTTTTTGAGTTTGTGGATTTAGTTTTTGGGGTTGTGTTGTTGTGTGTTATATTGTCTTGATGCCGCCGACGTTGACGTTAAACTGATTCTGAATCGGTGTTTGGAGCGCTTTAGTCCAAGCCGAGCTCAGATTTTGTTTGTTTTTTTTTTCGTTTTTTTTTATGCCGAGCTTGATTTGTTCTATAGATGTGTGTGGGTATAGGTATGGTTGTGTGTGTGTGTGTGACAATAATGCCGCTTAACTGACTTTTAGACTAATACCAGCAATCAGTGAAAAGCATGCTGGCTTGCTAGTATTTGTGCTTGTTTTTTAGTTTTTTACATTTTTACTTTTTCTCCCTGTGTCGGTGTGTGTGTGTCTTTTTTTTTTTGTGGCGGAGGTGCATTGTTCGTCAGTTTTTTATTTGATTCTTTTGCTTCTTTTTACTATTTTGTATTAAGCATATTCTCCCATTTTTGTTTTCGTTAATTTCATTTTGATTTTGATAGAGAAATGAGAAGATCGGCAAAGGTCAAGTCATGGAAGAGCGATCAACTAATTAGAGATAAGCGCAGACTCGTGCCATCGTCGGGGCTTGGCACCTGTTTTCGTTTTCGTTTTCGTTTCTATTTTATTTCTATTTACCCCAATTAAACAGAATAAATAATGAACCACGCACTGGTTTATCGCTGACAGACGTCGGATATATCCGTCAAGGCCCCCATTTCGGAGAAGGGTTCGCCAAACAATTCCCCCGAGTGCCAAGTGCCAAGTACCAAGTACTAAGTCATGGAATCACTTTGTTTAACTTTCAGCATATTCTCGATTTACGTGACATCTCGTGCTGTTTGCTGTTTGCCCATCTCAGTTTCAGATATGTACTTAAATATACCCTAATATATATATATATATTGTATATATCTTTGCATTTGTATCCGAGAGATATGAATGGATCAGACTAAACAGCCACTAATTGGACATGAGCGTTTTTAATTAAGCGACCATCTATTAAAATAGACAGTAGATCGGCCGATTTCCAAAGCGTTCCATAGAAAGATATGCTTAATGGACCGACCTGCCAGGTATTAAGTGAATTCAATGGCTAATTGATTCGCTAACATCTTTGCTATTAATCAAGTAATCTTAAACTATAGAAATTGTAGTTTAAATACAGAAAAATATATGTTTCTTGAGTTCTTATCACTTGAAAACTGCAATACTTTATATCACTATCGGTTGACAATGAAAATGCACTTCATCGATGATTTGTAATTGCTGATAAATTTCATTGATTGCTAGTTTTGATTTTGATAGAAATACCCAGACACAGATATTGAAAAATAAACACGCGCTCGTGTTACGACAACAAATCGAGAAAGCCTTTCAAAGATAAAGCCACCGCCCTTGTTCAGAGATATTACTTGATGTGTGGTCTAGGTCCTTGATAGGACTTGATTTATATTTTGCATATATAAGGTATCAACAGAATTAAGGATTTTCATTTCATTCGTCACGTGATAACTTTAACAATTAAAACTAGGAATTTCTCATCGTCGTCAGACTATCTTTCTGCTCTCAAGCAAATGCCTTCTATGTACACAGAAATCAAAAAGAAACAAAGGATTGTGGAGTGGTGTGAATTGTGTGTTAGCCATAACATAAAAATACACTTGGAGACGAACTAAAAAAGATTGGACTAAGCGAAGATTGGGCTTGAAACTCGGAGACAGTGGCTGCCGCACACACTCTGTCGATCAGTTAGGCATGCCGACGCCCTGCTGGAAGCCGAGCGTTTCCTGTTGCTTCTTCACCTCGTCCTGCATTTCCAGGGCCAGCTTCTTGTATTTCTCGGCCTCCTTTTCGTTCTTCTCGATGCCGTCGCCGCGGGCGTACATCTGGCTTAGATTGGCGCAGGCATACATGTTGCGGAGTTCGCAGGCCTTCCGCGAAAACTGGAACGCCTTCTTCATGTCCTTAAGCACAATGTAATCGGAGTCGTTCAGCTGACTCTTGCCACCGGTCGGCAAGCCACTGCCGCCGGCGGACTCACTTGACCCAGCACCGGGCGTAGAGGTAGTCTCCGGCCTCTTTTGGACTCCGGAAATGTGCATGCCGGAGAGATAGAAGCAGGCGGTGGCGTTGTTCATGTCACAGCTCTTGGTTAAGAATTCCAGGCCCTATCGGTTGGATGAGATTAGTCAGTAAAGGGCTCAGAGAGAGTGGGGGAGTCGAGGAAATAACCTTGGCGACGTCTCTGTCGATCTCGGTGGGCAACGACCGCGAAACCAGCAAAAGGCCCGAGTGCAGGCAGGCATCCGAGTCGTTTAGCTTGCAACCCTTTTCGTAGTACTGATAGGCCACCTTGGGGTCGCCCTTGCTGCCGCTTTTCCCTTTCCCGAGGAAACTGTAGTTGCCGTACTTGTAGCATGATTTTGCGTAACCGTAGTCGTCGCACGTCGACTTGTATACTTTCGATGCCTTCTCGAAGTCCTTCTTGATGCCCTCCAGGTAGTCGCCCAGCAGATGGCAGACTGCAAAAATCCAATCTCTATTATCTCAGATCGCGGTTTGTTTTGTAATTCGGTTATATGCATGGGGAAACGTAGGTTATAGCGGTCGGGTGATTTCGTTACTATTGTGTCCGGCACTTACCTTCCGGTTTTTTCTCCGAATAACAGCCGAACCGGTACTCCACGCCCAGCTTGTCGATGTACTCCTTCACCTCGGACTCCTTCTTGAGGTCGTAGGCCATGTTAAGTGAATTTTTAATAGACAAACAGCCGGGGAAAATATTATACCTCGTCCTCTGCGTTGTCTTCTTCTTCCTGCTCTTACTCTCAGAGATGGGAGCAAGAGCGATAAATAAAATTGATAACATCCGTGTGAAGAAAGGACCTTTATGGGTGAAAACTCTTTGTCCAGACTTCTTGGAACGTTAATAAAAGCTACTATTTTCATTGAGAATTCAATTCTTAATATAATTTTACTGCTTTTTAGAACAGTAGTGTTGTGCAATAGCCTTTAATTTATCGATAAAGCTATCGATAAATATATACAATCTGTAATATTTTTGTATATTTTCACATCCCTAACTTTTGACGCACGTCTGGAAAAATTTTAAGGCAATCTCCTCGTTTTTTTTTGTTTTCCGACTCCCCGATTGCCGTTAACCACCCAATGCGAATCCCTGCCGAAGGCCCAGGATCCGGGTAACAGCCACAGGAAGCACAATGAGCACAAGGAGGACAAGGAGCGGTCCGACGCTCAATTTTAAAGCGGTGCTGCTCGGCGAAGGTAAATCTAATTAGCGATAAAGAAATTCATATTAATTTTCCATTGTTAAACTCTTTTGCTGCAGGATGTGTGGGCAAGACGTCGCTGGTGCTGCGGTACATGGAGGATCGCTTCAACTCGCAGCACTTAAGCACCTTGCAGGCATCCTTTGTGACCCGAAAAGTCAGCCTAGAGGATGGCCGGAAGGCGCAGCTAAATATCTGGGATACGGCCGGCCAGGAGCGATTCCACGCCCTGGGGCCCATCTACTATCGAGGATCTGACGGAGCTCTGCTGGTGTACGACATCACCGACCACGACTCGTTCCAGAAGGTGAAGTCCTGGGTACGGGAACTGCGCCAAATGCGCGGCACAGACATTGCTCTGATCATCGTGGGCAACAAGACTGACCTGGAGGAGCAGCGGGCGGTGATGCACGAGGAGGCCATGCAATATGCGCGCACCGTGGGCGCCCAGTATGTGGAGACCTCGGCCAAGGAGAACGAGGGTGTGGCCGAGCTATTCGAGCTGCTAACCCAACTGATGCTAGAACAGCTCAGCCAGCGCGAACCGGACTCGAGTCCTCTGCGTCTCCAGAGTCCGGACACGGATGCCTTAAGCATTTCAGAGGAAGCGGAATCGGAGGGACACGGCGATCCGAATGCCGGATCCCACCGCTCCTGCTGCGGCATATGATAGACACATATGGCCGGCCTTATTGTGATAGTAATCATAATTATGTACTTGTAGACCTATAGCGGATGTTCATCTTGTATATATATAATTACTTAACTCTTGCATGATTTTCTGTTATCCAAATATGTAAACCTAGCTCCTAACATACGTATTTTTTTGTTTGTTAATTATCTTCACGATTTGTTCACCAAATTGTATCCTCTAATGAGTTTTTGGCATCTCTTATTGTATGGAAATTAAAAGTTCGCATTTCGGACATTCGATTTACCCCAGTCTGTGTGTGCGCCAAGCAATAAATTATCTTTAACTTGCACTTGAACTTATCTTCGCTTCATATATAGAATATTTTTATGGTCGGTGGAGTGCCTATTCGAAGCTGAATCATCTTTTTTTTGGACTAAAGATAACGTGGAGGAAAGTCTTTTGTTTTGTCAGCGGGTTTCTTGTGGCGAGAGAACAGTTTATTTGGATTATTGAATAGTTTGCTCAAGAGACAGGATTTTTTTTACCTCTAATCATAGTTTATTGAATTATTCTTAATAATCTATTAAATTAGATACCTAATTATGTTTTAATACATATTTTTAATCCCTTTTCATTATGGTTTTAGTGCTTTTAATACCCAAATTGATTGATCACTGTGCCTTTAACACCCTCGAAGTTTTAATAGTTTGTTGTGTTTGTTTGGACATTTCCTATTTGCCATTGACAGGCAAATTGAATGATAATTATACCGAGTGGACCCCGGACCCAGTCTACTTAAATTTAATGATGGCTCATTTCGCGTCCTGCAATGCTTTTTGTATTTGTTATTCCGTTTGGTGTTTCATGTGTGTTTGGGATCGGGATTGTCGGTGGCGCGCATTCATGACAATGTGCCATTAATTTTGATGGCCAGGACATCAGGGGAATATGCATTAGGGTAATTGATGGAGATTTCTGTGCGCCACTGCAATTAGAATGGTAAAATGGTAGATAGATTGGTTGACCCAGCCAAACCAGCCAAGTCACTAAAAAGCCACAAAACCTAAGGCAAGTGTGCTTTTTCTCACCTGTTCAACTTTCACAGGGTTTCCGGTTTTCTCTTTTTTATTTTGCATTTTTCCCACCATTTTCTAGAGCCTAGTTTTTTCATCAGTTAGTTACCATTTGTGGCCAGAGCATGAAGCTATTGGTGGATCTGGTCAGGAGTGTCCTGGTCTACGGTTTTGTGCTGTTGTTTACTCTCTTAACTCGTAGTTTGAAACGATGTCTGGATATCACGAACTCGCTTGTCATATAATTATCCTGCGCAACAGAAGGAGGTGGAGGAGTACAACCAGAAGAGGACCTGCACGGAGCCAATGGAGGGCAGGTAGTCAGCGTTATCGTTGCGCACGGTTAATCTGGCCATCGCATTATTTACCCAACCTGCCGGGAGTGTGAGTTGGAATTATGAGTTTTTCATACTTATCGGCCCGGCAATCAATAATGCCCGGTCTTATCGCCCTCGCACCTTTCTCCAGGTTAACACAAACTATGATTACAGTGGAGACTGGCTGCCCAGAAAAGGTAACTATTGCCCATTTCATTAATTATTAATTGTTTAAAAAAATGTTGAAATCTAAAATTTTGGGCAATCTTTCTTAATTCCTAGAAAGCAATACAAATTATGAAAACTTTGTTTCAAACATTTACTTCCTATTTTCTAATTCGATTTCTAAAGTATTAGTCTTTAATTAACTAAAATAATACGTTAGTTTTTCTTATAAACTATCTTCAACCTTTCTCAAAGAATTTCTTATTAGTAAATTAGAGTAATTAGTAAATTTAAAATTAGTAAAGATAAGTGACAAGTAAAGATATGGTAAAGATAGTCTAAGAACAGCTTTTAAATATAAAAGACTTACTTTAAATATTTCTTTAATGTATTCAAAATAAAATGGTGTAGCTGTAGGTTCTTCAAAAGTTAAATTAATAATATTTAAATATTAAATGTATTTACAATTTCCAGGCAGGCTTCACTGTAGCTGAGGGAGCGACAGGCGGTCGTTATCTGACCGTCGAGGGCACATGTCGATGGCTGTTCGATCGAATCGGTTGGTCGGCGGGGCCCGCGGGCCGCTGCTCGTGCTCCTGGTCTTGCTCGCCGGCGCACTCCTGATCCTGCGGCGGGTGGCCCAGTCACCGATCCTCAACCAAAACGGGATCCTGCAGGACCATCTGGAACGAAAGTCCTCCAGCGATTCTAGCAAATCCGGCGATTCCGGCACCCGCACCATCCTCATCTGGAACGAGTTCTTCGGGGATCCACGCTGGAAACTCTCCTGGGACACTCTGGGTCCGCAGGAGTTGCGCGAGGAGCTCCAGTGTCCCGTCTACAGCTGTGAATTGAGCAACAAGCACGACTACCTGCCCAGCCCGGACATGTACGATGCCATTGTTTATCACGCCGCCGAAATGTATCCCATTTTCGGATCCGTTCCAAGTCAAAGAAGTCCCCACCAGATCTACGTCTTTGCCTTGATGGAGCCTCCTGGGGAAACCAAGCACCAGCTAGAGGACGAGGTCGGTTTCTACAACATGACGATGACTTACCGCCTGGACTCGGATATCGTGTGGCCCTACGGCCAGTTGGTGGACACCGAAACGGGTGTCGTGGTGGCCCCCAGTCGGGATCCCCACTGGCGGCAACCGCCCGCTGCTTTCAACAACTCGGAAATTTGGGATCTCTGGCCGGGGAAGACTAAGACCGCCGCCTGGTTTGTTTCCCACTGCCAGACCCTGTCGAAGAGGGAAGTCCTGGCGGATAAGCTGAAGGAGTTCTTTACGGTGGATATTTATGGAAAATGCGGAACTCTCAGGTAAGTGGGAAATGTTTCTAATCTGAAATATCTTGCAATACCCCTAAGCCAAGTCCTTCCTTTTACTGTCCTTCAAAGTTTTTAAGGAACAGGTTCCTTAGTTAAAAAAAAAAAAGGGTTTTGAAGGTACTTTCAATAAGGAGCACGGAAAAGTCACAAAATACGACTATAGTTTCCTAAAAATATAAATAAAATCTATCAAAATATTATATTTCAGTTGCGCCCGCGGAGATCCCTATTGTGATGAGATGCTGGACACGGATTACCTCTTCTACTTGGCCTTCGAGAACTCCATTTGCGACGATTACGTTACGGAAAAGCTGTACTCCGCCCTGCAGCGTAACATCATACCCGTGGTGTTTGGCGGTGCGGATTACTCCAGGATTCTGCCACCGCACTCCTACATCGATGCCAATCGCTTCGAGACGGTGGCCGACTTAGCCCTCTACATGAACTACGTGGGCGGGGATCCGGTGGAGTATGTCAGCTACTTTTGGTGGCGCCAGCACTACAGCCTGGCCACTCAATCACCGTTCTGTGACCTCTGCGCCCGGCTGCATGACCCCGGCTACCGGTACAAGACGCAGGTGTACGGCGACATTCAGTCCTGGTGGTTCAACAGTTGCCGCCTGAAGAGTCGCCTCCAATTGTGAAAGTTTCCATTCGAAATGAAAAGAGACAGCCTCACAAAAGCCACCAAACCGAGCGAAATGGCCTGCCTCTATACGCAAATAGTCGGAATTCTTTTTCCGAGGGGATTTGTTTGCTCGCAGTATTGGGTTTAGGCCAAACAACAAAGCAGGAAATATAGGTAACTATGTCCCACCTAGGTGACATGTCAAATCGACCACCAATTCCCGATATTTGTGTTAAGTACGGGACCGATAAGATAATGCCCCACAAACCCATAAAGTATACAATATACTGTTGCCGTGACTCACTTGACCGGTTTTCAATTACGATCTTTATCACCCAAAAAATAACTAACAACAAACCGAAAATAACACACACCTGTTAGTCTTTCTAGATTTATTGTGGATTTATCGGAAAACCCTTCTTACAGGCCATGAATCATTGACCTTTTACCCTCAAATCAAAACAATGGTACTTAATATTTAGGACTTAGGAATAAGTATATTTTTGTTATAAAACCAATAAAACACAAAAAGTGCCTTTAATACTATTTTTAAAAGTGAAATATCAATATCTTTTCCAAACCGAATCTGATTTTTGAACGAAACACCTTGAAACCCTTGAAAATTGGGTTTTTCGATTGTGTCTCCCATGGAAGGCTATATCTTGGCCATTTCTTATCCGATTCTTGAGAGGAATACCTCAAACGATTTGTGAATCGATTCTCTATCAATCTGCATCAAAATCTGGGAACAGAAAAATTTTTCGAATTTTTTCAAAATTTTGTGGGCTAACCCTTGTCAAAATGTAAAAAATGTGATTTTTCATATTTGAGCTGTTCCCATGGCTATATCTTGGCCATTTCTCATCCGATTCTTGAGAGGAATACCTCAAACGATTCGTGGATCGATTCCCTATCAATCTGCATCAAAATCTGGGAACAGAAAAATTTGTCGAATTTTTTCAAAATTTTGTGGGCTAACCCCTGTCAAAATGTAAAAAATGTGATTTTTCATATTTGAGCTGTTCCCATGGCTATATCTTGGCCATTTCTCATCCGATTCTTGAGAGGAATACCTCAAACGATTCTTGGATCGATTCCCTATCAATCTGCATCAAAATCTGGGAACAGAAAAATTTGTCGAATTTTTTCAAAATTTTGTGGGCTAACCCCTGTCAAAATGTAAAAAAGGTGATTTTTCATATTTGACCTGTTCCCATGGCTATATCTTGGCCATTTCTCATCCGATTCTTGAAAGGAATACTTCAAAAGATTCGTGGATCGATTCCCTATCAATCTGCATCAAAATCTGGGAACAGAAAAATTTTTCGAATTTTTTCAAAATTTTGTGGGCTAACCCCTGTCAAAATGTAAAAAAGGTGATTTTTCATATTTGACCTGTTCCCATGGCTATATTTTGGCCATTTCTCATCCGATTCATGAAAGGAATACTTCAAAAGATTCGTGGATCGATTCCCTATCAATCTGCATCAAAATCTGGGAACAGAAAAATTTTTCGAATTTTTTCAAAATTTTGTGGGCTAACCCCTGTCAAAATGTAAAAAAGGTGATTTTTCATATTTGACCTGTTCCCATGGCTATATTTTGGCCATTTCTCATCCGATTCTTGAAAGGAATACTTCAAAAGATTCGTGGATCGATTCCCTATCAATCTGCATCAAAATCTGGGAACAGAAAAATTTTTCGAATTTTTTCAAAATTTT
The DNA here is from genome assembly GCA_035047325.1 of Drosophila vallismaia. Taxonomy (NCBI): domain Eukaryota; kingdom Metazoa; phylum Arthropoda; class Insecta; order Diptera; family Drosophilidae; genus Drosophila; species Drosophila vallismaia. The sequence goes on along the minus strand of JAWNPU010000025.1, from coordinate 4,972,682 downwards.
GTGGGCTTCATATTTGACCTGTTCCCATGGCTATATCTTCGCCAATTTCTATCCGATTCTTGAAAGGAATACCTCAAACGATTTGTGGATCGATTTTTGGATATATTTTTTGATTTTCTCAAGCTGCGCCTTTTGAATTTAAATTCTAGGGCCACCGAATATCGGTAGACAGGGCTGCATGCGAGTCTCTGGACCGGAAAGAGCATGCGCGGCCAAAAGCATTCCAAATGTCAAGTGTCAAACGCCGTCGTGACGTAGGTGACAGCGGCTTTTGTTTTTGTGCCAGCGGGCATCGATTGCGCCTCTCTTGCCCATTCTTCTCAGCTCTTCTAAGCTCTCTCAGCCTCTCCACGACCTCCAATACTTCCGCTATTCTGTTCGTGGGGGAGCAAAAGCTTTTGGAGCTATAAATATCCCGCAGGAGGAACAGGATGGCAATAGGCGTGCGTCAGCTGGGCGAGTGCTTTTGGGCCAAACTTTTGGCGTCGAGCTTTTGAAGGATAACCGCTCTGCCGCGGTTGGCGTCGCTGCCAGAGAAAAGCACTTCCTATGGAATTTCGTGACATTTTATTCATTCTGTGCTAGATTTCCCGATAGTTCAAATCAGAGGTAAACCGTCAAATAATACGAGAATTACGAAGGCGAAGCGAACGCTAAGCCCACAGCAAGAAAACTTAAAATAACGAATATAGATTCTTTACCGTTACCGTTATATTAATTACACTTTTTTTCCTCGTTTCTTCCGTTTAATTGAAACACTAATACAACCAAAGAAAAGAAAAGAAAAAGTGGAAAATAAACGAAAACCGAGCGAAACGGTTTCCTTTTTTTTTCTAGCCATGTCGAGTTGAGTTTCTCTTTCGAGATAAAAGTGCGCAAGAGTGAGACGTAAGTTGCATAATTTCCATGAGTAACGGTTCAAAAAGAAAGCGTGGAAAAGCACATTTATAGTTTTTTTTCTGTACGTTCCAAGTGCAAAGTGAAAAATAAAAAAACTAAAGATGATTTTCCTTTCCTAGGAAAAATCTATGCAAATAATTCGGAAAACCCGTAGCCTCTGTATCCATACATACATATTTACTTAGCTTAATGTATACATATATATGCGTGTGCGTGTGTGTGAGTGTGCGTGGGTGCTTTCTTCTTCTTGCAAATCTTTCGCCATCTCGCTTGCTCTCTCGCCCGAAAAGTGTGTCTCTGAATCATCGATTTTTCGACCCCCCCCCAAAAAGCAACAACAACAACAACAAAAAAATAAGAAAAATGGCTTAAAGGAAAGACCCTAGAAGAGGAAGAAAAGGTACTACTGCCCCCCATTTTCTACCCGAGGAGAAACGGGAGGGAGGTGTCTCATCTGTCAAGATTCTAGAAGGAAAAATCTCTACCATTTCGTCCTTCAGAAAATCGAAGAATCCCACGAACGTGTTCAATATCAAGATCAAAAAAACTTTTACTTTGGCACCAAGCCAAAGGGATGGCCTTAAAGCTCATCTTAGCCTATTTACTTCAAATAGTTTATATATAGATATATATATATATTTATATATAGATATATAGTAGATATATATTTTCTGTTGCTTGAGAGTCCACTCTAATCCTTAGCAAGTAGAGACAAGAAAAAAATTGCATCAATTTGCAAATTTGAATTGCAAATGTAAATAGAAATTATGTGGAAAGGAATAAATATCTCATTGCCTACTTCTTGGGGCAGGCGCACACTTTTCCGCCCTTTTCCGCACGCTTTTCCCCCGCAGAGCTTTACAGCGAGAGCCAAAGAGAGAGAGAGAGAGAGAGAGTGTAAAGAAAGCTCTGGAACAGCTTATGTATAGGTACACAATTGAGTAGAAGCGAGATAGAGCCATGGATGTATGTATGTATTTTCCTTTTTCTTCACTCTCATGGAATTTTTTTCGGATTCATTCGGATTTTCACTTTAACCCAAAAAAAAAAAAAGAATCTCAAATAAATATATAATAAATTCGCATGATATTTATAAAATAGATTTAAATAGATAAAAATATAAGTAAGTGAAAAAAATGAGTTAAAGGCTTTTAAATAAACTAAGTGATTGCATTTTAAGATTAAAGTAAAATTCCCTTTAAAATGATCTAAAATGTATATAGAGCCGGTTTTGATTTGGTTTTCGTTTCTTACATAATCCTTCCTCCGCTCCACCAAATAATAGTCACCAATCCACCAACCACCAACCACCAACCACCAACCTATAGATATATAGTACTATATAAATCCCAGATATCCAGATAGCATCCAATATAAATCCTACGTAGATGCCAGAAAAGTGCGACTGACTCCCAGTGAGTAAGATTTACGTACAAAACCTATTTGCAGACCGATCTCGATGTCTCCGCAATTAGATAATGCTTAAGCTACCAAAGGGTCTAAAAAAGAAAAAGAAGAAGTCGAAAAAGGACCAGGAGCTCTTCACCGAGGAGGAGCTCGAGCAGTATAAGCGCGATCTCAAGGCCAAACAGGAGGCGGCGGCCATCAAATCGGACGCCGGCGAATCCGACGGTGCGGCATCAGACGTTGATTGCTCCACATCCGGTACATCCCAGCAGCACCACCACCAGCCAACAGCGTCGACATCCGGTTCCGGTTCCGGTTCCGCAGCAGGACCAGGAGCAGGACCTACAACAGCCACCGGCGATCAAGGGGATACTTCGGGTGCCAACGACGAGGAATGGGCCAAGTTTAAGGCACTAACCTCCGGCGTCGATAGCATCCTACACAAGACCCAGGACGAGCTAGATCGCATCAAGAAGGAGTCCTTCTACCAGCGCCTGCCCTCCGCCGCCGAGAAGAAGAAACAGGAGGAGGAGGAGGCAGCCCGCCTCGAGGCCGAGCGTGCCGAGAAGGAACGCCAGCGCCTTGCTCTGATCGAATCGCAGCGGGACAAGCTAGCCGAGGCGGTTGTCCAGCTATCCGAGTCCGAAGAGGAGGCCGGCGACGACGACGAGGTCGATGATATCTTCGCCACCGACTACATCGAGGCGATAACCAGCGGAGAGCTCCAGCTAGCCGTAGTACCCGACTCGCCCATCCTCCAGCCGGACGACGGGCCCGACCCCTTCGATACCGCCTACGCCGAGAAGGTAATCGTCGGCGCCGACCGGGCCAAGGGCAACAAGAAGCTAGTCAGCCTTGGTGCGGCCGTAGAGGTACTGTCCGGTCGCGTTGACCGCGACCACGCCGTTGCCCTAGCCAATCCCAAGCGGAAGCTCCGCAAGGGCATCCAGAACCTATTGCTAAGCGAAAGCGTCGAGGTAGCCGATCCGGAGGCGGATCTTCTCGTCTCAGCAGAGCCGCAGCACAATCTCCTCGACGACCTAGACGAGGAACTGCCAGAGTCGGCGGCCCCCATCGATCTCAGTGTCTCATTGCACTTGCACCTGCTCAAGCCCAAGGAGCAGGACGAGGCCGGTGACCACGCCGAGGAGGACGAAGCCTTTGGACTAGGCCCTGTGCCCGATTTCTCCGAGTTCGATGCCCTCAAGGACGAGGAGGACGACGAGTTTGCTGAACTAGCTGCCGAGTCGCTCACCAAGAAGGAGGACATAACCATCGTTAGTCAGGTGATCCTGCCGCCAGCGGAGTTGCCCACAGAAGCGTTTGGCGAAGCCAGTTGGGCGGAGTTTGAACTAGAGCCGGAACAGGAAACAGGTGCGTTTGCAGATCCTTTAAAGGAAAACGGGGGAAAACTATGTTATCCCTTTCTTTATGGTTTTTCTTATTTTTAGGAAAACCCAAGCGTCCGCCACCACCCGTTCGTCCTGCCACAGGACCTCACATTGTCCCAGGGGCCATCTACGTGTCCGACGACGAGGAGGAGAACCCCGACGACGATCCATTCAACACCAACTACGCCGACCAGGTGATCAAGAAGACCACCGTACTCGAGGAGGACGACGACTTCGATCCCCGAGCCGAGGAGGACGACTCCTTCGTTGTAGGAGCATCACTAGCGGCGCCAGCCCGAGATCTCCTAGCCGGCAGTGCCACCGATCTCAGCCAGGTGGTGCCCGCTCCCTTAGCACCCACTTTGAGTGTCGACCAGGAGCCGGAGGACTTCGATCCGTTTGACACATCGGCAGTGACGGCTTTGGTGCAGCCCAAGGCCACGGAACTGCGATTCCTGGAGCGGGAACTGCTGAACGAGTCCGGCGGCGGTCTGAAGCATTCGCTCAGCGATCCGGATTTCGATCCCCGGGCCGACCAGGAGCAGCAGCCGGCGCAACCGTCGCAACCCGCGCAGGTGAAGGTTGACCAAATCCAGCCGGAGCCGGAGTTCGACGCCGCCCGCCGCAAGTCCTCGCTGAGCCTGAACATCCAGGCCAAGAGTGTGGGCTTTCTGGTGCCAGCTCCCGACCTACTGGGTGTTGGTAATGAGGCAGGAGCCAACAAGAAGCCTCTAACGCCATACTACGCGCCCGTGAGCAAGTCGATCGAGGAGAAGGACACCGAGGACGTGGACCCCTTTGACACGTCCTACGTCCCGGAGGCCAAACTCAGCGACATCGAACTGAAGCATATTGAGAACGATCTCATCCAGCCGGAAGGCTCCACCTTGCGACACAGCCTCTCCGATCCGGACTTTGATCCCCGAGCACCGCCCACTCCAGTGCCGGCCGAGGTGCTTCTCGCCGTAGAGGAGAACATCGACATCAAGGTCCTGACCCCGGCCCAGGAGCGCAAAAAGCTCACTAACTCCGCTGGAGGGGATTCCGAGGAGGACATCGATCCGTTCGACACCTCCATCGCCGCCAATCTCCGGCCTGGAGAGACGGAACTGAAGCTGCTGGAGAGCGAACTGCTTCCGGAGACGAAGATCACTGTAACCGACGTCCTCGACGTACTAAGCGACGCCCAGGAGCTGGGTTTGGGCGACAAGGTCCTCACTCCTTCGACCCACTCCAAACCGCAGCTGCCCGCTCCCGAGATCGATCCTTTCGATACTTCCATTGCGGAGAATCTCGGTCCAGGGGAGACGGAAATCAAACTGCTCGAAAGCGAACTGATCGAGCGTTAAATCTACTCAAAAGGATAATTACTTAAAAACTAATCTTAAAAACACCAGACAGATAAAAACATAAAACATGGCTAATCCTTTCTTAATGGACGACGACCTGGATGGAGGCGATGTGGCAGCCAATCCATTCCTGATGCAATCAGAGCCGGAGGAGACGGCAGCAGCAGAGAATCCTTTCGGAGGAGGTGAGTTTCTCACACAAAATATTTAAAAACTTTGAAAAATATAGAAAAAGAAAAACAATAAATTAATAAATTTATTCCCAATCCCTTCCAGCTTCTGGAGCCTCCAACCCCTTCGCCTTTGGCGGCGACGATCTCGAACCGGATGCGGAAGTGGAGCCAGACGCTGCTCCTCTCAACGACCTGGATCCGGCGATGAGCTTCTTCGGCACCACCATCGAGGCGGAAGACGACGCCTTGAGCTTAAAGTCCGCCGCCGAGGAGGAGGATGGGGAAGCTAAGAAATCCCAACAACAGCAGCCACAAGCACATCCCCACCCGCCGCCGCCACGCCCACAGGCGCCGCCCCAGAGTACCCAGGATTTGATCAGCACCGTGTCCAGCCAGCTGGAGGAGACCAGTTCCGAGCTGCTGGGCCGGATCCCGGCCACCAGATCGCCTAGTCCTGTCTCCATGCGGGATCTGCACTCGCCCAGTCCCACACCGGACTCGGGGCTGGCAGACCTGCTAGACGTCTCGATGGACAGCGGCTCCAGTGCCCACACCCAGGAGGTGGACTTGATCGGAGGGGGATCTGGATCTGTTGCAGCCCCACAACCTAATCCCTTGGATAATCCGTTCGCGGTGCCAACGGCAGTGCCCAGCCTGCAGGGCGTCGCGCCCATGCCCGTCTCCCCGGTGAAGCAGCCGCCCCGCCCGCCACCACCGCGCCCAGCACCGCCACGCCCCACTCCCCCAGCCGGACACCTGCCACCCCAGCGTCCGCCGCCGCCGTCAGCAGCGCCAGCCAATCCTCCTCCCGTTCCCACTCCTGCTCCAGCTCCCGCTCCCGCACCCGCCTCGGCGGACGCCGACGATCTGCTGGACATGTTCAGCACCTCCGCAGCCAGCAGCAAGCCGGCGAAGCCTCCGCCGCCCAAGACCAAGGAGGACATCCTCAGCCTCTTCGAGCAGCCGGCGCCCCAGCCGGCGGTGGCCCCGAAGCCGGATCTGCTGAACGACGACTTGCCGGTGACGTCGCCGGAGAACGTGGAGCCGGAGACGCAAGCGGAGGGCGATGGGGAGGAGGAGCCGGCTAAGGATGAGCCCATCTTCAGCTCCCTGCTCACCCGGCCTGACGAGAGTACCCACGACATCACCTCCCAGCCCCAGGCGGCCACCGGCCTGGAGAGGCAAGCCAACCACATGGCGGCCCCGCAGGATACCTCCAACCGCCAAAGGGCTCCGACGCCGGACATAGAAATCACCACGGTGGAGGACCTTCCCCGCTCCGACGACGAGGACGAGGAACCGGAAGCGGTGCCCCAACCGGAGCCACAGAACGAATCCCAACCGGAGAGTCCTCCCACGGAGGCCGTGGCGGAAGCCGAACCGGTGGCCGAGATCGAGTCCGTTGTCGAGCCGGAGGAGGAGCCGGAACCGGAGCCCGAGCAAATGGACACTGGCCTCGATTTTCCACCCGTGGCCAGTGGCCAGCTATCCGCCAATCCCTTCGCCAGTCCCGAGGAGGAGGATGAGCCGGCCTTTGCGCCAGTGCCCGTAGTGGTGGGCAACATCTTTGCCGTCGACGATCCCGAGCCGGAGCCAGAAGCTGAGCCTGAGCCGGAACCGGTGGCGCCCAGCTATGTGACCAACATTTTCGCCGCCGAACCGGACGAGTTCGACGCTTTTTCGGCCAAGTTCGACTCCGTAAAGAAGGACAACATCAGCATCCTGGACGGATTCGGTGGATCCGGGGCTATAACGCCTACGGGCGGAGATGGTAAGTACACACAATAATCTCTACGATATCAGAGTCCTAGAGAGAGTCCCTTCCTCTTTCCAGCCTGGGGCGACAGTGCCTTCGGCTCCGCCACGATCTCGGCCAATGCCTTCGGGGATGCCACTTCTGCGGACGATGGATTCGGCAACGAGGACGACGACTTCTACTCCATGCAGGCGCCTGCGCGCGCCGACTCCGTGGAGTCCGTGGACAAAGAGTTCAGCGTCGTAATTCGCCCCAAGGCGGAGGGCGGCGTTGGTGTGGCCCCGCAGCTGGCACCGCCGCCAGTGCCGCCGGCCAGGAGCTCCAACCAGGCGACCACGTCGCCTCCGGCCACTGTCAATCCGTTCGAGGACGTGAGTGGATTTCCGGCGCCGGCACCACCGCCGGCGGGCGAGACCCCGATGAAGCGAACCGACTCCCAGGACACGCCACAGACGCCGCTGTACGACGAGGATGTGTCCCAGCCCCTGGAGGAGTTCCCGCGCCTGCACTACGTCGGTCCCGGATGGGAGATGCAGCTGCGACAGCCGAACAAAAAGAAGATCACGGGCCAAAGGTTCTGGAAGAAGATTTTCGTCCGGCTGGTGGTGCAGAACGACGTGCCGGTGGTGCAGTTGCTCAACCAGGCCGGCGACAAGCAGCCATTCCAGGAGCTGCCCCTCCAGCCATCCTATTCCGTGTCCGAGATCGGGGCCCAGCAGTACGACCAGTTCGGCAAGATCTTCACGATGAAGCTGCAGTACATCTTCTACAAGGAGCGACCCGGCGTCCGGCCCGGGCAGGTGACCAAGGCCGAGCGGATCACCAACAAGCTGACCAAGTTCGCACAATACGCCATCGCCGGGGACTACGAGGGCGTCAAGGAATTCGGCAGCGACCTCAAGAAGCTGGGCCTGCCCGTGGAGCACGCCCCTCAGTCGTCGCAGCTCTTCAAGATCGGCTCGATGACCTACGAGGACATGAAGCAGTTCTCCGTCTGCATCGAGGAGGCGCTCTTCAAGCTGCCCGCCCTCCGGGAGCGGGCACTCACCTACAAAATGGAGGAGGTCCAGGTGACGGCCGTCGACGAGATCACTGTGGAACAGGACAGCGAGGGCAAGATCCTGAAGCAGATCGCCCGGGTGCGTCTCTTCTTCCTGGCTTTCCTCACCGGGATGCCGACCATCGAGCTGGGCGTGAACGACATGTGGCGACAGGGCAAGGAGGTGGTGGGTCGCCACGACATCATCCCAGTGGCCACCGAGGAGTGGATCCGCCTGGAGGCCGTCGAGTTCCACAGCGTTGTCAACCAGCAGGAGTACGAACGAACGCGCACCATCAAGTAAGTGTGAGTCCTTGAAACGTTTTCCTTGAAATAACACCACCAATCCCCTACAGATTCCAACCGCCTGATGCCAACTACATTGAACTGCTGCGCTTCCGCGTGCGTCCGCCCAAGAATCGCGAGCTTCCGCTCCAGCTGAAGGCCACCTGGTGCGTGACTGGCAACAAGGTGGAGCTCCGCGCTGACATCCTGGTGCCAGGCTTCACCTCCCGCAAGCTGGGCCAGATACCCTGTGAGGATGTGTCGGTGCGCTTCCCCATACCCGAGTGCTGGATCTATCTGTTCCGCGTGGAGAAGCACTTCAGGTGGGTTATCCCTTATCTGCTTAACAGGATTCCTTCTACTTAGACTTTTGATTTTCAATACAGATATGGTTCAGTCAAGTCTGCCCATCGACGAACGGGCAAGATCAAGGGCATCGAAAGGATCCTGGGAGCCGTGGACACCCTGCAGGAGTCTCTGATAGAAGTCACTTCCGGACAGGCCAAGTACGAGCATCATCATCGCGCCATCGTCTGGCGATGTCCTCGACTGCCCAAGGAGGGTCAGGGTGAGTTTGTTGACTGAAATATCCTTAAAAGAACTGCTGGATAACTTGTGACTTGGTTGTGTCCTTCTGGCAGGCGCCTATACCACTCACCAGCTGGTCTGCCGGATGGCCCTCACCTCGTACGATCAGATACCCAGCGAACTGGCGCCATACGCCTTCGTGGAATTCACGATGCCCGCCACGCAGGTCTCGCATACCACCGTGCGCTCAGTGAGTGTCCAGGACTCGGATGCGGATGAGCCGCCGGAGAAGTATGTCCGCTATTTGGCACGACACGAGTACAAGTGAGTATTGTTCTATATTTTGAGTTCCTATCCTCTTAAATTACCATCCCAATCCTATCTAATTTATTATATTTTTCGCTCAGAAGTACCGGATATTCATAGCTTTTTTTCCTTACTTCTTCCAGGGTTGGCATCGAGACCACGCACGGCGAGTCCACGAACGCGTATCTGGCGGCAACCAGGCCCATTCGGGAGGAGACGAGCACCTCGGCCCCCAAGCCGACTGCCTCTCCGGTCCCGCCCAGCGACTCGGACACGGACACCAACTAGGCTGGCTAATCCTGGACCAGGATTCACACGCAACCATGTGCGGATCCGCAACCGGGCTTTCTGTAGATATTCCTCCCTGCATGGTTCTACCCAATCGTTCTTGTTATATATACAGAAAAATTAGTTATGTCTGGGTCTAAATAATATACAAAACATAATATATATATGCATATATATAATATATATTTTCATGTGCGTCTGATGCAATTTATCCCCTCTAGCCTTTAGCCTTTAACCTTTAACCTTTAGCCTTTAGCGCCTCTCCCTCCCCCGAAACTCTTGGGCAGCGTGTTCTTCGACAAAAAACCAAACAAAGCAGTGAGAGTTAGGTAAAGATTAGTTGACAATAAAGTTAAGGGCAGCAGGAGCAAAAGGAGGAAGGAGGAAGGAGTAAGAGAAGCAGGATCAGGAGGATCAGGAGAAGCAGGAGGAGGAGGAGCAGCATAAGCCGCAGGAGGAGAGTGTAAAAAGCCAAAAGGAGAGAAGGATAGAGGCCATGACACGCCAGCGGAGATCCGATCCTTCGACATACATATATAAACCACGAAACTGCGTTACTTGTAGCCATAAATCACGTTAAAGTTAATCAATATCAGGCCCACAATCAGACTCAGACTCAGACTCAAAAATCATACATATTCATACACACTATATATTCTCTGATGTATTATGATGTAATCTGATGTAGTCTGATGTAAGCAATGACAAGCAATTTCATCGAGTGCTGCCGTTACCCCCCTTCCCTCCCTTAAAAAACAAAAACTAAGAATTAAAAAAAACTAGAAAAACTAACCTAAAAAGTAAAGAAACCAAAATGATTTCTTAAATCCCAGAAAAAGCTCAACTGGAGGGCAACGCACACACACTGCAAACAAAAAGTACTTAATACACTGGAATTTGAGAAAAAAAAACTATGCTATCCATCAGATACACTGTAAGCTTTACGTATACCATTGATTTAATGATAAATTTAGAAAAAAAAAACAGAAAAAATTCATGGAACCGGAAACGGAAACTGAAGCGAAAACGAAGACGGAAACGTCAGCGGCGACGGCAACGGCAACGGCACCGGAAACGGAAATGCATATTCAAATGTTATTGTTGTGAATCAAATTAAATTATATTCAATCTATGGTAAACAAAAATAAAAACATTAACAAATAAAATATAAAAAAACATGAGACAAAATCCATATAGAAAAATCATACTTTGTTGAAGCGAAAACTAAAAACTAAAAACAAAAAACAAAAAACTAAAAACAAAAAACTGAAAACTAAAGTTAAAACCTAAAAAAATATTTCTCAACTATATGCCAGATGTATTGATTGATTAATTGATTGATTGATTGAGTTTACTAGACAAGAATTGCATAAATAGATTTGTTAATTGAGTGTTAAATGAATATATTCTATGATCCTATGATCCCCCCTATGATCTCCCCAAAGCTTGCCTCTGTTCGATTTTCGAAAATCCAAAAATTAAAAAATATACAACAGGAATATATATTTAAAGCCCATTCAAAATCCATTCCGATCATTCAAATATATATATAAACGACTCTAGATGGAATCACGATTCAATGATAATAGTAAATTATGTATATTGTAACCCTAAGAGCCCTTCATCATATTGATATATGGTATATATATATATATATTGTATGTTACATTATTTACCTATGTTTAATTCTACATAAACTATTATATATCGTCTACAACATATTATGTATTCTATGTACAATAAAAAAACAGAAAAAGATAAATCCAAACCCCAGCAAGAGACCGATCGGTTGACAAACAACACACTCTCACATGTTATATATATACGAAATATATATTATAATTATACATAAGGCGATGGCCCCTGCCGTTGGCGCTATATATACAGCCGATTCGGTTTCGGATCGAGCCCTATATATATAGCCTGCAGTCGGGGCTGTCGCCGTTATACAAATATGCGGCGCAAGCCAAATGGTATTATCCGATCAACTAAATAAAATATAATGAATTATTACGAACCGAAACAAAGCAAACAAAACGCATTACGATGGAAACATTAACTAGTCAAATGAGAAAATAAATATTGAAATGACAAATATTAAGCAATGTTAAATGTTTTTTGATTTAAGGGCTTTTTAAGGGCAGAGGGTTTTGGAACTCCTTTCTGGGCAACTTTTAACCCGATTAAAGAAGGGTTTCTTTCAATAGAAAGAACATAATGATTGGTATATTGATACCCGGTATTTAGTCTTATTCCTTTCTATTGAAAGTTCTTTTTAATTTAGTTCGGAATACTTTTTTTTTACTTTTATTTTCGTTTAGAACTTTTCCTAAACATGTTTTTGAGTTCTTAAAAGTCTCTTTGCCTTAAAGAGTAGTTTTTATTGGGTCTTAAGGTTCATGAAGATAACTTAATTAACATCCTTGGAAACTAAAGAAGATTCCCAAGGTTCTTAATAGAAATAATTTAACTTTAAAAGCAGAACTATTATTAAATTTCTAATTGTTTTTGACAAACCTACCAAATGCCCGAGTCGAAAAGTTACCCAAGTTTAGTTTTAAAGAAAAGTAAATACGTTTGTATTCCAGAAAGTTGCAAGACAACTTGCCACATGGGGCAAGGGGAATGGGTTTTTGGCACAACTCGGTGACCCAATGTGGGCTTGCCCTTGGCTTCATTTATCATAAAGAAATGCCGCTGCCGTTGCCGTTGCCGTTGCAGTTGCAGGATGTCTTTTTGCAACATTTTATTACAACTTGGCCATAATTTGATACACATGACCCAGCATCCCACCTCCCCCTCGTTTTGTGGCGGCCTCCTTGCAGCTTCAGGCCATTTATCATTAGCCAGGATCCGAGATATAGAAACCAGTGCTCCGAATCTAGAGTCCTGGATCCTGAATCGTGAATCCTGGAGCCAGCAGCCAGGACTGCTGCAATCAGGACACACATGTGCACAGCGGAGATTTGGCCATGAAGTCCTCATAAAATATTATGTTCAACTTTTGCGCTGTGTTTTGTGTTTTGCCACTTAGATCCTTCTTTTTGTTTTTCTTTTTTTTTTTTAGCCAGGATATGTGAGGGTCCTGGGGGAGGATATGGGAAGGAGCAGCGGCTGACGTGACTGGCTTTTGAGTGGCCGGAGTGTAAGCCACAGAGCTCAGGCAGTCAAATAAATCTGATTCTTTTCCTCAGCCATTCAAATCGTGCCACGCCTTATCTCTCCTTGGCTTTTTCCCCCTTTTTCCATCCCAGCTGATTTTTTTTCTCTAATTTTTTCTTATATTTCTGGTCGGCCTTTTCAGGCAGGACCTCTTGTGTGGCACCTGTTCTTGGCCTAATGAGTTTGCCTCCTCAAGCCTCAATCCTCAGTCCTCAATCCTCAATCCGCTCGGACACGTGATGAAAATATCCTGTCAGCAAATTGATGCCTGACAGATCTGACCGCCAAATTGTGTCTGCCATCTGGCGGTTTCTGCAATCCACTGAAAATAAAACTATATACAAAAATTATTTAGATAATTTACGAGACTTGAAAGGCATAAGCTTCCAGCTTAAAAAGAGTTTTCGTTTAAAAAATCCCAGGACTCTTAAGACTTAAGTAAATTAAGTAAAACCAATTTCGGATTGAAAAGGATTTTTTTCTTAAGAAAAATAGTTAAATTTCTTGCTTCAAAATGAGAAAAACTTTTTATTGAAGTTTCCTTCTCAATTGTCTCGAAAAATATTTATTTTCACACAGGATAGTTCATGTCCTTTTTACTCTGTACACCCCTTGGCCACTTGAGCATTGGTCCTGCACGTCCTGGGGTCCTTTGTTATATCCTTTAGACATACGAGCATGTGGCAGATCCTGGCGGCAAACACGTGTCCCCTGCCATGCCATACTCTGTGGCAGCCACAAATATGAATCAATAAATGAGCTGAATAAATGACACAAGCTGTCGAAATGAAATCAACTTGTTTACGAATATGAGATTTTGACATCTGGCTTTCTTTTGGCTTTCTCTCCATCCACTTCCTCTCCTTTTTTCTGGCCAAAACCCCTTTGGCCATATCGTTGAATAATATTGAAAACGATTGACTAAGTCCTTCCCTTTTCAAGCATTTCAATTGCAAATTTAATCGAAAGATAAGCCGCAAAAAATTGAATTAATTTCTTTGTACCTTTTTTTTTTCTTGTGGCTATATTTTAAGAGAAATCCCTGGATCTTGGCCAAAATCCGAGACAGAAAAAGGAAGCAGCCGTCATAAAGCGAAACTGAAACTAAGCTGAAAAGGATATCAAAAGAAAAAAAGGATATCCGTTGGCCAGAAGCCAATGACAACAACTAATTACTGGATGAGAATAAATTTTGAATAAACATTAAAATCAAATCAATCATTTCTTATTCTTATTTTTGTTTCAAAAGGAACTCTGCTACATTGTGTGTGGCAAGGACATTGTTGCAGGGTTGTTGTTGAGGATCTGCGGTTATATTTGGCCAGTTTATAGGCGGTCATAACACACATAATGGTCCAAGCCAAGAGTGGCTCAGATGTCTGGCCAGGGACCTGGGCCAAAGTGTTGGCCAACACACCTGCTGGCCATAAAATCCGAACGGGACGACGCCAACGCATAAACCATCCGCATCCGAATCCGAATCCGGAACCGAATGGCCTGAAAGGATGGCAGCTGCTCACATAATTATGCAAGGACGAAAAGGAGCGAAAAGGACCTGGCCCAAGACAAATTGGCATAATGAAAACAGCTGGGGCCGAGAGGGCTAAAAAGCTAAGGCCAAATGCAAATGGCCAAAATGTCGCGTTGTTCCTCCACATTTCACTTGTCGCCTTCTGTGTCCTGTGGCCTCCATTTCTCAGTATCCTGTATTCCAGATCCTGTTTCCTGTTCCGTGTATCCACTATCCTGTATCCTGTATCCGGCATCCTGCATTCTGTATTTCGTTTTCCAAATTTGAATTTTGAATAGCCCTTTTTCCGTTTGTCCCAAACACGTCTACCCACATATGTGCCCATTCAGACGGCCATTCAGACATCCAACCAGGGCTGCATAAATTTCCAGCGCACACACACACACATCCACATCCACGCAGGACCTTCAAGGACCTGCTGCCTGCTCGGCGATATCACTTCGAATTAGCATAGAAAACTGCAAATTTGAATTATGGCCAGCGGCGAGAAGCGATGCGGCGCGGCGCAGCGGCAACAACTGCCACAAGAATGCCAGGACCTCCAAGTGCTGCAGGACTTTCAAGGATCAAGGATACACAGCAGCTGTTTTCCTATTCAACAAAAAGCATAAAAGTCCCTAACCAAATAACTAGAATTATAAACTCTCTTCAGATCTTTAAACTAAAAAGTGTTTTCTAAGGATATTTGGAAACCTTTTCCGCTGCAAACATTTTGCATTTTTTAAGCTCTTCTCTGTTTTCTTTCTCTTTCTTGATTTTCCTTATGCTTTTCCTCACTCTCTGGTCGTCCTTTTCACCAGTTTTCCTTTATCCTTTTTCCAATTTGCATCTGCATATGGACATGTTCGCCATTGAACTCTGACCACTCTGGCGCAAATGCATTTTCCAGGAAGGACACCAGGGATGGGATACCCAGGACTCGCAGGAGTCTATAGAAGGAAAATCCAAGGCAGGGCACAGCGCATCCTGGCGAGTCTAATGCGACTAATAGATCCTTGTTTGCCGAAAAGTTTGCGGCACCCACTTTGCCTTGTTTGCTCCTGTCTTTGGGTTCTTTACGGTCCTTCTCTCTAGCTCCTCGGCTCCTGCTTCTGCTCCTGCTCCTGCTCCTGCTCCTGCTCCTGCCTAGTCCTTGCCTACTCCTTGGCAAATACGTAATCAGTGGAATTTTCATGCGCATTTTTCTTTCGACTCGTCTCGGCAAACAAACGCCGCTTTGAGCTGACGCTCCACTCCAAATACGTTGCTCAATTTCCATAAACACGTGAGCAAATAGCACGTGTGCCCAGGACCTGGGCCCAGGACCCCCACTCACTAGGCAAAAGGACTCGGGATTCGGGAATCGGCACTTGGGATGTGGGACATGGCAATTGGCACTCCTTGGAAGCGTCAAATCTTTCCCCAAAAATTGTGACACCAAAAAAAGTGATTCCTTGGAAAGGTTTTGGTAAGTTTTGGGCTTCAAAATGCTTGTAAAAAATTATTTATTTATGTATTTAAATTTAATGAAATCCCTAAAATAATTAATAAAAAAACCCCTATTTTTTCATTGTGTAAATGAAAGATCCTTGCAGGTTGTCCTTTAAACGGCATTTGTTAACTATTGCCGACATTTGCTTGCCAAGGTGGGTGATGGCGCCACCCACTAAGGCGCCCCCCTAGGACCCTTTCCCCCGTCTCCGGAGACACCCTGACACCCCCCTGATTCCTCAAACATCTTCGATATTTGAGTTTCGGCGCTGTAAAATGCGTCCAAATTGATTTTTATTTATATTTCAGAGGAAAAACTTTTGTGCAGCTGTTGGGCTTGTTGTTTTTCTTAAGTTTTTTTTTCTGTTTTTTTTTTTTTTGTTTTATGTCTGTTTTTGTTTTGTTTTTTTTTTTGTTGCTGTTGTTTCTGTTGTTTGCTGGGTTGAACTTGCAGCTGCGACAAAGTTGCGAATACGACCCGTCAATATTTCATTACGGGCTTCTCTTCATACAACTTCGATTTAGCCATTCAAGGGGAAAGAAAAAGCAAACAACTTACGGAAAAAAATTGCCTCGAAGGATGTTTATGTATATATATATCCTTGTATGTGGGTTAAATCGTTAAATCTTTATTAAGGTGGCACTTAATTCAATTAAATAATCAAAAGGTCAAAGGGCTAAACCAAAGAAAGTGCCTTGGAATGTTTGAGTTTCTCAATAAAACTAAAAGATTTTTTCTAAATAATAAATCTTCTTTGTCTTTTGAATATAAAAAACCTTAAATTCCCTTCCAATTTCCTTCTCCAAAAAAAAAAAAACAAACATATTTTCTATATATAATATTTTCTTTATTGAAGTTCACCTTAGAGTATATATATTTATTTTATTTTCCGATTCATAGATTCAATCAGGTAGCAAAATTTATTTATGATTACCAGAGCTTTGTTTTCCTTCGACTTAAGCCCAAAACATTGATTGATTCAGCCAAAGGCCAAATGTCTCAAATATGGCTCAAATATTTCACGTTCTCGAAGTGAAAGCCAAATAAATTACAGGCATGTTAAAAATATATAGAACGAAGGAGTATTTTCTCTATTTGTAGTTTATTATTTATCATCTCTGAGAACGAAAACCTTTCAACCATCTCGGATTTGAATCTCGAATATCGCTTTTGTGGTTTATAAAAAATTATAACAAATATCGGTAATTGAATCTGTGCGATATGCGGTTTATGGCATTATGTTATGTAATTAGAGGCAGCTGAAAATATAGCACTGAGAAAAATAATCAATGCTCGACTCTAGTAATATCTTTATTTCATCCATCATTTTGAATGACTTATCAAAGGTTTCAAAAGCGATCACAGAACTATCTTAAAATGATTCCTCTCAATTCCCCTATTTCGATTCAATTTTTTCCTCTGCATTAAACCCGTCTAGTTCCTCAAATCCCACAGCTTTTGATCGTTTCCAGAGCTCTTGGGAATTTCATTTCGCGATGGAACGTTGGACGAATCGCGTGGCTGTGGTTACCGGAGCCAGTTCGGGCATTGGAGCAGAGCTGGCCCGGAAACTGGTAGCCGCCGGATTGGTGGTGGTGGCTCTGGCCCGTCGCCTGGATCGTTTGGAGCAACTGCGTCAGGATCTGACGGAGGAGGAGCAGCGGGAACGTCTCCATATCCGGCAATGCGATGTCACGGACGTGGAAGCCGTCAATGGCGTCTTTGACTCCATCAAAACGGAGCTGGGCGGGGTGGACATCCTGGTGAATAATGCTGGAAAGCTGTCCGGGGGGCAGCTGCTCACCATGCCCCTGGATATCGTGCAACAGGTTCTGCAAACCAATGTAATGGGCGTGGTCCACTGCACCCAACGAGCCTTTGAATCCCTGCGGGAGAGAGGAGTCACTGGCCATGTGGTGCTCATCAACAGCATCGTGGGTCACTATCTGTTCAATCCTCTTCCCGGTAGCCAGCAGGAGCTCAACATGTATCCTGCCACCAAGCACGCCCTCACCGCCCTCACGGAGCTCTTCCGGCAGGAGTTGCGCGACTTCAAGACCCAGGTCAAGGTCACGGTGGGTATTTTTGAGAGTTTTTTTTAACACTTTGTAGATCTCATAAATCTTTTCGATATATTTTTGGGATAAAGAGGAGTCAGTCTATAAAGTTTAATAGAAGAAAGACCTTAGCCTAGCATACTAATTGAAACCTTCTTTTAATCATTAACTAAAAGCTATAAAGAGTCTAAATGTAAAAGTTTATTACTCAGTTTAACGATCTCTACTTTTAACGATTCTTCCCTAACTGCTTGACTAAATAGAAACCCATTAATAATCCCTAAAAACCAGTGATTTATATACCCTGTAAACTATATCCTCTTCTCTTAGAGCATCAGTCCTGGCCTGGTGGACACGGAACTGGTGCCGCAGGCCTACAAATCGCTTCCCATGCTGCAGGCCGAGGACGTGGCAAATGCGATAATGTACGCCCTGGCCACGCCTCCGCATGTTCAGGTGCACGAACTGACCATCAAGCCAATGGGCGAACCCTTCTGAAACGCGGGTCCTGAAAGGCAGGGCCGAAGGACACCCCGCAATTCCTTCGCCTGCCAGGCACTTGCCACTTTCAAGTGGCAAGTTTTTTTTTTTTTACTTTTTTTTTGCATTTTTGAATTCATAAAACATTACGACACACAAGCTGTTGGGCCAAGAGCACTTCTAACTGAATAATTTCTGCGACTGGAAAAGGGCTAAATGCACTGAGAGAAAGGTTGTCGTGTAGGAGGGACAATACTTAACCATTAACTGGTGAGAGGAAATTGCCTAAAATATGTATTTAAATTCATAAATATAATAAAAATGTTATCCAACTCTTAAATTTCTGTTAAATTGTTTATAAAAACGTTTAACCTTTGAAATATATCTGAAACCCTTTTTATTTTTGATAAGAAACCCGAGACAGAGCCCGAGCCAGAGCATATCAAATTCTAATTAATGAAATCTTTTCTATTTTTATCGATTTGTTTGTATACAAAAACTGTTTTTTTTTGCACAAATAAAAAATGATTTATGATACGGAAGCCTCTATATTGGGATTGTTATTATTTCTGTGATCCGTTAAGAAACGTCTCAATTACCTCCATAAATGTTAGCTGCGATACAAAAACCATAAAAATTTATTCAATTATTCAAATCACGTGTGAACTGCGCGCTTGGGCGGGTCAGTGTTTGTTTTTTTTTGCCATTTTTTTAATAATTAATTTGCATGGCAGGCTGTTGGCTGTTGGCTGTTGGTTGTTGGCTTTTGGCTATATATAAAGCATTGGCCAAGTTCTGGGCCAAGTCAGTTGTGCTTTTCAATTTGCTAAGAATTCAAATCTAGAGAGAATCATCCAATGGATCGCTGGCAGGATCGAGTGGCTGTGGTGACGGGTGCCAGTTCCGGGATCGGAGCTGCCGTGGCCCGGAAGTTGGTCGAGTCGGGAATGGTGGTGGTGGGTCTGGCCAGGCGGGTGGAGCGCATGGAAGGTATCAAGGAGCAACTGCCGCCGGATCAGCAGGCCCGCTTCCATGCCATTCATTGCGATGTCGCGGACCTGGACTCGATAACGGCCGCCTTCGGTTGGATCGAGGACCAGCTGGGGGGATGTGACATTTTGGTCAATAATGCCGGCTGCCTTTTCCCGGGCCAGTTGCTGACCCTCGACGTGGAGCATCTGCAGCAGACGGTCAATGTGAATCTGATGGGCGTGCTCCATTGCACCAGGCGCGCCTTTCGCTCGATGCAGCAGCGGGAGGTGGCAGGACACATCGTCCTGCTGAACAGCCTGACCGCCGAGTCGATCATCAATCCGCCCGGCGACGAGCTGCAGGTCCTCAACATGTATCCTTTGACCAAGCACGGCATCAAGGCCATGCTGGAGGTCCTGCGCCAGGAGTTGCGAGGCTTTAAGACCAAAATCAAGGTTACGGTGAGTCGTCAAATGTTTTTGGGAAAGAAAATAACATTGGCTTATGATAAATTTCACAAAATTTTATACACATTTTATTATTTACTGAATTACTTTATAGTTTTCTTTATTGGAACCTTAAATATTTTCAAAAATACTTTAAATAATTTAAAAAAATTGAAACTTGAAATAGTTTTTTAGGCAACAGTGCGTATGAGTAATATTTATTAAGATTTTTTTGGAAATTAATTGAAAACTCTTTAAGATTCTTTAAGAAGAGGTTTGGAAAACTATTAAGCAAAGTATATTACTAAAAAACCTATTTTTCGACTTTAAAGTAAGCAACCTACATGGCGAATGAGTTATTTAAATATCACGTATACGCCATGTTAGCTTTTGAGAGCTAAAAAATCGTGTTAAAACCTATAGTTTGAAAATTTAATTAAAGAAAAATGATAGAAAATCATAAAATACGAAAGAGGATTATGTTTTCGTAATTATTTACGAAAAGTCAACAGGGCGTATGAGTAATATTTTTTTTAAATATCTTTAAAAATTCACAAAAAATCTTAAAACTTTTGCTATAAAAGGTTATTAATTCACATTTTTTACTTCCCCAAGAGCATAAGTCCTGGTGTGACCGATACGGAGATCCTGCCCGGAGGCTACGGAATCCTGCCCATGCTCAGTCCGGACGACGTCGCCGACGGGATCCTCTACGCCCTGGCCACGCCCCCCCACGTACAGGTCCATCAGCTGACCCTGAAGCCGCTGGGCGAACCCTTTTAGCTGCAGATCACATATCGAGCGAAAAAAAATATAAATAAACTTCTGTAGCAATGTGGGAAATTATGCTTTCTCTTTATTTGAAAATAACTTGCGAATTTCGGTTGGCAGGCATGTCACTTGCGGCATCAGCCAGGAATGCTGAAAAAAATACGAAAATAAGTTAACATTAGTCTGACAAGCTGGCTGAGAAGGATGGGGATGAGGATGAGGATGAGGATGAGGCGGCGGTGCAGGACTCGTTACAGGTGACGCTTTCTCCTTTGCATTCGCATCCCGCGCGTCGCGGCAACGGGGACGCTCTCTGACAATATTGAAAGCGTACGCGTTTGACACAAAATGTAATATAGTCGCAGCAACACACACCCACACACACACACACACACACACACAGAAACATGCAAGGACTCTACTAATACATCCACAAAAAGTTCACACAGAGGTGGCGAAAAAAAGGAGGCGGCAAAAACTGGAGTCAGCTTTATGCCAAAGCAGCTGCCACTGAAAGGCACTTGGAGAAAAACTTTAAAGATGTCAAAGTTAAGAAAAAGACTTTCATTTTCAAGGGATTAAAATAAAGAAGCTTTGCAATAATTTAAAAAATAATAGGGGTTTATTATTTAACCAGTATTTAGTGTCCAAATGTGTGTCGGAAATTGGGGAAACTTTTTTTTTATATTTTCTTAATAAGGGAAGGAAAGTTTCTTCGGTACTTCCCTTAGTATTTATTTTTCAGTGCACCTCTCGGTGTCCCTGCATTTTGCATTTCATTTCGCAGGACTCCCAGCTCCTTTTTTCTTCCCCACTAACTTTTTTGTATCCTTTTTTTTCTGTTGTAGAAGAGCACACATGGCGAACTCCAGAGACGGGACGCGGCGAGGCGCCTCCAGCTTGGGTTAAGACGGAGTCAGACAACTTTTATGACTTGGTTGCAAGCAGAAGAGGCAGCAGTAATGGTGATGCTTATGCTTATGCTTATAGCTGCAACAACAGCAACAACGGCAACATCGAACTTCGTTTCGCGTCACTCGCGTCACGCCAGGTTGTCAATGTTGCATATAAACACGGCGATGTCAATGTTGCACGAATGTTGGTGCTGCCACTGCCACTTGCTGTTGTTGCTGTTTGCTATTGCTGTTGCTGTTGCAATATTGCTGGAAGGAGCAGCTCGCTGGCTTGTCTATTTCAGTGGCAGCATTTCTTTGCAACGAGGCAGGAATAGAGCTAATAATGTCGCGGCTCCTTGTTGTTCCTGCCTGGATATTTCTGCATCCTTTTCGGTTATCCTGCCACTTGAACCTGTCGTCTACCACCGAGGAAATCCGCACACAAAAATATGCTTTACATACAATTTATTTAAGGCAAAAAAAAGGAAAACGTCCCAGCCCTCGGGCTACATATTTAAAAACAAATTAGAAGCTGTCCACTAATAAGTGCCACACAACTAACAGCCCGCCTCTGGATATTTTATATTTTTTTCCGCCAACTGCCCTCCCAAGTTTTCTTTTTCTTCTTTTTGGCCAGAGGCTGGTTGGGAACAAGAAGGCGAAGGCGAAGGCTCACAGAAAAGGCCAAGGGAGAAAGTTAAAGTGTCGAGAGCAAAAAAAAATTCTTTCCGTTGCCACAAAGGGCGCAGAGCTGGAAGCTGGTAGCTGGAAGCTGAAAGAAAAGCGAGGAACCGAAAGGAGACCCGGCAGAAGCTGCATCTGAATCTCGAGGGCACTTTAAGGCGTGACCGTGAAGAGGAAACGGAAATGGAACATGAACGGAAATGGCCACCTCAGATGCTTGGACTTGGCTTTCAATGCCTGTGCTATTCCCGTTCTACCATCGAAGGTCAAGGATATTGGCCAGGATATTTACTATGAAAAATTATGAAAATTACCTTAAAGTTTTTGTTGGACAAAGCCCTGGTCATGACCACTTTCTATTAAATATTCAAATTCAAATTCAACCAAAGCCCAAAGGACACTCAAGAGCTCCCGACACCTGGAGGTGGTGGCTGAAGGTCCTGGAATTTGATCAAATTTTCTGCAGCCAACTTCTGGGCGCCAGCTTGGAATTTGCATTAAAATTAGACAACCCCGGCGTCCTATTACGCTAATCATATGCCATCTCGTTCTATGCCACATCAGCTATCTCTTTCTTCTCTGTCTTTGGTGGCAACCACTTTTTAGTTAATTTGTTGATACTTTTGCTGGAATTTTGCCTTTTCCGTTGGGGGCAAAGACTCTGGATTCTGATTGATTTGCCGCGACATTTTGACTTGTCACTCTGCCACGCCTACGTCCTGGCTTCTACCTCCTACCGCATCCCAGCCACACCCTGGCAAGGCTAATTAACATAATGCCAGCAGTTTTTAATAAGTTGCGGGTTGGTCTGGTAAAAACTGGAAACAGGTGCTTCGAATGCATTTGATTGCCCAATCCCAGTGTAGTTGCCTTTTAATTAAAACTTCAATTCAGGCCGAAGATGCAGACCCAGGACCTCTGACACCTCGCCCTCTCTCTCACCACCGCCACCACCCACACCCACACCCACACCCACACCCACACTTTTACCGCGAGTTTCTCTCGGGAAAATTTCAGCTGTGACTCAATCACGCGGCTCACATCTCTCCGGGAAAATCTAATTAAACAGCTTCGTGGGAACCCCCTAGAGGAGTGGCCACTGCGGGGGAGGAGTAGGAGGAGTGCCCCACGCAGCTCGAGGCTTCCAATCAAATTGTATCTGTATCTGTATCTCTATCTTATGGTATCTGTATCTGCATTTGCAATTTTCGCTGAAAATTCGTCTTTCCCACCACCTGTTGAGGGGAAAAATCATATATTATTTGGAAATACATTTCACATTTCAGTTAGAACAGAAATTTAGGAGATTTTAAAGTATTTTTAATTATTTATCGATCATTATTCATAAATATAAACAAAAAACTATCGAAACACAAATATAAGCCAAATTTCAAGCCGTTCTTAGGTAGTTACGCATCACTATCTTAGCTTACAATGTAAGCCTTAAATTAATCTCTCTTTTTTCATTCTCTCTTAAATCCCTACTTAATCCAAGGCGCCAGCTCCGAGGCTTTAAGAAGCGCATCTCTACCCCACTTCTCATCAAAGCCACGCTCTTGGCTTGCACGGATGCCATTACAAGCATGACGCCAGCTTAAGCGCTCTCGATCGGCTCTCTTGCATTCGTTACGCTCCCACCCACCCACAAGCCTTGCTTTGCTTAGGGCAGGTCGAGCTCAGCCGCCACTGCGGCTTTCAGTCTCTCTCTCAGTGTCAACGTGTAAGCAGTCCCCGCAGCGCCTGATCGCAGTTTCAGTTTACGGTTCCTAAGTTCTTATCTTCTTCTATAGTACCGTTTGTTACCTTAGTTTCTTATTCCATGCCATTGAAAGCTTCGCTTAACGAGCAGTTAACCATTTTTGTCGCGATTTAAAACGTTGTGAAAATGCGTAATAATTGAGATCGGCTTGTAGTAATGCTTTCCTTTCGTGTTAATGGGTATTTCTTACGGGACTTTCTTCTTTCTATTCCATTGGAATTTTGGATAATCATGCAGTGGAAAAAAAACTTTTGGTAAGTGACAACTTTTTATGTTAATATTAATGTGCTCTTAGTGCTTTTGAATAAATTTTTTATTTAAAAATATCAAGAAAATATTTTTATTTAATTTTCTTTGTTATAATTTAGAATTTAAAGAACATCAAGTTGTTAGCTTTTGTGTTTCCTTTTTGTTGGGCACATCTCCGGCTTTGTTTTCAGTGCCACTCCCGTTATTTTCCGTCCGCTGCTCTTGGCAATCCGCTCAACTTGCATAATTTCCGCCGGGCTTTCGCTGCTCTCGCTTTCCGCTTTTCCGTCATTTCGCTTCTTGCTTTCACCGCATTTCCATCTCGTTTTCGTTCTCGTTCTCGTTTTCGTTGTCAACTAATTATAAAGTTGAGAGCGGAAACATTTACAAAACATTTAGCGAAAAATGCACATTTTCCAGGAACGTGTTCGGACTCGGTAATAAGGGAGTTTCCTTTTTTCGCCCCAAAACTTCGCCCAACGAAATCAAAAGGCCAATACCAATTCGGCTCCCCTACCCTCGGAAGCTGATCCTGTCCTGTATGTCCTTGTCTCCGTCCTCATCCTCCTCCTCCGCATCCGCATCCACATCCTCATTCGTCCCGTCGTCCTGTCGCCAGCGACACGTAGAATGGCCAACGGGGCATGCAAATGCCTCCGTCCGGCGACCGCCGACCGCAAACGAGCTCTCCGGCTCTCCAGCTCTCCGGCTCTCATTCTTCTTCCTGCCCGCCATCACTCGCTCACTCTTCCTCTTCCACTCGCACTCCCCCTCTCACTTAGTCAGTCAAAAGCTCAGACCCGAAAAAAAGAACGAGACAGGCATATCCTGTTTCCCAGAACGATGCTCTATTTACTCTTTCTTTCTTTATAAACTCTTAAATGGAAAGTAAATGTTGAATTTAATTAAATACAAACATTTTTATTTGTATTTTAATATTAAATATTTAAAACTTACTTGGGAATATGTTAATTTTTTACATAAAAAAATATAAAAAACTTAATCCCAAAGTCCGTTAATCAGCTAATCAAGTCAAGCTTTAGTCCTTGGAGGGTAGGGAAGCTCCTGGTGAGGGCATTAAAATGCCTGTGAAGGAAGCAAGGACTAAGGAGTGGGTAGTGGGGGGCTGTGGCATGTGGCATGCGGCATGCGGCACGCGGTATGGGGAAGACGCAGCAGCGCCAGATAATAAATGTCAAGCCGGGTGAGACGTGGCCATTGTGGCTTATGGGCTTGCAACTTTTTAAACTTCATGCATTCCTGAATACGTAATCGTAATCTCTGCATATGCGTGCCACGCACTCCCGCCCGTTGCTCGCTGCTCGCTGCTCGTTGCTGCCCCATTTTGTTGAATTGCATCTTTTTTTTTTTTTTTTGTGCCTTTTTTATATATATTTTATTTTATCGCTGCTGCGGCAAGATAAGAGCAGCCCTGGAAGCAGTGGAAAAAGCTGCAACAGCGAATATTATGCAACTGCAGTTGCCACAAAATGATGCAACAGTTTTTTACAAAAATTTATTGCATGTTTCTGTTTCTTTTTAAATGTTCTGGCAACATGAAACTAATTAATAAATACATGTGGCATGCCCCTTGTCCTTTTTTTATCCTAATTCCATAAAATACAAAAAAAAAAAGCTCTTTACATATTTAACAATTTTTATCATCTGTTTTCTCTAATTTAGACCAAAACTATAAATATGAAAGCCACAGGATGAGCAAAAGGAAATATTAAAATAAAGAAAACTCTACTCCGACATAGGAAGCAGGATCAAGTGTCCTTCGTCGTCGCACTGCATCCGGAATATGCTCAATATTGAACGGAGATTTTGCAGGATTGTTGTGTCCTTTCGCGCGACGTGCCTGATTCCGAAAATCAGCAACAGGATGAGCGAGGCCACCGAAACGACAAAGGCACCCTGACTGGACAGAGTCCTCAGGATCAGGGATCGGCTCTCCCGTGCCTCCTCCCACATGTGGCACGACCCCACCGCCGTGCAGGTGACGATGGCGCCCATTAGGAGGCGGCCCCGGCATTTGCTCGGCTTCTCGGACGCCACCATCTCGCCGACACGTCGCTCGAAGGCTCGCAGGTCCTCTGCCGCAGGATCCGCCGCCTCGGGCATGTCCTGCCCTGCTGCTCTCGACCCAACTCCAATCCGTTTCGTCTCGTCCTTCCAAACAGGTTAGTTTTCCAAAAATTCCAGTCTTAATTCCACATTTTATTTCCAATTTTGCGCCTAAACACTGCAATTTCAATATTTTATTTATTAATTAACATAAATATTTTAACAAAAATTTAAGCTTTACTTGTCCGCAGGCGAAGCCCAAAGCAAAGTGAAAGTTTACGAAAAGGAACTGTGATTAGCACATTTTTATTAATATTTTGACTATTTTTAAACCGTTTTCTAAATGGAATACCATTTTGGAACCAGAACTTTGTTTTTCTTCAATCTGCATTCAAGGATTTAGAAAATCTAAGAACAACATTTTCGACCTATTTTTTTCGAATTTTTAAAGGATTTTTTTGCAAAAATCGTCTCAATCGAATTTTGTCGATTTTCCCTCACATTTTTATTAATATTTTGACTATTTTTAAACCGTTTTCTAAATGGAATACCATTTTGGAATCAGAACTTTGTTTTCCTTCGACCCTTATTCAAGAATTTCGAAAATCAAATCAAAAAAATTTTGACCCATTTTTCGAAAATTTTAAAAGGGGTACCATTATGAATTTTTCGAAAATTTGGATCCCTGTATTTTTGAGGCTTTTCTTCCCATTTTTTGTTAAAATTTTGACCAATTTTTATCCGATTTTGGAATGGTATACCATTTTGGAATCAGAACTTTATTTTCCGTCAATCTACATTGAAACTTTTGAAAACTGAAACAAAAAATTTTCGACCTATTTTTTGCGAATTTTGAAAGGGGTACCATCATGATTTTTTCGAAAATTGGGATCTCTGTAATTTTGGCATTTTCTCCACTTTTTTATAAATATTTTGGGTATTTTCTAACCGATTTTGGAGTGGAATACCATTTTGGAATCAGAACTTCAATCTGCGTCGATCTGCATTTAAGGATTTGGAAAATCGAACAAAAAAAATTTCGACCTATTTTTTCGAATTTTTGAAAGGGGTACCATCATGATTTTTTTCAAAATTCGGATCGGTGTAATTTTCGAGCTTTTCTTCCACATTTTTATGAATATTTTGGGTATTTTCCAACCGATTTTGGAGTGGAATATTATTTTGGAATCAGAACTTCAATCTTCTTAGATCTGCATCAAGAGATGCGAAAAATCTAACAAAAAAATTTTGGCTTATTTTTGGTATTTTTTGAAAGGGGTACCATCATGATTTTTTCGAAAATTGGGATTTCTGTAATTTTGGAGCCTTTTCTTCCACTTTTTTATAAATATTTTAAAAAGTTATAAACCGATTTGGAAACAGAATACCATTTTAGAAACAGAGCTTCATTTTCAATCAATGCATCAAAACTTTGACTCAAGAAATGTATTTTAAATTTTTTTGAAAATTTTGCCATGGAGGGCCTGAAAATACTGGGAAATGGGAATCGAATTAGTGGGAATTCGAGTTCCAAACGTAGAACCTTAGAGGATTTTATGATTATCTTTTGTTTATCCTGCGTCAGAATCGTCCTAGAAAGTATCGAAAAGGACTTTTATCAAAATTTTCTATTGAGTTTTGTAAATCTCTTAGTCGTCAAACTTTTATTAAATAATTTGATGAAAAAGTCTCGATTTGATATTGACGTGCTTTGGGGGACAAATTCCGGCTGTGTTGTTACAGTTTGAGTTGAATTTAATTCGTTTCTGGCTGCGGGTTATGGAATCCTTTTGAGCCGCAGCTTATTTGCATTGAAATGTTGTGGCAGCAAACAAAGCGACGTTTAACTTTTCAACTCAGCAGTCGATGTCCTGTCGGTCGAATCCCGACCGAGTCGGGGAAACGGAAATAACAGCAAATAAGAACAATACCAATTTGGCCATAATACGGCAACCGGTATTTTGCACCCATTAAATCTGTCAGCCAGAATCTGTGACGGTCGTGTTGACCAGAAATAGGACCAGGACTATGACCAGGACTACGACCAGGACTACGACCAGGGCACACAATAAAGTGGGTGTGTTGGGGGGAGGGGTTGATTTGGGGTTATTGCCACGCGGATTACCATTTGGTTTTCACCTACCTAGGGTGTCCTGCCGGGATTGTTATTAAACGACTATAAAATATACTACGTACAATTTCTGTCCATCCCGGGACACGGAAGTGCTGCTCAATCGGCCGGTACTGGTCGCTGGTAACTGGATTTCCAGCAATCCCATTGCCAATGCCATTTCTATTGCCCAAATACCATACCATTCCCATTACCATTCCCACTCCCGTTTCTGTTTCCCATTCCCACTCCCATTTCTGTTTCCCATTCCCATTCCCATTTCTATTCCCATTCCTATTTCCATTCCCCACATCCCACACATTCCAGTGGAATTCATTACAAAGCCCCTGACCATTTTATTCCGAAACGGAAGTGGATGTGGCGACATTATGTCTCCTTTAGAGATGGGTTATCCTTTGGAAAAGCAAAAACCATGATGTTTACACGGGTTAAAAATAGAGAAAACCTAAAACCAAATGTGAACCTCAGTTTTGTATCACAAGTATCAGTTATTAGTTCGTCCTGTATAGGATACTCGATAAAGTCGCATCCCTAGCGAGTCCTTTGAAGCGCGGCACAAGCGCTGACAATCCAGAGACATTACATTCTTTTCTATGTACATGTTATGCAATAAATAGTCCCCTTTTATAATAATCTAATGGCAATTGTGGGCGACAGTTCTCGTTGTCGCTTGTCTGCCACTACGCCAGCGTCGATTTCTACGACTACTCGAACGTAAATGGCACGGAAATTGTAGAGCGGAGGGCAGGGCAGTAGAGAAGCAGACACTGGACAAGGAAGGACCTCCCTCCCACTCTCACTCCCACTCCCACTCACTTTCCGACATCAAAGGCAGCCTCGCACTGCGACTCTACTAAAAATGGCAACGAAATTATGCAATTAGTGGCGTAATATGAAGCACTTTGCGGGTGTTGTGGGCGTTCTCGTTAATAAAGGTTCCCCTCTTCCGACTCTTTCCTTGACTTTCCCTTGACTTTTCCTTGGCGGAAAAAGTTTTCCTTTCTCAACCCCCCCCCCCATTTCACCCGAAATAAACTTGGCCCAGGACGATAACGATAATGAAGTCAGGGGGCACTCGGCCAAGGATATTCGGCCACAGATTTATAGATAATCTGCAAATGGCGAAAGCTTTATTGGCCATAATGTCAACTTAAGTTTGTAAACGGCTTTTAAATTTCATTGCTCCTTTATTTAAACAAGGACCTTAAATGATTTAACAACAGCAGGCATTAGGGCTCTGTCCAAGCTGTCTAATAAAACATAAACAAGTAATCGGAACAGACATTAGCTTTTACCTAACTATAAAATTTTATTCGAATGTTTTTTTAAAACGAGATTTAAATCAAATTTAATATGCAAGCGGAACGCAGGGGAAAGTGGAACAAAATGCAAGAAAATTGGAATAATGGAATTACGTTTCAATAATTTCTCTCCTCATTTATGGAATGGAACGAGTAAAATATGAATATTTGATTTCATTTTGCATTAACCTTTAACCCTTGGCTAGGACTAGAGGGGGAACTAGCAGCCGTGCAGCGAGCCAAGAAAATATCCTGCAACAGGGGCAAGGATATAGTGGCAATTTACGGTTCCTGCTCCTGCATTTCTTTCTCGTCTGCGATGGCTTTCTCCTTTCTCCTTTCTCTTTTCTCCTTACCTGTTTTCTGTTTCTTGTTTGTTTTTTTTGTTGTTTTCCCTATATGGGGGAGCCTCGGTTTTTTTTCGAGTGTGCTTCAGGTAGCGTGTAACCTTGGCGTCGCCTTGCTCCTTTTATTTTTGCTAATGCCGCTGCCGCAGTTGCTGCCTGCTTAACGGTTTGCTTTGCATGAAGCCAGTGGTTAGAGGGGGGGGGGGGCACAAGGGGCATAGGGACGCCGCAGCCACAGAGTCCCAGTGGTTGTCTGGGCTTAGGGGAGTGCGGTGGGGCTGGGGGGTTGGGTCCTGGCTGCCCCACCTCAGCCGTGCATGGGGGAGTGCGGCGTACAAATACTTGTCTTGTGAGTCGCAAGCCAGATAAGTGCACTGCAAGAAAAATCTACAACCAAAGGTGTGGTTTCTTAATGCTTTTTAAAGCCTTGCTTTTAGCTCTTAATCTTAATCTTAAATCTTAAAAAAAATCATGAAATTTAGGGTTTAAAAACATGTTTTTGTTCAGAAAACACTTTTTGATGCTTTTCTAGCTTTTTTTTGTTGTTCTTTTGCTTTTTTCCAATCACTCTCCTCTTAACTTATTAAGCTCTTTTTTATGTTTTTTCTCTCAGTGTACAATTAATTCGCTGTTGGCGAAAAAATGTCATAACATGAAGAGTGATATTCCACGCTCCAATTACGAGCAGTCGTGCCACAGCCTGAGCCAAAAGAAAAATGTGCATGCGGCTCTCTCTCTCTACATACACGATATACGACCATAAAGCAACACACACTCGTAAAGCCACGCCCACTTACAGAACGCCCAACCAGCATCAACCAGCATCACCACCCACCCAACCACTCTGTGCATGCATTTGCGCTTATGTAACCAATGTCATCGTTATTTTTAACTTAATTTACATGCTTAACTAAAGTTGTCAGAAAATTATGTTGACGCATGCAGCTTTCAATTATGTTGCATACACGAGAGGCCACGTCAACGTCTCCCCCCTGTTGTGGGTGGTTGCCTGGCAGAGAGATGCCGCGACAGAGCTGGGCAGGGCAACATGGCGTATGAATTTTGGTTTGACATGTGCACATCATATTATCATAATTGCGGCGGGCGTATGTACGTGAATAAACCAAATGAATGGCAGTCGATGCATGAATGAATGCGAACGAGTCCTGCGAGTCCTGCGAATCCTGTAGCGGATCCTGTGATTTGTATTCATTTGTATTGGCTTTTAACGCGCCATTTCCACTCGCTTGAAAACATGTAAAGTTTTTAAAAACAAACATAAAAACTTTCTCTAAAAAGTCCTTAAAATGTGAATACTTTCGAGAATATTCAAAGCCAGGCAAGAGATTTTTTTTTATTTCAATCATTATCCTTTAAAAAAAATAACGAAACAAACTTAATTTGACTTTGAATTTAATTAATATTACATAATTTATTCTCGGAAAAAAGGAAAACCTTTCTTTGGCTCCTTTGGCTCCTTTGGCTCACTAACTGCATTCTGTTAACAAATGATTCGACCTTCCGACCTTTCTGACCAAAAATACTTTCCGTTTCATTTGCACTCGACACACATTCATCTTAATGCTCCTTTTTTTATGTCTGTCTCTTATTTATATATTTACATTTATTTTTTCGGCGTTTTTTGTTTCGTTTTCGAAAGCAACGCGACAATTAAATTTAATAGCAACGCAATTAACTCTTAATTTCTATTTTGACTGAAATTTTTCTGCTTTCTTTTTATCCTTTTTTGCAGCAGCAGGAGCAGACCTATTGTCTTTGCCACTAAGCGGCAAATATTTTAGTTCTCCCCCGTCACGCCCACCTGAAAAAATGTGTGGCAAGAAAGGACAAACCGAAGGCGGAATACTCTAGAGGATGCGATGAGGTATGATAAGTGAATAAATTCTATTCTCTTAAAGAAACTTATAGGTTTTTCATAGGAACTTATAGATTATCTAATATCTAAAGGAAGGATAAAAGGAAAAACTGAAGGTCAAATGTTCTGGAGGATATGTTGAATATTTATACGAAAAGGTAAGTGAATGAATTCTATTCTTTTAATAAAACTTATAGGCTATAATATGTTGATTATATATTTGATATCTGAAGGAAGGAAAAATGAAGGATGTGATATATAATTATATACAAAGGTAAGTGGTTGAATTCTATTCTTTTAAAGAAAATTGTAGACTATAAGCTATTATAGAGATAATACCTAAATAAAGAACAGAAAGGACAACCCGACAAATCTGATCCAAATCCCTTTAACCTCTAACCTCTGTTAGGGTATCCCTAAAAAAAAAGAACAGAAAGCACATGGACAGGGCACTGCGACAGAGGTCATTTTATTAATTAACCAACAGGCGGCAAAGTTGCTCCCCACCGCCCTTTTTTTTTTTGTTTGGGGATTTTTAGCCCTCGCGGCACCTCTCAGGATCCTCCCATGGCGCAGGACTAAAATGTGCGGCAAATTGCGTGAATTATTCCTGCGTGTTTGTCTGTTTGTGTGGGATATCCTTTTTTTTGGGGTTGGGGGTGCAAAAGGTGTTGCTGGGCAAACAAGAGAGAATCCACGACCAGAACCAGAATCAGAACCAGGAGCAGGACCCCGACCAGAACCAGAACCAGAACCAGAAGCAGGACCAAATTGAAATGAAATGAAATGCCTGGGACCTCGCCGGTCGGCAACCCTTTGAATTACTTCATTAAATTTGCATATTAGGTGCGGATTTGGTTACATTTACCGCACTTTTTCATTTCCCTCTATTTTATTTTATTTTATTTTATTTTTTTGCCACTGTTTCTGTTTCTGTTGCGTTTTTTTTGCCCCTCTTCAGCTTGTAGCCAAATGTTTTCACATATTTTGGGCTTGGGCTTGGGTTTCTGTTCTTTTTTTTTTGTTCGCCCTACTCGTGGGCAACCCGCACAGATTGAATGAGAATAATGGGAATCCGCTTAATGGGCAGCCTGCGTCGGCGGCTAATGGACGTCATAAAGCGTCGAAGCCGAGAAGCTCCTCGTTGCGTCACTCAGGTGGGCAAAAAGTGTTGATCTGTTTGCCGTAAAGCGCCGAAAGCGGCTTAGTCGCTCAATTGTTAATTCAACTGTTGCCCCACAGCGTGGCATGAGGGAATGGTGGCATGGTGGCATGGTGGCATTGGGGTGTGGCATGCTGGCTGGTTGGGCATTCGCAGTGTCAACACTAGCAAAGGTTAAATTCCGACTTATCTTATTATTGTTTTTCAGTTGGAAAGGTTTCACAAAGGAAAAAGAAGTCTTGAATATAAGGGAATTTTATCTCTTAATTAATTGTATTAATAAGCGTTCAGGATTAAATTTGTCCTTAAAACATATAGTTTTCTTTTAACTTAATAATACAATTCGTATTGGTAATAAAAAACATAAATTTTGGCTTACACTTCGTATTAGTAATTTCCTAAAGACATCAAAATGTCCAACAGGTCGTATACGTAATTTTTAATGGCAACCAAAATGGCTTCCCTGTCGTATCCGCCATGTTGGAAAAAATTACTCATACGACCTGTTGGATAATACAATTTGTAAATATGACTGCTTTTAAGGGGAAAATAAAAATTTTATAAACTTTCCAACACAAACTCATTAAAAACACAAGAAATCATATAAAATTAACAAGACTTTTACAAGAAATATTTGCAGTTTAGGAAGAAATAATCCTTTTCGATTATCGTACCTACTAGTTTCCTTTATTTGAAACCATCTATAAAACCAAAAGAAAGTCCTTCTACGCCCACAACCCACCTGGCCTTAATTACAAGAAAGCTTAGCGTGATTCTGATTGCTCCCAGCAGACAAAGGCGAGGGCCTGTTGCTGTGACACTCGGCAATTTGGATTATCCGCCTGCCATGGCGATCAGTAAACATATACACGCATCCAGCACCTCTTGATCCTGTGCTAATGCCACTCTACTGTAGCTGCCACACCCCCTGATACAGTCCTGGCCCACCTCAGGCACCTGTTAAGTTCATGAGCCCCGCAATGGGGCCCAGACTAAGCGACACTGGCAACGTCATTATCGTGGCCATAATCATCCGGACGAGGGGGGAGGATTGGCGGCTGAATGGTTGGGAGGGTCCTGGCTGAGAGGGGGGGAAGTAGTGTGGCAAACAACTTTGCGACAGGTAGGTGGCAAGGGTGCGCGGCGCGGCACGGCGCGGCACGGCGCGGGGCCTAGACGGCGAAAAATTCAGCGATGTCGCCGCCCGCCCAATGCCATAAATTAGAAAGTGTCAGGTTCGTTACGTAAATTACCTGGCCCATAAAAAAGGCGCTAGAGGAGGCGTTGGTGGGCGTGGCCAACGCACCCACAATGGCAATAGGAAAAAGCCAACAACAATGCCAAACAAGAAACACTTGGAGAAATATTAAATAGAAATGCTTTAAAGATTTTGTTCTAGACTTTGAATACTCATTTTTTATGGACATTTTGAGCTTTTCTTGTAGGTATTTTTGGTAGTCGTTGTTGTCTTAGAAAAGGTATTTTATTTGGTATTTAATTGTGAGGCATTTCTCTCAGTGTAGCAACAACAGGGCAACACAGCGACAACGACAACGAATTAATGTCTTTTTATTTGCGCCTTGCGCGTCGAAAGGGCAAAAAGATTTGTCAAGGATATTTACGGCGTAGCGGCTAGTGGGCGTGGCCCGGCGTCTAGCGCGTTTTGCATACAAAGAAAAAGAGCGATAGAGATGGAGATACAAAATGAGAAAGAGATGAAGATAGAGATGGGGCACAAAAAAAGGAATATATATACATACGTATATATAAAGATGCTGACCCAGAAATAAAAATGAGATTAAGTGTGATTAACACGCGGCCGAGCTTAGATGACGCCGTCGTCTTTCTACTTTGCGAATCAGTGTGTGCACTGAGAGAAATTGGATTAAAATCGATAAATAGGTTTGAATTTTAAACCAAATGTTGATCCTTTTTTTAGTACTTTTTATCCTTTAATCTTTAATTATTTGTCTTAATTGGAATTAATTGGACTTTACTTTTGTTTTCAGTATCATAAACAAGAAAGAAAGTTCGAAAGGGAAGCCAGAAAAAATGGTTGGTGGCAGAAGACAAAGGACTGAACCACATTCCTTTCAGGGGTAGTGATAGGGGTAGGGGTAGGGGTTGGGGGGTGTGGCAGCATCATCTTCATTATAGCCATCGTGCATCTTTTGGTTGATTCACGCCGCGGATTTCAAGTGCCACGAAGGCAGCATCCAGAGGGGCAGGCAGGGTCACGGGCACAGGGTCAAGTAGGGCGCAAGGGGCAAGCGGCAAGGAGCACGGGGCAAGGGGCATGAGGCAAGGGGAAGTAATTTATTTAGTTACAACTTGATTTGCATAAAGCGAACATTTACTTTTTAATTAGGTGTAAAATTTATGCACTTCACTTTCAGTTTGGCGGCCATGGCTTTCTTAATTCCTTTCAACGGGTCAGTTGCTGCTTTTGACTGAAAGAGAAAGGTTTATCCAAAGAAAGAGATAGATACAGTGCGACTAGAAAGAGAGAGAGAGAGTTTCCTGTGTTCTTGAACTAAAGTAGTAAAAGTTTGTAGCTTATCGATGGCTCACAAGCTTTCGTCACTGAAATATTTGCCCTGGCTTCATAACACTTGTTTAAATTAACTTGCCAACTTAACAAGTACCCCCCCGCAAGAGCCTCCTTGAAGATTGTTGCCAAACTTGTTGCATACACTTCGCCGCAAATTGCAAAATTCATTCAAGTTCATTAAAATTTGTTAATATTTGATTCTGAAGCTGCACAACTTAATGAGCTTCTCACTTGGGAGATGCTCAGTAGTTGTGGGTAATTAGATTTTTGCTACTCGAATAGCTGCTTACCCCAAAATGTGGCAGTCCGAGTGCATGTGTTCATCATGTGGCAAGAATGAAACATATTCGTGGTGATTGCATTTGGCCCGATTTCGATTTCGATGCCATTTCGATTGCAATGCCGCCTCATCACGTTCTCGATACATTTGCCTCCTGCCACTTGCCGCATGCCGCATGCCCCGTGTAGCAGGTGGAAATACTTTGGCCGGGTAGTTAATCGGTTTGCTTGCAACGCCACCGACTTGCCTTTTTACTCTTCCTCCTCTGCCCCCCCCCCCCCCTCTATAGCCACAAAAAGGTGTTGCAAGTCCTGAAGTCCTGTGTAGTCCTGTATAGTCCTTTAGTCCTTTAGTCGTTCAGTCCTTTAGTCCTGTAGTCCTGTATTCCTGTATTCCGGGAGCAGTGAACGTGCCCGTGCCACAGGCCCACTTAATGCAACACACTGAGGTGCGATAAGGAATTTCTAGATTTCTTTTACTTCACACGCTCACTAACACATACGAGACTGATGTCCTTGCTAGACAGGGTGATCTTCTGTGGATGTTGGTCTTGATTAAGGAGGTTGGGTAAAGAATAATAGTTTCTAAAGGATACTCAGCCATCATTGGGCAGTAAAAAGGCCTTATTTTATGTTGGATCTAAAATATATATTGAATTTTAAGAACTTTAAATTAAATATATAGTTTCTTTAGAGAGCACCCTGTTCCGATTCGAATGCGTCTCAGATTTTATTTTCGTTTCCTTTATTCAGTGGCAACTTTTGTTGCCTTTTGTGTTGTTTGTGTGCGCATTTCAGTGGCAACAACTGTCAATCTTTCCGCTCCGCAGCTGAGGCAGATGATGCCTCCGGTGGGTTGAACCCACCTGGCCGTGCCCCCCTCTTAACGCCCCCTCTTTTCTCCTTTTTTTTCCGTTAGGTAAGCCGCCCCCGCCATGTGGTCGTGTGTTTTGATACACATATTGTATCGTTTTGTGGCACAACTTGGGACGGGCCAGGCCAGGCCGGGCGGGCACCGTACGTGAGCAGGTGGCAAGGCGGCAAGGTGGCAACGTGGCAAGGTGGTAGGCTGGGACTCAGTTCGGCATAAGTGCCTGTATGAAAAAGAAGTCGACATTTATTTGCGAGCATGTTGTAAATTGTAAATTACATTCCTAATCTTTGGAAGGCCGCTGACACTCGCACACACCCTAACTAACTACACTTGAAGGTGCACGATGGGCGGTGGGTGGTGGGTGGTACTGGGTACTGGGTATAACTTTCCACACCCACTTTGGCAAACACACACACTCCCATTTGAACATCTCCCAAATGACGCACAAATAGACAGGAGACGAGGCACAGGCACGCACTTTTGCTCATTTATGTTTTAAATTTCATTTCGAGACAATGGCGGCGGGTTGCAAAACAGGGGGCGGAGGCAGGGCTGGAGAGAGAAAAGCCAGAAAATTCGTGGCAAGGCGAGTCAAGTTAAGTAAAGTAATGCAAGGAGAGGAAAGTTACAATTTAGAATCCCAACTTGAGATGTCGTTGTGCTTAATGCTTTGGGGACTTTGTATTCCTTCGTCTTCTGCCTTTTGTCCTTGCCTTGATTTGTATTATAAGGATATATATGTATATGTTTAAATATATATATATATTTACATGCGTGGGTGGTTGAATGTCGCTTAAAAATCTGCTACAGTGACAATGTCACGTTTTGTGTTAATTTAATTACAAGAAACCATTTGTAAATATTTCGACGTGATTTGCAAAGCACGCATGCCGTCTTCTTCTGCCCCTGCCACTGCCACTGCCACGCCCAGTTGCTGAAAGTTGCCTGAAAATTATATATAATTTTGAAGCATTTTCATTTGCATTTGCAATTCATACGCCACACACACAGGAATAAAAGACTTCGCGCCGTTTGTTTGCCTACTTTTTGGGGCAACAGAAGAACAACCTCCCTTGGTTCCCGCCCTTGCTAGGAAACAATTTCCCTTTTGTTGCTGAGTCTGCAGCTTGCTGGGCAACATGTTGCCAGAGTCGGGAAACATGTTGCCGCAGCTGAATCTGTGAGTAAGGTCAGTTTTCTGTTAGATGAATATTTGATGCATTTATTAATTATCTTTTGAAATATTAATCATTGGGTTAAACGGAAAAAACTCTCAGTTCTCAGTTCTTGATTTCCATTAATAAAATAGGACAAAAAAGTGTACATAAATAATTCAAAATCAAATGATGTAACAAAGCCTTTCCCATCCTTGCCATATTTTGAGCTACAAATAAATCCACAACCAGAACAAAACCCTCTGCAATTAGAGGGCATTAGAGGAGTTCAATTTCCTATAAAATACAATTAGCATTGAGACATTGATACGCCGATATCCTGATATCCTGATATCCTGATACCCTGACAAATGGATATCCTGGGCTTGGGCTTGGGCTTCGGCTTGGTACGGGGGCCTGATGAAGTGACGGGACCCCCGAGGCTTACGAAAGTCACACGTGGCCCGAGTCAAAGTCGATGAATCAGAGACATAATTGCCTTGCAATTCTAAATGTACCTACTACATCTCTACAGATATATTGTATTCATCGCTCCCGCCTCCTGCCCTCCGGGGATTAGTCGTATGTTATGCAATTACTCATTTGGAGTGGGGTGGATGAGGTGGTAAGGAGGTAAGGAGGGGCCTCCCCGAGAGCCTGCCACACATTAAATGCCGCCATATGAAACTACCTAGAGTGCACTCTGGGTCGCCTCGCCTATTACTTCTGCTAATGGCGAGGAATTGCAGCAGCAACAGCAACAGCAACAGCAATTGCAATTGCAATTGCAATTTCTATTGCAGTGGCAGGGATTGCCGGTGGGCGGGGCCCAAACACTTGGGGCAATTTATTACTCATCCTTTTTTTGGGGCCAGGGAGGGGGCA
Source organism: Drosophila vallismaia (assembly GCA_035047325.1). Taxonomy (NCBI): domain Eukaryota; kingdom Metazoa; phylum Arthropoda; class Insecta; order Diptera; family Drosophilidae; genus Drosophila; species Drosophila vallismaia. The sequence goes on along the minus strand of JAWNPU010000025.1, from coordinate 4,934,155 downwards.
TCACCTCCTTGACAGGACTCTGCCACTGGCATTTTTCCACAACTAAAACTCAACTCGGCATAGAAAATCTTAAGGCACGTGAAACCTTGTTGTTTTTTTTATTTAAAAAGTTCAAGCATGCTGTTGTTTATCTTGGAACGCATTTTCTCAATCTTCTTCTGAAGTTCGATCTGATTTTGAGGTTGGGGATTGCCTGTTTCCTCGATTAGGACATCCGGTTCCAGGGGATCGATTTCATCGTCCGATACCATCATGGGGGGATCCTCGTACTCGCCGTCCTGATCCATAAAATCGAAATCCTCCTCGCTGGTTTCGAAGCACAAGTCCTTCATCAGTTCCTCTTCTCCATAGTAGTCCTTGTCCTGTTCCAGTTCCTCCTTCTTCTTCGCTTCCTGCTCATAATTCTTATCGGTTAGAAAGCGTTTCTTGAATTTCTCAATGGCAGTCTCTGGCTCCTTCTTCTTCGCTTCCTGCTCATAATTCTTATCGGTTAGAAAGCGTTTCTTGAATTTCTCAATGGCAGTCTCTGGCTTAGGAGAATCTTCTTCATCCGACAATATCATGGAGGGATTATCGGAATCCTCGGCAACGGCTTCATTCATGGAATTGGATGCTCCATCCTCCTCCTCGCTCGTCTCCAGGCACATATCCTCAACCTCAAGATTGTCATACTTCTTCTTCTTGGCAGGCACTTTCTTCTCCTCCTGCGCCTTGAATTGAATCCGGTCCACCTTCTGCGGAAATCTATCTGCAAACTTCTGCTTGCCCAAAGGTTTCTTATACTGCAAATCATGATGCTTGGCATAGAGAGTTGTGTCGGTGACTATGGACAGCATTAGGTTCTCCTCGGGAATGCTAACAGTCTTGAAATACGGAGGGCCCAGCTCTCCAGTTGTAGGCACATACTTCCAGCCATCCTTAATGCCAAGTTCGCGGAATTTCTCCAGAGTTAAGGTGGACTTGGAGGTCATCCAGCTATCCTGAACGATTATGCGGTGATTCATTTTGGTTGCTGCTCTTTTTTGTTCTTTCTGATTGAATGATTTCAGATTTCTGACCACCTCAATGCGACACTCGAGTCAAGGCCTGCTTGGTTTTTAGGCATAAAACACCAGAAATTAAACATCAGGTCACACTCTATCTGGTAGCTGGTAAATCAAAAGTTGTCTTTCTGGCTTGAATTGATTTTCTTGGTTTTCGTAATCAAAAGTTTTGTTCCCAAGGCGCGTTTACACTGATTTCCGTGCCACAACACACACACACACACACACACACACTCCCCCATACACACTTGGGGAAAATCTTAATTTTCTGGGCCAGGGGCGGTGGGTTTGGGGTAGTGTTAAAAGGGGTCGCGTCCTTGTCGTTTTTTGGTGGGGTGTAATAAATTTTTGTGTGTTACCAACACTCTGACAAATTAATTAAAATGATTGGCCTGCTTCTCTTCTCCCCTCTCCGACTCCTTGCCACACAGATGTCACGTTTATGTTGATAAGAAGACAGGGGGAGGCAGGGACTGGGTGGGTGGTTTGGGAGCTGGTTTGGGAGCTGGTTTGGGGAGCAACCTCGAACACTCGACATTGGCGACGTGTCGCTTGCAATTAGCAAAGTAAGCTTAATGTGGTTTCACTTGAATTACTTACGAGTGTCGCTGATGCGACAGCAAAAAGTGTGCCACTGCAAGTACAGTGAGCACTCGGCAGACACTAGCCAACCCACAGACTCATCAATTGCGACGTGCGACGTGCTGGCAAATGCAACTTCATTTATTTTACTCAAATTTCAAACTGCAACCGATGCACTTGCTTTTGGATTTGAAGAGACACGGCTAAGGGGTGGGGGTTAGATTCAAGGTGGCACTATGAGAGGGAGTCAGGTATATATGGGGTGTGGCATCGATTCCGTCTGGGCTCTTGGGAAAAATCCGGAAAAGTCATTTGGCTTCTCGGGTTTCTGAGAATCGCAATTTTTAGGGTTCGTCTGGCATGGCATTTCTCTGGGATTTTGAAAAAGAGACCAAGAAACTTTGGGTACACCTTTCGAAATTAGAAAACTTTCAAAACTCAAAACCCCAATAAATATCAAAAAGTATCCCAAAATTTCGTTGCATTTATCGATTTCCTTTTAGAGTTGCTCAAAATCGAACGATTTCCACAGCAACTCTGGGAAAACGGAAATGCTTCCTTTTTTTTCTCGGTCTCGCTCTCGCTTTGGAATGCAGGCAAAATGCAGAAGTAATCAGTGCAATTTGCTCACGCCCCTATCAGTTTTCGATCAGAGGCGTTAAAATTGTTAAAATGCAAATGACAAGTGGTAAGTGGTAAGTGGCAAGTGGCAAGCGGCAAGTGGCAAATGGAAAGTGCAAACAGAACTTGAGCGAAAGTTGAGCGAACTCATACTCGTAGGAGTACATGTATAAGAAATATATATGAAATGTGGCAGAAAGGACAGCCAGGACAGCCAGGACACCCCAAAGAGATCGAGGAGTTCTCTTCATTAAGGCGTTGTCTCCAAATAGGGGGAAAAAGAAAAGAAAAGTGGGCGTGCAGCAGCTCGCCAAAAACCGAACCAAATGAAACACGTAACGGGAAAAAGTTGTGTGTCCAAATTGCAAACGTGCAGGAGCGTTCCCAGACAGCCCCAGACGACGGGGAAGCTAAAAAAAAGGACGAAGCAGCCAGGATCCGGCCAGGAGAGTAGGAAAAGGGAGACATCTCCCGATGGAGCAGCAACGGTCTCTCTTTTGGGGCGTTTAAGAAAAATGTCTGCCCTTGTCGTGTGTCATTGTTGCTCTTGCATGCATAATGACAACAAAAAAAAAAGTAAAAAGGACAAAGGATACAGAGGGGATACAGAGGGGCAGGACTCTGGTCCCGACAAGGAGTTCACTTGGGCGACAATTAGAAGAATTTTCCCATTTTATTCGTTGCATGAGCGAGCTAAAAACTACGACAAATGAATGTAATTGTGTGTGACACTTTCGTTTTCCACTTACAGTACAACCAAGTACAGTGAAACACAGAGAACACAAAAAACGTTACCGTTAACAAAAGCAAATAATTTATTATGGTTGCGAGGGGGTCAGCTTTGGGTTGGGAAGCTCGCTTAAATTGATATAAAGGTCAAGAGTGTGCACGTGTGCTCGGTGTGGATTTAGCCCAGGAGTGATGGACCTGGAGGGAAACCCCTACATAGATCCCCTAGATCCCCATATCCTGCATTTCAATCCAACTACACCCCCCACCTGGATGTGGGCGGCTGATGAGCATAATGGCAGCCAGCAGGTAGCAGGGAGCAGTGAGCAGGGAGCAGCGAGGTCTGAAACGAGGCCACTTCGTTGCCCAACCTGAACTCCAGTGGCCTACCACGCACAGACATTCATTTTGGGGGCACACTGTACGAAAAGCCCCACGGGTCAACCCGGCAAAGTGCACACTCTATGAATATTTGATTCTCTTCGCGTTTTTTATTGGCGCAATAAACGAATAGCTTATAATAATAATGCATTTTAAATATGCATTTCATTTGCAGCCAAATTGTTTAATTTAAATGATTAATTTCGAGGAAAATGATTCGCCTTTGATTTGTTTTTTTTTTTTTTTTTAAAAAGAATAAATAAAATATATCCTTTACTGTTTGTTGGGTATTCAGAATGGAATCTTTAATAAATACTGGGAAAATAATGGGATTTTCTTTACAGATTTTCTCTCTGTGGAGACTTTGGCAGCGGGGGCAAGTTGGTTGGCTGAAACATGGACACGTGCAGCATTTGCAACTGGCGCTAGTCAAAAGTTTGCTCGGCCAAATTAAGTGTTCAACAGTTTGAGTGGCTTCTGGATTATGGGTCAAATCCTCACCTTACCCGGACTCGGCTCCACCGCCCACCTTGGATAGCTACTTAAATTATGTTTTCGGAGTTTAAATTCCAGGTGAGTTTAGTTTAGTTCAGTTGGCTTGATTATCCAAAACTTCCAAGCAAGTTCCAAGTAGCCTGTATCAACTTTAAGTCCAATAGGAAGTTTCTACCATTTCTATTCCTATTCCCATTCCTAAGCCGGTTTTGTGGCAGACATCAAAGCTTGCAATATACCTATGTTGCAATATGTAGAATATGTAGTCTATGGGGTTTTTGGCCAAAAATTTCCATCAACCGACCAGACGCTTTTGCATAATCACATCATAATCAGGAATATTAAGTGCGGTTTTTCATATATTTCCGTTGCATGATGCAAAGTGATTACCGCCGCAAAAGTAAACCTCAAATGTATGCAATTGCAAAATATTCAATGATAATTACACGCTCGTCTGCTCGTCTGCCCCTGGTTTCGATACCGATTATGATTATGATTATGATTATGACTCTGATTACACCGATAATTACAATGGGCAGAGACCCACCAATCTGTTTACAAAGGAGTGGAGTCATCATCATTACGAAAATGTCCGATTGTCTGTTTGTGTTGCCACTTTTGGCAATTAACTAATTGAGTTTCCGGTTTGCTTTAATGAACCAAACCAAAGATCCTGTTTCGAATAGACAAAACCATAATAAATAGGATGCAATAGTTTATTTAGTGTTTTTTATAGAACATATTATAATTTTGAAGTTTTGAAAACTGTTCCCAGTTGTGTTGTCTGACTGTTCTCAGGCAAGTTGTTTTTTTTTTTTATTTTTTGGCAGCAAGCTTGCTGCTGGCTTTTGTGAATGCAACAGCTGCCTATTTTCCATGTTACTTGATGTTGCTGATGTCGCTGCAGCTGTTGCAGTTGCAATTGCAATTGCAGATGCTCGATGGTAGATTGCAGATTGCAGATGAACTGCCCTCCCAGTTGATATATGACCAATGTTAGCTGGCTGGCATTTATTCGCACATCTCGCATGTGTACCTGCGACGGTCAGCGGAATTTTATTGAAATCGAAGTGGATATCGGGGATATCGGGGATATGGCAGGACAAGGCAGCTGCAGGCACAGGCACAGGCACTGGCACTGCAAAGCATCCGATTTGGGTTAATCTGAATGCGAATCTGAGGCGACGTTGTAAAAGTCATTCAGTCAGGAAGCAATAAAATCATTTTACGCCAATGCCATGAAAATGCTGAATTTGAATAAAGCTCGTACTGCTGCTGCTGCTGCTGCTGCTGTTCCTTTAGATCCTGACAGTCATCATCATCATCGTCAATGTCATCATTAGCATTATCATCATCTTCATCATGATGAAGGAGTTCTAAGGACAAGTGGGCGGACATTTTGCGGGTTTGGCCAGAACTTCGATGGCGTCTTGACTGCCTCGTTTCCTCGTTTCCTCGTCGAGAAACATTTTCTGCTGATGCAGCGACCAATGCGGCAGCACAGCTGGCGACAGCTCCTTTCGCAGGGCTCCTTGCAGGACGCTTCGCAGGACTCTGCGTCAATTATGCGAATGCGAATGTGTATGTGTTTTCCCATAGAATGCGAATGTGAATGCTCCTGTGTGGATTCTGGATGCTGGATTCTGGATTCTGGATTCTGGATTCCAGTCCAGTTGCAAAAGCGCGCACTTACGCAAAACGAGCTCTGGCTAATGCACAACGCATATTGGAGCAATTTTCAACGGAATGGTTATCCGTTTCGAACCTTCCAATCACTGAAAGAAATAAAAGAAAGAAAAACGGAGAAGAATAATGGATTATTGTCTTGAAAGTCTTTGAATTTTGGTTAAAGTTTTGATCGAACTGCTAGTGATTCCCTTCCAAAAATGTTTCTAGGGAAACATGCACCTACTTGAGTTTCCAAAAACGTTAATCAAGACCTAAAAAACAATAAAAAAAAATAACAGAATTTTGTTCCGAAAGCAATTTTTTTCCTCTGTGTAACTTTTATAACCTTAACTTTCATCTTACGTTCTAAGAAATCGTCCAGCTGACAGGACCAACGTCTTCGCCACTCTCTCACATACACAGTCCTGTGGCAATAAGCTCTGTCCATGTGTGTGTGTGTGCATGTCCTGGCCCGCCTTTCCGCCTTTCCGGCCCAAGCATTTTGCATTGCTCCATCGTCCTGCCATTCGTCCTGCAGACCTTTCCATGCCCCACTCTGTGTGTGTGTGTTTTACTTCCATTTTCATTGTTGTCAATTGCATTGCGAGGGGCATTGCGATGCCTTTGGCCACATTTTGAGTATCCTTTTGGCCGGCCAATGTGGAATGGAATGTTTGTGCTGGCCAAATGCATTCATTACGGATTGTATAACCACTGCCGGGGCCAGTCGGATTATTCTATAAGCCTCATATATCGGACGTGCATAGACCCGAAATTCGAAAGCTCAAACAAACAAGAACTTTGAAAGAGGCAGGACATCGAGGACATCGAGGACATCGAGGATACCCAAGAAATTGAAGCAAAACAAAGTGACACGCCCATTTGCCTTTGGATTAGGTCCGATCTTTTAGCCAGAGTGAAGAAAGTGCAAGTAGTTATAATTTGAGCCTTGCCACAAGGACCAACGGACCAACGGGCCACGGGGCGTATACGCAATATTTGTATACATCGAGGCTGTGTCCTCGAAGGACTCGTTGGACAAAGTGGCAAAAAGTTTTACTACCATTGCCGGTCTGTAATTGAACCTTTGCCGGATCCAATTGCACTTTGCTATTATAGAAGATTCATGCAAATCGAAGCATATTCGATACAGATGTGATTATAGAATATTTTCAGCTGCCACTTCTTGTAGACAAACAGGACGAGTCCGGCTAAGAAACATAGGCAATTGGATGTCCTTGCTAAAGGAATATTTTCTGCAAAAAGAGATAGATCAAAAAACACATTCCAAATACGTTAAAATTCATAATTAAATTAGCAAACTAAAAATATAAACTCTACTGGAATCCTTGACAGGACCTCCACTTTGCAAATAAATATGCAAAAAATTTGGTCAATTCCTATAATGCCCCTTGGTAAGTGTAGAAATATTACACATTTAGCATTCATTCGGAGTTTATTTGAAACATTTCCACTTTGTCTCACTCTCAGTTCTTTTGTGGCTTTTTATGGCCACAATTTACATGGCTCTCTGCTTTCATTTACAATATTTTCATATCCTTGCACACACACACACACACGTACACTCACACACTAGCAAACGGCAGACGGCAGACGGAGTTCCATGTAATTTGCCTTTACTTCGTTTTGCAGTTTCCGTTTCCGGTTTTGCATTTCGTTGTAACCCAAAACTTCATTGAAATTGTTTCATTTCATTTATCGTTTATACGTTTTCGGGGTGGCCAAAGGACCGAAAAAGGACAGCAGCCAGCAAGTGTCCTGCGATATATCCCTTATCGCATCATCATCCTGCCAACTGGCCAACTGGCCAACTGGTCTTGCATTATTTTTAGGTCCTTCGACTTGGCCGCTCATATTTCTTATTAACTATCAAATGGCATACAAAGGACATTCGACTACGGAGCAGGAAAGGTCCTTTGATTAGTGGCGGGGAAATTTATGCATTTCCATTTCTGGTCTGCTGGTAATTGGAAAATACAATAAATAAATTGGAGCGATTGATTGGATCGGATTTCAGTTGTAAATCGCTCTCGATTTTGATTGCTGTGCTGCTGCATTCATAAGATTTGCATAAAACTAAACGAATCTAAATATTTTCGTTTAATATACTCTGTCTCTTCCTTTTTTTTTGGAAATAATTTTAACTTCAAGCATCAACATGTTGCTTTTGTGTTTGTCTGCAAATTCCATAATACCCTGTAATAGGATTAGTTCTACCTTTGAACCTCAACCTCTTCCGATACTCTGGAGTTACGGATTTCGAAAGTCCCCTTCTACCCCTTCTACCCCTTCTACGGGCTTTCGCTTTACTTTCTCCCCCACTGATGATTATGGGCAGGCAATAATTCCATAGCCATTTCCTTTGAAAGAACGTCCAAATGCAATAATTTACATGCAAATGCGTTTGGCAATAAATGTGCCAGCGGCAGTGAGACATTGAGCGAAGTCCTTGAAACCGTCGCCGAAAAGGGGCGTGGCCTGGCCGAAATCAAACTAAAAAAAAAGGCAAATACATACATACCATGCATACTTGTATGTATTGTGTAAAGAAAGAAAATGCTGCAAACGGGAAATGAGTTTCGCGGGTAAAAAAAAAATAGGGGGAAAAATCGGAGGAGGGTGTCGTTGGGGCGGGGTTGAGTTCAAGACGAAGGCTGCAGCATTGGCCACATCTGTTTTGGCATTTTTGAAATGTCGCGTCAAGTTAACGGCTTTCGAACAGGGTGTCCTTTTTCCCTACTCCTGGAGACAAACTTTGATCACATCTTACCTCCTTCTTGGGTCATGCTTACATTCTGGCTAAAAGCTTTTGGAAACATTCATATATTTATGAACTAAATAAAACCCTGTAAATGCAAATCGACAAATGGCAAAGCGGGAACTCTTCCCCCTAAGTATTTGCCTGGCCATTCGCTTTGGAATTCGTTTCTTCGTTCTGTGTCCTTGGTCCTTCGGCTTGTCGCGCAAATCCTTTTGACATTTTATTTACAAAACGCATTTGTCGGCAACGAAAATTGGCACAGAACACAATAATAAAGCCGCACAGGAGATAACAAGCGCAAATAAACGATGACGGAGACGGAGATGGAGATGGAGACAGTGAGGCAAAAAGTGAAAAAGGATTTCCAAGGATTCCAGGGAGACAGGGAGACAGGGAGCCAAGGGAGCACAGGTGCTGGCGGAAAAGCCAACAGGCGAAAGGGGCATCCATCTTTACCCAAGTTTCCACTTTGCAGCGACTCGCTAATGAAGTGGCATCATGGATTGACAACAAAAAGCCAACATCCAACAGCGAGCAGGGGCGAGCATAATGCCAAAGAGATTGGCAAGTATAATGCCTCAAACGCCGGCCCTTCAAACGCAAAACAGTCGCATAGTCCAGAGAAATACAGGGAAATAATATCGAGTCAAAGGGCCATTAATCAAACAATAAATCGAGGCATAGACTTCATTTGAAATGTTTGTTTCGTGTTAGGTAAAAGGAAAACTTGTTTAAAAACTACAAAAAACTATAAGAAGAACCAAAATTTCAAAGGAAATATTTTCTGCAAGTGTTCTCCCTGCTCCCAGCTCCCTGCTTTCTGCTTCTTGCAACAGCAAACGTCAAGTGCAAGTGTACGGAGGCTTTAAAAATGAGGGCATGGCTGCTGCCACCGACACGAATATGAATTCATGCTGAAAATGTGCAAATCGATGCGGATTGCCAGACTACAGACGGAGTTGGATAGATTCGGGTGAGCAGGATATAGGTGGCCAGGTGGATAGGTGGATAGGTAGGTGGCCAAAAGGCCAGAAACAGGAATCAAAAGGCTAGGCTGTATGAAAGTTGGCCAAGAGCGGCAATTGGCGGTTCTTGCAAATGAATGAAAGCTAAACCTATTAGGCCAGAAATGCAACAAAGGAAACGGACTGTAACCAGAGTCGAGTTGGTGTTGAATTCTGGCTTTGCAGTTTAAATTTTAAACAGTGAAAAGTGGAGACTTTTTGGTTAAATAATATTATCTGTTTATTTCTGAAAATTAAATAAAATCTAGAGAAAATTGTGAAAGCTGGCAAAAGGAAGCTAGACAGCGCAACGGAAACGGAAAGTGCAGTCTGGCCAAAAGGATGCCGTGATGCTGGAACGCTGCTATGCTGCGATGCTGGTATGCGATCCATCAGGACCACAATTTGTCAGGCGGGCAGTCAGCCAATTCAGTCCAGCTCGGCACTGTCCATCCATCAATAATGAATGGCGGATGGTGGACTCAAATCTGGTATCCGGATTCAAAACCTAAGGCAGTGTTAGTTTGTTTAGATCGCAACGAATTTTCGGCACAATCAATAAGGCGGGCAGCCAAGCGAATAGATTTCACTACACAATCCACACTCCCTCCGATAGCTCCTGAATAATACCGAAAATACCAAAAAAGAAGGAGAAACACAGCAATTGTTCTTAAAGTTTAAGAAGGTTATATTGGCTGGGTCCTTGGGGCTTCGCTTAAAGTTTCGCTGTATGCACATAGTTTGGCTTGTAATGCGGTAAATCCTGCTCCTTTTGTTGAAAGCCAGCGGCTTGCTCTCACCTCCGAATATCCGTGCTGGCGCCTTTTCCGTGCTAGCTCCTGCCACTCCCGCCGGCTCCTTTTTCTATTTCGTCCTTATCCGACAGCTGGGATTCCTACAGCCGCTCCCTTTGGCCTCAAATCGCCGAGAGAGGGAAAGCAAAGTATTAAAAAAGTTTTCAAATTTTCGTGAGGCCCAGCAAGTGCAGGTTACTCTTTATTGCGTTAAAAATTTTCGCTTTCACAAAGCCTTATCTACAATTCCCTTCCCTATTCCCACACACCACACGCCACACTCACTATCGACAGCCGTGGGCGTCTGCCACGCCCCATGGCGGCTTTTTCCATGAGCTCTGTAATTGATTTATGTGCGCAAACGTGCGTTGAACGTCTGCTTACAATTTAGCACTGGCCCCCGGTTCCCGAATCACGTCCGGGCAATGGTCGAAACCGAAAAAAAACGCAACCGAAACACACTTCAAAAAGTTGTGATCCCGGCTATGAGATACCCGCTACTCAATTTTAGATATCCATCTAAGAGTAAAAAGGAAAAGGAATAGGAAAAGACTCGCTAAAAGTTTAGAAAATATGTAGCAATCGATGAACCACAGCTTAGACTATAAAATACCCGCTGATGAAGTAAAGAATCGTATCCTATACACTAGAAGGACTTCAAAATACATTCTGCCGCCTGCTTGTCCTAGCCAATCTGAAATACCCTATTATGAGGACTTCCCTGACTTAAACCCAGTCGCTAGGAGACATCGCTGGCCACATCTAGGACTCGCCACAGGACTACAAATGAGCCCGAAACCGGCGAGGATTTAAAATGAGATCGAGAGTGGGCCACGGCACTGCATAATAGATGATTTGAGTGGACGGTACACAAAAGAATAAACAACTCACTCAAAGATACAAAGATACAACAAAGAGATACTCGAGTGCCTTAAATTTTGAAGACTTGAAAGCATAATGGGCAACCACGAGATAACGAGCTGGAAACTGTTCAATCTGTTTCGGATATTGAATTATCTTTGAAGACTCTCCATGTACGTGCGTAAATATTAATTTAATGAATAATTAATAATATCCACAAGAGTGTGGTTAGTGGGGGTAGGAGGTCGGTAATCCACTTAAAACTTTGTCACAATACCTTTACCGCTCTTCTCACCTCGTGATGCAATCAATTTGCATGTGTCCATGGATTGCTTCGTTTTCTTTCGCCTTTTGTGAGACGAAAAGGCAAACAACTTGGCTGCAATCTTGCGGCTCCATAAACCTGCCCATCGGGAATGCATCTTCTGGATGCGGTTTCCTCCCATAAGATTGAACACGGGATTGAATGGAGTGGCGATAAAAATTTATGGATTGGTCATTTATCACGTGGCAGACGCCAAGGACAAGTTCGGTGGTTCTGTTTGCTTGCAACGTTTTTTTTCGACATCTCGTTACCCAAGTCCTGGACGCAAGTTTTATGCACAGGAAACAAAATTGGGTTGTTTTCTTAAATTTATTAACTACCAGATGACGAAAAACACTAAACCAATATTCTTTTAAAAAAAAAAACCAGTATTTTTTAGAGTTTGTGTTTCTTTATTGCCCTTTGCGATTTCCTTATTCATTTTTGTGCATCCTGGTAATCCAAAGGTAATTTATTCGAATCCTTCGTTTCAATCAACTGTGACGCAACTGTAAGCTGCTATTAAAACCAACAGAAACAACAGTAATAACAACAGGCGGCACACTGTTGCTCAGTTTTTGCTATTATTTCCGCCCCCTGCTCTTTTGGCCGCTCATTTACGGTCGAAGAATTTAAAAGTTGCATTTTTAATGGAGTTTCCTTGTCAAACATGACTTTGATTCCCTCACTGGGCCGTCAGCTCACTACGCGGCCCTCTGATCATCCACTAATGTGATTTTTACTTGGATTGCCGCACACAGATACTCACCACCACAGTGGCATTAAAGAACACAGACACGCAGCCAAATGTATTCAAATGTTTCAGCATTTTTACACGTCTCAAACGTCGAATTCCCCAATGAGTGGGCCATTCGCATCCAGCCGAATGGAATGCGTGGCTGGGAAATCCCCAAAATACTTACACACACGCAAATATCACACGCACACACATAGACCCATTGGGAATCACGCAGCAGCATACACATACACATACACATACACATACACATACACATACACATACACATACACATACACATACACATACACATACACATACACATACACATACACATACACATACACATACACATACACATACACATACACATACACATACACATACACATACACATACACATACACATACACATACACATACACATACACATACACATACACATACACATACACATACACATACACATACACGTATATGCAAACTTCAGCTGTTATGGGTGTGCAAATCTGTGGCCAAGTGCCATCTCATTTTGTTGGTCGGGAAATGCGATATGAAAATGGGCCATTTCTTTGCTTTAAACTGTTATAACAAATTAAACTACAAATATTGACTACAAATATTGACTACAAATATTCCATATTGCAAATTAAAAACCATTATTTTTTTAGCTTTCCTGGACACACCCGGGCGGTCCTGGCAGGTCCTGGAGCCACCTAGGCTGCTCTGGGCAGGTCCTGGGTCCACCTAGGCTGGTCTGGGCAGGTCCTGGAGCCACGCGGGCTAGCCTGGCAGGTCCTGGAGCCACCTAGGCTGCTCTGGGCAGGTCCTGGGTCCACCCGGGCCGGCCTGGCAGGTCCTGGAGCCACCTGGGCTAGCTTGGCAGGTCCTGGAGCCACCTAGGCTGGTCTGGGCAGGTCCTGGGTTCATCCGAGCTGGCCTGGCAGGTCCTGGAGCCACCTAGGCTGGTCCGGGCAGGTCCTGGGTCCACCTAGGCTGGTCTGGGCAGGTCCTGGACCCACCCGGGCTAGCCTGGCAGGTCCTGGAGCCACCTAGGCTAGTCTGGGCAGGTCCTGGAGCCACCTAGGCTGCTCTGTGCAGGTCCCGGACCCACCCGGGCTGGCCTGGCAGGTCCTTGAGCCACCTAGGCTGCTCTGGGCAGGTCCTGGGTCCACCCGAGCGGTCCTGGCAGGTCCTGGAGCCACCTAGGCTGGTCTGGGAAGGTCCTGGGTCTACCTAGGCTGCTCTGGGCAGGTCCTGGGTCCACCTAGGCTGGTCTGGGCAGGTCCTGGACCCACCCGGGCTAGCCTGGCAGGTCCTGGAGGCACCTAGGCTGGTCTGGGCAGGTCCTGGATCCACCTGGGCTGGCCTGGCAGGTCCTGGAGGCACCTAGGCTGGTCTGGGCAGGTCCTGGACCAACCCGGGCTAGCCTGGCAGGTCATGGAGCCACCTAGGCTGGTCTGGGCAGGTCCTGGGTCCACCCGGGCGGTCCTGGCAGGTCCTGGAGCCACCTAGGCTGCTCTGGGCAGGTCCTGGGTCCACCTAGGCTGGTCTGGGCAGGTCCTGGAGCCACCCGGGCTAGCCTGGCAGGTCCTGGGTCCACCTAGGCTAGCCTGGCAGGTCCTGCAGCCACCTAGGCTGGTCTGGGCAGGTCCTGGATCAACCCGGGCGGTCCTGGGAGGTCCTGGAGCCACCTAGGCTGCTCTGGGCAGGTTCTGGGTCCATCTAGGCTGGTCTGGGCAGGTCCTGGACCCACCCGGGCTAGCCTGGCAGGTCCTGGAGGCACCTAGACTGGTCTGGGCAGGTCCTGGATCCACCTGGGCTGGCCTGGCAGGTCCTGGAGGCACCTAGGCTGGTCTGGGCAGGTCCTGGACCAACCCGGGCTAGCCTGGCAGGTCATGGAGCCACCTAGGCTGGTCTGGGCAGGTCCTGGGTCCACCCGGGCGGTCCTGGCAGGTCCTGGAGCCACCTAGGCTGCTCTGGGCAGGTCCTGGGTCCACCTAGGCTGGTCTGGGCAGGTCCTGGAGCCACCCGGGCTAGCCTGGCAGGTCCTGGAGCCACCTAGGCCGTTCTGGGCAGGTCCTGGGTCTACCTAGGCTGATCTGGGCAGTTCCTGGGTCCACCCGAGCGGTCCTGGCAGGTCCTGGAGCCACCTAGGCTGCTCGGGGCAGGTTCTGGGTCCACCTAGGCTAGCTTGGCAGGTCCTGGAGCCACCTAGGCTGGTCTGGGCAGGTCCTGGGTCCACCCGGGCTAGCCTGGCAGGTCCTGGAGCCACCTAGGCTGGTCTGGGCAGGTCCTGGGTCTACCTAGGCTGATCTGGGCAGATCCTGGGTCCACCTAGGCTGATCTGGGCAGATCCTGGGTCCACCCGAGCGGTCCTGGCAGGTCCTGGAGCCACCTAGGCTGCTCGGGGCAGGTTCTGGGTCCACCTAGGCTGGTCTGGGCAGGTCCTGGACCAACCCGGGCTAGCCTGGCAGGTCCTGGAGCCACCTAGGCTGCTCTGGGCAGGTCCTGGGTCCACCTAGGCTAGCCTGGCAGGTCCTGCAGCCACCTAGGCTGGTCTGGGCAGGTCCTGGATCAACCCGGGCGGTCCTGGCAGGTCCTGGAGCCACCTAGGCTGCTCTGGGCAGGTCCTGGGTCTACCTAGGGTGATCTGGGCAGATCCTGGGTCCACCCGAGCGGTCCTGGCAGGTCCTGGAGCCACCTAGGCTGCTCGGGGCAGGTTCTGGGTCCACCTAGGCTGGTCTGGGCAGGTCCTGGACCCACCCGGGCTAGCCTGGCAGGTACTGGAGCCACCTAAGCTGGTCTGGGCAGGTCCTGTATTTTTTTAACCTTTTTTCAATGATTTCTAAAACTGTTCCCATCATTTTCTGATGGTTTTCCAAGAACTATGCCACTTCCCTAAATAATAATTCCAAAATAATAATTGTATCCTTTAAAACGTGTATTACAAAAATTTTACTTATGGTGTAACCTTTCTTTACAGATACCTACCTTCCAGGAATTCGGACCATACAGGACCATGCTGCGGAGTCTCGGAGGAGAGCTGATCCAAGCGCGATGGACCCAACGGACCGTATTAATATGTATTTCCTGTTTTGTATATTCTATAATTAAATAAAACGAATACTTACGACTTTTTTTAATGGGAATGGGGACAACGGAAGTGTTCCTAGCAGTTTGGAAAGCCGTAGGAGGAAACTGAGTACAGGGAACAACTCTAAATGCAAAAATAAAAAAATTTAAAAAATACTGGGAACAGTTTTTTTGGCGGATCCAATAATTAAAAATACTGGGAACAGTTGAAAATAACGAATTTTCTTAAAAAATACTGGGAACAGTTTTGAAATTTTCGACTCGCCAAAACAACTGTTCCCAGTATTTTTTAAACAAAATTCGTCATTTTCAACTGTTCCCAGTATTTTTAATTATTGGATCCGCCAAAAAAACTGTTCCCAGTATTTTTGAATTTTCGACCCGCCAAAACAAACTGTTCCCAGTATTTTTCAAATTTTTTCACCCGCCAAAAAAACTGTTCCCAGTATTTTTAAAAAATTTATTTTCGCGCTAAGAACTGTTTGCAATAATAAAATTTTTTTGGTATTAATTACATTTTTCCAGTATTTTCATTCTTAAACATACATTTTACAAAATTTTAATAAGTTTTTAATGTTTTCCAATATATTTAATTATTTTTATAATTCTTAAATTTAAATATATTGGAAAACAATTAAATATATACTTATTTCTAATAAGACTAGAAAGAATAAAATAAATAGGAATTTCAGCCATCTTCAATGCATATAGGGATATGTCCACGTTGATTTTGGTTAGCAAGACGTCCGGGTAGAGTGGTAACGCATCTCCAAAATGTGATCTGTAATAGAAAGGGCACAGCTTCACAGTTTCTAATAACAACTAACTGGGAAAAGCTTAAAATACGCAAAAACCAATATAATCAAAGCAAGCTAAAAACGATGATCAAAAAAAGGGTGGGAAGAGTTATAATCAATGAGATTATTTTTCGATTACAAAAAGCTATTTAAAAGTTGAGAATTAAAGCTGTTTCATAAGCTCAGACTGGCACAAGCAGTTTAACAATGATGGGAACAGTTTTTGAAATCCAAGGAACTAGTATCAGCCATCAATTCTGAACCAAGACGGGTCGATAGAGTTTAAAATATTCCTAGGAATTCCTAGGAAGGTCCTGCTAGCCTGGCAGGTCCTGGAGGCACCTAGGCTGGTCTGGACAGGTCCTGGGTCCACCCGGGCTGGCCTGGCAGGTCCTGGAGCCACCTAGGTTGGTCTGGGCAGGCCCTGGTCCACCTAGGCTGGTCTGGGCAGGTCCTGGACCAACCCGGGCTAGCCTGGCAGGTCCTGGAGCCACCTAGGCTGGTCTGGGCAGGTCCTGGGTCCACCCGGGCGGTCCTGGCAGGTCCTGGACCAACCCGGGCTAGCCTGGCAGGTCCTGGAGCCACCTAGGCTGGTCTGGGCAGGTCCTGGGTCCACCCGGGCGGTCCTGGCAGGTCCTGGACCAACCCGGGCTAGCCTGGCAGGTCCTGGAGCCACCTAGGCTGGTCTGGGCAGGTCCTGGGTCCACCCGGGCGGTCCTGGAGCCACCTTGGCTGCTCTGCGCAGGTCCTGGGTCCACCTAGGCTGGTCTGGGCAGGTCCTGGACCAACCCGGGCTAGCCTGGCAGGTCCTGGAGCCACCTAGGCTGGTCTGGGCAGGTCCTGGGTCCACCCGGGCGGTCCTGGCAGGTCCTGGAGCCACCTTGACTGCTCTGGGCAGGTCCTGGGTCCATCTAGGCTGGTCTAGGCAGGTCCTGGACACACCCGGTTGAGAAATGTTAAAAATATTCATAAAAAAGTGGAAGAAAAGCGTGAAAATGATACTGAGTCGATTTTTGCAAAAAATCATGATGGTACCCCTTTCAAAAAATTCGGAAAAAATGGGTCGAAAATTTTTTTGTTGCATTTTCCAAAACTTTGAATGCAGATTGACGAAAAACGAAGTTCTGTTTTTAAAATGGTATTCCATTCCGAAATCGGTTAAGAAATGTTAAAAATATTCATAAAAAAGTGGAAGAAAAGAGTGAAAATGACACTGAGTCGATTTTTGCAAAAAATCATGATTCCCTTTCAAAAAATTCGGAAAAAATGGGTCGAAAATTTTTTTGTTGCATTTTTCAAAACTTTGAATGCAGATTGACGGAAAACGAAGTTCTGTTTTTAAAATGGTATTCCATTCCGAAATCGGTTAAGAAATGTTAAAAATATTCATAAAAAAGTGGAAGAAAAGCGTGAAAATGACACTGAGTCGATTTTTGCAAAAAATCATGATGGTACCCCTTTCAAAAAATTCGGAAAAAATGGGTCGAAAATTTTTTTGTTGCATTTTGAAGTAGGAAGTAACCCAGTAGGTTAAACTGGGAATAGGTAAAGGCTAATAAAAAAGTTTAAATCTACTGGGAACAGTTTCAAAATTAGTTGCAAAATGCATCTAACCTTTATGCATATTTCCAACTAATTTTGAAGTAGGAAGTAACCCAGTAGGTTTAACTGGGAATAGTTAAAGCCCACTAAAAAAGTTTAAATCTACTGGGAACAGTTTCAAAATTAGTTGGAAAAATGCATAAAATCCAGATGCCAGGTTTAGTAGTAGGTAGGTTTAGTAGGTTTAAACTTTGTTAGTAGCCTTTAACTATTCCCAGTCGCTTTTAAACTTTAAATATTATAATTATAATTTTAAAATTATAATATATATTATTTCTAATTGTTTACTTATTAAATGAATCATGCAAAGAAAGCAGTAATACCTTAAAATGTATTATAAAAGTGTCAAGTTTCTATAAATGCAGTTATAGAGCAAGAAACTCTTTATAGTTTACCTTACTTGCATCAACAAAAATGTTCTTCAAAGGAAAAATTTATGACATAAATTTGTACATGAAACGTATGTTCTGTCATGTGGCCATTTGTTGTCCGCGCGTCGCCATTCCCAACAAACGAAAATACATATGTCCTACCGATCATGTGCCTCTTGTCCCTATCCTTTTACCTCCAAAGCTCTTCTCTGCAACACTGGCTTTTTGTTCTATTTTTGTGACCCAAAAAACATATTTTTTGTTTTGAAACTTTTGTGCATTTTTTGCGTGTTTGTGGCGAGTGGCTGGAAAAAGTGCAAAAACTAGAGGCAAAAAATTGAGCTGTCATCGGGCATAAAAATATGTGTGTATAACAAACGGAATGACACTTGAAATGGTATTCGGGGGAGAATTGGGGGGCTGGCGTTGGTATGAAAGGTGAAAGGCGAGGTTGTGCATGAACAAAGTTCAAGTCCCATAAAGCTGATTCTTTTGCAATGCAGAGTACGGAAATCCCTTTGACTTATAAATGTCCGATGGCACAAAGCCTACATGGTAAGTTTTGTTTTGCAAATTTTTATTAAAAATAACAATGGCCATATATTTGTTACGACCAACTAGCTCCAACGAGTTCTTAAATAATTACTATTGTTATAAAACCCCATTAAAATGTAAGAAATTGAATGATTCTATTATCTAAACGAAGGACTTGACCAAGACTATTTATCAAAATAAAGTATTTATAGATTCGAGGCTGGTAAGAATAAAATGTGGATTGGGAAATCCTTTCAAATCAAAAAGTTGGCCAATTTTCGGCTTCATTCCTGTCGCCGCTGCTTTGGTGCGAATATTTTGTTCGCTTCATTGATTTAATGGAAAAACTTTTCGCTGAGTTTTCTTACTTGTTTGCTGCTGCCGTTGTTTGTGTTTACGTACCACGGACAGTACGTACATATATGTTCAAATAAATATATATATGTATTGTCGAACATGAACATATGTACAGAATATACATATAGAGAAAGGGGGAAAAGCTACCCACAAATCGACGCCCATAAATCGAAAAGAATCGTGTCGTGTGCGGTGGTTTTTGGTCAGTTCCATGGCTATCATAAAAAATATTTGTTGTTGTCGGTCATTGTTGTAAATATGTATGTTCGTATATCAAAAGCTATATATAAAACCGATTTCGACTGTTCTTGGTGGGGCTGTTTATAATAATTTTCAATAGTTTTGTGGTGTTCATATGAGAAATATGCTTCGCGTTTATTTCTGCCCATCTGTTTGTCTGTGGCATAACTTTCCATATTGAAGGTCTATTTGTTATTGGTAGGACGTTATTTGGTAAAGGCTTACGATAAGTAATGAAGTGGAATTAAATTCGATTTATCTTTGCCTCAATTTCGTCTTAAAACAGGAAAAAGAACTTTCCTTCCTGCTGTCTGCCAAAGAGAAACATCTTTTTTCATTTCCTTTTACCTGTTACCTTTTCATTTCCCAGTATTTTTTTTGCTGCCTTCTACCCCCCCGACAAGTTGTGAAGTCAGAGAGTGCCTTTCCAATTAACTTCGATGGGTTATCCTTTTGATTATTTTCAATTAGTACGACATATTTACAATTGTGTCCAGTGATGTGTTAGCTGGCATGTCCGGCAATTAGACATTCAAATGGACATAGCCCAGTGATGTTATTCTACAAAATAGGTGGCGAAACCGAAAAATACATACACACACCGAAGGACATGGAGAGGCCAAGCAGCGACCATGGCATGCCAGGGAAGTTTGGCCAATTAAAGTTTGTTTTAATTAAACAACTTGCTAACTTACTTACTCGCCCGACTAGCGAAATGGATTGGCGTCAGTCGTCTGTCTGTTTTGGCCCAATTTGCCTTCCAGGAATCGCTGTTTGCACTTGGCCAAGAAGACTTGCCTTTCACCCACTATTATTTAGCGTTTTATTGCGTGGATAGGGCTCAATTTCCCACCAGTTTCCTGCTAGCCAAACATCCTGACATCGCCTGCCTCTTTCGCCTGCAATTGTGCTACAAATCCTGTTGCACACAAACACACCCTCACTCACACCGTGTACGTGTACATGTCCTGTTCATACATGCACTGGCACTGGTACTGGTGGGTGTGAGTTGTGGGCCTAATTAAAATTCTGCATAGCATTTAATGCCGCTGATGAGAAAACGTGCTCAAGACAGCGGAAATTTCCATTTAATTAAAATTTGCAACAAAAAAACAAGAGGACGAGGATGTGGACTAAAAAAATTACAACAAAATACGGGCAAAGGGTAAGCCGGAAAATAAAAAGGCAAAAAAGCAGCTGGGGCTGGGCTTGTGACTCCTGAAGTGGAGTTGGTTTCGAGTTCAATGATGATCACAGACATTAACTGTCTCGAAAAAAGTATATAAAAAAAATGGGCATAAAGTTTCCTGTCTAAAATAAACATGATGCTCTGAATTAAAAGTAATAAATTTCATTTCGGATTGATAACTTTTTAGATAAACAAAAATAAAGGCAAACTAAAGCCATAACTTTAGGCAAATCACCGATGACAGACAGTGCTCGAAAATCAAAATGAAGCGTTTGAATAAGATGAAAAAAAAAAAAGGTTTTACTTGCGTATTTGATGGACAAACTTACCGCAAGCCTGTGTTGCAGGTTGCAGGTAGGAGTTGCAGGTGGCAATGCCTCGAATGCAAATGCAATACCGCTGCAATGCAAATATCCGCTGCAATCAAATAGTGAAAACCTTTTTTCGACTTGTTTTTGAAAGTTTCTTGTCATTTATTAATATTTTACTTTGTGTTGCTTGCCATACAATATTTGGTTTTATTTTATTTAGTTTTTTTTTTTTTTTGTGTTTTTGTGGATTTTTCTTCTTTTTTAATTTATTACATTTATTGGTTTCCTTATTTTTGTTTCGTTTCATTTCGTTTTGTGTCTGGTTGTTTGTTTAATTTTTACCTCTGCAGTTTGGCTGTTTGGTATGTGTTTGCTTTTTATGCCCTACAATTCCTACAATTGAACAAGAATTGAAGGGTTCGAGTTCGAGTTCGAGTTTAAATTCGGCCCTGCAGCAAATGCTGTTCATTTTTTGTGTGTGTGTCTTCTTTGCTTTTTTGGAGAGCATACGGGGTAGAAGCATTGTTCAATTTGATTATTTTTGCTGCTTCTTTTCTTTATAGTTTTGTTTTTATTTCTTTTGTTGCCTTAAGTTCGATTTTTTGATTTTGATTTGCATTTCGTACTCGTACTCGTACTTTCTATTCCCCAATGGCCCAGTTCTTGTTATTGTTTGCTCTTAAGTTTTCTTCCTAGAATGCTTTACTTTCTATTGCAGTTGCAGTTGCTGTTGCAGTTGCAGTTGCAGTTTCTGTTGCAGTTACTGTTGCTGTTGTTGCTTTGTTTTTCACATAACAATACTAAAATATTTGCAATGCCCAAGCACACGGACATGAACACACTCAGAATATTAGAAAATCTCCTTTGTTCTCCTGCCTGGGTGTGTGTTGTGTGTGTTTGGTGTATTGGCAACATTTCTTGGATTTTGATTCGATTTCACTTAACTCGTTTGCTTTATTTGCTAGAAGTTCTTTAGCAGCTCTATTATTTGCATTCTATTCAATCCTAGGCCTTAAATTATTCTTGTTTTCTCATTAAACTTTACGGCCATCAAATTTCACTTGCTTAAGTAAATTTTTATGCATTACCTTCCTGCATCCTTGACTAAAGCTTAATTTTTTTCTATTCAAAAACAATAAAAAAAAAAAAACAATGTATTGTATATTTAGGCAAACAAAACATTGGAAACAAAGAGAGCAGTTAACTAGGAGAGACCAAATCAGTTTGATTTAATATTTTTTTATATTTATATATATATTCATATGAAACTCTTTGAGTTTTGCTAACAATTATGCATAATAATCGGGGCCAGCTCTTAATTGTATATATTTTATAATTATTTATTTAGTTTGTTAATATGTTTCCTTCGTCTGTATTAATTTAATTTACTTTACGCTAGTTTCCATCTCTGATTCTTTAGTAATCCTTCAAGTACTTGCTAAAAAAAAAAAAACTCACATACTTTATTTATTTTACTAAATCTAGGCTCACAAAAAAAAAAACGTTTGTGGAGTGTGTTTGTTTCTTGGGTTTTCTTTTTATGTTTTTTCTCCATTATATACTATTTATGGATTTTTATATGTATGGCCATGATGGTTTTTGCAAGAGTGTGCCTTTTATTATGTAATTCCTATAGATAGCCATCGAGCTTAGTTTGATTTAGATGCAACATTTTCCCCCACATTTCGCATTCTATTTACGATTATTACTTTTGCAATTCTATCATTTTTTTCTCCTTCGTTTTTTCTGGCTGAGATTTTGCTTTGATTCCACATTATTTACATTGAAAATTCTGCAATATTTTTCGCATTTCGCATTTAGCATTTTGCATTTTGTATTTTGCATTTTGCATTTTGCATTTCGATTTCCACTTTGCATTTCCATTTTAATTTTCATCGCTTTGTGCTCTACTTTCAATTGTCATAACTAAACGAACGTTGAACGCATCATCATGATTATCACTAACCTAGCTTCTGTTTTTTTTTTTTATTTTTTAACTCCCTTCATGTATTTTTTTTATTTTTACCTTTATTTCCATTGGCTTGCATTGGGTTTTTTTGTTTTTATTTGGGTTTCCCTCGTAAATTAAATGCATTTTTTTGGGCAGATTGAAAACAGAAAAATGTTTTGGCATTTGCTCTGATTGGTAAAAAGTTTTCGACTCCATTTGGAGTATGAAATATGAGATTTCCATGGGGCGATGGTCGATGGGGAGAAGGTTTTAAACTAATGCCGATTTGATTGGACCACTTTTCAGGGAGAGGCTGAGAAGGTTGAGGGAAATGGATTCGGATTCGGATTCGTATTCCGTTTTGGATTCACTTAATTCACTTCGAATTCAAATAAATTACGCTATCAATTTAATTATTAAATGCGGATTTTATTGCGGAACGCCAAAAATCCAGCCGCCCCACACACACATCTGGCAGATCCTCTTAGAACTCATTTATTATCGAATGAGTTGGCAATTATTTTGGAATTTTTTCGTTCACAAATATTTCGGGTTTTGTTTTTTTTTTTCGGAACTGTTTTAAATTATAATAAAAGCTAATATCCGTTTGGAACTGTTTCAATTGCATTAAGCATACTTTGTGATACTTCCCAAGTGCCCACTCATTTTTGGCTCTTAATTTCGGTTTGTTTCGATTGGAAATTAGACAAAAAAAAAAAAATACTTGATTTAAGGGGCGATTAAAATCGAAAGAATTGCTAAATAATAATGGAATTTGTACAATTTGTGAAATGATTTTTGATTGGGTTTTAAAAACTTTCGAATTTGATTTTGATAGAATTTCCAATTGATGTTTTCAGAGAAAGGCCTGCCTAAGCGAATCTTTGTCATAAATAATTGAAATAAATATGTAATAATAATAATAAAAATAATAATAATAATAATAATAATAATAATAAGAAAGTAATATAAAATAGAAAATAAAAAGGAAAAAAAACCCTACCTTATCTTCCCTGGAATCTTCAGCTCAAATATTTCTTTTCAGCGAAATTTTGTGTCTTGATTGGAGTTTGTTGTGTTTCTGGGTGTGCGGTGCGACTAACACACACTCAAGTGGTTGGTGTTCAGCACCACGCCCGCCGCCATATACCCGTTGTTCTGGCGGTGGGCGTGGGCGTGGTTGTGGGCGTGATTGTTGTGACTGTGATTGTGGGCGTGACTGTGATTGTGGTGGCCACCGGTCTCGGCTGTGGCCGCCGTGGAGGGATCAACCACCAGGCCGACAATGGGACTGGCCGCCTTGGCCACGATGGGCAGACCCACCGGTACCCCGCCTATGGGCGTGGTGGCTGTGGTGGTGGTGCCAGTGCCAGGGCCGGTGCCAGTGCCGGTACTCAGGCTGGTCCCACTGATGTGGGCACTGATGCCGCTGGGAACACTGGACATGTGCGGCGAGCTGCCCGAGGGCGTGCCGGAGCTATTGGCCGCCGCCTGGGCTGCCGCCGCCGCTTGGGCCGCCGCTGCCGCCTGGGCAGCTGCCACGGCAGCAGCAGCACTGCCGGCGCTGGCAGCGGTCCGGGTCAGCTCCTCGTTGGGTATGGAGAAGTGGCGGTAGGAGATGTACTCCGGCGGCAGGGCAGCCTGCCTCTTGGCGTTCTCGATCCTCTGCTTCTTGAGCTTCACGTAGCTCAGCACCGAGATCATAACTATGAAGACTATAATGCCCAGGCAGCAGCCGACTATCAAACCCAGTCTCCTAGTCAGGATGGAGTGGATGAAGCCGTTGCTGGACAGACCGTTCTCATCTGTCACCAGACTGGGTGTGGAGTCCAGGGTCTGGACGTCGGTGCAGGCCGAGATGTGTGAGTTCTTGAGCACCTCCATGAGCACATTATCGGCGGCAATCGTATTCTCCAGGTCCGCATCCTGGCTCTGGGTCTGCTCCTGGACGAAGGCCATGCGACTGTGGTGCTGGTAGGGGGAGTAGGAGTCGGGCAGGGGGGCCGACACCACCAGCGCCTCCTCCTCCCGGTTGCTATCGTTGACATGGAGGCGTTGTAGCGCATTTGCCAAGGGCTCCGAGAGCCAATTACCGCTCCCGATGACGCAGATGTGATACCGGGTATTTGGACTCAGTTTGGTTAACTTGGTCGAGCTGGCAGTTCCGTTCAGCCGCTTGCCGTGTATCTGTGGAATAAATTAACCAGGTTGCAAGACGGTTATTGTCATCGCAGTTTAGCCATTGTCATTTTCATCTACTATCTACTATCCTTGGTCCTCTATCCACTACCGTACCCTGTACCCTGGTACCCTGGTACCCTGGTACCCCATTCCCATTCCCATTCCCATTCTCATTCTCATTTTCATCAGGATCAACTACAGTATTAGCATCAGCATCGCGCGATGTCCGTGCCTCGTCCTCGTTCTCGTCCTCGTCCTACCCCGTCACTTCCGCCATCTCCGTGTCGCTTTATTAAAAACTTTCCCTGCGGCTTTCGAGTTTCCCGGATGCTGGCCATTACCAGTTTATCGATGTTGGCGGCAAAAACTAAGGGGCAACTGTCTCTTAAAGCGTTTCGAAAATTGTAATGAGCAGCCGGGACAAAAGGGCTTTGCATTTTAAAGCGGATTTATCGATGGGGTAGTACAGAATTTACGGATATACGTAGTTCGGACACAGGGAAGACTGAAATACTGGGTTCTAAAACATGAAACTTAACCAAAAAACTATTCTAAATCAAGTAAATCCTTTCAAAAATCCCCCTATTTCCTCTCTATCTTAACCGTGTTTTAAAGGAAAGTTACTGAAAATCTAAATAAAATTTGTTCAAGTGTAGAGTGTCTGGAAAACTCACCTCATCCGTGGCAAGAGGGTAAGAGGGCACTTTATCTCGGTCCCGTTCCTGTTCACGGTTCCGCTCATGGTCATGGCTCCTGTCCCGCTCCCTGTCCCGTTCGCTTCCACGTCCATGTCCATGTCCGCGTTCACGCTCACGGTCCGTTGGAGATCCGGCCGGAACGAGACCGTCGCCGGTGGCGTGGTAAACAATTTCGAAGCCGGTGAGGCCCAAATGGTCGCGACTCTGCCAGGACACGACCACCGAATAGGGCTGGATGTCCTGTATGGCCATTTTTGGTATTAGCGGGGCATCGCAAAACTGTTGCGGCTCCATTTTGCCAAACACCTTGCCCCGCAGCTCCGAGGGGTGTTCGCACCTCAGGTAATTAATGGCATCCCCTCCGATTCCTCCGATTCCGCCGCCTCCGCCGGTGCCCGTGGAAAGCGACCATTTGCGATGATCCCGCAGCCATTCCCAGAGCTTCTGGGCATCGCAGCTGCAATGCAGTGGATTCTCTGAAACGAGCAGTCGGTAGACGGTATAGCAATAAGCACCAAAGCACCAAATTGGCCATGACAACGTCCTACAAACACACACACACACACACACACTCAAACACACACACACACACATAAATATATATATGTACAAACAGGACTCGTTTCAAAGGACGAGTTGTTAATCCTTTTGATAAGCTGAATACATGCAATGGTTATTGTTTGGCCTGTTTGCCTTGTTTCCCAACGGAAAACGCATATTCGTCAATTACACAAAATACTGGGAACACTGTCTGGGAATTTATGTCCCATTCCCATGTCTATAACTCCGCCAGCTTTTATCCGATTTAGAAAAGGAACACCTCAAACGATTCGTGGATCGATTCCCTATCGATCTGCATCAAAATCTGAGAACAAAATATTTTTTCGATATTTTTCAAAATTTTATAGGCTAACCTCTGTCAAAATGTAAAAAATGTGATTTTTCATATTTGAGCTGTTCCCATGGCTATATCTTCGCCAATTTCTATCCGATTCTTGAAAGGAATACCTGAAAAGATTCGTGGATCGATTCCCTATCAATCTGCATCAAAATCTGGGAACAGAAAAATTTTTCGAATTTTTTCAAAATTTTGTGGGCTAACCCCTGTCAAAATGTAAAAAATGTGATTTTTCATATTTGACCTGTTCCCATGGCAATATCTTTGCCAATTCCTATCCGATTCTCAAGGGGAATACCTCAAAAGATTTGTGGATCGATTCCCTATCAATCTGCATCAAAATCTTGGAACAGACAAATTTTTCGAATTTTTTCAAAATTTTGTGGGCTAACCCCTGTCAAGATGTAAAAAATGTGATTTTTCATATTTGACCTGTTCCCATGGCTATATCTTCGCCAATTCCTATCCGATTCTCAAGGGGAATACCTCAAACGATTCGTGAGTGGATTGCCTCATAAAATCTTCTACATTCTCTCTTTTTTTAGTTATTAAAATTAGTTATTATTGAGAAGCTACTTACCTTCGAGTTTGAGAGTCTTCAAGTTGGTTTCCAGCGGCTTTAACGGGTCAAGGGGCACCAATTCGAAGTAATTCTTGCGGAGGTCGAGGAGGTGGAGTTTCCTCAAGTAGCGGAAGGCGTCGTTGGACAAAACCGTCATACGATTGCCCATGAGGAGGAGCTCCACCAGTCCGTGCAGGTTCCTGAAGGTCTTCTTTGAAATGCGATCCAATTGATTGAAACTGAGATCCAGGGTTTGCATTTCCGAGAGATCGGCGCTGAACTCCTCGAGGTCCTTGAGGGTGTTGTGCGAGATATTGAGGAAACGAAGCAGTTTGAGGCCTTGCAAACGTTCCTTGGGCAGCATTTCCAGTTCATTTACACTCAGGTCGAGGGTCAGAAGGTTAATAAGCGACTTAAAGGCACCAGGCGAGATGCGGGTGATGCGATTGTTGACCAAATGCAAATGCTGCAGAGCCTGGAAGGCCTCAAAGTCCTTGGACGTGAGGATGGAGAGGTTGGTCTGGCAAATGTAGAGCTCTTTCAGATACGGATAGCGTTCCTCCTTGACAGTGTAGATACGATTTATGGGATTGCCGGTCAGATTCAGCCAGGATAGGCGCGGTATGGAGACATCCGACAAGGCCGAGGAGGGGATTTGCAGGAAACGATTGCTGGACAGATCGACTCTTTGCAGATTAATTGAATGTCTGAGGAAGTTGGCTGGCAGCGACAGCAACGAGTTGCCACTCAGATCCACACTGTCCAACTGGGTCAAGTTGACCGCATTGAAGCCACTCAGGGCGGTGATTTTGTTGTCCTTTAGGATGAGTTGTCGCAAGTTGAGGGTTCCGCTCAGCTTGAAGAAATCGATGGAGGCCAGGTGGTTCTTGGCCAGGTCGAGGCTCTCCAGAGTGCTCAGATTGTAGAGGGCTATGTGCGGGAATTCGGTAAGCTGATTCCGGCACAAACGCAGCTCCTTGAACACATTCAAGCCGCTGAAGATGTTCCGATTCATTTGGCTCAGTTGATTGTCGCAGAGATCCAGCTTGACCAGGTTGGGGTTCTTGGAGAAGAGCAGGTCCGGCACTTGTCCCAGACTGCAGTTGGCCATGGTGAGCTGTTGCAGGGAGCGCAGCTTGTCGAACATTCCGGCCATAATGCCGCCCGCATTGCCGCCCAGGCCGACGTGGCTGAAATTGTTGTGGGACAGTTGGAGTTTCCGCAGGTTCGGCACATCCAGTTTCTGTATGTCGGCCGGGTTGAGGAGATTCCTCTCCAAATTCAAATCATTCAGGTTGGTCAGGGACTTGAAGGTGTGCTGTTCCAGTTTCCGCAGCGAACAGTTGGCCAAACTCAGCGAGCTGAGAGGCAGCTCGTCCAGGAAGACGTCCCGTGTGATTTGCACGAGAGGATTGTGCGACAAGTCCAGGGACTTGAGGTTCTTCAGCTTGGCAAAGGCGTAGCCCTCGATGGCCTCGATGTGGTTGCGAGCCAAACTCAATTCCTCGAGGCTTTGCAGGGGCGAGAAGTAGTCGCGCCTTAATTGCCTCAGCTGATTGCCACTCAGGTCGAGGAACTGCAACAGCAACAGGCTGCCGAACGTGTCCTTCTCGATGTCCCTGATGCGATTATCGCTCAGATAGAGCCTGCCCAGCTGGGGGGTGTCGGCGAAGAAGGATCTCTCCACTCTGGCCAGCTGGTTGTCCCTCAGCCACATTATTTGCACCTTCTGCTGGCGCCGGAAGGTGCGCGGATGCACTTTATGCAAATAGTTTGCCTCCAGTTGGACGGAGAGCAGGCTGGAATTGTCCTCTGGAAATATATCCTCCAGAACCGTCAGCTGATTGTCCTGCAAATTGATGTGCTGCATATTGAGGAGAGTGTGGAAGGCCTGCGGTTCGATGTCCTCGATGCTGTTCTTCTGGATGTGCAACTCCTGCAGGGCCGGCAACGGTTCAAAGACTCCCTTCCTCACCCGTCGGATGCGATTGTTGTGCAGCCTCACCTCCCGCAGATGCTCCAGCTTCCTGAACATTCCAATTTCCAGGTCCTGGATCTCGTTGTTGTCCAGCGACAAGGACGATAGCTTCGTACTCTTGTCGAACAAGGTCACGGGCAGCAGGGGAATAAAGTTCGATCGCAAATACAGATGGTCCAGATTCACCAGCGTGCTAAAGACATTCGGGTCTATGTGGGCAATGGCATTGGCTTCCAGATAGATGACATCCACGTTGGTGGAGTTGGTAAAGGCATCGGCCGGCAATTCCAGGATATTGTTCTCGCTGAGGAAAACCTCTCGTAGCTGCGGCAAGTCCGAGAACACTCCGCCAATGGCGTGGATGTGATTGTGACTCAAGTCGACGGTCTGGAGGCGCTTGTTCCTCTCAAACACCTTCGGATCCAGGGTGACAATCCGGTTGTGCGACATGTCCAGGGACATCAGCTCGCGCAGGCTCTTGAACGCCTCCGGCTGCACAATCTCAATCTGATTGGCGTAAAACGAGAGTGTCTTGAGCTGCGGAAACGCCCGGAAGCAGTCGTCCCCAATTTCCGCGAACTGATTCGAGCTCAGGTCCAAGAATATCAGCGATGGCAGCTGCAAGGCAGCCGCTGCCGCCGCCGCCGCCGAGGCATTGTTGGTGGCCAACTGGATGTCTCCGTAGAAGGTGGCTATCCGGTTGTTGGAGAGCCGCAGTATCCTCAGATGGTCCAGCTTGCGAAGCGCCATCAACGGGAAGGTGCGCAGCCCATTCTCCGACACGTCGATCTCCTGCAGGCACTCCTCCAATCCGGCAAAGGCATGCTCCGGCATCCCCTGCAGCCTGTTCCCTTTTAGATTCAACTTGGACAGCCTCAGTCCGTAGAAGCTGTAGTCCTCCACCCGCACAATCTCGTTGTAGTCAAAGTCCAGGGCCGTCAGCTTTTGCATGGAGCTCAAAGCACGCGAAGGCATCTGTAAAATATGATTAATAAGTAATAGTTTCGTTTTATTTCTTTACCCAAAAAAAAAAGGTTAGATAGTTGTCTGGTTTCTTAAAATAAAGTTACATCAATGCGAAATAAAACTGACACAAACTGACACACACAAAAACCTGTATAATCCGGGAATATTGCGTTGCACGTTGCGTATACGCCGTGTGGCACGTTGTGTTTGCATTCGTGTGACTGACGGTCGATCAAAGTTAATTCTCTGTTCCCCTTGTTTTTTGCTAAAATCTGTAATTAAAAGTCCCATTCATTGTGTGGTCCCAAACCCACACTTGATTTTTTTGTTAACACCTGAAGCGTCCTCAGCGGGGAATTGTTTGCTTGTTTGTTCACCTGCTCGCTCCTCTGACCGATTCGCGATTCACGATTCACGAAACAATTAAATTGCCTCGGATTCCAATAAATTGAAAAGCTCGTGGGTGTTACAGCAGCAGCTTCTGTTTTTCTGCCATTGCCGACAGTGTCTATTTTTTGCCCATTTATATTTATAGTATTCTATTTCTCGCAAGGGGATTATGTATTTTATAAGAGTTCAAAGTATTGGATATTATTTTGTTTCGCACTTTGAAAGTCCCTCGCAAACCCAATCATTTATTTATAAAAAAAAAAACTACGGAATCTCCCCGATTTAAAGCTACAATTTTAATCAAAAAATGATTTATAAATTCTAGAAAATTCTATAAGATTCCAAGTGATGATTGAAAAGAAGATTGGCCTATCCCGGCTAAGAACGCGAACCGGGACGATGGTAGTTCCCGTAGCGGGGTGAAGAGCACGATCGGGATCGGGAACGGGAACCAGTCCGGGACCGCGACACTGACGTGGATAGGCAGCGGGACTTGAAGCGAGTCCGGGTTGGGCCGCGCGGCGACTTTGAGGCGGAACGGGAGCCGACCGAGTCCGACGGGGAGAGAGAGCGATCGACAGCCGGCTGGCGGATACGGCGTCCCCGGACAGGTGAGTAGCGACGGTACTGGCGCCACGGAGCCTTCAACATCTTCTCCTGAAAAGCGGAGACCACGATCCGCTTGCCATCGATCTGTCCGCCGTTCATGTGCTTGATGGCGCAGGCGCAATCCTCCGGTCGCTGGTACTCCACGAAGGCGTAGCCGCGACCCATCCGACCCAGGTACCGGTCCGTGGGGAAGTCCACCGCCGTGATAGATCCAAAGTGTCCGAAGATCTCGGTGATGTGCTCCTTGGTCACCTGGCGAGTGAGTCCCTTGATATGGAGCCGAACTATTCTCACCGGCAGGCGATTGATGAAATTCGATGATCCCTGACCATTATTCCTGTTATTCCTATTCATATTATTCTGGTTCCTATTCCCGTTCAGGTTTCGGTTTCGTTCATAGTTCCTCATTGGACTCCCGCTGTGGCTGCGCCGATTCCGCTGGTTGTACCTCTCCTTGTAGTTCTGCCACTGACGCCTCTGCCCGCCGCCACCGCCACTGCCACCGCCACCGCCACCGCCACCGCCCATGTTCCGGCCGGGCGAGCCCGGACCGCGGCGCAGTGCCCTGGCCTCGTTGCTGATCTGGTGGGGCACGGAGCTCCTCGGCTTGGCCTCGTCCTTGCCCTCCTGCTGGCCATGACCGATCTGGGAGCTGCTGATGCTCGGCATCGCGGTGGTGGTGGTGTTGGTGTTCTGATTGACGCTGTCATTGGACAGTTGATTGTTGCTCTTTTGGTTTCCGATTTGATTGGTGATTTGATTGATGGATTGATGGGACTGATTGGTTTTCTGCTGGGCAGCCACTGGCTTTGCGGCGACGCTCTTCAAAGCCGGGGTTTTGCTGGACGAATTCACGATTGTCCCAGCTGCCTGGCTGGCCTGATGGCCGGCGTTGTTCCTTACGATGCTGGAAGTCTTGGCTTTGTAGGTGTTGCTTTCGACCTCCGGGAATATCGGCGCGTTGGCCAAGGCCGCCACGTGGGAGGGCATAGGGTTCACCCCGGAATTGGTGTTTTGGGGTAAGTTGTACTTGGAGCCGGTTGCCGTGTTTGGATAATTGTTGGAATGCTGCTGTCTGGTGGAAAGAGAGTTGCTGGACTGGTGACTGGTGGAGTGCTGGCTGGTGGACTGCTGGCTGCTAGAGTGCTGGCTGCTAGAGTGCTGGCCATGTTTGGTTCCGACGGATTCCGAGGAAGTGCCCGGCGCCTGGGAGCTGAAACGACGTATGCGTGCCCGGCGATTGCCCTCCGGAGCGTGGCTGGTCGACGGGGCAGAGACGGGCTCTGGGACTGGTTTGGGGGGCGGCACAGGAGCAGGCACCGGCTGCGGAACGGTCACTTGGATGGGCACCACCATGCCCGCCGAAATGGGAGCTGGCACGGGCTGCGGCACTGGATCCGGGATTTCAATGACCGGAACAGGAGCTGTCGCTGGAGTAGGAGGAGGCGGCATGATCGCGAGGACCTTGTTGGGGCGTTGCGAGTGTCCCGCCGAGGACTTGGCCTCTCGACGACTGCGCTTCGAGCGCTTGGAGGTGCGTCCCCGGTGGTGGCGGCGGCGACGACGTGGCCTGTGGTAGCGCTTGCGCCGCCGATGGTGGTGCCGATGGCGACAGCACTTGTGCTTCCGGTCGGACCTCTCGGTCCATTCCGGATCTTCGTCGCTATCGCTGGTGGTGGAGCTGCTGCTGCTCGAACTGGAAGCACTGGAGGAGCCCGTGGAGCTGCTTTCCGACTCGCTATAGCTCGAGTCCGAGGTATAGTCGCTGCTGTACGAGTCGAGGGACCGGGATCGCGACGAGCTCCGATGTTTCACGGAACTCGATCCGCCCTTGCCATCGCCCTTGCGATGATCCCTGCGATGACCCCGCAGCGAGTGCCTGGGTGAGCCAGCCTCCTTTCTGTCCCGGCGCTCCCGCTTCGCCACCGGCTCTCCATCCGCCTTGGACTTGCTTCCTGGCACTTTTGGCATTTTTTTTTTTTTATTTTTCGGCAACTTTTCACTTTTATTCTCTCGGTAGAGAATTTTTCGTTTGGTTTTTTTTTTTTTCGATGCACGTTCCTGCTGCTGCTACTGCTTTCAGATGCCTCTGCACTGGTCGGAGTCCGCTGGCAAATGAGGCTTCAAGCCATTGAAAAATACCTTTTAATGACAAATGCCTGTCAAAGGTGACTCGATTGAATAATTTCCCTTCCAAATTTCAATCCCTTTGACAGTTCGGCGTTCGGCGTTCGGCGTTCGGCAAATGTCAAATGCTTTAACATGAGCATTTTCTGTTCAACCTTTGACAGTTCGAGCGGTTTATTTGAAAAGCATTCTATTTAATAATTAATACGCCGAAGAAACATAGGATTTCCTTTTGCTATTTTACAGCAAAATTTCAACTACATTCAACACTCTTCGATCCTGAATCCGAATCCTGAATCCGAATTTAATTGCATTGTTTGTTCTAGAAACCCTTTTATCCTTTTGAGCTTCTGTGTCGCAATCCTAGGGCATTTCGAGACATTTTGACAGTTGCCAGGGGAGACAAAAGTCGATTTTGTGAGTGGCGAGAAATATGTGTGTGCGAAGGAGAATTGCCAGGAGAGGCGTTTAATTGCACTGATTGAACCGACATTTCCATCGGCACTTTTTCACAATCACATTCCCATACCCATACCCATACCCATAGATCGCCGGAGGCCGATTTCTGGTGGGAGTTTCTGTTTCCAGGACTCTGTGGATCCGTGTGTCACCTGAGCTGGACAAAGCGAATTACGGCCTTTTAATTAATGTACTGACATGGAAATTTATGGCAGTCGATTTTAATTTATTGAACCTTCGCGCTGCCGTTTGGCGCCTTGCAAACTCCATGCCAGGACATTCAATGGGATTCGACTCGACTCGACTCGACTCGACGCGACTCGAAATTTATGGCCAGTGCCTGGCCAAACGAAAAAAATGGTCTGCCATAAAATAATATTTATTTTTATTGTTGGTACATTATGAAATATTTATGGTTATTTTGAATTCCAAAGACACCAAGCAGTGAGCACACAAAAAGCGGAGTAACTCGGGGTGATTGGAAAGCCTAATCCCTCTCAATCACAGGACGATGGCAATCACCAGGATAGACTCAAGGAAGACCCAACTTGGACACGATTTTAAAAGAATTCTATAATCTTGAGACCTGAAACTCCAGTAATGGAATGATATCCCTTGACTGCTTGGGTTTACTTTTTAAAGGTCTGTAAATCGTTTCGCTTATTCTGATCCCACCATATGTTTCTTTTTTTGAAAGCTTTATGGCTTTTGTTAAGAAATATTATTTACAGGGAGAGTTATGCAACTGAAAAGGTTTTGTCTTTTGTGGAAGACTCTTGTTGAAGAATAGTTTCTGGAAATTTCCATTAGCAACAAAAAAAAAAACTTCCGCATAAATGTTTTTTGAAAGTATTATATAAAAAGTATGCTTGAGTTGAAATTAATCAGAAGATTGCAACTTCAAGCAGGGAAATGGATCCAAAAAAAGTGGGAATTACTTTGGGTAAGGATCAGAAAATACCAAAGATATGGATCCTAAAAATGATGAACTTTTTCCATTGCCAGGACTGGTACTGGTGGCTTTTTGTTGGAAATGTATTGGCACCACCACAGAGATAGCCACCACCACCACCACTGCCAGGATATCCATAATCCGGCCACCGTTCCCACCGCGTTGCATCCTGCCCCCGGTTTGTTCCGCAAGGAGTCCCCCGGTTTGTGGCCGATTGCCCAACGGAGATTGCCAGAGATTTGCGAATATCTGTACCTTACTTTGGGACAATCGGCGCGGCATTGCCGCCGGCGGAGTGATCCATACCAAGAATCTGGATTGTCGTGGCATCACGCGAGTGGGTGCCCTATACCGGAGACCCTGTTTCTATCCTTGCCCCGCTCGTCCAGTTGTCTGCAAAAGGACTCCCCCCGAACGCGAGATCTGTGTCCGTTCCCGGAATGGCCAGAGCTGCAAGGTCCTGGCCAACATCTGTCAGTTGAATAACCAAAACTGTCACTCCAGACCTAGGAACAGTAAGGACTATATCGGAATACTTTAATATATCATTTTTTAATCTATTTTTTTTTTAATAATTCCAGACTGGCGGCGTACTGATAGAAGGTTGTGTGGCAACAGGCAGGTGGGCGATAAGCCTGATGTTTGCCTTAAAATTATCATTTTGCCAACCAGACCTGTGTCTTAGCCTGAATTTGGCTTTAATTTTTATGGCTTTAACTTTTAGCTGAATTATAGCTTTAAAAAGAATGCGATTCAGGCAAATAAATGGAAATTTTTAAGAAAATGTTTTGAATTTTTTATGGGAACTGCCTGGGAACTGCCTGGGAACTGACTGGGAACAGTATAAAAAATAAGCTATATCTTGCTTAATTTTATTCCGATTTTTAAGCTGAGTATCTTAAATGATGTCTAGATTTATTTTCTTTAAATCTAAATTAAAAGCTAAAAACAATCTATTCTAATCCATGTTTTTTTTATAATGTTTTCTTCCGTCTATGCAAACTGGGAACAGTGTAAAAACCAAGAATTACGATTTCTTGGGAAGTCTTAACTGATTTGTAGAAAGATTCTTTATCAATCTGATAAAGTTTTTTATGAATTTATGGTTTATAGCTTATTTAGCGTCTTTATTGGAATGTTTCTTTGGGGGAAATGTTTTTTTTTTGGGAAGGAATTGCCAGAAGAAATGAGGCAGAATGTGGCAATTCAGTGCTAATTTGAGGCTAATTCGTTGTTGAAATATATTCGGGGAATCGCTTTGGTTTTTGTTTACTTCCGGGTTCCCTTAAAACCACGCCCCCTCCTCTGTGTGTGTGTGTGCGTTTCCGGCTGGCCGATTTTCGCCAGTTGCGTTTGCCAGCTCGCCTGCAAATTATTTTATTGAACGCAATTGTTTTTGGCTTTGGCTCGTTTGTTATTCAGCGGCGGCGGCAAATTACTTTTTATGGCTGGCGGCGAGCACTCTCTGCACCCCCCGTCTATTGCCACTTTCCACACTTGCCACCACTTGCCACTGTTTGCCACCGTTTGCCACTGTTGAATGTGAAACGCGTTCCACGGATACCGAATACTGGGATCCTGGGATACTGCATACTGGATTTTGCTTTGCGGCGGCTGTTTTTCCAAATTTAATGGCTTAGAAAGCCATTTGCATTTTTTTGGTTGCCCAACTTTGTTTAACATTATTTGGCGCCGTATGTTGCCGCAGGATATTTTCAGTCCTGCCTGACTTCGATCGACTAATTAGCTTTACCGCCTAAACCACTCGCACCACGAGCTGCTCTAATACAGTTTCTTTTAGTGTATTTTATACACTTGAAATCTAGTCGGGTTTTCCACCCCGATTTGCCGGAAAGTAGGCAATATTTTTAGTTAAAATTTACACAGTTTGAGAGTCATAAGAACCCGAAGAAACGAAATGCAACCCAAAACCACTTAATTTTGTGTGAAAAGTAAATAAAATATGCAAAAAAAACAAAAAAAAAACAAGAAGAAGGACTCACCTGTGTCAATTTGCCGTTGACAATGCTCAAGGACTCGAGGCTGGAGCGGACGTTGCGCAGACTATTATCCTTGAGAGCCTCCAGGTGTGAGTGTGAAAATTGCAGATGCCGGATATGGACGCCCGGCTGGAAGACATCCTGCGACAGGGACGTCACGGAGCGGTCGAAATCGTAGATGGATAGCGAATGGATCGGAGCCGAGATCCTTTCCAGGGTGGAGCGCAAGGATATCGCCGTGGTGCCGGGACACTCCAGAAATAGTCCTATGGAAAATAATGAGAATATTAATCGTATGCCACGAGAGACCACAGACCAAAAGCATTTTGTGAATTTCAATTAGCCAGCCAGCCAGGAGAGCCTGTAGAGTGCAGGACCAGTACTTGATATCCTTGCCTGGCAATGAGACACAATCGAACACAATCTGTCCGGAGCAGGTCCAGGTCATTGTAATTCATATTATTACCCAACTGCCAGCTGTTGTCCGTCCAGCTAAGTAGCATGTCATATTCGTTTGAATTCACACCCCTTCTAATCAATATTCATAGTCGAGTCGCAGTGGGCCGGACAAACAGAATACCAAATAGCCATCTTGAGTCCTTTGAGTCCTTTGAGCTGAAAGGTGCCAGTGCCAGTGCCAGTGCCAGTGCCAGTGCCAGTGCCAGTGCAATGGGGAAAATAATATTGGTTTACAAAATATTCGATATATTATATTAATTCAAATTGGAAACCAATTGCCGGGACTGGGACTGGCGAAGAACTCTTTGATAGTGTAAATTATTTACGAGCTGCTCTAATGACTTTCGAGCTTTACAGTTTCGAGCACTACTGTCTGCGTCTGTGAGTCTCTGGCGTCTGATAAAGTAATCGCTCTCTGGAGGAGTTGAAAGCAAACAAGTCGGGTGTTTGACCAGCAGGACGAAGGGACTACCGAATGCGACTACCATGCGAGTCTATGCTTTACAGAAATGAAAGTTCAAAGCCTAAAAACAAGGATACCAAGTACCGGGTATCATTTAGTCGACTTCTTGCATCGACTTCACACAATGCACGTTCTGGGTGCAATAAACTTTGCTCCGACGTCTCCGGCTGATGCGTTTAATTAGCTCGCTCGACCGTTCGCACTTACCATCCTCGAATTTGTAGCAAGGACAGGCCGAGTTGTCGAAGCTGGGGCACTCGATGCCGGCTGCTCCGCCACCTCCACCTCCATTGCCATTTCCCGATCCACTGCCACCATTACCGCTGCCTGTTCCTGTTCCAACTCCTGCTCCTTGGGGAGATCCGGCAGCAGATGGGGCACTAATGCCGCCCATCTCGGTAAAGAGGAGCTCACGTGCAGTGCCTTTGGCACTGGAGATCCTGGCCGAAGGTGTCATCGAGGCTGCGGTTTCCACTGCTGGCAGCTGGAGGAGCAGCAGAATCGGTAGCAGGAGCAAAAGCAACCGCAGGACATGCTGCTGCACGCTGGCAACATTATTGCAATTTCCCTCCTGCTCGTCCTCGTCCTCGTCCTCATCCTGGTTCTGGTGTCCATCGTCGTGTTGTTGGTTTTCCTGTTTGAATTTGTATTTGTGTTTGCTTTTGCATTTGGAGTCTGTTGGTTTGGTCTGCTGTTCGTGCTTCTTGGCAGCCGCTGCTGCCTCTTCATTTGCTGCCATCCCCATTGCCATTTGCTCTATTTGATGTCCTTGCTCCTGACGCTGATTATGCTCTTGTTGTTGCTGGATTTGTTGGTTTTGTTGGTATTGTTGGTTTTGTTGGTTTTGCTCAAGTTCTTCTTGTTCCTGCAGCTTGTTTTGACGTTTACCTCCTCGTTGTTTTTGCGGCTGCTGCTCCTGACTACAGCTCTGACTATGGTTCTGGTTCTGGATCTCCTTTTCCTTTGGCAGGACTCTCTGTCCATTTGTTGACTTCGTGCATTTCGCTAATAAGTTTGCCAGCTTTGCTGTCGCTTTAGAATCGCTGCTTTTGCACATTTTCGCAGTCGCAGTCGCAGTTGCAGTCGCAGTATCCTTTGGCGTATCCTTGTCTCTATCAGCCGGTCTCAATCAGCGTGTCGCAGTCGCATTCGCATCGATGTCTCCCTGTTGCCACATTTCGTCCTGCAAAAAGAAGCAAAAATTGAGAAATTAAGGATTGTGTTTCATGAATTTTTTTTAGCTAAAACTTCCATGTTTATTTTCTAAAAAAAAAATTAAATAATAAATAAAGCTTTTACTTGACTTTTTTTTTGTATAGAAACTTCTTGGAAAGCCATTTCGTGAGCCATTTTGTTGGCTGACCAACTACCGGAAATTCCTAATATTTAATATTGTTGCCTTTTTTGCTACAAAAAAAAGCCAAAAAAAAAAATGAAGGGAAATTTCCGGTTAAGGCGACAGGCGGCAGCAGAGGCAAGAGTCATTCCTTCCGCGCATTAGCCGCCATAATTTTAATGGCGTTTAATGGTCCAGGAATGGAATTGAATGGAAATGGAAATGGAATTGTGGCAGAGTAGCCCCAGAGGAGCCAAGAACCAAGGATATATAAAAATTTTGAGGGGGGGAAACGCAAAAAAAAAAACGCATTAATTAGAAAACGAGCGAACGAACGAAGGAACCAACAACAACAACGACTCTAAGTAATAAAATAATAATAATAAAGCATGCCAACGTGACCGCCACCGCCTCCTCCTTCTCCTTCTCCTCTTTGGGTAAAAAAAGCACTAAATTAGGCACTCTCCTACCTCCCCCGAAAACCCACAAAAATTCACGCACTTGACACAAATTCCTTTCGGGAGGAGGCGGCCAGGCCAGGCCAGGACAGGCCAGGACAGGCCAGGACATCCCAGGCTGGCATTAAAATTGAAAATTAAAATGAAACGAAATTCAAGAGCGTGGCCGGGACTGACTATGGGAAAAACTGCTGCAAAGGCATGAAAGAAAATAATTCATTTTACAAACGATGCCGGTCCGAAAAAAAAACAAAAAAAAAAAAACAAAATGCTCTCTAATGTTGTCAGCATAAAATGACAGAGATGGCAGGATAAAAAAAAAAACCAGAAAAAAAATAGAAAATAAAATGGCAAAAAAGGACCCTCGAAAGACAAATGAAATTGCGGCCAGAAAATGGGTTAGCCTTGGTGGCAGAAATGAAAAAAAAAAAAAAAACTCAAGTAGAGTCACTCCCATAAGTGTATGCTCCTATTAATTTGCTGTATAATTAAGCCCAAATGTCCTGCCTTTTTTAACTAGTTTGGTTTTTTTTAGCCTGTTTTATTTTTTTTTGTCTAACTTTTCGAGGGAGTCTCTCGCAAGTCATCCTCGAATTATGATTATAGATTTTTTGGGAAATTAAAACCCAAGACAGGGAATATTCCGAAATATTAAGGTAATCCTTTCAGGTGAAAAATATTCCTTTTATTTCTTACTTTTAATGTCTTTAAATTTCTTTAACTTTTTATTCGATTTCCTAGAGGAATATCTTGAAAGATTCTGAAAAGATCTGGGAACAGAAAAATTTTTCAATTTTTTTTTTCGAATTTTTCTGATGAAACCCCTTAAGAAACCTGGGATTTCTATATAAACCCAGTATTTCCCCATATGTCCTCTTACCATGTCTATATCTTCGCCAATTCCTATCGGATTCTCAAAAGGAATACCTCAAAAGATTCGTGGATCGATTCCCTATCAATCTGCATCAAAATCTGGAAACCGAAAAATTTTTCGAATTTTTCCAAAATTTTCTGAGGGAACCCCTTCTAAAAATACTGGTTTTTCTATATGAGCCCTTGGATGGTATATATTTCCGTCAATTTCCAACCGATTCTCAAGAGGAATACCTCAAACGATACGTAGATCGATTACCTATCAATCTGTATCAAAAAAAAAGGAACAAAATATGTTTTCTGATGAGTCCTGCAAAACCCACCCTCAGGCATTTCTAATTCCTTTACCAATTCCGTGATAGTTTATGGAGGGAATAGTTTATGAAATTATTGCTTATTGCCTGTACCTGTCCTTCCCCCAACACCCCAAGGATACTTTCCCTTTCAATATCGTGCCCTATAGAATATTGCCGCGTTACATGGTTCATCCCTTGGCTTGGGGTCTTTTTCAATTAGTGGCCATGACAACTGAAGTTTTTTACCGCCACGTTTGTCGCGTTTTTTTTTACTTTATTTTTTGCCATTATCCATGCGGGCGGGCGGGGCGGTTCGTCTTGGCCGCCTTCCCAATTGTTGGATAAGTTTTCCTTTCCGGCTAACAGTTTTCAGTTGCCAGTTGGCAAGTCAGTCAGTCAGTCAGTCAGTTACTCAGTCAGTCAGTCAGTCAGTCAGTCAGTTACTCAGTCAGTCAGTCAGTCAGTCAGTCAGCCAGTCAGTCAGTCAGTCAGTCAGTCAGTCAGTCAGTCAGTCAGTCAGTCAGTCAGTCAGTCAGTTACTCAGTCAGTCAGTCATTCAATCCGGTTAGCTGGACGCTTCTCATTTTGCGGATAATTAAAAGTTAATTGAGTAACAAGAAAAGCTCGTAATGCAATTGCATTCACAATCGGCAAAAGGTAGAAGGTAGAAGGTAGAAGGTAGAAGGTAGAACACGAAATTGAAATTATTAATAATTCCGCCATATGGATAGATAAATGAATGCAAAATGTGTGGCATTCAACGAAAAATGTGGCATTCATTCATGGTAAACGATAAAACGATTAATTCGAGTAAAAGTGAAAGTGAAAGTAAAGAAAAAGGGAAATTCCTGATTAAGGATAACATTAATTGAAACTTTGCCATCAAATCTAGCCATTAACACTATTGCTTATTAATCGATCCAAAATCGATTCGTATTTGCAACTGCAACTGCAACTGCAACAGTCTCGGTCTCAGGGGGTGGCATGATGAACTGCCACTTAACGCGATGGACACAGACACGGACACAGAATGCTCGAAAATTAATTGCAATTAAAAATCCCCGATCCCAGGGGCCAAGATATATAGCGAGAGACAAACACCACAACATAACAATGAGGATGAGAATGAGGATGATGACGATGGAAAGTTCAACCTTTTGAACTCCTTTACCAAAAACTGCAGGCAGTCGAGATCAGAGTCCGATGGAGTCCAAAAGCCCTGGAGAAACCTCAGCTCGGATGGCATTAGCGTTGACAGCAACGTCGACTCACCGACAGAAAAGACAAAAAGAACATCAACAGGAACAGCAGCTTTGTTTATGCCACTAAAGCATCTCATCGCTCAACCGAATACAGAGAACAAAAAAAAGTGTAAGTAAGAAATACAGGGAACAAGAAGGCCTAAAAAGCCTTGAAATATAATCAAAGAATAACCATAATTTTTAAAGAATTTTAAGAGAAATTTAAGAGAAAAGAGAAGAACAAAAAAACTTAACCCTTTTTTATTAAAGTGTAGAAAATCTGCACCTGTGTTGGCCCTTTACTCCCCTCTCTCTCTCTCTATGTGTTGGCCAGGTTCTGGCTTCCTGTCCCAGAGGCAAGGGGCATGAGCAGCAAGAAGAGCTTGTGGCAGCAACTAACAACATCATATCATCTCTCTCTCTCTCTCTCTCTGCCCCCCTTCGTCATGGCTCCTACTTAGACTTGACTGCTATTTCATTTTAATGACTCACGTGACTTTCACGTATCTCTCTTTGGAGTCAGACAGCAGAGCAGTAGCTTCTACATAAAAATATATACAATATATATCGTACGATATATCGTACTATATATAGACAACAACAAGGAGTAGCCAACAAGGAGTAGCCAACAAGGAGTAGCCAACAAGGAGTAGTAGCTCTGGAGAGTATAATCATAATAATAAAAGTTATACACCCAACAAGCTATTACATAACAGACACCGAGAAGCAGGAGCAGGAGCAGAAGCATGAGCAGGAGCAGAAGCAGAAGCAGAAGCAGGAGCAGGAGCAGGAGCAGAAGCAGAAGCAGGAGCAGAAGCAGGAGCAGGAGCAGCTAGCTATCCCAAAGAAGGGTTTTCCTACTCGAATTCAAGCACACAAGTTCTTCCAGGACATGGAGAGGCATCAAAACATTCGGTTAATTAGCTCATCAGCAAATGGAAATGGAA
This sequence comes from Drosophila vallismaia, assembly GCA_035047325.1. NCBI lineage: Eukaryota > Metazoa > Arthropoda > Insecta > Diptera > Drosophilidae > Drosophila > Drosophila vallismaia. The sequence goes on along the minus strand of JAWNPU010000025.1, from coordinate 4,891,811 downwards.
ATGGAAATGGAAATGGAAATAGAAATGGGGAAAGCGGAAACGGAAACGGAAACGGAAGCCGATTATCAAATTGCATTGATTGAAGATTTACGGAATTTGTATATTTAATATAATTTTGTATAATTTGATAGATGAATCAAAACCTGAGCCAGGACTCAGGAATATTAAATAATTACCAATTATAATCCTTAATATTTTCCACTGAGAAGATTCTCTTTTTGGAATTCTCTTCCTGTTTTTCTGGTTTTTTTTTGGCAAATTGTATTTAGAATGAGCTGCGGTTTTCCACTGACAGGTCAGGTCATTCATCAAATGAGTCGACTTCGACTTCTGTCGCTTCTATTTTATTTTGATTTTTTTTTTTGGAATTTTTTCGATGGAATGGCAGGACCCGGGGGGTAATTGGCCACCTTGGAAAGAAGGCAGACCCTGCAGACCCGACCCGACAGTTTTCCATCGCCTCCTGTGACAGGAAAACATTAGCGCCTGCTGCCAGGCGTTTGAAAATGCGGGTGGTATGAGATATCTGGGAGAGATCTCTGGGATATAGGGGATATGGAATATGGTGTATATGGTATATGGTATATTGGGGGTGTGTAAATACCACGTCAAATGAACTTCAAATGGCGGAAGAAGGAGCACGGAATATCCGCTGTGATTGACAGCAATGAGAATCCCCCTTCTGGCTTGTGTATTTCTGGCTTTTTAAGCGAAAATGTTTCGAGATTTCTGATTTTAATTCCAATTTCGATGCAGATGTCGCCTCTAAGTGAGATTTGGATATCCCTGATACCGATTCCTATACCTCTACCTCTACCTCAACCTCTACCTCAACCTCAACCTCAACCTCTACCTCTACCTCAACCTCTACCTCTACCTCTACCTTGGCTACTACCAATTCGAGTTAAAAACCAACTGCAGTTTTCTATTGAAAAGCGTCACAAAAACGGTTTTTTTTTTTGCGCTTTTGACCATAATCAGTCAGTAGCTGGTTTTCTGTTTTCTGTTTTCTGTTTAGTGCCGCGCGGAGTTTGAAAATAGAATCAAGCGGAAAACGCCAAAGGCCCATAAACTTGGCGTTTTTTTTTTTTCGAAATAAAAAAAAAAGAAAAGAAAACTAAGGCAGAGTTTGGATGCTCTTTTTGGGATATTTCAGAGGGAAATTTGTTACCTAAATTTCCCTTTTCAAACTCTTAGTTATAAAAAAAAAAATATATTCCCCACCCCCCGTATTTCCTTTATATTAATCCTGTTAATGGTTTAAATAACTTGTTGTTGTCTAGGGTATCGTAATGGGAATACTAAACAGGCGGCAACTGGAAATGGAAATGGTTAGAGGCGAGTTTGAGAGGAAACCCGAGAGAGAGAGAGAGGAGATGGAGCAGCCTCCTGTGAGGCGGAAGCCCAGGAAAATATACACAGCCAACGGGCAACACCTTTTAAAGACCAATGAAGACCAAGACCAAGACCAAGACCAAGACTTAGGCCCAGAAAAGGAAGCAGTAAAAGCAGCAATTTAAAGACGATTAGAATTGATTGTAATTAGTTTGCAACAACAACATCTCGGGGGGGGGCATCCTCTTGTGGCAAATGAAGTTATTTTTACCTTTAAAACGACATTTATGTGGCACAAATTATGATCACAGCTTGAGGGGTAGAAAAGTTTCGGAAACAGAAGCGAAAACTTTTATTTCTAATTTCAAATTAAAGACGAAAAGTTGAAAATTGGAATTAAATTTGGAATTTTTGAAAGATTGAAACGATCTGGTGGGGTCTGGAGATTGAGATTGAGATTTTGGGATCGATGTTGGATGGAGGATGGAGGAGCATCCAAATGGTTAATAACAAAGACTGTGGAATTTTAAGTGGCGACTTATTAATGTGCCACAGATGTGCACATCAACATGCACCATTGAGTTTTCCCCTGTGTGTGTGTTGTTTTCCCTTCCTGGAAAGGTCTTTCTTTCTCTTGCCACCTAAGGTTTTGGTTTGTTTTTTGTTTTCTGATGACTCATTGTCGTCCAGTTTGAATGTCACGACGAGTCTCCAGTCTTTTGGACATATGGATCATGAGTCTGAGTCTGAGTTCCCGGTAAGCCGCGTTTTTTTTGGCTTATCAGTATCCGAACATTGCCCGCGTGCTCGCCAAAGATATGTCTTTTCGTCGGTTGAGTGTTTTCTTCTTCGGGGGAAATATTTCACTGGATGTCGAGATAGTCGAGAGAGTGAGAGAGGGAGAGAGATGGTCAAGAGGGCCAGGCCAGGCCAAGTCCACTTCCATTTCCAGAGTTTTTCAACAACCAGAACCAGAGCAATGCCCGGCCCGTAATTATGTTTTTAATGCCACAACTATGATTTTTCCTTAATTTTTCGATACCCTGTACTTTTTAGACAACCCTAAACCCTGCTCTAAAGACCTTTTGGGGAAACGTCAAACCCCAAAGAACCGAAATAAAGACGAAAAGTGATATGTAAATGGCTTTTCCAATTGCTGTCCACTTTTCATGTTGTTGTCCTGTGGCATGTGATCCTTTTTTTTTAGTCCTGTCTTCATGGCTTTTCTTCTCGTGTTTTTTTATTCGACACTTTCCTGGCGGTTCAATGTCGATGTCGATGTCGATGTCGGCATGTGTTGATGTTTTCTTTTGTAGGCCCAAGCCCAGCTCCATGCCGATACCCAGACCCAGACCCAGACCCAGTCCCGGTCCCAGTCTCAGTCCCAGTTCCACTCCCAGCAGCGTCAGCAAATGAATCCTAAAAATGTTTGCTGCCCTTTTCTGGTATCGCTTTAAACTTGATTCATGTCTGCCCTGCCCGGCCCTGTTTTTTCTCCCCATTTTTTTTTTTGGGTCTTTGATTTCTTTTTATTTTTCTTGTTTTTTTTTTTTTTTTTTTTTTTGGTATCTTTGGCATGCATATGCGGCTTAAGCCTTCGACCCGACCCTTCCTCCCATTCCGTGTTGATATGTTTATCATTGTTATTATTTATGTTTAGATTTGAATGTCAATGCCGAGAATCGGGAAACGCAGCCTTCGCCCTTTGAACTTTGATGGCATTAAGTTGTCAATTTGCGTTTTGACTCACCGAAACGCCGAAAAAAGTACATTTGAAGCGGCGCCAATGATTTATCTTGTTTCGCCTTTATTAGCTGCGAACAAAAAACAATTACATTTCTTTCCCCCTTTGAAGAGAGCAGCAGAAGAGAAAGGACTAACTATTTGTATTCCCCCAAGTCCGAGTCCCGACTTTAATGTCTCTTTTTGAAAATAATTTAATTATTATCTGGCCATTTTCGTTGACTTAACTATTTTCCTTCATATTTCTTTTTTTTTTTGGCCAAAACTTTTTGACAACTTTTGGTATTGTTTGTACTTTTCTTAATTAATATACGGAGAGTGCGTGCATAAACTTGTTCGGAAAGTGAAAACGAGAACATTAACAGGAAAAAAAAAAAAACAGAAAGAAAATAAAAAATAAAAGTGAAAATGATTAGCATGATGGAGGAATACAGCAGACAAAGGCAAAAGGCAGTCGGAGAGAAGCCGAAAAGTATGTTCGAGAGTAAAAAAAAAAAAAAAAAAATTTTAAAAGAAATTAATTTCCATTGAAAATTCCAAATGCCACTCGAAGAAGCTGGCGGGGGAGGAGAAGGCCAGAGGAGCCAGAGGAGACAGAGGAGACAGAGACCAATGCCAGAAGGCAAACATTCGAAAGACAAAGAAATTTTTTAATTGATTTCACTTAAAGCATCAAAACAACGAGGAGGCGAGGAAGAGGTGGCAGAAATACAACAACGGGAAAAAAAAGGAAGGAAAAGTACCAAAAAAAAAAAAAAACGGATGATTTTGAGTTGTTTTCTTCGTATTTGTTAAATTTTGTTGTTTTTTTGGTCTTTTTGGGGGGGGAAAGGGCCAGAAGTCGATGGCAAATACTTGACCAGGGAGATCATACACAGCGAGAAATTGAAGGGAAAAAGTTCTTTATTAAGTTTTCTACCAAAATCATACTTAAGACTGGAAAAAATATCGAATATTTTAAATATTCTTCCAAAAATTTTATTTCCCCCTAAATTCCCCCCAGTGTACTTATAGCCAAGTGGGCCTTATTGGCCATTATCTTGGCCTAAACAACTCAAGTGCCGGCTAATTAAAGGTAGCGTCAAGTACTCGGCCAAGAAAACAAGAAAAATCGGACTAATCTCCTGAATTGGCAATCTTAATGGGATTTATTTTGGTCTAAGGACATTCCTAGAATTTCCCTAAACGGATAAGTGCCTCAGGATTTGTTTTTCTAATTGTCTGGATATGTTTTTCAATCGCAGGACGACTAATAGTCTCAAAAAAATGTTTCAAAAACGCCTTTCAATGGAAACTTACCAGGAAATAAAAAAAAAAAAAAAACTAAAGAAAAAGAACTGTATGTAAATTACATGCACTGGGAAAAAACGAGAACGAAATAATGAGGAGGAACAGAGAAGTGCATTTGCCATTTTTGGTCATTAATCATTCTTAGCGGGCGGTGACCGAGTGCTGGGAATTACACTCAGACAAAAACTTTTCAATTGAATCCATAGAACAATATCTCTAAGCCTTAGTTTGGGCTTAGAAAATATATTCTTTAGAATTTATATGATAAATAAAATATAATAAAGACTTGATACATACATACACTTTGAGAAATTCCATATTTGAAGTAGAAAAGTATTTTTCCGCTCTTAATAAGAATCATTTTTTCGCAGTGCATTTACAAGACGAGCTGTAAAAACTAAGCTCGGCTTAAGCTGGCTCTCGGGCTTACACTCTCTCTCTCTCTCACTATCTTATACCGGCTACGATTACGACCCCGGCTCCGGCTTACAGCGCTCTCCCTGAACGGATCGGCGATCACTAACTCTCAGACCCGGCGATAGCCGACGTCGGCTGCGATTCTCGCTACATATAGTCTGTGGATTGTGGAACCTGAACTGTGGAACGCGTTGAGAGTCAATGTGAGCAGCCGCCGCTGCTGCCGCTCTGTTGGCAGTCTTACACTGCAAAAACAACTGTGAACGTGAACGGTAACGGTGTGTGCTCTCCTCCGCGTCATCTCTACCACCTACTACCCTACCTACCACCCACCTCCCACCACCCACCACCCACATCCCACCCACATCCCACCTCCCATTCCCGTTCTCTTTGTCAAAGAATTACACATGAAGAAAATACTGACAACAATAACAGTAACAATAACAATAACAAGAGCAATTTCTATTTCTGTTTGAGTTTCGGTTTTCAAAAAAAACACACAAAAAATAATGCAAAAAATATACTCGAGTAAATAAAACGATCGCGTGCAATCGGTCGGAACGTGTCTATATAATTTTTTACACTATTCCTAAAGACTTAAAAAAAAAAAACCGAAAAGTTTTTTATTTTTTTTATTCGTGCTTGAATTTATTAAGTTTTGAATGGTTTTATCGAAATTTCTTTCTAACTTTGACCCGATTTTGATTCGGATCAAAAGCGAACAAAACAAAACACGAGAATTAATTCCCATTATCTGTGAAAGGAAACAAAAAGCAGAGAAACAGAAACAGAAACAGAAACATAATTTATTGTGAAACGATTGTTGTTATTGTCGTTGTTTTTGTAACAGGCGGTTGATAATTAATAATCTTAAAGAAAATATATATATATATATATAGAGTATATATATTTTTGTCACAGCGGAAAGTGTTGTTGTTTTTTTTTCTTTGATTAATGTAATTTTTCTCCCCCAACAGATTCCAAACTCGATGTTTCAACTACGTCTACTTATTTTTTCTTTTTGTCGAGTGTGTGAGAAAATATTTAATTGTGAAAAAGTGAAAATATATATAAATTAAAAAATATATAAATTATATTATATACAAAACACAACAAAAAAACTGTGCCTGTCTCGTGTAAAAAAAAAATAAATAAATAACAAAACATTAAAACATAACAAAGGCCTGAAAAAAATGAAAGGTAATCAGCGAAAGGAAAACCTGAAGCAATTAAATAAAATTTAGACAAGCCCTAAAAAAGAAATACAACAAAAAAAAGTGTTTCCAAATAAATAAATCGAACCAAAATCGAATCAAAATCGAACCAAAATCGAATCAAAATCGAATCAAAATCGAACCAAATCGGTGTTCAATATTTATTTATATGCTAATTTATTTTTACAATAACTTCGAATTAACCCAAAAAAATCAAATAAAATCCAACCACAACATTAAAAAACAAAAACAAAGTGAAAGATAAATATAAAAAAGAGCAAAAAATATATAAAAAAAAAAAAAACACCACGCGAAAAGCTTTTTTTTTTAATGGTGAATCTTGAAGATCTTCTTTCGTATTTTTTTGTTTTGTGCTTTTTTCGATTTTTTTTTTGGATATAAAACAGCAAAAGTAAGTGGATTATAATATTGTTTTTGTTTTTGTTATTTTTGTTTTTTTATATTTTTTTTTTAGTACCATTAAGTGTGTGTTTTATAATTTCCCCGTTTTTTTTTTTTTTGTGGCGTGTGGGAACACGTTTTTAATGCAAATTCAATTGAAATCCAAAGCGAAAAAAATCAGCGAAATTTCTGTTTCGAAATGAGGATTTCTTTCTTAAAAGATCGTCTTGAGTTTGCTTCCTTTTATTCGAATATTCGAATATTTTCATGGGCCAATCCCTGGTTGGGTTTTTTCCAGGTTCACGCCCGATGTTGACCTTCTGACCTTCTGACTTCTGGCCAGAGCCGAGTGTGGGAAAATCTTGAGAAATCTTTCACATATCTGGCTGTGAAAACGCAGGAACTGCCCTCGTTAAGGGCTTCCTGATTTTCAAAACACAAATAGGCGTAAAATAGGTCTAAAAATAGGTATAAAACAGCCCTAAAAATTGGTCGCAAAATAGGTCTTAAATAAGTCCAAAATATGTCTAAAAAAAAGTCTAAAATAGTTTCCAAAATAGGTCCCAAAAGTATGTCCCAAAATAGGTCTTAAAAGGGTCTAAAATAGGTCCCAAAAGTATGTCCCAAAATAGTTCCCAAAATAGTTTCCAAAATAGGTTCCAAAATAGTTTCCAAAATAGGTTCCAAAATAGGTCTTAAAAAGGTTTAAAACTTTACCCCTATTTCCCATCGAATGGTCCATTGAACCCTAGAACCCTACTTGACCTTTGAGTCGCTCTCTCGCTTATCAGTTTTGCGAAACTAGAAACTAAAAAACTAAAAAAACTCGAAACTAGAAAATATAACGATTAGGCGAGTGTGATTTTTGGGGGAATAATGGTCGCGGTTTGGATCGCGGTTTCTATATAGCATAATGATGTCACACTTCCCCGACTTGGCCCTATCAGTGAGTGCGGCAGACGGTCGGACACACATGGCCAAGTGATCACTTCCGGTGGCCACAAAAAAAACTCAAATCCGAAGCTAAAAAACGGAAACCAAAGCCGAAACTCGAATCAAAATCCAAAAACCGTAACGAATTCTCAATTCTAAAAAGCAAAAAAAAAAAAAAAAAAAATTGGAAAATTTTTGAGGCCCCGCATAAAAGTTGAACCGAAAAAGTTAATTGCATTTAACTGGCTATTACACTAAGAGAAAATAGAGGTAGTTAAAGAGAGAGAGAGAGAGAGAGAGAGAGGTAGTTAAATAATAAATAGAAGCTTCTATTAAAGAGTTACGGTTGAGGAGCACAAATTAAATAATAAACTTAAATTGATTTTAAAACAAAAAAAAAAAAAAAAAAAGGGAACTTTTTCGGTTGGGCTTTCCCCAAACGTTGCTGGTTTAAAAATTGATTCAGCTGCAGCCTCTCTATTTCATCAGGGGAGACCAGACCAGACCGTGGGCGGTACGTGCTTGAGGCCCTAAAAATCGAAAAACCAACAAAATATGGAAAAAAAAACAAATGCAAATCGGAAAACCGATATATATGGGCGACCTCCAACCAGCCAGCCGCTCACAGAAATGTTTGCTATGGAATTTTTTCTATTTCCCGCACTTGGATCGCCATCGCCATCGCCATCGCCAGATATGGCATTATATAGATCACGAATCGGTTTTCTATAATGGTTCGGAGAATTATGAAAAGTTCGAGAGGAATTCGAAGATAAATTGAGGGAAAAATTGCATTGATTGAAGCGAGTCCGGGGGGTTTTTTTTTTAGGAGTTTCTAGTTTCTATTTTTTTTTCTGGTAAATATTTTGTTCTTTATTAATGAATATGCACGATTATTCAGGACTATTCAAGAGTATTTTCAGCTTGGAGTTGGTTTCTTTAATGTTTCTGAGAATCATGAGGAGTTTGAGTAGAAATCGAAGACTAATCGGAAGACTGCAATAATTGAAGAAAGTTTTTGAATAATTTCTATATTTTTCTGTAGAATCTTTTCCCTATTCATGATTATTTACGATTATTCATGACTATTCAAGAGTCTTTTCGAATCTTAGAATCATGAAAAGTTTGAAAAGAATTCGAAGACTTATGAGCAGGAAAAGGGTAAAAAAATTTCCCTATTTACGAGAATATTCAAGAATATTCACGCCTATTCACTATTATTCACGAATATCTACGAATATATTCATTCATTTATTCACTTGTTGAACACGTTCGTTCAGGTGGCATTCGCTAATAAGGCATCCGTTTGCCGTTAGATGAAGGCATCCACCTGCCGCCCCACCAGGCCCCACCCCCCACCCCTATACGATATTCTGATGTGCAACGTTGCGTTGCCCCCAACCACCCACTCCACCCACCCATCCAGCCCCCCTATAGGACGCGCTCTTCCTCCATCCCTTTCTGGCCCGCATGGTTATTTAACCATGAAGGCAGAGGCAGATGAATATGAGGCAACATGGGGGGGCGTAACCTGGACCCCAGGTTCCAGGGGATGGGTTTCTGCGGGCGGGACGTACCGCTGACTCATCGCGGAGTCAAAAGCGAAAAGCGTAGCACGCACTCGCCTCAAAAAAATCAGCGAAGCGTCAAAGTGTCGACGAACAGGTGCCTCTCCGGTCGGTTCAGAAAAGGTTTTTTTTTTTTTTTGTTTTTGGGTTTTTAGATTTTAAAAGCGAGGGGGGAGGGGGAGAGGTAATTGAAAAGGGGCAAGGGCAGAGGCAGTGGCAAGGGCAGAGGCAGTGGCAAGGGCAGTGGCAGTGACAGTGGCAGGGGCAGTGGCAGGGATAGGGATCCCCTCCAGAGATTGTTCCGCCTCAGCTCGTCCAGAGATAAAATTTCAATTGAAAAAAAAAACACAAGAAATAAAAGCCTAAAAAAAAAAACAAAAACATTAAAAATTTACCATAAAAATATTAAAAACAAAAACCAAAAAAACAAAGACTTTCTTTAAAGCAAAAAAAAAAAAAATAAAATAATCTCAAGCGAAAATCTTTAAAGCAAAAAAAAAAAATGTAAATTTATGTTTTTTGATAATCTTGAAACATGAAATGATTGTAAAATATTATCTCCAAGATATTATTGAATATTTAATAAGCTTTCTTCTTTCTCTCTGTGTATTGAACGGAAATAGTTAGCAGTTTTCGGATCGTTTCTGGAATTGTGGCAACTGTGGCACTGCAACTGCAACTGCCTCACCCGCAGGTGCACTGCCCTGCTGCTTGCCCCCAACTGCTGTGTTGTTGTTGCTGCCTCGATTAGAATGCAATTTTTTATTGTTGTTGTTGTTCTTGTCCGGTGGAGACGACACCGACTCGTCATTTCCATTAAACGCCGCCTTGGCCGTTTGTCTTTCTTTACGACGACGACGACGATGAGGGTTCCCTCTTCCGCTTCTTCCGGTTGTATTTTTTTTTTTTTTGTCTTTTCGGGTACTCTTTCTATACTCTTTCCAAAAGGGGTCTTTTGGTTGCAGGTTGCAGGTTGCAGGTTGCAGGTTGCAGGTTGGAGTTGGTCAGAATTGTGAGTCATGTCCGGTTTTGCTTAAGGTTTCGGGTCTGCTTTTTCCAGGGAGTTCGAGTTCCACCTTGTCATGGGGATTACCTATTGTTTCCCTTAGGATATCCCTCACCAAGATCTTCAAGAATCGGTGGATATTTCGAAGATCTTCTAGAATCGTTGGGGAGTATCTCTTCCACCTGTTGGTTTCTTGTTCTCCCGGCAAGTGCATTGCAGCTTCGTCTTGGGTTCAAGTCTCCCGTCCTGTTGATTTATTTAAAAGTAAAGCTGACCCTGCCCCTGCCCCTGTCCCTGCCCCTGCGTTCTGACTGAATGCCTTGCGTCTCTGCAACTTCCGCTTACAATTTTTTTTCATTTTTTATTACACTTTTTTTACACATTCTACGAGTATATTCCGCTTTCCAACTCATCCTCCCCGCACCCTCTCTATTATCAAGTTGTTTGTTTTTTTTTTTCAATGATTTAATTATTCAGCTTGTATTCGCAGCCACGCCTACTACCCGAAAAAAAGGGCAAAGGTGGCGCAAGGGGTCGCCGCGTATGCATAAAAATGTACACAAAATTAAACGTTGTCAACCGCAAATGTGACAAGCACTTAATTTTCCTGTTTGTAAAATGCGTGCCAAATGGTCCTGCCGTCCTGCCGTCCTGCGGCCCCAAAGGACATTCGAGTTTCGGCCAAGAGGATGTCATTGAATGCATTGCCATTGTCAGGCGACAAATTTATTGAGAGGATGGGCAGGAATCAGGAATTAATTAACAAATTTATTTATTTCCTAAAACATTTATTAATCCTTTCTATTTTTTTATTTAATTTAAAAAGTTTAAAAAAAAAAACGGAGTCACTTTCGTATTTATTCAAAGGCTGGAGAGAAACTTTTGGAAAAAGTCGGACAATTTTGTGTGTAGTTTTCGCAGCTAGCTTGTGGCATGCCGCGCCGCCTACAGCCCCACCCACTACCTACCAGCACCTACTCCACCACCCACATTTTCGCTCTTTTTTTATGTTTTGGGGCATGGCAAAAGTGTGAAAGCATATGTTTTGACAATGCTATCGTTGTGTCCCAGGCCAGGCCAGGCCCAAAGGCCTAACACCGGCAACGCCTCCCCCTGCATCCCGGCTTTTTGGCAACGCCTGTTGTTAAGTTGGGAGCGGGGAGCGGGGAGGACTGGGGGGAGTTGCCCCATGTCCGTAGATGGGTTGGGAAATGCAAAGCATTTTCATTGCGCGAAAAATTAAAACGCATGTTTTGCCAGCCAACTCTCTCCTCTCTCTCTCTATGTTGTTGATACCCTTGCCGCTGCTGTTTTTTTTTTTGGGTGTTGCACGTAGATGGTTGCACGTTTGCAGGTTGCCAGCTCCTAGTCAGTAGTTGCCGCTGTGCTAGTGTTGGCGTTCGTTACAGATGTTTGCGGTGGCCACCGCCAATGTTTCGGTTGACAATTCTCGTTTGGCTTTTTGGCATTTTTCAAAACCCAACCACCCACCCGCGCGTTTTTTTCGCATTTTTATTCGCATGTTTTTGCTGGCACTCTTTTTCTTGTTTATGTTTATGTTTCTGTTGCAACAAGGGATGTTGCAAGGGATGTTGCCGGTTGCTGCTTGTTTATTATGCAAAATGTTTTCTCGCAAAACATCTCTAGCCACCGCAAACCACATCATAATCGGCAAATATTTTTGCAAAAACAAAATAATAATAAAAAAAATAGAATAGGCAGAGCTTTAAGGAAATTGAGAGTTGATTTCCTTAAAACTTTCTTTTTTTATTCTGATTATTGTTCTCTGTTTAAGGTCTTTGTGCTGTGTGCCTGATCGCATGACCGACTGACAGACAACCAGATTCCTCCAAACAATGGAACACGAAACACACTTGCAACAGTAGCAGCAGCAGCAACAGCAACAGCAACAGCAACAGCGGCAACATTGCAATCATGTGAGAAATGTATTTAATATGGTTGCGACAGCGAAATGCAAAAGCAAGCAAATTGCCACCAAGCCACCCCCACGCCTCCAATGCCAGAGACTAGATCGCGGGGCCAAAGCTTGGTGCAGCTGCAACAGTTGTTGACGTTGTGTGTGGCATCTTCTGGAGCGGATTCCCATGAACCGATGGCGCCCTCACTCTACGAACCAACGAGGGGGAGGTCGTGTGACCACGAATGCTGACATGCAGCTGATGTAGTCGTACAGTGAGAAAAAAAAAAGTGTCAATGAAGCTTATTTCTAGACTAAGCAAAGCCCCAACTGTAGCTTTTTTTTCGCTGTCAATGATTTTGTGAATCGAATCCGAGTCCGAGTCCGAATCCGAATCCGAATCCGAGGCAAGACTCGACTCACGGGTGGCCACGAGAACAGCAGAGGACCAAGGAATCCCACCGATCACGACCAAGCCCTGGACAAACGTGAGATGCCAGATAAATCAATGCAGCGGCGGCGACTCCAATAGATACCTCATTGTTGGGCTAATGGGCGAGTTACAGCTGCAACATGTTGCTGGTCTGCCGCAGCAGCCGCCACAGCCGCAAAAAAAAAAAAAACAATGATAAGCCCGGGACATAGAAAGTTTAATGACTCTATGTAGAAAGGAGAATTGAGAATTGAGAATCAAGAATGAAGAATTGAGAATCAAGAATCAAGAATCAAGAATCAAGAATCAAGAGTTTCAGAGACAAAATCTTCAATAATGAAATTCTAATCGAAATCGAAACGCAAATCAGTTTGAAAAAAAGCGAAAAAAAATAACAAAATAAATCGATTAAAAAACCGAAGAAACTGAAAAGATTGTGGAAAACTGAGAACATTGAACTCTAGTGAACCGAGCATACACTGAGAGAAAGCAGTTAATATTTAATTAAGAAACCAAAGATTAATCTTGAAGATATTAAAAAAAACATCAAGAACATTTCCTTGCAACTTTAGACCCTTGAGTCATGACTAGATTTTATAGCATTTTTTCTGTTTTTATAATAAAAATATATATAAAATATATATATATATATATAATAGATATAGCTATAGGTATATAGCTTTTGACAGGCGATGATGAGAGGCGCTCCTTGTCATTGTCAGATGCAAAAATTAATTGAGCTTTAATCGTGTCTTGGTCGCGGTTCTTCTTGGAAAAGTTCAAGATCCTGTCAAGGTGTAATAACTCTGCCCGATCCAACTGTTTTTGAAACAAATGATTAAAATTTGTATATATTTTTTTATCATATATTTCAAATACCAGTTTGTCGGTTAACCAACTTAAAGCAAGTTCTTCCCCAACCGACTAGAACGAATCGTTTCGAAATTAATGGAATTAATTGATTATTTCGATTCGATAAAAAAATAAACATAAATCGGAGGGTTTTTTTTTCCAAGTTTTTTCTCGTTTTTTTTTTTATCAAATGCAAATTAAGCTTGTCCCCCCCCCTTCTTTCTGGACTTTTTTGTGATCTTCGAAGTTTTCATTGTTCATAAATTTTAAACAGACTTGAAATGATAATCATTTAAATGTCTTCGTCGCCAGTCGCTGCATTTTTTTATTGCCAGTTGAAACAAAAAAAAAACAACAACTTAAAAAATTCACATTTAAATTAAGCTTTTTTTTGTTGTTTTTTTTTTTGCATAAGCGCAAAAAATTATTAATAACAAGCCAGCGAGGCAGTGAGAGAACGTCTGTCGATTGCAACAGGCGCTAATTTGTTTTTTGTAGCTTTCGCGGCGCCTCAACCAGCACCAACTTGCAGCAATATTGCAAGCTTTTTTTTTGTAGCTGCCACCGCCGTCTGGGAGTTACATTTTTGACATTTAAACTTGTTTTTGGCATTTCTCACTCGTTTTATTTTTTTATTATATATTTCTTGATTTCGCGCTACTCTTCGCGCTGCCGACGACGACTTCGTCGACTTGATTGCCGGACAAGTTTTCACTTAAAGGCCCTAAACCCGGGATCCGGACCCCCAGCCCAGCCACGCCCCCCCCTCCCTAGACGGATCCAATGAAAAAATTCATTAGCAAAACAGAAACTCGAATGTCTAGTAGAAAATTTCGTGCCTCAATGCAAATTTTCAGTTAATTTATTGAGCGGCGCTCCTTACATAAGCAATTTATCAGAAAAAATAAGAATCTAAAAAATGAACTTGAATCTTGGATAGAATATATATACCTTCTATATCCTCGAATAATCCTCAAGTTTGATATCCTGAAAACGAGCAGAGCCGAGCCGAGCCTTGCCGTGGGAAATCGAAATGTCAAAGTTGTTTGATTTACAAATCAGCAGCAGCAGCAGCAGCAGGAGGAGTACGAGAACGAGTACGAGTATCTATCAGTAGCTATCTATCAGATACATCTGATGTATCCATCTGTTGTGTTTTGTATCTGTTGGATTGAAATAGACACATTGGCATTGCGTCGGGGGCAGTGGGTTGGGGTTGGGGTTGGGGTTGGGTGGCACATCTGATTGGGGTTCGATTCGTTCATCGAGGCGTAGAATTAAACTGTCAAATTCAACAAATAACTGGATTTGTAACACAGAAATAACCGAAGAGAAAGAAATATCGAACAGAAATCGAACAGAAAAAAAGAAAAGTAAACAATCGAATCAGGTTTAGTAAAAAATGAAGGGGAACAAAAAATTTAAAAAAATAAAACAAGCAACTTGAAGAAGAATTTAGGCATTAAAATAATGTAAGCTGATTATTTGTTTATCGTTTTCCCTCAAGGTCGAACTAATTCTAAAATACGCAATTTTTTTGTACAAAGAAAAAACTATGAAAAATTTTAAACAGAATTCTTACTTTAATTTCAGATTAATCCAACCAAGCTCTCAAATCCATCCGGTGGCAAGGAGCAGCATTGCAACATCCTGTTGTATTCCTTCCAAAAAAGGAGCAATTTTTTCTGCAACTGATATCGTACCGCCCCTCCCTGGGATCTGGAATTTTATATGGCCTGAGTATTGGGGTGAGTATTGGTTTTTATAGCCAAAAAAAAAATATATATTAATGAATGTATTGAATGGGTGTTCGGTTCACTTTCCCATCGATAATACCCTAAAAATTAGGTTTGAAGTTTCTCAGTTTAAACAGAAGATTGAATAATTTCAAAATTCCCTTAAAAAAACAATAGAATTCTCTTTTGAAATTAATTTCTTATTAACTCTAGAATACTTTCTAGTTTTTTTCCCTATCAAAAGTAGGGTATTTCTTAACTAGTTTCTATGAAAAATTTCCTATTTTTCGTTTATATTTTCCTGCTGATAAATTTTCGTGCCATAAATCGTGGGAAAAAGGGCAAAGAATGTGCCAGGGAAACAAAGTTCGATTTCTGTTCATTTCGATTCAGTTTTTCTCTTCCCAGTATTCCTTCATTTTTTTCCCACTATTTTAGTTGATTAAAAACAACTGTTTACGTTTGCTTATTGCCCAAGTTTTGTTCGCACTGTAACGCGTTTTTTTTTTGCTGAAATTGCATTCAATGGGCACTGCTTTTTTTCTGGGTGTAATACCGCGATATTTGCGGGTCAGCGAAGTATATTTTATTACAGGCATTTTATTCAAATTTATTTACCCAAAAAAAAAGGAAAAAAAAAGATGGAAATGAATGAGTTTTTGAAAGTTGTTCCCGAAGATTCCCGAAAAAATGTAAAATAATATCTCGTATTTTAATAATGAGAGCGTTTACGGCTATCAAATTCTTAATTGCTTTTCGTATTTATTTTTTTTATTATTTTTTTTTTTTTGTAAATTCTGTGACTGTTGTTTTTTTTTTATCCCAAATGGCCATAAATTATAGGGGGAAGTTGCGATCGAGCGAATTGAATAAAAGTTACAAAATCCAAATTAATGAACTCGTCGATTTGGCAAGAGCATCGTTCGTGCTGCTTGCTGCTGGTTCAATAACATTTCAATTGCGTTGACATAATTTTAATTAAAATAAAATCGAAATCCAAGTGCAAAAACACACACAATGAATTTTAAAGCTGAAATTGGCAAAAAGTCAGACTTGCTGCTGCTTAACGGGGTTAACCATTCGAGTGCCATTCGATGTGGAAAGGTGGATGAGTATGTTTTTTTAAATGGGATTAAAAGAACGGGGCTTTAAGATGACATTCTTCATGAGTCTTTGGTAATATTTCCATGGGAATTGCACTTGCCAGCACCCCGAGCAACGCCTCTGGGACTCCGACTCCGGCTCCGACCCGGAAGCGATAACAGCTGACGAACAGCCGCCAACCGCGATAACTGGCCATGCATCGAAATACAATGAATAAAATATAAAGCGAATATATATAAATATATATATATATATAATATATTTATGGAAATCAAAATAAAGTAAACAATAAGAAGAAACAAGAGCACACTTGTCGCTCTTTATGTTTTTTTCTCTGTTTATATAAAATATATATCATCTCTGTCCCTGCCCCTGAAAAGATTGCCAAGCTCTGCACATTGTGATGATAATTGCTTTTCTTTTCTCAGTGTACGAACGAGAATTACTTAACAGAATTTCTTAATCTAACTGTGTCACTATGCCAACTAATTGCGGTTTTATCTCAATCTCAAGACATGTCCAAGATACGTCCCAGAAGATACTCAAAAGTATCTCTATATCTGACCTCACTTCATAATCATTGAATTCGAATAAAAAAAAATGAATTACAATACGGAATTATTTATCAATTAAGCTGTTACACATTTAATTCGATTCAATTGCTGGTGAGATTCTGTGAAAAATCCAACAGAAACCAGAAACCAGAATCCAGAAGGGAGAGCAGAGCCTGGCATTTCCACGGAAATTTATGCGAAAAGTTCAATTGCGTTTTAAAATGTCAATAATTCGAGGTTGTTGTTCTTGCTGGCTAGTGCTTTTGGTTTTTGGTTTTTGTGTATTTTGAGAATTGTCTCTCATGAATTTTGCATGTGACAATTTATTTATTTATTGATTTACTTTGCATTTTTAGCTATCGAAACGAAAACAGTGAGTCCAGTCCAGGCTGTCTGCCTGGAATCTATCTATCCAGCAAATTGGCTTGGATACAGATACATCTATAGATACAGATACATCTATAGATACAGATATAGATATAGATATGCCACATGGAGAGCGTGTGTCAAAGGTGTTGGCAATTTTGCAGTCAATTGGCATTAATTGAGTGTGAACACAAAAATATTTTTGTAAATTGCCGTCAGTCGTGGCATGCAGCATGCGACACGGCGACCTCTTGGGGGCAGGGCAGGGCAGCAGCTATTAATGTGCTGTCTTTGTTGTCCTTGTTGGTGCTGCTGTTGTGTTGTTACCACCGCAAATGCGCCGCGCAATATGCAAATTGATTTGCCGAACAATTCATTTGAAAATGCGTTGCATAAGCCGCAAAACTGCAGCCCACAGAAAATAGACAACAGAAAACCGAAAAATACAAAACAGAAACCTCTGAAAGCTCCAAAAAAAAAAAAAAAAACACAAAAACAGAACAAAAACAGAAAAAATAGTGGGAACAAAACACAGGTTTTTGGTAATTGATTGCAAAAGTCCTGAAAGGTTTTTGGGTTTTTGAGGTTTCCAGACCAAGATCTTTGCCTAATTTTGAAATCAAAAAGGTTTGTCACGAGTTTCTGCGATTTGCATTCAATTGCAAAGAAAGTGCGCAATTTTGAAACACAAAACACTTTGTTTCAAAATCTGTTTTCCGATTCACCTCACATGGCCAGTTAAATTTGGCAATTTTTTTCTATGTTTACACGATATGGCACGATATAGCCAGCAAGGCGCAAGGCGCAAAAACCAATAAATAAATAAGGGAAAAAATCAACAAAGTTTTGGAACAATGAATGAAATATGGCACAAATAAAGGTTTTGGCCTTGAATTCCGAAATTTAAAACGCGAAATGAAATACAAATCAACGGCAACGGCAACGGCAACAACGTAAATAAATAATAAACAATTGTTTTCTTTCGCACATTTTATTTATATTTTTTTTTTAGCTGAAATTGTGCGTTGATTGCGCTCTACAGTTTGCTCATTTAGGTTACATTTTGTACAAAAAACAAAAAAAAATGAATAAAAAATGAACTGCAAGCAAGCGCGACATGAAATTCGAAATTGAATTGGAATTTTATTTAATTTCAAATTTGATATTTGCTATGTCGATTGATTATGGCAATTGCGGTACTATTTCTATTATATCTTTCGATTATCTTTCCGGATTCGAATGCACATTTCGTAATGCTCTGCGAAGGTTATATCAATTGGCGAATCCGAAAGGTATGACTCGATGTTCCAGTAGAAAACCAAAAAGATTTGAAAGTAACCTCTAAGAATAGTTGAAATCTCCCATAAAAAGCTGCTTGAAATATTGTCAAGATCAAGATCGAGATCGAGATCGAGATCGAGTAACATATGTAAATTTTTAATAGTTCATAAAGTTTGAGTCTTGTTTCCATGTCCCTGAGTTGATATTGTTTTCTGATTCCGAGGCTAAAACCCAAAGAGAGACCACACCTCCAAAATGTAGTATAAAGTGAAAATATAATTCGCCAAAGGCGTAATGTTTTGGATTTTAACAATTATTGAAAGTACTAATTGGTTGGGTCTGAGTCTGCGATTGGGTCTGCGATTGGGTGTCCGCGGTGGTCATTCGTCACGTCAAAATACAGATAGAGGGTGATGATTGATATCACTCTATGGTCTACAGTCTATGGGGTTTTGGGGCTTTTTGCCATTGAACCGATCTGAGGGCGAAAACAAGGAAGCCCATTGTGCACAGTGGTTGTTGCAACACCACACATGCAATGTCAATGGCAGCCTGACCTTAGCCACGTTTGTTTTTTTTGTTTTTTTTATTGTCTTTGTAAATAATTCAGTCGGGTTTCGGTTTTTTTTTGGTCTCCAGCGAACCCTATCGAGGCCTATCTCTATCTATATAGAGCTCTGCAATTAGATGCGGCTGCCAAGCGATCCCCCACACTATTCTTTGCAGTGTAATGTTTGTTTCACATGCACTTGTTGCCGCTTCTGTTTGCTGCATTTTGTTTGTGCAGTGATTTTGTGTGTGTGTGTTTTTCATGTCTGGTTAGGGATCTGCGATCTGTTTGCTTAGTGTATCCATAGAACTTGGCCAGACAATGCCAGGCTTTTTGATAATAAACCACAGAGACTGCCATCCCGAAAGATACCGAACGGCGACGAATCTTAGAGATACTGTCGCTGATCCGATGATCTTGTAATTGTAGCTCATCGGGGTTTTTTTTTTTTTCGAGGAGACAACAACGACTCGACGACATCGACGACATCGACAACGACGACTGCGATGATGTCGACATTGACGGCGTTAATTGAATTGCAAACAGCCGAGTGGTTGGTGAGGGTTTTTTTTCTCTTCGTTTTTTATTTGTTAAAAAAAAAAAAGGTTTTTTTTTGTGATTGTGATAGTGGCAAAGCGAAAGCTTCGAAATCGGAGCGATTATTCGCCAAACAACTCGAACGAGCACGAGTTCGGCTTTCGATTGGATTTCGCAAAGAATTCAAGTCAAGCCAAGAGTGGGAGGTGGCTCTTGATGAAGATTCATTGACCTAGGTTGGGATCTAGACTTGGTAGATCGAATTTCGCTTTAAATTGTTAAAAAAAAAAAGCAATTAATTTGAGAAGTTATCTCTCTGCTTTTGACCTTGAGGAAAGGTAAAAAGATTCCCTTTGGAGCCTGTCCTTGTCTTACTCTCCGGTCTGTCTTATTCGTAACTGTAACCATTGTATCCATCAGATACACGAGCCTCAAGGCTGATCATCGTGGCAGGTAGAAACAGATGCAGCAGCAGCAGCAGCAGCAGCAGCAGCAGCTTAAGATGCAGATGCAGCTGGCTACCTGGTCACGCTTCTCTCTTCTCAGGATCAAAACAAACAAGTGTGGCAAAGATTTAGCGCCAAATCGGTTGTAAGAGAGCCAGCCAGATCCGCATCTTGCAGATACACACTGACAAACTGACAAACTGACAGATACAAAGATACAGAGACACTTTTCCAGCAAAACTAGACCGACTGCCTGCTGCTGGTGCTAGTGCTGGTTCTTGGCTCTTTGGATATTGCGTAAGTTTATCTTCTGCATTCGTATCTCTCTCTCTCTCTCTCTGTCTCTCTCTGGTTTTTTGTATCTTTGTATCTCAGTATCTTTGTATCTGGCTATCTTTGTATCTCTCTCGGCAATGTTTTGGTTTTTGGTTTTGGTTTCTCGGTTGATACGAAATTTTTCGTATATTTTCCACTCAGTCTGTATTGAGATCTTCGCCCATTCAAGTCGCTCCATGCGACTGCAAAAATATCCAATCAAGAATATCGTGATTTTTCTGCATATTAATTACAGAAACCTACGAGTTTATAATTCTCTTTTTTTTTTACAAGTGCCAAGTGCCAGTGCCAATACCATGTTGTGAATGAAAGTGCATTTTAGATTAATTAAAAGCTGAGAAAAGAAAAAAAAAACAAAAAACCGAAAAACAAACCGGAAAGGTGCGGAATATAAATCAGGATTTGAATCGAAATATCTTTGCGTCACAAAAATAAAAATGTTAAGCCCACCGAAATACCGAAAAACCAACAAATTCATATATCAGACTTAGGCGAAGGGCAACAAATTAGACTCACTCACGATAATCACCCCCCCTAATCGCTACTTATGCTAATGTTTTCTCCCAGATTTTTCTTGTTATTGTTTGGGGTCTCCACCAAAAGGGGCAACAATCTCCAATCGGTTGGGGAATGTCAAGACAGTGGCAGGGAAAATGCATAATTTGGAAATATTTTTTTTTTTAGGGGATTCTCCTCAGAGACTGCAATTACCTATCTCTTCTTTTTTTTTTTTGTAGAAAAGTTAAAGCCAGGAGCTCGATTTTGTGTGTTGTGGGAGAGCTTTAGAGTTTTTATATTGGGCTCAAGTTTCGTGCCTGGTTTCGTGTTCTGGGGGTTTTGTGCCGTGCTTTTGCCTAAGTGCCACCAAATGTAAATCGATTCGAGTGGCAGAGTGGCGAATGCGGTGCGTTTTTATGAATTCGGCACGCGTCTGCGTGCGCATTTTGGTTTGCTTCGTGTCTGTGTCTCTGTCTGTGGCAAACAGTCAGTAGCCATCGAAAGCCATTCAGGCACAACACACCCACTGACCCACCGCCACCTCCACCTCCACCACCACCTCCACGATCTGAACAGAAAAAAAATATATAAAAAAAAAATAAGAACAACATGAACCACACGACGACGATCTGAGTGTTTTGAGTGCATTTTGCAGATCGTTGGATTTATTTAAGTTTTACATCCAGCTGTTCAGATTTGGCAACTGTGAACAGATCCTTCCCCTTTGGCTATCGTTTGATGGTAATTGAACACTAATTGCGTTTCTCACGCCTGATTTTCACACGCATTTCGCTTCGGTTTCGGTTTGTTTGGAAATCAATTTACAATCTGAATAGTTTATGATCTTTCACTGGCCACTCACTCACTCACTGGCGGGGAAAACGGCGGAAAAAAAAGCCATAAACTTGTTTCTAAATTGGCGTGTGAAGTCTTCGGGCACGTAGCCCGATTCCAATTGAGATCCGTTGATGATGATTCTGTAATTCATTTAAGCGGCGGCGACTCTTTTTTTTCCAAGAAAGCGAAACGTTCAAGGAGAGCCTCCTATCTATCTATCTATCTATCTATTAGGGAGGTTACTCGGATCAATTTGCGAACCAAACAGACGCCTTTGATTGTCCGAGATTCTGGAATTTAACTGAAAACTATTCCTCTCCCAAAAAGATGATGTCAGAGAATGCAGATTTCATTTGGCCGATAAAGTGCAGTCTCGGCAATGATCTCATGCAAATGCATTTGGCTTTTGGGCCAACTCGTATTTACGGTTTGTGTGCAACGTGAGACAGTTTTTGGCGGCAAAGCCAACTTGTCAAGCGATTTCCCTCCCTGGCTTCCAAAAGTGACACCATTTAGTGCCCCGAAGTACTTGTTGCACAGCTTTAGTTTCTGCGACTTTTATTGGCAAAACTAGTTGACACTTTGGCCACAAAACCAACTGCGTGGGCAACTACAGATACAAAGATACAGAGATACAAAGACTGAGATACATTTCTGTATTTCTGTAATTCCCAACCAGAGAGACATTCTAATGGGGTTTCTTCGAGATCAACTACAGAAAATCTGCAATTCAATTGCAATCTTAGGCAATGAGATCATGGATAAAATGTTAGGAAATATAGAAAAACTTACATTTAAAGCAACTCCAAGTTGAGATTCCTTAGAAGATATCCTGCAAAAAAAAAAGAAGATGGAACGATTAAAATATATATTTTAAAGACTGAAAGGTAAAAGGAGTCTGTCGTCTAAAGGACTCGTGTGAACACGCACTGTGCGTGTTTGTTGGTTTGGGGATATACAAGGATTCAGGCATCAGCAGGATGCAGGAAAACAGGAATACAGGAAAACAGGAATACAGGAATACAGGAGGTACACCCATACAGGAATTGGTATTGAATCATTGAATCGAATTGAATACGTGCGAGCACGAAGCAGCCAAACATTCAACATTCAGAATCCAGAATCCAGAATCGAGAATCCCGAATCCAACACCCATCAGAGAGCTCTGAGCGATGCCTACGTGTTGCTGTTTTGTATTAGCAAGATGTCAATGTGTGTTTGCGGAATTATGTACAAACATTCGCATGAGGAGTCGGAGTCGGAGTCACATCCGTATCCGTACAAAATGTCCTCAGACCTTTTTTTTTCGGTCGTCGAATGTCCGCGTTAAAGGCATCAAATGTTGTCCGAATCAACAAACCCCAAAAAAAAAAAATAGATAGATAGATAGATAGATAGATAGAAAGATAGATGGGTAGATAGATGGAATAGGATACAGAAAAGGGAAAAGCCAGTCAGACTTTCTCCCAAATTGACATCAGTTGCTGATTTTTAATTAAAAATTTGCGACGTGTGAAGTTGATTTCAATTTGAAGCCTGAAGCCTGACAGATGAACTGATACACACAGAGAGAAAGCCGCCGCCCTCAGTTAGGACATGGAAGATGTCCTGCGACCCTTCACGACCGTTTTTTTTTGACCACCAACCAGGGCCATCAGCCGCCCCCTTTTTGGCTGAAACAACAACAGTTGATGCCTGGTGACAGCCTGGAACAGGAGTCATCACATGTCCGCCGAAAATGGTGGCAATGGGAATGGGAATGGGAATGGGAATGGGAATTGCTATTTGGACATTGGTTAGGAGGTTAGGTTTTTAGGGGGGCGGGACTGGTTGGGTCTTCATAAATATAGATTAGCAAATCGGGAAACGGGAAACGAGGGAAATAGAGCGTCACATTATTGGGCGGATGGCGAGTGATGGGATAATCTGGGGAAAATGCATTTCAAACGGACACAAATTTTTGGCTGCCATCTGATATGAATAAATAAATTAAATAAAAAAAACTTAAAAAATTTGACTAAATTGAAGTCTGAAAGCTTTCAAAATTAATTCAATTACTGAAACCCGAAAAAGGGCTTATTGTTC
The DNA here is from genome assembly GCA_035047325.1 of Drosophila vallismaia. NCBI lineage: Eukaryota > Metazoa > Arthropoda > Insecta > Diptera > Drosophilidae > Drosophila > Drosophila vallismaia. The sequence continues at coordinate 4,868,370 of JAWNPU010000025.1, read as the reverse complement.
TTTTAATTAAATTTAGAAATTGTGTTAATATTTAATTAAACAAAACTGTTTAAATATTAACTTTTATTTTGTGGCTAAACACTTTCGATGGGAATTTAGTTTTGTTTTTTTTTTTTGCGTATATTTTAGTTTTTTGTTAAGTAAACTATTCAGGTCGCTATTTTAGGAGCTCTGCTTGGCTACTCAAAATAGTTTTGTTTGGTTTTTTGTTTTTTATATTTTTTGTTGCGTTTTAAAGGGAAAGGGAAGCCAATTCGAAATCGGGGACTGCGGGTGTCAAAGTCATTGCTTTATATAATACCGTTACCGTTATGACATTAACCTTATCGGCCAGACCAGATATGGTAAGGTACTTGACATTCAGGGGGACCAAAAAAACAGAAACAGAAAAACAGAAACAGAAAAGCAGAAAAAAAAAAAGAAAACCCAAGGGAATGAGTTACGCTCTGTGGACAGTTTTTACGACCGATACGCGACCCAGAGACACACGCACTTTTCGTGGCTATTAACAAGTAATAATGCCACCAACAACAACAACAACAACAATACAAAGAGAGATATAGAACCAGAAGCGACAACAACAATAGCCATAAACTTGAGTGCAACAGTTAGAAAAAGTCGCGGTCGCAGTGCCACACACTTGAACTCATAAATTCCCAAGAACCCCGCAGATAACCTATATATATATATATATATACGATTTTGATCTTTTTTTTTGTATAAATAAACACTTGTCCTCCGCCTCCTCCTCACCATCGTCGCCCCACAATACATTTCCATTTGTGTTTGACTTCGGAGTGCAGCGGCAACAAGTTGTTGCTTTTCGGATGCCGTGTTGATTATGACAAAACCGATGACTGATATATATATCGAGGGAGGAATATATATATCGAGGAGATATATATCTTGATAATTCCAGTAAAAGGAACTTCAAAAGACAGTGAAAGATCTCTCTTAGAATCTATCTGGAGGATCGATCTCATCTGCTTTCCATAGATTCTTTCACTCACTTGTCCCACTGTGGCTTACCTTAACGTTAATATTATTTTTTTTTTTCGTTTTTGTTGGTTTTTAACTTGGCCCAGAACCGGTATTTATTTGTTGTTGATTTGAAGAACAGCTGCTGCTGCACCCAAACCCAAAACCCAAACCCAAACACAAACCCAAAACCCAAACCCAAACCCAAACCCGAACAAAAAGCAAAAAGCGCACTGGGTGGCCAGAGACTCAGAGTCAGGCTTTTCTGTCTTCGAATACCCTACCGGGAGACCCTAAACTAGTCAAAGAATTTCAAATATTTGACTATAAAGATTCCAAAACTGTTTTTCCTAACATTTTAAAACAGAAAAAGTTACTTTTAAAGCCCCTCGAAGGGCATCAAAGCTTCGTCCTTTGCTAGAAACCCTCTCCTGACTTATTCAAAAACCTTTAAAACCTTTTCATAAGATTTTTCTGTTTATACTTTCTCTATTTTGATCTTATATCTTTTCTTTTTTCTCGATTTTTCTTCCAGTTCCCTCACCAGAGCCAGGAGTAATCCAAAAATCAGAACAAAGATTCGAACCGTCTTCAGAATTATGGCACCGCCGAGTTGCCTTTTAACGGTTTTGGTGCTAACGGCCCTGCTAACGGTTTGGAGCACCGATGGCACCAATGGCCTGCCCATCACCTCGCGACCTATTGAGGGGACCGCCCAGCGAATGGCCTGGGAGGATTGGGTCAACCTGGGACCCGAGCAGCAGACCCTCGAGAAGGAGAAGAAGGTGACGGCCAAGTCGATATTCACGTTGCCCTTCCGCCACTGTCCACCGCATCATACGCTCTACAATGAGCTCTGCATCCCGCAGAGCAATATCAATCCCAACCAGCTGATTGTCCAGGAGCTGATCCTGGCCGAGACCGCCAACGGGAAGCCGCCGCCGGCTCCGATCGCCGACTACGATTACGAGGACGAGCCGGAGGAGGAGAGCGATGAGATGTCGTTCGATATGGGTGGGATTCAGCTGGGGCCGGATCCGCCATCCGGCCAGGATCAGGCTCTGCCCAGCGAGGATGCGCCTTTGAAATTCAATATTTTCGAGAAGAAATTCCCCACGGGAACGGGTGAGCCCGAAACGACGGATTTGCTGGGAGCTGTTCTCGCTTCAAATGCGACAAATGCCACCACTCTGGAATCGGGAACACCATCCAGACCTCCTCCGCCTCCGGGTTATGGTCCGAGCGATGGCAATCGGATTGCCAACGGCGATCTGCAGGCCTCCTCCAGCAATGCCCTGGCCACAACGTCAACCCTCATCCTCCCCAGCAACAGCAACAGCAACATCACCACCAGCAGCAGCAGCAGCACCACCACCACTAGCAGTACCACCACCTCCTCCGTCAATCCCATTAACATTGGCAATGTGGAGGCCATTGTTCTGCCGGCGGATGGTTCGGCGGTGCAATTGGTGACAGGTTCTTTGACCGAAGGCGAGGCGGATGCGAAACCGAATGTGAATGGCAAAGGCAAAGGCAATGCGAATGCGAATACGAATGCGAATGCGGAGGCGGATCTGGCCCAGCTGCTCAAGGACGACGCCTTTGTGCCGGCCTACGGGGGCAGCATTGAGGTGCTCCAGCCTCCGTTTAGCCATCGGCGTGTGTCGCCTCCGTTGAGCGCTGTCCTGAATGTGAAAACCACCCAGAAGGAGTCACCAAAGTCAGACATAGACAACTCCGAGGAGGAGATCGAGGGTTCGTCGTCGTCGGAGGAGGAGGGCGGCGACGAGCCGGAGGACACAACCACCACCGACATTGTCCCAGTATCGGATGAGGAAGAGGATGTATCGACAACAACCATAATAAACGATGATGGCGATAGCGATGGCGATGACAAGGAGACAACAGATATCAACGGCGGCGATGTGGAAACCTCCTTAACGCCCACAACAATGGATCCTGAAACAACTGCTCCGTCTTCGATATCGACATCGTCTTTGTCGTCGTCTTTGTCTCCAACTCCGACTCCGACTCCGACTCAGTCTTCTGTTGTTGTTCCAGACTTAGATGAAGGTAAAAATCGTCTTGTCTTGATAAAATCGAAAGTGCAACCGGTTCAGGTGACAACAACAAGCACAACAGCCACAACGACAACGACAACGACAACGACGACGAGTGCAACTGATGCTTATACCAGCTCGACTAGTGACCGGTTTCATTATCAGCATTTTGAAGATGTTGCCGCTGCCAGCAGCAGTACAACAGAAGCAACACCAGCAACAGCAACAGCAACAGCAACCGAGTCAAGCAGCACCAGCAATAGCATCGGAAATCCAAGCAAACTGCTGGAGGAGAGTGACATATTAATGGCAAACACAATTGGCGAGGATGACGGCCATAAAACCACAAGTGAAATTAATGTCGAGCAGGAACTGAGGCTCATCAATGAGCTGGTGCAGAGCAGGCGATTGTCGCAGCTGCGCAAGCAACAGGAACAGAGGGCAACAGCAGCAACAGAAGCAACATCTAGCTCTGTGGCCTGGTCAAAGGTTATGCCAGAACTTGCAACATCAACACCATTACCAGAAACATCAACAACAGCAGCAACATCACAAGCAGCCACAGCAACAACTTTAAGTATTAGTAATCGTAGCAATAGAAATAGCAAAATAATTAGAGTAGAACCAGGAGCAGCAGCAGCTGCCACAGAAGAGGCAACAGTATCCAGCGGCAGCAACATCAGCGATGGCTACACGCCCTTCTGGTGGCTGCCGAACATCGGATGGCGTTTGGATCGCCAAGTCGACGGGAATGGCGAGGATCGATCCTTGTTGCTGCGGTTCTTCAGCACATTTCGTGGCAGCGAACGCCGCTGAAACAACAGCAACAATCCGTGTTGCAGCAGCAACATCGCAGCAGCAGCAACAGCAGCAGCAGCAACAGCAACAACGGCTAACGGCTCCCTGCTCTTGCCAGGAAAATTACGAAAAAATGAATTTATAAAAAACAGAGTAGAGTTTGAGCCCAAGTAGAGTTTGAGCAGAATTTGCTGTCAATTTCAATTGAATGTTGAAGTTTGTTCACAGTTTGTCACAGCATCTCGTGTCCGAGTTATTATTTATTTTTAAATGTTTTAAATGTTGCATTATGTTATGTTTCATGCCAAAACGAAATGTTCGAATTGTAAATAGTATTTGAAAATTTCTTACCACAAAACAACAACTTTTTCTCTAATCAATTTCCATATCTATGTATTTTTTTTTTTTGTGTTATTCAAAGTGCTGCATTTTTAAGTTGTTGATTTAATTTTAGTTGAATTAATCCTTTTTTTTTTTTTTAATTAATAATAAACTAAAGTTAGTTTTAGGTGCTTGCTGCTGGCGTTGTTGCTGCCGTTGCCTTAGCAATATTTAATTGTGATTATTTAAAAATAGAATCCTAGATCCTAAGTCAGTGTTAGGATAATCTCTAAATGTAAAATGTATTTGCGGAATCGCGAAGGGGAATCCCTGTTTTCTAATATTATTAATTATTATTATTTTTTTTTTTTAAACTACCTTATATTAATATTAAATTTATTATAAATGTATCATCGGTGTGTAAAGTAAATCAATAATTGTTGTAGCTGTCTCTGTGTATATACTCTATAGTGCGAAGCCATTGAAATCGGAGCATTTTTTTTTTTTTAAACGTTTTGCATTAATCGAAGGAAGGTCTGTTCGAAGGTCCTTTGTAGCATTTAAGCCCAATATTTATGCTAATCCATTGTCAAGTTTATTGTCGAAACTAAAACTAAAACTAAAACTAAAACTAAACTAGATCTAGATCTGTAATGCATGTACATAGAATATAGAAGTATACTCGTTTTGATTCGGGTGATTCGGATGATTCTACTTAAACGAGAAACTATAAACTATAAACTAAAAACTAAAATGAAAATTAAGAAATTGAAACGAAAACGATACAAAATAACGAAACAAAACGATACGAAATCATCATCAGGCGAGCCAAAATGTTTTTCTCAATTGAAATTCTCTGCCAACAACCAAAGTTCTGAAGAAAAACAAAAATGCGAATGCAAAAAAAAAAAAAAAAAAAAAAAATTGTGGCCTTTAATTTTTTTTATTTTTTTGGGCTGCAGGACATTCTTCGTGAATTAATAGTCTGGCCAAAGTCTGTGGCGTTGCTTTTGGCCCCCGGCTTTGTGGTGGTAAGTTTTCAACTATGAATTGGGTGCGATTATGCGGGATTAAGTTGACTTTCGTAACTCGGCGTCTTGGGGACTTGGGGGAGCTTCAGGGACTCAGGCACAGGCCAGGCTCCTCCAATCCAACGAAACTCGAAACCGAATCCATTCAACTGTATAATGCCAAGTGCCACGCGACTGACTGGGAACTTTATAAAGATGCCGTTGCTCACCTCCAAAACGAGGTCTCTCTGTCTGGTCTGTCCACCTGTCGCTTTGCAAATTGCCCAACCAAGAGGACAAAGGGCCAACCAACTTGAAGCAAAAGTCCAGCCAATTGGCAAACCGACTGTCCGACTTTTCGAGCCTTTTTCTGAGTACCAAATGGCAAATGGCAAATGGGCCAAAAAATTAACAAAACATGTTTTTCATAATCATCTTAAGGATTTCTTGTCAAGGATAACAAAAACTGAGTTGAAGATCTGCAAAAATATGCGAAAATATTTGTAGACTTTGTCTGGTTTCCCTTTTGAAAAATGGCATTAGGAAAATTTTCGCATTTCCGTGGAGGAGAATCGTTCTTGCCTTTTTTTTTGTACTTTTCTGTACGTTTTTTCTCACATTTTTCGACAGCTTCTTTTTGGGGAAACATATGCAGAATAAAATCATGTATACAGCAGCGTCTGTGTTTAACTTTCTCTATTTGTATCTGCCACTATATTTGTGTTTGCCTAACGAGCTGCATTAGTCCGCTGATTGCAGTGAGCAACAAGGAGTCGAGGGCGGAGTGGGAGAGTGGATTTCCCAGGAATACGCATCTTGTTTCCGGCCCCGTCTATATAGTCTCCTATATATATATATATAATATTTGCCATGATTTGCATTTGGGAACACGGCCGCCATCTATGGTCGTGTAGAGGCATTTTTTTCGTCTCTATAAAGCATTCTTTTGGGCTGGGTTCTTTTTTTTTATAAGAAAAGGATATAAGAATATTTTATATCCACAGATATATCTTTCATTGACAGTAATTGTAATAAGGAAGCATTATAATTAATCTCTGGAACATATTTCTGCATATATGATTTCCTTTTCTTTTGGTTATTAAAAAAAAAAAACGCTCATTCCGAGAAATAAAGTTGCAGTCCTGGTTGCTGTTGCTTGCTTTTTTATTGCTGTAATTGGTTAAATGGAAAAGCAAGGAGCATGGAGCAGGGAGCAGGGAGCTGGCAGGACTATTAAAACCTCAATAACTGTAAAGTGCTTGCCGTAAAAAAAACACACACACACACAGAGAGAGAGTCCTTTAAGCCAGCCGATGGCAAAAGGAAACTTTTGTTTATTTAACTATTAAGCAGGAGTGCACACAGACACACACAGACAGCACTTAAATGCCAGGACATGTCCAGGATACAGGGAACTGTGTGCGTGTGTGTGTGTGTGTGTGTGTGTGTGTGTGCATAAAATATAAATGAAACGGCGCCTAATGCTTTGCAATACAAAGTCTCAATGTGTTGTGCAGTATTTTAGTTTTCAATGCCTGAGCTTTTATGCAAAGTAAACAAACCACTCTCGCACACACACCGACACACAGACACGCCCCAGAAAGGATACACGCATCCCATACATACATAATTTTTCAGTGTATGTACATATTTGTGTTTGTATTTACCAGCATTGAAGCATTAGCCATTGTCTGCCTAACAGATGCCTCCTCACCAGGCTCTGATGCCTCACCAGGGCATCATCGAAATATCGAGAAATGCGGAAATGTATCGGAAAAAAGCTCGGAACCAAGTCCAGGTTCGACTCTGTTTCTGGCAAATATAATATTTAGGTTTTATATACCATTTTTTTCGCATCTCTATCATCAGGCTTCACAATCCTGTCTCAATAAGTTGATCCTGGTTTTATGTGGGTGTACGAGTGGGTGTACGAGTGGGTGTACGAGTGGGTGGTTTTGTGCTAAATCAAGCGGTAATTGGTTCTCCCGCCCCACCAGCGACTCTTTGCCACCGTCTTTGCTGTTGTTTATATAATTGAAACTAACGCAAATAAAGTGCAAAAGCTTTCTGATTATGGGGATTTGCGGCTGCCACAAAATGAGCATGCCCCCGAATGCGGCACATTCACAGAAGGTAAGCGATAACAATGGGTACTATCAGAGATATTACACCAAAAAAAAAAAAATGACCTTTACCCAAACTCTTCTCTCTCTCTAAGAACCTTAAAAGCTATCCTTCTATCTACAATAAAAAGGAAATCCTTTCAAGGCGTTTCGTCCCACTGTCCTTTGAGCCATAAAAGCCAAGATTTGAGGCTGTGTGTGTGTGTGTTTTCTTGATTACTGTATGTGTTCGTTTGCTTAGTTAAGCTGCTGTTAACTTAAGTATAACAATGATAAGGATAACGCCAGATCCATATCCTGACACAGCTTTCAGCCTTCAGAGTTACCTGCCACCACTTACACATGTTTGCACCTTATTTATTCGCACCTCCATCCAATCCAGGACCTGGATACCTTGAATCCTGCCAACTAAGCCACTTTCTCAAGCTCACTTTACTTAAGTAATTGGAATGGTCCAAGATTTCGTCGTAATGTCAGTGTGTGGTGTTATCGCTCTGTGTAATTTATCCTTAGGCTCATTAGCTTGGCGAGGACATCCTCAAAGTGATCATTCAACTGCACTTTATAGCATTTAGTGATGAGCCCAAAACTAAAACACAAATTCACATTCAAATTCACATTCAAATTCAAATTCAAATTCAAATTCAAATTCAAATTCAAATTCAAATTCAAATTCAAAGCAACTCAATTAATGGCAATAATTGTGTAAATTGCATACAAGTGCGAAGCTTAATTTTGTATTACAGATGCGTCTGGCTGGCTGGTTGCCTGCCTGCGGCATCTCGTGGCATCCAAGCTATTTGCAAACTCATTTTTCCGCACTCCCAACTCCTACTCCTCTCAACTGCAAAAGCATCTGCAAAATTTCCAAATTCCACAATTTTACAATCGAGTATCAGAAGGTGGTTGGAATGGAAATTGATCTGACAGGCGGCACAGAGACAGAAAGTTCAGTTTGAGATTGTTTAGGGGCGGAACGGGGCTGGGCTGTTGGCAGCAATTAACCCATTACGATGACAGCCATGATGATAATGACGAGTCATGAATCATTTCGACCCAACCGACCCACCATTCAGAGCTGTTGTCCAGTCCAGGTTCAGGTCAGTTTTTGGGGCCATTTGCAGTCATTGGTTTCGCGCGAGTTACCTCCGGGGAGCTTCGCGGGGTATTTTAAATTCAGAGAAGAGAGGAGCTGGCCTTGGAAGTAGCTACGGCTGTTAGGGAATTCGATCGAATTGGATACGTCTGCAAGTGGTTGCTGCTAAAACTCCACTAATCGGTCGTCTTTATTTTTTGGTCTTAAAATAAGCTTATAGTGAATATGTATATGTGTATAACGAATGGAGTTCTTAGAAATAGAGAGTCTGATGCAACAGAGAGTATGTTTACAAGAGTGTATGTGGGATTGTATGCGCTGCGTTGTCTGTGTGAAGGGAATGCCGTGTTGCTAACGGTGAATATCGGCGGCTGACTCGTCGTTGATGTTTATGTTGCGACTTTGTATCGCAACGTTTCCCGGTTCGATGTCTTCACTTGTGAAGACCTGGGGGTTAGAAGGAGGGGTGGTGTATTGTACCGATGGGTCGGTAACTCCTCCCCCCCAGTTTGGAGCGACGGCCATAGCGGAGGAATTGGTGGAGCGACGATTGGAAGAATGTGTTCGGACCCGGTATGGAAGATGTGATTGGGAGGTTGTTCCCGTTAGATACAAATATGAAGCCTTTTTCCGGCTCGAACACATCGGTCGTGAGTCCCGTTTCCTTTATGTTGCAGTAGCTGGTTTTATTCTGGATAAGGTGTCCCAGGCAAGTATTATTTTTGAGGTTATTGATAGGATCGATTTCACAGACGAATTTTTCTTCTATTACAGGGCATTTATACATAGTTGAAAACATACTATTATTTTTGTTATTATATATTAAGTACTTAGGTGCTATTACAAATTGTGTGGAATTTATTGGGAGTGGAATTAATCTTGCCATTTCGTAGTTAGGATTTAGAAAAATAGGAATTTTGACACTGAAAATTATTTTGTCTTGGTAATTGAGTGTGTTCATTTTTAACAGATTATAAATGTGTTGCTCGGATTTTATTGTGTAGTTTTGGGTTTCAAAAATTTGTTTGATTTTGTTTATTTCTGTCTTATCTAAAATGAGTTTTGGGATAACATTAATTTTGGCAAGCAGTGTACTTTCTATAATGTCGCTTAGGTGACTAAGTAATAAGTCTATATTATAGTTAAGCCTATCACGAGTGTTTTCCCTAGCGGCACTTTTGCTAAGAGGTTGGTGCTATTGAAGTTGTGGATGAAGATAGATTGGTATGCCCCATGGCAAGATCTGGAGTGCAGGTTGAAAGGCTTAAGTCATTTGGTGGTTTGAATGTTTTCCTAACTTTTGATTTGTGGATTTTTTGATTTTTTGTGGTTACTAAGGTTTTTCCTTTATCTTTTGCTGTCCTGTGTAAGGAGAACCGTGGTGTTAGTTTATTCCTCCTGTTTTCTTTTCTGAAAATTGTGCTGTTAGGTTGTAGTGTTGTTGGTTCTACTCTGCTTGTGTTTAGCTTTTCTGTTCTTTGTTGGGCGTTTGTGGACAATTTTTCCTTTATTTCGGAGTAGAGTTTATCTTGGAATATATTTAGTTTATTTAAATAGTCATGCTCATTATTGGGTATTATTGTTTTGTCAAATAAATGGGTCCTACCATTAAAAAGTTCAAAAGGGGTGTGTTTAGTGGTGGAGTGGATTGCGTTATTATAGGTTATTACAGTTTCTGACATTATTTCTTCGTGGTCTGTAGGTAGTTTGTGTTTTTTCCGTGTGTCTAGTATTATTCTGTAAATCTCTGTCAAAGAGGAGTGTAAGCGTTCTACTGGAGAGTTACTTGAAGATTGCTGGAAGGATGTGACATGGAGAAGTATATTATATTGAGAGCAAAACTTGCGGAATATGTCGTTGCAGAATTCTACTCCTTGGTCGTGTATTAGTTTTTTGGGTAGTCCGAATTGACTGAAAAAGTTTTTGATTGCTTTGGTGCAATTGATACCGTTTCTATTTGGAATGGGGTAGACAGCTGCGAATTTTGAGAACTTGTCTATGATTGTCAGGTTAAAATTATTGTTAATGGTGTAGATGTCTATGTGTATTATATCGAGGGGTTTCGTTGGGGTTTCTGGAATTTCAAATACAATGTTTTGTGGCTGTCTGTCGTATTTGAGTTTTAGACATGTTTCGCAATTCCTAATTAGTTCAGAGATTTTGCTTTTCATATTGGGGAAGTAGGTTTCTCGTTTGAGGTGAAGGAATGTTTCATCGATGCCTCTGTGATTGTTATTAGTGTGATATTCCTGAATGAATTTGTTTTGTTCGGGGTTTCCTACAATTTCGTGGAGAAGTGATTTGCATCTGATAATTTTAAAGTGTTTTTTGTGTGCAAAGTACGTTAAGAATGCTTTTTCGATTAATGCGGAATTATTATCGTCTGCCAAGAATGCGCAAATCCTGTTAGGTTTTAGGGTTCCTTTCAAGATTTTAGCAATATTATCGAAATCGAAAGAGGGCTGTGAATATTTTTTCCTAAGTTTTTGTTTGAATGGTGTTGTAGTTTGGCAAGACGTATTTGTATCTATTTCTAGTATGAGTTGCGTGTTAAATTCGTTAATAGGTTTTTCGGATGTGGGACAAGGCTTAACAGTCAGTGTTTCGCTGTGGTTTAAATTTGGGTCTGCTCTACTTAGGGCGTCTGCGATTACATTTTGTGAACCTTTTTTGTGAATTATTTCGAAATTGTATTCCATGAGTTGGAGTCTCCAACGAATTATTTTCGAATTGGGTTCTTTGAAATTCATAAGCCATATTAGTGGCTTGTGATCTGTAACAATAGTAAATTTTACGCCATAAATATATGGTCTGAAGTACTTTACTGCCCATATTATTGCCAACATTTCTTTTTCTATGGTTGAATAGTTGACTTCGGTGTCAGAAAGGGTCCTGCTGGCAAAGCATACAGGTCTATCGTTCTGTAAGGAGCCTTGGGATAGTACGGCCCCTAACGCGAAGTTACTAGCATCCGTAGTAACGATGAATGGTTTTTTGAAGTCTGGGTGTATGAGTATCGGGTCATTGGAAAGAAGAGTTTTGCACTGTTCGAATGCGTCTACAAAATCTTTATCTATAGTAACTTGTCTTTTTCCTTTCAGTTGTTTAGTCATGGGTTTCGTTATTCGAGCGAAGTCTCTTATAAACTTCCTATAATACCCCAGTAAACCGAGAAAAGATTTGATAGTTTTTCTGTTGGTGGGGCAAGGAAATTCTTTGATCGCACTTATCTTGTTCGGGTTTGGTTTTATTCCGTCTTGTGTGACTATGTGGCCTAGGAATTCTATCTCTTTTCTCAGGAATTCTGATTTCGAGGGTTGTAGTTTAAAGTTTGCCGCTCTAAGTTTTTCGAATACCATTTTTATGTCCGCTAGGTGTTTTTGTAAGGAAGGCGAGAAAATGATAATATCGTCGAGATAGACTAAGCAAATGGTGCCGTTAAGGTCGCCGAGGACGTTGTCCATAACCCGTTGAAAGGTAGCCGGTGCGTTTTTTAAGCCGAAGGGCATCCGTATGAATTCGTAATGGCCCCCTTCGACTGTAAAAGCTGTTTTGGCGATATCTTTTGGTTCCATCTCAATTTGATGGAAACCGCTAGTTAGGTCGAGTGTTGAAAAATATTTTGCTTTGCCTATGCTATCTAATATGTCGTTCATGTTTGGGATGGGGTATCTGTCCGAAATGGTTTTGTCGTTGAGTTTCCGGTAGTCTATTACAAGCCGCCATTTCCTGTTCCCTGTACCGTCTAGTTTTTTTGGGACCACCCATACCGGGGCGCTCCAAGGGGAGTGGCTAGATCTAATAATTTGTTGATTTAACATGGAATCAATTTGTTTTTTGACTTCTGTTTTATGGACAAAAGGGTATCTGTAGGATTTTGCGTGGGTAGGAGTGTTGTCTATGGTGGGGATGGAGTGTGTGATTTTGTTGGTGAAAGTTAATGGTGTTTCTGGGTTGTAGAATATGTCGCGAAATTGTTTACATAGGGTTATTAAGGCTGCTTTTTCTTCTGGATTGAGATGTTCTGTTGGGATTTGTAATGGGGCTTGGAGGTTATCGTTATTAAGGGGTGTAGCTGATATGTTAAAGAATTCGATATAATCGTTTTTGTTGTAGAGGGTGGTTTCTAGGGGGTATTCTAGGTATAGTAGTTTATCCGAGTTGGATTTGTTAGAGATTTCGACATTGGCAATATTATTGTTTGCTTTATATAGTCCTTCTGACAAGGTTAACTCATTATTCAGCTGTGTAGCGCAACAATAGAATTCGCCATGATTAGTCTTTACCGGTAGTGGTAAGATAACTTTACTGTAGGCGGGGATGTTAAAAATTTTTGAAGCTTGGTTAGTGTACAAGGATATTGGGAGTGTAGACTTTGAGGTTACTAGTTGTAAGTTTACTAGGTCTATTTTTGCTTCTAGGTGTGATAATAGGTCCATTCCTATGAGGCCGTTAAAATGAGAGTGAAATTTGAATTTAAGTAGGGTAATTTGACCTTCGGTTTTGAACTCGGGTGGCATTGGGAATATTGCTTTTTCCTCAATTTTGAAACTATTTAATGCTGTTGTAATTGAAGTGGATGTTGGTAGAGTTGTGCACTCTAGTTGGTTTGCAGATTCTGGGTCGATGAAGGAATTATTGGATCCTGTATCGATAAGAAATGACAAGGGGAATTTTTGTTGTAGGTTTAGGGTTATGTATGGAAGGGATGTTGCATGTGTGGTGGGGTTTATGTATCCGGTCGGGTTCTTGAGGCGGGTGCCTGAAAATTTAGGTCGGTAGGGCAGTGTTGGGTGAGTTTTTCTTCTTCTATGTTGTGTAGCCCATAATTTGGTGTTTTATTGTCTTTAAACGGGTTACTATTTCTGTTGCCATTGTTTGATTGACGATATTGGGAGTTGGGGTTTGAATAATGGTATGAGTGGTTTTGGAAGTAAGGTGAATTACGGTTGTTGCGGTTGTTGTCGTCTCTGTGATTGTTGCTGTTATTGTTATTGTAATTGTTAGTTCGTCGTACGGTATTGTTTGGTGTTGGGGGGTATGGGTTTCTGTTCTGGTAACGAGCTCTTTCTCTTTGACATAGCTCGTAAGCTGTTTCGATAGTCTTGGGGTCTTTCAATCTGATGACTGTTTTAAGTGGTTCTCTGATTCTTGAAATGAAGGCATTTAGACAGACTTCATCATATAGTGTTTTCTTGGCTTCGATGATTGTGGCCGACTGTCCACTATTGGAAGTAATGGATATAAGTTGGCTCCTAATCCTCGATAAGCCGAAGAACAATTGCCCTAGGGTTAGGTTGTCCGGGAGAGATTGGAGCTCGCCTAGGAGGGTAGCTTCGCTTTTCTTGCTAGAATATAGACGTAGTAGGTTGCTTTTGATATCGTCCCATATAAGTTTGGTGTTAGCTAGGTTTAGGGCTTCATCTGCTCTTCCAACTATTTTGTTCCTAATTGCCCTAAGTGTTAGAAGCCCGTACGGTGTTTGGTCGGTACCCCTAATGAGCATGATTATTTCTTCAACGCTAGTTATATATTTGTCGAGTTGGCTTGGAGTACCATCGAAAGTCGGAAGTTCTTTAACGAAGGCTAAAATATCGGTGGCACTAAGTGTCGTAGCAATACTGCTGGAGCCACTGACGGTAGGTGTTAAGGGGGCGGAATTACCTACGGAGGCGTTGTCTGAATCCATATTTATAGGTTGAAGGGGCGGTGAGAGGGTATTTTCTCTAATTACGGGGAGGGTGTTTGTTTTAGTAACTGAACGTGTGACTCTTTTTGGAAGTGTGTGTGATCCTAATACGGAACGAGTTGTTTGTTTTATAGTTTGTGTTAATTTCTTTGACATTTAAGAGAGAAAGGGAGTATACAATTTATAATGTACTTAGTGGTTCTTAATTATTTGTTTATAGTTGAATGGTGTTTTTTTTTTTTTTTTGTGCGTTAATTCCTGTAATATAGTGGTATTAATGTATGTATGTAATATTTGAATACTTCATTTGTGTTGAAAGAGTGAGAATATGGATGCATGTTTCAAAGATTTTCCTTTTTATTAAGGTGTGCAGTTTATATGTGATTTTGTGGTTCTGTGCCCAGTCTTAGAAAACATACTCTTCACCGTTCATATAAATTCGTATTTGCATATATATATGTGCACATGAGAGTACTGATGCGGTACTTGGCCTTACTAAGCTTCGGCGGTGATTATCAGCGATTGATTTCACACAAGTACATTATACATCACTCTTACACATTTGTATATATGGTTTTGTTGTGTATATTTTCGATGTATATATAAGTATTTTGTGGTGTAGTACTGGGCCTTTAATGTTTCGGCAGTGGTTTATCAGCGATTGATGCCACGTAGGTACACTACATCTTCTTTTTTTTCTTATTGCATTTGAAATATTTGTGTGTGTGAATTGTTTTAATTGTTTTGCATATATATGTACACATGAAAGTAGTGATGTGGTACTTGGCCTTATTAAGTTTCGGCAGTGATTATCAGCGATTGATTTCACACAAGTACATTATACGTCACTCTTACACATTTGTATATATGGTTTTGTTGTGTATATTTTCGATGTATATATAAGTATTTTGTGATGTAGTACTGGGCCTTTAATGTTTCGGCAGTGGTTTATCAGCGATTGATGCCACGTAGGTACACTACATCTTCTTCTTTTTTTTTTCTTTTGAAATTATATCTGGGTGTTTTGCATGTTAATTAAGGCGGTTTATGTATTGTAGTAGGACTTTTGTTGTATTCACTTTTAGACATTACTGCACTTCATTCTCACTCTTTTTCTACACCTACTTACAGTAGAACTAATAGAAGGTTTAATAGAATATTTTCCATTCCAGTTTCCGGCTGCGCCAGTTACCTCCGGGGAGCTTCGCGGGGTATTTTAAATTCAGAGAAGAGAGGAGCTGGCCTTGGAAGTAGCTACGGCTGTTAGGGAATTCGATCGAATTGGATACGTCTGCAAGTGGTTGCTGCTAAAACTCCACTAATCGGTCGTCTTTATTTTTTGGTCTTAAAATAAGCTTATAGTGAATATGTATATGTGTATAACGAATGGAGTTCTTAGAAATAGAGAGTCTGATGCAACAGAGAGTATGTTTACAAGAGTGTATGTGGGATTGTATGCGCTGCGTTGTCTGTGTGAAGGGAATGCCGTGTTGCTAACGGTGAATATCGGCGGCTGACTCGTCGTTGATGTTTATGTTGCGACTTTGTATCGCAACGTTTCCCGGTTCGATGTCTTCACTTGTGAAGACCTGGGGGTTAGAAGGAGGGGTGGTGTATTGTACCGATGGGTCGGTAACTCGCGCGCAGACTTTTTTAATTGGGCCATAAGGGCCAGGACCTCGGTGCCAGGATACATGTCCCTAACAAGCGTGTTGAGCCAACCGCCTGTGTTTTGTGTAATTTGGGGAAAAACCAAAGCCCTGCAATCCCGTAATGCCTACTCGTATTCATTCATTCCCGTTGTCCGGCCGGAACAAAGCCACTCCCTTGTCCCGCCCTCCATCGGCCACTTGTCATAAATAAGCAGTGCAGCTTGCAACATCCCCGTGCCACATGTCCCTTGCTCCCTGATCCCTGCTCCCTGCTCCCCGCTCCACACAATTCGTAATCCCTTGCTCGCACTTTCAATCCCAGGACTCTCGCATTGAACGAGCGAATTCAATTTAACGAGAAATTGCAACAATCACCGCCACCGCCACCGCCACCAGACCCTGCCCCAGCACCAGACCTTGCCCCCAGTTCCTGCCCCATCCGCAGCTCCTCCTGTTCCTCTCCCTGCACGGACATTCTGCGGACAGTCGAGCGGCGAATAAAAAAATTCCCAAAAAAACAAACAAAAACAAACGTCCAGACAATGGCAAGGATTTCGAGCAACAGGAGCCGCAGCAGCAGCAGCAACAGCAATAAAAACAAGAAAGAGACACGAATAGTTGGCCGAAAGAGACAGCACGATGGGCAAGTTGGCAAAAAGCGAGAGCCTGAAAAAGGCGGAGAACCGAACCGCTGGCCAGCTTATGCCAACAATGTAATTTTGACGCTTGATCCTCGACACAACCAAAGACACACACACATGCGTTTATGCACTGAGAGAAAAGCTACATTCCATCCTTAAAAAAAGACACAAAAAATGGATAGTTTTTAAGGCATTTCAAGCTCTTAAAAAACCCTTAAAAAACGTAGAAAATCCTAAAAATATGTTGGAAATTTTAAGTATTTTTTCGATGATTTTTCTCAGTGTTTTTTAACGCGGAAGAAGCCACTGCAGTATCGCAAATGAAAAACGCGTGAAACAAAAAATAAGAATGTGGAAAAACAACTGCCAAAAACCCACCCGGCTAGATAATGGACACCGTAGAATCTTGCAGGACCTAAAGGATAAGCGCAGGTCAAGCAGACCCAAGGATACACTTTCTGGCAAGGAAAAACAGAAGAATTACCTCGAAAAATGCAAAAGAAATAAAGAAACATAAGGAATATCCTAGAAAAAAGATCAACAAAAGCCTTTAAATTGTTAAGAAAAGAAAAGTAAATGCATAAAAATTAAATAAAATATAAAAATTTTAAATATTTATACTAAAAACAAGTTAAAAACTAATTTCGAGAGCATCGCTAGCCATGGAGAAGGTTTTGGGTTTGTTTGCAAAGTCTCTCGTCCTTTTTTTTTTCAAGCGCGTTTTTTTTATGAGTTTTTCACGCGTTTTCCGTGCGACTTCTGTGTGCTGCATTATTACCGCCCCACCGGCAACATATCCACGCCCCTGCCACTGCCACTGCCACCAGCACCACCTTGTACCCTTTAGCCCGCAAAAGCCTCATAATATTTCATGGCTGTTGCAGATTGTTGACATTTCGGCTGCTCTGCACCTTCGGGGCATCACCCATCCACCCACGCGCTTTTTTTATTTTTTAGCTTTTTGTCGTTTTTTTTTAGCTTTGTTTATGTTTTTTGTGTGCCTTTGCTTTTTTCTGTGTCGGAGTTGTTTCGATTATGCGGCAAGCAGGGGCGTAGTTTGGGGATTTGAAAGGGACTTCAACCTCATCCTCATCCTGATGCTAGTCCTCGTCCTGGCCCGCGTACTGCAGCGGATGCAAATAAACGCGGCGCAAAAAGGGGGGTGGCCTGGTAGCCTGGTGAGTGTCCTGGTGAGTGTCGTGGTGGGTGGGTGGCTGGTTTAGCTGCATCCGCAGTCGCGTGCAAACAGGATAAAATGCGCATCTGTCGCAGTGTCCATCACCATCACCATCACCATCATCATTCTCGCTGTCCTCGTCCGCGTCCTCTCCCGCGACTGCATCCTCATCGTCAGGATGTTGCAACGGACATGTCCCTGTTTTAGATGTGAGTTCTTGGGAAAAGTGAGAGGAAAAAGGCGAGAAAAGCGCTGAAAAGCGTAAATGAAAGGGTGGAAAAAGTGAACTGCACCCGCGGCAAGAGAAATTATTTTTAGAAACAATGGCATGGCGGTTTAATTAATTTCCGGTCAATTTAATCGCATTGTTGAGCATTTAGAAAGGTTATAACCTTTTGTTGAAAGTTAAATTTCATTTGAAAATCGCGATTTTATAAAAGTTTTCTTGAAGAAAAATGTAAGGATCTTTTTTGAGGCAAGATTTGAAAATTTGAAATCAAAAATGATTGAAAACTAACATCCAGTAGCCTTGCGGGCAGCCATCGAAACCGATCACTTCCAGAACATTTGTTACTATCACACGAGAACACAATACAAAGGAAGAAGAGTGCCAGGATACGGGAAACGGGTCGAGCTCCTTCGAGACGATCCTCGATGAATGCCGCCGTCTGTGTGGTGGTGACGGTGCCCACCGTGGCGGAGGAACTGCGTCTGAATCCAAAGTCCTGTTCCTGCTGCGGTGGCAGCATTGCGGCCAAAAATATCTCAGAGCTTTGCGATCGCTGCTGGCGCTTGGGGCGGATAGCGGCCAGTGACGGGGAGGTGTCCCTGGCCTCGATTTCCCTCCATCAGGCGCATTCGGCGCAGGCCTCGCCACTCCCCCGTCGAGCCCATCATCCGCCTCGTCCTCATCATCCGCTCCCGCCGAGGACGCAGGGCCGATCCCTGGCAATGCCGTACCTCAAGAACGATGCATCCCTGGAGCATGTCCTTCGGTCGATTGTGGACGAACTGCGACTGGAGGATGTCTTCTGGTCGCAGGACGTGAGCGGAACGCAACTCCAAGCCAGATTTAACATGCGGCAGGACGAGAGGTACGAGCGGCTGCTGTGCACCCTCCAGGACTGGGGAGTGGGCGAGCGGCCGGGCACCCACGTCTCGGCTCTGACCTGCCTGGAGACCAGGGTCAAGCCCCGGGTGCAGCTTAGCCAGGAGTCGGACGAGGGCCAGTCCCTGCTGCAGGATCAGGAGCAGAACCAGGGCTGGCAGAGCTTCATGGACTCGGTGCGGTGTCGCTTGAATGTCAACCAGGTGGTGCGCCAGGTGCGACGGGATGCCACGCTGACCTTTGACTTCGTAGTCCTGCTGATGGCTGCCGCCTTGCTATCCTGCGTCGGCCTGGTGGAGAACAGCTTCCTGTTCCTCTCCAGCTCCATGCTGATCTCCCCCCTCATGGGTCCCATCATAGCCGCCATCTTCGGCTCGGTCATCGGCGACCGGGAGCTGCGGTGTTTGGGTCTCAAGAACGAGCTCCTCGGCATCGCCGTCTCCGTGGGCATTGGCTTCTTCTTCGGCGGCATCGTCTGCGGCTTTGGCCACTTTTTCGCCATCTCCTCCGGCCTCACCGACGAGATCGTCTCCCGCTGCGACACTCACTCCCTGGCCATCGGGATTTGCACTGCCCTGGCCTCAGGGGCGGCGGGCGCCATTGCCGTTCTGGGCGGGAATACAGGATCCCTCGTAGGCGTGGCCATATCCGCCTCGCTCCTGCCACCGGCCGTGAACGCCGGCTTGCTGTGGGCCCTGACCATTGGCATCCATCTCCTGCCGCCGAACCACGAGCTGCTGACGAGTCTGGCCAAGCACAAGACCTACTCCACGGACCTATCGGTGGAGCTCCTGGTCTGTGCCGCCGTCAGCATGGCTCTGACCCTCCTGAACATCGTCTGTGTCTGGCTGATGGGTGTGGTGGTCCTCCGGATCAAGGAGGTGGCTCCCGCCGTCCAGAGGCATCAGAAGTTCTGGCGTCACGACGTCCGCACCGCCAGGGAGGTAGCTCTGCTGGATCCCGCTCTCCAGGACGCCATCGACCGGCTGGACGAGAGCCAGCTGGACCTGGAGGCACCGCACTACCAGCACACCTGGTCGCCGGGCATGGAGCATCCCCGTAGACTCGTCCAATCGGGCGGCAACAATCCCAGCCTGGCTCCCAATCCCCTGGCCAAAGACCAGACCAATAACTATCATACGGTCCATGGATTCAGGGAGTTCTGCATCACCCTGCACCGCCTGAAGGAGACCGTGAAGAAGGAACCGTCGTCGACGACTCCGCTGAGCATCATGGAGCTGTTCACCCGCCAGCCCGAGCACAGTTCCTGCCCCACCACCAACACCACCCCGCACACTCCCACCACGAACACCACCCCGACCACGGGACGCAGTGGCTTCAGCAGCTGTCGCAGCCTCCCGGACGTTAGCAGCCTGTCCAAGCTCTGGCCCCTCGCCCGCCAGAGTCAACAGAGTCTGCCCAGTGCGAGTCCTGTTCAGAGTTTCAGTCCCGTTGAGGCGAGTTCTCCCCAAGCCGGAAATAAGGATCGCAAGGAAGGGAAGAGGAACGTACACTGGCGGGAGGAGCAGCTGGAGGGAAGTCACAATCCCGAAAGGAACAGCGATCCACCTGGACGCCACGAAGGTGTCGCAAGTCCGAGAAGGAGGCCCGGTCAGGTACTGATTCCACTGCCCAATCTGGAGCCATGTACTCCTCCAACTGACCGGCCACTCACGCTTCGCACCGAGTCCGGAGAACTCAAGTTGGAGATGGAAACCGAGGAGGATGAGTTCCAGGTTTAGGAATCTCTAACGCGACTCGAACGCGAAAAAAACTCGAAGAGCAGCGCAAATATTCAGGACATTCGGGATATTCAGGACTTTTCAGAGCTCCTGAAGGTCCGCGTGCAGCTTTGATTACTCGACGATCCGGCGGCAATGTCCTTGTTTGCCAACCACTCCAAGTCCTGGCCGCCAGCCATTACGCTGGCCAGAAAGGACACATGAAAAAATTTATATTTTCAAAAAAAAAAAAAAAAAGTGCCATCGCGATTGAGGAAAAAAAAATATACAAAAAGCCAAAGTGAATTTTAAATATTCGAATGGAATGGGGGAAACATTGGGATGAGTTTTATTAAAAAATAGAAAACTTTTTTAAGTTTTAGAAAATATTTTAATAAGAAAACCCCTCGAAGATTGTATCTTCTTAAGTTTAAATTATTTTTCCTTTTTTTTTTTTTAATTTGAATTAATTTCCATTTAAACCGAATCGCGGTTCAGTGTCCTCTGACTTGGTTGGCTTCAATTGGCAGCAGACCAGAAAAAATCAAATAAAATCCAAAAAAGGAGCAAGGAGCAAGGAGCAAGGAAAAAGTGAAACCACGCCGAGAGTGACCCGGAGTGGCCAGCAATCTGCTCCGCGGTAAGTGAATTAAGCGAAACATTCTCTGGCTGCCCGGGGGCCAAGTTAAAGGTTACAAAAATGTGGAAAGGGGAATCCAAATGAAGCTCCAGGACAGGACAGGACATGACAGGACAATATGGTGGATCCTCTTCCTTTCTTGTTTATTTTTTTTTTTTTTTTAAGTTTTTGAAAAGTTTTAAAAGTTTCAACTATCAAGACGGGGACTTAAAGCGAAGTCTTATTGACGTTTTGCAGGCCGCTTTCTATTCGATTACGACGAGCCTTTCCTTCGATTGATTGTTTTATCGTTCGTTTCCTTTTGTTGGCCATTTCAAGTGTTATTATCCTTGATGTGTGTGTGTGTGTGTCCTTTTTTTCCTCCGCCCATTAGATGGTAACAACAATTACGTGTTGCGCTTTTATTGCGGCTAACTCGTTTCTCTCTGTCTCGAGTCCAAGGACTCTGGACAATTGTTTGGTATGCATCCTTTTGGCCAGTGCCAGGACAAGTGCGAAAAAAAGGATACGAGCCACGTGTGATTGCCCTTTGATGTGGCCTGTTGTTTTTATTGTTGTTCCTCGTGTTGTTCCTGGTTTCTGGTTCCTGTTGTTGTCTTTTCTCTAATGTTTATTTGCCATTTGAACGAGTCCTTTTCACCTACCCAGCGCTATCCTTTTCCTGTTTTTCCCTGCCTGCCCTCAGTCCGCTCAGTCAGTTATCCTGCCGTTTGCTGTTTGCCCTGGTCCTGGTCCTCGTCCTGGTCCTGGCCAAGTGCGACATTTGGCATGTCCACGCAATTAGCACCCTTGTGCCAGGCCAGGCCAGGCCAGGCCAGGCCGCTTTCTACCTCCTGTGTCTCGGCCACGCCCACTCGTCCTTGCGGCCCTCGATTAACTCATTTCCAGCAGGACCTGTGTCCGCTAACGAGGCCACATTTGTCCAGCCATCGAGGACCAGACCATCGAGGGCCAAGTCAAAACAAACCGAACTGCGGGGAAGCCCCAAAATACACTCAAAACAATAACGAATCGAGCTACATTATATCCTTTACCCTTTAATCACTCTTTTTTTCTCAGTGTTTCGATCTAAATTCAAGTACCTCTACCTCTACCTCTACCTCTACATCGTATAATTTTATGATGGTCTATCGATGAGGCCCTAAATGTGGTGTGGAAGTGTGAGAACTCCTCGAGTTAGGCGAAAACCCAAAACCTTGGTTATTAGCATCCATTAGGGATTACAAATAGCCAGTTAAGTGGGATTGTAAAACACCACGAGTTCATGTCCTTTAACTTAAAGAAAGAAAGAACCGAAAAAACTAAGCCTTGAAAAGAGCATTCCGTTTTGACATCGGGGATTGTCAGATTACTTGCTTTACTTGCTCATTATTTAGCATAATTATTTATAGTTTTATTTATCACTCACAGCAAGTTTTTATGGTTGTTTCCGTTGTTGCAGCTGCAGGACGAAACTTTTGCACAGCCGACCAAAGTATAGTCAAAGGACTTGCCAAGAGGAAGGAGGAGGATGCTGCTCCAGGATACCAGGGAATCCCAGGGAGCACAAACCATTTAATATTAAACGGGGCCGGAGCTGGGCGAAACTTTGATCCTTTGTGTGCCTGTTTTGTGTGCCTCTACGGAATCGGAAAGAAGAGCTACGAAAGCACTGAGAAAAATATAATGGAAAAAGACTTTTTAATTTTTTCTTAAACTTTTCTTAAAGTATTTGTGATTTCTTTGAGTGGATTTTTAGTGCTGCTTGGTTTGTGGCAGACTTCGTGCCTTAAATAGTTGCACCTCTGGCCACTCCAAGGCTGAGGAAATCCACAGCACCGAGCAACTTGACTCGAGTTCCTTGCAAGAGTGGATTGTTGTGCAGTTTTCAATTTTCTTCCACGTTTTTTTTTCTTTTGGACACTGCTGGCGGATTACCAAGCACATGCTTAGTGCCTATTATTTATGGACCCTTGAAAGTGCTGCAGCTGGAGCTGCAGTTGCAGTTTCAGTTTCAGTTTTAGCCACAAGTAGAAGCCAAGCGATGGCCAAGAGAACCCATCCTCTTGGCATGGCCAATTGATTTCTGGGTCCCTTGGTTGGTTTGGGTCCTTTGCTTTGCTCCATTATCCGTACGAAAACGGATCTTTCGTCCTGGCAACAACAACACCAACACATACATTAAAAGGAAGCCGGATTACACACCGTATTTGGTACTTTAAGGCCATCAGGTGTGGTGGCTGGCTGATGGAACAAAGTCCTTCAAAGTTAATATGAAAAGCATGTCGTCTGCTGCATTAACTGCCTTTTGTTGGGTTGCCTCAACTCTATATATATTCTATAAATATATAGAAAAAGCTAGTAGCACTTGGCCAAGCTTTTATGTGGCTTCGGATAATGCGAAGAGCCAACAATTGTAAGACGATTTTCGGACCTAAATGGGATTAGGCCAAAAAATAATCATCTAAACTTTACTTAAAAGCAGCTAATGGATTAAATAAGGATAAAAAGAATTCAGTACAGAGAAAGAAATATCGATTTTTTGCTGCCTTATTAGAAAGTATTAATTGGGATTCACTGACTTTAATTTTTTTTCATCTCAAGTTTCCTGAGCCTTTTTTTTTTTGTTTATTTTTTTTGGCGGAATCCGACTATATATAAATATATATACATTTTCTTTCCCGTATTTTTGTTGAACTTGCAACTCGGGGGCGAACTTTGCTTTGGCAACAACAAATTGCAGTAGCTTTGTCTTTGGGATGCGTTTTAATCTGGCCATTGTTCTTGGAGTCCAGGACCTTTCTCCTCTTCCTTAACCCTTAACGTCCCATCTCTGTGTCCTTTGCTCATTTTCATTTCTTTTCTTTTCCTGCCACTTCGCCTTGTAAATTATGTGTTTTAATATTTTACAAAGACTCAAAAACTGCGCATTTTGTTTATAATCTTACGCCCATTCATCCCCTTCTTCACTTTTTCGCTTCTTTTCAGTTTTAATAAGCCCTCCTCCCACACAAGGATATTTTCGGGGGGAGCGTTGGGAGGTCCTTCAGTCTGGCACGCCTCCTGGCACAGCACAGGCTGTAAATATAAATAGCTAGGAAAAGACAAAAAGATCCGACAGGCGACGAAATGAGCAGAAATGATGGAAAATTTTCAGTTGTAACTTTTAATTTGCACAAAAAAAAACGTGGAGATTCGCTTTTGGTAGGAATTTTTCGTTGTTATTGTAGTTATGCATCCTGCGAAGGAGCTCAGTCCTTTGGTGAACTCAACAGGACTTGCTAATTGCCGGATTTCAACTATATGAAAATCCGATGGAAATCGGAGAAGATCTATCCATTCGAAGAGGACATCCCATATACGAAAAATTACATTTTTCCAAGGGGTTCCATCAGAAAATTTTGAAAAATATCGAAAAAATATGTTGTTCCCAGATTTTGATGCAGATTGATAGAGAATCGATCCACGAATCGTTAGAGGTATTCCTCTCAAGAATCGGATAGGAATTGGCGAAGATATAGCCATGGGAAGAGCTCAAATATGAAAAATCACATTTTTTACATTTTGACAGGGGTTAGCCCACAAAATTTTGAAAAAATTCGAAAAATTTTTCTGTTCCCAGATTTTGATGCAGATCGATAGGGAATCGATCCACGAGTCGTTTGAGGTATTCCCCTTGAGAATCGGATAGGAATTGGCAAAGATATAGCCATGGGAACAGCTCAAATATGAAAAATCACATTTTTTACATTTTGACAGGGGTTAGCCCACAAAATTTTGAAAAATATCGAAAAAATATTTTGTTGCTAGATTTTGATGCAGAATGATAGGGAATCGATCCACGAGTCGTTTGAGGTATTCCCCTTGAGAATCGGATAGGAATTGGCGAAGATATAGCCATGGGAAGAGCTGATATGTGAAAAATCACATTTTTTCAAGGGGTTTGGCGATAAAAAGTATTTTTCATCAAAGGAAAGCACCTGGAAATGGGCAATTAAAAGGATTTGAAGTGAAGAGGAAGTTTGGAACATTGTTTCCTTTACCCATGTCCTTTTCTTCCTGTGGCCTGATCCTTTAATGGGGAAAAAGCATTGACCTGAGGCAGACTTGGGACTGACTTACGAGTATAGGCAACTTAATTATCTGCGACAATTACAAGCAGGCAACAAATCTAAGCAGGAATGTCCTGTGTCCTGACAGGACACCGTGTGTGTGTGTGTGGGCTGTCAGCACATTTGTCTACGTGGCGTATGAATAATTGCAAATGCCAACAATGGGCGCCGTCCGTGTGTCCTTTGTGCTTCGTCCTTGCTGCTCCTCCTGTTGCACATTCCACATTTGATAAACAACTCAAATATACCTGCATGTCCCTGTCTCTAGTCCTGTCTCTGGTCCTGGCTTTGGTCCTGTCTGTCTCTGGCTGCGTGATAATTTAGATAAATAATTCCGAATGTTAATTGAGTGTAAGAGTTTAGGATGCAGGACAAAAGTTTCGGGGCTTTGTCTAGGGCTGTGTGTGAAAATTAATTAACTAAATTATTAAGTGGACAAGTCCTGGTGGCCCGCAAATGAATATTGTAAATTATGATTTTATTATTGCTGCAAGTTGTTGGCCGGGCACGTTAATGATGATGTCTGGTTTTTGGCCATATGATGGCCAACAAAAGCCTTGCTGCCACACACTTGCTGCTACAACATTTGGCATTAATTGCGGCCTAGTGGCCAAAAATTACCTTTTCGTTGACTCCAGACTCCAGACTCCAGAGTCCAGGATCCATTTACCACCGACTACCGACCACCGACCATCGTCGCCAAAAAAAAACATTAAGCAATATTTATGACAGCAACTTGGGGAGCTGCCACCCAAAAACCACCCACAAATTGCACCGCCAAATGCTTATTTAATGAGTTAATTATTTTTTGTATTTATTGCAATGCCAAAATATGCGAATGAGCGAACCTGAAAATATGCGCAATTAAACGCTAAGCACGACCAGTCCGGAAACCCATTAGAATTTTTCCCATTTCCCCCCCCCCCCCAAGCTCTTGCCTCAGCCTTTTGCTTCCCCAAAAACTCAATTAGCGAAGGGTCTTAAATGTCGGGAGGAAATTAGGGGGGAAAAATGGCATTTTGGGGTAGTACGTGGAAAAAAAAAAAATATATGAAGGACACTTGGCACTTGGTTAGCCAAATCATATAATATTATTTTTTTAATTACAATCTAAGCTATGCGAAGAGGAGGCAAGTATTCGATTCAAAAATCGAATAGTCTCGAACGATTGGCTTTTAAATTCATAAATTGAATGTATATCCTTGAATGGGAGGGAAACGGCGATTTATTTATCGTTTCGGAATATTTTGCAAAAACAATGAGCAGATGGTAGAGAGATGATGATGATGGGGATATGAGGGTATGGGGGTGCAAAGCCATCATTAACCCGCGAATTAACTTGTTTAACCCGCTCGTGGCTGGCCGCAGGAATTGATGGCAAACATGAACGGACAAAGAAAACTTTTCCAATTTCAGAGCAGCCGACACAGCCACAACCACACGGCGTCAATCAATCAATCAGGCAATCATTCATTCGCACATTAATTTATTCATTTTAGCAGAAATCGTCGATGCCTTGGAACGATGCCTGCGATTTTGTTTTTTGGGGAGGTCGGGCCGAGGTCATGGCCTTTTTGGCAAATTGCAGAAACGGGAAATATTTTTGCCCATTTAATTGCTCTCTCTCTCTCTCTTACCAATTTCGCTTTTAATTACTTAACC
Source organism: Drosophila vallismaia (assembly GCA_035047325.1). NCBI lineage: Eukaryota > Metazoa > Arthropoda > Insecta > Diptera > Drosophilidae > Drosophila > Drosophila vallismaia. Next base: position 4,841,603 of record JAWNPU010000025.1, on the reverse strand, counting down.
GGAAATTGGCAATTAAAGCGATTTAACGGCCCACATGGAGAAGCCAAAGGCAAAGGCAAAGGCATTCCCATTATCAAAATATATATCGCAAAATGTAAGAAAAAATCAAGTCTATTGATGGGAAAAAGTCGAAGAGTTTTGGCATCTCCAAGCCTTAATCAGGTTTTAAATGGTTGCCAACCCCCCTGTCCGCCCAAAGGACCATTTCCCCTCCAAGGTGCTCCTGCCAACTCGTTCATTGTTATTTATTGTGTATTGTTGTTATTGCCGGCAATTTATTTCAATTTCGCAAAAGTTTTGTATTGTCATTGCGAAAGCGTTCATTCGCGTTCGCGTTTGCGTTCGCGTTTGCCTTTTTCCAATTAGACCGAAGCGAGGGTGGTTTTGGTTGTTGAGTTGAAGCATAAAAACTCATTTAACTTTTTGGCCAGCAACGAAATGTCAAAGGACGAACGAAGCGACCGGCGGACCGTCGAGTAATAAGCGAAAACTTTTCCATGGCACATTGGTTTTTCCGGGGATTTCCTCCTGCCTGGATGCTAGCTGATGAAATAACTGTTGCATAGTTTTCGGGGCGATGCATAATTAATTGTTTTCCCTTCGGCAGCGGCGGCGGTGGAACGAATGGAAATAAACAGGAAGTTGGCAAACGGAATGAAACGGAAACTCCAACTCCAACTCCAACTCCCAGCCAGCCAACAAATTTTCAAGGCTGTTCATTTAATGAGCGACCTGTTTACAAGCCTCTTAATTTAATAGGTCAACAGGGGAAATTCTAATTGAAAGAAGAAATACTTTGCCTTCATGCCTAAAGAAAGATTTCAAATTAAACGAATATATTGCAGAAAACTTCTCTTTTTCTTTCTTTGGGGGGGAAAAAAAAAACTATGATTAGTTTGAATTCTTGTGGCTGAGACTTGTTCGCCATAGATCGATCCCAGGAGGAAGGACATACAATATGCTACGTGAATAGAAGGGGATGACTTGCGGCTGGCCGCTTAATTTTCGGTCTTTGCCAAGCGTCCAATTTGCCGCCACATTGCAGCCAAAGTTGTTCGCGAAAAACTTGAAACTTTGCCACCATCCATCCCATCCATCCCATCCATCCATTCCCCGAAAAATCCGAACAACCAAAGTTGAGTCCCCAGCCTCAGCTCCAACCCCAGCTCTAGCCCTAGACCAACTAACTCCACTAATTTCAATTGCTCTCGGCTAATGTGAGACAAGTTCAAACCCAAAAACCAAACCAAACCAAACCAGAACCCTTTACCGGAGCCAGAAATTCGCGAGAAAAATGCCAAGTGCAATTTATACAAATTTCACGGTCCTGCTAAAGTGTCGAAAACTTTTCACGGTTACTCGGACTCTGACTCCGACACCGACTCGGACTCGGGACTGAAGGTTTTTGGCGAAATTAGAACCAGAATCCAGAATGTTTCCATAAAATAGCCCAAAGTTTTACGCGGACTTTATCCAAGTTTCATTTAAATTCGCTTCTCAAACAATTCCCCCACCGATAGTTAATTAATAGTTTTCGTGTGTGAATTCGAGTCTCGATTTAATGCCATTGTCAGATACCCTAGAAAAACTCTCTATATAGAAACAAGGATTGGGTTTTTCTCTATTTAAATGTAATCCTGTTTTGGTTTTTCATTTTCGTGTAATACCAAATTTTCCAGGACACTTTCTATCCCCTGTTCCTCTACCGCGTTGCCGCATTTATTTAAAAAAATATATATATTTTTTTTCCACCGAGCTGCAAAATTCTGTTGCTTCCGATACACAAAACAAATCCAATTGCCAGCAGACTTGTGTTCCCTTTTTTTTTTTAGTATTTTGTGTGTTTCCCTGTGTTTCAATGTTTATTTTTTTGGAGAAATGTTTTATCTCGCCCGCTGCGTTTCGGGGGGTTTTCTAATATTCCCCAATGTCAGTTAGATGGCCAAAAAATACAAACTTTTTCGCAACAACAGCGGCGAGTGTGAGTGCGAGTGCGAGTGGAGGCGGGAAAAGGTTTCGCCATTTAATTGGAAAATTAAATTTAACGCTGGTGCCCCCCGTGTCCGTGTCCGAGTCGGTGTCCGTGTGAAACAATGCAAACGAAAAATATAACAATTCGCAATCCGATTTCCCCCGCACCGCCCAGGTAATAGCTAAAGTGAAATGCATTTAAAATATTTTTGGCCCTGCTGCATTCCGTGGATTCCACGAGCCACTCCAAGTGTCATGTCAAGTGTCTCGAGGATTCCAGGATACTCCTTTGTCGTTCGTTTCTACTCTCCCTCCCATCCAACCATCTATTCACTTTTTCAGCTTATGCAATTTTCCAAAATGACTCGGAATTCATTTGACAAATTGTCTGACCAGGAAGGAGTAGGACGTAGGACCTGGACTGGTGGGTGGCCTGCCTCGGCCTCCGACTGGGTGCATCATTTCGTTCCTTGGATAGCTGTCCGAATTCGTTTTGTGCCCTGTCATTCGTCGAGAGCAAGTGGCAAAATTAAATTTAACAAGACGAGTGCCCGTGCCCGTGCCCGTGCTTGTGCCCGTGCCCGTGCCCGTGCTTGTGCCCGTGCCCGAGCTGCCACATTGTTTTTAAAGTGCTTAACAATGGGACTGACTGTGGGACTGGAATAAGAGATGGACAAGGTTGCAGCCAACACCTTCCAAGGGCTGTCAGCCAGTTAGATCCACCACCGACGACCACCAACCACCCAAAAGTAAGCCAGAAGAAGTGGCATGAAAAATGAAATGAAAACCAGCAAGTAACCGCAATCATTGCTCCGCTCGCCGCTCGTTAGCAAGTTGTTGCAAGAGTGGACAGTAAAATACGGGGGAAAACAGAAAACAGGGGGAAAATCGAGGAAAAGCCAACCTCAAAGAAAAGCGTCGAATGCAGTTCGTGCCTTTTGATTTGAAATGAATTTTCGCACTCACTGTTTTTGGCTTGATTTCTCTTCGGGCATGTTGAGCTGTCTTGAATTTGGATTTTGGAATGATTTGAAAGCCTAGAAAAGGTTGTAACCGAAAGTAGCCGAAAGATTTATGCAAATTCTTGAAATACAATGGAAACCCCCCCAAAAAACTATGTAGTATCGGGTATCACATAGTCGTTTATCTCAAGAGAATGATGAGTTTTGCGGCTTTAGCAGCTATGGTCTTTACTTTTCCAACATTCCCAACACCCAGTATCCTGTGTCTTTTGTCCTTTTGTCTCTCGGCTGCGGGCGCTGAACTCATTTGGCTTTGGTGTCGGCCTGCTTAGCGGGAGAATGGCTACAAGTGCTGGACAGCAGCAGCAGCAGCAGCAGGACTAGCAGCAGGACGAGCAGTAGCATCAGGACAAGAATGAGAGTGCGAATGGTAAATGGCAAATGGGAATGGGAATGGGAATAGCAATGAGAATGAAAACCAGTCAGCCAGCCAGTCACTCATCCTGCATCCTGCTTTCATCCCTTCCTATCCTTCATCGTCCTTCAGCCTTCAGCCTTCAGCCTGTAGCCTGTCAGCATTCTGCTCTGTAGAGTGTAGAGTGGGAGCTTTGATTTTGCGGTTTTTGCGGAGAACTGAGAACGAGACTATATGCCACTCCTTTTGCATTAGGTAATTACTTCTTTGTGACGCCCGATGCCCGATGAAGTGCAAATTCATTAAGCTGATGCACTTGCTATCTCTCTTTCAGAGTCTCTTGCTGTCTTTATCTATTGCTAAATAATTATTGTCTATATTCAGGCCTCGGTAATTAATTTGGAACAAAACTTTAATATGAATTTTTAATCCTCAAACTCTACCTTAAGGTTCGTTCCTTTCAAATGGTATCGATAGTTTTTTTTTTGGGTTCTGGAACAAACATGATTGTTGCCCAAGGAGTGGCCACTAAAACCCAATGAATCCCCAATCGTCGATAACCATTTGTTGCCTTGTCTATGGCCGATCCAAAATTCATGCTCCTGCTCCTCCAGAAGTGAAAGCACTTTGGCAGCCGCCTTGCATCGGATTATGACTGCGAAATGCAATTTGGGCAGCTCAGACACCCGGACTCCTATCCGAAACTCAAAGGGCCAGAACCAGGACTAGGACTAGGACTAGGAGCTGCTGCTAACGAAGCCGAATTTCAAGTGTGCATTTGGCCAAGAAAAATAAACTTGCTTATTGCATTGAAATGCAATTACGAGTTGCTACTTTCGAAGGAAAAGGAAAATATCCTACATTTTTAGACCGAATAAAACTCATAATTTCGTTGGCGGATTTCATTATAAATAATTTTTTAACTAAAAACAGAGATCCCCACGATACCCCCTCAAAGCTGGGGAACAAAAAATTGAATTTAAAGCGGAATGCCGCAGCTGAAAGTAATACAAATAAATGCGAAGAGAAAAAAATCGGTAAAAAAAATATGGAATGTAGTAAGTGCATGCCAGAAACAGAAACACTCAAAGTTTATGAAAGGACGAGTCGTCGTCGCTAAAGTTTTGTCTAATACCCATTAAAAAGGAAGAGTATATTAGACTAGAAAAGCAACAAAAATCCTTACAAAAAGATGAAAGGAAACCTTAAACATTTCTCTGAGAAATTCTAAAAAACCTAAAACCCTTCCATTTCCAGGGTATTATATAGATGTTTCTTTAATTTATTACCAACTGGACCTAATATAGAGAAAATTATATATATATATGTGGGGTCTGGGTCTGAGATCTTAAGAGGGGAATGGGAATGGGAGGGTCAAAGTCTTGTATCGCCAATTACAGTGTCTGTTTGAGCGTACAAAGCGTTTTATGAACCAACTTGGAGGAACTCCCGCCCGGCCGATTTTGCCGATGCCGGTCACGCTTGGACTTTGTCGAGGAACTTTTTTTTTTTTTCGAAATCCCCTACGCCGCTACGCACCCCTGGTAAACCCTGGACAGGATTCCTCGACCACTGTCCCTGCTCTTGAACTTTTTTCGCTTTTGATTTTATTGCCAATTGACCAACTTTTTGGGTCGATTGCTTATGTTATCGGACAAAGGGGAAGAAGCCAACAAAAAACGACGAGAAGCTTACTTAAAATGCCAAGACAGCTGTCCTGGATGGAGTATCTTGGTATTTGTATCTCTGTATTTCAGTATCTATAGCAGAGACCGGCATCGGCATCGGCATCGGCATCCGCATCCGCAGCTCAGCCGGCGGCGGGCAGACCCCAAATCCCCCAGATGGTCATTCCCTGGCCAAAGGGGCCGCAAGCATATTTAAAATGTCTTCAACTCACCTCAATGGCCACGTGGCATCCTGCACATCCTGCTGGAAAGACAGAAACAGAGTCAGTGAGTGAAAAAAAAAAAAAACGGATGCCAGATCCTGTGGGTGTAGGAATAATAATAAGCTTGCAGGACTCGCTCCCTCTCCGATGATAATCAAATTTAAATCGACAAGTTGAAGGATTTTTAGAGTAACATTTCTTAAAGGACTTCAAATTGAAACATAATGCTTGTTTAATTGCCAAACTCTCCCAGTAAGCCACAAATGGCTTTCATCAATCACACGCTGACCGTACGGGCGGCAGGTACTTCACATTCCACATTCCCGTCAAGGATAACACGCTAACAAGGACAACCGCAACAATGTTCCAGTCCATGCCCCCTAATTATCGACTTACGGGCATTAGCTGCCTCTTGGCAGCCAAGTCCTACCGCAGACTTGGAGGGAAAGGGGGACTTAAGCCGGAAACGGAAACAAAGTTTCGGGAGGGGATTGAAGGTGAAAATGAACCCAAGGATCTCCAGCCTAAAGCTCCTTGGCTCCGGCTCATAATAATATTAATAACAATAATAATGATCAAATTCAGAAGGAAGACAGAAAAAAAAGGAGATTTTCTTTTCAAACACTGAGAGGGATAATCGATAGGAAAGTTTTAGCTATTTCTTCCAGTGCATGAACCCGATTTTGTGCCGCATTAAATAAATAATGGCAGCATGTGTTTGTCGGTACGTAATAAATGCGCGATTATTTGTAGCTTTTATTAGCGCCAAGCCGGGTTGGGTTTTTTTTTTGTTTTGTTATCCTTTTGGTGAGGAGCTAGCATCTGGCAGGATCCAGAATCCGGACGAAGCCAGCCGGAAGCTGTGCGAAGCTGTGAGAAGCTGTGCGAAGCTGAAGCAATGGAATTGAGGTAATCCCGGCGCATTCGGGCTTTGTTTTCCATGTCAAGCGACTGACGCGACTGACGCGACTGACGCGCGGCGCCTCAAGTGGCTTTCAGATTTATATTCCGCCGGCAATAAGTTGTTTGTTAACATGGAAGCATTATTGCCAGGAATATGCAACATATGGCTAAAGTAGAGACTACAAGGATGCTCCTCCGCAAAACGAGGAGCTTTCTCCATAAATACCTTAAATTCCACTTTGGTTTCGGAGCCCAATTAAAGCCTCTCGTTTTTTGTGCCATTCATGGTAAATGTTTGCCTCGCTTTTGATTTTTTTTGAGTTTAAAACTGATTTATGGGCAGGTGGCGAGAATATCGGGGGATTTAAGCCGAGGCTTCACCTGTTGAAGGCTTTTGGTTGTTCGCCATTGTTGATTTTGTTCGGTTGCTACAAATTAGCCATCGATGTCGCCGCCTTTTGTTTGCCTCGCGTGCTGTGGCTGTGGCTGTGGCTGTGGCTGTGCCACACCAGCACCCAACACCAACATCGAAACCAAAACCAATACCACTCCACCGTGGGTGTGCGTGGCGTGGGTGTTGGGCCGATCTCCAAAGTCAATACTGGGCCACCAAAATTGATTGGTCGCCACGCCACGCCACGTTAAGGAAAGCAAAAAGCCAAAGAAAATAAATACAAAAAAAAGCAAGTGTGGGGTTGGGAAAAAAAGAGGAAATTATTCCGCGAATCAACGTATGTATGAAAGCAAATTGAATCACTCGACCGACCGACCGACCGACCGACCGACCGACCACACTCTGAATGCATTGACAAATATTTTCCTTTCACAATTTTGCGTTTCTCAGACTTTAAAAACGAGGACTCTCTTCTCTTGTTATTAATTTTATAAATTATGATAGTTAAAACCCGAAAAAGTGTTAACGATAGCCGTACTACGTTTGCATTTCATTCAAAAGATTGAAGAGGCAACTTTTTGCCTCAGCGGTGTGCCAACTTTTCTTGTTGTGCATCCCACAAACCCTTTCAAAAGTTCTATATAGTTCTACGATATATATATAACTTTTTATATATATTTTTATATATATTTTTCTATATATTTTTCTATATATTTTTCTATATATTCGCCAATTTTCTCCATCCCAAAAAGTTCACCTTTTTTTTTTTCCAAAAACGCTGAAAATGGTTGTTGACTTGAAATGCCCTCGGGAGCATTTCGAAATTAAAAATTTTGGCAGCGATAGAAACTTCCTGTGTACTCCTCCTTTCTTCTACTCCGCGCCTCGTTTTCACCCACTTTTTGGCCATCTTTCACCCACTTTCTCCACGAGAAATCTACATATGCGTAGAGCGCAGAGCCAAGGACTCAACAGGAGACTTCAAAAATGCGCTCATGTCGCGATGCAGCAAAACTTTATTGCGCCATATTTTCTCAAGGGGGGTGGTGAAGGGTGTGGCAGGAGCGCCCAAACACACACCCCCTCCCTATGAAATTTTTATCAATGGCAGAACATGGCTCCTGATCCTTTTTTCCTCCACGGTATCGCGAGCCCTTTTGGGCGCCCACACCGCCGCCGTCGCCGCTAAAAAGGATAATAGTGCACGGTGTCAACGTTGCGTATACGCAATAGTCCCGGGTTCAGCCGATCTCCTTTACAGGATTTTTTTTTTCCCTTCTGTTTTGTTGTTGTTGTTGTTTTGGCAACGAGACAAAAATGCTCGACGAAATTTTCATTCAAAAAGCCGACGACACAGAGCTTTTGGGAAAATTTTCGGCGATTTACGTTGCTCGCCGAGCAGAGCCTTTTGAATAATGGCCAGGACAGAGGACACAGGACAAAGGACACAGGACACAGGACACGGAACATACACATATAGGATTTTTGCCAAAATGGAAGAGAGTGTCCTTTTCGCTTTTTTGTTTTTTTCCCTTTTTTTTTTTTGGAGTAGCTGGATTTTTGTGAAACTGGAAGCCAACCGAATGGTTGGAGCGATGCGACAATTAAACCCTCTCGAATACAGACCAGTCTGGCAACAAACAGCCTGGCAAATGGCAAATGGCTGGGAAAAAGCCGAGCGAGCAGCAAACCAGGCTCTGACTAACGAAGCTAAATGCATGCAAATAGCAAAACATAAATTCTCAAAATTCCAGTTTTTCGATTCGCAAAAATATGAACAACGACGACAAGTCGGGTCGGGAATATCATCAAGTATTTATAAAAGAGATTTCTTTTCAGAGATTGTAGTTTGATTTTGAGTCGCATTGACATTAATCGCTTTAGCTTTGATTCCGGAACACATTTAATAGCCTTCAGCAGAGGCTTAAACATATGTAAATCACGTATCACGTTTTTCCACACACACACATCCTGTGGAGCCTGCACACCCACTCCGTTACACACACAAATCAAGTGTCCCAGCTCAGCACATAATGGCCATTTGGTGTTCAATGCGGCACACGCAACAATTTCAATCGAGAATGGATTCGAGCAGGGACTTGGAGCAGAGCAGTCAAGGTCCGATCCGGAGTCCTGAATTGATGGCCAGTCCTGCTGATGGAGAGAATCCTGTTAGGATACAAGACATTCAGAGTCCTGAAATTTGTGTGTGTGTGTTTCAGGTGTCCGTTGTCTCTGATTCCATTAAAGCAATTTAAAGCGTTGCAAGTCCTGGATTCTACTGATTGATTTACATGATTTTGATATTATGTAAATTAATATAAAGTAATCGAGTCGTATTTGCCGGGCTCTTAATGACATCATTTGTGGCACTGCCAGTGCCAGGAATTACTGATTATAGGACAACCTCATCCTGCTATTCCTTCTATATTGTTGTATCAGATTTACCGAGATTTCCAGAGTGCAGCAGCGTTTTTCCTTCGTTTTGGCAGAGTCCTTTGTGGCGCGTTGCGTCTGGCTCTGCTGGATGGCCTTTTGTGAGGCGACATTGTGTAGTCAGCTCCTGGATAGGAGGAGGATCCAGGACCTGCTCCTGCTCCTGCCACTTCCGTTCGTCATTTTCTGCCGTTCTGCTTAAGCGGATTGATTGTGGCTAATAAAAATGGTTGTAACAACAGGGCTTAACAATGCGGTTGGGCCTTTAAAGTTGCATGATGCCCCTCCTCCCTGCCCTGCCTGCCCTGCCCATTTCCGTTTGCACTTTGAGGCAAAAAAAAAAAAATCATTTGGAGGAGAAAAAAAATGACTACGGAAGTGGCTTTCTTCGATGCCTTCCTGCCAGCTGAATGTCATGGGCGTTGGGTTAGACGATGGCGGCGTGACTGGCTTGTCAAGGAGGCAGCTCTGGATACAAGATTCAGGATCCTGGATCCTTTAGATCCTTTCAGAAAAAATCACATAATAGCAACAATAAGGAAATCGCATGTGCAAAAGGTCGTTGCGGCAACAGAGGAATGTATTTTTTTTGCAAAATGTTTATGAAGAGAAAGTCGCGTATAAGTTTTGCACTTACACAACAATGCAGTGGACAGAGCAAAGCGGAAGTGGGCGGAACAAGGATGTTCGACTCCTTTCGCCTGTCGCCGAGCAATTTCGAAGGCGTTGAATTGAAGTCAAAGTCAAGCGCAGATTCAGCTTCCTTTCTTTTTTTTTTTAGGTTTTTTTTTTGTTATTTTCATTTATTTTGTATTATGTTGTATTTTGTATTTCTTTTATTTTTTTGTTATTTTATGTTTTCGGTAGCAGTGGCAGTGGGAGTGGGAGTGGGAGTGGCAGTGCTTTTCTTGTCTCGAGTTGCCCCCGAGGCAGTTTTTTGCATTGCTTTTGAAGTGGCAAGTGGCAAAAATTTTGCTTTATTTTTCTTGGTCTTGGCCCGCTGTCTTCAGTTTCCTGGCAGTAACAATTTCTTTTTATTTTCTATATATCCTTGTATCCTTGTATCCTTGTATATATATATATTTTGGTCTTTTTTCTCTGGCGTTGTCATTTGCTTGGCTTCGAGTGGGTGGTGGCTGCTAATGAATGAAAACTCACTTAAATCAGTCGACTTAACCGCCCAAAAGCACTGAGAAAAATACTTACCATACCAAGAAACCTTAAAATGATCCTTTGAGTGGTAATTTCTTCGAGTGCATCGAACACCACGCCACCCACGCATGTGTATAATTTCATTTGTATTTCGATTGAAAAATTTTGCCAACTTTCTTGCAGGCTAATGCGCGTAAAACGTAAAATGCGAACGAAACGAAAAGCTTTTGATGTTTTGCATGAATGGCTGACACTGTACACAGGTCCCTGATACACTTCTTGGCTTCCAGCATACATTTTAATTGCATTTTTGGTATCAAATTCATATGTATTATGCGAGTGAGCTTTTTCCCATTAACAAGAGGAAATTAAAACGAAAAACTCATAAAGCACACATGTGGCAGGGGCACAGGGACACAGGGGCACAGAGGCAGGAACAATTTATGATTGCCCCATCCAAGCCGCTAATTGCGTTATTTTTGTGTGTTTGATTTTCATAAAATTGATATTTTGTTGGCCAATTTTCTGTGTGAGCCTTTCATGTGTGTTCCGTCCGTTCCTGCTGGATGCTGCGGCGTTGCTTTTACATTTGCCAGAAATGAGCCAAAGCCATGCCCGGCCATACATAAATAATTAATTTAATAGTCTGCTGTTTCATAAAATCAAAGCGAAAACATGGAAACCAACAAGAACAATAAGAATAACGAACCAAACAAGATTTAGTTGAAAATTCAATGAAAATTATCCGGTAAAAAATCTCACTCTCTCGGTAATGTTAATAATAAATTCCAAATGGATGGGTTTCGCCATCCAACTATGGATTTATAACACACATTTGTTTTTTTTTTTATCATTTTTCCGAAAGGATAATTTCACTTTTGATATAAATATTTAAATTTGTTATAAATATTATATTTAATATTAAAATTAATGTCCTTCTTAACCTATCGAATCCTTCGGCTGTTAATCGAACAATTTAAACGGAAATAATAAATGGGAAAATGGGTTTCAGGCTGCGCTCTCACCACCTTGGGGACACCCACTGTCTCCTAAAAAAAGGACGAAAGAAAGTATAGAAAGATGAAGGTGAAATTGTATCCTATCCTCTTGGTTTCGGCAAGGACCTGCCTTCTGCCTCCTGCCTCCTGCCTCCTGCCAACATCAACTAACCGCGTGGCAAGAAAAAGTTTTGTTTTGGGATTTCGGTTCGATGTAGGCTGCAGTTGCAGTTGCACTTCAGAGACGCCGCACAAGGACCAAAGGAGCAGCAGCTGCTCCTTGCTTGCAGCTAATAACAGTTGCAATTCGAAAAGGACATCTACACTGCAAGAAAGTGTTTCCATCTACAAGAGTATTTGATTTGCAATCCCAGTCAAGTATTTTTCTGAGTGCACTATAGAAGGGCAATGGCAAAAAACGATTTACGCTGAAAGTGCCAACAAAGGCGCCAAAGTTACCCTGGTCTGGTCTGGTCTGGTTTCGTATCCTTTTTTTCCAGCTGCTCCTTCTTCCTAGCTCCTCCCCGTCCCCGTCCTCTTCCTATTTTCTTTGCCTACACTCCTGGCCTGGTATATCCTTCCGACGTTGCGCATACGCCAGGTTGGTTCTGAATGCGAATGTGTGGTGTGGCGAGCAAAGTTTGCCGCTGAGCGTTTTAATTTAATACACAAACTTTTTGGGAGCAGCGCAGGACGAAGGACGAAGGACGCAGCACGAAGGACGAAGGACGAAGGCGGCTAAACTGAAAGTTGACTCTATGGCTGCTTCCTTCTGCTATTCGAGCTCATCCAAGTGGATTGGCGGTGCATTTATTTAAAGTCAAGTTTGTTGATTTGCAGCTCACAGGCAGAACACAAACAAAAAACGAAACGAAACGAAATGAAATGAAACGAGAAATAGGATAACATTCCCCAGCGATCATTTTCGTTTCCGTTTCTGTTTCAGTTTTATTTTTTAACAATTAATGCCAAGCATCGCTCCACACAAGCGGAAAAGAGCAGAAGGAAAAGGTAGACAGAGAAATGTGTTTCCTGGCAGTTCCCTCGGGGTCAGGGGTCACTCAGGTGAGTCAATGTCGCAAAGAAGAAACACAAAAAAAAAAAAAAAACACGAAAATGGAGTCCTCTCCCCGTCTAGGTCCTTTGTGTCCAAGTCAGTGTCCTGCCAAAAAGGAAAATTACCAACAGCCACCTGCCTTTGAGCCGAGTTCGTTGTCCTTTTTGGGCGAAGGGAAGAAAATTCATAAGCGATTTGGAAAATTTCAACTGCGCTTGATTGGACTTGGCTGATGGTGTGCATATGAAAAGTATGTTTTAAGGACCTTTTGGCAGGACTTTTGGCAACTTTTAATCAACAAAATGGGGCCCCGAATCCACAGAAACACCTCGTTGAGCTCAAATAGAATCTAAATCACAAAATAAATAATTCCTTTGAAGCGTTCTCTGCCTTTTCGATTTATATATTTTAAGGATTATTAAGGATTATAAATTTAAAGCCGAAAAACGTTTAATTAAAGTCTAAAATATCGTTTCGATTCTTGAATTAGGAATATCAATGTCATTGGCATTTTTCCCTATAATTTGTCACTCCCTTTTGAGTCCTTGTATCTTTTTTCTTTTTTTTTTTATAGCCATCAATCCATATTACAAGCCATCTTTGGCTTGCCAGGACATGGCCCAGATGGATGAATTGAAGCCTGGCATTGACTTGTCCGGCTCCGGCTCCGGCTTCGGGATAAGTCCTGTCCAGAGCAGGAGGAGGAGGAGGAGAAACAGGTGTCCGAATACCAAAAGGACCCAAGATAGACACGGGAAATAATAAAAACAGAAAGAATGAAGGGAAATACAAAAAGGACAGGACCTAAAAATAAAACACCGTGTTCCTGGGTCCTTTTTTTTACGACTTGCTGACAAATGAATGCGTAGACAAATTTAATGAGAGGCGGAAATGTCTTTTCGTTTTCAGTTTCGGTTTCGGTTTCGTTTTCGGTTTTTTGGGTTTTGGGTTTCGAACAAATTTATGGCGGCTTCCCTCATCTTAAAGTCCCGGGATCCTGGGATCCTGGGATCCTGGGATCCTGGCACCCCAGGACAATGACGCTCCATAAAAATTACGATGTAAAGTCCTGCCGCCGTCCGCATATGCTACTCACTTACACCGGAAACCGGAAAAGGAAGATGACCAGCAAACAGCAACAAAAAAAAAAAAGTGAAATAAATGACAACAATAAAATATAAATAAATAAATAAAATTAACTCATAACCACTTAGACAACCGCAGGACAATGCCCAGCGGGATGTCCTTTCCTCGTCCTTCTTTTTTTTCCTTCCTCTGATTTTATTTCGTTTTATTATTTTCTGGGCTTGATTCTGGGCTTTCGTACCGCAGATGAAGTGAAACTAACAACACAACATAATTTAGTGGAACTCGGGACAATCTTCATTCTGTCCACTGGCCAGGGATGTGTGTGTGTGTTTGTAAGGATACTTATGGCTAGGGCAGTGCGTGTGTGTGCGAGGCCGGAAGCGGGCACGGCTGCCACTTCAAAAATGCCACCACGAAACCTTCATTTATCAAGTTGACATTTTAATTTATTAAAACAAAATGGAATGAAATGAAATGAGACGCAAGAAGAGGACGAGGACGAGGTAGAGGAAGAGAGTGGGAAGGGCAGAGTGTGGGCGTGGCTGTCCAATTCTTAAGTAGGAGTTGGGTTTGCCCCAAGTAGCACATTGGTTCGGAATTCATTCAAAAAGGACTTCTGTTTTTGGAAAGAAATAAAAAAGAAAATAGATATAAAAAAATAATATTTTTTAATTGAATTAAGTAATTTTTTAAGTTAAGTTTATAGAAAAAAAAAAGGTCCTTTCGCACCTCAGTGTCCTGTGGGGAAAATGGGAAATGCGAAGCCTTGGCGCTGCAAATGAATGCGAAAAAGATGACAGGATTCTGGCAGGATGCCACTTGAAGGTACAACTATGGTAGAAGAACGTAAAGGAAAGGAGGAGAGAAAGGTCCTGGTCGAAACCTGGAGACAGCTTTAAATGCCGCATGACCAAGCGGAATAAGATTCGAGTAAATATCCAGGAAAGCTGCCAGAGCTTCCACAAGGATATGGATACGTCCTGCAAACGAGAGACGAGAGTTGCAAAAATTAAAGATGAAATAAAATCTGAGAAATCTCATGGATAATATTTGCATTTTCTATTCGATTATTTCCACAAATTTAATTCGCTTCAAGAAACAATAATTTAAATAAGATTTTTTTTTTGTTTGAAAAAACTTGTCACTGCTTTCTCTCTCTTTTTTTTTATCCTTTTACTGTCTTTTCTTTTTCCAATAAAAAATAAAAGAAAAAAACCAACCAAGACGACATAATATTTTGTATATTAAAATGGCAGTGAAGAAATGTGAAATGAAATAAAATAAAATATAAATTCCTGGCGAAACAACACAAAAGGTGCACAACGGCGAGCGAAGAAATGGGGAACCCTTTTGCCGTCTCTTTTGTTCGAGTTATACCCCTCTCTTTCTCCCTTTCTTCTTCTTTGTTCTTCCGCAGGCTAAAATTCGCTTAAGAAAATGTTCGTATTTATTATGGTAGAGCCTCGCAGGACTCGCAGGACTCGGGCAGGGGCGGGTTGAACATTTTAATATTCAAAAATGCTGGTTTTTCCCGCCAACCATTAAAGCTTCATAGAATTTTTATAAATAAGAAAAAGAAAAAAAAAAATACCCAGGGTTTTCTGCAGTGGGTCAACGGTGTCGGGTTCAGGGGTCACGCGAATGTCTGGTCTTGGTCATTCGCATGAATGGCGGTGGCTGAAGGAAGGCTTTTGAGCGATTTCGAGTCTTTCGAAAAGACGAAACACTTTGAGGAAAACTACTATAAATATTAATCAGAAATAAATATATAATTAAGGACTTTTAAAGTCCTTGAAAACAAAAAAAAACAAGTAAACTAGTCCTGAAAAATATCCTGAAATCCCTGAAGATCTCGAGGACATATTTTTTCGCACTGCATTCGTACCTTTAGCGGCGTAAATTGCTTTTCATTTGTTGCCGGTGGGGCAGGAATTGGAATGGTGCAGGGTGCAGGGTGCAGGATTCTCGGCGAGTTAAAGGGGACTGAGGCTCTCCGACTCTCCCCCCTCTCTCGGCGCCGACAACCCGTGACGAATGGTGGTAAAAAATTGAGCCAAGCCAGGACCTCGGCATGTCCGGCAACAGCTGTCATGACGCCGAGCGGAGCGGACGCCGAGCGCGGTGGCAACAGTTTCGACTGGCCCTTAAAAAATATGAAATTTAACCACAACGAACCGGGACCAGGACGAGGACCAGGAGGACGTCGTCGCTTTTTTACAAAAGGAGAAACGTTTCACAAATTGAAACGAAATTTTCTCCTGCACCGCAGAAATGGAAGGAAAATGAATGAACCGACGAGGGACGAGGGGAAATGTAAGGCGGTTGTGGGGCGGGGCAGGACTACCGAAGAATGGTTGGTTAAGGTTATTTTTTATTAAGCAAAAAGGTTTTTATAAATAAATAACCTAGAAAATATTTTTAAATAACTAAAAAAAAAAAAAAAAGAAAAGAATTCTTTAAGATTTAAGCTTGAAAACTATTTTTAAATTGAATTTTCTTTAAATGAATGGAAATTTGTTGATCAATTTACTCTGGAAATTAATTAAATTTTGCTAAAAACCTTTCAAATGCCCATCAGTTTGGAATCGAAGCGTGAAATTGAAATTCGTATCGAAGGGTTGGGTCTGATTTAAAGCCGCATTGAATAATTCGAATAATTCGAATAAATCGAACGAGAACACAAAACGATTAATCCGTAATGTAAAGCTATTCAGGTGCAATGATTAAATGATAAAATGATGAATTAAAAACCCGTTAAGTGAGCATAAAACAAGGACATTTAATAATAATAATAACGCAACGCGAATAGGGGGGGGCATGAATGGATTCAACACATAAATAGGTTAATTCGAGCAATTTGTAACCCGCTGCGAGTGTCGCCCATTAACCCATTCTCACACCCATTGAATCCATTTCAGGGGATCCCTTTTTTGTTTTGTTTTTTAACCCATTGCCACAAACTTTTCGCGGTTCCTTTTGCCTTGGGACGCGGAGGACACCCAATCCTCCATTCATGTCCACCACACCACCTGATCCACTGCGGCCACCGTCGACATTCCGCGAATCCATTCAAAATGAATGTATGTATGCCAGCAGAGGCTGGCAGGTCCTGGTGGGTGGCTCTGCTCTCCTCTTCTCTCTCGCGTTTTTTTTTTCTGGTTCCATTCCTGGTTTTGGGTTTGGGTTTGGGCGTTGCTTTTACCGTTTTCCCCAGGACCAAAACATTAAGCAAAGTGGCCCGCGTTCCATTTGCAACTGACAGTGGCACTGCTTTTGATTTTAATGGTTATGCTACTTATCATGTCCTACAAAAAAAAAAGGATACCCTCCTGCCAATCCTGCAACTGCAACATCGACCATGAAATATCCGACTTGGTTCTGTCTTGGTTTTTGGTTAAAAAAAATAACAAAATTTATATAGAATATACATTAATTTCGAACTAGAAAACCCAGCAGGACGAGGAAAAAGGATAATTTGATGGCGAATAGTTTGCGGTTAGATTTTTTTTCCCCAAGGAGTGACCCAAATATGTTTTCACAAATGAGTTTGGCGGGAATTAAATGATTTGTTTGCTCAACTCGGGAATCGAATTAAAGACTCGCCACCCACCCACCCACACCCCGTTTAGACCAGGTGGGCGTGGCACTTGTGCAATTTGTCGTCTGTGACGGAAATTCACACGGAATCCAAGCCACGAAAATAATAAAAAAAAAATAAAAGTTATATAAACGGGGAAAAGGGGAACAAACATACGAGAGAGAAAAGGACCCTGCCACGCCCCCAGTCGCAGCCCCTGGTATTTCGTCTATAAATAAATTAGCATGGCAAACAAGTTGGCAGCTCTCGGTATTTGTGTGTGTGGAGTGTGTGTTGGTGTGCGGCTTGTTACGGCTAAAAAGCTGTTTCCGCAATGAGCTTGTTTCCTGTCCGCAAGGACATGGTTCCTGCTACTGCTCCTGTCATTGACAAGTTGGCTATAAAAACTAAATGCGATGCCCAACACTGGACACTGACATCCAAAAAGCAGCTAACCCCCACCCAGAGGCGTCCTTAAGGGGGGGATTCTAATCATAATCATAATCATAATCATAATCATAATCATATTTATGTTTTAGTTTTTATTACGATTTTTACGAGTTATTAAATCATAAAAGCTTTTATAATGTTTTTCTTCTCGACGAATCTTCAGAGAGTCCTTTGGTTTGACTTAATTAAATAGTCAGAAAGGATCCCTTTTTGGCTGTGCTCCGCCCCTGATAGTGACAGAAACAAAAAAAAAAACAAAAACAGAAAAAACGTCGGGGAAAAAATCTAATTTCCTGTGAACAACATAAAGTAAATGTTTCAAAACTGACGCCCCGCGATGGTGCAGCAGGACTAAAAGGAGCGGGGATATTGTAAGAGGAAATGGAAACCCCTCTAGTCATGTATGTGTGTGTGTGTGTGTAAGAGTGTGTAAGAGTGTCTGTGACAACATGGCCGTGGTAACAAATGCGCCACTTCGGCCCGCCATTTGCTATATTTTTTATTTTTTTTTTTTTTTTCGGTAACGCTCGGGCAGGGGCAGAGCAGAGCCTCTGGCATAAGTTATGAGGCCCGCAATTCGTGCTCCACCCACAGTAACTTGTGCCCCGCCTCCTTAGTCCTACTGCCCCTCGCCAATCTGGTGTAACTGGCATGAAACATGTGACCGAAGCTAAAAGGGGCCGGGCAGGGCAGGGCTGACCAAGAGGCGCCCCTTGTCGGCTGCAGACGAAACCGCAGCATCAAACGGGCTAACAGAAAAAATACGAAAAAAAAATTGAATAAGAAAGGATAAGGATCTAAGTTTAGACTAGAAATACCCGGTACTTTTCAAGGGTTTTCAGAAAAAGTTGGAAAAAAATTGAGTAAGAAAGGATAAGGATCTAAGTTTTGACTAGAAATACCCGTTACTTTTCAGGGGTTTCCAGAAAAGAATAGAAAAAATGCAGTAAGAGACGTTAAGGCTCTGAATTGCGACTCTAAATACCCGTTACTTTTCAAGGGTTTCCAGAAAAATAGAGATAAAAAAGATGAAGAAAGGCCAAGGCTTTAAGTTACGACTATTAATACCCGGTACTTTTCAAGGCTTTCTAAGAAAACAAGAAAAAAATGGAGTAGGAATGGTTAAGGTTCTAACTTTCAACCATAAATACCCGGTACTTTTCAAGGGTTTCCAGAAAAGAATAGAAAAAATACATCAAGAAAGGCTACGGGTTTAACTTTCAACTATAAATACCCAGTACTTTTCAAGCCTTTTCAGAAAAAAAAAAAAACATAATACCCGTAAGAAGCCATAAGTACCCGATGGGACTATAATAGATCTTTAAAACCCCTCAAAAAAAAATATATTTAATAAATAAAAAACACAACCTTTTTCTCTCCCCGAGTACTGGGTATCAAAAACAAATAAAAAAAATAGCTGCCTAAAAAAATGCTGATTAAATCGCAAAAGCCAAAGAAAGAGTTTAGAAAAAATTAGAAATTTTTGTACTAGAAAATGTACAAAAAAAGTTGGAAACTTTCTTAAAAAACCTAATATTTTTTTAGGCCAATTTTTGCATTCGATATGAGCTTTAAAGTTTATTGGCTCATTGGCGAAATCAGGAAGAGAAACCGAGCAAATTATCGCAGAAATTTATCCTTGATCGTTTGTCTCGACGGAAGCAAAGGAGTGTTCCAGGATGAGAAGGCTGTGAACCGCAGGCTGTGAAGCGAGCAAAAAAAAAAAGGTGCAAAAGCGATTCCCAAAGGACACGAACTCCCTCCCGAGTGTGTGAGGGAATGTGTGTGTGTGTGTGTGTGTGTGGAAATTGGCTAAAACGAATTTACACAAATTTATCAACGTGGAGACCCGGAGAAAGCCAACGAAGCAAGTCCGCCAAGAACTCGACTTCACGTACAACCCCAAACCCCAAAACCCGAAACCAAAACCAAAGCGGAAAGAAAGTGTCAAGTGCGGTCCCCATGCCTACATATATGCTTCTTTGGCGGAAAGCGGAAATGAATCATTTCATTAGAGTTGGCAACGCCTACGACATGAGACACAAGAGCATTAGGCAACCAGAGAGGACCGGCAGTGGCAGGCGGTTGGTGCCAAATGGGAAATGGGGCAAAAGCCACAGCGAACGACCCAAGAAATTGCCAAGTAAAATGTGTTTGACACTTAACGTAGGTCGCTTGACCGTTGCCACAACGCGAGGGGCGACTTTGGGGCGACTTGGTGCTAGGGGGGGCGTGGCAGTAAGTTTTGTGCAACTTGTGCCAGGTGAGCCAGGAGCTACCAGAACACTTAACACGTGTAGAACGAACCGTCGAAGCGGAAACGAGGCCGTCTGCCAAAAAAAATACGAAAAATCCAAGGAAAAAACTTTAGAATCGAAAATACTCGTGGGAGAAAGCATTCGAATTAGATATCCGTAAGATAGAAAATCCCCAAAAATATGCATATAGATTGTCAACAGTCAAGTGCAAATTTAAATTCGCACAAAAATCGAAAATCGAAAAACGAAAACAAATACAAAAACGATAGAAACTAGTTTTGCATCGAATATGAAATTGAGAAATATTTTAAAAATAAATATACAAATGTACACCGGAAATAATCAATAATCAATGTTTTTCGATACAAATAAATATTCTATATATATTCTAAAAGATTTTTCTCAGTGCCTTCGAGATCGATGCTCCTGCTTTTTGTTTATTAATTGAGAAAACGGCTTTTGAGGTGTTTTGCGGGCATAGGTAGGAGTATATCATATTTTTGATTTATATTCAAATGCAATTTTCTTGGCTTCAATTTATTTACGAAAATATTTATTCCCTCTCGGATTAGGTAGATGCCTTTAGAAGGTAAGTTTTAAATGCATCGCACCCCGTCCCCCCCACAAAAGTTTTCTATTATATTTCTTTATATAAAATGCCATTTTCATTTTCATCATCATTGGCTTTTGGCTTTCGACCCTGTCCCTTGGGTTGATGGCTGATGACGGGGCGTATGCGTAATATTCACTTTTATGGCATTCTTGGTTCTTCTGGGCTCCGGCTCCCTTTGTGCCCAAAACCCGATCGATGTTAAATACAATTGAATTTTTTGATGCTTCGAAGCGATAAAGGCACCGAAAACGCTTTTATGTTTATTCATACCTGCCAAAAGCCACCCGAGGAGGAAGCGATTGAGATTGAACCCTCCTCCTTCTGTATTACCCTTTTCCGCTGCGATAAATGGCAGTCATTTTGTTGTGCCTGGGTGTGTGTTTTTTTTTTTTTTTGCATATTTCTTATCAGCATTTTTTTGCTAATTCAACAAAAAAAAAAAAAAAAAAAAAAGACGGAGGAGAGTGCGGGAAGTACTTAGGCAACAGCTTTTTGTTGAACCGGCTTTTATGGTCTTTTATTTATGCGCTTGATTAACATCCTGAGAATCGTTCTGCTTCGTATATTTAAATATTTAAATTTAAAGGAACCAGAGTCGAGAGTTTTTTGGAAACTAATTTAGAAATGAGAGAAAAGAGTTGCTTTTGCCATTTCCTGAATTTGAAACTTTAAGCCGCAAACAAAACAGAAATCGTATGCATAAGCAATGATTTCATTTCTATATGAATTATGCACCTCAAAATACCGAAAATACCAGAAACCAAGCAAGGACGAAATGCAAAACAAAAACAGGAGGGGGGGAGGAGGAAAAAAAATAGGGGAATATAGTTACTTAATCCTGGCAGAAACATCTTTCAATATAAATTTCAACGGCTTGTCAAGCTGTTTCCTGCAAAATGCCGCTGGCAACTGTAATGGCATCGTCCTTGGTCCTTGGTCCTTTTGGTCTCTTATTCATTGCTCCTGAATCCGGCCAAACTGGGATTCTGGATTGAGGATTCTCTGACTCTGACTCTCTGTAGTCCGTGCACGGCATTTTGCAGTCCTTGTTGTCCTCGTCGTCGACGACGTCGTCGTCGTCGTTGTCGTCGTCGTCCTCGTCTCTATTACATTACTGATTGTTTTCGTATGTGTGTGTATGGCTGTGTGTAAGGATTCATCTGGCTCCTGCACATAGTCCTTTCACTCGTAATTCTGTAATATTTTGCCTTGCTGCCTCCACCATCAATTCCCAATGTACGTATCTGGAAACGTGTGTGTGGTGTGGGGTGTGGTGTGTGGTGTGTGGTGTGGTGTGTCTGTTATTCCAACTGTCGTTTACCATTCATTCTGGATAAATACAAAATGAAGATGATCCTTCGGGAGCTTTAGTTATTCAATTCCAAATGTAGTAAATTTAATCTAGCAAGAAACTGGCATTGCCCTGCGAGGACCCATCGACCCATCGACCCTCCATCCTTGAAAATGCATTTCGATAAATTTGGAAACAAATATTTATAGATTTCCCTCAAACAGGATAATGTTTATCCTTCAATACCTGACTTCACATTATTTTTTTTAATAATTCTTTGGATATTTCTTGTCCTGCCTAATAAATCTTTAGATTTTCTCCTTGTGTTGTGTCCTTCCGACCGGTTTGTTTGTTGGCTTTCTAATTTTTCCTTTTACAGTATGTTTGTGTGCCAAATCCCTGCTGGAGCCTAGCAGGAGCCTAGCAGGAGCCTCTAGCAGCTTCGAAATCTATCTATTTTTCTTGTGTCTCAGGCTCGGGGCTCGGACTCATCCTCATGTCCTGCTAGTGTCCTGCTAGTGTCCTGCTGACAGGCTCAGTCACACAAACGGACAGTTGGCATTTTTATGCGACTCTCTCTAGGCTCCCGCTCTCTCTCTCTGTCGAAAGGACTTGCTTGTAGCTTGTTTGGTGTATGGGTGAGTGTCCTTCTCATTGCGTTTTCCAAATGCGTTTTGCCGCCTTTGGCACTCCCTGTTTGCCTCTGTGTCTGGATCTGTGTCCGTGTGCGACTTGTTTACCCATTTGAGTCGAAGCAAGAAACTGCAATCCCCACTATCTGCCTTGCTTGCCACACTTGCCACACACACACACACACGAGAGAAACGTGTGTTTGCTCATCTTGTTTGCCTACTGCTGCCTATTTATCTTTTCTTCGTCCTGCAGTTGGCTTTCCCAGAGACTTGCCAGGACTCGCCACCACCCCATTCTGTGCACACAAACAGCCAATCCAACCACCCACCACCCACCCGCCGCTGTCGCCACTTTGTTATTGCTGCATTATCTTTCAAATGGCATATTTATAGGATTTCGCCTGCTTTTCCCCTACCGCCTGCCTTCCCCCAGCATCGAATGTAGTTTATTGGCAGTGGCTCAGTGCGCCTGATGCGCATTTCCTCAATCAGCTCGTCAGGATTTCAACGGACAGGCGGCAGACGGGCAAGTATAGTAAACAGTTGAACGAGAGAGAGAGAGTCCTGCCAAATACAGGACAAGTCATACAGGATCTCCGCATGAATATGAAATTCTTGGTTAATTTCCATTGATTTTTAAAGACAACCACGCAGTCAGTCAATGCAGCCACAAATCATTTATGGTATTTTCTCAATCATTTACCAAAATTTAATTATTTCGCAACCCGTCGAGAGTCGGTCCACTGTGCCAGATCGCTTTTGGCCACTTTCGAGGCTCCTTTCGGCTTTCAGCTTTCAGCTTTCGGCTTCGATACACAAACTTTTACTTAACCATTTCTTCGTACACAGTAAATTCATTTTCTCAATTGCCTCTCACCAATGTCGATGTCGATGTCGATGTCGTTGTCACTGGAAGAGAATCCTTTCCTCGTTGACCCGCTTTTCGCTGTCAGTGTCGCCTCCTTCTCCTGCTCCTGCTCCTGCTCCTGCTCCTTGTAGGATACCATATTTTATTTGTATTTATATTTGTTTGTATGCATGTGTAAATATTTTATTTTCCCTTGATTTTTATTATATTTGTTCGAGACCGAGACCGAGACCGAGTCCGAGTCCGAGTCCGAATACTGACCCCAGCCAGGACCTTATTTTATGGCGAGAAATCAAAGCGTCACAACACGTGGCGGCTTAGCAGGGCGCGCCCTTCTCTCTCATATTCGTGAAAATTGCATAAAGTTTGCATTTAAAAGGATAATGGAGAAATTCAATTTCCCATCCAGCAGCATTCCCATCACCGCCACAAAACGAGGTAATGGAAATGCTAATTGGTAGGTAATCCATACCCACGCCAATGCGATGCTTGTCCTTGTTTTATTTTCATGTGTGTGTCGTGTCCTTTGCCTTGGCCATATCGAATTCAGATTCAAATTCAAATTCAAAATCAAGCATTCAAGCATTACTTAAAATCGAAAACATTTAACGCAAAAAGGACACAGACACACGAAGCAGGCTGGCTGGCTCATCGAATCAAAGGCATATCCTTAACCTAAATCATTTATTTGGCCATTTATTTAGCCAGCTACTGTATCATTCATGGGGTACATTAGTCATTCGAGTCTTTTGTTTAATGGCAGGTCCTGATGCCTGACTGCTTTCGGGACGGACACGCGATGAAACACCTTTTAATTTAACGCTGACTTTTTATTATCATTGCGAGAGTGCTGTTTGGATTTATTAACTTTTCGTTTTGGCTTGGCTTTTATGGCTGAGCAAGGTCCTGTAGCTGTAGGCCTAAGCCTAGGATATCCTTCTGTCCACAATTAGAGTGGGAAATCAGGGCCAAGAAATTATCGATCTGCTCCACAACAAATCTTGGTCTCCTCTTCTCCTTTTTTTTTTTTTTTTTCCTTCAGGCTTTTGGTCCTGAATGTTTTGGACGGAGTGAGACCATGAATTATTTATTTGTGCGGACATGAATTATTGTTATGAAGTTTATTGCAAACAAATTGCGTCCTGGGACAGTGGAAATCAATAGCAAATAAATAAAAGCGCCAACAGTTTTTGTGGCTTTCGTTGAAACAAGAGGAGAGTGGGTTGGGGGCTTTGCCAGGACCAGGACCTCACTATAGGATGGCCAAGATATAGAATACGGGCTCTGGCTTTCGGCACTGGACTGACCGACCGACCGACCGATCCGAGAGTTATGTTTGAGCAGACAACAATGGGAGGATGATATACCCTCCAGAACCCGAAAAACCCGGGTCCCAACCCAAACCCCGAAACGGAGTCCCTCGTAGCAGTTTGTGGGCAGAGCCATCAACAACATGCACAGGATATGGCTGAACGCTGCGGGCGATTCATGAAATTTAATGAAGCAGGCCAGGGCAGGACGAAGGACGAAGGTGGAAGCCGATGGGGTACTGGAGGGCCACCAGATTCGCATGACTGCTCAGCTCAACTCGCGGGGCGATTACACAACGAGAAAAAAAACACACACACGAATATCGAATAAACACAAGCCTTGAAAATATTGAATGAGAAACATAATTACATCGAAAAATAAATAAAGGAATTAGGTTTCGCCCCGCCCGCCGAACAAATCCAAATATTTGGATTTCGGCCTAATTCCTGATATTATTATTATTTTTGGGGGCAAATACCATAATATTAGTGTAACGTCGATGAATGCGTATGAGTTGTGTTGTATTTGACGTTTTGCTTTTTAATTAAAATAAATATTTAATTGAAATTTCAATTAGGAGTTAGTTGCGGGCAAAGCAGGACCAATGTCCTCTCACCTGTATGGGAAGCGATACTCCTTTTTATTTACCAATTCCCCGGGAAAAAGGCAGAGCATCAATTTCTGATTAAAAAGGATAAACACGGCCACATGCTTCGGTGAGCAGCTTCAGGATAAACAGGACCAAGACAATGATGATGATGCTGGCGAGGACGAGGCCGAGGACGAGAACGAGGATGAAAGCACACAATCTCTTGTGTTCTCTCGCCGGCAGACAAACACTGGGACATTAAGGATATTAAAAGCAACCGCAATGCGAAAGCAAGCATCGAGGCCAATGGCAAGTGACAAGCCCCGCCCACTTTTAGTCGCCCGTCTGCCCCGCCTCCCAGCGTATTCGATTTCAATAACATTTAGTGGCAATTTCTTTTCGCCTGTTTGGCGCATTTAACGACAGCCACGCTGCCCATTAAGCCAAAAAGGAAAAGCCAGAGCCAGCACCAGCACCAGCACCAGAACCAAACGCCAAAGGAGTGGATCACAGGAGCTAAACCTGCAGGAGTTAGCAGGACTCGTAGCAGCAAAAAAGTAGCTGTAGCTGTAGCTATAGCTGTAGCTGTGGCAGGACTAATGTCCTCCCATTAAGCTGAGAGGTTTTGCGTTTTTCGTTTTTGTCCACCAACCAACTACTAGTCGTTTCCAATTACACACATTTACTTCCCAAAAAAAAACAAAAAAAAAAGGACACTAATTTCGGTAGCTAGATTATGAAGCTGATTTAGTTTTTAAAGCAGAAATATTGAAGGAAACTCACCTTTCGTCCTGGTTAAAACTCGATGGAATATGCAGCTGAATCTGCAATGAGAGACAGAAAAGGAAATGAAATCAGTAACTCGACTCGTCTTTCAACTTCAACTGCAACTAATTTCGCAGGAGCAGGAGCAGGATTGCAGATATTGCATGTACCAGGACAAGGACGAGGACGCGGACGAGGAGGATGTGTCTGGAAAATGCGACAGGATAACAGAATGATGAGGAGAGGAGCCTGACAGGGCGTGATACTGCCACGAAATTGCAACTTCAACTGCATTTTAATAAAGGACACAGCTCCTGTGTATCTTTGTATCTGTGGGCGTCGCAGTTTCCTTTCACCTTGAGCTCAAGGATCCTTTCCCGAACTTCAAAATGAATTGCCGTAAAAAACTCGATAAATTTGCAAGAGTTAAAGGATGTCGGGTAGATAATAATAATAATAATAATGTGATTATGACAATATATGATGGCCTCGCCCCTTGTCCTGATTGTTGCATGAAATTAGTTGCATTAAATGCAACCATCGACCACATCCCGTTGTCTCTATCGTTGCTGTCGTCATCAGATTTCCGATTGCAGGAATCGGAAAGAGATTGGAATGGAATCGGGCGGGGTTATGGGTTTGGGTTTCAGTTTGGGTTTTGGGGTGACATTCCACCGATACAGCGATACAATGATCCAGGCCCTGGGCATAGATAAATCGTTGGTAAATTTTATATAATCTAATAAAAAATTGATGGCTTTAGAGTGCGACGCTGCGAGCTGGCAATAAATAGCAACAGACTGGCGTTGCCTTTGGCGCTGGCGCTGGCACTGACGCTGGTTCTGGTTTTCAGGATCATGCCTCTACAGTATATCCTGCATATCCTATAACCAGTCACCGGCTACGTCCTTGCCCTGGTCCTGCCTTGGCTCCTTGTTGCCGTCTTGCCGGCTGCCGGCTGCCGGCTGCCTGCTGCCGTTTATCCACTTTAAGCGATGTATTCGAGCTGATGGCAATCCGTTGAAAAGCGCTTGCCAATAAATGATGAGACATCGACAACGAGCCACCAGCAGCAGTGGCAGGAGCAAAAGGATCGAAGGGGCACCAAGACGAAGGAAAAAAAGGATGGAAAAATGGAAAACTCCAGCGCATTAGCTGCCGTTTTTTTTTGCCACTTCGTCCTTCCTCACAGTCGAGCTTAATGAAATGAGTTTGTTCAACTTATTGCTCACTGAGGCATGCAACATGCCACGCCACCGAGATTTTCGAGAGCTTGCAGCACTTATGCAGATACAATTTGCCAAAAGAGCCACTCGATATCCTTTTGGTAACATTTTAACTTGGCTAAACAAGTTATGGCCATCAATTACTTTAATTCCAGACTCTCTTTAATTAAATGCAAGTATAATTTTCACAATTTCTAAGATGCATTCATTTTTCAAAGCTCTCGAGTCGATGGAAGAGGGAAGAGCCTTTCCTTCGAATAACATTGACCCGAGTCCAACATCAACATCCGCCAGATTGTGTATTGTATCGGCGCTGAAACAACAGACTCGCCTCTCGAAGACTCGAAGTATCCTTTCTTGTCCTGCACTATCCTTCTTGCCTTCTCTAGCTCTTATCGCGCTGCGGTTATCGCACTTGAAAGGACGTGAGAGCTTCAAGAAAACTATCGCCAGGGCAAAGTTTCGCGAGGGTCGGGTCGGGTCGGGTCGGGTCGGGTTGGCCAACAATTAAGTGGGTCAGCCAGCCGCAGGTCGGAGGTCGCGGCACGTTGGCAAGTCAATCAGCCAATCATCCGTGACCCAGTCAATGTCTCAGTATCTCAATCTATCAGTTTGTTGAGAAACTTTTGCTTTGTTATCCTTGCAAACATTTCCAAAACTTGCCTTTACTCTTTTTTCAAATGAAAATACTCAATACCCGGTACTTTTGTAAGAAAAACTCTGTATTTTGTTGTCTTTTTAACCACGAATGGCAATTAAAGAATGATATCTCTTACAAACCCAATTTTTTACCTCCAAAAAATGTAAGAATCTCTCTTAAATTCAGGAAATATACATAGAAACCTCATAAAAGGATATCAAGGAGTGTGAGGATTGTAAACAGTTTCAAATTACATCCAAAAATTTTGCGTCTATTAACAAATTGGCACGCGTAGCATCGTTCTCTTTGCCTTAAAGGCGTCGCTCGCTCCTCCAATCTCGTGCTCCCAATCTGCGCCAAATGTTAGCCAAGAAAATATTTATTTATGACTAAAGTTGGTCCCCCTGCCCCAGGACCTACCCAGGACCAATCCAGGACCTCCACCCCCCATCACCTAGCCCACTCACATGTCGGAAAAGGAAAAAGGGGAAATGGGGTAGCGTTAATGTTTTTATTAGCATGGAAGAACATGCTCCAGAAAACTCCACAAAAATTGGGCGGAAAACTGTTGAAGACTGTTTGGCAAACTTTATGCCGCCGCGTTTTTATGTTTCCCAGACGAAGAGTCGGAGTCGGAGTCGGAGTCGTCGATGATGGTGATGACTACTTTTGCAGTGCCGATAATGATAAGGATATATATGCCACACAATCGAGGTTAAATAAATAGAATTTTTGTACTAAAAACAAAAAAAAAAGTCTTGATATTTGTTATTAAATTTTGATATTTTCTTTATTGCTTCCTGACGACTCTACTCGATATTCTACGATTTTCCAAGTTTTAAATCCTTGTTGATGATGTTTCTGGTTGGATGATTCGTCCTGTTTCGATGTTGACTTAAAAAACGAAGCATTTCGAGTGCTGGAGTATGTGTTTTTTAATGCCAAGGAAACCGTTTTGCGAGACCCGAAATGGGCAATCAACCGAAATGGTACGAGAGTCACACAAATCAATGGGTAAAGAGTTCCTCGTAATGGAGAAAAGGACGCCAGTCTGATTGAGACAGACATTGAGCATTTGATTCTCGCCCCAGGACAACAGCAAAGAAGGCCACAGGACACATGTCTCAGTCAGCTGCATGATGAGGCACAGCTTAAAACCACAAATATTTCAAAACAAACAATATAGCCAGCTTTTCGACACAAATGAAACCAACCCAACAAATAGCCAGTAGGTTTTAAATATTTTACGATATCCTGGCTACTCTGGATATCCTGACTATCCTCGCCACTCCTGGCCAGCATTAATAGCCAATGCCTTTTTAATTTCAAATAAATTTAAAAATGTTTTTACGCCCCACGAAGCGTGCAGTGCACTTTGCCCTGAACAAGGACATGGGTCATGGGATTGGCTATGGTTTCCAGGAGGAGGTTTCCACGGGTTTGGGCTTTAAAGTTGCCACAAAAACTAAACCTTTAAGACCTGAACAACCCTAAATCGTTTTGATTTTCCCACAAATTGAATTTAAATAAATCAAAAGTCCGAGGCATTCATAAATATTCAAAATAAATTAAACACGTAGCGTAGAGCCAAAACATAATTACACCGAAACCTAATTAAACTTTATAATGAAAACGTTCGTTCAGGAATCAATCACAGAATCACAGAATTACCTTGAAGCGATCTCTCAAACAATACCCGAATATATAGTGAGCGACCGGTTGGCTATCCAAAATCTAATGGCCAGGATTATGGTTATGGAATGGCTGGGAAATCAATTGCCACTTTGATGGACAGTTTTGTAATTCAGTCAGCTGTCAGTTGCCAGTAGAGAGTTTTGTAGAAGAAAGTCAGAGCCAGGACCAGAGCCAGAGCCAAAAAAACAAGAACCATTTAACATTTAAAACGAAAATCGTCCTTCCTGCCATCCATCCTGGCATATTGTATGTGAATTTTCGAATTGAAAGATTGGAGATCATTGTCACCGCAGTCGATTGCACTTGGAAAATGCATTCCGGGGCTTATTACGTCGCTTCGAATCCAATTCAATGGCGAAAAATACGTAAAATACGTAAAAGCGTAAACGTATTCCAAATGCAAATGCAAATTCAAATGCCATAGTCCATAGTCCATAGTCCATAGTCGAGACCCCGTCGTCTGACATTTGCATAAAATGCGAGAACCAATGCGGACCCAAGTCATTGTCAATCAGTCAACCATTTCAGTCACACAATCATTCAGTCAGTTAGTCATTCAGTCAGTTAGTCATTCAGTCAGTTAGTCATTCAGTCAGTTAGTCATTCAGTCAGTTAGTCATTCAGTCAGTGAGTGACTCATTCAGAAATTCATTCATTTGGCCATCTATTGAGTCTGTCATTTGGCCACCGACCATAGCCCTGGCCCGTTCGGGTGTGTTGATCTATTGACAGTTGCCCCTGGAACCCGCCAGTGTCTAGTGTCCAGTGTCCTGTGTCCTGTATCCTGTATCCCTCCAGTGTCCTGGCAATACGCACTCGCCTCGGCCAAAAGGCATACAATACGAGAGTATATCAATCTGTTGGACACGCATTTCCCACAAAACAATTGCCGTCTGCAAATCGCTGTTTGGTTTGCGCTTTGATTTCCAAAAACAAAATAGTCCTGGTCAAGTACCTGTTACTTTCCCAATTAGAAAGGATCCCGAATTTAATTCCAGGATAAAAATTCCCGATTCGAAACCGAAACCAACTAATTTTTAACCCTTCCAAAACATTAACCATGTTATGGCCGAGAATTCCAACTCAAAATGGAAGGAAAATGGCTTTCCAAAGGGGGTGTGGCAAGGGAGTCGGTCTGACGGGGGGGCGTGGCAAAAAATCAAATGGATTGAATATTGAGTTTATGATGTTGTCGCTGGCAATTTTCGTTGGCTTTAAGCGGTTTTGGCATTAGATGGCTGACTAGGCCAGGCTAGGCCAGGCCAGGCCGTAGCAAGGATACGCCCGGCTCTATTGTGTTTGGATGTCGATGTCGGTGGCGTATACGCAATATGTGTAAGTGTGTGGCACAGGACTCTCTCCCTGTATGTGTGTGTGTGTGTGTGTGTGTTTTGTCGATTATATGCTTCAGAGAGCTGCCAACACACGCAACTTCCGCACGCTTCACTGGCCCAATCGCGTTTTGTTTTCCCGGCAACCCGGCAATCCGGCAATCCGGCGATTGGGTGGCTGGTTAGTATTTCTCTCGGTGTATGTGCGGCATGGAGTCATGCAGTAAATTGAATTTTGCCCACAACAACGACATTAGCCATCTTTGGTCTTTGGCCACCCAGAAAGCACAAAAAAAAAAAGCAGAAAAAATATACAAATAGAAAAACGTCTGCCACGAAACTGTTTTCATTTTTTTTTTTGTGATTGCTGCGACCTTTCTCCATTTTTGGGTTTCGGGTTTGTGGTATTTCTGGGTTAAGGCATCCTCCCTCCCCTCCGAGAGCCCTTCCGATTTTAATCTTGGTCTCTGGGCTTTATCGACAGCATAATTTTATATTCCAACGCGCGTTTTCACATTAGCATATGAATGAAGTCTGGAATTGCCTTGGTTTTGGTTTTTGGTTTTTGGTTTTTGGTTTTCTTTTATTTCTGGTAATAATTGTCTTAAAGAGGAGGAGAATCCAATATATAATTCTCTAATTTTCCACACCTCAATAGAAGAATAGAAGAATCGCCAAAAAGAGAAGAATTCTTCATTGCCCAATTCCCATTCATCTTTTTCGATTTTCTCGTCTTTTTTTTTTGTCGCATTTGTCGCAAAATCTGACAACTTTTTTGGGGGGGGAGGAAAAACTACTTTTTCGCTTTTCACTTTCCAACAGCTCTGGCTATTGGCGAAAAGCATCCTTCCCAGCCCATCCTTTCACCCACTTACCAACGCTTAGGTAATTTGAGTCAAACTTTATGCGAAAGTTGCAAATTTTCACCGCAATTTGTGCAAACTTTTCCAGCTGAGCATTGAAATGACATCATCATCATCAGCAGCACCGCCGACCCAGCCAGGGAGTGTAAATCAATCGAGGGGGGGGAAGGGATATCGAAGGGAGGAGAAAACATCAGCCGCCTGCCTGCCCGGTTGGGGCAACAAAAATCAATTTCAACTCGTCAAAAAGTGTTGCCAAGTGCCGCATTTAAAAACTAACTTGAATGACAATTATTCCAGGCTCTATAATGTGCCACGCCTACAGTGGAGTAGACGCCCCCTAACCCTTCCACCCACCATTTTCCGGCTGATTTGCATTCACATTTTCCAATTTCCCTTCTGGCCAACTTTTGTTATTTTTCGTGTTGTATTGCCGTTGATTTCGTTTAAATCATTTTTATTATTCGAATCCTTGAAAGAGAGAGAGAGAGCAGAGGAGAAAAAGGGTTAACCATTCAAGGACCTCCCCAGGGCAATAACTTTTACCCAAAAAAATGAACTGGCAGGCAGGCAGGCAGGCAGGCAGGCAGAAACTTAATGTTTGGTCAACTCTGGCTCAATGGCTTTCAAGTGACCCGGTTAAGGATCAAATCAAGTCGCTCGAAAGCACAAACAAACAAACAAACAAACAAACAAGGATGCAGCAAGGAAGCAGGTCCCCGGAAGCGTGTTACTTTAGTCATTAATTTGGACTTATCCTTTTGGCATTTAAATCGACTGTTAATTGAGTTGTAAACTATGGGGATGGATTCCATAAAGAGCCATCATCATCAACATCGGTGTTTATTAAATAATAACAGATATTTCGGGGAAATTGTCTAAAAGGCCAAAGCCGCTTACAGTCGAAACTCTAAATCAATCTACAAATTACTGTACAGGAATATATATATATATATATACGAATATATATGTATTCCTGTCATCGTATCCTATATCCCATATCTCATTTAAAGAGTTCATTTTCCATTCGAATCGCGTTCGAAATGCGAGAAAAGTGCTGGCAAATGCTTTTCAGTTTTTTGCTTGCCACAAAATTTACACACACAGACACACACACATATCTATACACAACATTCATGCCACAGTACAGTGGCAGACATTTGCATATGCTCTGCCGTCTGACTGACTAACTGACTGACTCGACTCGACTCCGAATCCTTGTCAGCTGAATTACGCGCTTTAAAAACAATTTTGTCGATTCCATGTTGTGTGTGTTGTTGTGTGTGTTGTTGTGTGTTTTGTTGTGTGTTTTGTTGTGTGTTTTGTTGTGTGTTTTAGGTTTTTTAATATTTTATTGCGCATATCAAATTCGCATTCGAGCGGAAATCCCTAAACAGGGCCAAAACGTTTTACCCGCTCCCCTTGCAGGAGGAGGGAAAAAAAAATCACATAAGGATTTTCCACAGAGAAAAAAATCTCGACTTTAAAGTTTCGAAAAATTCTGACCAAAGGCAGTTTCTGATCTCGCCGTTTTTTTCTAGAAAATTTATTCAAAATATTATAGATATTTCTTCAAGTGCGTCTTTTCTAGCGGCTCCCACCAACGACCGACAGGCAGACAGCTCTGCACGTGCTTCTGTCACTCGCTTGTTGGCTGCGATGTTGTCTGGCCATGTTTATGAATACATTTGCCCCCGAAAAGAATTTAGTGGCAAGGAGGGAAGGACCTCCCTTCACCGGAATCGGAATCGGAATCAGAATCGATCTGGATGCGTCTGGTTTACCTTGAGAGGTTTGCGCCTTTTTGCGGCCTCCGGGTTGTGTACTGGAAATCAGCACGCAAAGTTATATTTTATTGATTCTAAACTGACTGTGATAGATGTCTGTATGTATTGCCGCCCCCGCATCCGCCTTTCGTCCTTTTCGTCCTATATATATATATGTTGGTATATGTATTATCTCTGCGCTTGACTGGGCAAAATACCATCATGCCGATGTTAAAGTGCGCACGTGACGCTCCCAAAAAAATCGAGAAACCAGGGGATTTTCAGTCGCAGGACCAGCTCGCAGGACCAGCTCGCAGGACCACCATCCAAGTGGAGCAATCACTTTTTTTCAGCCTTTTTTTTTTTGTGCTTTTTTTTGAATTTATTTTGTCCCTGGTACATGGAGCCCATTTTTCGTTCACATTCAACGCCTTTATGCGGGGTATATCGGCCCACCAGCATTACCCATATCGTTGGACTTTTAATTTCGAAGGACTTACAGTGGGAACAAGTTTGAGAGATAAATTAAGGATAATACTTATCTTAAAGATAATGTAAAATAATGTTAAACTACAAAGTATAACCAATATTTTTCTTTAATTTTAAATTAAATTTAACTTAAAATAAGGCAAAGTTTTGATCCTTTCCCACAGTGCCATCGAAAATTCGGCGGCCAGGTACTTTTCGCATTTTCCTGGCAAAAGCGGATGGGTAATGCAGTCGGAACGTAAGCTTTTGCCATATGTTGGAAGGATGCAGGAGGAGGAAATTGTGGAAATTGAGAGAAAAGGGCCAGTATACGAGAGTATCCTTTTTTTTCGTCCACCTGCAAAGCTTCTCTCCTCATTTTTTTTTTTTTTTCATCCGGTAGAACGTAGCATCAACACGGGACTGGCATTGGCGATTGACAGTTTAATAGTTTTCCCAGTCAATATTATGCTATTTCACGATGCAACCGGGCAGGACATCGTTGAAGGTATACCAGGACCAGGACCAGGAGCAGGTGCACATGGCCAGGACTATGGCTAGGGCTTCCTTTTTTAACCGCCGCCGCCAACTACTGGCAAGGCTCATTTGGCTCTTTGAAATTTGATTGCATATGCAATTTTGGCAAGCTTTTTGGCCAAAGTCCTGGCCTAGTTGTCTGTCCCTTCCCTTTCTCTCTATACCTCCCACCCTCCCTCCTCTCTATACGCCGTAGTACGCCGTAAAATATGCAGATTTTATGCCGGAAATATAATTTTTGCTGCATTAGCGGCAGCCCCTGGTCGGCGGTCGGCTGGCAACGGCGCGTATACGCGATATTCGATTATAGTTCCCGAATTTAAGTGCATCGGAATAAAACACTGAAAAAAAAAACAAACACTAACACAGAGAGTATAAAGCTTGCAACACGGCGGAAATTTCGGCGTTTTTATTTTTGAGCTGGGGATTAAAGTCTATGTCTATGGCCAGAAAGTATTGGTTTTTGGCTAATGCATGGGGAATTAGCGAATAGTTTGGAGATTTTGTGGGATTTTTGGTGGCATTTTTGGGGCAACAAAAAAAAAAAACAGAAACTCATCGATGATCAGAGAAACGAAATAATAAATCAAAAGATGATTACAAATTAAAGTTGACTCAAAGACTCTAGGACTCAATCGATGGGTGGATTTGCAATGAAAACAAATCGGTGTATCGGTGTGGCAGGACTCTCCGATCTCTAACTTATGACATTGGGGCGTGTGTGTGTGCGTTTTTCGGCAACTTCATTATCGATTGTTGATCCCTGGGATTAGACGGAAGACAATGGTCGCACTCCGTCTTGTGGCTGGACACAGTCCTGCTGCTTTCTACTCCCCTCATGCCACAAGCCGAATGGCCATCCGTTGTGGCGCACAAATTTGTCCACAAATTAACACAAAGCGTGCGGAGCTGTTCGCCCATCGCCCATCGCCAGGACATCTGGCCACCCATTTTCCATCTCCATTGGCTCGAATGGAGCACCTAAATTGTACCAGTTAGCATTTAGCAGCGGTCCTGGTCCTGCGAGTCAGGGTCCTGCGAGAGAGTGACCGGTTTTGGTAGGCACTCGCACATTTGCTGGTAACATTTATCGCCGGATTTCCACTGTCATGCCGAAATGTTCAACAGAACGTACACAAACAAACAAACAGGACACATGGTGTGGCAAATACACGTGCAGCAAATGCAGTGAGAGAAATGAAGGGGGTATTTTTAAGGGTCTTCTTTCTCAATAATATTCCATACTTATTGGGGGAATATCCTTCGACTATATTCTATATTTTTGTCACCCCTCCTATTTTTCTGTCAGTGTTTTTGAAGAGCTGGGAGGGTGCTTGTTTTGCGGCTCGTCGTTTTGTCTCGTATGTTGAATAGAAATAAATTTGCGACTTAAGTCCTGGCGCGCATTAATTCGGCCTAATGTCGTGTAGTCGCATCCGACCCAGCCTACCCTGCTGCCACACACCCCCACCCCCCCTTTATACCCTGTATTTTGGACTAACATTTTATTTATGACCAAACACACACACACACATACACATGGTCCTTTGTCGTTTCGACCACAGACAGTGGCATAAGCCAAGGGCTGGGCGAGTCGGAGGGAGGGGCTGCCACAAATCTCTGCCACCAATACCAATGCATTGTCCGAGAAGCGGTCAACAAAGCCGATTTATGGATGGCACAAGTGTGCGTTTATAAACAGGGAAGTAGATCGCAGGACTATCAAGGGGGGGTTCCATAATCAAATTTCAAGGATACAAGGATTAAACCCTTTTAATCCTCTAATATTAGTTTCTTTTTTTAAAACAAACATCCTTTGGTTATTGAGTTCTTAAAAGCCCCATTAACTACGCTCCTGCCTGAATGTCCTGTATGTCCTGATTGTCCTGTGTGCGTGATGTGCGTGCTTCGAGGCTATTAAATTATTTGTAAACAATTTTTGATATCTGATTTTATGCCCCAAACACACAGGATCCTTGGACTTTTATGTTAATTTTGAATTAAGAAGGAAGGACATCGGATTTTTCTTCGAGAGCCAGGACAACAAAAAGTCTAAATGCAATCAGCAGGCCGAGAGGGGATTGAAGACAAATTAGTTGCAAGCTGGAGGGGGGGCTGTCCCACCACTGCTCTCCCACTTTCGCGCACTCTTAGTTTCTTTAGAGTTTGTGGCAGAAAACTTTTGCCGCACTCTAGCTGCTAGCTGCTAGCTGCCTCGTCCTGCCTCGTCCTGCCTCGTCCTTTTATCGGTTCTGTGGGCTTTGTTTAAAGTTTTCGTGCAAATGTGAAATAGAATTGGACAAGCTGAGCGCTGAGCGCTGAGTGCTGAGCGCCACTTGGCCACCGACAAAAGTTTTCGTTGCACTTTCATTACATTTCTTTTTCGCCAGCCAATATTGTTATGGCTTAAAAAGGATACACAAGGATACACAAGGATATAGAAGGATACACCACTTTTGGCAATGCGCGAATTAGCCAAACAATAAATAAGTGCACGACAAAAGTGGTAAAGAAATTTCGAACAACAATGAAATTACTCGTCGTTGCCTAATGCCCGGCGCAACTTTTTGTTGCAAGCACCATGCACCATTCTTGGTCTTGCCACACACATCAAGGACAAACTTTACATTGTATCCCGCAGGGTGTGCGTGTGTTTACAAGTTGATGATTCTCAAATTTCATTTCTGTTTTTCTCTCTAGCTTTCTCCTCAACTATTTTTCTTGTTGTTGTGTTTGTCGTTTTGGAAAGTTTTTGGCCAACAGATTGACCTCGCCCCCCGCCCCCTTGCACCTTGCCACACCCCAACCGCCCCCTTAATATGTAGTCATCATGTCGAGCTGACCAAATTGTCGAGTCTCTAATTATTTTGGCTGACACTGCAATGTTATTTTATTATTTTTTGGGTTTTTTTTTTCTCGGGGGTTGGGGGGTGTGGCAAGTTGTGATAAGAAAGTTCAAAAGCAGAGAGGCGGATGTGCGGATGTGGCATGTGCAGTTCGCTTTTATTGCCACAGATAGCCGCAAGTTTCCGCTAGCCATTTAGGAGGCAACTTTGAATGTTGCATGGCCTGCTGTCATCAGAGCTGCAACATCGGACATCGGAGGCATGCAGCCTCCGCGTCTTCTAATTGAGCAGCAAAAAAAAAAAAAAAAACTCCAAACTTAAAAAGTTTCCAGTTTTTTTTTTTATTTAAATTCGAAAAATTTCAACGCCATCCCAAAGCATTATTTTTAAGTGCAGCCGTAACTTAATTTGCGCGCGGCAACGCGTCGTATGCGTAATGCCAGTCGAGGACCAAGGACCAAGGACCAAGGACCAAGGACTAAGGACTCGAAAACTAAACATAGAGCCAGAGCCAGAGCCAGAGCCAAAAGGGAAATCGACAAGGAAAAAGGAAGAAGAAAAGCTAGAAGCTTCCAGATTGCAACTTGCCGAGCATGTGGCAAGGCACTAGCATGGGGCACTGGGTTATGAATGCGACTTTGACTGCGATGCGTTTAGTTGAGCGGAAGTCGAGTGCTTCGGCAATTTGTAGCAAACTCCTGATGCAGCTTCCCAACCAGCCCAGGCAGACCCTTTTGTTTGTTGCCACCGAAGCTCTGAATCCGGAGCTCTGAAGGGATATGCGGTAAATGAATGAATTAGGAAGCCAAATCCCGGATAAGCTTAAGTGTGTGGCATGCACCCTCTCTTAGCTAGCTACCACTCCTCTTCTTCCTATGAGAGAGAGTTCCATTCGCCAAGTATTTGAAGAAGCAGCTTATGCATTTAAGCAAAAACTTCGTAGCAGTTGAGAAATTATTTGAAAGAGAGCTGCCAGGGGCAGTAGCTTGAGTAGCTTTGAGGGTTTCCAAAGTTCCCGGTTTATGGGTTTAGTGGTTTTTCAAGTATTCCTCCAAACTTTACAGAGTCCCTTTTTTTTTTTTTTTAAATAAATAATAATATATATCCCCCCCTTTTTTTTTTTAGTTGATGTATTAAATATCTTTGTATGTTGATTGAAATTCCTGGCAAGGTTTTCCTTTCATTATTTTACGCATTTCATTTAAATATCGTTCCTGTTATGTAATTATTCATTGAATTTAGAAAAGTATTCAATGTTTTGGTGTTTTTTCCTGCTATTTCTACTACCCTCTTGCTTTTCTCCTACTATTTTCATGCTTTTCTCCTACTATTTTCCTACTATTTTCTTCCTATTGTCCTACTATTTTCCTACCAATATGTGGGGAATGTTTTGCTTTTGTTTTCGGCTTCATTACATTGAAGTTGAAGTTGAAGTTGAAGTTGAAGTTGAAGTTTTTGTGTTGCCAAGCCATTTCCTTCGGTTAGTTTTTATTGTCGACGCTGCTGATGGTGTTGCCTGTTTTTTTTTTTTTTTTTTTAACTCGGTTGGTGTTATTTTTTAGGTTGCTGGCTTTTTTTTTTTTTTTTGTGTGTGTTAAGGTCTTGGCTCTCTGTATGTGCACGTTTGATTGTTTGTGGAAATTAAGCTTTGAAAAATGACTAGCTTGCTGGCTGTGGAACCGAGGAACCGAGGACACAGGCTCCTGGCTGCTGGCTGCTGGATCCTGGATGCAGGACACACAGTCGTAAGTATTTGGAAAATTACTTTCATTTGTTTGTGCTTCGTTTGGCTTGTTATTGCCAAAGTATAAGGATGTCCTTGTAGTGTAGTTGTGTTGTGTTGTGTAGTCCTGGCAACTTGCTTGTTGGTGAAATGCATTTTCATTTATATATTTAGTCCTAGAAGGGGGTGGGGGCGGTA
This sequence comes from Drosophila vallismaia, assembly GCA_035047325.1. Taxonomy (NCBI): domain Eukaryota; kingdom Metazoa; phylum Arthropoda; class Insecta; order Diptera; family Drosophilidae; genus Drosophila; species Drosophila vallismaia. The sequence goes on along the minus strand of JAWNPU010000025.1, from coordinate 4,802,688 downwards.
AGGAACTCCTTCCTAGCCAGGACTATCAAACCGAGAGCTGTTGCATTTGTAAATTACAAAAATGAAATTAAGTTCACACTTTGTCATGTGGGGACATTTAGGGTTTTTAATTGTTTGTGCGGAGTTTCTAGAGTTCCCAGGGACCCAGCTTTCCACTTTTCGGGCTTCAAATGAGTAATGAACGCTCTCATCGTCCTTAGTTCGTCCTGTTCTACATTTCGCCAGTGTACATTAATAATTTCGTTAAATATTTGCCCGACAACCTCTCCCCCAGCCTCGTGTGTGCTTTTTAAATTAGAAATTATTTTTGTCCTTAAACTGGCGAAGCCTCAACGGAAAGTTGGAGAGATTTTAAAGCAATTTTCGTAGAATATTTTCTAATCAAAAGTAAAGCCTAAAAATGTTACACTCTTGGACTTGTTTATCTTTTTATTTGTGGCGGTTGTGGCAAGAAAATTGCGCTTTTTGGCTTCTCTTGAAGATGGACGAAATGGATAAGGATACGGATACGGATACGGATACGGATACGGATACGGTGTTTTTAAGAAGTCGTTTCGGCTTGGGTCGGTCTGCCCGTCTTATCTGACGCCTCTGACATAATATAATATATAGCTTTTGTTTTTCTCTCCAACTTTTCTTCAACCAAAACACACGCTAGATGAGGTTTTCTTACAGAAAACAAAAAAAAAAAAAAAAACCTGAATCCTGCGAGCAATTACATTTGCCCTAGCACCCGGCTTGATGACTTGGCTTTGCTTTCAATTCAGCTGCACTTGCCAAAAAGTAAAAACCGAGCAAGAAAAACACACAAGGATATGCAAAAGGATGCCAACCGAGAAAATGGAAAATGAAAAACCCATCCCCATCGCCCATACGATACCAAAAACCAAACCAAAGCAAAAGCAAACCGAAAATGTTTTGATATTTGTTTCTGGCCTCAGTTCCGGGTTTATATCCTTGCACAGTTTGTAACATCGGTAGATGCGGTCAAAGATTAGTTTTCGGCTTACACAGGACAGAGGACACAGGACACTGGACTTGCCCCATAAAAATCTCTCTTCCTAATAAAATGAAAAATAATTAGTAAAGCCATGAGGCATAGAGGAGAGCTGTTGCTGCTGCTGCTGCTCAGCTTTTGCTGACAATTTCCTTAATGTCAAATGAAACGGAAATTGATAAGGACACATCAATTTGTAGCCATGTTGCGGATGGCTAACTCAGAAAGCGAAGAAAAAAGATGGAGCAAGGAGGAAGGATGCTGTGATTCCATGAAGCACAACCGAAACATGGATACTCTCTCTTCTAAAACAACAAAGTTTTACTTTGAAATCCAAAAAAAAGAAAAGACAGCGAGAAGCATCCCTCTGGTAAGTGTATCCTTCGCAAAAAGGACTCCCTGGAGGATTCGCTGTTAAGTATGGCCGCAGCAAAATTTAATTGCACCGTGAAATGAATTATGAATTGATGAAAATTTTTGCTTTTTCGTTATCGTTCGTTTTCGGTTTCAGTAATTGGAACGCCTCCGAAGGACCATCCAATCCCCGACTTCGACTCCGACTCCCACTCCCACTCCCACTCCCATTTCGAATGCCATTAAGTGCCCCGGACATGGTCCACAACAGCTGTTGCTACAAGGCTCAACAAGGCTCAGTTTCCTTTCAACCAAAAACCGTCACTCCCCCCTTTATGAATTATCCCCTCCCTCTACCCAAGCAGAAGCAGATTTCCATTCCCATTCCCATTACATTGCGTTCGCTCTCGCTTTTCAGCAAATATTTGAATTTAGAAAAGAAGAAGGAGGACAGGGGCAGGGGCAGGGGCAGGGGCAGGGGCTGGGAATCCTTGCCACTTTAGCCTGCCTGTTGCTCTCTTGCCACCAGAAAACTCCTTTGTGGCTGTCCAACAATGCCCTGAAATGATTAATTTATTGAAACTTACGCTTATTGCTGGTTTTTTTTTTGGGAGAAAAGATTTTTATTAATGTCCTTTTATTGGGACAAGCGGTGCCGATAATTTGTCAAAAAGTCGTAAATTATAATGTTCAAAAGGAACCAAAAGTTGAGGGAAATTCTGAGGTTTTTCCTTGGAAAAAAAAAAAGGTGAATCCTTAGACAGAATATATAAAAAATATATCGCAGTGTCTTCAGAAAACCCCAAAAACCAAATTGAACAAGGCTTTAGAAAGAGACGGGTGCCAAGGATGAAATGAAAGAGACAGCCAGCCCAAAAGTGAGCATTCAATTTGGTTGCGGTTGAAACACACTTTTTCTGTGGCAAAGTCTTGCAGGAATATTGGGGATTTGCGGTTACGCCGCACAACTTTGTGGGTCCGGCGGCTTAAGGATGTGGCAAGGATACCATCCACCATCCACCCACGCTGGGTGTGTGTGACAAAGATAAACACATCTCAACATTTCGACAGCGGCAACGATAACGACTTTAATTATTAATTATTATCGCCGCAAAGCCAAATGTAAAAGCTTCAATTAAAACTTCTCAACACACTCGCACATTAAGGGGATGGATACCTGAACGTCCTTACAGAGAAAAAGCTTAACTGCATTGCTCTCGGCTCTCGACTCTTGGCCCAGATTGCATGTCCTTTTGCTGCTCTTGTGTTAATGATTTATACAAGGATTAATTTATACTCACTAATGGATTTCACTTGGCAATGTCCTGCCAGCATTCAATATTATCAATTACTCAGCTCCGCTCCAGCTTCAAGGATTCGAGGCTGAGTTCGGATAAAAAAAAAAATGGAAAAACACCAGAGGGGCAGGGCAGGAAGGATATTAAGCAAAATTAATTATGGGCCAGTAAGCAACATTGCCATACCGCATGCAAATTGCTGGGCATTGCGTTTTTTTTTTTTTTAATATTGATTTGCTTTGCAGGTGAAAGCCGGTAGAAAGCCGGTAGAAAGCTGGGAGAAAGTCGGGAGAGAAAGCTAACTAATTTCCACACTTTAGCAGAGAAAAGTGTTTCCTCGACAAACAAACTGGAACTGTCGCGGAAAAAAAACGGAAATTTGTATCAAAAACAAATGAGGAACCGGCGATGGGATGCCCTTTGAAAGGCTCTCCAAATGTCGAATAAGCCAAGAAATTGTTTCTAAATAGTAGAAATACCTTCTGTAAGGACATCAAAATAAATAGAGAGAAAAAAAAAAAAGCCAAACGCTATGCGGAAACGGCTGTCAATAAAATAAATGAGCGCTATTAGCAGCGGAAAATGATGAACACTTGAAAGTGTTTCGCCGGCAAGCTTCGAACCAGACACTAAGTCCTTTTTCCCACCCATTTGATGGCAAAAAAAAAAAAAAAAAAAAAAAAAACCCGCCGCAGAGATACGAGATAGAGATAGAGAAATAGAGAAAGTCCGAGAGAGGGAGTAGGGAGTGCCAGGACAACATTGGCCAGGAAATGGTCCGGAATGTTCCAGCTACAAAGTAAATTCGTTTAACTAAGCAAATCGAATCAAGAATATTTGGTTTCTTTTTTTTGTTTTTTTTTAAGTTTAAAGAAATGTAAATTATTGTTTTGATTTAAAGGAAAACAAGAGGTGAAGGAAAACAATAATATCCTTGATCAGGATATTATTTATTCTACTCTAAGTGGCCGTTTAACCACTGTGCCATATTTTTTTCATCCTCGGACTCTTCCAGTAGACTAAATCGCAAGATAGTAAGCCAGAGGGGGGGTATAGTGGGTGGGTGGTAGGTGAGAGTCGAGAGTCGAGAGTACACCCACCCACCCACACAGGAAGGTGGCAGGACGAGAAGGGATCGCAAAGCCGAAGGCAAACAAGTCGCGTACATTTGTTCAAATAAAATTTGCTTGAATAATTTTATGAATGGTAGACAAACGGTTAAAGCAAATGTAAGGGGAGGGGAGAAGCAGGGGCGTGGCAGGATAGCGAGTGGGCGTGGGTGGGGGCAAGGATAACCAGAATCTTTGTGGCATGCAATTTATTATTACATCAAAGGGTTAATTGCGGAAAAACCTACAAATGTGTGGCAGGACTCTCGACTCTTAGTGTATTTTTCTTGCGGTGCATGCACCACGTTCCTGCCTCTCTGGTCGCATGTAAAGTGTTTAAATAAACGACAACACTTGAAATAAATTGCAGCAAATCAAGTTAAATAAATTGCGCGAATGTACGCCATGGAATGAATGGCAAGGCAGGGCAAGGCAAGGCTCAAGGACAAGGCAGAAGGAGCGGCAGGACGTCGGAGCATCGTTATCACATCCACACACGGCCATCTTCTCGCTTTTTTTTCTGGTTTTTTTCTCTCTGCGATGACATGCCATCATCTGGAAAACTCACACTCACACTCCGCTCATCCAGAAAAATCGCCATTTTTTGTATCAATTTCTTGTGGATTTTTTTTTTTAATTGCAATGCGTGGAAAGGACCTGTAATTATTCAGGACTTTTGTGTGATTCCTTTACCCCCGTTTGACTATTCAATTACATTGTAATATCGCGGAGAAATTAATGAGAAATACAATATCTCTTTCTCTCTCTCTCTCTCTCTGTTTCGGTTCAAGGATAATCCATAAACCCTTTTATGCGAATCCTATCCGACGATTCCTTGACGGCAATCATAGTTTGATTAAGTGCCTGCTCCGACATTCCGTCTGCCGGTCAGGATTGACTCATTTGCCCAATTTTTGATGGAATGTCGTTCTATATTTTTGTTATATATATATTTGCCAGGACCTCCCCGTTGCTTTTGTCCTTTTTTGGCCACCAAGTTTATCACGTTGTTTGCCTTTTGCGTTGTTTGCTTTTGCCGCTTTGTGAGCACAACAAAAACAACACAAAAAGAAAGAAAGAAAGTAGCAAAAAAAAAAAACAAAGGGGGAGAAAGTCCTGGGGGTGGGGCTGGGGCTGAGACAAAAGGGTTGTAAAAACGTAATGGCGAGCTAAATAAAACAGCCAACTGGTGGGGTGTGGGGTGTGGGGGAGTGGCAAGCAGAAATATGCCAACACTCGCACGATCAAAAAAATATATATACCATATATGCGAGTGTACAAAAATTTATTCAAAAGTGTCATAAATGTAATACAACTTTTCCTTTATGTGTTTGTGTGTGTGTGTGTGGGGGGGGACACCCCTTTTTGGTGTTTGTGTTGGCGCGTTGTTCGAGTGGCACTCTCCAGGAAAACTTCTCGAGCCAATAAAAATAAAAATAGACTCGAGAATAAAATGAAATGAAACAAGCAGCCAACTAAAAAAGACACCAAAACGATGCACACAAGCCCAAACAAAACTTTATCCTTTATTGCTGCACTCGTCCTTGTGTAAGGCTCAGCCTTAATGCGTTTTCATTTTCTGGCCTAAGCCTTTTTCAGGTTAGGTTCAGGCAAATCGGAAACGAAAACGAATCAGAAAATGGAAATTTTCAAAACTATTATTCCAAAAATAATTAAATTCGAAAATAAATTGGTAATCAAGGATCAAGGGGGGGTTGTGGATTATCAAGGACTCCCTTTCAGGTGCATCAGGACACAAAATAAACACACATGGAAAGTTTAAAATAAATTTAAAGATTGGAAAAACACTTTTTAGTGGATTTCGGGAACCGAAACCGAGTCCTTGGCTTGCAAATTGCCTTGAGCACTGAGAGAAATAAAAAACGAAGCCAAAAAACGAAGCCACGAAGAGGAACTGAACCGTATGCAAGGCGTTTGGGCGGCTCAAAGTTATGCCGCCAGAAGGGGGACGGGACAGAGTACAGTGGAGCCTCCCCTCTACAGTCAAGATTGCTTAAAGTTTTATTGGTTGTTGTTTGCAAAGCAAAAACTTTACTTTTGCGCGCTTTTCTAACGGTGCAAATACACCAACACCAACACCAACAGGATTCAGGATACAGGATACTCCATTGAGATGGAGAACACACAGACTCAGGACACCCAGACTTGGATACAAAAAAAAAAAAAAAAGGACGATTGTAGAAACGAAAGGAGCAAGAACCAAGAAAATGTGTGGCCAAAGTTGCCAATGGATCCTTTTTGGTGCTCACAGTCTGGCATCCTGCCTCGTCCTGCCTCGGTTCCCTGCCCGTATCGCCTTGCTTTTGCTTTCATTTCGGGGGCAGCTCTCTTTCTCTTTTTCAGGAGTTCCTTGCCCGCGTCTATATCCTATATCCTATATCCTTTCCCATTCAAGTACCTATTTTCTTTTTTGGCCCGTTTTTCTCTATTTTTTTTTTCTTTCCGTGTGGAAACTGGAAACTGAAACTGCCGTTAGTCAGCAGTCAGCAATGGAGGAGAGTCCTTTCCATCGCCATTTCCCCCCCCCCCCATTCCGTTTCCCAATTCCCACCGGAAGTCCAACTTGGAGTTGGAGTTCGAGACGGGACGTTGGAGTGCCAGGAAAAGGAGTTGACGTTAAAGTTCGACCTTTCGCCAACTCTTGTGTAATTCTCACAAACAAAATCCTCGAACATCCTTGATGCGATGTCCTTTGGTAATAGCCAGAATACGAATAACAATAATCATTCTCATTATAGGTCGCAGGTCACATCACATGTCCAATTCTATGGCCGTTTTTTTTTTCACTTTTCTAAAAAGCCAAAATGGAAAAAAATTGGGAAAGCTATATCTCTGCCAATTTCTATCCGATTCTGGTAAGGAATACCTTTTTGCATTGAAATCTTGGCACAAAATATTTTTTTGATTTTTTTCAAATTTTTCTGATGGATCCCTTTAAAAAATCTGAAAATCGAAAAAATTCACTTTTCGGCCCTTTCGAAGGCCATATCTTTGACAGTTTTCATCTGATCCTTGAACAAAGTATAGATTTGGAATCTTGGATCGATTTCCTATAAATCTGCATCAAAATCTGGGAACAAAATATTTTTTCGATATTTTTCAAATTTTTTATGGGGAACCCCCTTAAAAAAAAATGTGAATTTTCGAATATGTCTCCTGGGAATGCTATATCTTGGCCAATTCCTATCCGATTCCAAAGCGGAACACCTTAAATGATTTATAAATCGATTCTTTATCGATTTGCATTAAAATCTTTTGACAAAATTTGCTATTTTAAAGGTTTTCTTTCGACCAATTCTGATGATTTTCGGTTCCAACTGACTTTAGAGGTTATTTAAAAATTTATAAATTTAATATAATGTATAAATAAAAGGGTTCTTTGTACACGCGGTCGACCCAAATGTCAGTTTCATATTCATCAATCAGTTGCCCTAAACAGAACCAGCACTCAAATTTGTATTCAATCATTGAGGGGGAATCATTGCGGGCCACCCGTTGATTATCATTAGCGAGACACAAAACGGATACAAAGGCATTTCGGGCCACGCCCCCCCTTTAACCAGTATCCTGTACCACCCATACACCCATACACCCCTCTCAGGCACATACACACACGCACACCCCGCTCTAGCGCTTCTGGAATGGCACTTAATGGCCGCACACAAAACATGGCAAAACTTTGTGCAAACTTTTCACAAACACACTGTCTGTGTTTGGTCTGAGTGAGTGTGTGTGTGGGTGAGTGTGTGTGGGTGAGTGTGTGTGAGGTCTATGTGTGTGTGTGTGGAATGTCATTGGCGGAAATTGAAACGCACATGACAATCCATTTCATCAGCAGTTTAGTTGCCTTTGGAACATTTCAGCGCCAGAGAATCACAACCGGACTAAAGGACTCTGAAAGGAGGTGTTGGTTGAATTTCTAGCCAACTAGTTTTAGCCTTTTTTTTTTTTTTGCGAAGGATTAAAAACTAAACTAAACTAAAGTAAAATATTATAATTAATAAATATCTATTAGGACAGGATATCAATTGAAGCTGAAGCTGGCATTAGTCACTTTTTGATGACTTCCCCTTTAAGAAATCCTTGATAATTATCCTGAAATTTCAGCCATTTTTTTTGTGATAATGGCAACACTGTTTTCCCTCCCGGAAGTGGCCAGTGTGTTGGGGGTCTTCCCTGGCTCGACGTGATGTGAGTGGCAGCCACTAAGCCAAATCAACAAAAATCAACATTTCAACAACAAAGTCCTTGACTGTTAAACTTAACCGGGCACAGCATGCGGCATGGGGCATGCGGCATGGGGAGACAGCAAATGCCATAACAGAGCATAATAGAAAAACTGTGTCTGCAAGCATCTTGGGGCTATAAGCTCCATGTCTGGTGCCGTAACACCCCCCATGAGTGTATAATCAATGTCAGTCAATATTTTGCCAAACTCTTCAGGACCTAAAAGGACGAAGCAGAGGAACGCAGGACGAAGAGCCTGCCAATGGAATTGAATTGAAAAAGAATGAAGAGCCAGAATGAAAACGAAAACGAAAACTAAAACGAAACGAAAACGAGATCCAAACGAAGGGCAACAATAACCAAACTAAATTACATATGCACACAAAACTTGTCACTGTGGCAACACTGAAAGGAAAAACCCTACGAAAAAGCCAAAACCTTGAAGTTTAGCCAAAAAATAGTTCTAGAAAAGTACCGGGTATCGAATAGTTTCCGGTTTTTTTAGGCAAACATTCAATTAGAGGAATTTTTTTAGCCAAAAACTCCTAGAAAAGGTTCTAGACAAGTACCGGATATCAGATAGTTTCCATTTTGAATAAAAAAATATTCAATTAGAGGATTTCTGCTAATAGAAAAGTACCGGGTTTCGAATAGCTTCCATTTTTTAATAGATTTCTTTAGCAGGAGAATAAAAACTGTCACCAGACAAGTACCGGGTATCGGATAGTTTCCATTTTTCAAAAAGAAAACATTCAACTATAGGATTCCTTTAACAGAAGAGTAAAATCTACCAGCGACCAGAAAAGTACCGGGTTTCGAATAGTTTCCCTTTTTTCACTATGCAAATAATCAATTATAGCAACTCATAGTTTTCTCTCAGTGTAGTCGTTATGCTAAATGACAAGAAACAAGCTGGGGGAACAACAACAATGGCAAACACATTTTCTGATTAGTTTGCAGAGGCCACATTAGTCCCCAGTCGCCCAGAAACGCTGACAACTGACAAAACTCTGAATAAACAGGCTAAAAAAAAAAAAAGAAGGGGGGAAGAGAGATGGGTAGAGTGATTTGGAAAGAGACAGAATTAAAGGTCAAGATGCGAAAGACATGAACATTCATGAAAAATCTTGTCTCCTTTAAATCGATAAAGTCTAAAGCCTTCTTCCCTTGACCTATGGTTTAAAGCAAGTGTTGCATACTTAATCATATCATGGCCTCACGATTGACACACTCCACTGATTAGCTTTCAAAACGAATTTAAATTATTCAATGAAATCCATACCCAGAGACAGGAATTAAATCGGGAATCGGGGAATGATGGTCAAGACGTATCAAAGACAAAGACAAAGCCAAAGCCGGAGACAAAGGCATTAAATGCAATTGGCCAGTTTAAGATGAAATATATATTTGAGAATATTTTGGAGAATATATATATATATATATATATATATTTGTTTAATTGTGATTACCTGGAGGTGGCAGATGGAATTTGGCAAAAGGCAACAATGAAATGTGAGGATAAGTTGCAGGATTTCTGTTTGACAATTAAGAAAAGCATTTGAGGCTTCGTCTTAATGAGAAATGATGATTTTTGGCTAGGAAAAGGACTTGCTACAAAAGCCAACCATTTATAGTTTCTTGCCACAGACGGTTTTGCTTTGTCAGCGACGCGTTAACTCGCTTGCCGCTTTTTGTGGCACTAAGCAAATTAGCGCAAATTGCAATAGAAAAAAATATAAGAGAGGGCCCCCCCATCTTGGCCAACACTTTGTGGCCTGTTTTAGTGAGTCCTTTTTGTGAAAATTCCTCGTTTCCCACGCCAGGATATTAGCATCATTTGTGGACTTTTTAAAAATTTGTTTTTAATTTTCTTTGCCAGGACTTGCGTGTTGTAGACTTTTTTTCTTTCCCTGTACATTCCCCGCACGCATTTTTTTTGTTCGTCGTCCTTTGTCACCGCTAAACTGGCACGCCCTCCACCTACCACCTACCGCCTACCGCCACTACCACTACCTAACCTAACCTAACCAACTCCTACATCCTTTCACCATCAACGCCTTGCGCATATTAATGAGGTCTCGTCCTTAACACGCTCTTGAATTAGTTGCCAAACGCGGTTCGCAGTCGTTTGTGTTGTTCACCTTGCGCCCAACTTTTCCATGATTTTCCATGGGTTAAGCAACAAGCGAAAAAGTCCTTCCTTGCCATCCTTGCTCCACCCGCAGACACTTGCGGTTCTGTACTTTTCACCTTTTTTTTCGTCCTTGCGGCTGCTAACCCTCCAAAAGCATTTGCCATTTTAATTTACTCTTCCCGGGTTTGTTCTTCCCGGGTTCCCAAGCCCAAAAAGGGATTCTATTCCCTCAAATTCCCTTCAAATTATACCAAAAAAAAGGATCTATCGAAAGTCAAAGCTAAAACTGTGATAAGTTCTATGATTTCTGTCATAAGTTGCACGTTTTTTGTCATCAAATCTCCTACGAGAAGTCCTGGAAAGTATCGGGTATCAATACATTTTCTTCCTTTTTATTATTATTTTTATAGAGTATTTTCTTGTTCGACTAACAAAGTTTTCAGAAACTCTTTTCTTTGTTATTTCCACGTATTTGCCATTCTGCGTTAAACAACTTTATCGGGTCTCGTTTTTGAATTAGCCTCTGGTTTTTTTTTTCGTCCTGCTCGTCCTGTTTTCGTCCTGCTCGTTCTGTTGCTTATTTTGCGCTTAATTTCCGTTTTAATTCCGCCGCTTTATTCAAAACCTTTTCTTTTTTTGGGCCATCATGCCGCCGCCGCTGCCGCTGCCGCTGCCACACTTTCACTTTCACTTTCACATTTCCTTTGAGCCCGCGTTTTTCCTTTTGCTTTCTTGGACAAGAACGAACGCGTTTGGAATTCGGCCGACTGCCTGCCAGAGAGACATTCGTCCCATAACAATTAGGTAGAGTTTTGCTCCCTTTTTGGTCGTATTTATCCAGCCAAGCCAGCAGGTTTCCACACACACACACACACACACACACAGGGCCAGGTCCTTTGTACTTTTGTCTTTGACTTTGACTTTCAGGCACAGCCAGCGAGACGAGACTCCAGGACCATATTTTAGTTCCTGCTGGTCGCTGGACGCTGGTCAGTGCTGACGTCGGCACTTTAACACTAAAAACACTAAAAATACAAGGAAATACACTTTCAGAAAGGATTTCCAAGTCTACATCCCTCAAAATGTCCTGTAATCTGCGTTTCTTTCAGTGTAATTTGCGTAAAAAATTCAAACGCCAGCAGAAAATTGATTCGCGCGTGTCCTGCGTCCTGCGAAACTTGATCCTGGAATATAAATTGACGCCCAGTCTCCAGTCTCAATGCGACGATGTGTATGATTTATAAATGCGTTGATGCATTACATTCGTAGGTCCTTGACATCCTGCCACCTTAGGCGGCGGCCCTTTTTGGTGGCTCATAAATGTTGCAACGATTTTGTCACCACAAGGCGACAGGACGAAAGGACGAAAGGTGGAATGTCCCCAAACCACAAGCCGCAACACAAACCGCAACAACAAATCAATTTGAATAATTTGAAAGGTTTCCTAATCTTGGAATTAAACGTAATCTGCAATTTGTGATAAGTGCTCGCGGATTGCAGATTTTGAACTATCCTTTTGGTATATCCTTCGTTATCCTATTCTCTTCCTTAATTCCAGCAAATTAACTCTTTGATTTTCTCATCCCTTAATCTACTTAGTTTTCCCTTTGGGGCTCTCGATGGATGCCATTTATTGTTTTGTTTATTTTATTATTAAATTACACATAATTTGTGTGGGTTTTCCTTCGTTTTTTTCCCCCAGGATGTGTGGCAGGAACAAGCCTGGGGTTCACCTTTAATTATAAATTAATTGAATAATACAAAAGATTCATATACTTTTCTCTAGAATTCCGCGAAATTTCTATATTTGTTTTTTTTTTTTTATATTGCAAAGACGCTTGAAAAGAAGGATTTTTTGGTCCTTGCTGGCTGCTGGATTCTGTTTCTGTTTCTGTTTCTGACTTTTTCTAGCTTTGACTTGGACTCTCCTACTCGAGGATTCAGCTCATATGTTAGTCTATGTACATTTTCCTACCATAAACCCCGTCGTCTATATATGTACATTTATCTCTCCTCCAGATTTCTGGGAGGGCCTGGAGTCTCGGTCTCGGTTGCTTTCATTTTTATTTTGAGCATGAAATGTTTGTTTTGTTTCTGTTTTGCGCCCAAATTGTTCAACGCTTTTGTCCTTGTCTTTATTAAAACTTTGCCGGCGGCAAAACCAGAAGAAAAACCAAACACCAAAAAAAAAAACCTCACAAGCACAGTGGTGTCTGGTTAAGGATATTCCATAAAAAAATTTAAGGATTTAACAAGAAAATCCAAAAAATATTGATACCCTTTACTCTTTAAGAGTTAAAATATTCGTTTTACAACACTGTTCAGAGTCAGAGACAGAGACAGAGAAAGAGACAGAGTCAGAGTCAGAGACAGAGACAGAGACAGTGACATAGCCAGCGAAAGAGACAGCAGGAGTAGAACCATTAACATTTTCTTTGGCTTTCTTTCGCTTGTTTGCCTACACTTTCCCGGGCCCCAATCTGGCTTTTCTCTTGACTTTTCCCGCCGCCGCCGCCGCCTCTGGTTAAATAATCTTGTTCTTGGCCCCACTGTCGAGTGGTCCTGGTGGTCCTTGTTGCCTGGCAGGGTGGGTCCTCGGCTGACCAACAGTTGACCCCCAAAAAGTGAATGGACCTCGTCTTTCAACTTGACTTTCTGGCAATGCAACTCGGGCCTACAGCAGGCCCAGGTCCTGCGGTCCTGCTGCTTTCAATGCAATTCGTATTCATGGCAACATGTGCAGGCCAGCCAAGTCCTGGCAAGGACATTCACTCGACTCATCTGGCTTTCAGATCACAGACACCCCACCCCACCCACAAGCCTCTACACTTGACAAAATATCTTGTATTTCGGTTTTTAAAACTAATAAATAATCGGGAAATAAATCAAACAAAACTTTAACCATTTATCTTTGACTTCTTTTTGGTTTTCTTTTTAAGAATTCTGTGTGTTTTGTTTTTCTCAGTGCATCCATATGGCCTGGCACATTGTATCCACTTTTGAACTTTTGATTCTCCCTTTTTGTGTGGCTCGAGAGACTACGGTGTGCACTTGTCTTTGATTTTCTTCATTTTTATTTTTTTTTTCTGAACATTTTTCTAAAGGACTAAAGGACTTCCCCCGCCTTTTTCTCCCTGTTGTCCAGCCGATTTGGATTCAGTTTTTCCCAGCTTTAAGGCTTTAATGAGCTACGCGACCTCATATCCCTCCGAACAACCCTCCGAAAAGAAGAAAACTAATATCGAATTCTATATTTTTTTTTTAAACAAAGGAAAATATTTAGAAAAGTTAACGTGAATAATATTTACTTTTTGGCATAATAAATAGTGCTTCCTCCCCCCCACTCAGAGCCACCGACCCAGACTGGCAATCAAAATCTAAAGTATCATCCATTCCGCCTTGCCATATCCTTGTCTATCCTTAAAGGATGTGTATGTGTGTGGCCCGGAAAGACCGGGCTCTGTAAGTACCAACCATTTGTTTATACTTGCGAGCTGGCTGGCTACGACTACGGCTACGGCTACGGCTACGTTATTTGCTTAGACAACCAAATCAAATTGAAAAGTAAACTCAGTTAGCATTCAAAAGCTACAAAATGTATTCCACCTACGGCTCTGTAGAGAAGAAGGATGCAAACATCCTTCGTGTTTATATTGTACAAAATGGCGCCGGATGGGTCAAGTTTCTGGCACTGGCCAGCGGCATTCCAAGTTTCAAGCTTCAAAAAGTGAGCATCGGTTTCCATCGATAAATCAAACGTTGCATTCTGCATCTCTCGGGGGTCTCATGAGTTATATTTTTTGAGAATTTTCCTTCAAAACTACTTGAAATCTTAATAAATTTAATATATTTTAAATAAAATCTAACCCGAAACCACCCACTGTGCCTTTTCCTTTTCACAAAATCATGCAAATAGATTTACAATAATCATAAATATAAAGCCTCAGCTCTAGCTCTGGCTCTGGCTCTAAGGATGCCTGCATTCATTGTTTTTTTTTTTTTGTTTTCCTTCGTCCTCGTCCTTACTCGTTTTCGTTTTCGATTTAAGGACAAGGATCTAGGCCTGGGGATTTGAGAAATCCTTGCTGCTTGACAAACACAAAGGTGTGGTGGAAAATTCCTGCAAAGGGAACACTGAGCATCCTGAGCCTTTGACTAAACAAATGACATTGACAAAATAGACACGGAGCTGTCAGAATGTCCTGGAGGAGGAGAGACGCTCTTCTGCGAAGGCATGAAAAGAAATCGTCTTAATTTCACTTTGTTTATGCTGAGTAATAACGAATTATGCAAATTATTTTATAATAAATTTATGCCGAGAGCAGCAGGGAATCGAACGCGCACAAACGAGCACAGGAAGAAGGACAATGCGACCAAGGACATGCAGACATCCAGACAGACGGACCAGATAGACGGACGACGGCAGATAACAACGTTTAGCATTCCAGGACCAGGAGTGTTGTCCGCATATCCTGGCAATTCCTAATGACAGCGAAAATATAGATATTTTTAAAAGCCAAAATGGCTTTTTTGCCAGCACTGTGAAGGGAAGGGGGAACAGGATCACACGGACTCCTGGCCATGGGCGTGGCCCGAGCTTATGTCTCCATCTTCGTCGCCATCTCTCTCCGCCGTCAATCTGTTCGGGCGCGTGTGACCAAGTATGCATGAAAATCCAATTTGCCTCCGCCCAAGGACCTTCCTTCAATGGGTTGGCAGGAGCAGGAGCAGGAGCAGGAGGAGGAGGATGTTGCAACACGTAACACGTCACAATCAATGCGAAAAACAAAAAACAACACACACGGACATGTAACAGTAACCGTTACAGTTGTATTTATGGATTTTACAAACAAACAAAAAAAAACAAAAGACAAACAATGGCTTTAAACAAACAAGAGCCAGCTTATCCTTATGTATGGCCGTGTCCTTGTTAATATTTTACGTGAACATTGTAGGACTTGAAATTGAATTGGAAAATTGAAAGCCAAGTGCTTCGCAATCGAAAAAAAAAAAACGAAAACAAAGAAAATTCCAAGCCAAGTTTTGGGAAATACAATTAGAGTAATTGCAAAAATTTTCGCCATTTCGCAGTCGGTTGTTTCGCCAAAATTAATTAATTATTCTATGTAATATGACGGCTGTGATGGCTGTGATGGCGGCTGCCAGGATTTTCACAAGATATCCAGCATCAGGTGCGAGAGAAAGGCAACTGACAGGACAGACTTCCAATAAAAGTCTTCTTCCCAGCCTGCTGCTGGCTAGTTGAAGTTAATTAGACGAAAAAGACGATATAAAATCTGTGACATTAGCCCCAGGCATGTTAATTTCTGCTGACTGATTGGTTTCCTTCAAGGATATTCTCCAGTTGAGCCAAAACCCACACAAAACCATATTTTTTTTTATGGCCAAAACCGTTGGCATATGGCCATAAAAGCCAAAGAGCCAAAAAGTCAGCCAACAACTTAAGGGTCTCGCCATGGACCATGGCCAAGGACTTTGGACTTTGGACTGGCGTAACCGTAATGGTTGAAGGACCAAGTCTCCATGGAGATGGGCAATCCTTTTGTGTCTATTTACATTTTTATTGTTGTTTGGTAATAAAAAATCTGATTAAATACCACGTAATAGATCCCCTTTGATGGCCGAGCCACTCGCTTCACTCGCTTCACTCGCTCCACTGTGATTGGCCGCCCTCGAGCGGGTTAAGTGTTGTTAAATTACATTCAATAAACAAGCAATGAATATTTTATTGTTGTATCTCTCTCCAGGATCAGGACGAGGACCAGGACGAGGACCAGGACCAGGCCTAGGTAGGCCAGAAATAATTTATGATTTCGCCCAGATTGATTTCCGCATGAATGGCACAAATCTCATTTTAATAGAATCATTCGGTTTTATAACGCACGCAAAATCGAAAGCCCTTTCGATGGGGTCAGTAGTCCTGCGTCCTGCGTCCTGCGTCCTCCCTTTTTTTTTTTTTATTGAGTCTCAAAGTTATGTTGACCCATAAATTGAGTAAATTGTTGTACGGAACTTAAATCGCTTTCGCCGCGATTAAGAGCCACGCTTGCCTCGTTATTTATGTCGGCCAGTCTCCCGATCCGACCATGTCTATATATCGGGTATATATCTATGATATATATATAATATATATATCCAACAAAGGGTAGAGCAGCAGCATGTCCTGTTGCACTTTTTCAAAAGCAACTCCCCCCCCAAAACATATTATGTCATTTTCTAGTTCATGTCGCGTAAATCTCGACTTTTACGACTGTCATTTGGACAACATAGTTGCAGCTGCAAGGACGAGGAGCTGGAGCTGCAGCTGCAGCTCCTTAAGGAACTGTTAAGTGGTCTTAAGGACGAGGAAATTTTTATGCTTTCATTTTTAATTGCTGTCGCTTTTCGAACATTTACGGCTTCAAATGAGCGGATGCGTCCAGATTTATGGCCCTCGCACACACACACCCATTACACCCATTGATGTATTTGGCAGTTTGGTGTGGCAACAAAGTCCGACGCCCAAGGATACCCAAGGATACTAATACATTTCAATTTAGACACTTGAAACTGTTGCCAGGACCAAGTGAAAAGAAATGGCAAGGCGTTAAAAGCTGTCCTTTAACATCCACAATTTCAATAATTAAAATTAAGGATATCCATTCAGTGTCCTGTTTTTCTCTCTTGTTACTTTCTCTCTCTCGGTTTCTAGTTTTTAGTTTCTAGTTTTCATTTTTTTTGTTGTTTTTTTTGTGGCATTGTTGCCACTGTTGTTTGTTGATGCCATTCTCGGTTTGGGTTTGTCCCTGCCACATCCTGGCTGCCCGGTTGCTCGGTTGCTCGGTTGCCTCGTTGCCTGTTATTACTGTTATTGTTACAGTTACAGTTATTGTTATTATATTACATTTTATTTTACTTTTATGGCTGCACTGCTGCCCGGCGATGACTGAAAACTATGACTATGCAGCTGGTGAGTCCTAAAAAGACATCTCACTCTCTGGCATTGTTAACGTTCTCCAGAACGAACTCCAATTGCCTTTAGAGGAAGGACACATCAGCCTGGAGTGTCGAGAGTTTTTATTTCTGTGATACTTTCCCCTAAAAACTAATTGCTACAACTTTGATGTTTAATCACCGCCTCTGGAGCAGCGTTTAGTTAAAGGTTTACCCCAAAAAAGGACCCCCAGAATCCACACTCACCTCATTATGGATTCAGTTCACAGCAAGGACTCTCGCATTGTTCCCTGCACATTTCTTGGGGGGTTTCCCTTCAAGTATTATATTATTTTTATTCTCGCTAAGTAGCGACAAGTTTCCCCACAAAGGACTGCATTACGTATACGCAGTGTTGGCTCCTTTCAACGTATGACACTTGAATCCTGCAAGGAATTACTAGCGTTTCCTTGGAATTTCGAGAGAGCTTTTGCATAAGAGCTTAAATTTTCGCATAAATCAAGCTATTTTCGGTTTAAAATAAAGCAATTAGTTATCGGAAAGTCTGGCTGGCCCTTAATCAATGCCAAAATCAAGAGAGAGAGAGAAAGAGCTTTAAATAATAATAAAAGCAGTTGTGGACGATTTGAAATGTCCTTGCCAGGCGTTGCACAGACAAGGAGACAGACACCCGGCGAGTCTTTCATATTTAAACTGACAGTTTATTGTGCTTTTCATTACGATTTTGTTTTGTTGGTTTTATTTTCGCAAACAAAACGCGACGATGACGACGAGGACAGACAATTGGGACTGGGGCGGGACCCGGGGATCAAGTGCACTCAAGCATGGAGTCAAGCTTGCAACACCGCCCGCCCACGCTGCCACCACTGTCATGGCCCCGTTGCGGCATTTTAGCCAAAACGGAAGTCATAAAAGACGCGCAACTCCGGCTGACACTCGCTCCTGCTCCTGCTCCTGCTCCTGCTCCTGCTGATGCTTTTCTACTTCTCAGTTTTCCCCGCGACAAGCAAGGACATCAGCAAGGACAATAACACTAACAATAACAATAACTATAAAAACAACACCAACACCAACAATGCAGCGATAATTTCTCGTTAAAAAGCAAATGCCCAAAACGATTGTTCGCAGCGTTATCCTTATCCTTGCCAGGATTCCTAATTCCTTGCCAATAATTTAGATAAATTCATTCGGCACGCGCCTAATTGAGTGGCAGCTGCATTTTGGCCATAACTTTCGAGCCTTTCTCAGTTCCAGTTCCAATTCCAGTTCCATTTATTTACTGACTTTTATGGCACACAGCTGACCAGCTTGGAAATCATTAATCAAAAGCCCCCAAATCCAATAGAGACAAGAGATTTGGCCAGAAAAGATAGACTAGATAGTCTAGAGTTTTGGGAATTTTTTTGGGGCTAGCAGCTCGAAGAAGAAAAAATTAGTCAAGGATTGCAAGGATATTATTATAAATGAAATCAAAAACAAATATATAATATAGAAAATATATATTTTTAGAACTATCAAAGAATCTGTGTGTTTCCATGAAATGGTTTTTTTTCTAATGAATTCTTTCAATGAATAAATGATCCTGCAGCCTTGGCCTGGCCATGGCACGCACAAACGGGAAATGGATAATGATGCGTTTGTGTATTGGGAGTCCAGAGTCCTTTTATTAGACAAAGAAAAAAAAAAAAACAAAAAAAAAGGGAAGAAGGAAAGAGACTCATACGCCTGGGAATCCCCGGGTCGGCACTCCTCTGGACTCCAGGACTCGTGGAAAAACTTGCTCTTTTTCGAGACCAAAGTCGAGACCAAAGTTTTCCTTTCTATTTCACAATGATGGCATCCCCCCCTCACACAACGTTGGTCACAAAAGAAAAACGAAACGAACTTGGCCAGATTCCTTCTCCAAGCTCCTTTAAACTGTCAGTTCTCTCCTGTTTTTTTTTTTTTTTTCGGGGCGAGGTCTTTTGTGCAGTTAGTCAATGCTTTAACAGCTTTTACACCCTTTATTAAAGGGTAGCAGTCGATTAAGAGGGATGTTATAGGTTTGATAGAAATCAAAGGTTTATAATATAAATTTGTTTTAAATAAAGAGATAAGCGTAAATATATAAGAATATAGAATATATTTTAAAAGGTTTAAGGCAGGGATATAGTTTCTGGTATTGTGTTCTTTTTACAGGGTATCCTTCTGCTTTCTTTACTACCCCAAAAAAGGAGTACTTTCTTGTTTCTACTACCATCATCATCATCATCATCATCATCATCATCGCAATTTTCTTCATCGCCGACATCGTCTTTTGTGTGGAAGTTTACACGCAGCTGTCAAATCACAATACTTGCTAAGAATTTCCATTAACTCATTTTCCCTCACCCGTGTGTATAGCGAGTGTGTGTAGTGTGTGTAGTGTAGAGTGTGTGTAGTGTAGAGTGTGCGTGGGTGTATAGTGTATTGATTGTGTTAAGTGTTCGGTGCACTTGAGGCCCGGGTGGGCGGTTTTTCTCTCTTCAGCTTGTGGGCATCGCTCGAAAACTTTCGCCATTGTTATAACAAAATAATGGCCCTCATATACTCTGGAACACCCTACACACCCTCTACACACCCTCTATACACCCCCATACACCCTCTATACACCCCATACACCCTCTATACACCCCACACACCCTCTATACACCCCATACACCCTCCTCTCTTGAAAAACAGTTTAAAAAGCCTCAAACTTCCTTGCACTTGTCGCTTAATTCAATATGCACAAGTTCTCTTCACACTCTTTTATTTTTTTGTATCCTTTTTTTTTTCTTTCTTCATTTTCAGGACCTTCCTCCGCCTTTTGTTTCTTTTTTATGGCACTTTGATTCCAGTTCCTTCTTCTACTACTTCTTGGTGTCTTCTAGGGTATCCTTATTCTTCTGATGCAGTGAGAGAAACTAGAAAGAAAGCTTGCTTTTCTTCCCCAAAAGTTTTGGGGTTTGAGGAACTTTTCTAACCTTGAAACGGTTTTAAAGATCCTAAAACCTCCCAAAACCTCTTCAAACCTCCAAAAACCTCTTCAAACCTCCAAAAACATCTTCAAAACCTCCTAAAACCTCTTCAAAACCTCCTAAAACCTTTTCAAACCTCCTGAAACCTCTTCAAAACTTCCTAAAACCTTTTCAAACCTCCCTAAACCTCCTAAAACCTCTTCAAAACCTCCTAAAATCTCTTTAATCCCCCTGAAACCTCTTTAAACCTCCTAAAACCTTTTCAAAACCTCCAAAAACATCTTCAAAACCTCCTGAAACCTCCTAAAACCTCTTCAAAACCTCCTAAAGCCTTTTTAAACCCCCTGAAACCTCTTCAAAACTCCTAAAACATCTTCAAAACCTCCAAAAACCTCTTCAAAACCTCCTAAAACCTTTCTCCTAAACTCGTCAACCTTCAATAAAAACCCTTGCAGGACTCAGCGGAATATTGTCTCAAAATTGAAGCTTAATCGGTTGAGAACTTTACGAGTTTTTCCATTGATTCCATAAATAAAATTACATTTTTAGAAGATATCTTAACCAAAAAAACGTTTCTCCAAGTGTACATTTCCTGTCGGTGAAAGCTGATAGTGCATTGCCTTCAGACTTGGTCAATAGAAGGGACTAGAAGAAGGACTAGAACTCGAGTGAGTGTACTCACCTACACACATTGACTCATGATTGTGGATCGTTTATTCAATTACCTCGAACTCTCTGGCTCGGACACTGAAACGAGAGAGAAAAGAACAGAATAATGTTGAGCAAGGACATGAGGTTGAAGGAAGTCCCCAGCTCCTGAAAACCCATTGAAGATGAATCATTTTGAAACGGGGTCACCGAAAACTCGATTAGAAACACGTGTTTGTTTATTTAGGGTTTAAGGTCCTCTTTTTTTATTTAGAAAATATGTTTGCTATTTTCTTACTTTCTATTTCTTTTGTTGCCAAGCGACTCTACTTTCCTCCAAATTTAATTCAAACTTAACGTTCAACTTTCAACGTTCAACGTTCAACGTTCATCGTTCTCTTCCTGCCACATCAAAAAAAGCTCTTCCAATATTTATAACATTGCCATTTCTTTTCTGTCTTTTTTTTTGATATTTTTTTTTAGGGGGTTTCCAGAAGGGGTTTCCAGAAGGGGTTTCCAGTATTCTCCTTTTTTTTGGAGCAGTTTTCGGTTGCCTGCGTTTGCTCCTGCAGTTTGACTAACGAAATTTTTGCACTGCGGCGAAATGTTTAAAAATTCGAAATTCAATCAATCCCCAACGCTTTGTGTTATTTCTTTGCTCTCCATATTTTTTTTTGCCAGGATTCCAGGATGTTTTGTTTTCCGTGCCATGTGCTTGGCTGCTTTGTTTTATTATTTTGTTGTTACCTTTGCAATTGTATCAGAAGAGAACCGAGTTCTTTGTCAAGTTGGACTCACAAATAAAAAAGAAGAAGGGTTTTGAAACTGGACAACGAAAAAACAAACTAATTTAACCCGAAAACCTTCTCCAATCTTTAAGGATAAACTCTGGAGTAACTAGAAGAATACCTGGTAATGGTTTCTCCTGGGGATTCTGGTTAATATTTTTTTTTTCACCGAGTTCCCAGAGTTTCCCGAGTTCCCGGCTAACACGGCGTATGAGCGACATCAAAGGCAACAAAAATTGCATCAGAAAATAATGCCGCTGGGCAAGGAGACGGACAATTTGTAAGCAATACAACGGGTCTAAGGATTCGGGGGGAGGGGGGGAGCTAGCGAGAGCAATCCTGGGTATCAAGCTACAGGATTCCAAAAAGCCAGCATCCAGCAGCCAGCAGCCAGGATGCCAGGGGCGTGGCATAACCGGATGGTTAAGCAAGCCAAAGGCAACGTGCAAATCCGTCGGAGCGAAAGGCGAAACGGGAAAAGAGCGAAAATGCGGTAATAATTCTTCTTACGCATTTGGCGGGCTTGGAGCTTGGAGCAAGGCGCTCGAAAGCTGCCAGAAGAGGCTTGCGATGCCCACAGTACTTAGCACACAGGATCTGCCAAGAAATGGTCCAAGTCGAAGCTTTAGATACAGCTCTCAAGGATACAGTTGAAACGAGGAAAGCATGGGATTCCCGACAAAGTCAGCGTATCCTTGGAAAGAGTATCCTTGGAGAAAGCAAAACCAAAACCAAAGCAAGCTTCATGCAAAAATCGAGAGGAACAACGCTGCAGATACAAAGCAAACCAAAAACCATTTCAAAAAAAAAAAAAACAGGACGAAAAAAACAAAGGACGAAGAAAAAATTTCAGTATGGAAAGAGATAGCAGGCAACCGACAGCAGAGATAGAGAGAGAGAGATAGCAGAAAGCATCATCAACAAGAAAGAAGGAAGAAGGAAAAAAATTGACAAGGACCCAACGTAATGGGAAGCGGCCGCGCGTGCCAAGGATAACATGTTAATCCTTGTGAGGATAATGAGCAACAATATGCTTTGCATAAGCACCGGACAACAGGGCGGGGGCGTGGCACTCACTACCGTGGGAAACCAGCAAGTTGCAGGATACATTTTGTTGCAGGTCCTTTTCCTTTCCCCGCCACAAAGTCAAGTAACGGTAATATTAAAGCAAATTGATAAATTTGTAACTCTTCTTCATAAACAAAAAGGATGCGTCTTTTGTGGGAGGGAGGGGGGTATATGTAAATCACACATGCCACATGCCACAAGGCAGTGAAGCAACGACATTGCCGTTAAAACGTTTTAACCCAAATGCAAATTCCGATTCAGATTCAGATTCCGATTCAGGTTGTATTATTTTGTTTTGGTTTGCGATGGTTTGCGATCCTGGCTGTCATCAGGACTCGCTGCGAACGACCTTCACATGGTTTTCCGTCACCCCACCACCACCACCAGATGGTGAACAAATTGAAGTAGCAGCAGGAGCAGGAGCAGCCTTGATGCATTTCTAATCAAATTCAATAAAATTGCATTGCACTTGCGCATAAATTTAGTGCAAAAATGGAAATCGAATTGGTTGGGAAACACACACATCCCGCCGCCGCCGCCCCCCACACATCCTGCCTTCTGAATATATGCATATTTATACACCTTTGGCTGCGAGTAAACGAGGATGTATGAAGGTCCTTTGGGTGGTACATCGAGAAAAAAAAAAAACCAAAAACACACACACAGGTTAAACTTTTGCAAAAGTATTTGCGAAATTATGCAAGGAGTTCCAGAGTCCTTTTTATTTAGTCGTTAAATTATATAAATAATATTATTTATAGCGGAGGTCATGGAGGTTTAATCCAATCAGCAGGTGGGTGGCACACCCCGTGACCCACAACCCACAACCCACAACACACAACTCATAAATATACAGATGTGTTTGCGCTTCGTGTTTGATCAAACAAGATGGCGAACGCATAAACAAATACGACCAGCACGCATACATATGCATGAGGAAGCAAGTCAATGTAGGTGGTGGGTGTGGGTTCTGTGTTTGTGGCAGGGGGCGGTGGGCGGTGGGTGATGGGTTGTCATGCCACTGCCTGCATTTGCCGCTTATGGCCCGCAAGGCCGCCTTTGATTTGCATAATCTCGGTTTAATGTTTTTCCTTTATTATTTCCCTCTCACTCACAGCAAAGGACATTCCCTACCTCCCTCCCCCTCCCCCCCGCCAATAGAAAGTGAATCAAGGATATTGAGAATCAGAATCAAACGTGAATGCATTCAACAAGGTCATAGAAGCGCTCGACAAGAAAAAGAGCTAATTTTTTAAACAAAAAAAAAACTAGTTTTTCCTTCCTTCTAAAGAATCCTTAGAAAAGGATCTAGAAACCCACTAACCCACTAAAAAAAAAAGAGTCCTGGGAATAAAGACGAAATCGTACAGAAAGGAATTGAAATGCCTCAAGCCAAGGACATATATCCTTGCCGAATCCGTCACTCCGTCACACCGTCAGTCATCAGCCTGTTCCGTATCCTTTCAAGACTCCTTCGCTTGCAACCGCTGGCGGCGGTCGCCGGGATTAAGCAAATTTCGCTGTAAAACTATGGAAATTTCCGTTCTCCCTGCACCAGGACTTGCACCAGGACTTGCACTAGGACTCGCACTGGGACTGCCGACTGCCGACTGGCACTGCCACAGCTACACATACGCGATATTCATGAATGCCAGGATATCCTTTCAGATGACGCGGAATACTGAGCAAATATTAAATGAAGAAAGTTTCCAGTTCGCCAGAAATTCGAATTCGATTCGTAGCTCCTTAAACACTTTCCAACATTCATAAATCCTTAAGGACCCGCCAATTAATAACCATTTGTCGTCCAATTGGTCAGGAGACAAAACCAAACAAAAAAAACGTTGCAACCATAAATTCGACTTAAGTAGGAACATAAGCCAGGCTACATTTGCATACAAAGTGGGAAGAAAGCATTTTTATATCCTCGATGGACAGCCAGGATATGGTTCTTAGGGTCCTGGGGAGTTCCGGGGCGAGGGTCCGAGGGTGGTGTAGAAAATGCCAAAGTCATGTTGCCATACGAGCCTAGACAGACTGTCTGACTTTTTGTGGCTCTTAGGTCGGGTCTTAGGTGGGTTTTGGGGTTGGTCCTAGGTGTCCTTATTAGGCGAGAGGGAAGGGAAAGCAAATGCCTGTCAAAATATTACACATTAGCATGCATGAAAAATGAAGAAACGCGCTCGTAAGACGCCGCCAAATTAGGTTGTACGACAGCGAGACAGCGAGACAGTGAGACAGAAAAATATGCAAACAAAGGGAGGCCCCAGGGACAAGGACAAGGATTTTATATCCTTCACAGCACTGTGTTATTTATTAATTATCTCGAAGAAGAGTTTAGAATACATTTCAAGCGAAAGTTGCAAATAAAAACTGCAAACTATCAACAATTTCCATTAATTTTAGAGTGAAAAGTAGACTATTGGCCTGGCAGGAGCAGGAGCAGGAGCAGGAGCAGGAGCAGGAGCAGGAGCAGGAGCAGAGGCAGGAGCAGGACATGTGTAAGCTGCGCTGTCTTGTCGAATAACTTCGCTGGCAGACATTTGTCAGGGGTCTTACACATGTTCGGGGCCCCTGTCCCATGTCGAAGCAAATGCGCGAAAGTTCATAATATAAGGACGAGCATGCAGGACGAGCCATCCTTATAATGGGTCTTGTGTGTGCCACAGACACGCACACTTCAGGCAGGGGGCAGGCATCCCAAACACTCAGCATCACTTGCAACTACTTCAGATGTGTGTGAGGTTGTTTGAGGTTGTGTGAGGTAACTTGGCGCGCTAAAAATGAACTTGCCAAACACGTAACGAAGGTCACACACAACACACAACAGCACACAACAAGACACAACAACCCACCCAAGAGGCAACAAAAAACGAGAGAAAAAAAAACAAGAACCACCAACAATGCCAAAAACAAAAGCTCTTGGCCAAAATTTCGCCAACAGGCAATGGCAATAGCAATAGAAACACAGAAAACAAGGACCTCTCTATCCTGAAATAAAGCCAAGTCCTGGGCATCAATGTGTGGAGAGGCTTTATTTCCATTCACAAGCACTAATTTAAGTGGAAAGTCTAGTTTCCAGCTCTCTGAGTAAGTTTTCAAAAAACGTAACGTAACAAAAACGAAGGAAAACTGTCCGAGAAATGGACATCAGGAGAGGTTGTATAGGAAAAACCAGTATTTTTCAAGGGAATCCATTAGAAAAAAATCGAAGAAAAATCTGAAAAATAATTCCCTTTCAGATTTTGATGCAGAATGATAGGGAATCGATCCACGAATCGTTTGAGGTATTCCTTTTGAGAATCCGATAGGAATTGAAGAAGATATAGCCATGGTTAGAGCTCAAATATGAAAAATCACATTTTTTAAATTTTTACAGGGGTTAGCCTATAAAATTTTGAAAAATTTCGAAAAAAATTTCTGTTCCCAGATTTTGATGCAGATTTGTAGGAAATCAATCCTAGATTCCAAATCTATACTTTGTTCAGAAATCGGATAGAAACTGCCAAAGATATTGCCATCGAAAAGGGCAAAAAGTGATTTTTCTCGATTTTCAGATTTTTTAAGGGGATCCATCAGAAAAATTTGAAAAAAATCATATTTCTAACATTTATTCCAAGAAGGAAGCGCAAAACATCCTGAAAACTTTCCTTTTTTTTTTGCAAATAAAAAACAACGCTTTAGAGAAAAAAGAAACTGTAATAAGCATCTTTAAGATGGGTTTCCATCACAAATGAGAATTGTGGTGCCGAAGGGCTTGAAAAGTTAACAATTCGCCGGCTGTTAAAGTTGGCTAACAAATATGGCAACGCAGCACACACATCCTTTGTGTTTGCAACGCGACTGACAGCTCTTTGGGCCCGGCTCGCTTTTGGCATTAGTGTCCTTTGCCTCCGTTTTGCCTTGCCAAGGCTCTCCTCTGACAATCTCATGAACTTTTTCGCAGAGGCTCTGCAAAGTCAAAGCAAACTAGCAGCAGGCCAGCACACAAAATACAAAATACAAAATACAAAACACAGAAAACACAACACACAAAGTGCACAAGAAACAAAGAACTACAAAAAAAAAACAGGACATTCTAAAAAATAAAATCGTAAAACGGAGAATCCTTTAAAAAAAAAAAACAAAAAAAAGCGACAAGAAATGGAGCGAAGAACAAAATAGAACTATAAAGTCATGGCAAATAGTCCTAACAAATAGTCGACAAGCGAGATATGAAAAAATATTGAGAGCTGGCAGGACCTCCTTGCCCCGCTCCCTCCCTACCTCCCTCCAACCAGGACGAATTTGTCGACAGACAGAGTGACATCCACACTGGCAGGCAAAAGTTTCTAGGGAGGACTTTCTTTCAAGGACCTAATTTCTTCAAACAGCTGTAACTGCAACTTAGACTCGTTTCGGAGGTTCAAGGATGCTAGAGGACGATGTATCTAAAAGGTTTTACGTAAAAATAATTCGTATTTATCGAAATTATATATCGAATTTATCGAAATCATATCGAAATATATCGAAAAAAATAACAATTATTGGAGTTCTTTATCGTTTCCAGGCTTTCTTGTTTTCTCTTAGTAGGAAGTAAGACCTATTTTCATCCTATATCCTTCCTAATCCTTCGTTTTGTTTCCACTGTACTTGTCTTCCATCATCTCTGCCACTCACTGTGGCTCACTGTGGCGCCTCCATTCACACTCTCGTCTTCGCACACAAATCGATGTGTTTATGTGATTTCGGAAGCTGTTTTCATTTTTTATTTCATGTTGTTATAATGCGAGAGTCCTTTGGGACTTTGCCTGTCAATATCTGTTCGAATTCCAAGTCCAAGTCGGGTCTCGGGTCTCGGGTCTCGGAATGCCCGTCTTGTCTGCATCGATTCTGTTTATCAAAGAAGCTGCTCATATTGCTTCGAGAACAGCTTGAAGTCTGTCATGGTTTTTTTTCAAGGATTCAAAAGGAGTTGAAAAAAGGGTTGAAAAGGATTTAAATATCCTTAAGATTTTTTTTAGTTTAAAGAGTTTCGGTTTACAATATATTTTCCTAATCATAAGTAGTTCATTTTCCAGTCGCCTAATTCTGTTAATTTCTTTGTTTAAGCATTTCCTGCACGTTCCGAAGTCTCGAATATCAAAAGGATAAGACTCTGGCGAAGGATATGTATGGAAAATATATATAAAATCCTTCCCTATCCACCCAGCTAAGTTGTTCTAATGAAAAGCCATTAGAAGCCCAGTTCTCGAATAACTCGAATCGATACCAAATGCCAAAAGGCAAATGGTTGGGATCGGAGCACGCTGGTTAAGTGGACAAGGTGGCATGGCATCACGTACTGCGACGATTTCGTCCTTGGTCCTTGGGTGCTTGGGTGCTTCTTCCCTGTCACCTGTGCGTAGCGGCACGCACCAGCACCTCAAATTTTTTTCCCTCAACTGGAAAGCGAAAAGCTGTTGCTTCGTTGGAACGCGGAAATAGTTTGCATAGCGACGCGACCAGGTGCCAAGATTTATTTCAATCTGTTGCCAACGAGTCTCTGATTATAGACCAGATAGATATCGGGGGTCACCCGCCATTTGTGGTTACTTTTAAGGACAGAGGCGTGGTCGTGAGTCCTTGATAAATGAGCGGGTCAGGAATATGCAAATGACTTGCTTTTGGAAGAAGGAAATACTCTCGATTCCCTTAATCATTTATTTAAACGAAGGTTTTCTCCCAGCTAATCGTAACTTTTTAAACAAGTCAAGAAAGAGACCCGAAACCCGCCTCTTGTTGGCTTTAAAATTCCTTTTTCGAAAGCAACATTTTTCCAGCAACCACAAAGTGTTCATTGTCGACATCATTGTCGTCCTTGCGGTTAATAATGTCTGGCTCTTGGGATGCGCGTGCGGTGGAGGAGCAAGGACCAAGGAGCAAGGAGCAAGGCCTTGTTAAATGAGTTGTAAAAAAGCCAGAATATGGCCAGGACACTTCTGAAGGATTCTGTTTTGTTTTGTTGTTTGGCTTTGGTTTTCGGGTTTCTCCATCTTGGCCATATTTTCGCCGTTTCTTGTTTCTTGTTTCTTGTTTATTGAGTGCTCGCCTGGAATGTCATTATCCGTTTTGGGGTATTAGTCTTGGTTGATTGTAAGGATCCTAGATCCTAGAACACCTTGCCACTCTTACCACCCGTCCGTCCTCTGTATCTTGCAACATGTCAACAAGTCGCAATTTCAGTTGCATTTGTCGTCGCAGCCTCAGTCGTGTCTCAGCCAACATCGTTTGCCATTTCACTTTGAAAATTGCCATTTCCGTTCAATTTCGTTTGCAAATTACAATTCCAGTGATACGCTCGGTGCGCTTTCCTGCATAGATATTGTAGAGGGTGTTCCTTTTGGAAGTATACGAAGGTATCCTATCCAGTTTGAAAACAAAACACATAAAATACACTTTAATCCTCAATCCAATCCAATCCAATCCTCCAATTTAAAAGCAAAATTAAGGAGTTGAAAGAAATCTCACATAGAATTCCTCAAAAGCAGAGGACGAAGCAGAGGAAACTAGTGGCCAGATCCTGCTTGAAGAAGGAGATGCGGCTTTAGCAGCCCCAACTTATGGCTTAAAGTCCAACGGGACGAAAACTGATATCCGAGAACAGAAGAAGCTATAAGCTGCTGTAGAACTTAGCATCCGCCAACGAGGACAGGAATTGGATCTGTGGATGGACATCCACTTTATGGAAGATTTTGAGGAAGGAGCTTGGATTGTGCAAGAATTGAAACCAAATGTTCGGTCATGGACTGGTGGAGTCATTGGAATCATCCATAATCCTTCAAAAACCAGAACGATGCGTTGTCCAGAAGGTTAGAGTCAATGGTGATCGGTAGAGAGCCAGGATTACTGACTTTTTCATGCCTGAATTGAACCAGCATGATGTGGTTCCAAAAAGAGAAGGTGCAACAGGTCCCACAGTTCGTGCCACAATCGATTTATGGTAAGACACCTTTGATGACCGCCTAATTCCGCTTTTTGGACCTCCAAGCACTCGTGATTTAAAACCTTTAGAGTACTTTCTGTGGAGCTTTGGAAGCCACAAACCCTTAGCCATTCCCGGTATTATTGCCGATAAATGTTGGACAAAGTTATCGAAAACTGGACATCCATGGCGTCCGTAAGCCTAAAATTATATTTAAAATGTAATTCCAACATAATCCAACGATGTTTTAATGCAATTTAGAGTTCTATCAAAGTTCTATTCTCCCAAAAAAAAAGACACCCTTTATTCGTAGAACTCGTACACTCGCATTCGGAATGAATACCCACCCACTCACACTCGTTTTTCGGCATCTGCGAACATTTGTTTTCGCCTGTTTTTGCCTTAAACTGTTGCATTTTCGCCCCCTGGATATATATTCCACACTGGATATATATATTTATATTCCGTCTAAAAAAAAAAAAAAAAAAAAAGGAGCGCCGCCTGCCATGCGAGCACTTCCCTCCTTGCCACACTTTTTCCAATTTTGAATTCACTTCCAGACGGAGAGAGTCAGTCTGGGGTTTGAAAACATTTCAAATAAGTATAAAAAGTTTGCTTTCTTAAAAACCAATCGAAAAACTTTCTTTTTTTAAGAAAATAAACCTAATTTTGAGGTTAATTTTTGGGTAATTTCTTCTCTATTTCTATGAGAAAAGAGCATTTGGAGTTTCGGCATTTTTTTCTAATGCAACATTTCGTGGAGGATTTTCTATTTTTGCACTTGTCGTATATGAAAGTTTTCGCAGTTTATTCCCGGGGCTAAAATTACATTCCAGAATGTCGACGACGGCGTCTGTCTGGCATCAGTCGGAGGCGAGTTGCAGCGTTGCAGTTGCATCTGTTTCTCATTCTGGATGCGGATGCGGATGCCCCACAGCCCAGCCCACAGACCAGCCCAAAGCCTCGCCCCATTCTTGTGGCAAATAAAAACACATGTAATTTTCAAGATTTGCATTTAATGTGTGGTGGAGTGGCGGCGGGTGGAGTAGTAGGAGTAGTTTCCGCGGTTGGATTATCCCAAGGATATAGTCGGGAGTCAAGTCAACAATCAGCCATGAAATGCTAATGAACATATTCAAAATAGGAGAAGAAAAATGCGAAAGAAAGCAGCCACAATCGGAAGAAAGTCTTCCGTTTTTTGGAACAAAATTAGATTTCGGGTTTCCTTCAAGATCTTTTTTTTTTTCTTCTTTAATCAAACGCCTCAAAGCAAGTCGGTTTCAGTTTAATTTGCTTTTTTTATAACCGAATTTCTGCCTTTTTTTTTCTTGTAAATTATTAGCCAAGAAATGTATTTTCAAAGATGAGATTTCCTGGCCATCAAGTTTGTGCCAGAAATTGGAATGGAATGAAAATTGTAAACAACATTGAGGCATCGCCCACAGATTGCCACGATTCGATTATTTCAGATGAATGAATTGTCTTATTTCGATTGAGGAATTGAGAGACTGAACAAGTGATTGACTGATTGACAGACCAGAGAATGAGAATGTAAGAGCAGGATTGTTTTCAGGACTAGTTTCCAGAAGGAAACCTTTACTCATGCCTCTTCCCTGACAGAGTTAACAACTTTAAATAAATTCAATTTTAGGATTTACACTGCAAATCAATTAAATATGTGTTTTTAAATGGATTAAAAATGCCAATATTTGACTAATTTGTTATGTTTTTTTATCTCTATTGGATTTCCTTCGAAATATTAATCCAGGTTAAGGATCTGGGTGTCCTTTTAGATTTTAAACTTACCTTTACATCCTTTTAGGGTTTTCACTTCACTCTTCACTTCCTCTTCTATTAAATCCTTAATTCTTACTTACCTTTCCTTGTAATCCTCTTAAGCCGCTATCCGAGCCGTACGATAAATGACAGCGCCTTTAGGTCACTTACCTTTCAGGGCAACAAATTCTTTATCCTCGTAACCCTCTTTTCTAAACTTTATTCTCTCGAAAATAGATCGAAGAGTTTCCATTCGTACAATAAAAGGCAGCGTTTCTAGCGTCACTTACCTTTCAGAGGAAGATACGGTATGATAAACGTCAGCGCTCCTCGAAATCTGACTTAGAATTATGTCTTATACTTCTTATACTACAAAAAAAAAACTCTTAAAAATAAATCCTTCACCGGTTGCATTTCTACCTTTATTTGGCTTTTATTATCTTATTGATTTAAGCCATTAAACTGATGGCAGATCATAAACGTGGCCAGGCCACGTGACCTGCAAGGCCAATCATTGAAAATTTGATTTTTCCTCCTCCACAGGCTCCTCCACAGGATAAATGGAATTGCAAAAGGAGGCAGGAGCCAGGAGGCATTGAAAATGGCAACTTGGTAATAAATCAAAATTGTTTGACATAATGTCGATTTCTTTTCTTTTTGTTTAAATTTTTTTTTTGTGTTTTTTGGACACAGCTGTCGTTTAGAGGCTTCCTCCGGTCGAAAAGTGAATGTAAAATGAGTTTTGAATTGTCTCTCATTTGTATTTTTTCGTTTTTTTTTTTGTGAATTTCGGAATTAATTCCGTGAAACCAATATAATTAGGAATGAAATATAATGAAATTAATGCATATTTTTCACTATTTTGATGGAAATATCAATGTAATAATGGAAAAAATAAAATCAGTGATATATAACTAATGAAATATGATAAGTAAATGTTGAAATTTGGATTTTAATTAAAGATTAAACTTACAAATCTTTATGGCGTCCCCTTGACTGCTCCCATTTGAGACGCCAATGAATAAATATCGATTATATTGACCCATCTACCTCGATTTTCCATTAAAATTTAAAACACTAATCACTACACTACCCGCTATTTTATTTCGCACTTTTCCCGACCCGCAAATCACTTTAAATTAAACTTTTTGAACTTTTCCAATTGGCTTTGCAAGGGCGGCCATCTTTTCCAGGTGGTAAGGCAACTTGAGATGACACTTTCTCAGCTGTCGCCGTTCCAGTGCAGTATTTTTTATCGATTGTGGGATATCGATCGGTGGTTTTCCTCGAATTTAAGTATATTTTTTGGTATTAAATCGGTATTAATGGCTTAACATCGATCGCTGCTCCTCCCTAGCAATGATGGCCGCCGAAAACGCTAATTGGGCTTATTTTTTGGCACATTGGAAATTTTCAAAAACATGGCCGTTAAAATAATGGCGATTGGGATTATCTATGGACTTGTTTGAACATATACCCTTTACGGAAAACTATTTGCAACTTAATTTACTGATGGGATTGTTATTTTTTCTTAAGAAAGTCCCTCTCTATATTTAAATTATTTACCCAATGTTATTTTCTTTATTATATAAGAATACATGGAAGTATATACATTATATCATACCTGTACTAATAAATCACAGTGCCGTACTGTACTTTTCACTGACTCCCTTCTTCGTACATCCTTCTCTTTCGAACGGCATTGCCCTCGCCGGTTCACATTTAAGGGTTCCATGGAAATAGACTTTATTTGGCGTTCCCAAGCCTTGTTTCCAATAAATTTATAAACACTAATCACTACACTACCCGATACTATACTGCGCGCGAATTATCCCGAACGTTAAAACACTTAAAAATAAACTTTTCCCAATTGGCCCAGAAATGCTGCTTGGCTTTCAAGATGGCAATGCTTAATGGGATGGAACTTTTCTTGGAATTCAGTATTTTGTATCGATTGTGAGGTATCGATCGTATTTTCTTACTGATATTTAGTATTTTTCATATTGGGCTCATCGCTAATTAGAATGGCGCCTGGAAAAACCTATTAGGCTTATTAAGTTTTGGAAATTGGCCAACTCATGGGCTTTATATAATGGAAGTTGCGATGCCAGAATACTACAGGATATAGAAGTTATCAGGAAAGCTGCTTTTGACTTCCCGCCCCAGCGAAGTTTATAAAAAAAATGCAGGAAATCATTGGGAAAGATGCTTTTGGTTGGAAGGTTTAATTGGTAATCCGTAATATATATTCTATTTTGTCTTAATTAACTAAATAAATTGATTTCCAGGATCAGAACCGATGTAATGGATGTCTCTAAAGCCTGTTTTCTCATCTAAGATCCCTGAAAATCCATTGTTTCTCCTTGAGAAGCTAAAAGGCGCGACTGTACTTCCAAAGATCAAGAAGACAAGAAGATCCTCAGGAAAAGTTATATATCTGGAAGCCAGAACCAAGAAAAGTACTAGGAACTACCAGGACCTCGAAGAAGCTGCTTTTGTCCTAAAAAGCACACTTTATAACGAAATTCATTCCCTTTTTAGTAAACTGCAAGTACTTCATAATTCGCCAAGTGTCAAAAATCCCATTTAAATTGGTTTATATGGCTTCAATCATTTCTCAATCTTGCAGGACGTCAGCTGGCAGGGCAGTGCCCCTCTACAAGGACTCCGAAAAGCAAACTCCAGCCACCCCACCAGCCCCCTTTAATATCAACAACATGACCAGGGCAATTCATCTTAGTCGCCATCCAGCAATTGACAGATTCGCGCAATGCGCTGAATTGTTTTTTCAAACAGTTTCATTCGTCCTTCGCTTTTCTTGCCTATTCCTGGTCCGGCTCCCTCTCCGTGTTTGTGTTTCCTTTTATCGGGATATTTTTATCATAATTTGCCTTCTTGAAAGGAGCGAGCTGGCCAAAAAAATATACTTTATACTTTTCTCATAATTTCAATGTCAAATTAGTTTTGCCGAAAAAAAAACAAAGAGAAATTGCAACGATATCGAAAGAAAGATAAAGTTTAAAAAGCGCAAAAAAGAAGGAATGTGGAAACACAAACTGCTTGAGAAAATATTTTTTTTATTCGCCTTCGCCAGTTGGCCGAGAAAAGGGCAGAAAATGAGCACGGGGAAAACGTCAATTTGCATAATAAATGAAAATGCATTGAAAAGTGGCAGAGACAGCTGCAGAAAAGGGCAAAAAAAAAAAAAAACGGGCGCCAGGACCGTCATTAAATGCAAGAAGCAGCAAGGCAAACAAATAAAACAATCGACAAGGAGATCTGAAAGAAAGGAAAGTCCTGACAAATCACTTCCGCATTTTTCCCACTGAAACGGGATAATAGTTTTCTTGTTAGCATTTTTTTGTTTTTTTTTTTTGGCCAACATTACGTACAATATAAATTTGAGCCACTTACTGTCATCTGAAAATCTGAAAAGGCGCCAAACAGGCGAACAAACGAAGTCGAAAAAAAACAAAAAAAAAAAAAGGCCAACAAAAATATTATAAATAAACCACAACAATTTGTGAATTTATGAAAGCCACTAACTGGGGCATAAAAAGTTAGCATACTTGTAATGAAAATGTGTCTGGGATAGTGTGTGGCAAAGTACTCGAACTGGAGAACTGGCGAAAAGTGCCAGCAAGGATGCTTCCTGTCTGACGACTTACCACCAAGATGCTTTCTCAATGACGATGCCTTTAAATTGCATTAAGAGCATTTCCCAGCCTTTCCGACGAAATTATGCAAGGAATTTCACACATACAGGAGGGGAAAAACAAATGTGAATAAACAGACAGAAAAAGGATGTAAAAAAGGAGGCAGACTCTTGGATTTATCGACTGAAGGATACCCCGGTATTGGTGCTACCTTTTCCAAGTTCTAGATTAACTACTTTGTTTTTATTTGTAGAATCTCTTGCTGATAATCCGGGATATATAAATATATACACACTAAGTTGTATCCTGCCAATACACCCTTTCTTGGTAAACAAGTCCTGGGTATAAAAAGGACAAAGAACAAAAGGAAAATGCATTTGCGGCATCGACTACCAGTTGACACACATATTTGCCATGCCACCGAGTCAATGACATACCAAATGCATCCCCAGGCCCCTTCCGCTTACCACCGCCTCGTGCCACGCCCGTGGCAAGTGTCTGGTGTAGGTGGTGTACGAGGTGCAGGAGGTGTTTGTGACTGACAGCCATCAGGACACGGCATCAACTTAAGCATCATTTCAACGTGTCATTTCAGCGTTTTGTAGCGGAAATGTTTTGCATCATCGATACAGCATCGACCCACGACCGATGGGGCTGCAATACCTCTTCTATCCCCAAACCTCCAGCTGAATGCAAATTCTGTGAAATGCAAAAGCCCAGGAGGAGGCTGCATTCAATAATTTAATCACTCAGCATTCGCAACTGCAGGGCTTTTTGTTAATTTCCTACCTCCGCCCCTCCAAAATCGAATCGAATTCGATCTCAGTCGGCATTTCCAAATGCAAATCCTATCGCAAAAATAATCTAAGAAAGTGCCAGGCAAGTCAGCTCTTAGGAAAAGTGTTTTTTCTTTCTGCTATATATTCAAGAGAGTCTTTTTTTTTTTTTTTTTAATTTTCTGTAGGATATTAAAGAAAGTAGAATTCAATGAATTAAAAACAACAATCAGAGTGCCAGTGTAAATATAAAATCGTTTGTGTCCCCCGAAAAGCAAACAATAATTTCCAAATGTCGCATAAATCGGCTGTCAATTATATGGCATTATCGTAAATGTGTCCGAGTCCTTCTGCCACAATTAGAGGACGATGTTTGAACAATATTTAAATTAAAATCCATATGATAACGAATTCAACAATTCGGTGGTTTTTACAGATTAAAAAAATCCAACCAAATATACACATCGAAATCAATTTTCGGAGTAATTGCTAATAAATGGCAAAAGTATTCCATATTTACGCGAAAACAGAATTAAAGCCGCTTTGTCAGTTTTTGATGAAGACCACGCATTATAATCAGAGGGTTTTACTCTCTCTATATATCTATATATATATTCGCGAAGATATATATTTGTATTCCCGAAATGGATTGCCCAGGAGCGTTTGTTGCAATTTGATAACAAATAATAGACATGTCTCGGTTAGGTATTATTTTTTTTTTTTTTGCCATTTTGTTTCATAAATGTGTATGTTTGTCCTTTATTTGCTTGAAACCCGTTATCGGCTAATTATTTACAGTTTGCCACCCGCCGCGACAAAATGGTGGAGCAAAAATGTGAAATTATTAAACTAAATTCGAATTTAAACTGTCCTTGTCAGGGATAATTTGCCAACAAAAGAGCTTAGAACTCTGCAGATTCAATGGAATAAATATTTATAATTTTTAATCAAAATATTTAAGCCCAGATCCTTGCGGAGAGCTCATGGGATGGAAGGATAAACGATAAAGTTGCATTTAATTGTCTTTTATAATTACAGTCTCGAATTATATTGAAATAATAGAGCAATGTAATAAAATTAAAAATATTGAAAGCCAATCTCTCGATGGTAATTTTCGGTCAATTGTTTGACCTCCCTTGGAGGGCGGCATTATCGAAAGGCCAATATGTGTATCCACCCATCCACCCATCCACCCACCACCCACACAATTACAATGTGGCGGCAACTGTGAAATTGCGTAAGTGGGCGCGAAAGTAGGCGGTAGCCGTGTGCGCGCACTTCCGTTTCCGGTCATACATCACCCGAGGCCGATGCTTCGTATCTGTTTGGCAGAAGTACAAGAAAAGCCAGCAGCCTTCAATTTGTGGCCACAGAGGCGGCAGAGGCTGGATGGATGGCATAAAAAATACGAATTTCTATGCCATAAACGCAGCAGAACATCAAAATTTATATAAAAAAACAAATGCTAAACGAAACTTTTTCGATGTTTAAATAAAGTCTGTCATGAAATAGGACACAACAGAAAGGGATATAATATTATATATATATATAATATATAAACAAAACAGCAGTCGGAGAGGCGAAAGCGGACAGGACGCATTATCGGGAGGAAAAGGGTTCAAAGTACAGTGGAAATAAGCTAAGAAAAAACATGTATTGGAGATGAACTAGAAGCAGGTTTATAGTAAGCTTCGTAGTTAACTTTGTTTTGAAAGTATAAAGAAAATTGCAGGGCTTTGAATTTGAATTTGAAATGGAGGTTCTAAAGCAGAGCTAACCAGGTAAGACTGTAATTTATCAATTCTTTATCGTTTACTCAAATCTCTAACCTTATTTCCAGGCAAAAACCAAACACTTTCGACCCACTGTCTCTTAATATGGTAACAAGCCGTAAAGGGCTTAGATTGAGGCCTCAAAAGACGTAAGAATGCAGAAGGCTCCAATGAAGGATACCGCCCAAAAAGAAGACAACAGAGACAGACCTGATTCGTGCTGGAATCCGGGTCGGGTTCCCTGGTCCTAGTCCTAGTCCTAGTCCGGATACGGATCCGGATACGGAACCGGGTACGTATTCGTTTGGGCCTGTGACCGACCGTGCAGGGCCGAGCCGGGTGGCTGATTAGCGCATATGACGTATACGACATGTGTTGGTGTCCCTTTTTTTTTGCTGTGTGTGTGTGTGTGTGTGTGGTGTCCTTTCTGGCAGATGAAAACCCTTTTTGCCGAGGCATCTATTCTTGTTTCTCGGTTTTTTATTTCTTTTGACAAACACACAGCCATATGGACGAAGTTTGTTGTAGCCATTATATTATTTTAAGCCCCACAAAGAGCTCATTAATTTCCACACATAAACAGGACAAACAGGACGAGCAGAACAGCAGAACAAACAGAGGCAGGACATGTTTTTTTTTGCCAACTTTAAATTCGTAACAAACAAGTAACATCTTTTAGATATTCTCGGACTTGTGATCTCTCTCCCGACCTCCCGACCAGCTTAGCTACAATAATTCTAATTTATTTGCATCATTTTTGTGTGATATCTTTTGATCTGTTGATGCCGTATTATCCATTAAGCTATATGTACCACCGGCTTTTTCTCTTAGCAAACTAACCAATGCGGCCATAAATTATGAAACACTTTTCTGCTGTTCAAGCATATCATAATGCGACGGACCTCAAAGCGTAGCTCCTTCTTAGCCGACTCTCTACATATACATGTGTGTGTTTTATATCCTTTGAATCTGGCCAGCCACAAATCTCCTTCCAACTTCCAACCACCCACTCCCGCTTTTCTCTGGATGTTCTCTGGATGTTCCACTGTTGTGTGTCCACAAGGGTTTCCTCGGCCGTACGTCATGTCTTTTATTTATTATTATGCAAGCCGGGCTAAATCCAAGCCATCGTCTGAAATTATGCCACAAAATAATTTAAAAGTAATCAGGCCACAAATGTTTGCCTTCTTCCCTAAAAACTGGCAAACACACACACACAGATTCCACCTCCTTGTTTTCCAATTTTTGGGGATTACCCATAGTGCTGGCTTCTTGCCATTGAAATGGGGAAATGTAAAGTTTCATCAGGTTCGGGTTGGTGGGTTTGGTTCTTTAGCAGATTCCCTAATTGCCGGGACCACTATAAATTTATTAAAGACACTCTGGCTCTTACTCTCACTCGCTCTATGCTCCATGCTCCATGCTAAAAGGGACAAGAGGCCAGCCAGTATGTTACTCTAAGGCATTTATAATTAATTAGCAGCACTAATTTGATGCCCTCGAATGGCCACAACAGTTGCCGCAATTTGTTGCGAGCTGCGGCAAGACGGAAAGACGAAAAGCTAGCCTGGCAAAGCATCCTTCCGGAAAATGCAAAACAACAACCGAGAAAAAACAAAAAAAAAAACATTTAACTGTCTAGGCCAAGGTCAGGCCTTTGAGAATTGCCCGTTTTCCCAAAGATGTGAGAGCTGAGAGCTGAGAGCTGAACTTTTCCCGGAAGCATTTCTCCGGGAAGTTCTTTCCTCCTAATTTGATCCAAGGTGTTGGTTTTGGGGGCTTAATCTAGGGTGATTATTAATATGCATGGCTTGAATTTTTGAATACCTAAGCTTATGATAAGGAGAAAGCTTCTTTATGCTGAGTTTTTTTCGAATATCTGTCATAATATTGGGCT
This sequence comes from Drosophila vallismaia, assembly GCA_035047325.1. NCBI lineage: Eukaryota > Metazoa > Arthropoda > Insecta > Diptera > Drosophilidae > Drosophila > Drosophila vallismaia. Next base: position 4,763,292 of record JAWNPU010000025.1, on the reverse strand, counting down.
TACTTCTTGTCACTTTGTTAGGAGTCTCTTTAAAAGGTTTTACAACTCTCTGTTGAGTTCTTTATTTCAAGAACTTGTCTGTAATTCCTTTAGAAGGATATTTACTAAAAATAGTTACCTATTTCTTCAGATAATTACCTTCAACTTAGCACACTCTTATTTCTACTCTAAAAAGTCAAAAGAATAAAAATCAAACTTGTAATCATGGCATTTTTTGTTACTTTTTCGACAGCTGTTTTTTGTCGAGAGTTCAGTCACATTTTAACCACCCCAAGATGTCTATATAGACGGGATTAAGTCCCCAATGCATCCGATTCTGTTGGCACATCCGATTAGGGGACCAAAGCGAAAGCCCTTCACCATTCCCAACCAGCCCCAACTCCAGACAACTTACCACTCCCATGTCGTTATCGTTTCGTTTCGTTTCGTTTCCGTCAATTTGCCGGCGAGTGGCGAGTTCTCGTCGTGAGTTCTTCTCTGCCATCTAAATGGCATTCAAAAGTGGATCTGCAAATGAGTTCGGGGTCAGTTTATTTTCAAAATGCATGCGGGGACACGTCCTGTCCAGTTTCAAGTGTTTTTCCGCCCCACGTCTGCGTGTGTGTTTGCTGCATCCATTATCCAATACATTAATGACCGACCAGAGACGCATTAATATGCCAGCCGCCTCCAGTTTATTTCTGCAGCTTTGACAAATTGAATTAAAACCAGAGCAGACACAGATACAGATACAGATACAGAGCAAAAAAACACCGACAGATAAAAAACAAAACAAATGACACTCGAGACAATGAATCTTCCGAGGAGTTAAATCTTTGAGGCTTTTAGTTATTTAAACTGCGAAGCTCAAGTGATTTCAGCGGAAGGAAGATGCGTCGGTCAATACAATTAGTTTTACTTAAGAGGCACTCAAATAATTTAAATTTAATTGGGGTCAAGAATGCCCACATGAGTGTGCGAGTCGGCGAGTCGGCAAGTCGGCGAGTGTGCGATGTTCTCCAATGTCTGGCTGCAACTGACATTATCTAATTAGGCTGAAGGCACACTGCCACTCCCTCTCTGACTTCGACTCCCCCAAGGCTCTGACTATACACTCGAAATGATTTATTTCCTCACCCTTTGCTGACCTCCCAACCCACCTCTCAACGAATGCCAACGAATGTCATGGGTGTCGGTGTCCGTTCTGTTCTGTGACGAATCCAACTCTCCTTTGATTGGCAAATAAAAGCTCTTCAATTAAAGTCGATTAAAGTTAAACAACCTAAGAGTGAGACAAAGACTTCCAGAGAAGAGTTTCTTATGTATTTTTGCGGCAACCCTTCGCCTAATTAATTGCAAATCAATTATCAAGTGTCGAACAAATCGATTAAGCGGTTGTTCTAGGTCATCGTGTGATATGCAAATTGGTTGGTAGTTCCGAAAACCCAAAACCAAATCAATTACCATACTAAAAACCTACGGCTGTGAGAAAGTCGGACCGGTATGGGGCATCTATAGTACATAATACGTATATATTGTAGGTGGATCGGAAGGAGGGAGCAAAAGGTTGGGATGGTAGGAAGGAAATCGGTTATGCCCAGACACACTAATCAAAATTCACCGCAGAACCCAATTTTGTACGACAGTGTTCATTTTCAAAGGGGATCGAGGGGACGAGGTATAGGGTTGTGTGGCAACTCTATATGGCTCCATTATGTGGCCCACTTGGGTGCTGGGGTGCTGGTATGTTGAACGGCCTTAAATATTAAGCAAGTTGCCAAAAAGGGAAGAAAATTACAGACACTGATAGAAATGGGGAGTTTGTTTTAATTCATAATTTGTACTAATACCCGGTACTTGAAAGTAAAGACTCCCTGGAGCTCAAAACGAACTTTCTTTTGGCTTTAAAATGTTTCTGGAATACTTTCGGCTAGTTTTTTTCGAGTGCATGTGTTGCGAGGTGACGTGGCAGTGGGCGGGAATGATGGTAACCGCAACATTTTAGTTGCATTTGCGACGCTCACCGCAAGAGGCAACGCCACAAGGACCAAGGACATTTACCTAAATTAAAGCTAATGAATTGCCTCTTCGCACAGTTTCCAGTGCCTCCCACTCCCCCCCCACTATGCCCAGTATTTCTGCCCTCCCTATCTGGCCACGCCTACATCTGCCCGCAGTAACCACACCCACACCGCCTACCGCCTACTAGCCCATGGCCCGCAGTGCAGCCACTTTGCTGTCTGCTTTAATTTGCATTGCACTTGTGTATGTTTACATTTTTTATTTCATTCATTTCCATTCTTGTAGCGCCTCCTCGCCATCTATTTTTTAGAGACTCCCCACCCACTCCCCATCGCATCCCATTTATATTATATATTTCCTTTCTCTCTACTCTATTTTTTTACTGCTGCGGCTTTATTTTAATGAATAAGTGCATTAAATGGCCATGAGGGGCCAGAAACGGAACGGAAACGGACATGGCAAATGACTGAATGGATCCTGAGCCTTAGAAGGACACACACTTTTCCGGAACAGAATGGCGTTTCGATGGAAAACTTGATAGTTTTTGAAGAATTCTTTAGAAAGCGGAGAGAGTTTCTTGACAATGTGATACTTGGTACTTAGAAAGTGTAGAATGTATTGCTGTGATACCCGGTACTCATCTCTTAAGACCTCTAAAACCTAAGAAACAAAAGCAACTAGTTGCTGTTTTAGGTGAATGTGTGGCTTGCTTTTTTTGACCCACTGTGCAATGAACCGAGTGGCACAAATAATTGCCTTAAATTAGCGCTGTTCTGCTGTTTACAACGAAATAAAAATAATAAAGAACAAAAGGATGCTGCCAGTCGCCAGTTTCCAGTTGCCAGTTGCCAGTTGCCTGTTGCCTTTGCCGAGTTGCAAGTTGTAAGTTTCTGTGCCTCATCCGATTCAAAATGTGATTCAGAATCCGAATCCGAATCAGAATCAGAAACAGCATCAACATCAGTGGCAGTGGCAGTGCCTCGTTACAAGTACTTTATGCAGTAATTGCAGCACTTGTCCGGACTGCTTCTGCAATTCAAGTGCAATTCTTTTTCGCTAATGAAAAGCGCAGCGAACAAATATACAAAATATATATATATATAGATATATATAAAACGTCGTGGAAAATGGAATAAACTTATCTCCAGCCAGGCAGAGGAGAAGCAAAATGCCAGAGACTACAAATGGCTAAAAAATTATTCAAGTGAAAGTACAATAAAAATGGATTTGTTTAAGACCTTTAAAGTGGCTAAAAGATATAGAAATGCATTAAATTAATACAAGTTTTTGGGTCCTAGAATGCTGAGAGCTAAGAGATGAAAGCTGAGAGTTTTCCTGCCACACAAAAAAAAAAAGGAGAAAAGATGCAACAAGGCCGCTTTGGGGCAGCGACAAAAAATTGTAAACACTTATTTACTGTCCATTTCCGTTGGCTTTTGATGGGCTTGCAGCTTACAACTTGCAACATGCCTTGTGGCAGCATTTCCATTTCCATTTGTATTTGTATTTTTATTTTAAGTCATTTTTTATTCAACTCAAAGCAGCTCTTTCTCCGGGGGCCCAACACCTTTTCGTGTTTTATTTTTAGAGTTGCAATTATTTAGAGTCTGAAACTATTCGAATTTATTATTTTACATTGTTTACTTAAGCCACGAAATACTTTTGAAACTATTTTCTGTTAGCTGTTAGCTGGCTTAAATATTTGCATAATTAAACACGTTTTATGGCAACATTTTAGCAAGTAAATATGCCATTTATTATGTTTTTCATATTCAAATAGTTTCGCAAAGTCAACAGGCGGGTTTTTTATAAAAAGTAAATATTATTCTCGAGGTAGATGAAAACTATGAATTAGTTGGATAGTTTTTCTCCATTAATTCTATATTAATTGTAAGACTATTTTCCACAGATTTTTAAGAGCATTTCGTTGATTTTTCGGCATTTGTTTTCGACTATTTTGCAGACTCATCGTCTATCAATCAATTTGACGCTGTCATAGCAACTGTGCATCAGCAAAAAAAAACACGAAATAGAAATAAAAATAAAAAATAGAAATAGAAATAGAGGAGAGAAAACTTGTGCCGCTTTTCCACCAATTTTCCTGCCACCTCCTGGCAGGTCCTGGCAGCCTCCTGCCGGTTAGCAATTCTTCGGAGCGGTGTTGCGGCTTCTGCGGTTTAGTTTGATTTTTGGGCTGGGGATTCTATCTTGGCAAACTCACCCGAAAACGTGGTACTTGCCCCCAAATAGGGAACGTGTTTTTGCGACACAGTTCCGGCTTAGATTTGTTTTTTGGCTGAATTTCTGTTTCTAATTTTTCTGTTTTTTTTTTCTTTCACACACCAAAGAACGGTCAACCGCAGCCACACACGTCAAAAAATTAAACAATTACCAATAAATAATAATAGTAATTTTAATTATAAAAAAAAACACTAAGTTTTCACACGCGTTTTTTTCTGGTCATTAAGCGCAAAAAAGAATTGTATATTTCTGGATTTGGATTAATTATTTGGATTTTTATTCAGTGATTGAGAACTTGTTTTGTGATGTTTTGGTTGTCGTTTCAAAAATCTCGACAATGTTTTGGACAACTTGTCGCTGGAAATTCAACCGTCGCCTTGGCCCTGGACCGCAGCTGTTGGAAAACGCGCAAAGACTGATTTTCGGCAACTGCCGGCATCTGCGACCGATGCTCTGATTTTTCCGACTTTTCCCCCGAACTCGGGCATCCGACGACCGAACCCGAGCCCGAGCCCGAGCCAGCATCTCTGCAGCATCCCACGAAGCTGCAACTGTGCCGCTTGTTGCCGCAACATCGCTACATCTTCGGTGTCTTCGGTGGCCCCTCCATGTCATCGGCATTGGTCTTTTCCGGCCCGAGAGGAAAATTCCCGCTGCGGGGGCTGCCTTCGCGTACTATTTTTATGACCGACTCTGGCTCACGTGTGCTGTGTTAGGTCAGTGACGCTTCGGCTAAAGACGGAAGACTCTAGACTGGAGACCAGAGACCAGAGACACCAAGACTGAAGACAGCAAGATAGAAGACATTAAGTGTAGAGACACCAAGACAGAAGACTCTAAGACTAGAGACTCCAAGACTATAACCCCGTCTAGCTTTTTAATTTATATTTTTACGCTGCATTTCCACAGTACGCTGCCAGCCAGCAATAAAACCACAAAAAACAATCCCATATGAAAGATAATTATACAAAAATTAAAAATATAACCAAAGGGAGACTCTCTCCGAAGAAGAGACCAAAGTTTGAATACTCTTTGTTAGACCAAAAAGAATTATTTTCCACAAAAAAATGATCTTAAATAAGATTCCTCCATGAATAAGTTTCATTCCAGGTGAAAAAAAATTCCACCAATCAGAAGTCGAACTTTCACCTACAGAGTAACTGCGTATATTTTTATGAATTTTTTTAAGAAACACTCATTTTTTATTTCCATTTTGTATAGTATTTATCTTGAGGCTTTATGGCCCACAAATAACACTCCCGTCATGGCCAATCGGAAATGTTTTCCAAGACCTGTAATCCCTTCCAGGCAGTCGAAAAAAAGATAAACAAATTTTAAAAAAAACAAAAGACAAATTGTATGAAATATTAATTCAAAACCTTGACAAGTATAAACCATAATTCCCCTATAGTGGCTTATAAACCTGATTAGTTTTTGGCTATTGATACTTCTGAGAGTTCTCGCAGGTCCTTTGTGTTTGGAAATTATCATTGAAGCTCATTTATCGATGCCACAATACGGACATTGTCCCCTTTGTTTGGCTTTTCCAGTAACTCGGGTAAAAGTCCCAAAAGTGGTTAGCCAACTCAAGAGGGGGATGGGGAGGAGGAGCAGGGGAAAGGAGGTGGTTAGCACACACACTCACACTCAGTCTCACCCACACAAAGGCGACAAAAGATAAATCCTTGGCTCTGCTAACCAAACTTAATTATGTCGAGCATTAAAAATGCAACTGTCAAACCAAGGCAACATTAGGAGGTCTTCCCTGCCCCAGAAACCCCTCCTATTTTGGGGCACGCCCCTTCTGGAGTCCTTCCCCCGCCACAACCAGGGTTGCCTAAAAGTGTTTTTGGGGCATCTCCTTCCTCCTTCCTTCCTTCTCTTACAGAACAAAACAAAAAAAAAGGTAAAGAAAACTTAATTTTAAATAAAGTTCAATAACTATTAACAAGTTTTTTATTTACAGATTTAAGAAAATCATCTTTGTAATTTATAAAGAAGGAAAAAAGGATAAACCTTTCTTCTACCCATCAGATCACTCATACGCCCTGTTGGCCAAAATTATCCTGCCTCAGCTTTTGGCCAAAAAAATTCGGCTAACTGGGTCACAAGGATGGCCATTAATTTATAATAATTTCAACTAAGATTTCAGAATTTCTTTTGCAGCTTGCCGCAGCATTAGCCAATCTCGCTGTGTTTTGGCCTTAACAATTTTCCACACATTTTCCATTCATCATTGGCTATGACCCCGCCACCCTAGGGCCCTGTGGCCGCCCTCCCTTTTTCGGCCGCAATGCCACTGTCAGCGCCCGCAGAAGCAAAGTCAATTTCGCGCACTTTGCATGGCAGGAGGCAGTCGTCCTTCTCGCTGCCCCGTGGAAATCCCTTGGCAGGCTGTTTGAGTTTTCCCCAACCCTCCAACTCCCCAACCGACTGCATGCCGCCCTACCACTTTTCCACCCACTTTTCCACCCACTTTTCCACCCACTTTTCCGCCCACTTTTCCGCCCGCTTTGCCACAAGCCAGCATCAAATTTACAAGCGCAATGCATCAATCACAGGAGTGGCAAGAAAAGGGAAGAAAAACGGGAAAACGAGGAAAGAGTTTCCCGCAAGTCCATAAGGAAATTTTCATCAAAATTCGCACTGCCAGTGGCACCTAAAATGCATATATCTATCATCGAATATAAGATATGTTTTCCAATTTGACATTAAAATGGAATTTCTGAAAAATTCATCAATATATGACAAAAGGCGCGACTGAAGCGCGTTGAAAACTTGTTTCCAAAAAGGACAACAAGTCCTTCTGGGGGGATAATTTCCCCAGACAGATTCAGCTGCCAGAGGGAGAAGCGAACTCTCTCTCTCACTCTAAGATATTTCCCCGCTGAATTCTCTTTAAATAAAAACAGCAACCTCGACTAATTAATTAATCAAATAGTTATCATAATTTCCAGGACAAATCAAGGGTAAGAGGTTTTTAATTAGCCCAATAAAGGTCGCAGAAAATATTAATTAATATTTATTTAACTAGAGAAATCCAAGTAAGTTTTCGACTAAAATAAATTAATTTTAATAATAAACTATTTAAGATTTAGGGGATTATAAAAAAAATAAAAGAAACTCTTGGAACTTTTTCTGATATTTCCAGAGAAAATTGTATTATATTTTTTATAGTTTTTAATTTAAAATTTTTAAACTTAAAAATATTATTTAATGATTAATTTCTGACCAAATTCTGGCAATACAAGTGGCTCTGCAATGTTGCCAAGGAAATGTTTCTAAACCTTTCAGTTTCTGCGAAATTCAAGTTGCTGACAAAACCAGAACCCAGCTGAGAGAATTTCCCTGATTTGATGCTCGAAATAAGTCCCAGTTAACAAAACTTATTATAAATGAATTAAAACAACATTAAAAATATATAATAATATTTCATAAATCTTAAAAAAGGGTAACTAATAAACAGGCTAAAAAAAAATTACTCAAAAAAACTACTAATAAGTTTTATTTATGAAGCCAAGATTTCGAATATTATTCTCTTCAACCTTTCAAAATTATATTTATTTAGTTAGTTAGCTTAGTTTTTTAAGTAGTAGTTAGTTAGGAGTCTTATTAACTTTTTATCCTGACCTTTCACAAGGAATTTCTTTTGGTTTTGAACAGAAAAATAGAAAAGCCCATGGGAAATGGGTTGGGAAAACTAAAGGAAGGAAGGACCCCACGCGAATGGGTCTCGCAGAAGAAACCCAATTGCCTTTTTATTGATTTTGATTATATTTTTATATAAAAAAAATAACCACTACAGTTTAAAGTACATTTTGCATTAAGATTTCACATATTTTATACAAAAAGCACACCCTTAAACCTAATTTCAGCAAAGGTAAGTGATTTTTTGCATAAAATTTTACCTCAATAATGATTTATAATTAAGTAATTAACAAAAAACTATAAAAAATAAATATTTAAACCTTCTTCTATTCAAGTTTATAAGGCAAGTCTGTCCCTTCTTTACCTAAACTAAATGTTTTTCTCATTTCGATTAATTTTCAAGTTGTTTGGAAAAAAACGTTGCCTACTTTTTAGGGCTGTCGAGGATGTCCCTCCTTGTGTTTGGCGTCCTTGCCACTTTTTCGCTCCTTTTGCGAATCTGAGCCTCCTCCTAAACCACTCCCACTCTCAAAGTCGGCATGTGGTGCCAACAGTTTGTGGCTTTGTTTTGACTTTTATACTTAGTTTGTGTTTACTGCTGTGTTCGTTATATTTATTTGCTGGTGTTGCCACAAGCGGTACTTAAGTGTGTTTACATTCGGTTGTATTGGTGTGTGTTCATGTGTGTTGGTGTGTGTTGGCCACACTTTAACCGGATTATTAATGCTTGTCTAGCTGCCTCAAATTAATCAAGTTGACCATTCATTCATTCGAGGCCACAAGGAGCAGCAGGACGAAGACTTAATTAGACTTTAGTGCGGATAAATGCACTTCTATTCAAGAAAATGTGTTGAAAAGTTATCAAAAAATCTACTAAGAATGATAAAGGTAATAATTCTTATTCTTTGATTACTAATTTTTCAAGTTTCTTAACCATTTTTTTTAATAATATTTCTTAATAAACTTTAATTTTTCTCCCTGTGCATCTACTTAGTTGGAGAAAAATGCTCGTTTAGTCTTATGTGTTAGCCACGATTGCTTGATTCAATTCCGTGAACCTGCTTTGTTATGAGCCCTGTTAACCGCTCCTCTGATTGATGAAGGTCGCGCCATAATTCGTTTTGATTTATCGCCCACATTAGTGACATTGGAAATCGTCTGGCCCGCCATTAGGCAGCCCTTTGATGACTTACCATCAGCAAATAATCAACTTTTGTTTCTTTATCCGGTTAGAGGTTGGAGAAAGGTTTGGAAGAGGTTAGCGGAAAGGTTAAGGAAATTTGTCCTGGTTTTCTCCTTCCAAATTGATTCCATCAATGAGGAAAACGTGCAACTGGTTATATTTTAAGCTTCTTAAGCTTTGATTCAAGTTACCAAGTACCGGGTATTGTATATCAAGAACTAGAGTATGCAAACATCCTTTAAAGAATATTCCATTGTAAGTACCGGGTATTTTATACCATTCCCTGGACTTTTTCCTATTCCAAACAGACATTCTTCTGGGAAATCAACTAAAACGAAGCCATGTAATTGAAGTTAAGCAGCGATTTTTCGCGAATTTCGATCACGAAATGTCAACTGTCAGGATGCGGAATGTTCTCGCCCTCTCTCTCTCTCTCTGTCCCTGTCCCTGTCTCTGTCTCTATCTTTTCCTTTATCGTTGTCGGTTCCTGTCCGAAAATTTCTGTCTCTTCTGGTAAAAGCCCACCCGCGCCACTACCACCACGCTACCACGACCCCCTGCTTGTTTGCTTTGATAATCCGCACACAGCTTAGGACGCGCGGCGATGCGACGCGGATGTGGGTATGGAAACGGACGTTTTTTTGGCCAACGGGGTGTTTTTCACAAGGGTTTTCCGAGCAGATTTTAAAGGCCAATAGAAAGGGAATGTAGATGGAGTGCAGACGGCCGAGTAACTTTGTTTCACCTGCAAATATTTGCTTACAAGTAAAGTAAGCTTCACTTCCATTAGTTACCTGCAAAATCGAAATGAAGGCCCCTGGCCCAGGGAGGATCTCCTGGCGATGGCGATGGCTATGGCGGTGTCTCTGGGTCTCTGGGCTGGAAAAATTAAATTTCGGCCAATTTTCAGCGCATTTGCCAGCTGGTTTTCCAGCTACTTTTTTCGTCCTTCAACGAAGAAGAAGTAAAAAAAAAAGTGCCATCGTCCACAGACGTAACAATATTTGTTGTCACTTTTTTTAATACACTTTTTTTTTTTTTTGAAGCGAGACGCACAGAAAGTGAGCAAACAAGCGAATAAACAAGGGCGGCGAAAAGAAAATGGCAAGGGGGTTACAGGTTACAGGTGACATTCCGTTTGCCTCGAAATGAAATCATTTTCAGGTGTAAGGCGCTTTAAGCCATTTTGCGGCACCCTCGCTCGGTCAATGGCAACCAAATGGAAGGCGACAAATTTTTATTTTATTCGAGCTTGTTTGTCCTTGCCAAATAGTCGAGGGCCAACAGGCCAATTATTGTCACTGGAATCCCTCGGAAATCAATGCACAAACTTAACAAAGACAAAAAGTTTTCCAAAAATTTTGAATTTTATACTCAAAGCGAATATTTAAATACACTTACTATATATTCCAAGACGGGAGCTATTATTTGTTTAAATATTAAGAACCTTTTCGTCTCTTTAGTGCTTAAAACTTATTATTAAATACGAAACATCAATTTATTAATGAATGACACAATATTCTACACTAATTAAAATCCAATCTTGAAGCCTTAATATAGAATATTCAAAAGAATATTCAAACATTTAGTTCCCATCTATATTTTCGAGTGTTTTTTATTTACTTTAAATGCCTCTGCATAAATTTATGCCACTGCACCTGCTGCCCCAACAATGTTTTTTTTGAGGAAAATAAATATAAAATTATCCTCCCGAAAAGGACAAACCCCCGCCCATCAGCCATCAGTTAAAGTGAATTATGTGGCCCTGCCCCAGAAAATCACAAACAAAAAAAAAAAAAAACACACAACATAAATCGAAAAACTTTTCATTTCTATTAAATAATTTATTTTCAATTTCTTTTCATTCTCCGTCGTCTTCGAATTCAATTTAATTTATATGTCCAGAGTCTGGACTGAGTTTTTGGGGCTCATTTGAATTAAATTTACGAGTCTTAATGGGAGTCATGCGAACCTCCATTAATAAACACTTTCGAATTTATAGACTTTTGGCAAGAGTATTTTCGATAGAGAACTTTTAAAGTTCATATTCGACTTGAGAGTCGAGAGTCGAGCTCAAATCATTCTGAGTAGCCATCAATCAAAGGCAACTCACACATAATTCATTCACACTCCATCGGCGATAAACGTTTTGTGAGTCAAAGTCAATATTCAAAGGTATTCATGAATCCTGGGACTGCACTCACTCTGAACTCTGGACTCTGGACTGGCTCTGCCTCACGTGGCATTATGCAAATTTCTTGTAATGACCCCGGCTAAATGAGCACCTTCTGAATCGTAAATCTGTCAAGACTCTCTTTGAATCTCAATTTTTGTCCTGGCCAGTGGCTGTTTTCCAACACTGGCAGAAACAAATTATTACTCATACGTCGTGTTCTTCCGATTTTATAACTCATACGCACTGTTGTCGGCATAGTTTGTGGCATTTCTCGCAGTGCAGAGTTGAAACCCGTTCTGGGGAAACTTTACTGGCTCGGCGATCTGCTTACCTTTAATCTATTCTGTTCTCTTTGCCGCCTTGCTCTGCGCTGTGGCCGAGGATGTTATTGTTGCCACTTCCCCCGGCTGGCAATTGGGGCGTGGCAAGGCAGTGGCACTAGCAACTAGCAAGGACTCGAAAGGACTCGCAAGGAGTAGGTGTAGCAACCGCGGTTGGTTAGACGCACAACTGACCAGAAGCAAACAAACAAATAACAAACAGATACACACAACCCAACACAACACACCACACACACGTGCGTGCAAAACTCATACACCTGACGGATGATTCGGTTACGGTTTTGGTTACGGTTACGGCTACGGCTCAGGTCCGGATAGTTCTGCAAGCCGGAGTGGACTCCGGAGAGAGAGCCGGAGGAGCCGAGTTAAGGGGACCGGCAAGAGCACACAAAAGGCCTGTAATTGAGTGGAGAGCGGCGGCGGCGGTGGCGGGAAAACAGCGACTAAGCCCAAATTTTTGCACCCAACGACAAGCCCAACCCCAAGCCCCGGCCCAATACCGGGGTAATGCCACCAAAACGTAGCATATCTGCTCAGTCGTGACGAAACAAGCGCCAATTGAAAATGAAAATTGGAATTTCGTGCAAATATTTCCAATCCAATTTCAATTTTACATCACACAACACTTTTCCGATGCTTTTCCACTATCAATGGCTTTTTACAAAAAATGAATGCCCTTTAATATTGTTTGTTTCATCAATTAACTTGTATTTGCGGCACTTGAAACAAAAATAAGCAAGTTCTTTGGTAAAAATATATAACTTTTAGAATGCCGAATACCTTCTTGGCATCAAAACTCGATCACAAAGAACCCTCTAAAGCTAAAGTTTTTTCCCAGTGTAGATTTAGTTAGTCTCCTGCACTCATTCCTGTATTTTCCAAGTGGGAGGCGCCTGCAGGACTGACGCTCTGCTGCTCCAATGCTCCAATGCTCCAATTCATCATAATTAATGAGCCTGATTTGCAGGCTGACCTGCTGGTGCAGGTTCTGGGCCCTCGAATTTAGCCAGAAGCCAGCAGCATTTCATTGCAATTCGTAATTTTGTTGTTTTGCTCTTACCATTAGACAGAGATGGCAAACATTGACAGAGATAGCCATACTACAGATAGAGATAGCAATACTGGGCAGAGCTTCAATTTAATTTCGATTTGCATCGGGGCAGGCTCTGGCATTATTCTAATTCGCAATAAACTCGCTATTGCCTCCTCGCCCCCCAATCCCCACCCAATGCCATTCCGGAAAATGCAATTCCATTTTCCCCCAATTTTTCATCGGCATCGGCCCATTGCTAATCACATTGCACTCCAATCACTCACAAAGGATATTTTTATGCCGGATTTGGGCCTTTAATTTGGCTGATTTCTCAGTTTTCAATTAAGTTAACCAAATCTATGGAACTTGATTTCTGATAATTTGTGGCCAACTGTATTTCATTTCAAGAGAAGTCTCTGTCTCTGTCGCTATTGGTAGAATATTATTCAAATATTTGCTTTTATTTGTGCCAAAATCTGTGGAAAATTGCTTTTAGTTTTTATTTTTGAGGCCGAAAGGCCTGTCTGGGGTGAACCTTAACTCGCAGAAAAACTGTATTCTTGAGCAGCCATGCGATTGTCTTTGTCAGTCTTTTCAGTTCTGAGTTTTTATTTAATTTTTCTCACTTGCGATTTCATTGTTTCTTGTTTTTGTTTCGAGACGAAAAACAAAACTATGCCAGTTCTTTGTCAGTCAAAAAACATTAAATTCCCAGCCAATTTTCATTTATCATCCAGAGGGGGAGGGAATAATAATATTAATAAAAAAAAAAAAAAAAAGGGGAAAACTCTTGCCTTAGTTTCAGGCCAGACATGCATAAAATACTCATCCTGTCTGTCTGTCCGTCCGTCTCTCAGTCAAGCATCTGGCACCTGCAGACTCGAAAACGAAAACGACACCCAACCCCCAACACTCAACACTCAACACTCAACGCCTGCGATAGATATTTGCATACATTTGCCAAAAACTTTTATTCGCATTCATTCACCGAACCAACTCGGCCATGGATCTCTCCCTAAAAAATACTTTTCCCATTTCTTCTTCTGCTGCCGCTGCTGCTGCTGCTGCTGCTGCTGCTGCTTCTTCTTGCTGCCAGGACTATTGTCCTGCCGCCTACCGCCTGAAAAGAGTGGGTGTGGCTATAACTTTCGCTGCAGTTTAGCTGTGACGCTTCTCTTTGTTAGTGAATTTAATTAAATTTACCGAAAATTTACATATTTATTGGTTTAAATGGCAAACAAATTTCTGCCTTTTCATCGCAAAACAGTGAGAAAACCAAAATTAATTATAAATATATGTGTTTTATATAAAAAATTGATGTTTTATAATCAGAATAATATTTGGAACTTAGAAAGTTACAAATTACAATTTGCAAACTATTTTTTCCATTTTTTTTGCACGCACTTATATCCCTTTGGAAAAGCCAATGTATGCTGAATGTTGAATATTCATAAAAAAAAATATGTAAAAAAAAAGAATTAAAATAAAAAACAAACTTCCTGTGACTTAGTGTGGGTGGGTTTGAAAGTTTTTGGAGAGAAAACCCACTCGTTCCCAGGCGAAGGGAAATTTTTGTGGAGTTTTCAAAGCAAACGAAAAATGCACATAATTCCAATGGAAACAAAATGGAAATTCGTCAGTAAATTCATTTACAATTCACAAATTAAATCAACAAAATAGTGAAAACTAAAAAATAATTGTATTTACAAGCTTGTATTTAATCAGAAAACGTGTCAGATTAATAAGTTTTTTCCAAAGAATTCTTGGAATACTCTGGTTTTTTTTTTTACAAATATTTAACTCAAAGAGCAAACAAAATCAGCCAATAATCTGATAAAATCTGACAATTTAGTTAACAACACAAAATCCTCTATTAATACAAGTTTTGTTGACATTTCAACTGAAAGGAAAAGTTCATTTAACTTGGAGTTTGGTAAAAAAAAAAAAGACCTTTAAAAGACCTGTTTCTGTGTTCTGTTCCAGATTTTTCTATTTAAAAACCACAAAATACTTGTGTTTCTTTATTTTAACTCAAAAATGTCTTCATTTGAAACTTAATTAATTTTTGTATATTTAATTTAGCCTCCTGCAAGTTATAGAGAACGAATAAAAATTCGAGCAACTGGTTTTTGGTTCCCAGAATGTCTCAGACATCTTGATAAATTGTGACAATTATTTTTTGTACAAGTATTTACCCTTCACTGGTTTTGGAGTCACGTTTGGGGTTTAATGGAGAAAAACTCTCTAGAATTTTTGATCAACCTTCTGGTAGATGCGATAACGGTTTAACGGTTCTGTGATTAGAATTCAATTAAGATGCGGAATGGACAACGTCAATCGTCAGACACACAAGGCCTTTTTTTTTAATCATTTACGGGCCTCAGGCATTATGCATATGGATGGTTCGGGCCCGGCAGTACCAGTAGTACCACTCAGCATAATCCGACAGCCAATATGCATAATTTTAATTCCAATTTCAAGTCGGTTTTGGTTTCGGTTTCGAGTCAAAATCGAAGTCGAAGTCGAAGTCGAAGTCTGGCTCATTGAAATGCGCACGCATGCCCAGTCGGTGTCTTCCACAAAACAACAAGAAATTAAATGTTTGAATAATAACAAAAAAAGAGGAAAACCGGCTTTATATCGAACTCACTCGATTCCACTCGAATCCGATCCACTCTTCGGGCTACTCGAATCGACTCGAAATCGCTTCGAATAAAGCCGGTTAAAATGAAAGTGAATTTGAGTTGATTTGCCGAAGGGGCCCTCACCCACAAAGCTCTCTTTGCCGCCGAGATCAGTGTTGTAATTATTGTTAAAAAATAGCTAAATATATATTATTTTGAAACATAAAAAAGAATTACAGAAGTTACACAAAACAAATAAAGATTTTCTTGCTTTTTTAAAGGATTTTTGGGTGGTTTTTATAGATTCTTTAGTTGCTTTTAGATGGATTTCAAGAAGATAAACATAAATAATCCACTAAATAAATGAGTTTTTTATCTAAAATGTACTTCAAAGTAAATAGCTTGTAGGTCTCTTTAATAAGAAAAAACATATAAAAATCAGGCATACATTAGTTTTTGGTATTAAATTTTTCTGAAAAAGCTTTAAGACCCGAAATTATAGGTTTTCCCTTCATAAAATTCAAAAGATTCGAACTAACCTTTAATTACTAATTTATTTAATAATCTTTCCAACTAATTTTATACTTTTTTAAACACTTTTCATGGATATCTTTCCTAAAAACTTGGCCTTAACTTGGCTTTGAGTTTCTTGCAGCTCTGAGCCCTGTCTTCGGGCGCCTTTGAGCCAACCACTCGGCCTCTGAGCTCGGCCGGCTTTGAGCTTGGCCAACTGGATGAGTCTCCCGACTTGGCTTCTTGCAATTTCTTGGCCAGGTTTTCGATCAGTTGGCGTTTTGCATTTGGGCGCTGCGGACGTCTCGCTCTCTCACTCTCTCTCCTTCGCTCACGCCGGTCCCGATCGCCGCCGTTCTCGTCGTCCCTCTCGTTCCGGAATCGGGCCATATATATATATATATATATAATTATATATATATCTATATATCGATTGTACTTTCGAACCCTTCTAGAATCGGTGTGGAAGCTTCAAGATGTTGCAACAGTGCCTCGCAGCAGTGCTGCTAATCGTGGCTTGTGTAAATGGTAAGTTCCTGGCCAGAAAAGCGAAAAACGTTTCCGCATTCGTTGTATTCCATAATATATAATATATATAATATATCCATAAACACACCTCTATATATGATATACCATATACCATTATTTTTTTTTTATAATTTTTTGTTTTTGTGCTTTGAGTGCGAGTGGAAAAAAAAAAGGAAATGAAATGCCTCAAGAAATGTGTTGACGTTGTCAATTGGAAAAATATATATAAAGTTTTATATATATTTCTTTGTCTATATAGTTAGAGTCTCTTCCTGAGTGTTTGTTTGTGCATTGCAAATCCAAAAAAAAATGAAAAAAAAAACCGAAAGAAAAATGAATAACTGAAAATTGAAAACTGGGAACTGACAAAAAAAAAACTTCCTGTACGAATTAGGTAACATTGGTAACAGCGGTTTTTCCAACTGGTTTTTCCCTTGACTGCAAGGTCAGCCTCCATCCTGGCTCGGATGGTAAGGAAAATAGAAAAAAAAACTGACAAAAAAGAAACTGGTTAGCATCCAGATCCAGTTTTCTGGCCACTCTTCCCCGTTACGTAATAAAAGTCTCTGTGTCCGTCATTTGCCAACTGCCGAACTGACCTCCAACTTGATTAGCGGCAGTTTTTGCAGCTCTCACTTGGCTTAGTCGCTGATGCTAATTAAAAATTCAGACAGAAAGACGGCCAACAAGCAGCATACATTTACATACAGTGAGAGAAATGGGAGAGGTTTACTAAAGTATCAGTTAAGGGACAAAGAAAAGCTGGAATTTGAAAGCTAACTTACTTAATGGGATTTGGATTCAATAAAATAATAAAATAAAAGAGGTTTGGGTCTGAAAATATACAGTTTCTTCCTGAAACAAAGAGTAACTAGTAACCATTAACTAGTAACGAGTAACGAGTAACTTGTAGCGAGTAACTAGTGTCTTTTTCAATATCTTCAACAAACTTTTTTCTCTATGTATTTTTCTAATCGGAATTCATATCGGAAATATCTGTCATGGCTGAATATTCATGAATATGCAAATGTCAAGAAGATTTTTGTTACTCTGTTGTTGCTGTTATTTTTTTTTTTGGATTCGATTTTCAAAAGCGGATTCTTCAACGCTTTTGACTTAATTAATTTTCTTGACAGACTCATTTTCGGATCATTAAAAACGGTTTTTCTGAAGTTTATATGTCATTATCGCAGCATCACGATCATTTGTAAAAATTTCTTCTTTCGTTTCGTTTTTTGTTTTTTTTTTCGATTTCACTTTCTTTTGTGCTCGGAGGCCCCCCTCTGGGTGAAAAACTTGTTTTCAATAAAATAAGAAAAAAAATACCCAAAAAACGGTGCATATTGCATGAATTATGTAAACGGACAGAGTAAAAACTTAAATGTAAATTGTAAATTGCCACTGACACCGTAACAACAATAACGGGAATTTCGAATTCGAATGCCAATCGATAATACACCAATACACCAAAAAAAAAAAAATACCTCCAACCAAAAAAAAAAACCAAAAAAATAAAACAATCGATGGAAAGGGAAATTGGAAGCTAAGAGCTGAGCTTCATTTATCCAACTTGATTGTGTCTGTGATTTAAGTTTTTATTTTTATTTTTATTATTATTTTTATTGATTTTTTTGCCCACTCTCGTATTGTAAAGCATATCTTTCATCAAAGTATTGCATAATTGCTTTCACTGAGTTTTTTTTTGGAAAACATCTATCAATATTTTTCAGGAGGTAAAAAACGCTTCAAGTTGCAAGGGAATTTTTATCCTTTTTTTTGTATGTTTTGTGAAATCCTTTTGAAAAGAAGAGAGTTTATTGAAAAGGTTTTTCATAAATACAAAATAAAATGTTTCCCTCTTGTGTTGATTTTCAACGCTTTTTTAGGGATTCCGACT
Source organism: Drosophila vallismaia (assembly GCA_035047325.1). Classification (NCBI taxonomy): domain Eukaryota; kingdom Metazoa; phylum Arthropoda; class Insecta; order Diptera; family Drosophilidae; genus Drosophila; species Drosophila vallismaia. Next base: position 4,745,107 of record JAWNPU010000025.1, on the reverse strand, counting down.
CCGACTTGAGGTTGAAGAATTTCCCCTTATTTTTATGGCAGTGTTGTAAAGAGAACTAAATAAACTTAATTTTAAAATACATTTAACGGTAAAGGATAACGGCGAAGCACATTATCCTTTTAAACGCAAATTTGTTGATAAAAAAAAGCAAGTGGCTTTGGCCATTACAAACTCGAAAAGTGAGCACTGAGGTTTATTTTTTTATGATATTTTTTTTTTTATACTGGCTCTCCTTGTCCCTGTCCCTGTCGCACCATGGCCTGCTGTCTCGCTCTCTCTGGGGCTAACCAAATCGGCATTATTTACAATTTAAGTGTTGTAAATGCAGAAAAGCAGGGAATGAAACAGAAGTACAGAAATGCCACAATGTTGCAAAGGGTGGCGACAAAAAAAAAAAAAAAACAGTTAAGCTGCTTAACACACACACACACACATACACACAGTACCAATACACACAAACAAACACAACAAACACACACGTGAAAAATGAGGCGCAAAGCAGCCACAGAAATGCGTGAAAAATTACTTGAAAATGCCAGCGGATAAACAAGAGCAATAACTGTTGCAAAAGAACGAGACAAAAGCAAAGACATATAGTGGGTGGACCACGCCCCCATTGCCTCCACCTCCCAAAAAAAAAAAAAAAAAAAATGGCGGGGAATGCGTAATGTGTTAAATGAATTCCCGCACAGATGTATGTAAAAATATTTTGTATATATTTCTGCGAATGAAATTGAATGGAAGTGTGTCAGAAAGGCAGAAAAAAAAACGCCAATTTAAAACTAGGCCGAAAAAAAAGCTTAAATAAAATAGAATCTTAAGCTTAAATAAAATAGAATCTTAAGCTTAAATAAAATAGAATCTTAAGCTTAAATAAAGTAGAATCTTAAGCTTAAATAAAGCCTTTACTCATTTTGTTAAGTGATTTGTTTTTTGGAATATCCTTTGTCTTATATAACTTGATGAAAGGACTTCCTAATGGGAGGAAAATCTTTCGTTTGAGGGGTTAAATCTTTAATAAAAAAAACACGTTAATGTATTTAAACACTTGTGCAAGTCTTAAATGAATTATGATGAGCCAATGAATATTTTTTCCTTGAAATTTTGTATTTATTTTCTGAAGCACATTCTGGAGCAATTTCTGTGCGAAAAAAAAAACAGGGAAAAGGGCGAAAAATAAATCCTTTTGAACGTTACGGTTGCCGGCTTATTATTAATTATTATTTTCCGCATTGGAAATTTCTTAATTAAGGGAACATCGAAAAGAAGGAGAACTTCTTCTTCTCCGTCATAATTGTCCTTATGACCTTTAAATAAATGTGCAATAAATGTATTATTATTTTTCGTTGCGTTTTTTTTTATCGCTGGCAACGGGGGAAAAAGTTAAAGATGGAAAGGCAATTCCCTTGAATTGAACTCCTTTGGCTATCAGTGGCGGGCGGAGATAGTGAGGGAGGGGGTTGTAAGCCGCTTAAAGGACATTGCCTCATTAGCCGTGAAAGTCCTGTCTCTCTTCTAGGAGACTGGGACTAGGAAGTAGGAACTATGGACTGGTTAATAAATATTAATTAGCCATAATAATTAAATGTTGCTTTTTTCCCTCCACAAAGCTTCTGTGTTATTATTTTTTGCTATTGTTTGTATTACACATTCCATTTAAATTAACTGATATTTTGTTTTTTTTTTTTTTTTGTCATCCGGTTGGCCGCATTTAATGTATTTTTATACAAAAGCCGTCATAAATTGGCCAAAATATAACACTTCAATATTTGTTGCAAATTAATATGCAAACAAAAAAGGCGAAAATATTTGGCATTTGTTTGACCAAAATCTCTGAGTTAGCCACTTAATGTTAATCGATACAAAAAATAGCAAAAAAAAAAATTGAAAGGTAAAAACTGAAAAAAAAAATGAAATATCAAATAAAAATGTTTGGCGAATCGGTGGGGGAAATGTTTACAGAGGTTTTTAACCTTTTCGTGTCATTGTTTATGATATTTTTTAGACCACAAAAATTTGTATTTATTTTATTCCCAAACAAGCGGCAACTCTGCGTATGCGTAATGCGTAATGCGTATTTCGTATTTGGGTTTTGCGTTTGTTTTATTTCATTTTTGGTCTAAGCTATCACTTAATTGCCGTTTTCGTTGCCTGGCAACAATGAAAAATCATAAAACTGCCAAATAATTATAATTATTAATATTATCATGATGCTTTCGCTGCACATGCCATGCTGCCACACCACGCCGCGTTTAGCCGCGTCTACGTAATGCAATTGTGTTCAATAATAGTTTTCATTTAATTAACATTTAGCACAAAATGCATCGGCTTTATGAATAATTTTATAGGAATCCGGACCCGGACACATTACCGGTTCGCATAATTAAAAACTCCCCGATATCTCATCGATTTCGTTATAATTTCGCTTCGAATTGATTTCGGAAACAGGAACATTTCGCGGCAATGGCAAGGCGATTAGAGTGGATTTTTGTGAGTTAATCTAATGCTGTTAGTCAATTTATATTCATTAGAGTTTAACTCGTCCTAAGCCGTACCCGAAATAACAAAAATAAACACACCATTCCTCAGAGCTCCTTGTTGAAGTCGCAATTTTGAAATATTTTCATTAATTAGGTTTTACAATAAATACAAAATTCAATTTTTTCCACCCATTTTATTTATTTATTTATGGCTGTTTGTTTGCTTTCGTTTTTGCTTTTGTATTTTATGGCTTTTGTTTGGCTGTTGTTAGTTGATCAAATGTAAATCGACATTTAATTATAACTTATCTACTATTTATTTATTTATTTATTTGTTTGTTTCACTCGCTTATCGGCGTCGGGGTCGGGAGCTCCCTCTTGTGGCTTTTTGCAAATGTCAAACCGCCAAGCCTTTTAAGCTACGATTTGGCTTAAAATCGTGAAATAAAAAACCGACTGCCCCTTCGCACGAGACCATCATAAATATACATTAAGCGATTATAATTTATATTTATCCTCCAGGTCGCTTGCCGCAAAATATATATACTCGTACGAATATGTTTATAAATCTGTTGTGTTACATGTGTACGGGGGGGGTGTACTCGTATACGATGCATTCATAAAGTATTGTGTCTATTATGCAATTAATTGCCGGATATTTAAATTCCATGCACAACTTAACTCTATAAAGAAGTTAATACTAGTGGTTTATGAATTGGATGGATTACCGCAGCAAATTTGCATGAGTTCGTTATGTCGAAATGTGATTTATAAATAAAAATTCATTTTTAAATGCGGAATGCGATGCTCTGATTGAAGAATTTCGTATTTAAAAGGCGGGATATCTGTATTTAGTTTGCCCAAGTACCGGGTATTTATAGCTTGGCCAAACTTTTAACTAACTGAATCCCAAATCTTCCTCTCTCATAGGCCAAGGTAAGGAGAAGGAGGAGTTCCAATGCCCCTCACACATCGCCAATGGCAACTATGCCGATCCTGCGACCTGCCGCCGCTTCTACCAGGTAACTTATTACACCAATTTTCAAGGATTTATGCAATTTATGACACTCTTAAACGTTTACCCTTCTCCACCCCCCCCCCTCCCTAAATACAGTGCGTCGACGGATATCCTTATTTGAACCGCTGCCCGTCCGGACTCTACTTCGACGACGTTCAAAAGTTCTGCACTTTTAAGGACGAGGCCAAGTGCGGTCCGTTAGCAACAAGTAAGTGATTAGTGCAAGTCCCTAAAATTCCAGTCACTATCTGTCTCTCTTGCAACTGCAAGTGCAACATAAATCAGAGAAGAAGCACAAAGACCCACAACCCACGACCCACGACCTACGACCGACAACCCAAGAAACGGAGTAAAAACTTTAAGTGCTCTCTAAGTGTGGCCAACATTTCTTTTGCAAAAGGATATTTCCAACCTCGTCCACCTCCTCGTTTTTTTTTTCCCAAGTTTTTGCCCTTCCAAATGTCTTTGGCTTCGGAAATTTAACAGAAAACATACACAGAAGAGGGTTATGGAGGCCAAATAATTTAAGCCATCTCTACGGATGTTTTGCATTAGAAAGCAATTTGAAGTAAATGTCTCATAATTCATTTATGGCCACACAATTCGATGCTTTGTGCCAAAAGCAAAAACCCAGACTCAGGCCCATCCTGCACCCAAAATCCAAATCGAAATCAAACTAAAAATCGAAATTCCATTGCTCCAACATTGTTCGCTCTATTGACTTTCCCTGTCCCCGCCTTAAAAAAAAAGGACCACCTTGCCTGCTGGCTAAAAACGGGGCGTGGCCCAATGGGCTGAGCCATTGCCAAGATGAATGCCAAGTGCTTAGAAGCCACCCAACTCCACACCCAAACTGTGCACACACACACTTCATGCCACGACATTGAGTGCACTTCAAATGGGGCACAAACGCGACCGCTTAAGAATAACCAAGTCTATCTTTCGTCTCGTCTTCTAGCTGGCTTGTAAGCCCCCTTTTGTGAGGTCCTTGCAGCCTTTCCCTTACTTCCTTACTCCCTTACACCCTTACACCCTCATTCCCTTAGTCCTTTTCCATGTGTGTATGCGAACCATTAAAGCTTACATTTACGATTTAGATTTCAGTTTCAGACTCGGACTTTTGCATTGCCTTCGCTCACCTACAGAGTTGCACAGCATTTTACTGCCGCCTTTCTTTCACTTATTCTACACAGAAAGAAAATGTTAGAATATATATTTTAGGAAACTAGAAAACCCATAGAAAAGGGTCCTTTGGGATGGTATCTCTGCCATATCTCAGTCAATTCCTATCCCATTCTAAAAAGGAATACCATTCTGGATTCGTAATTCGATTCTCTACAAAAATCAATGCATCAAAACCTTCGATCGAAATATTTTTTCGATTTTTTGCAAATTTTTCTGATGGATCCCCTTGAAAAATCTGAAAATCCAGAAAAATCACTTTTGGCCCCTTTCGATGGCCATATCTTTGGCAGTTTTCATCCGATTTTTAAGCAAAGTATAGATTCTGAATCTTTATTCAATTCCCTATAAATCTGCCTCAAAATCCTGACACAAAATATTTTTTCGATTTTTTTCAAATTTTTCTGATGGATCCCCTTGAAAAATGTGAAAATCCAGAAAAATCATTTTTCGCTCCTTTCGATGGCCATATCTTTGGCAGTTTTCATCCGATCCTTGAACAAAGTATAGATTTGGAATCTTTATTCAATTCCCTATAAATCTGCATCGAAATCCTGACACAAAATATTTTTTCGATTTTTTTCAAATTTTTCTGATGGATCCCCTCAAAAAATGTGAAAATCGAGAAAAATCACTTTTCGCCTCTTTCGAAGGCCATATCTTTGGCAGTTTTCATCCGATTTTTAAGCAAAGTATAGATTCTGAATCTTGAATCAATTCTCTATAAATCTGCATTAAAATCCTGACACAAAATATTTTTACGATTTTTTCAAATTTTTCTGATGGATCCCCTCAAAAAATATGAAAATCGAGAAAATCACTTTTCGCCCCTTTCGATGGCCATATCTTTGGCAGTTTTCATCCGATCCGTAAGCAAAGTATAGATTTAGAATCTTAGATGATAGAAATTTTAATTAATTATTTTATTTTAAAATTATAAGAAGAAGAAAAAAAGTTGATGGAAAAATTTTCTCCTTAAACGAGCTTCCTTATATAGGCCCCGGGCCAGAACTGGTTGCGAATTATACAAATTTTATTTCAAATCATGTCTCTTCAAGTCTTGAACTTCACTTCCAAGGGGTTTTTTTTGGCTTTCCGTGACTCCTTCTATGAAATATCCTGCATCCTGGCCAGGAATACCAAAGGACAAGATTTTATTTTCCACTAAAAACATGGATAAGAGGTAGAATTACTAGAAGAACAATGGATTCTATGGGTCTTTTATTCTTTTTCAATTAGAAAAAGTTATCCAAGGAAATTTTAAACATTTTTATGGTTTAATATTATAAATAATATATATATAAAGCCTTGATTACGTTTAAAAACTAAAAAAAAACACAAAAAAGCAATAAAAACAAAAAAAAAATTTTTGAAGAAGAAGAAAAAAGTAAAATTTTTCCATGAAGCGAGCCTCCTTATATAGTCGCTGGCAGAACTGGTTGCGAATTATAAAAATGACGTCACAGATGCTATCTCCTCAAAGTTGGAAATTCTTTTCCAAAGGACTTCCTATAGCTTTGTGAGGGTCCTTCTATGCATTATCCTGCATCCTGTCCAAGGATACCAAAGGATTTATTTATTTCTTTTCCGAAGAAGAAATTTTTAGTTTTTCACAAAAATCATAACTGATGAAAGAAAGTCTTTTGAAGCTTGGTTTCTCCAGCTCTATATCCTTGATTTGTATATTTTGAGTCTTCTTCTATGCATGATTCAATTCAAAATCTTTATTCAATTCCCTATAAATCTGCATCAAAATCCTGGCACAAAATATTTTTTCGATTTTTTTCAAATTTTTCTGATGGATCCCCTTGAAAAATGTGAAAATCGAGAAAAAACACTTTTGGCCCCTTTCGATGGCCATATCTTTGGCAGTTTTCATCCGATCCTTTAACAAAGTATAGATTTGGAATCTTGGACTAATTCCCTTCCAATCTAAATCAAAACCTTGGAACAAAATATTTTTTCGATTTTTTTCAAATTTTTCTGATGGACCCCTTTCAGAAATTGAAGCAATCCGGGAATACTCCTATGGGGAAGGCTATATCTCGGCCAAATTGGAAATTCCTTCTAAAAACTTATGCATAAATATGAAAGATAAGGTTTTTCGTCGAGTGTAGTCACCGAAAAGGCCAAAATTCAACAGGAACGGGCAAGAATTAAATGCACAAATACTATTAAAAGGGGAGGGACGGGGTTTTGGGCGGCGAGGGGGTTAAGCGAAGAGGTGGACGTGGGGGACGGGAGTTTGGAAACACACACACTAAGACACCCAGGCACACACACAGTCGCAGACACACAATGTGACATATGGCACACATGCAAACACGCACTTTTGCAGTAGTTTCGCTTCCATTTCTAGTTTTTGGATGCGAAAAATAAAGGGTTATGGTAGGGGTAGAGGGTTACAGATTGGGGATGGGTATAGGGATAGTGATAGGGAATAGGGGCAGGGGTGAGGTAGCGGATCCTGGTTCCTGGTTTCTAGTTCCTGGTCGTTGGTCGGAAGGCAACCGCTTGGAAGAAAGCTGCGACAGCTAAAGCGTTTGGGGATTTGCGTAATACCGACTGGAATGTTGTCTCATATAAATAGCTGGGACTCACACTCCCCCATATATATTTTGGTACACTGAGGTTTAAGAAATTGCGAATTTATAATATATATATATTTTTTTTATATTTTATGGGAAAAAATTTGATGAAAAATCTATTTCAGTTTCAGTTCAGAAAATATTTTGTTAGAAAACCCTTTTTTTTCTGGATCTATTTTGTTGCCTTTAGTTGTATGCGTGAATTTGCCATTGTGTGTGTCTGTGTGTGCGTCATTTATGTTATTACTTTTCTTCAGCGCCACACACACACACACACACACACTTACACAGTCACACCCAAAAGTTCGCAGGACGAGGAGAAATATTGCAGCAGAGATTAGGTCAAAGCTCTGTGCATAAAATTTTTCCCATTTTCCAATTTTTTTCTCGCTTTTTTTTTGCTGACTCCAGATATGTATACAAAAAAAAAAGGTATATAGTTTTATGCTTGTATATATGTACATATCTGATACCCCAATTTTTTCCTTTGTCTTGCAACTATTGGTGTCCTTATTGTGGCAATTTGTTTGTTGCCCATTTGCTGCTTTGTTCAAGAAAGAAAAAAAATAGTTAGACATTGAAAAGTCTATGATTTAGAAGGTTTGGCAGTTAGAAGCATTCAAGGTAAATAAAATATTAAATACCCGCAACTATGTAATCATCCATCTTCATTTTGGGAATTGTCCGAAAGCCGAGAGTATTTCGCATCGCAATTAAATCCCACCTAGGAAAGCTCTCATCTGAAGGACACTGAAGGATACTTGGCCGGCATTTGTGCAGATGTATTCCATTATATAATTTAAGGCAATTTCATCAAAATGAGTGAAGCAAACTAACTGATTGCCTATAAACGTCTGGCACTTTAATTTCGTAGCCATCTGCCAACTAAGCCAGTCGAGGGATTAAAAGGCTTGCCAGCCGAAAGACTTCCTCTCCAACATCCTGCCACCCTCGGCAGGATCTACACCCATGACGCTTGCCTCAAATCTCGACTGACGAATTGCGTATACGCAACGTATACGAGTCTCAACTGAATTTGAAATTGTGACAGCAGCTTGTCCCCAGAATAAATAAGCAAAAACTCTCTTTTTACATTTTCCATGAGCTGTGGCGGCGGGATGTGTAGTTTTTTGTGAAGTGGGTGTGAAGCCCCAAAAAACATATCTATACAGAGTCAGACAATTTCCATTTCGATTTGATTCGGTCAAGATGAGAGGCAAATTAAAATATTTAAGCCATTGCGAAAGGCTTAAGGTAGCGCCATGAAGATGGATCTCGACTGCAAGTTGACAGTTTCGACCAGAAAAACCAAATTGACAAGCTGATTTTCTACTCGGAGCCACACACGCGTTACGTCGGGCTGATAGAATGCAAAGAAAAATGTTTCTTGCAGTGAATAGTTTTCAATTTCATAATTCACTGAGCACGCTCAATGACAGCATTTCAATATTGCTCACACACAACACCACCAACAAAATGTTGCAGAAATGTAACAAAAAATAATGTACTTGGATAGGGAATATTAAATACTCTTACAGGGTAGTATTATTAGTTCTTTAGGTTAGTTATTTTAATATAAAATATATTTGTAACCTTTTGTTTTAAACCCTTTTTGAAGTGTACAAAAATGTTGCTTCCCAAATATTACGTATACGCACCGATGTCCGTTTTCCTGGGACAAAGTTATTAAAATGGTTTATTACATATCAAATAATATAAATATTTATGGTTATTATAAAAAATATCCTTTTTCCCTATCTTTAAAACCCATTTTTTATAGTGTACAAAAATGTTGCTTCCCAAATATTACGTATACGCACCGATGTCCGTTTCTCTGGCACAAAATGTACAAGACAAAGTTACTAAAAGTGTTTATTACATTTTATTCAATAACTCAGTCCAAATTGTTGCCAAACAGTTAGAGGGAGACAACAAACACACATCCAGAGAGAGAGAGAGAGAGAGAGAGAAAGAACGATAGAGTGAGAGTTTCTTAAAGTTTTCTTGTTTTAAAATCCCCCGAAAAAAAAAAAAAACCGAAATAAAGGAGAAAACTTTGCTGCCCAAGAGAATTTATGTTGATTGCAATCCAGTCCTTCCATATTTGCCATATCAATGTATATATATTTTTGTATCCTGGCCAATTAATTGCCAAGCATTTCATTTTCATTGCCGTTATTTATGATGTGACCACAAATATATTTCAAAAGGCATTGATATGCCACAAGCATTTATTTTCCTTTTTGTCCTATCCGGGTTTTTTGTTTTTATTTATTTCACAATTTGTGCTGCACAAAATGCAATGATTTTCTATTTTGTAGCCACAACGAAATCTGATCGGATCGGATCGAATGGGATGGGAAATGTTATGTTAATATTGAAAAACTCTTCATTTATTTCTGTTCGTTGCGTCACTTGCGTCAAGCTACTTGTTTTCGCTCCTGTCTCTGTCCCCAATTGTCCTTTATATTTGCGTATATATATATATATATATATATACCAATATATATATTCTGTTTTTGAGTTTGTGAGTCTCTGGTAAATGGAAATGGAAATTTGCATAACATTGAGCTGTGTAATTAAATCCCAGTTAAGCATTGTCGAAGGGCTTATTCGAAATGAAAACTTCAATTCGACATTGTCGGGTTGTCTTTTCAACAGGCTTAAAAGCTATGAACCCAATAATCTTCCATCAAAGCAAGAAACTAAAAAAATTCAAATAGAAAATAGAAAATAGAAAATAGAGAATAGAAATGGAAATGAAAATGTTGATTAATGATGTGTTCCTTGGGGGGTTTTCTTTTCGAGTTTTTAAAGACATCTCGTTGGGTTTCTGTGTTGATAATTTAGTTAGAAATATGCTCGTTTCACCTTTAAGCGAATTTGTTTACTCAAAAAAGCAAAATGAAAACAAAAAGTCAAAAGGCCAAAAAAAGGCCAAAACAAGCCCCAAAAACAACTGATTGCCAATGACGAAGAAATCGAGACTTCGACAGCCTGGAGAGCCTGAGAGGCAGTAAAGAAAAAAGCAATTGAATTCGTTTGAGTTTTCGTTTTGTTTCGGTTCGAATGGCAATCACATTTACACAGAGAAAAACATTTTTATCAACGTTTTTAAAATGTTAAACTAATATAATGTTAAAAGACATGAAAAGAGAACTCTGTTTATAGTTTCTGATCTTTAAAATTTATTTAAAGTTTCGAATTTTTCCTTCTCTGCACTCCGCCACATATGCAAATAGCTTTTGACCCAAAGAAAGGCAACGAAATGGGGCTCAGGATTTGGCTTAAAGCTATTTGACTTACCACCTACACCACCCAGCACGCCCCCTCCAGCCTCTTCAGCCTCTCCAGCCCAGCGTTGTTAACTTTCTTTTAACTTGTTCCTTGCCACTCTCCGCCTTATTTATATTTACCCGGGCATTGTGCTACTTCTGATACTTGTTGACTTTCAAGTTTGGCCAAGAATTCCGGATTGGATCTCGCACGAAACGAAATAGACATTAAATAAAACCGAAAATCATTTTTTTCCCTATTATATTATACTTTTTGGTTTATTCTCAGCTCCTGCCCCTGCCACGGATGCACCCGCAGACACGGCGCAAAGATGCAACACGGAGGACTGCGCCCTGCCCTACTGTTTTTGCTCCAAGGACGGCACCCAGGTACCCGGAGACCTGGAGCCCGAGAAGGTGAGTTTGTAGCCGGAATTTTGGATTGGGGCTAGCTAGGGGGTGCTTTCATAGGGAAACCTATCGATGTCCTTTGGAAAATGGCTTGTATATGAAAAAAGTCAGTCGAAAAATTGGTTGAAAAGATTTGGAAAACTTTAATTATCTTCAAAAATTAAAAAACAGGATAATTTTTAATCTTTTTCCAGGGCATCCCTCATTCGTAATTAATTTAATGAAATAAACTTGCCACTTGTTTGCTTCATTTTTTACCCAAAACCCTCTACCCCCTGAGCACCTACTAGCACCCCTAGAAGAGAAGCTACCACCTACCCCCTGGTCCCCTCCATTTGCATTTAAGTGTTAATTTGCAGGACGATAAATTTCCAAGTGCATTGACAGCTTTTATTTTTACGACACGGAACTGGGGCTACGCCAGCTGTGGATTCCTGTGGATTGGAGGAGAGCTTTAGGAATGGAAATGGGAATGAGAATGGGATTGGGGATTGGGATTGGGATCTGGGATTGGGGAATGGGTATGCTACAGTTTCCAGAGAGCTGGATGCTGGATGAGAGAGCTACCATCGCCTCGTGGATTGTCCGATTTCGTCCTGGCTATAAATCTATGTATTTGCATTCGGTTTTGCTCTTATCGTCGCCTTCCATAAGGAAATTGTGCTCCTCTATATATATATATATATATATATTGTTGTTGTTTTTGTGTATCTTTATTGTTGTCAGGAGTGGTGTTGTTGTTATTATTGGTGTTCCTGTTGATTCGAATATCCTGTTTAATAACTTGGCTTTGTTTATTCGGCCAAGAGTTATGTTCGTTTTGCAATAAATAGTCTCAAGGGTTGCTCTTCTTTACGTTTTTTTATTTATTTATTTATATATTTATTTAACTAACTGACTTTTCCCCTGTTATTGTTTTCAAAGTGTTTTATTTGTTCAACGTTCACAAATGAAATGTTTTCCTCTGCTTTTATATCCTTTTTTTTTTTAAGTTTTGCGGAAGGCCTTTTGGCAAATTCATGATATATCTAAATTTTTTAGAACCTTTATCGTAAAATCTTGCCTTGGCTTTGGTGATTTCAAAAAATATTCCAAGAACATAAATCAGTGGAAAAAAACAACATAAACCGCACAAGTTACGAGCAAAACGGATGTTTACACACACACAAACAAACAAATCCACACCCACACATTTACATATGTGTGTGTAAGTATAGGGGAATGCATCAACACACACACACTTACAAACACACTCACACATAGACACTCAAACACAAACAAGGCAAGTGAGCCACTTAATTTCGAAATTGAAATGTACGTTTGTCCTTGCCATTCGCTTTGTCCTGTTTGTGTCTGTCAGTGTTAGTATGTGTGCGTGTGTGTTTGTGGGTGTGGGTGTATTAGTGCTTATTTAAGTATTATTAGCGCTTACATGTGTTCGCAGCAGCGGGCACAAAAATAATTGCATTTCCTAACTGAATTTGGATGCCCTTTGAGAGAGTCGAGCTCTGAGGAAAAGTTTACAAAATGTTGCCTACTTTTGAGGGTTTCTCAGCTTGTCAGTCTTTTTGCTTATTATCCTTTGGATTTTCTACCTTAGAAAGGAATCTACCAACTCTTTGTATTTCCCTAAAACCTTCCTTCAAAAGAGCATTCCATGTTCGCCGTTCGCATCCTCGAACAGATCCTTTGTTGTTGTGCGAGTGTGTTTGTATGATTTGATTGTTTGTGTGCGCGCTGGCATAATTATAATTAATATCATCTCAATTAACCGCTAACAAGCGGTTAATTTGTGCATGCCAAAAAGTGCCTTTGATTTCGGATCGCAAATCGCACATCGCACATCACGCATACGCCCTGTGTGTGTTTCGGAGCTTCTCGGCTGGCAGCAAATGCTTGGTTCATGGAATCCATTAAAGTATTTCCCTATAACTCACACCATTATCTCATCCATTCAGCTGTTTGATTCGGCATTTCTATTATCCGGCATTCCATTTGTATTCTCATGCTTGAAATAGCATCGAGTTCGATCTCGTCTTTCGTTATTATTTTTTTTTTAGAGCATGTTAGAACATTGACCAGCGTTAAGGTTAAGAATTGCATTTAAATAAACTACGCTTTTGCTCAATTTCAATGCGAATCGAATTTGATTTGCAGAAAATGAAACGAAAAGATGGCACAGTGTCAACAAAAAACTTTTTCTTCAAAGAGTAAAGAGTGGCTGGAGCTGGTGGAGCTGGTAGAGCTGGTGGAGCTGATGGAAGAAAAGTGGCATAGTGGGTGGTGCAATCAATGAGCCGCTCAATTGTCGCTGCGATTGAGCAACTGAGCTATGCAAATTTACCAGAAGCCTTGCCGGCAAACGACGAAGACGAAAACTTCTCAATTCGGAGAAAAGAAGGGGATTCTGGCCTCCCACGTTCTCCCTGGTAGGTGCTTATCAATTCGCAAACTCTCGGCTGCCATATTTGCCAAAAGACTAAAGTGCAAACTTGAGTCGCATTAGGGGAAAATTATCAACGCACACGGAAAAGTGCGGGAAGGCAAGAAAAAATAAGGGAATAATAATGGAACTACTTGCCAGGCAATTTAAAAATATAATTTATATTTAAATAAATAGGTTAATCATCGATATTTTGTCCTAAAAGTCGAATTAAGTTTAAAATGGTACAAAAACGCAGCCAAAAGTTGTAGAATGTATAAATCTTCCTTCATCACGTCTTCTATTCCTTTCAAGTCCATCCTTCAAACCAAATTCATTATAATTGCAATAATATTTTCGCCAAGGAGAATGGGAAACTTTTTGCAATCGTTTCGTCGCGGAAAATGCATCTTTCGAAAAATGCCTTTCAATATAAGTGCGAAGCGTAAGCCAAAAATAAATTCTATATAAAATATAGAAAATAGACTATATAGAGTATAGAAGGATAAAAAGGATAAACGAAGGATGCACCGTCGAATCGAAGTGCAAATTTCAATTGCAATCGAAAGGCGGCGGCGGCGGCTATCTAAGCCCGCAAAACTCTCAAGTGTTTCACGGCTCTGCATAATTTCGCCAGCTCTATTCGGTTTTGCCATTCGACCACATTAATATTGAATTTGTATAATAATCCTTTTTATGCAGCGAACAATGAGCTTTAAGTGCCACGTTCCTTGCCACCTTGCCACCTTACCACCTTGCCAAATCGGCAATCGTCTTCGTGCCACGAGGCTTTATGGCCAGCTTGGAAAGTGCATTTACCGATTTTGATTCAGTTTTTCCTTCACCATGGCCAGGGTGCTTGCCCCCGAAATGTTGCAGGTTCTGTTGCCGATACAGTTTTCGGTTGCCATATCTCATATCTTTGGGTTTTTGGCAATTTTGTAATGGAATCCGTTCGGCGGTGTTGTGTTTCGACTTTCGACTGTTATTGATGGTCAGACATATTTTGGAATTAATTTCCAGCCAGTAGCTAGCTAGCAAGTTGCCACCAACCACTTGCAACTTGCAACTTGCAACCAACCCACATGGCCACTAATTATGTTTAATGCTAAAGTTGCAAGTTTTAGCGAAAAAGCCGTGCGGGAATGCCATCCATCCACCACGGCGGTGGTGGTGGTGGTGGTGTTGGTGGGGCAAAGTGGTGTTGCAATCGGGTGGTTGTGTGTGTGTTGAAATGTGCAACCAGGCGCAACGCAGACAGGAAAAACAAACGCAAAATGCAAAACCTTCAATTAGAGCTGCTGCTTTTGGTGCTTTTGGTACTTTTGCTGCTGCGGCTTCCAATGCCATCGTATGCCCGGCTGATTTTGAGGTCGGCAATCCTCTAATTGGGCACAAACACCCCCCTCAATATCACCCACTCAAAGCCACCCACTCAAAACCACCCATCCACTCACTCACTCATCCACGAAGTCACGTTGCGACAATTTTTGTTTTTTCCATATTTATGGCTTTTTGCCAAAGGAAAAGACACATTATTCTCTTTCGAAATATCCGCTAAAAGTTAATGCTAATTAATTCTAATTAATATTCTTTTCATTGCAGATCCCGCAAATCATTTTGCTAACCTTTGATGGAGCCGTCAATCTGAATAACTACGATCATTATCAAAAGATTTTCAATGGCAAGCGCAAAAATCCCAACGGCTGCCTCATTCGTGGCACATTCTTCCTCTCACACGAATATAGGTGAGTTTTTCCATCACGAAAATATATATAATACATATATGTACGAGTAAATGGAAAATAGAAAACGTAAAATGGTAAAATCTCATGTTGGCAGTTCCGGTTGCAAATTGAAGTTTAATAAGCCAGTTGCCAGGATGACTGTACAAGCTGACACTTGACAATTGATGTGTTTCTCCAGCTAATTCCTGCTCCTACTGCTCCTGCTACTGTTCTGTTCTGTTCTGTTTCCTTGGGGGTGACAGCAATTTTCCAAATGCACATTATTTTGGCATTATAATATTAAGCATACGCCGGCAGGAGATGCAAGTTGGAACGACAAAGCGTCTCTCACTCTCTATACGCTCCACTCGACTCGAGCAATTTTCAAAGTTCTCAGGCCAGAAAGTCAAGCGTAGTCTGTTTGGCAGACAAAGTTTTTGTTCAAAATACTTGTCACATACTTACTTCGTATATAGATATAAGCAATACCTATATATGTATATAGAAATGTGTATATAGAAATACACACACACATTCGGTTGTCAGTCAAGTCGGGGGAGTCGGTGGGGTCTGTCCGCTCCGCTCTTCTAATTGTTGTTGATAAATTGGGGCTGACAAAGTTATGTCAACTGCAAAATGAATTTTCGCCAAAATATATGAACTACATTTTCACAGACTTATAAAAACGGTAGTCCTGTACACACACACACACATGCACATGCACATGCACGTTTACAGGGCAACAAAGTCGAGAACCAACAACAAAATGGAGTGAAAGAAAATGATGAGGGAAATACACATACTACCACACACACACGCACTACCACACACTCGCACACTCTCATAAAGTGGCAGTCATAGATAAAGACGCCAGCAGAAGGATTCTCTAGGATCCTGGCAAAAGCAAGAAGCAAAGACGCAGCCAGCCATCGTGCATTCCCAAAAATTATGAGAATACCATTTACAATGGGCCAGAATAAAGCAACATTTTTCCGGGAATTTGTTCAATTTTAATGGCAAGTTTTTTAATAAATTTTTAACGAAAAGAAAACAATAGAAAACAATACATTTTGCAACACTTTTTAAAGCTTTTACAACACTAAGAATGCCATGAAACCTTGTCCCTGGCTCCTGTAATACTTTCCCTAACAACTTTCCATCGTTTAAGGGCCTTGCAAGTACCAGATACCTATAGCTCTCTCTATAAAAGTTAAACCCTTAACCCTATGATTACCATTATCCTTGATATTTTGCCATCGTCCACAGATTTTCGGTGGCTGAGACTCTGGGGAGTCAGCAAAACTAAATAAGCAGCAACAGTCAAAAAATTTGCGAGCCAAGCGTGAACAGCAAAAATCTTGAGTTGAGTTTAAAAGCTTTTTTTCTACTTTCACCACAACACACACACACACACACAGACAGGACTCACAACACACAACAAGGGATGCCAGAAAGGAATCCCCCAACCTCATCCTTCCCAAAGGAGGGGCAGTTTTTGAAGTTGAATTGAAATGCGCTGAATGGCAGTAATTGCCTGAATATGTTACACATGCACACACATGAATGCGCTAATCGGACTGAGAGAGAGGTCTACTATATGGAGTCCTTTTTCCTGCTCCTGGCGAATCATTTTTCTGGTACTTCCAGAGAAGTTGAGCTGCACTTTTTTTTCGTTCTTCGCATTCCAACGACAGGCCATAAATAGTGGTAAACTGTGGCAACTAAGACGACATCCTTGGGCGATGTCCTTGCCACGAATTTATTTTGTTTTTTTTTCGTTATTAAAGCGATTTAATAAAGTTTAGGACCCTACTGATGGCTTAGAGTTCGGCAACTTGCTTTCCCATTTGATTTACATATGATTTTCTTGCGGTGCAAGTTGTTGCAAGTGCAAGTTGCAACTTACACAGAACAAGAACAAGAACGAGAACGAGAACGAGAACGAGAACTGAATCTGCCTGCTTCGCGATGCGGAAATGATTTAATGCGCTCTGCAACTCGGCAGCTTTTAGCTTATTTTGTTAAGATTTTTATTTTCAATTTGCTTCGTTTTCTTCTTCTTCTCGTTTTTACTCCTTTTTCCTCCGTTTCCCCGCCATTTTTCTCCTTTTTTCTCAATTTCTCTCCTTTTGACGTTTTCAGACTGCCACTTGCCGCAAAGTATGCAGCGAATATTCCCTTTTTGTTTACGGCCGCCGAGGCAATTAGTTTTGTCAGTTTCCACGATGGCAAAAAAAAAAAAAACACGCACACACACACAAAAAAATAAAAAATAAAAAACAGAAAAAATAAGAACGAGAATCAGAATCAGAAATGGTAGAGAAAAATGTGTACTCTCTGTCATCCTGTATTCTGCGGATCCTTTTTGCCAAACACACACACACATGAATCATATTTCTCCATTTTTTGTGTCGTGTGTGTGGTCTGTCTGTGTGTGTATGTGTGTGTGTGTGTGCGGTTTGCGGTCAGCAATTGATTTAATTTCGAATGCGAATGCGAACAGCGAATGAGAAAACGAGTGAGAGTGACACTCGCATGTCGAATTTTATTTTTTGCAAATTAAAGTTGCAAGTGCAAATATTCTTGTGCTTCGATTTATACAAATAAACCATTAAGAGTCAACAAAAATGATTTCATATTGTTGATATCAACAATCCAGCGATTCGTTTTCCATCTAATTGGATAAACAATCCCAAGAGTCGGACTTTAACTCGAAGTGTCCTCGAAGTTCCGAAGTACTAGGGACTAGGGACTAGGTTCTGGGTGGCCCAGCTGCTTAGAATATTCATTTCAATTGTCATTGCCAGCACGTTCGCCACGGCAACTGGGAACTGGGAACTGTTAACTGCTAACTCTAACTGGGGGGATACATTCGGAAAAAAATGACTCAAAACGAGTCCTTTAATGAGGTAAATGAAGAGTAAACATCTCCAAGATTTGTCAGACATTAGAAAGAAAAGAATTGACACAAAAAATATGATACTCGGTACTTTTAAGATCATCTTTAGAATCTTTAGAGGAATACTCCTCAGTCAGGGAACTTGAACTCCAAACTCCACTATGCTGTTGAGGATCTCTCGCAAACAAAACAGGACTAATTTTTTTCAAGTGTATACCAACTGGTTTAGCGTTTGCAGACAGTTAGGGAGTGACTGCGAGCTGTTTGCTATTTATACGCCAAAATGTCACTGATAACGAACTTTCTTGCCATTGAATGCTGCTCCTTCTGCTGCGGCTAAGAAAACAATCAGACAATTGCCACAGGACTTGCACACTTTTACCACTGCAGGCTAACGGGACTTACGCATACACAAACACACACACACACACACACAAACACACACAAACACACACATTTATAGAGGAAGCTAAAGACAATACTTGTTCATTTGTATTTGGCTTTGGCAAACTGCAAAAACCAGGGGAAAAAAATTAAGAACAATGTTGAAGGAAACTTTTTGCGCAGCATTTTAATTGCACGCAAAAACTTTTAACTAACTAACAAGCCGAAAACTAGGCAACACCTCACTGCACACACACACACACACACACACTAACACTCTAACACACATACGCATTGAAAACACAAAGAATATAGTGTGAGGAAGAGGGGAAAAAAGTCCAGAGTCTACTAAACAAAAGCAACTTGGGACCAAAATCTAATTTTCAAACATTTACGTTTTAATTTTCCTTGTTAACAATACTAGGAATGGCTTTGTTAAACACTGGAAAAAAGTGCTCGAAAACTAACAATTTCTGAGTCTAGGAATCTAGAGTCTATTAGAGTCTTAATTGGTTTTCAGTCTCAATGACATCGATATGCATTTTCTTGTTGCATATTTGATCCTGTGATATGCCTAAGCCGGATTTTCCAACCTGCCACACATTGGTTAAGTGGCATTCATAATGGAATCAATAAAATGCAAAATCTGTAGGCCAAGACAAGGCAAAATAGTTCAAAAAGCTGATACGAAAAGCTCCATAAATATGTCTAGACACTGGGATAAAGTGTCTTATATTTCTAATAATACCCGGAACTTCTCACGTAAAAGTCTCGGGTATCATTTGCCTGCTTTTAAACACTTAATATTCCCTCGAAAAACCGCTTTGATGTCTTAGCTTTAAATTAAAATAGTCTCAACACGATGCTGTGGGCTAAACTCATGCGTCCGTTTTTTTTTTTTTTGTTTTCTTTTTGGGAATAAAAACCAACATATTTTGTTTGAAGAGTGCGGGCAGAAAAGTTCACTTTTCATTTTCATTCCTGGCCCGTTTCGGCGACTTAATATTAATAACGTGGAGCGGCTAACCAGCCAGCCAAGGTGCCACGCCTACTTAGCCAAAGCCTATGTTGGCACAATATGGTTGCAGGACTTCAAACCTGACAGTGGGTTTCGAATTATTTAGAAAAAGTTTAAGACGAAGAAACTTGCTTTTTTTTAATAATATTTATTATTATTTTTTTATGTTATTTCTTTATACAATTGTTTATTTAATTTGGTATTATTTTGTTTATTTTTTAAATATAAACCACTGTCTAGGACTCTCGCTTTTTGCGGCATGTTGTATACCTTGAGTTGGCCCATCTGTTGGATAAATTTCTATGCCTAGCGGCATGGAAGGTGGCGACTCGCGGTGGCGCCTGATGTTGATGCTAATGTTGACGTGGCCGTCGTGCCCCAAACAACAACAGCAATAACATGGCCAACAACAGAGCATCTTTAGCTTTAAACTTTCTAAATGACCTGAACAACTTTTGAGCAGCTGTCTGGCGGGGTTTGCAAGTTTTAAGTTGCCATCAAAAAGGCAACATAAAACCGAGACGGTTGGACTTTTATAAATGCAAATTTCACTTTAAATTTCTTCAACTGTCCGCGACACTTTTGCTTCGATGTTTTTCTTCTCTTTCCGCTTACCTGGCGTATACGCAATGTGGCAAGCAAGGATAGTTTACAAAAACTTAGTTTCCTTAAATACTGAAGATCAGAGGAGGCGAAGTTTGAAACTGTTGGAAAGCAGACTTTAACCTCTTTCAATGTGCTATCCTTTGGGTCCTGGCAATTGGTTTAGATCAGTGAGCTGTGCAACATTTTCTCCCTTCCCTGCCCTTTCGTGTTTGCAATTTGGTTGGGAAAATATCCGTAACGTTAATATGTAGATGCTGCGCCATGGCTAATGGCTTCTCTGTATCTTTGTATCTTTGTATCTTTGCATCCGTGTATCTGTGTATTTGTGTATCTTTGTATCTGTGTATCTTTAAATCGGTGTGTATCTGTGTATCTTGTATCTTAGTGCTTGTATATCCTGTGCAATGTGTCTGTTACATGTGTGGGTGTGCGGGTGCTTGGGCGTTCCTGTTGTCCTGTGTTTTCCCAATTGCAAATTGTTGATGATGGCCAAGCTGGTGTTGTTTTTGCTATTTTGCTGGCATTGTTGTTTGTTGCCAACCGAACGTAGCTTTTGCCGGCAATAATGATGAGATTTGGGGGCAAGATACTCCAAGAGAAAAACTACAGGACATCTCTAAAAAGTCCTCAAAAAAAGTATTTTTTTAAAAAATTTCCTAAACTCAAAATATAACATATATGCTTTGGTGAAAATCCTACTTAAACTAGTAGCCAGCTTTTGACCACAAAATGGCCAAGTGGACAGCTCCTGCAGGGCAAGGATATTCTAGCAAACAGCCAGGACTACTACTGCCATGATGATGATGACAATGTCTTTGATGTGAAAATAAAGATAACGACAACGTTGACAATGACTATGACAACAACCCAATGACACTTTAACAGCCCTTCCTTGCATTTGCAGGTGTGCGGCCATTCCGTATCCTTTTTTCTAGAAGGACACGTATTAACTTCAAGTCAAATCCCAAAGAGTTACCAAAAAAAGATTCGAATCTCAGAGGAAACTTCAAAAGGAAAGTAATTCTGTAATAAAAAAGGTTTTCCAATGAATGGATAATTAATGGATGACATATATGTTTGTTTTTCCTTTAAAAATCGAATTTTTTCTTAAAGATGTTAAAGCTTTTGCTTCGATTTCTTCTCTTACTGGGTTTCCTCTTTCTCAGACTTGGCTTTCCACTTGTTAACGGCTCAACTGGTGTTGATAACAGCCATGATCATCGTCCTGATGATGGCCAAAAGGAATAAAGACAACAAGTCAGAGACGCAGTCAAAATTCTTCCATGTGAACAGTCTGCTGCATTTCTGCTGCCTTTTTCTTCATCTTGCAAATTGTTGCAAGTTTTTTTTTCCCCTTCTGTTTTGATGTGCAGAATTTGGATGCCCTCTAAAAAGGATTTATAGGAAAGTATCCTTTACAGTACCTTCCTTACCAGAATTAACTGATTTATAGGGTATGTCAAGTTCGGTTTCGCTTCGGTCTTGTTTTTCTGAAGCTGTCGAAGAGCTTTATTGAAATCCCAGAAAAGGGTGGAGGCTTATTGTTTTTATGCCTTCTTCAAAATCAGGATACCTCGTTAGGACAACACACACACACACACACACACTCACCATGGAAATGAAGTTAGTTTTCTAGGCAGAAAGAATTACTATGAAAAATTTCCACCTACACTGGCTACAAGGATGTGTGTCCTGGACCCGAAAGGCCACTGGTGAGATAACCTGTAAAAAGAAATTTCTCAACCCCTAGACGGTCACAAATTGAAGAAAAATATATATAAATAAACGAGTGTAAGGGAATTTTCGCAATTTAAAGATAAAAGAAATGTTAGTTTTGGGTAAAAAAAATTATTTAAAGTTTATCAGAAAATCAGAAAACATTTCTCTAAATTAGGAATCATAAAATTTTGATGATTTTTTATACAAAATTCACAAATCAAAAACAGCTTTCAACTCCCTTCCAACATTTTTCGCAAGGACCTTTGAACCCAAGAGCCTCTCTGTGTCCGTGTGTGTGTGTGTGTTTGTATAGGTTTCAATGTCCTTGTGTTCGTGTGTGCGTGTGTGCGTATCTGTGTAATCTTACAATTTCTTATCGTCGAGATTACATGTGTTTCTACCTTTTAAATGCAAATTGAACTTGTTAGTAACCGCAACATTCGAACAGAGGCCAAACCACTCATGGGTGCAAAAGCACAGACACTCTCAAGGATATCTCCATATATGTGTGTGTTAAAGGGAAATGTCAGTAAGGATAAGAATATAAGAAAAGGATAAAAAATGAAAAGAAAAATATAAGAAATTGTGATTTTTTTGAATGGATTTTTGTTTAAAAAAAAAATGTGATACAAATGTCTCGAAAAAGCTAAATATTTTGAAGACCCGAAACCAAAAGGACAATTCGGGAGGAAGGACTTTCCGGGAGTGGGTGGGTTATGGGTGATGGCATAAATAATGGCCAAGTGAAGAGTGCCAGTTGCACCCGTTTGGCCTGCTAGCCTGTTAGCCTGCTAGCCTGCTGGCCACTCGCGACAAGGGCAAAGGGAGATTCATCAAATGTGACAGTGTGACGCACTTCCACCACAGACTCTTGGCATTTGGCCTTTGGCACTTTGGCATTTCGAGCCTTTCCAGCCAGAAGAAGAAGAACAGAATCGTTACCACGCCACGCCCCCTTTGGGCCGGGGCTATTTCTTGGGCGGTTTCTTTGTAGCGTCATTTGCCTATTTTTGCCTTGGCTCGTTGCTTCTGTTAATTGCTGCTGACATTTGTCATCTACCTCTCGCTCAGCTCAGTTCAGCCTTCAGTGTCCTTCGTCCTTCCTATTTTTTTTTTCAGTTGCTTTGTTTTGTTCGAGCCACTTCTCATATGCTGTCATTCGAGCCCATCATCTGGGCAAATTGAGAAGGACATGTTGGGTGTTCAAGTTTTCTATTTTGTCAAGGCTCTGGCTTGACTTGAACTTGAAATGTTTTAATTGCCAAGCTTTTTTCTTTATTTTATTTGGTTTTAAGAAAGATGTGCCTTTGGAGAAGCTGTCAAAGCTTACAGGAGTACCGGGTATCGTTACCCTGACTCATGGCTCATAGCTCAGGTCCTTTCCGCTCTAATGCTGCCAGGACTCTTCGTCCAGCTGTTTGTCTAACAATTGAATTGTCGAGCAATAAATTTACTCTCCTCGCACACATACTCGTATCCCTGCAGGATGCAACCTACGCACATTCAAACAGCAAGGACCTGGATTTTAACAACTTTTCACATTTCCACATTTTTGCTTGAACTTTTTGACGATGTCAGATAGTTGGGGCTGGAAGCGCACTGGGCTGGGCGCTTTTGTTTGGGAAAAGGCATCAGACTGCTACTGCTACTGCTACTGCCAGTAGAAGAAAATGCATTGCATTGCGAGTGGGCGTAGTAGTGGGTACAAAAAGGGGCGTGGCCATAAAATGTATAAAGCCGGAAAATTAAAACAGATTAATTATCTATGTAGTATATGCATTATTATTTCCAACTTATTTTCCACTCTACAAAAATACTTTCTCGGCCCGCAATTACAAAAAAAGCTTCCATTCGAACAATTGTTGAACAAATTTGTTTTCAGTGTAGAAAGAACAATAATACTCGTACCACAACAACTCCAACAACAACAAAACAACTGGAAAAAACAAAAACAAAAACAAAAAACAAAAACGAGTTTTCATCGTTATCGTTTCTTAATGGGCAAAAAGGATGGTATGGCGAGTCCTGGCTACCCGACGGTGCTGAAAACTGGGTAGAAAGTTTGACTTTAGGGTGTAATTTCATTGGAAAATATTTTTACACATATGCATATGAATGGTGATGAGTGGAGCGGGGAGTGGGGAATGGGGAGTGGGGAATGGGGATGCAACATTTTTAATAAATATATACATTCTTGCTTATTGTTTCCGTATAGTTTTTTCCATGAAACGATTTAACAGAAATGTGAAAAGTGAGGAAAACACAAAGGAATCCGGAAAAAAACATCTTTTTTATTTCTATGAATTTTTTTTCCGGTGTTCTGCTGAACTATTTGCTTTTGCTTTTTGGCCAAACGAAAACTATAAATTATTCTTTGGCTAAAAAATGCCCCTCAGCTAATTTGGCTTTTCATAAGATATATAAATGTTTAGTTTCAGACTCCGAACCTCCCCAGTTTTGCTTTTGGCTTTTTCGAAAAATATATTGTATATTTTCTCTAATTGGCTTAAACCAGGTATATTTCGATAAATTAGTTGGAAACATTCGAGCATAAAATTCTGAGCTAGAAAGTATTATTTGAAATAAGTTTTAAAGTGTTGTTCGAATGTAAAATTAACAATTAACTTTAATCAATTTACAGCAACTATCAGCAGATTCAGCATCTGGGTTATGCTGGACATGAAATCGCCACCGAGAGCATCTCGCAGCAGCAAGGACTCCAGGACAAAGGATACGAGGAGTGGGTGGGCGAGATGATTGGCATGCGTGAAATTTTGCGACACTTCTCCAATGTGTCCGCCAGTGATGTGGTTGGCATGCGAGCTCCATTCCTCAAGCCTGGCCGCAACACCCAATACAAGGTGAGTTATTGACTAAGGGGGCGAGGTGGCGAGGGGGCGAGTGGGTGGCTTGCCACAAGCGGTGTTGCAACAGGGTTGTTGCACAAAAGAATTGCAAACAATGAGAACATCAATTGACAGGCAATTGCCGATTGCGTTTGCGATTTCTTGAAATCAGAACCAGAGGTACATATTTGATTTCAGTTTTTTTTCCACCGTCACCGCCATCCCCCCAGGTTGGCTTTTTCTCGATTTCTCGATTTTATTTATTTATTTCGATAGCGTTTGGTGGGTGCGAGAGGTATTAAAATGTCAAAAAGAAGTGAATTTTTTTCGGTTTTCGGTTTTCGGTTTTCGGTTGCCATCCTTGTTTTTCCAGCCAAATGATTTCAGGGGTTTCCGCTTTTAGAAAGTCGGAAATAAAAGATTTAAAATATAAAAGAAAACACTTTTTGTATAAAGATATATAAACTGTATGCATGAAGGATCTAAATTAAAGTCACATTGGCTTAAAATTGAAAACGTTCGGGGTTCGGCGGCAAATTTGATGGAAACCTAAACCGTAACCTCAATCACACATTTCATGCACACACATTGGCTTCTGGCTTCTGGCTTCTGGCTGGGGTGAAAGTTTTCAGCTTGACAGGACATGACATGACATCAATGTCAGAATACATATATAACGGTTCCAAAGCCTCGCCCCAACCAAACAAATTCATGATCCGACTCGTTGGCACATTCATGCATTTAAAATCATATCTAAAGGAAATCTTTTTATACAGATAATGGACTCGGGTTGGGTGACAAGGCGGAGAGCCATCAATGCCGAATGTGTGTTGTGTTTCGCTGATGGGATAATGGCGATAGGTTTGGTTTGGTTTGACATCTGTTGCACGATTAGGCTCCTAATCCTTTGGTCTGTTACCTAATTAGAGTCGCTGTTGCTAGGATTTAAAATATGGATTACTAATTAAAGGGTTTTCCTTCTTCTCTCGCAGGTCCTTGAAGACTTTGGCTACATCTACGACAGCTCCATCACCGTGCCCCCAGTTGCCGTGCCCGTCTGGCCCTACACCCTCGACTACAAGATCTCGCACGAGTGCAAGAGCGGCACCTGCCCCTCCCGTACCTTCCCCGGCGTCTGGGAGGTGCCCCTGAACACCCACTACGTCGAGGGCTATGAGGGCGGTCACTGCCCCTATCTGGATCAGTGCGTCCTGCACAATCTCGATGAGGACGAGGTCCTGCAGTGGCTGCAGGAGGACTTCTCGCGGTACTACGAACAGAACAAGGCACCCTACATGATGCCCTTCCACACGAACTGGTTCCAGACCAAGCCCCTGGAGAATGGTCTGCACAAGTTCCTCGACTGGGCCCTCGAATTGTAAGTAATTCTGTCTAAAAAACCCTCCTAAGTAGGCAAAAGAAAATCATTCACAAGTACCGGGTATTCATTTTCAATGGTTTTTCCTTAAAAAATCCTTAACTTTAGTCACTGTAGACATAAAATTTAGGGAACAAGCCTTTGTTGATGTTTTCATAATTGAAAGCTAACTTTGAAGCGGCTCTGATCTCCCTCTAGGTTTTTTTTTCTCTCAAACTACTGACCGCCCCCCCCTCCCTGGCACACACGCACACACCCACACCCACACCCACATGGGCAGCTGGTGTTTCCTGCAATGCACTTCCGATTGCCGATGGCAAGTTTTATATTCAATTAAAAAAAGCCAAGTGCGATGAGTGAGAGAGCTATGGAAATGAAATAAACGGAACCGAGAAAGACAGAGTCAGAGTCAGAGACAAAGACAGAGACGGGGATATAGAGAGAAAGCGACAGAGAAAGTCAAGAGGAAGAAACAGCATCGGCAGGACCTGGAACCTGCAGGAGCAAAATTGGCAATTCCTATAAAAATGGCTTGCATGTAAAAGCAGAAACGGCACATGTTGTCCATCGACAGGTTAAGGTGTCCCGTTTCCCGTTTGCGCTTTGACCCTCCCTGGCAAGGCCAAACAGGATACACTGAGGTGAAAATTCTAACGATAGACTAACTGCTCAAGTATGCATTTCGATACATTTATCGATTAATATCTTTGACAAAGTAAAGTTCGATAGAAGCTGCCATATTTTGTGATTATTTTGTAATGTTTTGTATCAATATTTTTGCACTGTGTACTGCTCCATATGCACAACTCTCGCCGGAATCTCGGAGCCCCCCTTTTTATACCCAATAGCTCTCTTTTTCCGCACACAATGGGGACGCTGCGGTCAGCGTTAAAAAAAAAGTGCTCTTCATTTTAGATAAAGTCGAAGATTTTCTACACTTTCCATCAAAAAAACACTAAAGATTATTTAATTTAACCAAAAATAACCAAAAAGGGAAACAAAACAATGAAGTTTTGTTCTGCAGAATTTTTGTTTTGACCTTATAGACCCTTAAATACCCTTTTCAAGGGTATCCTTTTGGAAACTGCAGGAGCCACATCGAGGATAAGGATAAGGAGAGAAAAAATCGCACGTTTTAATGAGAAAAGTTTAATTTTGTTAAAGTTTCATTTTGGAAAATATCAGTGCAGGCCCAGGTCGAGGGTCAAGATAAGTAGAGGTTGCCCCAGAGAGAGATAGCAGACAAGGACTAAAAGGGTCGTGGCTAACTAAAAATCCATGTTAAAACACAGAAAATACAACATAAGTCCTTGCTAGAAAGAGACGCTAGCCGGAAAGCCGAAATCCGAAATCCGAAAGAGAGGGAAAGTGATTGCTTAATGAAGTTATCGCTTTTTGTCATCGAAATGGGGTCCTTTTAACCTTTAAGTCTGGTATTATGAAGAAAATAAATTAATATTTGGATAGAGAATTAAATGAATATATATTTTATAGAAATGAAAAGTTTGATTCAACTTTGAAATGTTGCCATTTCGGAGACTCAAGTTGGAAGAAGAAATTCCAACTTAATTTCAAACAAAATGACTTTACACACACACACACACACACCTCACCTCCTCGGAGCATTTGTTTAAAGAGGAGTTAAAAAACTATAAAGATCTGACCCGCATGGGAAAAATTCAGCAAAAATACACAGGGGCGTGGTGGAGGCTGGAGGAACGGTAGCAGCTGCAAAACTATTTCTCGCACAATTGTACGAAGTTTTTAATTAGTGTGAATGACTTTCAACATTGCGTTGAAGGCGGAAGATGCCAGCCCTGGCAGGGAAATGGGGAAAGCCCCGAGGGCTGGACTAAGAGAAGGGGAAAATTGGAAAATGGAAAAACCCAAAGGTGTGTGTGTGGGTGGGTGTGTGTTGGAATGAGAAGCTTGAAAATGCGTAGAATCATCAAGTTTTCCCTCTTCTTAGATGATTTTTTTTTTACTAATTCTTTTCACCCAATCCCTTCCAGGCCCGATGTCTATGCCTTGACCGTCACCCAGATGCTTCAGTACATGACCGATCCCAAGGAGCTGCGCGACGTTAGCCAGATCGATGCGTGGAAGTGCGACAAGAACATCGCGGTTGCCCCCAAACCGTGCAACATTTGGCAGACGTGCGCCCTGCCCTTCAAGATCCCCGAGCAAAATGTCACGGATACCCGCTACATGGAGACCTGCCGGGAATGCCCCAATGTCTACCCATGGCTGGGCGATGCCGGCGGTACGGGTATATCCGGACGGGATAACTACATATTCCCCGCTTCTGACAAAGAAGATACTACCGAAGAGTAGGGAACTCTCCTTTCTTCGATACCTTCCTTTTTCTTTCCTCAAATTTCTTCCCCTTTTGTTCGATTTCGCGCAGTGCCAGTCATGATGATATCCAAATACCCTTCTTTTCAACTTCTATACTCTATTATTTTGTACTACTTACTGCCTATTGCTATTTCAAAATAGTTCTATAAGCGAAATTGTGTCAAATTGTGTTTGTAGTTTTTAAGCGACCCAAATCTGTATGTAAAATGAATTTTTTTTGTATAAATAAATTTTGCCATTTTTTGAAAACACGATCACATTAGATAAATCCTTCCAATCAAATACGGTTGTTTGTCCGGCAAACTTTTGGCCAAAAACTTTCACCAAATGCCATAGAATGGAGAGAATGTCCTGGACCCAGACAAATTGTAGTCCAGGTGGCTCATAAATGCTAACTGGCAATCAATAACCGGTGGACCAACTCGTATATTATATTTTCCAGCAGCTCCAAAAACATCGACAAGCACAGCCTCAGCCTAGACAGAGAGGCGTCCCCGGCCGGGATCCCAACAGGCTCCCCCCCCCCCCCCCCCCCAAAAAAATAATAAAAAACTAGACCACAAACAATCCAACTTGTAAATTGCATTTATGCATTATTTAGAGCTGTTGGCCAACCCGTTGGGCAAAATTCATACAAACTTTCGCCAGGCGGTTGTCAAAACTATGTATTTAAAATGAAAATTAGACGCGACATTGCTCTGCAAATGGTTGGATGTTTTTGGGGAAAACCAAAAAAGGTGACAGCACTTTCAGTTTGAACCCGAAGTGAGCGAAAAAGTTTGCGAGGACATTAAACCATTTAGTTGAATTGATTTTCAGTTGAATTGCTCTAAATGGAAGAGTACAGAATCGCTTACACATCGCTTATTGGCAGAAGGAAAGCTTTATTCTTTTGTATTTGGTTGATTTAATAAAAGAAAAATATAATACTACTAAATATTTAGTCCTTTGGCTATAGTAAGGAACATTAGTTTCCTTAAAAAAATATAATTCCAACACAAAACTAATGTTTTTAAAACTTTTAAACATTTTTTCAACAAAATATACTTTCAAGCTTGGCAGGATCTGGAAACTGGGAATCATTTTGTATGCACAGGATACTGGAACAGGATAAAAGCTAAAAGAAACCACTTTCTGAAAGCCATTTAAAGCTAAGGCTCAGCAAGGACTCTGTTCCAAAAGAAACCAAGCTTCAAAGTTTCACAAAAACTTCAGGGCTTTAAAGCCTAACAAGACTTTCAAGGACCTTTATGGATAGAAGAACAGGATAAAAGTTCAAAGGATAAGCTTTTTTGAAAGGACTTTAAAGCCCAGCTGAGACATGTACAAACATGTTTGGTTCCCTGAAAAGGATACAAGCTTGAGGAAAAAGCTTGAACTGAAGTTGGTAAAACCCTAAAAGCCTAGCAAGGACTCTGTTCTGGCAAAAAAGCTGTCAATATTAGCTTTAAAGCAATCTTTATTAATGATATATAGAAAGGCAATTACGAGTCTAGATTTTTCTAGGTCTTATGGATTATTATTATTATTATTATTCCACTTTTCACAATCCTACTATAGTTTCCTTATTTAATATCTGGATTTTTAGGAAACTTTTTATATATATTTTCATATCAGGGGGAAAATTTATGCTTTGAAATACAATAAATATGTTTTATAAATTTAATAAAATTCAATAAAATCACTTACCAAAACATTTAAATATTGCTTTTTGTTGTTCATTTTCCTTTTTTTTTCTTTTCAGTTAAAAATTTATTATAAAAAATAATCTGAAATTATAAAAAAATGATAAGAAAAAGAAACCTCAAAAGGGCTAGAATCTTTTTTCTAACAAGATTTTGTAAAGCTTTGATTTAAAATTAAAATTGTATTGAAAATTCCTTCGGGGGGGAGGCTGAAAAATGCAGATTTGGGAGGAAAGTATTGGCAAGGACATTGATTAGAATTCGCGACATTCTGGCAGTAGGAAAGGACGAGAAAAGGACGAGGCAAGAGGAGTCACGGAATGGCTTGAGCTCATGGGATATTCATGGAGGCCCCTTGGGGGGGGGGGCAAGTGCAGCTGCCACCGCCTGTGGCAAGTGGCAACTAACCTCAAATGTCCTTATCGCGACTGCGCAGCTATCAGATATTAGAAATGCGTCAGGATAACTGGATGGAGGGAGGATGGCAGGATGTGGGGGATGCCGGTTTTATAGATGCCGATGGCGCAGGACATGCACGCATATCGATATGGGCGCATTAAAATTTAACGGCAACGCAGCCTTACAGCCCCTTACAGCCCCCGCCCCGTTGTGCCCTCCTGATCCTGGCAGGAGCAGATCCTTTGCACTAAAGCAAAGCGAAAAACAGGACACGTGCGCATTTATGCTTATTTTCTAAACAAAGGAATAAAAACTTTGTCGCCGCGCACATGAGGCCCAAGGATGTGCAAGGATATTCGTGGCGGGGATGGCGGCCAACGGAAACTTTTTATTTGCCTTGGCAGTTTCGCGGCCCGCAAGGACATTAGTTCGCAACGTCCTGGCAGTTATTTTAAGTTCATTTCGGTTCTAATCACTGGACAAAAATGTTTATTTTTATTCAAAGGACATGAAAGGAGACGAACTCCTTTTTTGAAAAACAATACTTTTCCATCGAAAGGATACTTGGAAATTGTTTAATTGAATTCCAATTTTTTAGGCAAGTTTCTTGGGGTTCCTTCTTGCTTTTCTGGCAGTGTCCTTCTATGTCCTGTGCTGTCCTGGACCCGAGCTAACCTCTGGGAGGCCTCATAAAAGCGAAAAACGCAACCGTAAGCGAGCCTGAGCGAAATTTCATTGCTTTTTATGGGTATTGGGAACTGGAAGCTGCCACCGTCTTGCTTTCACTTTTCCTTTCAGCATTTCCACGGCTTTTCCTTTCGAGTTTTTCTTCTTGAGGCTCCTTGCCACCTCACCTTGCCCAGCCAGGTATCCTCTCAACGACATTGGCAGTGGCAGTGGCAGTGGCATCGCCATCTTTTTGCATCCCCATTACCGGGCTGCGACTGCCACCCTTTTTCGCAGACGACGTGTCGCCTCGCGTACGTCCTTCAGCCCACTCAGCCTGTACCCCTTTTTTCACTTTTCTGAATAGTGCAGGAAAGTGCACTCAGGCAGGAGCAGCAGGAGCAGAGGCAGCTGTGGCAGCAGCAGCTCCATCTCCAAGTTGAAGTTGCCCCGCAGGACACAGACGGCACAGGAGCCACCACCGTTGTGTTTCACTTTCGTTGCAATGCCCCCTCGAGCCCCCTGTTTGCGCAGCACCTGAGGGGGATGTTGCCGCTTCCTTTGGCTACGTGGTGGTGCAACTATGTCAACATGACATGCCAGCTCTAATGCATCCTGCCGCCTGCCTCCTGCCGCCTGCGTCCTTTTTGAGGGTGGAAATCAGAGCTCTGAATTGTGAAAATCTGAATGCTGCGAAGCGAAGGGTTAGGAAAGTCGTCTCGCTTTCGTTTACGTTTACGTTTTTGTCTCGTGCCTGTCTAGTGCATCTAACTGTGCAATCCTGCCATACCCCCACCCCACCACTGGCAGGAGCAAACAGGACGAAATGGACGCAGCGGAGACCTAACCCTTTTGTTCTAGAAACTCAAGTGCATGTCGTCAGCGTCGACGATGTCGTGTTAAGTGCTCCCGAAAACAAAAGCGTCTGGTTTTCTCTCAGTGTGTGTGTGTGTGTGTGTGAGAAGATGAAGATGTGTGTAGTAGAGGGGGGTGTCCTGAGGGGGGGTTAGTAAAGGGGGGGGCGTGGGGAGTATGGGGGATACGTGACGCGTAATTTCTGTGCAATTTAACCCCATTTTGCGTTCTGCGAAAACAAGAAAAGGAACAGCAACTGCAACGCCTAAGCAGCCTTTGCACACCCTTCAAGCGCCTCTTTCCGACCCACCCCACACACCACCCACCCATGACACCACCCACTCCCCCCCCCCATTATCCCTTGCCAGGAGCTGGCAAATTGGGCAGCCAGATTAGAAGATCCCCTGTGCCCCTTTTTTTTATATATTTTTAGCCAAAAGGTGGGGCTGTCTGCCATTTAATTGCAATCCCACTTGTGACGCTTTCCAGGGGTTGCCAGGGGCGTCGGTTAAGGGGAACTGCAACAGGGGTGTGCAGTCTGCCAAAGCAAATGCCAAAGTCACACCTCTCAATTGATTCCTTGCCAATGTTCGAAGGATAAAAGTCCTTTACTTCTATAATTTTGTTAATATAAACCCGATTTTGAAAAGGATTACCATTATGGATTCGTTATTCAATTCTCTAAAAAACTGTACCAAAACGTTGGTTCGAAATATTTTTGAGATATTTTTTTAAGTTTTCGTGATGGTACCCCTTGGAAAATCTAGGATTTCCATATAAACCCAGTATTTCCATATATGGCCTCTTACCATGCCCATATCTTTAACATTTTTCATCCGATTCTTGAGCGGAATATCTTAAATGATTTGTAAATCGATTTCCTTCAATTCTGCATCAAAATCTGGAAGGGATATATTTTTTCGTTATTTTTCAAATTTTTCCTGGGCAACCCCCTTAAAAAATGGACATTTTCCGATATGTAGCACTGGAAAGGCTATATCTTGGCCATTTCTCATCTGATTCTTAAAATGAATGCCTTTAACGATTTCTACATCGATTTCCTACAATTTGGCATCAAAATCTTAGATAGAAATATTTTTTCGATTTTTTCTTAATTTTTCTGATGGATCCCCTTGAAAAATCGGAAAATCCAGAAAAATCACTTTTTAACCCTTTCGATGTCTATATCTTTGGCAGTTTCTGTCCGATTTTTGAACAAAGTATAGATTTGGAATCTTTATTCAATTCCCTATAATTCTGCATCAAAATCTGGGAAGAGAAAAATTTGTCGATATTTTTCAACATTTTGTGATGGATTTCCCCTTCAAATATTGAAGAAATCGGGAAAGGGCCCCATGGGAAAGCTCTATCTTGGCCAATTCTTACAAATTCCTTAAGGATAATAAATAAAGAGATGCTTAGTTTTATATTCTGGAATCGCGGCTTGAGAAAAGAAAAGTCAAATATGGAAATAAAACTCATATTCGTAAGTAATTTGCATATCCTGGATGCAAGACGGGCTAATGAATGTCGAAGAAGGATGTGCGGCAGGACTGGCGACTGGGGGTGACAGGGCTAGCTGTACGTGCCCCCGGGGGTGGCAACCTAGTCCGGGGTAGTGTGGGGTCAAGCTGCACGGGAGTTGCACGACTTATTTGTCAATGCAACAAAAACGAGACGCAAAAGTTTGAGATGCTATTGAAGTTGGCAGCGAGAGGTTGGGTGGGGCAGGCTTTTGGGCGGGAGGGCCTCGTGGAGGCGTGGCAGTTGGCAAACAAACTTGTCTCCGATTGCGGGTGTGCAGGCATTAAAAAGTGAAATGAAGCGAGCCGGGTGAGTTTTTTGTCTTTTGTCTCGGCCTTTGGCTTTTGTGTCCTGCGAATCCTTTCCACCTTCTGTGTCTCCTGCACCTCTTTTTCTTCTGCAACTTCTTCTTGTACTCCGTGTTTTAGTCCTTTTTTTTTGTGTAGCTTCCTTTTTGCTCCATGCTTACTTTTCTCTAGTAATTGTCCTGGCTCGTGGCCCATCCTGTTTGCTGCACTTGTACATGTGTCGCCTTTCGGTGGGTGATGGTGAACGGTGAACGGTGAATGGTGAATGGTGAACGGTGATGTTGCACTTGAACTACACCAATTGCGGAGATCTGTTTCCAGGGGCGCGGAGGCGGTGGTTGCAACTTGCAGTCCCGTCCCCCCCCTGAAAAGGTGTTAGGTTTGGGGGCAAATGGCGAGTGAATGCCTTTAAGGGATGCAAGCAATTGCAGTTGTGTCGTTAGGGGTTTCTTTCTACGAAATCCTCTAAATAGAACGACATAGAGAAGGCCCAACAGGGGGTGGCAAATAGGGGGGGGGGGGGTGGCGCGTATAGAGTTGGAGGGGTTTTAGGGTTGCAGCTTCTCTATTTGCATATTCATATTCGCCTTATGTAGTCTCGTATATGTGAGTAAACAACATTTATGTTTTTTATGTGTAATGAGGGGGGGCCCGTGTGGCCGTAACCCCCTTTCAAACCCCCGTTTTGTAACCCCTTGTGATGGCTATGTATTAGCGACAGGACAGAGTCCTTTATTTTTTGGGTGTATTCATTAGAAACTTTTGTCTTTTTCCGTTTTTTTTTCACCCGTTTTCTGCGTCAGTCAAACACACAAAAAAGGGTTCGCACCCTTTTCTGTGTGGATCCCCTAGTTCCTCAAACTCGCGCCCATAAAGTACAGTCATACCCGCCATTAACCTAATAGTATGTACAGTGCAGCCCCCGTTTTCGGGCACACTCATGCATATAGAATGAGAGATAAACGCGGATGGCGATTTAGATATTTTAGACATGAGAGCTGTGTGTGTGTGTGTTTTTTTCGAGGGGGGGGCATCGTTATTATCATCAAACCCGAAGGGTCTGGCGCTGACATGTTTGGCTTGGCTGACCACTAGACCCCCCCGCCTCTGCAGGACCTTCACCGCTCTTGCCCCACTACCCTTTTCGCGTTTCCCAGGACAACTAAGCACGCTTAATTAGAAAGTAGCTTTGTGTGTGTGTGTGTTTGCGTAAAAATGGTTTTGAATCCTTTTTTCGTTTTTTCGTTTTTCGGCGGGCATCCTTTCGCGTTGGCTCATTTTTCACTCCCACCCCCTCCCAGACCGCTGTCCTCGCGGCAGCTTGACCCTTTTCCCCTTTTTTTTTTTTTTTTTTTTGTTGGGCTGCAAAATTTCGGCTCATTACATGACTGGCTTGTATTTTGTGTGGGTGGCAAGGCAAGGCAAAGTGCCACAAACTGCCTGCCACATATGAATATTTTTCGCATGTTGAATTAATCACTTGGGTTACTCTTTTTTTCGCCCTCCCCCCCCCCTGCCGTTTCTGTTTCTGTTCCTGGTTTTGGTCCTGCTCCTGTTCCTGTTCCCGGTTCTGTTTTTCCTTTTCTTTTTTTCTAGTAGACCCCTTTTGGAGACCCTGCCACCCCATTCCGCGGAAAAGCGTAAAACATTTGACGCGGTTCCCTGCTGCCACTCCTCCTCCGCCTTATTACTTTATACCAAATCGATAAAAGTTGGTCCACTCCAAAGGCCGACGTCGACTGAGGCAGCGGCAGCGGCCGGGGCAGCGGCCGGGGCAGCGACTCCAGCAGCAACTGCGGCAGAGACAGGATGGCAGGATGGCAGGATAACCACCGCAATTCGTGGACATGTGTGAAATGCGCACATTAAATACAAACAAACAACGAAAAAAAAAAAATAAAGGACTCCCCCGAAAAAAAAGGAGCGACATTAAAAGGGTTGCCACCTGGACACCCTAGCATTTGTGATTGCAACCTCCAGTCCGTGCCCCAGCCCCCGGCCCCACTGGTCATTGTGCCATGCCCCATGCCCCATGCCCCATGCCACATCCCCTGTGTCGTTTTAGATAAGGTGACTAGCGGCGATTGTTTGGAATTTTAATGCAAAAGTTTTTATTGCCGAAAAAAAAGCGAGAAAAACGGAATTTATAGGGTTGGAAAATGCCTAAAAAAAAGAGGCAGCAACACAAAGAGCAACACATAGAGGCAACTGTACTTTTGATCAAAAAATAAACGAAACTATATATTGTTCAAAAGCAGAGGCATTTGTTTTTTTTTTAATCATCCGTGGCAGCTGGAGGATACGGAAACCCACAAAAGCTGAAAGATGAAAGACAAAAATCAAAGACACACCATCAAGGGGGGGTCCTGCATCAAAGTTAAATATATATATATATATATTTTAATAAACGGATGCGAAACGAGAACATCCTTCGTCCGAATTTGAAATGCAACGTACTTCTGTATTTGTCGCTTTGAGGCGCCGCCTGTCATACGAGTTTGTTGCATGCAACTTGCTTGCCGCTGCAGTATCTAACATGATTTTAATTATTGTACAACAGCCAGCCAGCCACAATGCCACAAAGACTTGCCACAATTTCTTTCTACTTGCCACACTGGCCAAAACCCAAACGGAATCCTGCCCCAAGGACAACTACGCTCCGCTCTCGAGGTTTCTGTAATTAAAACAAAATCCCTTTTTAGATTGAATTTTATCGAGAAGAGGAAGGAGAGAATCAGTTCCCCAGTGTCCTGGAAATCCTGGAAAGTTTTCACTAATTCCGTGAATCCATTTTTGGACTTATTAGAAGCCAGTCTTGAATAATATTCAATTGGTAAATGAGTTTGGAACCCCAAGAAATATCAAGGTCCTTTTTTTGAACTCCTATCAAGTACATATTTCTCATTCCCTTTATCATTGTTTTGATTTCAGTTTCAGGTTTTTCTATTAATCCCATTTACTTGCATCATTTTTCATTTAATCAAAAGCCTAATTAAAGTTTATAAAGTTAAAAATTGAAGCGTCAGCGATGGGAACTATGATTTAACCAGGACGAGGGTTAAAACTGGCTGGCTGCAACCCCATTTTTTCGGTATTAAAGATTTTCGATGAATTTCCGGTCCGATGTGCCTGTGCTGTGTTGTTGTGGTTCAGGCTCAGGTCCTGCTCCTGGTCCAGGACCTCGTCCGTGTCCTTTTCCCGTGACTGGGGGTCGTGTGGGATTGTGCGGGTGTCGCACGTAATGCGGGCGCATTTTCGTTTTATTTTTGAACATTTTTCGGCCGCCAAAAAAAGTAAACGCAAAAAAAGGCTCTCACAGTACATAGTTGTGCGTGTGTGTGTGTGTGTGTGTGTGTGTGTGAGGGAGGGGGGGTCTGGTATATAGGCTGT
Organism: Drosophila vallismaia; assembly: GCA_035047325.1. Taxonomy (NCBI): domain Eukaryota; kingdom Metazoa; phylum Arthropoda; class Insecta; order Diptera; family Drosophilidae; genus Drosophila; species Drosophila vallismaia. The sequence continues at coordinate 4,707,969 of JAWNPU010000025.1, read as the reverse complement.
TGTGTGTGCGTGAGAGGGAAAGTGGGGCAGGACCGGGGCTGGACTGTCGAAAAATAAATCGAAAAGGCAACACGTCATTGGTGGCATGTGCATAATCAAGCTCGTCCTGTTTCGTCCTTTTCCACGTCCTCGTCCTCGCCCTGATCTTACCGGGCGCATAGAGAAGGGTTGCAATTGCAGTTTGCAGTTTGCAGTTTCCAGTTGCAGTTGCAACTGCAGTTGCTCTGTTGCAACGCTTGCCCCAAAGTGCGTGCCACAAATGAGCACAAAAAGGCCACGCCCGCCGCTGCCAGAGAGGTCCTTTTTGTTTTTTGGACTTTTTTTTCGATTGCACCTTTTTGGTTTTTTTTTTTATTGGGGTGGAGAATGCGAGTGCCATCCCCCCTTTTAATCCCCACCCCCTTGCAACTTTTTTCCCGCTTTTCCTACTTTCCCTGCCTGCTGGGATATTTTTTTTATTTTTTGGCTTCTTTTTTTTTTTGATGTGGATGTCCTGGCGATTTTTCCTCTATATGGATGTGGATGTGGATTTTTTGTGCAGGCTTCGTATTTTTTTGTTTTTTTATATAAATTTTCCTTTTTTTTTTGTTTGTTGATTATATTTCCTGCACAATTTTAATGGATTTTTTCGTGTGTGTTGGATATTTTACTTCATTGTTGTTGTTGCTGTTGCTGTTGCTGTTGCTGCCACTGCCGCTCATCGTGATGAGCATTTTTTTGTGTTCAAGCAGATAATTACATTTAAATAAAATAAAAATTTCATGTGGCAGCGAGTTGGAGGCGAAAAGGGAGTTTCTAGACGAAGGCTTTCGGCTAACGCTTACAACTCTGTGTGGCATGAGGCATGAGGCACTTAACGGGAAGGGAGTTGGTCTTCTCTGTTTGCTTGTTTTTGTGCATTTTTGTTGGCATGTTGTTTTATAATTCATTTCACTGCGTTGTTTGACTTGTGTGCCCCGCCGCAGTTGAGGTGCTACCTGGAGGAGATGGTGTAGCTGGTGGAGGTCCTGGCCGAGGACCTGGTCATTCTACTTCCATCCTCAAACCTGCGACACCGCAAATTGCGCCGCATTTCGCGCAATTCTGTATGCTCTTAGGCCGCAGCAAGGACCAAAACGACCAGGAAGGATGTCGGACGAAGGACACCACTGTAGGGAGTGGCCCCATATACAAGTCATTCGCCTCGGCCTCGCTTGTTTGCTCAACTCGCCAACTGCAGTCAAGTCGTTTGTGTAACGCTAATTGCTGTCCTTTGGTCGTCCTTTTGGTCCTTTTGGTCCATCTGGTCACTGACTGATGTCCTGCCTTCATTCCGTATTCTAAGAGAGAGAGCCGCAACCAGCCGCAGAGCCATCCCCATCCCCAAAGCCCACAAACCGAATTGAATTGTTGCCGAATTTTTAAAGGTGGCAAAAAGGCGACACTGCAACATGTTGCATGCACGGGGCTTCGGTGGCAATAAGGCAATAAGAAGAAGACCCCGAGAGCCCGTAAAAAATACCAGAGTGGATGGGGAGGGGGGGAGGCCAGACCTGGATTCTGGATTTCATTTGGTTGCCTTTCTCGGGCCGCCACTTCAAGGCCAACGCACAACTTTTGTTCCGAGGCAAAGGAGAAACTCAGGTCCTGCTGAGTCCTGAGTCCTGAGTCCTGCTGCCCTCGATTTTCGTAACGAAAACACGAAAAAAAAAGGTCAACCCCGGTCCACATTTTTGGCAATCGATGAGGTCATACTCGACGGGGGGAAGGCTTAAAGAATATGCTTCGTCCTTGAGCTGTTTGGTTGGTTTATTTTCGGGACACTCCTTGGACGTTGATGCCGGGACGAAGCATCATTCCGGCAGTGGCGCGTCTTTGAATGGCAACCGTAATGTATCCTGTCATCAGGCTCTTATCCTTCCGCTTTGCTCCACCTGAATTGGTGACTGAATTGGCGTGGGGGAAGGGAGACTACCTTTCATCCTGCCACTTTCGGTGGCACGCCTTTGTTCGCTCGCAATTAAATTAAAGTCCTTTGTTAGTCCACCGGGTGTTTGGCATTATGAGTAATTACACACTTCTGCGACAGTTCCCGTTCCCGTTCCCGTTCCCGATCCCTCGTCCTTGTTCCTGGTTTCTGGTTCCTGGTTCCTGGTTCCTGGCCAATCCCTGGCAGTACAAAAGCCGCCTCCTTAGTGCCGGAAAGTGCCGAGTGAAAGACAAAAACTGTTCTCTATTTCCGTGGCGCCTTTCATTGGTCTCTCCCCTTCCCCCCCACATTTTGTTGCAACCTGCAATCTGCTTAATTTCTTCTCTGTTTATTTGGTTTTTTATTGAAAGGTTTATGTTTTTGTGTTGCCTAGTTGCTTATTATGAATTAAATTACTTTTCGTATCTGTTTAAAACCTTTTTAATTTGTAAATAAAACTTTTCAAATATCTTCCAATTAACTTTGAAGGGGAATCCTTATTATGAAGGTGAAAGATTTCCCAACTATTACCAGGAAGTGCAGTTTTTTATAACGATGGGAGGTTAAATAATATTTAAATAACAACTCTTTGACATCCCATAACTCTTAAATACTCTTCTCTGTTTAAGGGATCATAATTGATATCGTGAGTCTTCTTAGATGAAGTTTTGTCCACAGAAATACCTCAAAAACATCCCAAAAGTCTCTGAAAAAACGCTCTGTACTTCGTGAGAACAAATCTAGACCTTAGTTAACGATTTATTACTTTTAACCAGGACATATCTTGGACATAGACAACTAAGTAATTATTTCAAAACTTCCAAATTGAAAGGAAACTATTCTAAACCAAACGCGGTTTTTCAATTTCCGATCAAAATGCAAAAATCAGCTTGGATTAGGCCCTGGATCTTCATTCTTTTACAAAACTTTTCTTTGTACTTAAAGAATTTACTAAACACCAGAATTTTTAAGACAAATACCTTAGTTTTTAACGTTTTTAGAGCCTGTTGTGTTTCTTTCGGAACAGTAAGCGACAACGGGACTGTACTTCTAGGAGACTCTTAATTGGTCAATATTCTTAGATAGGATGTGGTTTACGAGGCAATAAGCTTCTCAAGGACTAAAGAGAGATAAAAACAACAACCAGAACATAAAAAATAACTAATCTACAAACAAAAAAACATATTTTTCGGTGGAAACATTTCTTTTTCCTTACCTCGAAGTAAGCCTCAAAGTTGCATCCCATTTAATAGGGCATAAGTTGATTGCTTTCCAGATCCTTTGTGGTTTCTGGTTCCTTTTAAAGGATGCATAATATAAGAAACACATCACAGTCAAAGGATATATTCTCCAATCCAACTGTTTTCCACCGCTTGGAACAGAAGTTCCCATCTGGCAAAGGACTCTGGAAACTTCCAAGGACCACTACTTCCATTGGCTTTCCCGAGATCATTTTCCAATATAAAAATTTACACTAATCACTACACTACCCGATTCGTTACTTTAAACTCATTCCAAAGATCGATAAAACACTTGAAAATAAACTTTTAATATAATATATCTCCAATTGGCTTTTTTAGAATTATGAGAATCTAGTGATGGAAGTTTTCACCAAGATCTAGGATTTTCCAATTATCGGTGCAGTATTTTTTATCGATAGTGCGGTATCGATCGCGATTTCCAATTGACTTTTGGTATTTTTCAGTATTCTTAGTAGCTCCTCGCTAACAAAGATGGCCGACATGAACCCAATTGGGGTTAATTTTATGGAAATTGGGAAAATTTATCAAACTTTGTTATTAAAACGATGAATATTTGGATGCTACAGTCACTTAGGCATTAAAGCTTCCTGAAAAATCTATTTTTGAATGATTATCCTTGATTAGTTTACAGAAAAAATACAAAACTTCGCTGGGTGTGGTGGAAGATCTTGATTCCGAAGACTTAAAAAGCAATCCTATCCTTGGAAAACCTTTTATTTTTACTAACTAGGCCATAAGTTAGTCTTTTATTAAACTATGGAGTATATAAAACTCTTAGATTAAGGAAATAGCTTTTGAAAGAATGAATACTGAAATCTTGCCTACTTTTTTGGGCATACTTGAAACTGAGTGGAAGTTCTGTATTTTGTCCATTTTAGGATTTAGATCACAGGTTCTATTTTTAATGATTTAAAGACCCTTCCGTATAGCTTTCCATATCAGTATCTTTGATATTTCATTTCAAAAATGGTTAAAGCTTTCTTTCTACTTTTTTTTTTGGTTGAAAAGTTTCTGCCTCCCTTCGAATTTCTTATTAATTTGATTTTAATAGCTTCTTGTATCGCTTGCCACATGACTGAGGGGCAGCCTACGATTCTGAGGCAACTAAATTAATTAAAAATTGTTGTAGCCGCCCAACCGGGCGAGGGATCCTGCCAAAACAGGCTCTGAGTGGCTCAAAGGATGCGTGTGGGAAATAAGCAAGTTGTTCCAGGACTGGTGGTGGAGGTCCTGGTGGTGAGGGAAACTAAGCTTGTTAGCAACTTGGCAGAGGCAGCCACACGCACTGCTGCATGCACCTCTGCACCTCGGCCCCTTAGCCCCTTGGCCCCTCTCCATCTTGATTTTTTTTTGCCAGAAAAGTTGCCAAGTCGCCGGCATATGCATGTATTATTGTGAATATTATTATGCATATTTTATTTTTTCGGGCTTCGCCTTTCGCAGCTCGCTTTTCCGGATCTCCTCCAGCTTTTCTTTTATTTCCTTTTATTGTTTTTCTGCTGTCTTATTTTCTTGCACTTTCTGGGCTGCCTGGGATAGTTATTCAGCCTCAGCCTCAGTCTCAGTCTCAGCCTCAGCATCGGCTTCAGCGTCAGCTTTTCGGGCTGCTGCGTCTCCTTTCAATTTGGTGGCAGGACCTCCCAATCCCCCACTCCCTCACTCTGCCCACTCCTTGCTTTTCCTCATATGTGCTTGTAAAGTTTTTACTTCGTTAGCATAATGAGAAACCGCGTGTTCATATCCCATTGCCACGCCCCCTTACTCCAGAATATCTACCCAGCAAGGAGCAGCCATATCCTGGCCAAGTTGATTGTGCGCCTTCTTGCGTCAGTATTATGTGTTCTGGTTCTGGGTCTGAGCCTGGGCTCTGGGGTTTCGGGTTTTGAGTTGTAGGAGCTCAGCAAATTCTATTTAAATTGTGTACAACATTATTAGAAAGTTTTCCAAGGCAAGGCTGAGTGGGAGAAGGGGAAACCCCAAAAAAAATAAAGAAATGCAAAGAAGGCGCCTTTACCAAATGAAAACAAAACAAGAAAGTAGAGGTTGGTTCTGGGCCAAGGCGATAAAGGAATACTCTTTCAAAATGCTATAAGGATCTTAAGATATATATTTCATTCTATATCCGATCGATTTCCGAAAGAAAGTTTATCCTAAAAGGACCTCCTTGGACTCAAAACCTAAAATGAATAAATACTATAGGAACTATAGACTTTTCTTTTAAGATCTATAAACATCTTTTTCAGATTTATCTCTTGTTGTCTTAGCAACCTCCTTTAGAAATGATAATATCCTTTTGGAAATCCTTCATAAAAAAGAGGTAAGGCGGCAGGAAAGTTGCCAAGCAAGTGTGTTCCTCCGCATAGAGAGGGAAAAAGTCGAGAAACGTAATTTTTAATTTGCCTTCAAGGCAATACACGCGCCACCGCCACCGCCACCACATACATGCCACACATGACCTGCCACCCCAGCCCCACACCCTTCTACCCTCCACCTACTACCCTCTTCCGGTTCCGAAAAAAAAAAACTGCCTTGACAACACACAATCCAGTGCCTCATAGACACTCGTTCTATTTCCTCGACAAAGCTTTACCGCCGAATTGTTTTTCCACAAAAAGATGGGGTTAAGTAAGTATGACGTTCTCCACCGCCCCATTCCATCCTCCAGCAGGATATTAAAGGATTTGCCATAAACCATAGCCCGTTACCCGTTCCTATTGGCCAAGACAGTGGCTTCCATCCATCAGCAATCATCCATCATTCTGCATTTCTTCGCGACGACTTTAATGAGCCAAACTTTGTTCTTTTCTATTTTATTTCTTTTTTTCGGTTTATAATTTGAAGGAATCCTTGGGGAGGAATACTGTGGAGTCCTCCTCCTTTGGAACAACTACAAAGGCGGCAGAAAGTAAAATTTTTGAAACGGCTGAAGAATTAAAACCGCAAATGTTGCTGCGACATTAGTGAGATTGTGTGGGAGTGTGTGAGGTGGTGTGAGGTGGTGTGAGGTGGTGTGAGGTGGTGTGAGGTGGTGTGTGTGTGTGTAGGAGTTAGCTCACACACACACTCACATATGCACAAAGAATTCTTAACAAACTTTTCATATGCTTGTTGTGCCCATTCCCCCGATTATCCTTGAGGCTGCCTCGTCAGATGCGTAGGCCACGGCCTCCTTCCTTCTGCCTCCATCCAAGTTCCTATCAAAAAAGTTAAACAAAATGAACGCAACTCAAGTGGGTGTGAGGGAGTGTGAGGGAGTACAGCAAGGGGCACGGGGATGGCCGCTCTTTTTAAGCATATTTCATTACATGTGCCACGAGTTCCCCGGCAAGAAGGAGCTGCGAAGGAGCTGCGGAGGAGCAGCTACGTCTCAGATGTCAGCCAAGATCGTTCGTGCCCATCATCATTCGCGACGTTCCTCTGACAAAGGAACCATCAACCATCCGAGACAAGGACACCCCCTGGCCATACCACTTCTCCTTGTCCTTCCAAAAAAATCCTACCTCCCAGGACCCACTCCCACGCCGTCTCCTTGGCCCTAAAAAAATTAACCACACGCTCTTGCTGTCAGCTAATTTAACCCTGAAAATCCTTGACACACACTAACACACTCGATGCACAGCGAGAAATAATTATCAAGTCTTGGAATTAGAAGGATAACGAGAGCTTAGTTTCATGGTTCTTGGAAAAGTTTCCTTAAATCGGAGACTAGCTTGGAAGTTAGTCTTTTTTCATGTTAGAGAATTGAAAGTCCTTTGAAAACTTGCATGAATTAGAACATGATAGATCCTAGATTCTTTATTTTATATTAATTGGAGTCTCTAAGCCTTTAAAGGTTAGAAATTATTTCATTCTTCCCTTGAAAACAATATCGTACAATCAGGATTAGAAACTTCCTAAATGTTACGAATCAGTTTCATAGACATCCTTCCCAAGTAGAAAAGGTTAGGAAAATGGTTTGAATTTCTTCTAAAAACCAGATATTATATAGAAAATAATATATAAGGAAAGATTTATCTAAAATCCTGTTTAGAAATAACTGTTAAACCAGATTTTAGAAAACCTCTCTTCAGACAAAGATTTAGATACCAGGTTTTGATTTGTAATCCAAGGATCCTTAAAACATTTTCTAGTGTAATCCTTTTGTCCTGGTAACGTTCTCCTCCTGTCCTCCTGTCCCCCTGTCCTCTTGCCACTTATTATTTTTCCCTTCTTCTACTTAATATTACTTCTTTCAGCCTCCGCCTCCTGGCTCATGATTATTTTTGAAATAATTGAAAAGCCTTGCCTCGCCTCGCCTTGCCTTGCCTTGCCTTGTCTTGCCTTGCCTGGCAAGGGAACCTTTCTTGGATACTTTTTATATCGCTAATCACTCCATTTGGAACCCCCGAATATCCTTCGGAATCTAACCCTTCCGGCTTCTGGCTTACTATCCTACTATTGGACAGAGTTGCGACAGAGTCTCGTTTTCTAAACTCGCTTCGTAAACTCATATGCAAAGTGGCAGCAGAGTCGTGTGGCCTATCGGGCCGAAAACTAAACACCGGGAAACCCAGTTACGTTGCGGGCCAACCACAGTGAGGGCCGCATGGCCAGAAGGTGGGTGGCATGTGGCATGTAGCATGTGGCGTGTGGCATGTGCACTATCCGACTATTCGGCAGCAAACGACACGCATTTAGGCGGTCGACTAGGGGCGTGGGGAGTGGGCGGCGGTGCTTGCCCCACTCTAGTGCCACTAAGCATGTGCAGGCCTGCCATTGGCTGGACGCGTTGGGTGGCCAGGGGGCGTGGCGGGTGGCAAGGGAGGGGCCACAGGCCAATCACACTATCGCAAAATAATTTAAACAAATCTAGGACACCACTGGGCGGATGGGGGATGGAGGGTGCGAAGCAGGCGGTGCGGCATGGGGGCGGGGAGTGGCTGCCCCGACGCAGAATGAAGCGCAAAACAACCACATCGAATTCGGGTATTTCGGTGGAGCCGAGTGGTGCCGAACGGGACGCCACACAGGATGTGCAGAATGCCGACGGAAAGGACACATATATTTGTATAATACATATCCTAGAGAGGAGAGAACTATGTGTAGGAGAGAGCCAGGACGATGCGTGTGTGTTTGTGTGGTTGTTTGTGTGTGTGTGCTGTGTTTTTGATTAGAGGGACACACAAGGACACACACACATAGGCTACAAAATGAAGCAAAAACGCAGTTTTGCCGAGTCCTGGCTGCCACCACGAAGTTTCATTCGCAGGACAACAACGAGGATAACCGAGTGCATTTGAAAGGCTTCTAAGCTAAAGCTCTGCCAGCTTTGATTGGCCACGACGAGGCCCGGGATGGCCTAGTCGTAGGTCCTGCAATCGTCCTTGATGATCCCCCCCCCCCTCGACTCCACTTCCCCTCCGCACAGACCACTTCAAAAACTGCAACTGAATTTTGGTTGGTCGATTCTCTAATTCATTGGAATTCTATGCATGTTTTCGCCAACAACAAGATATTAGCACTAAAAATAATGTATCTCAGATGTTCTAGATATTTCCTATATATCTACCAACCCAAACCCCAAACCCCAAACCCCACACCCCAAACCCAGACAAGCCACACTCGAGAACACATTTCCCGGGCAATATGCGTAAAATGTATTTATGATAATGCCAAAGAGAATTACGTTAATGTTAATGCAAAACTGTTACGACAAACAAGAACAATACGAGAAAATGATGACGATGATGGCGTAGAAAGCGGAGAAAGCAAGCCACCCACTCACCCACACACAGACACACACACACTTCCATATACCGTTATCATAAAAGCAGATAAATTCAGCCCAAAGACAAACTCATAAAGGCAAAATGTTTCATTCTATTAAAAATTTTTATTGCAAATTTGTAATTTACAATTTGCATTTCGTGTGTTGGCTTTTTTATGTGCTGGCTTGTTCTGTTAAGGTTCCAAAGGACCTCCATCCAGTTACCCCCTCCCTGGTACTCACTCCATCCCTGATACCCACTTGACTTGCGACTTGTGTTGCCATCGAGTTTTCGCTTTCCCAGTTTCGAGTTCGAGGCTCGCGAGCTCTTTTGTTTCGGCGCGCAATTTTATAACCGTTATTCATAATAAAAAATGTTATAGAACATCATTTTGGCAATACATAAAAATGCAGCCGCATATAGATATAGATACAGATACAGATATATAGATACCGATACACTTGAGGGAAATACTGAAGGTTGTCAAGGCGAGAATACTTTGTAAGAGAAATCGAAGGACATTCGAGAATTTTTGAAAGCTTTTGGGGGGATGGAAAGTCTTTTTTTTTTATATTCGATTTCCTTTTTTTTAGTATCTAACTATTATTTTATATATTTTTCTTTGTTTTTAAACTCTTTTATGGTTATTTTTTAACAAGTTTAAGCTTTTATCTAGAAAGTTCTACTTCCGGGTTCTTCTGGGAAGAACTCTTCTGGGTTTCCTTTACTTTTTTCTTGGAAATTGAATTCAAAAAACACTTTTCGAGATTAAATGGTAATTCTTTCATATATTTTCTTTAATATATTTTCAATATTTTCCAATATTTTTTTCCAAGTGCCTTGGGATAGCGGCTAGAGAAAAGATGTAATTTTTTTCTAATAAGCTCAGATCGGAGCGCGGCATCTCGAGCCCATTGCCAGGCATATGCGACCCACCTGACCCCAAACCTGCCCTGCTGCTGCCACCTCCTCCCACCTATCACCCCCTCCAGTACTCCTGTCGATGGCAAATTTTAATAACATGTCATAAAATATTTGGCTGTGTTTGTGTTTCCTTCTTGTTCTCCGGCCCGACAAGGCCATAAAAAAGTCATTACCCATCCATACGTGTACCCATCCGTACCCGTACCCGTACCCGTTGCCATATTCTCTCTATATCTTTCGAAAGCCCCCTGACCCCTGCCTCTTGCGACGTGCATCGGTGACGACTTTGGTAATAATATTTCGCGCGATGTGCCCGAAAATGAAATTGCACAAAATAATAAATAAATATATTGTTGCCTATTTTCCATAAGGCCCTTACTCGTTCGCTTTTCCCCATTTTACGATGATCCATAAATGTGGGGCTTGGCCGGACCAGCTCTATCCAGATCGCGAGGACACCAGGACACCAGGACACCAGGACACCAGGACACTGGACAACAGGACACTCGCCACTGGACAGTGGGTCGTCGGGGAGTCATGCTTTTTTAGCCTAACCAGAAAACCAGAAAAGGGCTTACCAATCCTTTTGTTTTACAGCCCAAGATTTTCGTCTGGCGATAAGGTCAGAAATGAGTTGCATCCCTTCGGGAGGATTCTTTGTCCTGATTCTTTGCCGACGAGCTTCCTTGGGAATTGGTTTTCATTTCAAAAGTTATTTTCCTATTTGTCTTTTTTTTTTTGCGAAAGGGTTTATGAGTTTGCAATTGATCTTGGATTTTTTTCCTTGCTTTTTGTTGGTAATAAGGATTGGTATGGGAATTATTATTAATAAATAGAAGATATTTTTGTTAATAGAATTTTAAGGATTAAATAGAATAGAATAACAGGAAGTTCTTGAAGTTGTGGAAATCATGAAAAGTGTATTAAGAAAAGTAACTTTCTGAGAGCTGTAGTTGCTTTCTTTTTTCCTGTACCAATCCTTTTAAAATCTTTTATCTTTTCATCCTTTTAAGAAATTGAGAATAGTTTCTTGAAAAACAGAAATAAATCATTATCCCCTTGAAGATATTTAAATAGAAGCTTGTTTTAAATGCATAAAAAAAGGTCCTTAAATAGTCAAAACTATTCCTAAAAAAAAATTACTCACTCAAACTGAAACTAGATCCTCGTTTTCAAAGGACACTTCCCTCATTATCCTTTCAAGTATTTTCTAAACACGCCCCAAAACAACAAATTGCAGGCAGGACCAACGGCTGGGCGGAGTTTCTTGTTTATTTATTTTATTTTATTTATTTTTTATTTTATACTGTTTCGTGTTTTTTTTTTTCCTGAAGGCTTAGAACCACATGTGGCAAGGCCAGGACGTGAGCTTTGAAATTTGCGCAGTGGAATTTCTCTTTTTTATTTTTTTTTTTGGGGGATGGGTTGGGGGCTAACCGAAAAATTAGGCATTTTCAACGTGCCACCGTTTCTCGAGGCGGATTAATGAAAAGAATAATTTATCTTTTAGGCTTAAAACCGACAAAAAATGAGGTAAAAAATATAAGCTAGTTGCCTCTGCTCTGAGTCTGTGCGCCGCTCTAAAAACATTATAATATTTAATATTATTTTCATTCTTTATTTTTATGGTACTCGAGGACATTTCAGGACGCAAAAAATGCGATTCCAGGGGTGTTGGTGGTTGTGGAAGGTGGGAGGTTGGGGATTGGCGGTTGGGGGTTGGGGGGGTGTAGGCTCGCTTATCGCGCATACGCGACGTGGGACGTGGCACACCCCTCCCCATCTGCCACTACCCCACGGCCTAGGCAGGGGAAATCTTGTGCAATAAAATTCCTCTAAACACTCATAAAAATTGCAGGCATATTAAAAATTGTGTTTGTTTAAAAAAAAAAAAAAAAGCGAAAAAAAAATGAAATAAAAATAAAAACGGTAACAACAAGGTAGCGTTAGCTTTAGTCCCTTGGGGTGGTTTCCTTTTTGTTGTTGTTGTTTTTTTTGTTCGTTAGAGGGGTGGATGGGAAGGGGGTGGCGGAATTTTTAGCTCATATGCGAATTTTGTGGGCTTCAAAGGAATAAGAAAGCGGGGGCTGGGTGGACGAGGAAGGCCATAAAACTGAATGGATATTTGAATAGAATTTGCAATAAAAAATCCCGTTAAAAGCCATCCTGCCTGTGTGTGTGTGTGTGTGTGTGTGTGTGTGTGTGGGTGTATGGGTGGCAATAACAACTTGTGCGTTATGAAAAACTAATTTCTCTAAACATATGCCCAGGACACACACACACACACAGAAGAGTCCTTTTACGAGGCCTTATGCGCAGTGCCCCCCCGCCTCCCCATATCCTGGCATCCTGGCATCCTGCGTGTATCCCCTTCATGCGTCGCTTATGTTGACAGAACCAGAAGAGGAAAAAAATGTAGTCACGGTGCCAACCAAAAATGGGCTTTTCTCTGGCTCTCGTCGCCCGAAATTGCAAATTTACGAGTATTTATATTGATGCCATTTTACTTTGATTTTAATGCGCGACCAAAATGCGTGCGAAGATTTTTAATATTTTTGCCGCTGCCTGGCTTTGCCTTGGCAATGCTGCCACTGCTGCCAAATATTTATTTATTCCTTTAGAGAGGGTCCTTGTAGGGCACGGGACACATAAGAATGCTACTACATGTCCTTGCAAAAAGGATCGATTAAAAGTGATTTGTGAAAATTACTTTAAAGGATTTTCTTCATTGAAATTCTCTGAAATTAATTGCCTTCCTGCAAAAACCACACTTTCCTTTGCCTCAGCTGATAGATTTTGTGCAGCTCAAATGCCTGCAAGGTCAGGGGTCAGCTAGGGTCCTTCAAGAGCCCTGGCCAAGGACAGAGGGCACCTCCTGCCTGCACCACTTGAGGCCACAATGCAACTAAATGGCTGGAAATTAATTTGTGTTTTTGCATTTTTGCACTTGGCGCGGGGCACAAAACAAAAGGCCGCAACAATAGTTAGCCAGGCCATAACAAATAAACAACAAAGCGCGAAAAAAAACGGGTTAGAGGCTGGCTTTTGTTGGCAGGATCTGGGCTGGGCTGGGCTGGGAGGAGCAGCCACTTGACAATCAAAGCGTTGGAAATCAATTACTCACAAAAGCGTCAAGTGGCAAAATGCAAATGCAAATGCAAAGGCACAAAACGCTGCAGGTGCAGGTGCAGGTGCAGGTGCAGGTGAGTCCTGGCAGGATCCGATTGTGCCAGCCAGAAACCAAACCAGGCCCCAAATGTTAATCGACAGCTTAAACATGGGGTGGCAGCTATCAAAATATCGGTAATTTTGTAAAGAATCGAAATTTATGTGCGCAAATTCCCAAACAGGGAGCCGGGCCTGGAACGAGTCAGACAGGACACCCAAAAAAAAAAAAAAAAAAAATACAAAAAACAAAAAGCACAAACAAACCCAACTCCCGGGACAGCGCTGAAAAATGAGGAGTACGGAAAAAAAATACACGTATTACCCCCTCCCGTTCCATGGCGAAATGCCGAAAAAACGATTGCAGTCGAATGGCTATGGGCTGCCAGGATAAAGGATAAAAAGGATGTGGGAGCTGGGAGCTGAGAGCTGGAGGTGCAGTGCAGGAGTCGAGTACAGGCTGCGTGTGAAGCCGGCGATTATGCGACGAGCCATCACAACAAAAATCTGCTGGCGGCGGGCGACCCACATTTTGCAGCCCACATGTCCTAGGATGAGGTCCTGCCAACAGGACCCCCGGCCTGGCCAATTTTTAATGACGGAAAAGTAAAAAACGAAGCCTGCCCAGAATGCGTTATCGCTCGAAAAGGGAATGAGAGGGTGGCGTGTCCTTTTTTCGTATTTCGTATTTTTTTCTGTATTTTTATTGGGTGGTGTTTGGGGCATCAGCATAATGCAAGTCAACGCAAATATTTTATTTGCATTAAGCGTTGCAGCGGAAAACGGAAAGGCAACCAAAAAAAAAAAAAACAGCTAAAATACATACGCATTCCAATAAAAAAGAAAAAAAAAACAAGAAAAAAAGGATTCAGCCAGAAAATAAAACACAAAACAACGAAAACCAAAAAAAAAAAAAAAAGGAGTAGGCATATACCGGGGAGAGCACCTACTTATGGCCCTACACGCACACACTCGCACCGCCACACCGATGGACACTTGCAACTTCCAGCCAATAAAAATGCAGCGCTGCAAGTTGCGTGCAACAGGAAGTAAAAAAAAAAAGCGCCAAGCGCAAACCAAACAAAAAGCCGCCCAAAAAGCATAAAAGACTAAAAAAAAACAAAAAAAAAAACACAACACAACAAAAAAAGGATATAGGAAAAATAAAAAGGATTCACAAAAAATACACATGCACCCAAAATAAAACAAAAAAAAAAAAAACGACAGAGCGGGGGCAGCGGCAGAGGAGCGGGAAAGGGAGGCCTTAAAAATCAAACAACACATTCTGGCCAAGCGAATGGCCTGGGTGCGAGTGAAATGACAGCAGGCTGCAGTGGTCAGCCTGCCACATGCCACATGCAACGTGCACTCGCCCACTCAATCGCCACCCACTGCGCCCACCGGCAATGGGAGGGGCCCGGCATTCGGCAACGCTCGGTTCGCCTGGCCCTGAAACAAAAACAAAAAACAAAAAAAAAACACATGCATGCCGGGTGCGCAGCAAAAAAAAACCCAACAACCGCCTAGGATTATATATAAAAATTGTCCAAAAAGTGCAAAAAAACACGAAAAAACCAAAACCAACAAAAAAAAAATTGGAAAAAAAAAAACAAAACGTAAACGCACATCGCATATCCTAAGCCCTGGGCGAAGGCCAGAAAAGGTCGGCAATAAGCGGGCGCGAGCGAGAGCAAGAGGGGGCTATGTTACAATTGGCGCTAGCGTTGCAGTTGCATGTGGCAGTTGCATGTGGCAGTTGCAGTTGCAGCTGCGGCAGAGGCAGCAACGCAGCACAAGACTTGTTTTAGTTGTTTTGCCAGCAAATGCATTTCCCAGGAGCGCAGCCCCTTTGGGCCCCAAAAAGTAGGCAATAGATTTTCTATTTTTCATACAAGGATCCTTTTTGAAAGGATTTTTTATTGAATTTTGTATAGAAAAATATTAGAAAAGTTATACTTTATATAGAAATCCATGCTTTTCCCTGAAGAAGTTATTTTATTAACTTTTTTACGTTTTTTTTTCAATATCAAGTATACGCCCTGTTGGTCTGAGTCTGGATAAGACTTGTCTTTTGGGTTTTGGAATCGAAATTCTATTCTTTAAATATATAACTAATTTCCCTAATTATTCCTTTTCTATACATTTTTAAGAATTTCGGTTTCTAATATTACGTATACGCCCCGTTGCACCCACAAATTTTCTTCGCTTTTTCCACATTTTTATTAAGTTTCTGTTTAAAAAAAATAAATCCTACTTGTTTTTAGATTAATCTTTATGGGAAATACATATTTTTTCTAAAGATTTTCCGCAATTTTTTATTCAGAAAATATTACGTATACGTAATGATCCCTCAGAATACGTTCTACCTTTTTTTCTGGTAATTATTTTAACTTTAAATGAGTTCTAAATGCGATTCTATTTAAAAAAAACCTTTGGTATCCTGTTTTCTGTTAAGGATTCTATAAACTTTTTCTATCCAGAACCTTCCTTCGTTCACAGTTCCGCTCCTGGCACGGAATCCATTGCATTTTGCCGGCCAGCCGGATGGTCAGCCTCCTACCTCCCGCCCTGCTTCAGACCACCTCCATCCCCTAAAAAAACTGGATGACTTTTTTGATTTTTTTGCCATTTTTCGGAGGTGCGAGTGAGAGGCAGCGTTGGGTGAGACAGGAAGTGCGAGTGGATGCGGGCAGTGCAGTCGACGGCAGCGGCAACACCCAGTGCACCGCCCAGCGGGTGCAAATTGCAATAAAAAAACCAAAAAAAAAAGCACAAAAAAACGAATAAAGAAATCACAAAAAAAGGAAAAAAACGTAATGTATAAAAACCATAAATAAATAAAATTAAGCAGAGCAAGAGAGAGCGATAGAGCGATAGAGAGAGCGATAGAGAGGGGGAGAGAGAGAGAGAGAGAGAGAAAAAGGGAAACTCGAACGATGACAGCGATGGAAAAAAAGGACGCAGGACGTGGTGCATTGTTGCTGCTGATGATGCAACTGCAACTGCAACTGCACTTTACATACGGCCACAAATAAATAAAAAAAAAAAACAAAAAAAAAAAGAAGGAGAATAAAAAATATAAAGTGGGCAGGGCAGGAGGCTGCTGCAGTTTGGCAATTTAGTGGGGAGGCTTAAAAAAAAATGACAAAAAAAAAGGCGAAATATATTTAAATTTGTTGCTCTTGCGTGTGCGAGTGTATGAGTGTGCGAGTGTGCGAGTGGGAGGGGTAGAGCTGTAGAGCAGGGCGGCAATAGTGCAGGCTGCCTCGCTCGGACGCATGCAAAAAAATGTGCAAAAACTCCGCCCTAAAATGTGCGAGGCAATAAAATAAAAATCAATCTAATGAAGCCCAAAAACAAAACAGGCCATAAAAAATCCAAATAAAAGTAAAAAAGTATTACCGAAAACGAACAAAGATGGCGATAGATGCCGCAGGATGTGCGTGTCTGTCTCTCTGTGTGTATGTGTGTGTGTAAGGATACGCTAATTTAAAATGCGCAACTATGACAGCTCCTCCCACTCTGCCCAATCCTCTGCCCCCAGCCCCCAGCCCCAGCCTCCTTCCGCCCCATTTTTCTCATCCTTTCAGGCTCAGAATTTCCATTTATGGGCAACAAAAATGTTCGATTAAGCGGCCTCAGCAAAACCAAACAAATGGAAAGGGTCAGGCCGTCGCGATATTTTTGCAGAATGCTCCGAAAATCGAATCACAACACCCCAGAGATAGAACGGAAATATCTGACGGGACGGGAGTCCTGGCCGGGATACTGGGCACCCCCGCCTCGATAATTACGTTACAGCCTGATGCCTGATGCCCGATGGTGGAAAACAAATGGAAAATATTCCTTGGGTTAAAGGATTAAGTTGAGGAGCATTTGACAGGCTGTCGGTGGAAAGTTCTAGGAAATTTCACTAACAATCCAATCGAGGACCTTCCAATTAATATTTTTCCCCAAAAATTTCTCTCTCAAATCCTAAAACTTTTTAGTTTTCTTCTCCCAACAAAAGGAGCCCTTGAGGGTGTTTGTTAATTTGCCGGATTAGTCGAGGGTTTGCCGAAGGATGAGTGAGAGGAAAAAAGGTTATTGGGCTTTATAAAATGAAGAGGCGGCTAAGAGGAAAACTAAACCGCAGCCTTTTTATGGCCTGCCACTGCCACTGCCACTGTTGCTGTTTTGTAGGTTTGCTGACGGAAATGTGCCGATAACTTTTTTTATTTCGAAGCTCTAAAAATGAGACATTTGATATTACTTTTACGGCAGCAGCAACTGCCGCCTTCTTCGGAAATCCCATCTACTTTCAGTGGGTTAAAAACAATTCGGGGGCCACCGAAATTCTGAGATGGGAAGGATGGGTGGGTGGTGGGTGGTTACGTTAACGTTACGTTTAACGGACATACACCCACCCCCTTAGACTCCCAAAAGCACACCCAAACATACACACTCTTAACGGCACTCAACGCATACAAAATTTCAAAATCATCAAAAAGTAGAAAAATACGCGTTTCATGCACATTCGCGGCATTTATGAGCCCATCAACGTCGCTCATGGATGAAAGTAACGCGTTTTATGCGTCGTTTGGGTGCCTCCTGCCAAATGTATCTTTTTATGTGGTTTCGCCGTTCACTGCCGACCACATGAGATACCCTCAACCAGAACCCAAAACCCAGTTGCCAGTAACCAGTAACCAGTACCCAGGCTGCTGCCCTGCCTCAGGACTCCTTTTGGCCAGCACACGGCACACATTTGCCGTAAAAACCTTGCCGTGTTCCTGGGGAGAAGGTGAGAGCTCGACCAAAAACCATCAAGTTCAAAGTTTTCGGCAACATTTACGAGTCCTTCCTGCTACCTCTTGGCTGCTGTGGCAACCGTTAGCCAGTAAAAAGTGAAGGGCATCCACCACATCCTGGCCCGGAGTCGTCTCCCATTGGCCAGAAACAGGATGTCACTTGGCCTGCCTCGGTGGCCGCCTCTCTAGTTCGAGGTTTACTTTGAAGAAAACTTAATCTTTGACCTAATTTGAATAGATTTTTGATCCTTTCAGTTGATTTCTAAGTTTTGGGAGGGGAAGTATTACTTTTTGGTTGAAGCTTTTCTATAAATTCGATAAATATTATCGCCTTTGGGATATATTTTCTTTAACAAATCATTGAAAATAGTAAAGAAAGGATATTTTTTTCTGCAAGGTAGTAAGGTAGGTAGAGGTTTTTGAATTCTAAAAAAATAGACAAAATAATAGGACAAGCTAGGCTTATTTTTATAGTAATCAAAAGTTCTTAAGATGTGAATGTTTTAAATCAATAAATCTTTGATAAATGATTAGAAATAGGCTAGAAAATGGGATCGTTTTTGTAGCCTTTTTTTTTGTATAAAGAATAGAGACCATCGAAAGCAAAAGGCAAGGATCTACATCGAATTTTCTTAAAGTGTGGAATATTTATACCAAGGACCACCCTCCTCCAATTCCCACCCTCTCGGGCAGTCTTGAAACTAACAAACAGTTTTTATGCGCTATTAAAAATATTCTTTTTATAAGCCCTATAAAAAAAAAAGAGAGACCGATGCAGGCCGAAGGAAATCAACCGTCAATTTATTCGCAAAACGCTTTCCATTCAGGACCAATCCACCCACTGGCTGCCCCCTGCCTGCTGACTGCTGCCTCTTGCCACCTTTTAAGTGCCTGCCTTTTAGGCCAAAAACGAGGAACCACTCTCGAGAGAGACATTTTATGCGCACCTAAGTCATTTCGAACAATTTCGATTAAAAAACTCATCTAAACAATTTATGGGCGCGGCGTAAAAATCAAATCAAAGTCAATGTTGGCCAAAAAGTGCAGCATTCAGCAGAGTCCTTTAGAGGGGCGGGGACCTCCTTTATTTCAGTTTACAATTATGTGCGGGAAAAAGCATAAATTTTTGGTAAAATTAGATGGCTCTTTTTCACTACCAATGTTTTTCGATGCTTTTGATTAGCCATTAAACGTTTTGTGCTTCTCTCGATATTCTGGCTTCGCTTTTCGTTAGATTCTGTGTTAGATTTCGTTAGATATTATGCAAGATTATGTATATCTTATATTGTGGATGAAAGCCTTCTCTTTTGGACGGAGAGACATTACAAAGTTTCTAAACTTTACGATTAAATATAAAGAAAAGGACGAAGGACGAAGGACTATGAGAAAGTTAAAACCGTGCGGGATATTAAAAAGTGCACGGAATAATGTTTCTTTTATGACTAAAGTGGCATCGGACAAAAAGGGGGTGAAACGTCAAACAGGGGGCGAGGCAGTGGGGCAACCGTCGCGCATGAGCCTTGACAGATCCTTGCCCCCTGCTCCTGCTCCTGCTCCTGCTCCTGCCCCGGCGTTCAGGCTCATTTCGTTTTTAATTTCCGTAATTCCGTCAGCAGAAAAATTTTTGCAATATAAAAAGTAAATATCGAAATTTATAGACCTGCAGATGTGCTGCTGGCTGTGTGTTTTTTTTTTTTTTTTGTTCGTTTTTAGAGATGGCGGGTTAGTGTGGCGGGTGTAGGAGGGGGTGTGGCAGGATGGGCTGGATGGCCCCCAAGACGAAGGCCGGAGACTGAGACTGAGACTGAGACTGAGGCGACATTAAAATGTTAAATAAAAACAGTAACAAAATACACACAAAAACAAGCCGAGACCAAAAGACAGCAACCCCCTTTTTTTGGGCAACTTACACGAGGAATTTAATGACAACACTAAAAAGTTTAAGCGTTATTATTTCTAGGGTATAGCCTTGGACCACCCCACCCCACCCTACTCACACCCACACCCCACACCCACACCCACCGAAAAATCAGCTCCAAAGGATAAGAGCTTAGAGGGATGAAGGATGCAGGATGAAGGATGAAGGATGGATGGATGGAAAAATAAGAGAAAAGAAACAAAATATATACGACGGCTGTAAAATGGCAAATTCATGACCTGCAACTGCCGCTTGCCCCCAGTGCCCCCCCCCCCCCCCCCCCCCCCCGTGACCCGTGCCACATCCAGGAGTGTGTGCATTCTAACGGCAACTAAAAACGAGCGCGATTGTAACGATTCGGTTATTACCGTTATATTGCCGAAACAGAGCGCGTACCCCTCGGTTGCCCCATCGCCGGTGCCACAAGAAACAAAGTCGAAACGCACATAACTCAATCTTCGACGGTACGAAAACCCAACCCAACCGCCCACACAGCCCCCGCCCCTTTTTACAGCACCCCCACAGAAGGCAGAAACCTCCCTTCGTGCCCATTTCCCCCTTTTTATTGCTAATGGTACACAGTTTCCGAGGGGGGTTCCACGAGTTTTGGGTCTAGAGCGGAGTCGGAGCCAGAGTCGGGGTCAGAGTCGGGGTCGGGGTCGAAGGTTACTGCCGTTGCCGTTGCCGTTGCAGTTTATGCTCTGCTGTTAAACTTACGGTAGTTTACCGCCCCAGCACCGGCCCCGCCCCACTCTACTTTCTTTAATTTTTATTTTTTTTTCCCCAGCAGAAGAAGCGCGAGAGGAACATTCCCTTCCTTGGCTTAAAAACGAAACAATTTTTACAACTTTGTTGTTTGCCTGCGGCAGCCTTTGCCATTTCTAGTTGGTAAGTGCCCTCGTACCGCCGCGATCTATGCGGCTACCCCCCTCTGGAAGCCTAGGCACTGTAAGAAAAATTAGTTACTAAAAAAAAATTGGAAAACCCATCAAAGGATACAAAAGCAATCGTGGGAACAACCATCACTACTTTCCTATTGTCCTGATTTGGCTTTCGTTTTCTTGAACTTTATTAAGTTTTTCCCGAAATTCTTTGAATCGTGAGAAGAAAATCCTTTGCCACAAAGTCCTTAATCTTTTCTTGCAGTGCCCCACCCTCACCCTGACTTTGCCCATAAACTGAATGCAGTAATTTTTCAAAAATCTTTGTCTTTAATGGACCATCAAGCACTCTTCGGCCGCTGTCCTGTCTGTGTCCCAAGCAGGAAACTTGCAACATCCTAGTATCCAACTTGCATCCTTGCCAGGATCCGTGCCTTCTATTTTTCTAGCAGAAACTTGCCAACTTGGCTTTCGGACCTTTCGGCAAGCGAGTGAGCGAGCGAGTTTTTGTGCTCTTCGCGTCGTCAATATTGCGATTCGGTTGTAAAAAATGCGTTTTAATGCTTCAATAAAATAAAAAGTTTGCATTAAAAGCAAGTCGGGCTTTTTGCGAGCGGGTTGTCATCCCATTTTTTTCCCCGGACATTCCCCGGACAAAACAATTAGCGTAAAAAAAACCCCCGGTACATGGCTTACAAATAATTTCCGTGTCTCCCCGGGAAGGGAGTCCTTTGGCTTTGGCTTTTCGATGCGATGGTCTCCTTAAGATAGTTTACGGCCGGATGTGAACTTTTAGAGCTCACTTTTAGGCACTCAAACTGCATTAAAATGGAGTTGCCTCTCGGGCAAGTTTAGAGGAAAATGCATCTGCACCTGCAGCAGCGGGAACCTTTTCTGCATTTTCGAGGAACAAAATTAATGTTTAATCAACAAAGTGGCAATATCCCCAATATCCCCCCTCCCAGAACCCAGCTGGGGAGGCCTTTCCCATCCACCATCGTCAGGCATGTGGAAAACTAGCGAAATTGCATCAAAGAAACGAAAATATTTGCAGTGCGTGGCAAAAGCAAAAAAAAATAAAATGTTTTTTATACATATATAAAAAAAAATTAAAAAAAAAAAATGAAGGAGGAGTAAAAATTGGAAACGGATAATGCAAACAGCAAATTAAAAACGAGAGGATATCCTATAGCCAGGATCCTATAGACAGTATCCAGTATCCAGTAACCAGTATCCAGTATCCTGTTCCGGCGGGGCAATGTTTGGGCATCCGCTAATTGAAAGCCACTGCGCCGGAGTGCCGCCTTTGCGCTTTGCAGCCCAAAGACAAATATTGGATGGACCGCAGCTTTATGCATATTTAAAATCAATTAAGTCAATAAATAATAAGGACAACCTTAATGGCAATTGCATATGAAAACGGATCCAGCAGGGGTCAAGATACGAGCTTAACCCACAAAAAAGGGGGCAGGGCTCTGGGTTTTACGCTTGAAGGGTCTTGCCCCAAACGGGAATGTTGCATAAGCTTGTTTGCCACAAAAAAAAAGGGGGTTAACAAAAACCAACCTTTCGACTGTATTTACTTGGTACTTCAACATGTAAACAGTTTCGAATGGGTTTTAATAGATTATGAGGGAAAGGACAAAAGGATAATACAAGTATGCATATCCGATATCGAAAGTAGTCGAAACTATTAGCTTTTGCGCTAATTTTCGATAAACTTTGACAAATCCTCTTGTCACATAATCCCCCAATAATAGAAATACCCCAAAAAAACCAAAAACCTAAAAGTACCGGGTATAACTAACACAAAGCAATCGCCGGAGCACGCCAGCCAAAAAATGCACTCGGCCACAAAATCTGAGGACAAAGCTCGAGGGCCACAGGACCCTCGTCCTTTTAGGTTAAGTGGAGCAGCCAACCAACCAGCCAGCCAGCCAGCCAGCCAGGCGAAATCAAACGAAACAATCGACACTAAACGGGCAGCTACAGAAATCCACAAAAAAAAAACAAATAAACACAAAGAAAGGAACAAAATAAAGGAATAAAATGTGCAAAAAAAAATGTGTGTGTAAAACGGTGGGCGGTGGGCGGTGGGTTGGGTAGTTGGTGAAAAAAATTGCACCAAAGATGATGCAAGACAAGCAACAAACACGGAATGCAACCCACTCCTTGGCATCCTTTTTGGGCAGCCACGAAAGGTAATCAGTGCTGCAGGATTTCATTCATGACGATGAACTCGTAGCCAGTCAGTAGGATGTCCTTGCCCCGACTCGTGCACACAACTCGCCTCCTCACACCACGACTTCAGACTCCAAACTCCCGTGTCCTGTGCGTCCTTTATCCTGCTTTCCTGTGTGTCGGTGTGTCGGTGTGTCGGTGTTTGCATCTTTTTGCTCTCGTTTTAGAAAACTCACACGACACTCAACACTCGAAACTCGTACTTTTTCCTCACCGAAAAAGAAACTGCAACGAATCAAGGACGAATTTTTTGGCAATTTTTTTGCCTCCTCACCCGCGCACCTCCGTGTGTCTGTGTGTGTGTATGTGTGCGTTGTCCTTTTGGCTTTGTTTCCTGCCAGGCTTCACCCGAAAAATGGAAAAAACTCATACTCGGCCAGGACTCCAGGAGTGTTGCTCCTTTTGTGGCGCAAACGACGACGCGAATTTCAGGCAGGATGCGGATGCGGATGCGGATGCGATTCTTTCTTTGCGATTTTTTGCATGTCGACGACCCAGTCGTGTTTTGCCGGCTTTTGGCTTCCAAAAAGAAGCCATCAACCAAGTCGACCCAAATACCAATTTCGAGTCCGAGGGTGGCAGCAGGTGTCGAGTCGAGGTTCGATTCTCATTATGAAGGCAAGTAATTATTATATTTTTTTTGTTTTCTTATCGTTGCTGGACAAGAGAGGTGCTAAAAAGCAATGGGTTAGGGAATGGGCTGGAGAATGCCCGTCACTATCAATCTATCATGAAAAGGACCTCATGCATATGTGATGAGTTGACAAGCTTGGTTGCTTGGTTGCTTGGCGAATCCTGACGTATCCTGGCTAAGCCACAACAAAAAAAGAGAGAAAAGAGAAAGCACAAATCCCGGTTTGTAAGCCAATTTGCACTTAGGCTTATCTAATGTCGTATCATTTGTATAATGCTCTGTTTTCTGGCCTGATACTTGATGCCTACTGTACATACGTACGACCGGCAGTCAATATCTTGTCCCGCCTTATCCTGCGGGGTTCATTTCTAAGCTCATTTATGTTTATCACAAATGCGTGCCAAAGTGTGTCGTTATTCTTTCCGTTTACATACACGCTACTGCTCCAGCTACTGCTCCAGCTCCTGCTCCAGCTACTGCTCCTTCTACTCCCACACAAGTTGTTGCTTTTGGCGTGTGAACAAAAACATTTCAAATATTCAAAAAAAAAAAGGGAAAGACGCACACACACAACCCATGTGCGTATGTCCTGGTGGAAGGAGTCAAGCCCCACGGAAAACTGTACTCAACTAGTCGGGACATGTACTGGCCATAGAAATTCATCTAACGGCTGTAACAGGTAATTGAACTTGGTTATATGGCCCATGGAATGGCGTCGCGCTTTTTCCCTCCAAATGGAAATGCGAAAATACTTGAGCTTGGTCTTGGTCTTGGTCTTGGTCTTGGAGGGGTGAAAAAATACTGAAGAAATGCTGAAACGGAGAAATGGAGAAATGGTGAAATGGGGAAATGGGAAATGGAAATGGAATTGAATGACGCTCGCGTATCGTGTGCCAAATGTGACGTTCTCGTCCTTTTAGTCCTTGCTCTGCCGCGTGCGAACTATATAATGCGGGCATAAAAAGGATTTGCACACCAGAAAAAGCATCAAGCTCGTAGCTTGCTCGTAGCATGTGGCATGTGTAAGTAAGCTGTGTAAATGGGGGGGGGGGGGAGGTGGAGGCATGGCATATCCTTACACATCCTTGCTTATCCTTGGAGTTGCAAATTGTGTGAGCCACACACACCATGCATAGTTAGAGGGGGCGACTGATTTTGGCCAACTGTTGAACTGTTGAATAATTCATGGCCAACTGGAGATTTGCGCCGAACATCCCGACATCCTAACAGCCCGGGCTAAGCGCATTTGATGCCGATTTGTGGCACGCATAACTGTAAATCGCCCCAAAGCCAATACTGGCTAAGGGGTAGGGAGTGTGTGTGGCATCTAGGGGATGCACTCAGAAAAAAAAAACACACACAAATCAGAAACAATAACAGTGTGGCAAGTGACTCGTTTTAGGGACTTCTCTTTCTTTTGTTGCATCAACCAACCCGTGGGGCACACACAGAGAGTGCAGGCCAACAGGTGGCACCTACTTCTGGACAGACACCCACTCGAACCAATCATGCAACACACATATGCCGCACATGCCACAGACCGGCGCGACCCACTGCCCATTCTTTCCACCTCCAAGGCTGAAGGACGTTTCGCGCTTTTCTTTATTTTTTCAAGCATGCTTTTTCCCCCGATTTTTTTCTGTCTGTGTTTTCTGTTGCCTGTTTTCTGTTGCCTGTTTTCTGTTGCCTGTTTTCTGCTCTTTTTCCATTTGTGAGTTTTTGGCCAATTCGCGGTTATTTCTTTTGACTGCAAAACGAAAAACGAAAAACCGAAAACCGAAAATCGACTCCCACTCGAAGCTGAAAAAGAGACTTTTGACTGCGAGACTTTGACTTTGTTTTTGAAAAAATATATATTTTAATTTATTTATTTATATTATTTTCTACTGTCTTTAAAGATATGAGTTTTTCGCTAAAAGTTAAATCATTTACAAAGGTATTCGATGTGGTTTCTAGCCTGCATTCTGGAAACTGGCCACGTCACTCAGCTCGAGGGGCTTCCACTGGATGGCGACATGCTTGTGGACTTGCTCCTCCTCGTCGTCGCAGCCACTTCCGAAACAGTTCGACTTCTTATGATTATCAGCTGGGTCTACAAGGTCCACAAAAACAGGCATTAAGATATCCTTAATAAGTCCTTAATTAAGATTTACTTACCATATTTGTGGTCATGATCCTCGTCACAGGACTTGGGACAAAACACAATCTTTAGGTCGATGGGCTCGTACACCTTGACAACTAGTTGGGGCACCTTCTCGGTTGACAGTTCATCATCCGGAGTGGCAACTGTTGGATGTTCGAGAAGTGAGCTCGTTTCGGTTTGATTTTGGTTCACTGGGTTGCCGGCTGCGGCGATGGGAGTTAGGTGAACGGTCTGGTTTTTGGCCAACAACAGCCAGGGTCTACTGTTCACAGTCAGCACCCCCTGACGTGGCCCATGAGATGAATTCTGTTTGGATGGACTTGTTGCAGTTTCTTTGAGTGTTCTCAGGATTCTTGATGATTCTGTTGTGGATGTTGCAGTTTCTTTGGGTGTTCGCAGGATTCTGGATGATTCTGTTGTGATTTTAGGTTGTCTTCTGGGCAGCAAAGTGCTTCTTGATGAAGATGTTGTAATGCTTTTAATGGTTTCTGGCTTTTCTGTTTTAGTTTCTAAACTTTCAGCCGGGTTTCTTAAAGATTTTGTGCTGAGTTTCCTAAAAATTGGAGTGGTTTTAGGTGTTGGTGTAGTTGTTGGTGTAGCTGTTGGTGTCGTTGTTGGTGTAGATGTTGATGTCGTTGTTGGTTTCTGAATTAACGAGGAACTTGTCAGTTTCTGGGGTGGTTGAATTTGTTCGTGTAATCCTTGAAACAGGACACCATCGTTGAAAGTTCTTACTTCCGAGGATACAACCTCATTTTGTTGGAAATTAAAAGCCAGGTCGGGTCTGATATGCCTCTTGGCAGGCGCTTCTGTTGGTTTAACAATGATTTTAGATTCGAAATGATTAGCTTCTGGTTCCGCCTTGGACGCAATGGGTTCATCTTCCATATAATCCTCATCTTCATAGGACTCTGAGCTTGCGTTTCTGGCTGCCTCAGTTGTCTTTACTGTAGTAGTGCTCGAGGTACGAGGTTCTACTGTCGTTGTGGAGGTTTTAGTCGTACTTGCCTCTCCCGTTTGATATAATCTCTGCTTGAGCAGGTTCAATAATAAGTTCTTGCGTTCTTCTAGACTTTTGACTCCACTTGGTATTTCATTTTCCGTTTCTAGAGGTTCATCATTGGCATAATCTGAGTTCCCGGACTCGTCTTCGTACTCCGGCTCTGTCGTACTGGAAGTGGTCGGTCTGGACGAGGTGCTCGTCTGCACCATCGGTTTCTCAGTGGTTGTTGTTGGTTGGAGTGGCACCACCGCTGCCACTGTGGTGCTGGCCGCCTTGGTCTCTACTTCGGTCTCTACTTCGTTCTCCTCATCGGCATATTGTTCCGCCGTATCGCCGTCGTAATACTCGGAGTCATCTGGTATGCCATTCTCCTGGCTATTGGTCGAATTTAGGACCTTGGGGTGCTGGCTAATGGAACGCTTCTGGGTGGAGGTCAGCTGCTTGATGGACAGCCTCAGGGAGTGGGCTATGAAGGGCTTCGAGGTGGCCAGGTTGTGGCGAGCCATCTGGGACAGAGTCAGGCGTGGAGTCGTCGGCGGACTCGGCGTGGTGGAAATCACGTGGAACAACCGCCTCAGAAGCTGAGCCGCCGCCAGTGTGGACAGGGTAGTGGTGGGCACCTTTGTGGTGGTCTGTCCCGAGGATCCACTCTCCGCCGATCCACTACTAGCACCGGGTCCATCGTCCATGTAGTCCGGACTCTGTCCTACGCCGTTAGAGATGAGATTCTGGGAGAAAACCTCCTGTCTCTCACCCAAAAAACTTTTACCGACGGCAAACTTAGTGTTGGTGTGTGTTTCGTGGATTGGTTCTTGTGTCTCAAGTTGTTGCAGTTTCTGTGGTTGCAGGGATGCAGTTTGGTGGAGTTTTAGAGACTTTAGAATCTCTTCTGACTGATGTGTACATTTACTCTGAGTGTTTGTGTCTGTAAGGCAAGTGTTGTTCAGTAAATGCTCTCGATTCTTCGAAAGGGTGGCTAGAAAGTAAAGTTTTAACCCACTTATATGATTATATCTTACCTGAGGTGTCGTCTGAATCGGGACAATGTGGTTTCGTTTCGGTGCTCAGCTCTGTCGTTGTAGTCGAAGTACTTTTGCTTGGAACAATAGTTGTCCTCTTTGAAGTTGTCGTCGGTAGATGCGTGGTTGTTGTGGATTGAATCGTTGTTGGTTTCTGAGTTGTTGGTTTCTGAGTTGTTGGTTTCTGAGTTGTTGGTGTCACTGTTGAGGTCTGTCGAGAGGTTGTTGTAGGTTTTGGTGTCGATATTGTCACCGTCGTTTGTTTTTCAGTGGTTGGTGTAATCGTTGTTGGTTTCGGAGTCGTCTCTGTTGGCTTCTTTGTAGTTGTAGAAGCAATTGTTGTTGATGGTTTGATAGTCGTTGTTGATTTTTCCACCGTTGTTGGTTTTTGAGTAGAAGTTGTTGGTTTTGGAGTAGAAGTTGGTGGTTTTGGTGTAGAAGTTGTTGGTTTTGGTGTAGAAGTTGTTGGTTTTGGAGTAGAAGTTGTTGGTTTTTGAGTAGAAGTTGTTGGTTTTTGAGTAGAAGTTGTTGGTTTTTGAGTAGAAGTTGTTGGTTTTGGAGTAGAAGTTGTTGGTTTTGGAGTAGAAGTTGTTGGTTTTGGAGTAGAAGTTGTTGGTTTTGGCGTGGTTTTCGTCACCGGTGTTGTCTTAACCGAGGTCGTAGTTGGTTTCAAAGTCACCGTCGACGTTTTCAGAGTTGTCGTAGATTTTTGGGTAGTACTTGGCGACGTTGTTGGTTTCTCTGTCGGAGTGGTTGGCTTTGGTGAAGTTGTAGTCGAGATCGATGTGGTTTTCTGAGTCGTCGAAGTCTCTGTTGTTGTCCTCGGAGTAGTTGTTGGCTTTTCGGGAGTTGTTGGCTTGGGAGTCGTTGTTTCGGCAGTCGTTGTCGTTGGCTTAGACGTTGTAGTTGTTGGTTTTTGAGTTGTAGTCGTCTCGGTTGTCGGCTTAGCTGTTGTCGTTGTTGGTTTTGGAGTTGTTGTGGTTGTCTTAGAAGTTGTTTTTGGTTCAATTGTGGTTGTCTTCTTGGTGCTAGTTGTTGTAGGATTGTGAGTAGTCTTTGGCTTTTCTGTAGTACTAATAGTTGTCGTCTCTCTCTTGGTTGGAGTCGGTTTCTGGGTGGTTGTCGGTTTCTCTGTGGATGTTGTTGGCTTGGAAGTAGACGTTGTTGGTTTTGGTGAAGTCGTTGTTGGTTTTGGCGGAGTTGTCGTTGGTTTTGGCGAAGTTGTCGTTGGTTTCTCAGTGGTCGTTGTTGGCTTATGTGTTGTCGTTGTTGGTTTTGGACTAGACGTAGTTTTCAGTGTTGTGGTTGTTGGTTTTTCGGTTGTCGTTGTTGGTTTGTGCGTAGTTGTTTTTGGCTTTTCGGTTGTAGATGTCACTGTCGTGGTTTCCCTCTTGGTTGGTGTGGATTTCTGTGTGGTTGTCGCCCTAGGAGTGGTCGTTGTTTTCACTGTTGTTGGTATTTGAGTTGATGTTGTTGGTTTCTCTGTGGTTGTTGTGCTTTTCACAGTCGTCGTTGTTGGTTTCTCGGTCGTGGTTGTTGGTCTCTTGGTTGTAGTCGTGGTTGTTGTAGGTTTTTCAGTCGTGGTTGTTGGTTTCTTGGTTGTAGTCGTGGTTGTTGTAGGTTTTTCAGTCGTAGTTGTTGGTTTCTTGGTCGTGGTTGTTGGTTTTTTAGTCGTGGTTGTTGGCTTGTGAGTTGTGGTTGTTTCTGGCTCCTTGGTGGTACTCTTGGTGCTTAATGTGGGGCAAGTTGCCACCGTGGGCTTTGCTGTTGTTGTTGTGGTGGTCGTGGGAAGAATCACAATGTTCTCGGACAGATGTAAGCCACTTAGAGACTTCTTGGCCTCCTTTTTAGGGGCTTCGGTTTCTTCCTTCTCGGCCTTCGGCTCGCTCTCCTCCAGCTTCAGATTCTTTACTTCAGGCTTCTTGTAGGAAGGATAATAGTAAGGATACGTGTAAGAGGGAACTTCGGGCTTAGTCGTAGTAGTTGTGGTGGTGGTGCTGCTCGTGGTGGGAAGGATAACTACGTTGACGACAGGTTTCTCGAAGGCTTTGGGACGATCCACCTCCTTCCCGGAGCTTAAGCTCGAGGTCGTGTCGTAGTCATCCTCCTCGTAGAGTGGGATAGCAGCCGGATAGGGCGGATAGTAGGGCAGCGGGGCGAAAGGACCCGGCACAGGACCCGGCACATAATCGTAGCACTCCACCTCGTTGCGCGGCCTACACAGTTTCTTGTCCAGGTCGAAGCTGTTGCTGCCGGGGCACTTGAATCGCGTCTGGAGGAAGTTTCCGGTCTCCGGCTGCAAGCGGCAGGTGTAGTACAGGGCACAGTCGGTGGGTGAGCGGAAGGTGCCCTCCTCGGCACACTCGGGGAACTTCAACTCGCAGTTCTGGGGAATGTAGCTGCCGCTGTCGGAGATCTCCGTCGAGGGGCACTGGTCGCCGGGCAGGCACTTCCTCTCCAGCGACGAGAAGACCGTGCCCTCGGGGCAGGCAAACAGCCAGGGCTCCGTCTGGTTCTTATGGCATCGGTAGTACACCTTGCAGTCGTGGGGATGGGGAAAGCGACCCTCCTTCTGGCACTTGGGCCTGTTGTGTGGCAAGTTGTGGGCCTGAATCTGCTGCTCGACACATCTTCCGCTGCTGGGATTGAATTTCTACAAAACAAAACACAAATTCTCTCGCTTAATAAGTTAATCAAAGTCGAAATCAAAGCACTCTTTACCTCTTGGTTGGGGCATTTGCTGAAAATCACACAGTTCGGCTGGCAAATGTAGTAGTACTGCTGCTGGTCCGGATGCGGCTTGATTCCCACATAGTTCCGGGAGCAGCGATTGTTCTAAACGGAAACAATGATTCAAATTTTATATTTTTTTTTCCGAAGTCGCCTTAATTAGTCGCATCCTTGACTTACATAGTCGTATCTAACTGGACTTCCGCCGCCGGGAAAATCCTTGTAGACTCCGTAGACGTTGCCGTAGAATCCGGCCGGGGCTGGACTGTAAACCGGAGACGGAGCCTGGTAGCCGTAGCCGTAGGGCAGGGCGCCTGGATGGTAAGACGGATAGGGTGCGGGCTGTCCATAGTATCCGGGATGGAAGCCGCCGGAAACCTGGCGTACCGAACGCCCCGAAACCTGGACGAGCACAGCCACAAGGCCCAGCAGTGTCGACCAGAGGCACTGCATCATTTCTGTTTCCTTTCTGGGTTTTGTACTACACTTTTCAAACTAATTCTTGTTGGAGAAACTTTCAGCTATTGGTTTCTGTAGATCCTAAGCTGGTTCCTGTGTTGCAAGTGAAACTGCAACGGCAACTGGTGACTTGGAGCGGGGCGAACGCGCTTAAAAGGTCGCTGGGGTTCCGTCCGGTCCCGAGAGTGTTGCATAACTCGAATGCCGATCACCAGCGGCGTGATTTAAGTACGGTAAATGGTAATACCAGAGAGACCCATTACGGTAGAGTCTCCGTCGAAGACACTCTCCCAACCACGTGCCACTGTGTAGCAGTGCAGCAGCCAAGCAGCCAAGCAGCCCATCAGCTTCGCAGACCGGAAGAGAGTCTTCTATCTGGCCCGTAGTACGAAATTCATGTACAAAATAAGCAGAGAGTATTACTACTTCCGCACCGGAGATGCTTTTCTGATTTTTTCGGCGGGGTATGAGTAATCTAAAATTCGGAAGACTACGTGATTTGGGCCTTTAGACATTTACGAGAGTATTACCGAAAAATCTTAAAATGCATGCAACTTGGTGGAGAAAAAATGCGAAACGTTGATCGATTTGTCCAACCTCAAGGTCATGTAACACCAAAAAAAAAACACTCTCCATATTCTCTTTTTTTGGTTTGCTTATGATTCTTACACGTACCGGTTTCGACTTAGTGCCGTGGGAGTTACGCATCCAAAAGTATTCCAAAATTTGGACACGTTCGCAGTTTCGACCGGAAAAAAACGAAGCCTACAATATCAGGCACGTTCTTCGAAGCAGGAGCCCCGGGAATTTCAGTTTTGTAACTAAAAATTATCTCCAAAAATAGTTCGAAAAGGTATTTCCCCATGACTCATAGAATCAAAAGTTTTTAAACAAAAGAATCTATAAATCACAGGTGTTAAGGCTTTCCAGATACAAAATCACTTTAAGTGCGTGTACTTTCTCGATTTTTTCCATTCCGGAAATGATTGTGGAATAAAAATTGCGATACGGATAAAGCGAATGTCCGGTGGTTGGGTTTCCATAAGCCATTGGTATCTTCTGAAGACTCCTATCGCTTGGGATGGTATTCCGGAGCTACGTGATAATCGAAGAGCTCTTGGGAACTGATTTATTTGAATCATAAACGAAATAAAAGAAAAAATAAAGCGGAGCCAGACATTAATGTTATCTGGTATCTGGCATGTCATCGATGTTGGACAAGAAAGACACTAATCTTTCTTAATCTCAATTCTTCGCAATTCTTAACGATTCTTTGCGTTTTAGATTCAAACACGTCTTGTCTTAAGAATTTTAGTTAAAAAAAAAAAGAGAAGAAACTAAAGTATGGTGTGGAATGTTCATTCTTAAGACTTTGAGCCGGCTATTCTACGATTAGCAAATCTACGCAGAAGAGAGAGAGAGAGCGAAGTAAATCTACAAAGAATTGGTTTAAGTCTACGAAAAAGATCATTGAAGATTCTGTTTTTACAGTAACTTAAAAAGAATTCTCTCAATAGCCTTGACACTCACCAAACTGAAGAAACTCTTCTACTGAAAGAAGCTTCTTCCTCAGAAAGACCTGGAGAATTCTTCGGAGAACAAGGTTGAAAGCTTGGCTAACGATCAAAGCCAAGCCAAGACAGAAACCGGAAACTATGGCCGCAATTAAAAGCTTTCCAGCTCCAAGCTCAAAAAGAAAAGCTTGTGCCGAAAAAAAAACGAAGGTTCCACCATCCCCAAAGATCCCGGAAAAAGTAGAGGAACCCCTAACAAAAGGGGGGGTACGCATCTCTTAAGGATGAAACTATTTCCAAAGAGAAGCAAGCGCCAAAGAGAAACCCTGCTGGGCGGGGAACAAAATGAAATCCAAGAGCAGCACCAGCAGCAGCACCAGCAAAGAAAAAGTTAAGAAAAGTTTTCCTGGCAGCCAAAAAAAAAACAACAAAAAAAAGGAAAAACGATTCCCGACTAAGGCGTGCAGCACCAGGGGGGGGCATGCCACCAAAATAAACAGTTACAGCAACGACAGCGACGGTGGCAGAGCAGATGCTGAAGGCTGGAGGCTGGAGGCTGGAGCAGGAGTCTTCTTCCTTCTGCCTTTCTCTCTACAAATACATTGGTATTGGTGCGGGACTCCTGTATTGGTATTGGTGTATTGGCGACGTCGCTGTCAACGTCAGCGTCGACGTCAGCGCCGCCAGTGAGTGGGTGGACTTGTATTTGTATTTGCAACTGGGTGGGGCAAGTGCGTAAGGCTTCATCCCATGTGGGCAGACTTTCACTCTCGTCCTTGCTGGCTTCTCCTTTTTTTTTCTTTCCATTTTTTCTTTTCGTTGCTTTTCTTCCACGCGGGGGGTGTGGAGGGAGTGTGGGGGGATGGAGGGGCTAAGCTAGAAAAAAACCAGAGCCCGGCTGAAGCTCAAGTGATGAATTTCCAAGGCAAAGGTAACAGGTGAAAAGGAAAAAAAAGGACGAGCTCTGGCGACCTTGAGAAAGCGCCATCCCATCATCGCACCACCCCCTTTTGTCTGAGATGGACCAGGCCGAGACATTGTTCTCGGAATGGAAACCCAGGACGCGCTCAAGACACGCTCAGGACTCGCAGGACTCGTTTCTAATTACACCAACAGCTGACACACACGCATGGCAACGAAAAAGAAAAGCCGAAAAAAACCACCTGTAGGCCAGTGGCCACCCCTCGGTCTTAGGAGGGGAAGGATTTCTTTTTATAGTCCTGCAAAGGATGTCAGACTTGAGCTAAAAAAAAGGATAATATTCTACACACTCTGGGAGTCTTTTGACAGCAAAATAGACAAGGTTTTTTTGTTGGATTTCCATCCAAGTTTTTTAACCTAAAAAGTGTATCTAATAGTTCGACTTTCTTTCTTCCCCACCTTGCCCTGCTTTCTTTGCTTTCTTTTTTTTCTCGTGTGTCTCTGCCAGAAGGATTTTCTCGCGCTTAGCTTTCTTATTTCTTTTCTTTTCTTTTCTTTTCTTTACTTTTCTTTGGCTTTTCTTAATATTCTTTTACTTTTTTTCTGTGCTGTGGCACGGCTAGCTATTCTCAACAGGTTGCCACACAGTCTCCGTAAGTGGGCGTGTGTGCTTGTGTGCGTATTAGTGGGATGTCCTTGTCTGCCTTAAGACGACTCTCCAGCTTCCCAGCTTGCCAGCTTGCCAGTTCTACCCATTGACCTTGGGCGCCCGGCTAAGGCTAAGTGCTGTCATGGCAGCAGTCGAAAGAGCCACCCCCTCACACCACGGACACCCCATCCTGGCCGTATCCTGTCTGGGGCAGTAATCCTGGCAACCAGACATGTGTGTGCGTGTGTGTGGCGCGTGTCCTGGATGTCTCGCTTTGACGGCGACGCCAACACCAACAACAAATCGTATCATGTGGCACGGCGCGAGCCCGGCTAGATGTCCTGGGAGTGTCCTGCCTCAAGAAATGTCCTGCCTCAGTCATCCTGTCCTGACCATCCCACCCCGATAGCCCCACGATTACGCGCTCCCTGATTTATTGTCCCTATCGGTCAAATGCCGTTTGATGTGTTAATCGCATTGGCAGGGCAGGTCCTGCCAGGACATGGATAGGTCCGAGGACATGCAGATGCCTGCATAAACGGAAACTATTTTCTACAAGCCAATTTTGTAAATATTTTACATCTGATTTGTGAATCGATTCTATAGAAATCTGCATTAAAACCTTGGATCGATATATTTTTTCGATTCTTTTCCAAATCGTGGAATTATCCTATGGGGCCCCAGTCAATTCCTATCCGATCCTGGAAAGGTATACCATTTTGGATTCGTAATTCAATTCTCTAACAATTTGCACCAAAATCTCATTCCAAAATATTTTTTCGATTTTTTTCGAATTTTTCTGATGGATCCCCTTGAAAAATCTAAAAATCGAGAAAAATCACTTTTGGCCCCTTTCGATGGCTATATCTTTGGCAGTTTCTGTCCGATTTTTGAACAAAGTATAGATTTGGAATCTTGGATCGATTCTCTATAAATTACATTAAAATCTGAAAACAAAATATTTTTTCGATTTTTTCCAAGTTTTTGTGATGGAACCCCTTTCAAAATCCGAGATTTCCCAGTATTTTCGTATATGGCCACTTACCCTAACTATATCTTCTATATCTTCCCCAATTTTTATCCGATTCTTGAGCGGGATATCTTAATGAATTTGTAATTCAATTCCCTACAAATCTGCATCTAAATCTTAGATTGAAATATTTTTTCGATTTTTTCGAATTTTTCTGATGGAACCCCTTCTAAAAATATGGGTTTTCCGATATGACGTCTTGGAATGTCTATTTTTCGGTCAATTCTCATCCGATTCTTCAGCGGAATACCTTAAACGATTGGTGAATCAATTCTTTATAAATCTACATCAAAATCTGGAAACAAAATATTTTTCGATTTTTTTCAAATTTTTTCCTGATGGATATTTTGGAGTAGAACCCAAATCTGGAACAATTCTCATCCGATTTCCTAAGGAATTACCTTAAAAAGTAGTCGTTTCCTTTCTCTACAACTTGCTACGACTTCTTTAAATAAATTGGCAATAGTTTGCTTTATAAATTCCCACAAATTACCGAGCGAATGAAATTAAAACCGTATGGTTGCTCTTTTAAGGTAATTTCTTCGGTCCGATAAGTATGATTTGAAAATAAAAAAGGCATTAGCCAGCCGGGCAGAAAGTGGTAATGGCCAAAAGCGAAACCGAAGCCTCGGCAATTGCCGGACTGCAGCGACCTACATAGAAGACAGTCGAGAAGGATTGAGAGGCCTCTGAGTGCCTGCCACCGAATGGATTCCACTGAAGCTGAAATTGGAGTCGCAGGCTGGGAGAAAACTGCAGTAGAAGACTCGTCTTCTGGCCTGCATGCGGCTGCAACGTGGCCACAAATGTTACGCTACAAAAGCAAAACAAAAAAAGTTTAAATAATAAAAAAAAAAAAAAAAAAAAAGAGGAACCGCGGAACTAACAAAACTCGTTTGGCTCTCCTTGATTTGGTGAAAACCGGTTAGTAGCATTTGATTGAAGGGCCCAGAGATTGGCAAAAGAGTGCTGGGCGGATGAAGGGGTAGCGGGCGGTAGGGAGGACACCTCCCTGGTGACCACTTTTTGGATGCAGGCAAAGTTTTCCACTCGAAAATCAAATTAAGTTGCCCCGCTCAGTTGAGAAACAAAATTGACTGAGAAATTGCTCCCCAAAAACCAAAAAACCAAAAAACCAAAAAAAAAAAAGGCCAAAAAAGAAGGCACGCACGCACAAGCAGTTTACACACACACACACATATGTGGATTACCGAAAGTCCTTGGTCCTTGGGCTCTTTATTTTGCCAGCAGCACCCTCAAGTGTTTATCATGTAAAACACCAAGAAAACATGTCAAACATTCCAAATATGCATGACCTACAAATTATGCGAATGCGACACCCGCCCGGCAGGTCAGGTCAGGAGAGGATAGCCAGGATGTGCGTGTAAGTGTGGGTGTGTGTAAAAGGTCCTTTTCCCTCACCCTCCCCCAAGAAGAGACACGCAACGTACACACACACAGACACTGTCTTGACCCGGGGAATCACTTTGACTTGGATATCCTGTTCCTGGATTTCAAATTAAGCAATAAAACAAGTTTATTAAACAAGTCCAAGGACCTGCGAGTCCTGCGAAGGAAGTCATAATTGGAAATTACACACACACACACATAATCGGTGGCGCCCCTTCTTAGGAATTTATTAGAAATTCAAGTGCCACACACGCACACACACCGCAAGGATTCCCGGATTGGGGAGTGACCCACAAGGTCCTTGAAGGGGTGCGCCTTGGCAGACAGTGCGTGCCGCTTTTGGGGCAGCTTAGCCTTCTGACTTGATGGCAGGTATCGTGTGAATTAATTAGGCAAACGCCCACAAAACGCTGCCTTTCTTGTGTCTTGTCTGGTCGTTTTTTTTTTTTTCGGGCTATGTCCTGTCCCAAGAAGGCGGAAATTAACCCTAAAATGATTTGGAACACTTTCATGCCACTTTGTTGCCCCCTGCCACATGAGTGAGCATAAGCATAAGGTCGGACCTCGACCTCGGACCCTTCACCCTTATGCCTCGAATACAAAGCAGCCCAGCCCGCCCTCCTGGCTTCCGGGTCCAAGTTTTATGGGGTGTCTGGTTGCCGTTATCCCAACAAGAACCGGAAGCCAAGTCAAACGAAGGCGGCTGTCCGCAAATTAGCATGATATGTCCATGTGTGTGTATGCCAGTGTGTGTGTGCAGGACATGGGAAGGAAGGAAAGCAAAAGGCAAATAAGAAGGCAAACGATTAGGCCCATCAAAGGATTAGTGAACAGTTATGGGACACACACCAGATACCAGATAGCAGATACCAGACCGGAGAAGGGTTGCCCGAGAACCGGGCGGGGGTCAAAGGTTGAAAAGTTTTGACACGCAATTATCTATGAGGATGTGTGTGCCCTTACAGGACACCCCACACACACACACATGTCGAGGGTTGATTCTAATACAATTTTAAGTGATTTTATGATGAATTTCGCCCTAAAAACTTTTCCTCTAGCTCATTTACACACGCATATCAACAACTTCATCATCATTAGCCCGGTAAATGTAGTCGCACATGTCCTGGTTTAAGGATTCCTCTTCAAAGGATTCATAAAAGGGAGTGGGAAATGTGTGTGTGTGTTTTGTCGGGTTTTGGGTTTCTGTGGCTTTCTGCCGAAAGCCAAAAGGCGAAAGGCGAAAGGCGAAAGTTTTTAGTGTGAAATTTTCACAGCCATTTTATAGGCGTACTTAAGTGGTTTTGCCTCTTGGCGGCACTTCTAAGCCCGACCCAACCCCTAGACGCCCAAATCTTGACGCCCCCTTTACCCGCTCTATTAGACACATGTGATGATGTGATTTCTGTGGCATTTAAGCCTTTTTCGGCAACCGTTTTTCGGAGGGCGGTTTCCTGGTTCGCTCGTTTCTGGTTTCTGGTTTCTGGTTTCTGGTAGTTTCGTAAATTGTTTTTACCAGTTTTTGCCACCATTTGTTGCTTGTTTATTTTATGATGTTATTCAAGTGGGCTGAGGTTGTTCATTTAATGCCTATAATCCCCACCCCCCACCCTAGTCCCGTTTCTAGTCCTGTTTAGTCGCCTGTCATTGTTGGGAATGTTGTCGAGTGTTGAGTGTTGAGTGTTGAGTGTTGAGTGTTGTTTTGAGTGCCTCTAAATTGGCGGTTAACCAGAAGCGTGATTGATAATGAATAGATTTTATGTTCTTGATTATACGATGGGGGGGGGATAGGAGACATAGGGCTTAGAAAACAAGTAGTTTCCCCAAGGAGTGCATTGACGCTTCCATAAAACCCATCATCCTTTCAAAAACAAAGAAAAAGATAATGCGTTCTAACAAGAGAGGTAGAGAAGAATCTCGCCAAAAAAAAAAAAAAAAGAGTGCATTGCTCCCTCATGATTCTTTTGAAGATTTCCCACCGCAAAGCAGCAACAGAAACGAATCAACGAATCTTCTATAACAATTCTCGTATCCTCGCTTGTCCGACTGTACAAGATTGCCAAAAAATCCGACCTCTAGGTCTCTTTTTAGAGAACGTGAAGCGGAGAATCCGAAGCATGCTTTGCAGTGCACGGGGGGGGGTGAGGATGGGGATTGGGGGAAGAACGAGTAATGGGGATGAAAGAATATGGGGAGTTCTTCGATCTATGTAATGCAAACGACAAAGAAACCGCCAAAGCCAGCGATGATGGCGAGAGCGAAAAAAGCATTTTTTTTTTTTGGCAATTTTTTGGCAAACGCGAAGACTGAAGAAACCGAAGCTTCAAGTCTGGGATCTCTCTTTCTTGCTCTCCGTGTCTTTGAAATGTGCATATAAAATTTATATATATATATATATATATATATCGGGTTATATATACAAGTATGTGTGTTTTTTATATACAAATAGCAGGTCTCTCTCCCTTTTTCGGGGCTACTTCCTAAATTTTGAGTGTTTTCTGTGTAGGTCGCTGAGCTGCGATCGGGTTTGTATATATATATATATATATAAAACTATATATATACACGATCGCATGTGTTTGTGTGTGAAACCTCAAAAAAAGTTGCATTGAAGCCGTTAACCTCGGCAGCGCGTTCGTCGCCCGAGTTTGTTTTTTGAAATTATAAATGCTTGGCTTGGTAGCCCCCCTATTTTTTTTTTTTTTTTAATTTTTGCAACACAAGAGGAGGGTAGAGAGGAGGAGAAGGGGTTCCAGATAGAGTGAAGTCATTTGCCAAAATGTAGAGGATCGCACACACTCGCACACATGCGATCCCGTGTTGTGGCACTAAAAATTACACAAAAATTACGAGTACGAGTACGAGTATGAGTACGAGTATGAGTACGAGGAGACTCCAACTCGTTCGTGTTCGAAAAAGAAGATTTGTGAGTTTGCAATTTTTTGGCACACACAAACGGGTTTCGTCCCATGCAACTTGCTACCACCCCCTCCCTTCCTGCCACGCCACACTGCACATATTCCCTCTCGTGACTTTTTGGCATTGTTGGCCAATTTGCGCACAGCTTTCTATGGCAGCAATATGGCAAAAGTATCTCGGCATGGGGGCAGTAGAAAATGCAGAGATATACCATATATATATATATATATCTGTATATATATATCGGATAAGGAGTAAGAGGAGTAAGGGCAAGGAAGCTGGAGAAACGAGCCAGTGCCCTTAAATCATTAAATCATGTAAGATTGATGTGTGTGCGTGTATTTTTTTGTGCATTCTTCAGGTTTTGTGGCGTAGAAAGTTTTTGGTTTTTTGGTCAGATTTTGTGTGTGATTTGTTTGGAGACGATTTCTCTTTTCCACCGACCCCAGATTACCTGGCATCCTGGCATCCAAGCAGTGGCAATTGCATTTCACCTGCCTAACGGAATCAATTAAAATCGTTTATGCTAATTTTTTGTGGAACGGCCAGCATTTTTCATTAAGAGCTCGGGTAAACAGAGAACGAAATAAAAATAAAATTTAAATAAATATATAAACAACGAGAGTGAAGGAAAATCGCGCGCCAACCACACACACACACGAAAATAATTTACAAAAAAAAAAAGAAGCGAAAAAAAAATGGGGAAAAAGGATCAAAGTGGGCTGGGCCAGGGCGTGGCTGACAGGACATGTGAGGAGCTTTGTTGAGCCTATGCCCCAAACCAACCCCTCCATCCCTTTCCTAGGAGTTACATTATATTTTTAACATTTTAAAAATGGCTGCCTTTTTGTATGAGTGTGTGTGCGATTGTGTGTGTGTGTGTTTGGTGTGCGCTGGTGTTTGTGTATGCAATTCAGACAATATAAGCCCATAAATATATATTGAATGGAAAAAAATGCACAAAAAGTTGCACAAAAATCCAAATAAATAACTGCGCGTAGGCATAAAAATTTATTGTTTATCTCGGAAAAAAATAAAACACGAAAAAACATGAAAAAAAACACGAAAAAACACGAAAAAATGCGAAAAACAAAAGGAAGGATTTATATATGAAGGGGGGTTTGACGGGGGTGAGGTGGGGCAAAATATTAATATAATCCGAAAGTATAGATAAATAAATGAAAAGCGAGGAATCCCGCTTTTACCGCTAATTCCCAAAATCAAAGTCTCACAGCCTCAGAGCCTGAATCTGAACCTGAGCTAGAGTGAGACAGGTGGGGCAGTGCGACTGGAGTGGGGCTATGGGAGTGAGAAAGCTAGCGAACTTACGCACTTTCCCAGCCAGCCCCCATTCGCGCCCACTCTTTCCCACACTCTCTCGCAGGCGCGTTTTGTCTTCTTCCTACTTTTTCTCCTACTTTTTCCTCCTCTTTTTTTTGCGCTCCCCTTTTTTTTTTTGCGCTCCCCTTTTTTTTTGCGCTCCCCTTTTTTTTGCGCTCCCCTTTTTCTTCCCTTGCTCTGTTCTTTTTTTTTTGTATTTTTGGTCTATCCTTGTCCCACTCTTGACCGCCGCCTGCATGTCATTTTCATAATACGCACACACACACACACACACACATACACATACACATACAGCCGTATAGCGGCCATGTACCACGCGGCGTATGTGTAATTTGTCCAGCGCCACCCACCCAATCAGTCAGTGCTCCTCTTGCCCCCGCTCGATCCCGTTGCATCCATCGCGCAGAAAACAAGCAAAACAAAAAGTGAAAACACAACACAAAACAAGGCGAAATAAAACAAAAAACGGAAACAGGAGGAGGAGGAGGAGGAGGTGGGAAAAAAAATGATGTCAGTGGAGAAAACGAGCAAAACAAACGCGAAGCCAACGCGAAAAGCCAAAAAGAGGAAAAATGAACCAAATAAAATGTTGCACGTGTGCGTGAGATTAACAAAATGCAATGGCCACCCACCGAGGCAGGACACAGGCAGGACAACCACCCACTCATCCTCCACCCCCACCTCTACCCCCCTTTCGATGCACTTTTTCCACTGCATTTGCATTTTATTTTCGTGCGTGGCGCGGCCGTATATGTACAAAAGCTTCGAGTTTTGGTTATAATATCCTTTTTTTTTTGCATCCTTTGCTCCTTTTTTTTAACATTATTATTAAATTCCTCGTTCTTCCTTTTTTTCGGCATGTCCTTTTTTTTACATTATGTACTAGACTTTCGTCCTGCCGACGAGAATGAAACATGTCGTTGATGTTAATGTGATATTTGGGCGCTGTTGCATTACTGGTCCTTGTTGGTCCTTCTGGTCCTGCCCGGGATTTCAGGATCTCCTCGTCTTTTTTTTCGGGAGGAGGAAGGATTTGGGCAAAGAGTCGAACCCGGAGTGTGGGTAAAAAAATGTTTTTCACGCAATTTTCCAGTAACGAAGGGATGAGGCGGGGGGGGTGCACTGTTCAGTCGATATATCCTTTAATATTTCTCAATATCACTAGACAAAGGATAATTGTCAAAGGATAACTGCAAAAATATTCCAAAGGAAAGCAAAAGTCTCTTCTAAAATCCTAAATTTTTAGCCTAAAACCTAAGGGAGACGCAAAAAGGGTATCCTGTAAAAAGGATATGCATATCCTCCTCCTCCTCCACCTCCTCCACCCACCAGGAATATCCTCGAATCAGTCGAATGCATGTTGCTGATAAATTGCCACAAATTTTTCGGTAAAAGTGCAGAATTTGTTTGCCTTTGCAGGCAATTAACAGTAATTTATGGCTCCGGGCGAGCAGCAGAGTGCTTATGCTCGTCCTGTGTCCTGTGCCTGTGTCCTGTTTGTGTCCTGTTTGTGTCCTGTCTGCCTATCTGTGTATCGTCCTGTATATCTGTCTCTGTGTGTCTGTTGGTTTCCATCCTCGGGCTTGTTCTCGATGAATCCATCCATCTTCTGCTCCTCTAAACGAGGTCCTGCCTGCCTGCCTGCCTGAGGAAATCAACAGGTTGGTGGCGTCTCTGGTTGTTGCCACACAAGCCAGCTTCTAAGCTAAATTGAAAGCAGCAACTAGTCTCGGTTAGATGGAATAGTTTTCATGTCGAGACTGCATTGTTTTCATACACTTAGAGAAAGTCTTCGAAACTTGCTTTTTAAAGCGAAAAAAAATATGTTTTGGAAGGAGTTTCTATTAAAAAAAAAAAACGGTTCTAAGCTGATTAAATATTATTTGAAAAATAAATTAATATATTTTTTAATCATAGAAATCCTAAATTCTAGTTTTTTCCAGTTTTAGTTTTTAATTTCTTTAAATAATC
Source organism: Drosophila vallismaia (assembly GCA_035047325.1). Lineage (NCBI taxonomy): Eukaryota > Metazoa > Arthropoda > Insecta > Diptera > Drosophilidae > Drosophila > Drosophila vallismaia. The sequence goes on along the minus strand of JAWNPU010000025.1, from coordinate 4,665,353 downwards.
ATCAAAGCTTGTACTTTTTTCAAAGGATATTTCCCATTTTAAAGGCAAAGAAATACCTAAAAAATATATATCCTCGATTGTCGATAAACAAATTTAAAAAAATATCCTTGCCACAATATGCATTTTAAAGCATTATTATTTTTTTCGGCATTTAAGGCTGCCCCAAAGGGTGCGAAACTTTTTCTGGCCGTGTTTGCGATACGAGGGGTTTGCTGCACAAACAAAATGCAACGGGGGGGGCAGGGGGGTGGCGGCGAAATAAAAAACGCCAAAGAGCCGGGCTAGGCCTATTAAACAAACATATTACGAGGCCCCCGCCCACGACCCACGACCCACGACCGAGAGGCGTACCACCCACCAGCACCCAGCTCCCCCTCTATTTGCAGCAGGTTGGTCTGCTCACACTCAGGCGCCGAAAAGCAGGCTACAAAAAAATGGACTTGCAACATGGGAACTGCAACTGCAACTGCAACGCGCGTATATAATAAAATGCCTAACCTGCCACAGTGTGTGTCTGTGTGGAGGGATTTTTAGTGCATTTTTATATAATTTCCACTTTGTTGCCTCTCCATGCGCATTTATTTATTTTCGTTGTTTTGTCCTTGTTTTTTTTTTGGCGCGTACATGCGTGTGTGTGTGCCGCTTGACGCTTGCCACACGCCGCGACCTTGCCTCGCTCTGCACTTGCCACGGCAGCAGCAGCCTCACCCAACCACCCACTTGCATTAACTGCCTGCCAGGACATTTTTTTTGTTGCATTTTTTTTTTTTATAATATTTGGCTGCGTTCGTTGATTTTTTGCTTTTTTGTTTTGTTTTGATTTTTTTTTTTTTTTTTAGTTTTTTGTTACGTTTTTTTGTTGCGTCGCTTAAAAAACGCCCATAACTGAAATCGGCTCGGCCCGGACTGGCCGGTGCGTATGTCCTTTTTTCGGGGGTTGTTTTGCTCGCATGCAGCATTCGTGTTGCAAGTGCAACATCGCAAAATAACAAAAAAAAAAAGGAAAAAAAAGAAAAAAATAGGGGAATGCAACACCAACACACTCGTTCGATTTTCCGTTGACTTATTTTTTAATTTTATTGGCGCCACCGATGCAGTCGCAGTCAACGCTGGCGTCGCTGTGGCAGTTGCCGTGGCAGCTGCAGTTGCAGTTTCCATGGCTGCAGCTTCAATGTCAGTGCATATTGCATATTGTCGGGCGTTGGCAGACCAGCCGGCCGGTTCTCCTGGCACGCCCCCTCCTACGGTCCAGCCTTGCCACCTTGCCACCCACCTTGCCACCCACCTTGCCACCCATCTTGCCACCCACTTTTGAGTTTTTTGTTTTGTGTTGCCTACTTTTTGTGCGCGTGCATTTATTTTCGACGCTTTTAGTCCTTTTTTGTTCTGCTTTGGTTCTTGTTGTTGTTGTTTTTTTTTCGGCTTGTTTTATTTTAAATTTTTATTCCTTTTTTTTTTTTATCGGCTGTTTTATTTTTTGGCCAGTGGCCGGCATGCGTGCGGCTAAAAAGTCCGTGTGTTCGAGCGAGTCGGCTGCAGTGCATCGCCGCCGACGTTGATGCATTTGCATCCTGCCAGTCGTGTCCTTTTTGGTTGCCTGTTTTTCTGCCTTTTTTTTTGTTGTTGCTTTTTTTTTTGTTGCTTTTTGCACTTTTTGGCACTTTTCCATTATATGCTTCGTTTTGCGTGACTGCGACTTTTTGATAGGCCTACACATGCGTCGCTTATTTTGGGGGGATTTGAAAGGTCTATGCCTATGTATGTGTCCAGGATGTGCCAGGATAACGGGGAAGGGGGAGCGGTGAATGCTGCAGCAACAGTACTTGGTGCATCGTTGCATCGTTGCATCGGTGGGCGTGGATGCCGCCGACTGACTGTCCATTCCCCAGGACGAGGCTGGGCATGCGGTGCGTATACGTAATGTGCTATGTGCATTTTTATTCGGTTTTGCGAGTATCCTTTTTTTGTTTGCTCCTTTTTTCTTGTTTTATTTTTTTGCTTTTTTTTGGTTTTTTGCGCGTCTAGGCATAGCGACACGCATGTGTGTGCGTTTGTTTGGACGCGTTCGTATCCCTGTGTGTGTGTGTGTGTGTGTGTGTGTGTGTGTGGCATCCTTAACTAAATAAATATAATGAGTTGCACAGTGGCACGAGATCTATTTGGTTGGGTTTTAGTAAAATTTTGAAGGGATAAAGGATAGAGCAAATAGAGAATCCTAGATATCCTAAAAGTCCTTGAAACTAGAGCGTTTTTTTTAGGGTTTTTGCTTTCTTAGAGCTAGAAACTATATCCAAGAAGTCCTTGGAACTAAAAGGGTTTTTAATAAAGGTTTTGGATGAGTTTTGGGTAATTTTTGGGTAAAGATACCTTTTTAGGTATAATTTTTAAATAGTTTCCTAAAATCTCTTAAAAATAATAAAATATCTGTATTAGAACATTGATTTTATTCCAAAAAGGACTCATAAAGGACTCATAATACTACCCTATTATAGTTATCCTTTTTGATCCCTTAACCCCTATAACCCGCCACACTGTCCTTCACACTCGAGCAAAGGACTTTTCATATGGAGTGGCCTGCGGGGCGCTTTTTTAGCCCAAAAAAGGATATAAAAATCCGCAATAAAAGCGTTCGAAATTTTTTTCCTATTCGGAATTGCATTTTTGTTAGTTTTTTTCCATCTTTTTTTTGTGGAACTTCCATTTATATATAGATAGAGATATATAATCGTACATTTATAGATATATATTTTATGTGAATTTCTATATGCATTATCCGCTGCCGCTGCCGCTGCCGCTGCCGCTGCCGCTGCCGCTGGTGATGCCACTGCCGCATCCTTGACGCAGCCACGCATCTCTCTATCAATGTGTGAGTGGCATGCAACTGCAACTACAACTGCATCTGCAACTGGTGTTTGTGCATTATTTCTACAATATATAAACGAATATAATATAAAAAAGGCTGCGGTACATTCGATGATTTCTTTTTTCTTGGTTTTATTTTGGTATTTGAGTTGCTTTTTTTTTTTGTGTGTGTTTTTTTTTTTTTTTTGTAGGTACGCAGCAGTGACGCCAGCTTTGACGGCAACGTCGACCGAGGCGCATAGGCCGAAAAAGGACGAAAGCGTAGCTCATTTGCCACGCATCCTGGTGTGCGTGTGTGTGTGTGTGTGGGTGATAGCAGGGGGGCAGCAGGGGCAGCAGGGGGTTGCAAAGTGCACACATATTTTTATAGGGTTTCGATTGCAAATTTTTTTTTTTTTGCATTTTTTTTTCTGTGTTCGATGTTCGGGTTTTATTTTTTTTTCGTATGTATTTGAATTACGCTTTGTGGCCTCTTCCCTTCGGTCCTGCCCTGCCCCATTCGTCCTTTTTCTCGTCGTATATTTTTGTACATGCATTTTCTGACAGTTTTTGGTTTTATTTTTCCAATTCCTGGCCGGCCATGTGTGTGTGTGTGTGTTTTTTGTGAGCGATTTTTTGCATTTTTGCAGTTTGTTTTGGGCAGATTTTTATTTTTCGGCGACCAGTCCCGGCTCGACCGACACAGACAGAGACGGCAGATGGGCGGGAAAGAGATGGGCGCACAAAAAGTGAAAGAGAACGCCTGATGATGATATGCAGGCGAAGAAGGAGCAGGGCTCTTGACCAGCACCATTCCCAGTACCGAAGTAGGGGTAGTCCAGTCTCTGTGTTAGTGTGTGTGTTGCAAGTGTGTGTGTGTTGCAAGTGTGTGTGTGTTGCAAGTGTGTGTGTTGCATGTGTGAGTGTGGCCTGGAGAAATGATTGCCCCATGAACGCAATTATGATGTTTTTGGTGGCTCATTACGAGCTGGCTGCATATTATGTGCAGGCGAGCGGTGCAACGGCTCAGAACCGACTTTGCTGTTGCCGCTGGAGCATTGACAACTCCCAAAAATTTCACACACACGCACACACGTACACACCAATACGCACACACCAATACTTACAATATCAATACACACCCATACAGTCAGAGCCAGGCACTAGAATCCAACAGAGCCCAAATTCTCAGTCGACTGCAACGGCGACTGCAACGCTGCAACGCTGCAACGCTGCGACGTTGATCTCAAAAAACACATTTTCTGGGCAACATTATTTTTCGTATAGTTCGGATCCATTTAGATGAACATCAGTTAGCTATCGGATTGGACGTGCTGCGTCGTCAAAGCTCTCAACACTCAGCTACAAAACTCCAAACTCTCCAAACTCAACTTTCAACTCAATTCTCAAATCATCAAAAAAAAAACAAATAAATTCATACAAAAAATCAGTTTAAATTTATAGGCTCTAAGCCCTAAAAAGGACATCGTACCAGGACACTACCAGTGCAATGCCAGAAACACTCAGGCTTATCCCCATGCGGAGCCAGCCATGTGAAGCATCCGACCCGCCTTTTTTGTTCAAGTGCTGAGAAACTGTTCTTTTTTTTTTTGTTTATCCATCCAACCAAAGTGACAAGCAAAACAGTTGAAAAAAAAAACAGTAACCAAAAACTGAACCACAAATCATAAAATCATAAAATCATAAAATAACTAACAACAAAACAATGAACCAAGTCCCCGCAGTGCGATCCTTTCCCAAAGTGAGTGAAAAATAAAGTCAACTAGCGGTATTTAGGAAGGAACAAACAAACAACAAAGCAGAACAAGGACTCCAAGGTAGGTGATACCCGGTACTTGCCATAGACACACACACACACATGTATAATAGAAAGCCACTAAGCCAGGATGTTCAGGATGCAAGAGGGCATCCTGCCTGGCGTCAGAAATTACAAAGTTATAACAACAATAACCAGAGGTAGCAAAACATTTACTTTATCATTTTTAACACTTGCCCAAGCTGTGCCAGGACGAGGACGAGGACCAGGACCAGGACTAGGCTAGAGGGGGAACAAAAAAACAGAACAGAAAATAGAAGCAGAGTGCTGCTTCCGGTTTTTGCTTCTGCCAAAGGATGCAGATGCAGATGCGGATGGCGTAATAAAAAAAGAGGCAACTAAAACGCCGCTTAACGCACACGGCCAGAGGGAACGGGGAACGTGGGACGGGGGCGATGGGGCATGCCACACAGGACCTCCCTACATAGACATAGACATGGGTGCAACAAAAAATGCAAAAATGCAAACACAGACAGAGTCAACAAAGTTTGTTCAGACTACATGGGGCGGCAACGGGTGGCCCCTTCCGCCATGGGAGGGCTGTTGCATAGAAAAACCCCGTGAAAGGCGGGGTCCTGGGGGGGCAGCGAGGTGTCCGCAAGTCAATTGCCCAACAATCGCGACGCCTCTCGACTTCTAATTGTGCAAACCGTAAGCGTTTCCAAAACAGGATACAAAGATACAAAGATACAAAGATACATTTCCCCCCTACAGATTCGGACGATTGCAGGACACACAGGACACACAGGATCCTGGAACCACAAACCGCTAATGTCCGCCATTTAATTTCAATTTGTGCGTCATTTAGAGCATGACGCAGCTTATTAATTAGGCGCAAAATTTAATGAAAACCGTGAGTCAGGGAGGTCCTTTTTTTCCCCCCATCCTGTTTCCTTGGTCAAGATTAAAGCATAAACCTGGCAAGGATTCTATAAGAGCATAAACCTGGCAAGGATTCTATAAGAGCATAAACCTGGCAAGGATTCTATAAAAAATCATATAAAAGGTCGAGAGGAAAAGGCAGGATGAAACATGATTCATCGCCATGTTTGTTTTTGTGTTTTTTTTTACGAATCACTATAATTCTCAACTAAGATTTCGGGGTCGCCAAAAAATCGCAAAAACTGCTTCAAATTAATCAAATATTTGCTTTCTTCGAAGAGACACCACTTTGAGTCACTCTGGCAGGGTTTAGTCATGAAATTTTAAAATAATATGTGTGAAAAATTGTACTTCCTACTTTGTGTCGTGCGGGGCGGGGCGGGTTCTCTCTTCTCAGGGTTAAGACCACAATTCATTAACCCGCAGAATTCCGAAGAAAATTTCACGCCACAGAGCAGAGCATAGCGCGTCGGAGAAGAGTGCAATTTTTTGTTTTTAGGCAAAAAGATATAACAAAAAGCATTAAAAAAAAACGCCAAAAGAATCAGTTCAATGACCCAAAACCAAATATACAAAAAGCTGAATCCAAACAAAAGCCCAAAAACCGAACCGAAAACCAAAAAACCAAAAACCAAAAAACCAAAAACCGAAAACCAAAACAACAACAAAAGTTCTCAACTAAAAGCCTTGAGTGTACGAGTGTGAGTGTGTGAGTGATCGTAAAAAGAGATGGGTAGAGTGAGGACTGATAGAGAGGGAAGCATTGCAGTTTGAAAGAGCAGGAAGCAAGGGAAGCGAGGTGCAGTCGAGCAAACCCGAAACCGATTCACGCACACCAATACACTGCAACAAAAATAACAAAAAAAAAAAAAATATCAAATAGCAAATTACTCATCGGAAGGGCGGCAGAGGCGGGGGCTCCTTGTAAAAAAAAAAACCCGCCTCAGGATCTCTCAGGAACTTCTCAGAGTGTTATTTTTGGGGCTTAGATGGGGGGCAAGATCGCAGCAATCGCAGCAATCGCAGCAATCGGGTTATGGAACAGGAGGAACATATGGTGCACACACGATCTGTTCGGCGGGGTCTTCTTGTCTTTCCAAAATAGCAATTGCAGGGATTCAGGGATTTTTTTTGGGGTCTCTGGCACTGTCATTAAAGTAATTATCAAGTATACGCCACATGGGACAGGGTGCAGGGTCTGCTTCTTGGTCTTCTTGGTCTTTTTGGTCTTCTGTTTCAGATTAACTTGTTTTCCCAAAAAACAGACTACTATTTGTTAGAAGGCAATTATCTGAGAAGCGACCCTTCAAAAAGGGTCAATAATCTCTGGAAAGTATAATAAAGGAAGCAGATTTTAGGATCTCAATGCAAAGGGGTTCAAGGGGTTTAAGAAATAGAAAGTTTTATTAAAGATTTCCAAAGAAGTTTTGAGGTTTTCCAATTAACTTTAGAAACTTTACAAGAACTAGAGAGTTTTTTAAGGTTTTCAAAGGTTTTCAAAGGTTTTCTAAGGTTTTCAAAGATTTTCTAAGGTTTTCTAAGGTTTTCCAAATAAGTTTAAGAAACTTTACAAGAACTAGAGAAGTTTTTTAAGGTTTTTAAAGGTTTTTAAAGGTTTTTAAAGGTTTTCAAAGGTTTTCAAAGGTTTTCCAAATAAGTTTAAGAAACTTTACAAGAACTAGAGAGTTTTCTAAGGTTTTCAAAGATTTTCAAAGGTTTTCAAAGGTTTTCAAAGGTTTTCAAAGGTTTTCAAAGATTTTCTAAGGTTTTCCAAATAAGTTTAAGAAACTTTACAAGAACTAGAGAGTTTTCTAAGGTTTTCAAAGATTTTCAAAGGTTTTCAAAGGTTTTCAAAGGTTTTCAAAGGTTTTCAAAGATTTTCTAAGGTTTTCCAAATAAGTTTAAGAAACTTTACAAGAACTAGAGAGTTTTCTAAGGTTTTCAAAGATTTTCAAAGGTTTTCAAAGGTTTTCAAAGGTTTTCAAAGGTTTTCAAAGATTTTCTAAGGTTTTCCAAATAAGTTTAAGAAACTTTACAAGAACTAGAGAGTTTTCTAAGGTTTTCAAAGATTTTCAAAGATTTTCAAAGATTTTCAAAGATTTTCAAAGATTTTCAAAGATTTTCAAAGATTTTCAAAGGTTTTCAAAGGTTTTCAAAGGTTTTCCAAATAAATTTAAGAAACTTTACAAGAACTAGAGAGTTTTTAAAGATTTTCAAAGGTTTTCTAAGCTTTTTAAGGTTTTCCAAAGTAACTTGAGAATCTTTAGAAAAACAGGAGAGTTTTTTAAGGCTTTCTAACTCTCTAACCCTAATTCTAATCATAATCTTGAAATCCCAAAGATTTTCTCTACATAAACAGAAGAAGAGATTAGCACTTCTTCTCAAAATATATTTTGCAAAAGTTTTGGAAATATTTGATCCAAAAAAAAACGAATACTTAGAAAGTAAACCGCTTAATCCCTCCCTCAAAGAAGACTCTCTTCTCTTGGCCAGCTGGCTGGATGGCTAACTGACTCGCTATTTCAATGCAAATGCAAAATAATGCAACGAACCCTATATCCGGTTAGACTAGAATTTCGGGTATTAAATGACATGACAAGCGATTAAAAAAAACGAAACAACCAAAAAAACAAACAAACCATCGACCGAGCGAAGGGAAGGCCAAAAACTAAGCTTGCGAAACCATTTTCATATCCCAAATAAAACGCAGTATAAAAAAAATATCAACGACTATATATATATACAAAAGATCCCCGACTAAATACGAGTATATATATACCATATATATATATATATACAAGTTTCTTTATATATATATATACTTTTTTTTGGCATATGTCGGGGCCTATAAGGCAAACGCCTACGAAAAAATGTGAAACTGCATAGTCGATCGGAGGGCGGGTGGGTAGGGGCCCGGTCTTCTCATTATTTTTTTTTTTTTTTCGGTTCGGGAAGAATTCGGTAGAGAGAGGGAAGCGAGTCTTCCAGAAAACCAGAACGACACTTGTATGTCTTTACACACGCACACTCCTGCATTCCTGACTATTCAGTTTGTGAGCTAAAAAAGTCAAAAAGGCATTCCTTGTGTGTGTTAGTGTGTGTCTTAGTGTGTGTCTTAGTGTGTGTGTGTGTTTGTGTGTGTGTGTTTTTTTTGGCAGTCATTGACCCCCGCGGACCAACGACTCGAAATTCAAGCGATCATGGCCAAGGCAGCGACGCCAACTGCAGCAGCAAAGCCACAGAAGCAGAAGCAGAGGCAGAGGCAGGGTTTGGGGCAGGGTTTTGGGGCAGGGGCAGGGGCAGGGACTCCGAAAGATAGCAAACAAGTTAAACAGAGAGCGATAGTACGATCCTGTCAAAGTGTAAGTGGGGCTATGCACATGCACACATACTCCTACAGACAAGGCCAAGAAAATAAAGCCACCTTAGAAATTCCAACCTTAAGACTTACCTTTCGAACTTACCTTAAAACTTGATATTATTTTTAATATTTTCTAACATATTTTAGATACTTTCTCTAAATACTTCTTAATACAATATATAATATAATAAAAACATACATAAAAAACATGAATTTTTTATGTTTCATAAAAAATAAGATATAATATATAATTTTTATTTGTTAATACTAAGGTTAGAGTTAAAACTAATAACCTAATAACCTAACCGTAGGATTATCATGGCTTTATTTGATTTAATATTTACATTATTTATTGGATCTTAATTAAAAATGCATTTATTTTTTATAGATTTTAAAGATTTCTATAGATTTTATATGTTTCAGAAGGAATTTTATATTATTTTTAATATTTATTTATTGATAGATGAATTCTAAATAAAAAAATGCATTATTTTGATTAATTTTAAGCGAAAATTTATAATATTTGCCTTAAAAGATTAAAATAAAAGCAAAAGCCTTTTAATTTATGATTTTTTAAGCAATTTTTAAGTGAATTTATTAGAAAACTATTAAGGAAAGATGAAATTAAACTTACTTTCTAGTATAAATAATTTCTATTTAATATTTAAAACTTAATTGTATCATTATATATACAACTTACCTTCCATATTTCCCCACAAATCAACCTTAAAACTATATAAAAAAAAATCCAAAAATCTCAAAAGATATATTTATTATTAAATTTTATTCAAATTTCTTCCAAGTACAAAATATTCCATCAAACGAATCTAATCTAAGTTAGAAATTCTTCTAATTCTTAATTCTACAATTTATAATCTTGAAATTATTTAATTCTTGATAATCCCTTGATAATCCCTAGTCGGTTACTATTCATCTTACCTTGAGTGTTTTTTTTTGGCAAAAATTCGCACTGCGACGCACTCGGGTGATCTCACCGGGCAGCGCTGCAGCAGCGTCTCTCTGCGTTCTGCGTTCTCCATTCTTCGCTCTCCATTCTTCGTTCTACGTTCTCCGCTCGCCGTTCTACGTTCTACGTTCTCCTCGCCCTCGATTCTTCAGACGCTTCTGTCCCCCCCCCTTTGTGCTTTTGCACATTTTTATTTATTTTTTTAGTATTTTTTGTATTTTTTTTGATGGTCAAAGCTTTCCGGAGGCGGTACGCACCGGGTGCTTAGAGAGGGCGAACGGGGGGCATTGACTTGGCCAAAAGGCAAAATGATTCACAACCCCCTTATGGAAGCCGATCGAATCGGAAACCGAAACCGAAACCGAGCCTGCCTGCCTGCCCCGGAGGAGAGGGCGATGACTCCCGGGACACTCGGGACTCTTGTAGAGCCCTATGTATGACTCGTTTGAATGAATATTAGAATTTTGGATCACCTTCTGATAACTGCGGTTCACTGATCGCTGCACGAGGCACAAAAATAATACAAAAAATAATACAAAAATAATATAAAAATAAAGATAATGTATAAAGTAATTCCAAAATTAAAACGTCTCTCGTGTCTCGCTGGCTTATCAGCTGTTGGGAAGAATCTTAGAAACACGGAGAGCCCTACTTCCGTTTTTTTTTTTTTTCCTTGTGCTCCTTGAGGAATGACAATCCTGCTCCTGGAGGAGCTATCAATCATTTCCCCCTTACCCGACCCGAGCATACTGTCAAATGACTAGGGAAAATTTTTAATGAAAAGCACTGTGGTCCTGGCGTATCCTTTGCGAACGTCAAATCCAAACAATATTAAAAAAAAAAAAAACGCGAAGAAATCGAAAAAGAAACGATGGGGAGAGGGGGGCGAAAGCGAACTAGAAGTTATTGCTGCCAAGGACCTCCTTCCCAGGGATTTCCATTCCATGCCACACCACCACTTATCAAAGCCAGGACACACAGCGTTATAGAAAATTTTAAACATGTTTGAACTACACACACACACACACACACATATATATATATGTACGCAATATCCTGAGACATCCTTCTTGCCTTTTTTGTATTTGAGTAACTCTATTCATCATTTCGGGGCTTTTTTTCAGCTGGTTGGGGGCTGCTTTCAGAAGTGAAAACTGCTTACAAAGATTTCTGCTACATCTGCACTGTCTCTCCTTCTGATTTTCCTCCATTTTAATACACACACACACACACACACACAAAGGAGCAGCAAGGACTCGCATGTAAGTACAAAATTCTAAAAATGAATGGAAAAAAAAACGTCGGAGAGGAGGAAAAATATTAATCCTTAGCTTAAACATTTGCCAACGTCGACTCCGCCATCTTCTTGTCGCCTGTCGCTCTTCGCTGTCTCTCGTCCTGCCTCATGCCTCCTGCCTCATGCCTCTCACGCCTCCTCAATCCTCCTCTTCCTTGCCATTGTCCTTGCCAGCCGCCCGCACACATCGCGGCGGCATCCAGCCTCTAATACAGCAATCCTCTATTTACTACTATTTCACATTTTCTTACCCTGCTCCTTTGCTCCTTGCGCCAGGACCTGCTCTTCCTCTTATTATTGATTGTGTTATTATTATGCTGAGGCAGCGACGTCGACAGCGAAGCGATCGTCGATGCTTTTGTGATTTGAGACGAGTGGGCGGGGCAAGTAAAAAATTTAATGTACAAAAAAAAAAATACTAAAAAAAATACTATAAAAAATACTAAAAAAAATACTAAAAAAAATACTAAAAAAAATAATAATAATAAGCAGAAACTGAAGAAGAGGAGAGTACTGGAAGAAATCCTTGGATCCTTGCGTTGGCATTAGGATATTTTATTAGAAAAGTTAACCTTAAAGAAAATACACTAAAAAAAAATACTAGATACTATTTAAAAAATCCGCTTCCGCTCTTCATGAGAAGTCCTTTCATCAGAAATCTCTAAAAAAAATAAAAGAAAGAAAAGGATAGGAAAGGCTTTAGTTTTGTTAGAAAGAAAGAAAGAAAGAAAGAAAGAAAGAAAGGTTTGTCCTTGAAAGCTTGTCCTTAATTTTTCTCTGTGTAAAAACTACAACTACAAAAGGCAGCCACTCCCCCTCAAAAAAAAACGCCCTTGACAGCATCTAATCCAGCCAAGGATAAAGGACCAAGGAGCGGTAAAGCAACAACTACATTGTCAAGCGTTGACTGAGACGCCGACAGCGACGCAAACAGCGACTTTGACGCCGACTGAGAGGAAACTGCGACTGCGGCGTACTTGCTTTTGGCTTTCGTATCGTTTTTTATTCAAATTCATAATCGCAAAATTTTTATATTCTACTTACGCTAAAAAGACGCGCGTGTATCGCTCCTGCCGACCCCGCCCCCCCCTTTACCACCCACCGCCCACTCACCCACTCACCCAGCATTTGCCTTTTGTACACAAATTTTTTTTTCCTTCTCCTTCTTCATCTTCAAGGGGGTTAGTGGGTGGTTGGGTGGTTGGGTGGTTGGGTGGGTGGGAGGATAGCGACTAGTGCTTGGCTTTGTGCTGGGCCTACCACCCATCCCCCCACGGTAATCGGAAACTTTCCTCTTTCTTTACATTTTTCATCTTTTTTACTTTTCCCCCCATTTCTTTTTTTTTTTTTTGTTCCTTGTGCTTTCAATTCGCTTGTGCCAAAAAAAAGAAAGAAAGGAATGAAAGAAAGGCGGAGGCGGTAGCGGTATTATCAGGGGGCGGGGTGGGGTCTGGTGGCAAGGAGAATGAATGAATAATAAAAACGAAGCACTCGATGGCGTAGAATTTGAATAGAAGCTTAGTTTTTCGCTTATACAACAAAAACTTTCTTTTTTCGGGGTTGTTTCCAATTTTTTTCTACTTTGCGCGCCAAGGAAGAAGAAAAAAAAAAAAAAAGCGAGTCCTTGGATGGGGGTAAGATGGCAGGGAAAGCGCTTTTTGCCTTAAAGGGAAAGCAATGAAAAGGGAGCAAGGGAGCAAGGGAGAAAGGAGCAAAGGAGACAGAGCTAGCGCATAGACGCAGGAAAAACTGAAAAGTTTATAATTACTTATTTTTTGATGAATTGGGTAAATATTAAAAAAAAAAACACAAACAGGAGAGAGTCCTGGAAAAAGAAAAAAAAAACCCGAACCCGAACTGAAGTGAACCGAAAAAAAAAGGAGCGGCAGGATGGGTTCCAAGCCGAAAAGGTACAACAGCAAGTCCTTCCAAAAAAGAAATACGACTACATTAAAAATTATCGATCGATGATTGCTTTCTATTTATTCCCTGCTCCTGCTCCAGCTCCTGCTCCTGCTCCTGTTTATTATCCTTCAAATTGGTATTTGAAAAGAGGGTAAAAAAATACCCAAAAAAATAAAGGGAAAATTTTCTGCAACCCCAACAATTTCTAAATTAGAGTTGCGATTCCTGCGAGTCCTGTCTTGAGGGAAATCCTGTTGAAAAAAAACTATACTTGTACTGTGTATAGAGAAGGTCCTGCGACGGAACTCTTAATTACTTTATCGCAGCCGCAAAAAGCAAATTGGGATGTGGGCGTGGCTATCCCAACCACGCCTCCTCCTCCTGCCACTCCAACTTAATTTGCGCAATTAATTTATTAAATAATTCAATCGGCTGCTCGGAGTCGTCCTTCTCAAGGAGTACCAGAGTCTGCGATGGGTTGAGGGAAGGAGTCTTCAGACATCCTTATTAACTTTCATTGAATTTGAATCATTTTGTTGTTTACTTCCCGCCACAAACCGCAGCAGAAACATCCTGCCCCGTCCCCCATCCTTCCTCTCCTTATTTTGGCTTTAAATATTTTTCAATATTTTTTTTTTAAATATTTCCCAATTGATTTGCAGGCAAAGGATGTAGTGTCCTTTGTAGGGTATTACCAGTAACGGGCGTAAGGAGTAGCGGGTATTCTAGGATTCTAGGATTCTAGGATTCCAGGAGTAGGATCTCTACCCGGCATCGTTCCCTAATCCTTTCATAGTTTTCTACCAAAAATCCTAAACCAATAATATCCTTCAATAATATCCTTCCTGGCCTGTAACCCGCCCCCTAACCCCTAACTAGGACACTTACTCCGTTGCTAAGTATTACGACTTGTGCGGCAATCCCATCAAAGCAACGCCTCTCGAGTGGCCCATCCAGTGCCCCCGAACTGCCCCTTTTACTACTATACCCCCCTCCCTCCCTATTCTGGTGCAAAAGTTTAGCAACTATGAGGCAAGAAGTGGCAAGAGGCAAGAGGCATGAGGCATGAGGCATGAGGCATGAGGCAAGAGCAAACTGAAATGCCAACGCTCACATTATCAAAGGCAGTCGCCGGCGCTCCTTCTCCTCGTCCTCATCATCAGCAGTTGCCCCAAACGACCGAGGAGGAACCACCGCCGACTAACCGACCCCTCTTCCATGGGTATACCCCCGCCTGTGTGCAACCCTCCCCTCCCTTTGGCGTCTGTCTTTCTTAGCGCCAGAAAATCTGCGGAATTTATAAAATTTTCATAGTTACAACTTTCTTTATGTTGAGTTTTCGGGTAAATCAAAGGGGGGGAGCGGTGTCAGGAGGAGGAGGAGGAGGAGGTTTACCCCCGTGGGGTGGCATGATGGTTAATGTGCAGCCCCTCCGCGGGTTTTCTTCTATTTTTCAGTTTAGTTTCAAATACATTGCCCATCCTTTTTTTTTTCTGGTCTTGCCTCCTTGCTCCCCCTTGATCCTTTTCCCCCTCTCCTTGCCCCTTGCCCCTTGCTCTTTTCTATGCATAAAACTTTTCATTATTATTATTATTTTTTTGTTGCCTTATACTTCCTCTACTCGACTCTCTACTTTCTACTTTCTCCTTTCTATTTCTTTTTTTTTTTTTTTTTAATGTTTGTATCGCGATTTGTTGGTGTTGGAGCAAGATGGCACTAACAGCTCATTACGCTCTTCTTCTTGTTGTTGTTGTTGTGGGGGGGTTCTAGTCCCCAAAAAAAAAAAAAAAAAGAAAAATAAATAAATTCCCGCCGCCCTTCTGAAGACAAACAGACGCAAACTTTCGCAGCTCTAACAGTTTTCTCCTACAAAGACACTGCGGCTGCGAGGGGGTGCGACAGAGAAGGAGCTAGGAAAGCGAAAGAGATGGCATACCACCCCCACAACCCCCCCTTTGGTGGGAGAAAGCCCCAAAAAAGAAAATGTTGCCGCGCAAAGAAATGTTAAAAAATATTTTTATAGCTCCGCGAACGTTAGAATAGTGTTTGTGTGTGTGTGTGTGAGGGGGGTGTGTGTGTCAAGGATGTGAGGGGGTGTTCCAAGGGGGTGCTAGTCAAATGGGGTGTTGATTGAACGGTTGTGCGGCTGCCACCCGAAAATACGAAACATAACCGGCAAGCGAGCCGAAAAGGACTCTCGCGCAAAAGGACTCGCACAGCTGAGCATCCAGAATCCTGAATCGTGAATCGTGAATCCTGGCGCTGTCGTTATATTTATTTTATTCCTCGCCTTGTTTTGCGTTTAGACACAAATTTTTACAGCCCAACCAGGCAAAAGGATGCCTGAGAAGAAAAAAAATAAAAAAAAAAAAAAAGGACCTACCATCCGCCCCCTCTCTCTTTTTGAAGAAGCCAAAAGTATTACTCGAACATGTATAGAAAAAAGATTGGCAATGACTAGAGGGGGGCGGGGTGGGAGGACTCCCCAGGACTCTCTCCAGGACATTGTAGTTGAGATTTCCGCTAAATGAAAATCTGATGTATTTTCCGAGACACAAAAAAATTGCGACGTTGCGAGTCACAAAATTATGGATACAGAAATCGAATTTTCCGTCCAGGCAGGACATCCCAGCAGGATAATTGATTTTGTGGTTTTGTGGAAGAACAAAATGAAGATTTCTTTTCAAGATTCAAGGCTACGACAAAAAATTCGAAAGCGATAAGAGGGATCTAGGGTCGCGGGTTGAATGGATAACCCCGAGATTCTATTTTTTTTCTCTCTTATCTTTTAAGATATAGAAAAGAATAAAGAAACGGCACTCACCTGTACCTGTCTCCTCGCCCCGTTCCCGTCCTGCGATTATCCAGAAAATAATTTCCAGCTTTTGAACAGAATTCGTCGTGCCTGGAAGGGAAATCGAAACAAATTGGATTTTGTAATAAATCGGCGGACTCTGCCATATCCATAGACATATTGTCTATGCCAAAGTCTGTTTCTGTCTAAAAATACCGACGAAAAAGAAAGGTAAAAGGATTTTCCAGGACTAAAGCCTACAAAAAAGGATAATAAATCCATAAATTACTGGCAAAAATAAACCGAAAAACGAAGCCCACAAAGCGGCAGGACAATGGTTTCGATTTGCCAGGATACCCTGGAATCCCTCGCTTTAACCCAACAATTCCCAACAAAACGAAAAGGACGAAAACTGAAAAAGTAACGGTGCAGGATAAGCAAATGAAATTAAAACAGCGGCAACAAACAGTGCAAATTATAGTTGGCATCGGAATGACGTTTTTTTTTTGGCTCCCGGCCAGGACTCCTAAGCCTCCTTTCCATCCCGCAACAGGACACAGACATTCGTCTAAACGTTTGTTTGGCTGCACTGCGGCAACAACCGTGTGTGTGGCAACAATCGTGTGTGTGGCAACAACCGTGTGTGTGGCAACAACCGTGTGTGTGGCAACAACCGTGTGTGTGGCAACATCGCGTATACGTGATATGTGTTCCCGGAGCGCTTCAAAATTTATTCGCTTGTTATCCTTCCCTTCCCTTCCCTTTCTCTCTCATTGTTCTTGTTGTTGTTGCAAGTATATATATTTTTTTTGTATATCCTTTTTTTGTTGTATATCCTTTTTTTTTGTTGTATATCCTTTCAGTTTTTTGCTCGACAAAAAGTTAGAAGACGGGCCTCGTAGCACATATAGCTCATAGTTCAGCGCAAAATCTCATTTAATTTTCATCTATTTATACTCTAAATAAGGATACGAGGTCCTTGGACTATCCGAAGGACTTTGAATTAGAACTAGAAAGCTTTTTTAGGATCCCTTTTTGCAGAAATCTCTCATTTTCGAAACATTTTTCCAACATTTTTCATCTAAAACCTTTTCAAGGATATTTTTCACGTAGTTAGTTCCCAAAACAATATCCTTTTAATATCCTTTAGAGTATTTCGTATCCCCTTTTCGTTTTTCTCGCCATTTTTTTTAGGTTTTTATAACTCTGCCACGATGTACGATAAAATTTAAAACGTTCTGTGTGTTTTTTTTTTTTTCCACCAAAAAATTATTAGTAATTTTTTCTACTCGGCTGCCTTGCATGGGGCGTGGCAATGGCTGCCGCACCCCCCCCCACTCCCCCTGCCGACGGCAGCATTTTAAATATAATTATAATATAATTTGGCTTGGCATTTTTTTTTTTTTCGCTTCTTCTGTTATCCTGCCTGTTATCCTTCTGTGTATTTGTATTTATTTATTCTCCGTTTTTGTTTTTTTTATGCTCATGTGTTTGGGGTTTTGGGGGTATCCTTATTGAAAAGGGGGAGTGGCAGGAGCTGCATTGTTAATGCAATTTTCGCTTTTGTTGTCGCTTTTTGTTTTTGCGCTTTTGTATTAAAATAATTATACATTTTTTTCCACTCATTTTTATTCGTATTTGTTTTTGTATTTGTATTTGTATTTGTATCTTTGTATTACATGTATGAGTATTGGTGTGTATCTGTGTGTGTTTGTGTTTTGTATCCTTGTGTTGGTTGAAAGCCACTTTTAATAGTTTTTTGGTTTTTTTTTTTTTGGTTTGTTGCAAAGCCTCGGCTGCCATTTCTCATTTGGTATTTTTAATGCGTTTGTTGCATCTTTCCTGAGCTTGTAATTTCGCGGAAAAGTTTAGTGGCATTCCCAGGACCTCCCTCTACCTCTTCCCTCCACTGATTTATTGCATTTCCATGTTCGACCACCGAAAAGTTTTCCAATATAAAAAATCAAACTCACGAGAGTGGCTAGGACTCCTTCCACATGATATCCTTTCAAATATCCTTTCAATATCCTTTTCAATATTCTCTCTTTATAATTATTATTTATACCATATTGGTTTCGAGTCTGGCAACTAATTAGAATGCCACTTCCGAGCTGGAAAAGCGAGATTCTTGCAACAGGTGCCCTGACCTAGAGACAAAAAAAAAAAAAAAAAAACGGAAGGAAGGAAAACCAAGGACCCACACACACACCTCCTCCTGCTGCTCCTTCCTCCTCCTGCTGCTCCTTCCTCCTTCAGCTTCTCCTTCCTCTTTCCTTGACTTGTGCTTTTCAAGGACGTTGCGTGGCCACCGTGAAGGAGTTTTTTGGGGAGCTTGGAAAGGACACACACACAGCCAGCCAGCCAGCCAGACGCAGACTGGGGCAGAGTGGGTGGTGGGTGGTGGGTTGCTGCTTTTGGGGGGGGTGCCGGCATTGAAATTAAAATCCAGACTGTCCGCCGTGCCGGTTGCCTCTGTCGTGGCTTTTGCTGTTTTTCAACTTCCGGAGCCTCTTCTCTCCTCCCACTGCCAAGTGGGTTGGGTAGGTGGGTAGGTGGGTAGGTGGATTCGACGAGACGACCTTGCCTGGCAACCGAACAGCGACTTGACCTTGCAGAAAACAGCTGCCAGCTGCCAGCTACCATCTCGAAGGCAGACGCCGCCGTCTGCCAAGCACCTGTACATGTAGCTGTGATAATCCGCATAAAATTACAGAACCAACAAAAAAAAAATACCAGAGAGAGAGAGAGTGAGAGTGAGAGAAAGGACGAAAAAGGACCAAGCATCACACACACACACACACACACGCATCACAAAAGGCGGCGACAAGAACGACGACAAAGGCAAAAGTAAGGCCAAGGTCGTTTCACACCCCACAGCCACTCCCCCACACCGCCCCCACACACACACATGGCAATTGACCAGGCAACTGTCGTCCTGGCATGTGACTCACTTTCACTTCGTCCTGCCAGCTGCCTTTCCTGCCAAAAAAAAACAAGAAAAAGAAAAAGGAAAACTCGGGCAACCTCAGTCAACACGCCCCATGCCCCACGCCCCCTTTCGGTGTTTCTTCTAGCTAGCCGGGTCTGTGTATCCTTGACTCCAGTTCCAGTCCCCAGGACTCCATGTGTGTCTGTGTCAACCAGTCAAGAGCATATGCCCGAAAAAAAAAACAGAAACGACGAAAGGACGAAGCGGGGAGAGAGAGGAGGAAGGACACACACACATATCCTCACTGTGTTCCTTAAGTTTTTATGGCTTGCCTGACTACTACTTCCGGCATCCGGCATCCGGCATCCGGCAGGAGGTCCGGGCCACGGACCAACCAATGAATACATTAACACACTCACAAGGACAGCAGCAAGGACAAGGGACAGACAGACAGAGAGACGGAGAGACGGAGAGAAAGACGAGGCAACGAGGCAACGAGACAGGAGGCAGACGGAAGGATACGCAAGGATATTTGGCCAGCAGAAAAGCAGACAACAACGTCTTGTGCCTGGCCGTGCCCTTGAAGTCCGGCATCAAACATCCACATGGCGACCGTGACTCGACACCCATTGTGGCACGCCCGAGGGTGGGGATGGGGGGTGGGGCTTTGTGCAACAAGTTGCTGCGCCCCAAATCAACAAATTATCACACACTGTCTGAATGTCTGAATGTCTGAATGTCTGAATGTCCTGACTGACTGTCCCGAATGTCCTGAATGTCCTGAATGTCCTGAATGGTCGCCCTCGACAGTTGAACTCCGATAATATGGAAATTTTCATCATGTGTGTGTGTGTGTGTGTGAAGGATTCGAAAAGGAAGGACATTGTTGACAAGCAAACAAACAAAACAAGGACATGGCGGGGAAAGTAAAGTGAAAATAAATGGAAATAGAGAGATTTGAAAACTGAATCGGAACCCGGCATGTGTGAGCTTGATGCCACCCTTGACCTCGCCACTGAACCCTTTCGGAAAAGGGACAAGGGACAAGGGGCACAGGACACAGGACACGGGACACGGGACAGGATAGGACAAAACAGGACGAGACAAGACGAGCTATCACTTTCGAGCGTCAGAATGGACGGGTTTTTCCCAGCAACCGGCAACTGGCAACCAATAACCGGTAACCGGTAACCAGTAAACCCTGCGAGTCCTTAAACCCTGCGTGTCTAACCCCTGGCGCAACCCCTGACCCCTGGCCGCCACATCGCCGTCTGGGGCATGTCTCCTGCTAAGTGTTTTTCGAGGCAAAAGATTTGCTGCCACACGAGGTCGTGGTTGGAGATTCCGGTTCTGGCCAAGGGGGTGGCATGAATGTGTGGCATGAGTGTGTGGTATGAGTGTGTGGTGGCAAGAGGTCATGGGGTTAGGGCAAGGGTTAAAGCTCATTTACATCTCTCTCTCTCTCTGTCTCTGATTTGCATTTTGTCAGAAACGGGACAGAGGTCAGGGGTCAGGGGTCAGCCTATAATGGCTTATAAAATGCCGATTATTTTGTCGCTTTTGGGATAAAAAGCAGTTTTGGTTTTCGGGTTAACCCGGGTCCGGGGTCCGGGGGTCGGAGGTCACGGCGTGTTGACTTCTGGCCTATGGCATGTCAGAGTTCAAGTTTGTTTGTCACTCACAATGAGGTCTTGATTTAGTGGTGAAAGCATTGGAAAAACAGAGCCTTTTTGTCCAGGGAGGGGGGGAGTGGCAGCAATTAGTGCTACATACCGTATGTGTGTGGCACGAACGGGATATGTGGCACGGAACGGGATATGTGGCACGAGTGGGATATGTGCCACAAAATGGCTTCCATTTTTTGTTTGGTTTTCTGGCAAAGCTCCGCCCCCCGTTCTTTGAGAACGCCGTCTCCCTTGACCCTGACCGAAGGAGGATGCGTCTTGTGGCAAGTACAAGACTGCCTCTTGCTCTTATGTTAATTAGTGGCGCCTCCAAAACATCTTGCTACACTCTGGCAATGAAATTTTACGAAAATCTTAATTATTTTCAATCAAAAATTCATAATTTCTTTGTTTTTCTTTTTCGAATTTTTCGTTTTTTTTTTTTGTTTGTTTTTCAAAAGGGATAGTGTTTTTTTTTTTTTGAGTGTATGGCGGGGGCAGGGCTTGAGCTCAGTTTTGAAAGAAAAAGTTTTAAATTAATTATTAGAAAAAGCATCAGCTGCGGTTGGGGTTGGCGGCGGTTGGGGTTGGTGGCGGTTGGGGTTGGGGCTTTGCTTTCTTTTTACGTTTTTTTTGTTTCGGTGGGGTAGGGTTGGGGAGGCTGGAAGCTTCGTCAGCGTCAAGAGCAGCATGTGGGTTACACACACACTCGCACACACACTTGTACAACACACATGAATATGCATATGTGTGAGCGTCACCTCCCTAGGCAATTTCCGCTGCCAAATTGAAAAATTACGCGAGCGCAAAGTTTCGCTGCCGCTGTCGCTGTCGCTGCTTTGATTTGCCTTGCCACCCTCACCCCTCACTCCCCTCCTCCTCTCCTCTTTTTAACCGAAAAAACGAACCCTCCATCCTTGCCACAGAGTCTCCGCTCACTACTTAAGCGGCGCAGCAAAACATTTTTACATTTTATACGCTCATTACATAATTTCAAAGTACATGTGCGGAATTTTAGAAAGCCGAAACCGTGCCCCTGCCACTGCCCCTGCTCCTGCCACTGCCCCATCCCCCTCTGCCAGGATGCTTTCTCCTTTCTTTTTTCGCTGCTGCTGTTGCTGCTGCTGCTGCTTCGCTTTCTTTGCGAGGAGGCGGGTGAGGCGCGAGGAGTTTGCAACAAAAACGAAAAGACAGCTATCGAAGACACACACACAGGACACACACACAGGACACACACACACAGGACACACACTCCCACACACACACACACACTGTTACACTTAGAAAGGCACGCAGGAAAAACGAGAAAAACGCTAATGAAAATTAAAATGAAAAATTGCAAACGACGTGTGGCATAAGACCAGGGAGGCAAGGAGGAAAAGGGGTGTGTGTGTGTGTGTGTGTGTGTGTACTTGCCACACGCATTTCTCCAGAGCTCCAGAGAGAAAAAGTAGAAACAAATTTTACATTTTTACTTGCCAGGACACCTCCCGCTTCCTGCAACTTGATGGAAAGTTGTACTTAGCGAAGCGCGGGTGGGGGTAAGGGTAAGGGTAGGGGCATTGGGGAGGGGAAGGGGAAGGGTGTGTGGCGACGCCAAACGCTCGCGTTTCCCATTAGCATACACTACTCGCATTTTGCAGCCGCGCTCCCCCCGTCCTGTTGTGTTCATTTCATTAAAAAGTACATAATGGTTGTTGTGTTTGTAAAGGACTCTAAGGATGTGTGTGTGTGTGTGTGTGTGTGAGTGTGTGTATCAGTGTATTGGTGTCGCTGCTAAACTACCCCTTTGCCTAATTTTTAATCTCAAGTGTTGCCAGGCAGCGGCGTTGACTAATTTCTCGTACCCAGCAAAAGCATCCTGGATATCCTGAATATCCTGGATATCCTTCGAAGCCCTGCCACCATCTAAGCTAGTTTACATATATTTTATATCCCTCCCTTACATATGTATTTCGGTATTTCTATATATATATATACCTATTTTCGGTATTTTTTTTTGGTATTTTTTTTTTGGTATTTTTTTTTGGTATTTTTTTTTATCCCTTTTGGACATACAATTAAAAATGTAAATCAGCCAACGTCGCAGTCGCAGTCGCAGTCGCAGTCGTGGTCGCGGTCTCTGTCGCTGTCACTGTCTCTGCCAGGACTTGCCAGGTCCTTTTTTTTGGCATTTTTTCGGGGGCGGACAACTCCTTTTTTTGGTATATTTTTCAGCAGGCAGTGGGTGGTGGTTAGTTGCGGCTCGAAACTCGTCATCCTTCATTCTTCATCCTTCGGCATTCATCCTTCGTATGTAAATATTATATTTATTTATTTCGCGGATGACAACAGACCACAAGAATCGCGAATCGCTATCCTCCGATATCCTCCGCTATCCTCCGATATCCTCGTCCTTATTAGGAATCCTTGAGCGCAAGGCCCTGTTCCCCCTAATCTATTATTAAAAATGTTAACTGAAAGCATTCCTCGTATAAATATAGAGCGAGCTCTGCTCCTCGTCCTGCTCCTTCTCCTGCTCCTGCTACTGCTCCTCGTCCTGCTCCTCATCCTGCTCCTTGTTCTGCTCCTTGTCCTGCTCCTGGGAAAGGACGAAGATGGTTAGACGGGGGAGGATGCCGCGGCGGCAACATAAATACATATTTATTGTTGGTACAAGCAATTTAGCGAAAAGAAATCCAAATTATATCATAACTTTGTGTAGTGCGCCATCTGGGGTTTAGTTGCCACACCCCCCCGCTGCCCCCGCTGCCCCCGCTGCCCTCCTCTACCCGACGCTACTTCTACTTCTGCCTACGCCTACAACAATACTGCCAGGACATCCAAAAGGACCCTGGCAGGAAAGCAGGCAGCAGCTGAATCTGATACTGAATCAGATTCCCGGCATCCGAAGAGGAATCCCAGAGTTTTCCAGCCAGAGGCGTAGCTTAGGGGTATTACTAGGGGGGGAGGGGGACGGGTTATCTATCTAAATCTAGTATTATTTTTCAGTATTATTTTGGGATGGAAAAGAGAAAGTTTTAGAAACCCTCTTAGGGAGAATCTTCTTTATAAAAATACCAAAAAAAAAAGGGGTTCCAAGTTTAAAAAAAAAAACCAGTATTTTATGTTGAAAGAGTTTTGGGATAAAGCAGTATTTTTATATTGAATATAATACTATTCTGTAATACCAAAAACAGACAAGAATTTATTGGAAAACCGGTATTTTATGATGAAAGAATACCAAATTAGGGGTTTTCCAGTATATTTTTTAAACAAAACCAGTATTTTATTTTAAAAGAATTAAGAGTTTTTGAGAATTTTCTGAAAAATCAGTATTTTATTTTCAAAAAAAAATACCAAATGAAGAGTTTTTAAAAAGTTTTTGGATAAACCAGTATTTTTTTGGAAAAAAAGTTTCCAAACATTTTTTAGGATTAAAAAAAACGAATTTTTTGCTTTTTTTTTTTTAATTTAAAATCATAATTTATTTAGAAAAAAAGGCGACCCCCCTAATTTTGTGGACTCCGTCCATGCCTCAGAACATAGACACCAGACGACCCATGAAGAGGAGTTAGAAGGCGACTTGGGGGCATGGTTCGTGGGGTGTCAGAGGGCAGCTAGGAGACTCAGAGGGGGGGGCAACGTAGGCGGAGGCGGCACAGGAGCAATAATTCTATGCCGACGCCATTGTAGCCACGTTAAAGATGTTGCCACACATTTTTGTAGCCGCGTTTTCTCTCGGTTGTCGGTTCTGGGTTCTGGGTTCTCGGTTCTCTGTTTTGTTTTGTTTTGTTTTGGCCTTTTCCCCCCCTACCGCCCGCCCTTGGGGTTTTTTTTCCGCCAACTTCTTGGGGAAGCAAGGAGGAGGAGACGTGGAGGCGCCACGCGGAGGTGCCACGCGAAGGGGCACTGTAACAATGAAAACAATTACAACAACAATTGCGAATAAACATGCAAAAAGCAAAGTAGAAGATGAAGTAGCTAAAAGAGGAGCTAGAAGGGGGATCGGTGGTGGGTGGTGTTGGGGCAAGAAGGATGCCTGGCTGGCTGGATGGCTGGCTGGCTGGCAAGGACCCTTTGTGCGAGGGGGCGCGAGCGAGACCGCCAATCCGAATGAGAATGAAATGTTTTCTAATAAATTTTGCTTTATGTGCGCGGTGCTAGGGGGTGCGAGGGGGAGTGGGCTTTAGCGGTAGAGAAAAAGGGAATAAATAAAAATAAAGTTTTATATTCATGTACACACACACACACACACACACATACATATATGTAGAAAAGAAAGAAAGAGACAGCCTGCTTGCCACCCAATTGCCATTAATATGGCGGCTCTGTGTGTGTGTGTGTGTGTGTCTCTAATGCCAAGTTGCCGTTTATTTTAACTTTGCCACCAACTTTAGAGGCAGAGTCCCAGTTGGTGCACCAACCCCCCCCCCCTCGCTGCCACCCCCATCCATTCGTCCTGCTCAACTAAGCCGAAAAAACTTTTTCTGCCATTTTGTTGCTTCTCGTTTTTTACTATTTCTGCCACATTTTTTCAATTTTTTTCCCTTCTTTCTCTTATTTCTCTTTTTTTATCATTTTTTTTTTTTTTTAGGCAGGATTCGTGTTTTGTTTCACCTTCACCTCTCACTCGCTCTCGCTCTCTCTCTCTCTCTTGTTTAAACATTCCTTTCCTCCTCCGTTTTTTTTTTTTTTTTGTTAATTTTTTAACGCATTTTGCGTGGGCCGCCGCGTTTACTTAGTTAGTCCTTCGCAGGACTATGGACATCATCCGCAGGACAACTGGCGGAGTCGCGGATTGCGACAGCCTCGGAAATGCCGCGACAAAGGTAAAAGGATTTTTGTGTAACTTGGACAGGACAGGGAAGGGTAGGAAGGGTAGGAAGGGTAGGAAGGATAGGTGAAGCAAGGACGAAAGGATGAGGAAACAAAATTTAAATTAAAATAAAATAAAGACAAGTCTGGGATCATCGATCCTGGCTGGCTTGATCTTTGATGCATTTATAGTGTGACCAGACGAGAGACTATAATCATAGTTATAGTGTGACCAGACCAGCAAGCAACATCCTCTCTACATCCTTTATGCGAGCGCATTAATAATTTCTCGTATTGGCCGCAATAAAAACAAAAACAACAACAAGGACCAAAAAGGATACTCGACCACAAAGCAGAATAACAAAAATCAAAGCATGCTCAGGTCATTAAAGTTAACGCTGGACCAGACATGGGGGTAGAAATATACGGGGATAGTACGCCTGCCAATATACAATTGAATCCTTGAATCCTTGAATCCTTCAAGTCCTGCTCCTGGTATATATTTCCTATAAAAGGGCCCACGTCAGCCACTTCTTCTTCCTCCTAATCAACCCTTTATAAACCCCTAAAAAAAAAATAAAGTAAAAAATTGTTAAGCGAACGAAAAGGATAATAGAGGGAGGGAAAGAGAGAGAGAGAGAGAGAGAGAGAGAGAGAACAATAAAATATAAAATTAGAAGAGGCCGCGCCGCGAGGGCAGTTTTTTTCCATCGACGGTCTGTCAGAATCAGATTTTGGATTCCGATATGGATTTGAAGTCCTTTTTTTCGGATTCAAAATCCTTTTGCAGTTTCAATTACCTTCAAAAATATTAAGCAACTTTTTTTGTTTTTTTTTTTAAATAATTTAGCTTTTTTTTTTTAGTTGCCAAAAGTTTACAAAAAAAAATGTTGCCTATTTTTTAGGTTCTTGAAGATTTGTTTCTAATCGGAAGAAATTAAAGCCTATTTTCTAGGTTCTACAAAAAAAAAAGAAAGATTTTTCGGCTCTTAACAAATATTTTATAGTTTTTTATTATTATTTTTTATTATTATTTTTTTATTATTATTTCAGAGGGAGAGGGGTTCTTTGGTTTCAGGAGCTTCCCTTTCCGCTTTCCAATTTCCGCTTCGCAAGCCACTGAGAAAAACTTACACGGTGGAAAGGTAAACGTGGCAAGGAGGTACAAAGCCCGAGGCATGCGGCACGGGGCATGGTACAGGGGGCAGCATCCACCAGCCAGCATCATTAAGGGTAGTTTCCAGCATCGTAAAAAATATAGAGAAATAAAATTGAAAAAAGCGGCAACAGCAACAGCAACAAGGTCGGAAGACGCAGTCGAAGTCAAAGTCGAAGTTGGCGTCGGCTGAGGCTGAGGCAGCGACTGTGGCAGCAACGTAGGTAGGTAGGTGGTAGGAGGGGGAGGTGTGGCAGAGCAGAGGGGTGCAGAGGCAGAGAGGTAGCAGCAGAAACAAAAAGCGAAATAAATAAAAAGTATCGATATAGAAAATTTTTTGAAGAAAACCGGGAGCTGCGACGCAGCTGCTATCCTTGAATGAGTTTCGCGATTGTACTGTAGAGAGGGGCGGGGGGGGAGGGGGTAACTACAATTTTAGAGAGCTTTAGGGATGCCAAAGCCAAACCCCACCCCAACCCCACCGCACCCCACAAATTCTCACCCACTTTTCGACAAACACAAAACGAAGGCCAAATCAATGAGCAGGATATTCGCAGGATATTTCGTGGAAGGTGGGGAGGTGGCAAGGCGGGGAGGGTGGTGGTGGAAGGACCCCCTCAAAATGAAACTTTAGATCCCCTCCCCCCCTTGGTATCCTGCTACCTCCCTCTAGCCTAGAAGATTCTTAGTTTCCATGGATATATCTGGGTCAGAGACAACATCCTCGAACCCTATCCTCGAGAAATTAAAAGAAATATGTTCCATTTCATTTGAATGTCCTGCGAGGGGGGGTGGGGGCGAGGGGGTAATGTTGCCGAAATCTTAAACACCCCTCCACCACCTCGTCTACCCCCCCTGGCGCCCACGCAACCTCGTCAACTGCCTTTCAGCTTTCCTTCGAGGTCCTTCGGCGTCGTTTTCAACTTCGTGAGCGTCTTGAACTAGAGGGGGGATGGGAAATGGGGGTTTTTGGGGGTAGCCTACCCTATCCCACCCCTCCCCCCCCCCCCCTCTGATATTCCCGCTATTCCGCAACCTTAGCAGCCATTAAGTTTTCTCGCTGTAATAAAAAATTTTTCTCTTTTTCGCCGCCGCTGCCGCTGCCGCTGCCGCCGCTCATCGGTGTGCGTGCTTTTGTGTTTGTATTAGTCTATAACTGTGTGTTGTCCTTTGTATGTGTGTGTGTGTTGTATATGTGTGTGTGTTGTATCTGTGTGTGTGTTGTATCTGTGTGTGTGTGTGTGTAGATACTAAATTTTCTAGTTCGTTTTATTTCCTTTTTTTTTTTTTGCCTTTGCCTTGGCATTAGTGTTTATTTATTTTTTCTTCGCTCTCTCCCTGCCTCCTTTCTCCTTTCTCCTTTCTCCATTTCTTTTTCCCTTTTTTTTGTTGTTTTTTTTTTTTTTAAAAGAAGATTTATGTAAAATGTGGTAGCGGTGGGAGGAGGCAGGAGGCAGGAGGCAGGAGGCAGCGGCGGCAGCGAAATAGTCGCAGATGCTGTTGCTGTAAGTTTCACGCAGCTAAAAAAGCCAGGAAACAGGACCAGGACGAGGACCAACCACCTACCTCAAGGCTTGCCTTTGACGCGGCTTTTGGTCGCGACGGTGCGGCAGGTTGGCCAGGGTTTGGGGGGGGGGGGGACTCCGGACTCTGGCATTCGGCATTTACGGTGGTTGGCAAAAGTTTTCGGCAAGTTTAATGTTTAGATTTCTAAGACGCCATCGTATTTTCAACTATAAAATATTCTTTTCATTTTTCCCGAAACACCACCCTGCGGCAAAAGCGGGTGGGACCACCCCCTGAAAATACCGCCCAGGAAAGCCATTAAAAGCAAACGCTGAATTATAGTACACCCACACAGAAACACACACACACACACACACAGAGAAACACACACAGAGACACCCACACACACACACACAGTTAGAGAGCAAAGAAGAAAATCCTTCGAGGGGGGTTCGAAGGACCAACGCAGATTGGCCGCTTGTTGCGGTGCTTAGTTGTTAGTTTTCAGATCCTGCAACCTCGCACAGTGTCCTTGCTTTAGAGAAAAAGGATATCCTTACCTGGTACTGGTACTTTCTCCGCTCCTGCTTTTCGAGTTAAGAATATAAAGAAGAAGGAAAAAAACTAGGAGGGTGCTCGAAGGACCAACTGAGAATGTGCTTAGTTGTTGGTTTCTAATTCCTGGAGTTGCCTTGCACAAAAAGATATCCTTACCTGGTACTGGTACTTTCTCCTCTCCTGCTTTTGGAGTTAAGAATATAAAGAAGAAGGAAAAAAACTAGGAGGGTGCTCGAAGGACCAACTGAGAATGTGCTTAGTTGTTGGTTTCTAATTCCTGGAGTTGCCTTGCACAAAAAGATATCCTTACCTGGTACTCTTTCTCTTCCCTGCTTTGAAAGGAAAAAAATAAAGAAGGGAAAAACTAGGAGGGTGCTCGAAGGACCAACGGAGAATGTGCTAAGTAAGACGGTCTCTCTCTCTCGCTGATCACACAGCAATCTATACCCGACTGCCCTTGAATTGAAAGTTCATTGAGCGCCATGCCATGCAACGCTATTTACAAATTATTTTAGCTGCCAAGCCACAACGCCATCAAACAGAGAAACCGAATGCCACAAAACAATTGGAATTGTTTCCACACGGCACATCCAATATTTGCACACGCCAAACCCTAAGCCATACCATACACACACTTGTGCTTGTGACAACTCTTTTTTTTTTTTTTTTTCTCTGTATAAGACAAACAAGGGGCAGCTCCGCACAATCGAAGATGTTGAAGCAGCTGGCGGGGAATGCTTGTTTCATTTTGCAAGCGCAACTCCAATGATAGTCCCCCTAGAACACACCTAGAAAAAAACCTACAAAAAACCTACAAATAAACCTACAAATAAACCTACAAAGCGAGGAAAAAACAATGCCAATGGACCCGGGACCACTGTACCGCCAAGGCGAAGGCCACGCTAGCCAGCCAGCTTTTCCCATAATAATCGTTGGTTTTTACACAGAACACAAATTTTAATATTTAAACGTAATAATTTGGGGGAAATAAAAGCAAGCAAAGATCGCAGCGCAGCGCAGTTTTAAAACACTTAAGTGTGACCATAACCCATAATGAAACAAGGACTCTAAACGGGATTTTGGTTCAATCTTAAAACGGAATAAGGTTATTAATAAAATAAAATAGATGAAAATAGAAGAGCTAATAAGAATCTTAACAAATCTCAAAAGATTTCGTTGATTTTGTTATCCTTAAAGTGTGACCAACCTCGTAAAAAATGCAGAAAATCGCTTAAAGTAACCGTAATTTTTGGGCAGTGCTTTGACCTGGGCGGGAAGATCTAGTCGAAATCGAAATCGAAATCGAAATCGAAATCGAAAACGAAATCGAAGCGAAAGGAAAGGAAAGCAAAGGACCTCCATTGAAAGGACCTCCATCCCTCCCTACCCTCCCATACCCACGCACTTTTGTGGCTACTTCTGGGGCTGCCTTGGCTGCTTTTCTGCTCGAATGGATTTTAGAATTTGCCGCATTTTGTCTCTCAACTATGTGCAATAATATAAAGCAATTCAGGAGGAAGGACTCCACTCCAGCAGGACTCCTCAGTGAAAGTAGCATAGAAAGTAGTCGGATAGAAAAGGACGTGGTTGGACGGGACGTCGTGGAAGGAAAGGAAAAATGCCACAAAACGTGCTTCTAAGTTATTTTTCATTTGCCACGCTCTGTGCCAGCTGACCCAGCGTCCTTATACCAGGATTCATCCCCACCTAAGGACGAAGGACGAAGGACGAAAAAGCGAAAGAGAGTAGTTAGCAACAGCAACAGCAACAGCAACAGCAGCCCATTTTAAGATTTATGTCGGTGATTATTTCTAAGTTTTTGTGCGCTCAACGATGGCCAAAGCCAGGACGAAGACCAGGACCATGGCAAGGACCATGGCAAGGACCTGGACCCCCATCGGGGTGGAAATAGTAGGCAAGGTATAGCAGGTAACTAAAGAAAAGGAACCGACCCGACCCGACCAGACCAAAGGAGCCTCAAATACTAGACGATGTCCTGTCTGCGGGGAGATAATTCCCCGGGAAAAAGGCCAAAAACTAGAAGAAAAGTACAAGGGTAGTTAGATAGAAGAAGAAGAAGTCTAGAGAGGGGGGGTGGTAGGGTTGGGATTGTGGGGGAGGGTCAAAAGGTGAAAGCCAAAAGTTTTAGTTCGACTTTCGCCATAGAACGTGGCCTTACTTTGTATTTTGTATCAAAAAAAAGAGAAACCAGGACGAGAACGAGAACGAGAACAAGGACCTCCTCCAGGACCTCTAGAATTGATATATAAATCAGATTGGAATCCTGGATCCTGTATATATATATAGAAAGTTTCCAGGATTTTAGGCTTCTTTAGGTTCCTTGGCAATTGATAGTTCTGACAGGTGAGAACGTTGCTCCTTGGCTCCTTGCCAGGACTTGGAAGGACTTTGCAACATAAAAAATCTAATCTAATCTATCTAATGTTTCTTTTTCCGCCCCTCCTCTCCTCCGCTCCTCTCCTCCGCCTCTCTCTCTCTCTCTCTATCCTTATAATGCTCGCATGTTGTTTCCGCTTTATTTTATTTTTTTTTTTTTGCTTTTTTTTTGCTTTTTTCTAACTTTTTTTTTGCTTTTTTTGTTGCTTTTTTCTAAGCACAATACTATTTTCGTTATTTTCGTTATTTTCGTTCGTTTCTCGTTGTTGTTGCTACATTTAAAATGTTTTATTTGGCCATTTGTATGTTTTATGGCATTCCTTGTTACCAACAGCTTCCCGAAAAGTTCCTTGAGATCCTGCATCGCAAGGACTAGAAAGGATACTCTTTCGTGGGATAAACTAAATATATATTTTCTTTCCCAGAATCTTTTACTTTCAAGGATTTCTAATGTTTAGTTTTCTTCTTGGTATATTTTCTTGTGGCATCCTTTTAGACTTTCCTCGTAGAGCATCAAATAGTCCTTGTTTTTTTTTTGTCCTTTTTCTAAAAACCCTCAACCACCGCTTCCTTTTGTTGTGTTTTTTTTTTTTCTTTATTTAATTTATGGGCCGCACACGGAACAGTCAGCGACATAAATAAATAATTGAAGCTTTATAAATCTAAAACAGTCGCCAGTAGTTGATAATTTCCAATGTCAGGATACGATATATATCTACGATATATATATATATACGATATATATATACGATATATATCTACGTATTCGTGCTTATCGTTGGAAACTAAACAAAGTACCTCAAGGGGGGGGGTTTCCTTTTTTTTTTTCCTGCTGCTGCCGAGAACCCGCAGATTTTGTTCCAGGACTCCAGGACTCTGTTCACTGTCAAGTTTACTTTCGTTTTTAGTCTGCATTCTAGAGGGGGGTGGGGGGAGGGGTTGCAAGGGGGGCGACCACTAAAAAGGAGCACAGACAGGAGCAGAAAAGCAGGGAAAAAGCACGCACACACGCACTCCCACATACGATGCAAAAAAAAAAAACAGGACGAAAAAAAACAACAACAACAGGACGAAAAAACAACAACAACAGGACGAAAAAACAACAACAACAAAATACAACAACAACAACAAGAAGAAGCAGCAGAGATATTAAAAGTAATAATAAGTGCCTTCAAAGGGGCGGTGGGTGCGGGGCAGGGGGCGAGGCAGGACCACCCGCACTTAGATATTGAAATGAGAATGTTTTTTAAATATAAAAGGATGCCTCCCCCCATCCCCCCTTCTACACACACACACATACGTATCCCCCCCTAATATCCACTTACAACAACAACAACAACAACGCTAGCAGCGACGTCGACTGAAGGAGAGGCAGCGACAGCGACAGCGACAGCGGCAGCGGCAGCATTGCACAAGAAATATATCAAGCAACCCTCGTGTGCTTTTTATTTTCAAAGTTACATTGCCTCACCCCCCCCCCCCCCTTGGTCCTTGCTCTGTCGCACTTTCTATTCCTATCTCTCTCCTTTCGTTTTCATTTTTACCGTTACGCTACGTACCGTTGTTCTTGTTCTTGTTCTTGTTGTTTTTCTTTTCCTTTTTTTTTAACCCACCCATCGGAGCAGCCACCTCCCGTGGATTTTTTAGGCTGCCTCCCCACCCCCTCCCCCCTCCCCCCGCCCGGTAACGGTACTTAGTTCTTGGGGCTCCATGGGCGGGTTGAAAAAAAAAGGGGGGGGGGCCCCGACCCGTGTCTCTTCTATTCGCTAAAAAACTCTCTAAACACCGCAACGGCGGCACATGACAAAAGACGTCGAGTGGGGGGGAGGGGGCGGGAAACGGGAAACGGGAAACCGGGAACGACCCCACCACTTATCATAAGGACATGACACGGAGAGAAAAGCCTTGAAAAGGTACTTTCTTCTAAGGACTTTTTTATGAAAAAAAAAAAACTAAAAAAAATTCCCCTAAAAACGGTTTCAATTTTTTGTGTTTTTTTTCCAAAAATTATAAGTTGTATTTCCCTTCCAAAAGACCTTGAAAAAAAGGACTTTCTAAGACTTTCTTCTAACAAAAAATACAAAAAAAAATACCTAAAAAAACGGTTTCGAAAAAGTCTTCGAAAAAAAGCCTTTTTTTTAACCTCAAATTCTATTAATTTTTAGTATTTATTTTAGGGAATATTTTATTATAAAATCCTTCTCCCTTAAAATTTTCTCTCAGTGCCTTGGGCGCGTGTAAAAAATCACCTTTTCTCCACTACTAATTCCGCTTATCCCGCCTGCACTTGTAAGCCCTTTGCCTCAGCCTCAGTCGCTGCCTCCGTTGGCGTCTCAGCTGGCGTCTCACACACACACACATGCATGTCACACACACACATTGAGATACAGGACTACCAGCAGGAGGAGCAGGACGAGATTGTTTAACTACGAACACGTAGTTAAAAAACGAAAAATTGAGACCCGCAAAAGCGAAGATGGTTAAAGGGGGGGGTGGAGGAGTGTGGGTGGTGGGTGGTAATAGAAAGGGGGGGGGGGGGCGGCTGCTAACTAGCGACTGCAACGACGGGCTGCGTCGACGTCAAAATTGAAAAAAAAATATACACAGCCACAGGAGGAAGGAGCAGCGACAGGATTCTCGAAACATACACTAAAGCGCTTCACACACACATACACTACACACACATACACTACACACACACATACACTACACACACATACACTACACACACACACACTTTACACACACTCTAAACACACACACTCTCTTGAATTTTACGCAAAAAAATCGAAAAAAAAAAAATAAAAATAAAGAAGCTTAAAAAATACATTTATTAAAAAATACTTAAAAAATACTAAATAAAACTACTTAAAAAAATGGCTAAAAAAAGTTGCCTAAAAAAAGTTGCCTAAAAAAAGTACTTTAAAAAATACTAAAAAAAAATACTAAAAAAAAAATACTAAAAACTTCTGGTATTTTTTTGGGTATTTTTTTGGTATTTTTTTTTTTTAAATATTTTTCTTTTTAGTATTTTTCTCTCAGTGCAATGTACAAACGAAGTGAAAAGTAAAGAAAGAAATGTTGAAATAAAAACCTTGTTTCCGCGCAAGTTACAAGAGTAACTCCCCCCCTTCGTTGCACGCCCCTCGCGGCAGGCTTTCCCCTTTACAGTCGCCTAAAAAGCTAAACACACACACACACACTCTTACATACACAGAGAGATATATATATATATATATTATTTTTTTTTATATATAAAAAGATTCACCTTGCGAGGCGGCAGGTTCAGATATTTGCTAGCAATAAAAGTAGTAATCAGACGGGGGGGGGGGGGCGTAGAAAGGGGAGGGGCTGCCACGCCGAGTCGAGTTAGAAAGAGATGAGCATTAGGAGGAAGAGGAAGGACGAGGGGACTTTCTCTCTCCAGGGGGGGGAAGGACGCAATAAATGCGCCGCGTAACGAGAACTTTTCATTTTATGTAATTTGAGTTTCGTTTTTTTTTTTTTTTTCGTCCTTGTGTGTGTGTGTGTGTGTGTGTGTGTGTGTGCCTCCCCACCAACCCCCTTCCTCTGCCCCTATAACTGCTTTCTTTTTTTCGACGTCGTCCTTTGCTCACTTTTCTATAAAATTCGAATTTTTAAGTGAGTCTGCTTTTGCTTTTGCTTCTGTCGCGGCCCCCCTCATTCGCCCTGCTGGTATTTTTTGGCAACCGAAATGCCTTAGACCACCCCTCCCCCCCCTCTTATAAATAAGAAGCTTTACAAGTTTCAATTGGCATGAATAATCATGCTCATTGCATTTCTTTTAACAGAAACTTACTTTTTTTTTGCAACACTTTCATTTCTGGAATTAATTTAAGAAAATATTTAATTTTAAACTAAATTTTAATGCAAATTCATTAAGAATCTATTAAGCTATTATTTAAGGTATCCTGTTTTGAAATCGGATAAGAATTGGCCAAGATATAGATATCCTTGTGGGCGAGATATCACATTTTATGGGAAAAAATGTTTAAAAAAATCGAAAAAATCGATATTTTGTCTCGAGATTTTGATGCAGATTTATAGAGAATCGAATTACGAATCCATTAAAGTATTCCGCTCAAGAATCGGATGAAAAATAGGGAAGATATAGACACGGTGAGAGGCCATATATGAAAATACTGGGAAATCCTAGATCCATCAGAAAATTATGAAAAAAATTCGAAAAAATATTTCGATCCAAGATTTTGATGCAGATTTATAGGGAATCGATCCAAGATTCCAAAACTGTATTCGGTTCAAGGATCCGTAAAATATATCCCAAGATATATCCTTTGAAAATGGCAAAAAGTAAATTTTCTCGTTTTTTTAAATTTTTCAAGGGCATCCATCAGGAAAATTAAAAAAAAAAAAATGTAAAAAATATTTTATGTGTAGATTTTGATGCAGAATCGATATGGGGAATCGATATAGAAATCGTTTGAGGTATCCCGCTTAAGAATCGGATCAAAATTGGCTGAGATATAGACATCCCAAGGCGATATATTGGAAAACCTGTATTTTTCCAAAGGAAATCCTTAGAAACGTTGAAAAAAAAGCTTTTAGTATTTTTTTTAGGGTTTTCTTGGTATAATAATTATTTTCAATTTTTAGAATATAGTAGCTCTAATTTCTTGCAGTGTATCCTTTTTTCACAGCAATTTTTCCATGTTTCAAATTACGAAAGCGACATTAATTTTTTAGAATCGGAAGGACTCGTATGTGTTCCAGGATTGCTGCGTTCAAGTTTCTGCTCCATCTAGAAGGGGGGGGGGGGTGTGAGGAGGTAGAGGAGAGGCGTGGCGTGGCTTTGTGCCACGGCGTGGTAAACGCGCGTGTCTGCGGCTGTAGTTGTATTATTTTTTACGACCCCGATATGTTGTGCAAAATAGTCCTTCCCCCCCCCATTTAACGCATTACCTTGCCCCAAAGAGGGGGGGGGGGGGGTGTCAAAGGACCAACCTCGTCCTGTCGCGCCGCTTTAAATAAAATGTATTTACGAAAAATTTCCCTGCCACTTATTATTAAGGTTTATTTTTATTTATTATTTTTTTGGTTTTATTTTTTCTACACTTTTTTGGTATATTTTGTTTGGTATATATTTTTTTGGTATATTTTGTTTGGTATTTTTTTTTTGGTATTTTTTTGTATTTTTTTCTGGCTTATTCGCGAGGTCACTGGAAGGAGGCAGGACAATGCAGTCGAAAAGTTTTAACCCTAATTCAAATTACAGATACCTGGTAAGGGGGGGGGGATATATATCGGTATATATATCGGTATATATATCGGTATATATATATATATATATATATCGCATATATAAAAGCCACCTCCCCCCCTAAAAATGATTTTATGTGACAATTAAAATGCATTTTTGTGAAAAATGAAAGCCCCATGAATAATGGCAGAAAATATTTGGCGTCGCTGCCGTTTGCCGTTTTTTTCTCTCTATAATTCCCGACTTTTTTTACCGCAACATTTTTCCACACATCGGATGGATGGATCGGGGGGTCGGGGTCGGGGGGCGGGGGTGGTGGCAATATTTATATTTGTCTATGTAATGATTTTTTATTAACGACAAAAAATTGAATCAAAAAAAAAATAGATGGAAAAAAAATGGACAACAGGAGCAGGAGCCTGTGTGTCCTGCGAAATTTATCGATGAGGCAGGCAGGCAGGCAGGCAGGCGCGCCGGCTTCGAAAATCGACAAAAAAAAAAAAAAGGGGGGAACGCTTTCAAATGAAATGTTAATTTTATTTTGATGTAATATTTAAGAGCGACGCGTCGAAGGCGGGTATAGGCGAGGTCCTGGCAGCTGACATTTGCTAACAAACAATGCAAATCACTGCGAGTCCTGCAGGCCTCGTCCTGGTCCTGGTCCTGGTCCTGGTCGCACTCCTACTCCCACTCCTCGTCCTGTTCCTGCCTCCTGTTCCTGTCAAATCATCATAAAAGCAGACGATCACAAAAGGATAACTCGGATTGCGAAAATATGACTTGCAATTACAGGACTCGACAGGACGCGACAGGATTCTAGTTTTTTCTAGTCTCCCGGCCGGGATAATAAATCTAATAAGTTTGAGCCTGATTAAGGCGCACAATTCGGGGCTTAAAAGGATCATTCTAAGGTCCTTAATCGGTATTGGAAGGTTCGAAAGGGAAGATGGGGAAGAAAATCCCTTTTTTAAGCCTTGCCAGGACCTTCTTAAGGACTCAATATTTCTTGTCAATATATATTTTTTATAAAATATAGTGTTTCGAAAGGGGGGTGGGGGGACTAGGATCCTTTAGTGGGAGTCCTTAGACTGCGCGCAGCTCCCTCAGAGAACTAAGAACGAATGAGCAGGCAAAGCAGGCACGCAAGGATAAAGGACACCCACACACACACTTAAAACATATACATATTCATGTATGCAAAAAAAAAAAAGAATGTTAAAAGTGTGTGTGCGTGGGAGTCCTGTGCGCGAGTCCTGAACGACATGCTAAAAATTTGTATAGAAAATTAGTTAAAAAATTACTCCGCAGACACGCGCAGGCATTAAGTCGCGAAGGGGGGGGGCGGAGGGGTACACTTTACATATGCACACACACACACACATAACACACACACACACACACACTCATGCATAGACAGAGATGGCAAGAAACGTATCCTTGGCTCCACCAGTTAGACACATTTGGCATTAGTGGGCGGTGTTAGAAGTGCGCGCATCCTTGTTGCCCCCCACCCCCGTCCCCCTTCCCTAACCCCTACCCTAGTCTCACACACATACTCCCTCTTCTACACACACACACACACACTGCCTCACACACATGGGCCATGTACAATTTTAATGTTTAGAGTCGCGCGCTTAAAGTTTGTCATAAAGCACCCCATTAAAAAAAGGACGAAAACGGTGGCTCATAAGGAGGGTTGGAGGGGGGCGGGGGGGTCTTACTCCTTGCTCTGCTCGCCAAAGGACCTGCGTTAGAAAGAGAACTCCATCAAATTAAATACAAATGCGAATTAGAAAAACTTTTTTCCTCTCGTTTCTGCGTTTCATTTTTTTTTTTGTTTTTTTTTTTAAATTTTTTACCGTTTATTTTTTTTTTTTAGCCTGCTTTGTGTACATATGAAAAATTAAATTGGCTGCTGCCAACGGAGATGTCGACTGCGACGTCGACTGCGACTGCGACTGAGGCAGCGACTGTCACTAACAGACTAGCGCGAATGCTAAAGAGGCAAGACGGCCTGGTTAGTGGCAAGCACGGTCTGGGTGCTGGGGGCTGGGGGGCACGCACATGCCAGCAGAAAAAGCAAAAAAACTTTTGCCGAAAAAGAAAGTGCTCGCAGGATGTGGCATGAAGGAAGGGATAGGTTTTGCGTGGGGCAACTAGAGGGGGTGTTGGCAGGAGGCAGGAGGCAGGAGGCAGGAGTTTGGGGCGCCACAACAAGTTAAAACAAACAGCCGACTCAAAAGCAAGCACGACAGCGTTGAAGCCCCATCGAAGTCGCAACAGAGACGCTGATGATGAGGCATCCTGCCATTTCCGAGGCAAAAGGATCTCCCAACAAAAACCGAAGAAAGGATGCACTTTTCAAGGGACTTCGAAAAGGATAACGATTGTTTTTCGATTAAAAGAACTTTTATGGAATTTAGACACAAAAAACGCTTAAAAAGGATTTCAAAAAGGCTTCAATTTTAATTTTTTGTTCAATTTTTAGTATTTTTTTTAGTATTTTTTTAGTATTTTTTTAGTATTTTTTATGCATTTTTTCAACCTTTCAAGGGAACTTTGATAAGGATTATGTTTTTTTTTTTGATTAACAAAAATTTCGTGATATTTAAACACAAAAAAATACTCTAAAAAGTCTCCATTTTCATAATTTTTTCAGGTTTTTAGTATTTTTTAGTATTTTTTCATAGTTTAGTATTTTTTGTCTGTTTTTTAACCTTTAAAATAACGGTAGTTTATAGCTAAAAGTTTCTAGTTTGTTAAACACAAAAAAGAATCCTAAAAAGGACTCTAAAAAAGCCTCAATTTTCATTACTCTTTCAGTTTTTAGTATTTTTTAGTATTTT
Organism: Drosophila vallismaia; assembly: GCA_035047325.1. NCBI lineage: Eukaryota > Metazoa > Arthropoda > Insecta > Diptera > Drosophilidae > Drosophila > Drosophila vallismaia. Next base: position 4,626,377 of record JAWNPU010000025.1, on the reverse strand, counting down.
TAATGGGTTTTTTAACCTAAAAAAAAAAGGTAACTTATAGTTTTTAGTTTCTAGTTTCTAGTTTTTTTTTAAAAAGGATTAAAAACCTTCTTCTAGATATCCTTCCAGACCCTTCCTGTATAGGGAATCCTTTTTGGTTAAATTATCTTTCACAATTCCCGGTCCTGCACCCCCGCCCCCCTCCCTAGAAAAACGTTAAATTATTTGGCAACGAATACGAGGGGGGGTTGGGGGGTTTGCGAGTCAAAGAAAAAAAGGGGGGGGGGGGCAGCGCACAAATTAAAAAATAAGCTTTGCAGCTCCGCCGCCAGCAGAGGAAGCGGCTATAGCAAGGGGGAGTGTGGCATGTGTGGCAAGGGGGCATGGGGGCATGGGGCATGGGGCAGGCTTCATCTTCATCTGCACGCACCACAACGCACTTTTCCACAAATACATTTGCAATTTATGTACCTTTTGCTGGCTGCGACGCGCGAAATAATAAAAAGGGAGCAGAGGCACGCACACACACACACACACATCCTTGCAACAGGATCCAGTACCCAGGACCCCAGTACCCAGGACCCAGGACTGTAGGCAGTTCGACAATGTTCTATATGGTTACATATTCAAACGAGAGTAAGCGAGAGAGGGAGTGAGAGTGAGAAAGAGACGGAAAGCGTTTACATAAGCTTCGCGAGGCAGCGCGTTTTTTGCTAAAAAAAAAAAATAAATACGCTAACGGTAAGGGTCGAGGTGGGGGTGAGGTAGGGGTAGGGGTAGGGGTAGGGAGCCTGAGGTTGACTCAACTTTCTTTTGCAAAACCCCCCGCCCCCCCCTTTGAATCTGCCACATCCTGACATCCTTTTCATTCGTTTTGTAGTTGTTTTTGGCAATTAACCAAAAGTGGTGGCACCCTGCCCCCCCCGCGTCCCTTGGCTGTCACACGCATGCTTTTTGGGAGCATCCCCCCACTCCACCCCATCCGCTACTTCGTCCTTTTTTCACCCACTTGAAAATTTTTAAATATTTTTAACTGCTCTGCTCGGCTCACTCTGTTTGGTTAATATTTTCCTGCCTCTTGCCACATGCCACATGACGCAGTGTGTGTGTGTGTGTGTGTGTGTGGGTGGTGTCTAGTGTTTACCCCCCCCCCAACGCACCCTCCCCCCCCCCCTCATGTGCGTAATTTATTAACCAAAACAACAAAAAAAAAACAACAAAAAACAAAGGCATGAAAAGTAGGTGGAGCAACAAATTTCTGACTCCAAAAGGGGGTTGGGTAGAGGGGGCAAGGTAGATGGGGGGGAGAGTACATAGAGAGTGTGGCAAGCTTTTTTTTTGTTGTTGCCACACACACGCGAGGCACATAATTAATAATTGGGAGGCGCAACTTACCAATAAGCGAGGAAATATTTCTCTACAATCCGTGGGAGTCCTGAAAAGAAAGGATATAGAAAAAAGGATGTAGAAAAAAGGATATAGAAAAAAGGATAGAGAGAAAGGATATAGAAAAAAGGATATAGAAAAGAGGATATAGAAAAGAGGATATAGAAAAGAGGATATAGAAAAAAGGATATAGAAAAAAGGATATAGAAAAAAGGATATAGAAAAAAGGATATAGAAAAAAGGATATAGAAAAAAGGATATAGAAAAGAGGATATAGACAAAAGGATATAGAAAAAAGGATATAGAAAAAAGGATATAGAAAAAAGGATATAGAAAAAAGGATATAGAAAAGAGGATATAAAAAAAGGATGTAGGAAAAAAGGATATAGAAAAAAGGATATAGAAAAAAGGATATAGAAAAAAGGATATAGAAAAAAGGATATAGAAAAGAGGATATAGAAAAAAGGATATAGAAAAAAGGATATAGAAAAAAGGATGTAGAAAGAAAGATATAGAAAAAAGGATATAGAAAAAAGGATATAGAAAAAAGGATATAGAAAAAAGGATATAGAAAAAAGGATATAGAAAAAAGGATGTAGAAAAAAGGATATAGAAAAAAGGATATAGAAAAAAGGGATATGGAAAAAAGGATATAGAAAAAAGGATATAGAAAAAAGGATATAGAAAAAAGGATATAGAAAAGAGGATACAGAAAAAAGGATATAGAAAAAAAGGATATGGAAAAAAGGATGTAGAAAAAAGGATATAGAAAAATATAAAAATATATATACTATAAAACTAGAATTCTAATCAAAGGATCTTTCTTCAAAGAATCTTTCTATAAAGGATCTCTAAAGGATCTCTAAAGGATCCCTAAAGGATCTCTCTATTAACTATTAGTTTTTTTGACCTTTTTTGTGACCCTTTTTGATGACCTTTAAACCCTTTTTTTATTATTATTTCAGATTTAGAATCGCTTTTTGACAAAAGGACACTCACAGGACACTCACAGGACACTGACAGGATCACAGGTAAGCGGGGTCAAGAGGGCAGCCGAAGGATCAAGACCGGTAAGTCCTAAGCTCGTTCCCAACAACAACAAAAATTCATAAAAAAAAAAAACAAAAAACCCGTTCGACCGTGTGTGTGTTGGTGAGGGATGACGCACACACACACACACACACACACACACACACACACCCCTGTTGGGACACTCACACCACCACCACTGGCTCAAGCTTTTCCTATTGGCTAATTACTCCGCACGCCACCCCCACCCGCCCTCGTTTTTTCTGAGAATATAATTTGCATATGTGTAAGGATATGTGTAAGGATACGTGTAAGGATACGTGTAAGGATACGTGTGTGTGCGTGTGTGTGTGGGAGTGTCTCAGTGTGCGTGTTATTTAAAAGTCTAGCGGCAAAAGATGCGGCAACTTTCAAAGCACCTACCATGCCCCCCTCCTGAGAGTCCTGAGAAAGTCCTGAGAAAGTCCTGCGAAAGTGCGTCCTTGTGTGTGTAATCTTAATTATATGCAACCGAAATTTTGTATCTTTGTATCTGCGAATCGGAGTATCTTTTTGTATCTTTTTATCTAAGAATCCAAGAATCCATCCGTATCTTCGTATCCTTGTATCTTTGTATCTTTGTATCTTTTTTTCTTCTGTTTTTGTATCTTTTTATCTAAGAATCCACGAATCTTCGTATTTTTGTATCTTTTCATATCTTTTTATCTTTTTATCTCCGTATCCTTGTATCTTTGTATCTCTTGCATCTCCTCTCGCGATTCTCCTTCTTCCAAAACTTTCAAATGCAACTCCTGGCGGGGCAGGATACCAATACCTGTGCCCCACATGCAGCTTTTTTGGCTAATTTGTAGCATTTGCCGGCTGTCCTGCTGGTCCTGCTGGTCCTGTAGGGTTTATTCTTCAATTTGGACTCCCGCCACCCACCTTGCCACCTTGCCACCTTTCACCACCCCCTACCCTTGCCACCACCCGTGATTTCCCATTCAGAATGAACTACGCGAAACTACAACGAAGACGTCAACATTCACATCCTTATCCAGGACACGCACACACCATCGCAGGACAGGCTCTCTTTTTGTCGCCTTGCTCTCCAAGAAAGAGAGCCAGGATAACAGCAGAAAAAAAAACCGAAATACAAAAAAAGAAAGAAAAGAAAAAGGAAAAGCAAAAAAAAAAAAAAAAAGGAAGAAAAACAGTTCGTGGCGCACTTGTTGGCATCTCGGCGACGTCGTCCTTTCTCGTCCAAAAAGAGAGACGCGAATCTCGCATAGCATACTTCTAAGGATAAAGGGAGAGTGGCAAGAGGCGAGGCGAGGGGGGGGGGGGGGTGTCCTGCGTCGAGGCGCTACTGGTGGGTACTTTACTTGATGATTATGGCGACGATAATGATGATTGGAATGGCTTTGATGGCGTTGAAAATGAAGATTGCGTGTAGTAGATTTGCTTCTTCTTCTGCGACTGCCCGCTGTGTGTGGCAGTGTGTGTGTGTGTTGGTGTGTTGGTGTATCCTTGTAGTCCTGTATCCCTGTATCCCTGTATCCTTGCGAGTGGGCGGCGGCGGCGGCGGCGGATTTCGGGTAATGCGTCCAACTACACACTATCAGCATTTGATTTTATTACGCTCATTTGAATGCGCCTTCGAAGAGTCCTTTTTGCGGGGGGGGGAGAGGTGTAGGTGACTACACAGCAAGAAGAGTCCTTTACTAATATATTTTCAAAAAAATTAAATACGGAAAGTCCTTAAAACTTTTATTAAAAGCCAAGAAACAGGCACTCTTGTATCCTAAAAAGGATTTTCAATAATTTAGGAGATTGTTAAAGAAAAATCGATTAATATCGTTTCAAAATCGATAGTTTTTCGATTATTTCGATGAATTATTTTTCAAGAAAATGTTAATATTTAGTAGGTATTTTGAAACTTATAAATATTATATTTAAAACTTAAAAAAAACCAAAAACCAAGAACACTTTACACTTTCCTATCGATTAACTATCGTTTTCCTATCGATTAACTATCGATAAACACCTAAATTTTAGTAGAAACCATAGTTACCTTTGATAGAGTTTAAGGACCTTTACAAATAATAAAATTTCTTACTTTTTTCGAGTAAAAAATTAAAGTTTCTTGATGCTCAAAGGACCCTTTTCTCTCAGTGTCCTTGGTCAGGCCTAAGCAACAGGGCGACGGGTCCTGCTCCTGGTCTTGGTCTTGGTCTTGGTCTTGAAGTGCGCCCAAACTTTGACCTCATGCGGCAGCGGCAGCGACGGAGACGCAGAGACCGAAGCCACGACTGAGACTGAGACGCTGGCGTCGCTGTCGCTGCCAGGACGCGTTGTCCTCGTGACAATGAAGGCCACACACCACGCGGCAGCGACTTTTGCCGGCAATGTCTACGGTTGACTTTCGTCCTTACGCCCCCCTTCCCCCTGTCATGTCCTGGTGAAGGATACTTTTTGGCATTTCGTGGGGCAGCTTTGAGTCGGGCAGCTTCTTGGCCGGTTAGTAACCGTTAAGACGTCGCGGCCGACTCGTCGCATGTCCTGGATCTCCTCTCTCTCTCTTGTCTCGTCTCTATGGAGTCCTGGCAAGGACACTCTTTGTTATTTTTTGCCGCCGGCTGGCAAGGATCGCTGATCCAGGATCACTTTTGGATTTGTTTTACATATCCTGGATGTATCCTGGCATATCCTGGCATATCCTGGGTATGTCCTGGCACCCCCACCCCACCCCCTTAGCCTCTTTCTCAGCCATTTCCCCATTTGATGCCGTTTATTGCATACTTTTTGGGGTATTTGTTAGAGGAGAGGAGCAGTATACGATGCCGCAAGGGCAAGAGCGAGATGGCGCTAAAAAAGACAACAAATTAAAATTTAAAAAACTGCTCTCCTCACTCACACGCACGCACACACAAACGCACCAAAAACACACTCACACACACACACACACACCTACTCACTCACACCCACTCACTCTCTCTTACACACGCACACGCTATCCTTTTTATTCCTTTGGTTATTTTTGTGCGTCGATTTCCCCTTTTCGAGGCGGGCGTCATTGGGGGGGCATTTGGGGCGTCATTGGGGCTTTATTGGGGGGGGGTGGGCGTGGAGGCCGGCTCGTAGTTCTCTTTTCTATGTGTGTGCGAAAAAAAGTCCCGTTCGTTTTTTTTTTCTTTTACATTTTTCGAGCTTTACAAATTTTTGTATTTTTCATTTTTCGCTTCGTTCTGTTTCGTTTCATTTCGTTTCGTTTGGTTTTGCTTTTTGCTTTTTGTTTTTGCTTTTTACATTTGGTTATTGTTTTTGTTTTTGTTGTTTGCTTTTGCTTTTTCTTTTCCCGTTTTCTTTTTTTATTGTATATGTGTGTGTGTGTGTGTGTTTTTCTTTTTTTTTTTATTCGCGTCGTCGTGTAAACGCGTTTTTTAAAAAATTTCCAACTGCTGCCGGCATCGGGGGTTGTTTGTGTGTGTGTGTGTGTGTGGGATGCAGGGTTGGGATTTTTTTCCACCGCCACACACACACACACACACACACGTACTGGATGCTGCTTCTTCTTAGTCCCAGCTCCTGCTTTTCCCATTTTCCTCCCCCTCCTCCCCCTCCTCCTCGTCGTCCTTTATTTTTTCGTCCTTTTTTTGCGTTTCGTGTGTTTTTTGTTTCAGGCTGCGCTGCCGCTTTTGGTTTTAGCATTTTTCGTTTCGTTTTTCGCATTTTTGTTTTGTTTCTGATTTTCTTTTTTTTTCGCTTTTTTCGCTTTTTGTTTTTCTTGTTTTTTTGTTTTTTGTTATTTTTTTTGTTGTTTTTCTTCTGCCTCTGTTGACGTCGAAGTCGCATCCTTTTTTTAACGCCACACGCAGAAAAAAAGAGCAAACTTTCGCCTCCTGTCGCCTCCTGTCGCCTCTTGTCGCGTCCTGTCCTGCCTCGTCCTGTCGTTTCCCGTTATACGTGTGTCTCTCTTTCGATTGCGAATAGTTGTTGCTTTTTTTTTTTTTGGGGGGGCTGACTGGGCTGACTGGAGGAGGCGTGGCAGGGGGGCGGGGGGAGGCAGCAACCAGCGAAATGAGTAATGAGTGTTTAGTACGCCGTTTGGCGGGTGATTTTTATATCGCAGTCGCTGCTGCAGTCGGCGTCGCTGTCGCTGTCGCTGTCTCAGTCGGCGTCGCAGTTGCAGTTGCAGTCGACGTCGGCGTTGGCAGAGAAGAGAGGATAAAGAGCATAAGTAGAGGGGTAGGGTGGTAGGGGGAGAGAGGTGCCAACTAGCCAATGCACTTGGGCTTTCCAATTGGCATTATCCTTCTAATCAGAGAGTGTCCTTTCCCTGTGTATTTTGTAATGACTTGGAATTGTGTGCTAAATTTTGTATTCCTTGCCGCGACGCGCACCCAAGGACTCGCCGCCCGGCAGCATCACCAAAACAAAAAGCTGCGTCGACGCCAGCAGAAGCATCACTGGCAGTAAATATCCTTCGTCCTTTCGAGGGACTTCGTAACTGCCTTCGTGCCGCTGCCTCGGCTGGCGTAGCTTTTGCCGCCTCTGCTGCCACGGCTGCTGCCACTGCCACGGCTGCCACACTGCTGCTGCGGCGGCGGATGAGACCAACTTGGACTTCAATCGAGTTGGGTTTTCAAAAATAACGTTAGTTGCTGTTTGTTGCTCGAAACGTGCGCGTGCTGCGACGCGGACCAAGAAAACCAAGAACAAAAAAAAAAAACACACACACACAGACAACAACAAATATTTTTTTTTGGAACCAAAAAAAAGATTCAAAAAAGGACTCGAAATTCAAGAAATTCTTCAACTCTTTCGTCATATCTCGGTATTTTTTTTTGTTGAAAGTGAAGCAGCAGGACCTCCTCGACGAGATAGCAGGTGACAGCAGCCGATTGTTTTCATTTTTTGTTTTGGTGCAACCGCAGTAGGCGAAATAATATTTTCCAAACGTCAAAAAATATATCGGAGAGGAAAAAAACATAAAACGAAACGAAACAAATCAAAGCCAAGCCAAGCCCCCAAGTGCCGATGTCAGAATTGTGCAATAAATATTTTTTATTCTGTTATTGAATATTCGTGTAAAGTGCGCTAGTTCAAAGACCGAGTCCTCGCAGCAGCAGGTCCTGCCAACCAGAAACAAGAACAAGAACTAAACATTCCAAAAAAAAAAACCGTTGAAGAAATCCGTAAAAAAGCGAGCAACCGCAACAGAAGAAAAAATCTGAAACTTTGACTTTGAAATCGAACATCGACAAAGATATAGAAAAGATATAGAAGAAATCGTAGAAGAAAGTAACTCTGGGCAGTGTGAAAAGTGAAAGTGTGGTAAGAAGAACGAAGAACGCAGAACGAAGAACGAAGAACGCAGAACGAAGAACAAAGAAAGAAGCGGAGACTGCAAGAAGCGCTGCACGTGGCACCTACTCCCAGGACTCCCGCCCACTCGCAAGGAGGCGCACGTAAGTCTGCCAAGCCGGCAACAATCATTTCTGTGGCATACAACAAGAGGCGCATCTTTTTTGGGGCAACTTAGGGTTTCCTTTTTAGGGTTTTCTCTATTTTTTGACAACTTTTTCAAAGGCTTTTCTCTAGAAATATTAAAAATATTAGAGATTATAGTTTATAGATTTATTTTTGGGTTTCTTTATTAGATTTCCATTATTCCATTATTAACTTTATTTTGATTATTTTCGTTATTTTTTTTGATTAATAATCTTCCCTTTTAACTTTCCAAATCATAATCCTGATAAAAACCATATCTTATAGCTTTTTTTTTATCAACTTTTTCCACCTTTTATTGATTTATTAATGGTTCCAAGAATATTATTTCAAGAACTTCCCCCTTTTCGATTCTTTCTTATTGAATTACGCGATATTTTGCAATGATTTTGAAGGCCTTTCTGGTATGATATCATTGCGTTTTTTATGGATAGCTTTTATGGCTATCCATTCGAGATACAAGATACAAGATATCGTTCAATATATCGTACAAAATATATCTTATTTAGACAAGAACGATCGTGAAAGAAAGTTGCTTTTGTTTCCAAAACCTAAAACATTTCCATTATTCTTGATTATTCCTGATTATTCCTGATTATTCCTGATTATTCGGGATTATTCCTGATTATTCCTGATTATTCGGGATAATTCCCTTTTATTCTATTAATTCCGTTTATTCTCGTTTATTCTTGTTTGTTCCCGTTTATTTCCGATTATTCCGTTTATTCCGAGTATTCCCATTATTCTTGATCATTCCGTTTATTCTTTTTTATTCCGTTTATTCCCGATTATTTCCGTTTATTCTCGTTTATTCCGAATATTCCTGATCATTCCGTTTATTCCAAGTACTCCCGTTTTATTCCAACTATTCCTATGATTCTTGATCATTCCGTTTATTCCAAGTATTCCCGTTTATTCCAACTATTCCCATTATTCCCGATCATTCCGTTTATTCTCCTTTATTCCGTTTATTCCCGACTATTCCCGATTATTTCCGTTTATTTCCGATAATTTCCGTTTATTCTCGTTTATTCCGAATATTCCTGATCATTCCGTTTATTCCTGATTATTTCTTTTATTCCTGACTATTCCCATTATCCCCGAATACTCCCAATTATTCCAGTTTATTTCCATTAGTCTCAATATTCTCTTTATTCCCGTTTATTCCATTTATTTTCGATTATTCCAGATTATTCCTCTAATCCCGTTTATTCCGATTTTTTCCTTGTATTCCCGATTACTCACACTTTGTGCGTTTGATCGCACATTTTTTTCGCTTTATTTTTTTTTTTTTTTTCATTTCGCATTCCGCGTTCGCTTTTTCGTGTTTTTTGTTTTTTTTTGTTTTTGTGGATTCCCAAAGGTTATTGAACCTTCTCGATTCTCGGGCTTTTCTCTTGTAAACACAATCTTTTTTTAAGGGGCAGGGAGAGGAGAACATTGCGATCTCTAACGCGTTCCGCTGGCGTTGACCTCCTCCGAATATTACGTATACGCCCGATTGCGCTCTCTTTTTTGCGTTTCTTGTTGTTGTTGATGTTGCTTTGCTTGTCTTTCTTTTTACTTTTTTTTTTTGTTGGTTTTTTCTTGACTCTTTTTTTTTTTTTTTTTTTGACTGTCTTTACCGCCTTGAGCGTCGGGCATTGCACGCATCCGATATTTGGGCCTTCGGCGGGCGATAACCAGAGCCTCGGAGTGTGAGTGTTTTTTGTGACTAACCCACTGCAGTTCCAATTAGAACAAACAGCGCGACAAGTTCAATGCGATCATGCGGTCGCTGTCGCTGTCGCTGTCGCTGTCGCTGTTGCCGCCTCTGCTTCAGTCGCTGCCTCAGTTGGCGTCTCTGCCCGGAGAGGTTGTTGTCGAGGTCTCCGGCCCACCTAGGGGTTAATGCAGGTTGTAATTGCAAAGCAGCAACTAAAAAAAAAACACAAAAATTAAGCCCAACAAAGGCTCAGTTCAGTTTAGAATTTCCACTACAGTGAAGCCTCGTGATCTTGAAGAAAAACCCCATAAACGTGAATGAACGTGAATCGGCGGGAGGTCAAAGATCAGATATCAGACAGGCCTTAAAAAAACGCGACAATTCTTGCAAAACAAGCAGAATTAAGCTAAAAAAAAAACAGATTTTATTAAAAAAAAATAAAAAAACTAAAAATAAAACAAGAAAAAAATTTAAAAAAATAAATAAAAAAAAAGACAAAAAAAACATGAGGATGCAGCAAAAACAATTAAAATGTAGAAGTGGCAAGTGGCAACAAGTTTCTTCTCCGTTTCTTCTCCGATTCTCCTCCTCCGGTCTCTTCTCAATTCTTCTCAATTCTTCCCAGGGCCAATCTCCAGTCTACACAGAGGGAAATCTTTTTTTTAAAAAAAAGAAAATTTGATTCTTTTTAAACCTAAAAATTTCTTCAAGAAATGTTTCTACCAAAAACGTTGCAGTTTTTTTTTTTGCGCCACAAAAGTTAGCCATTTTTTTATTCCTGTGTATTGACGAGGTGCGTGTGACGAGGGAGGAGGGAAGGGAGGTGGAGACTTGGCCGATCGGGAATCTGGGTTATGGCAAACAGGGGAGCCATGTAATAAAATGCGGTAATGGCGAGGGTAGCCAAAAATTTTGTGAAACAAGTCTTTTTCGCCAACATCGGCAGAAATTCAAGGGGAAAGGGCCTAAAAAAAAAACAGGCCGAATTTCTGGCTTTGAATTTGGCATTTTGGGTCTTGCCAATGTATATTTGTATCTTTTTGTATTTTTGTATTTTTTGTATCTCAAAGATACAGCTGCAGGGGCACAGATACAGATACAGCGAAAGTTGCAAGTTCCCGCTGCTTTCGTCGCAGAGACAAACATTTTTCACCAATATATATATACTATATACTATATATATTCCTATACCTTATGTATTTGTAGATTTTTTTATGAAAAAAAAAATTAAGAAAAAAAAAAAAAGCGATCGCTGATTCGTTGGCGGCTTTACATTTCCCCCACTTTCTGGATAAACAAAACTTCTAAATGGGCAATACCAGAAAAACATTTAATATATAAAAAAAACAATAATTTTTTACAAAAAAAAAAAGGCAGAAAAAAAAAGCAGAATCAACCCGAAAAAAAACATGGAAAACGCACACACACACACGCTCCCCTCGGATCGCTGCGCAGAAATTTGCTTTTTTTTTTTTTTTCTCGTATATTTTTTGGTATATTTTTTTTTGGTGTTTTTGTAAAATGCAGCGCAGCGATCGCGTTGCTGTCGGCGTCGCTGCCGGCGTCGCTGCACTCCAAAAAAAACGCGAAAGAAATATACATTCGCCCGTCAAGTATATAACGAAAATAAATAAAAAAAAAAAAAAACAACGAAAAAAAAAAAAACAAAATGCGAAAAATGGAAAAAAAAATAAGGCGAGCAAAAAAACGGCACAAAAAGCGAACGAAACACACACACACACACACAGCCATAGCTCTCTGATTCAATTGGGCAGGCACACACACACACACACACACACACACATACACACACACACATACATAGATAGACGCACTCGGAGGGCAGCAGCAACACATTTAACTGCATTTTTTCGGAACTCAGTTGAGCTTTTTAATTCGATCGGTTCAGTTACTAAAGTTAGTTCATCCCAAACGCACAATTTTCGATTTCTGATAGATTTCTAAAGATTTCTAAAGATTAAAGCCTTAGATAGTGCGCATTAGTGCGACGGAGAAGGATATAGCCTAGTGACTAGAGACAGAGACAGAGACAGGATTAGAATTCTAATCCGGGAAATATTTTTATTTTTTTTTCAAAGTTTTTAATAAAGTGCCTTCAAAAAAAACCAAAAAGTCAAGAACAAAGTGCGGAAAAAAAAGACTCGAAGAAAGGCGGAAGAAAGTGAACAAATCTCCAGTGATTCTACAAAAAAAAACCAAAAAAAATAAAAAGGGAAGACCCCAAAATGTGGGTTAATCAGGATAAAAAATGCAGGATGGCCTTCAGGTAAGAGAAGACATCTATTGCTAGGCTTTTGGTTAGAAGAATTCTTCTGAGAAGAATCTGGAACAGGATCAGGAATCTTGATCCGATTGCAGTAGAAGGACATTTGATGCAGCTGCTTGCGCTCTGTCTCTTTTTTTTTTTCTTCTCTTTTGGGTTTCTTCTTTTTGGGTTTCTCCCCAATTCTTCTGGAGAGCCAGAGCGGCAGAGAGACCCTTTTTTTTGGTGCATCTGCATGCCAAGATGCAGGCACACACCCAAAGATACAAAGATACAAAGATACACAGCACAGTAGCTTCTCGTCCCGTCTCTTTCGTGGCGAGTCTTCTCTCCCCGTCTCTCTCTCTCTCTCTCTCTCTCTCTCTCTCTCTCTCTCTCTGCCTCTTCTCTCAAGTGCAGTCTGCAGTCTGCAGTCTCGGACAAAAAAGTTCGCAAAGCTCACGGCCAAGGCAAGGCAAGGCAAGGCAAGGGCAGTGGAGGATCTGGATCTCTGGCCACTTCGGGCGGCTTCGACAGCTTCGGCTAAACAGTTCGGTCGCCGCCGAGTGCTACAGATTCCCAATTCCGTATTCCCGGCAATGCAGTTTGCTTTCCAGCGTCGCGCCGAGCAAACGTTGTCGCTTTCGCTCGAAAAAAATACCGAAAAAAGACCGAAAACTTCAAACGGAAAACCTGAAAAAAAAAAAAAAGTTTTTTAGAAAAAAGTTTTCGTGCGTTTTGGGAATTATTTTTTTTCTGTTATCCTTGTTCTCCTTGTTATCCTTGTTAAACAAAAACTTGATCAAAACCCTCTCAGGACCCTCTCAGGATAGCTCTCAGGATATGTAGCTTTCAGGATATTTTTTAAAGGTAAGCCAGAAACTTTCGCTTTCGCTGAAAAATCCTAAAAAAAATCCTGAAAAAAATCCTGAAAAATTCTGGAAAAAAAAAGGACAATAACAAAGGTCGAATGGTCGCAGACACGCACCAGGAAGTGGCATGACCCCCCTACACACCCCCCCTCTAAGCTTTGTGATGTTGCAGCCTCGTTTCGGGGCTTTTCTCGCTTTTATTTTGCGACCCAGACCGAGACCCAGACCGAGGCACCAGCCAGACGAGGCAGCCAGACGTCATCGTGCCACCTTGCAACACCCCCTAGTCGCCTAGCCACAAAGACCGGTACACCAACACTGCAACAACACTGTGAGTCTGTGGCAAGGTGACGTAATGGCAACTACTCCACTAACACATTTTTCTGCATTCCTGCAACGCGAGGGGGCACCACCACCACCACCTCCATCACCGCCACCGGAAAGTCGTGCCACGACGAGAGGCAAGAGAAAAGCTGAATGAAAATTGCAGCCAGCCAGCGAAGCGTGGTAGAGGAAGAGGAGAACCAGACAGGGGCGTAGTCCAACAGAGGGGGGAGTGGCAGTGAGTGGGGCTGGGAGGACTCCCCCCTCCACCCCCTCCCACCACACACACACACGTGGGACGCGATGCTAGGAAAGCAGAACCGGAGGCGACTCGCCAAGCTGGTGGCCTTCTCCTCCTCCTCCTGCCTTGTCTCGGGTGTCTCTCCCTGTCTGTGTGAGGGACTAGTTGCTAGTGTGTGTGTTGCAAGTGTGTGGTAGTGTGTGTGTGTGTGTGTGTGTGCGAATGGCCGACATTCAAGGTTGACGCAGGGGCGCAGTTGCAATTGTTGCAGTAACAGTAAAAAAAAACAAAAAAAAAACAAGAAAAAACATGAAATAAACAAGAAAAAACAAGAAAAAAAGGAAAAACAAATAATAAACAAAAAAATAACAAAAAAAAGGGAAAAAAATGAAGAAAAAAAATAAGAAAAAACAAAAAAAAAAAGAAGAAAAAACTGAAGCCATTGCAGGGCTTCCGAAAACGGGATAACGGGATAACTCAATGAGGAAGAAAGAGTGAAAGACACAGCAAAAGAAAGGGTGAAAGAAAGAGTAAAAGAAAAAGCAAAAAGGTAAAAGAAAAAGCAAAAAGAAAAAGCAAAAAGAAAAAGTAAAAGAAAAGCAAAAGAAAGAGTGAAAGAAAAAGCAAAAGAAAGACGGAAGCAGAAGCAGAAGGAGACAAGACCATGATGGCTATCCCTCTCCCTGTTGTTTTACAGTTAATCAAAATGACAGAACTCGGTCGCTGGCGCAGAGTTTTTCATCATAATTCTTGTTGGAGGGGGGGAGGGGGACCAATTAGAAGCCATTTTGGTAGAGGACAGAGGGCGGGGCAGGAATAGCACTTCCGTTAGCCTTGGAACTCAATTCAACTCAATTGGGGAGTTGAAAACGCAGCCGCGCAGTGGACAAAAAAGTCGCTGAAACCTATTGGCAAAAATGTGACTCATCTAGCTGATCCTCTTAATAATGATCATGATAATAATGATCATTAAGCGATGCCATTCAAGGCCGTCGAGGAGTTGCAAAACAAACACCACGCCAGGCCACGCCACGCCACAGAAACAAAAGCGAAAGCGAAAGCGAAACGAGTCTGAAGCAAGCAACAGGGCCAAGTGCATAGTTATCTCTTTAGACATGGGCGTGGGGTGTAAAAAAAAAGCGAAGAAAAAAAAAGAAGCAAAGGGGAGGGGGTAGAGAAGCGACTTCTCGGAAACGGTAACTCCGATGGCCCCAAGGCCAAGAGCCGCATAGGATAGGATGGGATAGACAAACAAATGGCATAGTCACCAGTTTACAGACACAAAGAGCGCTACAGTGAGCACTAACTAAGCAAGACAAAGCTAAAAAGCTTAAAATTGGAACCTAACCTCATACCTCAACGTCAAAGCTTAACTTCTAACCTCAAACTTCATTTTCTAACCTCAAAAGTGGCGTTTTTCTTTCATTTCCGGAACTGGTCCATTCTCAAATTCCAAACTCCAATCAGAACCTATTGCATTTCCGGTTGCATAAGCTTCACTGTCTCCTATAGCCACCTCTCTTTCTTTCTTGTCCCTTGGCGATCTTTCTATTTCTGCCCAGGCAGACAGACAATAAAAAAAAATAAAAAACAGAGGAATGGCGGAATGGAATGGGAAACCGATGTAACTTGCTCCATCTTGTGGGTCTCCCTCTCCCTCTCCCTCTGACTCTGGCATGGCTTCTTCTTCTTCTTGCTCCTCTGCTGGCTCAGTCAGTCAGTTGGTCATGAGTGTCATGTGCATAGTTGGGGGGTGGGGGGATGGGCAGACTAGGACAATCGGCAATGGGGAAAAATGGGGAAGAGCGAGCAAAAAAAGGGAATGGGGCTTCTTCTTCGGCGATCCGATCGCTTGTTCGTTTTTTTTTTTTTTTTGCCCCTGCACTTTCGTTGACATTTTTCTTTGTACTGTTTCTCTCCACTTTTTTTTGCGACTTTCAATTGGCGAGGGTTTCAGCTTACAAGAGAAAGAAGCAGAAGAAGAAGAGGAAGAGGGAGGCGGCAGCCCAGACGAGACGGCGAGGGTCGTATTAAAAAAAAAAGTTATATAAAAAAAAAGTGTTTTTCTTTGGCTTTGGCTATGACACGCGTAACCCGAGCCGAGAGCCGAGAGCTGCCCTCTTAACGGTAAATGTGACAAACAGTGACAATGGCCGTGACTGTGATGGTGACCCCCCCCTCCCCCTCCCTCATCACTAGACTTGGTTCATAAAAAACCATAAATGTGTATACACTTGGTAGGCCAGATGCGCATTGAAGAGGCACCCCCCCTGCACCCCATGCCCCCTCCTGCAACCAACCTTGCAACAATGCATTGACATTCAGTATCCAAAAGCAAGACAGAAGCAACAACAACAAGACAACGCACGTCCAGAGATCAACGGCCAAAAAATTTGCCAGTCCCCGAAAAATACACAAAACTTGGGCACACACACACACACAAACACATACATAGCCTGCCCCGGCAGGGCCTAAAAATAAGTCGCATCCATGCCTCTCCCTCTCTCTGTTTCCCCACATCAACCCCCCACCCCACAACCCCTTCCATAGCAAACCCCTTCTGCTTAGCCGCCATCCTATCTGCAAAGTCGAACACGAGGCCAACCGATCGTATACTGAATATTCTCCAATGCACTGGGAAAAAGGGTTTGGTCCAATTGGAATATTTAAAAAATCCAATTGGAAATTAAATTCAATTGGAAATATAAATTCTAAAAAGAGTGTGAATTCTAAAAAGAAAGATTCGAAAGATTTAGAAAACTCTAGATCAAAGCTTAGTCTTAGATTCCCTCTTTTTTTGAGCTGTGCATTTTAAGAGCGCAGTGGAGCAAAGAGGAGCACTGTGGAGCACAGAGGAGCCGAGAGAGAGAGAGAGCGAGGAGCCCTAGCGCTCTCTCCGCACTGTTGGGGCCGTGATGTGAGCACATTTTTTATCTAATAACCTTGTGCAATGTTGTTAAACCCAAAAAGTTTCTTAACCTCGCCGGCGCAGTGGCAGCGGCGAGGCGACCGCGGCAGAGGCCGAAGCAGAGCGAGCAGCAGAGAATTGCTAATACATTGTTGCTGCTGCTGCTGGTAGTGCATTAGTGTGCGTGTGCGAATAATCAACAAAAGATGGTGGAGCAGGACCAGGAGAGAGGCAGAGCGACTGTAGTGCATATCAGTATGTGTGTATGTGTGTCAATTGATCGTGGCGTAGTGTGCGTGCTTGTGGTTGTTGCGCAAAATGGTCTATAAAATTAATGAGCTGGCCACGCACACAAACACACACACACACGCAGAGCGAAACATGTAAATGCATCTCCATATCAAAAGGGAAATGGAAATGAAAATGTGGAGTGGGGAATGGGGAATGTGGAATGGGGACTCGCAATGGGGAATGGGGAATGGGAACAAGGCAAACGAGCAAAAAGCAAACAAGCTAAATCCCATGTAATGCGAATTAAATTGAGAAAGAGAGGGAAAACGTTGCGCAGCTAACTTTGCTCTCTCTCTCCCTCTTACCCCCCTCTGTTTTTTATATTTGCTTCCTTTTTCCCCCAATATATATATTTTAATGCAAAAAAAAAAACTTGCTGTGTTGGCAACTTAGAAAAGCACCCCGCTAGGCCCCATCCTTTGCACGAATTCTGGCAACGTCAACTATTTTCCAATCAGAAATCCAAAAATTTCGATTCTGATTCCAATTCCCATTGCCATGGCCATTCACTTTGCTAAATTTAAACGAAAAATAGGCGAAAAACAAAATACTGATCTCATATAAGAATCTTATTTGTCTCTTCTTTTGGTTGGCATTTTTTGTTTTGCATTTTTTTTTTTAGTTAAATGCAAATTAGCAATACAAATGGCGCAGTTACTTCCAGGCTCCAACTTTCGTTCTCTCCCTTTCTCGCCTATAGTATGGTGGGGATACTTACAGTGATCTTTCCAGTTAGAGATTGTGTGCGGTAGACAGAGAGCGCACTAGGGGTGAATGCACCCCACCCAAAGCGAGTGTGTGCGAGTGTGTGTGTGCGAACGACGCGGATGTACCGCTAGAACGCGAATTCCAGGCAGGGTCGCCCCCGTCCAAAGGGGTTTCTTTTATTTTCTGGAAATATTTCATCACTGCTCTCTCTCTGTCTCTTTTTCACTCACGTTCACATTCACTTTGTTTTGTAATTTTCTTGGGATCCACCCCCCCACTCCGACGCCTTTGATCCCGTTTGTTTGTTATTTTCGAAAGCTTTTGCAATTTGCAGTTCAACGTTCATTAGAGCGGTGGCGGCGGCGGGCCAATAACTGATTGTTGCACTGCGGCGTGGCTCCAAATGCGGGGGAGAGAGGTGGCAAGGGGTGGAGTAGGTGGGAGGGCAGCGCACTTATCAGGCGAATAATTCCGAGCGATAATGGCGGCGACACAGACACACATTTTGGAGTTGCACGAAGCGCGAACCGAAAAAGCGCAGAAAGGGATTGGGGGGAGGGGGAGGGGGGCGGTACCAGGCGGTGGGGGCGTTGAACGCACGGCGCAGTTCAAAAACCCAACGACGTTGACGCGGACTGCTCTGCTGCAGCGACGGTGACGACAGCGAAAATCAGACGGCAAAAAACACTTCCACTTCCTTTTTATTCCACGATCACACATTTCTTCTTCTTTCTTTTTTTACAAGCACTATAAATAAAAAACAAAAAAAAGGAAACGAAAACGAAAACGCACAAACACACGCTACGATTTATAGCAAAAAGTTTCACTAACACCACTACCGTTACAACCGTTATACCGTTATCCTGCTACTTGGCTGATAGTTTCTGCGATCCAAAGTCTCCAACGGCTTTATGCCAACTAAAAATCCATTGGAAAATGAACGCCAGATCTAGCGCAAAAACTATTTTGACTCAAGAGCAACTTACATGGCTAGTTTTCCGAGAGCAGAGAGCCCGAAAGCGGTGTCCCCCAGCCCCCAGCCCCCAGACCCCAGGCCCCAGTCCAACTAGAAATAGACAAGAAATAGTGGAGAGCATTTGAGAGAGACACAGAGGGAGCCAGCACTACGCTCGTTTGTAACAGTAGGGTCCTTCGAACCCACAGCAGTGTGTTGGAGTGGGAGAGTATTACATGGCAATTCCAAACGGAACTATTTCTATTCCAATTAGAAACTCTCTCTTGCTGACTATCTCTCTCCCAACTCACACACACACTGCGGTGATCGCTCTCCTGTGACTCTCTCTCTCTCTCTGGCATTAGAGAGAACACATTTTTCGACTTTGGGGCCGGCAATATTTTTTTTTGCAAAGCTCGTCGCTGCCGCTGCTGCTCTTGCTGCCGCTGCTGCTGCTGCTGCGAATGTGGGGTAAACGACCGAATGTCCGACACACGATGACTAGGTTAAGGTGAAGGTCAAATTAGCAAAAATGCAAAACAACTAAGCGAAGCTGGCGAGAAACCAGAGCGAAGCGCGGTGGGGCGGAGCTGACGGCGCAGTCGCAGCGCACTAACAATAGAAATCGAAATCAACTTTGTCAGCGCTGGAAGAATTGGTGCGGCCAATGGGGGAGGGGCAGTGGGGGTTCCGCGCAAAACAAAAGGAATGGGAATCATGAGTTCGCAAAACCAGAAAGCAAAAGAGGAAGAAACCTGAAGCCGTAGACAAAAGTGGTGAGGGTTCTTTTTTTTGTTGATTTTAGTCTAAAAAAAAAAAAAAAAAAAAAGGAAGGAAAAAGTTTGCGGAAAAGAGATGGGGCGAGAGTAGGCATAGGCGGCGGCGGCAGAGACAGCCAGCCAGACAGGCGACGAGGAGGTGGGTCGGGAGGGGAGGTGGATTCGCAGACAGTCTTCCTTCCCCCCTTCCCTCCTCTACTGGAGCCTACGCTTTAACGCCCGCCACGCTCTCTCCTGATCACTCTATCTATCTCTGTCGCTTGAGCTTTTTTCTAATGCTCGCTCTCGCTCTGGCCAACACTCTATTATGCGCAACTAGCTAAGCAGCGCAGCTGGCCGGGCTGGCAGCACGCCGACTGCGGCAGAGCAGACGCGTTTGAACGCGAGACCTTGAACTTGGACTCAGTTTACGAGTTAAAGAATTGGGTTTTGTTTTGAATGCCGCTCTCTTTGCGGCTCTCGTTCTTTCTCTGTCCCTAGACCACTTTCTCTCTCTCTCCCAGTCGCTTTTTTGCTCCCACTCTGGCTAATAGCAATTAGCTTAATGATCCAATTAACACGCATTAATCAGGTGCCCTCCTCCTTCTTCTCTTTCGGGAAAATGCAAATGCCCCGTTATGGCGACGCCATGCTGCCAGTGCATTCTATGCATGTGTATCAATGTGTGTGTGCTGTCTAGCATTTGTCTAGCCACACAGAAACCCGGCCACTCGCACACACTCACACACACACACACACCCATAGGCGGCGCCACACAAAAGGGAGCACTGGGGACCGAAGAACTGTAACCCCCTACTGTCTCCCCCACCCCCCTACTTGGAGCTTCCTGGCTGCGCCTGTGTTGGCACACATAACTGTGCATTCTGTAATGCGCTCTCTCCTTGCGACGTCACCTCTCCCAGCACCAGCTGCCTCTCTCCTCTGCCTTACTCTCGGCTAGTTTTTACACAGAAACTTTCGCTTTCTGTTCTATGGCTGCTCCCCTTTTCCCGTTACCCGTTACCCGTTGCCCGTTCTCGTCTCTGTGCTCCACACACAGACACACACACACACACACGTTGGACGTTAGATTTTACATTTGTCCGAGTGGCTGAGAAGGGGAGCCCAAAAAGGGGTGTGCCTTGGGGATGGGGGATGGTGGATGGGGTGGGGTGAGGGAAATGTGTGCGATGTGGGCGCCAGAACGTCTAGCCGGCAACAAGTGGAAAATAGGGAGCCGGTTGGGTGGAGTACCGGGTGGGGGGCTGGGCTGGCCTGGTCTGGTGTGGCTGTGGACTGACCTTGTTTAATGTTTTGTAAAATGTCGTAGAACTTGTCACTCTCCCAGCCCGTTCTCTCTTTATCACTCTCTTCTTGTTGGGGAATAGAGAAATAGGAATGGAAATAAAGCTGATAGCCAGCACACATGTGTTAGAGTGGGGGGGGCATCTATATGGATGTGTGTGTGTGTGTGTGTGAATAACTAAATCACTTAACCTTGAAAATAGAAACCGCACACAGCAACAAACGCACACAAACCCACAAACAAAGATAGGAACGAAGGCAAAGTCAAAAAAGAAATCCGCAAAAAAGTTTTCGGACAAACAAAAAAGAAAGAAAAAGCAAACATACGCGAACACAAATACACCAAAAAAAAAAAATTGTGGATGAAAAAAACAAGTTTTTTCATAGATCTATGACTATATCTTGGATTTAGATATCTTTCAGATACAAATTCTAGAGGGGAATATCCAATTTTGTATGTTTTTAGTGGAAAGTAATCCCATTTTTTACCATATTTTTTATCCATATTTAATTTCCAACATCTTGTAGCACCCTCAGATAGTGTCTGCCATATCTGACCTGACTTTTCTATATGTACTTCTTCTATTTTTGGGGGCATTATACAATTTAGTTTCCAACTGAATAAACTACTCTGCTCCCTGCTCTATCTAATCTCATTTGTCGCTGCTCTTTTTTAGCTTTTTTGGCTTTTTGTGTTTTTTTATTTTTATTTCTTTTCTCTGTTTTTTTTTTTTTTATAAGCCACAACGCAGTCAGCCAAATAATTGCTTTTATTCAAACTCACACCCATACTAACAAAAAAAAAAAAATGGAAAAAAAATGACTGCAACGAAACCAACTTTTTCTAGAACTATTTTGAAGGCCATAAGAGCCGGGGGAGAGCGACAGAGATGGAACGAGAGCTGCGCCAAACAAAAATTTAATAATAATATATAGCTACAAAAGCAACAACAACAACTACAGCAACAACAACAACATTGAGAGAAAAATGTAGTATTTAGCCTTGAAAGTTCGTAAACACTACGGATCGCCGGTGTGTTGGTGAGGCGGCGACTAAAGATCTGTTATATGCAGAAAAAAACCGTAAAAAACCGTACAAGATACGGAAAAAAAAATAAATTTAAAAAAAAAATTAAAAAATAAAAAAAAAAACGAGAGAAATCAGGAAAAACAAGAAAAAACAGGGGAAAAAGCAAACAAAAAATAGGATAAAACGGGAAAAAACAAAAAAAAAAAAACGGAAAAAAATAAAAAATAAACAAAAAAATATTTTTAAAAAAATGGTAAAAAAAAGTATATAGTATATAGAATAAGGAATACAATCTAGCAGGATTATAGCCCCCGACTTCCTAAGACTAATCCCGAATGATATCTGTCACCGATCCGATCGTAAAAACTTTCTCAACTATTCCATCAGAGACTAAAAATACAATCTGTTTCAAAAGCTTATTTTCTGCTAAATCATTTCTAATATTAAATATATGTATATTCCCCTCAGCTTCTGAGCTTATTATAAATGTTTGTTTTATTAATAAATTGCATTTTATAGATAATTTCTTATTAATAATCTTGAAGATTGTTTGCGTCCAAAAATTATTTTTTTTTATTTTTTTTTATTTTTATTTTTCTTAAGTTTTCTTTTGAAAAAAAAGGATATTATTGGTTGGTAATCCTCTTTAGATAGTATATTTATCTGTTTTGTACAGAAAATGTATCTCTAAATAGGCGATTGCAATCTTTCAGATACAGATACAAAAGTATCTGAGTATCTTTTTTGGGGGTTCTTTGTTAGTTTATTGAAGTTGGACTGTGTTGGATTTTTTTTGGCAAGTTCTCCCTCTCCCTGTCTCTCCCACCCCCCCCTCGTTGGGGCCATTATTAGTTATTAGTCAGCCGGCAACAGCGACTGCGACTGCGACTGCGGCTGCGACTGCGACTGCGGCTGCGACGCGTTTGTTTTGTTCTATGCACAAAATTCCGATTCTAGTAAAAAAAAAAAAAAAGAAAAGAAAGAGAGTGAAGAGTGAGTGTGCAAAAGAGAGAGAGAGGGAGATCGAGCACATTAAATTCGACGCTGAACTTTTTTTTTTGTGCAAAAAAAATGATTTTTTTGCGCGAGCTGCTCTGCTGCGTCTGGGAATTCTACGTTCTAACGCGAAGAGCCTCTACGACGCTCTCTATAACACTCGGTTGTGTCTCTTTCTAGCCCGCATCCTGCATATGGCTTGCTGTCCCTCTTCAATCCTTTCGATAGCCTTTTCCAACAGAGCGTGCGCGCCTTGTCTCGCTTCCAACTTTCTCCCTCGCTCACAGCTGGCTTCTAAATCGTTCGCTCTCTTTCGCTCCCGCATCCAGACATTGCCCAAAAAAAAGTAGTTTCCTTTGTGTGTGTGTGTGTGTGTGCGAGTGTGTGTGCTGACTTTTTCGGCAGCCTAATGCGCTTTTTTGTGCTCTGCCCGCGTCGACGCCGGCAGCGGGGCAGCGGGGCAGCAGGCAGCGGGCAGAGGGGCAGCGACAGCGGCAGCAGAGCCGGCCACTGCCACTGGCACTCTCTCTTCTTCTTTAGCGCGAATTCAGTTGAGTTTCTACGCTTGCAATCATCAAACGCAACAAATACAAAATACCGGAATATCTCACAGTCCGAACAAGAACAAAAAAACTAAAAACAAAAAACTAAACTAGAAGAAAGCACATTTAGCATCTCTATCTCTCCTACAAAACGCGCTCTATATAATGGATCCTGATCCTTCCGTCATCGTCTGAGCTTCGAGCTCGAAATGTATCTCAAAGATAGTTTAGTTTAGTAATTCGGGTTCGTTCGGTCGGTCGCTCCCTTTCTCCTTGTTTTTTTTTTTTTTTTATTTTTTGTCTATTTTTAACAGTTAGTTACGGTTTTTGTTTAGTTTCCTTTTGATCTTTCTATTCGGTTCGGATCAGAAATCAACAGAAATAACGGTACAACACAACCTGTCGGCGTGCGTGCGTGTGTGTGTGTGTGAGTGAGCCATCGAAAGTTCGCTTATTTTTTTTCACCAATTTTTTTGTTGAGTGTGCAAAAAAATAGTTAAAAAGAGTCCCCCCCCTCCGAAGTATCCGAAATATCCGCAAAAAATTGCAAGACAAGCCAAACCAAAACCAAAACCATCGAACAACACACAAATACAGAGAAATACAGAGAAATACAGAAGAATATTAAACAAGAAATGAGCTTAAAATGCTCTTTAAGAATTATACAACGTTCGGTGCCAATAAGAACACTTCCCAGCTAATCAGAAGAAGGAATCATATTCCAATTAGAGCGCCAGCAGGAGAAAGGTGAGCTCGCAATTGGAGAAGCAATGGGAAACGCAATGGGAACTCCAGGAACGGTAACGGTAAAGGGAATGGGAACGGGGAACGGGAACGGGGAACGGGAACGGGTATCAGATAGGGACGAGGAATGGAAATGAGCTTGACAATGGGAATGGGAATGGGAATGGGAATGGGACTGGTAATGGGATGACGATATTCATGCATTCCCATAGACAAAGAGGTGTCTGCTATTTTTATAACCTCACACACATATATATATTATATATTCCCACACACACACACACACACAAGCGACTATCTCTAGAAGCTCTAATAAAAAAAAAAAAAAGTAAAAAAAAAAAAGTGCAGCGCACGCCTCGCAAACTTATCTAATAGTTTTCACTTTCAATGTCGACATGCGAAAGCTCTGCCTCGGTCGCTGCCGCAGTCGCTGGTTCTGCCGCGGCCTCTGCCTGCGCTTATCGCGCCGCCAAGTGTGCCAGAACGGGAGAGCGTGATCAGCTCCCGTTTGGATCGCGGAAAGTGCGAGTGAGATGCACTGCCATTGCGAAAGTTTTTTTTTTTTATGTTTTCTTCTTTTTTTATTCTGTATTCAAATAATTATTTGTATTTCTGCGATTTTGTTGCAAGATGTCCAGATGGAAACACACTGAAAGTTCCAAATATTTCCCAGGAAATTAATTTTAAATATTTTAGTTTTAATTTTTTTTATATATTATTTTAAGGACTTTTTTGTCTTGTGGGACTGTTTCTAGTGCCTGGGGCTTTCCTAAAGGGATTTTTTTTAGCTCTAAAATGTTCTTGCGGATTTAAGCGAAAATTCCCCAAGCCTGGGGAAATTTCTGAAGCCCTGGGACTTCCTTCTGGGAAAACTTTGAAAGGATTTTAGGGAAATTCTTAGCTATTGTCAAAGGATCTTTGTAAAATTCCTCGAATCCTAGAAAATCCTTTGGGATTTTAGGATATTAACAAAAAAAAAGTAGCATTTCTCTGGCATTTCTTCTCCAATAACCTCAAATCTCTTCTTTCTTTTTAATTCTTAATTATTTATTTAAATAGATTCTTCGTAAAAAATGTATCAACTTTTTTTTTTTTTAGAAACTCAGACAAGTGTTTAACGCTTTTTATGGTTATTTTCGCATTTGTTATAAATCGCGTTTTTTTTTTTTTTTGCACTCCCCCCGCGCCTCCCCGACTTCTTAACATTTGCGATGCGTTTGCTGTTTTCACTTGAATTTCATTAAAGTTTTTATTGTTTGTTTTTTAGCATTGGTTCTGCACTCGTTATAAATTTTTTGCGCCGTCTGCGGGTCTTTAGTTTATTATTTTATATTCTTCGACCGATTCTTCGACCGATTCTTCGCCCGTTTCTTCGCCCGTTTCTTTGCGGTTCTTCTGGCAGAGTTCTTGCAGAGGCACTAATTGTCGTCTTGATAGTTTTGTTTAATTTTTTGATTCGCCGTGTGACATAGAAATGGGTTTTTGCTGCTGCGTCGTCGCCGTGGTTGACATTTTAAACTGCATTTGTTAACAATTTTCGAACATTTCGCATAGTTGCAAGCGAGCCAGAACCAGAAACAGAACCAGAACCAGAAACAGAAACAGAAACAGTAATGCAAAAAAAAAATCAGTAAAAAAATGGCAAAAAAAAAAGTGGAAAAAAAACGTAGGCAAAGCTGAAACAAATGCACAACTTTCAGTTTGCGCAGCACAAATGCCAGGGAAATAATAAATAAAAAAAAAAGAAATTAATAAGAAAAAGCAAAAACAATTCACAAAGTGGGTTTTTTATTTTTTTGATCCACTTGTAATCTGATTGCGAGTCGAATTCTAATTGTTTGCCCGTTTGCCTTCTTTTCAATTGCAGTTAAGTAATCATTAGTGAATAGACCAGCAACGCAACATAATCAGCAACTGGAGAAGTAAAAGGAATCGTTCAACATTCAACATTCAACAACCAGCAACAAGACCAAAAAGCATAAAAACAATAAAAAGCAAAGCATTTGTGGTGAGAAAGCCGGAGGAAGCTTTCGCCAGGATAATTCGTTTCGAGGGTACAGAGAAAAGCCGCCAAAATACGCAAGAAGGTGACCTCGAAGAAGGCCAGCGTTGTGTCGGTTGACGACGATCACAACAACAACAACAATCACAACAACGACCACAACGCTCGGCAGGCAACACCAACACCAACACCCACAGCTACACCAACACCTACACCAATACCAACACCAATACCAACACCAACACCCACACCAATACCAATACCGATCCATTCGAAATTGAATCTAACATCGGCAGCAACAACAACAACAACGATTACACCAACAGCCACGCCCACACCAGCACCAACGCCGGAATCGTTTGAACAGGATCATCCGTATCGTCGGGCCAGCTACTATCACGAACAGGATCAGACAGGATCAGAAGAGCAAACAGCCGACATGGACGATACACAGCACTTTTGTTTGCGCTGGAATAATTACCAGAGCAGCATTACCTCGGCGTTCGAGAACCTGAGGGATGACGAGGCATTCGTCGACGTAACGCTCGCCTGCGAAGGACGCAGCATCAAGGCACATCGCGTTGTCCTTTCCGCCTGCAGTCCCTATTTCCGCGAACTGCTCAAGGTAAGTGCTTGATTTGTTGTTACTATTTTTTTTTTTTTAAAGGGGGTTTTGATAGTCCTTCTAACCTATAAATACGCATGTCTTTTGGAGTAAGTACAGTCTCTACAAAACATTTTAGTTTCTAAGAAGCTTCGAATAGATTCCCTTCCTCCTCCTTCTTTCTAACTTACAGAACAATATTTTTTTGATGTAAGTACAGTCCCCACAAAACATTGTGTCTGTTAAGGGGGTTTTGATAGTTTCCAAGAAACTTCGAATAGATTCCCTTCCTCCTCCTTCTTTCTAACTTACAGAACAACATTTTTTTGATGTAAGTACAGTCCCCACAAAACATTGTGTCTGTTAAGGGAGTTTTGATAGTTTCCAAAAAGCTTAGAATGGATTTCCACTTTCTAACCTAAAAAACACATGTCTTTGCAGTAAGTACAGTCCCCACAAAACATTGTGTCTGTTAAGGGAGTTTTGATAGTTTCCAAGAAGCTTCGAATAGATTTCTAACCTAAAAAAAACACATGTACAGTCCCAACAAAACACTTTTTTCTGTGTGTTTTCTTTTCCTTTTTTAACATAAACTAAATGAAATCCCGTTTTGTTTATATTTTGTATTCCTTTAAGTAGATTAAAAAGAGACCTTTGAACATTTAAAAATTGATTCTTTTTGGGGCTTCCTACAACGATCGAGTGTGTTTCGTGTCTTCTTTGCTGCTGTCTTCCTTCTTGAGCACTTTTTGTATTGTAATTCCTCATTTACAGTTACACCAAGCCATTATCGGTGTGTGCTTCTGTGTGTGTGTGTGTGTGTGTGTGTGTGACCCACTTAAATCGGTTCCCCATTTCGATTCGCACTCTCACCCGTATCCATCCGTGTGTCTTTATCTTCTGCCACATCCATGAAGCGAAAGAAAAAAAACAAAAAAAGGCAGATTTCTGCACATGTGTGCCACAGCCGTCGCTTTAGTTTCCTGTCCTGGAGGAGGAGGAGAAGGAGGGGCTGGGGAGACGTGCCACATAACGGTGCATAAGTATATACTGCAACAGCACGATTCATAAGGACCTAATATATTTTAGGGATTTAATATTTAAACAGTGGCATGTGGCAGTGTGGCAGTGGCAGTGTGGCAGTGGCAAAAAGTTTGTCTTAGTTGCGGGCTTTTAGCTAAAATATTATGGCCAGGAATAAGTTGCAACTGTGGCGGCATTTTAATTTATTTAGTCAAAAAAGGGCCAGGGGGAAAAAAAAACCAGACCAGGACGGAGAAAAGCACGCCACGAAGGATAAAGGATAAAGGAAGGAAGTTTTGTGTAATTTCTAGCCATGCGATTTTTGCGGTGCAAATGAGTTCCTTTTTTTTTTGTACTGCTTGTCTTGGGGAAAGGATAACACTACGTATGATTGATTTGTGTGCTTGGATCATGCAACGCATCTACATTTGAAGTTGCCACATAAACAAGGGCGGCTTTTCTGCGGCTTTTTGTAGTATTTACTTGCTGGTAGCCTCCTCTTTTGGGGGCTAATCCTTGCCAGTTGCCAGTTGCCAGTTACAAGTTGCCAGTTGCAAGTTGCAAGTTGCTAGTTTTTGCCAAGCCAAGTTGCAAGTCGCAAAGTAAACTTCCAACTAATGCAGCAGTAACCCCCCTTCTTTTGGGGGGGTTTTTTGCTTCATTATTTTTATTATGACATTAAAATTATGTGAATCGCTGTGTTTTGTGTTGCCCGCCAAAAACTTTGCAACTGCCTCTGCATTGAAAATATTTGCACGCAATTGCGGTTTTTTTGAATGACAAGGATGGGGCTAGTTAGACAGAAAGGATAACAGGATGGGGCCGGCAGGGTTGCACCAGAAATTATATAAATTACAAAGTTACCTCCTTCGACCTTCTTACTATCCTCGTTGCCTCCTCGTTACGGTTACTGTCTCCTTTTTCGACATGATTTGTTAACATGATAGAAAACTTGCTTTGCTTTTTCGTTATTATTTCTCGTTTTTGTTCCAAATTATGCGACGACGACTACAAAACTTGTCAGTTTTGTTTGGGGAGTTCTTTTTTTTTTTTTTTTTATTTTTTGTTTTTGTGAAAAACTGCAATTAGGAGAAAAGTGCAGCAGGGAGGAGGAATATTACGCAATTCCAAACAGAGGAGAAGACTAGTACATGTCAAGACTTTGGCAAAGTTCGTTTTTTGTCAGAGCTAGAGCTACAAAAAGTCGGCATTTAATTTGTTAAAAAGGCCAACTAAATGCAAGAGGAACAAAAAATTAAAAAGGGAACTGCATTTTTCTTGTTTTTATTGTTACCAGTTACCAGTTCCCAGTCCCCAATCCCAGTCCAGTTTCGTTGTGGAAATTATGTACCCAAGAAATTAGTATACAAAAAACTTTGCAATGCCTTTGCCATGCCATGCCGTGCCGTGCCGAGAGCCGAGCCGTACAGTACAAAACAGCGTCGGCACAAAAAGCGGCACAAAACTTTTTAAATTCAATTTGAAATACATACAAAAGGCAATGAAGGAGGAGTGCTGGCTGGGACACACAATCCAGACAACACTCTTCTTGGCTCTTGTCCAGTTCCAGTTTGTTGTCCAGGGGTGGTGTCCAAAAAAAATAGGGAAAAGGGGGGCTGCCAAAGTGACCTCTCGGGTACTTGGCGTCGCAATTGTGCGCGACTTTGCGCCTATGCATAAATATTTAATTAACTGCAGCGCATTATTTTAATTAGGTGTAAAAACTGCCAAACAACACAAAAAAAACGTTGGCTTAATGGCTAAAGAATTTGCTAAAAGCATTTCTCTGGCTTTTGTGTAACAGGACACGCCTTCAACTCATTTGCATTTGCTAAGAAATCCAAAAACAAATCGAAAAAAAGCGAAGGTGCCAGATGCAGATCTTTTGTTTCTTTTCTGTGATTTTTGCAAAAGGAACGATCATCTCTCCTGCAAATTGACCTCAATTTCGCAAGCTATATGTATATATGCAAAGACAGTGCTAACTCAATCGCAAATATATCCAGTACAGATACAGATACAGATACTCAGATACTGAGATACAAACACATACATATGGCACATCCATCGGATGCAACAAAAGACGAGGCGAGACTTGACCTAATTTCTAGCAAGCAGCTCCCTTTGTTGGAGTTCCACTTGATAAGTGAAATTTTTACACAAAACTGGAATGCACTGGCCCTGAATATTGGAGTATATATATACAAAATATATATAATACTTGTATATATATATATATATATGATTATTTAGTGTAAACCCTGCACACAGGGCTGTGGTGTATGAGATCGAAAGCGAACTTCAAATCGCTTTAAACATTGGCCTGTTGACATTTTAAATGCAATATATAGTACAATTGAAGGTTGTCTGGGCCAGAGCCCCCTTGATAATTACCCAGGCAAACAGGCTTATCGGTTTGTTGGTTAGGGAGGAGGCTGTCGAGGGGCTAACTGAATCACTTTACCGCCTGACGCCTGACGCCTGACTAATCCATATAATATATATATTTTTTTCGATATTTAACAGAGTACACCCTGCAAACACCCGGTTATATTGCTGCAGGATGTTAATTTCATGGATCTGCATTCTCTCGTGGAGTTCATCTATCACGGCGAGGTCAATGTGCATCAGAAGTCGTTGCAGTCCTTCCTCAAGACAGCCGAGGTCCTGCGCGTCTCGGGACTAACACAACAACAGGCCGAAGACACACACAGCGTAAGTTTCTTATACTTTCAATCAAAATTTAGATCTTTCTCTAAAAAAGTAATAAATATATTTAGCATTTGGCTCATATCCAGAATCTGGCAAATGCCAGCGGACGTACACCATTGAATTCGCATTCGCACGCCCACTCGCATCCCCTGCCCCATCATGGGGCATCGCTGCACGACGATGGCGGCGCCTCCACATTGTTTAGCCGCCAGTCCGCGGGCTCTCCGCCACCACCGGCGGTCCCGTCGCTGCCCTCGCACATCAACAACCAACTGCTGAAGCGCATGGCCATGATGCAGCGCAGCAGTGTGGCTGCCGCAGCCGCCGAGGATGCTGCCACACACGCCCTCAAGCGTTTGCGCGGCTCCGACAATGGTCTGCCCGGTTCCGGCGGTGCCGGAGGTGGCAGCAACAACAACAGCCCGGACTTGCCGCCGTTCCACACCCGCAGCGCCTCTCCCCAGCAGACTCCGGCCGATTTTAGTACCATCAAGCACCACAACAACAACAACACACCGCCGCTCAAGGAGGAGAAACGTAAGTGTGGCCAAAACTCTAAGAGAAACACGGGTGAAAATGGTAACACTCGGGATAGAAAGTTAAATCAGTTTCAAGCAAGCTAAGGATTGCACTTTGTGTTCTTTTTAGTTCAAAAAAGATTAACAATTTATCTTTAGTTTTTAATATAATAAAAGCCTTAACATTGAATGTACTTTATGGCAATGAAAGTGTGCCCAAAGTGTAATGAGAACCAACAATAGATGCTAATGATTGATATTTTATTCAGAGTTCAAGTTTAAACATCCTAGAATGGCTTTCGATTTTAATTTGATTAAATCAGGAATACGAGTACGTGACACGATTTTTAAGCAGAAATCATTCTATAGATTCATTATGCAGCGAAAAGTTAATAAAATACCATTGAATGCATATCGAACTGCTATCTGATAGGCCAAAAGAATAATTAGTACATTGTTATTTGTTTTTCCCGAAAATATTGATTTAAATTGTCAGTAAACAAAATAAACTGATTACTTTAAAGCAGGGAAAGTGTTTGCCTTAACATTGAATACAAACTTTCCACTCAAGTATCTTTAGAATTAACTTCTAACTCTGTTTCTAATCTCTCTCTTTCAGGCAACGGACCCACTGGCAACGGAAACGGAAACTCTGGCAATGGCAACGGAAATGGCAACGGAGCGAGCAATGGCAATGGAATCTCTATTAGCGACAAACTGGGCAGCCTAACACCCTCGCCACTGGCCCGGGCGGTCGCCGACGATGTCAAGTCGGAGCCCATGGAGCTGGTCTGTTCCAATAACAATGCCAATGCCCAGGACGAGCACAGTAATGATTCGACAGGCGAGCACGATGCCAATCGTTCCAGCAGTGGTGATGGCGGCAAGGGCTCATTGAGGTGAGTCTGAATCTGAATCTCAAGGATTACTCAAAGGATTCCTTTAATATTTTGACATTTCTTTGCAGCTCTGGCAATGATGAGGAGATCGGAGATGGACTTGCCGGACACCATGCCGCCCAACCGTTTATTATGTCGCCGGCGGAAAGCAAGATGTTCCCGGCTGGCGCCTTCAACTTCCCGATGGCCAATATCGATCATTCAGCGTTGCTCGGTGCGTAAGATATAGTTAAACCGATTTAAAACCGACACTAACTGACTCTAACTAACGCTTTCTTTCGCCCAATCTCTCTCTCTCTATCTCTCTCTCTCTCTATCTCTCCCTCTCCTTTTCTGTGAAACGCTTTTGCTCTGTCTCTTTCTCTGTCTGTCTGTCTGACTCTGTTGTTTGGGCACGACCTATGACCTATGACACAAACAGGTCTCAACACACAATTGCAGCAGTCCGGTGACCTAGCCGTGTCCCCTCAAGGTGAGTCCTAGCATTTCTCTATTCCGTATCTATTGTTTCGCTCTATTTGCGCTCAAAAAGCTCATTATTACATTTTTTACATCAAATGCAAATGCAAATGCAAGTACCAAAGATATATATATACCAGAAATATCAAGTCTAACCAAGTCAGATACAGATACCAAAAAAGAAATGAAAGGCAAAGAAACAGTAATTGTCAAAGTTTAAAAAAGTCAAAGAAAAAAAAAAAAAAAACAAACATAAAAAGTTTATAAATTTTCATACAAATCCAAAATCCAAAACCAAAATTCAAAGCCTAAATTGCTTGAACTGCTGAGAGATCAGATCATACGTATATATAATAATATTCTTGATTTTGTTGATTCAATTATTTTTGGCATCATTTGATTTTCGATTTGAAATATTATAATAAACAAAAAAATGGCGTCCCCCCTTTTTAAATGCATTTCATTGTTGTTTATGCTTTTCGTTGCTATTTTGTTTCTATTTGCTTTTTGCGTTTCCGACTGACTTGAAGGACACACACCAAATCGTGTCGATCAGGAGCAGGACTTTTGATTTAACTTTCGATTTATTTCCCGTTTGGCATAACTCATATCCGCACCCGAACTCGAACTCGAATACGAATCGAATACGAATCAACTATATACGAATTCGAACTCTTGGTCCTTCGAACCGATCCGAGCCGATCTGATCCGATCTGATCCGAGATCATATATTACGATAACGTTGTTACGATTTTTTTTTATATCTTTACGGTTTTTCAGTTCGTTGCGATTCCAAATCGAGTTCCCGTCGTAGCGTACAAAGCGTATAAATTTCTTTCTTGTTTGATTGTTTCGATGGTAAATGTTTTCATTTGTTTCGGTCACACACACACACACACACACACACAACCACCCAGCCACCCAGCCACCCACAACCAACCAAAACCAAACGCCCACCCACCCACACAAACACGCCAAACGGCATTGGTAATAATAATAAAAAATAAAACTAAAAACACACGCACATGCCAAGAGACCCAAACATCCACCCAAAAACACCCAAAAGTACAAATGCAGTTAGTTTTCAGTCTATGATACATGTCGAAGCATGTTTAGACAAGCTCAAGCCAAGCGACGATAGCGACTCTGGCAACCCTGGCGATGGGCGATGGCGATGAGAGGAGCAGCGATGCATAATGGATGGCAGGATAATTGCTAAACAAACGTGGCAAAACTTTGGAGCAACAGGCTCCAGCCGCACACATCCTTTCAGTTTCAGTTTCGGTTTCAGTTCGTGGGAATTGTTTGATGAACTGCGCGGAATTAATTAACTCCTATCGCAGAGTGTTTAGCAAAATTCTATAACAAAATTCCCTCGAAGAGTGTGTGTGTGTGCTGTTGTGGTTAGGCCGCAACAATCCGGGGCACAGACACACGCACTCGCCTCCTGCCTCATGCCTCCAGCCTCCAGCCTCCAGCCTCTCGTTTGCCTTAAAGTCGCACAAATTGCTCAAATGCCACAACTAATACACTACAAAAAAAAAATAAAAACACTTCCACACTGTGACGAAAAAGATTATTATATGTTTAGTCCTTTTCTTTCTTTTTTTTATTTGTGTTCCTTAACCTTTGACATTTCAATTTAGTAATCCGCTAATGTTTCCGTTTTCGTTTCCTGTTCCCTAATGTTCTTGTTCTTGTTCTTGTTCCGTTCCATTTTGTTTTGTTTTTGTGTGCTAATTTTTTGTATTCGTAATGGAAAAATAAATAAAAATAAAATCCCAGCAACACACACATTTACACTCACACCCCCACACAGCCCCTAAACTTATATAAAAAATACATTTATATACACGCCTAGATATCAAAATCAAATTAACAACGTGACCCCCCCTTTTACCCAATGAGATTTACGTTCAATTTTTATACTGCTCCCTTTTAACCAAATCAATTCCTCCCTTAATCCTTTTTTTAATTGTTTTTTCGTTTTTTTTTTTGTTAGCCAAAGAAAGAGTTACATTTTTTTTCAGTTCAATAAAGTAGAATTTGTGTTGCGTTATTTTTTCATTTTCATTTCCGTTTCCGTTTCTGTTTCGTTCAGTTCTGTTCCCCGTTTGAAACATAGGCGAGGCAGAACACAACACTAGACATTCAAAAATAATTTTTAAAATAATTAAAAAGAAAAAAGAAAAAAAACACCGGCAAAAGCTCAGAAAGAAAGTTTTGAGCCAAACACCGAGTACATTTTGCAATCGAAATTTTATTGGTGTCAACTTTTAGTTTTCCATGTAAAACGCAACGCATTTGAAAGATCGAATATATACTTACATACCTACATAATATATATATATATATTGAATATTGAACTCTTTCCTTTATTTGTACGTCGTCGTGCTTGTGTCTAAAACTATGTAAACCCCCAAAAAAAATCCACCCAAAACCCAAAAATTAACCACCCATATCGACCCGCTCCCATTTTAGCAAAGTCAAAAGAAAAGCTTTATTTACAACAAAATTGCATTCGAACATATTCGTGAATTATACCGCATTCATTTTCAATGTGTCTTTTGTTAACAACTGTCGAGGTCCATTCCAACCACCCACCTCCTCGAAAAAAAATTCACCCAAAAACCTGTGATGGAGATGGAAAGCGTTTCCGGTTTTCGATTTTTATTTACCCACCAAAAACCAAAAACCAAAAACCAAAAACCAAACCAAAAGCCACCCCCTTGTATACCCAACGCCCCTGTCTGGGGGTCTCTCTCTCTCTGTCTCATTTACTCGTACCCCTTAAATTCGGCCACATGTACACACACGCCTACACGCCCACCGAAAAAAAATAATTTAACTGCGAATACAGAAATAAGTGCACACTTTTTTGGCCACTTTTTGTGGAACCAGGACTCTTCCTCCTCAATGCTGGAAGAGGATCAGACAGAGCTCAGCACAGATTGGCATTTGTACACACACACACACGCATATGTATTTATCTTACAAAAAAAGCAACACCCACACATACAAACCGTCTCAAAACAAAAAGTACAGTACACACCAGGCGCGCTACGCGAAGTTCCCGTTCTTCGATTCGTTTCCGTTCCGCGACTTCCGTTCCGCGTTTCACATTCCACCTTCCAAACTCAACTCAAACAACAATTGATCGATTCTTAGATCCTGCGATCTCTCGTTTAGTGCATTCACTGATCACTCGATCATTGCTTATTGATCATCGATCATCGATCACTGATCACTCAAACACCCACACCCCACACACACACATACACGAATTGACAGGACGCACACACACACAAGCACACACTCAATCGTGAGAGCCCCGTTACAAAAAAAACAAAAATTTAAATCACAAAAAGAGATCGAACATCGAAATCACTCCACTCGCCCAACATACATACATCCAAGCCACATTACACCAACACACGCCCACGCCCACGCCCACGCCACGCCCACGCACACGCACACACATACATGCTCTCAGCTAACCAAAGTAAACACAAAAAAAGATCACCAAAAGGATAACTAACACCAAAGTTGATCGACTAACGCTAATCTCTATTTACTTTCCAATTGTACTAACTGACCAATTGAAAAATTGAAAAATACCCCCCCACAAAAAACCAAATCGTGAGATTGAACAAGAACATATACATATATATCGTAGATTGTACCGTATATATGTATGTGCCGATACCCACCAACACACGTATATATATGAAACAGATTACATACATAAATATTGTTAAGAATTGATCGATCTAACCCCCTGCATACGTATTATAAATCCGCTTTACTAAAACCCCCAAAACCCTTCAAAAAAGGATTCAACACACCTCGCCCAATCGGGCGAACCAAGCAGACAAACTCGATACATGATACAATCACAATCCCGAAACCCTAGTTCCCTAGATCCCTATCCCGATCCGTAACACCCCCCAAAAAAATACCCTGGAAAACCCCAGCACTAAAGTACACAAAACTGAGAAAAGAAACCTCCAAGAAAGCTCCAACAAAAACTCAGATCAAGGCTTCAAGTATATAAATTTAAATTCGCTTTAAATTTCGCTCTATATGTACGAGTATATATATATATATGTTTGTATATATATATGTATATGTATATTTGTTGCTCCACACAAACACACCCATAAACACAAACACAGCCATACAACACCCACAAACACAGAGAAATCAGAGTATTAGCTTACGCCTAGCATACCTAGAATAAAACCTAATTTAACTCCCGTGCAAAGCATTCAAAATTCACTAATTTTAAGTTTCACAATTGGTGTGACAAATCCCGACAATAAATTTACAAAAAAAAAAAAAAAAAAAAAAGAAACCGAAAAGAAATGTATTTATTTAAGTTACCACCTAAGCACACTCGAATTGAAAGTCACCACGAATGAATTAAGATCATTATCGATTGGCGAGCCATTCAGGGGTTTGAGGTTAGAAGAAAGTTTGCAAAAATATTTCCAAAACACAAGCAAATATTTCCAAATCGAAGACAGAATCCTACTCTATCCTCAAATCCCTTAACTGGCTCTTTAAAAATTCAAATCAAAAGCAAAAACTATAATCTAAGCACAATGTAAATTTTTAACAAAATTCCGATAATAAGAGATTTGAAATCGATATCGAAAAAACAAAAAAAAAAAAAGTATCGCTAAGATGCCGCAGAGAGATGAAGATGTTGCAGAAGAAAGTGATGATTTGGCATGGGTTTAATTTTAGTGCTTCTTAAGAGACACAACCCCACACAATTCCCCCCCCAAAAAGAAACCCCCTAAACTACACACACACACACACGCCCACACACTCCAAAAGAGACACTGGAAAAAAAACAATTAGGTACGGGAAGAGAAAAAAAAAACTCTTACACACAAACCAAGAAACACGAACATGGAACTACAGATACAAAATGGTGATGGTTTTTACACAAACCAACAAACAAATTGAAACACACACACACACACAAACACACACGAAGACAAAGGACACACCTACACACACAAACAGAAATTCTCTGCCTTCTTCCCCTCAACCCTTCTCCAACAAACTCTCACGTTTGAATTGAATTGCTCCCCCCTTCTACTCCTTTCTTTCCTCTTTACTTTGTAAATTACCAAAAAAAAAAAGAAAAAACACACCAACGCACACTCTGGTAATAAGTTACAACAACAAAAAACAGCAATTACAATTACAATTACAATTACAATAACAAATACAAAACCAAAACCAAAACCAAAACCAATACCAAAAAACTAGCCAACAACAACCTTCAAAACCAAAAACCAAAGAACCAAATACCAAAAGAAACCCCAACAGTTTTGCACATGTTGAGTATCGGTAGTCCATTTGATTCGATAGATTTCGATAAATTCGATTAGATCGGCATCGATTTCGATTTCGAGTTGAAAACCTAAACGTCGACGAACAATCAAAGAAGAAATAAATTTCTCACATTTCCCACATGCGAAATTTTCTTTTCCACATGAAACCTTTCGAACCTTTTAATCCTTCCTGTTATCCTGTTATCCTGTTATCCACCCCTCACTATCTTTCTCTCTCTGTCTGTCTATCTCTCTCTGTCACCCCCCCCCCTAGAAAGAAAAATAAATAAGAAATAAACAGATTGAACAATCGAAAAATAAATCCAAAGTTAAATTAGCCAAAAATTAGCTAAACTGCTGAGAAAAGAGAAAAAAATAAGATGAAATGAAAGAAACTTACATATTTGATGCAAAAAATGCTAACGAAATTCATTGTCTGATAAAACCATCCGGCATTTTCAATCCAAAAACCCTCACGAAATACCAAGTTTATAAAATTCAAAATCCAAAAATCCAAAAAAAATCCAAAAATGAGAAATTACGCAAAATTGAGAGGCAAAAAATTCAATTCAATAAACCAAAAAACATAAAACTCGTTGTCCTTGGGCTAATGCGACGTTTTCTGACTTTCTTCCCCCAAAAAAATTGTCGTCAGGTAAACTGACGACAAATGCTTCTTCAACTTCAACAACTACAACAACAATAAACAACAACAACAACAACAACAACAACAACAACAACAACAACAACAACAACAACTTGATAATCAACTCCAATTTTGTACCAACAAACAACAACAACAACAACAACAACAACTACTACTACCCAACAAAAACTCCATCACCAACAACTTTTACAACAACAAATACCAACACCAACTACACCAACAACAACCGTACAACAACTCGACAACAACAACCATCCCCAGCTATTACGAATGCCTCCGGCATCTGTGGCCTTAACCTCTCCACATTCGCAGCCAACGGAAATGGCGGCAACAACGGCAATGGCAACAACAACAACGGCAGTGGTGGCAGCAATGGCGGGGGCGGCCTCTCCGTCACCGCCTTGCAACATCGTCAGTCCAACACCCACCAGAACCAGCACCAGCAACAGCAACAGCAGCAGCAACAGCAGCAGCAGCAGCAATCGTCCCAGAACTCCGGTGGCGGCAGCCAAACACCGAACGGTATCCTTAGTTGTAGCACGCCCACGCCCAATACGCCCACGACCGCCCAGCAGCAGATGTTCGCCGCCGTAATGGCCAACATGGCGGCCGCCTCAGCCTCGGCCTCGGCATCGACGAGCGGCAGCGCCAACAGCTCCCTGAACAATTCCAGTCTCAACACCAGTCTCAATACCAGCCTGAATGCCTCGGGCGGGAACGCGGCCGCTAGCGGGGGCGACGACTTCCGGTGCAATCCGTGCAACAAGAACCTCAGCTCGCTGACCCGGTTGAAGCGGCACATCCAGAACGTACACATGCGCCCCACCAAGGAGCCGGTGTGCAACATCTGCAAGCGTGTCTATAGTTCGCTGAATAGTTTGCGCAACCACAAGAGCATCTATCATCGCAATCTGAAGCAGCCCAAGCAGGAGCCGGGAGTGGGAAATGTCGATGTGGCCAATCAGTCGGCGACCAACAGCTTCTACCATCAGCAGCACCAGCAGCAGCAGCTCAATCATCACTCCTCCTCCTAGGGCTTCATGTACTTCGATTACCAGCATGGCGCGGATCGGAGGCGCGGAAACGGAGGCGGAAACGGAGGCGGAGGCGGAGTTGGAGGTTACGCCAGTTGAGGGGGAATGCCTCCATCCGAATGGGGGTAGCGGCGGGTTCTTGTTAAGTTTGCCACAGAGCGACCATTGATTGTAAAGGACAGGCACGTATAGGGTGTAAGGGAAAAACAGCGATAGTTATCGATAAAATCGATAAGCCAGGCAAGGTTGCATTTTGCTCCAATTGAAAGTAATGTTTTTTAATGATAACTCGATCGATCAAATCGATGATATACCAAGTATTTAGAAAGTTTAGTGCAGTCAGAGGAGAAGAAAAAAATCGTTATGAATCGATAGTATCTCTGGTTTTCCCCTTTTGATAAAAAAAACAAACTCTATATAGTGAAGAAGTAATCTGATTGAAACAGAATAAAAGCACATACACACAGTACAGTCTAGGCTAGTTACAATTAGTTGCCTTTAGTAGTTGCTAAGCACACACCAGGATATACAACAGGATAAACACCAGGATACACGCCAGGATAAACACCAAGATATACAACAGGATACACAGTTTATACAGAATCGATAGAAGCAAAATCGATAGAAGTCAAATCGATAAAAGTAAAATCGATAGAAGCAAAATCGTAATAGGAGGAGCACTCTAACTCACATCCTTTCAATCCTTTTAGTCCCCTTCAAAAACCACAAACCACTTTATCAGCTAATCAAGTCTTAATACCTTTAAGTAGGAGCTAGAATAGAAGCAGAGCGGTGCCCGTAGTGAATTCTTCGAAATGGCTTTAACTAAATACAATTTATCACGATAAAAAAAAAAAAAAACAAAAAAACAAAAAGCAAAAGCAAAAGCAATGCGTATTCTATGTAGGCACAATAGGGGATATTATCACTCTAAAAACACTCTAAAAAAAAACATTAAACACTAAATAAAGACCAAGTTAAGAGTTTTTTTTTTTACCATTGCATATGAAAAAAATATGAAATATATATACGATATATATACAATGTTACAATTTCTAGAATTAAGTGAAGAAAAAAAAAAACAAGAGAAAGAAGAAAGGGAGCGACCGACCGAACGACCGACCAATTGCAAAGATCTTTTCGATAATAAAATATATATATATATATCTTATTCTAAATATCGGATTTTAATTAGTTAGTTTTAAGGACACACGCACACACATTAGCACACACCACATTGAAATCACACGATGCATATGTCTTAGTCTAAGAAAAATCAATAAAAAAAATATGTCCTAATTATAGTATCAACCATTTTTTTTTTTCGTTTAACTTTTAACAATTTTTTTGTATATTTAATGTTAGTTATGCGAATGTTTTGACCGGATACTTTGATGAGTACACCTGTGTTCGTTAATTTTTAGTGCTGCTAAGTAAAGATACAGATATTATCTTTAAGATAAAATGATTAAAAAGCAAATCTTTATATATATATATATACAAACACACCAACACCAACACCAACACCAATTCACAAAAAATACACCCAAACACACCCCACACACACAAAAAATCATGTAAGATATGAAGCGAAGATTGAGGTACTGTGCGAAGAACTCCACTTACGATTCTAATTCAATTCATGATAATTACAATAAACGTATACACATAAAAGCGAATATTTCATTTGTCCACAAAACTGAACTACCAGAAAAGCTGAAACCAGAGTCCCCAAGTTACCTTTCCAACGACCCTCCACCCCAAAAAAAAAACCTTTCAATGATACCTCGGTGTTGTATGCATGTCCTTCGAGGCGTCAGTCGATCTGAACAAAAACAAAAACTAACCTAAGCATCCCGGGATCCCCAGACCAGGACTTCTCCGGGAAGCCGCTGGGAAGCATCCTCTATCCACGATTCATCCAGGATTCATAACCTTCTGCTCATCTCACAACATCAAGCACTCGATCACACAACCACCACACATTATTTTAGTTATAAAGAAAAGCTAGACTGGCTCTGTTCATAGAATTTCCAATATGTGTGCCGAACCAACCGAACTCCTCACACCAAACCCCAGACCCCGAAACGTGTCTTATACTTTAAGATAATCTCCTCTGATGAGCCATAAAAACTATAAAAAACTACTAATACCAACATCACCACCACAATCACCACAGAAAGAATCTCACTCTACCAGAAACCGCGTTTCCTTGATTTTTAGCTAAGTAACTGGGTTCCCCGTATCGAGGTCCATATTAAGGTGTCCCGATCTCAGAATCCTATCACACCAAAAAATAAGAATCCCCACCTAAGCCCTATTGAAAATTGGATGAAACCCGCTGTGTGTGACCTTGCAACCCTCCACCCCCCAAACCTTGCACGTTAATCAAATCTAATCGAACCCCCCAAAAACCCAATCCAAACCCCCAAACCCTATCAAAAACCCCCCCAAAAAAAAGAATTAAATTAAAATCCAAACCCAATCGAACCCAACACAGGCAACGGTGCTGCGATTGAGTTTGAGAGAGAAAAAAAAGAGACACTAGTGACAACAGCAAGAAAAAATTGACAACTTGCAAGTAAACCAAATAGAAAAACAAAATAACTAAAAAAAAAAATCAAAATAATACTAAACATTTTATATATACAACAAATCAATCAGGCCAAACATGCTTCAAAATTTTGCTAAACTTAACCAAAAAAAAAGTATCAAAAAAAAAATATATACAATTGAGAAATCGTACGAAATTGAAAATTGAACGCAAACTGAATTGGAATTGAAGTCGAAATTGAAAATTGAATATCGAAAACTCGACAAATTGGTTTTTCAAAAACAAAATCAAAATCATCCACGTAATTCGTGACGAAATTCTACCAAAACAATGATTACTCAAAAAAAAAAAATATATATATATATCAAAATTACCAATTGGCGAATCAAAGACACCACAAAATTATGCAACAAGTTTTCCAAAAGAGTCTGTCCCCGCTTGGCAATTACAAATGTGGCAATCAAACTGTTGCAGTTGCATCTAAAATCAAAAAAAAAAAAAAAAAAAACAAAAATTGCAACTGCAACGGGCTACATTTTCTTGGGGCATGCTCATCATTTCCAATTCGAATTTGTGTCGTCCCCACAAGTCAGCTGCTGCCAGAATTTCCAATTTGAGTTCAACAACAATTCACCACAGAATACAACTACAACAACAACTACAGCTACAGCTACAGCTACAGCAACAGCAATAACAACAGTCAACCGTTTTATTTCCATTTTATTTCCATGCGTTGAAAAAAAAAACAAAAAAAACAAAAAAGTAAAACCCAAAAACAAAAACAAAAAAGTAATCGAATCAGAATCAGAAATACCAGATAAATTCGAAATATTACGAGTTTGCGTATTTGAGAACTTGAAAAACGCAGAGTTTTTCCAAACCAAAAAGCATTCGAAAAGCATAAAAGTTGAAAGCAAAAA
This sequence comes from Drosophila vallismaia, assembly GCA_035047325.1. NCBI lineage: Eukaryota > Metazoa > Arthropoda > Insecta > Diptera > Drosophilidae > Drosophila > Drosophila vallismaia. Next base: position 4,584,111 of record JAWNPU010000025.1, on the reverse strand, counting down.
AGTTAGCAAATTTAGAAAAGAATTTTACATTGTTTTGAGCCTGGATTTGTTAGTGTTATAAAAGTAAAACAAAGACAACAAAAAAACAAAAACAAACAAAACAACACAAAAACAAAACAAAAACAAACCATAACAAATAGACAAGACAAGAACCAAAAAAATTACACCAACAGACTCTGACATACTAACAGCCCAGAAAAACAGCAAAAAACATGACCAGACATGACGCTACACCTCACAACAACTAAACAAAACAAAGAAAAACAAAACAAAGAAAACAAACAAGAAAACAGAAAAACAGAAACAAAAAATAAAATAACAACAAAGTCAAATATACAGAAAAGTCACTATTGTCTCTTTTTTTCTTCTCTTCCTATATGACCGTATAGGTGGCAGCACCGGCAGCCTACTCGGCGGCGTCATAGTGCCCGGTGGCGGTACTAGTACCCCTAGCAATAGTAGTAGCACCAACAACAACAACAACAACAACAACAACAATCAACCAACAAGCCAGAACAACAACAACAACCAAGCAGTAGACCAACAACAACAACAATCTTCACCACCACACCATCACCAACAACATCAACTCCAACAACTCCAACTCCAACAACATCATTCCACAACACATTCTAAGCTAGGCAGCCCTCAGTTGAAACAGGAGCAAAGCAGCAACAACAACAACAATAACAACAACAACAACAAGGGTCAGGACATGCAACACCAACAACAACAACACCAACAAAAAAGCTCCAAAGGAAGCGATTTGATTGGAAGCGAGCGAAGCTTATCGCGATCCTCGCAAGGCCTCGGAGACAGTGCCACGCCCTCGCCCTCACCCAACGCCCACTACATTAAGAGGGAGCGAGAAAGGGAGAGGGAGCGAGAAAGGGAGCGCGAACGAGAAAGGGAGAGGGAGCGGGAGAGGGAGAGAGAACGCGATCACGAATTAGAGCAACACCAACGATCGGTCTCCTCGCCGCCGCCACCATCCTCACACCACGCCCACTTTGGACAGCATCCCTTGTCGCTGTTGCCGAGCCACCATCAGTTGCATGCCACACACCACGATCTGAGTGCCGCCGCCGCGGCCGCCCATCACGCCCACGCCGCCCATGCCCATGCCGCTCATGCCCACGCCCTGGCCCGGGCAGGATCGCCGCTGGAGCACCACCATCTGCTGCACCACAGGCGCTCCTCGCTCTCGCCCTCGTCGGCGGTGGGCGTGGGTGGCGGTGGAGGCGGCGGCGGTGGCGGTCAGGGTGGAGGCGGGTCGCGTGGAGGCGGAGGACCCACGGCCGTCGCAGCCGCCAGTCTGCTGTCCTCGGTGCGGGCCCAGGACGTGGCCCAGGCCAACAGACTCCTGCTGCCACTGCCCCTGAATGCTTGCCACAGGTGCGACGTGTGCGGCAAGCTGCTGAGCACCAAGCTAACCCTGAAGCGGCACAAAGAGCAACAGCACCTCCAGCCCCTCAACAATGCCGTCTGCAACCTGTGCCACAAGGTCTTCAGGACACTGAACTCCTTGAACAACCACAAGAGCATCTACCACCGTCGTCAGAAGAACCACCATTCGTATTTCCATCACGGTGGCGGGGTGGGGCAAGCCGGCAGCCCCGGCAGCAGGTTGCATCAATCGCTGAGCTCGCTGAGTGCCGCGGCTGCTGCCGCCAACAGCGGCGTGGGCAGTGTGGGTGGGGCAGGTGCCGGTGGGGGCAATGCTGTGGCAGCTGCTGCTGCAGCCGCCGCCGCGGCCGCTGAGCTATTGCTATCGCCGATTGTGGGAGCCGCTGCTGTGGCAGGTGGCACGGCCAGTTCGACGCTGCAACTGGCGGCGGTGCACCAGCAGCAACAGCAACAACAGCAACAACATGCTGCCGCAGCAGCAGCAGCAGCGGCGGCCGTGCAACAGCAGCAACAACAGCAGCAGCAACAGCAACAGCAGCAGCAATCGTCGCCGGGCCTTGTGAAACCCTGTATGGACTTCTTATAAGATCAGCAGCAACTCTTGCAGCAACTGTTCCACGTGGCACTTAACAATTCCGCGGCAGCAGCAGCAGCGGCAGCGGCGGCAGCAGCAGCGGCGGGACCAGGACCCGGAACAGAGGCGGTGGGAGCCGGAAACAATGGAAACGGAGGATCTGGAGGAGCAGGAGGTTTAGTTGGTGCCGGTGGGGATTACGGTGGCAATTCCGGGAGTGGCACACCCACGGTGGATCTGACACAGCTGGATCATTCGGCGGGACATCATCTGCAGCATCATTTGCCGCAGCATTTGCTGCATCAGCATCCGGCACTGCCGCATCCCCACCAGCTGGGAGGGCATCCGCATCCGCATTCACATTCGCATTCACACTCGCACCACCAGCAGCATCCCTACGAACGCATGAATTTACTAGACCAATAAGCGAGACGGAGCCAACACACTCACTCACACACACACACACGCGCAAATATTAAAAGGATCAAAAAGGATAAAGGATAAGGAGTTGAACCGACCGATCGATGACCGAGAGAGAAAAGCAAAGAGCAAAAAGCATTTAGGATAAAGAATACAGATTAAACACTTTGTAACATACAATATAATATATTGATAAATGTCGATAATAATTGATTAATATCGATCACCATCGACCATCGACCATCGACAGCTGTTCGATAGAATCGATACTTTTGGGATCTCACAGAGCGGAAAATTCAAAGACTTTTTCGGCCAGAACTAAAAACGAAACAAAATGCAATGGCAAAAACATCGATAGAAAAGCGATAGGCGAGACGAGGATAAGAAGACAAAAAGAAAAACATTTTTAGGCAAATGGAAAAACTGTGATTATTTACGACTTGATTATAAAGCAAGCAAAAACAAAAGTCTTTTACGATAAAGCTACACATTATAAAAAAAAAAAAACAAAACAAAACTAAAACTAAACTAAAAATGAAAAAAACAAAGAAATGAAAAATACACTGTAACACTCCCACTAAAAAGAATAAAAATTTCAACAACAAAAAAAAAATGAAGGAAGGAAACAGATTGCGCAGAAATCCGACTCGTAACACATAAGAATTTTTTTTTTTTTTGTAAATTGGTCAATCGCCATGCGTAGATTGGATGGAGTTTGTCAGAGTTTAGTAGAACTAGGCTAGGAGAAAGTGAACCTGGCCCGAAGCAAGCTTAGAGCCAGGCTAGAAGACTGTTACCACAAACACTCACCCAACCCATCAAACACACTCATTTGATTTCTTGAGTGTGGTCCTTGAAAAGATAGTTTTTGACGAAAAAATCAACGAAAAATTCCTCTTTCCAAGTAACCGAAAAAAATATAACTCATACGACACGTTGGTCCACCACGGCGTATGAGTAATGAACCAAATTCTTAGTTTTTTTGTAGCATACTTTTCTGGTGTAGAAAAAAAGTAAACATATGGCCTTATACAAAAATTCTCATACTATCCAAGGACTGCACTCGAATTATTAGACCATTAGATCATTTTCATCCAAAGTTCCATGAGTATTACAAGGCATTCTCATCTTCCAATCATCATCCAATATCGATGTGGATGCAGCAGGATCCCACTGAATCTGAATTAGAATCAGAATCTGAATTAGAATTTGAATTTGAATTTGAATTTGAATCTAACAAAACATGTGCAATTCGCCATCTCTGTACAGACTTTCCATTTTCGCACATCAATCCAAATATTTTAAAGTAAAATGAAAAAAGAAAAGTAAAGAAACAAAACACTAAACAAACAAAAAATAGAATGACATACAAATAATGCATTTTTTTTGTTTTTTTTTTCTCGTGTATCATAGTAAGATATCAGAAATATATAATATATATATATATAAAAGCATACATATGTGTAAATTTAGCAGCCACTTAATATTCATCAAATGAGTAGCAAGGTCAATGTAAAAAACCAACCACAAAAAAACTAAAACTAAAACTAAACAAATATAGCCTAGGCGTAAGCGATAAAACAACGTGTGTGTGTAATATGACTATTTTTTTTTTATATATACAATATTATTAATTTATCTACAATTGCAAAAGAATTGCGCCCTAAGATCACACACACACACATTTATATACATCTATAAATACGAAGTACGATACATAACTAAGACTATGACTCAGCATAACTCAGCAAACACAGCGATATAAATCGATATTAATCGATACGGGTAGGTATTTCATTTGGACTGTACTGTACATACCATACATACATAGGAGAGGAGAGGATTAGGTGAGAGGAGAGGGCAGGGTTTCTTTCGTAGGACTTTTCGGGGAGGAAATGCGGACAAGGACTGACTAGTTTTAGACATGCGATGAATGGATCATCAAAAAAATCGAAAAAATCGAAAAAGAAATCGATTGAAAACTGAAATTTAAACAATGAAATTGTTGCGGTCCTCAGTTAAAAATTGCTGCTTAATATTATTGCTTTCCAATTGGCAGACGACGACGACGAATAATCAAAATTAGATGATTTACTATATTTACTTTGCATATTAAACTTTGCATTAATTTAAAGACTGACCTTTAGAAGTTGAGAACTTTTGGAGAGGGGAGAAAGAAGAAAGTAAACCGAGATGGAAACCGCGTGCAATTTGCAACTTGGGATTGATTTGGAGAGAGGGTATTATAAATGGAGGAAAAAGTGACGATCCTTCGGAGAGATCCGTGGTATATAGCCTTAGTTTAAAAATGTTCAGCCTAGCCGGTGGGCATCTTTACATGCCAGAAGAAAGAAGGGGTTACGTTGTGTGCGCGAGTATAGTCGAATTTTATTTTTTATACAAACCTATATTGTAATTACCACTTAGTGTAACTAAGCAGGCGAAAAATTCCTCCATCCCCCCATAAAAGAATCCCCATTGTATTGTATTTTTTTCTTGCTTCTTTTGGCAAACGAAAAGTCTGAAGTGTTGATTAAGTTAATCACCCACGTTTTGATACCAAATTTTCGATTTACCACATATAGCTTATGCACTATAAAAGCAACTGAAATGTAATGGAATAATGAAGAGAATAATGTAATACTGTAATACTTAATTATAAGGAGACCCTCTCTCATCATTAAAAATGCCATATATATAAATAATATATGTATAAAAACGAAAAATGTACCCGAGTGCTGTCCTCTCAGCTCGCCGGCGGCCTTTGTTAACCCGCAATGTCACCTATTTATCTTTTTTTTTGTACGATTATAAATGATTATGTTCAATAAATGTGGAAATGTAAATGTAAATGAAACGAACAGAGAAAAAATGAGAAAAAATCGAATATGAGTCACGTGGAGAGATGATGTCGCAGCTTTGCACCTTAATGTTGTTTACGTAAAATCTTATACTACTAACAGACAACGCAGATAATGATAATAGATCACCGATTACCGATTACCGATCACAGATCACAGATAATCGATCACAAATCCACGATTACCGATTACTGATCACCGATTACCGGTCACAGATCACCGATCATCGATCATCGATCACCGATCATCGATCATTGATAACAGTTCACAGCCCCCAGAGTGTGCATCATGTGAGTACATAGACGCAGGATAACTAAAAACAAATAAAACCAAAACTCAAGCAACTAACTGAGGAGCTAACCAAACTACTAACTAACTAATAGCATATTGATACTCGAAATAGCAGCAGTAAGACCCAAAAAATATATTAAAAAAACCAATTACAGAATACCAGATAACAGATTACCGATTACCGATTACCGTTTAAACAAATACCGATTAATCAATAGTAGGTTCGCCTGTTTAACGTGTGTACTATGACTATGTTTATCCTTTTTTCCTATTCTAGATGTTCCCAAAACAAAAAACCCCAAAATGCATACTGAACCGTATTATCCAATGAACCATTAGCTCCAAGCCACATAAAGCTTAACAATTACAATTTACATTAACAATGACTACAATTACAATTTACAATACGCGATATATAAGAAATAAACTAACTGCAGTAACTACATGGATATACAGTACATACATAAGTCAAATAGCCAATCTGAGGATACAAGAGGACGATGAGGATCGAGGTAATCGGCGTTATATAACCGAGACCCTCAATTCAATCGAATATGCATAGAAATAGAACAGATACCGATACCAGATACCAGATACCAGATACCAGATACAGAAACAGAATCAAAGTCACCAACCAATACAATACCAATATCTCATCTAGTTGCAAACAAAACACTCACACGTACACAGACGCTTACATACTTATAGCGATAGAAGTAAAGCCCATAAATCAAAACCCCAGATAACCCAACCAACCAACCTCCCAAACCAGGTCAAACCCCAGCAGCCATAACCGATCCAAGATCGGGCCCGAAATAGTAACAGTTTTAACCGTTTCCTTTGGCGACTCCAACTCGAACACGAACTCAATGAACTAAATGAACCACAAACAAAAATTTTTAAAATTAATACAAAAAAATGAAACAACAACAAAAAAAAAACAAACGAATACAATAAAACTATTAAGTTTTCCACTCTAGCCTAGTAAGAAATGTACATTTTGTCTCCTGTACGTACACTTGTATATAAGCAAGGTGCCAGCACTAGAACTACTTTTTACCCCCGATACAAAAGTCCACACCCACAGCCGATCAAACCACAAAAATCAGAACACCCCCACATTTTACATATATTTATATATATATGCAAAGCAAAAAGCTAAAGAGAAAAACTAAAAAAAAAAGTTCGAATAATTAATAATTTTTATGTATTATGTATTTGTGTATTAGCAAACCCACAAAACAAAAAACCAATACTAAAATGAAACAAAAAAAAAACAAACAAAAGAAAACAAAAAATCAGAAGTAAAGCCGTACCGTACCGTACCGTTCCGAATAAAAAGTCATTTTCTTTCATCATGAATCATGGATTTCATTAAGATCGGACGGAGGATTAAGAAATTAACAAAAAAAAAAAAAAAATCAATCACAATCCAGACACACTCTCACACTACAGAAGGAAAATGAAGTATTTTCATAAAAATAAAAGAAACCAACTGATATCGTGTTATTATTTAAATAAATAGAATGTATATAAGTGAAAAATTGTACGTGCCGAGTCTCTCTCTCTCTCTTTCTTGCCCCCGTCTTTCCCGGGTTTGGGTTTATGGAAATGGGTTCATTGTTAATCGTTAATCGATTTTATCGATTAGGTTTGAGTCATCAATAATGTGTGTATCTGTGCCGCTGTGTGTGTCTCTCTCTCTCTCTCTACCTCCGGGTTCCATCCAGTTTCGACCCACCTTTCGACTCTGCTTCATCCAAAAACCATCGAGCGTAACCCCAAGCCAGTCAACCCTCAGTGTCCCCGTTGATCATCGGGCCTAACCAAACAAAGATCGCCTTATTAACACACAAGAAACTCCCCACGATCCAGCACTCCACTTCCCGAACTCCCACGATCACCGATAACCGATCACTGATCACCGATAACCGATAGTTGTAACCGTTAACCGTTAACTGTCTGTCAGTCGATAACACAGGCCAGCAGTCCATCGCCATTTTGCATATCCAATTGTGATGGTTCCGCTCCACCACGAATATATCCTTAAACACCACTCGAAAATAAATACCACTCGGTGCTGCGACTGGACGAATGTTCTATCTATATATTTTATAATTTTTGTATGTATTTATCAATGTAATGTTATAATTAATGTCCTTGCCATCACCATAAATACGCCACTCACGAATGTGTAGCATACATTCGCGGGCGGTTATCGCATTCATACAGAACAGATTTATTAAAAAATAAACCCAAATATATAATCAACCTCAGACTCGAGACATTTTTCTCCCCGACACTCATTTCTAGCTTAAGAACGGTTGTTGCCCACACGATCTAGGACCTTTCTTTTTTATAAAACTAAAATCCCACAAGTACAGTCAAGTAAAATTGATTGATTAATTAAAAAAAAAAAATAGCAAAAAAAACCACTACCATTATCCAAATCCAACACTCCACTACCAATTTGCAGGAAACTCGCCCAAGAAACTCTTCTCATGCCAGCTCTGCGGTAAGCTCCTCTGCTCGAAAGCCTCGCTCAAGCGTCACATTGCCGACAAGCATGCGGTGCGTCAAGAGGAGTACCGCTGCGCCATCTGCGAGCGGGTCTACTGTTCGCGCAACTCTCTAATGACGCACATTTACACGTACCACAAGTCCCGGCCCGGAGAAATGGAGATGAAGGACATCAAGCTCTACAACCAATTCAACTCGACAATCTGAGACCACCTTGCCACGCCCTTGCCGGCTTGCCCGAGCAGCGTGCCACATCCACAGACTCCTCAGACTCATCAACAAAATCCACAACAAGCACAACAGTCAACAACAGCGAAAAAAGCCAACTCCATGACCATGACAAACCCGAACTTGAACTTGAACTCGAACTCTAGCCAAGACTTTATGAAACGAGCCCCGATCGTAGCCGATCGGAACGACCAGTACCAGTTAATGATACAACAGCGTCAGATAATGACTCTATATGATTACTACCTCTATCAACGGACGGGACATAGCAGCCAATCTTCGATTGCCACCACGAGCAACTAGAAACTAGCAACTAGGGACCTCTAAACACTAGAACTACAACTAGAACTAGAACTAGAACTAGAACTAGAACTAGAACTCAAACTTAAAGCAATGCCATTCGTAGTGATATATACACACCTTACATACCTATACGAAACTCTATATATTGACGTTTGCGAACAAAATAGTTATAATATACAATCATTATTAAACTGTATTATGCAGAAAAGACATTAGACACATAAGTTAGATATTATGGAGGATAATTTTGAACTTGTTACACATTAGAATTAGATAACCTATACATCGATGTCAAAAACCTAACGTAGACTTGCTGACTTTTCAAAACTCATGCCTATACACATATATGGACCAGTATGGAGATACATATATCAACTGTTTTACACTCTGTGGCCTTCTTTTACCTTATACCTCATACAACGTACTTGTAGTCAATTTTACAATTAGAGCGCTTCTCTTAGCGTTTCTGATAGTTCGGAAACGGACGGACCTCGCACAAGTTGCCTTTTTCTATTAACTATAAATACTGAATACTGAATACTAATTATCTACGTAAACTTCCCACTCGAACTGGACAAACTGAACAGATTACAATGTGCTTTCTTCCACAACAAAACGAATTATATACACATATATATATATACCATATATATTTATATAGAATAATAACTAAAGATGAATAGTTGATAATGGAATTCAAAAAAGAGAAGATAAGAACTCTGAAAACTCGATACTCGATACCAACGCAGGCGTGGCTTGGATAGGCTCGGCTTGACATCATCAATCAACACCTTAGAACATTATTGTCGAGCGGAGATAGTAATCGATAAGCAGGAAGAAATCCAGAATGCTGAATCCAGAAACCAAATTGATGGACATGAGCTGGCTAACTTGATCTCGTCATCCACCAGCTTACTCGCTACCCGCACTCGCTACTCGTTAGTCAGTCAAAGTAGAAGATCACGCGCTTGCCAAAGGTTAGCCCAACACCTTACTACATGGTAGCCAACTATCAAGTATCCAAAAGTATCCGACCATGCGCAGATACGTAGTTAGTCATACATGCTATCTCTCTTTCTCTCTCTCTCATGGCCACTCGTCTCTACCACTCTCTCTCTCTCTATCTCTCCGAGTCTCTCTCGCTCTTTCTATGGCAGCTCGGTTCAATTGGTACTTTGTCTGTACAAATATAACAATATCTTTCTGCTACTCTGATCTATCAACACACTAACGAATAAGGGAGCGACTTCAGCTTCCCGTCACTAGTCACTCGCTACTCTCTACTCGCTATATAACAAAAAAAGAAATATGGGTTACCAGACCGAGCTCCAAAGAAGCGCGTACTCTATCTGAGTCTCCTCCTAATGCCGCCTAATACTCGTATGTATATTGTAACCACATCTGCCTGCTCAAGTGCTCCGAACTCTCGCCTCCCCTCCTTTTCACTCTCTCTCTCTCTCTGTCTCTTACTCGTCTCGCTTCCACTTTCTACTAGACCGCCGTAGTAAGCTACCACTCTCATGTACAATAAAAAAAAAAACCATCTGCGACCTGTAAGTACGCCTCACTCGCTACCGTAGTCGCTCTATTTCTTACTACCGTTACTCGCTGACACATCTAACTACTATACTACTATACTACTATACTACTAATCTGCAAACTAATGGCTACTATCTTTCCTTCTTTCTTTCTTCTGTCGCTCTCTCTCTATCACATTCTATCACACTCTATCTGATCTATGCTGTACTAACCGTAGTGATCAAATTTCGGCGATCTTGCTACTTTCCCGATCGACTTGGAATTTGGAAACTAACGGGAATATCACTAATAGAGGATACTTTACTCAACCTAGTAGATTTATTAGAGTCGGATGATGAAGTCTGACTAACATATTTGTACTCTCAGTTTCTCAACTCCTAGCTCCTCCACTGTTCATCTCGATCTTGATCTCGATCCTGTGCTCCTCTCTCGCCGCGTTGTTCTGGCATCTGCGTTTCCAGTATCCCCCCAGTATCGTTGTCTCTTCCCTCTGTCTCTTTCCACTCTCTCTGTCTCATCACCACTGTTCCCGCTCTGATGCAACTGTATAAAATAAGCAAGAGTCTTACCCACATATGTAAAAAGATTACAACTTTCAACTATAAATATCATAAATAGAACTACATACCTTATTTATACATAATGGAAAACGAACGCTGCAACTACTACAATAGATCTACATAAATATAGAACTCAGTCTACTCAATTATTCACAATATTTCGTTTTTGGTAAGTTTGCGTCGTCGTAGGGCCACGACAACTCGAATCCAGTCTCGCCACGCTTCCACCTTGAAACGCTCAAAGCAATTCGAGGGCCCACAACTTACTAATTGCAATCATAGCTTATCATTTGCCTAACTTACCTTACCAACTTACCACCTTACCAACTTACCACCTTAACGCTTTAGTTCTGTTCGATTTCCACCAACCTAATTTCATCACAAAAGAAAAGCAAACAAACCTCTAAACCTAATCAAAAGGAAAATGCCTAACCGACGAAACCAAATAACCAAACCAATCAACCAACCAACCAACCAAAACGATCAAATTAAATGACACATCTGAAAGCCATATTCGAAATGCGATTAGCTTCTAATTTAGTCTAATGTTTATTGCTTTACTTTTGATTCTTTGCTCTCGTTAGTCTCTTTTTCTTGCTCTCGCTCTCGCTCTCGCTGCATGCCACTCGCTTACCTCACTCGCTCGCTTAAACTCACTCGCTGCTTGCTTGCTTCCGCTTCCGGCTCATCCTTGCTTGCTACCTACCTACCATCCTACCCAGCATTATCATTTCCATTTCCTCAACAACACACTCTCACCCATTTTGACTCATTAAAACCCACTTTCGTGTTGTGATTTTGCATGTGCACTGTTTTATTATTTTTGGTTGTAGTGTAACTCGTAACTACTGTAACTCGTCCGTACCTTTTATGTATATATGTACAATCGGTTGTTAAATAGCTTAATTTCCCCCTACTTAATACGCCTTACGAACTATACCATAATATAGTCACAAGTGTACAGTGTACAGTGTACAGAATATCAATCGGAAACGATTGCTTCCGTTTTCAGACCGCCGTGTGGCGAGTAACTATCACTCGCTATTCGCTGCTCGGTGGAATGAAACTTTAGTAACTCTAGTAGGAAAGAAGTTAGACGCCTTCTCTGCCATAACTCCACACATCTGCATATATACAAAATATAACATTATTTAGATCAAGTCAAAATCAAGATACCGAAAGTTAGTTTGATTTTGAAATTCTATCAGCCCATGCCATGCATTTACCTCTATCTTTATATATATATACACCAAACCAAAAGAATAATAATAATTATATTAAAATATTAAACTTAATAACGCTTTACTCTCTACTCTCTACGCTAGTCACTTAAATATATATATATATATCAAGTTTTAAGCTCAGGAAGTTAATAATTAATTAGTGCTATAATAGAGCATTCAAGCATCGTATTTTGATTTCAACCTCAATTCCTAAAGCCTACAAATCCTTGTTAATCCTTGTAATTTTGAACCTGTTGACTTGCACTCTTAATTTCCATATATTCCATTTAAGAATTAATCAGAATAAAAAAAAAGCAAACATATAAATATATATATATTTTTTCTCAAATATCAAATATTACTTAGTGAGTAAATCTTTGAGATTTTTTCACTATTCTAAGCCACCCAACCACCCACTTTCTACACCGAAAACACACAAAGATCCCTTTCCTCGAAACTGAGAAATATTCTGAGACAACGATTTTTAATGTATTCTTTTGTTATTGTTTTTGAATCCTGTGCAGGACCGCACAGCATCACCCGCTCCGCAGCCACCTCGCCCACCAGCTCCGTCTCGTCACCGCCCTCGCCGCCCACGACCTTGACCTCGCCCACCAGCTCGCTGAATGGCAGCCTGGCCGCCGCCGTCTACAATCTGCACAGCCACGCCCATGCCGTTGTCCTGAAGCACGCCACCTCGCCCCCGCGTCCTGGCAGCGTGGGGAGCAGCCTGGGCAGCAATCTCTGCACCTCGTCCTCGTCCGCCTCCTCGAGCAGCAACGGCAGCAACAACAACCTCATCTCCAGCAGCAGCAACGCCAACAGCAGCAACAACAACAACAACATCAATAGCAGTGACAGCCTTAGCAATAGCAACAACAATAACAACAATAATAATAACAGCAACAACGGCGGCAGCCCGCCCGGAGCCGGTGGCGCCCCCCAATTGCCGCTGCGCATGCCACCACCCACCAGTGGGGGGATCAACGAGCCGCAGGAGTGCCCCTACTGCCGCAGGACCTTCTCATGCTACTACTCGCTGAAGCGGCACTTCCAGGACAAGCACGAGCAGTCCGATACCCTGTACGTGTGCGAGTTCTGCCACCGCCGCTACCGCACCAAGAACTCACTGACGACACACAAGAGCTTGCAACATCGCGGATCCAGTGGCATGCTGAAGCGCCTGCTCAAGACCTCGGCCATCAAGCACGGCCTGGTGGGGCATGCCGGCGGTCATGGGGCGCACGCAGGTCATGGGGGTCACGGGGTCCATCCCCACACGCATCCCCACCACCATGCGCTCTCCCATCCGCGCCCCAGCCTGTTCGACTTCACCAGCGAGCTGGGTCAGCCGCCGCCGGGCATTCAATAGGAGCTAAGTTGGCGGGCCATCTTTTAAAATTATTTAACTAAAACGATAATAATAATACTAATTAATAATATACCACATACACAAACTCAGACCAGCTACACACACTTTGCCCAAAAAAAAGAAAAGAAAATTGTTTTTCGCAAGAAAGAAAACCGAAAGGAGGCAGAAACCGAAATGGTTTTGATTTTTTTTTCAAACGGCCTCCTCTCGAAGAGCCTCTATATTATCTAGGATTCTAGTTTTTAAATAAGCTTAATTAATTACGAAAGCCTTCTATATAATTTCTACATATATATAAAACAAACATAATGTATGGCATCATTTTTTTTTTGTTTTTTTTTTTCTATATTAATAATTTTAGTTTAGTTTATATAATTTTTTGTGCTGCTCTCAGCTACTTAGTAGTGGAAGCAATTACGCTGCTTCATGTGCAATACCTCAAGGATCGTGTAAATACTTTCGATAAATCATAAAAAAGAAAACAAAACAAATACAAAAGATTAAAATAAAAAATATATACCTCTTGGAAGCTGCACAACAAAAGAAAAAAAAAAAGAAAAAAACGCGGCCAACAAAAAAAAATCAAGCGTGAAGTTGCGTTTTTTAACAATTAAAATACTTATTAGTGTTTAGAGTTATGTTTTTAAATCTTTAACATTTAATATTAAACATTTAACAAAAGAAATCAATTCAAAACATGGGAAGAGAACGAAGGACTAGAACACACACCCATATACACTCTCACACACACACAGACCATACAAGCTTACACTCAGAGAAACCAGAGAATGAAAGTAAAAGTGTTTGATTTGATGTCAAGGAGGTGCATTTTTTGGTACATATCAAAACTGAATCTGAATCTGAATCTTTAGCAAGAACAAAAAAAAAACCACCCTCTGACTAAAAATCACACTTAATGGTTTTTATTTTTTAACACAACAAAATGTTCTTCACAAAATATTAAAGAATAAATATGAGAAACGATGGTGACGATGGCCTAAGAGCCAGGATTTTAAAGTTTAAGGATGTGTGTATTTTTTTTTCGAAGGAAACTAATTGTAAATGTAGGACAGTTATAAGATTAAATATTAAGATAAATACAAAAACAAAAAGCTAATGTTAAACATATATAAAAAAGAAGAAAGTGAACAAGAGAGAAAGCAAACAAACAAACAAACAAAAAACAAAAGTAAAACGTTATCAGGGATACAAAATATCAAGTATGTCGTAGCAAAAGTCCTTTTTTTCTACTTATACAAATACAAATACAAATAATAATAAAAAAAAACAAATACACAATTAAATATATATGTGTATATATATAGATATATATTTATATATATATATATATATTTAGAGGACGAATCAAGTAAAGGATATTGAAAGGATTTTGTAAATGCGTACACGCATCAAAAATAATATTAAAACGTCTATGTATACATGCATGTATATACTTTACACCATTTACCATATATATATCATAATATATATACATTTATATATATACAATATATATATATATATATATAAATATATTTCTATCTATATATATATATATAGGATATATAGGATTTACCACGCACAGGGAGTAAAAGGGACAAAGTTATAGAAAGAAAGAGAGCTGCAAATCAAGGATGAAAAGCATTTAAAAAAAAACAAAAAAAAGCCGCAAAGTAACTCAGTGATTTTTTCCACCAGCGAAGTACAAATGTTCTGAAATTAAATTTTATTGAAAACAAAACAAAACAAAAACTAAGAACTATAAAAAAATTTAAAGTAAAGTTAGAAATGCGAGTAAATCCAAGACGAAGCAGTTTGTAACATCAGAACTTTTTTTAAAATTGTAAATAATTACAAAGTCTCAGGGGAGCTAAGCAGCTAAATACAATATATATAAATCTATTTATATATATATATCCTTAAAAATATATATGAAAAAAGTTCAGGGTAAAAAGAAACTGCCCCCAAAAAACAAACAAAACTCCAAGTGCAAAAGTAAAACAAAAAAAAGTCGAACAATGTGTATCAATTCATGTCTCAGGAATTTCTTAAAATTAAAAACTAAAGGACATCTTCCACTCAAAAAGTAAAAAATAAAAACTGGGCATATCAGATCGAACTCTTTATCATCAAAAGTGCGAGTTTTTCTTGTCGATTTCTTGTCATTCGAAACAAAATAGATATATACGAGTACGAGTAAAAAACAAAAGATAGATCAGCCGTAGGTATAGGATTATTAGTATTCTTTGTGCCATGCTAACCATGGGATTGGTGTAGGAGAAAAAAGGATAAGAATAATATGAGAAGGATAACCAGGATAAACCGTATAAGCAAAAGTTCCATCCTTCAGCAAATCCATAATATATAAATTGTAATTTATTCAATCTTATGGATACTTTTGCAACGGATCGGCAGGATATATATTCTTTTTTTTTTTTTGAAGCAAGGGATAATTGGATGGAGGAGCTATAGTGTCCTAGGATTCTCTATATTTTCATGGCATAGATTTTTTTTTATATATTTAAATATACATATTATTATATATTTAATCCAGTTTCACAAACACACACATACAAATCCACACATATTTATGATTTTTTTGTACAATTTTCGTTTTTAGTTTTTAAAAACTTATGCATATATATTAATATTAATACATATACTTTATATTATACATATTATCTATAATTTTTGAAACGAAATTAAAGAAAAACTTGACTCTTTGTGTATTTTAAGTAATAATCCGATTTATAATTATTATTTTTGGAACAAACAAAAAAAAAACAAAAAATATGAGACAAAAACGAAAAATAATGCAAATGCAAAAACAAACTGTGATCTTACGAAAAAAATCTTTAACAAAGTGAAAATTTTCATTTTCCTTGTACGAAATTCCGTTTTGGCTGTTTATTTTTTTTATTAAATATATATATTATATATTAATTTTTTGTAACTTATATGTTATCTCAAACGAGCTGATTTATAATTGAAATCTCTCGCAAAATTTATGTTTAGGAAAAAAGAGAAAAAAACTGTGAATGCGAACTTTTGTATTATTTTTTGTGCACCTCTAATATACACCTATTGTTTATTGTATCGATTTAAAAAAAAAAACAAAAACATTTAAAAAACCATATTCAAAATTATATGTTTTGGCCTTATGTTACACACACACACACACAGAATAAACCAATAATAATTTCAAAAACAAAACAAAATTGTACACTCTTGGACTCTTGGTTATATTTTCAACATTCTACATTCTAGATTCTAATTTTTATTTAGTTTTTAAACAAGAAACGAAAACAAACAAAAAGTGTCAATGAAAAACTCAGGGAAACTGCTCAGGAAACTCTAACTTGTAAGAGAAAGTGTCCAAAATGTCCCGAAAATGGAAAAAGAAAGGGGAAGAAACCGCCCCGCCCACCTCAACCTCAAACATATATATCCGAATCCGAATCTGAATCGTATTTGGAAAATATGGAACTCTAGCATGGCCAAAATAAACTCAAAAAAGGAGAAGCGTTTAATTCGTACCATTAATAAGAAGATTTTGAATCATATTAATGTAGTTGATAGCTCTAAACTTCATATAAAGATATATTCTTAGAAACCTAGAGTCGTATATGTATTTGACGCACTTTGACCCCCGACCCTGTCGTCCCTGCCACCAAAAAAAAAAATATATAAATATTATATATATTATCATCTGTTTGTATCTGAATGATCGAGGAAAAAATTAATTGAATGATGAAAATGCAACGCATATCACATGAGAAGGGAAATTATAACAAAAATTCGGACAAAACAATTAGATAATTGAAAATTATTAGTCAAAATTATTAATTATATTATACAACAAAAACAAAAATACATATGCTATACAACATATATATATATGTGAAATCTTGATGTGTACAGGCATATATGTATGTGTAAATATAACAAAAAAAAAAAGCCAAAAACTCAAAACTTTAAAACAAAACAAAAAAAAAATACATTTCGGAACTATGCTGTTTATTAATTTAACTTTTCGGTATTTAAAACAAAAAAAATCTGTGATTAACTACAAAAAATTTAAATTTTAAAAATTAATTGTATAGCGATAACGATGTTTATACTTTATTGCCAAAACAACAAACAAAAATACGAAAATGTTTTTTGGATTTTATCAAAAATAGTCAAAATGTATATGCGGTTGCATTTTCCAAAAGAATACTTTCGGCTATACAATATATATATATATAAATATATATAATTTACCCAAAATATTTACGAAGACGGATGCAGATAACGGTAAAGATAAAGATACAGATACACATCCCTCGTCAGAATAATCATTTCAAGGATTCGAAACCCAAAAACGAGTCCTGGCACATGCAATTAGTTGTACTTGAAGATGGGAACCTGATCGAGAGAAACATTATGAAATATAACTAATTTTTTTTTTTTTTGGTAGGTTTTACTAGACATAATATATATATATATATATCTGTAATTTCGAACACTTTTAAAGTCCGAATTTATTAAAAAATCGAAAGAATTGAAGGAGAATTGTCAGTGAAAGTCAAAAAGCAAAGATTAAAAGTTAGTAAATAAATTGCACAAGTAACGAGACGAGAAACGAACCGATTTCATGTATACAAACTAATTGTACATTTTTTTTATTACTACACTATTAAAAAAAAAGAAAAGCACAAAACAAGAAAGAATCAAACGAAGCATAAAAAAACAAACTTTAGACGATAGTTGTGACTCAAATACGTCGTCGTACCACAAAAAACATTTATTAAAAATAAAAATTCAAATAAAAAATACAAAATCCAAAATAGAAAACAAAGATTGCAGTCGAGTCGAAGGAAAGATGCAAAGATACAAAGAGAGATGTTTATCAACGGATTGCATTGTGCATGCCAAGTGTTTCGACCACGTTAACGACGTTGGCCAACAGACACGCATCAAACATAAATATATATAAATAATATAATTACATGTATACAAAAAGAAAACACTAATTATTAATAAAAATTTAAAAACAAAAACCTCTGCTTGTTGAAGTCTTTTAAAAGGGGATTTCAGGTTTGATTTTGTGGCTGAAATAGTGAAGGAAATAACGTATTTTTAAATCTCTTCTTGTGAAATCTTATATTCTAGCAAAAATTCTCTCATTTTTATCCAAGAATCAAGAATTAAGAGAGCTTTTAAGAGGGAAATACATTTTAAAAAAAGCAAAATCGGGTTCCTCCTTGTTTAGGTTTCAATATTATGATTTTTTTGTCTAAAATAGTGGAAGCTTATTCTGCTCTTATTTTCTAGTACTTATATATTAAGCATGGGTTCTATTTCATAAATCTATATAAAAATCAAAAAGCAATATCCAAGATAAACCCAAAAAGAATATTTATAAAGTAACTTAACAAAAAATGGTTAAACTGGGCAACGATTAGAGAAGTGTGAAACATTGTTCACTAAAATTCATGGTTCTACTAAAATATTCTCCTAAAGGATGATTCATACTTGATTAGTTTTTGTTTTCTTTTTAGTTTTATACTATTTAAAGCCCCCATCTAACCAAATAAGCTTTTGGCGCCTATCGATAAATTGTATATGTCAATGAATAGATGCCCCCCTTAACCTCGTTCGAGTTGGCAGTCCCAGTAACCGTATATCGATAGTTATACACGACTATCGATATCCGCCGATGGTGGGCGTATGGGGAGAAAAATAGAAAAATAGTAAACATTGAAGACAAGTGGATCTTTCGAAGGTTACCCGCTGCCCTCCGGCCGTTAAAGTTAAGCAGAAATGACGGATGCACCGCCCAAAGAACCCACATTCCTCCCCCGCGTCAACAGGATTCCAAAGAGCGGCGCCGCAGCCAGAGCCGCACAGAATAATGCACCCGCTCCCTCCGGCAATCCGTTCGTGGCCACATCCTCCGGCAATCCGTTCGAAACGGACGAGGAAGAGGAGCTGCAGGAGATCTTCAGCAGGCACAAGATGCTGCTCCGCATACCCCCCGATGCCAACGGCGAGCTGATGCACCTGACCGTCTCCAAGAACTGGTTATTCTGCATCATAGGCAACGCGGAGAGGACGACGTTGCTGAGGTTCTTCCTGCCCAGAGCCATTCCACCCGGTGGTATGTTACTTACCTTTAATCCAGCTTCGAATCCTCTTTAATTTGTTAATCTTCCTCCCGCAGAGATCGTTCTGGACAAGTATCTCTCCGGCACTGGCTACAAGATCACCCGCATTTTCTTGGATCCCACGGGGCATCACCTGATTGTCTCGCTGGTGCCGAAATCGGCGGTCTCCGGTGTCTCACCCGACTTCCTGTATGTCCACTGCACCCAGACGCCGCAGGCCCAGACTTTGAAGGTGCGGCGGATCGAGAAGTTCAAGGATCACGAGATAACATCGGTGGCTTTCAATCCATACCATGGCAACGAGAACTCCACGGGCTCCATACTGCTGGGCACAAGTCGTGGCCTGATCTTTGAGACCGAATTGAGTCCCGCCGCCGAAGGACACATACCAAAGAAGCAGGTCTACGACCTGGGATTGGGACGACCCAAATATCCCATCACAGGACTGAGACTGCTGTGTGTGGCTATCAGTAGTCGGTACATGGTGGTGGTAACCAGTCCAGAGTGCATATACTCCTTCCAGGAGACCCTGCGGCCCGACGAACGTTCCCTCAACTCGATTTTCACAAACTACGTAAGCGGCGTCCAGGAGCCGCACTGCGAGGAGAGGAAAACGGACTTGAACTACTCCCAGTTGAGGTTTTATGCCACGCCCCAGAGCAAGTACCCCAAGCAGTGGGCGTGGCTTTGCGGAGCCGGGATTCGGGTGGGGGAACTGTCGGTGGAACCGAATAGCGGGGCCACCCTGATAGGAGACACCCTGATCTCGCTCGACTTTGAGAATCGTACGCATCTCTCCTACGAGGAGCGACGCTTGAGTATCCCAAAGGCCTTTGTTCTCACCGAGTTCCATGCCGTGCTCCTCTATGCGGACCACGTTCGGGCCATCTGTCTGCTGAACCAGGAGCTGGTCTACAAGGAGTCCTTCGACGAGGCGGAAACGGGAAGGCCCGTGAACATCGAGAGGGATGAGATTACGGGTTCCATCTACGTGTACACCACCAAGTCGCTCTTCAACCTGAAGGTGACCAGCGAGGAGAGGAACATCTGGCAGATCTACCTTGAGAAAGGACAATACGAACGCGCCATGGCCCTGGCCGCCGGGAATCCGGAGCACTTGCAGGTGGTTCTGGGACGACGGGCAGAGGCTGCCTTTGAGGAGGGCTCCCACGAGGTGGCGGCCAACCTGTACGCCGAGACGGACCATCCCTTCGAGTCGGTGTGCCTCATGTTTATGGTCTTGCCCGACAAGCGGCCCATCATAAACTACGTAAAGAAGCGCCTGCGAAAGCTGACCACCGGGAGGCCCCTGGACTTGGCCACTGTGGACGAGGAGCATGCCAATGCCGTCAAGGCCATGGTGTTGTGGCTCATCGACCTCTACCTGATCCAAATTAATATGCCCGACCAGGACACCGAATGGCGGCAAACGTGGCAGTCCGAGTACGACGAGTTCATGGCGGATCCTCATGTCCTGGCCTTCACCCTGCGCAGCAGCGACGATGTCCAGGAGCTGATAGCCCAGCACGCAGATCCCACGAACATGGCCAAGTTCGCCATTGCCATTGGGGACTACGAGCAGGTAGTCACTCAGCAGCTGAAGGCCGAGAACTATTCCGGAGCGCTCCAGACCCTGGCCCAGCAAAGGAAACCGGAGCTCTTCTACAAATACATTCCTCTGCTGATGGGAGAGTTGCCCAAGGCCACGGTGGACACATTGATGGCGCAGGGATCGCGCCTGGAACTGGAGAAGCTGGTGCCGGCGATGGTGGCGATCCAAACCAAGGAGCATCGGGACCAGACCATGCGCTATCTGGAGTTTGCCATTTACCAGCTGAATACCACCTACGATGCCGTTCACAACATCCTGCTCCACCTGTACGCGGAGCACCAGCCGAAGCAGCTAATGAAGTACCTGGAGATCCAGGGACGTGACGAAACCCTCGTCCACTACAACATCAAGTACGCTCTTAAGGTCTGCACGGATCTGGATGTGAAGGAGGCGTGCGTCTTTCTGCAGTGCCTCCTCAATATGTGGGACTCGGCGGTGCAACTGGCCTTGACCTTTGACATTAAACTGGCCAAGGAAACGGCTTCCAGGCCATCGGATGTCCAGTTGAGGCGGCGGCTTTGGCTGAGAATAGGTAGCTATTTCCCAATAAATCCTTTTTGGTCTGAAACTAAAACTTCCTTGGTTTTCAGCCTACCACGACATCAAGGGCACCGACGATGTAAAGAAGGCCTTGAATCTGCTCAAGGAGTGTGATCTTCTCCGCATTGAGGATCTGTTGCCATTTTTTGCCGATTTCGAGAAAATCGACAACTTCAAGGATCCCATTTGCGAGGCTTTGGAGGCGAGTTACATTCTAAACTTGAAAGGGAAAGCTTTACGTTCTTTTTCCTTTGTAGAAATACAATAAAAGCATCCAGGAACTGCAACATGAAATGGACGAGACGCGGAAGCAAAACGATCGCGTGGAAAAGGAGCTGCAGAAACTGCGGGAACACAAAATCATCTTCACCACCGAGGACAACTGCTCCCTCTGCAACATGATGGCGCTGGCCAAGCCGTTCTTTGCCTTCATGTGTGGCCACAAGTTCCACAACGACTGCCTGGAGAAGCAGGTAGTGCCTATGCTCACCAAGGAACGCAGCCGGGAGCTTGCTGTCCTGAAGCAGCAGCTGGAGGCGGAGGTTCAGGCCCAGCAGCCGGCCGCTGGTGCCTCCAAGCAGCCATCGGTGGAGATGCAACGGAAACTGACCACGATCAAAACCCAAATCGAGGATATCCTGGCCGCCGATTGCCTGTTCTGCGGCCTCTATATCGAAATCATCGATCAGCCTCTCGTCGACGATTGGGATCAGGTGAACGTCGAGTGGGAATAGCTGTGATTCCTCCCCTTCTTTTTCATAGCAATACCCACGTACTTATAGACGAATATTTATTAATAAACTTATACAAATCACAAGAAAATTTTAATTTCAAGTCACAGGTTTCTGGTGGATTGACTCCGTGCGAGGACTCGACCGGTCAATCGATAATCTGCATTCGCAGTTCGTTCGTCACGAACGACATGACCGTATTGAGCACTGCTTGTTGAATGGAGACGTTCTGGATGATTAGTGGCAGTAGCATTACCACATCGGTAGGATGGATCTCAGACACGGCCTTGGTGACGTGATTTACCAGCTGCTCCTTTTGAACGTCGCTTAAATCGTTCATTAGAACCTCACCCAGGGGGCGGAAGGATCCTGAAAAAAAAAATCGGATATATGATTAATATATGACATATAATTAAAAGGATGCAGTGGGGAAGAGAAAATTAAAACAGGATTTCAGGGATTATGAATATTTTCAATTTAACGTAGAATTAGGGGTATATCTTGGCCAATTCTCATCCGATTCTTGAGCGGAATACATCAAATGATTTGTGGATCGATTTCCTGTCAAACTGCATCCAAACCTCGGATCGAAATATTTTTTTCGATTTTTTCAAATTCTTCTGATGGATCCCCTTGAAAAATGTGAAAATCGAGAAAAATCACTTTTCGCTCCTTTCGAAGGCCATATCTTTGTCAGTTTTCATCCGATCTTTAAACAAAGTATAGATTTGGAATCTAGGATCAATTCCCTATAAATCTGCATCAAAATCCTGGCACAAAATATTTTTTCGATTTTTTTCAAATTTTTCTGATGGATCCCCTTGAAAAATGTGAAAATCGAGAAAAATCACTTTTTTCTGCTTTCGATGGCCATATCTTTGGCAGTTTTTATCCGATCCTTGAACAAAGTATAGATTTGGAATCTTTATTCAATTTCCTATAAATCTGCATCAAAATCCTGACACAAAATATTTTTTCGATTTTTTTCAAATTTTTCTGATGGAACCCCTTGAAAAATGTGAAAATCGAGAAAAATCACTTTTCGCTCCTTTCGAAGGCCATATCTTTGGCAGTTTTCATCCGATCCTTGAACAAAGTATAGATTTGGAATCTAGGATCAATTCCCTATAAATCTGGATCAAAATCCTGGCACATAATATTTTTTCGAATTTTTTCAAATTTTTTCTTGGCCAACTGCCTTAAAAATGTTGATTTTCCGATATGTCGCACTGGAAAGGCTATATCTTTGCCAATTCTCATCCGATTCTTAAGCGGAATACCTCAAATGATTTTTGAAACGATTCCCTTCAATTCTGCATAAAAATCTCAAAGCAAAATATTTTTTCGAATTTTTCCAATTTTTTCCTGGGCAACTCCCTCAAAAAATGTGGATTTTCCGATATGTCGCACTGGAGAGGCTATATCTTGGCCTTCTCATTCGATTATTAAGCGGATTACTGCAAATTATTGGTGAAATGATTCTCCATGATTCTGCGTTAAAATATTGCTGATAAAGGGCGAAAACGTGAACCTATGGAATGCAGAGTTGATGGACCTTGATGGAGAGAAAAGCAGGAGGAATGAAATGATCACCGGAAGGAGGTCTCGACTTACCGCTGGTCATCTTGTAGGCGGCAATACCACCAGCTGCTCCGCCCAGAGCCAGGCCAACGGGACCTAGAAGCATGCCACCAGCGAAGGAGCAGGCGGCGCAAATGGCGGCTCCCTTCCCGGACTGCTTTACGGCCACCCGGACATTTCGCTCGTCGGATATAAGGGCCATCGCCTCCATCAGTTCCCGGGTATCAATTGGCATCTTTGACCTTTGTTTGTATTATGTTGTTGCTACGTGGTATATTCTTGTTGGCTGGGAATTTCGTAATGTGACGCGAACTTGTTGGACTTTGAAGCTCAATCGGCGTATAAAAATAAGTGTCATGCTAGTCCGAGTATGAAAGTTGTAATGCTTTCACAAAAGGAAACAATCGACACTATATATAGAGCCAACTTAGGTGCGCAGTTTTTAAATAAAACATCAAAATAGATAATTATAAATAAAACTTTGAGCGGGAGACGCAATTTTTGTTTATTTGTTGCAAATTTTAAGAAAAGTGTGACCAGTAAGGTGGAAATAAAAAGACATTACTTTTGGGACACTATGTAAGAGGGTTTAATTTTATGAAAGCAGCTTAAATATTTAATTTTTTGAATAACACAAAGGCTGTTAATCCATTTAATTTCATATATTTACTCATTAATAGCATTTTAATTAAATTCTTTAACCTTAAACAAAATTAAATGGTTAAAGAAAGTTCAAAGTATATGTTTCAAGTAATCGTCTTTAACTAAAAATAAATTTAAAAGGCCTGATTAAATAGATAAGATAAAGATTAGAATGATATAAATATGATTCAATATAATTTGAAAAGCCAGCAGTTAAAAAGTGTGGCCAAAGACACAAGCTTTTTTTGTTATTTCCATCAGAGAGCGTAACGGTCATATCTTCGCCTGGGATGTGCGCAAATCATTTAAATGAAAAAGGAAGTCTGATTCCTGACCTTCTGTTTGTTTATACGCGACCAAAGCACTAATTATTTATAAAATAAAGTCTGCTTTAATTGTCAACGCAGTTGGGTGGCCAGCGGTTAAGCCAAAACAATGTTTTGCCGCAAATATGTAAGTCGTACGCGCATCTTTGTTTTTTTTCTGTGCTTTGTGTTTGTGTGAGTGTTCAGAGCGTTAAGAGCTTTTATTGTTTTTATTTTTAATAAATAAAAAGAAAAAATACTTATCTCCAAAACGTGAAAAGAACATATTGTAAAGTAATGAATGCCGCTGTGGGTGGAGCCATCAATTTAACACCCACTGGCCGTGGAGGCTTTCCAATTAATCTTTTTATTGGCCTTTTACCACATTCAACTTGTTGATTCCTCGTTAATTAATTGCCGAATTAGCAAGTTTCGGGCCGCTAAAAACCGTAATCCATACCCCCGATAGACAGCGAGGAGGGTGACCGTAGGGGAGGAGGTTTACGGGCGCGTCATAACACTTTCCGTAATTGCCGACTACGGCCAAGCCCTCTTAGCCGTCTAATTTGTTGGGTAAACACGAGCTGAGCCAATATTTGCATATGTCGGTACTTAGGCACCCCCTATCTGGCGGGGAACCTCTTCTCCACGAAGCTAAAATATTTTTCTGTCTTTCAGGGCGCCGCCTGGCTTCTGATACCGCTTCTGCTGCTGGCAAGTCCGATTAAAGCCAGGCCAGAGCAGGGAAACCAGCAGGTGGCAGCCTCGGAGGACTCTACATTGCCAGGTCCAGAGCCGGCGGAGGAAATTGCGGTCAGCAGCTCCGAAAACTCGAGATTCCCCACCACAGAGAGCAGCGGGATCAGCCCAACGGCAGCGGCTACAAGCCTGGAGCCAACCTCCAGCACCACCACCTCTGGCACCACCACGAGCAGCAGCAGCACCTCCACCACCACTACCACCACAACACCCAGTCCCACCTCTACCACTTCGGCGGAGCCAGAACCACCCGCTGCTCCGGAGGTGCCCGAGTATCTGAAGCACTGCTTCCATGCGGAGGAGTCGCTGTGCCAGGAAAGCAACAACAAGGAGGATGAGGCCCGCCAGGACGATGACCAGGCGGCGGAGCAGTCACAGAACTCCCTCAACACGTGCCACTGCAAGGAGCATCCGACGAAACCCAACTCCTGGTACTGCTGCAACATCACGCAGATGACCATGATCTCCAGCTGCGCCTCCAAGTCCAAGTGGACCAACCTGCACGTCCACAACATGACCGTGGAGAGCATGGACCTGTCCAATCCCATCTTTCGCTCCCTCCAGTCGCTGGCCATCACCGACGGCAATATAACGCGGCTGCTGGGCGCCTTTCCCCGAATGTCGGCCCTCAAGTGCCTGAACATCTCGAACAACAACATCACCGACATACCGGCGCGGGCGGTGAAGGATGTGCCTCACCTGGAGTTCTTCGGGATGTCCCACAACAATCTCTCAGTTGTGCCGCATCGCAACCAGAACAAGAACATCACCCTGGACATCAGGTGAGCTATAAAAGGGCTATAAAAGGCGAGAGTTTCCTAAGTTTTTCGATCTCTTTTTTCAGTGGCAACATGCGGATGCTGTGCAATCCTCTGAACGAACTGATCTATAATGAGTCCATAAACTTTGTGAATCCCGAGCACTCTTACTGTCAGTACAACGCCACGCGACAGTGGTTCCAGTCTACGGACAAGGTGTCTGTGGAGCAGCTGGAAAACCGGAAACGTTGCGTTACCAACTGTCCAATCATACCGAATCATGGGCAGTGCCGGTGCAAGCTGGAGAACATCATGATTATCCAGGACAATCAGTCGAAGCCGCAGTGCCATGTGGACTGCTCGAACCTGCAGCTGGTGGAGCTGCCGCAGCGCCTGCCGGACAACACCTTCGTGCTGAACATCACCAACAACCGGATCACCAGCCTGGGCGACCACTTCCAGACCAATCCGACCTATCACAACATCAACCGCCTGGTGGCCGACAACAACCAGATCTCCTCGATGTACGAGTTCGAGGGCACCAAGTTCATCGAGACCTTCCAGCGCATATACATGCGAAACAACTCACTGAGCAAGGTGAGCACGATAGTCTCTAATCGTTCATGGATTCCCCCTGAATGACCTATGCTTTCTAGATCCCGGAGTACTTCCTCAACAACGCCCTGATGGATTCGGGCCTGGGCCGGCGCATCTACTTGGCGGGCAATCGCTTGCAGTGCGACTGCAATTCGGCCAAGACGCTCCAGAACTGGCTGAAGGAGCGCAGCTCGGACATACCCGACTACATGGAGATCCGGTGCCGGAACATACCCCAGAGTGTCATTGAGCTGCAGGAGGCCAAGCTGTGCCAATCCCCTCCAGACTGGACGGACTACATCTACTATCTGATCGCGGCCGAGGTCATCCTGCTGCTGGCCCTCATCGCCAAGGTCTCCTACGACTACTGGGTCTTCAAGACGTCCGGCTATCTGCCCTGGCCGGCGAGCAAGATGCCCAAGCTACCCTGCGACTGGCTCTGCGAATCCTAAAATCTGTTTTTAGATATCCAAAATGAGAGAGATAGAGCTTAGGGTGGTTAAGGTGGGTGAGTGGGAACAAGCGATGGACCGTGACACTTTCACATGACAGATGGCAATATCCTTGCTATATCTTCCGGTAGCGGATCAATGTGCCTTATTCAGACGATTTTTTTTTGGCTTTTAGTCGTTTAGTATTAAGAACCGAATGCATATATATATTGTTTTGATGTTGTCGGTGCATCTGGAATTATACAGACTTGATTTTATATTAAATAGGTAGAAAATGTACGATTGTAATTGGCTAGATGTGTAATATAATGGTTTCTTGACAATTCATTAAGCTCGAAATAAAGATTCTAACCTTATTGGAAGTGTCCTTTAACCTTTACTACAAGAAAACAGCCAGTCTTTTGTGTTTCCATTTTACGAATGATATTTATTGTTGTGGTTTGTTGTGATTCAAATAGAATAATTATTATTAAGAAAAAAATACGCATTTCTAACTCTGTGGATGCTGCGAGGCGGCATCCTTCTGCCCACTGGCAGGATAATGGATCGTGACTCCTAGCCGATTTTTAGCTACACTTAATAAGTATATCATTGTGTGTGAGTGAATGGGGTGTGATTTGGTGTGTGTTTGTGTTAAAGGGTTAGTGTATCCTGTATCCTGTAAGTGTGTGCCTTATAAGGATTATAGTTAGGTGTGTACGATGCACATTCAAGGACATTGTTTAACTTTATACTTAATAGCTTGAGTTGGTATTCTTTCAATTATTCGTTTTTTTAGGCACCCTTCGCACTCGCTTAGTGTTTGCATTTTATTATCCTTGTAATCGTCGTTTGTCCTCTGTTTTTTAAATGTGTGTTTCGTTGCGTGATTTGCATGTAAATATATATTCTTGTTTATATATATATATATGTTATACATATTCGTCGATCGAATGCGGCCAAAATAAATACAATCATCCGCTAATTTAGGTATAAATACTTATATTTGGTTTTTGTTTTTGTCTTGAGCGGGTCAAGTGTTTGGCATTATTAGTCTTCGATTCGATCGGTTTTCAGTTGTATTTTTTTGTTGTTTTGGATGGGTTTTTGAAAAGTCTATGGGGGGGTTTATATGGTAATATAACTATGAAATGCAGTTACAATAATACTGTTCTCCTAGAGGGTCTCTGGGGTGTGTCCTTATGCCTAGACTTTTGAGAATTGAACAATATATTCGGGGTATGCATGGGGTGTGTGAGTTTTATCAAAATCTGGCATACATAGGTGCAACAAATTCATTTTTATATTTCCGTGTAAAATTGCATTATTTTCTTGATTTAGTTTTTGTTTCAAATTCGAAATAATTTAATTAAAAGCTTATAATACTGAGCGCAGTAAAGTAACAAATCTATGTACGATTCTCAATTAACTATACAAACATTTTGATTCGCTAAAACATATATATATATATATATCTTTGGTTTATGTATATATATATATATATATTGTATATATGTATGTGGGTGTATATGTATATGTGTGTATGTGTTAGTCTATATGCATATAGTATAGTGAATAGGTATATAAATGCAGTCAAGAGCTCTCAACCACGAATAATACCACCCATATTGGACAGGACTCTATCGTCCTGGCAACTGGTTACTGGTTTCGATGTTGCATGTTGCTTCTAAATGCTTTCTAGATTTCGCCCATTTAATAGGCTTTAAGAAAAACAAAAAAAAAAAACTAGTCAAGGTTGGATCCTCGGTGAACCGAAGTATTCTTCTTAATTTCCTTTCTGTGGCAGGATAGGGGTCTGGGTTGGGGTTAAAAATTAGCTAAGTCACCTTCTCTAACAAAATATTCCAAGTACAATAATCTTCGATTCGATTTGATTCTTATTCGATTCGTATTCGATTCATATTGCATCTTGATGAGCTACATATATAGAACTATCAGTCTCACGTCCTGTACCAAGGATATAATAAAAATCTGTGACATATATAATTATTTCTTTTCCTTTTTTATCCTTTTTTTGTTAAGTACATATGTATTTTTCTGTACATATGCATAATAGTATTGGTGTATGGGTTGTGTGTGTGTGTTGGTGTGTGCCAGCTAATCGGATTTGGATCCTTGAGATCCTTTTTCTCTTTACTACTACATACTAGTACGAGGATGTGTGATGTGCCTCAATAGGGAAAGGATGTGTTTCTTCTTTTTTGGAGTTTTGCAACTCCCAGGGAGTTCTCCTTCGTCCTTGCGTTCTTCTTCCTGCTTGTGTGTGCAACTTTTCGAAGTAACAACGAAAACATACAACATACAACAAGTACATCAATGTAAGCAAATACATGGATTAAATACATTAATATTCATCTTCTGCCCCTTAAAGTGCACAAATATCTTATTTTTGTTTTTCTTTAAATGATTTCTTTTTGTTTTTTTTTGATTTTCAATTCGTTTCGATTTCGTTATCGTTATCATTATCGTATCCTTAAATCCTCGTTACGTTGATGGTGCAACACATATTTTTTTTCACTGTACGACATTAAGACGCTAAATACAATATGAGTAAGTGAGAGGGATTGAGAGAGTGTGAATGTGTGTGTCGTTCTGGGGATTCGGTATTCGTTAGTGGCCTGTTTCCTGTTTACGGTTTACGGTTTCCGGTTTCCGGTTTCTGGTTTGCGGCTTCCGGTTACCGTCTTGTTCTGTTCTGTCAGTATTTTTTATTTTATTTTTTTGGGGCCTCGTTCAGATGTCAATTTTAGCCTCGTTCCAAGCCAATTTCCAGTTGTGTTAAAGTATCTCCGTCTCGTACACCTGCTTGGTAGTGGTGGCTGTTGTTGTTGTCGCAACGGCGGCGCCTCCAGCAGCAACTGCACCACCGGCCACCGACCCACCAGCCCCCCCGACTGCACCTGCAACACCGCCAGCCGCACCGCTCGTAGCATCACTGGCCATCACCACCATTCCGCCACCGCCGTTGGTGGAGGCAGACGCAGCAGCGGCCGCAGCAGCCGCCGCCGCCGCAGCTGCCCCACTTGCCTCACAGGCCAAGCTGAGGGCGGCAATCTTCTGCTGGATGTTCGACTCGCTGCCCAGCTTCCTCAGGGTGTTGCCGGAGCCTGGGGCGTCGCCCGAGCCCGGGGGGCAGGCCACGTCCACCGACGGCAGCTTGCTCATCTGCTGCAGCCTCTGGTACTGCTCCTGCAGCAGCTTTTGCTTCTTCAGCAGCTCCTGGTGTCGCATCTCCAGGGCCACCTGGCGCTGGACATGATCGTTGCCGGACTCGTTGCCGCTGGAATTATCGCCGCTGGAGGAGTCAACTGCCAAAGGGGCAGCACCACCCTCCTGGTGCTGTTGCGGTGGCACATTTGGACTGGTGGGACTGGCCAGTGGACTGCGTGAGCTGGTGCGCGGCGGCGGGGGTGGCGGTATACGCTTGTGACCCACCTTGGTGATCAGATCGGCATTCCGCTCCGGCACTGGCGGCTTACTGCTGCTGGTGCTGGTGCCCCCATTGGCCATGGGATTTAGCCCATCGCGCGGTCCCGTCGGCGGCACCTCGCCATCCGACTCACTTGGATACGAATGCAATCGCCTCAAACTGCCCATATTTGTGTGCACCATCAGCTGGGACTGGGTCTGTGGGTTCTGGTTTTGATTTTGATTATGGATTTGATTATGATTGAGGGACTGGGACTGGGACTGAGACTGCTGATGCGTTAGCACGCCGCGCTGGGCTTGGGCTACGGCCATTACCATGTTGCTGGTTGTGACCTGCTGGACACTGGTGGCCTCCGTGTAGAGACGGGCCTGCGAGATCTGGGTGGTGACGGTGCTCTGGACAGCGGCCTGGGCACTCTCATCGGATGCCGAATCCTCTGGGCGAATCTATAAACGGAGGGAGAGAAAATATAAAGGTAACTGTATGATAACCGGTATTTGGGATGCAACTTTTCTGTCAAGTAACAACTATTGATTCAAAATGAAATTGAAAGAGGTTCTCAAGAAAGAAAGGTACTTACAAATCTCTTAAGCTTTCGAAGGATATCATAAACTTACCTCATATTGTGGCTGTTGCTGCAGTTGCTGCTGCTGTTGCTGTTGTTGCTGCTGCTGTTGTTGCTGTTGCTGTTGCTGCTGTTGGGCAATGGGCTTGGAGAAGGTCTTGAGCTCATCTAGCAGAGCATCGAGTGCGTTTTCGGGTGCGAGTCCCCCGCCGATAGTGAACGACCCCATCCTGGGTGTTGGGATTGGCTATAAGACGAAATCGTTTCGCAATAATATAATACATATCAACTTTTTACAAAACATAAACTTTCTTTTGTTTTTTGTTATTTTTTTTTAAATACAGAGTACAATTAGGAGTCGAATAACAATCTCACATTTACAGTTTACAGTTTTTGGTTATTTTTTTTTTGTTGGGCAATTACGTACGCGTAAGGGATACACATATTTATTATAAACTGCAATATCCGATTACACATATCTGATACGCAAAAAAAACGGAAACGGAAGTAACCCAGCAATACGAGTATATATAGTAGCTAGAGAGTGCAAAGGAATATGCAGGATCATGCAGTGCAAAAGAAAATATAAGGATTAAAAAGGACTCAATAACCGATGTCCAATTAAAGACACATTTCTGGCAAGTCTATAAAACTCTTATGAATTGTAATTTATAATTTGAAAGTTAAATTGAAGCAACGGCAAGCAAGCAACAAGCAGAAAGCATCTAAGTTCTAGGACTAGGATAATTCTCAGGCAAGTAGCATGTCGGGTATAAAAGTATATATATATAGTTTTTCAGATATATAGCTGAATATAGAGATAGCATCGAAACGGGGGAATGAATGATGACTTGACTCCCAGAGTAGGTGGTCTCTCGATTCTGGTTTCTAGAAGCTCTATTAGCTCTAAATAAAACACAAAATGCATTCATGATTCCGAAAGAAGTCTTCACCGATTCTGTCAGAGAGTGTTTTCTAATCTAATATGTGTTTTCAAACAGAAATATGTAAGAATCTAAACTGATATCTGTTGCTTTTCGGTATTCACTTTGAAATCTGTTCGAATAACTGACCTACGAATTGATTTTTTTTGGAATCCAATCAAGGAATTTGTTGCAAATGAGTACCGAAAAAAAAATGTCTTCAATATCTTGGCTCTGACTGGTTTTTGTTATATATTTTGATTCTAACTTCCCAAAAAAAAAAGAGAGATATACCATATATGTGACTTTCAGAGTTTTTGATGTGATTGTGATAGAGAGTTAGAAAATGAAAGGAACCAGAACACATATAGTAGTTCGAGAGTGATTGATGATGGACTGATGGCTGATTGATCGGTTGATTGGTCGGTCGATTGATTGATTGATTGATAGGTAGATAGATTGTTGAAACTTCAAAGACAACAATCGATGAGTGAGTACAGTGATGACTGTTTTGCATACTGGATTGAGATTAAAATTGACTGCAAATACAATTGGCCGTTCGATTGTCTGATTAAGATTAATTGTTTGGAAGATTATAGTGGATGGGAGTGGATGTGGATGGCTTGGATGAGGAAGTTGGATGTGGCTGGTACATAAAACATGGGGCTTTACAATACATACATATTCTCTAATATCATCGTACATCGATATACGAAACACACAGACACACAAAGCGTTGCTCGCAACTACAAAATATCAATTAAATGTTTCACAAAATAGGTGATCGTCATCATCTTCTTCAAAAAATAATAAAATAAACAATTAATTGGTGGATGACGTATCGTATCTTTATCTGCATCTCAGTGTTGGAGTTTCTTTGTATCTTATGTTGTTTCTGTGGCAGTTTTATTTGGTTATTTTGCATCTTCGGACCACGTGCAGGTGAAATGCAGAATGAGGGCGAATCCAGTGTTATTTTTTGGGCAAAAGACAAAAAAACGAAAAACAACACGTAGAATTAAGAACAAACATCGAAACAAACGAAAGACTTGCAAAGCAGCAAATTCTATGCAAAGAATATAGGATGGAAGGTTTGTGATTCGGGAATCCTTGGATGGGTTTCAAAAGTGCAACAAAATTATATTTTTTGAATGAAAGAAATGAAAAGCAGGAGCTTGGACTCATTCGCACTTTTGGAGAAGGTTTATCAAATAGCCAATGATTTGTACATCACTATCCTGCAAATTGGTCCTTCGAGCAGGATTTTGGTCCCGGGATGGGGTTCAAAAGTGCAACAAAATTATATTACTTGAATGAAAGAAATGAAAAGCAGGAGCTTGGACTCATTCGCACTTTTGGAGAAGGTTAATCAAATAGCCAATTAATTGTACAGCATTATCCTACAAATTGGTCCTTCGAGCAGGATTTTGGTCAGACACTTTTGGAGATTGGAGAGGAATTTTTAGTAAATAACGGAAATGAGATGATGATTTTGATTTGAAATTGATTTTGGAAATGAAGAACAGACACACACACGCAGAAGTAGACACACACAGAAACACACACACTTAGTTGAATATATGTACATCATATGTACATCATACGAACATGAATATGCAATTGTTGTTTCGGGTTTTGCTCAGGGATTGCTTGGGAATGTTCTTCGGTGGCTTTTATGGACAGCTTTTTGATGAGTTCGAGTTTCGAGATATGGTTTGAGTACGAGTTTTAGTACGAGTATTAGTTTAGTTTAGAAGTTTATAGCAGTATAGTAAATAGTATACAAAATATAAACTAGTATGTTTAATGCAGAGCAAATTATGTTTAGCAAAAAGAAAATTGACTTAGTTGGTTTTTGGTTTGCATCTTTTTTTTTTTTGTTTAAAAGGGTTTTTTCATTTCGGTTTTTTAATTATAATTGTAATAAATTATTATTTTTGGGTATTGTTTTTGAATATTTTTTTGGTTTGTATTTTTTATAATTTTTTTTGAAAGGTTTTTTTGTTGTTGTTTGTAAATGTTCTTTTTATATTTGGATTTCAGTCATTACTCAGTAATTGCCTCTTTGAAGTTTGAACTCCATCGCCAGTTAAACTATGTGGGTTGTAGTTGTTGTTGTAAACGATATTCACGAAAAAAATGTTTGAGAAAAGGCAAGAAGAGAAAACGAAGGTAAACCTCATTTTATAAGACGTTAAGCTATATAAATTACTCTTTGTGTTTTCTTATTAAAAATTGATTTGTTTTCGATTTGGTTCTCGGCATGTGATGATGAGAAATAAGAGTACTTTGATATTTGTGTTTGGTGTTATTTTTTGTTTTTTTTTTGTGTTTTTAAATATCATAAGAACCAACAAGGCAAAGCTTGAACGGGGGGTTTTCAAGGGTTCAATAGGTCAAAGGGTCGGGTGGTTGGATGGTCGGATGGTCGGGTGATCAGGGGGTTTATTGGCTCAGAGGTCAGGGTTTCAAGGGCGGATCGGTGAAGCTTCGCGGTGCTTGGCAGGGTGCTAGACACTGTTCTAAAATATATTTTCTTGACTTCGTTTCGACTTGGTTTCTGAATGGTTTTTCCACAATTCTTGATTTACTTTCAGGTTGTGTGTGCGTGTGTGAAATGAACGATGAACCAAAACACTATTTATATGTAACAACAGCCAATTGCAACTTATTCATAAGGTAATCGCACAAAAAAATAATATCTTGTTTATCAACCAAAGGCTACAAACGAATAAGTGTTAACGTAATCAAGGTCATTTCAGTTTTTGGTACAACTAAAGGGTTTTGTTTTCATCGAGATACCCAATTCAAATGATGATCATGTAAAGAGTTTCGCTTTCCACTATCATATATGACTTATATACACCCTAAAGGACTAACGGACAGAAGGACTAACGGACAGCAGGACAGCAGGACTAACGAACAGAAGGACACTCAGACCTTGTCCTGGGAAATGAAAGCTTTGGCAAACTCATTACATGTTCGGCTTTGAAGCATCTAGTTTCTGGTTTAGAAATATTTGGAAAAAAAATACTTTTATACAAATGTATATTAAATATATATAGTATTATATAGTCATGACATTTTATGCATTAGTATAATATGTAAATAAATCCGAGACACTGACTTTTGTGTTTCATTTGAAATGGAATGAAGACTTGAAAATTTTTGAATTTTTTTGTTTGGTTCGTTGACTAGCTCAGTGTAGCATCAGGATCTTTCTGCTTTTTCCCCCAGGGCTATCCCTATAACCATTTCCCTTCCGGAATCCTTTTTAAAGGTCCTTGCCCCCATTGGGATTCCATCACTAACCTTGTCGGGCGCCGATATATCCGCGGATCGCGGAGGTTCCTCACTGATAGTCGGTTCATTGGGCGGCAGCCTCTGCTCCTGTACACTTGCCAGGCTATAAATATTATTTATTGAATTATTTTTCAAGTTTCATGGTAGTTAGACATTGAAATACAAACCGTTTGAGTGTCACCAAAGTGCCGGTTAGCTTTTTACAGCGACGTAGCGCCGACTCCAGGCGATCGGGCTCTTCTTTGAGGAACTTTTCTTCGCGTACCACCTTCTCCATTTCATTGGACAGGATGCAGCGCAGTCCATTGGACAAAGCTGGGAATTTGAGCTTCAACTCGGCCACGGTTTTACTGGAGGATACGGATTTTTAAAAGACTACAGCCATAAGAGAGCCCAAAAGCCTACCTGGCCCTGCTCAGCACCAGAGCCATGTCCTCTACGGCTGTCATGTTGACTCGAGTACGTCGATTGATCACCTCGCCTCGCAGATTCTCCACGGAGGCCTCCAGGTCGCTGAGATCCTTCTCGAGGCGGATCACCTCCTGCTTGTAGAGCTCTTCCTCTCTGGAAATTCGCGTGGCATCCTGATCGCCCTGGTGACCCCAAAAGCTGCCACTGCTGGCCAGAAGAGTGGCCCGAATGCGCATGAAAGTGCCTTTGATGTCTTCCCGAACGGCCACGGCCTGGGCCTGGGAGAGGCGTCGCAGGGTACGCACCTCCATCCGTAGATCCTTGGCCTTCTTCTGGAGTCCTCTCAAGTGATTGTAGACCTCCGGGGCCAGAGCAATGTCCGCCCGGTAGCTGGGATGGGCAGTCTGGGCCAGGACAATGGGCTTGGGTGGCGGAGGAGGCTTCAAGCGATCGCGTTCTGGGATTTCAAGGGGATAAATAGTATTTTTAAGGACTTGATTGATGGCTTGAGAGATGGTGAAAGGTGAAAAGTGGTTTTGTGATTTTGGCAGGCGTGATCCGGTGTCTTACCTTGGGATGAGGTGCGCGGAAGGGTGGACGACTTGATTGCCGGCTTGGTTGGCTTCGTATCAGCTATCCCGGATAGAAAACAGAAAGATCTTAAACACTCGAAAGCCCCACAGATGTTAAAACTCCAATTACCAATCAAAAACATAAATAATAACTGATTTAAAAGTAAAAATTACCGGCATGTAGAGGACTGTGAGACTTGGGTATTCCCTGTATGTCATCGCTAAAGGACACTGACTTCTCAAAGGACACGGATTTTTCTGCAAGACAAGGACATGGAACTCTGGGCCAGGACTATTATTTGTATTTTGTTTTAAACTTACGGCACGAATTCTTGCCCAACTTGGGAGCTTTCTCCCTAATGTACAGGTCATCCCCAGAGCCATTTGCTGTGCAAATAATTGAAAAAGTAAAGGATCAAAGCAATGGGATTAAATAAAAGTGAGTTCCAAGGTCCTTTTGGTAATAAAAGCATCGAAAGCTGGTGCAAAGACACAAATTAATTGGATGAGAAATACGCTTACCTTGCATCTGGGACGGTACTACCAGGTAGTTTGGATCCAGAGTGGGCACCGCCAGTGGTGCAATCTGCGGGTTCTGGTTGACCAATGCCTTCTGCACCAGGCCCGTCAGGTTGGCCAGTTGCCGCTCCATGTGCTCCACGCGGATCCGGTGCAGGTCTTCTGGCCTAAAACCGAAATAATTAACGCAAAGAGACGCATTAAAAAAGACACAAACCAAAACCAAAAACAAAAAGCGAAAACACGCGAAATCAGTCCAAACTTGTCGCCAAGTATTGCCTGTTGTTTTTTGTTGTATATAAATTTTTTTTCTTTGAGTTTACTGGGCCACATATCCGTTTGTATTGCTCCAATTGCTTTGGGTTTGAATTAACCTTAAGACGTTTTTTTAGGCGGGTTTAGACAGAAAATATGGATATTTTTCATCTGAAAACTTATAATTTGATGTCCAAAGCCTAATAGACAGAAGGACAAACGAACAAGGCCAGTTCAGGCTTTCTACCTAATATTTTTTTATATTTTCAAAGACAACAAATTATTAATTAAGTTTGCCTTCAAGGTGTTAAGCTTCTCAGACACCGGAATCGGAATTGAAATGGAAAACTGCAGTTTGCTCATGAGAGCGTGAACCAAGAAACCCAGACAAAACGGCAAGAATGTGGCTATTATTTTGGCCAAAACTAAAAACCAGGCTAATACCCTGCACCAACAGAAAATGGCAAACAGAAACCGGCAAGACCAGCCAGCCTAATACGCCCCGAAATACCCAGCGACAACTAAAAACTAGTGCAATTTCTGAAGCAGATTGCTCAGTCGTCGGTCGAAGGCCAGTGGGATTGCATCGAGAAATCCAAAAACAAAAACCATGACTACTTGCAGTGGTATGTACCATAATCTTGAGAAAAAACCAAAAGTTAGGCAATTATGTAAGCCATTTGATCGAAAGTGATCAGCACGCCGGCCAGATTTGCGCGATGTCTGGCCAATTTCCAGGTGGATGAACTGCTTTTGCTCAAGAAATCCGTCGAGAGAATGCAGCTGGAGGAGCTGGAGCTGGAGTATGAGGAGGCGATCGATGACTCCGTCATGAGCAGAAGTATTACCACCACAGCCACATCCATCCCGGCTACGGAGACCCCAGTGGAGGGCAGGGAGGAAGCGCCAGAACGCTTGCCTTTGATGGCAGCCGATAGGTAAGAATTGGAGTCTTTAAAATCATTCAAAGTGATTGAAATACTATCCCAGAGGTGGTCACGACTCTCATCCTGGACCCTGGCACTCCACGGACTACCATCCGTCCTCGCCGGGTCCCTGGGCGGAACAGAAGCCCACCAAGCTCCAGACCCTCTTCCAGATCAGTATCACGGCTCTGGCTTTCCTCTCATTTGGCGGCTATCTTCTCTGTCTGATTGTCCAGGCCATCAAGAGCAAGGGCACCACCTACTTCCACCCAGTGGCCACCACCGCCGCCTCCAATGGGAATACCAAACGCATCAAGGTCTACAGGCGGGGCCGGAGGAGCAAACCCAATCCAGGGTTTATTGGTAATATTTTCCAGCAGGACTATGCCTCGTACATGAAGGACATGCGGGGCAGGATGCTTACCTAGTCGGATCGTAGATCTGGTTTCCGCGATGTTGCAATCGATTGGGTCCCACCTTGATCCCATAAAGGGCATACTGATCCTCGGTGAGGGTTCCATCGCTAAAAAGGAGGGTTAATTTTTAGTAAATAAAATTTTATTTAGCTGTTAAAATACTTTTTTTTGAAGAGGTTTAAGAAAAGATTTACCAAACCAATCAGGCTGATTAATATCTTCATTTAAATATAATAAAATATTTAACTTAAAACTAAAAAAATCAATTTTTAAACAATTATTTCTCAAAGAAAAACTCACCTTTGTTCCTCATCTATGATGGGCGCCACAACAGTACCTCTGGTACCATACTGACTATAATAGGGTTCTTCGTAATTCCCACGGCTACTCCGCTCCGGAGAACTGGTATAGCCATCTATAGACAATCATTTAATATTAATTCATAAGAATTGCAAGGATAAAACTCAAGAGTTAACATATTTTAGAGTGTCTTGAATTTGGGAAAACAAAAACTGAAACACAAAACTTAGAAGAAATTAAAATCGGATTGAGGATGCATTATGATGAAATCTTTCCAATACGCTTGTGGTGTTTTATGTAAATGGTATTTCTTTTTAGTGCAAATCTCATAAATTGATAGATAAATTGAAATTTCAGTTCAGCAAATCCAGAAAGCAAGCCAAAGCCAATTTAATGTCGAAATGAGAGTGTGGAATGAGTATGATTTGAAGTGAAAAGGCACAATACATTAGCTATATCTTAGCTAATTATTAGCTATTTAGTATATAGTATGTATTAGCTATATCTTAGCTATATCTAAAATATAAATTCTCGTGTACCTGGAATGCTGTATAACTGATCCGGGGTGTAGGGGAACAGGGGTTCCATGCTACCCCTTGGATTTAGTGATCTGAGTGGTTTCACTGGCGCTCCTTTTTATATATTTCGGATTCGGATATATTTTTTGTTCGATTTCGGAATCAGATTTTTGGTGGGTAAATTGTGGTGATGGTGTGGTAATCGGTTAATGGATGGAATCATGAATCATATATAGACTTTTTGGATATTCCACATGGATGGAGAAGAACTGAGAATACTGAATACTGAACAGAACCGAACGCAAGAAGTCAGGAATGGACGGATCAGGATTACAAAATGGATTATTTTTTTCAATAAATATATATATTTTTTTTTTGGTTTTTTAGAGGATCGTTCAACTCAAAAATTGGGTCCACTAAAAGGGATTACAAATACGAAAAATCAATTAGTCGAAATTCCCTCGACCAGCTACGCACCCATCGAGACTTTGTTGCGTTCTGAGGAGTACATGCCCCGGGGCAGGGTCTGGGAGGAGCCCACGTAGTACGGTGCCGGTTGTTTTCCAATCTGTGAAATATATACAAAAATATTGTTGTTTAATTGTAAATAGTTAATCGAAAAGCCGCAGGGCTAACTGTTTTTGCCACTTTGCCAATTGGCCTTCGTTCAAGTGGCGAAAAGTTAAATATTATAAGTTTCTCCTCGGCCTATCCCCCCGAAAGAAAAAAAAAACACTATTAACATTGCACATACAAGCACGTTTTTGTAAGCCTACACTTGGAGAAAAACAGACGGTTTAGACATCAAGGAATTAAAATGTAACACAAGCTTGCTTGGTTGTATACATTTTCGAAATCCTTTTAAGACACAAGTTAGCTCCAGTTTGTATACAAAGTTTTCTGATACTTTTAAGGTTCATTTTTTTTTTACTTTTAATATATATTTTTTACTATGTCTTTCTCGTTTTTTAATTTATATAATATTTTTGTCAGTGCCTTGACTTTGGCTTGGTCTTGGACTTGGAAGCGTGATGGATGCGGATTTAGATTCGGATTTGGATTTGGATTCGCATCCACGCATTCAAATCGAGGCGTGTGCCGTCCCAGGGTCGGTGCTCGGTAAGTGGCAGAGCCAAGAGGCAAGATGAATAACCATTTAATTGCCACACTTGCCACCACCCGCCAGTGGATCGGATTGGTTTCCTATCCACAAAATAGATATCTCAATTTCCAGTGGGTCAGGGACTATAAAAGCGGATCTGTTCTTTTGTTTAAGTCCAAAAATAAATCATAACAATAATTGCAAATGATGAATTATTAAGTGCAATGCCAGTGGTGGTGCAAGTGGTTGGATGGGCGGTTGGGTTGGGTTTTGGCTATGGTTTGGTTGGTGGCTTGGTGGGTTGGTTTCTTGGCGGTTTTTGTGTTGTTGCCTTTGTTGTTGTTGTTGGCTCATTCACAATTGCCGTTTTCGCAGCCACCGCAGCAGAAACCTCTCAACCAGTTTCTGTTTCAGTTTCAATTTCAATACAAACCGAAATCCCAAAAGTTTACAATTTGTGTTACAACTCGGCGAGAGCCCAGCTCAGCTCAGTTCAGTTCAGTTCAGTTCGGTTCAGGCCAGCTGAGCGGAATTGTTTGGAGCGGTTTTTAATTTTTCTTTCTTGGCTTTAATGCTTTTGGCCGCAAAGCAACTCAACCTGGCTGAGGCGCATGCGTGGATGATTAGTGAAGTGCGAGACATCGCGGCAATCGGACGTTGCAGACTGGACGTTGACTGGACAAACGTTAAAGATTGGATAGCAGGAAAAAATGCAGGGAATACTACGAGTGTTGCTTCTGCTGGGGACCAGTTCCTCCCTGGCTCTGGCCTGGAAGCCTATTAGTGGCAGCACAGCCGCCTACAGCCTCAAGCAGTCCCATCCGGGAGCGGCTAGCAGCAGCCATGAGCTGAGCACCAGCTTTGCGGAAGCCATCGGAGCCGGCGAGGAGGAGGACCCCCAGCTGCTCCTGGCCCGGGCCAGGCCCTCTATCTCGTTTGAGGACCAGTACGAGTCCTACAGCCTGGAGGACGCTGCCCTGCCGAAGGATGCGGCCTCCTCCAATCCCCTGACCTTCACCCGGTCGCCCCTCTACGGCTCCAACGAGTGCAGCGTGAAAAAGTTCGCCTTTAACCAGGACGGCGAGGTGGAGTATGGCAATCATCTGCCGGAACTGGACCAGTTCACCGTCTGCTTCTGGATGAGATTCACCAATCACACCGGCGACCATGTCCTCCTGACCTACGAGGGTGAGTCGAGCAAAGGTTTTAGCTTTCTTTGATTTCCGAGACGAGGGCTTGGACCAGCAGTATCGTGGCCACCTCTCACCATGACTGTGCAACAATAGAGATCTCAATGAACTGTTGCATAAGCAGATCTTTTCATCAAAATCCCCACCATAAAAATAATAATAACAAGAGTAATAGTAACGGAGACCTTCGCTCCGGGCTATGGTCTGTGGTCTCTTGGGCCTGGGGTCTCGCCTCTGGGCAATGAAATTTGTGGGCCACGCTCCAATGGATCGCACCTGGCTGCGAAAGTGAAAGGAAGACCACTTCCTGATCCAGCCAGACGACAGGTTGCTCTGTTTGATGGTCAGAGATTGGAGTGATGCCACATCTTGATCTGGCGGGGTATCAACAAGACTCCAAGCGGGAGTGCCTCACCAAATGGGCATTGACAGGCCGCTGATAGGAAGTGTCTGGCTATCAGCTACCTCATAAAATACACTCAACAAAAAGGGGTGCAAAGTCTTTATCGAAGTCTTGAATTCTTCTTAGCTTCGTAGCTTAGCATCTTAGGTTGTGATTTTCGTTTTTGAAAGGGTTTTTAAATCCATTTCTTTGCCCAAAAAATTCTTCAGAAGATATATTTAAGACAGCCTGGGAGGAAAACGTTTCTAATCTTATAAATTTCCTAAGAACTTTCTAAGAAAATTTTCCTTTGTAAGAATATTGAATTATTCTGGAATGTCTCTTTATTTAGCATAAAATATTCAAGGTATTTTCTGTAATACTTGTCGGGAATATTTTTCTTTAAATGTCAACAAGACTTGTATGGAAATTAAATCGAAACATAATTGTTTTGAAAAGTTGTTTTAGAATAGAAAGGGAAAGTGCTTTGATATTGAGAGAAGAATTTGAAAGATGGAAGAACAGTTTTAGAATCTTCAGGAAGCGTTTTAAATATTTTAAAAGACTTGAAAGTGAATTCTCATCTTATTTTTTTTGCAGTAGATGAAAAGAAATGTTTTCGTCTTGAAAATTTCATCTTTTTTTTATATATACATTTTTTGTTTTTTGAAAATTTTCAACTGCCTTATGTTGTTGTTGTGGCAGCGATTTAGTTACTATATGTTGTTGTTGGCGTTGCGGTCGCATTACATAAGCGATAATTTACCTGTTTCCAGTTGGATGTCGTCGACGTCGTCGTCATCGTGGTCGTGGTCGGTCGATCGGTCGGTCGGTCGGTCGGTCGTTTGGTCTTCATTGTTGGTGTCGCTGCCACCTCCCATCCCATAGCCCACTCCCCACTCCCCACTGTCCATTTCCCACTTCCCAACTTCCAACTCCAAACTCACAACAATTTCTTAGCATTATTATACTTGTGCAGTCGACTGACTGACTTTAGCATTTGACATAATTCCAGAGCCCCAGTAGAGTCCGAGTCCGAGTAGCGGCAGCGACTGCTTCCGGATTCGGGCAGATAGGAAATGTTTTTCCCACACACAGACACCTGATTCATATTTAAATATATGCATATCAACCGCTGTTAAGCTAAGCTTAACAGGATTTACTCTAGCCGGTTGTATAAGCCGCAAGCCGAGTGAGAGTGAGAGTGAAAGAAAAGAAATTAAATAATCTCACCTGTTTCCTGAACTCCTCTTCGGGTTGACTTTCCATTGTTAAGACTATAAAATCTAACTAACTGATGCAATTTCGAAATGTTTTCATTTAAAGCCGGCAAGGAACCGCGAGAAATACAAATCTGGGTCGCGAATGCGCAGAATTCCAGTTTCCTATCGATGGCCATAAAAGGTCAGCAAATGTTCAGGTAAGCGAGGTGTCTCTCAATCGATCCAATCCAACGGAATGATCAATCTGGTTTCCATTTCGTCTAGACTGAACTATCCGCTGAAAATGCGTCAGTGGCATCACATGTGCAGCTCGTGGAATGGCAAGACCGGCGAGTGGCAGGCCTGGCTGAAGGCAGAACGGATTGGGCGCGGCTTCCACAACTCGGTGAGTCCAATCTCCAATTACGCGGATTGCCCAATCATTGAGTAATCTAATACCCTGGTGCCTTACTGCCCCTTACTATCCAATCCTAGCTGGTGGGCCATAAAGTGCCAGCGAATGGAAAACTCCGCTCCGGTGGCAGTTCCATCACCGGCCAGGTAAGCCACGGCCTTCACTTCGAGATGACCCTCGTCCAGGTCTACCGGGTGGCTCTCAGTGCTGGGAAGGCCCATCGCGACCACAAGCACCATCATGTCCACCACTTTGACCATGAGGGACTGGAGGTTTCCAGCACAACAAGAGCTCCTCCCATGGTGAGTTTTAGATCAATAATTTTGTATAAAAAACCATTCATATATTCCTTCTATTTCCAGATCAACCGTCCCCAGCCCATGCACACTCTACTGGCCAGCGGCCAAATCCCCACCAGAGTTCGCATCAACCTGGCCAATCCCCCGCCACAGCCGGCGAACAGCGCCAGTCCTGCTCCTCCGGCGGCTCCAGGTGCAGGTCCCCAGGCCATCACCATCAACACAAACTTCGTGAATGGACAGATCAATGCCGGCTCCCGGCTGGTGGCCCAGCAACTCCTGGGCCTGCCCGCCCAGACCGGCGGCAATCGCTTTCACATGCTGAGCAACTCGGCCAACGTGCAGTTCATCGACGAGACGGAAACCCACATCAAGTTCAAGCGGGAGACGGACAAGAAGCTGCAGAAGCGCGGCCTGGTCCTCCTGGAGGACGGGTCCGTGGTGGACGACGGAGCAGGGGCGAATGCCGGAGACGGAGCGAATGAGATCTACAACGGCCTGGCCGACTTCGGGGGCCAGCAGTTCAAGCAGGACCTGACCATGAAGATGAGCCTCGAGGAGGAGATCAGCACCCACGACCGGGAGCCGGCCGAGGAGGAGGTCAAGGCGGTGATGGCCATTTGCAGCACCTGCCACACAGAGCCCTTCCAGGGTGCGATCGTCTTCGCCTGGAAGGATGTCCGCGAGCAGATGAACAACGCCCTCAAAGGAC
This sequence comes from Drosophila vallismaia, assembly GCA_035047325.1. Lineage (NCBI taxonomy): Eukaryota > Metazoa > Arthropoda > Insecta > Diptera > Drosophilidae > Drosophila > Drosophila vallismaia. Next base: position 4,539,247 of record JAWNPU010000025.1, on the reverse strand, counting down.
TTAGTGTGGGCAGCTGCGGTAGTTTCTAGTTATCTTCCGGGTGGTCCTCTCCCCCTCCGGAATTCCCATTTAGCTTTCTACAATATTTTTTTTTGTGTGTATTAATTTGTATATATTTTGTTGGCTAGGGATCCTCCGCTTCACCGGCCTGTCCATGAGTAAGTCAATGTCAGAGGCACACACCTTGACTCGCTCATGGACAGGATATCGTTCCCTAATCATCCTAATCCTTAAACCCATTAATAAGCGGTGATATTGAATAATAAAGACAACGATGTATCATATTTAAACCAAAAAGAGACATCTAAAGGATATGGGAGAGTACTGGTAAAGTCTATTTATCCCTTGGAGAGGCTATCCTTAATATTGAGGGACTGGTTTAGGTTTTAAGATGAGAGGAAACTCACCTTTGATTTGTGAATATGCTGGTGTTTGTAGTCCGAGTCAAACTCCGGCTCACTGAAGTAGCTCTGATCCTGGTCCCAGGCATTGGCATTGGGCGCCTGGGCCTGCGGCAGGGGCTGGGGAATGCCAGGACCTCCCGGCAGAATCTGGGGCGGGGCAGCCACCTCGGTGGACTCGAAGAGCCGCAGCACCGAACGATCGCGTATCTCGCGCAAGTGCGAGCGCACGTCCTCCAGCTCGTAGAACATGTCCTTGCTGGCATCGTGGATATAGATCTTAACGTTCGGCCCCTCCAGATAGGACATGGTTAGCTGTCGGGGAAAGGACCTCACGAACAGGGCCCGGACCGTGTCGATCGAGGTGATCTCATTGGGCAGCAGAGCTCGCTTCGTCTCCGACCGATACTGGAGGAAGACCAGGCCCAGCGGACGCTCCAGGGTCTTCGAGGGCGTGCGCACCACTGGCAGGGAGGACCTCTGCTTGCCGCCCCGCCGGAACCCCGTGCTGGCTGTCTCCACCTCGGACATGATGCCCGGGTCGTCGTCGAAGAGCGGACCCTGGTTAACGGGCGCATAGCCCCTCATGGGCTGGTTCTTCTTGTTCTTCTGCGCTCGGGTGCTCATCTGGGAGGAGGGGGACGTTGAAAAATATATATTGTTACGCCTGAGGGTCGAACTCACCTCCAGGTCCATAGCCCGCTGCTGTTGGGGCGCCATCTGATGGGCGTGGGGATGCTGGGAGCCACCGTAGACCAGCATGTCGCCGCCCAGGGTGTGGCGCCTCGGATCGTCCCGCCGCATGTTGCGTCTCCGTTCATCGCCGCCTCCTTTGGAATTACACAACACAAATTAATCCATTTTTTCATTGATTTTAAATAATTCAAAATTATTAATTTTTTTGTTGTAAAGTTTGACAGAAAAAGAAAAGCAATCTTGATTTCTGTACTTACCCTGGTCACTTTGCGGCATTCGTCCCGACTTGTTCTCATTCTGCCAGTCTTCTTCTGGAAGAGATTGGGACACCTAGTTCTCTGCCTTTTTTTGGACTCGAAAAGGACCTGCCAGGATACTCACCGCCCTCGCGACCCTTGCGCTTCTTCTTGGAAGAGGAGCTGCTGCTGCCACAGGCGCTCTGGTTGGAGGAGGCGCTCTTGTCTTTGCTCTTCCAGCGTATCAACATCCTGTCCAGCGTTCAAATCAGGACCTGAAAATCAGAAAAGGACCTTTGTTTACATTTCGAAGACACGAACCATGACAGCCGGCAACTGGAAGTGGAAGTGTCGCTGGGAATTCGCTGGGAGTCTGGAATCGGACTGACTTTAAATCCGACTTTTTGGTGTAGATAAGCCAGAAATATATATGCGAGTGTGTCTGTGGGCGGTGGGATAAGTGGGATAAGTGGGTGGGATGGTGTTGCTGTGTGTTTTTTGTTGGGGGGTTGGGCTGGGTTTGGTCCTTTGACTTTTGCGGATGCGAGTAGGTGTGGTGGAATGCAAAGCAGTAGGGCTCAGGCTCAGGCTCAGCATCGGTGCAACACAGTGGCACAGCGTATGCTGTGTGGCAGGCAGCAAGGATGCGGAAGGACTAGTGCTGGGGAGTGCGCAAACTCCGCCACGGAAAATCCTGGCAGAGATCCCGGCCTGGCCTTCTGGTCACTAGGTAGGCCCAATGCAACCCGGCAAAGATAGACTCCCCCGGGGAGGTCCTGCCTTCACCTCGAAGGACTTCAAAACACACCCACTAACACAGTTACTTTCTTTTTTCCCCCGATTCTTTCTCTGTTACTTTTTTTCGTTTTTCGAGGTTTTTTCGTGTGTATTCGGAGTGCCACACTTTTACGCCGTAATTGCGGGCTCTGAAGGAATTTTAGATTAGGTTTTAGAGGCGCGGCGTGCCCAGTTTTTCTCCTCGATGCTCGAGAACGCCTCTATTTACCAGCTCTGCCAGGAGAGAGAGCGACCTGCTAGCGAGAGAGAGAGTGGGAGAGTTCCCTAGAGAAGGGCAGAGAAAGGCGGAGACAGAGTGGGCGGGATGTGTGCCAGAAACGATTCGCCAGGACGATTCGCTGGCAGGACAATGCAATTGCGATGCATCCCCTCCGTCCCGATTGTTGACTTTCTTTCTTTTTGAGTATTTTTCGAAAACTATGCTTCCAATTAGGTTTCTACATCGCCGGCGGTGTTTTCTTTTATATATTTTATCTTCATTAACGCACCTGGCTTTTTAGCAAAGATTCCAAAATCCCAAACACACTCAACACAACGCCAAGGGCTCTAAGCTCTTAGGCCCAAAACACAAAACTCATGGTTCGAAAATGGGTTTTTTGAGTTTATTTGATTTTTTGTGGTTTTATTCCGAGTTTTTCAACAGTTTGATTTGTAATTTTTGATTCGGGATTTGTGATTTTTGCTATCCGGGATAGCCAATCTCCTCCTGCACTTCTGCAAACCCACACAGACACACCGAGACTCTTTGGACAAACACAACCGAGCGCTGGCCAGAGCCGCAGCAGAACGGATGGAGAGCAAAAATATTTCTGGTATATCTACACCGGAAAGCGTTTCCGCCCTAAACCGAGTCCCTTAGCGATGGGGCAGCTCCGGCGCAGGCGCCTTGCAGCTGGCTAAACCGACGAGGGCCACCGGATGGGAGGCACTGGGTCGTGCCATGTCCCGGCAGCCCTGGAAGCTCTGTCCTTGTGCGTGAGTTACCTTATAATTCTCAAGCCATTATTTGGTCTAGGAAAATAGGGTTTAGTTTTGAGGGTCTTCAAAAGGGTTTTTGAACTTTTTAAGGACGTTATTTTAAAGCACTTGCCTTGGATTGTTTCCTTAAAAAATGAGAGAAAACTTTGTCTTTTTTAAAACCTAATCCGTATTCTTAGATACCAGTTTTGCTTTTATAGATCATTTTTTAAAAATAAAACAATTTTCTAGAAGAATATATGAATTTTGTTTATTAATTTGTTCTCTAAAAGTCTTGAAACCCTTTTCTTACATTAAAACTTGTCTTTAAGGTAAACTTTCTTCTTTAAGGTTAAAATATAAAAAGGTTTAAAAGGATAAAGGGAAACTCCTTTTAATTTATTTCCCTTTCAATATTTATATTATATATAACGTTTCATAATAATATTTTATAAGCTCCCAGAAAACGTACCCATAAGTATTTTTCAATGTAGAAGAAAGAGAAAGGCAGGACAGTCTATCGTGTATCGATTGTCCTTCTAGCCAACAAAAAAAGACACAGGTGGCCAATGACCAAATGCTAGTCCTGGGAAGACTAACCCGGCTGGGGAGGCCTCTTTCCCGTCACAAACACAGCCTGGTGGACTTCGCGGGACCCTGGCCGCCCTCGGAGAAAAGTGTCTTCGAAAAGGACATGCGAGTCCTGCCGGATTTCGTAACAGCGAAGGAGGAGCAGGAGCTGGTGAAGGAAATAGAGCCTCAACTCCGCCGGCTACCCTATGAGACGAGTCACTGGGACGAGGCCATCCACGGCTACAGGGAAACGGAGCAGAAAAACTGGAATCTTGGCAATCGGTTGGTTCTGGAAAGGATCAGCCACTTGGCCTTCGATGGACGGGCCATGCCTTACGTCCACGTCCTGGACCTGGCCGAGGATGGAGTAATAAAACCTCACGTGGACAGTACGAGGGTTTGTAATCGATAGGATCCGATAGAAAAACCCAACTTATCTCCCGAATTTTTTGGCAGTTTTGCGGCGACACCATTGCTGGACTCAGTCTCCTGAGCGACAGCGTAATGCGCCTGGTGAGGGTCCAGGAGAAGGACACGGAGAAGCCGTATTGGGCCGACCTGCTCCTGCCCAGACGGTCACTCTATGTGATGTCAAATCTAGCACGACATCAGTTTACCCATGAAATTCTTGTCAGGCAACTGTCAGTTTTTCGACAGGAGCTGGTAGCACGAACCAGAAGAATCTCATTCATTTTTCGCAACTCATCCCAAGGTGTCATATCGTAACGAAAAAAAAAGAAAAAAAAAACAGCTTTCTTTCATGATGGAGACTTTCCGCGCACTGTATATGTTGGCCGGGGTGTTTGGCTTGGATAAGCTGATCAAACACTTTCCCATGCTACGCCGACGACTGGGACTCGTGTTCAAGTTTGATGTTCCAGCGATCCCGGAACTGCCACCGATCCCGGAACTGCCACCGATTGAAGAGAAGGTGCCGATAGAATCCGACCTGTACAGCGAAAATGGAGATGTAATTGTGCTCCGGGAGGGACGGGTTAATCCATTTATAGAGGATGTGCTCTTCGAGGTGACCGTCCAGGACTTTGTCATGAAGGAGGCTCCCCTGGATAGATTTTTTAAGGAAAACGTAAAGTCTACGAAGAATTGCCCCCTGGGTCATCCTCTCTGGGAACTCTACGTTCCGCCCGAGATCCTGGCCATATTCATTATGCTTCTCTGGACATTTGTGATGACAATGGTAAACACTTACCGCCTGCTTCGGAACAGGAAGAAACCTCCCACGATTGCAACAACGAAAAAGAAGCCGGTTATAAAGATGGTGGCTGAGAAGGCTGTGCAGACCTTGGAGAAACGCCTGAACCAAATGATTTGGTTCCAGAAGAAGCGGAAGTACGTGGACACCTTTAGCGAAGTGACAGTGGAATTGAAGAAGGCCAAGAAGTGTAGAACTCGTACGAAGTTTTCCACTGAGGACTTCAGATGTGTGGTTAAGAACTCCCGGGAAGCCATGAAGAAAGTCAGACGCTTCCGGGAGATGGTACCTGATGTTTCGTTTAAATTCGACGACGAGGAAAAACCCAAGGACCTAACTGGAAAGCCATCGTTCCCCCAAGTGCCAGAGGCGATAAATCCGGAAAAACTCGATGGGCAGGTAAAAAAAAAAACCTATGGAGAAGATCATCAATCAGGAGGTGGAGCTCTGGACACAGTGGCGAGAGAACAAGGGAGCTGAAACAGACTCGGACCTGGATGATCTGGACACCCCAAGGACTTTGATCAACGACTCCGGAAAAGAGGACAGCGCAACGACATTTGATGATGAATCGGAATCTGATGAATATTTTGAGTGTGAAGATTTTAATAACTTTCCCCAGGATACTCCACACATCCCCCAGGACAATGGTGACGATATCGCAGCGGATCAGGACAATTTGAAAGGTAAGGAAAACAAAACTATGGTAAAAAAACGATATTGATGGAAGCGTAACTTCCAGTTATTTTGGAAGGGCGGAATGGTTCCGTATTTGCTATAGATTGTCGAATGCTGTCCGACGAGGAGTGCAATAGCGTAAGACCCCTAGAGAGCGACCAAGAAGGACCTGATGAATCCGTGGCCTAATGACTTGATGACGAATCCTTGGCATGATGACTTGATGACGAATCCCTGGCATAATGACTTGATGACGAATCCGTGGCATGATGACTTGATGACGAATCCCTGGCATGATGACTGGCTTGAATAATTTGGAAAATTAAGAATGAATTTTTAACACAACCTTTGTAAACTACACGAAAAGACATACAATATAGTACAATAAATCACACAATATAAACACAATACAAGAAGTATATTTACAAGAAAAGTTTATTCCGATTTTCAGGTTGTTTCTTGATCATTAAAAGTAATACAGACTGATCCACTTAATCGAATGTACACTGTAAAAAGTAAAACCTAAACACTAACTGATGCGCGTGTATTGTGTTTTTGTGTGTAAATAGTATAAATATTGGGCTCTCCATTTATTCCATTTCTCGGCCTTATTTCTTTTCCAATTTCCTAAAATCTCTCCTATAAATTTTCGAAATTTTTACCTCGATTTACTCTCAAATATATTTTTTTGTTTTTAATATTCCTTTGTACGTTTTTTGTCTCGTTCCTTTTTAAAGCTTAAAATTATGAGAAAGACAGGGATGGGAGTATAGAGGAGAAAGGTCTCTCGCTTTCTTTTCAAGGGTTTCTGTGATGGAAAGTGGGTTTCGGGGAGGAGGGATGCTTGACTAACTCTAGGTCCATATTTGCACTACTAGCCAGGGCTAGAAAAAAAAACTACAAGCCGTGGGCCAGCTCTCTGGGGAGGAATGATTTATGGCGATGGGTTGGGCTCCTCTGCAATCCTTTAGCCCAGTTTCCGGCGTCGCGGCAACTGCAGGGGCAGCCCAGCTGCTCCGGACGAGCCCGAGGAGACGGACGTGTGCGCCATCACCGGCAGAGCCAGGGCCACGGGCGCCGTCAGTCCTCCGCCGCCGTACTGCAAGTGCTGCACCACCGACAGCTGCGGCTGCTGCTGCTTCAGAAGCTTGGCCGCAGCATGGGCTTCCGCTGCGGCCACCGGAAGCCCCAGACCGAGAGTCCCCAGTCCGAGACCTCCGCTTTTCGGGCAGCCACTGCTGCTGCCATGGACGTGGCCGTGTCCATGTCCGTGGCCGTGCCCGTGAATACCGCTGCCGTCGCAGTCATCGTCGTCTGAGATCAAGGATATGCTAAGGTCACTGGACAGCTTCAGGGAGACGGGCGCCGGCGGCGAGGGCGCCACCAAAGTGGCCACCTTGGCGCGCAAGGAGGGCGACAGTTTTTGAAGCTGCTCTGGTAGCAGATCGTTCGTGTACTCTGGCACCCCGCTGGAAGCCAGGCCCTCGCGCAGCTTGCTCAGGGACAGTTCGTAGATGCGATTGGCAATGACCGTGTGGACGGTGGTTTCGTCGGGCAAGCTGCCTCCGCTGTTTATGTCAACCTCCAGGAAGCCATCGCTGCTTATGTTCGCGGCATGGCCCATCGTTCCGTTGGTGGCTGTGGCGGGAGGTCTCCGACAGGTCTTCAGCATACTCGTAGGCGGGTGGGAGTGCCGCTGCCGCGCCTGACAGTTGGCAGTGGTGGAGTTGCGCGGCACCAGCGACACGGTGACCTCCTCCACGGTGTCCGAGAGACTAAGTGGCGCCAGGGGCGGGGGCGAGCTCCTTCTCATTGCCGGTTGCCGGTGGCTGCCAGTGATGTGGTCCTCGTCATCGCTGGGTATGAGGATGCTCTCCGTTGCAAACGGCTGCATGAGGTTACTGGCGGGTATTAACAACATATTGGGCTGCAGGACGACCAAACGATTGTTGGTGGCAGGAACAGGAACAGTAACAGGAACTGGAACAGTAACTGGAACTGTAACAGCGACTGGAAGGGGAACTGGGGCTGGAACTGCAATGGGAATGGGGACTCGCCCTGGTCCCGGTTCTTCGTCCTCATCCGACAACAAATCAATGGTGACATCTGCTGGCAGGGTGGTGGCTATGTGGCGACCTGGCCGTCGCCTCATCCCCCGACCTCGTCCTCGGGCGCGTTCAGTCTTGGAGGCGTGCGCCTGGGCACGCATGTGGGCCATTACTTGCCTCTGGTGCTCCCGCAGGCGCTCCATCCACCGGCAGCGGCGCCGCTTCAGCCGCTTGTTGTCAAACAGCCGGGGGGATATGTAAAACGGTTCGGAATGTCTCTGGTTCATGTCTGTTTGTTTGTTTTTGTTTGTTTGTTTTATTGTTTTTATCGCGGAGGAAAACGAAAGCAAAACAAACAAGGATTACAAATCAAAATAGAGGCGAGAATTAGTCCAAATACTGACTGTTTGTGGTTGCTCCTCCTCGAGGCGGTCAGGGATCGTGGGCTGAGCGGGATCGGATCTTCCTCTGGGGCACTGCCACTTCCACTTCCACTACCACTTGGGGTGCTGCCACGGGTGGCGAGGCGGGTACAGTTAGTTCTGCGGCTGCAACTTGCATAATTGCGTCAGAGAGTGGCGCTCCAAGGCGCAGCACTTGGCTCGCAACGGCGGCTATACGGTCCTAGGCGCTCGGCCCCCGCCCCAGTATGCTCTGCAAGGATCAAAATTTGAGCCTTTTCGTTTACTATTTGTCAACTTGAAAGATTAAAATACAAGTTGCGACGCCAAAAAACTTGTGTCGGTTCTCAACATTGCTTCTGACAATACTGATAGCACGAAAACGGTTTCGGTTGTTTATCAACACTCTTTTACATTTCACCGTTGATAATGTTATCGATAGTTTGCGTTATCGAAGGGGTGTTATCATTTTTGCAATTGGCGCTAAGTTGGATTATTTTTTAAGCTTAAATTAAGTAAAAATAAACTTCTGTTAAACAGAAAAGACAATGTGCGAAACTACGCATATTAATATTTAACTTTTCTTCCAAATAAGTAGTCATAAAATAAGGAAAATACATCTAAAACTTAATACATAGTTTAGAAAACGCCCACTGTTTTTATTTTGTAAAAAAATACACTCAACTTGATTTTGGCACCACCCCCAATATTGAGTCTCACTCATTTGGCGCCGGCGCTTCATTTTCCAAGTGTTTTCCCCAAGCTTTCACTCGCTTCCGGTGAAAGCTTTCACTCTGCCCACAGAACAATATTCGCGGCACCAACTCCGGCTAAAGGCAGTTGTCCTTTCGTGTTCTCCTGGCACGGATGTCCTTTATGTTATGGAGTTTAAGTTGTATATTTTCTTAGTTTTTTAATAAAGAACTAATTAAAGAAACTTAGCCTTGTTTTCTACCTTTTAGAAAAGAATTTTTAATCCTCAGATTGGGTTTATTTTTTTTTAAATCTTGTCTTTTTTATGTTTTTCATCATAAAATGTTAGCTTCTAAATATACATCAAATACTTTTGATTTTTACATGTCTTTTCCTTATTTAAAAGCTAAAAATTAATCAATTTGTATTAATTTCTTTTATAAATATATTTTAATTATTGTTTTTTATTGATACATTAAAAACAAAGAAGTTTTTACTTCCTGTTTAGATTAAAAAGAGTTAGTTTAAGACTATTTTTTTGTATCTATTTTTGTAGGTTTTATAGAAACGAAAAATTAATAAAGAATTGCTAATATTCAAAATATACTTTTTAGTTTCTTAAAAAAAAAACATATAACAAGATTGATTTGTTAATATTAAATTGTGAAATATCGAATTTTTTTATGTGCTTTCTCCGACACTTTTTTGGTTTTTTAAAAGGAAGCATACCTGGTTAAAGGATCTTTTTCCCAACAGGATTCAGGACTTAGTAAAAGCGCGCGTTTAGCTTAAAGCGGGAATCGTGGAATTCCCAGGACCCAAGGGTCCTCCAATAAGCTGCCGTGGGGAAAGAGGGGGTGGATGGGCGCGGCAGATCCGATTTCCGTAATTCACGCGAATGGCTCATTTCCCCAGAAGGAGCAGAACTGCATGTCCTTGGCGAAGGATAGGCGGGGGAGTTGCCGGGCTAAATGGCAGACCGAGCAGCCGTAAGACAATAGACAGGAACCACAACAAAAATTATAGACCCAAGGCCTGAGTCAGTCGGCACTGGTTCCAGTTACCGTTCAAAGGACTCCCTGCGGCAGGTCCTTTTGACTGGTTTGTGTTGTGTTTGCGGAGGATTGCACTTTACCCGCTTAAATCCGCCAAAATGAGGGTGGGAGGTCGTGAAGGCAACGGCAAGGATAAGGCAGCCGCATCTTGGCGTACCACACGCAGCCGTAATCGACTCGTCCTGGCTCTGGCTTTAGCTCGGTCTCTGGCTCAGGATCTCCTGCAGTTCCTGCAGCTCCTACTCCTGCAGGACCCTGCCGTGCCGGCAAAACGTTTCCTGGCAGTGCCAACGCCCCACCACCACCCACCCACGCCATACCCCGCTGTTGCATTAAAATGAATTCCTTTTTGTAAAGACAAGAGCGGCGGCGGAGGAAGTCCTGAAGTCGATTTGAATGAATGCACGTCCTTGCTGCTCATCCTGTCTGCGTGAAGGTCCTGCGACTCCACTCTTTCTGTGCTTCCTCAAGTGTTTGCCTTTCTCAGGTGTTGAGTTGGCATTGTCTTTTTGTTTTTGTTTGTTTTGTGTGTGTTTTTTGTGTTGTTTTTGAAGCCATAGTCTGCCGGCGTTGTTTTTCTTTTTGGGGACCCCACGTTCCCTTTTTTTATTTTATTTTTTATTGTGTTTTGGCATTACGCCAAATGTGCAAAGCCAACAAAATACCAAAAGATTGCACATTGCACCTGTCCTTGGAGCGGCGGCGGCGTCGTCTCCTTCTAGTTCCATCCCTTCTTCTCCCCTTTTGGCAATGTTTCCTGGTCCTGCATCCTGCATCCTGTATCCTCTTCCTGAATCCTACTTCTTACCCTTACCCCCCCCAAATGGCCAGCCACATTGATGAGGCCTCCTGTGCTGAGCTGTTGCTGATGTGGCTGCCGCATCGGTTACTTTGATGATCCTCCAAAAGTACTCCAAGGATTACCCCCTTTATGCCCATGTCCTTGTTGCCCATTTGACAAACGATGGGTGCTTTTAGTTTATTATCAGTTATTTATTTCGCTTGCCTCGAATCGAAGATTCTCACTTAATAGGACCAACTCAAGTACATTATGTTGTTGCCACACAGAGATTAGGGATTAGCGGCTATGAATTATTCCTTTGAAACCAGAAACAAGCTTGGGCAGATTCGGGAGAGCTTAGAGTTCGTAGGCGCTGCCTTGTAATGTACGCCCTTTACTGTTAAATTCTAATACCTATAGAAACCTGGACTTGCAATGATTAGAACCCCAAGAGTCTCACATTTTGCCAGTGCACCCTCATGCACCTTCTGCTGAGGCCTAAAGATCAGGCTTTCGAAGCTCTGGTTCTGGACAATCAAAGGCCAGTTCTCAATTACATTATTATAATTATCCTGCAGCCGGAATGACTTACTGCCAAGCCAGAATGCTGGCCAGATGCTCCGTCTAAGTGGACACAGATGGACGGCATCAAAGGCGGCAAAAGCGGCATTGGCAAAGGTATCGGAGAATATGCGTCGGTGCCTGTAGTTCCGAATAGATATAAATGTATCTGTATCTGGCAGAGTATCGGTGACAAGTGGCAGACAACAGTAAGTAGAAATTTGCGTCAATAGGATTGTTAAAGAGGCTTAAGTTAAATGGGAAAACTTCCGAATCAATGAACCGCAAATTGCATGCGAAATGCCAAAACGAAAATGTCGCCGACCGTTCAAATTGAGAGAAGTGTGAGTGTGGGGGGTGTGTGTGGGTGTGCGTGTGTCCTGCATACATATCCTGTAAGGGTGCTGGACGGGGGTGCACTTCCAAACGAAGTTAACTGAAGTCGCAGCCAAAGTAAACAAACGCTGCGCAAAAATGTATTTATACAGGATCTCCTCCCTCTTGTGAAATATGTGTGAATCCTTTTGCAACATCCTTGCCATATGACCACCGCAAGGACCTCTAGTGCAATAAATATCTCTTTTTCGGCCACTTGCAGAAACGCTTGTAAATTCATCCTTCCGTGTGCGAATCGAATCTTTTCGGCTGGCCAAGTCGACGTATATTTCATAAATTCGGTTTGTTCTTTCCGTCTGAGGACGAATGGGGAACGAGACTTAGTGCCAGGATGTCGCAGGACCCTCTCGGGCTCACCCTCTGATAGCCAAGTTAATGGCAATTTCATTTCGCCATCCCAGTTATCAGCGGCAAGGCGACGGATTGAATTTCGCGAGTTTTCGCGTTTTCCCCAAGAGGGATACTTCTTTCCGAGGTGGAACGGAAACTGGAGTTGCTTCTATTTCGGGGATATGTTTAGGGATAAGTTTGTAGGTCTAGAAATTGTTTATAATTCTTTTTAGGCTAATAAACTCAAGGCCTAGGTCACTCTCGATGGAAAATTTATAACTTTTAGAAGATCTTTTAATGTTTAAGGTAAAATATATATGATATTTTCTAATAACTAATTCAAAAACTTATTTTTTAAGAAATACTTTCCAGAGTTTCTCAACTTTTCCTGAAAAAAACCAAAAACCTCTTCTATTATTTTAGCTTTAGCTGTTTTCTTGCTAATCTGGGCAAAGGGTACGTGTGTGGGAGTGTGTGCTTGGAGAGTCCTGGTAAAGAGGAACAGGGGACAGAAGCCTAGAGCAAGGACTCAGGACTGCGACGTTTGTCTGTGTATTATCCTTGGTAATGCATGCAAAGATGCTGCAAAGTAGCTTAATACTTTATGCTCGCAATGAAAAGCCTTTTTACGATCGCATTATGCTTGTACGTACTTATATCTCAGCACTTACTATACTATATGGAATATACCATATATATCTATATTCGAGACTATTCGATACACAGATACCCACACTTTTGGTGCATGTTTTATTTTTCCTCTGTTTCCCTTTATTTTTTTTTTTTTTGGTGTTCGGATTGTAAGTGTGCTTGTATTAACTCGTCCTTGGGGAAGGGTTTTTTCGGGTGGCCACCCCACTTGGGAAAGTTGTGGCGCCGCGTATCGCTTTTTACAGCAGGGTGCATGTTAAATGTGCGACACCATGTCGTATGAGTGATATCTGCAGTGCATAAACTATGCAGTAAATAAGTTTATTATCGCAGCTCTTATTTCCGCTGCCTTGGTTTCAATATTGCTAAAGTTCCACCCACGTTATCCTATATTTTATTTCCTCTTTTTGGCAAAAAGATCGCCAATATTTACACGTCCTTATTTTTTTAAACAGGCTTTAACAGAGCAGGTCGTTGGGGTATGTTAAATATGTAACAGTGAGAGCTTAATTGTTCTCATTACATCTGTTTTATGTACTCTTGACTTAAGAGACAGTTTTAGTTCGAAGCATAAGAGGGAGGGGAATGTAACGAGCTTCTGCTCTTCCCCTTTTTGGCATTGTTGTAATTATTTTGCTGCTGCTACCGCTTCTAATTAATACAAATGGTTTGATACACAATAAAGATTTTTCAACTTGGCTCGTTACGTTCGTTGGTCGTCCTGCCTGTTGTTGTCCTCGTTGTCCTCGTTGAGGAAAAAAGTTTTCCCATTTCGGAAAGTTTTTATTTTTTGCTGCTTCGGCTTTTGCAGTTGCACCTTCTCCCTCCCACCCCTCATATACACGCATCGCCCCACTCCTCGCCTTCTTTTTGGAGGCCTCCGCCTACGGAACTATCTCTCTTTTGTTTTTGGAGCTTTTGCTTTGCGTTTTGGCCGCAGCGTCATTATCATCGTCATCATCGTCATTTGGACGTCTGCCGTTTGGATTTTGTTTCAAGTAACGGGTTCTGTTACTTTTTCAGCTTCTGCTCTCCCTTTGGCTGCAGCTTTTCATTCAGCTTCTGCGTCTTCATCAGCTTGCATTGTTTTTGTGTAATTTTGCAATAAACAGCAAAACAATTAAAAAAAAAAGGAAAAAAGGAAAAGGAACTGCGAAAGAAGGAGCATAGCTGGCAGGAACGAGGACAAAGCAAAGGATGTACGTTTTGCCAAGTGGAGCGACACTGAGCCAACCACATTGGCCCCCAATTCCGCCCCCTCGCCACAGTTACTCAGTAACAGGCCAGAAGCGAAACAGTGATGCCACCCTGCGAATAACCCACTGAGCCACCAAGTGAACCTTCAGTGTGCCGCCCATTGGCCCCCACTGTAGCCGCCACTTGCTCCCTCTCTGCTCTTTGGGTCTTCTCTGCTCCCCATCTCCACCGAAAACAACGCTAAACAACGCCAAGTTAAAAAGTTTCGCTTGCAGTGTTGATACACTCAGAAAAAGGAATAACAGGTGAATACAAAAAACAATATTTTAGTAAAAGGAGAGATTATAAATATATATAAACTTATTAAAAAAGGAATTGTTTTGTTTTTTAGAAACCTATTGATGGAAAAATTAACTTTATTAGGAAATTAAAAAGAAGCTTGATTCAAGAAAACCATTAAGAAAGGACTACGTGATTTGGTAAGTACAAAAATACTCGTTTTTTATCATTTATCTCCCCAGTATTAGTATAATTATTATTAATACAATACAATATATATTTCAAAGTGTATAATTTCCCCTGTATTTTTTTGTTGTTCCCCTCAAACAAAGCCTCCCCTTTTTGTAGATGGGCTTGTGCACTTTTAAGTGCGACCAACCAACTGTTCATCCGCCATTTTTGCAACCGCCTCGCAACCAAGCTGCCACAAGGGGTGAAAGGTCAAGGGGGAATACTTTCGGTTGCGTTTGTGGAAGGCAAATGTTATGCCTTCATTTAATATGTGAACTGGACTTGTGGTTGGTTGTGTGGTGGAAGCACAGGATGAGGACCAGGACCAGGACCAGGACCAGGACCAGGAACACCACGAGACCGTCCATGACCAGAAAACTGGGCCCAGTTAATTTGTTATTGTTAGCGATTGCCATGGCCCCTCTGCGATTCCTTGTCTAATTGGAAAATATTTGAGAAAGTTTGCCTTCAATTTGCATTAAATTCTATTTAAATACATCTCGAACTCATGTCCCCATTGTGGCTTGAAAACTTTACACAAAGTGGACCAAAGTTTCGAATAAACATTGTAAAAAAAAAAAAACAAAAGAAATATGTTATATATATATATAAATCCGATTGACGGAAGAAACAGTTCTAAGCCATAAGCCAGCTTAATGACCACTCATTACCGCTAATTGATTTCAATTAAATCACGCCCAAAAAGCTCAAGTCGAAGGAAGTGCGACTGATGTGGCCGCAACAACTTAAACAACAATTACAAAAATAATCAGGAAACAGAGAGAGAGACCAGTAGCTGAGGGGGTGAGGGTGATGGTGAGAGTGAAAGGAAGGAAATGTCTGGGGATAAAACAAGCTAAAGCAAACAAGGACCAAGGGTGGCCCCAAGGATCAAGGACCAGAAGGGAAGCGTTGGGGATGTGATGCGAAGGAAAGCGTTGGCATAGAATGTGTTGAGACGCCTTCAGTGTTGAGTGACCACGCACTTAAACAACACTTGAAAAAAATATTGGGATTGTATAATATAATATTATAAAAAGGAGAAAGAAAAACTTGCAGGTTGCAGTAGTACCGGATATCTTATATTTAAGAAAGGATATCCTTTTATTACAATCCTAGAACGCTATCATAGAAACAATCTATCAATTCTTTCTTTGTTTATATCTGAGTTTTAAGCTCAAACCTTTTTCTAAACGTGTATTTAGAGCACTCCAGGATATTGGTAAAGGACTCGTAGCCTTCAGTCGCATCAAACGGCCGTAAATTAGGGCATCTTTACATTACTTTGGCTGCTTAACTCAATAAAAACGCCAACACTTGAGGAAGTGCGGAAAGTGGCCACTGAGCCAGCTTTTATTTTGATACAGGATCTGAATTTGAATCCTTATCCTGATTCTTATGCGGATGAGGACGCAGATCCTGTTTAACGAGCCATCCTGCCGCACACCCCCTGCCCCAAAACCACAGCTCTCGACCGTTTGCGACGGCACAAGATTTTCGGATAAAGTTAATTACAACTCATTGGCTATTCGGACGGGGGGCTTGGGGGGATAAAAAAAGGATATAAAAAAAACGGACACAGACACAAAAAGTTGAGCTGCCGCGGAGAGTTCATCTTCAGGCGTCCACAGATGCTCTGATGGAGCAATTAACAATAAAACTACAGTTTCTAATTGGATGAAACGCTTTGCAAGTTCTTCGTTATCCTTTATCCTTGATGCTTTCCTTAATAGCCTGGCGTCTCGCGTAGCTTTCCTGGTGGTTGGGGAAAGTTGTTTTAGGCATTCGCCGGCGCATCATTAATTCATTCACATTCCGATGGCAAAACATCAGAATAATTTGGAATTCGAAGGAAAGTGGGTTGGGTCCGGAAGCATTTTCGGGCCTAGGCTAGAGAATTCCCGATTCAAATCAATTAATAGGCTATGAGAGAAACAATTGGAGGATGTAAGCTGATAATCTGTTAATTTTAGATATCCGAAGAAATTTTTTTCAGCCAAATCTCTTGAAAAATGTGAATTTTCGAATATGTCTCCCTGGGAAGGCTATATCTTGGCCAATTCTCATCCGATTCCTAAGCGGGTTACCTCAAATGATTTTTAAATCGATTCCCTATAAATCTGCATCAAAATTCCGGCACATAATATTTTTTCGATTTTTGTTTTCAAATTTTTCTGATGGATCCCCTTGAAAAATGTGAAAATCGAGAAAAATCACTTTTCGCTCCTTTCGATGGCCATATCTTTGGCAGTTTTTATCCGATCCTTGAACAAAGTATAGATTTGGAATCTTTATTCAATTCCCTATAAATCTGCATCAAAATCCTGACACAAAATATTTTTTCGAATTTTTTCAAATTTTTCTGATGGATCCCCTTGAAAATGTGAAAATCGAGAAAAATCACTTTTCGCTCCTTTCGAAGGCCATATCTTTGGCAGTTTTCATCCGATCCTTGAACAAAGTATAGATTTGGAATCTTCATTCGATTCCCTATAAATCTGCATCAAAATCCTGACACAACATATTTTTTCGATTTTTTTCAAATTTTTCTGATGGACCCCTTAAAAAAGTGAAAATCGAGAAAAATCACTTTTCGCCCATTTCGATGGCCATATCTTTGGCAGTTTTCATCCGATCCATAAGCAAAGTATAGATTTGGAATCTTTATTCAATTCCCTATAAATCTGCATTAAAATCCCGGCACATAATATTTTTTCGATTTTTTTCAAATTTTTCTGATGGACGCCCTGAAAAATATGAAAATCGAGAAAATCACTTTTCGCCCCTTTCGATGGCCATATCTTTGGCAGTTTTCATCCGATCCGTAAGCTAAGTATAGATTTAGAATCTTAGATGATAGAAATTTTAATTATTTATTTTATTTTAAAATTATAAGAAGAAGAAAAAAAAGTTGATGGAAAAATTTTCTCCTTAAACGAGCTTCCTTATATAGGCCCCGGGCCAGAACTGGTTGCGAATTATACAAATTTTATTTCAAATCATGTCTCTTCAAGTCTTGAACTTCACTTCCAAGGGTTTTTTTTTGGCTTTCCGTGACTCCTTCTATGAAATATCCTGCATCCTGGCCAGGAATACCAAAGGATAAGATTTTATTTTCCACTAAAAACATGGATAAGAGGTAGAATTACTAGAAGAACAATGGATTCTATGGGTCTTTTATTCTTTTTCAATTAGAAAAAGTTATCCAAGGAAATTTTAAACATTTTTATGGTTTAATATTATAAATAATATATATATAAAGCCTTGATTACGTTTAAAAACAAAAAAAAAAACACAAAAAAGCAATAAAAACAAAAAAAAATTGTTTGAAGAAGAAGAAAAAAGTAAAATTTTTCCATGAAGCGAGCCTCCTTATATAGTCGCTGGCAGAACTGGTTGCGAATTATAAAAATGACGTCACAGATGCTATCTCCTCAAAGTTGGAAATTCTTTTCCAAAGGACTTCCTATAGCTTTGTGAGGGTCCTTCTATGCATTATCCTGCATCCTGTCCAAGGATACCAAAGGATTTCTTTATTTCTTTTCCGAAGAAGAATTTTTTAGTTTTTCACAAAAATCATAACTGATGAAAGAAAGTCCTTTGAAGCTTGGTTTCTCCAGCTCTATATCCTTGATTTGTATATTTTGAGTCTTCTTCTATGCATGATTCAATTCAAAATCTTTATTCAATTCCCTATAAATCTGCATCAAAATCCTGGCACACAATATTTTTTCGAATTTTTCAAATTTTTCTGATGGACCCCCTGAAAAATATGAAAATCGAGAAAAATCACTTTTCGCCCTTTTCGATGGCCGTATCTTTGGCAGTTTTTATCCGATCTTTAAACAAAGTATAGATTTGGAATCTTGGATCAATTCCCTATAAATCTGCATCAAAATCCTGGCACAAAATATTTTTTCGATTTTTGTCAAATTTTTCTGATGGATCCCCTTGAAAAATGTGAAAATCGAGAAAAATAACTTTTCGCTCCTTTCGATGGCCATATCTTTGGCAGTTTTCATCCGATCCTTGAACAAAGTATAGATTTGGAATCTTTATTCAATTCCCTATAAATCTGCATCAAAATCCTGGCACAAAATATTTTTTCGATTTTTGTCAAATTTTTCTGATGGATCCCCTTGAAAAATGTGAAAATCGAGAAAAATCACTTTTCGCTCCTTTCGATGGCCATATCTTTGGCAGTTTTCATCCGATCCTTAAACAAAGTATAGATTTGGAATCTAGGATCAATTTCCTATAAATCTGCATCAAAATCCTGGCACAAAATATTTTTTCGATTTTTTTCAAATTTTTCTGATGGATCCCCTCAAAAAATGTGAAAATCGAGAAAATCACTTTTCGCTCTTTCGATGGCCATATCTTTGGCAGTTTTCATCCGATCCTTGAACAAAGTATAGATTAGGAATATAATTAGAGGATCGGTTAATGATATCGTACAAATATCCTTCATATGTCCTTTTATGTCCTTTTCATGTCCTTTTTATATCCTTTTTATATCCTGCATATATATCCTGTATAAAATAATTTACCTCTAATCGTAAATGAAAAGAAATAAATAGAAAAGATTTCGCAAAAAACAGCGCCCTCCTCCTCGATTCTCAAAAGTTGTACCTAATCAGCCCAAAAAATGTAAACAAAAAATAATTAAATTTCCATAACATACTTTTGGAGGTTCGGTTAATTAAATCCAATATATAATATATTTCAAATATATGTACATATATCGTTTCTATATCCTTTTTTATATCCTTTTCTATATATTTATATATCCTGTATATCCTGTTTATACAACTGTTCCTGTTCCTGTAATAGTAAATAGTAAATGATATAAATGTAAACGAATTAAGAATAAGAGCGCCCTCCTCCTCGATTCTCATACCCAGTACGTAATGAACCCCAAAAACTTGTCTTATTATATCTTGGCGAAAATATATCCGATTCTCAAACGGAATCTTTGGAAATATGAAAAAGTCCTTGGAAAGCCAATATGGCCTAGATCGGAGGCTTTATCTTCGCCAATTCTCATCCGATTCTCAAGCGGTATACCTTAAAGGATTCTTTAATTAATTCTCTATCAATTTATATTATTCTCTATCTACATAAAAAACTGATCACCGAAAATTTGTTCGATTTTTTTTCAAATTTTTCTGATGGATCCCCTTGAAAAATGTGAAAATCGAGAAAAATCACTTTTCGCTCGTTTCGATGGCCATATCTTTGGCAGTTTTCATCCGATCCTTGAACAAAGTATAGATTTGGAATCTTTATTCAATTCCCCATAAATCTGCATCAAAATCTTGACACAACATATTTTTTCGATTTTTTTCAAATTTTTCGGATGGATCCCCTTGCAAAATGTGAAAATCGAGAAAAATCACTTTTCGCTCCTTTCGATGGGCATATCTTTGGCAGTTTTCATCCGATCCTTGAACAAAGTATAGATTTGGAATCTAGGATGAATTCCCTATAAATCTGCATCAAAATCCTGGCACAAAATATTTTTTCGATTTTTTTCAAATTTTTCTGATGGATCCCCTTGAAAAATGTGAAAATCGAGAAAAATCACTTTTCGCTCCTTTCGAAGGCCATATCTTTGGTAGTTTTTATCCGATCCTTGAACAACGTATAGATTAGGAATATAATTAGAGGATCGGTTAATGATATCTTACAAATATCCTTCATATGTCCTTTTATGTCCTTTTTATGTCCTTTTTATATCCTTTTTATATCCTGCATAGATATCCTGTATAAAATAATTTACCTCTAATCGTAAATGAAAAGAAATAAATAGAAAAGATTTCGCAAAAAACAGCGCCCTCCTCCTCGATTCTCAAAAGTTGGACCTAATCAGCCCAAAAAATGTAAACAAAAAATAATTAAATTTCCATAACATACTTTTGGAGGTTCGGTTAATTAAATCCAATATATAATATATTTCAAATATTCCTTTCAAAAATGTGAATTTTCGAATATGTCCCCCCTGGAAAAGCTATATCTTGACCAATTCTCATCCGATTTTTAAGCGGACTACCTCAATCGATTTTTTAATCCATTTTCTACCAATCGGCATCAATTTAAGAACAAAAACATTAAAATAACTAATTAAAAGGTAAAAAAAAAGTAGTTTTGCATCGGCCGGGAATCGAACCCGGGCCGCCCGCGTGGCAGGCGAGCATTCTACCACTGAACCACCGATGCTTGTTGGGGAGCAGGGCCCAATCAGCACGTATACGGAGCGTTGGCTCCACTGGCCCCAGCCTCTCCCCCCTCCAATGACCCCAATGGCCCCACTCTTGACGTCAGCTGAGAAGGCGGCGATCAAGACGTTTCCGTGGTGTAGCGGTTATCACATCTGCCTAACACGCAGAAGGCCCCCGGTTCGATCCCGGGCGGAAACATTTTTTGCCTCTACTTGATTTTTACGAGTAGTTTGCTTGCTTTTGGGGTTTCTTTGGAAAAAGCAAATCCGCCAATTGGCTTGCCGCCAAAAACAACAATGTTTAATTAATCAAAGGGCTGAGGTTGCCTTTTGTTTGCTTGTTAATTGAAAACAATTGAGTTTGTCTGCGGCGGTTCTTGACTTTCTTTTTTTTTTTGAGCACCCTTTAAAAACGCACTTTGCCTTTGCCACATGCATCCTGCTGTTGCAGCATTACTTTGATTACATTTTTTTTGTTCGCTAGAAGTTTTCTTTCGGGTAGCAAATGGTTCTGGCATGGGTAGACAAATTCCTTGGCATTTTTCGATATCCCCAGAGTGGGTGGGTGGGTGTTTGGGTGGTCCTGCCTTTTTTTGGGTGGTGCGACAACAAACTCGGCAACAACAAATTAATACAAATAGCCTGCAGTGGTCTGGGCCATAGATTACACTTTTTTTGCAGACAGATTCGCACTTGGCCAGCCTTTTATATATATGTATGTATTTCTGTGTGGGTTTCTTTTTTTTGTAAGTGGGGCAGCTGGACTGGTTATTCCTGGCTAGACGCCTTCAGTTCCCCGTCATCTGCAGCTATCATCGCCTGCCTGGCTTTCAGCCTCTCTGCCAGCCTCCTTAGAAAGTTTCGTCCTGCGGGTGCTGCGGGTCCTGCCACTAATGCGCTTTAAGTATGCCGACAGTGGAGCTCTGGCCGAGTAGTAAATTATTTATTGGCATATTTGGCTTTTGAATCGAACACTTACACATTCAAGGCGAAAAGTGAAAAAGTTTTAATAGAATTTCTTGTTTGATATCCTTTTTTTCCTCTAGCATTGCTTTGTCTGAGAAAACCTCAATTCAGAACCCGATCCCAATCAACTTGAATTCCACAACACATTCGAGACTTTAGTTACATTGTATCCTGGGAATTTCTTGGCATATTTGTCTATTTGTTGGCTCCTTTTTTCACACTTAATGTTTTGTTATTATTATCCTTGAAGTGGTGTCCTGGTGAAGTGATTTGCTGACCTAACAGGGAAAAGTGTTTACAGGTTTCCTATTAGCTTTCCTTTATCTGCAAAAGTTCTGCAAAAGTCTTCCACTCCAGCAACTTCTTAATCCTGCTTTTCAAAAGCCATCCGATTTTAATCCCGAAATTCTTGTTTTTTATCAACCCTAATTAATATTGTTTAATCCAATTACATAATTAGTAAAGCTAAAATGCAGAAACCCAATGAAATTTTGCGGGTAGTGTGTGTGCAACGATAAAAGCAAATGCAGTTGCAGAAATCAGTGGGATTTCAGTTCGAATTATGTTTGTCAAACATTTGATTTGATTTGTACGAAAATTTGTTCGTTACACACAAAATTATGGTGAAGAGTGGGGTGTGGGGAGTGGGGAGGAGGCTGCCAAAATATGGCGTTAAAATTATTTTCATTGCAAAATTTGCACATGCATAATTAATTAGTATCAAAAATTTAATACTCACACTTTGTATCTGCTTAAATATTTACACTTCGTGCCAAATTTGTATGCAAATCGCTTTCCTACAGACTGACAATAACGACCACCCACGCACACCCCCCCCCACACACACACACACACACACATATACAATCCAATATCACACACACACTCGAACATTGGCAGTCACACCGACACTGGCACCCATCTGAGCTCACACACACCCTTCCACGCCAATGTCTGACAATTAAAAAAGCGAACAATCAAGGATATTCAAATAGGACATTGTTTTTGGATGAAGTTTATTTTAATTTGGAGTTATTTTACGTATTTTAAAGCAACGATTTCTTGTATTTAATAATCATAAATATATATCCTTTAGAGCAGTTAGAAGCTGCCATTAACCTGGCCGCCATGGTGGTCCGCCAGTGTCGGGCAAACAGAATTGAAAACGGGTTGCCTGCCGCTGGCGTTCCTGTCGCTCCCGTCGTCCTGGCTGGTATCCTGCCCGGGGGTAGGGCCTGGCAGAGGCCAGGAATTCGGCAGAGTCGGGGGAAGGCTTGGCCAGGAGCAGGAGCAGGAGCAGGAGCATGGGCGATTGGACTGCTGTGGACCGTCCTGATGGAGGGTCGGGCTGTACTGGAAGGTCGGTGGCTGCTGGCGTTGATTGTTGTTTTTGAAAACCCTTTTGGTGTTTGCATTTAACGAACAGGGCCACAACGAAACAGCAATAGAGCCAATATAACGTGGCCAACGGTGGGATGGAATGGAGCGTGGCGTGGTGGTGTGGTGTGAGAAGGAGTTGCCGGGCTACGAGGATATTCCGGGATGATGGGCTAGTTGGGCTGGCATGCCGTGTGGAGTGCTGGGGGGTGTGGGTTAGTAGTGGGCGGACTGTGAAGCTAATAAAAGGCTCGTTACAATGAAAACAAATCAAATCGCTGGCCAAGCCATCATCCATCCAGACAACCAAAGTAAATCCAAACGAAACGAATGCCACCAAACAGGAAGTACTTTGAATTTCCGGTGTCATTCGTACAGCCCCTTTCCTTTACTTTACGCTACTCTCTACTCTATGCCACTCCACTCTACTCTTTATACTTTACTTGCCAAAATTCTCCTAAATGTTCCAAATTGATTAGGTGCAGCAGGAGGAGCAGGACTCCCGGGGGTCAGCTTCGGCTGGTGCCCACTTTGAAATGCCATTAAAATGTATTTACAAACGCAAATTGATAGTGATTTTGGTTTTTGGTGGGATCCTGCGGGTCCTGCTTCTGGTCTGGCTTGTGGCTAACAGGATGCGTTGTCCCTTGTCCTGGGATCTGAGTTCTCGGTCCTCGGTCCTCGGTTCTGGGGTTCTACTCTCGCGGTCAAAGTGTTGATGTTGCAGCTTAGCCATCGATTTGTCAGGACACACGGCCATACCTGTTTCAGAACTAGTTGTTATCTAGCCCCTGGCATTGGGCTCTCAATGTATTAGCTCCACGCCCCACAAAAAACGGGTAAGCCCGGAATAAAGCTGTCAACGCGTGTGCCTAATTGTTGTCCATTGTCCTAGGAATCCTGGGAGTTTATGGCTTGTGGATTTGTGAATTTGCGGAATGAAACCGCAATCAGGAGAGAGCGACAGCAATGACAAGTTTAACTGCAATTACTTTCAAATGAACTTCACTTGAAATGCAATTTCAGGCATGTGTCTAATATATGCAAACAATTCATGGTCGGGAGGGGGGAAATAGGGGAACAAGGATACACAAGGATACACACAGGACAATGCTAAATCAATATGCAAAAGAAGGCAGAAGCCTGACGAGCCAACTCGGTAAACAAGAAGCGTGACAAAGTGATAAAGTGTCGACACAGTGGCTAAGGAAACAAGGAAACCAAGGATATGGGGACAGGAACAAGGACCTGGGAACCAGCACCAAGGACCAAGGACCAAGGACCAAGGACCCAGGACCGATGGCAAAGTGAGCAATAAACATACGCGATTAAATTCATTATGAACACTTGAACAGAACACAATGCGAATGCGAAATGACAACCTGATTGCGAGATTCAAGTTTGAGTTTCAGTTCGAGTTCGAGTTTGAGGATGTGTGCCTCGGGATAAATTCATTTCTATCCCAGCTGGAGAAGGAGATGGAGAAGGAGTCGCAGGAGTCCCACATCAATTTGACATTGTTTTGCTTCTGGTCTGGATTGGATTGGTATTGGAAAGTCCTATTCGACGATGGCTGTCCGTGCCTCGACGGGGACACGTTCGTGACTTGAACGCCTTCGGCGGTTGTTGCTTTTTCTAATTGTGATGTGTGTGCCTTAATAATTGCATTGCTTTCAAGACTTTCCACTTTCTTCCGATCTATGGTAATTGGACCAATGAGCTGGGTCAGTGCCCCGAAATTAACCATTTGCATAATGTGTCCCGGGGTGGCGTGGAGGCGAAAGGATAATTGCTGTCACAAACAGGGGCTTGACCAGAAACCATGCCCCTCCAAATGTGCGAATTTCCACCACATTTCGCCATTTGTCCACTGTCCGCTGTCCTGTTGTCCTCATCCACCTGTGACAGTCCGTGCCCGTTGGTTTTAGTCAATTTTGGTTTGTCGTCTGCAGGCTCCGAGGTTTTCCAGCTGTGGAACTATTGTACTAGCGCTGCAACCTGTTGGCCAAAATCCAGTGTGTAAATGGCCCAGATACATACATTTTTGAGCCAGGAACAGTAACTGCTGCAAGGATCCGATAAGCTAATGAAAAAGTCGTCTTCATAAATAACTCGCATGCGTGGAATGTCTGTTGGAATTGTACCATAAGAATTGTAAGGAGTGAGAGTCCTTTTTGGGTTTATAGCAACAGGAAACCATTTACTCACTGGGCCAACAAACTGCAGTTGGACTTACTCTACACTTCAGACGCAGTCTTGTCAAGTTTTTTTTTGCCTTCAGCACCCTAAGTCCTTCGTCCTTCGTCCTTCGTCCTAACTGGCTGGTTGGTTGCTTGTTTCATGTCCCTGTCGTAGAAGGAGGTGTTGCTAGTGTCGTTATCATTAATTTGCAGGCTGCTTTTTGCAATAATTTACAAGATATTTCTACGGCGCGTCCATGCCCGAGTCGCAGGTCCTTTCAGTCCTTACACACACTCGCTTCCTGGCCGCCTTTCTTGGCCTGCCACTTTTTTTTAGGTTAAGTTGTCAGGAAGACAAATTTTGTGCGGGCGAAACAAAAAAGTGCCTCTAATTTTGTTCAGTAAAAAGCGACCCATATTATCGAAGGGCCAGGCTATGGTCAGGATCCTGTTCATTGCAATTATCAGGAAAATACTATGAAGTTGGGGATTTATCCGTAATTTTCAATCCAAATCGGATTTCCAGACGAGGAGACTGCAGCTGCACAAGTTCCCCAAAGGAAGGGGCGAACAATTATGGCACCTGACGTCCTCAGATAGCAGGCTGAAGCAGGACAGCTGGACTAAAGGACAATAAAGGACAATGCAGGACAATTCAGGGCATTCAGGAGTGTGCTTTTCGTATTACTTATCGACCCTGGGACGATGCCGTGCATTGATTATTGTTGCCTTCTAGCAGTTTTAACTAAAACCCAAACGGAATGGCCAAATGGCCAGCTGCCAGCTGCCAGGATACGGCCAGGATACGGCAAGGATCCTGCCCGCCCTCTATTTGTTTGCATACATTGATTGAATTTGTTCACGCCATTAAATTTGCAAATTGCTATCGGAAATTTTGCATAAACTGCAGTGTAAGATTTTACCTCAAAATATGCAGGTCTCTCCGTCCTTAATGCTTATGGAGTCCTGTGTCCTGTGTCCTATGTCCTATGTCCTATGTCCAGTGTCCTGTGTGTTCAGCCAAGGACAAGGCCAGGGCCAGACACTCCGTCCTCGTGTGGTCCTTTCGGCTGGAGTCATTAACTATTCATACGGCAAACCAGCAAAACAGAAGCTCCGGCACTTGATGACACATTTGATTCCGGCTGTCGTCGAGGATTCGAGGATTCCGGGATTCCGGGATTCAGGGATTCCAGGATTACAGTGGCCACGGTGGCTATGGATGGTAATTGCCAAAACTGCCAGCTTTCAACCGACTTGGCTCCGGATACGGTTTCGGGGCTCAGGCCCTGTTGACCTTGTTGGAACGCATTTAACAGGCGTAAATACTGTTTAAGCCTCTTGGGCGACAAAAAATGAGAACTGGAAATTATCCATCCCGCGAGAAAAGTTGAGTTGTGATACTGAAGATGCCGGGGGACTCCAGAGTCCCGGATCCAGAATCGAAAAACCAGAACAGTTGGCTTAAAGACTGTCAGGAAAATTCCGTCCGTAACAGAAGTTGAAAAATCAGAATGGGGATGATCAGGTATCAGGTAAGGTGGAGGAGGCAGAACTGGCAATATTTTTACATTAACCTCCTCAACCGCCCCCTGGACTGCCTCTCAAATTTATGATAAAAGTTGTGTCCTTGCGGGTATGGAGGAAACTTTCCGTATTTCTCATTTTACGAGAGAGAGTACATTTCCAGCCTTGAAAGGTCAGTTGTTGGCCTACAAAGGAAAAAAAAAAACAGTCAGTAATGACCTCATATCTGTTTGGTAAGGAGTAGGACTTCTGAAGTGCGATCGAGTTCACTAATCTAGGATCCTTTCAGGCCATGTCCTAGTCCAGGTCCCGGACCCGGACCCGGTCCCGTTCCTGGTTCTCATCATTTCTCATCCTGTTGTCCCATTGCATTCCCAGCAAATTACTTTTCCGCTCGACGAGAGCCCAGTAATGAGCATAATCCTAATTATCTTTGCCATTCATCTGCGGCATCTCTCGTCCTGGTCCTGGTCCTGGCGAGTCCTTTCCTGTCATCACTATAACTATTTGTGGACGCCCTGTAGCCTTCATACTGCATCCTCCGTTCACTCGCTCCGGGCTTAATTACATTTTTTTTTATATATACGATGGCTGCCTTGACCGGGAATTTTTCCACGGATGATTGAATTTGGAAATGCTCTTCGAGGCTGTCCAATGCACTTCAGCGTCTTCCTTTGCCAATGCCGGGGGAGCCTTTCAAATTACATTAGTAAGGGGCTTATCTTATTAAATGGCAGTCATAGATGCTCCTTTTCCCAGGAAATTCTCCGCCTCATTTTGATGTGTCTTTTTTTTGCCTAAAATAGTTGAGTTATTTCGCTTAACTTAATTCAAAATATTCGATATATAAAGACATTAGAGTTATTTAAACTTTCCCATATAAGTTCTGGGCTTAACCCCTGAAACCCAAGCCCCAAAATCAGTTTCCCAAAACATACAGAAGTCGGCAGACAGCACGTTCAAATAAGTTTTTGGGGCCAACAGGTTAAGGGAGGTGGACTAGATGGATGGATGGATGAGGATGTGGATGTGGATGTGGATGTGGATGTGGATGTGGACGAGGATGAGGAGGAGGCAACGCCACAAAATGGCTTATTATAATTTCCAAAATAAACTAAACTGTATGCTTTCGGTTGCCCGCTTGTCTGTGTCTAAAAGTGAAAATAATATTGTAGTTGAAATATCAACATTGACGTGAGTGCGTTTCCGAGGTGTGGGTGGCACGAGAAAGGGTTCGAATCCTCCGGCGAGCGAGTGGTCCGTTTCGTTTTTCTTTCTTTCTGGATGGTGTGGGTGTCGGTGGGTTTGGATTGTCGTGTCTGGCAGACAGACAGGGGCATTCAGCATAAGCATATTAGGTGGGTCGATGGGTGGCCCGATGGGTGGCTCGCTAGATGTCTCGATGGGTAGCTCGATGGCTGGCTCGGTGGGATCCGATGGGTGGTGACACTAAAACGTGACGTTGAATCCAATGCGATGCTCAAGCGTGTGAAAATACCAGAAAGACGTGTTGCTATCAAATGGTTTGAATGCCAGCATCGCATCGCCCGGCGCGTGTGCTCTTGGCCGCCAAGCGTATTTATGGCCCATACTCGTAAGTTAACAGACAGCGGAAGTGATACATCAAGGACATACACAGACAGTGCCTCGCCCAATATTTGCTCCATTTTGGAACGTGTGGCGCCCACGTCCGCTAGCGATTCGTCTTTTACACGTTTTGAATTAATCCTTCAGTTACTTAACTAGCAGTTTGCCTCAAAACTCTTTCTGCTGTCCGCTTTCTTCTTTTCGCTTTGGTCCTGGTCAAGTCCTGACCATTGCTGACTCACCGTTTGGACTTCAAAATTCTTGGCCTGAAAGTTTATGATCGCCTTCTCAATTAAATCTCCCGGCTGGTCCTTTTTCTTGCCTCACGTGACATCCTGTCATCTGTCTATCCTAGTTTAAGGGAGGACGTTAAAGTCCTTAGTCCTTGATCATGGCTTGTTGTTTCAATTGCTTAACCTGGCAGATGACCGAGCCAGCCCTTTTTTTGGCTTCACGCTTTATACAATATCAAGATTAGCGCCTAATGTAAGGATTGTACACTGAAAAAATAGCTAGACAGGCTTTGATTTCCTATATTATGAAAGAGCATGACCCTTAGTTTTAGGGAAATATTGTTCCAAGCTTTGCTTTAGAGAAGTTGTAGCCCTTTTTCTCTGTGCTCATCCTGGTTGGTTGTTCTATCCTTGAGCCATCATTGCCTCGCTTGTCCTTTTGTGCTCCATATGGGGGCGTTGGACCCAAAAGTTGTTGCTCTTGCCCCTGGCTCCTGGCAATGTGTTTGGCAAAAGCTGGAGGAAGGATTTAGGGAAGCTGGAGGAGTTTCGGTCACTGAAAGGCAAAATAAATTACCACTCGGTGTTGCCTGGGCTCATCCTGAATAGAGAAGAAGCAGGGGCAGGGACAGGTCCTGGTCCAGGACTATGGGGCTACGGTCATTGTCGTCAACAAACATTTTGACACTTGCTCCGTAACCATAAAAGTCAGTCAGTGTTGGGGCTTAGCCAACTTTAAATACCTTTGGACAGATTAAAAGTCTCGTTAACCAAAATGTTTGTAGCCATGTTGTGCATGGGTGTGCTTGGGTGTGCGTGGGTGTGTGCTTGGGTGTGTGTGTATATTTGTGTTTGTATGGGTAACCGTGTGCGAAAACTATCGCCATGCATAAATTGCTTATGGAAATGGCTTTGGCCCTCTGGGTGCTCGTTTTTTGGATTTTGGATTCTGTGGCCACTTTTGCAGCCTGCAAGTCCAGCAAGTCCAAGCGTATTGAAAAATTACCGAGCATTATACTTGAGGGTCAGTTTTAATTACTTTCAAGAAGGTCAACATTAATGAGTGTCAATGGGTGTTGCTGTGTGTTGCATGCATGTGTGGCAAGTATCGATCGAACGGGTTGGTGGTGGTCGGAAGAGTACCATAGTCGAAAATTAAAGTAAAAAACTTTTCACATTTGTCGCCCATTTTGTGGTTAGACATTTGCAAGTTTAGTCCTTTTGTTATTGTTGCGAGTCCTTGTCCTTGTCCTCGTCCACGTCCACGTCCACGTTCACGTCCTCGAGTGTTGTTTTTCCGAATTTGCATTTCCGAAACTGCCTAGTTTTTGGTTACTTTTCTTAACTAACTTGTTTGCTTTCGCTCTGATGTTTCAAATATTTAAATGCTTTCAAATTTATTTGGCTTTAAATTGAAGTTACTCTAATGATGACATTTTTTGGGTCATCGGAAGTTGTTCAGCTCATAAGTATGCTATGGTTTTGGTGCCTCTCTTGAATCCCCTCATTTGGCATCCTTTCGACCAAAAACACTCACACATCCTGCCCAAAGGGGAAATAATTTATGCGCGTTAAATTCTAACCGATTGACTCGTCCATGGCCAGCTGTTAGCCACATCAGTGGCGTTTGGCCAAAAGGGGGTGTGGCATGAATTGGCTTTATTGCAAAAAGTTATTTTTGCACCGCCACCGCCACCGCCGTTGTTGCCACTGCGTTGTTGTCAAGGGGCGGTTGTTATTGTAATTTAATAAGCGGCTAATTGTTGTTAATCAATTGTTTAACAGTTTGCAACATGTTGTTATTGTTGCCGCTGCTGGTTGCGTAAATTATTTGCATTATTTTTTATTGGCTGGCTAAATGTTGCCTTTGCTTCTTATGCCTGTTGTTTTTGCACGCATTTTAATTGCAATTGTTATTGCAGTTGCAGTTGCAGTTGCAGTGGCAGTGGCAATGGAAGTTGCAGTTGCAATTGCAATTGCAATTTGTATTTGTTTTTGTCTTTGTTTTGTTGGTGCTGTTGCATCTGTTGTTGCCCCATCGTTTCGTGTATTTTGCGGTTATTGCCGGTCCCGCCCTTAAAGGCCAGCCTATAAAGCGGTGGGCGTGGTTGGTTGGTGCCACTGCCACACACTGCAGCATCAGCCGCTGCCGCCGCCGCAATTATTCTCTTGCTTTATTGTCTGTTATAATTAAATCATTTGATTTCATTGTTTGGATTTAACATTTGTGTGTCGCCACGCATACCTACGCATATAAATAGCCAAGTTGGTACAGTAGAACCTTATTTAAAAGAATCTCTTTAAAGAAATACTTGTCATATTTTGATAGCTATGATATCTCTTCTTAGAAGCTTTCTGCTTTAAAAGCAGCTATTTCACAGAATCTTTAACTCTTCCATAGATTCTCAACTTCACAGTTTCTCTTGCCGAATCTAAACTATTTATTTTTTAAGGAGTATGAGTTATACGAATTAAACTTTCACTATCTGGCTTTGCAGCACTAATTGAATTTTTTAGTATGCCGAAATCTAGGAGTGGGTCCTTGAGCTTTGAGTGTACCATATGATTATTTGCTGACACCAGCCGAGAGCTGTATCAGAAATTGGTAATTACTTATTAAAGAACTCATAAATGTTAATATATTGATATGCAGAAAATTTGTTTAGTCCTTGGTCCTTGAAGGCCGGAAATCCAATCAGGAAAAGCAAGAAAATTATCTCCCAACGAGGCGCGAAAATGTTTTGATGAGCAATTTTTTTAGGTACTCGGCCTGTCAGTGCCGAGTCCTGGCATTTACTTTACTTTACACACTAATAAAATAACGGCCCTATGGAACATGGGATCCTTGGGCGCGCTTATCTCTGAACGATAACAATCCATCTTTTTGTGTCTAGGAAACAGCTACGTGTCCTTGTCGCTTGCCATTCTGGTCCTTTCGGGGGGCTTTTCAAGGGGCCCGAAATTTATTTATACAAGCAAATGAAGCAGTCGTCTAAAGCTGCAGGATATGCTCCTCGTCCTGTCCGAGTAGACATGAGTTACCGTTGCCAAATTAAACATCACCAACATAAAATTTATGAAGCCAGACATTAAGTCACGGGCCGGGAGGGGTGAGGCTCCCACAAGACATATTTTCTTTAGCTATCCTGGGATATCCTTAGTTATCCTTGGGCCTTTTGCTTTATCCTGTGTGTGTGTGTGTGTTTTGTTTAAAACGAATTAAGGACATTACATTTTTACCGGCACTAATTCCTACACACACTGATGCTTATCCTGTCTACAAATTAGACCTTGTTCGTGTCTGATCCTCGACAGGGATCATCATATGGCACAGCGGCTTCCGTGCCTCCCGGAGTCCTTGGGTGTCAATGGGTCAAGTGGCGCTGCCAGGAGCTTCCGGCCGCCAGGACCCGGCCATGGCCACTGAAGCCACAATGCTTAACGTAATTACAAGTAGTTTTACGGTTGAGCTCCAGGAAACACAACACCCGGAGAACCCGAAGGACTCGACTGCGAAATTTTTGGCAAGGAACCGCAAGACCGAAAAGACTGAAAGACCAAAGGGAGCCCAAGGACAAAGGAGCTGGAACAGCAGGAGCAGCAGCAGCAGCAGTAGCAGCAGCGCGAGAACAATGGAAATTACGAGTTTCAATTTGTAGAAAAATTTATTATATCCATTAAGTAAATGGGTTTCGAACAATCTGGAGAGGCAGGCAGGATGGCAGGCTGACTCCACCGAAGATGCCCAACCTATGACTCATTTACTTTGGCCCTGGCCATGTCCTGCAGGTCCTTGTATGTAAACATCAGGGGAAGGGCCAGAATGGCTCTTGGGCGAAGACAACGCACCCAACGCAGCAGCCAACGCAAAATGTCAAAATTTTTGAATTGTCCTGGCTGCAGCTGTGTCGTAGCCCAACCGCAGGACCCCTGTCATCTACGCCCCTGGACCGGAGTGAATCATAGACCGCAATATAAACTTTTATGTTTGGCTTTGTTTTGTCTGTTTTTGCTTCTGCTTTTTTTTTCCTTTAATACTCTAGAAGAGAGCTTTTTAGTTTTTTTGGGGAAGATGGAATAGAATTTTTAAAGTAAACAGAACAGGAAAGAACAGGATATAAGGATATTAGATTAGAAATCTGTTATAATTCCAAGTATTCCTTAACTACCTAAAAGGGTATCTTATATTCTAAGTAATCTTTCCAAAAACCTTTCCACTTTTATTTATTTGTAGTATTTGTTTCCTTTTTTTCTGGTGCTTCGTTTCCGTTTCCTTTTGGCTTTGACTTTGCTTTTGGTAACAACTCCTTAATGGCCTTGTCCGTTAGACTGGCCCGCAACTTCTGGCCTTCTGGAGGCGACATGTTAATACGTTTTGTGGCCGGGCTTTTAATCAGTTATTTTTCGGCTGATCCGCCGCATATCCTGTATTGTCCTGCCAGTGGCAGTGGCAGTAGCAGTGGCAGTGGCAGCCTCGTGATAGATTTGCGACCCCTAATTGCAGTCGAATTGGGCATGCCACATTCTGTGCCACAGACAGGAATCGTAAAGCTTTATCGATACATCTGCACAATTTAATTTAACCGCAACTTTATTACTTTTCGGCGGGATGCAGTCGTGACAACAACACTATGTGGGGTAAGGACTAAGGACCAAGGACTAAGGACTACGGTTTTGTAGTGTTGTTTGATCTCTCCAGCCCGCTCATTAATATGCACGGCAACAGAATCAGTTTCGACTTGCGACACAATTTTGACTTTATCCTGGAGGTCTTGAGGCTGAAGCTGAGGCAGAGGCAGAGGCAGTTGGAGAGCGGGGAAGTCCTGTCCTCTTGGCAAAAAACAAGGACGAAATGAAATCGTAAGAAACAAAACAAAACATTGACGGTTTCGAATCAAATGAAGGCACACGTGGCTCAAAGTCTAAACAGCTGCTGGAAATAAAGTTGGCCTTCTGATTGCGATTGAGGCTGAATGAGATTGCAAGGGCGGAAGCGAGGGGGTGCTACCATTCCTACCACCCTGACCCCATTGCCATTTTCAATATGCTCTGGCGCTTAAGATTTTCAATTTTCCGTTTGTAATCAGCACTTTCTATATATATATTTGTATGTCGAGGGGAAACTCACGAAACTCTCGAACGAAGAACATACCGCAGGTGTGGCAAAAGTCAGAGCCAAAAAGGTGAGAGCCCAGGGTATGGCATAGGGAACATAGGAAACAGGGAAACGGAGCCAAAGGATCAGGAATCAAGGATTCAGGACCTTCGTAAGGGGAAGGGCAAATGCAAATGTTTTCCATACGCCGCGTTGTCGCGTTGCTTGAATTTTAATTTCAACTTGTGCTGCTGTTGCAACACTGCAGCCAGGACGAGATTTTAGATTCACAGGGCTGGCAAGGATGCGGGTGCAAGGACTCTGGCCAAAGTCTAAAGGATTCTAGATTCAGGTTTCAGGTTGCAGGATTGTGAGTTTGAGAATGACATCCATTTCGCATCTCGCACGTTCAAAGACATGTTCCCAGCTAGCTGGCTCATTGCTGAATAATTTGCATAAGCTTTGCACCGCCTTAACCTTTGGGAAAGATTTTATTTGTTGGCTTTTTTTCCACGCTTTCTCTGCTTTCTCTGATCTGCCTTTCTTTCCCCTCTTGCCCTTTTCAATGGCTCTTTCTTCTGGTCAAAGGTGACTGCGTGAGTTCTGAATCTCAAAAGGCACTGAAATAATTCAGTTTTTAATTTTAATTTAAAACTAAGAAAGGATTTAAGTTTCTTAACTTAAACTTTGATTTCATGCCCTCTTTAGATGCCTTTATCTTTTCTTTTTTTATATATTAAGACTTTCTTAATACTTTTTTGTAGAACTAAACTTTCCAATAACTTTGAATTAAAAACTCCTTTGGTATAATTAACGCGTCTTGATATCCTTTCTTTTTTGGCAACATCCTTCCGAAAAGAGGCTCAAATATTTATGGAAGACAAACAAACAAACAAAGAAAGAAAAAAACAAATATTGAGTGGACAAACAGAACGTGCCAAGTGTCCTGGCACCTTTCGTGGATTTCTTTCCAGGATATTTGCCGAGCAACAGATATAGTTGCAGGATTGTTTTTTCTGCTTGGCTACAAATTGCTATTGTTGTTATTGTTATTGTCTGGCCGCAAATGAACCTTGAAAAGTCATGGAGGATTTTTTTTGGGGGCCACTGTATACATATCACGTACGCGACTTCCTTGCGAGGAAACCCCAAACCCCATTACACTTTCACGAGCAGACAGTTGTCGTTGTCCTTTTTTTGGCAGGATGTTGGCTGGTGTCGGTTTACTGTTTACCAGGCACAGGCCCAGATCCCGGTCCAGGTCCGGGGCCCAGTCTTATTGGGTTTTACCCAAAACCCATTTAATAATCTCATTTTGCCACAATAACAGAAAATATGATTTCCTTTTCGAACAATCACGACCCATGACATGACATCCCAGTGTCCTGCGTCCCGTTTGCCGCACCGCCTCAGACAACGCCTCGACCTTCGACCTCTGAAGAATACATATTTATACTGGATGTCTCTGACTCCCTCTTGGAGTCCCAAATCTCTCCGGGAACAGGTCAAGGAAATGGCAAAGGTTCAACAAGTAATTGAATACATACGTGATGTGCATTTCCAATATCAGAAATTCCTTTCGCCATTATTTATTGCGTGTTATCCTTTTTATGATTCCTATTAGTGGAATTAGTTCTTGCTTGGCGGCAACTTTATGTATCTAAATGTAGAATTTATATATATCCCTGATCAGCAGTTGATTGTCTTGGCAATGGAGATTACACAGAGCCCAGGACTCCTACTCCTTGTCCCAGGATATGTAATTATGCGCCGCAACATGGGTGATTGATGCCCCGGATAAGGCGGGCCACGTCCTCCCAGCAGCAATTGGCAAGCGGGAAGTGGAAAGCGGCAACTGGCAAGTGGCAAGTGGCAAGTGGAAAGTGGAAAGTGGCAAGTGGCATGTGGCATCAGGTGTGCCCGAAACTGGGCCTTTCAATTTGTTACCTAATTATGCGAAAATGAGTTTGGATGATACTCTGGCTATATATCATCTCATTTGAATGCTCTTTTCGGGAAAGGTATAGTCTAAGAGTTAAGGAAACAGGAAAACAAGTAAATTTCAAGTATTTTTAGGGATTTAATTAATTAAAATTTAGTTTCTAGACTTTTAAACTTTTAAACCTAATTTATTGGCTTTACTTTTTACTATTTGATTATATATTTCATTTCTATATCTTTAGAAATTTTAGAATTATTTTGATATACTTTTTGTATATACATTTCGCCCCACTTTTTTATGCAGACACTTTTTAGCAGTAATGCCCGAAAAGAAGTGGACAGTCGGGAATGGGCAGGCACCGTTTGCACATTTTCATGAGGGATTTAATTAATTTGTTTTTAATTCAATTTAACTTATTGCCTTTTTCCCAACACACAAACACACCAGCAGACCGACCAGAACTCTCACACACAGAAGACGTTCGTTTTCCGTTGTTATTTTTTTTACTTTCCGTATTTCGCATTTATTAAATGGCACATTTACTCTGTTTATTGGCCTTAATGCCGGCTTGCTAGCGAAAATTTACATTTTAAAACAGTTTGCCGTGTGCCGGCAGTGGCACGCCCCCTTTGGCCCCAGCCACTCAGCCCCGTCCATTGTTAAAACATTTTCATTGGCCTTAAGTGGAAATTCATGTGTACAATAATTTGTTGCGGCAGGCAAGTGTAAAAGTAAACCAAGCCCGAGTCCGAGCCCAGTTCGGTCAATGAGCTCTCAACGTCGAAAGTAAAATGAAGTAAGGAAAAGTCATTAAAGCCGCCGATTCTTCTCGGTCCATTCTCCAGAATCCTGCAGATCAAGTTCGAGGACTACTTTTCAATTTGGAAACAGAAAAGTTCGATCTATCTGTCACGAAAAGACAGAGACAAGGCCCCTAAAAACTATACGCAGGGACACCTTTTGCGAATCGCAGAATCTTTTTTATCTTTCACCATCACAATCGGTTTCTTTTTTTGATGATTTATTGATTTTCCAGCCGCAGACAGAAAAAAAAAACAAAATAATATCGGTGAGAAAAGGACCTGTGACTTTTCGTCTTTCAATGTCGCGTGTCGTTTTGCAAAATTGATAGCTGTCGTCGCCAGAATTCATTCCAGTTCCTGCCTGCCCCTTGCCACATGCCACAGGCCACACTAAAGGTGGGAGAGCCGGCATGTAAACACATTAACCCGTGCATTCATTAATACGACAAATATTTGCGAGTCCAGACGCCGAAGTTGGGGCATTTTAAAGTAAACAGAATTAACAACAAAAGCCGTGGCAAGGCCGCTTTTCACGGACACGCACATAATCACATCCGCATCACGATCACCCATTAACTCGGATGGATGAAAACCCTAACGGAACCCGGAACCCGAAACCCAGAAATCCTGAAACCCAAAAACCCCGACACCAACTTTAACCGCCCGCCGGCCTGGCCTGGTTTCACGGGGTCCGGCCTGGCCAGTTCTGGCCTTTCAAAAAATCCAAATGCCCAAAAAATGCGACGGCTAAACCGGAACTTTCGCTGCTTTAACGAGCGTGACAAATACTTTCTGACCTCGGTGACGCCCAGGGGGTTCAAAGGCAGCTCTCTGTCAGCCAGCGTTGTGGCTTACGTTAATTGCCAGGATTCCAGGATTCTGGATATTTTCACACTTTTTTTAACTGTCAAACTTGTGGCGCTTTTTATGAAGGTGCGTGCCCAATAAAAAGCCATAAACTAAGCATGATATCCATCATCCCTGATTCTGTTTTTCAAGTATCGGGTATAGTATAGTTGGGTGTCTGTCTGGTCAGTGGCTAGTGGCGAGTGACCAGTGGCCAGGCGTATGCATTAAAATTATTTGTGTTGCATCTTATTGTTGGGCAACCGCCACCGGACACCCGTCAGTCAGCACCAAAAACCCAACTCGATGCCCCAATCGCCCCAAATCCATCCAGTCCCTCCCCTTATCACGTCGTCGGGCATTTTTCATGTGACTTATTTGCGTTTGTTGTGGTCAGTGGCTCTGTTGTAGCTGTTCGTCATTGGTGTGTGATACCCGGTACTCGGGTAGTTTAACGGAGTGACATGGGAAGTCCCAATAAAATGAGAATGATAGAAGATTGAGTTTTGTGTCACATAAGATGTAAAAGTCTGATAGATTTATAGTTCAATCTTTCGTAGAGCATATCCTTGTTAAGTCCAAGTACCGGGTATCTCATAGTCTCTATTTTCCACTTAATTATTCGTTCTTGTTCATTTTGTTTCTGATGCGACTGCCTGCCATCAGTGCTTGACTTTTTATGCAGACATTTAAATGGCTTGGTGGACCCGAGCCCGAGCCCGAGCCCGAGCCTGAGCCAGCAAAAGTATCATCAATGGTGCGAGCAGGAGCGAGGACCTGCCTGCCACTGGACCGGACCATTGATGGGGCAAGTGCAACATCAAAAGGCTATTGTTGTTTTTATTGTAGTTGTTGGGCTTTTTCAGTGAATTTAAATCCCCTTTCGTTGAATGTCAGTCAGTGTTTTTGGTGTTGGTGTTGTGGTTGTTGCTTTTGCTTTAATGCCAAGTACAAACCGCGGACAGCAAGCCATGTTGCTCTTGCTGTTGCTGTTGCTGTTGCTGTTACTGTTGCAAGTTGCTGCTGCAATTGCTGTTGCTGCTGCCGTTGCTGTTCTCTTCACTGTTGCCTTTATTGCACCGTTTGGCACTGGTCGCCGCTGTTATCGTTGTTGTCTTCATTCATCAGAATGGAACCTTGAATAATTAAAAGCAGTTTCTGATTACCTACCACATCGTTATACGCTCACAATCCACACACCCCCGCAGACACACTCCTAGCAGCTGTGACGTAACGCAAGGAGGTCCACCTGTGTGTCTGTCTGTTCCTGTTCCTGTTCCTGTTCCTCTGCCTCTGCCTGTGCCTGGTCCTGGTCCTGTGCCTCTAAATGTGTGCGTTTGTGTGCATCTATCAGTGGGTGGGCGTGTGTGTGTGTGTCTCTAATTAAACGGCAAACAGGATTCGAGTTGAGTTGAAAGCACAACGAAACAGGAAACGGAAGCCAGTCGCCATGCAGGCGGCCTGCCCACTAACACATACAAACGAAGACACTGGAAAAAATATGTTTATTAAAGGAAATCTCTTTTTTAGCTCAAAGTAAGTTTAAAGTTTAAATCATAGGCTTGAATTCCTTGGCTTTAAACTGAAATGGATTAAATTTCTTTGAGAAACTTCTAAAGAGCTTTCAACTTCTCTAATTTATTAATTCCTGTTTTCAATATTAATTTGTGGCTTTTGATTGTGGTTTAAAAAGTAACTACATGAATCAAAAGCTCTTTCTTGCAGTGTATTTAACAGAACCCCCGTGTTTGGCTGTTTGGAGGTTTGCGTTTGTTTGTTGAGGCTAAGCAGCAGCATTGTTTGCCGCAGACGTGGCATCCAGCGTCATGACCCTAGCACAGCTACTGCCCCTGCCTCTTGCCACCTACCCCTTCCTGTTGCCCCTCTCCTACCCGCCCCTTAGCCATGGTAACCGGTCACGCCCTGCTCATTTTGCCATCATTGTTGGTCCCAGCCCCTCGCATTTGTTGCTGCAATTTCTTGCCACTTTCGGGGGCAACGTTTGCTGCTTTTTTCACAGTTATTTAAAACGCACTCGACCACCGGACACTAGCGTTCCAATTAAAGTTAATAATTGCCAAGCTAGATGTTAGGCTTTAATTAGAAATTGCGGGAGTGGGACCTAGTCGTACCTCTGGACATCTGGTGGCTTGCTAATAAAACGATATCATTTTAATCCCTCTCTTTGCGGCGGCAGGACTTTGTTGTGGCTCCTTAATGATCCCGTGACGAGTTGCTGACAGAGCCGCGTCTCCGGATGTAATTATGCAGCTTTAGTTGCCACCAGCTAGCACAAGCCACAAGCCCCTTCATGCCTCCAGTTACCTCGGTGGGTAATAATAATAAAATCCTTTCACTTTCACTTTTATTTCACTGCCGCCGGAGCTGGCTCAGCGATTATTGCGCATTATACTAATCAAGGTGGTTAGGAAGATGAAAAGCTGGCTGGCTCCAACCCCTTGAAAGCCATGGGTGGTAGGAGCAAAGGCACAGGTAGAAACAGGAGCAGGAGCAGGAGCAGGAACAGGGACCGGAGTAGGAGCAGGGAATGCTGCTCCACTGCTGAGCCTTACTAATCCGAGCCAAGGACTCTGGCTCTGCCTGGGTGGTAATGTCGCATTCATTAAGCCAAACAGCAGGTGATATACACCTGCGGCTCGAGGTGCCACTGTACACCCACTCCTCACTCCCCATTCCCCATTCCCCATTCCCCACTCCCACATTTCGGGGTTATCCTGAAAAAATTGTTATTTAAACCAGCAATGGAAGCAGATGCTTCTACCCAATCCTCCCGCTATATCCACGTATCCTTGTGTATTCTTTTAATTCTCTTACTTTGCTCTACACGCCGGAAACGGAAAGGCGCTGAAATGCGCGCTAAAAAATTTCAAAATAATGAATACCTAGGCATTGTGGATTCCAGGTTCCAGGACCTGGTGCGGCCCACTTTGCGACTTATTGTCCTTTGGCTTTGTTGCCACGTTTTTCTCTATTTTCTGTTGTTTTTTTTTCTGCTCTTTATGCGCAATGTTGATGCAACGTCGCGTATGATTTTGATTAAGCGCCAGTGCTGCAATCCTGGCACCTTCTTGGCAAAATGCGAATGCGAATGCAAATGCGAAATTAAAAAGGCACACAAAAGCGACTTTTGAAGGCAAGAAGCCGACTGAAGGCAAAGGACTCGCCCAAGCGAACTCTTCCATGTGAACATATATGGAATAGAAATATATAGAAAATCTAGTAAGGAATAGAAGTGGCTTAGAGACGATCATTAACCGGTACTTTTGGATTCCATGAATTAGAAAATATCTTAGTTATGCCCCTTTATTTAACATTAAGAGGTAAAACATTCCCTGGACCTTAAACTAAACTAAAGGTTATCAAAAGAATATATTTGTAAAGGAATCCCCCCTTTAACTAATATCCGAGCTGCGTCCAGTAACAAATGGTCTTCCGCTCCGTTGATTGCAAAGCAAAAAACCAAACTCATAAAAAGTTATGTCCTGTGTGTGTGGCGGTGGTCAGAAATACACAAACAGGATACACCAAAGTGAGAGAGATAATCGTTGGGGCTTTGGCTCGTCGTCACATGATAATCCTTTTGCTCGACCGAATGCTCAGCAGTCAATAATTTGTCAATATTCAAATAATCGAACAGTCAATGTTAATGGATTGTGCGTGCTGCCACTGTACTACAGTATAAACACACACAAACGGACGGTCGGACGGACAGAGAGACCACGGAACATGGTACAGTAGAGCAATCCCTGTCAATCATTTAACTAAATATTTAAGCACATTGCCCCTTCGGCAAATTCAATTTTGTGTGCATGTGGCCACTTCCACCTCCACTTCCACTTCCACGTCCATGTCCACTTCCACTTCCATGTCCACTTCCCCATTCACCTTGCGATAAACAAACCGCAAATGCGGTACACACGCGCGTCAGATTGAAGTTTGGGTATTGGACCGCCCACGCCCACGCCAACTCCCACGTCCACGCCTACGCCTTTCCTCTTAATATACTATATATAAATATATATATAGATATATATGTATCCATCCACCCACCACACGCAACCAGTCAATGTCATATTTGCGAAAGTGCAATAAATTTCATATGAAGTTCGTAATCGATTTTGACTTATTGAAACATTATGATTGAAAGACATTTATGAGTGCACGAAAAGGTCTCCGGAGGGTCAATGCCAACACAGGAACGCTGACAGCCGAAGAAGGGGGCGACGGCATTGAGGAGGGCTTACAGGACCCGAGGACCTCCTGCCAAACACGCAACACGTCCATTGGCGGGGGAAATCACACAATCAGCAGTTATTAGGACTGCCTCGGAAGTCATGAGACAGGCTGTCTTGGCGGCAGTAAACATAACATGGCAAAGCCAAAACGAAACCAAACGCAATATAGTCATTGAAGTGAAATAAAAAAAGGG
This sequence comes from Drosophila vallismaia, assembly GCA_035047325.1. Classification (NCBI taxonomy): domain Eukaryota; kingdom Metazoa; phylum Arthropoda; class Insecta; order Diptera; family Drosophilidae; genus Drosophila; species Drosophila vallismaia. The sequence goes on along the minus strand of JAWNPU010000025.1, from coordinate 4,497,846 downwards.
GAAGTGTGGGAGTCTAGACGAAGTTTAGATACGCTTTTGGATGTATTTGATAGTACGAAGTCTTAAGTTTTTTCCCTTTAAAAGGTTTCCATTGGTTTTTTGTACTCATACTATGGGATATGCATAAAAAGACTGAAAGAAGTACAGGACTAGACACTACACTCCCTAAAAAAACTATAAAACTCTCTCATAGAGTATTAAAATAAAGAAAAAAAGGACCAGAAGCAGGTCTTGTTGGCCGGATGCGGGTTGAGATGCCGGTTCCTGAGACTGACTTGGCTGTAAGTGACTAAGCTCACAGGATATACAAGGATGTTGAACGGAAATCGAAAAGAAACCCACTGACTGGGTGTGTGTGTGCGTGAAAGGGGGGGGCCAAAGAAATTGCCAACAAATCTTTCAAGACAAAACAAAAAAATAGACAGGGGAAGGGAATAAGAAAGGGAAAGGCAAGGCGGAGACTCCGGGCAATCATCGGGGAATCAAATTGGGATGTAAACACGTAGATAATGTGCTCATACGTTTCAATATACGCACACGGTTCAGGGCACACGATTATTGGAGTGGGAGTACGGGGTGATCTAACCCACGTAAGTGGCTGACCCCAGGACTCTCCCCACACCAACTCCCGTCATATATATTTTCCAAGGCGTGCTGTCAAGCTTTTCCCTGACTTGACTTTCTCCCTGACTTTCTTTTCAGTTTGCGTGTTTGGAAGCCTTTCGATTGCTGTCTTGGATCGTTTGGGATTGAATTGGATTGGTTTTGGGTTTTTAGGTTTTAGGTTTTTGGTTTTAGGTTTTAGATTTAGGTTTGGGCTTAGGTTTAGGTTAAGTTGAGTGTCCTGTGTATCCTGTGTATCCTGTGTCATGTTCGCCCTGTTTGGTGTTGTCCTGTTTGTGGTTACTAAAAAAATTCGACACTTAAATGCCCGGCCTGTTGTTTGCCAACCCAGTTAACTGACATTTTTATTTGCTGTCAATTGAGCATAAAAGGAAGAGAACCAAAAAGAACTTGGCCTATAGTTTTCATCCAACAACGATTTAATTTGCAATGAAATTATTACATTAAAATATGCATAAATTGTATGGACGCCAGGCAATTATTTATTTATATTCAACATATGCAAATAAACAGACATTTTTGCTTGTAAATTCGTTTGGCAAATAAGCGTCGACAGGGACAAACAGGACAAAAACAAAGCCCAGAAACTGAAACAGAAACAGAAAACAGAAACATTGCCATTCCACAATGGCAAAAGCAATTTATTTTCCACATAAAACAACTTTAGACTGTGTGTGTTTGTGAGTCTATTAATTGCTTTGGTCCCAGGGCCTTACTTCGATTCAATAGCAAATCTATAGATATAATATATATATATATCTATATTGTACAATATTGTACGGGTATGTCTCTGAATACGAGTACATGCGAGTGAATATTTTGTCCAAACATAAAGGAGTTGAGATTTATGGGAAACTTGTGTTCTTAACAAAATTCCAAAAGCAAACGATTAACGATTAAACGGAGAGCCTACAATTTCCCAAAAGGACCAAATAGAATGTGAAAGCACGCACTCCTTCACCCCTTCACTCCTTCAGTCCTTCAGTCCCTCGGCGTATAATTTACAAAGTAAATTTTAATTAAAAATCCTCATGCAATCCTCAGCTATTTTAATTGAAGCCAAATGACGTCACAGCATATTTCTCTCAACTGTCGGTTAACTCAAGACCAGCTAAATAAAAACAAAGAAAAACAAAAAAAACAAAAGGGGCAAGTGGCAGCAAGTAAGGGCAAGGGGCATGGCCGTGGCAGGGGCAGGAAGCTTAACGGTAATTAAGCGTGCCAACGAACTTGACTCACAATCGGAGATAACGCGCCCAAGCCACGCCAAAGAGTTCATAAAAAGAAACGAAGCTTCCCAAACAAGGTCCTGTCTGAACTTTAAGAACCCAAAAGTCCTGAAGGCGGGGGGCGGAAGGGGTGACAGGCGGAGGCTCCCAACATCATGGCACGCTTTCTGCAAATTCTTGAGAAACAAATTAAACGCATTTTAAGAGTCAGGACCCCGCCCGACCCCGTCCGACGTCATCGGCGTCATTAAGTCCCCATCATCTGCGCTCTCGAGCCAAAATGATTCAAGTTGTCATCGGGCTATAAAGTAAATGTCATCCAAAAGCGTTACAATTTTCAATTATGATAAAAGAGTTGATGAAATGAGTGACAAAATTTGAATTTCCGGAGATTTAAGGGGAAGTAGAAAGAAGTACAACAAATATAGCATACTTTTCAGGGCACAAAGTATCGTAAAGAATCCTTACGCTTTTTCTTCAACTTTCTGATGGTAAGTGAGACTATATCTATTTTTATATTTAAATAATAGTTGATGTTTCTATTAAAACCCTAAAAATCCCAAAAATCCACCTCCATATTCCCAGTATAGCTCCATCCTTCTGGTCCTTCTGCTGGTCATCGTTCTGACCCCTGACCTTTTGGCGGCTTCTGGCCAACAGTTTGTGGAAAATTTGTCGTTACATTGGACACAATTACGGGTGTTATCTAAAGCAACCCATGAGCATTTGCCGCAGCATTTTGCCCAACAATTTCCCCCAACATAGCTCACGTCATGTCCTTATCGTGTCCCCTGTGATGGACTGGAACTCCTTTCGCAGGACATTCGTTCCTGTGCTCAGTGGAGCGTAGTGATAGGATCGCAAATAGCAAGAAGTTCATGTTTGCTTGCCAAATTATTTGTTATTTGCCATTTTCGTTGTGTCCCACCACGGTGAAAGCGGAGAAAGTTATGGAGAAATGCGTAAGCTGATTAGCAAGATTGGTCATTTTTGGGGTGGCACTAATGACCATGGTTTTATGCTTTCAATTAAGTGATAACATTCGCAACATTATTATTGGACTGTAATAAAATTAGAAACGTAAATGCTACGGAGCGTATACTTGATATTGATATTAAGTATACGCCGTGGGGTACAGCAGTTGCAGCTGCAGCTGCTGCCTATTTTTGGGTTGTCCTGCTCCTCGCCCTCGTTCTCGTCCTCGTCCTCGTCCTGCTGGGTCCTTCTGTTGTTTGACCCAAGAACGCAACGCCTGTCGACTGTTTATGGGGCTGGCGGCTGCTTTGTTTAAACTTGTGTGCACAAAACTTTACCAACAACAACCTACGACAGACGACCAACGACCGACGCCGACTCCGTCGACCAACAGTGTTCGCAAAAGCAGGCAATGCCAAAATGCCATCATTACCAAGCGACAAAAGTTTGTCCTTTTGCCGGTGCAGCTGTCCCGCCCCCACAGCCCGCCACATCCTTTGGCCTTTCGCCTTCGCCTGCGCCCGTGTGGCACAAACAGCCGCAGTATGGTAACGACGCCTGCAAAATGCCCCCGCACACTGGTCCAAAGCTGCTCCTTATTTTATTCTAATTTACTTTTAATTAGATTTCATTAAAATTCCAGGAAATTTATATTCTTTGTATTTGTAGGTTCTATGCCAATACCTTCTTGAGGAATTCCCATTAAATTGCATTCAAATCTAACAAGGATAATCTCATATTGGGTAAGTCCTAGAAATCGAAAATATTCCTCCTTTCACAAGTTATATCTTGGGTAATATTTATCTTATGCCAAAACAGGATACCCCAAACGATTGGTAAGTCTATTTTCTATAAATCTGCATCAAAAACTGGATCAAAATTATTTTTTGATTTTTTTTCAAATTTTTCTGATGGATCCCTTTAAAAAAATTAAAAATCGATGAAAAGTAAAAAGTTGCACTTTCGGAGGCTATATCTTTGCTAATACTCATCCGATCCTTAAGCGGGATACCTTAATCGATTTGTAGATCGATTTTCTATAAATTTGCATCAAAAACTGGAACAAAATTATTATTTGATTTTTTTTCAAATTTTTCTGATGGAAACCCTTTAAAAAATGGAAAATCCGAAAAAAGTGAAAAGTTGCACTTTAGGAGGCTATATCTTTGTTAATAATCATCCGATCCTTAAGCGGAATACCTTAATCGATTTGTAGATCGATTTTCTATAAATTTGCATCAAAAACTGGAACAAAAATATTTTTTGATTTTTTTTCAAATTTTTCTGATGGAAACCCTTTAAAAAATGGAAAATCCGAAAAAAGTGAAAAGTTGCACTTTAGGAGGCTATATCTTTGTTAATACTCATCCGATCCTTAAGCGGGATACCTTAATCGATTTGTAGATCGATTTTCTATAAATCAGCATCAAAAACTGGAACAAAATTATTATTTGATTTTTTTTCAAATTTTTCTGAAGGACCCCAGTTAAGTCCCAATGTGCGCTTCTTCGCCCCAATTTTCGGTGGCGCCTCCTTCAGCCGTGTAAAGTGCTCCTTGACTGGGCCGTGTAGGCAAATGAAGTGAACGGTTTCTCTGATTCAGATTCCGCTCTTGCCACTGCCACTGGCACATCCAGAGTGGCAAGCGTGGCGGTAGGAGTGGTGGGAGTGGCAGGAGTGCCAGGAGTGGGTGGCACTGCTAAAAAATGAAATACGTAATAAAGGAGGGAAAGAAAACAAACGCTCCTACTGCGTTGCCGAACAACAAACAAAAGGCGGGCGAGCCCGCACACACCGAACAGTGGCCCCCGAAAGTTTTCGCCCACCAGAAGACCGTGCCGCTGACAATAGAAATGCGTTCGAAAAAGTTTATTTTTATTTTGTTTTATACTATTTGTGTGTGGCATTTGCAGCAATGATGGGGGGTGGGCGATGCGACGCACGAGTTTTTCATTTGATTTCCGCTTGCCACACTTTTTGTGACCTATGCCCCATGCCGCACGCTCTTTGCCTCTTGGTGTGGCACCCAGCGTCGAGTCAAAAACAGAAACAGAACCAGAAGCAGTAGCAGGTCCTAGCAGTTCCTGGCAGGTCCTAGCAAAGGGCAAAGGGCTGGCTCGGTCAGCGGGCCAGAGAGAGCGTATGTTTGTTCACAAAAGGATTAAGTTGGTTCTGAAAACTCACACACACACACACACACACACTCTCAAAGGCATATATCCTGCGGAGCAGGACATCCCACACCGCCAAGTAGTTGCCAGAAGTGGGGAAATGGCTTCATTTGCGAAAGAGCCAGTAATGATATGGCGGTGGCTCACATTTTCCTATGCAAATATATATACTTTTATTCCGTCTGATATTTCTGACACTGAAACAAAATCCTGGAGGTGAAAGGCTTGAGATTGTCATCAAAGAAAAGAATTGTAGTTCAGAAACTTAAAAAGAAGATGTTACCTTCTAGAGGCCTTTTTCCTAAACTTTTCCATGTTTTTAGCCAACTTTAAAATGGGATATACTTTGCTCCAGTCCAGTTTCCTTCAGTGCCTAAAGCCCATTTGCCAGACGGAGTTTTTAAAGCCCACACACCCGCAAGTGCCTTTGTTTTTTTTTTGTATTTTTTTTTTACGGTTCAAGTTGGCCAAATTCAATTGGGGCTAACTTTTTGCGGCTTAGCGCCTTTGACATTCTAATGCAAATGCTGATTCCCGGCCATTTGGCAATTCGATTTGAGGCCGATGGAGGTGAGTGAGAGTGTCCTTTTTGGGTGTAGAAGTATCCTTTTTTGGCTAGTCGTCAGTCAATTCAATTAAATCCGTCCCCAGGGCCAGGCGATAAGCGAAGCCGATTATTGGATTATTGGATTGTCCTTAATGCCCGCAACATAAATCTCCATTTCGAGGCGGCAATTAAAATTTATCTTTAATTGGCACGTGTCCTGCCAACTGGCAAATGGTTACAACCAGCTGGCTTCTTGAACTTTGCCCCGCCAGTCTTATCGGAGGCTCCCCAAATCGCGCCAGGATGGTGCAGGTGGCAAGGTGGCAAGGTGGCAGGGGCTGGAGGCAAGAGCGTGGCACTGGGCACACCTGCCGTTTAACTTCAGCAAAAGCCAACTTACAACCTTCTCCATATCTGTGTGTGTGTGTGTAAAGGGTGAGGGGGCGGGAGTCCTTGCAAAAAGGAGCAAAATGTAATTCGGATTTAATTGCCTGTTAACACGCACTCGCGCATAGCGGGCACGACCGGTAACAGCTCGTAAAAAAGGGCCAAAGAAGCGGCAGGAGCAGGACCTCCTCCAGGCCAGGATAACCGAAAGATAAATGCTCTCAGTAAGCAGCAAAAAAAGTCAATTAATACGTCTGTAAATACGTTTTTCAAGGACTTTTTTAATCAATTATTAACCAATCAAAAGCTCAGATTGTATTCTGAAGTTTATAAATAATCCGACATGTCCCAAAAAGGCCTACTTATAAAAAGTATTGTATATTAAATGTTCAACGAATAGTTACCAATTTTCTAACTCGTTTTTTAGAAGAGGGTATTAGCAAGTTGCCCCAAGTTGCTGCCACCGGAGGGGGCACAACACATGAGTTAAAACAAGAGGAAACAGTTAAGCACAAAGTGAACAGCTCGTAATTCAAGCGGTTTTGGTTTTTGGGCAACTTAAGTTCGGTTTTTTTTTTCAACAAGGCCTAAACCCTCCACCTACCCCTGCTGTCAGCTAATCAACTTTGGTAACTTTTTATTTTGTGGCAGCGATAAGCGTTTCCCGTTCCCGCAAAAATGCGCAAAATTCTCGGCCATAAACAGAATGCTTTGAATAACTATTAAATTGTGGCTGGAATTGGCGAGGCACCAGGCAATAAGGATAAGACAAGGCACATGGCCGATATCAAGATGGGAAGTGCAGGGCTCGCATGTCCTGGAGGAAGCAGAGGCAGCAGAGGCAGCAGAGGCAGCAGAGGAAGTGCTGAAGTCGGCAGAAAGCTGAGATAGACACGAGATATGTGGCAACTGACATTCATTACGACATAAATTCGTTTAGTTGCCTGAACCCGAAGATAGCGCACAAACAAAATGCCGAATGCCGACAGGATGTGCCAGGATATATGCAAAAAAGGAGAGGGCAGGACTATCCAGGTCTTGCAGGTGCCAGCCGGCAAAAATAAATAAGACAAAGGAGTCTTCAAGAGTTTTTTGTCTTTCTGTTTCCTTCGTGTGTGTTTGAAATTTAATAAGTTAATAAATGGCAAAGGACAAAAGGGATGTAGCCAAAGGACTTGACTGATTGAACTTTAAAAAAAACGGAGACAAATCTGAAGATTTGACCCAAAAAGTTGAAGTGGCAAGGACATGTGTGCATCCTTGCCACATCCTTGACGATGAAAACATTACACAGTTTTGCCTAATTGCCCACTTAAACGTCAGTTAAGGCATGCAACCAAAGAACCGTTAACACAAACACATAAACACACACACACACACACACACAGAGTATCCTGTCAACACATACATATACACTTTGTTGCAACAACAATGACTCTGACTCTGACTCCGTTTTGTAAACAAATGAAACAATTAATTTGATTCCGTTCTCCAGCCAAATCCTATTAACTCCAACGTAAAAGAAATGCTTTCTCCCACGGGCACTTAAGTCTCCGTACTTACACTACGTTATGCCACATGTGTGTCTTTGTTTGTGTGTGTGTGTGTGTGTGTGTGGCAAGGACATCGCTGTGTGTATATGTGTGTGTATGTGTGTTGCCACTTTCATGCATACTTAATTTGTCAGCTTGGCGCAGGTTTACACCCATTTTAGATACCGTTAACTAACTAACTGTTGCTACCCGCTACCCCTGCCCTCTGTAACTACGCCCATGGCTGGCAAGAAGGGGGTGACAGTTGAATGGTTTCTTCCACACTGGAAATAATAAGTTTTGAGGGGTTTATATTCGTTTTTCCACCCAAATTTTGATGGGAAGTTTAAGTCTAAATTCAAAGCTTAGCAAACCTTCCAATTCCTATAAAATTTTCCTATTTTCGTTGAGTGTAAAAAGATGCCAATGCCTAGAGGGTGGTGTGTGTAAGGGTTATGGTGTAAAGGTGTTAAAGGGTGGCGGGTGATGGGTGGATGGGTGGTTGGGTGTTCACATGGTTTGGGTGGCCTTTTTGGGTGGCTTGGGTCTAGGCCAAGGCGTTGGCCTGCACAATTTATGGCCGCTCACATAAGGCGCCGCAAGGTGTTTTCATTTAAATTTTAGGACGGCTTAAGACAGGTCGAACTGGAAAGGACCCTCTGCCTCCTGCCACCTGCCTTCTGCCTTCTGCTACCCAAAGGCAGCACTTGAGTTATGCATTGAAATTTAAACTATGCATGTGCCTGGAGCTATAAACCAGGGGCAAGGATACAAGGAGCAAGAGGAATCCTGCCACGCGACTCTAGTGTCAAAATGGAGGAGAATCGCGAAAGTTGACAGGTGTGTATGTGTGTTAGTGTGTGCTTTTGTTAGTGGTGGTAATTAGAAAATTTTATGTGATTACTACCATCTACACCACCACACACATGCACAAAAGGACACACATGTGTTTCGGGTTTTTGTAATTTCTAGGATGGAGAAAATGACAAAAAGAGCGACAGTTTGGAGTTTGGGGGCTGAACAAAGTACAAAGGCGTCTATTAGAATATTAATGGAATACTAAAATACAGCGTCAAGTGTGGGAAATGTTCGAGATCATGCCCCTTCCCATTCCCCGGCCAAGTCGTACAAATTAACCACGAAAAAGAGCTAAAGAGTTAAGGACATAAATGATGCAGACACCAATTGAGAATGCAGCTCAAAATGTGTTATATTTTGTATTTGAGAAGCTTTTCAAAATCGAAATTGAAGCGTTAACTTTCACTTCAAAGCTCTAACCTTTTGATTCTATTTGTTTTTGTTATTTTGGCTCAGAGTTCAGAGCAAGAACCAAAGCTAGAGCCAGAGCCAGAGAGCTCGGAGAATAACTCAATTGGCCCGAAATGCGACGAGTCCTGGTCGCCGGCATGTTCGTGTCCTGGCAACTCCCACAACTACGAGGCAAAAATTGTGGAGAGGAGAACCTAGTCAGGATCTGAACGTCCTTTGAATTGCCAAGTGGCAGGAAGGCGTCAACCAACGAGGAGCACTCGTCGGCTTGAGTCCTTTTTTGAGTCGTGTCGAGTCGCTTTTGTGGCAAAAAGTGCGCACAATCCCAACCGTCGAATAAAAAATCCGTATTGCCAGCCAATTGCAGGATCCAGGACATCAAGTTCCCGCCCGTCTTCTAAGGATTCTTTGTTTCTTTTTTGTTTTTCTGTTATGCATGTATTTGTTTTTTTTTTTTGTATTTTCCATTTGGTGTATTACAATATACTCGTATGTGATATAAAGTTTATATCAACTTATTCACTTGCTTTGTTTTTTTCTCACTATTTTTTATCATAAACATTATGTTTCCTAAATCGTGCTAAAAAAAATTCAACAACAAATTAAACTTAATGCCTCTCTAAAAGCATTCATTCATTATGTTTACATACGTACAGATACATATACATTTATTTAATTATATTATAATATATTATATATATAATATTTATATATATATATATATATATCTATATTAGTGTATTCCTACACTCGACAAATTCAACGGCAATTTCATTATTTTCAACTCTATTCAATATTCATATATTGTATTTTATATTTAATATCATATCCATAGCCATAATCAAACTCGTTTATTAATATTTATCATATATTTATAGTTGGTTATTTATATATTTATTTTATTATATTTTCTTGTGATTTCTTTTTAATATTACACATATAAATATGTAGCTCTTGCGATTCATTGAATGATATTTCATTGTCTTCGTATTGTGTTTAATGCCATTTCATTGAGTATTCTGTGGTAGTGGTAGTGGTTGGTGATTACCTTATATAATATCGTATATAAAGTCCATATTGCGGTATTATCTACAATTACTAATGGATATCATCGATTTCTATGTACAATAAATCAGGGGAAAGCGGTGATCTTCGTTCAAATATTTCGTAGGCACACTTTCACAAGGAAGTTAAGTACAGTTACACTGATTTTCTTGATACACCTACACCGCACCGCACATTCATATATATAACATATATAAATCGATAGTATATAATATATATAGTAATACGAGTGCCTGTGCCTTTATATATATATATCTCTTGGTTTTGTTTTCGTAGTATATGTCTATGAAGGATATGCCTATGTCTCTGAATTGCCTTTTTAGTTAGTCTAGTACACAACATCCAAGTGTCTAAGAAGCTCTTGATTTTGTTCTTCGAATACCGGATAGAGGACGCCCTGTCCAGGATACACATAAGAATTATTATACGAGTAAGAACGCAGGATGCAGGATTATGCCACTAATTTGTTGTCTCTCTATGTTACAATTAGCATTTACGGGAGGATATTTAACGATTAATGTGTGGGCTGGTGGTTGGTGACTGGCTTACTCCTGTCGCTACTCGAACTCCTGGCGATCCTTGGGGATGGGAATCACCTGCAGACGGTGGAATCATCCCCGGCACATATGGAGTGTGGCGCCGCCAAAAAGAGCTTGCCACTTGAGCAGGCACAGAGCTGGAAGACGCGGTGCATGTGGTCTCGGCTCTGGGCAGTCCCCAAAATAGGTGGCTGGGCAGTCCTTAGATTCGGCATCAGGATTTTCGAGGACTCTAGTCGGAGCTAAAGGTTTCAAAAATAATAACGAGGGAAGAAAATAGTTCACTCCGTTAAAAGATATACATTCACTTTAAAAGCCCTTGTGGTTCTTTTCCTTCCGCATCACCAATCATACTTACGCTTCCGTCCAAGGCTCGGAACTTGACATCTTCCAGGGACACCACTTCGATGCCGCCGGCCCGCGATTGCAAATTGATGTCCTTGGCCGCAGTCATCTCCAATTGGCGGGTGGGCGACTCCAGTCTGTAATTAAATCACTTCGGTCAGTCCATGAAGGTCCTGGCATTACACGAGAAAAAAACTCAGCAGCTAAGCTTTCGGGGAGAAATTTTGAAACTCGAATTCATCAAAAACCAAAAGAATCCTTGGAAGATACAATTTTCTGTTGCCATCTTTAGTTGAAGCTTTTCAGATCATAATTAGATCTTGCAAAGTCAATTAAGAATAAAAAATATAAATTGTTTAAAGGAATATAAATCCTTTAGATTTTCCTCAAATTATTCTACGCTTTTGAGTAGGATTTCAAGAGTTTTCTAAAGACATCTTCTTGTTAAAAATCAAAAATATATATTATATATTTTCGCTGTGCAGTTTTTTTGAAGCTGAAAGCTGAAAAAGGACTGGACAGTCTGTCTAATGAAACGGAAAGTCGTTGAATTGCCACAGAACGACTGAATGTCGACGATGACGATTTAAAAACATTGCAATTTCAATTTGAATCGCCGCTGTGACTTCCCTGTTGCTTCTGTGTGCTGTGTGGGTAGGCATTGCGACCTGGTGGCATGCTGCATGTTGCCAGACAATTTGTAATTTTCATGAACCAACAGGCATCAGGCTATCACCAAATTTGTCAATGAAAATGTTATTACAAGCCGCCGATCCCCTTAATGGTTCATATGTACACACAACACCGCAGATGGATTGCTGGATTGTCAGATGGATGGATTGCTGGTTTGCTGGATTGCTGGATTGCTGCATTGTCGGTTGAGGGATGGATGAGATGGCATGGGATGGGATGAAAGGGAGATGTCACATAATGCAACACGGACTACCCCAAAGGGGGTCCGGTCATGTCGCCCCTTTGGCGCTTTTTAATTCACTGCCAACGTTTGTGTACATTCAGACAAATGTGTATAAATATTTTCGTACCCCAATCCACCGGGCTCACCGGGCTGGCTCACTGAGCTGAACAGCGACACCTCCTGCGGGGGAACGGGGTCCCCGTTTGCTTTCACACAATGTGGCAGTTGCATATGCCCCCGCCCAGAGCCCCGAGAGCCCCAAGAGCCCAGTCCACCATTCAAACCATTTTGTGGCAGGTTATGTGTTGTTTTTGTTACCGCAAAAAGGTGACGCCCGACAGAGGCGCAAAACTGGACACTGAACAGAGTGTTTGCTTTTAATTTTTTATTTCTCAGATTTCTCCCAATCAACGCCAGCCAGGGACTAAGGCTGGACGGGATATGGGCCACAGGATACTGTATCCGGTGCTTTACTTTTTCAAATTTATTACACTCTTTGAATTTCAACACTTTCCCGATTTTATATTTACTTTAATTGGTCGCCGATATACGAGATATACGAGAAAGATCCTCGGACTCACCTCAGTTCCCGGCCGGGCTCCGCTCGGATGTGTGGCGTCTGGACGGACTCCCGGAACACGGCCCCACCCTCGCCGTCGATCCGCAGGGAGTGGGCTCCAATGGTGACCTCATCCCGGTTCACCGAGAACAAACTCCGTCCGTTGGTGTCGTTGATGCGGAATCCCGACGCCAGGCACTCGAACTTATCGTGTCCCAGAAATAAATGATTCTCAATCATGCCATTCGGGTCACGTGTATTGATTGAAAAATTACGTGATGATTCTGTTCATGATGATGGTTTCATGGTTGTTTTTTTTCCCATCGCGGTTGAACGAAGAAACATGGAGAAAGGACGAATTCAAAGAGGGAAAATCAGTTGGAGATGTCATCGATATTCTGGTTCAATTCGGTTAGACAATTAATCCTAAATGTTTGTCTGACAAATGCGGGTAATTTTAGCAGTAATTGCAATATAAATAAGTAAACAAGCAAGCCATACATTTCACATTTCGAGGGTGGAGTACGGTGGGGGAAATGTAAAAGGAAGTGGAAGAGGAAGTGGGAGTGGAGGTGGGAGTGGAAGTGGGAGTGGAAGTGGGGGTGGCAGGTATCTAAGATGATAACACGTAACAAGACGGCGGAAACGGAAATCAAATTTCGACCCGCCATCGCCATCACCATTTCCAACGTCATTGTTTCCCCCCGGATTTCCAATGCCTTTCCACGGCAGTTTCTCATCTATTACACTTGGAAAAATAGCCTGGAGATTGCTTTACAGTCTAAGCTTAGTGTTTGGGGGATTGCTATCCAAAGATTTCTTTAAAAACTTAATAATATACTTCCCCATTAACTTCCCTTTTTTGTCATTGGTTTTTCATAAATCTTTGTAGCTATTTAAGCGGGTTTTGAAGTGTTTTTCCGAGTGCATCTACCTATATAGATCCCGTCAACCGTCACAGTCTTGTCCCCACATCCGCGTGCGTGTCTGCGGTGCTACTTATCGCCGCGGGAAATGCTACTTCTCCAGCACCAGCACTCCTACTCCAGCTCCTTCCCAGGCTTCTGTCCATTCCGTGATAGCAATTTCTTGTCGACACATGGACGAAGGTCTCCTGGCAATCGCATCCGTCTTCTTTGGGCATCCTTTCGCACGGTTTATCTGTAATTGTACATCTTTGCTGGGTAGCTGAGAGGCTGCTTGGCTGCTTGGCTGCTTGGCTGCCTGGCTGGATGGATGGAGCTGGAGCCCCCGATCTCATTTGGTAACGCTTAGTGTCTCTGATTTCCTGCCCACACACCGAAACCTTGTTGATATCCGTTGATTTATGTCTTGACTGGCAACGGCACACATTTGTCCTGAACCGTGTTTGCCGAGACCTGTCGTGTCCTTTCGTCCGCCCTACGCTACCCTTAGCCACCCGGCCGCACTCATATCCATGAATGCTCAAACCCTGCAGCACAGGTGAACAAAATGAGGCTGCACAATGGCGGTGGCGGTGACGGCGGACGCAGTTCATTAAACATGCACTGCCCCGTCATTCAGCCAGTCAGTCCGAGTATCCTTTGTCCGTTTGTCCAGCTGTCCCTTGGCTTGTCCGCACATGTCAGCCTCTCCATGACTTTGAAAATGTGGCCAAGGAAGGTCAGTGTGAAGCTGGGCTTGGTATTGATGCAAAACTTAACCAATGTGTCCATTTATGAATTGAATATTAAAAGGGGAGATTGGGGCAGGAGCAGGAGCAGGAGCAGGAGCAGGAGCAGGAGTAGGAGCTTAGCCCGAAGGCTAAGGGGCGTCTCGTGTATGACGTGCATGTTCGCGCCTAATCGCCCAATTTAGCCAGGAGCCAGAAGCAAGAACAACAGGCCACAATACAACACTCCCGTAATCCCACTACTCACCTATGGAGAGGGGCTGTCCGTGGCGCGAACGGATCGTGGAGGCGCGCAGCATGTCCATAATTATCGCTTGTCCCGACAACTGAATGCCACCGGGCACGATTTTGAGCTGACCCATGCCCTCCTGAAAGCGAAACCAAATCAATTTCGGAGGGAAACGGACGGGGGCGGGGTTAGGAGAGAGAGATTAACAAATTTTCGGTTTTCGGATGATATTCGCCGGGGGGCTGTGTTAACCAATTACCGTTGAAAACTCCATCACTTTGAGTATCCAGAGGGTAAGCACCAGATTCGTGATAATCAGCAGCATTAAGAGCAACAGTAGCGTGTACAGGCACTTCTTTCGCCAACCAATTAGGCCCAGATATGTTTCGATGCCGCCGACGAATCCGTCCACATTGCAACGTGCCGACCCAGAAGCAGACCCGTTATTGGTTCCGGTTCCGGTTCCGATTCCTGTCCCGGTCCCGGTCCCGGTTCCGCTTCCCGTTGCTGTACCACTGCGTCCGCCTCTGTGGCGACCGTGACTATGGCTGACAGTTGCCTTGCCCGTTGTCGTTGCCGCCGTCACCGTTGTCATTGCTCCCGCGCTGGGGCCACTTGCGGTGTTGCCTCCTTTGCTGCCATGTGTCCTGCCGCCACTGTTGCTGCTGCCGGCCGTCATCCTGCTCTTGCCGCTTTTGCCCGATCGCTTCGAGGTTCCCGGACGGGCCGACGAGGTGTTCCCAAAGCTACTGCCTTCGCCACTGCCACCAGCCAACATTGCAACTTAGTGGCTTTCTTCTTTTGGGATCTTCATGATTGTCTGGACTCAATCTAAAAAGAAATAAGGTAATGATCTTAAAATGGAATTCCTCAAATGGCCTTTAATGTAATGTCCCATTTACTTCATACTTAATGCCCATTTTACTTAAGAATTAAAGACACTCGACCCCCATGAATGAACCAAATTGAGTTGTAAGTAAACTGCCCGGGTGGCGGAGACGTGGGAATAACAACGGCAGATGCAGAGCAGATACAGTTGCAGCTGTAGATGCAGCTTGTGTGGCAGTTGCACTATGCCTTTATGTGGAGACCATAAATCTGCCCTACAAGGATAATATGTCGCCTCGTCTTTATGGAGTTCTCGTTTGGCCAGAATGGCATTAAAATATGCAGCAGGCTGTTGCAGTAACTACTACCATCCTGCCATTCTGCCATCCTGCCATCCAGCCGCGTCCCATAAAATTGCTTCAGTTTCAGTTGCAATTGCAATTTCAGCAGCAACAGTAAACGCAACTGCAACTGCTGTTGCTGTTGCTGTTGCTGCAACTGCCACTGGAACTGCAACAGTTGATGACTTTAGTGGCGTCAGCTGTTGGCGACTTCACACGTGCAGCTCTTCAATTATGAATGCCTGCAGGTGTACGTACAGCCAGGTGTCTGTATTTTGTGGCAGTGTACTGTGCTGCCATATATATACATGCATCAACTACGAACTGTGAACTGCGACTGGGTGTATTTATTAAACCATTCTGTCAAAAGAAATCATAATAAATAAAATAAAAAATCATAAATGAATAAATTATACACTTTTTGCTCACCAACCTCACTGCCTCATAGTCCCTGCCTCGTGCCACATAAATAAATAAATAAATAAGTAATTCTAGAGCGTGGCAAGTAAATTATTTTTCAGGCAATCTGACGTCAAAGGTAATCAGTTGATTGCCATCGAAATGCAAAATGCGAAATTCAGGTGACACAAATTATGAGCATTATGAGCAAAAACCAAGATCATTTCCCAAATCCCAATGATCTCTCTTTTTTTTGGCGCCTTCCGTCATAATATCTTAAAAATGGAAATACGTTTCGAGCGCGCTCAATACAAGATTTATAAATAAATGTATAGATAATTCTTGTTTCGTTTGAAACTTATTTTTATTCGCTTCGTAAGTACACGGTGTGGTATCTTTATAGCTGGTCAGTCCTCCACCAGAAACGAAGGCCATTTTTCGATTTGTGAATATTCGAATGTGTTTGAATGTGAATCGTTTCCACATGTGTACCGACCAATTGCCCGTAAATATATATTTTACGATCCGAGCTCTCTTGGTCACCTCATTGTGCGGCTTCCCAGCCGTAAACACGCGAAACCATAAGGGATTGTAGTCCTCTGATTTGTTTATATTTGCCATCTTGTTTATATAGTCTGCGTTGGCCATTAGCTCGTTTAGCTTGTTTATGGTCTTGTTTTAGTGCATTAAAAGTGCCGAATGGCAAAGAACAGTATCTGATTATTGGAGGCTCTTTAAATTGCTGAGTTTGTGATCTCTAATGATCAAATGTACGAGTATCTTGAGGCATTAATAAAAAGAAAATAAACTAATGGTCAAGGTTGTTTGCTTGCTTAGGATTTGCTAAAAATCTCATCTATTTTTTTTTAATAATTAAAAGATTATAATTTTATGTGAGAAAAGTTAAATTTTCTTTATAAAGTACGGTGGCTATATCCACACATTTGTTGAGTGGTTTCTCTGCCACCAACCCGCAATCTGAACAGAGCCAGAACAAGGATCGTGCCCCAGGAACTAGTGCCAGAAACTATTCGTTTTGGACGAAGTTGAAGTTGATTTAGTATCTGCAGGCTGCAGGCTGCCGGTTGGCTTGGAGCACGCACCCGAATGACTGGATCACGAAGTATGGAAACTGGAGAATCAAGGATGGCGGCTACAGGACGAAGGACCAAAGGTTGTAGGTTCGAGTGCAATATAAACTCCTTTACTGAGCACACTGGCATCACGTACGGCACGTTACAGTAAAGTTGCCCGCTCACTTAATTTTGTTGCTACAATTTTTGCCTTTGCTGCTGCTCCTTTTTTTCAGTTATCCTTGTCGTCGCCCTCGTCCTGGTCCTGGTCCTGGTCCTCGTCCTTGCCACGGCCAATGTTACACGTTTTTATGGCAACTTGTGTCACATACTGACTGGCCCACGACTGCAGATTTTCCGTTTCCGTTTACATTGTGATATTCATAGGAAATTACTCCGCTTTCCGCCCTTGCCAAAACTCCACTGCCACCATTGTCACGGTCGCCATGTGCATACGCAGAGTTTATGTATTTAAAGTAAAGTGAAAATCCGCATCCGGATCCGGATCGGACAAAGCATCGGAAGCGGCAACTTATGTTTGTTCCTTGAAAGTCCTCCAACGAGACGCCAACTGGTTAATTTAAAGCGAAATGGGCTTATGTCGAGGCAACCGCAACTGAGGAGACGGACAGACTCGGCCTCGGCCTCGGATCGGATGTCGGACGGAGTCAGGTGGCTTTGCTTTTGCCTGCCCCTTTATAGAAATGAACTCGTAAATGGAAAGTATTGCATTGTCCTGCTATTAAGTTATCAACAAGGACAGACACAGAGACACAGAGACACACGGACTCCGACACGGACACGAACCGAAGACCCATATGCATATAGAAAGGGTTTTATGGAACAGTCTGTGCTGCGGCACGTTCCAGGGGGTATGGTTTCTAATACGGGTCCGTTCTGGGGTCCCGGACTCCCGGTCTCCTGGTGGTTTCGGGGATAATACTGTTACTCCAACTTCAAAACACCAACACCAACTGCGACACAGCAGTTTCATATTTTGCAACAATTTCGTGTCTTGGTGGAACGAAGGTGGTACTGGGTGGCAGGATAGTTGCCGCACTTAATGGGGCTCGTACGTTTTGGCAGCAGCAGACAACACTTGTTGTCCCGCCTATATATTGTTATGTCCTTGTTGCCGCCTGCAGGACATTTTTATTCCAATCATGCGTAAGTGGCATAAGGACTGTAAACCTTTACTTGCCCCTGCCTCTCTCTTATGAAAATAAACTACATAATGTGGGGAATATGCCTTTTGGCAATGCTCCAGTAAAAATGTAAACTCTTCTTTTTGGGTTTCAACTAAATATTGAATAAAACTTTAGGCAAAAGATCTAAGAGTCGGTTTGTTAAAGAAAATAATATAAATTAAGTATTTTAATAAAGGTTTGAAAAGGCTTTTAATAGAAGGCATCTTCATTTGCTATTTAGATTTTAAGAAAATATCCTTTTTAAAAACCACAATTATGAGTTCTTCTTGAAATAAATATCCCTTTTTGAAGTCTCAAGTTCATAAACTACTAAAATGGTTTTAATTTGATTAATTTGAGGTAAAGAAGAAACACTAAGACTTTATCAATTTTAAGAAGTCATAAATAAAAAACGCCTTAAAAAACACTTTATTATCTTTTATTTACAGCCCAGATCTTTGGTTTTGGAACACAAACTGGATCGACTGAGTAAGAAAAATTAATAATTTCTTTGACTAAATACAAATCTGATAAATCCAAACGATCACAGAACTAAAAAAGAGTTTTCAAATGAGTTTCTGACTAAAAACTTCCTAAAGTTTTGAAGGAAATAGCTCCCAAGAATACATTTATTTGGAAAATTTCCCAAAACATATTTCCACTTTCCATGTTCTTGTCTTTATTGTGTTTAGAAATCTACATACTTTTGCACTTCCACGTCGTCACTAATGTTTGCCAAAAAATCAAAGAACTGTCGCTCGAAAGTGACTTGTCACTCAAGATTTCGAACAAAAAAGATATTATTTTGTCCACCGCGGAGAAGGTTACGACACGAAACGATCGCGATGCCAAGACCTTCGCGATTATGAATTTGAATTCGATTTCAAAGTGCTTGATCGACGACACAGCAAAAACTAACTAAAAAAAAACTAACAAAAAATCATAGACAGAGAGCGAGAGCACTCTGGAAAACGTTTTTTTTTTTAAAGAGTTCGAAAATGTTCGAAAATTGTTTCAGAATATTCGGCTGATATTTTAAATTATTTCTCTCGATTTGGAGGAGCGGCACAGTCCGCACTCGTACACGCTGCCAGAACAACTGACGTCGCCCACGGATTTGACTTTGCCGGAATGCTGCCAGCCGGATTATATTATTTTTTTCTTTTGTTTTGCTTTTTTGCCGGACTCGTGCCCGTAGAGCTTTCGACGAACGGCGCCAAAGTTTCACTCAAACATCGGTTGGCTGGGAACCAATGACTCGGATGGAATCGTTCCAGCTCGGCAGCCCGACACTCGACTTTCAGGCACTTCGGATTCGGTTTGTTTACAAAATGCGTGCCACGAGTGGCAGCAACACGTGGCACCACAACCACATGTTGCTTCATGGGAGAAATCTTCGTGCAACCAAAAAGCTGATTAAAGTTCCAGGCAGATTGCTTTAATTATTCAATGACATTTGCCTTTGTGTCCTCCTGCCTCCTGCCTCCTGCCTCATGCCTCATGCCACTCGCCTATTTATAAATTAAAAGCCTGTTCATCTTTGGCCAAAAGTTCATAATTTTTGCGCCTTCATTAGGGGCGGCAACGGCTGCCTCACACATGCTCCTTCTAATTGTCCTTACCAGAGTCGAAGCCACCCCCAAGTCACCCACCTCAGAGGTCAGGTGGGCGGGTCCACAATTGTCCCCAGGAGATGGCCGGGTTCGGGAAACAAAAACTGCCGGATCCGCCCTTTACTTCTGCCAGCTGCTCCACATTTTCTCTGGGCGATTGTATGGGGACATGGCCAAAAGACTTTTGTAGTCCTTCCGTCCCAAGGAAGCCAAGAAGCAGTAGCAGCAGTAGCAGCAGCGGCATCGTGGTTAAAATTTTTAGCCAACCCCGCCCTCGGGGCAGCCACACATGTTAATTGTTCTCCAGCATCAGGAAAGGGTTACTTCAGGCGGCCATCCCTGCCTACCCACTCCCACTCCCTGTGTCTTTATGCATTTATAATATTTTCAACTTGTTTTCAACTGGTTTTTGGTTTTTGGTTTTTGGCCTGGATCTTGAATTTGGGCAACATTACCAACAGCAGCAGCAGCAGCAGCCTTTTGCTGGAGAAATAATGAGGTTTCTTTTACCAAAGAACTTGCCATAGAATGGCAAAGAATGGAGAATAGTTCGTTGAGGGCGTCAGGATATTTTTATGGCCTAACAAAAGTTATTAGAACTTGGCCAAGTCAAAGAAATTGGGACTCTTTTTAATGGACAAAAAGAAGGGATATTTTATAGGCTTGTCCTTAAGTTTGTGTTTCTAAAGAAACTATTTTGAAGTCAAGGAGAGAGCTATATAATTCATTGGAAACTATGGAGACAGAAATTATTTTAATAAGCTTATGGTTCAATTAAATGAAATATTCACTTGCTTCTTCAGTTCTTAGATCTTCCAGGATAACTATTTTATGAACTAGAAAGGGTTTTTATTCTAAATTATACTTTTAATTGTATAGAAGGAAGTATATTAAACAATAATATTTAAATGTTTCTGTTCATCTCCTAAATTACCATTGATAGCTTGTTTAAAAAACCTTGATTAGAAAGCCACAATGCCATTTCTTCGAAATAACAATTGTGGACGAATTCAGGACAAAAATTGGTGATGCCAGAATTTAATATATAAATACGAGTACATATATAGAGCCGTGTGTCCGTTTGTCCGTTTGTCTGGCTCGTGTGTGTTTACCTGGTGTATACGGCCGGAGTCCGATGTCCGATGTCCGATGTCCAATGTCCGGAGTCCAGAGTCCGGAGTCCAGACCCGTCCGGATACACGATGTTGTGGCTGGGCAAGAGAGCTCGAAGTTGTGCAAACAATCATAAATAAAGCAAGCAATCAAACATACTGTTGTACTCTGATTACCCTAATTTGTATGCCACAATTTGACACATGACAATTGACACTTAGTTACAATGGTGGCAGTGGCAGTGGCCGAGTGGCCGTGCGGCATTGTGGCAAGAGGCAAGAGGCAGTGCGGCAGTGAGGCAGTGAGGCAGTCAGGCAAATGTGGAAATGTGGCAGCCCAAGCGTACATATTTGGCAATCGTTTATTTTAGAGCCAATTGAATTTTAAGTAGTCAACATGCAAATGACATAAGTACGTAAAACAGAAGGGGTGCAGCATGCAACATAGGCTGTGCGTGTCTGCGTGTGTGTATGTGTTTAGTTGCATAAACAATAAACATCTCGATGCATGCATTGCGTCGATAAAAATGTCCTTTGCCAACCACCACGACCACCCACCCGATGACCATCCGTTTTGGCCATAAATATGACAAGTTGAAGCCATTGAATAGTTTCATTTCATTGTTTCCAGCCCTGTTTTCGGATTGGAGTGGGACAGAGGAAAACAGGGGAAAACAGGGGAAAATTAATTGGCCAAACTATTTGGCTTTAATGCCCATTGAATGTCCTGCGTTCTGTGTCCTGGGTGCTGTCCCTCATTGGCTGGCAAGTGTCGTGCGAGTGTCATCGCAGATTAAAACTCACAAATTGATGGGCCTCTGTGCGTGGTTTTATTATAATGACTCCTCGACATGCAAATCGATTAGAAACAATTTCAAGTTTTTCATTGGATTATTGAGACGAGTTTATTAAACAGAAATTGATAATGTTTTTTCTACATAGAAGCGATTCTCTTTTCCGATTCAGAAATAAAATCAACGCGTTGGGTCCTTTCCTGCTTCTACTATAATTTTGATTCTGAATCCGAATCTGACTCCGTTGCCGTCTCCGGGTCTGGGTTCCTGTTGCTTTTCCTGTCTTTCCTGCCGCACAGCCGGTACATGCCGGAGGGCACCAAAAATCAACCGTCACATTGCACCAGACTGGCATGTCCTGGCCTCCTTCTCCTTCTCCTCCACCTCCTGACACTCCTGGAGCCCATGAATAATTCCACTTCAATTCCACTTTGTATATTTCATTTTTGCAGAAGGCAGTGGCAAAAACATACATCACGGCATCACAGCGTCAACGACAGACAGCAAGGACGAGCCGATGAACCGATGAACCGATGAAGCGACGACAGGACGCCAGGACGACGACGAAAGTATTGGCTTTGATGGCGCCTGCTTTTCCTGGCTGGTTGGTCAGTTGGCTAACTGGCTGAAGGGATACAAGAATAAAACATTTCCAGGTAATGTATAAAACTTATTAATTAATAAATATCATAGCCACATAGGCCATGAAAATTCGCTTGGTTTTTGTTTTAAATCCTTTCGAAAGAGTCCTTTCACCAGGCTTAACCTGATTTTATGCCATTTACCTGACTCGTTTTTTTGCTTGCGAGGTATCCCCCAGTCGAACAATCAATTTAGTTGGGGCTTTATTTTGGTTTGTTGCAGCCACCGCTGCTACTCTGCACTTAAATAAACTTTTGTGTCAAAATTTTATCAATTATTCAGTTAAAATGCATTGCAAATCCTGTTAAAACTCGGCGGCAGCAATAGCATGGCATTCAGTCGAATTCCTATCAACTGGCCATCACACAATGCCCAATGACGGTTAAAAAAAATACAAAAAACAAAAAAATGGTTCTTTCTAAGGGGGATAGGGATGGGGAGGCGGATGATGAGGTGTTTGTGGGAGTGAAAACCATGTCACTGGCCACATATGGCCATTTGTCAATTGAATGATGGGAATATGAATTTATGGCATTAAAATCTTTTGGTTTTTCGGCCGCTTGGGCCGGTTTGTTGGAATGAAAGCGAAAATGAAAAAGCTTCAACCGGAAAACAAAGAGCGAATCGCTGTCCTCCTGTCCGTTCGTCCTTTTGTCCGTATATATATGGTAGTTGGTGTGAAAGCGGACAAAAGCTGACTAGGATCAGAAGGCCCGGCAAAAGCGGATTATACGTATTTCGGAAAAACAAAAACCGGCAAAAAGAACAAACCAACAAACAAAAAGGCGTGTTTAAAAAAGATGGCAAATAGTTGACGATATGGCCAAATGGCATTGTCGCATACAAGTCAACTGAAAACACACACGATTGTCACACACTGCCAGGATGTTTTCCTGAATGCTTCTCTGTGTCTCTCTCTGTTTTTTTTTTTTTAAATAAAGGATATGTTTGAAAGGTGAAGTGTCGAGCCATCATCGTTTGGTATTAGCTTTCAATCGATTTATTGTTTAGACTTGAAAGTCTGTCAATTTTCAACTCGGAGATGGTAGTGTTTTATTTTATAATAACAAAGATCAACTATAACTTTTATGGAGTCTCTTAAAAGTCCTTTATTGCAAATGCTTGCTGGAAATCCAGAAAATACACAAGTAGCCCGAGGGAGTCGAGGGGAATCCAACCAACAGGCACTTGTCTAAGCGATTTTTGATTACACTTCCGACGGAAATTATCATATATCCTTCTGCTTGAATAATTTCCATGGAAATTCGCGACAAGGCGACGAGTTGGGCCTCTCCAACCCACCCAGTTCCACCGTCAATATACCTACTTTCCTCCCCCTTATACCAATTTTTCACTGCAGTTGCAATCCATTTTGAAAAATCTATAGACCCGCAAAAAGGACGCAGGAAATGGTTGTGGGGTGTCCTTAATCGAGAAGCAACGAAACCAGACACTAATTAAAGGCATTTGTTGTAGCAGTTTCATTCAATTAATTATTTCGGCTATCAACGCTGTCAATCTTTTTATCAAGAAATCTGCCAGCCGGCAGCCAGCAGCCAGCAGTCCGGGACCAACTAGGACCAGCCAGCACCCAGGACTTCCCCGTGTCCTGTGAGAGTTTGGAGTTTTGTGCTGCACAACTTATTTGTTTTGGCAGACAGGAGCAGTCAGGAAAAAAACACATCTAACATTTTTACGATTTTTTTTTTAAGATTGTTAAAGATTTTCTTAGTGTTACAAGGACTTTTCAGTATTGCAAAGGATAAAGTATTTTTTTAGTGCTGTAATTACTATTTTGATATGAATTTTAATTCATAATAACTTTTATTTCTTTGGAATACAATTTATTTAATAACTTTTTCTCCAAGTGCAAAAAACAGTAAAAGGCGGATAAAAGTCAAAAACTGGAGCGGTTTTAAGCTTGCCAGCGAAAAACAATGCTTTGTCCTTACGTTTTGGGAAACGCGTTAATTCCTCTCCTGGTCGAAGGAGTATTTAGTCCTGATTCCCTTCAGACCCCCAACCCTCCTACGGTGTCTGAAGTCTCACCGTACGCCCACGTCCATCAGCCGTCAGCCTTTATCGCAGATTCTGCCTTGCAAATTGCCTTTTGTTGTTTGGCTCATTGGATTGATAGAATCCCTCTACCGTCTTTTGCCACTTTTTCACTATTTGAGCCAAACAATTGCCGTAGAAGATGCGCTTTAAAGGCCCTGATTTCGTTATTAGCCAGAGGTCTGGATAATGGCCAAATGATGACGTGCAGCTGACCAAAAACCGAGACAAACTCACCTTTACGGGGCGGAGGACGGGGTTATTCAGCATCAATGTCGCCTCTCATATCAAATGGCGTTTGGCTTCCTCAATGGGACAACACAGCACCACCCCCTAAGCGCCGCAACTCCACACAGATCCTGGCACCCTCTTTCCACCCACAACAACCCAGCACAAAGGACAAACACACTTACACACCGGGTGCCACTGACCTTTTTATGCAAATATTTTCCAAGGCAATTCGGTGGGTGTAAAAGGGGGCGCAGCAGGTGTGTATGGGTGTGTGATGGCATGGGGGCGTGGGGGCGTGGCCCAAGGAAACACATGAGCGTTGGCTGTTGCCTTTTGGGTTTGGTTTTTCCTTTTGTTGCCTTTGCTGGTCCACGTTCGGGCCTATCTCTATGCCAATCTTTATCTGGCCATGTCCATGGAATTCCTGCCAAATCATATACTAGGACTATGGGAGAAAAATGCATATTTGAGAGGAAAAAAACGTAAGGTTTTTCCAAATTCAAGCACAAAAAGCTAGTCTGAAACCCACCAGAAAGCCCTATACGGGTAAGTACTGTAAAAGGTGTAAAAGTAAGTCCAAGTCCCATAATTTTATTCAAAACTTAAAGCACTGATCGTCAGTCGATTATCCTTGACAGAAATTAAACGATCCTGCTTGACGAGACTCGTACTACCTTGGAGTAGAAATAGGAGCGAAAACGAGCAATAGGAGCAGGAACAGGAATTAGGAGCAGTGAGGCAGTGAGTGACGCCATTGCAATCTAGATTTGAGATGGGAATCGTAAAACCGGAAATAAAACAGGAAAATTAAAAACGTACAAAAGGTGGCACGGCAGGCAGGGTGCGCAAACAGAGAGGAAAATGGCACACGGATAGATATATATAGACAGTCCGACATCCAGACATTCTGTCGGCGCACTAGGACGTGGAGGCGGTGGCTGGTGGCTGGTGGCTGGTTTGGATGCGGATTCTAAGAGCCAACATTCAACATTTAGTTCACCGCCAGCTAGGCAGTTAGCAAACACACAAAGGTACAAAACACAAAAAAATGAGCCAAAGGAAAGGAAAAAATATGCAACTCCGAGGGCAATATGTAAAATGAAAATTGCAAAGCGCCCATGGTTTGGCCATCCAAGTCCGCAGGGTTCGGCCATCGCATCGACTCATTAAAGCCAGTCACTTTCTCAGGTGTTCGTTTGCCCTTTAAAATAATATTCGGGACACAAACGTGATAACCTGCTTTATTATAAAAAGTTTCAAATTCCACATCATTTGATTGAAACATGTGAGTGAGTATGTTGGGGGACTTAATGGGAAAGCACCGCTTTGGATTATAGCTGAAGACTATATATTCCTGGTACTTTTGTTCAAAGAAAAACACTGTTAGCTTACAGATTATTTGAAAACTATAAATACCCAAAACTTTAATTTCCTCTATCAAAATTTCGCTGTACTTTAAGCCACGTTTTTTTAGCTCACAAAAAAAACACTTAAAGCTATTTTTTCTATTGATTACACCAAGATTTATATCCCCTTTGAATACAATATACCTTATTGTATTCTCATAAGTACCGGGTATACAAACGTGGAAGGACTAAAGCCAGAAATGGCACAATATTTCCAAAGACAGAGAGGAAGAGAGAGACGTTGAAGGCGAAAACAATTACTTAAAGCAATTCTTCCGAACCATTTGTACGAAATCCGCAAATTAAGGCACTTGCTCCCGTAGACAGTCGAAAACGAAAGGAGCCGTGGGGGGTGCCGGGTGTCATGACAGCTGTCGAATGTCCTGGCCCTGCTCCTGCTCCTGCTCCTTCTCCGGCTCCTGCTCCGGCTCCGGCTCCGTTTGGCTTTGTGCTTGAATGGGCGGCTATCCTGGCTGGCTAAAAGCCGTTAAATCGCGGTGCAGGAGCCACAAAGCCAATGCCGAAAGTAAAATCAAAGTCAATAACATAGAAGAGGCGCCCCAAACAGAAGTGGAATGATGAAAATCCAGTCGAGGAAAAACAGCAATCAAATGCAATAAAAGTCACAGGCAAAATACGAATACGGAAAAATTGAATAGAAAAGGGGAGGATAAATCCTAAGGACTCTAAATCTATTACGATGCCACAAAACCCCCAAAGGATATATGAGGGCAACAAGTGACAAATAAATATAAAATCATAATTTAATTATTTAGGTATTTAATTAAATTTATTTATGTTTTTTTTTTTTTACCAATGTATGTTTGATTGTTGCCTTTTATTGGCTGCCAACTTTGGTAAATAGATTTGTCATTAGAAACCCGTTAGCTGGATGCCAATTGAGCCATAACCAATCAATTTTGGAAAGGTTGAATGCCTTTCAAAGTCTATAAACAGTTAAATCTGGACAGGTTTCCGCTCAATTACCTGTCGCAGGTTCAGGAATGCAAAAGTTGTGCCTCATGTTTCCCATTGTTACCACAGATTCGATTCACTACCCTTTTTTTATGCCTTTATTTTTGTTGCTGCCAATGTGGCAGTTGGAAAAGTTTTGTCCCCTTCTCCCCTCCGCCGAAACTGACGGAAAAGTGTCGGCTGTTTTGTCCACAAAAAAAGAAATGAAATGGAGGGAGAGAAGCCACACATTGACGATTGTGGTAGAACTGCTTTTAAAGATGTCATCTAGGCGAAGTCCTTTCTGCCTGCCAGGCTCTCCTTGTGCTCATTTATTTATGACAATTTATGCGTCGCCGAAAAGAAAACATCGCGCAAAAGACAAGAAAGGCGGCAAGAATCTTTATTCATTGATTATTTAACGACTTCTTAAGTGGTTTCTTAAGTACACAAAAAACTCACCGCTTATGTGCGATTAAGCCAAAGTAGAAGAGTGAACTTCATCTATGTGTGCGTGGGCTTGCACGAGTGTGAGTCTGAGTGTGAGTGTGTGGCACAGAGGCGGTGGAAAAGTCAAAGTGAATTGATGAACCGCTAAGGCAAACTTTCATCGCTTTGGACCCTGGGCATTTGCAAACTAAATCGTTGGAGGCAAATAATGGCCCAAAAACTTGCCCCTTCTGTACGCATTTCCATGCAAACTACCACAAAAAAAGGCTAAAATAAAATCAAGATAAAATAAAAAGCAACGGAGAAGCGGAAAAAGGTCAAAGCAACTAAGACGGATAAACTGGCATGCTTAAGTTACTCAAATAGCATACGGCCAAAGTTTTTCCCCTACCCCGTAGCCTTCGGGTGAAGTTGGCCAAGTCCTTTCTTGCATTTGTTGGACCGTGTCCTTTCCGTTCAGAGTCATGTCCTAACACCATCATGATACCAGATCAATATGGGCCAAATAATCAGGCATTTGTCCAAAGAAAAGCCATAGGTTTCAATTCAATCACTTAAACAGTCCTTTTTTTATATTTTGACCTTCAAGAGTAATGTTGTCAAATATATGGCGTTGAACGAGCTTCCGGTTCATGTGGCGTATGCGTAATATTTTAAACGATCTCATATTACGTATACGCCTCAGTAGCCAGCTAGCCTCAAACTGTCTCTCTAAATCAACGATTTTCGCTTTTCCCCGTACTATATTCACACTTTTTTCCTTTTCTCCCTTCAAAAAACAAACTCCAATTTAACTTTTTATAAATAAGCTTTATTTTCATTCGTATTATTACAAATTTTATACAGTTTTATGTACATAAATTAATTTTAAAGTAATCCTTATCCAATAACTCCATTTTACAGTTCCGTTGCCTTGGACGCCAGCTTCATTTTTTATCGTACCGCTTCATTTTGGTCTATTTCCCTCCGAAGTCCAGACGTTGGCGCTACCGTACTGTTGTGTTTCATTGTCCAGCATGGTTCTGTCCACGAAAATCTTCACGTGGCCATCGTCTCTTTATCATTGTTTGTAAAACCTGTTGGAAAAAAGTAAAAACAAAACAAAAAGAATTATGTATATATATTAATTACAAAATAAGAAATGATTTCTACTTTAGTACCCACGCATTGCTTTTTTGTCAATTTGTCAGAATACTGGGATTAAAATTAGGGGATATTATAGCCCTGAAAATCGGCTGAAACATCGGTTGGATAATTGAATGGAAAAAAGGGGTGGGAACACCATAGTTGGTAAAGTGACAAAAAACTGTAGCATACCATAGGGGGGCAAAATTCTTCAATTTGCAAAAAAAAAACTCTAGCATACCACATAGGCGGAAATTTTAATATAAATTAGTGAAATTCAATGGCATAAGAATATATAATATATATATATATATATATATTAATACTGGAAGTGTATGAGTATTATAGCAGTGGAAATCGGCTTAGACATCGGTCTGAATACATGAACATATGGTTTAGCCGAGACACGAACCGATCTTTCGATATTCGATACCAGCTGTAGAATATCAAGCATTTTTTAGTGTGTCCATGACTGGTCACACCGATTCTAATTATCAAAACAAATGTGTTGTTTTGTTAGTTTTTATACTTAAAAATAATCAAATAGTGCCCCAAAGATCATTCAATGGATGAGGAAAGACCCCAGAACGGACCCTGAGGTATCAATACGTGCGAACCTGCTTGGCGGGAAACACATGGCCAGACAGCACCGAAAGATCGTTGGGATGGAGGAGATCTCGGGAAAACAGTGGAGCTTTTAGGTCTGTACTAAAAATTGGTAAAATAGGCACATTCTAAAAACCTGTATTTTTGTTCCTCGGCTTCGTGGAGCAGTACTTCAACTTGGATTTTTTATGAATATTTTGGCCATTTCTCAACAGATTTCGGAATGGTATACAATTTTGGAACCAGCGCTTCATTTGCCGTCAATCTGCATCAAAAGATCTGGAAAGTAGAACGAAAAAAATTTCGATCGATTTTTTGCGATTTTGGAAAGGGGTACCATCATGATTTTTTGCAAAAATCGGGTCAGTGCAACTTTGTCGATTTTCTGTTAGTTTTTTATGAATATTTTGGCCATTTCTCAACAGATTTCGGAATGGTATACCACTTTGGAACCAGCGCTTCATTTGCCGCCAATCTGCATCAAAAGATCTGGAAAGTAGAACGAAAAAAATTTCGATCGATTTTTTGCGATTTTGGAAAGGGTTCTCTTGCTTATTTTTTGTCAATTTCCCGAATACTGGACTGAAATCGGCTAAAACATGGCCGATATATGCTTTTCATTACATATGAAAGTATGGGTTAGCCGAGACACGAACCGATCTATCGATAGTCGATACCAGCTGTAGAATATCAAGCATTTTTTAGTGTGTCCATGACTGGTCACACCGATTCTAATTATCAAAACAAATGTGTTGTTTTGTTAGTTTTTATACTTAAAACTAATCAAATAGTGCCCCAAAGATCATTCAATGGATGAGGAAAGACCCCAGAACGGACCCTGAGGTATCAATACGTGCGAACCTGCTTGGCGGGAAACACATGACCAGACAGCACCCAAAGATCGTTGGGATGGAGGAGATCTCGGGAAAACAGTGGAGCTTTTAGGTCTGTACTAAAAATTGGTAAAATAGGCACATTCTAAAAACCTGTATTTTTGTTCCTCGGCTTCGTGGAGCAGTACTTCAACTTGGATTTTTTATGAATATTTTGGCCATTTCTCAACAGATTTCGGAATGGTATACCATTTTGGAACCAGCGCTTCATTTGCCGTCAATCTGCATCAAAAGATCTGGAAAGTAGAACGAAAAAAATTCGATCGATTTTTTGCGATTTTGGAAAGGGGTACCATCATGATTTTTTGCAAAAATCGGGTTAGTGCAACTTTGTCGATTTTCTGTTAGTTTTTTATGAATATTTTGGCCATTTCTCAACAGATTTCGGAATGGTATACCATTTTGGAACCAGCGCTTCATTTGCCGTCAATCTGCATCAAAAGATCTGGAAAGTAGAACGAAAAAAATTTTGATCGATTTTTTACGATTTTGGAAAGGGGTACCACCATGATTTTTTGCAAAAATCGGGTTAGTGCAACTTTGTCGATTTTCTGTTAGTTTTTTATGAATATTTTGGCCATTTCTCAACAGATTTCGGAATGGTATACCATTTTGGAACCAGCGCTTCATTTGCCGCCAATCTGCATCAAAAGATCTGGAAAGTAGAACGAAAAAAATTTCGATCGATTTTTTGCGATTTTGGAAAGGGTTCTCTTGCTTATTTTTTGTCAATTTCCCGAATACTGGACTGAAATCGGCTAAAACATGGCCGATATATGCTTTTCATTACATATGAAAGTATGGGTTAGCCGAGACACGAACCGATCTATCGATAGTCGATACCAGCTGTAGAATATCAAGCATTTTTTAGTGTGTCCATGACTGGTCACACCGATTCTAATTATCAAAACAAATGTGTTGTTTTGTTAGTTTTTATACTTAAAACTAATCAAATAGATGAGGAAAGACCCCAGAACGGACCCTGAGGTATCAATACGTGCGAACCTGCTTGGCGGAAAACACATGGCCAGACAGCACCGAATGATCGTTGGGATGGTGGAGATCTCGGGAAAAACAGTGGAGCTTTTAGGTCTGTACTAAAAATTGGTAAAATAGGCACATTCTAAAAACCTGTATTTTTGTTCCTCGGCTTCGTGGAGCAGTACTTCAACTTGGATTACTCTCCTCTTGAAGCCTTAAGACCTGCGTTGCCACTGAGGCGCCTGAGAGGAAGTGATCCTCGCCAGTAACGTCCCATTATCGGGTAAGTAAATATCTCTAAGAGTGAAACCAAATATTGCATTGGGATTTCATTGCCTTTTCTTTTTTTTAAAACATATATCCCTTTCCAAATCGCTTGAGATTTTTAAGGAAAACTGTTACAAAACATCGAATTTTTGACTAAAAAGGTTTCCTAATGTTTTTTTTTATTTATGCAGCTTCTGCAGCACCAGATCAGTACCTGGAGCGTTGGATCAGCGCCAAAAGCACCTCTAGCAGCACTGGAACAGCTCCTGCAGCAACTTTAGCACCACTTGAAGCACCAAACCAGCATCTGGAGCAGCTATAGCAGGTCCAGCAACACATGTAGCCACCTGTAGAGCCATAGAGCAGTACCAGAACAGCTTCTGCAGCATCAGACATGTATCTGGAGCATCCGATAAGCACCAGAAGCACCTCTAGCAGCACCTAGCATAACTGGAAGCGCAGGTCAGCACCTGGATCAGCTGTATCAGCAACTAGAGCATCGGAGGGGCACCAGAAGCACCTGTAGCAGCACCAGGAGTATTAATATCACCTGTAGCAGTACCAGGAGCATCACAGCAGTACCAGGAGCACCTTTACCAGTACCAGGAATACCAGGATCTCCTGTAGCAGTACCAGGAGCACCAAAGCAGCACCACGACCACCTGTAGCAGTACCAGGAGTACCTGTACAGTACCAGGAACACCTGTAGAAGTACCAGGAGCACCTGTAGCAGCACCTGAGCACCTTCTGCAGCACCTGTAGCTGCCGTAAGAGCTCCTGGAGGTCCAGAACAGCACCTATTTTTCCATATTTTAAGCATTTTCCTATGTAAATACATGTATCTGTATTTGTAAGCATGTTTTATTGAAAATAAAGCACACAGTTTACACCAATTTTCCGAGTTTTCTTTCATTTTCCAGGTTTTCCCCGAATTTTCCCGACTTTCCCACCTTTCCGAGTTTTCATGAATTTTCCTGAATTTTCCCGAATTTTCCTGAATTTTCCTGAATTTTCCTGAATTTTCCTGAAATTTCCTGAGTTTTCCTGAATTTTTCAGAATTTTCCTGAATTTTTTGCATTTTCAGATTTTTAAAAATCCAAAAATCACCCTCCGTCACTTCTGAAGTACCAGGCGAACAGAAATCAGCAGAAGGTGGATGCAAAAATTAAAATGTAGCATACTTTTAGGGCTTTTTAAATAAAAGTCCACTACTAAATGTTGCATACTTTTTGGATGCCGAATTTTTAAAATTTGGCGGGAATCCGTTAATTTTCAAATTTGAATTTAAACAAAATACCAAAAAATTTTAACGGAAAAATACCAAAAAATGTAACGGAAAAATACCAGATTCAAATTTTTTTTGGTATTTTTTCGTTACATTTTTTGGTATTTTTCCGTTAAATTTTTTTGGTATTTTTTTCAAATTCAAATTTTTTTCCCGCCAAATTTTAAAAATTCAGCATCCACCTTCTGCTGATTTCTGTTCGCCTGGTACTTCAGAAGTGACGGAGGGTGATTTTTGGATTTTTAAAAATCTGAAAATGCAAAAAATTCAGGAAAATTCTGAAAAATTCAGGAAAACTCAGGAAATTTCAGGAAAATTCAGGAAAATTCAGGAAAATTCAGGAAAATTCAGGAAAATTCGGGATAATTCAGGAAAATTCGGGAAAATTTATGAAAACTCGGAAAGGTGGGAAAGTCGGGAAAATTCGGGGAAAACCTGGAAAATGAAAGAAAACTCGGAAAATTGGTGTAAACTGTGTGCTTTATTTTCAATAAAACATGCTTACAAATACAGATACATGTATTTACATAGGAAAATGCTTAAAATATGGAAAAATAGGTGCTGTTCTGGACCTCCAGGATCTCTTACGGCAGCTCCAGGTGCTGCAGAAGGTGCTCAGGTGCTGCTACAGGTGCTCCTGGTACTTCTACAGGTGTTCCTGGTACTGTACAAGTACTCCTGGTACTGCTACAGGTGGTCGTGGTGCTGCTTTGGTGCTCCTGGTACTGGTACAGGTGATCCTAGTATTCCTGGTACTGGTAAAGGTGCTCCTGGTACTGCTGTGATGCTCCTGGTACTGGTACAGGTGATATTAATACTCCTGGTGCTGCTACAGGTGCTTCTGGTGCCCCTCCGATGCTCTAGTTGCTGATACAGCTGATCCAGGTGCTGACCTGCGCTTCCAGTTATGCTAGGTGCTGCTAGAGGTGCTTCTGGTGCTTATCGGATGCTCCAGATACATGTCTGATGCTGCAGAAGCTGTTCTGGTACTGCTCTATGGCTCTACAGGTGGCTACATGTGTTGCTGGACCTGCTATAGCTGCTCCAGATGCTGGTTTGGTGCTTCAAGTGGTGCTAAAGTTGCTGCAGGAGCTGTTCCAGTGCTGCTAGAGGTGCTTTTGGCGCTGATCCAACGCTCCAGGTACTGATCTGGTGCTGCAGAAGCTGCATAAATAAAAAAAACATTAGGAAACCTTTTTAGTCAAAAATTCGATGTTTTGTAACAGTTTTCCTTAAAAATCTCAAGCGATTTGGAAAGGGATATATGTTTTAAAAAAAGAAAAGGCAATGAAATCCCAATGCAATATTTGGTTTCACTCTTAGAGATATTTACTTACCCGATAATGGGACGTTACTGGCGAGGATCACTTCCTCTCAGGCGCCTCAGTGGCAACGCAGGTCTTAAGGCTTCAAGAGGAGAGTAATCCAAGTTGAAGTACTGCTCCACGAAGCCGAGGAACAAAAATACAGGTTTTTAGAATGTGCCTATTTTACCAATTTTTAGTACAGACCTAAAAGCTCCACTGTTTTTCCCGAGATCTCCACCATCCCAACGATCATTCGGTGCTGTCTGGCCATGTGTTTTCCGTCAAGCAGGTTCGCACGTATTGATACCTCAGGGTCCGTTCTGGGGTCTTTCCTCATCCATTGAATGATCTTTGGGGCACTATTTGATTAGTTTTAAGTATAAAAACTAACAAAACAACACATTTGTTTTGATAATTAGAATCGGTGTGACCAGTCATGGACACACTAAAAATGCTTGATATTCTACAGCTGGTATCGACTATCGATAGATCGGTTCGTGTCTCGGCTAACCCATACTTTCATATGTAATGAAAAGCATATATCGGCCATGTTTTAGCCGATTTCAGTCCAGTATTCGGGAAATTGACAAAAAATAAGCAAGAGAACCCTTTCCAAAATCACAAAAAATCGATCGAAATTTTTTTCGTTCTACTTTCCAGATCTTTTGATGCAGATTGACGGCAAATGAAGCGCTGGTTCCAAAATGGTATACCATTCCGAAATCTGTTGAGAAATGGCCAAAATATTCATAAAAAACTAACAGAAAATCGACAAAGTTGCACTAACCCGATTTTTGCAAAAAATCATGATGGTACCCCTTTCCAAAATCGCAAAAAATCGATCGAATTTTTTTTCGTTCTACTTTCCAGATCTTTTGATGCATATTGACGGCAAATGAAGCGCTGGTTCCAAAATGGTATACCATTCCGAAATCTGTTGAGAAATGGCCAAAATATTCATAAAAAACTAACAGAAAATCGACAAAGTTGCACTAACCCGATTTTTGCAAAAAATCATGATGGTACCCCTTTCCAAAATCGTAAAAAATCGATCAAAATTTTTTTCGTTCTACTTTCCAGATCTTTTGATGCAGATTGACGGCAAATGAAGCGCTGGTTCCAAAATGGTATACCATTCCGAAATCTGTTGAGAAATGGCCAAAATATTCATAAAAAACTAACAGAAAATCGACAAAGTTGCACTAACCCGATTTTTGCAAAAAATCATGATGGTACCCCTTTCCAAAATCGTAAAAAATCGATCAAAATTTTTTTCGTTCTACTTTCCAGATCTTTTGATGCAGATTGACGGCAAATGAAGCGCTGGTTCCAAAATGGTATACCATTCCGAAATCTGTTGAGAAATGGCCAAAATATTCATAAAAAACTAACAGAAAATCGACAAAGTTGCACTAACCCGATTTTTGCAAAAATCATGATGGTACCCCTTTCCAAAATCGTAAAAAATCGATCAAAATTTTTTTCGTTCTACTTTCCAGATCTTTTGATGCAGATTGACGGCAAATGAAGCGCTGGTTCCAAAATGGTATACCATTCCGAAATCTGTTGAGAAATGGCCAAAATATTCATAAAAAACTAACAGAAAATCGACAAAGTTGCACTAACCCGATTTTTGCAAAAAATCATGATGGTACCCCTTTCCAAAATCGTAAAAAATCGATCAAAATTTTTTTCGTTCTACTTTCCAGATCTTTTGATGCAGATTGACGGCAAATGAAGCGCTGGTTCCAAAATGGTATACCATTCCGAAATCTGTTGAGAAATGGCCAAAATATTCATAAAAAACTAACAGAAAATCGACAAAGTTGCACTAACCCGATTTTTGCAAAAAATCATGATGGTACCCCTTTCCAAAATCGCAAAAAATCGATCGAATTTTTTTTCGTTCTACTTTCCAGATCTTTTGATGCATATTGACGGCAAATGAAGCGCTGGTTCCAAAATGGTATACCATTCCGAAATCTGTTGAGAAATGGCCAAAATATTCATAAAAAACTAACAGAAAATCGACAAAGTTGCACTAACCCGATTTTTGCAAAAAATCATGATGGTACCCCTTTCCAAAATCGCAAAAAATCGATCGAAATTTTTTTCGTTCTACTTTCCAGATCTTTTGATGCAGATTGACGGCAAATGAAGCGCTGGTTCCAAAATGGTATACCATTCCGAAATCTGTTGAGAAATGGCCAAAATATTCATAAAAAACTAACAGAAAATCGACAAAGTTGCACTAACCCGATTTTTGCAAAAAATCATGATGGTACCCCTTTCCAAAATCGCAAAAAATCGATCAAAATTTTTTTCGTTCTACTTTCCAGATCTTTTGATGCAGATTGACGGCAAATGAAGCGCTGGTTCCAAAATGGTATACCATTCCGAAATCTGTTGAGAAATGGCCAAAATATTCATAAAAAACTAACAGAAAATCGACAAAGTTGCACTAACCCGATTTTTGCAAAAAATCATGATGGTACCCCTTTCCAAAATCGCAAAAACTCGATCGAAATTTTTTTCGTTCTACTTTCCAGATCTTTTGATGCAGATTGACGGCAAATGAAGCGCTGATTCCAAAATGGTATACCATTCCGAAATCTGTTGAGAAATGGCCAAAATATTCATAAAAAACTAACAGAAAATCGACAAAGTTGCACTAACCCGATTTTTGCAAAAAATCAGCTGGTATCGAATATCGAAAGATCGGTTCGTGTCTCGGCTAAACCATATTTTCATATGTTATAAAAAGCATATATCGGCCATGTTTCAGCCGATTTCAGTTCGTTATCGTTATCTATAGCCCGTTATCCCAGTATTCAGGAAGTTGAAACTTAGCCAGCGAGCCCTTCGGGCAGTATTTATACATACTAAGGACTCCAAGGAGTTCCAAGATACCCTGTATGCCTTAATATGTATAATTTTTGAGCTTTTCTTCCACATTTTTATGAATATTTTGAATATTTCGCAACCGATTTTGGAATGGAATACTATTTTGTAATCAGAACTTCGTTTTCCGTTTATCTGCATTCAAGGATTTGGAAAATCGAACAAATTTCAAAATTTGTTAAAATCGGGTGAAATTCTTAGTTGGCTGGATATTAATTGGTAGCGATAGTACTCAAATATCAAATTTCGGAAAGGTGTGACATTTCAAAATCTGGCTGAAATTGTTCAAATTATAACAATGGAAGCTAGTCAGGAATCAAACCCACGGGCCGTATACGTGATTTCTGATCTCAAATTACTTAAACGACTTGTGAGTGTTTTCAAATGTAGGTCAAAGGGATTCCCTTATCCAAATAAACTTAATCAGATCCTCTTTAATTTTGTAAACCATTTTAACCTCACTGCACTTGTAACTTGCGAAACCTCGACCTCATTTATAGTATACTATAGTTTATAGTATACTTTTAAGGGGCTTCAGTGGTTTAAGGATTGTAAAAGCCAAACAATTAATGAAATTCAGGGAAAATATACAAATTAAATTAGGTGCCAACTCTGAAACCCAAAATCCGCTCGGCGACATTGCTAATTGTGCGCATTAAGTGAAGACTCCGACGACTCTTTCTATTTTTTCTGTTTTTGTCATGAATTGCTGTTGATGATGATGGGGATTGCTGTTTTTTTTTCTGGGTGGTTTTTTGGTGCTATGATGGGTGGTGTCATGGGTCTTTTGGTTGTTTTGGGTGGCGACAAACAGCGAAGCGTTGAAATAGAACTTCCGGCGGCAACAGAATGAAGAATAAAAAAAAAAAAGAGAAGAACTCTAACGAAAATCCCAACGTAATACAATATTCATTTTTCTGGTCACGTACGTAAAGTAAATCAATTAAGTTGTCATAAATTGTACCACTGCAGCCAGCGAGGACAACCCAGTACCCAGTACCAGGACAAGTACCACCTCCAACCCTCTGGGACCCTACGAATATAGCCTTGAAACCCCGGAAGTCTAGAGAGTCTGAGGCTGCCTGGGTTTTTGTGTCGCCCCAGAGCCAAGACTCTTATTTGATTTGCGTTTCTGTTTGTGCAGCAAATTGAGCGGCATTTGCTTTTTTGCGTTTTGCAAAGTGTCTCATTTAATCTTCAAATAAACCATAAATTTATATATATATACATTTTTTTTAAACAGAGAGCAACGAACCAGAAACCGCGCGATTCTTTTACTTTTTATTGGTAACCACTCGCATAAAACAATAACTCAAAGTAAAGCGTGAAAGCTTTTAAGCCAAAGGCGAATATTTATTTAATAGAAAACTCTTGGCCAAAATCTTTAATTTTACATGCACTGAATCTAAGGAATATATATATTCTTTGCCCGCTCAATAGCCAGTTTAATATGAAGGTATAAATTTGAAAGACGCCCCACCACTCGCCAGGCAGACAAACAATTTACGATGACACATTGTCATCGTATTTTTCCCAGCACCCAGCACCCAGTACCGAGCTGGATTCCAAGTAACCAATTCGCTGTTGTCTGAGCCACAAGCCGAACCCCCTTTAAGTCACTATGCCACTGGCCCTGCTCCCCTTTTAACCAGCAGCCTCTGGCAGTTCCAGTTCCATTCTTAGCCGCAGACTTGCCGCACTTTAGTTAAGCTCAAAATGATTGCGTATAATTTGGGCAGCATTTAGTGGAGGAGTGCCTGGTACTTGGGGGTTCTGGGGGAGATGCTGGGCAAAATGACAAAGCCAAAAATTGGTAGCCGGAGGGTTGAAAGGTTAGGATCCTTCTGCCCGACGAATAAGAAGCCACTTGCGGCCGCAACGGGATTTCTCCTTCATTTCAACATGGATTATTTACTTCCCCCTCCACTTACCAAACCGGCTATCTTACCCGGCTAGAAAAGATTCAATAACAATTTTGAAATGAGCGCAATTTCGTCGAGTCTAAGCCCAGAAATAATGTGGCATAAAGTGCTTGGCCTCTGAAATGGTCAGGGGGTTAGAAGGCTAACTAAATTAGAAGCCAGGCGTCTGCATTTGAGGACTTTCTCCCGTCACATATTGACACGTTGTGTATCCTGTGGCCCCATCCTTTTTCACAAGCCAACACCAACACCAGAACACTTATCAATTAAAAGCTTTGCAATGAAGCCACCGATAAAACCGCTGTCAGGCGAGCTCAACCCTCAGTTAATGGCATTTTATCAAGTCGTTTTCGGGTTTTGTGTGCAATTTTAATTAAAGTTGATTAAATGCCCGACTGACTTTCCTGAGGTTATACATGCATTATGACCTGATGTCAGGCAATGGAGCCCGAAAACTGGCAATAGATATATTCCCCTTTAGCTCTCCCAGTCAATCACTGTCCGGCCAAATTAAGGAAATTAAACTTCACGAGCTTAAACACACACAAAACGCTATCCATCCTGGTCAGGAATCATCATGTAATTGTTGAGAATATTAAGGAAATTAGCCTTCATTTCATGGCTGATGGAATTGGTAACTATTTTTAGTACCCACTATGCTCAGAGTATATTTTCCGAGGAGTATTCAATGCCAAGTACCGGGTATATAAAGTCGCCTCAATTTTTCGACACTTTTTGATCACGTTTTGCATTGGGCCATTCCGATCCCTGATTTCGATTCCGGCAGCACACAGGACACTATGCATGTGCAAATCTAATAATTCTTTGCCAACTGTCACTCCATTAGCGGCAAATCCTGTGCAGGGTGGCCAGGATAACCGGACTAACAAAGAGGGCAGGCAGGGCACTAACAATTTTTTCCATGTAGAATCAAAGGGGAAAAGGTCAAATGTGTAGGCATGCGTCTATCCGGGACTCCAGGACTCCAGGACTCCAATATTCCAGCACTCCAGGACTCCGGGGGTTCGAGTGCATCGATCTTTCAATGTCTCACTGTCTCTGTAGGACTCTGACTACGATTCGTTTACTATTTCGAGGTTTGGCGATTTATTTTGCACAAGTTTTAATTTCCGGCAAATTTCCTAGTACAATTTCCCTTCTCAGAGCTGCCCTTGCGCTTTCCCTGCTGCACTCCGGACACTCCGGGACTCGGGACACTCTCCCCGGCTCGGAGCTCTTCCTTATGCCACTCCCATTTATAAATTACCGCCCCCGAAATGGAGTGGGCGGGTGCGTGCGTTTGTGTGTATGTTTTAAGAGTTAAAGGAATCGCCTTGGTCGGGTCAAAATACTCATAAATTTTGCATTTGTTCCATTTAATGTAAATTAGGCAAACACTTTGCTTTCCATATGCATTTTTCCACCTGCCAAAAGCGCAGGATATATTGATTCGCTGCCAAGGCAAATGTCCTTCCGACCAATAAAAAATCTAAATATTTGACTAAAAGCAGCAGCTGTCACTACACTTGAACTGATTTCTTACAAAATACATTTTAAAGCTCGGATTTGAAATAAGTATAACATATATGGGAAATTATTTCGAGTGTATTGCTACCCGTTTTTGGCTTGTAGTTGGCTGAAAGCCACACAATAGAACAAAATTTAACTCTCATCACTATCAATATGGACTTTTATAAAAATTTGTATATGCCTTTTTGAAAGCATTGTTTTCTACCATGAAAAAATAAATAAATATAAAAGAATTTGGCCCCTTTTCCGGTGAAATAGCTTGATGTCTGGCACTGTTTTTAGCTGACCTCCTGCTGTTACCAACTCAATTCTAAACTGGGAACAAAGAAATGCAGAAAAAACAGAAAAAAACGCGGCAAAAATCAGTGGCAATCATAGGCAATAAAGATTTTACAAATCGGTGAGAGGACGGCCAAAGTCGCGTTTTCAATCTGAAACACGACTTTCTACTTTCTCCAACCCGTTACTTTGTTTTGGTTTTTGTTGTTTTTTTGATAGCGGTTTGCCATCTACAGACATTTTGTCCCAGGACTTCAGTTAAAATGAAAATGCCGATGCCGATGCTGATGCCGATTTTGATGCCAATGCCGTTGGCGATGGCGATGGCGATGCCGCTAAGCCAACAAAACTGGCAACTTGATCTGGCAAAAAACAGTTTGATGTTTCCTCACACATCCTGTCCAACTGGCCAGCTAGCCCACTGAATGTGGATTCGAATGCGAATCCTAAAAACAAAA
Source organism: Drosophila vallismaia (assembly GCA_035047325.1). Lineage (NCBI taxonomy): Eukaryota > Metazoa > Arthropoda > Insecta > Diptera > Drosophilidae > Drosophila > Drosophila vallismaia. Next base: position 4,457,165 of record JAWNPU010000025.1, on the reverse strand, counting down.
CGGTGCGGAAACGAATCGAAAAATGTATCAAAGGAAAAACGAGGGGAGAAAGAAAAACAATTGGCATTCAATTGACGGCAATCATAGGCAGGCCGTGATTTTTTCCCACCATACCCGCCATTCCTTTAGTACCCTTCAACAAATTGAAGCTGAAGTTTTACACACAGGACTCCTGGTCTCCTGGACTCCTGGACTTCTGCCGGGATCAGCGAACTGAAATCCTATTAGGACTCATGCGTCCAAACGCATCCTGGCAGCGTGATTTTTTTTATCTCGCCTTTAAGTGCTGCAACTGGCCAGGGACTTTAATTAAATTTTATATTTCCTTTTGAAATATAATTGCCTGGAATATGTCGCGATAGCGAAGACAAAATAGTCTTTAGTACACTGAAAAAATCAAGTTTTAACCTTGGTTTGAGTCTTAAAAAGTAACTAAATGATTTTCCAAGTTCCCAAATAAGCCTGGAAGAAGCCTAATTATTTCTTCCCCAAGTCAATGCAACTTTTAAGGAAAATTCCTGTTTTTTTATGATGCAGTTTGAACAGAAAAAAACAATCTGGAGAAAAGAAGCAAAAACAGGAACAGGAGGCCAAATGGCAAAGTTTCACTTCCGTTTCGTACAATTAAACTTATTTAAGTTGCCTTTATTTTGCAGTTTCCTGTCCTCCACCAACTGCCCCGGCGACTGGTTGTTATTTAGTAGACTTCCGGATCCTGCTGGATCCTGCGAAGGACAATGGAGTGTGCCGAAAGGGTGTTTGACGCGGTTTTTGGGGGGCTGTGGGCGGGCCAGGATACTCCTATCTTATTATTATCAGTAGTTGCCACGCAGTGTGGCAAAACATTGAACAAAAACCGAAGAGGGGCCAAGCAGAAGGTGGGTGGTAGAGTTGGGAGGAATCCTATATACTTACAACTTACTGTAGAATGCCTTCCCGGACAACAGCAGCCGATAACTTTGGCCATAATTCATCAGCTGTGCTCGCTGCAAAGTCCTTTCAACTGCTCCTCAGTTGCCAAATATGGTTTTTGTGCCTCGCCCAGCAAACTATGTATATTTGGGAGGCAGTCGAAGGAGTCCTGGTCTTTATAAGTTTATATTTCTGTCTTTTCCGTGTCTAAATATGATACATGCCCCTGCCACAAGTTGCCAGTTGCCAGTTGCCAGTTGCCGGTTGCCAGTTGCAAGTTGAAGCCTACTGCATTTTCGAAGCCCACTGCCTGACAGGCCATTCTCTTCCCAAAAAAGCTGATATTTCATATATATATATATCTATATATATAGTATCCCCCTTCCTGCTCTGATCCTTTCTCTGTTCTAGTTGACTGCCACCGTTCAGCTTGTTTCAATTTTTCTAGGAAAGTTGATGCCGGGAAACAGATTGTTTGCTGCAAACAAGGGCAGGAAAAAGTGCCGGCGCTGCAAATTTTCCTTACCAGTTTGTGAACTTCTTGCCAGGACCCTTTCAGTCCTTTTACCAGTCCGGGAGTGCATCCGCTCCTTGCTTCTTGCTGCTTGGCTCCTTTGTACCCTTGCTCCTCCTGGATAATAGCGGGCTTGCACTCTTATCTGCTGATGGTGTAAATTTCTTAAAGTTACCAACTTACTACCCATTGCCTGGCACTGCTGCTGATGTTTTGGAGTTCGATTTTTACTTTTTTGTTGTCTTGATACTCTACCTGAGGGTGTATTTAAAATGATAATGACTTAATCATATCTTCTAAGAAACAACATAACAAATTTCAAGGCTCTCTCCCCTCGAAGCTATCAAAAAATTATCCAGAGTATTCAAAACTTGCATATAAAAATGTGTTCCATCCTTTTTTCATATTCTTACCAACTGCAGTCATCGATTGTGGTGTTGTGTCGGCCGTTTTGTTGTTTCTGTTTAACATTTTGTGGCAGCATTTTTGAGTATTATCCTTGGTGGCTGAACCTTCAACCCCAGACCAGGAGTCGCCACCCTTGTTGGTTGTCTGTCTCGGTCTCGGCCTCGGCCTCGGTCTGAGTCTGGGTCTGGGTATAAATAATATTGCCGCTAAATTAGTTAATAAATCATTGGGAAACGCTTCGAAGGCGTTGACTCGACCAGGAGCAGGAAATCCGTTTCCCCCGAAAACCGAAACCAAAGTCGCTCGTCCGAATTACATATGCATAGCCGCATGGCTGACTGAATGTTTGAGTGAATGATTGAGTGAATGACTGCTGGACTGGACAGCAAATATATATGCAGATATATTGTAGATTGTGGGGACATTCCGAGCTAACAAGGTCGGGTAATTATCAGCTCGATTAAACATTTAGCACGTCTGCCATTCGAACACCATTCGAACGCCACTCGAATTCAATTAAAACATTTACAAACAGAGCCTGAGCCAAAGGAATTGATGGGGTCTAGGGTGGAGAGGGTGGTGGCAATAATCTCGTATATATTTCAATGGAATGGAGTATTTCCCACTCACTTTTTTCGGGATTTGGCGGGACGGTAAAACACTTTGTAAATGAGCCCTGGCTATTTTCCTGGTGCGTGCATATTTGTCGATTTACATTGCGAAATTTTTGTTTAAACACGCACTCGCCGATCAATCGGCGGTCCTTTCACTACCCCGCCCCCAGGACACGTCCTTTGGGTAACCCTCACAACCACCAACTTACAGATACAAACGCACACGAAAGTACGAGGGTACGTTGGCACGCTTTTAAGGGGTTTTCACAGTTGTTATTGTATTTGCACTTTCATACCCTATACAAAAAGTGTCCTTAATAGTAACCAAGGACTAAAAAATAAATATTAATAATAAAAAACAAAGTTGCATGCCTTTTCTATTCGCTTTTCCATATAAAAAAAACTAAACAATTTAAGTCTTCCCGAAATAGGGTATTAAACCTTCTCCACTCTTTCAAAATGTATTATCCTTGCTCTGTTTCGAAATATACGTATTTGTAAAAAAATATTTCGCATTCAAACGAACTGAAACGCACAAATACAAACATTCGCTTACTCTCCTTTCGCACTTTTTTAATTGCGGAGCAACTTAAATTTGTTGGCCTTGCAAAAAGTATATTTACATGTGCGGAAATATGCATTTTTCAAAAGGATTCTCCAGGAGTACCCACCCAAAAACAAACCCCAAAAAAAAACAAAAAATCTATTAAAACTGGACATATTTTTGCAAGGATTTCGGCATCAAAGCAAACTTTGTCATCGTTCTGAAGGAAAAAACGTTGCCACTTAAGCGATATTTGCGGCAAAGTAGATTAAAAATATTTCAAGCAACCACAAATAAGCATTTTTTGCTGGAGCCTTTACAGATAATAAAATATAAAAAGAAAAGTTTCAAGCAAGAGTTCAACTCCGGGCGGACACTTTACTCCTTACTTTTTGCTTTACTTCCTTGAGAATTTTTAATATTTTAATATGAAAAGGATAAGAAGGCTAGATATTACACGAGGAGAAATAAGTTTAAGGTTTTCTTTAGTTCAAAAGAGTTTAAGTTATGAATAAAATAAAGAAAGAAAACACTCAATATTTATAATGAATTTTATTTAGTTTCTTTTCTTAAAGAGTAACTCTGTATTTTTTTAAGTGCCACCTTTTAGATAAAACCAAGAAAACACACATCCTGGGCATTTCCTTTCCAGTGGGCTGCTCTTGACATTGGTTCCTCGTGAGTGGAACTGGCGAGCTATCCTTTTGAGCGCCAGTCGTGATTCAGGACATCGTGATATCCTGGGCATTAGCAGCAAAATGGCGAAATTATTTTGCAATAAATTTTGTGACATATTTCCATGAATGTGAAAAACGCTTAAAGGAAACTTGCAGAAGGCAGACAGGTAACATCTGGGGTGGTTCTGCTTCTGGTCCTGATTCTGGGCTTCCAAGGATCTTCGGTGGTTCGACATTGTCTCTCAGCTGATGGCACACCCACGTAGAGACACATATTAAATGCACATCAGGACGACACAATGGCAACTTAAATTGTCTAAGAAAATGCCACCAATGAGGGGGGAGGACTTTTGACGTTTTCTGGCAGCAAAATATCTAGAAAGAAATGATCCAGAATGGACCAGAAATGAGAGAATGCAGAGAAAAACCTGTCCTAAAACTTAGAGCCGCGATTTGGCAATCGGGAAGTTGTGACTTTATGACAGTTTGATTTATACATTATTGAAAAAGTTTCGCCAAAAGGCACAGAAATCACGTAGCAATACTACTTTATAGATTGGCCAACGAGTCTCACCGAGAAAAGGAATACACGGCTACGCACAGTAAGCCCATAAATAATTTTTGACGAACAAAAATTTATATAGAGAGAAGACGGAATCGGAAAATTTGTTGTCTCACAGACAGCAACGAAATTCATTTTTAATGCTCTCCTCCCCGGACATCCCCGATTCTAGCAAGTTTCAGGACCAAAGTCGCAGGCTCGGTTACTTTTGGCAGGGAAATTAATTAAAAAAGTTTTCAATCAGCCATCGATGTGTCAGTGTTTCCTTTCGGGCTGAGGCAATAAGTACTTGCTAATATGACATTGCCCAACTGCCAATCAATTAGTTTCTAGCAAAGGACGCGGGGCCGGGCCGGGCATGTCCTTTTCTTAGGCTTTCGCCTAGCTTGCCGAAAAATCCTTTGGAAAACAAAGGAAATCAGCATATATGTGGAGGCAGGCTCTCCGGGCTCACCTTGCCGGCAATCTTTCATGCCGGAGTGTGTTCCTGGGTCCTGGAAGGGTCCTGTGATAAAAGTTTTAATTTATGTCAAAAGCTTTCACCAAGAATTTTAATATGCGCAAAATTTTTGCAAAGTTAGCCCCCACACTCCAACCGGGCGCGGCTTCCTTGGCTTTTCGGGGGTCTTTGGATTCAAAAGTTATCGAAGCCAAGAAATCAACACAGGAATTCCTTTTCTCAAAGAATAAAATGTCATTCAGATGTCCCATTCAGATTGCGAGCGCCACTCGAAAGAGGTCCTTGCTGGCGTGAAATAAAAAGGTTACCTCTTTGATTTCTTACACAGATGTTTGCTCTCAGCCTGTCTTTGTTGTTATTCAATTTGTCAATCCCAATGTTGTGGCACTTTGTTTGCTCAACTCTTCTGTTGCAAATGCAATACACAGATTCTTCCAGATTCCAGTTTGCCACAAGAACGCCCTCCAGGACGCAAGGACTCAAAGGACTTCAGGACGCCAGGACTCTAGTTTCCAAGACTCTTGCCTTTGCAGCTCAGTTTGCATTTTGATTTTGTGCATTCGGAATGAAAATGGAAAATCGAATCCTTTTTTCTCATGCCTATTTCAGGACTGGCAACCTTAAAAGCGGCTAAGTAATTCCTTTTTCAAAAAAAAGCTAGCAAGGATGTGAAATAATCTGAAAGCTATCCAAAGCCAACAACTTTGGAAAACTTTCTCTCAAAGTTTAAGCCAAGTCAGGGAAAGGACATGTAGGAGCAGACGAGCGCAGGCGCCAAATGAAAGTCCTTATTTTGTTTTACAATCAAAGCTTAAAGGCTTTTGGCGTTCATAAGCTTGAAACTTGCAAGAAGGATACATTTCCAGGCTAAGTCAAAAACAAAAGTTTAATTTTGGAAAGAACCCGGGTTTGTGCAAAAGAAATATAAACGAAATATATATATTTGCGTATTTTTTAAAGGGTCCTTGTTTTCGGTGGTTGGACCACCAAGGACCACCCCTTTCTTCACCCTTAGATGTCCTCAAACAATAGAGCAATCCAACCAACGAGACCGTGTGTCCAAGATAGCCAGGCGGCAATCCGATGTAATTGAATTTTAGGAAGCCAGTCAACTTGACAATTTTCTGGCCAGTTACTCCGACGTGATTGCATTGTCCGGCGATTTTGATTGACAGGCGTTTGATGGCCGGCGGACAACTTGTTTGGCAAGTGACACTCGTATGACGGAATTAACGCGTAGCTGAAGGCTTATCTGCATCCCGGACTGGATCCTGATTCTGAATATTGAATTGTGGCGAGCAGAAAACTGAATTTCCAGTCCAAGTGCGACAACGAGTCCAAGTCCGAGTCCGAGTCCGTGTCCGTGTCCGAGTTTGAGTCCTGATTCTGTCTGTCAGTTGAAATGGATTTACAAGAGCGGAAATTTGGAACGATGTCCGTTCGAGGAAGGAAAAGAAGACCTTCGTTCCAGAACGACGACACTGACACCGGCCTGTCCGGCATTGTCCTGTAAGCACTCGAACTTTGACATCCGACTTGACGACTGGCCGTTTGTCTAGCATCCTAGTGTAGCATCACTCTCTGGTTACGTCCAATCAGGACCTGCCGATATGTGGCCCCTGTGCGTTATCCTTGGCCGTTCCGGAGTGCATGTTTGGACAGCATTGAGTCGGAAACCGAAGAGTTTCCCGCCAATTGAACACAGTTGCCCCTCAAAACGAAAACGAACAAACAAGGAGAAGAAAATCCAGGCAGTTCGCTCCAAAATATATCCCTTAAGGACATCTGAGATTCCCCAAAAACGAACTCCTTTCATCCTTCAAATTCCAACATGACAGCGATCACAGAAGTATTAAATAATTTTCGATTTGGACTTCGGTCTCGTTTTTGCATGATGTGTATAAAGATTTTGCAGGACACTGGCTTTGATTGAGTGACAAGGGTTGATTAGTACAATATTTATTTAGTGGATAGCCAGAAAGGACCCTCGAATGTTTGCTCGAATGTATCCTGTTGTTTGGCAACTGTCGTTAAGTTGCTAATAAACGAAACGTTTAGTGGCCAAAACGAGTTGGCTGTCTACTTCAATAAGGACCTTTTTTGCCAACAGACCAACCAACCAACCAACCATCCAACCAATCAACCTCTTCTTAATCGACTCAAAGTTGCAACGACTCAGCGATCAAATAAACAAACGAGTTGTGCTTAGTCAGGTATCGAAAATTCATTTGTTCAGGCTTTATGCATGAGGTCTTGCTCACATTGAGGCACTCGAGTGTCAAATGAGCCAAGCAGATGGGTTGAGGAGCAAAGGACCAAAAGGACCTCCTCGATACGTGTCAATTATGGAAAAAAGCAGTCACCTATGCTTTGAGTAATCACCATGGCTTTAAACATTAGCCAGAGCTACGGATGTATCCAGGACCTTCCAGGATTTTGATGGATCATAGTCTGTGTTGTAACCCGAGAGTCTAGTCTGGTTTGGTCCGGTCTGGTTAAGGTCTGCATCATGGTTATGGTTCCGCAGCATGAAACAGTTATGGATAGCAAATTGCTACTTGCTCGACTACCGACCAACCCATCGACCAGCGACTTTGACCTTTGGCCTCGGCATCCAGCAAAAGGTGACCAGGAAATGCAAGAATATGACAATATTGCTTATGATTTATGAAGCCATAAATTCACTTTTTCGTTTTCGCTCACATTTCACCGGCTACTCCGCCTGAAATCCTGCTCCTTTCCTTTGGCTTTTCCTTTTATGCCAGCCAGCCAAACAATGCCCAGCATGTGAGTGCATCTTTTGTGACCAGTCATCCCAGCCAGCCATTCAGCCATTCAGCCATTCAACCATTCAACTATTCAGGCTAAAACTCTTGGTTCGAGGTCCTGCACTAGCTTCCTTACTGAAGAACCTGCTAGAAGAACCTGCTAGAAGAACCTTGTCCTGGCTCTCTGACTCTACTTGTGTCAAAATGCTGCATACGGATTAATTAGTGTGATTCAGGTTTTTCACAACTGGGGAAAATAGATTTAGGTAGTCGTTAGCATATTTAACCGGCCAAAACACAATTGACAGATTAAGCAATAATTGCTTTTCGAGCACGGATATTTGAACATGCATTTGAACAGCTCCAATCAATTCGGACTCCAGAGTCCGGACCCAAGGGGACTTCCACTGCCACAACCAGGACAGTGGCCAGTGTCTGATGGGATGATGGGTGATGTCATGAATATCAATTGGTCATAGTTTAAACTGCACCAGCATGGTTGATACTTTCGGTTATAGTACATCAAGAAGTCATACCATATATGTAGAGCCCCCAATAAATGCCAGATTATCCGACTCAATTGCAGTTATTCAAATGCGTGTATGGAACGCAACGTATTACAGATTGTGCACAATGTATTCGAACGTATATGTGGGTTGGTTTTCCAGGACCTTTTCCTACTCCTGCGACACCCAAGCCCACCGTGCCCACCCAACTAAAAAGGGCTCTCAAAGTGTGCGGCGGAGTGAGCGGCGAGGGACTATAGGAGTCGGCTTGATCGACGCCCTCGGCGCATTTTGAACAATGCAAAGAAAACAGAATTGAAATGAAATGAATCAAATTGAAAAGCCAGCGACAGTTGTTGTGTAAACACACACACACACTCCACACACCATACACAACAAAGCTCAGACACAGGCTGGCATAGATATCAACAACGTGTGGAGACACCTGTACAGGTGTGAGTGTGCCAGCTCCTTTGCACTTGAAAAAATATATCAAAACTAAATAGAAAAGAAACTCTAGCTTAAGATGTAAAAATGGAGTTAGAAAAGAATTAATCAATTACGAAGCCAAACCAAAGCTTCCCTAAGGAAGTATGGCGACCGAGACTTTAGGCAAAAGAAGGGATTCAAAAGTTTCAAGAAAATATGAAGCTGACCTAAAAAATTCCTCATTTTTCCTCTCAGTGCATACATGAATGCGACTCAAACGCCGGATGAGTGACTTGTAGCCTGCCCAATTGGAAAAAATGCTCGTGGCAAGGACAGAACTGGGCTTTAGCTGGGATGTGTGTCCCATCAGCGGCGATTTGGGCGGCGAACAATGGTGTGGCCTGGTCTGGTGTCCACCACTTGGAATACCCAACCCGAAATCCATATGCTCTCTCGGATTAAGCTAAAGCTTATTGAAAGTCAAAGGAAAACCTTTCGAACTTTGGACAATCAATCGAAAGAGTATACCATAAGCGGTGTTTTGCAAAAAGTGAACGAGTCCTTGTGTGTCGCCTTCTGTACGTTTTTTTTTTTTGCTCCCTTTAATTTTTTTTATTTGTTCCTTCAACCGTTCTTGGGAAAGCATTGTGCCGTGGTTGATGTCCGCATTTTTCAATTTATATAAACAAAACATTTTAATTTCAGAAATTTAATTAAACAACACACCCGATGCGATGATAGCATTCGTGTCCTGGCCATTGTCCTGGCTGCTGTACTCTCCTGTCCGGTCCTGTCCTGTGCTGTCCGGTACTGTCCTCTCCTGTCCGGTCCTGCCCTGTCCTGTTCCGTCCTGTCCTGGTTAGTATTGATGGGCAATGGACAATCAAATAACCAACCTCCGCTCGGGATATTCACCATAAATTAGCGGGTTCAAGAACTGGAATTGGTAATATCGAGGACCCGGATTGTCACGTGCTTTGCACACATCAGGAGGTCCTCATTAGGATAACAACAAAACGTGACGAGTCCTTATAAACTAGTTTCTATCACTAGACGATTGTGCTGGAAGCAAATGTTTTGAATATCAGGTTCTGTAAATGATAAAGAATGGATTGGAATTGTAACCAGTTTTTTGAGGCCACAGCGGGTGAAACCAATTAATCGGAAAAATAGACAAACCCCCCACTTGGTTTTGGAATGACCAGCATGTGCTTGAAATTTGGAATGCATATTAGTGCATGAATACAGAGAAGCTTTCGGTTAATTAATTACTAAATGGGAATATAAAGATCAAAGCGATTAAAATAGGAGGTCCACACATTTACATTTACGTATGGTAACTATTTATGTCGTCTTCCGCTTAACTGGGCACACTCCCGGCCAGGATAACCTGGCAAGGATGTAAGCAAACACAGGACACAGCGGGGCATATCCGTGGGATGGGGATGGGGATTTCGGTTCGGTTCGGTTTCGGTCCGGTCCGGTCCAAAGGTGTTGCCCAGATTCACAAGAGCGAAACAAATCCCTTTACTCATAATTCATTAATTTCTGTATTTAGATTTGAGCGCCAAGCTTTTTTTTGCCCCGTCCATCCACTGCTGAAGGGGAACTGAGGGAAAACCCTTTTCCATTCGGTTATCCTTGCCACCCTCCTGGCTCAGCAGGATGCCAGGACACGGCTGAGATCTGTCCTGCGTCCTCTGTCCTGTGTCCTGTCCGCACGTGAGCATTTAAGGTCAGGCCTTTGGCTGTCGACTCTATTTTCCAGAGACCATTTGAAAATCTCCAATCATGGCGCTCCTCTTACGCCTGGATTACCTTGGAACTCAAACCACCTTTTCTGATACCCCTCATGGAGGGTATTTTCAATGTTTATCAACTTTCTGGATAGTTACTTTGAGAGTTTCTTCCTCGAATTAGACTTAATTGGATTTTGTGGACTAAAATCCAGGTTGACTGTGAAGGCTTTCTTTCGTTTCAGCAAAATCATTTTAATTTATTTCTTACGTAAGGAAAAGTAGGAAACTGTAAACCAGAATCTATTCTCATAATCGTCTTAGATATTTCCAAGGATTCTTTGCTACTTTTCTCCTTATTTTCGAAATTAATCTTTGGGAATTTTAGTGACTTTCCTCCTATTTTGTTTTATTTTTACCAATTCCCCATTAATTTATACATTCCTTTACAATTTAAACAATTGATACCATAATCATTCCCAAACAAAGCCCTGACAAATCATTAAACAAATACGAAACTATATTCAGCCAGATGAATTAGTTTTTAATTTGATTTTATTCGATTGTTTATTTTAAGTAGATACAATGTGATTTTTTTTGTTTTTTTGTGATGTTTTGTTGTCAGTCTGTGGTGTTTTTGTTTACTTTAGATTTTAAAATGAAACGTATTTGGTTGGCTTTTTGATTACACGCCATTATTTATGGGATTTTTGCGTTGCATTGCATTGCGTTGCGTTGCGGCGTTTGTGGCAACTTTAATATTGCGATATGTCCATGCGATTCCAAATCAAATTATCCTGCATCGCAATGGGTTGTAAATTCATTTTTCCACATCATCACAATGCAGATGCACAAGGCAGGGGCCTGCACAAGGCTGATGGGAATGATGGAAAAAAAAGCGTGTAAAAAGTCGGCCGCAAACGCAATGAAGTGCGTTGACTGGATGGATGGGATGGGTGGATGGGTGGATGGGGAGGGATTGATGGCTGGATGATTGGATGAATGGATGGTTGGGCAAAGGAGAGGTGTTACAGCAGGACAGCTGGACGGCAGGACAGCAGCAGTGGCATCACTTGATGACTTTATTGCATGTTGCTGGCCAGAATGCTGCTGGGGGGCGGCACTAACAAAGTCAAAGGGGCTGTGTTGCAGTCGGCAGGCCGGTAGAAAGAGCAGAAACAAGGTTTGCTTTTAACGTTAATTTATGCAACTTTTGTCAAACGCATCCAGCGCACTTGTTGAAGCGTTATAGCTACAACAGCCGCCAGGCGATTGTGGGTCCTGGAAAACAACATCGTCCTGCCAGGCGGGCCAGGCGGGCTAGGCGGGAACACCAAGAGAGAGAGGCGTTAACTAGGACCCACCCGGTCGCCTGTCCTTTGAAGGAATTGATTGCCCACCGTGGCTATTGCTGTGGAATCTGCCTAGGTATGTCAGTGTGGGCTTCATTTTGTTTGTTTGTATGTAACCGGATGCACTTCCGCTCACTGACGACAACAACAGCAGCAGCAACAACAAAAACAACAATAGCAATAGAAACAGCAGCAACAAACAATAAACAAACAACAAAAACAATAGAAAACGCAACAGTAACATCGCCATCAACATCAACAAGAACAATGGGAACAGTAATGCCGGCAATTCAATAAAGTTTTACCAGCTCGGCTTGCACAGCTTCCATCCAGCCATCCACAAAAACACATGCTATACGGTACGGACTATATAGCCATACCAGCACCCGGACTCCGACCCGGACTCCGACCCGGAATCCAGCCCGGACCCGTTCTCGGCTTCTTCTCGGCCGTTCTTAACAGATGCAGTTCTCCTCGTACTTTATTTTTCCCCGAAGCCAACTCTGACTCCGGAATAAACTTTGCGCTTTATTAAAGAGTCTATATCTTGGGCAATATTTATCCGACTCTAACAGGGATTCCCTCAGTTATTTGTAGTTTCATTCTTCCACTAAATGAATCAGAATCCTTAAACTATATTTTTTAACCTTTTTCAAATTTTTCTGATTGAAAATCGATGAAAAGTGAAAAGTTGCACTTTGGGAGGCTATATCTTTGCTAATATTCATCCGATCCTTAAGCGGGATACCTTAATTCATTGGTAGATCGATTTTCTACAAGTCTGAATCAAAATCTTGAACATAAATATTTTTTGATTTTTTTTCAAATTTTTCTGATGGATCCCCTTCAAAAAATGGAAAATCCATGAAAAGTCAAAAGTTCAACTTTCGGAAGCTATATCTTTGCTAACTCTCATCCGATTCTTAAGCGGGATACCTCAAACGATTGGTAGATCGATTTTCTATAAGTCTGCATCAAAATCTTGAACAAAAATATTTTTTGATTTTTTTTCAAATTTTTCTGATGGATCCCCTTAAAAAAATTGGAAATCCATGAAACGTGAAAAGTTGCACTTTCGGAGGCTATATCTTTGCTAATATTCATCCGATCGTTAAGCGGGATACCTTAATCGATTTGTAGATCGATTTTCTATAAATTTGCATCAAAAACTGGAACAAAAATATTTTTTGATTTTTTTTCAAATTTTTCTTTCAAAAAATTGGAAATCCATGAAAAGTGAAAAGTTGCACTTAGTGAGGCTATATCTTTGCCAATTCTCATCCGATTCCCAAGCGGGATACCTCAAACGATTGGTAGATCGATTTTCTATAAGTCTGCATCAAAATCTTGAACAAAAATATTTTTTGATTTTTTTTCAAATTTTTCTGATGGATCCCCTTAAAAAAATTGGAAATCCATGAAACGTGAAAAGTTGCACTTTCGGAGGCTATATCTTTGCTAATATTCATCCGATCCTTAAGCGGGATACTTTAATCGATTGGTAGATCGATTTTCTATAAGTCTGCATCAAAAACCCAAACAAAATTTGATTTTCAAATTTTTTTAAATTTTTCTGATGGAACCCCTTCAAAAAATGGAAAATCCATGAAAAGTCAAAATTTCAACTTTCGGAGGCTATATCTTTGCTAACTCTCATCCGATTCTTAAGCGGGATACCTCAAACGATTGGTAGATCGATTTTCTATAAGTCTGCATCAAAATCTTGATTAAAAATATTTTTTGATTTTTTTTTCAAATTTTTCTGATGGATCCCCTTCAAAAAATGGAAAATCCATGAAAAGTCAAAATTTCAACTTTCGGAGGCTATATCTTTGCTAACTCTCATCCGATTCTTAAGCGGGATACCTCAAACGATTGGTAGATCGATTTTCTATAAGTCTGCATCAAAATCTTGAACAAAAATATTTTTTGATTTTTTTTCAAATTTTTCTGATGGATCCTTAAAAAAATTGGAAATCCATGAAACGTGAAAAGTTGCACTTTCGGAGGCTATATCTTTGCTAATATTCATCCGATCCTTAAGCGAGATACCTTAATCGATTGGTAGATCGATTTTCTATAAGTCTGCATCAAAAACCCAAACAAAATTTGATTTTCAAATTTTTTCAAATTTTTCCTTCAAAAAATGGGAAAAATCCAGCGGAAGTGGAAATTAGCAGCTTGAAAAGGATATATCATGGTCAATTCTCACCCGATTCTTAAGCGGAATACCTTAAACGATTTCCTGTTTTATTATCTAACCATATGCATTCAAATCTTTCCACAAAAATATCGCTAACATTGAATCTCTTTCAAAATATTTGAAATCTTATCAAACGAGAATGAAATGTAGAAAATAAAAAAGTTAAAGCTTGGTTTTGTTTTCACAAATGGATTCTATTTGTTGTCGTAATAAATGAGCGAGGTTGTGAATATTAAATCGGCTTATAGGGGGGTTCTGCCACATGCTTAGACTGCATAATGTATAATCGCGGGTCCTCAAGTCAAGTGAAATGACTTGACAATGGCAGGAGAGCGAACTGGCCATTTAGCCGGCTGTTTGGGCCAATTAGAGGGGACCTGGTCAACGAAAAGTTTAGCATTTAAATCCGCAATCTCCGCTGGAGGCTGGCAGGATGGCAGGATGGCAGAATGGGTGATGGGCGGATGGCATTCATTTGCACGACCGCACATCATAAAAGTACGGTAATGGCATTCGCATCGTCGCGCCGTCATGAGTGAAATGGAAGAAGTGCTTTGGCTGGATCCGGTACGGATTGGGCTTAAAAAGGATGGCTAGGGCGTGTGGGTGTGGGTGTGAGCTTGGGTGTAGGTGAGGTTGGTGGTGGGGTTTGTAATACAGGCCATGGGCTTAGCAGTCCTCTGCGGTCCGTATCACACCCGGGCAGTGCAAGTGGCAGTGCCAGTGCAAGTTCCCCTACATTGGCAGAGGATCCTGATAGGTGCCAGGACACTCGTCCTCGTTCGCCCCACACCGCTGGCTCCGATTTTTTTCCTAAGCTGGCAGGAGAGTGTGTGTGCCGGTTGTGCGCATGCGAGTGTAGGGTATGCTGTTCGGGTCCTGCCGAAGGACCTGCTCGGAGTACCTGTTGCTAGAGAGCGAGCGCAACAGTTGGAGAGCCTCTGGTGGCTGTGATGGTGTGCGTGTCGCCTCCAGCTTGTGCACTTGTATGGGTTGGCCTTCTCCTCGAATCGTTTGATAGTATTGGTGGGGATGGCAACAGCAATGGCAATAGCAACAGGCTGCAACAGCAACAGGATACCCAAACAGGACTCGGACTTGGCCCCCCGTAATCGGTTTGTCACAAGTCGCAAGTCGCACGTCGCCAGTCTCACGCTCTGTTGCATCTTAAAGTTGCAACAACTTTCAAAACTCCGGACTAGACAATTCCCGAGCCGGGACGGATGGGCGCGCGTCGTGCTGAAAGGACTTGCTGGGGAAAAGTAAATAGGGCATGGGCTTATCCCCACCCACCCAGAAAATCCAACTTGCAATCATTTCGCTGCGTTAAGGAATTCCGCCTGTTGCGGAACCGGATGTGTCAGGATTGCAGAGACCAGGATTCTACTTACATTTGCTTGTATGTGTGTCTACTGCTATGTTTGTATGTGCTTGTGTCCCTCTCTGTGTCCAAGTGTGAGTATGCATTTGACACTGAGCTTGTGTGTGGCTGCTGCCTGTTGCACACACAGCTCTTCTGCTTTTGAAATCGCGCAGCAACAGGCTGACATTGACCACACCTGCAACCTGCAACCTGCAACCTGCAACCTGCAACCTGCAACATGCAGCAGCTGCATTTAGTGCGGTGACGCCACCGCAGACAGCCTCCCAATGCCGCAGCCTGCAGGAGATGTCCTGGCTTTAAAGGTCCTCCAACTCCTCGTACTCCGACTCCATCTCTGATTTATGCCTATGTGCGTATAGTTCGCGTTAATTGCTACTGCTCCTACGGTTTTTAGTCCTGCTGCAGGACCTGCAATCCAATTTTCCGCTACACACTTTTCTTCCTCCTCCGGTTTTTCGTTTTTCGTATGCCTTTGCTTTTGTTGCTGTTTCTGCCTTTGGGTGTGTCTGTGGCTGTCTTCGGATTTTTTCGCAACTCTTGCCTTTGTTTTTATTCGCACACACAAACACGTAAAGGGAGGAGATGCATCTGCGCCAGGACCTGCCCTGGTTCCGCCCTGGCAGGGCCCTATCCTGGCCCTGGCCCTGCCCTGGTGAGTCCTGCCTGTTGCCAGTTGCCTGTTGCCTGTTGCCTTCTGCCTGTTGCGCGACCCCCATCCGCCTCCCTCGTCCTTGCCAATATACAGAATCCTGGCGCGCATCGTGCCACGAGTCTGCGTGTCTACATTGCAACGTGCCAAGGTTCAGTCGTGCAACTGCCGCGTCCCAAGGCAGTTTAGTGTGCTCTGGCTCTAACCAATCTCCTGCCAGCCAAACTAGCCAACTTTAATCTCAAGTTAAAGCCACATTTCCAAGCCAAAACTAGCCTCCAGTTGGCTGAAAGTCAAAACACACACTCATCACACACCCACATCTATTTTTTTACCAACATTTTTTTGTTGTGCTTCAGTGATCAACGCAGCTGGAAGTTGAGATTTTCGGCAAGATTCAGATTTTATGGCCAGGTGGCAGTCAGGTAAATAACCAATTACAAGACTCCTTGATTGAGTATATAAATTTATAGAGCACTCAAAAAAAGCAATAAGATTTTAAGAGTAAGTATTAATAAATTCTTTTTGAAGGAGAGTAACTGGTAAGTAACTGAAAGCAAAAGCTACTTAGAGGTTAAAAATAAGCTAATTATATAGACTAAGTTAAGAATGAAAGTATATCCCAGCTTATAGATAATATTTAAGCAAAATCAAACCAAAACTAAAATATATATAAGAAATAGTATATAAAATTTATAAACTATCTATAGTAGCTTTTCTGCCAGTGTATTCGTGTGTATACCTCTACTTACGTGCTGTGCTCTTTGCTGCATTTAATTTGCATGTAATCTAATTAGAGCCTGTTGAGCTACACACACAGACACACACTCTCGAACATAAGCCACTATGGCTCCATATGGCAGAAGGACACACATCCTTGTACGTGCCTGAAGCTGCAGGAGCAGGACCGGCAGCTGTTTGGCAGTTAAGAAGACTGCCTGATTTATTTATTTATCTATTATTGCATGATTCATTGGCTTTTATATAATTTATATAAGGAGTCGGGCAGATCCTGCCGGCTTGACATATCCTGGACATTGCCAGAACCTACCGCACGATACGGCAAATAATTCATCTGGTTTTTGATTAACTCCTTAAGGAGTTGTTTGAGTTTTCATCGGATCGGCAAATTTCAGTTAATTTAAGTCGAAGAAAAAGCACTTCGCGGGGCATGCAACTAGTAGAACACAAAAACTTTTTGGGGTGATGAAGTGCTAGGAGGAGGATGCCGGGTGGTGGCCTGGCTAAGTGAATTAGCGGACGCAGGAAACGTCTACGACTTAAGCGTTGGACGGCAAAAAAAGCGAAAAAAAGAGGGTGCAAGAAAGATAGGAAAAGGACGAGGTCCCTGCAAGGACTTGGCCATCGCAGAAGTGGTCAACCGTAGCTGGAGTACGCTGCGCGCACATTCGCGTAATCATGATTAATTGCAGTGTAAATGACTTTGGCTCCGCAGCCACCCAGCCACCCAGTTCCCAACCCCATTGTCCTTTCTGTTCACAAATTAAAACCCAAACACAGACTCAAAGACAAAGAGCAGTGGCATCGGGATTCCGACTGTTCAACGTGATAAATAATTTAGTTCTTTTTTGTCTTTCTTTGGGGGACAGATATGTTGGCATTTAACAATTTACGACTGAAAATTGTTTTTTGGCCATTTAATTGCTTGTATTTTGTATATTTAGTGCGACTGCATATTCCGATATTTCCCTCTATGGCTTGTTTCAGCTGAAAGTTTTAGCTTTTTGTGCAAAATGAGGAAAAGGTTTTTTCCACGTTTCGGACAGCGTCATCAAAGCGAAGGGTGCCTGCTTTGTTCAACTTTTGCAAATGCTGACAACAGGAAATGTTATCTTCATTACTACAGCCAGTTTCGCTGTGGAAATCCCCAGGACCTACTCGGGACTACCCAGGACCACCCTGCCACATCCGCATCCGCGACTGGCATCCTCTGTCCGCGTGTCCGCTTGTCCGTTGTCCGTCAGAAACTTTTGCACTTCACCTGATGACGTTGGCGGGGAGGACACGAGGTGGAGATTCCAGGATTCCAGGCCCAAAGACCTCCAACAACCCTTACCAAATCCAGCCTTTCAGGCTTTGGCTTTCGGCTGGCCTTTTTAGCGCCATGCCAAAACATTCATCTTCATCTCGGGCTTCATCTTTGCTTCGTTGGTAACATTTTTAGCTAATTTACTTTGCTCCCACCTCGGGTTTTAAGGCGCATTTCCTACGCTTCGGCACTTTTGGCTCAACTTTGGCTTGACTCGCAGCCACTCCAAGGAAAAGAAGATTAATTAGGGAGGAAAAATATGAAAACTGCAGAGTTATAGGATTCTCTACCATGAACACCATGTATGTATCAGACTCCGAGCAATCAAAGGTTGGAAAATAATAAAAGCCAAAGAAACAGAAATAATCCGAAGACAACCCGGTCTCATTCTTAGGGGTTTTTTTTTGTCAAGCCGTCCTAATAAAGAAAAACTTTGGGGGCGAAGAAAGAAAGTCAAACACAATTTGACCACAAATTGTCTTCAATCCGAGGACGCCTAAAAGTATGCAAATAAAATAAAGGCAAAGGCAGCAAGTCCTGGCTCATTGTCACTTCCTACTTTCGTTTCGTTTCGTTTCGTTTGTTGGATTGTTTGAGAGCATTAAGACCCTTTCCCTCCATCCAAGCCCGTCCCATCCCATCCGACCTTGCTCATTTATTTCAATTGTTATTTTTATCTGCAGCCCCGCTAGTTATGCCACACCATTTTCACACACAAAGATATACATACCCGGTACCACGCACACAGCACCGAGCACACAGCACAGAAAAAGCAAAGCAAAAGCAAAAGCTTTCAACAAGTTTATGGGCCGTGGTCGGGGCTAAGCCAAAACGCAATCTTTGTTGCCGGCCCAATGTCCTCCAACCTCCAACCTCCAACCATCCTCCATCCTCTCATCCTCCATCCTTATACTTGTTATTGTGTCAGGATATTTCGAAATCCCTTTCTGCTTTCTGGTTTCTGCTCTTGCCTGGCTTTTCGTCACCAATTTAAGTTACTTTTTTACTCGTGTTTTCGTGTCATATTTTTTTTTCATCCGCTTACCACCCGAACGAAGTATGATCCTTTCTTGCGAACTGGATGAACTGGATTTCTTGCGGACACTTAAGTCTTGAGTCTCACAAAAGTTTCAATTGATTTCCTTTTGTTTTCCAAACTCCACGATACTCGTATGTTGGCTGTATTAAAAGTCTACAGACTTCCAGACTGTAGCCATAGTCGTCTATTTGCATAACTCTCATAATCAGCGGATGATGGAAAAGTGGTTCCAGACTCCAATAAAAACGCGTCGATTGCCACTTGGTCGAGTGCTCAAGTAAATGATACAATTATATGGCAACGAGGACACACAATTGGCTTCGTATCCTGTCGTCCTGTGTAAAAGTGAGACACTGCGACGAGACGCCACTTAATAGCTGGCGGCCTCTGTTATCCTTCCCCCCAAAAAAAAAAACGAAAACGGCGAAAAAAAGGGCGAAACGTTTCATTTTGCACGTTCGGACTTAAATGCCAGCACGTGACTTAATTCAGTGTCCCGACGCAAGGACTACCCTTTCGGCAAAGTGACACATTCGTGGTGCCAGCCATAAATAGTCATCAGTATCCTGGCAGCCAGGATAACCGCACTGGCCGAGGCCAGACAGGACCATTAAGGCCCAAACACTTATGAGTCTGCAATATTCAGTATTCAGAGAGAAAAAAATCATGTAGTTTCTGTTTCAATCATTAATTTTAAATGATTTCGAATCGAGTTAATGCCGGAATATATACCCGTGATTTTCAAAACCGCCAACCTTGTGTGGCACAAGCTCTAATGTTGCACATAATTTGTTAAGCCAATTCATGCCAATGGCAACATGTTGTTGCTTTGTGACTCTGTCATTTGACAATGGGAGCCAGCCCGGCAGGGCAGGCATCCAGACAGCCAGGTCCTGCAGGTCCTCCTGGTCCTGGAGGAGGTCTCCGTCCCCATTCCCGTCAGTATTTTGTGTGTCGAGCAAGCCGCACAATTTCGGTTTCTGGCTGCTACTTGCCACTTGTTTTTTGTGCAACTGCCGGCAACGGCTGTCGAAGTCGGAACAAAAGAGCAGCAGCGGCAAAAATACGAAACACAATTCTGTGCAAATGTTTCACAATCAATTTTAAATCGCACATTCCATAGATGCGACGTCAGCCGCTTATCGGCTGACCCACCAAGCCACCAAGCCACCGAGCCCGCATCCAAACACCACCCAAACACCACCAATCACCACCCACTCCCAACTAGCCGTGGCGCCTCCTTCTATGGCCAGCTCCTATGGCTCTCCACGGGCCCCCTGTTGCCAATCCGTGCCAAAATCGATTGGCAACCATTCTAAAAGCATTTTATGCAGCAATCACAATTTCCTTTTAGCAGCCGCGACACACAGATACGAACAAACACTAGCACACCCACCCACGCACACTATGAATGCATCCACACGCAGAACGAGGAGGAGGAGATACGTTATGCCGTCGGCGTCAGATTGCGTCCTGGCCTGGGCTTTGGTCCTGGCCCAGGTCCTGGCCCAAGTCCTGGCCGTGGTCATGGTCCTGGCTAGCCAGCCATTTGCACAATATGGCAACGATCATTCGCACCGTGTGACGCTGTGCTTACGCCTTTGCCACTAAGACTACTGGACGCAGGACCTCATCCTGGCTCCTGGCTCTTGGCTCCCGCCTCTCGCCGACTCTGACACTGACCTCCTGCTGCTAGTAGCCTTTCTTGCCGTACATTGTGGATCCGCAAAAACGAAAGCGATGGCCAGTACAAAAAAAAATATAAAGCTAGAAAGGCTAACTAATGGCATAGAAGAATTTTATATACTCTATTACATTTTATTGGGAAGAAGAATGTAGTTGTCAAACAGTATTTCGAAAAGATAGTAAGAAAAACCCAGTTATAGTCTGATAATATGCTTTTAGACTGTCTGTTATGTGTTTGTCCAAGCTAAAAATATTCTTAGGGTAAAAAGATTCAAGACTGAATAGAAATCTTTAAATCATAAAGATATAAAGCCAGAATCAACGATCTCCACTTTTGCTCAAAGTTATTAAAGAAAGGCTAAAGATATTGAAATAAATGCCAACCCTAGGGGCTAAGGAACCCAAAAACCTCCGCCTATATAGCCTCAAAGTTATATAGCTCCTTCGGAAACTAAAACTCCCCTCGATAGAGCATAAATATTAAAATAAAGAAAGCAAGAAAATAAAAAGTGGAAACAGGACCTTCGCCTGCGTTCAATGCAATTATACGGCGGGCGCGGATGCAGAGCAAGCTGTGCTCGGAATCCACTTCATCCATGATTTAGCATTCTTTTTGGTTGTAGCTGATTTTTTGTACTTTATTTTATTCCTTCATCTTTTTTTCCTCTCGTTTTCGTTATCCTTGTCGTTTTTTTGTGCCCAGAGAAGCCAACGAAGCCAACGAAGCCAGGCATCGCAGCCAGCCTGTCTGCACAAGGATACATACCATATTATGTATACGTATATTAAGTATACGTCCTCTATATATATATATATAAATATATATATGCGATATAGTATTTTTATATACAAACATGTACCGACTGCTCCAGCTCCGGCTCCAGCAGCTGTCCTTTTAACTTTGCGCTTGTTAGTCGCAATCGGAGTCTGGTCGTTTGGTGGGCCAGTGACGATGGTGGGTGTGACGATGATTGCTGGGCAAAAATAAAAATAAAAAATAAAACCAGAAAGCCAGCAAAGAAAACCAGCAAGAGAGGAAAAAAAAGCCAAAGAAAATGTATTCGAAATGCGTTTTCATTGCGTTTCCCGCTGGCCCTTTCCAGGATCCCTCCCTAAAAAAAACTTGCCACACCATGAATGTTGCAATTTAAATGGATTTATTCATTTGCGAATTCAAAACCAAGTCAGGAGCTCATTTTTAAGTGGAAACAAGAAAACATGAAACTTTCAGATCAATTTCGATTTCTTAACCTCTTTTTTCTCTGCTCGTTATCCTGTATCCTGGCTGTCCTGGAAAGGTAAAAGAAATTATGCAAATTATAAGCTAGAAAGTCACAAAATTAATTTCACGAGAAAATTTTCATGATTTAGTGATTTAGATTTTGCCGCGAACCAAAAACCATTAATGAAACAAATCCACAACAACCACCTAGTTCATATCCTTTATGCCTTTAAGCGGAAATCGTTACAAAAATCGAGTTTCATCGCCATTTCCACCCACGCACATTGGAAAACTCAGTGACTTCCGGCGGCCCTTTTAAAATGGTGGCCTCAGGACAAGCCGATACCCTGGAAAAGCTCTTGAATTGCCACCAATTGGGGTAATAAAAAAACTATTTGAAGTAGTGCGTCAATTGCTCTTAAATAACCTTAACGTATCCTTGGCTTTAAAACTTCTCCCGGGCCAGCCAATCGACTGTGAAAATGGGAAACTGCAAAAACAGAGGACTCCATTTTCTCACTTCCACCTGCCAGGGCTTTGGCCAGGGAGTTCATTAAAATCGCTGGAAATTATTTTGCAACTTCATTTAACTCATTTGGTGGCGCCAGGAGCTAATTACGATGACGTTTTGCAATGACCCATGTTCGCCGGGTTTGTCAGCATTTACGAGCCAGAAAATAAACGCCATGAAATGTTGGGGCGCATTTTCCAAATTCCTATTCGGGAAAAGGCAGGAGCAGGAGTCGAAGTCAGAGTCTTGCATCCTTTACATTCTTTCCTTACAGCTGCGAGGATGTTCAGGCACCAGGACCTTGAGTAGATTCCCTCTCGAACAAAGGAGACTATCTTTAATCGTAAGATTTCGATTTAAATATACCAAATATCTCCAATTATTTAAAGGCAAGGTAACACAAACTAAGCTTTTAGTTCGGGACTGTACCTGTTACCTAACATCCTGTACAAGGACACGAATCCAATGCAATTAGCACCTCTCAAAGTCCATTCAAACTTTGCTGACGAAGGTAGGATCCACAGGTGTCACCGAAATACGTGTGCGAAGGCGAAAATTATACAAAATACAAATCGCTTCCTGCCACGATAAGACCTGGCCGAAAACAGGAGACACATTCAAGGCATTCATGTGTACGTGTATGTGTACGTGTGCCACCTATTCGATTCGTTTCGAATCGATTCGAATCGATTCAATTCAATACAATGTCGATGTCGATGTCGATGTCGAACTAAGTCGATAATAATTACTTTAGATTGAAATGGGGAAATTAAGCAGATATTTGCCGACATCGAGGGGGGCACGAGATGGATGTGCCTGAGGATTTCTGGTGAAGAGCCCTACACACATGTTCGCCCATCGACGTGTATTGCATTTGCATTTTTTTTCTTTTTGCCTCCGTAAGGATAACTCTGACAAGCCGCACTGGGGAATACTCTTCAAAGGCAATGGCTCTAGTTCAAAGTTGGGAAAACACAAAAACAGAGTACAAGTTGCGGAGGTTTGTCTCTGAATCCGCAAGTTGTTTGCTTCGTAACATTGAAATTCAACAAATGGGATTTGTTTTGATTTATCGCATCGCAAAAAATACCCAGGACCAAGGAGGACTAGAAATGGGGAGGCCAGAGCTTGTTCTTTTTAAATTTTTCACTTCAAGTTTGGTCGGCGAAGGAAATGTGCTTTCTCTATCCTTGTGTATCTCTTAAGGTGCCACAGCGCATTAGGCTTATAGTTGTCACAGTAAAAGTAATTGAAATTTAAATGCTGTGTCTCCGATGATGAAGTCGAGGCATCTCCTGAGAACCTAAACCGCATTAAGTGATTCGGGATACTGGGTGCTGGGTGCTGGGCTATGGATTCGGGATTTCATGATGTATGCAGTTGCGATACAGAAATAACGTAGGCCAACCCCCGACTCCTTGGTCTCGCCCCGGGCTCATCAGTGTCTGGATGAGGCCGGGGATGTAAGGACATGCTCGGTAACAAGGAGCAAGTAAGGAGCTAACGACAAACATGCCTAACAGGCACCATTAGGCAGTCAGTCAGTCAGTCATTCGGTGAGTCAGTCAGGGTCGCAGTTGGGCTTTGGGTTACGGATTTTGGAAGTTGGAACTGGGTCTGAGACTGGGTCTGGGTCTGGATCTGGGTTTGGGAGGGATGCTGGAAAGGTGGATGGAAAGGTTAGCTCCCTGCCACTTTGGCATAATAGCGCTTATCTGCATAAATCAATATCTTGGCTTTTAACAATCTTAATAATGCGAAGGACTGCCGACATTCAACTTTCGACGTTCGAGGACAACCCTGCCTGCCTGTCCTGCCTGCCCTGCCAGCCTAACAAGCCGACAAAGTTTAACCCGAAGCTGATGGCGAAGGTAAGCAGGTTCCTTTCAAGCACAAATTAAAGATGCTCCGCGTATCGGGTATCACATAGCTTTGGAGCTTCCCATACAGCCAACTAATTTTAAATACAATTTGGCAAGCAATTTCCTTTCATAAAGCTTGATTTTTATGGCTGCCTTCTCTGACGGAAATGGCGAAAATTTTCGCACCCTACTATTTGTTTGATTTCTGCCGCGTGTTCTCACCTGTCACGAACTTTTTTTCCCTTCTTTATTTTTTGTTGATGGGGTCGGGGGGCAGTGACAGCAGTTCATTTACATTACATTGCTTTCAGTTGTGGCATACAACTTGGCATCTAACGCCTCAATGGCCCGAGGCTCCTCGTGGCTCCTTGCTCGTTGATCCTTGCTGCTTGCTCCTTGGTCCTTTCCAGACACAGGCACACACTGAGACACACAAAACAGAAAATTCAGGAGTCCTTAAAGTTTTTGACGAGCCAAACAATGGATCCCTGTCCGCCCCCTGCCGCATCCGCTTTTCACTTTCCCGCTCGTTCAATCCGCTTTCAGTATTGGAACAAAATTATATTCAAATGCTTGTACATTATGCGATTTAAGCGTATTCGTATTGATTTCGACTTAGTCAATTGCCGTATATATTTTATTTTACTTTATGCATAAAGAAAGCAACTTGGGAGTGCTTGCGAATTACAATACAAAAAACTAGATTAAATGCTCTTAGCCATCTCTGCTCAGGTCTGCTCAGGTCTGCTCAGGGGTTTCTCTACAATTCACTAAACGAAAAAACATTACTTACTTATTATCTAATTAAAAATTCAAGGCACATCAAACTCAGTATGCGATACCCAGTACTTCTGTTTTTTCACAAACACAATACTGGATACTGGAGCCTGTAAAATAGCGACAACAAGAAATAAAGTCCTTATAATTTAGTTTATTATGCAAGTTCAATTCAATAAAAAGCGTCTTCGGGCTTGGGGCAGAAGGCAAAGGAGCTATAACCAGTAAAAGTTGGAATTCATATTTGTTTGTTTACAGCACAAGAGTCAGCCAGTTTGGCACGTTTTGAACTGAGTTTTGGGATGTGGAGGCGGAGTATAAAGGTTTCGATTTCAATTTGGAAGGAAAAATATGCAGGCAGGACCGCAAAAAACAAGTCAGATCCTGCATCCTGTGCTGCAAAGTTGGACTCAACTTGACTCGACTTGACGCATTTTATTACAAGACAGTTGCAATCTTTTGCAGCGTTTGTTTTTTTTTTTTTATGGAAATGCCTGAGCAGCAAAGACGATTAATCATAAATAAGGAAAAATAATAATAAGGATGCAGGATCCAGGCACCAGGCACCAGGATCCGGATGGCTAGATACCTGGCTAGATTGCTAAATTGAATCTTGTCTGTGCCAAAGGATATTTATTCTGAATGGTTTTAGTGGCGCAATTTATATTAAACGAGGCGAATTTTTGGCCGTCTTCGAATTACCAATGCGGAAAGATTCCTTCAGTATTTGGAGAAGCCAAATGGTCAATTGTGGGCGTTCGTCCTTTTTGGTTTTTAGCCTGCACTTTTCGGTTGTGAGTCCTTGTGGGCTGATGGGCTGGTGGGCTGGTATTCTGTTGGGACTTGTGCCGGCATTAAAGCAGCCTAAGACTAAGAGGCTAAAAAGTGACAAAGTTCTTGGGTCAAAAGCAAAACAACCTTTTGATTTTGGCCTCGGCCACAACTGCATAGCTCCATTGGATGGAGATAAGATGGTGGAAGTTTCTCCGGGGCTTTGGTGCGGTTTGTTCATTTCAATTTGCCGTACGGTACGGACAATGAAAAACTTTACTTTATTCTCCAATTTGGCTTCTCCAAAATAACCCTAAAACCACCCGCCTGAATACCCCATAACCCCAAACACAAAAACCCACGCCCGTTTCGGTGTTTATGCTTTAAATTAGAGAAACTACGGCAACTGGTTGCAATAAAATTAACCAAAAACATTAATATAACTTTCCCTGGCGCTTACTGTCAACGGGGAAGTGATGAAAAGCATCCTCGGAAAACACAGAAAAGCAAATCAGGTAGCTGGCGAAAAATTTTAAATTAACTCGACTCCAAGGGCAATGGGATGGATGGGTGGTGGATGAACTTCCGGTCCTGAAAAGATGCCAAGATTATATCAAAATTGGCAACGCTGAAAAGTTGACATCGTCAAAGGTGTCTGCAGCATGAAGGCACAGAGAGAAATTTCGGCTTAGAAAGGGATTTGCGTTACTTTCTAGAGGTACTTTAAAGAAGATTTTTAGGAATTCAAAGTACTAGATAGATAACATCTTTGTTTCCTTTTCGACCATGTTAACCTAAACATATTTATTAACAACTATTCAATAACGCTCTAAAATATCATATACACTGCTAGTCATCAGAAGTGTCCATGTCCCAAGGCATCGGCTCGTCACGCGCCTTTCCAGCATACTTGTTGATTATCTCAGCGATTATTTTTCGCCGCTCCAGCTCGTCCATGGACAGCTCGTCACTTGAGCTGTCCAGGCTTGTGGCATCGGATTCGGTGAGGGACGTCATGTGAGGAAGCGTCATTTTTCGGAACTGCTCCAAATGAGCCATCAGCCGCTCCGGGCCGTACTTCTCGATGACCCGCTCCACGAGGCGGTACTGCTTCTCCTCGGTGGTGAAGATGCGACATAGGACGTGGCGTTCCCTGCGCACCTGGGGGAGGTCTCTGAAGAACTTGGTGTGTCTGGGGACCACTTTCTGCCTGACCAGAGCCCGCATCATTTTGCGCATTCGCGGCTCGTCCTTGATGGTCGATAGAGGCACCTCGTGTAAAACCCGCGACATACAGCCCTCGGACAGAATGTAGGCGTTCCGGACGTCATAGGCCTCCAGCTTGGAGCATTTGTAGTGATTGATGAAGTTTACGTAGGGGTTCTTCTCGCCCTCCGGGGCCCCCATCTGCATCACCTCGCCGCACATCGCGAGCAACTCCTCGCAGGCGCAGGCATCGCAGCCGCTTCCCTCGCTGGCGTCCCCATCCTGGAGGTACTTCATCCGGCGCGCATCGTCGGTCAAGACGCAAAGGATGCGGTAGAGGACGCGGCATCTGTCCCTGCGACACCCGTACTCCTCCATGATCCGTATGTAGCACACCTGGCGAATTTTCCGGAGCAGGGACCCCACTGGGATGTTTAGGATCTTGTAAAACTCACGACTTCCCAACAACTGGAACGCCTCCCGTTTCAACGACATTGTAAAGATACAATTCTGGCACCAAAGATTATGACTCAAAACCAAAATTGTTCGTACTTGAACACCAATAATAAATATTACTGTATAGAAAATTTGGCAAAAAAACAAAAAACAAAAGAAAGTTACTGATATCTTTTGTGTTTCTATAGAATTGGTTGAATTTTTTTGTGTTAACCCTACAAGATTTGAAAACCTTATGAGGATTTCGATATACTCGGATGCCTGGCTCGGAAACAACCAAGCTGACATTGAATTCTGGCCTACTATATCAGGGCTTCCCGCCTACTCAGTTTAGAGTTTCTCCCAGTGCAGCTGGAGAACAAAAAAACAACCACGCCAGTCGACATTTTAAGCGCTGGTAATTATATAGAACTCCGGCATATGGCAATTTTTGACTTAAACCATCAACAACACCGACTTGCAGTTGCTCAATAGAGGTCAGGACACGGGGGACCTGGCAACTGGGAACTTGGTACTCGGAACCCCTGTTGACATTCCGTCATAGCATTAAAAGTAATTAACATTTTCCCCAACGTCGATGTCCTTTCAGTTCAAGTTGGCAAAGACACTCTTGTTTTGCTTTGCCAAACCCCAAGGTGTCCCGGACGCGAAATGCAATTAATTTTCGCCGGGCCTTTTGACCGGGTATTGCAAAATTTAAGGTCATTATACGATTTCTGACATTGGTTGTAAGGTAAGTGGATGTAAACAGAGGTACGATTACCAAATGGCAAACAAGGACGAAACTCCTAGCGCCTAGACGCCTAGACGCATAGACGCCTAATGTCCTTTCCTCTTCAGTTAACGTTGATCCTGGGCAATCCCAGGCAATCTGAGGCAATCCAATCCCCACACTCTCTATGTCTCCTTTCTGGCCAGAATCCAGAATCGAGAATCCTGCATCCAGGATCCCCGGGATCCCAGTAACTGAGCCTTCGTGCCATAAACGCGTGGAAGCGTGCTCTGTGCGTCACTTTTAAGCAAAAACTAATTAAAAGTTGTGAGACATTTTTTGCTTGGTTTTTGTTACGTTTTGTTTTCGATAGCGGCACCTGCCCTGGGTTTTCTGGCATGGGTCCGCCATAGATGTCGACATAAATAAGAAGGAGCAAAAAAAAAGAAGGAGCTCGGCACGGCACGGCACGGCACGGGGCAAAAAAAATGAAAAAAAGATAGAACGCATCCAGAACTCAAACTAGATCCCATTTCCCTGGGCCCCGAACTCCATTGCGTTTTGTTTATTATTTACCGTTTTATCCCAACACCCACAAAGAGTGGCATGCAACTGGAACTGTTCCTTGGATTCGTAACAGCATTTAAAACCAAGTGGATCCAAGAGATTGCAGATTGAGGAAGTTGTCGGTAAAGACTATAAGATACCGGGTATTTTTCAATGAGAGAAGATTGGGTTAAGGGTCTCTTAATCTTTAAGCTATTAGATACCTGATACCTGATACTTTTTGGTAGCAAGCTTCTTTTCCGTTTTCCGTTCATGCAGCAGCAATGAGATACATAAGAAGACGCTGCCATGGCATGTACTACCCTGTCACAACTCATACACAAACCGTAGCATACTTCTCCGAGCCAAGATTAAGTGGTAGAGAAAAAACGGTTTAATTTTATCATCAAACCTCCGCTTCTTGTCGGCTTAATGTACGAAAGTTGGCCATTGTTGTTGCCATCTCTCAGTTACTTAGAGCTGCACTTGAAATTAAAGTTGCAAAATCCACATAGCCGACGATTGCACTTCCAAGTGCTCCTTACCCAGCTCCAGCTCCCGAAGGACACAGGATGCTCTTACATTTACGGATTGCGAAAATTTTTTGCGAAACCAATAAGTCCAGTAGTAAGGCCTTAAATTGTGAGGCAACAAACAAGCTTAAATCTTGAATTCTGTGTTGTATTGGCAAGGGTATTATAACTTTCACTAAGCCGTAGGTTTTTTTCTCCTGCATTTTGTTTGCATTTCACTAACTTTGCCCGTCAAGCCGAAAAAACAAAAAAAAAACACAGCCGGGGAAAAAATGAGAGACAGAGCAGTTGCTTCCGTGACGCAGGTGGCAAATGAAATTGAAAATTCTTCCTTTATTTGCTGCATTTGCAACAATCCACAATCCCAAACATCTTGCATAAGCCGTCACATTGTTTTTGAGATTGTGAATGCGAAATCCTGGCTGGTCAATCAGGGGAAAAGCGAGTCGATTAAATCAAAGTCGAACCGAAATGCGGGCTTTGGGTTGCAGGATTCCCGGATTCCCGGGTTCCTGGATTCATGGGGACTCTTTTTCAAACATCAGCCTCCAAGGACCCTAAAAGGATTTACGTATAGCTTTGGGGGGGATTTGCGTAATGAGTTTCCTGTGCAAATAAACACGCTAAACAGATAAAAGCATCCTGCCACATGCCACATACCACATCCCCCCACCACATACATACTATACGAAAAAAAGGAAATGGCCTAATCTAGGTATAAGAACATTTTTTCATTTTTATTTTTTAACTTTCAATCTGTGGAGGAGAAACAAAAAAAGAGAAACCGAAGGCTTACATACAAAGGCAAATAAATAAAACAATTTCAGCCCGAAGCGTTCGAATCAAGGCTTGTTTCAAAGCCAGAAACGAAATATTTAAATATATTTACACAAAACCTTTGAAATGTACAATTTTCCAAATGAAATACGATATTAAAATGTGTGACAACTTCAGTACCAAACTAAGTACAGAGACAGGCGGCAGCAAGGTCGCAAAAAATGACCATTTTCTTTGATATTCAAATATCTATTTTTCTCGTCTATTTTAGCTTCCAGCTATAAATTTAATATTGTATATATTATATATATATATATTTTTGTGTATTTTTCTTTATGTTCCGTGCACTTATTTATGGTCAAATAAATATAAATACGATTTACACTCTACTATGCGAAGTAAATTCAATTTATATTCATATTCATGCACATTCTTACTCCATTATATGTCGATTTTTCATAACTCATAACCCAGGACACTCCCACACACATCCACACACACACACACACACTACCTATATATGTAGTAAGAACGAAGGGCAGGACTCCCAGCCATGATTTCCAACTGGCGATGATGCCTTTTCGTTTTCAATTTGTCACGAGCGGCACGAGAGTCAAAGGTGTGCAATCGCCACTTCCAATGGATTCTCCTCGGCGGCGATTTGGGAAGAGATCGACGGGGGAATACCCTGTATTTGTCCAGTTTCTGCTTTGCATTGTCAAAGATCTCATTTTTAAGCTGACAATGAATGAAAGTATATAAGTTTCATAGTTACTATTGAAGATTGAAAGAAACCCCTCCAAGGTGCATCCCAGCTTCGGGTTTCCCCATCTTTTTGGCTATCCCCTTCACATATTCTATTCAAATTTCGCGTACGTGTTTCTATGAAAAGGAAATCTCATAAAGAATATAACAAATCCTCCGAAAAAACCATGCAATTTCACACAAAAGCTTAATAATAGTTTGGAAATGATTGGGTAATTGTAATTTAATTGCTTAGAAGAAACAAGACGTGTTGGGGCAATAATGGCAGAGCAAATTCGTGAAATTATTATTCGATCGATGGTAATATTTATGTAAATATGTTTACAACCCGAAACAGAACCCCTTCACCTTCTTCGGTCGGTTTTTAAAATACCATTTTTCGCTCGGCCAGACGGCGAGACATTTGCCACGGAAGTCACTTAATTTTCTGTTCATTTTCCGCGTTCACAATTCATATCCGCTTTGAGTTTTAGAATTTCTGGATTTCTGGGCTGATGTCTGGGTTTTATTTATTCCCCTCGCGCCCCTCCACCACGCTTGCCCTGATCCTGTCAATGGGAGCAAAAAAAAGGAAACGAATCCAGGCAACTGAGGTCAGTTCAGAATCGAATCACATGAAATCGAATGATTTTCAGAACGAATCCAAACGAATCCAAACGAATCCGAACGAATCAAAATGAAAGGAGTGGAAGGACGAGTGTGTAATTGGGCGCTTGTCCTGGCATCAAAGACTTTATTTGCTCAATATTTACATTAATGTGCAGCCACATCCCGTCATGGCCATGGGCCATCGGCCATGGACCATCGGCAGACATTCAGACACTTAGCGTAAGCTGTTGCCACTTTCCGCACAGGACCCCCATGAATATATGAAGGACATGCAGAAGGATATGCCAGTGCAATCTCTACTATATGTAAAGACAGGCCCCCCAAAAAGGACGAACGGAACGGCAGGAAGCTGTTATTGTTGCTAAACAGCAACAAACTGAAAAACACAACACAACAGCCGAGAGTTATGGAAATTTTGCCAACCTAATGAAAATACAAATTACTTCCACACATTGGCACGTTCTCTCACACAATGCTAACACTATTATGTCTATGTACATGACCCCTGACCCGCTCCCTCTCTTATATATAAATATATACTACTATATAGTATATATATCCTATATGTATAGGGAAATGTTCAGGCAGGATGTGCGGAGCGAAGCCCGATTGGCATGTGCAATTCGCATTCGCATTCGCATTCTGGTGGCTGAGTGCACTTGGGAATGCAATTATAAGAATTTACCCATTTAAGGACGAAGAAACGAGGCTTCGACATCAATCGGAATATTTTCAGCAGCCCTGCCACTATAAATCCAATAAATTAGGGTATTTTTTACATGATATTTCAAAGGGATTTCATATTTAAAAGATTTAAGAGGTCCCCTTGAAAATTGCATCTCTTTAGAATCAAACAAATTTCTAGATAGTTTTGATGTAACTATTAGGTAAGTTGGATTGATTGGCTTGCCATTTTGTCAAGTGAATGAGCTTTTTATAATTCCATTCCCGACTGGCATTCTTTTCATTCCTCCCACCACCTCCTTTTTTCCTTTTTTCGCACCTCTTCAAGGGAAGGCGGAGTGAAAGCAAGAGAAAGCAAAAGGAGAGGTAAAGAAAAGAAAGCACTGCTAAGGTGATACCTTTATCTTCATCATAATAAGCATCTGGAAGTGTCATAATGGTGCGATAATAACATTTTTATAACGCTTTTTGGTAGCCTAACCGCATGACATTTTGCGTCACGTCGCAACGGAGGAGTCCTTGCAGGAAAGGATCTGCAGGATCCCCCCTCCCCTATACATGACAACTCAAGTGTGTCTTTGCTTCTTTGTATGTGTGTCCTGCCCTTCCGCCGGAAATGCGTAAAATTATAAAACGCCATCCAAAGCCACAAGTGTGTGTCTGGCAATAGTCGTGACTGTAACTGTAAATTTCTATATATTATATATACACGTATTAGTGTGTGTGTGTGGGGGAGTGGGAGTGGCATGTCTGAGGCGGCTGCAATTAAGGTGTTTTCATTTAATTTCGCATTAAGCGAATCTGCTTGACACATTAGAACGAGCTGGTCTCGAGAAAATAAGCTGTAAAGGTGCAAACTTATAAGGCAATTTCATAAAATAATCAAAAAAGAAACGCAGACCCCCTCTGCCCTCCTGGAATTTTATTTTGTAAGGATTAAGCCAGAAGGTTGATAAATATGTGTGAACCAAAAAGAGAAATTACCAAACAGAAAATGCATTTAAAACCCCATTTTGAAGTCGAAATATGATACCCTTCTCCAGGCTTTTTCTCCCAAACTTCCACAACTCTCAACCATAATCTCATTTTAATAAAAAACTACTTAAAAAACTTTCCATTTAATCACTTCAAAAGTGTTGCAGCTAATTCTTTAATCTCATACCATGGATTGGCTTACACCTGGAATATAATTTATTTAACTAAAGATATTCCGATCCATCATTGTGGTAATGGGTTTTCCGGCATTGAGATTTTCTTTCTCCAGCCGCCTAGTTTTTGTTTCTTTTTTGTTAGCCAAGTTAAAATGAAATGTGGCAGGCAATTAAGCTGGCGGAATTGTTAAATTATTGCAACTTTATGCCAGGACTAGGAGCTAGAAGCGGGTAAGAGCAGGTCCTGGGCCAGGACATTACCCATTACCCATTGCCCAGGCACGTCTGCCGCTCAAGTTAATGAGATGTTAAAATGGAATCTGTTCTGGCTGGGGTTCTGGCTTGGTTTTCTCTAGCCAACAACTAGATGTTTGCCAACAAAAGCCAAAGTAAAAGCCAAACTCAAAGCCAACACCAACTCGGCAACGAAGGCAACTCCTTCAGGATGTTTGCCTTTTTCACTTTTTTTTCTGTTGTTTCTGTTGTTTCTGTTGCTTTTTTTGCCAAGTTGTAACGTCAACTGCCTGGGACATCTACCTTTTGCTTTTGCTTTTGCTTTCTCGCCATGCTTGTGCTATGCTTTCTTCGTGCTTTTTGCATGCTTTTTGTCGTCCTGGCTTGGCTGTTGGTGTGTTTAAAAATTTGTTGCTTTTATTGCAGTATCCTGTCCTGTGCGAGCACCTGTCTGCACCTGTGTGGGCGTTGTGAGTCTAAGAGTCTAATGACGAAGCCATTATTAATATGCGTGAAAGATAAGGCCACGGTGAAACCGGAGCAGCTTTGCCTCCAATAAAATGCTCAGGAGTCCTTTTTCCCATTCCCAAAATGTAGAAAACTAAGCTTAGGGCTTACAATGTCTTGGGACTAGGTTATACCTTAGGAAATCCAATATTTAGAACTAAGAAACTCTCTGAAACCTATTAGGCACAGGGAAGAACTATTTCCCCAAAACTGTACCATAAATTCAAAGTGGAATTTTCACTGAAAAAAACTGCCCCGCCCAAACTGGCAGAATCTATGCAAATTGGTTTGTAGGCAAAAGGACTCGGATCGCATGGCAGGCGGTTTCGGTTACCTGCCAGTGGCTGGATTTTTCCGCAACGCGATAAACTGGAACTAATTTAGTATAGTCCTTGAATGTGGAGTCCGCCTGCCGGAAGGATAACTCCAGTCCGTTAATCGCCCGTTCAGCTCGACACACGCCCCGAAATTATTCAAGTGTATGAATGCGCACTTAACGCGTGAAGTGGCAAAGGGAGCATCGCGTCGACCAATTTACAGGAGCGGGCACACACACGTGAATTGCCTGATATCCTTGCGAGAGTGGGCTGGGCTGGGCTGTAGGGGGGTTAAACGGGTTGAGTTTCCACGGTTGGCCGGGTGGGTCGGGGTCCGTCCGGATTCACAGGATACGTTATGTAAATTACCGGTTTTAAATCGACTAAAACAACTAATCCCGAAACAGACTTGGTCTAGGCAGAATATTCTTACACAATATTGTAAATATTTTCTATTATTTATTTAAAACGAGAACTCACTTTCGATTTTGCTGAAAACCAGCAAATCCTTTGTTACAAATCAAAGTTCAACTCCTATTGAGGGATTTATATTTATTTCTTTTTCAGTTATTTCGATTTCTGATCGTTTTCAACTCCATCTGCAGCAAAAAATACATGTCCACAGAGCATTTAAAATTCGTTGTTCATTCCAAAAGCCGACATTCAAAGCCAATGGAGTATACATGAAAAGAAAAACATTTATACCTGATCTAGGTGACGGTGTGGTCTTCCATCTTCTCTTCTTTTTGGTTGGTTTTGGTCCTGGTCGTGGTGTTATTGCTACTCGATGTTTTTATGCACGCAATCAGGCATCTGTACGACAACTTTAATCCTTTGGAAAATTGTTGTGCCCTCGCATCAGTGTAACCACCGTCACACCACATCCTCACATCCCCACACCCCTACACACACACACACACACTCCGGACAGTGTCCTGTTCTGTTGTGTTCTGTTCTGTTCTGTCCTGTCCACGATGTCCACCCGGCTTGTGTCAACAATATCAAAGGCACCTCATGCAGTCCCTCCAGCTTTGACATAGACTGATTGCCTGCTGTGACTGTGACTGGGATTGGTAACTGGTACTTGCCCTGGTACTGGTCTTGGTACTGGCCCTGGTACTGGTCTTGGTACTGGTCCTGATCCGGGTAACTGGTAACTGGGAGCACTGGGAACTGGAGACCAGGAACTGGAAACTGAGAAAAGTCTTCGGTTATCATCTGCCTGACACACCTGTATAAATATGCGAAAAAAAACTTCAGATTCCTCCGCCTCCACCTCCGCCTCCGCCCAAACGAGAGCCATGACGAGAGCCAATTGTTCTATTGTCATCAGAGTTTCAGGCTGGCTGGTGTGTTAACACCTCTGTCGCAACACGCAAAAGGCGTCAAGTGCTGCCAATTGGCCTGGTCTTTGGTCCTTGGTCCTCGGCACTTGGATCGCAGGGGGTCGCAGGATATCCCACTCCACTACATACTTATTGGTGGATACTGGGATTGTGCATACGCATAAGGACGAGCCCGGCAAACACTAAATTAACTGTAGCCGAATGCATTCTGTGCACGTACAGGACACCTGGGAATAGGACAGGACACTCCCAGGATCGAACCAGGCTTCAAAATTAACAAGTCGCCGTCAACAGAAATTAACTGAGAGAATCTTGAATTGCTTCCTTGATTTAAATAAGGTTTTCCTTCAAAGGGAAGGTTCGTCGCCGGGTTATCCATTTTCATAGTTTCTCATCCCTTTTTTATTTAACTAAAAAAAACTCCAAAATATTAAAGGACCTTCCCTTTTCCATCAAGAAAAGTTTCCAAGTAACTGACTTAGAAAACAATAAAATAGAAATAGAAAAAAGAATTTACAATCCCCGAAGAAAAAACACCCAACAAATATATTTTTAATCGTGTTAATTATTAGCGCTTCTTAATAAACCAAGTTTGAGTTTCTGATTTCCTTTTAATCGCAAAAACCGCACATAATCACGCAGAGAATGCTTTGTTACAGTCCCGCCCATGTCTATAAGTATGGCTCTGGGCGAAATTCCAATTAACCTGACGAAAATAATTTACTTGACTTGACTTTGCCAGTGCCAGTACCCGATGCCCGATGGCCGAGTAAGGTATAAATTAAGTGCGCCCAAGAGCCGGGCCAAGAGCCGGGCCAAGAGAAGGGCCAAGAGAAGGGCCAAGAGCACGGCCAAGAGATGGGCCAAGAGCTGGGCCAAGAACCAGGACAAGAGCAGAGCCAAGAGCTGGGAGGAGGGCCAAAAAGGAGCTCAGATAAGGCAAATTAAAAACCACGTCCACTGTGCGTCCAACAATATGTCTGGAATATCCTGGCCTGGGCTGCATCCTGAGCCATTTGTTAGTCTGCAAGGCACCACAAAATGCTTCTTTAACCCAAGCAAAGACCAAAGTCAAATCATAATTAATTCTGCGGTCCGTGTCCATAGAGTTCGTGGATCGCCATAAAGATTCGCGTTCAATTAATTAGACGCGCGACTCTTTAATTGCACTTTCAGCAGTTGCACCCAGGAAAATAGATAAATAAAGGTGGATTTCGGCAGCTCTACAGGTGGAGCTCCAGTCAGCTACAGGTAATCCAGCTCCAAAACTCTAGGGGGACTGGGGGCTGGACTTCCCCACCAAATTGGTCAATGAAGCATTGTCCGGGAATGTATGCAAAGCTGGTCTATTTTATAGTTATAGCCATGGCTTAATGTGCTTCTGTTTCGATTCCGATTCTGATTCTGATTCGCTTTTCCCACCCAAACAATCTTCTTTTTTCTGTTGGCCACAAAACGCATAACGACGACAGAGAGCAACTGGAATATATATATATATAGGGAGAGATCTCTGTATATAGTATCTCTGGTACTTAAAACTGGGGGGACACTTTTTATGGTCATGTGCCGGGTCGGGTCCATTGATTCCATTCACATGACCATGCTACATGTGTCCATTTTGTCTGTCTGTCTGTATGTCTGTTTGTCTGTCCACCAACTGCCACATATGTTACACTAATAAAATAGTAAAAATACCTCAATTTACCTTTCCTCTTTTTGTTTTTTTTTTTGCCCAGCCAAGCGTTTGTGGGGGATTGTTTTTTTTATTTTTTTGGGTAAAATGGGTTTGGTTTTGGCCCAAAAAACTATTGCTATAGTTTCAAGTTCAAAGTATGTGGAGAATGTTAAGAAACAAAGATCAGCGATGGCCAGGAGCAATGGCTGGAGAAGATTTATGCCGTCTACGGCCCCCCGAAAAAATGTCCATTGCCATATTCCATCCAGCTTTTCCATCCATTAGACGGCTTGTCTGCCGCACTCGACTCGCCGCTTAAAAAACGAAGAAAATGATGAATTTCCCATTTCCATACCTTACCTTCACGATTTCCATGTCCATGTCGATGTCGATGCCAATACCCTGACTGGAACTGGAACTGGCACCGGCGTTGCCCTTCGTCCGATGGCTCTGGCAACACTAGCTACGGTTCAAAGGTGCGCACTCCAGCGCAGCGCTGCCCCGAGACTCCAGAGACTCCACCAGCCATGCGATTCCCAACTCCCGATTCCTCCGATTTCTCCGACTGCTTCTGACTGCTCCGACTACTCCGACCACTCCGACTCCTCCGGTTCTCCAATACCCATTACCCATTAGTCGACCCAACCCGACCCGACCCGACCAACAAAAACCCGACCGTGAATCGCCGCTTCGTGCAACGTCATGCCCCAGCGAATATCGAAGCACTGGGCACCTGGTGGAGCAGCAGAGCAGCAGAGAAGGGGCTGTGCCGGAGGAGCACCGGAGTGTCGTGGCCAAATCCCCGCCAGCACGAGGCGCGGCTCGTGTCAGTGATTTTGCCCAAAAAGGGGGAAGACTCTCAGTGCTGCTCATAAAAGGTACTCGGAAAAAAGCTAAAAACATTTGGGAGAATCTTGAAGACACTTTGAATAGGGAATTTTTGATCTCCAAAGGATTTCCTAGGAGAGATCAGTCTAATATATCTATTTCTGGGTCAAATATTTATAACAAATTGAGTCCTATAAAAGGTAGGATTCCTTGAAAAGAACCAATTAAGACAAGAAAAACCCAAAAGGACTCACAAGTCCCAAGGATTGATATTAAAAAAATAAAAAATTTAAGGTTCTATATAAAAAAGAGGTTTGAATTTGAATGAAATGTATGTGTATTTCGGGGAATCTCTCCCTGGTATACGGGTTTCAATAAAAATTGTAAACCTCCCCATAGGCCTATGGAAACCCTCTAGAAATGTGGCAAGTTGGAGGCCAAAAGAGGCATCTCTGGTGGGGAAGGAAACGGTGGCAGAGTGATGCTGCCGGGTTGCAGTGGCGTTGTGACGTGAATGCGATGCGTCGCCTCTTCTGTCGAAGGCAGTGGCACCACCCAGCCACCCAGCCACCCAGCCTCCCAGCCACCACCCACTCGTCCGCCCACTCACTGACACACACCAAGGCCGCAAAAACGTATACGTACAAGTGTCCGTGTGAGGCGTATACGTATACGACTTCAAATGTATGGGTGAGTGTAAAACGAAAGCCGCCCTTCGGACGGGAACTCGGTTTTCCGGTTTTCCGCTTCTCGGTTCTGGGTTCTCGGTTGTCGGTTTCCAGCTTTCGGCTTTCAGCTTTCGAGGGTTGAAAGCCAACTCGGGTTTTGGCCTTTCTCTGGCCCTGCAAAAAGTTTTCATTATGAACGGGACTCCAGTTGTTAGTTCATTCGATTCGGGACGTTCGAAGCGGAAGTATGTGCCAGGAGCGCGCTTGGCCTACAAAGTTCCTCCCAACATCTCGATCTCAGCCATCACTCTGGAGTTCTTTTTTTTTTTTTTGGAACATTTCGCGTTCCTCACATTCGCCAAACCACAAACAAAATAAACAACTGCCGAATATTAGAAACACTGTGTTTTGGATAAACACTCTCCAAACAAACAGAAAAAAAAACCAAAATAGAAACCAAGAAATAAAATTTTTTTTAGTGCCAAGCCCCAGTGCCTTTTTTCTGTTTCCCAAAATCCATCAGCCATAAGCATATGGTAAGCCTCGATGGCTAAACCGCCATCGAAATGTAAGTTAATCGCAGAAATTGTTGCGCTGCCAGCCAGGAACACCAGCTGTTTAATATTGTGAATCCAAATAGATCGAATCCAAAACAATCAAAATGTGAAAATCTAGAAAATCATGTAAGTAAATATTATTTTAATTACAAAGACAAGCCACGAAATGTAGCTTGGCCAGAAAGTTTCTTTTTTTCGGGCCAAGAACTAACAGGTGTTCGCCGGCTTTTTCGTTTTTAAACCCTGAAAGGGGCTCAAAAAATATTCTAAAATATAATTTCCAAACAATTTGACTCTGATTTTAATGAAAATATTAAATTCTAACGCTTTTCTAACGATTATTAACTTTCGAATGCTGTTTGGTTTAGTTTTGTGAATTGTTCTATGATTATTTTTAAAGCGTAGAGTTCTTTTCATTTAAAAAAATCATTCCCAATATTCAATTTAAGATCTAATCATAAATTGTATCCAAACTAGACGAAAACTATTTGAATATTTAAAAAATAAATATAAACTGTGATAAAAAAGAAAACTAATCCGAAAATGCTCTGAAAAATTTGCTTAACAATATACTATTTCTAAATTATCATATTTTAAGTATTTGTTATGAATATTTAAATAGTTAAGTTTGTTTTTTTGATCTCCCAAACTCCCAACAAATATCCCTTATTAACCCCGAAAAACTGTAACCCCGAAAGACCCACAGGGCAAGTAGCCACCCTTCAACCTCCAACCTCCAACCTGCAATTATGTTGAAGTTGATACCTTTCGGCTAGAGTATTATGAGCATTCCCAGATTTCCGGGGCGGTGCTTTGTTGAATGAACACAATAAACTCGAATGCCACTCGAATGTTGCCTCTCTTGGCCTTTATCCGCCATCCGCCCCCGTGCTTTTTACCAACGAGGCACAATTAAACCGCTTTCGGTCGCCAGCCAACCAAGTCAGTCAGCCATTCAGTCAGTTAGTCATTCACTCACTCATTCAGTTACTCAGTTACCCAGTCAGGCAGTCAGCCAGTCAGGCAGTCAGCTAGTCAGCCAGTCAGGCAGTCAGACAAACGACCATCCGGCCATCGAACTATATCTTTGTCCACTGTCATGGTCTATTGCCTTCGCGATACTCTGGGCTTGAACCTGGGCCATATTTAAATTGCAATCGTGCTGGGCAGAAGGGCCCAAGCCCAAGCCCAAGCCCCAGCCCGATCCCCGGGCCCTGGCCAGGCCTGTATATTTGGCCATAAACATATGTCAATGTGTGTCCGACTACGACAAAATAAAATACGACAAAAAAAAACTGCAGACACAAACCCGTAAAAGGGGGAATTCGAAGCAGAAAAGGTGACTTTTTGTGCCGAACCATCCAATTGCATCTATTCAGCCAATGACCATATTGGGTAGACAGTGCGGAAGTGAATTTGTTAATAAAATATATGTACAAGTTATTGCCGGAACAAATAATAGTAGCAGATAGTCGAAAAGTAGATTACAAATGGCATCTTTAAGGAATGAGAAAAGGATTGTATCCTTACTAGTACTAGTGCTTTTTTCAATATCTTAAATATATCTATATCACTTCTAATACAAAAATTAAGGATTTAAAAAGGTATATCTTGATAAAATATATCTTCCGTAAAAGAATAAAGATTCATAACTAAAGTAGAATAGCTTTTTTAAAATCTAATGAAAAGAATTATAAAATCCGATAGAAAGTTAACAAAGAAAAGCAGAAACAAGAGTTGGTATTTTCAATTTGTTTTAATTGATTATCAAAGTAAATAGCCTACCTAGACTTCTCCAAAACAAAGAAATAAAATCATGGAAAACAGAAACCCTACAAACCTCACCCGAAAACCTCGCCCAAAGACACTTTTCAGGAAGGTAAAAATACTCAAATATTTGATATTTGTGAATGCAATCGTTTAGAATTTGAGATATTCCCTTGTCTGTCATTATTTGGTTATTAAATGGAAACAGAGCAGCACTTATTTTAGACATTCTGGAGTGTCGGCAGTCGGCAGTCGAGAATCGAGAGCAGGGAGGCAACTTGGTTATCGATACACAAAGGCAAGTGATAAATTCTCAAACTGAGTGGCAAGTGGCGAGTCGGTTGGCGGTACCGGAAGTGTGCGTGTTACAATGCCACACTCGACATATAGTATAACATGCCCCAAACTCTCTGCCACCTACCAACTCCCAGCTACCTCTTGCTTCCTATTTCCTCCTGCCTCCTGCCTCACACACACGTTACGTTTGTCAACTTCCGGTTCATTTGTTGTGCGAGTGTGCGTAAGTGTTTGCCGCAACAAAGAGGTTTCACAACATCCGCCATGACATCCGCCATACGACTCGAAACACAGACACATATATACTTCCATATATATATATATATATATCACAGAATATATCTAGATATAGGTATATGTGTAGGTGCAGCCATTCAACGTACTTTATCAAATGATAGAGAATAAACTTTGAGCTGTTTTATTCCCATTCTCAGTCTCAGTCTCATTGCCATTCCCATTCCTGTTCCTGCTCCTGCTCCTGCTCCGTCTAGGCAAAGTCGAATGATGCATTGTGTTTTTGCGTCTTCCTGTCACACATCCTAAAAGTTTCAGTTACGTCAGAATTGCTTGTGACGTATAAAGTCCTGGCACTCACACACATACCCACGCCAAACACAAAACACAAAACACAGAACTCGTAGCATAACAAAATGCGCAATTCAGTGAGTTTTGGGTTAATAAAAAGTCCTGTTAATTCCTGGCTAGCCAATAAACCACACTTGTTGCTTGACTTTCTCAACAAACAATAAGTGTGAGCACTTGAAAAAATGCTTTGGAATTTCATATTTATATTTTATGAGAAAAAAAATAAACACAAAGCTGGAGAGTACTCGAGAAACTGCAGAGGCTGCAAGGTTTTCTGCAAATTCTTTAGCTTTTAAGACATTTTATTTGGTTTTTTTAACAGAAAAAGCAAATCTGAAATATAGTTGGCCGATCTTTAAAATGAAATAGAAGATTTATTTCAAATGTTGCTTCTTAAGTACACCTTGTGAGAATCGAGGAGGAGGGCGCTGTTATTATTAGTATTATTTAGTATATATAGTATTTTAATAAATGAATTTATTTATTAAGTTTTTTAATTTATTATATTTAATTATTTTGAAATTGCAAATTGGG
This sequence comes from Drosophila vallismaia, assembly GCA_035047325.1. Lineage (NCBI taxonomy): Eukaryota > Metazoa > Arthropoda > Insecta > Diptera > Drosophilidae > Drosophila > Drosophila vallismaia. Next base: position 4,414,775 of record JAWNPU010000025.1, on the reverse strand, counting down.
TTGGTTAAGTACTTCCCATGAGAATCGAGGAGGAGGGCGCTGTTATTATTAGTATTATTTAGTATATTAATAAATGAATTTATTTATAAATTTTTTTTATTTATTATATTTATTTATTTTGAAATTGTAAATTTGATTTGTTAAGTACTCCTCATGAGAATCGAGGAGGAGGGCGCTGTCATTATTAATATTTTATGTGATTATTTTAAAAGTATAACTTTAGACAATATTAATGGAAAATCAATATTTTATATACATTTTTAAGGAAGCTCCTACTATCTCCTATCAGATCACAAATACCTTTGAAAGCTAAAAGGTATTTCAAGTGCCAATGAAAAAAAAAAAGCCTCCATCAAATTTGATTTTGATTTGAAAACTTAATTTGATTAAGAAGCGAAAACTTTCCATTTGCTTTTTAAAGTTGTAAAAGCAAAACAAAGTGTTTCTTTTTTAGTAGCATTCTTCTGGTCTAATGTTTCTGCCATAAACCAATTAATTTTTGATGAAAGCCCCAAATCAGATTACTATAAGTAGCCGGGATGTATGGCAGAGGAGTAATTGTTTTGTATTTAGTTGGTTAACAATGTCAGGAGAGGCAGTCAGAGGCCAGGTTTCGTGTGGTGCAGTTGCAGCTTTTAATATAATTAGGCAGTGGAAATTGCATTATATTATTATTGTATTGAAAACAAAAATATGTCCTGGCTGCGGGTATTCGCAAGGAGCAGACGGGCAAAGCTTTTGCCAGTTGCCGAGCCTGCTGCTGGGTTGGCTTTGTGTCCAATAATTCGATTTGTGGACTTTTTACCGGTAAAGTTGTCAAGGGTGACTCCAGCTTCCACCTTCGGTTTGGGTCCACCCTTTAATGGCACTTTGAGTGCATTAGATCCAAAGTGGCTGGAAGTAAACTTTATTATTGCGGCCGAGTACCAATACTTGTGGGTTGGAGCTGGCAGCTACCTTTAATTAAAATCAAAAAGTTGAGGCAAAGCCCAGCCAAGGCAAGGCTTTAAAATTTAATTTGAAAAATTGAGCAGGAATGCATGAAAGTGGAATAAAATGTCATCAGTTTGTCAAATTGGTTATTAGAATGTGCTAATATGGATTCAAGGCCTGTTGGCTAAAAATGTGGAAATATATCCTTGTTTTTCCACCAACCCAGCCCAACCCATCTTCTCCCCCAAAGGTCGGATCGGTCCGAACGGGGCCGGGCCGGGCCGGGCCGGGAGCGAAATGTGTTTATTTGGCTTTTCCCTGACACGGTCTCGGTTTTCCATCATCACCAAGTGGAAAGTGACAAAATAAATACCCCGAAAGCAAATGTCTTGTCCTGTCAGGATTTTAGCATCCTGCCAGTCCGTCCTTTCATGTCCTTTCACTTCCAAACTGATTGCTTGGAAATAGTTTTTGGGGTACAGTTTACCTTTCCCGACTCCCAACTCACAACTCCCTCTTCCTTTTAAATGAATTTCAGAAACATTTTTCGCAATAAAAAAAAACTCCTTTTTTCACTACAACTTACATCGATTTTGATATACAAATTTGATTTTAGTTTTTGTTGCATGCTTGGTGTTCGAATTCCGTGTTTCGTGTTCCGTGTTGCTTGCTTCTCCAACTTCCAATACAAGATTTTAATATTCTGTCTTTTTTCCAGAGTCTCTGAATTATTAAAATCTTTGTTTTTTCGAATATTCTGTTTTCTCTTTTAAAACACTCCACGCAGGCAGGCGATGACCATGAGAAGGTGGGCCAGATTTATCCAATACCAAAGTCCTGATTCTGATTTCTGGTCTGGCTCCTTGGGCAAGTCCCGAGTGGAAGAGGAAGGCGGCTGCGAGCTGGAAGAGGATTGGGGCTGGTTAACGGAATGGGAGAGGATATACTTCCCTCCATTGGCCAGCATGCTCCAGCAACTGCTGCCACTGGAGTAGTCGCTGTCCATCAGATCGCGGCTCGTCCTGTGGCCGGACAGGAGCTCCGACTGTCGCAGGACCTGCTCGCAAACCGGCTTGAGGAGGGCCATCTGCTCGGCCAGAGTGCAGTCGATGCCCGGCAGCGGGATCAGGGTTCCCTCGGAGTGGACCTCCCACAGAAAGCAGTCGGAGGTGTCGCGTGGCCTGCGTTGAGCCTGGCCAAAGGTATCCACCGACAGGGTCCGATGCAGCTCGACTTGGTTATCCCCGGAGTCTGTCGAGCCGTCAATCCAAGGAGATTTCGATCCCCAGCTCAGCTGGTGCGTTTTCTTGAGGCACTGGCTACGGGGTACCGCTTCATGACGCAGTGGCTGTAAGAAAGGATTCCAGGATAATATTCAATTACCTTCTCGTTTTCGTTTTACTAACCACGCGAATAATCTCCAAGCGTTCTCGATTCAACTCTTCCCTGTCCTCCTCATCAAAATCATCTGCGGTCGATAAACAGGACCTATTCTTTTCCTGGATAGCATGTCGGGAGCCCAGAACCACCACGCCCTGCAATTCTTCCTTGCAGCCGGCTGTGTGGTGGATGGTTCGCATCAGCTCGTTCATAGAGGGATTCGAGAGGAAGATACTGCTGCTGGAAGGAGTCGGTGAGATGGAGGTCATCGGAGTAAGAGAACGATCCTCTCCTTGGCCATTTTCGCGTCGCCGCCTTCGCTTACTGGTGCCATATGCAAATGCACGACTGCCTCTGTAAATTTTTAATTAGAAAACTAGAAATTGTAATAACTTCTGGATCCGTTTAGCTTACAATTGCAACCACATTCTGTTTAATACATGAATCTACAAGGAAAAGCCTCTAAGGACCACCTGGAGAGAGGAAGGAAGCCAGACTTAACCAAAGAATCCGCGAAGAAGTATCCAAAAACTTACCAATTAAATTTTGACAAATTCTACAATGTTTAAAAACGAATATTCAACGAATAAGATTGTGTTTCTGTGTGTCTTTGATGGAACAGTTTTTAATATGAAATACATATCCCAGGTACCTAGTTTTTTGATTTTTCATCACAAACATTAGACACGCATTTTTTCTCAGTCCGTTTTTTTCACTTTTTATTACTTATCAGATTTTTTCTTCCTTATTTTTGCTCCAGGAAGGAGACACTTGATTCAGATTGTCCTTCGCCCGGCAGGATGTGTCTGGATTTTATAAGCAAAACAAGAGAGAGACGAGCTTGGCGGCCACATTGTCGGCTTAAGTGCCATCCCGGCCCGGCATCCTTGAAATGTTTCCGTTGAAAGTAAATTACATTTTATTTGATTTTAAGTGAATTATTTACTTTCTTGTTTCTCGGTGTTTCTCAACAGCCAGTAAGTAGTCATATTTTAATATTTTTTAAAGAAACAAGAGGCGGTTCGAATGGGGGGGAGTTTGGAAAGCTATTAAAATTATTTTTTCAGATTTTGTTGGTAAAAAATTGTGAAATTTTCATAGAGTTGGGGTATTTACTATATTTTTAATGCATAGCTAATGGCTTTGCTTATAAACTAGATGTTTTGGTAATAAAATTTCATCAGAACAGAAAAACGGACAATCAGGCCATGAAAGGGATTCCCGTTTTTTAAAGTTTAAAATCAATAGGGTAAGTACCTTAATCCTTAAAGTCTGTAATATATTATAGGTTTATATTAGTTGTGTAAGCTGGAATGCTAGAATAATCCTCACTGAAGCCGGGTTTCGCTAACAGCGGGCTGTCACTTAAAGAACAAGTTCGTTGTCGACGAAACCTGCATGCTGTGTGGAAAATCAACGTTTGAAAAATGCCTGCAAATCGCCTTAGAATCAGGATTCAGGATCGAAATCGATTGAAGGAGGCAATAATGGAGAGATGCGAGCTTTCATAATAAGTGTATTTTATGTTGAATATAATTCGTTTCGCCACTGGCATTCGAGTGTTTGAATAAACTAAACAAAACCAGACGATACACGATACACGAGGACGAGTACAAGGACGAGAGTGCACACATATTTTGCTTTTCTGCTTCCAGAGTTTGCATTACGCATTAGACATTCATAAGAGGGAAAATAAATCTGGCTAACATCAAGGTGGTAGGTAAGAAAAGCTTATAAAGGGGGCGGGAGTGGGCGTGGGTTACAGGTACATAAAACACGGAGCACCTGAGCTCTGTCTGGCCGTGGAAATATCATTCATATATGAGGATAGTGTTGCCTTTTTACACGGATTTGCATTATATTACAAAAAATAAGGAGAATCAATAAAGTAAATATTAAAGTTCATGGCAAAGGTGACACATCCTACGGCCAGATATCCAAGTTATCCAAATATTAAAGTTATAATAAAATAAAAGAATTTGTTTAGTTTTTTACGCTATATATATTATTGGTAATTTATTTAATTGTCATTTACAATAGTTTTGTTTTGGAGACCGAACGGTTTATGTAAATATATTAATAGGCTTATAAGGTTTGGTTTCTTTTCCAATTTCGGGATTATTACTTTTATTGGCTGACAGTCGATTATAAAATCGCAAAATACATATATTCCTCCTTCGATATATAATATATTTCATATACTCGTATATTGTTTAAACAAAGACCATCGTAAAATCTATTTTAAAATTTCTTTCTTGTTATTGATCAATTGATTTTCTTAGGATATCTAAGTGTTAATTTTTTTTTTATTTAAATTTATTTTTTACTCACTGACTGCAGCTGTTAACAATGGGATTTGTGTTGATTTTTTACTTCGGAAAGTTGCACTAATTTCTTAATCCGGAAAACAATATTCTTCTCACTTCGCTTTGTGTTTTATTGATATAAATGTATATATTTGTTTATTTATTTTGAACGCAAAGGAGCTATATATATATAATATACATATGCATTTGTCACTTACACTTCCGGTCTTCCGGTCTTAATCTTCCGATCGATTAAACAACTTAGAGATTATAGTTTAATTTGAAAAACTAATTAAGGCCGTCTCGAAATCACTACAGCATCTAAAAAAGAGAGTTTATTCCTTGCTCCTGTCTAAATATACGATATAATATAATATACTTGTATGTTTGAATTCAAAGTTGAAAAGTTATAGAGAATATGGTGAATCAAACGATCTAATAGCAGGAAAAAGCTACTAAAAAAACTTGCACCTAAAAAAGCCAATTTATTTACGGTCTTTGCGGTTTTGCTCGGAACATAATCTAGTGCCACACTCTATATAGTCGGTGTGGATCGGTGATATACATATATCGGTGTATAGTTATGTATATGTGTGTATTATCCTTTTGACTAGATACCTTTTTGTATGGGCTTGCTTAATGACTAGGCAAATAATTGGAAACTTTGTAAGAAAGATCGAAGTATAAGGTGTAAGTACTGTTTCAGCTTATTTTTGAGAGATTACATTCTGTGTCTTACATATTGTATAAGTTTCGATTCGTTTCGATTTGTTAATCTTCGTTCAGTATAAGAAACGTTCATAATAATAATGTGTAAGTATACTATGGTAAGTATATGCATCTAAGAGATTGTGGTTGGTGTCTTGTGGAATAATTAATTCATAATTCATAATTGTAATGAAAGAAAAATGTACTTTTGCAGTTCTATGTTTTCTCGAAGCATCTCATCAGCCCGTCCTATCAGTTATGTCTTAAATTTCCTATTGATTATAGTCTTTCAACATTTCGACAAAAAAAAAAACAAAAAACAATAATCCATTTTTTAGGTTTTCTTGCAATATTTATGAATTATTGTTTATAAACTATGTACTCGCACGTACTTGAATTGTTTTTAATTTTACTTTGTTAGTTATTAGTTTTGGTCTAGCGCTTCTTTATGTTTTTTTTTTTAACGTATCACTTATCACTGTGACTTCTACTTGTTGCTTTATTTTGGTTACACAATAATTCACCTTTTTTATTTCGCATCTACAATTTGTTTTTTATTGTAGCCGGAAGGAAGAGAAATGGCTGTCAAAGGATTTTTGTTTGCGTTTTGAGCAAAACCCTCTATGCATATTTTCAGGGCTTGTTTTTTTTCGTCAATATGTTTTTTTTTTAGCAATATTGGAATTCATTGATGAACATAATGTATATATACGTATATTTTTGTTATGTGTTTTTTATGTTTAGGAAAAAGTCAGGCTAGGCAACTAAAAAATTCATCAAATCTATTATAATATATGGATTATTAAATATTAAATGAAATAAATATGTGTGTATGTGTGGTGTGTTTGTTCGATTTGTTTAGCATATATCTCGCTGATTTCTTAGGTCTTGTACTAAGTCTAATATTGAACAATAATGTTTGTTGTTGTCTTCTGTTGGGTTTCTAAAAACCATTAACTAACCTAATCGTTTCGAAAATTCAAAATTTATATTCCAATATAATTATTGTTAAAGTGTTGAACAGTTTCGTCGTTTCATCTACAGTTTAATATTTAATCATATATGTATAGAGTTAAGTGTTAAATTTCTGTATATATATATATGGTATATATACTATTTAGTTATAATCATAATTATTATTTTTTTTTTATTTTATTCCCGTTCCTTGCTTCCCTTGCGAAGTGGCTATTGTGGTTGCATTGCACTTAAAAAAATGATATATCAGAAACCCCAATTTGATACCTACGCGCTCTCCTATACGTATTTAATTTCAGTTTTAGTTTCAGTTTCAATTTCAGTTTCAATTTAAATTTAAATTTCAATTATTTAGTTTTCGTTCGCATTCGCTTCTTTGTAAAATTTCTTATTTGAAAATCTAATGTAGACAAGCAATGTTTTTCTTTAATGTATACATATTATTTGTTTTGTTTAAAATTTTCATCTTTTTTGCGCCTATATAGTTTCGGTTTTTTGGTTTATTCATTAATTTTAATTGATTATTTAGCTGATGCTGCCGTTGTTTTGGTTTTTTCATTTCTTCATTTATTTGTTATTATTGTTAACATAGAATATTTAAGAATGGATAAAATGCAGCTATGCTGGAAGTACTAGTAAAATTTAGTATCACAGTATTTTATATAAGATCAACTTTTGTTTATCCATTATATGCTTGCTGTATTTTATGCAAATATTACCTATTTTCTCATGTGTTTCGTTTCGTCGTCACATTAATGCCATGGGTATTATATGTAAATTTGTAAACAAATAATACAGGAATTCGGGAATTCTAGCACGTTTCTCTTTTTTTTCTCTGTTTTTTATTCAAAACATTTTGTACATGAATAACATTTTAAACTAATTGGAGAATGGTTATTCGAATCGAAGGGAAATACTCACTTGGGGTAAGCTCGCAGGATAACACCGAATCGGTGCATGCATTTCTGTCTTGCTCTAAAATGTCATGCCGTCTTTTTCGTTTTCAAAGGAATCAATTTCTTTCTATTGCATTTTGAGATGCAACTCTTTTTAAAGGGGAAACTTTCATGTACAAATAATTTCCAAAAATAGAAACAAAATAACTTAAAAGAAAGCCTCAGTACTTGGTGACTTTTCAGTTCGGATGTTCAGGGTCACCGGAAGCGGATGCCTGATTTTCGGGGTCACCAGATACGGGGGTCACAAAAAAACCGCTGTTTTTCATTCGAAATTAAACGAGCAATCAGCAAACCAATGTATTGGCAGTGAAACCAACTAAAAAATTTATGCTTTCTCTATTTTTTGTTTCATGTTTCATGTTTTTTGTTATATAATATACTGGAAGAAATCAGAGGAAGCAGTGAATGTTTTTTTTTGGTTTTTTCTTGTGTTGTCTTGGGGAGAAATAGCAAGATCGGTATGTTGTTCTTCTGTCCAAAAACTAATATAATATAATGCAAAATGACATTACAAGCTTATGGTTAACATTTTGAAGCAGTCGCCTGTCTTTTTGCTTTAATTGGTTAAACTGGTTTCATATTGTTTTTCTTTTGTTTTTTTTTTTTTGAGATTTTTTGTTGTTTGTAGATTTGTGACTAATCTAATACGTAATTTGTAGCTTTCTACCATTCGTAGGTGATTTATTTCAACTAATATTGCAATTACAAAGAAATCTAAATAATCTGCAGTTGAATAATTGAATAATTTTTTTTCTTGTATATTAGTTAAAGTCTCATTCTAGCCAAGAACATAGTATGGTTTATATGATTCGAAGATAAATGTGTGAGAAATATATATTTAGATTCAAGGTTCTTTCTAAATTATTATCGAAATCGAAATCTACTTTTCAATTTATTTGTATATATATTAAGCGCGATTTTTAATTATTTATTACGTCGTTGCAAATAACATAACTTAACAACATACTCGTACTCGTACATTTCTTAATTGTAAACAAAATCCATTCTCCAGATTCTCATGTGAAAGTTTCAAGTATCAAGTTTTATTTTGTATATCTTGTGTCTTTCTGGTTTTTTAAATATATTTTGTAACAATATGCTTGCTTCATTATTTTCGTCAACTTCTAAATTCTAAAAACAGTGTACAATCTCATCTCGTAATAATTATACTCGTATGTAAAATGTTCCTTTTTTTCAGAATGCAACCGATAGATATATATTTCTTTGTGGGAAAACTTGTGTGGAGAGAAGGAAGAAGTTTTCAGTTTCGGTTTCGGTTTTGTCGGTTTTTGCCAATTTCCATACATACATACTGAATACACAACAAAAATAAACAAAAAACTATAACAAACAAGTAAAAAAAAAGAACTTAATTCAATTGATTTCAAAAAAAACGCCATAATACTCCTTTACTCAGTTCCAGCATAAAAACTACATTCTATTCTATAAATATTCTAGAGCCGATTTCCATTATTCGAGCATTAGCATCTTTGTGCTTGCCATTGCCATTGAGATTTTGGGGACACAAGTTTCGCTGTTTTGTCAGATTTTTCTGTTTTTGCTGTTTTTGCACCAAACTTAATTTGCATTCTACATTATATTTGTTACTATAAGCTATTGCTTCTAATTCTATTAATTGCTTGCCGTTCCTTTTGTCTTTTTTAAACATTTCATTTTCCGTAAGTAGAGCAGTTGAATGCAGTCATTCGTTAAGTCCGAACTCGTCTTGTTCGATCGGTTTCTTCAGCCAGCTGCCCAAATCCTCTCTTTTAAACGCGGAAAACAATTCTAATTTAGCGGTCTAAAAAAAATACAAGTATTTTAATTAATTTGTAAAGAATATATAATGTATTGTAGCTCACCTGATAGTCTTTGACATTGGCCTTTGTTTGGCCATAGTCCGTGCTCACTTTGCGCACCAGAATCCCTGGCAGGTTCTTCATCAGAAAACCGTATTTGACGAAGAATGCCTGCTTGGTGATGCGCGACACCTGACCACCAATGGTCCGACCGGTCAGGGAGTTGACCACTTCCAGTTCCGTGTCACCGATCGTCCAGTTGATGCCAAAATTGGGCGCCTTGGCCTGGTTACGCGGCTCGGCCGATGTCACCAATGCCAGGCGGGGCTTATTTAAATGATAGGGTGGCGGCAGGCCCTGGATGGACTTCTCGATTCGTCCGCAAACAGCCCGGTACATGTGCTCTGGGTGCAAAAGACTGCCCAGGACAATAGAATGCAGGTACACTGGTTCAATTATGGAAGACAGTAAGGAACCCTGTATACCCACAATGTTCCAGCGTGCAATTTTATCTGAGCACGACATTGTGAGCAGGCGTTGGCCCTGTTTAAATACAAATATTTGTATTATTTAATGTAATAATTAATTGATTAAATGATTTTAGGTATCACCTGCAAAACGCCATCCCACGTTTGTATGCCATCGCTGCTTTTAACTGGTATTGTTCCTTCCCCGGACTCGATTTTCGTTCGTAATTGTCCACGGGCTTTTCTATAGTTGGTTAGGTTTTATAGTTTTTTTTTTTGGGTTTTTTTAAGTGTAAATGTGGGCGCGGCATTGTGTGTGGAAATGAATGTGAAAATAGAATTATTTTGCTGGTTTAAACAGTTACTTCTTAACATGCCAAGTCAAAACATGATCAGTGTTTGTTTTTTGATGGCTTATAAAGTAGACAGAACGAGAAATATTCACATTAAAACTACAATTCCTTGTCAAGATTCTTAGATAGCTACGATGAAGTTTCAATTCAAAAGATCCTTGTTTGACATTCTGTGTGTTTTTTGTCGAAAATTTTATTCGATTTTCCGATTTGGCCAATTGGGTTTCGGGTTTTACATTTAGGGGGGAACTTACAATAGGGTTTTGCAAAGTGTCAAAACAGACAGACAACTCGGTTGGAGGAGGAGGAGGAGGAGGTATCAATCAAGGCTTGACTCATATATATAATATATATTTTAAGTTATATATCTCATAATCTGAAGAATAATATTAGCAGATAGAAAGATAGGGAACAAAACAAAAACGAACGAAAAACGAAGATTGAATAGAAATCAGGAACTTAATAATACCCGAATTCATAATTTTTGTTCTATACATTCATGCTGGTGTTCAGATTTTGATAATGCCAATATATTCATACATATTCGAATACGTATATATATATTAATGCATACAAACAAATTTCTGTCATCTCTTTCGCATATTTTCTTTTACAAAATCATCTAATTAATAAGTTGTTTCTACTTAATATATTTGTTATGTATTCTCTTGTCTGGTTTTTCATCTTTTGTACAATTTTGTATATGTTAAAGTATCGTGTGTTTTTAGGAACATGTAAAGTAATTCGTTAAAAATATAGAGTAGCAAGTATTTATTTATATAGAATATGTATAGAATATCGATTGTACCAACCTATTTGGATGTTTATCAACACCTGTGTCGTTTTCGTGAGGACTAAATATCCGTGCATCCCCACAAGGTGCTGTATTTATATACAAATGGAAATGTACCCCGGATTTTAGTTTATAAGGGTATTGCCCATCAGTATTCCTCACGAAAATCGACTGATATGCTGTGGCTAAATTTAAGAGAAAATTGAATAAGAGTAATCAAATATAAATTAAATGAAAACGTTTTAGATTTAGTTTTGTTTTTTTTTTTTTTTTTGATTGGTTTGTTCTTAAACTTGTTTTCTTTTCATTAATACACAATGGTATATATATGAAAAGAATTTCTTTATCGGGTATATCGTATAAAGTATCTTCTTAGGAATCAGAGAAATGGGTGAAAGCAAAAGATACCTATAACTTTGGTTTTTGGTTTCTGGTTTTTCGTTTTATATAAAATAAATATATAAATATTTGGTGATGAAATTCTAAAGGCTTGCTAAGTTCATGAAACGAAAATAAAAGCCAATTGAAAACCAAAACTTAAGAAGATTCAGGAAAGGTTGCAGAGTCTGGATATTATTTTTTGGCAGGCCTATCGACTACGACTAGGACTAGTTTTCCTATATCTTTTTGAAGGATTTCAACAATATTTTCTCTTGTAAGATATAAGACTTTACAATTTAAACTAAATTATAGACTACCATATATAGGTTTTCGTACTTAAGTCTTAGGCTAGACTAAACAGCTCTATGAGATATATGGAAAAACTTGGCTTAGACATCAAACAACTATACCCTGATTGCACTGAAGATCCAGTTGGGCATATAAGTACTTGAGGAGGCACCGCCTGGACACGATCTCGGCGTGGGAATCGTTCAGAACAGCTCCGTTCACGCTCATATGTTCACCGCTGACGCACTTGGTGCCCGTCGATACTGAAATGACCTATTCGAATGGAGATGGGTGTGGCGGTGGGTCCGATTATTCGGATTATTATAATAACAATCAATGGCATGGCATATAGCTTGTTTGTAACTCACTTTGGCTTCGCAAAAATTCATGTTTTCAGTCATTACAATGCCAGCCAATACCTTTCGCCGCGAATAGGCCTCCTGGCCCTTGATCACCTCCATGAACTTCTCCAGCACTAGACGGCCGATGGTGTCCGCATGGATCTGGGGCAGTTCCATGGACGACGACTTGTCGTCGATGGGAAGTGGCACGTTCTTTTGTGGCACCACCATGGGACTGTATGAGATGTTGCAGAGCGAGGCCAGGGCCGCTTTGGCAGCTGCGTTTTTAGCCAATTTTTTCGAGGGACCTGTAAGAGAAAGAAAGATATTAGTAGCTGGTACTTTTGGGAAGGTTGTTACTTGAGGGAATGTAAAGATATTTTCTGATGGAGACGCTTCTGCCATGACCTCTACAACCCTTTTAATTCCAAAATACTTACCTGTCCCATCAAATTTCTTCTCGTTAATTGTCACTGTCATCTTGAAACGACAGTTGTTCTGAGCCCCATCGATGTTGATGCACTCAAAGTTGACGTCGTTGAACAATTCGTAGAGCAGCATCACAGGACCCTTGTCCGGTACCTTCTTCTGGCCATCGACCGTGATGGCGCTCTTGCTGACATCTGGCAAGATACAATCGAAACAATGGATATAGTCGCTCGATCGTTAAGAGTTAGAGCTAACTTAGTCGTCTAAACTTATGTCACACACTCATACGCACACACAGAAGTTCTTTTTTAAGGTTTTTTCTTTGTTTTTTTTCTCCAACCATGTTACAAGAAAAGAAATGATACAGAAAGGCAAGGAAAAAACACATATAGTTATAAATTAAATTGCAGTGTTTGGAAATTATTATGTACAAACGAATAAAAAGCATTAAGTTGTCTTAATTAAGAGAATCTACAGACACGGATATTGATTAATTTACAGCATAAAGCATTTACAGGCATAAAGAACTTTAAACAAATGGATTTTCTTGGAAATTAATAAATGGGGAGGCGCCTTTTCATACTTTACAAAAATTCCAAACAAAAAGTTAAGCCAACACACATAAAATCTTTTGTTTTTTTCTGGATTTTGGATCTGGATTCTTTCAAATCACAGAAGAAATATCAATAAAAAGCTGAATGATCCCATGATCAATATAATAATCAAGCCGCTGGATGATTTGAAACCAATTAATACCCAAGAGTCTTGGAAAATTTGTAATTTTGCAGCCAAGGATTGAATTATTTTGCTCATTATGGGGATTGGGGTTATTGTGCATAAGTCACATTATAGGTGTTGGTCTTGCAATTAACTATAGGATTAAATAATAAATTAAAATAATCGAACAGAAAAGGAAATAAACAAAAAAAATCACTAATACTTGCTCTGACTCATGCAAAACATTTGAAGACGCAACGTGGGTTGTTCAAGCGAGGTAAGGTTTGAATTCTTTTCAGTCAACATCAACGCCTCAATGTATTCGACCAAATGCTCATTGGACATGTTTTCAATACCATTTTCGAGATGCTCATCGCTGGTAAAGTCCAAGTTGCCCGATGGCTTCAATGGCGACAAGACGGCTCCGTCCTTAAATTGTATAAAGCTACGCAGTGCTGTGGCGGCCGCTTCGATGCGGGCCACCTTTTTACTGCGACCTTGGCCCATGTACTTCTGTCCATCGACCTGTTTTTTTAAAGAAAATTTAATTAATATAAAGTATGGTATATATATTCTTAAGATATAGCAACTTTTTAGGAATCTAGGGCAGTACCCTTCTGGTACTTTCCCTTTTTCGAACATTGATTTTCTTGTGTGTTTCAGGGACCGCTGGCGTGTAACGTACGGCTAGGAAAAGACACACATTCGCCGATTTGCATATCAAGTACTTGATTTATATTGACAACAGATATATGTAGCTATCCAGGTCAATAAAAATCAGATGCGAATACCCAACAACGGGGTAACAATTGTTTTTGTTTATTGCCCATACGAGTACTAGTTGCTCGTCTGGGCTGATATCGGGACTCGATTAAAAGCTCTAACGGCTGAATGTCATGCATACTTTATGGCCATTTACGGTGCTAGTTACCATACCATATCCATACTCCTACTCCTACTTGTTCTCGCATATATAGAAAAAACTATAAACTCCGTACAACCCCTATTGATCCTATCTATTGATATACAATTTTAGGGTTTTTACGGGTTTTTTAGGGGTTTTTAGGGGTTTCAGCTCGCATGGAATAACAATAGACAATAGATACCGATACCGAATGTGGTTTTTTTTTGTTTTTACGAACTAATGGTTTATGGAAATATAGATATGGATATAGATCTGTCAGTGTTATCTCACCTCAACGGATATTGTAAATAAAGGTGCGTGCACCGGACCAGTCTGTGACTCCAATTTGTAAATCAGTCCATGTCTTAACTCATTTAGCATTGCCACCGTATTCTTCGGCTGTGGTATGCGCTCCTTGGTTGTTTTCTTTTTTGGTGGCACTGTATGGGATGGATGGATGGATGGATGAAATTGTATTGTATTGTTGGTATTATAGATCGCGTGTTGTCGAGTGTTATAAGTGGGTGGGGACACAAGTTGGTAGGAAAAGTTGATAGGAAAAAGTGGTTGGTAAAAGTCAGTGAAAAAGTGAAGTATGGATAAAGTGGATAAAGTTGTTATTTACCGGCATATTTTGGCATATCATAGCGCCGCTTTTGTGGCGATTTGCGGTTATAGCCATTCATGTTGATTTCGGATGGTGTTGTCACCGGCTAAGGAATATATAAATATATTATTCGAGTATTCAATTTGTTTGAGACAATAATGTTTAAATGGACATGTACAGTACAACGAAAAGCATTCAAACATCCTTTTTGGCAAAAGGTGTCCTTTTTGTGTGTAGGAATGCGTTAAATCACACTTTTTGTGCTTCTGGTTAGTCACAAACATACACACAACTTATTTGTTTTGTTTTGTTTTGTTTTGCTTAATTTTAATTTGAAATTTATGTTTTTTTTATGGTAGTATTACACACAACAACATCAATACTATATAGACAGTTATAGACAGTTAGAACAAGACACTGGAAATACAAGAGCGCAACGAAAATGGTTGAACAAAAAATAGATACCATATCCTTTTGATTAAAAATACATTAAGGATTTCTGTTTCTGTTTAGAGGCTCTTGAAATGTTAACAGAAAAAAAAAATAAGAAATAAAAACTAGACACAGCGGAGTAGAACTCTAAGTTCCTATTTCTTGTAATTCTGTGAGAATCCTTTGATTCTTAAAAGTATCCTAAATATTTGTTTCTTTTTAGAGGCTCTTCAAAATGTTAACAGAAAAAAAAAAAGAAATAAAAACAAGTCACGGAGTCACGGAGTAGAACTCTAGGGGCAAGCCATAACGCGTTCGAACTTTGATCCTTCGAATCCTTTTGAAAAACTTACACTAAATGGCTGGAAAGTGGAGAACATGTAACGCCGCTTAGGGAAAACCTTCGGCTTTTTATACACAAAACCCTTGGAGTTGGCAGAATAGAAATTTTTACGTTGATAGAAAACCGTCGAGGATCTAGAAACACGCATGGCCTGGGGATACGATTTATAGCCCCCACGGCCGGGCTTATAATACACGGGATACATTTTATATATATTATATATATATTTTTTTTTAGTAATATATAGTATATATATTAAGATCCTTTTGACTGGCTGTGACGGACGATCAGGCGGCTCTAAAACTCAGCGACTGACTGACGACTTTCGAGTTTCCCGGCTAAGCACTGACATTTAACTGACAACGACAAACGACAAACTGCGGCTAATTTTGTAGAAGGAACTGAATTTATTACAAAAAAAAAATGTACAAAAAATTAAGGCAAAATATAAGGGAAAAAAAAAACAGACATAGAAGAGACATTCTTGTACGTGTGTATAGATAATTTGCACGGCTAGCTGATTATTTCGCGGGGCTCGATATTTTTATACCCTTTTCCTCGAAGGGAATGCTGCCACATGTTGCCGTCTATTAAGTGTCCTAAGATGTATAAACAATAATAAAAAAATAAAAAAAAAAAACAAGAACAAAACCAGAACAAAAGACTAGGCAAGTTTGAATCTAATTAAATTATTTTCCTAATTTGGTGAAGAAGGGAATATTATTGCATTTACAGGGTGTCTTTGATAGCGACTCGGATTGGGAGAAAAGACAGAAAAATTTTGAAACAACCTTGCTTTAATGGTATTTATCATTTATTCATTTAATTTGAATTGCTTTCTGGGGTCCTGGTGGGGCAGGGACAGACTTTCGACGAAAGTCGAGATGCTTGGCTATTGATAACATTGCATTTAGTGGCCTAATGAAGACTGCTCGATGGCTGGCCATATCCCAGGGCAGAAAAAGATATATATTTCGATGCCGGTGGAGCGGTTATTGCTGCAGCAGCTGCGGCAACAACTCAGAGATGCATGAGTTGCATTTGCGTATCAAAATTTGCAGTAATCAACGCAGCGGTTTTTCTAAAATAAATCTGTTTTTATTTCCATCCGATGTGAGTCTCCGGTTTTTCAATTCAACATTTACATTTACATTTACACATTTCGAGAATCTTTTTGATGAATATAAATATTTTTGGTTTTAGGTTTTTTGGAGGAATTGACGCCTTCATTCGCGTGGGTGTTGTGCCCCAAAACAGCTGCTTGCCGTTCGAGCTGTTTTTATTTCTGTTTAAAATCTAATAAAATCAAAAAAAAAACCTAATAAAATCGAATAAAAATAAAGATAAATAATCAGAAAGATAAGCGGCGCGAGTACCCGCGCAAATGGGCGTGAAACTTAATTAAAAACTTATTAGCCTTAACATTTTTTTCCCGCCCATTTCCCTTCCCAAATTCAAAATTCAGAATCCGAAATTCGAATACAATGCAGATGCATATTTTCATGCCACACCAGCGCACCTGTGTGGCAAGTGTCATTTGTCGGACGTTCTCGTGGATGGTGGAAGGAGTGGTGGAAGGTATACGTACAAGTCTGGTCTATCAAGATCATATGCAAATTTGCGAATTCTTCGCTAAATTGGTTCATTCTCTGAAACAAAAGGGCTACAAAAACTGCAAACAAAGAGTGTGTGTTTTTTTTCAAGCAAATCATAAGCAAGAATCGTTCTCCAAACATGCAACACAACAGTCAGCCTCTTGGACAAAAATATACACGGGAAAAGGATAAAAGCTTTCAATATCCTTCTTAAAAAAATACCAACAACTGCAGGGGGTTTCTCTGCTTTTTACCAACAAACCAAAAACAAAATGCATTTCTACTCCAAAAATATAAAGAATAGTTTTGAAAAACTCTCAAGGAGTGTTTTTCAAAATATCGCATGCGATAATAATACCAAGTTTTTTTTGTTAAAATACTAATAAATGTCACTCCAACAAAAATACATTTCTACTCCAAAAACATAAACAAGGAACAAACAAGGAACTTTTTCCAAAATATCGCATGCGATAATAATACCAAGATTTTCAAAAAATACCAACAACAAATGTCAAGGGTTTTCCTTTTTCTACTCAAACCAAAATACATTTCTACTCCAAAAAAACATAAAGAATATATTTAAAACAAATCTCAACAAGGAATATTTACCAAAATATCGCATGCAATACATATATATATAATATATTTAAAAAAAAAAAAAAAACAGATTTTTTGTACATAAACAATTTATGGAAATGATATATATAATTTGAATGACGATTTTCGTCTACTTACATGCTGGAGAGAATTGTTATTAGCGCTGTTTAACATGACTTTCGAATCGAATTTCACGAACTTTTTATGACTTTTTTTTTGTTTTTTTGGAATCTTTGGTGAAAGCTGTTGTGCTATAGAATTTAGTTGATTTTTTGGTGATTTCAAAACAGGAAAACAGGAAAACAGGATCAAGATCAACATCAAATTTGGTATTAAACAAAAATCAAAAAAAAATATATATACGATTAATGCTAAGAACTAGATAGAAAATTGAATATATAGATGATGTTTTTTTTAGCAGCATTTTATCCTCCATAAAAAAAAAAAAACATTATATATATTTAGATAGATATTAAAATAGATTAAAAAATTGTTGAACAAAACTAATTGATAGCTTTACAAGGCAAGAAATCAAAGAGGCTGAATCATGTTTTTTTTTTTGTTTTCTTCAAAAAAAGGTATTTTTTTTCTGGATAATACAAGCAAGAAGTTCTAGGGAAATAAAATGAATGAAAATTACGAATAAATGCGAGTCTGGAATTGTTCCCATTTTAGATTTTCTTCAATTTTTTTCAATTGTTTTTTTTTTTGTTTTTTTAGATTGTAATTGGCAAAAGAATCGCTTGGAAGAAAAAAAACGCAATGGGCATGCTTGGCATTCGCATGCATGTAACATTTTTTGCCTCACATACAAATAAGTAAGACATATTTACTTGTATGTTTTGGTTACATGATTTCATCGATTTTCGTACACAGCACTCTCCCGCTCCCGTTCCCGTTCCCGCTACCGCTACCGTTCCCGCTTCTGCTCCCGCTTCTGCTCCTGCTCCTGCTCCCGCTTCTGCTCCTGCTCCTGCTCCTGCTCCCTTCTCTCTCTCTCTTTCAGGCCCAACAAAAAATACAAAATAAAAAAAGACGGAAAAAAAATGTGCATTGTAATTATATAGAACGAGTATATACCTGCCTATTAGGTAATGGAACATATATATATATATATTTTCAAATCAAAATTGCATTTCAATGCTTTAGAGTGTAGAGCAGGGGGGGAGGTAGGGAATTTTCGTCGCAAAAATATACATAAAGGGGGGAAGTCCCGGGCGGATGCTGGATGCTACCCTGCATTTCCGGATGCGCCTTTTTTTCTTCTTGTGTATTGCATTTTCAAAATACCCAAAAAAATAAAACCAATATCTATATACGAGAATATATATATATATATATATATCGGAATATATCGAAACATATATATAAATGTATATATATTTTTCTGCATAGATTTTTGGGGTTTTTTTAGACCCACATTTCGTTTTTTTTTTAAACTCGATTCTACGGCATACCTTTTGCTTTCTTGCTTTTTTGCTTTTAGCTTTTCTTGCTTTTGCTCGAACGAGCTCTAATTATTGATTTTTTACTTCGCCGCCGTATCGGTAGTGTCTTTTTGTTATTGTTTGTTGTATTTATTTCGACGCCGAATTAAACATTTTGCGTCCATCACTGGGGCTGGGATCGCATCAATATTCACACAGTCATGGTAAATGGTGGATAGCACACAGTTCCTGCTGGTTTCACACAAAAAATAATGCAATTATTTAATTTAAAGCGGCACTTGCGGGGATGAGAAGGAAAAAGTACAACAAAAAAATGTTGGAAAAAAAAAGGAAATAGAAATGCAGAGAGCCAGCGAGAGAAACACACACACACACACACACACTCACGCAGGCTAATGCTCACGCACACGCAAACGCACACACACACTCAGCACACATAGTTAAATGCACCGTTTTTTGGCAAACAAAACAAAATGAATTCCTATTTTTCTGTGCGCTCCTCCCGGCTGGCCTTCCGTTTCCGGTTGATGGTCTTTTACAAATGGGCCGCCGCGTTGCACTTTCTGCGCCTTATTTGTTTTCACGATGGCAGAAATCGAGGCGATTAGAAAAATAACAATGACACTTCTCGTTTCCACGGCGTTTGGCTTTCGGTAGTATTGGGCAATCTGGATATCAGCCTACAGTATTTCGATACAGGCCTATCGATAGTCTCCTTTGGATAAAACATGTATCGATATTCGACACTAAATTTTACTTAAAATACCAGAACTCACGTATTTTCTGTCATCTTTTACATCGAGTAAAGTAAAGTAGATTATAAACTATATTTATTTAATTAATAATTAAGTTTATTGCTTTAAAATTATTAAATTCGTTACTTTAATTTAATAACTAACAAACATAAATAAAATGTTAATAACCCTTCAACCCCCCTAAAAAAAAATTGGAAATCCATGAAAAGTGAAAAGTTGCACTTTGTGAGGCTATATCTTTGCCAATTCTCATCCGATTCCTAAGCGGGATACCTCAAACGATTGGTAGATCGATTTTTTATAAGTCTGCATCAAAATCTTGAACAAAAATTTTTTTTGATTTTTTTTTCAAATTTTTCTGATGGATCCCCTTAAAAAAATTGGAAATCCATGAAAAGTGAAAAGTTGCACTTTGTAAGGCTATATCTTTGCTAATTCTCATCCGATTCCTAAGCGGGATACCTCAAAAGATTGGTAGATCGATTTTCTATAAGTCTGCATCAAAATCTTGAACATAAATATTTTTTTAATTTTTTTCAAATTTTTCTGATGGATCCCCTTAAACAAATTGGAAATCCATGAAAAGTGAAAAGTTGCAATTTCGGAGGCTATATCTTTGCTAATTCTCATCCGATCCTTAAGCGGGATACCTTAATCGATTGGTAGATCGATTTCCTATAATTCTGCATCAAAATCTTGAGCAAAAATATTTTTTGATTTTTTTGCAAATTTTTCTGATGGATCCCCTTAAAAAAATTGGAAATCCATGAAAAGTCAAAATTTGCACTTCCGGAGGCTATATCTTTGTTAATTCTCATCCGATCCTTAAGCGGGATACCTTAATCGACTGGTAGATCAATTTCCTATAATTCTGCATCAAAATCTTGATCAAAAATATTTTTTGATTTTTTTTTCAAATTTTTCTGATGGATCCCCTTAAAAAGATTGGAAATCCATGAAAAGTGAAAAGTTGCACTTTCGGAAGTTATATCTTTGCTAATTCTCATCTGATCCGTTAGCGGGATACCTTAATCGATTGGTAGATCGATTTCCTATAATTCTGCATCAAAATCTTGAACAAAAATATTTTTTGATTTTTTTTCAAATTTTTCTGATGGATCCCCTTAAAAAAATTGGAAATCCATGAAAAGTGAAAAGTTGCACTTTGTGAGGCTATATCTTTGCTAATTCTCATCCGATCCTTAAGTGGGATACCTTAATCGATTGGTAGATCGATTTCCTATAATTCTGCATCAAAATCTTGAACAAAAATATTTTTTGATTTTTTTCAAATTTTTCTGATGGATCCCCTTAAAAAAATTGGAAATCCATGAAAAGTCAAAATTTGCACTTCCGGAGGCTATATCTTTGTTAATTCTCATCCGATCCTTAAGCGGGATACCTTAATCGATTGGTAGATCGATTTTCTATAATTCTGCATCAAAATCTTGAGCAAAAATATTTTTTGATTTTTTTTCAAATTTTTCTGATGGATCCCCTTAAAAAAATTGGAAATCCATGAAAAGTCAAAATTTGCACTTCCGGAGGCTATATCTTTGTTAATTCTCATCCGATCCTTAAGCGGGATACCTTAATCGACTGGTAGATCAATTTCCTATAATTCTGCATCAAAATCTTGATCAAAAATATTTTTTGATTTTTTTTTCAAATTTTTCTGATGGATCCCCTTAAAAAGATTGGAAATCCATGAAAAGTGAAAAGTTGCACTTTCGGAAGTTATATCTTTGCTAATTCTCATCTGATCCGTTAGCGGGATACCTTAATCGATTGGTAGATCGATTTCCTATAATTTTGCATCAAAATCTTGATCAAAAATATTTTTTGATTTTTTTTCAAATTTTTCTGATGGATCCCCTTCAAAAAATTGGAAATCCATGAAAACAGCACCTTGGGGAGGCTATATCTTGGCCAATATTGATGCGAATTTTACGCGGGATACCTTGAACGATTTGTAAATCGATTTTTTATAAATCTGTTTCAAAAACTATTACTGAGATTTTCGTGTATTCTCGTATGACTCCCAACAAAATCTTAATATTGCGCACTTGCTCATAAAATTTTGAAACTCGTGGTAAGAGTATAAAAAAAAAAATAATAGTTATTTTTGTTAAAAGGGCCATCTTCTTGAGTGTCCCCCGTTAAGTGTTTTTGTTTCTTCGGAAGCCAAGTGCTCGCGGGGGCTTATATAAGACCCGAAAATACTCACCTTTCTTGGGGTTTATCTCTGCGATAAGCTCGTTTCTTGCTATAACTTTTAGGTGGTACTAAAAATTTGTAAATTACATAACTTTAGTTTGAAATATACGCTATGCTAGTTAGCTGGTTAGTTAGTTTACGATACACCCGTTGACGAGGAAGAAATTAAGAGGTTTCGGCGACTTTGCTTTGAAATTGATTGGTGACAGGAAGGATTGTATTGGATTCATGTTTCCCCCTGTAATTTGCAGCTAATTCCAAGGCTAATTAACAAGAGCGATCAATGTATTGATTGGGTTTTACGACCTGTTCAATTATCCGGTATTATAGCCCCAGCCTCTCCCCCCCACGCTTTCTTGGCAAAACAAAAGACTTAAGCAACGAACTTGGCATTGCCAGGTGAATTGTTTCGCTGGTTTTGTTTTTAGTTTTATATTTAATGCCCTCAATGCTCATTCCAGAATCGGATTAGCATTGCTTGGGGAGTGACGAAATAGGGAAGGGGCTGGCCTGATCTGGTTTTGGAACAGATTACATATATCTGGCTATATGGCTTGCATTTGGAATTGGAATTGAATAATCTTGGCCACGCGATTGAATAATTTTCTTGGAATTTTTGCATACGAATTTATCACAACAACAACAACATGGTCAATAAAAAAATAATAAATAAACAAAAAAAAATGGACAGTTTTGCCTCCGTTTTGTTTTCTGTCCGTTTTCTGTTTCACTTTTCACTCTCCTGTTTTTTTTTTGCTTTTTTGTGACGAAGGCAAATCCGAAATTAGCAAAGCAAACAGCACATGGAGAAAGTGAATGGCCGAATAAAGTAAAAGCATTTGGGGCGGGCTAACAGAAGGGAGGTGATGCGGGGGAGGTGCTGGCCAGACAAGTGCCATTGCCAACGCCTTAACAACCGACAAAAAAAACAGAAAAGCCGGCTTTTTGCGAGAGTCTTAAATAAAACTGCAAAGAGAGTTAACTAGAAAATTATCAATAAATTTTGTTGGGAAAGCTTAAAAAATATTAGAGCTTAATTTATAAATTAAATTATGCCACTTTTGGACTCTTGGCCAAGTTTATTTTTGCACGAAAACACGAAAAATGTTACCCACATAAAAGCAATTCATATTTATTTTATATTTTTTTTTTTGGGTGCGATGCTCCAAAGTTCCATTCCATGGCCTGAACCGCCAAATATTTTGGCCGTGTCATGTCAAGAGTTTATGGGTTTTGTCATTTTTCAGTGCCTCGGTGTTTCAGTGTTTCAGTTTTCGTTTTATTTAGTTTGGCCTGCCCTGACTTGGATCTGTTGTTTGGTTTTCCGTGTTGCAATTTGGCCAAAATGTGTGTGGCTGACTTTTGCATACACAGTCGAGCCGCTGAAGCTCAAATAGCAAAGCACTTGGAAAAACCTTACTTACCGTACCGAGCAGACGATTTTGTCGCGTCAGCGTTAAATTGTGTCAAATGTTGTCACACAAAAGATAAAAAAGATAAAAGGTATAAGAGAAAAAGGTTGTGGTTTGTACACCCCAAACCCCTACCCTGCTACGGTTTGTTTATGTGCAAATGACAAATGTTACAAATAACCAAAAATCGCTTTAATTATTTCGAGCAAGACGTGCCAAGCGCAAAATGAACTCAAAAAATAGGTTTTTTTAGGCTAACATAGGGATGCTTCTTTTCACTCTCAAATATATTAGTTTAAAAAGGTTTGTTTTAAATGATTAATAGGTTTTAAGATGTATTTCCTATGAAACCTTTACATTATAAATACTTTTCTAAACGTTGCTCTTACTTTTTTTAATAAAATCTTTAGTTACTTCCTTGTCTTTCTCAATCTAAATCCAATCAGTTGATTAATAGTTTTATTTTATAGGCTGTACTTTGGCTGATTGTTCGGATAGACCAGTCTGGGGTCTGGACCCACCATTACCCAGGGCAATGCCTCTTCCCCGAGGCTCCAAATTGACGCACAAGTTGCACGAATAGAAGTCAATCGAGTGAGTGGATGCATTCGGGCCCATCGCTCCCGCAGTGCGTGGCCTCTTATATGTATATATAATATTATTTTTACTATTATTCAGCATTTATTATGCAACCACAATGGGCAGCATTGTAATACAAAACCGAACCCCTTCGTATCGAATCCAATCTGTTGAAAAGTGCGTTTCCAAGGCGGCGCTGAAAGCAGGGAGAAAACCAATCGAATTTGTCAATTGGTTGGGGAAAAGAAATAAAAAGAAGAGCCAAAGTGATGGCCAAAGTGAAATGCTTGTGGCCGAAACCAGTCTGCATTTGTCAGCTGAATGCGGCAGAATGCTGTTCACCTTCCCCCCTCGGTCCGAGTCCACTCTCCACTCATTAAGTCCTCTATCCATCGATCCGCCCCTGAGTTCGCACAGTGTACTTGGTCAAGGCAATCCAGACACTTTGTAGTGGTATCGAGCTCTGCTTTCTGGTATTGTCATTGGCTTTGTTATTGGCTTTTAAGCTTTATGTTTCTTTTTCTTATATATATTGTCTTTTTTTGGCTTGGTGACAGGTCACGCATCTAATCGGTTAATGCGGAGTCTCCTCCAGCCAAGCCAAGACGAAAATCTGGCAGGTATGCAAAAATCGATTTGATTGATTGCCGATGGCTGGGAAACCTGTTTATGTTTTGTTTATTTAAGAGCCTATAATTTAATTTGATTTAATTGATTTATTTGGAATTTAAAATAAATATTTTACAAGAAATAACTGACTTTTCTGCAATGTCAGTAATCTTGCAAACCCCAACAAATGCCTTTCATAATATTTACATAGCTTGAAGATTAGTCTTGGCTTTAAAACTCTGAATCTAGGCTAAGACAGAGATTACAAAGATTTGTTAAGACTCATAAAAAATGCAACTATGACATGCATTTAATAGGCCCAAACCGATTTATTTTGTTTCTATTTAAGAGCCAGTAAATTTATGCAATTGCCATAAAATGGGTTTAATCAAGGCAGCAATGTTGCATCGCAAATCGAGTATTTTCTTGCTCTAACTTCTAGAGGCGAAGACTCTGAGCTCTGACTTGGCCCGCCGCTGCTTAGCCGGAAAAAAACTAAAAGAAAAAAGCGGCAAGAGCACCGGCAGTAGCTTGGCAGCTTGGAAGACTCGGTTTTGGGTTTAGTACGCTGCGAACGCTCATTGAAAATGGTCTGCAGGCCGCGCATGCGCCAACTTTCAAAACCACCAACGATACTCGAAAGCGAATTGAATCTGAAACTGTTTTTAAATCTAAATCCGCGACTGCTAAATCCGCGATATCCAACAATTGCGTCTTAAATTTAATATCGGTTTTAACTTAAATTACTATTTTTTTACTTAATTATTTTCTGTGTTTTTTGAAAGTTTTGAACAAAAATTAAACACAAAAAGCGCCTGAAATCGATTTATTTTTGGAGTGCGCTGTGTTTGTGTATGTGTTGCTGGTGTAAAGCTGCCGAAAATTGAAAATGTAATTGGAAATTGTTAGCCACAACATTACAATAACAATAACAACAACAAGAAAATATAAATAAATTTAAGCCGGACTGGGGTGACAGGTTTTTTTTCTTTCTTTTTTCTTTGGCTGCGAGGGAGGCGGCAACAAAAGACTTAGGCAACAAACTCGAAATTCGTTAAATCGTAAATCGTGAATCGTGAATTGAATCGAATCGAATGTTGCACCAAACACTGCAACGACCTTGACACAAGGGCATTGAAAATGTAAATCAGGTGCAGGTGCAGGTGCAGGTGCAAAAGCAGGTGTACAAGAAATTGTCTTTATTTTGTACTCCATTTTCTAGATTTTTTTTCCTTTTAATTGAAAGGTTTATTAAGAGCACTTGCCCTAAAATAATCATAACAATCTCAAGACAAAACGACAATTTCCATAATTATTATGCCAACAAGCGAGTCACCCGAAACAAATAGAAACGAAAACAAAAAAAAAACAATTTAAAAATTAAGCAAAAGCTGGCTTGTAAAGTGTTTTAATATTTATTATTATTGTTGTTTCTGTTTTTGTTATTTCATACATTTTGGTGGTGAAAGTGTCCATAAAAATAAAAGGGAAACAAAGCCCAGGCTACCAATTGAAGAGTAGGCCAAGAGAGCGGGGCCAAGAGGGGTCTGGGCTGAGAGGGGTCTGGGCCATACACATGATAATAAAAAAAAAAACAATAATTAAGCATCACCAAGGCAAGAAATCAATCGACTGGGTAAAAGTGCCAATAAACAAGTCAAACAAATCCAAAATAAGCCCGAAACGAAAACTCAAAACGAACTCAAACTCGAACCCGAATCAGAAATCAATTCAAAACCAAAAGCCAGTTGGCCAAGTTAGTTGGTTTAGTTTTTGGGGCTAACTCTCTGGCGGACTGACTGGCTGCCTGCCTGGCTGTCTTGGCTTTTCCTGGCCGCCCAAAACAACATTCACTTGTCATATACAGTTTGGCTTAAATAGAATCCAACTTCTGCAAGCTGCAAGCCAACTGCTGCAAAAACTGTAAAAACTGCACAAACCTCAAAGTTGGCCAAAAAGCCCGTTCAACTGGCCTGACGAAACAGGCAAAAGCAAAAAAAAAAACAACGCCCGGGGCGTCTCGTTTATAATTTTTTTTATATTTTTTTCCTCAAGTAAAAGTGGCAACTACTGATGGATTTTAAGATGATGGAGCTCTTAAATGTTGTCGTCTGACTAATCGGAGTGAGAGCAGCCTGGGGCGCTTTCTCGCTGCCCAGAAATGGCCGGAAATGGCGTGAAAGATGCCTCAGCCGGACAGGTGACCTTCAGAGCCGGTTAACCATAAGAAGACGCACGCTGTTGGGTGACCCAATTCTAAAATCAAAGCCAGGCTTCTCAAATCTCTTTAGTTTTTACCAGAACTTTCCTGGCATGACTTGACCTTTGATCTCATTGCTTTTGACACAATTACGATTCGGATCTCCCCTTCGAATAACCTCCAGTTATGGCCACTCTTTCGTGCCAACTTGGGCGGAGTTGGCCAGATTAATGGCCAGTTAATCAGCCTGACCTTACCAAGTGCGCTCTTGCTCTTGATTGGGCCAAGAAAGAAAAAAACTAGAAAAACTAATGAAGTGGCCGCTTAAAGCCAAGACAATTGTCTTTTGTTTTCCTACCAACTCCGCAGTGGCTTCTCGTTAGTTTTTCGTCGTTTTTTTGCACTTATTACTGTAAATTGCTGGCCAAAAGGGCAGTGGTGGTGACAGCCACAAGAGTTCAGGGCTAAACCCATTCAAGTCAAGGGCCGAGACTTTAAATTTAAGAAAAAATAGTTAATAAAAGTTGATTAATTTCTAACAATTGCTGGCGATTATCCAACATTTCCTATAGACGAGATCAAGGCTTTTGGCGGGCTTTTTTTCTCATCCGTTTTCCGTCTTAATAACCAACGGAAAATGAAAAGCAAAGAAAATTAAAATTAAAATTGAAAATAAAAAATGGAAAAAATGGCAAAAGTGGAAAAAATGAAAAAAACGGAAAAGCAGAGCAATAGGCCCCCCCAATTAGTCGTATGTGTGGATGTCACAGGCATTCAATCCAAAAGACTGGGTTATGAAGCGGTTAATAATATTTAATAGACGCCAGGAATTACTTAACACAACAACAAAAGTTGGCTTAAAACAAAAAAAACAAGCATAATTGTTACCACACATAGCTCTGGTTTTAATCCGCTTCAGTGAGTTGTCGTTGCTTTCTGGGGCTTTACTGTGTTTCTCGCTGGATTCGAAATGCACTCACCCAAGATTGACTCACATTTCGTGCCGCAATGGCAACAAATTATTTGCGTTTTGATTATACGGCCAATAGCCACACTCATACCCCTACAAAAAAAAAACTCAAGTAATAATAAAAAACTCAAACAAGGAGCACACACAGAGCCGAAAGTCTATTATGAAATTTAAATGCATTTTTCCTCACTACTTTGGGTTTGGGTTTGGTGTATGCAAAAATCAAATTGCGTATGATAACATTTTAAGGAAGCTTAAATCAATTTATTTTGGGTTAAGGTCTTCCAATGGAGGGGTTATTATTAAGATATAATAGTTTTGCTTTACTTGGGAAGTGATATTTAGAAAGAGGCTTGTATGTTTCATGAAAAAAATCATTTTATAGGCCTCGTATCTATAAAGAAATACAACCAAAAGAATCCTTCAACTTTTTTTAAATTATTTTTCAAGATTCCTATTAACTTTTAAGAAGTGTTTTTTGGACTCTAATAATGGACTTTTGTAATATTTTTTATGATGTTAAATATACACCAATATTTACAACCAAGCTACTGAAGAGGCAAAGTAATACCTATTTAGTGACTAGCTTCAAAAGTAAATCGAAAAGGAAATATTACATAAAAAATCATAAAAATATTAATCTAAAGTATAATCTGAAGTAATTCAAGCTTGGTGAATGGCAGAAATAAATATTAAAGAGTCTGAACCACAATAAGTGAGACTTCGTGAGACTTGGTAATGATCGCACACTAGAAATAAATGTCTAACCATCTGCGAGTGCCATTTAATGTTAACACTATTAATGTTACCAAGAAACTTGAACAAATAATAAAAAAAAAAAACCAGAGAGATATCTAAACAAACAGCATTCCAGTGGTACTTTTAGATACAAGATGCCAAGAGACTGCCCGGAGACTGCAGTTTTTAGAATTCCCGTCACGTAGACTTGGTTCACATTCAGTACAGTTCACGTTGGCTAAAGTGGAATAGCTTTGGCCATAAGTGGCTCACTTTTGTGGTGGTCGCTTTTGACCAGATTATCTAACAGTTCATTTTCGCTAACGGCTTCGCTGCTGGATGGTCAACCGAAAACAGCGTCATCGGCATCGACTCTGGCATTTTTTGGCATCACATCGTCATCGGCCATCGCTTTCTACGGCACTCATTAAATTTATGATTTAACTACGGCAATTAAGTGAAAATTAAATGCTTCGATAGGTCCGTCCGCCACTTCACATTATACTGGATGGTCTATGACTCTGTGATAAATTGTACAAGATCTTAGCCGCAGGCGAAAATAAAATTTTCATTTTCCAAAAACCCATCAACCATCAACCGGTTGCATCATCATCCTCCGGGTCTATCCTGATTTTCGAGGATTTCCTCTCGCTTATTGCGTCATTCGACTACCACACTTTATTTCTACATTATTAATTTCTTTTTTATTTTTTTTTCCAACAAACACTTGTCACACATATTTGTCGCTGTCTGTCAGAAATTTGTCAAGCGTTTCATTCGATTTCTTTCTTTCCTGGGCGGAAACTTTGTTCATTTTCATTTCTCTCTCACTTTGCTGATCTGT
Organism: Drosophila vallismaia; assembly: GCA_035047325.1. Classification (NCBI taxonomy): domain Eukaryota; kingdom Metazoa; phylum Arthropoda; class Insecta; order Diptera; family Drosophilidae; genus Drosophila; species Drosophila vallismaia. The sequence continues at coordinate 4,385,696 of JAWNPU010000025.1, read as the reverse complement.
AATTGTGTAAAAAATAGTTAAAAATAGTATTAAAAAAAGCTATCAACAAAAAAAAACAAAACAAGAAAGGAAAGAGCTAAAGCCAAAGCATCCTCGAAGAAACAGAATCTATAAAGAAACCATCAATCAGGTTTCCCTTACGAGTAACAAGGACCTCCTTTTTATTAATTTTTTACTAATATTAGTTTTTTAATTAATGAATTTTCTATTAAATTAAAAGAAACTGACTTTTTAAAACAAAGAAATAAGTTTCTTATCCCAAAAACTCCCTTTTCCTTGTCCAGTTGTGACCACCTGGACGAGCAGGATGCTCCGTGAGTGCCTGGCGCTGATCGCTCTCCTCCAGCTGGCGGGGGGCGTGGCGCGGGCACTGCCTACCATCCAGGGCGGCAACGCGAGGCAGCAGTTGGACAAGAGCTTCTTCCAGCCGCCGGAGATCGAGCAGACCATCGACGAAGTCCAGAAGATCCTGGCCAACGATCCGGCGCTGCCCAGGCTGACACGGTGAGTAGACAAAGCAGGTCCTTTCCATTTCCTTGACTGAAAAAGAATCCTCTGCAGAGGCGAGATCGAGGAGCTGTACGAAAAGGTGACTCGCGAGGAGTACGAGAAGAGTCTGGAGGCCGGTGATATGAGCCGGGCGGACAGCATGAGGGCCCTGATGTTGGTGCTGCCCTTCAACACGGACAACAACACGGAGGAGAACCTCCAGGAGCTGTACACCCGTCCGCCGGTCACCCGGGTCATAGACGCCTACACCCCGCCCGATCCTGTCAAGTTCCTGACAGCCGATCCCAGTGCCCTGCCAAGGAGCACGGTTCCCGGTGGCAATCCCGCCGTAGCGGCCACCACATACAAGCCGCCGTATGGCCTGCCCTACGGCCAGGGCAATCCTCTCCAGCAGCAACAGTTCCGGCCCATGCCGCTGGCCACAACCTATCATCCACCAGCTCCGCCTCCGGTGGTTTACCAGGACTTTAAGCCGCTGACCGCCAAGTCTCCGTCTTCCTCATCGCCAGCTCCTCCTGCTCCGCTGGCTCCTTCAGCCGCAGGCGGACGCTTCAGCTCCCACTACAGTGCCAAGAATGCCCAGTTCCTGCGGAAGCCCAAGCCCGCCCAGTCCACGGCCTCCAGCACGGTGAAGCCAGTGGCGGATATCCTCGAGAGCCTGGGCATCGTCTCGGGGGGATCGGAGGGCGCCCACAAGAGGTACGCCCTGGACGACTACTACCCGGCAGAGAGTGCACCGCAGCCGTCGGTGGTGGCGGTGGCCGATCTGCGAGGCCTCCAGGGAGCCCGCATCCGGCCGGAGGCGTACTCCAATTTCAAGCCCCTGAACATCGGCGAGGAGCTGCGGGTGAAGCCGGAGGTGGAGGGCTACCTGACCCGGTTCGGCATCGTGAAAAAGCCCAAGGCCCTCAAGAAGGAGGCCAAGCCCACGGTGGAGCCCACCGGAGCACACACAGAGCTGTCCACGGCTACGGCAAAGCTGCCTCTTACGGGCAATGCGGAGCTGGCTAAGCTGCTGGAGAACCTTCAGGAACTGGAACGATTGCAAGTCCAGCAGGCCAAGAAGAAGCCACCGAGTACGACCAGCACCACTCCAAAGACCACTCCTAGGACCACTACGACTACCACCACCACCACCACTACCACCACAACCACTCCTGCTCCTGTCCAGCTGATAACCCACGGGGAACCTTTGCTGATTGAGGCGAAGAAACCCCGGCGGAGGATCGACCCGAATATAGATCTGAACTTTGCCAACGGAGGAAACCAACAGGCCACCAGCACGAACGAGCTATCCAAGCTTTTGCAGAACCTCCAGGAGCTGGAGAAGCTGCAGATCAATCCGGAGAACGTCTTGAAGGCGGCCAGTCCCAGTCCAGGTCTCCAGGCTCTGAGCAGCCGCTTCACCAGCACGAGTTCCACAACCTCCACGACGACGACGAGCACAACCACGACGCCCTCGCCTGCCCAGAGGGAGGCCTTGGAGCTCCAGAGAATCCTTAGGCAACTTCAGCAACTGGAACAGAAGCAGAGAAGCACAAGCAGTACCACCACAACAAGCACCACATCAAGACCATCGAAGAACGGAGGCCTGGGTCTGGGAGCCGCCGATCTGCTCCAGCTGCAACGCCTCCTTACAGACGATAGGGAACTGGAGAAGCTCTACGAGCAGGCCAGGAACGGAGCCAAGAAGAAGCAGCAGCCCAAGAGCACCACCACCAGTACCACCACGACAACCAGTACAACCACAACTACTCCGCGACCCACTGCCTCGGTGGATCATGCCCAGTTCGAGGCTCTGATCACCAGGGTACAGCAACTGGAGCAACTGCAGCAGCCCACTACGCCGCCCAACTTCCTCACCAGGAACATAGCAGGCTCGAGGATCGTTTCGGAGCTGAGCCTGCCCAGCAACGACTTCGCCCACCTCCAGGAGCTCCAGCCCACCGTCTCCTCGCTGACCAGTGGCTCTGGACTCGTGGAGATCTCCACGGCGGCCTCCACCTCCAAACAGAGGCAGCGTCCCCTGAACAATTTCGAGCGCAGCAACGGCCTGCTGCTCCAAGACGAGGTGCATCCCCAGGACTATGTGCAGCTGCAGAAGCTCCTGAGCAAGGTCCAGGAACTGGAGCGAGTCCAGCTGAAGACGGATCACCACACGCTGGCCACGGCGGCTTCGGTACGGACTCCGAATGTTAAGAGCCTCCAGGGGGCGCACATTGTCTACGCCCAGCCGGCCAAGGAACAGGAGCTCGAGCCGGAGCTCAAGCTGGACCTGCCGGTTTACCAGAAGCCCCTGGCCGCCACACCAGCCCCCGCCATAGCCCAGACTTCGAGTGAAGAGCTCCGGGAGCTGGCCATGTCGCAGCCTGCTCATCCGACGCAGCAGAAGGAATCGACTCCGGACTTCGGTCAGCTGCAGCAGTTCTTCGGCAGCCTGGAGGATGTGGGCGAGCGGCAGAGCTACCAGCACATGCAGCCCATTTACAAGACGATTCCAAGCACATCCCCGCCTGCTCCGCCCCGGTTTGTGCCCTCCAAGAAGGTGACGCCTATCAGCTCGGGTGGTCCTCGGAAGGCGGACCTGGAGGAGCTCCAGAAGCTGCTCTACAACACCCAGCAGCTCCAGAAGCTCGGCGTGGCACTGCCGCACGAGCTGTCCCAGCAGCTGGAGAGCCAGTTACAGGCCACCTCCTCTTCGACATCCACCACATCCACCACCTCTTCATCCACCACCAGCACCACGCCAGCTCCGAGGCACGACACCTCCTCGCCGGCGGTCTTCTCGTTGACCACCATCCGGCCAAGGGTGAGACCCATCCCAGAGCCCCGTCCCAGCACGGAGAGCAGCCTGGAGCTGCCGATCTTCAGCGCCACGAAGATCATCGAGGCGGCCATCAAGCGGGCGGCCAACCGGATCGGTGTCAGCACCGAACTGGCGCCCAAGGCCGGAGGTGCCATTACCATGGGCCTGGGCATGGGCTTCCGGCGGCGCAGCGACGACGATATGGCCGAGGAAGACCTCGAAGCGGAAGGCGGAGAGGCCCGGGAGGGCGAGCTCGATGGGGACCTCATGGCGGAGTTCAGCGAACTGAATTACCAGTTGGCCAAGCCGGAGACGCCCAAGGAGAAGCGGGAGGACTCCAGTGGGGGCAATCTGAGCCAGCTTCAGCGTCTGATCAGCAATCTGCAAGAGCTGCAGCAGCTCAACGTGAGCCTGGACCAGGTCAAGGTGGCCTCACCCACAACCACGCTCAGTCCGGACGCCGCCTACCTGCAGTCCCTGCAGAATGGCCAGGACGAGACACTGAAGTCCCGGAGACAAAGCGAGAACGAAACGGAAACTGAAGCCACGCCAGCGGATACGGAAGTGTCGACCACCCAAGCCCCCACCAAGATCAGCTTGAGTTTGGGCCTGGACGATGGTGACATGAGGACCTCCCAGGAGGACACGGATCAGGAGGCAGGTAGCTCCAGCACCACAACCACCACCGAGGAATCCCGTAATGGATCCATCGACGACCTGTCCGACTCCTTCGGTCCGGATCCCGTGAGCGAGGAGCCACCGCCGCCGAAGAAGAAGAACGGCTTCTACTTCCTGGCCGACTGGAACTCGTTCCTGGAGGTGGGCGACGGCGACGACCAGGTGGTGGTCCGTCTCAGTCCTAAGATCGGGGATCCACGCCTCTTTCTGCCCGTAAAGATTCCCTCCTCCTAGATGGAGTCTCGTGGGGGGCAGTAGCTGTATATATGTTCTCTAGATATCCTTCCGTATGTCCCTTCCGTATCGTAATGTGTGTGTGTATTTATTGTAGTCACTGTCGTTGATTTTTTTGGGCTTTCGTCTCCACTTGGAGAATACGGGATCCGTTGTCCGGGGATTTCAAGTAGTCATAAGTCGGGCCTAGGCTGTAAGAGTCATCCAACCAGAACCAGAAACAGAAACAGAATCAGAACCAGAACCAGACCAGAGGTCGTGTGTAACTAGAAACTCTGAAATAAAAATAAACATCGATTTAGTTAACAAAAGTCTTATTTTTTTTTTTTAACAATTAACAATTAACAGTAATAATTATTTAACATTTAACAAGAAAATGATTCGCCATCCTAGCACTTGATCCAGGGTTCCAGGAGTCCCGCCACGACCAGCTCGTAGAAGGTAATCCTGCGAGTCTGGACCACGGCCAGGGAGTACAGGGCCCCAGGAGGCCGCCTCAAGGGAATACGCATGGCCAGCAACTGCAGAACCTCATCTCCTCCAGACTCTGTCCTGGGAGCACGGAACTTTGCAAAAGGCACAAATCCCTGGACTCCGCGATAGATCATCACTCGCAGCCGGCAGCATCCCTCGACGAAGGCCAACAGCGTCTCGTCCCTCACCCGCAAGGTTGCCAAGTGACGGGCTCCTCTCTCAGCGGCCAGGGATTGGAAGAGGGAGCCGTTGACGTGGTGGATCTGGATGTGGGCCGCCGGCGCCGAGGAGGGAGTGGTTGGTGGAGGACCCTCGGGGTCGGCCAGGTGGGTGAGCCTCGCGTACAGGATCTTGGGACGGTAGTCGGGACCCACGGTGAGGCGCTGGGTTTGCACAGGCCTCCAGGTGAGGGGCAGAAAGAGCTCCTCCCGTTGCGATGAGGATTCCTCAAGATCCGGGGCGTCGGGATGAAGATTCTTTTGCAATTCCCGGAGTCTCTTAATCACCGCGTGCAGCTTCTCAACCTCGGGAGCACTTGATGGACCATCGTGGTTGGCCAAACGCAGCACATCCACCAGGGCCTGTTCCAGGACAGATGCCTCTTCGTCTAGGAGAGGGGCTCCGTTCTTGGCCATGCCCCGGAACTCCTGCAGCACCGGGAAGATAAGCTGGGCGCTCCGTGCGGCCAAGACCTTCGACGGCGTATCCGGCAGGGGAAGAGTGTCCATGTGGAGGTGATCCAGCTGCTGGACCAGCTCCAGGAAGTCCTCCATCAGGTGCTCGTCGTAGAGATCGCTCTCCGGAATGCTCAGCTGGATGATGTTCACCTCCGCCTGGAGTTGATTCTGCAAAGTCTCCAAAAGGCGGTTTCGAATCCGAGAAAGCTCCTCGGGATCCAGATCCTGTTCTCGGCTTCGCTGCCACTCGTCACCTAGCTGGGATTCGATTCGAGGACGCTGAAGATATCGGAGGGCCTGCTGGTAGTCGGGACTTTCCAGGTAGGGGCTCTTCCTGAGCTTCTCCTGCTCCTCCTTCAGGCTCCTCAGGGTGGCCATCGGAATGTCCATCTGCTCGGTCGTATCCAGGCTCTCGCTCCTCCGCCAACTGACCAAGGTGGAGTGGAAATCGGTGCAGTTCCAGCTGGCCTCGTCCTCGTCCTCTGCCATCTCGTGGCTGGTCATAAAAGTGAACTCCTGGCTGCCACTCTGGTTTCCCACTCGCAGAGCCACCACCTCGTCGATGGGGCCGCCTTGGAAGGCTCCGGCTGCCTGGAAGCCACTTCCATTCCATCGGTAGATTCGTGTCCAGCAACCCTGCTCGTTCACCAGAAGATAAAATGCGTTTTCGTCCGCCTCCACGGCGAAGACCCGACGCACTGCTTCCTGTCCCGGTAGCTGCTTCAGGAAGAAGATAGTTTTCAACTTTTGCACTTGGTATGGCAACTGCAAGATCCTGGCCAGCTGCTGGCAGATATTCCAGTAGCTCTCCTCGGCGGTTTGGCGTCGAGATCTTACGATCCCCATCTCGGGCTCCTTTACGCGGAGCTTCTTCACCCGCCAGCTGCCAGTGATCTCCTGCTCCTTCCTACCCCTGGCCCATAGACTCCTCTGGAACCAGTCCTCGAACCTAATCCCGTTTAAAGGATGACCCGCCTTCAAGAAGGGGGCGTGGAGCTGAGCAAAGTAAAGGGGCGACCGAAGAAGGAGAGTTCCCTCGCCACCCAAGGTGGCCACATCGCTCAAGTTGATTCCCTTGATGGGGGCCATGGCTTCCAGGGATCCACTAACATTTAATCCGGACAGGAAGAGCGGTGTCTCCACATGCTGGGGCTTCAGAGGATTGCTCTGGATGGGAAAGAGAAATAAGAATTTAAAGAAAATCGCTCAAGGAAAAAGAAAATCCTTACCATCAGAGTATTGGCATAATCCTCGGAAAGATTCCTTCCATTTACGGAACCTTGGACACTTAGCTGCCCATCTAGGAAGACCTCTTCGGCATTCAGCGGTTCGGTAAGTTCCTGTTCCGTGTAAAGGGTCACCACCTGGGAAAGATCCAAGTCGTTCAAGTGATCCACCTCCAAGTGGTTTCCATCCAGAGATCCTTGGGAGAAGGTTACTGCAAAACGGAAATAGAATAAGCTTGTTATTGGAATTGATTCTCATCCGGAAGGACTTACCCTCCGGTGCCTGCCAGTCGCGATCCACCCGGATTGTGTCCAGAAGCCACTCGGTAACGTTGCATCCATTCAGGAGCTGCTTATCAAGGACCAGACGCTCCGCTGCCAGGAAATCCATTTGGACAGGAGCCTCAAAGACAAGAGGCGTCTCCACAGTGGCCTCTTCCTTTTCCTCATCCACAAAGATGAGCTGTGACAGGAGCTGCTCCACATCCAAGTCGTTTAGTTTCCCCACAAAGCCTCCATCTTCGATGCGAACGCGTCCTGTGAAGGTCTTCTGGCCCTGGAGCTGAATCCTGGGCTGTTGCTTGAAGACCAGCTGCCCGAAGAGCTCCTCCAGGGGCTCCCGACTGAGGTTGCCAAGGTGTCCCATTACCGTGAGCCGATCAAGGTCTACCTTTCCGGGTAATTCTACGACTCCCCTCTGGACGAAGTTCTGCCCAACGGGATCCCATCTTAGAAGCCTCTCCAGCTCGTTGAAGGAATCATTGCGGTCTCTCTGAAGCCGCAGATCCTCTACAAAGAGACGTCCCTGTAGCTGGACGTTGCCGTTGAGGATCAGGGGCTTCTCCTCTCGAGTGGCCAGTTTCTCAAAGGGAACGCCATTCAACGCAGCCACCTGGAGGTTATGAGCTTGAATGGGAGCTCGGAAACTCTTGGTTCCCTCGATAAGCACAGTCTCCTCGTTGTTCTCAGGCCGAAAGACTATGTCCTGGAGCAGCTCTGGCAGCAGTCGATCATTGAAGCTGCCCAGAATGTGGAGGTTTCCTTGCAGATCCGGAGCTTGCTGGAGATTCCAGCGAGTGCGTAGATCATTGGGCCGGTCCAGCCACACCACCTGGCGTTGGAGCTCCGCCCAATCCTGGCCATTGAGAGAGTCCTTCACCAGCACAGATCCCCCAGTGACAGCCATTCGATCCACCTGCAGTTTCCCCTGAAGGATCAGCAGCGGCAAGTCGTCCAGTTGCTGGAGAAAGTCCAGCAGAAGATCGGCTCTGATGCCCTGCAGCTCCTTGGCTTGGACGCCCTGAGGAAGCAGCAGCTCCTGGACATGAACGTCGCCCGACCAGGTCCGCGGTTCCTCTTTCAGGAGACTCACCAGATCCTTGCCATTCAGATGCCCCGAGCCAGTTACATCCCTGTTGACCTGGGCCTGCTCCGCCACCAGGTTGGTGAAGTTGCCTGTCTCCAGATGAAGCGACTCGTGGAGCAACTGGTAGCCACTGGACAAGGGCACCTGGTTGAGGGTCTGAGTCACATGAAGCTCAGCCAGCTCTGGAGGTGTTTCGAAGCGGAGTCGGGTCTGGGAGCTGTAGGTCTGCGGATAACTAATCCCATCCAGACGGATACTCTCCGCCAGGAGCTTCTCCACATCAACCCCGTCATAGGTGGAGCCCTTAGGCAGTTCCAACTGATGGAAGTAGACATAGCCATAGATCTGGGTGAGATTGGGCAGCATCTGGGTCGTGTGTTTGGTCACAAAGTCCTCCAGGGGCAGACCACTTAGCCGGTTATCCAGGACATGGGAGTCCACAGGAAGAACTAGTTGATCCACTCTTTTGATTCCATCCACCTGGATCTCCTCATTGGGGTCCAACGGACGCTGGACGAGATCCCCCAGCAGCGAGTCGAAGGTATCGTTTTCCAGTTTGCCGAGCAAACGCAGGGATCCTTCGACCAAGAGCTGCTCAAAGTGGCAGTCGGCTTGGATGATCTGGGATTCCAATAGCGTAGGGTTAAGAGGAGCCTCCTCAAACTGGCGACCCTGCGCGGTGCCATGGAGCTGTTGAAGAATGATGGACTAAAGTTTGATACCAGAAAGGAATCAAGACTCACCTCCAACTCCTCAGCTACTTCCAGTTGCGAAAAGGTAACCCAACCAGGCCAGTCCTGAGCATCACTCAGAGTTATGGCATCCAAAGGATCTATGCCATTGATGTTTCCCGAAGTGTCCACGACATTGGTAGCTAAAAAAAGTATACACAATTATCCTTAATCCAGTAAGGATTATGTTTTTATAGAGATCACGTACAAAGCATTTGGGTAAACTCCTTGGGGGCCTGGACCACGCTGGTTTCATTCCCCTGCGACCAAAGGTAATCCCCGGGGAAATTCAATCCGTTCAGGCTGGTCACTTGCAGGGAATCCTCAAAAATCACAGGCTGACAAATAAAAATGAACAATAAATTGAAACAAAAATAAGGAAACCAAAAACTCACTCCCTCCACTTGAAGGTAATTCAGTTTTAAAGGCTCATGCCTCCAGACCAAATCCTGAAGCAACTGCTTCCATGGCAGGCCATTGATAGAAGTGAACTCCAAGTCCCCAGAAAGCTTTAGGGTTTCGTGAGTTTCGTTTCCAAGAGCCAGAGCAGGTTCCTCCTCCCCGGCAGCTTTCAGGACCTCGAGTCTTTGCACATTCAGTCTTCCCTCGACAGGCAATATCAAGGAGGAGTTTTGAATAAACATGGGCATGTGGTTTAGTTGATCCACCACCAGGTCCTCGGCAACAATGGCATCTACTTCCAAGTCCTGGTAATGAAAATCATACACAGAATCCACCTGCCTCTTGGACCGCCGCTGAGGCGACAAGTCCTCCTCCAGCTGGCGGATCTGCTGGAGCAGCTCGTTCAGATCCAGCGTAGCATCTGCGCCCGTCCAGGGAACTTCATTTACCAGGAGCTCCTCGATGTAACCGCCTCCGCTGATCACGAGATTTGCGGTAACCTCGTCGTAAACCAACTGATCCTCGACATTGAGCTGCTGAGCCAGGAGAATAAGCTTGTCCTGTTCAGCCACCCACTCCTGCATGAACTGGTGGATCTCCTGGAGGTCCTGGCTCTCCGAGTTTCTGGCCAGCAGCTGGGTTTCCAGGCGAAAGAGGCTCGAAGGGCTGTGTTTTCTGGGAACTAGAACCAGAGGCGGTTGGTCCAGTTGCCGGAGGAGAGCGGCTCCCTGGATGCCCGTATCCTGTACCTGATCCAGCATGCAATTAGCACCATAAGTGGCACCACACGGCGGTGGCAGACCTGCTTCGAAGGCCTCCCCATTCCAAACCAGAACCTCCAACACCAAAAGGGAGTGCGGCTCAAATAAAACTCGGTGTTGGACAAGCAGGAGGAGATCATCCCGGTAGCTGCGTACAGGGACAGGCAGAAAGCTCTCAACGAAACCAAAATTCTGGCCAAGAATGGTGCGAGGGACTAGCTGGCCCTGCAGGTAGACCAGGACACGTGGCTTCTGGCCACCCAAAGTCAGGTAACTACGTCCTCCCATTTGAAAAGCCGTGATTCCCGTAACCTGGGGAGAATCCACGCGCTGACGCAGCTCCCCACCCGATCCCCTCCAGGCGTAGATCAGAGTCTCATTGGTCTGACCCACGGCCAGGAGGAGCTCCCTTCCTGCGTCCAAGACAGCCAGGTCTGAGATGACATCCGAAAGTTGCAACCGCTGGGCAATCCAGAACTCCTTCGTTTCCAGGTCGTAGGCATAGATGCTGAGGATTGGGCCGCCCACCAGGGCCAGGTACTCCCTGCCATCCAGGTGGAAGGAGCTCATCTTGGTCACCTCCGCACCTAAGGGCCACTGCCAGAGCGGGACGAGCCCCTGGCCAGGCTCCACGAGCAGCCAGATAAGTTGATCCTGACAGCTTATGACCAGAATTCCCTCCTGAATGTGCTTTACCGTGCTCCAGCGCTCTACACCCAGCAGGGAAGACACGTTTGCAGGAAACCCATAGCTCTGGAGAAGCCCAAAGTCCCTGGAGAGGACCAGGAAACCGGAACCCATCTGCAGTCCGATCAGGTAAGCACTTCCGTTCGTCTGCAAAGTCACCCACCGATCCACGTTGGATGGCAGCGAAGCGTTGAACATCTCCTCGATCCTGGACAGGATTAGCATGTCCCTGGTGCGGCGCTTGGACAGCTCCAGGCGCTGAAGTTGTTCCAGATCGATGTCCGACTGGGAGTTGGCTTCCACAACATTCGGCTGAAGATTCTCGTCCACGACAGCCGCTCCCAGGACCTCCTGTCGGTTAGGATGGGACTGGCTCTTGTCCTTGAGCTCCGCCTGTAGCTGTAGCACTTCCTGGGTGTGTCCTTGGTGCTGAACTGCCTGCTGGATTTCGTGGCGCATGGCCGCGGCGCTTCTCAAGGAGGCATCATTGACTACCACTGGGGATGTCCTGGGAAGAGGCGGTCCTCCATCATGCTGGGTCCACGAAGGTGCCACCACCACACCCTCCTGGGAGGAAATAGTTAAAATTAACTAGAAAATCAAAAAAAGGCGAAATAACCCACAGGTACTCCATCGTTTTCCTCCAAAGCTTTATTAAGTTCGCTTCGCAGTTTGGCTATCTCCGCCTTCTGGGACGCGGAGGGACCCTGGGAGAAGCCACTGACCACCAGTCCTGCCCACAGCAGGAGCTTCAGGGTCAGCATTTTACAAAACACCGAAAAACAACTCACAAAAAACAAGAAATAACACGTGAGATTTAAGCTTTTAAATAAATTACCGTTGTTTTTATCGTTGCCAGATCAAGGAAAAAAGCTGTAAGCTGCATATTCAACAGATTTATATCTTTTTTTTAAGTTCTTTTAAAAAAAAACCAAGCCCAAAACTAAATAAAATCGAAATTAAATCGTATAAAACCAAAAAAAAATGGCAGTAAGTTTTTAATCATTTAAATTTTAGCTTACTTTTCAGTTTAGACAATTAGAAGTTTTTATGTTTAAAGATTAAGGGTTTAGAAGATAATTATAACAGTTTCTAAGTCTAAGACTCTTTCTGCAACATAAGAACAACCCCGTATTCCCCTTTTTTCAATAAAAATTTACCATCCCTTGGATTCCTGGCTCAATTGATTATTTATGACCAAATTGCATGTCAAGAATGCATTAGGAAGCTACTCTCCCAAATGACATTATTATTAAGTGGAGACTGATCAATTTCAGTTCTGGATGGGCAAATAAACAACTAAATGAATATGTATACCCAAAAATGAAGAAGTTTATGTTATAAAAAGTGGAAGCAATAACAGAATTTTGAATTGCGCGCCATTTATCGGTGCTGCCAATAAAAAAAAATTTTAAAGATGTTTTCGAAAATAGTATTGTTTTTCTAAAAATGTATATGAATATATAAAAACAAAGCATTAAAATTGCTTGTATTATAATAAAGATGTATCTTTTATATAGACCGATCGAAAATCGAAATAAACGATAAGAAAACTATCGATGTTTGTCCATCTCTAAGGAGAGGAGAGAGAGCAAACCGTTTAAAAGACTTACCCTATCAAACAAGTTTTTTTTCGAAAAATAGCCTTTGCCAAGTGAACATGCTGCCGGTTTTTCGAATAATAAAGCGGACTTTTTGAATAACCCCGTCGTTATCGTCGGAAAAGTGCGAGTCCTTGCAAGGATTGGAGAATCGCTCTCCCAGAAAATGCGAAAGCGCGTCTACCACCTCCAATAACTGTTTTTTTTTTTACCGCCCTCGCCCGCTTCGGATTGCCTTGCAAGTGTTAAAAGATCAAAACAATGGATAAATAATATAAAACTTGAATAAAGGATAACCGGGGGTTAATAATAGAAGTGTTTTTTTGTGAATACAGAACCCAGTTTTTATTTAAATCGCGAGAAAGTCGAAGAAAGGACACTAGTCCTTAAACCTAAAAGTGCAATAACAAAAAATTTGCATTCGTTAAATAATAGTTTAATTTTGATCTAAAAAAAGTGATTTATTTAGCAAGAAACATCAACATTCACATATTGTCAAGAAGTGGACAGCAAAAGGGAGAGCCAAAAAGTGAGTCCTGCAGGATAACGGTAGTTGCACCCCTGAAATAGTTGTTTGTTTTTGTTGTTGTTGTTTGTGTGCTGTTTTTGTAGCTGTTTTTTTTTTTTTGTTTTTTTGGCCATTCACTTTTTTGGGCGTGTGCCAAAAAATCTCCAACACCCGGTTAAAGACGAGTCCTGCCAGGACGAAGAGAGAACGAGAGTCTAAGCATGGAGCAGGGAGGGAGGAGAGTGTGTATTTCCAAGGGGGATGCATTTTTCACCGTTCACCGTTAATCGCAGTGTTGTTTTTGTTGTTTGCAATTATTGATACCCTCAGATTGTGCTTCTTCTTATCACTGTTATCGCTGCAGCTCCTGTTTATCATCTTCCATCTCTTTTCGTTGCGTTGAAAAATCAATAAAACCTCCCGAGTGCGTGGTGTGTGTGTGTGTGTGTGGTGCGTGCTCTGTGTGCGTGTGTGGGTTTGCAGCAGCCGGCAGCAACAGCAGACTCTCTTTTATAGACGCTCCACTCTCTCTCACAAGCTTGCCAATACTGCAGGAGCCAGGGGGAGGGGGCGGGGGGATTGGGGGGAGAGAGCTCCAAAAAATATTTGCGTGAGCGAGAAAAAAAGGTTCTCAGCGTAGATAATCTCGCGTGTTTAATTAGTTTAAAACGCGCTAATGAAACGCTGCTAATGATAAGGTTTTAGGTTTTAGTTATTGCACCCACCCCCTTAACCCACCACTCCCCGAAATTGGCCAAGAAGTCACTGCAAAACCCAGAGGATGCTGTGCGGAGGGGTTGAGACAGAGATGGCTATTGCATAACTCCGAATTCTTAATCTTTTTATGGCTTTTTGCTGTTTTTGTTTTGCTTTGCTTCTTCGTTCCGCTTGACTTGATTCCTTTTCCTGCATTCCCTTTTTTTTTTTCGATTTTTTTTTTGATAATGATTCACGTTTTGTCATAAGCGTGACTCACGGCCATGACCCTTGCCTCGTGCCGCCCACTACTCCTCCCTTTACTTTTCGTTTTAAGTGCGTCCTTGAGATAAAAATCTCTCGAGTGGGGCGTCAGAAAAGGACGAAGCATGGAGAGGGAGATGGGGATGGGGAGTTTTTTGTTTTTCAGGAGCCTTGGCGCCTATGCCGTCACTTTGGGGCGTGGCTGGTGATGAGGACTCAAGCGATGAGCTCACAGGGCAACCAACTTTGAAGCAAGTCTCCCGGGAGACTCTTAAGTCGAAAGCGGAGGCGGAAACGAGGAGTGGAAGCAGAAGCAGAAGCCGCAGAAGACTTGACATTGAACTCGTTCTTCCGAAGAAGAATTGGGGACAACTCTTCACTCCTTGAAGATAGTCTTGGTGGAGTCTTAAGAGGATTACTCCTTCCTCCTTCTGGAGATTCACCGCCTACCCAAAAAAAAAAAAAAAAGAAGAAAAGGAAATCCCAACAAAAGACCTCAGAACCAACCTCGGATCCAGATCCAGATCCAGATCGAGGAGAGGAGAAGACAGAGGAGAAGGAGGAGAAAAACAACAAAAAACTACGAAAAAAAAGGGAACCAGAAGTCGCTGCCCTTTTTGGGGGCTGCGCCTGCGCATAAAATTCCGCGTCCTTTCCTGTTTCTTTCTGCTTTTTTTTTGTTGGTTTTTTTTTTTCTGCCAAAGGCGGCGCGTGCGTCACGTTACGCTCTGCTGGGGGCGTGGTGCACGTCCAATTCCAAGCAAAAAGCAAAAGCAAACGATTTTATTTATTAAATTGCGATTTTGAGGTGCTTGGTTTATGGGTTTGTTGACAACAAACAAACAAACAAAAAAACAAAAAATTGCAATTCCCAGCGAAGATTCCCGCGAATCCAGAGCTCGGAAATCGGTGGAGTCGTCTTTAGCCGCGAATGGCACTGAAAGAAAAATCTAGAATGTAAATATTTATAAAGGGAAATGGAAAGAAGAAATTAGAACCCAGTCTTGGCTCTGTTTTTTTTATGGAATTCCCCTGCTGCTGCTGCTGCTGCTGCTGACTTTGCCAAAAAAGTGAGAACTTTGAGAATAGAAACCGAAAGATAAATAATTGTGATCTTTGGAACCGTTTTGTTATGGTTTCTTTCAGAGCTTTTGTTCCGCTTTTGGGTGCTGGGTTCCAAGTTCTTTGGGTTCTATTGGATTCTTTCCAAACATCGAACCAAATTAGCATTAATGGAGCTGCCGCGGAGACCAATTAAACTTTTTTGCTTTGCCTAACGGTGGCCGCTTCTCAATTCATAAAGTTTATTGCTCCAAATCGGCGAAATCTGCGATAAAAAGAGACATTTTTGATGGGGGCTCTACATGGGATGGCTTAGAATTAAGATACATGCTCGTAGATGTTATAGATTTATTGATATTTATGCAAATTTCGCGACCCTAGAACCCTTTAGAGTTTCTTTTCGCTTCGCAAAAAAAAAAACTGCGTTAGGGTGAAGCCCTATGACGACCGACTAGCCCAGACACCCAGACAGCCAGACAGCCAGTCTGCGGGAAAGCAGATACAATACAGACATGCAAATCCACACACAGATACTCTATACTCTCACACATACCGACCCCTCTCACAGATACTCGACTTTATGGTAGAGACGACAGACAATTTGATGCTGCTTTTTGTCTCAATTAATTTGATGATTTTTTCAATTGAAAAATAGACAAAACAGATTTTTATTAATGGCGCACTTTTCTCGCTCGGTTTTTGTGCGGTTTTTGTGCGGTTGTTGCGGTATCTAAAAGATACTTTACCGTACAAGATACTTAGATACTTTATCTGTAAATCAAACAACAAATTAAGAAATTAAGAAAATTAAGAAATAAAAATTTCAACATTTTTCTGGATCGTTGAAAGATTTGTCACAATTTTTCGGAGATTATTTATAGATTCTCTCCTTGATGATATATGGAATCAGAAAATGTTGCTGCCACCAAAAGTGGCACAAAAGTGGAGAGGCATTTAAAGTGCAATCGATACGAATTCCCATTTCCAACTTCCACTTTCCGCTTCCAATCTCGAGTGGCAGAAGGCACAAGGCAGAAGCAGGAAGCGAACCAAAAATATAAATCGCAGCCATATGTGGGTTGTGGCAGGGTCTCCCTATACGAGAAGGGGCAAGCAAGATTCTCGTTGTTCTCGTTCTTGTTTCTCGTTCAGAGTCCCTCCTCTCCACTGCAGAGACTCCCGATACTTCCAGCGACTCCTTCTGAGACAGAACATTGCCCATTAAATTATTGCCACGATCTATTAGCAGTCGAGGAGGGCTTGTGGCATGGTCGGGGCAAGCATGCTGCAACTAAAAATAGCCTTGAATTCCCATATCCCCATATGTTCTGGAAGAGAATCTCGATCGGCGTCTGGCGTTGAAAGGCCAAGCGCCAGGAAACAATACACAAAATTAAATAAAAAACAAAAATAAACAATTTCCGATCAATTTCGAATCAATTTCGGATCAATTTCGATGCCACATCCTCACGATCTTTTGATTGATTGAAAGGGAAAGCTGAAACCTTGACATGCAAATTGCAAAAAAAAAAAGATTAATGGGAATTATTAATTATAAAAAAAAGTATCTCAAAAAGAAGAGTTTTCTGCTGTTTTTTCTCTGCATTTTTCTTGCCAACTTTATCGGATTTTGCAAATATTTTTGTTTATTTTGTATCTTGTATCTAATCTAATCGCGAGGCAAATGTTTGAGCTTCCAACAACCCAAGAGATGTCGCTTTTTGCGTTGCTGCATTTGCAGGACTCCCTACATGTGGGTAGGGCCACGCCCTCTGTCATTGACACCAACGCCAGGACCAGCTTCAAACTTCAAACACGGAAAGCAAGCCCAATGACCTTTCCACAAGGGGTTGAAGCATTTGCTGCAACGGGGGGAAAGGCAGGGTGCAAGGCAGGGGAAAGCAGAGTACCAGGGAGCTGCCGGGAGGGATGCATCTGGCCAGATGCGGGTCATCCAGGGTCAATGTCTGTGCATTGGAAAGACATCAAGCAAATGTTTTGACAACTTTACAAGCAAAACAGACAGTAGTAAAAGGCTAAGAAGGATTTAAGGCAAGAATATATTAAAAATATTACCCAAAAATATTGAAAATATACTAAAAATACAGAAAATACTGAAAGATTTGGAATAAAAAAAAAAAGAGTTCCCAAACAGAAAAAGAATATTTTTTCAAGGCTTTTGTTGAATAAAATCAAAGAAAATGATTTACTTTTAAAGGAAATATTTAGAATTAAGAAGTAATTATCTATATAACTTAGGATTAGTCTTTCTTATCCAATACCCACTGTAAAACTTCTTTAATTTTAACCAAAAATGATCATCCTATAGGGGAGGGCTGTGAGATGAGAAACAAAAAATGCCAGACATGGATTTACGATTATATATTTTTTTGGGGATAGGCTGGCACCCAAGACTTACATCCACCTCCCAATCCCTCTCCCTGCAATCCCCTCTCCCCTAAGAACCCTCGTTTTCTAAAAACAAACTACGACCCTGTGCGTTTTTTTTTTTCCAATTCTCCGCTTCAATTGAATCGCCACTGATTGAACTAGATGTTTCGCTATTTGCTGCCAGAGTTTGTGTTGCTTTTTGTACTTTATCATGAGAGGGCTTTTGTTTGGGGTCTTTGGATACTGCGGATGCCCCGGGGCACTTTCTTTCCGCGGGGCAGACCTCGCACCAGAGGCAGATCGTCACCAGACTTGAAGCTAAATGGATTGAGAGACTCTTAGCTCTTGCCCCGATAAGTGGCAACAAAGTGGAGGCCAAGTGGATGGGTTTTTGGCCAAAGACTAATAGCGTTCTTTTTCGCTTCTTCCACAGCTCGAAGCGAGACGAAGCTCCAGCTGGAAGCTCCCTCAACCAAGTTAACAATCGAAACTGCCAATGAAGGACGACTCATAACTCATCGCAACGAACGACGAACGAAGGTAAGTCGAGCTGTCTAGAACATGAAAATTTATTAACAATCAACTAAAGGGGGATGGGGATGGGGAGCGGGTAGGGGGGGTGAAAGCCGATGAGGCATGCAACAAAACAGGGAGTCAAGGAAGGAAACACAGTGTCCTTAAAAAGGTGTCCTGGTGGCACATTCAAATCGGAATAAAAAGGGTGAACAATATGCGAATGGTTGCAAATTTCTGCTGATTTTAAGGGGTTGCCTCTAAAAGTGGGGGGATCTCCTAAGGGGTGACTCTAAAAGGGAAGATTCCTTAGAAAGATTTCTTAGAAAGATTCCTTAGCAAGCAGTACAGAGAGAACAATAATTGGAGACAGAACTGCTTGCTTAAGAAGCGCCTAAAAGTGGGGAATGACTTTTTTTTTTTTTGGGGAAAATAATAGGGAAACCATAAAGGTTTTTGTTTAATTTAAAACTTGTTTTTTTTAGTATTTTTGTACTTAATTAAATATTAATTACGTTAAATGGAAACTAAGGAACTGAATCCTCTTTAAAAGCTTCCAAAAATTATCGTTTAATTTATATTTCTTTAAAGAATCCATTTTTTCTTCAACTTTAATACCTTTTTTTAGACATAATGTTGGGGAAACAATGATGTTTTTTATATAATTTTAAGCTTAATTTGTATTTCTTCGAAGAATCATCGTTTTTCAACTTTAATTTCCTTAAAATATTAGCTCGTGTGTGTTTTTTTTTTGAAGAGGAAACCCTTGATTTTCCGCTTGTGTAGGATGCGGAGGAGACTTTTCTGTCTGTCTGTCTAGCAATCCTTGTGCTTCCTTGTTCTGTCCTGCCTTCCCTGTCTCCTCCCCATTAACCGCTTAACAAGCACGAAAAAGGAGCGAAAAACGACGCTTGGAAAAGGACGAGGGAGCAGAGAAAGCCTGAAAGCTCTCAAGTGAAGCTGATGAAGTGTCTGCCTGTCTTACCCCTTTCTTTCCCTGCTTTCCTTTCTACTTTTCTACTTTCTCATCCCCTGTCTTACTTACCCTTTTCTTACCCCTTTCTTATCCCCTTTCTTTCGTCCCTTCTTATCCCCTTTCTTTAGTCCCTTCTTATCCCCTTTCTTTCGTCCCTTCTTTTCCCCCTTTCTCTGCTTTCTTTAACTGTCTCCTTGCGTTTCAAGTTCGCATTTCGAGTGCATTTTCCACACCCCTAAAAGCAGGCTTTAAAGATTTTCAAATGGCTTTAGGCCACTGTGGAGGTTGGTGTTCCTCACACACCACTCGCAGCCAGTGATGCTCTGGATTCTGCGGATCTGGCTGTCACACACCAAGCCCCAAATAGGAGCTATGACAGTAGCCAGTAGTGCTTTGACGCCGCGGCCCGTATGCGTATTCTTAATTCGAGAAGGTGAGCCGGCGGTTGAGTATGACTTCCAGGTATTTGGCTGAGTCAACCTGTTCCACAGGGATGTCGTCAACAAACATTCGTGGACTTGTTGCCAGAATCTTTTCAGAAACATAAATATATCTGCATACATAGAGAATCGATATACAAATCGTTTAAGGTATCCCGCTTTGGAATTAGTTGAAAATTGTCAAAGATATACCCTTCGCAGGGGGCAATAGTGTCCTTCCCATGGATTTTTAAACATTTTTAAAGGAAATCCATCCGATTTTTTTCAATCTTGTAATATACTTGAGAGGATCTTGAACTCCTTATTCCGGAATCCGGAATGGTACTTTGTTTTCGCGATCGGTTGCGAAAGGGCTTAGATATTTGATTTTTGGCCAAAAATCCATGTAAAATTGGCCAATTTATTTTTCCAATTTCTAGTTTTGACCAAGATATGGAAATTATACTTAAGTTTGGAAATCCTACGAAAAATTACCGTTGGGGCCTTCAAATGTTATCCCCAAGTGTTATAATTCTCAACCAGTTCTGATACGGGGTTTACCTATAAATAGAAGGTCGCTTCTTGGGAAAAATTTTTCAAGGGATATTTTTTTTTTTTGTTTTTTTTATTACTATTATTAAATAAGCTATAAATTTAATCCCCCCCAAGTTATAATTCTCAACCTTTTGTGGTACGTGGTTTACCTATAAATAGAAGGTCGCTTCTTGGGAAAAATTTTTCAAGTGATAGTGAAGTGTTTTTTTTTTTTGTTTTTTTTATTACTATTATTAAATAAGCTAAACATAAACGATTAATAAACTAAACTGCATGAAGGTCTTAGCTGCTTTTCCAC
Source organism: Drosophila vallismaia (assembly GCA_035047325.1). NCBI lineage: Eukaryota > Metazoa > Arthropoda > Insecta > Diptera > Drosophilidae > Drosophila > Drosophila vallismaia. Next base: position 4,365,861 of record JAWNPU010000025.1, on the reverse strand, counting down.
ACCCCCAAAAAGCAGGCTTTAAAGATTTTCAAATGGCTTGGCTTTCTCCCCCACAAATATGCCATAATTTCTATAGTTTTTTCTCACTGTATGAGAGCGGGGGCGAGGACAGGGGCCAGCCCCCACTTTAATCGATTGATTAGCATCTGCATACTAATAGATACTAATTTCGGAACCAAAGACATTATCTTAAATGCTGATCAGCGATGGAATCCATGAATCTGTGAATCTGTGAATCTTTGGGCTTTTTTTTTTTGGGATATTGTTTTAGCGAAAGTTCTGCTTAAAAGGTGAGTTAATGTTTTGGTTTTAATAAAGAATAAAAAAAAATTCCCATTATGGTTTGCTCTGGCTTGGATAAATATCATAATTTATGGGGCAATGTTTGGAAATTAATGAGAACATGTTTTTTGTGGCTTCCAAAAACAACCAAAAACAACAAAATGAGGATCACAGGAATCGCAATCTCTGTGTCGCAATCGCAATCGCAATTGGCGCAAAACAACGCACTGCGCCGCAAATGCCGCAAAGTTCATCGGAGGCGACACACAAAAGCGACTCTTGCCACACATTCGCTTGTTAGCTTACCCATTTTTTATCTTCATTTTTTTGCATCGTTTTGCGTAACCCGTTCCTGCTCCTGACAGTCTGTGTTTGTCCCGAAAAAACAAAAAAAACACGTTCTTGCTCCCGTCGCTTGTTGCCAAAGATGCAACTGCCGAAATGCTGCAACAGAAGCGGCAGCAACGTTTTGTGGCGGGATGAGGGAGGAGGAGGAGACAACCGCAAGCCAAACAACCGTTCAACGTGGTCGTGGCCGCCGGTACAGGTCGGAAATGTGTCAACAATGAACTGGACATGGAACTGGACATGGAACTGGACATGGAACTGGACATGGAACTGGACAGGGTACTGGACAGGGTACTGGATATTGAACTGGAGATGGAACTTCAGATTGTACAACATTTTCCACAAAAAGTACTTTATTTTGTCTCAAATTTTTTTATATAAAACCACGCCCCCGCTTCTATATCGCGGCAGAGCCTACCCTCAAGGTTTATAAATATTTTGTTCATAAATATTTAAAGCAAATATATTTCTTTGTCTGGCATTTGGCGGCAATCAAGGCTTGTTGGCTTGCTGACTTGCTGGCTTTTAATTAGAAGCGGGATTTAAATGAGTTTAGGAGGAAGAAGATAGAAGAGAGGGCAGCACCGTGGGGCAGGATCGTGGGTGTTTCTTCAACGGCTTAATTGCAATCATCTGGGATTAGGCCACTTGGTGTTGTGACTTGAAACTTGGAACTTTGAGACTTGCTAATTAGCAGAGTTTTGATTTTGTTTCGCGCTGTATTTGGACATCATTAGAAGAGTAGGTGGTTTTCGGTTTTTTTTTTTTTTTTTAGAAAGCATAGCCCAGTGCTAGGTCCAAGACCAAACCCGTGCTGTAGGTCAAGGCTGGGCGCGGCGGCTACCTGTACGTGACGTCTGCCCAGACGCTGCACTTACTCACCTTCCCAACCACATAACTTTCAGGTGAAAGCCCGGGCCGGGACAAGCCAAGTCCGCATACTATATCGTAGAGTTAAAGATCTGAAGAAATAAAAGACAAGACTGATTTGATTTGTGGCCGGGCACCGCCCTCACCCTCGCCCTCGCCCTTAGAAATCATTCACTTGAGGGGAAAAAAATGCAATCTCAGCACGTAGACGAGAAACAGAAATAAATAATTCGCTTGCATCTTGGTAGAGAGGAGTTCTACGAATTATCTAGAAAGGCCTGGGAAATATTTGTTGGGTAACTAATCCGGCAAAACCTCCCCCACCCAAGAGCTTTCTCCATTAAAAAAAAAAACTTGACCAACAATTGCTTCTCGTTCGTCGTTTAACAAATTAATTGTTACGCTTTTTAAATGTTAATCAAAACACACACACACAAGCCACGAAAAAACCGCGATCCGCGGACGCCTTTGAACGTTATTTACGATCATCTTAACTTTATTATAATTCAAATTTTATTTCCCTTAAAGCACCGGCAGCGCTGGTGTTTGCCAAAAAAAATAAAAAATAAATAAATAACGAACAAAATCGACGAAAAAAAAAAAAGGAAGAAAATTAATTGATGGGAATTTCTTTTTAGTCTTTGGATGGAGATGGCTTGGAGATGGCTTGGAGATGGCTTGGAGATGGCTTGGAGATGGCTTGGAGATGGCTTGGAGATGCGATGCTGCTGGTCTTTCCTCGTTTTACATATTCAAATAGAAATCGAAAGCGTTTGATTTTGTTTTCTTTCTTTTTTTTTTTTATCTCGAAGAGACTCTGCTTCGGATGGCTTCTAATTTGCTGCAGAAGAAACAATGGATCGCACGGGGTCTTCCTCAGCTTTTGTCTCGTGTTTTTTTTTGATACGGATTACGTAAAAAAGCTGAAGAAGATCAAAAAGAAATTAAATCGAGGTTCAGGGCAGGTTTAGCATCTGCTTTTTGTTTCTTTTAGCAAAAAAAATTAAGTAATCGATAGATGAGCAAAGTTTGGCAAAGTTTTAGTCACCAAATCACAAAATTAATCCGTGTTTTGACAACTGTTTTTTTTTTTTCTGATTCTCTGTGGCATTGAAGTGGCCATTAAAACAGATTGTTATTTTTCCCACCTGGAGGTAGCCCTACAGCTGCTCATCCCGCATTGACACATTTTCTGATGGCCCCAAAAACAGCAATCAACAATAACAATTACAAACCCGAACAACTCTGTAAAAAAAACTGAAATGATTACCCAAAAAAGATCAACTACAGGCTGTAATGTTATGACTTTGTTGTAGACATTTCACGCACTCACGTTTTTTAATGCAATCCCTCCATCCATCCCCTGCCATCGGTTTTTTTTTATTTTTTTTTTATTTACAATGAAAAACCGCAGTGCCCCAGCCCCATACCCCATGCCTCATGCCCCATCTTGTGCCTTTTTTTTTATGACCGCAAACAGCAACAAAAATTATAGAAAAATAAATTTTTTTAGTCCCTATCCGATTTCAAATCTTAATTCAACTTTCAAATAAAAATCTGTCCAAGGGCCCGCCCGGTCCTAGGACTCGTCTTCTAATGCATTTAATGACTCATTTAATGGGATTTCTGGCTCCTGCTAAGGGTCGCTGGCTTTTAAGAGAGCATTAATTTTTTCTGCAACCAGAGCTGAGCCCTAAAAATATATAAAAAAAACCGAATAGTCGCAAATATAATTTTATTTTTTTTTTTATTTTGATTTGTGAGTCATTCAACTTGGCAGAAACTTTCAAAGCGAAGATGGCGAAGAGACTTTCTTTCAAAAATTTGAAATACTCTTCGTACACCACCGCCCATCGGCCCTCTTTTAGGGTGGGTGAAACCGATATTAGCTGATCGGAATCGTTAATTAAGGCATACGGAGACATATGCTAATGTCGGGTCTCCCCCTCTGTCCACCAGACCACCACCCATCGTGGCCGAAAGCCAACGAGTCGCAGAGCCAAACCAACCAAAAGAGACAAAAAGCCGTAAGCCATAGCCGGAAAGAGCCACAAATGACGGATGTACGAGTCGTTAAATAGAGGAGGAGGAGGAGGATGAGGATGAGGAGGGGAGGCGAAAAAAATCATAAATAATTATAATCAAGGGGTGGAGTGGCCAATAATTATTGGCAGACTTTGCAGTTGGAGAGACTTTCTTGAGTTTTTACATTAGAATTAACTTTCCAAATGGAAAATACAAGAAGCTGCTTAAGAGAAATATTTATTTTTAAAAGAAAAAGAAATAATTTCAACAGAAAAAGAAATAATTTTAACGAAAAAAGATTAATTTAAACGAAAAATGAAATAATTTTAACGAAAAAAGAATCATTTTAAAGAAAAAAAGAATCATTTTAACGAAAAAAGAATAATTTTAAAGAAAAAATAATAGCTTTAACGAAAAAAGAAATAATTTTTACAGAAAAAAGAAATAATTTTAACAAAAAAAGAGTATATTTTAACAAAAAAAGAATTATTTTAAAGAAAAAAGGAATAATTTTAACGAAAAAAGAATAATTTTAACGAAAAAAGAATAATTTTTACGAAAAAAGAATAATTTTAAAGAATAAACAATAATTTTTAACGAAAAAAGAAATAATTTTAAAGAAAAAAACAATAATTTTTAACGAAAAAAGAATATATTTAAACTAAAAAAAGAATAATTTAAACGCAAAATATTAATTTAATAAAAAAAAAAAAGAAATTTACTTTTAAAAACAAACTAAAAACGAGAAAAAAAAACACGAAAAAATAGGTACTTTTTTTTTGGTAAAATTTCTTACCAAAATTTCTTTCCTACCCAGCAAGTTCGTTGCCTGAGTCTTTCGTTTTTTTCGGGCAAGAGAACGCGCATGCAGATTAGCAGCTCGAGAGTCGTCGTTGTCGTCGTCCGTCTGGGGACGCCCTTCACATTATGCCAGTCAGGTGCGTTCCGAGCACCATTTCGAGGCGATTCCTTGCCGCCAAGAATATCAAGAAGGTCGCACCGCCATCGCCCAGGCTTTCGAGTGAAATTGAAAACAAAAATTTAATAATAAACAGAAACAAATTGAAATGCAAAAGAAAACAGAAGCTGTTGCTTGTTGACAAAATTTCACTTTCAACCAGAGAGCAACCTTTTTTTTCCGAGATTTCTCAAGATAGGCTTTCGAGGAGGAGGAGGAGCAGCAAAGCCAATCTAATTAGACGCAGACTTGGTTGGGATGGGTTCTCTCTCTTTCTCTCTGGATCCTCACGTTTCCTTGGACCATCCGTGAAAAGCTGCTAATGGGAAATTATCTATGTCTGGGCACCGCATAATGGCCGGGTAATTGCGATCGATGCGGGATGAGTTGGCGGGAAATCCTACCAGATTGCATTAATCGATGGGAGCCACTTTGAAAGCCCTCTGACTATGACTATGACGGATTCCAAACTAATATGCACTTGTCTTTTCTTTTCTTTCTTTCTTTCCAGCCAAAGACGCCAAAGACGCCAAAGACTGAGACGAACCGAAGCGAGAAATTAAGAGGTAAGTAAAAAAAAAAAAAAGCATCAGGGTTCGTTGGCCAAGTTAACAGAAGCCACTCGAAGGTACTCTAACGGATGCCCAAACCTTAACCAGAATGATCGAAAGTAACAAATTGATTTGTAAAGCCAAGAAATTGTCGAAAAACTTCTTTAAATACTATTCTTCTGGCCAATGACAGCTTCGAGTCAAAACTCAACCGAATGACCATCAATTTTTTTTTTTTTTGGCATTTTTGGCCAATAATTCCAACAAGGACCGTTACATAAAAAAAAAAAAAACGCGGCAAAAACTTTGTCGAGTCTTACCATGATATTTGATTTTTGTTGCAGAAAAAAAACATAAAACAAACTCTATTTGTGACGACCTTAAATTGTTTTTGACTTTGACTCGAAGCCCCCATGTGTGTAGGTTGTTGTTTTTTTTTCTACTTTTTTGTATAAAAAATATATATAAAAAAAAAAAAAACTTATTATTGTACAATTGTCGGATGGTTGTGGTTGATTCGCCAGAGCTAATTAAGTCGTTCGTTCGATTCGTTTGTTAGGGGGGTGGGGTGGGGATTATTTAAGTCATGCTTAATACTAATACGGCTATTACACTAAACTTGGGCAGTTTTCCTTTCTATTTTTTCTGCCTTTTTTTTTTGCACACTCTGCTGGTTTTGCCTATTTAGCTTATTTAAATCAAATGTCTGCCAACTACCAGCGGACTGCAATCATTTTACAATGTATGCGGTTTTTATTTTTATGTAATCGCTTTGATATGGCAAAATCTATTTGAATTCGATTCGAAAAGTACGAGTACTCACTCGTGTATCGTATGTAATTTAATAAAAAACGGTGTAAAACAATGGAAAATTAGCTAGGACTAATGTGATACCCGGTAGTGCGCAGGGGAGAGACTCTAGAAGCATGTGATAGTCGGTACTTCTTTAAAAAAAACACTCTAGGACCATGTAATACCTGGTACTTCTCAGGGAAAACAGTTTAGATCCATGTGAAAGTCTCTAGAAGTATGTAATAGCTCTTATAACTCTATGATACCCGGTACTTGTTAGAGAAAACACTCTAGAATCATGTAATACCAGGTACTTCTCAGGGGGAAACACTCTATAACACTCTAGAACCATGGTACACCCCGTACTTTTCATGGGAAACACTCTAGAACCGTGTGATACCTGGTACTTCTCAGGGGAAACACTCTAGAACCGTGTGATATCTGGTACTTCTCAGGGAAATGGCTCTAGGACCATGTGATATCCGGTACTTCTCCGGAGAAAGGCTCTAAAAGCATGTATTACCTGGTACTTCCCTGAGGGAACAACCTAGGAGTGTGTAATACCAGGTACTTCTCAGGGGGAAACACTCTATGACACTCTAGGACCATGGTATACCCCGTACTTTTCATGGGAAACACTTAAAGACCATATGATACCCGATACTTTTCAGGGGAAACACTCTAGAACCATGTGATATCTGGTACTTCTCAGGGAAATGACTCTAGGACCATGTGATATCCGGTACTTCTCCGGAGAAAGACTCTAAAAGCATGTAATACCTGGTACTTCCCTGGGGGAACAACCTAGGAGTGTGTAATACCAGGTACTTCTCAGGGGGAAACACTCTATGACACTCTAGGACCATGGTATACCCCGTACTTCTCATGGAAAACACTTAAAGACCATATGATACCCGGTACTTCTTAGGGGAAACACTCTAGAACCATGTGATATCTGGTACTTCTCAGGGAAATGACTCTAGGACCATGTGATATCCGGTACTTCTCCGGAGAAAGACTCTAAAAGCATGTAATTCCTGATACTTCCATGGGGGAACAACCTAGGAGTGTGTAATACCAGGTACTTCTCAGGGGGAAACACTCTATGACACTCTAGGACCATGGTATACCCCGTACTTCTCATGGAAAACACTTAAAGACCATATGATACCCGGTACTTCTTAGGGGAAACACTCTAGAACCATGTGATATCTGGTACTTCTCAGGGAAATGACTCTAGGACCATGTGATATCCGGTACTTCTCCGGAGAAAGACTCTAAAAGCATGTAATTCCTGATACTTCCATGGGGGAACAACCTAGGAGTGTGTAATACCAGGTACTTCTCTGGGGAAACACTTTTAGGAGCATTTCATACCCAGTACGTCTCAAAGTGAAGGTAAAAACCCTTTTCTTTCAAGGGTTCTGTGTCTTACCTTTTAGTTGCGTTTATACTTTAGCCTGTCTAGGCAATACCCGGTACTTCTAGGGGGAGTTGCCCTTTTAAGTATTCTCTTTCTTCGCTTTTTGATTGATTTATCCTTGAACCTGACTAGATAATACCCTAAACTTTTGCAGGGTGAAGGTAGAGTGAGGGTTCTGGGTCTTCCCCTTTAGCTTAGTTTATCCCCCACCCCCGCCTAGGCAATACCCGGTACTCTCCACTATACCCCCACCTCCCTACCAAATTACCTTCCAGTTTTCTAACCCCTAAGGTTCCCCCTTTTGGAAAAGATCAAATGTCACAACACTGAATACATGAAAGCTGCCCTTGTTTCGTTATAAGCCCTTATGGAATGGCAACCGTGCCCCTTTTTGGAGAATGCCAACCCACCACCCAACCACCCAACCACCCAGCCAACTAGCCATCCAACCGCCCACCATATAAAGGTGGCCCCAATCCCGGGGCCAAGGCACAGGCACAGGCAGAGGTAGAGGTAGAAGTGGCCCGAAGAGGACTGGCAGTGGGCCACAGTGGCGTCGACAGCATTAGGCACACCGCTGGCCGGTTTTTCGTGACGCTCTAAGCTCTTAGCGTCTTAGCGTCTTGAGTGCTCTTTTTGGCACCTGTCGCTGCAACTCTGTCTTGGCCAACTTCTTCGGTTCGCGACGTGTTTGCTCGACGACCAACGACCAACGACGACCGAAAGCCGTTGCCGAAGCAAAAACTGAAACCGCTTTTCGCCGTCTTTGCACGTCTTGAGCCGTGTTTTCAGTTTCCAGCGTTCAAAGCGCTGCCAGCCGTCGATAAGAACGGACGCGACTCGCCGAGCGTTCAATTCGAATAAAAATCAAAATCCAAATCGAAATCCAAATCGAAATCGAAATCCAAAACCGAACAAAAAAACACATCTCGAAACGCAAATCTTAAATACGAAAAATTGGAAAACGCGCGCGCGTGTGTTTTCTCTTCATTGGACAAACATTGAAACAACGCAAAGATATATATCCCATAAATATATATATTGTTTTTTTTTTTTATTGATTTTTTTAAAAACATCAACTATCACCGTGTGTGTGTGGTGTGTGTGTGTGTGCGTGTGGTGCGTGATGTGTTCGGTGGTGAGGCTATAGCTATAGTTCTTCGATCTTCTGTTCTATAACATGTCGTCCAAGAACCAAATGAGCGTCTTCATGGAGAAGATCAACACGGTGAGTGGCACTCTCGAGTGGCGATTGAAAACGAATCTGTAGAACACTCCGACTCCGAGGGGTTTCTTCTCTGGGTCTCTGGGTCGTGATCCACATCAGCCACAAAACAGTGCATTTTTTCACACGAATCGGTTTCGGTTAATCTGGCGGCGTTACTAATGTCGTGCAATGGTTGGAAAAAATGCTTGATTTAGACATCTTTTAAAGTTTATACAAAAAACTGATACTTTTTTAACTCTCTTACTTGCTCTAAGAAATCTCTTTTTTTTTGGATATATCTTAGAAAATGTTCTATATTTCTATATTTCTTTATGTATAACCTTTTAGTAACCCTTTAGTTACCTTTAGTTTTGGTTACTTTAAGAGTTGAAATATATATCTTAGCTAACAGATGTAATAACCTTAAAAGAGCTCTAAAATATATATTAGCTGACAGATTTAATAGACAAACTCTAGTTTTTTGTATTACCTAAGAACCTATCTAATAAACTAAGAAAATCTCTAGTTTTCTCATTATATTATGATTATTTTGTGCTTTAAATTGGAATAGTTTCTTATAGGGTTTTCTAAGAAACTCTTTTAGGGTATATATTTTCTATTATTTTTAAGGATTAGCAAGGATTAGAATGATTGGCAGTCTTAGCCAAGGACTAGTAGAGATTAAATTAGAATTACTAGTTACTAGTTATTACCTACTAGCTACTAGTTACTCGTTACTCTTTAGGTTTCCAAAGGTTCTTTCTATGAAGCTCTTAAGGTAAAAATTTTCCATCATTTTGAAAGAATTAGAATAATTAGAAGGATTAGGAAAGGATTAGAAAAGATAAGAATAGAACAATAGAACCAGAAAATTTCCTAATTACCAGTTACTAGTTGTTAGGTACTAGCTATTAGTTATTAGTTATTAGATTCTACTATTTACTCGTTACTCGTTACTCGTTCACGTTCGGTAATTAGTTTCTAATGATGGAATTTGTTTTAAATCCAATATTTCTTTGAAATTTTCTATAAAAACAAGCTAATATTTGTATTTCTTGCAGTAAAAAGTATAAACTTAATATTTATTAAAAGGAAAAGGAAAATATTAAAGGAAACTATTAAAGAAAATAAAATAAAAATACCGATAATACTTGGTATTATTAGTTTTTAGACATTTTTTGTAAAGAGTTTACCTTTTCCTAAGTTTCTAAATAATAGAAATAAGCCAAGTTAAAAGCAAATAATTAACAATTTAAAGAAACCTTAGCCAGGATCTAACCAGGAATTAAAAAAGATAAATTATAGTTTTTGGTTTTTTCTTTGGGCCGTAAAATGGGAAATATAAATGATTTATTAATTTCTGCACTCTAAGCGTTTTCCGCAATTGTTAATTTGGTTTTAGCCATCATATTTTGATGGCTTAAAGAGGGGGTAGGAGGGTTGAGAGACCGACATTGAGGCACAGGTGCAGGCAGGCAGGCAGGCAGGCAGGCAGGAGAGAGTCCGCTCTCACCTGACCAACAAATTAGCGTCATTTGCATTCAAAAGTGTCGCCTGGCCGCTCATAAATAAAATGAAATTGAAATTTTTGCGCCTCAGTTTTTCTTGCCCCAAAACCCCCTTTCCCCCGATACCCCGATACCCCGATCCCCCGATCCCCCTTCTTCGATTCAATCGACGTATTTTTGATTGTAAAGAGAAATGAAAGTGAAATGCGCGCCCCAATGGAAAAAATTAAGTGCCCTCTCTTTTTTTTTTTTTTTTTTGGTTTTTGTAAACCAAGAGGGGGGCGGGGGTACCTCCCCCGGGCCACTAGAGGGGGCCAGCCCCATCTCCCCTCCCTTGATTGAGTGGCCAAGTCTTCAATGAGCTTCAATTGAATGAGCTGACGAAATGGCGCGCACCGCATAGCAAACATTAAACAAATCAAAAAAAAAAAAAGCATCTGAAAAAAAAATAGAAAAACAAACAAGTGGCTGTCGTTGAGGAGGAAAAAAAAGTGCAGCCCGCGCCTCAAGTGTGTGTTTGTGCAACAATAATTAATTACCAATAATTTTTTGGTTGCCTTTTTTTTGTGCGAGTGTAGAAATGGTGATGAGGCTTAGGCAAGACTTGGGGTCAGGGGAAACCCTCTACACCTTATCCTATACCCCCTACACCTTACCCCATACCTCTTACACCTTACCCCATACCTCTTATCTTAAGTCTTACCAATTTCCAATAAAAAAAACAGCAAGCATATCCGTTTACAAGCTTGAATTCCAGTCTTTAAAAATCCTGACTTGGCCCAACACCAGGTCTTAGAGACATTTCTTAACAGATTTTGATTAATTAATGCCAAGAATTCACAAAAATTTTAACAAGAAATAATTAAAAATAGAACAAAATATAAAAAATATAACAAAATATAACAAAATACAACAAAGAGAACTGTCAAGGCTGAATTTTAATGGCATTTATCGCATTTTTTACACCAACTCGAATGACACAACACCTTTTTTTTTGCTTGAATAGCAAATGTCATAATAATGATATATATATCTGTCTATATATCTATCTATATATATCTCATTATATGTAGATATATATATCAGTTATAGATCACTTGTCCTACGCTCTGGTGAACCTGAAACCCGAGGGCAGTCATTCAGACAGAAAACAGAAAACATTTCCTGGCCACTTTCGCTAACTTGACATTCAACGGGCTTGGCCCAGAATATATGTCTATGGAATGTCTAGAGTCTAGCGATAAAAACTCTATTTAATCCTTTCATTAACGGTTTCTGGAGAGGCTTAAACGGGCTTAAATCGATTAACGGCGTTAAGTAGTTCCGTTGTGTGCCAGAATTTTTGGTTTTTTGTAACCAAGCTTTCACCGCTGCATCTTGTCCAGAGTTGCATAATGAATCTGCAATTGCAACTGCAACTGCAACTGAAACTGCAACTGCCACTGCCACTGCTTCTGGCACTGCTTCTGCCTCGTAAACTGGTTCGTCTCGTTGTCTGGTTATTGGTTAAGATATATATTTATGACGTAAGCCGCCGGCGATAGCAGAAACTCCAATTCAAATTCTAAGCCGGACTGACATTGGCCTCGGCCTAACTGGATTCTCAAGAGCAAAGCCAAGTTGTGGTATTTGGGGCGAGATCGCTTCTAAATGCGCCATTTTATTGAGGGAAGGGTGGGATCTGGTAGAATCTCGTAATCCATATCCCCCGGTTAAGCCAAGGTGACTTGGTGGTTCGGTTGGTGGCAAAAACCACATCAAAGGCTTACCCTGATCGCGTTGCACTTCCCGATAACGGATCGATAGCTCTGACCCATATCCATGTGCCGTGTTCGAGGCCTATTCAAGCCTATTCCCACATGACCAAAAAATACTCAAACGACGTTTGGTTTAGGCCAAATACGGAAGCCGTGTAATGCTAATGAATCGAATGACTCGACTCGACCAGCCACATGGCATACATGACCAAAAAAAAAAAAAAAAAAACTTAAAAAAACTAGACTCTGGCTCTCTGGTAATAATTTCCTGTCTTTTGCTGCTGATTTGCATGTGGAAAGTTATGGATCGAATCGTGTTTTTGACTTACTTAATCAAAACTAAAAAAAAACTAAAAACAAAAAAGATACAAAAGTATCCACCTACGACTTTCTTTGGGAGTTTTTCTTTCTTTTTTTTTTTGGTAACTGTAAGCTTTCGTCGCAAAATAAATCTTATCAGTTGGCAAACATAGACTTTTTTCTGGAAAACAAATTACTTTGCGGGGCTTTATCTTATCGGGAATTAAATGTGATCTGTCAGTTGGCCGAGAGATGTGAGAGAAGATGGAAGTCATAAGGCCACCGCCGCGCAAAAATAAGGTAAGGTATGGTTTAAGGTTTAAGATTTAAGATACCAGATTTTAGATACAAGATTCAAGATCTTAGATACAAGATTCTAGTTACCAGATTTAAGAATTCTGTTACCAGATTTTAGATCTTAGATTTCAGATTTTAAATCCATGATTCCAGATTTTAGATTCCAAATAGCAAGATTCCAGATATTAGATACAATATACAAGATTTTAGATACAAGATTCTAGTTACCAGATTTTAGATCTTAGATTCCAGATTTTAGATCTTAGATTCCAGATTCAAGATTCCAGATTTTAGATCCATGATTCCAGATTTTAGATACAAGATTCCAGATTCAAGATTCCAGATATTAGATACAAGATTCAAGATTTTAGATCCAAGATTCAAGATTCCAGATTTTAGATACAAGATTCAAGATTTTAGATAAAAGATTCCAAATATTAGATACAAGATTCCAGATTTTAGATACAAGATTCCAGATTCATGATCTTAGATACCGAAAGTTGAAAGGTCAAGAAGGTAAACTTTCCACACCGAGGCTTCCTTCCTCCTTGCCTTGCCACGGCTTTGGCTTTTGGTTGAAAGATTTCACCCGGCAAACAAAACAAGAAATTGCCAACTTAATTTACGGCCAAAAAAAAAAAAAATGGCCAAAAGAGTTGGAGACCAAGGGGGGAGGGGGAGGGGAGGTGCTATCACGATCTATGGGGCGATCTTCTGCTTTGTTTTTCCTTCAAGGCCCCACCCCCTCGTGCATCGATAAACATTTTCACTTTCGTTTTCTTCTTTTTTTGATTTTTTTTTTTTTTTTTTTTCAATTTGTGTGTTTTGGGGTTTCGCTGCTCCCCCGCCCCGCCTCTCTTAGCCAATAATCACAATAATCATGGTAAGCGGGCAGTCAGTCAGCCAAAACAGGTTGACCAGAGAGCAGAGCCGCCGCTGACCAGAGGTTTCTTGGCCGGATGCCCAGACTCCCTCCCGGCTTGGATTGGATTTTTCGGATGCCAAACGAAAGTGAAAACATTCGCCAAGAAGTCAGACGACGACCAGCCAGCCAGCCAGCCGGCTGTCTTGTCTTGTCTTGTCTTGTCTTGAAAATAAAATACAAAAAATTGAATTTAAATAAATTTCGTATGTTAATTGCAGAGCTCTGTTTCCCATCCATCCATCTATCCATCCTCTCTTGAAAAAAAATCTGAAATCGAAACTCTAAATAATCAAGTTTTTCCTTTGGTTTTCGGTTTTTTTCGGTTTTTTTTTTTTGTTTTTTGGCAAACACCGCCATGGCTTGGCTTACTTGAATTAATGAGGGTCAAGATACTTTTGGAGGTTTTGCTTTCAACTTTTGCTTTCTACCAAAAAAAAAACACCTCAGCGACTTGATCAGTTTTTTTAGTTTTTAGTTATTTTCCGTTTTTTTAGTTTCCAGTCAGTCATCAATGGATCTCAGATCTTGGACAAAAAAGTATCTCAGGCCAGGCACGTGGCAAGACAAGTAAAAATTAAATGAAAAACCATTCAAAGGAGGTCATTGTTAGATGAACCCTGAGGTTATAGTTGGAATGATGGCTACATTGATGGCTACATTGATGGCTAGATTGATGGGGAAAAGCTATACGGTTCCAGTTTCAAAAAAAAAGACCTACTTTTCAAGGAGAGATGGTAAAGTTTTAGCCAAAAACCTTACTACCAACTCTTAACTCCCCAAAAACTTGTTTCCTTTAACTTTTCTTTTCAATACCCGGCGTGCTTTTTTTTTTTGACTCTTTGGCTTGGCATTGTTTTGAATTAATAATTTATATCGATTTTTTACAAGAGCCCGCGGCGCACATCAATTGATTTAACGGATTAGCATACCTCTCTCTCCGCAGCATAATGGATATATATATATATATAAAAGATATAAAAGATATACTCATATATATATATATATATGAATACCTGCCTTGATCCGCCTGGATATCAAGTTGATTTTGCTTGAAAAATTATTTGCAATTTATGAAACGCGTTCGCTGAACACAAACAAGAGTCAGCAGCGACGAAAGTAAAAGTTCAATTAAATAAAGATAAATTGCACAACAATTGTTGTTGCTGGTGTTAAGCTGGTTGAGGTCTTCGATGTCTTTTTTGCCTTTTTTTTACGTAAGCTGCCATTAAAATCGAAGTTAACAAAAAAAAAAATCCATCGACAAGTGCCAAAAAAAAAAGTGCCACCTCCACCGCCAACCAAAGGCAGGAAAGTCCTTCAGAGATCAAAGGCTAATTGATAGAGGATTTTATATTAAAACTTACTATATAGTATATTTTATAGAAAACTTAATCATTTGCATTAACAAAGAACAAGATTAACACGAACTTGGTTCTGCCACTTGGCAAGTTGCAAGAATGCGGAATAAATGTCATGTTGCAGAAAAAATCGAAACTAAAAAAAAAAAAACCAATCTCTGGACTGTATTTAGATCTTGAATCATGGATTCCCCGCCAAACTGGTTTCCACTTGGGGGTGTAGACTCTACTAGACTCTCAAAGCCATAAATGAATTCTAAACTATATCTATATTATATAGAAAATCCAACTCCAATCCAACTAAGATATGCTGGCTAATTAATTTGTGCATTTTCCTTCTTCCGTCTTGACCAAAAAGGCCTTGTCCATCTGCTAATTGTTAAAGCACTTCCATAAGTTTTTAAGCCAATTATTGGCCCATTATTGGTCTATAATTACCCAGAAAATGGGGGCCAGCAAACCTGGCGGCCTGGCCTCTTAAACTCTTAAACTTTAAATGTCAGTCGAAGAATCAAGCCGGTCCCAGTTTCAGTTTTTTTTCTGTTTTTTTTTTGGCGAGACTTTATTATATCTCTTCCTGATATTGCATTTTGGCAGCTGTCCGAAAACCAAATCGAAAACAAGGCCTAAACACCTCTCTCAACCCGGGGATCATTGTAATCACAATTAAAAAGCACTTTGTTCGCCTCTTTTTGATGATTATCAGACGAAATACAGGTAGAAATAGGGTCTGGGCATGGAGAGTTACAATGGATCCCGCACAAGTGCAAAAAAAAAATATATTTAAAAAAAAAAACAGAAAAAAGCAAAAACCTCGAAAAGCGACGACAACTTCATTGGCGGCGGTGGCGGCGGATTCAGTGAAAGTTGAGGTGCCCGCAGCAGGAGATGATCATCGGAGTTGGATCGGAGTCGGAGGTGAAACACTTCCACTTTTTTTTTTTTTGCATATCATCCACACCGACTACCTCCTCCTCGAGGCACCCCGACATTCCCGGATTGGCATTTAAGCCGATTTTCTGATCATTTAAATGGAAACTATGGCCTTACACCGCTGTCCTCTAGTGTACTGCTGCTGCACCCACCGCCATCCGAACTTTTGGCCATAAATTCTCAGTTACCAGAGAGACGAGGGAGGGGGGGTGTCTATTCGGGCACAAATATCAAAAGTTCGATAAAACCAAAAACCAAAATACCAACCAGCAACCCAAAGACCTGGCCTGGCCGAAATGTAAATGAGTCTCAGTCTCAAATTTTCAGCCACTCACTTGTTGCTCGGTTTCTTTTTTTTTTTAACCCGCCTCTCCCGCCCGTTTAGGCCAAAAATTCCAAATTCGAAATCAAAAAGTCGGAAACAGGCCAAATTAGTTGAGATAAACCGCGTCTAGAATGCAAAAGTCGAGGAAACATGAAACTCAAAATAAAACTAAACTAAATAAGAGACCAGAACCAGATTATGTCTTAATATTTTTTTTTGGTTCTCAAATCAAAATGTAGTTGACTTTTGGATAAGATCTGGAATATTAAATAAAACAAAACATGTTGGTTTTTTATCAAGAAAGAGATTCGTTTATAAATTATTTCGACTATTTAGACTCTTAAAAAAGATGGAAATATTTCTGCAATAGAGTTCAAATAAAGGTTTCATTAATTACATTTTTTCGCGAGGCTCCCGCCAACCGACCGAGGGGCGCTGTCGTTTATCGTACGGCTCGGATGGCAAGGATAGAAAGTTTAGAAAAAATTACGAGAAAGAAGTGGAGTGCGTTTGTTGCTCTGAAAGGTAGGTGAGAATTAAGGATTTAATAGAAGAGGAAGTGCAGAGTAAGAAATTAATAGAATATATGTCTAGGATATAGGTCTAGGATATAGGTCTAGGATATAGGTCTAGAATATAGGTCTAGGATATAGGTATAGAATATAAATTACAGTATAAGAATAAAGTTGAAAAATGCAGCTAACTTTAGTCTATTTGAAAAGAGTGAATAATCTGGGTCTATCCTGGGTCTATCCTGGTTCCTGGGTCTAATGGTTCCGGAAGAGCCTGGAAGAATTGTGTTTGGTGGCATAAAAAACACAATTCAACTCCTGTAATAGATCCTGTCATAGATGGCGTAGCTTACTTTGATGTTATTCATAGAAAATGTTAAAAAAAAAAGATGATATGAGGCACTTAAGTTAGAAAGATTGTTACTGTTACTTTAAGCGAAAAAATATTAAAAATGATGCAAAAATAATGCCAAGTAAAGCCTCATATTTATTTCTAATATCTCTTTCGAGTTAAAAGCCTATTAAATATTTTCCCTTACCCAGTTGTTTCGTTAATTTTCCTAATTCCGAAAACAAAATACAATACTTGATGGGCCTTTTCGAAATTTGTACATTTTTTGAATAATAATTGAATAATTGTTAAGGTTTATCGTAATATATACATTGTTGCACCTTTACAGGTGGTGGTTGCAGGTTGTCTAGCTGTCTAGTTGCCTAGTTGGTGGTTTTCAGTTACAGTTTCTACCAGTTTCTCCACAGCCAGATTGAGATTTAGATGGTTGGGTGGGTGGGTGTAAGGAAAGGTATTCGGGGACTTGTGCAATATAATTTTTAGCACCCGCATGCCTGATTACTCGATTACATTTGCTTGGTTTTGTTTTTTTTTGTATTTTTTAACTTGGCTTTAGACTGTGTTGTTTAACTCAGTTTTCAAAGCTTTTGTTGGTTGTAAACAATACCTTACAACACCTTCGCCACGGTCCAGCGCAATTGTGTGGCCCCTGCTGCTGGTTTAGCTTTCGTTTTGTCGCTACTGAAGCTAATAAGTAAAATATAGTGGCAACAAATTTATAGTCCAAAGTACCTCAACCTATAGCTGGAGCTGCTCAACCATGTATCCCATGGATGCAGTTTCCGTATTTAAAAAAATAAAAATAAAGATTAGAGGTTTCCTATCTCTTTTGTGAAAACTTTCCTCTTATAAAACACCATCTTATCTCTATACATATATTTTAAATATATTTATTTACCTGTTTTTTTTTTTTTTATCTAGAAAACCCTTTGTTCTGTTTGCTCTAAAAAAAAATGTAGACAATTAACAGAGAATTGCAAATGTCGGGCATCAAAAGCCGCCACTTTTTAGACTCTTTTTAGCAGCTTTGCCTGTGAAATTCCCTCATCGCGTTGCCATTTTCGTTAGTTGGTCATAATTACTATTTTTGGGCCGTGCGACGAGGCCAAAATTGCAATTGCAAATGCCTCAGTCTTGGCCTCAGCTTCAGTCTCGACTGTCTTTTGTGGTTGGCGAGGAAAGCGGGCAACGTTGCGTATGATTGATGCCTGCTCATAGCCTGATGCCTCTCCTCTCGGAACGCACCAATAATTAACCTCCCTCCCTCCACTAAAAGTGGGTAAAGATGAGCTTATGTTGATGTCTGAGACGTTTTTTTTTTCGGCCAAAAAGGAAAAGTTTCTGGCTTGCCCGCTGCCCGCTGCCAGCTGCCGTGTGGTGTACGGGCTTTCGACATGTTTTCTTTTATATTTTTTTTCTTGTGGCATGCGGAAAAACTAGTTTTTCATTTTCATTTTCATTTTGGATGCAGCTCTCGATTGGAGGCTCTCTCAGTCGTGTTTTTTGCGCCACTTGATGATGGATTTTTTTTATTTTTTGTTTTTGGCAAAAGGGCAGCTGGCTTGGTAATTATGGATTAATCCAAAACATAGAGACACTTCCTGCCACAGAGTCGCGTCGCGTAGTCGTCACCCATTTGCCACACTTTGAAATTCGCAATTTTCTTCCCATTTTCTATCCATTTTCCATTTCCATTTTTTTGCAGATTTTTTTATGAAGTTATTACGTTGCCAGGTGGATGGGTGGATGGGTGGGTGTACTCGGAAGCAGTGCAGGCATTTTGGGCGACCAGGTGGGCGTGGCCGTGGCAAGTGTGAAAAATGCATCAAGATATTGGAAAGAGCCACAGCCGGGGAGGGGGGAAATGAAGGAAATGAAAGGGGTACAGTGTTGGTAAGTCATTTTTGATTTGACGTTTAGGGTTGCCTTCATAATTTCATTAATCGAAATGTCGCCAATCTAGTCGCCTTTTTCTGCTTCTGTCAATCAAAATTACAAGTTGAAAACTCACTTTGCCACCAATCCCAGCCAGAACTCTGTCGCCTCGCAAGCTTCAAACTTGTAACTCCAAACTGCTTATATTTTTCGACAAAAAAAAAAACACTAAAACCGAAAACCGAAAACTGAAAAGCAAGAAAAATGCCATATTTTTCGGGAATTCTAAAGATTCAGGATCCGCCGAAACTCGGTTTGTTGGAGCTGCAGCGCCAGAACGATTGGTCCATCTACCAGCCACCGGGCCCGGAGGCCTACCGCGTCTTCAATCCACCGGATCCGTGGGCTCGCGATCCCTACGCCAACTGGGTGGTGATCACGGGCTTCCCCTTCGTGCCCGAAATGACCAACATGGCCATCGAGGCGATGCAGTCCGTCGGTCTGATCGTCGCCAAGAAATGGTCGCATCTGGGATTGCATCTCCAGTATTCGCATCCCATCGAGTGGGAGCGCGCTCTGGCCCAGGACCAGAGGATCTTTCTGTTCGGCCATCGTCTCCGCATCTATCAGGCACCCAGGCAGGATGTCCTTCCCGACTACGATCCGGACAGCTACTACTGGAAATTCCGTTTCCCGATTCCGGAACCCGAAGAACCCAAGTCCAAGGATCCAAAGGGACTCTGGTATCGTATTAGCTCCTTCGTCCTGGCCCTGTGCGGCGTTCACACCTTGGCCTATGATCCTGCTTCGGTCCGCAATCGTTACACCAACTGGCCGATCGCGGATCCTTTTGGCGAACATCCTTTCTACGGCAACAACAACAACAACCTGCGCATATGATTTATATTTTTGTTACTTTTGAAATTTTTGGGTGTTGAAAAAAAAATGTATTTTTGATGATGGCAAATATATAGAAGCTATCTGGTTCGACCAAACAACGTTGCTAAAACGTGGCTTTAATTAGCTAAGCCCTGGCCTGGCCTGGCCTGGCTGGTGGAGATTTCGTCTGACTGAAAACCAAACTAAATCCAAATCCAAATCCAAAAGCATTGACCTGATTTCCGACAGCGACGACAGCCGGCTTGAAGAGACTTTGAGGCTTTGAGAGTCGCGGAGACAAGTCGCAGCAGCTGGCTGCAATTTTCACAGATTTCAGTTGGCAACTGGGACAAAAGATTCAAGACTTGGTTAGGTGGTTACCTGGTTAGGTGGTTAGGTGGTTAGTGGGTGAACCCAGAAATGTGGAGCTGGGAAAGCATTCTTTCAGAATCTAGAGCAGGTGCTTCATTACCAGAATTAACATTTCAAATCAGAGTTGTGGAAAGAAATCCCACAGCACTCCGTTAATGACCATAAAATCAGGCTTTAATTATAATCCTTAGGTGGCGAGAATGCAAGATGGAAAACCAGTTTTAGATATTGACTGGCCGATTGATTGATTGATCTCCAAGCTGAGCTCCAAGAGATTACTCAACCGAATTCCAAATCGGATTCCGATTCGTAATGAAAGCAAATTAATATCATAATGCAGAGTAAAGTCTGATTATTGAGTCTGCAATTGCAGTTCCACAATTTTCAACTCGCGACTCTCACAGATTTGCATAACAAAAGGTAGTCCAACGAGGAGGTAGTCGTGGTCTATATGGTAATATATACATATCTCCTCTCTCCCACGTCAACTGCATTTGGATATGAATTTTTTGGGAGGCAATTGTAGTTGCAACACGGATCGCAGACTTATGACAGATGTAATTCTGTTTTGGTTTCGGTTTTTTTAACATATTTTTCTAACCCACGCGCTGAGACAGAGACAGAGACAGAGAAACCCACGAAAAGTCCATGGCTGTCAAGTCAAGAGGAGATTTGGAAATGCTTGGAAATAATATTATTCACTTGGCTTGAAGCTTTTAGTCTTTGTTGCCTGCTTAACAGATGTTTTTAATCAAAGCATTTAATTTGGGTTTCAATTAATTAGGAATTGCAAGAGTCGGCTCGGACTTGTCACCACCCTTCACCGAATTGGCAACTGCAATGGCATTTGTCTTTGCCATGACTTGGTTTTCGGTTTTTGGTTTTTGGTTTTTGGTTTTCTGTTTTTGGTTTTATTTTTTTGGCTTATTGGTATTACCTTGACGGGCATTTGTCTGGCCAGACACCTCGCTCTGTCACTCTGTGTGTGGGATTCATGTTCTAATCGAGGAATTTCTCGTTTTTCATTTTTTTTTTTTGGAATACTTACAGACGCTACAGTCGTGTCCCATTGTGTGCATTAATGAGCCGGACACGCACAGTGCCAGCACGGATACGGAGATACTGCAGACCACGCCGGAGAGTACTCTAGAGAAGCCCAAGTCGGGGACAACACTGAATGGCAATTGCATAACCATCAACGGAGGAGTCGGCCTAACCCCAGAGCCATCGCCCAGCACCAGTGCCGTCGGTGTGACCAAGATAACCATAACCAGTGACAGCACCACCACAGGCTCCAGCACCCCAAAGAGCTACAGCGGGAATAAGAACAACAATAGTCTGGTGTCCATCACCAGCTTGAACAGCTGCAGCGACCAAAGTCAGGCCAGTACAGCCACAATACCAGTCACCAGTAACGGGAATGGTAATGGTAATGGTAATGGTAATGGTAGTACCACTACCGTCAGTAGTCATCCCTTGAGTGGCGGGAATCAGCAAAACAGCAACCCTGGCAGCGATACTTCGTCGAACAATTTCCAGGAACGCTTCGACTTTGAGCACTGGAAGGGATTACTCAGCGACTACAACTGCTTTCACGGGCTCTATCGCTACTGGAATCAGTACCAGGGAAGGCAAGGGAACGGTGGTGGCAACGGTGACAACACCAACAGTAGCAGCGGAGGCGACAATAGTAACCATCAGCAGCCGCAGTCTCAGTCGCAGTCGGACCATGAGAACGGACTGGGCAGCGGAGCTGGTTCCTTCTACACCCACAACATACTAGGCTATACCTTTGGCTATCCTTTCGGGCTCAAGGAGGACCTCGACAACAACAATACCAGCAATAGCGGTTGTAATAGCAACACCAACAGTCTTGGCTTCCGCAAATCTTTAAGCAGTCTAGCCGGAGTCGGAGGAGGAAGTGGAGGAGCATCCAATAACGGAGAGACACCTCTCCAGAAACACTACAGACAGCAGCAGAAAAAGAAGATGCCAGTCTTCAGGGGCAGGAGAGCCTGGTGCGGCTGTTTCAAGGTAAGTCTCGAAGCCAATTGAACTGAAACCCCAAAAACAAAAAGCAAACCTGGACAAAGTCACGTGCGAAATCCAATTGCCAATCGAAATCGGAGCCAGGTCTGCCTCCCAGGTCTCCAAGCGCCAAGCATGCTCCATGTCAGCGAATTTGTCAAATTGTGCACGAAGTTGCATAAGAGGCGATAAATTCAAATTGCGGTGGGAAACCACGGACTGGGAAAGGGTCTGGGAGGTGGCAAGATATTGGAAACCAAAGAATTTCGTTACGAGACTTTTTGAGAGCCAGGCAACTTTTTGGAAACACCAAGAATGTCCAAAATGAATCACAAAGAGTAACGGCAATGGCTTCTAATTGGACACGCACTGTTAATCCCACCTGGTTGAGTCACCTAATCCATTCACTATTCTATCTTCTCTTTCAAGGACGATGAGCCGCCGGAGATCTGCGTGGTGGAGGGTGCCCTGCAGACCCTTACACCCACCATGCCGTCGGTGGACGAACTGGACTCCAAGTTTGCGGAGCTCGTGGAGGAACTGGATCTGACGGCGCCCAACAAGGCGGCCATGCTGAGCCTGCCGGCGCAGAAGAAATGGCAGATCTACTGCTCCCGGAAGCTGCCGCTGGAGACCGGGGAGGGACCGGATGCGATGGCCGTGATGCAGCCACCCACGGCGGAGTATTACATCGATAAGTTGAAGGAGCTGCACATCTCGCCGGAGGACTCGCCGAGTCACGAGCTGGGCAACCGCCTGGACAACCACTCGGCGTTTGTGGACGCCCTGAAGACGGCCCTGAGGACCTCCACGCACAGTTTTGTGCTCCGCTTCGTGGAGCTGGATGGGCTGCCGGCCCTGCTGTGTCTGCTCCGGCAACTGGACATCCGGGTGACCAACAGCATGCTCCACACCAGCCTCATCGGCTGCATCAAGGCGCTGATGAACAACTCGATGGGTCGCGCCCATGTCCTGGCCCATCCCACGGCCATCGACACCATCGCTCGGTCCCTGGTGGCCGACAACATTCGGACCAAGATCGCCGCCCTGGAGATCCTCGGAGCGGTGTGCCTGGTGCCTGGCGGTCACCGGAAGGTGCTGCAGGCCATGCTGACCTTCCAGGAGTTCGCCGCCGAGCGGAGTCGCTTCCAGAGCATCGTTAACGACTTGGACCGCTCCACGTACGCCTACCGGGACAACGTCAACCTGAAGACGGCCCTTATGTCCTTCGTGAATGCGGTCCTGAACTATGGGCCGGGCCAGGAGAACCTCGAGTTCCGGCTCCATCTGAGGTACGAGTTCCTCATGCTGGGCATCCAGCCGGTCATCGACAAGCTGAGGACCCACGAGAACGAGACTTTGGACAGGCATTTGGTGAGTTTTCTCTCGTCTGGCAATCCATTTCCAGATTTTTAATGCTCTCTTCTCTGTTTAAAGGACTTTTTCGAAATGGTGCGCTCTGAGGACGAGAAGGAATTCGCCCGCCGTTTCAATGAGGAGCATGTGGACACCAAGAGCGCTAGCTCCATGTTCGAGCTGCTGCGCCGGAAGCTGAGCCACTCGCCCGCCTATCCGCACCTGCTCTCCATGCTCCAGCACATGCTCCTGCTGCCCTGTAAGGATCCCACAAGGATGCCGTCTTAAAACCTGAATTTTTTAACGATTCCCCTTCTATTCCTTTGCAGACACTGGTCACTGCACGGAGCACTGGCTACTCTTCGATCGCGTGGTCCAGCAGATTGTCCTGCAGGTGGAGCAGCGCCCCAGCAGCGACCTCATTGTCGATCCCGACGATCCAAACAAGCAGCTGAAGCTGGCCGCCGAGTCGCCGGTCCTCGATCCGGACGTGGCGCCCCTGCAGATCGATGTGGCCAAGCTGGTGCGACTCCTGGTCAAGGAGGAGCAACTGACGCAGGCGCGGAAGCGAGCGGACGAGCTGGAGCGCGAGAACTTCGAGGTGCAGTCGCGCCTGGCCAAGAAGGAGCAGGAGCTGGATCTCCGCATGCAGGAGAAGGAGGATCTGGAAACGGGACTGGCCCGCATGCGCGAGCGCCTCGAGAAGGAGTCCGCCCAGCACTCGCAGGCGGTGCAGCGGGCCCAGACCGCCGAGATGAAGGCCGAGGATTTGCAACATCGCTTGGTCAGCGAGCAGCAGGAACGGGCGCGTCTGGAGCGCCTGGTCACCGAGGGCAGCATCCCTGACGACCAGAAGGTGGCCGGCTTGACGGGCTGCAATGGCGCAGTCTCGCCGCCCCCACCGCCGCCCATGCTCAAGGCCACGCCGCCGCCACCGCCGCCCATGGCACCGGCCATGCTGCCGCCACCACCGCCGCCTTGTCCGGGAGCACCGCCTCCGCCACCCAGCATGGCCCCGGCAATGGGTACGTCTTTTCTCCAAGAGTCCTTCGGTTTTCGTGATCATTTCAATGTAAATTCTTCGTTATCCTTCAGCTCCGGCGCCAGCAAAGGTGGATCTGCCCAAGAAAAACGTGCCACAGCCCACCAATCCTCTGAAGAGCTTCAACTGGTCCAAGCTGCCGGACGCCAAGCTCCAAGGCACCGTCTGGAGCGAGCTGGACGAGAGCAAGCTCTACAACAACATGGAACTGGAGTCGATAGACAAGCTCTTCTCCGCCTACCAGAAGAATGGTGTTTCGGTAAGGATTCCAGGATGGATTACCCAGCAAGATGATCGTTTTAAACCTGTTCCTTCTCTTCCTAAGCAGACCACCGATGGCTCCTATGAAGACCTACGAGTCACTGGCCAGAAGCCCAAGCAGAAGGTACTCTCGGTAATCGATGGACGCCGCGCCCAGAACTGCACCATCCTGCTGAGCAAGCTGAAAATGAGCGACATGGAGATATCCAAGTGGGTTTTGTCATTTAAATTCTAAAAGCCGTACCGTAAATTCTCTGTTACAATGAAACATTTTATTCATATCATTAGGGCCATTCTCTCGATGGACAGCAACGAGCAGCTGGCTCTGGACATGGTCGAGCAATTGCTCAAGTTTACACCCTCGGCGGAGGAGCGAGCCCTGCTGGACGAGCACAGCGAGGATATCGAGTCTCTGGCCCGTGCCGATCGTTTCCTCTACGAGATTTCCAAGTAAGGTTTTGGGTGACCATTTAATAGACTTCTTTCTTAAACAATTTCTTTGAAGGATTCCCCACTATGAGCAGCGTTTGAAGAGCCTCCACTACAAGAAGCGTTTCATGCTGACGGTCAACGATCTGATCCCCAGGATTACCAGTGTCATGGAGGCCTCCCGCGAGGTGGCCAGGTCTAGAAGGTTGCGCAAGCTGTTGGAGCTGGTGCTGGCTTTGGGTAGGTCCTCAAAAAAACTTCCGGTTACTTTTTAAACAAAAATGTGTTCTCTCAGGTAACTACATGAATCGCGGAGCCCGCGGCAATGCCTCAGGATTCCGCCTAGCTTCCCTGAATCGATTGGCGGATACGAAGTCCAGTGCAGCCAAGGGCACTACCCTGCTGCACTACCTCGTCCAGGTGATCGAGCGCAAGTTCAAGGATCTGCTCAAGCTAGAGGACGATATACCGCATGTGCGCGAGGCCTCCAAGGTGTCGCTGGGCGAGATGGACAAGGATATCCAGATGCTGCGCACCGGCCTGGCGGAGGTGGCCCGCGAAATCGAGTTCCATCGCAGCTCCGGGCCAGCCCAGCAGGGGGATCGCTTCCTGCCCGTGATGCGGGAGTTCCACGCCCAGGCGTCGGTGCGTTTCGCGGAGCTGGAGGACAAGTTCCAGGACATGAAGACGCGCTTCGACCGCGCGGTGCGCCTGTTTGGCGAAGACGGATCTGTGCTGCAGCCGGACGAGTTCTTCGGCATCTTCGACTCCTTCCTGGGGTCCTTTGCGGAGGCGCGGCACGACAACGAGAGCTTCCGGCGGCGTCAAGAGGAGGAGGAGAAACGAGCCAAGCAGGAGGCCGAGCTCAAGAAGCGCACTATCGAGCGCAAAAACAAGTCCGGCCTGATGAGCAGCGTGGCCAAGAATCTTGGCTTCAAGTCGGGCTCCTCCAGCGCCGAGTCGTCCGGCAAGGGCGACAACAAGGGCGAGTTCGACGACCTCATCTCGGCGCTGAGAACGGGCGACGTCTTCGGCGAGGACATGGCCAAGTTCAAGAGGTCGCGCAAAGCGCGGGTCCTGAACGGAGGCACTGGCAGCACTGGACACACCTCGCCCCCGCGCCACGGCAGTCTCCAGCGGGAGGAGAGCGGCCGGGAAAGGGAGCGCACCGTGAGGCGCCAGTAGGACCGGAACTACCGCCCCTTCTCCTCCCCTAGTGTAAATGTTTCTTAAATCTTTTTTTTTTTTTTGAATCAAAATCGCGCGCAAGTATTTTTTTTCCCGATACATGGTAAAGACACACTTTTTGTAATTATTTATACAATACATTATATACATTATGTACGCATATAATATACATATATATATATATATATCTAAATATATAGCACATAATCTTAACATAAAGCTCGGCTAATGCAAGCATGAAACCAAATTTTTTACAAAATCGAAACGTAATTGTAATTTAAAGTCTAATGAAATGTTATGAACTAATCGCGAGATCCACGGAGGATCGGATCGGATCGTTGGATCATCATTTGTAGTGTACCTTCGAAATCGTATTGGCCAGCGCACCTATCGAAGCTTGTATTTGCATATGAAAAGCTATATATACATATTATATACCATATACAATATATA
This sequence comes from Drosophila vallismaia, assembly GCA_035047325.1. Lineage (NCBI taxonomy): Eukaryota > Metazoa > Arthropoda > Insecta > Diptera > Drosophilidae > Drosophila > Drosophila vallismaia. Next base: position 4,339,255 of record JAWNPU010000025.1, on the reverse strand, counting down.
TAACGATATTGTCAGTGCTCATTCATCTCAATCGTAGCGCAATCGTGGCCCTCGAAGGGAATCTGAGATCGAAAGGATTCGAGCTCGCGGGCCTGCCATAAAGTCATGTTCATAATTAAGATCAACATTGTTTGTTTTCTTTTAAAATATATTTTTTTTAGCACGAGATCCATAATCGTACACATCAAAAAATACAAAATACAAAGCAATTTTACACAAAAATAATAAAAAGAAGAACACTTTAAAATCGGATAGAACCTCCATCGGAGAGAGAGCTATCGTCTATTGAAAATTACACTCTAACTATTAACAAATTATAATAAACAATTATTGTGAATGAAATAAATTAAAATGCTTGTTTTTTATGGATAGGAATGGTAAGGGGATTATTGTAAGGCCGAGTTTTCCTGTTTCTAAGGCTGAAGAGACCCATTGAAGGACAAAGCTACGCCAGGATTGGGGAGATGAAGGATTGAGGTATCAAAGGAGAAGCTGGACAAGATCGGGGATTATATCCGAGGGGTATTACTTTGAATGATGTCCCCTTAGGTATTCGTATTCATGAATAAATAAATGTATTTTAAAAAACCTTTTGTACAGACCTCGTATGTTTCCATTATAGTATGTTTTTTATTCATATTGCATTTTTTAGGCTTAACAAGCTTTTTTTCAAGCCATAATTTTTAGGCTGAACCTTGTTCAAAGCTTTTGGTTTAACCAAAAAGTATGCAGCAAAAAAGACAGTTTCTTGGCATAAAAGACTTGGCCAATTGCCAAGCTCAAGCTGGCCAAAACAGACTCTTAAGTTCAAAGAAGCTTTTTTGATTATAAAATTTCATTTTCTAATTAAAAAACAAGTATTTCGAAGATTGTTAAACTATTTAAAGGCTTGAGATATTTAAAAAAAACTCTAAAAGTATATAAATTATTCCCTTTTATTATGATTATTAAACCCTTTTATTTATTAGACCCTTTAGTCTACCCTAAAAGCAAGTTAACTTTTTGTGATTAATGTGATTAATGGAACTTTTGTTTGATATGCTAGGCTGGGTTCTAAGGTCACGTGGAATTACTTGAAGTTAAGTGCCTGGCACTCGAGACGAACGTTCTATTTGTTTTTATGTTTGTTGCTTTACTCCCCCGACTTCTGGATATATAATTTGCCGATTTGTGCGACTTTCTCTTCATTCGGCTAAAACCATTGCTGTTGCCAAGGGGGCTTGAAGACCTTGAAGGTCGCTCTATGAAACTGATTCTTGAATCGAATATACCCTGTAAATAATATATATATTTTGTAGTTTTTCAGATTAAGTTTCAGATTAACTTCTGAATAACTTTTGAATATCTTAAATTTCCCTTTTTTAGTACAGTTTTGTTTGAATATCTCAGCTAATTCGCAACCGATTTGGCAACAAAATGCCATTTTCGAATCAGGGCTTAAATCTCCTTTAAACTGCATCCAAAGTTCAACAAAATCGAACAAAAAAAATTTTGTCGATTTTTTGAAAAAATCATGATGGTACCCCTTTCAAAAATCTGAAAAAATAGGTCGAAATTTTTTTGCTCGATCTTGCAAATTTTTGAATGCAGATCGAAGGAAAATAAAGTCCTGATTCCAAAATTGTATTCCAATCCAAAATCGGTTAAAAAATAGTCAAAATATTCATAAAAATGTGCCCGAAAAATGACAAATTTCGATTGAAACGATTTTTGCAAAAAATCATGATGGTACCCCTTTCAAAAATCGGAAAAATAGGTCGAAATTTTTTTTGCTCGATCTTGCAAATCTTTGAATGCAGATCGAAGGAAAATAAAGTCCTGATTCCAAAATGGTATTCCAATCGAAAATTGGTTGAAAAATACTCAAAATTTCCGTAAAAATGTGCCCGAAAAACGAAAAATTTCGATTAAAATGATTTTTGGAATAAATTTCCATTCAAAATTCGGAAAAAAGGTTATAAAAAGTACCTTTTTGGGACTTTTAACTAGTTACAAGATACTCGCTACTTTTCGATCGTTACTAGTTTCTCGCTACTTTTGACTAGTTACTCTCTAATATTAATTAGTTACTAGTTAATATTTCTTAAACTTCTTTTTAAATTTAAACACAAAACTTATTGCTACTTTATGGATATAATTAAAACGATACGAGATACCCTAGAATTCCGAGTTACCGCTAAGAACTGAGCAAACAAATTGCTTGATAAATGACAAAGCCGAATGCACCACCGAATAATTAATGACCCGCAACCAGCCACCACAAGTGCAGAGATCTGGTGGGTTGCCGTGTTGGCACCTCAAGATCAAGATCACATCGGCTGCACTTCTGGCATTGGAGGTCGGAAGCTGGGAGGCTTCCTATGCTCCACGACTGCACCATGACTTGGCTATAACCGATCTTTTGAGTATATAAACCCGGCTCGGATTCGGTTTAGAGCATCAGTTTCTGCGGAGACAGTTCCAGTCATAGTTACAGTTCCAGTTTCCAGCTTCCAGCTACCAGCTCCAGAGATCCTTTTCAGCAACATGCGCTTCGCTCTGCTAGCTCTCTTCCTCTTCGGAGTGATCTTCGCCATTGTGTCCGCCGGAGGACAAGGAGGAGGCGGTGGAGGCGGCGGCCAGGGCGGCTGGCAGAAGAACGGCGGAGGAGGCGGCGGCGGTGGCAAGGGAGGCGGTGGCGGCGGCGGCCAAGGAGGCTGGCAGAAGAACGGAGGCGGCGGTGGCGGCGGTGGCCAAGGAGGCGGTCAGGGAGGCTGGCAGAAAAGCGGGGGAGGCGGCGGCGGCGGTGGCAAGCATGGAGGCGGCGGAGGCGGAAACGGCGGCGGTGGCAAGCACGGCGGTGGCGGCGGCGGAGGTGGTGGCAAGCACGGCGGTGGCGGAGGCGGTGGCAAGCAAGGAGGCGGTTGGTAAATCCCCCTCGAGCCCCACTCAAATCCCTAATCCCCACGTGATCCTCGTGACAAACCAATGAATACTCCACTGACTGCCCTCCAGATACACAAAAATGATGCAGTATTTCTGAGTAGAATCCTCCAACGGAACGCTCACCTCCTAACCAAAAAAAAAAAAGAATAATACTTCTGTTCTCGTGTCTTTGCTTCTACTCTTTTCTATTTTCTTCCAGTGTACTAGAACTAGAAGAATTACTTTCTGTTCATTTTTTTCGCTAATCTAATAAACAAATTATTTTCTTGCAAATCAAAATAAGGATAAAGCGTTTTATTCAAAGGATATCTCGGTACTAGTTACTCGTTGCTAGTTACGCCTTAGTAGTTACTCGTTTCTAGTTACTCGTTACTCGTTAATAGTATAAAAACCCTCGAAAAATCCCCAAAAGCCCTAGAAAAACCATCCAAAATTACAATAAAAATTTTAAATTATATAAAATTATAGAAAAAAAATGCTATAAAACATCCGCTTTTCCATGTGGGACTTCCTTCAGGCAATAATTTCATTTATCGGGGAATTTTCCTGGATATTTTTTGAACAAAATTAAGATATGCGATTAGTTCTCACATAGCAAATGAATCCACCGGATCGAATGCAGTTTATATCTTCTAAACGAACTCTCTATACTCTTCATTTACATAATTATTTACAGCTCTACTGGTTTTCCATTTGTTTTCAAAGATTTATCTAGCTTTTGATTTAAGTTTTCACTTGAAATCAGGTTTTGTTCATCTCTTCACCTTGTTTTGATTTATTTATAACTTTTATTTTAAAATAGCTCAACAGGCGGGAATACTGGACACTCGTATACCCGCCCATCCGGCAGATGAGTAACAGGGTTTTCCACCAAATGCCATGCATATAATTGCCGATGCTCTAAACGAGGATGCTCTAACCGAGGGGTACTTCGAATACCCTTTGAACTCTGTACATTTAAATATATAAAATATTACCCTGTAAATAAGATATTCTATTCAAAGATATTCTATTCAGCTACTGTTCCAAACCACAAGAATATATTAAATACCGAAAACCACAAGAAAGCAATTACTTGGCTTGGCTTACGGGGCGTATGAGTGATTTTTTTCAAAGCATCTTCAATGAAAATTCAAAATTTAGAGCATTTTGGAAACATTTAGACCTCGTGGAGTGACCCATTGAGTAATTAATGTTTAATATTCGCTTACTACGTTATTGTTGTATAAGTAACTCCCCCGATCGCCTGAGAGAATCCGATTCCACATCGATGACGACATTTGCTCATCCGTCCCAAACAATGGAGCTCTTATAAAACGAAATGCACTTGACCAGGCGATGATTAGTTTTCCATCAGCCCTGTGACTTGTTAGAACCCATCTGGAAATCTTGGGATACTCGAATACTAAACCCGAACCGGAACTAAGATATAGAAGCTTTCGATATGAAACACTGGCATTTGTATGCCCTGGGCCTCCTGGTCCTGGCCAGCTGTGTGGATAAGGCCATGCCCTCCCTGCTGGGCCTCAAGAAGAAGCTGCTGTTTGGCGGAGGAGGCGGTGGCGGCTGGGGAGGAGGCGGCGGTGGCGGCTGGGGTGGAGGCGGCGGCGGCGGAATCGGTTGGGGAGGCGGCGGTGGCTACAATGGCGGAGGAGGCGGCTATCACGGTGGTGGCGGCTACAATGGTGGCGGAGGAGGAGGTTACCATGGAGGCGGTGGAGGAGGATACCATGGCGGCGGCGGTGGAGGCAAAACCATCGATGTCTATATCGTGAAGCCCGTCTATAGTGGAGGAGGAGGTGGTGGCCATAGATGGGGTGGCGGCGGAGGCGGTAACTATGGAGGCGGCGGAGGAGGCAACTATGGGGGAGGCGGAGGCGGTGGCTACCATGGCGGCGGAGGAGGAGGCTACCCCAGTGGCGGCGGAGGCGGCTACCACGGTGGCGGTGGCGGCGGAGGACCCCAGTGGGGTAATGGCGGCGGCGGAGGCGGTGGCGGAGCCGGATCCTGGGCCAGTAGCAGTGCCAATAGCTGGGCAGGAGCCGGAGGCGGTGGAGGAGGAGGAAGCAATGCCTATGCCAAGGCTTCAGCCAATGCCTACGCAGGATCCTGGTAAAGGATATATCTCAAATGTTTTTTTTAAATCAATTTTTTTTAAACAAAAGTGTGAAAAATGTGGAATCAATAAAAAAATGTAAAAACAATGTGAAACGAATCCAAAAAAATGTAATTAAATAGACAAGAAGCTGTGCTTAAAATTAAAGTGTTAAATTATTCCTAAAGCATCTGAATTTTGTATTATTCAAAGTAATGTGTTTTCCCATAACATATACCTTCCTAAACCCATCGGGAGTTGCTGGTTTTTCGCACAATTTAATAATGACCATGCCCACATATTTGAAAAAAAAAAAAAACAAAAAACCAGTTTGGCGTCTCCCATCGCCTGGCAAAAAATGTAAACAAGTTAACAAAAAAAAAAAGGTAAAAACAACATACGAACATGTTCCAAAATGCCAAAACCACTTTTGCAATGGGTGAAAGATATTTACAACCGATTTCATGCTTTCCTCCAAACTCTCCTCCTCCGATCTCACGATATTTCCGATCGAACACTCTCTTCCAGGTGCTTTGATGGCAACCACATTTTTTGATTCCCCCGCAGAGAGTAGTATAGTTTGGAAGACAACTCAGGGATTGGCATCCAGATTGGCCAAAACGTTGCCTTTCCAAGGGGTCGTTGAAGGGGGTTCATAAGAAAATTTCAAATAAATATTGACAAAAGGCATTTTAATCAGAATTTTGATAAAGGATTATAATGAATCGATCTACAAATCGTTTAAGGTATCCCAGTTGGGAATCGAATTAGTATTAGCCATGATATAGCCTCCAAAAAATGACATATATTTCCTCTTCATCGATTTTCCATTTTTTGAAGGAGAACCATCCGAAAATGTTGAAAAAAATCCAAAAAAAATTTCGATGCGAGATTCTGATGCAGATTCGTAGAGAATTTAATTACAAATCTATAATGATATTCCGATCTAGGATCGGATAGGAATTGGCAAAGATATGGCCATTCAAAGGGGTCCTATTGTAATTTTTCTGATTTCTACACTTTTTAAGGGGGTCCATCAGAAAAATTTGAAAAAAAATCGAAAAAATATTTTCTTCCAGGATTTTGATGCAGATCGATAGGAAATTGATCAAAGATTCCAAATCTATACTTTGCTTAAGAATCGGGTAAAAACTGCCAAAGATATGGCCATCGAAAGGGGCGAAAAGTGATTTTTCTCGATTTTCATATTTTTCAAGGGGAACCATGAAAAAAATTTGAAAAAAAATCGAAAAAATATTTTCTTCCAGGATTTTGATGCAGATTTATAGGGAATTGATCAAAGATTCCAAATCTATACTTTGCTTAAGAATCGGATGAAAACTGCCAAAGATATGGCCTTCGAAAGGGGCGAAAAGTGATTTTTCTCGATTTTCACATTTTTTAAGGGGACCATCAGAAAAATTTGAAAAAAATCGAAAAAATATTTCGATGCGAGATTTTGATGCAGATTTATAGAGAATTGAATTACGAATCTATAATGGTATTCCTTTCCAAGATTGGATAGGAATTGGCAAAGATATAGCCATCCCAAGAGGCCCTTTTGTAAAATTCCCGATTTCTTTACTTTTTGAAGGGGATCCATCAGAAAAATTTGAAAAAAAATCAAAAAAATATTTCGATCCAAGATTTTGATGGAGATTTATAGAAAATCGATCTATGAATCGTTTAAGGTATCCCGCTTAAGGTTTGGATAAATATAGGAACAGATATAGGCATTGCAGGGATCTGGTTTTTGTGGGATCTTCGATTTGTCGTCGTTGCCCTTCAGTGGACTTGATGGAAAGGTTATTGATCGATTCGCCTCGAGATTCTTGACGACTTCTCCGGTCTTCCCCCTCCTCGTCGTAGCCTTTCTCCACCTTTGGCTCCGGTTACCCCGAATCCCCCAAAGAGATGCCCGAGCAGCTGCAGATGAGCCAGATTCCTCAACGGAGCAGCTTCTACTGGAAAAACTCGTTTCTCGTTTTTCCTCGAGCGATGACTTGGCCAAAATGGTAGCTCCTGTCCCAGAGATCTCTTCCCTCTCTTTCCGAAGCTAAAAAAAGTCAGGGGAATCTATTGGCCTTTTGTGGAACCAAAAAAAATGGGAAAATTTCAATATTTCTTCAAAACCTAAACGTTGGAAAGCTGCGCCATCACAATTTATGGATTTTATTGATCACAAATATTTCTTTCTGTGTACTTTTCTCACTTAAATTCAGCTGAAGCTTTTCCTTAAAGCGTCAACAGGTTTTCGGTCAACTTGGCCAATTCCAATTGTAACCAAAAGAGAGTCTCCCCTCGATTTTCCTCCCAAGCAGAAAGTATTTCTTGACTTGCAGGTTTTACTCTTTCCATATCTATATATCTGGATATATATATATATATATATATACTATAATGCCATTTATGTATATAATAATAAATGGGATCTTGTCACCTCTTTAAAAACGTGCTCGATGCCATTCCCATTCCCATTCCCATTACCATTTCCATTCCCGTTTTCCCAATTTTCTGCATTCCAATGGCGAATGCCACTTTGGTTCTAAGTATTGGCTATAAGCCAAGGGGCAGAGTGGCAGAGTGGCAGAGTGGCAGAGTGGCAGGAGGGGGGCGTGGCAGAGTTGGCCACAATTAGAGCGGTCTTGTGGCAAAATTAGGACAAACGGAAAATGGAAAATTGGCGGAGAAAGGCGCCATTATCGATGTTGCAACGGGAGTGGCAACAGAAAAGAACAGAAACATGAAATGACAGGAAATTGGTTTGGCATTTTTGGGTAATTATTTTCAGAATTTTCTTCAAGTGTTTTTGTTGCCAATAAATAGAATTGGAAATTGAATATCAGTTTTTGGTATTTTTGATCAGAACCAGAAAATCAAGCCTTGGATCTGGCAAGCTTCCTGGTTAAGTTTTCCAGCCTTTCCCCTGTGTGACCTTGTTAAGGCACGAGGTTTAGGACCTTTCAGAAAGCCTCTCAAAAATACCAAAACCCTGTAGGACCAGCCATCCAATCAGGTCAAAACTGTAAACCGACAAAAACCCGTTTGATGGGCGAGAGGTGGATCCTCCAGTTGGCGGCGCACTTTTGACATTTTGTCGCCTGCCGAGCCGATCCACACACACATTTACCATATACCCCAAGTGGGGCCAAAGAGGTTGGATAGAGAGGTAGGGAACTAAGTTGGAGGTGAGCGCACGCACGATCGTTGAAGCCAAGATCTTCGGCTTGACTTCGGGCCCCAACATCTCAAGCTGAGGCGAACCGAAAACCTTAAGCCGAAAATCGAGCGTCAGTCTTCGGTTCGAGCTCAGACAACAAAGTCGTGCGCGTGGTCGGAGTGAGAAAAACAGTCGCAAAATAACGCAAAGCGAGCTTAAGCTTATACCTTAAATCGGGCTGCGCTTTTTGGCCAAACTGTGCGTGAAATTGGTAAAACAAAACCAAAAAAAAAACAAATAAAAAAAAATCGAAAACCAAAACTCAAACAGAAATCGAAATCCAAATCTACATCGCGTATTAATATACATTTTTTTTTTGAGTATTTTTTTTCTGGTTTTATATAATATAGTTTTGTTTATTTTTAGACCGCAACTTAGACAACAACAAAATTTGAATTTAAAATTGAAACTTGACTAAAAGGTGAGCTTGATCTTTGCCACTATCTAAAAATTAAAAACTAAAAACTATCTAAAAAAAAAAATATAAGAAATATTATATAGTTAAGCGAGTAAGTTATGGTCTTGAGACTAGTTTTTGAATCGGAAACGGGTCTAAAAGCTTGCCTCAATGTCAGCGCGATGTTTGGCAAGAAAAAAGCTATCGATTGGTAGGATAAAAAAAACACACCCCACCCACCCCCAACCCCCACTTATTGCATTCCGTTAATTAGCATTCCAAGCTTGAAGATCGCACCGCCGCCCGTGCCGAATCGCTTAAAAGCCATCCATCTCAATCTTTTTGTTAATCTTTTTGATAAAACCACACAAAAGACAAAAGATAAAAAAAAAACGTCGAGATATAATTATGCGAAAACAAGCGTGTTCTGAACATTCTTTAAATGAATGGAACTTAAAGGTAGAATCTGTGGAAAAAACTTGACAAGAAACTTGACATATTTTCTGGGTTTTTGACAAGGTCAAAAGGGGATTGGGATGGGGTTCTATTATTCTAATATTTTCTAATATTTTATTGTACAATATTTCTTATTATAATATCCTTTTGTTTTTTTTTTTTTTGAATTATTTATTATCTAGACAAGTCGAGGTCATTGGTCTTTTGGGCTTTTCTTGGCTCATCTTCGGGAAGAGATTTTGAAGATTTTGACTTCATTTGACTTTTTTTTGACTTCGGCTTAAAGCCAGGTTAATAGAGGAGAAGGTAATACCCTTATGGATATCTTCTATGGGATTAAAAGATATTATATATAGACAGCACTTTTTTATGGAAATAAACTTACTAAATCGACGAAACCTTCGAAAAAAACATATAATAAAGAAATAAAATCATTTAAGGTTTATTTAAGGTGTTTTTAGCTCTTTTTGGTAAAAATAAACCTTCTAAATCGCTAAAATCTTCTGGAAAACCCTTTTAAAAACTTAGAATTAAAGAACAACAAGAAATATGATCATTTTTAAGGAACTATAAGATTTTTTTGATAAAAATAAACCTTCTAAATCGCTAAAATCTTCTAGAAAAAGCTTTTAAAAACTCTTTAAAAACATTAATTAAAAGAAAACAAAGAAATAAAAGCATTTTTAAAGGATTTCTAGCAGTTTTTGATAGAAATAGACCCACTAATTCTCTATTAAACCTTCTAAGAAACCTTTTTAAAAACATATATTAAAAGAAATAAAGAAATTGAAGAAAAAGAAGAACTTTTAAGCGAAACTCGTTTAAAAACTTTTCTAAAAACCGTTTAAAAATATATAATAACGAAAAATAACGAAAAATAACCAAAAATAACCAAAAAATACAATCAATATCTACCAATACCTCTATAGAGCATCCAAAATTCGTATTATTTCCCATAACTTCCCTCCAAAGATTGCGGGGGGATTTCACTTGACTTTGTGGTTCTTTTAATTTTTTTCCAACTTTTTTTTTTTTTTTTTACATTTTCTGACGTTTTTTACGACTTTTGCGTTCAAGTGAATGGCATTAGAAGGGGCCAAGAGAGTGTTGGCCAAGAACCAGAGAGGGTTGGGGAGGGGTGGGGAGGGGCTTGGCTAATAGAGCTCCTCGGAGCTACCTGACACACCTGGCCATAGAGACGCGCACTCATCGGTAACATGAAGATGCTTTTTGTGGTCCGGAGTATCTGTATCTCAGGTGTCTCTTGTATCTTGTATCTTGTATCTTGTATCTTGTATCTCAATTTAGGTGCCACTTGTTGGGGCCACAACCGGGTGTGGTCTCTGCAGCTAAAAGTATCTAAAACGAGACATCCTAGAGAGAAAGTTGTCGGTTTAGAGCCCTGATCCTTCATCGATCGAACCTCATCGATCGCCAAAGGCAATCGCAAAAAACAAAAAAAGTGAAATTGCAGCAAGACTGCCTTTGAAAGCCAAACAAAATTGGCAACAATTTGCACAACAACAACGACAACAAAACAACAAAACGACAGACGACTTTGGACGAAACGGACGACGAACCGAGGACGGACCTGGCCCCAGCTCTTGGCCATAATAATTGGCGGAAACAACAACAAGCAGGACGCTTGAGTGGCTGCCAAAAGCCCGGAATCCGAATCGGAATCCGAATCGGAATCGGAATCGGAATCACTATCCAATCCCAAATCATATATTATATTTAAAAAAAATATCTACAATCCAAAAATAATCCGAAAATTAAGCCAAAAATTAGCTGCAATAAAAAATGTTACTCTCCGTTTTTTTTTTTGGGGAAGTTTGGCTAAGATGTATAGTTTCTTATAAAAAGAAAGAAGAATTAGGGATACAATATAGGCAAGTACCGGATATTATAGTTATAGATTTCTTAGATTATTTGGATATCGAAACGAAATGGAAAGCGAATAAAAAGTTATACTGGTTTTTTGGGAAAGAAGTTTAAGAAATTAAGGAATTTCTATCCCTAAATAACCCCACACAAGGGACTGCAATAGACACAAGTACCGGTTATTATACAGTTTTCTTAAACTTTATTCTATTTACAGTACAAACTCCTATATAATCCCACACTAGTTTGTTTTTATCTTTAAAAAAAAGTGAGAAAAGGGAATAAAATAAAGCCAAGTACCGGGTATTATACAGTTCCGGGTATTATACATTCGAAGACAAATAGAAAACGAATAAAATGTTTCACTCATTTTTAGGAAAAAAGTTTCAACAATCTGTAAGAGTTTGTTTTTCTTTTCAAAAAGAAAATAGAATAAGGAACTGCAATAGATTCCAAGTACCGGGTATCATAAAGCTCTATACGAACTATATTCTATATAGGAAATACAGGAAAATAAAAAATCGAATAAAATGTTTCATTCATTTTTTGGGGAAAGAGTTTGGAAAATCTGTAAGAATATCTGTAATATCTGTTTGTTTTTATCTTAAAAATAGATAAGAATAAGGAACTACAATAGATTCCAAGTACCGGGTATCATAAAGCTCTATACGAACTATATTCTATAGAGGAAATACAAGAAAATAAAAAACCGAATAAAATGTTTCATTCATTTTTTGTTTGTTTTTATCTTAAAAAATAGATAAGAATAAGGACAAGTATCGGGTATCGTATAGTTCCCTAAAGTATATTCTATATACAGAAGAAAACCCATGAAACATGAAAACCCCATCCTAGAGTACTACCAACTTCGGTTTGAAACAACCTTCTTGGCCAACTCGTTTTGGCCAATAATCGAATCGAAATGAAAACCGAAATTGGCCTCCATGGGGCTTGGGGCTTGAAAAAAAAAAACAACAAACAAACAATTAAGTTTGTTTGAAAAAAAAAACAGAGAGAGAGAAATATGATTAAAATTCCTGGGGCATACGCAGATCGCTTCATACTAAAAAAAAAAATAAAAAATAAAAAATCGAATACCAAATCCCGAGCCAAGCCAAGAAAGGAAAGCGGCAAAAAAAAAAAAACGAAACAATTATTTGAAATATTTTTCATGTGTTTTCCTTTTTGAAAGTCTTGACAGATATCCAAGGTATATATATACTATATACTGTATACCATATAGTAGATATATACTATAGCTATTGGCAGGTGTTAATGTTTGGTAAACGCCATAAAAAATTATTATTATTTTTCCATTGTTTGAGGCAGGTAATCGCTTTTTTTTTATTATTATTTTATTTTCTTTGATCAAAGTTCAATGGAAGATTTGTTTAAAAAATTAATATTCTATTAGTTGCTTTAATGGTTTTTAATTTTTAATAATTATAATAAATAATTATAAAGAAGACTGCTTGGTTTTTCTTTTATAATTTATTTTTTAATTGCCTTAAAAACACTTTAAAGTTTTGAACAAAATTTGAAATATTGTTTCTAATAAATTTTCCCCAGTTTTTATCTATATTTTTGCTTTGTTTTTTATGTCTAAACTTTATAATTCCGGTAATTAAAATTAAAGAAAAGTCTTTTGGTTTTCTTTTATGAAAAAATCAAAAGAAGATTTTTGGGTTTTCTTCTAAGAATTGTTTCTTAATTGTCTTGGAAATCATTTTATTCCTTTTATTTCTTATTTTTATTTCGTAGAAAAGACTTTAAATTTAAAAAACTAATTTTGAAATATATTTTCTTTAAACTTTTCCCACTTTTTATGTATTTTTTTAGCTGTTTTTTTTATGTCGTTAATAATTGTCTTGAAAATTCTTTGATTTTGTACTTTAATTTTGTAAAAAAAAAGACTTTAAATTTTAAAATTAATTTTGAAATATATTTTCTCTTAACTTTATATACTTTTTATTAATTTTGTAGCATTTTTTAACATCTTTTTTAATGCTTTTCCTTAGTTCCAAGTGATTGATTTTTTCGTTTCTTTAACTTTTTTACACTGAAACTTTTTTTCTAAGCTTTTTCTATGCTTTTTCTTTAGTTTTTTATGCTTTTTCTATAGTTTTTTTATGCTTTTTCTATAGTTTTTTATGCTTTTTCTATACTTTTTTATGGTTTTTTTATGGTTTTTCCATGTTTTTTTTTATGGCTTTTCTGTTCTATTTGCGATGCGTGACATTCGTGATTTTTGTGGCATTTCTGAGATTTGTGAGATTTGTTGCATTTCTGACTTTTTTTTTAAATTTTTCTTAACAAAAACCTCCCCCAAGAGGTCCACCTGTTGCACCTGCCTGCCTGCCTGGACCCTGGCCAATAGCTAGCAATCAAAATGATTGCAAAAAACTAACTAAAAAAAAAAATTGGCTTAAAAACGAAGAAGCGGTAGAAGAAGCAGTTGCTGGCTTTGTGGCAGCAGCAGCAGCAGCACCAGCAGCAGCAGCAGCAGCAGCAGAAATAGCTTCAGCTTCGAAAGTGGCACAAAGTAATTTTAATGCTGAATGGAGCGTAAAGTTGTTCAACTGCAATTGCAATGGATTTTTGTTTGAATTTCTGTTTCTGTTTCGGATTTTGGACAATAAAAAAAAAGATACAGATACAGAAATCTGGAAAAAAAAAATACAAAAAAAATGAGAAGCAAGTGCAATTATATTTGACACACACGATTGCTGCACTTGCTTACAAAATCCTTTGTTTTTTTTCGTTAGTTTTTTATTTGTTAGTTTTTTTGTTCGTTTTTTTTGTTAGTTTTTTTGTTAGTTTTTTTGTTAGTTTTTTTGTTAGTTTTTTTGTTAGCTTTTTTTGTTAGTTTTTTTGTTAGTTTTTTTGTTGTGTTTTTTGTCAGCTTTTGATCTGTATTTTATTTCAAAGTATTTTATTAAGAATTGCTTTAAAAATGGTTTTAAAAATGGTTTTAAAAATGGTTTTAAAAATGGCTTTAAAAATGGTTTTAAAAATGGCTTTAAAAATGGCTTTAAAAATGGCTTTAAAAATGGCTTTAAAAATGGCTTTAAAAATGGCTTTAAAAATGGCTTTAAAAATGTTTTTAAAAATGGCTTTAAAAATGTCTTTAAAAATGGCTTTAAAAATGGCTTTAAAAATGGTTTTAAAAATGGTTTTAAAAATTGCTTTAAAAATGGCTTTAAACATGGCTTTAAAAATGACTTTAAAAATGGTTTTAAAAATGTCTTTAAAATTGGCTTTAAAAATGGCTTTAAAAATGGCTTTAAAAATGGCTTTAAAAATGGCTTTAAAAATGGTTTTAAAAATGTCTTTAAAAATGGCTTTAAAAATGGCTTTAAAAATTGCTTAAAAAAATGTCTTTAAAAATGGCTTTAAAAATAACTTTAAAAATGGCTTTAAAAATGGTTTTAAAAATGGCTTTAAAAATGGCTTTAAAAATGTCTTTAAAAATGGCTTTAAAAATGGTTTTAAAAATGGCTTTAAAAATGGCTTTAAAAATGGCTTTAAAAATGGCTTTAAAAATGGTTTTAAAAATGGCTTTAAAAATAACTTTAAAAATGGTTTTAAAAATGGCTTTAAAAATGGCTTTAAAAATGGCTTTAAAAAATGGCTTAAAAAATGGCTTTAAAAATGGTTTTAAAAATGGTTTTAAAAATGGTTTTAAAAATAACTTTAAAAATGGCTTTAAAAATGTCTTTAAAAACGGCTTTAAAAATGGCTTTAAAAATGGCTTTAAAAATGGCTTTAAAAATGGCTTTAAAAATGGCTTTAAAAATGGCTTTAAAAATGCCTTAAAATGTCTTGAAAATGCCTGAAATTTGCATAATTAAAAAGCGAATCAATGAGCATCTCGGAATCGATCGTAAAATGTTTAACTTTATGGAAGACTCCAAGCCGGGATTTGCATGAAAAAAGCCAAAAAGCCAAGAAAGACCCGAAGATGAGGTAATAGGCCGAAGAAATGCTTTCAATTAAGAGCCCGAAGCTTTGGAGACTCTCCCAATCAATAATACCTTTAGCATAACGAATCTAGAGAGGATTACAGGTGCATTTCGGGTTTGTTTTTTTTTTATTTGTTTTGTGTTTTTTTTCCGTCAATTTTTTATGGTGGGGGAGTTGCAGTAGCAGCGTGGGACCCGCCGCAAGATTTAAATTGGAATCGTTGTGGAATTACCTCATCAAGCCCCTTGATTATGGAGCTCCTCCATTCAAAATGCATGAAAATTCATAAAAAAAAAAAACAATCCATAAAAAAACACAACAAAGTTCAAGTCAGTGCATTTTTTCGGGGCACTTTTTATGTCATTTTTTAAGCCTCCAAAACAACAATAAAAAATGTCAATATTAGCTCTTAAAAAACTATATATTTTTTTTAATAATTTTACACAAAATTCGTTGACAAATTTTTGTTTATTAATTTTTTTAAGCGGTTTATCTTGTTACCAAAAAAAAAAAAAGAAAGAAAGAGAAACAGGTTTCGTTGGGTTTGGAATTTGGTAATAGAAACCAAATGGCCTAAATACCATTTCCAGATTTCCAGATTTCCAGATTCTTGGCTGTAAATCTTCTTAAAGGTTTTATTTATTTTTTATTAATTAAAAGAAATTTGAAAAAAAAAACGTTAAAGAAACCTTAAAGAAGTTTAAGAAGTTAAGGGAAATTTTAAGGAGACTTTCGGGGACTTTAAAGAACTTTTTGGAGACTTTTACGAACTTTAAGAAACTTTTAGGGAAATTTAAGGAACTTTAAGGAAGTTTAAAGCAACTTTGAGATACTTTAAGGACCTTTAATATACTTTAAGGAGACTTGAAGATAACTTTTAGGGACTTTTTGGAGACTTTTAGGAACTTTAAGAACACTTTTGGGAACTTTTTGGAGACTTTTACGAACTTTAGGAAACTTTAGGGAAATTTAAGGAACTTTAAGGAAGTTTAAAGCAACTTTGAGATACTTTAAGGACCTTTAATATACATTAAGGAGACTTGAAGATAACTTTTAGGGACTTTTTGGAGACTTTTACGAACTTTAAGATACTTTAAAAAACTTTAAGCAATTTTGAGATACTTTCAGGAAACTTTTAGTAATTTTAAGATAATTTGACAAGCTTTAAGGACCTTTATGCAACTTTTAGATACTTTAAGGAGACTTTCAAAAGCCTTCTTGAGCCTTCAAGTAAGTTTGGATCCCCGAGAGATCCAAAGAAATTGTAAATAACTTCTATTTTATCTATCTTCTATGTATCTTCTATCTTCGATTCTATCTAAAAATCAAAGACAAAGCCTCTTTATTGTAGAAATCTTAAGGAATTTATGAATATATCTTGTTTATTTCCAAAAACCGCACCCACTTAACCCATTCTGGGTCGCCAAAAACAAAACAAAAAGCTGTCATCTCATCTCAAGTTTATTTTTAAAAACAAAGCCCCCTCTGTGCCCCATGAGCCCCATAAGCCCCCTTATTTAGTGCCATCTCTAGCTGGGCAAAACGCCCGCGACGCTTAGCTCACCGATGATCTAATCTCGAGATGAGCGGAAAAAAGTGACAAAGACACAATTTGCTTTGCAATTTGCTTTACATTTGAACTTGAAAATTACAGAGTTACAGAGTGGGAGGGGGAGTCACTAGTGGGGCGAGGGTGGGGAAAGGGTGGCGACTTCCAATTGAATGGCAGCCGCAGACTCCACGAAATGGCTGGCAAAGCGGAAAACGGAAAAAAAAGCAGATAAGAAGATGGGGACGATCAGGGGCGGGCAGAGCCAGAGGAGAGCGAAAAGTGGAGAAGATTTTTGTGGTTTTCTTGGAGGAAGGGGGGCGGTTGGGAGCGGTTGGGGGCGCTTGGGGTTTTGAGAAAAAGACAGAAACAGTAACAAGTTCATTGCACTTTTGGGAGAGCGAAAAATCGCTGACTGTTTTTATTGCTGTTATTTGTTGTCGTTGTCATTGCTGTTGTCATTGTTGTTGTTGTTTCATCGTTTTTGGTCTTTTTTTTTTAGTTGCTTTTTCTCTCCGATTTGCAGAAAAAAACAAAACAAAAGTCTCCAATTTGTTGTCCCCCACCTTGAAATATTGCAATTCAATGACTTGAGAAATTTATTTCCAAGGAAAACGAAAGTCGCAAAGCCTTTCCACGGCGCTTTTTCCATCGGCACGAGCCCAAAATAAACACAAATAACTTGAATTATTCAAATTCAAGCCACCCACCCACTAAATGGCCAAAAAACCAAACCCAAAACTAAACAAAGACACATCGAAACGAAAACAAAAAACAAAAAACAAAAAGTGTTTTGCATATTTTCACCTTATTTTTTTTTTTGTTGGCAGGCTCGCGCTTGGCTTGGCCATCTTTTCTGGTATTTAGGCCAGAAAAAAAAAACCGAAAAAAACGTGGCTCTGGCCAAATTAGCACTTAAAGTCCAGCAAATGTAGAAATCTCGATCGCACCTGAACATGAAATGCAAACCGTAAACAAAAAGCAAAAAAAAAAAACGCAAACTCGAAACTTGGAAACATTTCCAATTGGAACACAAAGGTGTGGCTAAGACGCGGGGAGGGAGGTAAGGGGAAAAGGTGCAAATTAATTGGGTCTTACTCTCAGTTTTCGATTCGTTTCGTTTTGGTTTCGTTTTGGCCATGTTTTTCTTTAATGATTTTTTTTCTCCCCTCTCTTGTGTTTTTTTTTTTGCGTTGAATCGATTCTTCAATTATGGCAATTAGCCAACGATTTCGCTTTGCATGATAGCACTCGTCACTCGTCACTCGTCACTCGCTGATCTGCATTCGTCACTCTCTGTACTCTCGTCACTCTTAAAAGTCGAAGAAAATACAAGAAAATAGGGGGAAAAAAAAACTAAAAAAGGCAAACCCCAATCAGTTTCGGTTTCAGCTATAACCCCGCCCCTTATCGCCCCTCCTCTTGCTACCACCCACCCCCCCTTTTTAAGTAAATTAACATTTATCGCTTGGCTGACTCGCTGAACTTTTTCCAACTAATTTTCGCCATTTAAGAGGCCATTGATCCAACGGATGATATCGTATCGTATGGATCAGGTTTCTCATTCGCTCTTTGATGAAATCCTTAACTTATATAATCCCCCTCGATAGTGAGACCCAGAAAATGACTCAATTTATTCAGCAATTTAATCGTTTGCCCCCTTCGTGAGTCAGTTTGGATATCGGTTTTCGGATTTCGGATCATTAATCAAAAAAAAAAAAAATACACAAGCCAAGAGTTTGTTAAAAAAAAAAAAAACAGAAACAAAAACTGCATTCATAATAAGTTGGCTTACAAGCTGGCTAAGTTAAATGAAGCCCCCAGACAGGTTGCCAGTCAGCCGCCTGCTGCCTGCCGCCTTCTGCCTGCCCCACGCTGCGTATACGTAATGTATCTGTATCTTGGTTTTTTGTATCTGTATCTGCGGTTTTTTTGTAGCTGTATTTTGTATCTGTATCTCGATATTGTATCTGTATCTGAGTTTTTTTGTACCTGTATCTGTGAATTATATCTGTATCTGTGATTTTTGTATCTGTATCTGTGTTTTTTTTGTATCTGTATCTGTATTTTTCCAATCTGTATCTGAGAATTGTATCTGTATCTGAGTTTTGTACCTGTATCTGTGTTTTTTTGTATCTGTATCTTGGTTTTTTGTATCTGTATCTGTGAATTATTGTATCTGTATGTGATTTTTTATATCTGTAT
Source organism: Drosophila vallismaia (assembly GCA_035047325.1). NCBI lineage: Eukaryota > Metazoa > Arthropoda > Insecta > Diptera > Drosophilidae > Drosophila > Drosophila vallismaia. Next base: position 4,320,561 of record JAWNPU010000025.1, on the reverse strand, counting down.
CTGTGTTTTTTGTATCTGTATCTGTGAATTGTATCTGTATTTGATTTTTGTATCTGTATCTGTGTTTTTTTTGTATCTGTATCTGCATTTTTCCCATCTGTATCTATTAATTGTATCTGTATCTTGATTTTTTGTATCTGTATCTGGTTTTTTCTCTGTGTATCCGTGTACCTGCACTGCATGGATATCGATCTCACGCCATTGGGATGCCAGACCATGCCAGACCAAGCCGAGCCATGGCAGGTCCCAAGCTTGGCTGACATATTTGGGTTGAATGTTAACAGAAAAAAATAACGCGAGGAAAACAAAAGCCAAGCTTAAGAGCAAACACATACTCGAAAGCCGTACCTCGACTCGAAACGCGACTCGAACCTCGACTCGAGACTCATGAATGCCGCATGAATGCCGCATGAATGCCTGACCACAGCCAAATCGGCAAAATGTCGCAATTAACATATTTCTTATAAGATAGGAGTATGCGTAGTCCAAAGGTTGCCTCTACAAAGGCCTAGGGTGTACGTAATGGATAAGTTTTTAGAGGGTGCAGAGGGTTGTCGAGGGTTTAGAGGGTTGTCGAGGGTTGTCGAGGGATTTTCAAGGCGTAGGAGAAGGGCTAGGATCTCTAACAAGACAACAAAGCTTCAGAAATCAGAGAGGTACTCGAAACAATGGAATCCTAATCACAAAATCCAAGTAATGGATGGATTTTGAGAGGGTTTAGAGGGTTTCAAAGGGTTAGGAAAAGAGGTAGGATCTGTAGGGTATACCTATTGGAGGATTTTCGACGGTTTAGAGGGTTTCCAACGGGTAGATCTCCAAGGGAGAGATCTCCAACAAAGCAACTTTGGCTTTAAGGTTAAAAAAGTAATGGAATTCCAAGTACAAAGGCCTAGGGTGTTCCTATTGGATGGGTTAACCTCTGAGATAAGTCACCTCCAAGTCTAGTTTCGTATGTAGAATCCCATCGCAGCCTAGAGCGAACCCAAGACAAGCCCCAGGCTATCCTCGACCCAACAGAAAAATTGTTTTATGTGACATTTCAATTAGCAGAGTGCCAAGACCTGACATCAGCATAAAAAGCAGCAAGTTTCAGCAGCAATTGTTGAATCAGAGGGAAACAAGCGACTAACTGACTGACTGACTGACTGACTGACTGACTGACTGACTGACTCAGAGACAATGGCGACCAGTCACCTGCTGGCTTGGCCTAATCAGGCATTCCAAGCGATTAAATGCCAGGCATTCCATGCCAGGCCAGAGAGCCGTAGAAATCGATCAACAAGACGAGGCAGCTAATGATTGAGTGAATGACTGAATTGATTGAATTGATTAAATGATTGAATGATTGTCTCAAAAAGACATGTGCCTGGCTAGCTTGATTACCATTAGAACTGTCCAAGAGCTGACATAACCATGGCTAGCCAGCGAGTCATGGAGCGGCGGCTTAGACTCACCTCCATAAGCGATAATTGCGCAACTTTCGGTGACACCATTCGGAGATTCTGGTGAGGCAACGTGGTGCTTGTCCAATATCTAAAAAATAAATACTGTTTAGCTTTTTTATAAACCAAATAAAATATCAATTTTTTTAGACATACAATACCAGAGACTCTACCCTAGACACACATCTCAATCTCTTGAAGAGATCTCGGCCTAAACCTATAACGAATTTTAACGAATTTTAACGAATTTCTTCAAGTTTTTGTTTGTTCCGCTGTTTGTTTGTCTAATTACGCAACAACATTTGTCGGCGGATGCAATGCCGCTGCATTTTGTGGTCTGACCAAAAGCGATTCCAGTTCCGATTCCGAATCGGACAAGTATATGGCATTATGGCATGACAAGCCCCGTTTCCGCGTGTCAACAAACTTCTCTCTGTCTCTGAAGCAGTGAAATTTTTTATGGTTTTTGAAAAGAAATGGAAAAGGGGCTGGCGGATTCACCGCTCCATCCAACCCCAAAAAGTGTCCGCTCGAGTAACTGCACCCACCTGGAAAATGCACCGAAAGAAATTATTATAGTTAGTTGTTAGAGATTCCTTTGATTATTTTTGATATTTTTTAATGATGTAAAAGAGAGAGTTTTACCTTGAAAGGAGGATCGATGGGTATATTTGATAGATTTTCTATATAAAGGTTTTAAGAATCAAGAAATATATAATATTTTATTCTTGAAAAGAGATTTAAAGAGATTTTTTGAGACTTTTAGAGACTTTTAGAGGCTTGAAGAAACTTTTCAGAGACTTTTTGGGGCTTTAAGAGACTTTTTAGAGACTTTTAGAGACTTTTTAGAGACTTGCAGAGACTTTTAAAGACTTGAAGAGGTTTCAAGAGACTTTCAGAGGCTTTTAGAGACTTGAAGAGGTTTTAAGAGAGTTTCAGAGACTTTTAGAGACTTTTTAGAGACTTTTTTGAGAATTTTTTGAGACTTTTAGAGGCTTTTAGAGATTTTTAGAGACTTGAAGAGACTTTTTTGAGACTTTTAGAGGCTTTTATAGACTTTCAGAGACTTTTTTGAGACTTTTAGGGGCTTCAAAAGGCTTCAAGAGACCAAAAATTGGCCAAAAACCCGAAGAAGCTTTGGCATAGATCATGGGGTTTCTTCCAACTTTTACTTTGGTTCATCCTAACCAGAAAACCAAAAGGAGGAGAATGAGGAGACAGAGGAGGAGGCAGAGTAGGCCCGCAGAGTAGGAGTGGCAGGCAGGCAGGCAGGCAGGCAGGCAGGCAGGCAGGGGATTCCCCCTACGCGTGCAGTGAAAACCCGAGAAGCACGTAGACATAATTTATTGCCAAATGCATGGAAGACTCGCGCTGGACACGGCTCGATGGCCACGTTCGTGTGTCGTGTCCATGCGAGTGGATAGATATAGTAGATATACATATATACAGCTATACAGATATAGATATAGATATATAGATATATAGATATATATATGCCTCGACTCTACCACCACTTATGGCAACCACACATTTCGATTTCTTTCTGCGAGGGCTTCGACGGTTGCGAGGGCTTTCGCGGGGTGGCAGCTGAAATTGTTTCAAGATTGTAACTAAAACTACTCACTATATGAGTAAAAAAATGTGCAATAATTAAAGCATATTAAATGCAGAAACAACAAATATAAAAAAAAAAAAACAGAAACAGAAAGAAAACTGATTGCAAGGCAAGCGTAAAGCTGGTTACCCGATGCGTTCGCTGTTGGCCGTTGGCAGCTCCCCTTAAGCCCCCTTAACGAGTCTCAATTAAAGTGAAAATGCCAGCAGATCGTGGACATGGATATGGGTGCATGGATATGGTCGTAGATATATCGTATATATCGTATATATATCCATTACTCTCGAGTACTCTCTCAAAAAAAAATAAGTTGCGAAAAGTGCAACGTCTCGAGTTACGTAACAAGATTAAAGGTTCCTCATTGGGGATTAAAGAGGATCACAAGGATTCAAATACTCATTCAAGTATCTAGAATATATGGGAATACCTGTGATATATATTTTGATTCCCAACTTTCTCTAAAAGTTTGTCAAAATACTTGGATTTTAAGTCCACAATCAAGACTTTGCGAAAAGTGCATCGTTTCGGGTTACCCATCAAAGTTAAGGGGTTTGGATGGGTTGGGATGTCCTCATTGGGATTAAAGAGGATCAGGAGTAACTAGAATATATAGAAATCTATTCAGAATCATATTTTGATTCCCAAGTTTGTCAAAATACTTGGATTTTAAGTCCACAATGAAGACTTTGCGAAAAGTGCATCGTTTCGGGTTACCCATCAAAGTTTAAGGGGTTTGGATGGGTTGGGAGTCCTTCTTGAGGATCAAAGAGCTTAGGAGGATTAGCAAGAATATATAGAATTTTGATTTCTTAATTTCTCTAAAAGTTTGTCAAAATATTTGCTTTCAAAGTTTAACTTAAAAATTTGATCATCAGATCACAAGAAGATTCGCGAGAAGAGAGTCACAAGAAAAGTCACAAGTTTCTTCCCAAAAAGTGTGAATTAAATAAAAAATAAATACTTTAAACAAGCAATAATTAATATAATATTAGTTTTAAGTTTAGTTTTAAGTAGTTTTTTAAGAAACAATTCGTTTATAATCGAAAATAAGTTTAAAATTTCCAAAGGAAAGCCATGGAAAAGTTGTCACAATTTTAGTTTTAAGAAGAATTAAATATTTAAGATTTGTTATTAATATTTTAGCTTAATCTATTACCTATTTATTTGGCAAAAAAAACCCTTCTTCCAGCAATGTCATAATGGAGCCAATGACCATGCTGGTATTGGCCTTCCAGCTGCTGGCGCTCTTCTCCATCGCCGGGGCGCTGCTCATCTACCTGATCTGCAAGGTGCGCGAGGACAGTGCGGCGGCCAGTGTGGAGGCGCAGACAAGTCGCGTTGTCCTTGTGACGAGTGCAGACACCGCCCTGGGCCTGCAGCTGTGCACCCACCTGGCCAACAAGGGCTGTCGGGTGTTTGCCGGGATGAAGGAGGCGCAGGACTCGCTGCCGGCCAAGCTGCTGTGTGGATGGATGAAGATCCGCGAGTATAGCGAAGAGCCGATAGCTGGAACGATTATTCCCATGCGGCTGGACGTCACCCGGGAGGATGTGCTGCGCGAGGCCACCGTGGCCATGGGCGCCCACCTCAATGCCGACGAACGGGGCATCGCTGCCGTCATCAATACCAGCGGCAGCGTTTTTCGCGGGAAGGTGGAGTCCCAGGACGTGCAGCAGTGGGAGCACATGCTGAAGACCAACATTCTGGGTACGCTGCGTGTGGCCAAGGCCTTTGTCGGCTTCCTTCGCCCCACCCGCGGACGTTTGCTGTACTTGGGCGGCGGTGGCGGTGGCGGTGGCGGTGGCGGTGGAGAGGCCAGCGCTCGTTCCGGGGGAGATGGCCTCGTGGCCTTTAACGCCTCCTGCGTCGCGGTGGACAAGTGCGCCGAGGAGCTGCGCAAGGAGCTGCAGCCGTACGGAGTGAGTGTGGTGGCTCTGGACACCTGCGGCATGACCGCCGAGTCCCTCTACAAAGCTCCCGTCGCTCAGAGTGAGTAGCGAATCCTGGAAAATCGAAAGGATTATTATTCAAGCTTTATAATTTTGATTTTGTTTCAAACCCAACAGCCATGTCGTCTACGGCTGGAGCTCCCACGCAGTACACCGCCGATGTCCTGAGTCCGGGCGCCCTCCAAGTTATCGAGCGGGCCCTGTGGGACTTTACGCCGCAGCAACGTTATCCGCTTTTGGGTAACAACAAGTACCAATTCACGTTGCCATGCCGCTCCTCGCTGCGTCTCCAGAGGCCTGCTACCGGAGTCTCCGCCACGCAGTCGGTTTAAGAGTTGGAGAGAGAGAGAGTTGAGAGACGAACGACCCTGATCCCCGAATGAATCCTGGAGTCTCTACCTGTATATACGCACCTGACACGAATCCTTTTCCAGCTCCTCCTCATCCTCAATCCCGTCCTGAAGTCTTTTCTTGAAATCCAACACTCCCCTTTTTTGTTTGATGATATTTTCTTCCTTTGGAAGGCCTTTTTTTATATAATAATATTATTTTATACTCGTTTTTTTGTACACTCTGCCGCGGTGTAATCGTAATGTTACGAAAGAAAGAATACAAAAAACAAAAACAAATAAATCTTTGTGCTAATCTATAAAAAACGTCATGTATTTTATGTATTTTTATCTACATTTAAGGATTCGAAGGTAAGTTAGAAGGGGGTTTAGTCTATTCATACTTTGATATGAAATCGTAGCGCAGGACAGAGGCAGGGAAGACCTCTCCCGCCTTGGCCATGAAACGATCTTCAGTGGATCCTGGCAGATGGATGAGCACATCGGCACCCACAATGCTCTGCAAGCGGCTGCTGATCTGTTGGGTTCGATCCGGTTTTGTTAAAGGTTTTTGTTAGACAAAAAAAAAAAAAGAGAGAATCTACACCCACCTGGTCTCCGTTGACGCTGGCATAGAGAGCTCCTCCCTAGAGATCACCGAGGCACGCACAAACTCCGGACGCGAGTCCAGATCGAGGTCATTGAGCAACTGCAAACGAAAAACAAATCAAACAAAAAGTAAATAAACTAAGAAAGCCATTTCTTATCGCCCGAAAAACAGACAGATAACAAGCCACTCGAAATCAAAAGTATTTTTCTACGTCACAGCCCGACGAGCCACAATAATTTGGAATAAGTTCTCGAAAACCCAATGATGGAATGTCAAATGCCGCGTTAATCAATTATCGTTGAATGCCAAGCTATTTCGCAATGTGACTTAAATGCTTCCCCCCCAGCAAGCAGAGGGAACCCACCTGGACGTTGATCTTGGGGAGGGAGCACTTGTGGCGATCCCAGCCGGCTGCCCAGCGGATGGCGGGCAGAGCAAAGAGATGGAAGGTCACAAAGGCAGAGACAGGATTGCCGGGTAGACCAAAGAAATACTTGTCCTCGCGACTGGCAAAGGTCAGGGGTTTGCTAGAGAGACGAAAAATACTATTTATTTAGTCCGCAAAAAGAGGTTAAAGGAGTGGTCCTACCCTGGTTTCATGTTAACCCTTCCGCAGTGTAGCTTAAAGTCCAAGGACACCAGAACTGGCTTCACGAAATCCTTGTCGCCCATGGAGACGCCGCCACTGCAAATGACAAAGTCCACAATCTCAAAGAGATTGGACAGCGACTTCTTTGTGGCATCAAAGCTAAGGAGAAGGGAAAAGCTTAGCTAAAAAATACAAGAAATCAAAAGAATCCTCACTTATCGCTCAGGACATTTGTGATCATGCAATCGAAGCCGAAATATTGCAGCAGCTCCAACAACATGGTGGTATTGGAGTCGTAGATCTTGCCCAGAACCGGCTGGTCACTGGGTGCCAGTAGCTCGCTGCCCGTGGAGACTATGGCCACCTTGGGCTTGCGCACATCGATGATGCTTCCGACTGAGGCCAGCAGTGACCTGACCACCACCGGCGATGGATCGGGAGCGGGAAAGATGAGATTCTTGGTGCTCAGATCGTGGCCCACAGGTCTCACATCCAAGCCGGCTTGTGGCTCCACTAGAATATCCACCAGGCTCTCGTTTCCACGCTTATCCCTTTGCAGCAGCTTGGTATCCTCCACCTGGACCACACAGTCAGCCTCCAACGGCAGGGGAGCTCCCGTATTGATCTTGAAGCATTCATCCTCCGCCAAAGCTGCACGATTAGGCTAAGAAAACAAGGATAAATTTTAGCAGGAGGATTCCTTCAAAATTCCAGACAGATAAAACTCACAGCATCACCGGCAGCAATGGAGCCTATGACGCGTTTAGTGCCCGAGAAGCCCGTGGACTTCATGGCATAGCCATCCTTAATGGATGCCCGGAACGGTGGAATATTCACCGGCGAGGTCCTCTGCCACAAAAGCTTCTGGAGATCTTGAGATCGCTTGACGGTATCAAAGATTAGAGAGACAACGTCGTCGACGGGCAGCATAGCGAAGGGGGAATTACGATCGGAATCGGTGCCCTTGCCGGTCTTGTGGGGACAAATGTGTCGGTTGGATGCGGGCTTGGGCAGAGCACCCTGCAGCTCGTCATGGGTGCGCTTTACCAGAGCCACCTCATTGGCAATCAGTTGCAGGGCATGGGGCAGTAAATCGAGGACAGTCTCAAAGCACTCGGTCACGGCTTTGACGCTTCCCGGAAAGTTCAGGATCAGGGTAGTTCCGGCGATCCCGCAAACTCCTCGCGACAGGGCCGCCAGCTTGGTCTTCCCCAGGGAGGCCAGGGCAATGGCAAAGGACAGCTGCGGGCATTCCTTGTCCAGCAGTGGCTTGGTGGCCTCGGGCGTGATGTCGCGCGGCGCAAAACCGGTTCCACCCGTCGTGATGATCACCCGGACAGACGCATCTCTGATCCACTGGCGCAGCTCCCACTGGATCCTCTCCCGCTCATCGGGCACGATACCGTCCCTCACCTGGGCATTGCCGAAGGCCTCCGTAACCAGGCTCCTCAGCCTCGGGCCACTCTTGTCCTTCTCCGGCTCATGGTAACAGGTGTCACTAACTGAAAATCCAAACAATTCAATTTGGTGCGTGACCATAATTGGGGCGTGGATTCTCTTACCCGTGAGTATTGCAAAGTAGATCGGCTCCATTACGTCATTTGCTTTTGAAACTCTGCGACTGGGCGATCTCCAATTAAGTTGTTTAATAAAAAGTTTAGCACGCTAACTTATCCGACTCGATTCAAAGCGAGGCGTTTGCCCAAATTTGACCCGTTTCTGGGAAGCTTGGTGTGTACACACTGTTTGACCGTTTTAGCTTTTTAACCCTTAGTTGATCGTTAGTTTCCATACCAAAAAAACGATGATAATTAATTGTTATTAAATTAAGATTTTGTACTACTACTAAGGGTATTTTTATAAATCTCAAGACTCTGTAATACAATTAGTAATATTTTGTATAAAAAGCAACACAGACCTTCTAAGGGTTAAATTGAACAGATTATTTTCAAAGCGAGGCGTTTGGCCAAATTTGGCGCGTTTCTGGGAAGCTTGGTGTGTACACACTGTTTGACCGTTTTAGCTTTTTAACCCTTAGTTGATCGTTAGTTTCCATACCAAAAAACGATGATAATTAATTAAATATTTAATATTTAATACTATCTAATAGCTAGGGATATTTTTAAAAGAAACAATATTTTTTTTTAAATATAATAAGAAACCCAGACCTTCTAAGGGTTAACTTAAACCGATTATTTTCAAGCCCCGCAAAAACTCCGAATAAATATTTGAGTTTTTCACATAAATGTAGTCATATTAGCTAAATGGCTTATTTATTAACACTAAACTACAACAATACAAAAAAAAAACAAGGCGCAGCAACGGCTCAGGTTCCGACTTCCTTTCGGGGATCACTTGGTCTTCGCCTGGGGCCGTGGCTGTGGCGGTGGCTGTGGCTTATCCCCAGACGCTGCACCGGCCACCAGGGGATCGTAGCCGGAGGCCATCTTCTCCTTGAACTGCTCGTAGGTCCGCTTGCGGTCAAAGTGCTTCACCCACTGGCCGGGACAGGATTGCTCGAACTGCTTGCGTAGCGTTTGGCAGGCGGACGGCACCTTCTCGCCGCTGGTGGAGCTGTGCTTGGGGGCGTGCTCGTCCAGGCACTTCCAGTACTCGTCCCGGTTGCTCCAGCACTTGGCACGCTCCGATTTGTCGGGGAAACTCATTACGCTGCGGTGGAAGAATGACTCTCGATTTCGGGTCCTTTTTGAGTCGCGTCAGCTTCTGTTCTTGATGGACTCCAAGCAGGCTGTTGTAAATGCTAGCCTTCGAGCCACCTGAAACCAAACATGCCGTCTTTTACCATTAAATTGGGTAGAAATTTCACAGAAAACCAACCTCAAAATTACAAAACAAAATATCTCCGGCTAGAGGTGGGAGTTGAAACCAGCTGTCAGATTAATCGGTTTCGATATTATCGGCAGGCAAGGGGTAAGTTTGGCGCGAGATTTGAATGTTCATGGTTTATGGTAATAATAGGATCAATGGTTAGGATATAGCCTCCACGAGGAGACACATTTTCAGATATACCTTTCTGATATTCTACATTTTTGACCTCCACCAGAAAGATTTTGAAAAAAATTCAAAAACAAATTTTGTTCAGGATTTTGATGCAGATTTATTAGGAATTGATCTGTGAATCGTTTAAGGAATTCCGCATATGGATCGGTTGAATATAAGCGAAGATATAGCCTTTTGAAGTGCCACTATTCAATTTTTTTGGATTTTTCATTTTTTGAAGGGGATCCATCAGAAAAATTTGAAAAAAATTCAAAAAATATTTCCATCCAGGATTTTGATGCAGATTTATAAAGAATCGATCTACGAATCGATTAAGGTATTCCGCTTAAGGATCGGATAAGAATTAGCAAAAATATAGCCTCCGAAAGTTGAACTTTTCACATTTCATGGATTTTCCATTTTTTGAAGGGGATCCATCAGAAAAATTCGAAAAATATCTCCGAAAGTTGAACTTTTCACATTTCATGGATTTTCCATTTTTTGAAGGGGATCCATCAGAAAAATTCGAAAAATATCGAAAAAATATTTCCATTTAGGATTTTGATGCAGAATTATAAAGAATCGATCTACGAATCGATTAAGGTTTTCCGCTTAAGGATCGGATAAGAATTAGCAATGATATAGCCTCCGAAAGTTGAACATTTGACTTTTCATGGATTTCCAATTTTTTGAAGGGGATCCATCAGAAAAATTCGAAAAATATCGAAAAAATATTTCCATCTAGGATTTTGATGCAGAATTATAAAGAATCGATCTACGAATCGATTAAGGTATTCCGCTTAAGGATCGGATAAGAATTAGCAAAGATATAGCCTCGCAAAGTGCAACTTTTGACTTTTCATGGATTTCCAATTTTTTGAAGGGGATCCATCAGAAAAATTTGAAAAATATCGAAAAAAAATGTCCATCCAGGATTTTGATGCAGAATTATAAAGAATCGATCTACGAATCGATTAAGGTGTTCCGCTTCGAAATCGGATGAGAATTAGCAAAGATATAGCCTCCGAAAGTTGAACTTTTGACTTTTCATGGATTTTCCATTTTTTTAAGGGGATCCATCAGAAAAAATTGTAAAAAAATTAAAAAATATTTTTGTTCAAGATTTTGATGCAGACTTATAGAAAATCGATCCACCAGTCGATTAAGGTATCCCGCTTTGAAATCGGATGAGAATTAGCAGAGATATAGCCTCCGAAAGTTGAACTTTTCACTTTTCATGGATTTCCAATTTTTTGAAGGGTTTCCATCAGAAAAATTCGAAAAATATCGAAAAAAAATTTCCATCCAGGATTTTGATGCAGAATTATAAAGAATCGATCTACGAATCGATTAAGGTATTCCGCTTAAGGATCGGATGAATATAAGCAAAGATATAGCTCTTCCAGATTGTGAAAAAAGTTGCCCAGAGTTCCAGGACCTCCCGCATACTTACCGCCTGAGAAATAAGAGAACCCAATAGATTAGAACAATAGAATGTATTCTTAATGCACACTGATGATATTTTTTATTGATCGGGACCATTATTTAGCTGTTCGTAAATCTATTTATTTGATTGGTTTAATATCTTATGGCTAAAAGTGAACGTCATTGCAAAACGAAGTGTGCCTCTGCCATGGAGGTATTTATTCAATTTCCAGCTAATCAGCAAGAGTTGTGGTAAACAATTAAGTAAAAAAAAAAAACTGCATAGGTTGTGATTTGTCAGAGTTCAAGGGTCAACACCCACAATCTGCATTGCACAACAAAAAAACTAAAAAAAATATAACCAAAAGCAAACAAAACAAAGAAAATGACAGCTTCTGCTGTGCGCAATAACAATTTAAATTTATGTTTATATATAGAAGTATATAATATATAATATATAATATATAATATATAATATATAATATATAATATATAATATATAATATATAATATGTAAATGTACATATATATATGTATATATATGTTTTGGGTGAGTTATACTATAATTTCTAGGTGTTTCGAAACCGTTACATACAATATATGCTCGTATCGCATCCATTATATAAATCTGGCATATCCCTTCCTTATCGTAGGTACACAAATACGTATAGAAAGCAAGGGTTTTGGGGTCGTTTGGGGGAGGCGTGGCTTATACTAAGTACTTCTATTGTCGTTACAAAACATTTACAGCTTAGACATTAGCCCGATCTAGGTCCGGCATATATATTCTATATGTATGGTTTTATATAAATGTAAGGGATATATCGTGTTAGACGCGGCGATATGCTACTAGAGGGGAATCAATAAAGAGGATCAAGGATCAAGGATCAAGGATTAAGTAAACCGCAGTCGACTTCAATTCTCATGGTTTCTATCTTGTGGGTTTGGTTTCGAACCCAAAAATGCATTGCAGTTTGTGATATTATTGGTCGGTTGATTGGATCTCTCTCTATATATAGTCTATATCATCTATATAGAATCTAAAAAAAAAGGAAAAAGGAAGGTAGTTGTCTCTTAGGGACTGTGATAGGTTCCGGGTTAGGGATTCAGGATTCGGGATTCTTCTCTTTGAGGCACTTGTGGCTTGGCTAAAGTTGCTTGGCAAACGGAAAAAAAAACTCGAATAAAAATCGTGCAAATGGTTATCGGAGCAAATCTATATATATATATTCCTTTCTATATATAGTTGCGATTGTGTGCTATTTTGTGTGTGTGCTTTTTGTTAAATACAAAAAAATGTTTAGTTTATGTTTCATTTTTGTTTTCTTTTTTTTTTTTTTTTTTTAACGACTATCAGTACTTTACCCTGCACAAAAATCCTTATTTTCTTTTGTTTTGATTTCAAAAAACTTATCTCCTATATTCTTATCCTATATTTATATATTTTTAATAATGAAAAAAAAAAACAATTCTTGTTATTAGAAAAAAAACAATCAATTTAAATTCCTTTCTTAAACCTTTTCCTTCGGATTATTGTTACATTCACGTTTCTGAAGTACAGTGCGTTTCAATACGGTAAAATGTATAAAATGCATTCAAAAAACAAGAAATAAAATTTCAAATTCCTTTTAAACCTTTTTCTTCGGATTATTGATATATATTTAAAAAAAAACAACAAAAAAAGCATTCAAAAAAACAAGAAATAAAACTTTTCCTTCGGATTATTGTTACATTCACTTTTCTGAAGTACAGTACGTTTCATTAGCCTCAAATATATATTTAAAAAAAAAGAACAACAAAAAAAAAGCATTCCAAAAAAACAAGAAATAAAAGTTTTTCGTAAAACACGCACTGTATCTTAAACTGGTCCTAAGCTTGCGCTCTCTTTCTATTACCAATCGTCGGTCTCTCTCTCTCTCAATCTTATGACTAGATACACTTTCACTTTCACTTTCCAGCTTTCGCTTTCGCTTTCCCTATATCTCTATATGATTATAAATCTCTGTCCCAAGTCCTAAGTCTACGGCATCCCAAAAGACACACAACCAGCACACAATCGCGGGGGACAACGGTGGCAGGAGTGGTTCTGGGGGCGTGGATTTCCATTTTTTTTAGTTGCTAATTTAAAGGATTAAAAAATAATAATAATCAGGGGAAAACTAACAAATGCATAAAGTTCAAACAAAATTAAAAATAAAACAAATCCTAATCGTAGTTGTTAAAAATAGACAAAAAATTTGTAAACCATAAAACATTTGGCAGTCGCAGAAGGCCCGGCCCGGCCCTGGGGCTTCGATTTCGATTTTGATATCGAATACACGATCCTTCCTACATACAAGTATATATCTATATATATATATATATGGCGCTCGTTCCTGCTCTGGTGCTGTGTGATGTTGGTGGGGGATTCAATCGTCGTGATGGTTTTTTTTTTTTGGAATCATTTCGAGTCAAAGGCTTACGCCTTGCCAGCGATGGACTGGGCTTCCGATTCCTGATCGGCTTCAACCGCTAGCGGATCCAGGGGCGAGGTATTTGTGCTGGGGGATTGGGAGGCGTACTTGCAGGATGCCGTCAGGCAGCGGCAACCCAAATTCGAGCGATGCTCGGCACGCCAGAACTTTTCCCCATAATCATAGCTAAGAATCATAACAAAGAAGGATTAAAAAGATGTTACAATCTCTAGAAGATTCGATTCGACTAACCAGATCTCCTCGCCGGCATCGATGTCGCGACAGGCGAAGAATGCAATCTTGGGGAAGCGGTAGTCCTGGTGCTCGTAGAACACTCGCACCGCCAGGACATTCGGCTCGCAGGAGTGGTTGAAGAAGCGCGTCACATTCCCATAGTAGTTGGCATCGATACAGTGCCCGTTGTCCAGGTCAAAGTAATAGCTGTCGTCGGTGCGCCGGTCGGCCTCCATGGCCGTGAGAATCTCGCCCGTGTAGCTGGAGACGAAGGTGCCCTTGGGAACGTTGGCCAGGGCGCGGACACCCCAGCCCTTGGTGGTCTCCTCGCACTCTACAATCTGCAGGGAGTCCGAGTGCCGTTCTGGACAACGCGGTTCTTGCACGAGAGCTGCAGGAGTGGCAGGAGTGGCTTTAGGTAATCCTCGAAAGGAGAATCTTAAACTAGAACCTCACCTGATTGCAGCCGCAAACGTCGTTGCACTCGAAGATCACCGCCGGATCATCGTAGTTAAAGTCCGAAGTCAAGCGGCTCTCGGCCGTGTACCAGTTCTGGGAGGAGGCGCCGTTGCACTGGCACCGATCGCTGCTGCAGCTGTCCGGGCAGGAGCAGATGCGCATCTGGGAGACACGCCGATCGATCTGCACCGAGTTCTGCTGGATGATGCACTGCGTGACGTAGCGGAAGTCCGGCCAGAGCAGCGAGTCCGCCTCGTCCTCGCTCTCGGACATGGCCAGCTCGTTGCGCACCGCCTGAATGGGTCTCGCCTCCCTTCCATTGGAGGCATCGGCGCAGACCACCAGGGTCCGCAGCCCCAAAGGCCGGAAGCTGCGCATCTGCATGTTGAAGCCGACGGTGCGTCCGCACTCCGACTCCTCGTTGGGGATGCAATCGAAGGGCAGCTGCTCCGCCTTGTTCTTGATCATCAGATCCGCTCCATTGGCGATCAGAGCGATGCACATCCGCGTGACCGAATGCCGGCAGGCAATGTGGCTGGAAAGGGTCAATAGTTAGCTTCTGGGATCTGGAAAAACCTCCTGCTACTTACAGCGGTGTATCCCCTTCCACGTTCTGGACGTTGCAGTCGGCGCCAGCCTGGAGGAGCACAGTTATCGTGTCCAGGCCATCGTTGTGCAGGGTGGACCAGTGGAGGACCGTGTTGTTGTCGTTGTCGCAGATGTTCGGATCAGCTCCTTGATTCAAAAGCAAACTAAAGGAAAGGATAATGAGATTTAATTGAAACAAAAAAGTCCAAAGGTCACTCCCAACCTAACAATGTCCGTGTGTCCCAGTTCGGCTGCCCACACCATGGCCGTCCAGCCGCCTTCGTCCTGGGCATCGATGAAGCTCAGGAAGCTGTTGATGTTCTTCGAGGCGCGATAGCTCTCCACGATGAGCTGCGTGGCCTCCACGTTGCCTAATTTCGCGGCAATATGCAGGCTGGTCTTGCCATCGGGTCCCTAAAATTAGGATTCGATTAAAAGGAAACCTCCAAAGGAAAGACCAAAGAGACCACCCACCTTAATGGCCACATCGGCACCGCATTGCAGGAAGAGATTGAGCATCTCGCACTTCTCGTTCATCACCGCGCACATCAACGCCGTCCGCAGCTCGCTGTCCACGATGTTGACAAAGTCCTGCGAGCTGGCGCCCTTGCAGAGGAGCAAATAGGCCATCTGAAGAGTCCCGGAGTGAGCCACCAGATGCAGGCAGGTTCCGTTCAAGTACTCCCTAATGGGAGTCAAGACATTGAAGTCGGCAGCCAGGATCTCGGCCACCCGTTCCAGGTCATCGTTCTGCACGGCGTAGTACATGTCCCGGGAGGTGAACTCCGTGGTGACACGACCGCTGGCTGAGACCACATGGCCCCGCAGCACCACATTCATCACGGAGTCGGGAATGAGCTGCTCGAAGTTGATCGTGTTCAGCGATTGGCTGACCTTGCCTCCTCGTGTTCCGTTGGTCTTGGACGCCGAAGCTGAAGCCGAGGCTGATGATGACGATGAGGACGAAGGGGTACCAGAGCCCACGGCCACCGAGGACGAGGAGCAGCTCTTGCCTTTGGCTTTCCCAGCCAGACTTGACTTGGCGCCGCCACCAAACTGGATCAGATGCGACGAAGTGGTCAGCTTGGCGGGTTTTCTAAAGGAGGAGCAAGGATTATTAGTTTCCCTAAAAGATTAATAGAGAATCCCAGGAAGAACCACTTACATCTTGTACTTCTGGGTGGGCAGAAAGACGGGCAGCGACTGGCACTTCATGGTCACGGTGGAGGCGCGCTCCGGGGTGTCCGTTCCACAATGGGGACACTTCAGCACCAGCATGGGGCTGCTGAACTTGGCCTGATCCGCTCGCTCCCATCGTCCGCTGTCGCTGGGCGAGTTCAGGATGAAGCGCTGGGCGCACTCCGGGTGGAAAAAGTGCTGGTTCTTGCACAAGACAAACTTGCCCTAAAAATACGATAATTTCTTGCTAGGATTAGGAGCTTTTAAGAGGAGATTCTCGAAACCCTTACCTGTGTGCAAAAGATGCCGCATCCGGCACAGCAGTTGTGCGAGTGGAGACGCTTCTTGTGCTCGTCGCAGAGCATCATGTAGCCCACACGCTGGCTGGGACGGAGCAGGTTGTGCACCTCGGAGGAGAGCTCGTTGCAGCAGCCGATCTTCTGCTCGTCGATGTGGTCGATGGCACAGCAGTAGGAGGAGTCCGCAGCATTCCGCGCGTAGTACTGGGAACTCTTCTGGCACAGGCAGATGAACTTGGCAAGATTCGAGGTGCTCGGCGTGGCATCGGACGCGGTGGTGAGGGGCGGCGTGTCGGCCAGGATGGAGGTGTTCAGCGAGTGCAGCTGGGCCTGGTCCAGTGGGGCAATGATCACGCCTGCAGGTGGCGAGGAGCTCCTGACTGCGGTTCCAGTCCTGCCACCGACTCGCCTGGTCAGCTTGGGCGGCAGCTGCTGAGCCGTATTCGAGGCAGCTTTCTGGGCCTGAGCCGATGTGGTGGCCACCTCCTTGGCGACGGTATTCCTTACGCGCAGCGTAACGCTGGGCTTTCCCACCTGCACCCGGGTCGTCGGGACGAACTCGTTGTCCGTATTGGAGCTGTCGTTGTCGGAGGCCTCCTCGCTGGCGTTCCTTTTAAGACCCAGATGCTTGAGATGCTTCTCCTTCTGCTTGGCCAGCTTCCGCTGCTGCTTCTTGTTCAGCTTGCGATCCTCTGGGGAGCGATTGGCGTTGAAGCGCGACGCCTTGATGTCGATGAGAAAGTCCTCCACCTTGGGACACGGACGCACCTTGCTCTTGGCCACCAGAGCGGCGCTGGAGTTCTCGATGTCGCGCATCGACTTGGAGAAGAGTCGCTTCTTGATGGCGCTGGTGCCGGCGGGATGGCCCTCGAACTGGCTGCCGTCGGACTTGTCGCTCTTTTGGCGCGACGTCGAGGAGTTGGAGCCACCTCCCAGTCCCGACTGGGGCGTCTCGAAGTGGGAGTCGCCGTTGGACGAACCGGCAGCTGTCTCCCAGTGCGTCATCCGTTCAATGTGCTTCGTTTCGAACTCGCAACGGAGTTCATCGTTCTCCAGGATCTTTGGGGTCGGTTTGATCCGTCGCTTGGATCGTTTCGGGAGCTGGACATCTGGTCCTCCAGGACCTCCTGCGCCTTGAGTCCTCTTGTTCCCGTTGGTCAGGGCTAGACCGGAGGAGGAGCTGGCTCCGGGTTCGGGTTTTGGTTGAATCTTGGCCTTCCTTCCGCGTTTCTTTGGGGGAGTCTTCCCGTCTAGGAGGATCGGGGGAACGCCTGCGGCAGGTCCCACCTCCAGCAGCGACAGCTCCGCCAGCGGAGGAACTGGCTCTGCTTTGACCTCCTCCCAGCCATCGGCGGGATGTCGGTTGCCGAGACGGACGCTGCGCCGCATCCGCTTGGCATCGCCACTGGGAGCCTCCTCGTCCTGCTCCGCTTTGAGCACCATGAGATCGGATAGCGACTGGTCGGTTGCTATTGGTTCTTCTGGGAGCTTCCTCCTCCTGCCCGGCTTTCGCTCTACGACTACTTCCTCTCCGGTGGCCGCGGGGGGTTCTCTCTGCACTTCCGGCAGCTCAGCTTCCGGTTTTATCTTTTTGGCACGACCTCTTCCTCGCTTCGGAGCAGGTGGAATCGGTGTCTCCTCGGGGGGTACTGACTGTGTTGGCTTTTCCGGCACCTTCTCGGGCTCCTTCTCTGTCTTCTTCTCCAGCTCCTTCTGCGACTCGTTCTCAAGCTTCTTTTCCGGCTCCTTCTCCGAGTCCTTCTCTAGCTCCTTATCCGACTCCTTCTCCGGCTTCTTCTCCAGCTTCTTCTCGAGCTCTCTTTCCGACTCTTTATCTGTCTTCTTCCCCAGCTGCTTCTCTACCTCCTTCTCCGCATTCTTCTCCAGCTTATTCTGCAACTCCTTCTCCAGCTCCTTTTCCAACTCCTTCTCCGGCTCCTTCTCCGGCTCCTTCTTCACCTCCAGTTCCACGCCTGCAGATCCAGCTACAGCTCCCAGGTCAACCACCTCCTCTGGAGTCGAAGTCTTCACCTGGGAACCATCTTCCATCGATAGCGAAGCCGGCGCTGTTTCATCGCTGGTGATTGGCGGGGGCGTTGTTGTCGGTGTGGACGTGGGCGTGTCCGTGGGACGCGGTGTCCTGCGGGAGCGTCGCGTTCCGCCACTCGAAACTGGTTCCTGCAACAAACAAAAACTCATTCAGTGCTGGATTGGACATTCGACTGGACACTGGAAACTAAAGGACATAAAGGAATGCGAGGCGACTTTGTCGGTTGCCAGGACAACGGATTCCAACCAAACACACGAGCACATGGCTGGCTGTCCAGGGGATGGATATGGCCTGGTTATGGCCTGGTTGTAGCCTGGTTGGACCTGCTTGGAGGGTTTAACCCCCGAAAGAGATGGCTTCGTAAGAGCGAGAAAGAGGGGAGCTTCATGGATATGAAGGAGGGTTCTCTCCAGGATTAGATCTTCCATTCTCGATCTAGTTTTTTTGTGAAGCGAAAATCATGAGTGATTCTCCATTTTGTACTTCCTTAATCATCAACTTCCGCTTTATCATAATGTACTTAATGATGAATTATAGTTTTTACAGAAAAAAAAAATAAAATTATTTACAAACCTCGAACCTTTATCAAAGAATAAATATTGATTAGGTTAGGCGATTGATAATCATCGATTAGGAAGGAAGGAGTCCCCGGGCATTGTCTTTGAATATTCGAATATTGATTTCGGGAAATCGGGAAAAAGTTACGGGAAAGAGTTTTGGCAGAGATCGGCCGGGAATTAGCCGGGAATAAGGCGAGATACTTTTTTTATAAAATTAACTTGAAATCGGAAGCTTAAAGCTCGTCATAATAGTTGCGTTTTTTTTTTTTTTTTAGGGGGCAGCGAAGCTTTTCCTCCTCCTCCTACCGATGGTCATAAAAAATTGACATGCCACATCTGTTGGCCAACAAAAAAAAAAAAAAAAAAAAAAAAAAACAACAAAAAAAAAAGTATCTCAACCTTAAAGCCTTATCTTTGGGATTATGAGCTCCCAGTTGGAGAAAAAGCGCGGGGAACCCCCCCCATTTACCATATTCTTATTTTTTTTTTTGGAGAAAAACTAAAAAATGCAGGAATTTATTTTTTTTTTAAGCTCACACATACAGAGACACTCTGACTCACACACACACGGATACGTACCGTTTTATGCTGATTCACGGCTGCTGCGACGCCTTCTGCTGCTGCCACATTTGAATCTGTTGCGTCAGCGGCGACGGCGACGGCGACGGCAACGGCGACGTCAACGCCGGCAGAATTGACAACAAGTGGAGATGCTGCCTCGTTTTCTGCAGCTTCCTGTTTCTCGGGTGGCGCCTCTGGCTCCGGCTGGGGGGGGCGTGCTGCTTCCTGATTCTCTTTTGGTTCCTCCTCCTTCACTCCCCTCTCCTCCTCAGTCTTGATGAATTCTGGGCTCTGGCCCCCCACCTCGGCCGGCAGCGTTGCAACTGCAACTGTAACTGTTTTTTCTGCAACACTCTCTTCGAGTTTTACCGTTATGGGGCTACTTGCTGCATCCTGCGACTGCTCCTTGGAGCTTTCAGCTGTCTCTGCTCCTGCGGTGGCATCTCCCCCCCGCCCCCTCTCCTTGGCTCCTAAAGTTGCAGCGCCAGCTGCTTGCTCTTTTTCCTGCCCTTCGGTTAGCTTTTCTTCGGGTTTTTCCTCTTTTTCTGCTTCTGGTTTTTCGGTTGCATTTTGGCCTTGAGCCTGCGTTGCGGTCGCAGTCGCAGTCGCTGTCTCTGCCGGCGTCGCTGTCTCTGCTTTGGTCGCCGTTGCCGTCTCTGCTTCTGCCGCTGCTTCCTCTTCCACCTTCACGGCAGAGCCAGCGGCAAGCTCCTCGATTTGCGCCAATTCCGCGCCATTTGATGTGGATTCCAGGTCCTGCTCCAGGTCAGGCTCCTTTTTCTCTGTCGCTGTCGCTGTCGCTGTTGACGTATCTGTTGGCGGCTCTGCCGGCGTTTCTGTCACCGTTTCGGTGTCCTTATCTTGATCCTTCTTCTCCTTCTTGTCCTTATCCTTGCAGGCAAACTGATTGTTGGCCAGATTGCGCCATTTCAAAGTCTTATCCTCGGCCAAGTCCAGATTCAACAACGTCCCACCCTCCGCCGTGGATGTGGCACAGTCCGAGTTGAAGGTGCTGGCCATGCTGTTCAGCAGCTCCACATAGTCCGTCATCCTGGGCAGCGACCAGGTGCCCCCGGTTAACGTTTTCTCAACAACAATATTTCAACTTTTCACAGCCACTTTTTTTAATAGATTTTTTTTTGTTTTTTTTTTTTTTAAGAAACTTTTCACTTTTTATTTTCTTAAAGTTTTTGTTTGTAGTTTTTTTTTTCTTTGTTTTTTTTCAAGAATCTAGAGTCAAGAATCAATATTCCATATTCAGTTTTTTTTTAGCCCTCCATCGAATTCTGGGGTCTGGAATATGAAAATGTATATGAAATATGAAAAATATAGGCGATAAGATTGCCGCAGTCGCAGTCGCAGTTGCTGCCGCAATCGCTGCTGCTGTCAGCAGAAGTAGAAGTCGAAGCAGCGCAGCAGCAGCAGCAGCAGCACGGCCATTGAATTTATCTATTTCTCCAATGCCTCAAGATTTTCAATAAAAATAAAAAACATTAAAAAATACCCTTTCTCATTAATAAAAAATTAAATAATAAATAAGACAAAAAAAAAAAAAAAACTACAACAAATAAACAACGCCAGCAGCGACGTCGACTGAGCGCGCTGTGGTGGACAGTTAACTTTTTTTCTTTGCGTTTTTTTTTTCTACGTTTTTTTTTTTTCTTCTTTTGAGTGGGCAAGAAGAGGAAGAGCAGGAATAGAGCGGCAGAGCGACAGAGCACGCAATGTGTGTTTGCAAAGTTTTGTTCACAAAAAAAAAAATATATATAAATCAGGCTAAGTTTTGTTAACAATTTCTTGCACTTCGATTTGTGCGGAGGTTGAGGTTTTTCGTTTTCGTTTCGAAGAAGTACAAAAATGTTTGTAGAAATCGCTGCTGCTGATTAGCTCACAACATGCTGTGCTGTCTCTCTCCGCTCTCTCTCTTTTGCTGCTGGTGTTGTTGTTGTTATTGCTGCTCTTCGTCTGCTCCGCTGCTGCTGCTGCTGCTGCTGCTGCTGCTGCAGCAGTTACAATTTTGTGCCTGCCTTTGACTATGATTTTTGTGAGTTTTCAGCTAAAAACGATGCGATGACCCCCCACCCGAGTTGGATTCTTGCGCCAAATTCGTCGACACTTCGGCGGCCAATTATGGGAAATTATTAAAAAATTATAAAGAAAAGCGCACGCACACACACACTTTGACTCGACTCGACGAGGGAGACAGGCACGGGCACAGGCACAGGCACAGGCACAGGCACACGCACGCACGCTGACACTGTTATCCGCTGCTGCTGCCAGCGCACAACAACAGAGAACACAGAAACTGAAGCAGCTCTTTGGAGCAGTTGGGATTTTGGGTGCAGCTGGTTGGGGCGCGGGTTGGAGCAGCGGACGCCCAGCTCACGGACACGGCGGATATTTTTCCAAGCTTTCCAAACACTGTAATCGATGCGTTTTCTAACACCATCGAATATCAGTATTTTTTGTTAGTATTTTTCGGGATTAGAACGACCAACGGCCACACTATTTACAGCGTTAGTGTTATTTCCACCACTATTCACGGCTTTGCAAAAGAAAAGATTAATTGGTAACAAAAAAACCCGATTAATTAATGTTATTGGACCTAATTAATGCCAAAAGCGCACACATGCCAAGCAATCGCACGTGACACGAAACCATAGTGAGAGTGAGGGGAATCCCGCAAAGAATGAATGAAAATGCGCATGCGCAACCGCAGATTGCTACCGATTGTCCTGTCGCTGCTTATTTTGGTGCTCCTGTGTCTCAGCTACTTTTCCAACCACCTCAGGGACCCCCCTGACGATGGATTCTTGCTGCACTTGCCCGCCGAAGCCGACCAGCGGGCGGAGAAAACCACGCATCCTGGCCAGCCCCTCCTGCCCAGCAGTCCCCTGCTGAATCTCACGGATTTCGATTATCTACTGCGCAGTAATGTGTGTCGCAAGGCGGATCGCGATCTTCTGGGTGAGTCAATACCAGATTTCCAATTGGAATCATTCTAATGGGGTATTTTTTGCTATCCAAGCTATTCTGATAGTCACCTCGTATGCTGGACACGATGCCTTGCGCTCCGCCCACCGCCAGGCGATACCCCAAAGTAAGCTGGCCGAAATGGGGCTGCAGCGGGTGTTCCTCCTCGCCGCCCTGCCCAGCCGAGAGCGCTTCCTCACCCAGGAGCAGCTGGTCAGCGAGCAGAACCGCTTCGGAGATCTGCTGCAGGGAAACTTTGTGGAGGATTACCGGAATCTGAGCTATAAGCATGTGATGGGGCTGCGGTGGGCGGCCGAGGAGTGCAAGGATCATGCCAAGTTCATCATCAAGCTGGACGATGACATTATCTACGACGTCTTCCATCTCAGGCGGCATCTGGAGGCCTTGGAGGTGGCCCAACCCGCCCTAGCCACCTCCAGCACCCTGCTCTCGGGCTTTGTCCTAGACGCCAAGCCACCGATCCGTCTGAAAGCCAACAAATGGTACGTGAGCCGGCAGGAGTACCCGCATGCCCTCTATCCCGCCTACCTTTCTGGCTGGATGTACATCACCAACGTGCCCACGGCCTCCCGGCTTGTGGCCGAGGCGGAAAGGGTGCCCATATTCTGGATTGACGACACCTGGCTGACGGGTGTGGTGCGAACGCGGCTGGGCATCCCGTTGGAGCGCCACAACGACTGGTTCTCGGCCAATGCCGAGTTCCTCGACTGCTGTGTGCGCGACCTCAAGCAGCACAGCTACGAGTGCGAGTACTCCGTGGGTCCCAATGGCGGGGATGACCGTCTGCTGGTCGAATTCCTCCACAACGTGGAGAAGTGCTACTTTGACGAGTGCGGGAAGCGACCGGCTGGGAAGTCTCTCAAGGAGACTTGTGTGGCCGCCGCCAAGTCACGGGCTCCAGAGCATGGTTTGGCGGAAATAAAACCGGTCAAGCTGAGGTGACCTCCGGATCTCGGTAGGCTCTATCATTCCCACACGCGCTTGCTCAGTAACTAACTTTAATTTCATCTACATCTAAGGCTAAGGCATCCCATGTGCAAGAGGACGCCGGACCCTAGCCAAGTCCCGTCCTCAACAAGTTTAGTTTTTTATTTAAACTTTAAGATTATGCAGAATAGTGTCCTGGATGCCAGCAGTTCGATAGAACCAGTGGTTAGTGGAATATTCATCTACCTATGACTAAGACTAACCATCATTCATATTTGCAGTGTGATAAGATCGAGTATGTAGCTGCACTCAGAAAATATTCACAAAATATTAATAGAATGCGGTTCATGAATAAGGTAAGATTTTATCACACTCACACTTCTCTTAGTAACACAACAGACTCCGTCCTAATCAGTATGCTAGGCTTAGACTCGAGCAAATTAAGCAACCAACTGCATTTATATACATTTACAATCCAAATAAATCGATTAATTTTTTCAATAAAACTTTAAAACAAACAAAAATTGATTTGGACATGGCCGCAAAATTGAAGCATCTTTTGGTTATGCTAGTTTTGGGCTACCTCGAAATCGAATTTTGATATTTTTGTCAATGTCTAACCGAAAACTTGGATTTCGGAGAATACTTTTTACCCTAGTAGAGGAAATACTAAAAATATTTGACGAGAAAAGTACCGGGTATAGATTTCCTTTAACAGTTTTTTGTATCTCGAAGTCGAATTTTGATATTTTTGTCGATGTCTAACCGAAAACTTGGATTTCGGAGAATACTTTTTACTCCAGTAGAGGAAATACTAGAAATATTTAACAAGAAAAGTACCTGGTATTCATATCTTTTACAGTTTTGTGTACTTTGAAATCGAATTTTGATATTTTTGTCAATCTTTAGCCGAAAACTTGGATTTCGGAGAATACTTTTTACTCCAGTAAAGGAAATACTAGAAATATTTAACAAGAAAAGTACCTGGTATTCATATCTTTTACAGTTTTGTGTACTTTGAAATCGAATTTTGATATTTTTGTCAATGTCTAACCGAAAACTTGGATTTCGGAGAATACTTTTTACCCTAGTAGAGGTAATGCTAGAAATATTTAACAAGAAAAGTACAGGGTGTAGATTTCCTTTAACAGTTTTTTGTATCTCGAAGTCGAATTTTGATATTTTTGTCAATCTTTAACCTAAAACTTGGATTTCGGAGAATACTTTTTACTCCAGTAGAGGCAATACTAGAAATATTTAACAAGAAAAGTACCTGGTATTCATATCTTTTACAGTTTTGTGTACTTTGAAATCGAATTTTGATATTTTTGTCAATCTTTAACCGAAAACTTGGATTTCGGAGAATGCTTTTTACTCCAGTAAAGGCAATACTAGGCATTACTAAGAATATTTAACAAGAAAAGTACCTGGTATAGATTTCTTTTACTGTTGGATTTCTGAAAACCATTTTTTTACCCCAAAAAGTAGGCAATACTACAAAAATTCAACAAGAAAAGTACCGGGTATACATTGCTTTTACATTTTTTATTGAGAAACAATGGAATAGAAACAAAAGCAAGGCATTTTCATTATCGTTCTTTATTATCATAAATAAATTTAAATTAAATAAATGCAATACAATTAAGCACAATTTCATAGAATCACCTCGATGAAATTACTTGTCTTGTCATCTGCTACGATCAGTTATCCTTAGATCCTTAGTTTCCGTTTTTAATTTATTTTTTGATTGCTCATGTTTGCTCTTCATGTTTTATTGCGTCCTTTTACAATTAAATAAATGTGAGTGCGTGTGTGTGTGTGTGTGTGTGAGTGTGTGTTTGCTAGTGTATGAGTGTGGAAAGATGTGAGTGTGAGTGTGACAGGGGGTGGTGTGTGTGTGTGTGGGTGGGTGGTGTGTGAGTGCGAGTGTGTGCGGCTGCAGTCTCTATAGAAGTTACAAAAGGGATTCATCGCCTGCTTTCTTTCTCCCTCCCACTCCAGTCTCTGTCGCTTTCTCTTTATAGCTCTCTCTCTGTCTGGACGATGTTCCAATTCCGTTGTACCCTTTCGTAACTTTATAGAAAGTACGCGCTCGCAGCTTTTCTCTACTTTTCTTTCATTCTCTTTTTTCTTTCTTTTCTTTCTTTGCTCCTTTTCCTTATAATTTGCATAAGTGAAACGTGCAGCTCATCGTGTTAGTGTTAGTGAGGAAAGTTTCTCTTGTTTTTTTCTTTTTCTTTTCGGGGGAAATTTGTATCTCACGCTCTAAGTCTAAATAAATATAAATAAATAAATTGTATATTAAGTTATTAATTTATATATATATCATTTAAAAAAAAAAAAAACAAAAAATTATACGGTTGTCAGCAGATAGTGTGGGTGTTGGTGTGTGTTGGCGTGTGTGTTTGTGTGTGGGTGGGAGTGGCTAAGCCTGCCTGGGCAAGAGCGAGACAAAGATATAGGCATAGACAGTCGGTGTGTATCCTGTTTGCTTATGCGTGTGTGTGTGTGTGTGAGAGAGAGAGCTTATGTGTGTGTTAGAGTGACAATTTTGTTGTGTATTTTCTTTTTGTTTTCTTTTCTTTCTTTTTTGTTTGATTTTGAATTCTACAGCAGCTTCTTCCAGCAGCTGTGTTTCATTTCCGCTCGTTACGCCATGTTCTCAGAGACTTATGCTACAATCTTGTGGGGTTGCATCCACTTTTTCATGTAGTAGCAGAACAGGGTGGAGATGTAGAGCAGGATCATCAGAGCACAGGTCACGGCCAGGGCCAGGACCGATGTCTTTGTGGGACACGGCTCGATGATGGTGACAGTCTTGTCTGTTGGACCAAAATGGAATGAAACAAAAGTACAGTTATCACGGGCTTGTGTAGTTTTTAAGCTTTTCGGGGATCTTACCTTTGGCAAAGTCCGTGCTGGGATCAGCCTTGAAGAACTCGCGCTTCTCATCGCCAAAGTCCAGAACCAGAATCTCCTGCGAGATGTTCATGTCATCCTCGCTCTTGGTCTCATTGCTGGAAAACAAACGAAAAATGGAACAGTCAGATTATGAAACAAGGATTTTTTTGTAAAGGAAAACCCCACCTTTCGATGGAACGACGACGCCTCCTGCCCAGAGATTCAAAGGACTCCATATTCCATTCGCAAATAGCCGGTTCGCAAGGACCCAGGCAATACTTGACATTGCACTGGAAGATAACGCCATAGCTTTCCGTGAATCGGAAGGCCTCGTACGTGGACTGCAGGGCATTACCATCGGCGGTGAAGCCGGGGAAGATGGTGGGATCCGTGGGGCAGCCATCGTCGTCGATGATCTTGAAGCTGGTGCGGGCATCCTTGGCCATGGCCACACAGGAGCGGGCAAAGATTCCATAAGGAGCTAATAAAAAAATAAAAAAACGTTTATATAGAGAGGATTTTCGAAGAGGTAAGCCGAATACTTACTGTCTTCGGGTATCTCGATGCGGAAGTTGAGACGATCTCCGATACGAACAGTTTCCACCTCGCGCTGGCGTGTGTCCAGGATGCGGATTCTTGGTGGTGGGGCCTCGGGCGAGGAGTTGATGTGGATCATCTCAGGATCGCGGATGGGCATCATGCCGAAGGTGATGTTCTTGGAGCTCATGTCGTATGTGCACTTCACCTTGTAGATCTTGTCGGCCTTGGTCATGACGACGCTGTGATGCTGCAGAACCACTGTGTTGGAGTAGACTCCAGTCTGGAAGAGTCAAGGATTAGAATTAAGTAATTAAATTATAAGATGTAACTAACTACTCACCACACTCTGAGTGTTACAATCCTGTCCGGCCATGGTCAGATCCAAACGGAAGGCATCCGAGTTGATCACATCAATGTTGCAAGTCTCCGAACGTCCCAGAGCGTAGATACGTCCATTGAATGGCTTGTTGGTGCGTACCTGGACAGCGATCCTGGTATCCTTGCAGTGAACGGAAACTGTAGAAAGATAACAAGAGTGTTAAATCCAAATTTAAGATTGGAAATGCAACCAAACCCACCATCATAGCAGGTTCCAGTCTTGTCGCAGTTAACGTCGTTGCGCGTCATGTTGGTCAGGTTGGGATCCTCGATGGTGTCCAGGCTAACGGGCAGGGTGTCGATCTTGTCCAGAGTTCCGGGCGGTGAGCCAGGTCCGGAGCCAGGTGCCTTCTCGCACTGGTTCTCAAAGTACTGGCCAATGGGCTCACCGTGATCGATCAGAGGGCGCTCGTGGTTCAAGTAGGTGGAAGGACCATCGGGCAGGGTCTTGTGATCCAGATGATAGAGCCGGCAGTTGTACTGAGCACCCTGGGGCTGGCCCAGATACAGGAAGGAGCGGCACAGGAACTCAGACTCGATTTCGCAGGCCAGACGACAGGCGGACTCGGAGGTGACCTGGAGCTCCTTGTCGGTGTAGTAGTGGAGGCCGACGTACTGAGCAACCTTCTCTTCGGAGACACCCATGCGCTGGGCATTGCCGAAGGAGCGGTTGTTCTTGCAGGCCTGGGCCGGCTTCAGGCAGAGATTCTCGAAGTAGTCAGTGCCCTGGGCATCCACCAGCTGGACGAACTGGCCGGAGCTGCGACGATCGGAGTCGCTGAGGACGCACTTCATGTTGTTGTAATCGTACTCCACGGACCGGCAGACGAAGCGCTTCTCGTTGAGACAGGCCGACAGGCAGGCCTCCTTGGTGCTGGTGTAGATGAGGGCGTTGTCCAGGCCACGGATCACCTTGTTGGGAACGCGCTCGAAGCTCCAGGGACGGTGGCAGACGTTCTCGCTGCGCAGTTGCAACTTGACCATGTAGTACATGTTGGCGCTCCTCTGTGGGGCTGCCGAGGGGTTGGCCGCCGAGGAGTCGTTCTGCAGCTGGCAGTGCGTCTCCTGGGAGGGCGACAGGGGGTTCACCACGAAGCTGAAGGCCGCCGCCTGGCAGTCGGCCTCCTCGCGGCACCAGCCCTGGCACTCGTAGAGCGATAGGTTCTTCACGCTGTAGTACGTGTTGCCGGGGAAGTCGAAGTCTGTCAGCTTCTCAAAGGCCATCCGGGCGGAGACCTGTGCCGGCAAAGCCACTACCAGAACCAGTGCGGCGGACAGGATCACCAAAGGACCCATGCTGAAGCGCAATGTGTGAGTGGATCGATGTCTACTTTCGGCTGACTGCATTACTAACTGAAAATAATGAAGAAAATCAAGAGATTAGTTAAGGCTTCACAGGTAAGTCATTGAAATCTCTACATTTCGTGAACTTTTCCACCACCACTGCCGTACATCATACGTCAGCGTCAGCGTCAGCGTCGCTTGAGCTGATGATGAGTGCTACTTCCTCAACCACTTTGTAACTCCGACTCCGTTCCACTTCTCTAACTGCGAAACTGCTGACAGCCTCCATTTGGCGGCTGAGCAAAGAGGCCGAGACGTATTAGATCAGAAGGAAAGCAAGAGAAGAAGGAGTAACTCGGCTGGATGGTAGACCATCTGCAGTGGCCACTTCCGCCCTTGGCCCAGGCTAGGCCCAGGCCATTACACGCTTAACTAAGCACCGAACCACCGAACCAATAAAGAAACCTCAAGCAAGCACCGAGTTCGTTGGCTCAGACAGACAGACACACCGATCTTCCCACATCCACGACGACGTCCACGTTCACATCCTCATCAAACTCTTTGACTACCAGGCGACTTAATGAGCTGACCAAAAGGTGGAATGGGACGTCGGGCACATGGATCTGCGGTTAGAAATTCTAACGGCTCCCCATAGCTTTCCATTCCCATTCCCATTCCCATTACCAATTCCAATCTCTTGGCTTGGCTTGGCTTTGGTTGAAACAACTTTTTGGCATTCTTGCGGTTTGGTATTGGCAAATTGCTTTCTGCGGACAAGTAATCTGGCTCAGACTTGTCCAATAATCCTGGCCAATTGACCCGCGACAACGTGGCTTCACCGAAAGGCATTTCAGCGAAATGACCCTGCAGGTGCCACACGCGAATAGAAAACGAAATTCATTCATTCATTCATTCGTTTATAATATTTACCATATGTATAAAGAGTCATTATATTTATTCTATAAACCCCAATGCCTAATATAGCAATCAAGCAAGTTAGTTATTCATCAAATGGCACACCAATTTGGTTAATTATTCAGTCGGGAGAAAGAGCTGGAGGATCTTGGGTCATGGATTGTTTAACTGCATTGCATTTGCATTCATTTCTGGACTCTCTGTGTGCCATCTAAAAATGGTCTAAGTCTTGCGGAAGCTAATGCCATATATGTACCATATGTCCACA
This sequence comes from Drosophila vallismaia, assembly GCA_035047325.1. Taxonomy (NCBI): domain Eukaryota; kingdom Metazoa; phylum Arthropoda; class Insecta; order Diptera; family Drosophilidae; genus Drosophila; species Drosophila vallismaia. Next base: position 4,291,012 of record JAWNPU010000025.1, on the reverse strand, counting down.
ACCGATCCCTCCCTGCTGCTCCCATTTCCAGCAATCCGCCTACCTTGGCTCGGCTCTAGCCTTGCCTTACCATGCCATGCCATGGATTGGATGGGATTCATAGAGCCGGTATTTAAGTCAGAATTTATGGGTTTTTAAACGCCCAGAACCCCCTCACTGTGGCAACAACGAAAAAAGTGGAGGAGGACAAGTCGTTCTGGCCCCAAGCAATTATATTTACATATTCAATTCAATTTGTTTTGCGAAAATTGTCCAGAGTTGGAGTCCAGAGCCCGAACGACTGCCAGTCGAAGACCAAGTTAGACTTGCAGTTGGACTTGCAGTTGGAGTTGGAGTTGGAGTCTCTGGCCATTGCAATTATTTCATGCATTCACCGATCCGTACACCCCAATAGCCCCATGGATGCCCCGGACACTCCGGCCACCCCTCGGCACCTGTGATTATAGAGCTCGGAACGTGGCCATTACCAGGGATATTAAACCGTTCGCTGGCCAGCCCGACACGAGCTGCAAATGGCCAAAATGAGTATCAAGGATTGTGGAGAATACAGTGAACGAATATCATTAGTTTCGGATCTATATTGGGAATTGGATTTCAAATTGAAATCTACATAGTTTTTTTACTGTGCCTGGACTGGATGGGCCTGGTAAAAAAAAATGGTAAACGATAGCCTGGGCATCGGGTTCTCTGCGGGCCAGTGCCAAATGTTGTCGATTGGCCGCGTGTCCGATTGCAGGGCAACAACTGCAACAGCAACAGAAACGGCAACGGCAGCAACATCGACAGCGACAACAGCAACAGCAGCGACAACAAATGTTCTGTATGCTGTATGAAATAGGTGGCAAAGACAGCGGAATGCCCGCTGCACGTTGCTTGTTGCATGCTGCTTTGCGGCATGTTGTTGCTATTGCCTCGAGACAGCAACAACAGCAACGGCGACAAGAGCAACAGCAACTCAACGGGAGCCGAAACTGAAATTGTCGCCAGCCCAGCTGCAACTTGTTGCTGCATCTTCTGGTACAGCAAATGATATTGCTCTGGATTCTGGAACCTGGGATTCTATGGTTTGTAAAGGAATATATTTTATAACAAAATTCTATATAGTTTCAACTCTAAACCTTACTTTGTTTTACTTTTAGAAACTCTCCTCCAAGAACTCGCAAGTTTTTGATAGTATCTTCTGTTTCTGGAATACAATTTACCTTTCGTGATTGGATCGTTAGTTGAACTCCTCAAGTCCTAGGCCGAAATGTAATGCATTTGAAACGAAAAACGAAAAACGAAAAGGGCTGGGATCAGGATCAGAATGGGGACGAGAATGGCCAGAAGTCCGCCCTAACAGAAGCCAATTACAAGGCCAGCGATCCAAAGTCGCAGATAAAAGGGCTAGGCCGGGCCGGGCCGGGCCGGCCGGGCCAGGTCCTCTCCTTTTGGCCAAATTGCTCTGGACATCTCTGGCACTGCCAGTGCCCTTGCCCTTGTTGACGTCATTGTAGCCTGTTCCTTTTCCTTTATTTATTTATTTTGTTGTTGCCAAGAAGATTCTTCGCAGAATCGGGCTTGGCAATTGGCTCGGACCGATTGCCAGCTCACGAATCTTGTTATTTATAGCCAAGTTGGGTTTATTTTTGGCCCAAAGTGCAGCTTGCCATTTAGCGTCCTTGACCATTTCTAATTTGAGCGAATTATTTCTCGGATTTGCCTACTTTAATTATAGAATATGGAGAAACAAAAGGGTTCCCTCTCAAGGTTCATGAAGGTCACCAATCAGCAATGCCAACTGTTTTTGTTTCTGTTTCGAGGTAATAATTATACGAGATCGATGGTCAAGAGCTTCTCATCATCAGCTGCTGGCCATCTCAAATGGTCAATGGTCAGTATGGTCGGAATGGCTAGCAAGGGGGGCGTGCCACCAACCCCCCGTTCTTGTGGCCAGTGGCCAGTGGCGCGTACTTGGATTTTGAGTTAACCGGCAACCCGGTAATCAAGAAAATTTGCAGTTACGCTGGGGAAATGGGGAGTACGGAGTACGGAGTACGGAGTCCGGAGTCCGTAGACATGGAATCGAATTGAATCCAAAAGGGAAAGGAGATGTTGGGAGGAGGTCTCAGGCCACAAAGGTTATCATTAGGCACGCTCACTTCTTAGCCAACGTCTTCTTGACCATTCTTATATTCTTGTTTGAGGTTTGTTACCTCTAATTACGCCCCAAAAGAAAGACGAAAAGATAGAAAGACCGGTAGAGAGAGAGAAGAATTGCATCATAAGCAGCCTGATCTTCTGAAGAATCGCACAGCAACACAGCCCAGAAAGAAAGCAAAAGAAGAATCACATCATTAGAGAGAGTGAAGGGGAAACCAACAAAAAAAAAAACCCCACAAAGGTCAAACTTGGAAGGCTTTTTAGACTTTTTTTTTTTAGACTTTACTTTAATGACAATCTCGAGTGAAAGTCGTAAAGTCAATTAAGCAAAAAATAAAAGAAGATTTTCCATTTCTTTTGGTTTTTGTTTGGTTTTGGTTTTGGTTTTGGTTTTGGTTGTGTAGTTGAAGTTTCCATAACCAATTAGTTAGTCGGTTATGGACAGGAAACAAGTAAGTGCCAAATAATTGGTCATGCCAAATGCGATGCGATGCGATGCGATGCGATTTGCCTGTCTGTCAATCAAAAGGAGTTTATCATCATATTCGAGTCGAACACGAAACTGAAGAGAGAATAAATGTCTTGCAGTTGAGAACCCATTGCCATTCACATTCACTTTGCAACATCTGGAGTGCACACGATTTTCCCCCGAGTCGGAAGACTCACCTTCATAATCCACTAACCAAGATCGAATACCCAGTCAGAAGAACATCTCAGTCACATTCACATTTCTAGTCACTGTCGATATGTTTCGGTGCCAAAGTGCCAAGATGCCAAAGTGAATATGCAAACAGGATGAGTATCGTTCAAGTACCCTGATGGTCGTGGTCTCTCTACTTCCTCGTAGATAAGCTTAGAGTTTAGGTAAACCTAACATATTTCTTAATGAAATTTTAGAGATTAAAAAACATATCCTTTTTAGTACTGAACAAAATCCAGTCCTTTTCAATTTTCTCGCTTGTTAGGAGGACCAACGGATGTGTGTTTGGTCTGTCGATTCGATCATAAAAAAATATAAAAAATAAAAGGAAATGGGTAAAGCCAGAACCATATATATACAAAAAGGGAGAAACCTTTTCATTTAATGCAATTTGTAGTTTGCAGCTTTGAGCCTTGAGTTGTTGCAATAGAGACAGAGACGGGGCACACTCGATCACTTAGCTAGGTGGCAAGAACCATGCCCCCGAGTCGCTGCTGCACCTTCAGCCGTATTTCGCAATTATGTAATTTTCAATCATCGCTTGGCTTAAAAGATGCGCAACTTCCAACTTGCAACTTGCAACACGGTGAAAACGTGAAGCCGACCAAAAGTTGAAGCACCTGCCTGCTGCTGCTGCCTGCTGCATGAGGCATGCGTGTTTCCCCCTCTTTCTTCCTCTCTATTTTTTTCCTTCCTCATATATATATATATATTTTTCTATACTATACTTTAAGTATATGTGTTATATGGTCGGGCATTTTGTTGTAATAGAAGTGCGAAGCAGCAATAATTGCTATCGAACAATGGCAGGCCCCCGTGGATGCCTTTTCTCAGGCTATCGTTCTCTATTCTCCTGGTTGTTCTCAGGTGGTCAGACGTGAGCTCTAAGCCATAAGCCATAAGCCTGGCCTCTAAACGAAAAATATTAAAAGTTATAATTAAAAAAGAAATAGCAGCAAGATAGGCAGCACAAAATTAAATGGAAGAAAGAGAGAAAATTGCATTAGAAAGATACTTTTAATTCGGAGCAGGTATGGAGTCCATACCGGAGTCCAGGTATCGAGTATTCCAGGTGCTGTGCCACCACCAGGCGCCGTAGTATTAAGAACCGTTACAAAATCTAACCAGGTTGACACCCACTTAGTGGACAAGGGAGGAGGGATCTATGATATGATACTGCCACATGTTGCAACAAACTGATACAAAAATGTAACTAAAGGGAAGAATATTTGTTAGAAGTTGGCTTGGAAAAGAGTTTTATATCCCAAAAATATATTGAATAAAACATCTTGAAACCTGATTTTTGGGGCAAGATAAGAATATAGATTCTTAAAATCCATAAAAAAAAGAAAGATATATCTGAAAACTTCCTTCCTAGATAGATTCCTTTGGAAAATATTGAATAAGACTTCCTAAAAGCCCCTCCAAAGGGCATGGAAATGGGGGAAAAAAATCCTAAAAAACAAGAACAAAATCAAGAGAAAGGTGCCACACCGTGGGGGGGGGGGGCGGTGCGGCAGGCGCTACATTATTCTGGTGCATGTGAAAAATGGTTGCAGCTGTTTTTCCAGCCGCTCAGCTTCCACGGATCTCTGTTTTTTTGTTTTTTATTTTTTTTATTTTTTTGTGGTACGTTTGGCGCTGCTCTTGTACTTTGTGTTTTAGCCGTTTTTTGTTTTTTTGGTTAGAACCGGAAATTTATTGCATAACAAGTTGGCAGAAACGATATCCTCCTTGGACTTGGAGCTGCCTCAAGGTTGTTGCAAGTTGCACACCACTCACACACATGGACCCGGGCATGTGGAGAGTTATTTGAAAGTGCTGCTGCTGGTGCTGCTGCTGCTGCTGCTGCTGGTGCTGGTGCTGCTTCTGCCCCATCGACGATGCGGCCAACAAGATATGCAACACGGCTATGTATGTGATGAAGGGGCGGTCCAGCCAACGGGTGTGGCTCTGTGCCTCCTGGTCAGACGCTGGAACGTGCAACATTCAGCAGAGAACGAAAAAGAAACCCAAACATTTCATAAATTCTTTGCCACGGCATAAATGTTTTGAATACTTTTTACGTTGCCTTTTTTATGTGATGTGTTGTTTTTTTTTTTGTTTTCTGCGCTCCAGATGCGTATCGAAGGGGGCGGGGCAGCTGCATGCGCCCCCCTTTGGTGTCTCACTCTTTTCGGCAGTTGTCTCATCAATCGCTCATTGTCAGGGAAAATTTTCGACACCGAAAGAAATTGCCAAAGACTTTTATTTGTGAAAGGTTTCTTGAAGAGCATTTATAAAATTAAAACTCAATTTTTTCACAGTACATTGTTCTTGGAAGCAGAATGGGATATGGGCTTTACTTGGCTCTTCGTTCTTGGCTCTTTCACGGAAGTTGGCCAACAAAAGCCATTAGCCAAAGCGGCGATGGGCGATGGGCGATGGGCGATGGGCGAGAGAAAGAGCATAGGCATTATGGGATTGGAAGGTTCACAGGCAGCAGCAGGAGGCAGGCGGCATGGGGCATGGGGCATGTGGCATGGGGCATGGGGCAAGAGGATGAGATACCCGAGAAACTCTGAGGATGAGTAGAGGATTGGGGCAGAAGCAACAAAGAACAGGAGTCATTAGAGGCGCGTTTGAGGCCGCGGAATGTGTTCAAGTCGAGGCTCAAGAAAACTCTCTTCCAAAGACTAGATAGACTCCAACTTGCAACTTGCAACTTGCAACCTGCAGCAAACCCAGCTCCCAGCTCCCAGCTAAACATCGCCCATCTCCATCGCCGACTTCTTCAACTTCAACATCAAGTTTCAAGTGCCAGGCAAGAACGTTGCATGATTTATGGCAATTATGAGCAGAAACATCAGTTTGCCAAAGCCGCCGTAGAGAAATGATGATGACAGTGGCGGCGGCTGGAAGGGACGACGGGGTGGTTGAGGGGACAGCCAGTGCAGGCTTAGGCTTCAAAGTTTCAGCAATTAATTGCTGCAAACAGCAATTGCAATTGCAGGCCCTAAAATGTGGCCAAGATCGAGGTATGCTAAGACCTAGAAAAAAGCGCTGCAGTCATCATTGAGGATCCGCGATCCGCGATCTGCGATCTCTGGCTCTGGTTTTTCTCTGACTCAAGTGGCATGCCACTCAGTTAGTCAGTCAGTCAGTCAGTCAAAGTTAAGAGGGCACAGATCGAGGGGATCGTAAATCCAGATAAATGAGAACTTGGAGTTGCAACTTCCTCTCACGATCAGGACAAGAACTTTTTAATAAAAAGAAAGAAAGTTTTAGAAAACAAAAGACTTAGGAAACGAACCTGAAACGTTGGTGATTTAATTAGAACTCGATCAGGCCATAAATTCTCCCACAACGACCAGTCCTCCCACTGCTCCGAAAGAATAAATAATAAATAAAAAGCCAGAGATAGGCAACTGTCAGGCGGCATCATAATCGAGATTGTGATCGGCGCCACTTTGTGGTTGTGACATCTCTGTTCTAGACCTCGTCCAGAGTCTATCTATAGAGGCCTGCTGGCTGGCCTGGCCTGGCCTGGTCTGGTCTGGCATGTTGGTATTTTTAGCCATCTATCTTGGCCGCAAAGCCCCAGAACAAGGCTCATTACAACAGCCCTGACACTTTACTTTCTGAACTACTTGCAACGTGCAACTGGAAACTGACAACATCTGCATATGGATAACCCATTTGGGTGTGGACTCGGCGCTAGACATCCTTCGAATACGAATCAGCAGGCCTCATTAAAAATATTTGCAATTTAAAGAGGAAAACAAGAACCGGAGTGCCGGCCTATTTTTAAATGCAAAACTCGCGCCATCGCACGACAAGACAATCAGGACATGGAAATAATTGAATGCGCCTCGCTTGTGCCACATGGTGGTAAGGTGGTAAGGCGGTAAGGAGGTGGTGTGGTGTGAGGGGGGCACGAGTGGAATGGCAAATGGCAGCAGATGAAGATGACCAATTTGCTGCAACATGTGCAACTGGCCAAAGCCCTGGCTACCCGATAAGCAAATGTAAACCAACATGCCTCCTCCTCCTCCTCCTCCTCTTCCAGCTCTGGTACCAGGACCAGCAGTCGAGCAGTCGAGCAGTCCGGCACAAAGTTGCCTAAGTGGCCCATTGTGGCTCATTTTGTAGTTTGTGCAATTTTAAGAACAACATTTAATTAAAGTTCCCCCTCAAACGAGACACGGGATCAGGGACGATGTGGCGTTTGGGGGCGGAAGTGTACGTGACGTTCGCCTGATCATGTGACTCTAATGCGATGGGGCAAGTGTTTGCCTTTTATCTGTGCATTTCCTTGGTTTCTTTCTTTATTTTTGCCATTAAGAGGAAATCTTTGCACATTTATTATTCGACGTTTCTGCGGTTTAGCCCTTGGGACTAACTATATATTCTTCGATATGGATATGGCTTCAAAAGAAAGTTTTGTGTGTTGTCTAAACAAAAGACTTAGGCAACGAACTTCTTTTGGCTGGATTACCGTTTCATTCCGTTCCGTTCCGTTCCGCTGCTAACTGTTCAAAGCGATTAGGCCAAATTACGAACATTTTTCCAACAATTATGTGGCATTATTGAACCAATTAGATCCTCACCGCATCGCACACATCGCAATGAAATGCTCAAACAAATTGAAATTGAAAGAAAGTCGAATGCAAATTTGTGCGTAGCCGCCTGGTGGAGCAACGAAGTGGTAGAAGATAAACAAGCCAGACCAGAAGATGCGGGTCTAAAGAGAGAATTAGATGGATATATATATATATATATATATATTTTTGTATATTTGTCGGATGGCTGGGGGAAGTGCTATTTGTTTAACTTGGCTTTAACAGCTTGCGGACGTTTGCCGTTAGTTGACCTGGTTAACAGAGGCAGCAGCGTGGCAGCAACAGCAACAGCGGCAGCAACAGCGGCAGCGAGTTGGCAAGAAAACTAAGCGACCAACAATTTGAATGCTCAAAATTTGAAACTAGCAGATGGCAAAAGGTCGACAGGCCAGATTCGAGATTCCATCACAAAAGAGCAACCCTCCTCGGAAACCCTCGGAAGAATACGGCAAGAAATCTCTTTCTTTCTTTCTTTCTTTATGTAAAAACGCACGTACTTAGAGAGATATTGAGGATAGAGGAGGAGGAGGAGGAGGGGCACTAAGGAGGGGGCGGTGCTTGGGGGCGTGTACCGGCACTGTCATTAGCCGGCCCTCAATCCCCAGCAATCCCAGATGATCGTCTGGATAATACTGTTTGCTTAATTCACCTTATACCCTATCATGGCAAAGGCACTGCCCGTGGCTTATTTGATTTGCTTTGGCCCATGGGGCAAGATGGCAATCCGGCAATCCGGTAATCCGGTAATCCGGTAAAGCAATCTGGCATACAGACAAGCAACCTATCATCAGCCATGAGATGAGTGCTAATGATGCCCCATGTTGCCCTTCGGTTTCGCCAGTAATTGACCTTTCCTTTGACCATCCATCTGTGCCGCGCGATCTCACTTCTCTCTTAAGCCAACTTTCATTGTCATTCATCAAGCAGCAAATCATCAAATTAAACTAGATGGTAATGTTTTATTTTTATTTTTTTTTGGTGGGAGGAAAGTAATTTTAAAGTGGCGAATATAATGACCATCTTGTTTTATAAATTCTTTGAGAAGTACCGGGTATCAAACCTTGGCTTTCATTTCTTGTCTTGAATTTCTTGGGAACTCACTTAGATCTTGTCAATTTAAAGAGCGTTTATTGTGTGGCACACGTTTTTGCCTTTTCCTTGATTGTCTGTCGCTGGGGATTTGTGTTTTTTTTTGCCAGGAGAAACTTTTCCGAAAAGCCACTTGATTCAGGTGTCGATTCAGACTGGGGATGTGCGATTGGGAAAGTGCGTTGTTTGATCACCTCAAGTGTATGGTTATATTTCTCTTTTTCTTCTCTCTGCTGCAACAACTCCGACTCCGACTCCGACTCCAAGTCATTCTTCCGCCAAATCACCTCACCGAGTTGGGAGAAAGATTGTGAAGGAAGTGGAGGAGATGGCCTGAAAGCGGTCACATGGAAACAGGGAAGTAGGCCACGTTCTGGCCAACATACAGACACGTCGCCAGTGGCGGCTTTGGGGCTTTACTTGGCTGCATTTTCGATTTTGGGAGCCGTGTCAAAGATTCTGATCCAACCTTAGACAGAGTTGGAGGTTTTCTTTGGGCTCCCCAGCTCCCCAACTCCCCAGCTCCCCAACTCCCCAACTCCCAGCCGAGTCTGTGGCATGCAAATCTGCAATTGGATGTGGGTCAGGCGGATATTCATTTGCCAAGTCCACTCGTTGCGGACACTCGAGTTGTTGTCTTGGCAGAGGAAGTTGTCGTCTTGAAGTCCAAACCAGTTTTGAATGATCAAAAGCTGAGGCTTTTCTCAGTGCATCAATTGTCACCTCGTGCATCCCCGCTACAACTCTACAACCGCAAATGAGTTTCTGCGGTTAGTTTCTTGTCCATTAGATTTATTCCCGCTTTGGGTTTCCTATCTAAACCTGGTTTCTTCTTTTTGCGGCTTCAGCTTCTGCTTTTGCTTGTAATCATAATGATGAGAATGGAATCCCGGGTATTTATGCCAAGCATTAATCGGTTATAGGTGCCACTGCTGCTAGATGCTGGATACTGGATACTGGATACTGGATACTGCACTTGTTTAATGGGCCAACAGCCATAAATTTTTCCATTTTCCCAGCTTTATAGACTTCTTCTCACTTGGCATTCAATAACTAAATTTTTTTAGTAGCCATTAAGGCGATTCTTTATGGCGCTTTTTAAGTACTCATTTATATTTCCCTGATGTCATTGATCTAAATCCGTCAACGTTTTACTTTTCCTAACCCAGTTTCACCTTTTCTTTTTTTTTTGTTCGTTCAACACTAATTGCCAAGTGAATTTTCTGACTTTCTGACTTTCCGACTTTCTGACTTTCCGACTTCTTGTCTTTGGTCGAATGTCGCTTCTTTTTTTGTGTGTCGTGTTGGCTTTCAATGTTTGTCACTTGAATGTGGAGCGACCTAACCCAAAAAATACTCATTATTCACAAGGCGGCACACTGCAGCAGGCCCAGGCACACACTTCCCCCGCCGTGATTTCCCCCAGCTACGTGCCTTGTCAAAAGGTTTTTCGTTTTTTTTTTTTGTAGCTTCTTGTCGCTTGAGAACTTTTCATTTCTCTCGAGAGGAGAAGCCATATTTATTATGCACATTGCTGTTGGCACGACCTAAGACAATCTGGCCCACAGACGGTGCACCGAAAATTTTGTGGCAGAGCTACGAGACTCTGCCTCAGTCTGTGCCTCATTCACATGCCACTCAGGCTCTGACTTGGACTTGCATTTGGACCGCGACTTGGCCAAGATGTCCGGCCAGTGGTGGGTTTGGATGGGGTTAGGAGAAGTGCCAGAGTGGAGAGTGGAGAGTGGAGTGGGAGGAGCCGCCGGGATCGTGGCATATGCCACAAAAACATGTGTGGAGTTCAGAAGCCGCCACATAGTGAAGCTTGCAGAAAAAATCCTTTTGATTTACTAAATTTTTTTTTTAGTTAAAACATTTCAGTCAAGAAACTTTGTTGAACTTAAAAAACTCTTCAATTTTGTATTGTTTTTTTTTTCTTTTTTTTTTTTTTTTAACAAATTCGTGCAAACGTGCCCGACATGCAGAGAATTCAAATAAATAAATTGAATTCGGTGAAAGCGAGAACTTTGATGGGCGGCTTAAGGCGGGCGGGCGGTCTGGCAGGAGGAGGCAGAAGTCGTGTTGCTGCTAATGGCCTCACCTCCCCCTCCTACTTGCCCACCGCCCATTGCCCACCTCCCCTTTTTGGCATTTTCCCATGGAACTTTTCGTATATTCCTCTTTTTTATGATCCAAACGCGCCTCACGCCTTACCAGCACACAAAAAACGATCATAAATCAATCAAAAGCAGCTGGGAAAAAAAAATAATACTAAAAAAATAGAGAATAGAATGTCAGGAGGTAGGGGTCAGCTAACAAAATAAAATAGAAAGAGATGGTGCCACTAAAAAAAGAGCCAAAAGAGATAGCACTAGTAATAAAACTAATTAAAAAAAAAATGAAGAAAATAAAAAAAAAAACTGGCGAAAAAAAATCGTTTGAAGCGAAAGCAAAACTTGTAAACGAAATGGAAATTTTTCAAGAGGAATTTGTTGTTTTATTTTATTTTTTTTTTGCTTACTTTGCTTTCGATTTCTTCTTAACGGTCTTCAGCGATCTTTCTACAATTTCTTTTCTTCGGAGAATCTGAAAGTACAAGACCAAAATAATAATTAATAAATTTGTATGTACGATTGGAAACTTTTACTCGATGATTGGGGTTTTATATTATAAAGAATTGAACTGAAGAATTGCATTTCCTTTAATCAATTTATTTGTTACACCTTTCAAGCTTATCCCCCAAAACCAAAAGCCATCAATCGTGGGGAAACAATCAAGCCAACGGATCAGAACATGGCTCTGAGAGCTTCCTGGCCCAAACCTTCTACTTATCTCTGGCCATTTTATTTATTATTATTATTCTTGATTCCTCTATTTTGCAAACAATATCTAAACAGTTGTAACGGTACGATCCCAGCTCATCCATCTCCCCCGATTTTCGAATAGAAAGATTTCGAAGGAGAGAAAACCGAAACTGAATTGCGTTCGCTCCGCATAAATTGTGGTCCAGGCCGCGATCTTTTTCCCACTTTGCAAATCTTTATAATAAAGAGAGAAAAAATATGTTATGCATGGCAATTTTCCATTTTGAGGCTGTTGCTGGTGTTGTGTCTAATGTCATGTATTATCCAGACTAGTAAGAGCCAGAAGAACCAAGTGTCCAAATGGCCAAGAAGACAGAAGGCCAAGACCCAAGATCCAAGACCCAAGCTGGCCATTGTCTTTTGTTCGGTTGTGGGCAGGGCGCTAGCCAAAAGTGAAATATTTCAAACACCAAGTCGTGTCGCATTCCCAGAGCCCTCTTAGATACTCATCGTTGGATCTTGAAGATGCAGATTGCTTTTCTGGTGTTTCCAGTCTTTGCAGTGTTTGCAGTGTCATCTTTGGTTGAGTAAACAGAGCAACACAAATGGAAAATGGCCAAGGGCCAAGGGAAAAGCTAAGCTGAGCTGAGCTGAGAAGAATCTAAAGTGGCGGCTGAAGGAAGTACGAGTATAAGGAGGCTACAGAATATTTACATTTGCCCCGCCCCCTTGATGGGCCAGATGGATCTTCTTTTGTTCTCGACCAGAGTCAAAGACAGACCTAGAGCTCATATGCAAATCTTGTGAAGATTTAATGGTCACACACAACGGATATGGATATGGCCAGCTGGTACACAGAGTTCCTTTTCTCCATTCTAATCAATTCAATTGCACACCCAACAACCTTCTCGAGAGGTAATTGCCATGGCACTAAAGATCCCAGGGAACAGGATACTTGAGAACTGGCTGGAGAGGTTAGGAAGTACTTGCCTTGTAATTATTATTTTTTGCGCTAATTGAAAGCAATGCCAAGACAAGTCTCAAGCAACCTTTGGCTCGACATTCAAACCTATACCAGACACCTAATATCTTGGCTGGGTTCTGAATGCCATCCGCCATCTGAATGTGGTGTAAGGACCTCCTACTGAGTCTCCTCCTTGAGTGGCTTTGTTTTCCTTCGACTCCTTCGGCCTGCTCCTTCCTGCCTGCTCCTACTTGCTCCAGATCAACGAATTCCCCTGGGGTGGATGTCGTTGTTTCTTTTTTCTAGTCTTTGCTGCTGTGTTGGGTGTTTTCTTGTGGCTGTTTTGTGTTTTTTTTTTTTTTGTGCTATTTTAACCATTAAATTCGAGCAGCGACGACATTACCCAAATGGCTGACATGACCGGGACATTGATGATGCCTTGGACCCCAGCATCACCAGCATCACCAGCATCCCCAGCTCCTCCTGTTGATCCTCCTTTGGGATCGGTTCGGTGATCTTTTCCTTTGGCTCGTTTGGGGATCGTTTGGGGATCGTTTGGCGATCGTTGTTGGCATCGTTGTTTTGGCTTGTTCTAATTGTTGTTGCCTCGTGTTTTACCTCGTTCGTTTGGCATTTGGCGTTTGCGTGTGTGATTGGATTGGATGGAATAGGATTCTATATATATATATATAGATATATATATATACATTGTATATTGTACGGCTTTGGCTCCGGTTTGGGTGTTTAACTGCGATTTGAGTCACGTTTCATTACTCGTGATGCCAGACAGTAATCACTTGATTTTCCAAGCCGCTTTCTTGTTCTCCTTGTTGCTGTTTCTGTTTGCTGTTGCTGCTTCAATGTTGCTTGGGATGTTGCCTGTTGGTGTTGCTGTTGCTGTTGCTGTTGCTGTTGCTGCTGCCGATGTTGCTCCTACTCTTGCTGTTGCTTTTGCCGCTGTCACAGACCAGATCAGACACGAAGCTGGCCAGCAGCCTGGCCCAGACCTTGGCCAAAAAGGTGCTACCAAAAGCGGCAGCAAAATGGAACACAAATCTTGTTAGGCAAGTACAACAGCAACATCCGAGGCAGCAACATGACTTGCCCAAGGAGCCATCCAAAGGGGGTGATCTTTTAGGGGTCATAAATAGAGCTTCCTTCTAGCTTAGAGCTTCTTGAAAAAGAAACACATGGTACACTGCGACAAAAAGAAGTATGTGCTGGACTCCCCCGTGACTCACGAGTTCGTGGCCTCCGAGGATATCGCCAGCCAATGGACGGTTGCTTCTAATTTGGTTTTTATGCTTTGATCTCGTGACGCTTGTCATTGCGGTCGGTCGGTCGGTCGGTCACTCTCTCGGGGCAGCAGCGGAAAATGGGGAAGTGTTTTTGGATGCCGGACGGGCCACAGGCGAGGCGGTGTCGGAGGCAGTGGAGTTGGAGGAAAATTGCTGGCGATGCCAGCGATAATCAATTAACCTGGCTCACTGGGCAGTCTTCGGGCTGATATGCTGGCCCGTAGCCTTTAGGCTGGGGAATGGGGATATCCAATGGATTCGCCGCTGGTGGAGCCTCCCCACGAACTCGCTCTGACTGCGTTTGTTGATGAAGTTTTCCGCTGACTTTGATTGCGGTTGAATCTCCAGCCACCCGCTCGCTCCCTTTTCCCGGCTTCAAGATTCTTTTTTTTTTCAATTTTCCTTTTTTGCGGTTAACCTCGAAATGAGGCTCGAAGAAAAATTTCCCATTTGCTTTTCACGGAAATCTCAAAGCCCAAGAATTTCTGTCATCATTTGCGGGGAAAACTCATTTACATTTTTTTTTTTCTTATTTAAAACGAAACTTGACTAAAAACTTGACTAAAAACTTGACTAAAAACTTGACTAAAATCTTGACTAAAACTATAAACCTTTCCTGGAAAATGCTTGGAAGATTCTCTGCAGATAAAGCCTGTTCTATTCGTGGGCGTGTCCGTGGGCGATTTTTCATCGCGTGCGACATTTGGATTTTTTTTTTTTTTTTTTTGGGACTCCCCGCTTTATTGGCCTGCTTTTCTTCGGTTCCTGCCACTCTTCATCTGATTTTACATGGCACGTACCGCAGATTTGTTTTTAAACAATTTATTGTGGCTTTTTTTTCGGTTTTTGGTGGCTTTGGTGGCTGGAGATCGAAGGAAAGGTTTCTCGCCGAGACCCGAACCAAACCAAAGACGGCAGCTGCTGGCCAGGCCAAGTCATCTGAGTTGGCCTCCACTCTTAAGTAGGTTAATTTTGACCGGTTTGTCTTGCTCCCCAAACAGGAGATTGGGAACCGGAGGGAGATGGTGCCAGTGGCAGTGGCAGTTGCAGTTGCAGTGGCAGTGGCAGAGAAAGAAAGAAAGAGAAAGACCCGGGGACGATGACGGCATTTGGCTAACTTGGAGCCATTTTTGTCTCTGATGTTCCTGATTGACTGGAGACTGAAGACTGAAGACTGAAGACTGAGGACTGGTTGAAGACAGTGTCTCCAAAGACAGAGGCATTTGGCTGATTAACCCGGGTTGGAGTCACTTTAATGAGGCAGCCACATGTCGCCTCTCAGCATCCAATTTTGGTTTTTGGATTTTTGATTTTTGCATTTAAAAAGAAACTTTGAAAAATAGAAAGAGACCTTTAGTCTCGGCCAGCGAAAGAGATAGACATCTCTTGATAGACGATAGACATTTCTTGTTTCTTGTTGGAAATGTGCAGCAATTTCTTGTTTTATTTCTATTTTTATTGTCGCCGCGGTCTGCTTGTGATGACTTTTACAATAATCACAATAATAATAATGATGTGGCACATTACCAGAGCAGAGCATGATGATGATCGGGTTGGTCAGCACAGCGTGGAAATGGAACAGTTTGGAGTGGTTAGAGTGGCTTTAAGCTGTGTTGGTGGTTGGTGGTTGGTGGTTGCATTTGTCGCTTTTGCCATGAAATCATGTTAGAAATTTGAGACAAATTTCTTTGTCGTTGCTTTCAAATTGGTCTAACGGCAAAATCAATGGCTAAAACGGAATTAGAACGGAATGCCAAGGCCGGAACGGAATGGAATTACCACGAACCATGGTGGAGGTGAAGGTGGGGCTGTGGGAAATGGAATGACAAAAGGAAGGGGACCATGGAATCGAATCGTAGCGAAGGACTAAATTCTCGTATAATTGTTTAGAAAAAAAAAAAAACAAGATTTGAAAGTACGAATTTTTGTACTGATTAAAAATTCGAGTAAGAATTATTCAAATTCCTTCTCCTGGAAGCTGGAAGAAGGTTCCCAGCTCAAGGCATCTCCTACTCCTATTCCACCTTCTTTATCGTGTTCTGACATCCCACCTTCCAAAAAAACCCCAGCGTCTTTACCATAATCTATCCCTTTTGCTTGATTTATGGAAGCATTTGGATCACTCAATAAGCGACTTCTTCCCGGGGCCTTTCGACACTTTTAGCCCAGGTACTGGATGCTGGAAAATGTTTGTAGGATAAGACCAGAGACCAGAGACCAGAGACCAGAGAGATGTGAAAAGGGTCTGTGGGTCCATGGCTTCACATATTTACATAGCCATCAGCCCAGTTAGCACTTGGTCGGCTTAACCCGTGAAAGGCCACCGAACCGAACATGGCCAGGGCGGCACAGTGTTGTTTGTTGGCAGCCCCAACAGCTGCCAAAGGGTTAATGCTGCACCAAGAGTGGGAGAGGGTTAAGGGGTTGTTGTAGTTTGGCTTTGGCTTTGGCCAACATCAAACTAAAAAGTCACCGTCGTTTTGGCCTCGTTGCCTTAACAGGAGAAAAAAAAAGCAGACTAGAACAGAAAATGCACTGCGGGAAAAGGGGTTTCCAAGAGTTAGAAACTACCTATGCTTGACTTGAACTTAACCCTTTGATTTCCCAGTGCACTGGCCACCGACTCCCAGTTCCAAGTCCAAGTCCAAGTCCAAGACCAAGTGCCAGTCGAAGCTGAACTCCGTCACCGGTTATCTTTCTTGGCCAAGGCAGAGCCGTGGCAAGACGGTTTTGTTGTTGTTGGCCTGCCCCTTTAGCATAAAACATAAATAGCAACTGCATTCAAATGAGTCTGACAAACAAACTGAAACTGAGAAGCCACAAATCGAGGCAGGTCGGTGTGGCAGGGCGGCGTGGATGAAAAATGCAAATGCTTAGACCATGTTGGGTCCGGGGTCTTGCCAGTCTTCGTTTTCTTTTTCTTGTTCTCGCTGTCTCTCTCAGTCTCTTTATTTTGGGCCTTTTGGCCTCCAAACCCATCCAATCCAATCCAATCCAACCCTATCCTATCCTATCCAATCCTATTCTATCCAATCCACTGCACTCGACTTCCACTCCACTCCACTAGAAATGGTAACCCAAAAGGCAACCAAGAGTCGAGCGTGGGCAGCACCATAGATGGAGCAAAAGATGATGATGTCCATGTCCTTTAGCCGGGACGGGTCTCACTGACCCCTCCTCCGCCTCCTCCTCCTCCATTTTCGGTACCAAAGCCAAAGTCCCGACTGACTGACTGAGCAAATATTCAATAATTGCAATTATTTCTCATATTTAATGAAGCCTCTATTCGGAATGATTTCCAACCATTAATGAGACTCCCAGAGTTGGCAATTTGGTAGGATTTTGTGGTTCGTTTATGGTTAAATTGCTAAATTTGGCAGACACTGAGGGAAATGCTAGAGAGGCTTTATCTCTGATCCAAACTTGGTTTCTTGCTAATTGTTGAACGGAAATGGGTCAGTCTTTTCGGTGAAAGACAGCTTCGATTCTGTCCAATCTGTTGGGTTTTGGCAATTAAACGAAGAACCACACAGACTGTCAACCTTATTTGACTAAATGCCAAGACGAATCCAGCGAGCTTGGAAAAGCAAGTCCAGTTGAGGTTCGGGAGAAAAAAAAAAGGAAATGCCGCCGCCATGAAGGAAGAAAAAAAAAAAAAAAAGAGTGATGACAGACAGACGGACTGACTGGATGGCTAGCTGGTTGGCTTTTTGGCTTGTTTGCTGATTGACTGATGGGCCCTAAGTAACTGAAATTGCATAACATTTCGCCTTTGTCCAGGCTCGGACTCCAGTCCTCCAGTCTCATCCTATTCCCCAATTCCTGGATGGATCCTCTGGTTCTATTCCCGATGCGATTCGCTTTGGTTTTCATTCCAGCTCTTAATGCTAATCGAATGTCTCCCCGATCCGCTTTGGTCTGCTCCAAACTTCTCCTGCTCCTGCCTTTTCCATAGTCTTTTCGCCTGTCAGCCAGTCAGCCAGACAGTCAGTCAGTCAATGCTGCCTTTTTCTCGCAACGAAGATGAAGTTGGCAGTCCAAGATGGAGCTGCTGGCTCCGGGTTTTCCAAAGGGGATAAAAGCGGCCACCGCAACCACTCCGTTTCATAAACTGAACAAACAAATGAAAGCTGCCAGCCACCGTTGCTTCTGTTCTTCCGCCCCCTGACTCTTTCTGAGCGCTTCGGGCCAGACAGGAATTATAGTCCATAGTCCTATTTGTTTCTAACCAAACTTATCGACAATTTATCGATAGCTTTTGTGTCTACCTTATCGATAACTTGTGTTCTTTATTTTGGAATCGCCTGAATTCCGCCTGCGATCTATAAACGAAAACTAAAACGTTTCCTTTGTTCTAATGTTCCAAGAGGCTGTGATTTTTATGATTTACAACTTGGCCAACGGATTGTTGTAAGTTCTTTTGGGTTTTTTCAGCTTTTTTTCGGGTTTTTCGAGGCGAAACTGTACATTTAACCCCCAGCCGGTGTTGTGGGTCTGCCATAAATCAAAATCGTTCTCATAATCTGGCCTTATCAGCTTCCCATCAACGGATTTCTCCAGTCTTTCCGCCTGGCTGTCTTTCTCCGCCTCTTTTACTTTCATGCTCGGGTCGCTGGCTTGGCTTCTTGGCTTCTGACTTGGCTTCTTGGGCTGCTGAGTTGTCCATATTAGGCAGAGATTATCTCATTGAGAGCTTTTCCACAGGAGGGGGATTTAGTGAAGTATGAAAAAAAAAGGTAAAGAAACCCGAAGAAGGGGTACATTGTGTGACAATTTGTAGTGCACAATGCTGGGCTTTGTTTTTTTTTTTTCCCCCTGCTTGTTGACTCCGTTACTTGGTTTGCTTTTTTTTTCTTCACTTTGCTGCTGGGCCGCAGGTCTGAGTTCTCTTCTTGGGCCTGCTGTGGCTCTGGCAATTGCCCATAAAGTACAAAAATGTATGTGAATGGCCTTTGGCAACAGCAACAGCGGCAACAACAGCCTCGGCGGCAACAGCAACTGCGGCAGCAACTTGAACAGCCACAACGGCAACAACCAAAAGCTAAAAAAGATCGAAGGCGAGTTCATGAAGAGCACACTTTTGTTGTTGCACGCAATTTGGAATTTATTTACACAATAATTGGCAAGCTGAATCAATACAAAACGCTCTCGGCTGACCACAAACAATAAATTAACAATTGCCACTTGAGCAGCCCGACCAGGTACCAATGATGATTGCAAAATACAGCAAAAAAAAAAAATAATCATAATAAGAACAGAAAAGGGGGGCGATTGCCGAGGCCGAAGTAATCGATAAATGTAATTGAAAATGAAGAAGAAAGAAACCCTCATAAAGTAGAGACGGGCCTTTAAAGAAATGGAATCACAAAGTTCCTTAATGGCCCACTGAATTAATCGATATCCACTTAAGGGTCAAATAAATGTAATTGCTGGTGTTATGGGAGGAGAGAAAATGGACTATTTATGAAATCGATAAGAGGTTTGGTTTAGTTATTGATTACTTATCGATTTCTTCTATGAAAATAGGAAGCTTTTTGAGGTTATGATAGGGAAAACTCTTCAAAAGATATTCCGGAGTTCAATTTTACAATCGAATTTGATTTAGGATTTATGATTGTGCCTTTGGGGGGAAAACTACAAATAAGAAACACGAAGAAAAGACAACTTCCGTTCAAAGAGAGAAGAGAGATCGAGAAAGAAAGAATAAAAGAGATGTGGAGCCGGAGAAGGGGAAAGTGGAGGCTTTGGAGAAACCACCGAGATGGCAATGGCTGAGATAAGCTTCGAGGTTGAGTCTCCGGCTGAAGACTAAGGCATTTCCCAGATACCAGCCAGAGATATATCCCAGAGACTTCCTCATAGTTCGAGGAAAAAAGTGCAAACCAAGTGCATAACTTAATTAGTGCATGGACAATGACCGAATCTTTTGGAGTCTCTCCAAAGCCACACAGAGACAGAGAGAGAGATTTATCGATAACTATCGATTATCGCCCAGGCATGTGAGAACTTGTGGTAACGCCCTGCGGAAAATGGCTGGCCAGGATGGAGGATGGAGCCGGAAAGGCGGCCGCCGACGAGACAAGCCCAGGGAAAAAGCGAATTAAGAATAGACAAAGACAAAATTAATTGCAATGACACGAGAGGATGAGATGGAGCAGGAGAAGGTGCGGCTTGGACCAACTCGATTGGAAGGCATCTTGGCATTCGCATCAGAAATCCTAAAGCGGCATCAGATAAATTATAGAGACGGAAACAGAGCCAGAGAATCTTTTTCTCCAGTGTATCATCAGGCTTCGCCTTCGCCATCGCCCTCCTCCAAGAGAAACCATTTATTTGTCAGAAGCAGTGGCCAACTTAATTGTCGAAGAGTCGTCAAGGCGGCTCAAACAAATCAAAGCATCCAAATGTGTCTGCGATCCGCCCAAGGACCTGCCCTGCACCCCACACCACCCTCTTTTGGGGCATTACTCAATGTCACCAAGGAGTATTGGTTGGAGGTTGGGCGGTGGATGCCGCCAAAGCGCTTTGCGTTGATCGTCAATTAGTTACACTAAGCCGCCACGGGACAATTTATGGCTGTTGGCGATGGCCAAGGAAATCACTCACGACTCCCGACTCACGCGGAAGGGGAAACCCAACTGGGGAAGACCAAGACGAGGCTTTAGGCCACTCAAAGTATGGTTGATAAGCAACCTTAAGCCAAGTTCTACTGGTTAGTTGCCATTAATGATGGGAAAGTGAACAAAAGCTGCTCATTCCGGGAGATGGAAAGCTATAGGGATCACAATTAGAGGAGGTAGCTTGGTAATTAGCAATGGAGAGCTAGCGTGTCACGCACTCATGTCTAGATTAGCGAAAGGCAAAAGCTAAATAATTGTGATTTGCTAGACAGAAGGCGAGTGAGTCGAGTCGAGGGTGAGCATTAAGTTGGCCGCACCCGGGAGAGAGATTCACAGATGGATCTTTGGCTTGGTCTTGGTCAGATGGCACGATGGATGACTGGATAGATGGATGGATGGATGGATGCAACAAGTTGAGATCCGTCTGAGTGACTAATTGCCAGGCGATTGCCTGAGCACCTCAAGCCTATAAATAGAAACAGACTTTTAGCAAAAAGCATTAAAAAAAAAAAAAAGTGCCAAGCCAAAGCAATGATGATTAGAGTTAGATTGGATTGGGTGAAAATACATTCGCTGGCACTTCGGAACTCTGGAACCCTCAACTTGATTCAACTTCAACTCAAGTTCTTGACTTCTACATCAACTTGAAACGCGAACCGAGAACTGAGAACCGCGAGACGCGAAACGCGAGGCTCGTCGGATCCAATCCACTCAACACCTGCCTTGATTTGTGATCGCAATTACAGCGGAAGACATAAAATACACAAGTCCGACTTGAACCGAGCCCAGTTGGAGTTAACCTGGAGTTCACTTCATTTGGCCCAGTCGGTATCTTGGTTGAGTTTCCTTTCCTAGTTCTTACCTTTAGTTTAGATGCCTTAAGCTTTTCGTCTAATTCCGATTCCGATTGCGATTGCAACTCGACGTCTGCAAAGACAGAACAAAAAAGAATTTGCTTAGATAAGATTTGATTAGAATTTATTGTACTTCCCGAAGGGGAGGTATTGAAGGTATTCCGAGAATCCCAGCTCTATCATGTCATAATCCCAGCAATTTACAGTGCTTTCTTCCAATCAGCTTTGCTGCTACGAAAATTTATTAGGAAGCTCACATTTTCTACGCTTTTCAGTTGGAAGGAAAAACCCGACTTTCAACAAATTACAGAAAAGATGTGAAGATGTGGAGTGAAGAGCTCAAGAGCTCAAGAGCTCAAGATGATCCCAATTCCCGCATTATTTGTGGCCAAGATTTTCTACTCTTCAAGATCTTTTGGCTTCAGATCGGAGCGGGAGATCTTGGGGTAAAGTGTTTTCTCTAACGGATCGCACACTCCACCTGAAGCTTGGACTTGGACATGGACTGGGACTGAGACTGAGACTGGGAGTTGGAGGCTGAAAACAATGCCACTTAATTATAACATATCTTGGCCTCTTCATCTCTGCCCCACAGCCCCCCCCCCGCGGTTGCATCTCTTTCTTATATTAATAACAGAAAATGCACTTTCCAGTCAAATGATGTTGAAAACGAGTTTCCAATCGATTTGTGCTGCTGCCGTTGCTTCTTCGTTTATTGTTGTTTTCTCTACTCGTTATTTTTTTTTCGTTTCGTTTAATTTAAGCCACTTTTTTCTTATTTATTTTTGGGGGCTGGCAAAAGTTGAAAAATGAAAATTCCGTTTGGGGCTAGGCTTGGTTTCCATTCAGATTTCCAATCTGATTTCTAATACTGATTCCCATTCTGGTTCTCCAGACTTGTTGCAAGAACATGTTTTTTCTCCAAGTGTGTGGTAGTGTGTGTACGGCTGCGTAACGGTATTTACTATGTAGTAGGTAGGCAGATACATAGATACAAAGATACACAGCTACCGATAGAGCCGAGTCGAGTCCGTTTTGAGTTGCAGAACAGCAGCAGCTTCTTGGATATTGAGGAGCCACCAAAAACCGCCATCGCCCCCTAACATGCCAGCGTACATGCCACACCCATATATCCATCAGTAATTGTTGCAAGTTGGTGGAAAGTGCAAAAGGAAAATGCACCTCATTGTGGTCAAGTCAAGTCGAGGCGAGTTAAGAGTTGGTTTTCCAGTTCACTTCCAAGTGGCAACTGGCAACTGGCAACGGGCAACGAGCAACTGGCAAGTTGCAAGATTTGCATGCAACATGCTGAGTAATTAAAACAACAACATGGGGCCAGCAATTAAAGTGCTAGTGTATGGCAGAGTGTATGAATAAATGATTACTTGACCGAATTGCATTGGGCTCGAGCCATAAAACAAAAGACTTAAGACACAAACGCGACCGACCGACCGACCGACCGACCGACCGGGCAGGGAAAGCGAGAAAGAAATAAATAATCATTCCCATTCAAATGAAATTGCTGCTATGCAAATGCAAATGAATTTTAAAGCGTTCAAGTGCAACGTCTCGCCTCACCTAGCCTCGACTAGCATCGACTAGCCTCGACTAGCCTCGCCTAGCTCCATGTTGTGCTCCGGATACTTTGGAAAACTTCTCTTGGTATAGAAAACAAAAAAAAAAAAAGAACATTCGCACACTCCAAAAACACACTTTCCAGCTTACCAACTCAGTCAGTTCAGCAACCATTCTTCTGACATTTGCATACGCATGACGTTCGTAATTAGCCCTTTTTGTTGTACTCATTAAGCCAACAACGAACCCAATCCAAACCGACCATAACCCAAGCGTTTGAACCTAATGGGCGGTACTCACGCACCACGCTCTACGCTCTACGCTATACGCTCTACGGTCTACGGTCTATGGTGGAGCCACCATCAAGAGGAGCCACGTCTTGGCCACGTCAAGTGCAACTTGGCCATCTCATCGTACTGGTCAAGTTTGAAATTTGTTGAAACGAGAACTTGAAATTGACACTAGCCATGCGCTGGTGGAAATTGGAACACTTTCACACGTTCTTCACCGTTGCTGTCTTTATTTTTTATAACTTTTTTTCGGGGGGATACTTAACCCTGAGAAGCCGAAAGACAATAAGAAGGTGAGTCTGTCAGCTCTCTATCAATCAAATGTAATTTATACGCAAAGAGAATGGAGCTGGAACTGGAGCCTAATAATCATAATTATGAGTTTCGATCGTTGAAAGGGTCTCATTAATAAATTAAACCTCAAGAAGCTAAAACTTAACGAAGCGATATTGCAAATGAATCGTTTTCATTCATCATCATGCGATGCAGTTTAAGACAAACGCTATTCAATCGCTTTTGCGGCACTAAAACAATCAGCTATTCAAATTAGCATTCATTTCGAACTGGGCCAGGCCAGACCAGGCCATTCGACTCGATTCGATTCGATTCGATCTAATTCAAGCCACTCCACTCCATTCTACTCCATTCATTCAGCTCACTGATTATTCACCATTTGAGTGCATTCATTTAGTGTGTTTTACTGCCATTTTCCCGGTAAATCATTTTATGGCCTAATTGGGAACGAAAGTCTTGGACCGACGACTACCTTTTGTTGTAGGACAAAAACAAATAACAAAAATAGATGAACAAAAACAAAGATCAGAGAATCGAATACGAATATACCATAACTTTGGCCCACATTTTGCTTCTACTTATTTTTTTTTTTGGCTTTTACTGGAATTTCATTTCTCCCGCAGAACAAAAAGCCATAACTAAGAAGCATTTCGTTTTAATATGGCTTATAATACCAAATATGGTTATGCACGGGTTGGGGGAGGTTTATATGGCCTGTTGGGGGTAAAAAAAAAGAAAAGAAAAACAAAACAACCGTTGGAATAGCACAGATTCTTCTTTCCGTAAAAGAAAACGAAAAGATTTCAGGTGGAACGACCAAAAAGCGACGCAAGTGTCATCGTCATCGTCGTCGTCATGATGAGATCACAATGATCGCCGGAGCCACTTCTTTCCTCCATAATGACGATGATGATCTGGCTCATATTTGGTGTAATTACTATGGCCAAAACGATGAAACCGATGCGATTTAGAGCAGTTTTCGTTTTATTGCCAAAAAAAATCACAAAAAAAAAAACACTTACAGAGGGAAAAGAGAAAATCAGAACGGATCTTGTACTTTTTCAAGGCCAATTGGTTTTCGAGACCAAGTATCTAAAGAGATCTCTAGTCTAGAAATTGTTTATATTTTGGTTATTAAAGCGATTCCCTTTCACTTAACATAATACGTCATTCGTAGCTCCACCGAGTGGCCATGAGCTCCTCTCCAGACACCACTTCAATCATCACTCGTCACTCATGTGATCCTCACTCTGCCACTTGTTGTCATCGTTTTGGCCATCACTCATCCCATGCGGGCTTAACCATTCAACGGCCCTCGAAGCACCTCCAAGTGGGAGTGAATCTGGGGAATCTCTAGCGATCTTCTGGCGAATTTTCTGTGTTGTCATGCGTTGTTTTGTCTAGTCCGAAAAAAAAAACAGGTGTACAAAAGCCCAGAAGACACCAATTGAAGAATTCACCCAGCTGACCCACATAGTCAGCCCCCAAAAAAAAAACTAAAAAAAGAGCGGAGTGTGGGGGGAATCTGTGCCAAGCGAAGCGGCACAAGCCAAAAGAAGGCCAAGCCAAGCCAACAAAAAAAACCTACAAAAGGGGGGGAAGCTAATGAAATCGGAGATGCTAATAAGTGAGGCTGCTGCTGGTGACGAAGTCTCAAAGTTTGAAGAATTGAATAGAGGAGGACTTCATTACCTAATCGATTGTGAATCAAATATTTTGAATACTTTCTTGACCTGGCCATGGCATGATGATAACCGTTAAAATACGGCTTTAGGGCCTGGTCCGCTTTCCCGGACTCATCATCATCATCATCATCATCATCATCTCAATCAAACCGAATTCATTCGTTTCATTCGGAATTTGAAATTAGTCGATCCGCTGCCAGCCAGCCCGCCGCTGCTCTACCGCCCGCAAACAATTTCCGCTTACAAATCTAAACTGGGCCAAAAACGTACTGATTTCTTGGCCGACTGAGCGTTTAGCGTTAAATCTTTGCTTTTGGGGTTCTTTTTGCTGTCTATGGCTCCCCTTTTCCCACCTTCAACTAATTTTATTCCCCCTCCGATCTCCGATCTTGGGTTTTTTGTTTTGTATTTTTTTTTTTTTGGGTCAACTTTGAACACGCATTGAAAAGAGAAATGTTCAATGTACGGCAAAATAAGTTGAGAGTTTAAAGTGGAAATCCGTCTTTAATGAGGAGAAAATGCCGTGATGTTGATTAAGTTTTTGTTAAGTTTCTGTGTCTTTCTCCCATATCTTTTTTTTTTTTTTTCTTTCTTACTGAAGCCAATTGATGGATTGCGAGTCTGGTTTTAATGATGTTGCAGCAGTTGATTTGCATCGCGGCCAAGACATTAATTGATGTTGGGATGCTAATACTAATGCTAATGCCCCTCAGGGGTCGGCATGGGGTTTTTGTTCTTTTTTTAGTTAGTTAGTTGGAGTAGTTTTCCCGCGTTTTTTTCTTTCCACCGCCTGCAGGTTTTGCAGTTCCAGGTTTTAGGTTCCATTTCCATCACCCAGCCTAGACAATTCTCCCAAATACAAAACACTTTTAATGGCCCCTGTTTCTGTTTTTTTTTTTGTTACCCCCTTTGTGTTCTGTATGTTCTATTCTAATCCTCCACCTCTAGTATTTTTTTTTTTTTCGTAAGTACGTTTTACGATTCGATTATAAAAGTATAACCCCGGACTCGGACTCGGACTCGGACTCGGGCCTGAGGTGGTTTTATGCAAGATTATTACATTATTTCCGGGCGCTGAAAAACAATAAAGTTTTCATTCGAACCCAGAGTAGTTCGTTTTGCTACTGGGAAAGGCATTAAACCAGACGCCGGGGCTGTTTATATATATTATATATATCGTATATACAGATATATATATTCTGGGTTGGGTTGTCTGTTGTTTGGGGGGGACAGGTTGTGTGTGTCGTCGTCTGGTATCTGTTTCTTCACATTTCTGTGAGCTCTTGTACTTTTCTTCTGCGGTTTTTTAATGCGTTTCTCATGCTCTTGGACCGTTGCTTTTACAATCTTTCTGTCCCGCTCTACCACTAAATGCTTTCCTAATGAATTGGGTGACCATACCGCTGACAGCAACGGTGGGTAATAACGGTTAATTGCGTTAATGACTTTAACAGAAAATATAAAGCGCAGCAACGCTGCCTGCTGCCTGCCGCCTGCCGCCTGAAAAAAAGCAGCTAAAGAGCATTAAATTGGCCAGAAAGAGAAGTTGAAATTGACCCTCTTGGGTCTTGTGCATTTTCCAATGAAATTGAAAATGTTGCAAGTTCTGCAAATACCCAAAGACACGCCCCCTTTGTCATTCATGCACATGCATAATGTTTTGGGGACGTTTTTTCACGGAACTCTCGCCTCAAGTTCGTTGCCTAAGTCTTTTGATTTCGGCCCAGCGGGGAGCGAAGGAAAAGTGGTGAAAGCAACGGAAAAGAGGCAAGCTGAGCAGGTGACAATTGGCCAGGCAAATAGAGGAGAGGAAAAAGGAAAAAAAAAACATAAAACACAAAACACAAGACTGGCCAAGAGACCTCCTGGCCAGAGGCGGCCAACTCACTCCGAAGGTGTCACTTTTGACGACGAGAAAGGAGGCAATCATCGCCGCAATGATGACGATGATAAAGCCGAGGATGAGGCGATCAAGGCAGCAGAAAGAAAACAAAAAGATTGGTCCATGGAAGACTGGAGAGACCAAGCGGAGACATGACATGCCAAAGAAGAACACAGAATGCCCAGAAGAGGAAGCTGCGTACGCGGTTTTCAAATGGCATTTTTCTTCAGATTGTTTTCCTTCTTATTTATTTATTTTTTTTTTTTTGTTACTCAGGGAGGGTTTGGGGGGTTTTCAAAAAGGAAGAAACTTGGTAGGTTTTGGAAAAAGATATTTCAAAACAGTGGTTTCCCGGAATTTCTTTTTTGCAATTTTGAGAAATCTTCCGAAACTAAAACTTATTATCCTTTTTGGGTTTCAATTTTGTACACATTTCGCCAATTCGTTTTTCAAACACTTTTTGATAGCTTAGAAAAAAATATTTCAAAAAAAAAAATAAAAACAAGGAAAGCTTTTGTGACACTTTTGAGTTTGATCCTGGATCTTACCTTCTTCTTTCTCAAGAATATTGCACAGTTTTCCAGGCTTGGATTTAATCCTTTTTGTGAGAGTTTCTCAACTTTGTAGCTTTGCAGCTTTTCCGTTGCACTTTCACAAGGTTTTTGTTTGTTGTTTTTTTGTTTGTTTGTTTGTTGGCTGTTCACTTTAGTTGTTGTTGTTTGTTGTTTGATGCACTTGCTCGATTCGCAGCGGATCCGCCAGGATAACTTTTTCTTCACACACGCGTTTGAACCAAAAAAAAAAAAGAAAGAATTTGTCCACACTGCTGCGACTGCTGCTGCGACTGCTGCTGCTGCTGCGGCTGCTGCTGTGCTGCTGTGCTGGGCTGCTGCTGCGTTCCTACTGCTGCTGATTTTTTCAGAATCAGGCTTATATATGTTCTATATAGCTGGTGATGGTGGAAAGCGAGAGAGGCAATGGCTGCTGTTGGCGGTCGAGCGCCACTTTTATGCCTTTTCTTCGGCAAGAAGAAGAACGGCCCCCGAGAGAGAGATGGAGAGAGCGAGCGCTAGAGAGAGAGAAAGAACAGGCGGCCCAATGGCCATGGCCATGGCAATGGCAGCGGCTGCGGCTGCGGCTGCGGCAGAGGCAGAGAAAGCGACGCCAGCAATGAGCCCCATTTCTACTTACCACACACACACACACAGAGACACTCATACGCTCCACCGATCTTGGAAGAAGCAATAGAGGCGCGAGAAATGACAGAGAGAGAAGAGCCGAAGAATTCTCCCCACTTATGGTACATGGCTCGGCCGCTCTTCAAGGAGAGTGGGAGGTGGGTAGCATTGAACTTGAACGCTGTTGAAGCAGTGGCCACCGCGGCCACAGAGAGCCAGAGAGTAGTTTGTGGCAGTGGCAGCAGAGCAGCGGCTGTGGCAGTGGCAGTGGCAGTGGCAACAACGCAGAGCTGCGACCTTCTTCTGCAACGGCACCTGTTAGCTGAAGCTGAAGCCGAGGCTAAGGTGAAAGACGACGACGAGGTGGGGTTGGCTGGGAAAGCGGCATTACAACAATTTGCATGTACAGTGGTAACTCGCAGAGGGACACCCTGCGGTGCTCCTAAAATATTTAATTTTTTATTTTAATTTTTAAATTTTAAAAACAATCTTAAAAAAAGAGAAAATCTTTTTAAGGTGTTAATTTAATTAGCAATTCCCTGAATTCATCCGGAAACACAAACACTTCTATCCAGAATTATATTCCTTCTTATCGAAGGCTCTCTTGGAACTTGTAGAAGCGCCACAAGGATATTAAAAACTGATCCCCAAAGCAGGCTCTTCCGTCAACGTTCCGTTTTTGGGAAAGTTTCGCATCATGGATCACAGATTACGGATCATGATTGAGTGATAAAGCCAACGCGCAGAGTCTCACACAGAATTAAAGCTAATAAAGCCACCCAGGGAGTAGTCTCTGGTCTCTGGTCTCTGGCAATGCCACATGATGTGAGAATTTGGACATAAACTGGACTATATCATGCCCATTAAAGTCAAAGTAATGGACAAATTTTGATCGCCCCGTCAAAAGTCCGGAACGGAATGAAACGGAACCAAGCGGCACTTTATTTGAACTCGCTCGGATCGGTGGCACCGCCACCGGTGTTGGTGGCACCTCGCTTAGGGTGGGGGGAGGGGTCTGGTAGAATAAGGTGGAGTAGGGAGACGAGACGAGGTAGCGGTGACGATGTGAAACACATATTTGCATTAAACATTAACGGTCGCCCGGTGTCCAAGTGGGGAGAAGGTGCTGGTCGGAGGAGGACTTCTTAGGAGGCCAGCAACTAGGGGAAGCGAGAAACGAAGAAAATAAACATTAAACTAAGTCGCAGCGGGGTTAGAGAGTACTATCACAATACACTTGAAGAAATGCTTCTCCCATTCATGGTTTCAAGCCCTGAAAGAAAACCTTTCTTCCAATTCCAAACTGAGTAGGAAATATTGACTATAAATCTTTGGAAGACTTTTCTCCCCGTGTAACAATGAGTAAAGAGACAGCAATGAGAACTTAACCAAAGTCGCTCCACGCACTCAGGTCATTGGCATGCCGGGTTGCCTAACATTCGGTTAACAGTCCAGTCCGCCAGGGGAGAGCTACGCTGGAGCTACGTTTTTCCTCTTGTTTTTTGTTGCCTTTTCTCCCAAGACATCTCTTTTTCTCTCTGTTTCTCAGAGGGGCTTCGACGGGGGGAAATGCAATCATAATTCATTAGAGCAACATCAATTGGTATCAAAATCGGTCTTTAGAATCTGAGAAACCGACTAAGAAACCGACTAAGAAACCGACTAAGAAACCGTCTGAGAAACCGACTAAGAAACCGTCTGAGAAACCGACTAAGAAACCGACTGAGAAACCGAGAAACTGAGAATCTGAGAATGGGACTGAGCAAATCTTGACATAACAGCAAAAATGAATTGCATTCATCTAGCAAGAAGGTGTGGAGATGCAATGGAGATGCAGTGGCTG
Source organism: Drosophila vallismaia (assembly GCA_035047325.1). Classification (NCBI taxonomy): domain Eukaryota; kingdom Metazoa; phylum Arthropoda; class Insecta; order Diptera; family Drosophilidae; genus Drosophila; species Drosophila vallismaia. The sequence continues at coordinate 4,261,193 of JAWNPU010000025.1, read as the reverse complement.
TGGCAGTTGCAGTTGCAATGGTAGTTGCTATTGGTGTTGCAGTTGCAACCATAATTAAGATTGGAACGAATTGCCGAGCAGAGCAGAGCAAAAGTCATAAGAACATAAGAACCGAGAACCGAGAACCGAACGGAGAAAAGCTTCTCTACCAGAGAAGAAACAGTCGCAGCAGCCGTCGCGAAAGCGTAAAGAAATCACTTAAAATAAGACACCTAAATGGTTAGAGACTTTTGTCACCACGACTTATGGTTATACTCTATAAAAACCAATATATTTTAGAGTCTTTTTTAGAGTCTTTGAAAGGTATATACTATTGATCCTTTTTATATATAATCTATAGCCTAAAAAAAAAACCAAAATAAAGTCACAAACCAGGCCTAAGATTTGTCATGATCTCTGAGATGGCCATCAGGTGATTTGTTCGTCTCGGTCTTTGGGTTCCGCTTAGTTTCCGCCTGCCCCTGCCTCTTGCCACCTGCTGCCACCTGCCACCTGCCACCTGGTAGTGTGTCACAGCTGTTGCATATATGTCTATATATACCTCAGATATGCAACGATGTAAAAAAGCACCGTTGTGTCAACTTCAACTCGTTCACTTGATTTTGGGCGCCAGCATCTCGTCCCGCGATCTTCCCTCTGTTTGCCATCCAAAAACTTTTCAATCTTCGCGATTTTCTGTTCTGGCTGCCGCATTTTCGATCATCGCAAATTGCCGGGTTGGTAGTTGGTTTCTGGTTATGACAACAGAAGGCGTGCCACAGGCTTTTCCGCATTTTCCACTCAACCAGTTTTTGCTTTTTCTTGCCACCAGTTATCAAATATTTTCGGGCTTGCTCTAAATATCTTTCACTTTGAGTTTTACTTTTGACAGACAGGCTTCTTGTTTTTCACTGACGTTATCGAATAATCCACAAATTTAATTAAAAAATTAATCAATTATTAAAAAAAAAGCAATAAAGCATCCAAAGTTCTAGTTTTATGCCCATAACTTGGTCAATATTTATCCGATTTCTAAGCGGAATACCTTTATATAATCGTGGTTCGATTATCTTTCGATCCTCATCAAATCTTCTTGAATCGAAATATTTTTTCGATTTTTTTCAAAATTTTTTTGATCCCCTTCAAAAATTTTGAAAATCGATAAATATGGATATAGGGCCTCTTAAGATTTCCATATCTCGGTCAATTCCTATCCGATCCTAGGAAGGAATACCATTTTGGAATTGTGATTCGATTTTCTGTAAAGCTGCATCAAAATCCCGCATCGAAATATTTTTTGGATTTTTTTCAAAATTTTCTGATGGAACCCCTTCAAAAATCTGAAAATCGAGAAAAATCACTTTTCGCTCCTTAAGAAGGCCATATCTTTGGCAGTTTTCATCCGATCCTTGAACAAAGTATAGATTTGGAATCTTTATTCAATTCCCTATAAATCTGCATCCAAATCTTGTATCGAAATATTTTTTGGATTTTTTTCAAAATTTTCTGATGGAACCCCTTAAAAAATCTGAAAATCGATAAAAATCACTTTTCGCCTCTTTCGAAGGCCATATCTTTGGCAGTTTTCATCCGATTCTTGAACAAAGTATAGATTTGGAATCTTTGTTCAATTCCCTATAAATCTGCATCAAAATCCTGGAAGAAAATATTTTTTCGATTTTTTTCAAATTTTTCTGATGGATCCCCTTCAAAAATCTGAAAATCGAGAAAAATCACTTTTCGCTCCTTAAGAAGGCCATATCTTTGGCAGTTTTCATCCGATCCTTGAACAAAGTATAGATTTGGAATCTTTATTCAATTCCCTATAAATCTGCATCCAAATCTTGCATCGAAATATTTTTTGGATTTTTTTCAAAATTTTCTGATGGAACCCTTTAAAAAATCTGAAAATCGATAAAAATCGCTTTTCGCCCCTTTCGATGGCCATATCTTTGGCAGTTTTCATCCGATTCTTGAACAAAGTATAGATTTGGAATCTTGGAATAATTCCCTATAAATCTGCATTAAAATCCCGCATCGAAATATTTTTTCGATTTTTTTCAAATTTTTCTGATGGATCCCCTTAAAAAATTGTGGAAACCAAGGAGGTATGATAAATCTTTGACTTCCAAGGACTATATCTTGGCCAAAATACATCCGATCCTTAAGGGGAATATCTTAAAAGATTCGCAGTTTTATTTCCCATCAATCTGCATCAAAATATTTTGTAGAAAACTTTCAATCTATTTTTTTTGGAATTTATTTCATGAAGGTAGAAATCCGATTATTTAGGATGATTCTCCGAATAGTTTTTCTGCGCTTTTAATTCAATTGCCACCGTTGGCGGATAACCTTTCACCGATCGCCGAATCAGGCGAGTTATCTGTTGTTGATTTTGGCCCGCTGCTTGATTTAACTTCGTTTCTTGTTAATTAGTTTTTATCATTGGCATTGGCTCGCCGACTTATTCCAGTTGGCATTCGATGCGATGGCCAGTTCCAGGGGCATCCGATGGATCGCGATGGAATGGTTCGTGATGGAGGCGCCGCGATGTGGCCCACAGATGGCCATTAACCGTTAGCTTTCTTCCAATGGGAAATTGATTGTCTCAACTAGATTCGTGCCTCTGACTTTTACGAGAGCTCCCAAATTCGAAGCCACAAAAAAAAAAAAACAGAAACCTTTGATCATTATAACCGGAAGCTGTTGATCGTCGAAGCGGACTAAGCGGAGAAAAAAAAACCCAAACCAAAAGCATTCCCAAATAATTTAGAACTTTAAGTTATAATGATGGATTTCGTTGTTAGTTAGAGAGAAAGAATTTAGTCATATAAAGCATTAAAATGTCTGAATTTTATGATCTGGGAAAGTAGCTGGGAGAAATTCATGAGGAACTTTATGTGATCTATTCTCTTCTGGTTTCAATCATAAATCGAAGCCTTGTCTTGGCTTCTTGGGGAACTGTTGGCCATTAGCACTAATAAAACCCTGGAAATGCCCATGATGATTGTTCGTCTTCATCAACGTCGTCGTCGTAGAGCTGCAGGAGCTGGTGGAGGCGTCCATCATTGGCCACTTTCCTTGGCACTTGGAATGAAGGTGCTTCACACCTTTTGAAGTACGGCAGCAATTCCGTTTTTACCAAAAACAAAACGGCCAAAAAGCCATTACCAACACACACACAATCATCAGCCAACGTGGCTAATTAGCGCCTTGAAGAGGTAAGTAAGAGACGACGATGTCTGCTTACCAGAAAAGGGGTACGTCTCTCAAGCATAGAAACTGTTCCTAAAGGTACAGAAGTCCTCTATTTTTTTTTAGAGTACATCTATGTAGGGAGCGAAATAGAGTTGTCAGAATAGAATAGTTACCGAGGATCGAGGATTGGGGTAAGCCTGGTCATTTATTAGGCTCTTTCGAGGCGGTGATTGCCGTGGCCAGAGGCAGAGACGACCGACCACTTGGTGATTAACGCGGATTGGGAGTCGGATTTAGCAGAGCGCGGGATCAGGAAGCATTTGGGTTTTGAGTGGCAGGCGTTAACCACTTAGAATCCTAATTAATTCTGGTCTCGCAACCGTCTCCCAGCCGTGCTTTGACATTTATCTTAATAATTTTTGGCATCACCTGTTGACAAGATTTCTACAGGGGGGGGGGGATGGTAGGTGGTAGGTGGGATGGCATTTGGGGTTGGGGTTGGGGCAGGCGACAGTGATTGCCATTTTGCATTTTGCCAATTTAAATGAATGCTGAGGCCGAGGCAGCCATGAAGATGTCGGAGACATGCGAAGCGCACATCGATCATCATTTGCGGCACGATAAAGAAAAAAGCCCAAAGGAGAAGATCTAAGCAGAAAAAAAAAGTGAAATGCCTTGGAATCCAAGGGGGCGGGTCATAAAAAAAATTTATAGAGAGAGAAAGGGGGGAGTTGGGTTTGGAGTTGGGTTTGGAGACCACAAACCCGCTGGTCATACAATTGCTGGGATGAAGACAACGACAACAACGACAACGACGACTACGACGACTACGACGACGATGATGATGATGGTTGGCCGCTGCAGACACTCTCCTCTTTTCCTGGGCATTAGAATTAAGCTGTAACTTTGCATCAAAATTAAATTTATAGCCCCAGCCAAGAAGGGGTTTCCAACCGGGAGGGAGAACTCGGAAAAATTGCAGGCTTAAGCCACAAAAAGAAAATAGAAAACATTTTTTAAGGTGATCAACGAATAAACCTTGGAATGACCTGGAATTTAGAAAAATCTAGTTCAGTAGCCAGACAGTAGCTTTTAATGCGTTTCCATTAGAAATTCCTGTAAAAAAAGCCACAAAAATTCCAAAGGAATGCCTAAAAGGTTGCAGTTTTGAGTTTCTAAACAAAAATCCAAGCTTGCGGTTGGGAAATGTCTCCACCAGCATCTATGTATTCCATCATAGCCATGATACCCTGTTTAGTATATATAAAAAAAAAAGCAGAAGAGGCTACAATATATTTATATACGAGTGTACGAGAAAAAATCGCCACCATAATAACCGATGCGGTCGAGACATTAACTCGACAGAGAATCGTTGCTGGGAAAAAGGGACGAGCTGGGGGATTCGCTGGAGAAAGATGATGATGATGATGATGAAGGCCAACTCAGAGAAGGAGTAGGAGGTGGTGAAGGTGGCCAAGTAAGATAGAGGGGGAGGCGATGACGGCGGCCGTCACATTCACATGTGAAAGTTGTACGAAAACAAGAAAATTTATTTAGAAAATCACAAAATGAGCCAACAACAAGCCGCCAACAAAAACGAAACAGACAGCAGTCAGCGGACACCGGACAGCGGACAGCGGAAAGCTCGGCAATCACAAAAATGTTTACTAGCTGCAAGATTTAGTAGAGGTTGCATGCTCTCGTCGGAACGGCCTCAGATCATGACATGTGTCGGTTGTGATGATCATGGTGATGGTCTAAAATCCACTATCCACCAACCACTGGCCACTGGCCACTATCACTCATCAGTGTTGACCCATTTGCGGTTGATGGGGCTTGGGAAATTAGGGGTACAGGCAGGCTGGTGGAGGTATGCAGATGATGCTGCCAGAAACAGAATTTGGGATTATGCCGCCCCATGAGCTCCTCTTCCAAAAAAAAAAAAAATGTAAAGGAAGTCCAATCAGCAGGGCACTGATTGCGGGACTTGGCCAGTGATCAACAGCTCTTTCTTTTATATCATTAAAGTTGATTTTGATCGTTGATCGTTGATTATAATTCAAGGATCTCAGTTCCGGGACTAAATAAAAGTCCAACCAGACTTTATTAAGGCTGTAAATCACATTAAGTTAAAGGCATTTTAATGCCATCATAATAAAAGCCATCTTAGACTTGGACTTAGATTTTCCCATAATTGCTGACAATTTTTTAGCTTAAAAGAATTTGGCTCTTTTTTTAATGGTCCAAAGATTACCGATAACGATTTCTGGCCTTTTCTGCCTTTTTCTTTGTTAGGCAAGCAGCTAGCTGCTTGCACACCATATTCAGCCTTCAGAGTGACCTTGATTGGTCTTCGATTTTTGATACAATCTTCACCTGCCATCTCGGCAGCGGCTACCGGAGCGACCCAATTCTGGCATTTGCATGCTTTTTACAAAAGCGGATGGGATGGCCAAAGAATTTTCTATTTGGCCAGCCAAACAGCCAAAGTGGTTGGAAAACAAATAACAGCGGGAAGTGGTGCAAACTTGGTCCGTTAGTCAGCCAAATCGGATCGGATCGCAGATCAGAGAGTTCGGGGGTTCAGGGCTTCTTGCGGGCAACGGATGAGATGCGAAAACAAAAGACTTAGGCAACGAACTTGCCATCGGCTCCGCTCATAATTATCGCCCTGTCCATATTGTTCTAACGTGAAAGTAAAAACCGTTAAGAATTAATATCTATTTGGGCAAAAATACGGTGTGCTTTTTGCAAAAAAAAAAAAACACACACACAGAAAATAAAAATAAACTTTTTCTTTTACTGGGTCAGCTATGGTGTTGTATTTTTGTTTTGTGTCTCAGTTACTGTCTGAGTTATTTGCCTTTTCTTTTTTTTTTTAGTCTTCTTGGGTTTACTTCTTTTATTTGGCTTTGTTTTCGCAAATAAACCGAAAGCCGAAAAAAAAAACACGCCAACAATGAGGGGCAAACAAACGCCGGTCGCTGTATTCCAAATAGAACCTCCATTTGTCGATTTCGTATAAATAAATATTTGGCGATTTATGACGATTATCAATATGAAAGTGATACACACACACAACGACCCACACATTCTTTAAAGCCCAGGCTGAGCTCATTCTGGGCCTGACCCCGAACCCCGAACCCCGGACCCAACCCAAATTCAAATTGGCCAACGGAAGAAAGTGAAGAAATTGATCTTAACGGGATAGAAAAAGGAAACTGTGACGAGTTCCCTTTTTTAGAGGGGCTTTATTTTTGGGGTTTCTTAGGCGGCTTTTGGTATACCCTTCTTAGGAAGAGATTTGCAAACTCTTCGCGATATTCATAACTCCCCACTGGCAATATCTAATAAATCGCAAAACAATGCTAATCAATTTGCATACAGAAGAGGCGTCGAAGCAAATCTGGTGGGTTGGGCTACCAGGGATTAATGAAGATATTAATGATGATTGCCAGATTGCCAGATTGCCAGTGAGTCATAGCGTTTGCTCTCAATCCCCAAACAGATCTGAACAAAATCAAGAATAAAGAATAGAACGGGTTTTCGATTTGTTCAGCAATCATGTTCCGTTTCGAATGACATTCCTCTTGGAGTCTAAAGTCCTCCTGATACCCAATGGGTGGTCGATCGCTTTGCTATAGTTTTTCTATAATATCAATCATATAATCAATGACACCAGACACAATCGGTTGTTAATTTGCCTGTAACGTTGGACTAACTGCGAGATCATTATCGCTTCGCCACGCTCATTATGTGTAACTTGATGATTAGCTGAACTGTTAAAAAAAGTCATAAATAAAGCTGTTTGACTAAATCAGAGATGCCCCTAAATAAGCCATAAAAATATCAATCAGCAGGAAGCACTCTTTTTTCAATATAAATAGGGACAAAGCCATGGCTTTATCTGTGCCAAAAGTCTTGGGCTGCGGAAACTGGAAACCCCACCTCGAAAATAATGGAGAGAAAAATGTTAAATCGACCGCCGATGTCAGGTCTCATTACCATTTGGTGTGCCCGGTGTGCTCGGTGTGCTCACCTTGCCCCATTGCCCCCTGCCTTTGCTATCTGGTTAGCTTAGCCGTCTTGCCAATCCATTTGGAATGCCATTTAGGCCAAAAAGACAATATGGCACAAGACCCACCGACCGACCGAGCGACCGAGCGACCAACCGTTTGGTTTAGCTTCGCCTGACAGTTGACCAGCCAACAATTGACCGATTTCCATTCCTTCGGCCAACAGCAGGCCACGGTCCTCAAACATCCCACTCCTGTTGCCAACTGATAACTGAATGAGACGTTGGCCAACACCAAGACAAAGCCACACTAATACTAGTCCCCAGCATGCAGCATGCAGCATGCAGCATGCAACATGAAGCAGCAGCAGCAACTTGGTCGGTAGTCAGTGACCTAGAATGCAGCCTCAGATTCAGATTCAGCTTCAGCTTTGGCTTTGACTGTGGCTTCAGCTTCAGCTTCAGCTTTGGCTTTGGCTTTGGCTTTTACTGTACTCTTGGCTTTGCCGTTCCGTTGCTGTTCTGCAAGCTGTCGCTGTTGCTGTTGCATGTTGCTCATGTTGCTGCTGCACATGTTGCTGTTGCTCAAGTACACGGTCGGGCATACCCTCAAAGCTAAAGCTAACCGATTTAACAATTCAATAAAAAACCATCCCAGTAAACCAAATATTATTTTAAACAAAAAATAAACGAATCGTAAATGTAGAAGAAATCATTGAAACATTTTCACATTAAATTGTGACTTTTGATTAACATGAAATTACCATAAATGCTTAACAAATTTCTCGTTTTTTTATTTATGCTTTCTAAACAAAAAAAGTAAACTTTTCAAATTCTAATCCCGTCTAGATTCCAGGGTATTTGATATTTTATTCATTGATATTTTCGGAATTACTTAGTAAGTTAGCAGGCGGCTGGCTGCGTTCTATTCTCGAGACTTTTTGTGTGCCAGCTGTGTCTCTCCCCTTGGCCGGGCCAATACCGTTTAGTTTTTGGCCAACTAACTCAACAGTTCCAACTTATTAGCATAATCTCAGCCATCTCCGCTGGGTGGCTCATTATGCCTTGCACTTCGCTTCTTTTTCTTCTGGCCTGGTCACTGGTCAGAACCCGAATCCAAAGCCTGCGTTTTGGTTAGAGCCCAAGATTCTTGGCCAAGACTGGCAGCTCATCATCGGCTCGGCTCGGCTCGGCTGGTTGGCGTGTGAATGCGAACTTTTGGGCACTCAGAAATACAAACCCAACTTGCCAAGAAATGTATTTTTACCGAAAAATTTGTAAATAGTTAGTACTAGTTGAAGTTTCTCCGAGTGTGGTTGCATGTTTGGCATTCTTGTGGCAGTGCAAGAACGCAATTGCATTCGCAGTTCCATCTCAACTCTTCCCAAACAAAATTAGAAGACTCTTTGGATTCTTCGACTCGACGACTCGACGACTCTAACCAACTTACCAACTGGCTCTTTGGCATAATTTCTGACTTTTATGGCTCTGTCTTCGTCTTGGCCAACGTCATGTAACGGCATTTGTAACCTTTTCATTAGCTTTTGATTTGAAACTCAAATTTGGCAGCGATTCTTCTGACGTTCTGGTCGTTCTGCCATTCTGCTGCGTTCTGGCCATCATTCCATTATTTTTGTTTTCTGGCCATGTTTTGTCAGCTAATATCGAATGAGGGCGGCATCCGTTGGATGTCTGTATTCTCTTGACTAATTTCGAGTGCAAACACAAATCTGGATTGGGATCACCGACGATGACGAGCGAACAAATCGGCAACAATCAACAAATAACAAACAATTGAACGAACAATTCAACAATTGACGATGACTGTTCGTAACTCCCGAGAACCCAAAAACCAGTCATGTGGGAAGCCCTCGAAGTGTGCCACCACCAAGAATCTCAAACTCGACTAATAACTAATAATAATGCCAGATTTGGTTTCGAGAGGAGACCGAGAGGAGATCTGGCACGAAACCAGATGGAATGGGACCAAGAAATCGGAGTAGGTTCTTCTATTAGGGTCTCGTTCTTAAACAATAAAAAAAACACTCGCATATTTACCATCGTGTGTACAATTTATATATATATATTTTACATATATATATATTACATATATACATATATATCAAACTCAATAATCGCCAAAAAAAAAAAAACGAGGAGCTCTTCTTCATTTGGTAAAAAGTAGCAAATATTTGCTAACAAGTGTGAAAGTGTGCATCGAAGACGTTCGCCAACATTTTCCCGATTAAAAATGTTAATTGCATATCAAGTGTAAAGTAGTATCAAGTATTCGGTGTAAAATAGAGAACCTTGTAACTAAAATAGATCCAAATCTGTGAAGAATCGCATCGAAGTATTATTTCGATATTCCCCGCCAGAGTTTGGTGATCATTTTAGTGTTGAAGTGTTAACAATGTTGAATGTTGTGGTTTAGGTGGTGTAGGAAGTGTCATTGAAATTGCTACTGAAATTTTGCTCCAGCTACCAGTTTCCTTCCAACTTCGCCAAGGAACTGGCCTTCTTCATATCGAGCTTCTTCTCCTTCTCCAATTGAAGATCCAAGTCGTGGATCGCCTTCTCCCGGTCAAGCAAACGATCGATGTACGCATTGTCATGGCGCGATCCGGCCAGATCCACATCGGTGGTGTCCAAGGCTGACTTGGTTACTTCAATTAGAATGTCGCACACCTCCTCGGCAACTTCCAGCTCCTGCTCGACCATAGCAGGGTCGGTCCACCATCGCAGGACCTCGACCAGGGCCAATCGGGTGCCCTCGATCTGCTCGTTGAGCTGCTCAATGCGACATAGTTTGTTCTTGAACTGGCCCGAAGTATTCGAGCGCATCAGGTGGTACTCCCTCTGGATATTTATGGCATTGTCGCGGAAAGCATCTAGCACTTCGGCGCGTCTATTCAAATCCGGAGATTTATCCATAGCTGAATGGAAAAAATCCAAAGAAGTTTTATACATTTTTTTTCCACAAACAAAAAAAATAACTGAAAAATATTTACTTTTTGGGTTACCAATACCCGACGCGACCCGTTCGTTCCGAGTTAGTTTTGTAACTGACTCCTGGTTGGGGGGAGACCGACCTGCTCAAGTTTTTCGATTGACAGTTCTCGAACACAGCCTACTTGTTTCGAAAACATTTCAAAAAAACAGCCCACTATGATCTCTTCAATATTCAGATTCGAATTTAGGTAATTCGCCAAGACACAGGTTGTTATTTTTGGGTTGAACAAAGCATTATTTTTGTAGAGAATTCCTCGTCACACCAAAGCCTATTGAACAATGAAAATACGCTTCAATCAACTTTCAATCAAAGGGTTTTCTCACTCTTACCCATTTTGTCCACACACAAAAAATGTTTGTAAAAAAAAAAACGAATAAAGTCAGACTGAAGATTTCACTGGCCTATGAAAACGAAAACGAAATTAATTTCACAATTGTGGCAATTAAACGCAAAATAAATGATGTCTTCAGCTGCATTAAAAAGTTCCCTTCATGGCTTTAACCCCTCCGATGTTTTTTTAAACAAAAAAAAAAAAAAAAAATTAAAAGTTAAATAGTTAAAAGAATGCGAGACGAGAAGGAAGATCCGGTAATGATCTACGCACTTTTCATTACCAGTTCAAAAGTACAAAAGTGCGTGTGTGTCCCTGACTTTTTTTTTATTTTTTGATTGCTTTTTGTTGTTTTCGGGGTTTTTATATTTTGGGAATACCCTTTCCGGGGTCTGAGCTTATGGGTTTTGAGAGGGCAAGAGCAAAGCAATGGGAGAATGGAGGGAGAGCTCTTATTTCCAATTATTTGTAATCTTCAATATAAGGTAAAACCTTTGAGAAGCGAGGAGAAGGGTGCTCTTGTTTTCTTCTCCTCGAGCATCCTTCTCCTCGCTTCTCAAAGATCTTACAAATTCATTTTTCAATGTAGGGAAAGAACTCGAGAAGCGAGGACAAGTATATAAAAGGACCCTTCTCCTCGCTTCTCAAATATGTTACCTTATATTAAAGAATAATAATAATACGATAAATAAGGAAATACGGCCTATCTCTCCATTTTTGGCTCTAATATTCGGATTTGTTAAAAGAGAAAAATCTTGAATAGATCATTTGAAAGTCGTTGTAGACGAGAATCTTTAGTTGTTTTTTAATGCAAGTAAAATTGCTCGCTTTTTGTGGGCTGGGGCCTTTTGTAAAGTCAGTGGCATTGAAGGAAATTTCACTTTGAAGAAAGGGCACACGCCGCTCTTCCGACTTGGAATCGGTATTTGGAATCTCTTGGACTTCGTCTTGGACTCGGACTTGGTCTTGGTCTTGGTCTTGGACTTGGACTTCGGCTTTGGACATGGCTTTTAGACTTGGTTTTCAGACGTGATTTTCGGACTTGGTTGGTTTCTTGAAATATTGAATGTCTTTTGGTCTCTTATTTTTCTATTATGTCTTTCTTTTCGGTTTCTTTGACAATTATTTCTTTGTTAATTGTGCGTTTGTGTTAACTTGATTTTATTTTAATGTCTGCGAGAGCTTTCTTGTGGCTGGATTTTACTTTCATTGCCGAAAATAACTTCTGGCCAGCAGCAGATGATTTCACTCGAAGAGATAATCTCTTTACCTATTTTTTTCGTCTAAGAGGCCTTAAAGAGCTCAACGCATTGATTTATGGCCGAAAAACTGGAGTGAGGTTTTTTTTTGGGGGTTTCGGTTTCGGGATTCTTGGGTGAAAGTGCTTGGATGACTCAAAAGCGAAACGATTAATATTGGATGCTAAAGCTGATGCTAAAGCTGTTCTAAAGAAATGTAAATGTGCTTTTGTTTTTGGGAAGTTTTTTAATCAAGTTCTTGGTGGACCAAAGCCCTACCCCTTCCTCGCTTGCTATTTTGCCATGTAATCGCTTCTAAGTAATGCCACAAGTCAAAGAGTCCGGTTCTGGTTCTGATTCTGATTCTGATTCTGATTCTTGATACAACACCGGAAATGCGGGACTCAAATAATAACAAAACAAAAAGCTGAAAAGCTGAAAAGCTAAAAAACCAAATAAAAAACGAGCAGCTATAAATCCAAAGAGCGCGGCAAAAAGTCGGTGAAGAAAGTGAGAACAGTTATGTAGTGTAACCGATGCCGTTAGATGCTTGATTCAGATCCAGAACCAAATCACAAAAACAACAACAAAAACTACCAAGAAAATGCTACAAAAGAATACGGGGTACGGGGGGGGGTCTAAAAAATAGACAAAACCAAACCAAAAAAAAGCCAAAACCAAATCTTTGGGCGATCTTTTCTTTTGGCTGGCGAAAAACTTTCTTTCCCAAAAGGAAATGCAAGAAAACGATTCTGGTAACGGGTCCCGCCGCTTTTTTTTTTTTTTTTTAACTTTATTTTATTTTTTTTTTAGCTTTTTTTCTTGGTTCCCCCAACTTTTCCGGGATTTTCCACGAACTGCATTTGTCGCCATCGGGCTTGGATCTTCGAACTCTCCAACCTGAACTCCAAAACTTATAAATTCACCAAAAAGTGGCAAAGTTTATTCTACTTTAGTTTCTTTAAAACTTAAATATCCTGTTTTTAAGGTATATTTTTTTTTAGTAACAATAATCGAAAATATCTCTTAGATAGAAAAAATGGGGTAATTTTTGGTCAACCTTTATTTATTTTAAATTTTATCCGTATTTTTAGGTGAACAAAAATTAACAGAAATTAAGGAAACCCCCGGGAGAGTCAAGGCCTGTGTTCTTAAAGTTAAATGGTAAGTTTTGGATTTATTTTTAAAAAAAAGTTAAAGCCTATAATCAAAGCTATATAACTCTAAAATATATTATAATTCTTATAGAAAGATAACATCAATATAGAAGATAATATCAATATAGGTTCCTGATTGCTGTCCTATAATTATGATTATTATTCAATAATATAGTATTTCAGCTGCCTAAAACCCTTTCGGTTACCCTCTTATATAGCTAATTTAATGGGTACATACCTAGTTCACTCGAAAACCTATAAAGTAAGAGGGAACAAAGCCATTCTTCTTCCGCAACCTCGCAAAGCCAGACTCTTCGATGCCCGATTGATGGCTGACGGGCTCACGTCATCGACTCACGTTTTATTTTTTGACTCGTTTTTTTTTTTTTTTCGTTTTTTAGTTTTTTTTTTAGTTTTTTTTAGTTTTCGGCCAGTCGGCCTTTTGCATGATTTGGATGCATTCCGTTAAATGGATTTTCCCAACATCACATTTCACCCACTTTGACGGGAAATGGGCACAGTACATGGGCAATGGAGGATTTTGGGATAGGAACTCGGACAGGGAGAGATGGTTCCAGCATCATCCAGGGAAAGAAAGTGATTTTTTTTTTGTTGGGTAATTGGCATTAGATTCCAATAAGCAAAGCAACCGATGAGTGAGTGAAAGCCACCGCAGGGCGGCACGACAAGGTTCTAACCCCAAAGTGGCGACCTCGGTTTGCTCCACTTGGGAAAGTGTATCTCAGATCCACACGCATGAGCAGCTAAACAATAATTTGCTTGGCTCTAAGCATTTCATTAATGGTGGAAAAAGTCTTGAATAGAATGGAACTGTAGTGTAGCTTCGAAGGGGCGGATGAACTGAAGCGAGGGAATTTTTCGTATTCAAATACTCTATCAAAGAGTTGGTTTGATGCAGGAGGTTGACCCTTAATCGGCATCCCATTTTAGTTTTTAAACCCAATCCTTTAATCCCATTCTGTACTCCTCATGCCTATCCATCATGGATTTCTCTTATCAAATATGACAATTTCCTAATTAATTAGTTGCAGTTGAAGAACCGAAAACCATGAAACGTAGCAACTTTCATGCATTGAAACCTACAATTTAGTGTAAAGCATAAGGGTATCTTTCTAATTTGCGTCTCCCGCCCCATAACTAGTTTTCCAACCTTTATGTTTTTATGTTTTCCCACTTTATTTTTGTGGTTAGTAGATTCTCTCTTTCTTTCTTCTCCGACGCGGAGTTGGACTTGGACTACCATCTACCATCTACCATCTACCATCTACCGATTCCGACTCCGTCTCCGACTCCAGAGCAGAGCCTTAGTGTGCTTAGTGACATAGACAATGACAGTTATATGCATTCCATTGGCAGTGGCACTGCCACAGTGGCAGAGGAAATGAGCAAAGTACTCCCAGATACGAGTACTTTGCGGTTTCAGCTTACCAGACATGCCACGTCTATCCCATAGATCCATCCCATAGATCCATTCCACTGGGATCTGTAGAATCAAATGGCATTACGTAAACACCGAAATTGTGTGCCTTTGCGAGACAATTTTCCTGGGTCTTGAGTCGCATCTGTGCGATTATTAATAACAAGTCGAGTTTTGAGAAGATCCACCGACCATGAAGATGGATCTCCATCCCTTCTGCACAGAAACCCAAGTGTTTATGAACTGTTAGAGTTAACTAACTAAATCGGAGCAATAACACTTGGAGACACGGATAGCTCTGATGATTCTGTTGATTCTGTTGATTCTGTTGACGATGTTTAGGTTGAGGATCCGCCATCAATTTTCCGACTCAACGAAGGTTGAAGAACCCTTTTCGGCTGCTCCAGTTTCTAAAGCGTCTCTCAGTCACCATCAATCATCCCGTGGAGTTCCATTAGCCACCAAACACGGTCCTCTGTTCAATGCAATTTGTCCATATTGGTTGCCAACCAAAGGCGTTGACAGTGTCTTTCCCTTCCCCAGGTCCTGCTCCAATCTTTTCCCCATTTTTTTTTTGTTTGTTGCATTGCCAGGTAACTAAATATGGCAAAAACACCAATTGGTGTCGCCGGCACTCGGCCATTCTTTTGTATCGAGACGGGACGGGACGGGACGGTTCTCGACTAGACCAAGAATTGACACCGCCCGGAGGAGAGGGAATCCAGAGCTCCAGCTCCAACTTCATTGTTGTTCTGGACTGCAGATGCTGCTGCTGGTGCTCCTACTGACACAGATTCCCCAAAGATGCAGGCCCTTTTCCAGGTTTCTAAAACATCAAAAGAACCGTAAAACTAGTTTCCAATAATCCTCCCCAAATAAATCATCTATTGAGAAAATTTGTTTAGGAATTTTAAGCAGTTGGTCGCAGTCGCAGTCGCAGTCGTAGTCGCAGAGAGAAGGGAATTATAGAATTCAAAGTCGAAGCAGTCTTGCTCTAATTTATCTTTTAAATTAACACAAATAAAATGATGTCAGGTGGCTTTTTATTTTGTTTGCCTACAAGGTTCCAGTGCTTGGTTTTGACCGACTTGCCAGCCCCGAACACCGAACACCGAACCCCGAACCCCGAGAGGGTTCAATCTTGGCTCTTTCTGCCTTGGAGCCATCTCCCAGAGGTTATTACCAATGATTGGGCCACGAACATTGCCTGTTGCCTGCCTGCCTGCCTGCTTGTGTTGTGGCATCTTGTGTTGTGGCAGATGCTAATGCACTGCACTTTGACTTCCATTTGCCAGCGAAACGCAACAAAAACTGGGTCATCGCCGTCATCATTGTTGATTAGATCAGGTTGGCTATGAGGGAGGAGGCGGTGGCGGTGGTGGTTAGTGATTGTTGCAATAAAAGCTTTACTATACTATCTATACTAGCTAGTGGGTCTGGGCCTGCGTGAATCCCATCGGGTGTCACATTTAGCCGTCGTAGGAATTGGAGCAAATATGCGCATCAGGGCCTCATCCAGTGCGCCAGAGTTGAGCCATTTTGCATTATACATTTTCCATTTTCCATTTTCCAGACTGCCATCCACCAGCCACCACCCCTTGATCTGCAGTGAGAGAAAAACTTCATTTAAAAGTAATAATTTGATTAAGAAAAAGGCTCTCCCTCCCGGGTAAGCCTTTTTTTCGCGCCGAAAAACCCTTGAAACCGCTTCGTTTTTTGTGTAATAAAAGCTGCTGGATTTTCTCCCAGTGTATAATGGTGTTCTATAGCCTCAGCCATCTCTCGATCTTATTATGCCCGCTCGTATTATAACGGTCTGCAATTACCATTCACCGCTACCAAAGCGAGCAGCTCGAGCAGCGCCCGCCGCTAATGTGCTTTGTTCGTGTGCTGTGCTCTGGTGTGCTGTGCCCCTTCTATATAGCCCAGCTAGCTTCTATATAATATATAGTATACTGTATAGTATATTGTATCCCCCGATCTCCAGGTTGGAGATTGCCAGCACGTAATTAGTCATTTTCCAAGAGCCACCTCCCGCACCATTGTTGTCAGCTCTCTGTCTCTTGAGTTGGCTTTGGTGTCGTTGTTCTCGTTTTAATATTATGTGTATTATTATTATCTCGTTGCCTGGGCTTTAGCTTTGGCAACTGGCTTTGTTTTTGCCATCCAACCCATCCAACCCATCCAACCCAGCCAACCCAGCCAACTCAGCCATCCCCCTTTTCTTCACACGCCCCAAAAAAAAAAAAAAAATAAAGTTATACCAAGAAGTGAGTTTGTGGGGAAACGGAGTTTAGATGCTCTACATGGTTTAAAGATATTCAATCTTCTGGAACTCAAAAGTTGGTTTTTTAAGGATAATGGAAACTTTAGAATATAGAAGTACTTCAAGTTGAGAGACTCTTGGATTCCTGGACAAAAAAAACCCTACTTTGAGGGTTTCCTGTCTTATTAATCATTATTTAAGAACCTTAAGGATGCAGTTCCCTTTACAACTAGAGGATAGCTTCCCTAAAAACAACCTAAACGATAAAAGAACCTCTAAAAGTTCTACCTTTTAGAGGCTCCTGACAAACCCGTAATACCCTCCCAAGAAAGAGCATCGAAAAAAAAGACGTCTCAAACTGGAAGTTGGCAGCATCTTCTTTTGGGTTTTGGGTTGGTGGGTTGGTGGCTGCGGAAACCGCAACTAAAACAGTTGTATGTTGGGTCTCCGGCCTGGGCCGCCGGGCCGCCGGGCCGCCTGGCCGCCTGGGCTCAATTGGCTTCAATTGCAGTCTTCAAGCGTGACAGAAATGGAGCAAAACTACACGGGACAAAATGAGACAAAGGTGGAAATGGGGGCGGAGTTTTTCAAATCAAAGTCGGGTATCCCAAAAGTGCCAGCGGGGACTGTGTGGTGCCGTTGCCCGTTTTCCCAACCACTGATGAAATCATTCCGCAGAAAGAAATTCCTCTTATGTAATGCAAAAGTAAAAAAAAGAAAGAAAGCTCTTAACCTTTGAACTGCCAAGAGTCATCATTTATCAAGATCCATGATTAATAATTAAGATTTTGTCAAGCTAATCGATAACTAATCGAATGCCCAATCCTGTCCTGTTCATCTCACTGACCAGCAACCAGTTTTCCTCCAAGCTGGAAGCTACCAGAGAAACATCTGCTTAAGACAGTGTCTAAGATTGTCTCACCTCCGTATCTCAATCTCCTTGGTGGAACATCCTCCTTAGAGTCACCTTCACTGTTCAAAACCGGAACCAGAATTCCGATTCGTATGCTGATTTCTGTTCTGTTCTGTCTTCTGTCTTCAGTCTTCTGATTGCTGATTTCAGACTGCGATCTAGAAGGCGGCTTAAGGCTTAAAGACCAGGGGCCAAAAGAGGAGCATTTAACACACACAGTAGTTGGAACCGATCTGGTTTGCCTGCCCAAAGGTTTGATGAACTTCTCGATAATTTACATTGGCATTGGATTCTCCACTTTGTTGCAAGTTGAGTCGTTGCTCTTCTCCTCTCCAGATTGGAATAAATTGAAAGTCCAAGACTCAGTCAAGGAAATCATTTTGCACACTCGACTGGGGCTTCGATTGCGATTGGTATTACGATTATTGGTGTTGCGGTTGGAAAGCCAAGAGTTCGCAGTTCGCATTTCCCAGCCTACAGCCCGGGCAGAATTTCTTGGATAAGATTTCGATTCAGATTCAGATTTGGATTCGGATTACTTATGCTGCTTTGTTTCTGTTTTCTCCTCATTTGTCGCTTGACTGGCGATGGTAATATCGCGATTTCCAGTCGCATTTTCGCACCTCCCTGCCACGGTACCTCAATCTCTCAGAGATCCTGCCCTTTGGCCATTTTTAGCCATTTGGCCGAAAGGCAGCATACAATAAACCAAGATGCGATGCGGGTGAAGACCATTCAACCTGCATGTCTGACTCTGACCACCACCTTCCGACCACTTCCAGCAGCATTCTGGCCACAAAACACAAAACATTCAGCCTGGGCCTTCTGTCTTCTGCCTTCTGCGGGCTTGGCCTGCAAATCTATAAAACAGAATCTCATCATTCCACCGACAATAGTTCCTTCAGGCTTTTCCATCTGGATTTTCAGGCACTTTAAAAAGTTTTTGGCTCGAAGACTAAGAAAATTCGAAATAAAAAGACTTCTCAACAGAACATACTAGAAATTTGTTTAAAAATGTATTGAGAAAACCTTTTAAATTATTTCCAATATATTTGTAATATAGAATGCTTTTTTTCGAGTGCCTTTCCTCTAGTCCATTCATTTCTTACTCAAAGCTTTTCAACACTTCGACGCTGGCTGACAGATTTCCATCAGCGAGTTCATCAATTTCTGAAATTGAAAAAAGCCAGAAATGCAGAAAAAAAAAAAATAGAAAAATATCCAGAGGAGGCTCTGATGATGAAGATAGCCAGAAATGGCTGTGACTTTGAAGAGAATCTCAGGGTACATGTACAATAATTTCTGGCCTAATGAAGCATAAAATGCTTCGGGACTCACAGGCTCGAATTCTTCGATTCGATTGTGAAAGTCAAAGAAGGTCCAGCATCATCGAAACATCCCATAATTTAGGCAAATTGTACAAGAAAAACCCTGCTTTCTCGTGGGTTTTCTTCATTATTAATTTAAATAAAATAACCTTGAACTGCAGAAGGAGGAGGAAACCGCCTGGATGGCCATCCAACCGAGCAACCAAGTGAATTATTCACTTATGACAGTTTGAGTTGAGTCTGAAAATTATATGTCTGTCTAGGTGTGACTTGATTGATTCTGATTTTGTTTGCACCCCAGCCAGGGGACGCCCTGATCTTTATGTTTCCATTAGGAATGCATCTGGTTAGCCAGGAAGACAGACAGACAGGCAGAGAACTTTGCCACCATTAAAGCTAATCAATTTCAACCACAGGCCGTCCATCAAAATTTGTAACAAGCCCCGCGGGGCGTTTGCTCAGTAATATCAGTTCAGCAAAGCAAAAGGGCAAAAAAATATATATATAAGCCAGAAAAGACAGAAAGCCAGAAAGCCAGAAAAGCCAGAAAGCCAGATAGCCTGAAAGCCAGAAAAGCCAGAAAGCCAGAAAAGCAGATTCAGAGCAGGAATCTCTAGAATAAACAACAAAAAGGTGGTAGATGAATGGGTTTGGGGAGTAGAAGCCCCCAGTGTGATCTCCATTTGACATGGCCTGATGCTCGAAATGATTAACATGTTGGACTCCTGGTGGTGGTGGTGGATGGAATGGCAAAGCCGGAGAGGATAAATGGGTATGAGGTTGGGGCAGGCTGGAAATGGAAATGGGTAGCTAAGATTCCAGCCACTTGGCGTGACGAAAGCAGTCAATCAACGGAAGGATCAGGAACCAGGACCCAGCCTCCTTCTCATCCTTCTTAATATATTTGCACTCGAGCCAATTTCATTTGCAAAGTATTTGAGACAGATGATTGGGTTTTCTCCTCTCCAAAGCCCTAGTTTATATCTAACAGGTAATAAACTACAAAAATTAAGTGCAAAAAGTTAGGAATTAGGGGGAAAAAAAGTATCTTAAAGCGGTAATCGAATGCCTTAAGCCCGAAATGCAATAATTTGTGAGCATAAAATCCGACTAATTCCCATAACCACAGCCCAAAGGCCATTCGTTCAGCCAAGACGTGTGGTTACGAGTTATAACTTTGGTTTCGCTTGGATTAGGGCCACTCAAATGCATTTGTCACACTTCATTTGGCCAAAATGCCAATGCCAATGCCAAATGCAGTTGCAGTTGCAGTTGCTGTTGCAGTTGCCTCTCTCCACTGAACTCCATTGAAGGATAACCGAAAGCCGACAGATAGATGTCAACTGGTGCCCTGATGGATTGGATGGTTCCCCGGGCTCATTAAAGCCAAATTCCAGACACTTGGGGCTAAATTCCGCAGGGCAGTGCAGTATTTTTTTTTTTCGTATTTTTTGACCAGCACGAATATTCAATTAAGGCAAATTACAAAGTTTAGAGCAGGAAAGTGATTCGTCGGGTCTAAAAGAACGGATGGATGGATGCTTCGAGGCAATTTGCACACTCATCGCTTCGGCAAAATAAAGTTGGAGTTGGAGTTGGAGTCGGAGTTGAAACGAAGCTAAAGTACCCTAGAAAATTATAGGATATAGGCAGATGGATTCTTGAATTAAACAATTGATATACCCTCCATCCTCTAATGGGTATCCGAAAGACAAGCCATAGGCAGAGTACACTGTGGGGATTGCCGACCGAGTTGAGTTGTCAAAAGGTTGAAATTAGCCTTGACCCCTTCGGATGGCTGATGGCTGATGGGCTGACTGACGGCTAATGGAGCTCAAGATGGCCAGTACCGTTTGCCAAGGATGTGGGGAAAAGCCAACGGGAAAAGCCTCCCAAGACAAGACACAACCAGCCATGTCCAATCCAAGTCCAATTAGTGAATCTCCAGCAAAAAGACAAAACGAGAAAGAGTTCCAACTTGGAGGCTGGCATGGAGGTGATGGCATTCTGAACAATGACAAGAACAAAAACAAGAAAAAGAACAAAATCTAAGACCGAAAAAATAGGAGCCACAATGTGATTATGATTAAGTGCTCCACGTTCCACGTTCTGGCTCACAAATGAAAGTTACCTTGACGAATGACCCATTTAGCCATAGTACCAAAAAAAACAAAAAAAAAAACATCGAAAACCACCTGAAAAAGGTCAAAGATAAATGCGGAGAGGCACGAGTGCGAAGACCCAGGCGTTTTATATCAAATTAAATTATTATTTTCCCCCTCTTGTTTACTTAGGGCCCAAGTCTTCTTAACAAAACCCAAAAGCCAATTATGTCTTTATGGTTCTAACAAGACGAATTCCAGACGAAACTTAAATAGACCAAAAAGTACATCTATTTGGGAAACCCTCTAAAAAGCCCCTGAAAATCAATTCCAAATTCGAAATTTCAAATCAAAATTCAAGCAATCAGAAAAGCATATAATAAGAGGTCACGGACTTGGATGTGATCGTTTCAATTCGATTCGATTCGATATGAATGTTTTTTGGGCTTTTGGGGCCAGCTTGTAATTATATGAATTAAAGAGCATTTAGAAAATTTAGCAGTTCTAATGACCTACAAATTGTAAATGCGCCACGAGGTGAAGGCGCCCCGAGTTCCATTTATGCCCGATTGGTACCAAAATTATAGGAAATCGGCAATAAAGCAATCATTACAAATTGCCAGCTTCTGTTGAAAACGAAAACTCTCCGAACTCCGATCTCCGATGTGGAATCAAATCGATTCCTAGACCCAGGGGAGAAAGTCCATAACTAGAATTCTTTTCTCTTCTGAAAGCTTAGTCAAGAACCAA
This sequence comes from Drosophila vallismaia, assembly GCA_035047325.1. NCBI lineage: Eukaryota > Metazoa > Arthropoda > Insecta > Diptera > Drosophilidae > Drosophila > Drosophila vallismaia. The sequence continues at coordinate 4,239,465 of JAWNPU010000025.1, read as the reverse complement.
GTGCTTTCCGGCCCTTAAAATCATAAATTACAACGAGCGTCGAGTGTTTTGGATAAATTATTGGACTTTACAAACACCTGTGACCCCCAACGATGAGGATTCGGACACATGAGGAGATGGTCCGACTGGATGGAGATCCTCTAACGAGGTAAGGAATCGAAGCTTGAGAGCTTCACCATAACCGTTACCTTAACCAAAACTCAGATCGTCCAATTGACGAATTGACCCACAAGAACCCAACACCGTCCCCCTTCTAAAACCAAGTACCAAAAAGTACTTGGCTTGGGCTAACTGGATTCTGGGTTTCCAAGATTCTGCGATTCTCGCTGGGCCTGGGCCATGGGAAAATGCAAATGACCAAGCCGGGTCCAGGTCCACTTCGGGCCAGGCTAGAACGGACTTGGCCACATTTGCATACAACATACAACATAAAGCATACAGCATGCGACACGATTATGGTTATGAACATGTTAACGATGTGAGCCCAGTTAACGGTTTCGCAACCATATACATCCATAAATACATACATTATTTTAGCCAAAAAACAAGAAGCCGCTAAAACGAAAGGGAAATCCTTGAAGTGACAGAATATTTATAAGGAAATTATATCAGTTTTTAAGGAAGAACCTTTTTTACCCTGAATGAAATTCTTCAATTGGCTAAAGAACAGTAGCATTTGCTCTGATGGATTCATTGACCTGGTAACCCCCGCGAAATGGTGATCAGCCATTGTCTCCAGCCATTCGCGGTTCTCCGTTCTACGTTCTACGTTCTCCGTTCTCCGCTCGCGGTTCTCCGTTCTTCTGGGTCATCAACTGATTCCGGATCCAGACCAACCACTAATACCACTCGCTGTACATTGACTATCAAAATATTTTCGCCATTAAGATCGGTGATTATATTTTCGCCATCGCCATCGCCATCACCATTCCGTTCCATTCTTCCATTCGGATTCCGGATTCCGGACTCCGCACTCAAATAGATGGGCAAAGCTTCATTTGGCCTGATGATGATTACTCTGCCACAGAGTATTCACTGTACTTGTAATGCTCCAGACCGGAGGCCACCATCTCCTCCAGATTCGCGGCTAATGGCCTTTCGGTTACCGTTATTCATCGTTAGGCGCCAAAATCGCAATAAACTTGGCCAAAAGCCTCTGCCATAGCTAATTTGTCATCATTTCTCTAAAGGGAAGAACAAATGGCCTTGAACTTTGCTTTAAAATTAGGTAAATTATATCAAAATATTAAATATTTTTCTTAAAGAAAAGAATTGTAAAGGAAATGCTCCTTAGTCTTATAGTTTTGATTCTAAAAAGAAGACAGAAAGTACTTTTTAAACATGCTTTCGGAACTACAAACTCCATGTTTCATTAGAAACTTTAAGCTTTTCGCGAACATAATAACATTTTAGCATAAAATCCTCTAAAATCTTAACTTATCAAACCTTTAGGAAACATATTAGGAAAAATATTACCAAGACAAAGTCTATAGAAATCCCATAAATATGCTTCAGTTTTTCATAAAAAAAACTGACAAAAAATATGCTACACCAGCATGAAAAGGCATTTTCCAAGTAGAAAATCGTGTAAAACAAGTCAGAAACCAACAAACTACAAATTACCAAACAAAAAACACACAAAGTATATTTTATATCCAACAAATTTTTGGTTAATAAGTAAAAACAACAAAATTTGGATTTCGTTGAAGTAATTTTTGGCAAAGATTTCTGTAAAAATGCAGTTTGTAAAATTAGCGAAGAATTTCGATTGTAAAGCCAAGCAATTAATAATTCCGAAGTAATCAACTTTTGTTTAGATACTCTTACAAAAAAATAAACAGAAAGTAAAGTCATTATGAGAGTATTAAGACTTTTTGTTCCAATAAAAAACTCGAGAAGAGATTAACATAAATATTGAGTTCTTTTTTCTAAAGATTTCCAGAAAGAGAGTATTTGAAACTTCGAACCTGGTTTACTATTTCATTTTATTTTCTTCACTTTTCTTTTGGGAGTTCAGTTTTTTTTTTTTATTGTTTGGCTGTTTCGTTGTTGGCCTGGCTAACTGCCTGGCCAGCGTAACCATAGAGTTTCTGGCAAATTGCATCACAAATGCGGCTCCAGTACCAGCATTTACCAATCCGCCGAAACACTAAACACTCTCTAGACGGGCTGCGAAAAGCCCACGAAATCCCACACTCCCCGGCACACTCACTTAATGACGGTGCGACGTGTGCCCAGTCATCGAAACATCATCGCCGAAAAGTGCTGGATTTATCCATGGGCGTGACCAGGCGTTTACTTTAAAGGGGTTTCATTTGGCTTAAATCCAAAGTCTCGGTTTATTGCAATCCTAATCAGTGGAGTGGCTTAGCCAAAAAATAAAAAAAAACAGACTCATTTCCCATTACCCAACAAGTGCTTGGAACCACCACCTGGACTTGGACCAGCTCCAGGACCAGGACCAAGACCCGGACCAGGGAACCACTGGTTCAACCGAATCAAGTATTTCATGTTCAAGTCGCCTCTCGGGTTTCAAGTCTCAAGACTCAAGTCCCAAGTCCAATTACGCATTAGTCGTAGATGCAACATGAAATAGTTTGTCGACCTTTCAGGTGCGTAGCAAGTTGTATTCACGTTTTTATGTGTTATTCAAAACAGAAACCAAATCAGAAAGCAAAGGAAACCAATCAGAGCTGGTTAGAAGGTTAGTCCTTTGGGTAGATTGGTCCTTCGAGACGGGGTCGTTCTTTCCCTTAACCATGAGTCCATTATCTGTCCTAATTGAAACCGCCTAGATCTTTTCGTTTTCCCTTTCTATTTGTTATATAATATAGTTTCTTAAACGAGTTTCGACGGAGTTCTGCGTTAGAAACTTCTCGACGTTCTTTAGAAACAACCTTCGGAGTCGGGTCTCCAGCTTGTCGTTTCCATTCATGTTAAGACTTTTCCATTGACAGTATTGACGCGACCCCAATCTGCCGACTTTACTTTTATGTAATCGAAAGTGTCCCAAGGGGCGTGGAGCGAATGGCACTTGCCACATTTTGCAAATTCGATGGCCGAGCTTGGAGTGGGATGGATGCAAGTCTTTCCATTGGACAACAAGGGGGTCTTGTGTGAATGGTTTTCGAATTGTTGCGACATTTTTGTGCCAGGTGCCTCGCCTCTTGGCTGTTATTGTTTGGAAGCAAGTTCTCCGAGTTGCATTGGACTGGTCAGCTAGCCGATCAGGTCACTCCACTCCACTTTACTTTACTTTGGTTTACTTCAATCCAAATCAAGATCCCCAGCTGCCCCAGCTGCCCGAGCTCCTCGGCTTCCCAGCCCCTAGCGGTTATGGCTCCCCTGCTCCCTGCTATGACTTTTTAGCGAAAATTGATCATAAAAAGCATTCGTTTGGTTTCATTTAGTCGGCCTCTTTTTTGCGTTTTTATTTTTCTTGGTTTTCGGTTGCTATTGCAGTTTCCAGCTCTGCAGTTTTTCTGCTTTGCAGTTGCTTTTCTGTTTGCACTTGCAGTTGTCGGGTTTTTGCGAGTGCATATAATGCCTTCTGCTTGTTTGCTTTATTGCGCTTTTCCACACACCACATACAGTGGCTGTGGCTTTGGCTCTGGCGGTGGTTGTGGGCTTCGAATCCGAGTTTTCAGCTCCGAGTCTGAGTCCGAGTCCGAACTCCAATCCAATCTCCCAGAGCTCCCAGAGCTTCAAACTCCCAGCCAAAACGTCGCTTGATCAGTTGCGGTTTTTACTTTCATCGGTTCGGTTGTTGGTTGGTTGTCCATTCTCGTTGTCGGTTGTCGGGTTGTCGGTTTGTCGATAGACTGTTGGACTAGCCCAACCAAAAATATATAAAACCTCGAAAAAGACCAGAGCTTGTCCAGAAGACCAATCGGTTGGTTGGTTTGGGGTTTCTGCTTTTCTTTACATTGGCGTGGTTTATTTTTTTTGGGCATGTTTGTCCATTCAATTGCCACCCCGTGATCGTGTTTATTTTGTATTTTTTGTTCCTTTTTTTCTTGTTATTGGTGGTTGGTAGGAGGATGAGGAAACACTACCAAAAGTGTGTGCTGCAATCTATCAACTAAATCCCTTTCACTTTTCACAACAACCCAAGAATCTGTGTCGGTCTGTGCACCCTGACCGATAATTGCATAATTTTTTATGATTTCTATGATGTATGCTCAGGTTCGGTGAAAAGTGAGCTGGCCATCGCCGTGGGGACAAGACGCGGAAGTTATATAACATCAATGATACCAATAACCTCCCGACGCGTCGGCATTTTCCAGCCAGCCAGGCTTGGCCAGGCTAAGGCTCAGGCTCAGGCTTGCAACTACCAAGTTACTAACTTATCGTCTTGCCAAGTTGCAGCATTCGGCCGCGACCACGACGACGATGAGTAGTCTGGTGGTCACAACACGTTTAACAAGTTTTTCATTTCACTCTTTTCGGTTTCAGGAAATTTTGCAATTTCCCCCACTTTGTCTGCTTTCGCAGATCCAATTCAATTCAATTGCATCCAACGCGTTCGGGTGTCAGTCGTTGGCCAAAAACAACCCAACAAAAATACAAAAACAAATCACATCCCAAACGGAGTCATAAACTAGAAAATATTATGTGTTTTTGGTCCGAAGTGCGTTTCCGATTTATAGAGATTATCTCACAAAGTCATTTCCCATCCAGAAATACCATAGATACGAGACAGAGCCTTTCCGTAATCAAAAAATATATCTGTCGCTGGCTTCGCTTTGAAGGAATGTGTGGTAAGAGATTTGGATTTGAACTTTTCATTACCATTCCAGGTATCATCACGCATCCATGAAACGTGCCAATCCCCTTGGTTGGGTGGAATCTGAGATCGCGACACAATGACAAGGTCGGAGCACAACGGAGGAGTCAACTGTGCGCACTGCAACCGGCGGGTTAGCCAACAGAATACATAAGCAAAGACGATGCAGTCCAGAGATTAGCCCGGACCAGAAGAGCACCAGAGATTCCGAGAAGCTAGAAGCCAGAGCCCCAGAATTGCATAAAGGAAAGACAAAGGCCAAGGCAGAAAGTCACAAGGAGGCAAAAAGGAGTCAAAGGTCTTCCAATGAAGCCCTTCTTTTGGATGGTATTGGCCAGCTTCCTGCTCCTGCTCGTGCTCTTGCATCCTGTGAGCTCAAATGGAACTCAGGCAGAGGCCTTTACAGGTGGAAGACAGGATGGTTTCCTGGCCAGGAAGAACAACATCACCATCCTACACGAAGTGGCCACCGAAACGGAGCCACCACTCACCCTGAATACCCACGAGATTCTGCCACTGAAGCCGCTGAAGAAGAAAGCCTACCTGCCCTTGGAGAAGATCCTGCCCAGCATCGAGTATGTGAAGCCACCGCCTCCGCTCAAGGACTACGAGCTGCATCCGGTGACGTTCGACTTCAATCTGGGCGACCTCGAGGACCTGGAGCACGAGGTGATCAAAAAGGGAGACCTCACCAGCCAGGAGCAGCACGTCCTGGCAGGCGATGGTAGTTCGTCCTTGGACATTGGCTTTAGTCCCTCCTCCGCCTCCAGTCAGGATGAGAACGAATCGGTTTTGGTGGACATAGCAGAGCTCTCCACAGAGCCCACCACTTCCACCTTGCCAGGCACCACAACCACCTCGGCGAGTAGCCTGGCCTCTACCTCGACGCCCACCACCCACATCCTGAAGATCCTGCGGAGCAGCAAGCCTCAGGTGGCAACCAAGTCCGGCAGGGACTCCCTCAAGCAAAAGGACGAGGACGACATGCAGCTGAAGACCCTGGGCAGTACCATCAACAGCATCAGTCGGTATTTTGGCGCGAATGCAACCGGAAGTTCCGGGAATGGCAGCATGGCCGAGAGCCTCTATGGCCAGGCCAACTACTTCCAGATTGTGGCGAATCTCTATGACCATTTCTACTGGCAGATTGCCGAAATACGGACGAGGGTCAGGACAAACTGTGGCCTGGAAATGCAGGCCTACCTCACGGCCTTGCACTCCAGCTTGGAGTGGGCCCAGAAGGGTGAGTTTTTTCCTTTAAATCATTTGAAATCCTTGTTTGAACTCTTCATTCGCAGCCTACGACTCCTCTGGCCGCTATCGGGGACAATTGCTGTTTGGCAACGACAAGTGGCTGGGACAGTTGTCCTTCTGCTATGAACTGAACCGCCAGGACTCTCAGCTGGAACGCAAGCACTTTGATTTGGAGTTCTATGTGGCCGATGTGGCGCTTCACATGCCTCGACTGAATCGATCGGTGGGTCTTAGATGGCCTTTTTATATCCTTCTCTTATATCCTTTTCCTAACCTAACCTTTTTTTTGCCTTTTTAGATGCTTTTAAGCCTGGGCGAGTGTCTGCCAAAGTCCTGCTCGGCCCATGATGTCCAGTCCATTCTCTCCCTGGACCCCTATGCCAGAATGCTGACGGTTTTGGGGGCACACAATACCTCGGTGCAGCAACCGCCACTCCAGGTGCTGCACGTCCGCACAGTTCCAGGACTCTACAGCCACTGGCGGCAGCTGAAGTTCCAGGTATTTATGTAAGTCTTATCCTTAAACCTACATCCGATGAGTCCTTTTTCTAATTCGTTCTCCTCCTGCAGTAGCTTTATACTTACTCTTTTCCTGGTGGTCCTGGTGGCCTCCTATTACCAACTGAAGATTGACGAACGCCGCCTGGTTGTGGCCCCCATCGCTGCCATCAGCGGCGGGAAGTGCGATGGAGGCACTGCTGCTTCCTCCAAGAACGGCGGCTTCTACGGGAAGCCCTTCGAGCTCTTTCAAATGCGACCTCTGGGCAGCACGAACAGCCTGGCCGACGGCACTCACAGTCCTTGTGAAATGGACGTCAATGGCAACAGACACTCCACAGACATGGCGGAGGCGAACAATGATCCCAATACCACGTCCACATCCGGTTCCATCACGGGCAAGTCCGAAATGACGGACTACCAGGTGGAGACTGGCAGCTGTGCCGGAGCTGCGGGAACCTACGAGGCAGAGCAGCCCATTGGTAAGAGTTCTGGCAAGTCCTGCAAAATTGAAGCTACAAATCCAATCCTTTTTTTAGCTCTCCATCAGCAGATCCTTTTGTGCTTTGCCTTGCAAACAAATGCCAAGGCCATTCTAAACATTGACAAGACCAAGGAGGTGGGTTTTGGATTCCTCTAATCATTCCCAGATCCTTAAAAGTGTTTTCTTCTTTTTCAGACTCACACTTCCTGTCTTCATGGTCTGCGAGTGTTTTCAGTCTTATGGACCATGATGGTCCATACTTATCTGCAAATGTTTGCCATTGGAGAAAATAAGGTAATCCCATCAAATGAAACCTTCTTCTGTATTTAATTTTCTTTTCTTTTCAAAGTTTGAGCGCGTGATCACGGAGAGATCGGTTTGGTATCAGGTGATTGGAAATGCCACCTTCTCGGTGGACTCGTTCTTTTTCATCAGCGGCCTGCTGGTCACCCTGCTCTACCTCAAACAGGATCGCAAATGTCCTGCCGAGACCTGCACGTTTGTGAAGCGCAGTTTCACGGAAACCCTCATGATGTTTCTCTACAGATATCTGCGTCTAACTCCAGTTTATCTATTTGTGGTTATCTTTAATGACTTTGCAGTAAGGTAAGGAGTTCTTTTTAGACTTTTTCCAATTATTAATAAACCTTTTTGTGTTTTCCAGACAAGGTCTTGATTCGTCGGTGTTCCAGCCAGCCAAAATCGAACACAATACCTGCCGCATCTACTGGTGGCGGAATATCCTTTACATCAACAACTACTTCCCCCAACAGGAGATGTGCATGATGTGGAGCTGGTACATGGCCAATGAGATGCAGTTTTATGTTATGGCCGCCTTGCTTTTAGCCTTTGCCAGAAGGTTTGTTAATTACTCGAAGCTTTACTTCATATATTATTTATTTCTATTATTTTTAAAGGTATTTCAAAGCCGTGGCTCTGACATTGATGGTCTTTCTGGTCAGCTCTTGGAGCATTTCGGGCATTGTTTCCCTGCAACATCATTACACGCACAAGGTTTCGTTGCCCTTCGAGTCCTTTGACTTTCTGTACGACAAGCCCTGGCAAAGAGTGGGCTCCTACATAGTCGGTGAGTCTAAAAAAATGATTAAATTATTATATTTTTTACACAAAAACAAACACAAGCACTTCACCTGAAAGCACAGCACACAAAATTCATGAAAGTATTCTAATTCGGCGAAGGTACCCTTCCTACACGATCCTTCCTACATTATCCTTTATATTCTCGTTAAATACCCATCCTATCCTTGATCCTTTTCCAGGCATGCTGGCTGGCTATATCCTGTACAAGGTAAAGACTCCGCCACACGTTTCCAAACGCCTCAACCTGTCCCTGTGGACGGGCAGCCTGGCGGTCCTTCTGATTGTCGTCTTTGGCGTCTGGGAAGGACAACTGAGTGAAGCCAACACCGCCTTCTATGTGGGCGTGGCGCACACCGCATTCGGCTGCGGCCTGGTCTGGATCGTGTTGTCCTGCTGCTGGGGTCTGGCCCCCACGGTCAATGCCATCCTGTCGTATCGCGTCCTCTGGCCCCTGTCCCGTCTCACCTACTGCGCCTACCTAATCCACCCGATCATCATGTTCATCTGCTCCTCGCACATGAGTGGCACCGTCCACCTGAGCAATCCCCTCATCCTGACCCTGTTCCTGGGCAATGCCGTCGTCTCCTTCAGCTCGGCCTTTGTCATTTCGGCCCTGTTCGAGGCGCCGGTCATTCGAATACTCAAGATCTGCTTTAAAAAGTGATCGAATTCCAGTCTAGTTTGCTTTTCACCCGATTCGTTTTTTTTGTTTAATTTGTAATTATGAATATATTCTAGGTGTATATATAGTATCCAAATAATAATAACAGGGCGATCTAGATTACCTTTGAACCTGACTTACTAAAGGATTTCATTTAAGACTCTACCTTTTCCCCTTCAGTTTTTGTGATCTTTTTTCTTGAAATACCTTAAACTATATTATTTTTATCCTTCCGATCGCCCTGATGTACAGTATATACAATATTTTTAAGGGGTATTTCATGAGTGCGAGTGAAGTGTTTGAAAAATAAAAGTTATATATACAAATGTCCATCTATTACTTCTCATTGAGGAAGGAAAACGTCTCCGAAAACAAGATCTTAGGTTAATTTTTCACAAGTCCAAAATATATATTTATACAAAATCTAATTGAAAATTCGCTTTGATGGAGCGCTGAGTTGGCGGAGATGGGGGATCACTTCCAAAGGACACCAAGGACCTTTCCAGTCACAAAAGGCGCAAGCGAAGGGGTTTTACTCCGTCGCCCTCACACAACGCTCCGGATAGAGCAGAGACATTAAAAGCTCCTCGGTGACCTCAATGGTTGCAGTGCCCGAGCCAAATCCGGGTGCGGATACAGATACAGAGAACGTGTCTGGCTGAGAGTCTTGATCGCTCGATCCGTAACCGGCATTGGCCAGATCTTGTTCCTCCTCGTCCAGCACAAAGTACAAATCACCGGCCGTATGGGACGAGAGATCCTGGCAAGGATGCAGCACCTTAAGGGCATCCCGTCGAAAGATCTGGATGGCCTGGGCCACTTGCTCGCTGACCCGCAGGCACAGGTTCAAACGCTCGCTAGCGGGTAATTCCTCCACACGGGAACCCAGACCCAGGGCATCGTCCAGTTGCCAGAGCAGCCGCCGGAAGATGAAGCTGGAAAAACGCCGGCGCTGCCACTCGTTAAGCTGGCGTCTTCGCAACGAGCACGGCTGGAAGAAGGCGAATCCCATATAGACCACCAACAGGAGCTGCGTCAAAATGGAGAGGGCCAGTACCAGGAGAAGGGACTCCTCGTCGCAGGGCGACGAACGACGTGTCCAGTCGGTCAGCGGCAGCTGGGGCATCCCTTCGGGGACGTATCTTGGCAGCATGGTGGTCACCAGCATCACCACTCCTCGACTAAAGGACCACCGAGCGAGCTAGCTCCAGTCGACCGAAACGAAAGCGAGTCAAATTTCTGAAATTTCGATGTCGTAGGCGTTCGAGAAGCTTGCCAACTGGCAAACGTGATTTTCATCCTTATAACATGCCAAACATTTATAATTTTAACTAACTTCCAGCAATGCTTTCCCTCGCGCCAAGCTTTCAAGTCTATCCAGTACTAAAAATACCAGCTAAAATCGATTACAGATCTTGGTATTCATCCGATACATTTGTGGCTACTCAATCGATAGTTCCATCGAAATACCGAAAAATACCGCCTTTTAACGTTGAGCAACACTGCAAATACAGCAAATAAACCAACCGCGTGCTTTTCTAAAAACAAAATGGAATTGTATTAAATTTGCGCAAAACCCAGTAAATTGAGTGCAAATATGTCGCGCATTATAGTAAAACAACTGCCCAAGCATGTGAGTATAATAGTTTATCCGATTGATGTAGTTATAACAGCTTATAGTTCGATTTTGCAGATCACCGAAGACAAACTGCGTCAAATCTTTGGGGCGCAGGGAACGATCACTGATCTGCAGTTGAAGTACACGCCTGATGGCAAGTTTCGGCAATTCTGTTTCGTTGGCTACAGCACCGAAGATGAGGCACAGGCGGCCATCAAACATTTCGACAACACCTGCATCCAAACGAGTCGCGTCCGCGTGGAATCGTGCGCCGCTCTGGGCAGCGAGGCGAAGCCTCAATCGTGGAGCAAGTATGCAAAGGATAGCAAGAAAAATGTGGATAAGCTGAAAGCGGAAGAGGCTGCTGCAGCGGTCGAGGAGAAAGCCAAGGAAAAACTAAAGAAAAGCAAGGAGAAGAAGGTGGACAAGGTGGACCAGATTATTGGCAAGCACAAGGATGATCCCGAGTTCCAGGAGTTTCTGCAAGCCCACGACAAGACCCGCACCCTCTGGGGCAATGACTTGGCCCTGAACGAGGCGGCGGCAGACGAGAAGTCTGATGAGGAAGACCAGGAGACTGGATCACCAGCTGGCAGAGATGACAGTGGTGTGGATGCCGATGCAGGTGATGAGGATGAGGATGCCGATGAGGAGGAGGAGGAGGAGCCAGAGGAAGCTGAGAAACTTGCCGCCAAGCCCATCAGCGATCTGGAGTACATGAAATCGCTGATGGCGGGGAAATCCTCCGAAGCGACTGCGAAAACTCCCGCCACGAAGAAATCCAAAGCTGACAAATCCAACCTAGAGCTGTTCACAATCAAAATCCACAATGTGCCGTACAACACGAAGCGCCAGGACGTCCTGAAGTTCTTCAAGCCGCAGAAACCCTACTCCGTGCGGTTGCCTGGGAAAGTGCATGGCTTCTGCTATGTAGGCTTCAAGACGGAGAAGGACATGGCCAAGGCGATGCTGAAGAACAAGAGTTTCATCAAAGGGAAGCAGGTTTTCTTCTCCGATTTCACGGAAAAGAACAAAGTGACCAAAGCGAGCAAGGCGGGGCAGGCAGTGACGCCGCCTGCGGGTCCTGAAACCTCTGGAAATGCGAAATGGAAGCAGCAGCAGGATAACCTCTCGAAAGAAGACGACATCTCGGAATCGGGTCGCATATTCTTTAGGAATCTCGCCTACACCACCACCGAGGAGGAGCTGCAGAAGCTCTTCGAACAATTTGGACCTGTGGTCGAGGTGAACCTCCCCGTCGACAAGCTGACCCGCAAAATCAAAGGCTTCGGCACGGTCACCTACATGATGCCCGAGCACGCCCTCAAGGCCTTCAACACCCTCGATGGCACCGATTTCCATGGTCGCCTGTTGCATCTGCTGCCCGGCAAGGATATCGAAAAGAAGGAACCCCAAGACGAGCTCGACGAGAACGATGCCAGTCTGTCGTTTAAGCAGAAAAAGGCGCTGAAGCTGAAGAAGAGTGCCCAGAAGCCGATTGGCTGGAATACCCTGTTCCTGGGCGCCAATGCCGTCGCGGATATTCTGGCGAAGCAGTTCAAGACCTCGAAGGAGCAAATCCTGGACACCAGCGACGGTGGCAGTAGTGCTGCCGTTCGATTGGCTCTCGGAGAGACCCAGCTTGTGATCGAGATGAAGAGATTCCTCGAGGAAGAGGGCGTCCGGCTGAGTGCCTTCGACGAGCCGGCCAAGAAACGCTCCAACACTGTGATATTGGCCAAGAATCTGCCGGCAGCCACCGAGGTATCCGAACTGACGCCGATCTTCAGTCGTTTCGGTCCCATTGGCAGGATCGTGCTTCCTCCAAGTGGCGTTACGGCTCTCATCGAGTATTGTAATCCCTCCGAGGCAAGGCAGGCATTCAAGAAACTGGCCTACAGCAAGTTCAAGACGGCTCCACTCTACTTGGAGTGGGCGCCGGAGGAAGTGTTTACCACAACGCTGAGTGGCGAACCGATAATTCCCAAGTCGGAGCCCAAGAAGGAGGAGCAAAAGTCCAAGGAGAAGTCCAAGAAGGAGGAGAAGAAAGAGGAGGAACCGAAAAACAAAGAACCCGAGGCCGAAGATGCTCACGATGAACCCGAACCCGATACAACTCTATTCTTAAGAAATCTTAACTTTAAAACCGTCAAAGAAACTGTAGAGAAACATTTCCGGCATCATGGAACTATCCATACCGTGGAGATTGCGATGCGAAAGGATCCCCAGGATCCCGCGAATGCTCATTCCCTTGGCTATGGCTTCATCCAGTTCAAGAAGGCTTCTGTGGCCGAAAATGTCCTGAAAAACATGCAGCTCACGCAATTGGATGGGAATCCTGTGGAGATAAAGCGCAGTGATCGTGTGCTCAGGTTTGATTTGCCTTTTAGGAGATCCTTTTCAAGATCTTAACTTTATTCTGATGTCCTTTCAGGAGCCAAGACACCGAAGGAGCCCAAAGACGCCTCACTGAACAGAAGAAACAAACTGGCACCAAGTTCCTGGTCAGGAATATACCTTTCCAGGCCCAGTACCATGAAGTTAGGGATATATTCAAGTAAGTGCAAGGTTAAGATTATCTTCTGATGTACAGATGTACGGCTCGAAAAGGATAGATCCGAGAATACAAAATGTAGGAGTTAGGGATTAAATATTTCAAATTAAGAAGCCTTAAAAGGTAAAGTACATTATGTAAAACCTAAAAGATTCCAACGAGAGCGAGCATAATCCTCCTTATAACTTCCCGAGATATTTATTATATATTTCCTCAATATATATCCCCTATCCATGTCCCATGTCCCATATCCTAAGGAAAGTATTGAGTATTTACGTAATATCTTTCTAGATTTACAACCGATTTCTTGGCATAATACCCTAAATGCTTCTTATCTGATCTATTATCGATAAATCTGAAATCTGATCGATTTTCTATGATTAAGAAATCGGGGAATCTTACTATAATGCCCCTTGGTAATACCATACCATATCTCTGCTAATTTCTATCCGATCCTGGATAGGAATACCATTATAAATTGGTAATTCGATTCTCTATAAAGCTTCATCAAAATCTCGGATCGAAATTTTTTTTTTTTTTTTTTTTTTTTTTTTTTCGAAATTCAAAATTCCCTTCAAAAAGGGAAGAAATCGGGAAATGCGAATATAGGGGCCCTTGGCAAGGCCATATCTTTGCCAATTCATATGCGATCCTGGAAAGGAATACCATTATAGATTCGTAATTCGATTCTCTAAAATTCTGCAACAAAATCTCGGATCGAAATATTTTTTGGATTTTTTTTTCAAAATTTTCTGATGGACCCCCTTTTGAAAATCGAGAAAAATCACTTTTCATCGCTTTCAAAGACCATATCTTTGGCAGTTTTTATCCGATCCTTGAACAAAGTATAGCTTTGGAATCTCGGATCAATTCCCTATAAATCTGCATCAAAATCTCGGATCGAAATATTTTTTGGATTTTTTTCAAAATTTTCTGATGGATCCCCTTTAAAAAGTGGAAAATCATTGAAAAGTGAAAAGGTGCACTTTAGGAGGCTATATCATTGTTTATATTCATCCGATCCTTAAGCGGGATACCTTAATCGATTGGTAGATTAATTCTCTACGAATCTGTATCAAAATCTTCATTCGAAATATTTTTTCGATTTTATCCAAATTTTTCTGATGGATCCCCTTGAAAAATCGAGGAAATCAGAGAACACGAGTATAAGGCCCCTTGGCAAGGCCATATCTTTTCCAATTTCTTTTCGATCCTGGAAAAGAATACAATTTTGAATTCGTTATTCAATTCCCTACGAATCTGCATCAAAATCTGGAATCGAAATATTTTTTTCGATTTTTTCTTAAAATTTCCTGGATTTCCTGACTCCCTTCAAAAAGTGAAGAAATCTGAAAATCTGGAAATATTACAATAAGGGCCCCTCGGAATGCCTATATCTCGGTCAATTCCTATCAGATCCTGGAAAGGAATACCGTTATGGATTCGTTATTCAATTCTCCACGAATCTGCATCAAAATTTCGCATCGAAACATTTTTTGGATTTTTTTCAAAATTTCTGATGGATTCCCTTCTGATTTCCCTTAAAAAATGGAGAAATCAGGATATGCGAATAAAAGGCCCCTTGGCAAGGCCATATATTTGCCAATTCCTATCCGATCCTGGAAAGGATTACCATTACAGATTCATAATTGGATTCACCACGAATCTGCATCCAAAAATCTGGCAACCAAAAATGGTTTTCGGAATGACCCTTTCAAAAATCGAGACCCTGACATCCTGCACCTGACATGAGATCGCTGAAACTTCAGCGATTATTCAACGAGTGACAATTGACGTAACTAACTATGAGATTCCGGCTGATATTGTTTTTCAGAGCTTTTGGCGAGCTGAGATCCCTGCGAATTCCCAAGAAGGCGACCTCCGGAGCCGGTGAAGAAGGCCACAGAGGCTTTGGTTTCGTGGACTACATGAGCAAGGCGGAGGCGAAGCGAGCCTTCGAGGCACTAGGTGCGAGTACGCATTTGTACGGGCGCCGTCTGGTGCTGGAGTGGAGTGCCAACGACGATGGCCAGGATGTGGAGGAGCTGCGCAAGCGGACGGCTGCGAAATTCGGTCAAAGCCAGGCGGCAACGGATGCCAAACGAAGCAGAAAAGCCTTCTTCGATGTGGAAGGCAATGTCAAGCAGGCTCCAGACGAGGAGGATGACGAAGAGGAGGACGCATAGTCCATCCTGTTTAGTGTCAAGTTCAAAATGTATAAAATAGACTTTATGTAATATAAAAATTTTTATTTTTTTCAATCAAAATCATGGGTTTATCATTTGGGTGGCTCTCAAAATTGATTATTATTTTTTATTCGATATCTCCTTCAACACCCATTCCCATTCAAAATTATCTCATACACCATTTCTAAATAGAATATACTTTATTTTACGCTTCCGTTTATATAAAAACCTAAATAATTAATGTAAAACAAGTCGAAAAAAAAAACAGAATTTTATAAGCATACACATCGTACATCAATCATTGATCAATCAATCAGCCAGCAAACTCGCTACCTCACTTTAGTAAATTATAGTACTAATATATATATTAATTAATTAGGTATAGGTAGGTATATATTGTGTCTCTATATATATATTTATATATATATATATTGTATAATTTTAATATTGAAAATATGTGCAATTTGCTTCGTTACTATCCTTTTTTTTTTTTTTTTTTTGTTTGATTTGCAATTATTGCAGTAAGCTAGCGGCAGGCAGGGGCGTGGGTAAAGGGGGATTTATTAGTTTTACTTTAATCGCTTTGATCAGTTTTGCATTTTGAATCGTAGCTTTAAGATTTCTATATATCATTTATAGATCGTCAGGATCAGATATCAGTAATAGATAAGCATATGTGTGTGTGGTAGGGGATTGGGGAACATCATGCAAGAAAGCAGCCATAGAAGCCTTTGTGGAGGGGATTCTAATAGGGTTTTAGCATTAGTAGCTATAGTGTTAGACACTTGATCATCCCAGGTGTGTGTGTTGATGTGTGTTGATGTGTGTATGTGCGTGTGCGTGTGCGTGTGCTTTTGTATCTTAATGAGCTTGTGCCCGCCATTGAGCAGATTTTCGTCCTTCCTTTGCATCCTTGAAACCGACTAGGTTCGATTAAGCCCAGCCAGCTGTTAGTCCTTTAATCCTGTTTCTGGTATATACAATTGGCAGGAGCGTGTGTGTGTGTGTGGGTGTTTGTGTGCGTGTTAGGTCCTTTTTTTATATATTTGCATTTTTGTGCAAGGGGGCATGGAGTAGGCGTATTTCGTTCTTTTTTTTTCAACTGCTCTATTGCTAGGTAAAAAAAATATAATTTATGTATATATAATCCATATGTATAATGCATGGGCAGGGCGGCAACGGCGACTCTCCCTCCTCGTCCTCCTTCTTAATCCTTCTTGATGCGAGCCTGCAGGAAGCAGTAGAGTATGCCCGCCTGGGCCATCACATCCACAGTGCTAGCGGCTAGGGGATCCTTCTGTTTCACCTGCGTTTGTCCAGGGCGCAGCAATGTTGGCCCGAACACCATGGCCAGGTTGTGCAGCGACATCTTGTTGTCCGCTTCCTTCTCATGGACTCTGTGGGGGTTGGGAATAAAACGTTTAAGTCAGTAAATCCTCAATGGGATTCCCTTTACTCTCTCTTACCTAATCAAATGATCTAGAATCAGACTAATTGAGGACTTGTTGGCCTGGGGAAGCTCTTCGAAGATTTTGAGTAGCTCGCTTGTACGTATGGCTTCATTGTTGTTGCTAAAGGCGCTGAATGTGTCGAAGAAACGAGGATACAGCTGATCCGTGAACAGAGCTTCGGGTAGTTCCCGCAAGAAAGTCTTCAAAATGCCAGTAACCGAGTGGATGTCCACTTCCCGCAGTAGCTGCTCTGCCTCATAGGCATCTAGTAGTACGGAAAACCATTTCTTTTAGAGAAAATTTACTAAATTAGAAGGACAAAAGACTAACCTGACTCGAAAGCTTTCTTGAGTTTGGAAAGATCAGAGGCGGAACCGCTGACACGATAGCAACCGACCTCTAGCATTCCTCGTCGCTCCACCTCGCGTATGCAGGCACTGATGATGAACGGAATGTCGCGCTTCTCACGCCTGCAATAGGTTATAGATTAGTTTTAGGTCGTTAGACTGTTAACTCTGGTATCACTCACTTCAATACTTGGCTCATTTTGGCACCGAACAGTGCACCCGGCTTGGTGGTGGCTCGGCACAGTTCCCCGGGAACGAATCGGAAGCTGCAGCCCAGCTCCAGGGTCTCGCTAAGCTTAATGGAACGTGTCTGAGTGGTCTCCGTCAACCAGCTGAGGCTTAACTGTAGTGAGAGAAAATTTTATTGTTAGCTTTGAAACCTTAAAAGCAACCTCCCCAAACCCACCTTGAGTATATGCTTTGCCCTAAGCAGTGGGCGCTCCTTGGCCTCGTACAGCAGGATGCGAACATTCTGGCTACCCTCAAGCTCCAGCATGAAACTCTCGTTCCAGAGCGGCGTCTGGCTGCGGCAAATCATCTTGGTTGTGGCCTTGCGGAAGTAATGGCCATAGGAATCGACCTCGATGCAAATGTACAGATCGGTGGGCTGCTCCAAGCCCTGCAGTCCCTGAACGGCCATATGGAGGTCCCCGACCAGGAGGCTTTCGTCGTTGGTGTTGCGCATCAGATACGAACCCATTTCAGTCTTCATGCCCTTTTGCATGGCCACAATGAAGGCAGTGACCTCCAAGGAGTTGATTGTGTTGGCACCAGGCAGGTTGCACTTTTGCTTAAGGGAAGTGATTGAATCAATCCACTGCGTCCGCTCAAAGTCCGAGCTCAGGAAGAAGGTCATAGTCTTGTTGTTGGCCTTATTGCCCAGCCTTAGAACCAAATTGGGCGTGGCCAGCACCAGCTGTGACTCCAGATCGGCTAGCTTGCGCTTGTATTTGTCACCGGAACGGACTGTTCCACCGCCGCTACTGCTGGCCGTCTCCAGGGCCAGTTGGTCGCGCACCGAACGCAGGTTGCGCTTCACTTGCGAAATGTTCGCAGGACTAGATTCCTTAAGCTCCGCGGCCGGATCCGCCTCCTCGTAGATGGATATATCCTTCAAAGGTATAAACCACTTCAGCTCGTAGTCGATGCGATCCCGTCCGAGGGCCTTGTACTTGGCACAAGCAATCACATCGTTGAAGAGGAACAGGTGACGCAACTTGCGATGACCATCGACCAGCTCCACTATGAAGGAATTGCGCACCATGCGTCTCAGGTTGCGATTGGATTCGCTGGGCAGGCGCTGGTTGACCACGTTGAACTGATTAAGGAACATTTGGATGATCTTCTGGGCCTGACTCAACGGCTGGTGATCCGGATGATTGGGCGGAGTCTCCCGCAGCAGATCGTTGAAGACCAGAGCATTGATTTGGACGCGGGCCACCGGTTTGTGCAGCAGGTCCTCGAGTGTCAGTGACTGTTCTGTTTGCAGATTGACCACAATGGTTGATACGATTTTCTTGAACTGCGGATTACTGGCACTGCACTTCTTTACCGTTTCGATGGCATTTTTATAGTTGTGCAAGAAGGCGCTGTACAGGTCAAACATGTCGGCCATGCGCTTGAAGGGCTCTCCAATCAGGACATCCCCGCCTTCGTGTGATACGATGGTCTTTAGATCAGCCAAGAAGGCAGTGTGCAGCTCATATAGTTCGTCAATCTTGAAGAAGATTGTGTTCTCCTCCTCCTCCTTGATCACAGGTTGCGATGTATTCAACGTGGCGTGAATGGCCTTCTTATACTGCAAGGAGAAGAAAGGAAAACATTACTTACAGGACTACATAATATTTACCCAGCTAAAGCACCTCATTTTTTGTGAAAACTCCGCGGACTTTGTTTTTTATTTTCTTTAGAAAACCCATATTCAGAAAAATACGTCCTTAAGTTTTTTACGAGTTTTTTAACTTTAAAATAAACTAAATTTCCTTTCCGTTCTCTATGAACTGAGAGCACACACTGAGCAGCGGGAAACGAACTTCGACTACGAAGCCACAACAGTTTTCCCACGGCCTGCCTAGTTTTAAATAAATAAAGATGAATTTTCAGCGCATCCCGCTCGCCTGGTTACACTGGATAGGTGTCTCTGGATGTCCAAACGAGAACCATCCCACCCTAACCATTCAGACCAAACCTTAAAACCCATCCCAAAGAATCCAAGATCATCCAAGCGTGCCCAGAATCATCCATATCCTACCCAGGATCAGGCCCGCGTGGCCAGGAGCATACGCACCCCATCTCGGAGAAGCCTAGCCCGGCCAGGAGCATCCGTACACTTTCCGGAAGCAGCCCAGCGTGCCCAGGACCACGCAGATCCAACCAAGGAGCGGCCTAGCGCGTCCTGGAGCACTCCTACCCCATCCAGGGACAGCGTAGCGCCCAGGATCATCCGATCCTACCCAGGAGCGGTATAGCGCGTCCTGGAGCACCCAAATCCTACCCAGGAGCAGCCAGCGCGTCCTGGAGCACCCAAATCCTACCCAGGAGCAGCCCAGCGCGTCCTGAAGCACCTTGATCCTACCCAGGAGCGGCCTAGCGCGTCCTGGAGCAACCCGCACCCCATCCAGGGGCTGCCCAGCGTGTCCTGGAGCATCCTAATCAAACCCAGGAGCAGCCCAGCGCGTCCTGGAGCACCCCTACCCCATTCAGGGGCAGCCTAGCGCGTCCTGGAGCACTCCTACCCCATCCAGGGACAGCGTAGCGCGCCCAGGAGCATCCTAATCCCTCCCAGGAGCGGCCTAGCACGTCCTGGAGCACCCCTACCCCATCCAGCGGCTGCCCAGCGTGTCCTGGGGCACCCAGATCCTACCCAGGAGCGGCCTAGCGCGTCCTGGAGCACCCCTACCACATCCAGGGGCTGCCCAGCGCGTCCTGGAGCATCCTAATCCTACCCAGGAGCGGGCTAGCGCGTCCTGGAGCACCCAAATCCTACCCAGGAGCAGCCCAGCGCGTCCTGAAGCACCTAAATCCTACCCAGGAGCGGCCTAGCGCGTCCTGGAGCACTCCTACCCCATCCAGGGACAGCGTAGCGCGCCCAGGAGCATCCTAATCCCACCCAGGGGCAGCCCAGCGCGTCCTGGAGCACTCCTACCCCATCCAGGGACAGCGTAGCGCGCCCAGGAGCATCCTAATCCCACCCAGGGGCTGCCCAGCGTGTCCTGGAGCATCCTAATCAAACCCAGGAGCAGCCCAGCGCGTCCTGGAGCACCCCTACCCCATCCAGCGGCTGCCCAGCGTGTCCTGGGGCACCCAAATCCTACCCAGGAGCAGCCCAGCGCATCCTGAAGCACCTAAATCCTACCCAGGAGCGGCCTAGCGCGTCCTGGAGCACCCCTACCCCATTCAGGGGCAGCCTAGCGCGTCCTGGAGCACTCCTACCCCATCCAGGGACAGCGTAGCGCGCCCAGGAGCATCCTAATCCCACCCAGGGGCTGCCCAGCGTGTCCTGGAGCATCCTAATCCCACCCAGGAGCAGCCCAGCGCGTCCTGGAGCATCCTAATCCCACCCAGGGGCTGCCCACCGCGCCCTGGAGCATTCTAATCCCTCCCAGGAGCGGCCTAGCACGTCCTGGAGCACCCCTACCCCATCCAGCGGCTCCCCAGCGTGTCCTGGGGCACCCAGATCCTATCCAGGCGCGGCCTAGCGCGTCCTGGAGCACCCCTACCACATCCAGGGGCTGCCCAGCGCGTCCTGGAGCATCCTAATCCTACCCAGGAGCGGGCTAGCGCGTCCTGGAGCGTCCTAATCCCACCCAGGGGCAGCCTAGCGCGCCCTGGAGCATCCTAATCCCTCCCAGGAGCGGCCTAGCGCGTCCTGGAGCACCCCTACCCCACCCAGGGGCTGCCCAGCGCGTCCTGGAGCATCCTAATCCTACCCAGGAGCGGGCTAGCGCGTCCCGGAGCGTCCTAATCCCACCCAGGGGCAGCCTAGCGCGCCCTGGAGCATCCTAATCCCTCCCAGGAGCGGCCTAGCGCGTCCTGGAGCACCCCTACCCCACCCAGGGGCTGCCCAGCGCGTCCTGGAGCACCCATATCCTACCCAGGAGCGGCCTAGCGCGTCCGGGAGCACCCCTACGCAATCCAGGGGCTCCCCAGCGCGTCCTGGAGCATCCTAATCCCACCCAGGGGCAGCCCAGCGCGTCCTGGAGCACTCCTACCCCATCCAGGGACAGCGTAGCGCGCCCAGGAGCATCCTAATCCCACCCAGGAGCAGCCCAGCGTGTCCTGGAGCATCCTAATCCCACCCAGGAGCGGCCTAGCACGTCCTGGAGCAACCCTACCCCATCCAGCGGCTCCCCAGCGTGTCCTGGGGCACCCAGATCCTATCCAGGCGCGGCCTAGCGCGTCCTGGAGCACCCCTACCACATCCAGGGGCTGCCCAGCGCGTCCTGGAGCATCCTAATCCTACCCAGGAGCGGGCTAGCGCGTCCTGGAGCGTCCTAATCCCACCCAGGGGCAGCCTAGCGCGCCCTGGAGCATCCTAATCCCTCCCAGGAGCGGCCTAGCGCGTCCTGGAGCACCCCTACCCCACCCAGGGGCTGCCCAGCGCGTCCTGGAGCATCCTAATCCTACCCAGGAGCGGGCTAGCGCGTCCTGGAGCGTCCTAATCCCACCCAGGGGCAGCCTAGCGCGCCCTGGAGCATCCTAATCCCTCCCAGGAGCGGCCTAGCGCGTCCTGGAGCACCCCTACCCCACCCAGGGGCTGCCCAGCGCGTCCTGGAGCATCCTAATCCTACCCAGGAGCGGGCTAGCGCGTCCCGGAGCGTCCTAATCCCACCCAGGGGCAGCCTAGCGCGCCCTGGAGCATCCTAATCCCTCCCAGGAGCGGCCTAGCGCGTCCTGGAGCACCCCTACCCCACCCAGGGGCTGCCCAGCGCGTCCTGGAGCACCCATATCCTACCCAGGAGCGGCCTAGCGCGTCCGGGAGCACCCCTACGCAATCCAGGGGCTGCCCAGCGCATCCTGGAGCATCCTAATCCCACCCAGGGGCAGCCCAGCGCGTCCTGGAGCACTCCTAAACCATCAAGGGACAGCGTAGCGCGCCCAGGAGCATCCGATCCTACCCAGGAGCGGTATAGCGCGTCCTGGAGCACCCAAATCCTACCCAGGAGCGGCCTAGCGCGTCCTGGAGCAACCCGCACTCTATCCAGGGGCTGCCCAGCGTGTCCTGGAGCATCCTAATCAAACCCAGGAGCAGCCCAGCGCGTCCTGGAGCACCCCTACCCCATTCAGGGGCAGCCTAGCGCGTCCTGGAGCACTCCTACCCCATCCAGGGACAGCGTAGCGCGCCCAGGAGCATCCTAATCCCTCCCAGGAGCGGCCTAGCACGTCCTGGAGCACCCCTACCCCATCCAGCGGCTGCCCAGCGTGTCCTGGGGCACCCAGATCCTACCCAGGAGCGGCCTAGCGCGTCCTGGAGCACCCCTACCACATCCAGGGGCTGCCCAGCGCGTCCTGGAGCATCCTAATCCTACCCAGGAGCGGGCTAGCGCGTCCTGGAGCACCCAAATCCTACCCAGGAGCAGCCCAGCGCGTCCTGAAGCACCTAAATCCTACCCAGGAGCGGCCTAGCGCGTCCTGGAGCACTCCTACCCCATCCAGGGACAGCGTAGCGCGCCCAGGAGCATCCTAATCCCACCCAGGGGCAGCCCAGCGCGTCCTGGAGCACTCCTACCCCATCCAGGGACAGCGTAGCGCGCCCAGGAGCATCCTAATCCCACCCAGGGGCTGCCCAGCGTGTCCTGGAGCATCCTAATCAAACCCAGGAGCAGCCCAGCGCGTCCTGGAGCACCCCTACCCCATCCAGCGGCTGCCCAGCGTGTCCTGGGGCACCAAAATCCTACCCAGGAGCAGCCCAGCGCGTCCTGAAGCACCTAAATCCTACCCAGGAGCGGCCTAGCGCGTCCTGGAGCAACCCGCACTCTATCCAGGGGCTGCCCAGCGTGTCCTGGAGCATCCTAATCAAACCCAGGAGCAGCCCAGCGCGTCCTGGAGCACCCCTACCCCATTCAGGGGCAGCCTAGCGCGTCCTGGAGCACTCCTACCCCATTCAGGGACAGCGTAGCGCGCCCAGGAGCATCCTAATCCTACCCAGGAGCGGGCTAGCGCGTCCTGGAGCACCCAAATCCTACCCAGGAGCAGCCCAGCGCGTCCTGAAGCACCTAAATCCTACCCAGGAGCGGCCTAGCGCGTCCTGGAGCACTCCTACCCCATCCAGGGACAGCGTAGCGCGCCCAGGAGCATCCTAATCCCACCCAGGGGCAGCCCAGCGCGTCCTGGAGCACTCCTACCCCATCCAGGGACAGCGTAGCGCGCCCAGGAGCATCCTAATCCCACCCAGGGGCTGCCCAGCGTGTCCTGGAGCATCCTAATCAAACCCAGGAGCAGCCCAGCGCGTCCTGGAGCACCCCTACCCCATCCAGCGGCTGCCCAGCGTGTCCTGGGGCACCAAAATCCTACCCAGGAGCAGCCCAGCGCGTCCTGAAGCACCTAAATCCTACCCAGGAGCGGCCTAGCGCGTCCTGGAGCAACCCGCACTCTATCCAGGAGCAGCCCAGCGCGTCCTGGAGCATCCTAATCCCACCCAGGGGCTGCCCACCGCGCCCTGGAGCATTCTAATCCCTCCCAGGAGCGGCCTAGCACGTCCTGGGGCTGCCCACCGCGCCCTGGAGCATTCTAATCCCTCCCAGGAGCGGCCTAGCACGTCCTGGAGCACCCCTACCCCATCCAGCGGCTCCCCAGCGTGTCCTGGGGCACCCAGATCCTATCCAGGCGCGGCCTAGCGCGTCCTGGAGCACCCCTACCACATCCAGGGGCTGCCCAGCGCGTCCTGGAGCATCCTAATCCTACCCAGGAGCGGGCTAGCGCGTCCTGGAGCGTCCTAATCCCACCCAGGGGCAGCCTAGCGCGCCCTGGAGCATCCTAATCCCTCCCAGGAGCGGCCTAGCGCGTCCTGGAGCACCCCTACCCCACCCAGGGGCTGCCCAGCGCGTCCTGGAGCATCCTAATCCTACCCAGGAGCGGGCTAGCGCGTCCCGGAGCGTCCTAATCCCACCCAGGGGCAGCCTAGCGCGCCCTGGAGCATCCTAATCCCTCCCAGGAGCGGCCTAGCGCGTCCTGGAGCACCCCTACCCCACCCAGGGGCTGCCCAGCGCGTCCTGGAGCACCCATATCCTACCCAGGAGCGGCCTAGCGCGTCCGGGAGCACCCCTACGCAATCCAGGGGCTGCCCAGCGCATCCTGGAGCATCCTAATCCCACCCAGGGGCAGCCCAGCGCGTCCTGGAGCACTCCTACCCCATCCAGGGACAGCGTAGCGCGCCCAGGAGCATCCTAATCCCACCCAGGGGCTGCCCAGCGTGTCCTGGAGCATCCTAATCCCACCCAGGAGCAGCCCAGCGCGTCCTGGAGCATCCTAATCCCACCCAGGGGCTGCCCACCGCGCCCTGGAGCATTCTAATCCCTCCCAGGAGCGGCCTAGCACGTCCTGGAGCACCCCTACCCCATCCAGCGGCTCCCCAGCGTGTCCTGGGGCACCCAGATCCTATCCAGGCGCGGCCTAGCGCGTCCTGGAGCACCCCTACCACATCCAGGGGCTGCCCAGCGCGTCCTGGAGCATCCTAATCCTACCCAGGAGCGGGCTAGCGCGTCCTGGAGCGTCCTAATCCCACCCAGGGGCAGCCTAGCGCGCCCTGGAGCATCCTAATCCCTCCCAGGAGCGGCCTAGCGCGTCCTGGAGCACCCCTACCCCACCCAGGGGCTGCCCAGCGCGTCCTGGAGCATCCTAATCCTACCCAGGAGCGGGCTAGCGCGTCCCGGAGCGTCCTAATCCCACCCAGGGGCAGCCTAGCGCGCCCTGGAGCATCCTAATCCCTCCCAGGAGCGGCCTAGCGCGTCCTGGAGCACCCCTACCCCACCCAGGGGCTGCCCAGCGCGTCCTGGAGCACCCATATCCTACCCAGGAGCGGCCTAGCGCGTCCGGGAGCACCCCTACGCAATCCAGGGGCTGCCCAGCGCATCCTGGAGCATCCTAATCCCACCCAGGGGCAGCCCAGCGCGTCCTGGAGCACTCCTACCCCATCCAGGGACAGCGTAGCGCGCCCAGGAGCATCCTAATCCCACCCAGGGGCTGCCCAGCGTGTCCTGGAGCATCCTAATCCCACCCAGAAGCAGCCCAGCGCGTCCTGGAGCATCCTAATCCCACCCAGGGGCTGCCCACCGCGCCCTGGAGCATTCTAATCCCTCCCAGGAGCGGCCTAGCACGTCCTGGAGCACCCCTACCCCATTCAGGGGCAGCCCAGCGGGTCCTGGAGCATCCCTAGCCAATCCAGGAGCAGCCTAGCGCGTCCTGGAGCACTCCTACCCCTTCCAGGGACAGCGTAGCGCGCCCAGGAGCATCCTAATCCCACCCAGCGGCTGCCCAGCGTGTCCTGGGGCACCCAGATCCTACCCAGGAGCGGCCTAGCGCGTCCTGGAGCACCCCTACCACATCCAGGGGCTGCCCAGCGCGTCCTGGAGCATCCTAATCCTACCCAGGAGCGGCCTAGCGCGTCCTGGAGCAACCCGCACTCTATCCAGGGGCTGCCCAGCGTGTCCTGGAGCATCCTAATCAAACCCAGGAGCAGCCCAGCGCGTCCTGGAGCACCCCTACCCCTTCCAGGGACAGCGTAGCGCGCCCAGGAGCATCCTAATCCCACCCAGGGGCTGCCCAGCGTGTCCTGGAGCATCCTAATCCCACCCAGGAGCAGCCCAGCGCGTCCTGGAGCATCCTAATCCCACCCAGGGGCTTCCCACCGCGCCCTGGAGCATTCTAATCCCTCCCAGGAGCGGCCTAGCACGTCCTGGAGCACCCCTACCCCATCCAGCGGCTGCCCAGCGTGTCCTGGGGCACCCAGATCCTACCCAGGAGCGGCCTAGCGCGTCCTGGAGCACCCCTACCACATCCAGGGGCTGCCCAGCGCGTCCTGGAGCATCCTAATCCTACCCAGGAGCGGGCTAGCGCGTCCTGGAGCGTCCTAATCCCACCCAGGGGCAGCCTAGCGCGCCCTGGAGCATCCTAATCCCTCCCAGGAGCGGCCTAGCGCGTCCTGGAGCACCCCTACCCCACCCAGGGGCTGCCCAGCGCGTCCTGGAGCATCCTAATCCCTCCCAGGAGCGGTATAGCGCGTCCTGGAGCACCCAAATCCTAGCGCGTCCTGGAGCACCCCTACCCCATCCAGAGGCTACCCAGCTCACCCAGGAGCAGCCAGCGCGTCCTGGAGCACCTAGGTCCTACCGAGGAGCAGCCCAACGCGTTCTGGGGCACCCCTACCCCATCCAGGAGCGGCCTACCGCGTCCAGGAGCACCCAGATCCTACCCAGGGGCAGCCCAGCGCGCCCTAGAGCATCCTAATCCCATCCAGGG
The DNA here is from genome assembly GCA_035047325.1 of Drosophila vallismaia. Classification (NCBI taxonomy): domain Eukaryota; kingdom Metazoa; phylum Arthropoda; class Insecta; order Diptera; family Drosophilidae; genus Drosophila; species Drosophila vallismaia. The sequence continues at coordinate 4,213,069 of JAWNPU010000025.1, read as the reverse complement.
GCTGCCCAGCGTGTCCTGGAGTATCCTAACCCCACCCAGGGGCACCCCAGCGCGCCCTAGAGCAACCTAACCCCACCCAGGAGCGGCCTAGCGGGTCCCAGAGCACCCAAATCCCCATCCAGGGGCTGCCTAGCGCGTCCTGGAACACCCCTAACCCATCCAGGGGCTGCCCAGCGCGTCCTGGAGCACCCCTACCCCATCCAGGGGCTGCCAAGCGTGTCCTGAAGCATCCTAATCCCACCCAGGGGCAGCCCAGCGCGCCCTGGAGCAACCTAACCCCACCCAGGAGCGGCCTAGCGCGTCCGGGAGCACCCCTACCCCATCCAGCGGCTTCCCAGCGTGTCCTGGAGCATCCTAATGCCACCCAAGGGCAGCCTAGCGCGCCCTGGAGCATCCTAATCCCTCCCAGGAGCGGCCCAGCGTGTCCTGGAGCACCCAGATCCTACCCAGGAGCCGCCTAGCGCATCCTGGAGCATCCTAATCCCACCCAGGGGCACCCCAGCGCGCCCTGGAGCATCCTAACCCCACCCAGGAGCAGCCTAGCGGGTCCCGGAGCACCCAAATCCCCATCCAGGGGCTGCCCAGCGCGTCCTGGAGCATCCCTACTCCATCCAGGAGCGGCCTACCGCGTCCGGGAGCACCCAGATCCCATTCAGGGGCAACCCAGCGGGTTCTGGAGCATCCCTACCCCATCCAGGGGCTGCCTAGCGCGTCCTGGAGCACCCCTACCCCATCCAGGAGCGGCCTACCGCGTCCGGGAGCACCCAGATCCCATTCAGCGCTGGGCTGCGCCTGGATTGGCTAGGGATGCTCCAGGACCCGCTGGGCTGCCCCTGAATGGGGTAGGGATGCTCCAGAAACCTCTGGGATGCCCATGGGTAGGATCTGGGTGCTCCCGGACGCGGTAGGCCGCTCCTGGATGGGGTAGGGATGCTCCAGGAAGCGCTGGGCTGCTCCTGGATTGGCTAGGGATGCTCCAGAACGCGCTAGGCCGCTCCTGGGTAGGATCTGGGTGCTCCCGGACGCGGTAGGCCGCTCCTGGATGGGGTAGGGGTGCTCCAGGACGCGCTAGGCTGCTCCTGGGTGCGATACGGATGCTCCTGGTCGCGGTAGGCTGCTCCTGGGTGCGGTAGGGATGCTCCAGGACGCGCTGGGCTGCTCCTGGATTGGCTAGGGATGCTCCAGGACCCGCTGGGCTGCCCCTGAATGGGGTAGGGATGCTCCAGAAACCTCTGGGATGCCCATGGGTAGGATCTGGGTGCTCCCGGACGCGGTAGGCCGCTCCTGGATGGGGTAGGGGTGCTCCAGGACGTGCTGGGCTGCTCCTGGGTGCGATACGGTTGCTCCAGGACGCGCTAGGCTGCTCCTGGGTGCGATACGGATGCTCCTGGTCGCGCTAGGCTGCTCCTGGGTGCGGTAGGGATGCTCCAGGACGCGCTGGGCTGCTCCTGGATTGGGTAGGGATGCTCCAGGACCTGCTGGGCTGCCCCTGGATGGGGATCTGGGTGCTCCCGGACGCGGTAGGCCGCTCCTGGATGGGTAGGGGTGCTCCAGGACGTGCTGGGCTGCTCCCGGGTGCGATACGGATGCTCCTGGTCGCGGTAGGCTGCTCCTGGGTGTGGTAGGGATGCTCCCGGACGCGCTAGGCTGCCCCTGAATGGGGTAGGGGTGCTCCAGAACCTGCTGGGCTGCCCCTGGGTAGGATATGGGTGCTCCCGGACGCGGTAGGCCGCTCCTGGATGGGGTAGGGGTGCTCCAGGACGTGCTGGGCTGCTCCTGGGTGCGATACGGATGCTCCTGGTCGCGGTAGGCTGCTCCTGGTGCGGTAGGGATGGTCCCGGACGCGCTAGGCTACTCCTGGATTGGGTAGGTATGCTCCAGAACCCGCTGGGCTGCCCCTGGGTAGGATCTGGGTGCTCCAGGACACGCTAGGCCGCTCCTGGGTGGGATCTGGGTGCTTCAGGAAGCGCTGGGCTGCTCCTGGGTAGGATTTGGGTGCTCCAGGACACGCTAGGCCGCTCCTGGGTAGGATCTGGGTGCTCCTGGATGGGGTAGGGGTGCTCCAGGACGTGCTGCGCTGCTCCCGGGTGCGATACGGATGCTCCTGGATTGGGTAGGGATGCTCCAGGACGCGCTGGGCTGCTCCTGGATTGGCTAGGGATGCTCCAGGACCCGCTGGGCTGCCCCTGAATGGGGTAGGGGTGCTCCAGGACCCGCTAGGCTGCTCCTGAATGGGGTAGGGATGCTCCAGGACCTGCTGGGCTGCCCCTGGATGGCGTAGGGATGCTCCAGAACCCTCTGGGCTGCCCCTGGGTAGGATCTGGGTGATCTCGGACGCGGTAGGCCGCTCCTGGATGGGGTAGGGGTGCTCCAGGACGTGCTGGGCTGCTCCTGGGTGCGATACGGATGCTCCTGGTCGCGGTAGGCTGCTCCTGGATTGGGTAGGGATGCTCCAGGACCTGCTGGGCTGCCCCTGGATGGGGTAGGGGTGCTCCAGGACGTACTGGGCTGCTCCTGGGTGCGATACGGATGCTCCTGGTCGCGCTAGGCTGCTCCTGGGTGCGGTAGGGATGCTCCAGGACGCGCTGGGCTGCTCCTGGATTGGGTAGGGATGCTCCAGGACCTGCTGGGCTGCCCCTGGATGGGGATCTGGGTGCTCCCGGACGCGGTAGGCCGCTCCTGGATGGGTAGGGGTGCTCCAGGACGTGCTGGGCTGCTCCTGGGTGCGATACGGATGCTCCTGGTCGCGGTAGGCTGCTCCTGGATTGGGTAGGGATGCTCCAGGACCTGCTGGGCTGCCCCTGGATGGGGTAGGGGTGCTCCAGGACGTACTGGGCTGCTCCTGGGTGGGGTACGGATGCTCCAGGACGCGCTAGGCTGCTCCTGGGTACGATACGGATGCTCCTGGTCGCGGTAGGCTGCTCCTAGATGCGGTAGGAGAGCTCCAGGCTGCGCTGTACTGCTCCTGGACGCGGTAGGGCGCTCCTGGGTGGGGTAAGGTTACTCCAGGGCGCTCCGGTACGCGCTAGGCCGCTTCTGGGTAGGATCTGGGTGCTCCATGACGTGCTAGGCCGCTTTTAGGTAGGGATTGGGGTGCTTCCGGGCACGCTATGCTGCTCCTAGGAAGGATCTTGATGCTCCTGCGCACGCTGGGCTGCTCCAGGATGGCTTACTCCAAGATGGGGTGCTAGGTAGGATGTAAATGCTCTTGGACGCGGAACTGCGTACAATTCTGATGAACAACCTGAAAACCTATTAAATTTATTTTTCCTACATCCTTACATCCTTATACGAGTATACATACATTCATTCCTACATCCTTACATCCTTATATACATCAATTCTTATATATACATTTTTCTTTACAAATCCTGGTCAATCAGGAATAGGTTCCTTAAATATAAAGCTTACTTCTAAATACTATTTTATTTTTTAATTCTAACATTTGCCTTAATTCTTATCTTTTCATGTCGCATCATGTCACATACCTGCATCATTTTGTTGAGGCATTCCACGTATATCGTCTCGCTATGAATGATTGAGGTTAGAATGGAACGTATTTTGGCACCCCTCGCATTTCCACAAACCTGTCATTCGGATATTTAATAATACAATAATGTTAATAATATTTGTAAAACCGTAAACTAAGTGTTAAATTGACAAAATATTAAACAAATTATGTACAGAAATTGTTGTGCTTTTTTAAACCATTTCCAAAACTATTTACAAATCGACAAGAGTCGAAATTGGGAGTTACCTTGCAATCATGGGTATAATTATTATTATTATTATTATTATTATTATTAAAAAAACAATTGCAAGGCAAAAAAAAAAAAACACAAAAAATTAACCCAAATTCAGGCAAAAAATGGATTAGACAGAGAGAGGTAAACACACACAGTCCGTACCATAACAAATGGGAGTGAGTAGGACGGAAACAATGAGAGTACAGCGATCGGTGCAGATATATACAAATCGTACTATATATATATATATATATAGATTAATGGGTGAAAGTAAAACTGAGGGCAGGAACTAAACCGAAACAAACAGAAAAACACACAAAAAACATAGGAAATAAGCGCATTCAAAAACTATGGCTCTACAGATCATATATCGCTATGATAGACCAGCTATATTCCTGATTCGGTACTCACAAGTATCGCTGAAACAAGGTTCTGTTGGGGGAGAAAGACAAAAAAAGAGAAAGTAAAGACACATCGACAGTTAGTACGGTATTAGTAAATAGATCAAAAATCTTAAAGTTACAAAAAAAAAATTATATAGAAAATGTCAAGATAATGTGGGTAAGGCTTGTAATATGATTATCTAATTGTATTTGTAATCATTGTTAGTTTTTAAATTAATGAATCAGTATAGTCTGAGAAGTTTTATGACTTAATGATCTTGCAATTTACTTTAAGAATCAATTATGTCATCTATGGAATAAATTAAGAAGCTTAATAGATTTCCCAAGAAATGAAAATTGGGTTTACGAAAAGGTGTAACGAAACGAAACGTATTCTTTAGAATAGTTCGAATAGTAGTTGGGGTTTATTTCAAAAGTTTCTTTATAGAGATTATAGACTCTAGTATTTCGTATACCCTCAGAGCCAGAGCACATGCAATTTGCAATCAATTAGCGATAACGACAAATATGTTAAGTGTCGAAGCGTGCGCTTAGTCATCAGGGGGGGAGGGCGGAGGCGTATTGCATCAGACCCGCATTAGCGTAAACCCTCAATGAGGGGAGGAAGAAAGGGGTTGGAACAACAACGAAACAACAACGTTGATAATGCTGGCTGGGTTGTGGTACTGAGCGGGTGTCACCGGTTAATAATGGATACATTCATCCGCAAATCGAGATGAAAACAACTCACCTTGCGCAGGGCTCCCGGCGTGGTCTGTGACGTGGTCTGTTCGTCGTGGGAAATGGTGCGCAATATGGGCGGACCCTCGTACTCGCCATCGCTGTCCAGTGAACTGGAACGTGTCTCATTGCTCTGCCTGTCGAGGAATGGAAATTTTTTTATATAAATAGATGCATAATTATCCCTTAGCTCAAGCCGCCCACTTACTGTAGGAAATAGTCGATGTTGACGTAGTTGGAGGTCCGGCCAGGAGATTCGGGATCCGTCACACTGGCCAGGGGCAGGGCGCTGCTGCCTGGCGTCGACAGGTCGTCGCGGCTGGAGGAGGACCCCGTCCTACCGGGCTTGATGAACACGTACTCGCCCTCGCCGTTGTCCAACGGAACGCTGTCATAGTACGGCTCGTTATCCGCCGCCGAAGCTGCTGCGTTCTGCTGCAACGTGCCCGCCGCCTTGGCGCTCTCCGAACTCAGCGAGGAGACGCTCTCGTAGCTCTTGATCTGTCAAGAGAGTTCTAGCTTAGTTTTTTTTTTCGATTAAAATAAAGAATATAGAGATGGATGTACCACTTCTGATATACCCTGGGAGGCCAGGGACTCTTTGGAGCCGGCAGTTCGCTGATTGGCTTCCGCATCGCTGGCCTGCAGGGAGGTGCGCGATTTCTTCTCCAGGCTGCTCGTGGAACTGCTGTCCGCCGCTGCCAATTTGGCGCTTTTGTTGAGGCTACCCGTGGGCGAGGCCCCCACACCGGCTGCACCTCGTCCCGGAGTCAAAGCCCTGCCCGGGGTGGAGGCTGTGCGGCCTAGACTGCCACCGCCACTGCCGCCGGATGGCGACGATGACGGGTCGCTCCGCTTGGCCTGCTCTAGGCTGTCGGTTTTCCCGCCCACCATCTTGCGACCCAGCTCCTCCATCAGCTCGGGATTATTGACATTCACAAACTTGCCCAGCTCGGGTGTGGTCTTCCGGTTGGCCGTATACTTGGAGTCCAGGTTCTCGGAGGACTTCTGGCGCAGGATATCCGAGGGCTTGATGTTGCGCTCCAGCGAGTTGCCGGGACTATCCGAGGACAGACTGCCGCCGGAGCTGCTCGGCAGTGGCATGGTGCTGCCCGCGAAGGGTGCATCCCGTTTCGGGGACGAGGACAACTGCTGGCTGGGAATGGTTGGCGGTTCAACGCGTCGAACATTCTTTGGCGGAGGTCTGGACAATAAAAAGGTACAACTGGCATTAATAAATAACTCGAAAAATCCCATCCAATCCAATCCCATCAAGAAAGACGAACTCACCTGGGTGGCATTTTCTTCTTCTCGACGTGGGCGGCGTACGAGGTGAGCGAGGGCGAGAGGGGCGGTGCCGTCGGTTCCACACCCACGCCCCCAGATCCAGAGCCGCCTGCGAAACGGGCAAAGGTGGAGGGCGGAGTGGGCTGCTGGTCATTGACCGAGGTGGCGGCGTTGTCGCCATCTTTCTCTTTGGCCTCCTTGACCTGGATGACGGTGACGTATTGTGATGTGGACTTGCGAAGCGGCAACGACTTTGAGGCTACAGAATCCTTGTCAGTATCGGGAGGACCACCTCCTGCAGGTCCTCCCCCACCGGCATTATCCGGCTGAGCCTTTATAGAGGCCGCCAGCTCTGTGATGCATTGCTGGAGTGCTCCGTTCGCATCCTTTTCGTTGCCGCTGTCCTTGTCCCTGTCCTCCCGCTCGAAGCTCAAGTCCGGAATCCGTTTGGACGTGGGTGGGGCCGAGTTCAACCCACCACTCTGTGCCCCTGTGCCGGTGCCGGCGCCGGCGCCACTTCCCGCGGCATGTCCGCTTGTGTGTGTGTACTTGTTGTCTGTGTTGAGGGACAGTCGATCCTTGTCCTTGCCACCGCCAGCAGAGGAGGACGAGGAGGAAGACTCACGAAGATTTAAACTTGATTTCTGAAAGAATTAACAAAATATTGATTAATTTTATTTCAAAGTTCAAAGTTAATTGGTTTCTTTTGGCCTGAAAACGAGATGAAAACGAGGTATGCTATGCTTTTGGCTAATTTGGAGAAATCGGTAACAATTCTCCGATTTACAGAACCCGCCCCTGGGCTATGTGTTAATTGGTTCTTCTGGTTCTTGGTCTTGGAATTGGAAGAACCTCAAGACCGCTAACGCCCCCGCCTTGGTACACCTTTTTCTTGTCTTGCAAACTATTTTTATACATTTTTCTGTTTGAAACTCCAAGCACGTAGACCATTTCATTTCATTTAATTTCATTTCGATTCAAGCCGTTTCTCTTCCACTACTCGAAATGGCTAAAAAAAAAACAAAAACAAAAAAAAACCGACAACAAACTTGGCTAAAAAACGACAACAAACTTGGCTCAAACCTCAACCCAAGACGCGTGCGTGCGTGTGTCTTCTTTTCTTTCTTTCTTTCTTTTCTACAACTTTATGATATATATATATATTTTTTTTTAATTTATTTTCTTTATTTTGGGGCATTGAAAAAAGTGAAAACTGAAGAAATAAATAAAGAGAGCAGTGGCCAGACAAGGCGCTTATTACCAAAATGGAAAATTGCCAAATAAAAAAATCATATAGGGGCAGGGCAGGGTAGAAGAGATGCCAGGTGGGTGGTTGGTTAGACGGATGGATGGATGGATGGATGGATGTGACCAAGCGGAGCGATGAAGAAAGCGTGCCCAAGTGCGTCTCAAAGCCACGACGAAGATCGATGGCTACTGGCTTCTCCTTTTTTTATTCTACACAGAAGAAAAAAAAGATGCAAGCAAGTGTAGCTGACTTGTAATGTACGGCACGTTACACCAGAAGAATAAATTATGAGCCACTGTAGCTGACTTGTAATGTACGGCAGGCAGGCAGGAAGGAGAATAAGTTTACGTTTTTCTCTTTTTTATTTTCTAAATATAAGAAAAACTAAGAGCCACTGTAGCTGACTTGTAATGTACGGCAGGAGAAGAAGGAGAAATATTTCATATTTCAGCCAATGTAGCTGACTTGTAATGTACGGCAGGCAGGCAGGCATGAGAATATGGAGAAATGTTGCAAAATTTACGTTTTTCTCTCTTTTATTTTCTAAATAGAAGAAAAACTAAGAGCCACTGTAGCTGACTTGTAATGTACGGCAGGAGAAGAAGAAGAAATATTTCATATTTCAGCCAATGTAGCTGACTTGTAATGTACGGTAAGCAGGTGAACAAGGAATAAGCGTCATTCTTAAGTTGTTCTTTCCCTTCTGGATTTGCTTTGATACCACCGGAGCTGACTTGTATTGTACGGAAGCACAGGAGATGAAGAAGAAATATTGATTGTAAAATTTGTTCTATGTGTGGTTCTTAAGATGTTCCAGCCTCGATTTGGCATCTTTCCATCGTCATCGTCATCGTCATCACCATTTGCATTGCATTGATACAATTACTTAGCATATTGTTCAATTAACAAGCACTTGGGGTCATAGGCAGCTTATCAGAGCCAGAGCCAGAGCCAGAGCACATTTTCTCATGCTGCGAGCTGTCTGTCTCTGAGTAATGCCCAGAGTTTAACCCCTGACAGACGATTGTGCGTTAAATGGGACAGATTTTTATAGATTCCAAAGCCTAGAATCTAAAATAGAAACCTAAACAGAAGAGTCTTAATTAAGGCTTCGCAGAGCTTCTAGTTTGAAAGAATTCCCTGGAAAAAAGAAACTACTCATTATTCAAAAGTTGATTTAATTCAAAAGAAATTTGATCGAAAGATTTGTGGAAAAACCAAAAGATTCAAAACCAAAAGAACAGCTGTTATTTAATCGAAAAAGAGAATCAAATTTCTGGCCACAGTTATTGGCTGCTTTTAATCGCAATCTCTTGGCCAAAAGTCACCCGCATGTAACTCCAAGTAACGCCCCTCCTTGTGTGTGCCGTTTTTTTTTTTTTTTTTCCATTAATATTGATATGGCTTGCAGCTTATCAGGCAGCAACCATTGTGCGTCGTCGCCTGCTTTGCGGCACAGATTGCCAAAGGGCGCCCACTCATATAAGTATAAAAAAAAAAAAATAAAAAATACAACAAAAACAAAGTATTTGTATAAAAAAAAAAAAAACAACAACAACAACAGAAAATAACAGAAACGGTTTCACGCCTTTTTTAAATGCCGTTTTTTTTTTTTACTCTCTGTCACGCACTCTCTTTTTTATCTACAATTCGGAATGAAATAGTAGCGCTTGCTTGCCCAGGGAAAGTATCTATGAGATACATTTTCTACATACATTTGTATCTATAAGATCAGCAAAGTATCATATGTAAGATACATTTTGTATTTTTTAAAAACAACAACAGTATCTTTGAGATATCTATGAGTATCTGTAAGCTACATTTTGTATCTGCAAAAAACACAACAAAAAATCAACAACTGCAAAAGCAACAAATTATCTATAAGATACAGATACATTTTGTAGCTATCGAATCGGTAAAGTATCTGTAAGATACATTTTTGTATCTATAACAATTGACAAAAAATCCTGTTTCTATAATAAAAAATAAAATTAATTCTTTAAAATATATATATATAAAAAAAAAAAAAACAAAATCCCGCATAAGCCTGAATATCCTTTTCTTATCCTTTTGTCTATGTTTTTAAGGATATTTTTTTCATTTTGTATCCGATTTTGCACCAAGATATCATTTAGGAATCGGAGCTACATTTGTTGTCCATTTTTATCAACGATTTATTATTAATCGAAGTGAAAACTTCATAAAATCGTTTCAAACATCGTCTATAGGATCATATATGTCCTTTTCTCGCCTCCCTAACTTTGGTTTTTTAAGGACTACGCTTGATACATATACGATAGTTAGTAGTAATACGATAGATACAATAGATACGATAGATAGTACTCGAAGATACGAATTCGGGAAGATATCACTCTCGTCTATTGGATGAGAAGAAGCCAAGATATGGCTAAAATGGCAAAAATCTGATCTAAACACCACTCGTAATATTCCCTTTTATTCTTCTATATAATCCCTATTGGTTTATGAAGAGGGAAATCTGAAGAGGACTAAAAACTCTGTTTCTATACAAAAACGTAGTACCAAAAATCTAGTAAAAAGCAAACACCCCTCGTAATATTCTTCCCTATTGGAATCCAATCCCAATTGGTTTTTAAAAAGCAAGAAATGACTCAAAATCGTGTTTCTATAATGTAATTATTCTACAAATCTGATCTTAAGGTTTAAGGCTTAAGACCCCTCGTTTCTAAAAAGGAAAATGACTTAAAATCCTGTTTCCTTAATATAATTCCCCATTAAAATCTAGTATAAAGGAAAAACCGCTTGCAATATTCTTCCCTATTATAGATATTACTTAAACTTTTTACTTTAATCTAAAATAAAGGCAGCACTCCTCGTAATATTCTTCCCTATTGGATATTATTCCCTATTATTCAATCCCAATTGGTTTCTGAAGAGCAAAAAATGACTCAAAATCGTGTTTCTATAAAAAAAAAGTAGTAGAACCAAAAGTAGTACCCAAAATGAGTACCCAAAAATCTAGTAAAAAGCAAACACCCCTTCGTAATATTCTTTCCCATTATCCCAATTGGTTTCTAAAAAGCAAGAAATGACTAAAAATCGTGTTTCTTTGATGTAATTATTCTAAAAAATCTGATCTAATGGAAAGACCTCTCGTAATATTCTTCCCAGAGCAAAAAATGACTAAAAATCATGTTTCTATAAAAAAAAAAGTATTCGAACCAAAAGTAGTACCAAAAATAGTAACCAAAAATCTAGTATACCCCATTAAACCTATAACTTTGACCGCTATTGTTTGGGACGTTGTTTTTTTTTTGTTTTTTTTTTGTCAAGTGCCTTGCCTTAACGCTTTTTTTTTTAGCCGCTCGCGGTTATTGCTTAATTTCTTGGCCACACAAACATATGGGAAGCGATACCGATACCTCTACAGATACCGCTACTTCTACAGATACCGCTACTTCTACAGATACAGTTAGAGATACAGATACAGATACATTTACAGATACAGATACATTTACAGATACATTTACAGATACATTTACATTTACAGATAAATTTACAGATACAGATATAGCTACGAGTGTAGGAAAAGCTATAGCTTTTTGTTGTTTTTTTCTGTACATATCTGTGTTCGTGCTTTGTTATATGGTTATTTTTTTTTTTTTTTTTTTTGCGATAAGTTTATTGATTTCAACTTGTGATTAAACAGCATGTGTTGTTGTTGTTTTTCATACTATATATATATATAGTGTTCTGATCTGGTTACGCACCCCTCTGGACCATAATTTGAATTTCTCTTTAAAGGAAGCCATGCTCTCCAATCATTCAGCGCCACTTTGTTGATTGTTTTGATGTTTGTTTGGATTTTGTTTTGATTTTTGTTTGTTTTGTTTGTTTTGTTTGTTTTGTTTCTTTTGTTTGTTGGGTGGAGGGTGGAGGGTGAAGGGTTCGCCCCCTCTCTTAGTGACGATGACTAGACGCCGCCAACTGCGACGCCGCCGTCGCGCTGACCACGAAACTTGACTCAACCGGAGAGAACAAAAACACACGGCTACAAGGCTGTACGGGTAATACGTCTATACGGGTTATACGTCTATACAGTTATACGTCTATACGGGTTATACGTCTATACAGTTATACGGTAATACATAAACCTACACGAAACGGAAGACGGAGCTCTACGAAAGCACAAAAAAACTTGGTAAAAAAAAATCGTAATTTCTCAACTGTTTCCAACTTTTTTTTTTTTACGTAATTTTTCTGTTGGCTTAACAGGTGTTTAATTGGGTCTTTTGTTAAGGCGGTTCAGGCTTTTCTATATATAACTTTTACACCGGATTCTAGAGTTCTTTAGACTTTTCGGGACTCCACTCAACTCCACTACCCGTATCCGTATCCGTATCCGTATTTGTCCGCTTGGCCCGTCACAGTTATTCACCCAAAAAACTACTGCCGCCTTGCTGCAGCGTCAACCGAGTCAGAAACAGCGACAGAGACCGTGGCAGAGGCAGAGGCAGAGACAGTGGCAGAAGCAACAGCAGAGCCTTTAAAAGAAACTACACCCACAGACGACGCAGGTCTTTGGTGCTGTGGTGTGTGGATAGATAAGGAAGCCAGCGATTCCAGATATCGGGGAACTGCTATAACCCATAGGCATTATACACTTAGATAGGAAGAAGCAGCAGCAGAGGCAGCCGAAGAGGCAGAGGCAGCAGTGGTAGAAGCCCCAGCAGCTGTTGCAAGTTCTCAACTTTGGCTTTGCAACCCGAAAGATTGTTGCAAGATCTCCTAAAGATTTCTTAATTATCTTTAAAAGATTGATTATTATAAAAATATTTAAAAAAAAAAACATGAAATATTATAAAAAAAAAAACATCAAAAATATCAAAAATAACAACAAAAGCTTTTTTTTTTTTTTTTTAATTTTAACTTAAAATTTATCGAATATGTTTCGGCTCCGCTCTACCACTTTTTATATTTTTTTTTTTTTTTATAGCCCGACGCAGCTGCTCTATCGCTGCCTTGCTCTCTACCCCCACCCACCCAAGGGGGCGGCTAGCTGCGCCTCCACCTCCCTATCAACCACCCACCCACCCCCCCTAGATACTGATAAGCAGGCAATGACATTTGCCGAAGAAATCTACAAAAGAAACCGCCGAAGAAAGCTGAGCGCCTGGTAGAGGAGCCCCAGCCCTTTGGCCAGCAAAAAGAGGAGTTTATTAGCAAGGATCAGGATTAGCGAGGATCAATAGGAGAGCAAGGATTAGAGAATTTCCAAGCGGGGTTTCCTTTGATTTCTTCCAAAAAGTTGAGAATTCTTTAAAAAGATACCGATTAAAGGATATTCCTAGAGCCCCAGTCCTTTGGCCAGCAAAAGGAGGAGATATCAAGGATTCAAGGAGATTCGAGGATCAGAATCAGAAAGATACAGAAAGACAAGGCATTCCAAGGTAAATAAAGGATATACCTGAAGCCGCAGTCTTTTGGCCAGCAAAAGGAGGAGTTTATTAGCAAGGATCAGGATTAGCGAGGATCAACAGGAAAGCAAGGATCAGAGGATCTCCAAAGAGAGTTTTCCCCTTAACTTAACGAAATAATAGAAATCTAAGATAATCCTTGGATATCCCTGAATATTCCTTAAAATATACAATGTACTTACAAATTCTTTGTCCACTCCCGTTCCTGATCCAGATCCCGGAGCCGAACCATTGGTTGTGCCATTATTGGTGCTCCCGCTGCCGCTGGCCGCCTCGAATAGGGCCGTGGGATCACCGCCGGTGGCCCGGTACTTCTCCACATCGGACAGCAGCCGCTCGAGATATTCCACGTAGAGCGTTTCCTGCTCCAGCTCCTTGCTGAGTTCATGGATCTTGACCTTGTGGCGCTCCAAACTGGCGCGCACATCCTGCTCCCAGGCATCGGAGAGCGAGCTCTGCGGGAAGCGCTCCATCCACAGGCGTTGGAAGTCATCAAAGACGCTCATGGTTGAGAGCGAGGAGGAGCTCCTCCTCCCTAACTGGGTTTGGCTTTCGAAGATTTCTTTGCTATTTCTTCTTAATATTTTCTTCGTTGTCTTTGTTGATGCTTCTTCTGATGGTTCTTCTCAGGATTCTTCTGAGGATTCTTCTGAGGATTCTTCTGACTGCTAAGATTCTAAGACTGCTTCTAAAGATGATAATGATGCTTCTTCGAGATGATGACAAAGAGAGGGCGAGGTTGGCTTTTATGTAACAACAAGCACCAGTTGTGCGTTGTCGCCTTCAGTGCCTAAAAGAGTGCACAAGAGTGTTTGTGTTGAATATAGGCAGCTATATATGTGTGTGTGTCTGTGTGTGTGTGTGTGTGTGTCGGATGTATCTGTATCTGGGAATGTGCCTCAGTGCGTGCGTCACAGCCTTAAACGCGGTGCTCCCTTTTGCATTGAATCAGAGACTCCAGAATACCCTTTGCGTGGGGGCAGTGCAACAACAACAACAAAACAAAAAAAAAAAACTCCAACTTTTTAAAAACTTATTATTTTCAAGCTTAATTTTATGAAAAATTCAAAAAAACTTTCAAAAAAAAATTAAAAATTTGTCTCTTTTAGATACTTAATTTTTTTTCTAGTGTAAAATCACCGATGCAGTTTTTTCACGAGTATGTGTGTGTCTCTGTTTTGATGCTGCTTCTTCTTCTTCAACAGCTTCTCCAGCATCTTCTTCTTCTTCTTCTTGCTCCCCCCCAACTTTGTTGTTTTGTTTTCGGGTTTTTTTCTTCTTCTTCTTCTTCTTCGTCTAAGCCAAGGCCAAAAGTGTTGGCTCCTTTGTTGTTGTTTTCAAGAGGCGCAGACGCAATGAATTTCCGAATTTCCATCCAACTTTTCTCATTTCGTTCGCGGCTATCACAACAAAAGCAAAAACAACGCCAAGAGACACCCGCACACACACACACACACACACACACATGCAAATAATTACTGTTGTTGTTGTTTCTGTAGCTGTTAGTTGTCTTTCATCTTCATCTCCTTCTCCCACTCTTCTTTCACTTTAATCAGTGGGCGTTGCAGCTTCAACCAAAAAAAAAAAAAAAAAAAAAAAAATTAAAAGAAAAGCACTACAAAAAAAAAGAAGAAGCAATTGCCGCCAGCGTCGCTGGTTGTTGTTGTTGTTGTTGCTGTTTTGTCCCTGCCCAAGCACACACACACACACACATATACAGAGATTTACGGAAACACACGGGATGAGGCACAGGTAAGTATCCTTGTATTGGGGTTAACACGAAATTTCACCCGAATTGTTGCACTGTTTGCCTTTCCAATTAGATTGATGGCTTAGAAAAATATTCAATATTTTATTCACACTCTTTGGCACACTCACACACACGAGAACACGCACACCTCGCATTTGCATATGTGCAGCAGCGTTGGCGGTGCAACTGTGTACGTGAAACTCGGCTTAGGTTTGTTGCTTTCTGCGCCTTTTCGTTCACTCACGTTTCATTTTCCGCCACGATTTTCATTCAATGCCGGGCACAAATCGTCTGCCTAACTTTAAGCGGCACTAATCTGCCTAACTTTTAGTCGCACCGCTACACTTTCACATCGAATATCCACATATATCCACTTATATCAGCCGATTACTACAAGTTGGCAGACCGATATTTTTCCAAATATAGTGTGGCGATATTTTTGTGACGCTTACAACTGGCCACACTTTTGCCTCTCTCTTTTCCGAACCGGGTAAGTATTTACGAACCGGTAATGATGGTTTGATTAAGTATAATTATTCTAATAATCAATGTTTTAAATTATTTTGATTTAAGAAAAGCCGCACAACATTTTTAAGTCGAATATTTCATCAAATCCAGCTATCACCAAAACCACAGCGCCATCTATAGGGAATGGTGCTTATTTTGGTATTTCTATGGTATTTTTGGCGCCCATTTGGAAGATTCTAAGCTTTTTGAAATACAAAAATATGTAATTAGGAAAAGAACTCTATTTTGTTTAAAAAATATTGGTATTCTACTCCTTAATCAACACAAAATCTAGATTAAAAGGCTACTTTTTCCACTTATTACCTTTGTCAGACTAAAGTTTAAGCAAACTTCCACAAACTTTAAATCAAAAACATTCTATTTATTTATTAAAATTGCAGCCCCAGAGTAGCGATTCAAATGAACAAAGTCCAGCAGACGCTATTCGTTATCCGGCACATGGTAATAGTCACTGATATTAATTAATATTTTTGTCCACCCAACTATTTTTAGCTCCGAAAAAAAACAGAAAACAGAAAACAGAAAATGGTATTCCACCCAAGATGTCAGATCGGTTTATCGCCACCTGCCGGATAATACCTCGGATACGCTCCGATATATAATTAAGGCTAACTTAATCTGTTTCTTTTGGTCTGTGCCGGCTTCTTAGTCATCTAAGGAAGCTATATACATATATATTTGCTTCAAAACATGACGTCGCAAATCATCCATGGCAGTGGATTCGGATTTGGATACAACGGCGGCCAAGGTTCTTGTCTTATCGGAGTTCTTTCTGGTAGGAAAGATAAGGGATTGGATATAAAGGCCGATCGATGGGGTCCGATGGCCATTTGAACTAGCCGTTGGCACGTCTCGCACCTTTTTTTTTTTTAACCAAAACTCACCTGAGTTTAGTTCCTAATTTAAATTTAGTTCTAAGGATATTGACAGAATCACACCCGAAAATGTTGTAAGTAAATGAAATGAAACTAAAAAGGATAAAGCTATCAGGGGAACCAGAGGGATTTCGTAGATAAAGTTCCTAAATAAAGGCTTAAACTTATCAATTATTTCAAATATTTTGCGATTCAACTGTCAAAAACTAAAAAAAAAGTGACATATTTAGAGCAATATAATATTTTAAAACTCGAAAAGAGCAAACCGGAAATCAAAAAGACCGGAAATCAAAATCATCTGACCAGCCATGTTTTACGCGGAACTGTTCGACGCCTTCGGTGATCTATTAGTCGGGTACGGGAGCAATACACAGCGATGGCAAGTGTCCCGCCCGACCAGCGTCCGCCTCTAACCACTAATCTCTCTCCTCTTGATCTCCGCCAGATGCTGCAAGAAGTATGCCGTCTGCTGGATCATCCTGGTGGTGGCAGCTGTGGGCGTGACCCTTGGATTGGTCTTCGGCCTTCGTGGCAAGACAGAGGAACCGCGACGGATGGGCGCCGTAGCCTCCAATGGAGTTGGCTGCGCCGAGGTCGGTGGCACAATCCTGGACATTGGTGGATCCGCGGCGGACGCAGCCATTGCCACGATGCTCTGCGAGGGTGTGATGCTGCCGCACAGCCTGGGCGTGGGCGGAGGCTTTGTAGCCACCATTTACTCCAAGGAGACGGGCTTTATTGAGACCCTAATTGCCAGGGAAACCGCTCCGGCGGCAGCCACACGGGACATGTTCGTCGACCGGGACATCACCGGAGCTCTGTCGTGCGCCGTGCCCAGCGAGATTTATGGCTACTGGAAGATGCACGACAAGTACGGCCGCCTTCCCTGGAAGCAGCTCTTCCAGCCGACCATCGACCTCTGCCGGAACGGCATTGAGGTGTCCAAGTACCTGGCCGGTGTCCTAGAACGCGAGGAAGAGCGGATCCGCAGCGAGCCCTCCATGGCGGAGATCTTCATCAATCCCAAGACAGATAATGTCTATCGGGTGGGTGAGGTCATGTATCGCCCGATGCTGGCGGAGACCCTGGAAATGGTGGCCGAGGAAGGAGCTGGTGTCATCTACAAAGGCGGCCGCGTGGGCCGGAAGCTGGTGGAGGACATCCAAGCCATGGGCGGCATTGTTACCGAAGAGGATCTCCAGAACTACGAGTGAGTACTTGAATTCCTCCTTCTAATAAATAAGAGACTCAAACTATTGAAATCTTTTAGAGTTCGCTGGGAGCTGCCACTCCATTCCCGGTTCAATGGGGGCTACGAGCTGTTCACCTCGCCCCTGCCCACCAGCGGAGCAGTCCTGACCTTCATGCTGAACGTGATGGAGCCACTGTTCACCACCAATACGGACAAGTACTGGCAGCGGTTGATCGAGACCTTCAAGCATGCCTACGGACATCGCACCAATCTGGGCGACCTCCACTATGAGCCCGATGTTCAGGAGGTGTACGAGAATCTCATTGACCCGGCCTTTGCCGCCCAGGTCAGGACACTGATCAAGGACGATCGCACCTTTGAGAATATGTCGTACTACGGTGCCAACTTCGCCAACGTCGAAGATCACGGCACTGCCCACATTTCTGTGCTGGCCCCGAATGGAGACGCCATTTCGGTGACCAGCACCATCAATAGCCATCTGGGCGGGAAGGTTCGATCACGCCAAACGGGCATCATACTCAACGACGAGATGGATGACTTCAGTACCCCGGGAAAGGTGAATCTCTACGGGATTCCAGCCAGTCCGGCTAACTTCATCAAGCCGGGAAAGAGACCAATGTCCTCCACTTGCCCCAGCATCATCCTGGACCACCACGGGAATGTGAAACTGATTGTGGGCGGAGCTGGGGGCTCCAAGATAACCACCTCAGTGGCCCAGACCATACTGCGCTTCTTCATGCTCAACGAACCCATCGAAAAGGCCGTGAACACGGGACGACTCCACCATCAACTGGCCCCGATGGTCGTGGACGTGGAGCCGGATGTGCCCAAGCACACGATTGCCTATCTGCGAAAAATCGGACACGATGTCCGGTATCTGGAGCAGGAGAAGGCCTACTCCGCCCAGACGGCGATAGCCATGCTGGGCAACGAACCGCATCCTGTCTGCGACAGACGGCGACTGGGCAGTGCCGTGGTCGTTGAGCCGGACAAGCTGGACTGAGGCTATTGATGCCTCAATATTTGTTTTTCGTTTAAGAGGGATCTCCTATAGGTGTTAGAAACATAATCGTTTTGTTACTGCCAACTGTTACTTTTTACCAACTATTAAATTTTTGTTAACACTTGAAATGGTTTGGGAGCTCTGGAAGACTCTTTGGAGGGGAATCAACGAACGAAAATCATAGATAAATGGTCTAAAGAATAGATGTGGCTATAAAAGATGTTCTCTGCTCTGTTTTTTGAAAAGTTTCTTTCAATTTAAACCCAATGCCAGACTGCATCGTTTTCAAAACAAATTTTAAAAATAAATATTATTTTCAGGGACTGTAGATGGTCCCTGATATTGTTTAATATTTATAAAATAAATCCTCTTCTTTTATCATCTCGCTGCTAGCTTTATCAGAGAAAGATTTAGATTTGTTTTCATTTCGAATAAATAGAATTACACGAAAACCCAGCTGGGTTAATGTAAGAGACCCTCCTCAAGGCCGACGAAAGTTCATAGGCCCCGCGCCTGTAGAAGAGGGTCTTCAACCCGATCCATATATGTACTTAGTACATTGTAAATCGGGGAAAGCGATTTGCAATTCCTATCAGGGAACCGAGATCGAGACAAACACAAAAGTTAATTGAATTCCGTCAGTTTGGATTTATAGATAGCAAAAATAGATGTTTACAGATGCCCTTTAAAGGCACACACGCACCTTAAATATAAACATATATATCATATATGGTATCATATATATATATACTATATCTACCATATATATGTTTATATATAATCGTATAAATAACCAACCAGAGACTGGTATGGGGAATACTTATAAACTAGGCTAGGTCACTCAAAACGTATAAAATATCTGCAAATTTATAACTCGACAGGCACAGCTCCTGATTCAGCATCGCTCGACCTTCCGCATCGCCCGACCGACCGATTAGATTACGGTGAGGGCGAGGCAAAAGGTCATACACTTGGATCCAACTTTGGATTTACGGATTTGAGATTTACAGTCTAATCTTCGTCGTCGTCGTCGTCGTCGATGCGCTTGCTCCGCTTCTTGGCTATTTTGCGTTTCTTGTGCATCGCCTCCATGCGCATGTCCTCCAGGTCCTCTTGCATGCCTAAAAGATATTCAATTCGGGTATCAGTCTGCATCTTTAGCTTCAAGAAAAAGCCAAGGACTTACCCAACTTCTTACTGATAAACTCCTCGCGTTGCATTTGCGCGTAACTGGACTCCATGCCGCGGTCGTCGTCGTCCACGTCGCGGTATCGCCGCTTATCATAGCCAAAAATGTCGCGAATGTGCGAGGATATATCCTCTTCGCAGCCCCCGTCGTCGATGAAGTCGTCCAACTCGGAGTCGTACTCGGAATCGTCATCACAAATGCGTCCTGCAAGTTGTAAGGATAACGTGTAAGAATAAAATCAAATAATTAGGTAAGTTAGCGGCGACGTTTACTTTTATTGCTGAGCTGTTCGTGAGGTCTTTTCCTGCCCTTGACATCCGCTGGGGGGAATGGCCTGCCTCCCGATTTCTGGACATCCGCCGGCGGGAATGGCCTGCCACCCGATCTCTGGACATCCGCCGGCGGAAACTGGCGCGTCTTGGCGGGAGGCGCTGCTCCTGCCGGACGATCCCGCGGTGGAAATTCGCGCACAGCCCCGTTCTTGATGGCCGCTGCATAGGGATTCTTTGACAGTGGCGGTTCCTTGGAGCCAGCTGAGATGGGTTTCCCCGCCGATCCGGCTCCTGGTTTGGAGGAAATGGAAGCTGACTTAGCATTGTTACTGGCAGGTTTTGTACTTGAGGTGGGATTGCGAGTGGAGTTGGAATTTAAAGTGGAGGAGCTGACGGAGTTGACCGAAGTTGCCGCCGTAGGACGTTTGAGGTTTTCATTTGGCGTAGACTTTGCTTTGGCATCGTTTGGCTGCGCTGATGGCTTGGCTTGGTTGAGCTTTGGTATGCGTCCGTTGGGCTCCATGCGATTGGGTGGCGCCTTGGCCGCAGCATCCCTAGCCTTTTGATCACTCTCCCGCATCTTGTCGCGCTGGGCCCGCTGCTCCTTCTGGCGCTGACGCTCCTCCAGCTCCCGCTTCTCCCTGGCGGACAGCAGGCGCTCCGGTTCCTTCTTCTCGGGCTGAGCAAAGACCACGGGCTCATGCTGTTTCTTCTCGGCCAGCCGGAGTAGTGCCTGGAAGTCCATGGGCGGCGGCTGCTGGGGGCGTTTGATCTTTGCCCGGCGCTGCTCCTCCTCCTGCCGCTTCTTGCGCTCCTCCTCTCTCTTCTCGGCATCCGGATCGTACAGGGTCTTGCTGGTGCTGTAGGATCGAGCCACGGTGGGATCCTTGGAGGACTTCGACGCCGATGTAGAGCTGCCACTGGTACTGCCACTACCACTGGCGCTACTTCGCATCCTAGTATGAGTCTTGGCATCCTCGCGTTCCTTCGTAATGGCCGCTTTGACTCTCTCCTTGGTGCCCGAGAGATCTCGCAAGGATTGCGGCCTGCTAGGCGCAAAGCCCTTCTCCTCCTGGACATCGCGCACCTTCTCAATGTACTTCTCATAGAAGGCATTGGCCTCGTTGGAGACATACCCGTAATCATCGCCCTGCCCCTCGCCAGCCTCGTGCCCGTCGATTCCATCGCCGGCTTTGGCATCCTCCAGCACCGATTTGTTCGCCGACTTGGTTACCTTGAGCATTTTACGTATCTTGTTCTTGGACTTCTCATCCCGCTTGGCCAGCAGCTCCGCCAGCTTCTGGCGTTCCTCGCGCTTCTTTTCCGCCTCCTCGGCCTCCCGCTTCTTCAGGAACTTCTGGATATTGTTGGACAGCTGCTTGCTCTCCTTGCTCTCCTTCTTGGGCGGCGCATACTTGGTGCTGTAGAATTTACCCTGACGAGGCGGAAACATAACGATTCAATAATTTGTTTATTTTTTTTAACCATTTCTCTCATGAGATCGGATCTGTCATCGGATTACTCTTTCAATATACACATGTATGGAATTCTAAACCGAATCGGATGGCCCTACACACGGTCTACACGGAAGATACGTTTCAATTATTTAAATGACAACTGCAAGCGAATTAAACAAAATTTGACTCCGAGCGAAGTTTGTTTTTGTTTCGTTGATTGGAGACAACGGTGGACGGCAGGGGGTGTACCATATGCTCTCGCTGAAAGTGAATCAACAGTGCCAGCAGGTAGGTAGATCACCCAGTCCGTCGTTCGTCGTCCCACAAAATGTTGACAAATCTGACCCACAAATGAGAAGTGATAAATCTGGCATACGCGATGTTATCCATACCTCGTCTTTGGGGGCTGCATCGTTGTTCTTCTTGGCGTAGTGCAACAGCGCCCCGAAATCCATGCTCCTTCAGTGATTCGGGGTCCCCGGATTCTACTCAAATATTTTCTTGCTTTTTTTTAAAAAACAAACGCGTTGAAATTCCGTCACAAAAACTTGAAACGTAACTTGACTGGACCCGAAAATTAGAAAGACTGTGAGAGCTGTGTGACCGTCTCGCCCAGGTAGAAAATCTCCCAGGCGGACCACAGTTCACATTCAGTATTTATTTCAGTATCGACTGTTTTAATACTAATACTAGATCTACCGATACTTTCATTGGACGACATGGTCACACTGCCCTTCCTGTTCCTCGGTTGTCGCACGGAATTTTGTTGATATACGCGAAAACTGTATTAAACACATGCCAAGCGGCCACCTGGTTAGCCATGCCCACAGATCCTGAGCCAACAGACAGCCAGTGCGGCAAGTGCGGTAAATCCAGTGCCCCGAATCAACCGAATCCGGCCAAGGAATCGACCGAAACTGGAGACGAAACTGCTCCTGAGGCATCGGCTGTCCCCGCAGCTCCCGCCTGTCAGTGCAAGGAGGAAGATATTCCGTCGGAGGTTGTGCTAATGGATATCGACAATGATCTGACCACCAATGAACAGATGCCCACCATAGACGAGTTGGAGCAGCCAAAGCCAAAGGCCAAGCCTAAAAAGGAACTCAAGGAGGAACCCGCGGCAAAGGAGGAGCCCGTGGTCAAAGAGGAAAAGGTGGAAGAGACAGAGGACAAGAAACCAGCAATTGAGGACCAGCAGCTCAAGCCACCGGCCACTACGCCAGCCGTTAATGTCGAAGAAGACGAGAAACCCGGCACCGAAATCAGCAACAGCAAGGTTAAGCAGGAGGATCTGCCTCCGAGCTCGCCCGAAGCACCTCCCACACCTATACGCACGGGAAAGGTCACCAGGAGCAGCTTGAACGGCAACGCCAACCAAGGAGGCGCTCGCACTCCCACAATTATAAAGCGATTGCGGAAGAGCACGCGTTTCAAAGCCAAACAAACCGGTGCCAGGGGTAATGCCGCTGGGAATGCTGGCCACGCCAATGGCCATAACAGTGGTCCGAATGGGGCGGCGGGAACTTCTACTCTCCATCTCTCGGGAGCCGGAAACCATCCCAGTAACTCGAATAAGCACGGAAAGTCTGGAACAGGCGGACCGGGAGCGGCGGCTGGTGCCCGGAATCGTCGCACTCTGTTCAAGAGACCCGCACAGAAGACACCCAAGGTCCAGGCCTGCACCAAGTTCGTGAAGAGCGTCTTCTACAAGGGAAGCTACATGCAGATCGGCGATATTGTTAGCATCGTGGACGGGGAACAGAACCTGTACTACGCCCAGATCCGGGGTCTCCTGGTGGATGCGTATTGCGAAAAGTCTGCCTTTCTCACTTGGCTGATACCCACCCAGGATAGTCCAGATCCCCAAGAGGGATTCGATCCGGCCACCTACCTAATCGGTATGTTTTCTTTTTGCAATCATAAGTTCCTATTCCTAGCTAATTAATTAAATCTTGTTTAAGGTCCTGACGAGGAGCTCTCGAGGAAACTGTGCTATCTCGAATTCGTAATGCATGCGCCCAGTAACTACTACTACGACCGGAGTACTCCGTTCCCGTTGCCGGACGTGGAGGAGTACACGGCCCAGCGATCGGGGGGATATATCTGGACGCGTCTGCCTGTTGTGAAAAGGGAAAAGGAGAAGGAGCGATCCGGACACAAGACTGGCGGAGGGGCATCCTAGCAGGAAGCTTCCGGGAAAAAGAAAAAGTCCAGAGCAGAGAGTCGGGAGTCGGGAGCTGAATTTAAATAATCTAACTTAAGTAAAAAGTTTATAAGAGTGTGAAATGAATACGGTTTTATTTATTTAAAAAATAGATTTTTGAAGATTTAACTATCTATTAATATTAAAGTGAAAATATATATGTGCTACTTTTAAATTGAATCGAAAGTCTTTTCTTTGGAATAAATATACTTGAAAGCTCGATTAAAATACTTTATAAAGCTAATGTAATACCGAAAAACAATAGGACCAGCTGTGACAGGGAATTATACTGTTCCAAACGCACGGTCACACTAGACGACACAGACTGGCACATCGGCGAAAATCGGAATTTATTTGCAAATAAGCTAAAACTCTGCGAAAGCATTCGCATTTACGTTGGCCGCATCGAAAAACAACGACGCAGACACTATGGAGGTCGATGAGGAAGAATTCGAGGTCCCTTCCAGCAGCAGCAAGGGCGAGAAGAAGCGCTTCGAAGTCAAGAAGGTGAGTTAACTCGGCGACGAGGAGTCAGCATTTCTGGCGGTCATGGCCAGGCCTTTGTTAATTTTCCAACTTTCTCGTTTCAATTTCCTCGAAAACATAGTGGAACGCTGTGGCTCTATGGGCCTGGGGTGAGTAACCAAACAATTTCCGCAATTGTGACTAAAAAACTAATACCTTTTCACTATCTCTTCTCGCAGACATCGTGGTTGACAATTGCGCCATTTGCCGCAACCACATCATGGACTTGTGCATCGAGTGCCAGGCGAACCAGGCATCGGCCACCAGCGAGGAGTGCACTGTGGCCTGGGGCGTCTGCAACCACGCCTTCCACTTCCACTGCATCTCCCGCTGGCTGAAGACGCGTCAGGTCTGTCCGCTGGACAATCGCGAATGGGACTTCCAGAAGTACGGCCACTAATCCCGCCCAGAGAGCGAGACAACTCAAAAGAGCCGGAGTATACCTACTTAGTTCTTAAGCGATGTATCTATCCCCTTTCACAGGACAGAGCCCTCGTATTCCCGGGGGCTCCTTGACCTTTTTTTCTCCCCCCCCTTAAGAAACAAACCCATTTTTGTAACGAAACTCAAACTGAATAAAGCAGACGATGAAGCTGGTGACAGAGAGTTCAGACAGAGTTTTCTTGGGCAGAAGAAACAGAGACTAGATGCTCTTATAATTCTCCTATCAAAATTATAATTAAATGGGAAATGAAAAGCATTTTGTTTCCGGGAAATCCTTTGTTCAATAAGTGTGTCCATGCATTTATGGAATTCAGCTTAAAAACAAAAGCATAAACGTGTTTGGTGCAGAAATTATTACACATATTTAAGACTCCCAACCAAAGCAAATGCAAATGCAAATAATAATTAAAATCAGTAATAAATGCCATGCATTTTTGTAAAAACTAAATTTCTTTTTTTAGTTTATTATGAATGTTAGCGGCGGCGACGGTGGCGGCTGCTCTAATCGGTAATTGTTTTTGTTGTGGCTTAAAAAATAATACACAGTAGTTACACATATGAATAAAGTATATAATATAGATAGTATATAATATATCGAATATATGATTAATGTTTAAATATACATAATAATTAATGTATGCTAATAACTAAACTTATGCCATACAAAATTATAATCGCTTCGTTTACAAAAAAAAAAATTATCAAACAGAATCAAATATTAATATTATCGTTTGTAGGGTGGTAAAAAATCAATATAAAAAATAAAATCGAATCTATTTAAAGCCAAATATACATTCTGTGGTGCGTGTGTGTGTTCGTTGTTTTTTTTAATGTTTTTGTTTAGTTTTTAGTTTGGATTTATCCGGAAACGCAAAAGATAACAACAGCATGATAAGCAGGATAATGAGCAGGATTACAAAGGTGATGGGTGGGTGGTTTCTGAACTGTGAACTCTGAACTTTGAATCGGAAAGGAAATGAAATTATTTCGGCCACTTGCCAATCCTGCATCCCAATTTCTCAGTTCGGCTTTAATCAATATTATATTTTTTTATTTTATTCTCAAGTTGAATCTTTACTTTCGTTTTTCTTTATAATTTATAATTTTTCCAATTTCTTTTGTTTTCTTTTTTTTATGTACATTTATGTGACATTTTTTGGTTTTCTAAGTTTTCTTTTTCGCATGTTTCCCCTTGTATTTTGTAACTTTTGTTTTCAATTTTTTATATGTATATAATATATATATATATATATTTGAATTTGTTGTTTTTGTTGTGTATATATATATATATATATAGAATTACTTAATTGAGTGGCTTATATATTGCTGTTCTGGTTTCTGGTTGTTGTTGCTGCTGCTGCTGCACTATTGGTTTGTTGGCTCATTTGGGATTTTCTAAAGTATCCTTTATATTATATATATATATATATATTCCTTATTTGTTTTCCTTGCTTTTGTTGGTTTTGTTGTTTCTATATATTTATAAGGTTTACGAAGTTAACGTTAGTTTTAAGGCGTCTAAAACCGCGGCTAATTGCGTTCTGTCTCTGTGTGCATTATCCTTTCTGATTAGCTCTGCTTTGCTTTCTTTCCTTTCTTTGCTCCTTTTCATCCTTTTTATATTATTTTTACGTTAATTAATTAATTTGTTAGTTAAATGGCTTTCGGATTTTCCTTGGCTCTTCATGTCCTTGTCGAATTTGTCGGATTTTCAACTGTATATGATTTGAATGCGATTTAATTCTATTCTTAGCTTTTTAACTATCAAATTGTTGCCGCTGCTGTTGTTGCTGCCGCTGCTCCTTTGAATGCTGTTGTTGTTGATGCTGTTATCCTTGCTGTGTTCCTTGTGGTTACTGTTGTTGTGGCTGTTCTTGCAGCTGCTCTTCTGCACTATTTCCTCATCCCTTTTCCTACATTTATGCTTTAAATTTCCATCTGCAAAAAGAAAGCACAAAGCACACAACACACAGCACACAGCCACACAAAGTTTTCAAAACCCGAACATGCACGAACATGTACGCGCACGCCACGCACACGCACAGGCACAGGCACAGGCACAGGCACGCACACGCCAGTAACACAAAAGGGCAAAAAGGGAGAAAGGAGAAAGAGAAATAGAAATAGAAATAGAGAACAAAGAGAAATAGAAGAAAGCAAAATAGAAAGTTATAATTCAGGTATATCCAAATTTTGCCTGTTCTAGCTTTTGGTTTTTGCTTTTTGGCTGAATAAAAATGTATATTAATGTAAATTAATAAAAATCAAAAAAAAAAAAAAAACTAACTCGGATGACAGGATCTACTTGGACTTGGACTTGGGACTTGATGGATGATGATGCTAGATGGTAGATGGTAGATTTAAGTTCTAAGGCTAAGTCTATATGGGGCGGGGGGGTGGTGGTCACTATTAGGATTGCAGGCAGGATCGGCGGCAGCAGCAGAGGCAACGACGCCAGCAGCGCAACAATTCTCCTTAGTCTCCTCCTTCTTCTCCCCTTCTCATTCACTTTCCTCATATTCTGCTTCACCGTTTCCGGTTCCGGTTCCGGTTCCGGTTCGTTCTCCGTCTTTTGCACCCCCGTATCCGTCGTATCCGCCGCTTCCTCCTCCTCCTCCTCCTCCTCCTCCTCCTCCTCGGTTATCCGATTCCTTACTCCTCCTCTCTTGGCAATGGCAGCTGAGCTTAGTCAATTTGCTTGGAGATCAGTCGTTGGTTATTTCTGGCCATGATGGTTATGATGATGATGCGATGCCGACGTGGATGTGGCCACCACTCCTCCGCCGCCGCTGCTGCTTCCTCCTCCTCCGCCTCCTCCTCCTGGGTTGGACTTCACTTGCTGTGGCTGCTGTCCCGCCGGCTGGGCGTTCTGCTGGAGATTTGCAAAGCTAGTGGGCGCTAGGAGAGCACAGGTGCCAAAGGTGTGCTTGGGCATGCTAAGGAATCCACCACTAGTGCTCCCACCTCCACCTGCTCCACCTCCTCCAGCTCCCGAGCCCACTCCCGAGCTCGATCCACTGCTGCTGCTCACTATGGCCTGTCCCTGGCCCGGACTGCCAAACTTGCCCAGCTGGTAGTAGTTCATCCCGTAGGAGTCCTCCGCACGTTGCTTTCCATTCGGAAAGTAAATGGTGCTGCTGGTGGTGGATGTGCAGGCGGATTGGAAGGAGCTGCTCGTGGTGGAGGATGGAGACTGAGCACTGCCGGAAGCAACAGTCGCCGCTGCACCGCTGGAAGACTCCACGGGCTCTACGGACGACGACGAGGACGAGGAGGAGGTGGTGCTGCTGGTGTTGACCGTCAAGCTGGTGCTGCTGGCATACGAGGCATTGAAGGACTCGTCGCTGGCACTCACTCCTCCAGCACCGCCACTGCTGTTGAGCTCATCCACGCCGCTGCTGGCTCCTGCTGTCCCGCCCGGTCCCTCGGCTGTCGGTGGAATGTCTATGGTGTGGGATTCGTTGCCGAAGATCAGGCGGAGTCGCTTCTTCTGGGGCGTACCGTATACGCTGCTGCTGCTGGGAGCCGGCGATCTCCTTTGGCTGCTCCGGCTCCGGCTACGTTGCTTCTTCCTCTGCTTCTTGGAATAGCTTGTGCCCAGCTTCTCCTCCTCTGGCGGTTGGTGTTCGTCTGGCTCATCCACCTTCTGCTCCTCATCCGGAAGTTCTTCATCTTCATCTTCATCCTCCTCCTCCTCTTCGTCTTCGTCCTCCTCCTCTTCTTCGTCGTCATCATCATCGTTTCCATGCTCCGAGATGCCCTCCATGCGCAGGATCTCATACTCGATACCATTCCCGATGCTGGAGCTGCTGCTGTTCGCATTCAACGCAGCCTTATCCGATCCGGATCCATGTAGCGACGACAGTCCTCCGGCATTACGTCCCGATCCGTGGCTCCCATTGTGGCGGCCAGCATGGCGATCGTTGCTCAGGCTCGTTCCCAGCTCAATGACCTCGTCCAGGATGGGAGAACGCTTCATGCGAAGGGTGAGCTTCAACCGGCGCTCCGGTGTCTTCAGAAGGGGCTCCACGGTACTGTTGCTGATGATGCTGCTGGAGGAGGCCTCCACGGTGCTGCTGCTCGTGCTGCTGGTGCTCGCTGGCTGTGATCTCTTGCGGGGATTAATGCTGGTTAAGGATGTTAGCGAGCCGGGTGCTACTCCCAGAGCATCGCAGTGAATGCTTTGCGCCGCTGCCAAAGCTGCTGCACGACGACTCCTTTTCTGCTTAACCGGAGAAGCTCCGGTGTCCGCCTGCTCTTGCTGCAGCTGTTGATCCTTGGCGCCCGATTCGAAGCTGGCCAGTAGATTCTTTTTGTAGGCGGGACTGTGGCTGCGACTGCGACGCGTTGCCTGCTGCTGCTGCTGCTGCTGTTGCTGCTGCTGCTGTTGCTGCTGCTGATGCTGCTGATCTGAGGATGAGGATGTGGACGAGGCCTCACTTGGTGCTGGCTTCTTTGATTTAACACTAAGTCTACCGCTAAGATTAGAATTATGATTAATTCTACTGCTATTATTACTATTATGGTTATTACAATTTGTAATCGTTGCTGCTGATGCGGATGCTGTTGCGAATGCTGTTGCGGATGCTGTTGCGGATGCTGCTGCTGATGTGGTTCCTATGTTATTGTTATGGGCAGTGGCTAATCTGGCAACCAATCCTCCTCCCACGCCTCCGGATCTTCCTGCACTGTTTCGCGTCACACGCTTCTCCTGCTGCTGCTGCTGCTGCTGTTGTGGCGGTTGCTTCTCCGTTATTGTTTTCTCGTTCGCCAGGATAAAGACCTTCACTGGCAGCTGCTGCTCCGGTATCTCCCGTTCCCTGTCGCTGCTCTCACCATCCGTAAGCTTCTCCTTCTGACGCTCGCTGCGTCTCAGTTGGCGCTTCTCCCGCTGCTGCTGTTGTTGTTGCATGGCTGCCGCCGCAATGGCCATCTGGGCCGGCTTGCATCGGGGCATCAGCACCACCGGCGCCTTAGTGGGCAGCGGTGTGATGGGACCGGTGATCATTACCTCGTCCGTGGAGGTGGTGGAGATACTGCTGCTGGTGCTGTTCACGCGCATCGATTTGCGCAAGCCATTCGCTTCGGAGCCAGCTCCGCCGGCTGCTGCAGTCCCTGTTCCGCCTCCCACTACTGTTCCTGTTCCTCCTCCTGGCTTCTGCATGGCCTGCACGGCGGCTGTGGCTTCGGCTCCGGTACTGGCATGCTGGCCATGGTTGTGGTGGTGGTGATGATGATGATGGTGGTGGTGGTGGAAGTGGTGCTGGTGCTGATGCTGATGGTGGTGCTGCTGCTGATACGCTGCATTTGCCATGATCATCTCGGCGTCGTACTTGGTCATTCCCTTCTGGCGCAGCTCCTTCATCGTCAATGGCGAAACCACCACGTTGGGCAGCTTCTTTTCCAGCATCGAAACGGCAGCAGTGGCTTCTTTGCCGACTACCGGGGCAGCTGCTCCCGATCCCGCTCCCGCTCCCGCTCCCCCAGCTGCCGGTGTAGCTCCTCCCGCTGCTCCGGCTCCAGCGCTAGCGGTTCCTCCACTGCCAGCAGCCACAACTCCATTGGAACTGCTCTCGCTCGCTGTTGTGGAATCGTTTGTGTTGCTGTTACTGTTCGAGGTGCTGTTGGTCGAGTTGGCGCGGCTCTTGATGCGATTAATCCGATTGTCCGTCTCGCGGAGCCGGTAACCAGTGCCACCAGTGGCCAGTCCCAGGCCAGAGCTAAGGCCGAGCATCAGGCCGTCTTCTTTGCCGGCAAAGGCGCCCGTGCCCCTTCGTTCGCAGGTTTCGCATTCGCAGTAGCGATTCGAGTCGCCGAAAAAGTCCTCGCCGTAGAAGCAGGTGATCTCCTCGCCCACCTCGATGTCTCGCAGCACCTTAACGCAGGCCGTGTCCCGTCCGGTGGCCAGAAACTTGCAGTTGGCACGGCAATCGTGATTAATGTAGGCAGCCGGACCTAACCAGAGTTGGGCACAGTTTTTCCGGCAGCTATACATCACCGAGAAGTCATTCTTTCCCGAATGCAGCAGCGCTGCCTCCTCCGCCTCCGTCAGCTCAGCGATGCAACCCACCAGACATTCTATCTTGTCGTTCTTCGACCAGCGTTTCGTCGAACTAATCTTGGCGCCGCGCTGCTCCTCCAGCGAGTACCGATAGCAGGCCTCGATCGCAAAGCCACTGTCCTTGTCGAAGACGCGCAGGTAGCGTACGATCTAGAAAAAAATTCAAGAGTAATTTATGTTCTTTAGAGGGTTCTTTCTACATTATTTAAATCTAGAATCTAGATCTTAACCTACATGATCGTGCAGCCGTTTGTTGGCATTCTTGTTCTTGTTCTTGAGATGGCGGGGTATCCAGGGACCATCGATAATCCGCCGGATGGCCACAGCGTAGTTCTGCGTGTGTATAAACTCGTCCACAATGGCCTTCAGCTGCTGCGTGTCCACCTTCGGCGGCCGGAAGCGTATGTTCATCTTGTGGGTCTGGAAACCCAGGTGCGGATCGAGTATCAGCGACGTGGCCAGGTCGTCGTTCTCCGAGAGTTCCCGCGGCGACATTCCGGTGGACTGGGATAGTCTGCTGACGGCGCTGCCGTTGCACCCATTGAGTCCACTGACCACCGCTCCTGATGCTCCTCCCGTGGATGCCGGGCCGCTGCCATTTGTCTGGGCGTGGCTGTTGGTGCTGCTACCCTGGTGGTTCGACTGCTGCTGCTGCTGCTGGTAGTGGCCTGGATGGTGATGGCTCTGCGCCTGGTGGCTCGCCGCATGTTGGCTCGCCGCATGCTGCGACTGTTGCTGCGCGGATGATGTTGGTGCTGGTGGTGGGACATGACCTTTTGGGACATTGACGACAACAAAGCCGCAGCCGCCGACGCCGACGCCGACGCAGTCTGCGAGGATGTCGTCGACGTGCTCGACGAGGTGGCTAGTGAAGACGTTGCGCTGGTGGTGCTGCTGGCGGTGGAGCCTCCGTTGGAGCTGCTGGAGCTGTTGTTGCTTGTAAATCTGCTGCCAGTTTCACCGCGCCGCGTATGGTTCGAGCCGACGACCATTCTGCAAAACAGTCTGCAAAGCATATGAAGGTAAGTCTTCGTTGTGATTCAAACAAAGAAATTTAAATCTTTTTTTCCGGCAAGCATCAGCTGTTTCCGAATTCAAACGCTTCGCCGATCTGGCAGCACTGTCACCCTATCGTTACACGATTCAGAGCGAGATGGCTACACAGCGCATATGTTTTTCAGGACTAGGACAAGTGCAAACTATTTGCAGCACTCACACCGACACACAGACTCGCGCTCTCTCTGTCTTTCTTGGGTCAAATCTAGATTTACAGTAATTAAACTCCACAAAAGGGGTGGGTAGGTGCCGATAACGAACAGCTGATTTTTTTTTTTCACAAATAATCTATACTTTCATTCATCTTAGAATAAATTCTCATCTTTTTTGGGTAAACAAAATAAATTTGTATTTTTTTTTTTTGTCATACATACGGCTCTGCTCAAGGGCGAAAAGAAAGAGCTGTAACTGGGGTCGTCGTTCGCTCTCGTTCTGGCGCTCTCCTCTCTATCGCTCGCCCTCCAGGCGTATAAGGCGTACACACACGCAAAAAAAAAATCAATTAACTTGGCAAGCACATGTGTAACAAAAACCCGTATCGATCCACGACATGCGAATGCAGAATCATATTTTTTTCACCGATATTCATATTTAATTCACAGAACCGCAAAACGAACGGCACACAAAAGTCTCAAACATTGCTCATGTTTTCCTAACTTTATGCATAGGAAACGCAACAAATTTGATTATCGATTCGAATGCGCAGCGATCCGTAATTTGCAATTTTGCATATCCCTTTCGAATTCGCGAGAAGCTGCGCGGCGTGGCGGCGTACAACGATGTAACTGGCGTGACTGGCAACGAACGGCAAGGCAAACGCATCGAGTTATCGACGCCGACTATTTCTATGGCCTTTTCCGCGGCTGCCGCTGCCACCAGCCAGCCAGAATCTGTTTTGTGTACATTTGTCTGGACGAGGTAACAAGAGTCATGCCGTAAAACGAGACCGAGACATAAACATCAAGCCACGCATGGAAACACGGATGGAAATTAAGTTTTGTTGCTGCCCGAAATTGTTCTGAATGGGTTCGATTGCAAATTGCTCTCAGCTGTTTACAACACACACACACACACACACACAGATATATATATATATATATTAACACCGCACATATACAGGCAAAAGAGCAGCAGCGTATGCGCAATGAGTGACATAAAAAAGGGTTGCCAAGTCTCAGGACAATATCTACATTCGTATGTTCTTTTTTTTTTAGATAAACTGTTTCATGCTTATGTAGTTAACGGGAGAGACTAAATAGTGTTTCATTGTTTTTAATTATAAGCAGGTTAGCTACCATCATTGGAATGGCAGCCAACCCTAACAATGGTCGTTACAAGGGAACGAAAATGGCGGCGCCTCTTACACATGCACACACACACGTAGAACAAACACGCAGACGCGAACGGAAACACGCTTACACTCACACTCCTAAATGTTTATACTTTTTCTGGTTTTGTTGTAAACATTTACCTTAAATGAATTATTCACTAAGGCGCTACTGGCTCGGTTCGGCTCGGCTCCGTTCTGCTCTGCTCTTGCTCTGCGCTGCTCCGCTCCTCCTCCTCCACATCCACCTACCCCAGCAATCGGTCGCGATGCTTTGTCTGGTCGCTCTCGGTGTGTGTGTGTGCGTCTTTTTCTGCGTTTTGTTGGGGAGACCGAGACGGAGACATACACACACGCGCAGACACTTACGAGCTTGTTTTCGGCTGGGGCTGGATCCAACAAAATATATCACAGAGGGCTGGTGGTGGAGTCGTCGTTGCTGTTTTTGCTCTAGCTGCTGCTGCTGCTGCTGCTTCGGGCGACTCCTTTTCCGTGCCAAATCATTTTAACGCCTTTGTTCCCAAAACACCCAAGCGCCGCCGTCCATGGCGCCCTCTCTATGTGTCGCGTCTCTTTCTCTCTCTCCAGGCAGCCCCCACTGCTCCACTCGAGTGCTCCACACCAATCTTCGCTAGAAGCTGCACGCACACATACACCTTTGCGGATACATATATTCCTCGGCAACGTATACGTGCGCTTGATGTCTGTATGTATGCCTTCTTTTCTTCGCTTCTTCGCCTCGCTTTAACTTTTCGATTCTGCTGTTTCGCGTCTACCGAATATCTCGAAGACGTCTCTTGTGCGCGGCCAGCCTGTGGAAGTCTGCATTTGCGGTTGGGTGGCTGGTGCGCGGCTTTAATTAACAAGAACTTGTCGTTTTTTCGCGTTATAATTTTCCGCGATATCCGATTTTCCGAATTAGAGATGTTGAAAATATAGATTTATATCGACATGTCGATGTTTGTCCTACACGAGTACCAGCTTTTTGACTTTTTCAACACTGTTTTTCGATAAGAAAAAATACTGCTTAGAGATGGTAGTTATGTTGTATTTTAAACTCCCATCTCAAATAAGAATAACAACAACAATAATTGCCCAGCGGAATGTCGTCGACGTTCCGAAACTAAATTCAAATCAAATAATGAGCCACGGACATTGCCCATTTTAGCGCGGGAGTCTGGTGGTCTAGGGCTGTGAGCTAGGGATCGAGTCGCGGTTTCGTATTGACTGGAATTGTCATTGTCCGCCGATGAATAAGTGCTCCCCGTCCGTGTGCTCGGGGCGTGTCTGTGTGTGCGTGAGAAAAACACCCACCTTGAACGTTAAAAAACTGAAAAACAAACAAACAAGCGGCCAGGTTACGTCTACGGTTACGGGCTACGGGGCTACGCTTACCTCCAACTATCAGGCCTCCAAGAGCAGGGTCAGCCGGGCCTGCACCTGCAACTAGGAAAAGAAGCCCTCGAACGCAGCCCTCGAACCACGAACTGTAAACCGCGACCCATCCGGGGAAATAATAATAATAATCGTTGGGTGAGCGCGCTAACTATAAATAGAAAAGCCAGCAGTAGCAGAAACAGAAACAGAAACAGTGCCAGTTCCATATATATATATATTGTATATCCATATCGACGCAGAAGAGGAGGAAAACCGACAGTATTAGTCCTCATTCCGAGATTAGGTGTTAAGGAGACGCGTTGGGACAAACCAAGAGACCCGCACATAACATATCGGCCTGGACATGGAGCTAGTGGGCGATACCATAAGCAACGGATCAGCCACGGATCAGCCGCCAGCCCCGAACAAAACGACGCTGAGCAGCGTTGTGAAGCAGCGTTTCAAAAAAGATGAAAACATACTCTACGTAAGCAATTGTCACGTTCTCAGGAAACCCCAATTATTTCCCTTAATTTTGTATACGTTGGTCATTGGTTATTATCGGATGTTTGCATTGTGGGCTCGTTATCTGCCTTGACGTCCAAGGACCACACCAAAATAAATACAAAACTGTCCCTTTCTGTAGCATGTTCTGTCTTTCAAAGACTTCCTCTGATAGCGACACAGTGAAGCCCGTCTAATCAGAATTGAATCTCTTTTCTTGCTGCAGATATTCGAGGCGTACCAGCTGCGGGATCGCGAAGATGCCTGCCGGCTGCTGGTGTTGGTCTCCTCCGAGTCCGGAGGCACATACGCCATCATCGCATTCTCGTGTCTGCGCTCGCCCATCACCTCCGTCAACGAGCTGGTCATCAGCAAGGTGTTTGCCATCGATGAGCTCTTCAAGATGCGGCAAGGTAAGACGGACTCTATTCTAATATTGCAATCATTGACTGTTTGCTCATAGATAGCGACAGCGAGCTTAATGATTGGCAAATATTTGTGGCATTTAATTGATATTTAAACTCGATATTTATTGTTGACAGATGCCAAGAGCTCGATAGCTGCGCTGCAGTTCGATCTATTTACCGGCGAGGAGGGCCCCACCAAGTACTACTACTACCACTCGGAGATAGCCAGCTTCGAGGAGTTCTACGCCAAGGTGGTCAACTGTCAGACCCTAATAGCGGCCAACCATCTGGACTCGGTGCTGAACTTTCGGTGGTTGAATGATTACCGCCAGATCGGGGAAGTGAAGCAGGAGCTGAAGAAAAGGGAAAGCGAGTACATGATCTACCAGGACACCAGGTGGGGTTGTCTAACTTTCTTTTTTTTAGAGTTTCTAAATACTAAAAGGATATTCTTTTTAGAGTATATTGCGCCACTTGGAATGTGAACAACAAGCAATGCCTGCATGACAGCCATTCGGTGAGGACTTGGCTTTCGCGCAGCGATCAGCCACCAGATATCTATGCCATCGGCATCCAGGAGCTCTACTCCCCCGCCAAGGCCATGCTTAACTCCACAGATGCCGCCGATGATGCTCAAAGGATGTGAGTCAAAGAGTCGGAGGCATTAGCTTAGTTTTCTCTTAACTCTTAAATTGTTTTGATTTTAAGAAAATCCATGATCGATTGCTTGTATCCGGATGTGGAGTATGCCATCCTTAAATCCTATCGCATGATGGCTGTTTTTCTCATTGTCATCGTACGCAAGTCCTTGAAGCAGCAAATCTTGAATGTTCGCTGCAAATACGTGACTCGCGGTTTCTTGAATGCCCTGGGCAACAAGGGGGGCGTGGCTATTAGCCTGCAACTGAATGAGGGGAACATTTGCTTCATCAATTCCCATTTGGCGGCCCATGCCGGGCAGAAGGCGACGCGGAACCAGGACTACCACGGCATCGTCGAGGGCATGTGCTTCGAAGACGGCAGAACCATCAACGATCACGAGTAAGTGCTTTTGTCCCCATTTTGAGGTGCTAATTAGTTGGGGAGAGAAATCTAGGGGAGATTTATGAATCTATAACCTATCTACCATCTCTTTCTTTTTCACAGCCACATCTTCTGGCTGGGCGACCTGAACTATCGCCTCAAGGAGCGAGAGCCGCAACCAGGACCCTTGAGCGACCCACAGCTACTGATGATCGACGACGAGCTGCGCGAGGAGATGAACCACAATAAATGCTTCAGTGGCTACTCCGAGGGCGACATCAACTTCCAGCCGACGTACAAATTCGAACCGGAAACCGACAACTACGACATGAAGCGGCTGCCGTCCTACTGCGATCGAATTCTGTGGAAGGGCACCCGCATCGAGCTGATGGACTACAACAGCGTGATGGAGATCCGCCACAGCGACCACAAGCCCGTGTTCGGGGTGTTCCGCGTCAAGATCAAGACCCGCGACCATATCAAGTACAAGCGGGTCCAGGAGGAGGTCCTGAAGGCGGTGGACAAGCGCGAGAACGACAATCAGCCGCAGATCGAAGTCGAGAAGACGGTGATTGACTTTGGTCGCGTCCGCTTCAACGAGCCCAGCTCGAGCTACTTCAACGTCTACAACACGTGTCCCCTCCAAGTTGACTTTAGCTTCAAGGAGAAGGACATACACGCCATCTGCGAGCCGTACTTGCAGGTTGATCCGCGCCAGGACTCGCTGCTCATCGACTCGGCTCGCAGTATTTGGCTCAAGATGC
The DNA here is from genome assembly GCA_035047325.1 of Drosophila vallismaia. NCBI lineage: Eukaryota > Metazoa > Arthropoda > Insecta > Diptera > Drosophilidae > Drosophila > Drosophila vallismaia. The sequence goes on along the minus strand of JAWNPU010000025.1, from coordinate 4,176,229 downwards.
ACGCCGATGTCCGGAGCATTGGCAGCTTGCTGCGCAAGATCCGGGCCAGCGATAACTTTGACATTCTCATCCTGCACGTGAAGAATGGTCGCGACATCTTCATCACCGTGACGGGGGACTATCAGCCGAGTTGTTTCGGCCTCTCCATGGAGACAATGTGTCGCACTGATCGAGCCTTGAGTGATTACTCGCAGAGTCAGATCAAGGAGTTGGTAAATAGATTGCTAAGGACTAATATTTCCTGTTCTTAATATATTTTGTATTGTTTTGTTTTAAAGATGAATAACAACTCGCCCCATTACCGGGTTACGATGCCGCGGGAGTTTTTCCTGCTGATCGATTATCTCTACAAGCAGGGAGCCCATCAAGAGGGCGCCTTTCCTCCCTACGAGTCCCGGAACCAGCTAAAGCCGGATTTCAATGCGGTACGCGACTGGCTGGACACCTGGTCACAGGATCCATTCCGTAAGTCTAGAGTATTACTTAAAGCTACGATTTTTAATGATAAAAAATAAAAATGCTTTCCATAAAGCTGGAAGCGTGGGAACTGCAGCGCAGGCGCTGTTGCTTTTATTGGACTTACCCGAGCAGCCGCTACTGGAACCCTTCGTCGAGAACCTGCTGAGCAGCGTCAGCAAGCAGGAGGCCATGAACTACATCGATCTGCTGAGTCCGCCCAATCGGAATGTCTTTATGCATCTTTGCATGTTCCTCCGCGTTGGCATCGAGAGTGGCTACTACGATATGCACCAAGTCGGTGGGTTGGCAAGGCTTATCCTTTTTTTTATTGGTTTTTTTTTTCATTGAATCTTCACTTTTTTTTTTTAGCTGCCACTTTTGGGAGAATCCTTCTAAGGAGCAGCGAGTGCGCCGCCTTGCCGAATTATCACGGCAAGTGCTGCGAATTCATGAAAATGTTCATTGAAAGCGACGAAGAGATTCTTGGCAATGGCAACGATGCTGGAGCGGGTTCCGGAACCAGGACCACCGGTCTGCAGGCTTAGTCACATCATCGAACATCGAACACCGAACACCGAAACCAACTCACACTCGATAGTTGTACAATGTTAATATTTAAATATGTACGAAATAGTTGTAGCTTATTTATTTTACTTGTTGGTACACTTTGTTGGTCCACCCGGGCGCCGGTGCACCCTAGCATTTATGTACATTTCTCTGTTTTACCTGTTAATTGTTTTGTTTTGTGTCCTTTTCAATTCCGTTCATTCCACTCGAAACGAAACTTGGTTATTATGTTCTTGTTATCACTCAAAAAAAAAAAAACACACAAGAAAAAAAAAAAACACACGCACACACATCACGCGGGAAGATCGGGCACCACGGGCTTAGTATTTAACAAATCCAATTAAAGCAGGAGGCCAACGTTAAAATAAATCTATTGTGTAAATAATATATACGCGAGAAGGCGTCGTTCGGGCATGGCACACCCGTTAAATCAATGTTTAGTTGAGCTAATTATCTTTAATTAATAACTGTGTCCCAAACCGCAGGTTTCAGTTGTCCGCTGAAATAAAATAAATAACACCGTTTACTATCAGTATAAAAACGTTTTCTTTCTAAACTTTGGTTGGATTTAGAACTTTTTAAAAACCGACCTCCGATAGTTTTATCGATCGATATCGATTCCTTTTCCAACACTAGAAATCGATAGACGAAAGAAATCAGGAAAGTCAAGAAAGCTCCAAGGGCGGTCACACTTTAAATCGAATTGAACGGGAAGTAAATAGGAAGGAAAAGGTGAGCCGGAAAATGAAACGGGAGTGAAACAGAAGACGTAAGAAAAAGGACAAGACAATGTTTCCCATGCATCCCAAATTAGACAAGCAGCTAGTCCAGGCGATCTCCGCCAACGAGAAGGAGGAGAACAAACATATTCAGAAGGTGCATAGCGCCTTCCTCTACTATGGGTAAGTGGTTGTAGTTGTAGTTGTTGTACATTCTGTTATTGGAGCAGGCTCCCATGCGCCCCATAAGTTTTCCCGCTAGCCGGCTAGCGGTCAATGGATCGTGGAGCCCGCGAGAGGGAGAGAGTGCGCAGGGGGAAACAACATGTGCAGACAGGCTGTCGTCAAGCTTAGAACGAGAACGTTGACTTTTTACAGTAAAATGCAACAGGTTTGTTCTTGCACTGCTTCCACCCTGTTACATTGTATTTCATCATGGGAACGGGAATTCTGGCCATGGTAGCCCGCCACCTTCCTCCCTCCCGTCTCCCGGTTGATAAGCCACACGCACTGATAACGGGGATAAATAATTAATTTATTCCCATCCCACCCCAGACCATATGCCTGCCAGCGACTGGAGCGCTCCATGGATTACCTCAACAGCCTGTCCGCCGCGGACCAAAACATGCTGGCCAAGTACCGCGCACACCTGGGCTGCGTGCGCACGTGCATCGATCGGAACCAGGCCGTTATCCGGGAGATACTCCGGAACCGAGTGCTCTACCCAGATCCAGATGGTTCCGTATCCGAGTCATTGCTTGCTGAGCGTGGGGAATTTGATGAACCGCCGCCCCATGTAAGGCACGGCGACATGGACCAGGTAGGATACAAAATCTTTCATCCTAGTTAAGTTTTCATTAAAAAAAAATTAACAAAAATAAAGTTAAAAAAAAAAAGTAAAAACACAAACAATAACATTTCCGTTACACTTTCATCTTGTACAAAAGTTTCAATTAAAAACCATCCAAACCTTCTCCAACTATTACTTTTGAATTGGCACGACAAATCTATATCATGCATCGTATCTTTTCCAAATCTGTCCACCGACACCCGCACCCGCACCCGCACCTGCACCTGCACCTGCACCCACCCGATTATAATCCACCAAAAATCGAAGAATTCTATTGCATTCGATGACTCTGACGTTGAAACTCTCAAAATTTTAAAGGCCCAGTCGACCTTGAAGTTGATTGCGCGCGATTGGAGCACCAATGGCGCCCAGGAGCGGGAGCAGTCCTACAAGCCGATCATCGACTGCATTTTAGAATACTTCCCGCCCAGTGACTTGTAAGTGCAAAGTCTTCGATTTCACCTTTGGGTAACCTTTCATATCTTGACCTTGACAGCGAACCAAAGGAGATCAAAATTTTGGTGCCGGGTGCTGGATTGGGACGTCTCACCTATGAGCTGGCCTGCTTGGGGTACTCCTGCGAGGGAAACGAGTTCTCCTACTTCATGCTTATTGCCTCGGAGTTTGTTTTGAATTTGTAAGTCCACCCAGCCGGATCTCAAGGAAGTAGTATCCTGTTTACTTCGTCAATTTTCAGTTGTGATTATGAGAACAAGTATGTTTTGTATCCTTGGGTCCATCAATATGTGAACAATCTGAAGCGCGAGGATCAGGTCACCGCTGTTCGCTTCCCGGACGTCTGTCCGCTCAAGAATCCACCCAAGGGCCACTTCGAAATAGCCGCCGGGGACTTCCTCGAGGTCTACAAGACGCCGCACATCTACAACTGTGTGGCCACCTGTTTCTTCATCGACTGTGCCAATAATGTTATTGATTTTATTCGGACTATTTACAAGTAACCAAAAATGCTTCAACCTTTTATTTTCCTTTTCTATGATGATTGTTTTCTTTTATAGAATTCTTGTACCTGGAGGCATTTGGGTGAATCTCGGACCACTGCTGTATCATTACAGCGACGTAAGTGGCCAGAACAGCATCGAGCCAACGTTCGAGGATCTGTGCATTATTATGGAGAACATTGGCTTCGTGATGGAGAGCTCGCGCACGGGCATTCGCACCAAGTACGCCCAGAATCCCTCCTCGATGAAGCAGAGCGAGTATCAGAGCCTCTTCTGGGTCTGTCGCAAGCCAGGTGCCTACGAGGAGCAGTGCCGAAAGCGCAAGGTCTCCCGGGAGCCCCATGATCTCATTGTGCGCGACGGCAGCGATGACGAGGCGGAACGAGAACGGATATGGCAGGAGGAGGAACTGGCCCGAGAACTGGCCCAGAGGCCGGAACAGCCCGAAGACGAGATGAACAATGAGACTGAGATGCAGGACCTGGCCCAGCCAACGTGATAACCAAGAGAAACAAAATCCAAATCCTTAACATAACATCATCTTAATCCAAAACTAATACCAAATCGAAATCCAAACCCACCTCAACAATACCATCACAAGACAGGAACCTCGTTAAATAAAAACCTTTTACATTTAATCCAAGCATCCGAAGCCACCTCAAGGATGCCATCACAAGACAAGGACCTCGAATCGTTCTCGTTGAAAGCTATAAAGAAAGCTTTTATATTTGATACAAACCTTATACAAATATCTCGTAGCCGGATCAAAATATATACAAAGCGAAATGTAAAAATAAATAGGTTTTATTTTACGAACATAAAAGTAACGACCTTAAGTTACTTTAATAAATCAGGGTCACGATATCCTGCTGCATAACTCAAAAATCACCAAATTTTTTAGCTTTATTTATGACAGTCTTGTGTGGAAAGTATGGGAACGCGAATTATTTTCATCTTTCGATCTCGGGGATGAGCTTAGAAGGTCAATCCAGGGATCACGTTTCGTTGCGCCAATTCTCTGGCCGCCACTGGCTGGTGCGGGAGTCCAGATGGCGCATCTTGATCTCGGAATGGATCTTTTCGAAATTGGGTCCGCCCTTGCGCGCCGTCTCCGCCAGGAGTTCGAACCAGATGGCCTCGCTCAGCTCGCCGCCGCTGCACATGGAGACACGCGTGGAGCTCAGGACGCGCTCTCTGAACTGCCGGACTAGCTCGCCCAGATTGGGATGGTAGGCGGTGGCCCCGTTCCCCGCAATCACCGGGATCAGGAAGGTATTGAGGCAGCGTGCCTCGCCCCGACCTCGATAAATGGGCAATCCCGTGGGCTCGAACAGATGCCTCAACATCTTGTCCATCCGTTCCCGCTGTTGCGGCTCAAAATCCAGGCGCTGGGCCCGATTCCTCACGAACAACACCTGCGGCAGGTGGTCCCGCATATAGCCCTTGCAGGGGAAGCGCGGCCTCAGGCGCAGTGCGGCATTCAGCAGACGAAGCTGCTCCACAGCCACGCCGTCAATCACCAGGATGAGCACATGGCACACGCTCAGCAGCTGAGCCACAACTCCCAGGGAGTGCATCTCGAGGTGATCGGCGTCCTTGGAAGTGGCCAGCATTGGTGGCGTGTCCACCAGGATGTGACGTTCTCGGGTGATGAAGAACTGCAACGCCTCGGTCCTCGGACGAAGCACGCTCTTCTGGCTGCCGCTATTATTTGGCTTGTTCTTGGGTCGCGTTGCGAAAATGCACTCGTCTGCCTCCGGGACGAACAGGTGCTGATGGTAATCATAGTCCAGAGGATGCTCGGCGCCCAGGAGATTGAGCAAGGTGCTCTTCCCGCTGCCCTGGCTCCCCAGAACCCCAATCACCGTGAAATCGGTGTTGGTTTTGTTGAACAGCTTGCGGGCATTGGCATTGAAGACGCCGTTGGCGACGACCAGTGGCGTGGGGCGAGTCATACGCGGCGGCTGGAGGTCTTGGATGGCAGGCGTGGCTCCGTTGGCAGTGGGTGCAGTCGGGTTGCAGCTCCTCTCCCGACTACTGTTCGGCGCCGAGGATGAACTGACCAGAGCGGCGCACACCGAGTTGCTGGGCACTGGAACTTGTGCCAAGGTGGGGGCAGATCCTCCTCCTCCGCCCATGGGGGACATCCATTGAAATCGTTCTGGTAGTCGTGCTTCGGTTGTCCGATTGATAATTATCGTTTTGATGGACGAGGGCGTCTCCTGGTTACTGCTACCGCTGCTAGGTACCTCAGAGTCCCGCTCGCGATCTCGTTCCCTGTCCCGGTCCCGATCCCGTTCTTGTTCCCTGTCCCTGTCCCTGTCCCGCTCCTTGTCGCGCTCCTTGTCCCGGTCGCGATCCTTCTTCAGCAGGATCTTTGGCTGTAGGAGGCGTGGATCCTCACATCGCCGGGCAATGGTGACCGGAGCCACGACATTGGCGGCCTGCTGGTCATCCCGCTTCTTGTTGCGGAACCTGTTGCGGCGCTGTTCGGCCATTAAATAGGACCAAATAAATTTGGGTTGTTTTAAAATTTACACGTTTGGCTTCGTTTCCTGCCCCAACAGCTGGTGTGGTGGTGCCACATGCACTGCTTGCTACTAGAATTCGTTTAACAACACTAAACTATCAGTTTTTTTTGTAATTTACGAGCTCTTTTTTGGTGATCCCTTTAAAAATTACTTCTATTCCTATTACTTTATTTAGCTTAATATTTTCTGAACGTAAAACGATTTAGTTTTGACATTACAAATAATATTTTGTAGATATTAACGGCTTTTTCGCTAACCAACACGAAACAGAACCTTTAAACTGCTTTCATTTGCCATCGGACGACTTACCAACACTGCTGCTGCTGCTGGTCCAGCGTGCTCCCTACTATTTATTTGTTTTTTGTTTATTTATTGAAGTAAATCTGACAAAGCTATGCCTATTGTTGTGATAACGGGTCTGCCGGCCAGCGGAAAGTCCAACCGTGCCCGCCAGCTCCGTGAACACTTTGAGGAGAAGGGCAAACGTGTTCACTTGATCAGCGAAAACGAAGCGGTGCCCAAGGCGCTCTACGGGAAGAACTCCCATGCCGGGGACTCGCAAAAGGAGAAGGTGGTGCGCAGTGATTTGAAGTCCGAGGCTTCCCGACACCTCAACAAGGACGATCTAGTTATCTTGGATGCTGGAAATTACATAAAAGGTGAGATTTCCGACACCACAAAAAAAAAACACCTTAGACTTTGTCCAATCTAATCCTGTCCAGGTTATCGCTATGAAATCTACTGCATGACAAAGGCGGCTAGGACCACGCAATGCACCCTCTTCTGCTGTATTCCCCAGGAGCAGGCATGGGAACTAAATAGCCAACGAACTGCAACGGATGAGCTGCCTCCGGAATCTGCGGAAACGCCGGAACAGCCGGTAAACAACTCGGATGTGCCTTACACCCGCGAGATCTTCGATGCCCTGTGCATGAGGTACGAAGAGCCGCAGAGCAACAATCGCTGGGACAGCCCCCTAGTGGTGGCCCTGCCGGAGGACACCCTGGATGTGGAGGCCATCTACAAATCTCTGTACGAAACTCGCCCTCTCCCACCCAACCAAAGCACACAGAACGTAAGAGTTTCTTCCAACACAAAGATCCAAAAATTAAGTCACCCCTTCTTTGTAGCCACCTCTGGGAGCCACCAACTACCTGTTCGAGCTGGACAACATTATGCAGTCGATTATCAAGGAGATCCTTGGCGCTGTCAAGATCAAGGCCTTTGGCCAGCTGCGCATCCCCGGCAGCTCCAGTCCCGTGAAGGTCACCACCTCGATGAATGCCCTCCAGCTGAACCGGCTGCGACAAAAGTTCATCACCAGCACCTGCCGGGCCAGTCAGACGGCGCCCACGCCTCTGGAGCAAGTTCCTCAGCTCTTTGTTCAGTTCATAAATGCCAACACAATTGGCTGCTAGGAGTTTGTGATTTTTAAATATTATTTTTTGTTTATTTAGAATAAAAATATATGACTCTGAGTATGTTTGTTTTAGTTTTTAACTGTTACAGAACTAAAGAGTCTGCATTTAGTAGTTCTCTGTTAAGTTTCAAGAGTTTTCTTACAAAAAAATATGTAGAATGGACTCTCTTTCTGGTGGTTATGCGCTTAAGAGAGCGATGAACTCCAAGTGAATGAACTTTTCTCTTAATTTAGCCTGTTACAGCACTGAAAGTTAACAGCGCGGCCTCTGTCGCCGTGGACAGAGCACAACAGTCTGTTAAAGCATTGCCGCTTAACAGTGCTGCCTCAGTCGACGTTGGCAGCAGTCGCTCACGTCGCTTAAAAGCATCAACAAAAACAAATTTTTTTTTTTCGAAAAAAATCGCTCTCTGCGTTCGCATCGCGGCCGCTGGCCTGGAAATTCGGAAAAACTCGCGGAAAAGCCGGTAACTAGGGAAAACTCGAGCTATCGCCTCTAAATCGAGAAGAACGCGAGTGTTGTGAAAATTGTGCCGAGGAAAACTTGGGGAAAAAGGAAAAAAAAAACCCAAAAAAAAATACAAATATTTTTGAAACAGCTTTGTTTTTGTTTTGTGCACCGGCGTCTATTTTTTATGTGTTTGTGTTTTTTAAATGTAACAACAAATATTACAACAACAACAACAACAAAATGCACAAGAAACGCATTCGACAATTTGATTCCTGAATGAAATCAAAAATCACTATTATTCACAATTTTTTAATGCCATTTTTTTATATGTGTGTGTTTTCTGTTTGCAGCTGACGCTTCACCAGCACTTTAAGCTGAAAATTACCAGCCAAAAGTTACAAAAATTCTTTAAAAAAAAAAATGGAAATTTCAAAGCCAAGCAAGGAGTAATTAAAACAGCTGCTGCATCTTGAATTTCCTGCTGCCGATTTTCAAAAAAAAAAAACAAAACAAATCAAATCATCCAACATCAACAAAATACACTAAAACATCAGTGAAAAATTTGAAATTTTGTATTCAAAATCCTTCCCTACTCCAGAAATTTGCAAAAATACAAAGCAAAAAGCTTCAAAAAAAGGGAAATAACCAAAAAGCAGTGCCTTTGCACGTGTGTGGGTGTGTGTCTCTGTGTGTGTGTGTGCATGTGCTGGTGCTTTTGCAACGGTAAAACAAAGTCCGATGAAAACCCAATGAAAAAGTGAAATAAAAAACAACAAAAACAAAAGAAGTTGAATTCATTTTGTAACGGTAATCTGAGAGTGAACTGAAAAACCTCTTGCTGGCAGAGCATGGATTTCCCCTCCCCCATACCGCCCACACCGCCCCCCTCATCAACCATCTTCGGTATTCGCAAAAGCTGGCCCTTAAACTAAGCGCCAGCTGAATGCCATAAAGATGCCACCGCTGCAACGGAAAATATTCAAGTAAGTTTTTGAAAAAGTATCTAACCAAAACATTGTATCTTTAAGTCTAGAATTTAAGCATTAAAAGCTTTAAAAATTACACAAACAATCATCAAACAATCGAAATACAACAATATTTTCTTTATCATTTATAGATTTCTATGAAACTATTTTAAGTATTTAGAATTTTAACAGATTCCTTGTTAAAAAATTACCATTTAATAATAAAAATGTTCTACTTATTTTCTAAGTAATAAAATAACAAATATATGTTTTTAAGAAACTAAAACGGGAAACTACAACTTACTTAAATAGACCTTCCCATCCAGAGGAATTATTAGCAAGATTGAAATCGATCTTTGGGAATTTCCTGAACACAAATAGGAGAGTTCATTCCCCAGAACCCCAGATTTTCGGCCACTTTAATAAGCGAGCAATAATCCCAATGATGGCATTATAATTGGCCCCCTTTGGGTTGCATGTGGCATGTGGAATGCCGTATGCCGTATGCCGCATGCCGCATGCCGCATGCCGCATGCCGCTTGCCTCTTACCGCTTATTGGGGATGAGCGCTAAAGTTGGGTTAAGTTTAGGAGTTCAAGAGGGCGCGCGCTTAGTCACCCCGCCTTAAAGTTGGCCCTGCCACTAAATGGATGGATAGAGGAGGCGGCCTAGAGCAGCTGGAGGAGCTGAAGCACATGTCAGAGCCCGGTTCGTTGGCCTGGCCCGGAGTTTGGGCTTTGGGCTGCTCTCCGGAGTTCGCCGCTCTCTGTTTATGAATGAAACGCAACGAGGAAGCGCGCGCAAATTCGAAAAAAGGAAAATAAAACGCGAAGAGAAAGCTGGTGGCTCTCTTAGCTTCCGCTCTCTCTCCGGCTCCGGCTCTGGGGCGCTCTCTTCCTCTACGGTGCCTCAGAGTGAGTTCATTGACCTTTGCTATTGAAATTTTTGGGAACGAAACACACACACACACACAGATACAAAACACACACACACAGATACAAACACACACACACACACACACATTTATTTACACATTGATAAACAATTGTTGATGCTGAATGTCGATGACTACACAAAAAGAAAAAGTGACAAATATCATTCCTATTTCATAATATTTCGTATCTGATTTATTGGTCTTTAATGGGGATGGGGGAGGTGGCGGTAGACTCTGGTAGACTTTGAGTTCCCCCGAAGAAATCTAAAGCCCATTTATCGATAACTTTGTAAACCAATAGGTAACTGTAAATAAAATCGTCATACCTTAACGACTGCCTGGGAATAATAGGGAAAAATTTGTTGTTTTTTTTTCTTCATATTTTTTTTTTTTTGTTGGCCAAGAAACGTGACCTAAAAGCCATGTGTTTGGTTTGCTCTCCAGTAACCAGCCTGAATAGTTTCCATTTGGCGGCGACGTTTGGTGCTGATTTTCACTCATATTGGATTATCATTGGAATTAGAATCAAAGTTCGAATTCGGGGAACTTTCAATATTTATCTTTTTTTTTTCTAAAAAAAAAACTCGTAGCTAAAGCTTTTCTTTGGTTTAAATTTATGTAGAAGAGTCTCTGATAAACTTTTCTTTTTTTTAATTTCTATTTATTTTCTTAGTGTAGGGGATTAAAAGTGCGGGGAAAGCTGGAAAGCCCATAACTTTATTGCCTGGTTTCTTCTTCCTGATTGCTGATGTGTGTGTGTGTGTGTGTTGGTGAGTTTGGGTGTTTTGGGTGTTTTGGGTGTATGGGTGAGTAGCGGGTGGGTTGGCAAACGCACGATAACAAGCGGGAGCGGGAGCGGGAGGGAGCCAAAGGGAGGTTAAGGTCTGGGCATTGTTTTGTTTTTGCCTTTACTTTGCATTACGACTGCCGCTTGTTACCAAGAGTCCCAAATGGCTTTCATGTGCGTGTGTGTGTGTGTATCCATGTGTGGCTTGTATCTGTATCTGTGTGTGGATTGTTTGCCTGTATGGGAGAGGCCAATGACCAAAAATGTAGTGACAAGGGCGTCAGAGAGATTCAGAAAAAATTTGTGTATATTTCGCCATTACATTGCGGGCCCAAGAAAAACAAGGAAGAGGAATCCGAATCCGAATCCGAACCCGAATCTGGATCTGAATTTTGAATCTGATTCTGAGTCCGATTTCAAACCCTTGGCTCTCTCTCCCTGCTGCCCTTCTGTCATCTTTTTTCTTTCATTTCTGTTTGTTATATTCCTTTCGTATTTTCGTATTTTCGTGTTTTCCTTTTAGTTTTTTGTTTTTTTTTTAGGTAGGAATTTTTGCAGAAGCAACCAAAACCAAAACCGAAACCAAAACCAAAAACGAAAAGCAACCACTTCACCCTGCCCGGAGACAAAAACGTTTGTGGAAACCTTCAAATTTCGTTTCAATGTCATGTAACCCCCGTTTTACACGATGCCACACGCATGCCAGAACGAGACAGCCTTTGTCCAGGTCCAGGGTTGGGGTTCATAAGAAAAGGGTCGCTGGAAGGGGGATAGAGAGGAGGAGGTGGTTGGCTTAAGGCAGAAAGGGAGAAAAGGGAGTAGCAAGAAAAACACGCACTTTTAGGTTATTCAAATGTCTCCCCCTAGAAATCCCTTTAAAAAAAAAACACACATCTTTTATAGCTAAAAAGTAATTCTATTTTTGTAAAATTATTCCCATCCTCACCAACCCGATTGTATTATTACAACTTATGGCTGTTATCGCTTCTGATTCGTTTTACTTTGTTTCATTTTGTTTTGCCTTGCATTTTAATCAATGCCAATGAACTTGAAGTTTATTTAGCGCATTTATAGGGAAGAAGGGGGAGTAGGAGGAGGGAGAGGGAGAGGGCGGCACATACAGACAGGTGGATAATGCACCTGAGATATCCAATAAACACACGGATACAAATGCATTCCCCATAATCACCCTGCACCTTATCATTTTTCATATAATTATTTTGATAAAAAATAGTCTGAAGTCGTTCCAAGTCGATATTTATCGAGAACTCATCGATTTCCATAACTTGATTTCCACGAATCTTGGCTTCTGACTGGAATTTTTCCTCATCTCCAATTCGTTTTGATGAAAAATATTCAGTAGCCATTATCAGAGTCTAGTTTCCTTCGATATTTATCGAGAACTTATCGATTTCCACGAACTGGTGTCTCTAGTTGCTTAATCTGAATCGAATCTTGGCTTCTGACTGGAATTTTTCCTTATCTCCGGTTCCCTGTTGTAGTTTTTCTTCTGGCTTTTTGTTGGCTTTGACAATATTGTGCCTCGTAGCTGCCAGTGTGTGGTGGTGGGGGTGGGGGTGGTACAGTGGAGCCAGAGGGGTGTGCAAATGGGAGTCACTCACTGACACACACACACAAACACACATAGCATGTATAAAAACCGTAGGGTCAGTGCCTCGATAAAGTTCTTATTGTCTCCCTATCTCTATCCCCCATGCTTTCTCCCTGTCCCTGTCCCACTCCATCCTGCTCACTCTGCTGCTATCTCGCTCGCTGTGGCGCGCTTTTCTTTACTTTTCTTTTGTGTTTCCTTAGTCATGATTACTAATTATGTTCTGCAAGATTGATTGTTTTCCTATTCAACAAAAGCAGCAGACTTTCATATAATTTATTAATGCACAATTCTTTTAAGGTATTCCCCTAGAGGATCTGGTGGTAATTGTCAAAGATATAGTCTCTGGAATAAGTCACTTTCCAGTGACTTCATAGACTTGCCCATTTTCAAGAGATTTCCCCATCAAATTTCACAAAAAATCGAACTTTTTTTCGAGCTCCAGATTTATATAGGGATTAAAAGACATTCGATCCCTGATTTTTTTAAGGTATTCCGCTCAAGGATCGGAAAAGAATTGTGATCGGAAAAGATATGGCATTGGAAAGTGGCATTTTTTGAATTTTTCGGCTTTTCCCATTTTCGAAGGGGTTTCCATATAAAATTCACAAAAAAACCAAAAAATTTTGGACTCTCAGATTTATACACCGATCGAAAGATAATGGATTCCCGATTTGTTTAAGGTATTCCGCTCAAGAATCGGGTCAGGAATGCCAAAGATATGGACTCTCAAAAGTGGCAAAATTCGACTTTCATGATTTTCCACATTTTCAAAGGGATCCCCCTATAAAATTTTACAAAAAGTCGAAAATTTTTTCGAGCTGCAGATTTAAATACAGATTAAAAGATAATCGATTTCTGATTCTTTTAAGGTATTCCGCTCAAGAATCGAGTCAAAATTGTCAAAGATGTGGAATCTGAAAGTGTCGTTTTTTCGACTTTCTTGATATTTCCCATTTTTAAAGGTGTTCCCCTGTAAAATTTTGAAAAAAATCGACAAAATTTTTTGGTTTAAGATTTAAATGCAGATCAGTAGAGAATCGATCCCTGATTCTTTTAAGGTATTCCTCTGAAAAATCGGATCAGAATTGCCAAAGATATGGACTCTCAAAAGTGACAAAATTCGACTTTCATGATTTTTCATTGTTTCAAAGCGGTTTCACTATAAAATTTCAACGAAAATCTAAATTTTTTTTGATTCTAAGATTTATATACAGATTGAAAGATAATGGATCCCCGATTCTTTTAAGGTATTCCGCTCAAAAATCAGATTAGAATTGCCAAAGATATGTAACCCCGAAAGTCAAATTTCGACCAAATTTTGACTTTCATGACTTTTCCCATTTTCAAAGGGTGTGCCCTAGAAAATATCGGATAAAAGTCAAAAATTTTTCGAGCTTCAGATTTAAATGCAGATTGAAAGTAAATCAATTCCCGATTATTTTAAGGTATTCCGCTCAAAAATCCGATTAAAAATATGGAAATGGGAGATAAACCCGTAACGCTTTCGTATAAAATACCCAATTTTGTTGCTATTTTGGCGGTTTTCGCTACTTGAATCTGAAAAAGGTGTTAAAATGAAGAAGTTAGCGAGTACAGAGAACATTTGTGTAGCCAGAATGTATTTTTAATTGGCGCCGTTGTTTCGTGGTTGCGAAACACATCTACCTGGCTGCCTGGCTACCTGGCTTTCGATTCGCTGGAATTTCGAGTGGCGACTTCCGCGTGGAGTGCACTTTCCCAATACCGGGGAGTGATTCATCCAGAACTGGTCACAATTGGACACCTTTTGGATATCGGTTGGATTTGCATGCAGGGCCGATGCAATCACCTTTTATTTTTTTTTTTTTTTTAGCCATATTGGCACTTTTGTTTGTCTCTGTTTCAGTCGCAGTCGGAGTCGCAGTCGCAGTCGAAGTCTTAGTCTCCGGCTCCGAGTTCTTCTTTGTGTTTCTGCCACTTTTGCAATTTTTGGCCGCTTTCTTTGGCCAACAACAAAGAAAGCCTGATCACGCAGCGGCCTTTGGACCTTTGCATCTTTGACCAGAAACGGCTCAAAAAGGAGATCATCTTCATCGCTTCTATGACGATCCGTCAGATACACGCGAAGGAATGCCAAGATCTTTTCTGATCCGATCTTGGCCAAAATACGATGCTGCTGTTGGCCTTTTGGCCATTTCACTTTGGCCGGCAACATTTCTTTCCTCAATTTCTCCAGCTCATTCGAGTACGGAATACAAAAAGCCATTACCAGGGTATACTCTTTTAAAAGATACATTAACTTGGCCAAAATCTAGAAAGCTAAAAAAGCCTAAAGAGTGTTTTTGTATTATTGTATTAAGTTTTTTGTATTCTTTTTTTTTTATTAAATTCTGTTTTATTTTTCTTGCAGAACAGTATTTATTTATTCGTTGTATCTTTTTTTTTTGGTTGCCACAAACCTTTGAGGTTTCTCTTTTAATTTGTTTGGCTTGTATTATTTTTGTTTTCTTTTTTTTTACTTTTTTTTTTGGCTATAACTGGTGAATAGGAATAACAATTCGCCCACAAACACACACACACACACACACATGTGCAAATGGCAGAAATAGGTACGATGTTCGTTCAATGACCTTTTACTTTTACACTATTCTCATTACCATTCCACAAGCCCCATTTCTCCAACCTCCCGCCTCCCCCACATTTCACCTCCCACTTGTCATGTTTTTGCCAATGCTTTCCCCACATTTCCTCGTGCTCGTTCTTTCCTCGAGCTCTTTCACTTCGTTTTGTGTGTTTTTTTTCGAGGCAGAGATATGGTTAAATTAGTCAGTTTGGCGATGATGTCTGCCGGAATTGCGTAATCCATTCAATAATGACGTCAATTAATAAAAAGGAGTCCCAGGGATCATGCATCTCTTTCCAACTCATGCGCGAAACAAAATATTAAAGATGTTTTCATTAAAGGTTTAGGTTTAGGGCAAAAAAAAAAAAGAAGATTCAAAACGTAAAGCCTCAAGTTTAAGTTGAAGTTTCTTCACACACACACACATTGACAAGCTGTTGGCCACACAGATGCCGATACAGAGCGTAGTCCCCCCCCGAAAAAAAAGAGCGAGAGCAACAACCTGGGGGACAGCCAAAGAGAGCGCCGAGCGCGTTGCTCTCCAAAAGGGCACGTTCGGTGTGAATGACCGGCAACTAACACACATTTGTGAGCGCTCTAAAACAAAGGCAAAAAAAATAAAAGCTACAACAAAAAATCCGAAAGATATAAAACCTCAGAGCTGCGCTGCTGGCGTTGGCAGCGACAGCGGCAGAGGCAGAGGCAGAGGAAGCGAAGCCAGCCCCGTAACAAAAACAAAAACAAAAACAAAAACAACTGAAAAGTAAAAATACAGCACAGCAGAAAGTTGGAGCTGTTGTTGTGCACCCCACACGTGTGTCAATTACGTTTACGTGTTACGCCGTGAGTCAGCCTTAACTTAAATGCTAAATGATGAATACTAAATGGGTTATGCGATAAAATGGCAATCAATAAAGCGTTTATGTTTCATAATTTGCATGGAAAAGTTTCTTGTGTGGTGCAAGCCATAAAAGTGAGACAACTGTCTTAAAACAATTAAGAAAATTAAATATATATTCGATATAATAATATAAATATTTTTAAGCTGTATAAAAAGTGTTAAGTGTGATAAAAAGTTCAAGAGCTCTTTGCTTTGCTTGGTTTGGTCGCCTGGAAGCTTGCTGTTATTTATACATTTGTATTCACTGTACAGTCGGCACTGTCTGGGCGTAAAGTGGAGATTGGAGTTGCTGTTGCTTTTGCTTCCCTGTTTGTTATTGTTGTTGTTGTTGCTGGAGTAGTTGCAAGAATAAATAAACAAGCCACATCGGGCAGCGAATAAAAATAAAAATAATAAAGAACGAAAAAAAAAAAATCCGGGGGAAAACAACGAAGAACCGGCAATGTCATTAAACCCTAAACAAGAGCGAAAGCAACAACACAATAACGACGGCGACGCCGATAGAACATTGACACGAATTACAACAGCAACAGCAACAGCAGCAACAATAACAACTTAAACCAGAAGCGTTATGAAATACTCCAGCGTAAGAGAGAGCTCCACCAACTAACCGGCCGGTTCCTAACACACACACACACACACACACACACACACACACACACACACACACACACACACACACACACACACACACACACACACACACACACACACACACACACACACACACACACACACGCAAGCATTCTTCTCTTTTTGGGGGCCGCTCTCTCTTGGTTGGGGCTCTCGCGCAGCCAAGGCAGGTGAACGACCGACCTAGCCATTTGTTTTCCTTTTGTGCGAGAGAGAGCCCAAACGCATCTGTGTTTGTGTATGGGTGTTTGAGTGAATGTTCGTGTGAGTGCTTTTGTGAGTACTTGTGTGTGTGTGTGTGCAATGGGGATCAAGTGAGTCATTTTTTTTACGGCCCCAACAAAATGACTTTTGATTTGATTTCATTTGTTTGCCCGGTGATTTTGCCGTTTGCTTTCTGCCTTCAGCTTTCTGCTCCTTTTTGCGCCTGTTCTTCGATTTCTCGTGTACTTCCTTGTTGATCGTTGCCGCACCCACTCTGGCCAATAACCCCCGCCCCCTGCTCTTCCTGCTCCCCAAAACTCCCTCTGAGGTTATCATAGATAGAGTGGATCAAAACCGAAATATGTAGAAAAAATATATTACTCATACGCAATGTTGGCCAAAAGCATTATTTATAATTCATAACAAAAAATTCTTCTGTTTGGGACATACACCTGTAGTGTGTGTTGTAGTGTCGTAGTGTCTATGTGTGTTTAGTCTTTAACCCAGCCATGGTCCACCCTAGAGTACAAACAGATCTGCGGTTCTTTCTTTCTTTCATCCAGCAGAGACCTCGCTAGCTCTCTCTTTCTCGCTTTGCACGCATGTTGACCTTGACTGTGACTTTCATAAAATTGGATGCCTTTGTTGTTGTTGTTCCTGCTCTGCTCTTGAGCTTTTCCATTGTTGTTGCTTTTCTTTTGGTCGCTTATGAACTTAATTTTGCCTTCCCACACACACACACATACGAATATGTATATATATGTATTTGGAGCATATAGAAGAATTCTGCCGTTATTCTGCTGCTTTTGGCCTTATCTTTCCGTAATTTTAGTGAAATTCTTTGAGCACCCAAAAAAAAAACAAAAAAAATCAAAAAAATTACTTATTTTAGGTATAAAAAAATGTAATCAAAGCACTTACCAGTACAAAGTGTTGCGTAGTTTATCGCAAAAAAATGTATATAAAATATGAAAACTCAATAATTGCCAATGTGTTGAATAGAATGTTTCGCTTTTCGATTTCTTCGTTCAGAAACAGTGAGAATGCAGGTTTAGTTTGTAGCACAGAATCCATTCAAAAATAAAATGTGGTAATCAAAATAAGTGTAATCTGTAAGTAGAGGGAAAGTTTTAGTATTATTTTATAGGAAGAAAGAAAGTTTCAGTATTATTTTCTAGCTTCTTTCATTGATTACCGGTAATCGGTTAGTTGCTAATTCTTGAGTTACTCTTACTAACCCACACTATCTTACACGCCTCTCTCCCCCCACACACACACACATAACACTCGCACCCTCACACATGCCTAGATTTCGGCAAGCTCGAAAAAAAAGAGATTTCTGTTGCGGCGCTTTCTATGCGAAAGTTCACTGAACTTGCCCTCCATACCAAAAGCCAAAAAAAAAAAACCCGAAAGAGAAAAAGAAATGAAATAAAAGCAAATGAACGGAAAACAGAAAAAAGGTGCCGGACCGAAATTGCTAATAAGATGGAGCGTGTGTGGGAAAGAGAGGGGTGCGCACTATGGATGGCTGGGTGGGTGGTGGCGTGGGGGCAGCGGGCAAGGGGGGATGGGTGGTGGCGGCCAACGCATTTGCTCAGCGACGCGCATCAATTTCGAGTTCAATGTCAAACCACAAAAACGACAGCAGCGCTGCTGACGTCGACGCTGACGCAGGCTGCCAAGACAAAGACGTGACGAACGGGGTGGGCGGCGGGCAGAGAAATAGTCAAAGAATAAAAAACATCTTAAAATATTTCCTTAATAATGCTTTTCTTATTCTTAAATATTACAAGCAAGGTGTCGCGCTGTGGATTCTGAATTGTATCTTACAGATTGTGGCGGAAAAAAAAAGAAAACAAGAGAAAGAGGCAGTGGCAGCGGCAGAGCCACCAGCTGCGACGCTGACGTTAACATTGCCCGGAGGGCGTTAAACTTCACGGTCATGGCTTTTTCCTTCTTATTCTCTCCCACTCCCAATCCCACTCCCACTTCTTCGCCCTCTCTTTCGCTCTGCCTGTGATTGATAGCGCAAGCAACGTGACGCATTGCTGACCACCACGCACTCGCACTCGCACTCTCCTAGCTTCTTCCCGCCACCCACTGCCCCCCACCAAGTACCCCCACCCACTAGCCCTATCTCCCTCCCTCCCGCACTTGCCAAAGAAGGCGAATGACCGATAAAAGCCAACCACGCGCCAATCATTGGGCTGATAAACAGGCGGCACAGAAAAAAAAACCGAAGAAAAGACATGGCTAAAGAAAGGAAGAAGTGGGAGGAAAGGAAGTGGCAGGGTGGGCTGGACGAAACAGGCCTAGAAGAAAGAGTCGTGTTGCCTAGAGAGATTAAATCGGAAATATAAAGTACTTCTCGGTAGAATTTTTGGCAAAAAAAAGGAAGCAATATTTGCAGAGAAAGTCAACCTCAGCCATAAAGTAGGCAACAAAAATTTAACAATTTTCATGAAAGTCGTGTTTCTAGGCAAGTAGCGGGTATCTATAGTCTCTTTTTGAAAGACTTAGAAGAAAGAGTCGTGTTGCCTAGAGAGATTAAATCGGAAATATAAGGTACTTCTCAATAGAATTTTATCATTTGGGTTGCCTTCAGAGACTAAATAAAGGAGTTTTCAAGAGAATTTTAGCAAAAAGAAGCATAATAAGCATAGTCTTTGTAGATAACAAGTAAGAAAGTCAACTTCAGCCAATAGATAGGCAACAAAAATGTAATATTACGCATTTCCTGTTTCTAGCCAAGTACCGAGTATCAATAGTTTTTTTTTTAAAAGCCCAGAAGAAAGAGTCTTAGTGCCAAAAGAGGTTGGCCAAAAGGTTAGCAATAAAAAATATTCTGTTTCTAGCCAAGTACCGGGTATCGATAGAGTCCCCCTTTTTTAAAACTATCTATAGTTGGAGATATTATTTTGCAGATGTTTTGTAGAGGCTGGTAAATATGTGTATCTGTGTGTTTGTCTGTTTTTGCATGTGTGTGTGTGTGTATGTAGAGGGCAGACTGCATTCAGATACACGATGTTGCACTGGATTGGATTGCAGTTTGCATTGCCTGGGCTGGGGAGCCGAGAAAAGCAGCAGCAGCAGCAGCAGCAGCAGCAGTAGCAGAAGTAGAAGCAGTAAAGCAGGGCTGACCGACCGACCGGTCGAGCATTCAACCCTAACCTCAGACAATGTTGAACTATGCACCACTACACCGACAAGCGCGCACAGACACCGACAGAGTGCATCAACAACAGAAGTAGCAGCCCTACATTTGCTTTCGCTCAAAAAAAAAAAAAAAAAATGAAACAGGAAAATAGCAAAATTCTAAATGGAAATACAATGGCAGGTACACAGGGAGAAATGTTCTACCCTTTAGGATAGCAAATGGTAATGAAATATTTCATAATTCCATTAATTTATCTCCTCCCCACTTGCTATACTTGATCCAAAAAGAAAGTTCCTTGTGAATAAAATTCCCATAAAAAAGCCAATAAATACAGGAAACCCATTTCTGTGTAGCTTTAAAGGCAAAAAAAAAAGGAAAACAAAAAGGTGGTTGGCATCCCCTGGAAAAGGTTCGGGGGGAGGTAGGTGCAAAAAGGAAGCGGCAATCGGGAATGCCCTGTTGCCACATTACGTCACGAGTGAACGAGAGAGAGCGAGCCAGAAAGAGCCGAGCGAAAGGCCAACGACCAGCACACATTTCAAACCGCATCCAAGGGATGGGGCAGGAGGGTGGCAGGCAGCAGAATGCGGCTGACGGACGGGCAGGACGGGGCGGGGTACAGGAGCGAAGGACGAGGAACAGGAACAGGAGGATATAGGCGACCCTCGTCAACAGACAAGGGCCAGCCTTAGTGGGAAAGAACAAGAGGCAGGCATGGGTGCGAGCGAGATGGGTAGCGAGTTCAACAACCTTCGACGACCCTGAGAAGAGGTCAGCAACCCTACAGCTAAAGATGTGACAGTGTGTGTGTGTGCTACTGTGTGTGTGTGTGTGTAGGACCTAAAGAGATGCCTGCTCTCTTTTACTCTCTCTGTGTTTCTCTCTTTAACAAACACGGAAGGGAAGTTTAACATTAGGGTGATTCCTTTTTAAAAATAATTTTTAGATTATTAAAGTTTATATACGAAATAAATATTTTAAATATATTTAAATAAATTTTAAGATATATTTATATATTTGTATAATTTAATAGTATTTGTAGTATTAGCCCAGGACTACCCTACTAAAGTCTAAGAGCGCGAGAGACACATCCTCTGGCTGAGGGTAGGCATACTTTGGATGCGTTTGTTTTTTGCCGGTCGTTGCCCGAGAACGTCGCCGTCACTGCCGACGTCGTCGTCGTCGTCGCCGTCAGCGCCCCAACTTTTGGGGTCGTTGGTGGTCGTTATCCTATATACCGAGAAAAATCTATTTTTATTTTGCATTCGCAGTCGCCCGGTTTGCGCCTGTCTTTGGGGCTTTCCGTGCTGGTATTGGCTTTTGCCTGCTAGTTGCCCCATGGAGGGGGGCGGGGTGGTGTATGGTGCATAGGGTGGTGCATGAGGTGTGGGCGCGGATAAACACTGATTGGGGTATTGACATGGCCCACAGGATGAACCTGCCCTCGGCCAACTGTTGTAGGGCGGTTTTAATTAGCCAGGCTTACAAATATGACTTTTTAAGCGGCCAACCGAGAGAATGCATTAAAGTTCCGACTCGCAATTGAGAAATTTATGTAATTTTCGTAATTGTTTGGGAATTTGTTTGCCGTTTTTTGAGGAAGAGTTTATCTATGAATTTTAATATTTTCAAATGCAACTTAATGCTTTTAATGGTAAAAGATAGAAAGGAAAAAATCTGCTAAAATGTATCAAAATAAAACTCTTTCTTTGGTATTTCTCAAGTCTTTGAATTAATTTTAAATAATTTGTTTAAAAAAGTGGTTATTTTCAAAAAAAAAAAAATAAATAAATACAGTTTTTTTTATAAACAATCTTTTTAGTGAGGTAGGTTCGATTTGATTCCACAAATTGTGGCAAGTTGCAAAAGTATCTTGTAACTGAATCTGCAATGCAGCTGCTGCCCCCTTTTAGCTGGAAATCTGCTAATCTGTCTTGCCTCCTCCCTACCCTCCCTCCCCCTCTCTTCCCCCTATCTAATATTTTTCCCCATTTTTTTCCGTCTGCGATCGCCAGACTTTGCAGTTAATTTTGTTTTGTTTTTGTTTTTGTTTTGCTACTGCCAGTGCTTCTTCTTTTTCCTATTGGACCCTCCTCTCTACATTGCGTTACATATTCTTCCGCATTTTTGCAGTTGCAACTTGCAACTTGCAACGAAGAGAGCGCCAGAGATGCAGAAAGAGAGCGATAGAAAGCAATGACCCGTGTGGTGGGAAAAAACGAAACGAAAAAGGGGCAACAGTGGGGCGGGGTCGTTGCCACAAGAGTGGGCGGAAGGATGTGTGTACAAGTGGGCGTGTGGTGCTGCAACTGCAACATAAAAAAAAAACAAACTATGACATTCCATGACTAACGAAAAGCGAACACACAAACAAAACAAAAACAACATAATCAAATCTAGGAAGAGGAAGCAGCGGTGTCCATGAAACGTACTTTGTTGACCTTTCGCTGCCACTGCCCTGTTAGCAGCGCTGCCTCTGCTGCTGCCGCTGCCGCTGCTGCTGCTGTTGCATATTGGCGCGTCGGGGTTATTGAAACAGTTTGACACACAAAATGCAGGCGAAAGAGAGTGCCAAGCACCCAAACAGTACAGTCCAGAGAGCCAAGGAGAGCCGTTCTCTGTTTGCAGAGCATTAACATAACAGAGGTATTTCTCTTAAGAAGCTAACGCCACCTAGGCGGTTTCAAAATCACTAAACTATGCACTGGCGCCATCTGTACGTTGCTTTCGAGTGACTCGGCTTAAGTTAAGACACAAACCTAAATATATATCCCCTAAACTCGTTAATTTTAAATAAAAAAAAGACTATTAAATAAATTATGTTTCTTGTCTTCTTTTACAGCCACCAACAATTTGTGCATTTAAAAGGTCAAGGTGTCAATCAAAGTATTGACAGCTTTGTGTCAGACATTTTCAATCGATCGGATATAGTTGATAGGAGATCGACTATAAACCCAGCAGCAAGTAAAAAAGTTCGAACTAAAGACCGATTCAAGATTGGCAGTAATAAGAGCGAAAAAAATAAAGGGTAAGTTTGTAAATAAATGAATATTCCAAAATCTAGATGGTTGAAAACTATTTTTGAAGTTCCATTGGGAAAGCTTTAAGTTAAGAAAAGCACCAGAAACTTAACTTAAAATTAAGGATATTACTCACCAAACGTTAAATGGATTTTGTGGCAGGCAGATCTTGAGTTTCTTTTTAAAAAAAAAAAACTTCTTAATTAGCAATCGTGGCCCTTCGTTTACGAAGACCCTGATAAATAGCTCGAGTGCGATCGAAGGGAACGTGTTTCATATCCTAAGTGGATACAGAATAAATAAATTATAATGGCGAGTCCAAGTTTGTCCAAAAACCCACCTGAGCGAGCATCACCACCGGGGCGCCAGCACGTCCTGCAGTCATGCAATATATGCGATAGGCCTGGATCATTCCCAAGGCTCCCTGGAACATTAGCAATAATATTTCGGTGGCAAAGACCAGCTGGAGCATGTGGTTGAAGAAGACAAGGATGCGCAGTATGTAATAGGTCTCAGAGGTAGCCAACACTAGGTGATTGTAGGCCACCCAAGTGTCCATTATGTAGCGGAAGAAGTCACCGAAGAGGCGGCACAAATACGGCACCATCCACATCCAATAGCAGCTGATATTAACCGGCACCCTAATCGGAGATCCGTCGTAACGGGGCACCCAAATACCATTCTCGTGCGAGGAGAGCATCTTCAACATGGCAAACATGGGCAGGATGGACGAGAGGACGGCACGGATCAGGACGATGCTGAAGTTCGCCGCCCAAGTGAGTGCCAGGCGACGGCGTTTGTAGAAGCTGAAGGTCGCGGTCTGCTTCCAGCTGGACGGAAACTCAAAGATGGGCGCCATCTCCAGGGACATGGGCACCCAGACCAGGCACAGGAACAGCACCAGCTTGAAGCGAAACCCAGGGCGGGTGAGCCCGTCGGACTTGTTATCGAGACGCTGCTTCACGGACAACCCTGACAGTTTGAAAACCGTGGCACCGCGGCTCAAATTTTTGTCCGGATTCCGCTTAGCCACCGACTTCTCTTTCTTCTTTTCCACTTGCTTCTCCTTCTCCTTCTCCTTATCCTCTTTCTTCATCTCCTTTTTTCCCTCCTCCTTATCCTCCTTCTTATCGTCCTTATCCACTTTCTTCTCCTCCTCCTCCTCCTCCTTATCCACTTTCTTTTCCTCCTCCTCCTTATCCACTTTCTTCTGCTCCTCCTCCCTTTCATCTTTCTTCTCGTCCTCCTTATCCTCTTTCTTCTCCTCCTTTTTCTCCTGATTCACCTGCTCCTGCTTTGGAGAGGCGTCCTTACCACCACTCTTCAGCCCCAACTCCGGTTCCGGTTCTCCATTACCTGCGGTCTCTTCGCGGACAGCTTCTTCGGCGGCCACGGGTTCATCCCGCAACAAAGTCCGGGTTTCATTGACACCTAAATCTGCCATTGTTGGTCTTGTAGCTGCTTTTAGTCCTGGCGGTACTGCTGGTTCTAATGGTTTTGATGATTCCACTGGGGCGTTGCTTCGGGGCGTTGAAAATCTGTGCCAACAACCTTTCTTCTACAGAGGCAATGACACTGTGAAAAGTAGAACCATGTGTCAGTTTGACGTTTGAATCGGGACCAACTTTGCTCAGCTTTGGTGAATTATCGAAAATCTATCAGAATCTGTCACAATAAATCACAGCCAACTTAGCTTTTATCGAAAAAAAAACGGTGATTTTGAGTTTTCAAATGCAACAAATGCAAAATTTTCTCTCTCTGTTGGCTTTCCGCATAAATATGCAATGCCAGGAGGCGAGACGCCCCAGAGGTTGATGGTTTAGTGGGTGGCTGGGTGGTTGGGTGGCGTCTCCCCTTTGACGCCACACTTGAAGCACACTCCAAAGTCCGTGACTTCGTGGCCGGGTGGTGGCAGCAGCGGCAGCGGCAGCGGCGGCGGCGACGTCATTTCGCCCACCCGACTTTTATGTAAGGCCAAACCAGAACCACCCACTCTTGGCAGCCACCCAACCAACGAACCACCCACCCAGGGCTGTTGGGATGTCCTTCAGTCTGCGAGTGCAACGAACGCTGCCCTTTAACCTACATAACACACACTTACCTGGGGGCTGGGGGCTATATCCTCCTCCTTTTCTTTTTGTTGCCTCACCCTGACTAAACGTTTTTTTTTCACTCACTATTTGCTTTTTATCCGGTTTTTTTTGCACTATTTTTTTTTCCTTAATTTTCTGTGAACACAATTTTTTGGTCGATTTTAATTTGTTCTAGACTTTGGTGACTGGGGAAGGTGAGTGCATGGAAGGCGTTCCGGGTTAGGAATGAGGCATGCACCGATTGCCAGTTGTGGGGCACTGACACTTGGTGACACTGCCGGAAACTGGTTGGCAGGGCCA
The DNA here is from genome assembly GCA_035047325.1 of Drosophila vallismaia. Classification (NCBI taxonomy): domain Eukaryota; kingdom Metazoa; phylum Arthropoda; class Insecta; order Diptera; family Drosophilidae; genus Drosophila; species Drosophila vallismaia. The sequence goes on along the minus strand of JAWNPU010000025.1, from coordinate 4,151,059 downwards.
ACTAGATGATGTTTGCTTTCCAAATTCAATTGCTCCTCTATGTATACTTTGGTCCCACTTTTTTTTTTGTTTTGTTTTTTTTTTTTTATATTTGCTCAAGGCCTACTACTCAGAGTTGGTGAAATTTTATGTCCAGAGTTCTATCAACTTTGGTAACTCTTTTGTTTCATAAAAAGTCTTAACGCCTATAAATCCATGACCCAAAAAGGGTAAATAAAAATATAATTGGGCTCGTCCGGGAGTTGAACCCGGGACCTCTCGCACCCGAAGCGAGAATCATACCCCTAGACCAACGAGCCTATTGAAACAGGTTATATAAATCATTTTGATAAATTTAGAATTAATAGGGAACTACAAAAAAAAGTGTTGGAGATTTTAAAATTTAGCGTTTCATATTGTTAAAGTACTTTTTTTGAGGATATTTTAAAATATTTGATTATAGATCAAAATTTATATAAAAAAATAAAGGATTTAGAAGTAGAATTTCTTTCATTTTTTTTAAAGAAATCTTTTGAAAAACTGATTTTCTAAAGCGATAAACTTTCCAAAAAGGTTCCTCAATTCTATTCCCGTTGAGACTTTGGTTCTGAAAATGTAATATTGGAGAAATTCGCCACAAACACCCACACAACCACACCACACACAACCACACAGACGCACACATAGATACAAATGCATGCGCCTATTACGCCATCGAAAAAAGCAACAACAACAAGAGCAACTGCAGCAACGTTGCCGCCTGAAATATCTTCATGTTCATCGTCGCGTCGCTGTCGCCATCGCCATCGCCATCGCCATATTGCATTTGGAGGAGGTGGGCAACGTGACGGCGGGATTTTTGGGTGGGTGGGGGCGTGATAGTTGGCTTCTATTTACATTTGCAAGCTCCAAAAGCAGCCGAACAACGCCTGCAGCAGCGCCGGCAGCGACGTCGACGCGCGCAGACGAAAGCGAAAGGCCATTGTCCGGAATTTTGTTGACCCACTAAGGCAGAATGTAAAGTACGAGAGGCATGGCGGCGATGACAGCGATGGGGGGGTAGCAGCAGCTACACTGTCATTGCCGTCGAAGAGAGCGGAAAAGCTTTCGCGGAGAGCAGCTAAGCGGAAAGCTTTGCAGCTTGTTGTTAGTGTTGGTTCTGTCTGCGGTTCTGCTTTTGAAAGTTCAATTCTTTTTGTTTTTTTGGGCAGCCATAACAATAAAAACAGCAACAAGAAGCAGATCTAATGAGAGAGCGAGCGAGAGAGCGCTAATAGCTGGCTGCGCAACTAAAAGTCATTCACCTTTCGGCTCTACGTTCTGCTCTATGGATTAATTTTCGAAGCTCGGCTTAAAAGTCACATCTCTCTCTGCGCCGAAGACTTGACGCCTACACCGGAATAGGAGTGAGCGAGAGGGATAAGCTTAGCGTGAAGACGACTTCGTAATGCCCTTCCAGAAGCGTAAGACTAGGTAGACGCGTGGAAAGTTATGATACCCTCGGAAAAGGGTAGACTGGGAGTGAATAGAAAACGTAGCCAACCCGTCAAACTTTTTTTGATGAGCAATAAAATGTATTGATGTGCGAATGTCTGTCTCTCTCTCTCTCTATCTTTCCCTCTGTATGTGTGTGGTTGTTATGTTTGTGTTTGTGTTTTTCGTTTTTGTTTTTACTTTCTCTTGGCAAATAGAAAATGAATTACATGGAAGGCAATTAGAAGAACCGCCAGCTGCTATTAACAGTTAACTTATTTCCAAACAGATGTCAGTATTCAATAGTAAATAAATAATATTTGCACTGCAAAAAAGGTTTTTAAGTGATATTACTCAATGTCTTCCCTTTAAAATTTATCACTCATCCGAAATAGAAGTACTTTTCAGTGTAAAACCCATAATTTTTTAGTACCCTTGCTTTATTACTCATACGCACTGTTCGCCGTAGAACATCTTTTCGAGATTTTCTGTTTTCTAAAACATAAATTTCAAGACTCAAACAAACAGATGCCATTGGAATGGTTTTCTATAGTTAAAGCTATTTATTTTACGTGCCTCACGTTTATTACTCATACGCACCGTTGTCATTAGAAAGTTTCGCAACTCATGTATCTTTTCTCCTTCTTCCCGAAAAGGAAGTACCAGGAAAAGGTCCTTAAGATGTGAATATTATAATAAAGCACTCACGAGGTTTTCATTTTTTCGCTACATGTATGCACATAAATGTGTGTTTGTGGCTGCCTGTGTGTGTGCATAATGCAATCGCTTGTGTGTGTATGTGTGTGTGTGTTTTGCATTCAAAGCAGTTCACTTTTGCATATTCATACATAGTTATAGTTGCGTGTGAATGATTCATGAGTTGCATTTAGGCAAACAAACTGCTTCTCTTTTCCGTTCCCGCTCTCTCTGCCTCTTTCTCTCCCTTTCTTGCTGCCTCTGGTAATGCTCTGTTGCACAGAAAGTTCAATTTGTAAGCCCCCGCTTAACCCTTCTCATGTCTGAGGTAACTTTGGCGAGCTTTAACCCAGTTTAAGGTCATTTCGAGTCAAAGACAAACAACACTAGAGAGGGATGGGGAGAGAACAGGCAATGCAGTTTGTTCTCTCTCTGTATGTGTGTGTTCGTGTGCGTGTGCGTGGTCATCGTTTGGCATTTGTCAAGGACTTTACAAATAACGGAATTAAAAGTCCACAGAATCAAATAAAGGAAACCAAACAAATACAAGAAAAAAAACGTTTATAGTAGAGAAAAATACGTTTTTTATGTTAGTTCTTACTAATTTTTATATTTCGAAATAAGGTCAGAACAGAAAAAACAGTCTTGACATTGCAGAACCCCTTCTTCCCCCCTCTTATCACCCCAACAAGCTGCTCTTATCGACACCATTTCTTGTTGTTGTATTTTTCGACACTCGACGCCGACAGCGACGCCAGCGTCTGTGATAATGAAATTGAAAATTTCATTGCTAATTGCGCTTAATATTTATAATTGACCTAAATACATTTTTGCGATTGGCATTGCCAAAACGGAAAATAAAACAGAAGGCAGATACAACAACAAAAGCAGAAGAAAGCAGAAAAACATGCAAAGTGAGGCGAGACAGAGAGGGATGGATGGCCAGAAAGCACGACTTGTGTCTGCTGGAGGGGGAAGGCAAAAGGGCTTTGGGGGTAAGGGCGGGTGAAAAGAAGTCTAGACTGGCAGGCAATGGCAGGAAATCCAATGAAAACCGTTACGAAAATGGGGAGCTGCCCAAAAATGTCGGTCTGGCAATGACATTTAACAGGCAATTATTTTAAATCTCTTCAAAGCTCCTCTGCTTGTTGTTATTTACCTATATTTTTAGTTTTTTGTTTTATTTACAGCTTCTCGCTATCTTTGTTTATTAATAAAATAAATGCTTTAGATGAAATTGAACTGCAACTGCAACTGCAACAAAAAAGTGTTCTAAATATATGAGAAGTCGAAATAAACTTGCACACGAACACAATTGCATTATGACTCAAATGATTATTCACGTAATATGAGAGCTATGCCCCCGTCCTTCTTGCACCTTCTCGTTCTTACGCCAGACATTTCGCAGTCCTGCATCTCGCTCGCTGAAATATTTAAAATGCAAACTTTTCCCTGCCCTGCCCTCCCCCTTGGGTCGGAAAAAAACCAAATCAAAAACGAAACATAAAGAAAAAAAACAGCAACAACAAAATGCTGAGCACCAGAAGACGGAGAAGAAGCAGCAGCGGTACACACAAAAAAGTAGGTGAAAGGTCTTCAACCTTTTTGCATGAAAACAAAAATGTTCAAAGGGGCAAACGAATTGGCAAGGGGCGTGGGGCGGGGGGCAAGGCAAGGCGGTGGCGGAGGTGGAGCCATGCAATTCTAGCCTAAAATAAAAAAAAGAAAGAAAAAATCTGCCAGCAAGGCAGTAAAATGTAAAACAAAAGTGAAAGAGCCAGCGGACTGGGGAGCATAGGGGGGTAATAGGGGGCCGATGAAAATGAGCTGAAAAGGCACACTACACTGGAAGAAAAGTTACTCTCCTATCTAAGGGAAAGTTAAAACCCTTTGAAAAAGGCAAAACTTAATTCAAATACCAAAGATTGTGGGATTTTCTATTCCAAGTTAATGATATTTTTGATTATCTTATAATTATTATTAATTTTTGTGGGGAAATCTTAGAAAAAGGGACGACTAGAAGGTGGTCGAGTGTTTTGGGCAAGTGACCGACAGAGCGAGCCAATGCATTTAACTATTTATAGACGTCCCAGTCGAGAACTTTGCAGCTCACACACACATTAATACACGGATACGGATACGGTGTCGTTACAGGCACTGATACAAATACCGATGCAATGCCTGGACTTGGACCTATCCCAATGGCCCAACAGTGTGGGGCAGGTTCAGTTTTGCCCTCTGTCGTCCCCCTTCCCAACCAGCTTATATTTTGTATTCGTAACTTTTCGTATCGTTTCGTTTCGCTTCGTTTTGGTTCACTTGAGGTTGAAAATTGCACAGATGCGCCAAAGTTCTCTTCGTTTATCGTTTTTCGTATTGTTGGTTTTGTGCATTTTTGCAAACGAGAGAGCTTTTCGCACAGTCTCGCTCTCTCCCAGCGCGAGTGCATTTGCTCGGCTAAACTTTGTCCCTCACCGCGACCCTCAAAAGCTTATACTTCTTTTGGCGCAGACAGACAGAGACATTGATTTCGAGCGGTAAAAGTGCGGTGGGTGTGCAGGAGGGGTGTGTGCATATGGTACATGTCAAATATAGATATAGGGGGTGCAAAAAAATATTGTTGGGGTTGGTCAGGATTAGACTGCTTTTTTTTCTGCTCTGTTAGGGATTTCAGAGATAAAACAGCTCTACTTTATAACTTGTAAACAGTTTACAGCTATTTTCATATTAATATATTATTATATTCCAAGCTTTTAATGTAAAATATTATTCATTATTAATTTAGCTACTTTCTTTTTTATTTTCCAGTCATTTCCATTTAAATAAAATCCCGGACGTCGTCACCTTTTTGTCGTCGCCATTTGTTGCATCCTCCGCCGCCTTGGTAATTGCGGTAAGTAATCAAATTATAATATTATTTTATTATTATTTATAGCATATCTTCCTTCAAACGTAGTCCGTGTCCCTCTATTTACATACCTTTATTGATTGCATCAATTTATTTTGATTGATGGAATCAATTTCATTTGAGAATTCTGACCAGAAAATCACAGCTATAATAGCTTGATGATAGTATTAAGCCATTAAGTTGAATACCTGAACTTAAAATTTCAAATTGAAGCAAAATCTGAGTCCTTGTCCTAAAAAAAAATCGGTGGCGTATACTTGATATTTTCAAAAATTATATTACGTATACGTAATTTTTTTTTAGATAAAAAAATGCTAAATAAGCTTTTTATAAACCTTATTTTTAAGAAACAATTCCTATATCTTTAAAAAGTTGAAAAAACAACACTGCGTATACTTGATATTTTCAAAAATTATATTACGTATACGTAATTTTTTTTTAGATAAAAAAAATGCTAAATAAGGTTTTTATAAACCTTATTTTTAAGAAACAATTCCTATATCTTTAAAAAGTTGAAAAAACAACACTGAGTATACTTGATATTTTCAAAAATTATATTACGTATACGTAATTTTTTTTTATAAAAAAAATGTGCTAAATAAGGGTTTTATAACCGTTATTTTTAAGTAACAATTCCAAAATACTAATACACATTCGTGAAGGATAGCTTTAAAAATTTGAAAAAAACAACACTGCGTATACTTGATATTTTCAAAAATTATATTACGTATACGTAATTTTTTCTAAACCACAAAAATGTAAAATAGGGCTTACAAAATAAGAAACAATTCCAAGAAAACATTACGTATTTGTACAGGACATCTTTAAAAAGTTGAAAAAACAACACTGCGTATACGTAATATTTTTGAGAATATTTTGAGACGAAATGTAAAAAAAACTTTCATTTTTAAAAGCGATCAGTTTGGAATGTGGAAGTTTATCAAATTTTGTTTAAATTTATATTACGAACACACAACTTTTCAAAAATCTATAAAAACTCCTTGAGAAAGAAACTTTCTGAACTGAAGTACTTCAAATCCTATTACGTATATGACTTTTCTGTGAAGGTAAAGTCTTCATAAATCCGATTTTAACCTGTCACAAGAGTCCTGTAGTGGAGTTTTTTTTTTGCTTTGAACAAGCAAAATCCCGTTACCAATTGCCCAGTTATCGATAAGGTGCAAGAGCAAAAAAAAAAAGCGATAAATATCCAAAGGCGAAATAGAAGCAAAACGAAGCAGAAATGCGAAAAAAAAGGAAAACAACAAATGGCCGTGTCTGTGTGAGAGTGCAAAAACTGTGCCAATGCCCTGACAACGGCACAAGGTGATGATGCAAACTGCAGCCGGCTGCAGTCTCAGTCACAGTCTCAGTCGATGTCGCTGTCGCCGCTGCCGTCGTCGTCGTCGTCGCTGTCGTCGTCGTCGCCGTCGTCGCAGTCAGTGAGGCAGTGACGCCAATTGCCATGATGAAAGAGCCGGTGGCACAGTAGTCGCTCGCCCGACTCGGTGGCAACTTGGCGGGGTGGTGCGGTGGGGCAAGGCTGGTGCGGTGGTTGCACTGCCGCACAGACATTGGCGATGCGTTGGTGAACATGCAATGACGCGAATGACACAAACCCCCGACAGCCAGGGCCACAATTATAGTTACAGAATCGCCCATTCCCTCGGGTCATTATTTCTGTGGAAATATTTATGAATTTTTAAATGCAACCACCCTAGTGGGATGCCCCCAGGTGTCTGTACAGTCAAGTCGGTGGTTACCACTTCCCACCCAGCACCCAACACCCATCACCCCTGCCACTGCTACTCCACATAAACCACGTCCCTCCCCCGCCTGGCATACCAGGAAGGCCGGGCCATGTCGAGGTCGGGCTGAAAAGGGGGCTGAGGGACCTGCTGGGCGGACTATTTGAGTATTTTGTTGCATGCAAACAAGGAAGTGAAAAAATTTCACGCTTTGCAAAGGCAAGACGCAAAGAAATGGCAGGGATACGGGTAGGAGGATCAGTGTGTGAGGGGTAGGCGGAGGCGGACGAGGCAACTTCAAGTGTGGGACACAGTCGAGGGTCCGTAGGGAAGTGGATTTTAAGTGTTTGACAGACCGACACATTCAACACTCCTTGAATGCTCACCATTTTCTTGCAACTCCCACACTCTTTGCAACTCTTTACCTCCCCCTTTTTGCCTCGTTTTTTTAACTTGGCTCGCAAAAAACTTGGACTTATGCAATGGAAAGTGGTTGAAACCAAAATCAATGTGAAGTCTTACCAGCCGAGTGCGAAAAAGCAATGTTGGCAGTAACCTAGGAAGCCAATACTCTCGGTTTGTGTTTGTCTTTGCTTTTCAGTGATCGCCTGCAATCGATAATTATCGATTAATTATGTTTGTTTCAAACTTTTAAAGAACTAACCTCTTATATCTTAGGAACTTCCTTTAGGATTTTGTTTCGATTAAAATCGATTTAATTATTTATTTAAGCTATCCCATATCTAGCTTCCTTTATGACTTCCTTTTAGGTTTTGTTTCGATTAATATCGATTTAATTATTCATATCCGCTCTCCCATATCTAGCTCCCCTTTTGAAAATGCAAATAGAATTTACATTTGCCGGAAAACTTCATTTCGTGTCACTTGTATCTTGCAACTCTTGCAACCCCCACTTCCCTCCACACACCATCACTTCCCTGCATTTGTTGCAGTTGTTGCAGTTATTTGTGTTGCGCCTTGGATTTTCTCACGAACTGCATTCGTGAGGCTCGAACTCGGGGGCTGCCAGCGGATCGGCGGTATCGGTATTTTTTTTTTTCGGTTCGCTTTTAGTTTCGGTTTTCGGTTTTGATTCGGGCGCCATTGACTTGTTGACCGAGCGACTTAGTGAGCACACAAATACACACACACACACACACACACACACATATACATACATAGATGCATATGTATTTTGTTAGATGCATACATATGTATGTAAAAATTTATGCATTCTGTGAGCGAAATCGAAAGTTCAATAAACTTCCACGTAATCTCTGGGTTGCACACAAAAAATACTGAAATAAATGCCTGGTCGGTGATCAGCTCTGAACTTTTCTAAGGCAATTACTATTACTTACTATTATTCCTATTACAAAAGATAGTGTTTACTTAATAGAAATGATCTTTTGGGTTTTTTCTGGTATTTTTACGTGTACACTGCGTATACGTAATATTTATGTTTCTGACAAAGAACCTATAGAAACTTTGTATTTAAGAAAACTAAAGGTTTAATGTGATAGACACATCCCCCTTTGCGGTTTTTTTTGGCTGGCAAAGAAAGTGAATTGAATCAAAAAAAAAAAGGGCAAGTACCGGGGAAAAAGAAAGACAGGGAAAAAACTGAAATGAAATGAAATGAAAAGAAATTACATAAAAGTAACAACGAACTCTTTGCGCATGAACAAATCGCACAACAACAACAACAGAAACAACAGCGATGAAAGCAACATGGAATGCCAATGAACAAAAGCAACAACAATGCAACAGCAACAGCAACACACTGTTAGAAGCAACGAAAGCGAGAAAGAGAAAGAGCCTCGCAGAGAGCGATCATTCAGTGAACTTGCATTATGCTGCGTTCTGCTTAGCTGCTCACTCCCTCCCTTTCGCACTGCTGTCGCTTAATCACTGTTTCCGTCTTTTTCTGTTGGCTTTCACAACACACCAACACACACGCGCACACACACGCACGCACGATTCCCGTTCGCTTTGATGACTCCACTTGGCTTCTCTTCCTCTTCCTCTTTCACCGCCACCGCCATCTTCTGTTCCCCTCTCGCTCTCACTCTAGTGCCAGAAATTGGGTCAGCCATTGAACCCGTTGCGTTGACGCCGCCGTCGCTGCCTGCCTCAGTCTCTGCCTCTGCCTCTGTCGCTGCCGCTGCCTCTGCCTCTGCCTGCGTTAACGTTCTGCTGGGGTTCTGCTGCAGCTTTGCTTTGGCTTTTGCTTTTTTTTTTTTCGGTTCAGCTTCCCACCAAGCACGTGTTCTTCCTCTTCTTTACCGTTGATCGGCTTAGCAGAAACAGCTGTGATCATTTCACTTCCCAGCTAGCTATCTGTCCCTTTCTCGGCTCCACCTTCTCCCCCTTTCTCCTGCCACCAAAAACCGAATCTTAAGGTTATGGTCAACTCGTAATGACCGTCACCGACCAATTTTTTGACCCCTGCCCCAGCCGAAAAAAAAACATATAAAACAAAGAGCGAAAAGTAAACAAAAAAAAAAAAAAACAGAAACGACCCAAACCGAAAAAATTTCACTTTCACATCAATTATGTACGCTGTAAGCCCCAGACAGGCAATTCAAAAGTGTTTTTGTTTCTGGTGTTGTACTGTACTTGACGATCCGCCAGATTATTAACCAATTTAAAACTTGAATTTATTTCGGAAATTGTCGAATATATGTATTATATATAAAAGAAATGATTCGCTGCTTTGGTTTATATAAAATTGAACTAATTTAAAAAAAAAAAAAAGACGCTGCCATGGAATGTACCGAACAAATATGGGAAGTCCCTACAATGATGTTTCGGTTTTTATTGCTTGGCAATTGTGACTAAAGCAATGGCTTTGGTAAGATCTTCTGCAGACAATTTTTGGAAACGCCAGCGACTCGATGTCAACGAACGTTTAATGGCCCAACAAAACCCCGACTCTTCGCCCTTTTTTTTTTGCAACAAAAACAAGAAAACCAGCTAACCAAAAACTGGTAGACGACCAAAATGTCAAGGGAAAAGAGACAGATCTTCAGAGTGAGCAGAGCAGGAGGGCGGGGGAAGCCAAGCTTTAGATACTCTTTCCAGTGTTACCAAAGGTGTTTATGAAACATTTTTAAAGTTTTATTTAAAGAGTAGATAGAAATATTTAGAAAAAAGTATTAAAGTTGGTAGGATTTATGATAACGTAGAGTATTAAATATTTCAAGTTAAAAGTTTAAGGTTTTTTGGGTTTTTATGATGGCTCTCCCCCCTCCCCATCTCCCTTTTCTTTTTTAACATCTGTTTTGGGGGCTCTTTCCCCGCCCCCACCAAGCCACCTCGAACTAAAAAAAAAGAGACAAACCGGTTACAGTTACAGTTCAAACATCTTTGGCATCGTCTCGTTTTTTTTTTCGGGGGTCAAGCCCAAGCTCTCACACACACACACACACATGTTTGAACATGACTTGCCACACCTTGAGGCTGCTTGCCCCCCCTTCTGTGCCCCCGTCATTTCTCCACTTCCTCCCATCCTTATCTGCATTTCTCCGATTGTCTGTTCCTGTCACCCTCTAGCGCTTTCTCTCTCCATCTCCCTCCTCCTTCTCCTTTGACTTCTCTTTCTTTTTTTCTGACATTTTCTTGCTGTCATTCTGACGCCCTTTATTTATATATTTTTTTTGGTAGCTTAATTTTTTGGTGCGTTGTTGTTTCTCCAGAAAATAAACTTGAACTTGCCCGTTCACTTTTACTCCAAAAAAAGAGTTTTCGACTGTGTGTGAGTGTGTGTGTGTGTGTGTGTGCGAGTGTGAGGGGGTTATTGTTTCCCATAGGCATTTATAGGCCCCGGTTTTGGGGGCCCTCCTTGGAAATACAGCTTTAACAGATGCTTCAACTTGATTACTAAACTGATGAGTCTTCTCTCTGGCTTTTGATTTGTTTCTTTCGGGCTTTTTTTTTTTTGTTTTTTTGTTTGTTTTTTTTGGACTCATGATGGCGGTTGATCATGAAAATTTTCAATTCAAGTTTAGGTGAAATTTAATGCGTCACCAAAAAAGCGGAAGAAAGGTGTATGGGAAACAGGGAAGACGGAAAGACAGAGCAAGACAGAGAGAGAGAACGAAATGGGCAAGTCAAGATCACGGCATGGAAAGTTTTCAATTCTTTTTTTATAATAATAATTATATCTTAAAACAAGCAGGTGCTTTGTATTAGGTTTTTTTTTTCTTTCTAATAAATATTTAACGAGAAAACACTTTCTTGGGCTGGAAATATTCCATTAATTTGCTTGCCAGACCCTCTAGTTTATAGAGTTGCCACCCATATGCAAAAATTGTAGGTGGCTTGCCTCCATTTGTTGCAATTTGCTCGGTTTCTCTCCCATCTGGATTCCCAGTGGGTTTCTTCTTTGTTGGAACTCCCCTCCCTTTGCAGGCCTTTTGGTTACCCTTTCACGTACGTTCTCCACCCCCGTATGCCACATCATGTTGCACCACCTATGCCTCCCCCTAGTTCAGTCGTTTCTCAACCCCTCCCCGACTTCATCAATCCCCCACTGCTTCCCTTTCAGAATATATGGCCAGCGAAAGTTTACTGGGACTATGACCGCTTAGAATGTCTACACAAATACACCCACACACACACACAAATACACATCCACATCCACATCCACACACACTCACAAACACAAACACACTCACACTTATACAGGAGCCAGAGTCTGGAACTTGAAAGCACAATTTTGTGTTGTTTGTGTGTGTTTTATTTTTTCTGTGCCCCCAACATTTGGATGCCCCATAGAAGTGTCTGCCAGCTGAATGGCAGTGGCAGCTCCGCCTCACACCGCCCCTAGCCCCACCCCCTGGACATGTGTGTGTGTGTGACTGTGTGTTGATGTGCGTGTGTGCTTATCTCAGAGTCGTTGCCTTGAATGTAGGGCAGTAGTCGGCACTCGACAGTTGCTGTTGCAGTTGCTGTTGCAGTTGTTGCAGTTGCAGACAGAGGGCAATGCAATGCAGGCACCAGACACACACACTCGCACAACAAATACTTGTAAACATGAGGCCTTCCCAAAAAAAAAATAAGACTACTTAATACCCTAGAAAGGGTAAAACATTTTTTGGATAATATTTTTAATCATATTTCTTTCCAGTCAGATTCAGAAAAAATAGGTTAAATCTATTATAATTTCCTTTATAATTCCCATTACAATGACCACTAATAAGAAACGCTGATAAGGTTGATAAGAAGTTGGAGGAAAATAGAATAGAAATATAGAAATATAGAAAGAGAGAGTAGAAACCAGAGCAAGATAAAAGAAATGAAGTGCAATGGCGTGACTGCTAAGCTCAAATGTAAATATAATTTAGATAACCGTATTAAAGTTTTTCATTTGTTATTGCCTCGAATAGTGGCCTGGTCACATTATTTATGACCCAACTGTACTCTACTTTGTTAGCTGTCAAGGAGCTTATGTATGTACATTTTCCAATGACTTTTCACTTCATTTGCTAGTTTAAAGCTTTTTTTTACTGTTTTTTTTTTCTTGTATAATTGCTTCTAACCATAAATTGTGTGTGTTTTCTGGGAGTTCTTCTTCTACTTCTTAATATTATTTGTGTGTTCTTCCTCTTTGGCGGGGCTGTGTTTCTGTTTTTGGGGCCTGCAGTTTAAAAATACAAAATTAATGGAGAAAAGAAAAGCACTTCGAACTGCATCGAGCCACATAAATAACAAGCGCCAAAAACTATTTTCAACCCCACTAGAGAGTCAAGCTAGAGGAAGGGGCGGAAGAGGCGCAGGAAGGTATTGAAGTAGCCACAAGAAAGAGAAGAAAGATGAAAGAGAGGCATGAAAATAAAGTCATCGCCGTCTGTGTAAATAAGGCATCAAGAATTGGGTTAAAAGTTTATAGAGCAATGCGGTGATTTGTCTCTCTATCTCTATTTTATACTTCTGGCTCCCTCTGCCCCTGCCCCATGCCTCTGCCTTTGCCACTGCCTCTCTTCTTCTTCATTTTCTTGGCATAACTGTAAGTGTAAGTGCAACTGTGTGTGTGTGTGTGTGTGTGTCATATCAGCATTTGAAGTGGTTACATGGTCAAAGGCTGCGCCAGTTTCTTTTTCTTGTTAATGTTTTTCTTTTATTTCGTTTACCCCGAGACGAGTCAACGTGCTCCATGTGCCACCTGACACCCACATCCGTGCCCCGTGCCCCATGCTCCATGCTCCATGCCCCGCCTATTACATGGCCTCCCATCAGGTTACAAGCCAACGAACAAACAAACACAAAGAAACATAGAAACAAACAGGAAAACAGGAAGAATGTGGCTCTGTTTCATGTCAAAGGGGAGTGACTGCCCTCCTAAAAAAAAGGGAGTTAATTCAAAACCCAACAAACAGGCCAAAGAACTATCAAAAAAAAGAAGGCCAAAAGAAGAGCAAAAAAAGAAACAGAAAAAAAAACAGACTTGAACAGACTTGAATGGGGAAGAGGAGACAATGTAGAAGCCGTCAGAAGACGGAAGAAGTCAGATAGAACTGTAAACTAACCCAGATCCTGAACCTGCAAGGATATTCAAATGTATTGCGATAAAAAATTGATTAATTTTAACGAAACTTTATATTTTCAAAGAGATTTCGATAGTTCTCATTAATTTCTAGAAGTTCTTTCAATCAATAGGTAAACTATCGAAACAATCGAAACTATTAATCGAAATACATCGAAATACTTATGAAAACCGTATATTTAATTGTAAAAAAACATAAATAATAACCGATTAAAGTTGATTAAAGTTAAGAAAGTAATTTAATTCTTTATGATTTTAGAAGCTTTCAAGTTTATTTCTTATCTTTAATGGTTTTATTGTCAAATAAAAACAAAAAAAGATTCCCTGAAACCCTTTGAAATAGAAGAAAATCTATTAAGACCCGGAAATAAGACCACCCAATAAGTAATACCCCTAAAATTGTATATCCCAAAAGAAGCAGTAAGCCATAAGGAAGCCAGAGGATCAAACAGATGGCCAAAAAAGAGAAGAAAAAAGTAAAAAGTCATAACCGAAACCATATTCCACACATGGTAATCCTAAGGAATTTTTGATGAACTCCACACGTATACCCACCCACCCAAAAATGGGGGGAAAAAAAAACAGAAAAAAAGGCAGAAAAATACATCAATAGAAAATGCAAGTGGCTGTAGGTGAAAGAATAAGAAGCAGAACAGAGCAGGAGAGGGTAGAGGGGTTCCCAACATAAAGGAGAAGAAACCCAGCAAGAAGAAAAGAAAAACAAACACAAATAGGTACAGGCAACTGAAAAAAAAACGGAGAGCTGTAATAGAAGCCAAAAGCACAGCAGCAGCGGCATCAAAAAAAACAACACAAAAAAAAACAATATCTGAGGAAAATAATAACAACGTGCAAATGAAAAGAGTGACGGTGGGTGGTGGGGTGTAGGAGCTTGGGGGAAGGCATGGGGGAGAAAAGCCATAGAGCCAAGAGAGAGGGCGAGATAGAGAGAGAACTGCAGTGGGTCAAAGACCTGTAGGAGGTCGTTTTAGCCGTTGCAGTGGCAATAGGCAACGTACAATACCATGGCAAAAGCACACAGCATGTACTATGCATGTTGTTTTTGTTTTTGCTTCGATGGCGGCAGATAGTGCACACACACAGACACACACACACTCGCGTATGCTCTATTGAATAACCAAGCGACGTCAGCAGCAGCGCTGCATTTGCAGAGGGAGAACGAGATAGGGAATGAGCTACGTAAACAGCTGGCTTGCATTAGATGAGAGCGGGAGAGCAAGCTTTATGGCTCCCCAAAAAAAAAGCTCAATAGCCTCTTGCTTACTCGCTCGCCTGCAGCTGCAGCTCCCCAGTTGCTGCTGCTTTTTCCTGCAGTGGAAAAAATAAACCCGAAGGCGAGCACGAAACAAAAACGAAATCAAGAGTGAAATGCAATTCTAGCCGAGTGTGGTAGTGGTAGTGGTAGTGGCAGTGGGAGTGGGAGGCGAACGAAACTAGGGGAATTACTGTAAAGCACGTAAACATGCATTTTCAATCCAGCTGACTGTCTCTTTCGTTCTCATTGCAGACATGCCAGGCGGAGGAAGGACAAAGTTCAGCAGGATCACACAAAACAGGTGAGTTCCTGAGAATTGGCTCGAAGGATATAAATAGAATATAAATCGAAGCAGAAATTATCATTTGAAATTGAATTTAATTTTTCTTCATTATTACTTTTGATTGTTAATCTGAAATATTAATCATACGGCACGTTGGCCTAAGCATTTCGAGCATTAGTAAGAAACTTCTCGTTAATTTGTGGTTTCCAGCTTAATTTTAACAAAAAACAGCAAAAGAATGAACAGTTTTCAATGAAAACTCTAGAAGGGCCCACACTGCGTATGAGTAATTTTTTTGTATGCTCAAAATTCAACACTGCGTATGAGTGATTTTTTTATGCTCAAGATTCAACATTGCGTGTGAGTAATTTTTTTGAGAGGAAATGTTTGTTTTTGAAGTAAAATTTAGTAAATCATTAATTAATAATAAATTCATAAATTAAACTTTATTTTTTTTTTATCAAAATTGTTTTTGTTTCCAAAAAGGTTTCAGGTTTTTCAAAAGTTTTTTACTGAATATCCTTGTTTTTGTTTGTTTTCCTTATTGTTAAGATAAAATAAAAAATTTATATAGTTTTTATCATTTTTAAGTAATTTTTTAAGGTGTTTCATTAAGTCAGTTTCCTTAAAAGGCGGAAACTATTGAAGATTCGCCCAATTTCCGATCGCCCACATATCGTTTTTCTTGGATAACCTCCCCCCCACCCCCTTGCATCTGTCTGGTTGTGCCCCCACCCTTCCTTTTTTTATATATATATGTATTTTTTTTGCATATCATTTTCCTTTCACGTTGCATTTTTTATGTGCCACAAGAGCTGGCTGGAAAACTTTTCCGCTTTTCACGTTCAACGACGACGATCGCCGTCACCCAATGCCCCTCCATTTGTGCCACCAGATCCCCACCCCTTGCAACACCCTCCCCGTGCCTGGGCCCCGTTACGAGCTTGTCGTCGATGTTGTTTTCCTTGTTTTTCCACAGCTAGTTTTCTTGCCTGACTCCATTTGCGCAACAAAATTTTGCGGTGGTAAGGTGGGGCAGGGGCATGCACCATGAGGGGGCATCACATGATTTGCAATTTCCATTTGCCGACTGCATGCATTGCTGCATGGGTTGGTTGCGTAACCCAAAAGTTAATGCCACATAATCATGGCTGAAGTTGCAACAAATGCTGGCCGCAATGGGAAATGGGGAAATTGTTGTTGTCCAGGGGGGCGAGCAACGAGGAGAGGGGGGAGGGGGGTGGTGGGGTGGCACAACCATGACACGCCGTCTTGCCGATCGTCGCTTGCAGTTTTCAATTCAATTTTTTCTTTTTTTCTATTTTTTTTTTGCAAACGTTTTTCCTGGCACTTTCTCTCTCGTTGGCGATGAAGTAATAGCCAGCCCCATGCCTCCTGCCACCTGCCTCCTGCCTCCCCCTTGTTGTGGTTGCAGTTGCAGTTGCAATTGCAGTTTCTTGTTTTGCCGGTGACTTAATTTTTGTTTTGCCTTGCTTTCTGGCCAAAAACGAACGAAACGGGTTTTCGCATTTTCTTCCCCGGTAATGATGCTCGTTTCGCGATCGCAGACTCTTGGCCACGTCGGCCAAACTTGGCTCACAAGGTGATTACGTCTTCGAGCTGCGAAACGAGTGGGCGGCACATTTGTGCCAGCTTTGTGGGTGGCTGGGTGGCTGGTTGGGTTGGTTGGCGTTTTTTTGGTGTGATTTGTGGGGATTTAGGAAGCCCTAGACCTCTGTGGGATTTGCAGCCAATGGTTTTTGGCTTGAAGTTCGACAAAAAGCTAGGGGGATGGGTGTGGGGCTGGCCAAAAGCCGATTTTAGTTGGCCAAATTCAATTTTAGCCAAAAGCTTAAAAAGTTTACCCATTCTAATTGAAGGTAAATTTGATTTTCCGGAAAGTATTAAACCTTTTGCAGGAAAAGTTTTCTTGGTAATTAGAGAAGAGGCTTTAAAATATTAATCAGGTCTAATTAAGGCTAAATTTGTGGTTGATTTTCTGTTAATTCCTTTCGATTTTTATCGATTTTTGAGATAGTTTCTCGATAGAGGAAAGTAAAGTGTTAATATTTTAGTGCTAATTAAAGAATTTTTATACCAAAATGGCTATTAAACGAAATCTAGCTTATTTAGTTATGAGAAACTATATTACTCCGTTTTTTCTATCGATATTATCGATAATTCCTCTAAGATTTCATTAATAAGTACAAATTCTAGAACATTTGAATGTAAAACACTTAAAAAAATTCAAAAATGTTTCGTTTTCTGACTAATTTCTAGGAAGAGCTTAAATATCCTTAAAATCCCTAAAACTTGAGCATTTCTTTTATCACAAACTTATCGAAATCGTTAAAAATGTATCGTAATTAGCCCAGCACGATTGAGGAAATGCGAGGAAATGAGATCTCGGGCTGTGTTTTGATTCATGGCATCAATTTACGGATCGGATACCACTCTTGTGGATGCAACTTTCAGTGTGTCTCTCTCTGTGGGTCTCGTTGCTCCAGCGACAGCGATTTCCCATCGTGTGTCTTCCGCTTTTCATTGCTAGGGAGCGGGAAAAACTGATCGCATTGCTTCCTGCTTTTTGCAAATTGCGATCTCCATGCCATGCAACAGTTGCAACTTGCAACTAGCAAGGCTTGTAACGGTAACATTGCCTGCTAACACCATTTTCCTTTTGCCGCTGTTACGTGAGGAAAAACGAAAGTAAAACTTGCAATTTGCCGCTGCCTTTGCCGCTGCCGTTGTCGATGACTTTGGTGGCAGCAACTTTTGCAGTTGTTGCCATTGTTGCCTCTTGCCTCTTGCCTCTTGCCGCTTGCCGCTTGCCCCGTGCTGTTGCAATTGCAGTTGTTGGCATTGTTAGTTTTCATTTTCACATTATACTCTTTATTTCTCGTTTTTTTTTTTCTCTGTTTACACAGCAAGCGAAGCTCACTCGATCGATTGTTGACTTGGTCATGGTTCGCCATGAATTTTCCAATGAATATTTTCTGTTTATATAAGATATTGTTTAGAGATCGTGTGGAAAATGTCTACAAGTTGGCAGTTTATTGTTTTAGGCATTCTTTTCAATGAAATACTTTGTAAATCGCACTCGATATAATACCGATTATTTCGATAAAAGGGATTACCTTTATCGATTACTGCATCAAGTGTAGAGTATCTCAAAGTTCGGTTTTCTGTGATTTGATTTTCGTTTTCATTACGCCGCCTGATCGAATCAGTGAATGGGAAAAACGGGATTTTCCAGCCAGAAAAGTTGGCAAAAACTGGAATGTGGCACAAGCACTTTTGCGGTGGGGCAAGCCACGGGTGGGGGTACTGGTGGGTTGATGGTTACACCTCGCCTCTATTCGTGGAGGTAAAGATCGCCTCCGTTCCTCCTCCTCCTGCTTTGGCTCCTTCTCCCACTCTTCTTTATCCCCGGTTTTTTGCTGCCCACCAGCTGCTGGCATGGGTTAGGCGATTGTTATGTCATACAAGGAAGCGAATGATGGCCAACAAACGGTGGCAAGAGAGGTGCAACGAGGGGGATGCCTGTTGCCTTAACGTTGGACATTGGGAAATCGTTGTAACAGAGTTGGATTTTCAGATTTGCAGTCTTGCAGTGGAAAAAATATCGAAGATTAGCCAGAAAACCTTCTTATTTAATAAATATTTATAAAGAAAAGGGATTATATATATTTTTTATACATTATTTTGTACTTTAATTGATTTCTTTTTAAGGGTTTTTTATTCTTTTTCGAAGAAACCCTTTATTTTTTCAATCCCTACAAGTTTTCCTTTTTTATAAACTTCGTGCTGGCTTTTCCCTTTGAGTTTCCATTTCAAATTTTTGTGGCAAGTTTTTTGCAAATGCTGACTTGATTTTTCTAGGTTTCCTGCTGCTTTTTGGCTTTAGTGGGTAAATGTTACATAATTTTGACTGGCTTACCAATCAAAAAAAAAAAAAAACAGAAACAAAAACCAACTCCGAGTCTCAGAGTCAGAGCCAAACCCAAGTGTCAAATCCCCCCTCGTAACCCCCTATCAAAAATTTAGTTTTCTGTTTTTTTTTTGTGGCAAGTCAATGAACTTTGTTGGAGGTGAAACGACTCCAGAAAAAAAATAAAAAACTGAAAATTATTGTGATATTCAATTCGTTTTTTGAAGAGTTAAGGTTTATTTTTTTCGATGAGTAAAGGGTTGGGTGTGGGGGGGATGGATAGAGGGCTTGCCAGGAGTTTTTTTTGGAGCCTGGCTTTTGTCTTTTAACAGACACCACGCCCCCGCCCCCGCCCCCCGAGCACACCCTTTTTCTGTTGGCCATGGCTTATAATGGCCAAAAAGCAATTAAAATGTCAAAAGCGTGCACAAAAGGAGAAAGTGAGAAAAAAAGTGCAAAAAAATAGTACTCATTGCTTTTTAAGTTTTATTTCATTTTCAAAGTGTTATTGTTGTTGTTTCGGTTACATTTTTTAAAATGCGAGACAGGCAAAGAAAATAAAAAAATAAAAGAAGGAAAAAAAAACCAAGATTTTAAGTTAAACACAAAATGACCATGGCCGTGGCAGAAAAAAATAAAGGCAGGGGGAGGTTTGTTAGGGCTTTTTTTTTAAGCTTAACGCCCCCCCAAAATAAAAAAAACAAATTAGATGCAGGTTTCGAGCTCCTAATGAGCCATGGTTTTAACACCGATATTGATGTCTATATATCCTATATATAGGGACAGAAAATGTGTAATAGAAACAGCAACAAAAAAAAAATAATCATAATAAAACATTTGAACAACTTTCACTTGGCGCTTGAATTCAACGCACGACAAATTCAAACGACAACGATCAGAGCCCATTGTATATAGCCCAGTGTGGGTGTCTCTATGTACAGCTTAGACAATAACAATAACAAATAATAAAAAATAAAATAAAAAATAAAAAAAGAGTACTCACACCCTAGCGGAGAAAGAAAACCAAACGAAACTAGGAAAGAGACCCAATTATTGACCAGGCAGAGTAAAAAAAAAAAATTAAAAAATAAAAAGTGCGAAAAAAAGTGATAAAAAGAGCCATAGCCATGAATTGAAATTGAGTATCAAGTACAGTGAAGCTCTGCCATTGGCTGATTAGTACAGTAAAAACTGTGGAAACTTTTATCATATTTGGAAAATAATTACAACCTTGATAGGGTTTGCTTTTTTAGGATTTAATGATTTAAAGTTTTAAAGAGGAAAGTGTCAGGGTCATAAATATTCATAAAAAAAAAATATTAAAACTTATAAAATCCATAAGAATTTTGTATAAATAAATTGAAAATATTTGAAATAATTGTAAGGAATCTTTTTAGTTCGTCTTTTAACTTGGCTTTGATGGCTTTAAGAGCTTTAAAGACTTTGGCTCTCCAAACTAATACCTTGAATTGCAATTAATATCTATTCTAAAAATCCCTTTTATTTATTACATCAAATATTTATTTAAAAAATAAAAGTCGTGAGACAAACACGACTCACTTTTCCGCCCACAAGGCAACCCAAAAGATGCTTGTTTGGATTTTCTTGAATCCAAAAGCCGAAAACTGTGGAGGTTGCTGGGTTTGAAATTGAAATTGACAGAAAAAAAAAGAGCAGGAAACCAGTCCCGGGCAGACTTCCTTTCACCTGGAGTCTGTATTTGAGACTTCCGCCTTTACAAAGGAGTTTCAAATACATTTTTGCAACTATCAAAGGACAAACAAGAAATTAAATTCAAATAAAAATACAAAAAGGACTTGAAAGAAATGCGATTTCTCTGTGTCGTTTCCTGTAGGAGATGTAAACGAATAATATTCAGGATAAATCAGGAAATCAGGATATATATCAACTATATCTATTTCCTTTTTTTGCGTATATTTTGTTTGATTTCCAATCGATTTCAAAACAAAATACCATTCATAAGTCAGGGCTTTAGTCTGCTTCAAACTGCATAAAGGAATCAGAGAAACTTAACAAAAAAAAATTAAGCCAATTTTTCAAAATCATGATTTTTTCCAAAATTGGGCTTAGTGTAATTTTTGAGCTTTTTTTTCCACATTTTTATGAATATTTTGAATATTTCTTAACCGATTTTGAAATGGAATACCATTTTGGAATCAGAACTTTATTTTTCTTCGATCTGCATTCAAGGATTTGGGAAATCGAACAAAAAAAAATTCGACCTATTTTTTCAGAATTTTGTAAGGGGTACCATCATGATTTTTTGCAAAAATCGTTTCAATCGATTTTTGTCGCTTTTCTGCCACTTTTTTATGAATATTTTGAATATTTCTTAACCGATTGTGGAATGGAATACCATTTTGGAATCAGAATTCTGTTTTTCTTCGATCTGCATTCAAGGATTTGGGATATCAAACAAAAAAAATTTCGACCTATTTTTTCAGAATTTTGAAAGAGGTACCATCATGATTTTTTCCAAAATTGGGCTTAGTGTAATTTTTGAGCTTTTTTCCACATTTTTATGAATATTTTGAGTATTTCTTAACCGATTTTGAAATGGAATACCATTTTGGAATCAGAACTTTATTTTTCTTCGATCTGCATTCAAGGATTTGGGAAATCGAACAAAAAAAAATTCGACCTATTTTTTCAGAATTTTGTAAGGGGTACCATCATGATTTTTTGCAAAAATCGTTTCAATCGAATTTTCTCGATTTTTTCCACATTTTTATGAATATTTTGAATATTTCTTAACCGATTTTGAAATGGAATACCATTTTGAAATCAGGACTTTATTTTCCTTCGATCTGCATTCAAGGATTTGGAAAATCAAACAAAAAAAATTTTGACCTATTTTTGTCAGATTTTTGAAAGGGGTACCATCATGATTTTTTCCAAAATTGGACTTAGTGTAATTTTTGAGCTTTTCTTCCACTTTTTTATCAATCATTCGACCATTTATTAACCGATTTTGAAATGGAATACCATTTTGAAATCAGAACTCTGTTTTTCTTCGATCTGCATTCAAGGATTTGGGAAATCGAACAAAAAAAATTTCGACCTATTTTTTCAGAATTTTGAAAGGGGTACCATCATGATTTTTTTAAAAAATCGGCAAAAATTTTGTTGATCGATATTTAAGATCTTTGGATGCAGGTTTAAGAAGATTAAAGCCCTGATTCAAGAACTGCATTTTGTTTCAAAATCGGTTGAGAATTACCTCAGATATTCGAATAAAACTGTTTAAAAAATGGGAATTTTAGATTTCGCACCAGGATAGCATTTAAGAAAGATTTCTTATTAATCCAATCGATATCCTTAAACAATTAATAAGCTTTAATTAGCTTTTGTTTCCCGCCTTAAATTTTGGTATAAAACTTTGTTTTTTTGGCAAAATGCGAAGTCGAGGGCTGTCAATGCCAGTGACAAAATACAAAAAGGACTTGAAAGAAATGCGATTTCTCTGTGTCGTTTCCTGTAGGAGATGTAAACGAATAATATTCAGGATAAATCAGGAAATCAGGATATATATCAACTATATCTATTTCCTTTTTTTGCGTATATTTTGTTTGATTTCCAATCGATTTCAAAACAAAATACCATTCATAAGTCAGGGCTTTAGTCTGCTTCAAACTGCATAAAGGAATCAGAGAAACTTAACAAAAAAAAATTAAGCCAATTTTTCAAAATCATGATTTTTTCCAAAATTGGGCTTAGTGTAATTTTTGAGCTTTTTTTTCCACATTTTTATGAATATTTTGAATATTTCTTAACCGATTTTGAAATGGAATACCATTTTGGAATCAGAACTTTATTTTTCTTCGATCTGCATTCAAGGATTTGGGAAATCGAACAAAAAAAAATTCGACCTATTTTTTCAGAATTTTGTAAGGGGTACCATCATGATTTTTTGCAAAAATCGTTTCAATCGATTTTTGTCGCTTTTCTGCCACTTTTTTATGAATATTTTGAATATTTCTTAACCGATTGTGGAATGGAATACCATTTTGGAATCAGAATTCTGTTTTTCTTCGATCTGCATTCAAGGATTTGGGATATCAAACAAAAAAAATTTCGACCTATTTTTTCAGAATTTTGAAAGAGGTACCATCATGATTTTTTCCAAAATTGGGCTTAGTGTAATTTTTGAGCTTTTTTCCACATTTTTATGAATATTTTGAGTATTTCTTAACCGATTTTGAAATGGAATACCATTTTGGAATCAGAACTTTATTTTTCTTCGATCTGCATTCAAGGATTTGGGAAATCGAACAAAAAAAAATTCGACCTATTTTTTCAGAATTTTGTAAGGGGTACCATCATGATTTTTTGCAAAAATCGTTTCAATCGAATTTTCTCGATTTTTTCCACATTTTTATGAATATTTTGAATATTTCTTAACCGATTTTGAAATGGAATACCATTTTGAAATCAGGACTTTATTTTCCTTCGATCTGCATTCAAGGATTTGGAAAATCAAACAAAAAAAATTTTGACCTATTTTTGTCAGATTTTTGAAAGGGGTACCATCATGATTTTTTCCAAAATTGGACTTAGTGTAATTTTTGAGCTTTTCTTCCACTTTTTTATCAATCATTCGACCATTTATTAACCGATTTTGAAATGGAATACCATTTTGAAATCAGAACTCTGTTTTTCTTCGATCTGCATTCAAGGATTTGGGAAATCGAACAAAAAAAATTTCGACCTATTTTTTCAGAATTTTGAAAGGGGTACCATCATGATTTTTTTAAAAAATCGGCAAAAATTTTGTTGATCGATATTTAAGATCTTTGGATGCAGGTTTAAGAAGATTAAAGCCCTGATTCAAGAACTGCATTTTGTTTCAAAATCGGTTGAGAATTACCTCAGATATTCGAATAAAACTGTTTAAAAAATGGGAATTTTAGATTTCGCACCAGGATAGCATTTAAGAAAGATTTCTTATTAATCCAATCGATATCCTTAAACAATTAATAAGCTTTAATTAGCTTTTGTTTCCCGCCTTAAATTTTGGTATAAAACTTTGTTTTTTTGGCAAAATGCGAAGTCGAGGGCTGTCAATGCCAGTGACACAGTTTAGCTGGCAGCGTAATCACACATGTGGCTTCCATATCCGTTGAGAAAATATATAGAAAACATATATAGTATAGGGTATATATGGTATATCTTAATATATAACCAGGAGCTGTCATGTGCAGCAGCGTAAAGCCACATCGTATCGATGTCCTTGGCGTTGCCACCATCGAGCGTTGAACCTTTTGCTTACGTGTTGCCTTGGAAAATCCTTAAAAAGGAGAACCGAGAGACGGGTGGGGTGCTGGCAAGGACATTTAGGACCTGCGCAGAAGGACCTCAGCAAAAATCGTGGACAATATGGATAGCGTTGCGGTAGGTCAGTTGGTTGAGCAGAAAAAATACAACAAAAAAAAAAGGAAAAAACTATGTGGAAGCTTTTTTCCCTGACCTGCCCCACACAGCGCTGCAAAGTCGCTTCACCTTGCAGCCCAGTCATGCAACACAGCCCTCTTCTAGGGTAGCGCCACCCCTCTTACCATACCCCACCATCTCAATGCTGCAACCCCCTCGCATTTTTCGACAGCTGCTGCATCTGCATTTGCAGACTGTATATGTGTTGGTTTTAGCGCCCAAGTGCAAGTTCAATCTATAAATTTGAACGGTGTATTCTGTGCTCGGCCCCGACCCTGCTGTGGCACCTCCAGCCCTTTCCCCTCCCTACAGTTTACAGCAGCATCCTTCCAGCCTGCCCCGCCCTGCTGGGCGCCTGCATCCTGCAGCTTTGTGTCCTTGCCAAAATGTAAAGTTCATGCCACGCAGTGGCAAATACGAGTACATAAGAGAGTCTTATATACAAAATCAAATAAATAAACAACAAAATGGGGTTTCAAAAGAATTAATTTTAAATATTTTAAACTCAAATGGCTTTAAAAAATAAAAAAAAAACAAACAAAACAAAGCTAAAAGTATATTTCCAAAAAAATCATTGAAACTCCCAAGCAATTTTCAAAAGTTTTTTCTTGATTTTGAATAAAAAATAAATGTTTTTTTAAGTATTTTTAATACTTCTAAATGTATTTTATTTAAGCTTTGCTTTATTTACTTTAAAATCATAAAGTTCTTCACACAAAATTCGATAAAAAACTCTCCCACCCGAAAGTAGCTCAAATATTACGCATACGACCCGTGGCCACGTGTACCGCAAACTTTGCGAAGCGAAGCCAATAAACAGGCTCAACAGGAAACCTTCAATTAAAAACCAATAAGATTAACCAAAACAACTTAAATCAAGTGGAATGCTTTGGCATACCAATCCCTATCCCAATCCTCGAATCCTTGCACAATTAATAAGGCCAATTATGCATCAATTTAGATTGGGGCAAGGATACAATTAAGGTGACCCAAGGATGTGAAGGATAACACACGCATTCCACTTTCTATTAATTAAGATAAATTTGTGAAAGGACAAAGCTCCTTAGAACAAGAGGATTTCGCTTGAAATAAGCCTCTCAAGAGAAGGATTTTCTTAAACTTCAATAAATATATTTAAATAATAAATTAATATTTAAGCGAAGATTTGCAGGAGTTCCAGGCATCCTTTGTTTATGTATTAATCTTTTCCAAAGATAATCCCAATGTTTTTCTTCGCTGACCTTTGCCATTGCGGGGGGAAAAAACATATATATCCGGCGTTACCAGTTTTGACCCCATTCACCGACCGAAGGCCAGCCAGAAACAGAAATAGAGAGAAAAAAAAAACAACAACAAAAAGAGGGAAACATAAATGGGAACGAGATCAAGATCAAGAAATGCTCCAAGTCCAAGTCGGGGAGTCAAGTTGAAATTCTTGCGGGGATTTGTGCTGTGCCCGTCTGGACCAGTCTGGCCAGCCTAGGTCTAGGCCATAGTTACTACGATATAGTAATGCAATGCCCACCCAGACTCGGACTCGGAATCAGAACTTCAATTCAGAATAGAAAAAAAAAAAAAAAACGCAACGCAACCAGAGGCTTGCCTGCCTGCCTTTCGCCTCCAGCTTGGCGACGTTTTTTGTTCTGTCTACCTGTCTGGCATTCTCCGGTGTAAATATCAATTTGTCCGCTCTCTATCGATGTTAAGTTCAATGCTGAAATTAGCATAAACTACCGTTAATTGCATTAGCATTAGTCTGGCTCCCACATGCCGATATATCTATATATATATATATATATATATATACGATCTATAGACACCCCCGATCCGTAGCTCAATCGGACGATCGATTGCACATTTTCTCGAGATTTGTTTTTTTTATGGCGCATTCTTGGCGTATATGTCATGGAGTCGGCGGCGGGCGACAGCAGTTATCCTTGAAATGGCAGCATGCTGGCGTTAGACGTCGACTGCAACGTCAACAGCGCCAGCAACGACGCTGGCAGAGCAGCGACTGCGCTTCGACTGCACCGACATTGCATTGCGCATACGCTCTGTTGGCCGTGAGATCGATTGCGATTTCCAGGTAATTTGCGGTCTGCGGGTCCGGTAAAAGCCATAAACACCAAACCGAATCATAAAACCAGTAAACACAGACATTGAAGCAATAAAACAATAAATTCTATCTAATTCTAGGATTGTTTTTCAATGGAAACTTAAGAAAACAGGGAGATTTGTTAGACTTCTTCTGATTTTTAGGTTAAGAAAAGTGATCCTCCCTGATTACTGCTCCCCAAGAATACATGTATCTTTTTTAGTTACTTTTTACTGCCATCGGTTATACCCCAAGTCTGGGTATACATACATCATAGACTTCCCAGTGAGGTCTATAAACTATCGATCAACGATCATTAAATATGGTTATGGTTCTCGTTTCTGTTGTTGTTATCTGCGAGTTCCGTTATGCGCAGTTCAAGTTATAAATAACAACGCAGATCAGCTCAGAGAGTGCGTCTATATACTAAATATAGTATATAACTTTTATATACTAGACTATACTATAGACTTGGTTTCTGGTATTTTTTTTTTGTTGTAAAACTTTAACTTTTAAATAAAATGATAAACAAAAATATGGTACAATTATGGTTAATAATAAAGTCGGAAAAAGCAAAGAAGAGAGTGGGCGTAAAAAGAACAGGCTGTGAGGGACGCAGGGAAGGGGGGAAGAACGCGTAGAGATAGCTAAGCAAATACACGTAAAAAAGTTTGACCTAGATTCCCGCTGGGTGTCTGTGTTGGTTCTTATTTGTCTATAAGTATATTTCTTTCTTATTTTCCTCTATCGTTCCGAAAAAAAAACACGAAAAAAAAGAATAAACTAAACAAAAATATATGTATTATTATGCAGTGTGTATTAGTGCGTGTGTGGCCCCGCACACTCTCTCCAGTCTTCAGGCTCCACTCTTCCCCCAAAAGCGATCGGGAACATTAGCTTGGCAAGTTTGTTGCTTTTCTTTCTTTTTCTTTCAATTGGGTTAGAGAATTCCCACTTCGTAGTCGCCTTTCTCCCGTTCTTTCGATCTTCTGTTCTCCCTTTCTTATACTAGCTGCTTCCCCCCTTTCTACTTTTCTACTTTCCTTCCTTGTCTCTCTGTTGATGTTTTATGCCGGGTGCGAAGAATATGAACAAACACACACGCATACCACTCGAAGTCTGTTTACACTGAGCATTATTTTTGAATATATAAAAATACTGCTTTACAAAAGAGACATTCTTTTTGGAAATATTCTTTTTATTTTCGGTGTAAAACCCTAAAAATATTTATAGTATTTTTCACACTTTCCCAAAAATTATGTTTCCTGTGTCTCCATTTTTTTTCTGTTTAAAGTTTCAACTATTTGTTGTTTTTTATTCTCCTTTTTTTTGTGTTTGGTCATAGAACTAAAAACCGATGACGGCCGATAAGATAATGCCGAAAAGGAACAAAAAATTTCGGTGGCCCCCCCCCTTCTAGCAGCCTGCCCCTCCCTCTCTATTTCGTAACGCTGCTGGCGACCTACTTGTTGGATGTGCGGGCGTTGATAAAAGCGGGGATGTGGGGATGTGGGGAGTGGGTAGGGGGCAGGTGACAGAGGAGCAGGCGGAGGTTTGGGGGGCACTGCCGAAACAGCCGTGTGCTGCTTTTTGTTTTTGGGCTTTATGTGAGAGAAAAAAAAAGAAATAAAAGCAAGAAGAAAACAAAAACAGAAAAAAACTGAAAAAAGAAACAAAAAAAAAATGATTGTAAACAAAAATAAACCTTCAACTTGATACGCGTCCAGGGATGTGTTGAAGGTGTCGCCTCGCTGAGGAGGTAGCGAGGGGTTGGCAAGGGGGCGGCATACAGTGCGTATACGTGTTGGTGTGCAAGTAGAACAGAAAAAAGAAAAAAAGAGCCGTAGAAGAACAAGAATTAGAGGCAAATAGAAAGATCTTTCAATGCTTTCTCATACCTGTACGAAGAATTAAGGAAAGAACGGGGGGTAGAGGATGGGGGCTAGAGACTAGAAGGTAGGGGGTGGTGCTACAGAGTAGTGGGTGGTTCTTCAAGGGTAAGGGGATAGTTGGTGGGGAATTCTGGGGGTTATATAGGTCACCAGCCAAAAAACATAAATAGACCTTCCACGAAAAATGACGAATTATGCCATTTGATGAGTTTTTCCCAAATATTTTAGAACATAAATAAAATAAATACCAGAAATATATAGAAAAATTCGAAACCACTTAAAAATCAATTAAGATTTATGACATATGAATTATGAAATAAAAATAAAGGTATTAAAAATTATTGAAGGTAAAAACCTTTCATAGACTTTCAGTTTCAACTTTCTTCCCAGGAAGTTAATTCTTATCAGAACTATTTTCTCTAAAAATTCGATCTTAAAGATTAATAAATAATAAAAAAAAGTATTTTTTAGGAATCTTCTTAATGGATTTTTCCACAATCTCCACCTTTTATATTCAGAAGAAACCAATAGATGGATAGTTTTGGCCTTCCAAGAAGCAAATGTGGAGCAAAGAGATTCATCTCGGCCCACATGGATTTTCAAGTTCTTGGCCCACAGCCCGTGGCCCATCAAAAAAGGGGGGAGAAGCCAGGGGGGAAACACCACCCCCCTCCAAAATGCGGGGGAGTCCAAATTATCGATGCCACTCAAAAAAAAAAAAAACACCGTGTGGCTGCCTCAAATCAATCCCCAATCCCCGGCTAACTGCAGTTGTTGCTTTTGTTTTCCGTTTGGCTGTCATTTTACTGTCGCGGCAACTGTCAAAATTGACCTAAAAAAGAAAAACCGAAAGAAAAGCAAAACAAAAAAAATACCCAAAAAATGGAGGGGAATACCCCCTGCCCGTGCCCTTGCCTCTGCCCCCATCCCAGCTGAGGAAAAAATCTAAAATGAATCGAGAATTTGAAAAAGCTCAAAGGGGGACATTAGTTCGTTTTTTTATTCTCTTTTTTTTTTTTGTAACTCGATATAGCCCCAACCCTCTAATATTTTGAGGAAATCCGAGATAACGGTACAACATATAGAACATATAGAACACTTCACTTGACCGACAAACGCTATTCACCCAGTTTTTTCCTTTACTTTTCGTTACTATATAGAATATCGGGATTATGCAAGACTATCAGGCCCCCTCCCCATAAAATTAGTAATATCAGAAGAAAAAACTAGAACAAATCTATTAAACTATCGTGAGATATGGATAAGGAGGTATAGAATGATATAGAATGATAATAACTAAAAAATAAGGAGATCTTGAATGACATTACCTGAAATGTTTGAAGATCTAGAATGATATCTGAAAAATATAAAGATATAGAATGAAACATAGAATAAGTAAAAAATATGGAAATATAGATATAGATGGAGATATAGATTGATAATATCTGAAAAATTTGGAGATATAGAATAATAAAAATACCTTAAAAAAGATGGAAGAAAACCCTCTTTCCTCTTAAAGTTCCAAATAAACAAGATAAATCCTATATTGTCTGATTAAATTATCAAATATAAACTTTTAAGATCACTAAGATATATAGTTCCAGAGATATAGATCCCCCAAAGATCATCTATTAATATATTTACTTTCTTTTCTTCTTGCAGTTCTTAGAGGGAATGACGCAGGCATTTCTTTTGCAGCGTTGGACTTTCGTTTTATAAGGTAAGTAAGGTACTCTATAAGGGATTATTTTTAGTGTTAAGTTTCAAGTATTTTTGGAGCACTTTTTAATGATCTTGTTGGGTAAAACCCTAAGTACATAGAATCGATACGATTTATGGGCGAAAAGTTGGACAAGTTTTTGGGGGAATCGGCCAGGCCGCTTCGCTCCACAGGTGAGCAGAAAATTGAGGTGTCTGCTTCGAGTTGCTTCTCTAGCTTTTGCCCTACAGATATACACTATGTATATATGTATATATATAGATAAATAGATATAGCAAATATCGGTATACATATATATACGTGTGACCCAGAAACATTATGCGAGTAAAACCGAAACAAGCTAAACAACAAAATATTGTCAGCATTTTGCACTTTTCCAGACAGACAGACATACATCGTTCTTTGTCACCCTTAGCAGATGCTATCTCTTTCTATCAGTCTACACCCATCTCTATCGCACTTGGCTTCTCATGAACTTCTCAGTTCACTTGACATTCGTTTTTGGTTCAATGAGGCAAATGTTTGTATTTAATCAAGAATTCTTCGCTGAAGAAAGTAATTAATAGTAATTTCTCAGTTTTGTCCCAAATAAACAATTTTTAGGCCCATCTCTCGCTCCCGCTCCCTCTCTCTCTCTCTCTCTCTCTCTCTCTAACAAACACTCTCGCTCTCTTTCCCGCTGACGTCGATGGGTGCATCGGTGGCGTATACGTAATCTTGTTGAGGTTTTTATGCAAAATGGCGTTCAAGGATTTGTGTGTGAAAGTTGTTGAACCTCATGACTGGCAATTACGGAGTTGCAAGTACTGTGTGTGGCAAGCTAGTGTGGCAAGATGGATTGCAAACGATGTGAAAGAACATGTGGCTGGAGAAATGCATTTAATTGCTGGTTAATTAACATAATAATAATATGTATAATATTTGATTTGAAATTTAAACACAGTTTGCAACAGAACTTTCTTCCAATTAATCAGAGACAACCCATCTGCAGGCTCTACTTTACGATTGTTGGTCTCGTGTTTTTTGTTGGTTTCTATGACAACTGACAGTTGGCTAACAAGGTGCATTATGGCCAACAAACAACAATTGGCCCAAAAGCAAACCAAGCCAAAGCAAAGCAAAGCCTCAAGTCGATTCCTGTACAATAAATTGCATAGAAAGTGCCACGCAATTCACGAATGCCAAACAAATAAACAAACAAATACATGGCTGTTGTATGTATTAGTGAGTGTGTCAGTGTGTGTGTGTGTGTGTGAGAATGTATATATATGCCCCACTATATAGTGTGCTTTGGCTATATGCATTTCCAATATCAGCCAAGGATATTCGGCTGCGCTAAGTCCACATGACCTTCCAAAGTTGGTTGACTCTAGAGGAGACTGCCAGCCTGCTGCAAGTTCTCTGCACAGGGGTGAGGGTTGGGGCAAGGAGTAATCGGTGGGGTAGAGGGTCCAGTATGGGGTACTCTGTGGCACTTTTTTTTCGATTAAGCAACCCAACTGCAAAAACTATGCAGTGGCAATTTGCAGCCATGACTGGGCCGGAGAGTGACAGAGAGAGCTAGAGAAAGACGGAAAGAGATGGGGAGCTATTGCGCCTATGATGCAAGACACACACCGAGAGAGGGAGACAGAGAGAGAACAGAAGACAGAGAGAGAGCGAGCCAAGTCTAAGGAGAGAGCAAAGCTCGCCATGTGCACTTGATTTGTCTGCCGTTGTTAGAAGCCATTCCGTCGACAACGTCGGCCAAGAGCAACACCAACAGCAACAACAACAGCAACACATGCCACTGCAACGCCTGCAACACCAGCCAGAGCAGCAACAACATTTGCAGCTGCAACACCAGCAATAAATGCTGCAACCATAGCAGCAATATTCCAAAACAAAGACATTTTTATGATCCTTTTTACGTTTAAAACCGTTTTTGTTAATGAAAATTTAGCCAAACATTATAAATCTTTAATATTTTAGTCAAAAATTACTATGAAATTGATCATTAAGCTTTTTTATTAAACAATTTCTGAAAAATATAATAAAAAATTAGCAATTTTTATATGAATTTCAAGGGGGTTCTTTTTTTAAACAAAGTTTGGATGACATTTTGAGGTATGGTACTTTTTTATATTACCTTTAAGAAACTCCCTTTAAATATTAAAAAAACAAATTCTAAAAATTAGCAAATTAATTATAAAAAAAATAATAGTTTTGACCAAAAAAAAATGAGAAACATTTTGGCAGCCAGGAAAACCCACAACACCCGCGATATTCGTTTTCGATTTCGATAGCCGCCCCCTGCAGCACCTCCCCTTGCAGCCCCTTCCCCCCCCAACTATCCCCCCTCTGCTGTTGCACTTTTGGCGTTTTCGAAGCTTCGAAGCTCTCGATTCTCAATGCTCGGATTTCTCAAATTCTCCGACCACTCGGACCGGACCGCAGCGTTCTCAGAGCCAGAGCCCCATGCTCTGGCTTTTCTGTTTCGGTTTCTGTTTTTCTGTTTTTCTGCTTCTCTGTTTTCTGTTTCTGTTTGACAATTTCGCTACGCGGCTGTTTTGGTGGCTGCCAGTTGCACATTTCCGTTATATCCGCCAGAAGCAGCAGCCAGCGCAGCACACACGGCGTATGAGTAATATTTATTTGTAGCCAAAAAAAAAAAAAACTTAAAAAAATTCGCAATAATCAAAATCAAAAGTCAAAGCCAAGCTTGAAAATCAAAATTCAATTAAAAAAAAAATACATACAAAAAAAAAGAGGCGAAAAATAAAACTAAAATAAATAACAGAGAAAAAAAAATATAGTGTAATAGTGCGCCGTGTTGTTGTAGGCGAGAGGGGGGGCACAGGGCAGAGAGCAAGTGCAGCGCTGGCGACGGCTCTGCCAACGGCAACTGCGACGCTGGCAGCGGTGCGGGCTTTGTTTTGGCTTCAGTTTTGGCCCAGCAGCTTCGATTCGTGGTTCGTGCCACGCTAAGGAAAATCTAACCAAAAACAAAATCATTTCTTACCAAGAATCCAAACCCAAAAAACTCGAAAAAAATGAGTTAAGAATTGTTGTTGTTGTTTTTTTTTTAATGTGAATTCTGGAACTCGAAAGTGCTGACCCATAAAATGTTGTGTGCAAGTGAGATAAAAGTTTAGAGCGCCCCCCTCCCCCTCCTCTAAAAAAAAAAAGAAGAAAACTGAGGCCACCCCCTCAAAAAAGGAGACAGAGAAAGAGCGAGCGAGATAGAAAGTGCTTAAAAAGGAGTCCCAAAGACGTCAGGCCAAAAAATACAACCAGCAATGCCTGGCCCGGCTTTGTGGTCCGGTAAGTGATCGACAAAAAAAAAAAGGTTAATAAATAAATTGAAGCTTGGGAGAGAGCGGCGAGAGAATCTCACCAGCGATCACTTCTCTCCCTCTACCGTTGGCGCTCGTTTCAAAAATGCAACTGCAAGTTGCACATTTCCGCATGCCATCTCGTTTCTGCTCGAAAAGCAATCCAATCCATGAATCAAGAACCCGAACCCAGCAGCAGCAGCAGCAGCAGCAGCAGCGGCAAAAACAACAAAAAACTTTCACTTTACGGGGGAGACGGGGGACAGAGATAGAGACAGTGACAGAGTATGCGGTCGGTCGCTCGGCCAGGTCGAATGGGCCAGAAAGAGTCCGAGTCCGAGTCCGAGGCGAGCGACAGAGAAGGCGAGCGGTCGAGCTTCTGGTCAAAAGGTGCAGGAAGCACACGGCAAATAACTGTTTTTTTTTGTCTCTAAAGTTTCTTAAGATCAACGGGAATTAAATACTAAAAATGCTATAATATACTAGAAATACCAAAGACTTTGAATTTATTTGCTTTTTTTAAAATATTTTAATAGATTTTAGACTTGAAACCATCTATAATATGGGTTAGGAATAGAATATTTTAGGGTTTTTAATAAATATTACGAAAAATAAGCTTTAAGGAAGTTTTAAAAACCTAAAACCTTCTTTGAAATAAAAATACTATAAATACTTCCGAGCGGTATCGAACCTTTGAAAATCAACTTGAAATTGATCTTTATTTTTGTAATTTGTTGTTGGCTGTTGTTGTTGTATGATCAAAGGCTTCCTGGCATTGCAACTTGCAGCAGCAACAGCAGCAACAGCAGCAACAAATGTGTTAAGACCTGAGATTGCAATTGTTGTTGCTCATTAAAAAGTCATAAGCGATTTACGTTATGCATTACGTTAGTATTGCCTATGAGTGTGTCTGTAACTGTGTGTGTGTGTGTGTGTTGTATCTTTGTGTGTAGTGTATCTATGTTTTGTATCTGTGTCTGTGTATTTGTGAGCAAAATGTCAGTGAGCAATAAGGAAATGAAATGTGCGCCAAACAATTATTGGAGTTGTTGCTTTTTTCTGCCGCCGAGTTGAAATCGAAAGTGCTTTTCAGACAATGGTCAACGAACGTATGAAAAGGGCATTAGGAGAAAGACATTTTCAGCGATTTTGTGTGTGGGTGCAATGCCAAAAAAAATCACAAATCACATAAAATCGAATAAAAAATATATGGTACATAAAAATAAATAGTAAATAGTAAATAGTAAATAGTAAATAGTGGAAAATGGATATATATATAACAAAATCAGTTAGCTGGCTAACATTTCTTTTTGGCCAAATTGTGGTCTGTTTCGCGTTTCGCAATTCGTGACATTGCTTCTGGAACTTGTATGCTCCAATTGCTTTTGCTTTTTGCTTTTACCATGCTTTTGCTTTGCTTTTTTTTTTTTTGATTTTTTTTTGCTTTTTCCTTGCTTTGCTTTTTTTGTTGTTTTTTTTTTTTTTGTTAGTTTTTTTTTTTATGTTGCGCAATGTTCGTTGCTTGTCACTATTGTCCATTGTTGAGTCGCTTTTTGTGCTCTATTTCAAATTAACTTTTACCTTTATTAGTGTTAATTTTTATTTCTGTTTTTTTTTTTTTTGTATCAAAAATGATCGTAGAACTTTCCATTAACAAAGAGTGAAAGGGGGGGGGGGTGTGGTGGAGTGGGGTTGGGGGAGCAGGAAGCAACAATCTATGCTGCAACTGTCGCTGCTCCATCTAATGCTGCTCTCTCTCTCTCTCTCTCTCTGTCGGTGGGAAAGTGTGCTTCTCTCCAAAAGCTTTTCCCCACCTTCTCCGCCCAGTCTCTTCCTCTTCTCAAAGTGCAATGGCAGCTTGTGGCACAGTTTTCCACAATACAAAAAAAGAAGAGGAAGGAGGCGCCTCAAAAATGGGAGTTTTGCCGCCCTCCCTCCCCCTTGGCTTTTGCACTTTGCCACCCTACCCCTACCCAAGCCCCTGCCCCTCCCCCTCCCCCTCCCTCTCCCTCCCTTGTTACCTTGCCCCAACCCTTTCGTTAGCCGGTCAACGTCCACACCAATACCCATGCAACACACACCAACACACACACACACACATGTTTATTCTAATTTAAATGCAATGTTTAGTTTAAGTGCGAGAGAGACAGCAGCATAGAGTCAGAAAGAGATGGGGAGTGAGAGTAGTGAAGTTTAGAATTTAGTTGCATGTTGCAGTTGCAGCTCCCGTTGCAGTTGCAATTTTACTTGCAATGAACTCCCCAGGCAGGGGGGGGGGTGGTGGTGTTGGTGCCCCATTAGAAAGGGACAGACTGCGAGAGAGCTCTAGCGACGTCGACGTCGCTGTCGCTGCTGGCGTAAAAGCATAACTATGACGTCGTGTGTTGTTGTTGTTGTTGTTGTTGGGTTTGTCTAGCTTTTAAGTTTCTTGTAGTTGTTGTTGTTGTTGTTGTCGATTGGTTTTCATTTTCGTTTGCTGCCAGCAACGACGACGACAGCGACGCTGGCGTTTCTAATGCCCGATGATCGCCGGCAGAGCGAGAGAGAGTCGAGTGGGGCAGACAGACAGTTCGGGGAGAGAGAGTGGGGCGGCCAGTGTGAGTGAGAGTGAGAGGAAAGGGGGGCCGAACGCCTGCGCTGCTGGCGACAGCACGACGCGAGCATCGACCGAGGCAGCGCCAACGGCCGAGGCAGCGGCAGCGGCAGCGACAGCGACAGCATTTCGTGGCTGCTGCTTTCTTTCGCTCGCTTACTCCTTTCATTTCACTTTATTTCGTTCGCATGTACGCACGTTTACCGCGGAGCACCAAAAGCCCCCCAAAAGACAAAAAAAAAAAACTCACTCACCCAACAACAACAACAAAAAGCCAAAGCCCCCAAAAAAAAAAAAAACAAAAAAAACAAAGCAACAACAACAACAACAATATACAAGCAACATCTCTCTGATGTCTCGTGTTGCTGTTGTTAACAAACAAAATCCGAAAGAAACACAAACGCGGAAGAGTCTTGGGTTTTTGGAGCCAAACTCGAAACTCGTAACTCGAAACTCGAAACTCGAACTTAGTTGCGAGATGCGATTTGGCGGCAACGGTTTGGCCTCTCGAAGCGGTTTTTTCGAATAATCCAAAAACAAAAAAACGGTTATCGGTTATACGAATCGAAATAATTGCAACTAAAAGCAATTCCCCCTAAAAAAAAAAAACAAAACAATGATTATTATTTTTTATCTGTGGTGTTTTGTAAACAGTTTCTGCCCTTGGATTATAATTCAAGAATAAGTTTGAAATAAAGTTTTGAAAATTATCCAAAAAAAAAAAAAAAAGAATCCAAAAAGAAGGCAACAAAAAATAAAAGTCTAGGCAAGAAAAGCCAAGTGCTGGTATGTGCCTTTTCGAAAAAGAAATGAAATAAAAAGAATTTCCAAAAAAAAAAAAAAAATAGAACCAAAAACCAAGAAAACCTTAACACCAACACACACACACACCTACAC
This sequence comes from Drosophila vallismaia, assembly GCA_035047325.1. Taxonomy (NCBI): domain Eukaryota; kingdom Metazoa; phylum Arthropoda; class Insecta; order Diptera; family Drosophilidae; genus Drosophila; species Drosophila vallismaia. The sequence continues at coordinate 4,114,256 of JAWNPU010000025.1, read as the reverse complement.
CAACACACACACACCAACACACACACACATTCATCTCAGTCTCAAAATCTCGAAAAAGTCTCTCGAAAAACCTTAAAAAAAATATCCAGAAAGCTCATTTCAAGGATCAAAGGAAACGCAACTTCATTTTCATCTCTTTTGTAACATTGTTTTTTTTTTCAAGTGCTTTTTTCATACCAATTGGCAATGGACGCAGACTTCTTCTTCTTACAAAAGTTTCAAATTTAAAGATCTATGAATTTTTTTCAAGTGTTTTTTAATCAGCAAAAAAAAACAAACAAAACAGAACGAAGAAGTTCCAAAAAATTGTTGTTGAAAAAGTGTTTTGAAAATCGAATCCTGAAAAAGTTGCATTGTTTTGAAATGGAAAATGTGGACTAAGGCGGCAGGTGCAGGTGCGGCCAAAATGGCAAAGAATTTGTTTTTTTCGGTGTATCTGCCCACCTAGAACACGGCCTAAGGACCACGCCCCCAAATGAATGCCACCAACCAGCCGGTGATCCTCGAGCCAAAGGCCACAGATGCGGCAGCAACAGCAGCAGCAGCAACATCCGCGGAAGCAACAGCAGCAACATCTGTGGATGTTGCAGATGCAACAGAGGCAGCCACAGCAGCGGCAGCGGCAGCGGGAGCGGCAACATCGGTGGACAACTGCCTCTGCGAGAGATCCTCGGGAGGTGGCACTGCAGGATTACTAAACGGTCACAACGGTCACAATCATGGTGGCAGCAACAACAACAACAACAACAACAACAATAGCCACTCCAACGATGACAACAACAATGATGATGAGCGGAATGCGGGGGAAGATCGGGAGGATGATGAGGAGGATGCCAGGAGGGGATCAGAGTCGCCGGAGGTCAAGGATGTTCTGACGATCATCAAGACGCCGTTGAACAAGACCCTCTTGAAGAAGTGCAACACGAACGGTGGCTTGTTGCTGCCACACAGCAACAACATTAACAATATACGCAACAACAACAACAACAGTAACAGCAACAACAGTAACAACAACAACAACAACAACAATAATAATAATAATAATATCAATGATTTGGATTCCGGTTTGCAAAGCGGAAATAGCAATGAGCAGAAGCCATTTGCGAACGATCATCATCATCACATTTACCATCATCATCATCATCACTATCATCATCACAATGCGGCACGAGAGGCAAGGGAGGCAAGGGAGGTGGGAAGCGAAGGTGGGGATGTTGCAGCCACCTCCTCGTCCCTGCCACCCGGCGAGGAGACGCCACAGCAGGACACCAATGACAATCAAGGAGCTGCCTCGGCGGCTGCCACACCGGTTGCCACATGCAACCCCAGCAAGTGCAACAAGTGCCACGCGCACAACAACAACAGCAACACCAACAATAATAACAACAACAATACCCTAAGCAACAACAACAACAATAACAGTAATAATAATAATAATAATAATACGAACAACAACAACAACAACAACAATATACATTACAACAATTATAATAATTATTATAAGAAAAAGTCTCGTATGCCGCCCATTTGCCGTTAGTATTGCATTCATATCTCTCTTATATATTTTTTATAAGCCCTGACCCATGACCCATGACCCCTGACCCTTGACCCTCCACCCCCCTTCCACCCACATACTCATACAGGTGTTTCAAGACTTGGTGACATTTTTTTAACCACAAAAATCCACAAAACTCATTCACGATTCACGATTTTTCTCTCTCTATAATATTCTGGAACATTTTTTCAGTTCAAAACAAAAAACAAAAACCCAAAAAGTGCACTCCGAAAAAAAAGTGAAATAATTGGCAATAAAAAAAACCACCCTACACCCACCATACACCCACCATCCACCCCCTCAAACCACCCTTCGCTGGAATGCATTTTTCGAACATTATCAAAAAAAAACTCTGCTCTGCTGCCAAAAAACAAAAAAACCAAAAAAACCAAAAAAACAAAAGCAAAAAGGCAGCCGGCAGAGTTCCAAAACCCGTCTAGATGCTTCCTGAACGAGTCACAAATCCAACAACAACAACAACAACAAAACCAAAAAGAATCAAACCACAACAACAACAACTACTTATACACCATAATCTAAATTATACACCAACAACAACAACAATACCAACAACAATTAAATGCAATCACAAAAAAAACAACAAAAGCATAAGCAAAAGCAAAACAAATCCAAATCCAAATCGAAAACAAAATCAAAATCAAAATCAAAAGCTAAACAAAAGCAAAAAAACAAAAACCAAAATCGGCAAACAAGAGAATTTTTTGTTTTTATCAAAATTTGAACAATCGGCAAAAACAAACAAAATTATGACATCCATAGGTAAATTTTTTGTGATTATATTTTGATTAGAAACGAAAAGAAAAGAAAGCAAAGAAAATTCAAAGAAAATTCAAAGAAAAACAAAGAAAATTCAAAGAAAAACAAAGAATTTCCAAAACAAAACACAAACTGTTTGCTTTTTCTTGCAAAAAAAAAACTAAGCTTTTCCCCACTCCTTTTCCTTTTAATTTATAAAAAATGGTATTTATTTTTAAGGGTTTTATGGTTTAATTATATATTTTTTATATTTTTATATTAAGATATGGTTTTTTATAGTAATTTTTAATACTTGGAAGCCCTTTAAGTATCTAGAAATGTGTTTATTTATTGCAAATATTTATTTATTAGCTAAAATATATTCTTTTATTATTTAGAAATATCTATTTTTATTTAATATGTATCTTTTTTTTATATATATAATTGTTTTTTTTTTATTGTTTCTTAAGTATTTTTTGATCAAAATCCTTTTTTATTTTATTTTTTAATCAAAACTGGACTCCCTCACAAAACTGTCACTCTTTCTTTTGATGAAAAAACTGATTTTTTATTGAATAAAAAATTAGAAAAGGAAAATTTGAAAATTTATAATTTAGAATACATTTTCCAGAAACAGTTAAAAAAAAAAGTTGCCATATCTTTGTTTCGATTTCGATTCTTTTCCTTCCATAACTCTCTGGCGGGTTGACTCCACGCGCCTATAGAAACACCTCCAAAAAAGAATATATATATAAAAAAAAAAGGAAAAAAAAAAAATTGGGAATAAAAAAAACCATTAACCGAAAGATATACATAGACGCAGAGAGCCACGCATGGCTTTATTGTTTAGAATAATCTTGCGCTTGATAATGAAAATAGGTCAAATTTTAAAAATACACACACAAACGACATTGTCGTCGTTGTTGGGAGAACTTTTTTCTGCTTTTTTTTTGTTCTTTTCGTATTATTCTGTTTTATTTGACGATCGGAAGCGATCGTTTCGGATTCGGGTTTAGATCGGGTTCCGATTCGGGTTGGGGCTCGTGTTGGGGTTCGTGTTGGGGTTCGTAGCCGAAGCTAGATGGCTTTCGTATCTGTAACTATAACTGTATCTGTATCTGTATCTGTATATCTGTATCTGTATATCTCTATCGTTATCTGTGTTTTTTTGTATCTGTATCTGTGTTTTTGAGTAGCTTTTTGTATCTGTATCTTTGGCTGTGTGAGTGTGCGTTGAGATCGCCTTTGCTTGGATACAGGAAAGCCCATTCAGGGAAGGGATAGGGGAAGGGAGTATAGGGCCTATGGGAGAAAATATTAGTGGTAATACTTAGTGGTAAATGATAAATGATTAAAAAGTTAGACAATTTAATAGAATTTAATAGAAAAAGGGAGTAAAAAAGGTGGAAGATGATAAGAAAGGGGCGATTCATGATAGAAAAGGGATTAGGAAATGTTCCGATAATAAAAAATAAATCTAAAAACTACCTAGAGACACAGAACAAGATAGAAAGATACAAAGATAGAAAGACAGAAAGATAGAAAGACAGAAAGATAGAAAGACAGAAAGATAGAAAGATAGAAAGATAGAAAGATAGAAAGATAGAAAGATAGAAAGATAGAAAGATAGAAAGATAGAAAGATAGAAAGATAGAAAGATAGAAAGATATAAAGATGATAGAAAGATAGAAAGATACAAAAATAGAAAGATACAAAAAAGGAAAAAAAGAAAGATACAAAGATAGAAAGAAAAGGGTTTATTATAGAAAATGGAGTTAAAAAATGTTCTGATAATAAAAATAACAAAAAATAAATATAAAAATTAATAAATAAACGTTTTTAGCCTAAAAATTAATCTATTAGATATTTTTTTTTTAATAAAAAAAAACACCCCCTAGTGACCCATATTTTATATTTTTTTACTGAAACCTTTTATTATCTAAAAAAAAAAAGAATTAAAGAAGAACTCGAAGAATTTAATGATGGATCGATTATAGTTTTGATGGCTTTGAGGTTTTGGCTTTTCGTTGCCAAAGTTGGTCTTTAAGAGTTGGTCTTAACCAGTTTTTTTTTTTTCTATTTTGAATGGAATTTTTGGCTAAAACCAAAACCAAAATGCAAAATCAAAATCAAAACTTAAACAAAAACCAAAACTTAAACAAAAACCAAAACTAAAACTAAAACCAAAACTAAAACTAAAACCAAAACTAAAAAAAAAAAACCATTTCCCATTCCACTTCCACACCTGCTTAGTCAGTGGGGAAGTAAATGCAAATTTGTGTTTTGTGTCTTATTTGTTTATATTCCATCAGCAAATAAATTCGAACAGAAATTCGGCAAAAAAAAAAAAAAAAAAACAGAGAAACAGAAACAGAGACCGAGACTAAAAAAAAAAAAAAACTAAATATATTTAGTAGAAACTTCCGCAACAAATTTATGCGAATCTTTATTGTGACTTTGAATATTTGCGATATCTGATAGGATTTCGAAGACTAAGCTACATTTTTTTTAAACCAAATAAGAAGCGAAATTTAAGGAAATAATATTAAATATAGAAACTACATTTTTTAAGATTAAAAAAAAAGGAAAATGTTTTCCTAAAACTTTTCCTAAAACTCTTCCTTAAAACTTATTTTTCAGACTCTTAGGATTAGGATCTTAGGGTTTTCTATAACAAGAATTGATTCTTCATGAAAAACCTTAAAAAAAAAATTATAAAAACTATAAAAAATAAATGAAAAAATCAATGTTTTTTTTTATAGATTCTATTTATTTTTAGTGATTTATCCATAACAAGATCATTGAAAACTTATTAGAAATATTCTTAAATATAAAACTAGAATAACGCCGGGGTTCTTTGGCCTTTCTATTATTAATTTTTTTTATTAATTTCTATATTTTTCGTTAATTTTAATTAATTTTTTTAGGAATTATGACACTGAGCCGTGGCCCGTACAGCGAGCTCGATAAAATGAGCCTTTTTCAAGACCTCAAACTCAAACGGCGGAAAATCGATTCGCGATGCAGTAGCGACGGCGAGTCCATAGCGGACACGTCCACCTCCTCCCCGGATCTCCTGGCGCCCATGTCGCCGAAGCTGTGCGACGGCAGCGGTTCCGTCGTGGCATCCGCTGCGGCAGCGGCATCGGGTGGGGCAGGCAGCCTGCCACTGCCATTGCTGCCGATGGCGCTGACGTTGCCGCTGCCGCTGCCGTTGCCCCTGCAACCTGTGGCAAGTCAGCCGGCGGTTACCGTCTCCCTGGCAGCGGTGGTGGCCGCCGTGCCAGAGGGGGCAGCCGGTGCAGGAACGAGACCCGGACAAGGACCAGGATCTGGTTCTGGAACATCGGTGACAGCCTCTGGTGGCGCCTGCATCTCCACAACCTCGCCCACATCCTCGACCACGGCGGCGGCAGCCTCCTCGTCCACCTCCCTGCTGTCCTCCTCGTCCACCTCCTCGTCATCCTCATCGTCCACCTCCTCCGCCTCGTCCTCCTCCTCCTCATCGTCGTCCTCGCCCTCGGGAGCAGCGGCTGCCAGTACAGGCGGTGGCGGTAGCGGAGGCGGAGGAGGCGTCGGCCCAAGCAGCGGGGGAGCCGTGGCCACATCCTGCCCTGCCAGCAGCAGCAGCAACAACAACAACAACAATAACAGCTCGAAGAGCCACATCAGCAACATCAAGCAAGAGCAGACGGAGATCCATTCGTCGAGCAGTGCGATCTCCGCGGCAGCCGCCTCCACGGTGATGTCGCCGCCACCCACAGAGCCGGCGGGTGAGCCGGGATCTGGTGGAGGATCCGGCTCAGGGGCAGGATCAGGCTCGGTGGGAATGGGAAAAGATGAACACCAAAACAATGGCAACGGCAGCAGCGGCGGCAGCAGTCGTGCCTCGCCAGACTCGCTCGAGGAGAAGCCCTCGACCACGACAACGACCACGGGTCGCCTCAATGCCACGCCCACCAATGGGGTGGCCGGCGGAGGAGGAGGTGGTGGTGCCGGCAGTGCCGGGATTCTGAGCGAGGCCGGAATGAGTGTGATACGATCCGTGAAGGAGGAGCGCCTGCTAAGCGTGTCCAGCAAGATGTTGGCCTTCCACCAGCAGCGGGAGCAGGAGACCAAAGCAGCAGCGGCAGCAGCGGCGGCGGCAGCGGCAGCGGCGGGACACGTGACGGTCCTGGTGACGCCCTCGAGGATCAAGTCGGAGCCACCGCCGCCAGCCTCGCCCTCGTCGACGTCCACCAATCCCCGGGATCGTGGGGATCGGGACAGGGAACGAGAACGAGAACGGGATAGAGAAAGAGAAAGAGAAAGGGACAGGGACAGAGAAAGGGAGCGGGAACGAGAGCGGGAGAGGGAGCGAGAGCGAGAGCGAGAGCAAAGTATTAGCTCATCGATGCGTCTGAGTGGCAGCCCAGCGTCGCCACATTTGGGCGCCACCATCGTCCAGACCCATCACCTCCACCAGCAGCTCACCCAGCCCCTGACCTTGCGCAAAAGCAGTCCGCCCACGGAACACCTGCTGAGTCAGTCCATGCAGCACCTGACCCAGCAGCAGCAGTTGCACTTGCACCACCTCCTTGGCCAGCAGCAGCAGCAGCAACAGCAACAGCAGCAGCAGCAGCAACATTCGCCGCATGCTCTGGTCAGGGTTAAGAAGGAACCGAATGCGGTCCAGAGGCATCTGTCGCCGCATCACCACCAGCAACAGCAGCAACAACAGACCACACACCTGCAACAGCAACACCAGCAACAGCAGCAGCAACAGCAGCAGCAGCAGCACCACATCCAGCAGCAGCAGCAGCAGCAACACCACCACCAGCAGCAGCAACATCATGCCCAGCAGCAGCAGCAGCAGCAGCAACACCACCAGCAGCAGCAGCAGCCCCAGGCCCTGGCCTTGATGCATCCCGCGTCGCTGGCCTTAAGGAACAGCAACAGGGATGCGGCCATCTTCCTGCGCGTGAAGAGCGAGGTGCACCAACAGGTGGCCGTGGGGTTGCCCCACCTGATGCAGTCCGCCGGAGGAGCGGCAGCAGCAGCAGCAGCCGCTGTGGCTGCCCAGAGGATGGTGTGCTTCACCAATGCCAGGATAAACGGTGTCAAGCCGGAGGTGATTGGCGGACCGTTGGGGAATCTGAGGCCCGTGGTGGGAGTGGGTGGCGGGCAGGGCGGCGGTGGATCCGTGCAGTGCCCTTCGCCGCATCCCTCCTCCTCGTCCTCGTCGTCGCAGCTGTCGCCGCAGACGCCCTCGCAGACGCCGCCGCGCGGCACGCCGACGGTGATCATGGGCGAGAGCTGTGGAGTCCGCACCATGGTGTGGGGCTACGAACCGCCGCCACCCAACCTCCAGCATCCCGGCCAGCACCCGCAGCAGTCGCCGCAGCAGCAGCAGCAGTCGCAGCAGCAACAGCAGCAGCACCAGCAGCAGCAACAGCAACAGCAATCGCCGCACCACCAGCAACAGCACTGCCTCTCCTCGCCCTCGGCCGGCTCCCTGACGCCCTCGTCCTCGGGAGGCGGCGGAGGGAGTAGCGGCGGTGGCGGTAGCGCTGGCGGCGGACCCCTGACTCCGTCGTCGGTTACCCCGCAGAACAATGAGGAGGCCGCCCAGTTGCTGCTGTCCTTGGGACAGACACGCATCCAGGACATGCGCACTCGGCCGCATCCCTTCCGCACACCCCACGCCCTCAACATGGAGCGGCTGTGGGCCGGAGACTACTCCCAGCTGCCGCCTGGCCAGCTGCAGGCCCTGAACCTCAGTGCCCAGCAGCAGCAGTGGGGCAGCTCGAACTCCACGGGCCTGGGCGGTGGTGCGGGAGCCCTGGGCGGTGGGGGACGTGTTGGCGGCCTGGAGGCGCCACACGAAGCCACCGACGAGGACGAACAGCCGCTCGTGTGCATGATTTGCGAGGACAAGGCCACGGGCCTCCACTACGGCATCATCACGTGCGAGGGGTAAGTACTCTTACAGAGTCCAAGTACCGGGTATTGTATACTAAACGATATCCTTCGCAAAACAGGTGCAAGGGCTTCTTCAAGCGGACGGTGCAGAACCGACGGGTCTACACCTGCGTGGCGGATGGCACCTGCGAGATAACCAAAGCACAGCGCAACCGTTGTCAGTATTGTCGTTTTAAGAAGTGCATCGAGCAGGGCATGGTGCTGCAAGGTCAGTATTGTTGTCTTACCCCACTGGGGATCCCAGATCCTGGATTCTATATCCTTTTGTTTGTTCCCTCCACTAGCCGTTCGCGAGGACCGAATGCCGGGCGGACGCAACAGCGGCGCCGTCTACAACCTCTACAAGGTGAAGTACAAGAAGCACAAGAAGACCAACCAGAAGCAGCAGCAGCAGCAGGCGGCGCAGCAGCAACAACAGGTGGCCGCCCAGCAGCAGCACCAGCAGCAGCAGCAGCACCAACAGCACCAGCAACTGCAGCAGCAGCAACACCCCCAGCTGCACTCGCCGCTGCACCACCACTCGCATCACCAGTCGCACCACCCGCAGCAGCAACACCACCCCCAGCTCTCGCCGCACCACCTGCTCTCGCCGCAGCAGCAGCAACTGGCTGCCGCGGTGGCGGCTGCGGCCCAGCACCAGCAGCAACAGCAGCAGCAGCTGCAGCAGCAACAGGCCAAGATGGTGGACATGAAGCCCATGTTCCTGGGTCCGGTCCTCAAGACCGAGGTGCTGCAGGCTCCAATGCACAGTCCGGCCCAGCATCAGCAGCAACAGCAACAGCAGCAGCAGCAGCAACAGCAGCAACTGATGGGCTCGCCCCACCAGCAACAGCAGCAGCAGCAGCAGCAGAACCACCAATCGTCCGGGGCATCGGGCAATGGCAACGGAGCCGGCGGCGGCGGAGGCGGTGGCGGAGGAGGAGGTGGTGCCCAGTTGCCGCCCCACCTGATGAACGGAACGATACTGAAGACTGCATTGACCAATCCCAGCGAGATCGTCCATCTGCGACACCGCCTGGACTCGGCGGTGAGCTCGTCGAAGGATCGCCAGATCTCGTACGAGCACGCCCTGTCCATGATCCAGACTCTGATAGACTGTGACGCCATGGAGGACATCGCCACGCTGCCGCACTTTAGCGAGTTCCTCGAGGACAAGTCCGAGATCAGCGAGAAGCTGTGCAACATCGGCGACTCCATCGTTCACAAGCTGGTGTCGTGGACCAAGAAGTTGCCCTTCTACTTGGAAATACCCGTCGAGATTCACACCAAGCTGCTGACGGACAAGTGGCACGAGATCCTGATCCTGACCACGGCGGCCTACCAGGCCCTGCACGGTAAACGGAGAGGCAGCAGCGGTGGTGGCGGAGGCGGTGGCGGAGGCGGAGGCGGAGGAGGTGGTGGAGATTCAGCTGGCAGTCGGCATGGCTCTCCGGCCAACACGCCCCTGGCCACACCCACCGCCACGCCCATGCAATCACCCGCCCAACCGCTGCACAAAGACGATCCCGAGTTCGTCAGCGAAGTCAACTCGCACCTGAGTACGCTGCAGACCTGCCTGACCACGCTGATGGGCCAACCGATAGCCATGGAGCAGCTGAAGCTGGACGTGGGCCACATGGTGGATAAGATGACCCAGATCACGATCATGTTCCGGCGCATCAAGCTCAAGATGGAGGAGTACGTCTGCCTGAAGGTCTACATCCTGCTGAACAAAGGTACGTAGGCTACGGAAATACCACCCCCCCCCAGCGACAGTAGTGCTAATTTTTTCGATATTATTTCTTGGATAACCTTTGCAACTCCAGCAGAAGTGGAACTGGAGAGCATCCAGGAGCGGTATGTGCAGGTGCTGCGCTCCTACTTGCAGAACTCCTCGCCCCAGAATCCCCAGGCCAGGCTCAGCGAGCTGCTCTCCCACATACCAGAGGTGAGTTCTGTCTTTCTATGAGTCCCCAATCTCTAGGAGATCCCTGACCCCCTGTCCCTGATTCCCTTTACAGATCCAAGCGGCCGCCAGCCTGCTACTCGAGAGCAAAATGTTCTATGTGCCCTTCGTGCTCAACTCGGCGAGCATAAGGTAGCAGATGCTTGAGCACGGCCTGCTGCCCCACCAGCCACCCCCTGGTGGTGCGGGTGCGGGGGCAGCAGCAACACCACCACCACACCCACACCCACACCCACAACAAGGATCTGCCCACCATCCGATGCCGCTAAAGATTTCCCAGCGTCGGATCCGACAGCAGCAACAGCAGCAGCAGCAGCTGCAGCTGCAGAAGAAGCTGCCCAAGATCAAGATCGAGATTGGAGCGCAGGATCGCAACCTGAAGGAGCGGGTACAGGAGCGGGTACAGGAGCGGGAGCAGGAGCAGGAGCCGCAACCAGTGGAGGAGCAGGAGCAGCAGCAACAGGAGCAGGAGCAGGAGGAGCAGCAGACCCGGTCCACGTCCATTTTAAAGACTTCGCTGCTGAGTGGTGCGGCGGCCACATTGGCTACTTTGACGGCAGCTGCCGAGCAAATTGCCAGAGACACTGCCAGGGACTACTCCCAGAGTGGCAGTAACATGGCAGCAGCAGCAGCAGCGGCAGCTGTGGCACAAGAAGCAGCAACGGGCGGCAGCAACAGCGGCAGCAACAGCAACAGCCACAGTTTAGAAGAGAGCAAAAGACTTGACCATCAGCAACAGCAACAATATACATCAATACTACACACGGCCCTAATGTCGCAGCGTACTGTGCCACCAGCAGCTGCAGCAGCAGCAACAACAACAGTAGCTGCAACAACAGGCAGCAACAAAATAGTGGCAACCACATCGCCCACACCCGCCCACGTGCTGAAAACAGCAGTTACTTTAGCCAGTTTAAGTGAGATAGCTACGGCCCGCCAGCAACAGCAACAGCAGCAGCAGCAGCAGCAGCAACAGCAGCAACAGAAATTGCTTCTGCAACAGCAACAGCAGCAGCAGCAGCAACAACAACATAAACTGCCAAGGAGGATAATCAATTTTAGCAGCAATAAAGCAACTGGATTGGGAGTGGTAGTTGCAGGAACAGGAACAGGATCAGGATCGGGAACAGGATCAGGATCGGGCATGGCAGCAGAGACTCAAATCCTTAATCGCCATCGTCAGAATATAAATGTGAATACAAGTCTAAATCAAAATCCAATGGCGAATGGTAAGCAGAAAGAGTTGTGAGCCTTGTGTTTGCAGCAATAATCATGTTAATCCTTGCCAGTAGCCGGCGGCAGGACAACGTCATTGCGTTTGCTCAACGGTAACTGTTCGAGCCGACTGTTGCAGGCAACAGGAGGCGGTGCAACAACCACAATAACAGCAACACGAACAGTAGCAACAGTAGCAACCACCACCTCGGGGGGCAATACATGCAACATGCAGACACAAACCGATGACGACGATGACGATGATGATGGCGATGGCGATGGCGATGGAAATGCCAATGCCAGACCCTCGAATGCAACACCACACACTGCCACAATATTGAATGCATTATCGAAATCATCCAAATCATTTAAATCATCATCCAAACTATCATTGCCCACATCAAGAATTTCATTTGCAATACAAGCAGCAGCAACAGCAGCAACAGCGACAATGCAACAGCAGCAACAATGGACTGGAGCAACATTGCAACCACACCAGCAGCAACATCAACAACAACAACAACTATCAATAAAAACAACAAGCAGAACAACAACAACAACAACAACAACAATAACAGCACCAACACAACAACAACATCATCAACAACAACAACAACAACAACACAACAATAACAATTTAAATATTATTAATAATAATAATAATTATATACAAGAACAACTCGCCACTGCCACTGCCACTGCCACTGCCAACACGGTCACTGCCACGCCCACTATAACTGTAACTGCCACACCCACTATGCCCATGCCCATGCCCATTTCCACACCAACCACACCCCTAACTACCACGCCCACAAACGGCCCCGCCCCGCCAGCAACCTCAGCTTCTGTTACTGTAGTTGTGTTCAAAACAATGTTACCTGATGACTGAATTATTTTAGAATCGTACACGTAGAGCATGTTTTCTATTATTGATTATGAATTATGAATTATGAATTATGAATTACTGAATTATGAATTACTGAATTATGAATTACTGAATTATAATGATATAATAATAATAATAATAATGATAATGAATTACTGAATAACTGAATTACTGAATAACTGAATTATGATTATGATTACCACTATATATGATTACCAATTACGACTATGATTATGGATATCAACCAATATGGATTCTACCTATTAACTATTCATTATCGATTATTACTATTATGATGATTATTATTATTATTATTATTAGAATTATGAATTATTAATTAATTATGAATTATTATTACTATTGCTACATGCATAATGTAGACCGTAAATTGATGTATTTTAGTTTTATCCAAAAATGTTTGTTGGATTCCTGTACTTTTATCCCGTTATATAAAACACAAACAAACAAACAAACACACACACACACACACACCTACCCCAACACACACTCATAAGCATTGATCCTCACCCACACACACACACACACACATGAGATATATATATATATATATATTGGAAGATTTGTGAGCATATATATATATATATATATATTATTTTTTTTTTTTTGAAACAGTACGTTTGTGTTTTTTGGGAAAGCAACGCAAAAGCCGACTTTCGAGAAACAGGAAAAGGATAATGATGGATAATGAGTAGGAGATGTAATAAGTATGTAATGAATAGGTAATGTTTAGAAACGAAAAAAAAAAGAAAAAAAGAAAGAAAAGTAGCCACAATGCCACACACAGCTAATAGAAAGCATATTGTCAGTTATCTATTTTATCAAATATTATTTTCTTTTTTTTTTTTTTGCTATTTTTATCAATGTAAATTATAGGCATTAAATATATATACAAACACACACACATAAATGTAGAAAAAGAAAGAGAGAGATATAAGTATATATGTGAAAGAGAGAGAGGGCATTAGGAAAGGAAAGAGCAAGAAGGATAAAACATAAATCTTAGAGTCAAGGAGTCCGTGTAGTTAGAGTTTAGGGAGTAGTAGAAATTTATAATGAAAGAGGAACGAAACGGAATCGGAACGGAAACGGAAGCAGCCATGGCAACGGAAATGAAACAGAAAGGGAAACGGAAGCAGCCATGTGTAGCGGAAACGGAAACAAAAACCGAAACGGACACGGAAGTAGGCTGGACTGACACATCAACCATTTTTTTTTGTTTTTTTTTTCTCATTTTGGCTCGCCACTCTTGCAGATTACTGTTAGTTAACGAATAAATAACAAAAAAAAACTAGCCCCTCAAACTCCACCCATCCCTTACACCCCACACACACACACATGTTATATACAAACACACACACACATATACATACATGCTAGACTATATACATATATATGTGTTAGGAAATTCAAAAGAATGTTCCCAATCCAAAAAAAAAAAATGCATCTTATACTGAATACTGACTCACAAGCATTTGCCCGTTAATTAATATATATATATATTATATATTATATATTATATATCCGAGGATCTGAGAGGGGACGAGGGACGAGGGTTAAAGGGGTGGCATACCTTCAAACACACACACACACATACACCAACACCCTCTATACCTAAGTTAAGAAAGCATAATCACGATTCTACATTTAGGATTTACCAATGTATGTAAAACACAACAAAAACAAAAACAAAAACAAAAACAAAAACAAAAACAAAAGAAAACAAAAAACTACACACATAAAACCACATAACTCTAGTTCTAATAATTATGCATATTATTTTTTTTTTTAAATATATATACTACACATAAATTACGAAATTAGTACATACAACCAGAGAGAAAGTTTAAGGATGCGAAACCGCAAAAACAAGCAAAACACAAGAAAAGAAGAAAGATAGAGAGAGAGCGAGAGAGAGAGAGAGGAAAAAAGAAAACAAAAACAAAGATAAGAAAAGAAAAAAGAAAAAAGGATTATTTTTTTTTTTTTTAATTATTGTATAACCCGGATAATACGATTTCCCGGATAATCGTGTCGCCGTACTACGTTTTATTTTGTAAATGTATTAATTTTGTTGATTTTTTTGCTGTCTGTATACATTTTTTTAACAACATTTTTGAATAAATGTAATTCTTGAATATGTTTTTATCTTTTTTTTAATTTATTTTTAGATCCCCAAGCCCCTGGTTCTCCTTTTCTTATCTACTTGACCCACTCGGTGGCGCCACCTGCATTTTGCCAAGCCCAAAAAAATATGCAACGTTTTTTTTTTTTTAAATTTATTTTCTTTTAATTAGAATAAATTTATATGTATTTATTTCCTCGGATAGAATGAAACCTATAAAGGAAATGGAAGAAGAAAATAGTTTGTGTAGATAGAAAAACCCAAAGAATACGAGTCCTTGATCCCTCCAAAAGCCCCGCAAATCCTTCTGAAAGTAAAGCTCTTTAGAGAAAGGACGAAAGATGAAAGAGCGAAGAAATCGAGAAGAAAGTGTGCTAATGGAGAAACAAAAAAAAGAAATACAATGTCTTCGGAGAGCCGAAAAGACAAAAACAAAAAAGAAAATGAGAAATATGCAAGAGTCTGACATCAAATTGCCTTCAAAATGTTATTTTCGATTTTTTTCTGTAGAGTTTTTTTACGAAAACGCTAAACCAAAAAAAAAAAAAACAATGAATAAAAAGAAATACCAAATAGCAAGCATATTTTAAGTACATATACAAATATGAAACATTTTCTTAGCAGTTAAGAGAACGGAAAACATGAAATATTTTGAAATTGAAAATGGAAAAGTTTTCCAAAATATAGAACAACTTTTAGGTTATCTTAACTGCTATTAAATGTATTATAATCTATATATCTGAATTACAAAATACAAATATGGCAAAAAAAAAAAAAAGGAAAAACAAACACACACACACACAAAAATTAATAAAAATTCTCAGAAGAAAAAGAATTAAGGGGCTGACGGTTATAAGGATTAACATTTTTTGTAGAGTATAAAAAAAAATAAATAAAAAATAACAAAGAAAAGCAGAAAAAAAACAGACAATGGACAACATCTGAAGAAAAAAAAAATATTTTTGCACAGCGTGTTATCGAATAAGTGTTAGACTTTAAATGTAATTGTAATCGAGATTCAAAAATCAATCAAAGGACCCTACGATCCATGTCCTGTCCTGTCCCGTCCTTTCCCCTTCTCCCTCTCCATCCAAACAAAAAATAAACCCCATTTGATTAACCCAGATGGAGGATTCGATGCAGAACAAAAAAGTGTCTTTGTAAATACATCTGGCGTCTCGAGACATAAACATTAGTTAGCTAATTTTAATGACTTACACATAGGTGAACCCAGAGCCCACTTTTAGCCCCCGGATAGAATGCTCAACCTTCAGAAAGCACTTCACCACCAATCCACGTCCACGTCCACGTCCAGGTCCGACGTCCATAACCACACACATCCGCTTGATTAGAAATCGATTTGCATCCCCGGATTGGCATCGAACCCGATCGTGTGATTCGATCCAAAGAGTCCTCCCCCATATTATAGTGTATAGCGTGGATGCAATTTGAACTTCATATGGTGCTTAAATCTGGATCTTGATCTTGAGGACAAAGACAAACCCAAGCCTACAACTCAAATTATGGGACTGATGCAATGAAACAAGAAACAAAAAACACAAACAAAAATTAAATACAAAAAAAAAAATAATATTAAAACAAGGAATCCCCTTTCCCTATTATATATGTATACTAGGTGTATATGTATGTGTATTGATTTCTGGAAGGAAAATCAAGGATTAAATCGATTCAATGAATAAATGAGAGTAAGCAAAAAAAAAAAAAACAAAAACGAAGTAGATCCTTCCATATTGCTAAACAAAAACGAAAATTTAAAATAATTAAACGAAAGAGTGAAGATCTCGCTTCAGAGGCACATTGTTACTCTTTTTTGTGTATACCCAAATTAGAAAATTGTGAAAAAAAAACCAGAAACCAAAAACCAAAAAACCAAAAAACCAAAAACCCAAAAATCCAAAAACCCGAAAACCCAAAACAAAAAAATATATAAATATAAAGTATACATATATGAAAAACAAGAAAAGCATAATGAATCGAAAATTATATAGGAATACAGTGTTTTTTTTTTTTTGGTGTGCATTTCTAATTAAAAATGTAGCAGTCGATGGAGAAGTCGACTTTTACCTTTTATATAAGTATACAATATGGTTTTTGTTTGTTTTTGGATTTGATATGAATGTTACACGATGGATTAAGATTGAGATTGAGATTGATTGATTGATTAGTGAACGTTTGATGTAGTGGTAACCGAAAAAACCAAAAAACCAAAAACCAATATAATATAATTTAAATGATACATTGATGTAATGCATAAGAAAAAAAGCATAAAAAGCATGAAGCATAAACAGAATCGACAATGATAACGAAATGAAAATGAAAAATGTTAGCAAATATATATAATAATACAAGAAGCAAAAAACGCAAATAACTAAGAAGGAACTAAGCCCATAATTGAGAATTTTTAAAGCACGATTCGAGATCACATATAAATTTAATAAACTACACATGTATTAATAATGAAATGATGTATTTACGAATAAAAATTAATATTATCACATGAATCGTTTTATTGTACATTAATTTTATTTTTGGTTTACTTTGACTTTGATCTTTTATTTGAAAAATTCAGAGGGAAACTGCGACTCTAGAACGACTTTAAATGGCTTTTTAAAAGGCAACTCCTCCACATTGGTTATAAAATCACTGCGAATCATTATTATATTTCATTAAAGGATAATATTCGTTTCATTTAATTTGTACTCACTCTTCGTTGGCCAGTGTGACATTGATGCGATCGGTGGAGACACGCGTGGGTCGGATGGCTCCAAAAAAGTCGGTAATAGGAACCTTGTGGGGATCGCGACGGTACAGATCCTTGCGAACACCCACCGTGGAAATGCACACTCTCTTGGGACATACTTGCAGCTAAAAAAAAGGACAACAATTGAATCTCTATGAAATAAATGTGGCAAAGACCACCTCCAGACACATACAAACTCCCCAATGGTGCGTTTGCTGAACGGCTGCACCTTCTCCAGGAACTCCAGAGCATAGTAAGTATAGCGATCAATCATATAGACGCCAATCGATGGATCCACATGATGCTGAAATCGAAAGCTATCATACATCAGGATTATTTAAAGCCAAAACTAACTCACCGATAGCGAATCCTCGCCCACTAGACTGCTGGCCACCGCCAGGACATTCGGCGAGGTGAACTTCTCATATAGCGAAGCCGCCTGGCACGTGTCCACCATGAAGAAGAGCTCGTTGTAGCTGAATAAATTATAAAAAAAAAGGATGAATAAGGATTTAATCTTTAATAACTTCCCAACATATTGATATATGGAAAGAAACTACAGTCATAACTCGGCCAAATCTTATCCGATTCTTGAGAGGAATACCTCAAACGATTCGTAGATCGATTCCCTATCAATCTGCATCAAAATCTGGGAACAGAAAAATTTTTCGAAATTTTTCAAAATTTTGTGGGCTAACCCCTGTCAAAATGTAAAAAATGTGATTTTTCATATTTGACCTGTTCCCATGGCTATATCTTGGCCAATTTCTATCCGATTCTTGAGAGGAATACCTTAAACGATTCGTGGATCGATTCCCTTTCAATCTCTATCAAAATCTGGGAACAAAATATTTTTTCGATATTTTTCAAAATTTTGTGGACTAACCCCTGTCAAAATGTAAAAAATGTGATTTTTCATATTTGACCTGTTCCCATGGCTATATCTTGGCCAATTTCTATTCGATTCTTGAGAGGAATACCTTAAACGATTCGTGGATCGATTCCCTATCAATCTGCATCAAAATCTGGGAACAAAATATTTTTTCGATATTTTTCAAAATTTTGTGGGCTAACCCCTGTCAAAATGTAAAAAATGTGATTTTTCATATTTGACCTGTTCCCATGGCTATATCTTGGCCAATTCCTATCTGATTCTTGAGAGGAATACCTCAAACGATTCGTAGATCGATTCCCTATCAATCTGCATCAAAATTTGGAAACAAAATATTTTTTCGATATTTTTCAAAATTTTGTGGGCTAACCCCTGTCAAAATGTAATAAATATGATTTTTCATATTTGACCTGTTCCCATGGCTATATCTTGGCCAATTCCTATCTGATTCTTGAGAGGAATACCTCAAACGATTCGTAGATCGATTCCCTATCAATCTGCATCAAAATTTGGAAACAAAATATTTTTTCGATATTTTTCAAAATTTTGTGGGCTAACCCCTGTCAAAATGTAATAAATATGATTTTTCATATTTGACCTGTTCCCATGGCTATATCTTCGCCAATTTCTATCCGATTCTTGAGAGGAATACCTCAAACGATTCGTGGATCGATTCATGCATCAAAATCTTATAGAAAAATATTTTTTCGAAATTTTTCAAAATTTTGTGGGCTAACCCCTGTAAAAATGTGCATTTTCCGATATGTCGCACTGAAGAGCCTATATCTTGGCCAAATGTCATCCGATTCTTAAAAGCGATACCTTAAACAATTCGTAGATCGATTTCCTATAATTCTGCATCAAAATATTGAGGTAAAATATTTTTTCGATTTTTTTTCACATTTTTCCTAGGGAACCCCTCTAAAAAAATATGAATTTTACGATATGGCGCATTGGGATGGCTATATCCTGGCCAATTCTCATCCGATTCTTAAGCGGAATATCACAAACGATTTATGGATCGATTTCCTATCAATCTGCATCTTAAAAACAATATAATATTCAATATTAGTCCAATCTAAAAGCGAAATTCCCTAAATAATTCGTGTAGAAATATACAAAGGAATTCCTATAAAAGAAAGAAAGAAATTAAATATTTCGAATGATAATATACCGTTTCTTTTCCCACATCTGCTGAATGCCATCGGCGAGCTCCTGGCTGGTGATCTCCTCCGAGTCCTGGAACTTAAGGAAGCCATCGCCACCGTGACCGGTAAGATAGATCAGGACGTTGCTGCCGGCATCGGAAAGGAGTTTCTTGGAGCGGGCCGTGCCGTTCTGGGTGCGACCAGTTAGAAGCCGGACAAAATTCTCCACTGTGACCTCGTAGCCGCGGTAGTCCACCTCCACATCGTCACCGTAGACATTGATATGCTGATTGGCGTTGTTGTAGACCTGGCCAGGACGTGGATTTCGGGCGTTGCAGGCCATGTCGTCGGCGATCATCAGGATGATCTGGGAGTCGGGAATGCCCAAACGCTTCACGGAACGGTAGATGGAAAGGACATTCGCTACATGCCGGTAGTTGAACCAAAACCGTGAAGCGTCCACCAATACCGCCCAGTTGTTTGTGTGTGTGGAGCGTTGGGTGGCGTCTATATAGCCTTCCGGCAGCATCGATGTGTCTTGGGAATCAGCTAGACACGTTGCCACGAAGGTGGCAAGCAATAAAACCAATTTTCCATGCATTTTTTGCATATTTTTCCGGACCGTAAACAAATCAAAACATCAAATGCGGCGGAAAACGTTAACAGGCGTTACCATCGGTGACAATTGCGCTTAACAGCACTCTGTTAAGATAAAAATTAACCAGCAAGAAAAGTACATTTTTCAGAGCTGTCCTATACGAAGGCATATACCAATTTACTTGAAGCTTTAATTTACCTTTTATATTTGCTTTTTTTGCCACAAAAAAGTAAAAAAGACTGTGTCAATGATGCTCAAAATACCCAAGCGCCTTAACAGGGGGTTAACAGCTGCGTTTGTGAATCTGCACTTAACAGCACACTGTTAAATTCTGAATAAGTGAAATCCATGATTAAATTTGTTCATTTTTTTTGTATTTCGGCTGATTTATAATGCCAATTCTTTAGTTTTATCGTTACAGAGCATTGGCTTCTACCTGAAAATACATCTTAGCTACTTTAAAACCATACTTTTTTCTTGAAAAACAGAGTCAAAATGGCTGTGGCGGTGTATATAAGGCAGGGGGACGGGCGGCGGCGAAAAAGAGAAGCGTCGAGAGAACCCTCTGTTAATGAACAAATTTTCCATTCGATCTTTTGCTATCCAAAATCCTTTAAAATGCAGATGTTATACAGAAAACATTCAGAAATAGTTATATCGAATATGATTTAAATGAGAATTGAAAAAAAATTTGGCTCCAAATAAAAGAAAAAAGCCTCCGAAAATCATAAAAAGAGCAGGGAGAAAGAGAGAGCGAAAAAGAGCTAGAGGTGGGGGTCCAAGGGCGAGAGCAGTGTACATGTGTGCGATTTTGTGGCCATAAAAGCCTTGTTTGCTTGAGGAATTTAACTGATTTCTAGTCTTGTGCGAATTGGGGGGCCACATAAGCTGGAAAATGGGGGAAAACTGCATGAAAATATCGACTTCTTCTAACTATGAATTCGCCGCGATCACAGGCGGCAGCCAGCTCTCTATTAGCCCTCTCCCTCTCTCTCGTTTTCGCTCTCTGATTCACGTGGGTTTTCATACTTTATTTTTTACAAATGTGTTGGTATATACACAGACTCATAATATGACGTTTTTTTTCGATTTTTCGTTGAGCTTTGGCTCTGCCGGAAGTTTTCTTTTTATCCAATCCACCTATCGTTCAATATGCTTTGCTTTGTGCGTTGCTTTATGCCTTCTGCTTTGCTGCGTGGCATTTGTCGGCCATTTTTTCCAACACACACACACAGCCGCAAAGCTGTTGTGCATGTGTGTATGTAAATGCGTCTCTCAAAACAAAAACAAAAAAAAAAAAAAAACGAAACAATTTCTAGGTGAAATTAATCGAGTGGGCGTAATGCAAAAAATAGAGCCATACCACATTTTCCTAGCCATTAGGCAATGGACTTTTTTGGAAGCCATTCTAGCCGCGATTATTTGATAACGCATAAAGGGGTCAAAACATTGTTTCTTTTCGTTTTTATTCTTTGAAAATTAAATAAAGATTTAAATCAATTATGGTTTTATATTTTGGTTGGTTATAGCCTTTATATTGATCTTATTTTTTAATGTATAGGATAATCGATCGGTGGGCGGCCTTCGTGGCTAATTAATGATGTCATGAGAGTGGAAATGGCAGCAGTAGCGTGTGTCCTGCCAGCCCACCCACTTGACCCAGTTCGGAAAGGAAAAAACACTTTTCCATTTTTCTTCATATTCTTCTACACACATTCTGCCTTTCCGCTTTTCCCCAAGAAATTGGGTATGCAGAGCAAGAACAGTGCATAATAATGATGCCATGGCGATGCAAAAAGCTATTGATTATTCCCTCGCTTCCACCAACAATTAAAGCTCTCCTTTAACCAAGTTACCCGCCAAAGGGTCCTTGAATGTGCGGCGGGAAATTGGGTTAGAGTGGCATGGCTGGAGGGGTGGTGTGGCGGGTGGGGGGTGTCGGTTAAAAGGAGCGTATGCCACCTGACACTTGCAGGATTCTCAGTCCCTTGCCCAAGGACATACGTAGAGGACAGGACGCACAGCAACAACCTATGTCACAGCATCGCAAGTTGAGGAAAAACTCCGGAAAAGCGACAGGATGCTTGGGATAGAGCGTAAGCGTTGGCTGGGCAGCAGTGCGATGATGCTTCGTTTTGTTTGCCAAATTGCCACCCCCGTCGTCAGGGTCCTTTTTGCCGACGCAACACAAAGGACGCAGGCCAGCCATCGCACACTACGGCCATATTCGCGGCGAGTTCGGAAGAGCGAGAGAGCGGAGAGAGAGCACGCGGCGAGAACCAGAGAGGCAACAAACATTTGCCAAAAACAACACGTAGGCCGGCCGAATTGACAACATCGACATGGCAATGCTCTAAACGCAAACAATTTTCCAGGAATTTTACCCAAAAACAGTTATATTTTATAGGTCGTACCTGACTATCGAGTAAAGTTACAAAAACATCGATATAAGTTCCAACTGGAAAAATATTCTGTTCTAGTTTATTCATATTTTCTTATTTTTGGTAATATTTTCAAATAAAAATGGGAAAATACATACATATATTTTATACGTTCAGACTATAAAACCTATTTAAAAATCTGTCAAGATTTCAAATACATTAAATTGACTTTAACTGTTGTTTCTACTTCTTGATTGATTTTAAAGAAAACAAGAAATATTTTAAATATATATTATGTTGGTATTTAAAGAAATAGTTAGTTTCGCAAACTAAAAATGTTTCAATAAACAATATTCAATTTTATTTGCAATGCTGATACTAAAGCCAAAGCGAATACGATAGTGAAGCGAATTCACGGCGATAGCGCATCGCCAGCAAGACGGCTAGCGGCGCACGACGCTCTCGCTCGTTATTTCGCTTCGCACAGTGTTTGCGTTCACAACTCACTCTCGGTTCGGGTTCTGCATTTTATTTTATTATTATTATTATTTTTTTTTGTTTGTTCTGCTCCTGCGTCTACTTGGGGCAGACTGTTTGTACCGCGTTGCCAGCGTTGGGGTACTCGAAAATTGTCGCTGCTAATCGGTGCCCTGGACCCGGAGATAAATAAGAAAACAGAAGAGAAACACCGAGAAAACCAAAAACCGAAAACAAAAAGCAAAATATAAACGAAAACGAAAATGAATGCGGAAAATTCGCAAATGGACATCTGAGCAGAGAATTAAAAAGTAAGTAAAGTATTCGCGTTGCGTTTGTGTGCTTGTGTTTGTGTTTTGTGTTTTTGTGTTTGTGTAAAAAAAAAAAAGACACAAGTGAGCGCTGCTGTTCGGTTCGCGCGTCATGCGAAAGAAAACGAGCAGCGGAAAACAGAAAGCAGCCGCATAAACTCTACTTTACCAATATTTTCGTGTGTGTGCCCCACTGTTTTCAGTTTTCTGTTTTATGTTTTCTGTTTTCCCAGTGTCTCCCCAGTGTCCCCCCAGTGAGCTCCCCTTGCCCTGTTTTTGTTGCAACCGTCGAGCGGTTTTTCTTTTTGCGTGCCCGAGTGTGAGTGAGAAAGTGCTAGCTAGAGAGGGGAGAGCCAGAGCGAGAGCGAGAGCATTGCCAGTAAACTGGGAAGTGTTGGCAACTCTGCCAATTCTTTGACAACTTTTCCGCTTTTGTGAAAATTGTGCGGCCAGTTTCCGTTTCTGCTTCCTCAGTGTTTACAATCGCTTTATTTATTTTTTTTTTTTTGTTTTTTTTGTTTGTTCTTTTTTTTTGCACACCAACAAACAGCGTGCCTCGTTTCAAGGTGTAAGTGAGAGACGTGTGTGTGTGTGAGAGAGTTCTACTTAAAATGGTGTATACACACACCAAACTGGGTCTTCATTTTGTTATTTGCCATTTGCTTTTACTTCCTTTATTCGCTGTCATGGTGATTTTCTTCGGGAGGGTGGTGGCATTGTGTACGTGTATTTTGCAATTGTATATGTGTGTGTGTGTTTGTTAGTGTATGTGTGTGTGTGTGTGTGTGTGTGTGTGTGTGTGAGGGAAAATGGTGGAAATTAAAGGTCGCCGGTGCAAAATGCAGTTTCCAAGCCTAAAATACCACTCCACCCTCCCTTTGCCCTTTGGCCTATGGCCTGCTGTGCCTGGTCACACTAAAATGGCGCCTGTCAAAATCTTTGGCCAAGAAGAAGCACAAACCAAGCAACAGAAGCGAGGATTTCGAGGATTATTCAACACACTTGCTGCCGCTGCCGCTGCTTCTGCCGCTGCTGCTGCCGCTGCTGCTGCCCCCATTGCCAATTCTTCGGTTCTTCGTTCCGTTCTTCCTCTTCCTCTTCCTCTTTCCTCTTTCGCTTCTGTGTGTGCTGCTGCTGCTTCTTCTTATTTTGCTTGGCTTGGGCTCTATACCGTTTCGCTTTCCTCGCATTCTCGCAGCTCCCAGCTCCCAGCTCCCAGCTCGCAGCTCGCAGCTCCGATCTCCCAGCTGCTGCCAAAACTTGTTTTTTTCTGTACTATGACAAGGGGAAAAAGGGGGGCAGGGCAGGGGCTTGGGGCAGGGGCTTGGGGCTTGCTGGCAAACCGCAGAAGCATGTTTAATGTTTAATGTTCTAGTCTGTGGAGCGGCCATACTCTCAAGCGAACGGCTGGATAAATTATCCTTAGGATTTTGCTTTTTGGATTAACAACTCCACCTGGCTTGGTTTTGGGAGAGCGCTCAGCCAGGTGAAAGCCGCAGAGGCAGTGGCAGTGGCAGAGCCAAGCTAAGCTTTTTTTTAAAGCCATTTTCAATTAGATATTTGGCTTAGCCTAGATTTCGGGAAGAATTCTTCGGATTTGGGGAAGAAATTAACACTTTGGAGTAGAGGGTTACGATTTTTTGATGTTTTAAATGGAAATTTCTAATAAATATTAATCCTTTCCTTCATAATTTAAGCTTTCTTGAAGCTTTAAAGGAGAAAAAATGCTTAAAAAATGTTTAAAATAGAAAAAGAAACATCCTTTTACGTAGGAAATTTTGATCCAAAAAGGTTCCTTTTTATTATTTTTCAAGGGTACCACATGGCGTATAAGTAATATATAATTTTTATGCTCCAGATTCATAAAAAACATTCCAATAATTATGAATCCTTTTTAGGTATATCCTTCACAAAAGACAACCAATGGGACCAAATAGCTGCGACTCCAACTGGACTAAATCAGCATCGGATCGCGCGACGGAGCAGGAGGAGCAGCAGCAGCAGCAGCAGCAGCAGCAGCAAGTGTTGGCCAAGGAGGCGCCGGAAGAGTCGGCGACCATAGAGGAGCCATCATAGGAGCAGCAACGTCTGCGTCAGCTGCCCCTCAGGGCCCCTCGAGGATGTCTAGCCGGAAGTCAAGCGGTGGAGGTGGAGGCGCAGGCGGAGCTGGGAGCGGTTGCGGTAGCGAAGTCGATGGAGGTGCCCTGGATGACAATGCGAATGCGAACGTAGCCACCAGTGGACAGGAATCGGCGTCCGAACCTGGCGAGGATACAGCGACGGCGACGCCCATGCCAATGGATGCCGAAGAAGCTGTGCCGCCAGAAACAGGAGCAGGAACAGGAACAGGAACAGGAGCAGGAGCAGGAGCAGGAGACAAAGCAGCTCTCGAAGGAGCAGCAGCAGAAGCATCCGAAGGAGGAGGAGAGGAAACTCCAGAAATGGAATCCAATGAGAAGGAGGCGGAGGTCAAAGAGTCATCCACTTCCCCAAAGACGCGCACGCCCACCCCAGTGGCTGCGCCAACAACAACATCCAGCATCCGAATCACTCGCCATTCGTCGCCCCTGCTCCTCCTCAACTCGCCAACGACCACGCGCCGGAAGATCTCCAGCGATGCTGCCATGGTGGGCGAGGTGGAGGAGTCGACGACGACGGGGAGCAGCCAGCGCAAGGGTTCCGTGGAGCGGGCGGTGACACCGGTTATACGAGGACGCAAGTCCATCAAGGATCTGAAAGAAGCCAAAGAAGTAAAGTCCGAGGAGGTGGAAGTTGCAGCGCCGGTACCAGGAACAGGAACAGGACCAGTGCCAGCTCCTGCTCCTGCACCCATCCAGGGACAAGAGGAGCCACTACCCGAGACCAACCAGGACCAGGAATCCTTGCCAGTTGAAGAGGACGTGGACGAAAAAGACCACAGAGACACAAAAGACACAGAAAAGGTGGAAGAGGAGGAGCAGAAGATTAAGGAAGAAGATAGGGATAAGTTTAAAGAAAAGGATAAGGATAATGATAAAGAAAAGGATAAGGATAATGATAAAGAAAAGGATAAGGATAATGATAAAGAAAAGGATAAGGATAATTGTAAAGAAAAGGATAATGATAAAGAAAAAGAAAAAGAAAATAACAAAGAAAAAGAGAAGGAAAAGGACAATGAAAAGGAGAAACTAAAGAAGGAAGAGAAGGAAAAGGACAATGAAAAGGAGAAAGTTAAAAAGGAAGAGAAGGAAAAGGAGCCTGTTACGCCCACAACCTGTAATCGGGTGACCCGCAAGTCGCATGCCCAGGAGCAGGTCAGCAATACGCGAGTGACCCGGAATCGGCGGCAGTCCACGACCTTGGGCTTTGCCGCCAATTCCTCCTCGGCAGCGGTGGCAGCCGCCGCTACGGCGGCCACCACTCTGGCGGCCTCTGCCTCGCCCACGGCGACGGAACAGCAGCCGCCACCACCGCCCACAACGGCTCGGGGACGTCGGAAGAAGGCCCAGGCGGTGGCACCGGTGGGACCGGCCGTGAAGCGAAAGCGTTCCGAAGATGCTGAAACCGAAGCGGAGTCCCACAATGCTGCGAAATACAGCAAGGTGGAGGTGGTCAAGGTAGTGGAGGAAGTCAAACCCGTGGAGGCGATCAAAACGGAGGAGGCGGAGGCGCCGGATGTTGCCATCAAGCAGGAATCCCTGGATGGCAGTGAAGGGACAACGAGCACGACGGTGCCGGCACCCATTTCCAGCTACTCGAAACGCGGACGCGGACGACCGCTAAAAAAGGACATGGTTGTTCCGGCGCCCGTTCCCACAACGCGGACCACGCGGCACAGCAAGGCAGGATCGCCGGGCATCATTGGCCAGACGCCGCCGGCCCAGGAGCCTGCGGCGCCACCGAAAAGGCGGCGAGTGGGCAGCAACACACGGAAGACACCATCTGCCAGCTCCCTGGCGACCAGTTCTCAGAGCGGAACCGGTGCCGTGGACGAGGACTCCAAAGATAGCATGGCCTCCTCCATGGACGATCTGCTGCTGGCTGCGGCGGACATCAAACAGGAGCAGCTGCTGCCCGAGTTCGATGAGAGTCTTCTGCTGGCCGAGAGCCTGCCCTCCACCTCCACCAGTGCCTCTGCATCCACTGGAGCAGCATCTGGCGCGAATGGTCATTCCTGCATTGAGCCTCTCACCGTGGAAACGGATCCGGCAAAGCCCAAGGACCAGCCGCTGCCCGAGGAGGAGGCATCCGCTTCCGAGCAGGCTGGTGCTGGCGGGGAAACCGGAACGGAAACGGGAGCAACGGTGGTGGGGAAGGCTCTCTCCCTCAGTCCGGAGATGGTCAGCGAGGGAGTGAGCGCTGTTAGCGTTAGGAACTTTTACAAGAAGCCCGAGTTCCTGGCCAACAATCTGGGTATCGAAAAGGACCCGGAGCTGGGAGAGATTGTCCAGACAGCCAGCAGTGTTGCGACGAAAACGGAGGAGATGTCTGTGGACGATGATGAGGCGGAAGCAGGTCCTAAGAAGTCTAAGGAACCCGCGCAACCTCCTCTGGAAAGTGAAGCGGAAAAGGTGGAAGAGCAAGAACCCGAAACCGAGGTGGAGACGGAAGTCCTGGCTGATGATCCAGCTGAAACGGCTGCCGAGTTGGAGGAATCTGTGTCCATAGGCTCCATGAAGGCAGGCGATCTGCGGCTGGACGACAGCGTGGAAGGAACCGCCGAGGTGCTACTCAACCATAGCCTGCTCCTCAATGGAGCCTCCCAAGAGGAGCAGCAGCAGCCGGAAGATCAGGAAGAGGATGAGCCGCAGGAGGAATACCCAGAGGTTGGCCAGACGAAAGGCAATAGTTTTCAAGACTCCGACCACGAGCTGATGGTCAAAGAGGAAGTCCTGGATGCCGCAGGAACTCCTCTCGTAGCCAAGCTGCAGGATGAGGTGGTGGACGAGGATGTTGGAACAGGAGAAGTCGTCGCTGTCATGGTGGATGAATACTTAAAGGACATCAGAGTACTGTCGGACAAGGTAGAGTGTCCCGAGGAGAACAAGGAGAACCTCTCCACCTCGGCTGCCGCCCCTGAAACCGAAGGTCTGGACATTCAGCTGGCGCTCAAGGACGAGGAGGAGGACGAGCTGCCGCTGAAGGAGGAGGAGGAGGAGGAGCAGGTCAAGGAACTGGAGCTGGAACTGCAGCTGACTGAGAAAATGGAAGTGGTCCAGGAGGAGGAAAACGAGGAGCTCGAGGAGAAGCCCAATGGAAAGCAGGAGGATGATGAGGAGCAGCAGCAGCAGCGGCGGGAGCAGGAGATCCACCTCCAGAACCTAGGCCTGCTCACGCTCCAAGCGGCGGAGCAGAGGCGCCAGGACCTGCAGGAGGCCCACACCCGCCAGGCCCAGCTCCAGCAGCAGCAGCAGCACCATCACCACCACCAGCACAAGCGGCAGGGAGCGCGTGGCGGCGGAGGCGGTGGCGGTGGCGGCAGCAGTGCCACCCACGTCGAGTCCAGCGGCACCCTCAAGACGGTGATCAAGCTGAACCGGAGCAGCAACGGTGGCGTTTGCAGCAACAATGGCCTCCCCACCGGCACTGTGATCCACGGTAGTGGTGGCTCCGCCGTCTCTGCCGCCACCTCCTCCTCCTCGGTGGGCAGTGCCACGCGCAAATCGAGCGGAGCCCAGGGCTCCTCCGGCGTCGGTGCTGCTGCGGGAGCCGGTGCCGGAGTGCGTCGGCAATCCCTGAAGATGACATTCCAGAAAGGGCGGGCCCGTGGACACGGAGCTACGGACCGCTCGGCCGATCAACCAACCGAAGACTCCTACTACACCATCCAAAATGAGGTGGGTTTTTCTCTGAAAAGATTTATTTTGAATTCAAATAACTTAATATTACTTTTTCTTTCCATTTTTTTTTCAGAACGAAGGTGCGCAGAAGTCGGGTGGTGTGACTACGGGTAATCCCGGCCGAAAGACCAATAACCGTTTTAGCTCAACTAACAACCACTCCACGGTAGCCTCTTCGCACGGTGGTAGCCACCATTCTTCGGTCCAGTACAGTGCGTATTTGATCATCGCAAGAGATCATCGAAAAGATCATCGCAAGATCATCCCATCATCCACTTAACTCTCGTTAAGGATTCAGTTTCATTTGATTTAAAACTAAGTTTAACTTAGTCCTAATCCTGTTTAATTAATTTATTGTTAATTATTTGTTGTTAAACCAAGACAGTTTTAGGAATATTCTTCTGTGTTCGTTCTTTGGTTTTTATTTCTCAATTTCTGGTTCAGTTTGAATTCCTTCGAAGTCCTAAACCCATTATCCATAAAGCTCTGGTTTCGGATTCAGTTTCATTTGATTTAAAAGCCAAAAGGACTACAAAACTAAGCTTAAATTGGTTTTAATCCTGTCCAATACATTAATTGATCGTTATCCTTGTTAAACCAAGAAAGTTTTAGGAGTTATCCTTCCGTTTTCAATACAATTCCTCATTCATCTTTCATTTGGAAAACTCCCGGCAACCCATCAATCGTCCGGCACTGTACATATGGCACCGTCATCAATCACTAATCAACCTCAACCTCACGCCTCTTCCATTCCTCATCTTCCTTCTCTAAACGGTTCAAGACTAAAAGACGGACAAGGACTCCAGATTAAAGCAACTCGTCCATATAAGGCTAATTTCGACTCCTTTCATCCAACAGATTCATCTCATTCTGAGGGCTTGGGTCAGGGCGAACATGGTTTCTATCAGACGGTCAAGAAGGATGAAAAGGAGAAGATCCTCATACCCGAGAAGGCCTCCTCGTTCAAGTTCCATCCGGGAAGGTTGTGCGAGGATCAGTGCTATTATTGCAGCGGAAAGTTTGGTCTCTACGACACACCCTGCCATGTGGGACAGATCAAGTCTGTTGAGCGCCAGCAGAAGATCCTAGCCAGTAAGTTTGGATAGAAATTCTGAATTTGGTTGAGCAAATCTTAAATATATTTTCTTATCCTTCAGATGAGGAGAAGCTGACGGTGGATAACTGCCTGTGCGATGCCTGCTTCCGCCACGTGGACCGTCGGGCCAATGCACCCTCCTATAAGAAACGCCTCTCGGCTCCCGGCCACCTCGAAACGGGTCTGGGCAACGCGGAGAAACATTTCGCGGGCGACAACAGCCTCGGGCTCGCGGAGACGCCTGGCGGAGAAGGAGCTGGAGCAGCTGCGGCTACTGTTGCCTCTGCCAGCGGAGTTGGTGCCATCCAGCAGCGGGCCTGCGCCGTTAAAGACTGCTCCGAGGGAGCCGGGCATTCGCTGCGGCGCAAGTGCATCCGCAAGAGCGTGAAGAAGTTCCAACTGAACCTGGACATACCGGCGGGCAGTTCCATAGTCTGGCTGTGCGAGGCGCACTACAACACCGTCATCCAGTTCTCCGGCTGTGTGCTGTGCAAGCGGCGTCTGGGCAAGAATCATATGTACAACATAACCACGGTGAGCGTTGGAGTAAGGGAGGAAGGTTTTACATTATTTTTTTTTACATATCCTTTTCATTAACAGGACACCGATCGGCTGGAGAAGGCTCTCTCCGAGATGGGCATCCCGGTGCAATTGGGCATGGGCACGGCCGTGTGCAAGCTCTGCCGATATTTCGCCAATCTGCTGATGAAACCTCCAGATAGCACCAAGTCCCAGAAGGCGGAGTTTGTCAAGAACTACAGGAAGCGGTAGGATCCTCTCAAGAATCTTTAAATCCTTTGGTTTTTAATTTATTTTCTTTTCAAAACAGACTCCTTAAGGTTCACAACCTGCAGGATGGCAGCCACGAGGTCTCCGAGGCGGACGAAGAGGAAGCTCCCCATCCAGCTGAAGCCGCCAAAGAAACTCCTGTGGAGGGCGGCGAAGACTCCCGCGAAATGCCCATGGTGGTGGACTACGATGGCCCCACCGACTCCAACTCTAGCAGTTCCTCGACGACGAATCAGAACGCGAACAGCAAGCAAATGTCGAAGCTGCAAGCCATTCTTCAGCAGAATCTGAATACTGAACCGGGAACAGCAGCCGCTGGAGCGGGAAGTGGAACCGCAGCGGCGGGAGCAACAGCGTCAGCGGCAGGAGGAGGAGGAACGGGAGCAACTGGAGGCTCCGGTGGCTCCGATATATCCAATGTCCTGCGGAGTAACCCAAACATATCCATGCGTGAGCTATTCCACGGCGAGGAGGAGATGGGTGTGCAGTTCAAGGTGCCCTTTGGATGCAGCAGCAGTCAAAGGACACCGGAGGGTTGGACGCGAGTCCAGACCTTCCTGCAGTACGATGAGCCGACGCGGCGACTGTGGGAGGAGCTGCAAAAGCCGTATGGCAACCAGAGTTCCTTCCTGCGGCACTTGATCCTGCTGGAGAAGTACTATCGCAACGGAGATCTCGTCTTGGCGCCGCACGCCTCCTCCAATGCCTCCGTTTACACGGAAACGGTGCGCCAGCGATTGAACTCCTTCGACCATGGTCACGGCGGCGGATTGGGCGGCCGGGCGACACCCAAATCCCAGTCCTCGACATCGCCAATGTCGGCATCTGCCTCGGCTCCGGGTGGTGGTGCCAGTGTCCTGGCCACCGCCCTGACGACACCCTCCTCATCGTCGTCGTCGTCGGTGGACCCGGCGATTCCCTCGGATCCTCTTATCCCCCTCGTTGAGCTCAACGATGACGACGAGGAGGAGGAGGACGGCGAGTCCACGGAGGATCGCGAGTCGGGAGCGGGCGGAGACGGCCGGCAGGCGGAGTCCCCACTGGAACGCCTCAGCGTTGATAAGCTGACCAAGCAGCTGAGCTCGAATGCGGTGACCATTATAGCCCGACCCAAGGACAAGCCCCAGGTGTCCGCCTCCTCTACGCCCGAGGAAGGGGCCGTGGTGCTGCCCTCCACTGCCACCAAATCCGCCGCCCAGACCAAGGATTCCCCGCCTCAGATCGCCGCGAATGCCAACAGCCGCAGCATCCTGAAAACCAATCTCCTCGGCATGAACAAGGCCGTCGAGATTGTGCCACTGACTTCACCCGCCTCGCAGACACAGCACAGCACCGGCACTCCGTCGATGGGCGGTTCGCTTACCTCGATCACGTCCATCGCCTTGCTGACCAACAAGCAGGTGCAGGAGCAAAAGCAGCAGAAGAAGATCCTCGACATGGCCAAAATGCTGAGCAACCAGCAGAAGGCTTCGGCCAGCCAGCAGCAGCAGCAGCAGCAGCAGGGAGCGGATGCGACAACGCCACAGAAGCCATCCGGCATCTCCCAGCTGCTCAACTCTCCGCCGGAGCTGGTCAGCTTGCATCGGAGGCGGGCCAGCGTCACAACCAATAATAGCAGCCTGATGGGCAACCTGCCCGGCAAGAGGCTGCAACTGCCACGGGTCGGAGCAGCTGGAGGCGCGTCGTCCAGCGGAGCTGGAGGAGGTAGCGCCTCAGGCAATCGGGGAGCCAGTGGTGGTGGTTCGGCTCCGCCCAATGTTGTCATACTGCCCGACACGCTGACGCCCCAGGAGCGTCACGAAAGCAAGAGCTGGAAGCCCACACTGATTCCTCTGGAGGATCAGCACAAGGTGCCGAACAAGTCGCATGCCTTGTACCAGACCGCCGACGGGCGCCGATTGCCAGCCTTGGTGCAGGTGCAGTCCGGCGGCAAGCCATACCTCATCTCCATCTTCGACTACAATCGGATGTGCATTCTGCGGCGGGAGAAGCTTCTCCGGGATCAGATGCTCAAGACCAACAACGTCAAGCAGAAGAACTCCCAGCAGCAACAGCAACACCAGCAGCACCAGCACCAGCAGCAGGGTTCTTCGTCCTCGGCGAGTGCCTCTGCCAATATGGTGAAGCTGGCGCATCAGCAAACGGCACGTCAGCAACTGCAACAGTTGCAACAGAAGCAGCAGCAGCAGCAGCAGCAACACATGCCCAGCCTGCAACCTGGCGGTGGCAGCGGCGGTGGATCCGGTTCTGGCGGCGGTGGAGCTGTGGGAGCTGGCCTGAGACTGGCCAGGCTAGCACCGAAGCTGATGCCTCCGCTGACCAATCCCCAGATTGGCAGTCAGGCCCCGAATTTCCAGTCGCTGCTGCCCAGTTCGATGGACAACAGCAACAACTGTTGGCTGTGGAAGAACTTTCCGGAACCAAATCAATATCTACTCAATGGGAACGGAGGCGGAGGCAGTAAGCTGCCGCATCTCACCGGGAAACCGGCCACTGCCACAAGCAGCAAGGCGGCTGCAACGAGTTTATTCAACATTAAGCACCAGCAACACCAGCAGAAGCTCATCGAGAATGCCATCATGTCGAAGATACCCAAGAGTCTGACAGTGATACCCCAGCAAATGGGTGGAGGAGCAGGAGGAGGAGGAGGAGGCGGCGGCGGCGGCGGCGGCGAACTGGGAGCAGGTGGTAGTGCGTCCTCAAAGGACTGACAAGGAGCAACATCAGGTAGCAGCGGCAACATTAAGCGGCGAAGAAGCAGCCGGATCTTGGAGCTTCAGAGCACGAGGTGACCATAAATTCCAGGCCTGCAGCGTCATAAATTATGGAAACTAGTTTTAGGAAACGAAACGAAAACAAAACCCCGATAAGCAATAGGGGGCTGCATGAATTAACTCAAACTTCTGAGTGTCTGAGTGATGAGTACTCGCCCCTTGAACTCTTTAATTATCTATCCCCTTCCATGTCAAGAGCCCTGCCATTGTTATATTGTCAGCCCACAAACGATCTATAGCCGATTAGGTTGGTTGGATCCACGTGACCTCCAAAAAAAGATATAACAAAGTATGAATCCTAGATTAACTATATAAAAAAAATAATTGTATAAAAAACGCATTCACTAAATCATGTCTCGACATGAATATCTCTCATATATGCCGTTTTGAATTAATTCATACAGTCCTCTAGTTAAGCCAACGGATCAAGACGCCAGACGCAAAAATCAAGATTATTCTAAGGATTACATAACATTGATTGTGTATAAAAAAAAAACAAAAAAACGAAAAACAAAAAACAAAACAAAAGTCGAGAGATACGGATACGAATATGTCTAAGCTCTATAGTTCTAAGCGAAACCCAAACAGATGCAGGATGAACAGAAAAAGGATGATGCAGATGCAGAAACAAGTGCAGATTAAAAATTAGATTAGACTTAATAATATACCTTATACTCTATGCTAATTTACGATTGTAGATTATTATATATATATATATATTTTTTTATTAGATTTTATGGATTATTCACATGCGATTCGTGTATTATAGATACCAAAATTGCTAGATCTAAAAGAAAAGAAATAACAAAAAAAAAATGGTTTATAGATTTATAAGATTAAAAAGTTTACACCAACACAACAACAAGAACAACAACAACAACAACAAGAAGACCCTCACTCACACGCACTAAAAACTTATAAATAATTATGTTTAGAGGAAATGCAGAGCACAAATATTAATGCTGCTGATTATCCTACAGGACCCAGGACCGGACCGGATCTTAAGTTTAAAATGCACGAATCCAAACTATATATATATATATTTAAAAAACAAAAAACGAAAAGAATACCTTGAAAAAAGTAAAACTAAGAAATCCAAGCAACAACAGCAACAACAACAGAAACCCAAGAGCATTTCAATAATCCAATTATCCCGTATATATACATCTAAATATATTTAAAAATTCTAATTTATAACCATTTTTGTATTCTCCATTTTGTATGCACACTTATACACCCCCCACTCACACACACACTCATTGCATTACACCAACACATTTTTCAACAACACACCAACAAATCTACACACACACAGAGATATACTTTATAGGACTAATTTTTTATTATTAATTAACCGCTGAAAATTAAATTGTACATATATTTACATAAACAAATATATTATATATTTACACATGGAAACAAAAAACAGATAAATACACAAAATACACTTAAAAAAAAAAGAATAAAACAAATGCAAATTTCAAGAAAAAAGCGAATAGCAAATGCAAATCCAACCACAAAACAATCAAATTGATCGGTGTTCTCGGTGCCTCTGGTGGCCTCTGTTCCATTCTAAAAAGGAATTCGAAATTAAAAATTAAATACAAGTACAGATTAAAAGTTACAGATTAAAAAATATATCCTAGTTCTCTAAGACGCAAGACGATGATCATTTTTAGAAAGGCATAAATTGCATATTGAAAAAGCTTTCTAATTAATTAACCCACACAATATACAGCATATATAAATGGTTATATATATGTGTATATAGAAGCATATATACTTACTATATATATATATATGAATAGATATTTTAGAGAGCGATAGCAAAAGAGAGATACAATTGTAAATTAGCCCGTTAGGCGGCATTCTAGATATATTTATACACAAAGAGAATACACATGAGAATTCAATTGTTAAACATTGAAAATGTATTTATAAAAAACACAAAAACAGAGAAAGGAAAATCCGTAAAGCAAGAAGAATGGATCGGTTGCGAATCAGAGCCCCAGGATAAAAAACAAAACAAATAAAACAAATTAGAGGACATCCCCAGGACATCCTAATTGATGAACATTGATTGCCTTGATCAAACCTGGTTTTATTGCGTAAAGTCCTTAAAAGGAAGTCTAAGAAATCGTGTGCCTGCTTGTTTGTCCTGTGTAACCGTATGTGTGTGTGTGTGTGTGTGCGAAAGAGAGTGTGCCTGTGTGTGTGTGTGTGAGAGAGAGTGTCCTTTATGTTGTACTTGATAGAAGATAATTCATTTGATCCAAAACACATCGTACACTTACTACTTATTTATGCAATTAATTTTAAAAACAATATTTCCAAAAGCTACAAAAATCAACGAATCCTTTTGTTACAAAAATTATAAAAACAAGAAATAAAAAACAAAACGAAATCGAGAAATAAATACCCCATGTCCAGCTAAGAAAATGCCAATGGTTTTATTTATTTTCCCGATTTTTAAATCGATTTTGAAATTATTAAATTAAATTATTTTCTTATTTGTGGGTAGAGATTTTTGTTTTAATTGCTTAGATTTCTTCTTTTTTTATGGATTGCATCCATCCCTTTCGCTCTTTGCTCGCTTTGATATTGCCATCTCTTTCTTTATGGTGAAGGTGCCTAAAACCGGAAACGGAAATGGAAATGGAATTGGAATTGGTCCACAAATTGAAATTTCCCCCCGTCTTTATGTATGGATTTTGTTTTTATTAACATAAATTTCAAAAAATAATGTTTTAGATTTTTGTTGATGTTTTTTGTTTTTGTTTTGGACTTGGTTTTTAGATTTAGATTTAAATATTCGATATGCCTTGCTGTTTGTTTTACAATCGTTCCTGCATAAAAATATATGATATATAATGTATGTATGTTTCATTTCATAATTTTTGTTTTTTTCACTTTTTTTTTTTTTATTGTTGTTTGTTTGTTGTTTTTGTATGTATGGGTCGCATACATCGACTCGAGACGGAAATTAATAAATATATATGCTCAGACGATGCTCTGAAGTTCTTCTGCAGTTACCGTTACGAGTGTAGGTATATAATAAATCTATGTTTATTAATATTATTATTATTAAAGTTTATCATTATTATATTGATTCGGGCTCTGCTCTCGTCCGTCGGTTGCGGGCCGCCTTGCTCCTGGGCTCTTACAAATCGGTCTCACCGTACAGAGCTGTGCTGAAGGACATGTAGTCCAGGGCGCCGGGCACACCGTTGGGTCCCTTGTAGGGTGGCATGCGCTGGATGCAGTACTCGGCCTGGTCTGGGGGCAACTCACGGCGCAGTTCGTCGGGCAAAATGTATGGCTAAAAAAAAAATAGTAAAAAGAAATAAATAAGAATTATTCTTGGAATGGTTTTAAATCTCAACCCACCTTGTCGGCTGCCAGGATTCGGAAGGAGTCGATGACTTGTTCGGCAGTGTCGGTGTCGGTGCTCTCGCGGGTCATGAAGTCGAGGAAGGCGTCAAAGTGAACGTAGCCAGTGTTGTTGGGATCGACGACGGCCAGGATGCGCTGGAAGTCCATCTCGCCCTGGCGGTCCTTGCCGATCGAATAGCCAAGCGATACCAGGCACGATTTAAACTCCTCGGGCGTCAGGCGACCGGTGCGGTTCTTGTCGAAGTGATTGAAGCTGCTACGGAACTCGTTCAGCTGCTCCTGGCTGATGCCCTTGGAGTCGCGAGTGAGGATCTGGTTCTCCACCTCGTTGATGTTGCGATTGATCGAGGTGAGAAGCTGTTCCCAGCCGACACGCAGAGTTTCCATCGTGTAGTTGGTGTAGCGGTTCTCGAAGATCATCGACTCCTGGACGGCCTGGTGGATCTTCTCCAGCTCCTCGATGTTGGGCTTGTAGGCATAGACGGCCTGCTCGTACTCCTTCAGTCGGTGCAGCTGATCCTCCAGCGATCCCTGCAGTCCCATACCGATGGCCGTCACAGCGTCCATCTGCCTCTCGATCCAGGGTCCAACAATGTTGGCCTTCTCGGCGAACTGGCGGCGCAGCATCTCGTTGTTCTGCTGCTTGCGCAGCTCGTTGGCTAGGGTCTGGTCGCGCTGGGGCACCAGCTGGCGCACATCGCTCCACTTGCGTGTCATGTCGTTGGCGGTGAGCGTGGTGTAGGGGTTCTCCAGGCCGCCGGGGATCTGGTGCTGCTTCACAATCGACTCCACCTCACGGACCAGGTTCACGATCAGGTTGAACTCCTTGTCGGCCTCGCCCAGTGTCGCCTTGAACTGGTCGTGCGCCTGGATCAGGCCCTGGATCTCCTCCATGGTGTGCACAATGAACATATCGACCAGATCCTCCCGTGTGCCATCCAGCCAGTTGTTGAACGGTGCCGCGCGCTTGGCAAACTCCAAATGCAAGATGTCGATCTTCTCCAGAATGCGCTCGGCCTCGTCCAGAGCGGTGCGGCGGCGCTGGGTGAGAGCACCGAGACGGTCCCACTGGTCACAGATGCGCTGGCATCTGCCATTCACCGACACGCAGTCATGGTACTCCAGGGTGCTGTTTTCGGTTAACAAGGATTACATATCATTGATTAGTTTCTGGTATGGATTTGGATGGAAAATCTTTTAAAAAGAATGGATTTTCGGTGATTCTTTCGCTGAGCAATGGAGTGATTGAGTGATTCGGATGATTCTAGAGACGAAAGTCTACCTAACCTCACGCTGTTTCATGCACAGATCAAGGATCACCATTCAGCAATTGCGGCAGGCGGGGATACAATAGATCGAGATTAGCTAAAGGGCTCGCTTGCGGCGGAAACTTACTTCAGCTCCTGGGCAATGGCGGCGATCTGCTCGACGCGGTCCTGGTGGGCGGCCAGGTCAGACTCAAAGGCTTCGTGCTTCTTCTTCAGGGCCTTCAGCTCGTTCAGCTTGCACTGGCGGAAGTCCTGGGACTGCAGCATCTCCTCCTTGCCGCGGGTCCAGTCCTCGTGGGCATCGGCCTATCGAAAAATACAATATCGTGAGTTTCCTTCAACTTGAAAGCTTGAAAAGGATTTAAGACTTACCTTGTGCTTGAACTTCTGGGCCAGATGCTCGAGGCGCTCCAGGCGCATAGTCTCGGCGAGCAGCCACTCCTCGAAGGCCTTCTCGGCCAGTTCCAGACCCTTCCAGGCATTGGAGATGTCCGACACGGTCTTGCCCTCGGTGGGCAGGTAGGCTGGGCGGTTGGACAGGCGCAGCTTGGTCTGCAGCGTGTTGAAGTTCGTCTCCAGCTTGGCCTTCTGCTCGACACGCGGGGGCTTGTGGCCGCGGCGGTAGGTGCGGTATTCCTCGAGCTTCTTCTGGACACCGGCCAGCGAGTTGTCCGCCTGGCGGGAGTTCAGCCACGGCATGGTGCGGCGGATCCATTCCAGCAGCTGGCCACAACAAAATATGAGTATATCAGTAATCATGGAGTGACAGTTGTTGTTGGAGCAAAGGTTACTACTTACATCACTGGCCAGACGTTCGTACTCCTCCATGAGGCGTTCATTCTCCTGGTTGACCTTGAGCACCTTGCAGATGCGGTTGGCGGCGGTTTCCGCCTGTTTCGGGTACATGGCATTGGTCGAGATGGAGATGGCGATGGAGATGGAGAGATGGGATACATTAGAAGGCTTCAATCGATTGGGTCTGATTGGCGTGTGTGTGTGGTGCACGGAACCAAGTCAGATTTTTTGGAAGAAGCGAAAACAAGACGAACAGGAAACAGGAAGTAACAGGAACAGGAACACCAACGGGTATCCTAGTCCAGCTCAGCTCAAGGATGCAGGATGCACGTTTTGAACTGAACTGAACTGAGTTGCCCCAGAAACGTAGCAAGGAATAAATGAAACACAAGTACAAAAGGCAAACAAGGCTTTCGGATTGGAGATCCCTTACAAGGATATTCCATTCCAAGTTCCATTCAAGCTTTCGGGGAGATTAGGATGCTTTTTTTGTCTAATCTGCATTGGGTTAGCTTTAGCGCTTTGTGTGCAAGTGTTTTGGGAAAAGTTTTCAAGGGAAATGAGATGGTTTAGGTTTAGGTTTAGGTTTAGGTTTAGGTTTAGGATAATTGTAGTTTAATGAGGATTATGAGGGAGAGTGGGTCCTTTTTTTCTTTCTGATAACAGACCTTTTGGGCGCCACTGAAGCAGTGATAGTAGGAGGACACATAGGTCATCACCGCCCTTTCATCGGGCAGGGCTGTATTCTGAAGATCTGTGGTTGTAATCGTGAGTGTAATCGTTGGTTTGTTTTTTTTTTTTGGTGTTGGAGGATTGTTGTTTATTTGTTGTTGTAGTTGTGGCGATTGCAGTTATTTCATATATATATATTTTTTATATTGTTTTTTGGTTTTGTTTTTTATTTGTTGATTGAGCAGAGCGAGCGCGCACACAGAGAGATAATAAAAAGAGAAAAGAAGAAAGAAAGCAACAAACATACAAATGAGTTAATCATCAACATTGTTAGTTTCACGGCCATCAAACATCATCAAACATCAATCAGGGGGTTAAGACTTAAGTTAGTAGATCGATATATATTATATATCGGGACATGCCTGGCAAACAAAGAGCCTTGATCTGTGTTTGGAGTCCGAACAAGGATCAAGTTCTTGGTTTGTATTAAAAACTATATAAAGAGCAAGCTCAAGGCAAGGCTTTTGTATTATTTTTTTTTTTTTATTTTCTTAGCAACATGCTTGAAGAGGTTGAAGGATTAGGAAACTCTAGATAGAGTCCTTCTGGTAGAATCCTGGTGGTTAGTAGGATATATGAAGATGCAGAAATATGCGCAACATTCAAAATGCAGGACCGCGCCAAGACCAGATTCGGGCGAATCAAATTCTATATCGAATGTATGTTGGAGTGGAGGCGATTTTGTGGCGATTCCAGCTGCTTTTGGCTTGACCTTGACTCGACCTTGGCCTCCTCATCCTTTTTCCAAAAGTCAAGGATCGATAAGCAAAACAAGAGCAGCAACAGCAACAGCAACAGCAACAGCAGCCAGCGGCAAGAACATCGCAAAATCGCATAAAAAATATACTTAGGAAGGCATATTCTCATATATATATATATATATATATATAATTGTAGACTATATATATGTCGATATGCCGAGCTAGAGCTATATAGATATATTTAAGTGTATCGTGGTGAAGTTTAGTCACATTGTAATTATTCGGGACGTAGGTGTATTGTCTTGTGGGTTCGGGTACATGCGTCACATTTCCAACCTGTTGGGCTCCCTGGAAGGCGTGGTAGTAGCAGGAGACGTACGTCATGATGGCACGTTCATCCGGTTTCGGAGTGTTGATCAAATCTGTTTGTTGTTGTTCAACCAATCGCATAATATGATTAGAACTAAACTTAGAACTAATACAAAACTATATATATCGCATCGAGGCACTACAAAGTCTTTTTCCAAAGTGGAATTTTTTTTTTTTTTTTTGGAATAAACATTCGAAAAAAAGTACTTAATATTTTAATGAGTTTTAAAAGACTTTGTTGTACCTCTTCTCATCCATCATCATCGAATAAAAAAAATATATATATTTCGGAACCAAAAAATATTTACCATCTGGATCCAACATGCGAGGAATATCCAGATACTTCTCGGCCACATCGAAGGCAGTGTTGAGATTCTCCAAAGGATTGTCTTTGGACAGCTTAGCGTAGTCGATAAGATCTGGACGATGGCGATGGATGAGGGCACAGAAGGCCAGACCATCCTAAAATCGACAAAAAGATATAATATATGTATTATTTTTGGAATTTTTTTTTTGAAAGAAACAATCCAGGATCGCACCTTGAACGACAGATGGAAGTTCTGTACGTTGACGTTCTTATAAGGAGCCGTCTTGCGCTGGCACCATAGCAGCAGACCCTCCTTGGCGGTCATCTCCTCGACGGAGATGTCCTGTATGGCGAAACGCAGGATGATCGTCCAGATCATGCCCAGCGTCATCTTCAGATTGCCATCGACGATCTCCTCGGCACCAATGGACACCAAATGTACACCTTTTGAGGCGATGAAGTCGAGAGCCTTGTTCACGTTGGCGATCTTGTGGAAGCGCATCTTGCCGCGATCGGGCTTGGGCAGCGTCTCTCCGGAGATCACCTCCAGCAGCAGCATCAGCTTGAGGCCGTTGCGGAAGTCCTCCTCGATGTTGTCGATGGCGGTACCGGCTTTGCGCAGATGACTGTTACACCAGGCGGTAAATGTCTAAGGATAAGGGAATAAAAAAATGTTTTAGGTATTGTTAAACATTTTTTTATCATCAAAATTCTATAAAAAGTATTACCAAGACTTGGAAAAGTTAATGGAGTTCCTAATCTCCCTACTTAAAGGTCTCCAAAACAGCTATTTAGTGACTAAGATTTATTTACAGTTGTTTTTTAAACGCTTTTTCCTAAAACAGCTGATCTTGGATCGTGCCCAGCTGTCCCCCTGTCTCAGTTCCTGTTTTTGTTTATTGTTTTGTGTTTTTTTTTCGTATTTTTTTTGGTTTTTCCTTCTGTTTTTTTTTTTTTTTTGTCTGTTTTTTGCAGCCACCCATTTAGGGCAGCCCAATCACAAACGCCAGCTCAGATCTTGGCTGTTGGGTTGCTTGGCCGGATTTTTAGCCGTTTCGCCGATTATGAAGAGACCGGGCGAGACCCCCTTTTGCCCCCCACCAAACAGTGTTGCAACTGCGGCTGACAGTTGCAGTTATTTTTCGCCAAATGGGGACAGACAGCAGCAGCAAAGAACAAAGAGAAAACAAGAAAAGACAATACGAGAGCAACAGCAGCAGCAGCAGGCGGCACATGTGTAAGTATAAAAAAAATGCATATACTTGTTTATATATAAAAATCTAAACCAGTTTTATTTTGCAAACTCTTCATTATTTTGGGATAACACACACCCCCCACCTCCCCCCCCAAAACTATACTATATTATTTACAAAAGTCTTTGAAATTCATTATAATTCCCAAAAAAAATCTGAATGAAAAAAAGATTTTCGAGTCGTAAAGAAACCCATTGATAAGGC
Organism: Drosophila vallismaia; assembly: GCA_035047325.1. Taxonomy (NCBI): domain Eukaryota; kingdom Metazoa; phylum Arthropoda; class Insecta; order Diptera; family Drosophilidae; genus Drosophila; species Drosophila vallismaia. The sequence goes on along the minus strand of JAWNPU010000025.1, from coordinate 4,071,727 downwards.
AGGAAGATGCTTCAATGTAACACCCACTTTATGGCCCTGGGAATATGTAAATCCTAGACAAAATCATGGGAAGAACTAGACCTTGAATGGGCATTATATGGAAGGTAATCCCGCTTTTCTCTCTCTCTCTCTCTCTCCATCCCGGAACAATTGAAAAGGAAAGCTCAAATCGATTGACAAATGGGTTGAGGCTTTATAAGGCCGATGTGAGATATATTTATGCGGTATTTATGGTATATGGAATACAATGGATCACCGCTAGAACGGGATCAAAATCATGGCTGCTAAGCAGAAGAAGAAGAAACAGGAGATGGGGGCTCCACTTTATTGGCCATTAGCTTACAGTTAGATGCGTGAGACATCACCTAGGAGAAAGAGAGATAGTGGAGGCTGGGATCTAAGCTAGAAACAAGAAATGCAACTGTTAATGCAAATCATTTCTCCCCACTGCTCTCTCTAGCTCAAGCATCTCCACTCCTCACGTAACTCTAGCTGGGGGGAGTGGAAGGGGAGTGGGGAGTGGGGACAGATTACACATAACCCACTCAAACAATAACAACTTGAACTAGGCCAACACGGCGCAAAAGAGATGGGCCGAGAGCGAGAGGGAGAGGACTGGATTGCGTCTCCAAAACAAGTCACTCAGGCTCCCAGATCGCGGCTTACCGCTAGGCTCCAGCTCTGCCGCAGTCGCAGTTGGCGCTGCAGCTACAGCCTCTACAGTAACCTCTAGAGTTGTCACGTTGACTTTTCTTTACCTTTAGAGGAAACTTTTTTAAAAGCAAGCGTTTCATATATTCTGCTTTCATTAGGGACATTTTAAATACAAAATTACTATTTAAAAATAATTAAAATTCTTATTTGTGCATTTCCTGCAGCATCACTTAGTATCTCTCTCTCGGAGTTGTTGCATTCCGGCAACCCGTTTTCAGCCGCAACTTGGTCTCTGATCAATTACCGTTATCAGGCAGCAACGCCAACGGCGGTAGAGGCCACTGGCCTGACTCAGATTGCCGTGGAGCAGGGAGCGGAAGAAGAGGAAGACAAGGAAGAAGAAGAAGAAAGAGCCTGGTCTGAACCAGGTTGCAGGGTCCACAATCTATGATTGAGCAATCTTTTGTGGCCAGTCAAGGCGCACGCGCCAATAGCAGAAAAGCCAAAACCCACACAAACACACACACACACACACAAGCTACAAGATTTGTTGGCCAAATCGCAAAAGAGCTTTCCGAGGAAAAGCTCTCCTTTTGGCCGAGTAAAAATCGGAAAATCGGAAAAACGGAAAGCGGAAAGCAACGGACTCGCTCTTGCACACCCATTTTTAGCCGAGTGTAATTTGAGCGGTCCCATAGCATGGACTCATTCGCACATGGCCCGCAACTACAACTACAACTGTGGGGCGGTATGGGGGAGTGGTGAATCGGGTGAGTCGGGTGGTGGCTACCCAGCCCGCCAGCCAGGCTGATCCTCCCCATTCATTCACACCTTTTTGCCACCCACACATGACTCACCCCACTCAAAAGAGAAGAAGCCAAGAAGAGAGTTGGTTGGCAGGCCAGCGAAAGAGCGAGAGGGAGTAGTAGGGAGACCACTCATCCACCACCCACCTCCCACCTCCCACCTCCCACCTCTTTACACCTTTTGCTGCTGACGATCAATGTAAACACAAAACAGAAACAATTTCACTGCCTGTTATTTTTGTTATTTTCTTCTTTCTTATTTCGTATTTTGTATATTTTTTTTCGGCTCTCATTATTCAGCAGCACACAAAGAAATGTATGAGTAATTTATAACACATTTTCGCCCAAATTCAAATAACTTTCCAAATTAGCGGGGTCCTAAGAAAATATTATTTAATAATCTCAAATATATACGTAGAGACAAAAGTAGACATTTTAGCCAAGGTCAGGCCAGAAATATTTTTGCAAAGATATGTACTAGTTTTTTTTTTTTTCTGTTAGTGCATCGGGCTAATGACGAATTCAGTTCGGTAATTTACGGTTACGAAATTTATTTATATAGCCAAAAAGCTAGAGCGAGATGCCACGACGCATTCATGTCCGATCGTGTCAAGCTCAAGTCATCTGGCGACCGCCAAAAAGTCTTCATATTTTTTTCACCTTTTTTTTTTTTTGTTTTTTTTTTTTTTGTATATTTCGACTTGATTTTATTTTCGATTTTGGTTAATTTTCATTTTCGTTTTGCGATCTTTGGCCAGAGTTTTGTCATTGCATTTTTTCGGCTGCTCTACATATAAATCTATATATATATATATTTTATATATGTAAATGGATGAGTGGGTGGGTGGAACCCTGCCTGCTGATGAATCTGTATCTGAATCGGAATCGGAATCGGAATGTACATATCTTGTGGAAATGTGAAATGTGGTGCATAGGAATGCCATAGCCATAGCCATAGCCATAGAGATGGCGCTGGCTATTTATAATTGTCAATAGCAACTACCTACCTAGGCGACGACGTCGTGTCAAAAACATAGCCTTGCACTCAATTTTTTTCGGATGGCAATTTTTAGAATTATGTATATAAATATAGTTGTGGTTTGTGGCAGAGCTTGTGTTGTGTTCTATTCGCTTATGATGCATAATATTTTGTGTTTCTTTTTGTTGCCAGAAATCAAACAATTATTATCTTTTTGCCTTGTTTTCCAGCCACGGAGCTGTTATCATCGCCTACGACCTTCAGATTCCTCTAACCGATCACTTCCTCCTCAACTACTATATAGGATCGATGTTTCCGAGCTTTATCTTAAAAAACGGTGGCAATTAGTTGCTGTTCTTTGGCAGCTTCTTCTCTGTCTCGTTCTCGGTTCTCGGTTCTCGGTTCTCGGTTCTAACGGTAACGGAAATTCTCCGTCAGTCAGCGTCAGGCAACAAACAAACAAACAAATTAAACGGAGATCAAAAAGAGATCTAGAAGGGAGGAGGTGGGGCAGGGGTTATGCCACATAATTGATTGCAAATGGGGGGGGGGGGGGGGGGGGGGGGGGCGGGGAAAATTGGGAACAAAAAAAAAATAGGCGGGGAATTGCTGAAACAATATCATGTCGGTGATAACCTTCGATTTCGATTGGTTTTTGATTTTGGGTTGGGTTTGGGTTTGCATATAGATTCTACATATATATGTTCGATCGATTCTCATAATCATAAATGATTGAGAGATCGAAGGCGATGCGATATATCTATGTGGCACATATCCTATATGTACGAGTATAGTTCCTGAACAGCAACAAACTATTTTCGTACTATCTTCAAACATTGCTCGAACAGCGAACAACAAGAGCCATGAAAATCAAGAAAGAAGAATTCTATTTATAAAATGCGCGCTGAGCTTTTCTCTAGCTTTTCTTTTGCCTTATTTTTTTTGTTGTTGTTGTTGTTGTTGTTGTTGTTATTGTTGGTATGATTTTGAAACATAATCGAAAAATATAGAAAGAACTTGAATTCTTTATTCTTAAGACATTGAAATAAAGCTTTTGCATAGACTCGACTCACCTTCTTCTGTTGCTTCTCCCACGCAGGATCCAGGAGGCCCTCGCGCTCCCACTCCTCCTCCTGCTCCATATAGCCATCGCCGTACTCCATGGAGAGCCCGTTCTCCATCATCATCTTGTCGCTGGTGTGTGTTCTGTGTGTGTGTGTGCTGGTGCTGGTGCTGGTGCTGGTGTTTATCGATTAAATTCTCGATAACTCTCGATATGTAGGATGCCTGGATGCCTCTGTTCTGGCTCTGTTCTGCCTCTGCCGCTCCTGATGTTGGTGATCCAGTTGCTGCTGAAGGAGTTGAGTTTGTAATTGAGTTGAGTCACTAAATTTCACTAAGCTCGCTCGTTGAGTCGTTTTTGGGGGGGGGGTTGGGGATTCCTTCTTTTCGATAGATTCGATAGTTTCGTTCTTGCTAAGTGCTTGCGTGCGTGCGTGTGTGTGTGTGTGTGATTAGATTAGATTTGATTGATCGATTTGATTGATTGCAAAAGCTCTCCAAACCCCGAACGATCTCCGATCCCCGATCCTGAAAGCTCTCTTTTGGGGAGAACCACCTGCCTGAACCACACAGGTGTTTTCTTCTCCTCTCTCTCAACTTCCGCCGTTAACCGTTAGACCTCAGATACCTCTGCTTAACCGTTCTACTCAATCGGAAAAAGTCTTGAGAAAAAGAATTGGGGGAAAAAAAAATGGATATGCATGTTGGATATATGTTTCGAAAAATCGTTGTATAACACGTTAATTTGCTGCTTAATTATTTTTGCTTTTTACGTTTGCTTTGCTCATTCTTTTTGGCTTTTTGGCTTTTTTTCGCGCTCGTTCCGTTTCGTATCGTATCGTATCGTATCGGTTAAAAATAGTATGTTTTGAAAAAGTTTTATTTTCGGCGTCAACGTCAACGTCAACGCAGCCGAGGAGCAAAGGGAACGGAACGAGGATGGGATGGGATAAGATTCAGAATCAGATTCAGATTCAGATTCGGATTCGGATACGGATTGGGATTGGGATTGGGAATCCGTACATATTTGAAATAATTTCAAAAAAATAGCGCGAATTCGTATCGGAAATCGGAACTGATTCGGTAAATATAGATCGATCGCGGAACGGTACTTTTTTTCGTGTCAATCTTTTCTTTTTTTTTTTCCTGTTTTTTTTTGAATTATTTGTAGAGTAGCACACCGATATTTGACTTTCCATATAGTTCGGGGATATATATATTATATATATATGTAGATGTGATATATCTGTGGTTATGCATATATAACCATCACACGCACACACACACACACGCACACATGAACAGCGTTCCTTTTTTATTGTTGCTTCGTTTTTTATTTGATTTTTTTTTTGAATTTTTCGCATTTATATTTATTTTTCAACGAGTACAAAAAAAAATTAAAAAAAAAAACGTAAGTATAACGAAAGCAAGTGAGTTGGTAGATAGATATATATACATATATATATATAAATGATATATATATATAGTATATATATATATTGGGAGATGTGTGCGTGTGTATTGGAACCAAACAAAAACAAAAACAACAAAACAATGTGTGGACAGAGCAATTGGAGCAATATCTACGTGTGTCGCTTGCGAAGAGAAAGACCCGCTCGCGTTGATAGCCAACTCAAAACTGATGTCGCGCCAGCCAGCTGCCAACTCTGAATACCGTCGTCGCAGTCGCGGTTGCGGCGCTGTCGGCGTCGCTGTCAGACGGCGGCGCAGCACCACCCCCTCCCACAGGCCCCAACGAGCCCCAAAATCGAGAAGAAAAAGAAAAAAAAAAAAACCCGCCCATCGTCATCGTCTTGGCCGCCGTCGCAGCAGCAACAGCAGCAGCAGCAGCCGAAGAAGGAGGAGGAGGAAAAGTCTGCCGTGCAGCGGGAGCATCGGATCGAATCGGATCCGAGTGGATCGGCGGTGGATGGCCCGAAGACCCAGAGGCCCGAGCCGTCCAAAGATTTTGGGGACTCGCAGCTTCGCAGCAGCTGAGGCGGAGGCAGTGGCAGTGGCAGCATTGGGAGTGGGTGGCAGAAGAAAGTATGAATTCGGCCAGCATAAGCGTACGAATTGTGATACCCTGCCAGTTTTATTATCAAAGGGTATACCCAATCCATGGGTAGATAGGTATAAGTCCCCTTGTGATAGCTATATCTTGGCATCAAAATCTTGAGGCAAAATATTTTTTTTCGATTTTTTGCTAATTTTTCCTTTGCAAGCTTCTTAAAAAATGAGGATTTTTCGATATGTCACACTGAAGAGGCTATATCTTGGCCAATTCTTATCCGATACTGAGGAATACCTCAAACGATTTCTATTTCGATACCCTATCAATCTGCATGATCTGCAAATCTTGAAACAAAATATTTTTTTTTACAAAGTACTGGGTATCTAGTAGTCGCTACTATAACTCAACGTTCTTCTTTTAGCCGTCTTCTCTTTTTGACTTTCCTGCTTTCGTGTTTTCTTCATCCCAAGCCCCGCCAGAAAAGAGAGCTCCCCTTGGGGGAAAATGCAATGTTGATGCAACAAAAAATGTGGCACCCTGTTTCATCTGTTTTTTTTTTTTTATTGCTTTGGCCACTTTTTTTGGCCAACAACTTGTTGTCCAAAGTTATCTCTCCGTTTCTCCGACTGTCCCTGCCTGTCTGGGCTGTCTGTCAGCGCGTCTCCGTGGTTCGGGCATCCTCAAGACACACCACCCATAAGCCACCCGATTTTATTTTCGATACCCGCCGCCCACCGCTTGCCGCCTGCCATCCCACCCCCCAGGTCCGCCCATCGCTGGCGCAGACTTTGAAAACGCCGCCCCCGCATAACTACGAAAATAGCAAATTGTTAATTTCGCTTCGAAAACTCTTTTCCAATACACACAGCGAAATGAAGAACACATGATTTTATTGGCATGCCTTCATGGTTTTTCCGTGCGAAACATTTCATTTTTTTCTCCATTTTTTCATTTTTTTTGTTCCGACTTTCAACATTCAACATTTCACATTTTTTCAACAACAAGCACCACGCTCTGGTTGTGTGCGTTTTTTTTTTTTTTCAAATACAAAAGTATGATTTTTTCGAGAAAAAATATATTTTCCCTTTGGTGTTTTTTTGGCAGGCCGTGTTATTTATGAAATTTATTAAATATGCTCGCAAGCCGTAACGGAAAGTCATCTCAAAATCAAGGATAGCGATTAGCTAGACCAATAAAATCCACCCACAATAAGTATGGATAGCTTGCTGTCTCTTTCTTTTCTTTTTCGAGAGAGCTTTTCTGAAAGCTTTACCTATTGATCTATTCGGGAATTTCTCTCGATTATTATCGATCCTGCGATCGTGGTTGGGGATCAATATAAAAAAAAAATCATGTTCCAATAACATTTGATAATACAAAAAAATCGGTGTAAATATATATGTATATCCTAGAAAAAGATATTTCTATATAGCGGGAACGAGACAGAATCAGAAACTATATTCAATTATTTTTAGATCATAATGTGCGTCGTCAGCGGCGGTTTTTGTTCTTTTTTCGAAAACAATATCTATTCTTAGGCGTTGCTTGTGCGTTAATACCATATTTTTGGTAAATACATACTAACATACATTTATCCCAAGGGGCGGTAGTGGGTGGCAGGGGGCGGTAGGATGGCGATGGCGATGGCGATGAGAGACATAAATTTTATAAAAATTGACCAAACAACAGTCCAAGGTGAAGACGTAGAGGAGGAGGAGCAGGAGGAGCAGATGGAGGCGGTAGCCCACAAACCAAGTTATTGGGTAAGAAGAACGCAGGATAAACGAAGCTTTCAAGGATTACATGAAGGTAGGGGTAGGGATTATCCTCCCACACAAAGTTTCTTGTTTTTTTTTGTTTTGTTTTTTAAAACAATTCATTCATAGTTCTAAAAAAAGAAAATGTAGTCAACCGTAAATCCGTGAAGTTGATTTATAAATAAATCATAAATAAATTCCAAAAATATAATACAATCGGATCATCGGTTTAAGGTCCTCCTCCTCCTCCGCACTAATTTGTCGCAATCATTTTGGCCTTACAATAACGACCGACACTGCACTTTAGATTAAAAGCCAAGATCATGTCTCGTTATGCATTTTTATATTTTTTATACATAGATATATTTGTTGTTGTTGGTTTTTCGTCTGCGTAGTTTTTTTTTTTTTTTTTTTTTTTTATCTAGCACATAATTGATAACGCCTGGGATATAATTATTTTAAAAAAAGTAATTACAATTGATTTAGAAACGTCTAATGAACGTCTATGTATATATATATATATACGTCTGTACATCTCATAACTAATTAATAAATTTTTAACCTTTATATATATTTTGTATTGTATTATTTTTAATTAGCTTTAGTTTAACTTTTTGCTTGTTTTTTTTTCTGATCTGTTCAAGTGTTTTGGATTTTTTGTGTTTGTTTTTTGAAAAAACGTCGAGGAGGCATCATCTTCATCTTAAGGAAAACATTTTCTCTATCAATATAATAATATTAGGTAATAAAAAAAAAAATAAACAATTTCATACACATTTAGCGTAATAGTAGAGGGTAGGAGGATTAGAGGATCAGAGGATCAGAGGGTAAGGATATTCTGGATTGTGGGAACTCTTAGGAAGAGATAAAAGGTAGAAATGCAAACAAACGCAATCACAATGAAACATTCGACGAATGGAGATGGAGGAGGTGGTCCAAACTCTACTCCAGTTTCATGGCCAAACCGGGCGGCGGAGAGGCTTCCAGCTGCTCGATGAACAGCTCCTCCAGCGGCCGATCGCTGATGATGCGGAAGAAGAACAAGTGATCGAGACACTTCAGGCTAATGGAACGGAGTGCCGGCAGTCGCAGCAGGAGCTGAGCGAAGCGTCCATCGTCGCCGGGATGCTCCAGGCGACAGTGCTCGTCCAGGCAGGCGTACACCTTCTCCCGGCACATCTCGATCTCGGCCCGATTCTTGATCCCCCGTATGTCCGGATTGTACAGAATGATGGCCTTCAGGCAGGTCAGCTCGCGCCGGTCCAGATTCAGGCGCTTCATCTTCACACTCAGCTCCGAGAGGATCCGATCGAAGATCGTGGATACGCCAGCCTTGATCGCACTGTTCCGATGGTATGAGAAGCTCTGATTGAGGAAGAGCTGCTGGGGCTGCAGCACCGGCGATCTCCTGTCAAAGGAGCCGTCATGCGAGAGACCACCGCCTCCGCTGCCGCCGCCCATGGTGTCATCCAGCGACACGATGCTGCACCAGGCCACATTGGCGATCAGCAGCTCGTTCCAGCCGGCCTTCAGCAGGATGACCTGATCGTCCAGCGGCAGTTGGGCAAAGTGTGGCATCATGCGAGCGTACTCCACCATCTGGTAGAGCTGCTTGTTGACCACTTGGCATAGGGCGGACACGGCGCCCTTGTAGTCCGGCTGGACGGTGGAATTGGGTCCGACGCGCAGGAAGGACAGCGCCCGATCCCCACTGTGTGCCTCGGCCCGCTGCTCGGCGTCCATCAGCCGTTCGATCGTGAAGTCCCGGGACACATTGTTGGCCATGAAGTCATCGGAGCCATTGCCGCTGCCCAATCCTCCGCCACCGCCGCCGCCGCCTCCGCCACCGACTGAGGAAGCACCCACCGAGCCCGGAGCACCTGTACCGCCGCCTCCACCGACGCTTAGCCTGCCCGCCGAGTTGCGGGCCCCGCGCTGACGCTCCTCCTGCACCGCCTCCCGCTTCATGCCGCAGGTTAGGCACTTCTGGTAGCGGCAGTACTGGCAGCGGTTCCTCTGCCGCTTGTCGATGATGCAGTTGCGATTCTCGCGGCACGCATATGTGAGATCCTTGCGCACCGTGCGCTTGAAGAAGCCCTTGCACCCCTCGCAGCTGTACACCCCGTAGTGCTTGCCACTGGCCCGATCCCCGCAAATGGAGCAGAGGTGCTTCGAGTTGCTCAGCGGATGATTGGGCGGGTACTGTTGCTGGATGGCCGAGGCGGCTGCCACAGCGGCGGCGGCAGCTGCAGCCGCTGAATTGGGCGCCTGTCCCAACTGATCCTGGACCCCGCCGCCGCTGCTGTTGTTGTTATTCGAATTGTTCCCGGGCAGGACGTGCGACATGGACATGGTCTGCATGTAGGGGCCAGGGGATTCGGCCTTGGGCGAGAAGTTGCTGTTGTTGCTGTCGTTTAGCTGCGATATGTCCGGCTTGACCTCCTCCTTGATCTGGTGGCCCAGACGGAAGCTGGCGTCCTGGTCGCAATTGTCCATCCTGGCAGTTTGTTTCCCTCTTTCCCTCTCTCTCTCTCTCTCTGTCTCTCTCCCCGTTTCTGTCTCTTTCTATGTTTTGCTTTCACTTTGCTCGCTCGCAGTTTCACTTTGCGTACGTCCGCTTTTTACGTCCGTGGGGGCCAAGTGGAGAGCAACCAGCCCAGTGCTTGGCTATTTTCCCTGTCGGTCCTGCAGTTCTCCTGTTGCAATTGCCTGTGTCCTGGGCTTTACATAATTCCGCAGGCAGGCGCGCTCTTAACTGGCTCGCTGGCAAATAATTGCGCTTTTTATCCAACAAACAAAGAATGCCAGACTTTCTGACTAATGGATTAAAACCTTTTTCGCGTCGACATTTTTTCTCAACAAAGACGATCTCACCACGCCGCTGAAACTCACCAAACCTAGAGATGGACCTAAGCTTGTGAAACATGTTCGGGAAACAGGTTAACCACTGAGCAGGGCTTTAAATATTCACTTTTTTTAATAGTCTTCAAGGAACATTTAAGATTTTTCGTAATTTTTGAAACCCAACAACGATACGGAAAAGTATTTACAGCGATTTAATGTTTTGCGATTGGCAACATGCTCATCTCTAGTTATCGCCAGTGTTGTCAAGTGCACCAGAGACCTCCAATTAGCCTGGCGTCTGGTAACCAATTAACATGCAAATATTATTTAAAAATATCGAAGATGGATTTAATCAATCATTAGACTCAATCTCAGTATTTAGATCAATCAATCAATCATAGAAAAGGTAGTCATGCAGTTACAGCGATAACCCTGGAGTAGCGCCATTGCCCTTTTCACCACACCTACGCAAAACGCAAGATGCAACCCTGCGTCTGTCTGGCCCCCACTGCCACAGTGCAAATATGATTTTACGCTGCAATTATGGAGGGGGGGAAAATGGCAATGCTTAATGAAAATGCGAGTGCAAGTGCGCCACTTTTACCGCCGCCGGCGTCAGCCTCGACCTCGATCTGGCCAAGTGGAAATTGGCAAAAGCTGAGAATCGAGCGGTGGCAGCTCAGCGGCTCAGCGGTTCAGCGGCTCAACGACTGCATCAACGGCGGCAGCCAAACAAAGCGAAATGCAAATGCGAAATGCAACTTACGTTTTTTTTATTGTTCGATTTTGGAGAGTTTGATTCGCGGCGAGGTGACGCTACGACATTCGCGGATGTTTATTTATTTCGCTTATCAACGGCGTCTATTTTGCTTATCACACGCATACACATACACCGAGGCCGGAATTAATTTGCTGTGCAATTTTGTAATTGTAATGTTTACCTCTGCTTCTTCCCCATAGATGCGACCGTTTCGCAGCACTGTTATCGATAACATTTTACATTTTCGCGGGTTCTCGATAGGCAGATTTGAGAGCTGCCAACCGATGCTGATTTGCGGCCGATTTAAATATATTTAATGCTTTATTTATTATAATTTATATGATTTATGTCATGCCTCTGAAGTTTTCAGCCTTCTTTGTGTCTCTTATCTCTTATCTCTTTTGAATTTTAAGTTTTGTTAAGTACTTAATCAAACAAAGCCGATTACTACTCTATATATAATTGTCTAGCACGATTTTTATGGATCAAATCTTTTCTAATTACTAATTTTGCTAAAATTACTTTTTAACCGCCGCTTGTTCCATATCTGGTTGATAAAAATATAAAAATAATGTTATTCCGAATCGTAAATGTTCGATCCGCTTTTTAGTTGAGAATTAATAAGAGTTAATTCCCCAATCTGGGCATTCAGATATTCAATTTCCTCCTGGTATACGCCAGTTTCGTAGAGCAGATTCTCGTATTCGCGCATTATTCCCCGGAATTCCCCGGAATTTGTGATTTGATTGTTGCTGTTGCTGTTGCTGCTGCTGCTAGTGTTGCTGTCTCCGTTGCTGCTGCTGTTGCTGCTACCGGCGCCACTGTGACCTTGCCTCGGAGTCTCCCCACTTGAGTTCCCCCGACTTGCTCGCCCGCCAGGAGCCGACTCGGGGGAATCTTCAAAATTCAAATAAAGCTGATTGTAAACAGCATCTTCACAGCGACAAATAGGACATGTCATTGATCTAATTAATAAAAAAAAAAAAAACAAAAGAAATTACTTATTAAAGTTCAAACAAAACAAAAGCTTAGGAAGCCCTAAGCTTTACTGAAACAATGAACTGAAAATCGAGGGGCTTTCAAGTGCATTGATACGTAGATTAGGGCTTTATTGCTAAAACTGATAACACAAACTTGAGGATAAGTTAAGCCCTCTTTTGCGTAAAAAATTAACACTTAAATAGGACTTTTAGTGGCCTAAATCCTTTTTGGATGAACTCCCAAGATTGGGGACTACTTACTGCTCCCGCCAGCGGTCGAGGCACTGCTCGTGGAAGGCGTGTCCACAGCTGCCGGCATGGATGTTGTCCGTGTGGCAATATCGCTCCGAACAGATCGTACAAAACACATTGCTTGAGCTCATACTTTGTTTTGATTTAATATTTTCATAAATATACACAACATATATGGTACAAGTATGTGTTTTGTTTTGTTATATTTATTTCAAATTTATTTCGATCCGAACTCTCGAAGCTGTGTTGCGGCTTTGCCGGTGGCAGTGAACTGAATGCAGCTCGCCGGAATGGGCCTTGTGTTTGACTGACAAGCTCTGACCACCTCCACCGCTCCTCGGTGCTCCCTCCTCGGCATACAGTTTTCGCCAGTCCACCCCCTCCATCGATGGAACCACCTTTTGCCGTACCGCCCCATAAAAACCAGGGAATACGAGCCGGAAAATTGGGTCATCGATAGCCTACGCCCAGATTAATGAGATTTCTCTTGCATCCGAAGTCTTCTGTTTCATATTTGAATTATGATTAATAATGAGAACAGTTAGATATTAGAAACATTATTCGAATTGGAATAAAATAACATTTGAAAATGAATCTAACTTGTTGGGCTTATCAAATGTTAAAAAAAACGATCTCGAATGTTTCTAGTTTCTAGTTTTAGGATTCCAACTTTTTTTGTTTTCCATGGAATGATTATTAGGTTTATATAATGTTTAAAACGATCTTTATAGTTTATAGTTCTAGTAATTTAAAGATCCTTCGAATCCGCTGCAGTTCCTCTACGAAATCTGTGGAAAGTTTCCCGCAATTCCCGCATTCCCAGAAAAACGCTGATCCGTAAGAAATATCCAGAGTAATGCGTTTATTTCTCAAGATTTTTGTTTAATGTACATATATTTATGTTTATAATCATATTCGATTGCTTATCGCCTATCGTCTTTCGCCTTTTCGAATGGATTGGAGTGCACATGGTGGTACCAACAAAGGTCTCATTTACACAGAGGCTTAAGTAGGAAAAAAATGGAATGTTTGTTTTTAGGAAGTGTAGAGGAGTGTCGAGTCGAGTGTGGTTTCGTTAGGATCGTTAGGATACAGAAGATATGGTTAATACTAAGCATTGGCGATCATAAATATCTACAAGATACTAAGTAACTAAAACTAAGTAGAGTTAAGATAGAGTAGTGTGTTTTGGGTCTAATTTTTGGTTGGAAGCGTGTAAATCGAAGGTCCAGGCAAACGATAAAGCAATATAAAAATAATATTATTATCCAATATCCGATTATCAATTTTTTTTTAGCTTTCGATAGCCATAAACAATTGATATAAAAAATATATATAATCTTTAAGCTATGGCACAATTTTTCGCAAACTAAATAATTATTTAAAAAAAAAAGAAATATCTATAGAAAAAAATTGCTTATGTGAATTATTATGATATTGAACTATTATATCATTTACGTTTTATAACGAAAGTAGCATAACAATTATGTCTTTTTTTTTTTTTTTTATAAAATTTTGGGATTAAAGCCTTTCGTTAGTCTTTTGGGAATTTCATTTTTGCCGTCAGCTTGGAGCCGGAAACGGATATATTCAACGTCTGATCCGTAACTGGATCGTTGGGATTAAGATTATTGTTATTGTTATTGTTATTATTGCTGGCCTGGCTATAATTTTGATTTCTCTTCGGGCTGTCCACGTTCATGTAGATGTGCGGTTTGTTTGTCGATGTTGTTGCCGCTGTTGCTGTTGATGTTGATGTTGCAGCTGCTGCTGCGGGTGTTGTTGTTGTTGTTGTTGTTGTTGTGGTGGTTGCCGATAAGGAACTTGTGGAGAGTGGATGGACGAGGGCTAAGCCGGGTAGGGGTGGCGGCGGTGCCGGGGTCTGAGGCGCCGAACTGCCCGGAGTCGGCGTCGTCGGCGTCGATGGCAGTGGTGGTGTCTCCTCCTCCTCCAAGATGATGTCGTCGCCCACCATCGTAATCCGGCGAATCGACGAGGACCCGCTGCCCAGTGAGCCAACCCCTGGCCGGTAAATGGAGCTCCCGATGCTCCCGATGCTCCCGATCCCCGGGCTGCTGTTGAATCCGCTGTTTGTGTAGGAGTGATTGTTCTTCTTGAGCGGCAGACGTGGATTGCTGCTCGAGTTGCTGCTGCTGCAGCTGCTGCTGCTTCCGTTCGGAATCGCCGAGAGGACTGAGGGCGGCGGTGGTGCCAGATTGGACTTGCTTATCAGATCCGGACCCCGGGACATTAGCTCCAGGGCTTGTGGTGTCGTTGCTGTCTCCATTCCTGTTCCTGTTCCCATTCCCATCTCCTGCTGTGCCGCTACCGTTCCTGTTCCCGTTCCCGTTCCCGCTACCCCGCCCGACATCTGGGAGACAATGGTGCGGCTGTGGTTGTTGCTCAACCCGGTATCTTTCCATTTCTCTGAAACGAATTTGAACCGTGACTTAGTTGGCGGTTCCCGTGAATGGCGGTTCATCAGAGTTACATACCTGCAGCACTGCTGGCTCCATTGGTCTTTCCAAAAGGTAACAGGAGACGCGATGGCTGGCAGAAGACCACAGTCTTGTAGGCCTTCCTATATTGCTTGTTCATGATCACGTATATAATAGGATTGATGCAGGCCGAGAGGTAGAGCAGGATGTAGCTGCAGATGTGCAGGCTGGGGTGCTCCACGTCCTTGTCGGCCACCTTGACAATGGTGATGGGCAGGTAGCAGATCACGAATGAAAGGAAGATGGCCAGGACCATTTTGGTGATGCGCCACTCATTGCGCTTGGCCCGCACCTCGCGCTGGTCCTTGATCCGGGTGGGTGGTTGCTTCTGGCTGCCGCTTCCGGTCCCGCCACTCGGCGCTGTCTCCGGCACGTCCGTGGAGAAGCTGCTGCTGCTGTCCGAGGAAACGCGGTTTCCTGGCTGGCAATCAGGCGCCGCGGATGGCAAGGCACTCGCTCCAGATCCTGTGGCCAGTGGTCGGAGATTATTCGGAATGGAGTTCTGCTTGTTGGCATGACGCTTCAGGCGCTGCTCGGACTTGTGCACCACCCAGAAGATCTTGGCGTAGCAGGCGATGATCACCAGGCAGGGAATCACAAAGGCGGTGATGAAGAGCGTGGTCTTGCTGCTATGGCCGTGTCGGTCGCTCATAATGGAGCAGGTCTGCAGGCGGGGATCGTAGCCGAAGCGACCCCAGGCCCCCAGCAGCGTCGGTAGCTGCATCCCATAGGAAAAGAGCCAGCAGGCGGCAATCATCACGGCGATCCAGTGGCGCTTGTAGATCCTGGCATAGCATCCATGGTGGGTGATCATCACGTACCGGTTGATCGTAATCATCGCGATGCAGAGCAGCGACACTCCGATGTTCCCGTACTGGATGAAGGGTATCAGCCGGCAGAGGATCTCCCCATGGCGCCAGGTACCCTGAATGAAACGCAGTCCTTGGAAGGGCAGGACCAAGGCACAGAACAGCAGATCGGCAATGCAGAGGCTTTAAGGATACGAGAATCATCAAAATATTTCAATTCCTGTTCCTTCTTAAAGAGAAATCTTACCTAATAATAAAAGCAGCTGCCACATTACGCACTTTGGGGCACTTCAAAAGCGCCACTACGGTCAGCAGATTGCCACAGATTCCCACGATCATGATCAGAAAGGTCATCACGGCGGCAAAGATCATCAAAGGATGTGAGAAGCTGCAGCAAAAGGATCAAGAAAATCCCCTTAATTTAAAGTTCTCTCTTTTAATTTAAAGAAGGGGATTTCATTTATTTGTCGAGTCTAGACAAAACCCCGAGAAGTCAGTCGCATGACCTTCGGCCTCGAGTGGCCTCTTGGCTATCACCATATCGGGAGTGGGAGCGGGAGCGGTAGTCACAGTCGGAGTGGCTTCCGCTATTACGCTATGCTATGCAAGAATCATGCCTCTTTGTCAGTCTCTCCTCTGTTGCAATGGAGCGCGTAATATTAACGATCTCTTATCATGGAGCCTCTCCCCATCTATAATTACCCCAGCGGGCGTTGATAGCTTCACACCATAACCCATCCATCAGACCGAACTAAACTCAACTCAACTCACCCGCTCTCGTCCACGTCGCTGGGTGCCATCGTTGAAGTGGTCAGCGCCTCCAGGGGTGGATAGTTGCCATCGAGGCCCACACTAGAGTCTTCCTCGCTCATTCTGTGCCGTAAAAAATAATTCAAATTAATATTTTAGGTGGCAGAGTTCATGTCACCAAAGCCTCAAGAGTCTCAAAATCTTGATCTTGACCTTTACAGTTTCGATTGTTTATTTTTTTTTGTTTATTTGTTAATCACTTTCCGATATCCAGAGCATTGAACTTGGACGTTATCTTTTGTAAAAGTTAATCAGTTTCTAGATAATTTCAAAACTCTATTGGCTTTCCTTTAGGACAGATGACAAGTCCAGCGATGAATCACGTTCCCGTTCCCGGAAAACGGAGGCTATCCCTAAGGCTATCCCTAATGCTTTCCTAATCTCAGTATTATAACCTTTTGTAACCTAACGGTTAATCAATCCTTGGCTTCCTTTTCAAGTCTCAATCTTGATCTCAACCGGATCTCGATCTCACGGAACCACCGATCGCCACCACCGACAATTGCCAACTGGCGGTGTCGGTTTGGACATCAGGGAGATCAGCCTCGGTTGCTGACTGCATTTTTTTTGCGCCGACGCAACAACCCTAGCCCTGGCCAGTGGCCAATGGCCACCCTGTTAGTGTTTTTGGGGCGTGGCACCCTTCTACTCGACGCTCTGCTTCTTATTTATATCGGTACTATGATAAATTAGTGTCAATTAAATAATTTAAAGAGGTCAAACTGGGTTCTGTGTTTTCTGTGTTGTTTCTTCTCTGTAGCGTCTGTAGCGTCTCTGTCGTGTCTCTGGATTGCTGTGGCACTTCTGTGGCACTGCTGCCACATCACCTCCTTGCACCACTCGGGGTGCAAAGATCAGCGTCGAACCTTAATTAATTGAGTGACTACTGTTGCTCGGCTATAACCCCCCCGTCTCTAATGTGCGATGAGAAGTGCTCCTCTCCGCTCGAGTGCTTGCTAATCGAGACAAGTGATGTCGCCTACACTGAGCGAAACATTAAGATCAACAAATCGGCGGGGTTAGTGTCAAGGCTGTTGATAAAATTTGACCTCATTTCTCAGATTTATCAAGAAGCTTTTACAAAACAATATAAAATATTGAATTAAAATAAAAAGAGATTCCTTTATCAACGTTTTTTTTTTCTATCTGTATCTGCATTCTGCTTTCCCATCCTTTTGTTTTTTTCTACTTTCTCTAGCTCTGTCCCTTTCTATTGGCCCTGCCCAGGTCATGGCTGCATATTTTAGACTCGGCCCAAGGGGCGTATACGCAATATGATCGTCTGTCTGGAATTTGAGTTCTTATCTTATCACTACTTACTAACACTACTAGCTTACCTGAGTGTTTATTATATTTCTATTTGTTAATCCTCGCTGATCGTTTGGCTCTCTCTCTCTTTTGGACTTTCCTTTGGGCCGGCACTGGCTCTCTTTTAGGGTAAGGGGTTTTAGGGGGAGGATGGAGGAATGGAGGAATGGAGGCTCCCCACTCCCCACTGGTTTCCTTCTAATATTTTTTTTCTTTTTCTTTTTTTGCACTCACCATGCCTTATCAGTTTTGAGTGTTGTTTATTTATTTTCTGCTCACGTAATCGAAACTAGTGCTGCAGCTGCGATCTCTGTTGCTCCCCTTTTAATATGTTTTGTTCTTCTTGCCACTCCACTACACTCCACTTCCTCTCATTGGACTTCCTCACTCTTGGGGCCAGCCTTTCCGCAGGTGAGCGAGGTGAGTGAGTGAGTGAGTGAGTAATGCTTTAAGCAATGTAAACAGTTTACGGCATTTGGCATTCGCTGCTTATTCATTAACTTTTGTTATTATTGTTGCTGTTGTTGTTGGAGCTGTTGGGGATGCCACTGCCACCGCTGCTTCTGCTGCTGCTTCTGCTGTTGTTGTTGTTTTTTAGTGCTTGTTGGTGATTCAAAAGCCGCTCTGACTCTCATGACTAATACTCTGGTTGGCCAAGAGATCAGGTAGAAAAGGTGCCAAAAGGTTTACAGGTTGTCTTCACTTTGCTTTCAGTTTTATCACAAAAAAAAATAGAAGAATATATATATAGCACTGGCACGATTTCCAAATGGTATCAAATATCGTCAATCCGAAACCGATCGTAGAAGTTCGTATCAATCAAAAAAAAAGTTCAAACTAACGGACCAATTGCGTGAAGGTTTAAACGGAACGAGTGCAGTTCATCGAGTGGCAGCGGCGGAGCAGTCGTGATATTGCCAGTTGACAAATAGGAGCCGGAGCCGGAGCCGAAGCCGGAACCTCTCACTCTCACAGTGCCCCTGAACATGGGTGTGCTATGAAAGGGGGTCGATAAGCAGGGTAGTGGAAGAGACGAGACGAGATAAAGCTGCCTAAAAATCATCTAAAAATGTAGCTCAATTTTTTGGGGAGGGTTAACAATCCAGACCCCTCTGTCTAACGCCTCTGGTCAGCCCCCCTTTGGATGCTCTCTCTCTTTGTGGGGACTCTCATGCGTAGGCTCTCCCACTCGCCCCTTGAGAGGGTCATCCGGCGATCTTGCGAATGTGGAAGGAGAAGGGCAATAGTTTGGTGATCAATGGTTGCGATCCCGATGGATATGACGTATCTACGAGCACGCTTCCTAAACTCAAATATCCAAGAACAACAACAACAAATGTATACACACATTGCGGCATCGGAAACTGATAAGGTTCCTCGAGCGTCTGCATTTCTAATGTTTACTCAAAATGGACATGGAAACCCTTGAGAACACTCTGAAAAACTACTAGTTCAATCAAGTTCCAATAATATTTTTAGACTCTAGTCTTAGCTCCCCCCCCCCATTGAGTGCAATCTTTTTCGCCCCGTGTAGATATCAAGAAATCGAACCAAAGAACTGAATTTTTGTTTGTTGTTTGGCCGATCGGATCGGTTTGGATTTGGGATTGTGTGAAGAACATGATAGTTTATGGTTTATAGCTATCTAAATATACGCCCGTGTGTGTACTTTTCTGGCCGACTGTATGGTTCCGCCGATACCCGTAAGTGCACCCGAGAAGTTTACATTAATCTGCGAGTGCCTCTTTGTCGGAAGGAGGTGGAGGTGGGTGGTACCGCGGGTCTGGCACCGTACCGATTGGCATTGAATTCGAAATTCGAATTCACAAAAAGCCAGACAGACGGCGGGAAGTCTGAGTTTACTTTCCGCATTAAGAATTCTCCTCAGGCTGAGGCTAGCGAGCTAAACATTTCTAAACTATTAATTGCCTTACAAAGAAGAGATGAAATATCTTTTGAATTTTCTTTCGATTAATAATCTTTTTCTTAATGTTTTGTATATTTTTAGTGGCAATTCTAAGTAAGTTTCGGCCAGCATGGAAAACAAACAAAACGCTCTGAAGAGTTTTTCCTCTATTCCACGGAATTGCTATTTTTTTCCCAAATGAAAAATTCGATTCAACAAATGACCCGCACTTTGACCCTTTCACTGAATCTGAATGAGATGGGGCGCTGGGGGTGCGGGTCGGTTTGATTAATTGAGACTACGAAACTCTGACGTATTGACCCGCCTTACTCATGCGTGCCTTTTTTTTTTTATTCGATTTTCGGCATAGAATTTCTGAATCACTTGGGTATAGTTATAGTACGAGATGTACATAAAAATCGAATGAGTGGCTCCAGCATCCATCCAGAGGAAACTATAACATGGATACATATATATATATAGTACGAGTATATATCTATTCCGATCGGATGTTGAGGAATTGAAAAGTTTTTAGTTACGAAAACTGCCCGGAGAGGTGCGTACAGGGCTACAAAGTATACATTTTCAATTCCTTGAAGTCTATCGCTTGGATTTCCTTGAAACCCGTGCCAGGTGCCCCAAGCTAGGGTTATAATATTACGATTTCAGTCAAGAAATCGTTGATTACATTAAGAGATTCCTGGGAACGTGTTTTGTAGCTGAATAAGAGTTTCCTATTTTTTGTAGTTAGTATCCCTAGTTGGGGTATTTGGAAATTCCGACAAAACAGAGATCAATGGGGCAAGAGAGAGGGAAATAGGGCAGCAGAGAGAGATGGGTGGCTAGGAGGAGGTGGGTGGCACCGAATAGGAACAATGTAAACAAAGTTCCCATTCCACAGGCAAATTACCAAATTACCCGATGATGAAGTCAATTGTTGTATACAATAAAAATTTCGTGTTGTTGCTGCGATGCTCCGATATATTGTTATTGTTATACAGAACAGGGGAAAAAACTCTAATTAAACGGGTTATAGAGTGAACTCTGAACTCTGTTTCAACTGTTTAAGCAAAAACCTTCTCAAGAAATCTTTCTTTTTCTGTTGAAAAATGGTTTAAGAATTCTGTTTTCTAAACCTCCCCTAATAGATTTCTCTCAGTGTGATGTTGCTCTGGTGTCCAATTGTTGTTGTTTCGTTTTGTTTTCCTTTTTTCGAAAGTTTTTCTAGTTCGCCTGCTGCTTTTTTTTTTTTTTTTTTTTGGTTCAATATTTTGTATGGTTGCTCGCTTGGCTGCCTGCCCCAACCCCACCCCCAATTCACAATTCACAATACCCGATCCTCTAGACCCCAGACCCCAGACCCCAGCACCAAGGCCCCCTCCACCATCCGCATTGGCTATCACCTCCTCCGCTGTGCTTTTTTATGGGTGGGGATATGTGGGATGTGTGTGAATGCAGAGAATTCAGTTTTAGTACAAATTCGGCGCAGGAACGAGCAACGCGCCCTCTTTCCGACCGACCACAAAGTACCACGCGATGTTCCCACCCAGCTCCACGGACCATCTTCAGCTTCCGATTGCCAGCCCATCTCTGCCGGACACGAGCTATGCGATTGCCAAGCCGGCCAGTGAGGATTCTGCGATCCTGGATAGTCTCGAACTCGACCTGGATGTGGACGATAGCCGGAAGGAGCTGTTCGAGGGCTACTCGGAAGAGCTGCTCACCTTCGCCTGGATGGCCTGTATAGTCTTCATTATTGTGGGTGTTCCCGGTAATCTGTTGACCATCATTGCCCTGTCAAGGGGCCGCCAGACCCGCAACTCCACCGCAATTTTCATCATTAATCTGTCCTGCTCGGACCTTCTGTTCGGATGCTTCAACCTGCCCCTGGCCGCCTCCACCTTCATCAAGAGGGCCTGGACTCACGGCGACTTTCTGTGCCGATTGTTTCCCATGTTGCGTTACGGTTTATTGGCCGTGTCATTGCTTTCCGTTTCGCTGATCACCATCAACCGGTACATCATCATCGCCCATCCCCGCCAGTACCCCAGGTGAGTGCTCCAAATACCCCAAGAGCTCGCACAGAAGCCATTAAAACCAAATGTGTGGAACTCATTTAATTGCGGAATTTATTTTCTGGCTCTGGTGGTGCTCTTTTTAGGATCTACCAGCGACGCTACTTGGCTTTAATGGTGGCCGGCACGTGGGTCACAACCTTCTCCATCATGATACCCACGTGGCGCGGTGTCTGGGGACGTTTCGGGCTGGACGATAGCATCGGGTCCTGTTCCATCCTGCACGACCGCTACGGCAGGTCACCCAAGGAGTTCCTCTTTATTGCCGCCTTCATGGTGCCCTGCATTTGCATCGTCATCTGCTATGCCCGGATATTCCTGCTGGTGAGGAAGGCGGCCATGCGGGCCGGGATGGCCAACAAGAGCAATCTCAGTGAGGTGACGACCCCGAGTTCCCAAAACCAATCCCAGGCCATGCCCAAGAGGCCGGAGAAGGCGAGCACGTCCAGTGGGGAAGCGGCCAGTCCGCAGCCGGAGCCCCGACCCTTTGTGGTGGAGGAGCACCTGGCCTACATCGACGACAATGCCTCGGCTAATAGTCTGCCCATTTCGTACAGTATTCGGAGAAGGGAACAGGACGAAAAGCAGGCCGCAGTGGATGTGAATGTGGTTCTAAGAGAAAAGGAACGAGATCGCGAACGAGAACGAGAACGGGAAAAGGAGAAGGAGCTGGAGAAGATTAGCCTTGGGAGAAGTCAAACCCAAC
Organism: Drosophila vallismaia; assembly: GCA_035047325.1. Lineage (NCBI taxonomy): Eukaryota > Metazoa > Arthropoda > Insecta > Diptera > Drosophilidae > Drosophila > Drosophila vallismaia. The sequence goes on along the minus strand of JAWNPU010000025.1, from coordinate 4,049,507 downwards.
TGGAGATGAACAAAAATGCCGGGTAAGTTTTGACTTCATGACTGTTTTCCTTACCCAAGTGACTGCCCTTCTAGAAAGAATCCCATCACCACCTCCCTACGGACTTCCTTCACGCGATTCAGTCCCCGGAAATCGCACTATGCCTCCATGGGCAATACCTCCAATGCCTCCTCCATTTATCCGGGCAAGATGAGTGCCAAGGACAGGAGACTCCTCAAGATGATACTCGTGATCTTTGTGTGGTTCGTTGTCTGCTATCTGCCTATCACGGTCGCCAAGATCTGGAAGAGCGCCACCGAAGTGCATTGGTTTAATATTGCGGGCTACCTGCTCATCTACCTGACCACCTGCATCAATCCCCTGATCTATGTCCTGATGAGCAGCGAATACAGGCGAGCATATTGGAAACTCCTGCGCTGTCATGGAGCCCCTGATCCCCACCAGCAGAGGCTGGTGAATGCCAAAAGAAAGCACCTCGAATCCAATCGTCAGGCGAAGGCGGCAACGTAGAATCACGTTTCAGTTCCTTGAAAGTCCTCCGTCCGCAGCAGGATATGATAATCTATATAGTATATATCCGAAGGTTCTGTGAGAAGTCCTCGTCCAAAAAGTGTGTGCAAATTTTGAAAGCCTACTTTTTGGCATAAACTACAAGTGATTTGAAATCAGTTGAAATTTCTGTAAAACACTAGTCCCGCCAGATCTGGCCAGTTACTATACAATATTCTATAATTCTAGTCACCCGAAACAAACGCCCATCCAAACCATATATAATCCCCATATATCGTATAAGAAATGGACGAAAAAACTGTACGAGTATTGCATTTTTTTTTTATACCAAATGACTTTAATATCTGGTTTACATTTTGAATTCCATGTTTAAGAACAATCGATGTTTTGTTGATTTTTAGTTATTTTCTTTTAAATGTTTTTTTTTTTTTTTTTTGTTTTTTGCTTGTCGCTAATTATTGTACCAATACATAATGGATATATCCGTATAGGGATATATCCCATCCTATGTCCCCGAATAAATGCTTCGAATAATTGATATATGTAGTTACGTTGTTCTTCGTTTTTGTGTTAAAACTTTTCGCCAAAAACCCAGGAGGGGATGGGGGCATTATAGTTTAGTTAGTGTATAGTTTTTTTTTTTTATCATAAGTAGAGCTATAGCTTAACGCTATTATTATCAATATACATATTGTATATGTCTGCGTTTATACGTTCGAAACTTGGACTACTTAAGGCTAGTAACACAACTAAATCTTGCAATATTTCGGTTCGGTATTGATTCGGCTCATCCCATCCAATAAATATTATATATATATTTTATATTATATATTATATATAATATTATATATACTAGTATACCTAGTTAATTATATAGTATGGCTTCTACGCGATCGATCGATGTATGTATGTATACTTTCTATGAGCACTCAGAAAATGAAAAAGCGCAACCAAATGCATTCGAACTATAATTATTCCAAAATTATTCAAGTTTACTATATAAAAAAAATTCATATAACGGCAGTTTTTCATTTTTTAAATTAAATGCTTCAAGTTTTTTGTTTTTTTTTTTTGTTTTTTTCGCTTAAGAACTTTTTTTTAAGAACTTGTCTCGTTTTTTCGTCTCTCAAAAATCATAGATGGTGTATACAAAAAATTGAGATCTTTAATTCAAAATCCATAGAACTGCTGAAAATTTTCTGAGTGTATAAGCTAGTTGTATATATGTATATGTATAAGTGTATATCGTATCGTATAAAGATCAAATAATTCGTAATTGCGATTGCGATTGCGATTTCGAGCTAATAAAATAGGAGGCTTCATCATTTGTCGGTTTCCAGGCGCCTAGGCTTCTAGGTTTCTAGGCAGCTCGAACCTCCTTCCAGGACATCTAATGTTAGGCTTCTAGTCAGCTCGACCCTTCTTCAAGGAACCCTGATCCTAGCCAGACTCCAGGTGCTCGGACATCTCCAGAATGGGACTCTCGCTGAGCGGCTTCACCAGCGACTGCCAGTTGGGCGCGAAAAGGCTGAGCACCGGCGTGGATGTCTAGAGAGGATGACGATGGTAAGTCAGAGGACTCAGAAGGATTTATTGCTTAACTTACATGGTAGTCCCCATCCAGACTGGCCACTGGTTTGCACTTGGCCGCCGTGGGTGTGCCAGGAGCAGTCGAAGCTGCTGCTACGGATGCTACAGGGCCTCCAGTTACACCTCCTCCTGGTCCACTGCCGGCGCCTGCTCCTCCTCCACCACCTCCGTTGGGCACTTGATCCGACTGGCTTATGTAGGTGGTCTTCAGGTTCATCTGGCTAAAGGCATGCGTCCCCGGCATGGTCATCGAGTGCTGCAGTCTGGGTGTTCCGCTCCTCGGCCGCTCCAGCAGGGCCAGCTCGTACAGCTCCTCGGCCAGGTGGGATTCCGGAGCTGGCGCTGGCGGAGGCTGACTTGGTGGCGGATGCCCAAAGTGATGGGCATGGTGGTGCTGCTGCGGATGCGGTGGCGCCTGCGGATGATGGTGGTGGTGGTGTCGCCCCGCCAATTGGGCCTCCAGGGCGTACTGTTTCTGGAACAATTGCCGCTTCTGTTGCAGCAGCCGGTGTTGCAACAGTTGCTGCTGCAGCGGCGGCTTCTGCATGGGTGACATGGGCAGGGCTACGCCCACACCCACTCCAACGCCCACGCCGAGGGGATGCGGATAGAGACCCGGCGGCGGCGGCGGTGGGGCGTAGCATCCGTGTCCGTACAGATCCCCGCCAGCGGCGGCTGCTGCTGCCGCTGCAGTTTCCAGCATCAAGGGTGGATGGTACAGGGGATGATGCTGCTGCGCCTGGAGAGGATGATGTGGATGCGGATGTGGGTGTGGATGCGGATGCTGGTGCTGGTGCTGGTGCGGATGCGGCAGAGTTAGCAGCGGATGGTGTTTGCTGGGTAAGGCATAGAATTGACCGTTTGGAAATTGACACAGTTCCTCCAAGCCATAGGCAGCTGGATGGTGCGGCGGATGATTCGGGTGATGGGGATGTCCATGGCCGTGGACGTGTCCGTGACCATGACCGTGACCGTGGACGTGGGCGGCCTCCTGCTGCAGCTGCTGGATCTCTAGCCAGCCGTGTCGCTTGGCCTGCTCGTAGCGATAGCTTCCGTAGACCCGGCTGGTGCCTAGAAGGGAGCCGGAGCTGAGGAGGCCCTGGGCCACCAGGCCGTCGCTGGCCCTACGTCCCTCTCGAAAATGAATCGGGGATCGTTTGTCCAGGAAGGGCACACCACCTGCACCTCCATTTGGAGGAGGCGGTGTGGGATTGGGTGTTGGCGTCGAGGTCGAGCTGGGCGTCAGGCCTAAGCCCAGTGCCAGGGCTTGCGGCATATGGATGCAGGAGTTGTGGCTGCCGTACAGCGATCTCTCCGAGGAGTGCTCCGAGGACATGGCCGCCGGTGAGGCAGAGGCCGGCGTGGGCGTGGCCAGCATGGAGCTGGAGCCCATGCACGAGGGCAGGCTTCCCTTGCCGGAGGGCAGGGCAAAGTCCAGGCTGTCGTAGGGACCGCTGCAGTTGCTCTTCGAGGAGCCACGACTTAGGTTCTGGCTCAGAGACTTGGAATAGCTTCCGGCACTGCCGGCCAGGACTCCGCTGGAACTGCTGCTGCTCGCGTACGAACGCATTCGATGGCTCTGGCCGGAGGCAGTGGCCCCGGCTAGGTGGGTCAGGTCGCTGCTGGAGTGTGAGCCACTGGGTCCACCATTGGAGTTGCCAACGCCTCCTCCTGGCGCAGTTCCTCCTGCTCCCCTGGCTCCTGCTCCTTCCGGGTGCTCTTTGGAGCCCTTGGCGTCCTGGGAACCAGAGGCTGGATCATTGCCCTGATCCGTTTCGCACCCCTCGTCCGTGCTGGAGCTCCCTTGAGCTAGGACCTTCTTCTCATGGCGACTGCAATGAAATCGAAATCATTAGAGTAATCCTAGAGAGATCCTGGTTTTGGGTTTCACTCACCCGTCGCCATTAGTCTTGGATTCGTTCATCTCCTGGCCGGAGTCGCCGCCACTGCCGTTGGTGCTAGCCAGATGACCACGACGCCTGCTCCGTTGCTGGAGGGGATTAAGGATATGCTGAAGGGAATCATTCATTGGGAATCAAAGAAGCCTACCTCTACGGGAAGGGGACTCTCCTGTAGGGTCTGGAACAGTTTGGTGGCCTCCGCGGACATCTTGTAGCGAAAACTCTGGCCAAGATTGGCGGTGGAGTCGAAGCTGCTGGAGCTGGACATGACTTTTATTGTCTTGCTGCTGCTATCGCTTGGACAGGAGCCAGGACCTGCCCCGCCGGACACAGATCCCGATTCTGAGAGCAGTCCCGTGGCGTTGGATGTGGGTGTGGTGCTGGACTGAGCAATTTCCGGCTTTGGTGGCGGTTCCTCCTTGCTTTCGGCAACGGCCGTTGACTGGAAAGGTGGAAAGGATTTCCAGATCTTAAAGCTGTACTGGATCAAGGAAGATCTCTACTTACTTGTTGCAATAATTGGCGGCAGTCCTCGGTGCTCTGCTTGATGATGTACTCGCTGATGGTCTGATGCAGTTGCTTGGACACTAAGGGTACTCCAGGGGCTCCTCCGCCGCCGCCCTCCATCATCTCCCGACACCGCATATTGGCCAGCGATGGATTCTGATCGATGCTCAGGGAAATGGCCACCGGACGATGGCTTCTCGGTGAACTGGAGGTCAGACTGTGCCGTCCCATGCGAGAAGCCGCACTGCCTCCGGAGGTGGAGCAGCTAGAGGGTGCAGGCGAGGCTGCCGCCGGTAGAGGAGTATACCGCAGCGGCAGCGGAATGCCTCCACCGCCCACCATCGCTTCCAGATCCCCGCCAGGCGCTGCTCCATTCAAATACCCGGCTAGGTGATGGGCATGGGGCAGGGGCAGAGGCAGTCCTCCGTATTTGGCGTAGTAAGCCGCCGCCGCTGCCGGATCCGGTGCTCCGGACCTTTCACTCATCAGCACCGCCGTCTGGTGGCGGTTAAGTCTTTTGTGGGCTTGATCCTTTGCCAAGATCGAGCTGGTGGATATTGTCTTGGATTGGTTTTGTGGTTCCTGCTTGGAGCTCTTGTAGAGCATTCGATTGGCGGCCGAGGCGGAGGCAGAAGCAGCAGATGTGGGTGTGGAGGAGGAGGTAACCCCAGCTCCAGATCCCGCACCGGCTCCATTGCTTTGCTCCTTCTTGTGGGTCACCCGATCCTGTAGGAGCAGGTAAATGGCCGCCACATGGTCATAGGTATTCTTCTTCAGACTAGCCCTCGTCTTGTCCGGTCCAATGCCCACGTACTCCGCCATTATCCGCAGGATATCCTCGCTGGGCTCCAGGCTGGCCTGCCGCTCCATCCCCAGGTTGTACTTAGCTATCAGGACGTGCTCCAGCAGCTCCGGACACATCCAGCGGTGCCGCTTGATCTGCTCGATGGTGTAGCGCCGCGTCGGCTCCAGGACCAGCATCCGGCGGATCAGGTGCTCGCACTCGGAGCTCATGAAGAACGGAATCCGGAAGCGGCCGGATAGCACCCGATCCCTCAGACTCTGCAGCGTGGATCCGTCGAAAGGCAGAGCTCCGCAGACCAGGACATACAGCACCACTCCCAGGGACTGCAAGGACGAAAGAGATTTCAAAGTTAAGCAAAAATCAAAAAAGGACAGATGGGATGGAAAATCCATGAAAAGTCAAGGGTTCAACTTTAGAAGGCTATATCTTTGAGAATATTCATCCGATCCTTAAGCGGGATACCTTAATCGATTCCTAGATCGATTCTTAATAAATCTGCATCAAAATCTTGTAACAAAATATTTTTCGATTTTTTTCAAATTTTTCTGATGGAACCCCTTATAAAATCTGAAAGTCGAGAAAAATCACTTTTCGCCCCTTTCGACTGCCATATCTTTGTCAATTTTCATCCGATTTTTAAACAAAGTATAGATTTTGAATCTTTGATCGATTTCCTATCAATCTGCAATAAAATCCTGGCACAAAATATTTTTCAGATTTTTTTCAAATTTTTCTGATGGAACCCCTTGAAAAATGTGAAAATCGAGAAAAATCACTTTTCGCCCCTTCCGAAGGCCATATCTTTGTCAGTTTTCATCCGATTTTTAAACAAAGTATAGATTTTAAATCTTTGATCGATTTCCTATCAATCTGCATTAAAATCCTGGCACAAAATATTTTTTCGATTTTTTTCAAATTTTTCTGATGGAACCCCTTAAAAAATGAGACAATCGAGAAAAATCACTTTTCGCCCCTTTCGAAGGCCATATCTTTGGCAGTTTTCATCCGATTTTCAAACAAAGTATAGCTTTGGAATCTAGGATCAATTCCCTATCGATCTGCATCAAAAATCACCTTTCGCCCCTTTCGAATTCCATATCTCTGGCAGTTTTTACCCGATCCTTGAACAAAGTATAGATTAGGAATATTGGAATATAATTAGAGGATCGGTTAATGATATCCCACAAATATCCTTCATATGTCCTTTTTATGTCCTTTTTATATCCTTTTTATATCCTTTATATATCCTGCATATATATCCTGTATAACAAAATTTACCTCTAATCGTGAATGAAAAGGAATAAATAGAAAAGATTTCGCAAAAAACAGCGCCCTCCTCCTCGATTCTCAAAAGTTGTACCTAATCAGCCCAAAAAATGTAAACAAAAAGTAATTAAATTTCCATACTTTTGGAGGTTCGGTTAATTAAATCCAATATATATTACAAATATATCTATATCCTTTCTATATCCTTTTTTATATCCTTTTCTATATCCTTTTTTATATCCTTTTTTATATCCTTTTTGTATCCTTTTTGTATCCTTTTTATATCCTTTATATATCCCATATCCTGTTTATACAACTGTTCCTATAATAGTAAATAGTAAATGATATAAATGTAAACGATTTAAGAAAAACAGCGCTCTCCTCCTCGATTCTCATACCCAGTACGTAATGAACCCCAAAAACTTGTCTTATTATATCTTGGCGAAAATATATCCGATTCTCAAACGGAATCTTAAAAAGTTCCTTAAAAAATGGAAAATCCATAAAAAGCCTCTTGGGGATGGCTTCTTCCGATTCTCTAGCAGGACACTTTAAACGATTCGTGGACCGATTCCCTATAATTGGAGCAACCACTTACCCAAATATCGATCTCCGGACCCGTGTACTGTTTGCCCTCGAAAACCTCCGGAGCGGCGTAGGGCGGAGAGCCGCACCACGTGGCCAGGAGCTCGCCGGGCTTGAAGTGATTGGAGAAACCAAAGTCGGCTATTTTGATGTTCATGTTCATGTCGAGAAGCAGGTTCTCCGCCTTGAGATCCCGATGGACGATGCCCTTCTTGTGGCAGTACTCCACCGCCGAGATGATTTGCCAGAATTTGTAGCGGGCTGCCGACTCGGACATGCGACCATACTTGGCGATATAATCTGGAGAGGATTAGGAGGATAAGTTGGTTGGAATCTCCGGTAAGTACCAGGTATAGTTACCAAATATCTCGCCTTGGCTGGCATACTCCGAGACGATATAGATCATGTTTTTGGTCTCCATAACCTAGGAAATGAAAAGAGAACTATCAAAAAAATTCTGTCGAGGATTAAGAAGGAAGTAAACTGACTTGGTAGAGCTTGATGATGTGGGGATGCTTCAGTCGCTTCATAATCTCCACCTCGCGGTAGACCTTCTGCAGATTGGTTTGGTCTAATTGGGATTTGTCAATGATCTTGATGGCCACCTCGTTCTTGGTTATCCGATGCCTGGCTAGCTTCACCACCGCAAAGTTACCCTTGCCAATAGTCCTTTCGATGTCGTAGAAGCCCACGCGCATCGGTTCCTTCAGCTTGGCACTGGCGGTGGCTCCAACTCCCATCCCCACGGCCACGCTTGAGGGTGAGGGTCCTGGGGTGGCGCCTCCCCCGCTGGCAAAGAGTTTCTGGGCCATGAGGGCATCCTTGCAGGCTACCAGCGCGTCTAGCGAAGGTGCAGCGCCACTGGTGTCCAGGAGCACAGAACTCCGATTGGCCTCAATCTTGGAGCGACTCTCATCCGGCGGAGTGAGGCTTTCACCCTCGCGCTTTCCATTCTGTTTTTCCGGCAACTTTGGTTTCTCCGTTTGCTTTTCCCGCTGCTGCTTCTCCAGTTTCTCCTCCGGCGGCTGGCTGTCCTCGGACTTGGAGGGACCGCCGGCACCATCCTCGCCAGCGGACGCCGCCTCGCAAGCGCTCATTTTCCGACTGCGCCGCCACCCTTTGGCCGAATCCGGCTGGAGCTCACACGGGCAACGGGCGTCGTAGAGAGATCGAGAGAGAGTTTGAGATCGAAGTCGAGATGGGGATCGTGATCGAGATCGAGATCGGGGCGATGTCGCACATGCTGGCAGTGCATGCAGGGAATGCCCGGAGCACGCGTTCCTCCTGCCCCATGGCAGATATCCTAAAAAGGGGAAGAGAAAGCAAGGGAAAGTATTACTACCCAGTACCCGGAGTTCATTTCATTGTCCATTAAATTATTTGTTTTCCCATTAAAACCATAAAACGAAATATAAAAGCTAACAAAAACACACACAGTGTTCATGAGCGAGAAAGAAAACAGCAGAGCTCAGCTTAGAGGGGGAGAGATAGAGGAAAAAGTCGGTGCTTGATAAGAGATTAGCTCGGCTTGTACGTGAAGGTGCTCGAGTGCTCCACTCACTCGTGTGCCTGTGTGTGTATGCCTTGGCTGTGGGCCGTTACAAGCTACCCACGGCTGTGTGGGTGTGCTCTCTCTTTCCTTTATCACTCACTTTTTCGCACTGTGAAAGTGATGTCACAAAATTAGAAATGTGACTAACTAAAAGCTAAAAAAAAGTTTCGATTTAAATGTTAAATCGAAGGACATTTGTTTTTATCATTCCTGCGTAATAATAATCACTTTGAAACTGTTTAAAAGTAACTTGACAAACGCAAGATCACAATATGCACAAAAACAAAATGGCCACCGACACTTCCGCTGCCAAAATGGCTGACTGGCGGCCATAAAAACCGCCAAGTGCGCCATCACTGCCTTTCTCTCTGTGTGTGTGTGTGTGTGTGAGTTTGTGGCCTGCGTGTGTGTGGGTGAGTGTTGGTGAAAAATCAATAAGCAGAGCTGCCGCATCGCGGAAATCAAAACGCTCGCCTTGGCAGCACTTTCGAAGCAAACGTCTGGCCAGGTCCTTGCCGAGCCAACACTGGATGCACTGCATCCTCCCAGGATTTCCCCACTATCTGCCATCGCTTTTTTCTACGCACACACACACCAATGCAAGTCGCAAATTACCGTTAAACGTGGAAACGTAGCCGGTTGTAGCCAAAAGAGGAGAAGTTTCGAGCGAAGAGGATCTTGGAGAGAGCTGATTCCCGGATTCCGGATGGCTATGAAGATGAGGCGAGTTTTTTTTTTTATAGCTGCAACTCCGCTTCACAGTGCCATGTCCATGTCTTTGTCCATTTCCAGGTCCGTGTCTATCTCGAAATCCATCTCGTTCGCGACTGCGAATGCGGAATGCGAATCCGAATGCGAGTGCGACTGCGAAATGCCGTGCCGTGGTAACGTGGCTGCCTCCAATCCCGAGCTGCGTCCAACTGCGTCCGCCAGCTCAGCCCTCCACCCCCGGTGGCAAGAGGGTTGCCTAGTTTGTGGCATTCTGTCGGACCAAAGGGTTGCCAACCGGACCGACTGCCCCAACTGGGCATGCGTCAAAATGCGGGGGCGAACCAATTTCATGCCCCACCTGCAGAGAATTCAAACTTGGCGCGCCATTGCTCCCATTTCCACCAAAAAATATAAAAACCATCATCGTTTCCTTCGGTTATTCTCACACATATATTTTTAGATATATAATTATATTATATTCGCCTTATGGAACAAGTTAATAATTAATATTTTGTACAGTGGAAAGGCTGCCTATCCTATTTTAAAATGTCGGCAGGCGCCTCGCTCTAAAAAATCCAATTCAGATTCCCTATATACACGGACCGATGGACATACATACAACAGATTTCACATTACACAAAAAAAAAAAAACACGCTACAAGCTCTCATTTCTATGTCTATCGGGTTTCTCCACCCGAGCGTCGGTCCCTGGGAGTTGTACTCCATGGGAGGATGAGTCTATACCGCTGAGGATTGGTCAAGTCGTTGGTCGCCTTTCTGAGACTGTCAAAGGCTATGTCTCATTTCTCGGACTGGGGCAAGTCCTGGTCTTCTTGGGTTTCCTCCTCTCCATAACAGCGACGCTTGAAGTCGCCAAAGAGATCGGGACGCGGTTGGAGGGCAGCTCCGCGCTGGTTTTGTTCCACGCTCACTGTCTGAGTGGTGTTCCTGCAAGTACATAATATAATATAAGCTTACGGGCATTCAAAAGGTTCTTAAGTGTTTTATCCTACCTGGTCTTGGTCAGCACTGTGCAGCCCTGCTCCGTGGCCATGGTCAAAGAGTAGAGTGTGGCCAAGTTGGACAGGCTGTCCGGTTCGTATAGCTCGATGTCTGGCAACCGAATTTGCGTCTGCCGGGGATCCTGCAAGAATCTGGCCAGTCTCTCGTTTACTCCGGACTTGATACTAAACCCGGGCCTTTCTCCATTGATTCGCCGGCAACCGGCACGAATTTCGCGCACCTCCTGACTCTGAGCCTGGCCAGGTGGCGAGGAGGAGAGGAAGGGATTCGATGTTTCGCCGGACATCTCGCTCTCGATTTGCCGCGGAGCTGCAGAGTTGGTTTCCATTTCCGAGCAGGCGCTCAAAATCTCAATCGGCTCGGATCGCGACAATTCCTGGAGAGATTCTGAAAGCTGGACAGCTGGAGATTTCGGTGGCGGTGGCGCTGGTTCGGCCATGGCACCTGCTCCGGCTTCTGTGCCCGACATGAGAGTGTCATCCTCGCCGATAGTGTCATCGGAACGAATTTGTGGCAGCAGAGACTTCTTGGTCAGTTTCCTCTTGGGATCGTAGCGAGCCCCAGGTCCGAATTCATTGCCTGGCCAGTCGGTTAACTCGTCGTCTCCCTCGCGATCTGTATCATGGCGTCGATGGCCACCAGGTTCTGCTTCGCTGTCCGAACTAGAGCTTATGGAACTGGAACTAAAGTCATACAGTTCGCTGCACTCCATGGACTGGGATTGGGCTTCCAGCGGGGTTTGGAAGCGACGTCGACGATGTCCGTGAGACTTAACCTGCCCCGGAGTCTTCTTGCAATGCGGCAGAGGAGCAGATGGCGGCGAGCTCAGCAGTAGGGCGTCAATATCGGTGACAGGCACTATGGTATCCATGCTAAACGAGTCCAGGTTGGTGGAAACCTCGTCTATTAGATTATTTTCATTGGGCACATCCTTCGCCTTGGGCAGCTCCTCCATCTCCTCCATGTGGCCCTCCTTCTCCTTATCCTTGTTGTCAGTCTTTTGATTGGTTTGCTGTCCCTGGGCAGCCATGCGATTTATCTTCGAGAGGAGACCCTTGTTCAGCGGCAACAGGCGATCGCTGAAGGGCTTCGATGTCGAGGAGTAGCTGCGTGGACGCATCCTCTGCTGGTTCTGTGCCTGGTTGAGCTGGGCATGCTGCTCCTCCAGCTGCAGGGAGCAAAGTTTACCCGTTTCGTGCTCGTGGTAGCGATCCCGATTGGAACGCTTGCGTTTGCCACAGAAAAACAAATGCGAACGATGGTGGCCATCGACTTTGAGCAAACGTTTACGTATAGTTCCGGTGGCGGTGCTACTGCTGAGCATTCCCGGCTGCAGAGGCGACTCTGCGAAGCAGTGAGGCGTGGCTTCTTTGCTGAATTCGAACTCCATTGACATCCGTTTGATTTTTCTTTTTCGACGCGAGTTGGGTTTGTAAAATCTAAGAAATTGGAGGCATTGAATTACGGTTTACATAAAAGCAATCTGAGCTCCCCACCTGGCTGGGCTGAAGGTGGTCTCGTTCAGGGAATCCGACTCTAAGGCGCCCATGCGCACGGGCAGCTTTGAAGGCAACCTTAATCGCAGCATTGCGGCTGCCTTTTCATCCGAGTCGCTGGCTGGCATCTTTAGATTATGCGTGTCCAGGCCATCCACGTTGGCACTTGGATGGTGATGGTGGTGGCCATGGTGGCTGCCCAAGGCATTTAGATCCGTGGGACTACTCGACGAGTCCTCCGTTGGCTGTGGCGCACAGGCTGAAGTGGAAGGATCTTAGCTAGGGGAAAAAACTGGAACTAGCCATCTGGCAGATCTGAAACTTACGCAAATTGCCCGTTGAACGGGTCCTGCGACGCGAGCCCCACCTACCGACGCCACTGGCCCTGTCCATAAGCGAGGTCTCCTCCAGGGCCAGCGTAAGGTCGTGCGAGAATTGATCCATGTCGCCGATCAGATCCGCTATCCGACAGTCCGCCTCTCAATTCATACGCATCTATTTGTTATTGCACGTGCGCAGAATTCCCAATATAAAAAAAAATTGAAATGCAAACCTTTTAGAGCTGGAAGCAACATCGATGTAACATCGTTTCACCGATAACCAGATAAACTGCTCTAATAATCGATTTTCTCATCGGAATAGTCCAATACTAAAGTGTCATCACTAGGCAAAACAACAAACAGCTGATTGCAGGAATCCGATTGGAAGTATTTTTTTGATTTCGCACCGCTACTTCGAAGTCTTCTTCAAGAGTTTATAATGTCTGTCCTGCGCCGTGACGTTTCTCCCTTCTTTCAGCGACTGCGGGCCTTCCTCCTGGGCGTGAGTATATCGGGCAACCCGTCTCCCCAAACCCACAACAAACAGAACTCTTTGTTATGTAAGATGGACACAGATGGGAATCCTCTAACTATTCCACCTTTCTGCCTTCTAGCGTGAGCATACTTTGGCCCTGCGCTTCGAGCAAGATGTAGCTGACCGCACCCAGCCCCAGCCGGAGCTCCCCGAAGGTCCATCCCACCTGTACTCGGCCAACTACTATTGCCAGCGCGATGGCCGCCGCGAGGTGATTCCTCCGATCGACCTGGTGGCCCAGCAGCAGCAGTTGGAGGCTGAAGCCGGTGGAGCGGCAAAGACCTCGACCAGCAAGCTGCCCACTCCCGGCCAGGTCTACGCCTGGGATTAAAGTCCTTATCCCCAACGAGGCAAAGACCTACCTTTTTTTTGAGTTATATCTTGAGATGTTTAAAGCTAATATATAGAATCCAATCAAGTCAAAATCGAACTTTTAACCTGCCCAATGTATATATAAACACACGTGCTTTCTCTTAAATATTTTATTGAACATAGTTCACATAGTTTGATAGCTTAAAAGTACCCTTTTCCCCTATAAAATACTCTAATAGACTCGCGGCTTTATGCCCACATTGATCCCTGTCGTGGAGCGCAGGATGAGGTTCAGCACCGGCTTGACTTCCTCGCCCAAGGGCAGGAACTCAAAGTGTCGGATCAGCTTGCTGATGGTGCTCTTCATCTCCAGCATGGCGAACTTCTGGCCGATGCAGTTCCTAGGACCAGCCGAGAAGGGTGTGTAGGCGAAGGGATTGATGTCGCCCTTGTTCTCGAGACTAAAACGCTCGGGTTTGAACTTTAGGGGTTCCGGGAAGTAATCCGGATCACGTTGAGCATGATAAATAAGGATGAGAATGTCGGAGTTGCCGGGAATGAGCTTTCCATCTGTTGGCGGGAAAGATATATAATTTTAAATGAAGTCTCTGAAAAGGATAAGTCTTGGTAACTTACCCAGCATGGTGTCCTGGTTGATGTGGCGTCCGATCATCGGCACTGAGGGGTAAAGTCGCAGCGACTCCTTGATCACCATCTCCAGGTACTTCAGTTCGTTCAGGATCTTCATATCAACGGGCCTGGACTTGTCATCGCCGATCACCTCCCGGATCTCCTGGAAGACGCGGGCCTGAGCCTCCGGATTGCGGGCCAGTAGATAGCAGGTGAAGGCTATGCTGCTTGTGGTAGTGTCGTGACCCTCGAACATGAATGTGTCCACCTCCTCTCGAATATCCTCGTTGGTCAGTGGAGCGCCATTGATTGAGGATTGGAGCAGGACATCCAGCAGGGCCATGCGTCGCTTCTGACCCACATCATCTACCAGGGCATCCTGTTTGCCTTCGGCAATGGACTTCTGGAGCACATCCCTGCGTTCCGTGATCACTTCGTTGGTGAAATCGTGCATGGACTTGATCGCATTGTTTAGTTTGGCAAACAATTTCGGGAAGAACAGTTTCATGGTGGGATCTTTGCGCTGGAGGGGATTCAAAAAGCGCTCAGCCAGCATCCCAGAAGCCCTAGAATGATATTTTTGGTTGTTAAGAATATATTTAGTTTTGGATTCCTAAAAAAACTTACGTTTTCACCGATTGGACATAAGGAAAGTCGGGCTGGAGCTGGGCATTGATCTTCACCCCCATGGCTGTCTCGGCAATGATGTCCATGGCACAGAGGCAGGCCACTGGGAACATGTTGATCACCGTCTTGCCATCCGCCTTGCTGTACAGCTGCTGGGCCATGATGGCGCTTTGCTGGTCGAAGACCTCCACGAAGTCTTCGAGGATCTTAAAGTGGAAAGCCGGGGTAATGGTCTTCCGGCGGTGGAACCACTTCTTTCCGCTACTCACCAGCAGGCCATCGCCCAGCCAGGTGCCCAGCAGGCTATAGAGGCTGTTCTTCTGGATGGTCTGCTGGCTACTCATGATGGCTTCGATCATTTTGGGACAGGCGGTCATGAAACCGCGTTCCCCAATCATCTGGATTTGAATATTTTTTCCGAATTCCTCAAGCAATCGGAACAGTAGATCAAAAACAGCTAAAGGGAAACACAAAATGCTATTTAAATTCAAGGATAATGTATATTCGGGACCTACTTGTGGGGTTTTCATTGATCATCATCGGGGCATTGCCCACGAAAGGATAGCGCTTGGGTCCTAGGAAGCCTAAGGCGGCAAACATCTGGTTGTGTCGCTTATTCCTCAGATAATCCCAGACCAAGAGGGCCGTGACAAAAAGTATAAAGAGTTCCAAATACATGGTTTTTACTGACTAGGAAAAGGTTCTATCTAATAGCTAACTTTGCGACAGACTGGTTGGTTTCGCTGTCCGGCGGCCCTGTTTTGTAGCCGGAGCCGGGTTGCGATAAGGCGACACGATAATCAGCCGACTGTGGCCATCCAACCAAGGTAAGAGGTCCAAACTTTTGGATAGAAGATGGCGATTTTATAATCTGTAAATCTTGGCGGAGAATTGTGTCGCTTTTTCATCCTCAAAAAAACGCTTGTTTTAGGTTATTTTTGAAAAGTTTTTCGTAATTAATTTATGAATACAATGAGTTTTGAAACCTCTAAATCATCATGATGAAGCTTTTCTTCCTATTTTATGAATTCGAAAGTTTGGTTTTCATCTGGGATAACTTTATCATGGGGCCTGGAAAAGAATTACTGGATTCAAGGGTCTAAAAGATAATTCCTTGGAATCTAATAACATCGGAAAAAGGAAACGAAATATAAACAAAGTTTACAAACTAAAATAAATGAAACCAAAGATAAATACTATATAATAATTGAATTCTCTTTAAAAAGATCTCAGTTGGAAAATCTTAAACTAAAAACTAGTTTAACTGGATCTCTCAATGCAATAATTAATTAAATTGAAACTATGCTCTCCAGACTTGAAACTTTAAGTTATTCTCGCTATAAATAAACTTTGCCTTTTAATGAATGAGTTTTTATTTCTGTAAATTGATTCTCCAAGTTCAAAGATTAAAAGGAATTTCTTTGGTTAAAGTATTTTAGCAATTGGCCGTAATAAAAATAAACAAAATATTAACCTTTTTTCTTGCCAAGTAACCGTGACATGGAAGCCCTGATAAGGCTTCCCCTTGTGCCTGGTAATCGTGATTTGGCAAACCCAACGTATTCTATATATAAAACCAAAGATTAACCAAATATAGTATTACAATCCATTACATATCTGATAAGAAAAGATAAAAAAAAACGATTTAGTCATTTTATTTTCTTATAAATACATTATTGGAAAGTAATTTATATTTAAACACCGTCACTTTAATCCAAATATTAATCTATTCATCCATTTCGGAAATCGATATTATAAATCCTATATATAGAGACTCGTAAAACCGCTTACTAAGCATGACCAGTGCATAAATTTTTGCGTATTTAACGGTGACTGAACAGTCTATAAAATCTAGATTAGGGATATACTATATCCGGGCCATCAAAACTTTCGCCCGCTACTTGGCACCCCCGACAGAGTCCGCTCCAGACACCGATAAGCGCCCTCGACTGCGTGTCTCTCTTAGACGTTGGACTCGCGGCTTCTCTTAGGGATCCCGCAGCCCGTGGGGGGTGTGCATTAGCTCAAGATTAAGAGAGCACTGTGGGCCCCCCACTTTGGGGCAGATAAAAGGCGGGTCGAGAGAGTGATTCTGTGGATGTGGAAGTGGAAGTGCGCCGCTTTCAGTTGTGGATCACCCGTCGTTGGATGCACACAATGTTGACGTTTATCGGCCTGTTCCTGGCGGCTTTCGCTGCTCTGCTGGTTTGGGACTACCTCTGGAGGAAGCGGCGCAATGAGATGCTGGAGTATATGCCGGGTCCCCGTCCGCTGCCCCTGCTGGGCAATGTCCTTATGTACCGCGGCCTGGACGCCGAACGTGAGTCACCAAAAGCATTCCAAATACGGATCTTTTAAGGCTTCTAAGAATCTCTGGTCCAAATTCTAGCTTTAACCATAAAATATAAACCAAGATAGACTGGAAGAACTTTAATCTTTTCATACATTGTTTTCATACAAAATCTTATCTCTAGAAATCATGGACTTTGTGGCCAAGAACCAAGCCAAATACGGTAGAATCTACAAGGTCTGGGTCATCCATCAGTTGGCCGTCTTCTCCACGGATCCCCGCGATATCGAGGTCCTTCTCAGCAGTCAGCAGTTGATAACCAAAAATAATCTCTACAAACTGCTCCACTGCTGGCTAGGAACTGGCTTGCTGATGAGCACCGGAAGGAAGTGGCACGGTCGCCGTAAAATCATCACGCCCACATTCCACTTCAAGATCCTGGAACAGTTTGTGGAGATCTTCGATCAGCAGAGCGCCGTAATGGTGGAGAAACTAAAGTCCAGGGCGGACGGTAAGACGCCCATCGACATCTTTCCGGTGGTCTGCCTTACGGCTCTGGATATTATAGCAGGTGAGCTTCCAATTTCCATCCTACTAATCCCATAATAACGAATGATTCTTACCCAGAAACCGCCATGGGCACCAAAATTAATGCCCAGATGAACCCTGACCTGCCCTACGTCCAGGCTGTCAGAGAGTAAGTTTTTTTTTTGATTTCCATTCTTCCTTTATTATGGAAATCTTGACATCCCACAGTGTTACCAACATCATGATCACCCGATTCATCAATGCCTGGCAGCGCGTGGACTGGATCTTCCGTCTGACCCAGTCCAAGGAGGCCCAGCGCCAGGATACGGCCATTAAGATAATGCACGACTTCACCGAGAACATTATCCGGAAGAGACGAGAAGCTCTTGTCAGCTCCCAGGAGTCCTCCTCGGATCTGGTGGATGATCTGGGCCAGAAAAGACGCATGGCCCTGCTGGATGTCTTGCTCCAGTCCACCATCGATGGAGCGCCACTGAGTAACGAGGATATCCGCGAGGAGGTGGACACATTCATGTTTGAGGGTCACGACACTACCACCTCGGCCATCTCCTTCTGCCTTTACGAGATCTCGCGACATCCGGAGGTGCAGGAGCGCCTGGTCCAGGAGATTAAAGAGGTTCTGGACAAGGATACCCAGAAACCAGTCACATTGCGAGATCTGGGTGAGCTCAAGTACATGGAAAATGTGATCAAGGAGTCGCTACGCCTGCACCCACCAGTCCCCATGATCGGCCGCTGGTTCGGCGAGGACGTGGAGATACGTAAGTGCTCCTCCAGGGTAGTCCCGAGGATCTTCCTGACTTAACATTCCCTTTTTCTACACAGGAGGAAAGCGTATTCCAGCTGGTACAAACTACACCGTGGGAATCTACGTTCTTCTCCGTGATCCGGAGTACTTTGAGTCGCCGGACGAATTCCGACCTGAGAGATTTGAGGCGGATATGCCGCAGACCCATCCCTATGCCTATATACCCTTCTCGGCAGGTCCCCGGAATTGCATCGGCCAGAAGTTCGCCATGCTGGAGATGAAGAGCACCATCAGCAAGCTCCTTCGTCACTTCGAGCTGCTGCCCTTGGGTCCAGATCCTCGGCCATCGATGAATATTGTCCTGCGTTCCGCCAATGGTGTCCATTTGGGACTAAAACCTCGATCCGAAGCTTGAAAAGAGTTGTTTCTCGTTTTTGTTCTGAAATTAAAGAGAAATTCTCGCTCTAAGAAAACCTCAGGAAAATTTAAAGTCTAAAATATTGTATTTGTATAATTTAAAAAGACATTTTGTATCTATTAAATATATAAAACAGAGTAAAACTCATAATTCTATATTTTATAGAAGCTTTTTATTATCAAATCGTTTAATAGTTTTTGTTAAACGATTATTTGAACTTTTTAACCGTTACGGAAAGTTCATTAAACTGTCATTTGAACGATTAATGATATATTTCATAATCAAACACATTAAAAAAAGGGAATCCACGTATATTTTATTCAACCTGTTAGGGGAGAGAATAATTAAGAGAAATTATTAGAATTCTCGAGTAATCGGTGAACTAGAAACACACCTGACCAGGTACCATTGATAGTTTCTACATTCTCCTCCACCTTATCTCTCTACACTCTCTTATCCAACCGGCCTTCTCATTAAAGTTGCTGTTTTGTTGTTCCTGTTTTAATTGATTTTTCACTTAAAACTAACAACTGGCTGGGTGGCCAGCTGGCCAGCTGTTTCTGGTTGGGATTGTGCTTCTCGCTCGACCTGGTGCTGGGCACCATCTTAGCCGTCTTTGTCGCACCGCACCAGAGGCGCATTATTTGAATCGCTTTGCTTACATAAACCATATATAAGCTATATATGTCTGTTGACATTGTATAAATAGGTTTATCGCCGCTTGGGGTAATCCGTTTCGCGGGCCGTGGTACTTGTGATAACCGCAGAAGTAGGTCCATGCATTCCTCAAGCTGATACGTTGGACTCAACATGCTGGTGGCTTGGGTGCTGGCTCTCTGTGTGGCCCGGGTGGTGGCCTGGCTAATCCAGCTGGCGGTAAAGGAGCTGCGACATCCGCTGCGCGGCATAGTGCCACATGTTTCCAACATACCAGTGATTGGATCCGCCTGGCAAATGCGATCCTTTAAGCCGGACAGTAGGCACCAAGAATACATTCTTTTACCATTCTTTTATTCATTATTTCTTTGTTCTAGATTTACATATAAAGTTTGCGGAATACGTCCAGCGTTTTGGTCGCAGCTTCATGGGCACTGTCTTCGGACACTGTGTTGTGGTCACTGCCGAGCCGCAGTATGTGGATGCACTGCTTCATAGCCAGCAGCATCTAAGGAAGGGCACTCTATACGGCGCCCTGCGTGGCTGGCTGGGCAATGGACTGCTCCTCAGCCGCGGAGAACAGTGGCGTACAATGCGCAAAATTATAACGCCCACGTTTCACTTTAGCATCTTGGAGCAGTTCGTGGAGGTGTTTGATAGACAGAGCCGGGTTCTAGTACAGCGATTGGAGCCTTTGGCTGATGGCCAGCAGGTGGTTAACATCTATCCTTATGCGGGATTGGCGGCTTTGGACATCATCATGGAAACAGCCATGGGTGTTCGAGTAGAGGCCCAAAAAGATGCAGATTCCAAAGTGGTTCAGGCCGTGAAGGAGTACGTTGATATCCTGGAAGTTTATACTTTGAATATAAAGTTTGATTTTCATTTTTACAGCCTTACCAACATCCTGGCCACTCGGTTTATGCAGCCACATCTCCTGCCTCTCTTCCTTTTCCGTTGGTTCTGGCCCAGTGGCTACAAGAAACAAATTGCGGGCGTGGAGTGTCTCCATCAGTTCACCAATGCCATTATTGAGCAGCGCAGAAAATTGCTGGAGGATAATCAGGATGGTTTGTCAGAGTCAGGGAAGCACAATGCCCTCTTGGACACACTACTCCGTGCCACTCTCGATGGACAGCCTTTAACCGACACACAAATCCGCGATGAGGTCAACACCTTTATATTCGAGGGCCATGACACCACCACTTCGGCAGCTTCCTTTTGCTTCTATCTCCTGTCTCGCAATGAGGAAGTGCAGAAGAGACTCTTCGAGGAGCTGAGGCAGCATTATGGCCAGGATCTGGAACAGCCAGTGGTCTACGCTGACTTTGCGGCGCTACCATATTTAAACTGTGTGGTCAAGGAGTCCTTGCGTCTATATCCGCCTATACCAGCGGTGGCTCGGTTTCTGGAAACGGATTTAGTGATAGGTAAGACTGATATTTCAAAAAGTAATCCTCGAAAAGTGACTAATACCATCCATTACAGATGGTGGTCATATTCCGGCTGGAACCAATGTGGTTTTGCTGCTTTGGCAGCTGCTGCGTGATGAGAAACTCTTTCCGGATCCCCTCAGCTTCCGTCCGGAACGCTATTTGGAAGTGGAGACATCAAACCTCAATGCCTATAGCTATATTCCCTTCTCTGCGGGTCCCAGAAACTGCATTGGGCAAAAGTTCGCTCTGCTGGAGATGAAAACCATGGTAATACAGCTTCTAAGAAACTACCAGTTGCTGAATATTGGAGCAGATGTGGAGCCCTCCATCAAGATTGTCTTAAGATCGACCAGTGGTGTTAATTTTGGCCTTCGAAGGCGCGATTACTGACGGTTCAAGCTTATTTTGTTTCTGTTTTGGCAGCCGATAACATAACAAATGTTATCGATATCAAAAAGCTTTCGTCGCAAAATACCGTTACTTTTCAATTTTTAGGTTTTGAAAAATTTTAATTTAAATAATAATCAAATTATGTGATTCAAGGCATGATAAGTGTCAGCTTAAATCTTTCGAGTTGAAATGAATAATCTGTAAATAGTTTATGTAAGCCGTTTAATCTTCTTTATTGATAAGAAATATATATTGAAAGGGGAGCTGATTATCAATACATATATTAAACGTTGCTTGAAAACAATGTAGGTCAGCGGAAAAATCTATAAATCTGCTTTTCTGTGACATTAGAATCATCAAACCTACATATAAGCTAAAAATCATCTACAATTAATGAATATAATAAATAGTAAAGCCCGTTTGATAGACGTTCCAACCAAAAACGTATATATTCAGCTTTTGTTGCGATTTTGAAGCTTTTTTTTTTGAGCTTAAATCAGCTGACAGCCTATCGAAAGAACTGTTGAGTTTGCGGCTTTGGTTTTGGGAAAGATTTCCGGGTCCACTTCGCTTTCAAAGAGATCCGAAAGCGCTACATCTGGAAAATGTGTTTCCAGCGCTATCTGGCACAAGTCCGGACCACTTTGGGTCGGGTGAGTATCTCGTGGTGACCAAGGAAGCCAAAACACTAATAGGGCTTCTTTTAGCATCTGGCAGAGTCTTCCCCGAAAGCCTGGGCCGCCGTGCCATCGCATCCTAACCGGAAATTGCATATAGTGCTGGGAAATGAATCCTGCGACCTTGACTCGGCCGTATCCGCCGTGACTTTGGCATTTGTGTACGCCCAGCGCTATCGGGAGCACGATTATGTTCCTGTCCTAAACATTCCTCGCCGGGATTATCCCCTGAAAACGGAGGTGGGCCATATGTTTGGCAAGTGCGGCATATCAGAGCCTGTCCTGCTCTTCCGTGATGATTTACCCAAGGATATAAACCGGGATGTCAACGTTATTCTAGTGGATCACCATGTGAGTTCTCTGGCGCCGAATGTGACGCAGATCCTGGACCACAGGCCATTGGATAGTGATGCTCCAGACTTTAAACTCCTGCCTGCTAGCTGTGAAAAGCTTATAGAGCCAACTCTGGGCTCCTGCGCCACTCTGGTGGCCGAGCGATACCTGGGGGAGAGTGAACCTCGATCTCCGAACGTAGCAAAGCTACTTCATGCCACAATCCTGCTGGACACCATCAATTTTTCGCCAGCAGCTAAGAGATTCGGCCCACGCGACCTATCCATGGTGGATAACCTGGAGAAGGAGCTGGGTCTGGCCAAGGATCAGCGTTCCCAGCTGTTTGATGAACTGGTGGCAGCCAGGGCCGACATTAGTAAGCTTAAGCTGACGGATGTGCTCCGTAAGGATATGAAAATACTCTCCACCGATCGTCAGGTGGTTCCTCTTGCTGGGATGCCCATCCTCGTGAGGGATTTCGTGGAGAAAAGCGGCGCAGAGAAGGCTGTCAAAGAGTTTGCCGCCAATAGTAATCTCCTCGTGATCCTGGGCATGTATGTGAACCCCAAAGATGGCCAAGTGCAACGCGATGTGGCCCTGATCTCTCTCTCTGCCCAGAGCCAGCTGGTGGAACGCGTCAGGCAGGCTCTGGCGAAGTCCAGCGATCCGGATCTGCGACTACGTCCTCATGAAGTCGACACCCATTTCATGGGCGGCTGTTTCCTGCGCCAGGACAATGTCCAGGCCACCAGAAAGCACATTCTGCCAATCGTCAAGAACGCGCTGCTGGACTGGGAGGCAGAGCACTGCTGTGACTGCGAGGAGGTGATCTACTTCAAGGAGAAGCCGCAGCTGGGACTCTCATAGAAAAGACTTTGCTAGGATTTTAGTACATCCACTCCCGAAGGAAGTGTTCTTGTTTAATTAAGAGAATTATGTACAGATCATCTATGGGTAAAAAAAAGAATAATGTGTATAAATAGACAATCTACAACTGAGGCTCGGGTTCCTCGGCGCCACCTTCCTCGCCCATTTCATCGTCGGGGCACTCTAGCGTCATATCATCCATCATCTCCTCCAGCGTAATCTGTGGCACTTCGCTATTTCCAACTTGAACATCGGCCGACGCCGTCTTGTTGCTATCCCGGTAGATATTAATTTTGTCACGCAAATCCTCATGATCCTCCAAATCGTCGAGGAACTCATGGTAGTCGTGCTTGCTGCGCTCATCTGTTGCCTCTGCCGCCAGATGCTTGATCTTCCACAGGCGCTGGCTGAGACGGGTCTGGCGATCGTAGTGCTTGCGTACAAGGATTACATCTGGAATTTGCTCGGGCGATAGCTTCTCGAACTCGGGGTCGTTGATGTTCGCCTCGCCGGTGTTGTAGCCCATCACGTAATCACCGACCTTCAACAGATGACCCAAATGGGAGCGTGTATGAATGGGGTTGTCGTTGATGCCCAGCTCCGAGGCACGCAGGACCCAGATGTCGCAGAGGGCGTGTTTGAAAGAGACCTGACCCTGGCCGGGATACGTTTTGCGGTCCTTCTCCATTATCACATCGACGTCCATGACCACGTACTCCACCAGCTGCTTGGGGTTACAGATGGCCTCAAAGGGAGCTCTGTAGGGAATTAATCGAGTGTTAATCCATTAAAGTAACAGAGAAATCTTGGAAACCCACCTGAAGTAGACCTGTGAGGTAAGCTCGGCAATCTGTGCCGTTAAGGGATCAATCAAGTGAATGCTACTGGACACACGGTTGACCAGACACAAGGGTGAGAGGTTGCCCAGCTGGTGGCGCAGCTTCTTGGAGAGACAAACAGCGCTGTCCTTGGACACGGGAGCAATCTCCACGGACCAGTTGTACTTGTAGTTGTAGTTGTTGCTGTGGATATCGTGCGAGATGAGACGCTTCGAGGTGGTCACCTTGCCGGGCACCATGGTCTGTAGGAAGTCCACCATGCGCCTGGCATGGTTTTCATTGGCATAGAAGAAATCTAGACCTCCGTGCTCGGGCTTGATGCCCAGCGTGTTCTCGTGGGCCTTGTGCTTGAGAATCAGCTGCTCCAGATAGTAGAAAGTCTTCTTGTTCTCCGCCCGCTGGCGCACTTGCACTAGACAGCGCCAAAAGTCCTTGGCTTCGGTGCGATGGCAGTCATTGCACATCTGATTCTGGACTGTGAACTCCACGACGAAGACCTGCTGCAGGACTGTGCCTCCAGTGATCTGCCCGTGCACTGTCAGCTTCACCTTAATGCGCTTCGAGTGCTGCTCTGTCCAGATAAAGCCAGCATCCACCAGCTTCACCTCCTTCAGGCCCTTCAGCTTCTTGAGGCAGAGGGCCAGGAGCTCGCGGGACTCCAGGGAGGCCTGGATCCATTCGTTGGGCGGCTGTAGGTATCGTTCGCAGTTGCGACAGAAGTGCAGCACCGCCTGCTTGGGTATGTTTTCCGTAATGTCCACATGATTCCGCAGACAAGTGACGCACATGTTGGCCGGATTCGATTGGATGGGCACGCCACACTCGCAGCAAAGGATCATGGTGTTGGCAACACTGTTTTTGATGCCATCCGATGCGCCCAAAGGACTAACGCCCTCGTAGTCTTGCTCCATTTAGTCCTAGCTGATTCCAAATAGAATAATTTCACAATTGCGTTCCAATAGAGTTTGTCAACACGTGTGGAAGTCTAGTGATGGGCGAATAGAACTTATTCTTTTTCGATAACGATTTTTTGAATTTGACTGCTGTATTTTTTTGCCAAAAAAAGAGTATAAACAAACTTAAATATAAACTAAATTTCTTCCTTGTTGAGCAGAATAGAGTAAATACTAGATTAAACAGGTTAAAACGTAACAAATTTCTAAATTAAATATCGAAAAGATGAGATGGTTATCGATAACTTTAGTGCTGCCTCCCCTGGCGCTCACTCCTCCCTATTTCTCTGATTGAAAAACAGACGACCCATTTAAAACTACACCGGAATTCGTGGATTTCCGCCATGCAGAAGAAGCCCATCAACGCCAACTCGCTGCTGGACAAGCTGCACCGCGGCGCCGTCTACGCCTGCATCGGAGTGACCCTCTACGGAACGTACATGCTCGGCATGCGCTATTACCACTACTACACGGTCATCCGGCCGGAGAAGCAGCAGGCGGAGCTGAAGCTACTCGAAGAAGGGGCCCCCGACAAGGCCAAGGAGCTAAAATACTAGAGTCCTCGTTCCTGCATCCAGTTTATTTGTTAATTTCTGTTAAGACCAATAAATCGTAAGGAAATGTCGTCGATTTGTTGTTGTGTAACACCAATGAGCAGCTGTCCAGATATCCAGCGAAACCAGCTGCCCCATGGGGATGCCCTATCCAAGATCTGACCCTGATGTCCAATAACAATAAGCCATTAACCGTAAATCACAACGGCCACAATGGGAAATCAATCAAAGCCCCAGCGTCCCAGCCCGTCGCCTAGAATTAGCCAAGAATTATAATTTAACTGGCAATCAAAAATGTTGTCATCTCCGATCGTGACCAGTCGTCAGATCCGTTGGCTAAACAACATAGCTTCCGCTTGCCCAACTGGCTGTCTTACTAAAGGGGGCACCTTGTTTATAAGCTTGAAAAAATACCTATTGCCTTTTTCGCCCTCAGCGAATAATAAACTCAATGGAGTTTTATTTATAAGTAGTTTTTCGTTTGATTTATTTCGAGTAGATAAACTTAGAGCCCCCTTAGCTGGCTGGTAGTGCATTCTCGCGTGCATTCACCTCATCTAAGTCATCGGATTTGAACATTAATATTAAACGCTGCCAAAGCAAGCCCACTAACAATGGATTCACAAAGTTGCCACCCACTTTTGGATGACGGGAGACGTCGCCGGTTGACGGTTGTGAAAATGCGCTTGCATTACAGATTCAGATTCGGAATCGTCGCTTTTCCATGCTTCATTCAACAATGTTGCCGCCGGCGTTGCTTCATTCACGGCCTGGCTCACCTCTGCTCCTCCGGTTTGGGTTTGGGTCTGGGTCTGGGAATGAGAGTGCCAGTGGGACCGGGTGCTGAAGTGGGAGTGGGCTTGCAATTGCCACTGCGGTCAAGGTCGTTCTTCATTAAGGCAGCAAACGGAAATGATTGGCAAGAGACGAGGTTGTCCCAAATATTGGATACCTAGTTTTTAAAGAAATTGTGAACTTATTTAAGAGAAAATGTTGAGTAGCTTATGTAGCTCTTTCTTTGGATGATTTAGTTATATTGTTTTTAAAGCTTTATACAATTTTTGATACCAGCCTAGTATACCTTTCCCTCCCAACCATAGCTCCGAGCCAAAGTCGTGCAGTTGGGATATTCTTTCGATAAGAGTTTGCAATGGAAATGATCTGGCAGAGATCGCAACCCGACGACTGGCTGGCTGGCAGCTTAATTAAAAATGCCAAAATGCTGTAAACGTGCAATTGTTCATAATTTGTATATAATGGCGGGTATATATGTGGCATCCAACCCACCAGCCCTCTTCTCCGACCGCTGCAATTCCCACGGGGCTTGTGGCATTTTAATTTCGGATTTCGAATTTGGCCCAGCTTCTGGGCCGTGGTCTGGGAGCTGTGGGCTGTGGGCTGGAGGCTGGGGGCTGAGGACTTAGGCAATGCCCTGATGTCTGCCACTGTCACGCCCCCGCCCTAGCAGGTAATCCGACCTGGGCGTGGGGTGAAAGTGTTATACGATATGTAAGTGCTGCAAGTGATTGTGGAACGCATGCCAGATACATTGCACGTTGCATGTTGCATGTTGCATGTGGATCGTGTTGCTGTGTCGGAAATAACTACACATCTCTTACCCAATCGTCAAAGTAAAACCAATCCTGGGATCTTAGAATTTCGCTTTTGATTGCAATTATAACAGATATCGTTAGTTGCCACGCCTACAGCAGTCGCCGGATTAGCGGCTGGCTGGCTGGATGGATGGATGGATGGATGACCTTTTGGCTGGCAACATAAACAATATTCGATTTCAAGTCCTCAACCCGTCATGCATTCAATTCAGCTCGCAACAATCGCTGCAGTTTCTGCTGCTGCTGCTGCTGCTGTTGTTGTCAGTTTGCATAATTGCTAACTGTAGCAGCTCGGTAACAATAACAAGCCCGGTTGGGGTATAAAAAGCCTGGCCAACTGTCTGCCATTAACAAACCTTGCCGGTCGCCCAACTCGTCAACTAGCATCATCTGCAACAGCAGCAACAGCAACAGCAACAATTCGAAGCAGCAACATGAAGTTCTTGGTAAGCAATCATTGAAAGGATAATCGCTCAAAGGATTAAACTTGTATTGAAAGTGTCTAGAAAAGGAGTTTTCCAACATAAACTCCTGAATCCTTTTTTTTAAGTGACAAAAAAACTCTCCAGAAACTCAAGGATACTCAAAAGCTTTAAAAAGTGAAAAGATATGTTGGATTTGATTATTTTTTTTAGTGCTTTAATAGTATCTTAAAAAGGATAAAATCTTAAGGATACATCTTAAAAGTGATCTAAGCCTTGATAATTTTTTATTATCTTCAGTGCACTTTCGTTATCCTGGCCATTTGCCTGGTGGGAGCCTGGGCGGCAGTCTCAGAGCCCGCTCCGGAGGCCGTGGAGCCCGAGGTGGCCTCCGCCCTGGGTGAGAAGAAGACGGAGAAGCGTGGAATCTACGGCTTTGGCTACGGACACGGATACGGAGGCTATGGAGGCTACGGACATGGACACTACGGCGGATTTGGCTATGGCAGCCCCTATTATGGCGGCTACGGATACGTGCATGCTCCCTACTATGGTGGCCACTATGGCCACTATCCCTATCATGGTCATGGTCACTATGGATTCTACTAGAAATGGAATGAAAGGCAGTACAAGGATCATCCCTCACGGATCATAATGTATATTTTTTTTTCGATCGCTTCACGTTCATTACTGCACCCATCATAATTTTATATATACTTCATTTTTTTTCGTTAACTCTTCACCCAACGAATAAATGTCCTTAAAAGCTAAATCAAGGGTATTTTTTTTTTTGGGAGCCACAAGATCTTAATACCATTATTCTAGCTCCGATAATTCCTGGAAAGGGACCAGCAGTGAATCATCTCTAGGAAAGCTTCCGATCTGGCAGTGCTCTGCGATTAACTGTTAACTTCCATTGGACGCCCAGAATTTTTTCTGGAAGATAAAAGAGCTTGAAAAGTTGTAACTTTTAACGTTTAAAAATGCTGAAACGCGACCTCCAGAGCATCACTTTAAAGCTCTCCGACCTCAAGGACTATGAGGTGGCTCGGCAGAAGCGCAAGAACAAGGCTCAAGGTCCTCGGCCCCGACTTTCTGTGGACGCCCTGGCCAGCGATGATATTCCCTCCACATCGGGAACGGCCACCAGTTCGTGCTCCCAGACCTACACTGGGACGGGCAATAGTTCCAGCTCGGGATCAGGTTCTGGTTCCGGTTCCGGCTCTGGCTCTGGCTCTGGATCAATCTCTTTTGCCGGTTCTGGACCGAGATCGGAGACGCCTTCATCGGCATCTTATACCAATTCTACCACTCCTACGGGTACCACCCAGGAAGAGGTGTTCCGGCCCTCGTCAGCAGTAACAGGCACCACCTCGGAATCCATTGACGATGTGAGTGTAGCCGCCGTAGCTGATGACACGGACACCCTGGACGACGAGCTGAGCGACGACAACTGGCAGGACTTGAATGCGGACACCAATACGGAATCGAATGACACCATCGAGGAGGTGATCGAAGAGGTGCTTGAGGAGGAGCAGGAGGCCGAAGGACGCGAGGAAGGGGAGGAGGAGGACGACGATGAGGAGGAGGACGGCGCCAGGGGAGGCTACTAAGAAGGATCCATTCTCTTGGGTCCCTTACCCCCCATTTTTAACTACAACCAAATTTAATTTATTCAAATTCATTCATTCATATTCACATTCCACTTACATATATTTATTATAACATTATATATTTATACATTTATACATTTTTTATCAAAACATTTTATTCACTATCCAATTTTTATACGATACCTTTTCGGTAACTTCAAATATATTTGCATGCTTCAAAATTATTGAATTATTCAAAATTGCCCTGATGGATCCCCTTTAAAAAGGCAGGAAGTCCAGTTTAGCCTTTTCAAAGGCGATATCTTTGCCAATATTTATCTGATTCTTAAGGGGGATACCTTAATCGATTCCTAGATCAATTCTTTATAAATCTGCATCAAAA
The DNA here is from genome assembly GCA_035047325.1 of Drosophila vallismaia. Lineage (NCBI taxonomy): Eukaryota > Metazoa > Arthropoda > Insecta > Diptera > Drosophilidae > Drosophila > Drosophila vallismaia. Next base: position 4,020,396 of record JAWNPU010000025.1, on the reverse strand, counting down.
TCCTGGATAAAATTATTTTTTGAATTTTTTTCAAAATTTTCTGATGGAATCCCTTCAAAAAATGGAAAATCCATGAAAAGTCAAAAGTTCAACTTTCGGAGGCTATATCTTTGCCAATATTCATCTGATTCTTAAGCGGGATACCTTAATCGATTCCTAGATCGATTCTTTATAAATCTGCATCAAAATCCTGGATAAAATTATTTTTTGAATTTTTTTCAAAATTTTCTGATGGATCCCCTTCAAAAAATGGAAAATCCATGAAAAGTAAAAAGTTCAACTTTCGGAGGCTATATCTTTGCGAATAATTATCCGATTCTTAAGCGGGATACCTTAATCGATTCCTAGATCGATTCTTTATAAATCTGCATCAAAATCCTGAAAAAAATAAATTTTTGAATTTTTTTCAAATTTTTCTGATGGATCCCCTTCAAAAAATGGAAAATCCATGAAAAGTCAAAAGTTCAACTTTCGGAGGCTATATCTTTGCGAATAATTATCCGATTCTTAAGAGGTATACCTTAATCGATTTGTAAATCGATTCTTGAAAAATCTGCATCAAAATCCTGGATAAAGTTATTTTTTGAATTTTTTTCAAATTTTTCTGATGGATCCCCTTCAAAAAATGGAAAATCCATGAAAAGTCAAAAGTTCAACTTTTAGAGGCTATATCTTTGCCAATATTTATCTGATTCTTAAGCGGGATACCTTAATCGATTCCTAAATCGATTCTTTATAAATCTGCATCAAAATCCTGGATAAAATTATTTTTTGAATTTTTTTCAAAATTTTCTGATGGAATTCCTTCAAAAAATGGAAAATCCATGAAAAGTCAAAAGTTCAACTTTCGGAGGCTATATCTTTGCGAATAATTATCCGATTCTTAAGCGGGATACCTTAATTGATTCCTAGATCGATTCTTTATAAATCTGCATCAAAATCCTGAACAAAATAAATTTTTGAATTTTTTTCAAATTTTTCTGATGGATCGCCTTCAAAAAATGGAAAATCCATGAAAAGTCAAAAGTTCAACTTTTGGAGGCTATATCTTTGGTAATTATTATCCAATTATAAAGAGGGATACCTTTCACAATTGGTAGATCGATTCTTTATTAATCTGCTTCGAAACATTGATAAAAATTGGATTTTGAATTTTTATTTAAATTTTTGTTAGTTGACCCTTTAAAAAAGTGGGAATAATCAAGAAAAATTAAAATTTGATCCATGAGAGTCTTTTCTTGTTCATTATCCTTGCGATCCTTTAGTGGAGTACTTTTAATTATTTGTGGATTAAGTCTCCAATAATCTTTTTCAACCTTAAGCATTCCTCTACTTTAATCTCATTTACCTAAAGTGCCCCGATAAGTGCCTTCAACAGGTGAAAAAATAAACAACTGCAACAAGTGGCTGCCAGCAGCTGCTCAAGTTCTTCGTTGTCTTGTGAGAGTAGAAAAACAAGGACTCACACGTAATCCCCACCAGAGGTGGCTGTAATCCCCAACAGATGGAGGAGTGCCACCCACCTTTATGATTATATTTTTTCTCCATTGAATCAAATGGCCATGTAATCCCGGTCCCAAGCCTCGAGTGCTGATGCAACGTGATTGAACGAGTGCCACCGGCAAGGAGATAGACTGTGGTTGGGGTCGGGGGTTGAGGGTACTAGAAGTGACCTCCTTGGAGGCCAGGATATATCCTATAAAAAGCTTCCATGGAAAGCCTGCAAAGCTCACTGACGCAGCGGCGCTGCATTTTGAAACCGGCTGTCAAAGCTTCGCTTGGCCGAAAACCAAAACCAAAACCAAAACACCAAACACCATCATCCTGTCGAGGTCGGGTCTCCGGCCCGGTTACGGTTACGGTTAGCGGTTTGCGGTTTCCGTTGCTACTAGCGGCTCCTTCGCCATTCTACGGCCGCTAATTACGGCCGTTTTGTTGGCCGCCGGAGTTGGCGCAAGGGATTGCCAATTAATTACGTGACCGTTTTCGATTTTTATTTATTTTGTTTTTAAAGTGCGAGAGAAGGTTGTGTTGATTGGGTTTGGGATTTCGGGGGTCGGATGGTCTGATGACGTTGACAATTCCGTATCTGAATCTTGTGTCCGTGACCTGCAAGTGAGTGGCCAAGGATCGACCAGGTCTTGGTCCTGTTAGCTCAAACAAAGCACGTGCCGAGATTGCGAAAGGTAAGTGCAAGATAATCTGTTTATCCTTTTTATTTTTAATGTTTTCCAAAGAATCCTTAAGATACTTCGTTTAATACTATTAAGGCATAAACAAAACTATAAATAAGTTTAAGAAATTGTAATCTTTTGAAACCTATTATAGTATGTTTGAAAGTTATATTCCTGTTTCTCAGAAAGATAGAAAAAACAATGAGTTTTCAATACTGTTTTATAAAAAATATCCTTTCAAAAGCTCCTATATTTTATATAATCAAAAATCAACTTATTTAAACAAAAGCCTTTCCGCCTTTTTGATTGGTAAGGATGTCTTTAGTATGTTTCGAGTTACCATAAATTTCTACCTAAGAGTCCTAGCCAGTGCAAAAAGGCGGATACCTTCCTCCAGAGACTCCCGTGTGTCCCGTCCATGTGCTCTGCTGTGCCGTGGGTCCTGTGCAAGGGGGAACGTGATGGCAGAGCCGCTACATCGATATAACCACCTGTCACACACACACGAGACAGGACACGTGCAGCCCGTGCAAAAAAGCGGAAACAAAAGAGCCAAAGAGAAAAACAAGAGAGATACTATAATGGTGGCAAGGAAGTGAAAGTGAAAACGAAAGTACAGTACAGTGCAACTTCTTGTTGCATCTCCAGACATCGATGAATATGATGTCCTTTTGCTGATGTCCTGTTTCGGCAATCCTTTTGTTTTTTACTGTAAACTCTGCCGTTTCGCTCGAGCGCGCATGCCTTTCATTAGCCGTGCATAATTAGCCTTCACATACACGTGGCAGGACGTGGAGGAGCTCCTTTGGCGGAACAATGCGCCACACCTGAGGCTGAAAAATTAGCACTTGGCACGAGATGCAGATTAAACAGATATGTATGATAGGATTGCCGCATTTATTAAAAGACTAATTAAATTTTAATGAATTCTCCTTTTTAGCAGAGAAAAGTAAATAAAAGGGACTTTAAGGAGGTTAGGTTGTGATGTAGAAAAAAACTATAGCATACTTTTTAGGGCAAAAGGCGTGATTTACAATTATGGTTTTAATTCAATAGTTCAGTTTAATAATTATCATTTTCATTAAATTCAAAGCAAGGAATATAAGAAAGAATAAAATTCTTAACAAAGTTACTATAACAAGGACCTCGTGTGTGTTTAGCAGGACCTTTTAGGCAGAAAGCGTTGCAGTGCTGAGGGTGTGTGTGTGGGTGTGGGTGTTTGAGTGACTGTGCATATCTGATTGCCGCTTCAACAGGTTGCCAACGGAGTTGCTGAGTCCAGAAGGCCCGGAGGCAAGGAGGCCACTGTTCCCACCCACCGGATCGACTTGGCCTGCAATATTAATGCATCCCAAAGAGAGAACCCGCGCGCCACGACGAGTGCATGTTAAACAGAAGGCGGCGGCAGTGCAAACGACCCCGCAGACACAGATACTACTACTATATATTATAGAAAGCTATAGAAAGCCTTCCTCCCCTTCCACCAGTGTCTTATCCTTAACTTTTCGCGGCCTTTGCACTTGGCATTTGGCTTTTTTAACCAGTTCTTGTATATGTAGTCGACTTTTAGGCTGCGGCCTGCAAAATGGCAATGTGGCATGTTTTTCCGTTACGTTTTCATATTCGCTTTCGCGTGTGTTCTTCAAGCCGTGAAAAGTGGCAGAAAAACAAAATGGCCGTTGCCTGATTGTTGCCATTATTGTTATTGTTATTGTTATTGTGTATGTCAATCTCGTTTTGTCAGCTAATTTGCATTTGCATGCATTTTCAAGTTGGCACATTATGGCATCGCCTTGGCAGTTCAATTTTCCCGACTTCTGACTCTGACAACAAGGATTCGCGTTGCAGAGTAGCCACCCCATCCACCCCATCCATATTCTAACCTCAAAAATAGGCAATTAAATCAATAGTTTGCCATAAAATCAAGAAAATTGTCATCGATTTGCAAGAGACCAGAGACCTGTCGGATATTGAAGGAATATAATAAATAAGAAAGCCAGTTTCTGTTGTTTAAAAGGTTTTTTTTTTATTGAGTTTTAAACTAACAATACATACCCGATACTATTCTAACCTATAAAATAACATCTGTTTTTTTTAGATATCCCTAAATTCTCTTAATCTTATACTACTGATATTCTACCATATAAGATATTCCAAAACCAGATACCTTTCGAAATTCCCCATCCAGTTTGATTCCAGGCCTGGTGAATGCACCTATTAACACTCTGGCGCCATAAAAAAAACCCTGAAAAATGGAAAGGTATTTGACATTGATAAGCCAGGGGTCGTTGGCCAGTATATAGTCTAGAATCCGCGACCGGATCGGTGCAATATATCTAACCAAAAAAAGCCAATGGAATTTTACACTTGCAGAGCAGTACCGGGACTCGGCTCTGTTTTTATTTTCAGAGATCAGAAATCAGATCGGAATGGTATTGTTGACCGAGATTCGGGCCTTTCGCCCCGATGGGTATTATTTCCACTTCGCCGATAGCAACAACTAAGTTATAAGAAAACAAATCAAATCGTAAATGAAATGGCAAAGTAGAAACAAGCTGCCGAGTGCTAGTCCGAGTCCGAGTCCGCGTCTGCGTCCGATTCCAGGTCCGAGTCCGAGTCGGCGATCGAGTCGGTTAAAAATAGAGAACGGGATTTTAAAAATAGCTTAAACCTGGAGAGCTGGAAATCTGGAGCCAGGAGCGGTTTGGGGACTAGCGTGGACCGCCGAGAGTGGCCAGTTTAGCGGTGAGAGTCCGCCATAGGCAGGCGGAGAAGGAGCTGGTCTCCTCCAGGATGTCCATGGTATTCACCGCTGTGGCATTGGTCATGTTGAGGTTTCCGAATCCGCGGACCAAGGCCGTTCCCAGGACATACACACTGTGAATGAGGGAGAAAGCCAAGATAGCCCTCTTGACCACGCTGCTCCAAGTGCTCTTCTTGACCTTTGGCGGTGGGATTACTGGTGGTGGTGGAGCTGTTAGTTCTGGTGGTGTCGTTGGAGGCGTTGAAGTTTCAGGTGGCGATGATGAAAGCGTCCCCGTATCCGACACCTCATCCTCCTCGGTGCTCTCCTGAGAGTCTGCGTCTTTTGGCTGAGCCGTGATTTGGGTCTGACTGCCAAGACTGACCACCAGTTTGCCGCTGTAGCTGTGGGTCAGCACCACGACATTGGCCTCCAGATCGTCGGCGTAGAAGTCCCAGGGCGGCGTCTCGTCCTCCAGTCGGGGCAGGTTCTGGGCGCAAATCCATTTGAAAACCTGGATCGGGTCACTGGGCAGTTTAAGGAACTTGTAATGCTCTTCTGCTTTCCCCGGCTTGATCATGAAGTCCTCCTCGTCCAAACCAACGGCAGCCCGACGACTCTGGTACAGGTTATCCAGTTGCGAGAGGTCCATGATCCTTATGAAATATATTTGAAACTAGATGCTACCACTATTATCGAGAAAACAGGGGAGATATTTAGGGATCTAGAATAAAATCTTTCGAAAATACTTACGAGTGAGACTTCCCGGATCGTTGTGCGAAGTAACTAAGCAATTGAATCCCCAAAGTAGTGACACTAAGCCCCAAGGTATACAATTTATTCATTTATTTTGAGGGGATACCAAGACCAGTCATGGTGTTCCATAATCCAGAAACCAGAATCAAGAATCCAGAATCCAGAATCCGTCATCCCCCCATCCACAATCCATTATGTTATCATCGCAATTGTAAATGGGGCGTGGCAATAGCTGGCACTATGCGGAATTGATTCTCGGTCCCGTTTTCCGGCCTTATCAGTTCCCATTTAATCGGTTATCAATATTGTCGCCCAACTAAACAATAATAATAATATTATTGGGGGGTTATTAGTGGTGGCGGTGGTGATCAGCATTATCCGATCACGGGTTAGACGCTGGGAATGGGAATTCATCTTCAACCTGTGACCGATCCGGCTATGGATTGTGTATTTATAGCATTTATTTGCCCAGAAAATTATGCGATCAGTGCGATCCGATTTCCAATGTGGATCCATAGATGGGATGACTCCTCCAGCTTCCAGTTTCCAGTTTCAAGCGGCGAAAGTTTGACTTTCATATGCTCTAATTCGTTTCCAATTCTAACGATTATTATTAGCCCCTTGTTGGTTTTATAATTCTTAAGTAGTTCTAGCATTTATAAAGATTTCTCGACTAACTTAAAAAAAATAAATCTTACATTAATTATAATAATAAGTTTGAATTAATTAATTTTATTAAAAAATGTATTTGAAATATAAAATTCCATCCACATTTTAAGCTGTAAAGCCCACTGTGCCTGGTACTTCTCCCATGGATACAATTTAAAAAAGAGATTTTGTCAAACCAAAAAAACAAAAAAAAAAAACTAAATAATTATTCCTAATTAATAAAAAATTGGATATTAATTCCTGCAGACTATAATTTTTGTTAGGGTATCAATAATCCCAAGAAATTCGCATCTATTTCTGTTGTGTTTATTTTGATTTCGTTTTACGCACTAAGCTCTAGACGAACAAAAATTTGTTAATTAATATTTAACACTAAGCCCAGAAAGGTGTAAGCCTTCCCCTCCACCCTGCACCCTCCCTGTTCCACACTCCCTGGCCAATTCACTCAACCTCTTGGCCACCAAAATTGACGTGTTATTTGCTTTCGGACAACAATTGGAAATCAAAAATAACAACAAAAAAGTGTATGAAAAAACGTGGACTGATAAGGTTTTTTATAATTCGTAGCGGATTGAGTCCCGATCAGTGGGGCTTGTTCTCTCTTTCTACTCTCTATTCCAGAGAGTGGCCCCCATTTCCATTGTCTCCCCTTTTGACTCCCAAACCTGCTGCCATCTCCCCTCCGCTGCAGGGTGTTTATGCACCAACTGATAAGAATTCTGAGGGGGAGAGCATAACAACAGTACAACACTAAAGGAGAGAGTATGGGAGAGAGCATTTCGTGGTCGCTGTTCCTCGAGCGCGCTGCTTCCTCTTGTCAGTCGCCGTATTGCACGGCAGAGTTCGCATTTTTCAATTTTATTCGGTTGCCCGCTAACAACGGATTCGGTTCGTCTCGCAAAAATCCGCTTTTTCCAAACCAAACAAAAAACGCAGAAACGGAAAATATGAAACAAACTTTGGTATTACAATACCCAACAACCCGTTAGACCATAAATAGTATAGTAAAACCCATCGTAACCCTCGAAAGCGCGTGCAGTTTTGGTAATCGATGATACGGCTTTGAACTCGTGCAATCCCGTAATCTCTATGGCCGGACAATTGCAACTGTAACCTACAAAAAAAAAAAAAAAATAAAAAAAAAACATAAATTGTCAACAAAGTCATTAAAAAGATTCGCCAACTCAGACAAAAAATAACAACAAATTTTAAAGAGGGAGTGCGCAAAGTGCAATAAATTAATTAAGAAATAAAAGCAAAGCATTTAAGTATTATTGCCAAAAGGTAAGTTCTTCGGATCAGATAAGAATCATAACTTTTATATCACTCAAAGAAATTTATATCTATATCTAAAAAAGTGCAATTGCCTGGAAAAGTATTTCAAAACAACAACAAAATCTGAAAATCCGAAAAAACATCCACAACCTAAATGTAGAAACTATTTTTAAAACTATTTGGTGTTTATTTTTTTATTTTATTTTTAGTTTTCGACTTTTTCGTTCTCTATGCTGTTTTTTTTTTGTTGTGTTTTTTTTTTTTTTGTAGAGAAGGAGAAAGAAAAGGAAAGTGCATTCCACCCTCATCCCTCTTATCATTCAACAAGTGGCCATGGATTCCCATTCCCATTCCGATTCCCTAGGAGCGGTTTCTGATATTTGTATTGATTTTTATTATTGACTAAAAATCGAAGGTGACTAGAATCTTGAGTAATTGATTGATTGATGGTCGCCAGATTACAAAGCGATTACAAAATCAAACGGGGTTAGTCTAGATTTAAAGGTTAATATAGAATTTATAGGAATTGTGGGAAAAAGGTAAGGTTTCGGTGATACCCTGTAATGGTAGAGGTTAGAGTGTAAGAGGAGTCCTTTAGCGGCTTTTAAAGTATCAAAAATGCTTCTCCAATCTTTCCTTCTTTCTCATCAAGTTTTTGAACAAGAGATTTGGGGTTTAGCCTTATTTTTATGGCTAGCACTTTATAAATCAATAAGGTTCACCCTGGATCGTCTCACTATATCCTATAAAGTATCAGATATCCTTCCAAAGTATCAAATTTTCTTCTCCAATTCTTGCTTCTTTCTCATAAAGTCTCTCAATTTTAAAGCTAAAAATTTGGAATAGATTTGGATTTGGAATTGGGATATGGAATACGGTTTGGATCGTCTTACTATATCCTCTAGATATCCCATAAATAGGTCTTAATAAAAGCCTCAAAGTTACCTTAACTTTCTTCCTCCTTGAGTGCTATTTTTCGTGTGAAAACTAGCTTAGTCCACCTCAGGATCCTGCCAAAGTCCTCTGCCAAGTTCCCTGTCCTGGCAAAGAGTCCTCTCAAAAGTAAGTGCAAGGCCAAAGCAATTAAAAATCGCTGACCGCAAAAGCTGAAATTCATTTAGTGACAAGCAAAGTAAATTAATTTCATAATAAAAGCAGCCAATGACCGACAGAGAAGCCAAGGAAGGGAAATAAAACCAAGATGAATCTTAAAGATTAAAGCAAGGATATCTATCTACGTTTTAATATTCGAAATATATATCCTGGCAAATGTTTTCTATAACTTTTGAAATTATATAAGTATACTTTCTTGCCAGTTCAATGACTTTTGTGCAGCATTTTACCAAAAAACAAAAAAAAAAAAAAAGATACAGAAACGGAAAATCAAACAAAGCCAGCTAACACGTAATCGTGTTTTGAATTCGTTTTCTTATATTCTGTTTGCTGATATTGCATTTTGATTATTGCGCATATTTTTTGGGTTATTTGTGGGTATAAATATCGAAAATGAATCCTATATAAAAGTATTCCAAGTATAGATGGGTCAAGGGCAAAGTTTAGTCTAAGATATCACGCGGAATGATATTTTTTAGGGGAGAAAAAACTGAAACTGAGAAAATAAACATTTTGAGGGTGGTAACCGATTAGGAAACACTTGGTGACTAATTTATAATTTATTTAGAATAATATTTAGAATAGAAAGTAGGGAATACTAAGAGTTATTATCATCATCTTTATCTTCTTGTTTTTTTTTTTTTTCAACTCAAATCAGAGCAAACTGCAATCAAAGTCTTGAGTTTCTTTGTTTGACCGGCGAGTGGGCGGATTACGCTGCGTATACGCAATATTTTCTTTGTCGGTGAATATTTTCTAATTTTTTCTAATTAATTTTATAAGATTTCTGTGTTATTTTTTTTTGGGGGGAAGTTAAAAGTAAAAAGTGAGCAGGCGTGAATGTCAGGGCTAAATAGATTTGATTTGTTTTTAGGTTTTAATTGTCGCTGATTGCACAAAAGACCGAAAAGCCGACGAATGAATCATCCTACAATCGAGTTGGAGATGAGTTTCCGTTTGTTTTTGTTTCAACTATGAGCCTGCCTCTTCTGCCTCTCCTGCTTCGGTTTGTTGTTCAACTTTAATCAATTTTAGGTCGAGTTTAGCTTTTGTTCTTGCCACACAATGGCTGTGGAATGAATATGAATATAAAACACTTTCCGATATTTCCATTGGCAAAGAGTGTGTGATTCCGTTTATCATGTCACAATTATCATTTGCTTTTTATTTCTGTTACTGTTGCTGCTGCTGCCGCCTGCATTGTTGCAACTTTTGCGCTTTTGTTTCCACATTCGATGCAGCAATAACAAACCAAGAGGTGTATGTATTTGAGAAAGAATATTGTATATTATATCCTCTATAATCCATATCTTCAATTTTCAAAGAACTCGGAAGAAAAAAATAAAAGAAATGAATATATTTCGCACTTTGGAAGAAAGTGTTTAGATAATTCGAAGGAAAAAGTTTCTTGGATTTGAAAAACGCTTCGAAAACGCCATATTTTACACATCAAAGGCTTTGAAAGCGGTTCAAAAACGGTTCGAAAACGCTTTGAAACGCCATATTTTACACTTCAAAATAAAGTCTTTAGAAAAATGGAAGAAAAAGGTGTGATTTTTGAATTCGCTTTGAAATCGCTTTGAAAACGCTTTGAAAACACTTCGAAAACGCTTTGAAAACGCTTTAAAAACGCTTTGAAAACGCTTTAAAAACACTTTGAAATCGCTTTATAAGCGCTTAGAAAACGCTTGGAAAACGCTTTGAACACGCTTCAAAAACGCTTCAAAAACGCTTCAAAAACGATTTAAAAACGCCTCAAAAACGCTTCAAAAACGCTCGAAAATGCTTCGAAAACACTACGAAAAGTTTTCTAAAACGCTTTGAAAATGCTTCGAAAACACTTTGAAAACTCTTTAAAAACACGTCAAAAACACTTTGGTAACTCTTCGAAAACGCTTTAAAAACGCTTACGAAAACCGTCAATAGAGTTTTTATAGTACTTGTCTACTAGTACTAGTAACTTGTCGTGTTCGTGATTTTTCCGCCGCATAAACCCCGATCGCCGGGGGGTCTGAACGGCGAGCAAAAAACAGTTCAATCCGAATCCGCTGGAGTCGTCGGACGTAATTATTATTATATATTCAAGAAAGAATAAAAATATTTATATAAAAAAATATATATTTTTTGAGCTTCTCCGCTGATAAGCCACGTCCGAAGCGATATTCCGGCGCCCACCTCCCCTTTCTTCTTGTCTCTGAGTCTTTGCTCTATCTCCGCCCCATATACCCGTCTCTGTCTCCGGCTGTAGCTCGCTCTCTCTCTCTTTCTGCAGAGCATTTAGTTTTTGTTTTGTTCAGATTCCGCCGGACAATGGAATTGTAAACGGAATTCGCCAAATAATCCGCTGATTACGGGTTTATGGATTGGCTAGGCGCCAGGGAGTCAGGCGGGGGTCTAGAGGGGTAGGAGGAGCAGGCGGGGCAGGAGGGGTGGCGAGGTAAGGTCCGAGAAGTTCAAGAGGTCACCCGACAACCTGATAACCGCTTTGATTTGGTTTGGCTTTGCCGCGCCATCCAGCCTCCTCCGACTCTTCATGCCTCCTCCTACTTCCCTTGGAGCTGTGCAATGATCCGGGGCCTCCATAGACCCGTATACGGTTCTAAATTTAACACCCATTTGCATTCGTATTTCTATTTGCTAACCCAGCTCTCCGGCGATGCTGAATCATAGTCCAATCCATGGGGCAAAGGAGAATCTCTAATCGAAAGTTAAATTAATGCTTCTACAAAATATAAATAAAAATCCAATTAAAACATTAAATATATCTTTAAATTAATTTAAAATTACTTAAAGCTAGACAAAAAATCAAACATTTAACCTTTTATAGCATCTACTTGCTATAAATTTTGCTATACATTGTGCTATAAATTCCATTTTTTTATAGCATAAAATGATAACAAATTACTGAAAGTTGAAACCTCAATTAAATTTTATTTATAATTTCGCACATTTAACCACATTTTGTAATAATTATAGAACAATCTCGAAAGTCCATAGAAACAAACTGTTTCGAACTGTTTCTTGTATAAAATTTATTGATAAGAGACCCAAAACAAAATAAATTCAACAAAAATAGACAAAAATAGACAACATCCTCTCCATCACGTGTTTTGCGAGCCATAGTCTCTAATGTTTTTATGCCAGCCAGACCAGGCTGCTAATTGCCAGCAAGTATCTAACCTTTCACCTTTATTCTTTCCAGTTTGCAACATGCAACAGAGCTAGGAACAGCATTAAGCTAACACCAATAGCCAGGGGGAGGACCAGGAGGACCAGGATCCAGGAGCAGGAACAGAACCGGAGTAACCGGAGTATTTCAGCTCAGGGCTACACCCCAGGACACACACCGAAGGATACAAAATGGTACACGGACCGCCGGCACGCAGAAAATCACAGCAACAGCAACAGCAGCCGCAGCAGCAGCAGCAGCAGCAACAGAATGCTCCTTGCGAAATGGAGCTGGAACCACAGCCGACTCCGCCGGACGGAGGATGGGGCTGGGTGGTGGTCTTTGGCTCCTTCATGATCCACATTGTCAGTAAGTATGGAGGCCAATTATTCAGGGTTTATTATGGCAAGGATACTCTCTATGCGAAAGGTTAATACCCGGTACTTTTCAGAGATTGTTTTTTGTGTAAAATAAAGCAGTTGGTTTTGGATTGAATAAAATATTACTTTTTTGGGGTGTTTTTCTTTAACAAAGCAACGAAAAACAGGTCAGAGAAACCTTCTAATACCCGGTACTTACCTTCTAGATCATCTCCAAAATAAACTAAACCTGACACCCCGTAAGAACTATCCCCTACTAGGTATCCCCTAGTCGACTTCCCTAAACAAACAAAAACCCGCAAGCCTTTGATTTTAGTTTTCAATTACGACATGACCTTCTTGCGTGGCCGTGTGAGTTGCTCCCTTGGGGGAAAAATCCAACCACATTGACTGAAATTCAGTCCGTTCTTCTAGCTACCTAGCCACCGAAAACAAAAAACTAACAAAAGAACACCTTTAGGAGGACCATAAATCAACTCCCATTCGCCTTGGACTAGCCCGGCAACAGAACGCGAGCCCAGGCGAGGCGAGGCGATCGTCGGGACATCGTAAATATTTTGGGGCGGCCAGAATACGCAACGCAACGTAATCTCTGGAAATCAAAATGCTTAGCCCGGAAAGATTAAGCCAGGCCCGTGTCCCGACCACAAGGTCCACCCGTCCCATACCCGATATAGTCTGGTGGCAGTGGGAGTTGGTGGTGGCAGCCACTTCAGCCGTGCAACTATCAATTGGATGATAATTGTGTCCAAGTGCCCGCCGATAATCTTATCGCTACAAAAAATAACTATGCCGATACTATAACTACACCTCCCGATTACCTGATCAGTTTTATTCTTTTTTTTTTTTTGGGAGGGGGACAACGTAATTAATTGGCCAACTAAACTGATTTATAGAGCCTGCCAGTTGGGGGAGATCCAGTTGAAACGAATTATATTCGGTTTCCCCGTATCATTAATCCATTAAATGTTTCCTTTATTCTGTAGCCGATGGCATGACATATTCCTTTGGCATTTTCTACAATGAGTTCCTGGACTACTTCAACGAGGGCAAAGGTTATACAGCCTGGATAGCTTCGATAATGGTCGGAGTGACCTTCTCATCGGGTGAGTAATTGTGTTTGTCGTTTTTTTTTTTTTTTTACTTTTTATAGATTCTAAGAAGTGGAAACTAGGTTCTGGTAATGGATTCATTTCTTTCGTCTAGTTTTTTGGTCTTTAATCCTTAAGCATGTCCGTTTATCCTCCAATCTTTCTGTTTTCTAAGACTTGACCCTTAAACTTGAAGCTTTCCCCTTGAAACTTGGCACAAAGCCTACTTTTATTCATCTACAATAGAAATAGACCTTAGAAAGGTTAAGAAAGAAAGATTAAGAGAAAGAATCTTGACTAGAATCTCGGCTAATGCCTTGTATCCCTTAACAGGACCCATCAGTTCTTCCTTTGTGAATCGCTATGGCTGTCGAGCGGTGACCATAGCCGGCTCCATCCTGGCAGCCAGCTGCATCATCGTCAGCATGTTTGCCCAGAATGTCCTCACCCTGATCATCACTATTGGCTTTGGAACGGGCCTGGGCTTCGGGCTCATCTACCTGCCGGCCATTGTCAGTGTGACGCAGTACTTCGAGGCGAAGCGATCTCTGGCCACGGGAATCGCTGTCTGTGGCTCGGGATTCGGCACCTTCATCTTTGCCCCGTTGACAGAGTATCTGATCGGGAGCTTTGGGTGGCGGGGAGCCATGCTGATCATTGGCGGGATTGTGCTGAACTGCATCATCTTCGGGGCGATGTTCCGGCCACTGGAACTGGAGGCGGGACCTTCGCAGACGCCGCCGAATACCCCGAGTACCCCCAACCTGGGCAAGAAGTCGGCGATCATTGATGAAAATACCACAGCTTCGGAGCTGGAGCCGCTGAAGATCCTGCCCAAGGATCAGTACTTGCAGCTGCCTCCCGGCGGGGCAGGAGCAGGAACCGGAACAGGACTCTGCCGCTCCAACAGTGTGGGTCACAACCTGAAGCCAACCAGTCTGGTTAGTAGGGAAACTCTCCTTGGGAATTATATGTCCTTACAAGGACTCTGTCTCTGTCTCTGTCTCTTTTGCAGAACAACAATTCGAATGGAGCCATCAATGGCCAGGGCCCGACCACCCTGGTGACCCCTCCCAGCGGCGCGGCGGTCTTGAAGAGCACCAGCAACGATGACATCGCCAGGAAGTGCCACAGCCAGTTGCAACTGACTCCCTTGAGGGATGGACACCGGGAGAGGAGTGCCAGTGGCACCATGTACCGCCCCGACGCCCTTTACCAGGTGGGATTACCTTCCTATTTGTTGAAGAATTCTTAACTAAATCATAAACCTTCTATTTCCAGGGCTCCCTCCACAATATCCCCGACTATGTGAGTTCCAGGAACGACCTGAACAGATCCATCTCGGGATCTGGAGTCATCAAGCGTTACGGATCCCTCCGTCAAAGCAACAACATCTCCCAGAGTCAGGTGAGTTTTAAGGATAATAGGGGAATCTAAGGGAAATAAAAATCCGCTTTTTTGTGTATTTTTTTTTGTTCTTTTTTTAATAAGAACATTTTAATTTTTATACTTTTTTTGTCTATCACTTTTGATTCGATAATTTTGATGTTAGAACAGATCAAGCCAAAAGATCTATGAAACGAAACATGAATCCCTTGGGATCTATAAAACTATCCAAAAACATAACAAATCTACATCCATTCGGATGTCCGGTTTCTATCGAGACTCATCCCTTTAATTCCCAATGCCCCGATGAATATTTGGCGTCCCAAGTTCCAGAAGACGCTCTGAATGTCCCTGATCCAAACGACATCCGGGACAGGCTGTGCAATGGTACGGACCTGGTGCTCGTAGCAGAGCAGGTTCATGTAGACGATTACCGTAAAGGAGAACAGGAACTTGAGCAGGAAGCAGTAGGCCCAGTGGCTCTGGGTGGGTCCAAGGAGCTTGCGGCGGAGACGCTCCAAGTAGACGGCATTGCAATTGGTGCAGTAATAGGGACGAAGCCAGTTAATCAAGTCCAAGAGGGTATCCATTTTCGATTTTGTTTTTCAAGTTTATTTCTGTTTTTTTTTATTTCGGATATAATTATTTGTCGGAAAGTCTGTGCGTTTGGTTTGCCAAGCAGTTTGAGAATGAACTGAATCCTAGGGCTTTGTCGGTTCTAGACTTTGACAGCCAGTTCGGTTTGACAGGAAAGCTACACAGCCTACTTAAAACTATTTTTAAAAGAGTTTATACTCTCTATGTCTCTGTGAAAAAAAAGTTATCGGGGAAGAACTCCTTCACCTAGAAGAAGGCTTTCAAATAGCTGACCCAAAGCCAGCGAAGAATCTTGTAGAGAAGAAACAGGCGAAGAGCCTGATAGATGACAATTTTGCTGTAAAAGAAATATAAAATATAGAATAATGTTCTAAATTTCCCATAAGGACTCACATCTTTAAAATAAACTGAGACCTCTTCAAGGTCCTGGGATCCTCGTGGAGCAGATGGGTTCGAATACTATGAAGCATGTCCCTGCTAACCCTGACCACCAGGTCATTGATATTCGGATGGTTAAAGACACTCAATTGAAACGCAGTTCTGCAGAAAAGAAAAAGGATATTTAAGGGAAGAAATCCTAAAAGGAATATCCATATTTACCCCTCGTTTTCCTTGGCCAAAGCATCTTTTTCCGTAACTCCAGGACTTTCGTAATTATTGAACATAAAAGGCTGCATCACCTCCAGGGTTTGGTAGGCCTTTCTCACGACTCCCATGAGGACAGGCTTCTGGCCAAAGATCCTCAGAAGCGAGTCCACAATCATGGCCGGCAGGATCTGCTTGGTGAAGACCAGGAAGAGGTACACCCACCTCCTGTCCGTGTAGTGGCAGCCCGGTATCATCAGGTTCTTCTCGAAGGCGGCCTCGCTCCACAGGTCCAGCTCGTCCATTTGCTCGGCCACCTGGGTGAAGGTGTGAGGGACGTGGGTGCAGGAGGAGGACATGTAGACGGGCAGCTCCTTGGGCGGATCTTTCCGCTGGTAGAGTTCGGATCCCTTTTGGGTGTAGCAGAGCATGCTCTTGATGGCCATGTCCTGGGGCGTAATGTCCAGGCGGATGTCCCGGCCCAGGTAGACGGTCTTCAGGATTCCAGCTCCAACCAGAGCGAACAGACCCATGGCCCCCATAAGAGAGGGTGAGAAACCAGGCGACGGATCATCCACGGCAAAGAGGACTAAGGGTTTGGGGTTTTTAGATTTCAGTTTAGATTTCAATAAAAGCAATTACCTATGGAAGGACGATAGACAATCAAGGGCAGGCGATGACGGTAATCATTCACCAAGGATTCGGCCAGGTTCTTGGTGAAAGTGTAGGTGTTCGGAAAGCCCACAATTAATCTGAAAAGGAGGTTTAATTTCCTACCAAAAAGTACTTCTTTCTTTGTAATTACTTGCGAGTCAAGGCATCGAGTAAGTTATCATCGGGAATCTCGTCCAAAAGCCTCAGGCAGAGTTTCCAGTCCATCGGGGAAGAATAGTACTAGAAAGATTCCATTAAAAGATTTGAAAAGAAAACTAGAAAGCTTCTCTATTCGATCACACTACCTTTGGCTCAACTCTCTTCAAGTAGGGATTACTATAAAAAGTCGAAACATGCACGAAAATTCGAAGCTTTGGCAACTGTTCCGCGAACTTGAGGGCCTCCAGGGTTCCGGCCACGTTTAGGCGGAGTGCCACGCGGAGTGGCTCGTCGAAACGGACTGTGGCGGCACAGTGGTAGACCACAGAGACGCCGCTCATCCTGGCCAGCCACTCCGAATGGATGCCCAAACCCGGATGGGAGACATCCCCCGGCACAGCCACCAGCTTGTCCAGCTCCTCCGGCTTCTCCTTGGCCAGGACATGGAAGACGGTGGCCTGGCGGAGTCGGATTAGCCTCTGCTCTGCCGTGAGCTTTTTCTTGGGCCGGAGGAGGACATAGATGCGGCGCACCCGAGTGGATCGGAGCAGCTTTTCGATCAGAGCCTTTCCCACTACCCCGGATCCGCCCGTTACGAAGATCTCGGAGTCCTCAAAGAACTCCACCACAGTGCACATTTTTGATATCCTTGACTTCCGAATGGAATCTGGTTGTTTCGAGTTCCGTCTCAGCACTGAAGGTACTTTCTGTCCATCACTTGGGTTACATTTAACGTAAAAACAATTTGAATTACATGAGCTTATAACTTATTTTAATTTATTTTTAATCGGGCGTGGGGTCAGACGTCTGAGTAGTTGACCTGATTCATGGGATTGAAAACCTGATTGATTACCCAAATATATTATATTATTATATATATATTATATTCTCTAGAACTTGGGTTCTAAAAAAAGGTTTCTAAATTTATGTTAAATACGAAAGAGATTTGAAGTCCAGCAGATATCTGTAGAGTCTTTAAGAATATGTATTTATTATTCTTACGTTTTCCATCCCAATCCCTTTCAGGAAGTCGCAAAATGCTGCGGCTGCATCACTTGCTCCAAGGAGACCAGGGACACCTTCGCCGAGATGATGAACTTCTCCCTGCTCAAGGACCTGGTCTTTGTCATCTTCTCAGTGTCGAACTTCTGCACCAGCATCGGCTTCAACGTCCCCTACCTGTACGTGGCAGCCTATGCCGAGACCCTGAACCTCACCAAGTCGGAGGCCAGTTACCTGATTGCCACTATCGGAGTGGCCAACACTGTGGGCAGGATTGTCCTGGGCTACGTCTCGGACAAGCCCTGGGTGAATCGTCTTTTGGTCTACAATGTCTGCCTCACAGCCTGCGGAGTGGGTGAGTTTCCAAATCGATTTATTGTCTTTTCATTTATTAATTTGATTTGTTTTTTAAAGCCACTGCCATGGTGCCCTTGTGTCTGAACTACCAGGCCTTGACCTTCTACTGTGTGGTCTTTGGCTTCACCATTGGCGCCTATGTGGGTCTCACCTCGGTCATCCTGGTGGACCTTCTGGGCCTGGACAAGCTGACCAATGCCTTTGGTCTGTTGCTGCTCTTCCAGGGAATCGCCAGCTTCATAGGACCGCCCATAGGAGGTAAGACTTTCTTTGATTTCTTTGAGAAGATGTCACCTAAAATGTTTTGCTATCCACAGGATGGATGTACGACATAACGGACTCGTACTCCCCGGCCTTCCTGATGGCCGGATTGATGATTGCCATCAGTGGCCTGGTGATGTTTGCCATTCCGCCGATCCAGCGACTCAAGGACCGCAAATCGGAGCAGAAGCACCACGCCGAGCACCTAGCCTTAAGTTAGTTATCCCTAGGACAGGACCCTTTCAATCTTTTTTTTTACAACCATCCTTTTTTTTTTGTACCGAAATCTATAAAGATGTAAACCACTTCATACATGATTAGTTAAGGCCCTAGACATCGTGAGAGATAATTTATGTGTAAACTATCTAAAGACCTCCAAACGAACAATATGAATATGAATATAAATGGTATATATATTCTAGAGCAATTATTGTTATTCTAATATGACTGTGCGTGTAATACGAAAAGCTTTCCATGAATAACGAGCTGTATTGGAAATCGATGAGAGGAAAAACCACATGTGGTTTGAAATATTTGAGCAGGTTAGTTATACGACTTAAGTGGGAACAAAAATTGCTAGAGAATCCTTTTTTTTGTAGCATAATAATAAATAAAATATAAATCCAGACTCTAATTGTACAAGTTTTTTCATCAAATGAAATAAAAAAACCTATATTTTTTTAATATTCTAAACGTGTACCATAAAGAAAATTCAATTTGTAAATTCAAGTCACTTATTCAAATATTGAATAAAGTGAATCATTTGAATTCGGTCTTCAACTGAGTATTCGATCCATTCATAAATATCCTTTCCCATTCCACACTCTGTATACTTTCCGAATTAAATAAATTTTCGTATAAAATTGTCTCTCGAATGCTTGCCAAAAGAATAACCACAATTTGTCATGAAATCCCAAGATTTTGAATGAATCTCGAGACAATTTTCAACTTGTTGGTCAACCGCCGGATAGAAATCTTCGTGGCTGGTTGGCTTGGTGACTTGCAAAGCAAATTATTTACACAAAACACGAAAAGTCAGTGGCACCTCCGAAAGGGTAAGAAAATTCACCTTTAGGTACATTTAATTAAGTATTTATTTTCGGTATTCCCTTTATTAAAAATAGAATAACAAGAACACACACTTTCACTCGAATAGAAACACTCATTCACTCACATTAAAAAAAAATGTATAGACATTCACAACTGGATCCTCACTGGATCTCCTCGGTTATGAGCTTCTTGAGGGTGCACTCGCCGGCTCCGAGCTTGTGGAGAATGGCCAGGATGTCCTCGCGGTAGCGGTCCTTGTGGGCCACCTCCTCTGGCGTGTACTGCTCCGGATCGAAGCGCGTCATCCGCCAGATGACGTTCAGCTTGGCCTCAATCAGGACGTAGTTCGAGGGCGGGCAGAACCGCGGGCACAGCTCGTTGATGAAGTGGATCATGTCCCGGACACTGCTGGTGTTGATTCGATTATTGATGGTGTTGAGAGCAAAGTCCTGGTAACGGGCCATCTTTGAGTGCGGGAAGACGTTGTTGCAGCTGAGGCACTTCCAGTCCGGCTGCAGGGTCCGGGTCTGGACGGGAATGACCAGGCCCCGGCAGCCCTGCTCCCGGCAGAACAGCGCCGACAAGTGGGTTCCGTTCTCCTGCAAGACACCATCCAAAACAAGACTATATAAGTGCGAGTCGAGAATCTGGTGGTTCGATTACCTGCACCCGTGTCCGGGTCTTTTGCGGAATCGTAATTAGCATTATGGAAATAGGGGTTTTATTTGGTTTTTCGGGGTGTGTATGGCTAGGTTAGTAACCCCAAAAACCCAGGGTTCAAGCTATCAAGCATTACAAGAGCATTTTTTCGGATTAGTTTTAGTGGAAAGTCTATTTTTTAGCTATAATCTTCTGGGATTGTTTGTTTTTTGCTTCCCATTTACTGATAAGAAGGTATATGGAATATATTGTAAATATTATTCTTTAAAAAACTTAAAAACAAACAAACAAACAGAGTATTAATACGAATATTAATGACTAATTCGATTGTACCTTCCCTTTCGCAATTAATTTGATTATTATGCCTTCGTGGGTTTCATTTTTTTTTTCTGCTCCAACCCCCCTTGAGCCACTTAGGACGCCCCTGGGACGCGGTTCATGCAAATCATAGAACTAATTTAATTAGGGAAACGCATTCGTGTGGCAGGTAGAGGCCATTATTCAACTTATCCCGACGACTCGACCACAGAAACTGACTAAACCAAAGGCCACGAAATCCTAATGGCCGCAAAGATGAAAACTAAAAGCCAAAAGTGCTCTCGGCATGGGCCATTATGAGCATAAATAGATATATGCTTGTAGGTACTAATGGATCCGCATCTCTGCTATATATATAAATCCATATACCATACATTATGTACTCGGCCGAGGATAGAAAATATAATTTAAAGAGAGAGAGTGCCGCGTTGACATCGATGTTGGCCAAGAAATTCGCCGAAAAGTCAACTGAAATGAAATGCCTTTCAAAATGTTCGAAGATCTGGCATGTGTCACAGAAATTTGCAGATTGGGTAGAGTTTTTATGAAGTGTTTTTAATTATGTTAAGTTAAATTTAAACTTAAAACTAAAGCAGCAATGAGTTTTAAACGTTTTAAGCAAGGAAAAGAGGTATCACTGGTACCGGGTATGACAGTGTTGAGAAACTAAACTCTTTTTCGTTTTTGGCGCAAAGCTGGCAGCAAGCTAGATATTCAAGCAGGATATAGGACAACCCAAACCCAACCAGGACTCACTGTATTATCATTGCAGCGGGGACAGTCGCAGGTAAAGTTCTTGGTCATCTTGAGGAAGATGCCACGCGTGAGGTTGCCCCAAAGGATCTTGGTGTAGGTGGTGGTGATCTCGCCACCCTTGGGAATGTCCCGAGCCGCCCGTACCACCGCCAGGGTGCCGTTGTCGAAGTAGTGACTGGCATTGGGGGTGCACTCGTGGTTCATGATGGCCGTGAGCGGGAAGAGGCCGCGGAGGAGGACCTCGTGGCCGCCGGAGCGGCAGGGCGCCTCGAAGGCGTTCGTGTTGAGGACGCCCACTATCCGGAAGAGCTGGTCCATGAAAATGCGATCCGTGGTGGGAAAATTGCGGAAGCACTGGGCCGCCTTGATGATCTCCTGGCGGTAGCCGCGCTCTGCATTGGCCTGCATGGCGTCCACCAGGTGCCGCTGCTCCTTGCCCAGGTGGAATACCCGCACGGCTGTGAGAATCCTCAGGGAGAGGGGATTCACCTGCTCCAGTTCCTCGTCCGCTTCCTTGGGCTGCCAGCCCCGGAAGTGCTCGCATTCGGCGCGATGAATCTCGGCATCCGAGCAGGCGGCACAGACGGGCAGGGTGCACCGGTGGCGGCACAGGAAGCCGCTTTGCGGCAACATCTTGTGGCAGCAGATGCACGAGCTGAGTTGCCCCTTGCGGGCGGTGGGTCCGGTGACCAGAGCCCGTTCCCGGAAGATCAGGTCGCCGGCGGCAATGTCCCGGGTGGCGAACACCCCGCGTCCGGCCACCTTCGAGGAGCTAATCGTCCAGTTGGGCTCCTCCTCCCGGAGATCGCCCAAGTGGCTGTCTATCAAGGCGGCCAGTTGCTCGGCGCTGGTGTCCTTGTCAGGAGCCATGTGCGCCACCATGGCAGCCGTCGTGTCCATGGGATATGTGGTTTCGGGCACTGGCACTGGCACTGGCACGGGCACGGGTATGGGTACGGTTGGCGGTTGGCGGTTACGGTTACGGTTACGGACACACGATTACGGACGGAACTGCGAGCCAACCAGAGCGACGCGCGTTGGGTCGGCGAGTGATGATGTCTCGCGGTCTACAAGGGAATTGCTGCGACAGCAACGCCGCCAGCAACAGCAACACCAACAGCAGCAACATGAGCAGCAAACACAGCAACAGCAACACCAACAGCAACAGCAACAGCCACTGAGGCAGCAACAACAAAGCGTTTCATATCTACAACATGACTAAAAGCAGCAAAAACAACAAACAGAGCAACGCTTATGACGTGAACGCCGACGCCCTCGGAGAGCATTAAATACAGCTAAAATCCCAACCCAGTATTGCAGCTTTCAGTACCCAGTATTTTCTAAAACCTATGAAAGTAGGGTTCAAAACAAACAACCAAAAATCAAGTCAACCTTTATAATGAATGCCGATTGTAATAATACTTGTATATCATTTTATTAATACTTATTTAGCATTAAAAAAGAGCTTTTAGTATTACTAAATTTGTCGTAATCCCTTGGAAATACAAATTTTAGAAGCTGCACTTCTTTTGAAATGTCTAAAATATACCCCTGAAGTTTTCCTAAGCTCTCGTTTAAAATATATCTCTATGACACCAATATACCCCCCAAGTCTAGTATAATACTGGGTATGGAAAACACAAATTAGAGGCAGGCAGCGAGAGGGTGGGAATATAGGGGGAGGCTAGGAAAACAGCAGCAACAACAACAACAACAATAAGCGCCATAGGAGACAACGACGACAAAAGTCAAATATGATTTTTTCCAAAAGCACACGCACACGGGAAAACACACACATTTCCCACAGTTCCGATATTTGAAATCCAAAAAATAGGATTGGAGATTACAGAAAAGACATTAAAAAATGAAAGTGATTTAAAAAAAATCTATAGATAATATTAAAATAATCATTTTTAGTTGAAAGTATTGAAAAATACTGGTTCGTTTCTTAGAAGAAATAAAAGAAGTTTCTTTTTATATTAAAACTCTTTAAAAAACCTTAAACCCAATTACTTTTTATTTTGTTAGCTACCCTATAGGAAAATAAGAACCTGTCAGAAATAATTATAAGAAATCGAAACGAATCCGGAATCGAGAACGGGGATGGTGTACTTGAAGTGCTATATGCCACTGGGACGTCGCAAAGCGGATTTTGCTTTTCACTCTTATTCAATTTGTGCTTGAGTTGTTGCTGCTGCTGTGGTTCCCATTGTTGCATTCAATTGGATTTCAGGGGGAGATTGGGGCAGAAGACACCACCGTCACCGTCGCCAGACAACGGGACAGAGCATAGAGCACAGAGCACAGAGCCAGGCCAAGAACCATTGATGCAGCCCAGTCATTCACTAATCAAAAAGCATTTTCCGCTGTCAATTTCAACGGCGAAACACCTCAGACGATGGACGACGGGGATGGCTATCAAGGGCTACTCCTCTTGCCATTTGCTCCAGCCCAGACTGGGGCTCCTTCCCCGCCGCCTGGTCTCTCACATTTCCCTACCATGTGATGTCTGCGGTTATGGATGGCATAAAGTGGAAGCCATAGAAGGACAAGCCCCCATGCCAGAACCCCCATGCCCATGTCGCCACCCCGGGCAATCTGAGCAACTGGAAAAATTATTTACGGAGATGCAATGCCATCGATACAAGGCGTGGCAACAGCAGCAGCCCACAATAATGCACTGCCAGAAATGGGGCCCCCACAAAAATACAAGAACAATTTCCAAGACCCATTCTTTACCAACTATTTATACCTCCTTTTGAGCAGTGTAGATGCCATAGAAATATATTTTAATTAATAGGTTTTTATAGTAGATTCAAAATATAATTAAACCCAACTACAGCCCAGATAATCACTCTTTTTTACAGTGGAACCTGGCTAAAGGTGCGTGTGGCTGGAACATAAATTAAGACATCGCCGGCCGAGGAAAATAAGTTGCGTGTCGGATACGGAAAAAAAACAACACAAAAAATTGGAAACAACGACATGGCAGGTGAGGAGAAGGCAGGTGAGAGACCCTGACACGTGACCAGTTGGGGATGGCCCCATTTACCGGTTCCTCCGCCCAGAGTCCGCCGTATTTTTTTATTCCGGATCATTTTCCGGCGCGACTGTCACGCATTGTCACATGTCAGCTTAACTCAGTTGTAAGCCTTTATGGAGTCGAGTCTCGTTTTTGGGGGGCGGAAACTATCATATATTTTATATAGACCTGCCCCTGTCCGGATTCCACACCCACTTGGCTCTGTTTGAAATCTATTTTCACGTTTTACGTGAATTTTATTGCCCTCAATCGGCCGATGAAACCGAACGAAGGCAGGGAATTCAAACGAATAAATAAAACACTCGAAGGCGCCGCAAAACGATTTCAGAAAACCAGAAAATCCAAAAATTAAAAATACTGGGAACAGTTTTTGTACAACAGGAAATCATTAAACATTTTTGAGGAATCTTTTGAAGTAAAGTGCTTTCCAAGTTCTTGAATACTTTGATTAATATATATAAATGTATATATATTAATTTTTATAGCTTTAATTATAAAACTAAAATGCTTTCTAATTCCCTTCATTGAAACTCAAAGTGTAAGGCAACCGAAATACTCGACAAATTTTAAATGTTTCTCTGCTTTTCGAAGAATTTCTGTGCTCAAAACTATATATGTATATATATACAGTTTTGTATATTTGAACAACGTCAAAGAAAATATAGATTTTTGTGGGTAAACAAAAAAAAAGGAGGCGGGCAGGGCAGGGAAGGTTGAGCGATCTTTGACAGCAAAATAGTGGGATTCTGTGCCAGCTGAAGCGTTCGAATGAATGAAACAAAAAACGAATGTAGTGGGTTGCAGTTTTTTATATATATTTTTTGTTATTCAGAATGGGAGTTCTTGAACTAGAAGGGGCAAGATGCAGGGGCATGGTATCTCCATTGTCAATTGGCAGTTTGCCAAAAAGTATCCAAACAGAAGGTTTGAAACAAACTAAAAACAATAAATTGTCATTCGGTAGAGAAAAAAGTTTTGATTTTGGCATTTTCAAGGTTTTGAATTCAAGAAACTTTACTCTTTTGTGAGTATTTAATATTCTTTTGTTGAATAAAACTTATTTAAATGTTAAAGCTACTCACTGGTAATCCTTTCAGATGTTTTTGCAATTTTTTAGAATTTTATTTTGGGCCAGCTGCCTTGGCTCAATCATACACTTAGCCTTTGATTAATTGCCCGACGGATACGGTTTTTAGACACATAAACACACTACTAACAGGGGCGTAGTTTAACAGGGGGTTTTGGTGTAAGAAATACAGGGAAATTAAGCAATTAAATTTCTTAACAAAAAATACCCAAACTAATGTGAAACCCCTGTATTTCTACGCCCTTGTTTCGCAGCTTTTTACGAGCACATCTATTTTAGTGCAACGATTGCGACACACTCTCCGCCAGAGGCTCGAGATCGAGGGATGCAGAGATCCGGACTCACCGTCGGATCCTGGCAGCGGACACAGTGGCACATGAAGTGCTTTGTCATTCCCAAGAACATCTTCCGGGCCAGCGTGGACCAGAGGAGCTTGGCATAGGACATGGTGATCTCGGCGCCACACGGAATCCGTTCCGTCGAGCACACCACAATGGTCTCTCCGTCCTCGAAGTGGTGGGCGGCATTCGGAGTACACTGATGGTTGAGCAGCCCTGCCAGGGGGAATAGGGCTCGCACCATGACCTCGTGTCCTCCAACATGGCTCCTGCTCTCGAAGGCATTCGTGTTGAAGGCGCAGATGGTGCGGTAGAAGTAGTCCAGCATGTCCTGCTCCTTGGGAAAGTGCTGGAAGCACTCGGCCGCCCGCTGCACCTCTTTCATATAATACCGATCCGCGTTGGCCTGCATAGCGTAAAGGAGCTTCCGCTGCGGCTCGTCCAGGAAAAAACAGCGAACCACGCTGAGGATTCGAAGGGCCCGTGGCTCGATCCGCTGCGTCTCCAGGGGCTTCCACTTCCGGAAGAGCTTGCACTCCAGCTGATGGCGCTCGGAGGGCCGGCACTCCGGACACACTGGCAGACCACAGCCCGCCGTACACAGGGCATCCAAGTCCGTGTCCCCCGGAATCAGACAATAGCACAGAGTACAGGTCCGTAAATTGGTGGACCGTTGGGCCGTTGGCCCCACCAGTAGGGTGTGCTCCCGGAAGAGCTCCTCCCCGGCGGCTATGTCCCTAGTGGCGAAAATGCCACGCCCAGAGATCGGTGAGTCCGCCACTTGCCAGGCCGGCTCCCTCGGCCGGAAATCCCCCAAATGGATATCTATTAATTCGGCCAACTCCTTGGTGGTGGTACTTATAGTCATCTGTTGCATAAGCTGAATTGTTGGCCGTTGCTCCTCCGGATTCTCGTTTGATTGATCCGACATTTCGTAATTAAGTAACCGCAACTCTCTTTCGATCGAATTGAAAAATGTACCAAGAAAACAACAAAAATACACTCTCCGGCGGATGATTTACGAAACCGAACTGACCGGCGCCGGCAAAAAGCAAACTCTCTAATTATCCGACTCTTTCCGATCGCTATATTTCGATCTTTAGATTTCGATCTACGATCACCGATCTGCCATGGAGTGCCCGACTAAAAATAAACCCAATGGACTAGTCGGCTCTCGGGTTTCCCGGCTAGTTTTTTTCTTGCCGGGCATGCGGTTGTGTTGCGGTTGCGGCAAAACGGCCGGAAAATGAAAATTAATCCATATATGTATCTCTTAATTTGGAATCAGATCTTAATTTCGTATTTTCTCGTATTTTCCCGAATTTGTATCTTCGAGTAGTTTATAATTATCGGATATATGGTATACTTTGAATACAAAAATACACAATTCCTTTAATTTACATTTAGAGGATCGGTTAATGATGTCCTAAAAATATCCTTCATATGTCCTTTTTATGTCCTTTTGTATCCTTTTTATATCCTGTATATATATCCGATATAAAAAACTTTACCTTAAATAGTAAATGAAAAGAAATAAATAGAAAAGATTTAGCAGAAAACAGCGCCCTCCTCCTCGATTCTCATAGTCTGTACTTAATCAGCCCAAAAAATGCAAACAAAAAATAATTAAATTTCTATAACATACTTTTGGAGGTTCGGTTAATTAAATCCAATATATATTTCAAATATTTCTACATGTATCCTTTCTATATCCTTTTTTTATATCATTTTTATATCTTTTATATATCCGTTATACAGTTGCGTTCAAAATAATAGGAATGGTTTGCACATCGACTTCTCCTGTTTGTAGAAAAGTTATTTGTCCATCATGTTTTTTTGCAAAAATCGGGTAAGTTCGATTTTGTCGATTTTCTGTTAGTTTTTTATGAATATTTTGGCCATTTCTCAACAGATTTCGGAACGGTAGACGATTTTGGAACCAGCGCTTCATTTGCAATCAATCTGCATCAAAAGATCTGGAAAGTAGAACGAAAAAAATTTCGATCGATTTTTTGCGATTTTGGAAAGGGGTACCATCATGTTTTTTTGCAAAAATCGGGTAAGTTTGATTTTGTCGATTTTCTGTTAGTTTTTTATGAATATTTTGGCCATTTCTCAACAGATTTCGGAACGGTAGACGATTTTGGAACCAGCGCTTCATTTGCAGTCAATCTGCATCAAAAGATCTGCAAAGTATAACGAAAAAAATTTCGATCGATTTTTTGCGATTTTGGAAAGGGGTACCATCATGATTTTTTGCAAAAATCGGGCAAGTTTGATGTTGTCGATTTTCTGTTAGTTTTTTATGAATATTTTGGCCATTTCCCAACAGATTTCGGAACGGTATACCATTTTGGAACCAGCGCTTCATTTGCCGTCAATCTCCATCAAAAGATCTGGAAAGTACAACGAAAAAAATTTCGATCGATTTTTTGCGATTTTGGAAAGGGGTACCATCATGTTTTTTTTGTAAAAATCGGGCAAGTTTGATTTTGTCGATTTTCTGTTAGTTTTTTATGAATATTTTGGGCATTTCCCAACAGATTTCGGAACGGTATACCATTTTGGAACCAGCGCTTCATTTGCAATCAATCTGCATCAAAAGATCTGGAAAGTAGAACGAAAAAAATTTCGATCGATTTTTTGCGATTTTGGAAAGGGGTACCATCATGTTTTTTTGTAAAAATCGGGCAAGTTTGATTTTGTCGATTTTCTGTTAGTTTTTTATGAATATTTTGGGCATTTCCCAACAGATTTCGGAACGGTATACCATTTTGGAACCAGCGCTTCATTTGCAATCAATCTGCATCAAAAGATCTGGAAAGTAGAACGAAAAAAATTTCGATCGATTTTTTGCGATTTTGGAAAGGGGTACCATCATGTTTTTTTGCAAAAATCGGGTAAGTTTGATTTTGTCGATTTTCTGTTAGTTTTTTATGAATATTTTGGCCATTTCTCAACAGATTTCGGAACGGTAGACGATTTTGGAACCAGCGCTTCATTTGCAGTCAATCTGCATCAAAAGATCTGCAAAGTATAACGAAAAAAATTTCGATCGATTTTTTGCGATTTTGGAAAGGGGTACCATCATGATTTTTTGCAAAAATCGGGCAAGTTTGATGTTGTCGATTTTCTGTTAGTTTTTTATGAATATTTTGGCCATTTCCCAACAGATTTCGGAACGGTATACCATTTTGGAACCAGCGCTTCATTTGCCGTCAATCTCCATCAAAAGATCTGGAAAGTACAACGAAAAAAATTTCGATCGATTTTTTGCGATTTTGGAAAGGGGTACCATCATGTTTTTTTTGTAAAAATCGGGCAAGTTTGATTTTGTCGATTTTCTGTTAGTTTTTTATGAATATTTTGGCCATTTCTCAACAGATTTCGGAACGGTAGACGATTTTGGAACCAGCGCTTCATTTGCAGTCAATCTGCATCAAAAGATCTGCAAAGTATAACGAAAAAAATTTCGATCGATTTTTTGCGATTTTGGAAAGGGGTACCATCATGATTTTTTGCAAAAATCGGGCAAGTTTGATGTTGTCGATTTTCTGTTAGTTTTTTATGAATATTTTGGCCATTTCCCAACAGATTTCGGAACGGTATACCATTTTGGAACCAGCGCTTCATTTGCCGTCAATCTCCATCAAAAGATCTGGAAAGTACAACGAAAAAAATTTCGATCGATTTTTTGCGATTTTGGAAAGGGGTACCATCATGTTTTTTTTGTAAAAATCGGGCAAGTTTGATTTTGTCGATTTTCTGTTAGTTTTTTATGAATATTTTGGGCATTTCCCAACAGATTTCGGAACGGTATACCATTTTGGAACCAGCGCTTCATTTGCCGCCAATCTGCATCAAAAGATCTGGAAATGCGGACAAAAAAATTTCGATCGATTTTTTACGATTTTGGAAAGGGGTACCATCATGATTTTTTGCAAAAATCGGGTTAGTTTGATTTTATCGATTTTCTGTTAGTTTTTTATGAATATTTTGGCCATTTCTCAACAGATTTCGGAACGGTAGACGATTTTGGAACCAGCGCTTCATTTGCAGTCAATCTGCATCAAAAGATCTGCAAAGTACAACGAAAAAAATTTCGATCGATTTTTTGCGATTTTGGAAAGGGGTACCATCATGTTTTTTTGCAAAAATCGGGCAAGTTTGATGTTGTCGATTTTCTGTTAGTTTTTTATGAATATTTTGGCCATTTCCCAACAGATTTCGGAACGGTATACCATTTTGGAACCAGCGCTTCATTTGCCGTCAATCTTCATCAAAAGATCTGGAAAGTACAACGAAAAAAATTTCGATCGATTTTTTGCGATTTTGGAAAGGGGCATGTTTTTTTGCAAAAATCGGGTAAGTTTGATTTTGTCGATTTTCTGTTAGTTTTTTATGAATATTTTGGCCATTTCCCAACAGATTTCGGAACGGTATACCATTTTGGAACCAGCGCTTCATTTGCCGTCAATCTCCATCAAAAGATCTGGAAAGTACAACGAAAAAAATTTCGATCGGTTTTTTTGCGATTTTGGAAAGGGGTACCATCATGTTTTTTTGCAAAAATCGGGCAAGTTTGATTTTGTCGATTTTCTGTTAGTTTTTTGTGAATATTTTGGCCATTTCTCAACAGATTTCGGAACGGTAGACCATTTTGGAACCAGCGCTTCATTTGCAGTCAATCTGCATCAAAAGATCTGCAAAGTACAACGAAAAAAATTTCGATCGATTTTTTGCGATTTTGGAAAGGGGTACCATCATGATTTTTTGCAAAAATCGGGTTGGTTTGATTTTGTCGATTTCCCGAATACTGGGAAAAAGATTACGGTCTGAAATCGGCTGAAACCTGGCCGATATATGCTTTTCATAACATATGAAACAATGGGTTAGCCGAGACACGAACCGATCTTTCGATATTTGATACCAGCTGAAGAATATCAAGCATTTTTTAGTGTGTCCGTGACTGGTCACACCGATTCTAATTAGCAAAACAAATGTGTTGTTTTGTTAGTTTTTATACTTAAAACTAATCAAATAGTGCCCCAAAGATCATTCAATGGTTAAGGAAAGACCACAGAACGGACCCTGAGGTATCAATACGTGCGAACCTGCTTGGCGGGAAACACATGGCCAGGACGGCACCGAAAGATCGTTGGGATGGAGGAGATCTCGGGAAAACAGTGGAGCTTTTAGGTCTGTACTAAAAATTGGTAAAATAGGCACGTTCTAAAAACCTGTATTTTTGTTCTTCGGATTCGTGGAGCAGTACTTCAACTTGGATTCAACTCTCCTCTTGAAGCCCTAAGACCTGCGTTACCACTGAGGCGCCTGAGAGGAAGTGATCCTCGCCAGTAACGTCCCATTATCGGGTAAGTGAATATCTCCAAGAACGAAACCAAATATTGCATTGAGCTTTCATTGCCTTTGCTTTTTTTCAAAACATCTTTCCCTTTCCAAATCGCTTGAGATTTTTAAGGAAAACTGTTACAAAACATCCAAATTTTGACTAAAAACAGCTTCCTAATGTTTTTTTTTATTTATGCAGCTTCTGCAGCAACTGTAGCACCACTTGAAGCACCAAACCAGCATCTGGAGCACCTATAGCAGGTCCAGCAACACATGTAGCCGCCTGTAGAGCCATAGAGCAGTACCAGAACAGCTTCTGCAGCATCAGACATGTATCTGGAGCATCCGATAAGCACGAGAAGCACCTCTAGCAGCACCTAGCAGAACTGGAACCGCAGGTCAGCACCTGGATCAGCTGTATCAGCACCTGGAGCATCGGAGGGGCACCAGAAGCACCTGTAGCAGCACCAGAAGTATTAGGATCACCTGTAGCAGTACCAGGAGCACCACAGCAGTACTAGGAGCACCTGTACTAGTACCAGGAATACCAGGATCACCTGTAGCAGTACCAGGAGCACCAAAGAAGCACAGGAGCACCTGTAGCAGTACCAAGAGTACCTGTACTAGTACCAGGAGCACCTGTACTAGTACCCGGAGCATCTATAGCAGGACCAGAGCACCTTCTGCAGCACCTGGAGCTGCCGTAGGAGATCCTGGAGATCCAGAACAGCACCTATTTTTCCATATTTTAAGCATTTTCCTATGTAAATACATGTACCTGTATCTGTAAGCACGTTTTATTGAAAATAAAGCACACAATTTACACAAATTTTCCGAGTTTTCTTTCATTTTCCAGGTTTTCCTTCATTTTCCAGGTTTTCCCCGAATTTTCCCGACCTTCCCACCTTTCTTGGTTTTCTGAATTTTCCCGAATTTTCCTAAATTTTCCTGAATTTTCCTAAATTTTCCTGAATTTTCCTGAATTTTCCCGAATTTTCCTGAATTTTCCTGAATTTTTCCGAATTTTTCTAAATTTTTCAGGCTTTTCCTGAATTTTAAAAAATTGTAAAAACCCCAAAATCGCCCTCCGGCCACTTCTGAAGTACCAGGCGAACAGAAATCAGCAGAAGGTGGATGCCAAATTTTTAAATTTTGGCGGGAAAAAATTTGAATTTGAAAAAAATACCAAAAAATTTTTAACGGAAAAATACCAAAAAATTTAACGGAAAAATACCAAAAAAAAATTAAAATCTGGTATTTTTCCGTTAAATTTTTTGGTATTTTTCCGTTAAAAATTTTTTGGTATTTTTTTCAAATTCAAATTTTTCCCGCCAAAATTTAAAAATTTGGCATCCACCTTCTGCTGATTTCTGTTCGCCTGGTACTTCAGAAGTGGCCGGAGGGCGATTTTGGGGTTTTTACAATTTTTTAAAATTCAGGAAAAGCCTGAAAATTTAGAAAAATTCGGAAAAATTCAGGAAAATTCAGGAAAATTCGGGAAAATTCAGGAAAATTCAGGAAAATTTAGGAAAATTCAGGAAAATTTAGGAAAATTCGGGAAAATTCAGAAAACCAAGAAAGGTGGGAAGGTCGGGAAAATTCGGGAAAACCTGGAAAATGAAGGAAAACCTGGAAAATGAAAGAAAACTCGGAAAATTTGTGTAAATTGTGTGCTTTATTTTCAATAAAACGTGCTTACAGATACAGGTACATGTATTTACATAGGAAAATGCTTAAAATATGGAAAAATAGGTGCTGTTCTGGATCTCCAGGATCTCCTACGGCAGCTCCAGGTGCTGCAGAAGGTGCTCTGGTCCTGCTATAGATGCTCCGGGTACTAGTACAGGTGCTCCTGGTACTAGTACAGGTACTCTTGGTACTGCTACAGGTGCTCCTGTGCTTTTGGTGCTCCTGGTACTGCTACAGGTGATCCTGGTATTCCTGGTACTAGTACAGGTGCTCCTAGTACTGCTGTGGTGCTCCTAGTACTGCTACAGGTGATCCTAATACTTCTGGTGCTGCTACAGGTGCTTCTGGTGCCCCTCCGATGCTCCAGGTGCTGATACAGCTGATCCAGGTGCTGACCTGCGGTTCCAGTTCTGCTAGAGAGGTGCTTCTCGTGCTTATCGGATGCTCCAGATACATGTCTGATGCTGCAGAAGCTGTTCTGGTACTGCTCTATGGCTCTACAGGCGGCTACATGTGTTGCTGGACCTGCTATAGGTGCTCCAGATGCTGGTTTGGTGCTTCAAGTGGTGCTACAGTTGCTGCAGAAGCTGCATAAATAAAAAAAAACATTAGGAAGCTGTTTTTAGTCAAAATTTGGATGTTTTGTAACAGTTTTCCTTAAAAATCTCAAGCGATTTGGAAAGGGAAAGATGTTTTGAAAAAAGCAAAGGCAATGAAAGCTCAATGCAATATTTGGTTTCGTTCTTGGAGATATTCACTTACCCGATAATGGGACGTTACTGGCGAGGATCACTTCCTCTCAGGCGCCTCAGTGGTAACGCAGGTCTTAGGGCTTCAAGAGGAGAGTTGAATCCAAGTTGAAGTACTGCTCCACGAATCCGAAGAACAAAAATACAGGTTTTTAGAACGTGCCTATTTTACCAATTTTTAGTACAGACCTAAAAGCTCCACTGTTTTCCCGAGATCTCCTCCATCCCAACGATCTTTCGGTGCCGTCCTGGCCATGTGTTTCCCGCCAAGCAGGTTCGCACGTATTGATACCTCAGGGTCCGTTCTGGGGTCTTTCCTTAACCATTGAATGATCTTTGGGGCACTATTTGATTAGTTTTAAGTATAAAAACTAACAAAACAACACATTTGTTTTGCTAATTAGAATCGGTGTGACCAGTCACGGACACACTAAAAAATGCTTGATATTCTTCAGCTGGTATCAAATATCGAAAGATCGGTTCGTGTCTCGGCTAACCCATTGTTTCATATGTTATGAAAAGCATATATCGGCCAGGTTTCAGCCGATTTCAGACCGTAATCTTTTTCCCAGTATTCGGGAAATCGACAAAATCAAACCAACCCGATTTTTGCAAAAAATCATGATGGTACCCCTTTCCAAAATCGCAAAAAATCGATCGAAATTTTTTTCGTTGTACTTTGCAGATCTTTTGATGCAGATTGATTGCAAATGAAGCGCTGGTTCCAAAATCGTCTACCGTTCCGAAATCTGTTGAGAAATGGCCAAAATATTCATAAAAAACTAACAGAAAATCGACAAAATCAAACTTACCCGATTTTTGCAAAAAAACATGATGGTACCCCTTTCCAAAATCGCAAAAAAACCGATCGAAATTTTTTTCGTTGTACTTTCCAGATCTTTTGATGGAGATTGACGGCAAATGAAGCGCTGGTTCCAAAATGGTATACCGTTCCGAAATCTGTTGGGAAATGGCCAAAATATTCATAAAAAACTAACAGAAAATCGACAAAATCAAACTTACCCGATTTTTGCAAAAAACATGCCCCTTTCCAAAATCGCAAAAAATCGATCGAAATTTTTTTCGTTGTACTTTGCAGATCTTTTGATGCAGATTGACTGCAAATGAAGCGCTGGTTCCAAAATCGTCTACCGTTCCGAAATCTGTTGAGAAATGGCCAAAATATTCATAAAAAACTAACAGAAAATCGATAAAATCAAACTAAACCGATTTTTGCAAAAAATCATGATGGTACCCCTTTCCAAAATCGCAGAAAATCGACCGGACTGAAGCCCTGATTCAAAAATGGGACTTAGTTTCGGATTCGGTTACTAAATGGGCAAGATATTTATGAAAATGCTGAAAAAAAGATGTTTTGGAAACATGCAAAGGCAATGAAATCTCAATGCAAGGTTTCACTCTTAGAGATATTCACTCACCCGATAATGGGACGTTACTGGCGAGGATCACTTCCTCTCAGGCGCCTCAGTGGTAACGCAGGTGTCAGGGCTTTAACATGAGAGTAATCCAAGTTGAAGTACTGCTCCACGAAGCCGAAGAAAACAAATACAGGTTTTTTAGAATGTGCCTATTTTACCAATTTTTAGTACAGACCCAAAAGCTCCACTGTTTTCCCGAGATCTCCTCCATCCCAACGATCTTTCGGTGCCGTCCTGGCCATGTGTTTCCCGCCAAGCAGGTTCGCAGGTATTGATACCTCAGGGTCCGTTCTGGGGTCTTTCTTCATCCATTGAATGACCTTTGGTGTACTCTTTTGGTCTAGTTACGTTCAGTTTTTTAAATTTGTTCTTATTTGATTAGTTTTAAGTATAAAAACTAACAAAACAACACATTTGTTTTGCTAATTAGAATCGGTGTGACCAGTCACGGACACACTAAAAAATGCTTGATATTCTTCAGCTGGTATCAAATATCGAAAGATCGGTTCGTGTCTCGGCTAACCCATTGTT
Organism: Drosophila vallismaia; assembly: GCA_035047325.1. Classification (NCBI taxonomy): domain Eukaryota; kingdom Metazoa; phylum Arthropoda; class Insecta; order Diptera; family Drosophilidae; genus Drosophila; species Drosophila vallismaia. The sequence continues at coordinate 3,985,013 of JAWNPU010000025.1, read as the reverse complement.
TCATATGTTATGAAAAGCATATATCGGCCAGGTTTCAGCCGATTTCAGACCGTAATCTTTTTCCCAGTATTCGGAAAATTGACATAATCAAACTAACCCGATTTTTGATGGATCGTAAAAAATCGATCGAAATTTTTTTGTCCGCATTTCCAGATCTTTTGATGCAGATTGGCGGCAAATGAAGCGCTGGTTCCAAAATGGTATACCATTCCATAATCTGTTGGGAAATGGCCAAAATATTCATAAAAAACTAACAGAAAATCGATAAAATCAAACTTACCCGATTTTTGCAAAAAATCATGATGGTACCCCTTTCCAAAATCGCAAAAAATCGATCGAAATTTTTTTCGTTCTACTTTCCAGATCTTTTGATGCAGATTGACGGCAAATGAAGCGCTGGTTCCAAAATGGTATACCGATCCGAAATCTGTTGGGAAATGGCCAAAATATTCATAAAAAACTAACAGAAAATCGACAAAATCAAACTTACCCGATTTTTGCAAAAAATCATGATGGTACCCCTTTCCAAAATCGCAAAAAATCGATCGAAATTTTTTTCGTTCTACTTTCCAGATCTTTTGATGGAGATTGACGGCAAATGAAGCGCTGGTTCCAAAATGGTATACCGTTCCGAAATCTGTTGGGAAATGGCCAAAATATTCATAAAAAACTAACAGAAATTCGATAAAATCAAACTAACCCGATTTTTGCAAAAAATCATGATGGTACCCCTTTCCAAAATCGCAAAAATCGATCGGACTGAAGCCCTGATTCAAAAATGGGACTTAGTTTTGGATTCGGTTACTAAATGGGCAAGATATTTATGAAAATGCTGAAAAAAAGATGTTTTGGAAACATGCAAAGGCAATGAAATCTCAATGCAATGTTTGGTTTCACTCTTAGAGATATTCACTCACCCGATAATGGGACGTTACTGGCGAGGATCACTTCCTCTCAGGCGCCTCAGTGGTAACGCAGGTGTCAGGGCTTTAACATGAGAGTAATCCAAGTTGAAGTACTGCTCCACGAAGCCGAAGAAAACAAATACAGGTTTTTTAGAATGTGCCTATTTTACCAATTTTTAGTACAGACCCAAAAGCTCCACTGTTTTCCCGAGATCTCCTCCATCCCAACGATCTTTCGGTGCCGTCCTGGCCATGTGTTTCCCGCCAAGCAGGTTCGCAGGTATTGATACCTCAGGGTCCGTTCTGGGGTCTTTCTTCATCCATTGAATGACCTTTGGGGTACTCTTTTGGTCTAGTTACGTTCAGTTTTTTAAATTTGTTCTTATTTGATTAGTTTTAAGTATAAAAACTAACAAAACAACACATTTGTTTTGCTAATTAGAATCGGTGTGACCAGTCACGGACACACTAAAAAATGCTTGATATTCTTCAGCTGGTATCAAATATCGAAAGATCGGTTCGTGTCTCGGCTAACCCATTGTTTCATATGTTATGAAAAGCATATATCGGCCAGGTTTTAGCCGATTTCAGCCCATAATCTTTATCCCAGTATTCGGGAAATCGACAAAATCAAACCAACCCGATTTTTGCAAAAAATCATGATGGTACCCCTTTCCAAAATCGCAAAAAATCGATCGAAATTTTTTTCGTTCTACTTTCCAGATCTTTTGATGGAGATTGACGGCAAATGAAGCGCTGGTTCCAAAATGGTATACCGTTCCGAAATCTGATGGGAAATGGCCAAAATATTCATAAAAAACTAACAGAAAATCGACAACATCAAACTTGCCCGATTTTTGCAAAAAATCATGATGGTACCCCTTTCCAAAATCGCAAAAAATCGATCGAAATTTTTTTCGTTCTACTTTCCAGATCTTTTGATGCAGATTGACGGCAAATGAAGCGCTGGTTCCAAAATGGTATACCGATCCGAAATCTGTTGGGAAATGGCAAAAATATTCATAAAAAACTAACAGAAAATCGACAAAATCAAACTTACCCGATTTTTGCAAAAAATCATGATGGTACCCCTTTCCAAAATCGCAAAAAATCGATCGAAATTTTTTTCGTTCTACTTTCCAGATCTTTTGATGGAGATTGACGGCAAATGAAGCGCTGGTTCCAAAATGGTATACCGTTCCGAAATCTGTTGGGAAATGGCCAAAATATTCATAAAAAACTAACAGAAATTCGATAAAATCAAACTAACCCGATTTTTGCAAAAAATCATGATGGTACCCCTTTCCAAAATCGCAAAAATCGATCGGACTGAAGCCCTGATTCAAAAATGGGACTTAGTTTTGGATTCGGTTACTAAATGGGCAAGATATTTATGAAAATGCTGAAAAAAGATGTTTTGGAAACATGCAAAGGCAATGAAATCTCAATGCAATGTTTGGTTTCACTCTTAGAGATATTCACTCACCCGATAATGGGACGTTACTGGCGAGGATCACTTCCTCTCAGGCGCCTCAGTGGTAACGCAGGTGTCAGGGCTTTAACATGAGAGTAATCCAAGTTGAAGTACTGCTCCACGAAGCCGAAGAAAACAAATACAGGTTTTTTAGAATGTGCCTATTTTACCAATTTTTAGTACAGACCCAAAAGCTCCACTGTTTTCCCGAGATCTCCTCCATCCCAACGATCTTTCGGTGCCGTCCTGGCCATGTGTTTCCCGCCAAGCAGGTTCGCAGGTATTGATACCTCAGGGTCCGTTCTGGGGTCTTTCTTCATCCATTGAATGACCTTTGGGGTACTCTTTTGGTCTAGTTACGTTCAGTTTTTTAAATTTGTTCTTATTTGATTAGTTTTAAGTATAAAAACTAACAAAACAACACATTTGTTTTGCTAATTAGAATCGGTGTGACCAGTCACGGACACACTAAAAAATGCTTGATATTCTTCAGCTGGTATCAAATATCGAAAGATCGGTTCGTGTCTCGGCTAACCCATTGTTTCATATGTTATGAAAAGCATATATCGGCCAGGTTTTAGCCGATTTCAGCCCATAATCTTTATCCCAGTATTCGGGAAATCGACAACATCAAACCAACCCGATTTTTGCAAAAAATCATGATGGTACCCCTTTCCAAAATCGCAAAAAATCGATCGAAATTTTTTTCGTTGTACTTTCCAGATCTTTTGATGGAGATTGACGGCAAATGAAGCGCTGGTTCCAAAATGGTATACCGTTCCGAAATCTGTTGGGAAATGGCCAAAATATTCATAAAAAACTAACAGAAAATCGACAACATCAAACTTGCCCGATTTTTGCAAAAAATCATGATGGTACCCCTTTCCAAAATCGCAAAAAATCGATCGAAATTTTTTTCGTTCTACTTTGCAGATCTTTTGATGCAGATTGATTGCAAATGAAGCGCTGGTTCCAAAATCGTCTACCGTTCCGTTTTTTCGTTGTACTTTGCAGATCTTTTGATGCAGATTGACTGCAAATGAAGCGCTGGTTCCAAAATCGTCTACCGTTCCGAAGTCTGTTGAGAAATGGCCAAAATATTCATAAAAAACTAACAGAAAATCGACAAAATCAAACTTACCCGATTTTTGCAAAAAAACATGATGGTACCCCTTTCCAAAATCGCAAAAAATCGATCGAAATTTTTTTTCGTTGTACTTTCCAGATCTTTTGATGGAGATTGACGGCAAATGAAGCGCTGGTTCCAAAATGGTATACCGTTCCGAAATCTGTTGGGAAATGGCCAAAATATTCATAAAAAACTAACAGAAAATCGACAACATCAAACTTGCCCGATTTTTGCAAAAAATCATGATGGTACCCCTTTCCAAAATCGCAAAAAATCGATCGAAATTTTTTTCGTTCTACTTTGCAGATCTTTTGATGCAGATTGATTGCAAATGAAGCGCTGGTTCCAAAATCGTCTACCGTTCCGAAATCTGTTGGGAAATGGCCAAAATATTCATAAAAAACTAACAGAAAATCGACAACATCAAACTTGCCCGATTTTTGCAAAAAATCATGATGGTACCCCTTTCCAAAATCGCAGAAAATCGATCGGACTGAAGCCCTGATTCAAAAATGGGACTTAGTTTCGGATTCGGTTACTAAATGGGCAAGATATTTATGAAAATTCTGAAAAAAAGATGTTTTGGAAACATGCAAAGGCAATGAAATCTCAATGCAATGTTTGGTTTCACTCTTAGAGATATTCACTCACCCGATAATGGGACGTTACTGGCGAGGATCACTTCCTCTCAGGCGCCTCAGTGGTAACGCAGGTGTCAGGGCTTTAACATGAGAGTAATCCAAGTTGAAGTACTGCTCCACGAAGCCGAAGAAAACAAATACAGGTTTTTTAGAATGTGCCTATTTTACCAATTTTTAGTACAGACCCAAAAGCTCCACTGTTTTCCCGAGATCTCCTCCATCCCAACGATCTTTCGGTGCCGTCCTGGCCATGTGTTTCCCGCCAAGCAGGTTCGCAGGTATTGATACCTCAGGGTCCGTTCTGGGGTCTTTCTTCATCCATTGAATGACCTTTGGGGTACTCTTTTGGTCTAGTTACGTTCAGTTTTTTAAATTTGTTCTTATTTGATTAGTTTTAAGTATAAAAACTAACAAAACAACACATTTGTTTTGCTAATTAGAATCGGTGTGACCAGTCACGGACACACTAAAAAATGCTTGATATTCTTCAGCTGGTATCAAATATCGAAAGATCGGTTCGTGTCTCGGCTAACCCATATTTTCATATGTTATGAAAAGCATATATCGGCCAGGTTTTAGCCGATTTCAGCCCATAATCTTTATCCCAGTATTCGGGAAATCGACAAAATCAAACCAACCCGATTTTTGCAAAAAATCATGATGGTACCCCTTTCCAAAATCGCAAAAAATCGATCGAAATTTTTTTCGTTGTACTTTCCAGATCTTTTGACGGAGATTGACGGCAAATGAAGCGCTGGTTCCAAAATGGTATACCGTTCCGAAATCTGTTGGGAAATGGCCAAAATATTCATAAAAAACTAACAGAAAATCGACAACATCAAACTTGCCCGATTTTTGCAAAAAATCATGATGGTACCCCTTTCCAAAATCGCAAAAAATCGATCGAAATTTTTTTCGTTCTACTTTGCAGATCTTTTGATGCAGATTGATTGCAAATGAAGCGCTGGTTCCAAAATCGTCTACCGTTCCGTTTTTTCGTTGTACTTTGCAGATCTTTTGATGCAGATTGACTGCAAATGAAGCGCTGGTTCCAAAATCGTCTACCGTTCCGAAGTCTGTTGAGAAATGGCCAAAATATTCATAAAAAACTAACAGAAAATCGACAAAATCAAACTTACCCGATTTTTGCAAAAAAACATGATGGTACCCCTTTCCAAAATCGCAAAAAATCGATCGAAATTTTTTTCGTTGTACTTTCCAGATCTTTTGATGGAGATTGACGGCAAATGAAGCGCTGGTTCCAAAATGGTATACCGTTCCGAAATCTGTTGGGAAATGGCCAAAATATTCATAAAAAACTAACAGAAAATCGACAACATCAAACTTGCCCGATTTTTGCAAAAAATCATGATGGTACCCCTTTCCAAAATCGCAAAAAATCGATCGAAATTTTTTTCGTTCTACTTTGCAGATCTTTTGATGCAGATTGATTGCAAATGAAGCGCTGGTTCCAAAATCGTCTACCGTTCCGAAATCTGTTGGGAAATGGCCAAAATATTCATAAAAAACTAACAGAAAATCGACAAAATCAAACTTACCCGATTTTTGCAAAAAAACATGATGGTACCCCTTTCCAAAATCGCAAAAAATCGATCGAAATTTTTTTCGTTGTACTTTCCAGATCTTTTGATGGAGATTGACGGCAAATGAAGCGCTGGTTCCAAAATGGTATACCGTTCCGAAATCTGTTGGGAAATGGCCAAAATATTCATAAAAAACTAACAGAAAATCGACAACATCAAACTTGCCCGATTTTTGCAAAAAATCATGATGGTACCCCTTTCCAAAATCGCAAAAAATCGATCGAAATTTTTTTCGTTCTACTTTGCAGATCTTTTGATGCAGATTGATTGCAAATGAAGCGCTGGTTCCAAAATCGTCTACCGTTCCGAAATCTGTTGGGAAATGGCCAAAATATTCATAAAAAACTAACAGAAAATCGACAACATCAAACTAGCCCGATTTTTGCAAAAAATCATGATGGTACCCCTTTCCAAAATCGCAGAAAATCGATCGGACTGAAGCCCTGATTCAAAAATGGGACTTAGTTTCGGATTCGGTTACTAAATGGGCAAGATATTTATGAAAATGCTGAAAAAAAGATGTTTTGGAAACATGCAAAGGCAATGAAATCTCAATGCAATGTTTGGTTTCACTCTTAGAGATATTCACTCACCCGATAATGGGACGTTACTGGCGAGGATCACTTCCTCTCAGGCGCCTCAGTGGTAACGCAGGTGTCAGGGCTTTAACATGAGAGTAATCCAAGTTGAAGTACTGCTCCACGAAGCCGAAGAAAACAAATACAGGTTTTTTAGAATGTGCCTATTTTACCAATTTTTAGTACAGACCCAAAAGCTCCACTGTTTTCCCGAGATCTCCTCCATCCCAACGATCTTTCGGTGCCGTCCTGGCCATGTGTTTCCCGCCAAGCAGGTTCGCAGGTATTGATACCTCAGGGTCCGTTCTGGGGTCTTTCTTCATCCATTGAATGACCTTTGGGGTACTCTTTTGGTCTAGTTACGTTCAGTTTTTTAAATTTGTTCTTATTTGATTAGTTTTAAGTATAAAAACTAACAAAACAACACATTTGTTTTGCTAATTAGAATCGGTGTGACCAGTCACGGACACACTAAAAAATGCTTGATATTCTTCAGCTGGTATCAAATATCGAAAGATCGGTTCGTGTCTCGGCTAACCCATATTTTCATATGTTATGAAAAGCATATATCGGCCAGGTTTTAGCCAATTTCAGCCCATAATCTTTATCCCAGTATTCGGGAAATCGACAAAATCAAACCAACCCGATTTTTGCAAAAAATCATGATGGTACCCCTTTCCAAAATCGCAAAAAATCGATCGAAATTTTTTTCGTTGTACTTTCCAGATCTTTTGACGGAGATTGACGGCAAATGAAGCGCTGGTTCCAAAATGGTATACCGTTCCGAAATCTGTTGGGAAATGGCCAAAATATTCATAAAAAACTAACAGAAAATCGACAACATCAAACTTGCCCGATTTTTGCAAAAAATCATGATGGTACCCCTTTCCAAAATCGCAAAAAATCGATCGAAATTTTTTTCGTTGTACTTTCCAGATCTTTTGATGGAGATTGACGGCAAATGAAGCGCTGGTTCCAAAATGGTATACCGTTCCGAAATCTGTTGGGAAATGGCCAAAATATTCATAAAAAACTAACAGAAAATCGACAAAGTTGCACTAACCCGATTTTTGCAAAAAATCATGATGGTACCCCTTTCCAAAATCGCAAAAAATCGATCGAAATTTTTTTCGTTGTACTTTCCAGATCTTTTGATGCAGATTGATTGCAAATGAAGCGCTGGTTCCAAAATGGTCTACCGTTCCGAAATCTGTTGGGAAATGGCCAAAATATTTATAAAAAACTAACAGAAAACTAACAGGAATCAGGGCTTCAGTCCCAGTCCCTCCCAAAATGGTACTTAGTTTTCGGTTACTAAATAGGCAAGATATTCATAAAAATATTGAGGAAAATATGTTTATGTTTATGAAATATAAAAATATGTTCAGAAAAATTTTTAATTATATAAATAACTTAACAATTAAGAAAAGATTTGAATATTAATAGTGCTATTTCTTAGAGTATACCCATTGGCAAAAGAAGTGGAAAAAAAGAACAGAAAAAATAGACAAATAAGTTTTCTACAAACAGGAGAAGTCGATGTGCAAACGCACTCCTATTATTTTGAACGCAACTGTATATAGGATATATAAAAGATATAAAAAGGATATAAAAAAAGGATATAGCAAGGATACATGTAGAAATATTTGAAATATATATTGGATTTAATTAACCGAACCTCCAAAAGTATGTTATAGAAATTTAATTATTTTTTGTTTGCATTTTTTGGGCTGATTAAGTACAGACTATGAGAATCGAGGAGGAGGGCGCTGTTTTCTGCTAAATCTTTTCTATTTATTTCTTTTCATTTACTATTTAAGGTAAAGTTTGTTATATCGGATATATATACAGGATATATAAAGGATATAAAAAGGACATAATAAGGACATATGAAGGATATTTTTAGGACATCATTAACCGATCCTCTCAATGTAAATTAAAGGAATTGAATTTTTTTGTTTTCAAAGTATACCATATATCCGATAATTATATACTACTCGAAGATACAAATTCGGGAAAATACGAGAACCAAAAAACTAACAGAAAATAGACAAAAACAAACTTACCCGATTTTTGCAAAAAATCATGATGGTACCCCTTTCCAAAATCGCAAAAAATCGATCGAAATTTTTTTGTCCGCATTTCCAGATCTTTTGATGCAGATTGGCGGCAAATGAAGCGCTGGTTCCAAAATGGTATACCGTTCCGAAATCTGTTGAGAAATGGCCAAAATATTCATAAAAAACTAACAGAAAATCGACAAAATCAAACTTACCCGATTTTTGCAAAAAATCATGATGGTACCCCTTTCCAAAATCGCAAAAAATCGATCGAAATTTTTTTCGTTGTACTTTGCAAATCTTTTGATGCAGATTGACGGCAAATGAAGCGCTGGTTCCAAAATGGTATACCATTCCGAAATCTGTTGAGAAATGGCCAAATTATTCATAAAAAACTAACAGAAAATCGACAAAGTTGCACTAACCCGATTTTTGCAAAAAATCATGATGGTACCCCTTTCCAAAATCGCAAAAAATCGATCGAAATTTTTTTCGTTGAACTTTCCAGATCTTTTGATGGAGATTGACGGCAAATGAAGCGCTGGTTCCAAAATGGTATACCATTCCGAAATCTGTTGAGAAATGGCCAAATTATTCATAAAAAACTAACAGAAAATCGACAAAATCAAACTTACCCGATTTTTGCAAAAAATCATGATGGTACCCCTTTCCAAAATCGCAAAAAATCGATCGAAATTTTTTTCGTTGTACTTTCCAGATCTTTTGATGGAGATTGATGGCAAATGAAGCGCTGGTTCTAAAATGGTATACCGTTCCGAAATCTGTTGGGAAATGGCCAAAATATTTATAAAAAGTGACGGGAAATCGACAAAATTACACTTTGCCGGTTTTTGAATAAAATTATGATGGTACACTTACAATCTAAAAGTCGGAATTGCGCCACAAAAAGTATAATTCTTTACAAAGGATTAGAAAAATATTAAATGTACTCCATTAATTCCGTTTATCTAACTCTGATTATCATTTGTTTTTTTAACATAAAACCATGTATTGCCATTTGATTTTTTATAAGCCGTAGTAGCCATAGCCATATAAGTTCAGTCGTACAAACATTGAAATTTTATTAACGCGTAATATTTGAGAAACTTGATATTTTTAAACCGATTCTATTTGAGTTTTTTATTTGAATTTTATTTATTTAAAATGTTTAAAATATTTAAAATGTTTAAAATGTGTAAAATGTTTAAAATGTGTAAAATGTTTATTGTTAATTTGTTAATGTTAATTTTTAAAATGTTTAAAATTTTTAGCATTTTTAACATGATTAAAATGTTAAAAATGTTTAAAATGATTAACATGTTTAAAATATTGAAGATTTTTAAATATATTATATTTAAGATGTTAAAATCGATTGTAAATCTGAAGAATAACATAGAAAGACCGGAGAAAATGAATAGATGGTCACTAGTCAGCTATTTCATATTGTTTTTGGTCGCCTGGAGCTGCCTGTTGCGTCCTGTCATGCGTCTCCAGAAGGAAGTCCTGACCCTTTCAACCAAAAATATCGGGACGTCTTTTGTGGAAGCCAATTTTTGCACGATACCCGTGGTTGTGGTTCTTATGCTGTCCGATAAGAGCTTCACTTTCCATCGGAAGAACTTCAAGTGGATTTTCCTGTGGCCGTTTTATATTCACTGTTTGCTAGGATTCAGATATTTCGTGAAAATAATGGTGGATCTGTACACCATGCCAGATGTATTTGAAGCGGGTAACTACGTGTCCGTGAACCTGAGAATGAGTTCAATATTCGGAATGCAGATGATTTTCCTCATGGAAGTAGGCTTCATTTTGTTCTACGGCCAGGGGACCGATCCAGTTTTCGACGAGGAAATGGAGACCTTCTTTTTTCCGAACCCAAGAGAAAGAGGCGAACCCTTGATTTTGCCGGAAACAGACGATCCCTTGGATGTGCCTAAGATCGTGTTTTTGTCGGAAACAGAAGAACCCTTGCCCTTGCCGGAAACAGGAGAACCCTTGCTTTTGCCGGAAACAGGAGAACCCTTGCCTTTGCCGGAAACAGGAGAACCCTTGCTTTTTCCAGAAACAGGAGAACCCTTGCCTTTGCCGGAAACAGGAGAACCCTTGCCTTTGCTGGAAACAGGAGAACCCTTGCCTTTGCCGGAAACAGGAGAACCCTTGCCTTTGCCGGAAACAGGAGAACCCTTGCTTTTGCCGGAAACAGGAGAGCCCTTGCCTTTGCCGGAAACAGGAGAACCCTTGCTTTTGCCGGAAATTCCTCCAAACAATTAGCAGCGGATTATTTATACCTTCTCAATGCCACCTCGCCAAATTAATTTATCAATAAATTCCTGTTTAGTCGCAATAAAGAGGAGCCAAGCAGGACGAAAGCCACCGCAGGACAAGTAACTACAACAACCATTAAATACTAATAAATATAACCAGGAGCTGTTGAATAACTCTGATATCGCGTGCCGCCAGGGATGTCTACTACGTTACCATGTTCCCACCAATCTGCAACATCCTGGATCACTAGACTTTTTCCACACGATCCGCTTCCTCTAGGATCTCCTGCTCCAACTGTATCCTGTTTCCCGAAAAAATTAAAGAATAAATAGTTGATTATTAATGTATTAAGAGGATATGCTGATTTTTTTATTAGTGGGGATCCTTTTTTGAATTTTTTTCAATCAACATTTTTTGTGTTTTGTGACTTAGAAATGTTAAATACGTTTACGTTAAATACGGTTTTTTTGGCAAATGGCGATCTATATAAAAGAAAGTATTGATTGCCATTCCGCTCTCGAATCGGCTTTGAAATGGCCAAGGTATACGATTTCGAAAATGTGTGTCTGTACGATTTTCTCCCATACGAATTTTAAGCAGCTTGGACGCCGCAGTAGCGCAATTTTGGAAGCCCATATCTTGGCCATTTCGCAACGGATTTAAAAACGACATACCATTCCTTAATCACGGCTTCAATATCCTTCAATTTACATCTAAAATATTGCATTTTTCGCCAAAAATCATGATGGTACCCCTTTCAAAATTTGCAAAAAATGGGTCAAAATTTTTTTGTTCGGTTTTGCATTTCCTTTGATGCCGATCGATGGGGAATGAAGTTCTGATTCCAACATGGTATTCCATTCCAAAATCGGTTGCGAAATATTAAAAATATTCGGAAAAAAAGTTGAAGAAAATCGACAAAATTGCACTGAGCCGATTTTTTCAAAAAATCATGATGGTACCCCTTTTAAAATTTCCGAAAAATAGATCGAAATTTTTTTTGTTAGATTTTGCAGATCTTTTGATGCCGATCGATGGGGAATGAAGTTCTGATTCCAACATGATATTACATTCCCAAATCGGAATGCGAAAGGACAAAAATATTCCGAAAAAAGCTGAGAAAAAATCGACAAAATTGCCGATTTTTTGATGCAAATCGCCAAAAAACCGGTATTTTAAAATTTTAATTTAAATAAATCCAAAAAGTATGCTTTGATAATAAAAAAAAAAATAATGAAACCAAACAATAAAACGTTTAACATTCGATATTCAGTTTTATTTCAATTATATTTGGAACATGACACACTCCAGATTACGGGTTTACAAGGCTTGGGCTTTATTCAGCTCAAATCGGCTGTCTTGTATATTATATATCTTGTATATTCTGTATGCATGTGTATTTGTTGTTTTAAGTTTTAGTTGTTAAAATTCCGAACATAAACAATGGCAACAGGGGCCTTGGGGCTTGTGATTGGTTCAGTAAATGCTTCTATTAGTAGACTACAAATAAAAGAGTAGCAGGATAAGTTGGTAGGGTATTCAAATTCGAATTTGCAAATTCCGTGGGAAAGTGTCACTTATGAATTATTATATATAGATTGTATTCGCTTACATCTACATCTGACTGTACATTTAACTCTGCTGATATTGCTTCTTTGTTCACATTCTTTTATATATTTTTTTACTTGGTTTTTATTATTAATTTTGTTTTGATTGTTTTTATTGCACGCTTAATAATTAATTTTACAATTATTGAAACAAAATTAGAATAGGAAACAGGGAGAGGGAACATGAGCACAATTTCTCCTTTTCTTCGCAGTTTTTCAGTTTTTGGAGCACATAATAAATAGTTGCGGGCACTTATACAATGTTATTGGGGGAGTTTCATTTTTAACATTTAAAATTTTAAGATTAGTGTTAAGCTTTGTATGTTACAACACAAGGCACGTGTGGCAGGTGGCGGGCGAAGGAGTCCGACGTCCTAGTACTGGTACCACGGCTGTCGGCGCACCCATTGAAGGCGATTGCTGGTCTGGTCGGACCGGATCTTGATGCTGGCTCCCTCGGCGGCACGCACTGTCTCCTTCACCTGTTCCCATCCGAAAGCGAAAGAGAGAGCATTAGGATTCTGATACTCGAATATAACCCAAAAGATTACTTACACTCTGCATCAGATTCTGGGCATTGCCCACCAGCATTTCAGTTGCCTCACGATCCTCATCCGATCCCTGGGCTCCCAGCATGGTGGCCTTCACCGTCGACAGGATCTTCAGCTGGGTGCCGATGGTGGGAATCCTTTCGCACACCTGCAGCAAATTGGTACGAATGCGTCGGTCGGTGCACTGACGGGCCAGCTCCTTGGCCAGCCGCGTCACGTCCTCGGAGGCCTCGGCGATCTTCTTGGCGGTGGCGATCAGCTCGCGTTTGCTGCCACGCGAATCCGAGAGCACCAGCTCACTGAGACGGGCCATCAGGATGGCCATACGCTTGGCGGCGGCGATGATCTCGTTGTCCTTGGACGACCACTGGCGCACCTCCTGGTGCAGGCCACGAGCAGCAATCTGAAAGAGGAAAAATGGTAAATAAACAGGTCTTTTTGGGATAAAGTATAGGATTTTACCAAAATAGGTTGATTGGCATGAGGCATGGTACGGAAGACACCTTCATCCTCGTCGTCCGTCTCCGGAGGTGGCGGACGCACTGGCGCCAAGCCCTCCCTAGGTAGTGGTGGCCGTGGAGGAGCACGCTCAGCTATGGAAGATATGGCATATATTAGTCTGTTTCTGAAGAAGGATTACAAAAGACTTACCATTCTGATTGGAAAGATGGAGGGCGCTTAGCTCCGGAATCGGTGGAGGCAGCGACGTGGGGAGTGGTGGAGGCTGGGGCGGAGCAATCGCCTCACGCACTTCCCGGACATCGCCGAGAAGCCGCTGGAAGGAGTTCTTCCAGGCGGCGGCAGCTGCCGGATCAGCAATGTTGGTGGCCACCAGTTTGGCATCACCCACCATAGCCGGAAGGGAACGTTCCAGGCGATTGGCGGCGGCGTTCAGACGCTCCGTGAACACCGGATCCTCGGAGTTGTCCGCCTCCTGCTTGGCAACCAAGAGAACCCGATTGATCAGGCGGGCAATGTTGGAGGTGTTGTCGACCATCTTCTGGGGCTGGCGGGCATGAATGGCGTCCTCGCAGAGCTTAGCGTAGACCTGCATGTGCTCCTCGGAGGTCTTGATGAAGTCTGCCGGATCTGTGGCTTGGTCACAGAGGGTGCGCATGCGCAGCACCGTGTCGGCGTACTGTTGCTTCAGATTCTGGAGATGCTCATCGGCGGCCTTGCTGCCAGGATAGTTCATGCGGATGCGACCAGCACTGATGAGCTGAGGCGTCAATGAATCAACCTGAGCGGCGGAGGAGAGCAGGATCTCGGCGATCTTCTTGTTGCCACAGGCACCACCGGCAGCCACCATGCGCGAGGTCTTCGAGGCGCGGTCGCTGAAGGCCTGGAGATTGTTGGACTTCTGGTTGAAGTTCTGCTCCCGACCGGGAGTGCCCTCCGGCTGCAGCACCGCCTCCGTGAACTGCTTCAGCGGCGTGCTCACGTCCATGAAGTCCTGGACGATGCGATTGACCAGAGCGTTTTGGATGGCTGCCTTCAGTTCGTAGAGCTTCTGGGTCAGTTGCTTGGCCGCCTGCTTGGCTGCCGGACCGGATCCGGCCGCCTGGCGCTTAAGGCGCTCCACCTCGTCGCACAGCTGCTGGATCTCGGCCTTCTGGTGGCCGGGACAGCCCTCAGCCACCTTGCGTCCCTCCTCGACAATCAGGTTGATGGCCCGCTCGCCCAGGCCGCCGTCATTGATTTCCGGATGTTGTAGCCACTTGACAGCCTGCTCCAGGCGGCCCTGGATGGTGTGGGCCGTCTGCTGGACGCCGGCCTTGTCCACTCCCTGGACGGCCTGGTGAACCAGGGACTGCAGCTCACCCAAACGGTCGCGAATGCCTCGGGCGAGCGATTCGGCCTGCGGGGATTGACCCTTGCCCTCCTGACGCAACTCGCACAGGGTATTGGCCATGGCGGTGACCTCGTCGGCCAGCCTGCGGATGGGATACGAGTCCTGGGGCAGGCAGCGCTCCGATATCTCTGTGGCATTGTCGATGACCTGGCGCAGGGCCTTCTCGCCGACACCGCCACGCAGGGCGTAGGGATTCAATAGCCACTCGTTGGCCAGCTCCATTTTGTTCGAGATGGCATTCGATAGCTTCTTCAGAACGGTGAGGTTGTCCAGCTCGCTGGTGTCCTCGTCGTAGGTGGTGAGCTGAAGGACGCGGATGATCTCCTGCAGTTCGTCGCTCATGCGGGCGGCCAGGTAGTTCCTGTTCTCGGCCGCCTCCTCGGCTCCACGTCCCTGCTGCTCCACAATGTGAATGTACACCTTCATGCTGCAGATGAGAATGGGGGCCAGGGTCTTGACCTGCTCCAGGCAACGCACCAGGATCTCGCTGTGCACCTGATGGGTCAGTTCCTTCTCGCGGGCACCCACCTCGCGGTGGACCTTGCTTAGGCAGGGCGAGAGATCCTTCAGGAATTGCACTAGCTGCTCCATGGTGTTGATGACCTCGGCAACGGCCAGGTAGTCCAGCACCCGCTTGCACTCCTGGATGATCTTGCGCACCTCGCTCTCGTCGAAGCACAGCAGCAGGGAGGAGGTGCCCTGCAGGATGCCGCGGCTGCCCTCGATCAGCTTCTTGCGCGCCGGACCCGAGTACGGGTCGGAGCGGAGCATGTCGGATGCCTCTTCCAGCAGCTGCGAGGCACCCTCCACCCGGTGCAGTGCCGACGGCATGTCCTGGCGCAGGATCTTGTCATCGGAGCTGTTGATCGTCTCCCTGCCGACCTTTACCAAGTTGGCGACCGCCGCCGATACCACCTGGACGGGTCGGCTGAGATCCGGCATGGCGTTGCCATCCTCGGCCTCCTCATGGAGGATCACGAGGCGGGATACCTGTGGAATAGGTCAGCGGATATTAGTTTGTTTGAAATTAGTTTCTCAAGCGCATTGGGAATATGTGGGTTGTGGGAGTCTCAAATCATAGATGAGCTTTGAGGATGTAGAGGAAAATAGAGGTTTTGAGAATTTTACATTTTTCATGATGGAAAAATTTGAAAAAATTAAATCGATTAATCTGAAAAGATTCGAATAAGGAAATGCTGTATTCGAAGCCATAATCATGGAAAGGTATTCGTTTTCTGGATCGGATATGAGATGGCAGAGCTATGAGTATTCAAAGGGGGAAAAATACAGGTTTTTGGAATTTTACATTTTTCATGATGGTACCCCTTGGAAAAATTCAAAAAAAAATTAAGTCGATTTATTTGAAAAGTCTCGACTAAGGAAATACGGGTTTCGAAGCGCTGATCATAGAAAGGTATACCTTTTCCAGATCGTATACAAATCGGCTGAACTAGGAATATCAAAAGAGGGGAAAATAGGTGTTTTTGGAAATTGGAAATTTTTCATGATTTTCATGATGGTACCCCTTGGAAAAATACAAAAAAACTCGAAAAAAATTAAATCGATTTATTTGAAGAGATTTAAAAAAGGAACAACAGGTTTCGAAGTCCTTATGATGGAAAGGAATGCCTTTTCTGGATCGGATAGAAATTGGCAGAGCTATGAATATCGGAAGTCGGAAAAAAGGGGTTTTGCGAATTTTACATTTTTACAAAATTCGAAAAAAATTAAATCGATTAAGCTGAAAAGATTTGAATAAGGAAATAAAGTATTCCAAGCTATGAATATCAGAAGGCGGAAAATATAAAAAGATAAACATTTTGTGATAAACGAAAAGCGAAAGAAACTGGGGAGCTTAACGGCTGCATTCAAACGTACTGATTGATCAATCAATTTACTGGAATGGATGGGGCAATGGAGTTGTTTAGGGAAGCTGGAATTGTTAATGATCAGACTGAGTGATGCAGCCCACTCAGTTGTGTCAGCATTCCAGCAGCCATCCATTCATAACTTTGAAGCAATGAAGATTTCTCCACGACGACGACGACGACGAGAAAGAGAGAGAGAGCTGAGCTAGAGAACTGGATTTCCCCGAGTGGAGTGTGGGCGGTGTTGCCTAGAGAACAACGCCACATGTTGCATATGGCATTTTTGGTCTTGACATCAGCATCGGCACCTGCTGCTCAAGGTGTTTTCGGCCATGGCTATTTATAGGAGGAGCCAAGTCGATTAATCTCCAGTGGTCTTAGCCAGAGTGAAACCAATCGCTACACTTGGCCTAGACTAGTGTAATCCGTGGCATTAGCCAAGGGCTTACAGAGCTTTAACCCAGTGTCGTAGTGTCTTGTCTTGCAGAGGCGCAGCGCAGGCTAATGGCTTGCCAATTGCCAACTAGATTAATTAATTATGTAATTAGGGAGGTGCTCGTCAGTCATTAGGCTAACTATAGATGGATATAGATGTGGGAGCTGTACTCTATATATCCATGTTCAGAGGCAACATCTGTTGGTATCAATGTGTTGATTGATGTGCTGAATGATCGTTTTTAATTCATTTGTTTGCCCGGCCAGGCGGATGACTAATGCCCTGGGTTTGCTTTTTTGGCACAGTTTTCAGTCAGACCGCAGTCCTCACTCATCCGCAACCGATGGATGGATGGATGGATGGGTGGATGGGTGGCTAGTGAACACCTACACCTACACTCTATATATTCACGCAACTCCCACACCTTTAGTTTCCGCCTATCCTCACCTTTACTCGCCACCACCTTGCCAAAACCTCCCCAAAAGTGCCACAACCCCTACTATAACTTTGCTATGATTTCATTTTCATGGCTTGTTCGTCGTCGTAAATGTTTTTATTTTGGTTTTTTTTTTGTTGCCACTGCTGTTTGTTGCTGTTTATGTTGTTGGATTTTCTTAAACGTATTTTATGCTGCTATTTTTGGAACTTGGCCAACTAAAATCGGCGCCCCCGCACAGCCGCCACCAGCCACCAGCCACCAGCCACCTTTTGGCCGATTCTTTTCAATTTCATTTGTTGCGTTATTAAATTAAAATTCTGCCTTTCCTCCTCCTCCGAGGAGGCTCAGGTTGGTCGCTGCTTCTCTGGCCTCTGATCAACATTTATTCTACCTAATATATATTTTTAGATTCGTTAAGTAACGCCAAAAACAACAACAAGAAAACAAAAAAACAAAAAAACAACACCACCAGCTCCGCAAGTTTGTTTCATTTCACGATGGAAATCACAAACACAGAACGGGGTATACTACATATATGTAGGCTATGTATAGGGAATCGTATGGTGGAGAAGGTACAAAGGAGGTCTACTAAAATATTATATATATGGTATATTTTCAATGCCCAACACATGCCACGCAGATGCACAACTTGTGGATGATGTCAGGTGCATGCCATCGAAATATGATCGATTTTAAGTGTACTTTGTGGGTGGAGAACGTGGAAGAACGTGGAGAAAGTAGGCGAAAGTAAGGTGCAAGGTCAGAACTAAGGATGCTCTTTGATTTACAGCATACACTGAAACAAACAGAGAATGTTTCATTACATTTCTGTATCAAATTTTAGAAGAGAAACACTCTGCTTTGAATCCCAGTGTATACTTTTCCTTTTTATGATCATGATATAACTTTTAGGAAACATTTGACATTACCTTTCGGGGCGCCAATTTGCTTACAAGTTATTGCTTGTCGGGTGGGGAGGAGAAATTAACTTAAAGCGAAAGTTCAACCCTCTGTCCGGATATATCCCAAACCCGATTTACCGATTTACTTATAATTTAGATATAGTTCATACCTGCTGGGCGACAGGATCTAATATGCTCTCGATGGTTTTTGTGTGGAAGACTGGCATCTTGGCTCTGGATGTTACCTTTCTTGATCAATTTTTCCTTTCACTTGAATTCCACTTATCTCCTGGGGTTATCTCACTTCCTCTCGTCTTCCTCTGGGCCAGTTCTTCAATTCTCTGCAAGAAAATAATAAGAATAATAATAAATAATAAAATTAAGTAAAGAAATCTTAGGAATTATCTTAAAGTAAAGAAATTCCAACTAGATTGCGAGATAAGATGAGAAAAGGTTTGTGGCATTCTTTTTAGAACTCAAAAAAGTATTTCCAAGACCCCTAAAATCGTAAACAATCCATAATTAATATGAAATGTGAGTTATGAGTAAAAAATCTTGATTATTTTGCTTCCTATTCATGAAAATTGCAATCAATTGATATCAAACCGCATCATGTAAATGAATTCAAGATTCAAAAGCCTTGTGCTCAAAAAACTCTGACAATTGTAATACTAAATTAGAGAACTTTATCGGATTTATAAACAATCTGTGACCCAGATTTCTGGGAAAGATAGAAGAACCCTTTCCAACCAGCACCTTCCTCTCTTATTTTTTGATAAGTTCTCGGGGGTCTGAAGCGTATATACTCGTATGTAGATATTCATAAGCATTTTGGGTTCTCGTTTTGTGTTTGTTGATTCAGTTTTGTCAGTTTTTGCTTTCGCTTTAATAACGATGACGCATCTCGTGAGGTCACTTGCCCAGACATTCGGGGGATGTCGATATTGGATTGGCCCTGGGATTGGTATGGGCTATACGGAATCGATGACGCACTGGTCGGTGTACGGACACGGACCCGACCCAGAGGGTGCGGACCTTAAATAGTTGGCCATGATTTACGGAAAACAATAACAAAAAAAAAAAAAACACAAAATAAAGAGGTGGAAATGGGAAAATCCGCGCCAAAAGACATTGAAAATACGACTTCCTCTAAACACGAAAGTGGAAGGTGTTCGATGTGAATTTTTGCGTAGGATGGTTCGAATTTTGGATAGAAAATGGAATGGGTTCTTTCGTCTCTATTTGATTCTTTTCGCGCCCAGTCGTCCAGTCGTCGAGCATGAAGTATTTCTGGATTTTTAGAACCTTCTTGACGCCTGCAATGCACTCAGACTCGCACATATTTACGTATCTAAATATATATTCTAGAAATACTTGTGATGCTATACGTCTGCCACTTATGGAATTTGGCTTTCGATTGATTTTCGATTTTAGATTTTCGCTCGACTCAAAAATTCATAATTGCAAAGCCAAAAACAGTTTTGTTGTTGCCGTTTTTATTGTGTGTTTTTCTATGGCCAGATGTGGGCTGAAGTTTATTGACTCGCTGCGGTTCGGGCCATTTATGGCCAACAAATTGCACGCCCAATAAGAACAGGTTGGAGCTGGAGCAGCCTCTGATCGGAGGAAGCTCTACAAGTTCTCGGCTATTTCCAACTGGATCCTATGGGATCTCCAACCGAACGGTATGGAAATCTTCCAATTGGAAAATGCTCTCCCTCCCTCCTTCTGATTTCCAATCAGCGTAGAGTATGATAAACACACGGAATTAAATGATGGAAATATGCAGACTTCGAGCAGATTTCAGTTTTTAAATCTTGAACGTGATGTTTGCCTCATTGATGGCATTATTGTTGCGTTTCATGTAGGTAAATATATTGCTATATTTCACTGATATTTGGGGCTTTGTCACCGCTCTCATACACACACACACGACCGTAAAGCGAGAGACAGCAACAATTGGTTCACACAGTCGCACACCAAAAAAAAAAAAAACAGAATAGAAAGAAAATAAATTGGAGAAAATAACTGAGCGAAACACACAACAGTGGGGACGAATGTTAATTTCTGTTCTTCTACTGCTTCTGGGTCTTCTTTTTTTCATCAACAAATAACAAATAATTCACGGAATCGAAATGGTTTATATACACATATATATGCTCGCAGTTATTTACTTTTTCTGGCTCTTTTTAGCCCCAACTTGTTTCCGCGACTGTTCTTTCAATACTAAAAAAAGAATCTGATTGGGGAGCGCAGCGCTCACGTTAGAGTGAACCTTGGTCAAAGGGAATACTTTGGGGTTACTATTCAAAACTAAGTCTAGAGAGTAAAATGTTTTTACTTTTTATTTTAATAACTCCTATCTTTGAGAGTTATGTTTGTCTTTTGAAAATGTTGTTTTGTAAAGCTTATAAAGAGGTTTTATTGAAAACAAAGGGTCACTCCAAAGCTAACGCGCACACTCATCCAGCCTATGCACAGTGGACTTTCGCAGCTTCATTAACAAGTTAAATAAAATCTTAATTCTTTTCTTAAAGCTTATTTTTTAACTAAATTGAAAGCTTAAATATTTTAATGAAACATACCCAAAGTTTAGCTCACAAGTCTTTCAAGATGGGGACTTAAACTTTTAGTAACGATTTTGTAAATGTTTTATTTTAGAAGGTATTAGACTATAGCCCCCACTGTTCATGGGGGACGCTCTTATCTCTTTTTAGCTTTCACACGCCGTTCTTTGGGGCCAGTTCTTCTTCTTGTAACCGCTCGCAGACAATCGAATTCGGTTGGGAATCGATATGTCCCCACAACTATCGGATAAATTTGAATTTCAAAATCCGAACATTACCATAATTTCCCCCTAACAATAAAACCCGATTCTTGCAACAATTGGAAAAGAAGAAATTCGAGTAATTAAATAACACCCGCAAATCGCAAATCGCAAATTGCAAATCTTGCAAATCGCGAGTACGATTACATAACACAAATATGAACCATGTGCATGCGATCTATTTGTAACGTATTTCTAGCGTTACGTACCTCGTACATACCTTTTCTGGAGGATGGAAACGACGAGGGGCACTACTGTGGGGGCTGGGCGACCATGCAACATATCTATGTGGTATTAAACACATGCTGCACTCTGCCTTGCTATTTCCGTTGACTGACTTCGGGTCTCCGCTCGTTGCAAGCCTAAGTTTTAAAGTTTCGGGTGCAGGCCTCCGTGCCTTCCGTCTGCGTGAGGTACTGGAAAAGTGAAAAAAATATTATAAACAAAAAACAGAAACAAAATAGGAGGCTCAGAAGAAGAAGTTCACACACAGATAGCCAAACAAAACGGAAAAACAATGGAAACCCCATTCAATGGAAGCGAAACTCCCATGCGCTGCAAATTGGCCAAAGAAATAGGGATCAGATTTGTTAGTTAAGTCTTTGAAGAGGATTTACACTTTTAAAACACAAAGCCAACTATAAATTATAAACATTCTTTAAAAATAGAAGATGTAAAGAGATCTTTCTAAACTTATAAAATATCTTTTAAAAAGAGGCATTTACCAAGAACTGGTTTTAAAAAATAACATAAACTTTAACTTCCTTTATCGGTTCAAGTAATTTAAAACTATTTGTAGATTTTACCTACCGTGTTCCAATAATTTAGGGTAACCTTCTGTCGGCTTATGCCTCCAATCCATCGACACTGGCCAAAATCCACCCACAATCCATGACACGATGATAGCTGCCACCAAAATTTCTGGTTTTTCACTGAGCAGCAACTAAGCTTTTCTTTTTTAACTATTTATATTTTTTTTTGCTTTATCATTATTATTTTTGTTTTGTTTTGGATTTGGCGCGTGCGCATGCGCAGGGGCAGGTCTATTCGGAATGGGGCTGCGGCACGGAAGCGCCACCAACTGACTCCAGGTGGAGGTAATTCCACCGCATTCCCGCGGGCTGGTATAAATGAAATGGTTGCAGTGGGGCAGCAATCAAACCACTTGAAGCCTTTCCAGAGGTTGCATCGACGGATCCAGCAACTCCACACAAAACCTGCTTAACCAAGCAATATGGATAACCGCAGTTTGGTGAGTGGATAATAAAGGATCCAAGGACTACAAGAGGATTACCGTAAATGTTTTTTTCAGTTCCTGAGGCTTTCCCTGGTGGTGGCTTTGGTGATACTGCTGGTTTGTGTACCTGAAACAGATGCAGGGTAAAAGTTTCTTATTAATAGATTGTCCAAATCGGATATTTATTACTTAACTCTTTTTGCAGTAGCCACCAGAAGAAGAAAAAGATTGTTATCCATGTGCCAATACACAAAAAGATAGAGAAACACATCCACACGGTGGTGAAGCATGTCCATCATCATCACAAGCCTCTAGTACTCAAGGAGGAGAAGAAGGTTATCCACGAGGACCATCGCCCCATCCAGATCCACCAGACAAAGGAGCACATCCATCATCACGAGAAGCACGATCATCATGATCACCACGAGCACCATCATCCTTTGGCGGCGCCAGCAGTGGCTCCACCACCTCCATTGCCCGAGTACGAGGAGGAGGAGGAGCACATCCATCACCATCACAACTATGAGCATCGAGGCGGACTCCGGGACGACTTCATCGGCGGCGACGGGAGCAGCAGCGAGGAGCGCTGACTATGCAACGGTGGCAGTGACAATGGGAGGCGCAGACTGATCTGATCGGAGAGCTGTGGGCGGGGCATCTCTTTGTGATTCGCTAGATACGTACCAATTTTTTTTATATATGCCTATATTTTTTTTATAGTCTAAATATTTAGTTTAAGTATGGAAAAGGCGAGGATTATACAATAGTATTAAAGTATGATTGAATTGTAGGAAATGAATTGAAATATATTATTTCCTCAACAAAGTAGTTTGGTTTTTATTGTATTTATTAATAAACGGATACATTTATATCTGTATAGCATATAGATACAATAAATATATTCATTGTATCTCTAAGTTTTCACCTCAAATGGCGTGACGGATTGTAAATTTTATTGAATAAAAATACACTTTTATTTTATGAAATTCCATTTGTTTTTTATTTTGGGGCTTATGGGCTGGGTTTTCAGTATGCTAAGGATTTTCTTTTAATAATATTTCTCTTGAAAAATGAATTAATCAATTGTAAGTATCTATACTTTTTTTTGGAAAATGCATCATTATAGAAAACCGATTTCTGCTTAATTTCTCTTGAACATGTAAACGGGGTTATACATTTAAATTCTATCTATATTGAGTAGTAGTTTCAGAGTTCCTTTTTTTAAATAATATTAGAAACTCGCGCTTAAAATATTCTACACCGAAACAGTGTTGAAAATTTTTAACCACTTTCTCCGCAAGTGCTGCACAATGCACCAGTTCCTATAGGGAAGTGTTGGAAAACACAGTGCGAAAAAAAACGTAAAACAAAAGAAAATTTAGGAAAATTTACGCCAGGATTTTCCGTTTGCAGCAACCAGGAGGCGCAAAGTCCGTCCTCCTTGCAGCTGCCCGAATCAAGGTACAACGCAGAATCGGCAGTTGGAGGAGTTTCAAGGCAACGAGAGCGCTGGGTGGTCCGACACAGCTTTCCCCTTTTGGAAAAAGCAAGCCCCTTGGAGTGTGATTCTCCCTGATTTTGTTGCTGCTCTCACACGCCCCCACCACCCCATCCCTGGCTCACGACCCCCCTGGCCGGGTACGGTGGTCAGGCTTAATCAGCAAAAAACAACAAGAACGGAAAAAAAACAAAACGGAGCGGGTCGAAGGGGTAACAGGGCAGAGGAGAGGCTGAGCCTGTGAGTAAGCGGAAACGGAAGCCTCTGCGGGAGCGGCGGCTTCGGCGGAATCGGCAAAGAGATGCAGTATAGGCCACCATGGGTTCGCAGACCTTGGAGATACTGCGCCAGGGCGTGTGGGCCTCGCTGACCGGCGGCTACTTCTACGATCCGCACCAGGGCGTCTTCTGCAACGTGGTTCACCTGTACCTCTGGCTTTACCTGCTCTGCTCGCCTTTTGTGGCCTACCTGGTACGATTGCATATCTGCATCTCCTTCGACTGCATCAGCATCTAACTAATCGGGATACTACTCTTTTTTCTAGTACTTTCCCAGCACATGGCTAACATGGTGCCTGTACTGCGTGCTCACCAGTCTTACCATTCTCATGGTGAAGCTGGCCAACCTGGCACTGCATCGGCTTTACGATCGGGCGCAGACCATGTCCGAGGTCAATCTCAAGGGACAGTTCTTCAAGGTCACCAAGGAGACGGAGCCCCGACACGATGACGAGGGCGGAATCGAGATGAAGGTCATACGTCCGGGTGGATCACGGATATCCGTGGAGCAGGCCATCAATGAGGCCAGCGAGGAGAATAGCATCATGTCCATAGACAATGTTAACAGCATTATTGGTACAATAATCCCCAAAGATTAATCTCTTACAGACTTATGGTAAATGTTTCGTCTACTCACAGATCTCAAGGTCGATGTGCATCGCAAAAACAGTTCCGAGTCCATCGAGCTCATGTTCTATGCCCCCTCCATGCTTTCCGGCGGCAGTCAGCAGGATCAGCAATCGCTGGCCGGCTCCGCCAGCGTCAGCAAGTCTATTCGTAGCGGTGGAGGAGCTGGAGGTGGGCCTGGGGCGGCAGGAGCCACGAGTGCCGCTGCCCAGGCGGATCTCTTCAACAAGTACCTAACAGTCTACCCAGAAGTAGTAGAGGCTGCCGGCAGTAGTGCTGGCAGTGCCGATGGCGGCAGCAGTGGAGGCGACAGTCGTTCCGGACCAGTAGCAGTGGGTGTAGCAACAACTGGAGGCGTGGCACCCGTTCGCACTGGTCACCTGTCCAGAAAGTGCTCCGAAGTCTTCAGCCGCCGGCATCGAAGGCGTCTGGAGCGCCAGAGTAGTCTGGATGCGGCAGCGGCGTCGTCGGCCAATTCGGCCGGAGACCACAAGCTAATGCGCAATCAGTCGGATACGATAGCCACGATGGCGGCTCCCTCGTTCCTGCACTCGCAGCCTGGAAATAAAGCGCGTAGCAATCCCCGCCAGCACTTTATAGCCAGCGCACCCGGCACGGGGGGAGGCGATGCTGCACCGCCCTCCTCCTCTACGGGAGCCGCGGTGGTAGTGATTGCCCCTGCCGGGAATTCCTCTGCCAATCCAGGGCGATCGTCGCGCCTGCAGCGCCATCGCAGTTCAGAGACGCACGACGAGAGATTGAAGCACCAAAACCGAGGATTGGGGAGGCCGATTCTGCTGCATCCCCAGGAGATTGCGGCCAGCAGTATAGGAGCTCTGGCTGCGCTTGGCGGGGGCGGCAGGAGTGGCAGCAGCGGTGGCAACGATGTGGAAGACATGGAGCTGGGTCTGGCCAGGAATGCGGGAAGCGGAGGTGTGGCACTCCAGTCCTGGATACTTGGTATGCATAGAGTTTCTGGTTGATGGGAAAAGGAAATCGGAATAAAGATAATATTGTTACAGACTCTTCGTCGGATGTGTACCTGGAAGACGATAGCTACACCAAATCGGATCTGGGCATCGAGCAGCCGCATCAGCCGGCATCGTTCCATGGCCAGCATCATCATCATCACCATCACCACCACCACCTGCACCATCATTTGGGCGGAGCTATTATCCGCAAGGATCCCACCAGTACCATGTCTGCACTTCAGCTGGCGGGCGGAGCTCATCCATCGGCAGGTGGAGGAGGAGCAGGCGGGGGAGTAGGTGGAGCGGCAGGAGGAGGTGGCTCTGCTGCCGGAATGAAGCGACGTAGACATTCCAATGCAACCAGCTTTCACAAACAAGGTTCAAAATCAACTCTCATCGGAGGCGGAACGGCGGGGGGCTCAGCTGGAGCTGCACCAAGTGGAGGTGCTGCTGGTGGAGGCGGCAATGAGTCTGGCGGAGTTAGGCGCATCAAAAGCGCCGCCCTGGAAGTTTTATGCCCCCAGCCCTCGGTCTCCAATCTCAGCCCGCATCCGAACAGCGTGGAGGCCATTTCCGGCCAGCAGCAGATGCGGAATCCCCTGCCACCGCCCAGCAAGTGTCTGGTGAGGAATAAGCACCTGAGTCTCTATCCCGCTCATGGCTATGGAGATGGGAATCCGCCTGCAGCAGGATCAGGAGCTGCACCAGGCACGGCAGCGCCGCCGGCACCGGGAGGACCACCTGCAAGTGGTAGCACCAACAGCAGCCTGTTTTTCGGCAGTTCCAGTGCGTGTGGCTCAACCACGGCCCTCATTGAGCCGCCCGTGTATCCTATTGTGGAGCATTCCGACGAGAAGGCCGCCTACGAGGAGCCCGAGCGGTCAAGCGGTCTGGGCCAGGGCAATGCCGACGACGATGACGAGGTGGACGATGTTCCCATCCGGCGGCGGACACGGGCCCTGGGCTGCAGCCAGACGCACCACAGCGCCGAGTCGGATGTGGGCGGCATCCTAGCCGACGACGACGATGTGTTCAAGGACTTTGACGACAACATGGATTATATTTTCAACGAGTTAAAGCAGACGCACCGGCAACTGGACGAAGATCTGAGGGCCTGCGATCTGCATCAGAACCATCCCCATCACCATTCCCACCACCACTCCCACCATCTTCACAAAATGACGGAAGGAATCCCAGCTGCCTCGGAAGCAGCTGCCTCGGGCGGCCTTGAAGACGAGGACGAGGAGACGGAGGACAACAACACAGGTTCCCGATCGCCGCTGCTCAGCGATCGCAATCGCCAGCAGCCCACGCTACGGGAAATCCAGGCCGACAAGCAGCTCCGCCAGGAACTGTCCCACCACCAGCAGCAGGAGCAGCAACAACAGCAGTCCGGGGCTAATTCAGGATCCATCCAACCTCCACCACCTCCGCCGGCAGCCATTCGCAGCGAGGCAGACTCGGGGTGTCCGTCCAGCGACTGTGAACAGGTCAGTGCCAGCTCCAAGGACCAGCTTCTGGCGGGCATGGAGCCGGAACAGCAGCGCTCCCTGGCCCAGCTTGACGAGGAGCAGCCCTGCACCTCCAAGATGGCAGCCAAGAGTCTGGGAGCCATTCCCAAGGTGGTCAAGTACCGGGAAGTGGATGAGCTGAGGCGACGGCGACGCGGTGGCTCTCCGGCAGACGCCGGCGATTCCTGCGGCAACGAGTTCGCTTTGGTGAAGCAGCAGTCCAAGCTGGCCTCCCGCAACTCCTCCTCCTCGAACTCCACGCACAGTGTCAGCCTGACGGACAGCCTCACGGCGGACATCCACAAGATGCTCTGGCTGATGCACGGCGGAGCTGTAGACGAGCGCGGCAGACCCATTGCTGGGATTTCCGCGGATGGCACACCTATTCCGGCAAGCAGCAGTCTGGTGCCCCCCAACATGTCCAGTGCTCACTTCCAGTTCTACCAGGACGCCATCCAGGCGCTGCAAGGTGCTCATTTCACGGCTGGCGGCCTCAGTGTGGAGCACATGAACAACATCGAGCGAGCCTTGGCCCGGGACAAGCTGCGGCTAGACGCCAAGCTCATGTGCGAGCAACTGGCGGCGGCGGCGGAGGCCAGCTCCGGGAATCGAGGAGGAAGTGCCAATACCCCGCTGCAGACTCAGCAGCAGGTGGGCATGCTGATGGGTGGCTCCCGGGCTGCCTTCTCGGTCCACGGTCTGCTCAACCAAATACGCAGCGAGCGGCAGGTGGCTCGCAGCCAGCTAGATGCACTGCAACTGAGAGTGGCGGCCGCGGCAGTGGCCAATGCCAGTGAGGCGGACTCCGGGTCGGCGTCGGGGCTGGGCTTGGGAGGGGTTGTCGGCGGCGGGGCCTCCAGTGGTGGAGGCGGCGGCGGTGGCGGAGTTCTCAGTGCCCTGGGCCTGGCCAATCACCCGAGCAACCAGATCAGCCAAATCAGCCAGATTACCCAAATGAGCCAGCCCATGCTGAATGTGGACGGACACTTTGCTCCGTACTGCGACTACTGGAGGCCAGCTTGCCTACTGTCGGCGGCGGAGAAGCCGGCGGCACCCAAGAGCTTCTACAAGTACAGATTCAAGTGGTGCGGGCAGGAGCACGAGTTCAAGATCGCCATGGACCGGCTGGAGCTGTTGGCCCTGTTCGACAGGGATCTGCACTGGATGCATGTGCTCCTGGCCAGTCTGCTGTGCACTCTGGTGGCTTGTCTGGGAGCGGCGATCTTGCAGCACGACTACTACAAGGATCTGTGCGCCCTACTATTTTGCGCAGTCATTGCTGGAGCCCAGTACTCGCTGGTTAAGAGTGTCCAGCCGGATGCAGCGTCTCCAGTTCATGGTTTCAACAAGACGGTAGCCTATTCCCGGGCCATTTACTTTTGTTTGGGTGGCGGCCTTCTGCTGCTCCTCAAGCGCTTGGACACGGACTACGATCAACGTCCGCCAGACCCCGTGGTGTTCTTCGGGATGCGCTATTCCCCGGCTGATGTGGTGGCCCTACTCCTGCAGGCTCTCTACGTTCTGCTGCTCTGCTTTCCCGTCATCTTCTCGGTTGGATTGTGTCCGCAGATCAACACGTTTCTGATGTACCTGCTTGAGCAGATCGATATGCATGTTTTTGGAGGCAATGCGGCCAGCAGCTTGTTGGGTAAGTCAACGCTCCCCTCCTTTTGAACAGACTTTATCCTTTGGTTGTCCTTTTTAGGGTCTTTCCTCTGCGTCGTGCGTTCGGTGCTGGCCGTGATGCTTCTTTACGGACCTCTTTACGGAGCTCTGGACGAACAGCGCGGCACTCAGTACATTCTGTTCTCCATTTTCTGCGCCATGCTGGTGCCCCTGGGATACCATCTGTCCCGGTGTGCCAGCGACTTTAGCCACCTTTGGCGGCTGATCAAGACGTGCATAGTAAGCACCTATCGCGATGACGAGGAGGAGGAGCTCAGCCATGTGGCGGCTGCGGCGGGACCTGCCGTTCAGCTGGCCACCAGTACACCAAAGCAGAGAAGGGTCACTGTCCAGAAGGCGGAGCAAGAACAGATCGAGCTCAGCTCGTTGGAGAAGCTTGCCATCGAGGAGCAGCCAGAGCAGACGGAGGACACCCTGGAACTCGAGCAGGACCAGGTGCTGGAACAGAAACCGCACAGCAAATCAAAGGCCTCGTCGTTGGGCAGCAGCCAGCAAACTCTGGCTAAGACGATCAACAGCAGCAAGAGAGCCATTACCGCTTCGAGCTCGTTTGCCTCGATTGGAGGAGCAGGCGGCGAGGTAAATGGCGAGCGGGCAGCGGCAGGAGGAGCACCCGGAGATGTGTCAGCGGAAGGAGAAGAGCATCCGGCAGTGGAGGAGACCAGCAAACGGGAACTCGCCGAGGTCTACGACTTGGCAGCCAAGGAAGCCGAGGAAGCGGAGGCGGAAGACAAGATCTCTAGCTCATCGGCCACGAATCCCGGGGATATATCCACGCTGACAGCCGGAGCAGGCACAGTTACCACAGATGCCACACCAGCATGCCTGGATCCGGATCCGGACGTGGAAGGAGAGGCTACCGGAGCAGACGAGAAGCATCAACCAGGACAGACGGCAGCGACAGGAACCGGCAACGGAACCACAGAGCCCAGCGAAAACACCAACAGCAACGGAGGCAATGCTGGAGCCGGTGGTGGCAATGCCAACGCCGCTACCACTGGCAACGATCTACCAGATCCCTTGCCCCGGAAACTCCAGGCCACCGTGACCACGCGGCTGAAAAACGACCTCGTTGTGATGACCCTGCTGGCCGTCAGTGTTCTGGGACTCCATTGCAGCACGGTGTTTACGGCGCTCCAGCCGGATCTCAACGTGGTGCTCTATTGCTTCATCGGAGTGCTGGGCCTGCTCCTGCACTACGCCGTTCCTCAGATGCGGAAGCACATGCCCTGGCTATGCTTTGCCCGTCCCCTGCTCCGGCAACGGGAGTTCGGGCAGTACGAGGTCCAGACTGCTCCGCAGATCATGTGGTTCGAGAAGCTCTACATTTACCTCAGTGTCCTGGAGCGGAATGTCCTGTTCCCGCTGCTGGCCATCTCCTCGCTGACGGCGGACTCGCAGCTGATTGTGGGCAAGTTTGGTCTGCCCTGGGGCACCCTCATCGTAGCCATTTGTGCCCTCAAATGTGAGTAGTACACATACATATATGCATCTCTTTTGTTTTCGTGCTTATCCCCTGATATCTTACAGTTGTGAGGAACGCCTACTCGGATCCCACGAACCAGTACCTGATAATCATCTTCACCGTGCTCCTGTTCCGCATTGACTTTTCCATGGCCACGGAGACCTTCATCATTGACTACTTTTTCGTCTCTCTAGCCTTTCGCAAGTGCTGTGACTTTTTATTAAAGGTAAACGATCCTTTAACGATCCTTTTTTTGATCCCAATAATGCTAAACACTTCTTTCGCAGCTTCAATTTATTGTAACCTACATCGCCCCCTGGCAGATCACCTGGGGCTCCGCTTTCCATGCCTTCGCCCAGCCATTCAGTGTGCCCCACTCGGCCATGCTGTTCCTACAGGCTGGCATATCCGCCCTGCTTTCCACGCCGCTTAATCCCTTCCTCGGCAGCGCCATATTCCTCACCTCATACGTGCGTCCCATTAAGTTCTGGGAGCGGGACTACAACACCCGCCGCATAGATCACTCCAACACGCGGCTCAGTTCCCAGTTGGAGCGGGACCTGGGTGCGGATGACAACAATCTGAATAGCATTTTCTACGAGCACCTCACCCGATCCCTGCAGCATTCCCTGTGCGGCGACCTCCTGATGGGGCGCTGGGGCAATGTTAACCAGGGCGATTGCTTTGGTAGGTTTATCGGGACTAACAGATCCAATTCGTACTATAACTTTCCGATCCGATCCTTCAGTGCTCGCCTCCGATGATCTCAACTGTTTGGTGCACATCATAGAACTGGGCAATGGCCTGTGCACTTTCCAGATGCGCGGCCTCGAGTTCCGCGGCACCTACTGCCAGCAGCGCGAGGTGGAAGCCATCACCGAGGATGTGGAGGACAACGACGGCTGCTGCTGTTGTGATCCTGGCCATTTGCCACGTCTGCTTAGCGCCAACGCCATGTTCTCCACCCGATGGCTGGCTTGGCAGGTGGTGGCCGCCCAGTACGTCATCGAGGGCTACTCCATATCGGACAACCTGGCCAGTGCCACCCTTCAGGTCTTCGAGTACCGCAAAGTCCTCATTACCTACTACATCAAGGTGAGAGAGAGTGCCAGGTTTCCATGACCGAATAGTCTCCATTTCTAAAATAATACTCTTTTAGAGCATCATCTACTACGTTGTGAAGAATCCCAAGCTGGAGCAGTGGCTGTCTTCGGGTCCCATCCAGGAAGCCCTGCAGCACACCCTTGGCAGGCAGTTTGTTGACCTGGATCCCATCTTCAACTTCAATCTGGACGAGGACTTTGACTTCCGAGCCGTGGGCATAACGCGTTCCAGTTTCTGCTACGTCTACCTCAAGTGGATCAACTACTGTGTGGACATGCGTCGGGACGTAGCAGGAGCTGCGGTTCCCCAAGCAGGAACTCAGAGTGGTGCCTCCTCGGCTCCGGCCACAGTGGCAACGACAGCACCGCCTCCTCCAGTGACACCAGCCCACAATGATTCCAAGAGCACACCGAATCTATCGGCCCATGGCAGCTCGTCGGGTCAGACAGCAGGTCAGTCCAAGTCCCAGTCGCAACAGCAACTGCGGAGACCTCAGAAGGCCATGAACCAGGAGGGATCCAGCGTTGGCGGCGTAGCAGGAGGCAGCAGCGGCGGGGCTGGCGTGGGCAGCAGTGGAGGAGCAACCAACGTGGGAGGCGCTGCGGGTGCTAATTCCGGAGGCGGAGATGTCCAAATGAGCAGTTCCCACAGCTTTGCCAATATCTCGCGTCAAACCTCGGAGAGTGCACCCGGCCTGGGTGGCTATGTGGCCTACATGGACCAGAATGTGTTTGTGAAGCTGGCCAAGAGCAGCACCACCACCACCGCCAACTCGACTGGAGCTGGGGCAGCATCCGGCATTAATCGCCAGAGGGAGAACCTCCAGGAGAAGCCCACACTTCGCCTGAAACTGGCCAGCGTGGGCAAGGATGCTCCACTGGTCTCGCTCTGTCTTGCCCTGGCTCTCCTGGCCAGGCGTTCCCTGGCCACCGCCTCGCACAGTTCCCTCACCGGAGTAGAGTTCTTCCTGCATGGACTGCATGCCCTTTTCAAGGGTGACTTCCGGATCACCTCTCCTCGTGACGAATGGGTCTTTGCGGACATGGAACTACTTCACTCGGTGGTGGCGCCGGCTGTCAAGATGGCCCTCAAGTTGCAGCAGGATCACATAACCAATCCAGATGAGTTCCTTGATCCGCATGCCTTGTACGACGCCATTGATAACTGTTCCAAAGAGCTGGTTATTTCCCACGAAGCGGATCCGGTGTGGCGCAGTGCCGTGCTGCGGGGAGCACCCAATCTGCTTGCCCTGCGCCACGTCATGGAAGACGGGTCGGACGAGTACCGCATCATCCGGCTGACCAAGCGCTTCCTCAGCTTCCGGGTGATCAAGCTGAACCGGGAATGTGTCCGTGGCCTGTGGGCAGGACAGCAGCAGGAGCTGATCTATCTGCGAAACCGGAACCCGGAACGAGGCAGCATCCAGAACGCCAAGCAGGCCCTGCGAAACATCATCAACTCCAGCTGCGATCAGCCGATCGGTTATCCCATTTATGTGTCCCCCTTGACCACCTCCTATGCGGACACCAATGCTCAGCTGTGCCAGGTGATCGGTGGGGCAATCACTCTGGACACCATCAGAAACACGGTGCTCGGTTGGTGGCACCGCATCCGGGAGCGCTGTCGCCAAGGTTGCAGCTCCGGCTCGGCGCTGGAACATCAGCCGGGACTGGGTCCGGTGCAGCTGGGTGCCTGTAACTTTGGCAGTGGTGGCAGCGTCGTAGGCGCTGGATCCACGGCCACCGCAGTAGGTGCCTCGGCTGGATCGGGCCTGGGCGTGGCGGCAGCTCCGGGAACGGCCAGCAGCACAGGCGGCGAGTCCGGTGACCTGGCTCCGGTCTTTATATCAGCTCCACTATACAACACCCTTACCGTAAACAGTTACTACAGCGTCCGCTCTGGCAATGTGCCCGGCGGAGCCATTCCGGCCAATCTAGGCGGTAACTATGTGAGCGACAGCCTGGCTGTGGTCCGAGGCGGCTTGGCCGTGATGCCAGTGAAGCCCACGTCCACGACGTTGATTGCCGGACTGCTAAACCGAGAGCGGGATCAGGAATCTTCTTCCATCTCGGGAATCTCGGCAGCAGGAGCAGCCAGCGGAGCAGGTGTGGGCATGGGCGTTGCAGGAGGAGTTGGTCCAACCAGGGCCACCAGCAGCAGCGGAGTGCGAAGCCGAAGCCAGCAGGTGCAGCTCGGGCAGTTGGGTAGCAATCGAGGCCGAGATCACGAGCGGAGAGCCACTCTGCCAATAGCCAGCGGAGGAGCTGGTGCTGATGCTGGAAAGGAGCTCGTGGCACCTCAATCCCAGGCCGAAAACGAGCCCAGTCCGCGCAGCAATAAGCTATCCAGCTCTTCCGGTAGCCTGGGCCTTGGCATCGGAGTCAGTATTGGCAACATCATTACCACACCGGGCGACTATCCACGAAAGACCAAGGGACCGATTTGTCTGACCACCGAGGCGGGAATCAGCATAGGAGCGCCACCAGCCACTGGATCTGGAGCCGGAACTAGCAGTGTTAGCAGAAAGCCGCGCATCGAAATCCTAAAGAAGGTCATCATAGTGGACGATACAGGGGTAAGTGTAGGCACAATAGCGACTGTCCATTATCTAATGATCTCTTCTTTGATGCTTTACAGATCTACGACTGCCTGGACATCATCGATGCCGTTGTCTGGCCCAGCGAAAGGATGCGCAACAATGGCGGACGCTTGTCCTGGAAGGACTGGGAGCCAAGTGCCGGCATGGTGGGTAACGTGGTCCACTGCTGGACGCCCAATCACAAAGACAAGCGCTTCCGTTCACACATCAATCGCTGTGTCTACCTCGTCGAGATCGGCGACCACTATGTGCCCGTCGAGGAGCTAGGCCTGCGGGAGTACAACCAGATCATGGGCAGCAACGAGGACTTGGCCAACGCGCGACTCAGCAGCATCCAGCGAAACTTCCACGAGTACAACAAGGCGCTGAATCTGGGTGAGACCACTAAGCCCCATCACCATAAGGCCAAGATCCGGGCTGTGAGTAGCAGCAGTTCCGAGGAAGAGGACAAGGATGGCGTGGATGCCCAGCGTAGCCTTTCACTCCCGCCCCTGGGCCTGATGAACTTTAACACTCTGGTAAGCATGTGGAAGGTGATAGCCGACAAAAACAAGCGGGGTTATGGCGGTGGTGAGTTCAACGAGCTGGCGCCGGAGCTGCTCCAGAAGCTGGACGAGGCGGCAACGGCACAGATTCAGGCTAATGCGAAGGAGGCCGAGGCTGCCAAAGAGGCGGAGGCTGCCAAAGAGGCCGCAGCTGCCAACGAGGCAGATGTTAAGGATAATGAGCCAGAAAAGGAGGAGGAACCGAAACAGGAGGAGGAAGAGAAACAGGAAACCATTCAGGATGCAGAAACGGGTGAAGAAAAAGAAACTGAAACAGAAACGGAAACAGAAACAGAGAGCAAAGCTGTAACTGAAGACTTGGATGAGGAAGTGTTAGAATCGGTGACACTTACCAGTCCCGAGGAGCAGCCCGTCACGCCTCCGCCTAGTCCGGTAGCTTTAGAGCACAGTACCACCTCGAATTCGAGCACTAGCTCGCCATCCTTGAGCCAGGAAGAACAACAGGCGGAGAATGACGAAGGAAAGGAGCCCGAACCGAAGCCAGAAACGGAAGATGAAGCTCCGAAAGACGAAGACATCGAGACTGGGACAACAGTTTAAGGATCCCCGATCCTGGATCACGGATATGGATTTGCATTTTTTCGTGTTTGCCAAGCAGACGCCAACTCTTAGCTTTTGGCACACCCAGCAGAAGGACACCACCTTGTTTATACATATCAGCAAAGGGCAGAAATGATGGAGGAGGAGGACTCTGCTCCGGGCTTCCCGACTACAGGATGCATTGGGTGTCCTTTTGCACAGCTAGGTGGGTGAATTGGCCAAAGGACAAAAAAAACAAGAAACAACCACAACAAACAACAAACAACAAATAAGAACACTTCCAAGAAATCAAAGTAATGTTTATAAAACGACTGCGTTTAGAGTATATGCTTAGGAAATAGGAGAAACTAAAAACTAAAGTAATTCAAAAGGTTATAGATCTTACTCAATATATAGGACAAAAAGAGCGCAAATGGAGAGCAGGTTAAGGAGTATATATTGTATCTAAAAAAAAAAAAAACAAAACAAAGTAAAAACTAATTGTTGTAACTTGCGAAAAAAATGTGTAAAATACGAAATGGAAAACCAAAATGCTTCTCAACATTACCTATTTTGTTCTTTTTCCTCTTGCTAGCCAATACAGAAATATTAAGCGAACCTAAACAAAGAATTTATATAACTCTATATATTATATATTTAAATATATATATATAAATGTGTAAACATAATAATAAACTTAAAGTTAGTTTAACCTTTAAAGTTAACGAACCCGTACATACCAAAATTGATTGTTAAAGCAAGCCCCAAACAAAGCCCTGAAAATCCAGCATAATTAATTAAACTACCTAAGGATAAGTGGACCTCGGACAGGATTCAAGTTACAAATTACTAAGATATTATAAAAGCAACACACACACACACAAACACAAACACACACACACCATATACACACTCATAAACAGACAAAAATTCCTAGGTGTAAGCGAAGTGTAGGTACGGCAAAGGAGTAGGACGACGGTGCAAGGATGCAAGGATGCAGACGCTGTTGCGGATGAGGAAAACGACGATATGTAAAGCTCTCACGTTGCCTTAATAAATTAGACTGATTTTTTCTACACACAACACACACTCACACACAACATGATACACTGAACAAAAAACAATTTATAAACACAAACTAATCGCTAGCAGCGATACTTGAACTTCAAACTCGATGATTAACAAATTTAACAAAGTACATTTAAAGTTTAATTAGCTAATGGAAGGCGGTAATAACGAAATATACTTAGTCTAGTGTATATACCTATATAATGTAACTATATATATTGTATAACCATATCCGTGGAGGAGCTGAAACCGACGGAATTCCCGACCCAAGACCCAGACATTTATCGTGTATATAGCGAATCTGAATCCAGAACCGAATCGTATTTAACAAAAGCGAAAACAAATTCACTTCTTTATAGCCGCATTGCCCAAGCCCAACCAAACCTAAACCCAATTAGCCAAATCTCTCACAAACAACAAAACGAACATTTGAAGGGAGAAACAAACATTACAAAACTAAAGCATATATATATTGATTATTTCTATGTACATATACGGATTGTATTAAACAATTATCGAAACAAAAAACTTAGCTGTTAAACAAAAAACAAAAATTGAAAACAATTTTTATTCCCCTCACTCCACTCCAATACATTTTTTTTAGTTCCATTTAAAACAAATTTCATATTTATATTATACATAAAAAATTATATATATACATATTATATATATATATATATATATATCAATTAAATAAATAATAAATGAAACTTGTTATACAAAATCAAGGATTCTTTTTATCTAACGGGGGCCAAATGGGACTCAGTTCGCTCAGAGCCACGTCGTAGAGCAAGTTCTGGTACTCCTCCAGCAGGACTAAAAAGAGGAGTTTCATTGGGATTAGACGATTCTTGGGGAGAACTATGGATAACTTACAGTGGGGATCGTTTTGCCACTCATCCTCCAGCTCCTGGCGATTGTGAATGTGCTTCGTGATCAAGGCCCGCTTGAAGCGCATTACCTTGTCGTTCATGCTCGACCAGCTCTTGATCAGGGAGGCGGGCGTGGACTTCAGCTTGCCCTTGAATTCGGCCAGGCGAGGGCACACCTTGCCGTCCAGGAGGAACATACCGAAGTAGCTGTGGAGAAAAAGGAAACCAGGGAATTAGGAAACATAATATCCTATTAATGTAACCCAAAAACTCACCAGCAGGCCTTCTCGCTAACTGGCATCTCCACCTCGCCAAGCGGCAAGTCCCAGCCAGCTCGTCCAAATGTGGCATCAACATAGCAGTATATTCGTCCATTTGCCTCATCATACCTGGGAGCCGGATCCTCGCGCACTTCCCGGATATTGCAGAGCAGCGGGACGTACAGGAGCAGCCACTCCGGTTCGATGGCAGTGATGCCGCGTATAAACATCTTGGTCGAATCGCCATTCTGCAGCTCGTACGCCTCCTGGTAGATCACCCATTCGGGGCACTTCTGGCGAAGCACGGATGAGACGTGCAGGAAGGCAGGCTCCTCCATGTCGGCACAATGGTAGGCGTACTTGAGGCGTCGCCGCTCGTCCTTATCGGCAATCTCAGCCAGCGCTACTTTCTTGGCTACACGATCTCCCATGCCGGCAAGCAGGATTTGGCGCAGAAAGCGAGCCTGGGCATCTGTGGGAGGCTTCATTTCCGGATCAACGCCCAGATTGACGTCGCTCACATTCAGGTTGATCTCGTTAGTCAGCTGGACACGGAGTTTGCGTACCTCACTGACGGCCTTTGGCCGCAGGCCATTGGTTGCACAGAATTCCGGCAAACGACCCTGAGATCCAGCATATTCCGCTGCTCCCACGGCACGGAGGAGAACCATGGGATCCCCAAGTAGCTGATAGTTTCCGGAGGAGGCCCAGGTCTGGCGTTTCTGGTGAAAGCGGTTGGCTCCGGGTGCCACGTCCTCGTCTCGCTGGACACCCGTCTCAATGAGTACCTCCTGGACAGACAAGGCGGCCACCAAGCACACCGTGTAGGGCAACAGATTCTGCTGGTGCGACAGGGCGAGCATTTTGCCAAACCGCGGTGCCACGGGGAAACGGGAGATGACCTTACCCAAACGGGTCACCTCCGGCGGAAGATCCTTTTTAGAATCGCTGGAGTTCGACGGCGCCGCCTCCAGGGCACCCAGCACTGTGAGCCTTTGCTCGGCCGCTTCCAGCTGAACCTGATCCGGTGGCGAGGGAAAGGGAAAGTGCACAACGCGATCGATGCCCATGCAGCGCATCTGGAGCATTAGATCATCAACGGGCTTCTGCTGGATATCCGGCTGGGAGAAGGCCTCAAAGCTGTCATTGTAAACGGCGCTGGAGTACAAACGATAGCAGTGTCCGGCGCTGATACGACCAGCTCTGCCAGCTCGCTGATCCGCCGAAGCTTTGGAGGTGTAGGTGACCACAAAGGCACTCACACCGGTCAGTTTGTCGTAAAGACGTGTCTTCTGGCGGCCGCAGTCCACAACATACTTGATGTGCGGAATGGTCAGCGAGGTCTCGGCCACATTGGTGCTCACCACGCAAAGGCGGCAGCCCTCGGGAACGGGCTGGAAAATGCGGTTCTGTTTCTCCGACGAAAGCAGAGAATAAAGTGGCAAAACCCACAATGGTTGCCGTTGTCCGGAGCCATTCAGGTTGGTTTCTCCATCTACATTCAAATCTTCATCCTCTTCATCGTCCAGCACCAGCTCCTTGTCCTCGTCCTCCTGTTCATGCATATCCGCTTCGGTATCATCGCCAGGTAACTTGTAGTCGTCCAGGTTAATCTTGGGCAGGGATATCTGCGACAGAAACTTCTTTTTCGTCTTGCGTATATTGCGGATAGTTCGCTTCATGTCAAACTCCTGTTCCTTGGGGTCCTCCGTCAGCTCCTCAGCCTTTGCTTCTTTCTTTTCTTCCTCTGCCTCTACCGGCTTTTCATCCTGTCCTGGGCGATATGGAAAAGTACGACGTAGTTTCCTAACCAGCTGGTTGACCTCCTGCTGGCCAGTCACAAATATGAGAATGCCTCCTTCCGGCAACTGGTTGTGTATCTTCAGAGTCTTCCGGTAGGCCTCGGCCACGTAATCGTCCGGCGTGCGTTTCTGGAAGTGAATGGTCACCGGGAACTGACGGGCCTCCACCTTCAACAAGGGCGGCGGAACCTTAAACAGACGCTCGTTTTCCGTAAAATCGCTGACCCTCAGCGTGGCGGACATAATGATGAGCTTAAGGGGCTGACCCCGTTTGTGCCGCAATGGAACAATCCGCGACAAAAGGCCCACGAGGATGTCGGTGTAAACACTGCGCTCGTGCGCCTCGTCCAGGATTATTACCGCATATTTACTTAGCAGGAAGTCTGTCTCAATCTCTTTCAACAGGACACCGTCTGTCATGAACTTGATCTTGGTGGCCGGTGTGACGTTTCCCTCAAAGCGGATCAAGTAGGAGACCTCGCTCTCCGGCAGATTCATCTCGTGGGCCACTCGCTTCGACATGGCAATGGCGGCCACCCGGCGTGGCTCCGTCACTCCGATCAACTTGTGCTGGGCATAGCCGGCTTCGTAGAGGAACTGCGGAAGCTGGGTGGTTTTGCCAGAGCCCGTTTCACCAGCCACAATTACAATGGGATTCTCGTTGATGGTCTCCATAACCTGTTGCTCCTCGGCTAGGATAGGCAGCCGAAGACGGGCCTCCTGGACCTCAGGCGAACGATGGACAGGGACATATACCGTTTGGTGGGTGTAAGCCGGTGGAGGAGCCTCAGCTTTTGGATTCTCCTTCACCGGTTTGGCTGGCACTTTTGATGGAGCGAGCTGAACAGGAACAGGAATAGGAGCAGGAGTGGGAGGCGCCGGAGGACTGGACTCGTCGTCCTCATCACTGGATGTAGAGTCAACACTATCGTCCTCTTCTTCCTCTAAACTTACTATATTTGGGTTTCGACGCTTGGCCTCCAGTTCGTCTTCCTCCTCTTCAAGGAGATTCCGCTTTGAGCCTTTAATGGCATTAACTCGCCGGCTGCCAGTGGCATTCTCTGCCTGCACTTGGGCCTGTCGTTCCTTCTTCTTGGCCAAGTACTCGTCCAAAGTAGGAAGTCGCTTCAGACCCACTGTTTGCACTTGACTGATGGATGTGTACTGTTGGAGCTCCGCCTCGGGGATTTGCACAGCGGCTAGGTCGCCCAAGAGTTGCGCACGCTGAAAGAATATGAAACCAATATCAAAATAAAGAAATCAACGATCCCCTAAAGAAATACTTACGCCCTCCTTTTTCTTCTTTCTGTCAACAATTGTCTGCAGGTGTTTCCGTTGTTTCTTGGTGAGAATCTTCACGTGTTGTTGTTTGTCCACCTTGATTTTGGTTGCTCGCTTCTGGGACGGTAGTACCAAAGCATTGGCCTCATCGTAGCCTGCTTTGCTACCTCCAGCCACTGCATCTACATCGATTTGGATCTGTAAAGATGGGCCGACGATTGGTCTCCATCCGCATATTTGAATCGCTAAAAAAAACTCACGTTCTTGACCGCCGAATTGTCAACAATAGTCTCGGGGTTCTGCCGCGCCTTAGCATTGTGCACTTTTTTGCCCATTGTTTCTGTTTATTCCATCGACTCTTCACTCATGAAACGCACAAACCAAAATACACAACACACGTGCACTTTTATCAAAACATTCGTAAAATCGATCACTTTCGGAGCAATCGATTTGCTGTCGCGCGAACCGGTAAGAAATAAATCGCCTCACCACTGATACGGCTGTATTAGTGACGACACTCAACAGCTGATTAGAACTCGACTTATATATCGATATGTAAAAATACCAGATCGATCATTTTCGGAGCAATCGACTTACTCTCACGCGAACCGGTAATAAATAAATCGGCCTAACAAACTTAGTGATGACACTCAACAGCTGATTAGAATTCGACTTATATATCGATATGTAAAAAAATACCAAACCGTGTGATACTGCTTCGATTCACAGAGAGCTTCCATCCCTGGCGGCTAGCATTATTATTTATTTCGCCAAATAGTCGAATAATCAGTTAATTTAAGTTTAAAAAGATATTTAGCAGAGATGGACCGGCCACAGAAAATGCCCAAGGTGGCTAAGGTAAGTTTGGACCGCATCCGGATCCATTCCCAACGAATAATCACTGATTTCGTCATGTGGATTTCAGGTGAAAAACAAAGCGCCTGCAGAGGTGCAGATTACGGCGGAGCAGCTGCTCCGTGAGGCCAAGGAGCGAGACTTGGAGATTCTGCCACCGCCGCCCAAACAAAAGATCTCCGATCCCGCCGAGCTAGCCGACTACCAACAGAGAAAGCGCAAAACTTTCGAGGACAATCTTCGCAAGAACCGCATGGTGGTCAGCCACTGGATCAAATACGCCCAATGGGAGGAGCAGCAGCAGGAGATCCAGCGGGCGCGTTCCATTTGGGAGCGGGCCCTGGACAACGAGCACCGGAACGTAACCCTCTGGCTGAAATACGCCGAGATGGAAATGAAGAACAAACAGGTCAACCATGCCCGCAATCTCTGGGATCGGGCTGTGACCATCATGCCGAGAGTCAATCAGTTCTGGTACAAGTACACCTACATGGAGGAGATGCTGGAGAACGTGGCCGGGGCAAGGCATGTTTTCGAGCGCTGGATGGAGTGGCAGCCGGAGGAGCAAGCCTGGCAGACATACGTCAACTTCGAGCTGCGCTACAAAGAGATTGATCGGGCCCGCGAGGTCTACGAGCGATTCGTCTATGTGCATCCCGATGTCAAGAACTGGATCAAGTTCGCCCGCTTCGAGGAATCCCACAGCTTCATTCACGGCTCCCGGCGTGTCTACGAGCGGGCTATTGAGTTCTTCGGAGACGAGTACATCGATGAGCGTCTGTTCGTCGCTTTTGCCCGCTTCGAAGAGGGTCAAAAAGAGCACGACCGGGCGCGCATCATATACAAGTACGCACTGGACCATTTGCCCAAGGAGCGCACGCAGGATCTGTTCAAGGCCTACACCATACACGAGAAAAAGTACGGCGATCGTGCCGGCATCGAGGATGTGATTGTGTCCAAGAGGAAATACCAGTACGAACAGGAAGTCGCCGCCAATCCTACCAACTACGACGCCTGGTTTGATTATCTGCGGCTCATCGAAACCGAAGGCGACCTAGACCAGATCCGGGAAACATACGAGCGCGCCATTTCCAATGTTCCGCCGGCCAACGAGAAGAACTTCTGGCGCCGCTACATCTACCTGTGGATTAACTACGCTCTGTACGAGGAACTGGAGGCGGAGGACCCGGAGCGCACGCGTCAGATTTACAAGACCTGCCTGGAACTGATACCGCACAAGCAGTTCACCTTCAGTAAAATGTGGCTGCTCTACGCCCAGTTCGAGATCCGCTGCAAGGAGCTGCAGCGTGCCAGGAAGGCACTGGGCCTGGCCATTGGTACGTGCCCGCGGGACAAGCTCTTCCGCGGCTACATCGACTTGGAGATCCAGTTGCGTGAGTTCGAGCGCTGCCGGCTGCTGTACGAGAAGTTCCTGGAGTTTGGTCCGGAGAACTGTGTCACCTGGATGAAATTCGCCGAGCTGGAGAATCTTCTGGGCGACACCGAGCGGGCACGGGCCATTTTCGAGCTGGCAGTGCAGCAGCCGCGCCTGGACATGCCGGAGCTGCTGTGGAAGGCCTACATTGACTTCGAGGTGGCCCTCGGCGAAACAGAGCTGGCTCGCCAGCTGTACGAGCGCCTGCTGGAGCGCACACAGCACGTGAAGGTGTGGATGTCGTTTGCCAAGTTCGAGATGGGACTGACTCATGGGGACGGCAGCGGCCCGGATGCGGAGATGAACGTCCGACTGGCCAGGCGCATCTACGAACGGGCGAATGAAATGTTGCGCCAGCTGGGCGACAAGGAGTCGCGAGTTCTGCTACTGGAGGCGTGGCGGGACTTTGAACGA
Source organism: Drosophila vallismaia (assembly GCA_035047325.1). Lineage (NCBI taxonomy): Eukaryota > Metazoa > Arthropoda > Insecta > Diptera > Drosophilidae > Drosophila > Drosophila vallismaia. Next base: position 3,941,827 of record JAWNPU010000025.1, on the reverse strand, counting down.
GATGGAGGCGATGGGCAAGCACTGCAAAAGGTCCTGGACAAGATGCCGCGCCGCATTAAGAAGCGTCAAAAGATTGTCTCGGACGACGGCGTCGAAGAAGGCTGGGAGGAGGTCTTCGACTACATATTCCCCGAGGATGAAATGGCCCGGCCTAATCTCAAACTGCTGGCCGCCGCCAAGATGTGGAAAAAGCAAAAAGATGTCACCGAAGACGACGCACCGGTTCCAGCTTCCGTTTCCGGGACAGACGATAGTTGAACCGATTCCATTACTCGATTAAATTGTGTTTTTTTTCTAAGTGTGAATTAAGGACCGTCTGCCTATGTAATTTTGTAATAAAAATAATCACTCCTTATACATGAAACCTCGTTTTTATTTGCCAAGAACCTTATTTTGCCCTCAGAAGGAGCGTAAAGGCGGAGTAGGTGAATTTCATGACCTGGTAAGCAGTTGATCTCACAGCTAACGATTAATTAAAAGAGCTACAGACTTACCTGCTCAAAGGTTTCCAATGTCAGGGGAATGTAGCTTCCAGCATAGATCGGAGATGGCTTCTGGGTTCTGACCAAGGTGAAGACGAGATTCCGCTTGAATGTCGTCTGCTGGTCCACCCAGTTGCAGGCATAGAATCCGTCGCAAAGGGCATCGCTCTGGGTTTGCATCTTCTCGCCAAAGTAGCAAATAATAAACACCTCCAGGGTGACGGCCACAAAGAACACAATCGATAGGATCATGGCGGACAGATCGTTGTCGTCCACCACATAAAGGAAATGCATCGCCACGGTGCACTGAACGGAGGCGGAGCCGACAAACTGGGCCATGCAGGCCACCGACAGAATGCGCTGGATGATTTTCTTCAATTGGTGGACCATCGTCAGATCCCGGATGCAATCGAGCAGCTCGTCGTGCGGGGATCGGTCACTTTTCCCGTAACCAATACGCCGCACCCGAATCTCCAGAGCGTGCATGTGGCCAGTGAGCAGGCAGAGGTAGGCCGGAGGATACGAGTCATTGGCACAGTTCTGGACCGCCTGGACAATCAAACCGAAGAGCTGGTAAATATAACAGATGAGATAGGCTCGCCAGGAGTTCTCCCAATCGACACCAAACCAAGCGGGATAGAGGAGCTGCCGCTTCGAGGAAATGGCCACTCGGATGCAGCTGAGGATTGTGCCAAAGGTGAAGATCCGGACAAAGTACTGAAAGCCCTTCTGGGCAGTCTTTGTGGCCTGCTGCAGTACAGCCAACTCCTCCGGATGGTTGATGTCTCGGGCACGCTCGTCCAAGTGCTTCAGCAGGGAGCGAATCTCGTAGAGCTGCTTCCTCACCAGAAACACATTGAGGAACTTCAAGTTGGCCACAACGTCCGTAATGGCGATGGTCAGGTTCTCGCACATGTTCTGCAAGTTGTGGGTGAAGAACAGCCGAGCCAGGAGGCTCAAGGGAAACAGGATTGTCACCGAGAAGTTAAGGATCAAGGAATAGACGAGATACCAGAACCGAGAGATGCCGTTGGGTCGCATCAACCCGGTTAGCTCCCAGACTCGCCAGTGGTAGCGCACGGCCCGATGGGTATCCAGCTCCATGATCCTCTCTTGGACGTCACCAGTGCCAGCGACCTTTTATAGGACTTGCCATAATTATGATTGGCTCCTATTACCTGGGTTAGTTGACAAAACTTTTGGCTAATAACCTGGGAACACGGCCAGGATAATCAGATACGAGTAGATAATCATTCCCAGTTAAAAGTTTTCCTTTGAATTCTTGTTTTGTAATCATCTCTTTATTCTGCGGAATTATCATTGGATGGATGGACTGGGAACGGGGTGATAAATATGTATAATAGGGTGGGTCGGTGTGGGTATGTAATGAGTCTAGGTGGGATGGTGGGAATGGTGGAACCCTAGCAGCACCTGACAAGTAGGATCAAGTGCCGAAGGACTCTAATATTTGGCTAGCTCTACACTTAAATGGAGTCGTAATTTGTTCTTGATGGTAATTTGTGCTACTCGTTAAGGACTTGGGCTTGTACTCCGATTCATAGATTAATAATAGCTTAAATATTAGTGATCTATTAGGCTAGTTCTTAAATGGGTAATGTTTTTATTCACGTTTTTGGCTACTCTTCAGTTACTTGTCAGGTGACTCGCAGGATCATCTTTTTTAGGGACAAGTGAGGGATTGGGAAAAAGAAAAACAAATCCGTAGATGCACACACCGTCCATCGAGAACACGTTCACAGAGTGGTCTTAATTTGTAATTTTTAAGAATTAATTTAAAAATACAATCAAGTTTTTGCTATCAAAAGCTCACAAAGGCTCTCTTCCTGAGCTTTCGATTTCTCTCATTTAAATATAGTTTTACATATACGATGGTATATATCCATAATAGCTATTGGTTTCCTTCATTTTGTGGGTACACAATGATATAGTGCTGGAGCAGCTTTTTGCAAAAATTTTTCAAAAAAAATTCACACGATTTTCACACTTAAAAAAATAGTACAAATACGATTATAACATATCATGAATCATCAATCATCAATACTCTACGTTACACTCTTAGGTCACAAATAACAAAAGTCGTTCAAGTCGGATCCTGATCCTGATCATGATCATTCAACATTTTTATAGATTATCTAGGTATATATATGGTAGTTAGTGATAAACTATCATAATCATCTCATCTTATGGGTTGCAATTATTAATAATCAATCAAAAATCAAAGAAAACCATATATTAATTAATAAGATTGCTGTTTTTTTTTTTTTTTTTGTGTTTTTAAGCTCAGTTCTCAGTCGCAAAAACAACGTGTGACAAATTGGATGCCGGGCGGGATATATATTTTGAGTCAAAAAATCGCCATCATTTGTCAGACAGATGCTGTTGCTCGAAGTTGGTGTTGATTTTGCATTCAAATATTTATAGATTTTCTCTCTCTGTATTGGGTCTCTCTGCTTGGTGTCCACAATTGGGCCACTCAGATTTGATTCGATACAGTACAGTAACTCGGATACGGATACTTTAGGTTTTGCTTTAGGCTGCCTAGGGATTTGGACTTGTTGCATCTTTAGCGCTTCCGGCCGCCATAGGGGCGGTGCCCTGATTTGTATTCGGATTCGGATTCAGATTTGGTATTGAATTTGCATTTTTGTCTTTGTCTTTGTCTGACTTGGCATCCTGCAAAAGAAATACGATATTGCCAACGATATTTACAATAACATTTAGGTTTTAGTTTCAGTTTTTTTATGTATTTTTGTCATTGTTTAAAAGAGCTCTAGGGGCCTGTTCTGGTTTTTTAGACTTTAAACGTTAAATGTTAATTAATACGGAGGATAATAACAAAACAGGAGCAGGCCTTTAAAGGTATTTTATTGTATTATTAAGTGGATTCTTGAAAACATTTAAGGATGAATTTATATTTACAATGAGAAGTCTCTTCAAATACTTGTACTTTTTGAATGCAATCGCACTGTCGCAAGATTTAATCGAAAGTGCATATTAATAGACGTAATATTTTGTATTTATTTTCTCTTTTGCGGATTTGAATGCTTGCCAAGTGAATTCGATTGCAAATACTGACCGAAAGCGAAAGTCGGCAGCCTGGTCCTCAACCTGCTGCACCGTCCAGGAACGCCGACCCGGAGTGCAGCAGCTTGCGGCTCTTCTAATCGCAATTCCTATGACCCTCACACGAAAAAAATGAAGAAAAAGTTTCGAAAGATGGAAAGTGGGAAAATTCGGAGTCAAGAATGTTAAGGGAGAGAATTTGGAGGAGGTGGAGGAGGAGAAGGATCCGAGGGTTTCACAATGCTTACCTTGGCCGCCTTTACGGTGGCTGCCTCCTGCTTCAAATACTCCTCCCGGGCCGCCTCGTACAGCGTCACAAACTTGTCCCGCTGAACCCGGAACTGGGCAAACAGATCATCGTCCTTGTGTCCCTTCAGACGGTTCTCAATGTCCAGCTTCTTGGCCTGCTCCGCACGAATCTCCTCCGTCACCCAGGGCTTATCAATGGGATACTGATTGATCAGATGCTTTAGCGTCTTAATGGTGCTCTTGCCCTTGATGCCCTGCTTGATTATCTTTGGATTGGGCTTCTTGATGCGGCCGCCGTTCATGTTCATGCCCGGACCTCCGAAGGGACCGCCCGGCGGCAGACCACGCGGCGGCATCCTGGGTCCCATCATGTGCATGGGCGGAGGCCCGCCCATCATCGGTCCCGGACCGGGTCCGTTGCGAGGCATGAACTGGGGCGGCGGCAACGGCGGCATCGGTGGTCCACCCATGCGTGGCCCGCCCATGGGACCGCGCATTCGCATACCCGGCTGGAATGGCGGCATGGGCGGAAACGGTGGCATGGGCCCCACGCCACGTGGTCCTGGCCCGGGACCCATGGGTCCGCCGGGTCCCATCGGACCCATTGGCGGCATCATGGGGCGTGGTCCACGCGGGAAACCATTAAAGCCACCGCGATTCTGCGCGGGATTGGGAAAGCGCTGCATTGGCTGCCAATTGCCTCCGTTGTGCCCGTTCATTTGGTTGTTGTATCCTTGCTGGTTGTTATTGTGGTTATTGTTATGATTGTTATGACCCTGATGCTGCTGCTTGTTGTGGCCCTTCATAGACTTCTTCTTGCCCTGATCTTCGTAGTTGCCCACGTTGAGGTTGCCTCCTCCGCTGCCCAAGGATGGGCTGTTAAAGTCAATGTAGAGCGGATCGCTGGGCATCTGGCAGGAGGAGTAAAGTATGTCGTCGTTGGCGGCCATGGGACCCGGTCCCCCGTTGCCACCGTTGCCGTTCTGGCCATTGTTGTTCCCCTGCCGGAAGGGCTTCTTATATGGCGCTGCCGCCGCACGAGCGTTGTTAATATTGTTGTGGCCGTTGTGGTTATTATTATTGCTGATATTGTTATTGTGACGATTCTGCTGATACGGTGCCTGCTGCGGGTACTGCGGCTGCTGCATTTGCATTTGCTGATTGGAATATTGCATCTGCATCTGTTGCTGCTGCTGCTGCATGTTCCGGTTTTGCTGAAATTGATTCTTGGAGACCATCCTACACTCGAATACACCACCAGCGGTGTGCGAAAGATAGTCAAACGAGAGTCAACGCTCTGGATTATACAGTAACGACTTAAACGACACTTTGAAAACGAAACAGATGACAGGAGACGAAAAAAAATAAATTGGTTACGATTTTGTTCTTATAGAGATGAGAAACGAAACGAACGATGTTTTCAGTGCTGGAAAACGTCGAATGTAGCTATCGATGTCTACATCGGAACTAAAAATTGTGTAACGGTATTCAATAGTTCAAATTTAAAAGCTCAAAACTCGTTGATAAAATATTGATATACATACTTTAAATATAATGACTTTATTTTCATTCCCAATAAATAGTTACAATACAGATTGTGTTCATGAGAATAAAATGCCACAGGAACAATGTTAATACACTCAGGCACATAATGCAAAGTCTATAAATACACAAAAAAAACAAAAAAAAAATGTTTCAAACAAAACCAATCAGTTATTTTTAACCCAACAAATGCTATTATTATCCCAATTATTTGAAAAATCTCCACGAATGACCGTTACGCTTCTCGGACTTCTCCACCAACCAGTGTTTGGGGTTCATCAGATAATCACTGGAATAACGCAATGAGGCATTACTAATTGGGCCAAAATATGAAGGGTTAGTGCACCCACCGGTGATCCATCAAGGTCTTCTGGGTTTCGGTCCGCAGGCTGGCCAGGGAACCTGCCCCGCCGCCGTACTCCTCCGGCAGCATTTCCCGAGGAACAAACTCATACAGGGAGTCCATGCTCACGGTGTGGAAACGGATCTGAATATGTAATTGTGGATATCCATAAGTTAGGAAGTTGATCTTTGTATTTGTACTTACCAGTTTGAAAACCTCATCGCTAATAAAGGGTTTCACCACACTAACTATGCGGTCCAGATAGGTCGGACAATTGACCATGTGGATGGCGCGCAGACGTACCGGGAAGGCCAGTTGCAGGAACTTAATGTAGGCCCTCAGGGTGCTGATGGTCAGCCGGGAAATATGCCGCATGGTGGTGCCCTTCATGTCAAAGATCTGCACCTCTCCCTCCGACAGGACATCCGGGTTATTGGGATCATCCGGGGTCACGAAACGACAATCGGTGACCATGAAAAAGGCACGCGTATCCTCCGTGTGGTGCATTTTGGAGGGTTCAAAGTCCCTAAAGCAGTACAGGGACACTTTGTACTTATCCGGGGTCAGCCCCGGCAGGGGAAGTATGTCCCTGAAAGAACACTATCAAAATGGTTCTCCAATAATGGGGAAAAACTTACGCATATGCAAAGGTTCTTCGGCTGTCCTCGTCCTGAGGATCCCTTTGAATGAACAGATGCGGATGTCTGTTTCTCAGGGCGTAGTTCACCTCGATGAGTTTCTTCGTCTCCTCCAAATCCCCGTACATACACTGGTAGAAGCGCCTTAACAACAAGGGCTCTATAAAATTCAGAAACAATTTCAAAAAAAAAGTTTTCAAAAAGTTACACAATGGCAGGACTATATCTTTGTCAAAAATCATCCAATTCCTCAGAAAATGTACCTCAAACGAATTGTTGATTTATTCTATATCGATCTGGATCAAAATCTTGAGGATTGCATTGGAAAATCGTTGATACTGGGATGGCTACAGCTTGGTCAATAATCACCCAATTCCTAAGCGGAATCCCTTAATTGATTCTCAGATATATTCCCTCTATATTATTATATAAATTTATGCAAATTGAAAGGTAGGAGTCGGAAATTTGGTTCTGTGTGGAAATTGGCAATTGTTTGTATACAAAACGACAATGACGTAACGCGGAGGCGAAAACCGAATGGCCTAGACAGCACCGGCGGCCTACTAACGACCTGATTAGCAGTAGTGGGCGGTGGGTGGTGGAACGGTGTGGGTTATGGCTGGTCGGTGAGTGGAAACGGATGTGATGGGATGGCCAAAAGGGAAGGGCATAGGGTTTCGGCTCACCTATTTCCTGGGGAAGCTTCTCATTGGCCTGGAACCAGGTGAGTAGCCTCCCCAGGTCGCTGTTCAGCTGGGAGTCCGCCGGGGTACCGCCTCCGTTGGCCGTCTGGTCCTCCCTCGCCATCGAGGTCTCCTTCCCGCCCACTCCGCTCATGGGTATAACTAGTTATCGATTGATTGGTGGGACACTGTTATCGGCGAGCTTATCGACTTGCAGCTGAAACTTTCAAAATTCAAATTTGATTTTGAAAAGATGATTATATAGGAGATTTTGAATCCTTGGGGGGACTTGTAGAATCTAAACCGTTGAGCTCGAAGCCTGTCGAATGACTGACGGCTCATTGATTGGGATTGTCTGGTTATTTTTCATATTTTGGGGGGGAGGGCCGAGTGTTTGCGGTTTTGAATATTTAATGGTTAATGCCGTCTGCGATTAAAAACACGTAATTCATAATTGTTTTTTGGCCGTCGTTTGGCCAGAGCTTAATAGTGCCTAAATATGTTTGGACCCAGCTTCTGGATCTCGCTAATAGCCTGGTCGTGCGCCGAATCCAAATAAATCCAGAATCTATATGCACTTCCACCCTTTATCTAGTAAAGTAGCTCATTAAAATAATAAGAAATTGATTTTTATTACAATTTAAAATAATAAAACATTTATATTGACAGTTAGCACTTATTTGGTTATACAAAAAAAAAGGTGAGACTAAAAACTACTTTCCCGGGCACAATAAATATTCTAATAATCAACCCCTTATGGATTTAAACTTTAGAAAGTTTCGATTATGATATATATGTGGAAAACCGAATACTTAATAGAGAATTTTTGAATATCACACTTTTGGAAAAAAACTTAGAACCAATTCCAACGACTTTTACCCTGAGAAGTGACGTTCCAGTAGCGATCATCTCTCAGATAGAAACTAAAATATTATAATATTTATGATATATACTTGGTCTAGTTTCTAGGATTCCAAAACTTACCCTTTATCCCTCATGGATTGGATGCTTTTCTCCTTGAGTTCGGCTACGGATCCAGCCTTTCCGCCGTACTCATTTGGCAACATGTCCCGGGGGACTTCTTTGTAGAGACTCTCCAGGCCTTCCGTGTGGTACTTGATCTGGCAAATATATAGTATATTCTTTCAATCAAATCCTTAAATAATGTTCCATAATACTTACCAGTTTGCGGACTTCTTCCCTTAGAAATGGGGACATCATGGAAATTAATCGATCCAAATATGAGGGACAGTTGATGACGTGCATCGTCTTCAAGCGACTGGGATAGGCCTCCTGCAGGAACTTCATGTGGACCCTCAGGACAAATATGGATATGTAGGCCAAGTGCCTCAATGTATAGCCCTTGATGTCTATGATCTGGATATCCCCATCGGCTATATCCGACTCATCCAGTTGATAGTTCTCGTCCTTTGGCTTCTCAACATCTGGCAGAGTAAATCGGGCATCGCTCATCATATAGAAGATTTTGGTCTCCTCAACGGAATTTCTCTGAAAGTATTCCGTATTTTATGTACTTTTAAAGAGGTTTTAAAGTAATAAACCCCACCGCATGTGGTTCCATATCGACCAGGCGAAAAAACAAAAGTTTATTGCCCTCGGGCGTTAAACCGGGCAAAACCACGAGATCTCTGTGGGATTCGGAATGGGTATTGTTTGGAAATGTTTAATTATTTTGTTTAATTAACTCACGATGATCTTAAACATTTGGCTGTCATATCATCGTCGACACTGCGTTCGATGAAAATGTGGGGATTCTTGTTCCTCAGGCTGTAGTTGAGTTCCACAAGGGATTTGGTTTTGTCCATGTTGTAGGCCATGCACTTCATGAACCGGAGCATAATGATGGGCTCTAATGGGAAATATAATTGTATTACAATCTCGGTTTAAGCCACAAACTGGAGGCACTTGATCAATGAGGAAGTAACTTGGCCTTCGTCGCATATCATGCTAACTGCGTCATTAATTCTCAGCACTCGACTGGTTATCAATCGAAACGAAAAACTATATCTCTTGGGGTCTAAAGGGGTAAGTCCGGTTTCTTGGTTTACCTATTTTTTCGGGAAGATTGGGATTTGTCTCAAACCAGGTGATTAGCACCTTCAGCTGCTCGCTCCAGGAGGCGGCGGATGCGGTGGAAACGGCGGAGTTAGCGGAGGCATCTCCCAAATCCGTGTCCCTCTCCATGGCAGCCACTCTGTAAACTGATGAACTAGCCGACTAACTAGCCGCGTAACTAACTAGCCGGTTAACTAGCTAAGTGCTTCCAAGCAATTGATAAAGAGACTCGTACAACGACACAAAGGGGATCGTAAAACTTACACCCATTGCTTTATGTTCACGCTTCGATCGGCGAGAGAATATAATAAAAGCTTTAGCTTTTATAAAAAGCTCTCCAAAATTTAAACACAAATAGACACTGTTGCTTGAAATTAAGCCGAGTAAATGCCAGAGTGGTTTTTAATTGCTATATTAGATATGATACGAGTACGAGTAAAGGTTTAGAAAGGTTTTTTCGACCAAGTCGAACTTGGGATACACTTATCTATCTATACCAAAACATTACCAAAACAAATATAATATATAATTTGGTATTTGGAATCTTTATTTAATTTGAATCTGGAGCTGGACACCCATATGCATACAATATATAATATACAATATACATCCAAACATGTAGAACTCGATTGTGGAAACTCGTTTTGTGTTTTTGTGATTTAATTTGATATCCAGTATTCAATATGCATGCAGATTGATGATACAAAAAAAAAATATATAATATATATATATTTGTTTGTATATATTCTATATAAGTACGATCCATGAATCGCCTGCGAAGCTGTCAACGGTTTTTGCAAAATGGTTAATCTCAAAATTCTCAAAATGTTAACATTGTTCTTAGATCCTAGGCCCTAGGATTTCACCTTGTTATCATAACAGATTTATTTCTTTAGCTTTATCTTTCTATATATGTATGTATACTTTTGATCTGTATTATGGATATCTGTAGCTGTGATGGATCTGTGTGGTTTAAATCCGGAAAATCGGGAAAAGAAAACGAGGGACAAATAACACCAACACCAAACACCAATTGTGGACTGTTTTTGAGTTTGATTTGAAATACACCTACGATAGAACTATCTATATCCTCTTCGATCTCAAACTGTTTGCTTTCTATTTGATAGATATATAGTATATATAATAGGTTTACAGACATGGAACAACATTACTGGCACTGGCAAATGCTACAATTGGAATGCACGTATCGGATGGGGGACCCAACTAGGCGGATCCCCACTTTATAAGTATAGGTATTCATAAATCTTACGATCTTAGTCTTAGGAAACTAATCTAGACCTAGGCCTCTCCATCGAAAGAGGGGACCTTCTCCTCATCATTGAATTCCATTAACCCTTAGCCACCCACCTCCGATGGAGTGGAAATACTGAAGTGTAGCTTCTTTTACTAGCTTATTTTTGACTTTTGTCTCTCAATCAATACTGACGGGTTGCCTTCGATCCACTTCATCCGCTTGGGATTGCCCTCGAGTCTGATACTGCTCCGTGCTCCGATTCCGCCGGAATCACATGGTGTGTGTCCTGGCAACGGTGCCCCGTCGCAGGCGTCGGGACTAGCTGAAGATGCTGCGTCATAAGCTGATGAGCGTCGCCTTGCGTTGCGCCTCCAGTCTGATCTCCAGGGTGGCATATGGCGGCACACTGATCACCAGGAGCACCACCAGCGCGATGATCTTCACCGACTCGCAAAGGAAGCCGTGTCCGGCGAAGGTCAGACCGAGTCCGAGGAATCGCAAACCCTGCAGTGGAGCTGAGACCTCGGTCACGTGGCCGGCATGGTTGAGGGTCACCAGTGACAGAATTAGCGTCTCCCACATCCCATTGCAGGCGCCCCAGGAGGCGGCGATCACGTAGAAGAGGGCACTATCGTCGCTCGAAGGTTTCCAGCTGGACAAGGCCAGGAGCAGACAGGAGTGGAAGAAGAACCCGGCCACTGGAAGGAAGAACATCTCTTGAGTAATAAGCCAACAAACTCGAAGGTAGGAGGACAAAAGGACAAACGCAAACATACTTACAAATCACAACGATCCGCTTGACGTGGCGGAGCAGCATGCTGAGGGTGCAGGAGACGATCAACTGCATCAGGCCCATGCCGATCAGAGCTCCGGCGATCATTCCGATGCCCAGGGAACAGGAAACGAAGGCCCTCAGGAAGTCGCCGAGCATGTAGGCCTGTTCCGTGCCCACAAAGTAGGCCAAGGGTCCGGCGAAGAGAAGGGTATCCGTGATGGTAACGTCCCTGAGGCTGCCACCGCCACCAGATCTCTCTGTGGGACGGAGGAGGCCTGTGGCCTGGACCTTACCCACCACCACCATGAGGAGGGACAGCAGCAAGGCCACCAGGGAGAAGAGAATGTAAAGCCAGAGAAGCGATTCACCCGCCACGCGGGGGCCGCTCTCGATGAAGCCCGAGTAGATGGAGGAGCCGCCCCTGCCCAATGGGGAGCTGCCATTGCTCCAGCCAACGGCCAAAAGGGACTGGACCCGTAAAGGGCACATGTCGGCGCCACAAATCCTCTCCCCGTGCTCATTGCGATTGTAGAAGTCCCGCAGCTGAGGCGGCCAACTGTCGTTCGAGGATCCGGAGGCGTTGCAGTCGCTACTCCAGTCGCCACTGGTGCAGGCCAGGAGCAGGGAGGCCAGCAAGGCGCCCACAATCATACCAAGGTCCTGCGAGGCACGAAACCAGCGAGCCAGACGCCTCACCTTCTGATCCCGGTTGCAGAACATCTTGTGCTCCTCGTGGCCGAGCACGTCCTGGGCCTGCTGGGTGTCGCAGGAGTGCTGCTGTTGCTGGGAGCAGCTCAGCCGGCCGCCATAGTGGACAATCAGAGCTGCCTTGGCGCCCCCAGCCCCACTGAGGGTCAGTCCCAGCAGCAGGTAGGCCGGCAGCAACGTGTATATCGAGGCGTACAGATGCGAAAGCAGGAACAAGGTCACCGCCAGGTAGTTGGCCGCCAACAGGGGCGTGTAACCGTATCTGCGGATCAGTCTGAGGCTGGGCAGACTCATCCCGGCGGCCACCAAGAAGAGCAGACTCAGCAGCAGCGAGCCCACGTCCGGACCCAAGGGAAGCCACTGCTCCCGATGATGCCAGACGGCATTGGAGCCCTGCAGGGCCATAACTGGCAGTAGGACGCAGTTCATCAGACCGTGGGCCAGGCTGAGGCATGAGAACTGTCGCCATGCTTTATGGCGGACATGAGTCGGTATCTTGTGACGGCAGTTGCGATTGTTCAGCGTGATCAGTCGCCGAATAGAGGTGGCTCCAATGGAGCTGTTGATTGACTCGCGACGCCTCGAGGCCGCCAGAGCGGCTTGCACTTGGTAGGAGGAGACCGGATTGATGCGGTGCGACCGTGTAGATATGGGCGAAGGCGAGTAGGTGGTCAGGTGCTGCAAAAAAAGATAAGACATTAAGGTAACCACTCCGTTCCAGGAGCTGCTTTACGTTAAAGTCTTCTTAAGTAAAACTCTTTAACTTTTCCATCTAAGCTGTCAGAGATTATCGTCTTGGCAGCAGTTAATACACCAAAGCCTTGAACTTCCTGGGAGGGAGAGGTTGTGCATGGACGTGGGGTGGTTGGGTGGTCGGTGGATTGTGGATGCTGTACAAAAGACGCTCAGAGTCCCCCTTAATTGCTTGTTGTTCATCGGACGGAGATAATGCAATTGCCGTCTCTGACAGCTCCTGTGGCTCCACTTAGTCCTCATTCCTCCCCCTGCCAGCCCGGACAAGACCCCAAGACGATTGCACAGGAACAATCTGCGTTAATCTCGTTGAGAAAGGTGACAAGTCCAGAGGGGATTTTACAAAACCAGAAACCATTATCCCAAGAAGGCCAAACGTCACTCACCTCCATCATCTGCTCGTCCCAGACGTTCTGTGTTCCACCCGAGCTCCTGGTCCGGAGCACACGGTGCCTGGTGGTCAGCGAGTGGCGGTGCTGGTGGTGATGCTGGTGCTGATGCTGGTGCTGATGCTGGTGATGGTGCTGGTACTTCTTGGTGAGACCCAGCATGGCGAAACCACTCAGAGTGGCTGTGGTTGTGGCAGGATTGGTTCCGCCCGTGGCCTGGGACGGGTTTTTCCCATTGCCATTGGGCACTTCACCATTCCCGGTGGCCGTGAGACTCAAGGAGCCTCCGCCAATCCCCAGACCAGCCATTATGTAGGCATTGTACGAGGATTGCTGAAGATGGGATGGTTAAAAGGATTAAACCCAAGGATATTACTCACCTTTCGTTGCTGGGCAAAGGCGGACAGACGCTCCCGCTCCCGACTGGTGTCCCGGGCCCGCTGTTCCAGTAGGAGTTCATACTCCCGCCGCTTCTCCCGCTTGCGTTCCGCCTCCTCGAGCTCGTGAAGATTTGGAAGACTGCCCATGATCTCAGTATTCCTGTGACTAATCAAGGAGAGTGCGGATATCCGTTTCCTTCAACACTTGTTGTCCCACCGAGTCAGTGTCTTCCCATACTGCTCCTAGCTGGTCCTGGTCCTGTTCCTGCTCCTGCTCCGTGCTCCGCTCCCCCACTGGGATGCCAACATTTATGAAATTCTATGGCCGGGGGTCTTTTGTGGGTGGTTCCATTGTCTGGCGCTGACATGCAACTAAATAGAATGACATTCACCGTTCACCGTTTTTCCGTTGCAGCGTATATCCTGTGGAAGGAGCAGGAAATGAGAAAGCGCGCCTTGAGGCTAGGACAATGTGCGGGAATTGACTGACTCCGTTTATCGGCGCAGTTGTCGCTGCACCTGGAAACCCATCCCGTCACCTGGTACACACACATGCCCTGCCTGGCACACCCACGCCCTCCCTCCAGCACACCCACGCCCCGAACATATCACATTTCCACCAACAACCCATGCATTATGGGCCAGGAGGCGAGTCAATATGTAATTCATGAGTACACAAACAGGGCCTGGAAAAGCTCTATGCCTTATGGAAGTAAAGAAGACAACTCTAAAATCCCCAAAGATTCTCCTATTTGATTTCTATTTGTATTTGCCGAGACATCAAAAACTTTAGAGACATTTCTGGAGCTCGAGTACCTTTGAAATAAAAGTCCCCAGTGCTTCCATGGAATTCTGTATCCTGAATCGACCTGTGACAAAAGTTTGTAATTGCATTAGAAAATCAGGTTACCAATCTCAAGGACTTGGGGAGTGTGCGACCCGCAAACCATGTCCTTGGTCACTCATTGCCACATTTCACCTTGCAGATAATGAGATTGCGTTAATTAAGAGCCAGGGGGTGGCATAATTTCCAAGCTCACTGTATGCACCCACCCACCCGCACAAAATCATCAGGTGTGTCCATTTTGAGTTATCTACACATGTGCACACCCAAACCCAGTGCGAGAGACACACACGCATGGCTGTGTATATCCTGGGAAGGATATACTGGGTCCAACTACTGGATTGCTTTGCGATTGGTAGCCGGAGGGGTAGTCCCAAAAAGATACTGGCACATCGTTTTGCAGCTCATAATCAACTCATAAACAGACTTGCCACTATATACCACCCATCCTGGCAGCCACCCAGCCACCCATCAAAAAACAAAAAAAAAAAAAACAACTCCAGTTGAGGCGCAGTTTTGCGGACACACGCCCCTAGAGGGCATCCACCCACCAGCACCTTCTCCACCTCCTTCCGAAAATAAAAGCCAGATAACAAATGGAAAAAGGCAAGATAAGAAATGAATATGAATATTTTAAAAACCAAACCAAACCCCCACCCAGCCAGCCCCACATCACATGTATATCCATATAGAAATAATATAGATAGAAAAATAAAACGCACAGAAACCTTGGATAAAATTCACTTTGTTTGGAACAAAAAGAAATGTATTTGTAGAGCTTTGAATTGGTGCACTTGGAAGGTCCTGGCGTTAAATTGTTTATAAATTTCATAAACAAGCCACCAACTGAAAAGTCGGTCCGAACCGAGAACCGAACTCCGAAACAATACACGGCCGCACGCAATCTGCTCCAGAAACACACTGAAAGCCAGGAGGGATTACAGCCACTACTGGTGAACTGTTGTCATCTGGAGAGCCATTGACAGGACAGCATCCAGCACTGGACATGCGCACTGGCTGGCCAAAATATCCTGATTTCTGGGTAGCAGGGGCTCACTGAAAGAAATCGTTTTCCACTTTTGGCCACCCTAGGGGCGGGTTGACTCAAAGGACAACGACTCGATAGGCTACTTTGTTGCGCTCTGTGTAAGGCTTAACCCAAACATTGACCCCACCCACTGAGCGGTCACCTCCCCAAGTCTGTTGGCTGGATTCTTTCTCTTTTATTTTAAAAAACTAACTGCAAATTGGCTAACAACAAACACGTGCATGGCTTGGCTTAATTATTGATTAAATCGCACATCTGAGCATGAGACTACCATATCTTAACAAATCATCATCAGACCAGATCAAGAACAGAATCAAACAATTAACACTAACAGATATTGAAATGCAATCGTCGACATATCGGGCTAGTTGAACTTTTGTCTTTGGGGCGTACATATTAGAGTATATATAGAAGTAGGTATTACATATGGATACCCGTCTTGGGATTCACCAAACCATTCGAATTCCGTAGACCATTTTTTATTAAAAAAGGGTCCACAAAATCCAAGTGGAATGGAAACTAAGAACAAAGAAACGGGTAACAGCGAAATTAAATCCTAGCATTGAGTGGCTCCATTGAGGCAACTCCATTTGAGCTGTATGTGACATGGTCTAGTCCGCCGGATAGCCGAAGCTTAGGTGGAGATTGCACCACCTCCGATGCTTGCTGCCCAGCAGGAACTCTGCTCTTCGAACGGCGCCCAGAAAAGGATGCGCCTCGTAGTCCAGCGAGCTGAGATGTGACTGCAGCTCCTCCGCGGCGTTCGAGGAATACCCCACCGTCGTGCCGATGCTTAGGCCCGCCTCCAAGCGGACGCACTGCTCCACTATAAACTTGAGGGCTGCCCGGCGATGGAGGTCGAAGCAGTCCCGCGGTCCGTACATCGCTCGCTGTTCCGCACACAGCCGCATGTCATGGGCCGCCACATTACAGCAGTAGAGGAAGGATCGCAGGCGATGTTCGCTCACGGTACTCCGGTCCACGTGCGGCAGCAGCAGGGCTAGCAGGCTCTCGGACCTGGCCTCGCACGCCAGGCCATAGTTCTCGGCCAGTAATTGCTGTAGACTGGTCAGAGACGAAGACCCTGATGCCGAGAGGGGTTCGGCGATGGGCAGGGCAAAGCACAGCTCGTAGGCTCGTCCAAGGAGCACCTGGCGGTAGTGGTAGCAGCTGTAGTCGCTGATGTGTTTCCGCATGAACTTCTCGGTGCGCAGCAGCTCCGACTGGAGCAGGCAGGGCCCGCTCTGCAGGATCCACTGGCGATGCGACCAGGCGTGGTAGTTACTAGCGCACCGATCCGCCGCCCGCTCGCAGATTCCGATCTCGTTGGGCCAGTCGATGGCATCGGCGCCTGAAATATACAATTTTTAAGTATCGCCAATTAATCCGAATTCTTCTCAATTTCTCACGATGGTCAATTCAATTAATTGGTAAAAATAAGGGTTACAAATGTGGAATAACAAAACCATTAATTGGTTGCTAGGAAAGTAATCTTGAAAGTTGAATAGTTTCAAAGTCATTTTGATTTAGAGGCACGATAAGATTAATTTACATTTTTTTTAAAGATTATCAAGGAATTTTTATAGTCCATTCACTGAAAGTGCTTGATTTTTAGTGGCATATTAGGATGGACCCGACTAATCCCGGCCAGCACTTACTTTGGAACGAGTAGAGCCACCGGCGGTAGGCGAACGCCTCGTTGGATTTTGGCTTGATGGACAGTACGAGGGCGGAGAACTGTAGCTCCTTGTTGATGCTCAGGCGGTTCTTCTGCACCAACTGGCGGCGTATGTGCCAGAAAGTGGTCACATCCGGATTAATCAGCAGCGCCACATTCAAGTACTTGGCCAGGGAGTCGCTCTGCTGCTGCTGTTGCAGTGTCCGAAGCTGCTGCTGCCACGTCTGGCGGCGATGCGAGATGAGGGTGCGATGGGCATGATCATAGACGTGCTGGGCACACCACGATTCCAGGCCCAGGTTGTGTTCCACATGAACAACCGGCGATTTGTTGCAGTTCGTCTCCTTGGGTATGATCTCGAAGGAGGCCCTAAAAGCAAGTATATCAATATGGGGACGATGAATAACTTGTATGGTACTTACAGGTCGGCGTCCTTTTGGAACACCGCATTTATGTCCTGGATTATCTTTTCGCAGAGCACTTTCTTTTCGTTGCGCTCCTCCTCCATAATGGTTGCGATTCCGGCAACTCCGCAGAGCTAACTGCTTCCGAGGCTCCACGGGATCGGTTCTTCCGTTCGATAGAGGGACCTCAGGCACATTGATTGCCTCCAATTAACATTAGCATGCTCTCTATCCCCAGTTCCACCCCGATCCGGTTAATTAAGGTTTCAAGGCAGAGCCAGGGGCGGCGCAGGCCGGCCGTAAGATGAGGGGGCGGCAGTGGGACTACGGCGGAACCCCCCGTGGCAGCCGCATCACAATAAATAAATTTCAATTAAAAGCGATTTTGTTATTGTTATGGCCGCCGGGCGCACGAACTGCCTGGTGTTTCTATTTCTAGTCCGTAGTGCTTCCCTATTTCAATATATTCCGTTGATGTCCACGAGCGACTGGTCTGTTGATTCCCCAGCGGATTTCGGTTGGATCACGGTCAGCGAATTGCAATTTGGAAAGGTTTTTCTTTTTTTGGGGGGAGCAGCATATGTGCCGTGGACTGTTGTTGTTATTGTTGTTCTTCTACCTTATCGGTTTGTGGACACAATGTGACCGTTCAGCGCTCAAGAGACAGTGATAACAATACAAATTGATAAAAATGATAAATGATTTATGAAAAGAAGGGAAACTGTATAAAAAACGTGGTTGCACAGAATTTTTATGGTTTTTTGACCATGTTTTTTAAGTAGTTTAATGCCTTGAGAAAGATTTTTAAAAGAAACCCAGTAGCTTAACTAAGACCGAAAACTCCTTAACCAATGATTTATTTCATTACTAAGACAATTTCAAAATGAGCTTATTTTCTTTCAAAGATTACCAGGCTTAGAATTTCTTTTAACAGCCAAAACAAACAGTCAACACGTATCCCTGTTATCGATTGCGCTCGATGGAAATCTTGCGATCCTGGTCACACTGTTTAGTGGGGGTACTGGAGCGAGATTTTGGAAGCACGTGCGCGGGAATCAAGGTATTCCAGATCCACTGACCACCAAGATGCAGACTAACTTTCTCCCGTTGAACATAAGACGGTTCCAGCAGCGGGCGCAAGTGGAAACCCCAGACACAGTGTACTGGGAGCGGTTATCGGTAAGAGAATCAAGCTTAAGGACGAGAACCCAATGGTACTCATATATTCCCCTCCCAAACAGAAACCGGACCTTCTTAAGGAGCACAACACCATCGACTATGTAGACTTCAGCTCCAGCGACCCAGACAACTTTGTAATCACCTGTTCGGTTCGAGTACAAATCTACAATCTGGTCACAAAGCTGGTGGTGAAGAACCTTTCCAGGTTTCAAAAGACAGCCTATGGAGCGACGTTCCGGCAGGACGGAAGACTTCTGGCCGCCGGCGACGAAGAGGGACACGTCAAGCTGTTCGACACGACGAGTAGAAACATCCTCCGGCTCTTCAAAGGACACACGGCGCCAGTGCATCGGACCTTCTTCACGGCGGACAAACTGCAGTTGGCCAGCTTCGGTGACGACAAGTGCGTTCGGCTGTGGGATGTGGCCAACGAGAAAGTGGTGCAGACCTACGACGATGCCCATACGGACTACATTCGTGCCGGAGCCATGCATCCCCTGGCCTCCAATGTCTTCGTCTCTGGCGGCTATGATGGAAAAATCCACCTCTACGACACGAGAGCGGAGCAGGCGGTACAGAAAACATTGGATCACGGCTCGCCGGTGGAATCCATGCTTTTCCTGCCCAATGGCTCAGTATTCGTCACCGCCGGCGGTAATCAGGTTCGTGTTTGGGACATGATCAGTGGCTGCCGACTCCTCACCACCATGGCGCAGCACCACAAAACCGTGACATGCCTGAGACTGGGGTCGGATGGCCGGCGTCTGTTCTCGGGTGGACTCGACCGACACGTCAAGATCTACGATGTAAGCACCTACAAAACTGTCCACACGCTGACCTATCCCAATGCCGTGGTGAGCTTAGGAGTGGCCTGCGGAGACCAGGCCGTCGTGGCCGGTATGGTGGATGGTCTGGTCTCTATTCGCCGTATGATCGTCGACAGCAAGCCAAGCCATTTGAAGAAAATCCGCGCCTCTAGGTCAAAGAACGTGGAACGAAAGCGACACCCCAAACACACAGCCGTCCCTCAGGATGTGGATCACATCATCAAGGATCGGGTGAAAGGACCCGGCCTGCAGACCTACGATGTCCAGTTGCGGCAATTCAACCACAAGAAGGCATTGGATAGGGTCATGTATCTGCAGAGGATGGAGAAGCAGCCGGAGCTGGTGGTGGCGGTTATAACCGACCTGCTGCATCGGAGATCCCTGGACAAGGCTCTCATCGATCGACCCGAACACATTATCATCCGATTCATCGACTTTATCTGCGCCCACCTATCCGAGACACGATTCATGCGGCCACTGATGAACGCAGCCAGCACCGTACTGGACGTCTTCGAGCGCCAACTGGTAACCTGCAGTGAACAATTGTTGAAGGCCCTGGAAAAGCTCTCCCGAACGGTTCAGGCCGAGATCCGGCTAACCACCGAGTTGATGCAGTTAAAGGGAGCCATGGATATGCTGATAGGCGTCTCACTGGACAGCGACGAGGGGAAGCACAAGCCCACCTACGTGCAACCGGCCAAGGCGACCAAGATGCAGCCCTCCCAGGCGGCGGAGAAGTATGTTGTCTTTGTGGAATGACAATAGGCGTATCTCTTTTTATTTTAGTAGGATTTTTTGTTTATAATTAAGCAGTAAATAAAGTGCAAATAATACAAACAACTTGGTTTCTTTTATAGTTTGGGGAAAACGGGGGAAAATAAAAAGATCCAGTAGCCGTACTATGCATGTATATATTCTTCTTTATTAAATACATACTTAAAATGAACATTTTTCTTCATCATGGTTGCCGATTTGCAATCTTTTCTTTTAATATACAGTTGAATTTTGTCTGCACACGTACAATATTAAAATAAAGTAGAAAACAAAATAAAAGAAACGAAAAGGTTTTTAATCATTTATGTTTGGAACAACAAAACAGTTTTCCATTTTTTGAATCAGCTATTTTTTAGTTTTTTCTTTTTGTTTTTAACATACTCGCAATGCACAGGGAGACCTGCCATGGGCTGAACCCCAAAAAAAAGGAACGGAAACTTCAAAAAAACATATATAATATAAAGAACAATGGAAAACATAATTTCTAATTAAATTGAACATAATAGTACTTTCAATTACTTTAATTATACTTTTTGTACCTAAAATAAAAATAGTATTCAATTTTCAGTGCTTTTTTTCAATGCTAAACTCTTGATTTAAATTAGGAATTTCTTTCTTCATATTCATGGTTTTAAATTTAAACAAAAATAATCTTCAAAATTTAGATTTTAGATTTTTAGAAAAATTACACAAATCGGACAAATACAATAACAATCTAACACAAAAACAATATCGAAACTGAATTAAGAATAAATTTTGTCTTGATTCTTGGCCGTTCAGCCCATACAAGGGCCCAATGCGCAAATGTTCTTTCGATCTCGAAATACAGATTTAGCATTTTATTTAAAACTATTTTCGTTTTTTTTGTTTTATGTTTTTGTAGAATTAGATTTACGATTACATTATGTTACGATTATTTGGAAAGACGAATTTACACTTAGAACTTGCTCATCTTCGACATTGCATCGATTTTGTTTTCCGCTTAAGCTAAACTCTCGCGCTAATTATATTATAAATTTATATTTATGTATATGTATAGCTATATATATATATATATAGATATATATATAAATATGTATATATATATATATCTATTTCGCTCGATTTTGCTCTCTTACCATTTTACTTGCAACTTGTAACTGTTTTGCTTAACAGTAGAGAGAAAAAAATATAAGATTACACGCTTTTTGTTTAAATTAAAATATATAAAATAAAGATAGGTGTCTTAACTAGTTACATTTAAGGGTGGAACGAGGACAGATGCGGGAGTAGGGAGTAGGGAGTCGGGAGTAGTCGGGAGTGCAGACCCGGGGGTTTAGTTTCAATAGCTTACTGGCTGATTGGAAGTCGGAAGTGCTGGAGCCCCTACATTTACATTTAAATTACAATTTGCAGGTTTATACTTTATACGCATATACATAACAGATATTGCCTTTACATATTACACTCTTCGGCATCTATTGCGCCGAGACGGCCTTGCCTGATCCTGATCCTAGCTCCGAGAGCGCTGCTACAGCCATCTCGGTGTTAGTTTCAGTCACAGTTACACAATTACACTTCCGAGAGTCTGTACAACATACAATTTATGGTTGGCTCTTTTGGGGAGGGCTACAGGCCATGGACAGGACGAAAGATACAGGACTAAACAAACAAAAAAAAAAAAAAAAAAAGTCTACCGAGCATGTGCATTCACATATGAATTTACTTGTAACGGAACAGTAGAAACGGTCAACCAAGGAATTGGTACAGCGTGTGATTGTGTCGCTTTACAAATACAATTACACCTGTGCGACTGGAGACCTGAATCCTTCAGATAACGTAACAATTTGCCGCTAGCCACGTTGCCATCCAAAACGTTCCCGATCCAAAAACCGGACATGAGAACATAGCATTCGTGCGTGTGTCTCCTGTTCTTCTTGTTCTTGTTCTTGTTCTTGTTCCTGTTCCTGTTGTCAACAAGGGTATGGGTGTCATTGTGTGAAGTTTTGGATGCGGATTGATGTCGATGTCGATTGTGTATATATATGTTTGAGTGTTTCTAGGGTGCAATGTATTCTGGGAAGTATGTGCGTCTGGGTACACCGCCGTGGCTGTCTTAGCCGTCCTCCTTGGGAGGTGTGAACCAGCCTGCAAATATATTTTATATTAATATCGATTTTAATGAGATCAAATCATGGAGTACCATTTTTCTCGTGAATCTGGACCAGCGACTTGAAGCTCTGCTGGGCTCTGGCCAAGCTATATTGACCTTGGGTCAATGCCTAAAACAAAAAAAGGTGAAAGATCAATAAAATATCTTACTTCCTCAGCGTTCAATGACCTACCTTTGTGGCTCCAAATTGAATGCGCGCCTTTCCCTTGACCAGGGTGGCTGCGATTTGCATAATTACCGCCTCGACGGTATAAGCAGAGCTCCATCCCTGCTTAGTAAGCAGCTCCATACAGATGGCCCCACCGATGAGCACATATCCGCCTGGTAAGCACTCTAGTTAGTAGATCCTCACCAGGAAGTATAGAATAGAATAGAGAATCTTACCTGAGATAATAGGATGAACAACGCGGACAAAGGGCGGCTCGAACGGGTATGTCTCTTTGAAGAGTATATTGAGCAGTATGCTATCCTTGCCCTCCTTCTCCTTGAGCATTAACAGATCACTGTGAAGCGGACTGTCCGGATCGACGGACTTGAGGCGTATATTCCATTCGTATATAGACTCGTTCACGAGCTCAATTGAATACATGTTCTTTTTAAAGGCGTCCGAACGATAAATATCACGCAATTCTTTCATTAAGCGATCGGTTGCCTGCACGGAACCGGAAACGGAACCCTAAACAAAAATAAAATCAATTAATTTAACTTTAAATTAGAGGAGAAAATTTTTCAAATTACTTTTAAATAGTCTTGTCTTTGACTTTGACGCAGTCTTTCCAGGGTCGCTAGGTGCTCAACTTCCATATCATCTTTCTGTAAATCAGAATTAATCGATATTCATTATAAAATAATAAATAATGTTAAGCTCACTTTGTTTGTGGTTCGTACATCATCCATTTCCAGCGGCAGATCCTCGTCTCCCTCGCTTTCCTGCTCGCTTTCACCTATCGGATCCTCGATCTCGTCCTGGTCGGAGTCTGTCTCCTCGTTGCCGTGCGGCCCACCGCCTCCACCGCCCGCTCCACCCGACCCACCGCCGGGTCTCTGCTCGCAGCGCAGTGGCGACGCGGATGGCGGCGGTGTTTGCAGCGGCAGCGTCAGGTTGTCGATGTCGGGTGGCAGTGGAACGTTGTGAAGTCGGCACAGCTCGCGCAGCAATATGCCCACCTATAAAATAGGATTACCATTTAGCCCTGAAAGCCTCTCTATGACTCTATGTATGCTCTAGATTTCATACCTGATTGATAACGTGATTATCACGTCCATTTGTATTGCTAAGTATTTGAACCGCATTTGTGACGCTCGTTTCCTCGCTTTCGGCGAACCAGACTGGCGGCGATGAAGGATAGGTTTCCTGAAAAGGATGTCGGGTATAAAAGGTTTAGCACACTTTCTTATTATATAAATCTGAGCCCCATAAACACACCTTGCCTTAGCCAAACACCCAGCTCTTATCACTGGACTATTGATAAGAAACTTTGAAGTGCAAAAAAAAATGTTTGTTTTGTCTAAAAATAGTCTGATGAAACATCAGTCTGTTGTTCCTAGCCAGTATTCACTGTAGAGTATGTCAAAAACACAAGTGGACTGTATCTCTGAGGTGGGGTGGGTCAAGGACTTTGCGAGAACACAAAAGATCTCTTTCTCAGGTGAATTTGTCGCCGCCGTCAAATGTCTACTTTGCATACACATGTAAAAAATAAAAAATAAACAAATAAGGGGTGAGGCGAGGGGCAGGCGAGGCGGCGGGAGGGAGGCAAGTTCGAAATTATAACCTTTAATTAGATCGTTGAACCAGGCGGGGAGCACTGCACAGAAAACAGATGGAGGTGCACAGGGAGAAATGAAAAACTAAAGCTTAATAAATCATTTTCAATATTTACAAGTGAAAATATACATTTTTGTTACTGTGTAAGAGAGAGATATCTTAACCCTGAAATGAATCACACTTTTCTCTTTATTATTCCTTTTTTTTTTTGTATATTTTAAACGATATTTGATCGGTTATCGACATAGGATAAGCCGAAAAATAACAGAGAATCAAGGCAAGCAAAAAATCGAGAACAGACAGATAAAGGAGGAGAGTGGAGAGTGTGGAGCGACGGATGGAGCCCCCCAAAGGGCATCGACTACCACCATCTGATCTCTCTACTGTTCTTCACTTTCCCCACAATCGCCTCGCCCCATCCGCCGTTCCGTTTCGCCAGTGAGGAGCGTGGGAATAAAGAATCCCCACTCGCACACACTCACTCCCACCGCAATCTCAAGCGCAGACGAGATCCAAGAGCGAGCGAGATGGCAGTGGAGATCACAAAGGAACGGCGATACGACAAGGATAGCGCTAAACAAGGAAGAAATGCACAAAAACCAGGGGGAGCCAAAGAATATGGATAATACGGATAAAAGCATAAAGATGTAAAGGGAGATAATCATTTAAATGTTGTAAATATATACATAAAGGCCCCATAGGCCCCATCTGGAGCAAAAACAGCTGATGAGTGAAAACTTGTAGAGTCCACTGGAACTGGAACTGAAACTGTAACTGGAACCTTTTGATATAAACTAATCTTATCATTCCAATAAAGGCGGACATGAAGTGGAAATGTGGAGTGGGAAATCGGTCTATAACTTGACCCTTGATTACATAGCTTTTCCTAGGTACGTTCTACGATCTACGATCTATGATAGTGATGACCCCAATGAGTATCTTGGAAACGATAACTTTCGATAATTTCCGATATACGCTAGACATACACCCAAAGAGTATCTTGAAAACGATAATATTCTTCTAAATCTGACAATAAAACTGACTCTCCATGACTAGAAAATTGATATTAAACCATAAAGAAAACCATAAACAAAAGTCTACCTGGAATTTCTAAAATACATTCTGGCTCTGCACTTGTGAAAATTAAATCTTATTTGTGTCTGGGCTTTCGCTTAGCTGATAACAGAACAAAACAAAAATATATAATTGGTTGCAAGGCCATTCTCATGGGAAAATCGGTTAAAGCTCCCAATTTCTCCCACAAATGAGTCAGATTGGAAATGCACTTAATTGCGTTTCTAGCCAAAACTTGGTAAACATTTTCTTTATTTGTTGTGGCGATGACGCATTGGGTTTCTAAACGGTTTCAAAGCCTTTTAAAAAACATTCAAGAGAACCCATTTCCAAGAACGCCTCGCCAGCCACATTTCAAGCTTGAAACTTATCGAGAAAATAGGTTTTAAACCTGAGAAAATCCAACAAATATAGATATCGGTTGTGTTAACACAGACTTTCTTCCGATATAGATATGGCAAGGTGTGTTTTTATATGTTTTGGGGAAAAGGATACTTTAAAGGACAATAACTCACCGTTATGTTGGCATGAATGTCGTAGCGCTTGCCATTCTTATCGATGAAACGGCAGAGCAGCTCGTCGACACTCGAGTTGAGGATCTGAAAGCGTTCGTGGTTCTTGGGGAAGATCTTCTCCAGAGTTTTGATCTCCTGCTTCAGGGTGTTGAGGCACGCCATCTTGTGGCGGGCAACGAAGGCAACTGGTCGGGTTATTTGTCACTAACTGTTTTCTTTCTCCTCCTCTCTCCTTTCTCCTTCTTTTTGTTGGTCCAAATAAAATTGCTTTCTGTTTCGAAGGGGGCTTCCCCCCAACACCAACAGCTGCTGCTGCTGCTGCTGCTGCTCCTGGTGCTCTCTCCTTTTCTCCTCCGACGACCAACAGTCGTCAACTGCTTGTTCCTTCTCTCTCCTGCTCCCCTCCGGATGTTTGGCGTGCTTTTCCGCGCCGTCAATAGATGTCGCTCGCTCGCTCGCTCGTTGTTTTAGTTGTTGTTTATTATTATTATTATTATTTATACTTTTATTGTTTATTTGTCCTTCTCTATGTTTAATTCACGATTTTAATTATTGTGCTCTAGCCTTTGCTTTTGCTTTTGTTTGGAGGTAGATTTTGAGAAAAAAAAGGCGACTTTTTCAGACGCCTGGCCGCTCGGTACTGTTCTTTGTTGTTTTCGTTTTCGTTGCCCCCGGGGCCCTTGTTCCTCACCTCGTCACACCTCGCCTCGCCTCACCTGACCACCGTCGTCGTCGTCGTCGTCTCCTCCTGCTCCACTTTGCCTCCTCGCTCTCCCGCTCACTCTTCTGCTGATGCTGCGGCTGCTTCTGCTTTTGCTTCTGCTGCTGCTGCTGCTGCTGCTGCTCCTGCTTCTTCTTCTTCTCCTGCGGCGCCCAGCATGCGCTCTCTCGTGTGTGTCTCTCTCTTTTTTTGGCGTTCAGTTTGCCCTTTGATTTGCTTACTTTTTCCTCTGTCTTCTCCTTAATGGTGGGCTCCAACTGTGTGCAATGTCCTGCTCGATCCTTTGGACGATACAAGGACGAAATTGTGGCGTTAAACACGTGTTTCTCTATTAAGGCTGCTGCACGCGAAACAGAAACAGAAACAAAAACAACAACAACAAACAGCAGTTAACACGCGCACACACAGCCACAAACACTCACGCACTACTCCGACACAGACATGGAGAGTCGGACAAAACCTCACGCACACTTGAACAAATTATGTCGACATCTCCCTCGCACTTGGAGCCATTGAGCCATGGAGCAGCCTACGCAACGATCGGAATTGGAAATTGGAAACCTGGACTCGGGACTCCACAGGAGTTTCAAAAACAGACCCAATTCTTTTGGAAAACATTTTCTTATAAAGCCCCCGCTGCCGCGTCAGCTTCTCCGTTCTGCCCTTCTCACTCGCTCTCGCTGGCTGGCTGGCTGGCCCTCCCCCTGCCCGAACCCCCATTTTTCTGCTGCGTTTGTTGTTCGTGGGGCTTGAAAATTGTATGAAAAAGCTCGCAAGGCAAGCCGATGAAAGAAAAATGATGGCAGCCGAAGAAAATCCGTGCCAAAGAGGAATCGAAAGTCAGTTGGCACACAGGCACAGGCACACACTCACACTAGCGTAAATGGGGAGCAGCAGCACTAACAGCACCAGCAGCAGCAGCAGCAGCAGAGTGCAGGGAGCACAGTGGAAACAAATGGAAATTTAAATCCGAGTCGAATTCTTCGAGAGGCTCCACTGTGCTCCACAGCATACACACACGCACACTGTGCTGTGCACACAAACACCCACACAAACACACAAAAACAGAGACACACACGGACAGACCTGCGCCTGTAATAATTATCAATATTTTAAGCAAAAACTAACTGTTCTGTTGGATCCCTTGACCTGCCCCTGAGGCCCCGATAACTTCTTTGTTCGCGGAACGAATACGGGAAAACGCAATGCAGAGTCGTTGGACTGGCACACGGGGGGAAAACACACACAAAAAAAACGCAGAGATCACACAGAGCCACCCACGAAAACGGCGTTACGTGCCGTACAACGGAAAAACAATAAACGAAGCACTTGGAAAACTGTGTAGAGGCTACAAACCCAGAAAAAAAAACAACAAAATAACACACAGCAGCGAAATAACAGCAGGAAAAACGGCGAAAATCGTGACACGGACGCACGCACTTTACCTTTGCGCAGGGTTGCCAAAGTAGGGTTGTTGATAATAAATCAAAATATAAATGTATCGATAATTTTCAGCTGATAAAATAGTTATCAGCATATCGATTTTATTGAAAACGATATATCATCGATACATTTTAGATTATTTTTACAATCCTTTCTGGCTGGATCTTGCTATTTCAAAGCAGAAAATTTAAAAAAACGAAAAATTAATTAAAACTCTGGCAACGTCTCGTTCTAAGAAACAGCTAAGTTGATAAAACAACAGAAATTTGTTTTGCTAGCGTTGCCGGACTGAAAAAATTTTCAGTTCTGCACAATTTCAAAATAAAACCGTACCGTTAATCTCGAAACCGTTTTAACGGTTCGCAAAAAGCTTCAGGATACCCAGAAGCATCACCTGGCCAGGAAGAGTGCAGGAATATCTATTTATTTAACACTTACCCGCCGGGCTTGCGATTTTTGAAGGTACAATACACGTCTGTTTTTCCAGTTTTTGGAAAATCTCGGAGGAAAAAGCAATTATTAAAAACTTACAAATATTGCAGTTTGTATAAAAATGTAAGATTTTGTGGAAGAACAAATTTTTCGATGCCTTTCATAGGAGAATTTTATAAATACTGACTGGAAAATAAGTGTATGTGTGAGCCCACTTCGAAAATATATCCCGACTGTTCAGGATTCGAAAGTCAAATGGAAAGCTTACTTTGTTTTTGGACACAAAACAAAAAAAAAAAAAAAACGAATAGAATCTTTATTTTATTTTCTGTTTTAGATTTATTACGATCTCGTGTATTTTTGAGCTGATTTGAATTTTTTTGTTGTTATTCGTTGATCCTTCGACGCTCCCATCGCCCGCCCAATTGTTTGTTTTTCGCTACTTTCGCTACAATAGATCAGTGGACACTATATAGTGGAGATGTATATAATGTATATATATAGATATATGTATAGAGAAGAAGTAGAGAGGCTTCATGTGGGAGTCGAGTGTAAGTCTTGTATTTCCTAAACGACCACCTAAAGCACAGCGGAATGGTATGGAAATGGTTTTTACATTTTTGCGTTTTCCTTTTTAATTAGAATTTAAAAGTAGCATAAGTTAATCCCACGTTTTAGCTAGCTTGAATACATACAAAAAAAATCATAGAATTTAAGTGGCCGCTCAAGTGTCCTGGCTGCTCCCCCCCCCCTGGTATGTGTATGTGTGTGTGTGGATTGGCCCCCCCTTGTGATTTGGACTCCTCATTAAATCTTAGCCAGGCACTTGGCTTCCCTGGACTCTGTATAAAAATCACCATAGGCTGCTTAGAGTTCGCTGTGCGGTGTCTTGGCCTCGGAGGCGGGCGTGGGAGTGATCTTCTCATCGGCTTCTCCCTGTTCTGGTTGCGGCACTTGCTCCTCCGGCTTCTCCTTGGCCTCCTCGGACGCCGGCGCCGCCTCCTCCTCGACCTTAGCACCGTCGCCACTGCCCGAGCCCACGTCTTCCTTGTCCGCGTCCTTCTTCTTGTCCTTGTCGGCAGCCGGCTTGGTCTTTGGCTTCCAGATCTTGATCTTGTTCACCAGGTACTTGACCTCGCGATCCAGCACACCCATCTTATCGGTGATATCCTTGACCGTCATGCGGACTTCGGCGTTGCGGGCCAGTTTCTTTTGGGCAGCCGTTTCGGTCTTCAGCCAGGTGGTTGTCTCGTCAATCACCTTGGCCAGGGTGTCGATCTCCACCTGGGTGTACACATCCTTCTCGGGATTGGTGTCCTTGGTGAGATTGCGTCCGCTGACCAAGAACTTCTCGGCGGCCTCAATCATGCTCTTCAGGGCCTTAATGGCTTCCGGTCGCTCCTCGTGCTCCCAGTGGCGGGCCAGGAAGACGTTCGAGAGCTTCTTCAGCTGGGCCAGCTTGTTCTCGTAGATTTCCGCCTTGGGATTCTCCAGATCCTCGTATAGCCACTCGCTCAGGGTGCTGCACTCCGCCAGGAGTTTCTCCTTCTCCGCCGCGGTGGCACAGTTGCCGTAGCCTTCCTCGTCCAGCTTTTGCTGCACCTCGATGATGTGCGATTCAAGCGAGTTGAAGGCGGATTCCAGGCGGACACGCTCCTCCTCGGCATTGTTAATGGCCGTCAGTTTGGCCAGCGAGGTGTCGTACGAGGCTCCGGAGAGAGGGGCCGTGAACTGGACCTGGGATAGGTAGGTGACGGGGGTCTTGACGGTCACCAGCTTGATGGTTTCATTATTATCCTTTTCCTTATTCTCCGATGTCTCTGCCTTGTCGGCATCAGCCTTGGGCTCCTTGTTGGCGGCATCCTCTTCTTCCTTGGACTTTTCTGGCTCGGCATCAGCATCGGCGGCCTTGGGTGGTTCTTCGCCAGCCGGTGTGGGTTCATCAGGAGTTCCCTGTTCCTCCTCCTTGGTGCCCTTCTCCTCCCCATCCTTGGCAAAGAGCTTGCTCAGAGTGCTGCCCAGCTTGGCCAGAGTGCTGTCATCATCAGCATCCTCCTCGGCCTTTTGCTTGTCATACACATACTCCACGTTGGTGCAGTGGAAAATGCCGGAATCATCCAGGTAGAAGTAGGCCTTGATACCCTTGTTGTCGACGAGATCCTTCTTGGATTTCTCCAGCAGCTCCTTGACCTGCTTCAGCTCCACCTTGGTCACATTGAGGCTGCCCAGGGCCTGGATATCGTCCTGGCCATAGCGATCCAGGTCGGCGTAGTTCACATAGAACTCAAAGTCATCGGTGTGCTTGTTGAAGGTGATGACCTTCTTCTGGGGATAGGGATTCATGAGGGCGAAGAGAACGCGCTTCACCTGCTTGACAGCAGCGCCATCGCCAGGATCACGCTCGAAGGCCACCTGCAGGGGATACAGCACCGCATCCTTGACGACGAACTTCTTGACCTTGAAGCCAGTGGAGAGATCGGCTGCCTTGTAAACGGCGCCCATGGTGGCGGACTCATCGGCGTTCAGGTTCTTGCCTAGCTCCTGTTTGATCAATGCCTTGATGGTCTCCTGGACGCGTGGCACTCGGGTGCCGCCACCAAACAGTATCACCTGGTTGATGACATCCAAGCTGAGGTGCGACGAGGCCAGAGCCTGCTCCAGGGGCTTTGTGGTTCTTGGCCAGAGATCAGCGCAAATCTCCTCAAGCTTCTCGCGCGAAACCTGCAGCTTGAAGTCGATGTCCTCCAGCAGGTTCTCAATCTGGGCATAATGATCGTTGTTGGCCGAAAGAACGTTCTTCAACCGACCGGCTTCCTTGAACAACTTGGCCAGGGCCCGGGGACTGGTGGTGACATCGGTCTTGGTCTTCTTCAGGGCATTGAACTCGGCCGCCAGGTAGTCGCGCAGCCTCAACTGAATCTCCAGGCCACCGAGAGTGCGGTCGAAGCCCACACCCAGGACTTGCACCACCGGATTGATCTCCCGGGTTTGCTTGTCCTTCACCAGCTGGTAGCTGACGACAGCAGCGGAGGTCTTGTAAGCGCCCATGTCGTAGAAGAGGAAATACTGAGCCGTCTCGTTGATCTCGCCGCGATGGAACACGCCATAATTGAGGGCCACCGCCGCGTAGTCGTTGATCAGCTGGAGCACCTTCAGATTGGCCAGCTGGGCGGCCGCCAAGAGAGCCTCGCGCTCGGCCTGCCCGAAATAGCCGGGCACCGTCAGCACGCACTCGGCTATCGGCTGCTGGGCGAATTCCTGGGCGAATTCCTTGGCCTTGATCAGCATCTGGGCCACCAGCTCCTCCACGGTGAACTCCTCGGTGTCGCTCTTGCGGAACACCACTGTATTGCGCTCCGGATCGCCGACAATGTTGTAGTAAGGAAAGCGTTTTCTGCGTTAAACAAAACATTTTGTTAGAATGACGTGGCCATTAGCATATCATTTTTTTACATCTATTTTTTAAGTGGAAATTGGATTCCACGTAGGTGTTCTGATTACCACAATTTATAAATTAGTTTGACTTTTAATCATTAATTGATAATCTATAACCTCTTGTATGTACAAAAAAAAAACAGATTTTGTGATTTTGAAAACGTAAGAAGAGGGAAAACTCACCTGTACAGATCCACAATGGGATTGTCGATGGTCTTGCCGAGGAGATCCAGAAGGTAACCGTAGGCGGCACTCGGTTCCTTGATGCCAATCGTCTGGGCATCCTCGCCAATTGTTCGGACACCGTTGCGGAAGGCCAGGATGGCGGGTGTCTTGCGTTTGGACTCACGGTTGAGGGCGATTTCCATGGGTACGCCGGGGGAAACGACGCCCACTTTCATCCATTCGGTGCCCAGGTCCACGGACATGACAGCGGCACCCTGGCTAAGGGCAATCCCCGCCAGCAGGGCGCTCAAAACGAACAGGATTCTCATTGTCTACAAGGATATACAAAATTTCACGGATTTACCCATCAATCAAAGGCTAATCAAATATTTAAAGATCAATAGGAATGGCCACGCGGTTACCTTCCGTTTTCTTTTTTTTTTTTTTTGCTTTAACCGGAAAAAGTACGGGCGGCAAGAGCGTTAACCCTTACTTTCTTCTCAACCTTTCTAGCTCTTTCTCTTTCAATTCTTTTATCTTTTTAGATTTACTTTTTCTTTTTCCTTTTTTTTTTTTTTGCAACGCAAGCAGCTGGCTGTGTTGCCACCTGGCCCCTCACCGCACCGCCTCCTTCAACCGCTTACCACTTACGTGTCCCGTTGTGTTTGCACTTCCAGCCGTCCTTGCGACTTTCCAATTGTCCTGCCGCTTCACAATACACTTGCTCGGACCGTCCACGTTCTACTTTGATTCAAGAATTCTTTAAATATGAATTAATTGTGCGCGGCGAATGCGTTTCGCGGAGAGGGATTAAAAAAAAAGAGTCGCCGTTGACGTGTTGATTCGGAGAACGAACAGCCGCGCTGACCAATACTGAATCGGTGGTGTATTAATCTACTTGTCCAACACTGAACGGGACAGTGTTGTGAAACACTATAGAGGCAAGGCGGGAAATAATCAATCAATAATTTTTAATTTTAAATTAAAAAATAAGAATAAAAAAAGCAAATAAATACAATTTATAGATAAATAGTTATTTTTTTTCTTTATTATAATCTATTGAAATCGTACTAGTGATTAGTTTTTATGATTTCAAGTGTGTTTAGCAATCGATAATTATTTTTAATTTAAAAAAATTCCATTTAATGATTAGTATTTTAGCATAAAATGTAGTACACCCTTGAATAGGAAATTGACAAATTTATATAAATATAAAGAAGAGCATGAAAAATACTCTTTCATTTAACATTTAGAAAGCAATTTATGTAAAACCTCAAAAGACTATTAAAATTTAAAATCGTTGATTAATGGGTCATCTTTATTTAAATTGCATTAAATAGCATAAATTGCATTATTTTATTACATGTAATTACATATATTTTTGTTTAAACCACTTAGAACTTCAACCCACATATTGATAACTCAGCAAAAAAATCAATGACCGAGTTTTTGTAAATAAATTGCTGACAATTAAAAAAGAAAATTGCTTTTTATACTCTTTAAGTGTTAAAAAACTTAAATCAATATAAAACTTAAACCATAAAACCTTAAGTTTAAAAAAGTGTCGGGGTTTTGGCCAAAAAGAACCTAACATACAAAATAGTTTTTATTAAATATTCTCTTTCCTCTGTTAGGGTATTTAATATTTTAATTTAAATTTAAAAGCCACAACGCCAAGTCAACTATTCGTAAAGAAATGATTGAGGAAAACAATCTATTCCAGCGAATTTTTAAATGGAGCCGCGCTTTCGCAATACTTTTGAATGCATTCGGAAATTTCGCTGATCTGTTTTTATTTTTTGGCCATATAAAATCCCTGTCATGGCTCTTTGCTTCAGTCAAAACCCGGTTAGCCATGTTCGAACAAAGACTGCAGATTCTTTTGGCCTTTGGCTGCCTTTTGGCCGTCTCCGTCTCCGTCTCCGTCGCCGGCAACGAGGAGAACCTGGGCCGGTTCGGCTACGTGGATCGTCGCGTCCGTGATATTCCCGCCCAGGCGTACGCCGCTCCAGTGGTCTACAATTCCCAGGCCAGCTACTCGGCTCCCAAGGCCCAAGGTGGCTATTCTGCTCCAGCTCCAGCTTCCAGCTATTCAGCGCCCGCTGCCCCGGCTACGGCTCCGTCTTATTCAGCTCCCGCATCTTCTGGATATTCAGCGCCGAAGGCATCGTACTCCGCTCCAGCTGCTCCATCGTATTCAGCTCCTGCGGCTCCAAGTTATTCGGCTCCCGCAGCTCCAAGCTACTCGGCTCCCGCATCGTCAGGATACTCAGCACCCAAGGCTCCAGCGTACTCAGCTCCTGCTGCTCCATCTTACTCTGCTCCTGCTGCTCCATCGTATTCAGCGCCTGCGGCTCCAAGTTATTCGGCTCCTGCAGCTCCATCATACTCAGCTCCTGCAGCTCCATCCTACTCAGCTCCGGCTGCTCCATCCTACTCAGCTCCTGCGGCTCCATCCTACTCAGCTCCTGCAGCTCCATCCTACTCAGCTCCGGCTGCTCCATCCTACTCAGCTCCTGCGGCTCCATCCTACTCAGCTCCGGCTGCTCCATCCTACTCAGCTCCTGCGGCTCCATCCTACTCAGCTCCGGCTGCTCCATCTTATTCAGCACCTGCGGCTCCATCATACTCAGCTCCTGCGGCTCCATCCTACTCAGCTCCTGCAGCTCCATCCTACTCAGCTCCGGCTGCTCCATCCTACTCAGCTCCGGCTGCTCCATCATACTCAGCTCCTGCCGCGCCATCCTATTCAGCTCCTGCAGCTCCATCCTACTCAGCTCCGGCTGCTCCATCCTACTCAGCTCCTGCAGCTCCATCCTACTCAGCTCCGGCTGCCCCATCATACTCAGCTCCGGCTGCTCCATCCTACTCAGCACCCAAGGCTTCGGCTGCTCCATCCTACTCAGCTCCTGCCGCTCCATCCTACTCAGCTCCGGCTGCTCCATCCTACTCAGCTCCTGCAGCTCCATCCTACTCAGCTCCTGCCGCTCCATCCTACTCAGCTCCGGCTGCTCCATCCTACTCAGCTCCCGCATCCTCATCCTACTCAGCGCCTGCACCCTCATCCTATTCCGCACCAAAAGCTTCATCATATTCAGCACCATCCTCCTCGCCCAGTTATTCAGCACCAGCCTCTTCCGGCTATTCCGCACCCTCGAAGTCGTCTGGCTACGCGCGCGACATGGATATGCTGGGAATGGCCAGGACAGCTGGAGGCTACGGATCTGCTGCTCCTGCCTACGGAGGAGCCTCCGTGCCAGCGCCACCTTGCCCCAAGAGCTACGTATTCAGCTGCCAGAGCGTGTTCAGCCCAGCTCCTTGCAGTCAAGGATCTGCTTACTAAAAGGATTCCGGACCATCACATCATGTTCAATAAAAACGAATCGCTTTCGAACCGAAAAATGTGACTATTTATTTGGGAAATTTGAAAAGATAAGGATTGAAAGTAGTAGTAGTTACAGACAGGAACCGAGACAGGAGAGGAAACTAGGAATTTTGAATTTTGAACACTAATAGACCTTCCACCACGTTAATGAAAAAAAGAAAACATCGAGACAATTGAAAAGATTTGCTAGCAATCTACTAGATTGGATTCAGCGGCAGCTTCTTCGATCTCTTCCGGGTCATCACGAGGAAAATAAAAATTATCATCATCATCTTCAAAGGGACAACTAACAGAATTTTCCTTCAGCTTCTGCGCCTTCTTCTCGTTCGTTAATGTTTTGGCTTTTTTCAGGAGGATCCTTTGACGCTGGTAGAAAGTGGAGCACTTGCTGTTGGGCTCCTGTTGGGGAATCAGACTGTCCAAGTCCTCGATACGATCATTGATTTCATCTTCCAGGGCCAAGCGTCGTTCATTGTACGTCTCGAATCCGATTCGAACTTGGATCTTTTCAGCCAATCTTGATTTGCCCATTTTGGATGCCCGTCGAACCTTCTCCAGCCAGCTGGACAGCTCACTATTTCCGCTGCACTGTCTGTCGTATTTGGCGAGGTATTCTTTCAGGATGGCCGTCTCCAATGCGTCAGCCTCATCAAGGGGATCGGGGGATGCTGTTGTGGTAGAATTTGCACCTAATAAGCGAAAGGGAGTGTATTAGAAGAAGTAGTAGCTTAAAAAGGGAGTAGAACTAGGAGTAGTAGTAGATTTATTTGGGGTAGTAGTAGCATTACTTGGGGGTAGTAGTAGAAAAGTACTAATAGTAGTAAGGGATAGTAGTAGAACTTGTACTATTAGCTGGGAATGTCACTTCTTATATTTTGAATACCTTCAACCACAGCACTAAAAACTCCGCACAACAAAAGAGTCCACACGAGTATCATTGTCTTTAGATTAAAGAACTTTATACAACTTGATGGGGTTGGGACTCCTGCAGGCTCTTTTATACCAGCCACCAGCCAACCAACCCACTGGAATTTCTTCATTAAGATAAGCCCGGAAGCCTTACAATTACCCTATTTATTTACGTTATCGGTTTCATTATTTATTTATTAATTTTGAAATATTTGCCAAGACACGAGCGTCTAGTTTACTCCTCTTGACACCCCCCCTTGATGTAGGATACTTCAAGGTATACCAAGGGTTTCCAGTTTCCGGATTCCAGTTCAGAAAAACCACGAAATTCTTCTTTTTTTTTTTGCTTATCATTTATTTGCAAGTTTTTCTGTTCACTTATTCGATTTGCTAATTAATTATCACACTAAACGCAACTCATAAAAAATACGTACATCTAGGCTCTGTATATTTAGTTCATATGTCATTTTTTAATCCAAAACAATGATTCTTCTTGCGGTCTATATATTCCATTAAAAAGCACTTATGCATCCTTAAATATTCTACATGTATGCATGTATGTATTGTATATCCTAAATATATTCATATTTATATTCTCTATATCTCTATATATATATATATATATATATATCTCTATCAAGTTGAATCATTTTTTGTTTCTTTGTCGAATATTAAAAATGAAATCAAAATTCTTGAAGTGTTTGTCAAACTTTGTGGTAACTACAGAGTTTATCAATATAGAAAAAATCAAGTTATATATAGTTTATGAATGTATATATATATTATATATATATATATATGTATATGTATATGTGCTAAAGAGACTGGTCCATAGATTAAGAGGTATTATTCAGTTTGGCAAATCATAATCGTAAAGCCTACAATGTCCCTGACCAAAAATCGGAAGTATCGAGGGGATGCATGAATGTAAAATACAAAATGGCGAAAAAGTATAATATTAAAGAAATGTTAACTGATTTAAGTTTGTTTTTTTTATTTTATATTCAAATTGCTGGGTTCAAGCTCGAACAAACTGAAAGTCGTTGAACGTGTTCGACATTGGCCAAAAAACCCATCTATGAGTCCAAAACAAAATCGTTTCGAGGCAACAAAAATGTGGAATGCAGTCAACGGAACAATTTCGAGTGTGATTTTTTTTCAATAAATTTGACCCCCAAAAAAGCTAAAACAAAGGGGTAACCCTGGGCTAGGTCAACCACAGAGGCAGACAGATATATTCGGAACTTGAAGCTCCAAGCTCCCATTATGATGATTTTGATGACGATGATCTCATGGAGCTCCAAGTATAACCAAAGCAGTGATTAGATATATTCGAAAAGAAGCTCGAAGGTCGCTCAAAAATTAACCAAAACAAAGAGGAAAATCTAAAAACATAAAAACTCAAACTGATAAACCAAAAATTAAATAAATAAAAACATAATTTTCTTTTTTTTTTGTAAATTTTTATAATTTATTTTGCCTTTGCTTAATAGTTTGTTTTTTTTTTGTTGTTTTTCTTTTGTCTGCCAGCACGATCAATATATATATTGGGGATCGGGGCAGAATACTATATAATGTATATATTGGTTTAACTATGTATGTTGTATATAAGAAATATTAACTAAAATGGAAATACATAGGTGTAATGTTCATCTAAGGGCTAAAGTAATTCGTCTAGTAAAAAACGCACAATTATAATAATAATAATAATAATAATAATAATTGGTAATTGCATAATTATAATATATAAAAAATAATCATACAAAAATAAACTTAAGGTATTCAAAAAAAAAAAAAATAGGTTTCAAACAGGATCAAAAAAACGCTTTCTTCTTTTCGATTTTTTTTTTAAACGATAAATTCTTTGAGTCTTGGACTTTCCCGACGAATTGGCTTTTGTTTTGGATGAATTTGTATGAATTTGGAGGTAATAGAGAGTATATAGTAGAATATATAATGTCCGATATTTTGTCCGATTTCTTTTGGGCCAAAGACGTGAATGAAAACAAAACAAAAGCGAGAAATGTGAAACGAAACCGAAATCGAAAGCTTAGGCGAGGCGAGGCGAGGCGTCTTATAGAAAATATAAAAGAAAAAAAACATATATATATATATTTTTTATATATATTTTATATATATATATAAAATCAATGAAAGCCAAGCTAGCGAAAGTTCGGGAGAAGGCATAGGCCGAGAGATTCTTTTGGCTTTTCTCCATTTCTCTCGTGGGAAAGAAAGTGCCGCCACTCTCACTCTCTTTCTTTACTTTTGCTTGCTTTTTGTTGTTTCTTTTGTTGTTGCTTTTTTTTGTTGTTGTTTTTTACCTCATATTAATACTAAAAAAAATGTTCATTAATTTTTTACACATAGATCATAATATTCATGATTTTATGCTTAGTATTTGTTTTCTTTGTAGTACTTTTTGTTTTTTTTTTTTTTATTATAACTTTTGTGGTTTTTTAGCCAAAAAAAACTTAAGATTCTATCACAGCCATAATTCTTTTTTTTCGAAGAAAAATTGTTTTGTTTTTTTAGAGTTTTTCTTTTCTTTCCTTTTTTTTTCTTGTCTTACACACAAAAAATTGTTGCTTTTAATTGTTTATTAAGTTAATTCTAATATTACTTTCATTTAATTTGTTAATTTGCCCGATTCATTTATGTTTTGAATGCACTTTTGTTGGTTTTTGTTTTTTGTTTGTTTTGTTTGTTTTGTTTGTTTTCTAGGCTTGCTTTCAATATTTTCAAAAAATTCTAATTGCACTTTTTTGTATAATATTCTTTTGAGTTTTGTCAAAAATTTCCATTTAAACAATTTGTTTGTTCTGTTCACTTTTTGTTTCTTGTTGTTTGGGTTTCTTGTCTTTTCAGAGGATTAAAAAATTGTAAAAGATTAGAAAAATTAGGAAATAAATTGATTTGGATTTGGAATTGACGCAAATGAGACATTTTATTGTTGTTGTGTGACTAGGAGAACTTCTTCGGGTTGTTAATTAATTAAAAATATTAATTTGTTAAAATGAGATAACAAAAATTCGGTAACAAAAGGTCAACAAATCGGGGGCTCCAGGGCTTAGAAATTACAAAGCCAAGTTTTGGGCATTAAAAAAACTAAAATTTAAATAAAAAAAAAAATACAAAAATACCCTGGAATGTTCTTGGCTTTTTAGTCTGCTTTTGATTGGAAGTGTTCTTTTCTTTTTTTTTTTTTATACTTTAAGTTAAATATTTTTTAAGGTATTTATTAAACGGAGCTCTAGGAAACCGAAATGGAAACCGCAACTGAATTTTTGTTATACTTTCTTATGTTTTTTTTTTTTTAGATATTTTTTTTTTTCATTTAAAATTAACTTATAAATTGTTCTCTCTTGTTTTGTTTTTGTTATTTTTTTTTTGTTTTTGTTTTTATAAATGTGCTTTTTGTTTCTAGTTTTTGTTTCTGCTGTTTTGACTACAAATTCTTTGATTTTTGTTTTTTTTTTTGTCTTGATTTCTTTTTTTTGTTTGCTGCTGCGGCGCGACTTAAGATTAAGATTTTTTTGTATTTTGTATTTTTTAGTTGTTTGTTGTTTGTTGGTTTGGTTTTTTTGTACAAACTGCGATTGCCATATAATGAGTAATAATACTGGCTCAACCGCAAAATATTTGTATAATTATATATATTTGTTTACACTCCAATAGCTTAGCCTAGTTTTAATGTGTGCCATCATAGCCTAAATGGTTTCATCCTCTTATGATATCTAGAAATTTTCTTAAATCTTCAAATGGATAAAATACAAAAAAAAACTCTTCTTGTATCTTGTGTTTTTTTCTTGTTTTAATAATCTTTGTCTGCTGCAGGAGAAGTTGGTGACGGAGTGGCGGGATGTCGGAGGGGTCTTACTGGTACTTTCATGTCTCCAGGGAGGTGACCACCAGATTGTGGAACACACTGGCCGACTCGCTCATCATGGCCGCCTGGCCGCAGGAATCGCTGCTGGCGCCGCTCGGCGGCGTCGGGGTGCCCAGGCGCAGGGCATCCATGATCACCTCGAAGTCCTTCTGGTTCTGGTTCATATCGAAGTCGACCAGCTCCAGGTGATGGTGCAGCAAATGGTGATGATGATGGTCGCCGCCGCCGCCGGAGGACAGTTTGCTGCGCTTGCTGCTGGGACCCTCAATGCCGGCGCCAGCGCCTGCCAGTCCTCCAGCTCCAGGTCCAGTTCCGCCCACAGCGCCGACACCTACACCCACACCGACTCCAACGCCCACTCCTACGCCCACACCCACACCCACGCCCACGCCCATTCCCATGCCGGACATGCCAAGGCCGACCACGTCCAGGGGACACTCCTCGATGGCCGAGATGAGGCGCTGCGGCGGGATGTAGAACTGGGAGAGAGCCTCCCTCACCAGACGATCGCTCTCGTCCTCGCTGCTGCTGTTGCTCCTCAACCGCTTGCGACTAATCTTCTCCAGCTGCTCGGCACCCTGGGTTATCTCCGGATCGATGAGCAGCATCGGAGCATTGATGGCGCTCAGTTCCCGGTCGAGTATCTCCAGATCGTTGACCAAATTGCTGCTGGACAGGTGGCGTTTCCGGCCATTCCCAGAGGCCGATGCCGATGCCGATGCCGAGGCCGAACCCGACACGGAAACGGGTGCCGAGGCGGCGGCCGGAGGTGCGGAAGCGCCAGCTGGCGACATGGCCAACTGACGTCCTCCAGAGGCGCCGCCTGCCACCTGCGGCGGCTGATTCTCGAGGTCGACACCTCCTCCTCCTCCACCACCACCACGTCCTCCCATCTGAGATTCGCCGCCATAGGACTTTCCATTCATTCCGTTCTGGCTATTATTATTATTATTATTTGTATTATTATTATTATTGATGTTATTGTTATTGTTGTTGCTGGCTGGCTTGGCATCGTCCATATTTGGCTGGAAGAGATTCTCACGCGCCAGTTCCGCGGTGGCCGAGCCGCTGCCACTGTCGGTTCTGCAAAAAGAGAGAGAAAGTGAAGGGAAAGTTAGTCAACGGTCGGTCGATGGCATTACAACAGACAAGAAATCAGTTAAGAAAATATAATACTTATATATACTTGTACAAGAGGCTTTACAACAATTGTTAAGATGCCGCTGCCCTACAATGTACAGCTAGAAGACAAGTCATTGCTGGCTTAAGAAATATATAAATTTTTTATTAAGAAAAATTAAGTTTCTAGAAACAAGAAAAGCGAAACACTTTCCAAGGAAAATCATTTCCTTTTAACCGAGAACCAAGAAAACCTCTAGACGCTACCCTGTAATGTACAGCTAGAAGAGAAGTCATTGGTTTCTGGGCTTCAAAAAGTTAGTTTCCAGAAACAAGAAAAGCGAAACACTTTCCAAAGATAATCATTTCCTTTTAACCGAGAACCAAGAAAAACTCAAGACGCTGCCCTGTAATGTACAGCTAGAAGAGAAGTCATTGGTTTCTGGGCTTCAAAAAGTTAGTTTCAAGAAACAAAAAAAGCGAAATACTTTTCCAGGGAAACAATTTCCATTCCATTTCAACCGAAAACCAAGAAAAACTCAAGGCGCTGCCTTACAAGGTACGGCTAGAAGAGAAGCAGAAACTCGCAACACTTTCCCATTTCCCCAGGAAAACCATTTCCTTTGCAACCCAAAACATAACCCCAGAAACACTCGGCTATTGGCCTCAAATCAGTTAACGGCGTAATCTTGTCATAAACATTTCAACGCCCATCGATAATACATATAGACCACCACCCACCCCTCTCTCCCTTTGGGGCAACACAAAGTCAAACTCAACCCTGAATGGTTTTGTGGCAGGAGGCGTGTCCTGGGCTGCTCGGAATGGGGATTCGCTTTTAATTAACTGGGCCAACAACTGTGTGGCACCGGTGACCAGCAGCGAAGTAAATTTCAGTTAATTTCTCTTTCAATAAAACGCTCCTGCCCCGCCCACCTCCCTCATCTATTTCAATTTTTTTTCTTTTCTTTCTTTCTTGTTGCTTTTCCAGCCAATATGGCAACCATTTTAAGTAGAAATAAAAAAAAAACAACAAAAAAAAAAACGGAGAAGAACCAGCTGGAGAGAAACACAAAATAATAATAATAATAATAATAAAAATAATGTTTAAAAAATAGGAAAGAAGGGGAAAATATTACAAGTACACTAAGAGAAAATACAAGATATTAAGCTGTAACTTTGTTAAAATCTTTATTAATTTCTCTTCTCTTAATTTCTCTCTTAATTTCTTTCTCTGTACAGGTGGGTGGTAGTGGGTGGGTGGAGGAGGAGGAGGAGGCAAGGCAGGGGATAGGGGACATTAAAATGCGCAGCTGAGCATGTCAATGTTGACTATTAAAGCTACAGAGCAACAAATGCTCAAAATATACGGCAATATAACTGACAAGAATGGCAAGCGGTCTCTTACCAAGGGACCCCAAAAAACAAAAAAACAAAAAAAAAGGCCAACAGGGGGGGACGGGGAGTGCTGTGCCGTGCCATACCAAAGAGAAGGAAAATAAAAGCGAAAGTATGGAGGAATCTCTGTACAACAACAAAAACAACAATACGAAACGAAACAAAACTCAAGCGGAGGAGAAGAGGAAAAAAATCGCTCAACTTATAGAAACCAAAAAACCAGAAAGCGTACACCAGTAGGGGTACGCGCGGGGCGGGGTGGAGCTGGGAGGTTGGTGGGGGGCCAAAGCAAAAAAAAAAACAAAAAACAAAAAAAAAAAGAAGACGGAAAAAAAGTGTGTTAGTTTCGTTGTTGGTGTTGCTTTTAATGCTTGTTGGCTGTTCGTACGCGCAACCGTTAACTTGAAATGATGGACGGCCAAAACAAAATGGGAGCAGCAACGGCAGCGGCCAAGAAGGAGGGAGCAAGAGGGAGGCGCGCTGAAACTGACCAAATGAGGTGGCAAAAGGCCAAGAGATGGAGGTGGACGTAGCGGTGGCGACTCCCGCCGGAAGATTGCACAAGTGGCCCACGAAACGGAGTTAGAAAAGATACAAGCCAGGGGGGGTCATAAAGAGAGCCAAAAGAAGGGCCTAAAAGAGGGCCAAGAGGAGCGGCTTAATGGCATCGATTGGTTGGGAATGGAAAAGGTTAAACTTTAAGAGGAGCTCTTGTTGGAGTAATCGAAATAATCGATATCGATATAATTGCCACTAAATAATATATCGAATATATCGATAAAAATGCGATAAAAATTCGATATAAAATTACTGTTTTCTACGAATATCTCAGCCAATTCCCAACCGATTTTAAAAAGAAATACCATTTCGGAATCGGAACTTAAATCTCTTCCAAACTGCATTTAAAGTTCCAGAAAACCAAACAACAAAATTTTTAGTCAATTTTTGAAAAAAGTCTAAGGGGTACCCCTATCAAAATTTTCAAAAAATGGAAAAAATTTATTTCTTCGATTTTCCAAATCCTTGACGGCAGATCGAAGAAGCCTGAAGATTTGATTCCAAAACTGTATTTTGTTTCAAAATCGGTTAAAAAATGAATAAAATATACGCTTTCGAAGGTATAAAAAAATTAAATTTTTTAAATTAAAATTTCCTAATTTTTTGAAATTTCAAAATCGGAATTTTTTTGGTCAGTTTTTTGGGAATATCTATGCTAATAATTAACCGATTTGGAAACGGAATACCATTTATGAATCAGGGTTTCAATATCCTTCGATCCTTATTAAAATATTGGAAAAACATAACAAAAAATTTTTGATCGATTTTTTGAAAAAAGTCAAAGGGGTACCCCTATCAAAATTTTCAAAAAATTGGTCGAAATTTTTTTGTTCCATTTTCCAAATCCTTGAATGCAGATCGAAGAAAAATAAAGTTCTGATTCCAAAATGGTATTTTGTTTCAAAATCGGTTTAGAAATATCAAAAATATTTACAAAAATATGCCAGAAAATTTTCCGAATTAAAAAACCTTTCCGAGACCCCTTTTTTTTAGGTTAATTTCACGATTAGGTCAGGCGGCCACGTGTCATCAATAAATAATTGCCTGCTAATGACAAGTGCTAATGCGAATATTTCGATGGAAATTAATCATATTAATAGACTAAAGCGGTCAGTTAGGGATATATCTATTTTGGATTATTTCCTAATACTTTATTAGTAATTCCCATACTCCAGAGTCGTGGCATGCCACCGATAAGACCAAAGACCAACGCAGCTTGGCAAAAAAAAAACAAAAAATTAGTCGATTTTTTTTTGCTTTTTACTTTATTTTGTGTGTTTTCTTTTGTCCTTCGTCTGGCTGTCTTATCTGCCTTTTTGTTTTGCGCACGTTTTCGATGGTCGTCGCGTGGCGTTTACTTTTTTTTCCTTTTTCCCCCACCCACTTAGCTCCCCCCCTTGGCTGTTAATATGTGGCGACTTCCTCGCTGAATACAACCAGAAATTGGGGCACACTTATTACGCGTTAATCTTTGCCTCCCGAAAACGCAAAAAAACGCAGAAAAAAACGCAGAAAAAAACGCAGAAACGAACTTGGTCAACCTTACCACCCACCCCACCCTCTATATTTTTTTTTTTTGGGGTTTCCAGTTCAAGGCTCTTTGGCCAACGGTTATTACTCAACTTTCTGTTTGATTTCGGCTTTTAACTGGGCTGGTTTCGGGGCTCGCAAAGAGTTAATAAATTGATGAATAATAATGAGAATTCTATGAAAAATCATCATCGATACCGAATGACCTGTTTTCTCGCCTCGCCTTTTGATTAATCGAATCGAAATTTGGTCGCCAAAGAGGGTTGTTGG
Source organism: Drosophila vallismaia (assembly GCA_035047325.1). Taxonomy (NCBI): domain Eukaryota; kingdom Metazoa; phylum Arthropoda; class Insecta; order Diptera; family Drosophilidae; genus Drosophila; species Drosophila vallismaia. The sequence goes on along the minus strand of JAWNPU010000025.1, from coordinate 3,896,953 downwards.
GGGGTTGGGGTTGTAAAAAGGATTTTCCATCTGCACTTGACAAGGTACGAAAAATTCCCAAGGGTGGGGAGAAAGCGATGTGAATGAGGAACAAAAAAAAAATAAAAAAAAAAAAAGAGCGAAAGCGGCAAAGAAAGACGAAAACGTTGTCAAACGACAAGTGCACACAAAAGCAAAAGCAAAAGGGGAGCAGCTGGGGCATGGGTGTAGGGGAGGGGCGTGGCAGCAGACAAAACGAACGTGTGAAGAGGCAGCAGCAGCAGCAGCAGCAGCGAGGGGCATGTCGCGAATGTAGGACGCTGTTGGGGGTCATTGAGCGCGCTTTAGACTTGCGGCAAGACGCAGAGAGAAGGGCGCCGCAAAGGGATGTTGCAAAAAGGGATCCGGTAGAAGGTGGGGGGCAGGGGGCAGGCAGCCTGCCACATGGGGCGCCGGCAGTTTTGTGTCAAAGACAACTTCATTTCCACAGTCTCCGCTCGCTCGCAAAAAAAGAAACCAAATAACAAATTTCTGAACACAAAATTCCTCAAAAAATATATCAAAAAAAAAAAAAACCATCAACCAAGTTCGGTTCGGTTCGATGGGTTTGGATACGCTTCGTTTCCACTGCACTCCTCAAAAAAATCCGCGTAATGATCGCGATCGAGAATGGGGCACAAAGAAATAAATAGAAATAAATAGAAAACCAACCCAAAGCCTTGTCACTTTTTTTTTTCCACCTGAATATCATGCAATTCTCACGCCTCAATTATTAATATTATTTATTTATTTTTTGTTACCATCCGCGCACTTGTATCTCTTCTCTATCTTTCTATCTACGCGTCTATCTATCTATCTCTGCTTATCAGTGGGTTGGGTTTCGGTTTGGTTACCCGCCTCTGATAAAGGGCGAGGAGGCGAGGAAAATTGCGCGCGTGTCGCAAGGTTATAACAGGCGGGAAACTGAAAACTAAAAAACTGCGAAAGAAAAACAATTAAAATTATACAAAAAAACAGGTAAACAAAAACAAAAACAAAAACAAAAACAAAAACAAAACAGCAACAGCAGCAAGTGGGAGCGGACGAGGGAGAGACCAGGCCATCTTTGTTCCACAACTCTCAGTCAACATTGTATAATCGAATTGTTCTAAATAGTTTACAACAACAACAACAACAAGGGCAACAAAATATAAATTTCCAAGACGCAACTCAGATACACTGAGATAAATACTTAAAGATACAAAAGTATCTTTGAGATCGTAAACTATCTTGATTAGAAAAACGATCAAATGATTGATTTGTTTCCATCTTTAAGGCTTCCATTTCTTTTTCGTTAATCGGTACACTCTACAGCAGCGTCTTTTTGGACATAATAAGAGTTTTAAACTCTTGAAGGGCTATCGGTACACGCCATAGCAGCGTCTTCTTTATTCTTTCTCATAAAAAGGATCTTAAACGCTTGAAGAGCAATCGGTACACTCCATAGCAGCGTCATTTTTGACATAGAAAGAGTCTTAAAAGCTTCAAGAGCAATCGGTACAATCCACAGCAGCGTCTTCTTTATTCTTTCTCATAAAGAGTATCTTAAACGCTTGAAGAGCAATCGGTACACTCCATAGCAGCGTCATTTTTGACATAGAAAGAGTCTTAAACGTTTAAAGAGTAATCGGTACACTCCACAGCAGCGTTTTTTTCGCTTAACCGTTTGAAAAGCAAACAGTACACTCAACGTTAGCGTCTTCTACGACTTGGAAAGAGTCTCAACCGCATGAAAATCAAACAGTACACTCCACAGCAGCGTCTTCGAACTGTTAATAAGAATTTCTGTTTGTTTTGAGCACAGATTTTCTTGCAGTGCTGGGTGCGAGGGCGGCTTGAAGCTTTCAAGACAAAGGGAATGCTAAATTGCTGGGGTGGTGGTGCAATTCGCGTTACCGAATAGATGATGAGATGAAAACAGCAACAACTACAACAACTCAGGCACACGACGAATCGGAATCACAACAATAAAGTACACTAAAAAAAAAAAGAAAAATAAAAAATAAAAAAGAGACACGAAGATAACAATCGAATAGAAAGAAAAAACTAAAACAGAAACAAGAAGGGGAAGCACAAAAAACTATAAAAACGTCGTCGCAGTCGCGAAATTATTACGACGACGCCACAAAATGGGGCGGCCTGAGTGGGTTACACAAAAAAAAAAAAAATATGTATATAAAAAAATATTTAAAAAAAAAAAAACATATAATACAGAAAAGAAAAACTACAAAACAACAACAACAACAAACTATGATGATGTCTAGTGTTGAGTATCTGTATCTGTGTATCTGTGTATCTGTGTATCTGTATCTGTAACTGTGTATCTGTATCTGTGTGCGAGCGACAGCGACAGCGACGGCGGCAGAGCTGAGCATAAAGCACAAGCACAAAGAGGGCGAAAGAGGGTGGAAAAGGGAGGCGCAGATTGGAGAGGAGGAGGTTCGGTAAGCTATTGAATAAGAGCTTGGGGGTTATGCTTTTGCTTCTGCTTGTTGTTGTTGTTGTTGCTACACAGCCATAAAATTAAATTAAAAAAATTAATACAAAAATAAATATTAAACTTTCAAATTAACCTCAAAACTGCTTCTAAAGTATTTGTTTACATCTTAAGTTCCCCCAGTTTCTCGCTGTGCAGCTTTGGCGCAATGTCGAGAGTGTTTAAAATGCAGCATTTTGAATGGGTTTTTGCATTTGAGCAAACGGATGCATAAGCAATGAGCAGCAAGCAGCAAGCAGCAAGCAGCAGCAGCCTGGATATTGTGTAGATGCCGCAACTATGTAGCAACTTCGATTGCAACAAAACAATCATCAAAAAGTATCTAATCACAATCCTACAACTACCAATCGCATTCAGTATCTATGAGATACTTTTATGTCCCGCTTCTTCTAATAATACAATTTCACCGTTTAACATATTTTCGTTGTAATTAAATTATCGATTGCTGTCCAGCACTGCCAGCACAGCCATCAAAAGGAAAACAACAAAGTTAATAATAAGCACATAAGCATATCACTCCACACTTTATGCCATATTTCATGTGAAGCAGAGACAGAGACAGAGGCAGAGACAGAGACAGAGGCGGAGGCAGAGGCAGAGGCAGAGGCAGAGAAAACATGTCAAACAATGCCAAAGCCAAAGGCAAAGCAAAAGCCAACAATAAAGCTAACAGCAAATGCAAAGTCAAGAAAAACAAAAAAACAGAAGCAAAGTCAGAGAAAAAAAAAAAACAGAAGCAAAGTCAGAGAAAAAAACAAAAGCAAAGTCAAGAGAAAAAAACAGAAGCAAAGTCAGAGAAAAAAACAAAAGCAAAGTCAGAGAAAAAAACAAAAGCAAAGTCAGAGAAAAAAAAACAGAAGCAAAGTCAGAGAAAAAAACAAAAGCAAAGTCAGAGAAAAAAACAGAAGCAAAGTCAGAGAAAAAAAAAAACAAAAGCAAAGTCAGAGAAAAAAAAAAACAAAAGCAAAGTCAGAGAAAAAAACAAAAGCAAAGTCAGAGAAAAAAAAAACGGAAACGCAAAGCACGAACTGAGAGATGGAAAATCGGCGATGAATTAACTTCGCAATGAAACAACAACAACAACAACAACAACAACAACAACAATAACGACAACAACAGCAACAATACGTGTAACGGTATGTTGGCTTGTTGGATTGTTTGTTTGTTTGTTTTCTCCTTTGCCCGATGAAACGATGAAACGATGAAAGAAAGAAAGCAAACCCACCGACTAAACGAAGCAACGGGCCAAAAGAAAGCAAGAAAAAGCATGCCAAAGGTGCTGCTCATTTTGCCAGAAGACGATGATGATAATGACGACGATGATGATGATGACGACGACGATGATGATGATGATGATGATGATGATGATAGCAGCAGATATATGGCCAGCAGGTGGGCTAAACTAAAAGGGGGGGCGTGGCAGTTGGGCGCCAGTTTTCCTGCTACAAAGAGTTGTTCCCCATAAAGATGCAAAGATACTTTTTAAATCTAAGACTGCGGGGGGTTACATTTAAAATATTTCCCTATTTTATTTTATTTTTATTTAGTTTTGTTGTTTTTTGTTGTTTCTTTCTAATTTTTTTTTTTAATTTATTTTTTTTATTTTATTTTTTTTTTTCTTTTTTTTTTAGCTGTATCTCTGAGATACGTGTGGAAAACCCAAAAGACGAATGCGAATATAATATTACACAGATACAAATACACAAAACATAGATACAAGAGCCACACACACACAAACACACACACTTGCATTTATGTTACCAAGTGTTTGCCTGTGTGTGTGTGTGTGTGTGTGTGTGAGTATCTGAAGGTTTAGTGCACCGATGTAGTTGTTGTTGTTGTTGTTGCTGTTGGCATGTGCCACACAGAGGTGCACACAACACAACAAAAACAAAAACAACAACAAAGAGTGCATTAGGCTATCATCGCCTCACTGTTGTTGTTGTGGTTGCTTTTTGTTGCAAGTGGAACGTGATTATTTCAACGAGCGCAACGCTTTTTTTTTCACAGCACACAAGCATAGGCATAAAATTAAGCAGAAAATAAACAAATCAAGACGAACTTTGAGATACACTATAGATGGTACACTCCATGGCAGCGCCATCTTCGTTATAAGAAGGGCTTTAAGCTCCCTCAAAAGAGAGCAGTCAGTACACTCCACAGCAGCGTCTTCTTAGATATAAGAAGCGCTTTAAGCTCCCTGAAAGGAGTAACCAGTACACTCCACAGCAGCGTCTTATGCTGCTTCGAAATGACTTTAAATCCTTGAAAACGAGAGCAATCAGTACACTCCATGGCAGCGCCATCTTCGTTATAAGAAGCGCTTTAAGCTCCCTGAAAAGAGAGCAATCAGTACACTCCACAGCAGCGTCTTCTGCGGCATAAAAAGAACTTTAAATCCTTTAAAACGAGAGCAATCAGTACACTCCATGGCAGCGCCATCTTCGTTATAAGAAGCGCTTTAAGCTCCCTGAAACGAGAGCAATCAGTACACTCCACAGCAGCGTCTTCTGCTGCTTCGAAATGACTTTAAATCGTTTAAAAACGAGAGCAATCAGTACACTCCAAGGCAGCGCCATCTTCGTTATAAGAAGGGCTTTAAGCTCCCTGAAAGGAGTAACCAGTACACTCCACAGCAGCGTCTTATGTTGCTTCAAAAGGACTTTAAATCCTTTAAAACGAGAGCAATCAGTACACTCCACAGCAGCGTCTCCTGCTAGTCTTAACCCCTTCGAAAAGAGCATTCAAAAAAGTTGAGACAAGCAAAAAAGAGACGTGCAGGAACATGTTTAAAAAACTGATATATATATATGGCTTTGATTTCTTACTGATTTTTGTTTGTTTTGCTTTCGAAGGTTGCTGTTGGTGTTGGTGTTGCTGTTGGTGTTGGTGTTGTTGCTGTTGCTTTTGTTTTTGGATGCGTGTGCATTTTGTTCCTGTTTTTTTTTTTGATTGATTTCGTGTGCGGTGTGTGTTGTGTGTGTCTGAATGTTGGCCTATTGTCCGATTAAGTGGAATGTTGGCCTGTTATCTTTGTACTTCAATTAGTTATCGACAAGCCAAGCAGCAGCAGCAAATCAATTTAGATTTATTTGTATTATCCAATTGTGGACATTTTTGTGCTGATTCAATAAAACAATTACAATTGCTATGCGAGAATGTTGTGATTATTAAATCAGCTATTTATATATATATATATATATATATATATATATTTTGCAGTCACTGCACTAATTCCGTATAGAAAGATAAGGAGAGACTTTTGAGATTTAATCTGGCGCCTCGTTAAATCACGCTTCGAGCTTCAAGCTTCAAGCTTCAAGCTTCAAGCATCGAGCTTCGAGCGAAATGTGTTTTCGTTTGCGTAGTGTTTGTCGTACAAGTTTTGATGGCAATTTATTTGTAATAACATTTCTTAATTGCCCATAGCTTAATGGCTATTTGGGATTTCCGAAATGTCTGGGCCCTTCTCCAAGTCATAATTTTTCAGCTTTTTCTGTTTTTTGGAAAAATCCCAAACACACAATCAACGTTTTTTCTCCATTGTCGGTTGGGTTGTGTTCAGTTTTTGGTTTCGTTTCGTGCTGCTGCCCGTTTTTATGTCTCTGAGTATCTGAGTATCTGAGTATCTGCGTTTAGCTATGCTTCGTTTTGGCTTGCCTTGCTTTGCTTTTTGCTTTTTGCTTTGGGTTTGGGTTTGGGTTTGGGTTAGTTGGCCTGAATGTTGTCTGCTTGGTAGTAGCTGTATCTGTGTATCTGTGTATCTGTTGGATTGTTGCTGCAACATTGCAATATCATCAGCGACGAAGGAAAGTCCTTATGGAAGCCATACAAACAAACACTACCGACTAACTGTTTGTGGCTTAAATAATTGCATCATCTTTTGGGCCAACAATCATAGTCCTTCGGTTCGGAACCGTACGCCGTTCGGTGTAACTTTCGAAAGTTGCATCATTGAAGTTTTGGGTCTTTCATTATCATTATCGACAAAATTGAAAAGCGGGCAATAGTTCGGGCCCTGTAATTAACCAGGCAGGGGTTATTATCGGCTCGGTTGCTGCTCGGTTGCATCACAGCCCACACATTGTCATTGTATCTTGTATCTCAACACCTTGCATTATCGAATCTGTCTACTGTTTGGATTTAACTGCCGTAAATGCCACGCCACGCCACGCCACGCCATCTACTCTCCTTGGCCCTTTGGCCTTTAAGCCAACCACAATCCACCTACATCGTATCTGTATCTGTATCTGTATCTGTATCTACCACGCACTTTAAAGGGCAAACACAAATCAAGCATCCGCCGCGTGGGCGTCGCCCCCGCCCCCCAAGTTCACAGTTCACAAGCCCAGTGATGAGGTTGAAATAATATTGAGACGCCCCAACCCCAACCCCAACCCCAACCACCCCCGAGCTGGCGAGTTAATTTATTTCGCAAAAATTTACATGCCCGCCGCCTGCCATATCAGGTATGAAAGGGTTTTGTGTGTGTTTTCTGTTTTCTGTTTTCTGTTTCGGTTTAAAAATTTAAATTAATGACAATTTCCAGTATAAACAGATGAATAAATGGCTTTTAAAGTGCAATTAAACCCCTTATTGAGTAACTAACTAGGCCCTCCACTTGTAAATCAATCAGCCGAAAGTTAATATGCAATTCGTTGCTTTTTTTAACTAATATTTCAACTAATTTTTCAACTAATATTTCAACTAATATTTCAATTAATATTTCAACTAATATTTCAATTAATATTTCAACTAATATTTCAACTAATATTTCAACTAATATTTCAACTAATATTTCAACTAATATTTCAACTAATATTTCAACTAATATTTCAACTAATATTTCAACTAATATTTCAACTAATATTTCAACTAATTTTTCAACAAATATTTCAACTAATATTTCAACTAATATTTCAACTAATATTTCAACTAATATTTCAACTAATTTTTCAACAAATATTTCAACTAATATTTCAACTAATATTTCAACTAATATTTCAACTAATATTTCAACTAATATTTCAACTAATATTTCAACTAATTTTTCAACTAATATTTCAACTAATATTTCAACTAATATTTCAACTAATATTTCAACTAATACTTCAACTAATTTTTCAACAAATATTTCAACTAATATTTCAACTAATATTTCAACTAATATTTCAACTAATATTTCAACTAATATTTCAACTAATATTTCAACTAATATTTCAACTAATATTTCAACTAATTTTTCAACTAATTTTTCAACTAATATTTCAACTAATATTTCAACTAATATTTCAACTAATATTTCCACTAATATTTCAACTAATATTTCAACTAATATTTCAACTAATATTTCAACTAATATTTCAACTAATATTTCAACTAATATGACAGAGCAGTAACAAGGCTGACAATGTGTGGCTTGATTTGCTTTGTAAGCAGTCCTTTTTCGGGATATTTTAGGTAATTTTCTGTAACATCATTTGCTTTCAAAGCAGGCGTTTTTTTCCTGCATTCTTTGCTTTCAAAGCAGGCATTTTTCGGGATAATTTAGGCAATTTTCTGCAATATTCTTTGCTTGGCAAAAGCAGGCGTCTTTTTCGGGATGTTTTAGGGAATTATCTCCGAGAAAGTGTGGCATTATTTGCATTGAAAGCAGGCTTTTTCGGGCTAATTTAGGCAATTTTCTGCAATATTCTTCGCTTGGCAAAAGCAGGCGTCTTTTTCGGGATGTTTTAGGGAATTATCTCCGAAAAAGTGTGACATTATTTGCTTTCAAAGCAGGCTTTTTCGGGATACTTAAGGTAACATTTACGCCTTAAAAAGTACGCCTTAAAACTACGCTTAAAAACTAAGCATACAAACTAAGCTTAAACAATACGCTTAAAAATGACACTGAAAAAAAAATACGCTTTTAAGAATCAGAAATACATACCTGGGCAGGTTTTGGAGGTAACGCATCTGCTTCTCGCGCCGCAGCTCGTCGGTGAGGCGGCAGTAGGTGTTGTTGATGCAGACGCTGCGGCGCAGGTTCGCCTCCGAGTCCTTGATCCTTTCCAGCTTGTGGGCGCAGAGCTGGAGGATGCGCTTGCGCTCCTCCCGCTGCCGCAACTTCGGCGAGATCATTGGCACGCGCGACCGATGATGATGGTAGCCCATGGGCGGGGAGCAGCGGGGCGGGCCGAACATGTCTGAGTCGTCGTCGCTGCCGCTGCCGCTGCCGCTGCCACTGCCGTTGCCCGCGTCGTTTGGTGTTGCATTTGTGTTTGTCGGCAAGGTCATTGCGCCTCTACGTGTGTGTATGTGCGTCTCTCTGTCTGTCTGTCTCCGTGTGTGTGTGTGTGTTTCTGTGTGTGTGTGTGAATCAAGCGCACAGTATCTTCTTCTTCCTTCTTGGATATTTTTTTTTTATGTTTTGTTTTAAACAAACCTTTTTTTTTGATTTTCTTTGTATTTGATTTTGGATTTGTGTGTGTGTTTTTTTTTTTGTTTCTTCAATCAGGAAGCGCGAACACACAACACACACTCCGGCGTCTTCTCTTCTTGTCACTCTCTTGCCTGCGCTCTCTCTTGCTCTTGCACTTGCCGCTGCTTCTGCTGCTGCTGCTGTTGCTGCTACTGCTGCTGCTGCTTCTTCTTCTTCTGTCTGCCGCTTACTTTTTTTTTTTTTTCTTTTCAGCTACTGCTTTTCTTTTTGCCTTTTTTTGCGTGAGATTTCACTTTGCTTGGTTACCGTTAACGGCTTTGCATTTGTCTTTGTTCCAAAATAAAAAATATTATTTTTATTTTTTTTTGTATTTTGCTTGCAATTCAAAATAATCCAGGACTTTTGAATTTCAGTGTTTGAATTTTTTGTTTGTAGATTCTTTTGCACTTCGATATTGCTTCAACAGGAAAAAAATGCAACAAAAATTGCTAGACCACTATTACTGTTTTCTTTTATATTTTTTTTTGAATATTGTTATTTTTATTATTTGCTTTGATTTGTTATTGTTTCGTTTGGTTTTTAATATTTGATGTTGATCTTGATTCGAGGCACACAATTGACAAAAATTACAAAATTTATGTTGATTTGTTTGTTTGCTTATCGGTTTCAAAAAATTGTATTTAAATTGTTTTTGATTTTGTTGATGCGGCGATTTGCGAAAAGGGACGCGGTGTAGTAAGTAGGGGTTACGAAGTTTAATTGGGAGCGCGTGGCTGAGCGAAGTTGAAAATCTTCCGCACCGTTTTCTACCGTCCGCATCGGTCGGCGTTCAAAAAATTTTTGACGTTTTTTTGTAAACACAATTGCTTTTTGATACTCGTCTCCGCGCTGCGCTCTCTTTCGGCGTCGACGTCGGCAGAGTGCACAGATGTTCGCATTGAAACGGAAGTAGCGGTGCCAAAGAGAGCGTGCGCTCTCTCTTAAGACGGCGTCTACCTAAGAGAGCGTCCTTAGATGGCCTACGTGATTGCCGCGTGCCCCTGTCTCGGCGTGTGCCCGCTCCTATACATGTGTATCTGTGTGTGTGTGTACAAGTAGCGCAAAGATTTTGGCAGCTCCTCCCCCCTCCTCCTCCCCACCGTCCCCGCACCCGGCTGCCCCAACGCTTTTGTAACGGAAGCAAAACGCAAACTCATACAAACAAAGCACTGGTCAGTGGGTGGTTATGGGTGGCTTTTGGGGGTTTTTTTTGTTTAGTGTGTTTGTTGTGGGCGTGCGGGGCATAATTTTGATAGTTGCTGTTGCTTGTCTGTCCGCGTTTTATTATGTAAAAAAAAATAAAAAAGAAGGCGGTGGCGGCGGCAGCGGCAAGCCAGTGACTTTGGGTGCCTTTTTAAAATGCTAAATACTTCCTAGGACAATCAGCGGCAGTTGCGGTAATTGGTTAAGGCAATAATATAATATTTATAGGCCTTGACACCGCCATTAAAACCACCCTTGAAGACTCAAAACCTTATGCAACAGAAAAAATAATACCCCACAAATGGGTTAATCCAATAAATAAAATACGTATAGTTAATCCTTCGCGATTCTTGAGATAAATTCAAAATCAGTGTCAAAGCCGCACACACACCACCCACCACCCTCCCCACCAAAGCCGTCGCCCCATGAAGTGGTACAAGTTCAACTCAATTTACGGTTTTTAGAATGTTCCGTTACTGGGAGGTCAGTTTCGGCAGTCCAGAGTAAGTACTCGTTCATAAGTATGTAAATATATGTAACTGTCTATATGTATGGCATGGCTATGTAAGAGCGTCGCCGTGCGTCCGCATGGCAATCACAAAGAGACAATGCAAATTTGCACTCAAACAAAGAGACAAACAAGATGGGGCCACTATGGGGAGCAGTTCATGAGCGAGCAATGTTAATGGGAAGGGGGGAGGGGGTAATGGGAGGTGGACAGTGGGCCGTGGGCCGTGGGCCGTGGGCTGGCAAGTGTCAGATCTTTGTGTTTTTATTTGTTGTTTATGTACTATTATTATTATTAAGGCACCCCGAAGACGATGACGATTGTTTTTGTTCTTTGAAAACGGAACGCTCAGCTCATTCTGATATTTTTATATTCGAGAGAAAATTCCCCGAATGAAATTTTTCGATGATTCAGCCATTAGAAGAAGCTGTCGAGGGAAAGAACCGCAAGAACGCTATCATTGTGGATCACTTTCCTTCACTAATTGTGAGTGTTTTTTGAGCGAAAGTTCAGGTCGTAGAAAATAATGCATTATGGGTCTTACGATTAGGTTGGAAGCCAAAATGTGGAAGTGGGTTATCCCCGTCTCTTTCGTTGCCTGCATTTTCACACGTCGCCGAGTGGCTCTTTGTGGCTCATTTTCTTGAACCCGAAAGATAAATTCGTATTACGTAATTAAGCAGATCCAGCAACAACACAAACAACAACCAGAAACAAGAACAACAAGCTAACAATTAAGTATTTATTGCTTTCAATTTGCTGCCCGATAACAGAACACAAAATCAAAAAAAAAAAAAACACAAAACAAAAAAAACACAGAACAAAGTAAATAAAAACCAAAGCGGACGCACACACACACACAGACCTACTACCTGCGCCGGCAGCGACGTCAGCAGCAGCAGCGGCGAAATCAGCGCGCTTCATGTTGTTCGAATTTCGAGAGCTGTTTTTTGTTGTTGTGCGTTGTGTGTTTTTTATCGCTTTTAATTCTTTGGCACGCGCTTTTGGCTTTTATTTTCGCAGGTAAGCATCGGTAAGGAAAACAACAACAGCTGCGGGCCAAGTGAAAACTGGCTCTGTGCCTCTGCTTGGTGGCCAAAGCTCTGGGCCAAATGCAAATTGAAAATTATTGCATTTGTTGGCCAACAAATAAGAGCAACAAACGCAGCAGCATAGCAGCATAGCAGCGGCAACGCAGCAGCATAGCAAACAAAAATGGAAAGCAACAGCAGCCCACTTTAATTATCAATAACATATTTAAGTTTCCCCACATTGGCCTACCCTCCCGCGTCCCTGTCCCAGCCCCTCTAGGCTACCACGTTTTTTAGCCCCCCCGCCGTAGTATTGTGCTCTTTTTGGTCGGTGGCGGCGCTCTCTCTTTGGCGCTCTTTGCCTTGGCCACTCCAAAACGGAGAGCACAGTGGTACGAAACAAGGTTAAAGGATACAAATAGTCGTTTATTATACATTTTATGATATTCTTTTCATTACAATTTTTACATCACCTTGAACATAAGCCCACTTTTAACCTTTTAACGGATTTGGTTTGATGACAGGGATTGTAAAGGATCATCCAACGTGCTCTCATAAATATCCTTCAGCTTACCTGACGGCGTCCTAAGCACCCAATCAGGTAACAAAGGATCAACAAGCCAACTGTCGCAGTCCGATTTCGTAGGGTTGCAGCCCACTGTGCCGCGTGTGAATGAACGTATAAAAAGTGAGAGCGTCGCCTGCTCTGCGGGCTTCAGCTCATAAACGAAAATCAATGACTCCCAATGCGCTTCCCCCGGGCTCCACCAAGGGCCACCAGCCCTTCCCCGCCTCCCCAACATTTTCGGAGTGATAAATGCCGCCTTAGCGTCGTCAGCAGATTCAGCCTGCGCATGTTTGTCTGTATGTATGTAAATACACTCAAACACACACACACACACATAGATACAAATATCTTCATGCATACGTAAGTATGTAACATACACATATATACAAAGTATGTAGTATTCCCCCCACCACACTCCGCCTGATGTGACTGCATTTAAGAAATGGCTTTTTGTTTTCAGGACAACTCTATTGCCAGTTGATCCTGGTGGTTGTTGTTGGATTCTCGATTTGACCAACTCAACGGCGCAAAAAAAAAACGTCCTAAAGGGTAACGTAAGGCTGGCCAAAACAGCGTAACGGTAGGCATTTACATTTCTCTCCACCTTTGTCGCCTCTGACTCGGCATCTTCAGCTCCGAGAGCGGGTCGCTTTGTGTTTTTATGCTTTCAACATTGATACGTGCCACTTTTGGCATACACACAGCGGGGAGGGGGTGAGGGGGCAATGTGTGGGGACAGCTGGGTAAGTTTGTAATTAATTGCGGCCTTGCTGCCACCACCCCAACCCTCTAGCTCCCCCCTCCGCACACCGCACCCCGCTGCGTGCTGAGAAAGCAGCCGCCAACAGTTTGTTTTCTTTCTCCCCTCGCTTTGGGATTTCCGTCTCGGGAGGCCGAAAAAGAGGCGGCTGGTGGGTCGGTCGGCCTAGTCTAGTCGCCAATCCAATGCCCCAACTTACCTCTCTTGCACACCATTCATACCCAAAGTACAGTGGGCACTCGCTAGGATGAATACTACTTTTACCAATTAATAAAAAAAACTGTCAGAGAGGCAAACCAATTAGTGGGACAATATGTAATTTTCGTATTAAACTTTTAAAGACTTTTGTAGTACTTTTTCCTAGGCCTCACTGTACCGTAAAGTAGTAGCTATCCAAAAACGGACAATGGCAGCAGGCAAGGCGGCGGAGGGCGCAAAAAAAGAGAGCGAGGAGAGAAAGCGCGCTAGTTACAGTTACAGTTACGTTACAGAGGGCCGGCCAAAGACAATGCTATATATAAGCTCGCTCGGTTAACGGTAATTACAGTGTGTATGTCGGGTGGGTGGGACGATGGGTGGAGGGGTAAGGTTAGTAAGTGGGTGCCGCTAATTGAGTGGGATGAGCCCCATTCAGGGAGCACCATGACCACGATGGCCAAATCCGGCTAATTCCGATGTCACTTGGCAATATCTAGACTGGCAATTGGTAAGAAGAAAGGTCGGAAAAAGGCGGAAACCCCACCTCACGTGTCCAATCCAGATACGGGAACGATAACATACTATATCCGAGGGGATATTCTGATTAATAAAATGCTTTGTTTTCACACACTCGTTAATATGTTTGGAAACAAAGAGCCATTTTTTTTATATATATTTCAAACCGCAAAACTTGGTTTTTCATTTTGTTTTGTTCCGTTTGTGGTTGATATATATGTATAAATATATCTTGTGGTCGGAACGACAGTACTTGGCAGCATAATAACCTCAAAAGCCTTCAAATATCCAGCTACCAAAAAAAGAGCAACAAAAACAACAACGGAGTCGGGCCCAAGGGCATAATTCTTCTTCTTCTTCTTCGACTACTACCACTGCTTCTTGGCCCGTCTTGTACGTCATTTTGTTTTGGCCCGAGATCCGATCGGGCAAATACAAATTCAAAATCACTCCAAGTCGTGGCTTGCATTTGCGAGTTGGGAGAAGAGAGGTTTCGGTTCCGTTTCAATTCACGAAGAGATTTCGGAAGAGAACGATCATCAGGCATCTCACTCGCATTTGTATCTACTAGTTTGCTTTCCCGCTTGCTCGTTCACCTAACTTATCGCATAATCACCCGACGTATTGTCAAGTCTGAATCTATATATATATATATATATATATATATATGTGTGTGTGTGCTTATGCTTGCCCGCATCTGTATCTGAAAGATATACATAGATGCAGTAATGCAGCAATGTCTTTGCCTTTGCTTTTGTTTTTGCTTTTGCTTTGTTTTTGTTTTGCTTTGTTTTTGTTTTTTTGTTTTGCCTTGCTTTGGCACGTTTCGATTTTGAGTTTTGATTTGTGCGATATAAATATTTCTATAAATATCGAAATGCTTGTAATGCGGGTCGAGGGTTTTCGGAATTTCCGATTTTCCGATTTTCGGGTTTTCAAGATCAGAATTAGTATCTTTGAGATACAAATGTATCTGGCACGCATTCATAATGAGGTCGTAGGCGAGGGCGCGTTTCAATTTTTTATGGTTTGCAAATGTTTATGAGAAACCAATTCGTAGCCCGCGATAAACCCGACAACTTGCCAAATATGGTTCAAGGTTTAATTTCGTTTCGTTTTCTTTTTTTTTCTCTCTCTCTCTTTCTTTACTGGACTTTGCTTTCCGCTGATTGTGGTTTCTTTTTTTTTTTCTTTTCTTTTCATTTTTTTTTGGCTAATTATAGACTCTAAGGGTGTACATTAAGTATTAGCGTGGTTGGATTCTATTTTTTATCGTTGTTGTTGTTGTTGTTGTTGTTGCTGTTAATGCTCCACTTGAGTGTCAAGTTTGTTTACGTTTGGCAATAATTCGGAATCTTTCGACTCCGCAGACTCCGCCGAATGATTTCCATTTTCATTTATTGTGCGTGCGTGTGTGTGTGTGTGTGTGTGTGTTTGTGCGGTTTTACGACTCTGGCTTTTACCGATGCTTTGCTGCTTCTCTTGTTTTTGTTGTTATCACCGCTGCTGCCGTCACTGTCGCTCCCTCTGCCTCTGCCGCTGTTAATGTCGCGGTGGCTTCTGTTATTGTAATTTTATTTTTATTTTGCTCCGTTTGCGTAGTTCAAACCTGTTGTCCCACAGTTTTATTTTTATTTCTATTTTTTTTGTAGCTTCTGTCTCTGTGCTCGTCTCTGTCTCTGTCTCTGTCTCTGTTTTTTTTTTTCGAAAACCGCACAAATAACTATAATAGAAAAGAGCTCAGTGACGGCAACATAAAGTATCAAAAACAAAAAAACTCACAAAAAAATAGCAAAAATTTCATTAGTCGGGCGACAGCTGCTTTGCTTTTGCTTTGCTTTTATTTTTCTAACCTATTGATAAGAAATTTGTGACGTCACAGCAGGTGACACGCTTAGAGCAAAAAACAACAACCGAAGGAGAGCACAAAAGAAAATCTGACATCATTTGTGAAGCGGAAAAGAGAGCCATCACAGAGTAATCATTAGCATTTGGCTAACATAATAACTACCAACAGATCTGTGCTAATTACCATGTAACTGCATGATTTTGTTAATTTTCTTGTTGTTGTTGCTGTTCTTGTTGTTGTTGTTGTTGTATTGATAAGGAGTTAACCTTTTGAATAGTTTTTGAGCTAAATTGGTATTTCCGAAAAAGCAACAAAGATAACGAGCGTCGACCTGTATTCGCGCGCGCTTTTTACGTTTGGTTTTTTCTTCTCTCCCTTTTCCCATTCCTCCTTCTCACCTTCACGGTCTTTCGGCCAACATACCTGTGTACCGAGTGTGTGTGTGTGTGTGTGTGTGTGTGGTGGTTGGAACTATAATAAATATAAATGTATACGGCTGTGCGTGCGTGTGTGCGTGTAGTCTTGCATTTAAGCCAAAGTATGTAACTCCATGCATATGTTGCCATTTAGCCACTCTCATTACTGTTGCTGTTGTTGTTGCTATTGCTTTTGGCCAACAACAGCTGGCGGGCAAAGCGACTTCGGCATCGGCATCGGCATCGGCAGCGGCAGTGGCAGCGGCATCGACTTTATGGCCATAAAGCCATAAAAAAGCATTGAAGATGGCAAGAAGTCAGTCACTCAAAGCCAAGCCAAGCCAAGAAAATTAAACGAGTGAGTTCAAAGAGAGCGCCAGAGAGAGAGAGACTGGCCAAAGAGTGCGCATAGTCATCCAAAGAGAGGGCGCTGCGAAGAGAGCAAAGGAAGTTCTGAATTCGGTTGATGGGCGCAGCGAGGGGGTGGGAAGAAAGCCAAGCAGGTGGTCCAAAATACAGCCGTTAACATACTCCGTTTAATGAAGGTATTTAATTCAGTAATAGCATCATTAACTGCCTTGAGGTGAACTCCCTTTGGATTGTTTTCAATTAAAAAGCATGAAAATCATCAAATCCGTATGATTAAAGAGTACGAATATTAGAATAGACTGAGTAAGAGAGTGGTTGGGGGAGCCGGCTGTGCCTGTGCCTGTGGCTGTGGCCTCTTAATGGACAAGGTTGTGGCGCCCGAGGAAGGAATCCCCACTTCCCACCACTCCCCGACACCCCTATTCCTCTACTCCCCACTCATCATCACTCTCCATTTTTTCGTATTTTGTTTTATTGGCACTTGCGTGTGCTGCCATTTAGCGCATTTAATTTAATAATTAAGTTGCCGCTGAAGACAACGACGCGACGCGACGCGACGCACTCTACATTCTTGCCCTTTCCCCCTTCCCTTCGTCTGTATCTGTATGTGTGTGTGTGTGTTTCGGTTTCGGTTGCGTGTGTGTTTGTGTGGGGTTACAGGGCTGACAACAACAAGAATTGAACGGCAATACGTGACATTGAAAATGTATGCTACGCCATACAAAGAGAGAGAAAAGACAAAAAAAGCAGAAAAAAAAACAAAAACACACATATCCGTAAAGTAAATTTGTTTGAACGACTTACGAAACATATTCTTATTTCGTGGAATTTTCGATTACCAAAGGGGGGAGGGGAGGGGGTGGGATTTACAACTATTTAGGAAGCATTTTTCCACTAATAATCTACATAATTGTGCTTATTGTAAAAGAAAATATGGCGGGGAACGCGTTTTTCCTGGAAAGCCACACAAAAGCTTTCGTGGGAAGACGGAAAGGTTAACGTATCTTACCAAAAAAAAAAACAGTGTATCTTAGCCATCTCTTTCGTTTCTTTACTCGGATATATTTCAAAGCCAATTACTAGTATCTCAACCGCAGCTGTAGATACATTTGTATCTTTAGCATTTACGGCGGCGGCAAAGACATTTTTGGAATTGTCTGGCCGTCTGGAGAAGAGCACTAAAAAACACACCACAATGGAAGAAAAAAAAAAGAATCCAGGCAGACAAAAAAAAAAAAAAAACCAAAAAACTGAAATCGAAACTGGGGGTTGGCATTCAATGTTGTTGTTTTTGTTGCATTCAAAGCGATCCGATCCAATTCGAAGCGCTTGATTGATGATCAAGTCTGCAGCTCAAAAGAAGATACAAAAAACGCGGTGCCTTGATGGGAAATAAAAAGATTATTAATATCCTTTTATACGATCATTTGTTCGGGAGAATCGAAACCTAACCTAAAAGGAAAGGGAGGCAAAAAACCTAACCTAAAAACCCAAACTTTATCTATCCGAGCGATAAGAGCAAGGCAGAGGGGGCACCATGGCCGCTCGCGGACAATGCCCCAAATAATTTGCGGCTGAAATAAACACAACCTTGAATAATGCCAACCTTTAAAGCGCATATCAAACAAATATCTAGAGGCTAATGCCCCACAAATGAAATAAAAATAAAAGGAAAAAGGCAATAATAAAGCTTATATACATATGTATATGTACGAGTACGAGTATTTATTGTTTGTTTGTTCGAGAGTTGCCTATCTGACATTGAGTTTAAAGTGCTGAGTCAAAATATATTTTGCCCGACGGCTCAAAAAAGTCACAGGTGCTACGAGTCGATGACGTCGAGTTCGGAAATTACCGCAAAAACAGTGTACAGTTAATGCAAGGATAGGAATTCTTTCGATTAAATCCATTACATAATTCCAGAAAAGGATAGCCCTTGGCTAGCGAGGATAGCACTTGCAGTTTCTGGTGAAATCTAATATCTGGCATTTTCCAATTTCCGAACTCACACTCTCTCTCGGTTAGTGGGTGGGGTGGGGGACGGGGACGGGGACAGACAGAGGGCAACAATTATCTTGTCAACCATCTTAGTTGGGTGGTTATTTTGCAAAGTAAATACACACACACACACACATGGACACGCACACGCGCGACGACTGCCACTCCCACTCTGACTGAGACCCTCTCCCCCGCCCTCTTACTATTTCACTCTTTTTACGGTTACACGTGCGCCGCTATCGTCACTGTTGTTGCTGCTGTTGCTGTTGCTGGCTCCCCATTCTACCCCAATTTGGCGCTCTCTCGCTCGCCCTCGTTGATGGTTAGCCGAAACAGAGCGCAACTTTTGGCGCTCTCACGCTGCTGTGTGGCTTACTGCTCTCACCATCTGGCTCTTTCTCGTTCACGCGACACAAGTTTGTCGGCTTCGATTTTGGAGCTCGATGGGGAGGCACGAAACAAGCGACTAAGTGATACCCTATACACTATAGTATATAGTAATTAAGAGAAAGATTTTAAGGTACTTGATTATTTAAATAGGAGTAGTTTTTTTTATTCTTATTTATCTTTTTTATGGGTATGATTTTTCCTACCCTAATTATATGCATACCCTATAAACCCCCCCTTAACAAAAATGAATATTCTATTTGGCCCGCAGTTTTTACCCATGTCCATGCCACTTTTTCGTTTTTTTTTTATTGCGGTTTTGCATTTAGAAATTGATGATGAAGCCGCTTGGCTGCCGTACAGTGCGTGTGTGTGACTGTGTGCGTTTGTGGTTGTGCGTGTGGGAAACGTTTTTCCTTTTAAATTGAAACTGTAACACGAAATGCTGTTTGCCCCCTTCCTCTGCCTCTGCTGCCGCTTCTTCTTCTACTACAACTGCCAGCCTTCTCTTTTATTCACTTTGCCCTTTTCGACAGCTCCCCCCATACCCCACTCCCCCTCCCCACTCTTGTTTTTTTTAGGGCCGTGAAGAAAACATTTTATGGTCTTCTGTTTTAGCTTTTTGGAGTGTCTTTAAATGCGTTATTCGACTGATTTTTATTTGTTTCCCCCTCCCGCTTCGTTGCCCCCCTCAGTTTCGGTCTCCCTTTCAACTCCTTTTCTCGGTGTCCATTAGGAAAATTCTTGGCATATTTTCGTCTTGATGATATCTACACGGAAAACAACTTGGAAAAACGCAGCTACAAGTTACTTTTGGGTCACTTTTGTATCTCAAAGATACTTTTTGCTGTATGTGTGTGTGTGTGTGTGTGTGTTTGTTTGTGTATTTGTTGGAGCGACTCGATGAGACTCGAGTATGATTAGTGTTTGCCTCTAATTATGTTTCTCATTTTCCTTAATTTGCCATTTCCCTCTCCTTGTGGCGCGACGCGGCGCGACGCGGCGCGGCGCTGCTCGGCTCGGCTCCTTTTCTCTTTGGCTCTGAATTCCTAACAGGTTTTTGTGCAAAACGCATTTCCAACTTTGTTGCAGTACGTGTCGTGTTAACAATAACAATATAACAAAAATAACAAAAACAAAACAAAAAAACAACAACAAAGGTTTTCAGATGAGCAAGAAAATGCCGGAAGTTCAGCGAAGACAACGAAAAGGCAGCGCTGTGGCGACGCAGTGGCAGCGCTGCCAACGTAACATTATAATTGTTGTTGTTGTTACTCTTTCTGTTTTTTTTTTGTTGTTAATTTTTATTTCCATTTCGTTATTGCAAATGTAAACAGCAACAAATTTTTAAAAGCTGCATCAAATTTCCAATAAATTCCATTTTGTGGAATGTCCGTCTGTGTGTGTGTGTGTCTTGTGTGTGCTTGTGTGCGTAATCGCTTTTGGGATTTGTAAAAGTCAAGTTTTCGTTTGGTTTTGGTTTTGGTTTTGAAAATCTTCATAATTTCAATAGCAAACAAATTTCGTCATGGGAAAAACGATTTGGACTTTTTTATGCATTATATTGTTAGTTTTCAATGTCTTCTCTTTGTTTCAATTAAATAAATGCATTCCGGTGCAATTTCTTTGTGTTCCGCTGCGGCTGAAGGTGTGCGTTGTTTTTTTTTTCTGTATTTCTGTATTTCCCACTCGAATGAGTGGCTCCTTTTTGCATTTGGGTCAAAACCTGTTGACACACACGCAATTAAATACAATTTCAATAAAAGCAAACACCGAGAAGAAGCAGAAAAAAAAAACACAAAACTAATAACATTAAGCGGCAGCAGGAAAGAAAGAAGGCAAAAAAAAATACAAAAAAAAAACTAAACTAAACTATGACAACAACAAAGCCAACCGCTAAATTACAATAACAAGATGGGGCCAGCAGGCAGAAGACGAAGAGGGTGAGGCGGAGTAGAGTGGCAGAAGAGCGGGCAACTCATTCGTTCGTGTGACGATTATCTTGAAATGAGACCATGGCACACACACACTAGTGCACATGCAAACACACAAATACGCAAAGTTAAACGGCCGCGCAACAATAACGACGCCGGCGTCGCTGCTGGCGTCTCAGCTCGTGTCCCACAAGTCAATGCGCCGCCTCTCTTTTGACGCTCTCTTACTACCACCAAGCACGCAGCAAGGGCGGAAGCCTGAAGAGAGTGGGAGGGCATTGCCAAAGAGAGCGAACACGAGGTCAACACACAAACAAAATAATAATAATAAATAATAATAATAATGAATAAAAAAAAAACATATTTTATTCGGCTTGTCTTGTTTTTTGGGCTTCCCATACGATTATAGATTCGTTTCTTTGACTAAAAAGGAGAAATATATAATATTAAAATATGAAATAAAAGAAAAGAGAGCGCAGCGCCCTTCACTTGGGAAAATACACTAAAAACTAAATGCGCTGCTGATGAACAGTGGAGGTGGAAATAATAGTGCTGCCACTTTTTTATGAAATACAAATTTGAAAAGGGTGTTGCTTTTAGTTTAGATTTAAATAAATATTAAGAGCTTGTTAGATTTATTGTTAGATATAGATTTTTGTTGGTTTCTAAATTCTTAACCTTGCCTGTTTTGTATCTGTGTGTGCTCGCGTGTTTTTCTCGGCCTGCCTCTGCCTGGGTGTGTGTGTGTGTGTGTGTGTTTGTGCAATTATACTGGTTTTCTGTGCATGGCCGACAATCAAATGTTGCTTTGGCTTGGCGTCGTCGTCGCTCTGTCTTTGTATCTTGTATCTTTGTATCTTTGTGCCTTTGCCTGTGTTTTGTTTGGAGTGCAACGAGATACCCCCCGCCACACCGCAACCCCCTCCACTGCTGTGTCATCACCTAGGCTCCCCCTTCTCCACAAAAAATATATAAAAAAAAAAAAACTGAAGTTGTACAACTGAAATGGATTTTGCGCGCTCGTTTCTTGTTTTGCATCGTTTTGGAATTTTTTTTTTTCAATTTTTTTCTGTTTTGTCAGTGCTTCCTCTTGTCTGTCTTTGTTTTTTTTCGTTTTTTTTTTGTTTTTGGCTTGGTTTGGTATTGGGTTACTCTAGGCCTAATCCATAAGACTAGGAAACCGTCAGGTGAATGTCCACTAGCCCACTGGCTCCTGTAATTATACGAAACAGAAATCCAACGAAACTTTCTAAGGCTTCCTCGTGGCTACCTTTGGGTTTTATTTTCCTTCTTTTATTTGGCAATAACTTTAATTTTCTCTAAAAATTTCCAACCCAGAAACTCTGTTTTTTATTTTTTTGGCTCTAAAAGTTTCCAACTCTTACTGGTAGCCATCTCTAAACCTTTTTAACCTTTTTCGGGGGGTCCTTTCACATTATCCTGTTTGCTTAATAATTTTTTGGCATTAGGATTTTTAGGTAAATATTAAATTAAGCAAAAAAAAATAGACAAACCCCACAGTTATCGGCCGTAGTGTCTCATAATTAATAATCAACGTTTTCTCTGTATCTCTTTGTCCCCTCTTTGCACACCATCTCCACCTCTCTTAGGGCCCTCTTCCAGTCTGTGTGTGTGTGTGTGTGTGTTGGTGTTGGTGTGTATCTGTGTATCCGTTTGGCAGCCACGACGAGAGGCAATAAAATAAAGGGCCAAAGGCACTGGCAAACAAAACAAGCGACGACAGTGGCGTCGGGTGGGAGGGGAGGCGTGCCGGCTAACCCCGGGGGAAATGGATGGCGGTTACAAGGGCGGGGCCGTGAGGGATGGGGCAGGGGGGTGATACTTTGTACTAGAACTGAATGCGTTTTTGTGGCAGGGTTGTCACTGGTTGTGTCTCGAAAGCGGCCAGCAATTAAGCAGGGATTATGCCAAAAGAGGGTTTCCTTTTTCTCACTTTTCGAGTTTCTCGACGGTTGGTACAAGGGGGTGGGGGGAGGAGGAGCTGGGACAGGGATAGCTGGCGAGGCTGAAGGGGGGACCAATATGGTCGAGTTCTTCGATTTATAAGTCAAGGGGAGAGCGAGAGCTCGTTGTTTTTCAATTTAACCGAAAGTTAACGGATTTCCAGCAAATTGTAAAAGGCCTAAAACGTAGTAACGGTATTCAAAGCTTTTAATTTACTCTTAAAGATCTCATCGTTTTCCTCGTATTAACCTCAAAGGAAGGAAGACGAGGATTCAGGGCAAGGATCTGTTGGCATTGACCTCTCCGCATGTTGCTGCCTCATGTGCCCCCCTCCCCGCTTCTCAGCTGTCATGTATCCCTTGCATGTGCAGCTGTTCGCATCAAGTCAATCACAATCACAGGTAGCCTCACACCGACACTATGCACTGAGACACACACACACACACACGCACGATCGTCAGCTGTTATCAGTGCCAGAACAAACACAAAGAGAGTGGGGGGGGGTGAGACATTGGAGGTAGAAAAAGGAGCCAAAAAGGGGGAACAACTGTTACTTATCGGCTGCCAAGATCAACGGCTCCCCCAGCTAGCTCGCTCTCGCTCACTCGGAAGTGCCAAGCGATCCAAGCGATCCCCGACCAAAGTCAAAGAGAGCCAGGGAGAGAGAGAGAGACCTGGCTGTTTGAAGAGAAAAGCAAAGCAAAGAGAGAGCAACTCAGATTTGTGTTTGTTTGGTGTGAGCGACGTCATCATAAATTTCGGTATGCTATCAGCTGTTAAACATTCATACAGCTGCTGCTGCAGCAGCCTCTCAGGAAAGTAAATGTCATTGGGGGGTTGCTTCACTCACCCTACCGCCACCCGCCCCCCCCTCGTCCCCCGTCATCCATCGCCCGGCTCGTGTTCCTCGAAAACCAATTAAAGTGGAAAAACGCATTTTTATTCCCATTGCCTTATCGCTTTTGATGAAATCATTTACTCTGCGTGTGATTTGTTAATTGAAAATCACTTTCTGCCTGGCCTGGGCCGCACTTTTTTGTTTCCCAGGCTCTCCATTTTTTTTGGAGACTCGTTTTTATTATAAATTGATTTGAGACAATTTGCTGGCTCTTTATTATCTTACAGTTTGGCATCTCTGGCGAGTATGGAGTGTTGATTTTTCGCACTCCAACGCATCGGCAGGCCGAAAACGAAGCGTAACAGTTTCCTGGAACCACCCCAGAATCCCCAACCCCCTAGACACCACCACCTCGTCCCCCCCTCAAACACACACAAACACACACACACATATTGGACAACAAACAAGCCATCTCTCTCCCTTTCTCCCTCGCTCCCTTTTCGATTCCCAATTCCCCGGTTCGATGCAAGTCGACCCCCGCTGAGAAAAAAAAAAAAAAACAGAAAACATGAGAATCGAGAATCGACACGGAAAGGGGGGGAGAAAGGCGAAGGGTGAAAGGCGAAAGGCGGTGAAAGGGGCGGCAAAGTGGATAGCAAGAAGAAGAATGCCCAAGAACAAGAACAAGGGCAGCAGCAGCAGCAGCAGCAGCAGCAGAAGAAGAAGCAGAGCAGGATGGGAATCCAAACGCATTTTTGTTTTGTTTTCCGGTGACGGATTTTTAATGCAAAAAAAAAAAAAAAAAAAAAAGAAGGATTTAAGGGCTCGTTACATCCCTTTTGCATATTTTTATGTAAAGCAAAAAATTATATAAAACTAAGCTAGGGAGCTATAGTATCAGGAGTATGCGATACCTGGTACTCTTCTAAGACATTTTAAAAGCTTTTTCGAATAAATTTTAACTAATTTTAGGTATTTTCTGTTTAATCTTTGGAGGGAAGGTATTTTTATAAAGTTGTATTAATGTATTTATTCTATTTCCTATAAATTCCGATAAACTTCGATTAATTTCGATCAATTCCGATTAAAAAGCAGCTTTGAAAGCTTCTCTGATCATAATAATTGCCTTTTAAATGAAGAAACTGATAGGTTCCTATAAATTTCCTTTAATATTTGTTATTTTCTGTTTAATCTTTGATATTTAAATAAAGTTGTATTAATTTATTTATTATATTTCCTATAAATTCCGATAAATTTCGATCAATTCCGATTAAAAAGCAGCTTTGAAAGCTTCTCTGATCATAATAATTGCCTTTTAAATGGAGAAACTGATAGGTTTCAGATCAAAACGTCTAATAATTATCTTTAAAATTAGTTTAGTTGTGTTTCATTTTTGCCCTGCTGCCACCCCCTATTAATAGTGCCACCCCCCCAACCATCCATGGGCGGCGGCTTTCTGTGCTTACTGGCGGTTGCCTGGCAATCACGGGCTTAATTAGTTTAAGTGCGTCGTCCCCTTGTTACTGGATGGGTATTATGGATAGAGTACCCTATATATATATATGTACGTACAACATTCCGGGGACCGTAGGAAACGCGACCCCCAACATAGCCCGATTGTTTAAAAGCATTTTAATTGATCTAATATTCGCGGTAACCAATATGTTTATGGAAAATTTTTCCATCGCCACCGTTCGGACGGTGTGGCATGTATATTGTTGCATGTTTTGGCCAAGAGAGTCTCGCTTTATAGAGTCTGTTGCCCTTTAAGCTTCGTTATTATTAATTTACAACTTTATTGCACAAGCAATTTAAATTTCAATAAAATTTTGCATTGGCAAGGAGGGTTGAGTCGAATGGGGTGGTGTTGCAAGTTGCAGAAAAACAATCGGTTGAGGGTGGAAATTAATCCAATCCTTCAATCCAAATCCTTCAACAAATATATACTTTTAAATTAATCTGTTGGAATTATATTTTTTTAGTGTATGGTACACACCATCCAGGTGTTCAGTTTTCTTTTTCCATTACTTTTTCTATGACTTTCTATGACTTTTTCTATGACTTTTTCTATGACTTTTACTTGATGTTTTTTCTTCGATTATGATTTGGTTTTGTGGCTGCTGGCAGGCAAAGTCCTATCCCTTGTTTTTTCCTCCCTATTTTCCCGGCCCGACTCTGCCTGGTCCTGGTCTGGTCCGGGCTCTCTGCCAGGTTCTTCCTCCATTTTGAGTGACAGGCGGTGGCGGCAAACGGTCCAGGAGGGCGACGACAATACGCGTCGCACATCCATCCATTCATATATCCAAACACTCGTATCCGTATCTTTATCTCCACCCTGTATCTGTATCTGCATCTGTAGCGCAGCATGTGTATCTGTATCTGAATATTCGAGCTGTAGCTGTATCTGTATCTTGGAGGGAAAAAAGACACAATCTGTTAGGTAGAAAATATACATACGAGTATACGGGTTCGGCAGCAAATTGATTCGATTAGAGATCATTTGTGTCATCGATAAACAATTCCGATTCCGATTCGATTTGATCCTTCCGGTAATGCGATTAGGACTCGCCCAAGTGCCTCCCAGCGACTGCAGTTTGCAACCCAAACACCCAATCGAATCAGAGTCGCCTCCGTGGGCGGACTTTATCGGTTAATTACCCGGATGATTCATCAAAAATCGCTTACATTGCTCCGCTAATGGGTCATACTCGATGGGTTTACCACTCTCCAGGGTCCAGACCTCTGGGTTTTGCCCGTCGGGGGAAAACAATCACCTAATAGACGCTTGACGTCGATTTTTTTGGGATACGTAATACCCAGTGGATATTATGACATCTTCTGGAGGTTATATCTTGGTCAATAATGGTACGATTAGTAAGCGGAATACCCTTATCAATTTGTATATCGATTTTCTATAAATCTACATCGAAATCCTGGCACAAAATATTTTTTCGATTTTTTCCAAATTTTTCTGATGGATCCCCTTGAAAAATCTGAAAATCGAGAAAAATCACTTTTCGTCCCTTTCGAAGGCCATATCTTTGGCAGTTTTCATCCAATTTTTGAACAAAGTATAGATTTGGAATCTATAATCAATTCCCTACAAATCTGCATAAAAATCTGAGAGCAAAATATTTTTTCGATTTTTTCCAAATTTTTCTGATGGATGCCTTAGAAAAATCTGAAAATCGAGAAAATTCACTTTTCGTCCCTTTCGAAGGCCATATCTTTGGCAGTTTTCATCCAATTTTTGAACAAAGTATAGATTTGGAATCTATTATCAATTCCCTACAAATCTGCATAAAAATCTGAGAGCAAAATATTTTTTCGATTTTTTTCAAATTTTTCTGATGCAGCCCCTTGAAAAATCTGAAAATCGAGAAAAATCACTTTTAGCCATTTTCGAAGGCCATATCTTTGGCAGTTTTCATCCGATTTTTGAACAAAGTATAGATTTGGAATCTCGAATCAATTCTCTATCAATCTGCATCAAAATCCTGGCACAAAATATTTTTTCGATTTTTTTCAAATTTTTCTGATGGATCCCCTTGAAAAATCTGAAAATCGAAAAATTCAATTTTCGTCTCTTTCGAAGGCCATATCTTTGGCAGTTTTCATCCGATTTTTGAACAAAGTATAGATTTGGAATCTAGAATCAATTCCCTACAAATCTGCATAAAAATCCTGGCACAAAATATTTTTTCGATTTTTTTTAAATTTTTCTGATGGATCCCATTAAAAAATCTGAAAATCAAGAAAAATCTCTTTTCGTCCCTTTCGAAGGCCATATCTTTGGCAGTTTTCATCCGATCCGTGAGCAAAGTATAGATTTGGAATCTTAGATGATAGAAATTTTAGTTAATTATTTTATTTTAAAATTATAAGAAGAAGAAAAAAGTTGATGGAAAAATTTTCTCCTTAAACGAGCTTCCTTATATAGGCCCCGGGCCAGAACTGGTTGCGAATTATACAAATTTTATTTCAAATCATGTCTCTTCAAGTCTTGAACTTCACTTCCAAGGGGTTTTTTTTGGCTTTCTGTGACTCCTTCTATGAAATATCCTGCATCCTGGCCAGGAATACCAAAGGATAAGATTTTATTTTCCACTAAAAACATGGACATGGGGTAGAATTATTAGAAGAACAATGGATTCTATGGGTCTTTTATTCTTTTTCAATTAGAAAAAGTTATCCAAGGAAATTTTAAACTTTTATATGGTTTAATATTATAAATAATATATATATATAAAGCCTTGATTACGTTTAAAAACAAAAAAAAACACAAAAAAAGCAATAAAAACAAAAAAAAAAATTTTTGAAGAAGAAGAAAAAAGTAAAATTTTTCCATGAAGCAAGCCTCCTTATATAGTCGCTGGCAGAACTGGTTGCGAATTATAAAAATGACGTCACAGATGCTATCTCCTCAAAGTTGGAAATTATTTTCCAAAGGACTTCCTATAGCTTTGTGAGGGTCCTTCTATGCATTATCCTGCATCCTCTCCAAGGATACCAAAGGATTTCTTTATTTCTTTTCCGAAGAAGAAATTTTTAGTTTTTCACAAAAATCATAATTAATGAAAGAAAGTCCTTTGAAGCTTGGTTTCTGCAGCTCTATATCCTTGATTTGTATATTTTCAGTCTCCTTCTATGCATTATTCAATTCAAAATCTTTATTCAATTCCCTAAAAATCTGCATCAAAATCCTGGCACACAATATTTTTTCGATTTTTTTTTCAAATTTTTCGAGAAAAATCACTTTTTGCCACTTTCGAAGGCCATATCTTTGTCAGTTTTCATCCGATTTTTAAACAAAGTATAGATTTTGAATCTTTGATCGATTTCCTATCAATCTGCATTAAAATCCTGGCACAAAATATTTTTCAGATTTTTTTTTTTAATTTTTCTGATGGACCCCTAGAAAAATGTGAAAATCGAGAAAAATCACTTTTCGCCCCTTTCGAAGGCCATATCTTTGGCAGTTTACATCTGATTTTTGAACAAAGTATAGATTTGGAATCTATAATCAATTCCCTACAAATCTGCATAAAAATCTGAGAGCAAAATATTTTTTCGATTTTTTTTAAATTTTTCTGATGGATGCCTTAGAAAAATCTGAAAATCGAGAAAATTAAATTTTCGTCTCTTTCGAAGGCCATATCTTTGGCAGTTTTCATCCGATTTTTGAACAAAGTATAGCTTTGGAATCTCGAATCAATTCTCTATCAATCTGCATCAAAATCCTAGACAAACATTTTTTTTTGATTTTTTTCAAATTTTTCTGATGAACTCCCTCAAAAAATGGAAAATCCATGAAAAGTCAAAAGTCCAACTTTGGGAGGTTATATCTTTGTGAATAATAATCCAATCTTTAAGCGGGATACCTTAAACGATTAATAGATCAATTTTCTATCAATCTGCATCAAAATATGAATAGAAATTTGATTCTGAATTTTTTTCAAATTTTGCTTATGAACTTCCTTCAATATTTTGGAAAAGGCGAAGAACAGTCTCTTTTGAAGGCTATATCTTGACCGATATTGGTCCGATTGTCAAGGGGAATACCTTTAATTTTAGGTCAAAGCACACCCCGAAGCTGAAGTGTATCTTGTAATTACTTACTGGCTCCCCGGAATAAAAATCCGATTAAAAATTCAGGGGACATGCGACCTATTAGGTTTTAGAATGATTTGGGGCTGGCGTATGCAAATTTAATGGACCAAAATGTCGAAATTTCGGGACTCCGAGGGCGTAGGCATATTTTGAAATTCATTGTTCCGGGGGATACAAATTGTATCTGACGGATACGTCTCGGAATCGTGTTTTCCTGTCCGTTTCGCCATTCATATTCATTTTGCTCTCGCCTCATTTCTTTTAATACTTACTTCTATTTTTATTTCTATTTCCTCGTGTTTCCCTGTCTTCCCCCTGACTTTCTCTGCTTTCCCTCTGCTTTCCATCTGCTTTCTTTTCGGTCTATTCTTTTCCATTCTTATCCCCCTTGGGGGTCGGTTGGGTTATTGTTCCTGTTCTTGTTGTGTCGTCGAGTGGCGCGATTTGTTTTCCAAAATTGAAATGGTAAAAAGATTGATGTAATTATTGCCACCCTTAGAAAACGTTGTCGGTAGCGACAAATTCGATAAGTCTCTTAACCGAATTCATCCACAATTTTCGGTTTATTTTACAGAACTTCCCTACCACCCGACCATCTATACCTTACTCATACCCAGACCTCCTATTCCTTTTTTGAAAAACGAGTTCTTTAAACCCAAAAACAAAATTCAAGACACGTCAAATTGATTTTCATCTATTTTATTTACCCAAAAAAGGAAAGAAAAAAAAAACGGAGTTCAAAAGGAGAAAAAGTAAAGCAGCAGCAGCAGAAATGTCAGGCAGTCTGTCAATAAGTGAGCACTTTCCGTCCCATTTTCCATTTTCATTTCCATTCCCATCCCAGAAGTGCCGTCTCTTTCATATGACATATCACCCTCTCCCTCTCAGGTCCCTTCAGTTCCCAGGCAGGAGGCCTTGTTACTTGTTGAAATCAAAAAAGGACACTTTTATTCAAAAACCAGACTTGAAACATTCCTTCGAAAGAGAAGTTTTTTAAAAAACTCTATTTAAATATTTCGAATAATCTTTTGGGTTTTCGGGTATTCTTTCTTCAGATCGATAAGGGCAGCCAGGATATCCTTCTTATCCCACCTTATCCTGGTGATAACTAAAGGATTACGAGGATTATTAGCCTTGTCACATGTGTGAGCTCTGCTGCCTTTTCCCGGCTCTTAACTGTTTGGCTCGTTGTTCCCCCTGTTTTCCAATTCACAGTCGAGATTGCCAAAAAAATACAGGTTCCATTTGGTTTTGAAAAAATGCCAAAGAAATCAAATACAGGTTCCATTTGATCTTGAAAAAAAAACGCCAAAGAAATCAAATACTGTTTGAACAATTGTTTTGAAACGCAAACAAAAACATAATATTTAAGAATGTTTCCGGGATTTCTTGAAGTTCTACTCTTTAGGGGGTACATATTATAGTTTTGAGTGTAGAGTAAGCTATGAAAGGGGTTTCAAGGGACTTCTTCCCCTCCGTAGTAGGTCTCACTGTACCCCGTTTTTTCTCGTTACTCTTGTTGATTTTTATGGCCATTCCTCGAGCTCCTTGTTGCCGCTTTTGAGTGCAAACGAAAGATTTTTTTTGGTGGCAACTCCCATGGCAACTTGTTGGCCTTTGTCAGCAAACACAGGCACACATTTTCGAATATATACTCAAACCATACTCGTACCCGTATTCGTATTTGTATTCGTATTCGTATTTGTATCTGAGGCATACGTGCGGCGTGTGTATCCATTGAGGAGAGGCTGTATGGCTGGCTGGATGGCTGGATGGCTGGTTGGTGTTTTTGTTCTTTCGGCTCGTCTTTCAGCTGTTCAAAGATTGTTAAATATCAAAGCGAAGAGCTCCGAACGGGGGAACTCTGTTTTCCTTGTTTCTTATTGAAGATAAAGCTGAATTTGTTTATTTATCCGCCTGTCGGATGGGGGACACACTCCGCCACCTCGATTTCGGATGGCTCCCCTTAGGTATCACCATGTGGGAGGATTTGGATGGTGTTCGGCTTGGAATAGAGCCGGGTTTTTTGGGCAAACACTCAGGGGATTGTGATGCTTCAGGGGCAGGGGTCCTGGAATCCTCATCTCTGTGACACTTCCTATCCGGGATACGCCCCTGAAATCGAATGTGAATCTTTACTCCTATGTATATTTTCGAACTGACATAGAAAATGAGTTCAAATGTCTTTGAATTTCCAATTAAAACCTCCTCAGTTTCAACTCAATTAGAAGCTTCTATTATTTAGCTTCCTTCATCAGGCCAAAAGGACAAAACTTACAGGATGTAATGAGGTATAATGTCACAGGGACAGGTGCGTGCCAAAGGTTCAATTAAACTTTTTTTCATATTAGAGTCCTTAGAGCCACTGCCACTTCCTCGCCCACAAAACTTCCCAAAACTCTAAACTTTCTCAGGTCGACTATTCGTTAACTTTGGCATAATTGAATGGGCCAAGTTTTCAACTTGTTTCTCCTGCACATGCACATCAATTTTTAATAACTTAAATCTTTTACCTTGAGCCGTTCAATTAATAAATTTTGTAATGTCTGTGAATGTTTTTGGAATCAAATAGAGTTGCGCCGTATTGGAGGTTTCGGTGAGGCGAGAAAGATTGCTGGGAAAGAGGGTTACAACTACACAGGGCGCCCCTATCTGGAGATATACAAACACACATATATACCATATATATAAAATATATTGACAGACAGTTAAAGGACTTGCAGGAAGGCAGGACGAGAGGATACGAGAGTTGAAAGAAGGGTAACGGCGACGGCGACAGCGGCGGCGGTGGAACACAGGCTGCAGGTCCGAACTTTCTGCAGGAAGAGATACAGATACATGGATACACGGATACATGGATACACGGATACTCAGATACTTAGTTACAGATGCATTCATACAAATACACAGACACAGATACAGACACAAATACTTTGACAAAGCCGGTCAGCCGGCACAGACACAGATGCAAAGCCAAGGGACGAAATTTTAAAAGGACGAAAGGAATAAGGACGAACACACACACATACTCGCAAACACACACACATACTCACCAACACACACACACACACTCAGCAACACACACAGATGAACATCTGCTCTGGGAAAATGAGAAACTTTCCACTCGCCACAAAACAACAGAAAAAAAAGGAGCAAAGCGAAACCCAAGAGGACATTTTCCTGTGCTTACGCACTTTTCCACACAGAAAGAAAATCAAAGGGCGTTTCATAACAATTAAGATTAATTATTTTAATTATTTTATAGAAAAAGGAAACAAAAAATGAAAGCCAGAAAAGTTAAAATTCCTTTCAAGGGGCAGCATCCTAAAAAAAATACTGGGAACAGTTTGGTGCTTTACTTAAACGACTATATCTTGGTCAATATCTGTTCGATTCTCAAGTAAAATATCTTAAATGATTCCTAGAGGAATTATCTAACGATCTGCATCAAAATATAGAATAAAATTCTCTATTTATATTAACTATTAACTATAAATATTTGTATGTTACAGTGCAGCAGCCATCGAGAGACGCTGCCGAGGATGTGATGACCCTGTGCGGGTCCTTTTGCGGGTAGTTGAACCGCCTGGCTCCGATATCCTTCTCCGTGCGAATGAGTCCTCAACCCCGCCAACAAAAAAACAAAAAAAAAAAGACAAAAAACGAAGCACAAATAATATAACAAAATGCGGGGCAATGATCTGATTTGCCGGAATGTTCCAAACGAATGATAGAGGAAAAAATCGTCAAGAGGGTCCATGACCTGGTTTGGCGACAGTTTGCTGACAGTTTATGGTTGTGGAGCACAAAAGTGTTAAATGGGGATTATGACCGTTGATGATGGCCAAAGGATTAACAAAACCGCCGAACGTACGCATTGCTTTTTGTCTAACAAACTGTTTAAGCCGTTTAGCATTTAAATACATTTAATTTCTGGGCAACGGCAACATGTTTCATTATCTGATTAAAATCCATCATATGATTAAACCCTTTTAAATTCCACCATTTAAGGGTTAACCCTAAAAGCAATCAAAACAAACATTCAAAACATTCAACAAATCCCACCCTTTTATCAGTTTTTAATTCATCCCTTTCAGTCTTTGGCTCTTCGCTCGATAAGTTGTTTAAAACTTAAATAAATCAATTATATAGTTTTAATATCATTGCTTATTTATGCTTATTTTTAAAGTGACTATTTTATGGGAATTTATGCGGATATCCCCCCCGCAAAAAAGTTGTTCCATTTATGAATAATTGAATAATAAAATATGAATAATCACCAAACTATAAAGTTCTCTTCCCCAAAAGCTAAATTCATTTACATTTTGTTGTTCAACGAAGAAACCTCTACCATAAATTCAACGCTAAATAAAACCTCTAAATTTTAAATAATAAAAAGAGCAATTAGAAATGTAACTTGTAGAGGGTAATTTTTACCTTTGAGTTCTTAAGTGAGTGCTTTGGCTGGGTGTTTGAAATTTTTCGACATTTTTGTAGTTTCATCCAGAAATGTGGCAGTAAATGAGGGTTGCCACTGTTCCGGATGGCCTGGGGGTGAGGGCTTTATATGTCCTCTGGGATTGCCTCTATTTCTCGTCCTTTTTCTCCCATACATATATATATATATATATATTTTGATTCACACATGGATAACCACAGGGCAGCAGAGAGTGTGCCACCACTTGAGGCACCAGTTTTTTGTGTGTTTTTGATAAATACTCGTATAAAAATGACATTCACAGGCTTGTTTATGAATATGTAATTGCTTGATACTCTAAATTTATTGTTTTTGAGGCAAAACAAGAAAGGAAGTCAAGTTCTATAGCAAAAAGAGGATATTATCTATCAATCCTTCAGAGTTAATAATAAAACAAAGACAAAACTTTAGATTTTGTTTACGGTGAGAATGGAAAAGGAAGGTTGAAGTTTCTAATAACTTCTAATAAAAGTTCTTAATAAATTCATAATCCCAATTCCAGTTCCTTATCAATCATATTTTTGAAAACATAGAACTTTTCAGGAACCTTAGATTTTTATTTGTTAGAAATCACAATAGCCCAGAATTTCTAGTTTCTTTGAATTTGGCTTCAGTCGTTTCAAAATTCAGAGCAAAATTTCTTAAGTTTTTTTTTGTAAAATCCAAAATTAAGTTAAATTTTATTTTGATTTCCTTTTCGTTTTTTTTTTTTATAACCTGGAAAGCGTGTAGCGGTATGAGGACCTTTAACCTGAAGCTAGCATGCTCCCGGGCCTTCTCCGGCTGTCGTCGAATGCTGAGCACGGACCTGGTGGCGGCAAATAGTCAAATCCAACGTCCTGGGGAGTTGCTGCGTCTGGTCAGCTCCCACGTGGAGTCCTTCACAGGACAGCTGGATTTCTATATGCCGTTAGCAGGACAGGGACACGGACACGGACAGGGACATCCTGTGGTCGGACCGGTGGTCAGTCGTCGGGTTGGACTCCAGGCGGACTCCAGGCAGCTACTGCATCCCAGGGCCGTAATTCGTCCCTGTATTTTACTGCACACCAAAAGTGGTCAGGAAATCGTAGTAAGTGGGATTGTTTCTATAGATTTTAATCTTCCAACAATTACAATTAAAAATAAGTATTTAATGAGGTATTCTTCTTGAGAGGGAAGAGCTTGTTTCGAAACCTGTTTTTATGTCCCTTGAATAGCATTTTTAATGCTTTTACCCTTCTTTACAGTCGACAGGAAGCGGTCTGCTGCGACCCCATGTCAAGGACCCTTTAAAGGAGCACTCCCTGGAGGCCTGGATGCGTCAGGCCTTGGCCCGCACCGAGGCGGACGACCTGACCACCCTGCGGTCCAAGATCCAGAACCTGGAACGATCGCTGATGGAAACGCTTGGCATTCGGGGCATCCGATACGACTGTGGCTGCAACCTGGAACGCTACCACGACTGTCTGCGGGACCTGAAGGATATAGCCGATAACCAGACGGAGAACACACTCCGGGATCGCGTCGTCGTCTTTGCCCCGTACACGGGTATAAGCTTGGAGGGCGACGTGATGCTCTTTTCCGGAGATGCCTCCGCCGGGTGGCGGCAGTTTCTGGCCAAGATGCGGGTGCACGAGGAGCAGCTGAAGCTGGTGCCGCTTTACGAGCGCGCCCTGTCCGCCGTCCTGCTGGGCATCCAGATCGAGAGGCGGCAGTCCCCGGTGCCGGGATGCGAGGCCCGGGCCTATGCCGAGAGCCTGAAGCGGGTAATTCGGGCGGTGAGCGAGCACCTGAAGCTGGCCAAGACCGTGGACGATCTGCCAGAGACCCTGAAGAATCACCAGCTGGCCGTGGTGACGGAGAGCGAGTCGCCGATGGTTAGCCAGACGGGCCTGTTCCTGGCGCCCGCCTCCTGTCCGGGCCCGGACCTGGTCGACTTCATCTGCCGCAACCTGGACGTGGCCAGCAAGAGAGTGAGACGCTATCGGCGGGATGTTCAGGTGGAGCGGCAGTTGTGGCGGCAATGCCTGGACGAGTTGGGACTGCACCGGCTCAGCAAGGACGATTCGGTGACGCCTGACAAAATGGTCACCGCTCTGCGTAATCTTCTCAAGAGCGACATCAAGTCCTGCCGAGGGCTCAGCCTTCACGTGACCAACTACTGGTCGGTGCCCACCGACGGGATCGTCTGCATTCCCTGGGATTTTCACAAAACCAAGCAGCAGCAATCGTAAAGGACTCTTCTCATCGCGAAATCAAAAAACATTTAACAAACAAAACCAAAAACAACTGCAAAAATATTATAAATCAATATATTTTCGGCTCATTTCAATTTTTATGCATTCTGCATTATGTTTTGGATAAAAGTTATTTGAATACAAACCGCACACACTTTTCTACGTTTAATTTTTTCATTTTTGATAATTTCTCGATTATTTCTTGATTATTCGCCTTGTTTTTTGGGGAGAAATTTTGTTTACATTCTTGATTTGAGTTTCGAACTTGTTTATTTATATTTCGAGCAATTGATATGAGGGGAATTAAGAAAACACTTGCTATATTGGCTTCATCCTGTTTATTCTTATTTATAAATAAAGGAGAAAAACAAATAAATGTGCGCTTTTTCTATATTCGAAGTTTTTTCTTTGCGTATTTTGGGGCGGGGGTTTATGGCGTTTTTGGTCCAAGGATTCTGCTGGGCCAGTGCCAGTGGTAGTGCCTTTCGTCCTGGGGTTGAACGTGTGTCCTTATACGACTTCTGCTGACACTAGTCGACTCCAACCACCACAGTCCTTGCAGAGAGAGAAAAGAAGTTCTTTGAACGATGGAAATATATTAAACAAAGATCCTACTTGAAAGCTAAAAATAATAAACTTATAAACAAGCTAAGCTTTAGGACTCCTTTTTAGATTCAGAAATCGAAAAGCCTAACTTTTTGGGGCTCCTTTACCCAAATTGATTTAATTTAAACACCTTGGGAATTATAATAACCGGAAAAGGCTCTTCTAGAGAGAAATATATTCTTTTGAAAAAGTTTTCCAAGTGTCTCGGACCCTTTCAGTTTTCAGGCTTTGTTCCTTTGCAACCCCATGAACGGGTGGATGGATTGCTGGATGGGATTCCCTCCCCTCCATGGCCTGCCTCCTTCTGCCCCCTTGGCCCCTTGTCTAGTGCGAAATTTTCTGTAAGATTTAGCTAATGTTCCATGGCTTCGCTCCATCAATGTCGGATAATGGGAGTGGGAGTCCCGGAATCGGGAACGGAGTAGGAATGGTTGGAGGAGGATGTCGGAGATGGGTGAACCCGGAACTCTAAACGGAAAGCCGGTGAAGTTTGTCTGGTGTTGCTTATCCTTCAGCCTTATGTTTGCTCTTTTTCTTTACTTTCTTTTGGCCCCGTTTTGTGGCACAAACTTTCTGCCCCATACCCATACCCATTCCACCCACCCATCAACCCGCCATCCCACCCTCTACTTTAATACCCACACGTGTCCATGGAGTGTCCAATGTATCCGTAATAAATTTCAAGTACTACGCATATGTTTAAATAAAAAACCAACTTATTGAAAAACTATCTACCAAATATATCTAAAGACGATCAAGATTAAAGATCGAATTAAAGATGTTTTGTTAGGAGGAAGGATTAACAAATGGATGGGGTTCCTGCTTTCATTTGAATATTGAATTTAAATATTATTCTTAATTGTGAAATAAGGGATATTGCGTTGCGTTCATTCAACCGAATTTCAAGTGTCAAATTTGTTGGCATCAAGCTCAGAAATGAGAGTCCATGGAGACCCTGTCCCTGTCCTTGTCCATGTCGGGGGTAAGTTTTGGGTTAAAATATAAATTTCGTAAGAAGGGATACTCCCATGTGTGGCTGATTTGCACCATCATTAAAATCATCATCGTCAGCATTTGTAATCTAATTTGCAGCCATCTCATCATCATCATCATCTGACCCCCATTCAGAGTTGTCCAGTGCTATCGGGTCCTTTTTTTTTTGAAAGCCAACAATTTAAATGGGTAATAGGGTGGTGGAATAGAAAGTGGTGGTGGTCGTAGTGATGGTGGTGTTTCTCCTGGTCGAATGTCATGCATATTGTATTACAAGGGAGTTGAAAACGCCCCCAACCCTCAGAATAACCCAAAAACGTAAAACCCTAACTCAAACCCATGACAATCCTGTTGAGTGTCATTCTGAATAGATTCCGCTTTTTGTGGGTTATAAAGCCAACAACAATGAAGAGGTTTTAATGAAATGGAGTCGAGCCAGGAAGTTAAGGAAAATAAAAAGAAAATCGAGACTCAGAAGTGGGTTTCCCCGGAAATTGAAATCACCGAATCGAGTTAATAATCGAGTTAATAATCGAGTTAATATTCGATTATCATTCATTGTTTTTTGTTGGATTTTATTATTGTACAGAATTTAGTTAGTGTTTAGATTAAATTAGTAATGTAAAATATACTTAGTGGACTCTATGGGAGACTGCTTGATATGCTCTGCCGTTTCGCTTAGAGTTTTATCGATGAAGACTGAATGGGAATTGTGGTGTATTTTTTCGTTGTGTGTTTTTCTCTTTTCGAAGGATGGAAGGATCGAAGGATGTGGAGG
Source organism: Drosophila vallismaia (assembly GCA_035047325.1). NCBI lineage: Eukaryota > Metazoa > Arthropoda > Insecta > Diptera > Drosophilidae > Drosophila > Drosophila vallismaia. The sequence goes on along the minus strand of JAWNPU010000025.1, from coordinate 3,858,752 downwards.
TGTGATATATGTTTCCCGATTTATGGATTGGCGATCGAAGGGGCACAGTACTGCCGGAGTTGGGCGTAACTGCATTTGTTAATACAACAATCGCGAGTTAAGGAGCCATCGGATGTCCCTTGACGTTTGCTGCGATTCCCAAAACTGTTGGCTGAAGGATAAAGAATTGTTTTTGAATACGATTCAAGGATATTCTTTTGTAAAATACTTACGATATGCATCGCTTAGGGAAAGGGTCTGGCCGGCACAGACCAAGTGTATCTCATCGGCCAGCAAATCGGCGCAGAATCTCCGAGGACTTATCTCCCGGCGGGCATCTGTGAAGGTAACGGGACTGGCCCCCACCTGGGGCACCAGGATCCAATTACTAATTAGGTTGAGGGAAGCCAGCACTACGAAAAAGGTGGCCAGCACTAGCAGGATCCTGGACGTTGGCACTACGGGAATCATCTGTAAGATGGGACAGAAAAGGGATTGATTAGTCTTCTATAGAAGGTCGATGGGTGACATTCCTAACTCCTTTAGCAAAAACATGATACCTATACTCCTTACCCTTCTAAAATATTGCAGAAAACCCAGCTCAAGTATCGGGTATCATTAGTACACCTCACTCTAATATAAGCTTGTCTATTGACTTTACAGACACGAGGATATGGATGTCATGAAAGAGATACCTTCCCCATAAACATCCTCTTCCCCTTCCATCAGGCTCCCCATCTTATCAGACTCAAAATATAATTGTATTTTCCATTCCAGATGCCGATGCCGATGCCGATGCCGATTCTGTTTTTGTTTTTGTTTGCGTCTGAACTGGCCAGGAAATATTTACATAAACTTCAGCATTTAAAAATAAACTCGCCGCCCCCTTATCGCTTATCATTTGGAACATGGATTCTTTTAATACACAATAATTATCAGAAGTCAGAGGGTCTGACTTCGAGTCGAGTAGGAGTGTGAGTTTGTTATTGTTTGCTTTGGAAACTTATAGGGCTATACATGGATGGGTTTCTATATATAGAACTGGCGTTCTACCACTTTATAGATTTCGGGGCTCTGGGAAGTACCATATTTGTAGTTTTAGTTTTTTTTGTAGATAAGAATCTAGAATCTAAAGAAATGGCCAGAGGTTAAGGTCGTTTTGGGGTGCCCAGAAAGGGGTTACCCATTAGGATTTTACAAATTTACTCTTCAAAACCAACTTTCCAAAACATCTGTTTCTTTTTTAATTGAAACGGAAACAGTAACCGTTCTGGAGTATTCATTTCTTTTATATAATTAGGTCTATAAATAGGTATTACTAATCATGGTTTTGTGCAACTCATCGAGAATACTTACATTTGCATGCTGCTCTTTCCCAGACTTTGACGGAATATATTTTGATATATTGATATAATATTTTTATATAGATTTATATATGGGTGCGTATATGGGTGTCCTTGGTAGTCCTCGATGGATACAGATCAAGGTATAAGGAGAATATATAGTGTGTGTGTATTTCGTTGTCTTTAGAGTTCTATATCGGATTATCACTTGCTTAAGGAACTTTCTTTTTTGTTAATTTGCAGATTACTTCTTTTGCGATCACACAGTTTCAAAATCACAATCAATTGACGAAAAAAAAATAAACAAAACAAAACGACTAACAATAATTATATGATTTTTTCCTCAGGGTATCCTTTGGTGGGTTTGTTATCTTTTAGTTTGTGTTTTTTTTTTACGGTTTAGGGTTTTGTTTTCGGTTTAGTTTTTGTTTGTTTTTTTTTTTGTTTAAATTACGGGTACGTGCAAAAAAAAAGGAGTACGAAATTGCGCGAAGCGATAAATATCGATTAGTGTCCTTGCGTTATCGCTAGACGTGTCTCGGCGTGCTTTGGAGTGGCGTGGCGTGGAAGTTGCGTGGAACTTTGGCCGCTGCTGCGTTTCTTGCTGCGTTATGTGCTTGTTGTTGTTGCATCGCGTCGCAGGATCAGAGATATATATTTATTGGCTATATATATCTCTCTGCGTGCGGGTGGGTGTGCGAATTCGTCTTTATTCCGCCGATGTTGCGGCTGGCTTGGAATTGAAAACGCTTTTGGGAACTGCAAGCTCGACTGCTGGGCGGTTCGATGTTCAAACTCAATGTAGATTGTCGCTCTCTCTTTCTCTCTCTCTCTCTCTCTCTAGCGCTGTCCTCTTCCCTCTTCCCTCTCGCTCGCTCTCACTCGCTCTGTCTCAAATTCTCTCCTCGGCGCTCATTGCGGCGCTTGGCGTGTCCTTGTTGTTGTTGCCTGTCCAGCGGGAGAACCAGAAACAGCTGATCGATCGGCGGCTTTCTTTTCTTCGGTCTTCGGTCTTCGATTCTTCGGTTCTTCTACTCGCCGATCCGGGCTTTTGTTTGCCAATGTTTGTGGTTGTTTAATTTTAGATCGTCGTTTGTTTCTATAATTAGATTTCGCGCCTTTCTTCTCTGGCTTTCTGACTTTCTCACTTTTGAAACGATCACTTTTCTTTTCTTCGAATCTTCTCGCTCGGTTCTCGGAAGAACGTTCTTCGTTCTTTCACAGCCAAATTGAAAAAGAACCGTTGTAGCGACGCCAGCTGACCGCGAAGCCCCAAAGCTCGACGCTCGATTTTCCCGCCGTGTCCGTGTATGGGTGCGTGCAAGCGAGAGGCAACTAGCCTATGGCCTATGGGGAGTACGGCTTTACGATTTACAGTGCAAGCCAGAAGAGTGCTAAGCACGTGGACTGCAGGTGTGACAGAGCCCAGAGCCAGATGGAGCAAAGTCCAGTGTCTTGTCTTGCGAAAATACAAAAGTCAACGCAAACAAATGCTTAAAATTAAACAATTTGCCGGCCATGACACATCCAATCAACTTTCGGGTCACAGTGGGCGGTTAAGTGTGTTTGCGTGTGTTTGTGCACGTTAATACAGGTGAGACTCTATTGGAAAGAAATTGGGATAAATACTTTACAACCTCCTCTTCATTATGAACATTACGATTACGCCCTAATGGATTCGAACCTTGACCTTTGGCAGGATACTACAAGTATCTTTGATAAAAAAAACGCTTTTAAATGAAATTTAAATCCATTCCATTCAACTGTAGCTGCAGTTGCAGTTAGTAGAGTCCCGACTGTATGGCGATACAATGGAATAATCACATTAATAAGATCGCCTTTGAGCAAAGTACACACAAACATCACGAACAAGCACGAAACAGCTGTTTGTGTGTGAATGTAAGTGTGTGGGTGTGCGTGCGGTTGTTGTATGTGTTTGTAGTATCTGTGTGTGTGCCTTATCTGACAAATGCACACAGCAACAACCACAGAGCACAGCATCAAAAGTGACAACAACCACAATAGAGAGCATCTAGAGTGAATCCATCAGTGGAAAGCACAGCATCCCATCCATACCTCCACATACCCCACAACCCACACACATCCCCATCACATCCCCATCCCCATCACATCCCCATCACATCCATCCATCCTCTCCATATGCACTTGTTGATGATTTTGATTTTCCTTGTTAACGGTAACACGCTTCGTCAAAGCAACAAAGTTCAGCTTCTCTAAACTATTTTTACATCAATTTATCGTTAACGTGAAGCATTGCGTTCTTAGAAAAAATGCTAATAATAAATGATGATATGTATATTTTTATATATACATATATATGGTACATATATATAATTATTCAATTCAATGGAAATTTAAGAACTTAAGCTTTGTGACATCTTCCATTCCATACAATATAGCTTAGATGCGACCTAGTTTTGCTTTTGCATTAAACTAAAAACAAACTACAAAGTTGCGATGTCTAGGTAAGAATATGGGGTTTTCCAAAGACTTTATTAGACAAAGTTTAGATAAGAAAAGAAGACCAAGACAAACTCTAACTATTTGACTCCACAACTCAGTCTAATCCAAAAAAACACCACTTGGCTCGAAGGACCAATTATCAAGGAGCAAAAAATATTTCCCTAACAATACCTTGTCAAAAGACAACCTATCACCTACTAAACCTTTGGAAGTCAACTCGTTACGTCTATATCATCGATTCACATATGGAACTTAGCATCTGGATTGAGTTTCCAGATAGTGCCAGATAGTAGTACGTTTAACGGTATACCCTACATACGGACACGCTCCCGGGGTCTTGGGCTTCCAGATAATGTCTGGGGGCGATAAGGTTGTTGATGTTTTTGTTGCTGGTGCTGCCCATTCCCATTCCCACTTCGACTGCAGCCGATGAAGAACGGAAGCCAACCACCAGCAGCAGGGGCAGCCCCATATGATGTACTGAGGAGGGGATGGCGTAACGCTGTCCGTCCGTCCGTCTGTCCGTCTGTCCGTCAGTGAAAAAAACGTAAACAACGGGCAACGTGAATTCGACGTGATCTAGTTTCGATTCAAAATAAAAGATCCCTATTTTTAGCATTAATCTTTCCCTCCATTGGAGGAAAACAACAGAGACAGAGATCGGAGAAGGAAAGAAATAGCAATAGACTTGCGACAGAGACGACTATAGAGGGAGAGAAAGAGATAGTAGATGGAGAGGCCCTGTGTTCTAAGTTATCAAGGAGGAGATAAGCCAAGGCTTGCACTGCAAAAAATAAAAGTTTGTATAGAAAATCATAGCTTGAAATGTCTAGATTTTTTGATCCTTGAAAGTTTCCTAGCCTCTTCCATAGGTTCTAGCTTTTATTTGTGATTATTTTTTGATATTACCTCCACTTTTTCTCTCTGTTTGTTGTTTGGTAGAGGATGGATGGTGTTGTTGATGATGCTGGGGATGCGACATGAGCCATACGCAATGCGGTTCAGAGTCCAAGGTGGGAAGACCCACAACACGGCAGGCATCCCAACACGTCAGGGTCAACGATTCCAAAATGATTTCGATTAAACCGATAAATGTGTCAGGAGTCGAAAGGTATCAGAAATAACAAAGTTTTTTTTATCAAAAAAGACGAATAATCAAGGTAAACCAAAGGGATTTCCCGAGAATGCTTGATTTTGATGTCGTGGAAAGTTATCGATATTATCGATAAAGTTAATGTTCTAAATGATAAACAAGGGGGGGAGGGGGCGGGATAGAAAACAAGAGCAGGCTCTTGGTTTTTTCCTCTAGCCAGAGACCCGCGATAAGCCCCGATTGTGGGCGGTTGTGGGCGGCGCCACAAATCTGCGAGGGGCTGGCTGGCCAGTGGAGACGTGGCGTCCCAGGAGGCGATCGAGCGAATATTGTTTACTTGTGCTAAAATTGGATCTCCATTGATTGACAGATGCGACAATCGGCAATCGGGCGCCAACAACAAATCATCAGGGAGAAACTGAAATCAGAGCCCAGCTCAGACGCAGATTATTGACCCAGAAGCGTGGAGGAGGTGATGGCTCAGCATCTGTCTCAGATCAGTCTCTGCCCCTGTCTCTGCCTCAGTCGACGTCGACGTCGCTGCCTCTGTCGCAGTCGCAGTCGACGTCTCTGCTGGTGTTTGTTGTTGATACCAAAGCCTAGACATCAACGATCAACAGTCTGCAATCTTTATAATACTTTGTATTATATAAAAAACAAAAATAAAAATAAAAAATACAAATATTTTCATTCCAGCGAATTGAACTTTGCAGTTGAGCTGAAAGATTCTGGAAGTCCTTAATGGAGTTTTGGTAGAAAGTAATACCCCTCATGGTCTATTTTTAAGCATCCCCCAGAGTCTAGTTTGATTTGAAAACTCAAAGCTCATTGTTTACTCATAAAATTTCTGATTAATAATCATGAAACATTTAATTCGAAAATTCCCTTGAATTTGATAAGTAATTTCGAGTTTGTTTACTCAATAACATTATTTTATGAAACACTTTTAGGAATTATATATTAATTTCCATTATATTGTAGTCTTTGAAATTAAAAAAAAAAAAACATTTTGCTCATTGATATATTAAAGACTTTTATTCGGTTGGCTGATTTTTGGGGCGAAAAAAACAGCAGAGAAAATTATCGCCCGAAGTCAATAAACTGTCGCCGGCGACCCCAAACGCAACCTGCTGAAAAAAAAACTCAAAAAAAAAAACAGCAACAACCAGGATTTTTTTTTTGCAGGGGAAGGCAATGGGCGGAAAAGTGGGTGGTTTGGGGACAGAGGCCAAAGAGAAACAATCGAGAGAAAGAGAGAAAATGATAGAGAGAGACCGGCCATAGACACACTTTTATTTATATTTTTTGTTTTTTTTTTTGGATGGCCTTCGCATTTTGGGTGGCAAAGTGGGTGGCTTGGTAGGAGGAGGAGGAGGAGGATAGCTGCTTTTCCAGCTGCCAATGAACTGCAATCGGTTAAGAGGCCTCAAGGTCAACGTCTGGCCCACAAAAAAAGCACAATGTCACGGCCGAGAATGAGGTTTCGGGTTCAAAGTGTGCTGAACTTGAATTGAAATCAAAACGTGAAGAAGGCCTTGAACCTGGATGAACTAAGAGCACGTTGATTTCCATATGCCATACGGAATTACCCAATCAAGTGGAATCTTCAAATTCGGACAATTCACCAATTGCATTCATGGAATATCCGAGTATAAAACAAATTGTATTTCTAAATTTATAAATTTATATACAAAAATCTGTAGAGAGACTGATTCAATCAAGTCCTAAGTCCTAAAGAGACTTTGGAGTATTCTTTTGGGGTGGCTAAGTACCTTAAACTTTAAGGATATAAATACCCAATACTTCTTAGAGAGAAATAATTCCTCAAGATCCAAATACTCTTCTATTAATAAATCCAAATCGAAGAAAGCCCTTCAAGGAGTTGGAGGATTCGTCTGCACTCTGTCTGGTCGTGGTCTGGATTGGCGACCTTGGGCACTCACCTCCCCCTTTCCTTTTTAGGGGACATTGCACCCAAAAATTCTCAGGCTGGCTGCGTGTCCTGATGAACTTTCACCCCGAACACAAAGTCTCCTATTTTTCATTCTACGTTTTCCATTTTCCATTTTCCATTTCCCATGGAACAGAAACCGAGAAGGCAGTCACTTGACTGGCGCGTGGTCTTAACTTGTAAACAAAACCACACTTACACACAATTTATTAAGTATAAGTATAAAAGTAATTAAATAAAATATAAAATATATATTCCATATAGTGTGTATTCAATTACAGACCGCGATTAGGAGGAGTGTATGGAGGAGTATGTACGATTTCGAAATAAATCATTAACCGCATTACAATCATTTTGATCAATTAATCATTGACAAAAAACAAAACAAAAAATCAAATAATTGAAAACAATTTTTACTCACTATATAGGAGGCTATACGACTCGACTATACGGCTATACGGCTATACGGCTATCTGGGATTACTCTATATATTATGTAGTGACATAAATTCTGGTGACACTGCACCTACAACCAATAATGAATAAATATAAACACGATTGCCCCCGAGGGCGGGGCATCATTAAAGTATTATCTCCACCCCCGATCTTGTCATTTCGAAACATATATATATTTGTAAAAAAAAAATATAGTATACTATATATAATTATGCGAATCCAAAGATTGTAAACAATTTACAACAAATAGTCGCAATAACAATTATAGTTAACAGTGATTAGAGTCGCAACTCCCAATCGGGGTTTGGAATGGAAATGGATTCGATTCGCTCGAAGGAGCACAAGGGTATCAGGGTATCTCTCCGGCGAAGTGACCCGGTTTCGATTGCCGCCTCTATCTGCTCTCAAATCTTTTCAAAATGAATCTCAATAATTCCCACGTGGCCATTAATCAATTTTTTAATCAGATCAAGGAAGTCATAAGTGGGTTCAATACAAATTATTATTTATTTTGCAACATTTGCGAAATTTGAGGGAAGAGATAGAGACAGGAACTTTTTCTAGCTTTGGTCGGGTTATAGAGATTAGAAGTTGACTTAAAGGTACTTTCACCTATAACTCTTCACAGAATTCTAAACCAATCTTAAAAAACACCTATAATATTCCAAACGTGCAAAGTATTTATCAAAAAAGAGAGAAAAACACTAAATTTAAAATTACAATTTATACATTGGTTGCGGTGTGAATTTAGAAGAATATATATTTGATTTCCAATAATGAGAGACATTAATATTGCTGATCTTGATGTGCTTTTGTTTTTGTGAGTGTGATCTGGTTTGGCTTCGACGGTTCTTAACCGGAGCCTGCTCGTACGGTGCTGCTGCTTGAAACTGAGTTAGTCCGGAAAGGTCTGCGGCATCCTTGACATTTGTGAATTTGATAGCAGCTACATATTTTTGTCCAAGACTGGATAGCCAAATGGGATGGTTACGTTCCGATGCCACAGTATTGGAGGGGGCTTAATTTTGATGATTGATTACATTGCGGGGGTGAATGTGTGGTTTCGGTGGGTTTGGGTAGTTTTGGGTTCGTCGGTTGATGCTTCTACTTGTCAGGGGTTTCGGGGTGTTTGGATTGCTTTCTGTATTGTATTGCTCCTATACTAGTTCCAGATGATGATGTGAGTCTGCTGATCGGCCTAAAATTCAACGTGCCATCAATGAGATTAAGATTATGTTGGTTGTGATTGATCCGAATACCATATGCCGGAATTTTAATGGCGACGAATAAGATTCGACTAAAAGTTGCGTGGCCGGGCCAGCGCACGACTGCCGGATGCCGATGGGCTTGAGGGTCCATAACGGGGTGCATTCCCATCCCTAAAGATCTGCAAGGTCATGTTGCGCTCTAAAAACTCGGCCACGAACTGCGACGGCTGGATGTCGGATGGCTGAGGCTGAGTCTGAGTCGGTGGCGGTGGCACCTCCTCTTCAGCTCCATTAGCATTAGTAGCTTCGATAGTATTTGGAGCTTCGATAGCTTGATTAGCTTCAGTAGTATTAGGAGCATCAGGAGCATCAGTAGGATTTGTAGCTACAGCTTCGTTAGCTACATTTGAGGAGCCTCCAGCTTCGGAGACAGTCATGATGAGGGTTGCACTCTGCGATAGAGCCTGGGCTTTAACCAGCTTCTTCTGCTTCTCAAGGGCCTCTAGGCCGAGCCAAAGTAGGGGCTGGGTCACGGGCTCCTCCACGCCATAGTGGGGCAAGGTATGTGGGGTACGGCGACGTGGATAACGTCTGTCCTCGATCATGGCACGCTCAATGCCATTTCCATCTTCTTCATCAGAATCATCACGGATGCGCAGACCGGAAAGGTTGCGAACTCCTTCGGGACCAACTGGGTAATGGAAAGTGAATTAAAATGATTAAAAACCGAAACTTTTCTTACTGGTAAATGGCATAATGTTTTTTGTTTTTTGTTGAATATATGTTACACCGATTAACTGTCACTGTACTATACAAAAAATAGAAATATATTAAAAAGCCTCGACAAAAAAAAAATGGAAATTATTTACAATTTAAAAACTGACGACTTGGATGAAATGGAATCCGGTTGTGATATGACGCCTGTATGATATGAAGTGAAATGCTAAAACCTGTCACCGTATTCAAACGCTAAACTGAAATTTATAATGAAGCTTCCTTAGTTTTTTTTCATAAGAAAAAAATTTGACGCTCGAGTTCTTCCTAGCTTTGATGTTCTGAGTTTTCTCAACACTGGAGTTATTGTGGCGACGATGCTAAAGACTACTTTGTTTTATCGAAACATTCTTGATATTAGGGTTGTCTATTTATGGATTTATAATACCGATTTCTTGATAGAGTTTCAGATTCAAAATCGTTCTCTTAATCTTTGGAAAGTTCTACTTTGATAAATAAAGAAAGGTCTAGTCCTATTACCTTAATTATCTTAGAGAACTTAGAACCCAAAACAGAGGTTTCTAAGGACACACATTACTTTAAGGACCTCCAAAAGAGGATCTCGTTAACAAACTCTTAAAATGGAGTTAGGGGAATCGATAAATATGGCGGGATAATTTTTGACAGCGAAGAAATCGAATTGAAGAATTGGACGAACTTATGACATTTCTCTCAAGAGATGACCTTTTCTTTAGCTTTTTTATGTATTTATAAAGAGTTAATGGCGGACTCACCCCTTTCCCTTTCTGCTGTGACCTGGGGTGTTGGAATCTGGGGTGGCTGTCCCATTTGCGGTGGTCTTTCATCTAGCAGTAAGGCGACGGCCTCTGGTTCCAGCTCCTCGTGGAGAAGCGCCCGCAATTCGGGCGGCGGCGAGACCTGGCGAAAGCGTCGACGAAGAACACGGGAACCCGGGCGGAGGGCTTCCTGGGCGCGCATCATTTCCTGGTGAAGCTCCAGCGGATCGGTCAGGAATAGCGACTGGAGGTGGACCCGAGACTGGGCCAGATTGAGGGCGTCCGCCTGGGATCGCGTCAAGGAGTATTGGTAGCGGAGATATCTCAGTTGAGGTCGTCGATGTTGTTGCGGTTGTGGGTTGGGGTATGTTAGTGGTTGTGGGTGGTATATGGTAAGGGGGTTAGGGAGTGTGATTGGATGTGGGTGCTGGGTAGGTGGTTGGTGTGAGTGCAGAATATGTGTTTGGGTTTGGGGATGCGAAACGTGGTTCACGTGTTGTTGGGGGTGCCCTCGCTGGTGGGGATTCCCGAACACGTGGTGGTGTTGTCCGTGTGATGGACCGTGTGGTGGTCCGTGTGTCGGTCCGTGTGTCGGTCCGTGTGGTGGTCCGTGTGTCGGTCCGTGTGGTGGTCCGTGTGTCGGTCCGTGTGGTGGTCCGTGTGTCGGTCCGTGTGGTGGTCCGTGTGTCGGTCCGTGTGTCGGTCCGTGTGTCGGTCCGTGGAGCGGTCCGTGTGGCGGTCCGTGTGGCGGTCCGTGTGGTGGTCCGTGGAGCGGTCCGTGTGGCAGACCGTGTGGTTGCCCGTGTGGCGATCCTAGTATTGGTCCGTGTGGCGGTCCGTGTGGGTGCCCGTTTGGGTGCCCACGTGGTGTTCCGTTTGGCGCTCCGTGTGGATGCCCGTGTGGCGGTCCGTGTGGCGGACCGTGTGGAGGTCCGTGTGGCGGTCCGAGTGGCAGTCCGTGTGGCAGTCCTGGTGGCGGTCCGTGTGGCGGGCCGTGCTGTGGTCCGCGTAAATGTCCGTGCGAGTGTCCGTGGGATTGGACGGGTTGGTGAACGTGGGCGTGCCCACGTTGGTGGGAATGTGGTTGTAAAACCATGTGTGGTTGTCTGTGTATCTGTTGTGGTTGCAAATTATGCGAATTTAAACTATGAACTCGACCAAATGGTCCACAAAAAACGAGCAACGAATTTTAAAAAAGTGTAAAAATGTGTGTTTTTGTATGTAGAGGGTAATTTGTGTAATTGTGTAACAATCGAACGAACCGTCGAGCGTTTTTCTTTTATTTTTGATTTATTCACTTTCTGCCAAAAACCAAATTTCACTATTTTTTCTTAAATTCTTGGCCATTGGCTAAACTGAGACAAATATGACAAGTATACGAAGTAGAAATAATGCGAAAACCGCCCGAGTGCGATGATATAATTTATGAAAGTGACGAATACCTTGAATTCAAAACCCAAGCCTACTAGAACCATTATTTTACTTAGATTACTTAGATTAACGAATTTAAAATTTGCGCCATTGGTAGAAAACATGACTAGTCGGGTTTGTGTATTGGAAAAAGTGCTGTCTTATGCACGGCCAAAAGTATCCTTCTCCTTTACTTTACAGCTACTCTTACTTAATATTTATTCTTAAGTAAGCAAGAACTGAATTCTAACTTGTATTTCAAGCGACAAAGGACATCTTGAAAGCTTCAAATTGTCCTGGACCGCAACAAAGTGGCAGCTCCGATAACAAGCAGAGCTTATCGATAAGACCGTGCCATTGATTGGCGCATCGCTAGCTCGCAGATACCTGCATGCGTACAAGTGCGTGCCTGTGTGTTTGGGCCTGAGTGTGTTAGCTGGAAAGCGAGGGAAAAAATAACATACAGGAGAAGTTAACTAAAAAACCAGGTAAAATAAAGCAACAACAAGCAGTTGAGGACTCACGGAACCGAGGGATCAACCGCCTGGCCAGAGAGGACGTCATGCGGCCGCCGCAGGAAAGCGAAAGTGATTGTGGGTGGCTCGTCAGAAAACTCTAAAAACGCAAGCGCAAAAAAAAAAACCACCAGCAGCAGCCGCGGAGGAGGAGAAGAAAAAAAAACGGGCAAGCAACAAGAAGGAGAGAGGAGGATATTTTTCAGGTCATGGTCGATTAGCTGGCCCCGAATTTGTATCCTTGGATCATCATGTCGAGTGAAGCCTCAACGGAGAGCGACAGCGAGCTTTGCGATCCTTTGGCCGAGGAGCTGCACAACGTCCAGCTGGTGAAGCATGTGACCCGGGAGAACATCGATGCGCTGAATGCGAAATTTGCCAACCTGCAGGAGCCGCCGGCCATGTACTTAACGGGTGAGTTTCTCAAATTTCCTTGAAACCACTTCAAGGATACTACATTTTTTTTTTCGATGACCTTGTCAGGAGGAAGTTCTTGTAGTTTTCAACTTTTCAACTTCTTTTTAGAGTTTTTGATAGTTCTATAATTGACCTTTAAAATGTTCCTGTAGGTTTTAGCTTAAAATAATCCTTAAAAGTATTCTTTTCATATTTTTTAATAAAGAAAATGAATGTTTATACCTCCTAGAAATGTTTTTAAACATAAAAGAAAGTAAAAGTATATTTTTTGTATGTATTTATAGAATACCAGGAGCTCACTTCCAAGCTCCATGAACTGGAGGCCAAGGAGCACGAGCTGATGGAGCAGCTGAATACGCAGCAAACGCAGGAGGAGGATGTCTCCACCGCCAGCGAGCAGCAGCAGCAGCAGCAGCATCAGCAGTTGCAGCAACAGCTGCAGCAGCGAATGCGCGACCAGCCGCACTATCAGAACCAGACGCAGATCCTCCAGCAGCAACGGCAGCTGGCCAGGGTGCAGGGCAGCGATCTGACCGACAGCATGGGCAACTCCAACTCCAATCCGGGCAGCCAGTGCGGCACACTGACCCGCCAGCCGAAGATCCTGCTGCGTGCGCATCTGCCCAACCAGCAGCGCACCTCCGTGGAGGTGGTGGCCGGCGTGCGGCTGTGCGATGCCCTGATGAAGGCACTCAAGCTGCGCCAACTGACGCCGGACATGTGCGAGGTGAGCACCTCGCACAGCGGACGACATATCATCCCGTGGCACACGGACATCGGCAGCCTGCACGTGGAGGAGATCTTCGTGCGGCTGCTGGACAAGTTCCCGATACGCACCCACATCAATCACCAGTTCCTGCGCAAGACCTTCTTCTCGCTGGTCTTCTGCGAGGGCTGTCGGCGGCTGCTCTTCACGGGCTTCTACTGCAGCCAGTGCAATTTCCGGTTCCACCAGCGGTGCGCTGGCCGGGTGCCAATGCTGTGCCAGCCCTTCCCCATGGACAGCTACTACCAACTGATGCTGGCCGAGAACCAGGACAACGGAATCGGATTGAACGGACGCGGCACAGCGGTGCGCTTCAACGTGAGTAGCCGCAGCCGCAGTCGACGGTGCAGCAGCAGCGGCAGCAGCAGCAGCTGTTCTAAACCACCATCCTCCTCATCCGCCTCCAACCATCGACAGGGCCGACCGCCGCGCATCAGCCAGGACGATCGCTCCAACTCGGCGCCCAACGTCTGCATCAACAACATCCGATCGGTGACCAGCGAGGTGCAGCGCAGTCTTATCATGCAGGCCAGGCCCCCGTTGCCGGTTAGTCTTCTCTCGTCTTCTCGAGACATTCCCGGACTCATGGATTTCTTCCCCCTTTCCATCCCTTTACTCTGGTTTTACTTTTGTTCTAGCAGCACCCCGGCACGGATCACTCCAACTCGACCCAGGCTTCGCCCACCAGCACTCTGAAGCACAATCGTCCTCGGGCACGTTCCGCTGATGAGAGTAACAAGAATCTGCTCCTCCGGGACCCCAAGAGCTCAGAGGAGAATTGGGTAATCAGTAGATTTCTTGAAAATATACTCTTAAATACTATTTGAATCCTCCCTGTCCTTTACAGAATATCAAGGCAGAGGAGATCCTTATTGGGCCCCGTATTGGTTCGGGATCCTTTGGAACCGTTTACCGCGCCCACTGGCACGGACCCGTCGCCGTGAAGACGCTCAACGTGAAGACCCCGAGTCCAGCTCAACTGCAGGCCTTCAAGAACGAGGTGGCCATGCTGAAGAAGACGCGCCACTGCAACATTCTGCTCTTCATGGGCTGCGTCTCCCAGCCCTCGCTGGCCATTGTCACCCAGTGGTGCGAGGGCAGTAGCCTCTACAAGCATGTCCACGTCAGCGAGACGAAATTCAAGCTAAACACGCTGATCGATATTGGCCGCCAGGTGGCCCAGGGCATGGATTATCTCCATGCCAAGAATATCATACACAGGTGAGGCTTCGAATATTTATAGAAGCGACCAAACCAATCTGTATTTTCTCTCCCTAGGGATCTCAAGTCGAACAACATCTTTTTGCACGAGGATCTGTCTGTGAAGATCGGGGATTTCGGGCTGGCCACTGCGAAGACTCGCTGGTCAGGCGAAAAACAGGCCAACCAGCCGACGGGAAGTATTTTGTGGATGGCCCCGGAGGTGATACGCATGCAGGAGCAGAATCCGTACTCCTTCCAGTCCGATGTTTACGCCTTCGGGATCGTGATGTACGAGTTGTTGGCGGAGACGCTACCCTATGGCCATATTAGCAACAAGGATCAGATACTGTTCATGGTCGGGCGGGGCCTTCTGCGGCCGGACATGAGCCAGGTGCGCTCCGATGCGCCGCAGGCCCTGAAGCGCCTGGCCGAGGACTGCATCAAGTATACGCCGAAGGATCGTCCCCTGTTTCGGCCGCTCCTCAACATGCTGGAGAATATGCTGCGCACCTTGCCCAAAATCCATCGCAGCGCCAGTGAACCGAACCTGACGCAGTCGCAGCTGCAGAACGACGACTTTCTGTACCTGCCCAGTCCGAAGACGCCGGTGAACTTTAATAATTTCCAGTTCTTCGGTAGCGCCGGGAATATCTAAGCGGTTATACTCGTAACCATCCCGGCCAAGCTGTACCTGTGTACTTATATATGTATGTACGAGACATATGTATAGTCTGCGCAGCCAATATCTATCCAACGTGATCTACCTATCCTTGTAGGATTTTTACTCCTGCCCACTATATAGAATATATATATATATATATATATATATGTGGTATTTTTTTTTTGTGTGTGTCCCCCTCTCTGTACATAAGCAATTTGTGAGTGAGACGCTGAAGGCCAGTCAGCCAGTTAGCCATCCAGCCAGCTCCTCATCCAGCCTTTCCCCTCCAGAAATACGAAAGCGAAAGAGAGGGCTGCTGCTGGTGCCTTCCAGACGGCGATCGACAATTTGCTGCTTTCCTTGGAACTGACAAAGTGCATTTCTGTTACAAAAAAAAAAAAAAAAACAAACAAAAGAAACTCTAAACTTTAAAAACTGTAAAGCTGTAAACTAAACTGCAACGCCCATGTGTACATAACTGCATCATATAACTTATAAAACGTTAGGCGAAAAACTACTGAAACTAAACTAAAACTAAAACTAAAACTAAACTAGCTGATCGCAATTACATTATACACATTATACTTATACTACAGAAGAATGAGCAGTTTTTTTTTGTTTACTTTGGACGAGAAACTCTACAATAACTTCAAGACTTCAGCCTCTTTATTAAAAAACATAATAACAAGATGGATTATGGTTTATCCTAAACATAGCGACTGGCAATGGCCAGGACCTTGGTGTAGTCGGCTCCCTTGGCCTGGGTCTTCTCCTTGAGGATGGTGCGCAGGATCGTCGGTATGGGTACGTGGATTCGGGTACCCAGTGGCGAGCCATTGTCGTCTATCAACACCAGGTTGTTGCTGTCGAACTTGGGTTGCTTGACTTTCTGTTTCTGCTTTAGCCCTACGAGGATTCCCTTCTTCATTTGTCCCTTGATGGCCACCAGGACCTTGTCGCCGATGAAGCCCACGCCGCGCTTGTTGTAGACATGGATGCAACGTGGTGGTCGTCCCTCGGCCATGGCTCGCTTGCCCAGGTCGCTGTTGTCCACCACACGGAGGCGGGCCAGTTTCCGGATCTCGCAGCACGCCGGCGTCGTGTGAATCAGTTGTTGTTGCTGCTGGGGGATTTGCTGCTTCAGCAACAGCTGGCCAAGACCTCTCAGACTCCGTAGCGCCATTTTGCGATATATTTTGGGGCTCCTGAACTCCAAGTTTAATTCATTTAATAAGAAACAAAACAAATTATACAATTTCTTGGCAGTAGGGATGGGAAAATTAGCTACAGGAGTTATCGATAACAACTGTAAACTTCTAGCAGAGTAAAGCTTACAGAGAACGTTTTTTTTGTTATACGGGAAAAATATTACCAAATTAGAATAAAAATGATTAAACCTAGCTTTATTTGTTGGTTCTGGTTTGATTTTTATAATAATTGAAGCGCTTTAGAGCCCAGAACAATCGTTTTGGCTGGTTTTTGGTTAACAGAAGGTTAACAGAAGACCAGGGCTGAAAAAACCCCGCAAATATTTGAAAAATAAGTTTATTAAATTTAAATCTTAAGTTTCGTGGTTTTGGATAGAGTATTTTTATATTCTTCAACTTTGATTAAGGCCAAGTATTGTCTAAAAGCCAGTCTATGCAGCTTTATCTCATTTCAAAGCCTAAAAACCTTAAAAAACTAAACCAAAAAACCACCAGTGTTTTGAAGATATTTTGTATTTTATTTGTTTTAATTTAATACAATGCCATACAAATGTATATACAATGCTCTCTAAATGCATTTACTGCCTGTTACATTGTGTTTTTTATTTATTTATTATGCTTTAGAATAATTTATAAGCATTAATTAAATCGCCTTTCGGTTTTCTGGCATTAGTATGTTGGTTGGTTTTTCTTTTTTATTTTTTATTTTTTGGTTTTTTGTTTTTGATATGACTAAGTAGACCAATGGGACTGGTCTACTTAGTCGTGTCAAAAACAAAAAACAAAAAATAAAAAATAAAAAAATAAAAAATTGGTTAGAAAATTGGTTACTATATTTCACTATGACATACAAAATAATAATATATAGGCATATTTGATATATTTATATATATACTTGTATACTTTTATAAGATATAAAGATTAATGTTTCGCTTTTGCTTGGCATTCGCTAAATCGTTTTGTTTTTTCACTTTTCTGTGTGGATTGGAGGCTGGTAAGGGGGCGGGGCAGGGAGGTTTTGTGACCTAATGACTAAAACAATGCTTTCAATATAAAAAAAAAACTAAATAGTTCATAACAAAACACTAAGATTAGTTTAAAAAAAATACAGAAAGTGTGAAGGCTGCGGTATTATTTACAATTTGTTTTGTGTTTCTTTTCTTTTTTGTTTTTAAAGGTACTTGGTACACAAATTTGTTTTTAACAATTAATAAAAAAAAAATTACAATTTGTGCGCGCAGGACCGTTGGGATTTCAACTGACAGGACAGGAAAGGATATTCACGATCGGTTGAGCTCTTCACGTTTGAAGCTGCGTATCGCCTCCAGGAGCTGCGAGCGCGGATCTGGCGTTGTTGGCGTCGTGCCAGAGGATGCACTGCGTCCTTGGTTGGGCTTAACGGGCTTCAGGGCCAGGCCCAGTTGTGGTGGAGGCGGCGGTGGTGCTGCCACGACGGCAGCTGGCTGGGATGTGGGTCGTAGCTTCACCTGCAGGGTCACAGCTTCCGTTTCCGGTTTGAGTTTCAACTCGACTTTGTTGGTTTTCAAAATCTTCATGGGCTTCGGGGATGTAGCTGGCGGGGACGTGGCAGTGGCTACCGTAATGGGAGCAGCAGCAGGAGCAACTGCAGGAGCAACTGCAGGAGCTGGTGCAGAAGCTGGTGCAGGAGCTGGTGCAGGAGCTGGTGCAGGAGCTGGTGCAGCAGCTGGAGCAGGAGCTGGAGCAGAAGTGGGAGCTGGAGCTGGAGAAGGTGAATTTCCATTCACCAACACCCTTGAGCTCCTGGCCTTATCCTGTTCCTGCTGCTCTTTAGCCAGCATTCGCTCCTTGAATCCCGTGCGCCGCAAAGTGTTCTGACCAAACGGTGTGGGCGTCGCCTCCACGGGTTTATTCCTCTCCAGACTGGAGACAGGGCGTGGCAGGGAGTTGCTGGCAGAGCTGGAGACAGTGCTGGTGGTGGTCACCACTTGGATGTGATTGCCAGCGGGGAGGGTGAAGCGATTGGTCTTGGCAGGTCGCGGCAGTGTCGAGGACTGGACTTGGGTTTGCTTTGGGACTTGTACCTCCACCTTTTCCACTTTCTTGGCAACCTCCACCTCAACCACTGGAGCCTCTGGCACCACATCCCGCAAAGGTTTGACCGTGATGGGCACATGGTACTCCTTCCGCTGGGGAATACCCATCCGCAACATGGGGGAGGCCACTTCGATGGTCAGCTTGGTCGGGGGCGGGGACACCGTTTGGGACTTGCCGGCTCCGCCGAAGATGTAGTCGCCTTCGTTTTTGATGGCCACCTGGGACTTGGGTCGTTCGCTCCACGTGGCAAAGTTGATGCTCGGCGGACCGGAGTACCGGTAGCTGGGTGGCATGGGTTTGGATCCTGGCGCGGGCTCGTTCACCTCCTTCTTGACGGGCTTTGGACTTGGTTCTCTCAGGGCCACGGGGCTCAAGGGCGAAGCTGGGGAGGATTGTTCTGGGACTGGTTTTTCTACGGGTGCTGGAGATGTCTCCTTAGGGGCAGCTGGTTTCTTTACGGGATCTGGACTCTTTTCAACTGGCAGAGGTTCCGGCGTGGCTTTGGCCACAGGAGGGGACTCCAGAATTTGTTTCTGAACAGGCTTCGGGGAGGATGACTCCTTTCTCTCAATAACCGGAGAAACAGGCTTGGGTGAAGGCGAATCCTTTTTCTCAGTTACAGGAGAAACCAATTGCTTCTGGACGACTTTGGGAGAAGCTACATTCTTTTTCTCAACAACTGGAGAGACAACCTGCTTCTGGACAGGCTTGGACGACTCTGAAAACTGTTGCCGCACGGTCAAGGATAGTGGTGGCTTTGGTGGGGCCGCTGGACTCGCTTCCTTGACCTGATTCTTTGGTTCTTTGCTCAGTGGCTGCTCCACCGAGGGACTCGGAATCTTTGGTTGCTCCACGGGACTGCTACTGCCGCCGCTCTCGGCCAGGCTGTTCTTCCGGGAGTTCAATATGGTCTTGATCACCTCCAGGCTCTGCAGGGACGGGGACTCGCCAATGCTGAGCTCGCTGGAGGATCGCCTTCGGCCCAAAGCATAGCCGTTCTGTTCCAGCTTGTTTAGCGACAAATGGGAGGAGCTGCGCAGGCTCAGACCTTCTCCAGGACCAGGACTACCTGTGGGTGTCTCCGGGGATGCCACGGCCTGAAAGGAATCCGCTCTGGCCACCCGCGTCGTGGTCTTGGCCGTGGCAATGCTGAAGTTGGCCAAACGACTCGGCTTGGCAGCCTCAATCTCGGCCAGCTTGGGGTCCGGTTGCTTCTTGATTAGTGTGTCCAGCTTCTGTTGGTTGATGATAGCCGACAGCTCGTCCACGATCTCGTCCAGCGGCGAGCCGGGACTCCGGTTGCCCTTGTTCGCCTGGGATCCTCGGCTGTCGGAAAAGTCCGGTGGCGGCGATATGGGCACCGAGTAGTTCCACGAGGAGAGCGATGTTAGCTCGCTGGTACTGCCTGGCGTGGCCAGATTTCCGTTGGGAGTGGTCGCCGTCTGCTCCTCCTGGTCCTCTTCTTTGGCTAGGGCGGCCAGTTCCGCCAGACTGGTGGCCAGTGGAGGCTCCACCTTCGAGGAGGAGGTCTTGCAGAGCTTGAAGTTGTACACCTTGATGGCTTCGTCGTCCTCGGAACTCGACTCCTGCTGCGACTTGTTCTCCAGATCCAGTTCCACCTCCGGCTCCGGTGACGGGGACGGGGCTGGCTCTCCGATTCCGGAATCCGCCTGCTTGGAGGCCGTATCGGTGTCGTCCTCGTCGGCGGCACTGCCCAGGGATCGGGGTTCCGGTGTGGGAGTGCGATTCAGCAGCACTTTGGACACGTTTCCATTTTGTGTAGCCGCCACGCCGTTCTCCACAAGCGGAGGAGTGCTGGCCACCGGCAGGGGAGTGGTGATCCTCGGGGCCGGCTGGGGCACGTTGCTATTCACCGGAGTGGGCGGCGTCACCACCTCCGGCAGCGAAGCCAGGGACACCGTGTCCCCGCCGTGCTCCGGCGGAGGAGCTGGCGCCGTTTTCTTCTTGGTCTGAATCAGACGCTTCCTGGGCGTGGGCTCCGGTCCGCCGGCGCCGGCCAGGGGCTTCAGATCCAGCGTGGCATAGTGACCATCCGGTGAGTCCTCCTCCTGCCGGACTACACGCTTGGCGCTGTTTCCATTGCAGTCCAGCTCCGGATTACCGGACAGATTCGGCGTGGACATGCACAGCTGGGGACGTTTCACAATCACCGCATAAGCAGGCTCCGACTTTAAGGGAGCAGGAGGAGGTGCTGCCGCCGGAACTGGAGGAGGATTCGAGGGTATCTCCGGAACCGATTGCTCCGGAATGCAAATCTGGCTGGGCGGCCTCGGGGCTGCTCGCTTCTTGCGTGGCGGCGGTGCCAGGACCTTCGCCGGCGGCACCACCACCGGAGTCCGGGTGTAGTTCATCCCCGTGGAGTCCATCGAGTTGAGGGAGTTGCTGGAGCTGTACGGGCTCGGTGTCTTGGCTGTAATCTTGGAATTCCGGCTGCTGCTGAAGTCGGAGCTGCTGCTCAGCGAGTCCCGTGCTATCCCAGTGCGATGGAACTTTGGCATGGCATCTGGATTGAAGTTGTCGTACGACTCCGACTTGTGGCACAGCCGGATCTCGGAGAGACCCACGGCTCCGATTGTGGACTCGCAGCTGTACACTTGACTAGCATCCACTGCAAAAAAAAAGGAGTAAGAAATTGAGTTTATTTTCAAAGCAACCAAGGAAAGAACAAATCTTCGGGCCATGTCTATATCTTTGGCAATATAGATCCGATTTTTAAACGGAATACCTCGAACGATTTGTGGATCGATTCCCTATAATTCTCCATCAAAATCTTGGATCGAAATTTTTTTCGATTTTTTTGTAATTTTTCTGATGGTACCCCTTTCAAAAATCAGGATTTCATGGAACTTCCCATATAGGTCATATATGGCTCAAAAGGATGTCTATATCTAAGCCAATTTTAATCGGATTTTCAAGCGGAATACCTCGAACGATTTGTGAATGGATTCCCTATAATTCTGCATCACAATCTAAAATCAAAATATTTTTTCGATTTTTTTCAAATTTTTCTGATGGATCCTCTTGAAAAATCTAAAAATCGAGAAAAATCACTTTTCGCCTCTTTCGAAGGCCATATCTTTGTCAGTTTTCATCCGATCTTTGAACAAAGTATAGCTTTGGAATCTTTATTCAATTCCCTACAAATCTCCATTAAAATCCTGGCACAAAATATTTTTTCGATTTTTTTCAAATTTTTCTGATGGATCCCCTTGAAAAATCTAAAAATCGAGAAAAATCACTTTTCGCCTCTTTCGAAGGCGAATATCTTTGTCAGTTTTCATCCGATTTTTGAACAAAGTATAGATTTGGAATCTCGGATAGATTCCCTATAATTCTGCATTAAAATCCTAGACAAAAATATTTTTTCGATTTTTTTTTCATTTTCCTGATGGACCTCTTCAAAAATTGGGAAAAATCGTGAGAGGTGAAAAAATGACCCCTTTGGGAGGCTATATCTTGGCCAATTTTGGTCCGATCCGTAAGCGGAATACCTTAAATTGTTGGAAGGTATATTCCCTTTTAAATAGACTTTATATCAGTCTCACCTGGACTCCTGAACTCATACTTTTCGGCATCCAGCTGCTTGTTGTCGCAAACGAGCGCCAGGAGCTTGCTGAGCGGGACCCTTGCCCCGAGGCGGGCCACGAAGAGCTGATCCTTGGGGAGCAGGACGGTGATCCGGAAGGTCTGCTCGAAGGGGGCGTTGCTGGTGGCGGCCGGAACCGGGGTGATCCGATTGTACTCCAGCTGACTAGTCTCGTTGATGTCTGTGTCGGTGGACAGATGATGGAGCTGTGTCGTCGACTTGGACAGCTTGCCGATGGAGGAGCTGCCAGTGCTGGATTTGTCTTCAAGGATAAAAGGATTCATATTCAAAATACGTACGTATTTTCTTCTATATTTGATTTGTTGTCTAAATTCTTACCTTTTTTGCGGCCGAACCAGCGATTTAGTGTCGAGAAGCCGCCCTTCATGCTGCTCATTTTTTGTGGGCGTGGCTCTCTTGAATCGATATGAGTGGGTGTGGTCTTCCCTCTATCTCCCGTTTCCGTTTCCGTTTCCACCTTCACTGACTTCCGTTTCCGTTTTTGGCAATTTTCGAAACTATTTTCGTTGTGAATCGTTTATGTTTGTTTTTATTCTTTATTTTCTATTCTCTATTTTTTATTCTCTATTTTTTATTCTCTATTCTCTATTAATATATAGTATTTCGATCGCGGTTATCTTCAAGTTTCGTAATACAATTCCTAGAGCATGCTAGAAAATGGCGTGCGATTTGTTCGCTGCGAAATCTGCAAATGGAATAGAAATGGAAATAGAAAAGGTAGAAGAAACGTAGTAGAAAGAGAATTAAATAAAAAAAGACGGCCCCGATTACAAAACAATGCCCCGCGGACCACAAGACGCTCACTCGCTCACTGCGGCTCGTCTAAGAGTCTTATCAGAAAAGGTCCGATAAGAGAGTGATGGAGGTGGGTGCCTTTTGGGTGGGTGGTTTACGGTTTACGGTTTATGGTTTACGGTTTATGGTTTTTGGTAGTTGGCATTCCCAATGGCTATTAATCAATTGGCCAAAAACAGCTCCCACCAAAACAGCAGTTTTTCTCTGCAGTGTACATTTTCCCCTCCTGATTTTCTGATTTCTTTATTTTTTTTATCAATTAAATGTTTCTCCTGGCTTAGTGCTTAATTGTCGGCCAGCTTCTTTAATGGCTAACACCTACACACGCATACACAAAGAAAAGAGTATATATATACAGATATACATATATATATAGAAGCGATAAGCTAAAGAAAATCGAAATCGCTCGCTGGTGTTTGGCGACTTGGGGGCGTTTTTTGTCGCGTGCGTTGTTTCATTTGCAAACAATGAAAAAAAACGCGAAGCTAACTTTATTGCCAAGATAGGGGGAATGAATGGGGGATGAGATTCACGATTAAAAAGGGGGCTGGGGAGGTGATGGACTATTGTCTAATGACACAGTTACAAGGTGCAACAGTGTCTGTGCCTGCCGCGGTCATGCAAATTACGAGCAATTGCTGTTTTCCAGCAACAAAACAATTTCGATTCACATGGATTCGCGGCAGTGCTTTGGATTCACCCACAGGAAGTTGTTTTCCCTTAATTTGCCATTTGGCTTTCATAATTAACCTTTCGGAAGCGCTAACGATTCGCGATTTACGATCATTAATTGCCAATAATTGATTTGTGTTGAGAAACAAGTTTTATTCCAGATTCTATATAATGAAACTTGCTTGGAAAATACATAGAAATTTGTATCTTAACTCGAAATTATTAAAACAAATCCATTAGATCGTTAAATCTCTAAGAGCTTTTCGCTCCACCGCCTTAGCGTAATGGTCCGTACTGTATGGCAACTGCTTGTGATTGAGACACGTGCCCCCCTGTGCCTGGAAATCGATTTGTGTTTACTTTTTAATGAGCAGCCACGGTTAATTAGCCCAACTATTAGCCCGTCTAATTAGATAAAAAACCCAATATGGAGTCTCTCTCTTCACCAGCAGAGTTGCTTCCCAGGGATTTTGATCGAAAAGAATCGATTGCCCCCGCGGGGATATCGGTATCGGTACTACCCAAAAGGCTTGTAATTCTGTTTATTGTTCTCCGTTTAGTCATGGTATTATATAGAAGTAAATATTTATTTACAATCAAACAATTAATCATTAAACGATCCATGATATGAGTATGAGTACGAGTACGAGTACGTTTCGTTGGGTATATTTAAAAATTCGAATTCCCAGCTGGATTGTTGACGTTTCTAACCAGTTTTTTGTTGTTTTCGCCTTTGAGTTATCAATACATTGTGGTTAGTTATATTTTTTGTTGCTTTTGGCCAAGCAGCTTTTATAGTCAGTCACTAAAGTTCCCCTTGAAATAAACATGAGTAAGTCGAAAATTCCACAGCTATCAGGATGCCTGTTTTTGGGCTTTTAAATCATCACGTTCCATAAACATGGCTTGCGGTGTTGCCAAAAATAATGAGCTTGGCTAATAGCCGAAGCAAACATGAACACGCACACATTTGGGGGCCTTTTGAACCGGCTAATTGAAATAAAAATGAAATTATGGTATAACCGCTGAATGATGTTTGAACTTTGTGCCTCGACTCGCGGCTTTTATGGACTCTATACTCGCTTTCAGATCTCTCAGATAGTGGAAACCTTCATTCGGGTTCTATACAGCCGATAAATTTGAATACAATTGGCCCTGTAACCGGCTAATGATGAATCAGTGTCAGACTCTCTGAGCTGCACCTGAACAAGCGCCGACGTAATTGAATTGTTTGCTTTAGCACGAGTTACACTCGAGTACTCTTTGTATTCGAATATACCCGATGGATGGTGTTGGTTAAGTAAGACCCTCTATCGATTGCCACTTCGCACCCAAGTAGCCCAGTTAGCAGGCTGCCTATATACATATCGCACTATATGTTTGTATAATTGTGTGTGCCAAGGGGTCAGAGCGGTGCCCCAAAAGTCCGTCCCCTCCATTCGATTCCCGATCTGGAAGGTCGTTGAAAAGGTCTTATCGTAGTGTGAACTTGATTGATCAGCAGCATTGAAAAATTCTAATTTTAACAAGTGGATCTCAAGGAAAGGGTTTTCGGTTTTCGGTTTTCCCGTTTTCAAGGGGATTTACGCACGACAAGCTTTTTTTTTTGTATTCTTAATCATCAGTATTATGTAAATAAATCGGTTTTGCGGTTTTATGATTCATTTGGTTTTAAAAGTTTCTGATTTGGAAACTTTTATAGTTCATCAAGAATCTATCAAGTAGAACCAATTGGTGGCTGGTTTATGGGTTAGATAACCCCGTCCATAAACGAATGCAAATTGTTTGTTTGCTAATTTCGAGAGCCCTCATACCGTTATTGGCAACTTTCTACCGTTATACGGTAACATGGCCCCAAATAAATATCCGTGAATCGGTGGCTTTATATATTTATATATCCAACATTTTTGTTTACCTTCCTTTACCTTTTTTTTTGGGGTTACTCAAAAGTACTGCGAATCAGAAGTACAAACAGCGTATGATGATTAATGGGCCATCTTTTTCGTTCAAGGGATCGGAAGTGGTATTGGGAAAGCCGAATATTTCACGGATCGAATCATTTACGACTCTATTCGATATAAATATATGCAATGACACTGACATTGGGGGTTTTGGCATTGCATTCATGGCGAGATTCGCTGAGGTTGTTGTCTCAAAGTTAGACGATGATATCATATGCTGGATAATACGACGTGAGGGAATTTTTTATTGGTGTATCATCATTGTTTCATTAAAACAAGAAAAGGAGAGTTTAGTTGGGTTTAAGACGGACGCGGAAATACCCTTAGAATATCCAATAGACATCCTTTGAGTTCGCTTAGCTTCTCGCGATGAGAATCGCAGAGGAGAGCGCTTGGAAATACAACGAATTCCTCTTATTTTTCTACTATTTTGGGTATATATATTATAAGAAACAAAAGTAGACTACCCTCTGGATAGGGTATAAACATTATCAACCGCCTAGACGGCTATGCTAATTTCTTTTCGGCCAAGAAAGAACAGCGACTGACTTTCGCGAGTCACTGTCTGGGCCTGTTTTTTGTGACAACTTTATCTGAAGAAGTCGGTGGAGGCAATGCAGCAAATTATCAGGCGGGATGACTAATCCAAAAATATGCTAAGTCGCAGCCCCTAGTCGTGGTCGTTATGTCGTTATCTATTTCAATTTGTGCGGCAATTTGAGCTACTTGATTAGGCCCAGGTCCAACCACTACGCCCCATATATATAATATATGGTATAGTTGTACAAAATATATATAATATATATTCAGATATCACGTACTGAATTATAGCCTTAAGAGATGGCACATGTCTGTTGGACAATCGATTGCGTGTTACCAATAAACGCGTTTTGGCCACAAAACTGACAACTGACAGAGTGGCTTTTTTAGAATAATAACCCGATCTGTGATAGTCTCAGTCTCTCCGATCTAAGGTTATATAAAAGCATCTCTGAGGAGGATGAGATGATGCATATTTTAAGATCAAGTACTGCCAATGATCGATCAAGCATTAAGATAATGGATAATGGAATTCGATGGCGTAATTCTGCAGGCCATAAAAAAGCCATAAAAAGCAGAATCGATGGATCGTCTGTTGGCTTATTTTCTGCATTTTAAGCTCGATTCTTTTAGCCCGACTCGGCCTGGCTCGGCCTGGCTCGGCCTGGCTTGGGGCCTGGCTTGGGGACTGGCTTGGCGAATTGAAAACAAATCGCTCGACGCTTGGCTAATTGCAAGTTTTCCGTTAATTTTGCACAGATAACAACTGCATTTGCAACTACTGTTTATGGCTTATGGGAAATGTTTTGTGGCTAATGGTCTGGCTTATATATAAGCGTTATTTTGCAGTTTGCAGTTTGCAATTTTCAGATCCCGGGAACTACGTGACGAATCACTCCTCGCACACACACTCT
The DNA here is from genome assembly GCA_035047325.1 of Drosophila vallismaia. NCBI lineage: Eukaryota > Metazoa > Arthropoda > Insecta > Diptera > Drosophilidae > Drosophila > Drosophila vallismaia. The sequence goes on along the minus strand of JAWNPU010000025.1, from coordinate 3,831,962 downwards.
CTTTGCTTTCTTCGCTTTCAGCTCTTTCTCCGTAGGTCACAAACACACATTCTTTCGGGTTTCGGGTTGGCTTTTCGTGTTCGGGTTCACTTCTTGGCAATTAAATTGCAATTTTTTGTTTATTTTGATGTTTAACAAAGTAAATAAACACGCACTCAAGTTTTAGCTACTAAAAAAAGTAACTCAAAATGCAAAAAATAATTTAAAAAAAAAAACGTTAAATTGGCTTAGAACTGCGTACTAACTAAGGCTAGCTAGCTGGAGCTTTCTTTCTCTTTCTTTGAGTTGCCTTCTTTCTTCTCACTCACGTTCTCGCGTTTGGCGTTGGGTGGTTTGGGGTTTGGGGTGTGGGGGCGCCTGGCGGAGTAGATTCCGTCAGAACAGAACAGAAGTGAGGAGAAGCGGAGAAGCGACTTTGCGAGGCGGCGCCGACGACGACGTTAACAAAACTGAAAACAAAAAACGCGCAAATTATGCATAGAACAGAAAACACTCACTCACTCACTCGCTGGCACACACACTTGGCTATAATAGTAGCAATAATAAAGCAACGGTAACTCTCTAATAATAGAGCCAAAGGTAAAAGAAAAAAAGAGTTGAGTTACCTGTGGGGCCACAGTGGGCTTCAAATAAAATAGGTAGGCTCGAAAAACTCTAGCAGGTATTATAGAAAAGATATATTTTTAGATGACACCTTTAGGAGTATTTTAAAACTATTAAAAATTCCAGATTTATTGATCTAGAAAGGCCAATCGATTCCACGGTTGGGGCCCCCTTTTCAGCTGGAGCCACTCTCACGCTCTTTTTTTGCACCTCTCTTGGCTCCTTTCTCTGTCGCTCCATTGGAGCCGCTTCTTTATCTTATCACACACAATGCAAAATGATAACAACAACAATAAAAACAATAAAATAGGGTGAAAGGAAAACTGCATGGCAAGTGTTTTCTGTTTTCTGTTTATTGTTTTTGTTTTTGTTTTTGTTTGAAACGCAGTACGTACTTGTTACCTTTTTTGTTTGTATCTTTAACGCGGTGTATCTGTATCTTCACTTGTCGCCGCACTTGGCCAAACTGAACTGAAGCTTTCAGCCAAGTGCGTTGCATAAGCCAGATGATGATGAGCTGCGTCGACTTTGATGGCAGCGGCAACGGCAACGGCAGCGACTGTCAAATTGCGCAAGTTTCTCGTTCTGATTGCCGACCTTCAATCGCAGTTTACCGTGTGGGTGCCCAACAGACTACCCAGCCCACCCAGCCCTCCACCAACGTCTTCTTCGGCTTCGGCCTCTGCTTCTTTCTCTAGCCAAGTACTTTTTAGTGGCAACACGGCGCTCCTTGCGGCTTAAAAGAGCCACCAACGCCACTCACTCAGCGCCACAGGAGTGGTGCGCGACCATTTTGGGGTCCAAGAAAATAGGAAGGAAGCCTCACCTAGACGCACACGCACGCCATACTCTCTATGACATCACTAATCGTGTCCATAAATGGACATTCCAAGCGACAATAGCTTTGAGGTGTGCCAATCCAACTTCTAATTATGTGTGCAGCTCATTTTATCAAAGTGGAACATCTTAGCCTACTTTGCTTTAACGCTTTTACCCTGAGGTTATGGGTTCTCCAACCTCAAAGCTACACTTCCTTCAGGCCACGTCATAAAAACTTGGCCTAAAAGGACATTATCCCAAAACCTCCAACTCAATGAGTTCCAAAGTTTTTCGAACTTGTTTAAACTTGAAATTTTCCAAGCCAGTTAGTCAACAAAAACATTAGCATTCTCAAGGGGTTATTTCGGTTATATGGGGATTATTGAGGGCTTCCAGTAGTGCCAGTTCCAAATGCTATCTCATCCATCTGGGCCGACTTCCTTTGCCGACCATATCTTGATCACTTAAGGCTTGTTCGACTCGCATATTAGCGTCCAGTGTTGTGTTGGAAATCGGTGACGCTATATAGCCATGGTGTATGGTATATAGCTTATCGGTAACACACACGCTCGATAATGTACGCCAAGAATTCCAATAAATACTGTCTGGCTTACGGAACTCTTGCCCCCGTCCAAGTTAGTAAGTAAGAGATATGGTTTGCGGGCATTTTACGAGTATTTCGTTTTCGCGGTTTTCGAGGGCGCCACTAACCCCGAAAAGACTAACTAACCGAAAGTTAAAGCCACCTGGCACTCGCCCAACTTGTAGTACTTGTTGCAGATACCCATACATCTAGTTTTAATGTATTTATTTCCTCGCTTGTCACCCCAAATGGCGGAGTTGTCGGGCACGTTCCGGGGTCTCTGATAACCTCAACCTTAGCTGGCAAAGTCGGGCAAATTTTCGGTGTTGCAATTGCGGTGAGCGAAGGTTCCCCAGCCAGACGGGGGCGTTACTATCACTCGTGTTAATGTATCTCGAAAATGTGTATTGTGTGTATGATCGACATCGACAGCAACATCATCGTGGCATTTCTCCGGCCACAGATACAAAGACCTCCTCTGGTACTTGGTGACCCCGATTTTTTGAGGGAATTCTTGTGCTGTCTTGTGTTTTTTTTTTCCACCTCTCTCTTGCTGTCTCGCTGTCTGCTATTTTGCCTCATTTTTTGTGCCTCGTAGTTGTTGCAAAAAGTGGCACAAACTCATTCCGAAAAGCGGCTCGAACACAGAACACAGAAACAGAAACAGAATCGGTAACAGAAACAAGTTTCACGATTGCAAATTCGACAATGGAACCATATGATCAGCGAGGTAATGATAGTTATGATCATTATTGGCTGTTGTGGCTGCTGGAGGAGAGATTTCTTAAACTCTTTCATAAATATTTTCCAAGGCACGCCTAGGCAACCCCACCACTTTTTCCCTTCCCTGTAGGTACTTTCATTGGAAAATGCATCCGAGATAGAGACAGGTAAGAAATAAAGAAAAGCTGTTGATCTACATACCGAGGTCCGTTAGTCGTGGCCCTTTTATTTCTTTACGTTATGCATGTCTCGGTTTAATTAGACTTCAATCAATGCCAGAGTCGGCTGTCAGCGTCCTACTGACTTCTGAATGTCTAAAGCAAGGAGGGTAAGATGGCTTTGGGTGGAGTTGGAGTCAAGAAGTTGTATTTAATTGACGTCTTGAGGGTTAGGTCACTGTGGAAGAAGTCTTTAGCTAGGATAGTCGCTTAATCCTAACCGTTCTTACTTATATAGTACCAGTAAAGGTGACAAGAGTGTTGTTAGCTTGAAAGCTGAAAAAATACTTTGAATAAGAACCCTCTAACCAACAAACGGGTAGACGGACTTTGGAGGGGATTCTGATGTCATTAGATACCAAAATAGTGTCAACTGCAGCTGTGACAGTAACCAGTAACCAGTTAACAGTCACCACTAACCAATCCTTTAAAGCCAGGCCAAATCAGATCAGACCAGAGCCCTCCAGTTCCCCCGTCGATTATCCCATTGAAAAGCTAACTTGACCTGACAGTTGCATGCGTTTGCGATGATTTTGATTTGGGGTTTGATTCGAGCTCGAGCAGCTGATTCAATTATGCCTGGCTGGGTTGCAGCTCAAAACTCACAATTTGCAATCCGCCAAATCGCAGTATTGCAAAGTGCAGTCAGCCGTCCGGACAATTCAATGTGGTTCAATCTGCGGCAAACACACACTCGGCCGACATTTGCATTTTCATACACATGTTCAGATCAAGCGAACAAAAGTGGAGTCTGACAGGAGATATCCACTTACCCATGTACTGTGGAGAAACATCTTTGCATATACGAGTACTTATTGTGGAAACTATTATCGTAAGTGCCGCCACGCACTGCGTTAATCTAGAAAATATTTATAGGTTTGAACTCTCAAGCCAGGGTCTCAAGCTTGTGGGTTAAAGTCCGAAATTCTCACTTTCAATTCTCACTTTTCAGCCCGAATTCCTTGTGGTCTTTATTGGCTGACCACCTGTAAGATTTTGTTAGTTTTTTGGGAACCCCAAAGAGCTACAACCTGTCATAGTATTGCCACAAAAATCAAGTTTTTTTTTATGATTATTTTGTTGATTTTTTTTCGGGTGTTTGAGTGTTGCAACCAAAGCGGCAGCAGCAGCGGCGGCAGCAGCAAAAGTATCTTAAAGATACAACAGCAATAGATACACACATCCAATTGCCTGCCAAGTGCTGCTCATAATAATTTGTTGGAGTGCATTTTCCACATTGCGATGTTTGGAGGCAATCGGAGAGATGCCGGTTTTTAACCCAACATTTCCATTTCAAGCCAAAGCCAAAGACCAACAAAAAATATGAATAAAACCCCCGCCCACTGGCCAAACGAGCTGGAAAACTGCTGGTGCTGTTGGCTGTTGACTGTTGTTTTTGTTGGCAAAGAAAGTGAAGCGAAATGAAATGCAGCTGCAACAAGCCAACTTGCAACTTGCAACTTGCAACTAGATTCCAGCAACTTTTGCTTCTCCTCCTTGGCGCGGCTCGGCTCGGCTTGGCTTGGTTTGGCTTGGCCTGGCTTGGGAAGCGGCTTTCTTACTTGGGTAATAACTGGCTTGCATTTCATTTGAAAGACGTTTAACGCATTGCCCTAATTGCATTGTAGCTGCCAAGGCAGCGCCAACGCAACTCGAGATACAGATACTGAGATACAGATACTTGTACAATTGCATCCATCGGATGCTGCTGGGCTTGCCAAACAACCTTGACATGCAGCCAAACTATGGTAATGACAGGAAATCGCCGACAAGTGCGCGGTCCGAACCCAGTCTCCAATCCAATCCAATCCAATCCCAATCCCAATCCAAAACCCCAACCCAAACCCATCCACAATTTAAATTTTACAATTTACAATTCACAATCCAAACCCACACAAAAGATGAGCCAGACTCACCTTGCTTTAGTTAGATTTCAAAGACAGTTGAAATTGGTTAAGTTCGATTTCAAGAAGCGATGAAGAGGCTAACGAAATCATTTGTTGTGCTTAGCTAGTGTCCCCTGTAGTTAGATTGCCTTGGCTGGTTGCGCTTTTTAATTGCGAGTCGCATCCAACCGGTTGCTACTTGAACAATTGCCGCCCAAGCCATCCACGTATCTGTATCTCCACTCTCCATCCTCATCAGTGTATCTGCATCTGTGTATCTGTGTATCTGTGTATCTGCAGACTGCATCTGTATCTGTATCCGTAAGTGCAAGTATCTGCATCTGTTTTGGCCATTTGCACCGATTGATCATGGACCTGGACAGTCGCCGAAAGAGTGGATATTGGCTATTGAACAGTGAACAGCCTGAAATACTTTAAAGCAAAGCCTGCCTGCCTGCCTGCCTGCCTGCATGGATGGATGAGGTGCATTGAACCGTTCGATCGATTCAAACTGTATCGAACAAATGTAGCTCACCTTGGCTCAAGATACTTACTCTATCTCTCGGTCTCTCTCTGTCTGTTGATTTTGTATTTCCACGGGGCTGGGCCGAATGTTTATCAATGAAATTGGACAGCTGAATGGGTAACTAGGTGGCCAGGTGCCACAGCCAGACCACCAATTAGTGGGTGAACATGGCCTGGCCAAATATGACAAAAATGTCTTGCAACGGAACTGGGGAAAAAAGTGCAACAACAAGTCTAATACAAACTTGATTTGCATTGTTAAGTTAACACGTTTTTAAGGTGGAGTCGAAAGGTACCCATTGGATACCCATTTTGTATCTAATATGACCTAGAAATCAACTTTCAGATTGCATTCTATTTGCTATCTTCGAAATATATAACTGAATCAAGTTGTATCATCGGTTGGCTTTATCAAATCTTGGAACTGTCAGTCTGTGGGGCAATATCTGATCTGTGATATCTACTTTCCGTTGAAATCCATGCCAGTTCCGATCCAATTCCACAAGCACCTGGCCAGCTGACCAGGTAACCCCCTTAGGATCGATTTCAGCTGTATATTCGGGATATAAATACACTGTTTACCATATCGGATTACCAAACGGATCCGCTTCCCGCACAGCTGGAATGCCAATTTCTGATCCGGACTTTGATTCCGCTTAAAAGTAACTTGAAAGCTACTTGTAAAAGTGAGTGCAAAGAAGTATACCATATATCGTATTTTTTATGCAATAAAATGAGGCATACGAAAGGTTAATGGCAATGCAAAATCGGGGGGGGAACAAACCCGGATAAAAGAGTCATTGCCCGGACTTGGATTTGGAATGAGATTCAGATTCGGAGTCGAAGTCGGATTCCGATTCCGATTCCGATTCAGAGACCTGGCCTGTCAGCGTCCGAGACATGGGCCATATATTTTTGCAACACGGATAATGGTCTCGCATTAAGATTCATTGCGAATGCAAGTCACAGTTTATAGCTTTTGGTGGGAAAATACGAGCCAGCGTTGACCTTGAAATGGACCCCATGGAAATGCAAGAAAAAAAGCAAGAAAACACACACAGAGGCACAAATCACAAATCCAGCCAAGAAAACCATCAGGGCAGAGAAAGTAGTTAGGCTGCCGCCAACCAGTTGGCTAAGAGAAAAAGTAAAATTATTTTAGGACAGGCCGTGTGTTGTGGCTGCAAAAAAGTATGTCACCTGCAATGGTGCAGCCCCAAGGCACCCAAGGCATTTTTCAGGCTCTCCAATAAAAGCCAAAAAACAAAACGAAAAAACGACAAAACGAAAAAAAGAAAACAATCCCGAAAAGCAACCAAAACAGCTGTGAACCGAAAGCCACAAACTGGCCAGTGGCAAGTGGCAGGTTTTTACTTTCTGCCCCAAAAAAATATAAGAAAAATAAAACAAAAACCAAAAAAGAAACAAGCGCCACACGAAAAATATCGACAACAAGTCTCTCGATTCGCATACTGGCCAAACAAGTTGGCCAAAAGCAAAAGGCAACCCCACTTGCCACTTGCCACTTGCCACTTACCACTTGCCACACACACAAAAAAATGGGGAATGCATTATGTATCTTACTTTTCAATAAGCTGTAATTAAAAATTAGAGAAACCTTTAAAATCGGATTTATAAAATATCTCTTAACAATACTGTTTTTTGTTTGAAAGAGGATTATCTTTGATGTTTTCGGTGTATCTGGATGCGTGTTGCATGCTCCTCAAGCAGGAAGCACTTGCAACACTTGCAACACGCAAGCTTCGCTTGATTTGAGCTCTTTTTATTTTGTAGTTTTTGCTTTTTTTAGTTTTTGGAGCTTTAAGTTTGCATTTGCAGTTTGGCTAATGGAATTCCAGCCAGTTTGCCACAGCCGCCACTTATATAAAAGATTAGACCAGGCCGATGCCTCAGTCATGTCACGTAGCTCCCATAGATACCAAACTATATATATATAAATTGTATATAGGAGAGTGTCCAGGTCTTCGCCCAATCGAATGGAAATGCTGGCGAAGATTATACAATGATCGGTAAAAAAATGTATGTTTCGGGAGCGTCTCATGTCAGGCACGTCCTCAATGCCGGAGGGGCATTAGATATTAGATATTGAACTGCCCAGATATTGGATAATTCAATGCCCAGGGGATTAAATCGAAAGAGACAGAACTTGGTGAGCAAGTATCGGGTATTATTTACCCTTCAGTTATTTATTTTATTAACTTTGTAAATCAGTATTCCAAGTGTAAAGTCATCAGAATCTTTGACTTTTGTATTATTTAAGTTTTGTAAATTATTACACACAATCTATCAAATAACCCAGCCAGATCACGTACCGATATTTGCAAAGATTATACAATATATAGCAGCAAAACATGTTTACTCTGTCAATTGTCAACTTGAGATGTATTTTAAGCACGTCTTCCCTTATTTATTTACAATATAAAAGTACAATATATTTTGTTTTTTATTTTCTATGGCCCGTCTGGGGTTTTCTGCAGCCCTTGCCCAACATTTGTATCTGCGAATTGTATCTGTTTTTTTTTTTTTTTTTCTTGAAGTTGACCCAGTTGGCCCAAAGCGGACCGATCGCATTTCGCCCCCTTTTCTTTTTGGCCTTTTTCTTGTGCGTCTCCTCTTTCTTTCTTTTGGGCCATTTTCAATGTCAACACGAGCTTTTGTTGGCTCTTTTTTCGGCTCTTTTTCGGGTGATTTGGTGACAATAAAGTCCAAACTGGAGTCGAAAGCAGTTTTTTTTTTCTAACGTTTTTTGTTGGCTGTTGGGTTGGGGCGCGTGTTTTGCATTTTTAGCCAAACAAAAGCGAAAGAAGCTAAAAAACCAGAATTTACACAAAATCATATGTAAATATCGTTGAAGATTTGCATAAAGACGGGCTATAAATTAGTGGTTTTTGTTTCTTTTTCGTCAGCAGTTTTCAGGTTCAAAGCAATTAAGTAATAACACAAATCAAACACTAAAAAACTAAAACCGTAAACAAAAGCCAAAACGTAAAAAAACAGAAATTATGCAAGCGAAAAACGAGAAAAAAAGGCAATCCATCGCCATGGTTCGATGATTTAGAGGCCTCCGACCTGTAATATGATTTGAAACCTCTTATGGTACTCACACCTCAAGTTCACATAAAACAGGCAACATTTCAAACTTAATTTCCACACCATGTTTGCTTAAAGATCTAAACGATCGAATTAATAAATAAATAATAATAAAAAGGCAGTTGCTTGGCTAATTCGCGGTGGTCACTGGCAGCGATGGGTCAACTTCTTGTTTTATTCGTTTGTTTTTTTTTTCTGGCGAAATTCGTCGGGTTTTTCACGCTTTCCTGCTCAACACAATTGAGTTGAATTGCAATTGAAAATGAAATTGAAAATGAAAAAAAAAGTGCAATTGTTGGACAAGCAAGCACTCCCATATGAACAAATAAAAGTGGAGAGAAATATCATAAAAAATAAAATACAATAATAAATTCCTTGGCTCTAACGAACTTGTCTGGCAATTGCCTGATTTTATTGGCCAATTTGGCTAAAGAGCTTTTTATTAATTTCTATTGAAATCAGTTGGTTTTAGAACTCTTGTTTAGTTTTTTACTAGAAATCTTTAGCGATAAAAATCATTGTTTTTTAATGCCACAGACCTTTAAACAACAATAAATACAGAAAATCTACGTTTTACAATTTGAAATGATTTATTTTGGCGGTTAAATAGTCGTTAAGTGTTACAAAGTAATTAAACTGGAATAATGCCAAAGCTTTCCAATGACAGGGTTGTCTGCCGTTGCACCTGCGCCCTCTAACCGGCCTCTCAAACTTGCCGATCAAAGTGCATTTCAAACTTTCCTTCTTACTGCAGCTTCCAGCAAAAGTTTTCATTTTCGCGTGTTTTTTGGTTTTAATTGTTAGAAAAAGTTTAATTAACAGTGTTTATCTAGTAATTAAAGATGTTTTAAGTTTAAATTCAATGAAACTGTTCAATGCAACTGTTTGAAAAGTGTTTGTAAAACTTTTTTGGAATTTTAAGGAAATTCTTGGAGGTTGCTCCCCTTTTTCGTTGTGTGTTTGTGCATCCCTGGCCCCCTAAACAAACAGTTTTGCATCCAATGTAAGTTTTAATTTAATTTTATTTTTCTTATTATTAGTTTTTACTTGATTTATTTCATTACCTTTTTTGGGGGCACGTGTTCTACGTTAAGTTCTGATTTTTGTTTTTTGTCCCTTCATGCGACAATATTTGGTGTGGAAAATCTTTGAAGCGTCACCAAAGTCTAAAATATCAACCAAGTTTCACACAAATACGTGAGTATTTTTTTTTGTTTTGGATTGTGGGATGAGTTGGGGAAGCATACCGGTTTGCTTAGACCGTGCGGTGTGTTGTTGTTGTTGTTGGTAAACACGTTTGCCGAGCGGCTGCCCTTGTCAAGGTCATGCCCAGTCAAATGCTGCTCGTTTCTTGCTGTTTATTTACTTTGTTCAGCCGCTTGCTTCTCTATCAAAAGCCCCCAAAAACTGCAGCCATTGTTTCACAATGCTCGACTGTGGGTGGGTGGGGGGTTGGTTGATGGCTAAAATGATGGATCAGCAGCTGATCTATTGTATAACTGTGATGTCCCCAGCTCGTGGTGTAAAAAAAAAAACAAACATAAACATAAACATAAAACACATTAAGCTCGGTAGAAGGGAAAATAAACTCTGATTTGTTGGTTAAGGTGGGTGGAGGTAGAGGCAGTGGCGGAGGCAGTGGCGGAGGCGGCAGACTCTTGAGTTCAACGACTTCACATGACAATTGGCCATTGTTGTTGTTATTGTTTGTAGAGGTTGTCGTGGCAAGAGCCAACAGCACGAGCAATTAAAAAGACGTTAATTTGTGGAGTTTCTGTGGCCACGAAATTGAATTTTCAACTGACCAATTCCAGTGATTAATGGCATAAAAGCTTTGATGGCTTTTAAGAAACTGTTTTGGTGAGACAAGTTGGCTATCTCCGATCCCGATCCCGATCCCGATCCCGAATGAAATTCTTTTCACTTCTCAATTTGCTCAGGGGCTTTGTTGGAGTTCGGAAATGGGTTTGGGGATTGGGGATTGAGCAGAGAATTGGGGAATGTAAATGGAAATGGTCCGCTTCTGTCGCTCATAATTACTCAGAGGCGAACGAAGCCTAAATTAACGACTGAGCTGAGACGACGCCAAAACGGTTAAAGTCACAGTCAGCGAACTCTGAAGCTCACGGATACACCGATGTACGGCAAACATACATACTAATAGATACAAAGATACATAGATACATAGTTACATAGCTACATAGATACGTAGATACGCAGATACTCGGATGGGTTGATACGTAGCCAAAGGTATGCTCGTGCATGATTCTAATTACTATGTATGGGACCTCATCCAAAAAACGGGGGGAGGTGCAAAAGGGGCGGCCTCGGCTTTGTGCCTACGGATCGTACAGCTATATAGTCAAGCACAATATATATACAATGACGATCGGGCAGGGAGAGAGGTTGGAGAGTGCCAACAAGAACTCCATTGTTTGAGCGTCGTCAGCGGAGCGTCGAGCACCGAGAACGGAGAATCGAGCACCGAGAACGGAGAATCGAGAACGGAGAACGGAGAATCGAGAACGGAGAATCAAGAACGGAGAATGGAAGTTGGAGAAGTTCAAGTACCCTGGCAAACATTACATGACCGCCATAGATCATAGAGGAAGTCTTCAAGCATAAGACCAAGGTGGGAATAATGGCTCTGCAAATCAAAGGCCTTCAGCTAAAAAGTTAAACAATTTGCTTTTCTTTTTTCTACTCTTCTCTTCTGGCTTCTGGCTTCTTTGTGCAGGTGAAAAAAAAAAAAACTGCAATTATATCACACAAAAAGCAGGAATATGCTCAATTAATTTTCTGATATTTAGTTAATTGTTGGGTTCGCCAAATATTGTATTTCTTTTCCAAATCCGATCCAGAATTCCCAGTATCGAGGGGTAAAAGTCTGGGCCATTAAAGATTTAGAAAGGCCCTTCAGCATCGGATTGCCCCAAGTCGAAACGAACGAAAGTGAGAGGAGCCAGGTGGAGTGACAGGTATCCAAAAATGGGAAAAACGAAAACCTGGAGATAATGCGCCCAGTGGGGGGATAAAAGTCTAAACGATCTGAATTTCAAAACTGAATTCAAAATGAGCAAAGCGCAGATTCCTTGCTGACAGAGATGCTGACTGAGTCGTCGAGTGAATGGAAACCCTAGACTCCAGTTTGTTTGTCTTTTGTTCCCATTCAGAAAATACGCCGGGATTTAAGACGAGCAGCTGCTGCTGCTGTTGAAATTTTGTTTTTTTTTCAGAGAGGGGTAGGTAGGTAGGATACCTTAAGCCCCCGGATTCTCAACTCCCTGTCTCCCGACTCCCGACTCCCTATCTTCCCGCCTTGATTATCCAAATGTATTTTTTACTTCGACGCTACAAAGCTTCAAAGCTTCGAAGGTTCGGTGAGAATGAGAACAATTCTACTTAACGCTGGTGGGTCAAATACCTTGGGCAACTTAACGAGCTACCATCTTTTTGTTTTCTCATTGAAATTGTTTATTGTTCGGAGCTTCGGCGAGGGAAGCGATGCAAATGTTGTTTAAATATAAAATTCAATAAAGTGCGAAACCAGTTTATCAGTTGATCGCCGAGCTTCGTTTCGTTTCGTTTCTCGGTGAAATGTCTTGGGCAAAAGTTGCCAAATAATATACCCGATATATATTGTATATATAAATTTCAAAAACAACAAAACAAACCAAAATCGTCACCAGTTTCGAGCTTCATGTCCCAATCATCATCAACACCGCAGTTTGTTGTCTTTTTGTCGCCGCGTTTTTGTTTGCGTTGCTTTTTATTTGATTTTTCCCCATTTTTTACGCTTTTTTTTTACGCTTTTTTACGTTTTTTTTTTTTTTTAATTTTATGTGAGATTCAATTAAAAAATTTTGACCAGCAATTTCATAAATTTGTGAGTTTAAGCAGAGGGTGCCGGCGAAGAGGGATCCGCCACAACCTGTTTGATGTTAATCAATTTTCGCAACAAATTTTTGCACTTGCCATTTGCTTTTGCTTTGGCGGAACCAAAAATTTAAAAAACGCAAAAAAAAACACGCTGCGAATCTTTTCGAAAAGGAAACATGCGCTAAATAGAGTCGTACAAGTATCTATTTACGTTTTTAACTCGTTTTTTTTTTGTCGAGTTTCTCACTTGCTGGAAATTACTTAATATGCATTTAGCTGCCGTGCTTCGACCTTACAAAGCCAACTGAGGATTTGAGATTTTTGCTGCTATTGCTGCGGCAATCGATGGATGAAAGCCGCGATAATATGTTTCCGCTGCGGTTTTCGACCGCCATCGAACAACCACTATAATCCACCATAATCACCAGCCCAATCGCCAGCAGATCTCAGCACCATTATTGCCGCTCAGTTATGTGGTGCCGCCGTTGTGTGATAATTATTATCAGAGCTAGGTCTCCCCGTCAGTAGATCCACAAGATCCACCGATCTACCTCGATTATCGATTCGTTCCCAGCCACCCAAAGATCTCTAGAATCCGGGACTGGGGAGCCAACAAGGAAGTAGAGTTGCAGATACATTGCCAAAGAGAGCTTTCGATTGCCTGCTGCTGCTGCTGCTTTCACTGCTGCTGACTCAGGTTGCTTTTTCTTCTTGGACTGACTCGAAATCCGACTATCTGTCATTTTGATTTTCCGCTTTCAGCAGGCCACTCTGGGTCAATGGCTTTGTAAATCCGAAAACCCAGCGTTTGGTTAACCCAATTTATGTATTTTCCAAAATTTACACGGTTACAAACCGACACGGTTGATCAAACTTAAAGCTCAGCTCTGATTTAATAGAAATCACGTATGCAATTTAACTTTTATAGCAGATTTTGAGAACGTGTGAAAAGATTGACAGAAAATGCTATTCTATATTATTAGATAAAGACTACTTTTTAGGGGATTTACTTTTAGAATCCTTTAACCCACAGTGCAACGTGTGAATTTTAGCCAAAAGACCGGCATAATTAAGCCTCTGCGGTTGAGGCCTTATCGGTTTGGCGGATCGTTGGAATACCTAAGTGGTAAGTGAATTCCAAAAAGCTGTTGCAAACGGAAGCCAAAAGACGGCTGAAAGATGGTCTTAGGCTGCAGGGCAGAAGAGACAACCGACAACTTACCTAGACAACGACCTCAATTAGCGAAAAAACAGTTTTGGGCCGAGTTCTGTTCCATCGTTCTAACTGCCTTTTGATGTGATGGTCTTAATGGCGCTCCACTTCCTGTCACTTCACATGCATCGGTGTCTTTCAAGTGTCAACACACTCGCACACTCTCTTCTACTTCTATTTCTATTTCTATTTCTATTAATTCTTCTATTTTTCGGGGATATTTCGGTATTTCGGTAAACACTTTTTTGGTTTTAGAAAAAAAAATGTAAAAAAAAAAGGAGACCAAAATATTTAACACCACATTTCGGTTTGCACTCGCGGCGTATCTGTTGTTTTTTTTTTGTGGGGTAAATAAACAAATGCACTTGGACTGGCGAATTCTTCTGGAGGAATTCTTCTGATTCAGATTCTGATTCCGCGACCCAGAGAAGCCACAGACAAAGAGGGGGTGCTGGTGGTGGTGGAGAGAAATATATCGAAGCGAAACGCAGCGCGAGCGTCCGTTCGGCGTGAAACTCGTTTGCCAACTGAACCGCTCAGCTGAAAAAGTATCTGAAGCTCAGCTGCAGTAGCCAGTAGCTCAGTAGCAGCTACAGCTGGCTCGGTTGCCGCCACACTCTCTCTTTGCCGCATTGCCGCCTTGCCGCTTTTCCGCTCCACCGTTTCTCTATTCTCCACCAGTCTGTGCCACCCTTTCGCCCCATCCCAACCCGGAAAATGAGGGGGAGCTGGGAGCTGGGGGTGGCGGTGAGTGTGCAACAAAATTAACTAGAGGCACGCACGAGCTCCACAGACATTACAATTATTTTTGACCAACATGTATACTTTTATTTTCCCTCTTAAACACCCTGGTCAAGGGGGTAATGATATCTCAAGCCATGAAAGACAGTTAATAACCAGGTTTCTTTCCATAGAAGAAGTTACATTAAAAGTATGATATTCTTCACCAAAGAATCTCCAAAGTTTGGTTTCACCAACAGTTCCGCAGCCTAAAAGTAGGCAATGCCAAGATCCAGTCCTTTAAGCTTTTGAAAACAATCTTGTATAAAAAGATAAACATAAATATCTATAAGATAAATATCCCTTAAATCTTAGAAAAACTAACATTAAAAACACACACTTTTTATTTAGTTGATTTTGATTTATTGTATATTGAATTTATTTGGATGCTTTTTTTGCTTGGAATTTGTTCGTTAAATAATTGAATTTATTGAATTTCAAGAGGAAAATTCTTTTGCACTTTTGCATTTCTACTTTATGGCTAAAATACGATTTTCGACCAAAAAAACAAGAGAACAAATACGGTTTGGGGGGTCGTCCTTTATGGTGAACCTGGATCCTTGAATGAAAGATTAAAGAGAATGCCTCGAGCGGAATGTGTGAGTGATAAATGCATAATAACTCGATCGATCCGATACTCACTATCCAAAGGTAATTCGTACATGTCAATTATATAACTAGAACTAGAACTAGAACTATTATTTAGATTAATGTGTATATATATTATATATTAGATTTTCTATTAAAGCTGATAAATGTACTTGATCGTTTGATCGTTTGTTATTATTAATTCGTATAATTTGTTAGCGTTTTCATCCCAGCTAGCTCATCGTCCCAGCTGACTTTTCGTGTTTCGCGTTTATTCGTTTCCTCGATTTCAATATCCCTCCAGCTTCTATTCTCTCAATATCAATTATAATTTAAATTACAATTACAATTACAATTACAATTACAATTTCAATTTCAATTTCAATTTCAATGTGAAATGAAGTACAAATATACGAAATACCAAGTTTCCCTATATCGTTATGGTAAATATCTCGTATTAAGATCTAACTGATGCAAAAGTTACATTTTGTAAATAGTTGAGAAAAACTGTGAAATTTGAGTACTAAAAAAATTGTTTTACGACCGACAAACTACTCATAAACCGACTTACTTGGTACAAGTACAACTACAAACTGCTGAGGCTGTGATGGACAGTTGCAAAATGCCGCAAAAATGTTTGTTTTTTTTTTTTTAAATTTAAAATTTAAGTAAATATACTCGTACAATATAAAGACTACTACGTTAAGCTATCCATACAATAGTTCATTGAATACGTAAGGCAATTTCATTAATCTGTCTATAATTTTCTGTCTATAATTTTCAAATCCCGCAACATAAAACCGAAACTTCTAAGCTACAAATTAATTCCTCATCTGATTGGCATTACGTCTCCTTCTCCTCACAAAAAAACAAAAAAAAAACACGTGTATATAGTCTGTGTATGAAGTTCTCTAAGTCCTAAACATTTGGCTGGATTTTGCATGTAATAAGTTTTTTATTTTTTATGCCCATTTTTTTTTTTGTTTTAAAATGTTTCGTAATGCTCGAAAGTGTGCCCAGTAGTTGTTGATCTCTGCCACTCTCCAGCTGCCGCCTTAGTGCTTGCCATTCGTTGTCTAAATATTAGTTTCTTTATTTGATTTTTTTGGGCATTTGGCTGAGACTCGGTTCCTCTTGGCTTTTCTGTTGGCAGGAGAATCGTTTAATGTTTGTTTACTTTTCTTTTCTGTTTGGTTTTGGACGCAATTGGACGCCTAGAGCTGCCCGGGATCGTTGCGATCCGGGGGATTCGCTAGCTACAAAGTCGTATCAAAAAACTTAACGTACTACTAAAGTGTTTTCCTCTTTGTCAAGTGCTTTCTTCTTTTTCAATTAATTAACTTTCTCCTCTCTCTTTCGTTTTGATTTCTGCCAGTCCTTTTGGTGGGGCAGTCGACTAAAAAACCACAAAAAAAAGCCACCGCCCATCCACCTTGATATGCTTGGCAGTTGCAGTTTCCTTCTTTTCTAGACATCGACTGCCCCCTGCAAATGTCACTAAAATCTACCCACAGAACACAGTTTGAAGAAGGGTCAAGTGTGTGTGTGTTGGTGTGTGTGTCTGTGTGGGGTCAAGGACGGGGGTTCCCCTAGCCCGCGACTATTTGGGACACGGAATTGGTGCGTCGGCGTTTGGTGATCTGTTTCCACAAGCGGCGGTTCAGTGATGGCTTGTCCTGGAATCGGAAATCAGAAGGATAATGAAATTAATAGGATTGATTAAGGGATGTTTGAGAAACTTACGTTATCCTTTCGCGGCGACATCTGTGCCATATCCGCCGAATCCTGGACCTGTGACTGGCCCGGCGACAGCCTCTGGAGCATCAAGCTGCTCTGACTCTGGCTCGGATGGGCTCCATCGGAGAAGTTTGGGATGCTGCTGCTGCTACTGGCGGTTATTTCGGAGTTACGGCGCTTTATGAAGTTTATCCTAAGGAAAAAAAACGAACTTTAACCTGTTTCTTTCCAATTTTTGGCGAATTCTGTCAAATCCTCCATAAAAAAGCACTGAAAAGGCCATATCTTGGCCAAATCGCATCCGATTCTCAATCAGAATACCTCAAATGATTTGTGAATGGGTTCCCTATAATTCAGCATCAAAATCCTGGCACAAAATATTTTTTCATTTTTTTTCAAATTTTTCTGATGGAACCCCTTGAAAAATTTTGAAAATCGAGAAAATTCACTTTTCGACCCTTTCGAAGGCCATATCTTTGTCAGTTTTGATCCGATCTTTGAATAAAGTATAGATTTGGAATCTTTATTCAATTCCCTACAAATCTGCATCAAAATCCTGGCACAACATATTTTTTCGATTTTTTTCAAATTTTTCTGATGGAACCCCTTGAAAATTCTGAAAATCGAGAAAATTCACTTATCGACCCTTTCGAAGGCCATATCTTTGTCAGTTTTTATCCGATCTTTGAAAAAAGTATAGATTTGGAATCTTTATTCGATTCCCTACAAATCTGCATCAAAATCCCAGCACAAAATATTTTTTCGATTTTTTTCAAATTTTTCTGATGGAACCCCTTGAAAAATTTTGAAAATCGAAAAAATTCACTTTTCGACCCTTTCGAAGGCCATATCTTTGTCAGTTTTCATCCGATCTTTGAACAAAGTATAGATTTGGAATATAGGATCAATTCCCTACAAATCTGCATCAAAATCCTGGCACAAAATATTTTTTCGATTTTTTTCAAATTTTTCTGATGGAACCCCTTGAAAAATTTTGAAAATCGAGATAATTCACTTATCGAGCCTTTCGAAGGCCATTTCTTTGTCAGTTTTCATCCGATCGTTGAACAAAGTATAGATTTGGAATCTTTATTCGATTCCCTACAAATCTGCATCAAAATCCTGGCACAAAATATTTTTTCGATTTTTTTCAAATTTTTCTGATGGAACCCCTTGAAAAATTTTGAAAATCGAGAAAATTCACTTTTCGCTCCTTTCGAAGGCCATATCTTTGTCAGTTTTGATCCGATCTTTGAATAAATTATAGATTTGGAATCTTTATTCGATTCCCTACAAATCTGCATCAAAATCCTGGCACAACAAAATTTTTTGATATTTTTTAAATTTTTCTGATGGAACCCCTATGAAAATCGGGATTTCGCCCATAAGGACCAAAAGATGTCTATATCTTTGCCATTTTTGATCCGATTTTTAAGTGCAACACCTCAAAGGATTTATAAAAGTATTCAATATTAATATAAAGGAAGATTTTTACTCACAATCGCTTCGATTTGCCCGCCTCCGTTTCGAGGAACGCCTCAGTCATTGTTGTTGTGGTGGTGGTGGTGGTGGTACTGATGGCTCCCGCTCCGTCCATCGAAGTAGTACTCCTCGTCCTCGTCAGTGAGGCTGCTGCAGCTGCTCGGCTCGGCCAGGAAGAGTCGCGTTTCCCCGTTGCCGTCCCTGTCCCCGTCCCCGATTCCGCTGCTAGTTCGGAAGCCATCGCCACCAAGGTCGTTGAGGACATTGTGGATGTCTCCCTGACTTGAGAGCCACTCCTCGATCGAGACGTGCAGTATATCTTCTCGCGCCTCGCCAAGATTTCCAGATCGCCTAATTTGCTCCCGCCTCTGTTGAAGTTGGAGGCGGTGCTGCTGGCGCCTCCGCTTCCGCTCCCTCCTCCTACTCGACCCGCATAGCCAGAACCGCTCCATGTACCGTACGCTGGTGGTGCCCCCTGCTGTTGCTGATGATGTCCCAGCGGCTGGACTCCCGCTGGCCCGGCGGCACGAACTGAACCACCGGCGAGCGGACTGCCGTGACTGCTGCTGCTGCGACTGGTGGTGTTGGTGTTGCCACCGCCCACCGGAAGGGGCCGGCCCCGGCGGTTCACCGTCGGCGTGTCCATCTTTGAGTTGCGTTGTTGAGAGAACGATATGACAGCCTCTTTTGGCTGCACCCTGTTCGTGGCTGAACGACTCAATAAATCGCGCCCCGTCAGTCGATGAAATGTGGAGAGGTCGTGCCTGTAGAACAAACCAAAATTACTTGAGGATACTTAAGGATCCAAATCCTAAAATCTAAAGCTCACCCCAGAATAGTTGTTAGATCGGGACCAGGCTCGTAGCAGATCAAGTCCTCGTCCCCTAGGATGTCGTGATTGAGGGCCAGCCGCATTTCCAGCCTTGGGCTTAGGCCGCAGCCAGCGTGGGGCATTGGGGCAGCGGCTGCCGAACGTGGAGCGGGTGCGTCGGTTGGTGGAACTGCTGCTGCCGGCGGCTGTGGCGGCCCCACTGCACCCTGGCTGTTCTGTGATAGCTGCTCCTGCTGTCCCTGTCCCTGGCTCGGCCGGCTCGACTTTGCCGTCTTCGAGGCTGTTGCTGATGAAGTTGCTGAGACTGAGGTTGAGGGCCCGTGTCTGGGTGCCCCCAGCAGGCAGGTCTCGATTATCGTTGAGGATGGTCGTTTTGCTGCCGCCGCAGGACCTGCTTCCGCCTTGCCCCGTCCCGCCTCCAGTACCACCGAGCTGCTGGTACTCGCCGTGGCTGGCATTGTCCTTGACCCTGTAGCGGTTTGGCCCGAACCGCTGGCGGCGACGTCGGCAGCCGCCGAGGAGCCACTGTCAGCAGTACCGCCAGATCTTCTTTGAGGTGGGTCCTGGAAACGAAAAAGGACTTATAGGTACCATAAATATCTATTAGTGGATATTACGCGTTCTCTTACCGTTTTGACCTTGGCAGCGCTTAGATCTGTCTGCGTGAGCAGCAAACGTCGCGGAGGCGGCGGAGGAGGGACGAACCTCGCCGCTGGCCTGCCGCTGGCTTTGCCGCCGGAGCTCGTAGTGCCGCTCCCGCTGCTGATTGTTGTAGTAGTCGATGAGGGAGCTCGACTCGGCATCGTCATCGTCGCCTCCGCCGTTGTGGTTGTTGTCCTCATCGTCATCCTCGTCGTCGTCATCGTCATCGTCGTCGATCCGATCCCCGTACTCGTCGCCATCACTGCCGGCATCGCTGCTGGCATCTGAGACTTCTCCGCACCCGGCTCCGCCTCCGCTTCCGCCTCGACGACGTCGGATCGGCGCTGATCGAGCAGATACTCGCAGGATGAGGCCACTGGAGGATCCAGGACGCGTTCCACTTGCGTGGTAATGGCCGTGGTGGGCAGCAAACGAGTGGTGACCAAAGGCCGCGGCCCCATCGCCATCGGATGCAGAGGCTCTTGGGGCTGTTCCTCCACCTGGGGCTGCAGCTGCTGCTGCTCCGCTGGATCCTCCTCCAGATCCGGCACCACTGGCACTGGCACTGGAACTGGTGGTTGGACTGCCAGGGACGCCGCCCCTATCCCCGCCTCCGCCTCCACCTCGCTGTCGCTTGAACTTCCAGCCGAATCCTCTAGGTAGTGGCCATTGGTCGTTGCTTCCCCCTACCAATTTGTGGGAATAGAATTCAACTAATCAATTCTGGTTGGGATAGAGCCTTCTGCTAGCGGTTGCGCCGGATGGATGAATGGATTGATGAAGTGCAAGTGCGTGTGGGTTGCTTATTGCTTATAGTACGGAATTTCGATAGCAAGATCGGATCAAGGGTGTCGGGGATGATTTCGATGATACTCGATTTGATTTTGACATTGAGTCTGATTCTTTTCGTCATTCGGCGTCGTCGTCGCTTTTGTCCGCTTGTGGACGTGTTATGTTGATGAGCTCGCAATATTGCAGGATGGGCTAAAGCTTCACTAATTTCACTACGACCTTCTATACAATTACAAGGCATTTGGCAATGTTTTAGTTTGTTATTAGTTTAGCAGAAACAAAATTATGTTACAGAAAGCAAAAAGGAAAACGGCATGAGCAGAGACAAGCAAAAAGAGTACAGTTTACATACAAAGTCAAAGCATGTTAGGTGTGATGATTATTACGATTGATTGATTGATTGATTGATTGATAGATGGTGGTATTGATTTGATCGATGGAGATGAGCGAGAGTTGCAGTCGATGGTATTTATGAAAATATAGACAAAATAGAAGAAAAACCAAAGTCAATTCAGAAGTTATTTCAAAGAGTGGTTAGGCTACATGCAGGTGGAGTTTCTTGGATGTGGAAGGTTGCCCTGCCGAGATCTGGATAGTATTTGATCTCGCCAGGGCTGACTCGGCAAAGTATCGATTAATAATCAATATTATGTACTTTGCTTTTCGATTTCTTAACGATAATCTGCCGGTCATCTTCCTCAATCTCGTCTTTAGTGCAGAAGTACAGTTTCCTCTGTTTTTGAGTATTTTTTTTTTTTGCCATGCAGCGGAACTTTGTATTAAAAACGTAACTGTACTGAACGAGTACGGAACACGGTTGCATTTTGGGAATCGTCACTTATCGACGCAGTGGCGATTTATCGATTTATCGACCTGGACTTTTGGACTTATCGGGACGTGTCTGGAATTTGCTGTAATAACGACCCACCTTTTTGACGTCATCGCTATCCTGCTGAGTCTTCTCTTCGTCGCTCTCCGTCTCTTCCTCGAATAATGGCTCAAGTCGACGTCTACGCATGACAGTATCGATATACGGATACGGATACGGATACGGATACGAATACGATATACGATTTACGGTTCGATAATACGTGTAAATGGCGAATGCAAACGAATTTCAATTGGAATTTAGCAATAGTCGATCGATGTGTCGATTGTTTTGATGTGTGTTTGTGTTTGGGTGTTGATGGCATAAATGATGTATCAATTTCGAGTTGAAACTTAGTTAAAGATAAAGATTATACAGTAAAAGCTATAAAGATCTTAACTACGGACCCGCCACTTATTCTCGACCTGGCTATGGACTATGACTATGTCTATTGACTAATCCGCAAATGAGTGAGCAATACTAGGAGTATATAATATAGATACGAATATATGATGGTTACAGATAGAGATTAAATGGCACTGAATATTGATTCGAAACGGATTGGATTGAATTGAATTGATTTCGATTGAACTGGATGTGAGTGTGGGTATATAAGTGTGTGAATCAAATGGTTACGAAAGAAAAAAACACCTGTAAAAGCTACGAAAGAAAGTTACCAAAGGAGTACACAAAAAAAGAGAATTCGTATTCTTATTAACAATGGGATCTCAACAATAGAGGCACTATTCTAAACTATACTATGGTAGATACATATATAAATGTATATATATTTCGATGTTTTTCGATAACAGTTAACAGTTTGAGAGATTTCTGCCTAGGGTTTCTCAACTACCAGCTGTGTGTGAGTATCAGTGGGTGTAAGGACACTTTCTACGGCCCCAGGACCTGACATACCGTGGTAGGAGTCCTCGGATCGTGCTGGCCGTCATCGGTGGTGCCATCAGTAGCTCGTCCATCATCAGCTCCGTGTCATCGTCATCGTTCAGAGAGGTGCTCGACTTGGTGGGTGACTAGAGAGTTAATGACTTGGAATTCCCTATTTAAAGCTAAATAACTTTGAGGGCCTACCGAATGTGTGTTCTCCGAGTTGATCAGCTGCATGTCCTGGTCGTCGTTGTCCCCGCCGCTGGTGGGTGTGCCCCAGACTTCCTCGCCACTGGTAGCTCCCGAGGTGCACTCGTCCATCTGCTCGTCCGTCTCCGAGGCGGTTCCTGGCTGATGGTGCGATTGCTGCTGCGCCTGCTGGGAGTCCCCGGCGTTCCAGCGACCCAAGTACTTGTCTATAAAGGCCCGAGACTCCTCGAAGAAGGACATTTTGTCGGAGACAAACGCTCCGGCCCGGTTTGTCCAGGCTCCGCTGGCCAGGACGTCGCCATTGACCAGGATGCCTGACGACGAACTGGCGCCTGCCAGATCATTGAGCAGATTCTGTTGCTCAGCCTTGTCCGATCTCAGCTCTTCCTCGTCGTCCTCATCGCCGTCATTTTGACCTGGAGAGCCACTGCCATGGCCATTGGACGTGTAGGGCTCCAGGTCGTCGTCCAGCTCGTCGGCTTCGTCCATCCGATCGTCGGAGGGCAGCTTCTCTAGGCTGGACATGGTGCCGAATCGGCGGAGGGCACTGCTCATGGGTCGGTAGGGGGGTTCCTCGTCCAGGGGCGATTCGTCACAGGAGTCCTCGGGTATGTTCTCGATTACGGCCTGTCTGGGCTGCTTGGTGGTCGTGGTGGCTGTGCTGGTGGTGGCCGTGCCCGTCCCGTTCGAGGAGCAGCCACTGTTGTCCCACACGTGGGTGGTGGTTTTCGTCAGCACCGCATCCGGAGTGGGTGGCACTACCGCTATGGTGGGCGTACTGCTGCTCAGGCTCTTCTCCTCCTTGGGTATTCGTTCCTGGCCACAAAGCTTGGCCGCGGGAGCGAACTGAGCCAAGCCAATGAGCATCAGGGACAGCTGGTCGTCCTCCTGCTTCTCCTGCTGCTGCTGCTGCTGCTGCTGCTGCTGCTGCTTCATGGTCGTGGCAGTCTGCTTGGGTGATTCGAGTAGCTTGCAGGTCTGGTGCTCCATTTTATCGGGCGAGAGTTGGGCATTTGTGAAGTCCTCCGGCGTGCATCGACAGTGGCAGGTGGAGTACTTGGCTGGTGACCCGCCCAAGGAATTCGATCCTTTCGTGGGACTACTCCGCATTATTCGGGCCGTTTCCGTGATGGTAACAATGGCCTTGACCTGCTGATTGGCTTTGGGCCGGGCGGGCTCCTGGCACATTTGGGCCACGATTCGGGTGCGACGGGGCGGTGGCAGTGGCTTGGGCGAACCCCCAGTTCCTCCAGTACAATGACCATTGGGCAGGGATGGACTGGCTATGGCTGTGGCTGTGGCTGTGGCTGTGACTGTATTCTGCTCTAAATAACGTAGTTTCGAATCGCCGGCACTGCTGCTGCTGTTGGGCATCGCCCCGACACTGTCGTCCGTCGCTTCTGATTGGGAGATGGATATTTCATCGGTGATTAGTTGGGCGACATCGCTCTCCGTATCGCCGGTCTCCCGGCGACTGCTGCTAGCCACTACTTTGGATGAAAACTCTCCGGTTATGGTGCTGCTGGACATACTGGTCATGCTGCCCGTCCCGGTTTCCGTTCCCGTCCTGGCGCCCGTTCTCGTGTCTGATCCTTTCTCGCCGTCAATCTCCCCGGCCGCCAAGCCATTCAGTTTACAGCATCGATTGGGCGAGGACTGACTATGCTGCACTTTCAGGGAGTTGCACAGCAGCACAGGCGTGGAACTGGAGTTGTTAACACCACCAGGACGCACTGCACCACCGCCGCTTTGTTGGCAGTTCTTGTGGCAGTGCCGGCACACGGCCAGCTTGTCCAGCACAATGGGACTCGAGCGTACAGTGATCTGAATGGGAGGGTTGGATAATAGGTAGGAGAAGCAGGATTAGCAAGCCGGAGCTACAAGCTGAATTCGAGAGGGATTCATGATCGTCGGACAAGGCCGAAGGCTGATATACTTAGGAATACTATTAAAAGGTTCATTAAAGGATTCATATTTAAGAGTTCGAGAGACCTACCTGGCTATCCGATGTTGTGCTATGTGATTGACTGATCTGACTGGTCACACCCTCCGCCTCCGAGGTGGTGGAATATATATCCGAGGTGGCACTCATGCTCAGCTCCTCCACGCCGCTGAGGCGTTTGCCGCCAAAGTTTGGCTTGGCCGAAAGGCCGCCGTTCTCCTTGGCCAGATTGAGCTCCTTGGTGCGCTTCTCCAGCTGCTGGCGCGTCCAGTAGGTTATCCTCTCGTCCTGCTCACTGTCGCTGTTGAATATCAGCTGCTCGTCCTCGGCACTGACATTCTCCTGGGACCTGGCAATGGCCGCCAGCCGAGCCTGCTGCTGCTGCTTGTCCAGCTGACCCTTCATCCAGTTGGCCAGGTGCAGGGCACTGGACTTGGGTGTCCCGGTCTTGTTCAGAATCCGGCACTTCTCGTCGATGAGCAGCTCAATCTGCTCCACAGCATGGCCACTGTGTCCGCTGTGGGAGTGACCGTGGGAGCGATCCACGGATCGATCGGTGACCGCTGTTTGGGAATTATTGCTGCGCTGCTGGAAGAAAGCGATCGATTCGAAAAGAAATGAATACATTACCTCGTTGATGGACGGGAACTGAGCTCAGAAACCACAACACTGTACCATTCACCCACCAAAGAACCTATAGTTTTGGCAAATTAAAACTTGTGATGGGCTCATTGGTAACAAAATTTCGAATTTAAGGGCTCTTGCTTTTGCTTTCGCAATTGCTTTTTGGGCTTTTTGGGCTTTTAGCTTTGGCTTTCTTTTCATTGTTTTGGTTTGGAGATTTGAGTTCTGACTTTGACTTGAGAAATCGTTTTTGCGAAGCGTAGAAACGTAACGAAAAATAATAATCAAAACGCGTACTCTTAGTCCATCTTTGATTAAAAACGCTTGCTCTGGCTCTGGCTATTGTTAAGATATAATGGTTATTATTTTTGGCAAAATATTAGTTACATATGACACAAGACAACAGCGGGTACAGTCACAAACAACAAACAACTAATAAGCAATGGATATTTTTAGGGGGTTTTTGAAGTTTATAGAATAGAGGAGGAAGCAATTCGAACTTAAAACTAAAATTGAGTCCATCACAATTTTTAATTTATCAATTGTTATTTTTTGTTCTTTGTTTGAAAAAGATTTCGTTTTGTTTTTTTTTTTTTTTTGTAGTTCTTGCTCTGGATCAACCGAATTTGTTGTATTTGGCGCAGGATTGACCAGGATCTGTTGGTTTTCTTTTTTTGCTTTTGGCGGAGCTTTTTTTGGGCAAAACATTTTGAATGGTAATTCAGTGAGTGCTCGGTGGATTTTCTACTTGGGTTTTCCATGGTGTTTCAATTAATATTTATTTGGTATTTGAAATAAAAAGAACATCACAAGCGTTTTTAGTCAAAGAATCTTTCGGTTTTTATTATTATTATTTGAATTCATCGTTTCTCTTCGCAATCTCAATCTCAAACGGCTCGTTTTATCGATATATCGATGGTCGATTGTCGATTTGTCGATTTGTCGATTTATCGATTTGTCGATTTATCGATTTGTCGATTTTTCGATCCTCTCGTGTTTATGTAAAATGTCGAAAAACAATAAATCAAAAAATTCTAGACGTACGAGTACACAAAGTTTACATAATATATGAATATGAATCTAAATAGTATATGTATATATATATTATTTCTTTATGTAGATATATATATATATATATATATAATGTGTATAGAAATTTTTGTTTACTGCTCAAGGCACACACAAAAACCGAACCGCAAAAGACAACGCGGCGTATGCTTGATATTCAACAATCCTTTTAAAATTTCCTATATTTTGTATGTCGATGTCTGTGCACGTGTGTGTGTGTGGGTGTGTGGGTGTTTGTAAATGTGTATGTGAGTGTATAGTAGATTTGTTTCTATATATATTTGATCGGAGATATTATGAAAGTCAACTATTGGCTGGACAGGTTTGGCAATAAACTGAATCCGCACAAAGGACTCAAGACTAACGCAACAGTGAATGGTTATAGAAACTTTCAAGATAATAGAGAAGAAAAGTAAAGAAAATATATAACTAGGATTATATTTATAATGTGTGGAATCTGAAAGGTAACATTTGTAAGAACTACCTACTCTCTATTTGTAATCAAGGGAAAAGTCCTTTGTGCGAAAACGGTTCAGAGCTTTTTAAAATGTATTTTTACTTTAAATGATTCCTATATTGTTGTAGATATAGCTTAGAGAGATCGAAAGATTAATTTCAAAGGCAACAAAGTGCTTGTCGTGAATAATTGACATCGATGGAGCGATCAGATACATAATAAGTAGCAAATGGGCCGCCATCCAGCCAAAAGCCTTGAGACTGAGCAAACTTTCGATACAGATTTCTTTGTTTTTTTTTTTTTGGTTTTTGGTTTTTGTTTTTTAAGGATACACATATAGATTCTAAGTAAATATATATACGGATGTGTGGGAAGGAGGTATATAAATAAATGTCTATATATATATAGAGAGAGTATTAGTATATACAACGTGGACTTGACTTAGTTTTTGCCAATTGGGTTGCTAAACTTAACTAATTTCAATTTGAATCGAAACTACAAACAATTTGGCTAAAGGTCAACTTATTATACGAGGAGGATCCGATCCGAGGTTATCTGAGATCTGAGATCTGAGATCTGGGATGACTGGGAAACTAGGTCTAGGCTAATATAGGATAACAACAGCGATAACAGTAATCAGTAATCGGTAATCGGTAATCGGTAATTAATAGGTTTTCAATTTGGCTACGAAATGGAAGCATTATTAACATTAATAATTTTCGTTTGGTTTTTAGTTTTTTTTTGGATTGGCAAAATAGTTACAATCGAATGGTTAATACGAATAGAGTGATTAGGTATTGCGCATGTATATAGATATACATATCCACTACATACTGTATATAGGTAGATAGATATATTTATATACTTGTATGTCTAAAAGCTAAAAACTCTTTTAAAACATGGAGAATCCCTCCGGATTTCGCATTTCTGTGTCGTGTATATTTGACTAGCTAATATACAGGTATGGTATTCTATATATCTAAGATCTGTAAACTGTATACTGGGTATACGTTATGCATTGTATAACTATAAAGAGCTATATACTAGCGTTACACACATACAACATCACCGTCATCGTCATCGTCACCGAATCATCATCGAAGCCAACTCTGCTCTCTTCCAAAATTGTCCCTTTTCGTTCGTCTATATACACTCGATTCAGAATCGACTTGGATGGAACAAATACCAAATACGAGGGAGTTATATTGTATATAGTATATTAGGGTTATATTATATATATGGTATGTACAGTACACAACAGGTAAACATACACACACACACATTAATGGAGAGCGAGTGGGGGATGTCGGGATATTCTATGTACAACTTTCCGGCGATAATTGTCACTTCTCACTCGTTATGTTGATGTTGATTCCAAATTATATAGAACTATAATCATTGTTAACTTTTGTGTTTTGTTTTTTTTTTTTGGTTTCGAAGCTAAACATTTCCTGGCTAAGCATGCTCTGGCATACCTTTAAACAGCCTCTGGCTTCTATTTCCTCTAAAATCCCATACATATATACTTTCTTGTTACTTTCCTACTAGATGCTTGCTCTCGTTACTTCCCTACTAGCTGCTTTCCTTTTTGAGGTTATCGCTCTTATAAGAGCCTTTCTATATCCTGGCAAAGTCAGTCCCCAATCTTCACAACAGGCTGCCACTAATAAATACTAAAAGAGCCTTGAAACTTGGCCAAGAGCTGAGGCAAAAGCAGAGCGATGGATTTTGATTTTAGTTAAAATTGTGGTTTGGCTTTTGAGCAAGAGTGAGAGCTAGAGTAGATCAGTGGTAATACGTGTTTTAGGTAAGCTCGATTAGGTCGATTCAAAGATTGTGCGGCAAGAGGCTGGGATCGGGCTCCGACTGTAGCCAGAAGTCAAATCACAGGTCCAGTGAGTCCGGCGGTGTCGGTTTGGTGGGCAGCATGCCAAAAGGATCGTCTACCACGACACTGTCATTGTCACTGTCGTCGTCACCACCGTCGCCACCCTCACGGTCCCCTCTGTCCCCAAGGAAGATGCACTCCTCCACATCCGTGTCATAGCAGGGATCCAGGTTGACCTCGTGCAGCTGGAGATCGAGTTCCAGGAGATCCCAGGAGCCACCGAACTCCGCCAGGGGAATGTTCGGGGCTTGGCTGGAGTTGGGCGGCACAAAGTCATTGGAGAAGGCGTCCGAGTTACAGGGCTGGGAGCTGGGTGAGATATTCGGGGTAGGCGTTTCCGGCGTGGTCAGGGAAATCTGTCCAACGCCACCGACTCCACTGCTGCCCCTCTCCACGCCACCCGCCGATTCGTCAATAAACGAACGACCCACGGAGCTAAGACTGAACTCCAGCAACTTCTGGGAAGGATGCGGATGAGGGTGAGAATGTGGGGCCAAAGGCGGTTCACTTGAGACCTCCGGAATGGCCGTCAGGCATTTGCAACTCGACAGGGTCGAGGTCTGGGTCTGCGAGTGGTTTGAGCTCTGGGTGTGGATCTGCGTCTGGGTTTGGGTTTGAATGTGGGTCAGGGTCTGGGTCTGAGACTGGGACTGAGACTGAGACTGGCTATGGGTCTGGGTTAGACTGACGCAGCTGCTCAGACAGGAGCTGTTGGTGTTGAAGTGTCTGAGGCAACTGGTGTCCCTGTTCACTCCGTTCACTATCGAACCGCCGCCATTCCTGGCCGGGGAACTAGTGTTAAGAGTCGGATGGGTCTGGGACTGGGTCTGGGTGGCACTACTGGCTGTGGTGCTGGCGCCACTGGCGGCACAATGGTGTCTCACCGCACTGGCCAGCCTCTGGAGATTCTCGTAGGAATCGGCACTGTCCAGCCGCTTGCTGCGAAAGAGACGCACCTGCTGTTTCTGCTGCTGCTTCAGGTGGATGCTGTCCAGCGATGGCAGCTTCATCGATCCCATCGAGGCGGAGGTCAGGCCGATGTCGCTTAGGGGCACGAGCGTGTTCAGGACATCTGGGGAATCCAGGGGACTCGATAGGGGCGTCGAGCCCAGGGCGGCATTCACTAGAAATCTGTGAGAATCCTTTTTAATATCTGGATAGAGTTTTTTCAAGAGTCTCTTCTTACATTTGCCGCTGCAGCAAGTTCTGCCAGACAGCCTTTAGCTCCAGGGAGGGAGCTCTCAGGATGAGGCTTTTTCGACGGGCTCCTCGCTTCGGAGTGCGGGTGAGATCCGGGGCACAGTAGCCCGTAGGACTCTCGGCCAGACGTCCATTGGGATCCACAGTCAAACGGAACTCGGTGGCTGGAAAGGGGTTTGGAAATTATGTGTAAAAGAGGTCCTTTCCACCCATAAAAGGGAATGAATATACTTACTCTTCTTGCGCATGTGGAAACAGGAATCGACCACATTGGCAATGGGTATGGGCTCCTCGGTGATGAAGAGCACCCGATCCCGACTGACCTTTGCAAAGACAATGATGTCGCTAAAGAGGAGCGTCCAGTAGGGTTTCACTGAGCGACCTTCGACCCGGGACAGATCCCCGCCGAAGATCCATTGGCGGCCCTGCACGGCCAGCGTGAAGGGCTTGCACTTGGTGAAGACCATTCGCGACTCGAGGTCCTGGAGAGTCAGCAGCGGACGTCCTTCGCCAAGCGGTTCCATAAGGCCACTGCTCACAGTTATCTCTCGATAGGCGGCCTGAAGCTCGGCGATTACCGTACTGAAGTTCTTGTGCTCCTCGGTGTCCACGTGACAGTTTCCGGCCAGGAGCTGCATCAGCTTGAGGATCTCTCGGAAATGCTGCAGCGGCCGGTGGATGAACATGGTGAGATCGGGTCGCTTCCTGGGCACCGCCGGCTCCGTGATGAAGGCGATGAACTCGGAGCCCGTCTGCCGGGACTTGTTCACCAGGACACAGTCCGCCCTCTTAATGCCATTGCAATATTTCTTGTAGGCCGCACAAATGGCCGTGGTCTTCGAGAGATAGACCCGCGAGGCGAAGTTCATTTGCGGCTGATCCTGATCTTGCTGCTCGCTGCTGCACAACTGCTCCAGGATGTCCTCGGCAATGCGCAGGAGCTCATCAATGTTCTGGAACAGAGTGCGGTGGTCGTTCGGCGAAATGAGGTCCTTTCGATCCACCAAGGGCTGGACAAAACGCTCGAGGCCAAAGTGCAGGGCGGCCGTGAAGTTCTGCTCCCGGCTGATCAACTGCAGCAGGAACCGCCTCCGGTTGTCCGTAATGGGCACAATGGACTAGACAAGGATCGCAAAAGGATCAGTCAGTATGCAGGATTAAAAAGTTTAATGAGTGGAAAACTTAAAAATGAAAATGCAAAAAAGTAATGTTGAAAAAAAAATATTTATTGTCAAGCATGTGTTGGGGAATGGGTAGCTTGGGATTCGGCGAAAAAAAAATAAAGGATAACCAGCTGGTTAAGCTTTTAACTTAAATAATTAAAACTTAACAAATAGCGAAGGGCCAATAGATTATTTACAGAGGCACACAAAAAAAGATAAACCATAAAAAAAATAGTAATTAATACAAAATTAAAGGCCAGGCGGGAGAAAGTGTCCTAGACAAAGACACCCTTGCCTACCTCCTTGCTGAAGGTGACCTGGGGCAGGTGGAGCCGCCTCTTGGCGGCCTCGATGGAGGATGTGGTGCCGGAGCAGGCGGTGGCCGGACGACTGATGGCCGTTTGGACACGGGAACTGGCACTCCTCTGCAGATTCACAATGCCCTGGGACTGGGTCTGGGGCTGGGGGTGAGCGGTATTGATGGTGCTGGCACTGGCGACCAGCAGCGGCTCCTCCACACCAATGCCAATGCTAATGCCCGCATCCAGGCCGTAGATCTTCGGGCGAGCCGCAAGGCCGTGGGCGGTGGTGGTGGGCGGTGCGGTGGTGGCCGTCGAGATTGTGGTGGCGCCCGCGCCTGACCTTCTGAAAATCTCCAACGTCAAGGCCGAGCCTTGCGATCGTATCAAGTTCAGAACATCAGCCTCGGGCATCGTGACCACATTGTGCATGTCCACAAAGATCACATAGTCGCCAGGCAGGATGCCGCACCTGTCCGCCGAGAGTCCTGCCTCGACCTTCTCCACCCGCGGTGGGTGAGTCCAAACAATGGAGAACCCAAAGCCCCGCTCCTCAGTTCTGGTCAGTCGTTTGGTCATGGTGAATGGTGTCCTTCCGGCTTGTCTACCGGAACCGCCTCCTCCTCCGCCGCCACCACCAGTGGTGCTCGGCATGGTGGACTGACGTCGATTGGCGGATCCGTTCAAGTGATTGGCGTTGCTCTCGTTGGCCTTGGCATTGGAGGATAGGTTGGCCGTTTTGTCACCGGAACCGCCGACCGTCGTGCTGTTGGCGTTCCCGTCCGCCGGCGGATCGAGTTCCAGGAACCTCAGGAACAGATTCTCGTCGGCGTCGCGCTGGTGGAGGGCCTTCTTGCTGAGCTTCATGGGTTGCTGGGCGGCATGCTGGGTAGGATCCCCGTCTATGCTGATGCTGATCACCTCGTCGTTGAGGGTCAGGGCGGCGGCTGTGGATCCAGAAACCGACACGGATCCAGTGCCGGTGCCGGTTCCGGTTCCGGTGGTGGCCGCCGGCTTCTGCGGCGTTGCTGTGATCGCAGCCATTTCCGTGCTATTCTCTTGCTCCTCGTGCTGCTCTCGCTCGCCTCCTGCCTTCTCCGGATTCTCTCCGGGATTGCTACTGGACACGGATACGGATGCGTTCTGGCTCCTGTTCGATATCGGATTGGTGTGGTGACTCTGGTGACTGTGCTGGTTCTGGTGCTGGTTCTGGTGCTGGTTCTCGCGACTCTGGCGGTGGCTAGGCGGACATCCCTGCGCCTGCAGCTTGTAGGATCCTGCCGTGGTGCCGGCGTGCGGCTGCAGAAGTTCGCTTAGTGTAAAAGTGCTACAACCCAGGAATTCGCTGCGTCTAAAAGAGGATGGTTTTCAAATATAAAGAGATAGTTAGTAACAGTTTTAAAACCAATAACAGAATGATTAAGGCTAGAAAAGAAAGAAACCTGAGGGGTTAACCACTTCCAACTGTCGACCCTTGTTGACCTTGTTTGTTGTTCTAATCGTCACGAACTCAACATTATCACATCCTATTGAACATACATATCTTGAATCGAACTCTTGTTTAACCATTTTAATTGACTCTTTTACGTCAGCTTATCAGACGGGACTCTCTAATTATTTATGTCTGCTGAACAAGTCCGGAGATTGAGATTATTTGTTGATAAGGAAACACGATATTTATTAATTGATTTGTTTTTTTTTTCGATAGTCTAGCTGGGCAAGGGGCACTGTAGTGGAGGAGGAGCTTTGCTTTTTCGGATAATACCAATTTCGTTGGCTTGCGTCACGTTGCACTGGCATTGGCCGGACATTGTCTATTTATAAGCCATCGAAGGTGGCCCGGAGGCAGCTGATCCACCCCCTTAAGCCTAGGGTGGCGCCACCTACAACTACCTACAGCTAGCATGGGTAGTACGGATAGTTTGGAGGATAGTGGACGTCGTACATCGTACATCGTATCGTCGTACGTGACATAAATCAATTAGCGGCCCTAAGCTGCCGCCACATTCCACATACGTACTGTTGGCCCGGAAATGCGCTTTGCCAGGCCAATTTGTAGGGTGGTGTGATGGGTGATGGGTGATGGGTGATGGGTGGGTGGTGCGAGTTACCCACCCAGTAAGAGTGCCTGGGTGGGTGGTATGACAGGGGCTTGAGGCTTTGTCTGCTGCTTCTTCCACTGGCCACTTTGGCCTGAAGTTGGCGCGCGTATTTGGGTCACTTTTATTGATTTTTTTCGGTAGCATTGCAGGAGTTGAGTTTCCCTTTATTTTTCACGTTTTTTTTTTTTTTTTTTGGGGCGATTGCAATCGCAGCTGTCAGTTGGACTCGGGCATAGACGCAGGCAGTGCATTAAAAATGTTTCAAAGGGTAATATAGAGGAGGGTCGAGGAGGGTCTAGGAGGGCCATCGAGGAATCCTTAAGGCAGCGCCGAAAAGCAGGCAATACATTATTCAGTCGCTCGTCGTTTTGTAAATTGACTTAAAATGCTCGCAACGAGGTCCTTTCGGTAGTTTTGGGTAGTCCTTCTGGGGGCATAACTATTTTCACAATATATGGGATACATTATGCATGCCCAACAAAATACAGGCAGGTGCGTGTGAAGTACACAGAAAAAAAAACATTGGTATAGTAATTGTATAGGAAGTTCATGAATGTCCTTTGGTATGAAATCGAATCGAACTCCTAGACTAGTAGTTCTTTTGCTAGTTTTTTTGCGAGTGCATCGAATAATATAGCCTGAAGGGTTTATGGCATTCCCGGGTGTACATTTAGTTAGTTAGCCACTTCAATTAGCTGCTGACAGCCAAAGGATTTCGATGGGTGTTTGTACGGGTGTACGGGTGTATGGGTGCTTTCGGTGTGCGTGTGAGCATTGCATAATCGCTTAAAAAGGACCTCTCCCCCCCATCGATTTGGCATTAAAACTTAAGGTTTCACTTCCCCAGTTTTTAGTTTTAGCCTTTTTTTCGGCCAGGAATGTAGGGCAGGATGAGGCGGGTAGGTGGATAGGTGGATAGGTGGGTAGGTGGGTGTGTTAGCTCAAGTACTTCACTTAAATGCCTGCTGCGTGTCCTTGAATCTTAATTAACTTTCAAGCGTGCTGCGAAAAGCCTCACAGACACACACGCACACCGATGGACTCTCGCACTTCTACTTCCTGTTCGCATTTGTTTAGCCCGAAATTATGCTACACACATACACACGCACGACGTCCTGGTTATCCTCTCACACACACACAAACAAACACACCAGACACACACACAGTTACATAAGTTTTCGTTGCATACTTTTGTGTGTTGCCTTTTCAGACTTTGATTTTTTAGAAGTTTGTCTTAAATTTTTCTTAACTTTAATTGAAACACTTTAAAAAAATTTAAAAAAAAAATGGAATAGTTTTGAATATTTGTTGGGGGAAAGGACCTGCGATTTCCTGCGTCTTCTTTCTCGTTTTCGAGCGTTGCCAGCCGTTTTCCGCTCGTCGCCGTCGCAGTCGCCGTCGCCGTTCGCTTTTCACGCTTTTCACGCTTTTCACGCGAGCTTGCCACTCGGACCGAGTAACGGGAACTGAGCTCTCGACCGAGCTGGGAAAGCTGAGAACTGAGAACTGAGAACTGGGAAAACTGGGAACGGAAGCTCAGGTCAGCCCCTTATGGTCTTTCGGTTCGGACGGCCCGGGAAAGTGGCTGGAAAAGCGTCTGTCTCGAGGGCGCAGGCGCTGGAAAACTGCACTAAACGGGAGGAGGGTAGAGGATAGAGGTCTTGTGGTAAGTGCTTGTTTATGTGCAGGAAATGCACAAGGATTCAGAGTTTTGGAATCGGAATTTGAGTCAAAGTTGCCACGCGGTAAGGAGCCCAAAAGAAGGGTGACAAATGGACGAGGGCGGTGGCGGTGGCGGTGACGGTGGCAATCCCCGCCGCAATTAACCAGACGAGGCTCGAAGGAGTCGAAGGTCTTTTGCTTGTCTGTCCATGGAAGGCTTTGCTTTTCCACTCTTCTGCCCTCGCCGTCGCCGTCGCTCTCGTCCTTGCTGGGTAAACGTTTCGGGGTGAATGACTTGACACAGGACTTGAGCGCTGAACAAGGATGCCAAGGATGGGGCATAAATACGCCACAGGGTGTGCTAATAAAATATCAATTGGCGTATTCGATAGACTTGTTTAAAACCCCGCTACCCCGCTGTGTCTAAAATCTACTTTAAAAGCTAATTAGAACTAAAAACCTTTATTATTTGGCTTTCGACCGTACTCGTACTCACTTTAAATGGCGATCTCGATGCCACACTGCCAGCTGAAGGCTCTGCTGGCTAAGGATATTCTCCTCCGTCTCCGTCTCCATCTCCGTCTCCGTCTCGGCAGCCTTGAAATCGCCACCGGAAATCGGGAAACTGAAACGCTGGTCGAAGTAAGGACGACTCGAGTGCCGATGGACTGCAGTGCGCTGGTCGCGCTGGCCACTCGATCCGGAACCCAAACCGGATCCCTGTCCTTGTCCTCCCAATAGAGCCACCTTTACGTAGGCATTGATGCTGCCACCGTTGCCGCCATGGGAACGTTGCAAGTCCCGACAGCGAATCACTAGAACGAAAGAGAAGGTCGAGGGGTTAAGGGTTAATCCGTTGGGTAGCAGAATTTAATGCCCCGGACTGGCAATACTCGCAATACTGGCAGACTTTTCCCCTGATAATCGCATTTAGGAAAATTGAATTGGGACTAGTCCTTGGCAACTGATTTTGCCTGCGGCGGTTTGTTGCACAAGATAAATCTAATTTGCTGCCGTTGGCCAACAGATTTTTAACATAGCCATTTGTTGCAGCTAAAGATAATTAAATTTTGTTATCCCATTCATAATCTGATATTAAAATTGGGAAATTTAAAACTATTTCGACCTGGAACTCACCATGTACATTCAATTTCTGCTCCTTGGCGTCGTAGAAAATACTCAGATCGATGCTGCCCCTTGGGGTTTCCCCGAATTGAGTTGCGCCACTGCCTCTGGTGCTGCCACTGCTGCTGCTTCTGCTGCTGGTTGTGGTGGTGCAATGGGAGGGGGGCGTGACCAGTGATCCCCTCTTGGCCACCTGGTGGTCCGCCTCGTCGTCCTCCTCCTCCTCGGCTTCCAAATCGCTAGAGTTCGAACTGGAGGAAAAGCTCAGGCACCTCTTGGTGCTGGGAACGTGCTCCAGTTTCTGGAGGGACTGAGTCGAGATGGTGGTGCTGGTGGGGCGTGGTCCCCCGGGGCCAGTGGTTTTGTGGGGGTTCTTGCGGCGCACCACCCGCTGCCGCTTCAAGTGCGTGGGAGTGCGTACTTCCATTTCGTGGACACTGGTCTCACTCCACTCGGCATTTTCGGGCAAAACAGAGGCAGTGCTGGTGGTGGTTGCTGTGGCTATGGCAGTGGCAGTGGTGGTGGCAACTACAGCTGGCTTGTAGCGCACCTCCTTGCGGGCAGATTCGATAATTGCATCCAGCATGCGATCCAGTGTGGTGTCACCCATTCGCGACGACGAGAGCTGGGAGTCCTCCAGGGTCGCACCGGCTCCTCCACCGCCCACACCCACGCCTCCGCGGGGCAAGCAGTTCCTCAGTGCCGCCAATTGGGGCGTGGCCTGGCGGGGGCCACTGCCTTCGCTGAAGCTCCTGCGTTGCGGACTCTTGCCATGGACATTGCTCAGATCCTGGAGAGCAATCAGGCTGGCATTGCCGAAGGGACTGCTCATGAAGTGGACCCCGAAGTTCTCCTTGTTGGCGTCTCCCGATCCTGGCCCTCGTCTCCGGCCCCGATTCTCCTCCACCACGGCACTGGAGCTGGAGTGGCGATGCATTCTCGTCATGGTTGGCATGTCCCTAGAATCAAGAATAGAATATTGTCTGTGATTTCGGGCTTCACATATGATACCCGATACTCCTGCTCTCAGCGTGAGGCGGGAGTTTATAAGAGCAAACCAAAAAAGACTAATCACCTTCCTCAGAGCTCGAATGTTAGCCTTTCAAGGATTCCCTTCGATATATATATATATATATTGTTGGCAAAATCGAGTCCTTTTGGTCCTTGGGCAGCTGGCTGCCAAACAAGAGGATCAGAACAACGACTGGTCTGGTTTTCTGGTTTCGCTTGTTTCCCATTGCCTTTTCTTTGCCTTGTTTTTGGATTTTCGAAAACTTCCAGACAATTTCGTGGCGAAAAAATAAAAAAAAAAAAACAACAAAAAACAAAAAACAAATGAAGGAGGCGAGCGGCAAACAAAGTGCAAGGATAAAGCAGGAAATTTGCAAATTGTTTTTTGTTGCGGCAAACGAGTTTTTTTCTGCTGCTTCTGCTGCTGCTGCTCCTCTAAGATCCTGTAATTCTGCTTGAGCAAATTTCAGGTTTGCATTTAAATTGAAATTAAACTTATGCTAATTTTCAAACTGATTTCTGGGCTGCGGTTGCCAAGCATAAAATTGCCAAGCAACCCAGGAACCAAGGATTCTGTTGTATCTAAGGATGTGAGGATCGAAGGATCTAGGGATCTAAGGACCTTCGTATCTATGTGCCCATGTCTGTGTGCAACAATTACGCCCCAGCATAATGATGCCATTTTTGCAAAAATGCGGCAAACGGCAAACGGCAAAGCCAAAAGGGGCCACAAACGGTTCGTCCCTGATCCTTGTCTTTGTCTACAGGACAAGGATTCCCTTAGACTCACACATACACTCGCACACACACCTCTACATCTGTGTATTGGAAAGTGAGTTCGAAAATGGGTTTTCATGTAATCCATAAACGTCATCCCAGCCCCAGAAATGAAAGATGAAAAGCCGAGCGAAATTGCTCGAGAAAGGCATTTGTTAAAGGCGAGCAAAAAAAATATTTTCTTTTCCAGCCCAGGACACAGGATCTAGGATCTAGAATCCTGCGTGTGTGTGTGTGACTTGTGCCCGTTGGATTATCTTTGGGGTGAGAGGAGAGGTAAAGAATGTTAAGGTAGAGCAACAAATTAAATGTATTAGAAGACGCACCACCCCTTTTTTATATATTTTTTTTACTTGTGGGCCTCGTCCTGATCTAGATCTTAGGGGTTAGGGTTTTCGGGTCTGTGTATCTTAGGGTTTCCTTTCGGGTTTCCTTCCCTTTCTCTTGAGGGGTATTTCTTACCCCTGGCCAAATTAAAATTAGAGCTAGAGCAAAAGACAAACAACCGCGTCACATGGGTGCGATCGTAATTGTGTGTGAGAAAAATCAATATTGCCAGGTGTGGTTCCCTGGAGCTTATCAAGCGATCAGCCCATCCATCGATCTCTTCAAAAAGGATCAATCACTTCTTCTTGCGGAGATTATATCGTATGACCTATGGAAGGGTGCAGAAGGTGGAGACGGAGGAGGAGCGTGTGGACTTACCTAGAAACTTGATCTGCTTGCGACTAGGTCGCCTTGCTCGCTTCACTTTCTTCTATATTTCAAACACTTTTTGTACTTGTTTTAAACGTAGAACTATTTCCAGATCTTAGTTCTTGGATGGCACAATTTGGTTGTTGAATTTTGCACAAAAAAAAATAAGTTGCCAAATAAGCTTCCAAAGCCAGAAAAATATATTATTTTATTTATTTAATTGTGGTTCGTATGTCTGCTCGGCACGAGGTCAGAAACGGAAATGAGGTTTGGCGCAGGCGCAGCCCTCGGCAAAGGCTCGGCTCGAAGCCTTCGAAAGGCGAAGATTTCCGAAGACCTTACGAAGGTTTTCGGGTTTTAAAAACTACCCTTTAGGTAATGGAGAAAGAGAAATTTCGAAAAAGAGAAAGTAGAGCTCTTAGTTTAGTTTTACATCCGAAGAAAAAGTCTAGAATTTTAAATTGAGAACAGAAAAAATATAAAAAAAAATCTTCAAAATATTTTGTGCCAGGATTTTGACGCAGATTTGTAGGGAATTGATCCTATATTCCAAATCTATACTTTGTTCAAAAATCGGATGAAAACTGAAAAAGATATGACCTTCGAAAGGAGCGAAAAGTGAATTTTCTCGAATTTCAGATTTTTCAAGGGGATCCATCAGAAAAATTTGAAAAAAAACCGAAAAAATATTTTGTGCCAGGATTTTGATGCAGATTTGTAGGGAATCGGTCCGAGATTCCAAATCTATACTTGGTTCAAAGATCGGATGAAAACTGACAAAAATATGGTCTTCGAAAGGGGCGAAAAGTGATTTTTCTCGATTTTTAGATTTTTCAAAGGGGTCCATCAGAAAAATTTGAAAAAAATCGAAAACATATTTTGTTCCGAGATTTGGATGCAGATTTGTAGGGAATTAAATAAAGATTCCAAATCTATACCTTTTTCAAAAATTGGATGAAAACTGACAAAGATATGGTCTTCGAAAGAGGCGAAAAGTGATTTTTCTCGATTTTCAGATTTTTCAAGGGGGTCCATCAGAAAAATTTGAAAAAATCGAAAAAATATTTTGTGCCAGGATTTTGATGTAGATCGATAGGGAATTGATCCAAGAATCCAAATCTATACTTTGTTCAAAGATCAAATAAAAATTGCCAAAGATATGGCCTTCGGAAGAGGCGAAAAGTGAATTTTTTCGATTTTCAAAATTTTTTAAGGGGTTCCATCAGAAAAATTTAAAAAAAACTCTAAAAGTGTTTTACTTATTTTCTTCAGTGTGGACACTAAAGGAAACTAACACGAAATGCTTCCCAAAAAAATCAGTTGGTTATAGTTTCTGCCATCCTCCGCTAGGAGCGCTCTAAAAAAAGGAAGAGAATTTCTCTTCAAAGCCTTAGAAAAAGAAAAACCTCCTGTTGAACACTTTCCTCTCTGGTTCTCTTTCTTCCAGCTCTGCCGCTCTATCTTCCGGTGAAAGGACGAAGGAAACGTGGCGAAAAACTCTCGGCTAAGCAGGTAAATCCCGTCCATTGTCCTGGCCAGAATCTATGCTGAGCCATCAGCGATCAAACAACAATGATCCTTGGCTACCAGGACAGCTGGCCAGGAACTGTAAACTGTAAAGTCTAAAAAAGAAAATAATAGTAAAGAAGGAAAGAGGAAAAAAGTGACAAAAAGAAAGGAAATCCAGAAATCCAGAGACCCAGAAACCCACACGACTTCGCAAGGTGTCCTGGCCCAGATTTGTCTCGTGTGTTGTCCGAAATTTTGTACAAACAATTGTCCTGGACGGGGGAACTGCAGAAGCTGAACTACAAAAACAGTAGCCTAATGTCTCTGTCGCAGGACATATCATCTCTATACCTTACTCTCTCTTCTCAGCCATCTCTCTCCATTGGTTATTACTTTCACTTTGATTTGTACTTGGCCCAGGGTATCCTGTAATAGTCCTTTGTGTGTAGGCGGCAATTTATGAGCTGAAGCTTCCCTTGACTCTTTTGGTTCTTGGTCTCT
The DNA here is from genome assembly GCA_035047325.1 of Drosophila vallismaia. NCBI lineage: Eukaryota > Metazoa > Arthropoda > Insecta > Diptera > Drosophilidae > Drosophila > Drosophila vallismaia. The sequence continues at coordinate 3,791,562 of JAWNPU010000025.1, read as the reverse complement.
GTCTCTGGTCCTTGGTAAATATTTGTCCAGATGCCTGGGACTCAATATCAGGACTCGTGCCCTACATTAGCAGCCGGTTGGCCCAGGTTGTCCTCATAGTTCTTTAGTCTTTTTGGTCCTGGCGAGATGTTTATGTGACGTCTGCTGTCGATCTCCGGATTTTACGAGCTCTCGCTGCCAACTTTGGACCCATCTGATGGCAATTCAATAATAATGGCAATGCAATTCTCATTGCGTATTCCTTAAGGATATTTGTGGGGGAGTCCTGGTTCGTGGAAATCGTAGTTCGTTTTCTCAAAAACAAAAACTTACTTACCATAGATACTTGAGAATTGTTGGAATACAGTTGCCGCCTTTCCCGCTGAGACTTCCCCGGGTCCTCTTGAGTCCTTGACACCTTTAATCACTCCAAAAAGTCACAGGACAGCTGGCCGGCTTGCATATCCTAGTTATGTTATGTCATTGTGCCGACAGTCCTTCAATTCATGTTCATAATGTTGAAGGAAAGTTCTTGACTTCTGAAGAAGTTTTGGCTAAAAGGGATCCTCTACTTAATGGGCCATGAAATGTAAATCCTTTGTGCTAGGCTGTAGAAAGTTTTACGGCTTTTGGTTACGGAAGGACTTTAATAATTCAGGAACTTTCTCAGATAAACGGATTATAAAATAATCCCGAAACTATGAACTAAATCGTGAACAAAAAACTCTTTTAGGAGATCGCTTAACAAACAATACTCGAGTGTATTTTGCCAAAGAGCCCACCTTTATTTGATTTAGATTTTCCTCTTTTTTGATATATGCAAGATCCTGCCACTTACCCCTCAATACCCATTCAATAAATTTGTATCCCAACCCGTCTACTGATATAATATTTGCGCTTTTCACTGCCGCGATGGCTGAGATTCCGGAGGCTTTGATCTTTGTCTCCGGTAATTGATACGATTTCCATGTTTTCGTAATTCGCGCTTCATTAGAATCGAAATTAGCAACAACAACAGACCGGGAAAGGGTTTTTCGGGTTTTTCGGGCAGGACCCTCTGATATCGGGGTGGATTTCCATTGCTAATTTCTGATTTTCCATTCCATCGCAAGGCCATCGCAAGGCCACTTTGTGTGTTGGCAGTTTTGCAAAAAATGATCTAAATCGATTATAAATTCAATTTGAATCCCGAATCCGAATCCGAATCCGAAACCGAAGGGTTAGCAAACTAATTGCAAATGCATTAGGCATTAACCTTTGGGTTGACATGAAAAACTAAACCCCTTGACATATGGGTGGCCAAAAAATTTGCCTAATTTGTGCGAAACTTGATTTTCGGGCTTGTAAGCGATAAATATTGCGGATTTAAAGGATTTGCTGGAAAATTTGCATGCCGTTGGCTCCAGATTATTAAAATGCAAATGTGGGAAAGTCCTGCCGGTAGAGAAGGATATCGCAAGCGAGAGAGAGATGGAAAATATGACATGGACTTGGGAAAAAAAAAAATCGAAGACGACTTTTGATTGACAGCCGACAAGACGCGCCCCGAAAAAGGACACCAATGTCCTTGTTTTGTTTTGATATTCACTTCACACAGACACACACAGTCAAGCAGTCACAAAACTGAGACTGAGACTGATCTGCTTTAGCTTGAAATTTGATAAATGACCAAAAAATGGCAGAAAATGCTCAACGAGCTCCTGCTGTTGCCAGGAACCAGAATCCTGCTGCCAAGGACTCCCAACAGACTGCAGTTTCTACAAAAAAAATCAAATTAGTGCAGCGCGCTTTTTCCCGTCGGGTTGTCTTTAACAAATTTAATAATATTTCCTCTTCCAAAGGTTCTACCTTATTTCTCTTTCCAAATTTGCATTTCTCACACAAAATAAGACGAGGAAAAAAAAGGTTTATCCACCCAAAATAAAAAAATAAAAAAAACGGAGAAGATTGAAGAAAAAAAACGGGGAAGAAAGAGTTGTCTGCATTGCAAGGATCCTGCTCGTGTGTCTTGTGTGTCTGCAGTTGCACTCTCGTGTCCTTTTGCTCCTTTCGCTTCCTTACCCACAAATAATTCTCAGACATTGCGGCGCCCTCAAGTAATTTGACAGGCTAAAAAAAGGAGCCTCACCGAAAAAAATAAGATTCGAAATAATGCAGCTCGGTTTTTTTTTTCTTAGCCAAAAACCAGAAACTTGTTATGCAGCATGTCAAGAAAGCGAATGACATTTGGCAGCCTGATTTACGAGGCCCAAGGCGAAGATCTTCCATCGAATGCAGTCTGTTTTTTAGAGATTTTTTTAAGGTTTTTTTTTATCGTAGCGCTCTACGCGGCAAGAATCGGTTGATCTTAATTTCGGGAGGCACTGAAGCGTTGAGATCTGCAGCCTTGGGACTTTGTTTAATGAAAAAAAGCAGGGTTCTAAGCAAATGTTTGATTCATACCTATAAGAAACCAAGGACTACAAGGACACTAGCTTCTGTGATACAATTAACGAGCAGAAACCTTTTGGAAATTGCAATTTTCCTCGCTTATTTTCCTCAAACTGCCAACTGTCTGTCATAATTCATAGACTGATTATGAAAAAATCAAGTTTTTCATATTTTCTTTCCCATTTTTGAACATTGATTTTTCACTGTCCAGCGCCAAAGGACAAAGAGCCGCCTTGCAAAGAGTCCTTGCAAGATGGAAAATTTCATGGCTAATTGCAAGCGTGTCCTTTGGTCAGCAGCTGTTCCTGCAAGCAGCCCAAAGAGAAAGATCCTTGATTTTTTTGGGGAAAGACCACACATAGAAATGGTCTAGTTTCCAAGAGCAATCCGTCGGTCTTGACTTTGATCGAAGACATTCAATCCATCGAATTCTGACTGATTTGCATTTCGATTTCTCACGATTCGTGACTGGGGACTCGGGCTTTGTTTGACTAACATGACACGAGGACCGCAAAGGACAAAGGACAAAGGACATCGCATGCCCCAGCAAATGAAGTAATTTCATGTAAATTACGAGACAAGCGCCCTGTTTGCCGATCTCTAAACGACCCATAAAAAATCGTCCCGACACAAAAAATGCAAAGCAAAAAAATAGAAAAATCACCCATAAGAAATTGGCTAAAGAAATCTCATTAATCTTTAAGGTATTTACCCAAAAAAAAAAAAAAAAAGACTTCAAGGGATGAGATATTCAGGGATATTCAGAATGTTTGGGATATGCAAACGCGAGGGTCGTTAAAGTCCAGAACAATGCCTCGTGATCTGCATCTAATAAATTTCCTTTTGATTCTCAATATTTTTCCATTAAAATCTGTTTGTTCTTGTGGTCAGTTTTGGCGGAGGAATTCACGCACCGCTGATTCCAAATTCGAATCCCCGCGGCTTATGACAGTTTTTGGCAGGACTTTATGATGAGTTCATTAAAAACGATTTAAGATCAAGGCGATCGTCGTGGGAAATCGATGGAAATTGGCCAGAGTTTTGTGGAAGATACTTTTGGATTCATATTCGATCAGGCGGTACAGTTTCCACAGATTAATGGTTCGAGGACTGAGGACTGAGGACTGTCAGGAAAGGTGTCAGCGTGGCAAGGAGAGTTGCAAGCTGCAAAGGGACAGCCGCATCAATTTACTAACAAACTTGTCACGCAATGCCACAAGGCCACATTGCCACACTGCCGCATTGCCACAGTGCCACACTGGCCACATCATTAATCATTAATCACACGGATCAATCCGTCAGGGAATAGTGAGTGTGTCCGTGTCGCTTGCCAGGATTGTGGTAAGGGGTTTCCCTATTCTTTTTTGTTTGTCCTGTGTTGCGGTTGTGTGGGTTGCCTATCTGTTGGCTGGCAGGCAGCTTGACCAAGGACCTTGTCTGACATTCTAATTAGTCCTCGTTGACAGTTCGCCCCGGAAACGAGACGAGATGTCCAGAGCCAGAGATCAGTGGAAGCACTCCATTAGATTTCGGTTTGGTTCAAGTGAGTCATTAAGCGGAGTTCGTAGGTGGCAGATCGATCACGGGACATTCAGTTTGATGGATGGCTTTCGATTATCCTGGAGAAGAAAATCAAGTCCATATTCATTATGAGGATTATGGCGATCAAGGGTCAATCGTGTTGGTCGCTGGAGGCTTCAAATATTTCATAAACAAAGCAGAAGCTCTGAAATCTTTGGGATCCTCAGAAACCTAATTATAAATCCCATCTCCTTCAGCCGCAAAATTGTATTTTAAAATTCAAAATGTAGCTCTAATAAATAATGCAAAAACCCCGAATAAATAATGCAAAACCAGAGGACCCCATGGGTCGTTTACATAACCCTGGATATTCTGCCAATGGCTAATCTTGAAACCGAGCCAAGATCATGAGCAAAATCTGAAAGGACACTAATCACATTCCCATTCATATTGGCCACAATGAATGGGAAAGGAAGAAGGACATCCCGCTGCTCGCAGGATACCGATTCGAGGATTGAGATTCAAATTTTAGTCGAAGATGAGCCAGAAGATCAAAGCCCAAAAAAAAACACATTCATGACCCCCTGTCGTTGCGCTTGACCAGGAAAATGGGTTTGTTGATTTTTTCTCCTCTATTCTCCCCTAGTTTTTCCTAGTTTATTTTTTATGACCCCCGACGCCTTGCCGAAGGATCATTTCATTAAGCAAACAGTGATGTTTCTGCTTTTTACGATGCTTTTCCCACTTTTTTGTGGACATTTGGTTGCGGTCAATCTAATATTTTTGCATAATTCTCAGGGATGCGTCTGCGTCTGCGGATGGGCATTGAGCATTGAGCATTGAGCATTGAACATTGACCAGAAATTAATGTGAAATTGAAAAAAGGCCGACACACACAATGGGGTGAGGACTGGGAAAATGCAAAATCGGGAATCGAAAATGGAAAATAGATGAGAAATATGCGAAATTCCAAATACGAAATATGTGAATGTGAAATGCGAAATGAGGCGCAGCTCATAAACTAGATGGCAAACATTGTTTTGATGACACTCAGGGGCAGTCAGCCACCCTGTCATCCTGTCGTCCTGTCGTCCTTTGGTCTTTTCGTCCCTCTACCCTCTCTACCCCTCCTCACGTCGTATTTAAATTTTCGCAATCCATGTCATCCTGTGACGAATCCTGGACCGATTCGTTGCACTTAATTGGCCGGAGCTACCAAAAAAATCAAAGGCAACTGATAGAAAGCGGAGAAAGTGGGGAAAATTTATGCATCATAAATGTCGATCACGATCTGATCGGTTTAAGTTATAGCTTCTCGAATATATATTCATTGGCCTCGCAGTGGGACATTCGCAAAGGGGTTTTCGCAGGACTATAGGTGCTAACCATTTCACTCGGCAAGACATCCTCAAGATCCCAGATAAAAACGAACAGTTTTATGGGCCTTTCCGGGAATAAATAGAGAGTTTTACGAGCTCTCTAATGTGTTGTGGTTTCTCTGAAAGAGCTCGTCGCATGCCAGGACTATAAAAATCAAAGGATATTAAATATTATTCGAGTGATAAAGCCAGGAACTCGGAAGAAGTAAAAGAAATACCTTATGAATAATTATTATTATCATATTGCTTTGATCATAATTCTAAAACGCCTTTTCACACTGGCATGCCTTGGAAATTGTAACATATTCGAGTTTATTTTTTGCTCTAGGGCGTGTCAGTTGGTTGCCCGCTCGATCGTTCGATCCTTATCTTAAGTGTCGCCCAGTTGGTTGTCGCGGAAGGGTTCCACTGTACAGTGTTCACCCATATATACCACGAAGAGGGCGCTGGTGGGCGCTGACAGGGCGCCCGGCTTGAAAATTTATGCGCCTCTAACTCATCCACAATTGTTTGGCATTCTTGGCCATATGTCGCGCCCACTTTATAGGTTTTTATGGGTTGGTTCCGCTTGTTGGTCTTAACTATATATATATCCTTGGTTTTTAATTTAATTTACATAAATTTCATCGCTGGCTGAGCGTGTGGCTGCTCTGGAAAGGCTCTGGCTCTGGCTCTGGCTCTGGTGGAGAAATGAAATGTCCGCGGATCCTCCAGAACTTGACTTTCCAAAAGAATGCGCAATTGTCGCGGTTGTAACTTCTTGAGACATCAACTGCTATGCTAATTAAGTATACACTGAGGAAACTCGTATCAAAAGAGTGTTTTTAGAGGCTCAATCCTCCCTCTTCTCCTTCAGTGTCTTGGTTGCAAGTTTCTTTCAGTGCATTTGTCCCGCATTCAGGGCGGACATGTGCTTAGAAATGGCACCACGTGCCCAAAAGGTGGAATTACTATACTATACTATACTGTACTTACATATATGGAATTATAAAGACCTGGAAGTGGACTGGAAACTGGAAACTGAAAAGCAAATGTAAATGGAAATGCAAATTAGCGGCGAAGGGTGCGACAATAACTGTAATTAAACGCGACCATTGTTGCGGTCACTCTGCCAGCATGTCCCCTATAAAAACCTTCCCTCTCTCCATCGACCACCCCCTTAAACCTGCCCCTCCCCCCAAAATATAGAACCCAAAAAAAGAGGGCACGTGGTCATCGTTTGTTTAGTTGAATGCCCACACATTCCACACACTCCACACACTCCACACACTCCAAAAAAAAAATAACAAAAAATGAAGTAATAATAAGAATAATGAAAATGAAATTGGAAATAGGAGGAAAGTAGAACGTTTTAGATCAGCAATGATGGTCAGAAACCTGGGCGTTGACTGTCCACTCAATGCAATTAGCCCGGCCTGGTCCGGCACAAGGCCCCCTCCCTATGACTAACCAGCAGCTGCTGTCCCGTCGCGATGATATATTGGCACATGTTCTCGGATTGGAGGCTGTTGACCAAACCCGAAAATAATAGCCAATTAATCGATTGTTAGGCAATCCCACACACAATCCCTGGCAATTTGTAGCAAACCCGGAATGAGTCATATTTTATCTCGACTTCTAATAGTTTTGATAATACTTTTTTTTTTGATTTTTGACACGAAGCTCTTATCAAGTAATGGGTTTTCTAGATGACACTTGGTTAATATCATTCTGATTCTCAAGCGGAGTACCTCAAACGATTTCTAGATTAAATCTCCATCAATGTTTCCCTATCAAAGAGGCTGTTTTTCGGACAAAATACCATCATTTCTAAACCACAAATCTGCACCCTTTCTAGAGACAAATTTCTTTCTCATGCCAGAAACTTTACAGATATTCCTTATCGAAAGAAACTCTCATTAAATTCCTATAAATAAATTCGCATAACACATTTATTACGTGGCTTAAGACTTTCTGACAGCAATTAGCAAATGATCGGAGCCACAGCTGCTTTCTCCGGGATGAGATCCTGTCGGGTTATGGGATTGAATGATCTATGATCGAATTTCTCCTTGGCTCGGGCGCCGTCTTAGGACTTTCTGCCACTTTCTGTAAAAAAAAAAACTGATGAAAAAACACACAAAAAACAAACGTGACTCGAGCGTTTTATCTACGCTTCATTTGGCACTTTTCGCTTTCTTTGTGCGATTCCGCAAAAATTCACCCAAAACTGAATGGGAAAATGTTTTGTTTGTCTTTCGAAGAAAAGGAAAAACAAACCCTCAACAAAATGCAAGTTTAGCAAGGGTTTACTGTGGTCGATTCACACACGCACACCCATCCCAACCCCACCAAATCTCTAAAATCTCTAAAAAAACACACACAATTGATAGTGAATAGTGAACAAAAATTGTTCGTTTTTTGTGTATTTTTCGACACATTTTGTTCACCGGCTTTGTGTGTTTTTTGTGCGAGTCTATTTTAATTTCCAATATAAGAAAAATCGTTTTTGTTTCGCCCTTTTATGTGCGGCGTTAGTTTTTTCAACGCTTTTCAATCGGACGGAAAGGAAATACCTTGGTGGCTCATTAGGCGACAGCAGTTTAATTTGTCACGGCGGCTAAATCAATCTCAGATCCTCATTAGTGGTTAATGGTGGAAGGATGGTGGAAAGAATGTGTTCCAGAGGATGACTAAAAGCAGAAAAGTCGCGGCCCTTTGTCCATCTCTCCAAAGTTAATTTAATAAACCCTTTTTGGTTCAAATCAAAGGCACACGTCAATGGCTAAGTCAAATGTGGAACTAGTCGCTGACAGCTTTGGTCTAGTTTTGGGTTCGGGATTTTGCTGGACAGCTTCAGATCCTTTGGCCCTCCGCGGCGTCACGTGCGTCCAATCATAAAAACATACGGCCAGCTACATATACGGCGGGATTAGGCCCGGGGCAATGACGAGTTAAGTGCCCCGCGCCGCTTTTAATAGCACATAAATTAACATAAACGACGCGGCTTTTGTTTTGCCAATGACGTTGCACGACTCTCGCATTCAAATGCCACCAAACGCACCAGAAGCCCACTTTTCCATGTGCCAGTGCTGGTGGTGGTGGTGGCTACAGTGCTACAGTGCTACAGCACCACAGCACCACTCGGCACCCACTGCGGTTTTTGTTTGCCCATCAGATATCAGATAGAAATCTGCATGGCCCGCGGCCCGAGGGCCACTCGGCGCCACCCCTCTCACTTAACTCTCCCCTTCATTCCGGCAGCTTAGCGCCGAAAGTTGCTTTCAGTTCACCCATTTCCCAGTTATGTTACCCATTTCCCAACCCCGTCCTGGCACTGAGAAACCAGACTTCGTATAGTGGGTCACAAGCTGGTGCAGTGGGCTGAGAAGGATGAGAACTGGGTTGATATTACAAAGAAGTTATACATGCGAAGGACATGCAAGGTGAGGCTTCCAAAGCAAAGCATGCTCTAAGCTTTTAACTTTCTAATATCAATCTTTCATAAATGATAAACCCATTAAAAGGATCTTTAAATCTGTATCTAAGCATGTATAAAACCCTTTCATATTTCTTATTAAGAGTAGAATCGTGTGTTACCGAAACATTTTCTATAATTTTTCACCACTGTGCAATTTGAGGGTGCTCAGGATTCGAAACGATTGAAAACGAGTAGGGCGAAAAAAATGAATAAATAAATAAAAATGCTTTGGCTTCATTAGACGATTAGCGCGGCTCAGTGCCATGATGATCCTGTTTCCAGGCGACCCAGAGCTTCCCCACTTCCCACTCCGATTCCGATTCCGTTTCCGGTCGCTTTTGCTTTGCTTTTTTCCTGCTTTTTCCCTGCTTTTGCTCACTTAATGTGCGCCTGCGCAGCAAGTCAAGTGCGAATCATGTCAATCAGGCATCAAACCAGTTGCGGGATGCACCACAGGACGAAGGACGAAGGACGAACGCAGGACCGCTTGCAGCCGTTAAAAAATGTGTCGCTCGGCCACGCCCCCTTCCCCTTTTTATGTGGAATAATTTTTTTTGTGACAAACTGACAGGCAAATGTCAGCGATTTACAAAACGTTTAAGCTCAGGACGCGAGGCTCCTTTTTTTGTCCACTTCACTGCGCAGCAACAACAAACACCCAGCCAGTCAGTCAGTCAGTCAGCCAGCCAGCCAGCCAGCCAGCAAGGACGAAAGGACAAAGGACGAAGGGGAATGGCATTTTCCTAATGCTCTCCTGTGTTTCCACCACTCCACCTCGTTCATATTTGTTTTTCATAAGCAACAGCCGCTGGAAAAAATGTAAATTTTCACCCAAATGAGAACAGGCAATCCAGCAGCAAGCAAGGAGTCCTGTCAAGGACTGCCATAGCAGAGAGGGGGGAGAGAGATGCAACTGGCACGCGTGTAATCGCCCGGAAGCGTTTCATTCGCATTCCCATTTTTTATTGTTTGTCGCTTGTAAGCGGCACAAGTCACCCCCTTTACTTCTCCATATGTATAAATTTTTTGGAGTTGCTGCCAGTAACTTGCAACCATCAAACTGGCAACTGGCAACGTGCAACATCGCAACATTGCAACGGCATGCAGATGCATTGTAACAATTCATTTTTTTACTTGGGGTGGCCCTGCCGCCTGCCGCCTGCCGTCTACCCAAAAAACCCAAGAACAAAAAGCTTGCAGTTGCATCATTAGTTAGACTGCAAAATTTGCATGACTTTTGTGCCTCTGACCTGCGGCAATGTAGCATGTACAATAGGCAGGCGGCATGAGGCATGAGGCATGAGGCACGTGGCACGTCTGGCATATGGCAAATGTCCGTCCAGGCCAACTGTCACTCCGGCGGAACTGCCGCGTCATCCGTCGATGGCTCATTCAACGCATTCTGCCCACTCATCCAGGACACTGGAAGAAGGCCATCCAAGTTGCAAAGCTTTAGGGTTTCTCCTGGACTTTTTCCTGGAAAATAATATATTCTATATTACATATTATCTTTTAACTATAGTATTATATTTACTTTTAATATTTAAAAGCTTTATTCTTCAAAGTCTTGGCCAAAGTCGCTTTTTTGGAAGCAGTGAAGGATATGCCTTCTCTCGTGATTCTCTGATAGTTTGTAACTAATATCTCTCATACATATTTAAGAATCTTAAAGGTTCCTATTTCCTAAACAAAAACCTATCCAATAAATGTACAACCACAGGAGTAGATCCCCCTGTTTTTCCAAGTGCACTCTTGACTTTCACACTTTGGCGAACGCGACCGCGACCGCCGGGGATTGGCCACTTCACCCGATCGGATGCGATTCCGATCGCTAAGCTAATTAACAGACTTGCAAAAATTCATTTCACTCCCGTCTCTGTATTTTATTTAGGTATTTTTTTTTTTGCATTTGCCTTTGCCTTTGCCAGGGGCAACAGCGACAGGCATGCGGCGTTGCAACAAAATGTTGCAACCCTTTCGCGTCTGTGTTATTCTAATTTTTTTTTTGTCGATTCCTATTTTCGTCGCCGTTGTAGAGATTGCAGAGGAAAATTTGTTTATCATTAACAGATTGCAGCAGCACTTCGGGGCTTCCTCTGGAAAATGAATTATAATTATGCAGCGACTGTGGCAGGATTGGCAGGAGTGGCAGAGGTAGCAGCCACCACCCTTGCCTATACTCGGAAGGACTAGGAACATATACCCCATACTATATTTAGAGAGAGAGAGAGAGGAAGGGGGGATTTAAATATTAATGCCAGCCTACGATTACGGTGCCACACGCGGCGAGAGGGGATTTCCAAAAATTGGATGTCCTTTGTTTGCATAATATTTGGCAATTATTGGAACACACTCACTGACAGTCACTGGCATCCTCGCCTGGGAGACGAAAGTGTATCCTGCCAGGATATATGGCCAACTCCTAAGCCGGCTTACCAGCTTTTTTTGTCGACGATTTTTTTCGGCTTGTCGGTGTCGGTGGGGAGAGATTTTGCAGCTTGCCTTTGCCAAGGAAGCAAGGAAGATGGATGAAAAAAGAAAGTTTCTTGCCCCGAGGGCAGTGCGAATTTTAAATTCCCTTAATAAGGAAACTGCTCTCGATTCTGACTCCTTTTTTTGGGCAGGGGCGGGTTAAGGTCCTTTGGCTTCGAACCATTTAGCCTGCGGCGGCGGCGGCAGCGGCGGCAGCGGCGGCAGTGGCGGCAGCTTCTTGTTTATCAATCAACAATCCGCAAATCCGCAAAATAAATGAAAAAGGGAAAACGAATGCGAATTCTATGAGGAGAACACTGCCGAGGCCGAGGACGATGACGAGGACGAGGACGAGGACAAGGCCGAGGACGAAGACGAAACCGAGAACAAGGAGGAAAAAATCGCGAATGCATCTGGCAAAAATCTGGTCCTGCCCCCGAGCCTGAGACTTCTGGATCCTGAATTCTGAATCAGAATTCCGAATCCTTTTCAGCCGCAGCACTTCCTTTTTTTTTGCGGCCAGCTGTTGATTAACTAACTGCATAATGAAGGAGTGCAAAAAAAGGATCAGCATTTTGGCAGAAGGACATGCCAGAGGACCAAGAACAAGGAGCACGAATCGGGTTTTATGTTAACAAACAAACCCTAAGTTGGAAATTTCTATTTGAAATTTATAAATGAAGGTTAACGAATAAGTTCGAAGGACTTTTTTGCAAACTATTCATTTTGTATATCAAGACTATTTTGTTTTAAATGTTTTCCTGAATTCTTCACTCACTTTTTTATAATCTACTTTTTACCCAACCATCTGTAACCATTTTCCACACCCTCTTGAAGACAGAAGTGCCAGCCCGCCCATCATTCTTCTCGTTTCTTTAGGCCTAGTCTTCAGTGAGCATTTGTTGTTATATTTTATCACTTTTACAAGCAATTAATTAAATTTTTATCGATTAACCAAGTGACACGCAACACGCAACTCGAGGAAGTTACCAAGACGGAAACCGGCCAAGAAGGGAAAAGGGTTAGACGAAACAAGTTGGTAAGACAAAGGGGTGTGGCCCAGGAACTGACGACATCAGGAAATTGGTCTAACGATGCGGGTGAGCACAGCTGGCAGTCAAGCGGAGCGGATTGGGATCCCGGATGAAGAATAGAAGAACGGGGATCCTCTTTCCCTATCCCATATACTCCATATCCCGGTCCCGATCCCGATCCCGATCCCAGCAAGTGCAACCAGCAGGGGAGATGGACGAGTTAGCGGGAAACCCACAACAGTTCCCTTCGAATATGAACAATAATAAAAATAATTCAATTATCTATAACATCGCAGTCTAAATGGGCTACAAATTAGGGACAAGCCCACAGGAATGTGCGACGTGATGACAGGTTGGCCGGTGGACCCAGAGGATCGAAGGATCGTAGGATGGTAGGATTGCAGGATAGCAGAGGATAACCGGATTAAGCGGGTTCCTTCCGCACTTAATGCCCTTTTGTGCCTCTTACCACACTCAAATAGAATTACAGTGCCAAAAACCATGTGCGTGGGTGTCGAAATGTTAACAAGTGTCCTGCCATCAGTGATGAGGAGAAACCAAAACCAAATAAGGCTAAAATAGGAGCTAAAGGGAATGAGGTATTCGATATCCGGTACTTTTTGGGTGTTAATATGGATTATTGTATTTCAAAATATGATTTTTGAACCCAAATTAAGGCTAAAATAAGAGCTCGAAAGGAGGGAAGGAATTAATCTTCTTATAACTTGTCATTTAATTAAAGTTATCATTATTTATAATTCGAAATTCTTGTTTATATTTTCTTTCAGTGTTCGCTTGCATTCATTCCCACCTAAAAGCTCATTTATTTCGCATTATTAAACAATTTTAAAAAGGGTGCAAAACGCATCGGTTGGATTACGTTAAGGATGAGGCTTTGCAGTTATGATACGAGTTTAAAATGCAAATGAGGGATGCTTTTAATACTTTTGCGTCCTCGGAATATAATGGCAAGCTGTAAGTTGGTAAAAGCTTTAGCATCTAATCATAAAATGTTATTATCCTTTAAAAACTAGCCGTTTTCCGAGCTCTAGAAATAGCAGCTCGCATGGCCCGGCTAAAAGGTCCTGTCTGGCTTCGGCTCTCTGTCTCTGTTTCCTCCTTGAGAGGCTGCTGGCTGCCTGGCCAGCTGTTGTCGTTATCCCAACTCTGACTCCTTTTTTCGGCCCGTTCTTTCTTGATCCTGGCCGAGGTCCTGGGGCGTGTGTACCTGTCAGCCATTCAACCTGCATATCGCCGGATCGCTTGTTTGTTTTGGTCGCCTGGAAAAGCAAAGCAAATCGGTTGGTCAAGCAACTGTATAAATATCCTCGAGTATAACAGGTTGGCAGGATAATGGCACGGGCAGGACATTCTGTAAATTGCATGACACGGGACACTGCAGGTGGTTCATATTTCATAATATTCCTCTTCGACTTGTGCTAAGAAAATAGTTTTGTTTGGAATTTGTTTCCTTTTTTATCAGAGCTTTAAATTTGTTCTATAAAGTTATATTCTTTTTTAGGTGAAGGTTCTTTAGTAGGTCATATCTTTGTCAGTTTTCATCCGATGAACAAAGTATAGATTTGGAATCTATATTCAATTCCCTACAAATCTGCATCAAAACCATGGCACAAAATATTTTTTTGATTTTTTTCAAATTTTTCTGATGGAACCCCTTGAAAAATTTTGAAAATCGAGAAAATTCACTTTTCGACCCTTTCGAAGGCCATTTCTTTGTCAGTTTTCATCCGATCTTTGAACCAAGTATAGATTTGGAATCTTTATTCAATTCCCTACAAACCTACATCTAAATCCTGGCACAACATATTTTTTCGATTTTTTTTCAAATTTTTCTGATGGAACCCCTTGAAAAATTTTGAAAATCGAGAAAATTCACTTTTCGACCCTTTCGAAGGCCATATCTTTGTCGGTTTTCATCCGATCTTTGAACAAAGTATAGATTTGGAATCTTGGACCAATTTCCTACAAATCTGCATCAAAATCCTGGCACAAAATATTTTTTCGATTTTTTTTTTAATTTTTCTGATGTAACCCCTTGAAAAATTTTGAAAATCGAGAAAATTCATTTTTCGACCCTTTCAAAGGCCATATCTTTGGTAGTTTTTATCCGATTTTTGAACAAAGTATAGATTTGGAATCTTGGACCAATTCCCTACAAATCTGCATCAAAATCCTGGCACAAAATTTTTTTTCGATTTTTTTTTAAATTTTTCTGAAGGAACCCCTTGAATAATTTTGAAAATCGAGAAAATTCACTTTCCGACCCTTTCGAAGGCCATATCTTTGTTAGTTTTCATCCGATTTTTGAACAAAGTATAGATTTGGAATATTTATTCAATTTCCTACAAATCTGCATCAAAATCCTGGCACAAAATATTTTTTCGATTTTTTTCAAATTTTTTCTGATGAAGTCCCTTGAAAAATTTTGAAAATCAAGAAAAATCACTTTTCGACCCTTTCAAAGGCCATATCTTTGTTAGTTTTCATCCGATTTTTGAACAAAGTATAGATTTGGAATATTTATTCAATTTCCTACAAATCTGCATCAAAATCCTGGCACAAAATATTTTTTCGATTTTTTCAAATTTTTTCTGATGAAGTCCCTTGAAAAATTTTGAAAATCGAGAAAATTCACTTTTCGACCCTTCCGAAAGCCATATCTTTGTTAGTTTTCATCCGATTTTTGAACAAAGTATAGATTTGGAATATTTATTCAATTTCCTACAAATCTGCATCAAAATCCTGGCACAAAATATTTTTTCGATTTTTTTCAAATTTTTCTGATGGAACCCCTTGAAAAATTTTGAAAATCGAGAAAGTTCACATTTCGACCCTTCCGAAAGCCATATCTTTGTTAGTTTTCATCCGATTTTTGAACAAAGTATAGATTTGGAATATTTATTCAATTTCCTACAAATCTGCATCAAAATCCTGGCACAAAATATTTTTTTCGATTTTTTTCAAATTTTTCTGATGGAACCCCTTGAAAAATTTTGAAAATCGAGAAAATTCACTTTTCGACCCTTCCGAAAGCCATATCTTTGTTAGTTTTCAATTTCCTACAAATCTGCATCAAAATCCTGGCACAAAATATTTTTTCGATTTTTTTCAAATTTTTCTGATGGAACCCCTTGAAAAATTTTGAAAATCGAGAAAATTCACTTTTCGACCCTTCCGAAAGCCATATCTTTGTTAGTTTTAATCCGATTTATACTTATATTTTACTTTAGTTATATAATACTTTAGTTTCTTATTTAGCGAAAAGAATCTTTCTGTTTCTTTTCCCTTTTCACTATAAAATATCCCATTCCCAATAATCCATGGTTTTTTTTTTTTTCATTAATTTATTGTTGTCAAAAAATTTGTTATACTTTTCTAAACCTAGTAATAAATATTTGTTTAAAATTAAATAATGGAAAAAAAAGTGTGGATACAAAAACTACATAACAGCAGCGTCCAAAAAAAAAATATATATAAGTAATTGATTTAGTTATTAGCTAGTCTTAGATTAGGTTTTTTATGTACATCTACCTTTGGGTCTTAGGAACTAGTTAAGCGTCATAGTTAAGCGTTTTCCCCCCGTTTGTCAGCGTTTTTCTTTTTCTCCTAAAAGACTTCCTTTTCTTTTCTGGATTTAAATGGTTTTAAACGTAGATCGAAGACGGCAAAGCCAGGCCCACTTCGAAGTAGTTGCGCTCGTCCACCTTGAACCGTTTCAGCGGCGACTCCTTGGCCATGTTGTCCTTGGCGGGGCAGTGCTCCTCGCCACGCCCCCTCTTCAGTTTCCTCACGGGCGTCTCCAGGCAGAAGGTGTTGTCCCCAGAAGCAAGCACAGGATTGCGCACCAAGGGGGTGGGAAGCTGGACAAGGATGTTGTGCGTGATCTTGGCCACGGGAGTGCCGGGCTCGGGAGTGGGAAAGCCACTTGGAATTGGCACCAGGCCGAAGCTCAGGTCACTGGCAGGATCATCGCCAGGAGCATAGGAGGGCGACAGGACCTCCACCCGGGCACAATCGGCGTCCAGTTGCTGCTTCACCAGAGTCCTTCGCCGCAGATTGAAAGTGCTCCGGCGAGGCTTTTTCTTGGTGGTGGAGTCCTTGGACTTGCAGGCCGAATCCAGGATGGCATCGATCAGACGATCCAGGGTCTGGTCACCCATTTGCGAGGACGAGGTGGCAGGCTGGGGTGTGACTGGACGAGGAGGTGTGATGGTCTTGGTCTCTGGCGTTGCTGCTGGTGGCTCATCCATGGTGGCCACAAAGTCCGCATCCAACTTGCGCTTCTTCAGATTGGAGTTAGCTCCTGCTCCCGATCCGGCTGCGTTGATGTACCGGGGCTGTCCCAGGAAGGGATCCAGAGGTGCCAGACCCCTAAGGGCCAAGTGCTGGCCCGTGGGCAAGAGAACGCCATTAGGGGAGTAGTCCTCCGCGAATCTGGGCAAGGTGGTGGCATATCGGACACTCTGCACCCGCTGGACGACTGGAGACTGGTTTCTGGCCAAGGGTTCGGGCGTAATGTTGCGGATGTCGCTCAAAGGAGCCAAGACCAAGGGGCTGTTGCGCAGCCGGGAAACCGGCATTGGCGTAGAGGCTGTGTAGTCCGGGACGTTCTCCTTGTTGGCGATGGTGGCTCGACGTAGCCGTCGCTGGCGGCGCTGTAGCCTCCGATGGTTGGGAACTTCTCCTCCTGCCACATCTGCGCTTTCCACTGGCATCTCGTTCAATCTCTGGGCCGAGGCTGTCCACTTTAGCATGTTTGTGGGTTTTTGTAGTTTCGTTTAACAAAAAAAAAGGAATCTCCAAAACAAGGACTCTGCTGTGTCCGCTCGGAACGGCTCTCGCTGACAAACTGAAGCGGTACGGGGAGCGGGCAGCGTTTTATACCGCTCGGCAAGAGTCCGCCGGCGGAGAGTGTTAGGGGTTGTTGCGCAAGCGCACCCCGCCAAGCCAGCGGGCAGAAGGACACGTAGAAGGACCTTCTATTAGCTCTCTCCCAAGAGAGAGCGAGAGACTGTTTGATGTTCAGGAAAGTCTTCCAAAGACAGAGCTCTGTAGCATCTTCCCAAGAAAGTATCTCTTCTCCAGGCAAAGCTTCAGCTTGGCTTTAAAAGTTTATAGAAAGTATTGTTTTAAGGTTATAATCTTCTAAAGCAAATATTTCCTGTTTATCTTAACCAAAGAAAAAGGTTTTCCTTATTGTACTCTTTAATCCTAGCTTTTAGTTTTCAAATTTACATAAAACCTGAATAGAAATACTAAGCTTCCTGGTTTTGGAAGTACTTTCCTGCCACTTGAAGCAATGCCATCTCATCCTTTCCCACACAACCAGACCCTAGCTAAGTTATTTTTTGTGAAAGGAACACCAAAACACCACGAAAACAAAAAAATGACATCTAGATAGACATCTTCGTGTTATTAAATTTGCTTTTATTCCCCTCACGACTCCCGACCACCGACCACCGACTACCGACTCCCGAGTCAAGGAAGTGATCGCAGACCGCTTCCTTTTTCTCTCCCCCGGCATTTGAATAGCAAAAGCAACAGGCTCGGTTGCCACTTGCTGGCCAACCAACAAAAAAGGAAGTTAATTAGCCTGGTTGTGGCGTAGATTGACCAACTTCCTGGCTGGAGTTTTAGCCACTTGTCGTATCAGTATTAATTGCTGCTCTTTAGCAGCCGCAAATGCAACTTATGTTTTGATACACACGGGGTAAGGGTACTTTTTGTTAATTGAAAATTCCTGCCACTTCCGGATGGAGTCATTAGAAAAACGTTACAAACGCTGGGAGAGTGAATTCGTATCCTGTGGCATTGAAAGCGTCAGTTGGCCAAAAGTTTTCCCCAAAAGATACGATCATTGTCACATTAGCACTTGGAAGTTGATAGGAAGTTGTATTTGAAAAAGGTTATTAAAAAAGTAGAACTGTCCTTCGTCCTAGCCTAGCCTAGCCAGACATCCTTAATGCCTAAAGTATGTCTACGGAAAATATGAATATATGAAATATGGAACCAATAAACTGATCTATTCATTGATCTTCGATCCACGATAACTGCCCACATGTGTGGTGATGACTCTTGACCAGCTGCCTCAACCGAAGTAATACACATATTTATTTTCCTTTCGGTTTTTTGGTTCACTTGAGTGATCTTCAAGTGAGTGGATCGAAGGATCCCTGATCTAAGGATACTAAGTGATGTTCAAGTGATCGATCCCATCACTCTGATGGAACTGGCGAGCTGCCGATCACTCAAAGTGTCCGTGACCAAAGCGGCTGATCTAGTTATCTAGTGGCTGATCTTATTTCGAAGATGTTCCGCCTGCATCCCATCGAATGTATCCTTTTTCCGTGATCTCTTCATTTGCGATCTGGACGAAAGATTGCCGGATTCGCTAACGGGGATCGTATATTTCGCACGTTATCCTTCCGTTTCCGCTTTCCTTTTTTTTTTCTGCGGTGAAAGTTGTTTGGTTTGCTCGGTTTTTTCTTTGACTATCTCCCGATCGCCTTTGTCCCGGATCTAGGACAATGGGTGCAAAGGGTTAGTTAATTGATTGCCTCGTTCCATCCACCAAATAGCAAGAATGGCGAAATTTCTCAACTTTTCAACTCTTTTTTCCCTCCTTTACTTATTGCGAAATGCGATTTTTTTTACCATACTTTCCTTCCGATTCGGGACCCTCTTTCGAGATCCTTTTTGTGTCGTTGAGTTATCGCTGTTTACATAGCCGCACAAAAGGATTAAATGCGTTTTTGAGAGAGTTTCCGGAGCAAAAATGATCGCCAAGAAAAGGGAATAGTTCGCTGATTAATTTGATTTAACGAGCATCCATTCTAAACAGGCCGTGTCCCGATTTGTCTTCGGCCCATCATTTCCTTACACAAATTACCATAATCCCACCATTTACTGCGGTTTTATGCCGGTTTATGATAAAGAACAACAAACTGAAACTATAATAAAAAATATACACGAAAACCACTCAAATTGAATTCTACTTTTCAGCATTTCGTGTGCGACGATTTTACGCTTAATTAACGAGCCCGAAACGAGACCAAGACCTCAAGGACCGAGGCCTCAAGGATCAAGGACTGCCCCGATCGGCTATGCAAATTGCCCGTCGCATGCATTTTTTTACCACAATCCCTTGCCGTCCGTCTCGCTTTTTTAGTGCCAACTCACTCGCTTCCTGGCGTCGCCAAGGACCACAAGGACCACTTGACTTTCACTCTCTTTTCTCAGCCGAAGGATCAACCGGAGAAAGGGAGAATTGCATTTGCATTGCTCAATGGCCTGTGGTTGGATTCTCGCCACTTTGGCGCATAAACTTTCTGAAAGTTCCCAAAAGTTGTGAGTATTTGTCGTTTTTAAAGCCAGCTTTAGCTGGTTTTTTCTTGGTCCTTTTTTCTTTTTAAAGAACATTACAGAACATTTTCGTAATCTTATTTTTTATGTAATAGATGTATAGATGAATAATTTCAGTTATAAACCTAGAACCTTATATCTTTTAGAAGTATTTTTGAAACTTTAAGGCTATTTGCCTTTGAAATATTCCTATAGACTATCTTCTAAACCAAACCCTATTTGAAAGCCTGGTTTATGGTATTCGCGAAAAGGATTATGTTTCCAAAAACCTCCTATAGTAAGTAAAACTCTAATTAATCTTTTATTATCGAATAATAGTGAAAGAGTACTCTTCCGTTTTATATTCAAAACTAAAGAAATCACTTGAAATTTGTTTGCCGAGTGCCTGCGACACCATAGAAATTTCCAAAGCCACTTGATTCTCTCCGATTGAACCCCTTTGAGGATCCTTTGCCGAATGCCTCGCTTACGGGTATTCGAGGACCTTGTGGCTTAATGTCCTTGCAGGATATGTAGATAGGGCTGCCGCTGCTGGTTTATTGTTGTTGCCTGTGATTAATGCGCCCGTGTCGTGGCATTGTGTGCGAAATTTATCGATATTTGATTTGCTCTGCCGGGATGCAAAAATGCCAAAAGTGTATCAAATGCATGTCGCGCGGCTTTGTTTGCGTTTTGCATAAAATCGTAAAAAAAAAAACAGAGAAACGGAGCAGCGGGGAAAGTGTTTGCGAAAAGGGGAAAGCGGCATTGATTGGAAATTTAATTTTTTGGCAAAGGATAATGTTAAAGCGACTTCATTAACGCTTCAGCTGAGGGGTTTATTGAATACTTTTAATATGTATGAGTTGGCGGGGTTTTTACGATTATTTGGCGAAACCCACAAACGAAACCATTAAATCATAAATGATGCTGCATCTACGCAAAATGATTAATTGATTTCATAAGTTTTTTAAGGCTCACTATTTTTTGAGAGTAGAAAAAACCGAACCATGAGTTGGCAGGATTGCACAATGCACTTTATATATAAAAGGATAATGTGCAAAATGGCAATAACGGGCCTTTTGGAATCAGGCCTCAGGACTCAGGACGCAGGAGTCAGGACTCAGGGGCCCAAATATCATGATGTTTATGCTCATAACTTTCCAACTCAAAAGTCGACCAACTGTCAACTGTCAAATACGAGACAATTTCGAAAAACGAATTCTTGGCAAAAATGGCAAGGGTCCTCTAGGGGGTGGGGAGTGCCAAGGAACGATATAAAAGAGGGAGGGAGGGAGGTAGGGAGGAAACCAAAGGTGACCCTGAAAACTCGGAAAAAAACTGATGGAAGGAGAGCAAACTGGAACACACGAGGCCAAGGAGATGCCAGGAGAAGCCCGACGATGTCTGAGGCAGACAACCAAGACAATGGATTCCATAATGAAGAGCGCACGGATACAGATACAAGGATGCGAGGATACAAAGATACAGATACAGATACGCGACGGGAGATGTCTGGAGCATCCAACAAGCAGGAGTAAATTACAACAAAGCCAAAAGGACGAAGACTGCGAGGACGAAAGGATGCAAAAAGGGGGAAGTGGGCTAACATTTAACAGAAGGGAACACACAAATTTATAGAAGATTTCGCAAAAAGGGCAGGGGCTGAAATTATTGCAAATAATTTAGAGCAGAAATTGCAGGGACCAAAAAAGGATCCTCACGATCCTGATGATCCTTCGATCTGGCGATCCCTTTTCGGTTTGTTCGTTTGTCGTTCTTGCCCACAGACAGCGAAGTGTTGCATCCTTGGAATCCTTGGCATCCGACTCCTTTCGCCGTTGCCCGCCCTTCGAACATAAATTTGCAACAATTAAAAACAAAGTTAATTAAAATTTATGTGCGACAGTTCTGCACACTCGACCAAAATGAAAAAAAACTCTGCCAGGATTCGGAGATCCCAAGAAGAAATTGAATAAAAAAGAAAGTACGTATCTGGCCCATCCCAGGACTCTAATTGCTGGGTGTGTCCTTTGAAACGGGGAGGCATTCTCTGCTCTCAATGGCCCACTTAAAAAAGTGAGGAACCAAAAAGGACGAGTGTCCTGTCCGAGTCTTGAAGATGAAGTTGTTAAAAATGGGCGGATGTGGGATTATTGATAATCATAAATGGTCAGCACGTTGGAGAGTTCGGGGTTTGGTTATTTATGAATAAGAAATCGTTAAGAAAAGAAAATTGTGGGAAACAATTGAAATTATTTTTAACAAAATATCAAATAGTTTTCATTTCCATAAATACTTTTTAACAATCAAACTTCTTTCTGATTTTTTTTCCAGACTAACCTGCTGAGCTTTTAAAAAAGTCTTGGTGTCTTGAAGAAGTCTAGAAGATCTTTATTTCCAGTAAGTATTTCTTATATAAAAGTTAAAGATTCTTAAAAACCAAACAAAATGATATAAAAGCGGCTCCTCTCTCCTGCAGAGACAGGTCCTTTGGCGGCGCTTAGCCCTTTGACGGGTTACCGCAATTGGCGCCTCTGGTTTTACGATCCTGCGGGTGGGAGCGTCGTCCTTTTGCTTGGACAATATTTGCATTAGTGTCCTGCTCTAGTTCTCGATCGAATCAATCTCTTTTGTCCATGGCTCACGAGCTCTCAAGCAAAACAATGGAGGTCCTGTCATTTTCTTGATGCCCTGCCGATGCGTATCCGATTGTTGAGCAGATTTATTGGCCTTTTGGCTTTGTCTAGATCCTGTCGGCTAGGGGGAAGAAAGAGAAATAGGTGACCCCCACCACCACCTCCTTCTCCTCCTTCTTCTTCTGCTTCTTATACCAATGTCACGTTCCACACGCTGTGAGGACTCGCAGGACTAAAGAGCGTGAAAGTGCCAAACCCCGAAGTCCGGCAGCCGGAATTGAAATAAAACAAAAGGATCCTCTTCTCTGACCACTCACCGCTCCTTGCCGCTCTTCATCTCGTGTCGGAAGATGAGCCAATTTTCGATCCCGGTCCTGATCCTTTCCGATCCTTTCCGTTTCTTGCGCAAAATTTACCCAAAAACGCTCCTTGGTCACTAAATTAGAGCAACTGTCTTTGGCTTTGGTGGTTGCAGATTGCAGATTGCAGATTTTAGTCCTTCGATGCTCCGATTTTCCAATTTTTCCGGAGCTGCAGCTGCAGCAAGTCAACCGATTGGCTGCCAATTTGTTTTGGGCCTTAAGCCGCTCGGACGTCTCGCCTATTATCCTTTTACTGAGGACCGCAGGATGCTCCTCTTTCTTCACTTCATTTAAGAAATATTTACGCTTCGAAATGC
This sequence comes from Drosophila vallismaia, assembly GCA_035047325.1. Classification (NCBI taxonomy): domain Eukaryota; kingdom Metazoa; phylum Arthropoda; class Insecta; order Diptera; family Drosophilidae; genus Drosophila; species Drosophila vallismaia. Next base: position 3,768,607 of record JAWNPU010000025.1, on the reverse strand, counting down.
AATGATATTTTTTTAACTTTCTTGCGGCATTTTGAGTTCTTGAGTTTGAAAGTTTCTGAAACAAATGAATGTTCGAGTAATGAGGGGAAAATAACAATTATGAATTAGCCAGCTATGACCCTGAGAACGAAAAGAACCCAACCGCAATCATTTCGATTACGACATGCAAACGTTGTACTCCCCCACAACAAATGAGGGAAGAAACGCCAAGGATGTCCGTGGATGTCCTTTCGGTAATTGTCGGAAGTGCAACTACTTAGAGGCTGACTTTAACTTTGCGCTTCAGTGACTTTGTCCCGTCTTGGTCTCGACAGTCTTGCCGGTCTTGCCGGTCTTGAGGTAGTCTTTAAGTTAATTGCTGTCATTTAAGAGGGACACTTTAGCGATCTGGGACACCAGATAAAAACCATCCAGGCCATATCCTAACCAACCAACCAACAGATGTCGGAGTAGGAAAAAATAACAACTTTTTATGATCCTTCTTAAGCGTCTTAGTCGAGATTTGTTTTGTGTTTTCGGTGTTTGCTCGTGTTATGTAAGCTGGTCAAGCATCTTGCGACAAATCCTTTAAACTGCTTTCTTCCAGCTCAACCCTTAACCCTTTTGTGTCATCATAATTGAACTGTCTGTCCTGTGTGTTTTGTATTTGGTAGTTTTGCTGTCCCGTTTCGAGACGACTGGGTGTCAAAATATTTCCTTCCAAGACCCTATAGGTATTGGGACCTATGCTAATTCCGATCCCGGACAGGCAACACGGATTTTCATGTCCGTAAAATATGATTGCGCCTAATCCTTTTGTCAAGGCGATGACAAATAAATATTTCCACGATGTCATGTCAAAATATCATCATCGAAAGGATTCCGTTTTTAGCTACGGTCATGGATTTTCATTTTTCATTTTGATTTCCATTTTTTGCTTGGGTATTTCTGAATTTTTTATGCAAATTTCTCGGCCTCCGAGGGGGTAACTGCGCTCAGGCATCCAGGATCCTGACGTTAAGTCCATTAAGGTGTTACATCGGCAACAATCCTTGTGCCGAGTAATTACAGGCTTGTTAGCTATGGTTGCAACAACATTACTTTCTTTTTTCTCCTTGCCCCGCCTGAGGGTGCGAGGTTTTTTTTGTTTTTTTGCTCTCGTCTTGGGTTACGTGGGAATGTTTCCATTTTTTATGAATTCAGTTTTTTTTCTGCCGTTTGGTTCATCCCAGAACATCAGAATATCAGAACATTTATGACTGAAGGACAATGGATTCGTAGAGACAGAGATCGGGGAGGGTGGCATGTCGATCGAGTGAAGATCAGTTGTCAATCAAGGTGCTAGAATATTTCCATATCGATAAACGACAGCAGGCTAATTATCCTGCCAGGATGCCCTCTGACTTTTTGTTATATGTTTTCTATTCTCTTCATGGATGTCTGTCAGTTCTCCTGATTGCATAATTTGTAGTTAATATTATTTGAATGGGAAGTATAATGGTGTGTGTAGGGAAAGGCAGGACTCACCTATGGTCCTGAGACTTTGATTTCCCAAAAGCTTCATATATTGAACATATTCTGAAAAAAGTAGGCCCTTATTTTTCTATTATAGGAAAAAAATTGATGTACATTTCTGCCTAAAGTTTCCAAACAAAAGATCTGACGAAAAACAATAATGTCTTTGCTTGGAAATTCAGCTTAAAGCATATTTTTCGAACAAAAAAGTTACCCCACAACTGGTCAACCATTTAAAACGATATTAAATAAATGGACATATAAAAGCAGGCATCGAAACGCTTTAAATTAAGTCTGAAACATGTTGTATGAATTACAACCACCCCCTCGATAGCCCTCGATAAAAATTAAGAAATTACAATGCGGTAGAACAAAACGATGGCATGGCCAATTAAAATGCATTCGTTTTAGGCCTATCAAAATAGTTCAAACAACTTGCACGCTCGACATTAGGCAAATATCAATAAAAGTAAAGAGGACTGCAAGGATGATACGCTATCAAGCCGAAAGGACACTCCAGGACGGGACAGGACAACAAAACGTCATCTGGCAGCTTGTCCGATCGGGATCCGTGTTGGACAATTTAATGCAATTAGTGTGATAGGCGATGGTCAGTGGATGGGTGGTGTAGGATCTATTGGTATCGGTATTCCATATCGGTAATTACATAATTACAGATACCTAGTAAGAGTATGCGGGGAGTACGCGTGTCCTGGGAGCGAGGGGATGGATGGGTTTTGAGCCGTTTTAGCCACCACCCTCTCCGAAGGTGGCACATGTCATATGCCACGGCGTTCCGATTTCGATTTCACTCGGCTGATTAATGATATTATGTAATCCCATTAGCAACATTTCGGCCTCGGGCAGTTGCTAGTTGCCAGTCTGTCAGTCCTTCAACGGCACAAAAAAAATTGTAAAATGCAATCAACCGCAATAATCGCGAAATGTGAAAATCGCAAAAATCGCAAAAATCGCACAAATCGAAAAGCAAAACATTAGCGCCTAATGCGACTTAGCCCGGCCAGAAAATGGGGTGGCGGAATCTGGTAAATCGGCAACAGCCCCGGAGCCCCCCTGGCTAATAGAATTCCCAAGAACACAGCAATGGTAATGGAAATGGAAATGAAAAGACAACAACCTACTTCAATGACGATGTGTTAATTTCATTTGATTGACATCTGTCCGAAGAACGGATCCACCAGGCAAACAGGCAGATTCTTCCTTAAAAAAGGAAGGAAACTAGAAATCAAGGAACTCGAATTATCCCATATCTTCGACTTTTCTTGACTTGTCATGTAAATCTCAAACTCAAAAATGTTGTTGCGGCTGGCCAAGCATGACGCGACAGTTTCTTCCACGGGGGTTTGATTTTTGGCAGGATCTGGGACATGTCGCAGGACAATGTCCCGATTGAGCTGTCAGCGAGTGACGGGACACAAAATCAAAAGACAACTTTTTCGGTTTGTTCGGAACTTGAAACAGATACTTTTATGACAACAAAAAATAAAAACGAAGAGTCAATGTCAAAACTTTCTTCTTTCTTCTAAGTTTCCTCAAATGTCAGATGCGAAAGTTCGAAACAATCAACGGGGCCAGAATGAAACTATATAATAAAAATAAAAAGACAGAGCAAGGCTAAGGACAAAAGGGTTGTAATTTAAGACGTTTGCCCATTCATGACGTTTAAATTTTGCAAATTGTCAAAAATTACTGCATTCGATATGCAGCGAACAAAACGCTGCAAAATAATAATTGTGCAATGAGCCGACAACATTTTGCATGCCCTCGGATTTTTCGATTATCAAAATTTTGATTTTGATGGGCACAACCGAACCATCCTAACCCTTGAGAGTCCTTCAAGGGGTGCTGTCCTGGTGCTGTCCTGGCGCTGTCCTTTCCTCTAATCGCTCGGAAAATGCCCTGCCTCCCCCTTACCCTTTCGGTGATATCTTGAGGAGTGTGTGAAAAATTGATAGACTTGTCATTCGGTTTCTTTTCTATATATTTTTTTTATTCGGCAGCGGGGTAGAATCCTTATGCCTGATGCCTGAGGTCTGATGGGTCCTGTCCTCCTCATAAAGTTGCATAAATGTCAGCCGACTGTCATGACAACCTCTTGTAAACGCCCCATAATTTTTATTATTAATGGATTCGGCCTGCTATAATCGATCGAACGGTTTTCCTGGCTTGGGGGGACAAGTTATAGGTATACAATATCTTATAGTTGCCAGCAATCGATTGGCCATGCCATGGGATATATTTTGCACGCAATTGCACGAAAGACTTCCCCAAATCGATTTTTTTCTCAAGATATTATTGCATAAATCTCTTGAAAGGGTTACTGATATTAAAATAAAATTGGAACTAAATTTTGGGAGCTATATAATTAAACCGTTTTCCATTTTATTAAATAAAAAGCTATAAAATATTCTTATTAATATAAAATATTATCCACTTACCCTCAAAATATATTTAAAAGGTTGTAAATAGCTTAATAGCCAACTGGTTATTATTTAAAATGTGTTAATAATCATTTTATTTGATATTTTATTTCAATTATTCTTTAATGATAGATTTTAATTCAAACATAGCGGGTCTACAGATAGATGTCGCCAAAGAACGCCACCTCTCGACAGAAATTAGAACATTGAAAAAATACAGGTTAACTAAATGAAAAATAGGGGTAGGAGCACAATAGGTGGCAAAGTGACCAAAAACTGTAGCATAACAAAGGGGGCGAAATTCTTGAATTCGCAAAATAAACTATAGCCTACATTATAGGGAAATTATAGGGAATTAGGGAAATCCAATGGGATAAGAATATAAAATATATATATATTTATATATATATTGAAATTGGATGTGTATGAGTATTATAGCCCTGAAAATCGGCTGAAGCATCGGTCGCTATACATGAACATATATTTAAGCCGAGCTCCGAACCGATCTTACGATATTCGATAGCAGCTGAACCACCTCTAGTATTTTTTAGTATATCCGTGACTGGTCTTACCGATTCTAGTTAGCACAACAAATGTGTAGTTTTTAGTTCAAATCTAATCAAATAAGAAATAATATGAACACCTGAACCTAACTAGATTAGAAGAGTGCCCCAAAGATCATCCAAAGGATGAAGAAAGACCGCGGAACGGGCCCTGAGACTTCAACGCCTGCGCACCTGCGCGGTGGAAAACACATGACCAAGGCGGCACCGAAAGATCGTTGGGACGGAGTAGTTCTCGGAAAACAGTAGAGCTTCTAAGTCTGTATTAAAAATAGGTAGTATAACCAATTCTACTAAACCTGTATATTTTGATCAACAGGACTGTGGCCATGAAAGCGAACTTCCTCTTTGTGGAGCAGTACTTTAACTTGGATTACTCTCATCGTAAAGCCCTGAGACTGGCGCTACCATAGAGGCACCTGAGAGGAAGGGCTCCTCGCCAGTAACGTCCCATTATCGGGTAAGTGAATATCTCTAAGAGTGAAACCAAACATTGCATTGATATTTCATTGCCTTTGCATGTTTCCAAAACATCTTTTTCTCAGCATTTTCATATATATCTTGCCCATTTAGTAACCGAATCCGAAACTAAGTTCCATTTTTGAATCAGGGCTTCAGTCCCCTTCGACAAGCATCCAAATATCCTAAAAATAGGTTGAAAAAAATTTCGATAGATTTTTTGCGATTTTGGAAAGATTTTTTGCAAAAATCGGGTAAGTTCGATTTTGTCGATTTTCTGTTAGTTTTTTATGAATATTTTGGCCATTTTTTAACAGATTTCGGAACGGTATACCATTTTGGAACCAGCGCTTCATTTGCCACCAATCTGCATCAAAAGATCTGGAAAGTAGAACGAAAAAAATTTCGATCGATTTTTTGCGATTTTGGAAAGGGGTACCATCATGATTTTTTGCAAAAATCGGGTAAGTTTGATTTTGTCGATTTTCTGTTAGTTTTTTATGAATATTTTGGCCATTTTCTAACAGATTTCGGAACGGTATACCATTTTGGAACCAGCGCTTCATTTGCCGTCAATCTGCATCAAAAGATCTGGAAAGTAGAACGAAAAAAATTTCGATCGATTTTTTGCGATTTTGGAAAGGGGTACCATCATGATTTTTTGCAAAAATCGGGTAAGTTTGATTTTGTCGATTTTCTGTTAGTTTTTTATGAATATTTTGGCCATTTTCTAACAGATTTCGGAACGGTATACCATTTTGGAACCAGCGCTTCATTTGCCGCCAATCTGCATCAAAAGATCTGGAAAAGAGGACAAAAAAAATTTCGGTCGATTTTCTGCGATTTTGGAAAGGGGTACCATCATGTTTTTTTGCAAAAATCGGGTAAGTTCGATTTTGTCGATTTTCTGTTAGTTTTTTATGAATATTTTGGCCATTTTCTAACAGATTTCGGAACGGTATACCATTTTGGAACCAGCGCTTCATTTGCCGCCAATCTGCATCAAAAGATCTGGAAAAGAGGACAAAAAAATTTCGGTCGATTTTCTGCGATTTTGGAAAGGGGTACCATCATGTTTTTTTGCAAAAATCGGGTAAGTTCGATTTTGTCGATTTTCTGTTAGTTTTTTTATGAATATTTTGGCCATTTTCTAACAGATTTCGGAACGGTATACCATTTTGGAACCAGCGCTTCATTTGCCGTCAATCTGCATCAAAAGATCTGGAAAGTAGAACGAAAAAAATTTCGATCGATTTTTTGCGATTTTGGAAAGGGGTACCATCATGATTTTTTGCAAAAATCGGGTAAGTTCGATTTTGTCGATTTTCTGTTAGTTTTTTATGAATATTTTGGCCATTTTCTAACAGATTTCGGAACGGTATACCATTTTGGAACCAGCGCTTCATTTGCCACCAATCTGCATCAAAAGATCTGGAAAGTAGAACGAAAAAAATTTCGATCGATTTTTTGCGATTTTGGAAAGGGGTGCCATCATGATTTTTTGCAAAAATAAGCTTTTGCTTACACTTTTTTATGAATATTTTGAATATTTTGAAACCGACCTTGGAATGGAATACCATGTTGGAATCAACACTTCATTCTGCATCGAATCCCTTACCAAATCGCTTGAAATTGGCAAAGATTTTTAAGGAAACTGTTGCAAAACATCGAATTTTTGACTAAAAACGGCTTTCTAATGTTTTTTTATTTATGCAGCTTCTGCAGCACCAGATCAGTACCTGGAGCATCGGACCAGCACCAAAAACACCTCTAGCAGCACTGGAACAGCTCCTGCAGGCACTGAAGCAGCACCTGAAGCACCAAACCAGCATCTGGAGTACCTGTAGCTGGTCCAACAACACATGTAGCCGCCTGTAGAGCCCTAGAGCAGTACCAGAGCAGCTTTAGCAGCATTAGATCAGTACCTGAAGCATCCGATCAGCACCAGAAGCACCTCTTGCAGCACCTAGCAGCACTGGAACCGCAGGGCAGTACCTGAATCAGTTGTATCAGCACCTAGAGCATCGGAGCGGCACCAGAAGCACCTGGAGCAGCAGTAGGAGATCCTGGAGCACCTGTATCAGCACCTGGAGCTTTTAGAGCGTCAGACCAGCACCTGGAGCACCGTATTTTGTATTTAATTTCCTATATTTTAAGCATTTTCCTATGTAAATACATGTATCTGTATTTGTAAGCATGTTTTATTGAAAATAAAGCACACAGTTTACACCAATTTTCCGAGTTTTCTTTCATTTTCCAGGTTTTCCCCGAATTTTCCCGACTTTCTCACCTTTCCGAGTTTCCCTGAATTTTCCCGAATTTTCCTGAATTTTCCTGAAATTTCCCGAATTTTCCTGAATTTTCCCGACTTTCTCACCTTTCCGAGTTTCCCTGAATTTTCCCGAATTTTCCTGAACTTTCCTGAAATTTCCCGAATTTTCCTGAATTTTCCCGAATTTTCCTGAATTTTCCAGACTTTTCCTGAATTTTTCAGAATTTTCCTGAATTTTTCCGAATTTTTCAGAATTTTCATGAATTTTTTAAAATGTTAAAAACCCCAAAATCGCCCTCCGCCACTTCTGAAGTACCAGGCGAACAGAAATCAGCAGAAGGTGGATGCCGAATTTTTAAAATTTGGCGGGAAAAAAATTTGAATTTGAAAAAAATACCAAAAAAATTTTAACGGAAAAATACCAAAAAATTTAACGGAAAAATACCAGATTTGAAATTTTTTTGGTATTTTTCCGTTACGTTTTTGGTATTTTTTCCGTTAAAATTTTTTGGTATTTTTTTTAAATTTCCCGCCAAATTTTAAAAATTCGGCATCCACCTTCTGCTGATTTCTGTTCGCCTGGTACTTCAGAAGTGGCGGAGGGCGATTTTGGGTTTTTTTTTTAATTTTTGGAAATTCAGGAAAAATAGTGAATGTTCTGGAAAAATTCAGGAAAATTCAGGAAAATTCAGGAAAATTCAGGAAAATTCAGGAAAATTCAGGAAAATTCGGGAAAAATCGGCAAAAATTTGTAAAACACCAAAAAAATGAGGAAAATGCGTCTAACTTCATGAAAATTCAGGAAAATTCAAAAAATTTTCCCGATTCCTGATGGCCAGAATTTTCCTGAATTTTCATGAATTTCCACGAATTTTCCTAATTTTTTCTGAATTTTCCCGCATTTTCCTAAATTTGTATAAATTTAAAAAATCCAAAAATCGCCCTCTGCCACTTCTGAAGTACCAGGCGAACAGAAATCAGCAGAAGGTGGATGCAAAAACTAAAATGTTGCATACTTTTGTGCGTTTTAATAAAAGACCACTACACAATTTAATACTTATTTTTGCAAAAATTTAAATGTTGCATACTTTTTGGATGCGAAGTTCTTAAATTTAAAAAGCTCAGAAATTCGCATCCAAAAAGTATGCAACATTTAAATTTTTGCAAAAATAAGTATTAAATTGTGTAGTGGTCTTTTGCAAAAATTTAAATGTTGCATACTTTTTGGATGCGAATTTCTGAGCTTTTAAAATTTAAGAACTTCGCATCCAAAAAGTATGCAACATTTAAATTTTTGCAAAAATAAGTATTAAAATGTGTAGTGGTCTTTTATTAAAACGCACAAAAGTATGCAACATTTTAGTTTTTGCATCCACCTTCTGCTGATTTCTGTTCGCCTGGTACTTCAGAAGTGGCAGAGGGCGATTTTTGGATTTTTTAAATTTATACAAATTTAGGAAAATGCGGGAAAATTCAGAAAAAATTAGGAAAATTCGTGGAAATTCATGAAAATTCAGGAAAATTCTGGCCATCAGGAATCGGGAAAATTTTTTTGAATTTTCCTGAATTTTCATGAAGTTAGACGCATTTTCCTCATTTTTTTGGTGTTTTACAAATTTTTGCCGATTTTTCCCGAATTTTCCTGAATTTTCCTGAATTTTCCTGAATTTTCCGAATTTTCTGAATTTTTCCAGAACATTCACTATTTTTCCTGAATTTCCAAAAATTAAAAAAAAAACCCAAAATCGCCCTCCGCCACTTCTGAAGTACCAGGCGAACAGAAATCAGCAGAAGGTGGATGCCGAATTTTTAAAATTTGGCGGGAAATTTAAAAAAAATACCAAAAAAATTTTAACGGAAAAAATACCAAAAACGTAACGGAAAAATACCAAAAAAATTTCAAATCTGGTATTTTTCCGTTAAATTTTTTGGTATTTTTCCGTTAAAATTTTTTTGGTATTTTTTTCAAATTCAAATTTTTTTCCCGCCAAATTTTAAAAATTCGGCATCCACCTTCTGCTGATTTCTGTTCGCCTGGTACTTCAGAAGTGGCGGAGGGCGATTTTGGGGTTTTTAACATTTTAAAAAATTCATGAAAATTCTGAAAAATTCGGAAAAATTCAGGAAAATTCTGAAAAATTCAGGAAAAGTCTGGAAAATTCAGGAAAATTCGGGAAAATTCAGGAAAATTCGGGAAATTTCAGGAAAGTTCAGGAAAATTCGGGAAAATTCAGGGAAACTCGGAAAGGTGAGAAAGTCGGGAAAATTCAGGAAAATTCGGGAAATTTCAGGAAAATTCAGGAAAATTCGGGAAAATTCAGGGAAACTCGGAAAGGTGAGAAAGTCGGGAAAATTCGGGGAAAACCTGGAAAATGAAAGAAAACTCGGAAAATTGGTGTAAACTGTGTGCTTTATTTTCAATAAAACATGCTTACAAATACAGATACATGTATTTACATAGGAAAATGCTTAAAATATAGGAAATTAAATACAAAATACGGTGCTCCAGGTGCTGGTCTGACGCTCTAAAAGCTCCAGGTGCTGATACAGGTGCTCCAGGATCTCCTACTGCTGCTCCAGGTGCTTCTGGTGCCGCTCCGATGCTCTAGGTGCTGATACAACTGATTCAGGTACTGCCCTGCGGTTCCAGTGCTGCTAGGTGCTGCAAGAGGTGCTTCTGGTGCTGATCGGATGCTTCAGGTACTGATCTAATGCTGCTAAAGCTGCTCTGGTACTGCTCTAGGGCTCTACAGGCGGCTACATGTGTTGTTGGACCAGCTACAGGTACTCCAGATGCTGGTTTGGTGCTTCAGGTGCTGCTTCAGTGCCTGCAGGAGCTGTTCCAGTGCTGCTAGAGGTGTTTTTGGTGCTGGTCCGATGCTCCAGGTACTGATCTGGTGCTGCAGAAGCTGCATAAATAAAAAAAAACATTAGAAAGCCGTTTTTAGTCAAAAATTCGATGTTTTGCAACAGTTTCCCTTAAAAATCTTTGCCAATTTCAAGCGATTTGGTAAGGGATTCGATGCAGAATGAAGTGTTGATTCCAACATGGTATTCCATTCCAAGGTCGGTTGCAAAATATTCAAAATATTCATAAAAAAGTGTAAGAAAAAGCTGATTTTTGCAAAAAATCATGATGGCACCCCTTTCCAAAATCGCAAAAAATCGATCGAAATTTTTTTCGTTCTACTTTCCAGATCTTTTGATGCAGATTGGTGGCAAATGAAGCGCTGGTTCCAAAATGGTATACCGTTCCGAAATCTGTTAGAAAATGGCCAAAATATTCATAAAAAACTAACAGAAAATCGACAAAATCAAACTTACCCGATTTTTGCAAAAAATCATGATGGTACCCCTTTCCAAAATCGCAAAAAATCGATCGAAATTTTTTTCGTTCTACTTTCCAGATCTTTTGATGCAGATTGACGGCAAATGAAGCGCTGGTTCCAAAATGGTATACCGTTCCGAAATCTGTTAGAAAATGGCCAAAATATTCATAAAAAACTAACAGAAAATCGACAAAATCAAACTTACCCGATTTTTGCAAAAAATCATGATGGTACCCCTTTCCAAAATCGCAAAAAATCGATCGAAATTTTTTTCGTTCTACTTTCCAGATCTTTTGATGCAGATTGACGGCAAATGAAGCGCTGGTTCCAAAATGGTATACCGTTCCGAAATCTGTTAGAAAATGGCCAAAATATTCATAAAAAACTAACAGAAAATCGACAAAATCAAACTTACCCGATTTTTGCAAAAAATCATGATGGTACCCCTTTCCAAAATCGCAAAAAATCGATCGAAATTTTTTTCGTTCTACTTTCCAGATCTTTTGATGCAGATTGACGGCAAATGAAGCGCTGGTTCCAAAATGGTATACCGTTCCGAAATCTGTTAGAAAATGGCCAAAATATTCATAAAAAACTAACAGAAAATCGACAAAATCAAACTTACCCGATTTTTGCAAAAAATCATGATGGTACCCCTTTCCAAAATCGCAAAAAATCGATCGAAATTTTTTTCGTTCTACTTTCCAGATCTTTTGATGCAGCTTGGTGGCAAATGAAGCGCTGGTTCCAAAATGGTATACCGTTCCGAAATCTGTTAAAAAATGGCCAAAATATTCATAAAAAACTAACAGAAAATCGACAAAATCGAACTTACCCGATTTTTGCAAAAAATCATGATGGTACCCCTTTCCAAAATCGCAAAAAATCTATCGAAATTTTTTTCAACCTATTTTTAGGATATTTGGATGCTTGTCGAAGGGGACTGAAGCCCTGATTCAAAAATGGAACTTAGTTTCGGATTCGGTTACTAAATGGGCAAGATATATATGAAAATGCTGAGAAAAAGATGTTTTGGAAACATGCAAAGGCAATGGATTCTATATGCAATGTTTGGTTTCACTCTTAGAGATATTCACTTACCCGATAATGGGACGTTACTGGCGAGGAGCCCTTCCTCTCAGGTGCCTCTATGGTAGCGCCAGTCTCAGGGCTTTACGATGAGAGTAATCCAAGTTAAAGTACTGCTCCACAAAGAGGAAGTTCGCTTTCATGGCCACAGTCCTGTTGATCAAAATATACAGGTTGAGTAGAATTGGTTATACTACCTATTTTTAATACAGACTTAGAAGCTCTACTGTTTTCCGAGAACTACTCCGTCCCAACGATCTTTCGGTGCCGCCTTGTGTTTTCCACCGCGCAGGTGCGTAGGCGTTGAAGTCTCAGGGCCCATTCCGCGGTCTTTCTTCATCCTTTGCATGATCTTTGGGGCACTCTTCTAATCTAGTTATGTTCAGTTGTTCATATTATTTCTTATTTGATTAGATTTAAACTAAAAACTACACAAAACTACATATTTGTTGTGCTAACTAGAATCGGTAAGACCAGTCACAGATGTACTAAAAAATACTAGAGGTGGTTCAGTTGCTATCGAATATCGTAAGATTGGTTTGGAACTCGGCTAAACCATATGCTCATGGATAACAACCGATGTTTCAGCCGATTTCCAGGGCTATAATATCTCCTAATTATAATAAAAGTTTTATAATCCAAGTATATACATATGTATATAATTTTTTATTCTTATGCCATTTTGGCTAACTTTACAATCCAAAAGTCGGAATTCCGCCATAAAAAAAATATGATTAATTACAAAGGATTAGAAAAATATTGAATTTACTCCAATAAATCCGATTAATAAACTCTGTCTTGTTATCTTTTGTTTTTTAAACATAATACCGAGTATTGCCATTTGATTAAGCCATAGTAGCCATAGCCATATAAGTTCAGTCGTATAAGCATTGAAATTTTAACGCATAATATTTGAGATACTTGATATTTTTAAACCGATTCTATTTGAAATACTGAAAATGTTAAAAACGATTCAACTCAAGATGTTAAAAATGATTTTAAATCTGAAGAATAAACTAGAAAGGACGGCGCAAATGGATAAAATGTCAGTATTCAACTATATCGTTTTGTGTGCCGTCGCCTGGAGCTGCGTGTTGCGTCCTGTTCTGCATCTCCAGAAAGAGTCGGGAAAGGAAGTCCTGTCACTTACCTTGAACGGTTTGGGGTGGTCCATTTTGGAAGCCAATAAACTCACAATACCCACGGTAATGGTCCTTATGCTGCGCAATCACCTCTTCACTTACGGGCAGCGCAACTACAAGTGGGTGTTCGTGGGGCCGTTTTGTATGCAGTGTTTGATAGGATTCAGATATTCTGTGAAAATGATGGTGGATTTGTACACTCTGCCAGGGATACTTGCAGCGGAAAACTATGTGACCGTGAACCTGAAAATGATGGTAATATTCGGATTGCAGATTGTTTTTCTCGTCGAAGCCTCCTTAGTTTTGTTCTACGGCCTGCAGTGGGCCCAGCCAGTTGTGAACGAGGAAATAGAAGAACCCTTGCTTTTGCCGGAAACTCCTCCCAACAATTAGCAGCGGATTATTTATACCTTTTCAATGCCACCTCGCCAAATTAATTTATCAATAAATTTCTGTTTAGTCTTAATAAAGGGGAGCCAAGCAGGATTCAAGCCACCGCAGGACAAGAAACTACAACAATCATTTAATACTAATAAATATAACCAGGACCTGTTAAATAACTCCGATATCGCCTGCCGCCGGGATGTGTATTGCGTCACAACGTTCCCACCAATCTGCAACATCCTAGATCATGTTCATCATCTTCCTCTAGGATCCGCTTTCAACTCTTTCTTGTATTCTGAAAAAATTAAAGAACAAATAAATATAAATGTACGAAGAGGATTTGCGGACTTTTTAGTTAAGGGGATCCTTTTTTTGAGTTTTGGCCACATTCATGAAGTACAAACTGGTATTCAGTTTTTTGACAAATTTTGATGGCGTTCTATATTGGACATCGCAGTAGCGCAATTTTGGAAGCCCATATCTTGGCCATTTCGCAACGGATTTGGAAACGACACACCATTCCTTAATCACGGCTTCAATATCCTTTAATCTACATCTAAAATATTGCAGAACTTTAAAGAAAAAATTTCGATCGATTTTTCGCCAAAAATCATGATGGTACCCCTTTCAAAATTTGCAAAAAATGGGTCACAATTTTTTTTTCGGGTTTGCATTTCCTTTGATGCCGATCGATGGGGAATGAAGTTCTGATTCCAACATGGTATTCCATTCCAAAATCGGTTGCTAAATGGTCAAAATATTCGAAAAAAAGTTAAGAGAACATCGAAAAATAGGATTCTCAATCGATTTCGCCGATTTATTCGATTTCAAAATTTCTAAAAATGGTTTTCATGCTTTGTTTTTTTTTAATATTTTACATGAATAGTTAGCGTCCCTACTGGTTTTAGATACTTTTTAACGAAATAGATGTTCTTTTGTTTGGTTATTTATTTGAATGTTTTGTTTTCTTAGGTCTATGAAAAAAATTGGCTTAATTATAAGGACTAAAGATAGCCTGACATTTCTATAAATATGTAAATATAAGTAAATGCAGATAGATTATTTTGTAACTGGTGTGATTGCGAGATGCACTTAAACTAGGACATTTTACAAATAGTACGTACACACGAGGACTTAAAGCACTTAAATGCGAGAGAGAAAAAAATAAGGGGACCCCCGAAAGTATTCACAGATAAGCTGACCCAAAAAAAAAGGAAATAGTATCATGGTGTTCCTGAATAGCTAGGTGGTAGGATGTTTTGACTAATGGCAGCCGAATCTTGAGACCAATCTTCGCGTTCAACGCAACAAGAGAAGCAGGATCAGGATGGGGATCAAAGTTCCTTTAGGCGGTGGCCACCTTGGCGGTGAAGGCGGCTAGCTGAGCTTTGAGAGCATCAATTTGGCACAGTAGCTCGATGTTCTGGCGCTCAAGGTAGGCAGCCCGGATGGCAATCTCATCCTCCTTGATCCTGCGGCGGTCGCGCGACTTCTTTGCGGCAGCATTGTTCTTGCGCCTTCTCTCGTAGTAGGCGGCGTCCTTGACTTGACCTCCTGAGCCGGAAGTGTTGGCGGCATTGGCAGCGTTTCCGCCGTTAGCGGCGTTATTGGCCAAGTTACCAGTGGATGTGGTGCCATTCGATTTGCCCTCGAAGTTGCCAGCCTGGGAATCGCAATCGCTGGACTCCTCGGCCGCTGCCCGATCCTCGCTTTCGCTGTTGTTGTTGGAGGAGCTTCCCTCGTTCACGGATCCGCTCCTGGAGTTTGTGCGCCGCATCTTTGGGTTGGTCACAGTGCGCTGACCTCCATTGGAGCTGCGGATTTGTTCCAGGACTCGCTTCCGGTACTCGGTGTAGCGCTCCACTCGGGGATTATCAAGAAGCACGTCGGTGGCAGCAAAGTTGGCAGCAATGACCAAAGGATCCCGGGGGAAGGCCTTGAAGGGGCGGGTATTCTTGCTCGACTCCCCGCTGCTGCTGGTGGGCGTGGTTGTCTGGCTCTGGACTGGCATCTGGGCTGGTGGGGATTGAGGATTCTCGAGTACATCGATCTGCATGGTGCTGGCATTGCTGGCTGGGCGAGGCGAGGCATTCGAGGATGCCGCAGCGGCAGCCGCAGCAGCTGCCGAGGCTGCAGCGAAGGTCTGGAGCAAGCTAGCGGTGGCAGTGGCAGAGGCGGAGGGCGTGGTCTTGGCAGTGGTGAGTGGCTCCTGCTTGATGTTGTTGTAGTAGAAAGCTGGATACAAGGAAGCCAACTGCTGTTGTTGCTGTTGCTGCTGCTGTTGCTGCTGCTGCTGCTGCACGTACAAGAGATTGCTGGTGGGTGAAGCCGATGGGGAGCCACTTCCATAGCTGAAGCTGGTTTGGTAAGGAGATGGTGTCTTCCTGGGCGTCTCCACGCTGTCGCAGCGCCGCGAAAGATCCAAAACCTCCGCCGAGGGAGCAGCCTGTTGCTGCTGCTGCTGCTGTTGTTGCTGTTGCTGTTGCAGCTGCAACAACTGTTGCTGATAGGCGTAGGCGGCATAGAGATCCATTTTGGGCAGGGCCAGGCTAGCGGGCTGCGGCTGCAATTGGCCAGGAGCCGGTAGCTGGTGGTGGTGCAGCGGCTGCTGCTGCAACTGGTGGTGGTGGTGTTGGTGGTGCTGCTGCGGCTGGTATTGGTGGTGATGCATTAGGGGTTTGCGATCTGCACGGAGAGAAATGACGAGTTAATAAGCAATCTCGGAAAGCAATGAGCAAATGTAACTTACCAGTCTTCAGATCGAAGAACTGCCCGGCCATCAGTTTCTCGTGCATTAGCATGTTGAAGTATTTTGTTGTTGATTTCGGTAAATCGGTAAATCCAAACGTTTATCAGGGACGGTTCAGAGCCAAAGTATATTGTATCTGAGTCTGGTGTATTCGTATCTGTATCTGTATCTCTACGCTGACGATGTCGAACGCAAACTGATTTCCTCTCCGGCGGACCAACCGCTTTTATACTCTGCCGCGCCGACGCTCCATTCAAAAGAAAAGGCAAATGGCGGACCCCGGCGGACACGAGCGGACAGCCGAGGCGGTACGAGCAGGTAGCCCGAGGGCAAAGGGCAAAGGGGTTGACACTAGCCCTGTCCCCTTCTGTCCTTCCACCCTCTTGCTTGCACCATGGTTTTGCTGTGTCCTGAAAGGGTTTTACGAGGGTGCGATGCGATGCGGTGTGGTGCGGGTCGTTCTTTAGTTTTTGCATTTTTCGCGAAAATCTTTATGCATTGTTCCATCGCCATTTAGCGTAATTTGAAAAACGAAACATAAAAAAGAGTTTTCGAACTTTTCCTACCACTTCAATTCTTTGTCGTCCTGTTTGTAAGCGATTCTTCCGAAAGGATTGGTCTCAAAAGAAAAGGATTTCAGGTTTCGGCCAACACAACACAACAAAATACAGACCTTTAGAACCTCTATAAATTCCCAGTATAATTAAGTTCTATATTTCGAAATATTATCTGTATAAGTTCCATTTATTAGCACAAACTTTTTCCCCATTTGGCAGACCGGGGAATACCAAGAGTTTCTGGAACATTTTCGCCATCCAGCCATCCAGCCATCCAGCAAAGGGCTGGTTCCCAGCGCCTAGCTCGAATCAATTAGGCCAAATCATACTTCTGGCTATATCAGCGGGGAGTAACTAAGCGAAAGAGATGGCACTCCAGTTTGGACAGAGACGGGACGACATTTGTTGATGATGGATGCAAAATGTTCAAGGGTTGCGAATGCTAAATCCGTTTGTTTGCGCTTTTGTCCCTCAAATCCTTTTGCTGACCAGCCCATCGCCCATCGTCCAGCCCGGGAAGCAAATCCGCAGCCATGGATGCGTAGATACATGTATCTGTATCTGTGGGTAAACTGGCGAATTTTTGCTGGACTTGGGCTTGCACAAAATTATAGTGCGTGACAAATTATGGAAATTAGGTCGAGTCGGAGTCGGAGTCCTGGGCCAACTCCGCTGTTCAGCCCTTCTCCGCTGCTGTAATTCCAATTCCGCTAATGGAGAATTTTTGTTCTCAGAATCCGAATCCTGGATTCCCCTGCAAGGACACTCGTCGGCCATTTGATTCATGACGCCGCCGCCAAACATCATAAGAGGATCATTGCGACAAGTGTCCGTGATGTTTGTTCTCCTGTCTTGTCCACATCCTTGATTGCATTTTAGAGATCTTAACCCTCAGCCTTTGGCTTCCGCTGTGGCGTGGGATCCTTGAATGCTTGTTTGCCTAACTGTTTCTCCTATGGCCAACGGAAGTGGCTTACTAGCTGAGAGTATGGGAAAGGCATACTAAGCGAATCCTTTT
This sequence comes from Drosophila vallismaia, assembly GCA_035047325.1. Classification (NCBI taxonomy): domain Eukaryota; kingdom Metazoa; phylum Arthropoda; class Insecta; order Diptera; family Drosophilidae; genus Drosophila; species Drosophila vallismaia. The sequence continues at coordinate 3,751,110 of JAWNPU010000025.1, read as the reverse complement.
GATTGAGCCATTGATTGATTCGTTTCCAAGCCATAAACCATTCATTCACCCACTTTTTACAGCCCATTCCCCATTCAGTGCGAGACTTGGTTGCAAATAAAAAGAGGGAACGATCCAGTAATCAGTAAAAAAAACCGCGAACTTATCCGCTAATCCGTGCGCTAATCCAACCGTAAAAATGGTGGATTAAACTAAAATTTCGCCTGATCCTCGCGCACCCACAGAAACCAAGCCGATTCCCGTCTGTCCTCATTGAGTGGCCGTTGTACCTGGGAAAGATGTCCCTTCGACAGCCCAAGCCCAAACCCAAACCCAAACCCAAGCTAGATCCTAGCCAGCCAGATGCCATAAAAAGTCGCGAAGCCAAAGAGTTGCTAAATTCGGTGTAAAAACCAGATTCAACGAAAAAAATGCAATGCTGGTGACAATAAAACAGGATGCCCTGTCCGTAAAAAACGATGCCGTAAACAAGGACTTCAACGGCTGTTGCTTTTAATGAGCTCGCTCTCCGGGCCAAAGATGCAATATTTGTGCAATCCTTTCAGCCAAGAAACCGTGTCCTTGGGCGCGTTTTTTACGGCAGAAGAATCAGGTAGAAGCAGACGAACGGGTTGGCTATAAACCCCCGCCGCCTATATGACGGCCATATAATGTGTAGAGTAACTAAGCGGTAAGCAGCGGTAAGCAGTATTGCCTAAAAAACGGGGATACAGTTTTTATTGCATAATGGACGATGGTCGCTTCGTGTGAAACCGTTGCGAGCAGGTCATAATTTCATATTTTGAAGCCGCTGCCGTTTTTTAAGATGTGATGCGATCGTAAACCCTCCCAGCCCGGAGATACAACCCGAAAAAAAGAAAAGGGTTCTCTCCTCCTCCGCTCATTGTGGCTGCATACATTTCGTCCTTTTTTATTGGCCCACTGCCTGGCTGGACAAAGAAAATCAGCGACTAATTGACTGAAAGGGGTTTCGCCGTTTATGGCCAACTGAATAAAAAAAAGTTGGGTGAGAGAAAGGGTGAGGTCGTGTCCTGGCTTCTTGGAAACACCGTTAACTCCTTTCGCGATCCTTTGTCCTAATGGGTTAATTTTTGGGTGTACTTTTTAGGAGTACTCTTTACGAGTACGAGTGGTTGCCATTTTGTTTTTTACTTCTAACTTCTAACTTCTTATAAATAAAATCCATCTTGAGAAATCTTTATACAATTTCCAAATTCCGGAAGCCTCTATTAACAATGAAATAAGATTACTTTCAAATATGAACACTTGTATGATTAGTCGTTGGCCGCCTAAGCCCATCAGGCCTGACTATAACAGAGCTATAACAGAGGATATAATATCCTTGGATATCCTTTGATGCTAATGAGGAAGTAAGTGAACGGCTAGGAAGTAGCCGAAAGGGGGATTACACGTGCTCCTCAAGGACTCGCACAAAAGGACTCTCTTCAGGGCAAAAAAGACCAACCCGAAGGATCACTTGTTTGCTTTCTTTGGCAAAATATGCAAAACTCAGCAAGAACAGGTATTCGCATTCGGATTAGTTTTTAGCCACTTCCTGAAAACGGAAGTGCCCAGGGTAAATAGTAAATATGGTAAGTAAATTTGTAAAAAGAAAATAGAATGGAATACCAAAGCCAAATGGCCAGAAACGCAAAAAGATCGCCAGACTGCCGACTAAAAAGACACAAGTTAAGTAGACAAAAGGGAAAATTTGCACACAGCTTCCGTCGTCAAATCCTTTGGCTAATTGTTATCCTATGGTAGTTCCTAATCCCAGATCCGGCCGAGGCTGCTGCTCAATTATGGCATCTCATTAATTGAGAGACGTCCGCATTACCTTTTAGTGGATCCATTCATGGCCTCTGATCGCCGGAGCGTAAAGATGTAGAGATCTTCCCGAGATTTCCGTATTGCATTTCCTTGCCAAATTAGTGCGGTTTTGATTACCCAAATGACATTTGGCCAGACGTCTAAAGGGATTAGGAAACCAGTCTGTTTCAACTCTGTTTTGGTTGGAAATCAAATATTGGAAGCGGAACAAAGGAATGTCGCCTCTACTGTGGCGACTTAATGTCTCGACTAGAAAGTTTCGATAGTTTCTAATCTAAAGTTTGTCATTGGCAAACAAACCCAATAATTTCACGACTCAAAGACCCAACTCAAGTCCAATATTGATTGTAAAGAGTTGTGCGATAAGCTGGGAAAAGTTCAAGGCTCTGACACAAGATTGTAGTGATGAAGCGATCCAGTGATGGATCGAGGGACTGCCCCTCCTGGAAGACCCCCCTGGAAGTCCAACAATCGAATAATGCTCGTCAAATCGGCAAACAAAAGTCTGAATGCTCTGAGTGCTATTTAAGTGGGCAAAACTAACTTGCTACTTCCTTACGCCACTGGCATTGTAGCCGTTGTCCTTGTACTCCTCCTTGGAGGATCCCAACAAAGACGGTACGGTGTTGGGGTGTGTCCTGTCCACGCCCATCTTTGGAAGATGCCAGAAAATGGGTTGGGAAAAGGAAAACACACACACACAAAGCCAACGGTAAGGGAAACGGTATTTCATGGTTGATTTTATGTGTGTGGGAGAAGGTAGTGTGTACACTCAGAGAAATAAATGGCCAGGACGTAGCTACTTAGAATATAAGCCAAGAATAATTAGTTAAACTCTTTATAGAGGAGGACAAGGTTGGAGTCACTTCTTTTTCAGGGATTCAAAAGACATTTCTTTCAGTGCATCTCATCTTATAACTATAGTCCATTGCGGGGAATGGAATACTCATTTTGCATGCATCATTCGCTTTGATGAACTGTCAACGTTTAGGCCATTGTTCCCACGGATCACAAATCAAAGATCGCACAGATCTTTGTGTGGCATATCTGTCATATATTATGGATTCTTTGTGAACCACCGAGAGAGAGTACAGTTATGTCTGAAACATTTCTAATAACTCGACGCGGATGTGGCAGAGCCATGGAACCCTTATTCCCAATGAATCCCAATAATCCCCTTTCATTGCTCACTTAATTTTATGCATTTTAATGTTGATTAGCTGCCATATCTGTGGCATTGTCTGGGGGCTTCGAGATGGAACCGTTAGAGGCTGCCCAAGGGTGTGAGACTGCCATCTCCGATCTGGAGTTAATCAACAGAACCCACATAAAAAGAGTTATGAGTCCCGGCTACTGTTTTATTTTTGGTTAACATTCAAAAGGATTTCCGCAAACCCACTCGATCGATCAAGCGGCTCTTCAAATTTTCACACCTTTTGCGGGAATGTCCTTTTCAATACGGTACAGATACGACTATATACCGTATATAGTTTTTTTTTGTTTCATTGTTCGATTTCGGGGCAAAGCCGCCTACAAAACCCCGTTAGAATGGCCCCTTGCCCTAAGCACTCCCGTTACCCATTCACATTGTTTTGTGGCCAAAACAATTGCTGTCAAAATGACATTGCAGCAGCGGATTCGCCAGGTCCTGGTCCCAGTCCTGGTCCCGGTCCTGGTCTTGGTAATTGTGACAATTGTCAGTTCGCACCATCAATATCTATAAATCTATGGGAGGACGGACAGAGCCAGGACTCAGATACAATCGATAGATTGAAATCCGGAACAGAAAGGTGCTAAGCCAACTCTTTCCTGGGACCCAGGGCATGAATATCCAAAGAACTGACTCCTGGCCACTCGTAATATGAGCATTCGAAAGGACGACAACGAAAAGTCTTCGTCCTGGTTACGCCCATTGTATCCGGGTTCCGGATACGGATCCTGGCTTCCACTCAATCACTGATCCACTCGCCTCTTCTCAAGAGCCACATTTTGCCTTGCCAATTTCTCGTGTTTTTTCCTCAGTTTCCTCTCCTCTTTTTTTTCACATGAAACTAAAAACTGAAGCCATGAATCCTTGAATCCTTGAATCCTTGAATCCTTGAATCCATGAGATTAAACGGTCCTTAAGCGGTTTAAGCCTTTTGTGAGCGGAGTTTCGAAGGTGGAAATATGTGGCATTTTTTGAATATAGCATTTCATTGTCTTGGAATTCTGACAAGAATTATGGTTTAGCATATCATTTCATAATTTCCATCTTTCCAGTTATATTTTTTCTGCCTTACAGTCCTCTCAGTCTTCCTGGAAGGCAAACACAAATATTTTGGCGAAGCTCTCGTCCTCCCAGGAGGCGACAGGAGACAGAAGACAGGTACTCTCCGGGAGGACTAACAATAAGCCTGACTATCTGGCTGCCTCAAGTTAATCTCGCATAATATTGCGTACTCCGGGCCAGGGGATTACCCGGACAAGTGTCCAGATCCGCTGGACGAATGCCGGCGAATGGCAAAATCTCCACTGGTAAGCCGGGATTGGAATTGGATTCCGATGACTTTGCCGGAGAACTGCCAGAGTTAAGCTCCCCAGACGGATTTCTCTGAGCCAAGGTCGTTGCGTCAGTAGATTTCGTAGCCATAAATATTTAAGGCTTAAAAATCAATCTAAGAGCCGCTGTGTTTTAAGCCATATTATAGCGATTACTGTGCTATCATTAGGAGTATGAAGCTTTAAAAGTAGATGCCCTAAAACAGTCAGAAAACCAATCAAATATCTCGAAAAGGGCCTTCGCCATATTACGATTCATTCTCCATTGCCGCAGATTGCGCCATTTTGGAGAGACAACTTATAATCGTGGTCCTATAACAATTTCTCTGCCAGGGTAAACTCTGCCAGACTCCGATAGACCCGCAATAAATTGAAATGAGAAGCTGGAAGAGGGTTCTCCCCCAACCCAACCACAAGAAAAAAATAAACAACCAATCAGAGGTTTGGGAAACTACCACCATTTGGTGACTTCATTTTGTAGAGGGAAACGGGTTTCGGTCACAACTTCATTAAAGCCAGGAGACGGAAGATGAAATATATATGAAAATATACTATATGTAGAGGAAAGATTGGAGTTGAAGGGTTGGCATAGGGGGAGGACAGTGCTGGGCTTAGGAAGGGAAAATGTGACAGCTGTTTGCCCGTCCAGATGACCCAGTCCATTGTCCACTGGTCGCTGTCTCTTCTTGCATTTAATAAATAAATAAAAGACGACGGACAGCAACGGGGGCATTTTCATTATACCAAATAAAAGGGTTCACATGCGGCTCCGGACATGGATGTGGATGTGGATGCGGATGCGGATGCGGAGTTTCCCTGGCGGTTGCTTAATGATAACAAAGCCGGATGGCGATGGGTTGACGTTGATTACAAATGGTTGTGGGATTTTTGTGGGTCAAGTTCTGTGGTCACTTTTGGCAATTTCCTACAATTGTGGCCCCTTCTCCCCAACCAGCAGGGTGGAAATGGAGTTCCTGGTCATCCCCCCGCCTCTCTAATTTGGCATCCAAAATTGCTCTGTCCTGATACTCCACCAAACACCAAAATAAATCGATTCACAGTGCCCGAGACAAAAAATGAAGGAACCTTTCTGTCATTGATACTGAAAATATTTTGTCAAGGGAAACTCGAGAACCTCCAGTAATATTATAAGATTATCTGTCCATTGAGGTTGAACCTCAAATTTGTGGCCAGACAAGTGGAAACGATGCGGAATCAGAATCGAAATCGCCGAAGAAAGATCAGGTCGGGATCAGGTCACTTCCTGTCTTACCCTTCGTCTTTGATTATCCTTTTGTCATTATCGGAAGGCTGTTTGCCAAATAGAGATCACTGGAGCGTGATCGAAAAGAGTTCTTCTCCCATATCCTGGGAATCGCTATTGCTGATGCTGATGCTGATGCCGATGCTGACCCTTCAAAATCAGATCCATATGCATCTCATATATAGTTCCATGGGATTATTGTTTCGCCTGTCAGCGGAGACCATTAGTCCTTTGGCCAGGGCTACGGTTTCCTCGAAACAATGAGGAAACACTCACACATGCCACGCCATCTTAACTCCAAATAACTCGAGAATGTCCTAAACGAACCTAATGATCTTCGGTTCCGGTTCGAATCCTAGTTCTACATACAATTTGCCATAAGTTTCCATGATTAATTAACTCGAATGGCATTTGCATTTGCATTTGCATTACCGATCCTACATTTCTCCATTTCTACATTTCTCCATTAGACTGGCTCATGTTGCGTTTTTGTCCGGCGTGAAATTTGAGGCGCTCAATTTTTCAATGCATAATTAGTAGACGATCGAAAGGCGAAAGGCTCTGTGTCCAGGACCTCTGACCGAGGAATTGTTTCGGTTCACGAGCCACACGACTTTCCTTCACTAATTGTTGGCTGAAACGATTCTAGGGAACGGCTGGAGGAAAGTGCGCAGCATCCTGCCATGCTTTCTGATCCTTTTTGTATTTGGAGTGTGGCAAACGAATCGATTTCAGAGTTACAGAACTTTCAAAGGTACCAACAATGTGATTTTCTGCGATGAAATCTTTCTTCTATAAGTCTTTTCAAAGCCCAAGTTAGATAACAAAAGATTCTGTCACTCTTTTCGAAATAAAGATGAGGAGCAAAGGCCTGAAGATGGTCAAAAAGCTAGGCTTGGAAAAGTAAAAGTACAGATCCTGAAACGCACGAGCCAAAAGGACATTCTGGCTCAATTTATCAAAGATGCAAAAACCCATTAATGCCAACTCATGTTTAAGTGGAAGGGCTGTCTAATGAGGTCTTTTTTTCCAGTGTTTTCAGTGCTCTTGGTGTCCAGTAGTGTGGTCAGCAGCTGGAAAACGAACACATGTGGCTAGCTCATGCCCATGTCCCGAGTGAAAGGATTCAGGACACGGCAGCAAGGATGCTGAATTGAACAAATTCAAACGCTATGCCAGAAACACAAACAAAAACGCCGAACATCCTTATTAATCTCAGGGGGCGTCGACGCACGCGTGCGCCTTACTGAATGGATCAAAAACTCTAAAGTTAGGATCGAAATTTGGTATTGGATTGGGATCTAGAATGGGTATGGTCGAGGGATTGCTAGGGGGATTGCAATTGCTCTGACTCGGAAGTTGACTACGCCTAATGCCCAACATATTGCAACTTTATGTCGGGGAAATGCGATTCGAAAACCAAAACCGAAACCACAACCAAAACCTTGCCTTGACTTGCGTTTTTGTTTTTCCAGCATAACATCAATGGAATGGATTGAAAGAGGTCCCAATCCTGTCCAGTATATATCTAAAGAAAATATAATAAGTGGGCACGTGTTTCTGCTCGTTGACCGATTGTTTTTCTATGACCAACAGGCCTGTGGGCCCAGACGGGTTCGTCTGGGGTTTGTTTTTACACATAAATATTTGTTTATATTTGCTCAAGCGCCAAATTTGTGTTGTCGTCTTCTAGGGAATGCACACCGAAATATGTTCAATCCACTAGAGGATCCTCCCCAGGCGCCAAAGGCATGAGACGCTCCTAAAAGGAGAACCTCTTAAGCCTTTCCAGCTGCAGGACGGAAGTCGAAATTACTTTAAAAACAAGGCTATAAAAAGCATTTGAGTTGGCAATAAAGTATGCGGATTTATGGAAAATATAGCAACGATCCATTTACGATACTCCGCTTAAGAATCAGATGCAAATTGTGAAAGATATGGATATGTTTAGGAGACGATATCGGAAAAATCGAATTTTTTGCAGGGGAAAATTTGAAAAAAAAATTTTAAATAAAATTTTGATCAGGATTTTGATGCAGATTTATAGAAAATTGATCTACCAATCGTTTAAGGTATCCCACTTAAGAATCGGATAGATATTGGCAAAGATATAGCCTCCTAAAGTGCAACTTTTGACTTTTCATGAATTTTGCATTTTTTGAAGGGGATCCATCAGAAAAATTTGAAAAAACTTTAACAAAAAATTTTGTTCAGTATTTTGATGCAGATTGATAAAGAATCGATCTACGAATCGATAAAGGTATCCCGCTTAAGGATCGGGTGAATATTCGTAAAGATATAGCCTCAGGCAGTTAAACTTTTGACTTTTCATGAATTTTGCATTTTTTGAAGGGGATCCATCAGAAAAATTTGAAAAAAAATTGAAAACGAAATTTTGTCCAGGATTTTGATGCAGATTTATGAAGAATCGATCTATGAATCGTTTAAGGTATCCCACTTAAGAATCGGATAGATATTGGCAAAGATATAGCCTCCTAAAGTGCAACTTTTGACTTTTCATGAATTTTGCATTTTTTGAAAAAAATTGAAAACGAAATTTTGTCCAGGATTTTGATGCAGATTGATAAAGAATCGATCTACGAATCGATAAAGGTATCCCGCTTAAGGATCGGGTGAATATTCGTAAAGATATAGCCTCAGGAAGTTAAACTTTTGACTTTTCATGAATTTTGCATTTTTTGAAGGGGATCCATCAGAAAAATTTGAAAAAAATTGAAAACGAAATTTTGTCCAGGATTTTGATGCAGATTGATAAAGAATCGATCTATGAATCGTTTAAGGTATCCCGCTTAAAGATCGGATGAATATTCGTAAAGATATTGCCTCAGGAAGTTAAACTTTTGACTTTTCATGAATTTTGCATTTTTTGAAGGGGATCCATCAGAAAAATTTGAAAAAAATTGAAAACGAAATTTTGTCCAGGATTTTGATGCAGATTGATAAAGAATCGATCTATGAATCGTTTAAGGTATCCCGCTTAAGGATCGGGTGAATATTCGTAAAGATATAGCCTCAGGAAGTTAAACTTTTGACTTTTCATGAATTTTGCATTTTTTGAAGGGGATCCATCAGAAAAATTTGAAAAAAATTGAAAACGAAATTTTGTCCAGGATTTTGATGCAGATTTGTGAAGAATCGATCTATGAATCGTTTAAGGTATCCCACTTAAGAATCGGATAGATATTGGCAAAGATATAGCCTCCTAAAGTGCAACTTTTGACTTTTCATGAATTTTGCATTTTTTGAAGGGGATCCATCAGAAAAATTTGAAAAAAATTGAAAACGAAATTTTGTCCAGGATTTTGATGCAGATTGATAAAGAATCGATCTATGACTCGTTTAAGGTATCCCGCTTAAAGATCGGATGAATATTCGTAAAGATATAGCCTCAGGCAGTTAAACTTTTGACTTTTCATGAATTTTGCATTTTTTGAAGGGGATCCATCAGAAAAATTTGAAAAAAATTGAAAACGAAATTTTGTCCAGGATTTTGATGCAGATTGATAAAGAATCGATCTATGAATCGTTTAAGGTATCCCGCTTAAGGATCGGGTGAATATTCGTAAAGATATAGCCTCAGGAAGTTAAACTTTTGACTTTTCATGAATTTTGCATTTTTTGAAGGGGATCCATCAGAAAAATTTGAAAAAAATTGAAAACGAAATTTTGTCCAGGATTGTGATGCAGATTGATAAAGAATCGATCTATGAATCGTTTAAGGTATCCCGCTTAAAGATCGGATGAATATTCGTAAAGATATAGCCTCAGGAAGTTAAACTTTTGACTTTTCATGAATTTTGCATTTTTTGAAGGGGATCCATCAGAAAAATTTGAAAAAAATTGAAAACGAAATTTTGTCCAGGATTTTGATGCAGATTGATAAAGAATCGATCTATGAATCGTTTAAGGTATCCCGCTTAAAGATCGGATGAATATTCGTAAAGATATAGCCTCAGGAAGTTAAACTTTTGACTTTTCATGAATTTTGCATTTTTTGAAGGGGATCCATCAGAAAAATTTGAAAAAAATTGAAAACGAAATTTTGTCCAGGATTTTGATGCAGATTTATGAAGAATCGATCTATGAATCGTTTAAGGTATCCCGCTTAAGAATCGGATAGATATTGGCAAAGATATAGCCTCCTAAAGTGCAACTTTTGACTTTTCATGAATTTTGCATTTTTTGAAGGGGATCCATCAGAAAAATTTGAAAAAACTTTAACAAAAAATTTTGTTCAGTATTTTGATGCAGATTGATAAAGAATCGATCTACGAATCGATAAAGGTATCCCGCTTAAGGATCGGGTGAATATTCGTAAAGATATAGCCTCAGGAAGTTAAACTTTTGACTTTTCATGAATTTTGCATTTTTTGAAGGGGATCCATCAGAAAAATTTGAAAAAAATTGAAAACGAAATTTTGTCCAGGATTTTGATGCAGATTGATAAAGAATCGATCTATGAATCGTTTAAGGTATCCCGCTTAAAGATCGGATGAATATTCGTAAAGATATTGCCTCAGGAAGTTAAACTTTTGACTTTTCATGAATTTTGCATTTTTTGAAGGGGATCCATCAGAAAAATTTGAAAAAAATTGAAAACGAAATTTTGTCCAGGATTTTGATGCAGATTTGTGAAGAATCGATCTATGAATCGTTTAAGGTATCCCACTTAAGAATCGGATAGATATTGGCAAAGATATAGCCTCCTAAAGTGCAACTTTTGACTTTTCATGAATTTTGCATTTTTTGAAGGGGATCCATCAGAAAAATTTGAAAAAAATTGAAAACGAAATTTTGTCCAGGATTTTGATGCAGATTTATGAAGAATCGATCTATGAATCGTTTAAGGTATCTCATTTAAGGATCGGATGAATATTCGTAAAGATATAGCCTCAGGAAGTTAAACTTTTGACTTTTCATGAATTTTGCATTTTTTGAAGGGAATTCATCAGAAAAATTTGAAAAAAATCGAACTGAAATTTTGCAATAAAGTTTTAATGCAGTTTGATAGAAAATGAAACTACAAGTTCGAAAAGGTATACCATTTAAGGATCAGATGCGTTTTAGCCAAGATAGAGTCTTTTGAAGGAGGCAAAAAACGTTTTTTTTTTCTTGTAGTTAGAATCTGGAAAACTTTTTCATTCCTATTTATTATATTTTGGAAGCCTTTGCTTAGGGTGGACTAAATTCAATAAAGATCTCTCACATGTTAATGGTGCTCCTGAATAGGAAAAGCGAAACATTCCAATGATCCCATTTCTGTAGGCAATTGCTTAGCTAATTGAGTGAGGTGAGGCTGGTGTCTTTGGTCTGGATTAGACTAATTTTTAAATGGAATTGCAATCGGAGGAGTTCACACATAGAGCTGAATAGTATTTGGGCCGAGGTCCGAACCCGAGCCTCTACAGATCTGAGATTTGTTGAGAGTTGAGGAGTTGAGCCCACGTCGAGCTGTGGGCGTGTGCGTGCCGTGGATTTCACACAGGATCTTAAGGATGAAATCCTCACTGATCGTTTCATATTCTGAATTTTCAGTCTCAGTCTCAGTTTCTGTTTCTGTTTCTGTGTTTGAGTTTTGCGTACTCGTACTCGTTTCGCAGCATGACGAAAGGTAAATTTTGTAAACAATTGTGCTAATTAAGCCAGCCCAATAAAAATCGGCTCACGGCGGTCCTGCGAAAGGACCTGGATCGCCAGAGAGCGAGCACTTGAACTAAATCCGGTAGCTTAAACGAGTTAAAGGAACTTGAACGGAACTTAATCCCATAAATTTGGGAAAAATACAATTTTAATCAGGTTAATTCGTGTGTAGCGCGACTGGTTGCATGCAACATGCGTGGCATGTCCTCGAGGATCAATGGCAGGTAGAGCCAGAAGCGAAAGGATTAGGCCTCCGGATCCAAGGGGATTTAGCTCAAAACAGAGGTGAGCCGGCCATGCCCACCGCTCCTGCCCCTGCGACACTTTAATTTAATCTCAAAGGCCACAGGACTCGCAGGACTCGGACACACTCGGACACAAGAAACAAGACACACAATCCACGGAAGATCGGGGAGCGAGCCCCGGATCAGTGGCCTGATCAGCGATCAGATTATATTCTGCTCGTATATTGCCAAATATTCCTCAGACTTTAGAAGACTTCAGAAGATTGCAAAAGTTTCACGTAAATCCTGAAGATTAGATGGCTAGATCCCCAGATTTTCCAATTTCCCGGCGCACAGATCGCTTAGATTAGCCCAATTGTTAGGTCAATTGAAAGATCACTTGAGTACCAGCCGGGATTTTGATCGGGAATAGGGATCAATATCGTCACTGGCAAGTGGGTCACCAGTAGGTCACTGGGTAGGCCAGGTAGAAAGCCGCTGGAAAGCCACTGGTCATGCCCACTAAAGCTAGCAGTGCCTCCGATGATCCCGATCTAATTCCAATCCCCCGAATAGTCCTTTGATTTAAATCCAGATCAAAATCCCTGTCCCTGTGGTTGACTTTCGACCCCAATTGCACGACCTATTAAATGGGCTTGAACTTGATTGGTAAAAGGATAAATCCTTAAGGATTTCTCTACGTTTTCCTTAGATAAATTTAATATAAGTTATTCGAAATTGTCTTTCTCTCGGTTTATCAAAGGATATACTCCTTGATGATGGAAGCGGGGCAGTCGCGTGGTGTTCTTGCGCTTGGCAGGCGCGAAGGACAGAAAGGATTGGCAATCGATCGTGACGCCCCAAAAAGGATGAGGGCGAGGCCGAGATTAAGGACATGAGCAAACACATTTCGCCGAACTCTATCGAAATGTCAACAGAAAAGGCTGGCGAATCAGATCGGCGATCGGCGATCAGCAATCAGCGATCCTTTATTTTGGGGTTGAAATATGAAATATGAATAAAAACCGACGATCATGATCGGAAGGGGGATCATAATGGTATATATGCGTATCCTGATTGACATTTATGCCTTCTCACCTGGCCAGGATCGTGTGCCCATGATTGGAGTGTGCTCTGCACGTGGCCAAGGACGATCAGAAGGAGAGGGGGAGCGAAGAAGCGAAAGAGACGAAAGACTCTCTCGTCTCGTCTCGTCTCGTCCTTTGTGTGGTTAGGCCCGCCCGTCGTTTTTTTCCTCAGTCTGATCTCTTTTTCGAGGATATCTTGGTTTTTGCCTTTTTTTGGCAATCGATTACAGGAAAATTATGATGTTTTCGAAGGATAATCTCGGTTGCAACATCTTTGAATTGTTAGAGATTGTTTTGAGCCCGGGTTATGCATCATTATTTGGCTCACACTTGACATTTGGATTGTTTGTAAAAGAAAGGACATAAAGAGCACAGCACACAAGGACAACAAGATGCCAATTAGGCTGTTCTTTATATTTTTTAACGCTGATCCGTCAAAGATTACTCTGGGAGATCCTTTGGAGAATCGGCTCTCCCTGCGGAACCATTTTTATTGCGAATCGATTATGGATTTTTGATTTTTTCGCCATTTTGCTTCGGGTTACGAGACTCCCATCACGCAAGGGTTGCACAAGGGTTGATGGCAGAGCAGATGAGCCTGCCGGGGGTTGCAGCTTCCAACCCTCACCCATCGTACATCGAGGACACTCTGTGGAACACGTGTCCATGATTAAATAAAATGTTTGGCAATTCGTTTGGTCAAACTGCAACCCTTTCGGTAATTTAGCAAACTCCCTCGCATTTATTGAGTTCCCGTTCCGGAGGCAATCCGGAGCAAAGAGTAGAAACTAAATAGGAAAGTGACAGCATAGATTGGATAAGGGTCCTGTTGTCCTGCTGTCCGGCCAGTGACCACAGGAAATAGTTAAGCCTTTGGCTACCAAGCTGACCAGAAATTATAAGCCACAAAAGACAATAAAAACGGCGAATTTTATGGGGGTTTGGTGTGCTATTGAAGAAATGCATTCCATAAGAAATCCCCTTTTCGAATGACCCCTGAAAACCATCGATTATCTTCGTCGAATTCGTTTGAAATACAAAACTTTTCAATCCGAGTTTTTCCCAGATGTTTTGCCAATTCATTTATTTTTTTTTTGCGACAAAAAGCCGCAAACGTGTGAACACCTCAATGATTGTCCAGTTATCGGCCAAAAGGATTTAGAAATCATTTTTCATTTGCCAAATTTTACAGTTAATACGGAAGACAAAAAGCAAAATAGGCGGCTAATATTCAAGAAGGACAAGAAGGACACGACTCGAGTTCAACGGAAGCAGGACTCGTATATGCTCCTGGACAATGACATTTTTATTGATAAAAATTATGCACGCTCGCAAACAAAAGGCGAGTCCTGTCGCTGGCTCGCCTTAATGTTGGACAACTTGACTCAGCAAAAAATAAATAAAATAGTTGTAATAACAAGAAGCGCTCGGATCCTGAGATCCTGAGACAAAGGTCCTGCCTGCTTTTCTGTCATAATGGCTCAATCAGGAGTGCAGTATCCTCGGACAACCCATGGATCCTGGTTGGTTCTTGTGTTTTTTTTTGTTGACACAATGTCTGGCGGTCAGAAGGAAGCGGAGTTCTCTGCGGTCACCCGAATGTCATCCATCCTTTAAGGCACGGATGCCTGGCGACAAATTCTGCTTCGTCGGCTCACTTAAAACAGATCCTTTGACTTGTTTGTCTAACTGTTTTTGGTTTTCAGTTATGTGTATTTGTACGGATGGGTTAAAGGTCAAAGGATAACGGTTAACGGTTAAGATTTAACGGTGCTTCCTGCCAGGGCCAGTCTTGGATAGCCTTTGATTCCCACCGACATAGTGGGATCAAAAATGGATGCAGATATTGGGAGCGAATCAATTATCAAATCTTAAATTCAAGGACCTTTAAGTTAGTTAATTTCCTTCACCAGGACCAGGACTTCATCATGTAGTTTCTGTTCTCTTCTTTATTCTTAGCTAATTTTTGGGCAGGCGAAACTACTACTTGGATTTTCTATTGAAATTCTCAATTATCACCGGATTCTTGGCCAGAACTGTGAAGAGTGGGCGCTGCTCTGGGGACGCCTCCTTCGGCTAAAGATTATTTGGCAGAAAATTTGGCAATTCTGTTAAAAAGCAAACGACTCGGACTCCGGACAACAAGATTCCGGCAAAAGGATTTAGCTGCTAAAGCGTAAAAATGCCGTTAAAACCTTTTCTACCTTCTTAGGTAGGAAGTGACGTGACGCCCTGTTGACTTAAGATTACGAGGACACGGCAATCCGGGGGATGAGTGCACTCGCACAGGATGCAGTGACCCTCCAGTTCACTTGTCCTTAAGCCGGCTGAGCTGCATAATTTTCCTTAAAAAATAAACAATAACAAACGAGGATATGTGGCTTTCAACAGGCATTATATTTATGCAGTTCTGATAGACACAACAAATCGAAGAAAAAAAAAATGTATTTAAGACTTATTAAAGCTATTGACTCTTCTTGATCACGTGAGCCAAGTCGTAGACTCCGCGCACTGCCTTCAGCTTCACGCCGGGCACATCCTGCAGGCGCCCCACTCGGCAGAGGACGATGTTGTGTTCCTGCAGGTTGTGACCGATGCCGGGGACGTAGGCTACCATCTCCTTGCCGGTGGAGAGACGCACCAGGACGCACTTTCGATTGGCGGAGTTCGGTTTCTTGGGCTTCTTGATGAACGTCTTCAGGACAACGCCCTTGGCAAAGGGCTTACCGTCCAGCGGCTGACGTGGAGGGCGCTTCTTGATGTGCGGTCCGGTGCGGTGCATCTGCTGGAGCGAGGCCATGCCTCTCAAGGCTGTCTCATAGCTGCTATAGATGGCTGCAGGATTAAATAGGAGAAAGTGCTCTAGAGGATTAGAATTTGTTCACTCATTTTTATGATATATTTTTTATTATTAAAATGAAACTTAAGCAAATACTTTTGTGTAGAGTTGGAGCTAAACAATCAAAGCTTCTTCTGTATCCTCTAAAGCAGTTGCTTCTATTTCTAAGACTCTGGATTCTGGATTCACTTGAAACTTCACAATAAATAATGTACAAAGGTTTTATGGAACCTTAGTACATTCTCCTCTAAACCTCAGTTTTGTCAGATTTCAAAAACTCAACTGTACCCAGATGGACACAAAGGGTCAAAGATCAGGGAGACAGTTGGTGATCGACAATGCCCGCTGTGTGTGCCCGATTTCTGGCCATTGTTGTGGCTAATCTCTGTGAAAATCGGGAAAGGATGCTGGGGACCCCGACAATAATTGCAGCCAAATGACGCGCATGCGCAAATGTCCAGCCAGCCAGCCAGCCAACCAGCCAGCCAGCCAGCCATCCAGCCAGCGATGAGGATTGTCAAGCCTTTACTGGACAATGGTGCAGTCGTTTTAATTATAAAATGCCACCAACAGAATCCAGGTAATAATTTCCATATGCAGGACTCGCTGCAATCGCAGACGGACACACAGAACCAACAAAAAAAAAAACAATGCCGGAAAAAAACAATAGCCGGGCGGACAAACAAAACGAGAACCGATCATCCCACCTGCGACCTTTTTGCGGTTGCGAATTCCTGGTTGCATTTTTGACAGGTTTTCAATTATAGAATGTTTTTCAATTAAAAGCCGGACCGTTCTATTGGAATTCGTTCACTTTTGGACCCTGTGAAAGCGATTATGAAAATATTCTCAAGCGGAAAGTGCGACGGACACGCGACGCCGCCCGGCGTTTCGAATGGAAACTGTGCGGGGGTGTAGTCCCCGCACAAAGGGGTGAAATATCCCCAGAATCATATATAAACTCACTTAAAACAACAACTAGCCTAGGATTTGTTGTTAAAACAATTCAAAACTCACTCACCCTGCGCCGTCAACTGTTTCGTAATTCCCAAAGTTTGCCGCAGAAAGTTCATGGTGTTTCGTCACTCGGATCTGGTGTTTTCCAAGCTCCAGTTGTGTATGGATACCTGTAGTTGGTGGGGAGCACTATAAATCGTCTGCGTATTCTGTTTTTTTGTTATTATTCACTAGTTAAATAATAAAACTTTAATTCCAATCAGCCAATGTGACAAACAGCTGTTTAGTCCGCAGAGTTGCCACTAGGAATGTGCTAACATGCGCTTAACAGAGCACTATTCGCTGCTGTTAACGCAGTTAACATTCTGCTGTGCAGCCCTGGCAAAAGAAGCGGGCTATTTTGAAAATGGTTTTAATTCCCAAAAACAAAGAAATTACCTCAAAATAACACTCCATTCATATAAAATACACATTTAGCTGTTAAGTTTATCAATTTTTAATAAAAAAAAATTGGCTTATTTGCGTTTAAAACTGGTTGAACTTAAAACTATTTTAGGATGTTGTGTGGGTGGTGTAAGAAATACGAGATGTGGGTAAATATTAGTCACAATTCGCAGCGAGTTAAATATAGTTGCTTGTCTTAGGGTCTAGAATCCTATAAACTAATTGAACTAATCAATTCGAGTCGCCGATAATAAATAAATAACCCTAAAAGTCTAAACTAAAGAACTAAGCACAGGACTTATTCGAGTTGCATCTCCCAAGGAGTTGCATTATATAGAAATATATAGTTAATTATAATTAATATGATCAGTAGAGGGTAGTAAAAAAAAAAAGAATATTGATAACTCTATTGACTATCAGGCCGAAACTTATAAGAATTCAATTATGATTCCATTCGAAATCAAATCAATCAAAAATCATTCAAAAATTCTTTGACTCAATTCTCAAAGAATGCGAAACTCAAATCACTTTCGTTTAAAACTAAATTTAACAACTAGAGTTTGCGGAAAACTGAATTCAAATAGAGAAACTCAGGCTGAATCTTAATGAAATAGTATTCGGAATCTTTGCCGGCCTGTTCTATGAATATTCATAATAATACACATCGAGTCTCTGCTCCTTAAACTAAAACTAAATCCGTTAAGCTAAAGTCGTCTTGTTCCGTTTTCCGTGGGTGATCCTGCTCCTGGCATAGTGGATCCTCCTCTCCTATTGAGTTACACCTCAATACTGTTGAGACTGCCGGAGGATATGTTGTCCGTGTGGCTGCCTAGCCGCGTCCTCTTGATCATCGCCCGGCTGGGCATGGGGGAGCGCTGGACCCGCGGACTGCCTGGGACGATGGGAATCCCCACCAGGCCACCAGGATGACCGGGATGACCGGGATGTCCGGGATGGTGGTGCAGGTGCTGGTGGTGCGGCGGCAGGTTGTTGTTGTTGTTATTGTTGTGATGGTTCAGATTGAGATTGCTGTGGCTGTTGTGCTGGCTGCCGGAGGTGCGGCGCTGCCTCCTCAGCGAGGGAATCCTCGAGGGAGTGGGAGTTCCCTCCTCCATGTGGTAGCCCCCAGCCTGTGGCAGGTGGTGGTGCTGTTGCTGGTGCTGCAGCTGCTGGAGTCCCCTCACACTGCGCTCCATCATGGGCGAGGGCTGGTGGTGGTGGGCCGGCCCCTGCTGGTAGTAGGCGGAGTGCGGAGGCACTGGAGGCGGCTGCTGGTGGTAGTCGAGGCGCTTGTGGAGCAGGGTGGGTGTGCCAGGAGGATGGTACGGCTGGGCATGATGCAGGCCGTTCTGATGCAGGCCAGGGTTTGCCTAAGGGAACAAATTACACAGATATTAGCTTGGGATGGATCTCGTTTAGCGGTGGATGAAATCTGCATGAGTGACGGCATGTGGACAAAACAATCTTGGCTGGGGGTTGGCTTGGAGCTACTGGGAGCTTACGCCAAGTACTAGAACTTGCCCGGCTGGATTCTAGATTTGGAACCGAAATCAAAGGCTCTTTTCCAGCCAGCAAGTTCTATTACATGGCCTGCTAGCTCGGCTTACTTGGCCAGCACTGGAGGCTGGTTTCTTGGGCAGCGGCGGCAGCGGCTTGCTTGGCGCCTCCAGGACAGAATCCGGACGATCCTGCTCCGGCTTGGGGCTGAGTCCTAGCTTGAGGCCCTCGTCGCAGGCCTCGAGGGTTTCGCAGGAAGACGAGGCGGCCGCCGGACGCGGCAAGTCCTCTTCCCTGTCCTCCTCCTCATCGTCCTCCTCGTTCTGCTGCTCTTTCCGCTCCTCCGCTCCGGAAGCCACCTGGTTCTCCATCTCAGCAGGTAGGCAGGCCTGGTTCCTGGCCACACTTCCGTTTGCATTTCCGTTCCCGTTTGCCAGCGGCGGCAGGAATCGCAGCTCCATCACGTTGCGGTTCTAGAACGGTGGACGCTCAATTGGCGATTCTCGCAGAGGCAAGCGAAAGTGACAGAGACAGCAACAGCGGGGGAAAAGAGCAAGAGCGATAGACATGGGGGTGTGGGTGGGGTGTTGTGGGGTAGAGGGTGTACAAGGATAATATAATTTTGACCAACCAACCAGCGAAAGTTTTGCGTGTTTTTTTTTGTTTTTTTTTTCGAAGAGGATGAAGCTTTTATGTGAAAGTGGAATGTTTTTTTTTTTTTGGACAAAAGCCAGGAGACTCACCTTATCGGATCCCGCTTCCTGGGCCAGGGGATTGGGAGTGATGTTCATCCTGGGAATCACTCCATTCAGACGCCTCACATCGCCGCTCTTGTGGTGTCCACCCACGCCCAGGACTGCCGAGGTCACAAAGTCGGCTTGAATGTGCTCCAAGTTGGGTTTGTTTTCCTCTGGAAAAGGATATACAGGATTAGTTAATCAGAAGGAGAACATCCTCTTTCCAAACTCACCTTCTGGCTGCACATTTTTCCGCCTGAGACACAGACAGGCCACCACGGTGGCTATGAGGAGCAGGAGACCTCCACCAGCGGCTCCAGCAATCACCGGAAGAATGGAGTTCTGGTGCTGAACCGTGACAGGAGTCGTGGGCGAAGAGGCAGCAGCCGGGTCACTTTGCTCTGAAAAAGATATTCAAGAATTACAATCTATAAAAAAGGATTAAGGATTCTTTACTCACGTTTAGTCCTGGCCTGGCGAATCGCACTGAACTCGGAGGCGGCATCCGCATTAAAGGACTGCAACTTGAACTCGTAAGAGGTCCCCGGACGCAGCTGGTCGATCTTGAAGCTCCGGTTGTGTCCGCCATCCACGGTGGCCTTCAGGTACTCGGCCGCCGAGTCCACGGGACGGTAGTAGGCGAAGTAGCCATCAATCTGGGACGTAGAACCGTCAGAGACCAGGGACCAGTGCAGGAGGACGGCGGACTCGGAGTAGGGCTCCACTTCGCGGAGCTCCGGCACCGGCAAGTTGGACTTGGCCGAGCCTCTTTGGAGGAAGAACTTCACCGAGGTGTTGCCCTCCTTGTTGTCGTTGTTGGAGTAGACGGCCACGATGCGGAAGCGGTAGAATCTATCCGGAAGCAGACCCATCACCGAGTAGGTGAAGTTCTTGGGAGGATTGACCACCGGCTCGTGCTGGTCGTGGCGATCCCTGTCCCGGCCCCGAGGTCGCTTGGCGTTCGATCCGTAGTTGTAGGGAATCATCTCGCTGGTCGTCTGCCAGGTGTCCCGGGGTATGGTCCCTGTGGCGTCTCCCAGCATCCGGTACTGCACCTTGAAGAAGTCGATTGGAAGTCCGGCGTTTTGGGGCACGCTCCAACGCAGCATTACGGCGTCATCCGAGAGGCGGGTCACATTGGGGCGGGACGGTGGCACCATGTTGGCTAAAACAATACATTTTATGTTTATTTTTAAGTTTTTTTTTAAGCGAAACACATTCAACGTCCCAGGACCCCTTTGACTACCCTTTGATAGCCGTTAAAAAGACCTTTTGAAATAGAAGGTTTTTTGAAAAAACGAAGAGCTTTTCAACCTTTATTTTTCGATATTGTAAATCTAAGCACTTTTAGCTTCTAGAATAAATACAATATCCCTGAAAACTATACGAAATATCAAAGATTGAAGCATATTAAGAAAAATCCTTTTTAAGATAGAAAACACTCAAAAAAGGACTTATTTTTTAACTTTTAAACCTAAAAAATCATAAAAAATACTATAGAAAGATAGATACTATATATCAAAGAACCTCAAGTTCAGAAAAAGAGTTTAAAATACTTTTGAAAAAAGCTTAAATTAAAAAAAAAAACTTTAACCGATTTCCGCTGAAAAACATCGATTATCGACTATCGGTAGTGTTGAAAAACGCTCAAACCGATAACGATAGTCGATAGTATCGTCTACAGTATTCCTTTACAACCTTTACGGCCACTCAACCATCTGGTCACTCTAACACTCAGTTTTGAGCCAAAAAATTGCATTTTTTGTGGACAACAAACGCGTCGCGTGTGACTAAATTGAGAGGAAAATGCGTGCAACGATTAGCTGAACGGCGACGCGCGATCGCAATGCAACGGGACTAATAGAAGAAATCGGGCAGCAGCAACGGCAATATCGCGGAATACCTGTGCAATAATGTACGTTAGGTGGCACTCATTCGTTGAGTGAGAAGGAAAGAGAGTGAGAAGGAAAGGGCAAGCAAGCAGTTCGACGAAAACGACTCACACCGACGCCGCACACACACGTGCGTACGTGCGTGTGTGTGTGTCTGCTCTGCTCTGTTCTGCTCTGCTGGTGTGTTGTGTTGTGTGTGTATAAGTGATTTTGAGCGTGCGATTGATTTTGCGATTTGCTCAAAAGTCGGGCACTCACATTCGGGGCTGAAATAGACTCAAGAACTGAAAACGTAATTTCCACTCACAACAAATAATGTCGGCGCAAGGGGAGGCCAGTGGTGGCGGCGGCGGAGGAGGAGGCGCTGGTGGCGGGGGCGGCGGCGGAGGCGGTTCGGCGACGGCGTCCGGCGAGGGCGGGAATCCGGGCGGCGGGAGTTCCGCAGGCGGCGCCACCGTGGTGGTAACCAACGGAGGCAGCGGCGGCAACAAGAGCCAGCTGCCGCTGACGCCCCGCTTCACCGCCGAGGAGAAGGACGTCCTCTACGGACTGTTCCACCTGCACGAGGAGGTCATCGACATCAAGCACCGGAAGAAGCAGCGCAACAAGTACTCCGTCCGCGAGACCTGGGACAAGATAGTCCGCGACTTCAACTCCCATCCGCACGTCAGCGCCATGCGGAACATCAAGCAGATCCAGAAGTTCTGGTTGAACTCCAGGTAAGGTTGCCATGATGGAGGAGCATCATCTGGGTGGGCTAATTCCAAGCTACTTCTCTTTCCATTCTCTCTGTAGACTCCGCAAACAGTATCCCTACCGGGATGGGACTTCCTCCAATCTCAGCTCTGGCAGTGCCAAGATCAGCTCCGTCTCCGTCACGGTCCCTGCGTCCGTCAACCAGCAGCAGCAGCAGCAGCACCACGAGGGCGTCAAGGTGGAGCCGGAGTTCCAGATCAGCCCCGATGCCTCCGAGCACAATCCCCAGGCGGACACCTTCGACGAGATCGAAATGGACGCCAACGACGTCAGCGAGATCGACGAGGATCCCATGGATGCCCAGCAGCAGCAGCAGGAGGCTCACGCCCAGGCCCAGGCCCAAGTCCAAGCCCAGCAGCAGCAGCAGCAGCAGCAACAGCAGCAGCAGTCGGCGGCCGCCGAGATGCAGAAGATGCAGGTCTCCGCGGCGGCGGCTGCTGTGGCGGCGGCCAATGCCACCATGCTCAACCCCCACCAGATTAACGTGGACCAGATCAGCGCCGACAAGCTGACCCTCAACGATCTGCTCCACTTCAAGACAGCGCGGCCGCGCGAGGAAATCATCCTGCAGATCAAGCACCCCTCCGAGGGAACGGGTAAGGAGCCTCACCTCACAATTCCATCCAAGAAATCCTATTTATATTTCTTGTCCCATCGATAGCTACGCAAATCCACACGATACCCTCCCAGACCCAGCAGCACACGATGGCTACGATCACGGCCGGCGGCTACAACCAGCAGATCATCAGCGAGATCAAGCCCCAGCAGATCACCCTGGCCCAGTACCAGGCCCAGCAGCAGCAGCAGGCCCAAGCCCAAGCCCAGGCTCAGGCCCAAGCACAGGCCCAAGCACAGGCTCAGGCACAGGCCCAGGCGCAGGCCCAACAACTGGCTCAACAGCAACTGGCGGCCCAGCAGCAGCAGCTGGCCGCCGCCGTCCAAGTGCACCACCAGCAGCAGCAGCAACAAGCAGCCGCCGCGGTGGTGGTGCAGCAGCAACAGCAGGTCGCCGCCCAGCAGCAGGCGCAGCAGCAGGCGGCGGCTGCGGCGGCGGTAAAGATGCAGTTGACCGCCGCCACACCCACCTTCACGTTCAGCGCCCTGCCCACGGTGACGGCGTCGGCGACAGTGCCTGTGCCGGTGGCCACCGCCTCGGCGCCGAGCAACCCCGTGGCCGGGAATGGGGTGCCAGGAGGTGCGAATACCTCGGTGGTGAGCAACACCAGCCTGGGCGGAGTGGGAGGTGGCGGGTCGGTGGCCTCCGCCCAGGACAACTACGAGGAGCGGATGAACTACTTCAAGGTGCGGGAGGCGGAGCTGCGGTGCAAGGAGCAGCAGCTGGCCACGGAGGCGAAGCGCATCGAGCTGAACAAGGCGCAGGACGAGCTGAAGTACATGCGGGAGGTGCATCGGCTGCGCGTCGAGGAGCTCAAGATGAAGATCCGCATCCTGCAGAAGGAGGAGGAGCAGCTGCGGAAGTGCTCGGGCTCATGAGACCTGGAGGACATCAGCGATGCCGATGCCGATGCCGACGCTGAGGAGGAGGAGGAGGAGGATGCGGTCGAGGCCGACTCCTACTTGGATCGCTTCGGATCGTCGGGGGGCTTCTAGCTTTAAGTCTTAGGCCTAACATTAAATCTTTAAACCAAATCCCACAAATCTAGCCCCGTTTCTGTCTAGACGGTGACCCAAACACCAATTTCTTTTTTTTTTTTTTATCTTCTTAGTTTAGAATGTCCTTTGGGTGGGGGCCCGCAGCTGGCCAGGATTAGCGACTAAGCCATCACTAGTTGTAGATCGAAATCGAAATCGAAATCACACACTGAATTCAATACAAAAAATGGAAACAAAATGAAGGTGGGCGTGGCCATATAATCCACGACGAGAACTTACAATCCTTTGTGTTTCATTTGGGTTTAGGGAAGAAGGATCAAGGATCAAGGATCGATAAAAGGATATCTACTCACCACCCACGCGCATGTACTTCCTCTTGCCCTTGTTCTTGTTGCCGCCGGATGGCGTGGAGGAGGATCCGCCCAGGGTCTCGTGGATGGGTCGCAGAGGAACTCCTCCCAGGGGCTGGTCTCCTTCCCCGGTGATCTGCAGGGGAGTCACCTTGAGCATGTTGCCTTCGCTGATCTGAGGATTAAGAGGGTTAGGGTTACGATTAGGCTTGGAAACTTTTGAAATCCTAAACCCACCTCTCCGAGAACGTTCTTGGCGAAGCATTGGACGACGCCGGCGTGCCGCTTCTGGACCTTCTCCAGCTGGAGACTTCGGTTGTCCACATGAGCCTCCGGATCACTGGCCGCATCCTCGCCGTTCAACAGCCAGTAGATGTCCGGCTGGGGGTTGCCGGAGGCGGAGCAGTCGAGCACCAGGCGGTCGCCCTCGGTGGTCAGGGTGGAGGCGGGTCCGCGCAGGATCATCGGTCGCTGCAGGACACTCAGCTTGATCATATGGACCAGGGCGTCGTGTCCGTTGTCCAGGAGGCAGACGTACGAGCCCTGATCCTCCGGCCGGACGTCGGTGATCTGCAGGCCGTAGGGCAGGATCTTGGTGCGGTTGGGATTGAGGACGACGTTGGGGCTGCTCCAGACGGCCGTGGGGCGGGGCGAGCCGACGCCGGGACACTCCAGGATGACGGTGTCGCCGGGACGCGTGGACAGATCCGTGGGAGGACGCTGCAGGAAGTAGGGAGGCGTTCGGTCCGTGTAGTCCACTCGGAGCTCAATGGTCTGGGGAAGATCGAGTTTCTGGCCGGTGATGGCATTCGTGGCGGCGCAGGTGTAGTTTCCGGCATCCTTGGCCGTTACCGAGTCCAGGATCAGGGCTCCGGCTGCTCCCGAGAGAAGCTCCGTCTGGGGAACCTTCTCTCCGTTCCGGTAGAAGCTCCAGATGGCCGGCGGATTGGAGACGACGCTGCCGCAGCGGATCAGAATGCAGTTCTTGGGCGCCACGCTCCACCGGATGGATCCTCCCCGGTTCCCGGCACTCGTATCCAGCGCCAGGGTCACCAGGGAGAGGCGCGCCGGCGTGGAGGCCAGGGCTCCGGGTCCGTACCAGGCCACGCACTGGTAATCGCCGACGGTCTGGGCTCCCACGTAGATCCTCAGGCGCCAGGCGCGATCCTCGTTCCCGCTGGTCACGTTGTACCCGGCCGAGGGTCTCAGGTAGCGATACGGTTCCGTGGATCCACTCCTCCGGAAACGCCACTCAAACCGATCCGGCTTGAGATTCAGTTCGCATTCAAAGACCACCTCGTCATCCTTGGGCGCCACCGCCGCCTCCGGGGCTCTT
Organism: Drosophila vallismaia; assembly: GCA_035047325.1. Taxonomy (NCBI): domain Eukaryota; kingdom Metazoa; phylum Arthropoda; class Insecta; order Diptera; family Drosophilidae; genus Drosophila; species Drosophila vallismaia. The sequence goes on along the minus strand of JAWNPU010000025.1, from coordinate 3,726,080 downwards.
ATAAAGTAGACGCCCAAAGGATCGGAGGATCCCGAGGAGGAACCCTCGCTGGCAATGGCACAGGTTAGGGTTAGGGTTAGGACCAGGACAAAGGCCAGAGCCTTTCCCAGTTTCTTCTCTGCCATTTCTTCTACAAATTCTGAAAGAAAAAGGAAAGGTTTTCGGATTCTTAATGATAAAAAATTATTAAATATTAGTGTTTTTTTTACATTCTTTTTAAAATATAATCATTATTTTTTAATAGTTTTGTAAATTATTAAGAAGCTTTATAAAGATTTAAAAAAAAAACGAAACCCTTCAAAGATCGCTGACCATTTGACATGCGAGGAATGCGAAAGCTGCGACAGTCATGTTTTGTTCCCTACTGTACTGTACTGTACTGTACTCAACCTGCTCCATCTGGGACTCCATTCAAAAGGGGGCGTGGCAACGGAAGCAGTCGGGGCCATTTAAACTGGAGCTGCAGCACGAGAGACTCAAGGACTCGTCGTCGTACAGGCAGCAGTACAGGCCCAGATTGTTAATGGCGTGTCATTATTATGAGCAGCCCCAGCCCCAGACCCAGCCCCAGCCCCAGCCCCAGCTCCAGCTCCAGCCCTGCTCTGGAGTCCAGAACAAGTTGGACGAGCGTCTGGCCTGCGACAGTTTGGGGCAGCTCTCGATTTGAAATTTAAACGATGCCACAACACAAAAGCGCGCGCGGAATTCCAAGAAACGGCCGCCCAGTCGTTAGGCTCTGCTCTGACCCTGCTGCTCCTCCTGCCCTGTCCCTGTTCGTCCTGCCTGCAAGTCATCCGAGTCCCCTCCTGACGCACATAAATCGCAACGCGGCTCCCATTTGATAGTCATTATTGGTCGCGAGGCGCGTGCAGCTGCCGCTTCAGGTTGCGGCTTTCAGAAATGCTCCTCTGGCTTTTTTTTTTGTTGTTGGTCTCGAAAGGATTCGTCTTAATGTTTCTTAAAGAACTCGCGTTCCATTCTCCAAAGATTAAGGGAATGAATAAAAATAACTCGAATCTAGCTACTGTCTCTGGACCAAGAGGCAGCACTGTCTCGTGCTGGTGGCCACTTGTTAACGCAAGGAGCAAACCGGACTGCCTACACACGACCAACATGCAACAAGGAACAGGCTGCTGCTGCTGCTGCAACACGAAGTAAGAAACCAGCTCGACGCTGATTTAAAACATCTGACAACAAAAGTAAAGCGCGAAATTGACGCAGGTTTCTCTCCTGCCCCCTGGACCACTTGTTGCAGTTGCAGGCTTTCTGCCGATGTTGCTGCTGCTTCTGGCTGGTTGCTGCTTGCTGCTTGCTGGTTGCGTGTGTTGAAAATTAATGCGCATTCCTTTGCAAAAAAAAGCCACAAAAAAAGAGGGGAAGAGAAACTGAGGCAGAGGCAATGAATGGGGCGCTGCACTAAAAAAAGGGTCTGCCACCAGATGCTGCAAGTTGCGACTGCTTTAATATGACGTCAGTCAGAGAAGAATTCCAATCAAAGTCTGCAATATATTGATGAATAGTTAAGCTCGCCAGCTGTTGCTCTCAAGATTTCCTTCTAAGCTTTTGCTGTCATTGACAACCGGCGGTGCAAGTGCCACATTGCAAACTGCCACAAGCTGGTTGCAGCTTTGACTATAATCAATCATTGATTGCCTGCAATCTGTTGCTGTTGCAGAGTGTTGCTGTTGCAGTGTGTTTCTGTTTCTCCAGCTGATGTGACAACAAACACCCACAATTTGCTGGCCAATAAACACCTTTTGCCTGTTAATGTGCCACATGTTGCTCTTGGCACTTGCTGCTGCTGCTGTAGCTGAGAATTGCAATCGTTGCATGTTTGTTTTCATTTGTTTGTTGATTTAATTTCAAGTGCCAAGAAGATGCTGCCTGACCCAGAGACAATCATTGCTCATGTTGCTGATTGCTGGTTGCTGATTGCTTGTTGCAAGTTGCTGGTTTGTTGGTTGCAACCTTAGGCAGATGTTGCCTCTGTTCATTATTCACCGTTTTCCGCCATTCAACCAAATATGGCCAATGATCTTGAGTTGTTTTTTATAAAAGTTGCTGCTGCTTCTACTGTTGCTGTTTCTTGGGCTATTGTTGCAACTTTTGTTGCTGTTTCTTCTGTTGTTGCAGCTGTTTGTCTGCACAATTAATTGCTTGTTTGTTTTTGACCAGAAATTGCTTGTTTCTGGCCAAAAGTTAATTTGATTAGCCACGGACAGAGACAGAGACAGAGACAGAGACAGAGACAGAGACGAGAGCTCCCTTTGTTGACTCATTTGGCGATCCATTCAGGTACTTTTGGCCAAGAGCGGCTATTAATCAAACGTGGCACACAAAAAAAAGGCCAAATTATCAAACATTAATTAATAGGAAATAAATTTCAAACATTTTGCCAGCTCGGAATTAATGAAAAAACATCACTCTGGGCTTTGTTAATGCCAAAAAATTCGAATCCAGTCGCAGTCCAGTCCGATTGTTGGATTATTTTTCCAGGTGTACCTGATGTACCTGGTGTACCTGATGTACCTGGTGTACCTGGTGTCTTACTTAGCTTAGTGGCTGTTTTATGTGTTTTGTGTTTGCTTGTCAGAAATTAGCATAAAACTGTTAGAAAAGACAGGGCGTGGCGCCCCAGCGTTGGTTTTTCAAGACAATTGAATTGAATAGCAGATGGGAGCAGAAAGAGATCTTGGTTCTACGATCTAAGATTCCATACCGCGAGAGTTCATTAAAGAAGGGTTAGCCAAAAGAGAGTCTTCCCCCTTTCCTTGTTCTCCATTAACAATTCTCCCGGACTCTTCTTGGCAGAGGCCATTAGCAGAGGCAGTTAACAGCTTGTAAAACACCAACACCTGCTACGAGTTCTCGTTCTGGCCATATACCTATTCCCATTGCTATTTCCAGGCTTCTTAGAGTTCAATAAAACCTGAGAGCCAGTTCATCATCATCTCCAGCTTCGTCTCCAGCCTCGTCTCCAGCTTTGTCTCCAGCCTCGTCTCCAGCCTCGTCTCCAGCCTCGTCTCCAGCCTCGTCTCCAGCTTCGTCTCCAGCTTCGTCTCCAGCTTCGTCTCCAGCTTCGTCTCCAGCTTCGTCTCCAGCCTCGTCTCTAGCTTCGTCTTGGCCATCATTTGAGGCATTAGTTGTTTGGCAGAAAAGGAGCAATAGAAGAATCACGACACGAAAGACAGTCTTCATAGGTAAGCTACAAGAATCTTAAAAAAAAACTAAGCTCTAAACAATATATAGATTCTTCTCTATTGTCCACTTGTTGAGGCTTCACTGTACGAATACGCTTTGGCGAAAGATGTGGCGAAAATTCTTCGGCAATGGAACCTGTTTCTCCGACCGTCTCGGCCAAGTAGCAGCTGAAATCTTCTTTTGAGCGCGACCGGAACCGGAGTCCAAAAACAAGATGCCAAGCCATGCCCCAGAAAGGGGGGAGCGGTGGGGGATGTACAGGAGCACATTCAGGGCCAGAAAAGGAGTCCAACTCGACTCGAAAGATGCCTTAAATTCTGAATAGAATCAAGAGGCAGGAATCCTGGAATCAGCTTCTGAAAGATCATTCTCCACGTTTTTTCTCTCAGTGTTTCTCCAGTTTTTTTCTGACTTTTTTTCGAGGGCTGGTTAAGCGCCAGGGCAGTGGCGCTGAAGGTGAAGAAACTCGCATGTAAACGAGTTCGAAATCTGCATTCCTCGAAACGGCCAACAGGATTTCTCTTGCAGAGCTCTGCAGGATTGGGCTCCCTCCCAAATATAATGATCATGATCATCATTGAGCTGGAATGGTTTATGCCCCACCTGTTTCTGTTTTCTGTTTTCTGTTTTCTGTAGCAAGAAATGCTGCCCCAACCTCTATGGTATATTGGCCCGGCGAATGCGTGGGCTTTGGAAAAGCGATTTGTAAGGTTTCGGGATGCCAGATGCCAGATGCCAGTTACCAGAATTCATAATCCAGAATCGAGAATCGAGAATCTAGAATTCAGGGTTTCTGTAACCAAAAGTTATGGGTGCGGAATCGAAGCCGAACGCCCACTGTAGCTCCAAATGCGTGGGCGCCTCTTCAAAAGTCAAGATTTCAGGGTTTCAGAGTCCCACAGAGTCCCACAGAGTCTCACAGAGTCTCACAGAGAGGATTTCAGGATTACTTACCTTTAAGGCTCTTTGTCACTCCGCGAGCTCCAGTCTCTTCTTCAGGCGATCCCAAGGCAATCCCAAGGCAATCCTAAAGATGCATTTCGTTCCTGCTGTGTCAACTGTGAAGAACAACAACAACGAGAAGAAACCATAAAATAGCAACAAAAAACGCATCAGGGGGCTAGGCTAGCAGGGGAGTCTGCAGTTCATAAATATTAGAAAATAGACGACACTTTTAATGAATTTCAAAATAATTGAGGCCTAAAGTGGCACGAAAAAAGCTCCGCGACAGGCAAATAAATGCGAAGCCTAAAAATAAACCAAAAAACTGGTCATCCAACCCGACACGACACGTGGGGCAGCCAGCATCTGGGGCAGCCAGGAAAGAATCCTCTCTAATGGAAAATTAAACTTATTTTTTCTAAATATTAAATATTCTTTCTATAAGAATTAAATTAGGATCCTTGTCCATTTAAAAAGACATTAAACGAAGAAATTCCTCAACACAGAGTGGCTAAAAATTATGCCAAAAAGATCATAAATAATAAATGGGGAAGCGATCCGATACTTTTAATTAATTTATGCGATTCTGTCGCTTCTTCTTGCCCCCAAAAACAGCCACCCACCCACGTGCCACACCCCCTACCACCTACCCGCTCATCCTCCGCCTTGTTGGACCAGTTGTTGGGCCATAATTTTCCTCGAATTTTTCTTGAAAAGTCGCCAAGTCGAACAGGGCCCCTGAACAACAACCAAAACGAGCGCCACCCCCCCAAAAAAAAAAAAAAACATTTATAAATATCTAGTTATTTCTCTGCGTGTATTAGTAAGCGACAGTTGTCATTTTTCATAAATATTTTCCAATTTTCGAAAGAAAACAAGGCGGAAAACGGGGTTCCATGGGAGGTCGTGTGTCAGCGAGATATATAGAAAGATCTGATGGGGAATATGCTTCTATAGCCGCTCTATAGCCTCCTCTGATTCTTCTTTAGATTCCCCTTTAAAATATTCATATTTTTACGACACTTATTCGTCATCAGATCGGGTTTTGGTTTAAATTCGAATCAAGAATCGATTCTGGCAACTAAAGTGATTCTTTTAGAACGTTTTTTATTGATTTTTTATCGCGTTTTTTTTTTAGTCGATTATTGGCTTTAAATTAATAATTTAATGACTTAATTAAGCAAGATTCTACGCAGTGTGAGACTTTCTAAAATATTATAGACTCTAGACTATCATATTTCAGGTTTTTGTTTAAGAAGCAACATGTTGCTGATGTTGCTGCCACATTTTTCGGTTGCAATGACTCATTCTGCTGCTGCTTTTGCAGTTTTGTCGGTCACTGTGTTAGAAATAGCAACCAACTGCAGTGGCAGCGAGTGACAGCGAAGCTCTTTCCATCTTCGACACCAACATCTTTTTTTGTTTGTATCTTTTTTTTTTGTATCTTTTTTTTGTTTGTATCTTTTCTCAAGAGTCAGGCGTGTGGGCGTGTGAAGCATGACGGGCATTCTCAAGGCGGCATCGCTCGTTCTCGTTCTCGTTCTCACAGATATGTGCAACTGCAACCTCTTACTTTTTTGTCATAATTAATGCCACATTGCTCCCGCCATGCAATTTCTCCCTCAAAGCTGGCTAACTTTTCCCTTTTTCTTCCCTTCCTTTTTTCCGTTTTCCCTGCAACTTTTTGTTGTTATTATTAGCAGCTGCCACCGCTGCTTGCCACTGCCACCGCCTCGAGACAGCGACATTTGAGCTAATTTTCCCGCTGCTCGCATTCCACGGGTGAAAGCCATCGACATCGCCAGCCACATCCACATCCACATCCACATCCACATCCACATCCACAGCAGGCACAGGCTAAGGCTTTGCCACATTTTACTGCCACACGCTCCATTCTGCCAAATGCAAAATCCAAAATGCAAAAAAAACGCTAAAAAAAAGCTTTACATATATAAAAAAAAATAACAAACCGAGATCGCCCCAAAGGCAATCCAAACAGGATGAAAGCTTGACTTGGAGGTCTCTCCAGATGCGAGATATGGTATACCCTGGAAGGTCTTTCTAGAAGCCTTTTTAGGTTTCTTTTTTTATAAATTTATTGAATATTTCTATAGATTTCATGGATTTTCAAAGATTTCCATAGATTTCCAAAGATTTTCATGGATTTCCAAAGATTTCCAAAGATTTCCAAAGATTTCCAAAGATTTCCATAGATTTCCAAAGATTTTCAAATATTTCCTTAGATTTCCATAGATTTCCGTAGATTTATAAAGATTTTCAAAGATTTCCATAGATTTTCATAGATTTCCATAGATTTCCAAAGATTTTCAAAGATTTCCTTAGATTTCCATAGATTTCCGTAGATTTCCATAGATTTCCATAGATTTTCAAAGATTTTCATAGATTTCTATATATATATTCTTAAATAATACTTTTCTATTCATTCTTAGATGAATTAGAACACAAAACCTTAGCCTGTTTTAAACTGATAAACTATACAAATAATTTATTAAATATTAAATATTTATTACAAATATTATAAATAAATCGAATCTGAATCTGGTTTAACAAATAATCCCATTTTCTGGCTAAATAAATAAAGGAAAATCGAATCTTATTCAAGACAAAAGATCGGTTTGTTTTTGAAACAAAGAAAAGCATCTTTTAAAGAGTCCAAATATCAATGACGAAAGCCCTTTGAAAAGGAGAAAATTTTTTTGGTGACGAAGGAGCCTTTAAGGATAAGGAATCCCGAATAACATTCCAAGGATTTCCATTTAAAAAGAAACTTTATAAAGCTTTAAGAAAACAAAACTCTGTAGATCCCCTATAAGTGAAAGGAAATAGCTCTCGAGGGTAATCAAATAGTCGAGAGACTCTCACAAAAGATTCTGACAAAAACATTGCAACAGTAAAGATTTTCAAGGATTTCAAGGTTAGAAAAAGGAAACAAAAAGAAAGAAGATCTTTAGATTCCCTTTAACTCTCCATAAATACCTTTCCAGGGTATCTAAATAGTCGAGAGACCTCGATCGATCATCGTTTTGCCTGATTTGAGGGGTAAGAGCCTTGGTTAGAGGGATTATCCAAGGGGGGATTGGATACTGGGGAGTGGAGACTTCAAACTGGAGACTTCAAACTGGAGACTACAAACTGGAGACTGGAACTGCGGAGTAAGGATGGAGTCCAGGAATATCGTTCAATTTCCGTTTTTTTAGCTTCTTTTTGTTGCATTTTTTTATAGCTTTTTTTAGCTTTTTTTGTTGCTTTTTTTTGTTGCTTTTTTTGTTGCTTTTTTTTAGCTTACTTTTAAGCTTTTTTTGTTGCATTTTTGGCTCATGGCGCAGCCTTCCTACCCCCTCGGGGACCCTCATTTGCATGCCTATTATAAATTTTTCAAATACTTGTCTCTCGATCTGCCCTCGTTGTTGTTGTAGTTGTTTCTTTTAGCCGCCTTTTTTTTTTTTTTGGCTCAGTTGTTGGGCCACCATGTTCAGTGATTGCTATCGTTGTCATTGTTGTTGCAGCAGCAGCAGCAGGCCGAATGCCGCATGCCGCATGCCTCTTACCGCTTGCCTCTTGGCTGTTGCCTTTTTCTTTGCAATTTATTTGATTTTCATTGCATTAAATTTTTGATGTTGTTGTTGTCTGTCTCACTGTCTTGCTATCTCACTCTTTGCTTTTGTTTTTTATTGTTTTTTTTTTTTTGTTGCAAGTTTTTTTTTTTTATTGTTTCTTTGGTGCGTTGCCATAATTTGTGTCTCGCTTCTCCCCGATTCTGATCTTGGAATTTCAATTTGCGTTTCGTTTCGTTTTTGTTTCTTTTTTTCTTTTCTTGGCTTTTGCGCAATTCTTCCCCCGCCCCCCAGAAGAGGGTCCCCCCTCCTGATTTTCACCTAACAAGCCTGTCGCGCCATTTATCATAAACATTCGTCAGCTGTCCCCGACCCCGACCCCCCTGGGGGGCCGAAATTCCTGGGCCTCTCCGACTCCATCATTAAGATATTTTCGTGTTTCTGGGGCTTTTCTTTCTCCATTCTTCGTTTTCCATTTTTGAATTCTACATTTTCCATTCTACATTCTTCATTCTACATTCTTCATTCTTTATTCTACATTCTTCATTCTCCATTCTTCATTCTTCATTCTTCATTCTTCGTTTTCCATTTTCCATTTCTATTTTCATGTCAACCAAGAGAACCGTCTGCCAGGCTGCCTGCCTGGCCAGAAGAAATGCCGGTCTCTGAGGTTACAAAACCATCGGGGCCTCACCCTCTTTTCTTGCCTCCCTGCTCTTGCCTCCCCCTTCTTGCCGCAAACTTTAAAAACTAAATTCAACATTTTTTAATAAAATCAATAGAAAAGCTAAAAATTTCGAGAGTTCAAACAAGTTTCTAGCCAGCCGGGTTAAAGCTTTTTAAAACCATTCGATGTGGGCGCCTTAATGGTCAGAGATTAGATTTCCCCGCATTCCCCGGGGTTTTCCTCTGGGTAAGCATCGCCTCTTTTCCTCCTCCCCTTTTCCGCCTTTTTTTTGTTTTTTTTTTTGGTAACTAATGAGCCTCTTTTGGCTCTTTTCTGCCCACACAAATGGCGCAAATTAATAAGAAATTCATCAACCGAAAAATATCAACCAAAAATTTTTAACCGAAAAATCGCAACTAATTTGGCAGAAAACAGGAAATGCAAAAAAAAAGAGGGGGGGACTCGCTTAAAGCCTAAAAAATATACAAATTTTATCTCTATTTTTTGCAAAAAAAACATAAAAATAAAAATAAAACTAAAACTAAAAGCCATCCCGAGACACACCTTGGGAATCCATCTCTTAAAATCTTTCCATTTTTTGTTTCAAAAAAAACGTCACAATTTTGTTGTTTTTATTGTTGTTGTTGCACTTAGGGAGCTGGCAGGCAGCCACAAAACTCCCACCTCCCACCTCCCACCTCCACCCCCCTCTGAGTCTTGGGTGGCATCCAAATTGGCCCACATTTGGTCTGTCTTTTTGAATTATTTTTTTTTCCAATTTTCATCTCTAGACATTTTTATTAAAAGGTGTGTGTTAGAGGTGTTAAAGGTGTGTGTGTGTGTTTTTTTTAAATATTTAATATTTAAGAAGCTATAAATAATCCTAGACATAATGGAGAATCTTTTCTAGAATTAATTCTTGGACACTTTTTTCTACTGAAAACCGGAAACAGTTTGTAATTCGAATTTTTTTTGGGCTTCAACTTCCCTTCTTGACTCTTTTTTTTTTTTTTTGTAGACTTTTTTAGACTCTTTTTAGTCACTTTTTTAGTCATTTTTTTAGTCACTTTTTTAGTCACTTTTTTAGTCACTTTTTAGACTGTTTTTTTTTAAACTAGTTTTTTTTTTACTCTGTTTTAGTCACTTTTTTTAGTTACTTTTTTTTTGACTCTTTTTAAGACTCTTTTTTAGTAACTTTTTTAGATTTTTTGTTGAGACATTTTTTCAGTCACTTTTTTAGACACTTTTTTAGTCATTTTTTTTGGTTCTTTTTCAGACACTTTTTTAGACTCTTTTTAGTCATTTTTTTAGTCACTTTTTAGACTCTTTTTTTAGACTAGTTTTTTTTTACTCTGTTTTAGTCACTTTTTTTAGTTACTTTTTTAGACACTTTTTTAGTTATTTTTTTAGTCACTTTTAAAGCAATTTTTTGAGACACTTTTTTGGGCCATTTCTAGTCAATTTTTTAGACACTTTTTTGGTTCTTTTTCAGACACTTTTTTAGACTCTCTTTTTTTAGTCACCTTCTTAGTCGCTTTTCCAGCTGACTTTTTAGTCACTTTTTTAGGCTCTTTTCTTAGTCATTTCTGCGACATTTTAATTTGCGTCACAATTTCGCTTTGTTCTTGTGTTTTTTTTTAGCTTTTTTTTGTATTTTTTTCTTATTTTTCGTAGTCTTTTTTTCGTATTCTTTTCGTATTTTTTTTTTGTATTTTTTCTTATTTTTTTTTTTTTAGTTTTTAGTAAGTAATTTAAAACGCGCGCCAAGTTCTTGGATTACCTGCGGGCAGTGCCAGACAATGGTCAACCCGCAGCCCATTGTTGCCCCGCGGCACAGTCCCCGTTCCGTCTCTGGGGGCGAGGTCCACACCCAGAACGGGGCTCCCTTAATATATTTATTAATTTGAATTATTTATGAATAATATTTCGGTGTCGGTGTCGGTGTCGGTGTCGGAAGAGAACATCAAAAATCGTGAATAAAATTACGAAAAAAAACGATGTTTTTTTGGATATAAAAATTTTAGGCATAAAATTAGGGGTCAGGGGTGTGGTTTTGCCAGCTCGCGTGCCACTAAAGTGTGAGGTATGGCAGCGACTAAACAAATACCCTAGAAAGTATAAAGAAGTTGCAAAGAAGCAACCTTTTGCTACCCTTTTTGTTGAAACTTTAAGCGAAAAGCAAAAACTCAAACCCACTCAAAACCCAAAACGTGCAGCGGTGTCGTCTTACAAATGGCAATATATATAGACAGATCGGTGTAGTATATACCATATATATATATATATATATATATATATATATTTTTGTGGCAGAGAGTGCATAAATTTGGCGAGTTTCAAGTTTTTGAGGCACTCCCCACGCCCCTTCTTGGCGACTGAAATCCAAGATTCTTTTGGCGGGGAATTTCTCGATTCTCCGATTCTCCAATTCTTCGATTCTTGATTCTCGATCCGAGTCCAAGTCGAACGTGCAACCGACACAAGACCCGAGATGCAAATTAATTATGCAATTAAGCACGTTGCAGCAACCTTCTTCCGCATTTTGTGGCACTTACCGCAATAAACATTCAACATTTATATAAAAAATATATGAAATTTTAATAAAAAAAAACATATTGGATATTAAAAGGAGATTGAACCTAGCAGAGAGATGAAGCTTTCTTGGTACAAGAGTCTTTCTTAACCAATCCTTACTGTCTCTTGCAACAATGTCATTGAATGGCCTAAAGAGAGCTCTATTTTAGCTTTTTTTCTGGCTATCTGGGACTATCGTGGGACTATCGTGGGAAATCGGGGGATGAAGAAATCGGAGAAGAATTCTTCATAAAATAAAGATTTCCTTCTCGACTCTCAACTCTTGCGTCTCGTCTCAAGATTTTCCCATGAAAAATGCAATTGATGCAGAAATTCAGACACGTAGGCGCAATGGGGCGTGGTTGCAACCACAAATAAATACAGAAAGACGCATTTTCTCTCAGTGTCTCGAGAGTCTTGCTTTTTTTTTATTGTCGTGCGACTGCTCTTTCGGTTTTATTAGATCATTTAATCTATTTTGGTGCGACGAGAAAAAAAAACAAAAAAAAAAAAGACAAAAAAAAAATTTGTAATTTAGATCAGACAGTGGCGGGGTTTTGGTTGCCTTTCGATCAAGGGGTTAGGGTTACCGTTATGGGCCTTTAATTAATTGGCATTTATTGTTTTTTTTGGCATTTAATTGAAAGAAAAAAAACGGAAGGCATGGAAGAGCCAGCCTAGTGGTGCGTGAAAATGGATCTCTAGATTCTAAAGTTTCTGGAAAAGAACATCAAAACATCAAAAAAGTTGCCCCAAATTGATTGATTGATTGATTGAATGATTGAATGATTGAATGATTGAACATGGTTGAAGATATTTGATTTGATGAATGATTGGAGTTTACTTTTCACATGAAATCCAATAAAAAGTCCAATTTAATTTCGGTTTTTATTTCTGTTTCGCTTATTTATTCGTCTCAGTACGCTGTCCGCCATACGTGTATACCTTCTCCTTCTCTAGGGTTTCTCAAGGGATCTCTCTCTCTTATCAGAGCCCCCGAATCAACCGACAACAAACTTTTCCTCACGTTCAAACAAAACCAAACAATCCAAACAGAAAAAGAACCGACAAAAAAAAAAAAGATATAGAATTTGAAGTACAAACAGAAATTCCCATTTTTTGGGGTTCATTGAATTCTCGAGATCTTTTTTTTAGGGAGCGGGGAGGCCTTGAGATTGTTATCAGGAAGGAGTCTCTCTCCACAAAGAAATCCTTTCGATATTTTATCATATTTTTTGGATAATTTGCATAAAAATTGAACACTTGGAGCTAATATTTGATAGGAAATCGAGATTAAAAAACGTTATCTTCTGTTTTTTGAACCAATATTGGCAGAAGCTTTCGTGTAAATATTTGAAAAATTTTATAATCAAAACCTTTTAATTTCCTAGAAATAAATTATGGAATTTTTTTTATTGGTGGAGTTTCTCTTCTTGAAGTCCGGAAATGTATTCCTTTTCGGAGACCTCCTCCTCCTGGATGCCCCATCCCTGGTTACCTCAAGATACCATACATCGTCTAGTTCCTACCGGCAAGGGTACCGGTAAGCGATGCCTTGGAATGCAGTTCGGGTTTCCAGGGAAAGAGAGTCTGGAGTCTGTCTCTGGAGTGGTTCGGGAAGAGGGAAGAGGGAAAGAAGGTAAAGGTACAGAGAGAGACAGAGACACAATCGATGAAAAGGTCTCTCGGCCAGCATCTTTTTCCTCTGGATCTTTGGTATGCGCTTCAAGGTGAACCCGAGGACAAGGAATAACAAAAGCTCCAACAAACAAACTCTACAAACCTCCACAAAACACTCCACAAAAAACTCTACAAAAAAACTCTACAAAAAAAAAACTCTACAAAAAAACTCAAACAAACGACTCTACAAAAAACTCCACAAAAACTCTACAAAAACAATATTCCAACAAAGAACTTCACAAAAAAACACTCTTATAAAAACTCTACAAAAAACTATAAAAATTTCCAACAAAAAACTCTACAAAAAAACTCCAACAAAAAACTCTACAAAAAAATCTACAAAAAAATCTACAAAAAAACTCTACAAAAAACTCCAACAAAAAAATTCTACAAAAAACTCTACAAAACAACTCCAGCAAAACACTTTACAAAAAACTCTACAAAATACTCCACAAAAACTCTACAAAATACTCGACAAAAACTCTACAAAAAAAATATTCCAACAAAGAACTCCACAAAAAAACACTCTTATAAAAACTCTACAAAAAACTATAAAAATCTCCAACAAAAAACTCTACAAAAAACTTTACAAAAAAAAAACTCCAAAGAAACAGAAAAATGACAAACGTGACTGCTCTGTATGTCTCTCTCTCTCTCTCTTTCTGTCCTTCTTATGCAAATGCGGATGCCACTGTACAGTGCTCGCTCCCTAAAAACACCTTGTCCAAGATAAACTCCCCTTTTAGGTATCTCTCTTTTAGGCAGTACCCACTGTAGCTCTGTAGCTCGGTAATAAAGCGGTTAAAAATGTAACTTTCGTCTCATTTTCACTTCTCCTCCCGGTTCTCCTTTTACCTTTTACCAGGTAGCCAGGTAGCTCTACGTCCCCCAACTCCCACCCCCACCCCACTCCTCTTTTACAGCAGCCTTGTCCCGCGTAGGCGTCGCTGTTGCTGTTGCTATCTCTTTTGTCTAGTTAGCCCCCTCTCTTTCGTCTGGCGTCTGGTTATGAATGAAATCCGTTTAAGCCCCAACCGCTAGCGGCTTACCTCGAAGTCGCAGCTCTTCCTCGGTTTTCTCCCCTTCCATGGCTCTTTCCTCGGGTCTTCCCCCTTCCTCATTCCTTTCCACCTTTTCCAGTCTAACCGATTTTCCGATTTCCATGAATGAACGTGCACGAGGAGGAGCGTGGAGAAAGATTTTTGTGGCGAGGCTGGCAGCTGGCTGGCTGGCTGGCTGGCTTTGCGGTTCATTGATCATTGCAGATGGCAACCCTGCCACCCGTCTCCCCACGGGTAGCTTAACCACCCACTCATAGCACACCCACTCTTACCACCCACTCCCACCTCACCCCCTTCCCCTTCGTTTCCCCGTTCTCCCGTTCCGTTTGAGCGAGCAAATTGATCCGCCAATTAAGGAAAGGTTGCACACAAAAAATTAGATCATTTCCAAGTTAACTGCCACAAATACTTGCCACAAATAATTACCCTTTAATTGCTATACTACTTTTCTCGCAGTGTAACAGGGAAAGGGACTGGCAGACGGTGATCGATGTCTTTGGAGACCTTCTGCTTTCAAAACGGGTGCAAAAGGTTAAGCCAGACGCGAGTGTGTGCTTCAACCGTTACAGTTACAGTTACAGTTACAGTTACAGTTCAAGATTTTCGCCAACCGGCACACCGCTCTTCTTAGTATCTGCCCCTTGGATGCTGCCCCTTCGGGATGCCTTGCCCCACGGCGTTTGGTCTTTTGCTAATCACTTCTCTAAACCGGTGCAAGACTTTCAAAAAAAAAAAAAATCAAATGAAAGCAAGAAAATCGAGAAAGAAAGAGGAGAAAATACTCGCCAATTGATGCCACATTTTGATACCCTGTAAGAAAATACCAAAAGTATCTTCTCGGTTGGAGGAGGTAGAGGTTAGGTATAGGTTAGGGAAAGGTTCCTTTAGAGGTTCCTTCTGGCTGTTCTAGGCATCCATCTAGTCTGGCTTACTAAAAAAATACTACAAGATACTAAAAAAAATACTATAAGATACTAAAAGGTACTATAGAATACTATATAATACTGTATTATACTAAAAGATACTTTAAGAATACTATGAGAGTACTACAAGATACTAACAGATACAAAAATATACTAAAAGAAACTATAAGAATACTATATAATACTAATACTAATAATACTATAAAAAATATCATAGAAATAGGTGGAAAGAGAGAGAGCTAGGGAGCTCTACTGAAGGACAAAGACTGTTTCTAACTACATTTTAGGCTTCTTAGACATCTTAGGCAGATCTGGTTTACTAAAAAATACCAAAAGAATGATATAATAATACCAAAATATAATAGAAATAGGACTACTGTCCCTAACTACTTTCTAGTCAGTACTAGGTATCAAAAACTAGGTTTTAACTATTTTTTTTGAGATCTTTTCTACTAAGAAATACCAAGAAATACCAAAAGTTTGACGTGGTATTACCAAGAGGAAAGGTTTAGGAGTAGAACAGCCAGGATCCTAAAGTCCCTAACTACATCCTAGACATCCTAGGTATCCAAAAGACTAAATACCTTCCCAGATAGATGGTTTTAATCCTTTTTTGAGATGTATTTAACCAAAAAATACCAAAATTATAATGTGGTATTACCAAGAGACTATAGCATGATGGTTAGAAGAGAGGTTAGAAGGAAGCTTCCACCTTGAAGGAGAGTTTCTACCGTCTCTAACGCTTCCTAGGATATCCCCAAGTCTATATACCTTCCCCCGACCAACAGTTTTTTTCGAGTTTTTGTCGAGATCTGGCTTATCATGAACGCTGATCTATGACTCGACTTGGCCTGCGAATGAAGCTTTGGATCTCGGAATGAAACGTTCGCGTTTTGCGTTTTGCGTTCACCGCAGTTGTGGCTTCGAACTCATTTTCTAATTGCCCGACGGTGGCCTAGGAATGTCTGTCTGTCTGTCTGTCTGTCTATTCATTCGCGGTCTGTAGCCCCTGCCCCTCCACTCTCTATAGCCTCACTCTGGTATTTTTTTTTTTCCTGTTTCCACGCAGGTTTAATTACCACAAAAAGGGGAGGAACGGGAGGGACGGTTCGGAGGTTCGAATCGGAATTGGAATCTCAGATCTCGATTCTCAGAGCTCGGTTCTTAGCTTTAAACAGCTTTTGCATCCTAGAAAGAGAAATACCGATCGTCTGGTATTTTAATTGAGTTCACAAAATGTTCGAGAACCTCGAGAACCTCGGGATTCCCAGCGGGCGATCCCTCCCAACGCTGACAGCTACGTGCTGGGCGTCCCGGTTGACCCCTAAGGGGGCATCCATCCAACCCCTCGTTCGCTTAGTTAGTTCGATTATTCAATATTTTTTTTGTTTTTTTCACAGAGAGCTTGATGGGAAATGAATACATCATCGGCGCCCCGGGGGAGGAGCTCTAATTAAAACAGAGAAAAACAGGTGTGTGTGTGTGTGTCTGGGAAAGATTCAAGACATTCTAATCCATCAAAAGTTTTATCTTTCTATAACTTTTCTTCTTCTTTCTCTATTTCTTATCAAATGGAAATCAGAGAACGTCATAAGCCTTAAGTGGCCACTTTTGGAGACTTTTTTTTCACAATTCATTCACGGATTTCTATTCTCTTTCAAAGCGAAGCGATTCCCGACATCCGCAGAACATCCGCAGACGGAGTTCCTCAATCGGAAAGATAGGAGGAGGAGGAGGAGGAGGAGAAGGAGGACTACCTGGCCATTGTCTGGGCCTCCTCTCTACCTGTGTCAATGTCAGACTTGAGCGCTAAATTGTCGCTTATTAAATGTCTCTCGTCCCGGCGACGGGCCACTTTATCAAAAAAAATAACACAGAGAGGATGAGGGGTGGAGAGGGAGATGAGGTGAGATAAAGCCATAGAAAGAGGAGGAGAAGGAGGAGTCGTGGAAGAGGAACCAAAATTCCACGTAACCAAGCGTGTCCGTCGCTTGTCGAAAAATTATGACTTGTTTTTGTGGATCGGAGTGCAAATAGCCAACTTCCTGTCTCTCTCTCCTGTCTCTGTCTGTCTCGCCAGCCATCTCTTTCTCTTTCTTGGCGGCATCGTCGCGCAGACGCAAAGCGCTCTGATTGCTGTCGCCGTCGCCGTCGCCGTCGCCGTCGCCGTCGCCGTCGCTGTTGTCACTCTTGTCGCTCGCTCGCTGCGCCTGTTGTGTTGTCGTCATCGTCACGGCCCGCCGATGTCTCCGCTTGATAAGCGACCTCAGCGGGGTACATTTATTTAGGTACTACTGTGCCCGCGCCACGCCTCCACCCCTCTAGAGTCTCATCCAAAACGCCCACTCTTCTGATTCTGATTCTGCTTCTGTTTCTGTTTCCTTCTCTGTCTCTCTGGCTTTGAGATGGTTTCGATACAGTTTTGGAGACAATCCAGGAATGCTTTCAAAATATTAATTAGAAAGTGTAGAGAATCCTTCTTAAAAAACGGGATATGCGTGGAGAATGGAAATTTTGACCCTTCGAAAGCCTCTATCTTGGTCACTTTTTATCGGATTCTCAAGCGGAGTATCTCAAACGATTTCTGGATGAATTCTCTATAAATCTACATTAAAAGCTAAAAACGACAAAATTTTTCACATTTTTCCAAATTTTTGTGATGTAACCCCTTAAAAAATTGGAAAATCGAAAAAAGTGACATTTGGGCCCATTTGAAGGCTATATCTTGGTCAATTTTTATCGGATTCTCAAGCGGAATATCTCAAACGATTTCTGGATGAATTCTCTATACATCTCCATCAAAATTAGAAATATTTTTTCCGACTCGATTTTTTTCAAATTTTTCTGATGGAACCCCTTAAAAAATGTCAAAAATCAAAAAAATTAACTTTTTGCCCTTTTCGAAGGCCATATCTGTGGCATTTTTCATCCGATTTTTGAACAAAGTATAGATTTGGAATCTTTGAACGATTTTCTATAAATCTGCATTAAAATCCTAGACAAAAATATTTTTTCGATTTTTTTCAAAATTTTCAGGACCCCCTTGAAAAATTGGAAAAATCGAGTAGAGTGAAATTTGGGCCCGTTTGGAAAGCTATATCTTGGTCAATAATGATCCGATCCTTAAGCGGATTAATTCTTTATAAATCTCTATTAAAAGTAGAAATATTATCGAGGATCCTACAAACCTGAACCCTTCCTGAACCCATTTCTTCGCCAATCCTAAGATCGATTCTAAATCAGTTAATTTCCAAAAGATTTCCTGCTTTTTTTTTTGCTTCTTTCTTCGATATCTTTGGAATGATAAGATCCGCAGATCTGCCTCTCTAACCCCTGCCTCCTTCTAAGAACCATTAGAACCCCGCCATTAGCCCGCCATCTCCTTGTGGCATCTTCAAAGATGTGGGCGTGTCTGTGGCTCAAATTGCTGAGAACCCAAGAACATATGCGATCACATTACGCGGGTACTTCTGGTAATGCGCTTCCGTTCTGCGTCGGTGTCTTCTGGAGAATGGAGAATGGAGAAGCGTCTTTCCTAACCATCATTTGTCTTTTTTTTTTTTTCTTCTTTTCTTCTCAAAAAAGGGGAAAGCTAATTTAGCAATGATGCAAAGGCGCCGCTCGAAAAAGAGTTAAGACGAATCGGAATTCGGCCTGCAATTACACTTCCGCCGAGGGAAGATTTTATAAAAAAAAAAACAAACACAGAGAAAAATATATACAAAAAATATATATATATATTTATAAAAAAAAAAAAACGGAAAGCAACCCCAACTCCGAAAGATTTCTCATTCATGTCGGTCTCGGCGTCTCAGGCTCATTCACAAGATCTTCGAGTCGAGTCGGAGACGAGTTCAAGCATTCATTCATTCATTCATTCACGTTGATTGCCACCTTTGGAGTTCCCTGCCCCTGCCCCTTTCCCTGCCCCTGCCACTGCCCTTGCCCCTTGTGTTTCTCCTGCCCCACGGCAGCCTCTTGTGCTCCAATGATTAGTCGGTGCTAATGAACAGGCGGCGGCTACCTAGCAAAAAAAAAAAAAAGAAACTTAAAAAAAACCCGAAAAAAAAAATCACCGAAAAAAGAGCGAGAAAAAGCGATAAAAAAGCGAAACAAAGCTGCACGAAACGAAGCTCTGCGGCAAACAAACAGAAATCAAATCCAATTTATGTTTTCAACATTAATCATAATTTCCGAGAGAGCATGCGGCATGGCGTGGCATGGCGTGAAATACATTTTTTATGCGCCTTTTTTACGGAATTCCGAATCGGAATCGGAATCGGATTCAGAATTAAAAAAAAACACACACACACACACAAAAAAGGTGTCGGTGTCAATGTCGATGCATTCGCGGGATTCTGTTTTTCTCATTATTAGATATAGAAAAAGATATAGCAAGATCTGGATATATAATTTGGGGAAACTAGATCACTAGATCGGGCTTAATGGAGTGCGAAAATCGATTTTGGCCATGAAATATGTAGAAAAATGCAGTCTGGAGACTTGTGGAGATTTATTGCTGTCCCTTCCTGTCTCTTTCTGTGATTCTCAAACCAATTATAAGAAAGAAAAAAAAAAAGATAATAAAACGATTTATTGCCAAGCGACTAAAAAAAAAACAAATAAAAAAAAAAAAAAGGATCGGATCCTGAGGAGAACCTGTTTCAGATCGGTAGCTAGAGATCGGATCATCTAGGCCAAGAGGGAGTCAGAGGATGGGGCAGTGGCCTAGGTGGGGTCCTGACAAAGAGGGAGAGACAGGAGAGGGAGACAACCTTCTCCAGACCACTTGAAAAGCAATTTTTTTGAAATTTATTTTCCATTTATCGCTTTATTTATTTTTTACCTTCTTTTAGTGTGTGGCCCAAAGCCACCGCACCCCGCACCCCGTACCGTCTCCACCTAACTGGTCTGGTCTATCTGCTTATGCGATTAGAGTGCAGCCAAGGAGCTAAGCAAGATGACGCTGTGGATGTGGGACAAGAATGGATATTGGATTGGAAATGGGAATGGGAAAGGGAATGAGAACGATGATGATGCTGCTGCTCTCTCTCTGGTGTGTTTATTTTTGTTTGGACCCGGAGACCCTTTTTGTTTGTCTGCCTTTCGATGAAGAGGAGCGAGGCAGCGAGGCAGCGAAGGAACCGACCCGTCCGTGTCTCAATGGGCCACAATCGAAAGTAATAATGAAATCCCATCAAGAACGAGACAAAGGTTCCTCTACCTCCGACTCTTCCATTCTCAGGGCCATTCTCATTCTGATGCTCATCCCTATTCTCTGTTGGCCTGCAGAGTGAGACGACGACACTTGCCTTGATTTTTATTGTTGGGCTTTTCCCCCGGCTTTGATTTATTGTTAGCGGGAAAATGGGAATGGGAATGGCAATGGTTCTCTTATATGGTACCACCTCTCCCTCTTGCGACCATCGCCAGGCCAGGTTCCTGGCCAGACAGGAACAACAACAATGGGTATCCCTCTCTCGCCCGGTGATCCTCTCCCAGGTAATCTTGTTCTGCAGCAGCTGCCTGTTGCATTCCGCTCTCTCACCTTTTGCCAAAGCCAAAGCAAGAATGTGCGTGACTCTTTTGGCCAACACTACAGGTGAGCCTCTATACCAAGTACAATGTAACAACAAATATGTAATAAAGAAGAGTCTTAACTAAAACTAAACCAAAGTTATCCAATTAAAACCCTATTAATTTTATCACCTGAATGATCTCATCTTAGGAGGCTCTACTGTTGCTGAGCATCCTCCACCTCCGAATCTCTCCTTCTCCCTCTGGTTTCTATTCTGGTGCCGTAGACAGTTCATTAATGTTATCAGCAAGCGAAAAAAGGGGGAATGAAGGATGGTCTCCACAACACATTTCCCCAACTCCCCATCCATGTCTCCACCTATGTATGTCCATCTCCTTCCCCCCACCTGGGCATGATCGACGGGTTTGTGTCTGTGCTAAATTTGATGTGCAACACTTGTTGTTGTTGTTGCTGCTGCTGACACATAAAGTAACGGCAATTGGCCAGCGGCCAGCGGCCATCGGTAGCCACTGGTGGCCAAAAAAGGACATAACCACATGGCCATCGAGCCATCGAGCCATCGAGCCATCGGACAAAACTTGTCAACTGGAATCGATCGATATGGCAGTCGGATGGACGGGGTAGATCTATGGACATTTATGGTCGGCGGTGACCAGATGAACTACTTTCGAGCCACTAGCCGTTTACCGTTAACTAGACTCACCTGTGCAACAAATGGGAGGCAGCAGCAGCAGATGCAGCAACAATCACTGCGATTTATCAAAGGGCCTGCCCCTCCGATCGATGGAATCCTCCTCCGTGTCTCTTCGGCTCTCTTTGGCTGGAGCTTTCCCTTCGAACGAACGGTAAATATTTTGATTAGATTTCGATCACTTTAACGCGACATTCTTGCGATTTTTCCCATCAAGAAATCAAACGAACAGGCAGTAAAAAATAAATCCGAAACAAAACAAAAAGCGTCCAAATAGTCACTGAAGGAAAGGCAAACCAAATAAAATAAACCTATTAAAATTTTATGGCATTTTCAAAGCCTTCCTCCCAACATCCGAACACACCAACCAAGGGAGATTGGCATCGTTGGGTTTTGGTTTAAATTCAATTTCTGCCTCTTAGTCACATCCGCTTGCCTGTCGGCCAATATGCGATATTCGATACGCGATCTGCGATCTGCGATTTTCGGTTTTTTCTTTTTTGTTTTTTTTTGGATTTTTGGGGAGCAACTATATATTCCCTTTTGCTCGATTTTGGGTCAACTTGAAAATTATTGATGTGCCGCCGAGCATAATTTATTGTTATTAGGTGTTTGGATTTATTTTAGTTTTGTTTTTTTTTTTAGGGAACCCGCGCCGGTTGCCGTTTTAAAAATAAAAACAAACTTGGCACACGCACTTTTCTCGCATTTCGAGCATATTTTCATGCGACACAAAAACAAAAAGGTTTTCAAATCACTTTCAACTCACTTTTGGTATAAAATGGCAAGCCACCGAAAAAAAAATGCGTAAAGAATGGTAGCAATTAGCACGGGAAGAGCGCCAAAACAGTTAGTTGATTTCCACTGACAGGTGTTCAAAAACACATCATCCGCTCGCACGTCTGTATCACTCGACGGTCCGCAATGAACTGAACTGAGTCTCCGGACCACCGTGCTGCTGCAGTCCAGCCGCGCCGAAGAGGGCCGAGCCCCAACCGAACGACACGCTGGGCGAATTGCCGACGCACCTGGGTAAAATTTGTAAAGGTAAAGAGACACAGTGACATAATGAAGGGACTTACTTATATAGGAGATTTGTAAAATTGTATTTTAATTAATATATGGATAGGCAATAAGTTTTAATCTATATATACGATATATTCTGAATTTAAAGCTTTTCCGATGTGGAGCCCACTGTACGTTGGATCCCAAATCGGATGTAATGCAGTGCAAGAGAGCAGAGAGCTTCGGAAGCTGAGTGCGCATTGTGCTCCCCATTGCACTTCGTGGGTCGTGTCGGCCCCACGCTCTCTCCCCACAAAAACACTCTCTGTCCCGTGCCAAGGGCTTGCTTAACAGTTACTTTGTTTTACATTAGTTTTCATTTGATAAGCAATTCCCACGCTCTCCCCAAGCTCCCCAAAGTCTCCAAAACTCACCTTATTACAGTATTAATTCCAAATAAAAGACACGTGCCAAACCCAAAAATGTTGTTGATTTCCATATATTTTCTGCTTGCTTTTTGCTTTTTATCCACTCAACAGTTTTCGTTCCTTCACAATAGTTGCATTTTATATCAATATCAATATCAATTTAATATTTTATCAATAACGTAGTATGTGTTCTTGTTTGTTTGTTTGTCTGTGTTCCAATTTCGTTTTCAATTATTTTACACTGGGTTTTCACAAAAAAAAAATATAATAATAGTCGTAGTAATAGTTAAAAGCTAGAACTAAAATTATAATTAAAATGCCTTTACTATTGAGCATTGATTGCTGTTTTTGTTGGTGTTTCCTCTTGTTGTTTCTGTTCTCTGTTGTTGTGGCTGCAGTTGTTGTTGTTGTTGTTGTTGTTGGCTAGTATGCGTTTTTGTTGTTGGTTTTTTTTTTCGAGTTAGTTTAGTTAGTTCTTAGGATTCTAGACTTTATTTGCATTATTGTTACGGTTTCGTTTCACTTCTGCATGGCTTTTGTTCTTCTTTTTGTTTCATTTGGTTGTCGGTTTTTTGTTAAAAATTAACAGTAAAAAGTAAAAAGTAAAAAGTTAACCGTAAAAAGTAAAAGTTTTCGGATATTTCTTGCTACAATCTTTAACTTGGCCTTAAGGATCGAAGAAGCAATTGAAGTAGAAGTGATCGCTTGTCACATGTTTTTTTTTTGTTTGCATATTAATTTTATGCCATATAATGTTCAATGTTTTTGTTGTTTTTGGGCTTGCTTATCCGTATATTTTGTATATATAAAAATGGTATCTTTTTTTTGGGTTTTGTGTGTTTTTTTAGTGTAATTGTTAATTAATTAAAAAGCTAATTTCGATTGCTGGTGTGTCCTCAGACGACTGGCGGTTCGGTTCCTTCCAGGGACCCGTCGTCACTAAATAAACAAAAGAAATTAAAAACAAAATAAATTTAAATAAATAAAGTAGAAAAAAACAATAAATAAATAATGTTTAAAGAACAAAAAATCACAACTTTCTGAAGGGGGAACTTTGTTTGCCAGTGTTGATTAACAAAAAAAAAGAATCTGCCAGTGTTGGTTAAAAGCCCTGCTAACCTGCTATTTCAGACTTTGTCTCAACTCGAAGAGCTTTGATATTTCCATTGATCGATAATACGTATTTTTTTGTATAAAAAACAAACGAATTAAATACTTATATATATATAGGGATTTCGTATAAACGTTTTTATAATCATTTTGATGCGTAAGGATACTGTAGGTCGAGTGCTGTGGGTTTCAGGACTTTAATTTTTGTTTACAGATTTACAGATTTAGCTAGAAAAAAATGTTTGCTTAGGTGAGATCGGTTAACAAATCATTTACCTTACAGTCCTGAAACGCACTGCACTCCCTTATAGGATATACAATATTAATTCATATTCTTTAATACATATAATATATTTTTTTAATATATATATATTTTTGTTTGTTTCCGATAAAGCATTTTAAGATTCGACTACAATGAGCTAGGGCTTCAGTATCGCAGGATTAGTGTCAGTGAGTGGGGATGTAAGGATAAGGAGGATATGTCTATCTATGCACGATTTATCTAACTATATATCAATAGTTATTGTTGATGTTATCAGACGAATGTCATCGGGTAGCTTTTGAGTTTTGTGTCCTGAGCTTGACTTCGAAACGTGAACAAACCAACTGGAAATGGCTAAGACTAGGTATATAGTAAGATCTGTAACAATACGTTCGATTCGGTGCTATCTAATTGACTATACGACGACGACGAAAAAAAAAACACGCTCTTAGAATCCTAAGATCCTTTAGGATCAGGCTTAATAGTTAATCCGATTATCTATATATTCTGCGGCTCTAACTATACTTTGTATATTATAACATTATATTTTGCAATGATATGGCACGATTATTCCAATTGTAACACTCCCAATGGCATACGACTAGGTTTAGGTATATTCTGAATTTGGTTTCTGCAGCAATGACACTTTTTAAATCAACTTGATATGGATAGAGTGGAAGCTTATAGCTTTTCAATTGATAATGCATCCAAATAATACAACCGATACTTTGACAACGAAAATCTGAGAGCTATAGTATAGGAAATGAAGTTCTGGTTGCGAAACCTCAAAACTTCTGGCTCTAAAAGGTGTCAAAGCCGTTTAAAAGGGGGCTAATCGATTAGGATTTGGATAGGATTGAAGCCTATACAAAAAAACTGAATCCCGCTGTGAGCTGGATGGGAAACAGCTTAGCTGGGAGCCGGAAGCAAGCACAGGGATATGGATAGCCCAAGGGACAGGGATAACACGGATCTATAGGCGGGACTGGTGGAGAACTCGCCAAGGTTGGGACGCGGATAGAAGATATGCACCGGAGGCGGTTGATCCAGCTCGTCAAAGAAACCGAGATCTGAATCCTTTCCCAGTTCCTGGTACACCAAACTAGAGGCGTTCCACAAACTTTATCCAGACGGGCAGCAGTTTAAGGGAATCGTTATGGATGATATTTAAAGAATGGTTAAAAAGATGGTACTTACATGGGACAGGTGTTGACGTTGACCCCATTGATGGCAGAAGGACCCAGGTTTATCTGGCCCGAGGCATCGCCCTCGACAACCACAATGCAACCGTTGAAGTTGTGCGTGTAGCGGCTGCCCGTGAATTGTGCAATATCCGGAATGCCACCTAAGAATTCAATCAAATTTACATAAAAAGCTCCACAAATAAGCGAAAGGTACTCACCGATGAAGACATGACCCGGCAGGTGCATCTCCTTCTTAAGGGTCGGTCGCGTCTCGCCAGAATGCAGGATGCGATCGACCTCCAGGATGGCCGTGTTCTCACTTCGCTTCACAATCACAATGTGGCGGTTGCCGTTGTCCACGCGGGTCTCGCTGTTGCGGATCACCGCCTCCTCGCCGTCGAGGCGCAGCGAGTACTCCACATAGCCATCGACCACGGCCAGGGCTATGAAGTCCTGGCCAGTATACTCCTCGCCGGCCTTCTGGCCCCACCAAAGGAGTAGGCCGTTGGGCTGATTGGTGGTGAAAACGACCACGGCGGAGGTGAACTGCTGCTCCAGATCGTCGTTGAACTGATTCCGGTTGATTTCCAGGTAGCCATTGCCGCGGAACGAGGCATTAAAACCAATTTCGATATCTGCAAAAACTTTGTTTAGTTTGGACACTTCTTACAATGTTAAGAAAGCTTACGTTCTTGGCAGTGTTTGCCGCTGAAGCCCACCAGGCAGGAGCAGACAGCCTGGTCGTCCTGTTCGCTGCAGCTGCCGCCGTTCTCGCAGGGATCGTTGGCACAGGGAGCCATGGCATAGGGCTCCAATTCGGCTCCACTTCCGCTACCGGAAGCAGTCTCTGCCGGCGACGGTGGCGGTGGCACCGGCAAGTCATCTGTATCTTCGCCAATCTCATTCAGCTCGCCACAGTTCTGGATATTTGCCGCGTCTGTGATGTCCGCCAGAAGTTTCACGGTCCTCGTCGACTCGTACAGCCTCGAAATGCATCCATCGAAGCCGTCTGTGATGTTCACATCCCGGTTGATCTTCACCGTGGCCCGATCGTAGCCACCCACGAAGAGCGGCGTCTTCAGCGACAGGGTGCGAGCCACGCCTGGAGCCTTGGCCTTGCGTTGCGGTGCATCGCCCACCCGCAGGATGCTCTCACCCTGCCGGCGCAGCACCTCGATGCGAGTCCAGCGGTGCAGTGG
Organism: Drosophila vallismaia; assembly: GCA_035047325.1. Classification (NCBI taxonomy): domain Eukaryota; kingdom Metazoa; phylum Arthropoda; class Insecta; order Diptera; family Drosophilidae; genus Drosophila; species Drosophila vallismaia. The sequence goes on along the minus strand of JAWNPU010000025.1, from coordinate 3,700,039 downwards.
CAGTGGCTCCACCGAACGCACCACCACCGGTTCCAGGCGGGCGGCCGTATTGATGAGGAGCTCCACATGGCCGCCGCGCAGCACCAGAGCCAGGTAATCGCCGCTGGGCAGGCGCGACTCTGCCGCATACAAGATCACAGAGTCGCGGAGGCTGGAGGGACGCACGGACAGGGTAACGTTCACCCGGGTAACTCGAGGAGTTCTGGAGGGAAGAGAGAAGAGAATCTTTAGTAAGAGCCCAAAAAAGTATACTATAGTTTTTGAAACTCACCCATAGGCCGCGTAGCTGTTCTTCTTAAAGTTGAGGCTCTGCTCGTTCAGGTGCTCGATGTACTGGCAACGGTCTCCGGTTCGGTTGAGGGGACAAAGGCACTCCATGTCCAGCTCTGTGTTCTCGCAGCGTCCAGTGCCGCAGACTCCCGGCGTGCACTGAGTGCCCTCGACGGTGCAGTCTCTGCCTGTCCAGCCCGGCTGGCAGACACAGGTGTAGGCTTGCTCCGATTGGCTCTCCAGGCAAACGCCTCCGTTGGAGCACGGTCTTTGGGCGCAGGGACGGCAGTCGGAGATGCCCTCCTTGAACTTGGCCTCGCGCATCAGCTCCACGGTGCGTCCCTGCAGGGTCAGCCGGCTGATGCAGCCGACGAATCCGGTTTGCTGGGTCACAGCATCGGCGGGCAGAAGCTCCCAGTTGGGCACTCCGCCCAGGTACAAGTCCTCGATCAGTTCCAGTTGTGGGGTCTGCGACAGTGTGGGGAAGGCCACCGGATGCTGCTCGTCCACCTGGATGTAGCCGTCCCGTCTAGAGCGATGCACGCGCACTGTGTGCCACTCGTTGAGGGCCAGAGGCTCCTCCGCTCGCACCAGCAGCGGCTTGCCTCCGAAATCAAAGCGGAACTCCGCATAGCGATCCTTCAGTGAGAGGGCAATATAGTCGCCACTGCCGCGGGTCTGGCCGTTGAACAGGAGCAGGCCATCGCCCGACTCCGGCCGGAAGGTCAGCTCAAAGTTAAACTTGAAGGCAGAGTCTGGGAGCGTGGGGAAGCTCATGTAGCTGCGCGGCTCCTGGCGGAACTGGGGAATGGCGCCGGTAACCACCAGGATGCTGGGGAAGTCGGCGGTCTCGCCATCGCGATAGGAAGCCGTGCATATGTAGGTTCCGGCATCGTTGGCCTGAACGCCATCCAGGGAGAGTTTGTTCTGCCATTTCGAGAACGAGATTAGTAGCTTCCTTGAATGAATCAAAACTCCAGGCTTACCTCGGTGAGACTACGTCCGGTTTGAAGTTGTCCGTACTGGCGTGACCAGCGGTAGGTGGGTTGTCGGCTCTCGTCCGCTCCGCACTGCAGGTGCGCGTCTCCGCCGACGGGGGCGTGTACGATCTTGGAGCTCTTGAGCTCGTGGGGCTGATCCTCCACGTTCAGCTCGTAGCTGGTGGTGTACAGTTCGCCCTCGTCCGTGCGGCACTTGCACACGTACCGTCCAGCATCGGTCGGGTTGACGTCGTTGAACACCAGCAGGTTGCCCACTTGCTGAAAGGATCATAAAAAATCCCAGATTAATAAAGAGCTAGGATCAGGCGTTCAAGAGCAAGACTTACCCTCACGTTGGGACTAAGCGGAGCTCCATCGGCCCTCTCCCAGACTACATCCGTGTAGGTGTTCTCCGTGGAGGAGCACTCAACCTCGGTGGACTCGCCGGCGTGCAGATTCCGGGATTGCTGGTCCAGTTTCAGGCGGTATTCCCTGGTCGGTGTCCTGGTCGTCGACGGCGGCAGATAGGTGGGGATGTACTGGGACGGCGGTGGCTCCGCAGGACTTCCAGCTGGAATCACCCGGAACCATCGGATGCCATCGGGGTAGCATCCGGTGCAACCACCAGGACACACACAGGACACAAGGCGACAAGGCGACAAGGACGAAGGATCGGATGTTCGGATGGTCGGCGGTAACGTTCACAATTGAGCGACAATTCACAAGTGCAAGGTGCATGTGTGTGTGTGTGTGTGTGTTTTGTGTGTGAGAGTGTGTGTGTGTGTAGGCGTGTGGGCGGGGCAGTGTATATATTTGTGTGTGTGTGTTTGTATGGAGTCATGGTAATGGGAATAAGATAGTAAAAAATACACAGAGAGAGAAAAACAGTTAGCAAAATTACAGTCAAAAATGGAGAATCAAACAGAAAGAAGGCAATACTTATCGAACTTATCGAATGTTTATCGTAATCGTTCGAATTTCGATAAACTATTATTTAAAATTACTCAAATCATTCGTAATTATTCGATTCATATTGCCCTTGGTCTTGTTTTAGTTTGTTTTGTTTTAGAATTTTGGGTTCCTAGTTAGACAATACATATAAGATAAGATATACGATGTACACAGAGAGAAACAGATAAAGACAGAGGGATTCTAAGTGTGTTTTTTATCTCGTTTCTTTTTTTTTTTTCAAAGGTGAGGTGGACTCTACTTTATGGAGCTACATTTACTCAATACTGGAATACTACGGATCGAATCACACAGAATACGTATATATGTGAGGTTACGAATGGGTTTCTGATCTTTTCATATCATCTTTAGGTTTTTTTTTTTGAGTTCTACGAATCTAATTATTCTTTGGGTTACCACTAAATTTCGCATGTTTTTCGGTTGTTGTTGTTTCAGCACAAATATGATCACAAATATACATACAAGTACATACATAGAGCTCTAAGGGATACAGCTACGTATTATACAATACAAAATGGCGGTTACTTAACTACCGTTTATCGGGCGAATATGTGTGTTTGTGTATGGGTGTGTGTGACAGTGTCCAGAGTTAATGTGTTTTTTTTTTTTTCGTTATTCACAATAATTTCGATCAACTAATTTATTGTTAGTGACTTTTTAGGCTAACCGCATGCACCTTAAGACTAATTCCACAAATCCCGCTATATATGTTCGCTGTACGAGCTTTTGTTATCGGTTATCGGTTATCAGATAGCAGATATCGTTTACTTAGATAGAATAGTTTTTTTTTGTGTAGTTTCTTGTTGGGTTATATCTTTGGCTACGCTACTATGGTAAAAAACCCCTTGGAGTGCGTGCGTTGGTTAAATCCTTATTTTTCTCGGCATTTGATCGTTGCTGGTGCTGGTTGGTATCGGTTATCGCTGGTCGGTTATCGATAATCGTTTCCATTTGTTTTGCATTGATTTTGAGTGCCAATTACAATCGTCCGGTGCACCCACGAGCATTAGATAGCGGAGAGGAGATTCGATAGAAAGAGGAAAAAGGATTCGAAATCGGGGTAGAGGGGAATATGTATATAGAGGTTGGGCATTATAGAACAGAAACCAGAGCGGGGGTGTTTAGAGAAAAGTTGAGGGACCAACCGAAGCTCCTTCCGGTTAGTTCGGCAAGATGGCGCTTCCTCAGTTTCTTCTGATCCAGGCTGCTTCTGACCTTTCCGGGCTTTTCGTCCTTTCGACTCTTCGACTTCTTCCAGCGCTTATGATTGCCGGACTTGCCGCCGGACTTCCCTCCCACAATGCAGTTGAACTCGTCCGAGTGGTCTGTGCAGTCGTAGATCCCATCGCACACCATGCTGGCCTTGATGCAGGTGTGCGGGTGCGAGACGCACTTGAAGTCCGTGGGCTGGCAGGCGTAGGACACGATTGCTGGACGGGATGGGGCAGGAGCCTTCCCCGAAGACAGTTTGCTGCTGCTGCTACTGCTGCTGCTGCTGCTGCTCTTGAAGTCTGATTTTGCGTATTTTTTGTTTGGTTTTTGACATATTCATATTATTTGGCATTATATTCATTATGGTTTGGTATATGCGATGTTTTTTTTTGTTCGATTTTTTGTTTGGATACGAGTATATGGTAAAAAACGATTAGCAAAAAACTTGGCACGCCTTTAGCTCTGAAGCTCTTTGGGTTAATATTACTCAGTAGCCCCAAAACCCATTCTATGATCTATTCGGGGGACCTTGAGTATTAGAGAACTAGGCATGCTTTCTACCAAGATGTCAGGATATCGGGATATCGGGATATCGGGGGTGTGTGCTCTACTAATTGGAATGGGATTAGTCAGGGATCTAGGATTTTGTACAAAAAAGGAATTTTTATTTGTGTTCTGGTTTAATTAACAAATTTCTAGGGCTCTAGGGTTAGGCAGTAAATAATACAGTTTCAAAGATCATTAGTTTAATAATAAACAAAAAAAAAAAAAACCATCTAAAGGGCTATAACTTTGTCGCAAGTCTGGCATCAGAACACATATAGCCCCTTAGGCCAAACAAAAAAAAAATAATAATAATAATGAAATAAAATGTTATTTAAACTCAAATCGAATCGATTCACAATGAAGGATCGCGGCTTGGACTTAGAAATAGATTTGATTAGGCCGCCTTGTTGGCTGAAACGCACCACAAATATACAAAACCATGCAAGGCGTGTCTTTCGGGCTGAAGCCGTTCAACCGACTCAGATTAATTCCTAGAGTTGTTCGTTGTTGCAGATGGATTGCAGATGGATTTTTTTTTCAGTGTGTTTTTTGTTTTTTTAGCACCATACAATATGTTTGTGTTTTGTGTTTCGGTTCGGTTTTTCAATCATTTTCAAAGCGCACATAATACCATTAAACAGGGTTCAAGTCAAGTCAAATATTTAAATCAAAGGCAAGTTGTAATAATATTTATAAATATTAAATGTTTTCAACACAAGCGCACATGTAAAAAAGTGGGAGAGAGAGAGAGAGAGAGAAAAGCGTGAGAGAGAAAGAAATAAATATGAAATTAATTAATTAATTAATGTGTTTCCATTGCAATTCGGGCAATAAAGTTGTTGAGGAGGAAATCGAGCTCGAGAAAAAACGATTACCATAGAAGGTCTAACTGATCAGGACAGGATCCGATCCCTAACTGATTTTAACTGATTCGATGTGAACGAGACCTGAAAACAATTATTTACATATTATTCTGTGCTTGTTTTTTTATTTTTTCTTTCGGTGTAGGTGCAATGGATTGAGACCCTATGAATGGAGGGGATTCAGTGCAGTGCTTGGACTTATTAACACACAAAAACACAAACAATTGGTAACCAAAACCATTATGATATAATATTTAAACCAGGTTTATATACTCTTAAACGTACAATAACCTAAAAAACATACACCAAGAGAATATAGTACCAATATTAAGCTAAAAGTAACAGCCAACACCGATAAAGGGTTTAAGAGTTAATAAAGAAAATAAAAAAAACAGGAAAGCCATCTTCGGTAGACCAAAGATTCTAAAAGTTCTGGTCAGGATTCAGTCAGGATTCAACGGATTCAACGGACAACTTTTGAATTTTAAAATCAAATTATTCAACCAGAACCAGAACCAGAACTTTTATAGTTTTCGAAATAAAAAGAATATGTTACAATTGTTTGCTTTACACGTTTCGTAGTGCAAGTATTTTTTAATGTTAATATTATATTTTAATTCTCACTTGTAGTGGACTTTACTTAAAGTTATCGTATTAGAAATGTTTTTGGCAGCCATTTTGGTAAGCTTAAGATTTATCAAGTTTTTTTAAAATGGTCGTATATATAGTGTATATAAAGTGTGCGTGTGCTTAGGTCTCTAAAATTTCAATTGGGTTTTAAAAAAAAAAATAAATGATCAAATCGTTTGGTAAGTTTTTTTTAGACAGATTCGGACTTTGTCGGCATGCAGTGACTGTACACATTGTGGAAATTGTTTTTGGCGGCAACTGTACTTGATCAGGAGCTTCGCCATTTTGTTTGTTTTTTCTTCTCCTTTTTTCCCGTTAATGGCTCCAACACCAAAGTATTATTTCTCAATTTGTTATATACAGTGTGTGATCGTTGTACCCTGCAACCGCTCCCTACAGTGCGTGACATACACATATACGAACATTGTTTGTTTCCCCTTTTTTGTTTCGAGTGTAGAGTATGACAATTTCCGTTTGCGTATTTACAGTTTTTTGTTTTTTTGTTGGGGTTCGGTTTAGTTTTTCCTCACGAACTCTCCTCACTGGCTGTGGGAGTTTCTTGGGTGTGAAATATGGATATATCTTTTGTTTTGAGTTCGGTTTTGAGTTTAGGTTAACGGATACGAGTACATTGATGTATTTATATATAGAGAGACGTATTCATAATGTATAGAGTGGGGAATTAGTAAAATCAGCGAACGATCAAACCTGCTTAACAAAGCCTAATCCTTGACATTAAACTTGATATTTCTTCCTTTCTGTATCTTTGATCTTAAACATATCGGATATTGTTTTGTCTTTGTTTGTTTTTTTTTTCTGATTTTTTTTTTTGTGATTTTTTAAGCTTTTACTTTCTCGTGATTTATGCTCGGGTTGGCCTATCATCAAAGATTATTGGGTCGAAAGAAAAAGGGAATGTTGTGGAAAGTTTCTGGGGGTTTCTTCTTTGGGTGTTTGTTTTTTTGTTTGTTTTTGGTTTGATTTTTGAATAAGAGATATAGGAGATAGATTACTGCTGCTGATCCGGTTCCGGATCCGGATCCGGCTCCACCTCTGAGCTGGAGCTGATCGGCGGACCGGACGTCGGATTCGTGGCTAACCCGGGGCGATTACTCACTTATGACTTGCAAGTCGACGTAGGTCGGTGGCAGGTGCTGTCTGCTGGCCAAGTCGTAGGTGTTGCAGACATAGCGGCCCTGGTCCTCCGGCCGGAGGGCGGTCAATACCAGGACCTGGCTGTTCGGGTGGGCGCCGTGCGGCAGTTCGCTTCCGTCCTCGCGGTACCATTGGAACTGCGTTTGGTCAAAGGATTCAAAGTCAGGTCAGGTTTCAAAGTCAGGTAAAGGTAACTCTTTGGGAGTGGATCTCCTTGGTACTTCCTATACCTATTCCTAAATAAAGGATATCGATCGACTTACCTGAACATTGGAGCGGACCTCGCCGTAGGTTGTAGTGGCACTGCAGCTCAGCTTGATGCTGTCGCCCTCGCGGTGGGTGGCCACCTGCGAATGGGGCACTGGCTTGTAGACCGATGGCTGCCTCACCACGACCTGGGCGGTCTTGGTGGTGTTGCCGAACTGGTTGGAGGCGGTGCAGCGATAGCCGCCGGCATCCGCCGGGGCGATGGCAATGAAACGGAGGACAGTTCCCTCGATCTGTACGGTATTGGGCAGTGGTCGGTTGTTGTCGGTGGCCCAGTAGATGTCCTCCTGGCGGGCATTGGTCACCTGGCAGTCGATGTAGAAGTGGCTACCGGCCTCGACACTCAGCGGTATCTTCGGGTAGAACACGATCTCGGGCAGGGGCAGGTAGATAAGCTCCCGCACCACGAACGACTCGATGCGGCCGTACTCGTCGAGTCCGTTGCAGCGGTACTGGCCCAGGTTCTCCTGCTGGACGCGGATAATTTCGAGTCGGTTGTGTTCGATGTAGGCATTGCGGGGCAGGGGTGTGCCGTCGGCACGCGCCCAAATCGGGGTCAGGTGCTGGGAAATGTTGCAGGTGAGGGTGACGTTGGCGCCAAAGTTGGTGGCCAGGCGCAGGTCGTTGCTGTCCGGCGGAAGTTGGGGTTCAGGATCGTGCTCCACATCAGGATCACCTGTCGAAGGATACACATCGTTTTTAACCAATTCAAATCGAAGCTAAGGGCACTCCTTACCTATTCCGATGTCGCCACGCTTGGGACGAACATCCACACGAATGATTCGCTCGTCGGATCCGGCCTCGTTGGTGCCTGTGCAGGTGTAGAATCCGGCATCCTCCTGGGTCACACGGTAGATCCTCAGGTAGGCGGTGTTGCCCGCCGGTCCCTGTTGGCGATCTCTCAGTCCGTTCTGCAGGTTCGACCACTCGACCACGGGACTGGGATAGCCACTGCCCACGCAGGTCAGGTGGAGCTCGTCGCCCTCAGTGAGGCTGATGATCTCGTCACTGGGACTGATTTGGACGATTGGGGGCTCCAAGACGCGGATGGTGGCGACGCCACTGGCCTCTCCCACTTCGTTCTTGGCCACACACTGATAGTCACCGGCATCCGAGACAATAATGTCATCAATCCTGTGAAGGATAATGGAAAAATCAATGGATTTCAAGAGGGATAGATATGGTATACTTACAGGACGTATCCGGGTGCCTCGACCTTGTGGCGCGGCGAGAGTGGCACTCCATCGACTCGTACCCACTCCACTTGGGGCTCGGGAATGCCCACGGCGGTGCAGTACAAAGCCACCTGGCCACCCACCGTCTGGGTCTGTTGGGGCTGATCTATCTTAACGCTCGGCGCCTCCCGAGCTGCAAACAAGCAAACGACGGTGGTGGCACCGATTAGTATTAGGATCAGACTGTGCGGACCTATCTTATTACCGACTCCACTCTTGTGCACTTGCATGGCAAACGTTAATTGATTAATTGATTCAAAATTATTGTTTAAATAATTATGTTAAGTAAAGTGTAAAGTTTCAAATAAAAATCAGTGTTTTTAGGGAGAGACAAGACAACAAGACGAGACAAAGCAAGAAGTATTGTTAGATATAGGACTCTTCTTTCTCTACTTTAAGGATATCAAAAGTCACTTAGTCAGTGTCAGAGTTCAAAGATAATCTCCACTATGGTATATCCTGGACCTGTTAAAACTTACGTTCAATGTCGATATATGTGCTGGACTGATCGGAGCCGTTGGGGTTCTCGGCAATGCACGTGTACAGGCCCATGTTCTCCTGGCGGGCACCGTAGATGGTCAGGGTGTTGCCGCTGATGCGGACATTGGTGGCTAGCTGGGCGTGCACCTTGGTCCACTTGACGGAGGGATAGGGAGTGCCGTTGGCCTCGCAGGTGATGCTGTGGTCGCGTCCTTGGACAATGTGAATCTGTTGCTGCAAAGGCACGATCACTGGTCTGGCTCTGTGGGGATTCAAAGTTGGATGGTTGGATATTGCCTTTGGAATGGGATTTGGGAACTTACGCATCATCGATTGGCGGCTGGTCGCGGCTTTCGATGTAGACACGGGCATCTGCGGTGAAGTTGCGGCGGGTGCGTGGATCGTAGGCTAGACAAGTGTAGGTTCCCGAGTCGCGGATGGTGGCATCTCTTATTTCCAGGTAGTTGTCGTTGACCAGGACATTGCGTGCTCCGGACGAGGTGATGGGATAGCCTTCGTGGCTCCATTCGTAGCGCAGATGGGCATCGCTGGTGGACAAGCACGTCAGCCGGACGGTCTCTCCCGACACACCGTTGAAGTCCTCCGGAGTGATGTACAAACGATCAGGAGCCGGGGGTGGATGCGGCGCATTGCTCTGGACATAGACATGGACGTACTTCTCGTCGCGGTTCAGTTCGTTGTCGGCCTGGCAGCGGTAGCGTCCCTCGTCCGACTTCCGCGGCGAATCGAAGATCAGGCTAGTGCCCTGGGTGCGAGTGCTGTAGGCATCGGCCTGGCCATCGACACGGGTCCAGGTGACCGAGGGCGTGGGATTGCCCTCCACCTCGCAATCGATCTGGTTGGGCTGGTACTCCTCGAAGGTCACGGTCTGGGGCAGGTTGACAATCTGGGCCGGGGAGCGCTGGTCATGAGCTGTTAGGAAAGAGTATAAAATCATTTAATAACATTAAATATGGAATCTTATATATATCCTAAAATTATACCGTATCTAGCCAACATCGCCTTGGCATATCCTTTTTTTTTTTATAAAATGCCGCATTTTAAAAGGGTTAAAAGTTAGGTTTTTGTTTTGATTTCCTAGATTTAGAAGCTTAATTATTGGACTTACTGGAAATGGTGATGGTGACGGTGTCCTCGAAGACATGTGTGGTTTCGTTGTTCACCGCCTGGCAGATGTAGACGCCAGAGTCGTGGATCTGGAGGTTGTGCAGGATAAGCTCTCCGCCGCTGACCTCGTAGCCCACGGGCAGGCGGCTGTTCTGCTTGTACCAGTTGACAAACACAGGGGCCTAAAGGACGATTCATTTCTATTAATATAGATCCCTGATAACCTGATAACCTAAAAGGATAACTTACATTGCTCCAGCGCATGCGACCAGTACAGCTGAGGGTCAGAGATCCTCCCACCGGAATGATGGTGATCTGAGGCTGGGCAATCGACACAATGATCTGGGTGCGAACGGAGTCGTCTACGTCCGGATTGGGACCCGGACCAGGTAGTGGCTCGTCCCCATTGTCTATTGGTAGCAATTGGGCGAGATAGATATTATTTAGCTAGAGATTTCACAGCCCCCGGGAACAGGTGGATGTCCTGGCGGTGTGAGGTGTGAGTACGTGTAGTATTTGTGGGTTAGTGACACTGGTTGCGGTTTTATGAAGGCCCCACAAACTCGGGGCCAGGACATATTTCTACCCGTCATGGTTTAGGCAACAGACTACGGGGGCAGAGCTTCCAGAATGAAACTCCAGAACGGGGGTTAGGCCACACAGTTCACAGTTGGGAGAACAAAAATATACAAAAGGATAAGAGAGTCAGTGCGTTTCAGAACCCTGATTGGTATTAGGAGTACCTATATCTATCGAAATAATCGATAGAAACTATTGGAAATTAAAGGATTAATCGATTTGTTTATCTTACAAATTGAATTAAGAACATTAAGCATGCAATTGTTAATCAAAATTATCAATCTCTTCTATTCTTTTCTAAGAGTTAGTTATGTTTAGTTTTGGAATAGCCCTTCCGACAGAGTTTTGATGGTTATGAAACGCACTACCCAGAACTAGACTTTGGGAGACCTAAGACCGTAGGTTCTATGTAGTTAGTATTTCTATTTTTCTAAGGGCAAATTCTTGATTGGGCTACTTGGGCCAATTATCGTTGGCTTTGTAGGATTTTTTATACAGTAAGACAAAGGAGAACGCAGAAGGTCAGAGATCAAAGGATCAAAAGCTCACATTCGGCTTCTGTACACAGAAAACAAAGAGTAGCAAGTTTGGGTGAGACAAGTAACTAAGACACATATCTAAGTGGGGTTTAGATCACCGGAAGATCAGAGACACAGAATCAAATAAAAGATGTGTAGAGAGTGAGGTAGAGAGTTTTAGGAGCTAACCCGGTTAAAGGATACTTTTCGATGGGTCTACTTTATGGTTTTAGATAACACAGATACGAGTTAGGTTCGCTCTACACACGCAGACACACAGCTTTATACACAGATCTATAAAAAACTGGGTAAAGTTCTATTAGAGTTCTAGAGGTCTAGAGTTCTAGAGTTTAGAGGTAGTGCTGATATATATTTTATATTTTTATCGTGTGTGTATGTGAGACAAAGAGGTTCAAAAGTTTTAAGTTTTTTGAGTTGTTTCAGATTGTCAGAGAAAGAAAGAAGAGGTAATTTTTTCAGTGGTTTTGGTTTTGGTTTTTGGTTTTTGGTTTTTGGTTTCGGATGGAGTGTCTGGAGCGAACCTCGCGAACGACAGCCGTAGCGCAGCTTGGTTATATTTCCTATGATTCTGTTGCCCTTATAAATCTGGAGGGTGTCATTGAACGAGATTGTCTCGTTGGCCGCGATATCGAACTGAAAGCCGTTGCAACAGAATCCCCTGCTTATATCACATATCTTGGGCGGTTCTTCGTTAATGGGCGATGTGTCTAGAATGTGGATGGATGGAGGGATGTTTGTTGGTTGATTCGTTTTTATGTGATTTGTTTTTATCGAGGTTTTTGCATTTGCATTTGCATTTCATTTCATTTCATTTTATAAAATAAATCGCATTTTCAGTTGAGAGGAGACAGATTGGGTTTGATGGGGGAAGACAAAAAACAAAATCCAAGAGAAGGTAGAAAGTAAATAAAATAGTTAAGAACTGATCTAGTCGGTTAACACCAGACCAAGACACAATATCCGCTAAATAGATCACAAGAAATACGTAACACAAATAAAAACGTAACTCTTTTTTTTAAATTAAAGAATCTTTAAGAATCTTTAAGATAAAATTTAGAAATGAATCTCAGAGGATAACTCAGCGGATATTGATATTGAGTTTTATGAACTTAGGTTTAGAGGAAGAGGCTTAGACTTAGGCTTTCCCAGCCGCCTGTTACACACACACATCTACACGAATACAGTATACCCTGGAAAAGTTGAACTTAGGGACAGTAGTATTCCATGTAGCTGGCAGGTATGCAGGAATTGGGCGAGTAGGCCAATGGTTTGTATCAAAAATATACAGGGAATCGGAGGCGGGGGAAGGAGGGGATTAAAATCGATGGATGGGATGTGGAAATGGAATGTCCTGCGAGAGGGAGATGGGGGATGGAGCATCCTTGGATGGAGCATCTTCACTCACCGATCTCCCGGCACTGGTCACCCTTCCAGCGTGGCTTGCACTGGCACTGGACATAGTTGCCGCCGGCCAGGACGCACGACTCACTGTTGGCAGCATCGCAAGGACACTGGCGGCAGGCACCGCTCTGATCGCGGTAGTGGAGTGGGGCGCATGTTTCACAGGAGGATCCAGTATAGCCGGAAGGACATTGGCAGAGCTCAATGTCGGTGGCATGTTCGGCTCCAGACGTGGTCACGGCCGACTCGAGGATAACGTCTCCGATCGAAGTCCTCTCCGTGGGTATCTTGGGCGTGGCACGGATCAGAATGTGCTCGAGATTGGTCAGGACGGTCATGAAGTCTTCCCTGGTGGCGGGACGAGCCGAGCCGCCGTCACGGCGCTGCCACTGCTCGTCCTCGTGCAGGCGTACGCTGTAGTCCTCCCGGTCGGAGTCGCCCTCGGGTCGCGACCAAATCAGTTCCAGGCCATTGCCAATGAGGAGCACGTCCTGGCCGCGCTCGTACTTGCCGTAGGACTCAACGCGCAGCCGGTACTGAAGGCGTCCGCCGTAGGACAGCAGCTGGTTGCCCAGGACGCGGCCCTGCAGGCTCCAATACTTGGGCAGGAAGGCGGTGTGCGAGTAGGTGTAAGTGTTGCGGGCCAGGTCGAAGTTCAGGTTGAGGGTGTCCTCCACCTCGCCGCGAATGTCGGTCAACAGAGGCGGACTGCTGATGAAGTCCACGGGAATCAGCTGGCGGTAGAGCTCGGCCGAGCGGCACTGGCTGGTCAGGCCGGAGCAGTAGCACTCCTTGCAGCCATCAGGATGCAGCTCGGACAGTCCGTAGGTTCCAGGGCGACACTGGTCGCAGCGATCGCCGATCACGTTCTGCTTGCACTGGCAGTAGTTGCCGCGGCAGGCGAGGGTTCCCTCCGGCTGGCAGTAGGAGTTGCAGTCGCCGATGGTCTGGTTGCCTGCATCTGGATCCGGGCGTGGTGGCACGTATCCACCGTCCGGTTGGCAGTCGTATGGTGTTCCGCGGGTGGGGCTGCCCACGTAGCCGGGCAGGCAAAGATCGCAGTTCGGTCCCTCAGTGTTGTGAGCGCAGTCCTGGAAAAGGGTGGATTGATTATTGGATGGACAGAAAGAAACGTAGACAAAGTCTAGACTTACCAGACACTCTCCCGTCTCGCTGTGACACTGATTGGAGTGGCCGTTGCACTCGCAGGGCACGCAGTAGCCCAGATAGATGCCCTCGTCCTGGTCGCGTCGGTAGCCGGGGGCGCAGGTCTCGCAGGAGAGACCCGTGTAGCCGGGCGGGCAGCGGCACTGCTCCACCTCGACGGCGCGCTGGGTGCCCAGGTTGGTGGCGGTGGCCGTGTCCAGGGTGACCTGTTGCAGGGAGCCCTCCTGGGTGCTGGTCGTGTAGGTGGCCTTGATGTAAATGGCCTTGATATCGCTGAGGGCCATCAGGACGTGCGGACGCTCGGCAAAGTGTCCGTCGACGCGCTGCCAGGCACTCTCCTTGATCTCCACCGAATAGGAGTTGGACACGCTGGGGCTAACCGGCGACTTGCGGTAATGGATGAGGGTGACGTCCTCGCCACTCCTGATCACCACATCCGGAGCACTGTTGCGGGACATTATGCCTCCAGGCAGGGGGCTATAGCTCAGGGTGTAGCTCAGTTTGCCGCCGTAGGCTGTGAGTTTGTTGCCCAGGAAGACGACTGGAAGACTCCAGTAGAGGGTCTCGCCGCTGTGATCGGCCGAGCCGCTGAATCTCAAGCCTTCAGGGGTGACGTCGTTGAGGCTGACGCTCTGATAGTTCTCGCGGCCGGTGTAGCCACGCACCAACTGGAAGCCATGGTCCACACGAGAGCGTCCGAAGGTGCTGGTCACTTGGTCGCGCGACCAGGTGCTGCTGCCGCAGTCCACGTTCAGGCCGCTGCAGAAGCAGTCGATGCAGCCGCCGTAGGTGAAGGAGTTCAGGTGGAAGCTGTTGGCGGCGCAGGAGTCGCAGTGCTCGCCCACAACCTTGTCCTTGCACTGGCACTGTCCGTCGGGCAGGATCTTGTAGGTGCCGTCCATGTTGCACGACGACTCCGGAATCTTGCGGCAGCTATCGCCGATGAGGGGATTGCCCTGGTAGCCGGAGGCACAGCTCTCGCAACGACGTCCCGTGTATCCTTCGTGGCAGTTGCAGACCACGTCTCCATCGGGTCTCTGCTGGCAGCCGCTGGCGAAGTTATTGCTGCCACTCTGGGGGCAGGGACAGTCGCGGCAGGCAACGCCGCGTCGCGGATCGCCGTAAGTGCCGGGCGGGCAGGGTTCGGGTGTGAAGGGCACACAGTGTCCCAGCCAAGGACCGCCCGGTTTGCGTACGTAGCCAGGAGCGCAGGATTCGCACGAGTCACCGACGTAGCCAGGCGGGCAAGAGCACTTCTCCACCAGCGGGGCTCCGCCCAGACCCTGGTCAGCCGTTCCGGCCGAGTCCAGGGCAATGTTGATCAGCTCCACCTCGCGGGCGGTGGTGTCCAGGTAGCCGAGACGTATCAGGATGTTGTCCACGTTGGCCAGCACCATCATGATCTCCTCGCGCGTCGCCCGGCGTCCGTCCGGTTTCTGCCAATCGCCGGGAAGGAATGGAATGCTGACCTTGTTGCTCTGGCCGGCATAGGTGCGAACGCGGTGGGTCAGGGTGTAGCGGTTTCCGGTGATGATTACGTCCGGTCCGTTCACTGGACGTCCGTTGCCCATGTAGCTGACCTCATAGCGCAAGTGTCCGCCGTAGGACTTGAGCTGGTTGCCCATGTAGTCGCTGGGCAGGGCCAGGTAGGGGGTTTCCCGACCGCCGAACTGGACATTGGAGGCGCGGAACTGGACGCCATGGTGCAGGGTGAGCAGGTCCTGTCCGGAAGCCTCGTTGATCACGATCTCGCGGTACGGACTCAGCTCCACGCTGACCACCCGGTGGGAGAGGATCGGCGGCTGGATGGCATAGGTGAAAAGGTTGGCGCTGTCGCAGGAGGTCGCCACGCCGAGGCAGAAGCACTTGATGCACTCCTCGGAGCTGCGTGCCAACATGTTGAAGAATCCGGGCAAGCAGACATCCTGGCGGACGGGGTTCACGGTGACAATCGTGTCTGGGGTCACAAAGTGTGTGCCACGGCTGTTGATGATCTCGCAGGAGTAGGCTCCGCTGTCGCCGGGCCTCATGTCGGGGCAGTGTAGGTTTCCGGTGCCGCCCACGCTCTTCGAGTCGCACTTCTCGGGCACGTGGCCCCAGTTGAGGCGCCACACGATGGTCGGAGTGGGGTTGCCGGTGGCCACGCAGGTCAGGTCGAGGGACTCGCCCTCCATCAGGGATTTGAGTGGAGGCGGTGGCCGGATGGGCATAGGAGCAGCTAATACAGGAATTATTACAAGAATAGTTACAGGACCAGAAGGAGTTTCAGGAGAAGAATAGAAGAACTTACCGCAACCAATCTCATCGGTGCCATCCAAGCAATCGTTGACATCGTCGCACTGGAAGCTCTTGGGAATGCAATGACCGCTTCGGCATCCGAACTCATTGTACCGGCAGGGAGCGCCGCTGGGCTCCGGATCGCAGGAGGCCTCGTCGGAGTTGTCGCCGCAATCGTTCTCACCGTCACAGCGCCAGGTGCGGTCCACACACTTGGAGTTGGCGCACATGAACTGGTTTGGCTGGCACTTGCGGCCGTGGCTGCAGCTCTGCTCGTCGGATCCGTCCGAGCAGTCGGGGGTTCCGTCGCAGATTCCGGTCTTGTCGATGCACTCGCCATTCATGCAGGTGGCCTGGTACTCCGAGCAGGCTGAAGATGGCCGGAAGAGCAGATCGGTGTTGTCTATCGATTTGAAAAAAAATAGCCAAAAAGGTCAATATTAGTTTTAGGAATTAATAAATCGCTTTTCAAACCATTCTTACCACGACAGAGAGCCAAAGCGGCATGGATTGGGGGTTACAAAAAGCAGAAAGCAGAAATTATCATACAATCGAGACCCAAATCGCTAAGAAATATTCAAATCCTACCTAGACCGAAGAACTCGAGATCGATGTGAGGCACTGTGCCATATCGTATTCGATTCGAGCGAACATCATCGTACTTGTGAACACCCCAGGCTGCTTGCAACGATATTTTTCATATGGAAAGCCCCGAATTTTTTACCCAATCCGGGCTCTAAGCTATACTTACATCGTTCGACGTTCAAGTTGACGGTCACCTGCTGGCCGGGAGTGTAGCTGGCATAGCCAACAGCCTCGCAGACATAAGTTCCAGAATCCTCCACCTGAAAAATACAAAAATTTAATTAGAAAATCGACAAAATTCACTTTTCGAAGGCCATATCTTTGTCAGTTTTCATCCGATTTTTGAACAACGTATAGATTCTGAATCTTTATTCAATTTCCTACAAATCTGCATAAAAATCTGAGAACAAAATATTTTTTCGATTTTTTTCAAATTTTTCTGATGGATCCCCTTGAAAAATCTGAAAATCGAGAAAATTCACTTTTCGCCTCTTCCAAAGGCCATATCATTGGAAATTTTCATCCGATTCTTAAGCAAAGTATAGATTTGGAATCTTTGATCGATTCCTTATCGATCTGCATTAAAATCCTGGCACAAAATATTTTTTCGATTTTTTTCAAATTTTTCTGATGGATCCCCTTGAAAAATGTGAAAATCGAGAAAAATCACTTTTCGCTCTTTTCGAAGGCCATATCTTTGGTATTTATCCGATCCTTGAACAAAGTATAGCTTTGTAATCTTGGATCGATTTCCTATAAATCTGCATCAAAATCCTGACACAAAATATTTTTTCGAATTTTTTCAAATTTTTCTGATGGAACCCCTTGAAAAATCTGAAAATCGAGAAAATTCACTTTTCGCTCCTTTCGAAGGCCATATCTTTGTCAGTTTTCATCCGATTTTTGAACAAACTATAGATTTTGAATCTTTATTCAATTCCCTATCGATCTGCATCAAAATCCTGGCACAAAATATTTTTTCGATTTTTTTCAAATTTTTCTGATGGATCCCCTTGAAAAATCTGAAAATCGAGAAAATTCACTTTTCGCTCCTTTCGAAGGCCATATCTTTGTCAGTTTTCATCCGATTTTTGAACAAACTATAGATTTTGAATCTTTATTCAATTCCCTACAAATCTGCATAAAAATCTGAGAGCAAAATATTTTTTCGATTTTTTTCAAATTTTTCTGATGGATCCCCTTGAAAAATCTGAAAATCGAGAAAATTCACTTTTCGCTCCTTTCGAAGGCCATATCTTTGTCAGTTTTCATCCGATTTTTGAACAAAGTATAGATTCTGAATCTTTATTCAATTCCCTACAAATCTGCATAAAAATCTGAGAGCAAAATATTTTTTCGATTTTTTTCAAATTTTTCTGATGGATCCCCTTGAAAAATCTGAAAATCGAGAAAAATCACTTTTCGCCCCTTTCGATGGCCATATCTTTGGCAATTTTTGTCCGATTTTTGAACAAAGTATAGATTCTGAATCTTTATTCAATTCCCTACAAATCTGCATAAAAATCTGAGAGCAAAATATTTTTTCGATTTTTTTTACATTTTTCTGATAGACGCCCTTGAAAAATTGGAAAAAGCGAGTAGAGTGACATTTGGAGCCTTTGGAAGGCTATATCTTGGTCAATAATGATCGGATCCTTAAGCGGAGTACCTCAAACGATTTCTAGATAAAATTTCTATCATTTTAACTATATTTGAACTCCTCTAAAAAGTTGTAGTGCTTTAATGATTTGTACTTACCCGAATATTGGGAATCTCGAGACGTCCGTTGCGATCTGTAAAGCCAGGAGGCAGAGGGCGTCCGCCAGGACGAGACCACTTGACCTTGGCGCGGGCAGGACCTTCGTCACGGCAACGGAAGATGACCTCGCGACCTATGGGATTCGCACAAAGTTCGATTAAAATGACGATTCCAAAGAAAAAGAAAAAGTAAGGCGAGCAAATAAGGATTTCGGGAAAGTACAGGATCTATAGGCTTTACAGGGTATCTAAATGCAAAACTCTTAATTGAATTATTGAGAAAGTGAAGGGGATTTTGTGTCTAGAATTTCGACAAAATATACAACTCCACTCCGAGCCAATCGATCGTTGGTGTGGTTCGTGCGATATCGTAGTGCTGATGCTGGGAATTTGATTTTGATTTAGATTTTGATTTAGATTTTGCATTTTTTTGATAGTTTTGTCCAGGTGCTGGTCGAGGAGTAATTTCTACTACAAATGCATTAAAGTCAGTGTTGTTAGGCCAACTTACCCTCCCTAATATATCCTGGGTTTATTTATATTTATTTTGGTTTATAAATTGGGTTTGATTTTGATTGGGTTAAGCATTAACGAGAACAGAGAACGAACGGCAATTAGGATTGTCCAAAAAGTATTTCAAAAATATTATATATAATATATAGTATTATAGATTTGTTACTGAACAAATCACGATTTCTAGTTTGTAGTTTTGGAAAAGGAGAAGCATATTAGATGCGATTAGTCTGGCATACTTACTCTCCTTGATGATTTGGCTGTCGGGATAGGTCTTCAGGTTCAATTGATTGGATCCACGTCCAGGACTGGGTTCAGCAGCTGATGAATAAGAATAACAATGATTAGAAATCAATTATAGAAAGATATCTCGATTAATTAATTGGGTGATGACAACTTAAACTAAAGAGATGTGTGTTTATCAGCCATCGCCCTTAGTCTCTCGGTTAGTTAGTAACTACTTCTGGGGGGATAAAAAGCCAAACGGTAGAAGGTGGTAGACGGTTATTTGATTTGATTTTCATTTGGTTTCGCTGGTTGGCTCGCTCGTTGGGTCTCTGGCCACTTACGATCGATTTCGTTGCTCACAGACTGACCGCAGTCCGTCTCATCGCTGCTGTCATAAGGACAGTCGATGCGTCCATTGCAGCGCAGCCCTAAGGATATGCAGGGCCCATTGTCGCACCGGAAGGCGGTGGGTGGACAGATGATCCGGAGCGGTGGTGCCGGGCTGGTGGGACTAGTGGTTCCCATGGTCGGTGTCGTTAAAGTGGTGATTATGGTGAGGCTAGTCGTCGGCGCTGGATGATAACCTTTTATATGTGGCATATATATATATATATATAAGCAAGCGAATGATGGTATGATGATGGTAACATAGATCAAGGATGTTCTTGGGTTCATAATTCATAAGTAATTTGGGAAAGTTTACAGCTTTGAGAAAGTGAACTTACAAAATGAACATCTTTTGAAATGAATGCTTCATTCTAGATGAACACCCAACTAATAATGAACCCTCTCAGTTCATTTATCATAATGAATCCTTCTCTATAACACGAAAACTTACGGCAGTTGGCTTCATCGGAGCTGTCCATGCAGTCGGTGCGTCCATTGCAGCGGGCTGTGGAGCTGACACACTGGCCACTGTTGCAGCGGAACTGGTTGGGCAGGCACTCGTAGATGCCACCGCAGTTGAGTTCATCGGAGCCGTCGCGGCACTGGGGAACACCATCGCAGGGGGCGCTGCCGGGCACACAGTCGCCGTTTTGGCATCGGTACTGATTGGAGGCGCAACCTGGGGGCAAAACGGGAGAAGAACTATCGTTAAAATGGGATCTTATAGATGTGTGGAAACTGCTACTACTTCTGAAAGATAAGAGGTTGAAAATTCATCTTATAGGATAACCAAAAACAGTGCTTTTTTTTTATATATTTAAAGCATGCAGGAGGTAGTCTAAATCTAGAGCTGTTACAAAAAAAAAAAACTAAAACCCAAAAATCAACTAAGCTGTTTACGAGTATTAACCAATGCAATTCTGCTCATCGGAAAAGTCACGACAGTCGTAGAATCCATCACAGTGCTGAGTGGTATTAATGCAGAACTGGAAATCAAAGCAGAGGAACTCGTGATCCTTGCACTGGATGCCAGTACCTGTATATGGTATTCAAAGTGTACGATCGATATTTTTGATGATGTGAGTGAGTGGGTGGGTGGTTGGTTTGGGTGCAAGTTAAAAAAAACAAACAGTTTGCGATTGCATAATGAAAGCAAAGTGAAAGGAGCGGTGGTGAGAGAGAGAGAGAAAGAAATAGAGAGAAAGGTGAGAAGAGAAAGTATTAGCAAATGAAAAAGCATTAAGAAAAATACAAAGGAGTACAACGACACTCAAGTGTGAAAAAAACGTAGCTGAAAGGTGCTTGAAAAAAACAAGAGGCGAGTACGAGTACGAGTACGAGTACGAGAGTTTTGCCCCAAAAACCAATTCATCCTTGAAAGCCATCCATGGCTATCAGAGATCCCTTGGAGAGGTAATCCCGGGTGAGGTAATGAATGCGTAATGGAGACGGGAAACTTACAGTTGGCCTCATCGGAACCATCCTCGCAGTGATTCCGCCGGTCGCAGCGCTCACTCTCCGAGTAACACCTGCCGCTGGGGCACCTGTGCTGTGGACAGGGCAGTCCGGTGGGATAGCGATGCGATCCCGATCCGGGATAGGAGTGGGACTGACAGTCCGCTTCGTCGCTGTGGTCGGAGCAGTCGACATGCCCGTTGCAACGCACGGACCGATTCAAGCAGGAGGCATCGCAGAAGAACTGGTCGGCCTTGCAATCGCTGGGGGTTAGTACGTTCGTGGCTATAGATCCGATCCGGGGTTACAGTCGGATCATGGCATGGCATCATGCATTGATGGCGTTTTGTGGTGCGGTGGTGGTATGTTTTTTGGTTTTTTTGTGTATTTGTGGCAAGATGGTTTTGTGGCAAGAAAGAGAGACAAGAATGCTGCATGAATAAGCTGCTTGGCCAGAGCCATGAATATTTTCGAGCTTACAAGATACTATACTTTACGAATACAAACCTGCATCCAGACGACGGAGACACTTAAATACTAAATATTATTCTATAATATGACAAGGTCTTAGGCAAGGTCTTTACAAAATAATTTACCATTGCTGAGGCAGATCTCATCGGATCCATCAGCGCAATCTTCAATATCATTGCAGTATAACCTGTAATCGATGCACTCGAGATTATCGCATTGCCATTCGTTTGGCTGGCAACTTCTCGGCTTTGGATATGGTTGTGGTGTTGGTTGTGTGGTGGTCGGTTGTGGGGCAGTGGCAGTGTTCACTGTATTTCCATGTGATGTTGGATGTTGGATGTTGGATGTTGGTGTGTGTAATGGGTTAACATTTAGATGGAACGACAAGACAAAACAAACAATCAACGAACGATCTGCTGGAGTTATTAGCACAAGCAGGTTAGGAGTAAGAGATGGAAAAGCAGGATATATAATCGTAAATACAGAGTGGAGGAGTAGTTTTCAAAGTTTTCAAGTAAAAGAGATCGTAAGATATCACACTATCGACTATGGAAGAGACTAGGCCATAGGTAGAATGGCGAATATTCGATAAATTCGATTATTTTCGATTGGTTTACCCGGACAGTTGAGCTCATCGCTGCCATCGCGACAATCGCGTCGGCCATTGCATCGCAGATTCTCATACACGCAGAGACCATCGCAGGCTATATAATGTGGCGGACAGATTTCCCTGGCTTGAAATATCACAAAATCACAAAAGAGTCAAAAATTTTCGCTAAAAATATGGACAAAAACTAGACCAAATTCTACGCCAGCGTTGGTGATGTGACCCATTCAAGTGCTAAGATACTTATTCAAGAAATCAAGCAACCCAGAAGCAAAGCAGCAACATCTACCATAAACTACCAATTGGGGAGAGGTTTCGGTTGGGGGTTAGGATGCAGGAGGGTTTGCAGGAGGTCAAGGATATGGATGGATCTTACCGCAGAGACGCTCGTCGCTGCTGTCGGCGCAGTCGGCTTTGCCGTCGCAGCGCTGATTGCTTGCCACACACTCGCCGGTGTTGCAGCTTGATGGGTGGTGATTGTGGGTTTGCGGCGATATCGGTTAGCGAAAAGTTGTTGTTCATGGTGTTGATGGTGTTGATGGTGTTGATGGTGTTGGTGGTGATGTGGTTGGGTGTTGTGGATGTAGATGTAGATGTTGTGTATGTATGTGGTGTTGGTTTTGTGGGGATCCAATGACATGGAAGAGGAGAGAAGATGATTATGATACGAAAGGAATACAGAGGGTTTTAGGGGGAATAGAAATCGATTGTAAACGATTATTCCGATAAATCGATAAGGATTTCGATGGTTAGGTTAGACTTGATGGGGAGAAATGGATTAGGGGTTAGGCGATAGGCGAGTAATGGATAATGGCTTACAGATAGGCGTCGTCGCGGCAGAAGGGGCAGTTGCGCTCGTCCCTGCCGTCGTGGCAATCGGTAATACCGTTACACAGCTGTTCGCGTGGCAGGCAGTAATCGTCGCACT
Source organism: Drosophila vallismaia (assembly GCA_035047325.1). Taxonomy (NCBI): domain Eukaryota; kingdom Metazoa; phylum Arthropoda; class Insecta; order Diptera; family Drosophilidae; genus Drosophila; species Drosophila vallismaia. The sequence goes on along the minus strand of JAWNPU010000025.1, from coordinate 3,677,409 downwards.
CGAACTCGTTCTTTAGACAATGGTCTGTGGAATGATGTGGCGGTGAGAGATGAGATTGGATTGGATTGGATGATTGGGACTGATTGGGGAGCGATTGGGGCGCGACTGATTGAGGTTAGCACCTGGATCCGGGGGTTAGGCCCGTTCGATCGGGGTCTTTACCTGTGTAGGCCGGACAATCGAGCTCGTCCGTTTCGTCGTCACAGTCCATCTTGCCATCGCACTTCTTCTCCAAAGGCAGGCACCGACTTAAGTCGCATTCAAACTGTAGTATCTCGCATACATTCAGCGGATTGTTGTCCGGATAGGGGTCTGTGTGGGTTGGGTGTTGGTTTTGTGTGTGTTCGTGTGTATGTTGTGTGTGTTTGGTATATATGAAAAGTTTGAAAAATATAAGATAAATGATCAGAGAAGATTCAGCTAGTCTGGCATACAGATGCAATTGCAATGAGAACTCTAGTAAAGCCTCTTGGGTAACTCTCAAAGGTAACTATTTTATTCTAGATCCGAAAGAAAGCCCCTTCGAGCTTATCTAGAATCCAAAACGCAATTGCAGTGAGCTATAGATCGATGATTTAGATGATTAAGGAAGTGGGAGTGGTACCATAATCGGGATCGTCGTAGATGTCGGGGCAGTTAACCTCATCGGCGCCGTCGGCGCAGTCAATGATTCCATTGCAGTATTTGTAGCCCTCGATGCAGCTGCCATCACCGCACTGGGTCTGATGTTTCATACACTCAACCCCCAGGCGGCTCTTATTGAACCTGCCAAGGCCAACTGGTGGTCGGGATTGGGATCAGAATCATAATCAGAATCAGAATCAGAATCAGAATCAGAATCGAAGACGGGATCAGATTCAGATTCAGAGTTACGGGATTGATGAAGATTCATAGTACGGGGTATAGATAGTTTAAAACGGGATCGGGCGCAGAGAGAGAACAAAATAGAAAGTACAGTTAGCAACAAAAGTCGATAGAAATGTGGGGCCTGGGATTAAGGAGCGGGATTAAGGAGTATCGGGAAGGCATGGGGAGGCACTAGCTGTTAGCAGTTCAACCAATTAGCAAAGGCTTCCTACGAATCTAAGTTAGCTTCGAACTCAAACTCAGGCTTAGATCTAAGCTTAAAGCTAGGTTATATAAATTTGACCAAAGGGCTGGTGTGTTAAATTGGATGTTGAGCCAAAAAAAAAAAAAAAGTGAGGTGGGAGATGATCGAGGAAGGGATAGATAGATTCGATAGAATCGATAGATTGAGAGATAGGAATGGTACTTACGGCAAGCACTCTCGTCACTGCCATCGAGGCAATGCGATATGCCATCGCAAACTTTCTCCTTTTCAATGCAACGTCCCCCGCGCAGGCATTTGAACTGGGAAAAGCATGAAAATGTGTTTCGGTTTTTTGTACAGGTGCATTGGTTGTGTGTAATGTGTGTGTGTGTGAGGAGGTGTGTGAGGAGGTAAAGTGCTTTTTAGGATTCAATCAAATTTGCGATCCCTGAATTATATATCGATAAATCGATTATTCCGATAGTTAGCCATCTAAAAAAGCACTCTCTCGTGTGTAGGTGGCTCTGTGGTGCTGCCTGAGGTCTCACCATATCGCCCCTGCAGTTGCAGAGCTCATAGTCCTCGTCTTCGTCTAGGTCGCAATCGGGAGTGTTATCGCAGACGCTCTCAATCGGAATGCAGACGTGATTGTGGCACGCGAATTCGATGTTTTCGAGGCAGTTTCCTCCACCCCCCGACGGCGATGACGATGACGATGAGGATGATGATGATGATGATGATGAGTTGTCTAAATGGGTGGTAGTTGTTGTTTCGGGTTGGTTGTTGGTTGTTGTTTGGTTTGTTTGTTGGTTTGTTTGTTGGTGTGATGATAGGTGGTGGGCACAGCAAGATAATATTGTATATACATAATCGGTATGATAGTAAAAACAAGCAGCCATAAAAATAGAACGAAAGAGAAACAAGAGAAAGGATGTATGTACAAGTGAGTCGTTTGTGGGGTAATATCAATTAAAAATGAATATAAATTAAATTCGAAATTAACTAGCATTGTGGGTTGTTTATAACTATATATGGTAAAGTAGGTTTCAATGTTTCAAACATGCCATGCACTCTTCTTACTTGGCTTTTCGCTTTCTAAATACCAAACGTGACTTAAAGCTAATATATGGATGTTACCCAATTACCCGATTACTTGGTAACTATTTATGCTTGCTGGTATTTTGCAGGATATACAAATTAAGGATGCTTTTTAGATTCTATAATTGATTTGTATTTCCTTCAAAAAGACTAACAAGCATTTGCATCTTTTTACCCTTTGCCCTGAAATGTATGCTACACTTTTTGTTCTTTCGCTCAAAGGACACCTACTCGCTACGCCAACTGTTGTTATTGGGTTAGTCGTTGTGGTTTCGATGGACGGATACGATGGTCGCCATGGTGGGGACGGTGGGGCTTCTGTGGTCGTCCTGGCTGTCGTCCTGGTTGGTGCTCGAGTCGTTGAGGTTCGTTGGTTTAGGGCACCGGGAACGTTCCAGGGCGAGTTGGTCGACACCTTGGGTGGCCGGCGGGTGGTCACCGGTCGGACATACTGGTCGCAGCCCATTTCGTCGCTCAGGTCGTTGCAGTGATAGGAATTATCGCAACGCAGGTGCAGGGGAATGCACACGTTCGTGGTGGTGCAACGGAATTCGTTCGCTTGGCAGGGATTCTTGGCATTGGCCTTGGGGTACATTTTCGTGGGGAAGTACTCCCTTTCGTCGGCCTCGTGAATCCAGGTGTGCGGTGGGCGACCGATCGGAATACCAACGCGATCTACTTCTTCAGTAGATTGCGCTGTATTCGATTTTTTTTTGTAAGGATAATAACGTGTAACACGGTAGGTCAGGACGAGTAACAGGACGTTTACAATACGAACCACATGCAAACCATGGGCGGGGGGTTAAAAAGGGTTTACATGCAATTTGGGTTTAGTTTTTGGTTTTTTATGTAGCGTTGGGCCGTTGGTCATCATCATTGGTTGGTTTGTTGCAGTTGCAGGTGGTTCCGGATTTTCATTTCCAAGACGGGTTCACGTGCGGTTAATCGATTAATTTTGGTTTAAACATTCGATAACCACAACCAGGGGGATTTTTGGGTGGACGGGGGAAAAAGAAAATAAAAATGCATCGAGTTAAAAATAAAATTCAAATAAATCATCTTTTACCAACACAAATAACACGATTTTTTTTTCTGTGATAGTAGATGGCTATCGCACACAGGAAGCGATAACAGGAAATAACGGCACAGGAAGAGCAAGTAGAGCGAAAGAGAGAGGTAGAGACGGGTAGAGATTTCAGGAAAGGGACAAAAGAGTAGCGACCAACACCAATTAATACATTTAGTTACCCACGAAAGAGCGAGAAGCAGAACAGAATAAATATGGTAAAAGCATAGAACGGAAAGAGACAAAACCAATCGATACATTTTGACATTTTGACACAGGAAGCGCGCTTACCGCAGGCCAATTCATCGCTGTTATCGTTGCAATCGTAAATGTTATCGCACACCTGACGCATCGGTATGCACTCCCCAGTGTTGCACTGGAAGTCATCGCTGTGACACCCATCGTAGATATCGCCACCTGGCGACGACGAACGATCATGTTCGATCATGTTCGATCAAGCACGCGTTTTGTTAGTGATGATTGTTTTCGTAATGATGTGTGATGCTCGATAGCGATGAGGTGATGATGTGGTGATCTCTAGAAAGTCTCTAGAAACTTACCTTTCCCCATGGACTATAGACTAGAGACTAGAGCCTTGGCGTTTTTGGGCTGACTACTCACCATCGCAATAGCGTTCATCGGAAATGTCCTCGGGACAATCGATGTTGCCGTTGCAGAGCAGTTCCTTGGCAATGCAAGTGCCATCATCGCATTGCCATTTGTCGTACAGACAGGCTGCATTCCCCGATTAGAGAAGCAAAAAAATAAGAAGAAATATGACAGATAGAGCCATACGATTGACGTTTATCGGACACCTACGACACCCCTCCTCGTCGGATCGATCGTGCGGACAATCGGCACGACCGTCACAGCGATGGACTATCGAAATGCAGCTCAGATCACGGCAGGTGAACTTGCCCTTGGGGCAGGAGTATCGTAGCTTGGGCACAACTGTACCACGAAAGCAGCATTTTTTTTTTTTTAAGGAGATGGAGAAACAGAGAGAGGTAGATGGATGGATGAGACTGGATGGATTATGGGGCGTTACTCACTTCCGTCGCAGTGCTCCTCGTCGTCGCCACCGTCGCAATCTTGGCGACCATCGCACTGCTGACTAACACTGATGCAGCGCGTACCGTCGCTACACTGGTATTCCATAGCACTGCAGGCGGTGGCTGTTAGTAGTATTGGTTAGTTGTTGATTAATTTTTAGTTGGTAGATGTTGTTGTTGTTCGGGTTAGCATGGTTTGGGGTTAAACAAGAGAGAGAGAGAGAGAGAGGTGATTAGTCTATGGGATATCTTTTGAGGTTTTTGTAGCCCTGTTTGATCTTAAGATACAACTTATTTGCTAGATAAGCCACTTAGTTCTAGATTAAGCATAGCTCTCGTATAAGATATAGTTACAAAATACTTGGTATTAGCACTGTGGTTTCACTTCATGTCTAGGTTCTCTACTAGAATTCGGTAAAGGATATCTAAGGCTTGATGCTTCACTTACGGCAATCCTCGCTCTCGTCCTCGCCATCCGGGCAGTCCAGGTTGTAGTCGCAGCGCTTCCTCTCGTCGATGCACTGTCCGTTGTTGCATCTAAACTCGTTCGATGCACATTCTGGAAATACAAAACGAATGGAATACATTTTAGATGTTAACGTCTACCTTGATGTAACTTTATGGGCCTGCAATTAGATGACAACACCGACCGGATGCAGTTTAACAAGGACATCCGTTTCCAGCTCTTTTCAGCCGTCAACTTGAAAGCAAAAGTTTGTTAGGTGTTTGTTGTGTGACAGCAAATCCCATCCCATCCTCGAGTATCCCAACCCTGTATCTGAACCCACGCCCCTTTCTGGCATCGTTAGCCACAGTTTCCTGTGCATGTTCGGGGCTGCCTTTTGAACCCTTTTCGTCCTCGTGCTCGTCCTTGTCCCCGCCTCGGCTGGCCGGACTAGCCGCTTAATATTTCATACAGCTTTAGCAGAAATTTCAACAAAATATATTTGGATAATTTTTTGGTCCTTGTGTCGCACAACAAAAAGTGACACAAGAACGCGGATTTGATTACAAGCGGCGAGTACACCCGAAGGGATAGATAACAAAGTGTTTTTATTTTCAGAAGAGCCGCGAGCAGAGGCTAATTAAAAGCAAAGAAAAGTCAAGTGAACATTAAGCAGGAGGAGGAGGAGCAGGACCAGGAGTAGGAGAAGGACCAGGAGCAGAACCAGGACCAGAACCAGAAGCAGAACCAGAAGCAGAACCAGGAGGAGGGAGTTGTAATCAGAGCAGCTTAAAGCAAAAGCCAATTCGGGAGCAAACAATTAGCGTAGCCTTTCGCAGGATGTTCTACACGGTATCCTGTACCGTATCCTGCTCTGGAAACAAAAAAAAAAAAACAATTAAATTGTTTTTTGTTTTCCAAGTCAATAATTTGTCATTTGGCTGTGGAAAAAGTTAATGCCGCAAAAACTGCAGCCCAAAACTTTTCTGCAATTTTCAACACGAAGCCCAGGAATTTCTTGGCTAAAATTTTGACAATTTCATTGCCGACAGACGGACAGACGAACAGACGGATAGGCAGCCAGGTGGAGGCGCCTCAACACAATTTGCAAATATGATTTCTGTTTGTGCTTCATTTTTTTCCATTGCCCTGCTGCTGCTGCTGCTGGTGCTGCTGCTCCTCGCTTATTGACATTAAAGATTCAAAATAATAGTGGAAAAAGGGGTTTTGGGTGCTCTGTCTGGGAAAGACTTTCGGCTTTCGAATGCCAAAGGTTGTTTGGGCTCCAATTATTTGGCCAGACGTGTGATCCTAATCCTTTTGACGGCAAAAAAACAAACAAAAGAAAAAAAAAACGTGAGGAAATTATAATCCGCAAGATGGAAAACAAGTTTTTGCCAAGTTTCTGTTTGATGAAGGTGCAAAGTGGAAAGGGTAGAGGTGATGGCAAAAGCTTAGGTTCTTTTGGTTTTTTTTTTCAAATTAAATAATTGTTAGATAATTTCCAAGGCAGTGCTGTTGTTAAAGTTGGCTTCACCTTGTTGCATTTGCATTTCCTTGCCACACGTCGAGTGTCGGATTTTCCGGACGCCTTGAAACTGGAGCCTCTCGGCGGTCTCTGGACTCCCTCCAGCGACTTGCACTTGAACTTAAAGCGCTGCAACTGCCGCAAAGGCAGAAAAAAACCTGGAGTCCTGAAGAAGAACCAACAAAATTCGAGCCGATAATTGATACATGGGGCGCCGCAGCACATGGGGCATGGGGCATGGAAAACGCAAAAAGCCACAAACAAACAAGTTAAGCGATGGAAAATGGAAAATGGGTTTGAGTTTTGGGTTTGGGTTTTGGGATGCAGATTGGAGGGTGGGCTTCGAGGGTGGTGATTCGTCTGACAGCCTGTAATGTGGGGTTAAGCTATGGAAAATTTTTCACTTTGCCGCAAACAAGCTGCGAACAAAATTGTATAAAAATTCAGATGAGTTGTTGTGTGTTGGATGTAGCTTCTAGCTTATAGCTTGTTTTTTGTCGTTTAAGAGCAATTTGGCGACGAAGAATAAAAAGTGTTCTTTGATTTGATTATTGCTCGTTAGCGCTTCGCCAAGGGCGCTTCATCTTCGAGTTTATCTCATCAATGGGGGCAGATGGAGGTGTAGATGGAGGTGTAGATGGGGGGCCATCGAATCATTAACTCGCTTTATTCCCTGGCAAAGTGCTTGCCAGACACGCCTCCGCTTAAAGCCCGGCTTAAAGTCTGTCTCTGGTCTGTCTCTGGCCAAGAGCAAACAATGCCATTGCCATGCAAAAGCGTTATTACCTTAACCTTCCACTTAATTACGACTGGAAGGAGGAGGAGGAGGAGAAACTATCAGCGATAAACATTCATTTTGGTTTTACGGTCTATGACTAATCGATTTCCGTTGTCGGTCTACCCAAAAAAAAAAGGGGTTCGAACCGGTGCCGGAAACATCCTTTTTCCCTGATGCAGATCAGGACACTCATATGCTTAATTACTTGTAAATGGCTTTTCACTGATAGAAGTAGGAAATGAGCCAGACTTGAGCCAACATTCGGTAATTATACTTCAAAAATTATAGTTCAATCCCAACACCATCTATGGTAGCATCCATGATCAGATTCATCAACATATTCGTTTAGTTATTAGGTCCTTTGTCCCCCTCCTCGGCAAATGCATGTCAAGTGGGACAAGAGACACAGAGTCTGTCTTGATTGATAGCTTGATTCATATTCATATTCATATTCATGTGCACTCGGCTCGGTTCGGCTTTTTCGGCTATGCAAACACTACCAACCGCCAACTGCCAACTGCCAACAGTCGACGTCGAAATGGCAGCTTAACACGAAGCTCATGAATATGCACATACAGACTAGAGACTATATATATATATATGGTATAGTAGGTATATATCCCCAATAGACCCATCCGATCGACCCTTAACCGCTTGGTGCAGCGCGTTATTTAATGAGTCATTAGCTGGCCGGGGGAGGACATGAAGGATAATGCAGCGGGGTCGCTGCAGGTCGCAAAGGTTGCCCCACAGTGTTTAGTTTCGGTTGCAGTTTTACTTCGTTGGCGATGTGACGCCGAAGAAAGACAGGGAAACCGTGTCAAACACCAGTGACAGTTGTCAGTGCATGCACTGAGAGAAAACTAAAGGATATTCTGATAAATCTTTCATTCCTTTGTCTAAAAAATCGCTATTTTTTTTAACCCCACATCAAATACAATTCATAGGACATCCTTATATCCTCTTCTAGTCGTTTTTTTTTTTCCAGTGCACAACGCCTCTATGCTGCAGGGGGCGACAATTATGTGGCGTCTGCAGTTTTAAGTGCGCCTTTGCATGTGACTTTGTTTGCTCAAGCTCAAGCAGCGCGCTTCTTTACCTACTAGAGGCCCCTACCTTCTATTTTTTTTTTTTTTTTTTTGCCAGGACCTCCCAGACCACCCACTTTTGTCGACGCTTCTTCAATCTATTCCACATTTCACTTATTCATTTCGAAACCGTAAACACACAATGAAAATGTCGCATAAATAATCTCACAATCGCAAAACAAAAAAAAACAAAAACCAAGGAAGGACGACAACTTGTTGGCCAAAAAACTCTCCGCAACTCCGCAGAAACCACAAAAAAACGAGGGGGGGAAATACCTGCGGAATCGATGAAATTGTTTGACGTTGGCATGTGTGCCTGCCACGCCTCCTCCAACTCCTCCAACTCCTTTGACTGCCTTCTACCGTGCCCCATCATCCTGTCTGCGGGTTAAAGTTTTTCCACTGATTTGTCGCATTCCGAGCGCAATGTGACAAACGTTAATTTTTGTGGCTTGTTTTGCATAAACTTTTGCTGTAAGACATATCTTTCTTTCCCCTACCCTACCCCCCTAGGGAAAGAGGCGTGGCAAAAGGACTGCGTTGTCATTGCGTGCGTCGTCTTAGTTACTTCGGCAATTTATGGCAAATTAAATAAATTTATCATTTCCCAGGCCAAGAGACCCAAGAAACGGGAAAGAGTTAGCTGCTCAGGCAAGGAAAGCAGCTACAAGCAGCTACAAAATGTTTTTTACTTTCCTTTCCCGAAAGCCAGTATGCAAAAAATATATAAATTCCCAAAAAAAAAAACCCAAAACGCAAAATCCGCATTTTCTGTTTCATACAATTTTCAAAGCACATAATAATAAAGAAATTAACTTTTCTACACACATTCCGGAGTAAATCAAACTGAATACCAGATGACAGGACAGACCATAGGACAGACCATAGGACAGACCTTTTCGTATTCTCATCCTTTTAATCTTCTTGCCGTCGCATGTTGCAAGTTGCTGGTTGCAAGTTGCTGGCTACCGGTTACCGGTTACCGGTTACTGGTTACTGGTTGCTGGTTACCAGTCACCAGTTGCCGCCTTCTTGGTCCTGGGACAAAGTAAAAGTGTCAGCGCGTGCCAGGCACCATCGACAAAGGACAAAGGACAAAGGACATGGTGGAGGGACAATAGAGAGAGAGAGAGAGAGGAAGAAGAAACCGAAAACCAAACGACTCCAAAAGAAAGACAAATCCGAAAAACGAATTGCAAGTTTTTCCAACTCGCAACTCCGTTTCGTTTGCGTTTTCTGTGTTGCAAGTTTCTTAAATACTTTTGTGTGGCAAGGAGACCAGCCAAAACGTACTGTGGCAGGGAGGACAACCACCAGCCAAGAATAACAACAACAACAAGAATCGACCGCAAAAACCCAACCGCAAAATGTCGGTGGCAACAATAACAACCAAATCGGCAGGCAGCAATTAATGACGCTTTTCTGGTCTGGAAAATTGGCCAAAAGGCTTTAAAATTATAACGAGAAGCTACAGTTGGGGCTAAGAGAATAGTTTTCTTAAACTGACTTTATGGATAAGTTGCTTCTACGAGAAGCTCTAATCTAATAATATTTGCCACACTATAGAGAGAACATCAACAAATCAGAGCTCTACAAGCTAGTACCCAGTTTGTTTGTACAACATGTCGTATGCGTGATTTGAGTGACTGCCCGAGTTCCGAGTCCAGAGCCAGCGAGTATCTTTTGGTTTATGAGTTGATTTTGCAGGTGAAGCGCGGTGGCATATATAAATGCAATGCAAAAATATGTAAATACATTAAATTCTTTTCACAATTTATTTAATTTTCAAGTCTTGAAGGGGTCGGTAGAGGCGGCAGGCGGCAGGCGGCAGGCGGCAGGAGCGGTTGCAGCAATGTCGCTGCTATCTCGTGATATATCGCTGGGCAATTAAATGTTATCGGCCAGAGAGACGTCAGTCCCAGTCCCATTCCCCAGTAATACAAATACATCTCAATATGGTATATCTATATGGTACATCCCATACATGGTTGTAGGGAAAGCCAGGGAGTAGCTGGCCATAAGTAGGAAAATTGAAGCGACACGGTCAATCCAAAAATTGTCATTAATCATCGCGGTCAGGACACGCAATGCAAAAGGCGGCAGGCAGTGGGGCAGTCGCAAAAGTGTCGCGACATAACCATAATAACCATTTTGTGGCCAAATATTTGTTTCAGCTCCAGTTCCAGCTCCAGGACACGCGCTTCGGTTTCAGTCATCCACGAATTGAAGTTCATTGCCAAAAATTTCAAATGCCGTCCGAATATGCAAATGCCGTAGTGTGGCATGCCCCGCGCGCAAAACTTGCAACTGCCACTGATCGATGGGCAAAAAGAGCATGCAACAAAGTTAAGAGATTTGTGGCCCAGAAAACTAATGATGATGTCGGGTTTTGCTTTTAAAGCTACAACGATTTCCATCAAAATCAAAATCCGAATCCGAATTTTTAGACCAACTTCCTGAGGAAATATGACTAACTCTATGAAATCTAAAAAAAAAAGTGATTCATTCGGAATCGCGTAATCGTTTTAATAAATAATAATGAATGGCCACCTCGCGTGGAATATTCAAATTCCTCGTCCATCATTCGATTGGAATGCATCCATAAATTCAATTCGCGGCTTCAATTCGTAGCGGCCTTCCATAAAAGTAAAGAATTGACCATCTCAGATCTGTTCTGATTCCGATTCTGATTCCGAATCGGATTCTACATTTTCCAAATTACTATATCTTCCTGCCTCAACCCTCCTGCTCCTCCTGCTTCTCCTCATTCGAAAGGAATATTAATGGGACAGCATTTTTGTGAGAAGTTCATTCAGATTTCTTTCTTGTCGGCACTTTTGTGCACCTCTCCTGCTCTATCCGTCTTGCCCTGTCTCTTTCTAATAAGATATACCTCTCTCTCTCTCTCTTTAGTGTATATATCGTTCTCGATCGTCATACTAATGGCATCAGCTGTCGGCCGATGATGTCAAGCTGCCTGTAATAGCAATTACAAATCGTTCAAATGCATTTTCAGTCTACAGTCCGACACTTGCCGAAAAGATTTATGAATTCTGAAGGTTTTTTTTTTTATAAGAAAATACTAGAAAATAGGTAATACTTTATAGGTATTTCTACTCTAAATTAAGCTTAAACCCTGAAGTTATTTTGCAGTGCACGATTGCGCCGACAACGTTTATCGTTTTGGATGCTCGATTAAAATTCTTTACGTCATTTAACGATAACGAAGTGCTCTGGGCCAGCACTTTTTGCCAGTGCTGTTTGTTTATTTTTTTTTTTGTAGATTTTTGCATTGCTGATAAAGTTTCATAAAAAAAAAAAACAAAAATGCAAAAACAAACAAGTAACCCAGTGAATAAAAATCAAATCTTTTTGCATCTTTCGCGTCAAGTGGGTGCAGTTCGATGCAATTTGTCGGGGATTATCGATCCGGCTGGCTAATACCCTCATCATGGATGGAATTGTTCTTAACCTGCCATTAAGCAGGTGTGTGATCGTTGGAAATCGATCGTTGGTGGGTGTGTTTCTACTCCTTTTGGGTATCTCTATGGCAATGAATAATGTATCGATGACAAGGGAAAAGGAATTTGTAGAGAAAAAAATGCTTTCATTTTGCAAATTGATTTCCTTTTTCGCAATTCAAATGCCTCCCTTTTGCTATGGATGGATAGGCCATCTATGTATCTGGCAGATACATTATGCGGTATCTAAGCCGCATCTGCAGTCTGCTCGTAAATTCACTTTTGCTGTCCGTTGTCTCGCGATTGTCAGTTGTCCGTCTGTCCAGTGTCCACTGTCCGCTTGTCCACTGTCCGCTTGTCCCCAGTCAGTGTCGTTCTCCGTTGTCGGTTGTCGGTTGTCATGCAAGTCTGTCAGAGTCGCTGGCATTTGCATAGAGCAGCAAATAAAACTATAATACATAAATAAATTTACAAAATACAAGTCGCGGCTGCGATACAATTGCGATACAAAAAAAAAAAAATGGTTTAATAAATAAGTTATATTTGTAGAGTGCACGTGCCAAACACTTTAGTTAAGACAGTTGAGACAGAGACGCAGAACGCAGATGCAATTGCAATTAATGGCATGCATTGAGTACACTGTAAGAAACTAGAAAAGAACCAAAGGCTAACATTTCTTGCAACTCCATCGATATATTTTTCAGATATTTTTTCAGATATCCGTTCAAGGCCAGGTAGCTGTTTGTCACTCGTCACTCAAATGTTAATTCTAATTGCAGTGCAGCGCATAAATTTGCCTAATGCCTTGCATGTATCTTGTATCTTTAAGATACACTCAGAACTCAGAACTCAATCCAGTCACCGCAGCCGCAGCCGCAACCGTAGCCGTAGCTGTCAGCATAGGAATTAAGTCACGTATTTAATCAGCTAAACAGATTTTTTTGCCGGAAAGAATGAACAAAAAATTGAGATTGTTGCCTGTCATCGGCAACAAAGTCACTCGGCTGGCCATTTTCCGTTTTCCATTTTCTGATCCCAGTTCCTATTATTATTTGCTAGTTTATTTTTTATTTTTTTGTGCGAAAAACACCCAGCCCCAGCACAAATATCAAATCTCATTGCAAAAAAATAAGTAAAAAGTAAAGAAAAGCAAAGTTCTTGGTAGAATCTGCAGTTCGTTCTCTTGACATTTCGCACGCGCTCTTAACAAGCAAATTACGTGCCTGGAAAATGGTGAAAAGTGGGTGGAAAATCTTTGACAAAGCCGGTAGGAGGAGGAGGTAGCCTTTTGGCTTTTTTTTTTTTTTTTTTTTGGTAGCAAGCAAGTCATATGCCCAATGGCATTTAGACGTTTTGACATTTTTGTTAATGGCGTAAGCATCAAATTACAGAGCCAGAGCCATAGCCATAGCCAGAGAGCAAGCTAGTGAAGGGTTTTCCATGCAACATCCAACAACAACAATGGTCGTAGTCGAGGAAAAACCCAGAGCCAGAGGCGAGAAAGAAAAACTTTAATCCGAGGCAAGCGGATGGCAAACAATCGAGCAAACAAACGGTAAACAAGCAAGTGTAGAGTTAACCCTGAAAAAAAATAATATAGAAAAAAAACAACACTCAGATACTCTGTTACAGATACAAAGATACAAAGATACAAAGCGGGGCGATGCTGTTTACTGTGCTTGTCAAACTGTAAATGAAAAACTCGCCTCTCGAGCTTCTAATTGTTCTCAAAGTCGCTTACATCAGCGCATGAGCATGCAACTTGCCACCAATCCCCCAATCCCCCGTCCTGCCCCTTGACTATATAATACATCAATCCCATTCCATCCTCCTCCAAAGGCCTGAGTGAGCATTTATTTATTCAAGAACCTCGGCAGATCTTGTTTCGTTTTTGGTTTCTGGCTTTCTGACTTTCTGGCATTCTGGCTTTCAGGAAGCGTTCGGGCCAGGCAACCAGAAAACTTGCTAAAAAAGGAATTGGTAGCCAGAGGGTTAGAAGGGGTAGAAGGGGTAGTGTTTGTGCCACACATTGTACTAAAAATAAACATTTTCTCAATTCATTCTTCTAGCAATTGCAAGAAGCAAACGGCGGCAACGGCCGTGCCGAGTAAACAACGAAACCCGAATTGAAAACGTTGATTTTTCGGGACAAAAGCAGCGACACTTGAGGGGCAGTACACACCGTTTCATGGCTTTAAGGACACCGCAAATGTATAAAAGATCTCTCAGACTAAATGCCATTCCAAGGCATTCTTAATCATATTTAAAAATAATCCATGATTAGAATCTAGTTTCCGCCTGTATTTGGGTCAAGCCATTAATTGTCTCTCAGTCTGAGGAATCTGAGAGCTGCAGTTATCGCAAAAGCAAATATAGAGCTATTAATAGTGGGATTACTATATAGTAGAGCAACTGCAATATATTACTATATGGTATATGACGAAATAGCAAAGATCTGACTCAGATGCAATTCCCGACGATGACTTAAGATTAAAGTAAGAAAAAAATACAATCTAAGGGCTTGGCTGGGTCCTATTCTGGTTTGTTTGTTTAAATGTTTATTAGCTTGTTTATTTGTTTGTTTGTTTGGGTGTCAATCTGTTTGCTGGGACTGGGACTGGCTGATGTTGCAGCTTCACTGCCAAAAGTATCGGGTTGCTACGGTTAATGAAGTCAAGGATGACATTGCTGTAATTGTATGAAAATGCATTCGACTTGGCCACGTTAACAGTTTCCATTTCTCTCTGGTCTGGTCTCTTGGTCGAAACTGTATTCGGTTCCTGGTATATCAGATATCAGAGGCTACTCTACGTACTCGTCGCACATCTTTCTCCCACTGACCGTGACCAAAGGCCTAGAAAACAAAAACACAGTTATGGTCGAAAGCAAAGTCGAAGGGTTTCCGCCCACACAATAGTCTCCAAATAATTATTCTATTTCGGGATCATCTTGGAAAACGCCTGCCTGCCCCTCAAGTGTTTTGTGTTTGAGAATTTAAGAAATTTATATAGGAGAGTATTGTCTTCGCGCGGCTGCCTAAATTAAGATGTTTGTGCAAATTAATTGGTCGCTGGCATCATTATTACAACAGCGACAAACAATTAGCCTAGATTTCCGCCGCAACTCGCCTCAAATCAACTCGACTCGACTCGACTCGACTCGACTCGAAATGCAACACAAGACACAACACAACTTGAGTCAACGCATTGCAATGCGGCGACTTGAAGTCATCTGATGATGATGATGATGGGGCAGGGCAGGACAGGACAGGGCAGGGCAGGGCACTTGCCACCACCTCCGAAACAAACTCTGGTGCAGCATGCAACATTCCATTTCATTCTATAAACTCGGTATATTTCTCTCATTTCTCAATATCAAGAAGCTGGCAATTGTTGTCACTTGAGTAGCAATTAAATGAAAATGAAAATGAAAATGGATATAGAGATGCAGATGCAGATGGAGATGGAGATGGAGATGGTAATGGAGATGGGGTATCGGATCGATTGAAATAAATTGCCATCGAATCGAATCGAATCGACTTGCAACATTGTGTTGCATTCTCAAATATACCCGTATTGGAGTTGGAAAATTATTTAACAAATCATCTTAAAAGAAAGCTACTCTTAGGTTGTAGCTTTTAAGGTAAAGCTCCCTCAGCCCCCCTTAAAATCCAGGACTTACCAATATAGTTCACATATGTGCCGCGTCCTTCCACTTTTTGTGGACTTTGTAGGGCGATCAGGGCCGCCAGCAGCCAGAAGGCTGCTCTCAGGCGCCGTCCCATCGCGGTTCCGAATACGGATTCGAATGCGGTTGCGGATACGCGAGCTAAGATGAAAGGCTACTAGAAAAACGGGGAAAAAAACGGGGGGAAACTCTCTAGTTCCAGTTTTTGTGTTTTTTAAGCAGCTTTTGGAATGCGCAAAAATATTTCTGTTTCTGCTTCTGTTTTCACTTCGAGGTGGCGCATAAAAATCTCAGCAGGACACACGCTGGGTGATAAAAAAAAAAAAAAAACGTAGAGAGTGGCGAGTGGCGACACTTCCGCTGGCAAACTGAACGCATTAACAACAACAAAAAGAAGGATACTTTAACAAACATTTCCGTTACAAATGAAAGCAATGAACAGGCCACCCACACAGTGCGACCCAATTGACCCACCCATCCCGACCAACCCGACCACCCCGGACTTCCGCCTTTGTCTATGCCAGCCGAGCTACACTTGGCAAAAAAAAACGAGTCAAATTTTGCTTCAAATGCCAAGTTATGAATAGCTTGAAGTTCCTTTTCAGGACACCCTTTTCTCTCAGTGAAGGGACTGACGATTTAAAAAAAAAAAACACAAGCAATATTGAACATAGTCCTGGTGGCATTAAGTGTTTGCTTAATTTTAAATAACGCAACCCAGCACTCGAGGACTCGGGATAGTCTTGCTGATATCCTTGCTGGAGGACACCCGCCAGGAGCAGGCTTCATCAGCATTCAATTGTTGGCATTTAGCTTTTCACTCTTGACTCTTGACTCATGGCTTTTGGCCTTTTTTTTTTCATATTGAGCCAGAAATATGAAATATTTCCATATAGAATGCCGCCTTTTGTCAGCCTTTTTTTTTTTCTCTTCAATTTACAAAAGAAAATTGTATAAACATTGAAATCTTGTATTTTATTTCAAATTTTGTATTTGAATTTAAAATTTGTATTTTTATTTGTATTTGTATTTATTTATAAGACACGACCCAACACCACCCTTGACTATATAGATTTCGATCTCACGATTAGAAACGTTTCGAAATATATCCCGAAAAAAAAACGTGACCAATTAATGAACATTTGGATTTCAATTAAGAATAATAATTTCAAAGATATATTTTTTCACCCTGGGAAAGCGAAAAGCTAGTTTTTTTTTGCGCATAAATTACAACAAATTGGTTGGCATTTTCTATATAAATTTTTTGGACCGACCGCCGTGAGACCTAATGAACTTGAACTTGAGATACGACTGAGTATATTATGTATCACAAAAACATATATATTTCTATATAAAAAGCAAGATCTGAGCTACAAAAAAAAGTGCCAAGTCGAGTGAAAGGTTTCAGTTTCAGTTTCTGGCTGATTTTTCGGTAGTTTTTCTTTAGTTGTACGATCGACTGGCTTTTATCCGTATCTGTGAGATACGCGCCTAAAAGCTTTGTTGTTTATGCGGTTTTTGGCAAGATGCCTGCATTTTTCAATTATTATACTCGTACAGCAAAAAGTTGTTTCTGCCCAGAGCCGTGGCGGCTTTTGTTGGCCATTTTTGTTGTTAAGTATGTTTCAATTAAGCGAAGCATTAAAGGAATGCTTTTAGCCGCGGCATCTTGGCCAAGTTTCGGGTTACCCAACATGTTACGCATAATAATAATAATAATAATAATTGGCAAAAATGCACCAATGCCTGTGCAACCTCAATGCCCGTGCAGCAGGAGGCATGCAGCTATTTTACTTTATCGCCAAACACTAATGAGATGCATCGCAGCATCCTATTCATACAAAGTACATATAAAAGGAGCTCTTAATGATGAGACTTTTTCTTTTTTTTTTTTTTTTTGTGTGGCAAGTAGAAAACAAATTGCGGCCAAGTTATGTTATTTAGCCGGAATATTAAGAGTCATTAAAATTAATGAGGCATGTCGTCGGTTGGCTCTTTTTTGCAGATCCTCTCAAAGTCTCAAAGTCCGTTTAGATGTTGGTCAAAGGAAGGAGACTTTCCAAGTTCTAGGCTTTACTTCTCTCTAACATTTTGTCATTCACGAAACGCACCTAAAACCTTTATTACTCAATGAATTATTACCGAGAAAAATGCCAAGCCTGCACAAAAAGACAATTATTTTTTTGGATTTTTTTTATTCCCACCAAACCGAATACCGAATACCGAATACCGAATGGAAGACGATCTCCGCCGGGGGCGATCCTGGCTTTTTGACAGAATTGAGCAGACTTTTGGCCACAAAATGTTGAGGCAAGCAAATTGCATTTCTCAGACAGCTGCACAAATTTTCCAAAAAAAAACAAATTCCAAAACAAGAAACCCTCAAGACGCGAAGACAAACCAAACTAAACCAAAAATAGTCTTCTGCCATATTTGGATTGTTATTTTTGTTTAGGAGGAGCGGAAAAAATTTGTCAGCGACACCTTCTCCTGGGATATATATCCCATCCCCGACCGACCCCTCGATTTATATTCTATTTTTATAAATTATCGGAAAAAATATCAAGAGGGCGGCAAGTCGGAGATCAAGTGAGCAATCAGTGTCAGAAAATCCGCTGTTTGTTTTGCCTGAACGGCCGAGATTTATTTGCCTGGGCCGAGAGGTTGTCTCTTAGCCAAGAAGCGACCACTTTTAGCCGACTCCGCTTTAGCTTCTCCGCTGATTAAGATTTACGACCTGGCAACAGGCAATCATTCGGCCGTCGGTGGCATTTTGTGGCAGCAACCTCAAACCGCTGGCAAATGCAACCGCAACATGTCAGCCGGCTAAATTAATAACCAATCGCAAACATTTGGCCTATAACCTAATCCCCTAATCCCTCAATCCCCTAATCCCCTTCCTCTGCCATTATTCTATAACAAAAAATGAATGATTCGTGGGGCAAACATATTCGAATGATTTAAGTGTTTTGTTTTCCTCTCCAGGCGGTTGCAATCCGTTTCCCCAGCGATCGTGTGGTTCGACACTTTTTCACTCGACTTGGGTTTCATTTGCGAAAAGAAAACCAAAACTCTGGCTCAAAAAAAGCTAAAAAAAAATCAAGAAAAAGCCAAGAAATAAATCAAAACTTAACAAGAAACTCATAATTTTTGGTTTACTTTGAGAGAAAGAGTTGAAAGCCAAAAAAATGAAATATTTTAAAGGAAAAACTTCAACTTTTCTAGATTTTTGAGTTACAACAAAGCAAAGGCCTTAAAATAATCAAAAAAGATATTTTTTTCTAGGCTCTAAAATATATTCAAAGGAAGTTTTCAAAACAAAACACGATTTTGGGATAAAAATAAGGATCTTTTCTTTGGAAAACTCTTCACTAAGCCACAAAAAAAAGGGTCGCTATATAAAATTTTAGAGTCGCTAAAACATTAAAAAAAAATACTTTCAATGATCACAGTAACTTCTGGATTCATTTTTTTTTTAAATAAAAAACTGATCTATTAATCACTCTCTCTGTCAGTAAATAGACTTATCTCAATCATCAAGATTGAGATCCCAAAACCAACAACACAGCCACCTCAAACATTGCATTTTTTAAGGCCACACCGAAGATAAGGAAAGGTTTTTGTTTCGTTTTTTTGGATGTTTGGTTTTTTTTTTGTTTTTGTTAAATGAGATCACAATGAGGATCCTGGTGCACCATAAAAAACAGAATTTGCACAACCAAAAGCTGCTTAGGTTTCAGATATTTTGTGGACACAGTTTTTGGGGGAAAAAAAAAAAACATGAAACCAAAAAAAAAGAAAAACACAGCACTGGGCACTCAATTAGTTTATTTTCTAAGGAAACTTTCAAAAAAAAAAATACCGATAAATAAGGACTAAGTACAGTGGTAACTTGATAACTTGGCTAGGACTCAAGTCAAAAGTTGAATTGAAGTGAAAAGCTGAACACGCGCCAACGTAACGCACACGCAAACGCTTCACGTTGAACTGACGCAGCTCAATCCGGCAGATACAGATACCAGCAGATACAGATACTTTTCTGGCAGCCGCCAGCCACTGAAAGCGAACTTCGCTTCGCTTTTCCCCAGCTGGGCAGGCGCCAACGCTTCGGCCCCCAAGCCGACGGACGAGCCGACGGATGAGCCGACGGACGAGCCGACGGACGAGCCGACCGCCTGCCGACGACGGGAATGACGAATTGCCGAACCGACAGATGGCCGATATGGTGACGGCATCCGGTGGCGTCGTGTCACATCGTTTGCGGCCCGAACCCGCACACACACACACACACCTACAGGGCTGGAAGGGAACAGCCAACCAGGCCAGTTCTTGGCTGGCCAGAAGGCCAAATGTTGCCACAGGTTCGTCTTGTTGCCAACAACATGTTGCTGGCCGGAACTCGGATTTAAGCCAAAACCATGCGCTTGCGTCAGAACCTCAAGGCTCAAGGCTCAAGGCTCCAAGCTCAAGGCTCTGGCTTCGGGAATAAACTTCTCAACAAGATCGGAATTCAATTGGTAACAAAAAGGAGACTTTTTCGCAAAAAAAAGGCTTAAAAGCTTTTGTTTAAGTTCAAAATAGTTGAAAAAAATCAAGCCTCAAATGGTGTTACTTTTTAGCGCTTTTTCTTTCTTAATAAAGATCAAAGCATAAAGGATGAGAAACCCAATATACCTTCTTGTATTAAAAGTACCGGGTATCAATATTTAAGTAGCTCAAAAAAGCACAAAATAAGAATACAAATTTCTGCAAAAAATCAAATCTCTTTATCAAAAAAATAAACACAAACAAAGATAATCAAAAAAAAAATGCAATTTAAATTAAGGGGAACCCCAGAAATGCCAACATAAAATCTAAAAATTATTATCCCTATTTATTTAAATAATAAACTAAAAACTCACTTAACTAATTCATATTTTAGATAATTTCCAAGTGTAAAAAAAAAAAAACAAGAAACAACACTAACCAGGAAGTGCCAGGATTTTCACTTTCCCACCAAAAAAAAAACAGGACAAAAAAAAAGCTCATCAGACATGCACAGTTCCCTTGAGGTGGGAGGTGGGGGTGGTTGCAAGGGGTGCAAGCTTTGTTTACAGTTATGATTTTTTATGATTTTTCAACCAAAAGCCAACAACCAACAAACAAATACGAGTCCACACGAATGGCAATTAACTTGGCCAAGAGCAGCAGCAAACCATGAATCTTTTAAGTTAATAGAATCTTTTTTTTGTTAAGCTAAGCTTCTAAAATAGAAAATAAACAAGGTTTAACTTTTAAAAACCTAGAATTTATGATGCCTTCAATATTGATTTATTAAATATGCCAAGACACCCAGTAGCTAAAAAATAAATACAAATTAAGCAAAAAAAAACTAAAAATTACTAAAAAGCAAAAATAAATGATCGTAAATTGTAAAGAGTTTTGTGGGGAGAAAAGACACTGAGAGAAAAAAGAGCTAGATTTTGTTTTTGTTATCTTCATTATCCTTAAAAAATACTTTAAGGCAAAAAGGATCATTTATCCTAAATTAAAAGAGTCTTGTTGGTAGAATATCCCCTTGAATCTCTTTCATAATCCTTGAATTCTAATCATGATTTTTCCAGGGTATTATCCCTATCTTTACCCTGGATTTTCTACCACTTTTCGCCTATTCTATATAGCATCTTCCTCTGCTTTTGTTTCTTTGTTTATTTCTCATTTCTTGGCTTAATTTTCGCTCTTTTTTCGCGCTTTTTCCCCCTTTTTGGCCCTTTTTGGCGCTGAGCGAGAAAAGAAAAGCGTTGGCTGGCAAATTCAATTTGCATATGTGGCCAAGTTGTTGTTGTGTTGTGTTGTGTGGTGTTTTTTGCACACTTTTGTATATATATCTATGTTTTCAGTGTGTGGTTGGTGGGTTGGTTGGTGGGCGAACATTGAAATCCGCTGCCATTTAACACAGTTCAGGCAACTGAAGCTGCTAATTGACTCGAGCCACTTTTTATTTTTGGCGCGGAAAACATTTCGCTCTCGCTTGTCGTCTTTTTTGGCAAATTTAATCAAGCAACAAAAACCAAAACCAGCCACAAACCAACAAAAAAAAAAACAAAAAACAAAAAACAAAACAAAACCTAAAACCTAAAAACAATTGTAAAATTGTTTTGAGAGCATGTCCATAAATTCAAATGCAACTTTTGAATACGAAATTACAAAATGGGGGCGAGTGCTATTGCGATTGCAAAAGGGCGCGCGTAATTACATTTCCCAACCAACCCAACCTCCTACTCTATGGACTCTACATACGAGTATATAATATATTATATATGTTCTCCACTTGCATAATGATAAAAACAGAGGTTCTCGGCTTCAAGTGCAAAAGCAACTGGCAGGCAGCTTCCAAGCTTCCAAGCTTCCAGCTTCCAGCTTCCATTTGCCATTGACGCACTTTCGAAACCAACAAAACCCAAACATCCATCCCAGAAACTGCCAGTTTCGGATTTCAGAACGACACAAAATACACAAACAGAGCAACAGAAACAAACAAACAAAGCATCGTGTTTGTGCAAAGAAAATATATCCATCCACATGCTAAATGAATATTATAATAATAATAATAATAATAATAATAATAAAACAATAACGAATAAAGGGTATCCAGAAATTAGAAATTAAACCATAGGGTTTACGATCTATTTTACTTTTTAACTTTAGAATTTCTTAAAGTATTGAAAAATATCCCAAAAAGAAACGAAACTTATGTAGAAGTCCTTGAAGAAGTCCTTTTAATATTGAAAGATATCCTTTTTCCTCATAAGATTTTAGATAAAATATCTTTTATTCAATTTATATTTTAAATATAAAACCTTGAAAACCATTCCAAAACCATTCCAAAAATCGTTTCCGTCTCTCTTGGATGCCCAGGAGTCGAGTGTTGAAAATTCATTAAATTTCCAAGGACGCAACTTTCGGGCACTGATGGGTGGGTAGTGGGTGGTGTGTCCTGCGAGTGGGTAGATGGGTAGATGGGTGGTTTGGGGAGGTGGCAACCTCTGACATTGCATTTAATCTCGTTGACAGCACTTAGCACGCCCCCAAGTTGTAAAACTGGCAACTCTCGACTGTGAACTGGATATAAGGAGTCAGGATTTGGTTTTTGTGGGGTTGGTCCTGTGTATTTTTTTTTGTGTTTGTTGCAGCAACAGCAAGCAAGTGGCAAGTGGCAAGTGGCAAGTGGCAAGTGGTAAGCAAGCAAGTGGCAAGTGGCAAGCGGATTATTTAAGTTTATAATACGCTTAGGGGTAATTTTAATCTGTTGCAAATTGTTTTTGCCGTTACACACGCTGTCAGACCCCAAATCACCATCTATATAACATATTTTTTCCCCTCTCGTTGCGTTGCATACTTTTGTGGCATATTTCATAGATATTGTAATCTGGTTCAGGACGAGGACGAGGACGAGGACGAAGACCAGGACACTGTGCTTGTTCGGATGGTTGTTGGAATGGTTTGTAATTTCCCATCGTTTTTTTTTTTCAACTTGTTTCGGGTTTTTTGTCTCTGCTACTATTTGCATTTATGTTTTGTGTTTTTTTTTCAGCAATTTGCCCAGCATGAGGTTTTAAGGTCCTTTTTGTTTAGGAAATTGTCACTTTCTTAAAGTCGAATGGTTAATGTCCTTCGATAAGTCGATAACGAACAAGAACAGACTTGATCTCTGACAAAGAAGAGAGAGAAAGATCCTGCAACAGGTCACACTATTTTTAGGTGTTTTCCAGCACTGACAGAAGCAAAAAAGGATGTTCTATTCCATCCGGAAAGTAGTTCAATGAACCTCTTAGAAAGATATAATTATTTTTACAGAAATATTCCCTTCGAATGCCACTAAAGCAGAAAACACATCGAAATCATTTCACGTTTCATCAAATCTTCAACGCTTCATTAATAGAAATTGCTTCCCCAAAACGAAACGAAATTTTGTGGCAAATGACGATTGTTATTCGATTGCATTCCAATGCATTGGAAATCCATTAGAACATTAAAAAAATTCCACTAAATGGACCTCGAAGCAAAACGAACTTAATTCAAGTTGAAAGAATACAAAAACCAAACCCAATGAAACGCATAAATAAAATTATGAA
Source organism: Drosophila vallismaia (assembly GCA_035047325.1). Taxonomy (NCBI): domain Eukaryota; kingdom Metazoa; phylum Arthropoda; class Insecta; order Diptera; family Drosophilidae; genus Drosophila; species Drosophila vallismaia. The sequence continues at coordinate 3,654,041 of JAWNPU010000025.1, read as the reverse complement.
AAGATATTACAAAGAAGTGGCGGCCGCCGGCACTCAGTCGAAAGATTCGTTTATCGGGCCAATTAATATTGGGAATTTATTTCGGCCATTACAGGGTATATATATATACCATATATATGTATATTCGCTTATATATCCACACGACTCTGTTAGAAACTAATGCTGGGAATGAGATCAGCCATTCCGAATCCGGAATCCGAATGTGTCGATGATTCCACTGATTCACAAAATCAAACCAAACCCAAAAAAACAACAAACAAAAAATGGCAAAAAAAAAAATAAAATCAAAAGATAATAAGACTAAATAACATAAAAGATATATGCACTTAAAGCAAATCAAAATCAAATTATAATAACTCACCCGGCAAAGGTTCTGGCTGATCTGATGTCTGTTCTGGACGTTCTGGTTGTTGTGGATCTTCTGGATCTTCTGGTTGTTCTGGTTGTTCTGGTTGTTCTGGTTGTTGTAGATGTGGAGGTATAGGACATCCTGCCTCATCGGTTTGATCCGCACAATCCATACGTCCGTTGCACCGCAGGGTCAAAGGTAAACACCTATTGTCGCACTTGAACTCAGAATCATTGCAAACTAAGGGCAGGCAAATGAGGCAAACGAAATTGTAAATTATAATCAAAGGAAATATAATCGGAGGAAAGCCAAATGATATCTAAATGAAATGAAATCGAAATATAAATGCTTGAAATGTGATCGATTTAATCGATTATATCGATACCAAACACCGATAACCGATAACCGATAACCGAAACCGATATTCTATTCGATATATATTTGAAGCCAATTTGAAGCATTCATGAGTTGTGCATTTTAGATTTTTAGTTTAAATGAAACGATCATGAATCATATCCTGTGGTATTTTTTTGGTATTTTTTACCCTCGTTATCGTAGTAGCAGTTCTGTTCGTCCTCGCCCTCGGAACAGTCCCTGTTGCCATCGCAGCGCATATCGTCGCAGATAATGCGTCCACTTCGGGGGCAGGTGAAGGTGGTGTCGCCGCGGCAGTTGGAATCGATAGTTTCATCGGAGCCAGAGCCCTCGACTTGGGTGGCATCGTACGGTCGTCCTGGCTTCTGTTCTGGTTCGGGTCCGGGTTCGAGTCCCCGTTCGTGTCCGGTTTCCGGGTCTTGTTCCCCTTCAGCTGCATAACCATAAATCGAATTAGCTCGGCAAGACACGGGTCGAGAGCAACGTAGAGACATAGACTTTGTATAGACAGAGATATAGACTATATATAGGGACGATCACAGAGATGGAGACAGAGTGAGTTGGGTATATAGGTTCGAAACCTTTTCCATGACAAACAGAGAGAGAGAGAGAGACATCACAGAGATACAGATCATACAGGACACACGGATCTCACAGGACACAGGTTCACATTTATGGCTCTGATCGAGTCTTCATCCTTTTATAGAGAACGAAAACCAGATTAGGGCTTTACGATTTGGTTAGTTCTGGTTCCGTTTTATGGTTTCCATTTCCGACTCCATCTTGATTGAAGGACAAACCTTGAGAGGTGCTGCAGGATCTTTCGTCGGAGCCGTCGGGACAATCCATCTCAGAGTTACACACCTGGTAGCAGGGAATGTACTGGCCGCTGTTGCACATGAAATAATCACCATTGCAGGCTGGAGGAGGGGCTTTCGTGGTCTCGGGTTCGTCGGGTTCGTCGGGCACAAGATTGAGGTTAAAGATTCGCGGTCCTCCGTCCAGGGAGACGCGTGTTTGAACGGGCATATCAAAGACACTGGGACGTTGCGGTTGGGGTTCGGGCTCGTCGGGGACCAGGTTTAGAGTGTAGATACGCTTGCCTCCGTCCAAGGAAAATCGCCGCTCGCCCGAAGGACTTAATTCCAGGACACCACTCTCCGTCGGTGGTCGTTTCGGGTCTTTTGGGGGGTTTTAGAAACAAAAACGATTGAGGATTGAGGATACACCAGGTATTGCCATCGATTGGATAGCTTTGAATGTCCCACATTTCAGGATCTTCAAAGATATCCTCATCGATCCCGGCAATCCCCGGCAATCCCCGGCTTGAGGGGGAAATGGTTGAGGATGGGTGTCATGGCATAGTTTTCTACAAGCGGCGTCTCACACCAAAAGCAGCAAATGTCATAGAAAATAGAAGGAAGTATCTACGGGATCGGAAAACCTCGACCCAAACTTACCCTGGACTTCGGTGAAGGAGTAGTTCTCATCGGCGGAGGCGCCCAGATTCTCAATTCGCTGATAATGGGTCAGTTGGTCGTAGAACTTGTTCTGGAAATCGGTAATCCTTTCGGGGATTTGCAGTTTCAGCAAAACATTCACCTTGAACGAGTCTTCCGTTTGACTGGAATACAAAATAGGGAAAAGTTTGTTCATCGAATCCTTGGTTTGGAAAGGATATTCCTGTAGACTTACTCGACTCGCACCAGGATGCTGCGGAATTCCAGTTCGTCGACGAAACTAGGATACGTAATGTCGAAGAAAGATCGCAGATCGTTCTCCAGGGAGGTCTGGAGCTGGAGGTAGGCGTCGCTGTCCGGATCGTTGAAGTCCTCCTGGTAGGGCTCGTGGAGGGTGAAGTAGACACGATCTTTTCAGAAACGATAAAAGGATTTCATAAAAAAAAGTTCGATCTTTTGAAAAGAAAACCACTTACAGCTGACAAAGTCCTGCTCCTGATCCACCTCTCCGCCGGATCCCTCGGTCTCGTCGAACGAGTCCCGCTTGAAGGGTCCGTGGCCGGCACCGATGGCTCGCTTGGCCTGTTGGTCCTGGCGCTGGCGCTCTCTTAGTTCCTGGCGCTGGCGTGCCTCCTGCTGGCTCTGCTCCTTGGCCAGGCGGCGGCGCTCCTTCTGCCGCTCAATCGCCAGCCGCCGGGTATGGGTCTTCCTTGGGTTCTCCTTGTCGCCGCCAAAGAAGCGGGATAGGGAGCGACGCACCCGATGGACGCCCTGGCTGAACCAGCCGCCATCTTCCGCAGCCGGTTCCTCCACCAGGAACTGTTCATCGTCCTCGGCCAGGTCGAGCTTGTACGCGTCGTCGTCTTTGTCGCCAATCGAGGCATCACTGTTAGACTGCAGGGTAGCCTCATCGGCTAGCATAAAGTCCAGATCATCGTCAATAACATTTGCAATTTGCTATAAAAAAAAAACGGAGGAATTAAGGAAATTAATTAGAAATTATTATTAAAATTTATTAAAATTATTATTAAATTATTAATTTCTTTTGAAAAACTTCTAATAAAAAGCCACATTTCGCTAGCTTTTCCATTTTCCTTTCTTTTAAGCGAAAACTAAGCATTTTTCCTGGTTGTTGTCTTGACTAAACGCAGTGTCGCTGTGTTACAGTTTTAGAGTAACTGTTCAAGGTTTAGCTTCTCACCACGCTGCTTCCCAAACTGTATAGCACTGTAAACTTTTGTTTTAACGGAAATTCTAGATTTTATCAAAATTTTAAGCGGTTTTTGTTATCTATGATAATTTTTTTATGATAAATATTGTTGGGATTTTATAAAAAACGATGTCAGGACTCAACTCTTGGGATTTTTCCTCTTTTCGAGGTATTTTTAGACACATTTTCTAATTGATCTTTGATTTTTAAGTGTAATTTTTTGGATTTTCTAGCCTTTTTTTTAGGGGGGAGAGTCATGTGGGAGGGGCTGCAAGTGTCAGGCAAGACGCGTGGCTACGTCATATGTTTATTTATTGTTGTTCCCCCCCCCCAGATCGTATCTTGCCACAAAATTGATGTTCGATGTGCTCTCTTTCTTCGGAGCCCTCCGGGAACTCTTTCTTTCCGATTCTTCCCCCCTCTTGATTCTTCCATTCTTCCATTCTTGGGAATAAATGGAATGTGGGCCAAATGTGCATGCACTCTTCTATCCTCTTATCGAAATACTTCGATAAACTAAAAAGATAGTGGCAAGAAACGAGAATGCAACCGATCCCCCCCCCCCCTCCCCAATGGGGGCGGGGCATGTCTCTTTCTCTGTTCTATTATTTCTATTTTTTTTTACAATGAATTTCAATTAAAAGAACATTGATTTAAAAAACAAGCAGAAAAGATGGTCGGAGAAGATTGTAAACTCTAAAAATATTCAACGAAATATAATATTTTCCTTAGCAAAGATTTTAGTGACGAATTCTCTATCTAAATTTTTGTGATTTCCTTAATTTGTTCTCTTAAGTTGAAAAAGAACGCGTTTTAAGATTGTAAATTATTTAAATCCTTCCCAAAATATTAAATTATATTCTAAAACATTATCGAGAGCGAAACCAAAAGTTTTAGAATAGTTTTAGTGACGAAATCCTTATCTAAATTGTCGGGATTTCTTTTATTTGCTATTTTAGACCAAAGAAGAAGGTCTTAGAAGCTTGGAAACATTAAATTATACTCCAAAATATCATATTTCCTCTCAAAAGTCAAACTAAAAGCTTAACAACAGTTTAAGTGACGAATTCCCCTTCAGAATATTGTTGTAATCTCTTTTATTTTCTGTTTTGAGTTAAAAAAGAACGCGTTTGAAGCTTGTAGACTAAAGAAAACATTAAATTCTATTCAAAAACAACATAATTTCCCTCAAAAGCCAAGCCAAAGCTTTAAAAAAAACTTTTAGTGACGAATTCCTACACACATTGTTGTGATTTTTTGTGATTTTTTTAGTTTTGAGTTAAAAAAGAACGCGTTTGAAGCTTGTAGACTAAAGAAAACATTAAATTCTATTCAAAAACATCATAATTTCCCTCAAAAGCCAAGCCAAAGCTTTAAAAAAAAACTTTTAGTGACGAATTCCTACACACATTGTTGTGATTTTTGTGATTTTTGTGATTTTTTAGTTTATTTTCCGTTTTGAGATTTAACCATCTCGACTTCGTGATGTCTACAAAGTGTCTGTCGCTTTTATGGAGCCGCAAAAACAAGGAAAAGATACGAAGGATGGGCTTTCCTGGTGGCTTACCAAGCTGCAGGGTCACGTAAAAGGACTTTGAAGTTGTTACCCACCCCATGTCCGTTTTTTTTTTCTGGCAATGGCAAGTTTTCTGCCCCTTGACTGTGTGTTGTACATAATAATAATATTTCCCGACATGGATAGCCCATCGATATTTCTGTTTCCAGAGCTAATTGCTGCTCCTGCTCCTTTTTTTTTTTTTGGTTAGTTTCGAGAAATATTTTTGAGAGAAGCATCTGGCGATTACGTTGGAGGCTGCTGCATGCTTCTTGACACAGATTCCGCGGGCGTTTATTGTGATTATCCGGATCCGGAGAGCTGTCCAGCTGTCCAGCTGTCCGGTAATTCATGCAAACAGCATGGCCGGACACTGCAGAGCGTGCAACGTGCAACGTGCAACGCGAAATGTTATTTATGTGCCCCGGCCAATTAGATGACACCGATGATGCCGATGCCGATGTCCTTGAACCCATTCCTGCCCCGCGTTGCAAGATCTGCCAGATTTATGCGTTTGCCAAAAGCAAGACCTGCTTATTGTCAATTGTCTCAACTTGTTGCTTATTGTTGAATGCCACAAAGTGGGTCAATCGGATAGCAGGAAAGTTCGTGCCATGCCACCCCTTGCAAAGCGATAAAACCACCCAAAAACCCTTCCAAAAACCACATTTTTTTGCGGCTCATTTCCTGAAACTAACAAATTACACAGCCCGCCCCCTTTTGCCGTTTTTTGTGGCAGCCATAAATTTGTGGCACATATGTGTGCCGGCAATTTATTTTCATCAAATGTTCAACGAAAAAAAAAAAATCGAGCCAGACATCGAGCCATTTTCTCACTAAATCGATGCCAGTCTGGCCGAGACTGAGAAGGAAAAAGTTATTGACTGACGGAGCGACTGACTGACTGACTGACTGACTGACGCCAGACGGTGGGCGGTCATCTGTCCCAGGGCGTGGCTTTGCTAGAGACCAAAAAAAGGAGCCACAAAAAAGTTGCTACACTTGAAAAGAAGCCAAAAAAAGGATTAAAAAAAAAAAGACTCCAATTTTGCTAAAAAAAAAAAAATGTTAAAAAAAATTAAGGAAATTTATATAGAAAGATATAAAAAATAAATTCTTTAAATATTTTAAAATAAAAAAAAAATAAAAAACAATTTCAAAGTGTATTTTTTTTTAACCAAAAATCACATTTGGCCAAAACTTTTGTCTGTTGGCCGCAATTATCACGGAAAAAGGGCTGGAAAAAGGGGCGGGAAAAAGGTTAGGAAAAACGGGGGCGGGAAAGAGAAGGAAATTGAGGGGAGAGGTGAGAGGGAAACATGTGGAAATTTGATTAAAAAACTAGCTTCAAGGTAATTGCCGCCGCCAGACCAGACACCAGATTCCTGGTGTGTCCTCCTCCTAAAGCGCTTAAAAACCTTACATTTCGAGGAAAAATCTGTGGAATCTGAAATCTGAAATATGAAAACCGACATCTGGCATATATATGGCAGCAGATATGGCGGAAAATCTGGGTATCTAGAGCAAGTGCAAAGCAATTGACGCGCAACACGACGACTCAAGCCTCAAGACTCGAGACTCGAGACTCAAGACTCGAGATTCAAGACAACGAGATCCTCCGGGCAAGAACGATTACACGATTACCCGTCAATCATCATTGTCCCCCGACTCGAGATATATATCTCTAAGATATATATATACATATATATATCAGCTGTTGGACGAACATTTCCATATTCTTTTTTGTTTTTTTTGTTTTTTTGTTTTAGTTTCGGATTCCAGAAACTCAGCAGGAAATATTTAGAGCGCATTTTGCATTTTTTATTTTTTTTTTTTTACTCGCCTTAATTAAAGTTTTTTTTTTGTTGCAATTTGCTTTGATTTAATTAGTTTTTGCCACACATCTATGTGCCACAGATTCTTGCCTCTGACTGAGACTAGAACAATTCAAGGATTTCTGGTTTCTGGATTTCTCACGGAACCTAAACAAATAATTCAATTTAGCTTTGATTGCCCCTTTTTGTGGCACCCTACCCGGTGAACCCTGCCCCGGTGAACCCTGCCCCGTCACCTTCTTGCCCCAAACACAATGACAAGGAAATTAAATTTCCACAAAAAACAATATCAAGAGGCAGGAAAAAATCGTTTGTTGCTTCAAGTTTTTCTTTCTAAAAAAAATTAAAACTAACTAAAAAATTTAACAGTTTTTTTTAAATATTTTTAAAGGGTATTCTTTGCTCATTACACCCAATTACCTCTACAGGGTAGCAAAAAATCAAGCACTGACACCTGCTTGAGCTTTGATTTGTAACCAAAAACAGAAGCAGAAGCAGAAGCAGAAGCAGAAGCTCTTCGGGAAACAAAAGGTCAAAGTTCAGTCAGAGTTGACAATGGGAATGCGATGTGGCAGGCAGGCAGCGGCGGGTTAATATTTATGCTTTGTTTTGTTGCACAAACTCATTTAAATGTGGAAGCCACTCCAAGGTTGGCACGTCCAGAAAAAAAACCGAAAAAAAACAGACAGAAAATTTTTGAGGCACGCTTGGCGACTGTTGATCCTTGGCGCTTTGATGTCCTGCCATCCTGCCACCGTTTTGTGGATGCCGCTCACGTTTTGGCAATTTCTCATAAAACAAACGACCATTAACGCCTTTAAGTTGTCGGCAGGATATATCTGCCCCGCCTTCTGACTTGAGGCTCTTGCCTCTGGTTCGTGCCTCATATTAAGTTGTCAGCCCAGCTCTTGTCCTTGCCACCAAAAAAAAATCAAGAAAGAATCAAATATATATATATATATGTGTGGCAGGAAGTGCAGTTACTTTGTTGTTGCCATTCCTAAGCCCCGTTTAATGGCCAAAAATTTTTGTTGCACATAAAAAAAAAATCGGAAAAAAAAGTTTAAGCTTTTCTGAGATTTAAAGTCCTTAAAGAAGATGAAGATCTCTTATAAAAAGCTTAAATTAGATAAGAAATAAATATTTAATAAAAAAATTTAAGGAAATCCTTTTAGGAAACTAAAAAAAAAAACTCTAAAAAACTTTAAAATAATTCCAAAAATGATCTTTTTAACCTTGGAATCCCTTGGAATTCCTCTAATATCTTCCATTTCTTTGTTAAAAAATTGATTTATTTTCGATTTTTTAGTGAAAAATCTTTAAAAAATTTGTTAAAAACTAAAAACTTGTAACAATAATTCCATAAATGATTTTTTTTCCCTCGAAAACCATTTTAATTTTTCCATTTTTAAGACAAAAAAGTGACTTTTTAGGGAATTATTTAAGGAAAATCTCGAAAATACTTTTAAAAACTTATTAAAAAATAAAAAAAAACTAATTAAAAACTAAAAACTCTTTAAAATAATCCTAAAAAAATATCTCTGCATCCCTAAAAACCCTTTCAAAACCTTCCTGAATTTCTCTCACTGTATGAGAAAAAGAGTGACGAGTGGCACGGGATGGATTGCAGGCAAACTATCGATGCTGCATCCTGTGGCAACATTCTGTGGCAAGCAAGCAAGCACCAGCAGCAACACCACCCCTGCCCCCCCAGCATCATCAACCACTGACACAACAAAGCCAATTTGCGTGCGTAATTTGTGGCACTTAGAAGCTACGTGACAATGATGAGGCAGGCAGGCAGGAGAAGGCCCTGCCACAGCCACTCACCACTTGCCACTTGCCACTTGCCACTTGCAGGTGCCTCTGCCTGTCATTTGTCTGCATTAGTTACCCCCAAAAAAAAAATAAAGAAAAAAAAAATATAGAAAAATATTCAAAAAAAAAAAAAATATAAAAAGAAAGCTGAAGAAAGTCAAAGAAAGCCATGAGGCAGGACACTCCATCAATTTGCATTAACCGCCCACCTGGAACAAGGATTCTCCGCCCCTTCTGCCCCATAATTAATGCTTCCAATTAACTTACAAAATTTGTGGCAAGAACAAAAAAAAAAGAAAGAAAAGAGGCACAAACAAGAACATTCTTGCTATTTGCAACATTAATTGCCACATCATTCAAAATTATCATAAAATGTTTACGATTTTTCAGATTTTTCTGATGTTTCTGATTTTTTCTGATTTTTCCGGGTTTTCTGTTTTTTCAGATTTTTCTGTTTTTTCTGTTTTTTCCTGATTTTTCTGATGTTTCGGTTTTTTTTTCTGATTTATCTGATTTTTCTGTTTTTTCTGTTTTTTTTTCCTGATTTTTTCTGATTTTCTGTTTTTTCTAATTTTTCTGATTTTCTGTTTTTTCTGATTTTTCTGATTTTTTCTTTTTTTTCTGTTTTTTTCTGATTTTTCAGATTTTTCAGATTTTTCTGTTTTTTCTGATTTTTTCTGATTTTTCTGTTTTTTCTGTTTATTCCTGATTTTTCTGTTTTTTCCTGATTTTTCAGTTTTTTCTGATTTTTCAGATTTTTCTGTTTTTTCCTGATTTTTCTGATTTTAATGATTTTTCTGTTTTTTTCTGTTTTTTCCTGATTTTTCTGATTTTTTTCTGATTTTTACATCAAAATTTGAAAAATTTATTTCTTTCTAGTTTTTAGTTTAACTTTTATTTTTTACAAGTTTTTGGAAGATTTTTGTTGGATTTTTTGTTGAATTTTTTAGAAGCTTTTGTCAAGATTTTGTAGAAAATCTTTGAAGGATTTTTGGAAGATTTTTATTAACTTTTTGTTTGACTTTTTTTTGGATTTCTGGAAGATTTTTGTTGCATTTTTTGTTGGATTTTTTAGAAAATTTTGTTGAAAATCTTTGAAGGATTTTTGAAAGATTTTTGTAAACTTTTTGTTTGACTTTTTGTTGGATTTTTTTGAGGAATTTTTAGTGAATTTTTTAAAGCAGTTTTGGAAGATTTTTTTTAAAGATTTTTGTAGGATTTTTTGAATGAATTTTTCAAGGATTTTAGGAAGAAATTTTGGAAGTATTTTTGGAAGATTTTCGGAAGATTTTTGGAAGATTTTTGGAAGTATTATTGTTAGATTTTTGTTAAAAAGATTTGAAAGATTTTTGTTGGATTTATGGATGAATTCTTGTTGGATTTTTGGAAGATATTTAAAAGTAATTTTTGTTAGACTTTTGTAGGATATTTTGAATGAATTTTTCAAGGATTTTAGGAAGATTTTTGGAAGTATTTTTGGAAGTATGTTTTTTGGATTTCTGGTGGATTCTTTGTGAATTTTTGTAAGAATTTTTGTTAGATTTTTGTTGGATGATTTTTTGGATGAATTTTTGATGCATTTTTTGTTAGATTTCTGGATGAAATTTTGTTGGATGTTTTGTTAGATTTTTGTTGGATTTTTTGGAAGATTTTTTGTTAGATTTTTGTTAAATTTTTGTTGAAATTTTGAAAGATTTTTGTTGAAATTTTGAAAGATTTTTGGTTTGATTTTTAGATGAATTTTTGGATGAATTTTTGGATGAACGTTTGTTGCAATTTTTTCGAATAAATTTTTGTTAGATTTTTGTTAGATTTTTGTTTAACTTTTGGATGAATTTTTGTTAGAATTTTGTTGAATGTTTTCAAAGGTATTTGTGGCTGGGGGTATTACGATTACGACGATTCTTGCCAACTTTTATGAGCCATGTTTTGTATGTTTTTATGACCCTCTCCCCTCACCCCTCTTCCCTCTCCCCTACCTTATTTCGACCAAAAATTTCTGTAATAATCTCAAGACCTCAACCCCTTGGCTCTGCTCTCTCTTGGTATCAAATTTAATGGCCACGTGTTTGCGTTGTTGTTGTCGAGAGGGGTATTTATAGTGATGACTGATGCCTTCAATGCATAAATATAAGTGCATAAAAAATTGTGACAAAGTCCAACTCGGATTTTTCCGTTTTTTTTTAGACAAAATGTTTCCAATTTTGATTTATTTTGATTTTTTTTTCGGCTTTCGGCTATTTTTTTTAATTAAAACAAATTGCTTTTATTTGTTTTTTAAATCGATTATTGCCATCGAAAATTTCCATAATTTTTTCCTCCTTTTCCAGCCTATCAATGGCCTCGATTTTTCAATGTTTTTTGTGCTTTTTTTTGTGTTTTTTTTGTGTTTTTTTGTGTGTTTTTTTTTTGTTCGATTTACAAATATATATAGTATATAATATTATAGTATTGTGTAGCCCCGATTATGAAAGAATTTTTGAGGAAATGAATTTGGATTTTCAATGACTTGAACTTCTATAAAAAGCATTTACGCAATATTTCTATGCCTCCTCCAGTGCCTCCTCCAGTGCCTCTTCCAGTGCTTTTTGTTGCTGTTATTTATAGTACTACCATAGTTCCATAGTTCTACATATATAGTCTGATATATAGTCTAAAGTCTGATAACGCACCGTTCCCGCCCAGAGCCGAAGGCGGTCCCCCGATTGCTTCGCTGATAGCATTTTTTTTTTTTATTCAATGAATATTAATTAATAACTATATTAAGAGTCCAAACTACGTAAGGCACTGAAAATAAATTTAGTCACTTTGAAAATCAACAAAAATCAATCACTTCCGGTTTTGATGAAAACTTTCAAAGGGTTTCCCTCACAAAAAAGGCGCAAAAAATCGGATAAATCGGAACAGAATTAAACGGAAATTGTTCTAGAAATCATTTAAGGTATTCCTCTCAAGAATCGGTTGAGATTTAACCAAGATATAGCCTTTCCGCTGCTTGATATACGAAAATCCACCTTTTTTAAGGCCAAAAATCGAAGAAAAATCGAAGAAAATTTAAAAAAAAAATGCAGATTTGTAGAGAAATTAAACCACAAATCAAACGAGGTATTCCGCTTAAAAATCCGAAAGAAATTGACCAAGATATGGGCTTCGGAAAGGGGAATATTCTCAATCCCCAGGATTTCTTTCATTTTTTCCAGGGATTCCATCAGAAAAATTTCGGAAAAAATCAATCGAAAAATTTTTTTCCAAGATTTGGATGCAGATTTGTAGAAGATAATTCTAGAATTCGTTTGAGGTATTGCGATCAAGAATCGGCTAAGAATTGGCGAAGATATAGCTCTTCCACCGCGTGATGTACGAAAATCCACATTTTTTTAAAGCGAAAAATCCAGGAAAAATTTTGGAAAAAAAACGCATAAAAAACAATTCCGATTTTGATGCAGAATTATAGGGAATTGTTGTGGGAATCTTTTAAGGTATTCCTTGCAGGAATTGGATAAAAAATGCCCGAGTTATAGACATTCTAGTGGGAAAACCCAGGAAATCCTGAATTTTACAAAAATTCTGAATCATAAAAAATGGCAAAAAATCGAAGAAAAATTCGTATCCCAGATTTTAATGCAGAATTATAGGGAATTTTTCTACGAAACTTTTAAGATATTCCCCTCAAGAATCGCATCAAAATTGCCAAAAACAGAGCTATTCCCGATTTTTGGGTGAGAGCAAAAATTAGCCATTTTTCCTTAATTAAGAAAAGGAATCTGTATTGCAAGATCCTTGGAAGTTAATGAGGCCTATCCTGCCCTGCTTAACCCTGTTTATTAAAAGAATTGAAGCATTAAAGCCAACTCGGAGCCAGCTCGGAGGCAGCTCTCACTTCCTCGGGAAAAAAATGACTGAAATCTGAGCTCAATTAGAAAAGGCAAGTTGAGGCAAGTCCTGGCTTCCTGTTGCCAGTTTGCCAGATTCAGGAGAGTTGCAGAGCTTCGACAACAATTTCATTTTGACCAACAAAGGAGAGAGTTTGTGGCAAGACGAGGCAAGCGAAACATTTTTGCGGCCACGTGTGTTTTCAGTTTTAATTTATCTAAACTTTTGGCAAGTTTTTAGCAAGACTGTCTGTCTGTCTGCCAGGCATCGCTTCGCTTCCATCGACCTGGCCACAATTTGCAATCTGACCTTTTAACCCTTTTTGCGAGACAGACAGACAACGATGCTGCTGTTGCGACCTTGTAACCACAGCAACACAACCAGGAGAGAGGCATTTCCCTTTAGAGCAGAGGCATGCCTCAATCCATCATCATCATAAATGGCAAAACTATTTTCAACAGGTTTTTCCTTAAAACAAAAATATTAAATATATAATATTTAACCTGAAAAGCTTTGACTGCCCAAGGACTTTTGTAATTTGCATTCGGCGATAAGTTTTGAAAGATAACTGCCAGAGTTTCGTCCAAAAAATATTCATAAATTCATGCGGCAGCTCAAGGAGGTGACCTGACAATTATTCTCGGTAGCTTATCGGCTGTCTGACTGTCTGACTGTCTAACGACTATGACTCACCCTGTAATGACTACTTTACGCGGAAAACTGTGTCAATCCCCGAAGCCATTTATCAAAGTTCGACCATCAAGATGTTAACATCGAAATTACAGAGTCATAAAAGATAATAACGCCAAAAAAAAAAGCGCCAACCAAGGAAAAGTCGTTGCCCAAAACCGGTGGACCAACTCCAAAAGAGGAGCCCCTTGCCCCCTTGCCACCGTGGTGTAGATGCCTCTGGGTGGGTGGGTGCAGTGCAGCGACTGGCCTGGCTTGGCTTGGCTTGGCTTGGGTTGGCTTCGTTTGGAGCGTGTTTAATTGCGTGCAATTTGTTTTAGCGACTCCGCGGCGGCTACTCACAGACCAGACCACCTGACACACTGAAACCTCACAGGGAATGAACTAGACAACAAGGAAAACCCTTAAAAAAAGAGGTCCTGGCAACCAAAAAAAATCCTAAAACACAAAAAGGAGTCGTTGGTAAGACAAATTCTAGATTATTTTTCTCTTAAAATCGAAATAATTCTCACAAAACCGTTAAAAACCCATCAACAGGCGCTGTTATTTATTGTACGGCTTGGATAGCGAGAGAAGGCGTCTTTTTTATGATCTTTTTCCTTGTTTTTCCTTTTGATTTTTTATTAAAAACCAACAAAAAAAAGAACCATTAAGAGTAGGTTCCACTGTACTTGACAATCTGCCTCGATGTGGGCCAGGCCAGGCCAGGCTATATGTTACAGCCACTCACAATCGCCGAGGGTCGGATGAACATTTTCGTTGAGGTTTTGCATTTCAGAAACTCATTAGGCACGCACAGACGCCGGCCGAGTGAGTGACGAATCTTGAACGAAGATGATGATGATGATGATGATGATGATGATGATGATGATGATGATGATGATGATTGTGATTCTAAACATGATTATGATGATGATGATGAAGATGATGAGCCTTAAGAAGCAAGACTCCTTCACAGTTCCTTCGCTTTTTGTCAAAGTTTTTCCTCAAATCCAAGACTCTTCTTAGGCAAAGACTCTAAAAAGACTCAAAAAAACACCTTAAAGGGTATTTAAACCGTCGACTTGTTTTTATTTCAACTTTAAACTTAATTACCTCAACAACAGAGTCTAGAAATATGGAAAAAAAAAACAGTCACTGCCACGCACTGGAGAAGCAGAAGCAGAAACAGAAGCTGCCACAAATCACTTTTTCGAGGAACTTCCTTATGGGACAAAGTCGAGAATGTTTCTATTTTTTAATGTTTTTTTTTTTTTAGTTGTAAAAAATAAAAAAAAATATATATATTTAAAATTAGCCAAGAGAGAGAGAGAGGAGAGAGCGGTGCCTGGCCTGGAGCATATCTATAAATCAAATATTGACGTAGACCGGCGTATCGCCTGGTCTGGCCTGGCCTAGCCTGGTACACCGACCTCGGATCGGGCTTATCGCCTTACCCATAGATATTACCTCATCATGGGGTATAATCGGCCAAAATCACCAAAAGCACCAGAGGAGGGTAGCGGGGAATCAATCAAAAAATTGGCAAAAAGTCGCTGAGGAACTAAGTCTTTTCCGAGTTTTTTTTTCCGAGTTTTTTTTCAGGGTGCGGTCCATCTGCGATCCGCGATCCGCGATCCCCTCTCTCGAAAAGCTAATGCTTCCAAAAGTCTGCATTTCTAACACTAATATGGATCAGATAAGATCCGAGACTTTTTTATGCATTATTCTTGGAAAAAAACGAGGTGTTTGAATGTCATTTATGGCAGAGAAAGGAAAGTTTCAGTTTTGGAAAATTTTCCGCCTAGAGAGTCCTTCTTCTAGCTTCTTCTAACCTCAAAAAAAGGGAGTTTTTTTTTTTTTGTTGTTGTATCCACAAATCGCTTAGAAAATGAGAATGGGCTTCATTATGTTGCGACTGAGAGCTGAGAGCCCCTCCCGGCTGGATGACCTCAAGTGTCTCGCCCAGAAAGACAAAAAGCCTCAACCTGCCACAAAGTCGTTGCCTCTCGCTTGCACTCGCTTGCTAGAGTGACTATCAACCGATGCAGTTGTCATCAAGTGCAACGTCATCCTGCTTATTAAAGGTATTACACACAAAAGGTAAAAGCTTGCCACACAGAGGTATCTGACTGTGCCACAAAGAGAGAGAGTCTTGCCCCCGCATAGGGTCTTGCCACGCAGAGTCTTGTGCTTTCGAGTCTTGCCCCCCCCTCATAGAGTTTTGTGCCACACGAGACAACAAGTAAACGTAATTACAGCCGAGACTCTGCCACAGCCGAGACTCAGTGCCACAGCCGAGACTCAGTGCCACAGCCGAGCCTCAGTGCCACAGTTGCCTGTTTCTGCCTCAAAATTCTTGACAAAATTTACAAAGATTTTCCAGTTTTTTTTGGAAGATTTTCAACAAGAAATTCTTTTGCTTGAAAAAGTCTTAGATTTTCTTTAAAAAAGAGGAAAAATTTACTAAAAAAAAAGCCCTTTTTTTGGATCATCTTAGACATTTCTCTCAGTGCCTTTTCTAGTTGTTGTGACTGTAGGCCTTCTACTCGTTGTCACACACAAAAAAAATAGAAAAAAATAGGAAAAAATAGAATAAAAAACACAACAAAAATATATTTAAAAAAAATACAAATAAAAAACCATAAAAAAATAGAAAAAAAATAGGAAAAAAAATAGAAAAAAAATAAAGAAAAGAAAAGGCTCTTGACGGTGCGGCTTGTTGATTTCTTCGTTTCTTGACGGGACATGGACGGGGACCAGAAGGGTTTTCAAAAAAGGGGACAACAACAACAACAACAACAACCGAGACTTGCGTCGCGTCGCGTCGCCTCGCATTGCTGCACATACAAAAAAAAAACGCAAACAAAAAAGTTATTTCTTCTATGATTCCAGCACTTGAACTGCATTAGCGTAAGCTGCGACACACCCACAACAACAAAAACGTGGCATACATGGGGGTTTTTCCATGCCCCAATACCCCCCCTCTTTAACCCTTTACCCCTTTACCCCCCTTCCATAGCTATCCATCATAACTGGCTCTAAAAGTCGACAAAAAAAAAAATGCCACCTGACAATACATCAATGGCTGTCAAACTGTCGATGGGGGCAAAGATGCCACTTTGCTTGCCACTCTGCCTCTTTGCCACTCTGCCTCTTTGCCTCTTGAGAGCTTTGTCACCTGGAAGGCCAAATTATATATCCAGATATATCATATATATATATATCATATATATCATAAAAAAAGGCAAAAAACCATCCAGAAAAAAACCAGAAAACATTACGAGCCACTTCCAAGACGCGTTTTTTATGTTTTTTATGTGTTTTTTTCGGCGTTTTTTCTTCGTTTTTTCTTCCTTTTTGTCTTCGTTTTTTCTTCGTTTTTCGGCGTTTTTTTGTTGCGTTGTTTCTGCGTTTTTTTCTGCGTTTTTTCTGCGTTTTTTTTGCATTTTTTCTGCGTTTTTTCTTCGCTTTTCCTTCGTTTTTCCTTCGTTTTTTTCTGCGCTTTTTCTTTGTTTTTTCTCCGTTTTTCTCCGTTTTTTCTGCGTTTTTCTTCGTTTTTTTCGGCGTTTTCTCTTCGTTTTTTCCTGCGTTTTTTTCTGCGCTTTTTCTGCGTTTTTTCTACGTTTTTTCTGCGTTTTTTCTTCGTTTTTTCTTCGTTTTTTCTTCGTTTTTTCTGCGTTTTTTCTTCGTTTTTTCCTGCGTTTTTTTCTGCGTTTTTTAGCCTTATTTGCGTTTTTTTCTGCGTTTTTTCTTCATTTTTTCCTGCGTTTTTTATTTTTTTCTGCGTTTTTTCATATTTTTTTCTTCATTTTTTCTGCGTTTTTTCTTTTTTTCTGCGTTTTTTCTGCGTTTTTTCTTCGTTTTTTCTTCGTTTTTTTCTGCGTTTTTTTCTGCCTTTTTTTCTTCGTTTTTTCTGCGTTTTTTCTTAGCTTTTTTCTCTAAAAAAGCAACAAGTTGTAGGGAAAAACATTTATAAACACGTAAAAATCTCTAAATTGCTTGAATTTTTGGTTTTTTATGCAAATTTCCTAGAAAATGCTTTTAGTTTTTTTTTCGCTTAACTACCGGTTAGAGTAATGAGCTTTTTGAGTCGTTTAGTTTTTAGTTTAAGGAATTTCAAGGGTTAAAAAGTCAGCTAAAAAACGGGGAATTCATAAAAGAGAATTAAATTTTAGAGAAATCTTAAAAAAAAATGGGAAATCCATAAAATTTTTTTGACAACAACATTTTTTCAGTTTAAAATGTATCTTTTCTAATTGTTCTAAGACTTTCGAGGCTAAAAAATGATTAAAAAAGTAGAATTGATAAATAAAAATAAATATATGAGAAAAATCAATGAAAATATTAAAAATATATAACATTTTTTTAGAGTAAAAGTGTAGAAAATACCAGAAAAAATTCTATTTCCAGTTTAAAATTTTGCTTTTTAGTTTAAAATGTATCTTTGTAGTTTTAAAATGTATCTTTCTAGGTTTAAAATGTATCTTTCTAGTTTTAAAATGTATCTTTAAGTTGGGTTTTAAGAATTTTAAGGCTAAAAGTCATCAAGAAAATGTATCTTTCTAGTTTTAAAATGTATCTTTAAGAATTGTTTTAAGAAAAAACGACACCAAAAGTCATCCAAAAAATGGAAAATTCATAAAAAGAAGTTATAAGAAGAAGAAAATATATAGAAAATATCAGATGAAACCGTAAAAAAATACCAAAAGAAATGTATCTTTCTCGTTTTACATTTCGTATCCGTCATCCATCTCGTTATCTAATTTTTTACATCTTGTTAGCAACAACAACAACAACAGTCGAAGAGTCCAAGAGCCAAGGTCAAGTCGCTCTTTTTGGCCAAAAACAACAAAAAATGGGCTAAAAAAAAAAAATCACAGGCTGTCGAAAGTTTATATTTAGTTTTGTTTTGGATGTTTTTTTTTTGTCTATTTTTTTTTTTTTTTTTTGTTGGCGGCACGTTTCATTTGTTGCCAACAGCAGCAGCTACAACAACAAAAACAAAAACACTAACAAAAAAAAAACAGGAAATAAATCAAGTTTGGCTTTTTGGTCGAAAGTCAAGACCGCCACCGCCACCGACACCGCCGCCGCAGCCGCAGCGACAAATATTTGTCTTTTGACAGCTAATGGGCTCATTTAGAGATCGCCAGAAATCGCTGTCTATATCTCTATATATATCTGTATATATCTGTATATCTGTATATCTGTATATTATAGACACAGGCGGGGGGCAGCGGTCAGGGGCGTTGGTCCAAGCGTCAAGCAGTCTGTTTACCTCGCGGCTCTCGAATCGGATTTTGGAATCGAAATGGAAATAGATTTTTGTTTTTACCTGAAACAGAAACAGAGAAAAAGAGAGAAAAAAAATAAATAAAAATCGGTTTTTAATTGAATTATTAATGCATAAATCAATAAGTAGAATAATGACAGAGATCGGTTGGGATCGGGGAGGATATTTCAGGAACTTGTTTCCGCTCCAAAACACGATTTTGGTTTGGAGAGATTTTTTTTAGTAGAAATATTATCAATAGAGCATATAACCCTAAAAATCGTACTCCTAGAATTACCTATACCTACCTATATGGTACTTTTTTAGGTGGCAATACGATCCATAGATCATTTATCCCTAAAATGTAACACTATTTGTCTTTATTTCTATTTAAGGAACAGTTTTTAGGTAGAAATCCTATCCATAGATCATTTATCCCTAAAGTCGTACCCCTTAAACCCTATTTTTTGGTATTTTTAGGTCGAAATTCTATTCCTAGATCATTTATCCCTAAAAATCGTACTCCTAGAATCCCTATAGGGCACTTTTTTAGGCAGTAATCCTACTTCTAGAGCATTTACCTCTAAAATCTAACCCTATTTGTGCATTAAGGCACATTTTTAGGTATTTTTAGGTCGAAATTCTATCCCTAGATCGTTTACCCCTAAAATCTTATCCTATTTCTCCATTAAGGAACATTTTTTCTATAGAAATCCTACTCCTAGATCATTTACCTCCAAAATTTAACCCTATTTTATGCATTTTGGCAGATTTTTGGGTAGAAATCCTACTCCTAGATCATTTATCCCTAAAAATCGTACTCCTAGAATCCCTATAGAGCACTTTTTTAGGCAGTAATCCTACTTCTAGAGCATTTACCTCTAAAATTTAACCCTATTTGTCAATAAAAGCACATTTTTAGGTATTTTTAGGTCGAAATTCTTTCCCTAGATCGTTTACCTTTAAAATTTAACTCTATTTCTCCATTAAGGAACATTTTTTCTATAGAAATCCTACTCCTAGATCATTTACCTCTAAAATCGAACCCTATTTTGTGCATTTTGGCAGATTTTTGGGTCGAAATTCTATTCCTAGATAATTTATCCCTAAAAATCGTACTCCTAGAATCCCTATAGGGCACTTTTTTAGGCAGTAATCCTACTCCTAGATCATTTACCTCTAAAATCTAACCCTATTTGTGCATTAAGTCACATTTTTAGGTATTTTTAGGTCGAAATTCTATCCCTAGATCGTTTACCTTTAAAATTTAACCCTATTTTATGCATTTTGGCAGATTTTTGGGTAGAAATCCTACTCCTAGATCATTTACCTCTAAAATCGAACCCTATTTGTGCATTTTGGTAGATTTTTGGGTAGAAATCCTACTCGTAGATCATTTATCCCTAAAAATCGTACTCCTAGAATCCCAATAGGGCACTTTTCTAGGCGGTAATCCTACTCCTAGATCATTTACCTCCAAAATTTAACCCTTTTTGTCAATTAAAGCACATTTTTAGGTATTTTTAGGTCGAAATTCTATCCCTAGATCGTTTACCCCTAAAATCTTATCCTATTTCTCCATTATGGATCATTTTTTTTATAGAAATCCTACTCCTAGATCATTTACCTCTAAAATCGAACCCTATTTGTGAATTTTGGCAGATTTTTTGGGTAGAAATCCTACTCGTAGATCATTTACCCCTAAAAATCGTACTCCTAGAATCCCTATAGAGCACTTTTCTAGGCAGGAATCCTACTCGTAGAGCATTTACCTCTAAAATTTAACCCTATTTGTGCATTAAGGCACATTTTTAGGTATTTTTAGGTCGAAATTCTATCCCTAGATCGTTTACCTTTAAAATTTAACTCTATTTTATGCATTTTGGCAGATTTTTGGGTAGAAATCCTACTCCTAGATCATTTACCCCAAAAATCGAACAACCTAAACCCTATATGGATCATTTTTGGCATTTTTTTCTATAGGAATCTGATCAGCTGATCCCCGAAACCGAAAACCTGGCAACCTGACAACCCGACAACCCGACAACCCGACAACCGAATCCCCCGTCGAGAAGCTAATGAACTTAGCCGGAAAACGCTGATTTGGTGTAAAAATACAAAAAAAAAAAAAAAAATAATAAAAAACAGAGAAAACGGCAGAATTTGGAGGCATTGGAAACCGCGCGTAGTTCCAGCAAAAAAATCAAAAAAAAAAAAATTCCGATTCCTCAGCGAGAGTCAAGTTTAAGAAAAATTTTAAGGAAAAACTTAAAATAGAGCGATGGCTCTGGTTGGGGTTTCGAATTAGGGTCTGCCCCTCGATAGCCCCTCCCCCCGTCCCCCTCATAAACTGTGGCAGCTTCTGATGGTCAAGAAACCAGTTTTAGTTTTAACCAAAAAGTGACGATCTCAGACACGATTTTGGTCATGCAAATGTCAGGCTTTTTTATGAATTAAATTAAGATTTATCAGAGACACGAGCTGGTATATAGATATAGATATATATATATATATATATATATAATATATAATACCGAATGCGACCCGATTCGAAACCATATCAGTCGCTTGTAAAGTCAAAACCTTATCAACTTGGCAACAACATTGGTGGAGCATTGGAAGTGCTGCAGCAACGTCGAGAAACTATGCCACCTTGTAGGTGAATTTTTTTCTATATCTTATCTCTCATTCCAGGCTATATAGGTACACCTATATGTATGGTATGGTATGGCTTTTCGTACCTTTCTCCCGACCGAGTCAGTCGTAACTCTTTAAAACATTTTTCTTTAATTGAATTTTGTTTCTCTCCAAAAAAAAGAAAGAATTAAGAAAAAAAACAACAAACAAATTCGATGAAATATCAATAAAGTAGCTGACAAGCTGGAATATATATACGAGATATATATACGAGATATATATACGAGATATATAGATATAGATTCATAAATATTTAATACTGAAACCGATACTGAAACCGATACTAAAACCGATTCTGAAACCGATGACGCATTTTTTGAAACATTTTTGAAATATTTCTGGTTTTTAAAATCATAATTCTGATTAGATTATCGCTTCTATATCTTTTTAAGATCATCATTTTATAGCCTAATCATGTTTAATCATGTTTAATCGTGTTCGATTGTTATCTTAAATGTTTTCAAGTTGTTAAGGAATTAAGGAGCAAAAGTTGGTATTTTTTTTGGGGAAATATCAGATTATAGAGCAGTACCGGGTATAGTTTTGGCTTAAGAATTTGAAAGATACCAGGAATTTCTCTAGAAAGTCCTTATATATAATATTAAGAGCTTAAATACCAAAACTCGTAACTTTTTAGGAAAAATAAAGCAGTACCAGGTATCGTTTTTACCATAGAAACCAAAAAATACTGAAAAATTTCTCTAGAAATATTCTAATAAATGCTTTAATAGAGCTTAAGAACCGAAACTTAACAATTTTTAAAGAAATAGAGCCTTACCGGGTATCGTTTTAGGTATAAAAACACGAAAATACCAAAAATTAAGAGTTTTAATACCAAAACTTGCTACTCTATAGGGAAATGGAGGAAAATAGAGCCGTACCGGGTATCGTTTTTGGTATAAAAATACGAAAATACCAAAAATTAAGAGTTTTAATACCAAAACTTGCTACTTTCTAGGGAAATGGAGGAAAATAGAGCCGTACCGGGTATCGTTTTTGGTATAAAAATACGAAAATACCAAAAATTAAGAGTTTTAATACCAAAACTTGCTACTTTCTAGGGAAAAGGAGGAAAATAGAGCCGTACCGGGTATCGTTTTTGGTATAAAAATACGAAAATACCAAAAATTAAGAGTTTTAATACCAAAACTTGCTACGTTATAGGGGAATGGAGGAAAATAGAGCAGTACCAGGTATCGTTTTAGGTATAAAAATACGAAAATACCGAAAATTAAGAGTTTTAATACCAAAACTTGCTACTTTCTAGGGAAATGGAGGAAAATAGAGCCGTACCAGGTATTGTTATGACTAAAGAAACCCAAAGATATTACGAATTCTTCTAAAAAATCCATAATAAATGCTTCCAACTTGCTTTTAATTCAAATTCTTAATGAATTAAGAGCTTAAATACGAAATATTTAGAAAAATAGAGCAGTACCGGGTATTGTTATGACTCGAAAATACCAGAAATTCCTCTACAAAGACCCTGACAAATGTTTCTGGCTTATTTTTTGATTCAAATCAAATCACGATTAAAGATCGAATGGCGTTGAAAATCAAAGTGTTTGTCAAGCTTTTGGTATATTTTTTATTTCTTTATTTTTTTTGTATATATTTTGTTTAGTTTTGTTTTTTTTTTATTTAGAGTTTTTTAAGCATAAATATATGCAGGTCGCGTAAGGCAATGGCAAATTAAGGAATTAGCATAATTATGCATCAATTTTTTAGTCGATTTTTGTCTCGTTTTTTGTCGTTTTCGGTTTTTTTCGTGGCTTTTGGCTTGTTTGATTGCTGCTTTTATGCTTTGTTTACTAATTAATTGGCTCGATCGAATCGATCGAATCGATCGGAGTTTTGAGAGCCACTGGATGGGAGAAACGATAAACGTTTTGTTGTCTGACTCAACAATTAGGGATCTCGCTTCGAACAGCTTCAATTTAAAACAAATTGAAATGTTGCTGTGAATTTCCATTAAAAATTGTGTATGCCTCCTTCTATCATTTATCTTAATTCTTCCAAAAGCTTGCCCCACGACTTTGTCATGCTCCAAATGATCCAAAAATGATGATGCAACACATGCCACCAGACGTTCCCGAAAAAAGCATTTATAGGAGATTTATAGGAGGATCCCTGAAACATGATGTCATCGTTTTAATTGCAAAAAACCCATCCCATCTGCGATATTTGATATTTTTTTAACGATTAACAACGACGACGAGGCTTGGTCTTGGTTTTGGTTTTGGGGAGAGAAAAATTTACATAAAAATTGGAAACTGATTGATCTGTAATTGGAAATGGAATTGACTTTCAATTGAAAAGCAGTTTCCGATGATTAAAAGATTCCCCCAATTTCTATTCCTAACCATAACCTCTATAGCTTTCAATCTTACCGATTTATTGCCCATAGCTTTGCGGCTATGGCGATACCTTTCGCATATCGAATGAGAAACCGAAACCAAACCCCCAACAAATGTCTGGAATACTAAAAACTAAAAAATAAAAACTAAAAACTATATACATTTTTATGATCATTTCTTAAATAGAAAAATTTAAATGCAACACCCGAGATTTTATGGCGTCAGACTTGTTTGCTTTTGTATCTTTAAGATGATGACACAATATAGATACTATATAGATACTATATAGATACTATATAGATACTATATAGAATATATATATATATAGTTTACACCCCCGACTAGGTCGGGCATTGCAATAACTCTCTCGTTGGGAGAAAAATTGCGAAACTTTTTGTCTATTTTCAACATTTTTTTTCCTGTTTTTTTTTCTTCAACATTTTACGCAATGCATTAGCCAAACAATAATTGCTCAGATGCCAGATATATATAGTATATATCGCATATATATCGCATATATATCGCATATATATCGCATATATATCGCATATATATATATCCCCCGACAGACGCGCCATGCAAATATTAAATTACAGAAAAAAAAGCGACATTCGGTTTACATTTGTCAGCTGTTGGCTTTTAGCTTTTTTAGCTTTTAGCGGTTTTATTTTACATTGTTTAGTCTATAACGCCGATATCTATATAGATTTGGATATTGTATTGGATCAGCGATATATATATTGCCAGGAATTAGACCTGCCGAGGGTGGAATGAACTTTACATGAAAGACGAGGAGCGAGGAGAAGGTTTCTAGAAGGGTTTCTGGAAGAGTTTCCTTTTTCACAAACAGAAATCTTTAGTCTTTTTTTTTAGTCTTTTTTTTAGTCTTTTTTTAAGTCTTTTTTTTTAGTCTTTTTTTAAGTCTTTTTTTTAGTCTTTTTTTAGTCTTTTTTAGAGACTTTTTAGGGTTTTTTTAGAGTCTTTTTAGGGTTTTTTAGACCCCTTTTTTTAGAGACTTTTTTCGAGTCTTTTTTCAAATCTTTTTTAGAGCCTTTTAAAGGAAAAGGACTCTAATTTTTCGAGTCTTTTTTAGCATCTTTTTTAAAGTCTTTTTACAGTTTTTTTTTAGCCTTTTTTAGGGACTTTTTCTAGCGTTTTTTAGACCCTTTTTTAGCGCCCTTTTTTGACTCTTTTGTAGATCCTTTTTTAAACTCTTTGTTAGGCTATTTTTTGAGTCTTTTTTAGAGGTTTTTTAGGCTCTTTTTTTTAGTTTTTTTACAGTATTTTTTTAGAGTCTATTTTAGAATCTGTTTAGGGACCTTTTAAGCGTTTTTTTGAGTCTTTTTTAGGGACTTTTTTAAGGTCTTTTTAGACTCCTTTTTAGACTCCTTTTTAGTTACTTTTTTTAGAATCTGTTTCGAGTCTTTTTTAGCGTCTTTTTTAGCGTCTTTTTTGGGTCTATTTAGACTCTTTTTTAGAGTCTTTTATAGCGTCTTCTTAGGGTATTTTTTGAGTCCTTTTCGAGTCCTTTTCGAGTCTTTTTCGAGTCTTTTTCGAGTCATTTTTAGCGTCTTTTTTAAAATCTTCTTAGACCCTTTTTTAGAGTCTTTTTTAGAGTCTTTTTTAGCGTCTTTTTTAGCGTCTTCTTAGCGTCTATTTAGACTCGTTTTTTAGAGTCTTTTTGACGCTCTTTTTTAGACTCTTTTTCGAGCCTTTTTTAGAGTCGATTTTTTAGTATTTTTCTAGTCTTTATTCAAGTCTTTTTAAGACTCTTTCTTAGCATCCTTTTTAGAGCTTTTTTAGCGTCTTTTATGGCATTATTTGATAGCCAGATTATCATTTTTTACAGGGTAGCAACCAGCCTCTACACATACTGAGCTCCTCAACTCCTAAAACTTCAATTGGAATCCATTTTCTGGTATCTTGTCGCGTTTCTAATTATAAATCTTTGCTTCATCTTCGAGAAAAATTCCCGAAACCGATTCCCGATCTCCGATCTCCGATCTCCGATTCCCGTGACTGTTTTTGGACGCGGATAGCCCCGCCCAGTTGCCCGCCCCGGGTCAGAGGCACTCCGTATGACTAATAGAGCGAGGGGAGTTCTAGAAAAGCGCAACACAGAAAAAACACTTGAATCGCACCTCGCACTGAACTTGAGACTCCAAAAAGGGGAAAGCCTCTCGCCTCGTGTCTCTTCTCTTCCCCAGAAAAAAAAATTGCATATCCCTCAGATACAAATACTAAGATACAGATACTAAGATACTAAGATACAGATACAAATACATCTCGCAGATACATTGCCACATGTGCGATCGCGGGTCCAACATCTTGCGTCCATATGTTGCACAAACAAACAAAATCCGAGACAACGCCAGGAATGTGCCAGCGAACGCATCTTTTACACTGAAAAAAATCAACAAAAAAAATCGACAAAAAAAATCGAAAAAAAATCCCCAACATAATCCCGAAAAAAAAATCAAATTTTCAAGAAACAAAGATGGAAAAAAAGTTGAAAAATAAGTCAAAAAAAAATAAGACGAAAAAAAATAAGACAAAAAAAAAGAAGGAAAAAAAGTTAAAAAACAGACGAAAAAACAGACGAAAAAACAGACGAAAAAAAAGTCGAAAAATAAGTCAAAAAAAAAGGAGAAAAAAAATTGGAATTTTTTGTTGTATTTTTTTTTGTCGGATTTTCTGTCTTTTTGTCTTTCTTTTTTTGTTTCTTTTTTTTGTTTGCTTTGCAGCTTATGGATGATGCAAATATTTTGACAGTTTGTTTGACAGACAAGTGGCAGGCGGGCGCGATGTAAACCGTACACCAAAGGGCAGCGCCCTACTTGATTTTTGTAAACAATTTAAATCGAACTTTTCGATGGGGATCGTCTTCTTTTTTTGAAGATTTTTTTAAACAAACCTGATTTATGAATAAAAAATAATAATACTCATACGCCGGATGGGCCCCTAGTGTTTGTCAGTGACCTCGTTAAGAGAGAGAACGTTTTGCAGTCCTTCTGGTAAGTGTTTCGAATATCCCGATAAGAGAGCCCCCCGCCCCGTCCAGGCGATATAAATTTGGCCCCATTTTACGCAACTTCCGATGTGATAAAAAGTGAACCAGAGCAGCAGCAGCAATGCAGCAAAAAAACAAAATCGAATCGAAAAACGAATAAAAAAACGGACATGTGGCTTCTGATTGTTAATTCGAAAAATGTTAATTTAAGAAATTATTTCATTGCAAAGACATGGCATGGCATGGCATGGCTGGGCAGGGGGCAGGGCATCCGTCTGTGCGGCAACACATGTCATTAACACTCTGATAAGGCGCTATCATCGTAAAAAACAACACACATGGCCATAGATAGATTTTTTTTTTTTTTTTAATTGGAACAATCGTCTTTATACTCGAGCATAATTGGCAAAAAAATCAAAAAAAAAATCCAAACACAATCGCAGCATTCAACCAAGAATCAGAAATATATATATTTTTTTTTTGGAAAGAAAGAAAGGAAATTAATTCAACGACTTGGACAGACAGATAACCCCGCGAGGATGACCTGTCGCTGCTGGCCGAGATTTGAGATATTTTATTGGCCTCCTGTCGCCACCAAATCCGGTCTTGTTTCAAGTCTTGACTATCCCGATTTTTAATAGATCTTCTATAGCTTCTTCTATAGCTTTTCTATCGCTTCTTCTATAGCTTTTCTATCGCTTTTCTATCGCTTCTTCTATAGATCTTTTCCCTTTGAAAGAAACCTGTTTTTTTTTTTGGGGGGAAAAATGTGTGTCATGTTGAAAAAAAAATGTTTAAAAAAAATGTTAAATAGTTCAAGTTCGTCGCGTTGTGTCATCCGAGAGTGATTTTTAATACTCCCCAAATAGGGGAAATTAATGGGAAATTAATGGGTGATTAATGGGTCTCGAGACGGGGCACGACTCTGGGAAAGTCTTTTAAATATTTCTCTAAAATATTTATAAATAAAAAATCAAAGAAGATCCTATTAAAGCTCTAAAATATCTTCTTTTCTAACGATTTTTACTTTTAATTCCATTAATTTTTAACGAAATTACTTGAAAATCCTTAAAAATTCCATAAATTGCTCTTAAAAAAACTTCTTCCAGGCTTTTATTTATTTTTAAACTCAATCTATCCAAGCCGTACGTTAAACAGCAGCGCCCCTAGCCGAAATAGAAACTTTGAACTAAAAGCAACGGTAATTAAAGCTCTGATTAAAAGTTTGATTAAACCGTTAGAAAAAGAACCTTAAATAAATCAAAAAATAAATCCTTGAAAAGCTCCCCCCCCAAAACCCGAAACTCACCTTGGCATTCGTCAGCGGGGCGTGGCAGAAAGTCAGGACCAAGGCCACGGCCAGGACGCGCAGGAGCAGCGATCCAGAGCGACTCCTTCGACCGGATGCCGCGATCGCGATGGCGGATGCCGACGGCGGCGGCGCAGGGGATCCCGCCGATCCCATCTTTGTGGCAAGTGGGATGCGGGTGGTGCAGGTGGTAGGAGGTGCAGGTGCGGGTAGCGGGTACGCGAAGGGTTTTCTTGGTATTTATTCGGTATTTGGTTTCTTTTTTTTTTTTATTTGGCAGCTATTGAGGTTAGGTACTTGGGTGTTTTGGGCAGTTTTCGGTTCGTATTTGAGTTTTGGTTTTTGAACGGCTGGCAGGTTGTGGTTACGGTTATGGCACTGCACAGAGAGAAAAGTCAAGCAACTCGTAGGATTAATCATACAAAAAAAAATACAAAAGAAATCTAGAAAAGGATCTTCAAATAAAACTAAACACTTTTCAGCGATAATCTAATGTCCGAGACTGTTTTTTTCTAAACCTAACGGTAATCAGAAAACAAAATTCGACAAAAAGAAAAAGAGGAAATGAAGATTTTTGAGAAGAAGAAACAAAAAGGAGCGCACAAAAACGAGAAGCTTTTTCCGACATCAGCGAAAAGTTTCAGGAACAGAAACCAGAAACTGCACCGAAACTGCGAAAAAAAACACCGAAAACATGAAAGTGAAGATGAGACGGCGAGAATCTGCGAGAATTCCCCCGAAAACTCTAACGGTAGTTGGCACTGCTCGCTTATGTGTCACCCCGTGCTTTCGATTCCTCCATTTTCTCGATTTCCATTTTCTTTTCGGGCGTCACTTTTTCCGTGATACAGTTATGTCTCCCTTTTTAACACGCACGCGTTAACGGGAATCGCACACTTTCGGGAAGATCGATTACACAGCAATGGAAGCAAAAAAACCAAAAAACAAAAAAAAACAGTACAGTGTTGCGGTTTTTGGTTAGATTCGATTCGATTTGAATTTCGGATGGGTTTTATCCTTGAGCAAGGAGTTTCCAGCACTTGGTGTGGGTGAGAGCACTTTAAAAAAAAAAAAACATCCAGCGAGAGACAGGGCCTGGTCCGGTCCGGTCCGGTCCCGTCCGGTCCGAAGAGTCAGTGGCTAGGAGAACGTACCGTGGACTGTGCGACCGCCTCGAACGATGGCGCGCAACCGAATAAAAATGTCCAAGAACCGTGCTATGGTGCCCGCCTGGCTCTGGCACTGGTCGCTGCCGCAGCCGCAGTCCGCAGCCGCTGCCGAGGCGACGACACGACAAAGCACGAAACGAGACGAAAGCAGCTAAAGTTTTGCGTGCTCTTGTTGTTCTTCTTGTTATTGTTTTGGGGCTTTTGCTGTTGCCAACCTTACGGCGCTTAAGTGGCCGCCACTGCAGTCGGCTCAAGCCTCTTGCGTCGATGCAGCTCCCTCTCATTGTTCTCTGTCGTCGTTTACTTTACTCTCTCTCCGTTGGGGCCCTGCACCGACTCTCGCCGGCTCCCCTTTTTTCTCACTCGCTCCCCAGCACCTAGACCGGGTGCGTGGGGGTTGACTTACGCAAAGTAAAACGCGCCTGCTCTTTCTGGGCTTTGCATTGCGAGGAGGATGCCCATATTCTGCTCTCCTCCTCTGTAGGTCAAATGCTGTCTACTTTTAAGCCTTTTACAGTTGTTGTTGGCTGTTGCTTTAGCCGGTTTGCAGTTACTCTCCACTCTCCCTAAAGGTATTAACCGTTTTTCTTGTTACTTCGCACTTTTTTGTTTACAGAACTTTGCATTTGTACACTTAAAGAAAAGCTTCTAGACGATGGAGGGGCTTAAAGTTATTAGAAATTTATTTAATTATTCGTTTCTTAACGAAATCTGGCAGATTATTCATCGATCTTAAACCAACAATGACGTACCCCCCCAAAAAGAGAATCAAAAAACAATGAGGAATGTGCAGCTGTGCTTTGCTTTTCACTTTCCCCGCCGATCACCGCCCCAGAATTCTCGTGTTTTATCGGCATTTCTCGGTATGCCGAAACTTCATGCTCCAACATGAGCAAAGGGGGGCGCGGGCGGGCTGGACAGGTGAAAAGTGCAACAAGGCGCCCAGGTGAAGGGGCATTCTTGCTCTATAAAGTCATTAATTTTGTGGCAAGCATGAAAAACATGAAAATGCGGTCATCATCTAAAAATTGTTGCATTTGATTTCTGGCTTCTGGCTTCTGGCTTGTTGCAACTATAAACAAAACATTAAATACTTTGAATATTTTGCACTAAATTATATTTATTTAACATAATTTAGGTCGTTTAACAGACATTATTTGCTTCTAAAACAATGTTTTCTTACGTTTTTATTTGTTTTTTTTTTTTTTTTTTTGAAAAATAACGTATCCGCCCTGTGGACCAGCTGTTGTTTTATCCAAATTTTAAGCTTTTTTGGCGTTCAGTTATTTGGAATAACGGTATTTAACTGTATTTTAAGAAGCTTTCACGGTTTTATTGACAAATTTTTCTTATAGAAAAAAAATCTGAAATATTACGTATACGTAATATTTTTTTAAGAAAATTTTCGAATTTTTTTTTTGTTTAAAATTAAGATCTGTATTGATGAAAACCCTTAATTAATTATAATAAATATGAATATTAATCACCTACGACCCCGGCCAAGCTGTGACCTTCCGCCTGGTGGGGGCTAACCCCTCCCCCCTTAACCTTATCCCGCCCCCCTCTCACCCCCTTCCAGCCTGTTTTTGTGGCAAGCCGGCTTCCCATTGGCGCCTGACCCAATGACATCCAAGCACGACGCATGCGTTGGCCTGGAATACCGGACTGGGAGGCCGACGCCCCATCGCCGGGATGCGGGCTGGGGGGCAGACGTCGACCAATGGACACGTTGCGAATTTTTGTGGACCACCTCCCCCTGGCCCCTTCCATCACTAGGAGCTGCACTGATACCCCCCTTTACCCTTCTGATAGGGCGCCTTTGCAAATTGCCACAGCTTCCGTTCTTGATAAGAAAAGATGCTAAAAATAAAGAAAAAAATCCCACACTCAAACAAAAACTGACTTAATTAGGAAACGGACATACATATGTCAAGGAAATGGAGCAGTGAACAATACAGTGAGAGAAAATATGATCAATAACCTAAAAAAAAAACCATGAGAATTTCCATATTAAACTATATTTTTTGTATTTAAAAAGAAAATAATAATATAATTATATAATTAACATTAATATTTACTTATTTTCAGTGTATGAATTTAGAACATGCCCTTATAGAGGAACCCGCCTTCGTACATTCGAAGAAAACAAACATATTTTTGGAGTGTCAAAGGTGAACCTTATCGCCTCGGCCAGCTACGAAATTGGAACAAATTCGGAAATAATTATCAATCTCGAGCATCCCGAAACCAAGCTAAAGACACTCGAAGAAAAAAAAGGTTATCTATCGGTTATCTACGGTGTGAAAAACCCCAACAACAAAAAAAACCTTTTTTTTGAATGATCCAAAGCCACCACAATCGTGCGGGAGAATGTGTGGTGAATAGACTCTGTTAGCCGCTTTCGAAAGCTGCTGCAAAAGTTTGACAGTCACTCGACCCAAAGCGTCGTCAAGCTTTCAGCCAAGTCAACAAAAGCTGCTAGCAAAAGCTGCAGCGAAAAGCCAAGGCTAGAACTTTCGTAACCAAGTTAATGAAACATTGGTATATGGTAGGATATCTGATGTATAGGAATTAATTAATTGCAGGACACGTAATGCGTTTAGCCAGATTAATGTTTACGTAACCAGATTCTGATGCCAGGAATACGATTCCGATCATAAACCAATCTATTTTTAATCCGATTAACTTGGAAAGATTCTATTTTATTAAAATAAAACCATAAAACAATTAAAAATAATTTACATTTCATTTTAAAAAGTATTTCCAAGAAGAATCACTTCAGCGTTATCCTTTCACGCCATTTTTTGTCGCCATTTAGCTTGTTCAGCTTCCGGTGCTAAATGTTTACCGTTACCCACGCAGCCCTGAAACCCCGTTACCCCACTCCAGTCACGTGTTTTACATTGGCAACTTGTTGGTTTCCATTCCACAAAAAAAAAGAAAAACGAAAAGGAAAAATATCAAATAAAAAACATACCTACAGGTACGAGAGTCCTTCACATATACATACACGCCTCGGTGGTCGCCATTTTTTTAATTGAAAACTAATTGTTGTTGTGAATAATTTAGAATTCCGTTATACGGCTTGTTCTATTTTTATTGCTTGACACAGCCTTGACAAGCGGGTCGACAATTATTTTCGTACGGAAGGAGTACGAGTACCAGGTAATCCCCCTCCCCGTCGGAGAATCCTTTGGTTTCGGATCCGCCCATAAAATTAAATCATTATGAGAATAATTAATTAAAACAATTACAAATTTCCAGGTATTTAATATCTATCGGGTAATTATGTCCTTAAAGGAGGATGTTTTAAAGTCTTTTCTTGGCATTCTAAGGATCTACTGACTATATCCTTAAGCTTTTGTAACCCTGAAAGAGAGAGGAAACACTTTATTATATACACACCAATAGTTTACCCTTCGTTTGACAAATCCCTGGAAATTCGGTTACGCGGAAGCCCTTGAAAGCGTTTTCCTTGCCACTCGACGGTCCTGGCAAGCCGAACAAGTGGCAGGTAACAACAGGTAACAAGTTGCCATAAGTTGCAAGTTGTGAATCGCAAATTGCAGCTTACATAAGACAGAGCTCTTGAAGCCTCGATATCACATTCGAAGATTCCAGGAAAAATAAAACAAATACCATAAATGAAAACTTTAAATCCTCGTCATTCGGGAACAAATCTATTTCATGTTTTACAATGACTGGCTTCTCTTCGGGACTAAGGACTAACGACTAAGGACTAAGGAATAAGGATTGAGGACTGAGGATTGAAGAGTGAAAACGTCTGCTAATTGTTCGACTTGGCCAAGATTTGGCTTTTAGCTTAATTAAGAAGAGCTACCTGAAGGCTTTAGCATTGCTTGTGCCACAAGTCCCCGTTGTCATCAATACCGACTCGAAATTTAATTTCGTTAAAAATTCGTTTCCCATTAATTAAATTGACCTCCTTGGAGGCTGTTTTTTTCCATCTTTTTTTTTTTTTTTGGCCTGGATTGTGGAAAAGCGACGGCGTAAAGCCGCCAAAAGGTCAACATTTATTATTGAAAGGAAGGCGAAGATATATTTGGCGAAAAGATTTGTGGATTGGCGAAAGGTGAAGGGGGATTTCGGTGACAGATTAAGTAATTAAATTAAAGTAATTAATGAGGAATGTATTGGGTTTTCAAGTCCTCACATCCTTTTAGATTCCCCTTAAAAAAATCATAATTCTTTTTGAACCCAAAATACGTTTTTTTATTTATTCTTTGATCTTCAATTCAATGATTTGTTTATTTATATTATTTTAATCGCTGCCTAAGTGCATTTTAATTGAAATCAATTCATTTATTATGGTAATCAGATCAAAATGAAACTAAAAATGGAAATAAAACTCAAACAATAGGACCAGGCCAACGAGCCAGTTGGCCAAAAAAGACAAAAAAAGGCCGTTGCCCGGCGTATAATCACGAATAATGTTTTTCGTTTCATTATATTTTTGTTTTATTATTATTTATTTTTTTTTTATTTATTGTTTGTATTTTTTTGTTGCCGCCTAAATACAGATTTGGTATTTTCGCGCTAAAACGCCATTGTTTATATTTATTTGCTGCTCAGTAATTAAAAGGCAATCAAAAGGCAAATAGACTCTCGGACTCTTTGGCTACCTGGGCCACGCCCCCCGTCCCACACCCATACGCCTCCCGCGTGGAACCCGTGTTTCTGTCAACCTTGTTCGGGAAGCGAAAAATCCTACCAGCCGGATCGAAACGAAAACGAAAACATTTTTCTTCTCGCTGCCGGCTAATAAATGCTCGGGAAAAATCTAAACAAAGCTGAAAAAACCAGCAACAGGGCAATAAAAAATTGATTTTCCACCTCCCACCCTCCCTAAACGGGGGCGGGTGGCAACGTTTTTGTTTAAACAAATTTTGTTGCCAAACCCAGCACAACTGACAGTCGTAAAAGTCTCGACTATATGGGTTAAAATCCCAGAGAGATATCGTTAGGCTTTCGGGTTTGGAGTATGGATACCCTAGAGGAATAGTAAACTTTATAAGAGAGAAGTAGACTCCATTTTGGGGTTACAATTTTAGATATTTGACTTCTAGTACTTGCAATTTTCTTCATGACTTTTTAAGATGAAACTCATCTGTTTCTTTAGATTATTTATATATTCTTTTGAACTTTTCTCTATAAACTGTAAGTAATATATAAAAATATCCCTTCCCCAGCCTAAAACCCCCTCGAAATACCTCGATTTTTTCGTATCTCAAAGAAAAGAAAACATACTCGAAGCATAAAAATTGCGCAAATTGCTCCAAAACTGAGAAATGGCCAGATTTTGGGGATGGCTGGGAAAGCCAACTAGAAAGGGGCTCTTAAATTTGCAATTTGCTAAAAAAAATTCTAAACTTCAGCTGACATAACAAAATAAAAAAGTTTTATGCCGAAAAAAAAAAAACTTTGAAGATGCATTAAAATAGAAATGACCTTGTAAATTTGCTTTTAATTTGGTCTCAACCTCCTTTCGATCAATTAAAGTCCTCAAGATGGCAACTTCAATACAAAGTTCGCCTTTTCCTGTAAGTAGTTCCATATTATATATATATTTTTTTTTTTGCTTTGTTTGTTGCCAGAAGGAAGAAATTCAGATGCAGTTGCAAATGCAGCCGTGTGTCCCCGTTTCGTTTCCGTTTCCGCTCCCGTTCTCGTCCTGCCTCTCCTCCGTCCAGGACTCAGTCAATTTAACGCTTCATTTGCACAAGTTTTTTCCTTTATTTTCTACTATTACTATTTTCTTTTTATTTCTCCCTTTTCAAAATGGACAAAAGGAAGCATTCAAGGCAAGCAAAATGTGGCGCAAAATGTGGCAGGGTGGCAAGGTGGCAAGGTGGCAAGGTGGCAAGGTGGCAAGGTGGCAGGGAGCTGCAAGGCGGACTGCCAAGGAAAGCGAAGGAAATTGCAGGCAAAATCTCCTCGACCAGGTGCCGGTGAGTGGCACTTAAAAATTAAAATCAGCATAAAGCTCAGCGAAGGCAATCGAAATAAATCGTAATATGCTTGAGTAATAAAAAGGAAACAGAGTGTTTGCAAGGAGAAAGGATTAAAGGTAGAGATGGAAGAAGAACCGATTATCGATAGAAATCGTATCGAATATATCGAAGAAATCGCTTTCTTTAAGTTTCTCTTAGTGTTCGATGATAACTGCGTTGACAGGCCACAGAAAGGCAACAGATTCTGATTATTATAATGCAGAGAAGCGTTGTTCTTTATTCGAAATAAACCAACAAAAAGATACTACTTGAAAGTGATTGCCAACTGTGTCCTTTAGTCCTTTGTTTCTCAAACACAGCCATTCAGAACTTTCATCCTTTCATGGCAATAAGAAACAGCTGCTCTTGAAGTCCTTTACCCGACACTGTCTATCGAAATTATCGAAAGCTTAAGCTCTATTTTCCAGGGTATTTCCCTTGTTTGATTTAATATTCGCCTAGAGCTCACCAATTTTCCTTTGACATTTTCGTATAGTCGTAGTAATATATAAATATATATATATATATTTTTTCCCTCCTGATGTTTATTTAATTTCTTACTTATTCGCTATTTCCATTTGCTGTAATTTATGCCCCAGAAGACACATTGAGAAAAGCGGAAAACCAGCGATATTCTGTTGCAATTGCTATTGCATAGCCGTCCGTGTTGCCGTTGTCGTCAGCTCTGGGTTATACAGATATTATTATTATTTTTTTTTTTATTGCTCACTCTACTATCATTAGAAATTCTAATGCATTTGATGTTGCTGTTTGCTTTCGCCCTGTGGCTTACCTTTGTTCCTGTCAAAAATTTCCCAGAACTTTTACTGTTACTGTCGTTGATGCAACATGTTGCCGTTGCCGTTTTGTGGTTTACGACATTGTAATATCTCACTTTCTAAATATTCAGGCATGTGTATAATTTATATATAATGTAATTTCGAGTGTTGCTACTTCTTTTCTTTTGTTGCAGGTTTGCAGGTTTGCAGGTTGCAGGTTTGCAGGTTTTGTCTCTCACTGTGTGTGGTTGCTGTCGTAGCTCATTATAGCTGAATATATATACCATAATATATATAGACCGGATGTTGCTGCAGTTGTTCTTTTTTGTTGTTCCTCCTCCATCAACGATTGCGATACTTAAGCTAAGTTGCAGTTTCGATTTCGCCTCCAGTTGCCGGTTGCCTATCAACGCCGCCTGATCGTCGCACGTTTAACTTATATACTATATACTTTTAGTACTATATAATACTCTCTATATACTCGCGGAGCAATGGAAAACATAGTTTGACAAACAAACAACAACGACCGGGTACTTAAGCGATAAGCCGCCTAATCTTATGCCATAGTATTGGTTCTTTAATTGCTTTTTTCAAGTTAAAGTTCAGGGCCACATACAGATTCATATGGTTTTTTTTTTTACGAAATTCCTATATATATTAAGTACAAACAATAGCCAAAGTGCTGACTGGAAATTGATTTGTTTCACTAAAAATCAAAAATTTCAAAAATTCTCCTATTAACGATCTCCCAAAAAAACACTTTGGCTGAGCTCTGGCAAATGTCTGGTAAACAAATCGCATAGAGTATCGGCCCTTCGAGGGCTTCTCTCCTTGATTTATGAATTTGGCCAATTTTTGTTTGGCCAAAACAAACATAAATGTCCAGAAAGAGTGTTGGACGAGTACGAGTGTGTGGATGTGATGTGTTTGATGGGGAAAGCATTTGATTTATGAACATGAGAGGCCTAGCCGGCGCCTCTTTCCCAGTGTGTCAGTCAGTCAGTCAGTCAGTCAGTCAGTCAGTCAGTCAGTGAGACAGTGAGTCAATCTTTCAATCAGTAAATCATTCATTCCCTCCACCATACTCCTTTAGCGACTATAATTAAACACTGTTGGCCAATGTTGGTTTAGTTTTTATTTCAATGTTTTTTGTTCCTGAAATGGAAATAAAAGTGAAAGGCTTCGAATTTTAACGATCCTTTGTTAAATACCTTATGTCCTGGTGTTAACTACTAAATATTTTCAATCAGAGATGTATCTTATCCGAAAGGATCCCCTTAAGCTTCGAATATGTTTCCTAGATCGAAATTATATTACTCATACGCCGGGTATACCCTGCTTTCTAGGTACCCTACTGGGTACACAGCAGGCTGGCAAATGAACAAAGGCAGTGGCACGAATGCCGACAACAAGCCCAAATGATACGAGATGAGAGATTCGAGATTCGAGAACAAACGTAACGGGTCGAGGAGCAAGGAACGAGCGACGGGAACGTGCAACGGGAGGAGGCGAAGCGCGACGAGTCTAGATGAACGAATCCAAAACGTGACTAGGCCAATGTTGAGGCACTGACGTTGCCACAGCCGCATCTGCCTCTGCCTCTGCCTCTGTTTCTGCTGCGTTGACGTGGGCGCAACTCTGCCTCTGCCATGCTTATGACAGCAAATTGAAGCGCCGCTTTGGAGGCGAGTGTGTGAGTTGGAGGCGGGGCTGGATGGGGTCACACATATGCCTAAATATAGCGAGGCATCTTGGCCGCATTCACGATGCAGGCCAACGGTCACGTGCTCCGGCAACTGCGTTGTGCAACCGTCAGCAATATTTCACGGCCAAGGTGTCCTAAAAGAAGTCCAAAAAATTATAGCATACCTTTGAGGGCAAGGTCTAAGGATAAGGATTAATGTCCTTCAGACTTGAATAATTAAAGTTTCCTATAAAGTACTTCTCCTACTTGATATATTTTTATCTTTTTAAAAGTTTCTATAAATTAAAAATGCAATTTTTTTAATTTTTAGTCTTAAAATTTTATTTTTTTTTATTAAAAAAAAATTATAAATTAAAAATTATATATTATCTAGCATTAGTTTACACTAATATTACCTTATCTAGCTTTTAAATCAATTTGGGACAGTATTTTTCTATCGTTTCCGTACAACACTGCGTATACGTAACATTAAGAATCAAGACATCATCGACATCACGTATACGCACTGTTGTCAAACAAACATGAAGTCTTCCTGAAAAGTCTTCTAATTCTGCCCCTTTTTTTCAGTGCAAGTACACTAAGCACATTCACCTTGTGCTACATGATTTTTCTCTCTTTTTTTTCGTAATATTAAGAATCAAGACATCATCGACATCACGTATACGCACTGTTGTCCTTATGAGAGCGAACAAATATGCAGAATACGCCTGGAAAGTCCTCTAATTCTGCACCGTTTTTTTGCAGTGTAGCTACACTAAGCATATTTTTTTTATGCTACATTTTTTTCTGCTATTTTTTGTGCCTTTTATTTTTGGCATGGAATGCATTTTAGGGAAAAAAGGAGCCTTTCTTTGTGGTCGGTTGATGGCTGTGACGACTGTGATTGCGACAGGACGCGTGCCTTTGAAATGTGTGTGTGCTTTGCCGGTAACGGAAATTTATTTTCACTTTTATTTTTCTGCTGGCTAGAGTCGGCAGTAAACAGTAAACAAACAGGGAAACAAACAACAGTGAAACTTGCAATGCATAAAACTGGGGGGAGCGAGTGGGAAGGGACCAGGACCAGGACCAGGACCAGGAGAAAGCAGAACAGGACATGGCAGGAGGTAGGAGGTAGGAGGTAGGTGGGAGCCCAGAGAGCAGGAGCTGAAAAGAGAAAGAGAAAGGCGTGGGAGCATGCAGCTAAGCTGTCGCTTTGACCGTTAAACGCCTGCAGTTGCACTCACACACACACACACACAACTGACACACTCACCCACTCTCACCCACACAAACACACAGACAGACACCGGTTAACGGTGAAAGCCGAACACTCGTTCGTATCGTTTGGCGTTCGGGCGAGTCGGCGGGCAGGATAAGTTGCTCAGATGCTCGCAAGATTCTGTCATAACGGCTTCGGCTCTCGTGGCGCACGCCTCGCACGCTTTTCCAGCAGAGCAGCAGCAGCAGCAGCAGCAGCAGAGTAGCAGCAGCAGAGCAGCAGCCGCCTCCTCCGCCCCCGCAACATTCGTGCCGCATTTCGAAAACGTTTTTTTCAAAACTCAAAAATACTCTAAAACTCTAAAATCATCGAAAGAAAGAAAGTAATTTTGTTATTTTTTTCTGTGCTTTTAACGCGTGTTTCGGGACATGTTATGGCTTTTGTATATTCCAAAAATCTGCCAAAAAAAACCCGAAATCTAATAAAAAAAAAACAAACCAAAAAGACTAACAATTTTTGAAACTGAAAACCCAAAAAAACCAAAGAAAAGCAGCAACAATTGAAACCGAAGGCAGGTGAGAGTCAATTAATCGAAAAACAAATATTGTTTACAGTGTTTCAAAGATAAAAAACTTCTTCTATTTGCACAGTTTTGTACTCGTTGCCCTTTTTTTTCTATTTATTTAAATATTACGAGATAATTGTCTAGTTATCGTTTCGACTTTTATCAAAGTTTTCGGTTTGTTTATGTGGAAAATTTTATGAAATTTTATGAAAATTTATAAACAAAAAGTAAACTACTTAAAAGTGTATTTTAATTAAATTTTTAGAGAATATTCGAAGCAATCTAATATCTTGATTAAACTGATAATCAAAGTATTCTTTGTTTTCATATTTTTTTATCTATTTTTTGAAAAATTTAGCTTAACCTTTTGCTGGGTTTTGATTTTCAAACAAAATCTAACCTTTCTTAATTGGAATTTTGTTAAAAACTTATCTAGAATGTTTACAGATTTCAGCAAACTTTGTTTAAGCATTAAAAGTAAATAATTTGTTCTGTTTTTAGAACAGAAAATCGGCTGTGATTTGGGAAGCCATACGTGTGTCCTTTTTATTAATGGAATCCTTTTCAAACTTGTTGCGCAGCCTGGAAACAATTTGCGCAATCGGGAAATGGCAGAACCAGATTAATGGAAAATGCATCTGCCAAAATAAATATAAATATTTATGAAAGAAGATCAAATGAGTTAAGTAGAAGAACTGTAGATTTCTTAATATACTCAATTCGGACAGCGTCAGTGGCATATCTAAATCTAAATTCAAATCAGAATTCAAATCAGAATCCAATCATTTGTGGTCCAAATATTTACTCATATGTCATAGTTGGTATAACTTCTCTATTGTATGGTAAACATTCTGTCATTTTTCCTCCGATTCTTTCTTTTTTTTTGGCAAACAAAAATATTCTTTGCTCGTTTCGGTGGGGCGGATGGGAGACGACTAAGAATTGCATTCTTCGGAACTAAAAGTTCCAGTCTAGAGGATGCGGAATGTGTGCCCCAGTCTCAGACCCAGTCTCAGTCCCAGCGACAACCAAGGAAGCGACATTTTGTATTTATATTTCAAGAGCCCTAACCCGGGGACTAACCCGCACCCCTGCGGAATCTGTGCGAGCTCGTTAGCATTGTCCAAAGTGCTGTGTCCTGAAGTGTTTTTGTGTTTTCTGTATTTCTGTATTTTTGTATTTTTGTATTTTCTGTTCGTGTTTCGTGTTTCGTGTGTGACTTTAAACGGCCCTGACTCTCTGCTTCTCGCTCTCTAATGAACTGCAACTGCAACCAGCAACCTCTGTTCTGCATGTCCTTTATGTCCTGGCTGAGTCTCGCAACCGGAAAAACCACCTGCCTGGTGCTATCGCCCACCTGGCCATCTCATTATCGGCCAGACCTGCGGCCAACTTAAACGTTCTTGTAATCAAATTGTGCCACTTGCGGCCCAAACTCAACCAACTCGACCGTTTTGGACACATTTGACCTTTCTTGCCAGAGCCAGAGCCAGGGCCAGTGAAGGCACTGTGGACCGTGTGCCATGTATTCCAACTTTCAAGTTTTCTCAATTAAATTATCCTCAAGAGTCAGGGACAAATATGCAATTGGGGATAGTTGGTGGTTTTTGAAAGGGTTTGGTTTTTGGAAAGGGAAATCAATTTTAAAATAGAATCAAAAATGATTTAAGGAATTCCAAATTTATATTTATTAGTTGAATTCAAACGCAAATTGGTCAGAGTAAAGGCCTGGTTTTGAATCGACTTTAACCACTGCAAAATGCCCTGGCAATTGTCCTGTCAAGCGTCCCCTTTTTTGATAAGAAAGGACATGTCAAAGGAGGAGGACACTACGATTGAATTTCTGGTCGAATCCGAGGCGGGTTCCAGATGCGGTTACAGTAACCATTGCATACTCAGTGGCATTGGCACTTTCCGGTGCAACACGGCGTATACGTAATGTGCGATGAGCGCCAGTGCGCTGGCCCCGAAATAGGTTTATCAGCCAGTGTCTAAACAAAACACAATGCCGGAGCATAAACAATCCCCAAAACCTAAACAAGAGACAGTAAAAATTCGGCAGGTGAACCGGGCCAAGCCAAAACAATAATATTAATAGCTTGAGAGCTCTTTAATGTAAGTGGTCGAAGCCTATTAGGCGGGGCATTTGGTATTACAAGGCTCTGAGGACACTTTTCCACGTGGCACAACTATGTCTGGTATTTCCCCACCAACCCAAACCTCCCAATCCAATTTAAATCTTCTCGAATTCCTTATCGAAAAAAAGGAGTTGCTAGTTGCTAGGAGTGCGAATGGAAAACCCCAAACAAGAACTACTTTCCAAAAAATTGATTGACATTTTTTGGTTGGAAATCAAATCAAATTACAGAAAGGTGAGAAGACTCCTTGGATGCTTAATGAATCATTCGCACACTTTCCCGCATTGGTCATAATTGTCCCTCGACAGTCACTCAAATAACCAAAAATGTTGTAACAGAGGCCGAAAGGGCAACCGGCTCCAGTTTATTCGTTTCCAGCGCAACTAATTAATTACTCCTGGCTTCGTAAGGCTTATGCTCAGCTTTTTGTAATGCTCCTCCAGATGCCTCCTCTGGGACGAGCCCCGAAAGGATGAGTCCTTCCACCCAAAAAAAAAGCCGTAAATGGCATGGAAATTGCGATTGGAATTTATCCTGCCACACCAAATAAAAATTCAATTGACATTTAAGCCTTTAGTTTTTTTTTTTTAGTTTCCACCCAACAATGCATTTCTGTTTAAATTTATTTATAAAACCCCTTTTTTTTGTTGCCTTTTTTCGAAATTTAAAATAGAGTTTTAACTTGAATTCAATTGACAGTCACTTAAAAGTTTCGTTTGAAATTTGTCCTGGAAATATTTCCTTTAAATAGTTTATTTTTGGTTTATAAATTAGCTTTGTGTTACTTTGTCACCCATTTAAGTTCCCAAAAAAAAAACCCTTTGAAGGGGGTATATTTAATGGGTATCGGAAACCCATCACACCGCAGGACACTGCCAATAGCCTGGAGTGTCGATGCCGTGCATTCGTCCTGGCTCATCCATTGCTACTTTTGTTGCCGTGTGCATTTAGCGTTGAATTTGATACATATGGAAAAACAATTTATTGGCATCGACGATATGAAACGAAACGAAACGATACGAAAAATCGTATAAAAACAGCCCCAGGGATGGTGGGCGGAAGAAAGAATATTTATAAAAATGTTGAGGGGAGAGAGCAGAGCAGTGGCGCATATATGCGTATATTGTTGAAACAATAAATCAATTATATAGTTTGTTTCTGGCATTTTTTTTGTTTTTTTTTTTTTTTTAATATGAATAACATGAAAAGTACGTGAAAACAGCAACCCATTTCAGAAAAGTTTATTTTTAATCAAAAGGAGGCAGGATGTCGGCTATGTGGCATCAATTGACGTCAAATTGTTTCACAAAAATTGACGCTGTGCTGGGATTGAAAAACAAAGACTCGATTCAATTCTTTATATCTCCAGAGGATTAAATCGAAAATCAACGGATATTGGCGTTGAAAAAAACACGCAACTTCCGCTT
Source organism: Drosophila vallismaia (assembly GCA_035047325.1). Lineage (NCBI taxonomy): Eukaryota > Metazoa > Arthropoda > Insecta > Diptera > Drosophilidae > Drosophila > Drosophila vallismaia. Next base: position 3,611,254 of record JAWNPU010000025.1, on the reverse strand, counting down.
TGACAGTTTTTAAATAATAAAAAACATTTTTCAATTGCTTTCCGTGGAATTAAACCATCATAGTTGAAGGAAATTAATCAAAATAAATCATAAAGCTTCTCGAAATGGATACCGGGTTTTATTTTTATAATAAAGCTTAGCCAAGATCGAGAAATACTTCCGCCTGGCTAATACCACTCGGGCTAAGCACTCGATGGAATTTTCATTTTGTTCCACTCGTCGTCAACGGATTAAAGCCCATTTATGATGAATCGCAAATTAAAACGCGACTTGGCCCGTTCAAATCCTTTCGTTTGCCAGTTGTAAGAGTTAACTGTCAATGGGGCTCAGACACACACACACACACACACACACACACACACATACTTACAACACACACTTACATCTACACAAATGCACGTGCATAAAAGGATGTCAAACACCCAAGGTACTTTCAACCATTTTCGCCCCCTTTTTGTCGAATATCCAAGTGTTAATGTGTGAGTGAGGAGTGAAGAGTGTGTCTGTGTGTCAGGCTCTCGAAACATGTTCTAGTTGTTGTGTATTGTGTGTGTTTGTGTGTGTGTATCCTTGTTGTGGCGAAATTTCCAACTAAATCGGCTTAGTGGAAAGGCGCAACACATACTCCCACAGCGGAAGTTAGAGATGTCCTGCTTTGAATATATCCCAAAGGATCTATTGAAAAAGATATAGGAACCTTTTTTAGATCTTCAAATATATCGAAAATATCGGAATTTCGATAATATTTAAAACAAAGCCTATTTAAAAATGATCTTAACATGAATTCTTATAGATAAACTAAAGGTTCTTGTAGTTAAACTTAAGTTATAGATGAAAAATAATCGATAAAATCGATAAATTATCGATAAATCATTATTTTTTGATAAGGTAAACTTTATAGTTCCCACAAATAATATCTTTATATATTATATTTTTGTTTTTGGTTATCATCTCTATTAAGATGCCATTGGCGTTAGCTGATGGCATAAAGTGGGCGTGGCAATGGAGCGCTGCCTCTTAAATTTATTTGCGCATTTGAGCGCATTTAAAACGGAATTCGACGCCAGGGGCGATTGAGCGGTTCACTGAGTGTATGAATGCGACTGAGACTGAGTCTGACTGTGAGTGTGACTGAGTGTGTGGGTGTGTGAGTAATGCACCTCTGACAAGTCGACGTGACTTCCATAATCCATGCACTTGCCCTACACCGTGCGAAATATAATATATTTCCCAAAAACAAAATCAACAACAAAAGCATAAAGAATATACAAAAATGGATCATTTCTGGGCATGGTTTCATTCATGGACATGGTACATGTGTTCCCATCCATCCACCTGAAGGCATTAAATCATTTTAATTCATAAACAATTTCTGGCCATAAAACTTTTGTGTTTGAAATTAACAAATTACCTTGAACACCTTAACAGCTTTCAATTCTAAAACAAAAAAAAAAGGTAAATATTTCTGTTGTGATTTCTGAGTGCATGGTGAGAAGTTTTGATAAAGTCTGTCGCTTTAGCCATTATGCTTTGCAATTTTTGTTTTTTGATGATTTCATTATTGATTTTTGATGAACATACTCGTATATGGGGAGGGATATACTACCATATATAATATTATATATAGTATAGTATAAATGCAGCGAAACACTCATACATGGCATGCCACATGACATGTAGCACATTATTATGGCATACTTTTTATTTTTTTGGACCAGAAATTTTACTGCATCAGCCGTAGGCTAACAATGAGTAGTAAGAGGACCGTCAGGACCGGCAGGAGCAGCAGCGGCAGAAGAAGAAACTGTTCTAGTCCTTTGGCTTCGGCTCTGCTTCTTCTTGTTCAACGCATCCTTATGTGACATTACATTGCTTGGCTTTGTGTACGCCTGCGGGCATATAAATACACTCATTCCTATACTCGTACACTGAAAGAAAATGCAGTCAGTTCTTAGTTTAAAAAAAATTAATAAGCTTGCTTCAATTTTAAGCTTTTAGTGTTTTTTATACGATTTAAAAGCATAATTTCTTCATTTAGTTGTTATTTAGTTGGGTTCCTGCTTATAATTCTCAACTGGTTATAGTCTTAGAAAGTCTTAGGGTCCTTTAAGGTCTTTCAAATTTCATCTTCTTCTTGCTGCTAATACTTTTATTAGCTTTACTTTTCCTTATAAATAAACCTAAATTACACTTAAATTTTTATATTTTACTTCTGATCTATATTTTTTTTTTGATATTCGATAAACTTTTCCCTCAGTGACATCCGTTTTGGATTGCAACCAACTTATGGCTCAGATTTTAAAGCCCACTCAGCCAAAGTTGGAAAGCAATCGAAAAGAAATTTAATCGAGTAACTAACCAATCCACTTGCTACTTCTGCCACTGCTCCTAAAAGGAGTTCCTCTCCTTTTTCACTTTCAATTTCATTTGGCTGCCATGGCAATTATTTCTCGAGACTTTCTAATTGAATCGACGCCATTAGAGGAAGCCCTCGGTAGCTAGCAGAACGAACCCATATTTGCCCCACATTTTCTGCTACTGGTACTGCGAGGGGTGACCCCAACCCCCAACCTCCAACCCCATTGGTGTGGTCTTTATGATCCTTAATTTATGCACATCTCAGTTGTCCTTGCACATCGCATGCATAACATAATTGGCAAATTGCAATTGCCAGGACCGCAAAGACAGCGACGACTAATGTCAAATGAAAGTTGCTGTCAGGACCGGATCCTTCCCACCACATTCTATACATCCTTACGACTGCAAGAGAAATGGGTATATAATTCACAGTGACTTCTGGCAGATGCTGCAAATGAGCTAAGAAGGCAATTAGACACTTCTGTTGCATTACCGAGATAAATTTAAAGCCTGGCAAAGCCATTTTCGAGAACCGCAGACCAGTCGAGGAGCCATTAGCTTAAAACTGTCCCCCTTTGGGGGACTAAAGTTTTTCTATTTGCTTCCAGAGCCAGCTCTCTTTTCTCCCAGAGGTGCTGGGGCTGAAGGTCCTGGAAAAAATCCTTTATACAAGTCAAAAATGCAAAATAAAGATTTTCCAAGCCCATCCAATCTATTATCCTCTGATTTATTTAAAAATAGCTAAAAATATGAATTTTTTTGGCAAACTTTTCGAACAAAACCCTCGCCCCTCTGCACAACGCCACTGTTGGAAATGTTTTTTGACTGAAAATTGAAAGCAGGGGCACTGACACGGAAGGAAATACGGAATTTTTGGCACTCAGCGGAGAGAGGCAAAAGGACTCTTGTCTCCTGGGCGGCACAAGCCGCTAATTTCACTTAACTTGCTGCAAAATTTGCATACGACAGGTGCCACAAGGCACTCATAACCAATTCCCTTTGGGTTGTCCCAACTACATCCTGACTTTTCAACTTAATTTGGCAACATATTTTAAGGCCCCAAACCTCAGGTAGTAAGCCAAGATATTACCCAACATTTTGGCAGGCCCATTTTTTTTTGCCCCAAAATCTCTGTCAGGGCGAGGCGGCACTCGACTTGGCAACATAGAATCGTTTTGTAAACAACAAATTTAAGGCAATTGTGTTTAATTTTTGATAACATTTGACATGGAATCAAACGAAGACAAATACGACAAAAGGTATTGAAAATTTAAGTGAAAAAAACATGAAGGACTTTACAAGGACTCGAATATATCAGAAATAACATAAAAAAGGTTATGAATGGTTAAGTATTTTGTCTTCAACGGAACTGGACTTGAAATGTTGTCGAAATGAAATATTTATGCGACCTTTTATGCGAAGCACACAAAATGTATAGTTGTTAAACAAATCTCACGTTTAATTATCCTGTCCGCTAATAAAAAGGATGTTTCTTTGAATATTTAACAAGCTGACAGTGGAAAAAAAAACTGGGAGGGAAGCAGAGAAAGAATGCGAAACAGCTGGATGTTGAGTAAACCTAGAAAGTTAATTAAATGCCAAAAGGCGAATATGGCCAAAAGCTTTAAGAATGGCCTAGACCACACACACACCACTGCATAACGCGGTCAGCTGTGTGTCTGTGTGTAGGATTTATAGTTTGTTTTTTTTTTTTTTGCCTTCTTCCTTTTAGAAAGCAAGGACGGGACTTTTGATGGCAGGCCTAGTTGGTAGTAGAAGGCTTCTGTTGCCAAACCAGATGAGAATATTAGCCTTTTTTTTTTTAGCGAAATAAAAAGGCTGGAAAAGGCGTAGAAGGCGGGGCCGGCAAGGACACTGCAAAAGTCGGCCAACGCCGTTGGTCATTTTGGCGGCCATTCGCCGGCCAGCGAAAATACAAATAATAATTAAAAACTTTAACCAGGCATGGGACGGAGGGCTGGGTTGGGAATCAAACACAAAAATTGTGAAAATAGTTGAGATGGAAAACTTTTACCGATGGTTGTCCGGGTTCTGCCTGCCACTTCTGGCCGCAAAAACTTCTCAATAGCCAATTTCTGGCATCCAATTCCGATGGCCGAGATCCAAGCAGCTGAACCATTGCCAAGTGGACTTGCCAGTAAGGTATCCAACTTATATAGAAAAAGTAATAGAATCCAATAAAGCCGATTCAATTTATAGCCGCGAACGCTTAAGGTGAGAGGAAAAGCAGAAAAGCAGAAAAGCAGCAAAAAAAGAAGGAAAAATCCAAGAAACAATGCAAATAAAGGATGCAATAAGGAATCTAAGAAGGATAAAGGGAAACTTTGCTTCTTGGCTATTTTTATTGGAAGATTTTTTATAGAGTTGCAAAAACTTAAAGAAAGTTCTTCAGAATCTGTTAAATGCAATTATCGACTGTAAAGGTTTGAAAACATATCGAGAATAATCGATAAAATTCAATTTAAAGCAAAAACAAAACCCCCCATCTCTAGTTTATTAAATATTTACCTAAACATTTTCCTGGATTTTATATTCATTTTCTGCACCTTCTGTAAGCTGTAATGTAAGTAAAAGGAAAGCAATTGATTTATGCATTATATGTATATATCGTATATATCCTTTCCCCCTCTCTCTTTCTCTTTCTCTGGCTGGCCTGCTGTCTCTTTCCTTTAAGCCAGAGATGTACCGTTTCAAGATCAAGGTCGTACAGCTTTTTTTTTCCACTCACATGGTCACATATGTTACCGTTTTTGTTTTTTTTTTCGTATTTTTTTTTTGGTTTTTTTTCTGTATTTTTTTCTGTATTTTTCCTGTATTTTTTCTGTATTTTTTTGTATTTTTTCTGTATTTTTCAACTACAGGCTCATTTATAAGTAGAACAAGTGATGCGTTCAGCCGCCGCTTCATATGCAAATCTCTGTCTTTGCATATCCTTGCTGCTATCCATCTATCTCTTTCTCGTCGTCTATGCGTCTATCTCTTTCGGGAGCGTTGGCAAGATATAAATATTTTAAGGATGCGCAAACACACACAAACATGGACACAAGAACAAACATGCATGGACATGCATGGGGAAGGCGTCCTTGTCTTCTTTCTCATTCTGGCTATTATACCTTTCTCTTTCTTTCCTTCACACTGATTAACATAAACGGCTGACCTAGCGGTAATACCAAAAATCTAAAGGCTCCCGTTTAAACGGTGACTTTTGGTAGAAAAAATTGGTGATAATTTATGATAAAATTAATCGATAGTTTCGATATATTTTCAAGGGATGGTAATTAATCTAAAAAATCGATTTCTTCTAGAGAATTTTTCCCGCTTAATCTCTTTATTAGCTCCACTGTTCGAAAGCAAGAGCAAAACTTGAGATATTGCGATTACAGTGGACTCTGGGTATAAGATTTCATTGCCGCATTGTCTTGCCAGCCCTGCCCCTGCCACTGCCACGCCCCCTTGGGCAGTAAAAAAGCGTGGCAGCCCCACCCCCGCCTTTGTTTTGTTTTCTTGTTTTGTTGTTGTTGTTGTTTTTTTGTGGATTGCGTAGCCGGAACAATGCAACAGTTTTGGCCTGGCCAAGACTGGCCTGGCAAACAAAGCCATAACAGCCATAATAATAACAACAATAATACACATAATAAGAAAAAAGCCTCTCTCTCTCTTCCTCTCTAGTGGCATCCCTTTCCCTCCTGGGCATTTATAACAATGTGCACGCCTCTTAACGTTGTCTGATTTTTCGAGGCCTTTGTCTTTTCCCAACAAAACCAACAAGAAACAACAAAAAAAACGATGAAAAAGTGCAAAGCGCAGCAGAAACATTAGCCCTATATTGTTTATATATATATATATATATATTTTCTTCAAGTGTACTGAAGATACTAAAGTCAATTGAGGTGTTTGAAACAATATTTAATTGAAGCTTCTGCAATTAAAGTAAATCGGAGAGACATGATTTTGTGGAATGCGGAAATGAAAATGAAATAAATTAAATTCCATCAAACACCATGAGATTGAAGCGCAATTAAGGAATGTCCGAATGGTAATTGAAATCATTTTGGGGGAAATCTATTTTAATTAGAACAAAAAGAAAGAAAAAACGAGAGACACGTAATTGATAATCTGATTGATGAAATCGATATGATAAAAAATCAAGCAATAATCTACAAATTATTTGATTAAATGTTTATGTACAAACACATTATATATATATTGTATTTATTTACCTTTTATTGTGATTATGTCAGGGAGAATCGTTTGATTGCGACCCGCATTCCGATTTGGAATCGGATTCGAATCGAAGCTCGAATTTAATTTGTTTTGCGGTCACCATTGCGTATGCGTAATATATTTTACGATCCGCATTAATCATACGCCATGTGGTGCGGCTGTCCGGTGGATGTCCGGTGGATGTCCTGCAAAACAACAACTTACCACTGTAGTTAATTCAATTAGAAAGAAAAGTTAATCGAAGTGCATAGCGAACCGTTTAATTAATTCAAAAAAACTAATGATTCAGCCAGCCTCAAGTTGCTGGAATATCCTTCCTGGTCTATTCGTATCCATATCCTTCGGCTCGTTAAATTTTTCCATACGAGTTTGTTTCGGTTTGAATTAAAGTATGGCTCGTTTAATATGCAAATAATTAGCGCCTGTCATGCTGGCCATAAGCCCTCGAGTTACCATGGCTTTGCGGGCTAATCCTGCATCCTGCAGATATTATTCTTGGCAGTCGGCCGTGTTTTTGCTTATTCGATGTTCAAAAAAAAAGAACAGGCTGACAAAAAACGGCAGCCAGAGAGCTGAAAACAAAGAGTTTCCATCTTGACTGCGGTCTGGCCAAAAACCACGGCAAACCAAACGCAGCACCAAAAACGTTATGCTAATCCGGAATGTACTGAGAAAAATTAAATAAAATATACAAAACGATGTTTCAAAATAGGTATTCCTGGAAAAAGATATAGTTTTTAAAATCAGGTAATTTCTATTTGAAATTTGAGACCTTCTTTCTTCGAAAATCCTCTCAGTGTTGCAAACACAATAGGCGGACAGCGAAAAAACCGGGCAGTCAAACGGAAAGTCGAAAAACCGGAAAACTGAAACCAGAAACGGGATAACACAACACGCAGTTGTAGTTGTAATTGTAGTTGCTGTTTTTCTTGTGGTTGCCGTAAAAGCAAATGTGGCAAAACGGGGCAAATGTTGCAAATGCAACTGCAACGGCAGCGGCAACGGCAGCGGCAGCGACCAAACGCAGCAAAGTATGCTACACGAATGCGAATTTCTGGTGGATAGTTCCGCCGGGGATGCCCAGTAAGCTGCTTGGCCCAAACTCAAAGGGAATGCAAAAAGGCCACCAGAGAAAGGGGGGCAAGGGCTGGGGGTCAAAAGGGGGCAGCCACTTAGAGGTCACACATACACACACCCGCCACAAAATGGCAAAAGGCTTAACGGGAAATGTAAAATGCGAAATGTTATGCAAAAATTTATGTAAACGTAGGCGGCTCGCAGTGGCAATTAGCCAACCGCAAAGGCAGTCAGCTGTTACACAGAGAAAAAGTAAATATATTAATTAATTAAAAGGCTTCTCGAGCCTGACTCTTAACTCTTGGCAACCAGGCCGCACTGAGATTCTTGGGGCTCATCACCAGGCCCTCAATTAAGGCAATCCCCACCCACAACCACCGGGAACCACCGAGCACCACTGGGCATTCCACTCAATTGGCTTAATCCCCACCTGACAGCGGACCAGAAGTCACACCGCGTCGCATCCCTTTTGATCTTTAATCCGGATTTCATTACACTTTCACCGTCCACTGGGCGGCCTGGGCAGCTGTCAGTGGTTTAAGTCCGCCAAAAAAAAAAAGAAAACAATAAAAAAAGTTAAGCAATACGCAACTGCCGACTTTCAATCCTAACTTAGAGTCCTGTCATCGTCCTGACATCACCCTGTGCCATTCTCCTACTTCCGGTTGCTTCTGACAGCCGCGGATATTGAAATCCTAGGAGCTCCGAATGACTCTTGGCCATTGCAGTTGCACTTTCCTTCTACGCCATCTGCCTGGCTTCAATTCGTAGTCTTGAGCCGGAAAAAGTAAACATAAACAAACGCAAAGTAAACAGAACAAAATTCGAAGAAGTTTATAGCGAATTCAACCAAAAATATCTTAAAGATATACCTCGCTTGAAAAGTATTTCAATTGGCAAAAATATTGACATCCTAATGAGGCATATGGGAGAGATTCCGATTTTCGTAGGGATTCCTTTAGAAAAAAAGGACAAAAAATCGAAAAAATATTTTGTGCAAAGATTTTGATGTAGATCGATAGGGAATTGAATAAAGATTTAGAATCTATACTTTGTTCAAAAATCGGATAAGGATTGTCAAAGATATAGCCTTCGCAAGGAGCGAAAAGTGAATTTTTTCGATTTTCAGATTTTTCAAGGGGATCCATCAGAAAAAATGAAAAAAATCGAAAAAATATTTTGCTCTCAGATTTTTAAGCAGATTTGTAGAAAATTGAATAAAGATTCCAAATCTATACTTTGTTCAAAAATCGGATCAAAACTGACAAAGATATGGCCTTCGGAAGAGGCGAAAAGTGAATTTTCTCGATTTTCAGATTTTTCAAGGGGGTCCATCAGAAAAATTTGAAAAAAATCGAAAAAATATTGTGTGCCAGGATGTTGATGCAGATTTATAGGGAATTGAATAAAGATTTTGAATTGAATAATGCATAGAAGAAGACTCAAAATATACAAATCAAGGATATAGAGCTGGAGAAACCAAGTTTCAAAGGACTTTCTTTCATCAGTTATGATTTTTGTGAAAAACTAAAAATTTCTTCTTCGGAAAAGAAATAAAGAAATCCTTTGGTATCCTTGGACAGGATGCAGGATAATGCATAGAAGGACCCTCACAAAGCTATAGGAAGTCCTTTGGAAAATAATTTCCAACTTTGAGGAGATAGCATCTGTGACGTCATTTTTATAATTCGCAACCAGTTCTGCCAGCGACTATATAAGGAGGCTCGCTTCATGAAAAAATTTTACTTTTTTCTTCTTCTTCAAAAATTTTTTTTTTTGTTTTTATTGCTTTTTTTGTGTTTTTTTTTGTTTTTTAAACGTAATCAAGGCTTTATATATATATAAATTATTTATAATATTAAACCATAAAAATGTTTAAAATTTCCTTGGATAACTTTTCCTAGTTGAAAAAGAATAAAAGACCCATAGAATCCATTGTTCTTCTAGTAATTCTACCCCATGTCCATGTTTTTAGTGGAAAATAAAATCTTATCCTTTGGTATTCCTGGACAGGATGCAGGATATTTTATAGAAGGAGTCACGGAAAGCCAAAAAAAATCGCTTGGAAGTAAAGTTCAAGACTTGAAGAGACATGATTTGAAATAAAATTTGTATAATTCGCAACCAGTTCTGGCCCGGGGCCTATATAAGGAAGCTCGTTTAAGGAGAAAATTTGTCCATCAACTTTTTTTCTTCTTCTTCTTATAATTTTAAAATAAAATAATTAATTCAAATTTCTATAATCTAAGATTCCAAATCTATACTTTGCTCACGGATCGGATGAAAACTGCCAAAGATATGGCCTTCGAAAGGGGCGAAAAGTGAAATTTCTCGATTTTCAGATTTTTCTAAGGCATCCATCAGAAAAATTTGAAAAAAATCGAAAAAATATTTTGCTCCCAGATTTTTAAGCAGATTTGTAGAAAATAGAATAAAGATTCCAAATCTATACTTTGTTCAAAAATCGGATGAAAACTGACAAAGATATGGCCTTCGAAAGGAGCGAAAAGTGCATTTTCTCGATTTTCACATTTTTCAAGGGGTTCCATCAGAAAAATTTGAAAAAAATTTAAAAAATATTTTGTGCCAGGATTTTGATGCAGATTGATAGGAAATCGATCAAAGATTCCAAATCTATACTTTGTTCAAAGATCGGATGAAAATTGCCAAAGATATGGCCTTTGGAAGAGGCAAAAGTGAATTTTCTCGATTTCCACATTTTTCAAGGGGATCCATCAGAAAAATTTAAAAAAAATCGAAAAAATATTTTGTGCCAGGGTTTTGATGCAGATTGATAGGAAATCGATCAAAGATTCCAAATCTATACTTTCTTCAAAAATCGGATGCAAACTGCCAAAGATATGGCCTTTGGAAGAGGCGAAAAGTGAATTTTCTCGATTTTCACATTTTTCAAGGGGTTCCATCATAAAAATTTGAAAAAAATCGAAAAAATATTTTGTGCCAGGATTTTGATGCAGATTGATAGGAAATTAAAGATTCCAAATCTATACTTTGTTCAACGATCGGATGAAAATTGCCAAAGATATGGCCATCGAAAGTGGTGAAAAGTGATTTTTCTCGATTTTCACATTTTTCAAGGGGATCCATCAGAAAAATTTGAAAAAAATCGAAAAAATATTTTGTGCCAGGGGTTTGATGCAGATTGATAGGAAATCGATCAAAGATTCCAAATCTATACTTTCTTCAAAAATCGGATGCAAACTGCCAAAGATATGGCCTTTGGAAGAGGCGAAAAGTGAATTTTCTCGATTTTCACATTTTTCAAGGGGTTCCATCAGAAAAATTTGAAAAAAATCGAAAAAATATTTTGTACCAGGATTTTGATGCAGATTGATAGGAAATCGATCAAAGATTCCAAATCTATACTTTGTTCAACAATCGGATGAAAACTGCCAAAGATATGGAAGAGGCGAAAAGTGAATTTTCTCGATTTTCAGATTTGAGAAAATATTATGTCTCAAGACTTTGATGCAGAATTATAGGGAATCGTTGTAGAAATCGTTTGAGATATTCTGCTTGAGAATCGGATCAAAATCGGCAAAGACATGGACATCCTAGTGAGCTATATTGATCAAAGACCTAAGTATTTTTTTCCAGTGGATATAAGTATGAGTTTTATTTTCTACAACCAAATCCTAACATTCTGACAGGCTTTTATGAAAAGAGCCAAGGAATAGGGATTAAGTTTGATTTATACGAATAGGAAAAATGCATTCTCTTTAAAGAAAATGAAAGTCGAAAAGCTGAAAGTCAAGTCCCTTAAAGCCCAGGATGTGTGGAAGGAATAAAATCTCGGAACACATTAGTTGGAAAAAGTAGCGCCTCGCCTGCTTTTTGTTGCTCTCACTTAGAGCTTGCAACAATTTTATGAATGTTTCCGCTGGCCTCTTTCCGCTGTGGCTGTGGGAAAAGGAAAGTAATAATCAGGAGATGGAAATGTGGAACGCTGTAAGTGTGGCAGCCACAACACAGCTGTGCCACAAGACCAAGGACCAAGGATCTTTCAGTGGGAAAAAAACAAGCAAAAGCAAGCACGGGCCTCGCCAGACTTTTGTTGCATAATAAAATAAAATCGAACTGAATCGAACCGAATCGAACCCACACATTCTGGCAATGAAATTTATTTATTGTGTTATTGTGTTTATTATGCAATGGGAATCTCTTCGACATGGACACTGACAGCTGAAAGCCAATGAAACGGAAAGCAACAATGAACCCAAGGGTCCAACGGGGGTTCTGAAAATCAAAGGAATAATATACAAAATAAATATTTTTTGCTGTTGTTGGGTAGAGCATAATAACAACATAATTATGAATAATTGTGTGGCCAACAATTAGGAGCGTTTCATTATTTTTATGTCATTCGAAACGCTAAACAAGCGACTGAATAAAACGCAGATACAGATACAGATACAAATACATCTATAAGATAGAAAGCAGGGAAGCTGAAAACAGGCGACCACAACAATCAGGCAGCGAACCATAACGAGAATTACAATAATTTTTTCTGGCAGTTTGCCAAATATATACAAATACACTAAAAGAAAGGGGCTTACAAAAAAGGGTTTACAAAAAAGGGTACAGTCCCAGAAAAAGTCAAATTATAATCATATAGAATTTGTATTTTGTCAATATTTCGTAAACTATTGAATCTTGAATTTGGGTCCCAGCGGTGAAAAAGTCGTCAAAAAAAAAATCAAAAACAGGAGAAAGGTATTATTGGTCCTAGTCCGTTTCCTCCTCTTCTTCTTCTTCTAGCCCCTCGTACTCGGCCTCCAGTTCGTCCTCGCCCAAGACAAGCTCTTCCTCCTCAGCTTCTTCCTGGGTGCCGATGCCTTTCGGATAACCCAACTTCTTCCTTGGTAATTTCTTGCTGTTCGGATCTGGTTTACAGGTACAGGTACAGGTCGGGGCTGCTTCGGTCGAATCATCATCGAAATCATAATCGCTAGCGCTAGTCACGTTCATCAAATCGGAATCGGAATCATCATGCTCCATCATATACTTGGCCTCACACAATTGCAGAATACTAGCCTTCTCATCCTTGTCATTGGCATCATTGGGCAGCTTAACCTTCTTGGATATAGTCTTGGTATTCACCTTTTTAGCCAGCTTTGTCTTCGCTTTGACTGTCGGATTATTTTCAACTGTATTTTTCGGCTCATGATTACACTTTTTGAAGGGAGGCATTTTTACGGACCTTTTCGTAATTGTACTTGGTTTGAAATATTAATGAATACTGAAGGGTTTACAATGGAGGAGCTGGTAACTGAAAAGTCAAGGCTTACTTGGTTTCAAAGTGTGACTAGTCTCCAAAGTGTGACCAGAACCGCTTTAGAACCGCTTGAAAAGTGTGACCCTAACATATTCAGAATAATTCAGAGAAAGGCACAATTATTTCTCTCACTTTCTTTTGGTTGAATCATGATGAAAATGGAACAAAAGCAGCGCAGATCCTGTTGCCCTGTTGTCAAGGTCCTGGCTCCGACTTGTGCCCGGCTAACGAGTAGAGAATTTCCTCGTTGGCCAGCGACAGGGGCGCCGGCAAATATGAGAAAAAAAAAATGAGAAGCTCCACGACGTGGCAGGAATGGAAGAAGGGGCAAGCCAGTGCAGCCAATTTGGGGCCAGTGCCACCAAGCCTCGGGCTTTTGGGGTGAAACGAGAGCAAATAGACGACGAACCTTGACTCTAGTACAGTGCGTTTCGAAACGAAAACGGACCGACCGGCACACCAAAGGGTAGCTTTTTTCGATCAACAGGTGCCCTTTGAGCTTTGCCAATTTGTTTTTCGCCTTATATAAGTCATACCAGTTGGCTTACTTATTATTGGATAATGTAATGGCATTACCCGTATGGTCATTCGCCATTTATGCAAGCCACTTAGTTGTTTGCGTAATCTGCGAATTTGTACAGGATTCTGTCGGGATTATTCATGTTTAATAGAAACTAAATAGCAAATACATTAAATTTATGGTAGGGTTTCTAAGAATCAAAGGAAACTAAACCTAAACCTTGCAATCTTCGAGGTGGAGTGTCTCCTTCCAAGGGTTTATTTCTTTAAAGGAAGAATAGTTTTAAATTAGAAAAATATCATTACTTAAAGGGATTCTCTGGCTTTCATTATTACTTGTTTGGATTATTTTTGGGTTTTGAAAAACGAATATTTGAAGGCCCCTCTGTCCTTGACTGTGAACCGACGGGGGGTCGAACCGTACAGGTGAACGTGCTGCTGGGTGTACCTGGAATCCGACTGGCACGACGACTGTAACTGGCAGTGCCATTGGCAAGGCTTCTGCCAACCTCCGATGTTCAATTGCCAACTGACAGTAAATGTTGGCTAGGCCCGGCACGTTCGATATTGATTTATGGAGTGTCAATCGGGCAAATTGCACAACAGCAGCAGGAAAAGCTGGGAAAGCAGGGAAAGCTGGGAAAGTAGGGAAAGCAGGGAAACCAGGGAATCCAGGGGAAGCTGGGAAAAGCAATGCAACAGTTACAGAATGGCATTTTCCGGATGGAAAAGTCCTCACAGGGAGAGGCTTTCATTCGCGGAAATACAAAGCAATATGACGAGCTGTCAAAATCTGTTCTGGCCTGTCAAATGGATTTCAATAAATGTACTTATTGTATATAAAGCATATAATACTCATTCATTGGATTACTTCTTTTATTGTCCTTGAGGCTTTGGTTATTCAGTTATTCAATTACAAGTGTCCCTGACCAAGACTTTGCCCCATCCAAAAACCAAGTGAAAACAAAGGTCTAGAGATTGAGGGAGATCCCAGGGATGTCGAGGGATAGCAGGGATTCCAAGGATCCAACGAGCTGCCCTGCAGTCGAGGGGCAAACCGCTTCAATGCCAAATTGTATAAGCAGCTGCAGTGGCTCAGCCAAGCGGCAAATGTCCTGCGGTGACAAAAGCAAAGCACAACCCGGCACCTCAGCACCACCTCAGTGCCACTACAAAGGCACCCAACCATCCTGCCATCGTGCCAACCCAGCACCACCCAACCACCCAACCACCCAACTACCCAACCACCCAACTACCCATCCAACCATCTACCAACTATAGAAACCACCAACCATCGACAGCAACCGCTGAGATTTCTTTAAGTTTCCTTTTTTCGGGTCAGAAAAAAAGGTGAAAAGGATATTCAAGCTGTTTCTGTTTTTCGAGAGTTCATTCTTAATATTTTTCTTGGGAAATTAAAAGACCTTAAAGCTTTATCATAGTACTTACTTAACATAAGAAACTATAAATTATATTTGGACCTTAAAAATATGGTCAGAAAGTGTTTTTAAATTCAGTTTTCTGGCATCCATTTGAAATGTCCTTTTTTAACATTTGCCAAAGTTTGAATTGAAAAAGCTTTTGTTGAGTCCTTAATTGGTTCCAACTTTGATGTCTACAGTGGGTTTTAAAAATATTAAATATAGGAAAATATATAAAAAAATATATTTCATAAAGTTGGGTTTATTCAAAACTAAAATACAACTTATTACACGAAAAAGCTGGAACGAAAATGAAACATAGATTTCTAGATGGATATCAAAATTAACAGAGATTTATTTATACACTTTACTAATTTTTATGGTTTTATAATTAATAAATTGTATATTTTTTTAATGTTTGAATTATATAAGATTTATTACACTGTTTCTAGAGCAACTCTTTGCCTGCACTTACAAAAGAAAGGAAAGCCGCAGTGAAAAGTCTTTTCTGGCTTGTCAAATAGCGCGAAAACTTTTCAAATGTCGGCTGTAAGCTGGCTACCAAATTTTCACCCCATTTTCACCCCATTTTCCCCCCAATTTTCACCCCATTTTTACCCCATTTTCTTACAATTTTCCACACATTTTGCCCACCAACCCTATGCCCCAGCCCTCAGCTTTTTGTTTGCATTTTTGGTTTCTATGAATGGAGAGCTCTTGAGCTATTTTTTGGCTATAATTCTGGGCCGACGGCTTTAATTACGAATTATATATAGTATATAGATTATATATGGTAAAAAATCGGTCTAAAAAACAATCAATATTAAAAACAGAAGCTTCAGAGTAATTACGAATTTAAATCCATATAAATACTTTACAGAATATCGATGGCATTGACAACTTATTTGGGGCATTCCGAGGCGTCTTAAATAATTGAATTGCCTTGCCGGGTATCCAATAAGAAGGTCGATTAATTATTAAAATGACCTCAGTGCTCGGAATTGTGGGTAATCGAGTAAATATCAATTCAGAAAATTTACGTGCCAAGGCAATGAATATTTTTGTAGAAGTCTACAAGTTTTTTTTCTCTCAAATTTCAAGAGATCTTTGCATTGTGATTTCCTCTATTATTCAGGTTTTGTCTCTTGCAAAATATTAATTATTTCATTATATCTAAATAAATATCTAATTAGTTTTGCTATTCAATTATCCTTTGCCCTTTAAGTTATGCAGGTTGGATGCGGCCAGCATTCTCTTGTCAACATTTAAGCTGCCAAGTGACCCAAATCGAAGCCTGACGTCGGGCTGGGAATCCGTACGGATAAGGCAGACACTCGGCTAAAAGCAGGACAGGGCTGGGCTGGGGGAGCCCAATCCGCCTCCTTTTGTCCTGGTTTTGAATTGAGATTTCGAGTGGCTTAGCGCTTAGTTGGCTTAATTACGAACGCGTCCTGAAACGGGCCGCTGCACCGATAAGTATCGATTAAAATCGGCAAAGTGAGTGCGCTCGGCAAGGATAACTATACTAAATAAGCTGCATTATGCAGGCTCTACACTGGCAAAAGAGTTTGTATTTTTGAGCCGCTTTTCCAAAGGAACAACCACAGTTTAGGTTTCTTTCAAACTTCTAAAATAAGCATCAAGAATCTAGCACTTTCTCTGAGTATATACTTATCCTTATGCAACATAATTATCGAGTTCGAGACCAGGACACTCGGCAAGCCCTGGAACGGAGGAGCATAGAAGGTCCCTGAATGCTTAAATTGCATTTGAAATTTAAATCCTTTGAAATTATATAAAAATGTCTCTCAAAGGGATTTTTGAGGCAAAGCTAAGCAATAACATTTCCCAGCAGCTAGGCAGCTAGGCAGCTAGGCAGCTTGTCCTTCGTCCTTTGAAATAAGAATAGAAAGTTTTGGTTTCAAAGAAGAAATACAAATTGATAGTGAATATTTTGGGTTAATTGAAGGGATATTGATTGGAAGAAAGGCGACACCAAGCATAGAGTTGGTTATTTTTTAAATCAATCCCCATTGGCAATTAAAAGCTTATGCCACTTACAGACAATTGTTGGGAAAATGCCATCGAATCAGTAGAGAAACCCACGCGTTCTCCACACACATAATCCCCAGTCAATGGTTGCCACAGAAATGAATCCGCAACTCAGTAAAATATAAACACAGGAAATGCACTGCAAAGAGGCAAATAAAGCGAATGTGCATTTATTAGAAGAATTACAATATACAAAACGTATTTGAATCATCGATGGGTGAAAAAAAAATAGAGATTTCCATAAACAATGGGGACCCTCGTGTATGGCAGTTTTCAATGTTCGATAAGCTTTCAATTAAATCGTGAACCCACTCTGGGGACTCTGGGTTGTGGACTGGGGGAAAAAAAACGGAAAACATGGAAACACAATGAAAAATAAAGCGGAAACGGAAACGGAAGCGGAAGCGAAAATGGTGGCAGCTTCAGTATCAATATCCTTTCAGCGGGTTTGCAACCTCAGGAGAATTGTGTTAATATTGTGTTCCATAAATAGCTCTCGAGATAGTCCTTTTGATGGGAATCCAAAGGAAGATGAACCTTTCTAGTTGTCTCTTTGTTTCTCACCTTAGTTTCTTAATGACTTGGCCTTAAAAAAAATATCTTTCTAATCCCCAGGGCCAGCATGTGGACATTGGCAATATGACACTGCTATCGAGTATCCTCGATTCCGGCGGAAGTGTATCCGTTCAGCGCCTCACCCGCTTGCTGCGCCAGTCCAGCACATCCGCAGCCGCAGCTGGTTCAACTTCAGGAACACTCCCGGCCTCGGAGCCAACATCCTCGCAAATGCTAAACGGAATTACCGACGGAGGACGAGTGCCCAGTTTGGGCCAGGACTTTTCCACAACAACAGAGACTACCAGCCAATCGAATGTCATCATCGATAGAGTAACTAATGTGGCCAAGATGGCGCTAGAGGCGACGGTGATGGACGTCCTGCCCGATCCCGATGCGAATCAGGTCCTCTCCGGAGTGAATGCCAGCGCCCACTGGAACATGACGCTATCCTCATCGACGGCCACCAACTATGAGAACTGCTCGGCGCTGTTCGCCAACTACACCCTGCCACAGACAGGTGAGAGATCCGAAAACAAAGTTCACCGGACGTTCGAGTCCGAATCCGGGTCGAGCTGAGAGTCCATTGTCAAATCAGATTAGATTTTTTTCCCATTTTCCGGACATTCAGATCTTATTTTTAAAAGCCAAATTTCTCATCCCTTTCTCCCCGAAAATAAACTCTGAGTACTGAGTAACGTCCCGACGCGACACTGCGAGCATGGCAAATATGTTGCGGTGGATCATGAGATTCTCTGTGAAGAATCCCACCGGCGGCCGACCGGAAATGTTGGTGCGATCTAGTGTCTTCCGGCTGCCGGTGGAGCCGATCATTGAAGACCAAAGCCCCTCACCTTCCAGCTGCACTTGTCAGCCGTTGTCCCGATCCCTGACCGAGGGGGAGTTCTTCGAGGAGCCCAATGTCTTCTCGGCGGTCGCCGTCAATAGTTCACCGGATGTGGTTTCCGTCTCCAGTGTCACCAGCGTCTCCGAATGTTCAGGCCAAGCCTCGCGTATCAAAAGGTGTCGCAAGCTAGTCGAAAAAAATTCTTTGTAAATGCAAAAACTTCTAACCGAATAAAAAGTAAGATAAATCAAAAATAAATAATATAAAAGCAGGTTCTTGGAGGGGATAAAAGTATCGGGTACGGTGTAGCTTTCCTCATGAACAACATTTTAATTCATATTTAATGTTGACTCCTTTCAGGTCTCTACTGCAATTGGACCTGGGACACTCTACTCTGCTGGCCACCCACTCCTGCCGGCGTCCTGGCCCGGATGAACTGCCCGGGTGGCTATCATGGCGTTGATACACGAAGTAAGTCCTTAAGTCCTGGAAGCCCCGAGAGAATTCTCACAGCCATATCACAGACATATGCTGTTGATCTGTAAATAATCCTCGTATATGTAATTGCCGGTCACAAATTATACGGATCATTAGATACGAATCCCTTGAAGTGCTGACCTGGGCAAGCAATTACTTGATTTCGTATTCATTGAAAGGACGTCAATATTTACATGCATGACGGCGCCGCGTTCATTCAACCAAACTTCCAATCCTGCCACTTCTACCTCCATATCCTGGAGGGCCTGGCCCGCTCAGGACGTAACTGGGCCAGGCGGGGGCCAACTGTCTAGCTGTCTGGGTCTGGCATAGCTATGGATCCTCCGCCTCGAAAAAGGCTTACAAATCGATTGCTTAATTACGTTTGGGGGGGTACGACCCAGGGCGCACCCTGGAGCCCCACCAAAATCAGCTAACCCGCTAATAGTGCCGCTTTCCAAGGCAAATTCGTATTTAATAACCAATGCAGAAGCACTCAGAGAAATTAAGACAATACAATGGCTAACAATTTCTAAAGAAAAAGTACCTTAAAGTACCGGGTACCGTAGAGTGTAGTAGCTCTTTATACTTACTTCTAGATTAGATATCCTTTTACCTGGAGTAAAGTAGAACTTTTTTTCAAGTGCACCATTACCCTGGCCTCATTTCAATTGTCAGTTTTCAGTTTTCATTCAGGCGGACGGGGGCGAGTCCTGTTCCGCCCCCGCGATTGGCATAATTGCACTTGTCCGTCGCTGTGATGGTCACCAGTTTAATCCATTTTCGTTTCTCGCTTATTTTTTTCCTGGTTTTTTGTTTTTTTGTTTTTTGAAGAGTTTGCAAATCGAAAATGCGAGCTTGATGGCCGCTGGGGCAGTCGGCCAAATGCCACGGAACCCAGTCAGGCGGGATGGACCGATTACGGGCCGTGCTACAAGCCGGAGGTGATTCGCCTGATGCAGTCGATGGGCAGCAAGGACATCGATGTAAGGACAGCCGTGTGGCCGTGCCACATCTATTTAAATAGAATTTAAGCGATTTGTTCCCCTTCCATAGATTTACATCGATATAGCCAGAAGAACGCGTACTTTGGAGATTGTGGGCCTGTGGGTATCCCTCTTTGCTCTGGTCATATCGCTCCTGATCTTCTGCACCTTCCGATCGCTCCGGAACAATAGGACCAAGATCCACAAGAACCTTTTCATCGCCATGGTGCTCCAGGTCATCGTACGGCTGACTCTCTATCTGGATCAATATCGGAGGGGCAACAAGGAGGCGGCAACAAACACGAGTCTATCGGCTATAGAAAACACGGTAAGTCCTCTGGAAGCCCTCTAGGAGTCCTCTTAATCCTAACCTTTCTATCTTTCCCCTTCAAGCCATACCTTTGTGAAGCCTCGTACGTTTTATTGGAATACGCCCGTACCGCCATGTTCATGTGGATGTTCATCGAGGGACTGTACCTCCACAATATGGTCACCGTGGCGGTTTTCCAGGGCAGCTTTCCTCTCAAGTTCTTTTCCCGCCTGGGCTGGTGTGTCCCCATCCTGATGACCTTTGTGTGGGCCAGGTGTACGGTCATCTACATGGACACCTCCATGGGGGAGTGCCTGTGGAACTATAATCTGACGCCCTACTACTGGATCCTAGAAGGACCAAGACTAGCGGTCATTTTGGTGAGTATCTCTATAATTTATTGAACTTTCTTTGGATTACTATTTGTGAATCCTTCTGGGTAGCTGAATTTTTGTTTCCTGGTTAATATCATAAGAGTCCTGGTGGTCAAGCTGAGGCAATCGCAGGCCAGTGATATTGAGCAAACCAGAAAGGCGGTCCGAGCCGCCATTGTCCTTTTGCCTTTATTGGGCATCACGAATCTTCTCCACCAACTGGCTCCCCTTAAAACGGCCACTAATTTCGCGGTCTGGTCCTATGGCACACACTTTCTGACCTCCTTTCAAGGATTCTTTATAGCGCTCATCTATTGTTTTCTCAACGGAGAGGTAAGTCTTGGGTTCAAGACTCCAAATGGAAACTATATTGTTTTTTTTCCTAGGTCCGTGCTGTTTTGCTTAAGAGTCTGGCCACTCAAATGTCCGTGCGTGGCCATCCGGAATGGGTACCCAAACGGGCGTCCATGTACTCAGGAGCCTACAACACAGCCCCGGATACGGATGCGGTTATCCAGCAGACTGGCGAGAATCCTGCCACAGGAAAAAGGTAAAAGACTATAGAAATCTTTCTAAGAAAACGAAAACTAACTCTTTCTCTTGTTAATAAACAGAATATCTCCTCCAAATAAAAGGCTAAATAGCAGAAAGGCCAGTTGTGCCAGTATAGTGATGATCCATGAACCGCAACAGCGTCACCGATTATTGCCACGCCTCCAGAGCCAGAACCGGGGAAAGGATAAAGACAAGGCCAAGGATAGGGACAAGGATAGAGATCGGCAGAGGGAGGAGAGGCATTTGGAGGAGAACGAAGCTGAAACCGAAGCCATCTCCTCGGCGGCCAATCGCATTCACAGCAAGGACAACGGATCGGGCCAGAATCGTGGCTCCAAGTGGATGATGGACATCATCTGCTTCCGGGGTCAAAAGGTACTTAGAGTACCGTCAGCGTCATCCGTGCCACCCGAGTCAGTTGTATTTGAGTTGTCAGAGCAGTAGCCCAAAAAAAACCTAAATCTAGACGTAGACGTAGCTGTAGCCGTAGAAGTAGCTATCGCCAAAGCCACCAAAAACTCCACAGTAGCCAGCACTAGCAACCACCAAGCCTCCAATCCTTCCTCTTCAAATCAAAAAGGTCCTTTAATCCTTTAATCGCCAACATTTGCCACATGTATAAAGCTTTTATGTACATATTTCCAAACGCTAAAGCTCATCTAGGACAGATCTGATTTATATCCGGCTTAGTTTCCTCTCTCCTCCAAAATCGATTCGAAAGCTCCCAAAATTTAAATACTTTTATCTGCTGACAATAAATCTTTACTAGCGCATCACTCTGTTCTGGACACACAAATACTTTCAGAAAAAAAAACCTAAACAAAAAAATAATACAATATTATAATATTAATAATAATAATAATATTATGCTACACCAGCACACGGTTACAAACTTGATGAAATTTTCGAGCAAAACTCGAGCGGCATGTTCTTCTTCTACTCTTAACTTAGTACATTATTTCGCAGTGTGACCAAATCGGTTGGATATCCAGCCAGTGTGTCCATTATCATTTGGTAATATTCTGAACTGTTCATTCATCATACTTTGATCTTAATTTTATATTATTTATTTAGTTTTTAAACAGCTTGTGTATCCTATTAATGTTAATATCCTTTTTTTTAATATATTATGTTTGTAATTTGTGTTTTATTAAGATGGCTTTAAGGTACATTCAATGTACACATTTATGTTTGTATTATAATTAAAAAGAAATGAGCATTTATACTTGTTTTGTTAAGAATTTGCTTTATAATTGCTAAGCTTGGTCACACTGCCAGTTGCCAGTCACGTTTGATCACGTTCACAGTCACTACATTGAATTTTTACTAGCTGCGCTTTGTTTTGCCACGAAAACTTTGCCACGATTGCTAAAATAACAAATTAAAAATCTAAAGGGGTACATGGTCAGAGACATTTAGTAAATAAATTATTTCCGGTCTATCTTCCGTCCCCTTTCCAACACTGAACAACAAATGCGGCTTCCTTTCTGGATATCTCTTCTGTCTCTTCTGTTTCTTCTCTTCCTGTGTGCTTTTTTTCGTGTCGATTGCAGGACAAATGTGTGATGCCAGGTCCTCAAAAGCCGCAGCAGATATTTATGACGTCACAGCTGCCGCCGACGTCCAAGCTGGCAGCCATTACAACAACAGCATTAAGCACAACAACCACAACAACAACAGTCGCAACCGCAACAACAACCACAATATCCACGATAAGCAAGTCGAAAGCTAAACCCAAGACGATCTTAAAGAATCAACGAAACCCCAAAGCCTAGCCAACCGCTAGCTATCTGTCCCACTTCCACTCAAAGAAAGAAACAGCATCTGCAACTACTACATCTTGCTATCCCTCTTGCTCTGAGAGGAAATCGCCGGCTTAGCATCCAAGGGCGAAACTGTACTAAAAAATACTAAACTAAATAGCTGGAAATGCGCACTTTTTTGTATGCAGCTAGGAATTAATATATGAGTATTTTTTTTGATATTAAAAAACACATCATTTTTTTCTGCATATATACATTTAAAAGAGAGAAATGTATCAAATATGATGGAGTAAATGTTAAACATGTATATTTTTTTTGGTATAAAATAAGCTCAATATTCATATATAAATGTGAAATTATTTACATAAAAAAAAAAGCATATTTACAAACTTGGTATTTACACAGAAGAAATGACAAGAATGACCAGAAACCTGATAGAAATGTCGGAGTATAGATCGTATATTGGATATACATGGATATATATAGGCAAATATTTGTATACACAGGCAAAGAGAGTACAAAGCATTTGGAATGGAACGATATAAAAAAAAAAAACATAAAATAATCATAATCATAATCAACTGATTAGTGATCAGTGATCAATATTCATTTATCTTTTAAGCTTATTGTGCATTTTTCAATGGAATGTATATGTAAATAAGTGTGTGTGAAACTTTATATTATATATTTTGATTTCTCTCGATTTAAGTTTAAGTTGAATCGCTTCAAGCAATTATCTTCTAACTAAGATTTCAAGCCGAATTTAATCGATGAAACTAAAAGTATATTTCAAAAAACCAAAACACACACTCACACCTTGGTCAATGGCAACCTATTACGTGTATAAGGCTAAATGGAAATTGAATAAACATGATTTTGTATGCTAAACCTAGTTTTGGATCAGGTTCTGCGGTTGCGAAATCCGTAAACAAAATCCGTAATCAAAATGCTAAAATAATAACCTAATGATAACGCGATAACGTTTGTGGCTTCAAAACGGCACGTGCCGTTCCTAGGGAGTATTTATTTGGTATCGCGGAATTGCCAATTAAGGCCTTAAGCGGTTTAAACGGCCGTTTTTAATGGCCTATTGAAAAAAAAGCCATAAAGCTTGAAAATATGGGAAAGTATAGGGGGAGAGCTCTCGGAAAGGTGAAAGATAAATATATTCATATTGAATGAATACATGAATAAAAAAGACTTTTAGCAACAGCTTTCTAAACATTTACAACTTTTTAAATGGTTATTTATATAGTCTCATGGTCACACTCCTCTTTCAGTGTGTCCCTAACATTAAAATATTTAAATTAAAAGCATGGTTTCTTTGTGACAATATTATCTTTCCAATTATCCAATCAATCTATCAGAAATGATCTCAATGATCATAAAAAATCTATAAAAATACTCCTCAAATGTACAAAATAAATACAACTATTATTTCATGACTTACGTATAGATTTACGGAATACTTTTCCCTCAGTGCATAAAGCACACATCGACATGTTTGACAATTGAAACCACAGAGAAATAATTGTAATAAAAACAAATTTGACGACACAAGACAACGATCACATAAAGGTTATGGATTCTATTTCAAACATCCGGATCACAAATTCAAACCGAAACGACAAATAACAATGGGAGTGGGATGGATAGGTAGTGGGGAGAGTAATAGAAAGGTCGAAGGTCAGAGGTAGCAGTGTTGGATAGTGGTGTCTAGTGGCGAGCCTTTAAAAAAGCAAATCCTCATCACCGTCCTCGTCGAGGATATTTTGCACTTCCTGTTCCTCCGAGATTTCCCCCAAACGCCGTTGCTCCTCTCGCTTCCGATCGGCGGCTTTACGTGCCTCTCGTTTCTTATCCTGGATCTTTTTTAACCTATAGAACTCTTCACGCTCCAGTTCATCCAATTCACTGATAATGTATTCAATAGTCCGATTTATCCTTGGTATGATAACTATTAAAGGGAGATAATACTATTATTTCAAGTAAAACTGTTGTGTTCGATATAATACCATGCTCTATGGCATTCACTCTTCGGTTGGTGACCTTAATCACATCGTCAAGGGTCACAAAGGATGTCTGAAGAGAAGCCAACTCCACCAGGAGTCTCACGGCGCTTTGGTAGTTCTTTTTTAACTTGGCCAATTGCTGACCTCCTCGGGCCAAGCCGGCCAGTTCGTAGGTGTCCACGCCATCTATGTAGGGCTCAAAAACCGGCAACGTAACACCGGCCACATTATCCTTTTTGGTCCTTATCTTAATTTGTGCCTTGGTCACGTTTTGCAAGACTATTTGATTGATATCTCCGGTGGTGAACTTGACCTCGGCCAGAGAAAAGGCAGCCTCCTTCATGACCTGACCCATCAGGGTTTTGGTCTATAGAACACAATTTTTATTCGATTTTATTTATAGATATTTCTGCATCAAAACTTACCTCTATGATTTTGCCCAAAATCAGACGAAAACGCATTTGCAGGGCATCTGCCTTCTTTTTGAGTAGGCCATGTCCCTTGGTGGCACCAGCCAGACGGGATTTCATCAATGTTTGAGCTCTAAAACCAGATGTATATATATCAGGATCAGAGGATCCTTTTTTTATGGGGATACATGAGGTTCTGTGTAATACTCACCCTCGGGAGGGAAATATGGGCAGGCGATCTTTAGCTGCCATTTTAAACAAACAAAACAGCCACTCAACAAAATAAAAAAATATAAAAAAAAATATACAAAAAAATTACAAGCACAACACACACCACGCCAACCGAGACGAAACTATAAATAACAATAACAAAATATTTACTAAATTTATATATCTATATATGCGACAATAAGAAAATACAATTTTAGACAACGGATCGGGGAAAGCGATGCGATTCGCAGCTCTTGGGAAAACAACGACCTGTGGCGGCGACAACACGACAACAAACTGGGCCAACGAATCTTCAGAATATATATATTATTGGACGAGATTGGATCGGATCGGATCGGGTTGGGTTGGGTTGGGTTGGGACATTATATTCGGGTGCGAATCGCCTCGTCTCGGGCCACTCAGCTGATCCGGAACAGCCGAATATATAGATATTTTATACAGGGTATTACTAATTTATACCAGAGTATGATCTATCTACCGGTTATTCTAATGTTTATATAGGTCAGGGATAAAGATAAAATCTGGAGAAATAAACTTGGAGTACTTCCAAAACGAGTTTCCCGCTCTGCACAATTTAAGGAAGAAATATCTTTCTAACAAAGAAGTTCTTTAAAAAATTGTGTTTCTATATATCTAATAAGCTCTTTAAAGAAACCATTTGAATAAGATCTACTAGGTATTCTAAAAGTCTATAGCTGTTAATAAATTCAAGCTAAAATGATCTTAGAAGATCTTTCATCCAATTGAAAACTGTCTGAGCTTAAGAGTATTCCTTTTTAATTGGATTACGGAAAATAAAATTAAATTCTTGGAAAGATAAGATGAAAAACCTGAATAAATTAAAGCCAATTAATTAAAAAACTCTTTAGTTTTTAGATCTCAATAACGAATGAGATCATTAGAAACCAAAAACCAGAATAATATTCCTAACTTCCTGTCGTTTAGATGTCACTTCAAAAGCAATATTTTAAAATTCCAAAAAGTTATGTCAAATTACTGGAATAATCTCGGAGAACTTCTGTTGTGTTTGCTCTTAATGAAATGTAAAATATCACAAATATTTCCAAGGATATCACATCCTCACAGCGCTCACAGGTCCTGTCGCCGCTTATTCAAGGTCAGTTTAAACCGAAAAAGATCGATAGTTTCGCGGTGCTGTCAACTTGATCGTTTAGTTTTCGATAGCGCAGATTGAATTCAATTGATAATGATTGCCAACAATAACGCACAACAATTTTTATTTATGGTACTATTTTTTCGGACAAAAGACATGCCACACGCGGCACACTGAGGCCCTGACTTTGAAATACCTTCTGGGTACACCCCGGTCTAGATTTTCTACGGGTCCGGGTCCGAATCCGAGCTGAAGTGGTTCCATTCCCCCACCCAGGACCGGGTCACGCAATATGCGTCATGTGGCATGATTTAAATTTACGCATGAAATGGGCATGGAAGATAATATTAGATCTAGGAAATTCTATAGTTCGCTTCTACTTTATTGGTCAAAAAAGGTTTATTCAAGAACTTCCTAGCTTTCTAGTTCAAGGACAAAAACTTTCACTTTCTATGATACTTTCTACCCTTGCAAAAAGTATTATGGTAAATGTTCTCCCAAAAGTTATAAAATAATTTCGATTTGTTTAATAATTGAATAATAGCAATCGACCTACAATTTCCACGGTATACAAGCTTCGGCTCCACCCAAAGCTGGCTTCCCTCTCTTGTTTCCAGTTCCCCAAAGAGCCATTGTCCGGCCCCAGACACGTGTCCACCCCATATGGCCACAGCCCACTGGCCACCAAGTGCGGTTATTAATTAAAGTAATGAATATGCATGCCAGTGGCCTAGAAGAGCGGGGTATACCATAAGGTGGCCATTCCGACACATTTTTGGTATAGATTTTTTTGTTCTTTTTATTAGGCAACAGTTGTCTAGACACTAAAATATTTATCATTGAGTTTGCAATAAAAACTGAATCATAAAAGGGAAGTTTTTTTTATATAAAAAACGTGACTAACTAGCATTTAGAAATGCATTTTATACACGTTTAAAGTCGCTTCCATGTCCTTTTATACATTTCTAAAATAAAAATGGAAAAAAAAGTAGATGAAAAAAAGATACCATCTGCATATTTAATCAAGAGCATGTATGTTTTTTTTTATGTATATCTTAATACAATTTGTCAGGGAAGTCGTCCTTTTTGAATAGGGCACGTCCTGGTCTTTGAGTAAGTTATGCCAAAAGTCGAAATCTTTCCAAGTGTGCGTGAAACAGGCACTGAGAGAAACTAAAGGAAATTAACCAACTAAATTTATCCTTTTTAGGTTATATTTTCTACAAACTTAAATCTAATGTCATAAATACACTTTCAACTTTTAATTTATAAAAAAAAACACCCCTCCTTATTTCCAGTGTCCTGTTATTCTCTGTAAGGACATGCATTGTACTCCGGATCTAACCTCACAAAGGGGGAATCAACAGTTGGTCCTGCCGAACAACAAAGGGAAATTCAATGGGGGAGCAAAAATTTGGTTTCGGGGAAAACTCTTGATATTACGGGGCCAGCAATTGTACGAGAGTATTGGCATTTGGTATCTGGTATTTGGCATAAGTCACTGCCAGGCAATCGCTTAACACACACACACACACAAACAGGACACACACACACACAAACAGGACACACTCACACACTCTCATAGCATTAGTGTTTCTGTGTATGTTGCGTATACGCACTGTTGGTGGGGCGGGATTTGCCACTCGACTCCCAAACCCAAAACGGCAGCATTTTTTTCTCATGCTTCGGCTGTAAGGATACACGAGGCTGTACACTGAACGGAAAACTAAAGATGTTTTTCAAAATATATACTCGTATTCCAAAGCACAACTAAAAGGTGGTATTCATGGTTTAGAAATGGGAACAACAACTTTTCGTCGAGTGTCTGAACTGGGATGCTGGTTCGCCTGTGTCGCCCGCCGCTTTTTGTTCTCCAGTCGCAGTTCGCATCTGGCAGCGCCCGCAAGTAGGTTACACATTTTTTTTTGCCCAGCCAAGGGAAACAAACAACCTGCTGCCTGGTGGCCAAAACAGGATCCATCTCTGAGCTCTCCACGCCTAACCACCAGTTCATCCAGTTGGCAATAATCTCCGGAGTAAGTGTCCAACCAAACTACCGAAAAAAACGACATCATTCGATATTTGACAGCCTTTTTGTGTCCTATAACCTTTATCATTTCACGCGGATTAAATTTCATGGGGTAGTGGGTGGCGTTCTGGGCGTTCTGGGGGGTGTGTTTAGGGGGTGTGTCATTAGGCCATCATAAGGGAGGAGTGTGTGTGAGAGTGCAGTTAAAACGAAAGTAATTGAAAGCGAACAGGGAGCGTAGCAGGATGCTGTTTTACTAATTGAGTTATATAGAAAATATATAAAAGGGTCCTCCCTAGGGAGGGTCCTGCTCTGGAAAATTGTTCTATAATACTAATTACGCTTTTTATAATTATAAATAAGCAAAAGTCTAAGATATTATTCTATTCTTCTATATAAATCTTCCCATAACATCCTATAAAAGCTTTCCTTTATAGAATCAACAGGCGGTTCCCCTCACTTGCAGAAACGCCTCCGAAAATCGAAACGCTGCCATGGAATACAAGCTGATCGGTCCAGAGCACTACAAGCTGGTCCTGGAGCATCTCCGGCGGAGCTTCTTCGCCGACGAGCCGCTCAACAAGGCCGCTGGACTGTGCCAGAACGGGAGCAGTAATCCCGAACTGGAGGATCACTGTGTGGAGGCGCTTCAGGATCGAATGAGTCTAATGGCTGTGGATGGGAAAGCCGCCCAGGATGGACAATGCAAGATTGCCGGAGTGGTGCTCAATGGCATCCTGCGAGCTGGCGACACGGCCAAGGCTTTGGACAAGCTCGAAGAGAGCTGCGATGCGGATTTCCGGAAGATCTTCGAGCTTCTGTACCGCCACAACCTCAAATACGATCTCTTTAAACACTTTGACGTCGACGCCATGTTCGATGTGCGAATCCTTTCCGTGGACTCCGGGTATAGGGGCCAGGGTATTGCCAATGAACTGGTCCGTCAGTCGATCGCAGTGGCCAAGAAGAACGGCTTCCGCCTCCTAAAAGCCGACGCCACTGGCATATTCTCGCAGAAGATATTCCGTTCGCACGGATTCGATGTGTTTGCCGAACAGCCATACGATAAGTATACGGATCCGGATGGGAAGATCATCCTGCCGGTGGAGGCGCCTCACATCAAGCTGCAGCTTCTCTACAAACGCATCTGTAACGAGGAGTAAGGAGAGGGAGCTCAACCAGTAAGAAGACCACGACTGCACGCTCTCTGGTTTGGAACAATAATCTTTTGTATTTTCTACATACAGTACATATTGTATATTTTATGCATTATCTTATTGGAATGTAGTCTAGGGTAGGTCGAATCGAAACCAACGCAAAATTTTAACAGGGCGGAATGTCATACTTAATATTTCAGTTTATAAGCTTAACCAAAGGAATTGATACAGGATTGTCCGTCCGTCTGTCCGCGTCTCAATTTAACTTCAGTCTATAATTTAATATAATATATTCCAGTAAAAGTTTTATAACTTTGAACACATATTTTGCAACGTTCTAGACAATAATTTTGCTTAAAATTTAAATGTAAGCTTGGCAATTTTGCAAAAGAACACATTCCGCCCCTTTACCTTGACAAAGAATATAAAATGTAATGATTATATCGATCGACCTACTCTAATTTAGACAGCTGCCTGGCTGCTTTATATAAGTCGTTTGTAATTGTTGTTTTTTATGGGGACCAACTGCTAGCAATATCTTAATAAAGTACACTGTTGAGCCAAAGTTAACCAAGCAGCAAGCAGCAAGTTCCTAATCACACTTTGTCCATTGTCCAGCACATCTTGAACTCCTTCTAACAAACTAATATCACATAGCGCAGATTCCAATCCTCCTGGTATCCTTCTCTGGCAACCTGGCAACGGCAGGTACTATATTTTGCTGGGAGCCTAACGTTTGGTCTTAGCTCCTGTTAACAATGCTTTCAGCTTAGTCCATTGTTGGAGCCTTTTTCTCGAAGATGAAGATGATGTCCTCGTCGGTGCCGTAAGCACGCCTGGCCGTGTCCATGGAGTCCACAAGGCAGCGACAAGTGTCTGCCAGAAGAAGAAAAATAATAAAATCAATGAAGGGATTGGGTAGATTTTTTCAATACTTACGGCCGTCTTGGACCTCGGGGTTGTGGTAGAAGAGCTTCTGGGCGGCCATGTCATAGCCACAGAGAACCACATAGTGACCAGCATAGCTTTGTTTGGGTTCCGGGGAGCGCGTGTTTCGGGCAATACAATTTATATAAAAACAGCTTTTGTGTCAAGGCGATGGTTAGGAGGAATGCCATGCATAAGGATGGGGATGTTAGGTTAACAACACTGAAGCTTACCCGAACTTTTCCAGGACATTACGCTTACACACTTCACAGGTTAGCAAAGAGGCATTGGTCAGCATTATGACCGGACCGTGACGGGCCAGATGACGCAGGATGACCTCCATGCCGACTGTGCGCTGTTCGACACGAAGGCCATGTGCCCGGGCGTCCTTGAACTTGCGCGTGACGCGACGCTCGTCCTTGTCGATGATCTTGGAGTAGTAGGTGTGCTGGGCATAGTTCGGATCGATTCCTAGCGTTTGGGTGAAGTATTCGTGGCGCACCTGGTAGCGCAACAGCAGGTAGCACAGGTCAATTGTCCAGGTACTCGATCCGAAGCCCTCGTCGCTGCACACGGCGTCAAAGTTGTTTAGGAACTCCTCGCGCTGCTGCGTTCCAAGGACCATTATGATACAGGATAAACCGCAGTCCCAGTTATAACGCTGCTGGTAGTGCGTTAGATTGTAGTGCTTGCTCGGTGGCAGACCGTTCATCCTTGCGGTTGTATCCTTGGGCCCTTGGTCCTGCGCCAGCAGATGCTGTATAAATTTTGAGGTCCAGTCGGTGGAATGTTTTGATTTTCCCTTGGGGTTGTTGTTTTGTGTAGGCCAGTGTGCCCGAAGGCGGAGAAACAAGAAATCTAGCTATGTTAAGCTTTATAAGCTCTGTTTAAACCAACTATTTTTGGAGTAATGCATAGGAATCCTTGTTTTAAACTTCAAATAAGTATTTCAAAATTTTAACATACTTAAAAATCATTTTATCGAAACCTATCATCGATACTCGTTCAGTTGGGAGAGTTGTTTACAACAATTTCTATCGTTAAGCGGCTTCAAATCTTGTCAAGCCTTTTTAAACAAATACAAAACTCGTTTTTGAATTCGAAAAATCGTTTTTTTAAGCTTTGATTCCATTAGGCTTCACGGTATTTTACGGCCACGTCCGTAACGGTCCCATTAGCGTGCACACGCGTGTCAGGATTTGAGCTACCGCGCCCAAACGGTCACACTTTCGCTGCAATTTATTTTATTTTTCACGTGTGGCAGGAAACGCTAGCCCCCAAAATACGCCAAAACCAAACAAACCGATCCACTAAGCCGACGCCAAGCGTATCGAAACGATAGCACTCACCAAAAATCAGGCATAGATTCTGATCCCAGAGGTCAGGATACAAACATTAGCGTTCCTCCGGCCGGAAGAAGAAGAAGCACGTGTGCGGTGCGGCAAGGGTGAAAAGTATTGCAAAAAAAAACAAGGAAAACGGAGCCCCCAGGAATAATCTGCTAGCCCAAGGCCAATCAAGGGAAAAGAAACAGGAAGATGGTGCCAATTGGAGCCGTGCATGGCAACCATCCCGGCATAGTCCATCCTCCGCCGCAACCCCTTCCCACGGCGCCCACCGGCCCGAATACATTGCAGGCGAGTTCGGTGGCTGCCGGCGTCAACACCAACGCCAACACCAGCGTCTCCTCCAACAAAGGATCCCTGTCGGTGAAGCCCAACTACACGCTCAAGTTCACCTTGGCCGGACACACCAAGGCTGTGTCGGCGGTCAAGTTCAGTCCCAACGGCGAGTGGCTGGCCAGTTCATGTAAGTAAACCCACAGATCACTTGCAGATAGTTGAGAAACCAGAGAATCTCTTTTAGCCGCCGATAAACTAATCAAAATCTGGGGTGCCTACGATGGTAAGTTTGAGAAGACCATCTCGGGACACAAGCTCGGCATCAGCGATGTGGCATGGAGTTCCGATTCCCGACTCTTGGTCAGTGGCAGCGACGACAAAACCCTGAAAGTCTGGGAGCTGAGCACTGGCAAGAGCCTGAAGACCCTAAAGGGTCACAGCAACTACGTCTTCTGCTGCAACTTCAATCCACAATCGAACCTAATCGTTTCCGGCAGCTTTGACGAGAGCGTTCGGATCTGGGACGTTCGCACAGGCAAGTGCCTGAAGACCCTGCCCGCCCACTCGGACCCCGTGTCCGCCGTGCATTTCAATAGAGATGGCTCGCTGATTGTGAGCAGCAGCTACGACGGCTTGTGCCGCATCTGGGACACCGCCAGTGGCCAGTGCCTGAAGACCCTCATTGACGACGACAATCCACCGGTTAGTTTTGTCAAATTCTCACCCAATGGAAAGTATATCTTGGCCGCCACCCTGGACAACACGCTTAAGCTGTGGGACTACTCGAAGGGCAAGTGCCTGAAGACGTACACGGGACACAAGAACGAGAAGTACTGCATATTTGCCAATTTTTCGGTCACAGGAGGGAAGGTAAGTGATTGGGAAACGTTTCTCTCTTCTAGATTAACCTAAACATCCGTTTATAGTGGATTGTTAGCGGCAGCGAGGACAATATGGTTTATATTTGGAATCTGCAGAGCAAGGAGGTGGTACAGAAATTGCAAGGACACACCGACACCGTTCTCTGCACCGCCTGTCATCCAACGGAGAACATCATCGCCTCGGCGGCGCTGGAAAACGACAAGACTATTAAGCTGTGGAAGTCGGACACATAGATCGCTGGTATCCAGCTGGTGAGATGAACGGAACGGAAGGAGAGTCGAAAGGAATAAAAAACGGCGGTCGCAGCGATCGCAGCGAGTGATTGCTGCTCTTAGACACATACACATTTCTTGAATAATCTTATGTTAGCGAAGGAGCTATAATTTAAATCCTTTTTTTTAACTATTCGTATTTAATCGTCGCGCGTTTTAAGTCGTCTTATCCTTCAAATCACAATTTAAAACTCACATTCTACGCAAAAAGATTGGCAAGCCTTGCCTTGTATACATACACACGTAAATTTTATGCAAAAACCCTTTAAACCTTAAAAACACAAACACACAAAAAAAAAAACGTAAAAATTAACTAATGTATAAATAAATATATTTATTAGCCTAATGTATTGGCCACAAAGCTAAAGCGAAAAATTCCCAAAAAAAAACACAATTTTTTTTGTAACCTTTGCCACAAAACACAACCAACAACAAACACACCCCGCCCTCAAAATTGATGATCTTATGGTGTCGAGAAAACTAAATTTAAGATATCTCTCACACAAACAAAAAGCTTTCTGGTTCTCGGGAACCGGAGTGCAAGAAAGAATATATATAAAATACGAAATGTAAATCTAAAATAAAAGAAAACATGTCCTTAAAAGCGCCCAGCCACTGTTGGTAATTGAGCGATTAGTGAGGCGAATCACATATTTGTAACAACTGACGTGTTTTTAATTGAAGTGCTTGTTAATGGGAAAAATTTTACTTAATCGGAAGATATAGGTATTGTCTTGGTCGCTGATTTTTAAATCTGGCGCACTATTAAATGCGGTTATCGATTTTCGATAAAAAATTACCCAGCACCGTTTTTAGAAGAGTAATAAGAGTCTAGTCAACCGCTAACTTACCACATTATGGAACTAATTATTAATAAAAAAAATATTTAAAAAAGTAAATATCGATGTTTGTTTCATAACTTTAGTGTTGCCAACGCTGGCAAAACAATGCTGCAAAGCTTGCAATATCGAAACTGGTATTAATCCTAATCGAAACATCGATATCTCGATTTTCGACAGCTACGGGCGACAGCGGTTGAAATATTAATATTAGGAAAAATCGACAAAAACGTTGCAACGGTCAATCGCCTGGGGCTGAATCTGCATTCTAAGCCAAGATGTGCGCGCGAATTAACGACAACGCAAACGTCCAGTCTTTCAAGTGAATTGGCATAAAGCAATTGCATTTTTTTTGATTACCAACACCGCTCACCCCCACACACCAGCCACATACACGCGCGCACGCACGCACAGTGAAAAAATTGCAATAAAAAAAAAGCGTCGAGAAGGAAGGAAAGGAAAAGCCGTGTGGGAAAATCGATAGATTCTCGGCGTCTCGTCGTTAAATCGTGTTGGTTGCGCCAGCCTTAAATCATTGTGCTTTGCTGCGATCTGTCGGTTATTGTTTTCGGTCTTATTTTTTTTTTTTGCTGGTGCAAAGTACGCTCTTGGAAATTCGGCAAAAGAGCAGTGAACCGGTGAAGAGAGGTGGCACGGCAAGGCAAGGCAAGGCGCTACATAAATAAAAATATAATCGCGAAATATTAAGGAACCTGCCACTGCCACTGCTACTGGTACTGCTACTGTGTGTCGGCAACAACAAAAACAAAAACAAAGCATTGACAAAAATTTCTAATTTGAAAAAAAATACAAAAATAAACCAAACAAATCGGCGCCGCTGGCAACAAGAGTAAGAAAGAAGAAGGAGAACCCCTCAAGAGAGCAGAGAGAGCGAGCGGCTGGGAGTGGAGCGGCAAGAGAGAAGAAGCGCATCTTGAGCGCGCGTCATCGATATATATCTTCTATATCTTCAATTGTTTACTCGAGTGTATATAATTTTCGCATCGGCACACCCAACGCAGGGTCTCCGTCTCTGCCCAGTTTAACCTGCAAAAAGGGACCCGGACTTGGAGTTGGTCTTCCTCTTCTAGACGTTCGGCTGGCATGGAGAGCATGGTAAGTGGTTCGAAAATCCAAAACAAAATCCAAAATCCAGTTAGCCGCCACCCGCTAACGCGCCTAACGCGGCTAACGCGCCCCACCCTCAGCCACTCCTCGCCTCTCCCACCCCCTTTTGCTTGTCTACGCCCTTGGGCTGCCCATTAGCACATTTCGGTTTGTTTTTGTTGTTCTTGTCCTGTCTCGCAGTGTCTGATTTTACAGTGGAGGTCAGCAGACTAAGGCCAGCCAAAAAAAAAAATTCAATATTCTTCTAATTCGCGATTCATAACGAAGGGCGATGCTGTTTATCGTACAGCTCGGATCGCGGAGATAAATCTGAGAAATAAATTTCGGAAAATATTACGAGAAAAAAGTTGAAAGGGAATCTTTTTATTAAAAAAAAAAAAGAATATCTTACCTGTTTTTGGGTTTTAATTTAATTTTAAATTGTTTTTTATACTAAAAAAAAATACTAAAAAAATATACTGCTATGGCAATAAATATTCTACCTCCTGCATTTAATTTTTTAAGAATTTCTATAATTAAATAAAAATAATTATAATACTTTTCGAATTTCTTTAAAAAAAAAAAACGTCCCCGAATAGAGCCTTATATTTATGACCTCTGGTGTATGTTTTTTTTTTCAAGAGATCGCGTGTTTGTTTTCCGTTGATAATTTTTTGTTACTTTCCGTCCGTCCCCGTCCGTTGACAATGGTGACCCGTTAAGTTGGAAAGCTAGTCGAGTCGAGTCGGGAATCTCGTGACTTTCGACTGCATTTGACATGGAAAGAGCGCGAGGCTAAATGTCCTTGGGCAAGGAAGGAAGGAAGGATTTTCCCCCGGAGACTCACGCCTCCCCTCCCAGCAGGGACAGCAGGGAGTACAGTTTGCTACAAAAAATATTTAAAGAAAAATCAACATCTTATTGCAGGATGTTTGCCTGCAAGTCGCACAATGTGTTTGCATTTGCTTCAAAAAAATACACTCGGGAGGGGGCGTTGGGTTTTTTTTTTGTTTTTTTTTGTAAACAATCTTACGGAGAATGAATGCCCGGGATTTGTTTAAAAAAAAAAAAAAAGCGAATGTATCCGGGAGATCGGTTTCCGTTTAAAGGGAAAAGGAATTGGTATTGGAAATTGAGAATTTACAATTCTTGATCTATCTTGTTTATATATTTTTTTTTCTTAAGAAAAAGTGCTTTAGATTGAGAGCTTTTTTTGCTTAATCCTCGGGGAAGTGTGTTGACAAGGCGGCTTTAGTTTTTTTTTTTTTGGGGACATTAAACGGCGCTTATCTACGAGCAAATACAGATACAAATGCAGATACAGATACTTGTACAGCTATAGATACAAATACAGCTACAGATGAAACGGATACAGATACACGTCGAGGTAGAGAGGTTTGTCGGTGTTTGCTCAACCCAGTCTGATAAGAACCATAGAACCATAGCCCCTGCCAGTCTGCGGCACATTAGCCGTTGCGTTGCCCCATAAAAGGTTCGAAGACCTGCACCACCCAACCTGCACCACCCAACCTGCACCACCCCCGATCGGGGTCTGGAATTTGTGGCGCGTGACAAATGACAACGCAAATTGCAGGACCTGCCACCTCAATTAATGTCCTTTTGGTGGGACTTTTCATCCATTAAGTAGATTCTAGAGAGATACTAAAGGATTTTTATTGATTAAATAATTATTATTATTGAAGGACTAGAAGGATTATGATTTCTTGGAATTTCCAACACAATTAATGTCCTTTGGTGGAAGGTTCCCTGGGGGTAAAAAAAAAAAAGGATTTTTACTCATTAAATAATCATTAGAAATGGATTTTGGATTGCTTTTTCGATTGAAAATTCTTCTATTATTATACTTGTTATCCTATAAGGATCCTTAGCCTCTTCCCTAGAGATATCAAAGAAAAGGAAAAGAATTCTAGATCTAAGAAATTTAGAATTCTAAGGATTGCTTCTTTAGCACAAAAAATGATAGAAACTCTTTGTTTATTCTCAAAATTAGAATCGAAAATTAAAATCAAAATATAACCAAAAAAAATTCTTCTATTATAAGGATCCCTATCCTCTTCTCTAGAGATACTAAGGATTACTTTTCCGGTACAAAAAAAACGATAGAAACGATAAAAACTCTTTTATTATAAGGATCTATATCGCTATTGATATCTCCTTGATCCATGACGACATTTCTTGGAAGTTTATAAATAATAGAGCTTTGAGTGTCTCATAGATATCGAGTGCACATGCTCTGGAATTAGTCACCCTTTTCCGGGGACCCGGGACCCTGTTTTGCACTCGGTAAATGATTCAAAAAATACACTCGAAAGAATATCTATATTATGTTTTAGATATTATGTAAGAAATATATAACTTTTCTTTGAATTTTTCTGGATTTTTTGCTAAAATTGTTTGATTTTTTTGGCAGAGTTTTTTTTCGCATTTTTCGTCCAACTTGAACGTCATTGAGACATGCATGCGAATCGTAATCTTTTCCATTCTTAGCTTCCTGGCCAGCAGTTTATCGCCGGAAAGTGATTCCTCATGCGGACTTGTACTCCAGGAAGATCGCCGAGTGGGTGGTTGGGTTTCGTTTCGAGTTTCGAGTTTCGTTTCGTTTGCTGATTGCGTTCAACGCTTGATAAGGTATTTAATTTATTATTATGACGGCATGACGGCGGCACCAACTACTCTACCCAGAGATACACTCTACTCGATTATGGAAACCGTTCTAGCCTGTACCCGGACGGGGTTTCTACGGAGCTTAGTGTACCGGCGACCGTCTTCGGAGTTCCAAGTTCCAAAGCACGATAGACGAGAAAACGTGCCGCGAATTGTAGCAAAACGAATTAAAGTTCTATAAAAAAAAAACACAAAAAACGAAATCTAAATCCAAATCGAAATCAAAATAAAAAAAAAACAGAAAACAGAAAACGAAATCCAAAAAAAAACAACTTGGACGCAATCATGGACTGGTAATGGCTGAAGGAAAAGCAACATAAATATTGTTTGTGATTCATCAAAATAATTATAATTTGCATATTATTTTTTTTTCGGTGCATAACGAGGGATTTCCCATTCATATTCCGATGGACTTTGACATTGAATGTGTCTAGTTTTTAGGTCTAGAGAAGTGCTAATTAATGGACTGCAAAGGTTGATGGAACTATAACCTCAACAGAGAGACCCAACCCAGGTTCTCAAGTGGCTTCTGGTCTCCGATTAGATTCCACCTGCTTAGTTAGTTAGTGCCAGTTAGTTCCAGCGAAGCAATTAAATACCAAATACATCGAATAATATCAGCAAATCGTTTATATACTTTATACGATCGCACAGCACACACAGTGTTTATCATGATCGAACTGGAAATAGTTCGTAAATCTGAGCTCTGGATAAGATTAATTGGTTTTTGGTTAGAGACACGGGTTAGAGACATGGGTTAGAGACATGGGTTTCACTGTAGTTTCGAGCTGCAATCGGTGAAGCGTTGCATGAACAAACACAATTATTGCAACGAGTTAGTCAGTCTCTGTGTCTCTGATTGTTTATATAAGAGAGAGAGGAGACCGGTTATCGCCTCTGATCCAAGTTCATTACGCCCCCAACAAAAGCTGAAAAATATTATATATAAAAAAAAAAATAGAAATACGAGAGAGCAGAAGCTCTGGTAAGCCGGCTGTGATTCATTCAGAATTCAGAAATCTTGATCGGATTTCGAGCTGCGGCGGGTTCGCCTTTTGATAAGACGCCGGGAATCGTCGAGTCAATGGCATTACTTGTTAGTCATTCGTTTGGGATTATGTCTCTGTGTCTGAGAAGATAAAGCTAACCCTTAGCTTTTTGTATCTAGGATTTTGCAGTCGCTTGAAGGCCGTTGCTTATCGCTTATCGCTTATCGGGAAGAGTGTAAATAATGTACTCATTCCTGGCTAATATTTTTCCTTCGTAGATTTGCAAGTTTCCATCGAAGACACAGTAGAGACTCGACTATATCGATTCCCTGTTGTAAAATCTTAGAAAAAAAAAACCTTTATCTTTGATATCGTTTTCTAGTTTTCTTAAAAAAAAAAACACTTTTATAATAAAGATAAAGCTTTGCCGCCATAAACACTCGACCGGGTTTCGAGTGCTCCTTCGATCGACTATATAGTAGGGTATATATATATATATATATATCACAAGAGGCTATAGAAAGAGTCTATATAAAGACGAATGTTACGTCGTTGCTGATTCTTGATTCTTGGCCCGATCAAAAGCCCAACCTTTTCGATATTCCATGGGTAGAGCAGCCACATAATCTTTATGCCTCTTCGGAATACGCCTCCGGTACAGGGAAACACTCCCCTTTCAGATGATGGAAAATTTATGCCGAAAAATTTCTCTCACTCTGACCAGTCTCTTTCTTTTATTATTTGTTCTATATATATATATATATATATATTCTCGTACATTATCGGGAATCAACGTAGAACGGACAACGGACAACGGACAGTGGTCAGAAATCGCAAGTCCAACGTCATGAATCACGCAAACTATATAATATATATTATTCTCTTTATTTGTCACTTTTTCTGAGGGCTCTCAGTCTGTTGGGTTGAGATAAGGTTTTGATAGTAAACCTTGTTTATAGAGATACTACAAAGGTTTATTATAGGGGGTACTAGAGGTATACTAAAGAGGTTCTAAAGAGCTTCTCGTAATCCATTAAAAAACCCTCCATAAAACTAAGCTTAAAGTTTGCTAAAAACTTTTTCATCCATTTCCTGGTTTGCTCTGGTTTTTAACTTAAAAAACATTTCTAATCATAAATTTTCATTAGAATTAGACGAGAGAGAGAGAGAGAGAGCGCTCTGTTTAGATATTGTTAGATATTTAATTGTTTGAACGAGAAGAGATTCTACTGAAAATTTTGACTCGAAAAAAAATATTAATAAAGAGACGCGCGGCGAGCCGGGTTGAACTCTCATTTGAACTCTGACAATTTGTGAACCAATTACACGCTCTAGAAGATCTAGAGGAGATCTATGATCATTAGGTTACCATCCATCCATCCATCCATCCATCCCGTCCCAGTTCGTGGGCTAAAGGCCATCTCATCGCTAATTAATTCGAGAGAGAGCGATACATAGTTTTTTTTATGATATATTCACGAGGTTTTCTAATAAAATTATTTATTGTTTTCCATAGAAATGTCTGACGGGGATTCAGAGCTGAGAGTCTCAAATGCTAGCTGCTATTCAAAGTCCAGACCGAGACAAGCGGGAGCATCCTAGTCGACCTCGACCAATACTCGAAGAGGAGAGGAGGAGAAGGAGTCATCATTATCGTCATCGTCATTTCCAGCGTCATTGCCATTGCGGAGGAGCCAGCCCAGGAGCAGGCAGATAGTAGGGTCAACTTCCGTTCCGCAACAGGCACCCACCTCTACCAGAAGCTCAAAACTCAAACGAACTAAACGAACGAACAAAGAGAAGACTTTGCCACAAGGATAACGCTTAACCAGTGAGGAAATCGGACTAACCATTAAGCTAATAAAAAAAACAAAACAAAAATAATAAAAACCATAAAAAAAAAATAAAGATGAACTCCACCACGAAGCATCTGCTGCACTGCACACTGCTCATCACTGTGATAGTTACCTTCGAAGTATTCTCCGGCGGTATCAAGATCGACGAGAACTCCTTTACGATCGTCGATCCTTGGACTGAGTACGGCCAGGTGGCGACAATCCTGCTGTACTTACTGCGCTTTCTCACCCTCCTCACGCTGCCCCAGGTCCTGTTCAATTTCTGCGGCCTCGTCTTCTACAACGCCTTCCCCGAGAAGGTCGTCCTCAAGGGTAGCCCCCTGCTGGCGCCCTTCATCTGCATCCGTGTCGTTACACGCGGCGATTTTCCCGACCTCGTCAAGACCAATGTTCTCCGGAATATGAATACCTGCCTGGACACTGGTCTGGAGAACTTCTTGATTGAGGTGGTCACTGACAAGGCCGTCCACCTCGCCCAGCATCGTCGCATTCGAGAGATTGTAGTTCCGAAAGAGTACAAGACGCGCACCGGTGCCCTGTTCAAGTCGCGTGCTCTACAGTACTGCTTGGAGGATAATGTCAATGTCCTGAACGACAGCGACTGGATCGTCCATCTCGACGAAGAGACCCTGCTTACCGAGAACTCGGTGCGCGGCATCATCAACTTTGTCCTCGACGGCAAACATCCCTTCGGCCAGGGCCTGATCACCTACGCCAACGAGAACGTCGTCAACTGGCTGACCACCCTGGCCGACAGTTTCCGCGTCTCCGATGACATGGGCAAGCTCCGGCTCCAGTTCAAACTCTTCCACAAGCCACTCTTCAGCTGGAAGGGCAGCTACGTCGTCACCCAGGTGGGTTAACCCAAGAGTGAGGTGTTTTTTTATCGTTTGGTTATACCCGACAAGGTCTTTAATCAACTTTTGACAACTATTTAAGCCCCCCTAATGGGCTTTGGGTTTTTTTCTTCTATAAATTATGCAATCAATTAATAATACTTTCCCTTTTTTTTTAGGTGGCTGCTGAACGTTCAGTGTCCTTTGACAATGGCATCGATGGCTCCGTGGCCGAGGACTGCTTCTTTGCGATGCGCGCCTTCAGCCAGGGATACACCTTCAACTTTATCGATGGCGAGATGTATGAAAAGTCACCGTTCACCATGCTCGATTTTCTGCAACAAAGGAAGCGCTGGCTCCAGGGCATCCTCCTGGTTGTCCACTCCAAGATGATACCCTTCAAGCACAAGCTGCTCCTCGGCATCAGCGTCTATTCGTGGGTCACAATGCCCTTCTCCACATCGAACATCATCTTTGCCGCCGTCTACCCGATACCGTGTCCCAATCTGGTCGATTTTGTCTGCGCCTTCATAGCTGCGATCAACATCTACATGTACGTGTTCGGCGTGATCAAGTCCTTCTCGCTGTACCGCTTCGGACTGTTCCGGTTCCTCGCCTGCGTCCTGGGAGCGGTCTGCACGATACCCGTCAACGTGGTCATCGAGAATGTGGCCGTCATTTGGGGTCTCGTCGGCAAGAAGCACAAGTTCTATGTCGTCCAGAAGGATGTTCGCG
Source organism: Drosophila vallismaia (assembly GCA_035047325.1). Classification (NCBI taxonomy): domain Eukaryota; kingdom Metazoa; phylum Arthropoda; class Insecta; order Diptera; family Drosophilidae; genus Drosophila; species Drosophila vallismaia. Next base: position 3,568,716 of record JAWNPU010000025.1, on the reverse strand, counting down.
TGCTGGAGACTGTCTAGGAGGGGAGTTATCACTATACTGGAGAGTGGATAGTGGATCCAAGCATCAAGTCAGCATCAATTAGCCATCGTTGCATCCTCAGCAAAACCAAATATAAACAAAACAAACAAATTATCGCACAATTTGGCAAGGTTCCGTGTTGTCCTGTCACTATTCTGATTTACCATATTTGTACATTTTTTTTCTAAGGATAAGAGCCATTCACCCACAATCACAATCGCAACCAAAACCCAAGCATACACTTCAAAAAATCACATCTGAAATTGTTGTTTTGTTCTAAATTTGTCATTGAAATCATTACATCAAAAATAATATTGCCAAAAAAAAAAAAATAAGAAAAACTATTCATTAAAAAGTAAAAACAAGAACAAATGTTTTAGACAACTGCACGCACACACAGCACAACAATTAGGGGAATCACACACAACACACAACACACACCACACACACAACTCTCCATTATGTGTAATTTCATTATATATTATATATATATATATATATATAATTTTTTTGTATAGTCTGTAGTGAAAGGATTGCGCTATATTTATATAAATATAAATATTGTATGTATATTGAGTAGAACTATTATGTATTATTATTACGATTATTTAAACTTTGTAAATTAATATATATTGTAAATTGATAATCTGTTAAACAAAAACGAAAACAAAAACAAAAACGAAAACGAAAAACAACAAATAATATCATTCACACCAAAACAAAAAAAAAAAAACAAAAAACAAAGCGAAACGTAACGAAAAGATAAGAATTCTAGACTTTATGTACTTACAAGCGCAAAAATCTATGTACTTGTACATATATCATTCACTTCCACCCACAAGTCCTTGGAGCAAGTTATCCTTTTTATATTCTAATCCCAGAGGATCACCAGTTCTGGTTTCGGAGCCGCAATCATTTCAACATTTTTTTCATATTTATTGCAAATCACTGTTTTGGGCCAACCAGCTGCTGATCCTTCTTTGATCCTCCTCCCAATATCCTTGATCCTTGATCCTTGATCCTTAATAATTGTGGTGTGAATGATATAATCGTGATTAGCGGTAGAGGTCCTGGCTTTTTTCCGGGCACCCATCGAATTTCTTTGTTCTTTTTTTTTTTTAAATATTTTTTTTACGTCTGTTCTTTATATTTTTTTTGTTTGTTTCTCTTTGTCATTCTGTTTAACTGTTATCGGTGCTTTAAGAACCACGCCCCTCCACCCACGACCAACACCTCAAGAAAACTTAATAACAAAAAAAATATCCTGAAGATACGTGAGTCCTGCGAGCACACCAACACTCCCAAACACACACACCCCTCACCTACACACAAAAAAAACACACATTAAACTGTTATGAAAAAAGAACCAAATACAAAACAATAAATGTCAAAAATATATATTCCACGTCTTTCTATATCTCGGGAGGTCATAAAAAGGATTCAAAGACAAGTTCTCTTAAGGTCCTTCATAAAGTGAGAATTTTTCATATACTGCCTACTAGGATGTCTATATCTTTTGCGATTATAATCCGATTCTTGAGAGGAATACCTTAAACGATTTGTGGATCGATTCTCTATAATTCTAAATCAAAATCCTGGCACAAAATATTTTTTCAATTTTTTTCAAATTTTTCTGATGGATCCCCTTGAAAAATGTGAAAATCGAGAAAAATCACTTTTCACCACTTTCGATGACCATATCTTTGGCAGTTTTTATCCGATTTTTGAACAAAGTATAGATTTTGAATCTTTGATCAATTCCCTATAAATCTATATCAAAATCCTAGCACAAAATATTTTTTCGATTTTTTTCAAAATTTTCTGATGGATCCCCTTGAAAAATGTGAAAATCGTGAAAAATCACTTTTTACCACTTTCGATGGTCATATCTTTGGCAATTTTCATCCGATTTTTGAACAAAGTATAGATTTGGAATCTTTATTCAATTTTCTACAAATCTGCTTAAAAATCTGAGAGCAAAATATTTTTTTCGATTTTTTTCAAATTTTTCTGATGGAACCCCTTGAAAAATCTGAAAATCGACAAAATTCACTTTTCGCCTTTTTAGAAGGCTATATCTTTGGCAGTTTTCATCCGATTTGAACAAAGTATAGATTTTGAATCTCGGATTAATTCCCTATCGATCTGCATCAAAATCCTGACAGAAATTATTTTTTGGATTTTTTTCAAAATTTTTCTGATTCCTATAAAAATCGGAATCTCTCCCATATGGCTATATATATAGCGCCCAAAAATGAAAGGATCGAGGATTTATAACATTTCCCTAATTTTCTAATTTATTTCGGTATTATTAAGACTATGTTTAGGCGAAATGGACGTGCTCTTAGGTCTACTTGATAATGTCAATAATTGTTTTATAGAATAGGATAATAGAATATTTAATTTAAAAATAATAAAATAGTAATTAAAATAAAAATAAACTCCAATCTGTAGGGGAACAGACTTTGTAAGGTAAAAAACAACAATCTGAGAGAGAGGATGCATCTATACCCGTCTCGCTCGTTCTCATGCTGATGGCTCCATCAAAAAATAATCTTGGAATCCAATAATTTAGAACGAGAAGAATAGACACCTGGAGAGGTCGTTTGTCAAAGGTTTATTGGTGATATCTGATACCCAACAGTTTAGGGATATAGCAGACAAAAGTTGACAAACGAAAAGAAAGTAGAACCCCCAAAAAAATGTGGATGTGGTTGTGGTCCAGGGTCATCCGGTCCATTAGAAGAACTTGCGCCTTGGCGTGGAGAAGGCTAGTCCGGACATCCTGCAAATTGGAAATATTGAATAGACTTGATAGCGAACAGTGTTACGGATTCGTGCCCACCTGGCTAGCTTGGGAGCGCTGAACTCATCGGTGGCAGGATTGGCGCTGGTCAGCGGTGGACCACCATTCGCTGCCTGCTGCTCCACGGAGCCCTTCGGCTCATCGGCCGATGAGGATGTTAGCCCTGTTGGCAATGGCGGAGAAACAAAGTTCTCCTTGCCCGACTGCTCATCCGCCTTGGAAGTTGAAGATGATGCAGCTGCGGTCTCCTCATCCTCTGGCTCCTCATGGATCTCGGCTTTGATGATGGGGGCATCGCCCTGGCCATTTTCCGGGGCATGATTTTGGATATTATTGGGATTCATGCAGTTGCCCTTGCAAATGCAGCCCGGGTAGCAGCCATGCCCGGCTCCGAAGCAGCCGCAGCGCTTGGAATTACATTTGGTGCGGCACTTGCAATGGGATGGACGCTTCACCTCCTCCGGCGCGGCCGCTGGTGTCGGGGTGGTGGCCATCGACATGACCGAGTTGACGGACTGCATGGATCCATTGCTGGGATCCTGGGGCAGTGAGTTATCCCGATCGACCGTATTGTTGCGATTCTTCGACTGTGAAGATCTCTAAGGGGATATACAGGAAAAATATTTAATAATTAGCCGAGAAACTCTTCCCTAACCCTGGTGAAAACATGAATCTCTATGAATATATAAATATATCAAAATATATTAGATCAATGCTCGATGCCAAAAGCTATTCAATATCGCCCAAAATTACACCAATACTTTTTATACTTCACCTTGGACTTCGGAGTCGGCACCCAGTCGGGATCATCGCTGTCAGACAGGAGAGCCACGCTGTCGTCGTGGGGCTCGGTTTCCATCGGACGCTCTTCCGCTTCGCGCTTCTTCCTGGCGCTTATCCTGGCCCTAAGATTTTCCAGTTCTCGCTGCAAAGCCTCACGGCTGCTAACCAGCTCATCCAGGAACTGTTGGCGTTGCTTGTCACACTCCTGCTCCCGTTTCTCCAAGGCCTCCATATTGTCTGGACGGGATGTGGCCATCGATCGCTGGTTGTCGGCGCGCAGCAACACTGCCACCTTCTCCTCGTAGTTGCGCTGCTGGTTGAGCATCTCCTCCTCGTGCTGGGTCTCGGCGAGGCGCAGACGCTTCATCGCCGCCTCGTGCTGCTGCTGTGCCTCCAGCAGCTGAGCCCTCTGCTCGTCCATGAGGGTGCGCTGCTCGGTAATGCTGGCCGCCTGCTGGCGCCTCTGCTGCACCAGGGTCTTCAGCAGGTGCTTGCTCACCCACCGGCACTCGTTGATGCTCTGGACACTCTCGGACAGGACGCGAATACGCGAATCGATGTCGCTCTGGCATACTTTCTGCTGCAGATCGGCTATCTGGGCATTGCGCATCTCCAGCTCCTCCTCCAAGTTGGCCAGAACCCGCCTCTGCTCTTCCATGTCGGCCGGATTAATGCTTGTCTGTTTCTCTAGTATATGATAGTGGTTGTTGATCACCGCCCGGTCTTCCATTAGCTGTTCCAAGCTGTGTTCGGCGTCCACCGACGACAGTATGATCTCCAGTTCGCGATCCACCCAGGAGTCGGTCTTGGCATGGGTGGAGGAGCCGGCGTGGGAGCTGGACGGATGATCCTTCTGAGACTTGTGCCGCTGAGCCTGGGCCGTGGCCTGCCGCTCCAGGGCGTCCTTCAGGCGCTTATTAGTAGCCAGAGCTTCCTCGCACTTGCGCTTCAACACCTGCCGCTGCTTGGCATGAAGCGTCTGCTGGCGCACCATCTCGGACTGCAACTTGCGGTCCTTGCTCTTCAGCTGGGTGAGTTCCTTTTCGCGCACCAGCTTCCACTGGCGGAACTTTTCGGACTCGCCGCGCATGGCCCGGATCAGCTTCACTTTGGACTCCTTCATGGCACGAATCTCGCCGCTCAGGTTCGTGATCTTCTCGCGCTCCTTCTCGCGCATCTTCAGCATATTGGCCTGGGTGATAATCTTGCGCCGCAAATCGGCGATCTCAGTCTCGAGGGTCTGCAAACGCTTGCGGCGATCCTCGGCAATCTTGGCCATGTTGTCCTTGCTCTTGGTGGTGCGCAGCTGATCCATCAGATCGCGACGTTCGGTCTCGAGGTCCTCAATCTTCTGGTGGCACAGACGCAGCTTGTCGTCCTCATCGTCGGCCTCCAATCGGCTGAAATTGCGCATGATGCGCTCCTGCAGCTGCTTCTTGAGATCCAGCTGGCGATTGATGTTGCGCAGCTCGCCGGCCAGATTCAGCTGCTTGTTGGTGAACTCTTCCGACTGGGACTGCATCATTTCGTGCACTTCATCGCCGCCACTCGAACCGGCTTCCTCGCGCTCGCTTGGCAAGCACCCCGACAACTGGCGTCGCGTCTCCTGGCCATGTGTTTCCAGCTCGTCCTGTGTGCGCTGCAGTTCATTGTCCACTTGCTCCACCAATTGGCTAATCTCCTTCAGCGTCTCACTCATTCCATCGCCGGCTGATTCGCCTTTTTCCGTTGCTTCCTTCTGCTGTTGCTGCTCAAGCTTGGATTTCAGCTGGAGAACATAACTGCGCAGCTTCTCCTGAGCCTGCTCGGCTATTTCCACACGCAACTCTTTCTCGGTGAGGTCCACCCACGACTGGTGCAGCTCTTGTTCAAGTTTGCGAGTACGTTCACCCATCACACGCTTCTCCTCCTTCAAACGTTTGATCTCCTCTGCTTGGGCAGCGGATCCTGCTAGGGAATCTGTGCTCGACGTTGAACTCAAGCCTGCTGATCCCATGGCACTGGTGATGGAGCTGCTCATCTTTCCGTTTGACAAAAGCTCGACTCGCAGCTTCTGGATGATGTCCTTCAGCATATTGACCTCCGCCGCATGGGGATCGAGATTAACGACAGGCTTGTTCTTGATTTGTAGAGCGCGATCGGCATAGCGAAGTGTACTGAGGGTCTCGGCCACATTGTAGTCGGCCGGACTGACGCAGGCGATCATTAGGGTGATGGAGTTGCCGCCCAGCGAGTCCTGCAGCAGGCGAGTAAGCTTCGAGTCGCGGTAGCGCACGAATCCAGCAACCTGACCAGCTGGAAAGTCGGAATAGTAATGGCAAAGGTTTAATGAAAAATCTGTAGAAGATTTCGAAGGAATACTCACATCCCAAAGCGTTGATAACATTTCCAAGGGCAAGGAGACCCTTGTTAATGTTGACACCCTCCTTGAAGCGATCGCCGCTGGCGAGGGTCTTGGAGCAGCGCTCGGAACCGGCCAGATCCACCAGATTGAACCGCGAAGTAGTAACCGATTGTCTGGAAAACGAAAACAACGTAAGAAAACCCCTAAAATCTAAAACTGACACAAACTTACGGTCCCTGGATTTTAGTGGCCACCAATGTGAGAGTAAAGATGGCATGGGATCGCGATGATGTCTCGTTCATGGCGGTGGCGGCCACAGCTCGACCGGCAGAACCGCGCATTAGATACTCGGTCACCTCCTGTGCCGACTTCACCTCCAATTCAGTCAATCCTGGCATCACAATTTTGTTTTTCACCTCCCTGATATCGACGGTGGCTTTGTCGCGCGACTTGGGCGAGAAGAGGTCGTAGAATTGCTCCTGGTACAGCTCAACGAAGGAGCACGTGACTTGGAAGCGGAACTCATTTGACATTACGGCTATTTCACGGAATATATCTTGTACGGCGCGCGGGATAACACCGGCATGCTCGTCCAGCGAGCCATTAAATGCTGTCCCCATGGTGTACGTCTTCCCCGAGCCCGTCTGGCCGTACGCCAAGATGGTAAGGTTGTAGCCATTCAGCAGTTTCTTCAGCTTACCCTCGACGCAGTTCTCAAACAAATCCTTTTGTGAATCCTCAATGCCAAAAACATGATTATAGGTGTATGACTCGGCACGATTTACGGTGACCTGGGGTGATCCGTCTGCGGCTCTCTCCACAGCAATGCGACATCCGCGATCCACTTCCGACTGCACCAGAGGGCGCACGCGCAGCGCCACGGCCACCGAGCTCGGATCCTCGCCAGACATCTGTGACGGATAGGAAAAAGACGAATTATTTAACTTACTTTTTCACAGCCTAGGACATTTTCTCACCTTCTCTGACAGCTATCAAATTGTGTGTATTTTAAGTCAAAAAAACAACGACTGAAAAACCGGCAATGTCCACTGACAATTTGGCCTGCACTCGAGCGTTTATTTTCGAAGGACGCCGATCCTATTCGCAAGCAAACACTTTTAGCAATTTTGTTAAATGACAGCGGCACAAATCTTAAATGTAACTTTTTTCTCAGACCCTATTCTAAAAACTGACTGCAGCGTGCCAAAAAGAAAATAGCCGGTAGACGCTACGAGAACATTTTTTTTTTTACGGAGAATTCGAAAATGGTGGGCCCTACGATAAGATTGCTACTGGCGCCTCACTATCGATAGACGTTGGGGCTGGAATACAGGATTAGAATTGCCTACTTTGTTTCCAATTTTTGCCTTATTCCATCTAAAAATGTTCCACAGACTACTTGGTTAAAGTTTTTATAAATTTTAAAAAATAAAAGAGAGGGTTACCGTGTCTCTTTTAAATTAAATTTGATTTGAAAATTATCTTATCGACTTATCGATTAATTGGGGTTTTAATTTTTGCAAATAATTTACTTCTTGTACCTTGATATACAATTGATATTGTTAAAAAACCATTATTAATCTTCTTAATATAATTTATTCTATTATTGTAAAAAAAAACAACACGTCATAAAAAGCGGTTAACAATCGGTATTTTGAATTTCTCCCATCACTAGCGGTCCGCAATCGAATCGCCACAAGCCTAAAATTGCAGTTTCAGTGTTTGTTTTGATTTGCGTTTGCGGCTATTTGCCAGAAAGAGGAAATCAAATACGGAATCAAAAAGAATCAAAGCGACATGGCTGCAACGGCGCAGGTCCAGGCGATGGAGGAGGTCTTCCAGGAGAACGGCGGCTATGGCGACTGCGCCAGCGTGGAAGCCACCAAGACAGCGATTTTTAAGGTGATGACGCGGGCGGAGCGATTCCAAGTACGCATCCGGAAGTTTATCGAGGAGGACTACACGGACTTTATGCCGAATCACACCTCGCCGGACATCTACCTCGAGGAATCCAGCTCCCTGAGACGGGAGATAGCTGATCTGCTGGATACGGTGGGCAGCGAAGGCCTGGGAGCCCTTGATGAGGCAAACTCGAAGCTGGCAGCCGGCGCACGGGAGCTGCGGGAGATTCTTCTGGGCCTGGCCGTCAGCGAACACGTCCTCAAAATCGACGAGCTGTTCCAGTGCGTCGAGGATGCCAAGGCCACCAAGGATTACCTGGTGGTGCTAGATCTAGTGGGTCGCCTGCAGGCTCTGATATACGGGGATGAGGCCACGCCCGAGGTGCGCCGAGTCTTCCTGGCTCTGGAGTGCTACGACACCATTAAAGTGAAGTACCACGTCCAGGCCCATCTCCTGAAGCAGACTCTCCAGGAGCGCTTCGATCGCCTTGTGCAGCTGCAGTGCAAATCCTTCCCCACCTCGCGCTGTGTCACCCTGCAGGTCAGCCAGGACGAGGCCCAGTTACAGGACGTTGTCCATGCTCTCTTCCAGGAGAGCTACAATCCCATCAAGCTGTGCGAATTCCTTTGGGAGAACTGCATCGAGCCTCTGATCCGGCGACCGGTCATGGCGGAGTTCAATGAAACCGCCGAGGGGGATACCTTCATCCACTTGTCGCTCTCCTACTCCACCAAGGAGCCGAACTCCTCGCAGCTGCGACCGAGCTACAAACAAGTCCTGGCCAACTTCCAACTCCTGCTCCAAACGCTAAGCGGCATCAACTGCAGTATCTCCAGCGACAAGCATGTGTTCACCATCATCGGGGATCATATCAAGGACAAGATGTTGGATCTACTGATCAACGAGTGCCTAATTCCCGCCGTTCCCGAGACCATGGAGGAGTACCAGTCGTCCACGATGTGCGAGGACGTGGCGAACTTTGAGCAGCTGCTGGCCGACACTTTCCTCATTAATCCGGAAGAAGATCGGGCCTTGGGGGAGTTTGTAAAGCAATATGAAACGTATTTCCGCAACAGGCTCTTCCGCCGTGTTCTGGAGACGGCGCGCGAGATCATTCAGCGCGATTTGCAGGACATGGTGCTGGTGGCGCCCAACAACCTGGCCTCCGATGTGGCCGGCGATCCCTTCCTCTTTCCCCGCTGCATGGTCTCCAAGAGTGCGCAGGTAAGGCGAAGATTCGTTGATTCTGGAAATGTCCAACCTAATATATAATTATTTTCAGGACTATGCCAAGCTAATGGATCGCATCTTGCGCCAGCCTGCGGAAAAAGTGGGCGACGACGAGGTGGAGCCCTTGTCCGGGGTCATTGGAGTTATGCTGCAAACGTACATGTCGGAAGTGCCCATCGTGCACCGCAAACTGCTGGACAGTGTGCCCCAGCAATCGGTGCTCTTCTACAACAACTGCATGTACTTCCAGCACTGGGTGGCCCAGCATGCCAACAAGGGCATCGATAGCCTGCCGGCGTTGTCGAAAACACTGCAGGCCTGCGGCCAAAAGCAGTTCCGGGTCCAGGTAGACTACCAGGCCTCCATCCTGATGGAAATCCTGCAGGGTTTCGAGTTCGAGAGTCCGCACACCTTGGGCACGGGGCCTCTGAAACTGGTGCGCCAGTGCCTGCGTCAATTGGAGCTGCTCAAGAACGTCTGGTACAACGTTCTGCCCGAGAAGACGTACATCAGCACCTTTTGCGAGCTCTTGAATGCCTTCGTCGGCGAACTAATCCGCAGGGTCTTTACTCTGAGGGACATATCGGCCACAATGACCTGCGAGCTGAGCGACCTCATCGACGTGGTGCTCCAGAAAGCGCCCACATTGTTTGGGGAACCCAATCAGGTGGTACAGGTGCGCTCTTGGCTGAAGCTGCAACAGCTCAAGGCCATGATGAATGCCAATCTCCAGGAGATCACCGAGCTATGGTACAACGGCTCCGGGCCTCTAACCGCCAGTTACAAGGCCGATGAGATTAAGCATCTGATCCGGGCGCTTTTCCGAGACACAGATCGAAGGGCCAAGGCGATCACCCAGATCGTTTAAAGAAAAGCAAATGCTTTCTTTTCATAGACCAAGATAATTTTGTTCCATAATTGATTATGTCCAAAGCCTCCATTTACATTATATTCTCTTAGCTTAAACTTTATTTTTACCAATAAAAAACACAACAAAGATAAGCCCACACACCTAGTTGGCTTCATGTCGCGCCTGGATGAGCAGGGGATAAAGTTGCTCTGCCAGAAGTCGGTGGTCGCGCCCATGGGTTACGGTGATAATGCGCAAGGCCTCTTCCAGGTGATGCAGTGCCTCCTTGGCATGTTGCTCGTACAGCTGGATTTTACCCAGCTTCATATGCAATAAGCCAAGCAGCGGGTTCCAGGCACCATGGTACTTCCTAAATCCCGGCACAAGCCTTTGGCCGTAGTCAAGGGCATCGGCCCACTTTCCCACATCGATGGCAGCTTCAAATGCGGCATCCAGGGTCTTCACATGCCACACGTTCAGAGGATGCAGGACTCCTGTCTGCTTATTAAGACACACTTTGCACACATCCAGATCTGGAAATGAAACGATTATCGACCTAGAACAAATCAAAAATAGTCCTAAACCTTACATGCCACCTCCTTCATGGACTCCAGATTGGATCGGGTTAGGGCCATTACTTCCTGGTAAGCATTCCTCAACTTGGGACTGATCCCGGCATCACATCGCTTGCAGTTTGTCCTTTCCGGGTTCACTCCGACGCCGCAATTCCGATTCGGACATAGAGCCGCTGTCATCTCTGACGTCTCCTGCGGATCGATGCACTTGCTGCAGCAGCAGAGGAAGTAGTAGTGCTCCTTGAGGTCCAGTCGCCTCTGCTCCGGGGTATTCAGCAGGTCGATGTAGCTAATGAAGATCTTGGACCAGTCCAGACACTCCATATCCTCGATGGCATGAATGTGCAGCTCGTTGCCTTCGAATGTGGCCACCGCATTCGGCTTGCAGCTATGATCCGTGATCGAGACGCCCAAGTAAATGGCCGTGGCAATGGAGTTCATCTCGGCGTCCAACACATTGAACCCATTGGTAATAAGCTGTGGATGGGAATGTGGGGATGGGGGATAGCAAAAATGAGTGAGAAAAACTCGTGCAATGCGAACGACGCCACCGGGCAAACCTTCCCCGAGATGATCAATTTTCTGGCAATCCGCCAACCAAACACAGCAGTGATTGTCATTTAAATTGGCGGCCAACCAGGCTACCAGGAGCAGCTCCTGGTAAAGGGGTTTAAAGCTAAGGTGATTTACTTCTTAAACTAATTAAATGAAAAATTTCTTTAAAAAATATATTCCCTAAAAGGCTGAAGATTATAAAAAGATTTTGAGCCTAGGCCTCAAGGTGATCCGCTCCTGAAAAGCAGGTGGTGGTGCCTTGTCTTTCCCTACCCCACCGCCCTGATCACTTACACGTCCGTAAATGCTCATCAGTTCCGTCTTGTTTGGCACCGTGCTGGGACTCTCCTCCATCATGTCAGTGAGCACAGCGTGCAAGGAGTCCAAATGCTCCAGCCGCATTGGGTCATTCTTGATCTCCGCATAATCTGGATAAGGTAAATGAAGAAATAAATCTGTTTTTCGCCAAAAACTATCTAAATACGAACGCGACATAAGATCCCGGAACTTGCGAGAGCCGTGCTCCGTGTAGTAGCCACGGATAAGGTCCCCGCCGTGCTCCAGGCGCAGGATAAGGCGGCACAGCATCCGGGCAGCATCTGGCACGATCCTGGGATGCACCTTCTTCAGAAAAGGACACTCGTGCTTGTGCTGGGCCCAGGCTTGGGATTGGCAGGCTCGATTGCAGTAAGATACATAGCGGCAGTTGGAGCATTTGAGGACTTTGGTGCTACGAAAAGCAAACAACATTAATAGCAAGATGGCAATGATTAGGGTATGGAGAAAACTTACGCCTCCAGGCAGTTATCACATCTTTCCAGACGGTACTTGGACTTCAGGACACAGGCGAATGGCTTCTCCGTGAGAATCCTTTGACCCCGCTTGATCTGGGGATTGGGAATGCTGGATTTCGAGGAGCCACTGGCTTTTACATGGGAGCTTTTTCGCAATTCCATTTCCCTTGGGGCAGTGGAAACACCTTCGAGTCGTTTCGATTCTGGGGGCCGGTCACGTCCGACTGAAAATGAGCGCACACCTGCAGCTCAAAAATATTGTTTCGTGTCTCTTGGACGATTTGAAATGTTTTGCGGCATCTATCTGTTCTATATTTAGACCCAAACGCAAACACAATCTACGCAAATCGCTGGCAAAGCAAAAAAACATCAAAAAACAACACAAATAATAAAAACATTCAGTTTTAGTGTGACCATAGTTACCATAGTGCTCCCCAAACAGTGGACACTCCCTAAAGCGGATCAATTGATAAGGAATAGATAACTAGATAAACAAAAAAACAATAAACAAATATTACAAATACAATTTGAATCTTATAAAGACTCAATTTTAGTTAATCCTTTGGATCCTTTATTTTGTTGGTTACTGTAGTTGTTATTCCCTGAATACAAAAAAGAAAGAGATAGCAGTAGAGAGCGAAGTATGTCTTCCGATTCCAATTATGAAAAACATAATTTTAATTATAATTTCTGAATAACTAAAAACTATACACTTTTGTGGACATTAAATTAAGTCTTTCTTCACACTTTCGGTGCCCCTGGGGGCAGTTTCATTTATTTTTGTATTTTGTAGCAAACTTATAGATTAAGGACATATGTGATCGATCCTAGAACTCGTATAAGCAGTAGTAGTGGTAAGGGCGGGGATACAGGTTGAAGAAAGAAGGATACGGACAGGGAGAACCTAATTATTCTGTGGCTTGGACCACTCGACACTCAGAATCAGATGGTCGTAGCCGTGGCCGTTGAGGATTTCGATGGCGGCAGCCGCGTCCTTGCGCTGCTTAAAGTGCACGTAGGCGAAGCCCTTGCAGAGGCCGGTGTTCTTGTCTCGCGCCAGGTACATCTTGCTCTGAGGCCCGATCTTCTTGACCAGCTCCTCCAGATCCGCCTCGGTCATCGACTCGGAAAGGTTGGAGATACGGATGGCGGCCGTGTCGTCGCGTCCTCGCATGCCCATGCCAACCTTTTGGCTGTCCTTGAGGAACGGCGGCACGTACTTGCCAGACTTGGGCGCATCCACAGCGGCGGCGGCAGCAGCCGTGGCCTTCTTCTCCATCATGTTCGTGTCCATGGCGGTGCCCTTGTAGGGACAGTTGACCGACCAATGCTCTCCGTTGCAGATACGGCACTTGGCGATGTTCTTTGTGGGATCGAGGAGCGGATCGTTGGCCTTCTCGTCCTCCTTGGAGTTGAGGAACTGCATGATGATCTCTTCGGACACCATCGTCGTCTGGGAGTTGGGACCGGGCTTGTCGTTTTTCGATTCACCAAACTTCGTCCAGGTGCGTCGCTTGGCCACCGTTTTGGGCACTACTTGCTTGGAGATCTTGTACGTTCGCACCACCTTGGTCTTCTTGTCGTCCTTGTTGTACTTGTACTCCGTCACATACTTGTGGCCGTTCTCCACGGTCTCGGTTGTCGGCGGCAGGCCTCCATAGTCCAGCTCCACCTCATCGGCCCACGAGGATTTGATCGTTTCAATGCCCGGCATCTGGAAAGGTTCGAATGTTATTGGAATCTGGGCAGGGTTATCGACCGAATCGATGGTACTTACTCTGTTTTGCAATGCAAGTTGACAGCGTACGGAAGATGCAAAATTTCGCCACGAGTAAGCGGACGGGAATCAGCACAACGAAAAGAGTGTAGCCAGATGCCAGGGGCAGCACCCTGAATGAGACTTAATGGATCTGGTAACACCAAAAAGGGTTGTCATGTTTAGTTTTTTAAAATAAAAATTAAGTTTAGTCAATATAATAAATATATTAATAATAAAATAATAATAATAATAAAGTTAAAAATATATGAAAATTATCTCACATCATAGAAGTATTGCCATCGAGACCTATTACTGAAACTGGTCCTGAACAGTATTTTTAAAGCAACTAAAGCGGCTTTAAGGCTTCTTAAAATTTTTTGCTTAATTTAATATACAACATAGAGTTTTATAATATTATATTTTTAATTAACATATTATTAAGATATGTATTTTTCGCGTTGCCAACTATAAACTAAATACTGTATCGGTGTTTTTTTGGCCCTTTTTTATATACCAACTGCTGCCACACTATTTTCTTCTTTTTAACCTCAACACGTCGGCCATTTCTTTTCCTCGTGGTTTTTGACTGATTAAGATGGCTCCGACCGTAAGTGCTCCTGAATAGTGAGGATTTCAATCATAATTGCTAAAGAACAATAAATAAATTAAAAAATAATAAAGATCACGGCTACTAGAACACGTGGAATGAATTTGACAAGAAAAAAGAAAAAAAGGGCATGCAAGACCATGTAACACGCGTCTTATTATGTGATTATTTTTTTTTTCTGTGATTTAGGCCAAGACCAACAAGGGTGATACCAAGGCTGCCGCCAAGCCGGCCGAAAAGAAGGCCGCTCCTGCCGCCGCCGCCAAGGGCAAAGTGGAGAAGCCCAAGGCTGAGGCCGCCAAGCCCGCCGCCGCTGCCGCCAAGAACGTCAAGAAGGCGCCTGAGGCCGCCAAGGACGTGAAGGCTGCCGCCGCCGCCGCTGCCAAGCCCGCAGCTGCCAAGGCTGCCGCGGCCAAGCCCGCCGCCGCCAAGGATGCTGGCAAGAAGGCTCCCGCCGCTGCCGCTGCTCCCAAGAAGGACGCAAAGGCCGCTGCCCCCGCCAAGGCTGCTGCCCCCGCCAAGAAGGCTGCCTCCACCCCGGCTGCCGCTCCCCCAGCAAAGAAGGCTGCCCCGGCCGCCAAGGCTGCCGCTCCAGCTGCTGCTGCTGCCGCCGCCGCCGCCGCAGTTCCGGCTGCTGCTGCTCCTGCCGCCGCCGCCAAGCCTGCTGCCCCCAAGCCCAAGGCAAAGACCGCTCCGGCTCCCAGCAAGGTGGCTCCCAAGAAGAACGTGCTCCGCGGCAAGGGCCAGAAGAAGAAGAAGGTCTCCCTCCGCTTCACCATCGACTGCACCAACATTGCCGAGGACAGCATCATGGATGTGGCCGACTTTGTAAGTATCTGGAGAGATCTTGGGAAGCCTTCCAGCACACCCATATCAGAATCAGAATAAGAATCCGAATCCGAATCCGAATCCTACCACACCAAGCTTTTCATTGCCCGCCAACTCAGTCCAGGGGCTTTGGATAAAAAGTTGTGGTTATAGCGAAGCTTCTCCATTTGCGATTACTGCCAGCAGACGAACTGCCGAGCTGCTGGCGGTTAACAACGTCTGGAACAAAAGGCTAAAGCTTTAGTAGAACGTAGAAAATGTTTAGAAAAGTTTTAGATTGTCTTCCGTAACTCCTCGATCTACCTTCGCTGTCAATGCTTGGCACACGCGTTCTGTTCTTTCCGACAAGGGGCTCTGGTCGTTGCGCAACGGGGTAGCCACTGACCGCCAGTGACCTGGCACTGGCCAGTGGTGCAACCGTCTGCGAACAGCGTCAAGCCGTGCTATGTGTACCGCCACGTGGTGGGCCCTGGGTTGAGTGCGTCACAACCGTGTCGCCTCAGGCCAAAATTCATAGTGCGCCCTGCTTCAAGGTGCTTCCAACTTTTGTGGCACTGCAGGTTTTCCCACTTTAAGATGTGTGTGTGTTTCGAATCCCAACCTCCTTCACAAGCTCTAGATATACCCCGAAACGTGGGCAAACCGAGTGCTCTGGACGAGCCAACTAGTAGAGAGCAGGGCGCGACCCTTTTATGCTTACCTCCACGACAGCATCCAGGTAACTATCATCATTCAAGACTAATCCATGATCATCCCAGAACTAAAGCCACGCCGATTTGCCGTCAGAGAGTGAGCCTGGTGCGTCGCTCTGATGGCAGTGTACTCAGTGGCAGAGTAAAAAATTGGTCACTCTTCTTTATTTGGGCCTTTTGTTCTACCTTCATTCGACTTTTGGCCTTAACAAAGGAAGAGACATTACCTCGAAAAGAGACGACTAACCCATGGATGAAAGATCTCCCTATCTTCAAGCAAAACTAACTCAAGCATCAATCAACCTAATCCACAGGAAAAGTACGTCAAGGCTCGCCTTAAGGTCAACGGCAAGGTGAACAACCTGGGCAACAACGTCACCTTCGAGCGCTCCAAGCTGAAGCTACATGTCAGCTCAGATGTGCACTTCTCCAAGGCCTACCTCAAGTACTTGACCAAGAAGTACCTGAAGAAGAACAGCCTGCGCGACTGGATCCGCGTGGTGGCCAACGAGAAGGACTCGTACGAGCTGCGCTACTTCAGGATCAGCTCCAACGACGACGAGGACGACGATGCCGAGTAAACGCTGGATTGGATTGTCTTTCAATGTCTTCATAAGCAATCCTCAGCAACAACAACAAAAACAACATAAAATTAGGTTTACAATGAATCTTGTATGGCTGATTTGTTTTTATTAAATCTACAGCCGCCCTTGATGGGTGGGCGTGTGTGTTTTTTTATAAGCAAACAAAATATTATTGTGAATCCTAAATCCAAAAGGAAAATCCATGCAGGTTCACCGCAGAATAAAATTTGTGTGTAAATCTCAAATACGATTGTTTTTTTTTTGAATGTAATATAAAATGAGCCATTAATGATAGAGAAAACAGTAATTAGAAACTGTTTTTCTAGTAAACTAATTATATTTAAACTTTTAACAGAGCTTGATGTGCTTTTGAGATAAATTTTAATTGCTTTTGTTAATTTTTTGTATAAAAATGTAGACCAATACCAGCGTCTCGCTCTAATTTGCGATTCGCAAGGGTGAAAGTGTGGTTTCCCTTTTAATAATTCCGTAATGTTTTTTATTAACTTACAATTATGGGAACTTTTTACACAATTAGAAAGGTGTTGAATATTTTTTTAGAATATATTAAAGCAGCTAGGTGGGAGTCGGTTTAGGACCCTGAAAAGTAATCTCTTGGATCACTTTCCTCGAAAGTATTCTCTTTTTTTATATCAGATTCCTTTCCAATATTGGGAATTTGTTACACAATTAGTTTAGACTATATTAAGACATCAATATCGGAGTTTAAGAGGGATTTATAGTTGAAAGATTCGATTTAGGAGTCTGAAAAGTAATCTCTTGGATGATGACCCTCCTGGAAAGCATGTCTTTTCATGTCATATCGTGTTCCTTACCAATATTGGAAAGTTTTTACCCGATTAGAGAGGCTTTAAATAGTTTAAAATTATATTAAAACATTAAGGTTGGAGTATAGATTCATTAAGGTAGGTCCATAAGGATTATATATATTTTGTTTAGGACTCTTTAATGATGACCCTCCTCGGGAGCATGTCTTATCACGTTTCTTACCAATATTTGTTTATCTTATCCAAGTCGCTTGTTTTGCGACCAACAACGCCCACCCAGACCCCCTCCCTCATCGCTTGAATATTCAATTCCATATTTAGTTATGAACATGACTAACTGTTTTTGTTATTTAAACAATCCGGTTAACAAAAAAAAAAAAAACCACTACGTGTCGGTGCTATGGGTGTAGGCGAAAGCGTTTATTTATAACAATTTGAGTAGGAGTAGTGCAACAAATACAATTTCTTACAACGATACAAACAATAAAGCAACAATTACGCTAACAATTCTAGAAAAATATACACTTTTTAGTGAGAACTCGGGTTCCTTTGTCTTTTGTTTGTTTGGTTCTTCTTGGTAGGGTTTTCCGTATAGTTTACATACAATATATATTCGAATGTTTTTTTTTTGTTGAGAGAGATTCACAATAAACATATCTTTTCGTTTCGTTGTCGATTTAAAGATGGCTTTCCCATCGTAATCACATTTAAAGGATTGAGTGGGGGAGAAAGTCCCCAAATTTTTAACTGAAAATATCAAAAAGAAAATACTGGGATAGCCAGAAGGATTCTAAGACCACACAAATACTGTTCAATTAACAAATTCTTGTCCAATTAGTGCCTGCATATACGAGTATATCGATCTTGGCCAGGTAAACAAAAACTACGCCACTTCGTGGTGACAAAAGAAAATAATAAACAAAATACAAGACCTTGAAAGCTGGGAGGGCATAAGGAAATACAAGTTTTCAGGGGGATTGGGGAATGAGTGAGAGAAGCGACTGCCGCCAAGAATGCAGCTTGGAACGTTCGAGAAGCGGAAAACTTTCTAGTAGCCAGCGAAGGCAAAGCGCTTGGCCAGAAGACCAAACAGCAGAGACGTCACTGTAGCCATCAGACCGTTCAAGGACTCGGCTCCGCTGGTATTCGACTTGACGGAGGCCTGTACTGGACTGGCCACATCGGGAGACTGCTGAACCTGCTGCGATCCCGGCTGAACGGGTGCCATGGGCGCCAACGGAGCTGGACCCTCGCCGGCAGGAGCTGCTGGTGGCGGTGGAGCCGGATAGCAGGCAATCTTCTCCACTTCGACCATTTTGGTGCTGTCGTTCGGATCCGTTTCGTTCACCTTGGTGGGCACACAAATGATACCGCCAGGCGGTGGTGGCGCGGCACCTGCATCCGTGGCATTTGGTGCGGTCATGTTGGAGGCCTCGGGATTGAAGGGAGCCATCGGAGCCATTGGGGACATCGGGGCCATTGGAACAGCTGGCTGGCCATCTTGGGTGGCGTTCATGGCTGGAACTGGAACTGCTCCCGGTGCCGCAGCCACTCCAGCAGCATTAATCACGGTCGTACCATCGCTGGCATTCACAGGCACACCATTGTTGATGATGATAATGCGGTCCTGTCCAGCGGCAGGAGCTGCGGCGGCCGCCGGCTGCGAGGAGGAGCTGCCACCAGAAGGTGTGAGGGCGTGACCCAACAGAGCGCCGCCCAAGCCGCCAGCCAACAGACCAGTTCCTGCAAACAGAACTCAATTAATAATCAAGGTTTTTTCCACAGTAAGACGTTAGACCAAGAGTGAGTAATGTTTCGAGCAAATAAATGACCAAAAGTGGTAATGACTTTGGTTAATATTTGAGAGCTACGGCTGATTGAAGGTGCGTAATGCCTTTCCAAAACACAAAACCCATTCTTATATCGTATAGTTGGAAACCTTAAAAAGTTACTAAACCCAAGCCTCAACTCACCGAAACCCAGACCCGAGGAAGATTGCTGCGGTGGTGCGGAGTAGTAGGTGGCTCCGGGTGGCAGGGCTGAGCCAGCCTGGTAGTAGGTGGCGCCCGGAGGAGGAGCAGCTGCCGGATGATAGCCCCCGGCCATGGGAACATGACCAGCCGATGGGTAGTAAGTGGCACCGGCAGGCAGATTCGAGGGGTAGCCACCGCCGACGCCAGCATGTCCAGCCGATGGATAGTAAGTGGCACCGGCAGGCACACCCGAGTACTGGGTTCCATGGTTCTGGGTGGCGGTAATCGGCTGGTGGACATTCGATCCTGTGGCTGCCCCATAGCTGGGCGGAGCAGCACCGTAGTTGGGGGCATGGTAGGCCGGCGGCGGTTCGTGCATGTTGGGACGAGCTCCGCCAGCGGGATTGGAGGCGGAATATGCCGGAGGTGGACCCTGGGGCACATTCCAGCCGGGCTGAGGAGCACTGCCGCTGCTCGGCGGCCGATTGGGCTGCGAATTGTAGTTGGGATAGCTCAGCTTGGCCACATCGGCATGCGAGTTGCCAGCTCCGTGACCATTCGTATTGTAGCTGGGCTGCGTCACGTGACCGTAGCCAGAGCCGGAGGAGGATGAGGATGAGGAGGTCTTCCGCTGATTGTTGCCTTGGTTACGGCGCGCATCCACAACATGGGTGCCGTGCGTCAGCAGGAGAGCAAACACCGTCCAGGTGATGAGGACTCGATGACTGTTCTGGATGGCCATCATGCGATCCAGTCCGAACTGCTTGAGAAATGAGAAACCTATAAAAATGCGACGACGTTAATGATTTTTGGTCGTAAATCGGTGAGACGGAATCGGACTCGGAATCAAATGATGTGCATGCTAATTACCTAAACCCGTTTGGATGCGACTCGAAGCGATGCTGGTGTACTGGTGCTGGTGCTCGTGCGTCAAAATATTGTCGTCTCTGCGGCGGTACTTAAATAGTAGCTTTTGATTCGGAGAAGTCGGTTAAAGCTTTGAACCGTTGGATGGCGATTTCTCCAATGCGCCAGTGTGAAGGTGGCGCGCATCTGGCAAAATCCCGAGAGTACGGTATCACTAATTGGGTTGCCAGATGGCCAGATGTCATTCCAATTGGAATTCATACAGGTTGCCAGAGTGTCGTGAATATTAAGTCCATCCTCCGATTTGTTTATTATTATAAGAATCTCCGAATTTTAAATAGAAAGCCGACGACAGGTTGAAAATCAAACTCAGCACATTCCAGGAGCACATTTAACGCCCAAAAGCACACATTCCACCGGAGGTAGACGGCGCCCGTGTGCCCGGAGAGCTACGGAGTACGTGGCAATGAAACCGCTGACCGGAGCCGGTACTGCATCCTAATAATTCTGCGGGCTAATCCCGCAATCTGTCCAAGATGGCGGCCACCTTGAGATATCGTGGTGATAAGAGCCAACTCCTAGAGTTTGCCAAAAATCTGGATGCGTTCAAGAAGGTGCCGGAGAAGTACACAGAGACGACGGAAATCGGAGGAACACGTAAGTCTTTCCCAGCTTAAAAAGTGGGTGTGAAAAAAAGTGGGTGTGCCCTATACTAATTACTCTTAATTTCAGTCTCCCTGCTAAGCCGCTTGTTGATTGTCTATCTGGTGTACACGGAACTCCACTATTATTGGCACGAAACCGACATTGTTTATCAGTTCGAGCCGGATCTGTCGCTGGATGATCAGGTGCAGATGCATGTGGACATCACGGTGGCCATGCCGTGTGCTTCACTCTCTGGCGTGGATCTAATGGATGAGACGCAGCAGGATGTGTTCGCCTATGGAACGCTGCAACGCGAGGGTGTATGGTGGGAGATGAACGACCACGATCGTCTACAGTTCCAGGCCATCCAAATACAGAACCACTATCTGCGCGAGGAGTTTCATTCGGTGGCCGATCTTCTGTTCAAGGACATTATGCGGGATACGCATCCGACGCGTGAGAGTCCTACGTACCAGGCGGCTCCACCGCCACCAGGAGCTCTGCCCGTGGCTCTGGATTTCCACATGTCCAACCCGGCTGCTGGTGCTGCTGCCAATCCCGAGACCAAGTTTGATGCCTGCCGTCTGCACGGCACTCTGGGCATCAACAAGGTGGCCGGTGTCCTTCACCTGGTGGGTGGAGCTCAGCCGGTGGTGGGACTGTTCGAGGACCACTGGATGATCGAGTTGCGTCGCATGCCGGCCAACTTCACGCATCGAATAAATAGGCTTAGCTTTGGGCAGTATTCGCGGCGGATTGTCCAGCCGCTGGAGGGCGACGAGACGATCATTCACGAGGAAGCCACCACAGTGCAATATTTCCTGAAGGTGGTGCCCACGGAAATCCGTCAGACATTCAGCACAATCAATACGTTCCAGTACTCCGTCACTGAGAATGCCAGGAAACTAGGTGAGCCTAGGTTGTAGCTGCGGAAGCCTGAACTTTCCATTAAATGGATTTCCCTTCTTACTCTCTTTCAGATTCCGAGAGGAATTCGTACGGCTCGCCGGGAATTTACTTTAAATATGACTGGTCCGCTCTCAAGATTATGGTGGGCAACGATCGTGATCACCTGGTCACCTTCATCATTCGACTGTGCTCCATCATTTCGGGCATAATTGTAATCTCGGGAGCAATGAATTCCCTGTTGGTTGGCATCCAGCGTCGCCTGCTGCGCACGTTTGCGCCCCAGTTGTACCACCGACTGGCCAATCCATTACCAGCTCCTACTTCTCCCACTCCGGCCATTCCTACTGCCCCATCCGTGACAGCCCCGCCTGTTAATGAACTGCTCCAAACTGCCAACCTAATGGCCAGAGTGGACATTTCGGCGTATCTGCCGACAGCACAACCCAAGCTCAAGTCCGGATTATAATCGTAGGGGAATCTCAGTCTTCAATACCTCGGCTTTATGTTTTATTTTTAAACTAATTTTTATTCAATTCAAAAAAAAAAAAGAATGGAAAAACACAAATATGGCAAAAATATTGTACATAAATATTAATAAGTTCCAAAGCGCTTCGGATTTGTGTTATTCATTTTATTCAATCGCTCCCCAGGATGCCAGTATCAATGTTTTTCCAGTGTCCGGATCGCCGATAGCCAAACATGCTCTTGAGGATCTCCAGGCCGGACTCCACGGTGGTGCGAACATCTCGCTCGCTTCCCAGCTTCGGATTGATCTCGACCAAGTCCACACCTTGAACCCGCTTGGTGTCCCGAAGTGCCTCCACGATGCTGATGCCCTCACGCAAGGTAAGACCTCCTCGGACAGCGGTTCCAGTGCTGGGCGCCACATTACTGTCCAGGGCGTCGATGTCGAAGCTGACGTGGATTTTGTTCTGCGGATTGAGTGCGTCAAGAGTCATCTCAATGATTTTGGGCACTCCCACGCGATCGATTGTCTGGGAAAAGATGATAGATATCAGAAAAGATGCCATTTATTATATCTGAATTACTTTATCTGGAAACTGAATTGGGAACCAATGGCTATCGGAACTGTACCCAGGAAACCGAAATTTGTGATTCCCATCCCCTGCTTTACCTTATCGCATATTCCAATTGCAAATTCCGATCAAACTAATGAGCTATAATAAATTTGCAGCTTTGGCTGCGACAGGATAGCAAAATCAGGATTGGGAAAGGACGGGGGAGATCAGGATCAGGAGCAGGAGCAGGAACCATTTTTCAACATACGTCGATTTTGCACGAGCCATAAATAATGGGCAATGAGCTGACAAGGATGCGAACCACGCAGGATGTGGCCGGGCACGTAATTTTCACATGTACGCGACTGTGTGTGTGTGTGTGTTGTGTGAGTCACCACCTTTTGCAAGGATCGGAAGTCCTGTAACAGGGGCTGCCACCGCTAGAGAGGGGTGGCAAAAGGATATATATGCCCTGTAGGCTCCTCCTTAGGGGCAAGAGGCAACCCCTATAAATGCCAAGCTTACAACTTTACACACACACACACACTAACACACACACATGCAAGGATGCAGGACTCTCTGTCACGCACGATCGTCATTCGATACGATCCTGTAGCACGAGAGGGGAAAAGGGCGACTAGAGAGGAATAGAGGGGGCAGAAACCGGAATTTTACAATTTTTACAACTGCCAGGATAACCGAAAAGGATCTGAGAACCAAAACGCATGGCAGGAGTTTAAAAAAAAAAGGTCGATCTGTCTACCTAGGTGCGGTTGTTTTACTCTAGTTTCTGCACTTGAAACAAAAAGGGAGAAAGGACATGGATTAACTAAACTTATATACCAAATAATTCATAAAGATTTCTTCGATTTTCAACGTTTTATGTTACCTTAGTCCTTTTTTGTTGTATCAAGACTTTTCTTTCAGTGTACTTACATCCATGGCATAGTAGCGTATTCCAACTTTATTCAATATAAACGCCTCGTAGGGGTCAATGTCCCTCAGGCCAATGTACACTAACTGATCCTTGGGCAAACTGAAATGACAAGCAGAACATAGAAAAGGATCAGTACCAAGAATAAGGGAACATATATATATATTTTCATAAAGGACACACAGCTGACAGGATCGACCAGCGTGTAAGCAAATAGTCGTGGGTTCCACTCCAAGGAAACTGGGGGCGAAACAGGAGAAGTCCTCAAAGTGCAGGACGAAAATGATCCCTCGGTCAATGATCTGCACTAAACATGAAAGGACTTTAAGTTCGTGCTAAAGTCCTTCCGGTTTCCTGATTGGGTTAGGTCAAGATCTAAGGGATATCCTTCTGGGGAGCTCTTTCCTGATCAAGCCAAAATATACGGTATATAGTATATGGCACATATGTTTCCCCTAGTTTTTGCCATTCTTGATCCTGATTAGTAAGCCAGGTGGCAAGTCCTTGGCCTTATTGCAACCCCGAAAAAAATTACTGCAACCGAATCGGATTCGGGAATAGGAATCGAAATGGAAACGGGAGTGGGAACAAGAGCAGGCTGCACTTTTGACAATGCTGAAACAATTTTTGTACCATAAATGGGAAACGGCAACAAAAACCCAAGGGCCAGGGGGAAGCACACATGCCACGATTCCATGCCACGATCGTGCTCTATTCCACATCAAGGATATATCAAGGATATTCATTTATATATTTTGCAGCAAACACTCCCTGCTTTTCTAGTCCTGCAGCGATCGAACCTTGCCCCTGGTGTCTTATGGTAATTTTTATGATTATTAACCATTAGTTTCGGGGTAAAACTGCATCTGTCGGTCAGAAAGGACTACGGATTCGGTTCTATATACAAGTATGGAGTATGGAGTGTGTTTGTGTGCAGCCAGACGTGCAAAGTTAAAAGCGCCCTAAGGATCATTATATGTAAATATATGCCCAAGTGGAGTGGGTGAACCCTAAAAGGTAGGAAGGAATAGATCCTGCCAGATGCAAGCGGACATATAGTAAAGGAGAAGCTATATATCTATATCCTAGACAGATTCTTAGATCCTTTTGAAAAAACTCCTGGCCGATTGCAGTTGCATTCCCAGGACATTTCAGGTCCTTCGTTTCAGGCCATAATGGCTTGGAAAAGGATCGCTTGATGTTGCTGTAACTTTTAGGGGTTGGGCCATCCTCCCTTACCTCTAGACCAACCCATATCCCCTACCCCCTTTTCGGTGGCCCAGCATTTGTTGTAATCTTGTGTTGGCCCTGCTTTTTTAATCCTGTTTTGTTGGTGTTTTGTTTTGCTTTTCGGCCGTGGCTAAAACGGATTAGACAACCCTTTTCAATCCGGTATTGTTTTTGTATTCAACGTACAATTTTAAAAAATGAAAAAGAACCCTTGGTCCTTTCTCTGCATCCTTTTTTTTTTGTAGTACGCCGAAATTCTATAGCCTACTGTTTGGGGTTAGGAGGAAAGTGGATGGAGAAGGCACGTGACCATCAACTTGGACCCGAAATATATACAATAATCTATAGTTTTTTATACGAAAGGATACAATATAGAAAAACTACTTGATCCTTAAAATCCTTAAGCTTTAAAATGATTAAAATTCAAAGACAAGATTCAATCAACAAGATGCAAATCCTTTGATTAAAAACCACATTTTCCATTTCCCATTTCCCATTTGCATTTTACATGCAAGGAACTGTAAGGACTTTGGTCCTTACATGATATATATGCATTATTTTATATATATAAAACTTATATATGTGAATTTGTGTGCAAAACCAGACACTTGCGACGCCGATCTGTCTGAATCCACATATCCGGCATGGACAGTAACACCACCCTACCGCCTATACCACTGGCTATGGCACCTCCACCTCCTTTTCGTCCTCGACACCATACCACCCTTCGGCACAGTCCTTGGCAAAAACCACCCTCAGGGCAAAAGTTGCGTTACAATTTCGTTGGACTTTATTTCGCAAGTACAGAGAAAGAAACTAATTGAAAACTATTTAAAATATATGATTATTTCTACAAAAATAAGTAGCTATATGTTAAATAAAAATTATATTAGTTTATGTTTTTAAAAACGCCTAAAAACTTGAAGAAACACCTTCGATTTTTGATAGTGCATGGCTGTTTGTAAATTGGAACAAGCCGTTGCCACAGACTGTGGAACATACAGGGTAAAAATCAGCACATGGAACAGGAAGTTGTAAGGACTGGGGGTGTCGGAGGGTGGCTATATATGGTATATAGGATGTCGAGTGCCGAATACAAGCGCAATTAAGCACACGCACGCAACACGCAACATGGAACAAACAACAAAAGCAAAAATAACGAAGGGAAATATTGAAAAAAACGACAGGATTGCAGTTGAAATTGAAACGCCTCTTGGAAATGGGTCCTTTTGGGTTTCGGATAGAGGGTGGTATAGCATGCTGCACGTAAACCACCCCAACTGTCGAGCGTTGGTGGTTGCTAGTGCAAAAAAACAAGAAAATACGAATAATAATAATAAAGAAGGACATAAAACCAGAACAGCCCTTAGAACTGGGATATTTGGCAAGGATAATGGTCGCGTGCATCATAAAACGGTTGACGACCTCTTTTTCTGGCAAATGGTCAGAGTCATGATTTCCAATACCGAAACTAATTTCAAATTTGGGTTTCCCACTATTTGTAACGATCGATAGATCCTTCGATTGTCGATAGACAGTTATCAAGGCAGGACAACCCTAGGTGTTAGTAAAAGTTATTAAAATAGACTAAATTAAAGTTTTATTGGGATTTTGTTGTTGATTATTCTTAAAATATTCAATTTTTATTGTATTTATTGATTAACAATAAGAATTGTAAATGAGCGCGCTCATTTAAACATTTCTGTCACTGCAATTGGCAACTCTGCAGTCGCTCTCTTTACCTCAGCCATAGCGGGAGGCGGCCATTTTGACTTCAACTCTAAGCTGCGTTTACATTGTCCAATTGAATATTACAAACTAATCTCTAAACTCTAGGACGAATCCAGCCTAAACAAGGCTTTAATCAAACGTATTAGCTACATATGTGGATGCAACATAAAATTGTGAGTGATCAACACAGAGTTGCAAGAATTGATGGAGCTATGTGAACGCGACGCGCATTTGCGAACGCAGGGCTGTGGCAGAGGCGTCCTCGACCGGTGAAAGGGGATTCATGTAAGCAGTTTAAATATTTATTCGTAAGTTTTTACAGTGATAATAGCAATGGTGTTGGAACTATTATTAAATATAAAAATGGCAAACATTTTTCCGCCATAACAAAATAGGAGAACTTTTTTCCAAAGAACTTTCTTCGTCTACACCCATGGCGCTACTCTCTCCGACTCTCTCCCTCACTGTCACCGCTAGCCGCCACTGGCGATAACTCTCACTGTAATTTCTACATTACAACGGGTAAGCGGGAGAGCGGGAGAGAGCGCCTTGCCTCCGCCGCCACCAACAATCCACAAAAATCCAACAAAACATCCGTGCCTCTACGAACGGCTCGCATTCGTTTTTGAACTTGCTTTTGAACGCTACGCTCCGTGTGCGTTGCCACTGAAAATCTCGTGCTCCGTGTGCTTTTTCTGCAATTGATTTTTTTTTTTCGAAAGTAGTGCAAAACAATAACTGTTGTAACGACTAAATTCACAACAAAAAGAATACCAGCAACAGCAACAACAACAACAAGAAAGCCAAGCTTATGCCGCAGCAGCAAACCCCAAACGAAATGTAAGAATAACAAGAATCTCGGATATCCGGAACTATCCGGAACAACTGTGCCACGATTAAATCAACATAAATCAACAAAACCAACAACAACAACGATAACTAACATGAAACGAAACAATTTGAAATTGTTACATTTTGCCAAACGATCGCGTCGCGCTGCATAATTGTGCAATTATATACAAACATCTATATCTATTTTTTTTTTTTTCTGTTGGCTAGTGGTGTCTGCTAGTGTGTTTGTGTGTGTGTGTTGGTTGGAAATATTATACAGTCTAAACATATATATTAATAGGAAAAAAAAAATAACAATATGCAATTTGGCTATAAAGGAGGATAAGATGGTGGCGGAGGCGAATCAGCGGAAGGAGAAACAAAAAATATTATTGCTGAATGGTTATAGTAGGGGGGGTGTGGGAGGGGGAGTGACTGGAAATAGTAGTAGTGTTAAAATCTATCGCCGACGTCGACGCCGACGCCGATGGCGATGTCGATGCCTCTGCTGGCAGTGCTGGTACTGCTGCTGTGTCTGTGCTGTGTATCTGTAAACGCGCGCTCTCCTCTCTCACAGACAGGGAGCTATGGCGCAAAAAGGGCGCAGCTACCATATCGATTTTATGTGCAAGGAGCATTGTACGGACAGGGCCAACAACAATAACAGTTAGAAGTAGATATTCTGTTTGGTCAAAAGACTGTGGGGTGGGTGGTAGTGGGCGGTAAGTGGTAGCCCCGCGCCCCTGAGAGCAGTGGCACGGAGGGGCGGTTTTTTGCAGTAAACAAAACGCCGGTTGCCATAAAAAGCAAGCCGTGTACAAGTATTAGTAGTTACAAGAGTTTCGAACGCGCGGAAATACGAATTAGGGCATTTCCATGAACAAAACTGTATATAAGAAACGGACATATGTACATACTATATGTACGTTTTCCTATGGCTATGTAGATCAAAAACATTTTTCGAAAATTAAAGAAGAGCAGCGCGTGCTTAGTCGCAACAAAAACAACAAATAACTTATAGATACTAAACGCTTGTATTTGTGAGAGCGCGTTCTCTTTTGGCGTTGGCGTAACTGTGTCTGTGTGTTTGTTTCGTATTAACAGCAGCTGAGGCAGCCATACATTGTATTTAGAAAGGAGTGCGAGCGAGTCCCACCAATCACCTCCTCCCGCCTGTACGCCTGTACGCCTGTACGCCTGTCAGCCTGTCCACCTCCCCCACCATCATCCCATGTATCCCACGAATATCCAAATATTCAATGCAGCCAAGAGAGAGATACTGTTATAATGAGCATCACAAAAATAGCCACTCACACAATAGAATTGTATAACAACAAATTGCTTTATGATAATATACATAAGTATATGTTTTTTTTTTTGCCAGTGATATGTATGAAATATAAATTGCCGAGATTGCCGAGTGGGTGGGCGGGGTGGTGGGGATAATAAATCGATAAAATCGATTTGCCGTTTAGAGAGATAGCAAACACACCAAAAATTTACCGCTTCTTTTGTTTTGTTTTATTTTTGTTTTTGTCAGCGTTTCATTACAACAATCAACAACAACAACAACAACAACAACAACAAAGAAGGTCCTGAACCACCGAAGATACTGAAAGAGCAAGAGCAAGAGTGAAGGAGGCAGCGCCGTGAGAGCGCGCGCACATTCAAAAGGATTCAAAAAGGATAAACCGGGAGAGAGACAAATATATATATAGAGAAATCGTAGGAACTAATTCAACAAAAAGCAATCGCAATCGCAATCGCAATCGCAATCTCCTCCCCCCTGGAAAATCAGCAAAACGCTCGAAACTAAAACAAGTGAGTACTTTTTGTTTAATTTATCACAAGACTAAGACGTAGAGCTAAGGCAGGACGAAAAAGGAAGGACTCTGAAAAGGGTGCGACTGTGTTTGGCGGTTGTCATGGTGAAAGCGAGACGACTCTAGTCCGGGTGGGTGTGGGGTAACGGGGAGTACGGTTGACCTTTTGACTCTTTCTCTCTCTCTGCCGGGCAGGCGAGAAGCTGAAGGTGCGAACTTTGGCAACTTTTTGGATATAGTATCTTGTAGCTATCAGAAATGCTTTTAGAAACTATCTTTTGTATCTTTAAGATACAAAATAGAAATAATCTTTGAAAGGATATCGTTGATATCCTGTAGGTTAGTTAACCCCCAAAATCTAGTTTTTAGGCGATCGTTTTGTTTATCCTGGCCTGGCTAGTTCATTGAACCGAGAGGATTGCAACATCCTAGCAGGCACAGCATCTGCTCAGCTCTCTCTCTCTCTAGACCCGAAGAGAGACCCTTAGACAGGCTTAGGGGGTGGCAAGGTCTGGCGTTTAACCCTTAAAGCAGTGCCAAAAACGAAAGGAAATATTACAACTTGTTTTAGGGCTAAGGGTGGGTTTGCTGTCGCTGTCGCCGGGTTGCTCATTTTTGCTGTCAGCAATTTTCGGTGTTTTTCCAAGGGGTGCGAATTGTATCCTTCCCCGATCACCCACCCCCCCAACCACCCTGCTTCTGTGTTACATAACTGGGCGGGGTAACACGGAGAGGGCTGTAACAGTTTGGCAGAGCTGAGGCGGTCGGGGTGTGGGTGGGGGTTGACCGGCTGAGAGCTCTCGTGCGAGAGCCTGGCCAGAAAGTCCTGCGCTCAGAAGCATCGTGTGCCTGGAACGTAGCGGATCTGTGCCTCTGTCTAGCCGCCACTCAATACGCTAATTGGCAAAAGTTATTTAAATAAAATCAAGCATCAAAAACCGAAAAGAAACCGACAAACACACAAAAGCAAAAGCACATAAATTAACGCCAGATTAAAGTCAAAAACAAAACCAAAAGCAAAAGAAAAACACCAAAAAACAAAAAACAAAAGCAAAACCAAAAAACAAAAAGCAAAAAGCAAAAGCATATCCAGTGGAAGTTCTATTTTTCGGTGACAAGGTGTGTGCGTAGTGTAGTGTGTGCTATCTGTGTGTGTGCGATAGTGTGTGAATGTGTGTCTGAGAGCTTTGATTCCCCAGTGGGTGGTGGAAGAGAAAGGAGGAAGGAAGGAGAAAATAGTGAGAGAGAGATTCAGGGCGAAGAGAGAGAACAAGTAAGTGGGCCGCTGGGCGGCGCCAGTGAGCAAAGCTCCTTCAACTAACCGCTAACTGCTACCCGTTAACCGTTAATCAGCCTAATCAGCCGCTAACCCCAAAACTAGAGCAAGATTTCCTTTGAATGTAATCCTTAAAATGTAATAAATAATAAAATAGAGCTTTTATTTTTAAAGGGAATTTAATTTGAAATCCTTGTAAACTAACTAATCCTTTTGATAACTTACTAACACATCATACAAATGGTTTAATCTTGACATTTAACTATTCTTTCCATGCGCCTCCCCCTGCGTTGGTCGTCACCCAACTCAACGCTAACCAAACTCTCCAAAATCGACTAAAAACTCAACCCGATCAACCCGATCCATACGATCCAACCGATCCAACCGATCTATCCGATCCAGTGGACTTTATGATGGCAAACAACGGAGCCAACGGCGGAGTCGACACACAGGCCCAGCTGATGCAGAACGCAGCAGCAGCCGCCGCAGTGGCAGCCACAAATGCGGCAGCCGCCCCAGTACAGAACGCCGCCGCGGTGGCCGCGGCCGCCCAGCTGCAGCAGCAGCAGCAGGTGCAGCAGGCCATACTTCAGGTGCAACAACAGCAGACACAGCAGGCCGTGGCCGCGGCAGCCGCAGCCGTGACGCAGCAGCTGCAGCAGCAGCAAGTGGCCCAGCAAACGGTGCAACAGCAACAGCAACAGCAGCAGCAGCAACAGGCCGTGGTGGTGCCCCAGCCGGCGGCAGTGCAGCAGGCGGTGGTGCAACAGCAGCCGCAGGCCAACACCAATGGCAGCGGCGGCGGAGGAGGAGCCCAGAACGGGAGCAACGGCAGCACGGAGACGCGCACAAACCTCATCGTGAACTACTTGCCACAGACGATGACCGAGGACGAGATCCGGTCGCTCTTCTCC
This sequence comes from Drosophila vallismaia, assembly GCA_035047325.1. Lineage (NCBI taxonomy): Eukaryota > Metazoa > Arthropoda > Insecta > Diptera > Drosophilidae > Drosophila > Drosophila vallismaia. The sequence goes on along the minus strand of JAWNPU010000025.1, from coordinate 3,537,449 downwards.
AGCGTCGGCGAGATCGAGTCGGTGAAGCTGATACGCGACAAGTCGCAGGTCTACATCGACCCCCTGAATCCCCAGGCGCCCAGCAAGGGTCAGTCCTTGGGCTATGGCTTTGTGAACTACGTGCGGCCGCAGGATGCCGAGCAGGCCGTCAATGTCCTTAATGGACTGCGGCTGCAGAACAAGACGATCAAGGTGTCGTTCGCCCGGCCCTCGTCGGACGCCATCAAGGGTGCCAATCTGTACGTATCCGGCCTGCCCAAGACCATGACCCAGCAGGAGCTGGAAGCGATCTTTGCCCCCTTCGGAGCCATCATCACGTCGCGCATCCTGCAGAATGCCGGCAACGATACACAGACCAAGGGTGTCGGCTTTATACGCTTCGATAAGCGCGAAGAGGCCACCCGCGCCATTATCGCTTTGAATGGAACCACCCCCTCCAGCTGCACCGATCCCATCGTGGTCAAGTTCTCCAACACACCCGGCAGCACCAGCAAGATCATCCAGCCCCAGCTGCCGGCCTTCCTCAATCCCCAACTGGTGCGTCGCATCGGCGGGGCGATGCACACGCCCGTCAACAAGGGTCTGGCCCGGTTCTCGCCCATGGCCGGCGACATGCTGGACGTAATGCTGCCCAACGGCTTGGGGGCTGCGGCGGCGGCGGCCACAACGCTGGCCAGCGGTCCCGGCGGTGCCTATCCCATTTTTATTTACAATCTGGCGCCGGAAACGGAAGAGGCCGCCCTCTGGCAGCTGTTCGGTCCGTTCGGGGCTGTGCAATCGGTGAAGATCGTCAAGGATCCGACCACCAACCAGTGCAAGGGCTACGGCTTCGTCTCGATGACCAACTACGACGAGGCGGCGATGGCCATTCGCGCCCTCAACGGCTACACCATGGGCAATCGGGTGCTGCAGGTCAGCTTTAAGACCAACAAGCCCAAGTAAACAAAGTGCGAGGAGCTTCGATCGAACCACCCACATCCTGACACATCCTGACACACCCAAGACACAACACACACACACACACACACACACAACACACACATATATATAAATATGCATGGTATAACGGTAACTAAGCGCAACAAAACAGTATGTGTAAAACACTCGAAAAAAAAACAACAACAACACTCAAAACAAAACAACAAACAAAACAAACTCAAAAAGGACTAAAAAGAAGGGAGAAAGAATGAGTCCTGGCCAGGCAGGAGGCGGAGTAGTACTCTCTCTCACGTGTCGAGACAACGAACGGCGGTCCAGCCACACACACCCAGCGTCCTGCTATCCCTCATCCTTGCCATCCTTGCAAAGTCCTTGCAAAGAACCAACCCAACCCCAACCTCAAACCCAAACCCTGTTCAGCCGCCGGCCAAAGCGTTGCAATAGAAAAATTCTTCTTGTTTAGCATTTAAGTAACAAATCATTGACTAAAAACGAACAAACAAACAAACAAAAGCAAACAAAAGCAAACAAAAACAAACATAAAACAAGGAGTTGTATTAGAAAGAGATAGTAAGAGAGAGCGAGAGCGAGACAAGTGAGATTATAAGGAAATTGCCACAAAACTTTGGCAGCTAAAGCGAAAAAGGTCAAAGGTTGCCGCCGCCGCTGCAATCAAGTCAGTCGCAAAGCAAAACAAAGAAATCAACCATACACACAAAAAAAAACAAAACAAAACAAAAGACGTAAGCAAATTTAAACAAAACAAAACAAAATGAATATTACTAGCGAAAAAAAACGAGAAATTTTAAAAATTTATTAAACTTAAGTAAAACGCAGCAATGAAAATCTTCCAAAAACTAAAAACAAATAACTCTGTTAGTTACCAACTCCAACTTTTCTACCATCAAAAAGTCTTAAATCTTGATTCAAAAAAAAAAAACTAAAAACTAAAAACTAAAAACAAACAAGAACTTAAAAAACAAACAATTAAAAAAAAAAAATCAGAATTAAGATTGAGGAAAGAAAATGCGTAAAATGACAAGGAAAAGGAGTTCAGTTTCTTTATACAAAAAAAAAATTGTGGTTTAAGGACCTCAGTTCGGCCTTTGATCCGAGGGCTGGATGAAAAGTATTCGATGGGCGATCGAGATCGCAATTATAATAAATATAAACATAACATGGAGGCTGCTACAGTATTAAAACTTAAAAAAAACAAAAACAAACAGCAAGTTTAATATTTCTATAAAACAAAAAAAAAAAGAAAATTATATACAAATCCATATGTATGTGGGAATTCTATATCTATCTAGATATATACGTTTATATATAGAAATTTAACGAATTTTTGTTTTAAATGTTTTGTGTTTGTTTTTCCTACACTTAGAGAAACGAGAAGAGCCCAAATTGTACGAGTTGGCCGAACTGGTGTCCTTGAAGCACGAAAGGCAGAGGGAAAAAACCTAAAACTAACAGTAAAAAAAAGCAGTTTTTAACTGTAAAAAAAAAGATATAGAAAGATAGAAGGATAAAAAGGATAGAAAGAAGCAGATCGAGAAGTAGAGGAGGCAAAAGTAATACAATAATTTATGCGCAAATTTGAAACGTTTTACTAAAGTAAATAATTGTTAGTGAATATTATATTGTATACTTTACTGTACTGTACTCTACTGTACTGTACTGTACTGTACTGTACTGTACTGTACTGTACTGTAATAATTGTGCATGTGTATATAGTGGATATAATTATCCTTGAATGCAGCAGGCACATAAAAGGCTTTCGTAAGCGCATCTTATATACTTTATATAATGTATAGTTCAAGGAGCAAGTAAGCCTAAACCGATATTTCAACAAAACGAGAAACAACAAACATTTTAGTGTTTAAACAAAGCGTAGCACAAACAACAACAACAACAAAAGGACGAAAACAAGAAAACAAGAAAAAACATGAACATGAGAAACAGCAACAATTTTTTTTACAACAGTTTGAAACAAAAGTAAAAAATTAACAAAAAAAATCATTAGCAAAGCGTTTTCTTAGCCAAGTAAGTTAAAAAAAAAAAACATAGAGAAGAAAGGATAAAGGATAGTAGAGAGGATAACTCCAAGCACATCCCATATATAATCCAATCCCCCATTAATATATATTATATATTATATATCCGAGAATTTGTGCAATTTTTTTGCGTTAATTTATTTGTTGAACTTTTGTATAATCGACTTTTCGTTTGCTTCTTTTTTTTTATATCTTTATTGAATTGCGTTTTTTTTTGAGTTACTTTGTTGAAGAGAGAGTGAGACAATATACACCATCGACCGACCAACAACAACAACATCTATCAAACTATATAATTTCGATTCTGGATTAAGTTTTCTTTGATTTCTTTGTTTGCTTTGTGTACGAATTTTGATAGAGGCTCCTGCATCCAACCAGTTCTAGTTTTAGTTAAAAAAAAAAAAAAAACAAAACTCACGACCCGACCATGCATATTTATACGAAACTATTTGTGTTCTTACATATATCTTATATTTGAGTTGATTTTCCAAAAATAGTGAAATTTCTTAACCTCAAAAACAGCAACTTTTTGAACAGAAATCCGAAATCCGAAATCATAAAGAGAATATCCTTAACGAGGAGCCACGTAGAAATTGATTTAATTATTATTCTTATTATTACGTTACTTAGCTACTATGTGTAATCGGATATATATATATTTTACCTATATATATCTCCTTAAATCTAATCATATTTTTTTTTACGTATTTACGTATAATTATAGGCCAACAAAGAAATCTTTTTTTGTGTTTGAACAAAATTTGCAACAAGAAATCTAGTCAGAAGATTATAAGAAGAAATGAGGAGAAATGTTATAGAAGAGAATATATAGAAAGAAGATCAAACCAAAAGAAAACTATGGCAATTTCTAGTAGCTACCAATAAGCATAGCAAAATGATTGATTGATTGATTGATTAAAAGAAAAAGAAACTAAAAAGAACAAGGCCTGCTCTCCCCTTTCCAAAGATTAGCCTCCTCAGACTCCAAGAGAAAGTTTTCCACTTTCTTTCGGGTTCGGGAGCTTTACGAACAATCTGCTAGTTTATTTAAATACTAAAAAAAAAAAAAACACACACAAATCGATTATGTACTTGATTTCGTTTAATTTGTAATTCTTTCAAAACACACACACACACACATTACACACACATCACACACAACACACACAAATATATTCAATATATAATTTAATTAATCCTTTATATATATATAAATTTATGTATAATTATTACAAATGCTTATATTTTTGTCATCAATGATCTAATTAATTGTAGTAATTCTAATTCTTGTGCAATAGTTTTAAAATGCAACTAACGGCAAAAACGACAAAAACAACAATAACAACAACAACCACAACAAACAGAAACAAACAACAAATTTCAAGCATCTCAAAGTATAATTTAAAAAAAAAAACAAAAAAAACAAAAACGAACGAAAAGAAATTGGAATTTTTGTTCAAGTGTAACGAGTCGAAATGAAATCAATGAATACGATTATGTAACTCTATTCAATCCTCTATTATTATTATTATACCGTAAATGACAAACAACAACAACAAAATATTTACCAATTTCATTTTTTTTTGTCGTGTAATTTACAATTTAAGCGAATTTTGAAATGTGCTGCGCCTGCATACATCAATACATATATACAAATATATATATATATATATATATATAGATAAATATACGATTTATATATATATATATTTATATAGTATAGTATATTATATTTATATCTCATCATTTTTTCTTTATCATATTTAAGTAAGCAAAGAACCAAGAAAACAAACGGAAACGAAACGAAACAAAATATTATTTATTGTACTTTTATAATTACGTAATTTAATTTAATTCAATTTGAATTTTCAATATTCCTTTGGTTTTGAGCAAAGCAAAGAAATTAACGAGACGCGACTATGAAGAAGAGTTAGCCTAATTATACATACAAAAAAAACAAAAAAAAAAAACACCCACACCTGAACAGGAACAGTGAGAGAGAAACGGAAGTGGATCAGAAATATATATCTATATATGACAGAACCTCATCTGCTCTCTCTCTCTCCGAAACAGAAAAATAATTTATCCTTTTTTCTATCAAACTCTATACCTTTAATTTTAATTTTGTATTTTGTATTTTATTTTGTTTAATTGCATTTTTCAGTTTTAGTTTTAATTTAATTTTTTGTTTATTTAAAATTACTCATTTGATTTTTGTACCACAACAACAACAACAACAAACAATGTGCTAGTTGATACAATATATATCTAGGATATACGATCTGTGTGTACTTTAGAATTCTGTGAGATTAGATTCGAAAAACGAATCGAGTCCGAAACAAAATCGAATCGAATGACTATGATTATATTCATTATTCTTATTTATATTATTATTATTATTATTATTATTATTATGATTTTGTATGGTATGGTTTATTTTTTTCCCCTTCAGTTCGTGTATATTTTGGTTTTTTGATCTAATTACGCAACAATCGATGTTTGAGAATTACGATCCATTTATGTTTACTTTTATGATTTCACTTGATTTCCGCACCAAACCAAAAAAAAAAAACAAAAAACAAAACAAAAAAAATATATAAAAAGCGAAGAAAAAATTTACTTTCAATAAAAAAAACACTTGATGAAAATTTGTTAGCATCATTTTCGATTTATTTTTTATACTTTTGGTTTTATTTGATTTTTATAATGTATGATTTTTCCATCGGGTTTTAGCCCGATTTATATTTTCTACCACTATCTATTTATCTCTCTATATAATTTATTTGTACACTTAAACGAAAAAAGAATGAATACCAGACGTACCCAGACACTCAAAGCTATAGGAAACGATCTAGTCAAGGCCTATCTATATCTTTAAGGAGATGCCATCGGAAAACATTGATCTCAGAAACAAAAACCAACCAAACGAAATAATGAAAGACATTCCCAATTGTCCAAAGTTTTTTTTCTAATAGCCTAGGACATAGAATTATTATTATTATTATTACTAACAATAATATTTATTCGAACCCAAGACATTCCGGGTTAATCCGATTGATTTCCGTTTTTGTTGCTCGGTTTTTTGGATAATCATCTATCTGCCAGTTGCAAAAATTTTAATTTGTGCAAAAACCAAAACAAAAAATCTAAAAACTAAACTAAAAACAAACAACCCATTATGTTTAATGGTTATGAATCTCAGACTCTTATTTAGTTTTAGCGGAGAGATTATGGTGTATGATTTTTATCCACTATCTTGTCATTTTTTGTGTAATATTTACGAGTATGCCATCTGATTTTTTGTATCATTTTATTCATCGATGATATATGGGCAGAGAGCGATCAGGAAAGATTGGATGCTTTAGAGTAGCGATAACGCGATTACACAATGATACCGTTAATAATCATAAACAAAATAATAATACAACAAAACCAAAACAACAACCAGAAGAACAGAAAAATATATATACATTTCGATATATATATATATATTAATTATGATTATTATTATGATAAAAAAATGATAATGATGAAAACGATGGTGACGGCGAGAGTTGAAAGGAGACAACTATTTAATTTATTTTATTAACATATTTATATCGATTAATTAATTAATTAATAATATTTATCACACATTTCAAATGATATTTCAAAATGGAAACAATACAAAAACCAAAAATCTTAAAAAAAATAATAGGATACAAGCAAATGAAACAACAACAAAAAGATATTAATATTATAAATGTATTTAAAAATATATAATTATGAGTTTTTCTTGCTTTTTGCATATATTGTATGTATATCTCTCTAAATAGTATATATCAGAAGACACCAAAACTTTTGTTTCAACGCTTCTGTTTCTGTTTCCGTTACCGTTTCGATTTCGATTTCCATTTCCGTTTCCGTTTCAGGTTGAGTTGGATTTCTGTTTCCGCTTGGGTTTCGCAATTTCTCCAATTCCTCTGTTTTTTCTTTGTTTTTTGTTTTGTTTTTTGTTAGTTTACACTCTAATTTAAAACTTCTAGTTATATTGATTTCCACAATTTTTAGCTTGTTTCTACTGACGCCATTTTTCCATCTCTTAGACTCTTTGCTCTCCGTTGAACTTGATTTACTTCTTTGGTTTCCTTTTACTTTTTTTTTACAGTGTTTCTCACACACTAACATACAAATAACACAAACATACTCTCTCTCTAAATAACCAAAAAAAAAAACGAAATTCTTTTCAGTTTGTTGTGTGCTAAAAAACCAAAAAAAGAAAAAAACGTTGTCCCACCCACTGCCTCCTTCTTCGGAAGGGAGTATGAACTTTGTTTGCTCTTATGATTTCGCTCAGTGTACTTTGAACATATGCTTCTTTGGTCCCAGTGTAAGCGCGAGAAGGCATAAGAAGTGCCAGACGAGGAAGTTTGATCTGATCCTGGCGAGAGATAAATCCGATCCGATTTTCTAATTCCGATGTTTTTTGTCGAAAAGTTTTAGTTGATTTTTGAACTTTCCTTTCTTCAAAATCTGTTCCTACTCCCCACACCCACCCACGTCTGCGGTTGCGGCTGACTATATATATTATATATATATATATATATATTATATATTCATCGATCCATCGTGTTTGTAGCTGATTTTGGTTTTGTCTCGGGATTTTTTGAGTTTCAGTTAATACTCCGTTGTCGTTGTTGTATTGTTGTACCTCTCACTCACTTTTATTGTTTCGTGTGATTTTTTGGGTAAGTAAATCGGAGAAGATAATGCCGCATATACCGCCGATCTATAGATCTATATAGATTGACACACACAGACAGAGAGAGGGATCTGCTCTAGACAATTTTTGGCACACACATAACTCGTATATATTTTTATATTCCCAATAAACATATTTTATCAGCCAAAACTGATGATTTCTCCAAATGGTTTTCTTTCTCTTATTATATATATTTGTAGCAAAAAAAAAAAAAAAGCTGTAAGCTTCACATCCTGCAGCCCAAAAAAAAAAAAGAAGTATATAATAATTTATAAAGCATTTTCTAATTTGTTTCTTTCTCTTGATTTATTTTCAGGCGTACGTTCTTAATGTTCGTTCGATTTTATAATTGAATTTATGCAAAAACAAAACAAAAAACAAAAAAAAAAAAATAGAAAACAAACCGCAAAAAATGAGACACATATATATTTCAAAAACACATTTCTTCAAGTTGAATTTCGATTGAATTGGTTAATTGATTACTTGATTAAACCGATAATGATTGTGTAATTATATTGATTCATTGATACTTTAATCTTTAATATTGATTGTAATTATTTAATGCATAAACCACAAATGTCCAAAAAACTCCTCAGACCCCGACCCCACAAGATCCCCCATATCCTTGATCCTCTGTCCTTTCTTTCCTTTTCTCCCATATATATATTTTATATACATAATCTTGTACATACACACACAAACACACACACACACCCGCAGAGACACTGACAAAAACATTTGCATTATGTATTGTAATTTCAGAAAATAACCAAAAAAAAACAGTTAACTTAGTGAGCCACAGATAATTTTGAATTCCGAAGAAATGCTTTTTCTAGTTTCTAGTCGATTTTTTTTGGTTTTTATCAAAGCAATGCACCACAACCGCCAAACCGCCCAACTGCCCAAACCCCAGCAACCCGACCAACCCCACTAAAACCACCCATCCTGTGACCTTGAAGACTAACCGAAAAAAAAAGAAAGCGGCCGGCAGTTATTACATAAATTCAAATGTTTCTTTCATTTTCGAGTGTCATTGTCTGATCTGTGATGTATAATGTACATAAAAAAAAAAAAAACATTAATTCGAGTACTCGTATATATCAAATATATATAATTTCTTTCCGTTTCCCGTCATTTTGTCCGTTGTGTGCCACACATCTTTTTTTTCAGTGTGTATGTACATAAATCTTTTAAGTTCAAGATGACATCAAAAAACAATGTCAGACGACGTTTAGTTTGTAAAACTTGAATTTAAGTTTTCGGTTTTTTCGATTTATTTCGAAGGCGTAGAATCACCATTTAAAAAATTACAAAATAAATAGCACCATCCACAGCCCTTGAAGATTTCTTATATATTTAAATATATAATTGATTATTAATTATTGTTGGTTGTGCCTAGAATAGAGCGCTATATATTGTATTTGAAACCCAAAAAAAAATTAATACTAATTAGAAGTCGGTTAGAGCTCGAATTATGGTTTGATTTTCGCGCATCTTGGGTTTTCTGATCGCTGATTTAATAATTTCCAGTAATTGCTATTTTTTTGTAATGTCATTCGTTCTAGATTTTGATTAAGCCAAGCTTATGAAAAAAAAAATATAAATATAAATCCATAGAAAATAACAAATGGACTGCCGAAAGAAAAACAAAAGCAATGTATTTAAAAAAAAAATGCTATAATTAAGCAATTTCCGAGGTTGATAGCAACTAACCTAAAGACTGAAAAAATATATGAAAATAATAACAGAAATATAGGAAATCAAAAGAATCGAAAACAAATGAAAAAAACAAACATTTGAAAAAAAAAACACAAAAACGTACGAAAAGTCTCTTAGTTTTTAAGGCAACTGTGATAAGGCGAAAATCCCCGCCAATAACCCCACCCAGCAACCCAATAATCCACAAAAAAACAAAAAACAAACAACAAAAAATACTTGAAAATAAAAACTATATAGTATATGTGTTATAAAAATAATTAAACCCCCCTCGCAGTTAGATAGATAAGTCGAATTTGTGTAGCTATAAGCGATTTGGCGCTAAAATAATAAAGAAATCAATTTCACAAGAGACCAAATCTGTTACGTTTATAAGCTTGCATTTAAAAAAAAAAAACGTTTTCCAAATGTATTCCTATAGTTTTGAACTATATCCTACAGTTTTTCCCAATCCTAAACTCTAAAAATTTCGAAAATATTGGAAGCTCCTCTGGCTTTTCGCAAGCTTATAAACGCAACAGTTCGACACTCACCAGTTGGGAGCTATGTCCTGGAGGCCGGCATGCTGCCAGGTGGTGCGCAGCTGCTCCAATAGAAAGGACACGGGCATGCCATGGATGTTGCCCGACTGCGAGGTGCTATGCAGATTGATGTCCGCATGTGCATCGATCCACACCAGCGACAGATTCGGCGTATGCTGCAAATGTCCAGCCACAGAACCTGTTTACATAATGATCCAAAATATTATATAACAATTTCTATATTTTTATGTCCTAGTAGGAAGCAGGCTGACGGCCAGACTCACCAAATCCGATGGCATGATCCCCGCCAATGGCCAGGAACTGGGAGTTCTCCTTGAGCATCTCCTTCACCTGCTCGATCAGCGCCCGGTTGCAGGCCATGAAATCGGCATAATTCCGGATGTGGTGGTAGTGGACCCGCTGCTGTTGCAGCAAGGACTCGTCCACGGTGTACTGGAGGTTCCCATAGTCCCGAATGACCAAGCCATCTAAAAGAAATAATAAATAAACCAATGATTCGTTCAAAGCAAAGGAAACTGTATTGAACTTTATTTTTCAAGGGGAGTCCCTAGACTCTGTAATTCTCAACTTTTTAGAGGGTCCTTAAACTCACCATGACTGCTTTGTAGCACCTGGCGGAGGCTACTCTGCCGCAGGAGATCTGGAGCCAGCTCCACGCCCTGCTTGCCCTGACCTTTGGCAAAAGGCACTCCAATAATGCCCAGGCTCTGCTCCGGCTCCAGCGATCCAGGGGATGGGCCGGTGCTCTTGGCCCTGTGGAAGCGGAGACATCTCGAGGCTAACTTACGACGCCACCACATTTTCGATTTGTACGCAACGCTGGAAGCTGAGCTACTGAGGAACCAAATCGAAGAGACAACGCACTGACAACGACAACGACATGGGCAACGACGACAACTATCTCTTGTGGGTTCTGCCCTGATAAAGCCCGGCGACAGTTCAGCGGAGATCGCTTGCCAATGGACATTGTAGTGCCTCAGAGTAGGATGGGGACTGGAGAGATAAGGCCCGGCTATCGCCAGATAACCTTGATCCTGGCTCTGACGACAACATCGGCTATGGTCAATGCTTTACTGGCAACAAACCCAGGCATTACATATGGGAAAACCATTTTAGGTTGACAAAACTTCACTTTACATTTTTTGTATATATATTTTTATTTAAATATTTTCTTAGGTAGCTATATAATTGCCATATTTGTGGATATGTATACGGTATATATCAGTATATATATTATATATATTTTAGCATAGATATATAAATATATATATTTATTTACATATATTTCGTATATATGCATACTGCACCTTAATGTTTTTCTTTCGTTTTTTTTTCTCAGATTCGTGCTCTATATATATTCATAAAGTTTAAAATCGTGCAGTACATAATAAATATTGGTTTAAGGATTTTCAAGTTTAGGCATATCAAAGGTAATATTACAAAAGCTGTTAACTGTTTAATATTTATTTATTATTTTTAAATTATGGAAGCCAAGTAAACAAATCAGCCATAAAATATGCACACAGTGGGTTTAACACAGTGGGGTAAAAAAAAAACATAGAACTTAAAATATAAGAGTTGGAGTTAAAATTCATTTGGAGAACTTGAAAATATATAAAGCTTTAGAGTTGAAACTTATACTAAGACCGTTCTACAGTCTTCAACCGCACTGTAACTGTATGCCCTTGGCTGGATTCGTTTTTCTTTTGGAAAAGTACAGCTTGGAATGTCCGAAATATTTCAGTTTGTACAATTACATATTTTGCTAGATTCGTGTCTAATTTTTTGTTTGTTTTTGATACCCTTCTGCTTTTCTCTCAGTCTTAAGTTAAGGTTACGATTATGGATTAATGCCTATAGAGCTCTCTTGGCTGGACAGATGCTTTCAGAAGAGATTCGCCGAGGTTTCTGGGGAGGATTGGGAGCAAGGGCACAACATGATCTATTTAAAGCTAACGATTGTGATGCACTTCCTTTCCAGCTGCAAGCTTTCCAATAATTCACTAACATTAAGCGCCGGTCTACCATAAATCGAATTAAGTTACAAATGCATTTAAATAAGAATTATTAGAACAAAAAAATTGGCAATTAAAAAAATTCTAGAAGAGCATGACGCTGGTTGCTTCTCTTGAAAACGTTTCGAATCACAGTTATGTTGTGTTGCAGTGGTTTTGTTTGATGTTTCTTCCTGGGATCATCAGTGGGAGTGGGATCCTCTAGTGACGACGCCGATTGCCGTGATTATGCAGCATTACGATCTCGTCGCCACTTTCATCGTCGACCACGTCGTCCTCCGGTTCCGGCTCCATACGCGGCCCGTCCTCGTCCTCCTCGTCGTCCGTGTGCAAGATGCGCTCCAGCTGCTCTTCATCAAAGTAAGGCTGAATGGTCATGCCACCTATAATAACGATACGATTTGATTAGTTAACTATTCTGGTCTAGTCTGGAAAGATTCAGGCAACTCACGTTTAATAGGCGACCGGAAGAGCTCCGTTTCGCCATCATCTCCCGCCTCATCGTCCAAATCGAACTGCTCCCGACCCTTTTGGGGCAACAGGGAGAAGTTGTAGTAGGGCTTGTTACCGCGATGGCGACGATAGAACCAGAACTGGGCACACAGGACACACACCACCACGCCAATTATAATCAGAATGCTGGCGATCAGGATGAAGAGGAATCGGGGCAGACCAAAGATGTGTTCGTTGGCCTTCAAGTGGAAGACCACATGCTCGGCAGCCGAACTGCCGGCGAACAGGTGCATCTGGCGCGTGGCTTCTAGGTGGCGAGGTGCCTCCACCTTGAGGGTAATCGTGCCCAGCGGCACGGACGTCAGCCGATACTCGCCCATGCGGTTGGTGAAGTTCCGCAACTGTGCTTTTCCCACCACTGAGACCTTGGCATTTCGCACTGGATGATTGCTCTCGTCCAGCACCACGCCGTCGATACTTGTGGTTGTTGTTTCCGAACGGGATTTACTCGGTAGCTCCACGATCTCACCGCGGATCAGGTTGAAAGCATGCAGGCGGATGGTGCCCAAATCGGTCACCTGACCATCCTTGATTTCTACCTTCAGCATTTGGGATTCATAGTTGGGGGCGGAAACCTCCACGCCGTAGATTCCGTGCGGCAGCATCAACTGGAAGCGGGCTGCGTTCCTGGTGACATTGTAGTACCGCTGATGGTCCAACAGCCGGACGGAGGCCTCACGCACCGGCTGACCCTTGTCGTTCTGGACCAGACCACTGACTCCAGTCCGGACCAGGGCCATAAAGTTCTTGATTTTGTCAATATTCTTGCGCCACACGGTGGCAATTTGGCTGTGGCTCGGCATCCGGCAGCAGGATACGCCCAGAGTGAACACCGGCAGGTTGTACATCCGGTACATGAAGTTGGTGAGTCTCTCCGTTGTCTCCCGGTGCTGTTGTCTCGTGGCCGAAGGTGCGCAATGCAAAGGTGAGTAGGTGAAGTCCGTGCGCTGGATTTCGTGGGCAAACTTATCCAGAATGGTCTCTCCTTTGGGATAGATCAGTTCCGAGCTACCAGCTCCGAAGGTAAGCATCAAATCGAAGCGTTCGCTGCGCAGAAACTGCAGGAACATGTCCTTTGTCTGCTCAGTCTCTGGATTCAGGATGCGTTCGGCCAACTCATCACCCATCACGGGATCGCAAATGGTGGTGCTAATAAACGGGAATCAACGATCAGTTTAAGACTCTTTACGGCATATGGAAGACTCACTTGTATTTGTACATGTCGAAGACAGCCTGGAACTTCTGGGTTTGAGGCAAAAAGTAAATCACACTGCGCTTCAGCAGCTGCACCACGGAGTGATCCTGCAGCTTGTAGCCCTCGAGCAGGTGGCGGACCAGGTTGAGCAGCACCTCCCTGCCCAAAGGAGCTGAGGTATCGAATAGTGAGCTGACCACCAGTAGCTTGTACTTCTGTTCCTCCGGCTCTCCGATCTGTAAAATAGTAACTTGTATCCACATTTTCATAGAATATGGCAATATGCCCCACAAGGATGACTATATCTTTGCCAATATTTATCTGATTCTTGAGCGGAGTACCTCAAACAATTTGTGGATCGATTCCCTATAATTCTGCATCAAAATCCTGGCACAAAATATTTTTTCAATTTTTTTTCAAAATTTTCTGATGGAACCCCTTGAAAAATCTGAAAATCGAGAAAATTCACTTTTCGCCTCTTCCAAAGGCCATATCATTAGAAGTTTTCATCCGATTCTTAAGCAAAGTATAGATTTGGAATCTTTGATCGATTCCCTATCTGCATCAAAATCCTGGCACAAAATATTTTTTCGATTTTTTTCAATTTTTTCTGATGGATCCCCTTGAAAAATGTGAAAATCGAGAAAAATCACTTTTCGCCCATTTCTAAGGCCATATCTTTGGCAGTTTTCATCCGATTTTTAAACAAAGTATGGATTTGGAATCTTTGATCAATTCCCTATCGATCTGCATCAAAATCCTGGCACAAAATATTTTTTTGATTTTTTTCAATTTTTTCTGATGGATCCCCTTGAAAAACCGAGAAGCAAAGTATAGATTTAGAATATTGGAATATAATTAGAGGATCGGTTCATGATATCTTACAAATATATGTCCTTTTTATGTCCTTTTTATATCCTTTTTATATCCTGCATATTTATCCTGTATAAAAAAATATACCTCTAATCGTAGATGAAAAGAAATAAATAGAAAAGATTTCGCAAAAACAGCGCCCTCCTCCTCGATTCTCAAAAGTTGTACCTAATCAGCCCAAAAAATGTAAACAAAAAATAATTAAATTTCCATAACATACTTTTGGAGGTTCGCCTAATTAAATCCAATATATATTTCAAATATATGTAAATATATCCTTTTTATATCCTTTTTTATATCCTTTTTTATATCCTTTTCTATATCCTTTTTTATATATCCTATATCCTGTTTATACAACTGTTCCTGTAATAGTAAATAGTAAATGATATAAATGTAAACGATTTAAGAATAACAGCGCCCTCCTCCTCGATTCTCATACCCAGTACTTAATGAACCCCAAAAACTTGTATATATCTTATTATATCTTGGCGAAAATATATTCGATTCTCAAACAGAATCTTTGGAAATATGAAAAAGTCCTCGAAAAGCCAATGTGGCCTAGATCGGAGGCTTTATCTTCGCCAATTCTCATCCGATTCTCAAGTGGTATACAACGGTATAAAAGATTTCTTAATTAATTCTCTATCAATCTACATAAAAAACTGATCACCGAAAATTTTTTCGATTTTTTTTCAAAATTTTCTATGGGAATCCCTATGAAAATCGGTATTCCTCCCATATGGCTCACTCGGATGTCTCTATCTCAGCCAATTTGAATACCATGCCAAACAGAAATGCCTTTAAATATTCCAACTTACATCAGAAGTCATTTTGAGGTAGTTAAAGAAGCGGCTGAACTCGTTATCCGCATAACCGAAGCTGGTAATCTGACCATTTTGATTCTCCAGTTCGGCCAGACGGGCGCGCAGTTCCGGATTGGTGTGGTAACGGGTATTGACCACGTTTTCGATGATACGGAAGTCATTGGCCGACGCCCAGTGCTGGGGATCGTCCGCCATGAGGGTTACATCCAGGCGCATCTCGAAGGGCTCCTCCTGCGGCACCTCCACCTCCACACGAATGGGAGCGTAGTTGTCACCGAGGACGGTGATGTTGTGCTGTCCCGGCAAGGCCAGTTTCCAGTAATCCCCGAAGGTGTGGCTGTAGGTCGAGTGATTGGCTCCGTCCAAGCGCACCACAGCTCCGGCTATCGGTGTACCGATGGAACTGTGGACAAAGCCACGGATGCCATGATGGACTTGTTCGATGAACTGCAGCATGGGCTCTCGATGTTCTGACCAGTACTTTGGCAGCTCACTAGCCATCGGAAACTTGTCGCAACCCATCTCAATGGTAAGCTCCAAGCAGCCGGCACGGACATAGTTCCAATCCTGCATCCCACCGGTGACACTGTACCACTGGGCTCCGTTGGTGATGCCCTCGGCGAAGAACTCGTTCTTGAACAGCTCACAGGCCTGGCCGAGATGCATCGTCGGATGGGCCTTAGCATAGATCGTGGCCAGATGCCGGAACAAGGCATTGTCCTCCGTGGGATTCGGTTTGCGTCCGTTGATGCTCGAGTTCCGGAGCCGCATATAGGGGTCGCTGAAATCGTTCTCATTATCGTCGTACGGATAGTTGGCCACCAGAGAGCCGCCATGGAGATTGGCGGACAGGACGAAAGGCAGGGACAGGGTCCAGTTCATCACAGCCTCCACCTCGGGCTCCGTCACCTTGTTGTATCTATCCGTGCCATATTGGTCGGGGAAATTGCGGTTCAGGTCAACGCCATTGGCGTTGCCGCGGCCCATACCGCTGGTTCGGTCGCCTTCCTTGGACATTTCATAGCCATCCGGATTCATGCTGTAGAGGAAGTGCATCCTGGTGCTGTTGACCATCCGGGTAATCCGATCGTCGTTGCCGTAGCGCTCCACCAGGTACTTGGTGAGCAGCAGAAGCATCTCCCTTCCCACCACCTCGTTGCCGTGCATGTTGGCGACGTATTTGAACTCGGGAACTCCGGGCACGTGGCCACCGGGTGTGGCAAAGATCTCCATGACATACAGCTGCCGACCCTGGACACTTTTGCCAATGCTGTAGAGGCGGGTGAGTGTGGGATAAGTGGCGGCGATATCCTTAAGGAAGCTGGAAAGAGGATGCTGGTGAGTTTGGCAATGAAAGCAAGGATTGAAAATAATATGAAATATTTTCCAAGGATGTCGAACCTCTCCATGGCCGTAAAGTTGTGATGTTCGAAGGTCGTTTTCGTGAGGAATCCATTGAACTGCTCCTTGCGCTTCTCCGGCGGCTCCGAGCGCTCCACCTTCACCTTCCGGAAGTTGCCTGCATCGTTAAAGGAAACGGAAACGGGTGAGCAATATGTATATGTGTGGGTGGATGGGTGGGTGGGTGGTTTGGTGTGTACATGCTAGTGCCAGATGTGTTAGGATAAGCAGGACACTGCCAAGGATTAGCTAGAGCTAGAGCTAGAGCTAGAGCTAGAGCTAGAGCAGAGCAGAATCTAAAAGAGCAGCAGAATCACAAGCACAAGCAGATGCAAATGCAAATATAGAATAATTTTGATTTCGTTTATTTTTGCCATAATATTTGTTTGTCATATACTGGTATATATTATTTACGTAATAGTTGACACTTATTTTCGAGATAAAATCCAAGATAAAATTCCAAAGAAATGCCCGATTGCCTGCCTCGTACGACTAAGTGCCAGGACATAATAATAGAATCATAGAATAGAGATATACACACAATATATTATAAATATAATTGTAAAATTTAACATTTTGGCACACACGCTCTTTGTTAGTTTTTCGTTTTTGTTTAGTTTTTAGGTACTCAGTGGAATATATAAATATATATTTAAAATATTGTGATAAGACTCAGACACGCCCCCACGTCGTAAGGCAAAAGGATATACACATATAGACGAGGATGGCAAAGGAAACTAAGGGGGGAAAAGAAAGGTAGGAATATTACCAAATTAAAAACAAAAACTAAGACTAATTGAGAGACTAATCAGAACAAAAAATGCCATTTACCGAGATGAAAATAAAACGCACCAAGCGAAATCATAAATTTTATTAATCCTTAGCAAAGCAACTAGACCCCTCAATCGCGTCATTATCATTATTCATTATCATATTCAGATACAGATCATATACATATATATATTTGGATCATATTCCATAATAGATAGTGTTCTCTGATTTCGTGTGTAAGAGTTTTTGGAAAAAAAGAATCGATTCTGTTAAAACTAGCCATATGTTTTGCATACAATCAATCATCTATATCGATACTGATAAGGATATATTGTAAATATATATATATATATGTATATTTGGGTTTATAGTTTGCTAAAATACTCCACTGGGATATCTTTTGTATAGTTTTTTTTTGCTTTCGGAGGTCATTGAATGACCTTAAAGTGGGCTGATTTTTGCTTTACAAATTCCTAAGTACAATTCGCTTATAAGATTATTGTATTTTATTTCGATTTCGATTTCGATTTTTGTATTTGGTATGTTTGGTTTTTGTTCTTATTTTGATCATCCGTTCTTGATTTTGTTCCTAACTCGTTATGTACAAATCAAAGTGAGATATAATATTTAGAGAGGCTCTGGGGTTATGAGAGAGCTAATGTCAGAAATGGCTAAGAAAACAAACGAAATATATATAGAGATTCGAAACAAATGAAACACAAAAGCAACTAAAAGCCTAAAAAAAAAACTGAAACATAAATCATAAAAAAAAAGTCAAATGAACATGCTGCTGGGGAATCGTTTTGGGGCAGGGAAATGAAGGTTATAACATACACATGAATAGAGTTATAGATATAGATATAGATATATATATAGTACAGAGGATGTGCGATGTGAGCAGGAGCAGGAGCAGGCTAACTAAAGTGCAGTTCATGACATGGCTATGTGGATTCTCTAGCTGGATTAGCTCGATTAGCTGCAGCATTTGCATATATAATGTGGTATGTTTTTTAAGTTTTCTTGTTCTTTTTGGTGTCGGGGCCGGCTGGCGGCTGCCGGAAATCCAAAATCCTCTTTAGAAATAATAGGGATTTTGAAAACTGGAAATACCATCAAAGTTTGTCTCGACGGGCGCCAGCTTGAAGTCCAGGCGCAGGGCCTCCTGGTTGTCATTGGTCACACGAACCTCCTGAGCGGCACTGATCTGGTAACTGAATCCAAGCAAAGAGAACCAACAATGTTTAAGTGAGAAAAGACTTTAAAAAGCTTTGAAAAAACGCACCCAAAAGCGGCAGCATGGACCTTGTAGAGACCGGGTGTCAACAGACGCCAGTATTCGCCCCGCTTGGAGGTCCTTATCGGCTTGTCCTCCAGTCCGGCGACATAGACATTCGCTCCGGCAATGGGCAGGCCACTGACATCCAACACCAGACCCTTGATGCCGATGTGAGCCTGTTTGAGCAGCTGCAGCAACGAAGCCTTGTTCGTGCGCCATTCCCGGGGAAGGGTAGCGGCCGCTGGGAACTTGCAGCACGACAGCTCGATGGTCAGCTCGAAGCAGTTGCTGAAGGCGTAGTTAAAGTCCTGCATACCACCGGACAGCTCATACCAGTTCGCACCGTTGGTGATGCCCCGCGAGAAGCTGTCGTTGCAGTTCTTGCCGAGTCGCATTACGGGATGATTGTCGGAGTAGGTGAGGGCCAGCTGCTTGAAGACCCTATCGTCCGGGGTCAAGCTCTCCACACAGCACTCATTATGAGATCTACAAAAGTATTCAAATATTACAAGGAACTTTTTATTTTAGAAAGCAAGATAAAACCTACACAGAGTTGTCGTAGGGATAGCTGGCCACGACGGCTCCTCCGTGGAAATTGGCAGACAGGACAAAGGGTTTGCTCAAAATCCAGTTGGCCAGAGCAGCGGTTTCCGGCTGGCGGGACTGGTCCCTGTAGTTCTGGACATAGGCCTGTTCCAGGCGATCCGGAAAGTCGCGATTCAAGTCAATGCCAGCCGCATTGCCACGTCCAACATAATTCGGCAAAGATTCGCAGCTTCCCTCCTGAAAAAGAGCGAAAAAATACATTACAAAACTAGTTTTCAGATAAAGTTCATCATTGTTTTGGAAAGTTTCTCTTTTTTTTCCTGATCTTTAATTTATATTTACTGTCATGGCCTGATTGACATGCAGGTCACTCCTGACCGGAATTGGCCATTTAGCATGGCAGTCAGGTGTCGGCTGTAATGTCCGATTACGAAATAGGCGGAGAAAGGCCTACTCTTGGTTATTCGATAATATTATGGAGTATTGTGCAATCGAGCGGAGGAAAAGCCAAACAGAAGGAGAAAATAATAGAACCATTGCCTAATCACCGAATGACACCATCAAAGGGCCACAAATTAAATGGATCATGTCATCGTCCAGCTCTCGGGGGGTAATTATGGTCAAACAATGATCACGCTACCGGATCGAGATCGGGATCGGTTTTGGGTTTGGATTCGGGTTCGGGAAAGTCCCACTCATTTGTGGCATCAAAAAAAAAAAAAAGAACTGTTGGTGCATGTCAAGTAAATCAAATAAATAGACATATTCTCTGTTGACGCACTTTAACGAAAATAAACATTTTTTAAACTTGACGAGTTTCATTCATTCTTCAAGTGATTCATAAAGAAAAAGAGCAGGAAATAAGGGGAAATACCTTTCGAGGAAATTCAAGGGAATTCTTATTGGAAGAATTCTTATTGGTGCTGCAGCAGTTCTTGGAAATCGCTTGTTATTTCCTATTCTATTTCTAATTAAATATTGTTCGTTAATGAATGTTTTTCTTTCCTAAAAGACAAGACTGATAAAACATCCAAAATGATAAACAAATCGCGTCTGATTGGAGGAGGGAAAGAGACTACCCGCGACATTTGAGAAAGAAATACAAACCGAAAAAAGTCCAACCCCTACACTCGCCTACGTCAACACTTATCGATTTTTCACCCCAAATACATCCCAAATAATACCCAACAGGTGAGCAGCAAGAAGGAAGTTTACCTGCGACAGGGCATAGCCATCGGGATTCATGGTGGGCACCAGATAGATATCCGTGCTGTTGACCAACCGTCCCACGTCCGACACCCGATCAAAGTTATTTAGGAGGTACTGGGCCAGGTAGACCAACAGCTGCCGGCCCACCGTCTCGTCGCCGTGCATATTGGCGATGTACTTGACCGGAGGCGTTAGCAGATTCCTCTCCCGGGTATTCCGCGAGATCTGCAACGCCAGCAGGCTCCTGCCCTCCAGGGAGCGACCCAGATAGTGGACCTTGGCCTGTTCCGGGTAGGCTTTCTCCAGGCCGGCGAACAGATCCTCCAGCTGCTCCTGGCTGGTGTAGTGGGGATTCAGGAGGAAGCCCTCCTCCTCCTTGATGGTGTATCCATTTGCCAAAGTGGCGGCGCAGAGTAACACCAACCAATAGGTCAGCATCTTGTGATGTCTGATTGGGATGCCGCTGCTGGAACGTCTGATTGGAGCTCTGGCGTTTATCACTGCTGTGCAAATTGGAACGACCGAACGGCGGAACGGCGGAACGCTACAGATACAGTTATGTTTTAGAGGTGCCACACTGATACTCTCCTCTCCTTCTCCAAAAGAAAGGCGGATGGGAGGCTGCCTTCTTCTGTCTATCGTCTACCGTCTGGCGTTTAGCGTTTGGCGTTTGGCGTCCGTCGTCGTTGCAGCTCAGCCTCGAAAAATCAACTGTTTGAAAATTTGCTGCGTTGATTGGCCTTAAGCGCCCAACGCCCCGCTCAGTCGTCGTCGCGGCTGCCCGCGCTCTGCTCAGAGAGTCGCACTTTGTGTGAGAGTGGAACAAAAACACGAAACCAAAACAACAAAATAACAATAATAAAAAAAAAGGCGCTAATTGGTAGGGAAATTACACGAGGCAGCACTGCCTCTGTCACTGGCTTTAAAACATCTGAAAAATCGCACTCGATTGCTCGTGGAAAGCTTTGTTTCCACACGTTTTTTTTCTCCTTTTTTTAAATGTCTCCGATTATTGGGGTATTTAAGCGCTTTTAATGGCACAATTACTCGATGGAGATGGAGCCGAGAGTTGCCAGACCGAGAAAGTGGGGCGCCTGCGCGTGGGGAGAGTGCGGGAGAGATTGAAATTGGACGGAGAGGCGGAGAGAAGAGGGTGGGAAGGACAACCACGCACGTCAACAGGATATATTTTTAGCGAAACAGAGACAGAGACAGCGACAGCGACAGACGCACAACAAAATCGATAACTTCACTCCCACGCACTCGTTGTGACGTCACATGGACAGCATGCGTGGGTTTAAAAGCCACCCACAAGCCCCACACTGTTACCCGTGCTAAAGCGAGAGAGAGTGGGGAGTAAGCGGGATAGCAAGACAGTGAGATAGTGAGAGAGGGGTTACCGTTATCGATAAGCAAATACCACGAAATTAGCAACAAGGCCTTGCGTTCTTATCAGAATAAGAGCATATGGGCATTTCCAGACAAAAAAACACTCTCCCACTCTCGCTTCCCATTGGAAAACTGATCAGCAAATGAGTTCGTAAACAGAGAGCCTCTGTCTTTGTCCCCCCTTCAGCAGCTCCTCTTGTGGGGACTGGAAAGAGAGCGCCAAGGAGGAATGCACTTCCTTGGGAAATTGCGGTTAATTCAAAAGTGCAGAGACATTGTGTCTCAACGAACTGTGGATGCCCTACAATAGACACTTTATACGCATTTATGAGCTCTTCAAGATTAGATTCGTAGAAAAATAAAAAAATTAATGTATATTTTTGCAATGACCCCAAATAGCAAGATTAACACGTCTTGTATTGATACTTGATTATCGTTTGTATTATCGTTTTACCCGCACAGCTGCAGGTCTATAAAAAAAACACACTGTCAATGCTCGCGAGTGCAGCGGAAATTGGCAAACTTTTTGCACTTAATTTGCAACAAATAAAAGAAACCGGTTGCAAGTAATGTGTCTCAATTGCAGGAAAATAAAATCAAACCAAGAAACATCAAAAAGTTAAGTTATTTCTGTTCGCTGGCTGTTGCTGTTGTTGTTGTTGTTGTTGTGACATCCAACCAGTACCAGTTTCTTGCAAGGTAATTGCCATTTTTCGCTGCAAACTACAAGCTGCAAGCGCCAAAGCCCTGTTGCAGTTGCGAAATCATGACGTCAGCCGTCAAGCTTAGCGGAGCGACTAACAGTGTTTATTTTATCACCCGATTATTAGGGGGAGGGGGGAGGCCATAAAACTGTCACCAGCCCCCCCACTCAGACACTTAAAAAAAAATAACTCTGCATTCTTTGAATAGTTTTTGAAAAGCTATAAAAGGTCTTGAAACGGGATTGACTTTTGAAGGATTCCGAATCCCTAAAAGTAATCAAAATCTGTATCTAAATCGTGTCTGATTTCTCTCAGTGCTGCACTAAACCATGCATTATTCTTTGCCAACATTTTAATCTTATCTAAGCCCGGAATGGCCCACCAAAGTGTCAAAAAGATTGGCGTCTAAACAAGGCCATAAATTAGAGTCGAAAGATTAAATAGAACTATTGAGGATTATGGATTTTGTTTCCAAACTAAACTTCTAAAGCGAAATTCCAAGAAAAATCCAAACTAATTCCATGCCAAATCCTCAACAGAAACCTTCGAGTCAAGACTGCTAATAAATAATAATAACTATTTCCATTTAATTGTTGTTATTCAAAAAGTTGTTGAACCTTGACAGTGTGTAAAGATTCTTCCATTTGATGTGATGTGGCTTTTTAAAGCACATTAGCTTTATCCGATTTTATTATCAAATGCAATATGGAAAGCACCTGTATTTGGTCAAGTGGCTTCTCGAGTGTTTTTAGATGGATCTTCTAGGTAGTATTCAAGACAGTATCCATCCATTATAATTGTATCTTATCATCGTAAACCTTCAATATCTTCAAATGTTCCAGAACCAGGCATAACGATGATATCTTAAGACTTTAATAGAGTATCTATTGGGGAATCCATTCATAATATTTGTATCTTATCATCGTAGAATACAAACTTTATCCGATATTATAATATTATAATCAAAAGCAATATGGAAAGCAGCTGTATTTGGTCAAGTGGGTTCTGAATCGATTTTCTAGCCAGTCCCGGCTATATCTAAAGATTTTATTAGAGTATCTATTATATCCATCCATTATATATGTATCTTCTCCTTCTTGAAGTTAAAGTGCCACTCGAAAACCACTTGGCCAAGACATTGAATGGCCATCAAAATGGGTATCCAAAGTGTGGTTCCAAAGTGTGGATAAATGCAGCAGCAGGAGGCAGGGCAGGCAGCTGGCCCGGCTTGAACTAGATGGATTACCCAAGAGTGCTAATTGAGCGATCATGCCACTTTGGTGGAGCTGTTAAGTGGGTCAACATTCCGATTCCGATCGGTAGTTGGGAGAGGGGGGAGCAAGATCTGGTTTCTGGTTTCCCAGGAGAATGTAGATTGTAGATTTGTAGATTTGTAAAGAGTTCGCGTTAAACAAAAGCCCAGCGTACGCGATTCAAAACAAAAGCTCAGCGGATCGAATGGAAATAAATCTATATATTCTTGTATATATATATTTCTATATATATATATATATATATTGAATGCAGAGAAAGAGAGAGAATCAGAGATTGGTTTGGGAAAAAAAAGAGATACTGGCTATAGATTCTGAATCATGATGGGGATTTTTCAAGTACATTTAGAGAAAAGTTTAGACTTTTGATTACAAAAATATACAATTTTTCCTTCTTTATTAGACTTTATATCTTTATCTTCAAAGTTGATTACGAAAGTCACATTTACATTCACTTTTTGAAGCTTTTTTCAACTCGATTCTTCTAGTTTTTTGCAGAACTTTGACTCACCTTGGCTTTGGCGAATCCGTCCGGATTGCAGGTGGGCAGGAAATGTATCTCCGTGGTGTTGAGCAGCCGCTGGACCTCCTTGTCCGTACCGTAGTGGGTGACCAGGTATTGGGCCAGATAGAGAACAATCTGGCGGCCGACTGCCTCGTCGCCTTGGATGTTGGCCACCAACTTGACCATGGGACGCAGCAGATCCCCGTCCTTGGCGTCTGGATTTGGAGCACTCAAGGCCAAGGCGTTCAGGGACAGACCTCTGACAGATTTACCAATGCTATAGGATTGTGCTAGTTCTGGATAATCCGTGGAGAGCTTGTCGAAGAGTTCGCCAATCTCATTGTTGTTTAGATAGTGGGGATTGTCCAGGAAGTCCTCCGTCTCCTTGACCACCTGGACCTCGGCATTCTCCGTGTATTCCCCGGCAGCGGAGAGCGAGGCATTCGCCACAATAACCAGAGCCGCTAGAGACAACCAATATCCGAACATTTTGGCGATTTTTACGGCGATTTGCGGACACGTAAGCAAAAGCAACACCAACAACAACAAAAAAAAAAGAACAAGGCGCAGGCGCGCGCTCTCTGTCTAAGAGAGAGAGGGAAGGAGAAGCAATGGGAGCCAGGGAAGGGTATCCCCTGTAGCCACACTTGTTGCTCTGCTTTCTTTCTTCGATTCGGCTTAACTTTAATTCGGATTTGCCACAAATGTTGACACGCACTCACACACCTTTGAACGCAGCGGCTTCACAAATAAACAAATTTTGGATACACTCGCGGTTTGGGGAGCGAAATAGTTCTCCTACACCGTTAGTCCATTTTATTTTGCTTCGTTGGCAGCTTCGCGTAACACCTGCTGGCAAAACATACTTAAACACTATTATTGAATGCAGGTGCAATATGCGAACAAAAAAAACATTCAGTCATACAAATTTTGTGACGAACTACGCGAACGCAACGGTCTAGTGTTGCACAATGTCTGAATGGAGTTCGATCGCGAGCGATTAGAACTGTTGCGATAATTACTCCTAAAACTAGTTATCAATAGCATGTAGTTTCCAAATTATCAAAATTTATAACCTATATGATTATGATTTTGAGAATAAAGTTGTGAATATCTTAATAAACTCAAAAATAATCCAAGAGACAGAACCTTTTTGTAAAACGTGTCTTAAGAGCTATCGATAGGTTTCACTGACCCTGGCGGGAAATTCAAAAACAACTCCCCTCCCTTTCAAGACATTGTTAAATTATTATTTTTATTCATTTTTCGTTCAACAAACAAACTTCCAAAAAGTGAAACAAACACAAGAATAACCAAAAAAAGGTTGCCATTGTGTGTAGCTTAATATGTATGGTTTCTTAATTATTTCTTGTATTTTGGATATCAGTTATATCAGTTTAAAACGTGTCGTATCAAAAACTAGCTCAAATACGATTATGTTAAGGCAAATTTTGGAAAAGTGCATCAGACATTCGGTTCATCGTAAAGTACGCTATTCCTAAAACTAGAAGTGTGCTTCTGTGTGCTTACATCGGGTGTTAATTAGTTATTAGATATAGTTTTCTATAGTATATCTTGGTATAAAGTAGAGGATCTGATTTCGAGTCTAAATGCTTGGTGTGGTGTGTATTAGCGATATAGTTACACAGTTGATTGCTTCAGATTGGTGTCCCGAGACCTCTTAACCCCTATTCCCCTATTTACTTATTCCCACATTTCCCCCTATATTCCCCCACCAGTTTGACACATTTTCAGCGCCCAGGCCAATCAATAAAGTTCATGGATTATTCATAAATGGCCTGGGCGGGGCAATTGGGTGGCCCGTGGCCCGTGGCCCATGGCCCGTGATATCCCCCATTAGCCCACTAGTGCCCACTCCAAAGCCCACTCTGATTTAGGGTTTCTGCTGACTTTGCTGCTTCTGTTGTTGCTGCTGCTGCTTCTGCTGCTTTTGGGAGGTGGCTATCCTTTGCTTTAGGGTGTGGAATGTCTGCTGCATGCTGCGCATCTGGTAGCGTATGGAGCTGCTGACGTCACGCTGCAACTGCTGCACCTCCCGAATGTCCTTGCGCAGGTTCTGGTACTCATTGGTCACTTCGCTCATCGACTCAAGCAGCTCCAGCACCTCCATTTCGTCCATCTGCTCCATGGTCGTCTGTTCCAGGCTTCGCTCCACAGCGTGCAGCTTGTGGGCCATCGTGTAAAGCTGCGAACCGGCATTTGCCACCTGGAAAATGGACGAAAGGACGAATGGCAAGGGGTCAGTAAAGGTCAGTTAACCAGAAACCAAAACCAGCATCCACTATTCATATTAAAACACTTGAAAAGTTTCTAGTGCCTTTTAAGAATTCAGTTTTTGAAATTAAAACTAAAATCCCTACTTTTGTGATTTCAAATATTGATAGATTTAAGTTCATGTTATTCTTTAATTCTATTTAAAGGAAATTAAATAAAGAATTCTATTTAAAGTGTTAAAGTAGATAAAGAAGCCTCCTCAATTTATCTATTTATATTCATTCCCTACAATATTCCAAGACCCTATAATTTTGTCGCCCATTTTCGGGAGCTTCAAATATAGCTTTCGCCGCCAAATTGCCTTAAGATTTATGGCCATGTCATGGCTTATTACTTGCACGTAATTGTCCCCTTAAAGAAATAAAGACATCAATTTTCTCGCACTGCACGGATGAAAATAAGAAAATAGGAGGAGCCTATCTCCTAGATATTGGCAAGTGTCTTTCGGTCCATTAACTTACCGATTTCTCCAACGCACTAATGTCCTGATAGCCTGTGGTCTCCATTTTCTTCGATTGATGCCTTGATTCCGGCTTCCTGCCAAAGGGATTGGTGAAAGTTTGAAAGCCAGACGAACTGCGCAAAAAGTCAAAAACAAAAACCGAAGTTGTTGTCTATTTCTCAGGCTCCTTGGCGGGAGCGCTGGCACTCGGCTCTCCAAGCAACGCTGGCAGAGTGAGCGAGTCCTGCGGGTCCTTTGCTATTTATATGTCCTGGCTCCATGCTCCAAACGCACACATGCTGGCTTCCGCTTCCGTGAGAGAGCGAGAGAGGTGGAGCCCATTGAAAGTCAAAACAAACACGCTCCCCCAAAGAGAGAGACACGTGTGGATGCCGGGATATTTTTAATAGGGGTTTGGTTTGTGTTTATTTTTAAATGTTTTCTAAAAAATAGCTCTTAATCAAAATATCTTAAAAATCAAGAAAGTCTTTGCGAAACCTTTCAATTT
The DNA here is from genome assembly GCA_035047325.1 of Drosophila vallismaia. NCBI lineage: Eukaryota > Metazoa > Arthropoda > Insecta > Diptera > Drosophilidae > Drosophila > Drosophila vallismaia. The sequence goes on along the minus strand of JAWNPU010000025.1, from coordinate 3,509,720 downwards.
TACTTCTAGATTAAGCTTAACTTTAAGTTAACATATGCCTATGAATATAGTATAGTTGCTTAGCTAATCCTTTGATGGGGAATCCCCTGACCCACGGCACTGCTTTTTGTACTAATCCTGCATATGGTAGTCGCGCACCAGGGAAAGTACTTTTAATTATGTTGACCAGAAAGCGGAAGTCCAAGCGAAACTTTGTTTATCCCGTCGAAAAGCGAAATTTAAAAAGCGAAATTCTGCTGAATAGCATAGTCCTTAAATGTAGGCACTACAATCAGATTGGGTTGTAAGCGTTTTCCTCTTTTAGAGAACATTTGAAAAGTTCATTGTTGTCCTTGGGTAAACTCAACAGGACCCACTTCCTATTTTGTTAAATCTTAAAGACTTGGTTTATGTTTTATAATTTTATAAGAAGACCAAGGAAAACAGACATGTATGATTGTTTTTAGTCCTTCTAAACAACCATTTTTATCAATTAAAAGCTGTTAAAAGGATAAATTCAGTTGATCTTGTGTGTTTTTTGAAAATATTTTTACTAAGGAAATCTTTGTCTTTATAAGTGATTTCAGCTTTAACATTAAGTAAAACCTAGAGTGTCAGTATGTTTAAAATTTGTTCAGGTATTTTTAATTAGCTTAGCTTTATTATTAATAATTAAAATAATTAAATTTAAATAAAATCGATATTTTTAATATGCCCGCCTTGGGCTAAACTCGATAGACCTCACATGAACAAGTTTCATCTTTAGATAGATTGGTCACACTTAACAAGCCGTCGCGTAGGAATTGACGAAAAGGGACAAGCCAAAAATCTGCAAAAATAAAGCCTTTGGAAGCAAAACTATTTAACGTGGACCCCGGAAACGAATGGCCAGTCGTGGGGCCAGCGCCTCTGTCGTCCACGCCGCCCAGGTGACGGCAACAACTTCTCTAACCGGTGGTGGAGTGGTAGAGACTATCGCCAGCGTTCTGACCACTGTAACTTCATTTCACGGAAACAGCATCAACAGCAGCACCACGGTGGTGGCAACGGGGACAACTGCTCCTGCCGGTGGCGGGGCAGAACTTACCATAGGAGATGGAGCCGTCGTTGTGGCTGAGACGGACCCCAACAAGCCGATATATCCACGTTTATTCAACAAGATTGTGCTGACGCTGGAGAATAGCCTTATACCAGAAGCCAAGATCGATGTAACACCCTCGAGTCAGGATGGTCTGGACCACGAAACGGAGAAGGACTTGCGAATCCTGGGCTGCGAGCTCATACAAACGGCGGGCATTCTGCTGCGTTTGCCACAGGTGGCCATGGCCACGGGCCAGGTGCTCTTCCAGAGATTCTTCTACTCCAAGAGTTTTGTGCGTCACAACATGGAGACCGTGGCCATGAGCTGCGTCTGCCTAGCCTCCAAGATCGAAGAAGCCCCAAGGCGTATTCGGGACGTAATAAATGTTTTCCACCACATCAAGCAAGTGCGAGCGCAAAAGTGAGTCCCCCAAAAGCTGGGAATAACCTTTAAAATCTTTCAATAATGGTTCCATTTTCAGGGAAATTTCGCCGATGGTACTGGACCCGTACTATACAAGCCTCAAGATGCAGGTGATCAAGGCGGAGCGGCGCGTACTTAAGGAACTGGGCTTCTGTGTTCATGTGAAGCATCCACACAAGCTGATTGTGATGTACCTGCAAGTGCTTCAGTATGAGAAGCACGAAAAGCTGATGCAGCTCTCCTGGAATTTCATGAACGATTCCCTGCGGACCGACGTCTTTATGCGCTACACTCCTGAGGCAATCGCCTGTGCCTGCATCTACTTAAGTGCCCGAAAGCTGAACATCCCGTTGCCCAGCACGCCGCCATGGTTCGGCATCTTCCGCGTCCCGATGGCGGACATCACGGATATCTGTTACCGGGTGATGGAGCTGTACACGAGGCCCAAGCCAGTCGTAGAGAAACTGGAGGCTGCTGTGGACGAGCTGAAGAAACGCTACATGGATGCACGAAATAAGAGCAAGGAGGCAAACACGTCGCCGGCCGTGATCACGGTGGATCGGAACAATGGATCGCACAATGCATGGGGTGGCTTCATCCAGAGGGCCGTGCCACTGCCGCTGCCATCGGAGAAATCACCGGAGAAGGATTCCAGATCGCGGTCCCGCTCAAGAACGCGCACCCACTCGAGAACGCCGCGATCGCGTTCGCCCCGCTCCCGATCGCCGAGTCGAGAGCGCACGAAGAAGTCCCACCGCAGCCACCGATCTTCGCGCTCTCGCACCCCAGCCAAACATAAAAAGAAGTCCTCGCGTCACTACTCCCGGTCACATTCGCGCTCCGTATCGCCGCACAGCAAGCACCGCAAAAGGTAAGTACTCCGTCCTTCAGTAGTTGCCCTGACTGAAAAATATATTTCGAAAATTAAGTGGAAATCCTTTTAGAAAATCCTCCCGAGACCGCTCCGACTACTATTCCAAGAAGGATCGCTCGGGTAACGCTGGCAGCAGCAGCAACAACGTAGGCAACGATGGTGACAAGTATCGCAACTCCGGCAAGCACAGTCGCTACTCCTCATCGTCGCACCGCAGCAGTGGCGGAGGAGGAGGCAGTGGCAGCCATGGTAGCCGCGGTGGCCACAAACACAGAGACGGCGAACGCTCTAGGGACCGAAAACGCTAGACACAGACAAAAACACACCAATTGATTTTGAATTATTGAATATTGTATTTTACAGATTTTAGCACAGGATATAAATATCATAGTACCGATTGTAGTCCTGGGCACTAGTTCGATTTATTAATTTCAACTGTAATTAACTCTCTCGGGTAAACAATAAATGGAACTCCTCAATCAAGCATAGCTGACTAATCAACTTTTACTTTACCTCGTACATATATCACAGCGATCCGATAAAGAAAGAAGTTGCGGGAAATAGAGAGAGAAGAGTGGCGGAAAACTGCGAATTATAATAAATCTTATGCAGTGGCCGGGCCGGCAAACGCATCTTCGTCGGCAAACTATACTTTCAGGTTGAACGTTCTGTTTTAAGGCTTAGATTGTTGTGGAATATGACATCAGTGCAATCTGGGGATGAGACAGCGACACATCGCGGAATTCGTCAGTGAAGGACAGAATGAAGAAGCTAAAGATGGTGGCCATGATCCATTCCGAGATGGTACTAATAACATGGAAGTACCAGCCTCCGTCCGAAGGATACCACTTCCGTGGATTCTGGCCCTTAAAGAGAATGTGTGACATTACGCCTGTGACGGCCAGCAGGATGAAGAGGATCGTACAGAAGACCGACATGCCCAGCCGAAGGTGGGCGTAGAGACGGGTGCCCGACATGGGGAAGATCATGTACGAGATGAGCGCCTGCATCCAGAAATACAAGGTGCCGCATCCGAAGCAGCAGAAGGCGCCAATGAAATGCACAATCCTGACGTTGGTCTCCTGGAAATTGCCCACAAAGCTAATGCCCAGGCAAGAGATTAGTCCACACCACAAGGCCAAGCGGTTGTGTCGCAGCACCGCGGCGTCCAGCTCTGGATGGTGCTCGTAAAGCTGTAGAACCTGTCGATACCGCACATATATGGTGATTCCCACTGCAAAACAATACAATTTAGTTAGCGAATGAGTCATCTATCTGCAGATTGGGTGCGGGGCGGAAGCTGGAAACTCACGGAGCACGCTCCCGATATTTATCAGCTGGCCGAAAACACAGCTTTCCGGTGAGTAAGTGGCTGCATCCGATATGTAGGGAACAGTGGGCACCACATGGCCCTCCAGCACTGCGAAAATGTATCTAAAGAACAAAGAATAATGTTGTATCCATGATCCTGATGCAGTAGAGTCCTTCCTCCGCCACTTACGTTCCGATAAAGGTGACCTGAAATATCAGAAACGCGGCCACTGGCAGCAGGTACACCTGGGACATCTTTATGTGTTATTCTGGAGAGGATCGGTGGCAATAGAGCTTTCTGGCGAGAGGACTGGAGCTCTTGCACCGCAGATAAACAATTTTCAGCTGTTTTTGGTATTGCGCTGCAGGCAACCAAAACAATGTTGCCAGATGGCGGATGTTCTTAGTCCGTTCCAAGACCCAGAGTTCCCGCTAGAATCGGCGGGAAAAAGGCTAAAATTTGTATTTCCATCGGGTTTCCATTGAAATCATATACTAGAAACATGATTTTATATTTTAAAGTTGTACGCAATAGTGCAGTCAGTATTTAAATAGATTTAAAAAGTTTTTGAATTTCACCAGAATTCATAATGCAGGCCAGTAAAGCCATGTGGGTTAGCTTTCCGAGGAAAACACACAAATCATATAGTAGGCTGTGCTTTCGCAAGGGAAGGGAATAATTTCAACCGGCTGGAATTTCCTTAATAAATGAAACATTCAACGTTTGGTTGACATTTGAACGAGACATCTCCTGGTATCCCAGCACGTGCTAGAAAAAAATAAAAAAAAAAAAACTTTTCTTTTTTGCAAAAATCTTGCTTGGAAAAAATGGAAGCTAACGAGTTTATTGAGATCGATGGTTCGTATCTGGAGGGAGGAGGACAGGCGCTTCGCAACGCTCTTAGCCTGAGCTGCATCCTAGGTAAGGCTGTTCGAGTAGTTAAGATCCGGGCCAACCGCCCGAAGCCGGGGCTCTCGCACCAGCATCTGCACGGTGTGAATCTTCTACGGGACATCTCTAATGCGGATGTGGTGGGCAACTCACTGTTCTCCACCTATTTGGAGTTCTCGCCGCGTACCATACGCGGCGATACTTATCACATTGAGACTAGAACTGCGGCCAGCATTACTTTGATCTACCAGATGGCTTTGCCGGTTCTCCTCTTCGCCGGACGCTCGTCCCGTTTGGACGCCACCGGGGGCACCAATGTCTCGTTTGCCCCCCAGGTGGAGTACATGGAGCAGGTGTTGACACCCAATCTGAAGCGCTTTGGCATTCAATGCGAACTCAAAACCCTACACTACGGGTTCTATCCTCGTGGCAATGGACGCTGCCTCTTGGAGATTTTGCCTTTACGTCGCTTGGATCCGGGACAGTTTTTGGAGTTCGGCGAACTGCAGTTGGTAGACGGGTTCGCCTTTTGCGCTGGGCGCTTGCCCAAGAGCATTGCCCTGGATATGCAGCAGACGGCTCAACGCGAGATTCACCGCTTGTGGCCGCACCAGGAGTGCAACATCGAGGTGATTAAGCATACTCCGGATAAGGCTCGCGACAATGGTGCCGGGATCATCATGACTGCTCGCACCTCGGCTGGGTGTATTCTGGGCTCAGCTACTCTTGGTGAGAAGAAGATTGATGGCCATGTTCTCGGCTCTGATGCTTCGTGCCAGCTGGCCGAATATGTGCGCAAGGAGATCTGTGTGGATTCGCACTTGCAGGATCAGCTAATCATCTACATGTCGCTGGCCAGCGGCTGCTCACGGATGCGCACTGGTCCCCTAACGAAGCATACTCGCACTGCCATACATGTGGCCGAGAAGATGACTGGAGTTAAGTTCGAGACTGAAGTAGAGCCTGGCGGCCAAACCCTGGTGACTTGCAACGGCATGGCCCGTGTCAATGGCTTCTTACTATAAGCTAATGTAATCTAGTATTAATGTTTACATTTATTTATAACGAATAAAACGCAGAAAAATGCGAGCCTAGAGGCGCCTGAAAATGGCCAGAAAGTGATCACCTTTATTGCGCACGACCTTGGCGCCCTCCTCACTACTCTGGTAGAGTTTCGGGGTGATGGGGTCAGATTTCTGTGGGTAAAAAAAAATAAAAATCTTGGCCTTCTTGGATAGTCATTTATTTCTTTAGCTCGAACCTCTTCGTCGTCTTTCAGGCGCTCGTACAGGGGATGCTCCTCCATGTGTGACACTATCCATTGGTGTAGATCCTCGACATCCGTCATAGTGTAGACCAAACCCTAAAAAGTAGCCACTTTAGTTTTGCATCATTTAAAAATATTCGGTGGAAAACTCACTCCCTTTTTCAGGACGTAGGCGTACTCCGAGAGCAGAGCTTGGTTGATGATGCGCCACTTGTGTTTGGCCCGCTTGAAATGCGGATCGGGATACAGGAAGAACATCTTCTCCAGCTGGCCCTTGGCGAAGTAGTTTGGCAGATACTTCATGGCATTGGTGCGAAGACAGGCGATGTTCTTGTAGGCGCCGGTGTCTCCGCTCTTGTGCCTCAGTGCCGTAATCCTGTCCATCACATAGTCGGACACTTTCACCCGGATTTCCATGCCAATGGAGAGCTTTTCGGGGAACATTTCGCCCAGGGTAACAAGGAAACCGCCATAGCCGCATCCGATGTCCGCAAAGCTTACTTTCTGGCCTGGCTGGATGCTGGGATACAGCGCACGCCAGTCCACATCCTCCGGCCGTGCAGGACTAGGTAAGAAATGTATAAATAAGAGGGGTTTAATCAGAATTGCGACCACTCACTAGTCGAAACTGTGATCCGCGATGGGATTCGAGTGCGCTCGTTGCCGGTAGAAACGCTTCTGTGGCAAGCCCGTTACTGCCGACGTGGCGGTCAGCCCTTCCGCAGATCCATTGGACTCTGCTTCCATGTCCTGGGCCTCACCGTCTTTGGCCATTAAACTAAACGTTAAAAACAACTCAAAAATGGTAAAGGGGAGCGAAAAGAGTCGAAGGAAAGAGAAACCTAGCACGTTTCCAGAGATGGACTAAGACAACTATCGCATCGTAGTTTTTTTATATTGTTGTTTTTTTTCAATTCGGACAGTGATCTCGTAACTATTAAACTCATTTATAGCGCTAATATATATTTATTTAAGTGCTCCTGATTTTCTGCGATAGTTTGTTGATTGTTTAAAAAGTGCCGCGAAAAGTATCTCAGCGATACAAGTTTAGTTTGTGTAAGTCTGGCAACGCTGAGAGCTTGTAAACAAACTATTTTATAAAAGATAGTAAAAGTTAAGTGAAAGTAAATTCATTTTTGACAACAGATATCAATGAATAAAATGAAAGGGACTGTGCCAAGCTGATGTAAGCTTTGGTAATGTACTTGATTTCATTAATATTAGCTAATATATGCGCCACAAAAAGCTTGAATCAACGTAGCGGCAAGTACGTGCCGCTTAAAGAGATTAATTTATCTGTAACGTGCCATCGGTTTGAGCCATTATCGAGTCCAGGCACCGCTGAAGCGTCATTAGGCGATAATACTTGCTAAGGGAGGTGGACTACCATACGCTTGGATATTGGGCAATGACAAACATGTAAGTTTTGGAGCTCCTTCCATTGCGAGCCGGCTGGAAGAAGAGAGTGAGAATACTCTCCCTCTCCTACTACTGCTATCCTTCTTGCACACTACAGCTGGAATCAAAAGATATAATATCTGATAGATTTATAATATAAATATGTATTAAATTGGCTCTAATTGTTTTGATCTTTCTACAAGTTTTATTACCCGCTAACTAGGACAGGTGTCTGCGAATTAAGAGCACCGCTTGGGTGGAATAACCGCCAAGAAGCGATCTAGTTCCGCCGATTTGTGTGGCAATCACAGCAACAGGTGCAGAGTGCATTGATCTGTAACTCGATGAAGGCTATAAAATATGTACCCAGTTTTTTATTAGATTTTTTTGTTTTTATTTTGCTGGCTATTCACAATTAAAACCGGTAAGGGACCTGGCTGGGAGCGAGGCGTGTCTAACGCGGTGAAGGTAAAAGATATTGCATGGAAGTGAAGTGCGATGGTGGCAAGGTCGCGGCACAACTCACTCAAACACAAGTATATTATTTGGCCAGGTAGGAGAGACACTTGTGGGTAAGATAATAGCTCTTAAAGGGTTACATGATCGTGACAAATGCAGCCTGTCCTAAACCGCTTTTAATCTCTATGTATTGCAAGTTGAGGCCTCCGCTAAGGTATTCCAATATACTTGTAGTATCCCAAAAGATAAGGATTATGAATATGCATTTTATTTTAAAGCAAGAAATACAGCAATAATAACCACAAGTATGTCCTATTATCGGGTTCTATTATCTTGACCGGCACTATAGTTTCCGATTCGATTGGGGCTTGGAGCCTCGTTCGGTTGAGGTGGCAGACCATACGCGGTTTGCAGTTCACGCGCGATAGACGTGCCCGCTCTCTCACTCCCCACCTCACCTCGCCCTCGCAACTCGTGCCTCTCTCGCGGCATCCAGGCATCCAGCATCCAGACCTGTTGCACGCATCCGTTGCTCTCTCTCTCTCGCATCCTTTCCATTGCATTCCAGGCATTTTTTGTTATTGTTCTTATTTATTTGTTGGTGAGTGAAGGCTGAAGAACGTAGAAAGGAATTTCCTCCTAAAAAACGCTTAAACGTTTAGGAATTCGGAAATTCCACATCCATCGAGTGACTCAATCGTAAAGAATAAAGAAACGTTATTTAAGCTCGGGATATTCAGTAAAAATAAGTGATAACGAGTTTAAATAAATTGATTGATTATTATTTGCGCGGCCAAGTAACTAAATTCTAATTTTTTAGTTGGCAATCCTGCTATCGGGGAGCTCTACACTTGGTCAAGACCCAGACTGCCTGCATTTCTCAAATACTCGAGCTTAAACCAAGGTGAGTCCTTCAATACTCAAAGGATTATATTTCTACCATAATCTTTTCCTAAATCTTTCTTCCCAATAGACTAATACTCAACGCACAGTCTCTGCAAAATCGTACAATTAAAACCATGGGATCCATCAACTGCAAGGAGTACAAGACCACGGGAAGTACGCCGAAAAAAACCCAATCGCAAGGTAGTGTTTCATCAACTGGGACTAATATGGGCCCCAATCCTATCCAGACTGTAATTAAAAAACGATAGATTGACCATGTCGTAGATGGTTTGATAGACGGGTCGGTCGGGTTTGGGTCGTGTTCCTTTTACCGATCAAACAAGGCCGTTCGGATACAAACTGTGATTAGGGGAGTGGGAATGACCTGCTAGTCTCGCCGGAATGAGCCCCAAATAGAGATAGCGTCAAAGAGAATGTGAGATGGAGACGGCGGCGGAGGCACTGGCAGCACCGGCGGCGGGAGAACCAAGTCATTGCTGAGTCACTGCCATCGGAGAGATTAGCTAAACAGAAAAATTGTTTACGATTATCGAGTTGGTTTTAATTGCCTTATACATCGGTTCTTATTACATTCTCAAAGCTTTTCCCGATAGAGGGAACATAAGGCTTGCCTTCCCCTATAGCTGGGCTCCACCGTATCTATCGGCTTTGCCTTTTTATGTTTTTTGCATGGCCCCCCTTAGGGCGTGCCGTCATTTCCAGTGCCAGCTTAGTTCGCAGAAATCGTCGGTTAGGAATTTATTCGCTGACCAGCTGCCGGCCTCTAAACGTCACAAAATAGTCAAAAATAAAACCCCGCAAGTACCAGTTTGCCAATTTCCAAGTGAAAATAAAATTGGCTTTTATTTTCCGGCGTATAATGAATTTTTTTGCGTGTGCCACAATACTTGTTTCTTGTTAAAACTCGTTTCGTTTGCGGTGAGTGTTCTCATGCAATTGTTATTATTCTCATTATTTTGGTTTTGGTTTTCGGTTTTTGGTTTTTTCTTCTTGAGTCATTTTTGACTTGAGCAAGGCCAACCGGTTTGTTTTTATTTCTTGAACGCTCCGAGTTCGTGTGTAGAAACCCAAATCCGAAAAGTAACATGGCGAATCATTGCTAATTAAACAAGAAATTTGTCGCAATTATAAACAACGCTAAAGAACGTAATTCGAGATACGTATTTATGTTGGCTTCAATTTTAAACAAATCTAAGTACAAATCGTTTGAGGTACTCCACCCTTCTCAGTGGGCCAAATTTCATCAACAATTTGATACATCCTGGAAGAGAATGAATCTAGAAATCTTTTAAGGTATTCCGATCAAGAATCGGGTTAATATTGGCCAAGATATAGCCTCTCCAAGGGGTCACTTTTTCATACACCAAGATTTCTACGATTTTTCAAGGGGATCCATAAGCAAAATTTGAAAAAAATCGAAAAAATATTTTGTGCCAGGATTTGAAATTAATCCAAGATTCAAAATCTATACTTTGTTTAAAAATCGGATGAAAACTGCCAAAGATATGGCCTTTGGAAGAGGCGAAAAGTGATTTTTTTCGATTTTCACATTTTTCAAGGGGATCCATCAGAAAAATTTGAAAAAAATCGAAAAAATATTTTGTGCCAGGATTTTAATGCAGATTTATAGGGAATTGATTCAAGATTCGAAATCTATACTTTGTTTAAAAATCGGATGAAAACTTCCAAAGATATGGCCTTCGAAATGGGCGAAAAGTGATTTTTCTCGATTTTCAGATTTTTCAAGGGGATCCATCAGAAAAATATGAAAAAAAAATCGAAAAAATATTTTGTGCCAGGATTTTGATGCAGATCGATAGGGAATTGATCAAAGATTCCAAATCTATACTTTGTTCACAAATCGGATGAAAACTGCCAAAGATATGGCCTTCGAAATGGGCGAAAAGTGATTTTTCTCGATTTTCAGATTTTTCAAGGGGATCCATCAGAAAAATTTGAAAAAAATCGAAAAAATATTTTGTGGCAGGATTTTGATGCAGATCGATAGGGAATTGATCAAAGATTCCAAATCTATACTTTGTTCAAAGATCGGATGAAAATTGCCAAAGATATGGCCTTTGGAAGAGGCGAAAAGTGAATTTTCTTGATTTTCTGATCCAGAAATTTCTTTTCAAATATGAATATATGTAAATATTCTATCATGACTTTCTAATATTTCTAGTATACTGTAAATATTTAAATTGTAAAATCCATTTCCATAACCTCCAGTCATTGGGGAATGATCAATAATGGGGTCCCTTATCAGAGAAATATAAAATATATCTCAGTTCGAACAAGGAAGTGCAAGTCACAAGCGCAAGCGATAGTGATTCCATATCTTGGCCATATCAGAAACCAGATGAAACACAAGTTAACAGGTGTGTTCCACTTGTCTGATTTGTTTTTCCAATACTCTTCCATTACTCGCTATTTTTCCCGATGACGTAGCAGCGGAGAGTTGGGTATCAGATATCAGGTATCAACTTTGACATTGAAACAGGTTCCCCAGATGACTATTGATTATTGATGGATGAGTCAATCGGTGCGGTCGCTAAGATCCGCTTTGTTGTGGTCAGGTTGCTCAGGTGCTGTTGTTATTCCGGTTAATTAGCCAGGTGTCTACCCTTCTGCCTTTTCTTCGCTGTAATGGATAGTTTCGATTACACTTCTGAGCACTAAACAGCTCTTAAATAAGAAAAACTAGCAAATTGATCAGTTATACTTTTATTTGATCAGAGGTATTAGTGTATAAAAAAAATAAGAAACTTACTTAATAAGTCTAGGTCTTTTTAAATTTATTTTTGGCTGCCACGAGCTCCAAACGGGTAATGGCATCGTCCAGGAAACGTCGCTGCTCCTGCAATTGTGGCAGCAACTCCTCGGCACTTAAAGGTTGCTTAGCTGAGGAGGAAGTTTTAGCCACAATTCCAGATCCGGCGGACTTTTCCGACTCGGCCCAACGGCTCCGTAAGCTAGCCACACCCACCGAAGGCCGCAGCATGTCCAGAACACGTTTGATTATCGAAGGATTACCAGTTTCCTGGTGCTGCTGATCCTGCTGAGGATTACTATGTTGATGCTGATGCTGATGCTGGTGCTGGTGGTCGCTGGCCACGTTTCCCTGGGGAAACTCGGGCATGGTCAGCAGTGGTCCCCAGAGAAAGGAGCCCAAACCGGGAGATGGAGCAGCCGGAGCAGGAGCCGGCGAGTGCTCCGCCTCCAGTTGCTTGCTCTGCGAGGTGAAACGTCCGTCCAGCAGCTCCAGCTGGCGCTTCAAATCGTCCAGCTTGTGCTGAAGATTCTCAAAATCCGCTGTTAGGTTTATGGCCAGTCTCGGACTGCTACCAGCCATCTGCAGGTTATCGATTTGGAAGATCAGCTGGTGTTCCCTTAATTGGAGTTCATCCAGCAGGAGTTTAGTCTCCGGTCGAGGCGGTTGCTCCACATAGAGACGAGCCATTTCCGCTTGCAAAAGTTGCAGCTGCAAACGCAGCTCAGCGAGTTTTTCGCTGGCATCTCCTGCTGCCAGGATAAGGAACAATCCCAGCAAGACTTCCAGACACGAACGCGACATTTTTAGAACTAATTTCGGTTTCTACCTAAGCAGGCCGATGACTTTCCCTCCGTAAAAAGAAAAAAATACAAAAAGAAAACCAACACACAATATAGAAAAAATAGGAGAAAAACTGGAAATTGGAAAATTTTTATGTGCTACCCATTTACATTTTACATTTTGAATCTAATTTTTTGTATCTCTCGCTCTTTTCGGTCTTCACTTTCCCCTCCAACAAAAAAAACCGAACACAAACACCAGGTGGTACCGCCGGTTCTTACCAATCCAAGTGCAACAACCAATCCTCCACGATGTCTGTCGAGTCGTCTGTCCAGTCCTCTGCGCCCGTTGCCGACGAGTACACGGATCCCGTAGCGGTGGAGTGCAAAATCACGGACATGAAGGACAACGAGATGCGGCAGGTGGACTTTGACGAGGATACCCGCGTCCTGCTGGTCAAGCAAAACGGTCGCCTGCAGGCTGTGGGTGCCAAGTGCACCCACTATGGAGCTCCCTTGAATACGGGGGCCCTGGGATTGGGTCGGGTTCGGTGTCCCTGGCACGGAGCCTGTTTCAATCTGGCAACCGGCGATATCGAGGACTTCCCCGGCCTGGATTCCCTGCCCTGCTATCGCGTGGAACTGGGCGACGAGGGTCAGGTGATGTTGCGCGCCAAGAAGTCGGATTTGACTCAGAACAAGCGACTGAAGAATATGGTACGTCGCAAAACCGGAGACGAAAGGGTATTCATCGTGGTCGGAGGAGGTCCGTCCGGAGCTGTGGCCGTGGAAACCATCCGTCAGGAGGGCTTCACCGGACGATTGATCTTCGTCTGCCGGGAGGACTATTTGCCCTACGATCGTGTCAAGATCTCCAAGGCCATGATGCTGGACATCGATCAGCTGCGCTTCAGGGACGATCAGTTCTACAAGGATCACGACATCGAAGTCTGGCTGGGAGTGGCCGCCGAAAAGTTGGACACGGCTCAAAAGGAGCTCCACTGCAGCAATGGCTATGTGGTGAAGTATGACAAGATCTACTTGGCTACCGGCTGCTCAGCCAACCGTCCAGACATTCCGGGCGTGGACCTGGAGAACGTGGTCACCATACGCGAGTTGGCCGACTCCAAGGCGGTCAATGCGACGGTCAATTCCGAGACTCGTGTGGTTTGCCTAGGATCAAGCTTCATATCGTTGGAGGCGGCCGCCGGCCTGGTCTCCAAGGCAGCCAGTGTCACAGTGGTGGCTCGCAAGGAGGTGCCTTTCCAGGCGGCCTTTGGCATGGAGATTGGGCAGCGAGTACTCAAGCTGTATGAGGAGAACAAAGTGGATATGCGCATGGAGAGCGGCATCAACGAGATCATCGGCGACGAGTCGGGCAAGGTAACCGAAGTCGAACTTTTGGATGGAACTCGGCTGCCCTGTGACCTGCTGATCCTCGGTACTGGATCAAAGCTCAACACCAAGTTCCTGGCCAAGTCTGGTGTAAAGGTGAACAAGAACGGCTCGGTGGACGTCACCGACTTCCTCGAGTCAAATGTCCCGGACGTCTATGTGGGCGGCGACATAGCCAATGCCCACATCTTTGGTCTGGCCCATGACCGCGTCAATATCGGCCATTACCAGCTGGCTCAATATCACGGCAGGGTGGCGGCCATCAATATGTGCGGCGGTGTCAAGAAACTGGAGGCTGTTCCCTTCTTCTTCACGATGATCTTTGGCAAGGGCATCCGGTATGCCGGCCATGGATCCTACAAACAAGTCATCGTCGACGGCAGCATGGACGACCTGAAGTTCGTGGCATATTATGTTAACGATGCGGATACCGTCACGGCGGTGGTCTCCTGCGGTCGCGATCCGATTGTGTCCCAATTCGCCGAGTTTACCTCGCAGGGCAGGTGCTTGGGACTTAGCCAGATTGCCGATCCCGCCACTCGTGAAGATTGGACCAAGAAGCTTGGCGAGCCACGGCCCACAGCCCTTTAGGTTATTATCCTTAAGATTTGTTGTTATTATACATACATACATATATATTTTCATGCAATCGTTGAGTATTCAGTATACATATATATATAGATATATTTATGCAAATGTTTACATTAAATTTACATTGTAATTGGTGGGAGTTTGCATGCCAGCCTGTCGCTCTTGCCAATTCTGGCCACCTTGCCAATTGGTATTCTATATTTTTTCAATTAAATTGAATTTGTATATTAATTACATTGTTTTTAATTATTTTCAAATAATATTTTTGATGATTTATCGACGAAGGCAGAGGCTTTCATTTTATTTGGTGTCAGCCTTGTCTTGCCTTGCCTTGCCTCAAGTGTCAACCTGGAAAGTATTCCCATTTGCCAGAATTCAGTTCTCCTATAGCCCCCTAACGCGCCTGATGTTTTACGCACCTAATCCGTCCAAATCGAAATTCCAAATTGAACGTATTGTGCCTGCGGCAAAAACAATAGACCAGGAAGTATCGACATGGCTAGCCCGGGTCGTGATCCGCAACGTTCGCTCCAGGCCTGGCGCCTGCTCAACGACAGCTTCCGCATGTTTACAATGAAGCTGGGCAAGAATCAACATTTGGTAAGGATGGAAGTTTAATATGGGAGTACGTATACTGACTCGAGTCGATGGCAGGTTCCCATAGCGGGACGCCAGTCCCTTAGCCTGCAGGAGCGACAGGATCTGAGCGATGCCATGGGCCAGTGCGTGACCAATGTGTCCGGTGTCCTGCATAGTTTGCGCGCCAGTCACCTGCGCCTGGATGTCAACCGACTGCTTCTAATCGTGGAGCAGTCCCAGTTGGACGGTGAGCTACAAGGTAGGCAGGCCCAGCTCTGGCGGACGCAGTGCGAGCTGCGCGCCAAGCGGTTCGAGCTAATCCATCAGATGCACGCCTCGGCCCAGATGACCGAACGCTTGGAGGAAGCCAGACACACCACCAAGTTGCTGGAGGAGCGCCATCGCAAGCTGGATGTTCTGGTTGGTATCGAGTCATGTAAAAGTTCAAGCCTTGCAGTGGCCGTTCCCTCTCTACTTCTAGGCTGTAGACAAAAGTGAGCTTTATAAATCGCGTTCCATGATGCTCCGTTCGCGGATGTTTGATCTCACCCAGGAGCTGATCAACACCAAGATGCGCATCAATAGTTTCGAGCACGCCAAAGCTCAGTTGAAAAGGTAAGTCTAAGGGGATCCTAGCCTCTCAGATATCTCAAACATCTACTGATCCCCGCAGGCGCATCTTGGAGTTGCAGCTGCGTCGTATCCAGCGGCGTCGGAAGCTGTGCGAGCAGGTGCAGCTGCTACGACTAGTCAAGGATCAGTGGCAGCTTTTAATGCCTCCGACGCTGATGCGTGTGTGGAAACTCATGCGCGGTTTGTGGGACTGTGTGGGCAGTCTGGGTCTGGCCTGCCACTCACCCTATAAGATTCAGAGCTCAGCAAGCGCCCTCAATCTATTTGTGGCGTGTTTTTAGAATTTGTTTATAAATGTATTTGAACTTTTGTTGTTATATTTTTTAACGGTCGTTTAGTGTGGCCATAAAGCAGCACAATAAACGTATATTGTATATCCAGTATTTTTTGGTTTCGATTGCTATCGATATTTAAGTGTGTCCATCCCTAGCAAGTTTAGTGTTGCCAATCGCGAACAACAAAGTACTACAAACAAATATATATTTTCGACATCCCTATTTTCCGATTTCACACACACACACACGACATAAAACACACGCCAGCACATAACGCCGCAAAAACGCCCATAAAATTTGCAGTTAACATTGGCCCAAAGGCGTTAATTTTGGCCAAATAGAGCGCTGAGCCTTCCGGGTGAGAGGAGACGACATTCCAACCGAGCAGAGAAGCATCAGAGCAACGGCAGCAGCAAGAAGCAGCAGCAGCAACGGATAGCGCAAGGAGAAGAAGAAGAAGAGGAAGCAGGGGAGGAAGCCGATTCAGAGTTTATCAATTATGAATTTCCTGGGCTTTGGCCAGTCAGCGGACATTGAAATCGTGTTCGATGGCGCCGAGCACAAGACAGCCGAGGTCAAAGGGGAGGACGGCAAGATGGAGAAGATGCTGCTATTCTACGACGGAGAAACGGTTTCGGGCAAGGTTCGTTTGTGCTTTGCTTTGCTTAAATTTAATCACTAATTGTGTTCGAGAGGGGGAGTTTCCCGCAGCCCGTGACGGTTTATCACTCGCTAATCATTGCCCTTTTTCTCCGCGTTTATCTAGGTGAATGTCACGCTCAAGAAACCGGGCAGCAAGCTGGAACATCAGGGCATCAAGATCGAGTTCATTGGACAAATAGAGCTGCTCTACGATCGAGGCAATCACCATGAGTTCAAGTGCTTGGCAAAGGCCCTGGCCAGGCCCGGCGATCTCATCCAGAACAACAGCTATCCGTTTGATTTCGCCAAGGTTGAGAAGCAGTTCGAGGTGTATGCGGGTAGCAACGTTAGACTGCGGTACTTCCTGCGTGCCACCATTGTGCGGCGGATCAGCGACATCACCCGGGAGGTGGACATCGCCGTCCACACCCTCTGCAGCTATCCGGAGATGAACAATCCCATCAAAATGGAAGTGGGCATTGAGGATTGCCTGCACATCGAATTCGAGTACAACAAGAGCAAGTATCACTTAAGGGACACGATCATCGGCAAGATCTACTTTCTGCTGGTACGCATCAAGATCAAGCACATGGAGATAGCAATTATTAAGCGGGAGAGCACTGGCACCGGTCCGACGATGTTCAACGAGAACGAAACGATTGCCAAGTACGAGATTATGGATGGAGCCCCCGTTAAAGGCGAGAGTATACCCATTCGGGTATTCCTAGCCGGTTACAATCTCACGCCCACTATGCGGGACATTAGCAAGAAGTTCTCGGTCAAGTATTTCCTCAATTTGGTCCTCATGGACACCGAGGACAGGCGCTACTTCAAGCAGCAGGAGATTACGCTGTGGCGGAAGGCGGATATACCGCGCTACCACGTAGCCCAGCAGCAACAGAACCAACATCAACAGCATCAGCACGTCCCGCTGCATGCCCCACCCCATTTGGTGAGCGGGCCGGCAGCGCCCACGGTTGCTCACTCTCTGATTAGCACCAGCACGGATAGCGGAGAGGCGAATGCCGTTCCGGCAGCGGGCACTGTCGGATCCGAGTCCAAAATGGGCCTCTTCACCCGGGAGAGCCCCAATCAGGAGTTCAGCCAACAGCAGCTGGACTCGCCGCCGCTGACGCCCAGCGAAGAGCCGACGTCAGCGGTGGGAACAGCTCCAGAATCATCAGCGGCGACATCGGGCCCAGAGCCGCCCGCACCTGAGCGTGGCATGGGCGATGGTGCCGCAGCGGCCACCACAAGTGCCTCGCCAGTTGCCATGCTATCCAGCTCGCCGCCGCCTTTGCTGCCCGCTTCGCCGCTCACCCGATCCCAGGGCGGCGACTCCAATGAGCCGCAGGACGATGAGTCTGGAGATGCGGCCACGAAAAAGACCAGCCCCACGCCGCAGGCCGCCGATTGAGTGACAGTGACGGGTAGCTGGGAAGTATTGCCGCAATAGCAGGCGGACAGGCGATCAGGCGGAACTATTACGCATATATTCGTATACAGCAGGAGCAGCAGCAGCAACAACAAAATATGCATATATCTATTTTTTTAAAGTTAATTTAAAATTGTTACAAAATCTTTTATTGAGGTTATGCGCATCATTTACCAAAAGCAAAAGCAAAAGCAAACAAAAAACAAAACGCAAATGATAGTAACGAAAACGAAACGAAACCTAGGACAAATGTGACAGGAGGCGATGTCGTCGTAGCTATATGAGATATAAATTTCCATTGGTATTATTGCAAACAAATTGAAAAAAAAAAAAACAAACAAACAAAACCGAGATCCCTTACCCCAATCCATTCTCCCCCCAAAAAACAAAAACGCAAAGAAACTAGTTAACTCCCCTAGTGTTTCGATGATCATTCCCTAATCCTTGCGGGGCGTTTGGAAAATCAGATTTTTCAATTTATAAAGTGTTGAAATTGCTTTCTAAAAGTAAGAGTAAGAGAACAGAAACCCTAAAATCAAAGTTTTCATTAAAAAAAAAAAACTAAAGAAACCGAAACTCCAATACAAACATAACAGCAATAACAAACAAAACATTAAATAATAAAGTTTTAGTCTATAAAGTTCTAACGAATCGATGCTGGGAAGTGGCTAGTTCTGGCTAGAGTGTTCTGGAGGCGCGGAACGATTATAGAAGCGACAAAAAATGTTACATGCCTTGCATATGTACATAACACAGTTCATATACATAATATACACGAAATATATAAATATATATATACACATAGAACCGCAATTAAACGAATAAAGCGATGCGAGCAAGCGCTAAACACCCAAAATCGACAGAGACAGAAATACAATGGTTGGGAGAAGTTTTCCAAAATACTTTCCCGGCTGTAGCGGCATATTGGCTGGAATTGGGCGAAACCTGGTGCCACAGTTGGACTTTTATATAACGAAAGTATAGGTAATACATATCAAGTTCTTCTGCCGAAACTGGCAACATTCTGGAGAGTTTCTCTCCCCAGTGAGGCGGAGTCGTTATATAATCTCCATAAAATCTAACTTTATTTTAAATTTAATGCGGGTTAACAAGGGTCGTATTGTGGAACAGTAGTTAGTCCCAGGCCTCCTTGATTTTCAGCTGGTTAAGGCGCTCCTCAATGGTAACATGAGGCTTCATTTTGCGCAGAGTTTGCTCAGTCGTCCACTTGGCCACCAGTTTTTCGCGTTTCTGCAGTTCCTTGGCATGACCCGATGATTGTTCCTACAAGAGAGCAATGCTATAGCCTGTAACTTTTGATCCTTAATAGAAACCAGTTAACATACCAGTGTCAGGTAGGGATTCCGGAGCAGCAGCATCACCTGCTCCTGTCGCTCGTATTCCCGGGTCAGTGTATCCATGGCCTTTTTACTCACGGGCTTCACGAGGCGCCGCTTTCCACGGAAGATGTGTCCCGGCACGGTCTTCTTGAAGAAGTTAATCAGCGTCAGTTGCATTTTTGAATGCTTAATTCATAAAAATACAATAACAATGGCGCACGTTAATTTCGGTTGCACAAGTTGGAGCAGCTGATTTTGATTATCGATTTCAATAATCGAAACTATCGTTAAAATAAATTTAAGAGATATTGATTAATTAGTTAAATTAATTACTGTATTACCTAATATTGCAGAAAGCGACTTTGTTGTTTATTTAATTGTTTCCGTCCAAAAAAAGTTTAACTGAAAATCTTCCAATTAGAAAGTATCGATTAGGTGCATCGCTAACGTTTTCGATAATCACAACAAAGGACAATCGGCTAAAACCAACCGGCTAGTTACAGCATTAAAAGAAGAATAATTAAATCATAGCCATATAATATCTTGCTGCCAGATATGGATAACTAGTCGTTCCTGTATAAAGTCTGATAAGAAAAATATGAACTTTGCACGCCTGCGCTTTGAGCACATGCTCCTAAAGAGCCTTCGGGCGCCTTCAAAACAGACTCAGTGGTGGAGCCAACGCAGGCGATGGATGGCCTCCACAGCTCCTTCGCCAGCAACGTCGGCGAATGCGGAATCGTCAGCAATGCCTGCAGTTAAGAAACCATTGCCTCGGGTCAAGCCTCTGGCTGAGGAGCGCTTGGAAACGGTCCTGTCGCCCATCCGAACCCGTCTCATCAGGAAAAAACGTTTGGCCATTGACGAACTATCCGCCCTGGGTTTCCTCAATACGCGGGGCTATACCACCGCCGAGGAGTACAACTTGGAGGACCTGCAAATAGCTCTCCGCCAACAGAACCTGTACGAGACCAAGCGGTTCTTCTCCACCGACAACCTGGACGTCGACCAGAACGTTCTGTTTGTAGCCGCCAAGTATCCAACGGGTCAGCAGCCTCGTGAGATCTTCTTTTTTCGCGAGGGCTCCGTTGTCTTTTGGAACTGCAGCGACATCGAAACGAATAACGTGCTCAGCTTCCTTCGATCCTTTGAGCGCGAATCCTATGTGAATGCCTTGGTACATGGGGAGAGCGAGGTGATGCCGTACACCTACATTCCATCCACAGCAGTGGATGTGGAGGGCG
Source organism: Drosophila vallismaia (assembly GCA_035047325.1). NCBI lineage: Eukaryota > Metazoa > Arthropoda > Insecta > Diptera > Drosophilidae > Drosophila > Drosophila vallismaia. Next base: position 3,489,444 of record JAWNPU010000025.1, on the reverse strand, counting down.
ATCTGGTGGCGGAGAGCAGCGATTTCAACGTCGCCTCGAGGGCGTTCTTCCAGAATGGGAAATTCTTTGTGACCGCGGACACGGATAGTTTCCTGTACAAGTACACCTTTTCCAATGCCATGGCCCAGTCCATCAAGTTGGGCATATGGGAGGCCACCTTGGATCGTTATATTGCTTCCATTGAACATCTCACAGAAGACTTGAAACGCGGTCGCCGCCTCAAAATCTCCCGCGCAGCCATGCTCCGGAAAACTGGCGAACTCTTCGCTCTGCGGCATGTCATCAATCTGTCCTCGGATCTGCTGGATGCTCCGGACTTCTATTGGGACCGCGAAGAGCTGGAGGCCTTGTATCTACAGGTGTGCTCCTACTTCAGCATCACGCGTCGCACCAAGGTGATGAACGAGAAGATCAACCATTGCGTGGAACTAGCTGAGCTGGTGTCCCACAATTTGAATGATGCCCATCACATCCGCCTGGAGTGGATGATTATTATCCTGATCATGGTGGAGGTGGGCTTTGAGGTGCTACACTTTGCCAAAAATGGAGGGGATTCGCATTCGCTGGAGGTCCTGCCACTCTCGAACCAAGCGACTTTAACGCAGAAATAGCTTAAGCCGGACTTTTTGTACTATATAAACCGAAATATAGATTCGTTAAACCTATTCCTAGTTGTAATATAAGGATTAGTAAAAAGGAAAAGTAATAATCTTAGATGTTAAAAGCTGGTTTCCCATCCCACAGTTTTCACCGTATGTTGCCCCTGAAGATCAGCACCTTTTTCATGACTCTTTCACGGCAGCTTGGCCGGGCCGGCGCATTGTTTACCCTTTTGTGTGTCGCTTTCGGTGTGTAAAACCATTTTTAATTGCTTTGCTGGTTACTCGGCTTGCCCCACTGTCACTTTTCTTTCGGCTGACATTGTAAAAGTTGTTTGGCTGGGCTTTGTTTTCACCTGGTCGGCGACAGCAATCGATGGACCGACCGGCCGTTCGCACCGATGGGAAGCTACGCAGCCGAAGATCAGCCACCGTTTTGATTTGGCAATGCAGGCTCGGTGGCTGCCGCGAAGTGGCTCAAAAATGGGTCACGGCGCAGCAGCAACACCAAGAGCAGCAACTTCAACAGCAGATGCAGCAGCAACATCAACAAAAGCTGCATCTTGCAGACCGCCCACTCATGGATCCACACGGAAAATACTTCGAAAAGGTAAAATTTTATTTACAAAATTTATTTAAAAAACATGGCTCAACCCTAGTTGCAAAAATAATCCATTAAATTCCCTGCATGCGTTGCAAATTTATTGTTGCAACAATCTTTATTGGTTCACTTGCAATATCATAAATATTCAATAGGTTTTACGGTATTTTACTTTATTTTTCTCACTGTACCTGACACTTACAACAACTTAGAGTACTTCAAGCTGCAAAATATTTCAGTTACTGTTTTTTTACCCATTAAATACAGAGAATTTAGGGCTTTGAATATTACAAAAAAGAACTCATACTTTGTAATTGTAAAAAATTGTCTAGTAACTTCAATTTAAAAGCTGTTGCATATTGTGTCAGCCTTTTTTTGCATTATACTCATTAAATAAATTGTTTCTAAACAAAAAATAAATATGGTTTCGAGGTTGATAACGAAACAAAAACTTTAAAAATGCTTCAACCCTCTCCCACTTTTGAACAATTCTGAATGTAAAAAAGATATTCTATGAAATACATTCATTATATGGAAGCTGAAGGCGTTTTAATGAGCATTTTAATTGCTTATGCGATAATTTGAATTTGTTAAGAACAAAAAAAAGTATATTTCTGAATGCTGACAAACTCCTAATTACCCGAAAGTAATATTCAGATTTTAGTCATAAGTTTCATTAGTGCTGGGTATCCACAGGTGCTTACCTGAGCTCACCTGTCCCCACAGAAATTTGTGTTGCTGAGCTGCCGCTTTTGCTTTTGACACATTTTCATCGCCCCCAACGCTGGTCGTTGGTTTACACTGTAGAAAATGGGTGAAAGTAGCTTAGAAACTCCATCAAAGCCCTCAAAGCTGTGTATTTATTCAAGTATTATAGCTCGATTCTCAGACTCCCCTTCTAAATCGTCATAAGAAGTCACTTCAACTCCCAACTTATTTCTCTCAGTGCGTGCGTAGTTTCAGTCGCGACGGCGCAGTCTCAGCGGAGTCTCTCTTGGCGGCTTTTGGGCCCGGCTTGGATTTTGATCGATCAGTTGCTGGCTTTGCGCGGCAGCGAGCGGTTTGCACATTGCGATTGTTGATTTTTTATAAAGTTTGTAGTTGGGTTTTTTTTTTCTGTTTTCCGGTTCGAGTTTTTAAAGTTGCGCATGCGCCTCTTTTGAATCGTGGTTTTCAGTTTTTGGCCAAGACCAGCGCTGTTTTTTGTCGTGCTTTGACTGTGAGTGTGTTTTGAAAGTGAAACTGACCAAGCGTAGTCTCCGACAAAGACCGAAATGCAAATGGAAAACTTCTGAGTGCATTATAATTAAAACAATATCAATTTTTGTGACTTCAGCCATTGTCTCTTCGATTTTATGGGCCATGAAAAGTGGAGCGCAAGTTCAAAAGTTCGCAACGATCTGTGGCAGATTCCCAGACCCGTTGTTGCCATTGTTGCAATGCCTTTTATGGACGAACTTGATGAAAGAGGCTCTGCACTTGAAGAAAAATCATTAAAAAAGACATTATCGAATGGAAACCTCGAGACTGGACACCCATTGCATGCCAATTTCGAAATTGAAATAAACTTTAATGGCTTTCAGGCCAAAATAGCGAAAACCCTAAAAGTCTAATGAATATTTTCATAGAGTTTATAAAAACCATAAAACTTAATTAAAAATATAACTATCATGGATCCCAAATTGATGTGAGAAATTTCGGTCTTTTTATGACAATGCATCCAAGATTGAGTGGCATGAGAAATGGATTATCCAGATATCTCTGGGAGATCTATATTTTTATATTTAGAGACGCGTATTAGCAGGGCTTTGTGAAGTGTCGCCACGAACCTCTTCTCCCCTGAAGTTGCATAATGTAGAGGAGGGGCAGACCCTGCCATCAGGTCCACCTGCTTCTTGGCCAGGTCCAGCGGAGCATCTTCATGATCGTTTCATCAACATCGCGTGTGCCACAAACTGAAGATCAAAACTGGAGCAAATTAACCGAGATTAAGCCCACAATTAGGTGCCCAATGTGAAAGTTAAGGCAGATCCAAGAGCCAACTAAAAACCTGTTGCTTCTTTATTTTTGTTTCTTCTGTTTTTTGTTTTTTTGTTTTTTTGTTTTCTGTTCAACGTGCTCGTGTTGTGGCTTTTTATTTACTTTTTTCTTGGCTCATCTGCAGTCTTGGTAAAGTTTTTACTCACTAAATATAAGAAATAAAATGAAAGAACATCCGGATAAAAGCAATAATTTTGAATAGAAAACTCTATATCCCGTAGCCTGGAGTGGGAGTTTTCTTAGACTGAAATCGAAGAGAAATCAAAGGGGTTTTCGGCCAGGCCATAATAACACGCTTCACTGACCTATGCCAAGGCCCCAATCCAGCTGGCTTGGCCAGCAATTTGCGGCACTAAATCGTATCTCTTTTTGTTTAGTTTTCATTTCTTGTTTTAACTTTTGAACTCGACCAACTCTCGCCAGCTTCAGACCAAGTTCAAGTTAGCCAAGTATCGTTTTTTTTTCGCCTTGTTGCTGGTTGGTTTTGCCGGAAACAACACTTTAGAGCTGATCTCCAGACCTAGACTTGTGGTTCACCAAAGCTTTCATTAAAATCATCATCATCATCATTTTTATCTCGATCCCATTAGTAGTGCTATCAGCGATGAAAACTGTTTAAACTGTTTGAAGTTTTGAGAGACATTTCATTTGGATTTATCATTTATTATAAATCATTTGATTGCTTTCTTCTGTCACTTTATTTCCGTGTAAGATCTTGTGAATTAGGCCCCCGACTTGGCTCGGAATGAGTTGCCAGTTTCTGACATTTGTCTATAAGCTCTGAAAAAGTCATTCTTCCCATACATACGAATACGAATACGAATATTGTATGAAGTACATTCAGAGGCCATGACTAATGACTATTTCCATTTAGTTTCAGCCAAAAGCCAGAGTTTAGACACTGAAGTAACCTATAAAGGTGGTCCAATTATAACCTATCCTAACCCGTTTGGAATTAGGAAGTGGTTTTAGTTTTTTATTCTCTTGGTTATTCACAAAGCGATGGTTTTAAAGTTCTACTTAGCTTCGTTTTCAAGTCAGCTAGCCAGCTTGTCAGATTTTATTGGAATTTTTCTGTGTTTCCATTGCAGATTCGTTTCGGTTATGACTTTACTGGCTATTTGCATTTTCGTTTAGCATTGAACCAACTGCTCCACTTGACACACATATTGACCAGCTTTATCTCTGTGACTGTGATTGTGTCTGTATTTTGTATCTTGTATCTCGGATCTCGGATCTGTTGGCCAAGTCAGAGTGAGGTAGAGGGAAAGACACATGGGTGGACCCGGAGCTCTAGGCAAGGTCCATTGCCAAACACTTGCACGCCACCAATTTTGTTGGCCCGTCCGTCATCTCATTTATTGGCCATATTTTCGTGGCTATTGGCCTGGCCGGGCCACAATGGAATCACTTTCACTTTGCACACCTAGAGGGCCACCCTGGAGCCACTCCCGCTACCGCTACCGCTTCCACTCCAGCTCCCTTTCCCTCCCTCCCTATCAGCCAAAAAACTTGCGTAAAGTTTCGTGCTGTTTTTTAAATAAAAAATATGCGTTGACAAAAAAACAGAAAAAAACCCCATAATGGTAATAACAATAAATGTGTGATGAGGCGAATGGAGGCAGAGAGTGGAGTGTGAATCAGGTGTTGTGGCGGACATTTTGGCAGCTTTATTAGCAGGTTTCTGCTGGTGCGTGTGTGCGAGCCATTCGAGCCAGGTTGCACCTCCCGTGGGGGGGGTCTGTTTAAGGTAATAGAGTTGAGTTGCCAAGAAAGAGGAGAAAACAGAAAAGAAACCACGCTAAGGTCAAGGGACAACTGGCCCCTGACCTTCTGCCATGATGTCAGTTCATGTCAAGATTGCAGAAAATCAATTAGCAAAGTTAAAGAGTTCCTTTAAAATGTTTTAGGATCTAGTTGAGCCAAAAACTAGCCGAAATTACCAAATCATCATCTAAAATATGAACACTAGAATTTCCTAATCCAACCTGTCGGCAATTATTCCAAAATGTACAATGCCTTTTGTCTGTTTTTGGCCATTGTCTGCGTGGGCCTGGGCTCGGTCGCGGGACGTACGCGGCGTATACGTAATATGTTGCATGTATCCGCCCGGTTGGCTTCCAACTAATGAAAGGGCGGGGCTCCGATTCTCGGCCTGGGCTTGGCCTGATGCAATGGATGACACATGTATGCCAATAGGAGGAGCACGTGTCTCCATTGTCCAGGGCCTGGGAACGGTGTCATCTGAATTGCTGTTTTTTGGCATCTGCTCTTGGCCAGTAGAGGTTTAAAAAGCAACTCAAAACAAGGGTTTCGAAGCGCGACTCTCATGGGAAATAGTTCAGCCGACTGACAGGCCTCTAAGTCTTAAAAGTTGTACACTGAAAGGAAGAGATAATACTCTGCCATTAACTTATCTATAAGAGAAGACCAGTTTTTCCCTCTGTATCGTAAATGGGCGCTTAAATTATTCAGAACCCCCAGGCGACGCCTTCAACATTTGACACGCAGCCCTCACAATTGGCCGAAAGCTAAACCCTATCCCTAGAACAAAACAAACCACACCACGGTACTGGGAAGCTATTGTAACTATATAGTTATAGTCCGCGAACCTATCCAGCTGATAAATTAAAGAATAACAATGTTCGTGGCTCTCTCTTTTTCCTCTATTGAAGGCGGCCGTTTCTATCGAAGTAGGACTATTTGGGTAGCGGCTCAGTCCAGCCGGCAATGCCATAGTGGCAGCTCCTCCCGATCCTGCAGAGTCCTCCTAAAGTCCCGCCAAAAAGCAACATCAAAACCAAAAAATGCCCTACAATCTGGGGCTACGGAGGCGGCTCCAGTTGCTAGCCTCGGTGCTCTTCTGCTGCCTGCTGGGCTACCTGACTTCGGAGGCGGTGGCCAAGCCCACACTGTCCTTCAGCTTGCCGCAGGGACTGCAGGGATTCCCCTCGTTCCAGTCGTTCACCCAGCAGATTATCGAACAGCGCAGCGTCCGGCAGATGAAAACCTACAGGTGAGTTGGCATTCAATTGTCAGTCTATCGGCGATCGCATCGAGGCTTTCCACTCGATCACTCCATCGAAACCCATTGCCATGGACGTCACGTAGACCTGGGCTGGCCGTGTACCCATAAATGTTCCTTCCAAGCTCTCACTTTGCTGCGACGTCCATCCACTATATCCCTCATCTAATTTCGTATTTCGTATTTCTGTTTGCAGCGGGAAGCGGGTGAGCAACGATTCACTCATTATGATATACTATCACGATCTGACCATAGCCGTTACGGAGCTGGGACCCCAGAAGCTGCTGCTGGGCTGCGAGCTGATCGAAATATAGTGAGTGTACTATCAAAGTTATGCGGAAGTGATTGAATATTCCGTTGGAGCTTTGAGCCACCCATAGAAAGCCTTCCTAATCCTCTACCATTGTTTCCCATCCCAGCAACGACAAGGAGGGCAAGATGCTGCTGGAGGGACTCTCGCACTATAATCGCCCCCTGGAGATCAAGTTCGACGAGATGCTGAAGCTGATGGACCAGTGCGAGCATGTGGACAAGCTGAGCTACTTCTCCAGGCACAAAGCCAAGCTGGAGGGCGGAGAAAGGAGCAGTGGTGGCGGTGCGGGAGGAGACTCCTCTACCGCAGGAGGAGCCAACGATGGAGTGGCCCTGAAACTGGCCACCAATATCTTTCCCAGAAGCCCCTTTTCCCTGCTAAGTGGAATAATACCAGGTAAGTAATGACGAAACCTGGTACTTCTTCTCTACTTTGTCAATAATGTATCCTTGCAGGAACCAAGTGGTGTGGAACTGGTGACATCGCGGAGACGTATAGCGATCTGGGCAGTGAAATGGCCATGGATCGCTGCTGTCGCCAGCACGATCTTTGTCCGGTCAAGATCCGGGCCTACCAGCACAAGTACGAACTGAACAATGATTCCTTGTACACAAAGTGAGTTCCCTAGAGGAGAGATATAGAGACTCCAGATAGTGACTTCTCCCTTTTTTGGTATCCTTAGATCCCATTGCATTTGCGATGACCTGCTCTTCTCCTGCCTCAAAATGACCAACACATCTGCCTCGCAGCTGATGGGCTCCATTTACTTCAACCTGGTACAGGTGCCCTGTCTGGATGGGCGGAGCAACCGGTACAAGTTCCGGGCGGCCAAGGAGGGTTTCTAGAACCCGGGGGCATTGCAAATTCCGAAGAGGGTAGCACGGGGGTTTTCGGGGGGTGAAAACTATACTCAATGTACAGGTGGCCAAAAGTATAATATAACAAGGATATAAAACCTAATAATGAGAAGACGAGGACGAAGCTTTTTTTTATTTATTTGTTTTTTGTTTATTTTACCAACAATTGATTAGGCCCGCTTTTTATTTTTTATCGAATATTCTGATGGGTTTACAGTTAACAGTTAGCGTTATCTAGATAAGTATATAAAGTAGTGTTGCATCTTTGTTATACAAATAAAAATAAAAATATATATAAATATATATATATAATATTATTTATATTGTATGTATTACATTTGATTAGTTCTCTTTATTTGTTAACCAAAAAACAAGAAAAAAAAAACAATGGGACACAAAAAAATAAATATGGGACTAAAAAAAAAACACAGACTATATTTTCACATTGAATTTTGGTTAATTTTGTTCCATCTTTTCCAAGTTCTTAATCTTAATCGTTGTCTCTCACACAATTATGCACTAAAAACAAAAAATGATACAATTTTGATTCAAGTTCGAGGGGTTGGTTTCCGTTTCCGTCGTCTGACTAGGGAGTCTTGTCTTTAATATTCTCATTCCAGATCCAGATCCAGATCCAGATCCGTCGTTTTAGGTACTTGGAAGGGTTGGTGTCGTCGCTGGACTTTGTTAATTTAGAGGAGATAGGTTTGGAGGAGCCGTCCCGGGAGCAGGCTGTCTTAGAAAATGCTGGCCACATTCGGACCCGGCTGCGAGTTGGTGGGTGTGGGCTGGGTGGGCCGGTCGATGTCCTGATAGCTGCGCTGCTGGCTGGTGGGGAAGACCGATCCAGTCTGGAGGCTGCCGCCTCGCGTATTGAACTCCCTGTAGAGCAGGGCCACGCTCACGGGTCGCAGGATTACGTTGATAATGGTAAAAGCCACGGCCCAGCCATCTGAAAAGTGACATTGTTATTTAATTCAGAAAGTAGCAAGATATTTATCTCAAATTTCTTCAAGTTACAATGAATGTATGATGATCCGTGCTACTTACTCATGAATTTAAAATAAATAACAATGCTGACTATGTCAAAGAATATACTAGAAGCGTTGATGACGAGCGCCTGAAAAGATATCACAGGTGAAACATGAGTTGCGGGGAATGAGGGAAGGGTTCTTGTTTTTTATATTTTAACTTAACTTTATAATCTTTTTAAACTTGAAATATTCGAAAGTATAAGAGTTGGCTTCCCAAAAAACTATAGCCTACTTTTTGGCCTGCCCCGCGAATGTATTTGCACTTCTCTGGGACTTTTACTCTTGTCTACAGTTTGGATTTACAAAATATAGAACGATAAACAATTAAATGAGTCATTTGATTACCTTTTTTTATATACAATGCCCTGAAAATTAATTCTTATTAACTCTTTCCTACTGGCCTTTAATTATTTACATTTTCGTTCTCGGTATTTTGTTTAACCAGCTGAATAATTATTACAATAAAAGTTAAAGAAAGACTAACGAGTATCTAGTTTTGTTCGAGAGCTTTTAATAATTAATTAAATAAACTCGAAAGAAGGATGACATATTCGAAAGTTCCCAGGAAAGTTTTTTTGTGGGCAAAAACTAGAGCAAACGAAAGCCTCAGTTATCCAACTATTCAGACTTCAAGTTATTACAAAGAACGGAGAACGGAGAACGGAGAACGAGGAACACTTTACATATATTTTGAAATTAAATAAATTATGTTCATTGATTTTTTCCTTTTTCCATAAGGGATCCTTCAGGATTTGGCTCGTTTCATTGAGTCGAGTTGATTAAAAGGCGTTGCTAATGGCTTTCAAGGAACCAAACATGAAATGGAACCCAAACTGGGGGGGCCAGTTGAAAAAATTCGTATGAGTGACCGACGCGGGGCAGCCTCGTAAATGGAATTGTAATGCCCGATTTATATGGCTCCCGGGGCCTCTGACCTAAAATGGCAATTGCGTGTCACTTTTTTCCTTTGAAACCGCCAAAGGCTGCTCGCTCTCGGCCGCGGTTTCGGTCTGGAAAGGTGTAAAAGGTGGGCAGTGGGCAGTGGGCAGTGAGTTGCCAGTGTTGAAGTGTTGCCTTCCTGTGGACGGAGGAGGATTGGCCGGTTTTTGGACGAGTCTAAGGTCAAAGTTGAGGGGGCCATACCACTGTAAATCATCTATTAATACACGCATACCCATAACCGTACACGCAATCATATGGCCAAGTATGTGAAAATATTTATACAAATAATATGGAGACACTGCGATAAAAGAAGTAGACTTTCTATCCCGCGATTCTTTATATAATACTGTAATCTCCCTACATTTTCTCCCAGTGCAGCATTGAGACCACCAAAAAGAAACCACTTTCATTAGCATACCACACCACGCGGTGTTCGAATTCGGTTTCCGTTTTGTTTTCATAATTTATTTTTTTGGCCAAGCCACTTGACCACTTGGTTAGAAGGGTAGCGTGGGCAGGGGCGGGGGCTCGAAGATGGGGGCGTGGAACCTGTTATGGTCTAACTAAGCCATAAGCCAACAAATTGATTGTCCATAAACACTCCAGAGACTCGAGCCAAGGCTTGGAGAACCTGGATAACCGATTGGCTTTATCTTATCGGTTGGGGACTGTAGGAAAGCAACACATTTTCTTTGTCCAGCTATCGGTTTTCCAAGTTAGAATTAGAATTACTCTTCAATTCGTCAGAGAAACTCTGTTTTAGTTGAGAAACTTTCATTGTTTTCATATCAATGTGTTTCCTGTGGGATTCCATGATTCCGTGATTAATGAAAATAAGCCAAGCGATTGATGCATCATTATTGAAGCTTGTTCCCAATCAATCAAGGCATTCATTGACTTTGCAGTTGCCCAACTATTTAGTGAGAACATTTGTTAATAAAATTTTGCATTTGTATGCTAATTACGAATCCGCGCGATTTTCGACCAACCGGTTTTGTTTGAGTTTCTGAGTTTTGAGGCGATAGCAGAGCGACTGGGTCTGGAATTTGATTAAGAAATCGCTTAACAAAACAGAAGGAAGTACTAGGCGAAATAATATGCATACTTAAATTAATTGGACAGCCAGACCATGTATATACTCGTATATACACTCCTATATATATTTATACTTATTCACGTTCTTATCAGCTCGGTTGAGAATAAAAGGCTTTGGAAATGCTAATACAAACCAAGCCAAGATAACAAACGTTTCGTTACCCAAAAAAAAAACAGATGCACTCTCTAGCAGAGTATTAAATCAATGAAACAGCCAATTAACTTTGATTAGACTGATTGATTAATTGATTGACTCACCGTCTGCACAGCTTCGATCGAGTCCTTGCTGTGCATGGTCCAGAACATGGCGATTATGAAGAGGAAGTTGTAGAACTCGTACGCCCCATGGCCCCAGCTCCCCAGCATGGCATTTGATATGAAGATGAAGTGCACAAACGCCACAAGCTGTAAGAAAAAAATAGAGAAAATGTGTTTAGCATTCGGTTAGCATGTTGGATGTTGGATGATGGAGAAACCGATCAGTTTAAGCGGTTTAGTGCCAAGTGAAGCCCCACGAAGTCCGGCCTCCTTTACCGCCACCACCCCAGGGAAGTTGCAAATTGCAAGCCCTCCGCGGTGTCGGTTGTCGTTTTGCGGTTAACTTGAGACGCTAATCAGCCAGCCCGTCGTCCAATCACCCAGCCACTCCAGTGGCCATTAACCCACAAACGAGGCCCAACAAGTGAGAGTGAAAATGCAAGAAGGGAGAGGTTTTGATATCGTAATTCATATTTTTAACTTTAGGAATCTGTATTCCATAAACTAATCTAGGATAATACCCAAAAATGTAACAGACACAACAGAATCCAACTCAATTTCCAACTGAAATCCCTCGAATATTACCTTTCTTTAACACTTTCCAACCCTCTATACGAAATAGTTCATTTTGAAACCTATTTTCCCCATTCTAGCAACCAAAAACAAAGCCTATAAATAACTTTGAAAGCTTTAACTTTAAACGACAATGACAAATGGCAATTGAAATCAAAGTTTAAATAGATTTAATAGCGGTATGACAACTCCAACCACCCAAACGATGACTATCTGTAGCTAAATATGGATTCATAATCGGGAATTCTGCTCCCAGGGGCTCCGAATTTTGTCAACTACGCCCATCATTTCGAATATTCTTCCGATTCCTGCCGGGGGGTCCAATTGGACTGCACTGCCTGCTCTATGGGGATGCTGGGGATGCTGGGGATGCGTTAACTGCTTGCTTACCTTCACACGGACAAAAGGCGATCCCATTAATTCGTTGAGGTCGGTCATGGTGCTCCTTTTTTCTTCAGTTTTCAATTTTCGGTTAGCAGTTCTCAGTTCTCCCACTCAGAAATTAACAACAGAAATTTTAGTGCAAAATTTGTGTCGAATCTATTTTCACAATGCACTTTCAATTGCTGCCAGCCCGCGCGCGTTTGTGTGTGAGAGAGCGCACTTGTTGGTCTTCCCCCACGATTGTTCCTGGCGGGGGGCGGCTTTGGCGGTTGGATCCCAAAAACAGCAACAAATTAACGTCCACGGCACAACAACAAAATTACACCAAATCGCACCCGTATCCACTTGTTATGTGATTATGCGTCGTGTGTGTGTCGTGTGTTGTGTGTAAATGTTGAACAAAAAAATATATACTAGTATACGAATTGTTTCTATTATTCGGTTTTTTTTTTTTCACCAGCGCAGCAGCTCGACCGATTCTAAATTAAATCAAAACCGGAATAAGTAAGCTACTAAACTGAACTGAAGCAGTGTTGTCAGATGAGAGGCCCCCCAGGAAACTCTGTCATCGAATGCCCCCTTTTGGGTCCCATTCAGCTCCAACGCAGCACGGTCACACTTTGTATATGCCTCCCCATTGAATAGTATGAACTTAGTATTACAACGCAATTAATTAAAAATAGTTTTTTTTCCGCATTTTTATGATTGAAATTAAAAATTAATTTTAATTAGCACTCTTATTTAAAATATATTGAAAAAATTCCTAATTCCCACCTCTTAATATTCAATTTAATTTATTTAAAATGAAAATATATAATATTTAAAGTATTAAATTCAAAGACTTTTGAACTGTTATTTCGATATATTCTTGGTAGAGTTATCGATCGTCCATCCCTGAGTTTGCAATTAATCGAAAATTCCAATTGGACTGTTCGATCGCAGTCAGACTCAGATTTTTCAAAGTGGGGGGAGAATTGTATCTTATTGGAACTTTTGTGCTTCCCCGGAAATACTGCCATGGCCGCATCGAATCTTCTCAACCAGTTGGACAGTATCGATGTCAAGGATCTCCACTATATTGAAAGAGATCTCAACTTTGCCCAAAAGGTAACACTTCTAATTTCCCACCAAGAATCCATGATTTAATTGTTTATATTTTCCAAAAGATTAGCCTTTGTTTTCTTTTATACGGCGATGATCACTCGAACGCCACGTACATTCTGCAGAAGCTGCTGGCTCTGGCTCCTGTGGCTTGGCAGCCCAGTGACTTGCTCCAGCAATATGCCAAGTCCCGGCCAGAATCCTGGCAAAGACACCTCGTCGAGGCGCTTTGCATTATCGGTGCCCGGCAGGTGCTCCGCCGTTTGGGCCTCCGCTGGTCGGAGCTCCGTCTCCACTATCTGCCTCATATCGGTGGATTGACACTCCACGTGCATCCGCTGCTGAAGACTCTCTACACGATCTGCGAACAATTGACGCTAGCACAGAGCGGTCGTCTGGTCCTGGAGGTGGCTGAGAAGGTGGCGCGACAGCCGGCGGGGTCAGGAGATCCCATGCACTTCAACGATCCCGCTTACCTGGAAATATATCTACTGGACTGGCTGACGCGGAGGTCGATAAAATTGGGCGACATCAATACCAACGGAAGCGATGTCCAGCTGCTGATCGAACACTTCAAGTTCAATGATCTGCAGGAGCAGGCGAAACTCTTGATCGATACGATCAACGCCAATGCCCGGGACGAGCCAGAACCCACTCGGGTCGCCAGCCCCGCTCCGGTGTTCGTTAAACAGGAAACCCTGATAGACAGTCATCCGGTTGCCGCATCCACAGCTTCCTTAGAGCCAAGAAATGGCGTTCAGCTAAGCCGGGAAAACGCTGGCATCTGTCTGATCATCAACCAAAGGAAATTCCATCGGAATGTCAACGATCATTATAAGGTGAGTAATTCAAAATCAGACGAAACCATAACGAAAAATACTTTACAAATGTCCGATGCAGAAATACCTATCCCCCAAACCACTGACCGATCGCCAGGGCACCGATGTAGACGAGAAGGCGTTGGATAAGGTCTTTTCCGCGATGGGCTACAGGGTGGAATCGCACCGCGACATCGATCACATGGAAATGGTGCATCTAATACGCAATGCCACCAAGCGATCCCTTCTTAATGAATCCATAGTGGTGAGTATCCTAAGTCACGGGTTTGAGGGAGCTGTCTGGGGAGCGAATAGCATTGCCCTGTGCATAACAGACATCGAGAATGTCCTGTGCAGCGAAGCCAATGTCTACGACAAACCCAAGCTACTGATTATCCAGGCGTGCCAAGATAAGAACAACAAAGGACAACAGGGGCTGCCAGTGAGTTGTATACAATTTTTATGTTTTTCATTTTAAATAACTTATTTGAAACCATTCCAAAGTTTAAACTGGATGCCACCACCAGTGAGCCAGCTCAGCATAAGCACATGGTGCGGGTAATGCCAGTACCCGGATTCCCAGCTCTGCGACATACTCATCATGGCAGTTGGTTTATCCAGTGCCTCTGCGAAGCCATTGCTCAACATTCCGACAGGTAATTTCTCACTTATTCATTCCATTTAAATTAAATTAAGAGTCTTCTCCTGCCAGCAAACACTTTCTAGACATTGTGACCATCGTCACCAATGAAGTGGCAAAGAAGCGTGGCGACAATAACGAAACCATGCTCCTCAGTACCAATATTTGCATGGTGCAAAACCTTTACTTGCCACCAAGGATTCAAAATAAAATAGAATAGTATAATTATCCAATCTGTGAACTAAATGAAAAGCCTAAAACACTATATATTTTAATCGTTTTGCCAATTTGAGTAAAACTGATTTATTTTTGATTACTTCGCGGTATACTCGCGGATATAATTCTAAGAACAAAAAATCTTAAAAAGTATTTAAAAGTAAGTGGATTACAGGATCCGGTTATTTTTTCGACTTTTTGTTTGGTTTTTTGGATGTCGCCTTTTTCGGTTTTACGACCTCCTTTTCCGATTCTATCGCTTCCTCTGGCTCTGCCTTCTTGCTCTTTTTGGAGGACTCTTTTTTCTTTTTCAGGGACTTCTTGTCCTCCTTAGCTTCCTCTACTTCCATCGCCTCTACGATTTCTGGTTCTGCCTTCTTGGCCTTTTTGGAGGATTCCTTTTGCTTTTTTACGGGCTTCTCTTCCCGTGAGACTTCCTTCTCCTCCACTTCCATATGCTCCTCCGCTTTTTTTGGTTCATCTTCCTTTGCCTTATCCGTGTTTTGTGGCTTCTTAGCAAGGGTTTTGACCTTCTCCAGGAGCTGGGCGCGTTTCTTCCCACCCTGAACCAGAATCTTTTGCAACAGCTGCAGCTCCTTGGATCCGCTCTTATCCGATGACTCCAATTGCGTTACAAATCTGGCGAGATGCTTCTCAAACTCCTTGGCATCCGTGGAGCCCTCCTTGAGAGCACTCTCCAGACGCCGGAACTGTTCACCGAGGAGCTTGAGGATCTGAGCACGTCGAAGACTTCGTGTTTTCTTCAAATCCAAATGGGAAACTAACAGCACAGCCAACGGGCCAACTCCGGGCCACTGACCCGCTTGGAACAGAGCCTCGAAGCTGGCCAGGGATAAGCGGCTCTTTCTGCTTGCTACCCACATCTCCAGGAACTCGACGAGCAGCGGCCACACGGCGCTCTTCTTCGGCTCCTCGTTAATGGATCCCTGGCTGACCAAATACGCGAAGCACTTATCTCGCCAGACGGTGACTTCAGCCTTGGCTTGACGGCTGGACTGCTGTTGCTTCTTCTTGTCCTGGTTTTCTTCGTCCACCTGCTCCTCGCCGGTGCTCATTAACTGTTCAATTGCCTCCAAAATGGGAGACTTGTCGGGGTTCGATTCAAATTCAATGTTCTTTGCCACCAATTTTTTCAAAAGCTTCAAGCTAGCTTCCCGCAAGGACTGCAGCTTGGTGTCGTTAACCGTATAGCTGAACACCTGGAAGACGCAAAGTAGTACATCCAGGATTACAGTCTGATTTGGCTTGTGACTGGAAAATAGGTCAAGCAAGTCCAGAGCACGGATGCGGAAGTGCAAAAGAGTAGTGTTGTCAATGCGTTCTGATTTGGTGGGTCCCTGCTTTGCCTGGGCTTTGCCAGACTTCGGCTTGAACAGTTGGAACGAACGCTCCAGAGCGGCGTTCAGGCGCTGGCCCTGTTCCTCGCCCACATCATTCCAATCCACGCTGCTGCCATCATCGTCGGCTTCGCCATCAGCTACCAGTGCTTGGCGAACGCTCTCACGGATTTGAGCCAATTGGGACTCATCGCCTTCCTCATCGTCGTCTTCCTCCTTATCTCCATCCTCATCATCGGAATCGTCTCCGTCCGAATCATCGCTAGAATCATCCTCTTCATCGCTTTCCTCTTCGCCATCCTTCTTTTTGCTCAAGGGATTCCAGTTCATGTTCAATACCACCAAGATCAGCTCCAAATTGCTGGTCTTTAGTTGGGGAATCAAAGCAGTGGCCACCAGGTTGACAAAATCCCTCCAGAAGTGCCCAGTTTGCAGGAGCAGCTGCAGAAGAGCATCCGTGAGGACATCCTGCCACTCGGGCTCATCACCAGCCGTCTTAAAATGGAAAAGGAAAGGGATTAGCTAAAGAAATTATGCCCAGAACCATTTTTAAGACTAACCTTTTTCTTTTTCTTCTCAAGAGCATTCTGGCGACAGATAATCAAGTCCTCCAACACAGCAACTGGGAGACTGCTCTTGCTGCACAAAGCCAACGCAACGAAAAAGATCAAAGCCTCGAAGCTCTGGGCCACCGAATCTGATTCGTCGCTGGGCTTGGTCAGAAGCTTCTCCACCTGCGGCCAGACCTTCTGCAGTGCCTCGTCCCGCGGTTTGAGCAACTTGCTCTCGGCCTCCTTCTTCGACAGCTGCTTGCTTAGAAAGCCGAGGTTTTTCTGGAGCAACTGACACAGGGCTGGCAGACCCGAGCACTTATGCAGCAGACTGGCCAGGAAGATCTCCTCACAGCGCTCCGAGCACTGGCGGCTAAAGATGCTGGCCTCGGCGGCCGAGCACGGCTCCTGGCTGCCATCCAAGTGGAAGAGCCCGGCGAGCATTATTTGACGCAGTTGTTTGTTACGCCATTTGTTGTCCTTTTCGATCAGTTGGGCGTTCTGAAGGATCACCTGCATTTGATTCAGGCAGTGATCTCTGTTGAGCTTCCCCTCCTCGTCCAAAGTAAAGAGTTTGTTCTGATAGAAATCGTACAGCTTCTTGAGACTCTCTACGCCCAGCGCAGCGATTACATAGAGACTAAAGCGGGGTAAGGTAATCGCCCAGTCCAGTTGGAGCTTCTCCTCCAAGAACTTCTGGAACAGCTGCAGCTTGACATCCTCCTGTTTCAACTGCTTCTCCAATGCCAGTAGGAGGGATCCCTCGAACTTGTAGCAAATGAGGCGTAGCTCCTTCTGGGACGGTTTCTTGACTTCGCTTTTGTCTCCCTTCACACTGGACAACTCCTGAAGCAAGAACTTGATTGTGGTCGTGGTAAAAAGATCCACAATTGGTTGCTCATCCTCTTCTTCGAAGTTGAGGAGTATGTGGCTGAGGATTTGGATCACACAGGCTTTGGCTGAGTTGAATTTTATCGGCTGCTTGGCGTCTACAAACTGCTGCCAAGTGGAGAGTAGCTCCTTTCCGCCGGACACTAGGAATCTGGCCAATCGCAAGTAGACACCATCACTGTGGATCGTGGAGCCGCCGATATAGAGCTCGAAAAGCTGGCCATACTGGGGCTTTTTGGGCCAGAGGCTGGCCAGGAGTTGCTCGCGTCCGAGGATCAAGGGGTAGGACAAGTGAACGGACAACAACAAATCGCAGGTGTTGACCTTAAGAGCACTAAGTGGCTTGTTCAAATGGGCCTGCAACAACGGCCAAACGTGCTCCTCGAAGATCTTAGCCGGTAGCTGAAATCAAAAAGATCGTAAGTCGGGTTTATTTTCGAGTTTACAAAAAATCATAGACGTTCACCCACCTGTTTGAAGGAATCGGCCAGAATGTCTGAGCACATGGACACCAAGTACTCTCGGCCCTTTAGCTGGGCCACTATGATCTCATAAACGGACTGTACCAGCTTTGGCTTGACTTGTTCCACAAACTGTGTGGTTTGCAGGATGCTAAAGGCGGTAACGAGCTGACCTACGGCCGCCAAACTATCTTCCTTGCCTTTTTGCTGACTTCCCACAGCCAAATCCTTCTTCAAAATGGCAAGGACTTCGAGGGCATCAATGCCGGGCACGGAGCTGAGGATGCAGTGAATGTAGCTGGCGGCCTGTGCCACCGATTTGATGTCATCTGCCCCGGTGGAACGGATCAGACGCTTCAGCACATAGGCGCAAGTGGCTGTACGCTGGGGAATGTTGCTATCATCCCGGAGCAAGACAATTAGCGAATTTATTGTCTTTTGGGACAATGGACTGTTCTGGAGTTTCTTAAAGACTACGAAAACGGCTTTGTTAATCAGCGAGAGATTCGGACCGTTGCTGGGTGTATTCTCCTTCTCCTCAGACGGCTGATCTTTGGTGGAAACCTTTGCAATCTTTGCTGGTTTCAACGTTTCCACATTATCCTCGGATTTCACCGATTTTGCCCGTTTTCGTTCTGTTCTACCCTTTATTTTCGGCATTCCGCCATTCGTGGTGGTTTTGCCTGCCTTTACCTTCATCTTAAGGAATTTATTTAGTCAATTTAATTTATTTCTTGGCTGTCAATGAATTCCCCAATTTAAACGGTAAGCACGTTGTCAAGAAGAGTGCCTATTAGAGATGGCCACTTTATGCTTGGTTTGGTGGCTACCCTACGCGATAGTTATCGATAGTTTTAGATATTTTGTTTTTTAAATTTAAAAATAAAATGTAAACTTAAAAATACTTGATCGGTAGCTAACAAATATAAGTTTAAAATTCTCTCATACCCAGTAAAAGTCATTTGCTTTTCGTTTACTATCTTTTTTTTACAAAATCTAAATTTTAGGGCTCTAAAGATACATTCAATAATATTTAAAATTTTTGGTTATACATTTTCTTATTTTGTTACATCTTCCACTAGAAATGCTTAAATAAATGCTTCAAATCCGCTAAACGGATTTTGGGATCTGGTTCTTGGACCAGAATTTGGACCTCTGGACTGAAGGCAGTCTAATTTTGTTTGTATACCGTCTGAGTATATGTCGTATTTGATATTTTGTGTATATAATATATAGAGAGCATAACATTTAGAGATTTATAAGTTAGTTGCAGCTAGCCGAACATATAAAGTTTGGCATGGAGATGAGCATACTTATGTTTGAGGGGTTTACATATGTGCGTATATGCATTTATAAAGTCAAAATAAAAACCTTAACATAACTCAAATTTGAAAATAACAACTTGAAAATAACTTTAAAAACAAATTTGAAACAGATTCAAATCATTAGACAATGCTCACTTTCTTAAAAAGAACAATTAAAACGTGATAAGCTGTATAAATATAAAATTTCAAGACAGTCTTCGGTAAAGTGAGTATTCAGAGATTCTTGTTGAAAATCTATCAGGTTCGATCGTACGGCCCATAGAAGTCGGGCTCTCTCGGATCTCACGCTGACCAACGCGATTTTTGTAGCTCAATCTGACCCTCCAGCGTCTTGGCCAAGTAAATGACCAGCAACTGGACAAGGGCGATTCCCAGAGCGACAGCGGCAATAAAGTACAGATTCCTCTCGGCCCAAACGCGCACAATCTCAATGCAGCCGCTGGTCCAGATACGTTTCCTGGCCTCTGGAACCGGGGCCTCCTGAACGCCATAGCCACACATGATGTTCACCAAGCCAGACGAGATGTCGGTGGCATTAATGCAGCAACTGTAGGGCACACCGCACTTCTCCACCGACGGCGACGAACAGTTAAAGTACTCATTCTTGCTCCAGTCCTGGTAGCCAGCGTTGCTCAAGCCACAGCACTTGAACTCCTGCTGGGCAAAGTCGATGAAATTCTGCAGATCGGGATCATCGCGGTACGAGTGGATGATCTTGTCGGTGAACTGCTTCTCCAGGAACGTGTTCATGTACTGCGGGAAGACGAAGCAGATGATGGCTGGAAAGATGCGAGATGTTCAGCGTTCACGAAAGTGAAAGTTAAAGGCAAATGTGACTCACCGATGGCCATTTCCATGAGAAAGAAGAGCAGCAAACAGAATGAGTAGAACTTTAATAGTCAGGTGTTCTCTCTCAGTGCACCCAAGCAGCCGGACAGGCTCACCACGAAGATCACGATGCCGGCGATAATCATGACCAATGAAACATTAAAGATGACATCGTAGATGGTCTCCAGCCGTACCCAGCCATTTGCCTCTTCCCACTTGTCCTTGAAGGCATAGACCCCGATCCCCAGAAGCAGGCCGCCGAACAGCCAGAAGATGAAGTTCAACAAGAAGATCATGTACTTGACGCACACGCTCACGTACGTGAAGTTGTGGAGTGGATGCATCTCATGCAGCTCGATGCCACTGTAGCCGCGGCTTCCTATCACGACACCAACTCCACCTCCGCCGCCTCCTTGATACATGTAGTTACTCATCTCCGGCCGGAATCCTTCGCTGT
The DNA here is from genome assembly GCA_035047325.1 of Drosophila vallismaia. Classification (NCBI taxonomy): domain Eukaryota; kingdom Metazoa; phylum Arthropoda; class Insecta; order Diptera; family Drosophilidae; genus Drosophila; species Drosophila vallismaia. The sequence goes on along the minus strand of JAWNPU010000025.1, from coordinate 3,469,077 downwards.
GCTACTGGATACGCTTGGTTTTCTTTGTTGTGTTTCACTTAACCCACTTTAATCTTAGCGATACGTGATTGTGAATGCTAGTACTTTAATTTAAATACATTTCCTTGGTAAAAAAAACCTTTTAATTTCGCAAAACAAAGGTAAAATGTGTAAATATTAACGGTACAGTGTTAGAAAATCTCAGTGTGACCAGCAGATAAGTTATCGGGATTTCCCAAGACCATCTGATTTGGACCAGACCCAACACTGAACAACAAGCTTTCAAAATAAGCTTAAAATATTTAAACAGCGACAAAATTAAAATATAAAGCTGATACTGTAAATATAGGTAAATGAATAAATAAAAAGCTAATAAAACAAGCGAAATGTAACTAGAGTATTTCTGGGTTTTAGTTGACTGAAGATTTTAGTTAACTTCCAAGCTGTTACTGATCCCCCATCGATGATCCCCATCAATGATCCCCATCCGAAGAACCGCACGTCTATGTTGGCAAGTGTGCAAGTCTTTCGCGCTATCATCCGAAAGCGACAAGCTCGAAACAAGTCGATTAACTGCCCGTCAATATCATTTCGGCGATGACCTTTGAGCCGGTACAACGTCTGGACGGATCCGCTCTATATAGCGCTAATGAATCAGCCTTCAGTCGATAGGAGGGAGCATGCAAATAGCCGGCAAGGAGAGCAGTGCGGATAGTGGTGCGGTAGTTGGAGTCCTACTGTCGGATAAGGAATCGATAAGCAATCAGTTGATACCGACAGTGGTCGCACCGAAAACCGAAAACCTACAGCAACAAGCGTATGTAATTGGCATCCACGATTTCAGTTGCATTTCGACGCTATGAACTTTCTGCTGCGCTTCATGGTCTTCTGTCTGGATCCCCTGGGCCTGGGCAGGAGATTCTTCGTCCGGCCGGCCCTCAATCTCGCCTGGAACGTGTACGATCGGGTGCGGAGCAAGGCGGACGAGAAGGTGGGCACAGTACGAGAACTAGTGCTCCGGCTGGGTCTGATCGCCTTCGCCGTAGTCCTCATCATCTGGCTGGCTGTGTTCATGTACGCCGCCTTCTACTATGTCTACATGCCGGCCATTTCGCACACGCGTCCGGTTCACATGCAGTTCAAGTGCGTATCTGGAAGGGATTAACCACAACTCCTCTCTAGTCAATGTAATCTCTTCTAGAACCTGCCTGGAAACTAGTACGCCCTGCACCTTTCCCCACGCCCACGTCTCGCTGACCAAGAAGCAGCAACTGCTGATGGTGGGTCAGGCCTACAAGGTTATCGTCAACATTGATATGCCGGAATCGCCGCAAAACCTGGAGCTTGGCATGTTCATGGTCTGTGCCGAGATGCGTGACTACGACTCCATGCTGCGTGGTCACTCCTGCCGCTCGGCCATGATGCGCTACCGATCGCCTCTAATCCGTATGATCTCTACCTGGGCCCTGAGTCCGTTGTATGTGCTTGGATGGAAAGAGGAATTCCAGCAGGTGCCGGTGGAGATATTTTCCAGGTACTTGGAGGAACGCCAGCATCCCATCACGGATGTTTATGTGGAGATCCAGTCACAGAAAATCCAGTTCTATACGGTGACACTACATATAGTGGCAGATTTTACCGGTCTGCGATACATTATGTTTAACTGGCCCGTCCTGTCGGCCATAGTGGGTATGTTGGCTAAGAGAATAGGCGCCCGGGATAATATGCTAATCCTTTTTCCACTTTCCAGCCATTAGCACCAATCTATTCTTTATACTGGTCATCTTTCTGCTCAGCTGGTACCACTGGTCAGACGCCAGCTGGCTGCGCAGCCTGCAAATCAAATACGCCCGGCTCACGGACACGCTGCACTCCTCGGCCACTGCCGCCGCCGGCAGCGTGATCTTCACCGACCGTCGCAGGAAGATCAAGAGCAGCAGCAGTAGTAGCAGCCTGCACGACGACCTGGACGATCTGGGCGTGGTGTCTGCCTATGCCTCGGACGCTGACAAGTCCGATATCGTTGACGTGAGTGGTGGTCATGCGGCCGATCCTCTGGCCGATTCCGATGCCGATGATCTGCTGGTGGCCCGGTCTGGTACTAAGAAGTCCACTGATCAGGATTCCCTGCGGCGGCGTCAACCCAAAAGAAAACCACCGCGGATCACTGAGAGGCCGAGTCTAGCTAAGAATTTCTGATCGGGATCACAAATTACCACCGAAGACAGCCGATTCAGTCCACCGCCCATGTGACGCTTGAGCAAAAGACTAAATAGGTTACATTCAGGACATATTCGTAGTCTTAAGATATTCAACCCGGCTGCCAAATGAAGTATTTCAGCTTTATACTTTGTATATAAAGACATAGTCCTATACTTTAAGCAGCTCAAAGAAACAGGAATAGGTTTTATTTTATGAACTTTTCATATCAAAGAATGCAAACATTCCTACTTTCAATTTGAATTTAAAGGCCTTTCCTTACGTTAAGATTAGATAATCCCAAGATAATCTTAGGATCCTGTTAAAAGTAATCAGAGAGATTAAAAATCGGTGAATTAATATAGAATCTAAAGAACATTGTTGAATTTTATTTAACATACTACAAGTAATAGCTATCAAAGAAAATAATTTGCCTAAACGTCGACCTCATCTTTTGGCTTGCGTCGAGATCTCAAATTAAAGAGTTGCCGAAGCCGTCCCGGACCCTGACCTTCTTCATTATTATCCTGATGCTGAGCAGGGATATCCCTGGTCTTATCCTTGTATTTAAAGTCATCGAATAGTATCAGGGACAGAAGCTCCAACTGGGTGTTCAGGATCTTTCCCATTTTGATCATTTTTTCGCCCTTGTCCATGTACTTGGTCGACTCCTTGGCCAGGGTGTCCTCTTCCTCAATACTGTAGCCTCTACGCTGCCGCAATGCCATGTACCTCTTACGATCGATATCGTCTAGCTTTCTTTTGATGTTCTCGGACACCGTGCGATTGTTGCGGACGTAGTGCTTCCTGAAAAACGGGAGGTTCTGGAAGATGGTAAACATGCGAGGAAATTCCACATACAAGAACTGGATAAAATTGATGTTCAGCTCCTCTTCGGTGGAGTCTCGCATCGCCTTGGCCGTGGTGAAGTAATCGTTGATCAGAGACACGAAGACGTTGATCAGGAGCACGGCTATCACGAAGGCCAGGATGCCGTACAGCAGCATGCCAAGCCATTCCCCGCCGTAGAAGAGCTCCGACGGCTTCACCTGGTTACTGAACCCAAAAGTGAAGCACATACACATCACCATGCTCTTGATAAAGTTGTTGAAATTGCCGCTATTGTTCCCATTAATGGTCACCACAGCGAAGCAGAAACCGGTGAGGAAGACCGCAATGACCATGGCGGTGCTGGCCACAGCGGACCAGGCCAGGTAAAGGGTCTGGGTGAAGAGGTGGAACACGCTCGAGAACTGCAATATCCTCCAGAGCCGCAGCGTAGTGATGCAGATGAGGAAACCCACCGTAACCGTGGTCAACTGATGCATCCTTGCAGGTCGCCGGAAGTCGATGAACTCCATCTTACTGGCCCCGGCCACCTGTTCCATCATGCCCTTGACCAGGCCCTCGCGCAGCACCACCAGCAGCATCACGAACAGATTCAACAGGCATATTGCCAGATCCATTTTGTTCCAGATGACCTTCAGCAGATACGGTTCGTACCACAGCTTGATGCACAGGGACTGGGAGAACTGGATCAGCACCACTATATAGACTAGCAGGGCCAGGAGACCGGTGTAGGGCATCTGGTCCACCTCCTCCACCAGCTTCGCGCTCTCCACCTCGACGTGGGGCAGGGTCCCTCCGAACGGTGTTTTCTCTACGCGAAGGGTGCAAATACTGAACAGATTCGCGTCCACGTTGTACAGGGTGAAGTCTAGAAAAACGGCCGTGGTGTTCAGGGTTAGCCAGTTGTACTCTGTCAGGTAGTCCAGGACCTATGCAAAAGATAGAGCATCAAAAGAGCTTAATCTCTCAATGGTTTTTAAGGTGTTTCGAAGCCTACCTTCATACTATTCGCCTGACTTCTGGCCAGAAGACTAACGTAACCAACGAGTTCCGGATAAGTATTCAGAAAGCCGTGATGCTTAAAATTCAGGAGCAGTCCATCGATGAACTCATAGCTAACGGACACTGGGATCCAGGGCTCAAATATCCGCCAGTACTTGTCGGCATAGTGGAGTTTCCGGTACGGCAGCTGCCAGTCCGGCATGTAGTACATCTCCGAGTAGGCTGGCGGATTCCAGCCGTGATGCGTATCTATCACTCGAACCTGCCGCAGCCGAACCACGCCCATGAGCACGGTCTGCTCGATGTGAACCCAACCCATGCCGGTGCTGGAGTTGGTATTGAAGGCCTTCACCAAAGTCGACTCAATAAAGTCAAAGAGCTGGTTCATGTGGTAGATCTCCTTGAGGCCATAGTAATCCGTATGGTTGTTCACGAACAGATCCCGGATGATCCGGGTGTTGTGGAAGAGCGTCTCATCCCTGGTGACCATCACCAGGACCATCAGGCAAAGAAAGTATTGTCCGTAAATAAATAAATCGGCGGCTATCAGCTTGTACCGCTCGTTGAGGGCATAGTTCCTGTACTGGGAGGTTATCACCAGATTCGACCTCTCCCTGTTTAGACGCATCTTCAGGTAATCTCGCTTGTCGTAGTCCTCGTCATCTTCCTTCTCCAAGGGCCGGGGCAGGTAAATCTTTGGCGGCCAGAAGGCCCTGTCTATGGAGAGGATAACAAACTTGATCGGATCCCCAAGCAGAAACTGGAAGATCAGCACTATCACCATGCTGGCCAGCATCGTCTTGAACTTGACCACCTCGTGTTTATAGCCGGAATATACCCCGATCAGGACCTGGCATCCCAGCATTATCCCGACCGTGGTCACAAACAAAACCGTGTACTGCCTTTGTAAATGTTTCGCCATTATTTCGGGGTTTGATTTAGTTTGATATTGTACTGTAGATCTCTAATAGGAAAGCAAAGTCTCGGATAACTATATTTCGACTCGATTCAAATATGTTAAGCCCTGATTTTTACATTGTCGTAGTGAACGATATATGAATATCCTGATTTTTGCAAGGTGGGTTTCCCTTGAAAAAGTTCCATCAGAAAAATTCGAAAAATATCGAAAAAAATGTTGATCAGAGATTTCGACGCAGATTAATAGAGAATCAAAATTCGAATCGAAAATGGTATTCCGTTTAAAGATCGGGTAAAAACTGGCCAAGATATAGCTACTGTAGTGGACGATATTTGAATATATATGAATATCCGGATTTTATAGGGGGTTCCATCAGAAAATTTCGAAAAATATCGAAAAAAAATGTTGATCCAAGATTTTGACGCAGATTAATAGAGAATCAAAATTCGAATCGAAAATGGTATTCCGTTTAAAGATCGGGTAAAAACTGGCCAAAATATAGCTACTGTAGTGGATGATATATGAATCCTAGATTTTACAAGGGGTTCCGTCAGAAAAATTCGAAAAATATCGAAAAAAAATTCGGTCAGAGGTTTTAACAAAGGTTAATAGAGAATCAAAATACTAATCGAAGAAGGTATTCCGCTCAAGAACCGAATGAGAATTGTTGGAGATATAGATATAGGAAGAGTACCATATGAATCATTAGAGACTCCGATTTATATCGGTCTTAAATCAAAAACTCAGTAGCCTTAAAAATCGAGTAGCCTTTGAAACAAAAGTCATTCAACAAAAGATGACTTGAAAGCTTACCTTCGACCTCGTAGCACAAACAATTTCATTCGTCAGGAAGATAAGATTCAGGTAACACCTTAATCTAGTTAAAAAATTGTATTTCTTTTATTTTATTTTTGTTTAGGAACTTTTCGGACGTTAACAACATTTTAGGCGTAAAGGTAACAGGCATCAATCCTTTGACTTTCGCGTGGGTTTGAAAAGGTAAATACAAAATACCTATTACTAATGCTTATAGTAATACTTATATTACTTGTTTAGCTTTTAATATTTTGAGAAACATGAATAAGAACACAAACGGCAACCAAAACAACCAAAACAATCAAAACAACCAATTCTCCTTCCGGCACATCCATTCACCCGAAATTAACCGCCGTTTCCGGCACGTAACTAGTAAAGTAGGCTTATATATTGCGAACTTGCCGCCACCTCGAGCCCTGTCCAGCTCCCATCGATCCTGGCGACGTGAATTGGAAACGGAACTACCGCGAATCGAGGAATGCCCAGATGGAAGCAGTGAGAATGTTGTGGCCAGCCTCAGTGAACTTTTAGACCTCAAAGTGAAGAGGAGTCAGGTAAGAGACTCCTAAAAGCATTCTGTCCGCCAATGTATAACATGGCATATCCTTTATCCTTCTGAAGAGATCTGAAACTGATAAGCCATTAGACCCCGTAATGTTCAATTTTAAGAATATAGATAACATCCGGAAAAGGTTAGATAAAAGCAAGGAACTAATATCTCCACCAGTAGTACCTGACCTTAATCGCGTCCAGCTCCCGCCGGATAACATCCGGAAAAGGTTAGATAAAAGCAAGGAACTAATATCTCCACCAGTAGTACCTGACCTTAATCGCGTCCAGCTCCCGCCGGATAACATCCGGAAAAGGTTAGATAAAAGCAAGGAACTAATAGCTGCACCAGCAGAACCTGACCTTAATCGCGCCCAGCTCCCGCCGGAGGAAACCCAGAAAACTGGCGATCAAGATGATGATTCGCTCGGTGGGTTTTCTTCCGAAGATTCCGATCTTTGCTATGAGAAAATGGTCGACAGTCTAGTGTCCGCCATGGAACGTTTGTTTATATAATCAAGTTATCTGAAGTTATCTTCCAAAAAGCTTAGTTAAGCGAAAAATATCAAAAAAAAAGTATATATATTTTATAAAGAGGATTCTAGTCTGCTATCGTTTTGCTTTCAAGCTCAGTTGCTTCAAATTTTTTGTCTTGGCAGTAGAATCTGTATAGAAAACATTTTAATTTTTTTTTTAAATTTAAAGTAAAATTCGGTTTTTGATTTGAATTGAACCGAAAGTAACGGAAAAAGTTGGTATTCGGCGCATGAGACATCCGTGGTAACACTGCAGCTGACGAATCGCAGTAGAAGCACGGTCACACTGGCCGACAACAAAATAAAAAATCCAATTTGCGAAACGATTTTCTTCGAATATTCCGACTATGATGACGCCTAGTTAAATATAAGTGCATTTTAATTAATTAAACGCTACGGCGACACAAAGCCAAACGAACGAAGGAGCTTGGGAAGCTGCGAGCGGATAAAAAACGAAGCAGCGGAACGGAACGGAACGGAGTGGTGGTGGAGGAGGAGGAGGAAGAGCTATGACGATGACCGCCTCGGACAAGTACACGTACCAGCGGACGGTGCTCTGCCTGGCCCGGGTTCTGGCCGGTATCCAACCCACGCCATGGGAGAAGGTATGTAGCCAAGTCTGGGAGACATCCCGGAAGTCCGGGAAAGTTGCCATGGAAATCGACTTTTCACTTTCCACACTGACCTTGAAATGCGACCACAAAACAGACATGCGTGTGCATGACCCCCCACAAGGCGTGCTGTGAAGGTGAAAGGGAAAATTGCGGAACATGACGAACATGACGAACATGACGAAAAGCGACACACGGACAGAGATGTGTCATCCATGGATTGCCTGACAATAATTTTCTGTTTCTTCTTATACCTCAGGTTCAGACCCTGTTCCGGTATTGCCCGCAGGAGAATGCAGCCGGGGTGTTTTGCCTGGACACACGTGCCCAGGATGCAGTGATAGCCTTGGGCATTTATTTCCTGGAAGGCGGCTGCCAGCACGAGGGACAGATCGTGCCCTATCTGCTGCGCCTGGCCAAGTGCCTGCCCAAGGCGGTCTGGATCGATGATGCCCGGACCAGCAAGATTGAGCGTAAGCTACTCAAAGGGATGCCCCAACCAGAATCCAACTAAATCCTCCTAAATCCTCCTTTTTAGGCGTGCGCATACCCTCGGCGGAGAAGTTCAGCTTCTGTCTGAACACTTTGCTTTCGGATATTGCCGCCAAATGCCCCGAGTCCCGCGAGGAGATAATTCTCAACCAGGTGGAGACGCTGGGAGCTCTGGCCAATATTGTAAAGTCCAGTCGGGACAGCAGCTCGGCTCCACCGCCAATTATCCTGTGCAAGGCAACAGTGCCGCTGCTCTTCGGCTTGGCCCGATCCATGGGCCGGTATGCCGGCAACGACCCGCCGCTGCTCTGCCGCATCTTTCCGCCAGAACTGCTGCCCATACAGCGCGGCAGTAACCGAGACGGGTCTGGCTCCAGTAGCAGTGCCAGCGGCACCTGTGGCGGATCCTTTAGCAGCAGCGAGCGACTGGCCACCCACCAGTTTCGACCGATCATTCCGCGCTCCATGTCCGGCAGCCTGGCCCAGGTCCAAAACGATGATCCACGTTTGCGGTACCCGAGCAAGCACAAACCCTCGCTCCACAGCTACTTCTCGGTGCCGTACGATCCGCGGACCCACTTCTTCACCCGCTACGGCTCCAGTTTCAATCAGTTCCCGAACATGCGCGTCTGTGATTCACCCACAAAGGGCGGCCCTCGTCCCTTGTACCGAGTGCCACCGTTTCCCATCCAGCACCTGCAGACAATATTCGCCGTGTCGAAGAAGCTGCTCACCAAAGACACGCTGGAGCACCTGGACGAGCAGGCCAGCGACATCTTTTCGCTGCACCAGATCAAGGGCTATTGCTACAAGAGCTTCTCGGAGACACTGAACTTGGTATTGGTCACCCTGCTGCGGGAGCTGCTGCAGCACCAGGTGGACCTGCCCACGCCCTTCACCAAGGATGTGCAGGAGTTCGTGAAGCGGCTGTTCCTCAACGGGCAGACGGAGCTGCAGAACAAGCAGCAGGACCAGGAACGCGAACGGCGGGAGGAGAACGGCATCGCCGTCGTCAACAAGTACAAGGTCAACGTGATGGCCAATGCGGCCTGTGTGGACCTCCTCGTTTGGGCGATACGCGACGAGACGGGTAAGCGCTGATCCGAAGGTTCATCCCTCTCCGGATCTCCGATCTCCGATCACCGATCACCGATCACATCTTCACATCAGCTCCAAAGCTACTTCGGCAAAATGCAAAAAGCAAAAAGCAAAAGCAAAAAAATGGCAAAATGGCATAACAGCTCTGTTTATTATTATTGTGATAAAGAAAGAGAGGAAGTAATGTTTGTAGTTTGAAAAGAGAAGGAAAGAAAATGGATATATGTCGTTTATATATTCGAAAAAAAATAATGTTATTGTCAATTAAGTTGTAAGAAAATCGTCCACAAAATCAATGCCCTTTCTCTCTTTCTTAATCTTAACTCAAAATTCTTAATTCTTAATCTCCCATCATTTCCTTAATTTTATTTAGTTTAATTTTAGTTTTTTTTTTTGATTTGGTAACTTTGGTTTGTTTACTTTTACTTTTTTTGGTGGCCGGAACCCGTAACCCGGAACCCGGAACCCGGGATATTGTTCAGTTGACGTCGACTATAATGTGCCATCCCTGCAGAATGGCTTGCAATTTTTATTGAAGAAAGGTCAAGAGCAGAGTTGTATTGATTTATATCCGTCCCACCGTACCACCGTCCCACCCACTAAATCGGGTTAACCACATTCCACCAAAAAACCATTCGATTTCATTTGTATAGTTTAGTTTATTATCCAAGACGATCGAATGTGGTTTCCCTCCCCTTCCCTCGCCCAAAACAAAAACAAACTTAATTCCATTTTGATTTTGATTTTTGTGGTTATACAAGTACTACATATACCTATTTATATTGATATTTGCCTGGTCTACGTTCGCTGCATGCTGCAACAGATCCTCCTGCTCCCCATTGTTCCCAGTTCGCTGAATGATACACTTCAGATTCGATTCGATTGACAGTTTAATTAATTCTTGAAATTATCCTTACTTACCCAAAAACAACTCCCTAAAACAGAGGCGGACAAGCTGTGCGGACGGCTGTCACAGAAGCTCAACCTGGTGCTGAGCCACAAGATTGTGATGGATCACATGCCGCTGCTGATGGTCTGCCTCGAGGGACTCGGCAAGCTGGCCCAGAAGTTTCCCAACATTGCTGGCACCTCGATCTCCTACCTGCGCGACTTTCTGGTCGATCCCAGTCCGATTCTGGGCAAGCTTCACGCTCATGCCATGCAGACACTGGCCCAGCAGAAGAAGGAAAAGGAACTGACTCCTTTTAAGATCGTTGTCCAGCACTCGGACTCGCGGGCCGTCGTGGACATCTTTGGCGAGAACCAGAAGCTGCCATCGACGGGACGCAGTGGCCAGGCGGCCTTCGAATCTCTGCGAGACGCTGCCATCGAGAATCTTTCGATCGCCCTGAGGGCAGCCCACACCCTGGACCAGTTCTGTGTCCCGGCACTGGTGGCCAACGTTTCCAATCGATTGTTTACCGCTGAAAAGTCAGAAAGGTAACTATAGTCCCTAAACTCTATATAGATTTGGTTAAAGCCTTGTGTAATCCCCAGCGAATCGAACCTGGTTAGCCTGAACATCATTGTGATGCTGGGACATGTGGCTGTGGCCTTGAAGGACACCTCGAAGACCACCCAGAACATACTGCAGTTCTTCATACAGCGCTTCTGCAAGGTTCCCTCCGAGCAGAACGCGTTGATCGTCGACCAGCTCGGCTGCATGATCATCTCGCAGTGCGAGACCCACGTCTTCGACGAGATCATGAAGATGTTCTCGCGAGTTACCGTACAGTCGGCCTCCCTGGCCTACACCTCCGACCCGGAGCACCGCAAGCAATTCCATCATGTCTCGGATGCGGTGGTGAATGCTCTGGGCAACATTGCTGCCAACATCCAGGGCGATTCGGAGATGCTGGAATTGCTCGGAAAGCTGCTGGAATTGTTTGTGCAGATCGGGTTGGATGGCGAGCGCAGCTACGACAATACCCCGGGCGCCCAGAAGGCCAGCTCCCGTGCTGGTAATCTGGGCATGCTTATACCGGTGATTGCGGTACTGGTGCGCCGCCTCCCACCGATCAAGAATCCCCGCCAGCGGCTGCACAAGCTCTTCAAGGACTTCTGGGCCTACTGCGTGGTGATGGGCTTCACCAATGCTCGCCTGTGGCCAGCGGACTGGTACCAGGGTGTCCAGCAGATTGCGGCCAAGTCGCCGCTGCTCATTTCCCAGACCGCCCACAAGTCGGACATGCGGGAGCTGAACTACACCCTGGCCATCAAGAGCGACTCGGTGAACGAGCTGCGCAGCCAGATCCTGGTACTGCTGGAGCACTCCACGGACAACGTGGCCACCGCCATCAACAAGCTAACCTTTGCCCAGTGCACCTACCTGCTCAGTGTCTACTGGCTGGAGATGTTGCGGGTGGAGAATGCGGACGAGCCCAGTCTGGAGCCCATCATGAGCTATCTCTGCGACACGGCGCTCCAGAAGGACAAGACCGGCATCTGGCAGTGTGTCAAATGGTAAGATTTGATCTTCTTTCAAGTCCCTTTGTGTCTTAAAATCCGAATCCTTTATAGTGTTGCCGATCAGGTCTTTGAAAAGTTCCGAAACGTTCTCTACGCCCACGACGAGATACGCGAAAAGGTGCTCGAGTCACAGGCCACCCTCCTCCTGGTCTACTTCAACCACATCCACAAGCCCATCCAGGTGGTGGCCGATCAGTATCTCTCCTTCTTGGTGGATCGATTCCCGCATTTGCTATGGAATCGCCGGGTGCTCTGGTGCATGCTCGACATCCTGCAGCTGCTGGCCTACTCCCTGAGCCTAGATCCCAACGAGGAGACGCCCACATTGCGGGTGGTGTCCACGCCGTATACGCTGCAGTTGATGGACTCGCTGCCGGCCCGGGAATTGCGTCTAAAGGACTTTGCCGATCGCTGCCAGGGTATTGTTAACGAGGCCATGAAGTGGGCGCCTCGCTCCACCCGCTCCCACCTGCAGGAGTATCCCAACCAGATCCCCACCCCGGTGCTGGCCCATCACAGTGGCCTGGCACTGGCCTTCGATTCGGTGGTCAGCAGCAGTGCCCTGCATCCGGGTACTATGAGCAAGCGGCCCAGCTGCGTCAACTCCGATACGCCCCGGTTTGTGTCGGTCCTGTGCCTGCGGAGCAAGTACGCCGGAGAGATCAGCGGTTTGCTGTCGGTGCTGAGCGAGAAGGACAAGGCCGGCTTGGCGGAGCGCCTGGTCAGCGATGTCTGGGAGGCCTGTGCCGAGAAGAGCGACGCCCGACATCGCGGTGCTCTGTGGCGGGCCACCGCCTACCTAATCATCTGCTCGGAAATCGACAGGAAGCTGCTGCACGCGGTGGCCAGTTCGCAGCTGGAACTCTTCACCGAGTCGGCCATGGAAACGGCCGTCGAATGCTGGCAGTGGGTGCTGACGGCACGCCAGGACCTGGAGCTGTGCTTCATCCAGGAAATGGTCAGTGCCTGGCAGACGACGTTCGAGAAGCGAATGGGTCTGTTTGCCTGGGAGACGGAGGTGACCAATCCCCTGGCCGCCTACGACGGCTGCAAGCTGGTCAGCAAGCCGATCCTGATAGCACCGCATCTGATTTGGCTGCAACTGCTCTCCGAGATGGTGGACACGGCCAAGTATTGCAACAGGGACAAGGTGGAGATGTTCTGTCTGCTCCTCCATCGCTGCCTGCCCATCCTGAAGAGCAGCAAGCAGAACAGGCAGGTCTCCACGGTGGGCTGCCGGTTCAAGCTGCTCCAGTGCGGTCTGTCGCTGCTCCAGGGCAATACTATACCCAAGTCGCTGGCCAGGAACATACTGCGCGAGCGCATCTACTCCAATGCCCTGGACTACTTCTGTGGCCCACCGACGTGCCCCAACCAGAGTCGGGAACAGCTGCTGGAGGATATCTTAATACTGCTCAAGTTCTGGCAGACGATGCGCAGCGAAAAGAAGCATCTGGTCACGTCCGAAGTGGGAGACTATGATCTGACTAACGCCTCGGTGAGCTCCACCCAAATGCTGGCCGTGAAAACGAACCCGGAGACGGCCTCTCTGATCAGCGGAGGTGGCATTATCACGGACTACACCCGCTCCATGAGCGCCAGCGGAAATGTAGTGGGTGTGGGTGTGGGCATGGCTGGCGGTGGCAGCAGCAGTGGCTGGTACAACACCATTCCGCACTCCACGTCGACGCTGTCGAAGCGTTCGAATCGCTCCAAGCGGCTGCAGTACCAGAAGGACTCCTACGACAAGGATTACATGAAGAAGCGAAACCTCATTCTGGAGCTATTGGCCGTGGAGTTGGAGTTCCTGATCACATGGTATAATCCCAACAGTTTGCCCGATCTGATAGTGCCAGGTGAGCTATGGGACAAGTAGTTTTCGTTTAGAATCTTTGCTAAACCCAATCCCAATCCCCTCTAGGCGAGGAACAAATCACGGAGTGGCGTAGCCGACCGTACAAACCCAACGTTTGGCGGGACTACGCCCGCCTGGCCTGGTGCTACAATCCATCGCTGGCCGTCTTCCTGCCGCAGCGCATCAAGAACGCCGAGATCATCGACGAGGAGGTGTCCCGTCTGGTCTGCTCCGATCCCATTGCCGTTTGCCACATTCCCGAAGCACTCAAGTACCTGTGCACCACCAAGAACCTGCTACAGGAGAGCCCCGATCTTGTATACATTCTCTCCTGGTCACCGGTAACGCCCATCCAGGCCCTGGCCTACTTCTCGCGCCAGTATCCGTCGCATCCCCTGACGGCACAGTATGCGGTGAAGACCCTGTCCTCGTATCCGGCGGAATCGGTGCTGCCGTACATTCCGCAACTGGTGCAGGCCCTGCGACACGACACCATGGGCTATGTGGTGGAGTTCATCAAGAACATCTCGCGACGGTCGCAGATTGTGGCCCACCAACTGATCTGGAACATGCAGACGAACATGTACATGGACGAAGACCAGCAGCACCGCGATCCCAACCTGTACGAGGCTCTGGACCAGCTGTCGCAAAGTATTATTGCCTCCTTTTCGGGGGCGGCCAAGAGATTCTACGAGCGCGAGTTCGATTTCTTTGGCAAGATTACGGCGGTGTCCGGCGAGATTCGCTCCTTCCCCAAAGGCATTGAACGGAAGAATGCCTGTTTGGCGGCATTGAGCCGGATCAAGGTGCAAGGCGGCTGCTATCTTCCCTCGAATCCGGAGGCCATGGTCCTGGACATCGATTACAGCAGCGGCACGCCCATGCAGAGTGCAGCAAAGGCTCCGTACTTGGCCCGTTTCCGGGTCTACAGGTGTGGCATCAACGAGCTGGAGACCAGGGCCATGGAGGTTTCTAATAATCCGGTAACTATTAGGGGGATTCTCCATAGGAACATCCTGACTTACGTCGGTTTTTCGCCTTGCTAGAACTCCCAAGAAGATGCCAAGATGACGCTGGGCGTGGAATCGTGGCAGGCGGCCATCTTCAAAGTGGGCGACGATGTGCGCCAGGACATGCTGGCCCTGCAGGTCATCACCATATTCAAAAACATCTTCCAGCAGGTGGGACTGGATCTATTCCTGTTCCCCTACCGCGTGGTGGCCACCGCTCCCGGGGTGAGTAGCCAAATCCAAGCTAGAAATCTTTTTTCTATATTTAATTCTGATTATTGATTCTAAATTCCAGTGCGGCGTCATCGAGTGTGTGCCAAATGCCAAGTCACGCGACCAGCTGGGCAGGCAGACAGACAGCGGCTTGTCGGAGTATTTCCAGCATCAGTACGGAGACGAGAGCTCCAAGGAGTTCCAGGCGGCCAGGGCGAACTTTGTCAAGTCGATGGCAGCCTACTCGCTGATAGGATATCTGCTCCAGATCAAGGATCGCCACAATGGCAACATTATGATCGACAAGGATGGACACATCATACACATTGGTAAGTGTGGGAGGATATACTCTTGTAGTCCTGCAATATCTGACACAATCCCCCATAGATTTCGGCTTCATGTTCGAATCATCGCCGGGCGGCAACATCGGCTTCGAGCCGGACATGAAGCTCACCGACGAAATGGTTATGATCATGGGCGGCAAAATGGACTCGCCGGCCTTTAAGTGGTTCTGCGAGCTGTGTGTCCAGGCCTTCCTGGCGGTGCGACCCTACCAGGATGCGATCGTATCGCTGGTCTCCCTGATGCTCGACACCGGACTACCCTGTTTCCGGGGTCAGACGATCAACCTGCTGAAGCAGCGATTTGTGGCAACCAAGAACAATAAGGAAGCGGCCGCCCACATGCTGGGCGTTATCCGGAACTCGTACCAGAACTTCCGCACGCGTACCTACGACATGATCCAGTACTACCAGAATCAGATTCCCTACTAGACTTCCTGAAACTTGAGAAGTTCAAAGCAAACCAAACCCTGACACAGATACACCGGCGCCTCTTGTTCGTTGTTGTTGGCCAAAAAACACCAAACACCAAACACCAAGATCCAAACTCCAGACATTATATATATGTTATATATATATCCCTTCCTCTACCCTACGTATTATTGGTTATTACTTTTCTTTTTTTCGTATTTATCCAGTGTGTGTGTGTGTTTTTCATCGTTTGTTTTTTCGTACTTATAAGATGTTGAACTTTTTCCAAGATTTTACGACGCATACATACGTTATGAAATATTTATAAATATTAAATGAATTATAGGGCAATATGTTATACCAAGGAGCAGGCTTGTTTGAATTTGGCGGGTTTTGCTAGTATAAAAGTTATCGAAATCGAATCTGATGACCGTCTGATATCGTTTTTGGTATTTTTTGAAGTACTTTAAATAGATCGATTTTTCTCGGCGAATCTCGATCCAGAGTCAAAAAATGTTTTTAAAGTTAATTCATTTAACTATTCTGCTTGATGTCACATCATAACCGGTTCGTAAACTATCGCCCGGTTCGTATAAAAAGTGTGACCAGACAACTCCGATAGTACCCGATAATCCGATGGTAACACTAAACTAGGGAAAAACATCGATTCCACCTCTACAGCCGCCTCAGCCTCCATTTTGGCGTCGATTTTCTTGAGTTTTTTCGTGGTTTGTTTCCTTAATTCCAAACACTAAAGTGACTAAAATACAGTAGTGTGTGAATACGATCGAACAAAGTGGCAATAAAGATACTCGATAAAAGTTCCGCAACATACGGGAGTTTTTCCCCCATCTCGTGCTGGTGCTGGTGCTGAGCGAGTGTGAGTGTGAAAGGTATATGCGGAAGCAAGGTGTGCATGCGTGTGTGTGTGTGTGTGCGTAAGTGAAGGAAAGCAGTCGAAAAATCGAAAAAAAAATGGAATAAAACGCAAGAAATGTCGGGCAAAGCGGCGCAAAAAATCGAAAAAAACGTAAAAAACGCAAAATAGAAAAGTAGGAAAGCGCCTATAGTATATAGGAGATGAAAAGCGAATCTAACATTGATATATATCCAAGAAATAACGCCGCTCTCCCGACGTTTTCGTGCCTGCGTGTATGTTCGCTTTTTTTTTCACCCCATTTTTTTCTCTTTTTTTTTCGTCCTGAATTACCCGACGAGTGAGGGAAATTCAACTGAAAATGAATACGATTTGGCGATATTTTCGATTAAAATTTTTTGGACAATTGCAAAAAACCCCCACACTCACACACAGAGGGCTAGGAAATTGCGTTACACAAGCAAGTGAACAAGTGTACGTGTGTACGGCTGTACGGGCGTGTGTGTGTGTGTGTGTTCGTGTTCGTGAGTGTCGCGTGTCTCTCTCTGCCTCGCAGTGTGCGTGCGTGTGTGCGGCTTCAATAATCTAATAATTTTTTTTTTCGAGTGTTGCAACCAAGCAAGAAATTAAATATATATATATATGTATATATAGATATATGTGTATATGTGTGTATATATATAAAAAGATAAAGCAAAGAAAGCAAATCGGAAGAAATTGTTTCAAACAGAAAACAAACACACACGCGAAATCGAATGCACAAAAACGAACGAACTGCTGCAGTCCACGCCTACGCCTACGCCAGCGACGACGTCGACGCTGACCGCGCTGCCAGCGCACAGTGGAGTTGAAAGACAAAAAAAAAAGTAAGTTTAAAATCGAAAATATATAACTTTTAAGTAAGAGACGCGAAAAGGGGAAGCTTTTGGAAGCAACGTTTTTTTTCATGATTCTTGGCCAAAGTTAATGCCGCTCTTCCCCTCTAAAGATCGGTCAGCTGTGTGGGTCAGCAGAGGCACACACACACACACACACACACATTCTTGCACCTGCCGCCCCTGTCGTCGCAGAGAGAGAGAGAAAGGTGAGAGTGAGTGAAAGACAGCGATTGCCTTGGCCGGAAAGTGCGTCAAGCGAGCTGCTTGTTCTATATTTCTTTTTCCTTTTTCTTTTTTTTGTTTTTTTTATTCATTTACCAACACTGAAATATGGAATAGATCTTGGACTAGAAATCATGAATTTTCGTGTCTAGAGGCCTGGCTATGGCGACGTTTCCATAAAATTAACAAAGAAATCAAATCAAAGAAAATTTAAATGAAATAAAAGCGAAATTCGTTTTGTTGTTGCTTTTGTTGGTTTTAATATCGTTGGAATTTATTATTCTGGCTGCAAAGTGCAACGTTTCAACGGCGTGTGACATTGAAAATGACGACAAAGTACAAAAAAAACAAACAAACAAAGAAAGAAACTGAAAACAAACAAAAAAACGACACAGAATCATTGTTTAGAGGATTTCGTTTCGATTCTCTTTATTTATTTTATTATTATTTATTTATTTTTCTCATAAAAGGGAAGAAAATGTTCGTAAGACAAGAATAAACATGAAACTTGACTCTGCTTTTAAAGTTAAATGGTTTACAATTCATCCTGTTATTATCCTGTTTTTATGACAGCTTTTGCCAAAGGTCCTGGCTGTGTAAAGGAATCACCTTAGCTGTAAATATCATGCCGCAGGAGGGTGCAAGGTGTGAGCGAGACAGGTAGCCAGGAGAGCGGAAGAAAGGAGTCGAGTGAAAAGGCGGGTGGCCGAAAGAGAGTGGCAGGCGGAAGAGAGCTCAAAGGTTGGCGTTGCACGCTATGCGACGGCACGACACGCCACACGACACCCACACATGTCCAGCAACGCCCACGAAACTTTTGCAGGGCACAAACACGTACACAGATACAAATGTATATGTATGCGGAGCCAGAGTTGTCAACCTCCTGGCACGTGTGCGTGTTTCGCGTGGCAACCTCGTTAAAATTGTCACAAAAATATATAAAAGAAAAGGAAGAAAAAAAAAAAGTCCAGTTGCAGGTTTCTCTCTCTCTCTCTCTCTCTCTCTCTCTGGCACAGCTGTTTCTCATTCCTCTCTTCGACTTTTGCTCCGTTGGCAACACTTTCACACCGTTACTTGGCATTGGTGTGTGTTGGTGTGTTGGTGTGCCTTGGCCTGTCCTTCGCCTGCGCATCAAGGATATACATTCCATTCCGATACTTTGTACACAATTTGCACGCCCGCCGCCAACGTTCTATCGATTATTCCATTCGTCATCGTCGCCTTGGACTCGGTTCTCAGCTCTCACCTCTCAGCTGTCAAATATTTACGAAAAAAGTTACATTCTGTGAATAATTTATGGTTGTCCTGGCCTTGGAGGCAACCCTGCTGGGCAAGACAACCCTGCTGGGCAAGACAACCCTGCTGGGCCAGAAACTTTGGCAAAAGCTTTTCGAAATGCAATTTGCGACATGATCGGACTTGTTTTGGCGGGAAAGCAGTTTCGCACTGACATCATGGCCAGTGTTGTAAAGCGGCAACAACACTAGTTGCGTCGCCAACGTCCTGTGCTCCTGTTCTCGCTCTCTCTCTTTCTATCCGCTCTCTCCGTTTCGATATAACGGTTCACTTTTCGCCTTTCGCCTTTCGTTTGAGTTTTCAGTCGAATTTCGCCCGCAGACTCAAAATCAATGCGAACTTTTCTCCGCGCTGTGCTGTTTTCCACGTTTTCCAATACAATTAATTTTCGCTTTTTTTCTGGTCGGGATAACGGTTCGTTTGTTGCCTGGGTTTGCCTTGGTTTGGCTTTTCTGGCCTTAAAGAGCTAACGGTAACCAGAAATCAGCTGCTGCAATTACATAATTGTGTGTGTCACGTGCGTCTGACATTTGGGAATGTGTGTCAGTGAGGTGTTGGTGTGTGTGTGTGCAAAAAAAAAAAACGAGTGAGAAAATTTTGCATTGGAAGCTGCCTGCCGCCGGCATGAGCTTTTTTTTTACACTTTTTTTTTTACTGTGTAAAGGGTAGGGGGGGAGTTCTTTTCTTCTGGAAGTTTGCGGAACTAAAAAGTAAGTTTTTTTTTTTTAATTTTTTCTAAAAAAAAAATAAAATTTAATGGAAAATTATTGCTAAAAGGAACAAAAAAAAAAACAAAAAAGTCAAACAATTGGAAATCCCCTCTAATCTAAAGAACCCCTTGCGCTATCTCTTTACTGATAGAATCGGTTTCTTGGTCTTTTTTTTTGTTGTTTTTGCTTCCAAAAGAGTTTCAAAATCGAGGAATATAACGCAAAATAATGCCAAAGATTTCTCGAACCCAACCACCGAATCGGAATCGGAATCGGAGATAAGATTATGATTCTTGTTGCTTAATTTTCTTTTTATTTCTATTTTTTTTTTTTTTTTTTGATATTGCTAAATATGTGTGTTTTTTCTTTATATTACCAACTGTTTTTTTTTTAGGGCTCTTTCATATAGAAATATGACTAAGAGATAATGCTGGTCGAGGAGTTCTTTGTTTTAATCGGATTTCTAGGTCGTTAGACGTGAAATATTCTCAAGTTTTTTAGCCAGAATTGATTTGAATATAAAAAAAAAGTATTCTTTTATTAGTCTTTTATATAGAAATATAGTTTTTTATATAGAAATTACTAAGAAATAATGTTTGGTTGAAAATCTTATTGAAATCTCATATTTTTTAGCAAGACTCAAGACTCTTGTTCTCGAATATGAAAAATGTATTCGTTTTATTAGTTTTTTATATAGAAAGAAAGTTTTTTATATAGAAAGAAAGTTTTTTATATAGAAATATAGTTTTTTATATAGAAATATAGTTTTTTTTATATAGAAATATAGTTTTTTATACAGAAAAATGACTTAGAAAAGACTTAAAGATGGTAGATTGTCGAAGAAATCTTTTTTTAATCGAAAATCCTTGAAGTTTTTTAGCAAGAATTGTACTGGAATATAAAAAATGTAATCTCTTGTTAGTTTTTTATATAGAAATACAGTTAATTATACAGAAAAATGACTAAAAAATAATCAAAGATTGTCGAGGAATTCTCTAAGAAATGGAAACTCTAAGAAATCTAGATCCTTGTACTTGAAATATCCTGAATCCTGAAGTTTTTTTTTAGCATAAAAAATGTATTTTTTTATGAAATGTTTCTTTGGCTTTTTGGGGGGGTTTGTGTGTGTGTGGGGCGCGTGTATCAATAAATAAAAAATAAAAAAAATTAAAACGGAGGAAAAAAAAGAACTAAAAATACGCGTGAAAAGCACGCGAAAATAGCCGGCAAAGAGCAACAACAACAAGAAGAAGAATAAATTGAAATGAAGAAGAAGAAGAAGAAGAAAGAGGGAATGGAATGGAATGGAAAGGAAGAGAGAGTGGGAGAAATTATGACGCGCAAAGGCGTCGGCGGCGGCGACGGCGGCGGTTCGATGTGCCCCGCCTCCTTTTGCCAAAAATAATCCCTATTGGCGACATTTTGGTTGATTTTTTGTTTTTTTTTTTGGGAGAAAAATAAATGGTAAAAAAAAGTGGGGGGTGGTGGAGAGGTGGAGGTGGAAATTCAATAAAAAAAAATACCTCAAAGGAACCGAAACGACAATAGTTTGAATGGGAAAAGGATCAGGATAAATTGAAGTAATAATAAAGGATAATAATAAGGACCAACAAGTAAGAGGCAAGCACTGAGAGAAAAGTTAGGAAATGAAAGATTCTTTTTAAAAAGAAAATCCTAATTTTGAATAATTTAATTAATAATTTTAGAAGAAAACACTGAGAGAAAAAAGTTGATTGTTTAATAAAAAATATCCCTTTTTTTATATTTTACTTTCTTTTAATATAAAAATTAGAATTAATTTGTAAATTAAATTAAAAACATTGATTTCTCGCCGTGTATTGTATAATTAAGAATATAATGCGGGGGAGGGAGAAAGCATCGGTGTGAGCAGGATGGCAGAGGAGAGAGTGGGGGCTGTCGTCACCCGTTCGCTTTCTCTCGCCATGCCCCGCCGAGGCACCGCCCCGCAACCGCTCCTCCCCGTCCCTCCGTTGCCAAAATGTTTGCCTTGACGCCTTTAACCTTGATGGATTCGGATTCGCATTTGTGGGCGTTTTTGCGGAAGGGGGGGGGGGGGGCGTGGGTGTTTGCGAAAAAGCGTAGGCGGCGGGCGGGCGTTGCGGGGAAGGCAATGTTTGCTGCCAAACTTTCGTAGCATACTTTCTGGCAAACACACACAAACATGCCACACACACATGTATAGAGAGTGTGGCACGCACAACATTCTTGCCACATCTCATTGATTTTTTCTTTTTTTTTTTCCTTTATTTTATCTTACTTTTTGTTGTTTTTTTTTTAGTTGCCAAGCAGCCCCCCCTTTCTATATACCCCCCTTTAGTCCATCGATCGATATCCTGGCCCCTGGCCCTGCCCCTTTTCCTTTCCTTTAGCATCTTTGAGAATAAAAGAAAAGGTTTGGGATGTGAAGCATTCCTTTGATATTTTGTTCAAGGAAACCTCTCAAAAAGGACCTCAAAATGATTACAAAAGGAATTATTATTAAATTCTTGTTATTATTTATTATTTTTATTATATTAATTTTATTTTAAAAACAAAATTTAGGATTTACAATTTTTAGCGAAAATAAATTCAAGGCCTTGAACCTGCCCCTGCCTCTGCCACTGCCCATGCTTCTGCCCCACTACCCTCTACCCTCTGTGGCATGTTTTGTCACCCCAATTATGGCCAACTTAATTTCAATTTGGCTAAAACTCTGGCTCCGAAAATATCCCTCGGCTAGAACGTTAATTACCGAACTGGGCTGGCTTTGTGCGAATTTAGTCGCCAAAAACACGCAATTTCACTTAGTAGCAGCGACCTGCGACCTTCGACCCCTGACCCGCAACTTGTTCTACTTTTTGGTTTATTTTTTTTTTTTTTTTGCATTTTGTTTGCACAAACATTTTGTTTGTTTGTTGGTGAAAAGTCTGAATGAGCTAATTGAATGAAGGGAATATTAGAGAGAGAGAGGAGAGTTTGCGGGATTTGGGTTGAAGGTTGCAAGTTGGGGTTGGGGTTGGGATTGGTAGTTGGCGTTCGAGTTGGTGTTCGAGTTTGAAGTTGGGGCTGGGTTTGGGTTTGAGGTGGGGATTGGGGTTCGAGGCTTGTTTTTTTTTTGGAAATTGGAGAACCTTTTCCGACGCTGCGGCATTTCGCTTTTTTGTGGGTCAAATGGTGGCTGTGGCATGACGACAGCGAAGCCAGCGACCAAGTGTCCTCGTTGTCATCGTCGTGGTGTCGCCACACAGCCCCCCCCTCTCTCTCTGGCTCTAGCTCTAGCTCTGTCTCTAGGCTGCTCTCTCTCTCTTCTCGGGGTCCCTTTTCTCTTGCTTCGCTTTCTTTTCTCTTACTTCGCTCTCTTAGAGTTCGATTCCCTTTGCATTTTGGGCGGGTTTTTTTTAAATTTTATTCGTTTTTTAACATAAAATTACAAGAAAATAATGAATTTAAGGTATTTAGTGAAAGAAAGGAACATTTTTTAACTTAATTTTCTATTAAATGCTTTTTTTATTATTATTTTTTTGATTGTTTTTTTTTTATTATAAATGGAAATACTTTTTTTATGGACTCGTTTCTCTACTTGAGCTTGTCCTTTATTATTGGCCTTAAATTTATGGCCTGCAGTTTGTGCGACTTGCGTGGTGGCAAGTCATAAATTTGTGGCAAGCCTCGGCCCCACCTCACACCCCCCTTAGAGCTAGATAGAGAGAGAGAGAGTGAGATAGGAAAGGGTTTCGGGGGGCAGAAGGGGGGCAGTTTCCCTTCCCTTCCTTTGATCTATTTAAGAATTAAATGGTGTCATTGTCAGGTGGCCGAGGGGGGTGGCAGGGAAGTGGCACACGACCTTACATCTCTTTCTCCTGCTCTAGTTTTGTCTCTTTCTGTTGCAGTTTGATGGAAGGAAAAGGACCTTCAAAGGAGGGAAACTTTAAGATTCTTTTAAAAGGAAGTTTTTTTTTTTTATTCAAAAGAAAAAGGACTTTAAAGTTAGGGGGAGTTAAAGTGGGGGGGGGGGGGTTGAAGGGGTAAATAGGTCAATCAGTTGTGGGCCACGCCCTAGCCTTAGCCCCTGAATTTTTTGACTAATGTATCCGCAATTATTCTCTCTCTCTCTCGGGGTTTCCTCTGCCCCCCTCCCCCTTTGAACTGACCTGACCTTTTCTTTTTTTTTTTTGTTTTTTCAAGTTTTTTGTTTTTTTTTCTGTTTATTGTTTTTTCCGTTTTTTTTTCTGTTTTTCCTTATTTTTCCTTTTTTCTCTTTTTCCGTTTTTTTTCTTTTCTGTTCTTTCTTTTTTTTTCCGTTTTTTCTTTTTTTTTTCTGTTTTTTTCTTCCCAGCTGACCCGCAGCCATCTGTCTCGCTCTGGCCCGTCACCATATATCCATCAGCCTGTCTCTGTCTTTGATTAACATCTGTTTTTTGTGTGAATTACAAAGCAATTTATTTTGTTGACAGAGTGGCTAAGGGGGGTGGGGCGAAAGGGGGTGGGAGAAGTGCATTAGTCAACCCTTCACCTTCAGCAGCTTCAACCTTCTTCCTCTACCCCTCCTTCCTCTGCTTTTTCCACCTCTCTCTTTCCTTTATCTTTCTCATTTAGCTTCAATTTTTTTACAGTTTTTAAGGTAAATCGAGTTAAAAGTTGACTTTTTTTTACAAATTAAAAGCTTAAAAAGGAAGAGTTGAAAGCTTCAAATAGAAAAATGATCGAAATTCAATATCACGTACAAGGATATCAAGCACAAATGTCCTTTTTTCCATCCTTTTTCTTAGGTTTTTTAGGATATTTCTGGCATTTATCCGATTAAGTATCTAACCCGATTTTAATGAACTTTAATTAACATTTTCAATAATTAATTTATCTAATTTGTCTTTGTTTTTCTTCTTCTCTTTGCAGTTTGTCCTTTTCTGGCATTTTGGCATTTGAAGCACTGCCAACAAGAGAGATAGAGAGAGAGAGAATTACAAAACAAACTAAAATGTGAAGGGAAAAAAGAACAAAGATATAATGTATAAAAAAAATATATATAAAAAAAAACACAAATTGTTACAAAAAGCACAACAAAAAAACAGCCAAACGCGACATTTCAAGTAAATTCCTTGCCCCTGTATGAGTGTGAATGAGTCAGCAATAAAAAAATAAAAAGCCGTAAAAAAAAGCCGCAAAAAAAAAAGACGCAAAAAACAAATCAAAGTAAAAAGTAAAACACAACACAATCAAGTAAAAAAACAAAAATTATAAACTAGAAAAACAAATCAAAGTAAAAAAAATAAAAATAAAAAACTAGAAAAAAAAAACAAAACAAATTAAAAAAAAAACCCCAAGCCGCCCGCTAAAAAACACGTGACTTTTCGAGACAAAAAACAAAAAAAAAAAACCTCTAAAAAAAACCTTCTCGTTTATTCTTAAAAAAAAAGCTTAAAACCTTTTAAAAAAAATCTTAAACCTTCGCGTTTATCCTTAAAAAAACCTTAAACCTTCGCGTTTGTCCTTAAAATAAACCTTAAACCCTCGCGTTTATCCTTAAAAAAAACCTTAAACCTTCGCGTTTATTCTTAAAAAAATTTCCGCCATTTTCCTTCTAATTATTTTCTAATTTTAATAATTTTTTTCATCAAAATTTTCAGCCAATTGAACAGAAACAGTTGAACAGAAATTCCTGATCCTGATTGACGAGTTTGTGTGGTGTGTTTTTTTAATAGTTAATTCTAAAAAAAAAAACAAACAAATAATTAATTAAATTCGGAAAAAAAAATCAAGCAAAAAAAAGAAAAAGAAAAAAAGGAGTCAAAGGGAGGAGCAAAAGGGAGGAGGCGAAAAAAGGCGTGTCAAAGGATCAAAAGAGGCGTGCAAGCCACATGGCCGTGCCACAGAAGCAGCCACAGAAGCCACAAAAGATTACAAAAGCAACAACTCCAAGGCAACAACAACAACAAAACGAGGCGCAGCAATAAATACACTGAAAAAAATAAATAAGGAAGAAAAATTGTTGTTTTTTTTTTTCGCTGGGCCGCTACTCTGTCCCCCTTTCTTCTCTTGGCCCGCCACCATCCAGCCGCCACCCGCATTCCCCTCTCGTCTTGGTGGAGAAAATTACAACAACAATTTTGATTGCAACAAAAAAAAACAACAACAACAACACGAAGAAGTAGAATAATTAAAAAAAAAAACAAAAACAAGAACCAATCACACCGACCAACAACAACAACAAAACGCAGGAAAAAAGCCAACAAATAAGAAGAAGAAGCAGCAGCAGCAGAAGGAGTAGAACGGAAGCGGAACCGGAAGCGGAAGGAAGAAGCAGCAGAACAGCCTCACCATGAGCGGTCGTCCTAGAACTTCCTCCTTCGCCGAGGGCAACAAACAGTCTCCGAGTCTGGTCCTGGGAGGCGTCAAAACATGCAGTAAGTTATCCTTTTTTTTTTCGTATCTTTTCTCTTCTTTTATCTTCTTTTTGTTTCAAAATATGTTTCAAAAATATTTTCCTAAAATTTTCCTAAAACGGTGTCCTTAAACGGAATTTATCCTTTTTAAAACTCGGATTTCGAAGAAGAATATGATTTACGATTTCCAAATCGATTCTCCATCATTCTGCATCAGATTCTTCCAAAGAATTCTTTCAGATTCTTTTTCCCTTTTTTTGTGATTAAAAAATTGCGTTACCTCCCACAAGGATGTCCATAACTCCTCCTCCTCCTCCTCAACCGATCCTTGACAGGGATACCTCAAACGATTCCTAAATCAATTCCCTATCGATCTGCATTAAAATCTGAAAACAAAATATTTTTTCGATTTTTTTCAAATTTTTCTGATGAAACTTTTCGGAAAAATCAAAAAATCGAGAAAAAATCACTTTTCACCACTTTCAAAGGACATATCTTGGGAAGTTTTCATCCGATTCTTAAGCAAAGCATAGATTTGGAATCTTTGATCAATTCCCTATCGATCTGCATCAAAATCCTGGCACAAAATATTTTTTCGATTTTTTTCAAATTTTTCTGATGGATCCCCCTGAAAAATGTGAAAATCGAGAAAAATCACTTTTCGTCCCTTTCGATGGCCATATCTTTGGCAATTTTCATCCGATCCTTGAACAAAGTATAGATTTGGAATCTAGGATCAATTCCCTATAAATCTGCATAAAAATCTTGGCACAAAATATTTTTTCGATTTTTTCCAAAATTTTCTGATGGATCCCCTTGAAAAATCTGAAAATCGAGAAAATTCACTTTTCGCCACTTTCAAAGGACATATCTTGGGAAGTTTTTATCCGATTCTTAAGCAAAGCATAGATTTGGAATCTTTATTCAATTCCCTATCGATCTGCATCAAAACCCTGGAAGAAAATATTTTTTCGATTTTTTCCAAATTTTTCTTATGGATCACCTTAAAAATACTGAAAATCGAGAAAAATCACTTTTCGCCTCTTCCGATGGCCATATCTTTGGAAGTTTTCATCCGATCTTTGAACAAAGTATAGATTTGGAATCTAGGATCAATTCCCTATCGATCTGCATAAAAATCCTGGCACAAAATATTTTTTTCGATTTTTTCCAAAATTTTTCCTGGGCAACTCCCTTAAAAATGAAAAAAAATAAAATGTGGATTTTCGAATATGTCTCAGTGGAAAGGCTAAATCTTGGCCAAATCTCATCTGATCCTTGAGAGGGATACCTTGAACGTTTCCTGGATGAATTCCCTACAATTCTGCATCAAAATATTAAGCACGAACATCCTTGAAAATTCCAGAAAAAAAAAAAAGCATTCGGCCCAAACCGAAGGCTATATCTTAGCCAATTCTTGTCCGATCCTTGAAAGGGATACCATAAACGATTTCTAATTCGATTACCTTTCATCTCTGTTATTAAAATATTGAAAAATAATATTAAAAGAAAAGGGAACCCCTTAAAAAATGGAGTATTTGAAAATCTGCCAATTCTCAAACGGAATCGATTTCTTGACGATTTCCAAATCGATTCTTTACGAATTTGCATCAAAATCTAGTCCGGAATTGGAATAAATTGTTGAACTTGCCCCCCGCCTGGATTATATTGCTTCCTCGACAGAGATTGTTTGGAAATCGATACGCGGATTCGGATTCGGATTTGGATTCGAGGTCGGATTCGAGGTCGGCCCGAAAGTGTGCTACTGCATTGAGAGACTTCAAGAAAGATGCAATCCGTGGCAGGGAAAGTTCAAGGTCAGGGCGAGAAATGCAGAAAGCCGTTACCGTTAACTTTTGCGGGTATCTTGCAACCGATAAGATGTTGCACCAATGATGGGGATTGGAATTGCTTTCTTCCTTTTTTTTTTTACCTTCCAAACCCATTGCTTTGACAGGTGTTTTGATTTTTTTTTCTCTATTTTTTTCTCAATTTTTTTTGTCTATTTTTTATAATCAAATTTTTTAGTCTCTTTGTGGGAATTATCAGTGCCCCCTTCACCGCCTGCCTCCCCCCTTTGCCCAGTGCCTGTCCACCTGTGCGCTGCTGCTAGCCAGCCCCCCCACATCCACCTCAACTACTTTTCTCTATTTTCCTCGCTCGCTCTTGCCAAGGCAATCGATTTGTACACACACACACACACACGTGCACCCCACCAGTGGGGCCTTTTCACCACAGTCGTATGTTCTGACCGCTCTCTCGCTCTCTTTTGGGGCTTCGCAATGCTCTCTTCGCTGCGCTCTCTGCCATTTCGCCGCATTTGCCGCTGCATACAGCTCCACTTTTGATGGCGCGTGTACATGTGTGTGTGTGTCTGGCGTTTTTTTTTCTTCTTCGTTTTTTTTTTTTGTGTTTTATTCATTTGTGATTTTTTGTTGCTGGTTTTTTTTTCGAGAATTCCGCAGCGAAAAAGGCAAATTTTAGTAGCAGACGAAATTCGTGGCGTGAAGACGCGGAAAAAGTGTTTTAAACGTAAAAATCGCATCCGAAGGGAAAAACTTTCAATTTGTGAGAAGCCGCTTGTGAGAAGCGTTGCTGCTCGGCCAGCGCCTCTGCCCCCCGCCGCGCTGCCAGCTGCTCTGCGACCGCTCAGTCGCTCAGTTCATTTTAAGATTTGTTCGCTGCGAGTTGGGTTGAGTTCTCTTCGCCGCTCTTCGCTTTTCGCTTTTCGCTTCGAAATTTTTAATTCCCGACTTTTCACCAGAAAGTAACTTGAAACAACGAAATTTACGCAAATTTCATCGCAAAAATATACAAACCAAGTAACCCCAAAAATTAAGCCCCAAAAGTGCTGATTTTTTTTACGTGTGTGACGCGTGAGTGTGTGCGTGTGTGTGTGTGTACGTGTACTTGTGCAGTTGACAGCGCAGCGACTGCTACGCGGACAGCGCTGCAGTCGAAAAAGTATTCTTGGATTTTTGTTTTTTAGACAAAAAATAACAAAGAAGAAGGTCACTCAGCCAGCCAGTCAGTCAGCCAGCAGAAGTCGAAAAGTTTTGCCCGACCGCCCCGTGCGCTTCTGCCGCTGCCGCTGCTGCTGCTTCTGCTTCTGCTGCCGTCGGCGCTGACTGCGACAGTGGCGTCGACGTCGACGCCGTCGCCGTTGCCCAGCGTTTTTCTGTTACTTCGCCTTTACTGTTGGCTTCTCAAAGGGATGAGCATGTGGATAAACCGCGGCTCGCTGCTCGAAGGTAACGGAATCGAAAAAAAAACAAAAAAAAACGCAATAATTAACAATTAATAATCGTTAATAATCGTAAATAATCGTAAATAATCTTAAATAATCGTTCAAGAAATCCTCTCGATAGATTCTTTGTGTACTCGCAAAGACTTTCTCCTTTCTTCTCTTCACTTTTCCTTTTTTTTTTCTGTCATTTGCCTTAAAGAAGGAGAAGAATCGAAAATTTAATCAAATAACGGCAATTATAAATTACAGTTAATAATAATCGTTGAAGAAATCCTCTCGATAGATTCTTTGTGTACTCGCAAAGACTTTCTCCTTTCTTCTCTTCACTTTTCCTTTTTCTTCTCAGACATTTGCTTCAATAAAGGAGAAGAAAGGCTACGTAGATTCTCTTCCCTTCAAAAAGTTCTTCTCTCACATCGGAAAATCTAAAATAAACTCATAAATCAATATATATCTCGTAATATTTAATATTTCTCAACAATAAATGAGAATGTCTGATAAAAAATAATCAAAAGTATAACTTTTGCATAATTCTGTATTGTTTCAGAATCGTTTTTTTTTTCAGTGTAGAATATTGAATCATGATTCTTTGATCAAGGTGGCCACATTTTATTGTTCGTTCGATTAGATTTCAATTTTCATTCAACAGCACTTTGGAATGCACTTCAAGACCAACTGTCTCTCGTCCACCTACTCAGCCACCCACCACCCACCACCCACTCATTCGGTTTTGCATGAAACGTGTTCTGGAGCCACCTTGAGATTACTCCACCTCTCTTCCATCCCATTTCCATTTTCCCACCTGACAGAGATGGCTTTTCCATGCAAATCTTTTCTCTTGCACTTTCATTCATAGTTGGTTTATGCGGGGAAGTTCGTGTATTTGTTCATAATAAGCTGAATAAATAAAAAGAAGCCTTGATATGGTGGAAAAAAATAGGTTTATGGCTCTAAAAAGTTGTTTCTTTTAAAAGCAAAGTGTTTTCTAAAGAATTTCTGTTTTACACTTTGAGAAACCTTGGTTTATGCGGTGAAGAGTTTGAGTATTTTCGTTGATTTGTTCATCAAAATCTGAAATTAAGAGAAGCTTTGATATTTCAAGGAAAAAAAGGGTTTCTAGATCCAAAAAGTAAAGTTTTTCCTGAGAAATTCCGTCTTACACTTGAAGAAATCCCACTATAAGTATAGAAAAATAAAGCTTCCTTTAAAGATGCATTTTCTCTCAGTGCTATTTTAATATAGATCGTGCGTTTGCGGCGTTGCTGGCGTCGCTGCTCGCCTTGGCAGCGCTGCGTCATCGGTGTCCGGCGTAAACAAGATAATGACCCACATAGAAAAGGGGAAGGGGGATGGGGTAGGGGGGTGGTCGATGGGGTGGCCGAGGCGAAAGGGGTGGTGCAGCACAGCACAGAGCGCATTCCAAGCGGCAAAGCAAGCGGCGCACATGCAGCAATGTTTTTGCAGTTGCCAGACAGAGAGACTGACTGAGAGACAGAGACAGAGAATGACTTTGTTCTCTTTCTATTCTCCCCGTCATCTCATAAATATTTATGCAATTGTTCTGCTGCCTTTTTGTCTATTTATATTTATTTATAATTTATATTTTATAATTTTCTTCAACTTTTTGTTCGTGACTTTTGCATTGTTTTTGCACAATCAATGACCCCCAAATGGGTGTTTTTTTTTTATATCAAAATCCGTACTGCATGCGTGCACTTGGCGTTGGTCCAAATCCACAATCCGCAAACCGCAATCCATAATTCATCAATGTTGTTTGTGTAATTAAGGGATTAAGAAATTAAATAAACGATACGAAATTCCTTTCAATAGACAAAAATAATACCGAACCAGGGCAGAGACCTCTAGACGTTAAAATAAACATATATTTCGGTGTGGGAAAGGCAATTTGAAAGCATAATTAGTGTTGGAAAACTACCTATGACCACACAAGAAACCAAAGATATCGTTTTTATTATAAAACAAACAGAATTATATTCCCCAACATGTGTGTTCTTAAACAGCTTTAGATATTTCTATAAAATTTGATAAAATTTATAAAAAAAAAAAAAAAAAAAAACCACCTGAAAATGCTTTTTTTTTATAGATTATTTTCCAGCTTTTTTTAGACGACTTCTGTCTTTGGAGACTTGATTAAAGTTAGCCTTTTTTTTAATTGCATTTCGTGGCCGTAGTTTTACCGTTTTGAGTCGCAATTAACTTGGCTTTATGACCGCTGTTTGCCTTTTTAATTACAAAGCAACTGGATAAGGGTTAAAAACAAAAAAAAAAACTCCCAAATCGGGAGAAAGTGGTTAAAAAAAAAGCAATCATTTTATTTCCGCCTTTGCTGTCAAAATTCTGTTCAAAATCCTTCGTTTAATATTCCGTTGCCATACGCCTAACAAATCGGCACCGCTTCTAATTCCATCGAATCGCGAGAAATTTTCGAGATTGTCCATTAACTCGATGAAAAACCAGCCGTGCCGACCACCCCATTGATCCAAATCGATCGAATCCCGTTTAAGAATACTTATCGAACAACTATCGAACACGCGAGGACACGCGAGCGTTGGTCGCGTGAATCAGTAAAAATATCGACAAACAAGAAAGTCGTGAAAGCACCCAACCAGCGGGATGTGAAACTCAAGGGAGTCGCCCAAGAGGGCGCCACCAAGCAGCCGGAGAAGCATCTGGACAGGCAGTTTGTTCAATCCGTCAATAGTTAGTGTCCCATCTCCATCTCCATCTCCATGTCCTTGTATTGATAATTATCGAATTATCGATAGGAAACATTATCATAAAACCAAATCTAATTCATATTTTCTTTTCTTCTCGTTTTAGGTAAGTTTGAAACAAATATTAATATTATCCATTATCCATTATTCTGGTAAGCGAAAGTCTAAGTTTATGTTCCAAAACTTTCTACAGACCTATTTTTCATAGAAAACGTAAACATATCACAAGAATCTGCTAGTGTGACCAACTATATATAAATTTTAGAAATTTTTAAGAGGTGATTCGAGGCTAAGTCAGTATTTAATTGGTATTTTTCAATGTTTCGAATTAAATTATTTAATTACGGTCATTTCCAGCCCACTTACGGTAATGTTGTTTATCAATTTTTGCCGAATTAGCGGAATTTTCTATTTGGGGCACACTGAAAAGTGCTGATGTTTGTTTTCTTCTTCTTTGCGGGGAGGAGGAGCAGACCTTGGATTGCATACTTTCGGGCGGCGTGCAATTTCGGGGGTGCCTTCCGATTACCTCCCACCGCTTAACTGTTAACCACTCTCCCTCCTTATCGATCCCCAAGTCGCCCCAAGTTTATGCTTTGTCTTGTGCGTGTGCGTGTGAGTGTTGAGTCATCGGCGCGGGCCACTCTCTCGCGTCTCTCGGCTGTCTACGTCGCCGCTCTTTGGCGGTGTTACCTAATTTTTGCATAAGCCAACACGCAAGATGCCGCTGCAACCCCAACCCAAAAACACACAAACACCAGCACACCTGTGAGCCAAAAACATCGCACACACGCATGCAAATGAGCTTTTTGCCTACTAGAAATTCTTTGGCGCCCGCGCTCTCTCTCCGGCCTCCGGCCCCACTCTCTCTTTCTCTCTCTCTCCTACTCCTTCCATGTGGGGATCCATTTTGCGGTTCTTCGCCCCGTTCAATGCTCCGATACTAGCACAGTGTTAATCAAGACAATAGGAACGGTTTCTTGTTAATTATTTTTCAATGAATATGATTCAGTGTAGGAAAAACAATTTGAAAGCATAATTAGTGTTGGAAAAGTACAAGTTTTCGTGTTTTTGATAACCCAAGAAACAGAAAGAAGCCGATAATATTCATATTCGTTTTTACTATCTGGATCAAACATTTATGCTGAGGTCACCTAGATAGTTGGCCACTTGTGTGCCCCAAGCATTTGGGGCGCCAGCGTCGCGGTCGCTGCGCTGCCAGCGGCAATGTGGATGTGGATTTGATGCGATGGCGATGGCGATGCTTCGACTCGCTCACTCGCGTTGAATCCATCGAGCAGGCGCGTCGTACTCTCCTCCCGTTCCGTTCCGATCGGTATCGTATCGTTCCGATTTGCCTCGTTCCCCCGGCTCTATTTACTTTTTATCAGTAAAATAAATATAAAAAACGGTTGAAAGAAAAACAACAACAAAAAGCTGTGCAAGCGAAACACAAGTGAAACAATTCGTGACGCGTCCGAATATTTCTTCTATTTTTTGTTATTATTATTCTATTATTTTTTGTGTCAACAGTGCAGTGTAATGTGTCGAATCCAAAAATCAAAAATCGAAATCAATATGCATTGAAATCAAAATCAGTTGCCGTTGCCCAACGGCGATGACACCATTAAAAAATAGAGCTTCAAATTCCCCCACAAATCACGCTTAATTGGAGTTTCATTGAGTTGTGAAATCTTTTTTTTTTGTTAATTCATTTATTTCTTTCTAATTTTTGCAACTTCAAGTTGGAGTTAATCGATACCCACGCACACGCACACACACTCGCGGCACAACCAAGCTTATGCTAATGTATTCCTCCGGCGGGGGGGAAATCTATTAATACATGAATGTTCTAGAAAGCTTCGCGCTGCTCTCTTTCTTCGATATTCGGAATATTTTGATTTTGAAATTCTATCAAAACATTGGATTGCAGCTTCACTATAATCCCGAGTCAAGAAGAAGATTGCGACGAAAGCTAAAAAATTCATCAATGGAAAAGTTTTTGCAATATCCCTGTCTCTTTCTTGCGTTTGGTCCTCTCCCTCTCCCTCTATCTCCTACTCCAAAGCGGCACAACAAGTGGCGGAGCAAAGTAGCGTCGTCTTCAAACCAGTTTTCCCTGTTGTTGTTTTTGTTACAGTCTGTTACAGTTCACTTGAATAAAATATTTATATTTAATAATTAATATTAATATTAATATTAATATTTTAGTTTATTTTTTGGGCAATTTTTATTATTAAAAATAGGCTTTGGCAAATATTTTTGAATATTTTATGTTTCTTTAATCGCTTTACTAGCCATATATTTTTTTCAGTGCATTTATTACTGTTGCGGCTGCGTCTGCGCGCTAATTGGTGTTGGTGGCTCTTTCTCCTTGCTGCCCCCTTTGCCCCTTTGTAGCCCATTCCACCGATCAGCATTTGCTTTTATGGGCAAAAGTTCTTCAATGGACGGGAGGGATGTTGGTGGTGGAGCGGGGCAGAGGCTAGGGCAAAGAGGGAGATGGGGGGCTGCAGTACGTGCATCCAATTCCTTATTGGCGACAATGTTGAAATATGCGCCTACTGCTCCAAAGAGACATGATTGTTCACGTTAATAGTTACGAATTAAAGGGAAATTTCTAGAAAATAATGGGAAATTTTTTATTTAAACCTTTTTTTAAGGCTTTTGTTCATTAATTTTTGTATTGAAAATTGTCTGGAATTTATATTTGTATTTATTTGTGTGGCCACAATTGTCTTCTCTGATGGCTGCTTGGGCCAAAAGTGAATTATTCATGTTTTTTCTGCTGTCGCTGCTCTGCCAGTGGAAAATTCCCAAAAAAAATTCGCATGAACTGTGCCGACGACTGCTCCTCCCGGCCCGCCCCGCTCCGCCCCCTGTGGGGACCACCGAGCCCCAGACCATGCTCCTTCACCTCCTCCTCCTTGGTGTTCCTCTTCGCCTGCTTCTTCTTCGAGTGGCCCCAAAGGCAAAATGTCGGAGTCGAAGTCACAGAGTCAGTCGCTTTGGTTTTAGATACCCTACCCGAAGGGTATATTCAAATTTTTCCTTATTTTGTATTCAATTTCTTACGGTAAATAGATAACTGTTTTTTGTTCCTTTTAATTACTGGGAATTTTTTAATGCGAGAGTATAAAAACATCGACTCGCTGTTGTTTTCTACATTGTTTTTTCTTTTTATAAAAATAGCACCGACGAAGAAATATTTGCACACACATTTAAATGTACGCGAGTGTGTGTGGCTGTAGCATTTGCTAATTTTCTTCGTTTGTTTCGTTATATTTTTCTTTTTATTTGTATTTTTTTTTGTTTAGCGCTTGCCCCCTGCCCCTCTCCTTTTCTTGAGTTTTTTTTATGCCGTCTGGTGTATCTCATTTGTCGTCGTTTTTTTCTCTTTTTGTTTCAAATTAATTTTTACTTGCAATTTTCGAGGCAAGCTGACGATCACTTTTCTTTCTCTAGTAAGCTCTGCCGCCTTTCTCCTTCATTCCCCATTCTTTCCACCACTCTTTCATTCTCTCTCGGTTTTCGTCTTTCGGTCTTTCGGTCCTCCTCGGACTCACCCACGCCTTAAATGTGTCAATGGTTCAAGGCAGACGCCTGAGAATAATGAATAAGAATAAGAAAAACCGAGACGCCGCGACACCGGGAGCTTTTCCCCCCATCGAAAGCTCCATTTGCGAGAAGCTTTGCTTTCGTCAAGCCTTTTCGGGGGCCAAAACTGCATGACGCTTGCAATCAGAGAGAGAGAGCGCAAAAACACAAACCGAAAGCGAAATATAAACAAAAATCAAATAAACAATTCTTAAAAAGAATTCATCTGTCTTCTTAGCGAGAGTCGCAAAAAAAGATTAGTATTTCACTTTTTATCAGGACATGAATAAATATATATTTTTGAATCGAATCTCGATTTCAACATCCCACGTTTTGGGCTTGTGCTCATTATAAAATCTGAATTGATCTCGTTTGATGCAGTTGTTGCTGCTTTATTATAATCTTTTTGGGTATTTGTTGTCTCTTTCTAGTCAGCTGACTTGTGTTTTGTTTCTGCCACGCGTTCCTCCAATGCGTTCCAACGCGTTCCAAAGCGTTCGAAAAAATATAAATTCACGTTCCGATAAGGTCTCTTTGTTTGTGCATTTATTCCATTCACCGAGACTCATCGAATTCCTTCAACATGATTTCGTATATTTTATATTTGTAATAAAACTGTTTCCAGTTAAAAAAAAACAAAAGGTAATGACGCGTTTGGAACGCCAAAAGTCGCGTTTCTCACGCCCATTTTTGTCTCGAAACGC
The DNA here is from genome assembly GCA_035047325.1 of Drosophila vallismaia. Lineage (NCBI taxonomy): Eukaryota > Metazoa > Arthropoda > Insecta > Diptera > Drosophilidae > Drosophila > Drosophila vallismaia. Next base: position 3,433,082 of record JAWNPU010000025.1, on the reverse strand, counting down.
GGGGCTTTTAGCATTTTTGGCAACCAGAAATGTTTTTTTGCGCAAAAATAAAGGCAATGGCACAAAAACCAGTGCAAGCCAGTCATAAATACCTGTCTGTTGGCTCATACAGTGCGTTTCATAACAGTGAGGCTTCTAATTCAGTTTTTCAATTATTTTCGTGATCAATTATCGATTCTAATGGCTATAGCTTGAGAATACACCCACTAAATAGATAAGATATCCGACCCAGTTCCGAATATTGAATGAGGTCAGTGATTTTTGATATAAAAAAAGTACAACAAAAAAAATTAAAGTATAAATAAATACCATAGGAAGATACCGAAAACAAGCCCTAGTCGCTGACGTAGTCGTTCCATTAACTGTTTTCGATTCGATTTGCAATAAAATAATCGTACAATAATAATGCTACATGACAGAGCTGGCCAGGATGATGATACGGAACCCGGACTGGAATTGAAAGAGAAGGGAACAAAATGATATTAACGGCGACATCCACACAAACACAGCAGCAACGTAAACAACTCGGTTGGATACAAAAAAAAAATGCAAAAAAAAAAGAACAGTAAAAAAAAAAACAAAAATAAAAATATAAAAAAAAGGCTAAGAAGCCACACGACGTCGACGAGGGCAATGATAATAAAATTGTGACAACAGCACGCGCTGTTCCATTTCAGTTCGTTCCGTGGCTTGGCGTTTTTCGTTTAATTAATTAACTTATTCAGTTTTTTTTATTATTATTATTATTGGCCACGGCTACAATTCTATTAAGATGTCCTGGTCCATTGATTGGATTGCTGGGATTTCTTGGTTTTCGTGTTGGAAATCCCTTTTTAATATGAAAATAGTTTTCTATCGATTCTCTTCCTTATTGAAATTATATTCCGTTTTTTTTGTTGTTGTTGTTTTATTGGAAAACCCCTTCCTGCTCTCCATCGCTGATTGATCAACAACTGTCATCAGGTTTTTGCAAATTTCGATACCATTGATCGACGTCTAATCTATTAATTGAGTTCTACGGGGAAATGTCAATTAAGGGGTGAGGGGGGGAGGGTGTTGGCCCGATAAAGTGCTGTTTGTGTTGTTGTTGTTGTTCCGCTCGATTTCACGGAAATTCCAGGCGCAACACGAAAAAGTGCACTTAATTTATGCGAGAATGTGGAAATGGCGGAAAGGCATGCCCGCCCGCCCATCCGTTTTTGGAGGTACTCCATCTATATATTGTATATTTCTATTTCATATACAATATATAATATATAATATATAATCGTGCTTTTAACCTTTGCGGTTTTACAAGCCAACAAGTGTCGAATCGAATCGAAACTAAAAACGCGACTTGGATTCGACTTTGGCTTTGGCTTTGCGGATTCTTTTGTTGGCGTTTCGGCGAGTGCGAGTGCGAATGCGAGTGCGAGTGCGAGGCCAGCAAACCACATCGCGAAACCTGTTGTTTGGCGTTCAACTCCAACATCGACATCCCCACCGCCACCCAGTCCCGCCCCCAAAATTGGCAAGGCCGATTATCGACCGCTGGCCGAAGGCTGCCAAGGCTGCGAAGAAAAGGCAAACAACAAAGCTAAAGCGCCGCAAAAAAAAAAAAAAAACCGTTTAGAAAGTTACCAACTCCGCCGTTTGAGTCGCCTTGATTGATTTATTTTCTGTTATTTTGTAGTATTCCCCAGGTTAATGTCCATATTGGCCTTGAGGCGGAAAATCGAGAAGAATCTAATGGTATTTTCTGCTATTTTAAAGAAGTTTCAAAAAACAAAAAATGAAATTTGTTCCATTCCTAGATCGAACCTTCAAGCGTTCCATTTCATTTTGTTTCGTTCCACTTAGCGCCGTTTAGTGGGACGCCAATTAGTCGATCAACAATCGAATGGTATCCAAAAATAGATTAAAAGCTGCTTCCACAGCCCCTCCGACTGCCCCTCCTCAAATATTTATCACTTGGCTTTGGCTATTTTTAATGCAAATTTTGAGTTGGAGAAGGTGCAGGCAGGGCGGCAGGCGGCAGGCGGCTGGCGGCTGGCTGTGGCGTTTAATCAGCGGCGCGTGGCGGGCGTCTAACGAAATTATCGCATGACCAACTAAATCGCGATGCCCTCCGCTACTTTTCGCATCTACCTACCGTTCGCCAAAACTTTCCAGTCTAATGCACAACAATGTGAAACGGAACACGAAACGTTTCTTTTCGATTCCTTTTTGCGTTTCTCGTTTCGTTGCGAATCTTTTTGGCGCAATTAGCGAGCAGCGACCAGCGAGCGGAGGAGATGCGGAATTAGCACATATCTCTAGCACTTCACTATTACCTGTCCTGTCCCTGTCCCTGTCCCTGTCCCGCTCTTGATCGTATTTGCGTGCAAATTAAATTAGCAGGCCAGAAAGAGACAACGGGGGCAGTAATGGAACGGATGGAAACTTAATGGGCTTCGAGGTTTCGTTTCTTCCCAAATCTTTTGTGCATTCCAATTACTGTTATTGATAAGAAAGACAACTTTTCCATTGCTTGATCTGCAATTAGCACTTTGTATATTTCTTATTTATATGTCAGATTCATTTTCCGCCCTGCCGGACATTGTCCTGTTAATGATTCAAGAGTAAATATTATATATTGATGCGATCACTTAGCGAGGGTTCATCGATAATCCGCTGATCACGTGCAGTGTCTGAAAAAACGCCCCCGATCGTAGGGTCTTGTCTGGTTTCAACCGACCCGAAACCGGCTTGGAATGATGGGAATGGCGGGAATGACGGAAATGACGGAAATGGCGGGAATGGCGGGAATGGCTTGGAATGGGAGTGCAGGCGCCCTGGATTGTCTGGAAAAGTCTTATCGCTATAGAGTTTCTATAACAAATAGTTGTCATCGCTTGGATTGTCTGTCCCAGATACCATTCTCCTATGTTGTGTAAACAAAGTGACGAAAATCTTTTCTAGTCCAAATTTGTAGTCGAAAAAAGGTGTCACGATTCGTATTACTTTTGACTTTCTTGGGTTTCTCGGGTTTCTTGGGTCGGGATCCAGTGACCTTTGTAATATGGAGGCGGAGAAAACAAAGGCAAGACAAATGACAAAAAACGACGCGAGAAGAGAGAAGAAAAGCAAACCTTAGCATCGCCTGACGTAAAAGCAGTCACGCATTGCGTCATTATAATGCGAGAGCTTTTTCCTGCTCCGTCTCTCTCGGGAAAGAGATAGCAAGAGAGCAAGACAGCAGCGTCTTCTTCCGATTAATGTTTCGATTTTTGTGTTCTTGATGACACATGCTTTAATAATTCGGTGAGCCAAAAGAGGGTGTGTGGGGTGGGGTGTCTGGGTGTCTGACAGACCCCTAAAAAAAAAAGCCAAAACTAAATAAATAAAAAGAGGAGTAGAGAGTGTAGAGATTCTATAAATAAACCTCGAAAATTTTGGTAAAAAGCGACCTCTTTAGGTGCGTAATATCTGTGGGAAAGCTTCGTAATTCTTCCCTTCTACACTTTGCTTTCAAATATTTCCGTTTAAATGGTTTTTTCTATCGTTTTTTATGGCCAATAATCATTGACCGAATTGGCTGATGCAATTCATTGATGGTTTTGCGTAGAAATTCATCAAAAAAAAAATACAGAGGCGGTAACAGGTTGAAGGGAGTTCGCTGTCTTACTTTGAATTTTTGTTGCCTTGTTTCGTTTTGTTTTGTTTCGAGTTTCGTGGCTTATTGAGCTCGGATCGGATATATATATATATACGAGTATATATATTTTGTTTTTGGGGGACAACCCAAGTACTTGGAACTCTGCATTTAGTCAGCGTTTGGCTTTTGTGGATGACTAATCCGAGGGGGTTTTTCTGTCAAACTTTTTAGACAGCACAGGATATTGTGTCTTCTTATTAAGCCTTTGAAGAAAGCCCTTAAACCTGCAGAGTTTTACCTTAAAATATGAATATTTGGCGGGGTCTTTCAAGTTCCGAGCCAGCTTTAAGACTTTCCCATGGAATAAATTAACAAAACAAATATATGTTTATATTTTGTAATTTTGTTATCAATCTAAAGTTTCTCTGTTCTCTTATTTGTTTACATTGAGCAAGAAATTGTTGTTGTTTGTCTTTGGCAAGCCAGCAAAAAATATGTAATTATGATAACAAAATGCAGTAAAAAAAACAAGGAACAAAGGACGCTTCGCTTGGCAACGGGACAAAAGAAATGTCTATATTTTTTAGGGGTGATATTTTTCGTGAAAAAAAAAAGATTCTTATCATTTTGAGTTAATCGCTGCTCTGGGTTTTATACTGAAAAATATGGTGGGGGCTATATAGATAGGCGATACTCAAACGGATGTATGCCCAGTAATCGTTAATGGAGTCTATAACTACCCGTTCCATTCTGTGTTCCATGTCTGTGTTCCATGTTTGTGTTCCATGTCTGTGTTCCATGTCTGTGTTCCATGTCTGTGTTCTATTCCTGCCTAAAATAACGGTGAAAAAAATACTAAAATCCAAAGTTCAATCTAGAAAAAAAACGTTTTATATTATTATTTTTGATTAATTAGGCAATTTGCTAGATTTTTTCCCCTCTAGCTTCGCATTTTTAGTGATAAGATAGCACGTCGGCGTGAATTGTGGTTTTTGTTTTATTGTTGTTGGGGTTCGCACGTGTGGCTGGTGGTCAGCACTTCCACTTTCATAACGAAAACTAGGAACTACCAACCACCACCCACCACCACCCACTAGATCACTGGATTTGCGATTCCCAATTGCGTTTCGGTTTTAATCGAAAACAGCATTCGATTATAGAGGAGAGATGCAAATTGATTCCAAAAGTCAAAGTCTGTTTCAAAAAGTGAACCGAATAATCTCGCAGTTTCTTTGTTTCTATCGGTCGTCTGTCGTCTGTCGTCTGTCACGTCGTTTGTCATATAAGTGGGTTAAATAATTATCATATAATTGCCGCTCTAATGATACGAGCAAGCGCTGTATTTTCATTGTTTTTCCAATAAACAATGCCATCAACATTATTATGTATACATATTTTCTCTATTATGCGATATTTGCTATTTACTATCGCAAATTATCGCATTTGGCAAGACGCAGTTTTCTGCCGTTTTTCCCGACTTTTGGACTGGACTCTCTTTCCTTTGTTTTCTGTTATTTTGGAACATGAAACCGTTGTTCCCCCTAGCAGTGGGTGGTTGGGTTTTGTGTTTTTTTTTTTACAGTCACTAATCGCGTGTTGGCTCTGGCACCTTCTTTGCTTTGGTGGCGCCTCTTTTTTTCGCTTTTTTTTGGCTTTTGGCCATTTTTGTTGTGTTCTTTTGTGTGCCCCTTTTGTTGTGGATATTTCCATTGTCTTTTTGCTTTTCTGTTTATCGATTGGCTTGCAGAAAATGCATACAAACAGAGTATGGTAACACTGAAAGAAAGAAAGTTTCCATTTCATCATTAATCATGGTTTGTAACGTCGTTTTTTTTGACAACCACTTGAAAAATGTACATCCAAGATTAATGCTATCGTTATCGCTATCGCTATCGCTATCGGTATCGGTATCGCCCGAATCGAAGCTTGTTTTCCGTCTGTTATCGAGATTGAAGTCTCTTTATTGATTACTGGACTGGCGTGGTCGGACCGGACCGTCTGTCATGGGTTAATTGCCTTGGTCAGCTCTAATTATTGATTGAGTCGAGTCGGTCATTAGCAGCTGTCGAAAGAGACTGCATATATAGAAGATAATACCCCCCAGGGTTATGTTTTCCTTTGTCCGTCGAGTCCTTGGTAAATACAGTCGCACAAGTATCCTGCGGCCACATCTCCGAGTCCAAATGAAATGCAAATATATGTGTTTTTTTTTTGTCTCTAATTCTATTCTTTTCTCTGGTATTTTCTGGCTTTTGTACTTTCGTTTTCTTTGCACTAATGGCCAATAGATGGCGCTGCAGATGGTGATGCAGCAACAGGCGGCGTTGGAACAGTGAAACCCCTGGGAAAGAAACACCTACAAGTGGCTTTTCTTTTGGTTTATTTTTGGTTCGTCTTCGCTCTGTTCTAAATATTTGCATTTCACTTTCTACCAAGACGCCAAGACGCAATTTTATTTTTAGTTCTTTTCATTTATTTTCTCAATTCAGATCGATCTAGCCATTAACCTAGACCCAAAAAAAGCTGAAACGAATGGGAATTTCAGTGGAACACAACAAATTGCGCGTTTTATTAAGAATATTTCTCTCGAAAAAAACAAGAATCAATAGTTTCCAGTACGACCACGGGCTGGGGGTTGTAAAAATAGCCAAAAAAAAAAAATTACAGCGTTAATGCCACACGGAAAAATACGGAAAATGTCAGACCTCATTATTGACGACATGCAAGTTCAAGTCCAAGAACCAAGAAAAGCCCATGGAAAAACGACAAAACGACAGCCCCTCCTGCCAAGGGCCAACTAATTTGATATTCAAATTGAAGTTGACTCGAAACTAGAACCCCCTGGCACGTGTAAGAAATCAGTGCAAGTCTCCGACCTGGCTTCCCTTTGATAAATAATGGCTATAAAATCTTGTAATACCCTTTTAAGAGATACCAGTACCAGGAGAAATACCAGTATATCTGGTTGGAAAGAAGTTCTAGTATTAGCAGTATTAGGCAACTGCAGTATGCAAATTTTCAACTTGTTTAATGGAACAAGAACCCTCTTTCCCGTACAGAATAACTAATAACTTGTAGATATTAAATATTAGACATTAGATATGCGAGAAGGTGCAAGTCGTGTGTGTCTAGTCTAAGCTCAATGTCAAGTCGATAAATATAAAAAACAATATGACGCAGAAAGGGTTGCTCTTCGCTCGAGGGGTCTATAGCCTATAGCCTATAGCTTATCCCAGGTAAATGTCGGTAAAGGCGAAAGTCAAAGTCGTGCTGGGGTTAACCAAGCAAAGAAAGTTGATGAGAAAGAAAGTTTCTCGATGGGGCTGGGGAGGGAATAAATAGCTTAGCGGAGTGATTTCAAATTCAGGACGAAGGACAACACGACAACAGGACAACAGGACAGCAAAGCGGAGCACGTGGCACTATGGAAGCTCTTCAGTGTTTTCAAGTGGAAATTTTTAGATAATTTACCAGAAATCTTAAAGTTTTGAGACTACCTCGGGTTGCTTTTCTCGTTGCTTCACTGTACTTGGCTTTGTTTATTCATCCCCTCCACTAACTGGGTTTCGTTTTTCCTTTTTTATTATTATTATTTTCTTTTTTCTTTCTCTGGTTTCTGGTTCGTTTTTTTGTGTTTTTTTTTTGTGCCATTGCATGACCTAACCAACTAAGCCAACAAACTGACCTAAGCACCCTCCGTAATTTCCAGCCACCGCCCATCCCACACCCTCTTCCTACTCTTCCTTCCTTGCCACTTGACGTTGTCTGAAACTGCTTTCAACCTGAAACCGTATACGTACCACCAAGGAAGTGGGGGGGGACTCGTGCTATAATTCTGTTGTTGTTCCAACAGGGTTTGCCTCTGGTCTATTGCGCATTGTCTGCTGACCACTGTTTAATGAAATACACTCCAAAAAAAATATATATTTGCGCTTTTTAGAGATTCGATTCCAAGAAAGACTCGAAACAATCATGAATTTGTTCTCAGTGCCTTGTCGGTAGAGGGCGCTGTTGTATTTACCGTTCAACGTTTACCGTTGTTCTGCTGCTGCCCTGCCTGCCCCTCTTCCATTGCCCGGTTCCATTTCATTTCAATTCATTTGGCCAAAAGGACACTCCTCTAATTTGCGGTAATGTCTCGAGTTTCTTCGACCTATTATCCTGTTTCGATTCCATTCCAGTCGGTAAATAGTATTAACTTCAATTACGATTCATTTTGTTCCAAGAATGCTTTTTCCTCATCAAGAGAGATGAGTTTTAAATTTTATTTATATTATTATTTAATTTTGGGTTAATTCCGTTGTCTGGCTTTTATATTTAACCGCTGATCCTCCCAGCTGTTGTTGTTTGATTTAACGCCCCGCCTCCACCTGCCTTTTGACACTCTTTTCTTGATAAAATATAAATTATAGCTTAATGCCGAGAACAACAATGGCTGTGGCATATGCATTGGGAAATAAAAATTCCTGCTGTTGCTTTATTATTGTTTAACTCGGGTTCTTTAATAATTTCCTTTCCCCCTTCTTCTTTTTTTGTGGCTAATAAAAAGCAATTCTTGAGTACTGATAAGATTGTGGCTTGGCCAAAAGAGGCAGAAAGAGGAAAGCTACTACCGAAATATTATCAGTTGCAACGTCTACGTTTCGTTTCCTTGTGTTGCGCTGCAGGTGTTCCATTGCCATTGCCGAAGAGTTCCGCCACAACAATAACAACACGCCATAAAGCGTCGACGCACTCTGCTCAAAAGCTGGCTGCGTTCCTTTGCCACACATTCCGCTCATGCTTTTAACGGAGCGTTTGTTTGGGTGTGCGAGTGGCGTGCGTCAGCGATAATAATTTGGAATTACCGCAGTCGCAGTCGCAGTCGCAGCCGCAGCCGCGGTCGCCGATTTGTTGCCGTTCCTTCTCACCGTTTCGCAGCGTTTCAGTTCCGCTCGTGCCAGTGGCGGTTTTATTTCCCAGTTCCTCGGCTTTTCGTTCATTCGCGACTTCAAAGGCGGCCGCACATGTTGCACGCCGAGAAAATCTACACAAAAAACTAGCAAAAACGCAGCAACAAAAATAGCCAAAATCACGCAACACACAAATTTCATTTTCAAAATCCACAAATCGGAAAAGTCTTTGTTTTTTTTTGAAAAGTTTCGAAACGAAACTCTCTCTTCTCTTCTCTTCGTTTCTTTTCCTTTCCCGCGTGTGGTGTGTGCTTTGAGAGGGTGTCTGTGTGTAGGTTAAATTTAAATTATTTTTGTTTGCTTTTTATTTATATATTGTTGTGTTTTTTTTTGTGTTTCAAAAAACGATGGGCTAATTTTAGCCACAAAAAGTGTGTGTTTTTGATTTTGATTTGAATGCAAAAACAAATCTAAAAAAAAAAAGATTGAAAGAAAATTCAAACAAATCTGAAAAAACCGGTATTTAATCGAAGAATTATGTATTAATTATTATTTCTGTGAGCAGGCAATGTGACTGAAACTAAAAAACAAATTGAAAAGTGAAGAAGTGAAGAAGATAATTCCTATTTTGAAACAAAAAACAATTTGTGCCTTTGAGACACGAAAAAAACTATATAAAAAAAAAAACGTATAGAAATTTTTGAAATACTCCACTGAGTATTTGAAAAAAGTGAAATCCAAAACCTGATGGCAACAACAACAACGCAAACGGCAGCTGTAGCTGCGCCAGCACTCAATCTCCTGCCCACCAGCAGCCGCTCCCACTCAGAATCCCAATCGTCGAGCAGCAGGAGCAGCACAGCCAGCAGGACCAGCAACAACAACAATAATAATAACTCGGCAACGAGTACCGTTATTAGCCAACCCATAAAAATACCGTTGAGCGAAAGGTTCTCCTCGCAGACATCGACGGGCTCGGCGGACAGCGGCGTGATTGTTTCCAGTGCATCGCAGCAGCAGTTGCAACAGTTGCAGCAACTTCAGTTGCCGCCTCCGCGCAGCAGCAGCGGTTCCTTGAGCCTGCCACAGGCGCCACCCGGCGGCAAGTGGCGCCAGAAGAAGCAGCAGCAGCAACAGCAGCAGCAGCTGCTCCTCAGCCAGGACAGCGGCATCGAGAATGGTGTGGCAACCACCAGTGGCAAGTCTGGTCAAGCGAAGCCCGCGGGTGGATCTTCGAAGGTGGAGAGCGGCGGCGGCAATGCCGGTAATAGCAGCAGCGAGAGCTTAGAGAGCGGCGGGATTGGTGTCGTGGCGGAGAATGCGCCCAGGATTAGGGCTGCCTCCGCACTAGAACTCTCCACATCCTCCACAGCCTCCGCATCGAGCGGCACGAATATCCTGCGGAGCAGGATCAAATACAAGAGCACCAATAGCACTGGGACCCAGGGATTCGATGTGGAGGATCGTATCGACGAGGTGGACATCTGTGATGACGACGATGACGAGGAGGTGGACGTTGACGTGGATGTGGATGTGGATGTGGATGACGAGGAGGATGATGGCGTGAATGTGGATGACGTGGAGGAAGCAGACAACCAGTCGGACAGCCAGTCAGGTATTATCATCAATCTAAAGAAGAAACCGCAGGCAGCGGAGGATCAGACCAAGCCGGATGAAGTCACAGATCCGGGGGCAGTATCCGGAGGCTCCCTCAGACTACCGCCTGTGGATCAGGCGGAGCTCACACTAGCGGCCGCTCTGGCCCGTCGGAGAGATGCCAAGTCCCTGGGCACCGACGGACACATCTACTTCCCGCTGCTGAAGATCAGCGAGGATCCGCACATCGACTCGAAGCTGATCAACCGCAAGGACGGCCTTCAGGACACCATGTACTACCTAGATGAGTTTGGGAGTCCCAAGCTGAGGGAGAAGTTCGCGAGGAAGCAGAAACAGCTCCTGGCCAAGCAGCAGAAGCAGCTCCTCAAGCGCGAAAGGAGGAGCGAGGAGCAGCGCAAGAAGCGCAACACCACGGTGGCCTCCAATCTGGCGGCCAGCGGCGAAACCAAAGATGAACCCCACTGTGATAGCTCCACCATAAGGAGCAAGCATAACTCCGTTCCGCCCATCCGGATCCAGGAGGACATCGACGACGTCCATGTGGATGTGGCCGAGGACAACGACGACAACGACGAGGCCGGGGATGGTCCCGTGAAGATGCGTCGCCACAGCCACGACAACCACTACGATAGCCAGCAGAGCAGCACCACCACCCGCCCCGCAAATCCTCTCCAGAATCAGAATCAGAATCAGAATCAGGAGGAGGACCCTGACCAGGACATTGAGCAAGCAGCCGAACCGGCTCTCCTGGAGGCAGGCGACCAACAGGACGAGAGTCCCGAGAACATCAAGACTGCCAAGTTGGCCAGAACCCAGTCCTGCGTCAGTTGGACCAAAGTGGTGCAAAAGTTTAAAAACATTTTAGGTAAAAATTATAGATTCCCTATTTGTAATACCCATATTTTGAATTCATTCAAAAACTATCGAAATGATAAATTATCAAAGCCATTAAATCTAATTTTGATTGCCTCTGGTTGTCTCTATAAAAAATCGCATATTAATAAATCAGAAACGATTTATGAATCATAGAATCATGAAAATATAACCAACCAACCCATATTTGGTAATTCAAGGCTTGCCAAGACTAAATAGCAATATTTTATAATAATTCTATATAATTATTAATAAGAAAATAATGATATTATCATGCTTGGAGTTTATGATTCATGGAACCCCGCTTAGACTTTTAATTTAGTTTTCAATCACTTTATTATCAAATATTTACCATTATTATAATATTATTTATTTTGTTTTTTTCTCTTTTTAGGTAAGTGTTAAATGGAAGAAGGCCCAACAATCCGTAGAATCCGTAGAATCCGTACCTCTAGAGGGCCTATCGGGTGAGATTGTTCTATAAAGCACGCACACATTCCTATAGATAAGTATTTCTTTATGGCGATGGAAAATTTTCATAGGGCATTGATGATAAAGTTGGGACATTTTCGCTGATCAGTCTGGGATTTAAGCTATACATTATCTACTCTATATACTCTATATACTCTATATACTCTATAGAGATGGACTCTATAAGAAAGGTCAACGATCGCTTGAGAAAACAACAATTTTTTTCCTGTTAGCTTTGTCAGTCTTTTGTGATAAAAACAAAAGGGAAAATGCATTTGTATAAAGAGCGGAAATGCTCAGGGATCGTGTATATATATATACGATTATATATAGTATATAAAGTATATAGTGTGATATATATTTTTCCGTCATCCTACTTGATGTTTCTCTTGTGAAAGCCAGCTCGTTGTCAGATAACGAAAAGCGGATTTTTCTCAACCATAAAGAGTATATATATATATATATATATATATATGTTCTGTATATATATATAGCTTGATATATATGTTAATTCCTGTTGTTGCATTTCGGTTCTTGATAAGAACAAGTCAGCCATGGGGGGCGGAAGAACCAGAGGCTGGGCTCGTGATTCAATTACATTTTATGACTCGACAAACTTGAGATTTATTATGTTTTTGTTTTGAATGAAAAAATATAAGGAAAAATAAGACTGGGAATACGATCTAGGGAGTGGAGCATTACGTTAAGGGGTTTATGTGCCCAAGAAAGCCGTAAATAGTGGGAAATTTTAAAAATTTCTCACCTCGATTTGGAAAAGAACTTAAGAACCACTCAGATTATATTTCAGAGTAGTTTCAATAGAGAAAGCTGATACAGGGATTTGTAGGAGTACGATCCAAGGGGTATCTAGTAAGGGTTGTGTCTAGTAAAGCCGTAAATAGTGGGAAATTTTAAAAATTTCTCACCTCGATTTGGAAAATAACTTAAAAACCACTCAGATTATATTTCAGAGTAGTTATAATAGAGAAAGCTGATAGAGGGATTTGTAGGAATACGATCCAATAGTAAATAGTGGGAAAATATAAACATTTGTTCCCTGTATTTTGAAAATAACTTAGCTACCGCTTGGACTTTGTTACAGATTGTTCTCAGTAGAGAAAGATGAGCCAGTTGGGGGATACTTGAGTCCAGTTAAGACGTAAATAGTGGGAAATTATAAACATTTACCACTCAGAGTATATTTAAGATTGTTTTCTGAAGAGAAAAATGAGCCAGGGAGTTATGGGATTACTATCCAAGGAGTAGGAATAAAGTTAGAGGGTTTTTTGTGCCCATTAAAGGCATAAATAGTGGGAAACAATAAACGTGTTTACCCTGTATTTTTTGGAAAATAAGTTTAGAGCCACTCAGATTTTATTTCAAATTATTCTCAGTGGATAAAGATGATCCAGGGAGTTGTGGGAATACGATCCAAGGGGGTACTTGTGCCCAGTAATGCCATAAATAGTGGGAAATTAGACGAATTTTTTCCCTGTATTTGAAAAATAACGCAACAGCAAACTCGGCACCCGTATAGTATTACTATATAGTATATATATTATAGAAATATATTACTTCTATACGTTTTTAGATGCAATATATATCCCTAATAAGTTTTATAATCAAGAAAATGTCATAACAAATCAGTTTTTTTTGTTATTCAAGAACTGGAAACTACTTGTATTTAGTTATACAATAGAGTTGTCAGCTTGTGGGTGTTATATCATTTGGGGATCTTGGATAGAGATGGGGAAGTTAGCGAGGCGTTAACATTACGGTGTGAAATATAACAATACCGTTATTACGAAGGCAGTACCCTTTATTTTTGTTTTCCGCTCGTAGAACTTTGAGATTCCAGAAAAAAAGTTCCAGTTCCCATCCGGCCGAGTCATAAAAAATGATTTGCGACTTAAGCAGATGCTGATTGATAAGGAAAGCACTGAGAGAAACAGGGGTGACCTTCAAATAACTAAAAGATAAGATTTCTAGGGTATAAAAAAAACATCAATTATCGATGCTAATGCCGCCTGCATGATCAGAGATCAAGAAGCACGCGGCTATATCTTGGGGTCTCGGGAGGATTCCTGCCCCGCCTCGCCTCGTCTTGTTATTGTTTTTTTTGCTTCTGGGGCTTCGACAATCACGCGCTCGTCTCATAAAACGCATGACGGGGCAAAAAACGTTTCCAAAAATATCAAAAAACCCAAACCAGCAAGCATATACATGTTTTTAAATATGTATTATTATATATATATTTTATATATATATTCAGCGGTTCTAATTTTGTGACCAAATGGAGGCTTGTCTCTCGATGTTTTGCATTTTTTATGCCCTGTGCCCCGTGCCCCCCCTGCCTTGGCTCACGCTATTGATTTGAATATTCAAAAGCGAAAAAAATATGTTTTTCAAACTCAAAACTCTGCTGGGGGGGGGGGAGGCTCTGGGAAGATAACAAGATTAATCAAGGTTTAAAGTCAAGTCACTCTGGTTAGTTTTTTTCTCTCTGTGTAGTTGGTGGGTTGACAACAGCAGCTGTTCCCGCCCCATTCCCCCCACTGGCACTCTGTTTTTTTTTTTTTTTTTCTATATTTTTTCACAGCCTCAGCTGTTGTCTTTATATTTTCATTATTGCTTTTTTTATGGTTTTGTTATTTGTATTAATTTGTGCCAATGGCAAAGCTTAGTTTGTTTTTGTTTAAAAAGACAATTATTAGCAAAGATTTTACAAAAAAAAAAATAATACAAAAAATGGGATAAAAAGAAAAGTCAACTTATTTTTAGCTTAAAAAAAACACTTGAAATGATTAAAGAATGATTTTATTTATTGATTTTAGTTTGATTTCAAATCTAATCTTGATAATGAATTTATTTTTAGCAAATCGTATGATTAATTTTAAATATTTTCCACTGTATATGGTACTCTACTCTCTCTGATTGTAATTGTTTTTCTGCCTCCAACCGACTTTGTTCAACTGTTTCCTTTCTTTCCCATTATTTTTATTTTATTTATTTATAATAATTTTGTTTTTCCCATTTCTATATACATTTATATATATTTTATATTGTTTTTTTTAGCCCAGCAACTCGATTTTTTATTATTTGATCAGCTGGCAGCCCCCTAAATACGAAAGAGAATTAATTTCTGTGTTCTAGTTCTCTTCGGTTCGATCGATTGCGATTTCGATTTCTCTTAGCTTATCGATTTTCTCTTGCTTGGCTTCGCGACAGCGCAGCCCCAAAGTATGCTACGAGCTTTTGGGGCTCTTCACTAATAATGAGCAAAAGAGCATTTATTTCTTTGGTCTCTTTATCTTAGATTTGATCGATTTCTCTGATGATCTGTGATCCTGGCTCCCAAAAAGCAAAGAGAAAAGAGAACTTTCTTAGATTCGATCGATTTCGATTTCTCTTAGCTCACTTGTTGGGCTTCTTGAAAGCTCCACCCCAAAGTATGCAACGATTTTCATTTTTTTTTTTTTTTGGGGTGGGAGGGCTCCTTTAACGATAATGATGATGCTGAAAGTTAATTGGGTTTTTTGCCTGCCAAATGCCTCAGGTGCACTTTGTGGGGCATCTCGTGATCTCCGCCCGCGTGGTGTCGTCATCTCTCCATCTCTTTCAACCCCCGTCAGTCAGTCAGTCAGTCAGTGCACCGCCCCCACTCCGTCCCCCTCCACCTCCCTCGATTTCCTATAGAAAATCGATTTGTGATCGACATTTGGCTATGGCAGCCAAAAATACCAAAAAAATAGGATGGGAAAAAAATTTGCAAAAAAAAAATGGCATTGAAAATAGGTTTTTTATTTCTATTTCGATGAACTCGTTACAATTTAAGGTAATATGTAATGATTTTTTGTTGCTTAAAAGTAAGACAAGTTACGAAAAGTTACGAAAAGTTAGAAAAAGTCATGAAAAGTTATTATTTAAAGTTAAAAAATAGTTCTAGAATCCTGGTATCCTTTGAATCTTTAGGTAATATTTAATATATATGGAGTTTTAAGGTTATATTTCATGCATTTCGTTGCCTAAAGTCATGAAAAGTTACAATAAGGCATGAAAAGTCATGAAAAGTTACGAAAAGTTATTGGGTAACTTTCAAAAAGAGTTCTAGAACCCAGAAATCCTATGAATCTTTAGGTAATATGTAAAATATATGAGTATTGAAGGTAAAATATAATGAATTTCATCTCCTAAAGTCATGAAAAGTCATGAAAGGTTACGAAAAGTCATGAAAAGTTACGAAAAAGAGTTATAGAGCCTGAAAAATCCTTTGGATCCAGAAATCCTTTGAATATATATATATGTCTATTTAAGCTAATATCGAATGCATTTCGTTGATTAAAGTTACGAAAAGTTATGTTAATTTTGAAAAGAGATCTAGAACCTAAAACCCCCTTTGAATCCTGATTTCTGTTTTAGTTTTCTTTGGATTTCTGTGGATTTCAAGCCATTGAAGAGGGTTTAACTTAACAAAAGGGTTTTGAATCCTTTGAATGCTTTCAATCTTGATTTCTGCTTCGATTTTCTTTGGATTTCAACCTCTTAAAGAGTCTTGATCGAAAAACAGAACCAAATTCAAATCGAATAGGTTTTGAATCTTTTAAATCTCATGAATCCCTTGAATCCTGATTCCTGATTCCTGATTCCTGCTTTGGTTTCCTTTGGATTTCTTTCTATTTCAAGCCATTAAAGAGCTTTATCTAGGAGCGTATGCAAATTCTTATCGAAAGGGTTCTGTTTTTAGTAGTCTTGTGGGCGGATGGGCGATGGGGGCGTGGTCGTGGTTTAATTTTAGCCCCAAGAGTTTTGTTTCGTTAATTTGCTTCTGACACGACTCCTGTGGGTGGAATAAAACGATGACTCGATGTCTATTGGGAGTATAGAGGAGAGGGGATAGTGGGTGCTGCCAGTGGGTGCTGCCAGTGGGTGGCTCCAGTGGGTGGTTTTAGTTTTGTTTGATTGTTTGGTAACGGTCTCTGTTTTATTCGCGTTTGCAGTTGTGGTTCCTCCTTTGAGGCGACTCCAATTTTGTATTTTTTTCCATTTTGTGCTGCGTCATTCCATTTTGCATGCCACCCACCTACCTAACCCACCCACTACCCTCTTTCTTGTTGTTTTTTTGCGGGCGAGTGGTGCCAACTGCTTGTATATCGATTAGTTTCCGTCCCGCGTTGGCGTCTAAACAAATTGCTTTCCCATCTAGACAGCTCCAACTGTTTTCTCCGCCCCTTTTTGCAGCCACTCCCCCTCTGTTTTTCATCAGCTTGGTTGGTGGGGTAGCTGAGGGACTGAGGGATTGAGGGACTGAGGGGTGTTTATGGCTTACCTATCGATAATTTGATTGATTCAGCCGTGTTCGAGTCTTGAATAAATTGAATTGATTAATTTGCCACGCAGAGGAGGGTTTGGTTTGACTTTAATCGAGAATAAATAGATATATAATATATATCTTTATGATTCTTAATACTTGGATTCTTGGATTTATGAATTTATGAATCCAATGTCAATGCCGAGTCACCCTTGACCTGCTTTGATTATCTTTTTTAATTGATTCATTAAAATAAAATAAAATAAAATAAAATGTTGCTGCTGCTGCTGGTGCTGCGTCTATGATCCTTTGATTCTTCTTCATTGAGCTGTCAGCTGTCTGAGCAAAGAGGGCGTGGCTGTCGCATGCTTCACCACTCTTGACTGCCACCGCTGCTGCTGTCTTGTGTCTTCTGGCCCCCGAGAATTCTTCGGCGCTGGCCTCGTCCTATCTTCTCTTGGCCCGCTGGCAATCGCCCTGCAATTTTCCTGCAATTAAAATTTCTTTCAGGCCAAAACTTAAATTGCGAACCAAAAAGAAAACAAATATTTATGAAAATAAACATGAGTTTTTTCTAAAACTAAAACTAAAACTAAAACTAAAAGTCGCGTGCGTTGCCATTGCCTGAAAAAAAAAACAATTAAAGGTTTGGATGCGAATGTTTTTTTTCGAATCCGAATCCGTATCCGTTGGATTCATCCGTTTGTAGGCCGATCCGTAGGGTGTGTGGATCGCAAGTCGATTTGTGTGGATCTTCGGGAAATTGGCTTGGTGAATTTTTTTAATTATTGCCAATTGTGCAACGGAAGCTCGAGCGATCGCATCGCCACGGATTCGAGAAACAAAAACAAAAAAACATCGCACGGAGAGCTACTTTTTACTCTCTTCTAAAAAAAAATACGAAAATACGTCGTAAAACTCGTGCTATTTTTTATTCTATCCTTTTTTTTGTTTTTGTTTTTGTTTTTGCTGTGCTGTGATATTTTATTTTTTGTTAGCGAGTGTTTTTTGCATTTTCTTGGCTATTTGAAGATCGATCGATCGATTGATCTGAACGAGACGTCAAGTGCCCGAAAATAAAACTAGGCCAAAGCCTGCAGAGCACCATCACCATCAAATCTTGCGATTGCTTCAACTAATCCATCCCAACCCATCGAACTCTGGTCGAGAGCAGCATCCACCGAGGATCTCAAGGTGGATAAGTCACAGGTGGTGCCCCGTGGCGGGGGGGTGCGCAAGGTGGTGCGGGTGGTGCGCAAGAAGAAGCGACCCGGCGCCTCCGTCAACGATGCCAGCGAGTCGGATACCACCACCACCACCACGACGAACTCTGGCAGGCAGAACTCCATAGATTCCATACCAGGTGGCAGTGGCAGCAAGCCGCCGGCCAAGAGCAAGAAGGGAGGAGCAGCAGCGGCAACGGCAGCAGCCCCGCCCATTCCGCTGGCCCTGCTGGGTAAAAAGAAGAAGGCCAAGCGCCGATCCTCCAGCGAGGACAGCCAGGACAGCGAATCCTCGGAGAGCGAGTCTCGATCGACGGACTCGGATTCGGATTCGGACTCAGACTCGGAGAGCGACTCCAACGGCAGCAGCGACAGCGGCAGCAGCAGCAACGATGCCACCTCCAGCTCCGACTCCTCGCCGCCAGCTATGGAGCGGCGCAAGGCCAACGGACGCCACCACCACAAGCCGCTCTCGGCGGCGGCCAAGGCGGCCCAGTCCACCTGCTCCTCCTCCCTGGCGGCCTTGAAGAAAACCACCAAGCCGACGGCAGCCATCCAGAGGGCCGCAGGGAGTGGCAGTGCCGCCAACCTCGCCGCCTCCACCTCCAGCATTGGCGGAGGGAAACAGTACAAGGATCCAAGTACAGATCCCTTGATCCCCAGATCCTCTGATCCTCTGATCCTCTGATCCTCCCTTTACCTTTCCTTTTCCTTCTCCCTTTTTTTGTTGTGATTTTGAAATTGTGATCCATTCAAACAGATGCAAGCAGATGCCTTGCCCCTCGTCATCATTTCATGATCATCCAAAAGCAACTTTGGCGCCAATGCCAAAATTAATTAGCAAAAACAAATTTCAAATCAAGAAATCGCGGATCGGAAAGGTAGAGATTCATCACAATGACAATTTGCCAGAAAAAGGTTATATCTTTTTCCGTAGCAAGCGATTTTTTTTTTTATATAATCTTTGAAGCCTCCAAAAGCGTCTCCTTTTTTTTTGGGAGTTGCATCCTTTTGTGTCTCTGTTGAGTCCCGAAAGCACCCTTCCTTTCTTCTCCTCCTATCTGGCCTGTTACCTTTGTCCTGATCTTGTTTCTATATCCTGTCTATGATATAATCTTTGATGCTTCTATCAAAAGTCTCATCCTTTTGTGTCTCTGTTGAACCCCGAAAATCCCCTTCCTTTGTTCTCCTTTCTGTCTTTATCCCGATCTTGTTTCTATATCCTGTATTATCTGATCTGATCGGATTCGCTTTGGTACTTCCAAAAGCTCAAACCTTTCTCTTTGATAACTTGAAACCTTCTACCAAAAGTCTCATCCTTTTGTATTCCTATTGAATCCCGAAAGCCCCTTCTGTTACCTTTGTCCTGATCTATATCCTGTATTATCTCATCTGATCTGATCTGATTCGCTTTGATGTGTGTGTGTGTGGCAGGCATGAAGCAACTGATCGGCAAACTGAACGACTTGTGGCCCGAGCACAGTGTTGCCCTGTCCATTCCAAAGGAGGTCGATAGAAGCAAAGAGAAGCTGGAGGGAGCCTGGGAGACAACAGGTTGGGGTTAAGGGTTAATTTTTTTGATCAAAATATGTGTGTGCTTTATAGAACAAGTTGTAGCTTTCAAAAGTATTTCTAAATCCATCTAATACCATTCGTTGTTTTTTGTTTATCATTATTTAGGCCGCGATGGTTCCAAAATTACAACAGTTGTTGCAACACCCGGCCAAGGCACTGATCGTGTACAAGAGGTCTCCTATACAGACACAAAGGTCATCGGCAATGGCAGCTTCGGAGTCGT
Source organism: Drosophila vallismaia (assembly GCA_035047325.1). Lineage (NCBI taxonomy): Eukaryota > Metazoa > Arthropoda > Insecta > Diptera > Drosophilidae > Drosophila > Drosophila vallismaia. The sequence continues at coordinate 3,413,284 of JAWNPU010000025.1, read as the reverse complement.
GTTCCAGGCCAAGCTCTGCGACACCGGCGAACTGGTGGCAATCAAAAAAGTTTTACAAGACAGACGATTTAAGGTAAGGATTTTATTTTTTTTTAGATATTTCCCAAGGAAAGAACCATCTAATGCCAACGAATTATCCTTTTCAGAATCGTGAATTGCAAATTATGCGCAAATTGGAGCATTGTAACATTGTAAAGCTTTTGTACTTTTTCTATTCGAGTGGTGAAAAGGTAAGTTTCGACTCCAGTAGACTCCAGTAGAAAACCCAGAGACCTTTTTACAAAAAAAAAAAACAGGGAGATGAACGATGAACTGCTGAAGTTGCCAGCAAAAGTAAACCAGAAACTAACTGAAATCCTTTCTCACTTGCATATCGAAACCGAAACCGAAAACGAAAACAAAACCAAAACCTAGATGGCCGAATTCCCCATCGATTTGGGTATATTTGCAAGTGTACTCAAGCCCCAGGTATCTCTCCAGATCTCTCTTCAGATTCAGATTCAGATCATTCAGAAGCAGATATATAGATCTATCTCAATATCTTTCGATCGATTGTCTCTCTCTCATTTGAATCCTTATGCTAACCAGAAACCAGAAACCAGAAACAAGAAAAGTAATCTAAAGTACAGAGAAACGTACAGAGACGAGTGTGCACACACCGCATGGTATAACATATCCTGTGAAAATCCTTCCTGGCTATGCTAGTTTGCTAGTTTTTTTGCTGAATTTGAATTTGAATTTGAATTTGTGTGTGGCCTTAGCATGTTGAGATCAAACAGCTCGCAACTTCATCGGTCAGCTCCCTAATCACTTCCACTCCCACGCCCCCCATAAATCCATTTCTAAACTACAAAGTACCAACCCAGCTAATCCTTATTTTGTATTTCTTTGGATGCCTCGACACTCGACAGCGTGATGAAGTATTTTTGAATTTAGTCCTCGAATATATACCAGAAACTGTATACAAAGTGGCTCGCCAATATGCCAAAACCAAGCAAACGATACCAATCAACTTTATTCGGGTATGTAATTGTTATACCTTTTTTTGTATCTAGATTTTAATTAATCTTTGAAACACACTATCAATCCCTAGCTCTACATGTACCAACTGTTCAGAAGTTTGGCCTACATCCACTCGCTGGGCATTTGCCATCGTGATATCAAGCCGCAGAACCTTCTGCTCGATCCGGAGACGGCCGTACTGAAGCTCTGTGACTTTGGCAGCGCCAAGCAGCTCCTCCACGGCGAGCCGAATGTCTCGTACATCTGCTCCCGCTACTACCGCGCCCCAGAGCTCATTTTCGGCGCCATTAATTACACCACAAAGATCGGTGGGTTACGGGATTTTCCCTCAAATATATATATCCTTTTTTATTAATTAATAAATCTTTCGCTTTCTTTAATAGATGTGTGGAGTGCCGGTTGCGTTTTAGCCGAGCTGCTGTTAGGTCAGCCCATCTTCCCCGGCGATTCCGGTGTCGATCAGCTCGTCGAGGTCATCAAGGTCCTGGGCACACCGACAAGAGAACAGATACGCGAAATGAATCCAAACTACACGGAATTCAAGTTCCCACAAATTAAGAGTCATCCATGGCAGAAAGTAAGCTAAGCAGCAGCTTTGCCTTCGGATTCATTCCGAGACGTATTCTTCCCCCCTTTTCGCTTACAATTTGTTGTCATAAAGGTTTCCGTCACATTCTGTCACACCTCTACCACCTACAATATCTTATCCCCTCTGGAAACTCTGTTTTTTAACCGAAAATGTGTGTACATAAAAACTCGTTGCAGTCACTACTCGAACGCACCCAATTTCCAAACGCCCTAAACCAGAAACAGCGATTGAGAGTAAGCCAAGAATCGAAACCGAATCGAAACCAAGAACCACGAAATTATTTTGAAATTGTTGACCAAAAACCAAAAACCAAATGCCTTAATGCCTAAAATGCAGAAATAATTCATAAATCATGGCCTGATCAAGGGAATCTATCTATAGTTCAAGATTAGGAGAAAGCCTTTCATTGTGGGAGTTCAAGCTTTCATGGCTTTTTCATGCTCAGCTTTGATTGCCAGCCTTTCCCAGCTCCACAGGTGTTTTTATTGATTGATTTATTGATTGATTGATTGATTAGTTAATTGGATTTGAATTTGACTTTCATTGTGTTTTGGTTTCTTGCCCCGCCTACTGCCAACGTTTGTTTTTTTTTTTTTTACCATAAATACGGAATGATTCCATGATGTTTTTGTAATCTTATTAAAATACATCCAAGAATTCTATCCCACACAACAAATATCCTTGTAAATACGAAAGCTTCCTCTGTGTCCTGTATCCTGTCCTGTTATCTTTCTGTCTTTTACCCTGTTCTGTCCCGTCCCGCAAGATGCTCCTCCATTCGATGGCGATCATTTAACTAATGTGACAATCCCACCTACAGGTTTTCCGTATTCGCACTCCTACAGAAGCTATCAACTTGGTGTCCCTGCTGCTCGAGTACACCCCCAGCGCCAGGATCACACCGCTCAAGGCCTGTGCACATCCGTTCTTCGACGAGCTGCGCATGGAGGGCAACCACACCTTGCCCAACGGTCGCGAAATGCCGCCGCTGTTCAACTTCACAGAGCATGGTGAGTACAGTCTCTGTTTTTGATGCTGAATCATCCTTTTAATAATCTCAAATCCCCAAATCCACAAATCCCCAAATCCCCAAACAGAGCTCTCGATACAGCCCAGCCTAGTGCCACAGTTGTTGCCGAAACATCTTCAGAATGCAGCCGGCGGTGCTGCAGCCAACCGATCCTCGGCTGGCGGTGGCGCCTCAGCAGCGGCTAGTGGTTCCACCAGCGTCTCCTCAACGGGCAGCGGCGCCTCCGCGGAAGGATCGGCCCAGCCACAGCAGCAGGCCACATCAGCAACAGCAGCCACATCGGCATCGGGTGCTGGCGCAGCAGCCGGTTCCGGTTCCGGTTCGTCGTCGGGAGCAACAGGCACAGCCGGTGCCGCAGGAGGAGCAGCTGGCGCCACCGGATCTGGATCGGGGGGCAATAGCAGCAGCGGCGGTGTCAATGTCGGTGTCGGTGTCGGTGTCGGAGCGCCGTCCGCCGGTAATGCGCAGCAGGCCAATGCAGCTGCCACATCTGGTGGTGGTGGTGGCGGCGGTTCGGCGGCCGCTGCTGCCACTGGAGCCGCTGCAGCCGGGTCCATGACCGCGACCAATGCTGGTGGGGCTAATGTAACAGGTGAGTGAGCGGTTGGCCGGCCTTCAGCCACCCAGAGATCTCCATCCTCCATCATCCGTCACTTCCACTGTCACCGCCTCCTCCTCCTGGTCATGTTCCTCCTCCATAACTGCTTTTCCATCAAAAGATTTCTGGATGCAATGTCATATCGATAGGATTTCATTTGAATTATTCTTTTCGCTTGTGATTTTTGATTTCTGATTTCTGATTTGTGATTTGTAATTTCTGATTTGTTGTTTGAAAATCTCGATATGACTTTCATACTTGGATACTTTTTGCTTGATTATTTTATCCTTCCGGATCACCCTAAAGTCCTGCAACTTCCTTAGTTGACGTTAATCTCATGCTGAAGCCACCGCGCAAGTTGCCGCAGCCGGGGAAGCCCTTTGTGCGCAGCAGCCAGCTCGAAAACTGAACTCCATTGATCATCAATCAACTTAATCGATCTCGATCTCGATCTCGATCTCGATCCTAAATCCAACATTGAACCATTGAATCCCCTTCATTGAAACATCCCGCCCATCCACCAAGCACCCAGCACCTAGCCCAGCCCTCTCCCGTCCCATTTCGCAAAATCTTGTGGAACAACCTACGGAGAAAGTAGGAGAGGCGAAAGGAGAGAACCACAAAACCCAAAGGATAACCGACAAAAGGGCAAAGAAAAATAGGAGTTTGGAGTTTCTTTCTTTAACTCTATATGGAACCTAATCCAAAAATATATACTATATATATGTTTATCTATATGTATATATATATATATACCCATCTATCCGAAAGGAAGCATGTACAAGCATATAGAACTCTCCAATAAGCGTCCACATTTTTTGCAGTGCAGTAAAATCTCAAATTAATCGAACAACTTTTAAGATGCCACTGAAAAAAAAAACGAAGGCTTTTTTTCTACACATTTAACCAGTTAAATCTTTAGCAAGTTCTTTCTCTGAATTTTTTCCGACTGTCAAGTTAAATGCAATAAATATATTAAAAATTATGAATATACCGTATACCGTATACCATACTCGTGTGTAATTCGCTTTACAAAGAGCTTTGGTCGCACTGCAATTGGCTTTCCCCCCAGCTGGTCACACTAGGCATGTCCGCCTGCCTAATCGATGCTTACTTTTGTGTTTTTGCGGCGAAGAATTGGATTGAGATGCCCCGCCCGCTCATTTTCATTTTTTATTTCATTTTTGTTAATTATTAATTAGTGATGCTAAGATTTGATTTTGTGATTTTGATTTTAATTTTCTTTTTTTCGATCTTTTCATGTTTTATTTACAGATTCATAGGGGCAATAGTAACATACATATATAACTTACACACACGCATATATATGTATATACGAGTATATATATATGTATATGGTTAAATATATATATAAAACACACCCACACACACACACCAATACCAATACCAATACCAACACAATACCAGAAAATACAACGGAAAGCAAGCGAAAGCAACAGCAGTGCAGCAGCAACAACAACAGCAACAATTATATATAAAAGCTATATATAAAGATATATACCAACACACCGACCGACACACCCACAACACACCAACAACACCTACACACCCACACACCCACAACAAATAATACATTTAACGAGAAAGCAAAAGCAGCAACAAAAACAAAGATGAGGAAAAGGATAAGAAACCGCAGCAGATCAGAGTTAGATTTAGAAAAGGAGAAAGAGCAGATAAGAGAGGATGAGAGAAGAAAGCTAAAGCAAAAAAAAAAAAAAAAACGCATAAAAAAGCGAAAAAGCAAAGCAAAAAAACAAAGCAAAACAAGCAAAAGCAGAAGCAAAATTATAACTAAAACAAAAACAAAAACAAAAACATTTTACTTAGGTAAAATTAAATTTATTTTAAATCTAAAATAAAACTAATAAGCCTATAATAATAAATATAATAATAATAATAATAATAATACAAATTAATACTGATAATAAACAATAATGGTAAATAAAAACACATTAATTATAATAGTAAAGCGCTGATTGATTGTCATTTTTAGTTATATATTATATAATTCTCCTGACTTCCTCTGCATCTTCGCCCCCACTCTCTCCCCCACTACTCTCTCTATTCATAGTGTTTTTTTTTTTTTTATTTTTTTTACTGCTACATAAACTACACCTACACACACACACAGTTATGATAAAATAATGATAATGATAATAATTAAATGTATGTATATTGAACAAGAAGAGTCATTGCATATTTTTTTGTACCACTTTCTGTTTAGTATCTTTTTAATATCTAAGGAATGTTGGAATGAGAATGAGAATCAGAATGAGAATGAGAATGAGAAGAAGCAGAAAATCTAAAATATACGATAAATAAACGAGAGTTTGTGTAGTAAACAAATTTTAGAAATAAAACCACACTTTAATTAATAAAATTCAATAGCCACATATACACACACATATACATATACTTATATGCAAATTACGGAGAACGGAGAAAGTAAGAAAGGAAAAGAAAGTTAATGAAATTAAATCAAAGCTAAGAAAATACACACACACTGAGACACGCACTTACACTCACACTAGCGGGAAGAGCCAGAGAAGGAGAATAACGAGTAGAAGAGGAGACAGAAAGATTAATTAAATTAAATTATAAATAAAAAAAAAAAAAACAAAAGAAAACAAAAACAAAAAAATACAAGAAATTAAAGCAGAAGCAGAAGCCGAAGCCGAACATAATGTTAATGTTATGTTAAAACTAAATGAAAAGGAAACGATTAAAACAAATCTAAATCTAAAAAAAAAAAAACAAGCAACAAAACAAAAGAAAACAAAAACAAAAAGCAAAAACTGTTTAAACTATACATATATAATATAAATATATATATATACCTATGAAGTGAACCATTTTTTTTGCAATTATGTATACATACATATTAAATAAATAAATTATTTTTATTTTTATTAAATAATTATTATTATTTTGTAATAAATAAAAGCAAATAATTGAATAATTCAACACAGTAAGAGAAGGAAAGAAGTCAGAGTGTGGAGATCTAATTTAAACGTAATATATATGCATATATATTTTTTGGTTAAATCCAGAAATAGCTGGCCGATCGAAGATGTAATTATATAATATACACTTCATCCTTTTTTTTATTTCTTTGCTTAAAAATATATATGTACAGAGATATATGGAGAAAACAAAACAAAACAAAAGAAACTTATGTATGATGTATTATTATTTAGCCAGTAGAAGTCGCGCGGAAAGTTGCGTGTTGATTTAATAACGGAACCGGAACCGGAACCGGAAACGGGAACGGAACGAAGTGGAAGTTGAAACGGTAGCGGAAGTGGAAATGAAACGGAAGTTATTTAATCGCCGAAATCGGTTATCGATATGTGTATGTAGGAACAGTTAGAGAACAGCTAGAACAGAACAGGAAAAAGATAATTGATAAAACAAAAAAAGAAAATACAAAGAGATGAAGATGTGCGGGCATCGGAGAACCAACGGTTTAGTTGCAATATGTAGATAAGGTCCAAAATCGGATTCATCGTTTCGATAAGATATCGATGTCGATAGCCGATAAATTACTGTGTAACTGTAGCTGCATTAGTAGTGCATAGTCAGTCAGTGTCGCCTTGCCTCGCCCCCACCCATTACACCCACAATCCTCTCCCATTATCCTTCCCCACCCCCCCAACGCCCTTGGATTCAGAGCTGCTAAATATTAATGATTTTTTTTTTTTGGTTTTCGTCGGTTAATGGTTAGAAATGCAAGCAGAACTGTATAAAAATAAAAAATAAAAAAGCAAACAAAAAAAATATTAAGAAATGAGAAAAAAGAAAAACACTTATATTTATTTCTATAGTTTATTATAATCCAAGCTAAACTAATTATGCTAATTATACAAGATTAATGGATACACACGCAGAATAAAATACATTTTCCTAGTAATTTAGGCATACACACGTACACAAAAACATTACAAAAACAAAAACAAAAACAAAAACAAAAAAACAAATAAAAATGAATAAAAATGAATAAAAGAAAAGGATGAATACAAGAAAAAAGAACAAAAAATTCAACAAATTGATCTAATTTTTAAATTTTGCTAATTACATAAAACAAAAAAAAGAAAAAGAAAAATAAAAGAAAATGCATAAGGAATACTAAAAACACACACACACACATACAGACCAGAACCAGAACCACAAGCACACGCATACACACACATTAATACGCATACTCTGACAAATGTATATGTAATGCTGTAATAATCATGATAATATATAGAATCGTTGATGATAATGAGCCAAGAAGCCGTAATATAATAATTGCTAATAATTAAATGAATGAATGAATACAACAAAAATCCAACAAATAAAAGAAACAAATACAATATTTAAACGAAAAGTAAAAAAAAAAAACCGTTTTGTTGCCTTTCCTTTATATATTATATCTCTTCTCGATCATTTTTCGTTCAGTTTAACGTTGAGTTGCCTTCTGGGCTTTGGTGGGCGGGGCATCATCATCACCATCCTCTCAGCATCGTCATCAAGGATACTCCACTTCTCTTCTTCGTCTATCGCATCCTTAAACATACGTATCCTCTGTATACGTATCCGTATCCGTATCCGTATCTGTATCTGTAAAATTGTATCTCTTAATGTAGCTTTGTGTGCATGCTAGAAGAATTTCCATTGGGAATCCAATCACTTGGTCTCCATTTTCTGAAATTACAATCCTAGAGTGGACTTCTAAAAACATTCAAGCAGTACAACGTTGCGTATGAGTAATTAATTTTCGACTTTTCGAATCCAACAGGTCGTATGAGAGATATTTTCATGGAGTTTGGAGGTCCACTCTTGAGTGAATTTTGGTTTTCAAGGATATTTTGGGGATTTATAATCAGATGATATTTTATACCGAATCAAACCCCATTTGTCTTTCTGCTTTGTGTAAATAACATTCACAGGTTCGCAATCGAACAGCGCCCTGAATAGCAGCGGAAACGGCAATGGTAGCGGAAACGGAAATGGCGGAGGCAGTGCCGGAAGCGGAAATGGCGAGGCGGCAGAGGAGGATGGCGCAGCAGCAGCAGAAGCGCCAGCAGCAGCAGCAGCAGCAGAAAACGAGGCAGCAGCGTCGGGTTAGCGCGTCGAAAAAAGCGCTCTGTTAATCTAATCTTAATCACAGGATTTTCGTCACATAAATCCCATTAAACAAATTTAAAAACAACCTAAAAGAGCCATTAAACAAGGGTTAATTACACTCGAAATTAAAAGAATGGAAATTTAATAAAATTCTCTATCACTCGCACACTCACACATCAACACACACACCACACACACACACACACCACACACACACTCACACCAACACACACATGTATGTATGTATATCCTTGCTAAAGGCATTGGGTGCAGGAAAATATTTAGCATAAAACTTGAAATAATATTAAAAGCAAAAAAATACTACAAAAAAAATCAACTTTAAACTTTGCATAAATAATAATTAAAATAATATGTATTATTAAAAAGAACGTAAAGAATAAAATCTCGGAATAAATGTTGAAAAGTATTGGAAATCGAAAGTCCCTTCCTCCCCCTTTAAAAAAACAAATAGCTCGCGAAACGTAATAAATATTAAGAGAATACTTAGTAAAATAAATCAAAATTTTTTGTCCCATTTAACGTTTATATATATATAAATGAAAATATATATATATGCGGTTATACATAAAGTATATGAAAGATCACAAGTTATCAAAGCCATAGATGAAATATTTCGGGGGAAAGGAGGATGAAAAAAAAAAAACAAAAAACTAGAACAAAACCATTTACTAAACTCGCGCAAGTGCATCTATATAAATACGATATAGATATTATATAAACATAGTTATATACAGATATATAAATATATATATATATATGTAAACAAGATATTAAACCAAACATTCGTAATCCTAGTAGACAAAAGCCCAGAGAAACAGAGAAGCGGAGAAAGAACAACAAACAAACAAAAGCAAAGTAATAGAAACATTTATTGGTGGCCTGTTCTTAAGTCAAGTTTAGATTATGTAAGGAAGCGGAAACGGTGGCGAGAACCGAAACCGAGAAGCGGAAACGAATGCAGTTCGATTGTCAAATGCAATATAAACTATATATATATATTAAAAATGAAGATTGAAAGAGAAGTTCAGTTTTCTTAAAGTTATCGTAAATAAAAACAAGGACGTGGAATGGAAATGAATGAGGAAAACGCTTTTAGCGCGCGACGCCACCCATAAACTTAAAATAATTAATGAAAAGTCAGAGATTTATCGATGATCTTAAAATATGTAAAACTAATCAACAGAAACCATTTAGCTGCAATTGAAACCCTAAAATAATTTAAAACAAATTGAGGCATAGGTATTTAAGGCATTATTAGAACAACAGGACTCACCTCTTCGACTCAACTATTTGATTGGATTCTGCTCTTAGACCTTAGTCCTTAGTCCATAGTCCTTGCCCCCATAAAGCCCCCATAACTCCAGTTAAACTGCTTGATTATTGTTTCAAACCCGTGAATCTTTAATTATTTCCCAGCACTACTAAGAAAAATACAAAAAATAAAACCAAAATACACGGGAAAGCAAGCCTATTTCTATGTCCGAGTATTTCGATAGAAACTCCTTGCAAAGCATATATATTAAATGGTAAATATTTTTTTTTTTACTAACTATAAACGTTGAGTTTTCGGCATTACAACTAAATAAAATTAAATTTAAAAACAAACACACACCCTCACTTACACTCACGCACATACGATTAATAATTTCCAATTAAAATTAGAAGAAAAAAACGTATTGATCTTGAACAACTGTATGATCCATGCAAAATACAGTTTAGTTTCCACCCAACACAAGCATACACTGAAAATTATTGATTGAAATTACTGAAATGCTAAATCAATACAAATATATATAAACACACACATATATATGCATAGAAAAAAGGAAAGTAACATACTTATATGATGAACAATTTCAGCTTAAAATATGAGACAAAAAAATAAATAAAACACAAAACTTAAACCTAAATAAAAAAGTAAAAAAAACAGAAACAAAAATAATATAAAGAGAACCTAAATCTTAATCCGAAATTGACAAAAATGAAAATGATAATGAAACATAAACAACACGAGAGACAAGTGCGTGAAGAAAGCATTAATTTAAAAACAATAAAAATTACGAACAAAAATATATAAAAAAAATTGTGTATGATTTTTAAAATGATTTGAATTTTCAGATTAAAGTCCTACCTGGTTCACAAATGATATTTCGTTTTCAAATCGAATGCGAAGTGTTTGAAATATTTCATATAACTAACGTCATAGACATGGGTGCGATTTCGTGGCCGATCGTCAATTTGGTATACCTTTCCGGTTACTATAATTCACGAAAAATTTTCCATTACTTTCTTTTTTATGAACATTTGGAATATTCCTTAACCGATTTTGGAAAGGGGTCATCATGATTTTTTGCAAAAACCGGGTTAGTTTGATTTTGTCGATTTTCTGTTAGTTTTTTGGTTCTCGTATTTTCCCGAATTTGTATCTTCGAGTAGTATCTAATTATCGGATATATGGTATACTTTGAATACAAAAATATAAAATTCCTTTAATTTACATTTAGGGGATCGGTTAATGATGTCCTAAAAATATCCTTCATATGTCCTTTTTATGTCCTTTTTATATCCTTTATATATCCTGTATATATATCCGATTTAAAAAACTTTACCTTAAATAGTAAATGAAAAGAAATAAATAGAAAAGATTTAGCAGAAAACAGCGCCCTCCTCCTCGATTCTCATAGTCTGTACTTAATCAGCCCAAAAAATGCAAACAAAAAATAATTAAATTTCTATAACATACTTTTGGAGGTTCGGTTAATTAAATCCAATATATATTTCAAATATATCTACATGTATCCTTTCTATATCCTTTTTTTATATCCTTTTTATATCTTTTATATATCCTATATACAGTTGCGTTCAAAATAATAGGAGTGCGTTTGCACATCGACTTCTCCTGTTTGTAGGAAAGTTATTTGTCTATTTTTTCTGTTCTTTTTTTCCACTTCTTTTGCCAATGGGTACACTTTAAGAAAAAGCACTAATTATATTCAAATCTTTCCTTAATTTTTTAGAATTTGCAAAATTTCCTCAACATATTTTCATATTTCATAAACTTAAACATATTTTCCTCAATATTTTTATGAATATCTTGCCCATTTAGTAACTGATACTAAAACTAAGTACCATTTTGGAATCAGGGCTTCAGTTGCCGTGACTCTGCATCAAAAGATCTGGAAAAGAGGACAAAAAAATTTCGATCGTTTTTTTGCGATTTTGGAAAGGGGTACCATTTTTTTCAAAAATCGGCTTAGTTTGATTTTATCGATTTTCTGTTAGTTTTTTATGAATATTTTGGCCATTTCCCAACAGATTTCGGAACGGTATACCATTTTGGAACCAGGGCTTCATTTGCCGTGAATCTGCATCAAAAGATCTGGAAAAGAGGACAAAAAAATTTCGATCGATTTTTTGCGGTTTTGGAAAGGGGTACCATCATGATTTTTTGCAAAAATCGGGTTAGTTTGATTTTATCGATTTTCTGTTAGTTTTTTATGAATATTTTGGCCATTTCCCAACAGATTTCGGAACGGTATACCATTTTGGAACCAGGGCTTCATTTGCCGTGAATCTGCATCAAAAGATCTGGAAAAGAGGACAAAAAAATTTCGATCGATTTTTTGCGATTTTGGAAAGGGGTACCATCATGATTTTTTTCAAAAATCGGGTTCGTTTGATTTTATCGATTTTCTTTTAGTTTTTTATGAATATTTTGGCCATTTCCCAACAGATTTCGGAACGGTATACCATTTTGGAACCAGGGCTTCATTTGCCGTGAATCTGCATCAAAAGATCTGGAAATGCGGACAAAAAAATTTCGATCGATTTTTTGCGATTTTGGAAAGGGGTATTTTTTGCAAAAATCGGGTTAGTTTGATTTTATCGATTTTCTGTTAGTTTTTTATGAATATTTTGGCCATTGCCCAACAGATTTCGAAACGGTATACCATTTTGGAACCAGCGCTTCATTTGCCGTCAATCTGCATCAAAAGATCTGGAAATGCAGGCAAAAAAATTTCGGTCGATTTTTTGCGATTTTGGAAAGGGGTACCATCATGATTTTTTGCAAAAATCGGGTTCGTTTGATTTTATCGATTTTCTGTTAGTTTTTTATGAATATTTTGGCCATTTCCCAACAGATTTCGGAACGATATACCATTTTGGAACCAGCGTTTCATTTGCCGTGAATCTGCATCAAAAGATCTGGAAATGCGGACAAAAAAATTTCGGTCGATTTTTTGCGATTTTGGAAAGGGAAAGTAACATCATTATTTTTTGCAAAAATCGGGTTAGTTTGATGTCAATTTTCCGAATAGTGGGAAAAAGATTACGGGCTGAAATCGGCTGAAACCTGGCCGATATATGCTTTTCATAACATATGAAAATATGGGTTAGCCGAGACACGAACCGATCTTTCGATATTCGATACCAGCTGAAGAATATCAAGCATTTTTTAGTGTGTCCAACACTGGTCACACCGATTCTAATTAGCAAAACAAATGTATTGTTTTGTTAGTTTTTATACTTAAAACTAATTAAATAAGAACAAATTTAAAAAACTGAACGTAACTAGACCAGAAGAGTGCCCCAAAGATCATTCAATGGATGAAGAAAGATCCCATAACGGACCCTGAGGTATCAATACCTGCGAACCTGCTTGGCGGGAAACACATGGCCAGGACGGCACCGAAAGATCGTTGGGATGGAGGAGATCTCGGGAAAACAGTGGAGCTTTTAGGTGTGTACTAAAAATTGGTAAAATAGGCACATTCTAAAAAACCTGTATTTTTTTCTTCAGCTTCGTGGAGCAGTACTTCAACTTGGATTACTCTCCTCTTAAAGCCCTGACACCTGCGTTACCACTGAGGCGCCTGAGAGGAAGTGATCCTCTCCAGTAACGTCCCATTATCGGGTAAGTCAAACAAAAATATTGCATTGGGATTTCATTGCCTTTGCTTTTTTCCAAAACATCTTTCCATTTTCAAATCGCTCGATAATTGGCAAAGATTTTTAAGAGAAACTGTGTAAAAACATCGTATTTTTGACTAAAAACGGCTTCCTAATGTTTGTTTTTATTTATGCAGCTTCTGCAGCCCCAGATCAGTACCTGGAGCATCGGATCAGCACCAAAAACACCTCTAGCAGCACTGGAACAGCTCCTGCAGCCACTGTAGCACCACTTGAAGCACCGAACCAGCATCTGGAGCACCTGTAGTAGGTCCAGCAACACATGTAGCTGCCTGTAGAGCCCTAGAGCAGTACCAGAACAGCTTCTGCAGCATCAGACATGTATCTGGAGCATCCGATAAGCACCAGAAGCACCTCTAGCAGCACCTAGCAGAACTGGAACCGCAGGTCAGCACCTGGCTGTATCAGCTGTATCAGCACCTGGAGCATCGGAGGGGCACCAGAAGCACCTGTAGCAGCACCAGGAGTATTAGGATCACCTATAGCAGTACCAGGAGCACCACAGCAGTACCAGGAGAACCTTTAATAGTACCAGGAATACCAGGATCACCTGTAGCAGTACCAGGAGCACCAAAGAAGCACAGGAGCACCTGTAGCAGTACCAGGAGTACCTGTACTAGTACCAGGAGCACCTGTACTAGTACCCGGAGCATCTATAGCAGGACCAGAGCACCTTCTGCAGCACCTGGAGCTGCCGTAGGAGATCCTGGAGATCCAGAACAGCACCTATTTTTCCATATTTTAAGCATTTTCCTATGTAAATACATGTACCTGTATCTGTAAGCACGTTTTATTGAAAATAAAGCACACAATTTACACAAATTTTCCGAGTTTTCTTTCATTTTCCAGGTTTTCCTTCATTTTCCAGGTTTTCCCCGAATTTTCCCGACCTTCCCACCTTTCTTGGTTTTCTGAATTTTCCCGAATTTTCCTAAATTTTCCTGAATTTTCCCAAATTTTCCTGAATTTTTCCTGAATTTTCATGAATTTTTCCCAATTTTCCTAAATTTTCCCGAATTTTCCTGAATTTTCCTGAATTTTCCTGAATTTTTCAGAATTTTCCTGAATTTCCCTGAATTTTTCCGAATTTTTCTAAATTTTCCAGATTTTTCCTGAATTTTTCAGAATTTTCCTGAATTTTAAAAAATTTAAAAACCCCAAAATCGCCCTCCGGCCACTTCTGAAGTACCAGGCGAACAGAAATCAGCAGAAGGTGGATGCCGAATTTTTAAATTTTGGCGGGAAAAAATTTGAATTTGAAAAAAATACCAAAAATATTTTAACGGAAAAATACCAAAAAATTTAACGGAAAAATACCAGATTTTAATTTTTTTGGTATTTTTCCGTTACGTTTTGGTATTTTTTCCGTTAAAATTTTTTTGGTATTTTTTTAAATTTCCCGCCAAATTTTAAAAATTCGGCATCCACCTTCTGCTGATTTCTGTTCGCCTGGTACTTCAGAAGTGGCGGAGGGCGATTTTGCGTTTTTTTTTTAATTTTTTGAAATTCAGGAAAAATAAGGAATGTTCTGGAAAAATTCAGGAAAATTCAGGAAAATTCGGGAAAAATCGGCAAAAATTTGTAAAACACCAAAAAAAATGAGGAAAATTCGTCTAACTTCATGAAAATTCAGGAAAATTCAAAAAATTTTCCCGATTCCTGATGGCCAGAATTTTCCTGAATTTTCATGAATTTCCACGAATTTTCCTAATTTTTTCTGAATTTTCCCGCATTTTCCTAAATTTGTATAAATTTAAAAAATCCAAAAATCGCCCTCTGCCACTTCTGAAGTACCAGGCGAACAGAAATCAGCAGAAGGTGGATGCAAAAATTAAAATGTTGCATACTTTTGTGCGTTTTAATAAAAGACCACTACAAATTTTAATACTTATATTTGCAAAAATTTAAATGTTGCATACTTTTTGGATGCGAATTTCTGAGCTTTTTAAATTTAAGAACTTTGCATCCAAAAAGTATGCAACATTTAAATTTTTGCAAAATTAATTATTAAATTGTGTAGTGGTCTTTTAGTCCTTTATTTAAAAAGCTCAAAAAAGTATGCAACATTTAAATTTTTGCAAAAATAAGTATTAAATTGTGTAGTGGTCTTTTGCAAAAATTTAAATGTTGCATACTTTTTGGATGCGAATTTCTGAGCTTTTTAAATTTAAGAACTTCGCATCCAAAAAGTATGCAACATTTAAATTTTTGCAAAAGACCACTACACAATTTAATACTTATTTTTGCAAAAATTTAAATGTTGCATACTTTTTGGATGCGAATTTCTGAGCTTTTTAAATTTAAGAACTTTGCATCCAAAAAGTATGCAACATTTAAATTTTTGCAAAATTAAGTATTAAATTGTGTAGTGGTCTTTTAGTCCTTTATTTAAAAAGCTCAAAAAAGTATGCAACATTCTAATTTTTGCAAATATAAGTATTAAAATTTGTAGTGGTCTTTTATTAAAACGCACAAAAGTATGCAACATTTTAATTTTTGCATCCACCTTCTGCTGATTTCTGTTCGCCTGGTACTTCAGAAGTGGCAGAGGGCGATTTTTGGATTTTTTAAATTTATACAAATTTAGGAAAATGCGGGAAAATTCAGAAAAAATTAGGAAAATTCGTGGAAATTCATGAAAATTCAGGAAAATTCTGGCCATCAGGAATCGGGAAAATTTTTTGAATTTTCCTGAATTTTCATGAAGTTAGACGAATTTTCCTCATTTTTTTTGGTGTTTTACAAATTTTTGCCGATTTTTCCCGAATTTTCCTGAATTTTCCTGAATTTTTCCAGAACATTCCTTATTTTTCCTGAATTTCAAAAAATTAAAAAAAAAAACGCAAAATCGCCCTCCGCCACTTCTGAAGTACCAGGCGAACAGAAATCAGCAGAAGGTGGATGCCGAATTTTTAAAATTTGGCGGGAAATTTAAAAAAATACCAAAAAATTTTAACGGAAAAAATACCAAAACGTAACGGAAAAATACCAAAAAAAATTAAAATCTGGTATTTTTCCGTTAAATTTTTTGGTATTTTTCCGTTAAAATATTTTTGGTATTTTTTTCAAATTCAAATTTTTTCCCGCCAAAATTTAAAAATTCGGCATCCACCTTCTGCTGATTTCTGTTCGCCTGGTACTTCAGAAGTGGCCGGAGGGCGATTTTGGGGTTTTTTAAATTTTTTAAAATTCAGGAAAATTCTGAAAAATTCAGGAAAAATCTGGAAAATTTAGAAAAATTCGGAAAAATTCAGGGAAATTCAGGAAAATTCTGAAAAATTCAGGAAAATTCAGGAAAACTCAGGAAAATTCAGGAAAATTCGGGAAAATTTAGGAAAATTGGGAAAAATTAATGAAAATTCAGGAAAAATTCAGGAAAATTTGGGAAAATTCAGGAAAATTTAGGAAAATTCGGGAAAATTCAGAAAACCAAGAAAGGTGGGAAGGTCGGGAAAATTCGGGGAAAACCTGGAAAATGAAGGAAAACCTGGAAAATGAAAGAAAACTCGGAAAATTTGTGTAAATTGTGTGCTTTATTTTCAATAAAACGTCCTTACAGATACAGGTACATGTATTTACATAGGAAAATGCTTAAAATATGGAAAAATAGGTGCTGTTCTGGATCTCCAGGATCTCCTACGGCAGCTCCAGGTGCTGCAGAAGGTGCTCTGGTCCTGCTATAGATGCTCCGGGTACTAGTACAGGTGCTCCTGGTACTAGTACAGGTACTCCTGGTACTGCTACAGGTGCTCCTGTGCTTCTTTGGTGCTCCTGGTACTGCTACAGGTGATCCTGGTATTCCTGGTACTAGTACAGGTTCTCCTGGTACTGCTGTGGTGCTCCTGGTACTGCTATAGGTGATCCTAATACTCCTGGTGCTGCTACAGGTGCTTCTGGTGCCCCTCCGATGCTCCAGGTGCTGATACAGCTGATCCAGGTGCTGACCTGCGGTTCCAGTTCTGCTAGGTGCTGCTAGAGGTGCTTCTGGTGCTTATCGGATGCTCCAGATACATGTCTGATGCTGCAGAAGCTGTTCTGGTACTGCTCTAGGGCTCTACAGGCAGCTACATGTGTTGCTGGACCTACTACAGGTGCTCCAGATGCTGGTTCGGTGCTTCAAGTGGTGCTACAGTGGCTGCAGGAGCTGTTCCAGTGCTGCTAGAGGTGTTTTTGGTGCTGATCCGATGCTCCAGGTACTGATCTGGGGCTGCAGAAGCTGCATAAATAAAAACAAACATTAGGATGCCGTTTTTAGTCAAAAATTCGATGTTTTTCCACAGTTTCCCTTAAAAATCTTTGTCAATTATCAAGCGATTTGAAAATGCAAAGATGTTTTGGAAAAAGCAAAGGCAATGAAATCCCAATGCAATATTTTTGTTTGACTTACCCGATAATGGGACGTTACTGGAGAGGATCACTTCCTCTCAGGCGCCTCAGTGGTAACGCAGGTGTCAGGGCTTTAAGAGGAGAGTAATCCAAGTTGAAGTACTGCTCCACGAAGCTGAAGAAAAAAAATACAGGTTTTTTAGAATGTGCCTATTTTACCAATTTTTAGTACACACCTAAAAGCTCCACTGTTTTCCCGAGATCTCCTCCATCCCAACGATCTTTCGGTGCCGTCCTGGCCATGTGTTTCCCGCCAAGCAGGTTCGCAGGTATTGATACCTCAGGGTCCGTTATGGGATCTTTCTTCATCCATTGAATGATCTTTGGGGCACTCTTCTGGTCTAGTTACGTTCAGTTTTTTAAATTTGTTCTTATTTAATTAGTTTTAAGTATAAAAACTAACAAAACAATACATTTGTTTTGCTAATTAGAATCGGTGTGACCAGTGTTGGACACACTAAAAAATGCTTGATATTCTTCAGCTGGTATCGAATATCGAAAGATCGGTTCGTGTCTCGGCTAACCCATATTTTCATATGTTATGAAAAGCATATATCGGCCAGGTTTCAGCCGATTTCAGCCCGTAATCTTTTTCCCACTATTCGGAAAATTGACATCAAACTAACCCGGTTTTTGCAAAAAATCATGATGGTACCCCTTTCCAAAATCGCAAAAAATCGACGGAAAATTTTTTTGTCCGCATTTCCAGATCTTTTGATGCAGATTCACGGCAAATGAAGCGCTGGTTCCAAAATGGTATACCGTTCCATAATCTGTTGGGAAATGGCCAAAATATTCAGGAAAAAGTGAGAGAAATTCGACAAAATGACCGTAAGCCGATTTTTGAAAAAATCATGATGGTACCCCTTTCCAAAATCGCAAAAAATCGACGGAAAATTTTTTTGTCCGCATTTCCAGATCTTTTGATGCAGATTCACGGCAAATGAAGCGCTGGTTCCAAAATGGTATACCGTTCCGAAATCTGTTGGGAAATGGCCAAAATATTCATAAAAAACTAACAGAAAATCGATAAAATCAAACTAACCCGATTTTTGCAAAAAATCATGATGGTACCCCTTTCCAAAATCGCAAAAAATTGACCGAAATTTTTTTGTCCGCATTTCCAGATCTTTTGATGCAGATTGACGGCAAATGAAGCGCTGGTTCCAAAATGGTATACCGTTCCGAAATCTGTTGGGAAATGGCCAAAATATTCATAAAAAACTAACAGAAAATCGATAAAATCAAACTAACCCGATTTTTGCAAAAAATCATGATGGTACCCCTTTCCAAAATCGCAAAAAATCGACGGAAAATTTTTTTGTCCGCATTTCCAGATCTTTTGATGCAGATTCACGGCAAATGAAGCGCTGGTTCCAAAATGGTATACCGTTCCGAAATCTGTTGGGAAATGGCCAAAATATTCATAAAAAACTAACAGAAAATCGATAAAATCAAACTAACCCGATTTTTGCAAAAAATCATGATGGTACCCCTTTCCAAAATCGCAAAAAATCGACGGAAAATTTTTTTGTCCGCATTTCCAGATCTTTTGATGCAGATTCACGGCAAATGAAGCGCTGGTTCCAAAATGGTATACCGTTCCGAAATCTGTTGGGAAATGGCCAAAATATTCATAAAAAACTAACAGAAAATCGATAAAATCAAACTAACCCGATTTTTGCAAAAAATCATGATGGTACCCCTTTCCAAAATCGCAAAAAATCGACGGAAAATTGTTTTGTCCGCATTTCCAGATCTTTTGATGCAGATTGACGGCAAATGAAGCGCTGGTTCCAAAATGGTATACCGTTCCGAAATCTGTTGGGAAATGGCCAAAATATTCATAAAAAACTAACAGAAAATCGATAAAATCAAACTAACCCGATTTTTGCAAAAAATCATGATGGTACCCCTTTCCAAAATCGCAAAAAATCGACGGAAAATTTTTTTGTCCGCATTTCCAGATCTTTTGATGCAGATTCACGGCAAATGAAGCGCTGGTTCCAAAATGGTATACCGTTCCGAAATCTGTTGGGAAATGGCCAAAATATTCATAAAAAACTAACAGAAAATCGATAAAATCAAACTAACCCGATTTTTGCAAAAAATCATGATGGTACCCCTTTCCAAAATCGCAAAAAATCGACGGAAAATTTTGTTGTCCGCATTTCCAGATCTTTTGATGCAGATTCACGGCAAATGAAGCGCTGGTTCCAAAATGGTATACCATTCTATAATCTGTTGGGAAATGGCCAAAATATTCAGGAAAAAGTGAGAGAAATTCGACAAAATGACCGTAAGCCGATTTTTGAAAAAATCATGATGGTACCCCTTTCCAAAATCGCAAAAAATCGACGGAAAATTTTTTTGTCCGCATTTCCAGATCTTTTGATGCAGATTCACGGCAAATGAAGCGCTGGTTCCAAAATGGTATACCGTTCCGAAATCTGTTGGGAAATGGCCAAAATATTCATAAAAAACTAACAGAAAATCTATAAAATCAAACTAACCCGATTTTTGCAAAAAATCATGATTGTACCCCTTTCCAAAATCGCAAAAAATCGACGGAAAATTTTTTTGTCCGCATTTCCAGATCTTTTGATGCAGATTCACGGCAAATGAAGCGCTGGTTCCAAAATGGTATACCATTCCATAATCTGTTGGGAAATGGCCAAAATATTCAGGAAAAAGTGAGAGAAATTCGACAAAATGACCGTAAGCCGATTTTTGAAAAAATCATGATGGTACCCCTTTCCAAAATCGCAAAAAATCGACGGAAAATTTTTTTGTCCGCATTTCCAGATCTTTTGATGCAGATTCACGGCAAATGAAGCGCTGGTTCCAAAATGGTATACCGTTCCGAAATCTGTTGGGAAATGGCCAAAATATTCATAAAAAACTAACAGAAAATCGATAAAATCAAACTAACCCGATTTTTGCAAAAAATCATGATGGTACCCCTTTCCAAAATCGCAAAAAATCGACGGAAAATTTTTTTTGTCCGCATTTCCAGATCTTTTGATGCAGATTCACGGCAAATGAAGCGCTGGTTCCAAAATGGTATACCGTTCCGAAATCTGTTGGGAAATGGCCAAAATATTCATAAAAAACTAACAGAAAATCGATAAAATCAAACTAACCCGATTTTTGCAAAAAATCATGATGGTACCCCTTTCCAAAATCGCAAAAAATCGACGGAAAATTTTTTTGTCCGCATTTCCAGATCTTTTGATGCAGATTCACGGCAAATGAAGCGCTGGTTCCAAAATGGTATACCGTTCCGAAATCTGTTGGGAAATGGCCAAAATATTCATAAAAAACTAACAGAAAATCGATAAAATCAAACTAACCCGATTTTTGCAAAAAATCATGATGGTACCCCTTTCCAAAATCGCAAAAAATCGACGGAAAATTTTTTTGTCCGCATTTCCAGATCTTTTGATGCAGATTCACGGCAAATGAAGCGCTGGTTCCAAAATGGTATACCGTTCCGAAATCTGTTGGGAAATGGCCAAAATATTCATAAAAAACTAACAGAAAATCGATAAAATCAAACTAACCCGATTTTTGCAAAAAATCATGATGGTACCCCTTTCCAAAATCGCAAAAAATCGACGGAAAATTTTTTTGTCCGCATTTCCAGATCTTTTGATGCAGATTCACGGCAAATGAAGCGCTGGTTCCAAAATGGTATACCATTCCATAATCTGTTGGGAAATGGCCAAAATATTCAGGAAAAAGTGAGAGAAATTCGACAAAATGACCGTAAGCCGATTTTTGAAAAAATCATGATGGTACCCCTATGAAAATTTTCGAAAAAAGGGTCGACATTTTCTTGTTTGGTTTTTCAGATCCCTGAATGCAGATGGACTGGGAGGAAGTTCTGATTTCGAAGGAGCATTCCATTTTTAAAATTAATAAAAAGGTTTAAAAAAAACGATGTTGGTGAATATAAAATGTGGTAGTTATTATCGATATTAAGTGTTGGGAAGCGCAAGAAATGGGCATAGAACAATTTCGATAGATTTTTTACTATCGATAGTTACAGAACGAAAATGGTACTTTTTCTGATCAGTTGGGAAATGGCCGAGATATTTTAATATTTCAATATATGGGAAGAATGGATTGTTTTTGCAGGCCGATGTTTCATTGAAACATTTTTATAACTTATATTGCGCTATGTTATAGAATATGATTTCAATCCCTGGATGAATTGACAATTATTCGTATACAAAGGCAGTTGAATAGACTTTATGCTAATGATATTGAAACGATTAAATAAATACATTCTAGAAATTTGACAAAAGCACAACATTCGAATATCAACAGTAACACGTTGAAGCATTTGCATCTAGATCCTGGTTGGTGCCTATATCCATGCCATTGGCAGAGCCGTTTCCATTGCCAAAGTACTCGGAGGAAACAATCTTTCACATGAAAAAGAGAATAGAAGCAAATAAATTTTAGAGTCTAAAAGAAATGGAACCGTTCTTACTTTCTCTACTACGTCCTTGAACACGTCGCTGACAAACTGGTCGCACTTGGCTGAAGTTTCAATGAACAGGGCACGGTGCTTGCGGGCAAACTTACGGCCCTCTTCCCGATCCACAACTCGCTCCTGGTCAATCTTGTTGCCCACCACAATGATGGCAATGTTTGGGTTGTCACTGTAGCTGTCCAACTCAGCTAGCCACGCTTCCAGTTTCACTAACGAATCCCGATTGGTAATGTCGTATACTAGAATAGCGCCCAGCGCCTTCCGGTAGAAGCTTGGGGTCAAACTTCGAAACCTTTCCGCTCCGGCTGTGTCCCACAACGCCACTTTATAGTCGATCCCGTCCACGTTCATCACCTTGCTTTTGAAGTCCATTCCGATTGTGACGTCATGGTTCTCGTCGAACTTGTTCTCCACGAAGCGACGAATCAGACTGCGCAGTGGAAACGTAAAACAATGATGCAATAGTTTCCATTTCGAATATACGCAGCGGATAAATAGTACTAAGGTTGCTGCTGGAATCTCTTACCTGGATTTGCCCACTCCGCTTTCTCCGATCACAAGGAGCTTGATGGCCCGATCTGCCATGGTTTTAGAAACTCTGTTTTGGTGTTGTGTGTTTGGCGTTCATTAACCTAAGGCTATTTACTTTTAGATAACGAATATTGTGAATCAAATTATTTATACAGCGAAAATCAACCTATGGCAGTGTTGCCACCTCGTTTGTTTGTTTACATTCGCACTCTAGAGATGGTAGTCTGCGATATTTTATCGAACTCAAGTTCCAGCACATTCTAGAATTTTTATTTAAATTAAACGGATTACTTCTTGATGTTACGATGGTATAGTTTAAAAACCAAAGTTCGGTTTTCACTAGAAGGTACATGACGAAACATAATTAGTCGTATTGAAAAAACAGTGCTGCAAAGTTCGAAAAACAGGGCTGGAACATCCGAATGTCACCTTATATCGATACTTCGATACGTATTGATATTTTCGGCATCCCTACTGGTATCTGGCAACACTATTTCTTTCTTTTTCCCTATCCGTTTCCGGCGAGGTATATACGCTTAATTTTCTGCTCCACGTTTTTCCATATTTTTTAATAGTTTGTTTTCTGTTTTAGGTTGAATAATATCCATTCAAGATGGTGGGTGTGCGATTTTGGACAATTACCGAATTACCTTATAACAGCTGGCTGTTCAGTTTGTTTTGTGGATGCAATTTTTCTGTTGGTTACATATTAAAGCTTTTTCTTACTGTTTTGCCGCGCAGGTAAAGGTAAAGTGCTCCGAGCTGAGGACGAAGGACAAGAAGGAGCTGACCAAGCAGCTCGATGACCTTAAGATTGAGCTTCTCAATCTGCGCGTGGCCAAGGTGACTGGCGGAGCTCCCTCAAAGCTCTCCAAAATGTGAGTATTTGTTAGGATATAATTCTTGTTGAAGAGCTAGTACGTTAACCCAAATATTTTCCCCTTAGCCGCGTGGTCCGCAAAGCCATCGCTCGCGTCTACATCGTCATGCACCAGAAGCAGAAGGAGAACCTGCGCAAGGTCTTCAAGAACAAAAAGTACAAGCCCCTGGATCTGCGCAAAAAGAAGACCCGCGCCATCCGCAAGGCTCTCTCGCCCCGCGATGCCAACCGCAAGACCCTGAAGGAGATCCGCAAGCGCTCCATCTTCCCTCAGCGCAAATTCGCCGTCAAGGCCTAAGTTACGGACTCCGTGGTGCTCCATGGTGTTCCAACTAACCAACTAGTGTGCGTTAAGAGTTCTCCAGCGACGATAGACGAAGAAAAATAAAACCTTTTTTTTAAAGTGAATCGAAATGTGTTTTTTTTGGTGCGTAACCCCGAGCCCTACACCAGCACGTGGGACAAATGTCAAATGTATTCAGTGTACGGAAAGGTTTATTGAAACTCCGCTTATGTGAAAAGTTTAATTAACATTAAAACATCTTTAGAAATGTGTCCGAATAAGCGTTGACCTTTTCGGTGGTAAATAATACAAAGAAATCCATCAGCGGAGCTTCAATTCATTTTGTTAGAGCTTGTATAGTGTTTGTTGCGTTTCAAATACAAAAGATATTCCTTCTAATTGGTCTACATAAATTTAATGTATTTATTTCGTTTGTCTTCGATGGAGGCTCTGTTCTCTCATCCTTTCGCATTTGTGAAATAAATTAAAAAGTAATAAGTAATTAAATTATATGAATGACAAGCTCTAATACAAAGAATCAAATCTGAACTATAAATCGAATCGACTCGAATCATACTGAATATGTTTGGCACATTTGGTTAATACTATTCTTCTGCACAGCGTGGAAGAGCGGCGTGCTCCGGATGACGCCCGACAGCTCCTTGGAGTTCTTGCTTTGGTGATAGTTTCTACTTGGCATCGGGGACAATGGTTCGCCCCAGAACTTGAGCAGCGCAAAGATCTTGTAGTATGCCACTCTGCAAAATGGAGGAAGTAATGCTTAATGTTCCCTGGTATTCTAGCTGATGTATTACCTGTAATTCCGGTTACTGGCTGCATAGATGATCGGGTTGATGACACTGGAGGCCCAGGCCATGACCGAGGCGATGATGTGCAGCCAGGGATACGATGTCTTGCGCTCGTCGTCCACCACATTGGCCAGCATGAGCGGCAGGAAGCAGACGAGGAAGCACAGGAAGATGGTGACCATCATCACGGTCAGTCGGTTGTCCTCGCGCGCCTTTCGTTGGCAGGTGGTGATCACATAGGATCCCCCAGCGCCGGGGGAGCCTGCCTTGCCCGCTCCACTGGCACCGATCTGGAAGTTGTCGTGGCTGCGGATCTTTTTCTTCTGGTGCAGCACCGTGATGTAGATGCAGGAGTACGACACAATAATTACCAGGCAGGGCAGTAGGAAACCGATGAGGAAGAGCGTCTTCTTGATCGACTTGCCCTCTTTCTTGAGTATCGTGCAGGAGAAGGTGGCCTCGTCGAGTCCCATCTCGCCCCAGATGCCCAGTATGGGTGGCAGCTGTGTCAGAGATTGTATCAGTCTAGGGGGATCTTTTGTTGTCGTTATACTTACCAGGAGCAGGAAGGATACGGCCCACACGAAGAGCAGTTGCAGCGTTATGAACTTGGGCTTGTAGATTTGCGAATAGCGGCTGTGACAAGCGATGAGTATGTATCTGTCGAGGGGATTAGCCGGATCAGCTGGATTTGTGATAGATGAATGAAAAAAAAAGAGGCTTACCTATTCAGGGTGATGCCCACCATGCTGAGCAGGGACACGGCTACGTTGCCATAGAAGATCACTGGAAAGATCTTGCACAATGTACTTCCAAAGGTCCAGCTCTGTAGGGGACAAAGTGAGAAGGGTATATAATGTAATAATTCCTGGGAGAGACTCGAAGTGACTCACCTCCTGAAAGAATCGCACCGCCGTCAGGGGAAGGCTGAAGGAGCAGAAGAGCAGGTCCGAGATACTTAGGGAAATGACAAAGGCGGTGGTGGCGTGCTCCCGTATCGTGGGGCTCTTCAATAGCGCCAGCAATGTGATCAGGTTTCCTGTCAAACAAAGAAGGCAAGGTTAGTCGAGGAGTCGAGGAGAGGCGAGTCCAGGAGGAGATTACTCACCCAGAACACCGACGGTCACAAAGACGCAGGCACTGATGGCGGCGAAGAGCGTCGCCGAATGCGGGTAGATCGACTGTTGGGCCACTGGGGCATCCATTAGCATGTCTCTGTCCATGTCCATGCCCATTTCCATATCCATGTCGATGTCCATGCTGCGGGCAAAGAATAGAAAAGAATCAAAGGTTAGTCTTTAATTAAATGAAATTTGTAAATAAGATTAATAAAGAAATCTAATTCGGAATCCGGAAAAGGACCAAAGACCAGCAAATACCACTCAGTTCCTCTCATGCCACTCCATGCGGCTTAAAGAGGAAGTATTATCGCAAAATCGGGACAAAGTCGCGTGAAAAGCTGTGAATGAATGGACTGACACATAAAAAATGTCTGAGCCAGGATCGGAGCGGGTAACTAATTGCAGCTTGGCGGATGCAATAGCCTCGTTTGCTCCACTGGATACCAAATCGAATCGAAAACCAGATCAGATCCCGAGGAAGTCTGCATACAACATACTCGTACGATATACAAATACTCCCACCGTTAATGATCGCATCCGAGACATTTGATTTATGTGGACCGCTTAACTGGCCTCCTATAATGACCAGGGATCCGGTTTGCTCACGATTTGAATTCGCATTTGCTTGAATTTTCTTTGGAAATAGTTTCCTTGAATTTCCTCATCTGTGGGGAGAGGCAGCGGCAGAGGCAGAGGCAGAGGCAGAGGCATTGAATATGTAAAAATGTTGGATTTGTTGGATTGTATTTATCAAATCGCCGCTGACTGGTTGATTGATGGCTGCGAGATTATTAATTATCGCATCAGGATCGGGATTAGAGCAGGAGGAGATCAATGTCAAACCCAGACAGGATTATAAAAGCCTGGCAATGAGTGTTCCAACTCAAAATCAAATACAGTAATTTGATTCGACGGAAAAAACGGAAAAGCATATTGCAGAAATGACTCACAAGCCTGGCTTTCTTTTTTATCTCTTAGTCACGTTTAGCTTTAATATTAATTTATAATTAATAAAGCTAGTCCGAGAATGCTAATGAGTCTGCCGAGTGAGTACATTAACTATCAAGTTTCCTGAATGCTGAATACACCTGCTCAAACGCTGCTGTGTTTTTCTCTCAAATATTTTTGAATAATTTTTTGAAAAAAAACCGACATACTTGAACGTTATGAAACGGAAGACTTCCTATTTAGATAACCAACATGTTTGGCGATCCTCGATCTTGATGTAAAATATAATAACAGGGAGTAGAAAATGATTTTTGAAACTTGTTTCTGGTGGGATCGATTGGATTATCACATATTGATTAACGCCACCTCCTGTTTTGGAGTCTCAAAAACTTCGTTTTGGAAAAAGTCTGTTTCTAATTTGGTCTTCTTATCGCTTCTGGATTTCTGGAGAACCTTGCTCCAAAGACTTGTTTTCAGCGTTATCGCTTTGGACAAACGGCGATAACTTTAATGCACTTTTTTACGACCAATTAAATTTTCATTTTCCTTTCTTTTCGAAATGATAAGCGTGGCGAAAGCAATGGAAAATAAGTCTTGCCACATGACACCCCAAGAAAACACAAGAAAAAACAAAAGTTTTTCCTAACAATTTGCTAAAATTTTATCTTTCTACCAAGAATAATGGTAAGGGTCAAAGGGAATTTGTTTTTGGAATCTCTTCAAAGACCTAAGGGTCCTGCAAGATTATAGTCAAGTATAGAAGTATCCCTAACTTTTTTTAGAGTGTAAAAAGCTAATCAAATGGTTCTCGTTCTCGTTCCCGTTCCCGTTCCCATTTCGGTTTTCCGTTTTCCGTTTCCCCACCAACATTAGGAGTGTATTGAATCAATAAAAATTTCAATTAAGCCAAGCTTTGTCACTCCCTCCGCTGATATTTGTCGGATTCCTAACCCGCTGCGATAAGGCGGGGGAGCAAGTGGTTTGCATATGCACACAATTCCATTTATTTAAGGCTTTTTATTTGGTTTTGGTTGCGATTTGAGTTCGCTTGAATTAAAAAGCGCCTTGTTACGCATTTAACGATATTTCCGGTGCGTGCTGCTGGCTCTGGGAATTCTGGGAACCTCGCTCTCGCCCAGAAGGGGTGCCTCGATATATTATATATCCTCCTACATATATATATATATATATATATATTTATATAGAGCGAGTATGTATGGCAAGGGGGGGATACGATCCGATCCGAGAGTGGGGGAGCGGCGGCTTTCATGCATGATCAACATGTGTGTTTGTTTTCAGAGTTCAGAGCGAGCTCTGCGCTTGTTGTTTCAGTTCTTTCTGTTGTCTTTGACAAGGGGAGCTCCCAGCTCCAGCTCCAGCTCCAGCTCCAGCTCCAGAGCATCCTAAAACATAGAGGGAACCCCATCCATGGCACTCTACTTGCTACAGACACGGTTGAGTGGCTAGAAATGTTCTTGGATCGAAATATGGTCCCCAAAAAAAGATTGTCTTTCAAAGACCCCAACATTATTTGTTATATTTACTTTCACAGAGCCAACACAGAGCTAACACAGAGCTGGGGAACCTATTGAATCGCCCCTGATTGTTCCTGCCCCCCAACCATGCCACCAGTTGGCAATGATGATGGCACAGATACCAGAGATAGCGCTCCCCCCTTTGGGTTGCACACACAGCTAACAGCTAAGCACATAAGCGTTTATGTACACAAATTTAGTAAATAATAAATTTACATCGAGTATCCGCTTTATCAGTCACGGTTTCCCATCGCTCCAAATTCTTTTGGACAACATTCTGACATTCTGACATTCTGGCACACGGATATCCAAGACAAGCGGAACCCAGAACAGAGCTTAAAAAATAATCAATCAATAAATAAGGGAGAAAAGCTTATTATGCAAATTATTTTCCCACACACTTGGATAGAAATTTCAATATCAAATATATTTTAAATCAAAATATTGTAACTTAAATATCATTTTCTTGTCTGACTTTGCTGACTTTGCTGACTTTGCTGACTAATCAAAAGCCAAAGGCCAGCTTAATGCCCAAATAAGAATTATCGGTAGTCCAGGGGGTATATATCTGCCGATAATATATATATATATATACTCGTACTCGTATAAGAACCTCTTGTCTTGTAATGAAACGTTTCGGGTCCGGGTTTTTTTTTGTTTTTTCCCCAGACTTGAGCTGAATGAGTCGCTTTGCTGCCAACTGTTGCGCTGGGACAGAGCGGAGGGGACTTGGATGAATCATGCAGCTGATGTTTTGGTAAATGATATTTGTATTGTATATATATGGATTTTATATTATATAAATGTGGTATTTAGGTATGCAAGGGGAGGAGGGAGAAGCATCGAAGCATTTCGAAATAAAAACAAAAGACTTTGGCGGGCAACAGGGATTGTCAATCTTTACAGAGAAAACATGAAGAGGATGGATATTCATGATTAAAAATCCAATATTTTAAAACAAATCCCTTTATTCTCTCTGTGCATTCTTTGGTTATTTTCCTCCTCCACTAGATGTTGCTGATTTTAAGAAAAAAGGGAGGGTGGAATCGGAGTTTCGGATGCAGTTGCAGTTGCCGAGCAGCTGGAACCAAAAGAGAGGATGCACTGGGAAGCAGCCATTCCTTTATCACAAACGCAAACAGGCCGCATTGCGTTTGCGCAAATGCTACAAAAACAACAAGACCCTCTCGACATTGTTAACAGAAATCAGTTAGTACGGGAGACTCAAATTACTCACCTGAACTCGTTTTATTCCCTGATTTGGTCTCTGTTTTTAATAGAGTTTTGATTTGCCGATCGTTTTCTAAATACTTTCGAATCGCATCTTGCTGGGCTCCGAATTGGTAGCACACACACTGACTGATATTATTGGCTCTAACAGGTAGCAAACAACAACAGGAACATAAAAAAAATCTCAAACAAATACAAAATACAATTCTCTGGCCTTCTGACGTTGGCAACAGCGCACTGAGCGAATTTCAAGTGGCAAGTTCGAGTTTTAAGAGTTTTTAGTGAGAGATCGTCGGATCACGGAGGTCGTGTTTTCTTTGGCAATTAACAGCACAGCTTTATAATTCGTTATTGGTTAAATCCCACCGGACAAGATCAACTTTTTCGATCGCGAGTCAAACGAGAATTATGGTTTGTGCCAGTGCCCTCCAGATTGGATTTCGTCCGTTGTTTTGGCTCGATTCTCGATTCCCGATACACCGATACCGAAGCTGGGATTCCAACATCGCAGAATGTTCTATCGATAGCCGATTTCTGGCAACAAAGGGCGCCCTTTTTGAAAAATCATCTCGACTCCTTCGTTGGGACTAAACTCGCGTTGATGTTGTTAATCTAATTACTATTACTCAATTTTACATCCGGCAGCTTGTAAACTCTTTCGTGCTGTGCCAACAAGAACACATCTATCGAAAAGCGATAGTTCACGTACGACCAAAGTTGGCTGTGACTTGGCCAAATTTCGTTAGAGATTTGAGGCCTTTGGGCCAACGCATATTTTCAGTCAGTCGCCGTCGTCGGCTCGAGCTGTGCACAGCTAAAGGCTCCCTTCTTATTTTAATTATTATTTTCTTTTATTGTTCGATTGCAACCATTACCTTTTATTTTGAATTGATTTGTTTTCTTTATTTCAATAACTCGTTGACCCTCGCTGTTCCTCTTTTTAATTTATGTTTTTATTTGTTCCTATTCATGGGATTTTGTATTAATTAGATCCCCTGCAACGTGCCTCTTATTTTCTGATTTTATTTATTTGAACTTTATCTGACATACCTTGGATCCTTGTATTAATTAGATCCCCCGCAACGTCTCTTATTTTCTGATTTTATTTATTTAAACTTTATCTGACATACCTTGGAGCCTTGTATTAATTAGATCCCCTGCAACGTGCCTCTTATTTTCTGATTTTATTTATTTGAACTTTATCTGACATACCTTGGATCCTTGTATTAATTAGATCTCCTGCAACGTGCCTCTTATTTTCTAATTTTATTTATTTAAACTTTATCTGAAATACCTTGGATCATTGTATTAATTAGATCCCCTGCAACGTGCCTCTTATTTTCTGATTTTATTTATTTGAACTTTATCTGAAATACCTTGGGAGCCTTGTATTAATTAGATCCCCCGCAACGTCTCTTATTTTCTGATTTTATTTATTTGAACTTTATCTGAAATACCTTGGATCCTTGTATTAATTAGATCCCCCGCAACGTCTCTTATTTTCTGATTTTATTTATTTGAACTTTATCTGAAATACCTTGGATCCTTGTATTAATTAGATCCCCCGCAACGTCTCTTATTTTCTGATTTTATTTATTTGAACTTTATCTGACATACCTTGGATCCTTGTATTAATTAGATCTCCTGCAACGTGCCTCTTATTTTCTGATTTTATTTATTTGAACTTTATCTGACATACCTTGGATCCTTGTATTAATTAGATCTCCTGCAACGTGCCTCTTATTTTCTGATTTTATTTATTTGAACTTTATCTGAAATACCTTGGGAGCCTTGTATTAATTAGATCCCCCGCAACGTCTTTTATTTTCTGATTTTATTTATTTGAACTTTATCTGACATACCTTGGATCCTTGTATTAATTAGATCTCCTGCAACGTGCCTCTTATTTTCTGATTTTATTTATTTGAACTTTATCTGACATACCTTGGATCCTTGTATTAATTAGATCTCCTGCAACGTGCCTCTTATTTTCTGATTTTATTTATTTGAACTTTATCTGAAATACCTTGGATCCTTGTATTAATTAGATCCCCCGCAACGTCTCTTATTTTCTGATTTTATTTATTTGAACTTTATCTGAAATACCTTGGATCCTTGTATTAATTAGATCCCCCGCAACGTCTCTTATTTTCTGATTTTATTTATTTAAACTTTATCTGAAATACCTTGGATCCTTGTATTAATTAGATCCCCTGCAACGTGCCTCTTATTTTCTGATTTTATTTATTTAAACTTTATCTGAAATACCTTGAGAGCCTTGTATTAATTAGATCCCCCGCAACGTCTCTTATTTTCTGATTTTATTTATTGCTACCTGTCTATATTGTTTTTTTATATCATAACTATTTTTCCATTTGCTATTTTTCTATAAAATTAAATTACTTTATCGCAGAATTTCCATGGACTTTTCCGATGGAATCTGGTTGTTATTTGACTTTAATGTATTAATTAGATCCCCTGCAACGTGCCTCTTATTTTCTGATTTTTTGTTATTTGAACTTTATCTGAGATACCTTGGATCCTTGTATTAATTAGATCCCCCGCAACGTTCGTCTTATTTTATGATTTAATTTATTTAAACTTTATCTGAAATACCTTGGGAGTCTCCTGCAACGTGCCTCTTATTTTCTGATTTTATTTATTTAAACTTTATCTGACATACCTTGGATCCTTGTATTAATTAGATCTCCTGCAACGTGCCTCTTATTTACTGATTTTATTTATTTAAACTTTATCTGAAATACCTTGGATCCTTGTATTAATTAGATCTCCTGCAACGTGCCTCTTATTTTCTGATTTTATTTATTTAAACTTTATCTGACATACCTTGTAATCCTTTGTATTAATTAGATCCTCGACAACGTATCTCCTTTTATTTTCGGATTTTATTTGAAACTTGTATTGGCTTTCTTCCCATTTTGTCTTCTTTAGAGCTTGGGGGATGTTTTTTGGAACTTATCTTATATTAGCCTATTTAACATTTGGCTCTAATGTATTAATTAGATCTCCAGCGGGTTCTCCTATTTTTATTTTATATTCAAAGCTTTCTTTTAAATCAATGAACTTCAATGGTTCTTCTCTGACATTTGCACATTTTGCCTTGGGCTCAAATGTATTAATTAGTTTTTATTTTTTTAATTATTTTTTAAATCATTATTTGGAATTCGATCAGGACTGGTACGTAGAACATTGTAGCTAGTTGGTGCAGCTGGGTCTAATTGTTTTTTTTAATTATAATCCTGTCACCTCTTAATATTTTTATTTCATATTTCACCTATTTTTCCATTTACAATTTCTTTTCTATGACGTTTCCATGGACCCTCATATGACGCAATCTGGTTGTTATTTGACTTTAATGTATTAATTAGATGGTCAGCAGTGTCTCTCATTTAATCTCATTTACATTTTTTATTTTATTTTTTAATTTAAAATTACTTCCTGACCACACAGGGCCGTTTATTTTTATTTTTGCAGCCATTTGCATGTTTCGTTGCAATTTGCAACCACAATTAAACTGTCATTAGCTGGCACCTGTCCTGGAGCCATTGGCTCATTCAAGGACTGAAGCCCAACCGGAATGCCAGCCAAAAGCGAAAGGACTCGGTCGAAGCGCAGGGTTCTTTGGTGGAAAAACCACGCCAGAAAGTGGCTGCTCCAGCTGAGGAACAACAATGTCCAGTGGAAAGGCAGGATTATATTTTTTCCAATCCGAATGCTTAATTATTGCTTATCCCGTTCAGCTGGCCAGGAACGTGGCACCAGGAAGAACTTTATTCACAAGGGCAGCTTCCACGAGGCAGTGGCTCCAGTTTTGACGGTGGCCCAATTTTTCTGCCTGATGCCAGTGCTCGGAATCGGTGCCTCCTCGGTCCGCTGCTTGCATTTCACCCGGAAGAGCTGGCGGTTCTGGTATAGTTGCCTTTTTTTGTGCTCCACCACCTTGGATTTGATGTTCAGCATTCGGAAAGTGTCCCACAGTGGCCTGGATGTACGCAGTGTGGGTAGGTCCTAGTCATCCATTATATTTTCAAATTTCTCATTATCCTTGCTCTGTTTTTAGAGCCCATTGTTTTCCACGTGAGCGTTCTGATAGCTGCTTGGCATTTCCTGAACCTGGCCAATCTCTGGCCGGGACTAATGAGCCATTGGGCGGCGGTGGAGAAGCGCCTGCCTCGTTATGGTTGCTATTTGGAGAGATCCCATCCTGTACGGCGCATACGCTTGGTCGCCTTCATTCTGCTGGCCCTCTCACTAAGTTGGGTAACCTCCTACCGCAAAGGGGAGCCAGTTACTAAACGCTTGAGCCCTTCCAGCGGAGCACCTGCTGAGCATCATTGCCGTGGTCTACTACGACTTCTGTCCGAGGCGGAAAGATCCTGTGGAATCGTATCTGCACGGCACCAGCTTGCATCTCTTCGAGGTCTTTGCCTACTCCAACTGGCTGGGCTGGTTGGGCAAACTCCAGAACGTCCTACTCACCTTTGGGTGGAGCTACATGGACATTTTCCTGATGATTCTCGGCATGGGCCTCAGTGAGATGTTGGCCAGGCTGAATCGCAGTTTGAAGAGCAATGTGAATCAGCCAATGCCGGAAGCCTACTGGACCTGGGCCCGCACTCTCTATCGCTCCATTGTGGAGCTCATCCGGGAGGTTGACGATGCCATATCTGGCATTATGCTGATCTCCTTTGGCAGTAATCTCTACTTCATATGCCTGCAGTTGTTAAAGAGTATCAAGTGAGTAGAATTGAGAGATTTCGCAAGTATTTTATAAACCTAAAATGTTTTACTTCCAGCACCATGGCCTCATCCGCTCATGCTGTCTACTTTTACTTCTCACTCTGCTTTCTCCTGAGCAGAGCCTCCTTAGTCCTGCTCCTGGTCTCTGCCATCAATGACCAGGCCAGAAAGCCCCTGCAACTCCTGCGTCTGATTCCCTCGGACGCCTATCACCAACCGGAGGTCTCCCGCTTCGCCGCCGAGCTGGCCAGCGACCATGTGGCTCTCACAGGAGCCAAGTTCTTCAATGTGACCAGGAGACTCTTTCTGGCGGTACTTTAGCCTTTGGTCCTTGCAAACTATAGGATTATAATCTTGGATTTCTTTCAGATGGCTGGCACTGTGGCCACCTATGAGTTGGTGTTAATCCAGTTTCACGAGGATAAAAAGTCTTGGAAATGCTCTGTGGAGACTTTTGATTGAATGAATAATAAGGCCCCTTAAAGTTTGCTTGTGTTTCCCGAATGAATAAAACCAAGTACTTGCTGTGGATATGCTTTGTTGTTTAATTAAATCAAATTGTTTATGTCATGTCATCAAACGCATCACTCATACGCAATGTTGGCACAGATTTCAGCTTAGCCACTCAGCTTTGCCGGCAGATAAAACAAAAAGTAGGCATACCATTGGATAGGATTGGGATTTCTTTCGCAGATACACCACAGGCCGTGTGCTTCACACATCGACTGGAGGATAACCAGTTTTCATCTGCCCGAGTTTTTCACTTTTCACATCGTTTTCGGTTTCGTTTTCGTTTACAATTTCATTTGGTTTGGTTTGACTTGACTTGGTCTGGTCATCCAGTGGAGCGACAGTGGAGCGGCATCCATGTGATGCAATGGCAACCATAAATGGTTCACGCTTCCTAGCCACTAACTGAAATGCGTAAATAGCGATTCGAATTCACATTTCGCATTCGGGTTGGCTTGGAATTGCAATTGGAGTTCGAGATGGAATGGGAACGGGATTGAAGCAGTTGACCAAATGCCAATGCCGATGGATACTCCGCCCCGCATCGAATATCCTCAAGCTCCTCGGCAAGTCCCGAGCCTGATGCTTCCGGCCTGCTACACAATCCAGGCCGGTTCCAGTTCCAGAGCCTCAACCAGAGCCACAGCCAAATGTTAACCCAATTCACCCAGATCCCAGGCATATAAAAGAGCCACCGCAACCGTTTAATCCCACAGATACAAATCGCGCTTCGTTAAAGATGGCTGGTTATCCGAGTAGCATCCACTGCATCCTGCTCCTGGTCCTGCATGTGGCCAGTGGCCAGTTCCTTCACGGTCACGCACCGCCACGGCCTCAAAGATCGCTCTTCGGTCCGCCGGGGCATTCGATCGGACCCATCCACGGACCCTGGAGCAGTCCCAGCTTCAGTTTTGGCCACCTGCCTCCCTCCTCCAGTCCGCACGTGACCAAGGACGAGCTGCTGGCTCTGCTATCCGCCTGGAAAGATGTAGAGCCGAGGCCCACGACGCCGGCACCCGAGCCGGAGGAAGAACCGGAGCCAGAGACTACACCAGCTCCACCACCACCGCCTCCACCGGAGGAGGACGAGGACGAACCTGAACCGGAGGCACCGGCTGCTCCTGCGCCACCACTTGGTCCGCCTCCCGGCGTTCCAGTCACCGTTTCGCTGCCCGCCCTGGTGCCCATCCAACTGGCGGCCATGTGGCAGCAGCCGGGACCCGGCGCAGCGCCTGGTGGACTTGGTAATCTGGGCCTGGCTGGCTTGGGAATCGGCGGAGGCATTGCACTGAACAATCTTGGTGGAGGTGGAGCAGCAGCGGCCGGAGCTGCTGCCGCTGGAGGTGGTGGAGCGGCAGCGGCCGGAGCAGCAACTGCCACAGCCCGATCGGGTCGTTCTCGAGCCCGGGCAAGGATCGGAGGACGAGCACCGTCTGCCATCCGCTTCCCGGTAGCCAATCCTCGCAGCTTTGCATCGGGCAACTATGTGGCTCCCAGACCTCGCTACTATCGCGACACGGAGTCCATGCGGTGGGTACCTATTCCATCGACTTTTTAATCCTTTACTAAAGTTCTCCTGTTCTACAGCCTCGACGGAATGTCCGCTCCTCCGGCGTATCCAATGGCCAACTACCCGGGTCCCGTGCAGCTGGTCAACGCTTTCTGGCAGTGAAAGTCCTTCCACACTGGTGTCCTTCATATATCCTCCAAGTCGTTAATATTACTTAAAACTCTAAGGTAGATCTGTACAAAGCTATAGGTGTATATGGAATGCCATCTATTGTTAACAAGTCAGATTTGTTTTTTTTTTGTATGTGTTTAACAATAAAATATTTTAACAAACTAAAAAAATACTGGTTTTATGAATTCTTGGGGGGGACTGGAAAGAAATGCGGTTAGGCTCACAGGATATCAGGAAGTTGTTTAGCTTTTCAGCCACTTAAGGTACCACCTTTCTAAACACTCAGAGATCGCCGAACGTTACACGATTTTAAAGTATATAGACATGAAAATAATGTATCGGCCAAAACCAAGATACATCGCAGGCAATTCGCTTTTCAATTAAAGACTGGCTGGATCCAACGATACTTTAACTAATTCAAAAGCCTTATCTGTTAATGTTACACAACCCATCCTAATTAGTTAATGGAAATAGTCTGTCACCGCTTCGGTAAACGCGGGTTTTTATCAGCAGGGTGTCGAATTAAAAGAAAATTTATAGCGGCATCTGGACATCGAACTGCCACAGCTGCTTATATCACAAACCGAATTGGCCAAATGAATGGACGGAATCCATAATGAATATTTGTTTAATCCAGGCGCACATGAGTGTGCAACATTCAATGTCCTAATCTGGGCAATGGTCGTGTTTGGCTACTGCATGTTCGCCCATATACAGCTCCCGGGGGTGTTGTAGCAGCCTCACCCAGTGACTCGATCCAGATATGCACTGCCACAAGCGACACATGCCACACGCCGCCAAATGAGACATTAAGCTGATGGGCCGGTTGATGGATACAAACTTGATTGGGTGGTGGTGGTGCAGCATGTGCAGGTCTCCTTGTGGGCGAAACTGGCACGTACTCGATCAATTTGAAATTATTTACGTGTTCGTCTGATTTGCCAGTACACTGGTCAGCCAGTTGGGTTTATTCATTGCTTTATTTCCATACGCAAGGTAAAAAGTATATAAAAAATGATTGACATTTAAAAAACACAGAGGTAGCTATGCTTTTTAAAAGTATTTTCCAAATTAGACAAGTTCTGATTGCGACTTATGGCAGTAAGGTTAGTAAGGCTACAAGCTATCTCGCAGAGGCAATACTATTACAGGACTTGAATATAAATAAAGTTAAATTTAAAGTGTAAACAATGATAACGAATACTTTACAAAACATACAATCATGTTGTGACTTAGTTAATGGGAATTTAAAAGAGAAGCTGCCGAGGCAAACACAATTCACAACGAAATATAACTAAATCTTCTATAATTATGTCTTTGGCTAAAAGAAAGTACCGAGTCTGGCGACAGAGTGTAACGAACCGATAGTGACTGACATTTATGGACATTTTCACACATTGCACCCAAATGGAGATTGACGTGCCTCAGCCACCCGGTGGTTAAACGCGGTCCATGGATGACCAAAACTGCCGGCGGCAGGCGTAAAAACAATTTACTATGTAATGCGCCACAGCAACTACGCCCAGCCCGCTTCGCCGTTTGGACTTCCCGCTAGGACCGATTGAGATCACTTACATAATGCCCAGACACGGTCTAAACAAACTTTAACTAATGCAGTAATAAATAAACAAATCAAAATGTAAAACAGAAGAGTCCTAGGAAAGGCGGCGTATCAACACCCAGAGGGTTTGGTGGACGGCCAGTAGAGCAAAGGCTCCAGCGAAGACATAGTTGAGTCTATAGACGGCCGCCTGGCAGTACAGTAAAACCACTCCAGCCAGAAAGTAAAAAACAATTGACAGTATCCAGTAACCAGCACTGCAAATGGAATTGATTAATCGTCTGAAATGTAAATTCTCCTTAAAACAAACCATTTTTGGGGCGCTCGAAGTTGCAGAAGCAGGCTTAGTGATCCTAAAACCACAATGCTGGGATACAAACCCGGATCGGGCAGAACAATTCCATGTCTAAAAGTAGAGGAAACAAACATGAGTCTCAGACAGAATCTGAAAGGACTAACTCTAACTCACTGTCGACTGCGCAACCAGGCCAAACTGGCCGGAGCATTAAGCAGGAGCTGCATGAGCAGTATCAGCAGCAGGGTGACGTGGAAGGAGAAGTTTTGCAGGCCGACACAGGGCTCCGGTTCCTCCTCCTCCGTTTGATCCTCGCTGGACGCCACAAAGTCCTGATCCTCCTCCTGGCCCTCCTCCTCACTGGAAGCGTCCTCTGACTTAACCGCTGCAGCAGGAGCTGGGGATTTCGGTTTACCTTTTACCAGATTGGCAGCTTTTTGCCACAAAAAGTCCTCCAAATAATCTTTGTAGGCATTTGAAAGCATCAGGAAATAGAAGATGAATGCCAGGAGCAGACCCACACCACTGCATGTGCCCACGGCTGTGGCAATTGTCAGGATGCCGTATGTGATAGGCAAGTGGGTGACAATCGATACAATCATATTGGAGGTGGCCTGGGAGAGCGTGGTAAGCCGCAGGGCCACTCGGTAGAAGGCATTCCCGTAGAGCGTCAGGGCCAACCAGGTGGCCAAGGTGGCCAACAGCGACAGCGCTATTGCGGCACAATGGATGATAATAGACACATTGATGCTGTAGTCCAAGGGTTCCGGCTCTGGCAAGAAACCGCTGGTGAGGATTACCTTCTTTAGCAGGCGACAGGCTAAAAAATGGAAAGAAAAATAGGGAAAAATTTTAAATTTTGAATATGAAATAATGGGAACAATTCAAAAAAAAATTAAAACTATTTATTTGAAAGGATTTTTATGAGGAAATAATCTATTCGAAGTGCTGATCTCAGAATGATATACCTTTTCCTCATCGGATTTAAATTGGAGGAGCTATGCGCTTTGGAATGTAGGAATAATAGGGAAAAAGGGGGACATCGGAAATTTCGATTATTTATAGGGGTACCCCTGCAAAAAATTCGAAAAAAATCAAAACTGTTCATCCGAAAAAATTTAGATGAGGAAATCTACTATATCATGCGCTGATCACAGAAAGATATACCTTTTCCTGATCGGATCCAAATTGTAGGAGCTATGCACATCGGAATAGAGGCAAAATAGGGAAAAAGGGGGACATCGGAAATTTCGATTTTTTATAGGGGTACCCCTGCAAAAAATTCGAAAAAAATCAAAACTGTTCATCCGAAAAAATTTAGATGAGGAAATATACTATATGAAGCGCTGATCACAGAAAGATATACCTTTTCCTAATCGGATTCTAATTGGGGGAACTATGCGCATCGGAATGAAAGGAAAATAGGGAAAAAGGGGGACATCGGAAATTTCGATTTTTTATGGGGGTACCCCTGCAAAAAATTCGAAAAAAATCAAAACTGTTCATCCGAAAAAATTTAGATGAGGAAATCTACTATATGAAGCGCTGATCACAGAAAGATATACCTTTTCCTGATCGGATCTAAATTGGAGGAGCTATGCGCATCGAAAGAGGGAAATAGGGGGAAATCAGAACATCCGAATTTTCATGGAAGTCTCCATTCCTTCCTTTCGAGTCGTAATTTTTACCTGTGACGACGAATAGAGATGTATACTGCAAGTATCCAACGTAGGGACGCAGGCTTCGAAAGCTGCCCACCTCCTGGAAGGTCTCCACCTGCTTTCGCAGGACTATCAGTAAAACGCAGGCCAAATGAGCCGGTAGCCAGCCATAGAACTCGAGGACGAGGCGAGATAATGCCGAGGTGTAGGAGTATTCATAGCTGGAAAGACACCAATTAGAGCGAGGCAGAGATGTGGGAGGTAACTTACCTAATGCGGTACCGGCAAATGGGGTCCAGATACAGATCGAGAGTTACGGGATTCACTGTGGTGTTGTAATGCCTTGGCACCAGGGTGGGCACATTAGCATAGAGTAGAGGCTTCTGATCGGCAGTCCTGTAAAGTACAAATTAATTCCAGAACTTTCCCTGTTCCTTGTTGTTTTCTTACTTAAGTGTCTGAAATCGCTCGAATCCTGCAGCCCAAGGAACACACAGCCGAGCGGTGACACGGTACTCTGGCTGAAGACACTGCAATGGCTCCACATTTATCCGTAGACTTTGGTAAGGATCCACCAGTCCTGAGATGCGCAGCCGGAGGTGCAGTGTTCCCTGCAGCGTCTCGTTAATTAGCGGCAACTTGGCCATTGTGTACCAACGCGGCATCTGTATGTCCATTACACGCTCCCTTGGATCGTACATATCCAGGTTATAGCCGATGCGGCGATTGCCAGGAGGAAGGCGTACCACCACGTGCGTCCATTCTAAGTAGGTTCGGCGTAGATTGTGCAGATCCAAGACGGCTACGCTACGCGGATCAAGGTCCTCGTTTGGCAGCCGTTGGACGAGGTGCATCAGGGATGTTACTTTATCGCTGCAAGGATAAGGGTAACAGATTCAATTAAATATCTTTCTGCCACTCTAGTTACCTACCAATATAGCTGACCCGTGCCATCGTGCTCCTCTGCTGAGCACCCAAAAAGCCAGTCGGCGTTCTCCACGTTTAGGGCCTCTATGGCCATCTTCTTGTAGCGTTCCTGGCGATGCAGGCCAATTAGTTCCAAGTAGGTTCCCTTTAGGCCATTAGCGAAGTACTTGTTAATGACCAGCCGGCGTTCTTCGTGCCAACTGCCGCTGCCGAAGCCCAATCGCCCAAAGCTCTGCTGCCGTCTTCGTGGTTTCTGAAAAGAATTGTATTATTATATGAATATTATCGGGAACTAGACGGGACCTAGGCGGGACCTGTACTTACCACAAAGTTCTGGAGAGCCGACTGCAGATTGCGCTGCTTATTGGTGCCAAAAACCACAGAGGAGCGATCGCCACGGAGGTGGGCCATGCTGAAGAGGAAGCGGTTGATGGCCTGCATGAACTGCAGACACCACACGGCCGACAGGTGATCGCAGCTCAAACTGACTCTCGGAATGGCCGAGGTCATGGCATGCAGATCGTTAAACCGGGAGTTTGTCAAGCCAGGTCTGACCAGAAGATCCCTGTTTCCACCGCCCGTGGAAATCAGCAAGACGTTGTCCAAACGCCCAGAACTCTCCTGGTTGGCCATTCGCTGCACGCTGGGCGGCTTCTGGTGCAGGCTATCGCAGACATTCGTGGTGCTTGTGGGTACTGTGGAGGTGCGCATGTTGCCCAACGCCGTGTTGGTTTGCCAATAGAAGGCTTCCAATTCGGAATCCAGATTCAGTACCGGTCGGTCTAGCGGCGTCGAGATGCTGATAATCGTGTTTATGTGCTGGGCAATAGCCGAGTCCGTGAGAACTGACTGGGCTAGCTTGCCGCCCATCGAGTGTCCAATCAGTACGATGCTCGGTTGATCCGCACGCCCCTCGTAGATGGAGAGAATCGTACGGATGCAGAGCTTTAGGAAGTACTGCTGGCGCGGGAGGTAGCCGCCGTACAAGGCGGACAGCTCCTCGTCGTAGTCGATGGTGTAGTAGTCCAGGCGGATGCCTGCATCGTTGTCCCGTGCCTTGCGCAGAGCAACGGAAGCCAAGGAGCGCACCTGCTTGTACGAGCCGGCGTTTCCGGGCACAAATATTACCGGTGCACCCGACATCCGATTTTTCAGGGGATCCAACGACTGTTTAACGCCTTCGTAGTAATAATACAGGCCATAGTTTGGGTAATGGCTTCCATTCTCGACCCGAACTCGCTGAAAATAGAGTTTTCTAATTAGTGTAAACCGAAATGCAGAAAAAAAGACGCACAATCACTTACCGCATACATCGGTTTGCCAAACATATAAGTCATTCGGCAGGCATTTGGCTCCACCTCCACGTGCAGGTTGAAGAGGCCAAAGATGAAGCAGCAGGCTGAGCCAATAACCAGCAGAACAGCACAGTTTCGGAACATAAACATCTCGGTAATTGTTACTTTTGCATTCTTGTGTTTACGTCTGGGTCTGGGTCTGGGTCGGGGTGTTGTTGTTGCTGCCAGTGTCCAGTGCTGCCAGACTGTCGCAGGGAGGAGTTGTCAGAGCTAGTAATGAGTGTATCCGATAGATGTATCTGTATCTCAACTTTTCGTATCTCTAATATTTTTTCTTCAAAACTTTGCAATACAATTTAAATTGTACTGTATTAATTAAATAAAGCCACATATTATGTGACTCTTGGCCAAACCTGCGACCATCTCTAGCCATTGGGATCTTCATGCTACTGTTGTGGCTCCCCTATTCGAGAGTTGATCAGTTAGCGTACGCGTGCGCTCGCCTCCGATCCACCGTTTCTAGGGTTCGATCGATCGCGCACCGGAATTGTCAACAATCTTTGACGCGACACAGCTTCGTAACGTGTTTACGTCTAAGTCACTGTTTTTTTTTTGCCTGTTTCTGTTTTTCTCTGTTGATTCCTCTCTTTCACTCTTTCACTCCTGCGCTTCGGATTTCCGTGTGTGTGCTGGCTTAATTACCACTGTATTGGTGGCCGTGTTGTCTAGCCTGTTAACTTGGCTCGAAGCGACGACGACAGTTATGCCCTACCAATAGCAAAACAACAACAACACAACACAACACAACAAACACAACGAGACGCGGCAGCATCCGCTCTGATCCGCTTGCTAGTGTTCGCCTGCTGTTGTTGTCGTTGGTTTGATCGATCGCCCGATCGTAATATATATATATATATATATAAATATTCATAGGGCAATAAAAATAAAACAAAAAGAAAAGAAAATATAGAAGAAAAAAGAACATTTACATTTACAAGAGTTTCAAGTGGTGAGTGCGTCGTGTGTGCGTTCGTTCCTATTTGTTTTGCTTTTGTACAAAAATTGGCTGTAGATATATAGCTAGAGGCTATATAGTATCTGAACATTCCATTCTCCTGCTCTGCTCTGCCCCCGCGCACCCGCAAACCCGCACACCCGCATTTCCGCATATCCGCACCATGGAAAATTGGCGCTCAGTGACTTTGAGTGCCTTCCTGGTCCTGGGACTGGTCTTCCTCTACGGCACCGTCGAGTCCTGCAACGAGGTCGTCTGCGCCTCCATCGTCTCCAAGTGCATGCTCACCCAGAGCTGCAAGTGCGAGCTGAAGAACTGTTCCTGCTGCAAGGAGTGCCTCAAGTGCCTGGGCAAGAACTACGAGGAGTGCTGCAGTTGTGTGGGTAAGCGATCCACTGCGTCCTTCTTCTCTCCCTCCCCACCCCAATGGGAGGTGCTCCAAGTGGGGTGGTGGGCTTCGGAATGAATAATATATGGTGCCTTTAGCTGTGGTGATGATGTGATGGCGCTTTGTTTTTGTTGTTGTCAAATGTATTCCATCCAGAGCTTGTGTGTGTGAACATGATCTCGCCTTTAGCTGTGTGTGTTGAGGGAGGTTGAGGGGTGTTTGTGATGTGCCAACTAGTTATCGGCTATCGATAGCAGGCTTAAAGCGGGCCTAGACTTGAGCCCTTAGATTTGAATTAGGTCTAGATATCTTCATGTCTATTTAGGGAATATCGCTAAAAAAAAGGTGGTTCTTTTCGATTCCAAAGCCAGCTTAGGTTTTAAGAAACCAAGCTTAAATAGTAACGGTTTCGTAACTTGTAAAAATCATTCTAAAAACGTCAAATATTCATTTGAAATCCCATATTAAATATGTCTTAAGGGGTTTCATTTAGTCATGAATCAGTTACGTTCAAGTCTTTAGTAAACTACCAATCCGTTTCACAATTGTGACTGGGTATAACCCCTGGAAGCGGCATTTTATTATCACTATTAAGAAAACAAATTTTCGAAAACGTAAATAAACATTTGGCACAATCCCCATCGTGCTTAGGCGACATCCGATCTGCAAGCTCGAAGCGAAAGCTCAAGTGTATCATTCTCACACCATAAATCGAAGCTAACAA
Organism: Drosophila vallismaia; assembly: GCA_035047325.1. NCBI lineage: Eukaryota > Metazoa > Arthropoda > Insecta > Diptera > Drosophilidae > Drosophila > Drosophila vallismaia. The sequence continues at coordinate 3,368,880 of JAWNPU010000025.1, read as the reverse complement.
TTGTAGGAAAATAAATAAACTATAATATTTATTTATTGTATCATCAGAACTCTGCCCAAAGCCAAATGACACGCGTAACTCGCTTTCGAAGAAGTCGCACGTGGAGGAGTTCGATGGAGTTCCGGAACTTTTTAACGCCGTAGCCACTTTGGACGAAAACGACAACTACGGCTACAACTGGGACGTCTTCACGTTTCAAGTGGACTTTGACAAGTACTTGAAAGGTCCCAAACTGGAGAAGGACGGCAATTACTTCCTAAGTAAGTGTACAATTTTAAGAGCTCACTCTTAAGACTTCTTATCCTTTTGGTTCTCTAGGAACTAATGACAAGAACCTCGATGAGGCGATCCAGGAACGAAACAACATAGTGACAGTAAACTGCACGGTTATATATCTGAATCAGTGTGTTTCGTGGAACAAGTGCAGGCACAGCTGCAAATCCACGGGCGCCAGCAGCACGAGGTAATCCCATACTCTTCCCCAGAAAGGGAATCGAATCCTAACTAATACGTCTATTTGTGTTTATTTAAGATGGTTCCACGACGGCTGCTGCGAGTGCGTTGGCTCTACGTGCATAAACTACGGCGTAAATGAAAGCCGTTGTCGGAATTGCCCGGAGCAGGATAATCTGGGCGACGAACTGGACGACAACGCCGAGGAGGAAATGCAGGACTTTGGCGAGAGCATGGGCCCCTTCGACGGACCCGTGAACAACAATTACTGAGCGCGGTGCGGTGCGGTCAATGAATGCCATTCAATGAACAGAACAACGTCTAACAAATTAGCTACTCAATTCAGTGACATTATTATTATATATCATAGTACGAAGTAATATTTGTATCCGGAGGGTAAAGGACGCTTCAGTAGCTCCAGAGAGCGGCGTTCCAAAATCACCGCTAGGGCGGCGGTAAAAAAGTTTGTTAGTCAAAGAAACGATTGTATTGTAAAATTAAAAGTGTTTATTTCCTTAAATTTGACTTGAGATTGGAAGAATTGGGGAAGGATCCATTCGTCGATCTTGGCTTTAACTGGACAGTTGACAGTTTCCTTTGATTAGAGTATGAGGGCTGAAGCTCTGTGAAGGGGACGAGCGACCAACAGGAAGTTTAGACGGATAAACCTAAAATAAAAAAAATAACGTATTTTATTTCAAAAAATTTAATTTTTGAAAAACGAACATCGTCATCGCTAATCGATAGTCCCGGCTCGTAGGGCTGCCACATTTCATTTGCTAATTTGATAGGTAATGGAAGGATTCGAAACTTTGCGCAAGCTAAGCATTCATTTGGAAATCAAGGCAAAATTCAAGTGTAGAAAAATATTTGGCTGCTAAACTAAAAAAAATTTCGAAAAACTAAAAACCAAAACAGCTGCTTTGTGACCATCTGGCAACGCTGCGCCGCCGCCGCTATTTCAAGCAAAGACTCCAAAGTTACGTATTCGCACCGGAGGCTATCCGCCGGGGAATCGGAAACACTCAACATGTTAAAGGGGCTGCGGCATATGCGGCAAGTGCTGCAGCGTGGCCGCCACCAGTTGGCCCAGATCCGCGGCGCATCTGAGATGTGTACGCCACCAGGAACCGGTAGGGCAGAGGTCTCTTTGCTGCCTCTCAGCCGGCGACAGGTGAGTAAACTAGGTTACAGCTTTTCAGGAGTAATATATCCTCCCTTTCCTTTACTTGGTGCTTTACAGGTGCTCCAATTGCAGGCAGAGTACAAGGCAATCGTGGGAGTCATAGCCAGGTCCCTGCAGCTGACACCCCGAGAGGTGCGCCTCATGCATCTCCGCTGCATGAGCTCCAACTCGGGCAAATCACCCAAAGGCGGGGAAAAAGAACCTACAGCTAAGGGAAAGTCTGAAGAGGCGGAGCCCGAGAAACAGCAGGAAAAGCCTACTTCAGGCAGAAGGCAAAAAAGCGGTAAAGATTCAGAGGAACAAAGCCCCAGCCCGACAAGCGCCACTTCCAGCTCCAGCAGCAGCAGCAGCAGTAGCGGGGATCCTGCCGAGGATCCCAACAAAAATAACAACGAGAATGACGAAAAGATGCGTTCGGTGCTGACGAAAGCCGTTCTCTGGCTCTTCACCATCTATATGTTCGTGGCCTTTTTCTCTTTGCTTATAACCCCGCGCTCTGAGCGACCTGAGGTAGATCTTTAGTTAGTAGGGCCACAATAGAAATAAGTACACCTTGTTGCTACCTTCCAGGGCTCCACGCGCTATGTTTCCTGGAACGAGTTCGTTCACCATATGCTAGCAGTGGGCGAGGTCAAGGAACTGATCATTCGACCTGACATGGAAATGGTCACAATCATTCTGCACGAAGGTGCTGTAATTAAGGGAAGAAAGGTCACCTCTAACATCTTCCACATGGCGGTGGCCGATGCCAACAAGTTCGAGGAGAAGCTGCGTGAGGTGGAGAAGCGGCTAGGTATTAAGGAGGGCGTACCGGTGACCTACGATCGACAGACGGACACCACTGGCCGCATCCTCATGTTGCTCCTCATCTGCGCCCTGCTCATGTCCATAGCTACCCGCATGAAGAGCATGAAGAGTCCACTCAGCATGGACTCCTTTGTGAGCAGCCCGTTTTTCTGTAAAATTCTGTAAACTTATGCCATACTTTTTCCATATAGAACCAAATGGGACGCGCCAAGTTCACGCTGGTAGATCCATTTGACGGTGGACGGGGTGTTCTCTTCCGGGACGTTGCCGGCTTGAGTGAAGCCAAGCAAGAGGTGAAAGAGTTTGTGGACTATCTGAAGTCACCGGAGAAGTACCAGCGTTTGGGAGCTAAAGTTCCACGCGGTGCCCTGCTCCTTGGTCCGCCCGGCTGCGGTAAGACGCTGCTGGCCAAGGCGGTGGCCACCGAGGCCCAAGTGCCGTTCTTGAGTATGAATGGGTCCGAGTTTATTGAGATGATTGGAGGTCTGGGGGCAGCCCGAGTGCGGGATCTCTTCAAGGAAGGCAAGAAGAGGGCGCCTTGTATAATCTACATTGACGAAATCGACGCCATTGGACGTCAGCGCTCGGGGACTGAAAGCATGGGCCAGGGCAGCTCCGGAGAATCGGAGCAGACGTTAAATCAACTGCTGGTGGAGATGGACGGCATGGCCACGAAGGAGGGAGTCCTAATGCTGGCGAGTACAAACCGGGCCGATATTTTGGACAAGGTAAACCGTCTATAGGTTTTATTTTCCTGGAATGCACATGAAACGTACTTTTTGTTAGGCTCTTTTGCGACCTGGACGCTTCGACCGACACATCCTTATCGACCTGCCCACCCTGATCGAGCGCAAGGAGATCTTCGAGAAGCATCTGTCCTCAGTTAAGTTGGAGCAGCCGCCAGAGACCTTTTCCCAGCGATTGGCCCGTCTTACCCCAGGATTCTCTGGAGCAGACATAGCTAATGTGTGCAATGAAGCAGCTCTTCACGCTGCCCGTAACACCCAAAAGGAAGTGAGCAGCAAGAACCTAGAGTATGCTGTTGAAAGGTTAGTTGGTAAGTATTCTTTGGATAGATTTTTTCCCCCTTTCGTAACTCGTTAATTCGTTTTGCAGGCGGCACAGAAAAGCGCTCGCATGCTCTGTCCTTGGCGGAGCGGAAGGTAATTGCGTATCACGAGTCCGGACACGCACTCGTTGGCTGGATGTTGCCCAACTCCGATATCCTGCTCAAGGTGACCATTGTCCCGCGCACCAGTCTAGCCCTTGGCTTTGCACAGTACACGCCTAGCGAACAGCATCTGTACAGCAAAGAGGAGCTCTTCGACAAGATGTGCATGGCTCTGGGAGGGCGGGCGGCGGAGAATCTGATCTTTAACCGAATCACCACAGGTGCCCAGAACGACTTGGAGAAGGTGACCAAGATCGCGTATGCGCAGATCAAAAAGTTTGGCATGAATCCGAACCTAGGTCCTATTTATGTGCGGGACGCGGACGAGACGGACGGCGGTGGATCGCTGGGAGCCGACGGTGGCAAGAAGCCCTTCTCCCGGGCCATGGAGAGCATGATAGATAACGAGGCGCGTCATGTGGTGGCCTCCGCCTATCAGACAACCGAGTTGATTCTTACCGAAAATCGCGAAAAACTGGAAAAGGTGCGTAATGTTGCCTTTATTTTTCCCATTTCCCATTTCCCATTTTAGACACCTGTAGAATCAATATCTAATTTTATGCAAGAGACTTGATATGTTCTTATGTTCTGTCATATTTGAATTTCTAATTTATGGCATTTGTTACCATTAGCATTTGTAGCATTACAAAATGGATATGAATATGTTATACCGGTTTCTAAAACTCCATCCATCCGCTTGGTTCCATTACCGCTCTATTCACATGCTGGCCCCGTCTCTTTTTCTTTCAGCTGGCCGAAGCTCTGCTGGAGAAGGAAACCCTGGACTATGACCAGGTTGTGGAACTGATCGGACCGCCGCCCCATGAGATCGGCAAACGGCAAGTGGACTCTGTGGAGTTTGAGCAATCACTGAAAAACCTGGGCTCCGCTGACACGGACAACCCGAAAGTCTGAGCTTGAGGCAGGCGGATTCGTCACACATTCACAATCGAGAATCAAGAGTTATTCATCATTCACCAATTTCGCCATCACCATCGCCATCGCCATCGCCACCACGTGTTCCCAGTTGAGTCGATCACCTGCCTGCCCCATGGTGCCCCTGGTTCATGTTCGTTGAATGTAAATAAAGTTGTTTACCTTTTTAAATGACTCCGAGACGGTGTTCATTCATTTAATTGCCTCGCTAAAAACAGAGAAGAGACGCTTGGGGGCTGGTCAAGGCGATGTCTAACAATCTAACGGATATTCACTGTCAACTTGATTTGAAGTCTTACCAATTTATTGACTCTTTTGAAATTGTGCATTATAGAATATGACATACTCTGTATTTTAATTAAATCGTTTATCATTTGAACATTTGTGTATGCTTTATAATGTCATGTATGTGGATTGTAGCTCATATACCTTCCGATACCCTCATACCGGGTCTAATCGGACATGATAGGAGATCAAAAGTTTGAACCCAAACTGGAGGTGATCACCTAGAACTTGATGCTGTCAACTACTTGGGTATCCAGTCACTGGAATAGTCATCCAGTTGCCTAGTCACTTCGTCACCTGATCACTAGGAAATCAAAAATTTAGACTTCCTACGCAAAATTATTGGGTATTACAAGTGTAAACCCTTAAAGTACCTCCCACTCGACTGGGTTAAGCCCAGGGGTTAAGCTATATCCAGAGTTCACTGCATTCACATTTCAAATATAAATATTTGTCCTAACTCGAGTGTCAAGAGAGTGAGAGATCGGGCGAGAGATCGCTGTGGGGAACCCGTTCGACATGGCTGCTTGATTGTGGTCTAGTCCAATACCGATACGATAATGCCAATTTAAATAAATTAATTAAATATACTTAAATATTAAATATATAATAGTCAGGTGATAGTTTCTCCATGAATTTGATTTAATTTTAATTCAAATTCAATAAAAACCCGAAATCGAAAAACCCCCTCAAAGCTAACTAGGTGTCATGCCGGTATAGATTGGCTTGGAGTCGTCGTTAATCCAAGCTCAGCACTCGTATCGGAGGATGCATAAATAGGCCCGGCTCCATGCTATACTTAATCAGTTGTTAATCGTTTCAAGACGGAAAACATAATACGGATATCGTAAATCTCGAAATGCATTTCATCGGTAGATCTTTCCTTATGGGATGGATGTGTCTCTTGGTGGCTATTTGTTTGCTTCCTGATCGTATCGACGCTTTGATTGGGTTCCGTGAGTAGAAATAGAAGGGACGGGAAAAGGATACACCTCTTACCCCACCTGTGTTTGGACGCGGATCATGGATATTCCAAATATTCAATTTCCAGCTTCTCCTCTGAAGCGTTGCAAGTGGCAGGATGAAGTCTGCTTTGTGGCTCAGGCCAATACCTTCTTCAAGGCCTTCAAAAATGGCATTCCAGATAGGCAGGTGCCTGGCCTGGACCCCATTGAGTTGGGCACGATGCGGATCGAAAGCGGTGGACACTCGGAGTCGCTGCAATTTAAGCTGACCATGTCCGACTCCAAGCTGTACAACCTGCCCCAGTCGGTGGTGGTGAAGAGCTTCAAGGGCTTCACCAAGGACCTGACCAAGCCCCAGAAGCTCACCCTGGTCATGCAGGCCTCGGAGCTGGAGGTGCGTGCCAAGTACGACGTGGATGGCAAGCTGCTCATCCTTCCCATTGTCAGTTCGGGCACTGTTATCATCAAGTTGTCCGAAGTCCATGCCAAGTCAAGGATTTTGGTTGAGCCCGTGAAGCGGTCGGATGGTCACAGCTATTTAAATATTACGGACATTAGAACCATCACCAAGCTAAGGAAGTAAGTCCAAAAACATAGCATACTTTTTTGGGTAGTCGCAATGAATAGTGAATGACTCACAAAGAAACTCAATTTCTAATCCCTAGTGGCAACTTTAATATGAGCAACTTGTTCAATGACAACGTGGAGCTACGCGACAGTACTCTGACGGTCCTTAACCAGGAGTGGGACGCCCTGGCTGCGGATGTCCAGCCGGCTTTGAATGAAGCCTGCAGCAGATCCTTTAAAACTATCATACAAAGTCTATGGAATGATATCCCCTACGATGAATTCTTCGAAGATGAATAGATTAAGATGAGAATAAAAAAACAGAGAATCCTTTCACTGCAAACATGAAGCTTTGTTTTTTTTATGAACTGGACAGTTTATTTCTCCCTAAAAATAATTCATAATTTATTGTGTTGATTTTTGAATTTATTTTAAATAAATTAAAAGTTTCTAAAGTAAGAAAAAAAAATCTTAAAGATAGTCTGCAGTTTTGGAGAAGTTTGATTGAAGAATGTTTGTCGAGGCTGTGTATTGTTGAAAATCCTTTGGGGTGATTCTTGAAGGATAATTGCTTTTATTCATCTCTCAAGGCCAGTCTATATACTGTGGAATATACGGTTTGTGCATGTGAAAAACTAAGGCATACCCTTGATATTATTTAATAAAGAAAAAAAAACAGGAATTAAAGAATACTTACAGATTGTTATGATCCCATTGGGCTTCAGGTTGCTGCTAATGGGATCATTGAGGACCGCCTAGGGATCCACATCCGTCACATTGTGCACCTGATTGTGTACGTCGGTCAGCAACAGCTTCGGATTTGGCTATCCGTCCGGTCCGTGCTGGGTCTGGTCACCCTCCGGGTGCTCCATGATCTTGTTATCCGATGTATTCATGATCTGTTTATGGGTATTCCTGATGACAATTATTAATTTCTTTCTGGCCACCGACTCACCTTTAGCTTACGGTGTTTGGCATCTTTGTCGTTGTCCGGAGGGCTCTCTGATCCGTCCGTGGTTTTGATGAACGACGAGTAGAAGGACGAGAAGCTTGACCCGTCCATGTCATCACTATTGCCATTGCTATCAGTGTATTTCTGGAGAAGGATCGAGGGATTCAAATCAATTATTAAAGAGGGGTTGGGGTTCTTACCTTGGTGTTGGTGGGATTACTGCTGCAGGGCCGATCCGAGGTGTAGTCACCCATGACCGAGGGTATGGGGGAGTCAGGAACTTCCTTCTTCGAAGACTCCGAGGGTGCCACATTCGAGCCCGGCTCTGCCTTTACAGAGGTAGCCTGGGAGGCGGATCTCTGGCTGGGCGTGACAGAGTGGAAGGCTCCGGGCATGGGTCCCTTGGGAGCAGATGTTGATGGAGGCACCACCACTGGCTGAGACTAATGAGGAATAAGATTAGAAGGATAGCAATAGATTTAGGAAACCGAAGACTTACCGAGTAAACGTTCTTTCCGTAGCCACCTCCTTGACCAGCAGATCCTCCGTTCACTGGCTCCTGGGGCATGGGCATGGCATTGGCCATTCCGGGGAAGGGCATCGGTTGGTACATCATCGCCGTGGCTGCTGCAGCCGCCGCTGCTGCCGGATGAGTGTAGAAGAGCGAAGGGTGTGGGTACATCACGCCGGCCATGTACTGGAGCGGCATGGCCGTAGCAGCCGCAGCCGCCTGTTGCGAGGTGCTCGGCTGATCTATGTTCTTGAGGGAATTGGAGTGGCTGTGCTGGTGCTTTGATCCGGCAGAAGTGGGAAGCGAGGCGGCGGGTATGTAGTAGAAGGTGGGAAACAGTCCGGCTGCGGCCGAGGAGAAGTTGCTCTGGGCCATGGCCGTGTGGGTGGAGTGCACTGGCGTGGTGATTCCCACGGAGAACGGTGGCCAGAGATTGATGTTCTGGGTGCAGGTCATGCTGCTCGTTTGGTACTGTGAAGTGCCGGATGGTCCAGGTGTGGAGCTACCTACGGAGCCATTGGCGGGGTTTCCCCCGCCAACTCCTGGTGTGCCTGTTCCCACAGATATACCGCCTCCACCACCACCACCACCGCCGCCGCCGAGTCCTCCACCCGCGACGCCAGGTCCTCCGGGTCCAACTCCTCCATTGCTCCCTGGCTCCGGCTTGGGTATAGACACACCCACACCCACGCCCACGCTGTTCAGAGTCAGCTGCTGCTTCGGCTTGTTGGCCTCGCCCTCCCAGGAGTGCGATCCGCCTCGCTTGATCCCGTGTCCCGGACCACTGTACTCCAGCATCTTGAGCGTGGTGAATTCGTTATTCGACTTCTTGGACTTGTCCCCGGACCTGCCGCGCGACTCACGGTGCTTCTTCAGCATGAACTTCTCCATCTCGTCATTGTGCTTGTTCAGTAGGGACTCTGTGAGGGTAACGGGAGGCGAGGAGGCCGCGGTGGCTGTGGTGGTGCTCCTGGTCGTGGTGGTTGTGGTGGTGCCAGGGCCCCCCGTATCATTTGTGGCGCCTGTTCCTGTTACAGTTCCGATCGCTGTTCCTGTACCTGTAGTACCCGTACCGGTGCCCGTACCTGTTCCTGTACCCGTGCCCGTGCCGGTTCCTGTTCCGGTACCCGTTCCTGTGCCCGTGTTCGTCCCGGTGTTCGTTCCGGTCCCTCCGGTTCCAGCATTGCTGGTATTGGTCACACTGCTCATGTGGACGTTGCTGCCGGTGGTAAAGTTCCCGGAGGAACCGCTGCCACCGCTGCCCTCGAACCCAAATCCATGGACTGGACTTAGGTTGCTACGGTGGCCATCTGCATAGGGCGAATCCTGGGTACCGCCAGCGGAGACGGAGGCCCCTGCGGTCACTGTGGCCACCTTCGGTGGATCAAACACCACGGGTGCGGTAATAGGCTTGCTATTGAAAAAACGCAGCAGGTTCTCGTTGTAGTTTAGCTGATTGTAGCTTGGCGGCGTCTCCGTCGAGCTCTTACTGTCGTAGTAATCATGGTGTGGCGAGATCTCACCCAGCATTACGCTGTCCCGTTCCGAGACGGTCAGCTCGTTCTCGTGTGGCAGCTCCAACTTTAGGTCCGCCCGCGTGACCTCGTCCATGAGCGTTTCCATGAAGCTGGCCAGGGCCTGGCAGCGGCGGGACACCTCCTGCTTGACAGTGTCCGAGGGACGGGACACAGTCTCCGCCAGCAACTTGACAATATCCTCTTTGATCCTGGTATTCCGGCCTTGGGCCTCCTCTGAGATTTTAAGCTTGCAGCTGGGAGCTGCTTCGAAAACATTGCATTGTTTGGGTCCTAAAGAGAACGAAGGGAATCTATGACTTGGAGACAAGAAATAACTAACCAAGGACTCACCCTGGAAAACCCGATGATGACCGACCACAAACTCAAGCTTCCGTGACCAGGGATTCACGAAGCTGGTCCACTCGGTTTCGAGGAGGACGTAGCATCCGTTTTGGATCAAGAAACGATATGGTTTGCTGCAGAAGGAGGCGCCAGCGGTCTGGCCCTTCTTCATCACCGTCTCGTAGGTCTCCTTCATGACGGCCAGGTCCTCGTGATGGTAGAAATCCATGATGCTGCGACCGATGAGGTCCTGTGGCAAATACCCCAAGGCACTCACAGCCGCACTGTCCACGTGGGAGATGATTCCGGTGGCCGTGTGACGGATGGCGAACTTGGGACTCTTTTGCGAGAGAATCTCGTCGGGAACTGAAATTCAAAGATCAATGAAGGTGGAACAGGAGAAACCTCCAGTAAAGACCCACCTCGGTAGCTGCTTTTGATGGGCGTGGCACAAATGACGAGGAGCATGTTGGTGCCATTGGAGACCATGTAGTTGTCCGGTCTGGCCTCCTCCGGCGCTTCCCGGAAAGTGAGTCCCAGGCGGAAGGGCTCGTAGCTCACAGAGCGTCCAATCACTCCAAATCCCCCAGACTTGAGGCCGCGATAGCGACGCAACATTACACAGAAGGTGCTCCTGGCATCCTTGGGGGTGCTGCCCCGAGATTCGGCAATGGGAATGCCAGTGGTTATCTGACTGGCAAAGGTGGCCCGATCCTTGATGTGTACAAAGTCGATAAAGGAACGACCGAGCCACATGTCACGTGGAAAGCCCAGGACATCGGTGATGCTGGGTGTGGTGTACAGGACGATGCCATCGTGCATGGATATGACGCAGCAGAAGCTATCCTCCTTCACCTTCTCGGCCCGAGCTGTGCCTGCCGCGCCGCCGAGTCCGGCCACGGTCTCCAGCTTTCCGGGGGCGGATTCGCACGTCTTCTCCGACTTGCCGCCGCCTCCGATGCCAGAGTCCGTGCCGGAGGCGCCGACGTGGCAGCTATTGCCTCCAATGACACTGCTCAGGGATGTGGGCAGCGTGGTGACCGACATGGGTGAGGGCGTGGGGAATGTTTGGGTTGGTTCTGACTTCGATTCCTGGTTTAGGCACTCTTCGCCCTCGGCTTCCTCCTCGGAGCCGGACACCTCGACCTCCTCCTCCTCTTCTTCCTCCTCGGCACCGAGGTGCTCCTCGAGATTGTTGGAACGAGCTCCTGGCTTCTGGTCCTGTTCGGCCAGGATCTGTGAGTCTGTGCAGCTGGAGCTGGCCATGATTCCCTCCTCTGTCTGCTGTCCTGTGGCTCTGTTTTTCAATGAGCTCGTCCCGGCTGTGCAAGTGCCGACCCTGCTCTGATCCTGGCTCTGTGTCTGTGTCTGGTTCTGGACCTTGCTTTTCTTCTTCTTGCGGGACTTGTCCTTGTTCCGCTTTATCATCATGTCGCTGCTCGAGGCTTGCGTTGAAGGCTTTCCTCCGTAGCCGCTGCTGCCGGAAGAGTGACTGCCACTTAGTCGGGACTTGGAGCTCCCACTGCGGCACAACAAAGAATCGATTAGTTTTCGATGAACTCTTACTCTTATCGGAGCCTTTGAATAATATTCAAGAGAACAAAACTTGTCTAAAATTTTTTACACTTTTTTCGTTTTCTTTTTTTTTTCTTTGATTTAATTAATATTATTTAATATTTAAAAGAGCTGTTACTGAAGCAAGGTTCAGATTTCGACTGAAGTTGTTTCTTAAAATTCTAACAAGGTTAAAATATTACAATGATTTAGCTTTCTCGGACTACTAGATGTTTAAAAATTTCCAGGAATTATATTATTTATTTTAACATTTCTAGCTTGGCAAGTTCTCTCTTGTGCTTCAAAGGACATGCAAGGATAACGCACCTGCGCTGCGACTGGCTGTTGCTGCAGCTGTTCGAATATGCCGAATCGGACACCTTGGTGTTGTGATTCGATTCCGTCGACTCGCCGCCCTCCATGTTGTTCAAGTTCTCTGCGCTTCCGATCGTGGCGGTAATATTTATATATTGAGAAGATCCTTGAAATAAAATTTTTGTCAAAATACAATAATATATTAGTAAGAACTATATAGTAAGTAGCTTTTGTTGCAATTTAAAATTTCAATTTAGACTCGTAGACGCGAAACGAAAAACATACCCAACGATAGTTTACTGAATTCGCTTTTAATAATGTCAATGAGCAAGGCCATTTAAAACGTTGCCATTCTGAAAGATATTTAAAAGAGATTTCGAAAGTAGTGAAAGCAATTTTGAGTAACTTAAAAGCTTATCCCTGTTCCCTACAAGATACGGGTGATCTAACACCTTTTGGTTGAAGTTCACGCCAATAATTTGGAGTCAACACTCTGACACTCTGATTAACATCCGATTGGTGGCATAATGACATCTGCGGCAGAGGCAGCGGCAGCGGCAGAATCGTACAAAAATTATTAACAACACACACATGCAACGCACAAGGGGCAAATCGAGAGAGAGAGAGAGAGAGAGAGCATTCACGTGCCCCAACAGGCGTTGAAAAATCCAAGCACGAAATAAATCCAACAGATACACACGTACACCACCAGATACTATATACAAGATAGACAGAAACATAGATAGATGGCCAGATAGGCAGATAAGAAGGTAAAGATAAACCAATAAGAGATATATAAAATATTAAGAATTTATTATAGCATTTATTTCCTCTCATTAAATCTGCTGAACAGAATTATTCGCTAATCGGGCTTCTCGTATTTCCCATAAACATCCACACACTCGCGTTCGCATACGGACGGAGTTCCCTTTAATTGCATAAATTCGCCAACAAGAATGGCAGAACAATGCTTACATAACAGAACACAAAGCCAATAAAATAAAAAAACAAGAAATAGTAAGATGGATTGCGCAACAAGCGAATCTGGTCGCTGGATAAACTCGGAATGTGAGCCACGATGGATGCACCAAACACGCTGCTGCACATTCAGCATTTTCAGGCATTAGAAAAAAGAATGGCAGAGCCCCGACAGTAGACAGAATCTCATCCTGTTTGCATATGTGGCAAGGACAGTCTCGGTTAGATAATGCATTCGCGCAGTTAAGCAACTGTCTTATTGTAATCGTGTAATAGTCCTTTAGGATGTCAAAAACTATCTTCAAATCTTGTAATAGTCTTTTACTTTGTCATTGGTAATGTCCTTTAAGTCCTTAAAGTAGTACTAGTCCTTAAAGAAAGCAATAACTATCTTCTAGTCTTGTAATAGTCCTTTAGCAGCAAACTACTTCGTCACACTGGGCGTATGAGTAATATTTCCAAGACACGTTTTTCCTCCTTTCCATGAAAAAGTGTGACCAACGTTACATTTAAAGCAAAACTGTACTTACTGATTGCAAAGCTTATGGGCTTAGTTTCTAATGATTCATTTTTCTATTATTGACTCAACTAATACTTTTGTAAATAACATAAACATTTTGGAAACTTCAAAAAAATATAACCATTAGAAATGCATAAAATGGTTGAATCGCTGCCATCTGGTACACCACTACGTATGCGTAATATTCAGTGAGTCCGAAACAGAAGTGGAAGCATTCCAGGTGTATAGTTTTGTTGTTTCAATGCCCGGCTTTGTTTACGCTGAGATTACTTTGTTTCTTATTTATTTTTATATATTTATGTATTTTGTGCAACGTGCTCCCCGGTAATTGTTATTGTTTTTCTTGTTTTCTTTTTTTTTTTTTGCAGTGTCTGTGCTCTCGCTCCGACCGGCACCTATTAATAAGCACTATATACCCGTTACGAACGCTGTTGTTTATGTAAGTTGTGGGGCCATGAGATTGTTTTGTTTTTGATTTTGCACACTGTTGTTGTTGCAGTCGCAGTTTGCAATATGATAATGTAGTCCCTCTCACTCTCTCTCTCGCTGGCCGAAGGCAACTGTTGCTTTTTTGTTGAAGCAACGTGACAGTATCTCTCACTCGCACTCTCTCACTGGGTCACTCGCAACCTTAGTGGCTAAGCTTCCTTGGAGTTATTAATCCCGTTACTTTAATTATTTCACCAAAAAAAAACTGTTTTTGCTTTAAGCTAAGCTTTAATTAGGGGCCTTTTGATACCGTTTTCTATCTTCCGTTTCGAAATTCACTCTCGACCGTCTGTGTCGACCTACTTGCTGGGAATTCGCTTGAATACTGTCATGCATTCGGATTCGCAATCGCAATCGCAATCGCCTGGAAATGAAAATGAAAACGAGCGTGAGAACTTTGGTGTGCACTCTCGGCGTCTCGGCGTTCTCATGCCCCAGCGGGGGGACTCGCAGTTTCTCTCCGCAGTCCAGCTTCGGGGCTCCAACGGTTATCGCTCTCCCCCATCGGCAAATGGCAATCCGCAATCGGCTTTTGACGTTAACCCTTGGTAGAGTTCAAAACGAAATGCAGATATTGTATCTGACGGATTTCCTGCGACGGTGGGATATCTTCTGGAATTGTTCAAAAATACTACCTTTTTTGAATGAAAGCATTGAAATATTTTAAATATTATTCATATATCATATAGATACTTTAAGTTTCAACTCATACGATTTACAAAAGATATCTTTCTGCATAGATACATTCCTATTTGAATTTCATGGGTTAAGGGAATCCCTAGAATACGCAGCTGCCTGGCCTCTTGGACTCTCCAACAAAGGGGCTTGCCGCGTGGGGGCGGTAGCGTGATGAGAACCCAGCCCGGGCTCTGGGCTCTGGGCTCTGGGCTTGCCATGTGCGTGTGTGGGGGTGCTGCGGGCGCCGGCGAGCGAATTTGTGGGTCAAGTCACGCACCATGCCACGTGAGTTGTGGCTTTCGTAGTTGTTGCACTCACTGTTGCGTTGCTTTTTCTTTTGTTATTGGCTTTCTTTTCTTGTGTTGTTGTTGCTTTTAACTTTGTTTTCCCCGCCAAGCAAATACACAGCCAGGGCCTGCCCCAAGATGCATTTTGTTTTGTTTATTTCGCAACGTTGCCATTACTCATTAGTCATCGAATCCACTGCACTTTCTTGCTCTCCGGATTCTGGTTTGTGGATTCTGGATTCTCTCAGGTGTCTCGCTTAGCTGCTCCCACCTGCAGCAACCGCAGCAGCAGATGCAGTTTTCCGGGAGTTCACGTAAGATGGTTATATGGCGTTTAAAAATAGCTGACTAAGGTTATTTCGGATTAAAAAGGAATGGATGGCTTCTGAAGTTGTAAGAGATGAGACGCGACGACCACACCACCGCCGGATATTGCAGGCTTCATACCTGTGGCGCCAGAACTTTCCCTTCGCGGATCTCAGGCCGTCTTCGCATGTGTGTGTGACAGGTTTGTGCTCAGCGGCACGTTCGCCGTTGACTATGAACTAACGGTAATATCGAAGCCGCAGGGAAGCTTTCTCCTGTCAACAGAGGGCGGCCAATGACCTTTTTGACTTCTTTATAAAATGGAATGTCCTTAGAATAACGATAAAAAATGTATCCTGCACGTTTGTGCTTAAAATGTTAGCAATATCTCAAACTGACCACGCCTGGCAATCCGTTTTTTATCGACACTCTCCATCGACGGCCTGCGGTGGCTCAAAGTAATTGAATTTTATTAATTGGCGGCTTTCGGCCGTCGAGTGGGTGTGAAAACTCATTTTAACCCGGACACGTGTGAGTGTTTGCCGTATTTTTGGCTCTTATCTTTGCCAACCATACACGTGCCCGACACCCGGGCATTCCGGGCATCCCTGGCATCCCGGCCAGCCCGGACAGAGCACACACACCCTGTCGTCGGGATGATAAAACGTCTTTGAATTAGTCACCAAAAACGATGCTAATTTGATTTTGATACTAGCCACTCTTGATATTTCCCTGACTTTTGGTTTATTTTGATTTTTTAGGTGATATACGATTTGATTGTTGCTAAGCGGCTTATGGATTTAGGACTTTCACTTTCCGGGGGTGGGTTTGGCTTTCCTGGGCGAACTGTGCATCGCGGACTGAGAGCGGGATTAGACTGGAGTTCCCAAGGCCAACCCTCTAATGCCAAAATTATGACCTGCCCACGGGGTACGGGTTTCCGCGACTTGGGGGAGATCAGGTGCTTGCTGGTAGTCCATCCAAACTTTTTATTACTTAGTCATTAAGAGAGCCTTGGGTTGTAATATATAGTCCATTGTGATATCTATATCTTTCGCAATTTTGATTGCGAAGTATCAAGTATAAGGAAAGTATCTCTATCTACAACCCCTTTTCAAAGGCCATGTCTTAACCGATATCCTTTCGATGGGGTAAGCTAATTTCCCTCACTGCGAAGGCTATATTTTAGCTCTAATCCATCCGATTCTTAAGGGGAATACCCCAAAAGATTTCTTGATTTATCAATCACCAAAAACCAAAAATCAAGTATGCCTTTGTGGAGTTTGTTTAAAATAAAGCATGCCATGACATAGCTTTCCATCGGGGCATTCGAGAACAAGGGACTTACCTCACTCACTCGATCAGAGTCTAAAGCAGTATAACGGGAACAGCATGACTGACCAACACCTGGATCTGGCTTACAGCCGCTGTGTACTGGCAGCCGACTACGAGCAGCGTCTGGAGCAGCACGAGCGACGCCTCCTTTTGGGCAGCGTTGCCCAGACCCTCAACCATTCGATCCAAAATGGTCGCTGGACCCATCAGATTCGTGTTTATATTAAAGCCATAATTATGGGAAAGAAGTTGGAAAAGAAAATGAAGAAGGACAAGGGAGATGTGGATAATCAGGCCAAAGCGGACGCAGACTCGGAGACCGATTCGGAGAAGGAAGAGATCCAGGAGCCACTGGCCGACTATGTGGAGAAAGTGGTATTCCGTTTCAACGATGAGTGCTCCAATTGTATACACATTGTCGACAAGCCACCGTACTGGAGCAGCTCCTTCTGCAGCCGCGACTCCACGGTCAGCGTGACACTGCTCTTCCTGGACACGAATCACACATGCACCATATTCCATCACAACGTAAATCTGCCCACCGACGCTTTTCCAGCCCGCTGCATCCAAGAATCGGTGCGCACTATCATCTTTGTGAATCCCTCTGAAAGGATGAAGGGGATGCTTAAATTGTCTGGAGCTGCCTCCAATGCGGAAAAGAAGGCTAAATTGCAGGAAAAACCAAAGCAAGATGATCCGAAGCAGGATGATCCAAAGCAGGATGATGATCCAAAGCAGGATGATGATCCAAAGCAGGACGACGATCCAAAGCAGGATGATCCAAAGCAGGATGATCCAAAGAAGGATGATCCAAAGCAGGATGACGATCCAAAGCAGGATGATCCAAAGCAGGATGAGCCAAAACAGGACGAGCCAAGGCAGGATGAGCCAAAGCAGGATGAGCCAAAGCAGGATGAGCCACGGCAGGACGAGCCAAAGCAGGACGAGGCAAAGCATGATGAGTCCAAGGTGGAGCAGCAGGATGATGGGCAAGAAAAGTTGCAGGTTGAGTCGGAAAAGGACTCTGATCCTGATATGTACGAAGAGATGGAAGACTATGACTTGACAGACGATGACTTGGAAGACGATTCTGAGCTAGAAGAAATTGAGGAGGAACAGGAAGAGAAACCGGGGGATAAGCAGGCGAAGGGAGAAGATGAGGTCCCGAAGGAGAAGGAAAAGGAGCTTACACCGGAGGAACTGGAGCTCCAGCGCCAAAAGGAAGAGCTCAAGAAGGATCTGAAACGCGCCCGCAAGGCCCTCAATCAGGAGCGGCGTTTTCTCGTCAATCCAGGACCCCGTGATCTCTAAGCGGCCGCTTCCTCGAATAATCCCGATCATTTTATTTTCCTTTTCTACACATATATATACGTATATATGGTATATTGTCATAAATTTATATAATTCTTTAACCGAACACATGGTAAACGAATAAACCTTGCAGTTGGACTTCGATTGAATCGAAATCCCACAAATTTTCAAGTTAAATAAAAAAGAATAAGTTCCCAGGACATCCCAGTGTTTTTTTTAATGCAATAAAGGCTCCGCCTTTTGGCGCCTGCGCCATTTTAAGTTCTGACAGCCCTGACCCTTCTCCCTTTTTTTTTATTTTTTCTCTATTAAGGACTTAAAAAACAGGAAAATATGTATAAAAAAATAGCGTTGAAATTTCCACGCTTTAAGGCAAAACTTTTTACTGGAAATTTTAATCCCCGAGTAAGGTCCTAAGATATCCTGAAAGAAAAGGAGAGAAAATGGGAAAAAGGTTAAGAAAAAGGTTTTCCTTGGATAATTGCTGAAACATAAATTTGTTTCTTTTAGAAAATTAATCAATCATTCATAGTAACCTTTGATTTCCACATCTGTTCCGTTTGTACTCCAAATTCTCATTTGTTTTCAATGCTCTTTTCATAACAAGCTTAAAAATTTGTTCTGTGAAACTTTTCGGTATAAATTTATAAAATTAAATATTCGAAATAAAATATATTAGTTATTTATATAAAGTGCGCGTTCCTGTTCCCGTTCCCGTTCCCGTTCCTGTTCCAGGATGAGTTATACCCATCTTTTGCGCCATCAGAACGTGGTCGATGACTGCCAGCGGGTGAGTTGCAATCGCGGTCCTGGAAATGCCCTGACTGGACGATGTGTCATCTCCCGGGACATCATCCTCGGCTGCGAAATGGAGATGTGCGACCCGGATCTGCCCTACATGCTAGAGCCCACCTGGAGTGTCTACCTGCGCTCCGGCCCGGATGGTGGCGACTTGTCCAAATACGTAAAACGCGTCTCCTTCCGGATGTCGCCGAAGCTGCCACTGCGACTCCATGTGGCCGATACGGCTCCGTTCGAGATAAGCGAGGTCCTGGGCAGTGATTTCCCGGTGGAGGTGCAAATCCAATACATCGATGCCCGGATGACGCCAACCACCTACATCTTCCGGCCACGTGCTGTCCGCGAGGGATACAGCGGCCAGCGTGAGGAGATGCACGACAAGATGATCTTTGTGAATCCTTCGGCAACGATGCGACTCAACCTTCAGCCGATTGCGGTGCCTGGCGGCGATTCCAAGACATCAAGGTTGGGCACATCCTTGAACCACGAATTGGATTTCGGGGGCGGAGAAGAGGAGCGCGAGGAAGTCGGCGACGCACCTCGTCGCGCGGAGCAGCTGCGTCTCTCCAGTGTTGATCTTCTCAAGAAACGTTTTGGAGGAGTCTAATTAAGCCCCACAATTTATAATATTTTTGGTCTACTCGTATGTGGGGTATAAACCGCGATTCACTGTCAGATTCAGAGAACATATACAATCAGAGAACATATTCAAAATATATGCAATAATTAATCTTTAAAGTAAAAGTCATTCATGGCTGGAACTCCCTACTCCTTGATGGAGGAATCTGGCTAAGCTCCACCCCTTTTTTCGTGTGTATGCCTTCAACCCCCGTTTCCTTTGGACTAGACTCCGCCTCTATTATGGTTGCCAGAGGGTAGTTGCAACATTATGTTGCTGTGGCTGCTCACTTGGCTGCTGGACGTGGACCACAGCAGACGTTTCATTCGGCAGAGGACAGAGACATGGCTTGGCTACCGAGCACTTCCAACGGAGCAGACAATGGAGATGAAAGGAGCACGGCCTCCAGTGGAGGCTCATCCAGTGGACGAAGGGACCAGGAAGAACCAAACGGAGGAAGTGCAGGTGCCGCGGGAGGCTCTTCTGGAGGCTTTCACGACTCCTCAAGGTCCACAGTTAGGCAACCGCCTGCCCTGCTTCGCCATGCCACGCCCCATTTGCAGCCCAAGACGGAATCCATCTCGGACGGCGATGCCGATGGCGATGGCGACGCTGAGTTATCCGACTTTTCGCTGAACGATACGGAAGAGGACGAGGAGGATCTCAGGGATTACTTGGTGCTTAATGGCAATCAAGGAGATGGTAAGGATACTGTGGATAATATAATCATTGGTGATCTTCGATATATGCTGTGTTTCATCCACAGCGAATCGTTCCTTGTCCAGTTCTCCGCGCAGTCATTCCCGGAACGGACCTTTAACGGCGCCGGCCAGTTCTGGAAGTTCCGTCGGCGGAACCGGCAGCGGTGGTGGTGGTGGAGGCAGCTCCATGGCCAGTTCTGGCGGAGTGAATGGTGGAGGCAGTGGCTCCTGTTCGGGGAACGGTGTCGGTGGAGTCCGGAAAGTCTTCACGAACACACGGGAACGCTGGCGCCAACAAAACGTATCCGGAGCTTTTGCCGAACTCCGTAAGTTGGTGCCCACTCATCCGCCGGACAAGAAACTCTCCAAGAACGAGATCCTGCGCTCGGCCATCAAGTACATCAAGCTCCTGACCGGCATCCTGGAGTGGCAGCAGCGTCAGAATCTCGAGCAGAACAACAACGACAATCGCACTGTGAACGGTCATGCCCTCGACCCTTGTATTCCCGACTCCGGGGATTCTATGGATAACCCATCCGTGAGGCACATCAAATGTGAACGCGGAGAGCACCGAAATGGTGGGAATGATCTTCTAATGATTGCACCAGAAGCTCTAGTCAAAACGGAGCATCTGCAGGATGCCAGTGCCACAGCCACACCCACCTTGCCCTCCCTGCCACTGAATCCACATGCCCATGTTCCGGGTGAAAACAGCCGGATTGTGGCAACTGGAGCACCAGGTGGACAGGGATCAGGTCTAAGGCTAACGGCCAGGAGTAGCAAGCGACGCCACAAGCCCGAAAACGGAACCGGAAATGGAAACGGAGGCGGAAATGGAGCAACAGATCTCAGTCTTGGAAAAAGAAGACGGACATGAACAAAAATATTTCAAATATTTTAAAACCTAGTTAAAACCTTTTTTTTATAATTAAAAACCACTTCTGGTAAACCAGAAAACAAAATAATAATTAAATTGGATATTGAATTAAAAACTAAAATAAAAACATGGAAAAGGTATAATTATAATTATTTCATACGAAAATGTTTTTAACTTCATCATTTTCCATTTAAATCCATTTAAATTTAATTCCAGCCACGAGCGTCAAAATTGTTTCGTCGGATTCGGTCAATTTCGCCTGTGGCCAGATTTGAAGTACCAGGCGAACAGAAACGATCAGCAAGCAGCGCAGTGACGTCAGAGGAGCAAAAGCTCCACACTTTCTAAGTGAGCACCACTGAAGAAAATGCGTGGGAGCAAGGGGGACAGATGATCCTGAATTAATTACTGCGGCGTAGTTAGTGATGCTCACGCGAAAGCGTTATATTATGAAAGGTGGCACGATAGCGAGGCACGAAGCAATTTTTCCCTGAAAAAAAACTTTTATTGGGGCTCACACTGGCCCTATAAAACCGGCCCTAATATAAATAAATTTTTTGGGGCCCTAAAACGGATCACGCAAACAAAACCCCCGTGTGTCATCTGGAACCTGGCATCACTGAATGCAGATTTCCATTCTGGACTGGAATTTTGGGGACAGTGATTGGGGGAACGCCTGCTATCATTGATTTTAGGTACCGTTTTTTCATAACTAAGTGCGTCTAGTTAGTGATGCTCACGCGGAAGCGTTGTATGATGACAAGTGGCACGATAGCGAGGCACTAATCTATTTTTCTCTGTATAAAAACTTTGATTGGGGCTCACACTGGCCCTATAAATACGGTCCCAATAGAATTAAATTTTTTGGGGCCCTAAAACGGGTCACGCAAACAAAACCCCCGTATGTCATCTGGAACGTGGCATCACTGAATGCAGATTTCCATTCTGGACTGGAATTTGGGAGACTGGGATTGGGGAAACGCCTGCCATCATTGATTTTCAGTACCGTTTTTTCATAACTAAATCGGCATAGTTTGTCCCCCCCCGCACCAACACATTTCATCAGTGATGCTCACTTCAAAAATGAGGAGCTTTTGCTGCTCTGACGTCACGGCGCCGCTTTCTGCGGGTTCCTGTTCGCCTAGTACTTCAGAATTTTTCCCATACGAATTTCAAGCAGTATCGACGCCAAAGTAGCGCAATTTCGGAAGCCCATATCTTGGCCATTTCGCAACGGATTTTGAAACGACGCACCATTCCTTAATCAGGACTTCAATATCCTTCGATCTACACTTAAATTCTAGCGGAATTTAAAAGAAAAAATTTCGATCAATTTTTGGAAAATAGGTCGAAATTTTTTTTGTTTGGTTTTCAGATCCTTGAATGCAGATCGACGGGGAATGAAGTTCTGATTCCAAAATGGTATTCCATTCCGAAATCGGCTGCGAAATGGCCAAAATATTCAGAAAAAAGTGAGAGGAAGTCGACAAAATGAGTCCAAGCCGATTTTTGGAAAAAATCATGATGGTACCCCTTTGAAAATTTCGAAAAATGGGTCGAAATTTTTTTTGTTCGGGTTTTCAGATCCTTGAATGCAGATCGACGGGGAACGAAGTTCTGATTCCAAAATGGTATTCCATTCCGAAATCGGTTTCGAAATGGCCAAAATATTCAGAAAAAGTGAGAGGAAGTCGACAAAATGAGTCCAAGCCGATTTTTGGAAAAAATCATGATGGTACCCCTTTGAAAATTTCGAAAAATGGGTCGAAATTTTTTTTGTTCGGGTTTTCAGATCCTTGAATGCAGATCGACGGGGAATGAAGTTCTGATTCCAAAATGGTATTCCATTCCGAAATCGGTTTCGAAATGGCCAAAATATTCAGAAAAAAGTGAGAGGAAGTCGACAAAATGAGTCCAAGCCGATTTTTGGAAAAAATCATGATGGTACCCCTTTGAAAATTTCGAAAAATGGGTCGAAATTTTTTTTTTGTTTGGCTTTCAGATTCTTGAATGCAGATCGACGGGGAATGAAGTTCTGATTCCAAAATGGTATTCCATTCCGAAATCGTTTGGGAAATGGCCAAAATATTCAGAAAAAAGTGAGAGAAAGTCGATAAAATGAGCCCAAGCCGATTTTTGAAGGATAACAACATGTTTCATAAATGGCAATCCGTTCTGCAATCGGTTAAGAAATGGGAAAGATGTGTGCTTTTTGAATATCTAAAAATACGGAAAAAATTAAAGACCCTTTTTGGAATATTCTATAAGGGAATATCAAAGGTCCTTCCAGGGATTACGGACCTGGTGCAATACGGTTCCCCGTATTATAATAAACTACATTTATCTATTTTTATTGAATGATTTATTTGTTTGCTCTCAAGTCAATGATCTGAATAAGAAATGACGCCTGAATGGACAACGGATTTTGATGCGACATTAGGTTAAGGATATTCGGGGTAAAAATAAACCGAAATATACATGGGCTATGGTATTGTTGATGTCGGGCTTTTGTTGCATATGTGCTGTTGTGTTGTGTGTGTTGTTTATAGTGCGTTCAGTGTGTATTTACATTATAGATGAATAAATTTAGCAATTACCGCTAACATTAACAAAGAGGGCTAAGAAATCGTCGAGCGTACACAATTGCTCTTATTAGATGTTTCCCGTGCCGCCTTTTTGTTTGCTCTTATATGGAGAGTATAAGAAAAAAAGCTCAAAATAAGATCTGGAGAATGCAGTGTATGTACAATTTTTAAGCCGTATCTTAAAGTCTATATAATCCGGGCGATGTTCCTCCCACAATGATCCCTCGATCCGCAGCCTTATTTACGCCTCCGACCCTGGCATTGCGGGGGTGTTATATCCGCCAATTACTTCCCCGCAATGCCGCTCTTCTTGGCATCCAGTTCGTAGATCAGCAGTCGCCACATCTTCACCACAAACACTTCAGCCTCCTCGTCCAGTACCTGCCAGGATTGTACACATAGCATGGAAAGAAAAGAGACAGCATTAGTTTTGAATAGATTATTTAGGGAAGAGGATTGCCGAAGGATACTCACCATTTGGACATCATCTAGGATGCTTTGGGGCGGACTGCCGGCCAACACTTTGGAACATATAAAGTCCACCAGCGTCGGCTCCGGCTCACCGATATATTCGATGATTTTCTTATTGATCCATGGACGTATTTTGCGGGCCATTAGACCGCTGTCAATCTCGTTGCGGTCAAGCTTATAATTAAATAGCTCCTCCTTTTGCGTTGGTATCCTGTCAATAATGCTTTTTATATGCCGCCGTTTTTCATCATACACCTTTGCACCATTCTCATCCTTTTTGGTGTTTGTAGCGGCAGCATCTGCGCTACTGCTCGCAGATGCAGCTGCATCATTCTTACCGTGTTTGCTGCTGCTGCTGCTGCTGCCGCTGCCGCTGTTGTGTTTGCTGCTACCGCCGCTGTTGTTATGGCCGTGGCTGTTGCTGCCACTGTTGCTCTTGCCGTTGCCGGTAGAGCCCGAACCGGAGCCGGATCCCGTGCCAGAGCCGGAGCCAGCCTGGGCAATCTT
Organism: Drosophila vallismaia; assembly: GCA_035047325.1. NCBI lineage: Eukaryota > Metazoa > Arthropoda > Insecta > Diptera > Drosophilidae > Drosophila > Drosophila vallismaia. Next base: position 3,344,854 of record JAWNPU010000025.1, on the reverse strand, counting down.
CTGGCTAACAGCAGCGGCTGCAGCTGTCGCCGCCGACACGGCGGAGCTTTGGCGATCCGTTGAGCTGCTGCTATTGCTGCTGCTCTTGGCCCCGCTCTCGCTACCCCCTACATCACCACCGGCTGGATGGCCCGATGGCGTGCTGTTGCTCATGTTGTCGTCATAGTCTATAAAACGGAGGTAGAGATTGTTAGAAAAAATATCTAAAAAGTATGATTCCTTTTTACTCACCTAGGGGCACCAGTTTGCGCTTCTTGGGATTGATATTCTCATCGTTGTCGTCGTCGTTCACAAAGACGCCCGTGGCCTCAATCTTTTTCTTCTTCAGGTTATTGCCCAGTGTCAGAGAGATGAGGGGCATGGTAATGGGCGGTGTGGCCGAGGTCAAGTGGGGATCATGCGCTGACCCGGGACCTGAGCCAGATCCAGACCCAGAACCCTGATCGTTCAGCATGGCCGACTGGGTGGGCGTGTGGATGTGAGAGAGCGAGTCGCGGGACTCACTGTTCTCGCGACTGATACTATTTTGGCGCGACGACAGGGATTTCTCGTTATTGTTGTTCTTGGCATAGGCACCGCCACTAGTATTGGAAGCTGTGTCTGCCATCGAGGCGTGGTCGTCGTTCGATATGGAATCCTCGTTGTGGGCGGCTAGGTTTGGCTCAAAGCTTTCCGACTGATTCTTGCGCTGCTTCTGACCGCCAGTCGCTAGATTCGAGGGCGTGCCGCTTTCTCCGGCTGCCGAAGCGGCCTGCTTTCCACGTTGATGTATCGCGGTGTTGCCGGCCGAAGATTCCAAGTTCACGTTGATCAGAATGCGAGGCTCGTAGAGCTTTTCAATCTCTCGACGGGCCTTCTCATACTCCAGCGAGGGATTCTCAAACTCCCCGCTGAAGATTTTGTTTTTGAGCTCGGCCAGTTCGTCGGCCTCCTTCTCACGGTCCTTGGAATCGGCATCTGCCTCTCGCACTCGTTCTGCCAGGCGCTGTTGCAGCTCGCGCCCACGATAATACAGTGAGTCGTCGCGCTCGTCGTCGTAGTCCTCCACGAACTCCTTTAGACGCTTGGCATCCGTCTCACGTTCCTCCTGGCGCAGCAGCTCCTTCAGACGGTACTGAAAACCAAAACATTTCGAGTGTTAACTTTTATTATTTAAATACAACGCCCAATCCTTTGTTACCTTCTCGTTCTCCTTGGACTTTCGCTTCTCCCGAATCTCCCAGTTGGACAGACGCTCCTGGTAGGCAGCCTCCTTCTCACGCGCCTTCTTCTCAGACTTCTTGCGCTCTCGCAGCTCCTCTTCCATCTCCTTTTCCCGGCGCGAGTCGCGCACTGGCTTCAGGATCTTCTCCTCGCGTTCCCGTTCACGCTCCCGGTCCCGCTCGCGTTCCCTCTCCCGTTCGCGCTCCCGCTCCCGCTCCCGCATCTCATTCCGCTCCCGTTCACGTTCCCGCATCTCGACGCGTTCACGTTCCCGCTGCTCCCGTTCGCGTTCGCGCTCGCGTTCCCGCTCCCGCTCCCTTTCACGCTCCTTGTCGCGTTGCTCCCGCATCTCACGCTCCCGTTCGTGGTCCTTTGAACGGGATTTGGAGCGGCGTCGTCGAGATTCTTTGGAGTCTGCTCGTCGCTCCTTGTGGCTGTCCGTGCTGCCAGAGTCCTTGTTCCGACTGCTTCCACTGTTACGGCCACCCGATGACGATTCCTTTGTGTCCTTTGATGCCGTTGACTCCTTGCCGGCGGTTGGTGTGTCCTTATCATCTATTTCCACAACATCCCCGCCATCCTTAGCGTTGGTCGAGCTTGCGGCAGCAGACGACGAGCCGGACTTGCTGGAGGAGGATTTACTGGAGCGCTCGCTCTCCCGCTGCTGCTTCTTGCGTTCCCGGTCGCGCTCCTTCTCCTTGCTGGCCGCCAGCTTCTCTTTCTCCTTCTCCTTTTCCAGCTCCTTGCGGTGCTCGTCGGCCTCGGCGCGCATGCGGAACTTTCCAATCTCGCTGCTGATCAGATTGCGCTTCTCCTCCTCGAGCGCACTGTCGTTCATGACCTTAATCTTGATATCGTCGTCGCGGCGCGTCTTTTTGTTCCGGTTGGTGCTTCCATAGAGATCGCCACGGTTGCTGCCATCGAATCCCTCGAATTCGTGCTTGTGCTCCTCGAGAAGATCGTGCATTTGGCTGACGGCGTACTCGTCCTCGGTCTTCTCATCCACGGAACTGCCGCCGTCACCGTTTTTGCATTCCTTCTCCTTGTAGTCTTCGATGAGAACTTTATTCTTGGCATCCACCTTGGCCACCAGCTTCTTCCCGTCGATCTCCATCTCGCTAAGCAGGCGCACCGCCCTCATGGCTGCAATGGGGCCACTGAAAGAGATCGAGTTCATTAATTGAAGCCACAAAAACCATTTAAAGAGGTCATCTAAGAGGTCAACTTACTCGAACTCGCAGAACCCGAAGGTGGAAACGCGTTTCCAATTAATAACCACACCGCAGGTGGCCAGGATCCGCTTGAGTAGGGCCTCGGGAACGCGCTCGCTGATGTTGCCCACGAAGACCGTGATGATGGGTCCCCGGAACTGCGGCTGTGGCTCCGGCGGCCGATGGTAGACTGTCGGCTGTGAGCTGATGGTTGCCGAGTTGCGAAAGCTGCGCGGCGGTGGATTACCCATGTTCGGCATCATCTGGAAATTGGAAGGGTGGTGTAGGGGGTGATTCTGATGATGGGGATGCCTGGGCGGCAGGCGTCTGACGGCTGGAGACTTACGTGCGGCGGCGGAATCGAGGGATTCATAAAGGGCGGCATGGGCGCCCTTGGTGGGTACGACATTCTGATATCCTCCTGCTATCCGCTTCCTGTGCGTCTTTAAATCACAGCTATGGGAGTTCTTCTAAATTAAAGCCGACAAATTACAGACACAGACGAACGCACCAGGCACGCACGCACACACAGACACGACACACACACGAAAGAGTGGGAATGTGCGATTGGATTGTGGTGTACTATTGGGTTTTGGTAACACAGAATCACTGAAATGAATCTGGTTTGCTGCGGGATGGCCTGCTGCTGGTCCTGATGTTGCTGGTTTCACCAATGCATGAAAAAACCACGCCGAAAACTTGAAAAGCGAATGCAATATTCTTTTTCACAACTCTGCGGCCGCTGCTCTAGAGATGGGAAAGTCCAACAAGCATCTATCGGTTGAGAGGCGAGAAAAAATCGATAATTCTTCGCTACACGACTGGGTGGCAAGGCCGAACCGATTTTATGATTATCGGAATGTTTTTAAGCATTTTCCAAAATCAAGAAATTTACTTTAAAACATCATATTGCTTTTTGAATAAATTATTATATATATATTGGGTTAATACTTTCACGGCCTCCTAGTTATTCCGTCCACTTGCCGTCTTTACGAGTGACCAAAGCATACGAGTCTAACACTAATCAGCTGTTTCGGATGCGGTAACTAGTAGAAAATAATATACAAAAGAGGAATAATGCGAGTAGGTGGCCTGCTCAGGTTCCGGTGCACTGCTTTGGCAAATAGCAAGGCTAGGCAACAATATGTGCCACAGCACAAGCCCGTCCTGGAGGATGACATAAAGCGGCTCGAGGATTTCCTCTTGTCCAAGCCCAATGTTTTGGTTTTAACGGGCGCGGGAATCTCCACAGAGTCGGGTAAGGGGAATACTGACTACTTTGAGGTGTTGTCCGTGTTACCTATACCTTATTATCTACCACAGGCATTCCCGATTACCGATCCGAAGGCGTTGGGCTATACGCCAGAACGAACCACAAGCCCATCCAGCATATGGAGTTCGTGAAGTCGTCGGCGGTACGTAAGCGCTATTGGGCAAGGAACTTTGTGGGCTGGCCCAACTTCTCCGCTACCCAGCCGAATTCCACGCACCACGCTTTGGCCAGATTCGAGCGGGAACAACGTGTACAGGCGGTGGTAACCCAGAACGTGGATAGGCTGCACACGAAAGCAGGAAGCAAGCAGGTGGTGGAGGTCCATGGCAGTGGCTATGTGGTCAAGTGCTTGTCCTGCGAATACCGTCTCGATCGTCATGAGTTCCAGAGCATTCTGTCTTCCCTTAATCCAGCCTTTAAAGATGCCCCTGACATGATTCGTCCCGATGGAGATGTCGAAATACCGGCGGAGTACATTGAAAACTTCAAGATACCCGAGTGCCCGGACTGCGGCGGTGATCTCAAGCCGGAGATTGTATTCTTCGGTGACAGCGTGCCACGAACTCGACTGGACGAGATTGCGGCGCTGGTCTACAACAGCGATGGCTTGCTCGTCCTGGGATCCAGCCTGCTCGTCTTTTCCGGCTACAGGGTTGTGCTGCAGACCAAAGACCTAAAGCTTCCCGTGGCAATCGTAAATATTGGAGACACCCGGGCTGATCATTTGGCTGACATCAAGATATCTGCTAAGTGCGGCGATGTGATACCTCAGCTCTTTGATTATCGTTCTAAAAGTGTTAGTTAATTATGATTGTTGTTTTCTATTAAAGTTTAACTTGTAAATTGTACTAGTACTTACTATTATAAAGTCATTGGCGGACTAGGAAACAAAATTTATCTCTACCTTGTCCATTGAAATAATAACGCGCCCACTAACCGTGGAATCATGTGGCTGGGTCTCCGGTTATCGGTTATCGATATACTCCCAGAAGGTGCCGGTTGTTTTCGACTATTTTGTTTCGTAATTTATAATATTGTTGGGAGTTGAATGGAATAGGGCGAAATGCAGCGAGCCCGCTTGTTATCCAGTCTGTGCATGCGCTGGCAGCGTATGCTCCAGCTTCCGGCAACGACTGCCGGCTGGGGAAGCCATGGATTGCTTTATGCCGGAACGTCCAGCCGGTGGCAGATGGACGGAAGATACCTGAGCCTTGGGAGTCCCACCTGGAGTGTAGCGGACAAGAGAAGCAGGGCTAGAAACCCCAAAGCATCTCCAAAGAGTCCAGTCGACATTGAACATCTGTGGACGCAGCTGGACTCTTATTACAAACACAACAGCCTATTGAGCTTCGAGCACTGCCAACGGCTGGTGGAGCACCTGCAGCGGTCACACAATCCGGAAGGTATCACCACGGAGCAGCTGCACTTTCTCCTTGGGTCCTGCGTACCCGAGGTTCTGCCCGCCCAGAGCAGCCAGGAACGGCTGCAACTTTTCCAGAGCCTTTGGGCTCAGTTGCTGAAACTGGGCCAGCCCACGTTAGCTCACTATCACACACAGCTGCAGGTGCTGCGTCAGAATCGACTGCCTCTGCCGGATCATCGTTCCCTGCTAGCTGAGATTGCCGTTTACCATGGACCAGCTGATGTCACGCTTTACAGTGCTCTCCTGGCGGTGGCATGTTCAGCGGGAAACATGCGACAGGCCACTGAGATCCTGGCCGAGATGCGCGAACGCAGCTTCGCCCTTACCGAGCACAACTTCCACTCCATGCTGCTGGGCCATGCTCGCAACGGCGACCTTACCGGAACCGAGTCGGTGTTGTCTAGCATGCGAGCCGCCGGGATAGCTTTGGGAACGGGTACTCAGGCCCTGCTCTTTGAGGCACTCGTGACCAACGGACAGCTGAAGCAGGCTAAGGATGTGGCACAGTCGGAGACGGATTTCACGGCACCACAGCTGCTTCAGATGCTAAGGGCTGTTCTGGCCGTCAAGGAGGTGGACATAGAGCTGGTGCAGCTGTTGATTAAGAAGCTACCGCGCGATTTCCTAGCCGGGCTTGACTTGCCCTTGGCTTTGAGGAATCTGTGCATCCAGCTGGCGCACAATGGCCGTGCCGATGTCGTCCTTCAACTGGTGGCCGCCCTCCCAGCTCCCAAGATCGAAGCGCCCAACCAGAACGAGGACGCGTATGCTGCCCTGCTGCTCCAGGAGTTCTTCCGTGCTAGTGTACCACTGAACCAGACGCTTCAGTTCGCCAAAGAACTGGTGCAGCGGGAACAAAACCCTCGGGCCCTGCACATGGTGACAGAGCTGGCCCTGCGCCGTCTGCCCTCATCCTCCTTGAACTGTCTGGAGGAACTTGCTGCGGCTGGCCAGGAACTGAGACCGCACTACTTCTGGCCCTTGATCGTGCACTATCATAGCCGCGAGGGAGAGAGTGGAATGCTCCGTTTGGTGGGCGAGATGAAGCGTCTGAAGGTGGAGTGCGACGAGGAGACGCTGCGTAACTACCTGTTGCCTAAGTTGAAGCATTCCCTGGCTCAGCCGCTGGAGACTTTAAAGGCTCTGGAGGCCGTGGGCGTGCGCCCGTCGCAGACTCTCGTCCTGGTGATTGAATCAATACTGCAGAACCACCAACAGCAAATGACAGAGGTCCTAGACCTCCTCAAGCGATATCCCACACGCATACAGCTTTCCACTCTCATTCAGCCACTGTCTTCGCTGGCGGTGAGTGCGAGAGCCACCAAGCGCTTCCAGCAGTTTGCGCAAGTGGTCCAGGCCCTGCAGCAGAAGTCCCTTCAGCCACAGGAGGACTTTGTGGGAACGCTGCTGATCCAAATGTGCGGTCCTCAGTCCCGGTTGCGCCAGGATGTGCCTTCGATGGCACGCTTTGTGCACGAGATGCGCCGCCTTAACCTCGAGCTTTCGCCGGCGGCCTCCGAGTCAATAATGTCTCTGGCACGCAATGCCACGGAGGATCAGGAGCTGTCCCAGGCACTGGGCAAGGCTTTGCAGAAAATGCACAATCCCCTGTTGGTCCTGCCGGCCGATTTGGCAGCCAATGGTAGCTTCATCAAGCACCCCCGGGACATGAGTTTGGATGAGTTGGAGTGCCATCTGGTTGAGCTGGAGTCTAAGCAGCTTAATCCGCGCGGCGTGCTCCGGCGCCTGTTGCAGCTCACGGTTAGGAGCGGCAGACTAGAGCGGGCGCAGCAGCACCTGGCCAAGTGCCAGGCGCTCAAGGTGCAACAGAGTGCCGGAATGCTGGCCTCTATCCTGGATTTGCACATCAAACTGCGCGATCTGCCGCGAGCCCAGGAAAGCCTAAAGCGTCTGGAGAGCACCTATCCAGGTTGGTTATCTAGGTTATCCAGGTTTCTTCTCCACATTCGCTAATCGTTCCCCGTTTCTTATGTTGTCTCTAGCATTCCAGATAGACGAACACAAGCTGATAGACTTTGCAGGCCTTCTGGTCCACTGCGAGCAGCTGGATCTCGCCAAGCAAATGCTCCAAAAGCGCGCAGAGGCGCACAAGATCGTTGGCGGCGACTATGTGATCAAGAACGTCTGGCAGCTTCTGTCCAACGTGGCCCAGCTGTCGGCGAAAAGTAACGCAATCCAAAAAGATGCTGAAACCGACACCAAAAGCCCTAATCTCACCTATGAAACGTTGGAATTCTTGCGGAAACTGGGATACTGCCAGATGCACAACGCCCTCCTCGGACCAGTTGTACGCGAGTGGTTGCTCCGCGGAGACTTGGAGTCAGCCGTGGCAGAGTTCCAACGCCTGGCTACCACCTACAAGCACACCCCTCTGCAGTTTGAAATTCTGTCGCTCTTAGTGCGCCTCGGGAACGGGGACCAGGAGGAGCTGGCTCGGTATCCGGGCACCACAGCAGAGTCGGCACAACGGAATTTAGGAGCTGTTACCACCACAGTTAGCAAGATCCATGGAGCGGCGAACATGAACAGCGCCCTGCTGCTGGCCTTGGCAGAGTCCGGAACCGAGTCCCAACTTCGGCGCCTAATCATCAACCCAGAGTTCCGGCTAAACCACGAACTGTTGGTGAAGAACTGCGAGCACCTGGGTCAGGAGGGAGCAGTGCGAACTCTTCTACGCCTGGCTAGAGGGGTGCGAGGTGTCCAACGAACCATTGACGAGCAGCGCATCTACGACTTGCTGCTGGCCCAGTTTAGTCGAAGCAATGACTTCGAGGCAGCCTTGGATCTCTTCGAGCGCCTGGAGGCCGACGACGAAATGAAGGTCTCCCAGGAGTTTCTGCGCAACTTGGTGCAGCTGCTCCAGGTGAACCATGTGGAAATACCTAGTGGCATAGCCCTGCGTGCCCAAATCAGATAGTTTCTATTGGATAGCTGTCCACCTACCTCTAGTTCTAGTCCTTAAGGTGCTACTTGTTTGACGAAACATAAGAAAACATTTTCAGAAAAATTTAAAGCTGATTTTTGTCTAGCTTGCTCTGGGTTAAAATTCTATTCAGTATGGCTGATCTCCTAAGGATCCTCTCCTTAAAAAACACGTGGTATATATAGGTGGAAAAACAAAAGATGTTTATTTATGCCGCCACAGAGGCAGATGCGCTTGACAAGAGCAAGAGGTGGTGTTGCCACGGTTCCTTAGAACTGGCCATCGCTTCCCCAGGAGGTCTTGACGGTGTCTTCGTTCCAGTCCTCGACACCTCCGGTGGTCTCGGCGGCGACCTCATCGGCCCAGTTGGTGGTCTCCTCGACGGGATGATCCACAGCCTCCTCGATCTTGGGGGGTGGCAGAAGCTCCTTGGCGGCAGCCTCTTCCTTCTCAGCCTCCTCGGGATCGCGGTAGAAGAACAGATCGACAACCACGGGCCACTCGACGGTGCGCGAGATGGTGCCGCGCAGGCGGAGCACCTCCCTGGCCAAGAGCCACCACATCAAACCGATGGAGTGGGCAGACTTGTTGTTGCAGGGGATGGCGATATCGATGTAGCGCAAGGGCGAATCGGTGTTGGTGAAGGCGATGACGGGGATGTTCACGTACGAGGCCTCCATGATGGGCTGGTGGTCAGTGTTGGGGTCGGTCACCACCAGCAGACGGGGCTCGCGGAAAGCGGGCTGGATCTGATTGGTGAAGGCACCGGGCGTGAAGCGGCCAGCAATCGGGGTGGTGTCCGTGTACTTGGCGAACTTCAGGACGGCGCGCTGACCGATGGGACGAGACGAGATGACGAACACCTAAAAACACAAGTATTTTCGTTAGTTTTATACACGCAAAAGGATGGATGAGAATCCCTTGGAGTGTGAGGCTTGGCTGGTCAGCGGTTAAAGTGAAATCATTACATTTCATACCCGAAAGATTGTTGGAATCATCACGTGCAGCCACGCCTTCAAAAGGGACAAAAAATCTCAGATCTTATACTCACATCGGAAGCGTTGTCGATGGCCACAATGGCGCGGGCAGCGAGCTGCAGCTTCTCCCAGGTCTTGCCCAGGTTGATGATGTTGACACCGTCGGCGCGGCGCTTGTAGACGTACTGCTCCATTTGGAAGTTGACGTTCTCGGAGCCCAGGTGGGTGGTGGCCACCAACATCTTGGTGATGTCGTCCTCTTTGAGGGACAGAATATCTAAGCCTCCCGACATGTTAACGTGGTGAGAGTTACGGAACCTATAATAATTAACACACAAAACGGAAAACTTTAGTTGGTCGTCGGAGGAACACAACCTCAAATTCCACGTGCGCACAAAATACCATTTTTTATATGATATTTTACAGCGCTTTTATACATGGCGCCAGATGAGCTTTGAGTAACTTCTTTAGGTTTCACTTGGTAGCTCATTTTTCAGTAAATGAACTACTCTTTTATATAAAACAAAAAAAAAAAAAAAAAATATCACAGAAACCGGAGGACTTACGTCTGGATGCCGCTGGGAGTTTTGACAAAATGGCCGATTGTAGGCCGGAAGATCTAATACCTCGATTTCAGCAGGGTTGCTCATTTAATATATATCGATATTATGCCATGGTTCGTGTCTTCGCTTAGTGCAATCATCTTTCGATTACAAGTATCGATAAAACACTTTGCTGTGGTGGGTTTCTTATTTAAAATTGAAAAACACTTTTAATATTTCTTCCACCACGTTTAAATAAAAGACTTGATTTTTTTGTATACACATTTATTGCAAGTTGGTTTGTTTATATTTTAAATTACGTGTATGCTCCTCGCCATCCGTAACTACCACAACAATGTACGCATATTTCATTTGCTAAATTTTATGTACGTGAAACGTTTTCTCATCCAATATCGACTTTTCGACTTCCTGGCTGAATAAAATATGTTTGGATGTCGTGTTAGTAACTTAAAAAACGATCTACCGTCGTTACTATACTCATTTACGCTCAGGTTACAATGTTTTCGAAAAGATTCAGATTCAGATTTGGATTCAGATTCACTGATTCGTTATGTTCGAGGAAATATCTTTGCGTTTAAAAATTGATTCGGTTTTTTTTTATATATATTTTATTTTATGTTTCTGATATTCAACACCTAAAAAAATGCACTCGTTATTCGTGTGAATGTGTGACTCTGTCTGGTAGTGTATTAATACATACTTCTTCCCGTTCTTCCTTGTTATTCGTACTCGTACTCGTAAATTAATAACATTAATAATAATAAAAAAAATCGTTTTATATTCATAAACTTTTCCTTTCATTTAGTATCATCATCGTCTTTCGTGATTTAGCTTATTTCTTTGGGTTTAGTTTTAAATTACTAACTACTTATATAATGTAATGTTAACTTTTTTTACTTGTTTTAATTTGTCCGTAAAGGGTTGGTTTTCTCATACTCGTCATCTCGTCATCTCGTCATCTCGTCCTTGCCACCCCCATCTATCTCGCCTGTTTGTTGCTTTCTCCCTTCCATCATACTTTTTCGGGATTTAATTCTAATTCTGTCTGCAAGATCATATTCCATACTTGTTACTCGCTCTTGTTAGTACTCGTATAACAAATCTGAACAATTTGTATTAAAAAATATATACATATACGTAATAATTAACATTTCACTATGTTCTCCGTTCCTTCCATCCGTAACTTGTGTATAAAATATATCCACTATAAAAAATCACTCTTTTGCAAATAAAACTCAATAAGTTTCTTTGTTTTGTTACGTGTTACGTTTTTTTTTGCTGTTAACATTGTTTCTTGTCCTTCTGTCCGGCTGTTAGTTTGTTTGTTTGTTGGTTTTTTTGTCGCGTGTTGTGTCGCTATCTCGTTCACTTCAGCGCTCTACTTTTTAACGGAAATAAGAACAGGCATTCGAACGCATAACGGTCTATAAAGGTACTAACGAAAAGGTCCTGAAAGAAGCACACACACCTGTCGCATCTGACACATGAATACGTACGCGTGTGTTTGGTTGTTTTACATATGTTTTGTATGTATGCGTGATTAAAGTTGCCTTTCATATAATTGGCACAACGATTTAAAATTCTTACATGAATTGTTTTTAATTTCTGCGTCCGGACGCACAGCGAGAAAGCCCGCTCCTTCGATTTCGGGGATCTCTAGGAAGGAAACCGTTAAACCCACAAGCTTTCGAGCTGTCGGAGAGGCGGCTTTTTCGCTGAGCGTCGCGTCTCCTTTACATTTAGATCCTTGGTTTTAGTTTATCTTATTTATCCTCACTAACACATAGAAGAAACACATAAAAAATACCAACACAAACAGTTATATAATGCTGCCGCCTTAAATGTCCTTCCTACGTTTTAAATATACTCTTCGAATTTTAGTTATTTCTTGTTGTTTATGTTTTGCTTTTGTTACCCTTTGTACATACATATTTTTAATTCAATTTTAAAGTTGGAGCTTAGTTTAATTCTGATTAAGCATGTTTTGTTCTCGTCACAACAACAATGCACATTTAAAATTACATTCGTTTTATTCGTATTTCCTTTTACGTTGGTGTCCTGGGTGCATGAAGGTGTGTATATCTGTGTGTGTGTGTGTGTGTGTTTTTGTGTGTGTAAAAAGGATGTGGCACATGCAAGAGTTTCACACGAACTAGAAAGCAAAGACGCGATAGAGAAAGCTATCGGCGAACGAGCAAAGTGAAAGCGAAACTAAAGAAAACAATGATTAAAAGCTAACGGTTCTCTAGCGAAGCGGTAAAAAGCAACTTAAAAGAAGCCATATCCTTGCAGTGGTTTCCTTGCAAAGTTTTCAATGCTATTAGTATTGGAAAATGTCAGAATTCCGAAACTGGACAGTGTGACCATAGCTGGCTTTGATCAAGCTTTCGATCTACAAACGAGGGAAAGAAAATAGCTCACTGCAAGGATATTTAAGTGAAAATTTACTGATTCTGGCGGCACATAAGCATTCTTGTTTTTGTTTTGTTTTCGATTTTGTTTTTCTATGAAAATCAGAAAATCAAAAAAATATATATACCATATGCAAGCATGTACACATGCATGTACGCCCATTTGTAAATATTTGTTTTCCTTTTGTTTGGATTTGTTCCTTGAATATTTATGTATGTGAAATATGCAATAACATTTATGTATGTATATCATCGTAATTCGTAATCATAGCAAGGTAAATACATATAAATTTGTGTACATTGTATAGGGGGCTCGGCAACCTGCGCCGCCCCATTCGATTTCGATTACGATACTGTATACCATATATTGTATGTATATGAATTTTAATAATTAAGCATAATTTTTGTTAAATTCTTACTATCCAAAAAAGGACAACAAACAAAACAACAATCACAAACAATCAAACAGATTACATACAAACATTCTAGTTATTTTTTGTTGGGTTAGGGGTTTGTTGGGTTGGGTTTTTGGGGGGGAGGGGCCTTACACTTCCGTTTCCGCTTCCGCTTATTTATGTTTTTATTTCGTTTAACAGTTCAATCGCCAAAAATGTAACGGTTGATCTTTAATCCTATATCTTTATCCTTTTCGTTTTCGTTTAAAACTTAGTTTATGAAGTACTCGTGCTGCGGCGGCTTTGGTTGTTTCTTGTTTCTTGTTTGGTTTGGTTTTCTTTTTCAATTTTTAGGTTAGCTATTTTAGCTATTTTTAGTCATACGTTTAGTTAGTTTAGTTTAAATTTATACACTCTTTGGATTTCCTTAGCTTGGGGCTTGGGGCTTGAGGATTGTGTGTTTGTGTGTCTGGGTGTTTTGGGTGTGCAGTTATGGGCGAGGCTCCTCCTCCCGTCCTCCTATGTCCTTCTTAGTTAACATACATTTTGAAACGTTAATTTTGATTTGACGCACTGGCTCGAGGACTCCAGTGCCTTTCCCCCAGTAGCCCCAAAAACGGCAGTGGCCTGGTATGGGTGTGCGTGTGCCTGGGTTAGCGGTCCATTCGGTCCTGTTCTTGACAATTCCATTTTCACTTCCGCTTCCGCTTCCGTTCCTGTTTCTGTTTCTGTTTCTGTTGTTCCGAACTCTTCAAAGCACCGTCTCCATCTCGGCGATTTCCGTCTTGTAGGACCTGTGATTCGTGTGTGTTGTTGCAAAGGAAAACGTTTCCCTAGGGTTAGTGGAGGAAATACTTCGAGGGAACACACACAAAATTTAGGTATCAAAGTGCAATCACATCGAACATGCTCAAGGACTAAGGTGCTTGGAGAAGGAGAGTGCTTTTCCAACTTTGATGCCAAAAAATTAGCATGTGCGAACGACTAGGCTAAATATTAACACTGTGCCACGGGGAATCGAACTAATAGCAAGGACTGGATACAGGATACTGGATCCCAGCTCCATCATCAATCAATCAGAGCCTAATGGGTCGAGAGCATTCAAGGGTTTGCATGTAAATAAATTAGTGCCAAAAAGCAAATGCGAGTCACCACATCATCACAGGGCGGTGTCGAAAAGGATCTCTACAAATTCATATTTAAATGTCTGGGCAATTGAATAAAGCAATTCCTGGCTTTCCCCCTCACCAGCAACAACAAAAACACGGCTCTGGTTGACGTTTTATTTGATCCTTTTACAGCTTTTAAAGGGAACCCGAGCAGGACCTCCCCTTTTGTGCCACGAATTGTTTTCGAGCGACAAAATAGACGAGTAAATGATTGACTGGCTTGCCCAGTTGACCTGAAGCGGTAACTGGTAACCGGTAACTGGTGGCGGTGTTGGTGTTGGTTCGTTGCTGCTCCCGTTCTGATTCAATAATTGCTGGCCATGTTGGTTGGCCAACCGAGAGGAGGCGAAAGAGGGGAGGTCACTGGCCATTGTCTGGCTGGGAGGGGACTACCTCCACAATCCGGTTATAATCCGCACAGGGAAAAAATCTCCCTTTTGCAACGCTCTTCAGTTCGGGGCGGGACTGATTGAATGACAACAAAAACTGAACAGAAACTCAACTCAAACGAGGGATTTTAATAAGGAGGAAACCCCTTTGAAGATTAGCATGGGATGGGATTAAGGTGATGGTTGGTGATTAAATAAACATAAATGGCAGGACACTAGCAGGACACTAACAGGATGTGCAACAGAAACATTAAGGGGGCATGCTTGAAAAAAACTTACCACCTGTATAGATCTTGGGCACTGGCGGCGAGACTGAGATTCCCCAGCAGCGGCGGTCGTTCCTTCAGATGATGATGATTCAATAGATCCGAGGAGGAGGCCAACCTGGATTAAATGGATTAAAAAGAAAGTCATAAAAGTTCTTGGAGATAGAAATCGGAACCCACCTCAACTGCGGTGCCTTGATGCCGTGCTTGTCCATGACCTTCTCCAGTTGGCGGACCCGCAGCCGGGACATGTCCAGCTCGTGCTTCACCTTCCAGAGGTGGGTGTCGCAGATGGGGTCGTTGCAGCGATGCTTCTTGAGGATCTCCGTGGCCTCGTAGACGGCGCCGCGAAACGTCAGCGACTTGCCCATCGACAGGGAGATGAGAGCGCAGCAATGGCCGCCGTCCTTTTTGGCCAGCCGCTTGCGGATGTACTTGAAGTAGACGTGCTCGAGGAGAAGGAGCAGGGCCGCCAGCAGGATGCCGGCCATCAGGAGCAGAAATGCGGACAAGAACTGCTCGAGGGCCAGCGGGTCGGAGGACTTGTGCTCCTGCTTGCCCGGCCGACACGTGCCTGTCATCCAGTAGCGACGCAGTCGTTCCAGGTCTCCGTTGGCCCGGAACTCGAGGAGCCGCTTGTTGAACATTTGGACGTACTTCGAGTTGCGGCTAAAGGCGAGACCGTAGCCTGGAGGGGAATAGGAAAAGAATTATTATTAAAGGAAAAACAAAGATGACCTTTTCTGTCTCCTTACCCGTCATGGCATACCAACTGCCCACGGTCATGAGGCGGCAGTCCTCGTCCTGGGCCACCAGGTAGTCCAGCACAGTGCCATCGTAGATGAAGGAGTCCAAGTTGCCATTCAGCACGGCGGCCACTCCATCGGCCACGCTGGTCTTGTTGTACCTGTTATACGAAAAAGACGAAGGATTCAGACAAGATTCCAAAAGTTAATCCCCGAAAGAATCACTTACTGGCGCATGTAGTTGTGCATGACATTAAAGTACTTGTGGATTGTCGAATCGGTGTGGCTGTAGGGGATGGTGCCGAACTTGAAGGAGGGTTTGTGGGAGAAGGGATGCACCAGCCGGGTATCGTTCAACCCGCTGAACTCATGGAACTCCTCCCTGGGGACACAAAAACGGAGCAGTTAGGCCTGAGAGTCCCTCAGTATACCCGAGTATATCTTTAGAAACAGACCTGGTTATCATGAAGGCGGCTAGGTTGGCAGTGTAGATGGCCAAGAACACCACAGCGAAGAGGGCCCAGACGTTGGTCATGAAGCGGGAGGTGAAGCCGCGCGGCGAGTCGACGTGGACGGCGGCCTGGAAGAGGACGGCCCAGACCAGCCAGTAGGTGCGGAACAGGGAGAACCGATAGGGGGTGACGTTGGTGTTCTGGAGGTAGAGCTTCATGTCGTAGCCGCTGGGCGAGAGCCACTCAAACAGGAAGATCATGAAGGTGGCCGCCTGGATGGCCACGATGCCCACCTGGACCGCGGAGGAAGAAGATAGAACGGAAAAGAGAGAGAGAGAGAGAGAGAGGGAGACTTACCCGCGTGAGGAGACTGGACTGGCAAGAGGGGGAAAAATGAGGAGAGGAGCAAAACTTACCAGCATCCAGGACGCGGTGTCGAAGGGCTCCAGGAAGGCGGTGGGCGATATGATGCCCGTCCGCTTGGCCACCACAATGGCAATGCCCGTCTCCATGAATGGCTCCGAAAAGTCAACGACCGCCTCGCGCTCCGTGTTGATCATGAGCGAGGTGAGGACCATGTCCGTCTTGCGGTTGACCAGGTCGGCGATCAGGCCGTTCCACTTGCCATTCTCGAGGGTACCCCATTTACCATCTTCGACCCGCACCAGTTCGTAAGTGAAGCCGAGTTCCTCGGCAAACTTCTCCAGCAGATCGATGCAGAAGCCGCTGCAGCATTGGTAGAAGGACTCGTTGCGGTGTGCCTGGCCCACATCGATATCGGCGGCCATTTCATGGTCGGCGGCCACCCGGCAGAGCACACCGCGGTCCATCAGGCATTTACCGCTCACCGGATCAGCGGGCGACAGATTGATATAGGGTGCCTCCTCTAAGAACGTTATCTTCAAGTGGAACTTCTCCGGCACGCCCTGGGGCGGGGCATGCGAGTTGCCGGGCCACGCAATGTCGCGGATGTCCAGCTTCTGTGTCTCCCACGACTTCCACACCCCGATCTATGGATCGTGGATCGCGGATCGCGGATCGCGGTTTCGGAGATTTACCAATGAGGAGTAGTTTACCAATGATTCGTATATCGTATATGGTGGTGGCATAATTACAAAGCGGTGCAAAGAGGTGCGATTCGATTCGGTTCGGTTCGGTTCGGTTCGGTTCGGTTGGGGATCAGGTTACATCGGATTAGGAGATTAGTGACAAAAAGTTTGAAGAGGAAAAGGATTGTGAGCAAAGGCATGCCGAAAGCAAACACTCCACTTACCTCCTCCCAGACGAGGTTCTTGTTATTGGCACTGGGTCGGAGATTCATGATCTTGAGCTCTGCCGATCGCAGATCTCCGTCTGCCGTGAACTCGATGTTCGGCTTGTTGAGGTCGCCCTCAATGGACACGTTGCGCAGATACTTGAAGAAGCTAGGAGAGAGGTGACACAAAGGTTAAAAGCGGACGCACATCCTCGGATTGTAAGTCAAAGCCAGGATGAGCCTAACTGCTCGACAACAAGGGATCTCTAGAGGCCCCGTTTTGGGGGCGGGATATACTCTACTCGGGCACTCACATTTCTCCATTGTCCCAGCGACCGCGTCCCTCGTCCTCGCAGGACAGCGACTGAGTGGTAAGGCGCCTGTCCCGGTTGGCCGGGTCCGTCAAGTAGGCCTCCACTCCGTAGCTGTAGATCTTGATGGCGTTGGAGATCTCGTTCATGAGCGCGGCGCTGGAGGTGTCGAAGTGGACGCCCAGCATTCCGACCGGGAACTGGGAGTGGGCGTCCTTCTTCTCGATCACCGACTGACTGACCACCCAGACGTAGTTCTCGCCCGTCAGCTTCATCTCCTCGGCGGCCCGCAGGATGGTGATGGCCTCCGTCTGGGTGGCGTAGAGGAGCATCACCCGCGCCTCGCTGTTCACAAGCTCCATGAGATCGCTAGTCCGGGTCACCACGATCGAGTTGAGGATCGTGAACTTGAAGTGCTCCTGCATCTCGGCCACGCGTTCCCGCACCGCCTGGACGAAGTCGTCGTGGCCGGCTATCTGGGAGGTGACCACCGAGAACTGGTGCCACTTGTAGCGCTCCAGGATGCTCAGCATGGCGGCGCTCTGGTGCTCGATGCTCGGCGCCAGCTGCAGCTGCAGCGTCGACTGGGAGGCCCGTCGCTCCAGGCCGGAGTTGTCGGCGTTCCACGATATCACCGGTATGCCCAGGTATCCTGCCAGCTGAAGGAAGTACTGGGCCGAGGCGGTGCTGTGGCCGAACTGTTCGTTGTTCATCATGTACAGGATGGCGGACACGTTGACGCGCAGGAACTCCTTGCAGAGAGTGCTTAAAATTGCTGGAACGGGAAACGGAAAAAGTATGGGGTATCATATTATTGTGGTTTGTGGCTTTTTATGGCACAGGCTTTAGGAAACTTTGGCCAGGACTGTGTCTAAGCCAAATTAGATTTTATGCGGCCGACCTCTGACCCACTAACCTCGTACCAAAAACAGCACCCACTCCCTTTCCTTCTACTTTACTTTTCCTTTACTTTTCCGATGAAAATCACAATCCCAATCTCTGCTCGTGCGTGTCTTGTGTACAGATGTGTGGCAATTAATTGCAGATTAGCCACCTTTCCAGCTTGTTTTACGAGGGGTTTGGGGTTTGGGTGTTGGGGTTGGGATTGGGGTGGAGGTGGTGCCACGCCTGAAACCAAATCAAAGTGGGGCAGGGGTCCTGGGGCTCTAAGCTTGCGGCTTGGGCTCTACGGCCGTACGCACCACTCGCTAATTGACCTACTTAAACGGGTTACGATGGCGTGGGTGGTTGGGTCGTTGGGCTGTGGGCCGTTGGCTGTGGGCTGTGGGCTGTGGGAAATTTTCAACACCACAGCCACATGATAATTGTATTCCCTGGCAGCCTCGCTAGTTGTTAGCCAACAAAGTATAATTTCAAAGCACAACTGAGTAATATTTTTGCGGGGAAATCGATGACAAGACATTGTCAAGTTGTCCTGACAAGCAGCCGCCCCTCCAACCGCCAACCGCCAACCGCCAACCGCCAACCCCCAGGACTGTCAGGCTGTCTGTCAATACTTTGGCAAAAATGTGAAATCTCATCAAAAAGTTTAATTAACTTTTTCATCACTTTACTTCTGCTATCTACATTTCAGCAATGACAGGTCCTCCTAAGTTTTCACCCCAGGACTCCTCGCAGGACTCTCCCGCACAGGAGCCCATGCATTCAATTACCATTTTCTATATAGTCACTGGGGGAGACAGACCAGTTGGATGGTCCCGAAACCGCACAACGATAGATCGATAGGCGGCACATTTTAAACCATAAATAGAAACTCACTTGACACCGAAATTAATTTGCTCTTCCTTCGGATTGCGAGGAATCCTTAAAATCATTCATTAAAAATTTAATTACTTGCTTTATGCGCCCAGTAATTGCATTATAAAACCTCTCCGGTCAGTGTAGACGAGGGGCTTTTGCGAGGGCTTTTTGAAGTATTTTGGAGCAGAAGGAGCAGAAGGAGCAGAAGGAGCAGAATGCGGAACAAGGATCTGAATTGGGTGCTCCAACACATGCCTGCCTATTGTAATGGGAAAATTGAATTTTGACACAGCCTGGCGCCTTCATTGCCGCCTCAATTTGACTGTCAAAGCGGCAGTGGCAGTGGCAGTGGCAGTAGAACCAAGAAGCAAGTGGCAAGTGGCAAGTAGCAAGAAGTGGCGGTGGCCGTTGCAGATGCAGGACCACCTCGAGCTGATTATTCTTGTGCCTGACAAAGTAAGAATAAGAAGTAAGAAGATGGCTGCGAGGTGAGAGTGTGAGGCAACTGACAGCTGTCAGCGTGACTTGCCTTCTCCTGCCAGGAGGCTTGCCTCCTCCTGCCAGGAGCCTTGCCTCACGTCCTGTTCTCGGCTCGACTTTGTCAGCTTTCAAGGACATGGAGGCGTGGTAGCCTGAGGGTGGCTTCTGGGGGGCCCACTCTGTCAACTTATTATAACATCCATTAATTTCATTTAAGCATCATTCAATTGCCTTCGTTATCGCAACTTGCCTCCAAGGAAGGGTTGCCAGCGACGCCTCCGTGTGTGACGGCCCCCAAATCTCTGGAGGAATGGAGAGGACACACATCCCAGTTCCGGTTCCGGTTCGGATTCGGTTTCTGTTTCGGTTTCGGCTTCGATAATTTAGAATAACGCTCGATTAGGGGCTGTTGCCTTGGGGCCTTGGGCAGCGGTCTAAAGGAAACCGAAACCAAAACCGAAACCAGAACCGAAACCGAAACCAATGCCGAAGCCGAAAGCCAATTTAATGCCCGCATCCTAGCCGTGAAAATGTTTCAGCTCCGTCAGCAGAATCGCTTCCCTCTCTCTGCCAAAAATCAAACCTAATTCCTGAAGCTTAACCTGGCTGTGTCCTAATTGGAACCACACCAGAAGGACACCTAGTTTTTAGGGACTCTGCAAGTTGGGCATCCACTATTTCCAACTCCAACGAATTCCCAGGATGATTTTAGAGTTCTGACCTCATCAGGCGCATAGGCGAGTCCTTCGTACACACACACATACAGCATCCCCCTGCCAGCAGCTTTCCTGCCACTCAAACATAAACACACACACACACACACACCCACACTCACTCGGCTCTGACATGGGCGTGGCATGCAAAAAAAAAGGGAGAAAAAATGGCATATTTGGCGGAGCAGTGGCTGGAAAAACAGGAGCAGCAGGACGAACAGGACGAACAGGACGAAACTTAAGCAAACTCGAAGCTATGCGCTGGCAACTTGACGCATATTTTATAACTTGACGTCACTAGCCCCGATACACACACCACACCACACCCTTGCCCAAATCCTTATGAAGGCAATAATGGCAAGTGGTGGGAGGGCGAGGATAACGGCACAGGACAACAGAGAACAGAGGACACAGGACAGAGGACAGTAGAGGACTAAGGATAGAGGAACCGAGATGGGGTAGCAACGATTTCAACAAAGACGAGTGTCCAAAAACATCTCATCGAATATCAAAGTGTTGCCAGATGCCAGACGATTCCCCGCATTTCGTGTCCTTAACAGGATGAGTTTCGCACGTGAAATATTTAGCACACCCACACACTAATGCTCTGAAGGATGTGTGGCGTGCAGTGCGGGTGCAGGAGGCAGGAGGCAGCTCGGAAACTTGGGAACTATGCCAGCTTTAGCTCTGGCTTTGGCCCCGAGAATGCCAGAGCTGGGAGGGCTTTTTCCGCCTCGTGTCCTTGTCTAGTCCTGCCAACTTCTTATCCCATTTCACTCTTCTCCATGTACTTATTCGATCCAGAAGGATGTCCTTCCGAGTGTCGCAGCCAGAAACGTGTGGATGCCACAACTATGAATCGGAAAATACTCCGATTATAAAATTTAATTAAAAATCTCTAAAAAGCACCTGCAGAGTATTGAAAACCAAGCAAACATTGTTCTGAAAGAATTTAATTATTTTTCGGGAACGTAAACTAAAAATAAAGACTAAATGGCCAAGGTCGTAGGTTGTAGGTCGTAGGTCGTAGGTCTTGGTTCGTTGGCGAATTGAAATCGAAACCAAAACTGAAACCAAAACCAGACTAACTGCCTTCTGTCCGGCAGATCAACCGCAGTGCCCCGAGGCTACTCGCTCCTCCACATCCTTCCCAAGGCCGGGACCAACTTCAAAAGTCCCCTCCGAGTTGGCGGGCGGGGATTCAGATGAAAAGGCACAAATATGAAAAGGCAGGGAGGGTCCATGCAGGACGACCTATGCTGGAGGGCCATTTTTGACCTGCAAGTGACTCCCAAACCCACGGCTTCTGTTTTGGAAGTGGATTTTGGTTTCCCAGTCCATTCAGAGCGAGAGAGAATTTTTGGCTTAATTCTGGCCAGTAGCGGGTATCGTACAGTTTAAAATTCCCCTGCCATAAACAGCTTTCATACTCTGACTCTTCTGGCTTCTGAATGCCATTAAACTACTTGACTTGGCTTTTCCCATTCTTCTCTGCCATTCTGCCATTGAATGATTTTCCTTTTTTCCTCCTTTTGATGAATTTGTTTAGGACTTGCCGCCAGGCTACTAGCTACTGGCAAGGCTACAGGACAATACAAGTTTTATCTGACTGCCCTCAGCTTATGATGTCGGAATGCATAGAGGGAGAAACAATTTACGATTTTCCTCACAATCTGCATAGTTCAATGGGGCGGTGTGGGCCGAGAGGAGACCCTGCAGGATACTCGCTTTTTAGAATCGATAATGGGAGGGGCATGGCATGCCACCCCACAGGTGTGCAAAGCGATACCTGTTAATGGCAGAAACCACCTGGTCTCAAAAGCTTATTACGGCCAGAATGCAGGCGTGTGGCAGGACCGGTGGCAGACAAGGTGCCGGTCCAGTCCACACCTCTCGGTACTCGGTAATCGCGGGTCAGTGGCTAATAATAACGACACCTCCCACACTTCGTTCCACTTCGTCGTTCGAAGGACAATAAATTGAAGGACATCTCATCTCAGCTCGGTCAGCTCGGTATCGGGAACCCGTACAAGTAACCGGATGACAAGTTAAAAATGACTTCTGGCTGACGGGTATCGGAGTTGTCCAGACACTCACAATGGAGTGATGTATGATGGGGAATCCGGAATCGGGAATCCAGAATCCGGAGGGGGCTGCGTCGATTCAATATAATATTTCATTTGGCAAAGTGGTCCTGGTCGTAGTCCTGGCCCAGCATGGGAATGTTAGGGAGTGGACCAAGGATTCATTTAATTATCCTTTCATTGGCAGGCATCGCTTTCGCATTCGCAGTTGCCTCTTCGGCATTTCCATTGAAATCAAGGACCGTGTCAGTCATCATTTGCATTCGTGCCGGGACGAGAAGACGTCGCAGTTGTTGTTTTAAACATGACAGCCAACCGACAACAGTTTACATTAAACATAGACACAGGATAACATGCCAATGGAACAAGGACTACAGACAGCCAACTATGGAGTAAGGACTAAGGACTAAGGACTAAGACTACAGACTGCGTTGCGGCGATCTTAATTACACACAAACGTTCAATTATCGCAAACTGCCAGAGTGCTTGCGGTATTTTAAAGGATGTGTAATCATGATCCTGCCATTTAAAGGACTCGGATGAAAATAAATAAATGTGTGCGTTTTTATAAAGGACGTCGTTAGTGTAGGAGAGCAAGCTCCCTCCCTGCCCCTGTCTTAGGTGTTTGTCCTTAATTCTCCCTCGACATCAGGCAGAAAATGAGCCAAACTCGATAACCAGGCCATCAAAGTTTATGGCCCAAAAGGCCAAAAAGGACAGGACAAAACCACTTTCCTGGCTGTTGTGTCTGGCGGTTAAGGTAATATCATTTTATACGAAATTATTTTGACACAAAATGCTCTGAGAGCGGAGCTCTACAGGACATCCCTGCTCCAGTCTGTGTAAATTGTGAATCTCCTCTCCCAGTCCGACCTCGTCCGCGTCTCAAATGGAAAACCATTCTGGCATTGGATTAAATTCAATTTCCATTTCCCAGCGAATATTATAAGACTTGTCTTTGCCGATAATTTGATTATTGATTCTATGTATGTCCTGCATCCTGCATCCTGCTCTTGGTCCTGGTCCTAGTCCTGGTCCTTGATTGCGAATTCGTTTTGATTTCAACTTGTTTCTGTATTTATGAAATAGCCTTAAAGTTTTTAAAGTCTTAGCTGGAAAGCTGAGATTTGAATCGGAAACCTCCTGACATCCTTGACGTCCCGACACTACCAAGACATTCCTACCTATCCCTATCCCTATCCCTAACCCTAACCCTCCCCAGGACTCTAGTCCTTTTCTCATTACGCCTTTATTGCCATGGCAGTGGCCAAGAAAGCAGAAAGAGGGTTAAGTAGCTCGCAAATAATGGCCATTACAAAGGTGAACGTAATTAAAGGACTTGCCAGGTGTTACGCGTTCCCGCGACGAATCGCGGACGGTCTCAGGAATTCAAAAATGGCAGGACTCAGGACTACACTGAGAGGATTCCCCGCTACAATCTACGACGAATCACAAAAAGGATATCAAAAAAGTAGACTCACCTGTTGGACTTGGCGTTAAGGACATCATGTCAAAGTGTATGTTCTTCTGCTCAAAGGAGTAGTCCTTGAGGAAGGTGAGCTTGGCGCCCCGGGTCTTGGTCAGGCCGGTGACCGCATTGTTGATGCTCCGCAGGTACTCCCGCTTTCCGAAGTTCGTGTGCGGAGCGATGAGGCCGATGTTGAGCTGCTCCTTGTTGGCGGCGGCGCCCTTGCTGAGGCTGCTGCCGCCGTTGGTTAGACGCAGTGCCTCCGCCTGGGTGGCCAGAAGCAGCGGTGCCAGCAGCAGAATCAGTGGCAGGAACACTGGCGCTCTAATGGGGGGATGTGACGCTGGTTGTCTCGTGGGAATGGGAGTATTGTGCTGGCGACTGGCAGTGATCGGATCATCTTGTTGGTGGTTCTGGTGGCCACTGGTTTGCTCTGTTCTGTAGGAGGAGCAGGAGGCGTCGTTCCACCTGCTGCTCCTGCATTTCAGCTTCACGCGGCTGAGCAGCATGACTTGGACTTGACTTGGCCGAGGGTTTCCGGAACGACGTTCTCTAGTGCATCTGGATCTGTGCATCCGATGCCTGGATGGACTTGGGTTTGTTTTGTAGCTGCTGCTGCTGGTGCTGCTTTCCTCTTCTCTTCCTGCTTTCCTGCTGCCGGATATCCTTTTGCTGCTCCGTTAAGTTACTTGGCGTCTGCTTCTGTTGGTTTTTTTTTTTTATAAAATTGAAACGGGTTTCTGTTAGTCAAGGGGAGTGAATGGAGGCAAAAAAAAAAGGCATCCCACCCACGCACGCTTGCACTCATTCATGTGGCAACATCTGCAGAAACAGGAACAGAAACAGAAACAGAAACAGCAGCAACATGGCCCACACAGTCGTCATTGACGTTTTCCGCCATTTCCGTTTCCGCTACTAATTTGTTATGGCCGCCGCAGAGGCATTACCGGGCGCCCAGAAAAGTATGCTACACCGTGCGAAGCGGGACTCTTGACGAGATTGAGAATAAAATAAAATAAAAGGTGTGTCCCTTGTCCCTTATCGGGCAATACAAGCTAGCGTTGAAAATTATCAAAGAGTGAAAAATGGAACGCTGCTCTGTCTCTGTTCCTTCAAATCATATTATTCAAAGTTATGTTGTTCGCCTAGATTCAATTTGTGCGCAATTTGCCATTCTACATAAATTATATGGGACACCGGGTGCCGACGTCCTGCCATCGTCCTGCCTGCGCCGTCTGCCTCGTGAATTTCTCACTTTTAATTATTTTTAATGTTGCGCCAGCAGCAGCACCAGCAGCAGCGCGCCAGCCAAATCCTCAACTGTTAAAGCCATACAGTAAGGAGCAAACCCGGAACAATAGCTCGGAATCGGGATTGGGATTGGGATTGGGGTCGGGATTGGGGTCGGGATGGGTCGCAGAACACAAAACGTGCTGAGGCAAAAATCAGCAATTCGAAAGGCAAAATCGGAAAGCTTCGGAAAACGCCTATATTTTTTTTGGGGTGTGGTCGCTGTCGCTGTCGCTGTCGCTGGCCAAGTCGCATCCCTCGTGAAAGTCATCATCATAAATATCTCCCACATACTGTGGGTATACTAATGCTCTGCTGGTAGTTTCCCGTATCTTATCCTCCTCCTCCTCCAGCTTCGCGTTTTCCCTTTTGTTTGGCTTGTATGGCTTTTATTTTGGGGGCGACACTGAGAGAAATTTGGTCTTGAACTGAGCTTGAAAAGGACTTGTAGAGTGGCAGAAGACGTCTAGCTTTTCGCTCTGTGCAGGTCGGGCTTTGGGCGTCGCCTGCTGTGGCTTCGCGTCATCAATGAATGCGAATGCATGACGCAGCCAGGCAGCCAGGCAGGTCCCGGGGAGGACCCTCCCCCAGCCCGGGAGCTGAATATGTTTTGGATCATAATTTGTTGGTGGCGACTCCGTCTGACCCCGACCCCGACCCCGACCCCAACCCGACCCGACTCTGCAGAGCCTCTGCTTGGCGGTTCTGTGTTTTGACACATGCCAGACATCCTGACTGTCAATAGGCGCTCTTTCGCTCTCTTTCTCTCTCTCTATGGCTTTCACCGCCTTTCTATGGCTTTCTTGCGGATCCTGGCAGGGAAGGAGTGTTAAATGGGACTCCTTATGCCCCTCCCTTCGCCTCTACCCGAAAGTCCTGTTAGACAACATCTAAACAGGACCGAAGCTGGCTCAGCCATGCAATGGCCGCCAAAAACGCCGAAGGTCATGGGCTTCTTTTGCAGGATACACAAGGATATTCGTGTGTGCGAGTGTGTGTGTGTGCGGGACACATGTGCCTGTCTGTGTGTGTGTGTGTTTGTGTCTCGTACACCTCGTACATGAGGGCAATAAATTGTATCTTGTGAGAGGAAAGAATAAAGAAAGGAGCCGAAGTAACAGACACCCAGGATAACGATGGTGGAGGAGGCTAAGGACGAGAGTGGAGAGGAGTGGGAGAAGGAGGCGGTGGTGGATCATTCATTGGACGTGTAATGAATTCACGGCGTATTAAACTTTTGATTGCAAATGTTTGTTGCTCTGGCAGCTCCAGCTCTAGCTCCTAGTCCTTCCCTTGCTCCTTGTCCTTGTCCTTGTCCTTCCCCTTCTCCCTCTCCGAAAAGGCATTAGAAAGTGGCCGCCATTATGCCGAGGGGTGTGTGTGTGTGTTTGTATTTATGAGACATGGGCCCAGGCAAACAAGGATATCCCCACCACGCTCATCCTCGGACCCTTTTGACAGTTATTTACTTTTTAGCCCAACTCACATTGCCCTTCTTCTTCTTCTTCGTCTTTGGCTCTTCTTCTTATCGTCTCTTCTTGGCCTGGACCACGCCCACTAAATGCAATACTTTCATTTATTTCTCTTTTTTCTGCTCATCCTCTGACCGCGGCTGGAAATCCTTTTTTTTCTTTTGCGGCGTCTAATTTGACAGAGCCACGACCGCTGTCAGCCTTATTAGTTTTTGGCCAAACGGTTTCTGTCAACTCTTCTTCCTCCATTTGGGAGGAAACACACAAAAAAAAACTACCCACTGCTGGGTGTATAATCTATCAAAGCCGAGTTCCAGTTCCATCCAATTCATTAATTCAAACTTGACCCCCTTCCGGGGACGTCGCCGTCGTCGTCGTCGTCGTCGTGTCGAGCCGCCAAAACAACAAACAACAAGCAAACAAAGTTTGTGCCCCAAAAAGTTGGCCAAATGCAAATCCCACTACACGAGTACACGGACTACACAGGACTACACGGTGCTGTTGCAACAGCAGCAATTGCAGGACAAGCGAGAAGCAGCCGGAAAAAGCATGACAAGGATCAGGACTATAAAACACAAACACGAATACTAAACACGTCTGCAGTTTGTCCCAGCCAGGATGTTTTTTTTTTTGTTATTTTTGTTCACCCCAAAAAGTTTGCAGCTCCCGAAAACTGCAACTGTTTCGCCACCAACGGAATATTTAATGTCCTGCAAGGATTTCAGGCATTTTTTTGAGGGTTTTAAAGTGTGTCCTGAAACAGGATTAACCATAGCTTTTCCTTTCCTTTTTGCTCCACAAAACCAACTAATTAATAGAAATCTGAAGAGCCTCGGGTTTCGGGTTTTGTAATTCCCCGAAGGACCCAAAAGCTCCGCCCAGGTGTAACGAGATTATTGATTTATTCTGATGCATTTGGTGCGGCTTTGATGAATAATTCAGTCACCACCACCCCCCCTGGTTGGTTTGTTTACATTTGGGGCTGCAACAAAGGAGAGAAGGTGGCTTGAAGGATGCACAAGATGGGGGACAGGAGCAGGAGATGCGCCAACACGCGCCAAAAACCACCCACGGCAGCTGATCCGCTTGGCCTAACGTCTCGAATTCGCGAAAATTTCTTCTTTCCTTTTTTTTTTGTTGTTTTTGTTCTCAACATAATGCGAATTATGCAGGGGGAGGTGGGAGGTGGGAGGTTGGCAGGACTTATAATTAAAATGTGTCATAAGGGCGGCGCTCGAGGGGCGGATGCGGCGGCCAGGTAGTTCCGTGGCTTTTGTTTGGCTTTCACGCTTTCTTTTTTCTCTCTTTTCGACACTTTTAATGCACCGCCATTGTTGTTGTTGGTCCTGGCACACACTCACACTCACACACGCACACTCACACACACACTCATACACATACCCCCGAAAAAGGAGTGAACAAAAACAAAATAAAAAATGACAGTTCTGCCAGCAGAGAGAGACTGCACTTTCTTTTCACTTTTTTTTCGTAGCTTTTTTCCCCGTTACTTTTTTCGCTTTCGGTTATTTTTATAATGCACACATATTTGCTGTTGTTGTTGTTGTTGTTGCTGCTGCTGCTGCTGTTAGTGCTTCCTAGCCAGAAAGTTTTGTTTTATGCTGACAGTTCAGGGGCGTAAGCTGCTTGGCCAAGGCGGGTGGGAGGTCGAGCGATAGGGAGCGATAGAAAGATGAGACAGAAGCTGAAACATGAAACAAGTCCACACCCAAAAAGTCAAAGGCACGCACAACAACCACGACAAGTACAAATACACGAGTAAAGCAACGATGACGACGACGCAGCCTCCCAGACACACACACACACATATATACATTTACAGTTGCCAAAAAAGCAGAAAATAAAAATACACGCACACTAATACAGTTAGCCCTAAAACAGGCAACACAGACTTTTTACATACAGCCCCAACCCCACCACCATCCCCCCCACAACTGAGGAACAAAAAAAAAAATTATTTAATTTGTTGTTGTTGCTCCTTTTTGCCATTACCCGCTGGCTCCCCGTTTGATTTTCGGTATCACTGCTCTTGGTATTATTGTGGGGAAGAGTCCTATTGTTGTTGTTTCTGTTGCTGAGCATCTACACACAGCGTTAGTAGCGTTGGTAGCGTTAGTACCGTTAGCATCGCTAGTACCGTTGTTCTTTGTTATAAAACAAAACACAATCGGATTGGTACAAGGCACAAGGGCGGGGACAGGACTCTTGCTTACATTTCCGCTCACATCGCTTGTCGTCCTGCCTGGTGCTTGGCGCTTGGCGCTTGGCGCTTGGTCAGTCCGCTAATCCGGCCTCTATGATCCTGTGTCCTGGCCCAGCCTTACTTGGTTCGCTTGCGGATCAAAGGATCAACGGATCAACGGGTAGACGGATCCCCGAAGACACACACAACAACAAAAAAACACAAAAAACAACGCCTTCTGTACAGAGAACCGGAGGACAGAATTAAGCACTAAAACAGAACAGAATAGAACGAGCTGAGCAGAGCGGATCGGAACGGAGAGGAACGGAGCGCGCTCTGCGGACTGAA
This sequence comes from Drosophila vallismaia, assembly GCA_035047325.1. NCBI lineage: Eukaryota > Metazoa > Arthropoda > Insecta > Diptera > Drosophilidae > Drosophila > Drosophila vallismaia. The sequence continues at coordinate 3,316,050 of JAWNPU010000025.1, read as the reverse complement.
TGCGACGAGCCACCGAATGGCACTGCCATCCCGGGTCCGCAGAGCAGCCTCCAGAGCATCAGCATCAGCAGAAGCAGCCTCTCAAAAAAAAAAGGACGACCCAGCATCCGAGCCAAGTTACGAAATCCACACAGGCGCAGGCAGGGTGCGCTCGTTTTTCGTGTCCTAGCAGCGACCAAAGCGGGGGAGCTAAGGAGCTAAAGGGGAGCCCGGCCGAAGCTCGGCCAAAGCTCGGCAAAAGCCCGAAGCCGGAGCATTGTCAATGTCACAGAGAAAGAGGGATTGACTTGGTTTCGATTTCGTTTCGTTTCTCCTCGCGTCATCAGCCTGCGTCAAACGGGCATGTAACACGCCCTCCTGCAGCGTTCACGTAATATTCCTCTCTTTCTCGGGCTCTAGCTCTCCGGGAGCCAAACCCACTTGCTGCCAGGGTTGCCACCCAGCCTGTAAAGGGATATTAGGGTTAGGATATTCCAAGTAAACCTTCAAAGCTTTCCTTTCAATTGCAGTAGAAAAACAAACAATTATGAAATCAAATAATAATAAGTTATAGAACAAAATAATTAGGAATAAAATATAGCAATCTCTCTGAAAATAAACATCTTAGTTATATATTTCCAATAATATTTATATTCTATTATAAAATAGATAAATTGAAACATATATAATAGTTAAGTAAAATATGTAAACCATAGAAAGTTCCTAACAAAAACATTGACTTACAAAATGCTTACCTTTTCTTTAGCCTGGCAACCCTAGAAATTTCACTTTTGCGGCTGCGCCACTCTCACCCTAGACTGGAGGGTAAGGGACGAAGGCAAGTCCTCGACCTCGACGGCTCGACATAGTACTCAGAATGGTGTCCAGAAACCACGTGTTGATTTGTTTTTATTGTACGCTTTTGTCGCGTTTCCAGCTTCCAAGCTTCAGCTTTAGCTTCAGCTTCTGTTTCTGGCTCTGCTTTTGCTTCTTCTTCTGCTTTTATGCTTGCTTTTGTTTTCGCTGCCTTTATCCTTTATCCTGTGCTGACCTTCTCTGTGCAACTCCTCCGATTGAATCCTGTTCGGACATGCCCCCCCGCATAGTGATGAGGCTTAGGTCTCCTACAAAGACATCATTTTAATCAATCCCAAACGTCAAATTCAATTTAGAAATCTCTAAACAGGACTAATTCCTCTAAAAACTCGCAATTCGCAACTAACTCCAACGCGGAGTCCGAGCCAACATGTCGTATGAGCAATGTTGAGCCGAAAACAAAAAACCAACGTGGCGTATGAGTAACTTATTTATGCACTGCTTTTATTTGGTTTACATTTTATATTCTCACATAATCTTCACCCGAAGATGTGGCACCTGCCACCACTGTGTCAGCGTGTGATCCTTCGGCTTTCGAAAGGGGGGGTGGGCGTGGTGGGGCATTGGGGTTTCTATTTTCCGGCTTTCAGCTTTCGGCTTGAATTTCAGGCCATCTGCGCCAAAGAAGCCAAAGCGAGGAAACGCTTTGCGGCTTTTCTTGTTTCCATAGTTTTATGTTATCCTCCGTTCCACCCTGATGCTATTTTTTTTTTATATCCTGCCTGGTATCCACACCCTCCGCTGCCCCACCTCTCCCCTCCCAATTCGTCTGTGGCCTAACTTGCCAAATTAATAAATTGCCTGTAAAGACGTTCGGTCTGGAAAAAGATAGCGACGTGTATTCGTTGATTAGATTTGAATGAGCGGGGAGGTGATGAGGCAATGTTTTTAGATAAATACGCCTGTGTGTGTGTAAAGGATATACACACACACACAGACAGAGAGACACACACTGATAGGTGGAGATGGAGATGTCTATGATAGATGATTGGAGGTTGCTACCATGGCTCCTGTTCCGGGATTATCCGGCTTCCTGTTTTCGGGTTTCGGGTACTTTGGTTCGGCATTTTCGGTTTTTCAGTTCTCTGAGACGACTGCGAGACTTTGATGGATGCGATTACGATACGGTTCCATTGAAAGGTCGATTAATTACGCTGGCCGATGATTTTGGAATTCCCTTCCCTTTCCAAGCCACGCCCCATCCTCAATCCGGCATCCTGCGTTGACTTTAAGTTTGATATAATTTCGTGTTCATCTCTGTGCAAAAGCCATGTATGTCCTTGTTCGGGGAAAACTCTGTTTGCCAACGCGAAATTTCATTAAGTTTCCGATTTTGTTGCCCCCAGGACATTTTGTGTAAAGGCCGAAACCAGGAGTCTAAAGAGTTTCCTCCTTTCCGTCACAGCCCACACGGCCCACACGGAAAACAGAGAGCAGGAAACAGGCAACAGAGATAAAAGCATTTAAAATAAATTGGTTAGCCGGGCATTTTCCTGTTTCATTTGATAAACCGACAAAACAGTACGAGTTTCAAGTAATTTTCCACATCATTGGACGGCGTCCAACTCACCGGATGATGCACGACGAACAGGACGTGCGCCAATTAGACGTGGACCATGCTCCTTTCCCTTCCCTTCCCTCGAACTCATTTGCATAAATTCCCACGCCGGAGCCAGAGCCAGAGCCGGAGCGGGGTCACGAGAGCCACCCGGAAGGCAAACTGAATCCGAATGCGAAAGCGAATGGAAATCGGAATAGGAATCGACAATGACCAAGTGTATAGTCCGGCGAGTGGAGTCCAACTGCATCGACATGCAACCCCAATCCGCAATTAGATCACGCCCAGTGCCATGTTCCTGGCAAGATACAAAGCAAACCCCAACAAAAAGAAATTAATGACTTCGCGTCTCCATGGCTGGGTCGGAAATTCCAACCTTTTCAATGTAGCGTTACGATCCACCTTGACTGAGTCATTAAAAGCTTCTTTTCAGTGCAACTTTTATGCAAATTGATGGGAAATGAGTTCTCAAATCGTTTAACATATTCCGCTTGATAATCCGATGTAATTTGGCAAAGATATAAGCATCCTTGTTCTCGGTATCCGTTTGAGAATCGGATATATTTTCGCCAAGATATAATAAGATATATACAAGTTTTTGGGGTTCATTAAGTACTGGGTATGAGAATCGAGGAGGAGGGCGCTGTTATTGTTAAATCGTTTACATTTATATCATTTACTATTTACTATTACAGGAACAGGAACAGTTGTATAAACAGGATATACAGGATATATGATATATAAAGGATACAAAAAGGATATAAAAAAGGATATAGAAAAGGATATAAAAAAGATATAGAAAGGATATATGTAAATCTATTTGAAATATATATTGAATCTAATTATGGAAATTTAATTATTTTTTGTTTACATTTTTTGGGCTGATTAGGTACAACTTTTGAGAATCGAGGAGGAGGGCGCTGTTTTTTGCGAAATCTTTTCTATTTATTTATTTTCATTTACGATTAGAGGTAAATTTTTGTATACAGGATATATATGCAGGATATATAAAGGATATAAAAAGGATATAAAAAGGACATAAAAAGGACATATGAAGGATATTTGTAAGATATCATTAACCGATCCTCTAATTATATTCCAAAATTCCTAATCTATACTTTGTTCAAGGATCGGATGAAAATTGGCTAAGATATGTCCTTCGAAAAGGGCGAAAAGTGATTTTTCTCGATTTTCAGATTTTTCAAGGGGATCCATCAAAAAAATTTGAAAAAAATCGAAAAAATATTTTATGTCAGGATTTTAATGCAGATCGATAGGGAATTGATCCAAGATTCAAAATCTATACTTTGTTCGAAAATCGGATGAAAACTGCCAAAGATATGGCCTTCGAAAGGGGCGAAAAGTGACTTTTCGCGATTTTCACATCAGAAAAATTTAAAAAAAATCGAAAAAATATTTTGTGCCAGAATTTTGATGCAGATCGATAGGGAATTGATCCAAGATTCAAAATCTATACTTTGTTCGAAAATCGGATAAAAACTGCCAAAGATATGGCCTTCGAAAGGGGCGAAAAGTGAATTTTCTCGATTTTCACATTTTTCAAGGGGGTCTATCAGAAAAATTTGAAAAAAATCGAAAAAATATTTTCTGTCAGGATTTTAATGCAGATCGATAGGGAATTGATTCAAGATTCAGAATCTATACTTTGCTCAAAAATCGGATGAAAACTGCCAAAGATATGGCCTTCGAAAGGGGCGAAAAGTGATTTTTCTCGATTTTCAGATTTTTCAAGGGGATCCATCAGAAAAATTTGAAAAAAATCGAAAAAATATTTTGTGCCAGGATTTTAATGCAGATTTATAGGGAATTGAATAAAGATTCAGAATCTATACTTTGCTCCAAAATCGGATGAAAACTGCCAAAGATATGTCCCTCGAAAGGGGCGAAAAGTGAATTTTCTCGATTTTTACATTTTTCAAGGGGGTTCATCAGAAAAATTTAAAAAAAATCGAAAAAATATTTTTTGTCAGGATTTTAATGCACATCGATAGGGAATTGATTCAAGATTCAGAATCTATACTTTGTATAAAAATCGGATAAAAACTGCCAAAGATATGGCTTTTGAAAGGGGCGAAAAGTGATTTTTCTCGATTTTCAGATTTTTCAAGGGGATCGGTCAGCAAAATTTTGAAAAAATCGAAAAAATATTTTATGTCAGGATTTTAATGCAGATCGATAGGGAATTGATTCAAGATTCAGAATCTATACTTTGTTCAAAAATCGGATGAAAATTGCCAAAGATATGGCCTTTGGAAGAGGCGAAAAGTGATTTTTCTCGATTTTCAGATTTTTCAAGGGGATCCATCATAAAAATATGAAAAAAATCGAAAAAATATTTTGTACCAGGATTTTGATGCAGATCGATAGGGAATTGATCAAAGATTCCAAATCTATACTTTGTTCAAAGATCGGATGAAAACTGCCAAAGATATGGCCTTCGAAATGGGCGAAAAGTGATTTTTCTCAATTTTCAGATTTTTCAAGGGGATCCATCAGAAAAATTTGAAAAAAATCGAAAAAAATATTTTGTGCCAGGATTTTGATGCAGATTTATAGGGAATTGAATAAAGATTCCAAATCTATACTTTGTTCAAAGATCGGATGAAAATTGCCAAAGATATGGCCTTTGGAAGAGGCGAAAAGTGAATTTTCTCGATTTTCAGATTTTTCAAGGGGATCCATCAGAAAAATTTTGAAAAAAATCGAAAAAATATTTTATGTCAGGATTTTTATGCAGATTTATAGGGAATTGATCAAATATTCCAAATCTATACTTTGCTTAAGAATCGGATGAAAATTGCCAAAGATATGGCCTTTGGAAGAGGCGAAAAGTGATTTTTCTCGATTTTCAGATTTTTCAAGGGGATCCATCATAAAAATATGAAAAAAATCGAAAAAATATTTTGTACCAGGATTTTGATGCAGATCGATAGGGAATTGATCAAAGATTCCAAATCTATACTTTGTTCAAAGATCGGATGAAAACTGCCAAAGATATGGCCTTCGAAATGGGCGAAAAGTGATTTTTCTCAATTTTCAGATTTTTCAAGGGGATCCATCAGAAAAATTTGAAAAAAATCGAAAAAATATTTTGTGCCAGGATTTTGATGCAGATTTATAGGGAATTGAATAAAGATTCCAAATCTATACTTTGTTCAAAGATCGGATGAAAATTGCCAAAGATATGGCCTTTGGAAGAGGCGAAAAGTGAATTTTCTCGATTTTCAGATTTTTCAAGGGGATCCATCAGAAAAATTTGAAAAAAATCGAAAAAATATTTTATGTCAGGATTTTTATGCAGATTTATAGGGAATTGATCAAATATTCCAAATCTATACTTTGCTTAAGAATCGGATGAAAATTGCCAAAGATATGGCCTTTGGAAGAGGCGAAAAGTGATTTTTCTCGATTTTCAGATTTTTCAAGGGGATCCATCATAAAAATATGAAAAAAATCGAAAAAATATTTTGTACCAGGATTTTGATGCAGATCGATAGGGAATTGATCAAAGATTCCAAATCTATACTTTGTTCAAAGATCGGATGAAAACTGCCAAAGATATGGCCTTCGAAATGGGCGAAAAGTGATTTTTCTCAATTTTCAGATTTTTCAAGGGGATCCATCAGAAAAATTTGAAAAAATCGAAAAAATATTTTGTGCCAGGATTTTGATGCAGATTTATAGGGAATTGAATAAAGATTCCAAATCTATACTTTGTTCAAAGATCGGATGAAAATTGCCAAAGATATGGCCTTTGGAAGAGGCGAAAAGTGAATTTTCTCGATTTTCAGATTTTTCAAGGGGATCCATCAGAAAAATTTGAAAAAAATCGAAAAAAATATTTTGTTGTAGATTTAAATGCAAATTGGTAGATAATTAATCTACAAATCGAATGAGGTATTCCGCTCAAGGATCGGATAAGTATTGGCCAAGATATAGAGCTGGCTAGTGGTCATATGTTAAAGAACTTGGTACAAGGAAAAAAGCATAATCCTACTAAAGGATTATGGTTTCCACAAATACATGTTTCTGGTTTGCAAGCTCAGTGAGTGGTGACGGCTTTGCGGTGGCAAAGAGAGGCAAGAAACGATTAGTAGTCGGCATCTGCCTTTGGTGGCACAACAATCAGATGCTGCAACCGCCAACAAACAACAAACAAAAGCAACCTCATCTGTAAACATAAATGGGACACGTAGGCGTATACGTAATGTTGACATTCAATTTGAAGAGGCGCTGCTATTAATTTATGCCCTAGAGAACTAAAAAAAGTGCCAATGACAAGATGACAAACAGCAACAATAATTAAAACTATAATTGAAAAGAAAAACAAGTCAAGGTTACAAAAATCAGGAATGTTTACGCTTGGCAGTTGGTTAGCAACTTTAAAGGACCCTCTAAAGTGCTGCCTTTGACTTGTTTGTGTTACTTACATCTTAGCAGAGCTTAACATGCATTAGGTGGCTGAAATCCACAACCACATGGACACAAAGCAGGACTCCTAACAAAGGAAAGGCTCTAAAAAAAAGTATCCCAACAAAACAAGAAGGAACAAAGACATCAAGTCAGACGTTTCTCTCTGTTGAGCACAAAAAAGTCCCACCTGAGTCCGCAAACCAACAAGAACACCACACAAAAACGCTTCCGAAGAATGAGAAACTGACCAAAGGACAACCAGGGTGAAGGAAACTGACTAACTGGCTTGAAAATCATGATAATGCCACTATCCCATGGCTTGTTGGCACTTTTGTTTGTTACAGTTTTCTCTTCGTTTTTCATTAGGAATGACAAAGTATTGGGCTCCATCATTTATAACAGACGCCAGAGGGGATTGATTGTTATAAATTCCTGCTTTCACTGGGACTTCCTATTCAAAAAAATTCAAAAAAAAACTCAGGAAGAATCTGGAGTCTCGAGTCTCGAGGCTAAAGTCTGGCCGAAATCTTGCGTCATTCGCTAGCAAAGCCCACACAATCGACCTAATAAGGCGAAAACCAAAACAAGATATGCCGTCCGCTTAGTGGCTAGACTTTGTTTATTCCACGCACTACATGACATCAGCTCCAAGAGCAACGGTTAAGCACTAGTTTGGTAGCTTCTCTGGGACGGGTCCACCTCCATTCAAGCGTCCTTGACTTTGGCCTTCTCCACTTGATGCGACTTGGCTGTAGGCGAAATTAATCAGATGAGGAAATAGAAACACCAAGGAGAACTCACCCGTAATCAGGGAATCTGCATCGGCAGGAGCAACGGCCACTATGGTAGGTGTAAAATCATCTTCTCCGGCGCCCTGCTGCTCCTTGTCCGCTCGTTGGAGCACCTGCTTTCTCAGTTTTCGAAGGTAGGCCGCTTTGTACTCCTCGCTGGGCTTTCCGCCTGCTCCATAGCTCACTTCCAAGACAGTCAGGGGGATCACAGTGGAGGATATAGGGACTAGATCTGGGAAAAAGCATTTTTTAATTATAATTCAATACAAAAGGTGTTCAAAATACTTACCTACTTCGTATTTCTCGCCGGGATTCAGCTTGTAGAGCATGGGGGAAGCCAAGGCAGTGGCCAGACCAACTATCAGTAAGATGACAATTATCGTCATGTTGATCATCTGAGCAGTCGGATCGTCTAGCACTAACTGGCCCGCGGATCTTTGGGTTAATATGGAGACCTCAAATCGAACAGAAATTCAAAATTTGTATTTGAAAACTCACCACGCCGATAAGTTCACCTAAAACGATATATCGATAGGCCGATACCAGGCTTTTTGCACATTTTCCAGGCGATGGCCACCTGGTGACCAGGTTCCAAAAATATCGATGACATCCCATCCACCTGGTCACACAACTTGGTAATTGGAATGTAATGGTATTTGCGTTTTTTGGCCGTGTTTTTGTTTGGTGAGGTAAATGAAAATCAGCGAAATCACCCAGGAACCGAGGCCCGAGGAACGGACGACCGAGTGACCAGCGCAGGCAACCAGGACACGCAGGAAAAGAGGATTAATCGGTAGGTCAGCAGCGCCTCGAGCAGCGATACAGCGACGACGCGACAACAAAGAGGAAACGCCAGCAGAGGAGGGGGTAAAGCATGAGCTGGAGCTGAGCTTGAAATCGAATCTAAAAGTGCAACTGCAACTGCAACTGCCACTGCGACTGCGACTGCGACCAGGAGTGCGGAGCGTGACGAGCGGAGAGGGCAACCGAGCAGAGTGGGTGGACAATCGGAGAACGTGACGAAAAGTTGGGTAATTGGATAAGCATCGAAGAAATCGACGACGAAATCGAAGAGCAACCCATGAACTTCAGGTGCCCAGGCAGTTCCTCGTCCGAGACCGAAGTCAAATCCTGCAGCCACCAACAGAAACAGCACCTCCAAGGCGAGAATACCTCCACCAGCAGAATAAAATCGGGAGCAGCAGACGACGACAAGAACGGATCCACTATGAGCACTGTGTTCATCAACTCTCGCAAGAGCCCCAATGTGCTGAAGAAGCAGGGCACCGACCAGTGGGTCAAGCTGAATGTGGGCGGCACCTACTTCCTCACCACAAAGACGACGCTCTCCCGCGACCCCAACTCCTTTCTCTCCCGTCTGATCCAGGAAGACTGCGACTTGATATCGGATCGGGTGAGTATTGTTCCTCTACACACACTAATAGCAGCACACATTAATAGCTATAGCATCGCCCCACCATCGTGCCTGCTATAATTATAGTAATAAGGCAGACCGCCCAGTACCCAGTACCCAGTACCAGGCGTGGTGACCCAATGCAGGTCATGCAGTGGCATAGCTAGCCAGCAACAAAAAAAAAATCGGTTTTCTAGGTCGCAGGTCACACAGTGGAAAGCTCTCATAAACTATTTAATGTATATATTTTCTGAAATTAAGTAAACAAATACCATTAGTTTATTTGTTTTGGTTGCTACAACGCATATTTATGAAAAATATGTTTAATTTCTTGCTACAATTATCAATTCGCTTTTAGTGGTAATTTGTTAGATAGAAACATAGATCACATGGACCCAGTAGTGACCCAGTGTACCCTACATTAAGGAAAACCCAGAGAGAGTAAGAGCGGAGACCTTGCAGCAGAGAGCCGTCGAGCTCTGCAGTTGGACAGTTGTGTGGGTGAACTAGTTTTGCAATGACACAGGGTCTGTGTTGTTCAAACTGGTGCCTGCTGACCAAAGTCCTTGAGCCTTGGCCAGGGCGGTGCTCAGTGGGTGGAGCGACGGGGTGGGTGGTCGCAAAAGGCCCAATCATAACAATAATCACATGAACATGAACGCCAAACAACAAGCAATTATATTGAAACACAGTTACCCATCGGAATTCCACAAAACCATTTGTTATGTACACCGAAATAATAAACAAGCCTAGCTCTTGTTTCTCCGCGTGTATGGCCAGTAATTTCGTTTTATATATTCCTCCCACGAACCTTAAATACTGTTGAACAATAAGCATTGCACTTTGTATTCATGTGGCAAAGCGGTGTGTTTCACTATTGATTAAATTCGTTGCTCACTGCCAGAGTAGAACATAATAGAGGGCCCGGGACCCATCCCGAATCCATTTCTATGGTCATTCTGAGTCACTAGTTAGTGACAGACCATTGCAGACTGTAATACCCTCGATTAGTGATTATTAAAGCCGCGTTTTCTACTCCCCTTTGCAGGATGAGACTGGCGCCTACTTGATAGACAGAGATCCCAAGTACTTCGCCCCTGTGCTGAACTATTTGCGGCACGGAAAGCTGGTACTGGATGGTGTCTCTGAGGAGGGAGTGCTCGAAGAAGCCGAGTTCTATAATGTGACACAATTAATAGCACTGCTGAAGGAGTGCATCAGTCACAGGGATCAGGTAACAACGTCCTTCAGCTATGTCTATATCCTAGTTTTGTTTCAAAAACAAGCTTTTCTTTAGCGACCACAGGCGGACAAGAAACGTGTGTATCGTGTGCTTCAGTGCCGGGAGCAAGAACTGACTCAGGTGAGTCCTGTTCAGACTCAGACTTACCTCTCCGATTACTTATCCCTTTTTATTACTTCTACAGATGATCTCAACGCTTTCGGATGGCTGGCGCTTCGAGCAACTGATCAGTGTGGGCATGCAGCAGTACCACAACTATGGACCCTTCGAAAACAATGAGTTCCTGTGCGTGGTATCCAAAGAGTGCGGAACGACGAACGGACGAGAGATAGAGCTGAACGACCGCGCCAAGGTCCTGCAGCAGAAGGGATCACGAATGTGAGACTATAAATTCCACTCCGCTTTGATTACGAAACTACTAGCTCTTTCCATCTCTATCTTATTCGAATTGCAGTCTTGGAATTTAAATGCGCACAATGTTCACAATGCGCACAAGGAACTCATCAAATTGACAAAACCTTTGCCGAGATCGAACTCACTTCATCTACACCAATCAAGCAAAAAAGCAAAACAACTCATCCCCAATCACAAAAAGCTAACATTAGAGAGACAACAGCAACAATAAACAGCCGCCAAGGAAGCACTACATTAGCAACAGTTACTACAACATCTTTGGCAGTTCATTACAGGATTTCAGACCAGACCACAGCCACCTACCACCTACCAATTTCAGAAGTTCAAAAGTTCAGTATCAACCAAGGAATAAGGAATCATCCCAAGCAGCCGCGTTGTTAAACAAGTTAACAAATTAAAACTGAAATTCGATTTCAATTGCGTTGTGCGCTTGCTCCTGTACTATAGACTATAGCACCGTAGAAAGCTAATTTGTGGGCTGGAGTGCATGTGTTCAACTCGAGTGGAACCAAAACTAAAACAAAATGGAACTCAAACTCTAAAAAAAAAAAAAAAAAACAAAATACTAAATACTAAAAAAAAAATAAAAATAACAGACTAAGCTAGAACCACAACCAGCCAACCGTGCTTTGTTGAGCGCCTCTGCTTTGAGCTCCGCGAGAGCACAGTTCTCAGGTCCTGACCGGATCTCTCTTGCGTACAATAAGGTAGGAATATGCACAATTTAGCGGATGTTTGTAGGGTTAGGTCTTAGTAGTTTTTATAGTGCTTACAATAACAACACCGACTATTTCGCCGCTGGGCAGTCGCGTCCTTGGTTAAGCAATTTAATTTCATAACTCTACTCTAAGTTGGAGCTGCATTTACATGTCAGACTTGGATGCTCCCCAGAACCGTAGAGCCGTAAAGACGTAGTGCCGTTTGCCGTTTAGCGGTAATATAATTCGTTCCGCGTTGTGTACGCCCCCGGCTACTACCTTTTGAGCTTTATTTAAGTGAAAAAATTCAAAATATGAATGATGAAATATGAAATATGAAACAACAAAAAGCAAAGTAAGCAAAAACAATGATATCCGCTAATGAAAAAAATGAATTACGACTGAATTTATGTGAACTTGCACTCAAAAATATGAAAACTTGTAATTTGATAGTGAAGAGAAATGTTAATTAAAAAAAAAAAAACAAATTATATATGATACAAAGAAAAGGAATTATAAGCGAAAGCCCTATCTGGCGACGTTTAATTTATATACAGACTACACTAATTTATACACAACAAAACAAAAAAAAAAGAAATCAAAGAATTATTTATAACAATTTAAAAAGTCGCCACCTACTCGAACCCATTTTGACTTATTTTACGAAATGTAAGGTGCGTGTTGATTATTTAGAGGATAACTTTAAATTATGCTAAAGTGAATTTTTGGTTCATTTAGCCCCGGTTCATGCCGTAGCCCGGATCCGGAACACAGCAATACCAGATGGCGCAACTGCTTTAAATATATACAAACGCAGTTATGGGTAAATCTATATATTCAAACGATAATCCTATTGTAAACCCCCCAATAATAATATTGTACTCACCCTTGCCTTACCCGACCCTTTTCACATATAAAGAATAAAACTCTTCACAAATTTACCCACTTTTCTGCAGATAGGTGTCTTGCGATACACCGATTCCAGCCACCTGTTATCCATTATCCACACTCACTCAAAATAATATTAAAAATAATACATAAATACATATATAAGAACAAACAAAAAGTAATAAACATGACAAAATCTGACCAAAATCTGGAAACTTTTCCAAAATTTTAAACTTTGAAATTTAAGTCATAACATAACTTATTTTAAACCATTTTACTTGTTTGATTTGTTCGCCATATTACTATAGGGGAAGGTGTGGGAAGCTTAAATGTTTAATAATATGAACTAAGTTTTTGAAATAATTTTTTAATTGTGAATTAATTAATAAACAAAGTCTTGAAGGTACAAATCCTTAAAACAGTTTCGTTCAGCAAGGAAATTTGGAATGTCCATTAAAATGAATGGAATCCTATTTATAGGTGATAGGTGCCATGAATTAAAAATTCTTTTAAATATTATCTATATGTTTTTTAAACGCATAATCACGTGGCGCCAAAGTATTTTTATCGATAGATTTGACCGATAGACAATTAAAACGATACTTGGCGTATTTGGACTAAAGACTTACGGTCACATCCAGCGTGCTTCGATCTTACCTTCTGTGTATTTTAAAAATTTTAACCGCAATTTACAAACTAGCCATGGAGGATGACCCAGTTATGAAGAAGGAGTTCGACTGGGACGCCATCGACGTGGGGGATTATCTCTTAGATCATTCTCAGAACTTTTTCGGTAAGAACTCTGCGAGCACATCGCTTTACAGTTACTTGAATAAAAGAGCGCCATTTTTCTCCACTGTGCGATTTTCGTACAGCAAATGCAAACAAGGAAAATAATGGATATGTTAACAATGTGAACCCTCTGCTGCTATGTGCCACTCCCGTGGCAAGTGGAGCTCAGGATCTACACCAAAAAATAAACGAAGAAACGGACATAAAACCGATTCCGCTCATCCAGCCAAGCTCAGACGAAGAGGAGCTCAAGGAGGAGAACAAGCCGGAATCTGATCAAGGCGAAAGTACTAGGAGGGCAGTTCCTAGCGCACCCAATATAATCCTCTCTTGGTCACCGTTCCGGAACAATCCGCAGACAGAACCAGGAGCTGGCGGGTCGGTTCCCATTCCCGCAGCCTACAAATTCAAGAACGTGTACGAGTCAAACCGGCAGCTGGCGCTGCAAAGACGCGAAGATGAGGAGCGCAAGGCCCGTGAGTTCCACAGCCGGCCCATGCCCAACTTCAAAAAGATACACAACCGCATGAGCGAGCTTCGCGTAGTCCACAAGGTGACAATGCCTGTCACGCCAGAAGTTGTGAAGCATGGACGACTGGACAGGGAGCGGCTGAGGATTCGCGAGCAGGAGGCCAACGAGCACAAGGATGCGGCCGGTCGACTACCACCCACTAGACCTGGACAATGTCAACCCAAGCCATTCCAGCTGCGCAGCGAACAGCGGGTACGCGATCGCCGTCAATTCGATGCTGCGGTGCAGGCGAATTTGGAGCAGAAGAAAAATGAGGTAAATAAATGTTAATTAATCATTTTAAAAAATAAAGCGGGTGTTTAAAGCCAGTGAACTGTTGTTTTACAACACTGAGCTGGAACAGGTTATGGGGTAAAAAGTAGGGCCTTTTCGTCATCGGTGCCTGGCCACACTGATCGAAGTTAAAACGTCGAACAAGTTTACATAGTTGAGCCATCAAGGGGAAATTGCATCCGATCAAGCCAGCCGACCAGCCGGGATACTGCGTTCCTTGGACCCCGACTAACCAATCTACATCCAGATTGTCAAATCGGAAGCAGTACGCTAATAAAGCGACAAAGCGGACCGAAGCGAGCGGAACGGTACCGATACCGAACAAGGGAAAGAGATAGGGAGAGAGCGAAAGTGACGAGAAGCGAGGCGGGGGCGCCGAGAGCCCGAGACCCCGAAACCCCGAGAGCGCAGTTTGTTTTTGTTGTTAGTGGTGTGAGTGAGTCATGACGTCGCGGACGGCGTAGAAAAAGCCAGTTAACAGTTGTACATTGCATATAGCGGACAAGCGGACCACCAGTGGCAAGGAGGAGACACCCGCAGGACACGCAACAGCTGCTACCGAGTTCCACCCATACGCACACACCCTAACAAACTATCACACACACACACACACACACACACGCAGACACACACCTGGTACGGAGGGTCACACGACACCAACACACCAACACAGGCACACGGCTGAATTTGTCGTCACAGTTGGCTACCTTTTGGATTTCAAATCCAAGTCTCCAGATTTCTGATTCCGACCGAGCACCGAAAAAACCAAAAAAAAAAACAAAAAACACAAAAAAAAAACAGTACTCGAAAACGAGAGAAGCAACAGGGAGCACCAGTGAGCACCAGGAAGCACCAAGGAGCACCAGTGAGAACCAGAAAGCACATTAACATCATGGTGGACCGTCTGGTTAACTCGGAAGCCAACAGTCGGCGCATCGCCTCCGTGGAGAACTGCTTCGGCAGCTCGGGCGTGCCGCTGGCCATGCAGGGACGCGTCCTGGTCGGCGAAGGCGTCCTGACCAAGATGTGCCGGAAGCGTCCGAAGAGCCGCCAGTTCTTCCTCTTCAACGACATCCTGGTGTACGGGAATATAGTGATTGGCAAGAAGAAGTACAACAAGCAGCACATCATGCCCCTGGAGGAGGTCTCCCTCGAGTCGATTGCCGACAACCAGCACTACAGGAACGGCTGGTACATCCGCACCACCACCAAGTCGTTCGTGGTCTATGCCGCGACCAGCACCGAAAAGCAGGAGTGGATGGCGCACATCAACAAGTGCGTGGAGGACCTGTTGCGGAAGAGCGGCAAGAAGCCGGTGGAGAACCATGCCGCCGTCTGGGTGCCGGACACCGAGGCCAGTGTCTGCATGCACTGCAAGAAGACGCAGTTCACGTTCATCCAGCGCCGCCATCACTGCCGCAACTGCGGTGCTGTCGTCTGCGCCGGCTGCTCCGCGAAGAAGTTTCTGCTGCCGCAGCAGAGCACCAAGCCGCTGCGCGTCTGCGACGCCTGCTACGACCGACTCAAGCATGTGCCAAGCTCTAGCTCTGGCGAGGATTCGGCTGCCGGGGCTGCCGCCACAGGCAACAAGCTCAACACAACCGCCGGCGATAGCTCCAACGATGAGGACTCCGACGAGGATATTGTCTCACCGGGCGGCGAATCGCATGACGAGCCCCGTTTCTATGGCGACAACAGCGTCCTCTCCTCCGCCGACGACTCCACGATAGCCACTCCCTCCTCCACGATCACGGCAACGTCAGCGATGGGACTTCCCTCTGCTGGTGAGACGGTCTCCCCGACGGCCACCCCGAATCCAGCTGCCCCCGTTGTTGGCAGCCACTGCTGAGAAGATCAAAGAAAGACCCAACCACTGGTAGATATCATCCAACTTTAATGACCATAGCCCGGGGGCTCTTTTCTCTATCTTCTCCGCTTTCAGACCATTCGATTAGTGAACCATTAACCGATTTGGCATAGTTTTAATTGCGAAAATGAACCTCCTTTCGAAGAGCGGGTTTAAATGTACTTCCTGTCAAGTCAACCCCCCCGCGTTTTTTTTTTTTTTTTGTGACTTTGACCTTGCCTTGGCGCTTTGTTTTCTTATTCTCTTAATTTTTGTTATTCTCTGATCCCAGTTCGCGCGAATTCCATTCGCTATGCTAATCTTATCAGCCCAAATGTAGCTGTGGCTATGGCTGCTGTTTCTCTATTTTCCGCTGGCAAACAAACCGCCGCCGGCGACGGGATCACCCGGAGACGATACCAAGTCCCATCTATTTGCCATCAAGGTCCGCTTATCATATGGCCTCCTGCCGGCGGCTGACTAAGCGGGGTAAGCCCGGCTGAATAACTCAGTTGCAGTTGCAGTTGCAGGGTAATGGGGATTACTGGACTTGAAAAACTTGAAATAAAGCTGATATCAGCGATGAGCCACTCATACATACTATATATAATATATAATATATAATGATGCGCTTTGAAACAATTCATTAATCTTTCTCCCTTTCTACTCTTGCAGCAAGACGAACAACGGAAACGATGCGAGCAGGAGGAGATCAAGGAAATGCGAAAAATGATGGTATTCAAGGCACGCCCCAACCCATTTAAGTAGCGCCGACCGACTAACAGAGTTATAGATGGAATTGTAATTGTCGAAACGATGTCAAGTTGCTGCTTGAATGGTTCACAACGAACGAAGACATGCCTGGCTTGGAGCTTGGACGACGCAGGACCACGGACCACGGGCAGGAGAGACAGACAACAGCTTGATATACCGATATATATATCTATATATATATATATATGTATAACTAGATTAATCGTATTAACACACTTTGTCCCTAACACTAATTTACGCGTGTACTCGTTCACACTATGTATTTCTTTTCCCCATTTACTTTCGGATCAAAATCCACTAAAATTTTTTGTTTGGCGGGAGGAGGATGGATCATAACTAAAAACCCACATAAAAACGTATTCATTAGCAATTTGCAATTGCAATTATTAACTGTTTTCTATTTGTATAAAGGAGAAAAAATAAATTTAAAGTAAATCTGTAAATTGAATTTGCAATAATACTTGTAATGTGTCTCTTTCCATTTTGGGCAGTGTATCTCAGACAGTACCGTGGCAAAGGAATCTGAATCCAAATCCGAATTCGCAGCGGCCCGCGACTTTTTGTGGCTCGAAATGCACCTAAGAAGCAAGCAAAGTACCAGGCGAACAGAAATCAGCAGGAGGTTGAACCTCTCAGATGTTCTCTCTCGTCAGCTCGCTCTCTCTTTCTCGTGGTGTTACCAGTCAGCTGCATTTGAGAGAATACCAAGAGTATACCAGCTGGTGGCTGGTCTAATGATTGCAGTATTTTTATGGGAAATTCTACCTACTGCTGATTTCTGTTCGCCTGTTACTCCGGGCGCTTCTTAGGTGCATTTTAAGCGATTTTCGGACTCCATCCGAGTGGGCCCGTTATTTTGCTTTTTTTCCCATTATTTTTGTTGTTGACTATGGTTTGAATGAAAAGAGATAGAAATATCATGCTTAGCTAATCTCTTTAGCCCTTTTGCAGGAACGTTGCAAAAAAATGGCTTTAGGAAGCGAATTAAATGCAAATAAACATGAAACCCTTTTATAAACAGTGATAGCAGCGACACAAACATCAAATCCTCGAAACTCAATACAGTTCATAATCCAATCGGCGCCACTCAACCGCCTTAACCGCCTAATAAGCAAAATAGTCGCAGATTTTGTTGAAATTAATGTTTACTTTATAACCAGATCTAATCAAAACTGGTCAAGGCATTATAGAGAATGAGAAGAGTATACACAAAAGGTACCAGGCGACTGTTGCGCGATCGCGCCTGGAGTTTTACGAAACTTCGGTTAAGTACATCGGTATTCTCGTTATTTGTTATGTCTAACATGCAAAAAATATATATTCATATAAATGTATATCAAATTCTAGACAGCCGCCGGTCCGGACTGGGCTTGGGGTGCACTCGGTAACTGGATCTGCATCTGGATCTGCTCCTGGACCCGGCGCTCCTTAGCCGCCGAGCGGCTCGCCCTGGACAGCTCCCATTCAGCTTTGTGCTTGCGCTTGGTGTGGTGGTACATGTTCGACTTGGACCGAAACTCCGTGGGGCAGAAGGCGCAGGTGTGCAGTTTCACGCCAGTGTGTGTTGCAAAGTGTTCCTGCAAGATATATCAATGAATGAGTACACATTTTCGGTGCTAATTTATAGGGATTTACCTCTAGGTAGCGCTTCATTTTGAAGCTCTTGCCGCACACATCGCAGGCGTACTTGGGTTTGCCCAGGCATCGGTGATTCAGCCCGGGCAGTTCCCCGCAGTTGGGACAAATGACGGGTATGGGCGTCTCGGATTTGAGAGCCGTCTGGATGGGTGGTGCCGTCGATCGTTTTTCTGCTTGCGCAGGCGGTGATCTAGAAATACATTTGCCATTTGATTCGAATCTATATTATAAACAACTGACTCGCCTTACCCGAAGGGATTGTTGGTGGCGTTGATGCTGGTGCTACTTGATACTCCGGCAGCTGTGGAGGTGGTCATGGCGGACAGGAGGTTCATGTGCTGCTGGAGTTGCTGTTGCTGAAGGAAGCTCGCGCACAAACGCTGCTGCAGGCTGTCCGTCTGGCTAGTAGTTCCACCACCGTTGCCTCCTCCGCCTGGGCCTGTAATGGAAGCGGCAGCAACCACAGCCGCAGCCACAGCATTGTAGTTGGCCAGAATGAGCTCGTTCTCCTTGAGGCGCTTCTGGGGCGAATCCTCGTCACCGCTGCCATCACTAGACTCTGTGGGCTGGGCTTTCTTGGGCGAGTGGGTTTTGCGACGGCTGGAACGCGTCCGAGATGCACGACTGGCTGGGGGTAGGGTCTTGGCCATGGTCAAGTTGATGGACTCGCCGGGCTCTGCCTGGATCACGGACAGCGGGAGTTGCTGAATGGAAGGTGGAGCTGTGGCGGAAGCTGTTGCGAGAATACCAGTGCTGGCAGCAGTTGGTGGTGGAACAAGAACGGAAGCCTCCTCCACAACATCCGGTTTGACCTCTGGAGGTGCGTGATTCTGTGATTTGGCCGCATCCCGTTCCTCCCGAGCTTTCAACCACTGGGCGGTGTGCTTGCTCTTGACGTGGGTGTACATGTTGGAGCGACAGCGAAAGGCCATCTCGCAGTAGGGACACGGAATGGGCCGGTCGCCGGTGTGTGTGGCAATGTGCTCCTCCAGGTAGCGACGCATCTTGAACGACTTCTCGCAGAACATGCACGGGAACTTATTCACTACCGCAGCAGCGGTGGTAACCACTGCTTTTGGTTCTGTTTTTATAAAGAATTCCACTGGGAATTCCGGCTCCAATTGGACCATCGCCTCGTCCGGCTCCTCCGACCAGTTGACGTCACAGTCGATTTCCAGGAACTGGCTACACAGTGTCGTCTGCTTCAGCTCCACCAGCTTCCAAAAGTTGTGAAAGCTCTCCAGCTGGGAGCAGCACTCGGAGCAGATGCAGGTGGAGATGGCGTCGTCGCGGGATAACTGAAGATGCAGGGAATTGTTGAATAGCTATTGGAGGATTGGTTGGCTCTGGTGGATCGGGTGGCTCGGGTGGAATACTCACGCAGAGGTACAGATGAATCGAGATCAGTTGGACCAGGTCGCTTTCCGGCATTGGCTGCCCGCTGGCACTGGCACCGTCGCCCTCGTCCTCCCCTGCCGCCTCGTTGGCACTGCCGAATAGCAGTACAGCGTCCTGCTCGTCCAGCGCGTTCAGACACAGGCGACAGATCATTTTGTAATTGGAATTCTCTTATCCTAAGTTGGGATTTGCTCCACCATCGGATATGCGAACCAGTGTGCCCAGTTGCGGTGTGCAATGTTTTGGCAGCTCATTTTGGCCAACGCCTGAACTAGAAGGTCACACTGTAAAATACATGTAAGTAAGATGTAAGTTACACATGTATAAAAGGTGTTAATAAATTGAATTTAAAATTAAAATTATATTATCGCTTAATTTAGGGTTAAATTCTAATTAAATTTAATTTATTCTAATTTCAGAAATTTTAGCAAAAACATGTTTGATTTTTCAATAATTTTATTCAATCAAGAGAAAGGAAATGAAAGTAATCCTTTAACTTAAATTGCGTATAAAAATGTTTATCAAATTAAATCTTAATTAATTTAATATTTAAAGCATTTTAATTCTTTTAATAATCCATTTTTGGTGTCTTTTTCGGGGTGGCAAAGTCTCGTTTTCAAGGTCAAGAGCAATTGCTTTTAATTTTCATTGCTGAGAAACGCATAAAAATGTTTTTTGTTTTGCTTCTTTTTATGGAAATGTGAAAAAATGCGACTTTGTGTGGGGATTTTGCTGGCTTTGTAAGTTAAAAACCACCGACTGTCAAATAGTACAGTGAAGATTGAATAAGAGAAATAACTGGAATATATCTTCTACACTTTCATTTCATTTCAAAACAAACATTATTTTTGGATGGCCTTTGGCTTACATGGCGTATGCGTAATTTCTGGGCATTCCACAATCGGAAGCCTCACTGTAAACATGTTATATGGTAATGCAATCGCTGCTAACGCAAATACAGGTTAAAATTTTTATATACATTTGATATGTTTTTTTTTTTGTTTGTTTTATTTATTTATTTTTTTTTTTGATTTTTTTTCTGTTCTGCGCTGTTTTTGCTGTTCCGTCTTTTCTCTATATTTTTTTTTTTGTTTCGTGACTGCTGCTTTTGCTTCTTTTTGTTTTTTGACAGTTTTGTTTTAATTCATGCTGTTGTAAATAGTTTAACTTGCGAAACACGTACGAAGCGATACAGTCAACCGGCGGCATAACAAGTGGAGCGCACCGTGGACTGTGGTTAGCGGATGGATGGTCGGATGGTCGGTGTGGCGTGGGCCTTGCCGAAAATTGTTTGCCAATGTCGCGGTAGAGCTGGAAACCCATATTGGACCAAGACCAAGATCGAATGCCATGCCGCCATGGCGGCCGCGTGGAAAAAGCCGAAGCCAGTTAGTTATGGCCGGAAAAACCGCAGAGCCCCCAGCACCACACTCACGCAAAAACAACAAAGTCCGCCCACGCAGGCACATACACGGGTTTTTGACCTTTTGACACAGAAAAGTCAACACATTGAAGTTGCACAACAATAAACAAAGGGCTGAGGTGACGAATTTATCAACAAAAAGATTTAAAACCCAGTTTAAAGTTATTTTTTAGCATTGATCTTGAATATATCTACTTGGGAAGTGATCCTGATGAGGAATATGTCCTGTTAAGTCTATTAGGTAAACATTTTCTTTTAGGTTCTTCAAATATTTACCAAATATTTATCATTAAAGCTGTACAAAAAAAAAAAAAGAAACGAAAAAATAATGTGCAAAAATGCATCTTACATAAAAGCAAAACTCGGATCGCACGAACTGCAAAAACTTCGCAAGTTAGCTGGGAGCTGGGAGGTGGGAACTGGGAGCTGGGCTGGGAGCCCGCCTTGCCCCTCGATCACCTTTGGCTTGATTCAGGTAATAACTTGGTTATTTGCGATGCCAGCCAAGGCAGAGCCAGCGACTGAGCCAAAAAGCCAAAAAGCCAGAAAGCCAAAGCCGAAGCCAAGACCAAGCCGGAGTTCCAATCAGTTGCAATCGCGGTTAAGTCTCGCACAGACGCGTTTCACTCCGGCCAAGTTCTAGTGAGATTTAGGATTACTTTTCTACTAAAAACAATTTTAAATATTTCAATATTCTGATTAAAAAAACCCATAAAACTTCCTTTGAAAAAAAAAACCTTTTTCAACCTTTTTTTCCCTGTGAACTCTGAGAGTTTTTGTAAACAAAATAATTACAAGAAAAACTTCAAAATAAACTTAAGATTATATAAAATATTAAGGGAAACGAATCCCTATTCTTTCGATATCCTTTTTTTTTTGACAAAATTCTATTACAAAAGATACTCAAAAGATTGAAGGATTCTTCTCCTGGCATAGAGTTTCAAGATCCCTTAATGAGAATATTAGAAATAATAGAAATTATTCAAAAGATTTCCCCCAAAAACCAAAACCAAAACAAAACCTAAAAGATATTTTTCCTTGTGCAGCAAAATGGTGCACAAAAATGAGGAGCAACTGCTGGCGGATCGGCTGGTGGAGCTGCAGGAGTGGATCAAGTCGCATCCGCAACTGCCGCAGAATATATGTGAGTGCGGCACGAGGAAGTGGGTCAACGGCCTGGGGATGCCTCCAAGCCGGTTGCACCATCTCATTGCCACCACAAACACCTCTCCATCCTTTTTGATTTCCCGACTCCCCATACTCCTCCCTTCCCTATGTAGCCGGTCTTCTGCTGCGCCGCTTTCTGCACTCAACGAGGGGCGATGTCGGCCACGCCCAGCGTCTCCTGGAACTCAATTACGGGCTAAGGAATAAACATGGCAATATCTTCCTAGATCGCGATCCCCTGGACGCCAGTTCCCAGCAGCTACTCAAAGTCGCGTAAGTACAAGGTCCACTCTAGAGTATTTCTCCTCCAAACCAGATGTCCATCTGTCCAACTTCTAATCAAAAATGGGGCATATAATATCTGGTTGGGCTTTAAGTACATTAATTTCCAGCAACATTGTGTCTTATAATTTACGATGTGATTTGGCAAGTCTGCGATTTTTGCGCTGTGCCTGCACTTAGGGTGCTTGCCACTGCACTCAGGCAACCAGGCAACCAGGCAACCAGGCAACCGGGTAACCGGTTTTGGGATTCCCAACTTTTGTATATTTATTAACCCCGATTGCCCCGCCTCTGGCTCTTCCCTTCTCGCAGAGATCTGGTGCCGTTGCCCGGACTGACCCCGGACAACAACAAGTTGCTGTTTTACCGCCTGATTGACTTTGATGCGGACAAGGCAAGTTTGGGTTTCGATTTATTGGCCAAAAACGAAGCTAAAAATCTGTTTTATAGTTCAACTTTACGGCTGGCATCAAGGTCTTCTTCATGGTGGCCGACTGCCGGTTCGCCACCGAGGACGAGGAGAAGCTGTCGGATGGAGAGATTCCCATCTTCGACATGGCCGGCTATACGTTGCGCCATCTGACCAAAACCGCTCTGGGCGCTCTGCGAGTCTACATGAAGTTTGTCCAGGAGGCTCATCCCGTCCGGCTCAAGGAGATTCACGTCCTTAACTGTCCCTCGTTTCTGGACAAGGTTCTGTACGTGGTTAAGCCGTTTATCAAGGGAGAGGTCTTCAAGCTGATACACTTTCATCTTCCCAATGCCGAGACTCCGTTCCAGCATTTTCCACGCTCCATGCTGCCGGAGGAGTACGGCGGAGAGGCCGGCAAGATGTCGGATCTGAAGCAGGAGTGGATGCAGGTGCTCAAGGAGCAAAGGTACTTGCTGGGTATTAGCTAATTTTTAATCAGATCTGTTAATGGTTATTGTATCTTATAGAGACTACCTGATGGACTCCAAAAACTGGCAACTAAACAAGGCCAAAAAAGGCGGCAACCATCGAAAGTCCAGCGTTCAGGCCGAAAGCCTTCGCACTTTGGAGATTGATTAGTTTTTGGCTATATAGATTAATATTTTATATATATATATTGTTATTGCTTTTTATATTACTTCATTTTGTATTCGCTTTAATCCCAGCTGGGCTTGGGCTTTTGTAAGTAAAGATTTTA
The DNA here is from genome assembly GCA_035047325.1 of Drosophila vallismaia. Classification (NCBI taxonomy): domain Eukaryota; kingdom Metazoa; phylum Arthropoda; class Insecta; order Diptera; family Drosophilidae; genus Drosophila; species Drosophila vallismaia. The sequence goes on along the minus strand of JAWNPU010000025.1, from coordinate 3,292,461 downwards.
TTTTAAACCCGACATGAGTATCGCTTTATGGTAGGGGACGGGATTACGTTTTTTGGTAATTAAAATTGACCGGAAGATTAAATCTGTGGAGTGGCAGGAATACAGGGTATCATATAGTCACTCCATAAAATGTAGCCTATGTAGGTTACCCCTTTTAATTGTTTCTTTAGTTTTTTTTTTAAGTAGCTCCGACAGGTGTGGTTGCAGTGCAAAAACCGGACGGAATTAAGAGCAAAACGAAATCCGACCTGAAGAGGACCCCTTGAAGTAGGTTAAAATGTGTGTATTGGCTCGTCCTCATTGCCCCAGTCTTGCCCCAGTCCCATGCCCGGATTCCGAGTCCATTATTCACAGCCAGCAATCCGTAATCCTTGTGCCTCGCTCCTACTCTGGGTGTGCCTACGCCCCGTCCCATACACAATCTGCATTTCGCAAACGCCGAATGACACTTTACACACATTGGTGCATCGAGAACGTCATCGCCAGACAGGCCATGTCCAACGTACAATTACCAATCCATTCCAAACCATTCCAACCAAACCACCAAAATCACCCAACCAAGCTACCCATCCAAGCTACCCATCCAAGCCACCCAACTGTCCGTTTATCCAATGTGCAGTAACCACATCAACATTGCGCATGGAGATTCATAAACCGTGTGCCTGACACATTAAAGTGTGTGGCCCTGCAACAAGCAAAAAAAAAAAAAAAATCATCATACTTTTGCATACATTCCGAATATTACATCATACACTCGAAGAAACGGAGAAAAAAACCGAGTTAATGGCTGAAAGATTTGCAATCGAATGACTTGACGGAAAAGGTAAACTTTTTCGAATTCTTTGGGGGATTTCGAGTTAAGATTTCTTTGTAGATCTTTTATGCAGATTTTAGATAGTTTAAAAATTAAGCAAACCCTGAATTTACAATTATCATTTAGTGATTCAGCATTAATTTTCGTTAATTAATTTCTGCATCTTTTTCTCAGACTGATGCATAAATTCATACGTCTTCTTGGTCTTTATGCCACCCATTAATGCCACTTAATGCTGCAATTCATGCATCAGATTGATGCGTGGAGTTCCATTAAGGGGACTGCAGGGTGGTTCTCAATGGTGGGTGGGTGGTTGGGTGGTTGGGTGGCTTTGGGTGGTTGGGTGGCTTTGGGTGGCTTTGGGTGGCTTTGGGTGGCCTTTTGGGTGGTTTCGATCCCAAACCAGACGTGCTGTGCATGCGATTGCATGCATGGTAATTAAATTATGTGGCAACTTTGCTTTTGTCCAGCAACCAGCAAGGGGAGTAGTGTCCGTGGAAGGTACGGTGGGTGTGGTTGGTTGCGCCCCAAAATTTTGCGCGTGGGTGGTTTTGTTTAATAAATTTAAAGACCCTTTCAGCTTATTTCTTGCTAGAAAAACACGAAGCTTGGCCACTCCTTCGAGTCCTTAATAGAACCCAATGCTAAATCCTTGGCTTAAATTGCAAAAATACCGCAATTATCTTTCTCGCTCTCACTCTCTTTCTTTCCCTTTCTGTCTAACTAAAACAAATGCCGTTTGTCGTGAGCATAAATTATATATATTTTCAATTTATGGACGACACAAAAAAAAAAACGAACACTAAAGAGAGTGAAGTTTTGCCCAAATTGATCAATTTTACATTTTTTCATACATAACAAGCGCAGTCCTTGGGGGCTCCTATGCGAGTGGGCGTGTGTGTTTGTGTAATGGTCAGAAGGGGTACGGGCGTGGGTATTGGGGGCGTGGTGACCCCATTAACATGCCTAAGCCAAAATGCTTACAATGCACTCTTCAAAAGTGTGGCCTGTTGTTGTTTTTTTTGTGCCACAGAATTTCCCACTGTCTTCTGTTTTTCTTGCTTGTGTGACTCTCTTCCTCTTGCACTTCCTTGCTGGGCTTTCTTTTGCTCATCCCCCACTAGCCGGAGGGGGAGCCGGAAAAGAGAAGAGAGCGAGAGAGTGAAAGGCGAGTGAGTTGTCCGGGTGGGGAGCTGGTGGAGCTCGAGTAGGAGGCGGTGGAGGCAACAACAACAGGAGAAAAGGCAATAAACGAAATGTGCAGTCAACAATAATCCAAGAACCGTTTTCTGTGCCACAGTGAAGTCTAACTAAAAGTGACTATCTTTTCAAAGCTTTTTAAATAATTAAATATTTTTTATGTATATATCTAAGTTTTTTTTCAGTTAAGTTTAGGTTTTTTATCCTTTAAACGGAAATGGCTAGTTACTACTGTATTTCCGCGTGTGTGTGAGGTTCACCATGTTGTTGTTGTTGTTGTATGCTCGTTGTCGTCGCAACACCCTCACACAATTACATAATCGATGTGAGTACTTATATTCGTATCCATAGCTGTAGTTGTAGCTGTAGCTTTAGTTTTGACTGTAGTAGTAGTGACAATAGTCGTAGCTGTAGTTGTAGTTGTAGTAGTTGAGCCACTCAGTTGAGTGACTGATAAGTTCAGTTGGAGTTCGCTTGGCGCCGAGAACGGTTTAATTTGAGCGCGTCCCATCGAGTTTTTCCTCATCTACGGGTAACTTTCGTATAGTTAAGCGGGAAATTTCTAATTCTAAAAAAAAGGAACTCAAAATATCTTCCCATTTTCGTATGGTACTATTTTTTTTGAGTGTTTCGAAATGCATTTTCAGCAAAGTCTCAAAAAGTATGCTATGAATTTTTAGCAACAGTCTGTTACTCGTGCGAAAATCCTTCCCGATTATCCTTGTAGGTGTGTGTTGATTTTGGACTCGCTGCTCAATTATGTAAGGTGGTATTTATGGGCGCAAAGCCTGTTACTAAGCGACTGCCACAGGAATCAGAGGGGGGTTTAAGGTTCTAGGATTTCCAGAACTAAATTAGAGAAGGCCCTAACCAAGGGCTTTGCTAATGAAAAAGTTTCAATTTTATTTCAGAACCTGCACTATTGATCGACCAACTTAATACCCCAATAACGATTAACTAACTAACGACCTTTGGGCCATAACCCTAATGCCATTGGCAGTACCTTACCTCCTCCTCTCCCCGTGCATGTGTGCCACTATTTAACACCTGGAAACTATCGCCAATCAGCACGCCTTCATCCACTTACACCCACTACACCCGGAAAACAGAAACAGAACCCGCCAACGCCAAAAGAAGAACCCCAAATGGGGAGTGGAACTACCCCCCTCCCGATGGAAAAAAATGAGACCCCTATTAGTCATGACCCTTCAGCGTCCCTCTCTGCTAGCATGGCTAGCATGCTTTCTCCTGGCTCGGCTACTTTCTCCAACCGGTCGTTGGCTATTTTAGGCTAATTCCTTGCCTTCTTCTCTACCGTTCTTTGGCATTATTTCCATTCAGAGGTTCTGCGATTCAAAAAGTCATTTTCCTGCCACTGACTAGACTAGAATAGATTGATGCAATGCTTGCAAAGTAATCGCATTTGTACACTGCCAGAAAAGGGGATGGTGAATACAAATCGTTTGAGGTATTCTGATTTAGAATCGGTTGGATAATGGCTAAGATATAGCCTGCAGAGTGGTTCATATTTGGAAACCCCTACGATTTCTACGATTTTTCAAGGGGTTCCATCGGGAAAAATTCGAAAAAAATGGATCCGAAAATTTGTTCCAAGATTTGAATGCAGATCGATGGAGAATTGTTTCAAGATTCAGAATCTATACTTTGTTCAAAAATCGAATGAAAACTGCCAAAGATATAGCCTTCGAAAGCGGCAAAAAGTGATTTTTCTCGATTTTCACATTTTTCAAGGGGATCCATCAGAAAAATTTGAAAAAAATCGAAAAAATATTTTGTGCCAGGATTTTGATGCAGATTTATAGGGAATTGAATAAGGATTCCAAATCTATACTTTGTTCAAAAATCGGAAAGCGGCGAAAAGTAAAAATTTCTCGATTTTCACATTTTTCAGGGGATCCATCAGAAATATTTGAAAAAAAATCGAAAAAATATTTTGTGCCGGGATTTTAATGCAGATTTATAGGGAATTGATCCTAGATTCCAAATCTATACTTTGTTCAAGAATCGGATGAAAACTGCCAAAGATATAGCCTTCGAAAGGGGCGAAAAGTGATTTTTCTCGATTTTCAGATTTTTCAAGGGGTTCCATCAGAAAAAATTGAAAAAAATCGATCGAAAAATGTATTCCAAGATTTAAATGCAGATTTATAGGAAATGAATCCACAAATCGTTTGAGATATTCCGCTCAAGAATCGGAGGATTATTGGACAAGATATAGCCTACGGAGTTAATCAAAGACGATTTTTTTCAGTGTCCTTTGTTGGGCAATTTATGAGGTCAATGAAATGTCTTTTTGCCGCCCGCTAAGCGGCCTCCGCCCCCCTCCCAGTGGGTAGCTCTGGCGGCGACGACAGCGGCGACGTCTCCCAGCGCCACCGCTCCCCAGCCCGCCCTCCGCCTTATCCTGCCACCCTCTTTAATGGCTTGAGACACTACCAGTGTCCTTAGGGGAGGGGGAAAGGCAATGTATAAAAATTTATGAGTTTTTTTTTTTTTTTTTGGCAAGGCCTAGGCTTTTGGCCGCCAGGAGACATTGCCATTTTGAATCGGAAACTTGGCAAGAAAAAAAAGGACAAACTCGGATTTAAGAAATGCGATTTCTCTGAAGGAAGCAGGTGAATCAGAATAATAAATAAATAAATAAATAAATAATATTATGAATGCTTGTTATTAAGGCTCGTTGTGACAGGACCAAGAGCTGGCTTTAAGACTGCCAAAAACATATCCTGAATATCGATTTTTGATGCCTGCGACAGTTTTCATTTCGTCCTGATAGTTGCAGGATAAAAATATTATTTTTAGTCGTTGCTCGCTTATCGTTTTAAAATTAAACTCTGGGATTCGTAAAAGGTCAAACGATGGGTGGCTGGGTGCTTGGATTCCATCAAGGTGAACGGGAAAAAGGCTCGAAGGACGAACTTTCTAATAAAACGGCGATTGGGCGCCATCAAACAGAGCGAAAACCAATAAAAAAAATCTCAGAAAAAAAGGATGTGGAGCGAAAAACAATTTAATAATGAAAAAGGATTTTCTGTTTGATTTCAATCGAGATTCGAGTTAAATTTTGAGAGCTTGTTAGGTATCCTTCGTAGAAACTTTCAAAGCCGTTGCCATTTCGAAGGACTGCCCCGCGAAAACGTTGCCAAAGGACACACCGAAACGAAAAGTTAAACAAGTTGAAACAATGATACCATTACGTAATTAGGAAGTGAAAGTTTAAGTCAATTATTTAACAAGCATGAAAGTTCCTAATTGAAGCTCCTGAAAGAGTTTAGACTCCGGGTTTGGTTTTTGGCCAAAAACTTTGCTGAATTTTCATGAAAATTCCAAGGCCTCTGTGCTTGTTAGTTTTCAATCAATATTTGAAAAAAAAACATCCCTACAGGACTTCAACTGCATATTTTATAAAATAGTTTCTTCTTCTAATAAAAAAAAAAGGTTCAAGGTTGTAAAGAAAAGATTATTGTCCGAAATCAAAGGATTATGGAAACATATTTTTGTGGCTCGAAAGAAAAGGGTTTTCTCTCCGATGTCCTGCGTGCGAATTCCTGAGTGCGTGTCAAGGATTTGCTGATTTTTTCTTCTTGTTTTTTGCTTACCTAAGTGTTAAGTAGAAGCTTAAATTTTAAAGCTGGCCAAAAAAAAAACAAAGCTAAAAAAAACACATCATCCCAATGGGATAGCTCTTAGTCATGGCGTACAGTTTGTGCAGAGATTTCCTTTTTTTGATGAAGTCATAAAAGGCTGCCCCATGATGAGGTAATGATTTTGTTCCCCGATATATATAGTACCATACATACCATAATATATATATATATATATATATATATATATTGTTGCATCTGGCACGACGTCATAAGAATGACACAATTCGGATGATGAATTGTTTGTACTCGAAAGATTAATATTTGTTTGCCAAATTGGCTTTATAGGCCATAAAAATACATGTACAATTATAGGGAAAGGACATGGGGAAGTCCTTTTACGCGGCATGCATGACTCTTGTTCAACCCCAGGAGTATCGGGTATTGTGTAGTCTCTCTTTTTTTAAAATCAATATAATTGAAGATAATTTGCCAGCAGTTATGGTTGACAGGAATCCTTTTTTATTGAATCCAAACCGTACCAGAAATTATGCCAGGAATAAAATTGAGCCAATGGCCTTTTTTGATATTTTTACTCAATCACTTTTTATACACCAGCTTCTCTTCTCTTCCCTTCTCTTTCTACATATATCCTTGTGCCCCATTAAAGGAACTTTGAGGCCATGCGGCTGAGAGCGGCGAGGGCCTGAAAAGAGGTAAACGGCTTCGGAATGGATGCTCGTCGGCAGAAAAGACTTGGCCAAGCGCCAATTGCATCGTTCGAAAAGTCATTCGAGGACAATGCCACGACAAATGCTCAGCAACAGCAACAGCTTCACCATCACCATGGCAATCCTCCAACAGCACCAGCAGCAGGACCAGCACCAGGACCAGGACCAGCACCAGCACCAGCAGCGGCAGCGGTGAGTGTCCTTTAGCCTATATACCACATGCCTTGCCTTGCCACAATATTTTAGTGCCCGCCAGCGGGGTGTTGGTCCTTAATAAGGCTTTCCTTTATAAAGTGCATCTCTAGGAGTACAAGATGCTAGTTTTTAGCTTAATAGAATGAGATTATTTTCAAGTTGAAACATTTTAATCAAAGTCTTGAAGTTGTGATCAAAAATTAATCATACGCCCCGTTGCCAGCAGAACTTTTTCTGGCTTTAATTTAATATTTATGCTGTCTTTGCAGGACTTCTCAGGACTATTTAGGTCTAAACTAAGTATCTCAAGTTTTCATGAAGAAAATATTACTCATACGCAACGTTGACAAGCCAAAATTTTCCTTTTTTTTTACAATAAATATTCTGTTGTCATTAGTTTCTTTAATAATTGTTAAAAAAAAATCTACAGAATCCTTTATAAAGTCAGGACGAATATAAGTATCTCAAGAACTACATTACTCATACGCCCCGTTGCCATGTTGAAATTCTTCTCACAGAGCAAGGATTCTACAAACTTTAGTCAGGATAACAGAATTGTTGTTTTTAAACCGAATGCAGGGCATAAATTAATTAACCAAAACAAGGAGTCAACTAAAGCTTGTCCAAAGCTTTCCAAACTCAAAATATGAATTTCTCTGTGTGCGGGTGTGTGTGTGTGTGCGTGGGGGGGGGCAGGCGAGGGCGGGGAGTGGAAAAATCCTGTAAGGGGAATGGGAATGGAAGATGTATGCCGCAATCATGCAAAAGGCCACTTAAAAGGCAAGCTGCCCAAACGCTTTCGGCTAATAAACAAAATGAACCTTAAACGTCGAAGAACAACAACACAAAAGGACAGCAAGGACCAACAAGGACTAAGCTGAAATTGGTAGCAATATTTGGGACACGCGCCGCAGGATCAGTGACTGAAAAACGGTCGAATTTTTGGCGTGTGTTTTACAAATATATTTGGCACGCATCCTTTGCACCAAATGCCCCCCTTGTCCCCTTGTCCGCTTGTCCGCTTGTCCACTGCCCCCTTTCCCCCCAAAAATAATGTCATTTGTACAGACATTAAATGGGTGTAAAAGAGATGGCTAAACCGGTGAAAATCCAAGAGAGACAGAGCCAGAGTGTAAGGGAGAGAGAAAGGCAGAGAAAGAGCAAGTACCCAAAAATGAAACATTCCGCCGGGCCAAGGTAAAGGGATGGAGGTGGGGAAAACACTCAAGGGCAGAATAATAGAAACCCAGTCGAGATTTTATTAGGAAATTCCGTTCAATGTAAAAGAAAACATTGATTTTATAATAAATTTAGGTTTCCCAGATGAGATTTTCCCATTCCGGAGATTGCATTTAGTTTCCCTCGAGTATTTCCTTCCCCCCGTTGGAGTCGCACCCACACACATACACACACACACTTAAATATTTAGCACATATCAAGTTGACTCTTGAAGCTTCACAGGCCACAGCTGAGTCCAAGCAAAGCAGAGCTTTCCAGCCTACCCCATGCTACCTCCTCGCCCCATTAAGTACAGACCGTACAGACCGTACAGAACCGTACAGAACCGTAATCGTGGCTGAGCTTTTATCGTTCGCAAAGCTTTCGTCGCTGCCTGAAGGAATGACAGTCCAATAACTGTGGCATACATTTCAGGGCTTTTGCTGCCCGTAGTACGACGCTGGCGCTGCGTGCGTGCAGTCTAACAGTAAACAGTGCGGAGCGTGTTTGGGGAGCCAGGAAAAAAGAGAGAGCGTGTGTCGGTCGTGAAGTCTATATACGAGTGTGTGTGTGTATGTTTGTGTACGGGGGGCATGCAATAGCCGATGACTGAGTGAAAAGTTAAAGTCGAAAAAAAAACGAATATAGTCAAAAGTAGATTTCATAATACTCGTATTTTTTTTTTAACGTGCCTCTAGTGTGGAAAATGTTTCAAAATTAATCGAGCAAAAACAATAGCGGCAAGCACACACACACACACAAGTAACTTTTTTGGGCTAGCGGTGAGTTTACACGGTGATGTATGTGTGTGCGTGAGTACTAAATAGAAAGCACGCGGCTCTTTCGGGTCCCGGCCCAGTTACTATCCTCGTCCTTCCCTGCTTACGCTCGCTCTCTTGCTGTATGTCTTTGTCCCGTTAGCTGGTACCTCCCCGTTTTTCCTCTGCTTTTTATTTAAATTTTAATTAATCTAATCACACATTATGTGACTGCTTTGCCTTGACTCTCTTCCCATTCAAGCAAAGCCTCTGCTCTCTCTCTTGGTTGTTCTCTTGCCTACTTTCTCCCGTCTCCCGTCTCCCATCACCCTTCTTCCTTATCCCGTGTCCCGTGTCCCGTGTCGCTCCCCAGCACGTTGCCTTACTCTCCACACTCTCCACTCTCAAATTCGTATGCCTAGAATTATGCTATGATTTTTCCCAAAACACTTGCCTTCTTACGTTCCGTTCTGTCCAAACAAAACGAAGAAAAGAATCGTTATTCTTCTTTCTGTACACCACAAAAACAAAGACCAAAGGACCTAGCGGGGGAGACTTGGAGCGTGGGGCATGTGGCATGAGGCATGGGGCATGGGGCATGGGGCATGGGAGGAGTTTCAAGGGGCGCACAGCAGGCGCTGCATAGATGCAAACGTCAACTTTAAATTAATTTGTCTCCCCAAGGAGCCCCCACAGAGCCAATAAAAGTTCCTCATCTCCCCCAAAAAATTACCAAAAAAAAATCCTCGAAAATTCCCTAAAAATTAGAAATATTATTAAAAGCAAAGTAATTTGTAAATTAATATGAATTTTTTCTTTGTGTACCCCAAATTTTTATCGACACTTTATTCAATTCCTCCCTCCTGTGGCAGGGTTTTTCCTGCAACATCATCCTCGTCCTGGCTTAAAAGTCTAAAGTTTTCCCAAAAAATTACTAAGATTTTGGTTATTAAAAAAATCTTTAAAGAACTTTAAGATCATTGAAGGACTTTCTTGTTATCAAAAAGGACATTCCCACGAAGTAAAAAGATAAAAATTTTCGCAAGATAATAAAGCTTTTAAGGAATTATAACAATAAGTTTCATATCTCAGTGTCCTGTGCTCCTTTTGTCTGTCTGCTTTAAGAATTCCCCAGCAATGGAAATTCAATCAAAAGAGTCGAATAAAAAGTCGGACAAGGCCACCGAAAAAGAAAATCATCGTTTTATTGAAAAGAAAATAAAAGAAAAGTCACAAACACGCAGACGACACACACACATGAGTTTGGAGGAAAATCCACTGAGAAATCGAGGCTAAAAAACAGCACGTCAAAGCGTTTGATTTCAATTTGTGAAATGCAGCCCGTGGGGAGGGAGGGATATGTGCAACAGCAGGTGGCACGATGGCATGGGGCATGGGGCATGGGGCAATTGAATTAAGCTTATGTGGGTTTTAATTAGAACACAGGGGATTATTGAATATGTCATTAGGTCTGGCCAGGAGCTTAGGGATTTTTCAATATAGAGAACAATGTCCAAGAGGGGGTGGGGGAGGTAATCCTTAATCCTTGCTATCTCATAGAATCTTGAATATTTTTCTGTATTTTAAAGATCATGGAACCGAGCGTGGGAAAAGCGACAACAACGAGACCGACCACGGATATGGCCAACCGGAATAAAAGCATTCCAAGTAGCACAGCTGCACCGGCAACTGCAACCGCATCCACCTCCTCCTCCTCGTCGTCGTCCATGTCCATGTCCTCGGCCACCTGTTCCGCGACCATAGTCCAGGCTAAGCAGCGTCCGCCTCCCCTGAAAACGGCGACAACGACGGTGACCACCACTCTGGTGTCCAGCAGCGAGGGAGGTCAGCCCCTGCCATCCAGTGGTGGGGCAGGGTCAGGTGGCACATACCGCGGCACAGCCACCCTGACCACACCCTCAACGCCCAGGATCGAGCTAAGCCGTGCCTCCAGTTCCTCCCATCACGAGGAGGACAGCCGCGAGAGTAGTCCCGAGAATGTCTTCGAGCAGGTGAGTCCATCTCAAAGGATAATAGTAAGTTATAACGGGTTTATATATATACTAGATATATATCTCCTCTTGATGAGTATTTTTTTTAAATAAATCTAAATAAATTTTGATTAATCCCACAACTACTGGTTGGGATTTTTCGTCACAAAAAGTGTTTCTAAGAGTGAAAAGTTGCTAATAATTTATTGCTTTGCTTTGGATATCCATTGATTCATCGAAACATAGATCTATCGGAACATTGATTCATCGGAACATTCATCCATCGGAACATTGATCGGTTGGAACATTGCTCCATTCATACATTGATCCATCGGAACATCGATACATTGATCCATCGGAACATTGTTCCATTTCTACATTGTTCCATTGCTTCATTGATTTATCGAAACATCGATACATTGTTGCATTGCTTCATTGATCCATGGGAACATTGATTCATCGGAACATTGATCCATCGGAACATTGATTTATCGGAACATCGATACATTGTTCCATTGCTTCATTGATCCATCGGAACATTGATTCATCGGAACATTGATCCATTAATTCATCGATAAATTGTTCCATTGCTACATTGTTCCATTGCCTCATTGTTCTATCGGAACATTCATCCATTAACACATCAATCCATTGATCCATCGGAACACTGATCGATCCACTTTAGACACTTCATTTGATTATCTTGAAACATTTATCGATACATAAACGTATCTACATTTGTGTACATTTGTCTCTTTCTCTGTTTGCAACACTCTGTGATGCGCTCGCTCGCTCGCTACACCCCTTGCACACACACTTGTCCTGCGAACACGCCCTCTGCGCCCTCTCTGCGACTCTTAACACACTTCCAACTCCCATCCCTTTCCCATCCTGTACCCTCCTCGATCCTGCACACAAAATTGGCTGGTTATTTGTTGATTTCGATTCCGTTTCCGAATATTTTTGCCCCCGAAAATCCTTGCATGCTTTGCACCCCGCCCCATTTCCATACCCTATCCACGCCCCCTTCAAAAATCCCCACGGAAATCAATCAAAAATACGATAAAAAAAAAACGATAAAAAACGATAAAAAAAAACTATCGCTCTCGATGTGTGTGTGTACTGGCTGGTTTATGTGGTTGAACTAATGCTATGAAGGTCGGCACTGGCACCCTACAGGAAACAATCGGTCTTGGCTTTCGGGAGGAGGGCGCCCTCGAGCTGCGCAGCTCCACGGAGGAGCTTTACTTTATGGATGCGGATCAGAAGAAGGAGGAGCAGGAACGCATCCAGCAGCAGCAACAGCAGGTGAGCCGAGGATCGCTTTGGGGCTTAGATTGATAATTTATTGATACCCGGTACTTGATTCGAACTTTGGGAGTTATAGTCTTTTGAATCTATTGTCCAATTAAATAAATACTTAGGATCCAATACCTGGTACTTCTTTCTTACTTTGGGAGCCATAGTCTTGGGGAGGAAGAAGTCTAGATGGACAAAAATATTCATACCCGGCACTGAAACCAGCTTTCCTTGAATATCCCATAAGGTCAGTGCCATAGAAAGTATCTTTTTGGGGTTTATATTGCCAGAAAATGGCAGTCCAATACCCGGTACTTAATTCTTACTTTGAAAACTGTATTCCTTGGAAAACCAGAACTCTAAACGTACAAAAGTATCTACAGCCGGCACTGAAACCATCTTCCCTTGAGTATCTCATAAAATCAGTGCTTTAAAAAGTATTTTTTTCAGGTTTTATATACCTTTGGAAGCCTTTTATCCTTGCTTTGAGAGCCATAGTCTTTGGGAGAAAGAGGTCTAGACGGAAAAACTATCCATACCCGGCACTCTTCTCATAAAAGAAGAGCTATAAAAAGTATCTTTTGACTGATTTCTATACCTTTTGAAGCCTTTTATCCTTCTGATAGTTAGAAACCAGTTAACAAATCTATTTATTCAACGAGAAAGTAACCCAAATACAATTTTATTCGAATATAGAAGCCAATATTGAAGCCAGGGACGTCGTGGCATGACGTTGATGGAATCAAAGGGAACGACAAAAAATGCAATAAGGGGGAGACAGTAACCGCATCACAAGTTCAATTAATAATGCAAAATTGCATTCAAGTGGCTGGGAAGTGAAACAGCAGCGGAAGCGCGGTGGATGGGCGGTGGAACGACGAACGGAAAACGGAAATAAGTAAAAAGGATGTGGATGGGGACAGGATGTGCTTGGCAAGGAGCACAGATAGAGAGTCAAACGGGGGCGATGGGAGGTGTCAAGGGCAAACTCGGTTGGGGGGGTTGGATGGACGAGCACTGAATGACAGCTGACAAGTGTGCAAAAAGCCACCAACCCATCAACCCACCAACCACCCACCCAGCAACCACCCTGCAACCATATTTGCCCCACCGATTCGAAATTGTTTGGGGCAAGTTTGGTGGGAAAAGTTTTGAGCGAATCATTTACCTTCGGCCAGTTTCCCTTCAAGAGCTGCCAAGGACGAAACTTATCAATCGAAGGAGAACCCATTTTTCGGGAGGCAAGGTGGCAAGGTGGCAAGGTGGCAAGTCTCGAGTTAATTGCGAGGAGCTCCAATTAATTATTGCAACACGTGACACAGTGTGGCAAGTAAGGATTCTTAAATATTTTTGAATGATTTCAAGTCCAGTTCTATTTCTAATTAAATATCTTTCCAATTCCATTCGGATTCCATGCCCCATCTCTATGCCCCATGACTATGCCCCATCACTATGCCCCCCCCCTCAAGTCTTTGTGCCCCGAAAATTGGTTTGCTTGGCAGTTGATTGGCAGTCGCGGGTTGCGGGTCCGGAATGGAATGCCATGATTCTGCCTCTGGACAATGGCCAGTTCCCATTGGGAGGAAAAAAATAGAGCCCCAATGGTCAGGGATTAGGCTATCTTACCATACCTTTCCTAGCGAGTCCTTCGAATGCTTTGATTATTCATTTTAGATTTTTGTTTTTTTTTTCCATTTCGAATCCTTTGAAAATCCTTTCAAACGTTGCTTTCCATCCCCTTTCCCAGGCCAAGCGCTCCTCGCCGCACATCTTCAAGTTCGATGACCACCAGAGCTACCTGCAGCAGCACCAGCGCAAGGACTCGGCCAGCTCGGAGGTGGCTGCCCTGCTCTGCATCTCGGGACGCACCAGTCGGATCTCCAGTGTGGGCAGTCAGGGATCGGCAGTGAGTCGCTTGTCGGCGGTCTCTGGGGTATCCCGCTCGCCCTCGCCTCATCGCATGCTCCTGGAGACGTCCTTCTGCGGTCCCAAGCCCGTGGAACTTGCCGGCGGAGGCGGAGGAGCTGCAGCCAGTGGGGGAAACTCGACCGTCAAGGCCACCGCTACGGCCCAGAGTCAGGGAGATTTTATCCCGGGAGCTGGTACAGTGGCGGCCAATGCGGCTCTGCTGGAGCAGCTGCTGCTGGCGAGGAAGCACGATCCCACGCAGGCGGTCCTGGCCGAGGGCATCAAGGTCCTGCCCCCCGCCCAGCTGCACAGCTCCGCCCCCAGCTCCTCCACCTCGCGTCGCAGCCGGCAAGCCCACACCCTGGCCAACGGGGAGCGGGAGTCAAAGTCCGGCGGCAAGATCTCGATCGGCGCCCAACGGAGGAGCACCAAGAGTCCCGGACAGATGGTCGTGGGCAAGACCGCCAGCGGCACGGAGTACATCCGGATCAATCTTCGGCCGGATCACATGTACCACGACAAGGGAATCGCTTCCAATGAACGGGTGGTGGAGGCGCCCAACCAACTGGCTCCGGTTTACTCCAAGCCGGCCTCCTTGAGCTTACAGCGGGAGGGAGGAGCAACTGGCGGAGCAGCTGGCGGAGGAGCTAGTGGACTAGGTGGCTCCGTCATCGAGGAGATGCATCTCACACCCACGGCGAGTCCCAAGCCGGGTCGACGCCTCACCAGTCGCTCCCCCTCACCGGCAACCTGTCCCGGCGGAGGGGGTTCCGTGTCCCGCAAGAGCTCCTTCAGCTCCCTGTTCCGCCTGGGCAAGGACTCCCCGGACTCGCCACGCGAATCGGCTCGCTCCCGAAGCAAAAGCAAAGACCGACCCTCGACGGCGTCGGGTGGACTAGGCGGAGGCAGTGGCGGAGCAGGCGGTGGCTCCCAGAACGTCACGCCCAGCAAGCAGAAATCCGTGCTGGCCATCTTCAAGCCCGGCAAGCGAGGCAGCCAGAGCAGCAAGAGCTCCTCCCCGGTGGAAGCGAGCGTCGAACCCATTCCGCCACCACCTCCTCCCGTGCCTGGCTCTTCCGGGAGCAGGCCACCCTCCCGCCCGGGATCCAGACTCCGTTACTATGATGAGCCCGTGGAGGGATACATTCACATTCCGCTGCACACGCCGCCGGAGGAGCGAGAGGCCCGCACCCTGCTGCAGGGCATCCAGCAGCTGGCCAGCGCCGCCCAGGCCTCCGTCGATCCCTCGCCCCTGCCCGCCCACCGCGTCCTGCCCTCCTCCTCCGCCGGCGCCGGCGCCACCGCCCCGCCGGGCACCCACATCACGGCCAGCCAGCTGGCAGCCGCCGCCGCCGCTCTCAAGCCGGTGGCCCACAAGAAGGTGGCTCAGCGCCCGGATCTGGACGCCATACAGTCGATGCCCAGCCAGGACGAGCCTCCCATGCCGCCGTCTCAGGACCAGGCGGCACCTGGAACCAACTGGAGCCTCGAGGTGCAGCGCCACAGCTCCCAGGACTCGCAGGAGACCACGGCCGACTCCGTGGGCTCGGTGGTCAGTGCCCGGGCGGCCAATCTCGCCCAGCAGCGCGAACAGCAGGCCGAAATCCAACGCCTCCCCTCGGTGGAGTCCACCCAGAGTGCCTGCGAGCCGAGGCTGGTCCACACGGTGGCCACCGTGAATGCCCCGCATCCGGATGTGGAGACGGCGGCGGCCAAGGAACGACGCCGCTTGCTGTTCGCCACTCGGCTGGGATCCGGCAGCCAGGAGCAGCTCTTCTCCACCCAGTTCAGCATCTCGAAGACGGAGAGCCAGTCCAGCCAGCTGTCCGAGCAGGTGGAGCAGCATTCCAGCACCTCAGAGGCCACGGTCGGAGGATCAGCTCCGGGTCCAGCAGCTGACGGCCTGCAGCGCCAGGGCACCGTGATCCGCAGGATTGATCCCTCGATTCCACCACCGCCGCCTCCCCGTGGCGTGTGCTCCTCCTCCGAGGACGAGCCCGATGCGGTGGCCAAGACGACGGCCTTGCGGGACAGCGTGGTGATGCGATCCAAGCACAAGCCGCGTTCCGGGGATTCCGGGGATGAAGCTGCTCCCGTTCCGGACCAGCGCCACTCGCGGTATCTCGAGAACTTCAATGTGCGCCTCAAGCTGCAGGACAATCTGCCCGCGGAGACGGATCAGGCCACCATCTCCATTCCCAGGAAGCCCAAGCGCCAGAGCATCACGGAATCCAGACGTAAGTCATAGAAATCCTTGCCCTTCATCTGAAGGATTCATCCAAAGCTCTGTCCAACTTTTCAGGTGAAACCAGTCAGAGTTCGGGCGGTGCCACGCCCACCACGCCCATTCCCATGCCCGTCACCGCCCAGCCGCTGCCTCCATCCACTTCCAAGGCCACCACTTCCACCACACCAACCACAACAACAGGTGCGGCCACGCCCACAGCTGCAACGCCCAACGCCCCACTGCCAGCCTCCTCCTCCTACGCCATGACATCCTCCCCCGGCCTGTCCTCCCCGACGGCGGAGCGCCGCCACTCCCACTCCCACTCCACCGACGACCACGAAGCGGTGGAGTCCTCGGAGAGCGAGCGGGACTCGGACATGGCGGGCAGCTCCTCGGTGACCACGGCGGTGCCGGCGGGAGACGAGGCAGCCAAGCGCCACCACCACCACTTCCCCCGCAACGTGTGCGTGATCGAGGAGCACGAGAGCACCGGCCTGGTGTCGCAGGAGTCCTTCGACGACGAGCTGCCCTACATCCCGACCACCCTGCCCGAAGAGCGGGCCCAGGGCGTGCCCCTAATCCCGATGCGGGAACGCGCCAACATGGAACTCAAGACGTGCCCGGTGGACAGGCCGCGATCCACGACTCCACTGAATCCTTCGCACATCGAGGAGTACTGCACGGGCATCGTGGTGCCGCAGGAGAACGCCGGTTTCCTGTCCAGCATCGACGCTACTGGTGCCGCTACAGGGGCTGCCGCTGGAGCTTCAGCTTCCGGAGGAGGAGGAGGAGGAGTCGTAAGTGGATCTGCCGGCGGTGCACCTGTTCGCGGGGAGAAGCTACGCATCAGCCTGCCCCGCAAGGAGTCCGCCGGCAAGGAGCGCATCCAGAGCTCCAAGTCGCCCCGCCGCATCTCCAACGCCAGCGGCAAGTCCTGGTTTGAGTTCGCGGAAGAGGGCCTGCGGGCCAACAACAATTTGGAGCGCAAGGACTCCTCCAAGCAGCTCCTCCCGGTGGTGACGCCTCCGCCCCAGACGCCCGCCACTCTGGAGGAGCCCAAGCCCAAGGCCTCTACCCAGCGGAAGCTCTCCGGGCACTGGATCGACTTTGAGAACATTCCGGAGAAGCGAAAGCCCGCCAAGAGGATTACGGCGCTCCCCAAGGAGTCGCTGGCGGGTGGTGGTGCCTCTGGAGGCGGCGCAGTGACCACCACTAGCTCCTCCTCCGTGTGTGGGAGCGGCCATCGCACCGGGTCCGGTCACCATCACCATCACCATCACCAGCAATCGAAGATGGGCGCGGATGGGGGCGAGAAGCTGCACTACAACTATGTCAAGCCGGAGGACTGCCAGTGCGAGTGCCACGAGGCGGAGCGGGACGAATCCTCGACAGGAACTGCAGGGGCAGGAGACACTAGTACTGGGACTGGAACTGGGACAGGAACGGGCAGCGAATCCTTGCCCTCGGGGGAAGCTGGCGAAGATATGTTGCCGCTTCTCGAACCCGAGACTTCGGCGGAGGGCAGGTGGGTCAAGGATCCTTCTATAGATTCTTCCTTGTACTATATATATTTCTCTTCCCCAACAGGATATATGCGGAGGAGACTCATTCCCTTCTAGGTCACGGTGTCAAAGGAGGTGCTAGTTCAAGGGTAAGATTCAGGACTACAGATCCTCCTCGAAATAATCTCGAATATGTATCCCCTGGACAGAATCAAATGGGAGACTTCAGTCGGCGGGATAATGGATCGAGTTCTCGGAGTCGCAAGTTTCCCGACCGGAAGTAAGCGGATCAGGCAGGGTAGCTTTTACTGGTAAATCATCTCTACGTAAGTCGAGTCGAAACTAAACTATATGGCCCGATCTATAGCCCGGGTCTATATCCTTAATGTACCTCAAGCAGAGCGGTTGTTAAAATCCGAAGAAGTGTATCCTTTCGACTCCTAAAAACCAAACAAAAACCAAAGCCCCAAAACCAAACCCAAACCCAAAACATATTGATTACAAAAACAATACGATACTCGGTACTACATAGAGCTCATCATGTATATGAATAGGATAATGTTTTTTTTATATAAATATATATATTATATATATCTAAATGGTAATTTAGCAAAATCGAAATAAACAAACACACTCTACAGGATACATAAATAGCAATCCAGATAGGTCGGTCTTTTTTCGCTAATTCGCTAATATATATATTATATTATATTATATAATATTATGTGATCTCTAAAACAATGTTGTATGGATCGATCGGAGGGGATTCTATAGCTTTAAGTCGGTGTTTTTGTGTGTAGTTTGTTAACTCGCTCAGACAAATCCAGAACCCATAGACTTACCGGGCACTATCTCTCTCTCCGATTAAACCCCCAAACCCCCGTACTATATAATATTCGAAATCGGACAAATACAGAACGATCTACAAACGAGTTGTATTCGTTTTCGTTTCTTCTGGCTGGTTAGCCGATCCACACACTATATATATATATATATTTATATATAAAGATTTACATCTAGGCTCGATATTCTATATTCTATATTATATATTCTATATTCTAGAGAGATCTACCAACGAGTTGTATTCGTTTTCGGTTGGTCCGTAACCCGTCACAGAAAGTAGCCTTTAGTTGGGAGTAGGAAATGCATTAGTTAGTTTGTAAATATTTAGTCGGGATTTAGATCACAGGTTAGAGCATTTTTTTTATCGAAAATGTTGAATAAGTTTATGAAAATTAAATATTTATATGTACGAGTATGTTTAGAGTGGAAAGAAAAAACTGCCAGCACACAAAACAAAAACATTTCAAAACATTTCCAAAGATTTTTCTTTTTTTCTGAACTTTTTTTGGGATTTTTTGGGGTTTACCAACCGGTTGAGTTCATGCGCCAAAATTTCACGACTTAATTACTTACGATTTCTGATCAGAAATTAAACTATAACTTTGATAAACAAAAAAAAAACATACCTAGCTAGTCTTTGAAATTCCTAAAAATCTATTGAACTTAGCTAAGCGGACAACGGACGTTCATTGAAATGAAGAAAAACTTTAAAAAGTAAACTTTAAATATAATTAAATCCAACTTTAAGAAAAACTTATAGGTAAATTATACAAAACAAAACAAAAAAAAAAAGGAAAAACGGAGCTTTTTGCAGAGAATTCTGATAAAAAAAATCGAATCGAAGGGCAGAGTTCAGATTCGATCAAAAGTCTTGTTTTGATTTTGTTTCAATTTTTTTTTTTTTTACCAAAAACTGGTGAAGAAGCACATAAAAAGATCTTAACAAATTGTACAATAATTTCAAGAAGATATATAATAATATATACCATACATATATATATTCGCACATACATTTATATAGATGGATTTACATATATTATATGTATGTATGGATATGCATTTAAACATAAGTTTCATTCCAGCTTCCGAATCTTGTTTTGATGAATACATTTTTCTTACTTTTTTAATATAACTTTTTTTGATATAACTTAGACGAAACAAAAAACAAAAAACAAAAAAACCAAAAAAACGAAAAGTTGTTGTTAAAAAATGCATTTAAAACGAGAAAAAAGAAACCCAAGAAAAAGCAAGACAAAGGTTTAATTAAGAGGAAGAGGAAGGAATTATAAAATAATTGTTGTTATCAAAATTATGGGCAAAGCAAAGAAAATAAATTAATAATTATATAAGCACTCTCATCATCATTTAACGATTTCATAAAGACGAAGAGGATGCTTTATGAACGTTAATTGAAAACTATTCATTAAAGTGACAAAAAAAAAAACATATATATTATATCTAGTTTTTTATCTGGGGGAATTCTTCAACTTATATCTTTAAATTCCGAAGCCGGGGTCTAATCAATTTGCATGCGACTCCTTATCATGATTCCTTATCATGACTTAACCGGCCCACCGTCGACAATCAATCATGATTATGTCTATTTAACATGCATATGGGATTTACGCGATTTTAGATAGCGATCGCCTGGAAACAAGTGTATTTGCTGTGAAATGTAATGAAGCCGATGACCTGTTTTCACCTTTTGCTAAGTTCGTGTTATCTCTGAACCGTGTAAACAATCTACAGTGACATCGCGCACAAATACACGTAGGCACTGCTCTCTCTCTGCGCAGGCGCTCTCTGTTAGTGTCTCTCTACCGACTGTTAACTGTTAACCGATTGAACCGATTCTGTTAAACTATATTGCGATTTCTCACCTATATAGATTACAGATTTTTACGATTTTTCAATAAATCTAGAACATATTCTTGGTATCCTTCCCCTAGTGGGGTTTAGAAACCTCGTCAGTTTAACATAACGGATGCTCTAATCCGAATGCTGTAACCGGTTAACAGTCTGTAAGAGAGTAACAGAACACCGTACCATGGGTTGAAAAGAACCAAATAATTAAACTAAACAAATAAATAAGAAATAAAGGTTTCAATTAATTTAAAAAAAGCATTCAGACTACCTGCATTTATATCCTTTCCAATCTAATACCCCTCGCTTTAAAAATTAATGTTAATCTGTATATTTAACACCTACTTGCTCTCTGCCACCCCACTGTGTTGAGTGGATGTTGCGAGAGAGCGCCGACTATATAAGGCAACGCCGCTCGGCGATTCCGCGAAAATAGTAGAAAAGTGCCCATCGTACTTGGCGTGCCAACGGTTTCCACAGTTAATTCCACAAATAAACGGCGCGCAGACCAAAAAAAAAAACACAAATAAATAAGAAATAAATAAAGAAGAAAGCCGAAAAACGGAAAGCGAATTAGGAATATTTATTTTTGTTTTGTGTTTATCAAAAAAAAAAAAAAAGAGCGAGCCATGGCGTTCATGATGCCCGTTATGAAGAACAACTACGACATTTACAAGGACACGCGGTCCCGCAAGACGTCCGAGTGCTCGAATGCCAGCAGTAACGGCACCACGACCCTGGCCTCTGCCATCGGCACACCTGCCGCCCCGGGCAGCGCCCCCCACTCGCAGCGGCGCCGCAAGGTGTCCGAGTGCAAGTCGGAGAGTTTTGCGGCGAGTCCCTCGCACTTTGGCGGTGGCAGCGGCAGCGGCAGCGGCGTGGGTGGCAGTGGTGGCGCCACCTCCCATCGCCTGCAAATGCAGCGCTCCAACAGCTCGCGCGCCTTCCCCCGCAACGCCTCCCGCAGCTCACACGGCTCCATGCAACACATGCAGATGATTTCCCCGACCCGCTCCAGCCCCCCCAGTCGCTCGGCCACCGCCTCGGCACTGGAACGACAGGCGGCCGCCCAGGCAGCGGCGCAGCTGAATTTAAAGCAGAGCGGCGGTGGCGCCACCGGCGGGGAATCCTCGAACGACTACACCAAATTCCATTTGCGGCTGGTGGATAAGCTGCGCAAATCCTTTCGCAAGGACACCGGCAAGCGGTCATGAGAGCAGGTGCCATCGCAACCGCAACAGCAACAGCAACCGCAACAACAACAACAACAACAGTACAACAACCAAAACATCAACAACAACAACGAGAACAACACAGGCGGCAGCGCAACCCTGTGTGGCGGCAACAACAACAGCTGGGAGGCAGGAGCAGGAGAACAACACAAGGGCATGGTCAGTCGCCTGTCGCGGCGCTTCCGGCGCTACTGCAAGTTCCTCTCCCACTCGCCCTTCCACTCCCGCCGAGAGAGCGACGGAGACGCGGAAGCCACCGCAGCCTCTGCCGTGGGCAGCTCCATGGAGCAGCTTACCGGCGGCAAAAGGAGGCGCAGCAGCAGCATCGGCAGTGCCGGGAGCCGGCTGAAAATGCGGCTAAGACGATGCACCTCCTCGCCGGGTTAGGCAGCAGGACATGGGATCGCAGCAGGTGATCCTGCAGAAAGCAAGAGAGAGAGGTAGAGAGAGAGAGAGAGGACAGACTGGGAGTGAGTAGGGGGCAGGACTAAGGGGTGGAGAGGGGTTTGGATTAGAATAAAAAACAAACGTTGACGGTTGTTGATAAAAACGAATGCAAATATTTTATTTTTATTTAAACAACAGTGTATTAAATGCAAACTAATTATGTTACATAAAATACAAATAGAAAGTATATAAGAAGATATATATATATATATATATGTATAAATGTCAGGCTTCCAGAATCCTTTTTTTTATTTCTTGTTGATTTTTGTTTAAATATTGTAAAAAGAACCGTAATTGCAACTGCCAATTGCATTGTACAACAACAATACCCACAAAAAACAAAAAACAAAACAAATTGAGAAAAACAGATTTTACATTATTTTTTGTTTATTTATATACTTGTAATTACATAATTAGTAAGAGCAGTTGGACAATATACTTTTTAAGCATTGCGAATAAGCAACAAAAAATAAATAAACTTGACAAAAACAGACAATTTTTCCAAAAAAAAAAAAAAAAAACGAGAAAAAAAACGGAGCAAGTTAAATCAAACAAAGCAGCTGAAAACAGACTTAATATTATACACATACAAGTAAAATATATATGCATACATATCTATATATATATATGTATATACAAGAATGTACCTAGACAAAAAAAAACCTACATTTAAGCTATAATTATTGTTATTGTTTTTTTTTTTAGTAGCGCGTAACTTTTTTGTAATTACACAAGCATACACTGTACACAATTTACGAAAAAAAAAAACAAATGGCAACCAGAAAACAAACTAAAAACTAAATAATAAAAAAAAAGAACAAAAAACTAACGGAAAAATCAAGACTATGTAATTTCATTTGCACGCGAAAAGCTATTTAAATGTCAGCAGCAAACGGTGAACGGTAAACGGTGAACGAGAGAACTTTAGAGAGAAAGAAAGGGCGAAAGCTGCAACTGCAGCCAAGTGCGCAAAAAATGCGTCATGTGTGGGCGGCGCAGGGAGGAGGGGGCCGGTGGCTGTGGCGGAGAAGCCCCAATTCAGCCGCAATTAGACCAGCTCTCCCTATCCCCATATCTCCCTCTATCCACTGTAATGGATGGTGTTACGGTGAATGGTATGCGGAAACAACAAAACAACAAAAGAAAGAAAATCAATCCGAAAAATGCACTCAACTTTTCTCTTTCAGAGCGATCACTGTCGCGTTAAGTATACGCCGTGTTGTTGCTTTTGGCTCACTCATAGCCCCGAAATGAGAGCGTCACGGCTGCCGCCTCGATAGCCTTGACCTTTGGACACCCATGGCGTCGAACCGAATTGCCAGAAAGATAGCGAACAGCCAGATAAAATCTATGTCATTGTTACGTGATATATCTATAGATATAACTATATGAGAATATATAGAACGTAGTTGCTTCTTCTTCAAGTCCAATCAAGAACTCAAATATAACGGTCCCCGATCACGGGTCCAAAATATAAGATGCACAAAAGAGAGGCGAGATGCCTCTGGATGGGACTTTGACCATGAAATATTAGTTTTTTATGAACGTTATGATTCAGTGACTGTTATTCTGATTAAATTTGTGTGCGTTGACGATTTCAATTTCGATTTGTTCTGATTCGCGCATGCGGCAAATTAGCGGAAGCGAAATGTTGCATATTAAATAAAGAACAGCTGTGCAACCAGAGGCAGTAATTGAAATGAAAATGGAAACTCAAAAAGGTCCAGAGCCAACCTATTTATAGGAAGGCAAATATATAATAAAAATGATAAAACAAGTAACTGTTTTACTTAATTAATGTTTATTTTAGGTTAGGTTTTATCTAGGGTACATCCTCGTCGGTTCTGTCCTATTGTCCTTCTGTTCAGTTCTTATCACCGATATTCTGATGTTTTTTTTTATAGCCAGTTCGAGGCGGTTTGTGTTTTGTTTTCGATGTGATGCGGCAGATTTTCAAGTTCACATGGCCATAAATGGCCGGAAAGATATCGAGCGTAAATATCACAGATAGACTAATGTTCTGCCACCATAAATCAAAGCTTTGTCATAGCTCCAATGTTTTACCGAAGAAGACTTTTCTAGCCTTCTTTTCGATTGAGTAATTTATGAATCACTCGAATTACTTGATTTGAGTGGAACAAAGCTGCCGCAAAAGGCGGCGTTTGATCTATTGCGGTTTTCGTTTGTCTCTTCCAAGAGGCAACAGGTTTTTGCTGCCCCTCGTCCCCACTCCCCCACCCCTCACCACCCCCCACCGAACATGCTACATTGTAGTTGGCGCGTGCCGCATTCAACGTGAATCTGAATTAAACAATTTCCAGTTCGATCCCCTCATGGACAAAGATATATAGAGCGAGAAGGGGGGAGGGGGGTTAGTCAGTAATTACGAACACTTGAATTATTTTATAATAAAAAAAAAAAACCTTTTTCTTGGTTAAAACTAACCTAAATCTATTATCACGCTGTCCCGTTATTCGTTTTCATGTTCATTTTCATCTGAGTTAAAAATATTCGACTCAATCGGGAATTGAATTAATATTCTCAATTGAACAGCGCCTGCCACGCCTCTTGGCGACGACTTAGCCCATTATCGTGCAACGGAAAATTCCCAACAAAACCGTTGCGACAGCACGCCTGTGACGACAGGCGAGTGGGTGGCAAGGAGATGGCAAGGATTACGCTCAACTTTTCATCGATTAAACAATGCAGAAAAGAAGGAGAGAGGCAGGACAACGCCGCATATCCTGACCTAGTCAAAGTAGCGTTATTTCTCTCAGTCCTTGCCTTGCCTCTCTCCCGGTCTCTGTCCTCTCTTACTCTCTAAGCTTATTGCCTCCCTTTACCCCCCCTTCGGCTGTAAGTACTTTATCGCTTTTAAAAGAAAATCAAGTTAAGAAATTCCTTGGAAAGTATTAAAACTTGTGCTTTGCAGATTTAGTCTTAAAATTCTTTCGGAATTTCCCTCTCTTCCCTTTATTATCCTTTCTAACCGAAATAAAGCGTTTTAAAAGCCGGCAAAAGGTCCCGTGACCCCTGCGACTCTGCTTTTTCGGCTCGTGTCAAGGACATTCAACTCGGCCTCTCTCTGATTTGCGTTTTTTCTTTATCGATTATTGTTTTTTTTTTTATTTTTTTCCTTGCCGTGATATCTCAAATGCCAAAATTCGTTATATAAACGTGACTTTTATTATAATTTATTTATCACAAGTTTATAAAAAAATAAATCGTTACTTTGTAGATCTTACAACCTGTCAAAGGTAGCGTTTTTTTTTTATTATTAATTTATGGGGCTTTTCAAGTGATGAAGTGCAAACTTTTTTATCAGAAAATTGAAATAAAATATATAAATATCTTAAAAAATCAAAGCATGAGATCAGATTTATTTTTAAAAACATTTTAAATAGTATAGTAAACAGTACTAACCTTTTTTTTAAGGCCTATGTAAATATGTATTTACATATTTAAATATACATATGAATGTATGTAAACGGCAAATCTAACTGTAAATCATTTGAGCGGGAAGCCTTCACACACACATATACACGCGGCCAGGGGAGCCTCCGAAATGATTTTCACAAAAAATATGTTTTTCTTTATTAAAAACATCATAAAATGTTGTTCCCGATAACAATATGATCACTTTTGATTCTTTAAGGCTTTTTTTTTACTTTATTCTGAGTAAAAAACCGAGCAAAAAGTACGTTTTTTTTGGCGCGTCCTCACACACACACACGCACTGACCGCTTGCTCCGTTTATTTCATTCGTTTCTAAGTTAATTCGAATATTTTTTCAGGATTTTCCAAAAGTCCTGTATTAGGTACGTCCTTAGTCACTCCTTTATTAAGGATTTCTTTAATTATAATTAGAATTTAACCCAATAAAACATTTTTTCACCGAAAGCAACTGCCAAGGATCGCGAAGACACGGAGAAAGAGAGAATGAGGTTAAGCTCGCGATGGTCACACTGTCCAGGCAAAAACTTAACGCGATCTAGATTTTTTTAAGTACCTTTTTTTTTTGTCTTGAATATTGGATTATAATACCTCTAGCAAGAGTATTAAAAAAGTGAAGAAACAATAGCTGGGAAAGGAGGAGCCCGTGCCCACCAAAGGCAGCGAAGCGAGCCCGTCTTGAAGAATGGAAGAATGACGGAGCAAAACAAACGAAGCGATGGAGACTGAGACAGAGATGGAGCAGAGGCGGCAACCAAAACGCTGAAAGAGTGAAAGTTGGGCACTAGCATAAGAAACGAAATTGGTAAGAAATGAAATTGAAGCTCTTCTTTGGTATGTTGGCCACAGCAACAAAAACTTGCACCAGCGACGTCGGCAGAGAAAACATTGGGATGGACCTCAACAAAATACTGAAATACTGACAAAATATTACTCATACGACCCGTGGGCCGGGTGGTAAGGTTTCGTATAAATTACCATAAAAATTGCATTTAATAATAAAGACTTTCGTTTACATATATATTTTATATGTATATAAGAGTGCTTTCAAAGTTCACCCTAGTGGCCGTGCAACAAGCTGAGGCCAACGCCGCAGCGAAGCAGCGTCATGTTAATAACAGACGCCTCGGCATATACTTTTTTGTTCAGGTTATTTTTGACGCGTTAACACGGCTCAGCTCTCAGAGTAACTGGAGTCCAAGACCACAACAGTCAGTTGGCCAAGATCTCGCGCCTCGCTTGGACACGCAGCACTATAACCCAGTATCTTATCCAGTATCTCATCTCGTATCCGAACTGGGCCTAAACTATCTTACTAACTGGTCGAGCAAACGAAAGCCCTGTCCCTGGAAATGTGCGAAATCGGCACCTGACCGACCGCCCAGCTCAGGAGTTCCCATCAGAAGATCTAGAAAAGCTCCAGTTGGGGATTGTAAAAGGAAACCGATTGAATCCCATCCAAAAACAGGTAAGTTGTCCAAGAAAAGTGGCGACCGTGCTGCCAAAAAAAAAAAATGGAAATGAAAGTTGAAGCCTGCTTTGAATGACAATGACTGTCAATTGATAAAATAAACAAGTAAATTAATTATTTAAGAAACTTTCAAATTCCTCTAATAGTTTACCATTCGCTAATTGAATTAAACTTACTTTGACCTATTTAATGGCCACGGGGTTTCGGGCTTTATCTCAGAATTTATCTGAATTACCAAAACCTGTTTAGGGCAGGTGCACTTCATATTCATGATTTCCCATTTCAATGAAACTTTCTTTCTACCTGCCCCTCCCTCCCCATGAGAAGATTTCGAAAGAAGAAAAGCAGTTGCGAGAAGAAACACTTGACAGACTATGTCCTCAGAACCCGGATCTGGATCAGGCACACCCTTTCCTCCTGGTTTTGATCCCGCGGCCGAGTCTGCTGAGAAGACTCTCTGCTTCCGGGGATTCTGGGCCTGGTTTGTGCTGATCCTACTGATAGTCATCTTCATTTCGGCCATCATGTGGCTGCTACGGAAGTGTATCCAGGGACCGGTCTACCGCAAAGCCAATCGCATTGATGGAAAGGTAAGTTACCGTCTATAGAGAGTCCTTCGGTCTAATATAATCTCATGAATATTTCCAGGTGGTTATCGTCACGGGATGCAATACAGGAATTGGCAAAGAGACCGCCCTGGAGTTGGCCAAGCGTGGAGCTCGTGTCTACATGGCCTGTCGGGATCCAGGACGTTGCGAGGCTACCCGCCTGGAAATCATAAAGAGCAGCCAAAACCAGCAACTATTCAATCGCACCCTGGACCTGGGCTCCCTGCAGTCCGTCCGGAACTTCGTAGAGCGCTTCAAGGCCGAGGAAACCCGGCTGGATCTGCTGATCAACAATGCCGGTGTAATGGCATGTCCCCGCTCCCTGACCGCCGACGGTTTCGAGCAGCAAATGGGCGTGAATCACCTGGGCCACTTCCTGCTCACCAATCTCCTGCTGGATCGCCTCAAGCAGAGTGCCCCCAGCCGCATTGTGGTGGTCAGTTCGGCGGCCCACCTGTTCGGACGGATAAACCGCGACGATTTGATGAGCGAGCGCAAGTACAGCAAGTTCTTTGGAGCGTACAGTCAGTCCAAGCTGGCCAACATCCTGTTTACCAGCAAGCTGGCCACGATGCTCAAGGACACGGGGGTGACGGTGAACTGCTGTCATCCCGGTGTGGTGCGCACGGAGCTGAATCGCCACTTCGCCGGCCCAGCCTGGATGAAGAGCGCCCTCCAGGTGGTGTCCCTCTATCTGTTCAAGTCCCCCAAAGCCGGAGCACAGACTTCGCTGAAACTGGCCCTCGACCCGCAGCTGGAGACCTCCTCGGGCGGCTACTATTCGGACTGCATCCGCTGGCCCTTGGTCCCGTGGGCCAGGAGCACAGACACCGCCGACTGGCTATGGCGGGAGAGTGAGAAGCTGGTGGGCCTGCCCCCCTCGTTGCCACCAACTGAACCCACTGCCAATGGGGCAAGTAATGGCAATGGAAACTCCGGTCCCGGAGCCATGCAGTCGGTGGACACTGTTGTGGTCAGTCGATCGTAGTTTCTAATCAAAGATCCGTAATCATAAGTAAGTCATTTGATCAGCTTAAGAACTTATTCTCAGTGTATGAACCACTAAGGAACTCTGAGTAACGAATTGCAAAGTGACTTTCCCCATTTTAACTCGCTTTTTTTTTGTACGAGTATATCCTGTGCTTAATTTTAAGAAAAAGAAAGAAAACTATTAAAAGAAAAAGTTATGCTCTGTCATGCAATTGTTTTTTGGCTTTTAACTTTTTCTTTTTCTCCGTCAGGCATAAAGTGGACAATTAACGACCACAAACCAAAATCCAAAGAGGACACTGCCGCTTACACTGAAAAAACTCCCTGAATATTTCTTGTTATATTCTGTTTACAATGATGAAAAGAAAACCTGAAGTTGAATATTTTCAAAATAGGTCATTTTATATTATTATTTGATGGCTGAAACATTTTTGAGTGTATTCTTTCTCAGCGCCGGCAATGCAATTTCATGAGGCAACGAGCTGGGAAACAGAGACAGAGACAGAGACAGAGAACGTGAGTAAGTGAGTTAGTCAGTCATTCTGTCCGTCAATTTGGCGCTGCCCCAATCGCTCTCTTTCCCCCCTATTGTATCCAAATGCCATTTGCATTTACGAAAAATCGCATGGAGCTGAAGAGAGAGACGGCGATAAAGGGGGCACTGGCATTAAACCCATTCGTGCCCGGTGGGGTCGTACCGGCTGCGCTGGAAAAGCGAAAACGAAAATCCCCATTCTAAAATCGATGCAATTTGATCTATTAGTATTATTAGTGTTAGTTGACTAGAAAAAATTGGGGAAATCTCTTTGCTTTCGATTTAAAATTGCATTTTTAAGTGAAACCATTTATTAATTCGAAATACATATATATTATATATATTCGGCCGGACTCTTGTGGGGTTAAGAGAAGCCCCAACACATTACTCGAAAAATTGCAATGGAAATTTCCACTCGTGAATGAGTGAGTGCCTTTTGATTGCGTGTCACCCCTTCGGTTCGTTCCAACCCCCCATTACCCATTACCACCCATTCTCATCCCCGTTCCCCATCGCAAAATAAGAAGCCCCAATAAACAGCTGTTGCATTGCCAAGTGAATTTGATCGATAACAAGCTTGCCCAAGGGTGGGCAAGAGGCAGTCACAACAATATAAATTACAGTAAATTATCTTTTGTCTTGTGAAATGACAACAATTTTGGAAGTTTGGGTAGAAGAAGAGAAAAAATTGGGGAGATTTGGGGGCTACTGCTGGGGATTTTCCAAAGCAACTCCTTCGATGCAATTCAATACCTTTTTAAAACCCGATAGTGAAGATGCAACTCAATCCTTCCTTTTTAAAGTCACCGACTCCAGAATTTTCCATAGAGGTAATATCTTAGGAACACGTTCAAAGATTATGCTGGAAATTGGAAATAGTTGTTAGTCACAATTACTCATGGGTTTGAAATTAATTCTCGAGTGGTAATAGATATTACCGGGACGTGTAATCGTGTGTTGTTTAAACGAATGTCGGAAAACGACAGATAATGGCTAATTGTAAACCTATTTAACCTACCCCAATTTTGTTTATCATTACGAAATGTGTCTATATAGGTTTTTCCTGGAATCAAGCCAATGCAACTTTGCGAAATATTTTCAGCAAAATTTGCATTTTTACTTCGACTAAGCAAAAAATCTCGGACAAAATGTTTTAAAGATACGGAAAATCAATGTATGGATTTACATAAAACGTGTTGGAATTGTTAATCGGAATTTATATATACTTAATACATCAATTTTCTATAGCCAGTAATAAAATTCTCTAAGAGTTCGTCATCACATTCCTTAGATCTTTATTTTGGGAAGAAACAATTGGGAGAGATGACTTTTCCTTTATGTAGAATAGAAATTAATATACGTATAAATTGCAGTCAGATATATACATATAGCTGCTCTAATTTTAGATTTGCTTGGCAACGTGACATAGGCTACTTGCCTCTTGGCAGTGGAGGCACGTCTTTACAAATAATATCTATACCGCCTAAGATTCAAAAGCTGTTACGATTTTGAATTCAAACAGTAACGGAAAGTCTCCATTTGTGGACCTCTAGATATCGATAACTATCGATGCGTGTCACATTGCCGGCACATTTTGTTCTCGTCCACCTCTATTACCATCGATGTTTTTCCGCCTCTAGTTTTGTTCGTCAATCGTTGAGTTTCTTTTTTGTTTTAAATTAAAAAAAACCATTTCAAAATATAAAATGGCCGATACAAAGGGCGTGAGTATATAATAAATCCACGTGGCGTCTATTACCATCTATGCACTAGCTATATTACTCCCACTGGCCATCTTCGATCTTCTGGCTTGGGTGCTGGCTGATTCATTTTTCGGTGTGGCTGGCGATGCCGCTTCTGTTTTTTGTCTCTGCGTCTGTTTGTTTGCCGCCACCTCCGCCGCCACCGCTGCGCCAGTTCGTTGTCCCCGCGCGTCATTGTGCGATTTCTCAGGCGTCGGCATTCTTTCAGAATTTTCCTTTGTTTTCGCAGATGCACTGCATCTGCAATTAAAAAGCATACGGGCGACCCAGATAATACGGGTGGAATGCCGATGGCTATCAGCTGCGCCCCTCTGGAGAAATTCCAACAATATGTGGCGGCGGCAGAGAAACTTTCAGTGTGCGTGCCGAGCATGCAAATGGGGGTGTTGGCTTTCTATGACCACCTGCCGGTAGAGCTATTCTTGGACACAAAACTAATCGCCAATGGTTTTTCACTTTCTACAGTTTTCTAGCATTGAGACGCCCGGCTATGTGGGCTTCGCCAACTTACCAAACCAGGTGCACCGCAAGTCCGTGAAGAAGGGCTTCGAGTTCACGCTGATGGTGGTGGGAGAGTCCGGCCTGGGGAAGTCCACATTGGTGAACAGCCTCTTCCTCACGGATCTCTACCCAGAGCGCATCATTCCCGATGCCATAGGTACGAAAAAAAAACACCAGTTTTTAGGAAATGTTATCATTATTGTATTTCGTTTTTAGAGAAACAAAAACAGACTGTTAAGCTGGAGGCATCGACTGTGGAGATCGAGGAGCGGGGAGTCAAGCTGCGACTCACTGTGGTGGACACTCCCGGCTTTGGCGATGCCATTGATAACTCCAATAGCTTCGGAGCTATTCTCGAGTATATTGACGAGCAATACGAGCGCTTCCTGCGCGACGAAAGTGGGTTAAACCGACGCAATATCGTGGACAATCGCATTCATTGCTGCTTCTACTTTATCTCCCCCTTTGGACACGGGTGTGTACTCTTGATCTGCCGCTAGATCGTTACTCATATTCATTGTATTATTTTATTATCTGTATTTACAGCCTTAAACCCCTCGATGTGGAGTTCATGAAGAAACTGCATTCAAAAGTGAACATTGTGCCGGTGATCGCCAAGGCCGACTGTCTCACCAAGAAAGAGATCTTGCGGTTGAAGTGCCGCATCATGCAGGAGATTGAGAGCCACGGCATCAAGATCTACCCACTGCCAGACTGTGATTCCGACGAGGATGAAGACTATAAGGAGCAGGTGAAGCAACTGAAGGAAGCTGTGCCTTTCGCCGTATGCGGCGCCAACACTCTGCTCGAGGTCAAGGGCAAAAAGGTTCGCGGTCGCCTCTATCCGTGGGGCGTTGTCGAGGTCGAGAATCCCGACCACTGCGATTTTATTAAGCTGCGCACAATGCTAATGTAAGGGTTGAGATAGCTTCCTGTCTTTGATATCTAATTTTTGTATCCAATTATTAGCACCCACATGCAGGATCTTCAAGAAGTCACGCAGGAGGTGCACTACGAGAACTACCGCTCCGACCGCCTGGCCAAGGGCATTAAGAGCGGCAAGGGCGGCGGCGAAAACGGTGTCAAGCCGGACAGGGAGAGCATCGTGCCGGGCCAGGCCAGCGTGCTCACGGAGAAGGATCGCATCCTGCAGGAGAAGGAGGCCGAGCTGCGGCGCATGCAGGAGATGCTGGCCCAGATGCAGGCGCGCATGCAGGCCCAACAGTGAATACATTCATCTGCGTGACGCAGTCTGATGCGGAAAAGCAGCACCAAGTCGTGCAATCGGTAGTTATATGCAAATGGCAAGCAAACGATAAAGTATATACACGCATATACACAAAACACATATATTTTTTGTATGCAGATTTAAGTTGCGATCGCGCTTTAATTCTACTCTCAATTGTGAAACGACGGGCGCTATGTAATCTGTATTAATTTCGCATTCTTCATATACATATACACTAATAATCGTAGGTCTTAGATATACACACTCTATACATATATACATCTATATATATATATATATATTATACATAATATAAACTCGAAACAAAACGTCTGCAATGCAATTGCTCCATTAACGAAAACAACAAAATCCATCAACAAAAAAGAAACAAACTCATTTCATATCACTCTCCTACACATAAAAAAACACAAATGCGAAAACAACTGTATTCCTACTATGTATTTAAAAGCGATTAACAATTATTATTGTACTCTGCGTTTAGGCTAAGTGATTCCTATATCCGATTTCTACTGTATGTTGAATCAGTTTTGTATGTTTATTATCGACTCCGTAGCCCTTTGTTTAGATTATCCTATATCTATGTCTTCATTTATGCCTATATATATATATACATATATATCTGTTTATGTATATATGCGTACATGTATGTGTGCAAGAGTGCGTCGCGCCAACTCGAATTTGTTTATAACTTTTTTTAGCAAAGGTAGCACTGTCCTTTTGGACTGCCCGATTCCTATATACAACATGTACTTCCTGCGAGCCCTGAATCGAACGAGCACTGAATCGGTTGCTTTAATTCGGCAACGAATTCGATTGACAGCCGCACTCTCGAAGCAAAGAAAACAAAACCAAAATGTGAAATCTCTTTTATGTATTTGAAACTTTTTTTTATCCTAATATAATCCTCGATGAATACATATATATGCTTTTTATACGATTTGTAAACCACATGTTTTATTCATTTTATTGTTTTGCGACGAAGATGTAATAGCGGAGGGGGAATCGGATGGATATAGCCTAAGATATGGTCTTCCCAAGGGCAGGGTCCACTTTTTCATACTCCACGTCCTTCTGGTCCTTCTGATGGACCCCCAGAAAAATATAGAAAAAATCGATCGAGAAATTTGCTCCAAGATTTGAATGCAGTTTGATAGGGCTTTCGTTTAAGATTCAGAATCTGTACTTTGTTTAAAAATCGGATGAAAACTCCCAAAGATATGGCCTTCGAAAGGGACGAAAAGTGATTTTTCTCGATTTTAGATTTTTCAAGGGGATCCATCAGAAAAATTTGAAAAAAATCAAAAAAATATTTTGTGCCAGGATTTTAATGCAGTTTTATAGGGAATTGATTCTAGATTCCAAATCTATACTTTGTTCAAGAATCGAATGAAAACTGCCAAAGATATGGCCTTCGAAAGGGGCATAAAAGTGATTTTTCTCGATTTTCACATTTTTCAAGGGGATCCATCAGAAAAATTTGAAAAAAATCGAAAATAAATGTTCTGTCAGGATTTTGATACAGATTTATAGGGAATTGATTCTAGATTCCAAATCTATACTTTGTTCAAGGATCGGATGAAAATTGCCAAAGATATGGCCTTCGAAAGGGGCATAAAAGTGATTTTTCTCGATTTTCACATTTTTCAAGGGGATCCATCAGAAAAATTTGAAAAAAATCGAAAAAATATTTTGTGCCAGGATTTTAATGCAGATTTATAGGGAATTGAATAAAGATTCCAAATCTATACTTTGTTCAAGAATCGGATGAAAACTGCCAAAGATATGTCCCTCGAAAGTGGCGAAATGTAAATTTTATCGATTTTCAGATTTTTCAAGGGGCTCAATCAGAAAAATATCAAAAAAAATCTATCCAAAAATGTCCAAGATTTAAATGCAGTTTTATAGGGGATAAGTCTACAATTCGTTGGAGTTATTTCGATCAAGAATCGGCTATATGTTGGACAAGATATAGCCTTCTGAGTGAGAAAACAGGTTGGCAGCGCTATTGAAAAAATACCAAAAATAACGTGGTGTGCCTTCCCTGTCCCAATTTTATGTTTTCAAAGGCTTGGAAAGAGTCCATAGATGTATTTCTTTGGAAATATAGCCCCTGAATATAAAAATATATATTCTATAAAAGAATTAAGGTGTTTCCTGGCCGAAAACAGGAAAAATCATGAAAAACCCCATCATCATATGACAGTCTGGCAACATCGTTTTCAACTATATTGGGAGAAAATCGTGGCGCGAACTCGGAAAAAGGCGACAGGCACACTCCCACATGTTTTATAATGGTTAGATGGTTATGTTCAGGACAATATCCATTCGCCGGCTTCTGCAAAAAACTCCACCACGATGTCGGGGCTTGATTCCCGCCAGCGCCATAAACACCGCCGACTGGCGCACGTTTTGCACCGCCAACCGGGTCAAGGACGACCCTGCGGAACAGTCATCGGCGGAGACCTCGCCGGGGGAGCTGTTGCGGCAGTTCGCGAGCATGCCCGTTGACCGCATTCGTAATTTTAGTATCATTGCCCATGTGGATCACGGGAAGAGTACCCTGGCCGATCGGATATTGGAGCTGACGGGCGCCATCGCCAGGAATGCCGGCCAGCACCAGGTCCTGGACAGCCTGCAGGTGGAGCGAGAGCGTGGCATCACGGTCAAGGCACAGACAGCATCAATCTTCTACAAGCACCAGGGTCAGCTCTACCTTCTCAACCTCATCGACACGCCGGGTCACGTGGATTTCTCCAATGAGGTAATGGTACCATAACCAGAAAGCAAATCCATTTCTAACCACTCCTCCACCTTTGTTTTTAGGTCTCACGTTCCCTGGCTGCCTGTGATGGCGTAGTCCTGCTGGTGGATGCTTGTCACGGAGTCCAGGCCCAGACTGTGGCCAACTACCACCTGGCCAAGCAACGCAATCTGGCCGTAGTCCCAGTGCTGAACAAGATCGACATAAAACACGCCAATCCAGACCAAGTGTGCCAGGATATGAACCTATTGTTTGGCATTGATCCCGCCCAGGTGCTGCGTGTTTCTGCCAAACTTGGAACAGGAGTTTCCAAGGTACTGGAGCGCATCATTGAGACAATCCCCCCGCCACAGGTGCAGCGGGAGAGCGACTTTCGTGCCCTGATCTTCGACAGCTGGTTCGACAAATACCGCGGGGCGCTTAATCTAATCTATGTGCTGAATGGAAAGCTGGAAATCAATCAGGACATCCAGTCGCTGGCCACCAAAAAAGTGTATCCCGTGAAAAGCATTTCTGTGTTAAGGCCCGCCGAATCTCCTGTCCCCGATATATCGGCTGGCCAAGTGGGTCTCATTGCCTGCAACATGCGGAACAGCAAGGAGTCGATTGTGGGCGATACCATACACCTGAAAAATCAGGCTGTGACCGCCGCCGGAAGCTACAAGCCTCAGCAGCCGCTGGTCTTTGCCGGAGTCTTTCCGTCGGATCAGTCCAAGCATGTGGCCCTGCGAAGTGCCATTGACAAGATGGTATTGAACGACTCGGCTGTCACCGTTAAGGTGGACTCCAGTCCAGCTCTGGGCCAGGGCTGGCGTCTGGGCTTCCTCGGTCTCCTGCATATGGAGGTGTTTTGCCAAAGACTAGAACAGGAACATGGTGCAGAGCCCATTATCACGGCTCCCTCGGTCACCTACCGACTGACTTTAAGTAATCCTAAGATGATCCGCCAGCAGGGTCGCGACACCCTCGACATATCCAATGCTGCTCTCTTCCCGGAACCGCACAGCATCAAGGAGTATTTCGAACCCCTGGTGGCGGGAACGATTATCACGCCCACCGACTATGTGGGCCAGATAATCGGACTCTGCGTGGAGCGGCGTGGCCTCCAGCAGAGTTGTGTAAATATCGACGAGACCCGCGTCCTTATGAAGTATATCCTGCCGCTCAGCGAGATTATTCTCGATTTCCACGACCGCCTAAAGTCCATGAGCTCCGGCTATGCCAGTTTCACCTACGAGGACCACGGCTATCATCCTTCGAATCTGGTGCGATTGGATATCCATTTAAATGGCAAACCTGTCGAGGAGCTGTGCCGAATAGTCCACGTGTCCAAAGCAACTGGTGTGGCCCGACAGATGGTGCTCAAGCTGAAGGATCTCATACCCAAGCAGATGGTTCAAATCGCCATTCAGGCCTGCGTGGGCAGCAAGGTGCTGGCCCGGGAGACGATCAAGGCCTACAGGAAGGATGTCACGGCGAAGCTGTACGGCGGCGATGTGACCCGGCGCATGAAGCTGCTCAAGCAGCAGGCCGAGGGCAAGAAAAAGATGCGCATGTTTGCCAACATTCGGGTGCCACACGAGACCTTTATCAATGTCCTGAAGCGGTAGAGCCCGTACACAGTTTTTGGATTTACACAAAGGAGCACCCGTAAACCACATCCTTACTAGGTGAGTTGCCCAACCCGGTTGCCATTCTTTATCATTCCCAACAAGTTGGACTCGCTTATCGTTGTGGTATCCTCCCCCCTTGTGGCACACCCCGCATTTTACACCATCATTTCCGCTGTTCTCGTGATAATTTTTATCTAGAATATTGTTTAGCTTCTTGTCTAGAGTCGCATTCAAATTGTGATACTGAGGAAGTGGGCGTGGTCTAGCTAGACTCCACGCCCGCATTTAAAAAGTTCATTAGCATCATAATAATAATTATAGATAAAGAGTATTGAGCTTTCTGCTTCACCTTGTTTTCTCAATGCACTCAAATTCTCGACGACCTTGTAATGCCGTCTGGTTGTTGTTGGAAGGAAAGTATGATGAAGAAGAAGAGCCACAAACTTGCGCAGAAAATCGAATTTTCCTGACCCTGAAAACTGGCTCACAGACAGCCGTTCCAACACTCACACACACACACACACACACACGTAGGCAAACAGATGAATTGGGTGTAGATAGAGATAGCTACATATAATGTATCCTTCCACCCAGCCGCCCCAAAATCTTGCACACACACAATGACCTGTGAGAAAGCAAAGGTGTAGGTGTGAGATTGCAAGTTTGTTGGCTTGTGTCGCTCTCTCGTCTGTAGATTTGTTGTTGTTTACGCGAAACGAAGAGGGACGCCGATTGCCGATGCGAGGGAGAGAGAAAAAGTGAGAATTGAACCTTTAAATTCGTGTATGATGGAGCAGGAGGGGGGTCGGTCTTGTTTTATTTTGTGTTTGTATGGGTGACCTTGAAAAACCATAACATTGTTGTTTCCCCCTGGTGCTTCGGTACAAATGCAAATTGCAAACAAACCGAATCGGCAACCGTTCGGTAAAATTGTTAAAATATTATGCAACTAAAATCACGAGAATATCGTTTTAACTGAACATTTTTTATCGACTTAATTCAACAGGCATCGCTGATACACTCTCTAAATGCCATTCCGCTAATTAATCCAATGAAATCTTTTCAATTGGGCTTACTCGTACACCGTTGTAACTCTTTACTTCTGATTTTTTCATTTACACTTTAACATTCTCTGTAAATCAGCAGCAAAATCAGCTGCACTTTGCAAATTCTCTCGCAAACAAAAACTGTAAACAAGCAACAACAACAGAAAGCAGCTGTGCGAACTGAGCCCCATACGCAGGTGCAAGAAAGATAGCACTGTCTATCTCTCAATCGCCGCTCACAAACAGTTACCTTTGTTATTGTTTTTGGGGCTGAAGTGCATGTGTGTATGTAGATGGGGGCTCACATATACAGTTGTAAAGGCGCCTGCAGAACAGTAAAGGAAAAGAAAAAGTAAAGTAAAATAAAATACATTTCGCTGTCCAGTGTTGTTGCGCGCAATTGAACTCACGAACAGTGGTATTGATAGTACTAATAATAGAATGTTGAATACTAAATTTTCACACGTAGAAAGTAAAAACAGTTTCGTACCTCTGATAAGAGTATTATTTGGGCACTTATTGTTAGGATAATTACGAAAAAGATAGAACTTAGGATAGTTGAAGGATGAGAATAATATTTTGGAATATTATATTCCCTATCCTGTTAAAAGTAACGGGTTTTACGATAAGTAAAAGGCCCATTGTGCGGCACGACGTCGCCCCAACGTCGTCGTCGCCGACGTCGCAGTTGACGCTGTGCTGCTCTGCCAGCACAAAAACACAAAAACACAGTCAGTTTTCATTCTCATTTGACATCATCAACATTGAAATTTAATTAAAACAAGAACAGGAGGATACTTTCGATTAATAAAATTTCATCGGCGAACTTTTGTGGTGCGGTTATTTCAAGTAAATCAATGAACTTGCTGAAAATTGAAACGGGGCTTTATTTATGGCACTGCGATGCGTTAAGTTTTTCATTTAACAAAACAATGATATTTGTTTTTGTGCGAAAAATAAGCGACGCGCACAAAATAACAAACGTCATCAGCTGTTCTTTGTTGGTGTTTGTGGGTTCCATTTTATGTATGAGTGTGTGTGTGTGTGTGTGTGCGAGTATTTGAATGTATCTGAGAAGTACATATGTGGGAGAACTTTTCGATAACGTGGTGCTTTCTTTTTCCTGCAAGTTATTATTTAAATTTAAATCATGAAAGTCATAAACATAACCTAGAAATCTACGAAACTGGCCGTTTGAAGGTTATGGCAGATACCCCTCTCTCCCCCCGCCACCAGCCGAATAGATTGGCCTTGACCGTGTACATCTGTGTGAGTGGAAGAGGGAGACAGCACGATAAAAGCTACGGTAACCAACAGCTGACAGCTGCAGTCCGACTCTTGCGCCAAGTGGCAGTCCTAGCGATCCTCCCACCGGAATAACACCAAAAACATTTAGTTCGCACAAAAAAAGAGTGCAAAAATCGAATTAAAAATACAAAAAAACAACAACAAGTACAAAAGACGCAATCAAGTTCAAAGCGTACTGTGCGAAAAAGAAAGCAGGCATTATTCTCTGTTTTTCTCTTCTCTCGCACAGACACATATACCGGCATACGCTCAGCTGTACACGTAGCCATTAGTTTGATGTTTTTGTGTGCGTTGTTTTTCTCGATTTTTTTTTTTTATATTTTTGTTTGTTTGTCAGATAATTGTGCAATAGGAAGGAAAAAAACAATACATAAAGCGTTAAAATTTTAATATGCAATCAATCGAAACTGTTGCAAGCCTGGCGTACAGTGTTGAAAAGAGCTTCGAACAATAACTTTTATTGGCTGCCTTCTGGCCTGCCTGGTTCTTTTTTTATTTTCTCTCGTTTTTTTTTTCTTGTGAAGCGAGTGCGTCGCCTTTGTTGTTTATTCATTTCCTTTGCAAATATCAACCGTTTCACCGAGTGTATTTACGCAAGTTCAAGCTTATGTATTCGCCGACCGATCGATCGTGTATATAAGTTGCAAATATTTGACAAAAAAAAATTTGAAATTTCTTCTTAATTATTCATTGTGTGCAAAGTTTCATAATATTAATAATATCAAAGCACGGTTTCAGAGATTGTAGGCGTTTGGTTCTGTCTAAGGATCAACAAACACACACAGCTGATAGGCTTTGTTGTATTTCTAAACTGATAGCGACTGATAAGAGGCGGCGGACAGGGGATTGACGAAATTCGGAGCTTTCTTAGCCTTTGTTTGTTTTGCTTGCTTTGTTATTGTTTGTTAATTTAGCTTAAAAATTTGATTAGGCCCCCAGTTTGTGTGTGGTAGTGGACAATATATCGATCCCCCCGATCGGTTGATGGCAGCGCCGCCACTGATGCTGACGCAGCTTCGCGTAAACAACAGGGTTGCCAAACGCTTTTCCAGCCACACTGGCAACACCATTCCATTTTTTGCATTTGTGAAATTCAGCCATAAAAAAAACAACAACAAACAGAGATCCTAAAAGAAGAAGTGATTGCGAAGCTAATATCTTGCCAATTTCTTTTTTACAGTGCGTTACATGTTTGAGGATTCGAAACAGTCGATGT
Source organism: Drosophila vallismaia (assembly GCA_035047325.1). Taxonomy (NCBI): domain Eukaryota; kingdom Metazoa; phylum Arthropoda; class Insecta; order Diptera; family Drosophilidae; genus Drosophila; species Drosophila vallismaia. Next base: position 3,252,114 of record JAWNPU010000025.1, on the reverse strand, counting down.
GATAAACAATACGAGACATGATCGGTGGTCAGCAGGCAGCAGCGCAGGTGACGCCAGCAGGTGCTGCAATTAAGTTGCACTTTGCCTGCAACAAAAACAACAAAAATAATAATAATATTAACAATAATACCAGCAACGCCAACAATAATAACAACAGCACCAGCAGCAACAATCGAAACACTGGCAGCAACAACATCATCTACGCTGGCCTCAAAACAGTGGAGCACAAAATGAACATCAAAAATAGCAACATCAACACGAGCAACAACAACAACAACAACAACAATGTGGAGCAGGCAGTGACAACGGAGATGAGGAAAATATTTGGAAACATCAACGATGGATCAACAGTTGTCTCGCTGGAGCCCTGGATCTCTGGTTCGTCCACTCTGGGCGCCATAGTGGGAGTCTCTTCATTACTAGCTTCTCCGGGATCTAAAATTATGGGAGTTTCCAAAGAGATTGGCTCGGCACAACAAGCTTTGAAGGGATTCCAACCAAGATCAGGAGTTGGATCCATTGCAGCAGAAGCTATGCCGGGAGTAGCCCGAGGTAACTCTGTTAGCCTTGCGACAGGATCGCGCCCTGCCATTTGCGTCGGCAAAATCGGTGTGACTATAGGAACAGGAGTCACAGGCCTCAGGTGGCTGCCTGTGCCCACTCCCAAGGAAAAGCCACCGAAAGCAGGGGAAAAGGATAGTGCAGAAGCCACAAAAGCAGTGGGCAAAGCCGGTGGAGCAGCTGTTGCAACCAAAAGTGCCTTAGTCAACTCTATAAGCCCATCAGCCCAACAGCAGCAGCCAACGCAGCGCACCGAGGACCAAGAAAATGCCTTTCGACGCATCGAGGATGTGCATAACTATGCCAAGTTGCAGGATTATATCAGTGAAGACGACGACGTGGAAGACGAAGAGGAGGAGGAGCTGGACGAGGAAGAAGAGCCGGAGGATGAGGATGAAGCCAAGCTTCAGGTGCCGCTGCCTGTCAAGCAGGAGGTCACGCGCATCCGTCGCGAAGACAACGAAGAGCATGTCGATGTGGATGTGGTTACGGTTCCACAACCCGAGCAGGAATGCTATCAGGAGAAGCATCAAGGCCAAGCGGTGGATATCATCCAGCCCGAGCATCATGCCCGCCGTCCCATGAATGCGTTCCTCATCTTTTGCAAGCGCCATCGCGCAATCGTCAAGGAGCGATACAAGACTCTGGAGAACCGGTAGGTCTTGAAATCTCTACTTGGGCTGCAGTCTTCTAAACACTTTAATTATTTAAAAAATATATAATAGAGCGATTACAAAGATCCTGGGCGACTGGTGGGCCGCACTTGATGAAGAAGAGAAGCACTGTTTCACCGACTTGGCGCAGCAGGTGGGTTTCCATTTAATCCTTTTGAAATATCTCTAATATTCTGGTCTTTAACAGAACAAGGATGCCTTCTTTAATGCCAATCCTAACTTTAAGTGGTACAAACTACCTGCTCCGCCCTTGAGAACGCTGGCCACCCGTCCCAGCAACGCAGTTACGGGCGGAGCCGGAGCTCCTGGCGATGATAATCAGCCGCCAAATCCTACTCAGTTGCAGTTGCAAAAGATACCGTTGGACCTGTTGCGGAGCAACTACTTTAAGCTGGCCGACGAAACACAGATGGGGGAACTGAGCACGCTGCTCCAGGTGCAGGTGCAGGAGAAGGACTTCGCCCTACAACAGGTCCTTAGCGAGACCAGCCAATTTCTATCCGCCCACATGCCAGGCGCTGCTGGCAACCAGCCTGCCACAGGCCACAAACGCTCGTTTGACAGCCACTCGAGCAATTCCAGCGAGGAGGAGGGTGCGACAGTGTCGCCAAACAAGAAAGCCAAATCATCACGCTCGTGCAAGGGCAAAATCTATCAGGAGCTGGTCAACTCCGGCCAGTTGGCGGCCATCAACAAAAAGGGCAAGAACAGGAATGCCACAGTGTCGGGCAACTTTACGGATACATCATTGGATGCGGCACCGAATACGCCGCCCGTTTCACCGCCAGAACGCCAGCTGGGCAGCGGGCATCAGCGCAGTGTTTCCGAGTCGAGCAGCAGTGGCTTCTTTAACCTGGAAGAGAGGATCAAGGAGCTGCCGGCTCTCAGTCTGGACGCCTATTTGCAGCGCAAACGCAGTACCAAAAAGAAGAAGAAGTTCAGTGGCAGTAAGAAGCAGCGGAACATCCTGAATAGCAGCTCGAGTGGGGCAAAAGCGGCTGTTCCGGATTCCGCGGTGCAGCAGCACCAGCAGCACCAGCAGCAGCAGCAGCAACAACAGTTGCAGAAACAGAAACAGCAACAGCGGCAGCAGGCAGCTGCTGTGGGCAGTCAGAGACGCAAGGCTCGAAAGGAGAGCATCACACGGCGGGATGTCAGTGCCATTGAGCAGGAGGTGGCCTCCATATTGCCGCTCACGATCAACGGGTGCTACTACTTTGACGAGAGTCCTGTGCCCAAGGCGACCAGCGGTCCCGTATCGATTGTGGCCTCCAACTCCTCCTCGCCGCTCTCTTCAAACTCCTCCTCCTTTTCCTCGCCGAACTTGGAAGAGACCTCCTCTACCTCAGATCTACTCATTCTGGCCGAAGTGGCCGCCAATCGCACTGAGCTGACAAAGTCAAACTAGCGACAGCAGCACTACTAACAGCAGCAGCAGAAGTGGCACAACCACCAGCAGCAGCACCGACGTCACCAATTTTCATTGTTAATGCCAGCACATTAGGATTTTTTTTTTGTACACATTAGGATTTCCTCAAAAAACGTTATACCTTAATTGAAAACAGAGCCTTTGCGGTGTTCCTTTAACTTGTACGTAACACATTTACTTCGAGTCAAGCTGAAATATCCATTTGAATTAGTATTTTATTTTTATTCTATTTTTTTTTTTGATCAGAAACGCCGCATAAAATGAAAAAAAAAAACGAAAGAATCGTGAAACCTTAATTTTAAAAATTGCAAACCGTAGTGAATAAGCTCTCCTTTTGCTCGGAACACTTTTTGTTTAAACACGCTGGTGATGGCGGTGCGTCAAAGATATGATGGAGAAACAGACATTCGTTGATCTATTACAATTTAGTCAATAATATACAAAAAAAAAAAAAAAAAGAAAGAAGTAAATGGCCGGCAGCCGGTGAAGAAATGGCAAAAGGAGAGACGGCAGCAAATAATGTATTTTTGTTATGATGTGGGCAAGAACCCCTTCAATTTCATACACGCATACTGTCTATATATATACTTATATATGTATATTTAGATAACTTGTTCTGTTTATTATTTTTTTTTTGTTAAGTTTCTCCTTTCATCGCGTTCGTACCCAAAATAGCATGAATCCAAGAACGATAGCAACAAAAGTCGAACGCTCATTAACTGTTAATTATTATTTCTAATATTTAGATATAATTTATTGCAACATTTGTCAAAGGCAATTTGCAACACAAATATATTCAATGTAATGTAAATCACAGACTTTTTGTTTTGGCGCTTTTATTTTAAACTCTGAAACGAAAGCTTGGGATAACCCGGGCTCAAGAGTGTTATCGATAACCTCTTTCAGGGCAGGGCATTGCCAGGTAAGAAAAATATCGGGCTGTGTTCATACTGAACTAGGGCTGCCAGATTTTATGATTACATAAGATAATGTCTTTACGCTCGCTTTACAGTCTAAATCAATATAAAAAAAAATCGATAATTTCGATATTTATGCAAAATCAATACAATTTTCATACAAAAACTATCGATATGTTGTTATTCAGATATATTATTCACTAAATTGAACAGCTGCAGCCTACAGGAAAGAGTCACGACAGGAAATGGCATGTTCAGGGTCGGAGGGGGGCATGTTCCTGATAAGAAAATGTCACTGACCAACCGCCGGGGCCGTAGATAAGGCGGTTGGATCCAATTGGACGGTTAAATATGGGGCTCTGTCCGATGAAGAAGATGGCGGTCGAATTTCGATTTTTTTTCGCTCCAGCTTTCTTGCTTTCGCTGGGCTCACGTGCAAGGCAAACAACAACTGCTTTTTTTTCTCACTTCACCCCAAAGTCTCAAAACCCCCAAGTCGCCGCCCCGTCCCTATGCCTCTTAACGGCCACGACCGCTTTTGACTGATTTTCTCGTCTGCCATGGGGAGCTTTTTCAGATTCGACGCGGCGTCAGACCTTTGCAGTTCGCTCTATCCGCGTTTTTTTTTGCGAGTGTTTTTTTCGTGTGTGCGCGAAGCAGCAACAACAAACAAATAGACCAACCGAGAAAACAAAACCAAAAAACCGAAAAAAAACCGAAAAAAAACCCTCGCAAAAAAAATTGAAACATCGAAAAAGAGCCCAAAAAGTGTGTTTGTGTGTGCCGAGGTACGAAATATTCTCAGTGGGGGGCCTTTTTTTTTGTGTGCTGTTGTTTGTGTCTGTTTTGAGAAGTTTGTCAAACACATTCATCGGGGCACCGAAAAGTGTGTGTGTTTTGAGGTACAAAATTGGGCAGAAAAAAGGGTAGAATCCAGCTAAAGATTTCGGCAAAGTCTCGGCCTTTAATCGTCCAATTTGTAACATTTGTAATTTGTACATCTGTAATTTGTACAAACCTCTAACCGGACCTCGGGAGTACGAAGAAATTTTAAGTTTAAGTGGCCCAAAGGACAACAACAACAAGCACAAGCCCGTAAAGAAGAGCAGGAGGAGTGCGAGAAGGAAGGAGTGAGAAGGTGGTTTCGAAAGAGGGTAGGAAAGCTCGCCACGGCGAAAGGCGGCGAATTCGCAGGGTGTGCGCGCGTGTGTTACCAAAAAAGGATCTCTGTGGCTAGGATACGCGACCCAGAGAGTAGTATTATATAATAGTACCATCCCCCCCCCCCTTAATTGTTTTATCCTGCAAAGCACAGATTCGCCGCTTGGCAACTCTTACTCTCATAATTTTTTGTGCTGAATTTGCAATTTGTCGCCCGCGAAACTGTAATGAAATCTGTTCAATGAAACCCGCCAAGTTTTGATTTGATTGCAGCTTCTCGTCGTCGTTGTCTGGCGATTTATTAGCAAGGCGCTAATTAATTGAGAGGAGAGTGAGAAAAGAGAGCAGCATTAGTGGCCGTAGAAACAGCAGCCCGAGTAGCAGCAGGAGCTGCCCCCCATTAACACACCAATTACTAATTGTGGCTGCGGCGCATTTCAATTAAATCAGAAAACAAAAAACAAAAAAAAAAAAACAAAAAACGGAAAACGGAAAACCAAAGCAAAGCAAAGCCGAATCAAAAAGGGGGCTCGAGTTTTGGTCACCCTTCTCTCTCCTGTGACGTCACACCTGAAAGCTATTATGTAAGCCGAAGCGAACAGGATTCTACGTTTTCCGTTTTCGCCTCACTTCGCCTCGCCTCGTCCGCTTCCGTGCATTTCGCCAGCCCTGAGCGTCGCATTTGGCTTCGTGCTTTTGCGGCGTACACAGCTTTGACGCCAAAATACAAAATAACAAAATATAACGAATAACGAATAACGAAAAAAAAAAAAAATAGGTGAAAAGAGAGCAGAGAAAAGAATACAACTAAATAAATAGTAAAAATAACCAAGAAGTCGAGAAGAGACACAACACACATCAAGAAGAATCGAATTTGCAACCGCGCGGCACACAAATTGAATTTTGTTTAATTGAAATTCTGAGGTGTATGTCTACGTTTCTGTTTTTTTTTTTTTTGCAATTGTATAACATATCTGAGGGGGAAAAAAGTGTACACAGAAAACAAAAATGTGCGTTGAGTTCGTTGAAACGCAATAACAACCATTGAAAGGGAAAGATTTAGAAGGATTTGTGATTGTAAAATAATTACATTCATTAATTACTTTCAAGTGAAAAAATAATAGTAATACTAAGAGTTTTTTTTTCAAGTGTAGTTAGAAAGCTTTTTTAGAATCACAGCTGATTTCTTGTGTTTTTTTGTTTTCTCTTGCAGCTTAAATTGCAATAAAAACCGAATTGGAAAAGAACGATTAGACAAGAAAGCCAATCAAAAGACCAAAAGAGAAGACCAACCGAATCCCCATCCCCCCCCGAGAAGAAGCGATTGTAATGGCTCTACTCCGTTCGCTGAGCGCCCAACGAACAGCCATCAGTTTGGTCTACGGCCGTAATAGCAGCAAGTCCGGCAGTGCCGCCGTTGCCGCCCGGAGGAGTCTCCAGACCGCCGCCCGTGCCACCACAGCCGCCCCGGCATCAGCAGCCTCGAACGCATCCAATGACGAATCTGAACCGCAATTGAGTGGCTGCCGGAGGATTCCGGGACTAACCCATGGCCATCTCCAACGACGTTTCCTTCATACTGGCAACAAGCCCTGGCAGGCATCCTCCGTGGCCCAGCCGGCCTATGCCGAGCCGGCGCTGAAGGTGGACCGGAAGCCGAAGACCACCAAATGCTCATCCCAAGAGCCGTCATCCTCGCCGGCCGGTTCGCCGCAGCGCGATCCCCTCGATGTCAGCTTCAACGATCCGATCGCCGCCTTCAAGAGCAAGACCACGTGGGAGCTGGTCCGGGCCTATCTAGTCTACATGATCTGTTCCAGCGAAAAGCTGGTTGAGCACAACATGACGGTGAGTTGTTGGTTGGTTCAGGGTTTGGTGATCTTTTCACAGATATTCTTAGCGGGTGTTTCTTGACATTTCTTAGAGATCTCTTTGGGCTTTCCCGATCTGGTTCCACCTGCTGCTTCTGACCTATTCGTTTCTCGTGACATTCGAACCGTGTCAGGTGGCATTTGTCATCCGCTTTTCCCAAAACCCCATCCCCCTTCCTTAGGCTGTGCCTCGTGAATTCATCGCTAATTGCTTTCCGTTGACTGCAAAGTTGCTGTTTCAGCCCCGACGACGACAGGTGTTGCATTCGCAGAGTAATTATTGAGTGAATGACTCGACTGATTGACTCGACGGATTGACCGACCAACTGGCTGGCTGATTGATAAGACCCAAGGAAGATAAGAGGGATATTCGTTTGATTGCCATTGGCCAGATTACAGAGAGAACAGTCTGGGGCAAGACCCCTTCCCGAAAGCGAGCTCCAATCAAAGCCCGGGGCACGGCAAGCAGACCCTTGATTGATTGCGTTGGCGTTATTGCATGGCAATCGTTTGATTGCTAATCGATTACCCAAAGTGCATGCGTCGCTAGTTTATTGTTTGTTGCTTTTAGTTTTATTTTTTTGTGCTACATGCAATTTGCATAAATGGCTGCCACAAGGGGAGGACAGCGTGTGGCAGGCAGGCAGGCAGGCCACTTCCTGGGGTATTATATTATTGTATATGTGTGGCATTAGTCATCTATTCATACATCGCTTTCTTTTCAAGCACTGGAATAAATTTCTAGAGATTCCAGACAAGGGAGCGATGTCCTTTCTTCTAGATTGATCCCTCTTGCTAAGAATTCCCACAGTTTTCCTATATCCCTCTAATATCCTTAATTGATTGAAATATTCCCAAAGCCAAGAAATGAATTATGAATGCTTCTGGTTTTTTAACGATTTCCTTGAACTTTTTGTGCCAAGTGTCGGGTTTGCTAGTTCTATTTACAGTATCGCGTCGTTTGCTTTGACGGACGGACGACGACGACGACGACGACGGGTCTCGTGATATGAGCAAATGGCTATCAAGGGAGCGGGCATGGGGCTTGGGATGGGATATAGTATATACCTAAGAGGGTAGTGTTTTGGGTAGCTGTTTTTTGCGGGGGCCAAAGCTCAACGGCAAACACCTGTCCTCGATGCCTCGCTGCCTCGCTGCGATTACTTTTTCGAATTGTTTGCCAAAAAAATTTAGATGAAGCGAAAAACAATAAGACCGAAAAACCAAAAAAAACCGAAACCGAAAAAAAAAATACAGAGCGAAAATCGAAACGAGAATTTATTTTATGTAACCAGTTTGTCGCTTGTGTTGGCTTTTCAACTTTGTGCACTCAATTAATTACTTGGCGGCTGTTAGGAGGAACCGGTTCTCCCTAAACGGTGGCAGCCGGAGCCTTCTCCTTGGCGCACCATGTCATTCATCCGAGACGGATCCCGCATCTCACGTGCCGCCCAGCAAATATTTCATAATAAGTCTTCCCCGAAAGGGCAACGCCCTGTCAGTTGTCAGTTGTCAGTTTTCCTCCTCAAGTTAAAGAACTTTTTCTACAATACTTCTTTAGGGCTTTCATGGATGGATATTATTTTCCCTTTGATTTATTTTTGTTAGACTTTGGTCCGTGTTGATGGATCTTTCTTCTGTTGAGAATTCGGCAAATCACATTTATCCCGCCCACCCGAATTGGACTTTGACAACGCCTTCCCGGCCTTGACTTGTTCAAAGTTTTTTTTATAAATTTTTTTTTGCATTTTGGCCAAAATCCAAATGATTTATGGCTCATCCAGACAGAAGCAGCAGCCAGAACATGGAACGGTCGATTTTTTTGGGGCATTATTTTGTATATTTTTGAAACCAAAAAAAAATCCAAATAATTACTAAAACTATTTCAAATTCAATTCATTATTTGATTTTAATGCCTACACACGACAAACAAAAACTATAATACTAAATAAAAAAAAATATGTACCGCCTAAAAAAACGAAAAAAAAAATGAAAATTTCGCAGCTTATGAAATGGTCAAAGCGAGTATTCGGTCAACGCATATTTACAGCATTTATGAAGGCGACCTTCTATGGCCATTTTGTCGCCGGCGAGGATCAGATCAAGATCATACCCACATTGGAAAGGTAATTGCTAATCCCGATAAACCCACTCACTTATCGCTTTTTTTTCTCTTCTTTTCTTTTCTTTTTTATCTTGTATATCCTTTCTTTTATGCTTTCTGGCGCTCGTTCCGTTCCGTTTTTTTACCCGATTCATTAAATTCGAATATGATTGCGAATCGGTTATGCGAAACCCGCTTCAAACCGCCCACAAAACCAACACACACTTTTATCCACACGATTGTCATCGATAATACCGATACCGATACCGATAAACAGCTACTGAAACTGGCGCGTGGCGTCCTGGGACCAAAGCTTTTCGTCCTGCTGATGAAGTCCAGCTTCTACGGACACTTTGTGGCCGGGGAGAACCGGCACACGATAGTCCCCGCCCTAGAGAGGTTGACCTCCCATACTCCAAAAACTCCATATTTATGCATCCCAAAAAACTATCTTAATATTAAATAATATATACATTAGCGGCTAGAGAAAATTCCAAATTAATTTATTCAATTCGTTGCAATAATTCGATGAAATCCCTTGTTTTTGATGCCGCCTTTGTACATATATATCCTGTACATGTCCAAGGACTGAGAAATATCGGTTATGCAATTCTCAATCCGAAAGCCAGCATGAATTTTTGATCTATCCGATCACTATATCCCCCAATCCGAATTCCCCTCGATCCATCAGAATGCACTCTCTAAACCAAAGCTCGACCCGCTCCCTCGACTTCTAACCCAAAACACAATCAAAATTCTATGATTTTACTAATTACTGAATGTGACTAAAATCTTTTTAAAGACTTTAGTTAATCGAGTTGTATGTTTACAGACTAAGATCGTTCGGTGTTAAGCCCATTCTTGACTATTCCGTCGAGGAGGATATCTCCCAGGAGGAGGCTGAGAAGCGTGAAGTTGAGTAAGTCCTTGACTTTATTTGTTTATAAGCTTCGATTTATAATATTTGGGATCTTGTTTTTCCAGATCTTCCGTTTCCAGTGCCGGCGACAACAAGGAGGATGGCTGCATGCCCCAGTACCATGTGGACAAGTCCTTCGCCGATCGGCGCTATAAAGTGAGCAGTGCTCGCACCTATTTCTATCTCAACGAGGCGACCTGTGAGCGCAACATGGAGATCTTCATCAAGTGTCTGGAGGCCGTTTCCGGTATGTCCTTTGGAGACCACAGACGTTGCTGTTCCCCTTCACCCATCCATGTCCTTTAAGATTTTGTATATAAGCATGAATCTGTTGCATAATTCACCTTTTGGGTCATGTAAAGCAAACAATATTTCTTAGCAGTTTTTAATTTTAAATATTCTTTTTTTTTGTGAATGCAAAATGCTTTGCAAGCATGATTTTTAAACTTTTAAGTAAAAAATGGTCATGGTTAGTTACGAAAATCTTTGGTAGAAGGAGGACATGCATTACATTTAGGGACATTCTCTTCCAGAACTTGTTTCCCGCTCTCTTATCCCTCTATCGCTTTTATATTTTTTACTCCTTGATCGGAGCTATATGAAAAATTGATGATTAATTAATTCTTTCTTCTGTCCCGCAATATCGAAATGAATTCCGCAATTATTCCCATGGCACTATCCAATCAAATCGAAATCGAAATCAAAATCAAAATCAAAATTCAAAAATCCCCGCAAATATATCATAAAACCGTATTTATTCCATTGAAAAGACGACGATCGCAAGGCGCCCCGGGCAGTGGCCACGGGTAAGCCCATTAAAAAAAAAAAAACAACAAACACCGCCACACATAAACAATATAAACTACAAAAAATAATGAAAACTATAAACACCAAGTACTTCCAACAAATATCTTAAAGAGTATCCATTCCGACAGAGCAAAGCAAACGAGTTTGACATTTTTGGGCCATTTAGTGTGCGTTCTTAGCTGGTTGATGTGGCTAAAAGTAATCGATATTAATAATTGAAATTATTGTAGCTATAAAGACGTATCTGTATCTGTATCTACATATATATCCGTATCCGTATCCGTATCCGTATCCGTATTCGTATCTGTATCTATATCTGTAGCTGTGTCTTTTTGTTTAGAGATATATATACGTGTAAATTTTTTGTGTTGCTTTAGTCTTAAATACGCTCCTGCTCCTGTTAAGTGTCCGCTTATCCTAGATAGCAACTTGTCCATCACATCGCATTCACCGATCTCTTTCTCCCATGCTTTTTATTTTTCTTGGAAACGAAAACCATAGGCGCCACCTTCGGCACTGGCATCACGGCCATCAAACTTACCGCCCTGGGCCGTCCACAGTTGCTGGTAAGCGGAATATACAAAGAAACCATATTATATATCCCTAAACCCAACCTATTTTCCAGCTGCAACTATCTGAGGTAATCATGCGCACACGAAAGTACATGGAGGACATGGTAGGCGGTCAGGGCAACGTGCTCACCCACCACAAGACCATTAAGGATCTCGAGAAGTATTACGCCACCCTCGGCGACAATAAGAACGTCAAGGAGTTTCTTAAGAACGTAACATCCGACAAGGAAGGGTAGGATCATAATCGAATCGAATTTTCTCTCCAAGCCTTTGCTTTATTGAGATATCTTTCTTTTTAGTATCCTGCATCTGTTCCCCTGGTCGGGAATCGTAGATGAGGACTCGCAACTAAGCGACACTTTCCGCGTGCCCGATCCCAAGACCGGGCAGATGCGTCGACTGATCTCACAAATACCGCCCAAGAGGAGATGTTCAGGAACATGATCCGTCGTCTGAACACCATCGTCAAGGTTCGTATTTCATAGAATATCCAATGTTTAATTCATTTACTTATTGATTTTACCTTGAATCCTCTCAGGCTGCTGCCGAATTGGATGTACGCATCATGGTGGATGCGGAGCAAACCTATTTCCAGCCGGCCATTTCCCGCATCACGCTGGAAATGATGCGAAAGTATAACAAGGACAAGGCGATCGTCTTTAACACCTACCAGTGCTATTTGCGAGAGACTTTCCGTGAGGTTGGCACCGACTTGGAGCAGGCCAAGCGACAGAACTTCTACTTTGGAGCCAAGCTGGTGCGCGGCGCCTACATGGATCAGGAGCGGGCTCGTGCTCAGGCCCTGGGCTATCCGGATCCGGTCAATCCCACTTTTGAAGCCACCACAGACATGTACCACAAGACCTTGTCCGAGTGTCTGCGACGCATTAAGGTGGGTTCCGGATTTTCTACCGGATAGGAGTTCAAGGATCAATAATTGTATATCCTTTTGCAAATTTACAGCTGATGAAGGATGGCGGCGAAGATGCCCGCAAAATTGGCATCATGGTTGCCTCGCACAACGAGGACACGGTACGTTTTGCCATCCAACAGATGAAAGAGATTGGCATCTCGCCCGAGGACAAGGTCATTTGCTTTGGTCAACTTCTTGGCATGTGCGACTACATCACCTTCCCCCTGGGTAAGTTTTTGCTTTTAAGCTATTCCGCTTCTAGTCTAATAATAATTAATATCTGTGATAACTATAGGCCAGGCGGGCTACTCAGCCTACAAGTATATCCCGTATGGTCCCGTGGAGGAGGTACTACCGTATTTGTCGCGCCGCGCCCAGGAGAACAAGGGTGTGCTCAAGAAGATCCAAAAGGAGAAGCGCCTGCTCCTGTCCGAGATCCGGCGTCGCGTAATGAGCGGCCAGATGTTCTACACGCCCAAAGGCAATTATGTACCCATCTAAGAGGGGCATCTCACCCACACCGCTCGCATTCACATCCACAATCCAATCCAAATCCAAATCCAAATCGAACGAATGCCAAACCATTTGCTCGTCCAAGGATATCGCCGTCGGGCTTATTTTAATGTGTGTGTGTTTTAATTTCTCCTTTTTTTTCGTCATTCTAACTTATCTTAACGAAATTTGCCTATATCGAAATATATATATATATATATATAGATATATATATAGATATATATGTATACATATATGTATCTACATAAAATGAAAAATTGTGTATATACCAAGGTCCTAGAAACAAAAAGCTAAAGGCATTAGGATCAGGATCGTCGGCGGGATCAGCAATGATCTTCGGCAACAATTTCAATTAGAGAGACAGATTCACTTTTTTGATGAAATATGTACATTTTTACGTCTTGTTGCAAAAAAATAATCTTAACGAGTTCTGTATGTGTGTTAAAACGAGAATATCTATAAAAAAAAAAAAAAAAAACAAAACAAAACAAAAACTTTAAAAAGAAATGTAAATCCAACAGATCCGAGAGGATAAGCTACCATCGAGGATATTATTGTTGGGTTTGAGTTAAAGAGGTAACATTTTTTAGCATCATCGTAATATGAAGCATAAATCGATATAGTATACACTGAGAAAATAAAAGATACCTTTATAGAGACATATACGATAATATTACTTAGATACATGAATGTGTATGGCTGCATTTTAGTCAAAATTCATTGATTTCGTGTTTCGTTTCGCGTTTTGCATACCTCCTCAGTATAATCAGTATATGAGTATAAACAGTATGAGTTTTAGTGTGTGTTTTTTTTTTGTTTTTTCTAGTTAGTCCTCCTCCTTTTGCGATGTGATTAAATCTGTTTTAAATCTGTATAACAACTCCCCTTAAGTTTATACATTATATTACCATAACTATACCGTATTTACATACATATTTGTTGTTGTTCCTCCATCCGAAATAGTCAAATGCAACTGCCTCGATATCGGAGCGTATTCTATAGGAATAACTAACCTACATACTACCTACATATAAACGCTAAATTATGGATTATTATTTAATTTAATTTAGCAAGTAACGAAGCGATATTATAAAAGTCATTGTGCTATAGACGATAGACAATACATAGTCGATGGAACCGCTTTATGTCTCTTATGTCTGTTTTTCGCTTGCTCCGACCATCCCATCCATAGATCCATAGATCCATAGATCCATAGATCCATAGATCCATTTAGACAGTTATATAGACACACAACAAAACTAACCGATGGAGCGTTGATTTTTTATTATTCTCATGATTATTATTATTATTATTGTATTGCATAAACGCTATAAATAAATGAATAAATAATTGTATGAATGTTAACTATTTCAATGACAATAATAAAATGTTAAAAACGGAAACCCAGTCGGATTTTTAAATTGCAATCAACGACCATAATGCTGATCTATTGCTGTCTGGGGATAATAACCTAAATTGGTCTCCAGCTGTCGGGTAAATTGTGGTCATCTCTGTGATTTGGAATAATCATCAGGTAATTCCGTGGGTCTATTATATTCACATTAAACCTTCGGGGTTTCGAATTAGAACGGGAGCACGAGACCACGTACTGTCTCTTTCTAATCGAAGATACTTCCCGGTCGAATAACAAATCGATTATTGTAATAGGCTTGACGATACCGATTCTTAAGCTTTTCCTACAATTTTTTTAAACGTCTTTTTAAATTTGATAAAAAATCTACATTCGCTTGAGGTATTTCGATAAAAATCAGATAAATATTGGCCAAGATATATGGGAACATCCCCAAGGGCCATTTTTGTATACTCCACGATTTAATTTAAAAATATTTTGTGCCAGGATTTTAATGCATATTTATAGGGAACTGAATAAAGATTCAGAATCTATACTTTGCTTAAAAATCGGATGAAAACTGCCAAAGATATGGCCTTCGAAAGGGGCGAAAAGTGATTTTTCTCGATTTTCACATTTTTCAAGGGAATCCATCAGAAAAATTTGAAAAAAATCGAAAAAATATTTTATGTCCGGATTTTAATGCAGATTGATAGGGAATTGATCCTAGATTCCAAATCTATACTTTGTTCGGGAATCGGATGAAAACTGCCAAAGATATGGCCTTGGAAAGGGGCGAAAAGTGATTTTTCTCGATTTTCACATTTTTCAAGGGAATCCATCAGAAAAATTTGAAAAAAATCGAAAAAATATTTTATGTCCGGATTTTAATGCAGATTGATAGGGAATTGATCCTAGATTCCAAATCTATACTTTGTTCGGGAATCGGATGAAAACTGCCAAAGTTATGGCCTTTGAAAGGGGCGAAAAGTAATTTTTCTCGATTTTCAGATTTTTCAAGGGATTCCATCAGAAAAATTTGAAAAAAATCGAAAAAATATTTTTTGCCAGGATTTTAATGCAGATTTATAGGGAATTGATCAAAGATTCCAAATCTATACTTTGTTCAAAGATCGGATGAAAACTTCCAAAGATATGGCCTTTGGAAGGGGCGAAAAGTGATTTTTCTCGATTTTCAGATTTTTCAAGGGGATCCATCAGAAAAATTTGAAAAAAATCGAAAAAATATTTTGTGCCAGGATTTTAATGCAGATTTATAGGGAATTGATCCTAGATTCCAAATCTATACTTTGTCCAAGAATCGGATTAAAACTGCCAAAGATATGGCCTTCGAAAGGGGCGAAAAGTGATTTTTCTCGATTTTCACATTTTTCAAGGGAATCCATCAGAAAAATTTGAAAAAAATCGAAAAAATATTTTGTGCCAGGATTTTAATGCAGATTTATAGGGAATTGATCCTAGATTCCAAATCTATACTTTGTTCAAGAATCGGATGAAAACTGCCAAAGATATGGCCTTCGAAAGGGGCGAAAAGTGATTTTTCTCGATTTTCAGATTTTTCAAGGGGATCCATCAGAAAAATTTGAAAAAAATCGAAAAAAATATTTTGTGCCAGGATTTTAATGCAGATTTATAGGGAATTGATCCTAGATTCCAAATCTATACTTTGTTCAAGAATCGGATGAAAACTGCCAAAGATATGGCCTTCGAAAGGGGCGAAAAGTGATTTTTCTCGATTTTCAGATTTTTCAAGGGGGTCCATCAGAAAAATTTGAAAAAAAATCGAAAAATATTTTGTGCCAGGATTTTAATGCAGATTTATAGGGAATTGAATAAAGATTCAGAATCTATACTTTGCTTAAAAATAGGATGGAAACTGCCAAAGATATGGCCTTCGAAAGGGGCGAAAAGTGATTTTTCTCGAATTTTACATTTTTCAAGGGGGTCCATCAGAAAAATTTTGAAAAAATCGAAAAAATATTTTATGTCCGGATTTTAATGCAGATCGATAGGGAATTGATTCAAGATTCAGAATCTATACTTTGCTTAAAAATCGGATGAAAACTGCCAAAGTTATGGCCTTTGAAAGGGGCGAAAAGTAATTTTTCTCGATTTTCAGATTTTTCAAGGGGATCCATCAGAAAAATTTGAAAAAAATCGAAAAAATATTTTATGTCCGGATTTTAATGCAGATCGATAGGGAATTGATTCAAGATTCAGAATCTATACTTTGCTTAAAAATCGGATGAAAACTGCCAAAGTTATTGCCTTTGAAAAGGGCGAAAAGTAATTTTTCTTGATTTTCAGATTTTTCAAGGGATTCCATCAGAAGAATTTGAAAAAAATCGAAAAAATATTTTGTGCCAGGATTTTAATGCAGATTGATAGGGAATTGATTCAAGATTCAGAATCTATACTTTGCTTAAAAATCGGATGAAAACTGCCAAAGATATGGCCTTCGAAAGTGGCAAAAAGTGAATTTTCTCGAAAAATTTGAAAAAAAAATCGAAAAAATATTGTGTGCCAGGATTTTGATGCAGATTTATAGGGAATTGAATAAAGATTTTGAATTGAATAATGCATAGAAGAAGACTCAAAATATACAAATCAAGGATATAGAGCTGGAGAAACCAAGCTTCAAAGGACTTTCTTTCATCAGTTATGATTTTTGTGAAAAACTAAAAATTTCTTCATCGGAAAAGAAATAAAGAAATCCTTTGGTATCCTTGGACAGGATGCAGGATAATGCATAAAAGGACCCTCACAAAGCTATAGGAAGTCCTTTGGAAAATAATTTCCAACTTTGAGGAGATAGCATCTGTGACGTCATTTTTATAATTCGCAACCAGTTCTGCCAGCGACTATATAAGGAGGCTTGCTTCATGGAAAAATTTTACTTTTTTCTTCTTCTTCAAAAATTTTTTTTTTGTTTTTATTGCTTCTTTTGTGTTTTTTTTTTTGTTTTTAAACGTAATCAAGGCTTTATATATATATATATATTATTTATAATATTAAACCATAAAAATGTTTAAAATTTCCTTGGATAACTTTTTCTAATTGAAAAAGAATAAAAGACCCATAGAATCAATTGTTCTTCTAGTAATTCTACCCCATGTCCATGTTTTTAGTGGAAAATAAAATCTTATCCTTTGATATTCCTGGCCAGGATGCAGGATATTTCATAGAAGGAGTCACGGAAAGCCAAAAAAAACCGCTTGGAAGTGAAGTTCAAGACTTGAAGAGACATGATTTGAAATAAAATTTGTATAATTCGCAACCAGTTCTGGCCCGGGGCCTATATAAGGAAGCTCGTTTAAGGAGAAAATTTTTCCATCAACTTTTTTTCTTCTTCTTCTTATAATTTTAAAATAAAATAATTAATTAAAATTTCTATAATCTAAGATTCCAAATCTATACTTTGCTCACAGATCGGATGAAAACTGCCAAAGATATGGCCTTCGAAAGGGGCGAAAAGTGAGTTTTCTTAATTTCCAGATTTCAGAATAAAAACAAGTTTTATAGGAATTTTGTTATAAACTATTTCTGTATATCGCTTAAACTCCACATATTAAAATATTTTAAACAACTTTAAACGTTTTAATGACTAATATGAGCCTAGACTTAATCACTTTACAAGGCTTTCTTTTTTATGCCGTGGGGCCGGTCGTTTCTTTCCGAAATCCACTTGACTAACCATCAATGGATCATTGCTTTGCCTCTCGTAAGCCGACTTGGCAGATGACTGTCGCGGATGTTTAGCTGTGGAGGCTCCTGAAGAGGAAGAGGTGCCAACTACTCGCTTCAGGGCTTTGGGAACTATGTAGTCGGGCATGTCGGAGAGATGGCTTTGGACCTTGATGGTCTTTAGAGGTTTGTCGTGTCGCAAGGCCTGCAAGTCACGCTTGTTCTCTTCGAAAAAGCCTTTCAGCTTCTCACAGTTGAGGATTTCCGTTTTGATCTCACGGATACGGGTGTCGTGAACGGCGACTCGCGTCGCAGCACGCCAACAGTCCTGGGCACGATATCTAAAGGACTCCACTTCCTCCATCTTGAATTGGTAGTTTCTGCAAATCGGAAGCAAAAGTTATAAAAAATCATCGCCTTAGCTAGCTCAGATTCAAAACATACTTGATGATCTGTTCCCCCTCCTGGGCAGCAAAAGTAGAGCGGAGTTTCTCTTCCACAGCATCGTTCACGGCAGCCTCCTTCATGCTCACGAAGGACAGAACCGATCCCTTGTTGTCACCCCTCGCTGTGCGTCCAGCCCGATGGATGTAGGAGATCACGTTCCGTGGGAAATCGAAGTTAAGAACGTTGTTCACGCACTGGAAATCGATGCCACGCGACGCACTGGATTCGAAGTCACCGGTGCGGGAGGATTTGCCTTTGCCGGACGAGGACTTGCCACCCGGCTGCTCAAGATGATACTCATCCGAGGCGATGATGATGTCGTAGCTGCCCTTGTTGAACTGGCTGATTGTGTGGATCCGGATGTTGGCTGGCAGCTCAGAGTTAAGGACACACGAGCGGATGCCAAACTGTTCCAGGAATAAACGAATCCTGAAATGTGAAAGCAAAGCGGTAAGTATTGTTTCTTTTAAAAGAAAGAATTTGTAGTGCTTTTTATATAAAATCAGAGAGAAGATTAGAATCCGGTCATGCATGAGCCAACTGTTGCCAGATGCCCACTCCCAGAAGATCGGTTTCATCATTTAAAAACAAAAAGAATAAATGAAAACTTATTCTACTCACTTGTAACACCGATCAATGTTGTTCACAAATATGATGGTCTTGCCCCGGACCAGGCGCAGTTTAAGCAATGCGTACAGTATGGCCGGTTTGTCGTTCTCCTCAGCTAGGATGCGCTGGTGGGTGAGCTGGTCCTGGGGCACCAGCTCCGGTTCCTCGAGTTTCAGGGTTACTGGATTGTTCAGACACAAACCCTTCATTCGCACCACATCGTCGCTGAGGGTGGCCGATACCAAAACAGCCTGATAGATGGGTGGAAAATGCTTGATCAGCTTCTTGAAGTCCTTCTCGTAACCGAAGGCAAACACCAGGTCCGCCTCGTCCACAACCAGCGTCTCGACGTTCTTCAGGTCCACCACGCCACCGGCCTGGGCATGGTTCAGTAGTTTTGAGGGAGTGGACACCACAATGTCTGGCCTTTCGGCCAGGGCGTGCCTCTGCGTGGCTGCATCACTGGAGCTGCCTGCAATGTCTGCCACGCGGATCACTTTGCCGCAGGACTCGGCCAACTGTTCAATCACTGCTCGGGACTGCCGACAGAGTTCCTTTGTGGGAGCCAGGACCACTGCGCTCACACACTGTTCGCTGGCATTGAGCTTGGAGTTCAGGATCTTCTGGATTAAGGGAAGCGCGTAGGTTGCTGTCTTGCCGGAACCGGTGCGGGCTCGCACAACCACATCTTTTCCTTCCAGGAGGAGGGGTATTGCCGTGGACTGGATCAAAGTGGGTTGTCGCCATCCTAGCTGCGCTACTGCCTAAAAAAAATAACATTTTTATAAGCATACCAAATGACTTTTAGTTCCAAATGCGGTGGCCCACCTCGTAGGAGGAGGAACCGCAAAGATATTATAGATACTAACCTTGAGTATCCGCTGGTCTAGCTCCAGTTCGTGGAACTGCACCGTTTGCTGTGTTTTTTGGCTCATCGCGAAAGGAAACTCAAGAAAGTGCGCAGCAAGAGGATCAAAACGCACGTTTTCCTCAGGGCAACAACAACAAAAGAGCCAGTGCTGGGCAATGCCCAGATTGTTGAAGTGTCGATAGTTTTGTAATCAACCGAAGAATTTGGTGATCAACTGAAGCATTAATAGTAATCAAAAAATGTTCACTAATTAGTTTCTTTCTTCTGTAAATAACTTGGGTTATTTTAGAGGGGACTTACATATTTTTTATTACAAAATAAAACCGCCTATCGATAGTGTGAAGGGTCAGCTGTTTTGCAAACTGGGTCGTTTACCAACACTTGAGCACACAGCACATGTGGATTTTATATTTTCTTTTCGTTTAAATATTTATTAACTTTTATGGAAAATAGTGACAAAAAGAATGCCCGAAGGGTGGCTAAGGAGAAGCGCCGCGAGTTCCTCGAGGACAACGAGCTTGTTGAATTGGATGTTGGCCTTGGAAGAACCTGTTGCGGCAAAGCTATCCAGGAATTCGACGCGCATACCCACGATGCCTGGCTGCTCCAGTGCCCCAAAGGACTGGATCCAAACCAGCTGGTGGGGAAAAGGATTAAACTGCCTGGGCGCCGATACGTTGGCGATCTGCAAGTCAGGGCCAGCCACTATACTGACCCTCTAAACGAGGCTTTGGGTTATATCAACTCCAAAGGAAAGTTCGCGCTTCGTAGCTTGCCCTTGGCCGGGCACGTTGTGGTTAGCAAACGGTTAAACGTACAGGAGCCTGCCGAGGAAGAAAGCAGCTCCGCATTTCCTCTGCCAGTGCCACCGCCAAAGTTCAGGCTGCCGGTGCGGCATCCCTTCTTCGGAACGGACTACAAAAAGCGCATCGAGGTGCCGGAGGAAATCACCCAGAACCTCAACCAAGCGGACAAAAAGAGCCTGGAGACGTCTTCTCGCTTGCGACGCACAGCCAACTTCTATAATATCCGGAGAACATTGCTGAGCAACAGCAAGACATTGCAGGAGAAGGAACTCGATGTGCGTCAGTCGGTGCTGACGGGTCTTACGCCTTCGTTTATGAAGACGGCGGACAATTCAGCGGCTTACATGAATGTTACGGACGATGTGGTAGTAAAGGAGGAGCCAGTAGAGGTGGAACAGACTCCAACGAAGAAGCGCAAGAAGGCGAAAAGCAATGGGCATGTTGAGGAGATCCAAATTAAGGAAGAACCCAAATCCCCCGAGAAAAAGAA
Organism: Drosophila vallismaia; assembly: GCA_035047325.1. Classification (NCBI taxonomy): domain Eukaryota; kingdom Metazoa; phylum Arthropoda; class Insecta; order Diptera; family Drosophilidae; genus Drosophila; species Drosophila vallismaia. Next base: position 3,231,394 of record JAWNPU010000025.1, on the reverse strand, counting down.
AAAGCGCAAATCCAATGGCGAAGCTCTGACGAATGGCACAGCTACAGTGCTAGAAGAGATTGCCATAAAGGAAGAACCCGAGGACACGCCACCCAAGAAGCGCAAGAAGATCAAGGATCAAGACACCAATGAGACGATGCGGGCACAAATTCGTCAAGCCGCAAGATAACTATAGTTTTTTTTTTTTTTTAAATAAAATAAAGTATATAAATAATTAAAATTTTATGTTTTTGTCTTAGATCTTAGATAAAGGAATTGAAAGTTAAAGCTTAATAGATATCCTGCCTTTAACTGTCAGGGTTGCTGTGTACCATTTTCAATTATTTCAAATATCGGTTTGACGTGACAACCCTTTTACCGTTACAAACACCAGAAAATACCACAAACGTACAGAGCAGATGTGTAAATAATCGGTTGATCTGCATACAAGGAGCGGGATTCGGAATGGCTCTACGGGCGTACATTATTGAGGGAATCAATGTGGCCGCCATTATGGGAATGGGCGACGCCCTGGCCCAGCTTATGATCGAGAATAAGCCGCTGAGCGAATGGGACTTGGGACGGACGGCGAGATTCAGTGCCCTGGGATTGGTTTATGTTGGACCGGCGCTGAGGAAGTGGTACGTGGTTTTGGAATCAAACGTCTCTCAAAAGCATTCGCCGATGCGCCGTGGCATTTACAAAATGTTACTGGATCAGGCCATCTTTGCGCCAGTCTTTACGTTCTCCATGTCCTACATTGTGCCCAAGGTAAACGGCGAAACGGAAGAGGAAATATGGAAGAGGATCCGAGAATCCTACTTAGAAATACTCGCCCGGAACTATATGCTTTGGCCAATGGCACAATTTATCAATTTCTCGTTTGTGCCACTCAAATACCAAGTCATTTATTCCCAGTTCATAGCCCTGCTCTGGAACTGCTACCTTTCGGTGGTGCTCAACAAGAAGTAGGATGCAGTTCCGTGTTCTTACTTTGATGAGCAGCGACTTAACAAAATCATTATTTATCTCTTAAATAAATAAATATTCAATATGTGATTAATGTACTTTGAAGAAACACGTGTTTTTGGTTTTGTTTTGATTCCGATATTCGTAGGGGGTGTTTCAATTAAAAAAATAACATGGAAATTAAATTAATTTCGTGGTTTTACTTTGCTCAAAATGACATAGACTCTTGTCTTTTCATTCAAAAAAAAATTATAGACTTAAGCTATTAAGAAGTAGTTCAAATTCTTATCTTAACAATGCCGATAACAATTGTCGATAACAGAAAGTAATCGATAAAGCAGCGCGGCCACTGAAAGTTTCGTACAAATTAGTCATTTTTAAAATAATATTTCCTATTATGGCCCACACACGAGAGATTCTTTCCCTTCAGTTCGGCACCTATGCCAACTTTGTGGGCGCCCACTTCTGGAACCAGCAGGTGAGCTCGAATTCCTCATCCGGTTGAGATTTAAACAAAGCTTTTACTTCCAGGAGGCGAACTTTTCCTACGGCGATGGCGGTGGAGACGACCAGGTGGCCGAGGAGCATGTTCTGCACAATGATATCCTGTATCGAGAGGGATTGAACAGCCACAATCGCACCACCTACACACCTCGTTTGGTGTCTGTGGACCTGGCCGGCACTTTGGCGCATCTGCCGCTGGTCGGGGAGCTTTACGGCAACTTTGTGCAGCGTGACGAAGAGCTGCTGCCGTTTGGAACGGGCGAGGACCTGCAAAAGACCCGACAGCTGGCGGAGGAGACTGGCATGTCCGGGATGAACCCACTGGACGTACAGGAGGAGCCGCAAACCCAGTTGTCCGAGTATCAAAGAGATCTCATGAAGAACTCTGTGGTTCCAACTAAGGATTACCAACTGGCGGAGACCGTACGTAGCTGGCCGGACTTCCTGTATGCAAGATACCATCCGCGCACCCTGAATGTTCTGCCGGGACTGGTCAGGGATCCGGTTCACCAGACCCTCTGCACATATTCCGCTGGAGCGGCCTTGTGGGAGGAAACATCCTTCAACGATGAGCTAACAGATCGGATACGCACGTATATAGAGGAATGCGACGGCTTGCAGGGATTCCACTTGCTGTTCGACATCGACGATGGCTTCGGAGGACTGGCAGCCAAGTGTCTGGAGCACCTGAAAGATGAATATGGACGAGCGAGCTTTGTAGTGCCTCTTCACTATCCCAGAATCACCTCTTATCCACAAGCAGGTGAGTCTATATCCAGATTGTGTAGTCTATAAAGTTGAATTGGTTTCTCTTCAATCAGATCCGCGCCTCTCCAATTCCATCCGCGTGGCGAACACCATCTTGAGCTACCATAATCTCAGCGAACAGGCCACCATGTTCACGCCGCTATCCACACTGGAAACAATTTGGCGGAACACCAACCTGAAGTCTAGAAGTCTGTCCGGCCTCCAATGGCAGGATGATAATCTTTATCAGACATCAGGCTTGCTAGCCGCCTTTCTGGACACGGCCACTTTGGGCTACAGGCTGCGCAATACCCCACAATCTTTGAGGCGCTTCTGCGAGCGGGTTACTCCGTCGGGCAGAAAGATGACAGCCGCCGGATTGGCCCTGCCCTTGGGAGTGGGCGAGGGTCAAGATCTAATAGAGTTCCTGGACCAGAGCGGCGACCAAGCGCTGCTCACCCAACTATCTCCAGGCTGCGAGCCAGGCACCTCCTTTGTCGTGCAGTCCGTAACGGCACGAGGCATTCCCTTGGAGCGTCTCAAACGGCCCAGGGAGAAGGCCGGTGACCAAATGCGTATGGCTGCCTATGGATGCGACAGTGTGTCCCAGATGCTGCAGCTCTACTACCAGTGCAGCTACCATGGAAGCGTAACCAATGCAGTATCCACACCATTGCCCTTGAAATCAGAACTACCCTTCCCGTATGAGGTATTCGGCGCTGGCATAAACTCCAGTGGTTTCCGGCTGCCTGGTGAGGCGGAACGAGAGTCAGGCCTCCGGGTGGACTCTGCCCCAGTGATGGCTGCTCTGCAAAACTCCACGCAGTTGGGCGAGCATCTGGACAACTTGCACGCCCAGACGCATCGTATTCAGCTGGCCAAGCTTCTGGCCTATAATAATTGCAGCCTGGAGCGGGACGAGTACGACACGGCATTGGATCAGCTTCTGGAGTTCAGGGATCTCTATGCGGATTCGCAGTACCTGTAGACATGGGTAAGCAAGGGCTTTTGTCCTGTAGAATATTGTTTATTTACTGTGTTAAAGCAAAGTTCTTTATTTTTATATTTAAACACATATATATATATAGATATTTGTGTATGGAAAACATAGCTCTCATTGGTCTGATTTTCACGCTTTGCAGTTCACGACCTGTCACCTTTTTTATGCCCGAAGAAGTTTGCCCGGAGCGGAAGTTGTTTGCCCCACCTGCGGCAATTCGTGATTGGCAGCCTCGGAAGCGGCTTTGATATTTCCCGCGACTTTAGACGGAAAATGCCAAGGACCTGAAGCAGGCTAGAACACGAAAACAAAAACAATTTTCTTGAGGAAAGCAGAGTTTCAGAGGCGCGACGGGGCGGCTGCCAGCAGAGATTTAAAGAGTCGTCAATGGCTTTCCTAAGGACGACGATGATGACGCCAACGACATGAACGTGCCCAAAAGATATCGTTGTATATTTTTTTATTTGCATGGCAATCAATTTTTATTCGTGTTATCCTGGGATATTTTTGATTTGGGCATATAGATGAATATCTGCGAGATAATAAAGCTAGCTTATTGAAATAATATTTATAAAAACAATTTTGATTCTTATATTCATATATATTTTTATAAAAAATAAAATTAAAATCCTTTTGTGACTCCTTGGGTACTTTAAGGGTATCCTGTGGGTTGTTTCAAACGCTGTTTTTTTGGCGTTTGTTTTCCCATCTTGGGCTGCTTAACCCACGAACCTTTTCTGACCGGCTTCACCTTTGGACGTGCGGCTGCTTCCCGCTTTGTTTAACCTTAACCCTTGCGGGTCCAGAGTTCGGCGAGCCTAATTTATACGGAAATTTATTGCCAATAAAGCGGCAGTAATTGAAATCTCAATGGGAGTAAATCACAATTTTATGGACTGCTAACGGTTGACGGTGGGAGGGAGTGGCTGGGCTGGCTGGGCTGGCTGGACTGGATGGACTGGATGGGGTTAATAATCGTGGGCACTCAAGGACTCGGACTCAAGGGGGTTTTCCTTCATTTTTTTTTCGGTTGTCCTTCGGCCAAGTTAATCCCCCCCTCACCATCATTTTCATTCTTGTGCAAATTAAATTTCAATTTGATTGGGACTCTGGCTTGGCCTTTAAGCTGTTCCCCTTCTACATCCTTGATGGTCCTTAAAGCAGCTGCTGCTTCTGCTTGTTTTTTTCCAAGGGACAGAAATAGGAGCGAAAATCCGAAATTAAAATTACGCCAACGACTTTAATGGAATATGTGCATGGAATTTGAAATACCAAATTGAATCGCCTTCCAGTATAGTGTAGTCTATATATTTTTGGCATTAATATCCTGGAATTACAAGGGTATTCCTGGCAGCGCTGAGTCCAGTTCCAAGTCCAGGTCATTTTGGTTTATTTGTGAAACTAGATTTGGCGACTATATTCTAGAATGCTTTTTAGGTCTTAGTCGATAAAGATAATATCCCATATCCTACATATCCTTTTCATAGATGAAATCAACCAATATTTAAAGGGGTATTTAGGCTTCGTCTGGTCCTTAAGCTTTTTCTCTTGTATCCTGCTTTTAATTTCATTTTTCCTTTTCGATTTGGAGGCTGCACTTGAATTGGGACACATCCAGGACATTAGCATGCAAGTCCCTATGCCAGTTTTCCTTTTGTGTGTCAAACATGGGGGATGACACCCACCCGTAACCGAATATATATTCTCCAAATTATACTTTATATATTGTATTGTATTGTGTTAGTGTTAAATCCTTTATTGCGAAAGGGCAGAGAGCACTCCTAAGCTTCTACTGTCTGTCCCTTAATTTTCAATTAGTCCTTTCAATTATCCAGTTGGTCAGCTACTTGAGTGCTTGGCTTGTTCTCCCACGCGGCAGTTGATTTTTAATTCCTGCCCACAAACCCACCATCCAGCCATCCATTTGGCTCTCATCTCCTTCCGTCTTTTGCGGTTGTATCTGTCGTCTGGCCCGGGCACTTCATCATCATCCGGCGGAACCCCTTGGACGCGGCCGCCATTCATCACCCACGACCAAAACAAACTTAACAAAGTTAGCTAAATTCGACCGAAGGCGTCATTTTAACTGCCGCTTACTACCATCCCCTGCTCGTCTTGGTCCTTGCCCTGGTCCTGGTCTTGGTCTTGGTCTTGGTCCTGGTCATGGTCCTTACTTCAAGCCCCGTCGACATTTCAATGCCTTTTTAATCTAGAACAAAAGCAAACTTAATTTGCCACAACATCTGAGATGGCACAGGGCGAAAAAGGCAACAGACAGTCAGAGGGGTAAAAGGCACTGAAAGAAAAGAAGGTTTAGATTTTGGGATTCTATAAAATTTATATTATGTGTAGCTTAGTTCAATAGAGTATGAAAGGAGTTCGGAACAACACATGTCCTTAACGAATAGGGATTTCATCATACTCCAAGGGATGGCATCTCTACAAGACCATGTCCTTTTCTTCATCTGCCCCTTTAGAGGAATATCTTTTCCATTTTGAAATCCTGAAAATTAACTCAAACATTTCTGCAAAGTCTGAGAATTTAGTTAAAGTGCTTAAGGAAAAGTATACAAGTCTTAAATTGAGGACAGCTCCGAGAACGTCATTTGGCACATAATTTAATTACAACAATACTTTTGGGTGTCTCACACCACAAACCATACACCCACACCCAGGAGGGGCAAGGTGGATGGTGGCAGAGTGGCAGATTGGCAGGGTGGGTGCTTTGAAGTGAACCACCCATTGGACCACCCCCTCCATCGTTTCGAGTGTTGAATGAGCAACAACTTTCGAGTGCAACGCGTCCTGAATTGTAATTAGTGCCCAGGAGCTGCCAGAAGCGGGTATCCTCTGGACAGTTTATTTCCAGGACAGAGAGGGGAAGCCTCCAAACTGATGGAACTCCTGGAACTGTTGGAGCTGCTGGAGGAATGGGTGCCGGTGATGGCTTCCCTTGATTTATGGAGCCCGCGCATTGGTAATTGTTATTACGTGTAAGTGCTTCGCACTCGAAAACAATCCCGGCCTTTCCCTCGCATCTTAACTTGGCCAAAAAACAAAAAAAAAAAAAAGAAACCAGCAGCATCCCGGGCCATAAATTAGTTATCGGTGCTAATTGTTAAACGGGTGGAGCGTGTTTTGATAAAGTGGCGTCGCCATCAGCCTTGACTTTCTCCAAAGAAAGCAGGCCATGGAGTTGGAATTGGAATTCCTTAGTCCGGAACCCGAACTTCACTTTCAATATAAAACAAACGCTCGTCGGGAGCACACAAAACAACAAAATAATACATCAAAATTTTACGAAAATACTTTTGCTAAGTTTTTATTCACATCTGAATCCAATTCTTTCGCATTTTTCTACTAAATAGTGATTCGGTTTATCGACCATAATGAGAACGCCTGAGCAGTCGAAGACCTATGATGCCCTGAAGTTGCTCCGCGGTTGCATCACGGTGATCGCCATTCTCCGTACTTTCCTTGATAAACACCGATTCCCGAGACACCGTTCCAACTTGGATCGCTGCAGGGTAAAGATTATGTACGAGGAGATGATATCCGATCAGGACGCTGACCAGGACGAGGAGGACGAGGACCAGCTGCAGCAGGAGGAAGACCTGATGGGGGACACCGAAGTGGAGGGCTCTTCTTCAAGGCAACCGCCATCTCCACCACCACCACCTCCGCCGCCGCCATCGTCGACGTCCTTGACCTGGACCACTACCGTCGTCTAGGACTCTCTCACTACCAGGATACCCACTCAGAAGACCGCGTTACTACCGTGAACCATAAGCATTTCGGCCTAACTCATCCGATGACTCTGTGCGGGGAGATCGAAATCCTCTTAATGTCCACCAGATCTCTCTAAATCCGCCAGCCCTTCATCGGTTTTAACAAAATAAAGAAAAAGGAAAAAACGTCTTGCGATTTTATATGAAATAGGTGGGATTCCTATAGACTATAGGTTTCTATAAAAGGATGTCATGGAAAAGGATGCCTGAAACCCAAAGTATAAGTAATATTCCAAGGCTTTCTAATACCAAAAAAACTAAACCTAATCTCTATGAAACAAACAAGCTATTATCCAATTACAACTATAAGTAGAGAAAAACAAAAATAGAAACAAATATCAACCGAAGTACAACTCACAAAAGCCATAATCCTGTCGTTTTATAACTTTTAATGCCGCCTAATCCTGTTGCCGCTCCTTATGGTCCCGTTAAGCCCGGTAAGCTCTCACCCAGGACATTGCTCCTTGCTGCGTTACCCTTAAAGTCCTGTGTGTGGCTTTCAACATGTTTCTCATCACTCCACAGAATCAACTCCGAAAACAATTGAGTGGCAAGTGAATTGGGCCTGTGGAGGCGCGAATGCCAGATATTAATTTCCAATTAGAGAACTTCATTTGCTGTGGCTTAGTGCATTGTTTTTCGAGGTCCATTGTTTTGCTGCCAATTAGTTGACTGACTTGCTTTTGATCATAATTCATAGTTTCATGATAGCTGCAGGGTGAAATGTTAATTTTAAATTTTAGTTCTTCATTAGGAAGTCCATAAATCCGTAAGTCCGTTTTTCACCTTTTCTTTTAATCCTCGAGTTTCTCTGTTTCAAAGACTTTTCACAGAAAAAAATTTAAAAAAAATTGAACACCAGGTTTTTTTTAGTATGCACAAAAACGATTTTTTTTATTTAACACTTTTTTTCTGAATTTTAAGACCAAGAGCAGGAGCAGGATCACCTGGATCTGATGAGGATCCGGATGACTAATCGCTGGTGCTGGAAGCCTCGGTGGAGGTGGAAGCCTCGGTGGTGGTGGAAGCCTCGGTGGTGGTGGAAGCTTCGGTGGTGGAACTGGAGCTGGATGAAGAGGATGTGGATGCCTCGGTGGTGCTGGTGGTGCTGTTGCAGGGTGGGCCCCAAGGGCCGCCTGGACCACCGGGACCTCCTGGACCTCCCGGACCGCCTGGACCTCCTGGACCGCCTGGACCTCCTGGGCCACCGGGACCACCGCCTGGACCGCCAAAGCCGCCAGGACCACCACGGGGAGGACCGCCTGGTCCACGACCACCGCGTCCGCCCCGCGGTCCGCCAAAACCACCCAGACCGCCAAAGCCACCCGGACCTCCAGGTCCTTGGGCGGACACCACAGCAACGACGGCAACAAGAGTAACAAGGATAAGGGTGCGCATAGCGGATAGTGAATGAACTCGATCTCCAACTGATCTCAGAACTCCCCCCCAGCCATATTTATACATCGGAGTCTGGAGAAAGCCTTTTCCATATGCACAAGTGTTCCAATCTATGACGTATCCGCCGGTTACTAAACAAACTAACGTCAACGCTAGTCAGGGTATCAGGTATTTTCCGTTGGCACTGGCCTTGGTTTAGGTTTTAGCATGTCTGCTAATATATATTATATATTTTACATAAGCGAAAACGCAAAATGCTTTGAAAATATTTACCCAACTCGGGCAAATAGATGGCCAGGTGACGAGGTTCGATGGTTTAAACAACTGGGAATGGAAGGGTCTTAGAATCGGGTTTGAGTTGGCAGAAACGTTAAGAGGGCAGAAACCTTAAGGTTTCTCTGGAAATCTTTGGAACATTTGTTTTGTTTTTTCGAAACCAAATCCTTTATTTCAAGTCAATAACTTTGCCAGGAATATGTGGGTGACTCGCAGTAATGCTTTCTCTTTCTCTAAATTGAGCCCAAATATGGCTTTCTCTTTCACCTTATCTATAGCCATCTCGTACGCACATGTGCGTTTAAATATGCAATGAAGTTGTTTTTTCTAATTGGAATAAATTGCGTTTTTGCTTTATTTAAAGAGGAATTTGTTTTGTTTTGTTTTGTTGCAAGTTGCAACATCGTGTTGCAACAAAATGCTTAATTAAGTTTTTGCTCGTGTTGTTGCTTTTGTTGTTCGTCTACACTCTTTCCCAAGGTGTGAGTTGTGTGTGAGGGGCTTGTGGGTGGGAGGGCCAAAGTTCAAAGTTGATAATGAAAAGTTTGAAAAGATAGAAGTCTAGTTTACAGTCAGAAAAAAAATTATATTTCTTCTACAAAATTCGAAAAAATAGAACAAGAATTAATATAAAATATATAGAACTTTATTTAAAGTCATTTCGAATTTCGATTTTGTCTAAAAACTAAAATTGCCACACTTTGTTCCTGTTTTGTATGAATCCTTGTTGTGTTTGTCTTTTCCTGTTGTTTTTGTTGTTTTGTGCTGCTCTTGTTGTTGTTGCTGTTGTTGTTGTGTTTATGTCTAGGAGCCCATATAAGGGTTAAAGCCACAACGTCAAAGCCAAAGCCAAAAGCAAAACAAAAAGACCAACAATGAAAAGTTTTATTTGCATTTCTTTGGCATTTCGCTGCCGAAAAGAAAGTGAAGCGAAAGAAGTCTGCAGGTATGCGATGCGGCATGTCCTGCCCCAGAATCCTTCACAAGGACTCCGCTCTCGGGGGGCAGGATTCCCTTCAACCCAAGGGGGTTCCCCTGCTAGCCATGTGAAACTTGTTTCATCTTGAAAAGTACAACGGCGAAAAAAATTAAACAAAAAACCAAACTCATTTTACACAGATTCTTCCGAGTTGCCACACAATTGAAATGAATTTGTATCCTGCAGACACACACCGATACATATAGAAAGCCACACCAATACTGCAACAGCCAAAGGACCTGCGAAAAAGGCTAAAACTTTGCCGACAAACTTTGACTTTGGTTATTGTTACAGTTTAACTTTGTTGCCTTTGCCACGGCTCTTTTTTTTCTTCTCCTTATTTTATTTTATTTATTCTTATTTTTATTTTTTTTTTCTGGGAAATACCTAACAGGCCATCCTAACAGGATGTGGCACTTGGTGTGTCCCCATTTTAAACTCCGGTTTTCGATAAAGCCTCGAGCAAAGGATGTGTTTCAAGATCTTTTTGAGTAATAGAATTCCCGAATATTTGAAGAAACCCAAGCAACTCCCTTAAATTTCCATAAACGGGTGTTTTTTTTATTTTTTAACAGCTTTATACAATATACATTTTGATTGTTTAATTGACTTTGGAAAAGGATCAATTATCCTGGTGCAAATTAGGCAGAGGCCTCGCTGGAATCCTCGCTGGAGTCCTCGCTGGAGTTCTCGCTGGAGTTCTCGCTGGAGTTCTCGCTGGAGCTTGAGCTTTCGGAGCTGTTGCCACCTTGTGGGGGTCCTCCTGGTCCGCCTTGTCCACCCTGACCGCCCGGTCCTCCCTGCTGACCTCCTGGTCCACCCTGACCGCCTTGAGGGCCACCTTGCTGGCCGCCCGGTCCGCCCTGTCCTCCTTGTCCTCCTTGGCCTCCCTGGCCAGCAGAACCTCGGTGGGCAGCAGCCACGGCCACCACGGCGATAAGAGCAACGAGGAAAAGGACACGCATTTTTTTAAGATTTGGTTGTTTCTAGAAGTTTGCCGGAACAAATTCAACTGACTTCCCCAAACCACTGGACTGCCTTATATATTCCGGGAAGATCTCTATCGGAACGTCAAGTGCAGGTGTTTCTGAATCGCATATTTCCATTGCACAAATAAGCCAAAGTCAACAAAAGCCCAGACAATCCATCGAAAGTTGTGTAAACCGGAAATACCTTGCAGTTAGCATCATTTATTAATGCATCATTTTATTAATTTATATTTTATTAAATATTTGTATTAAATAGAAGAACTCCCTTTAAGATGCCAGAAGAAGTCTGGAAACTTTCTGGGGCAATAAAATAAAGTCGGACAAAAACAATTGAGCCAAAGCCTTGAGCTTAAGCTCTTGGCTGGGATTTGGCCAAAACCAAAATGAAAAGTCCCTCCACTGCCAAGGATCCTTGAGCAGCAGAAGAACTTATCAAAATTTCTACACATGATTTCGCTTTATTGCTTTATGGATGTTTGTGTGTGTCTGGAAAAGAAATCCTGGCTGCATTCAAAGCACTCAGAAAAAAGGATTTTGTATAACAAAAAGCACCTTATCTTTTGCTTTTGGTTTCTCAACCAAAATTCCCTTCAATTTTCTTCTAGTGTAGAGCCCTATGAATATTTTAAAGTGTTGCCAGTTTGAAACTTTGACATTCAGAACTGCAAGTTGTCTTTATCCCGCGGAGATATGTCCTGTATCCTGTAGCCTGTATCCAGTATCCTGCTGACTTTTTACACTCTTTTCGGCAACACTTTCACTTCTTTACACTTCTTACACTTTTCGAATCGTTGGTTTTGGGAAACTGTAGTTTTATTTATGAATCCACTTGCAAGGAGCCAAAAGGAGCACAAAAAGGACCTTTCCCAAAGTCGTAATAACCTTTGATGATCTGTTTGCACGGCGCGTGCTGTGAATTGTCAATAAATAGACAATTCCAAGACCAAAAAAGCTCCCAAAAATCCGAGTCCTTTCAGCCTGGGAGGACCTCAAGCTGTGAGCTTCGTCTCTGGTTTTTTTTTATTTCGATTTGGCTAAGGCACTTTCAGTTAGCTTTTCTGTAATGTCTAGCCAGGGAAAAGTTTTTAAATTTAATTTTTTCCTAAAATGAAGCACTTAATTTGAAGTTAACTGGGAAATAGCTTTAGCTTTTCATTTGTTTCCTTGGGAATTATCCTCGAATGGGGTTTGTTTATTTCGTTAATGGGCCATCCGCAGGCTGCGGTGATTTGCGGCTTAGCTGTCGCTGCCATCGGTCACATTTTGATTAACCCAAAATCCTAAATCCAAAAACCCCAAAAACCCCGAAAGCCCCCGAAAACCACCGAAAACCCCGAAAGCCCGAAGACCAAAACGCAAATCCACTCACACACTCAGATGGACACCGCTACCGCCCACACATCGGAATGCTGATGAGGCATTTAGTGTCTGGTGTCGAGCTCCGCTCTGGTCCTGGTTAGAGTCCGGATCCAGTTCCGTACCCCTCCTCTACCTTTCCCCCATCCAGCACATCCTGTCCATTCAGTCCGTCCAGTCCGTACTGCTAATGCGCCGAACGGAGTCTAATAGGCCTGATTCGATTGCACAATCGGCTAGTCCTCCGGTCCGCCGGTCCGCAGGTCCGCAGGTCGAGCTCAAATTTTGAATTTCCCCAGCGATAGCCTCAAAAATGCTACACTCCAAGAAAATAGAGGTAGGCTTATATATAAAATACGGAAATTATTCAAAATCAAGCCAAAAGAACTTCAATCTAATACTTTTTCTAAGGAGGAATCGGTTTGGTTTGTTTCTCTTCGAGTCGGAGTCTTGAGGCTTATCTTTCCGACTTTTTATTATGATTTTTTATAGGTTCTTCTCTATAAAGTATATACGAGTATATATGCCATCAATAAAATATATAAAACGAAGCCCGTTTTTCTCTGGCCTTTAGCCTTTTTATTTTGAAAAACCCAACCGGGAAACCTGAACCTATCGACATTTTCATTAGCCTTTTCATAAGAATTCGATCCATTTTGACCATTAAGTAAACATTTCCCTGGAAAAAGCTGAAAAATATTCAGCTCTCAGTGCACTCTCATGACCCCAAAAACGGAAATGGGGGTCAAAGGGGGCCCCTGAGCCCGACCATGAGCTGGTTGAGTGAGCGGAACTGAGGCCAGAAATGTTATTATGCAAAATAATAACAACGCATCGCACTATGAAATTAAATTTCGAGTCCCAGCAGTGAGTGAACTTAAAATACAAGTTATTGCAGCACCAGACATCATGCCACATGTAGCATGTACGAGCATATATGTGTTTGTATATTTTACTTGCCACATGACTGCCTTTTTGGTCTTTGAACGAAACTCGATGGTCTTGCCAAGGATGCGGATTAGGATGCTAAGGATGCTAAGGATGCGGATGAGGTCCTGACCGAGGTCCTCAACTGCCATTTGATGCTCTATGAATTGAATTTTGATATCCTGCAGTTGGCTTTCCCAGGATCTAACCTCCTAATTGGTAAAGTGGTTCGGGTTCGGGTTCGGGTAATTTCGAAACACAACCTCGACTATTGTGCAAAAGGCATAATGGTGCTTGTGGCTGCCAGACTTGTAAATTATTTAATTAATTTAATTATTTACTTAAAGTATTTGCAGTAGAGCATTGGAAAACTTATTCCGTTTGCCATTCGACTCGTTTTCATTTTCGTTTTCGTGGGAGTTTTGGAAGACAAATTGATTTCATGTCTGAAACTTCTTAGGCGAGGGCTAGGTTTCTTTTATATTATTTTTTCTTCCACAAAATTTGATATTGCACACATGAAGCGCAGCCAGGACCTTGTCTTTCTTTCCTTTTTTTTGTCTTTTTTTTTGTTTTGGAGGCGGGCTGTGTTGCCTCCTTGAAATTTGTCTAGAAATTGATGCGCTCCCCGTCGAAACAATATAGCCAGGGCAACATGTTGCAATGGCCAGCCGGCATTCCCCATCCGGTTACGCCTTCCCCCAGCGCTACCCAAGCCCAAGCCCACACCTACACCACCCACTGCGCCTGCCGCAACTTTCAGGTTGCAGGTTGCAGGTTGCAGGTTGCATGCTTCTGGCACATATTTTGCGGCACGTCATAGACGTAGAGAAGCGAACATTCCAGCCAAATGTTTGCAAACCGAAATATTTGTTCATTTTCGGCAAGTACAAGGAGTCTAGCCTATGAGTTCTTAACTCTAATAGCTTGTTTAGAAATTAGGTAATTTGTAAGGAATAAAAAGAACCAAGAACTAAGAACTGCAAGTCAAACATCTGCAAAGACACATCCCTTTTAATGTTATTTCCCATATTAATGTATAAATTGGTTCAATTGTTTCAAATCATTCAACTGCAAATAATAGCAAATAAACTACTCCACTGACCAGGCAAAAAAATGAACTCAATTCCAGAGGAAAGAAAACAAATTCCTCACAATATTTGCAGTATCAATAACTTGAACGTTTTTAGTTATCAAAACAGTTTATCCATACTAAGTTGGATGCTCCACTGACTCGTTGCCCTGCCTGGCCCGTCTGCTTGGCCCATATACTGCTGCACATATCCTGCTGTGCTGTGCTCGATATTCTCATAAGTTTCGTTCTCCTCCATCGACTGTTGCAAAACTATAAAATGCCACTCAAAAGGCAAAGAAACTAACAAAAAAATGGAATGGAAACTGCGGCTAAACTATGTAGATGGAGAGAAAGTGGAGAGAGTGGCAAAGTTTGCACTATTTCTTTTGTTTTGCCACACAAACTCACACACCCAGCCAGTCCTTCGTCCTTCGTCCTTCGTCCTTCCTTAGTGCAACGTAGTATGCGTGAAAATCCTGGCAACTTGTTAGCTTATCCGGTGATTACATCGATAATGCTACGTGGTGTTTTAGCTTCCCGGCTACGTGCTGTTTATGCCCCGAAGAAGTGAAGTCCTGTCCTGCGAAGAGACTAGCTAGAGGGGAGATGGGAGAGAGGTCCTGCACAAGGATCCTCTGGAATGATACTGTTGCCATATCTGTTCCACTGTCTGATTGTCTGAATGTTTGTGCTCCTGGCTTCTCTGTTCTTTGTGTGTTACTTTTTGGGCAAGGACTAAGAACTCCAGAGCAGTGCCACTCAACAATTTCGCTTTGTTATACCCTGTCCCTAGAGTAGGTTTACTTTTCGAAGGGTTTTCCATAATTAAATGATGAAAATACTAAGATTTTAGCCATTAATATCGTTCTTTTCCAAAATTACGAGTATTGGGTCATTATAAACTTTCTCTTTCGACTGTAATGATGCCGAAAACAAAGCTATCAGAGAAGAATTGTCTTTTTCTTTGAAAATGTAACTTTTTTGACCAAAAAGTGTATAGTTTGTGCAACTGCTGATTTACAAATTTGTGCAATTCTTGTAGTTTTGTGGCATACAAATGCGCAAACTGCAATTTCGGGTTGTGGCATAATCGTGCCTCCCCCGGAGAAACTTCCTCGAACCCACCGAAACGTTGCACGTTGTACATTTTATTGCCTTTCGACGAACAAAAAACGAAACGAATCGCGAGCTGAGACATTTGTAAGGGCAAACATGTATCCTGCCATCCTGGCCAACCCGCCAGCCTGTTATCCTGCCAGCCAGCTATCCTGTAACTCCTCCTCGAAGCCATTTCACTTGGCTGTTATTCACGCGCTCAATCAATTTTTCAAGTTTTTACACACTCAACCAGGAAGCGAACGCTTTTTTTTGTTGCACTTTTGTGTTGCACGTTTCTTTCTGCGACTCCTCCGGCTCCACCAGCTCCTCCAGCTCCTTCGGCTGCTCAACTCCTCTCCTAATGCAGTTTTCCTTTCGCCTCCCAGTCCTGGCACTAATAATATTTCATTGGTTTTGATTTATGGTCAGATGTTTGCCTTTTTAGCTCTTGTGGTTTTTCTGACTACATCTTTACTTCAGGACATCTGATCCTTGGGTCAAATACCTGTACAGGATTAGGAAGTTATTCCTTATCGGTGATAAGCGAAAGCTATATCTTGATTCAAGGAAATCTAATTCTCAAGTGGCTTGCTATCTTTCTCCATTACATTCTCCCAGTGGATCCTTTATGACCCCTCAGGAAGGGCTATATCTCTGCTCAGGGACATCCGATCTGAGAAAAGGATAAAGTTTTTGCGACCCATAAGCCAATAGGAGGACCAACAGGTGGCCGGATACCAAGAAGGCGATTAAGACCAATCTCCGGGCATCTTTATTTAGTGCCCAAGAGAAGCAACAATAAAACGAAAAGGTTATCGTTCTGTGTAAATTAAATTTCAAACTTGGCATGGTTTTTGCCGGTTTTGTTATGGGATATAAGTTTAGGAAAATATATAATTGGCCTCCCATACATTGCGTGCTTGTTGGCTCTTAATGTGGCCGAGGGAAAAGTTGTTGCCAGCATCCTTGGAGATCCTGGGCGATGCTGCTACGTCTGCTACTGCTGCTGTTGTTTTCCCATCTCAAGGACCTTTATGTTAACGCAATTATTACGCATTTCTTATGATGTAATCAGACGCAGCTTGGTTTTCAAATGAAAATATGCCATCCTCCCGATCCTGCGGCAAAAACTTTTACCAGGTGAATCATCTCCGCCTCCGCCTTCGCCTCTGCCTGTGCCCCATCCACGAGCCTCCTCCATTCTCCGCAGAAAATGAAGCAAAATAAAACTAAATTATGGCAATTGAAAATGAAAAGCGAAAATTAAGCGCATAATGAGTCGCAGCCGAAGAGGAAGGAAGGATGCTGTTCCAGTGGCGCTGGCAGGTAACTTTTCCATGGGGGCGACCCCACAACAAAAATATTCTCGCAAAAAAAAGGTAATAAGCTACGCCCCTGCAATTAGACGGGGCCGGGGTGACTCTCGGTCGGGCCGAAGATTAAAGCAACAAGCGAGGAAAGAGGACTGGGACTGGGACTGGAACTGAGGCTAGGGGCCAGGATAACGACAATACAGGATAATACAATAAAGGCCGACAAACAACGGCTACACCAGCAACAACCAAAAAACTTCCAAATTATGGAGGAAAAGTTGGCGTGAAGCAGGAAGGGGGCGCACCGGGGCGTGGGACAAAGGGATCCGGAAACAAGGAAGTAACAAGGCTGGAGCTTGGAGTAGGAGGAAAGCGCATTATCCAACGACCTAATGCACTGGGCCAGGGAGTCCCAATGAGCCAGCGAGACTACCAACCGCCACGAGATCTGAAAGCCACTTGAGCGGTGGATATAATGGGTGGATTGGTTGGCTTGGATGGGGCTTGTAACTTCATCCACAGTACTGGGGCTCCCAGATTAAGAGTGTAAATGGCTATACGATACCCGGTACTCATTTAAAATACAAACACTCTGCCTTATACGAACTGTAAGTACTGGGTATGATTACTAGTTTGTCAAGCCGCACTTTATCCATGAAATTTGTGTCGCCTGTCTAAGGACTAATGCATATTCTGCATAAAAGGCAACCATTGAATATCTGTGAGTGGCGCAGCAGGTTTCCTTTGCTTTTGGTTTTGCTTTTGGTTTTGCTTTTAGCCACATGCAGCAGCAGGAGCAGCAGCAGCAGCAGGAGCAGGAGCAGCAGTAGCGAAAGGCAAACAAACGGCTCTGTCACTCAAATCTGACACAAGACAAATCGCATTGAGGGGACTCCCGAATTGATCGCATGACTTTTCCCGCCCGCCTCTGTCTGTCCTGTCCTGTCCTGTGCAAAATTCGCTACACTCAAGCAATCAATTCACAATTACGGAGCTGCCGCTCCAATCCTCAATCCCCAATCCCCAAACCCTTACCCTATCCGTCCCTGGCCCAGTTTTATTCTCTACACTTGACGAAAACTCATAAAAATGTACTCCCCTAGGGATCTGAAAGTGCTCCACCTTTAACGGCAGCCAAAACCGAGAGCTGCCTTTGTTTCTTTCAGGGTTTCCGTTCAAACGCAAAGTTCAATTCAATCTTTCAGTTGTCACTGGCAAAAACAATATGCCAAATAGGGAGGATGGAGTCGAAGGTGGATAAAGTGGTTTGGGCGGTGCATCAGTTGCTTCGATTGTTGTCTGCATCTTGCCCAGGACTTGGTCTTGGTTCTGGCCCAGAATTCAAATGTGTAGAAGGATGTGTGGGATGTGTAGCAGGATATGGGATGCGTGTGTCGGTAATGGTCTTTGCAATGCGAAATCTAATGAAACGTGTTTTAAACAATTTGTTCTCAATATTGAATTATCCACATGAGTGCCTTTCGACTTATTCTTTTCAATTCAATTCCCTGTCTCTCAGTCCTTGCCTGCTCTGTCAGTTTCAGTTTCAGTTTCAACGATAGCCAAAAGGTGTCCTTTTTGGGGTTAGGGCTCGGGTTCGGTTTCGGGTTCGGGTTCGGAGCCTCCAACGCCAGGTTCACACGTGCATGCCTGCATATCCTGTGTGCACGTATAAATTAAGATCAATGCTTATTTGGCTGGCAATCAAGTTGAATTTGGAAATTTGCAATCCTGTGGCACTCTGTGCATTCAGTTGGCTTAAACTCGCTTATTTGCTGGCACTTCATTGCACTTCAATTGGATCTGTATCTATCAAAAGGTTCTATTCTGCTATATATTGATAGCCGGTACTTGTAAAGTCCTTTCAAGCTGGTATTTGATAAGAGGCCTCGAACTGGAAGATACAAATTCAAAATAGCATACCTTTGGTCGATTGGAGGTAAACAAATCAAGTTATGGCCCTTTCGATAGATAAATTGAATTGTGTTTTAATTGTAACATACGAAAAGCTTATATATTTCAAAAGCTCTATTTTTTAACCATTTGATAACGTATATTTTATTCGATTTTGAACCGATTTCAAAAGGAAATACCATTCCTTAACAAAGGCTTCAGTCTGCTTTAATCTGCATTAAAGAATCCGAGAAACTAAACAAAAAAACTTAACCCGATTTTTCACAATTTTGAAAGGGTTACCATCATGATTTTTTCCAAAATTCGGATCAGTCTAATTTTGGAGCTTTTCTTCCACTTTGTTGTCCATCATTCGACTATTTTTTAACCGATTTTGGAATGGAATAGCATTTTGGAATCAGAACCCTGTTTTCCTTCGATCTGCATTTAAGGATTTGGAAGATCGAACAAAAAAAATTTTTACCTTTTTTTCCGAATTTTTGAAAGGGGTAACATCATGATTTTTTGCAAAAATCCGCTTAGGGTCGTTTTGGAGCTTTTCTTCCACTTTTTTATGAATATTTTGAATATTTCGAAACCGATTTTGGAATGGAATACCATTTTGGAATCATAACTTCATTCTGCGTCGATCTGCATTCAAGGATTTGGAGGATCGATCAATAAAAATTTCGACCTATTTTTTCCGATTTTTGAAAGGGGTACCATCATGATTTTTTGCAAAATTCGGATCAGTCTCATTTTGGCCCTTTTTTTCCACATTTTTGTCCATCATTCGACCATTTCCTAACCGATTTTGGAATGGAATACCATTTTGGAATCAGAACCCCGTTTTCCTTCGATCTGCATTCAAGGATTTGGAGGATCGAACAATAAAAATTTCGACCTATTTTTTCCGATTTTTGAAAGGGGTACCATCATGATTTTTTGCAAAATTCGGATTAGTGTCATTTTGGCCCTTTTTTCCACTTTTTTGTCCATCATTCGATCATTTCCTAATCGATTTTGGAATAGAATACCATTTTGGAATCAGAACCCCGTTTTCCTTCGATCTGCATTCAAGGATTTGGAAGATCGAACAATAAAAATTTCGACCTATTTTTTCCGATTTTTGATTTTTTTCAAAAATCGATCAAAATTTTTTTTGCTCTATTTTTTGGATTTTTGGATCCAGGTTAAAGGAGATTGAAGCCCTGACTCAAAAATGGTATTTCGTTTCAAAATCGATTGGGAATTAGCTCAGATATTTGAACAAAACTTTTCTAAAACTGAAATTTTTTGATTTTTAAACTACGAGAAGTGGACATTTGTCACAAAACTCATTTTCTAATTTATTTGCTTTAGTTTTTAAGGATATTTAACAAAATTTTGAGCAAGATTTGTAATTTTCGAGGCCAAAACACTTTCACACAAATTGCAGCTGAAAAGTAGGCAATGGAAAATATTTGCTCTTCCGCATTGCGTATACGCCACGTTGTCTCTGTTACAATAAACGAATATATTTTTATTTATTGGTGAATATTAAGTAAATTTTGCCTCTGATTTAATCTATTTTTAATACGAGTACATACGCTGAGGTTTTCTTCACTTTTATGCAGTTATTTTTTTTTTATTTGGTTTTCCCCTCGCAAATGGAAAATAAGTGCAACAGAAAACAAAAAATGAAGAAAGGAATGGAGGGCCGCTGCACTCATAATAAAATTGAAACAGCAGGCAACGGAAAGGACGCGAATGGGTGTGTGTGTGTGTGTGAGGTCCCTGGAGGCAGGACATGGTTTACAACCAGGCGGCCCAATGACCAAACATGGCCAAAAAGTACAACAACATGGTGTAAACACATGTATGACTTGCCTGATTGTTGGTGGATTTGGTCATGTTGTTGCTTTCGCTCATGCTCTTGCTGTTGGTGTTGGTGTTGTTATTATTGTTGATAGTGTTGTTGTTGCTTTTGGTGTATTGTTTGGTGTTGCTGTTGCTGGCGTTGTCTGTCTGGTAAACCAAAATTGTTGCTCGTTTTCCGCATGAATCACTTGCATCATCATCGTCATCGTTGTTGGCAACGTTGGTATATGCCACACCACAACATTGCAAATATCTGCTGGTGTGTGTGTGTGTGTGTGTGTGTGTGTGTGTGTGTGTGCAACATACACCCACGGATGCACACACGGGGCCAAAGCGTTTGGCTCTGCACTTTGTAAGTAGCTTTTAATATATTTTGCCACAAGCCAGGGGGAAAAATCAGAAAATAAAAAAAAAAAAAACACAACACACACTCGCATACACACACATACAGAGGCAACAAATGCATACAATAAAAATGAAAATAAAAATAAAAATAAAAATAAACTCCCTGTGTTGGCCTTTTATATGTGAGCAAAAATTGGATTAAAATTAAAATAAAACGAATACGAAAATGAAAATGGTAAAGGAGAGCAGGAAGCCAGAGAAAAGCATCAGAAAAAAAACGAAAATTTATATACAAAATTAAATGAAATAAATTGTGTGAGAGCTTGTAGGTATATAAAAACATATATACTATATATATATATATTGTATAAAACAAAAACCCATAAAGAGCAAAGCCAAAAGACGAAATGCTTTTGATTCAAGGATATTGTTTCCCTGGTTTAGCAACAA
The DNA here is from genome assembly GCA_035047325.1 of Drosophila vallismaia. Classification (NCBI taxonomy): domain Eukaryota; kingdom Metazoa; phylum Arthropoda; class Insecta; order Diptera; family Drosophilidae; genus Drosophila; species Drosophila vallismaia. The sequence continues at coordinate 3,210,448 of JAWNPU010000025.1, read as the reverse complement.
AAATCGTTCAAGACGTTTATAATTGAAAACTAAAATATATTTCCAGCTTAAAGGCAAACTAAATTGACAGTTTTATGTGAGAAAACAGGAAAACTTTGTTTTAAAGGACTTGACATTAAAAAAATGGCTAAAACAGGGGCAGTCCTCTTGCGCTTCTTCATAGTTCTGTCACTTTTTTGACACTTTCAATTGCTTTTTTTTTATCCTGCCACTGACACTGACCCTTGCCCTTGCTTTTGTTTTTGCCTTTAACCTTTCCGCAGGGTAGTAAGAGTAAGGAGGAGCAGGGGCGATCAGAGGTCAAGCTGAACATTTTCCTGCTTAGCTTGGCACTTTGCACATTGCCACATTTTGGAGTGTCCGCCGGTTGAAACTTTCGCTGACGTCGGCAGTTGCTGTTATTGTTGTTGTTGTTGTTCTGGTCAATGTTACAACGTCCATATGCCACATTAACCCCCCAACTCTCAACCCCTGACCTCTCAATCATGTCAATTACATGCCAATTGTTGTTATCTCCTCAGTTGAACAGTTGAACAGTTGAAAATGTGTTATGTCTGACGTCTGCGAGGTTTCGCCTGATGGGCATAAATTTTGATTTATGAACAACCGCAGCACCCAACTGCATAAATACTCGATCTCATATATATATGGTATATATGGTAATAATAATAATAATATTGTATAATGTGTGTGTGGGCACGCTTCATTAATTTGTCATATGTAGCGATGCATAAAGTGAGGAGATATCCCTCGCAAAGGAACTCCTCACACAGTTTAAGTTTTCAATTAATGCGTAAATAATGAATATACACTCTATATATATATATATATATTAATTTATATGTAGAGACTGTGTATATATTTTTGTGGCATTTTTAAAACCCCTCAAATGAGATTTAAATAACAAAAACCACTGATTGGTATGCTTGGTATGATAGTATTCCCAGAACCATAAAAGCCTTTCGTATATTCGCGAGGAGAAATTTACAAGTAGAGGTTTTTTTTAAGATTTATCTTTCAGATCTAGATCTTTTATAAATAAATACATACTTTTCGGGTGAAAATGAGTCCTAGAATACACCCACGAACATAACAATCATGATTTATGAGCCCACTCCGATTTCGTGGCCACTTCCCTGATTTTCCACCTCATTTTTGGTGGTGCCACAGCGGGGCAAGGAGCAGTATCCATCCACAGAGTATCTGTATTTTGGTATTCAGTTTATTCTTTATTTATTGTTTGCCTCCTTTAGCTGCATTAACCTTGGGCTGATCCGATTCTGATTTTATTCGACTGAGAACCGAGGGGATACGCCCGACGCCCGACGCCCGACGCCCGGCGCCCGTGGGCCAAACAATTGAAATTATGGATTTTATGTGTCATAAGCTTTTATTGATGCAACAATCAAATATTTATGATGACAATTCCCGCTGACAATGATGGCAATAAAAATGCTTCATCCCCGATTCGAGCAAAGAAACAAAAAAAATTGTATCTTTTACTCTCGGAGATACATTTTTTCTCGCTTTTTTCGCGTTTCTCGTTTTTTTTTTTTGGGTGGGGAAGGCTGTGAGTTCCCGTGGAATATATTTATTGCGGATGGCAATTGAAATTGAACACCGATTGATGAGCGCCCCATGAAATGAATCCACTTTGAGTTTACTTTTTAATCTCAAGGATATTACGAAAATGACTCTTATTAAAATTTTGTTTCTTCAATAGCAAGATAATGTTTGATTTAAAGCTATCCCGAAAACGAAACACAAAATTCAACTCAGACCGAAATGTGGATTTTCCATCTACCATCTTCCATCCGTCAGAACTGAAAAGCGACTTGAATCCCCTGGCCTGGGGGTCTCGTATCCTTCGGGCTTCCATTCAAGGCCCATCACCTGAACTGCCAAGCTCGACCTGCCATCCCGCCATCCCGCCACCCACTCCGCCCACTCCGCCCACTCCTCATAGCGAAATATCTATGAGTGCATCCATTATCCCTAATACACTTACGTGCACTAATGTGTTCCACATTAATGTGGGTCTGCTTGAAATTTTAGGTTTTCCGTTTGCCGACTGCCTGAATAGCGGCCCCCTCCCTCATATTCCGCCCTCGTTTTTTAGCCACGCCCCTGTCTTGCATCACATCCACAGAGACAGAACGAGAAAAAAACGTTAGCCCAGTAAAAAATAAAGACTTGAAAATGGAGTCGAACTTCATATGGACTTTCCAGGGGAGGTCTCAAAAGGACCTTCAATAGAAAGAAATCTATATCCAAAGTTCCAGATCATTGGCTTTGAACCCAAAAGAATTATAAGCCGGAAACCAAGACAAGGCCCAGCCAATATTGCCATTGTCAATTCTGAATAAAGAAAAGTGCTCAACCCCTTGGAAAGTGTATTTAAAAACAAATGCGAAATAGAATAAAAAACACAACAGTTTTAGAGCAGATACCGAAAAAAAGTAGGAGAGTAGGGTCTCCTGGGCAACACATTGGATATCCGTTTCCATTTTCCATTTTCATTTTTCACATTTTCCAACGGTTTACATGCAATCCTGCCGAGGGGTACCGGAATATTATAAGGTTGCCAACTAGTTAAGGACTCTACTTTTGTTTAAAAACTTTTAATAAAGTAGCGTTAATTAACCGAACTTGACGGGTTTCATAGAAATATTATTAAATTTATCAGTTTAAGCCAGTTTGGGCCCTTGTGTTTGCTTTTGGCTTGTTTATTCATTTTGGTTTGTTGCAAATGGCAAATAAACTAAATGCTTTAACGATTTAAAATACAATGCAAACTGTGTGGGCGGAAAATACAATAAAAAATAGTTTAAAAAACGCGAATATTTACTTAAATAAGAAAGCAGGCAAACAACAAAGCAAAAACGGAACTAAAGAAAGGCAAAATGCAACAAAAAAAAGGCGGGAAAGAGAAGGTAAGTTCTAGGGGGTGACGAATTTTATGCAGGCGCCAATATTTTAAATGTTAACAATAAAACATGCGCACAGTAAATAAATGCACATGTGATGTAAACAGGATGCAGGATGGCAAACAGACAAACAGACAAACAGAGAATGACGCAAACATACAGGCCAAACAACAGGCTGGGGCCTAAAAGTATGCAACGGCTGACACCGCTCCTTCCTTGTGTCTTCCCTTTCCAAAATGGCGCCCATGGTAGGTCCGCTTCCGGCCCCCCGACCCCCGACCCCCGCTCCCTGTTCGCCCTGCCCCCTTTTTGGCCACATTCAAACAAAAACCGCTTAAAACACTTTACTATCGCATTTTGGAATTGTTCAAATATTTTCGCTCTTCTTCTTCGGTCTCGGTCTCGGGCCGCTGCTGTTGTTGTTGTTGTTGCTGCTGCATTTTTTTCTAGCCCTTTCCCTGTCGGCGTTTTCCTCACAAATACAAACAATTAAAATCCTCAAATATTTGCGCCAACTGTAAAAAGCGAAACAAAAAACACATTGAACAACAAATGTGAACTCGCAGTGTAAAGAAAGTGGTACAAGCAACACAAATACTGAAAAAGAAAACAAAATAAAAATAAAATAATAGTACGGCAGGAAGGGATAGGAAGAGACAGAGACGGCTGGTTAAATGGAGGTTGGTCAGCAATTTTTACAGTTATAAGTACAAATTTGTTGTCTAGGCTTTTTATAGTTCTGTAAAGCGTTCTGTATTTTTGTTGTCAAAGCTCTGAAAAGATAATAAGCGACTATATGATACCGCGTACCTATCCTAAATTTGTTAATTCCTTTTACCCAGCAATTAAACAATTACTTCCCTAAACTAGATTGATCATTATTTTCCTTTAACGAATTGCCACTTGTGCTTCCCAAATTTGCTGAAAGCTTGCTGTTAGTGCTTTCTCGATTCATTATTTGTTTATTCATTCTGGCTAATCGATTTCTCTGCGAAACTTTCCCAGTTTCCCAGTTTTGACACACAACCTGGTATATGTATGTTTAAAGGAAATGCAACTGGCAACAAATATTAAATGGAGATTTTTGCATTTGACGTAGTTGGTAGTTGCTCTGCTTATTTTTCCATATCCTTGGCTTTGCTCCTGCCCGTGCCCGTGCCCATGCCCATGCCCATGCCCGTGCCAGTGCCCGTGCCCGGGCTTTTTCCCCATGAGTTACCATCTGGATTTGCACTCTATTCCGGCTAGGAGACGACATCAAATCATTAGCAGTGCATAAAGCGTGAAACCAGACACAGACATGCAGATGAATTTAAACTATTAGCCGTGGCAGTGGCACTGGCAACCGGCAACAGGCAACAGGGGCAAGAAATTGAGGCAACTCTCTACTATCACTGGTAACAAGGTGCATTCATCTTTTGGACTTGCTTTTGGTTCTACTTACACGGGAAATGTATATTTTATAATATTTAAATAATTAATACCAAATATATTTTAGTGTATTTTTATGTGCTTTCGTCACTGATATTTTTCGTCAATGAAACTGTAGTTTTTCAAAACTATTACCAACTTTGTTTTGTCAAGTGTATTTCGTTATCCTTTCTGTACTTTATTGCAGCTATAGTCCTGCTTCTTTCCTTCTGGTTCGAGTTGACGTAACCCTGCACATTGTTATAGACGCAATCTTTGCTTCCTTCTTGTGTGAATATAAAAGATGCAAATGTAAAGATATTTTTTTCATATTCCATTTACAGTTTGTTGGCCAAAAGCGGGTAGATGGGTGGATGGGTAGATGGGTGGTTGGGTGGATGGGTGGTTGGGTGGATGGGTGGATGGATGATGTGGCCTGATGTGGGCTTCCGGATTCAGATTATGGATTCTGTGGCACACCGAGCTCGAGTGCAACGTTCTGAGGTAACATTGTCGCATGGCTTTCTAACTCGTTTTGTAACTAAAAAACTTCAAATAAATATAAATTGCTAGCAATGGCCATTGTTCCTCTTGTCTTTTGACCAAAACGGAAAACACACATTTGTGGAACTATTTGCACAGCTTGGTTCGAGACTTGTATTTATTTATTTGTTACGAAACAAATTGAGCTTCACCAATGGGTGTTCTGTAAATTATGGTTATGGCTTGAAAAAATGTATTATTTACTTACCATTTCCTACTAATGTTCCAAAGAAAAACTAACACCATGTTTTCATATTTATCTCTTTATTTTGCATTTATTTTCCTTTTTTTTTTTAAATTATTTCATTTTTTTTTGGGAGGGGATTTTTTCGGTACGCGTTTGTTTTTTTTTTTTGGAATATTTCGATTTTACAGTATAAACATTTTTTTTTCGCTCATTTCTTATGTACATAAACACAAAACCAACTAATTTATATATATGTATAATTTTTCGTTTATTTTTTTTTTGTTTTTTCTGGTTATTCTGTGGAATTATCGGATATTTTTTCGTGGCTTGTGTATTATGCAATATGTAGTTTCTCCCAAATATTAGTATAATCTTTGTTTATTGGTTTTATCCTTGTATGGCTGTAGCGTAGACACTGAATGTTTTACGAATTTTTGAATGGGTTTCTTTTATTTTTTTTCGGGCTTAGCATACTAGAGTTTTGCTTAGTTTTGTTTTTATTTCCACTAGATTTTTAGTTTTGAACAACATTATACATTATTCTTTGCCTTAAATGTATCTTTAATTTGCTAGGCGCTATTTTTTATTTCCGGTTTTTGTATCTCATCCACTTACAAAAACAAAAAAAAAGTTCCCTATAGATAATTAACTTTATATCTTTTCATTTTTTCCTCCACAATAATTTTGGTTTTACTTAAAATGATTTTTTCTTTACCTTTTTTTCTGCCACACAACACACATATATATATATATATATATATATATTATGTAATTCATATTCTCCCATATTATTCGATATTTATTTTCTATCGGTACGTATATGAAGTCAGAGTACATCTGAATAGTCAGCTTTTAAGGATTCTTTCTGGGAGCGGATATGGAGCTGGATATGTGGGTATTATGGTATTTTTTTTGGATATGAACATTTTTCGTCACCTTTTTTTTTAAGGATTTTTAAGATATTTTTAGTATGAATGTATATATTCTTGCAAGTTGCTTTTAATGCTTTTGGCACATTTATTTAATTCCTGTTTTATTTTTTTACTGCATTTTTTATGTTTGATTTACAATATATGTGTATATATTTAAACATAGACTTGAGCGGAACACACATGAGTTGAGTAATAGATACATCTGTCTGGGGTTTTGGTTAGTTTTTTATCGCGTGTTTTTGGGCTATAAATATGTCTTAATTGTTTAGCGCAACTCTCTAGACTTTAAATATGTCACAAAAAATACCAAATACCAGCAAGAAGTTTTTTCGTAGAAATGTCGAAAGATATGCCGGGAATATTCTAAGGAATAAAAGTTATGGCATAATTTTGGACATACATAGTTTAAAGTTGGATTAGCGCTTTAGTGGGTGTGGGTTCTCATTCCCCACCCAGTATTAAGTCTTTATTTTTCCAAAATAGAGCAATGAGTGATGGGTACAACAATGGGTCTTAAAAACAAACAAAATCTATGGTAACAGATAAACTAATTTTACGAATCACTAAGGGTGCAAATATTTACAGTTTGGGCTTTACAAAGATAGTTCGCAAAGATCGTCTAAATATTTTAATTTCGCCGAAAAAAAAAGATCGTACACCCGCTCTATGAGTAGGTCTTACATATATACAGAACTTGCGATTAAACACTTAATACATAGATGTATATATTTTTAAATATATATCATATAAACTTTATCCTAGCCAAAAAACAAAAAAAAAAAGTGAAAAAAGTTTCAAAATCAAAAGAAACAACGAAGAATAAATGAAAAATAAAATGTAACACTTTTTATCTTAATCTGTAGACAACTAGAATTATGTTTTTTTGATATCTTTATCGTATTTCATAATATATATGTATATTATATATCATTCTGTAGTCACACTTTCTTTACTTTAGAGTAGCTAAAGCCATTCAAAAAACCGAACACCATTTATTCTCGATTATGCTTATAGTTTAATTTCATTTTTTTTTGTTTTTGTAACTTTATTTTATATTTTTATTTTTTTTGTAGTTCTGTGTTTGTTTATTTTTTATTTTCCACTAACGAGGTAACATTTAAACGCGTTTTCTTTTCCATTTAACTACGACACTTTAGTTTCTCAGCTTCCTTTTTGATTTAATATGCATTCAATTAGCCTTGAATCCCTCCCACCTCCTATCAACCACCTCCACCCACTGGTCCGACCTCCACCCACTCCGACTCGCCTTTCAATTAGCCAATTGTGGTGGGTGGATGAGGAAGGGGCAGGATGATTAGCCCTACCATCCTCTCTTTGATTAATGTTCGGGCCATCCTGGCAGGGGTATCCTGGCCAGGCGGTTGGGTGCTCTTCTCCATTGCATCATAATCGTGTTTGTGTAATTACAATTGAATTAAGCTATAATAATCTTACTGTGCCGCCACCGCCATTGCCACTGCCACAGCCCGCTGCTGCTGCCCGCCACAACTCGTTGATCTTTCCCAGTTGCCCGGCGGGGCGCTGGCAGGGTCCATCTCCATCTCCATCTCCATCTCCATCTCCAGTGTCCGTGTCAGCGTCACCTTGGTGCCCGGATTTCTTGGGTCATCCTTGCGATTGCCTTCGCAGGACAGAGTTTGGGTTTGCGCTTGGTCCTGTGCCTGGGGCTGGGCCGTTAATAACACCAATAGGGCTAATACAAGTGTCCCCATTATCCGCATTGTCCCCTGGGTCCTGCGACCGGAATCGCCTCTATTGGGGATGTCCTGGTCTTGGTTGCGGTCCTTGTACAGCCTTCCGTTTGTGTTGCGCGACCCGTCCTCGTGCCGGTTGTCCTTCATCACAACTTCATGCTTCTGGTAACAAAAAAAAAAAACAGGATAAAAGAATAAAAGGGGTTTTTTATCAGTATCATTATTTTTTTTTCATCTTTCACATATTTTAGTATTTAATTTTTTAATAAACTTGTCAAAAAACTGACCGTGACTTCGTTGACATCTTCGTCTAGGCGGGAATGTTTTTTACCAGGTCGTTCCATTTCTAAAGAGTACAAAAAAAAAACATTTACGATACAATTTCAATTGAAATTTCATGAATATTACAAAATTATCAAAGAAAATACAATCAAAAAAAGATGCATTAAAAACTATTCATTTTTGCTTGGAATAAATCGAGCTTAGCCCACCGTATAGCCGTATGGTGCCCTCCGTGTCGCCAATACTGTTCTTCGAGATGCACTTGTAGCCCCCAAAGTCGCTCGACTGCAGTCGCTTGATGTGCAAAATCATCTCGATGGCGTACATGTTGTTCTCCTTTTCGGTGAGAGCGTAACGATCGCCGGCAATAATCATTTCGCCTGGAAAGGAAAAATAAACGGGAAACGCAAATGAGGAAACGGTGAAATCGAGAAAGGTGAAAAGTAGGAGTAAAGGAGAAAGAAAGCTTAAGTGGAGCTTGAGGTGCGAATGAAGTCATGAATACGAAGCATGGCGACAGGTACAGGTCAAATGAGCTAGAGTTACGTGAGATGAAGAAAGAGGTGAGAAAGTAGGAGGTAAAAAGAAAAGAAGGGAGAGCGTTTGGCAATGGAAGTTGGGTGGTGATGGTGAAGATTGTGATGACGAGCCGTGGATGATGACATTTCCAGGCATCGCCGTTGGGCGTCACGTTTGCAATATACGTCTCATGCACTTGACAAAAGAGCCAGCCAGAAAGATGGAAGTTCCTTCCCGTCCCCCCATCCCTCCGACACCCACATAAGCCCAGCCCCAAAGGGGAGCTGGTAGTGGTGGCATTACAAAACATTTGAGCTTCGAACACGAACTAAATAAAGACAAATTGCGGCATTGAAAGGTTTATAAAGTTTCAACGAGTCCGAGTTCCAACTCCAACAGATGCTAAATGAAAAATTCAATTCGTGGCTACCACTTTTGGTATTACACAACAAAAAAATTTTACTATTTTTAATGGTATGTAATATTTTTATAATAAACATAAAAATTAAAACAAATTTGTCACCTCCCACAGATTTAACCACCACTTGCAGTTGGAAAGTTGGAAAGCTGGAAAGCTGGATGCTGGAAGTGTCATCTCTACGCAGATCAAAGTAACAGATCTGGGCTTTGTAAAAGTTTTCTTCCATTCATTCCATTCCCCGTCTTGTGTGAGTGAGCATGCGTGTGCTCTTGTGGCGCAGTGGCTTAAAAACTATAATTGCACCAAATATTACATCCTATCAACGTGGAAAATGTGCCAAAAACAACAAACTAAAACAGTATGCAGGAAAATTATAAGTTTAAGACCGGATTTTAAGCTAAATTGTGCAAAATAAGCTTCGAAACGAATTAAGGTAAGTACGCATTTAATTGCTTCTTCTTTGGCAAGCACTCTGTTCTAACGGGATCGTGGCTTTTAGAACGGTGATGCTGCAAGAGTTTTGTCATACCAATTTTTTTACCGTATTAATATTCGCTTTTTGGAATGTTATAATAATATTTGTTTTCTGTGCAATGTTTTTTTATCGAGCAGGAGAGCTTTTGCGACTTACCATTTTCGCGCTGCCAATAATTGATAGCCTTCGGCGAAGCCTCGACATTGCAAATTAATGTGACATCCGTGAGGACTGGGGCGCCGACCAATTGATTTGGCACTTGGACCAAAGGATGAACTGCAAAAGAAACGTAGAGCAAAGGGAGAAAAAACGATGAAAAACGGTGAGTCGGGGGAATTGTCGAAAAATCCAGAAACAGAAAATCAAAAGGGTAAGTTGCTGTGGCACTTGTAAAGCCATCAGTGACCTTGCTCCCAACTCCCAACTCTCAACTCCCAACTCCCACTTTTACGCCGGACTAGACTGGCAATTAAGCTGGCCACCAGGGAGCCAGGGGGTGAAACTTTGAACCCTTTTGTCGGACAACTCACGGATTCCGGATTCTCGATTCTGGATTCTGGATTCCGGATTTTTTTGTTTTTTTGGTTAATGGCAGCAACAACAACAACAACAACAACAACAACTGATACGATTTTAATTGAAAATGAATTATTTTGTTGTTAGAGGGATAAAGGGAATCGGGATCTCCAGGAGTCTTGCAATTTTTTCCCTATTTTTCGTTAGCACCGATTCTTTACCAAAATTTGTCCGATTTTTTTTTTCCATCCCCCCATTCAGTGGGAATTGAATCCCTCGGCCAGCTGTATGAAGATTCCAACGGTTTAATTATTACCCCAATTCAGATTGATTGGCGGCCAGAGAGTCCTGTAAGTCCTGTCCGGTCAAGAAGTACTTCAGAGTCCGTTTTGAGGCCGATTTTCGATTAAAAAAGCTAAGAACCCGGCTACGAAAAGTCATTAAAACTGATATCTAAAAGGAAAAAAATCTATATCCTACTTTTATATTTAATATTATGATATCCTTTTATCCTATCTATAATTTTTATATATTTATATTATTAAGTTGTATTATTAAGTATTATTTTTAAGTTTGAAATGTAATTTTAAGTTTTGATCCTAATATTTTTGGGAAAAAAAGAGTATCCCTTGGCCCAGGACTGGCCCTTAATTTATTGGTCCTTGGTATATATTGGTCCTTGAAGCACTTGGTGTCGTGTCGAGATTTTTATGTTTTTTGTGTAGTTTTTTTTAGAGTTTTTTTTTAATCCTTTTCTGCTCTTCTCTCTGGTCTTTGACGTTGTCTTGAAACCGCTTCGGGGATAGAGTCGAGTTGGAGCCGCAGGCGAGGCGACCACTGACCATCGACCATCATTGTTTTTGGCCTTTCAACTTTGCCCTTACATACCCGCCCCCGCTCCGACGATGTCCTGCCGGGGCGCAAGTCTGCATTCAAGCGTTCATTATTGGTCAATTTATTGGATTTGTGCATGCCGCACTCTCGGCTTTCGGCCAGCTTTCATGGCCCATGGAAAGAGCAGGGTCCTGTTGCCTGGGCAAGAGGATGTGGATGGTGCAGCATATGTCATGTGTCCAGCCACTCCCCCGCCCTCTATTCGGGGCACTCTTTAGCCTGCCACTTATTGAAAATTCAATTTGTCCCAATAGAGTTTTTCAGGAGGCAGCTGCTATGCTGCAAGGACCCTCCTAGTCCAGGTTTAAAGGGTTTCTAGAGGTTTTTATGCAACTATTACTTGGGATTCCTAACTATCGTGTTCTTGCCACAACGAGAGGTTAAAAAAAGGGATCTACGTCTTCTTTATAGTCCAATATTTGGAGAACAAAAACCTTAAAATATAATAATGATTTTCCTTCACCCATTCATGAAAACGACGTCGAAAGCTGCGAGAATTTCATTTCAATTTGAAACATATATAAAAACATTTTGAAAATATAACAAAAAGCCAGCTGTTGCCACAAATAGAAGAAAAATAGAAAGCGAACCCTCAAAAATAATTATAAAATAAACAAAAACAAAACGAAAAAAACAAAATGAAACAAATCGCAAAAAAAAGAATTCTTCCGTGGACTTGATCTTCAGAAGAATCACACAGCTAATCACACACAGCTAATCACTTACGTCACACGAAAGAAAGATAAGGGGATTTCGAAAAAGGTGGGTTTCATATTTTTCATGTTTTTGTGCAAATAATTTGGCGAAACATTGGCGGGTATAAAAGTTGGGGTCTTGGAGGGTTTCTGGCATCAGTTTGCTTTGGAAGCTTTCGAAGAAGAGCCATTGAGATGCGTTCCTACATTGCGATTACTCTTTTGGCCCTCGTGGCGGTTGTGGTGGCCCAAGGACGTGGCGGTGGATTCGGAGGCGGACGAAGAGGCGGTGGACGAGGAGACGGTGGACGAGGAGGCGGTGGCCGCAGCTTGGGTGGATTCAGTGGTGGACGTGGTGGACGACGTGGCGGAGGACCGCCAGGCTTTGGAGGTCCTGGTCAGTTTGGCGGTGGTCCCGGTCGCTTTGGAGGTGGCCCACCCGGTGGATTTGGCGGTCCAGGAGGTCCAGGAGGTCGTGGTCCCCCACGCCGTCCTCCTCCCTTCTGGCCATGCAGAGGCAGCACCACCACAGAAAGCTCCAGCGCCAGCAGCTCTACCGAGAGCAGCTCCTCAGACAGCAGCAGCTCCTCGGAGAGCACTTCTTCCGGCAGCAGCAGCTCCACCGAGAGCAGCTCCTCGGATTCCAGCAGCTCTTCTGAGAGCAGCTCCTCAGGCTCTAGCAGTTCTACTGAGAGCAGCTCTACTGAAACCTCGGGTTAACCACTCTTTTTTTTTTTCCTTCAATAAAATATAATACAGGCTATATATGCAAAACCACAAACTTGTTTTACTCTCAATCTCAATATTATTTTATATTTCGTTAAGACATTAATATTTCTTGCTTAGTTGGCTGGTTTATGGCTTCAAGTCTCCTGGTTTGATGGTTTTTCCTTTGGTTTCTTGGAGGATCTTGACATGGGCTGGCTGATGATGCGCAGCCGTGGCCTCTTGATGGGGAAAGAGCCATCCTCTGGACCAAGCGGTGGGGCAGGATGCACTGCAGGTGAAGGTTTGGAGCCAGTGGCAAGAGAAGGGCCAGTAAAACGAGGAGGGCCAGTGGCAAGATTAGTGGCAAAAGAAGGGCCAGTGGCACGAGGAGGGCCAGTGGCAAGAGAAGGGCCAGTAAAACGAGGTGGGCCAGTGGCAAGAGAAGGGCCAGTGGCAAGATTAGGCCGTGGGGCAAGAGTAGGCCGAGTGGCAAAGGTTGGGCCTGGAACATGGCTAAAAACAGCAGCAGGGCCAAGGCTTGGAATAGAGATCTGAATGGAGCCAGGCATAGGGGCAGGGGCACGAGTGGGAGCAGGTGCACGAGTGGGGGCAGAGATAAAGGCAGGGGCACGAGTGGGGGCAGGGTTAAAGGTAGGGGCACGAGTGGGGGCTTGGATGAAGACAGGGGCACGAGTGGGAGCAGGGTTAAAGGCAGGGGCACGAATAGGGGCAGCGGCACGAGTGGGAGCTGGGTTAAAGGCAGGGGCACGAGTGGGGACGGGGATAAAGACAGGGGCACAAGTGGTGGCAGGGTTAAAGACAGGGGGGCGTGTGGGGGTTGGGTTAAAGGCAGGGGCGCGAGTTGGGGCACGAATAAAGACAGGGCCACGAGTGGGTGCAGGGTTGGGGGCAGCGTTAAAGGCAGGGTTAAAGCCAGGGTTAAAGGCAGGGTTAAAAACAGGGGCTTGAGTAGGCGCAGGGTTAAAGCCAGGGTTGAATCCAGGGTTAAAGCCAGGGTTAAAGGCAGGGTTAAAAACAGGGACTTGAGTAGGCGCGGGGTTAAAGACAGGGGCACGAGTGGGGGCGGTGGTAATGGCAGGGGCACGAGTGGGGGCAGGGTTAAAGATAGGGGCACGAGTTGGGGCAGGGTTAAAGGCAGGGGCACTTGTGGGGGCAGGAATAAAGACAGGGGCACGAGTGGGGGCGGGGTTAAAGACAGGGGCACGAGTAGGGGCAGGGTTAAAGATAGGGGCACGAGTGGGGGCACGGATGAAGGCAGGGCCACGAGTTGGGGCATGGATGAAGGCAGGGCCACGAGTGGGGGCACGGATGAAGGCAGGGCCACGAGCGGGGGCAGCGGCACGAGTCTGGACAGGGATAAAGACAGGAGCACGAGTGAGACCACCAGGATTAATAGCAGGTTGGGATGGCTGGTTGGGATTGGGGACAAATATGGGGGCACGGATAGGTAATGAGCGATTGACCTGAGCAGGACCAGAGGCTTGGAAAACGCCACGTGTTGGCGCAAGAAATGTAGCAGGGCGATGAGCCGGAGCTGGAGCTGGAGCAGGGCGCGGAGCCGGAGCCGGAGCGGTTGTCGGTGCCGTAGGTGGAGCTGAAGCTGAAGCTGGAGCACTAGTACGGGAACGGGATGAGGTAGAGGTTGGGCCCGAGATGATCTTGATCCTTGGAGTAATAACTGCCTTCATGGGACGAGACGGCGACTCTGGGGAGAGTGGCTTCACAGAAGCGACTGGAGATTTGGGAGCGGCCTTCGTGGTGGCCTTTGTAGAAGTATTCATCTTCCCAGAAGTGACGGCCTTTCCAGAAGGGTCTGCCTTGGAAGAAGCGGCTGCCTTGGCAGGAGCTGTCTTCGCCGCAGCTGTCTTCGCAGGAGCTGCCCGCGGAGCTGGCTTTGCAAGAGCTGCCATGATAGTAGCAGCCTTTAAAGAAGTAGCTGAATTAGCCGAACCTAAAGAAGCGAAACGGCCCTTTATAGAACCCGATGCCTTTCCAGGAGGCTTCGTGAAAGTGGCTGCCCTCGCAGCAGCGTCTGCCTTTACTGAAGCGGCTGACTTCCCATAGCCAGCGATCTTCACCGGAGCGGGAAGTTTGGCTTTGATCGGAGCGGATGTCCTGGTTGGAGCGGGTCTCTTGACTCCGCCACTTGGCCTCAGAGGACCCCCATCCCTTCCGGGGCTCATTAGGGGAGAAAGCGACGGCAGCGATCGTTGCACAGGATCATCGGAAAGCGAAGGAAGCGATGGTTGAAATCGGGATTTGCCAGTCTTCTCGGGTTCGTCACGATCTTTCGGTGGATGCTTCGACTTCGAGGACTTTGATGACTTGGATGACTTTGAGGATTTCTTCTTCCATTCATGCCTGGATTCTGGGGACATGTCGTATTTGCCAAAGTCCGAGGAACGCCCGCGTGACTTTTTCTTGGACTTTCCACCTTTGCCCCAGCCAAAGCCGAATTCGTCATCATCGTCTTCATCTTCGTCATCGTCTTCGGAAGGGGAGGAAAAACGGCTGGAACCCTTCTTGGAATGCTTCGATGGAGAACGATACGACCTCTCGAGTCGAACACGCCCGCGAACGGGCGACATCCAAGGAGAAGAGTTGCGACTGCGACTGCGACCCCGATCTGAGTCCAGCTCCGGATCGGTTTCGAAATCCCCGTCATCATCCGAACCCTTGTCCGAACTAGGCTCTGCCTCCGGCTCCGGCTCCGGCTCTGGCTCGTCCTTAACGTCCGCCTTTAGCAACGGCATCGCGCCCACCTGACAATTGCGCCAGGTGGGCAGAATGAGACCATCGTCCTTGGCTGGAATGGGCAGAGTCTTCTTGATCGGGCACGCTTCTTCATACGCTTGCTCCCGGTATTTAATAGGTCCCAAGTCGTCCGTAGGCTTCAGGTTTGACATTTGCAAGTCCTCCAGGACGATGGTGTTCCGGCCTGTCAGTCTTGAAAACCGTTGAGCATCGACCAGATGATCCCTGACCAAAGCTGCAAGGAAAGAAATTTGTTAAGCCTTTTTTTTTTTTTCGTTCCTGGTAAGTCCAGGCGAACACTGACTGTAGGCCAGATTGAGAGCCATGGCTTGGACTTCTGGGTCTACATCCAGATCCAGATCCTTGAGCATCCCCTCCAGCCACTCCATATCCTTCTCAATGTCCACGTCTTCTCTGGTTAAAGGCATTTTCGTTTCATTAGGGAGCAACGATGTGGCTTTAGCGACTTTTCGTTTTAGTTTTCGTTTCGATTTTTTGACTCAGTCTTGATGTTGCAGTCCAGCCTACTTTGTTTTGGTTTAAATTTTAAAGCAACTTTAAGCCAAAAAATACCAGAAACCAGACCAGAAGTTTATTTAATTTTCTGATTCGAATCAGCCATCAGCCAGAGGTGGGAGCTTGGCCAAGATTTAATCGAGATTCGAGGGAAAATAGACATTTATCGCATATAGAAATTAATTTTTGCGAGGCTCGTTCTAATTTTTGACAATTTTCCCAGCCTTGTCAAAGCAATTTTCCGATAAGGAATCACAGGAAATTGTTATTACACAGAAAGAAACAGAAGCGTTGAATCGAAAACTAAAATTTTTCTATATTTAAATATATAATAATTTTTCACAAAAGTTTTTTCCTCTTTCTGTATTTTTTTGGTATTTGGTATCCTTGCCACACAATTCCCTGACCTGTTTCTTTTACCAAATTGTCGTCGTTTGAACTTTTGCCCCTTTTGGAAATTTCATTAAGTTTGATGCGGGAAGGTAAAACGCTGGGGTGGGTCCTTGAAAAAGGCGGAACTGCCCTTAACAATTACCACTTCACAAGATACAACGCGAATACCCACATGTGCAGCTTGGAGAGCCCAGAGCTCGATGGTGTTTAAAGTTTTACTGCAGGAACGTGATGTTTGCCCGCCCGGAATAGCTGTAGCACTATCCTGTGTGGTTCCACCTACTTTCTTTTTTTTTTGAACCCATGGATGTCCTTTGCTCCTCGCTCTGTTCCACCATTTATTTTGCCGCTCTAATGCATTTGGAAAGTTTTCTCGCCACGTGAAGGAAGCTGCCGGATATCGAGTCGGAAATACTTGCATTTTGCCGCGGCTGCGTTCCTCGTCCTCGTCTTCGTCTTCGTCCTGTTCCTGTTTCTATATATATGTATTTATATCGATGACTGCACGCACATCACATTCAAGGAACTGGGAACCAAACTGGGCTATAAGTTACCATTATGATTATTATGCGGCATTAGCTGCTTCCAGCTGCCATAAATCAAGGTATTTTGCAGCAGCAGCAACAGCAGCAGGTGGCGGCTTGCTTCCACCCATTTATCATGCCACTCGATATCGTTTATATCGTATAGAAATTTTTATATATTGTAAGTTTCAAGAAGGAGTACTCACAGTGCACCTGTAGCTTCATCCGCTTGCTCACCGTGGGCGGCACTCCGTTCGAGGCGATGCACATGTAGGCGCCCATTTCCGATCGCGTGACCTTTGACAGCGTCAGCATTTCCCCCTCGACCGCCTGGGCTGTGGGTGTTGCAAAAACAAAACAAAAAACACACAGAAAAAAATAATTGTTATTAGACGTTAGTAGAAGAAGGCAGAAAGTCAGTTTGAGTAAAGCTTTACCTTTGGTTTTCTGGTGAACTCCATTGCGGGCTATTATCTCCCGGCCATCCTCTCGCCTCCAGGTGATCTTCGGCTTGGGGTGACCTCGAGCCCGGCAGACCAGCTTCGCGGATCCGCCCTCCGGCACCATCATGTCCCCCGAGGTCTCTTCATTGATAATGTCCGGTGGGATGACCACCTCCAAGGTGGCAGTCTGTGAATGGATGAATGGAGAGTTTTTTTTCCAACCCTTTAAATACAGTTTTTGATTTCGTGCCCCAAGACAGTGCCCCACAAAGTAGACTATGATATTTTTTTTTGCCGCTCCTCATTATAGAAATCCCTGCCTGCCTCCTGCCTGCCTCCTGCCTGCCTCCTGTTTATATACATTTATTTATTGCATTTTTGTATCATTCTGCGGTTGTTGCTGCAACAATAATGTGCTTGCAACAATAACCGAATTGCTGCTATCATTGTCGTTGTCGTTGCCGTTGTCGTTGCCGTTGTCGTTGTCGTTGTCGTTGTCGTTGCCGTTGTCGTTGTCATTGTTCTTGCTGCAGTTGACAGTTGTGTCATAAAATAAAGTTGACGTCGGCCAGGCCAGGAAAAAAATTAAAAAAAAAAAAACCGGGGGAAAAACCCCAAACAGACGAAGCGCAAAATTTATACTAGGGAAAAGGCTTAAAAGCAGGACATCTGCAGGGCACAGGACGAAGAAGCGTAAAAGCTGAGGAAACGTCAAGCCTGTTTGCTTTTTATTTGTCTCATATTTGCTTTTCACTCAATTCGCTTTGTTAGGTTGATTTTATTACAAGGAGTGGGTCCTGGGGGTGTCTGCCACCCTGCCAACCATCCTGCCAACCATCCTGCCACGCATCCTGCCCAACTCCGCCCACTTTTCCACTTGCTGCATAAATGAAATGAAATTGAAAACGCAATCGTTTTGCACATGTCGAGAGAGCGTTTAATGCGAATGGGTGTGGGTGGTTCTGGGTGGTTGTGGGTGGTGGGCTAAAAGGCGGGGCCCCGGGGAAAGCGAATACAAATGTGAAAATGGGAAAGGCGGGGCAGGGCGCACTTGGTGAAAAAAACAACAAAAAAAAAAAAAACTCAATTGAAGCCAACTCGCCAGGACTCGAGTGGCAAACGTCACATGAGAGACACTCCAACAACGCAATACACGCGAAAAAAAAACAAAGCGTCTTGGCTTATTTCAAGTACGAATAGAATTGTAAAATTTCATTTAATATTAAACGCTTTCAAGTAAATAAATAAAATAAATATAAAATATAAAATAAATTTTGTTTGTTTTTGTTTTTTCTCTCGGTGTGTGTTTGTTATTTATTTTTGTCATTAAAGCGCTTCATTGTTTATATATCGTGTTTAAATGTCAGCTTGAAGCACCCCCTCATGCATACGCATACCAAGAGATGCCAAGGACAATATTAGGATGGGTAAGGACATCCTTGACATTCTTGGAATAATTTCATTAAACTCGGCAAATGCATCAGTATCGCTTTAAGGAACTTATATTTCGTGAAATATAACAAGGAACTTTGTGGATGCAATGATTATCGGGGAATCTCACCTGCATCTTCATGGGATCCGTGTTGACCTGACACATGTATTTGCCCGAGTCCTCCATTTTGACGCTGCGTATGTTGAGGGTCCATGTGTTGTAGTCGTTGTGCGTCACCGATAATCGATCATTGTTGGTTATCACGTGCTCGTGTATGGCCAGGATTGCCTTGGCATCGGCCTTAATCCAGGCGACCTGATGGTGCCAGTTGCCAGTTGCCAGTTGCCAGTTGGCAGTTGCCAAATGGGAAATAGAGTGGAAGTGAAGAGTGGTAGGGGAGAGGGTGTTTTGGGTGGTTTTTGGCGGGAAAGGATAAAGGGAGGAGCGGCCATTGATGACAGCGCCGTTTTGTACGGATGAAGACAACGACGTTCGGTCGTTGTTGCATGTCAAAGTGTTGTTTGTGTATTTGTGCGTTTGTTGTGCAGGGTATAAGGGATATCCCAGGATATACAGGATATCAAGGATGTGTGTGTGTGTTGGTCATTGTACGCCAGATGTTTGGAAATTGCAGTTTGATATCCAGAAAAAGTTTTCGGTGTTGATGTGATGACCAACGTCGTCATATTTAGTTAATGCCATTATTGGCAACATTCCCGCGTTGTCATTCACGTTCACGTTGTTGTTTTTATAGTTGTTTAGTTGTTTGTATTGTTGTTGTTTTGTATTGTTGTTGTTGTTGTTTTGTATTGTTGTTGTTGTTGTTGAATCACTCAAGTTGAGGTTCGCGTTGTTGAGAAATTTCCGTTCGTTAGTTGAGGTTTCGTTTTCCATCATCAAGCCATTCGAATCGATTTGTGTGTGGATGTTGTATTAGAATGTAGTTGCAGCGGATTTTGTATTGTTGTTGTTAGGTCGGGTGGGTGGATGGGTGGATGGGTGGTTAGGTTGCAGCATGTGGCAACAATGGGTAGTGGGTAGTGGGGAGTGATGGCAAAAGTTAGGCATTGGTGTCAGTATCGTTGACAATGGATTCAAAAGGAGACCGGCGATAGTGTTAATAGTCAGTTGTTGTGGGGGGAGGGGGTGGGGGGGTTCAGTTGTTGTCCGTTCATTGTTGTTATTGGATTATTGTTGTTGTTGTTGTCATCGTCAGATGTCAGCGCAATTTGACGCCATTTCCATTTGCAGCAGAGAGCAGAGAAGCAGGCATGGCATTGCCCAGCAGCAGCCGCAAAGTTTTTGCAAGTTTTCGGTTTTCGGTTTTTGGTTTTCGGTTTTTAAGTGAAGGATTGAATTTTTTTTACCCGTTTCCATGGTTTGCAGATTGTTCGAGTCGTTATTGTTGTTGGATAGTCAGTGGTCGATGGTCAATGGTCGATGGTCGATGGTCGATGGTCGATGGTCAATGGTCGATGGTCGGTGGTCGGTAGTCGGTGGGAAGGATATGAAAAGGGATATTTCAAGTGCAATTAGTGGAATTGAGTTTGTGGTTTTCGTTGCCCATTTGGTTTGTGTTTTTTTTTGTTTCCGAGCATCCGAGTATTTAGTTTGTGGAGAGAAGAAACATTCAACAATTAGTTAACATTTTGGGCTCTGGCAACCGTCTTGTATTTCTTATGCAAATCTATATTCATTTTCTTGTTTGGTTTGTTTGTTTGTTTGTTTGTTTGTTTGTTTGCTTGTTTGTTTGGTTTGTTTGTTTGTTTGTCTTCTTGTTTGTTTATCTGTTTTTGTTTGTTTGTTTGTTTGTTTGTTTGTTTGTTTGTCTCTTTGCTGAGTTAAACAAAGAGGACAGATAAAGTACAGGGGGGATATGCATATATTTAAAGTCAGACAGATAGAACGGATAAAAAAGTAAAAAGGCTAAAGGATAAAGGATAAAGGATATAGGGTAAAGGGTACAGAGTAACGGGTAACGGGTAAAAGAACAGAAGATTCATGAATAATGGGTGCAGTTGGCAGTGCGTTTTGAAGCGGCTAATCAGTTGGCATTAACATGGCATGCACACATAGAAAAAAAACGAGTGGATTAACGAGGTCCTGGGTGCGGCAGCAGGATAAAAAGGACTAGGACCAAAAAGGGATAAGCCAAAAGGACTGAAAATGTTGCAACAAACACACGTTGTCCCGGTTCCGGTTCCGGTTCTGGTTCTGGTTCTAGTTCCCCGATCTCCCCGCTCCAATCTGGCGAATTTTAATTAACATTATGATGTGTGCCCAGCGAGCGCAGTCTACGGGTTTTAGCTAATAGGCTTAAGCGGGCTTTGTCCGGGCCTGGTCCTGGTCCTGGTCCTGGTTACGGATTCGAATGGCAAGTAAAAAGGGACCACAGTCAAGGGATAAAGTCCTTCAATACAGTTGCGAAATAGCTCGACAAATTTCATAATTAATAAGCTCTTGAGAGGCGTTTCTTGGGATTCTTCTTGATCTGATTTCTTTTTAATATTTGAGTTTTTTTCGAGTAATTTGATTATCGATCTACCTCCTTTCATTTTTCCAAGTGTATTAAGTGTATTATAAGGGAAATGTGGCTTATACAGGCTTATATATCTGTGGTGTGTCCTGGTCCTGGTCTAAGTTTCTGATTGATACGAGTGCCAATAAAAAACTGACCGAATATGTGGCATTAGTTCGTTTGTTATCTTCTCCACAGCGCGTCAGCTTCAGCTGTTTTTTTTTTTCAGGTTATTCATATTGCAGGCAATCCAATAAGAAGGAATGCCAATACAGCTGCCATCCTGCCATCCTGCCATCCTGGCCATCCTGGCCATCCTGGCCATCCTTTATTTTTTATTTCAAGTATGTCAACATCAACATCAGAGGCCAGAATATAAGCCCATTCTGTCAATGGAGGCGCGCGGTGGAGATGGGCGGTGGAGATGGGCGGTAGATGGGCGGTAGATGGGCGGTAGATGGGCGGTAAGAGCGAATAAATACCCATGGACAATGGACAAGGGGCAACCGTTTGATGTTGCAACATCGACAGCGGCTGTGGCAGTGACGCTTTATTTATTTACTCAATAAAGCAAATTTATTGAGTAATGTATGGGGGTGGCGGTGCCGTGCCGGTTGGCTGCGAAAGAAATTTTCGAGTGTTCGCGTTTTCGAGGTATGGGGGGGGGGGAACAAAGGCTCAAACGGATTGTAATGGAAAATCAGGCAAATAAAAACGTGGCACAAAGGAAACTGAACAGGATACACTGGGTACTGGGGTACAAGAACAATTGTGTAAAAAAAGGATTGTAAAAAATTTCAAATGTAAATGCAAATAAAGCGAGCAAATGTCATAAAGTAACAGTACACTCTCACACACACACGGATAAATAAAATAACGGTAAAACAGGACTACAAGGACTACAAGGACTACAAGGACTACAAGGACAACACGACTACATACATACATACATAACGCGTATAGACATAATAAAAAATGGTGCAAAGTTTGTTTCGGTTTGAACTCGGTGCGCTTGAATTTATTTTATTTTATTAATATTTCTCTCTCTATTTTACGAAACGAAACGAAAAACAAACGAAAACAAGAAACCAAAGAAGAGAATTAAACAAAATATTATATTATATACCATATATAGTTGTATATACCTAGATTTACATATATTGTAAAGATATAGACAGACGATTGTGCTGCTGGAATTTAATATTATGCGTAATAAATAAATCACATTTAAGGTAAGCCCATCGCCCATCCATCGATCTAAACAATTCCAATAATCGTTTCTCTTTTAATTTATTAATTATTTATGTTTTATAATGTTATGTTTTATGTTTTTTCGATAAGGGCAATGTGTATTTATATTATATTTTTTGTTTAAATCTCTAAAGCTCTACTCGATCCGAGCCCCTTTTGTTTCATTTGCGGATTGTTTTTGTTTGATTGAAACATCTAAGGATTTATATGAAATGGTGTTTTTATTTATGATGCCATTTCGTTGATTAACAGTCATCGGCATCGGTTGAGGCAAACATCCAGATCAAGTATAAGCCGATTTCATACCCATTATTTTATATCGCATCGTCCAAAAAAAAAAGCTAAGCTTAGTTTCTTTTTGAAACAAACTGTTTGAAAACAAATTACTTATACATGACTTGTATACCTTTTTTATTAGTGAATACAATCGGTAGCTGTTCGATTGGTATTCAATGGGTATTCAAAGACTCTGTCTCTGTCTCTGTCGGGTTTTTTGCAAAAACAAAATACTCTTAAAACGAGCAGGTGTTTTCATTATCCTTAATAGATAGTGCACGAAAACGGTCCATTTACAATTGAATATTTGAAACGATAATATGGAGAACGTGTTCGGACATTTCTGGACATTTCTCGGACAAGAAAGGTGGGGTTTAAGTATTTAAATAGCCATTCGAATGGAATGTTAAGTTATTGGTTAGCTTTCAACGAGTTTAGTCTTTCAACGCTTCATTTTCTTAAGGGAAATCTGTTTTGCCTTTAAGCCAACATGTCGGCTACTTGATTTCGATAAAATATCGCAAGCGAAGCGCGGTTATCGTGGCATCAAAATTTTGATTCCGATTCTGATTCTCATGTGAGAGGATACCTCAAAGGATCGCTGCAATACCTTAAACCGATTAAATATATATTGATGTATTGACTTAATCTGTTGATATTGTTGATACGCGATGGAACTTATCCCTACATCCTTGCATCTACTTGTATTATCCATTTATTGTCGATTTCGATATCGATTTCGATTTTTATTGTTTTTTTTTTGTTTAATTTTTTAATGATGGTTTAATGTCGATTGTTTATTATTGTTTCTCTTATTTTCGCTCTTTTGTCGTGGCTGAAAATTTGTTGTCCTTGCCACAATAGCGGCATTTAGAGAGGGCTTTAGAGGGGGAAGAGTCTTGGGAGCTTTGTGAGTATTACAAATAAAATACGAGAACTAATAATAATATAATACGATGATAAAAAAAATAAGCTATATACAAGTACAGGTTTTGGTATCGTATCGCTTGGCGCACAAATTTTGACATGTTTATTTAAATTTATTTTGATTCTGCTCGATTCCGCTCGATTTCGATATAGAGGTATATAATATATATATATATTTGTACATATATAGTATCTACCTATTTGATCCAGTGTTGTTGTTGGGAGGTCCTTTTGTTTTAGTTTCTGTGGCTGTGACTGTGCATTGGTGCATTGGTGCGTTTAATATGTTATGGGTCTATATACCCATTAGCATATATATACATAAGGTAAAGATATATATATTGTATCGTCATATATATATATTGTAAATATTACATCGTTCCATGACTATAGATATATATGGTATGTATACTTATATATATAGGAATAGGTGCGCTTAAAGGTTATATAATTGCGATAATAGAGGTGCAGTTTGGTAATCGTTATTGTTATTGGTGCCTTTTAGGTGGAAAATCGTTAAAACTTGATTAGATTATTGTGCACTTGAAATGGCGAATGAAACGAAACCGGAAACCGGAAACAGAAACAGCAATAAACGGAAACGGAATATCGGAAAACGTAAAACTAAAAACTAAAAACTAAATAAGACAAAATTCAACGCTGCACTTAAGAAACCGATACATACCTTGGCTGGGGCTGACGCACCGTCACCACTCACCCGATGACCCCCAAGGTTGTTTACCACGCACGTGAAGGTCGCGTCCCGACCCTGGGCTATGGTCACGTTCTCCAATGGAATCACAAAGTCCGGCTCGAAGGCGCCCACTGGGGAGATTTTGTTTGAAACGGTAAGATCTTCATTTCAATTGAGATAATTTCCATGAAGAGAAGACATTGATTGGAACAATTAACACAATTTCGAAATCAATTAACAAATGGCAATGTGTGTGTTGTTTTGGTTTAGAGTTAGAGTTAGAGTTTATCTCTAAGATATGTTTGGGTTTTGGATAAGTTTTGGATTTTGACAGCTATGAGTAGCGGGTATCGTCTGTTTGTGTCTGGGTTTAAACAGCGAGCGGCCTGTCAACGATTGGCAAATCAATACAATAAAGCTGAACATATAGAAAAGATCAATAGGAATCATTATTGATCTAGCCGGTGAAACAGAAGCAAGCAATAATATTAATATTAAACCGATCAAAACGATTAGAAGCAAAACATTCAAATAGATTGGCTTTTGCCCAACGCTTTAAAGGCAGAGCTCGACTTACCAAAGACCAAGACATTAAATCCGACTTACCCATGCAATTGCAAAGAAGTAAAAGTAACAATAATTGCCAGCGAAAAGCTGGCCCACAGCCACATCTAGGTCCTGATCCCGAACCAGATTCTGATCCTGTTTCCGATTCGCAAGTCGCCAGCTTGTTTTGATTGAATTTATTTCTTTGATATTGATTTAATTTCTCGATCAGTTGGCTATATTGGCCGATGTCGGCGATCCGCTCGCCGCTCTCCTGGACCACGATTGTATTCATCATAAGTATGTCCCAGCGTCTGTGGACATGACTTTGAATATATACTTTCTTGACTTTTAATTCAGGTGCTGTAATAAGAAACAAATATTATTATTATTATTATTATATAAAATATATATAGTGCCAATTTGTCGGTGGAAAACAGTCTAAACTTGGTATCTGGTATCTGGTATCTGGTATCTGGTATCTGGGTATCCTGTAGCTGCATTATCTATTGACAGAGCAAATTGCATGCCTGAAACTCCAGACTTGACTCGCCTTTGTTTGCCGGCGACAACATTTTTATTGCCACAAAACACAAAAAAAAAGAAAAGAAGTAGTTGCTGCACACAGGACTGCACTGGCAGCTAAGGACATTCTTATACACAGAGAGAATTGATTGAAAGATTATTTCTATATAATCCACAATTTAAAATAACGTTTTCGGTTTTTGGGTACCGTGCATTGCAATTGTTTTTGGCAAAGGACTTGGTAGCTTTCAAAGTAGAAGAAGGACAGGATACTGTCGTGGCCCGAACGTGCCGCTATTTACATTTGCACGTAATAAATTCAACGGCAGGACGAAGGACGATGAACGAAGGACGAAGGACGACTAGGACTAGGAGCCGCAACAGGAAATGTGTCGGAAGTGCATATGCCGGCTGTCACCCTCCGCCTCCATCATACACAGCAATGTGTTGCATACGAAGGACTCGGCTGTGTAGTCCTTTTGCAACACACCAACCAACCAACCACCCAAACACCCACCCACCCACACACATATTTAAATTGACGAAATTTAATGAGCTCACAAAGGCAGAGGGCAAATATTTGAGCAGCCAGGATCGAACGCCAGGACATTAGTGTGTGGGTACGTGTGCGAGGCGTTTTATTAGATACGTGTCCTATCTGTCGCTCATGTCCAAGTCTGTGTCCTCGTTTCACTCGCTCCTTGTTCGCAGGTCCTTTGTCCTTCGTCTTGCGTCCTTCGTCTTGCGTCCTTCGTCCATCATGATCAGGAGGCCCGTCTTCCTTTTTTGTGCACTTGCCACTTAAACACTTTCCCGACCCCATTCCCGTCCCCGTTTCGTGGTTAAAATCAGCCACTGAAATCTTTCTAATGGCCGGATTAAAGGATCCTCTGACAGCGAACATCCTTTGTCATTAAATTACCCAGATTTCACATTTTCCGCCTGCCCCAAAATAGCAATTATTGTTTTTTTTTTGGTTTGCCAAGAAGCTACGATGCATTCTGCGGGACTTCTAGAGACTAAAATCGAATTACTGACAACATTATCCTATTGATTTTTGCCAAACCGCCCCTCCAGACACACTCAGAGTAAACAATTTGGTTAAAAATTTGGGTTACTTTGAATCCAAGCAAATTGAGGACTCATGCAGGTGCAGGTGAAATTTTATTAGGGCCATGGTTTGCCCTTCTTTGATCCACACTTGTCGGACGAAGCGAAATTCCATCCCATCCCATCCCTTTGGCAGGACCTTTTAATTGAAACAAAGTGCCATGGCTAAAGCCAGAATATACACGTACTTGTATATGGAAAGGTAAATATTGTTGGCCTTTGCCCTTCGGTTACTGTTTCAGTTTCAGTTTTGGATTGAAATAATTTTGTTGCAGGAGCAACTGATTCTGATTCTGATTTCGACACAAAATGTTGGCAAGTTGCCAATCAGGCTACTTTAATCCTTAATCCGTTTCTGGCCTATTTTGTTGCTGTCATTTAAAATTATACACTTGGGAATGAGCAGAAACACGAAAACAAGAAAAAACCAAGAATATGTTGTCTTGAAAGTAAACAAAATTAGACACCAGACGGGGTCAGGGGTTATGGGGATTAAATGACAACTGGCCAGTCCATGGGACGTGCTCATTTCAACCCACTTGCCGGCTGCCCTTTCTTCTCGGCCATTTAGGCCAGGATCTGTGGTCCTGTTTACGTTTCTGGTCAATATGTGTGTGTATGTTCCTGGTTGTCCTGGTCAGCAAAACTTAGTTTTCGCGGGGCTCTGGCCGAAGGGCATCGGACACAACGCCCCTGGAACAACTAGTCCAACTGTATTTGCTTCAAACACCACATTCTCACACATCAATTTACAGAGAGAGAAATTTGAAGGACCAGCAAGTCCTTTAGGACATGGGAAACGAAAAAACACGAATCAGAACGAAAAGATTAATGAGTTTGGATTGAAAAGTATATTAAATGAAATTTAAATTGAAATCATCAACTTTGAAAATGTTATGTGGAAAATGTAGAATCTCTGGCTTATTAAAGCCACCTCATACCACAATAGTCCTCCTAGTCCTGGCTCCTACCACCCAACCCACCCAGGATCGCCCTTCCATGATGGGTTTATGCCACACCTCGTGTTAGTCTGGGACAGACTCGTTTAGTGCTGATGCGACAGATTTCCGAGACACTGGGACATGTGGCAAAGTGTAAATGAGCAGTCCTGCCTGTTTGGCCCAGCGGCGGAATTGTCACACCAGCAGTAGTCCTTGCTTGCCACACACTCTCTCTGTCATCTTGCCACCTTGCCTCCGTGCCCGTGCCCGTGCCCGTGCCCCTGCTCCACTAGAAAATGCATGAATATACGTTAGTTCTACATACACAGAGACCGTGTCATATTTTTATTTGTCCAACCACCAAGCAAGCTCACTTTTTCCTAGCTGTTAGTCCTTTACCAGTTTGTGCCGCACGCTTGACCACGCCCCGGCTTCCCCCAGCGCTACGCCCCCGCCCGCTGTTGCACGCCTTGCGGTCTAATTGAGCGCTTTGGCTTTGGCTTTAGCTTTGGCTTTGGCTTTGGTCCTGGCAAGGCATGAGTGGGCGGGAATCGTTGATATGGCATGTCCATGGCTGGACAATTGTCCCATTCGCTTGATCCTTAGTTATCCTTAGTTATGCTCTGTCTGTGGCAGCACTGAAGTGGAAAAGTGCCTAGTTGTAGTTCGAGTTCGACAAAAAAAAAGATGCAAAACCGCTCGAAATCCAGACGAAAGGCTTTGATTTAAGACAAGAATGTTTGGGAATAAATGCTCTCATTGAAACCCATCGACACCCATTGTCTTGGTCCTTGTAAGAGCTCTGTGGATGCCCTCAACCTTTAAACCCCAAACCCCAATCCAAAACCCCAATCCGCTTCATCAATTGTTGGCCAAGTCAATAAGCGAATCAAGGGAGCTCAGCTGGACTCGGTTGGCTTGAATCCTAGCTCGTTTCAGTTCGGTTGAGTTGAGTGAAAGCAATTGCCATCAAGTGCCAAATAAAGGCATAACTCGGCAGTCCGGGACAATCCGACAGCTGGACAACTCGACACCCAGACACCCCGACATCCCGACATCCCGACAACCCGACAACCCGACAACCCGACATTCGACCTGCCATAAGGATATGGCGTAAGAATATAAGAATATAAGCAAGGGATGGCAGTCCGGATAAAAATGATGAGCGACAAAAAGGACGAAGACCAAAGGACGAAGGACGTAAGAGGATGAGAAACTTAAGGCATAAAGATTGAAACTTGTAAATGGGCAAATAAAATGGAAATGAATAAAGTCTCCGACGCGAAGCTTTCCGCATTCCGCTTGCCGCTTTTATATTCCACTTTTCTTGGCCACCCCCCCTGTGGCGCCAACCCCCCACTCCCCCACTCTGTTGGGGTGTCATTGCCGTTAGCCTGAGACCCCCTGCCGCCGCCCCAAGTGGCAGCACTCGTGGCCGCCTAAGTGAAAAGCTGACAAGCAGCTTACATAAATAATGTCAACGCAACAATAAAAATAATAAACGAATTAGCTGCTTATTCAAGGGCCATGACCCGAGGGGTTCTAGAATCCTGCCAGAGGGGGGGATCCGGTAAAAAAGGACACCCAACCCATTTGGACAAACATTCAAATTGACTTTGCGACTTTTGCTTGTTGGGTGTACAATTTGAAAGAGCAACCCCGGAATGCGGCACTAAGAAAAAAAAATAATATCCTTGATAGAAAAATAAATAATGGGATTTACAGAAAACTTTTCAGAATCCACCAAGAGTTCATCGTTTGCAACATCGATTGTATGATTGTTTTCAGTGTATACCACTTTTGTGATATTTGCAACTCCAGTCCATTTGTCTGCGCTGACTTTGAATGAGAATGAGAATGAGAATGAGAATGGAAACCATGGAAGAGTCCTTGCCGGGAGGGTGCAAGGACGTTAAGATGTTTATGGCTTGTCAAGGATTATTGTTATCGCCAGCTAGCCAGCGAGTCAGTGAGCCAGCGAGTCAGCGAGCCAGCGAGCCAGGTATGCAAACAAACGGCATCCAAAAAAATATATAGTAGAAGCTGCTTTTTCCGACTTTCCACGCTTTCCCTGTCATGTAATTGGCGTGTAACAGAGATCCCAGCAACCATTGCTGGGATAGGGTCTGGGGATAGGGTTGGGGTTTGTCTGACCAGAGTTTTAATCTTTGACCAAGAATGAAAACAATATAAAAAAAAGAGAGAACAAGGATTGTGAAAAATTCAGAACAAAATTCCAGCGGGTATTTGGGTTAAAACGCAACTAAAAAGCTTAAAAAAAAAGGAAACACTTTGAAAGGATATATTCTTGAATATTGTTTCGAAATCTTTCGAGTTTCAATATTTTGATTCTAGAAACAACTTGTACGAAATTGGTAATAGGTAATTATCAAGTCTAAACTATCCCAAAGTAAGAAGAGAATTTATGCGAGTCCTTTTTCCGCATCCGCTAGATGCTGGCTTCTGGCTGCTGGCTGCTGGCTGCGGAACAGATGGGCGGCAGCAAGGATGCTTGTAGCTTGCAAAGCCGTGAACTCTGACAAAAGGATTACTAGCGAGTCACTTGGCCAGATTCTGGTTTTTGGCCAATGCAGTTTATAGGTTAAATGAGATTAATTTCGAGATTACGCTGGCCACATCAATGACTGCCGCAGGGATGTGCTCAGCTGGGTGTCCTCTTTTGTCCTTACCCACTGGCACATGTCCTGTCAACGACTCTGCCTGGCTGCCTTGCTGTCTGGCTGTCTGGCTGCCTCCTGTCGATTTGGCCAGCGTGCAAATTTATTAGATTAACAGCAAATATCAAATAGGAAATTAACTGTCGTCTGGACCCCACCAGCTGGGCACGAATTGGAGGATTGCTACGGTGGTGCTGGTGCAGGGGGAGTGGACAGTCACACACCTGTCATACTACGGTTGATGAGTGTCCGTTTGTCCAACTTCCAGCTTGATCCATTCAGTCTACCCTGCTGACATGCATAAATCTCTTAACCAGAAGGCAAATGAATTTCGTTATGCCAGGACTGGCCAGGACTTGCCAGGACTTGCCTTCGAAGGACGAACAATTAAGGTAGGGTATAAATATTAGGGCTGATTTAATAAGAACTCGAGCGTGCCAAGGAGCTAATTTGATTGATGGCAGCTTTAAGGATGGCTCTAGTTAATGTGTTGAAAGGCAAAATGTCTGGGGAATACCGTAAAGATAGGAGCTAGGATGTATACGAGCAGAACCACTTAATTGCCTTTTGATCATTTATTAAAGGTCCTTTTGTAATGGTTTGTTAAAGCCCCAATACCGAATCCCTAACCGAGAACGGAATCAAAGCCAAGTCAAAAGGAGAGACTGAAATGTGTTGGATAAAAATTTGGCAGTTTGCGAGCTCTGCCAGGACATGTGACATATGAAGCGGACTGGCCAGCAACCAGCAACCAGCAACTGGCAAGTGCCAGGATCATGGATCAGGAGTCAAAGTCAAAGTCCAAGTCGGAGTTGGGGTCCGTGTCGGTGTCGTGGGGGCAACCACTTGGGGCAGGACATCTGGATGTGTATTAAATGCTACAAATAGCTGAAACCCATTCAATAGTGAGGAAATGTTTGAGGTTAGCCCTACGAAAGGGGAACCCAAACATGACTCTCCGACTTGTTGCTATCCTGAATGCGTTTCCTCTCTCCGATTGTGTGCCATGTCCTGTGTGTCTGTGTGTCTGTGTGTGGGAGGGTGTGTGGGCGATGCAATGAGTCAATGTCGCAAGGACACATCCTTTTTCATGTTGCCACAAAAGCGGGCGAGCATGGCAAGTGACTATTGGCAATGACTTCAAAATAGAAAAAAACGCTGACTAGGCTCCCAGTGAGAGATGTACTTTTGTGGTTAAACAAATATCTCTCTCTCTATCGAAAAAAGGAAAGGATATAGAGTCTAGTATATTCTTTTATAAAGCATCAAATATTCGAGATATTTTCGAGTTTTTTGTACCATTTTTCAACAATGTCATCTCAGTTGGTATGCATATGTTGCCTTGAGGGTTGTGCTTTTGCATGTCCGCCTGGATTTTGGCAGTTTGAAAAGGGTTCAGGGTTCAGGGTTCAGGGTTCCGGGTTCCGGGTTCCGGGTTCTGGGTTCAATTTTTAAATTAATGACAAAACGAGCGCCACGACACAAAAATCGGGGACTCGGAAAATTCCAAACGGCTCACCGCAGTTTGTTTGCCAATGGAAAATCGTTTTAATTAAATTTCGTGGCCAGTCGTCGATGCGGCCTCGAATCAAGCAATTGTTGTCCCGAATTTACTTCATATTATTTATAAACACCATAGACCTCTCCATTTTTTCGGTATTTTCTGTTTTATTTGCCAACTAAAAATCGAATTGGAAATATTGTCAATTGATTTGAAGCCCTTATTGCGAAACGAACATCAAATCAATCATCGAATGTAATTATGGCAAGAAATTCAAGTTCTTTGTTTTGCGTATTTTAAGTAAATATAATTTTATTTTAAAATATTTTCTCTGCTTCTGAATTCTTTCTCTAGAGTCTCCATTTCAACTATTCCTTAGGAATATCTTCAAGTATTGCGTATTTATTAAATAGTCTTAACATGCAACGTTCTGTCATACATTAAGTTGTTCGCTGTCTTGTTTCGGCTTTTATTGTTGATATTCAAATGGATATATTTCTGCGAGAAGTCTAATCAAAATTCAAGTGTCTAACCCAACCCACCCACCAGACACCGGAGTAGTCCTTGCCTTGCCTTGCCCTGCCTTGCCTTGCCATTTTGCCATTCGTGGGTACTTCAGACTATATTTACGTTACGTTCAATGCAAATGTTGTGTAAATGATCTGTTTATGTCGCTTATTGTGGCTACACAGGCGATTGAGAAAAGCAGGTCTCAATGGAGGTCGCAGGTCGCAGGTCGCAGGTCGCAGGTCGCAGGTCGCAGGTCGCAGGTCGCAGGTCGCAGGTCGGAGAGGTTGCTTCGGTTCTTCGTTGTCACTTTGTGTGAAAATTGAGAAGGGATGGGGTTTTCATTTATACTTTTTCCCAACTTTTTAATGTATTTAAGCACTTATTAGACGATTTAAACAAATATTTTGCTTGCCACTGTATGTAATTTTCTCGATTTCCCGATTTTTCATCAGAAAAAGTTGGAAAAAATCGAAAAAATATGTTGTGCCAGGATTTTAATGCAGATTTATAGGGAATTGAATAAAGATTCAGAATCTATACTTTGTTTGAATCGGATGAAAACTGCCAAAGATATGTCCCTCGAAAGGGACGAAAAGTGGTTTTTCTCGATTTTCAGATATTTCAAGGGGATCCATCAGAAAAATTTGAAAAAAATCGAAAAAATATTTTATGCCAGGATTTTAATGCAGATTTGTAGGGAATTGATCCTAGATTCCAAATCTATACTTTGCTTAAAAATCGGATGAAAACTGTCAAAGATATGGCCAAGTTGGTGGCAAAACACGATTCCAAATGTAGTTGAAACACCGTTTTTGGTTATTTTTTTAAATAATTGTATATATTTACAATTTTGTTTTGGATAAATGAAAACCTGCTTCTGTTTCTGTATCTCTGTTTTAAATCAATTGAAAAAAAAGAACTTAAATTTGCTTAAAATTTTACCTGTTGTTTGACTTACTAATTTCCATGGTCAATCGCATTATGCCTCGGGTTGGTTTTTTTTTCATGAACTTTGAACTGCATTATACGTATACGAATACGAGTGTAAGCCTGGTTTTTTTTCAGCTATTTTGGTTTTTATTTAGAGTGGCATTATTTGTTCACTTAAAGTAACTGAAAGCATTTTCCCTTGTTTTTTATCCTGGCAATTGTTTGTGCAATTTGTGTTTTTTGTATGGGAAATATTTTCCTTTATTCCTTTAGTCCTTTTTCCCCTTGCCCAGTCGGCGTGCTGCGCTTTTGTGTTCCTGGTGGCCTTTTGTTAATGTGTAAGTGCTCGTTATTTGTGGCTGGTTTCGACCCCTTTTAGTCCTTTTAGTCCTTTGCTCATGCTGGCCAAAGGACTTTCATACAGCAGCACATCACACAATACAACATTTTACTATTTTACCCGCCACTGATGCGTTTTTAATTGTGTTTATTTCCGCTTTGGTGTGTGTGACACGTCATTTATTAGCTGGCACGCCCCCTTAAAGGGGGGGAGGGGCCAAACTTGGGCTACTTTATATCCATTGTTTCAGCAAAAGTGTCGATCAATCTTCGGCTTTAATATCGCTATTGCTGTTGCAGCAGCAGCTTAATTTATTCGCTGACATTGTGTCCTCGATATTCGGGGCATAAAAAAGCGAAATATTTATGGCTCTTCGGGGACTTTGGGGTCGGTTTTGGGTCCGCGAGAGATACCGCGAGTATCGATATTTCCGTTGTATATATTTTCATATATAATATTTCGTTTGTTTACAATACAGTTTCGGATTTCTTTGTTGCACAAGTTGTGGCAAAATTTATGCAAATTTCGTTTCTTTCATTCCAATTTTGAACAACTCGCATTGCATTGTGCAGGTTGATGGCTCCACGCCAGTCAATAATTCCCGGATGATGGGCCATTAGTCATATCCTATTTCCAAATAATTAGCTCGGCCTAATTGCCCTGGGCATGCCGTTGGGCACGCATTGGGTCAAAGGTGGCTCGGAATGTCCTGTAAGGACTGTTTCTAATCAGGATTTCTTATTATGAAATCGAATTTGAATCGTTTTTGTACTGCAACTCGCTAATTAGTAGCCACCCATGTGGGGTTGTGCGCATCTCCGAGCATTAGTTTATTAACCAGCAGCAGCCTCCTTGGTCCTCCTCGGTCGAATGTCATTCGACAAGTTTAATTGGAAACTCTGCCAGTGGATCCTGTTTGATGGGAGGTTGCGATTTGGATTTGTATTCGCTGCCGAGCTGCTGAGCTGCCGAGTTGTAGCTACTTGTCATGCTTTCTGTGTAAACTCAAATTCCAAATTAATGCTAATTGAAGTGCATGCACTTTTGTTCCAAAGGCCTAAACGCTCCAAATTCTCATTAAATACCAAAATGACTTGATTTAATTTCTAGTCTAGAGTCTGTCTGGCTGGAATGTCCGGAATATATGTACATTGTTGTATTTACATGTTTCATTATTTAATCAAAAAAAAAAACAAAAAAAAAAGAATGCATTCCCGCATGCACGCTCCGAAAACACACACACACACACACAAAGTAAGACGGGGAATTTCTGAGTAAAAAAACCATTATTTAATTAATTAATTTTCATTAAAAACACGAGAGAATGCGACAGCAAATAGGACAAGGACAGGGGGCTCGCGACCAGGACCCGCAGGACACTACAGATGGGACTGCCCCAACTCCTGCTCCTGCTCCTGCTCCTGCTCCTGTCAGTCTAGCTGTCATTTACAATTTTAATCTCGTTGTGAAGCAGTTTAGTCCTTAAGTTAGCCGGCGAGGCCAGCCAGACCGGCCAGGATAATGAACAGCGCGGCGGGCGCATCCTTTACCCTCGCCTTTACCTGTAATTAAACAATTGCGCATGCAGCAGCACGATTTACAGGACAATGCCACCGCCGACGGCCAACTTTGGCTCTCAAATTTCATGGCTAATAAATCACTTTTAATATTAATAAAACATAAATCACGGCAAACTTAAAAAAAGAAAGATGCAGCAGCAGCAGCAGTCTCGGTTTGGCGCCTTTTGTGTTAGATGGCCAAGAAAGTTGTCCATAAAAAGGTTCCCAAAGAATTTACCAAGGTGGCAAAGGAAGGATAAAAGGAAAGCCACACGGCACGGCAACGGGATTCCAGAGCTTAAAAGTTGGAAAGATTTTCCAGCCAGCAGCCAGCAGAGAGGCAAACAAAATTTTAAAAAATTGTTAACTAATTTCTAGTGTTTGTGGGGACAAGGCACAAGGATCAAAAGATCTTTTAACATTTTTTTTTTAGAGAATTTTTCACTAACAGGAATTGCCAGGATCTGCTAGAAAATATTGTCAATCAAGATCGTTTCTTTCGATACGTTTTTCTTTCTTTTTAAATAAATTTGTCTCTTTATTGGTATTTACCTTTTGATTAATGATTATTATTATTAAAAAAATAATACAAAAGTCGATTTTGTGGTCCGAAACACTGGGCAACACTTGAAAAAAATTCAAACTGAAAAAGCGAGTGACTTTTTCAAAAAAGAGCACTTTTCAAATCAAAATAAATCGAGCTTAACTTCTGTATATATTTATTTTCAAGGCTCAGCTTCAGTAATTGTGTTGCACTTTAATGGTTTTATGGTTTTATGGTTTACATTTATTTGGGATCGTAGCGCGTCGCTCACTTATCGTCGCTCACAAAGAATCCTTCAGCAAGGATGTCTATCAGCACGGCTATCGGCACCCGACCCGAGTCAGAGTTTGAATTTGAAGAAAATTTGATATTGAAGTGAACTGAACTGAACCGACGCGCTAGGAAGTTGCCCGAGCACTGAACCTGTCGCGCCAAGCGCGTTTCGCATTGGACCGATTTTGACCTAGCGCAACGCCAGGACGCTCCTTCGTGAGTCCTGGCTTCCCGTTATCCAGAGTTCGCTTTATCACAAGTCGTAGCCGACGCTGACGCCGTGGCCGAAGGACGCGACGGATGCTTCGTGTGGCATTTGCCGAAGCCTTGAAAGTTCCTTTGGCAACATGTTGCAAGCATTCGGCAACATTCTAGTGGCTTAGTTTAATATTATTTTTAGAATATCTCAAGTATTTCATTTAAATGAGGATTCATTTTTACATTTTAAGGATAATTAAGATCACGTCTTGTCCGTCAAATATATTCTCATAATTTAATATAAAACTAAGAGTTTATTCTAAATTTTATTCAAGAGCAAAACTTCTGCCTTTCTCGTATGAAAACTAAAAAAAAAATAATTAAAATTGCAGCCGGCAACGGAGCGTTAAATAACTTAAATAACTGCGGCTTTTGCAATCAAAGGCACTTTGCTTTGCTCTCGCTTTGGCAAAAATTCACTTACCAAGTGCTTAAAGTACGCCCAAACCGCCCACACTTCGGGCCATCCACCTTAGCCCACCTTTTTCGACGCCTTTCTCCACATCACTTAGGCAAATCAAGGAGACCAATAAAGACAAAAAGGCGGCAACACTTAGTCCTGACAGCCCGCGATTGAGAGCGAGAGTCCTGGCAGAATCTTTCGCCTATCATAAGTCCTCCTTTGCATGTGGGTAAGAGCAGGCTGATGAGTGTGGCAAGGATGAGGTCGGTGGATGTGGCAGGTGGCAAGAGGCTGGAAAGGCTGGAAAGGCTGGGGAGATGCCTAGGTAAAAGCACTTTTGCGCTTGTTTTAATGAAATTCAATGCGTCGACGACGCTCGGCGGCAAACCTTTTCACCAAATGAACACGAAAATTTTCATCAATGGCTGTGGCGGTGGCGGTGACGGTGGCGGTTGCAGAGGATGCCAAAGGGGTGGTGGATGGCTTGGATACCCAAAAGTATCTAAAGAAACCCACTTTCATGCTCCAAAGGTAAATTCATTTGGCTCTGGAACCCTCCTGATGCCGCCTCATCTCATGGCCCACACCTTGATCTTAATGAAATGTCATCAACTTTGAGGTGTTTATTGCGCTGACAAGATATACAGGACGCAGGACGCAGGACGCAGGACGAAGGACGCCCTTTGCTACCCTTTGAGACCCAGCCCGAAGTAATCTTTGGGTCGCAGGATAGATATCGGAATAAGGTGTGTGCCTAGCGAGTTGAACATTTTCATGTATCATAAATTGTCCAACACTTAAAAAGTGATTACGTCTGCGTGTTCCACCAACTACGAACTCCTCCGCCAGGACCCTTACCCCATTGGGGTCCTTTGCCAATCCAATCGAGTACATCAATTTATAGAAGAAGCTATAACGAAGCTTAGCACTTTAGATAAACAATTTTGTGCAAGTTGTTAACTTTTACGATGACTCATTAATTTTGTGGAATTTCCACTTGTAGTCGTTGTCGTTGTAGTTGTTGAGTGAGAACGGATGCGGATGCGGATGCGGATGCGGATACGGGTTCTGCCTGTTTTGCTGAATTGTTGTTTCACGAAAGTTGTTTGTCGATTTTAATGATGTGACACTAAATACCCACGATCTCCTACCTCTTGCTCTTGCGTTTTCAAAAATGTTCATTGTGTACTTTCAGAGGCAAATTTCAATGCATTGTCCTTCCCCAGGGACAGGGGATAGGACATCCCTTCGAAAGCCAAAAGCCGAAACAAAAACAGTAAACAGTCAACGGTAAACCGTAAACAACAAACAACATCATCTCACATTTGAAACAGATGACAGCACAGCAACACATAATTAAAGGCCTCCCCGGAGGAGACCTTTCGGTGGCCTTTCGCTCCAAAATGAAATGAGTTTGGGTTCGGTTTCGGGTTTTCGGGTTCTCGGGTTCTCGGGTTCTCGGGTTCTGATTCTGGTTTTGATTCTGATTCGAAACCATTCAAAAAACCAAAACCAAAACCTAAAACCATCTCGTTCACCTGAAATCGGAAATTTTTAATCTGAAATCCGGAACCCCGGACCTGGGATGCGGGACCCGGGACCCAGGCCCAACCGCAGTCCTTTTCGGAAATTACTTCCCAAAAAAAAGGAGACTTTGTTCACATGAGCATGTATTGCTAATCTCGCAAGTGCTCCCTCCCCAGAGGCTCATTAAAATTCAAATTATAATTAAAATCTTCAATCCGCATCAAAGGAAGGATGGATTAAGACGCAGCAATCATTCGGATTTTGGATTTCGGAAACTTATGGTGAGTTTTTCAACTTGAATTACCTTTATAATATTCTTTAAACCCTAAAAAAGTAGAAACACTACTTCATGCTGACCTTCTGATATATTTTTTGTGTGAGTGACATTTGCCGGATATTTCTTTTCCTTTTTTTTTCTGTTTTTTTTTTTTCTGAAAAAAATCAACAGACCCCCAAGCTGGGGCTTGGGTGCTTATTGGTGCGGTGTTGTCGGGCAAATCGCTACAAAATGTAACTACTTTAGAGCAACATTGCCAAGGGTGTTTTTTTTTAGGAGCGTGGGGTTGCCGGAGGTGTGGCTGGGACCGATTATCGGAGCAAATTAAGGAATTTTCATTGAAAAAACTTGCCAGTCACGCAACAATCATTTGGCCTGGTCAACGTCAAAGAAGCCCAATGACTGCACAGACAAAAAACTAACTTAAATGAAAACCTTTGAGTATATTTTTGTATAATATCTTTATTAAAAAGTTGATTTATTTTTCGTAGTGCATCCATTTTTTGCCACCTTTTGGCACTGCCACTGGCACTGGCACTGGCACTGGCCTGTCCATCAATGGAAATATGTGTTTTGCGGTCCCTGACTGACTCTAGGACCCCCGTTGCCCCATGCTTTATTATTTCTTATTGAATAATTATGGGTCATTTGTGAGCGGCGACGTGGTGGGCGTGGCAGAGATATCATCATCGGGGATGGGGCAAGAGGGTCGCCTTGTCGCTTCACGTGCTTATCTTGTTTCCGTTGCTTCATTTAAAAGTTAATGGTTGCTTTTAATGTCCGGGAATCGGAATCGGAATCGGACCTGGACTTGGACTTGGACTTCTAACTGTGTGACTTCTAGGGGATGACATAGTCGCACTGGCAGTGGCAGGGGTGTCCTTCTTCCGTTTTTTTTGCTGGCCATGTCTGGTACCAGACCAGACCAGGACCCTCAAATTGATTAGGTTTCTGCCGCAGTGGCACAAAATCATGGCATACATTAGCAGCGCTGGGGCATACCCCCCAGCGACCAGAAATGTTTTACAAATTGAAAGTTACGCAACAATTGACCAGTGGGTGGGTGGGAGTCCGCTCGTCCTTCCTCCTTTTACCTCCCACAAAAATAAGTGAAAGTCTGGAGAGGGGAACCGCATTAGTGTGTTGTCTGCCAGCGGCGCGTCGGTGGCTATTAAAGGCAAATGTTATTGAATCATTAACACCTGGACTCTCACCTGGACTCTCACCTGGAGTCTCGGCTCGTCGAACCCAACTGAACTGAAGTGAACTGAAAAAATGATGCCGTAAAGTTGATTAGAAGTCACTTAATAGCAGCGGATGTTCAGGTTTATTACAATTTGTAACGAGAGCCCCGAAAAGCACTCTGGGGTTTCCATTTCTGGGGTCCGGAGCAGGTCGAGCTCGTCGACCTGGTAGATCTTATAAAATATGCAGCAGTCGCGTGTCTGTTTCCAATAAATACAAAGAAGTGAGCTGCCCCGGAGGTGAAGGAATTCGCGTAGCCCATATCCTTGGACCATTTCAAAACGAATCGCACTCAAACTGAACTGAAAACGAACTTGAACTCGAACCGGACGTGCCACCACGGCACTTAAATAACCGTAAAGACACCACCGAATGTTTTTCGCATTGCGGGTGTAAAGTGATTTTTACGGTTTTATTGTGTTCTTTAAAATGTACCGATTCCCAAGAGCAGTTCTTTTTTATTTTTTTTGTATTTTCGAAGCCATCAATTACAATGCTTTGCTCTGAGAGTCTTAATTCCATAATTTATGAAACGTCCGAACCCTAACATACGTCCTGCATCTACGTATCGTATCTCCAATGTCATATTGCCTTAACCTGGCCTTAACCGAAAATGGCAACAGTCAAGAGCCTTTTTAAATGTTGCCAACCATTTTTAAGTAGCACAAAAATGATTCAAGAACGTCAAGACGAGACGACACGTTGGCGACAAGGATTGTGAAGGGGTTGTGGCAGAGTAGGAGTAGGGAGTAGGATAAAGTCATGGTGGCGAGAGTGGTGGCAGAGTAGCATTTCAGCTTGACAGCCAGGACTGAGACAGGTCCTCCAGCCTGGAAGGACGCACGCTTAAGCATAAGTACTTCCGACTTTAAAAGGATGTCACATCCGGTTTCGCTTCTGGAGCGTGAAGCGCCGACTGCCTTCTGCCGACTTCGAATGGCGACTGGTGACGCGATAAGGCCCAGGTCCTTGGTCCTTGGTCCTTGGTTCTTGGTCTCTCTGCTCATGGGTCGCAGGTTTTGCAGGTTTCAGGTTGCAGGTACTGCGACTCGACCACAATTTAAGGTGCAACAGTTTGACAGGCTTAAGCCCGTCAGTTGTGGGCCAGGACTGGGACCGAGACCGGGACAATCCAGAAAAAAAGGAGACACGGGCCAAAGGAAAGAACCGAAAGAGCCAGAGCAAAGCGGCTTAGAAGATGGACAACTTGCTGCTGGCTGGCTGGCTGGCTGGCTGGCTGGCTGGCCCAGAAAGCGGCCCAGATAAGCGATAAGAAGTTATCCTGTTTTCAAGCTCCCGATCAATGGCAGAGATCAGGATAACAGGATTGTGTGTTTCCGTTTAAATTGAAAAGTTTAGAACAATTTCGAATCAAAACTTGCTCTAATGAGTTTTGAAACCGCAAGGACCCCGTCCCTCCTCCTGCCCGATCGCTGAGACAATGGCCTGATGCTGACATTTATGCAGTTGGACAACAACAATAAAAACTAAAAACTAAAAAACTAAAAAAAAAATACCAAAACACAACAATGAATGGAAAATTGTTGTTAGAGGCGAGGCGAACGCGACAATGACAATAGAAATCTGCCTACCTCCCAGTGCTTAGTGCTCAGTGCTACCCCTTTGCCTGTTTGCCTGTTTGCCTCCGCCTCTGTATATCTGTATCTCTGTATCTCTGTATGGGGATAGTGGTATAAAAAGCAACCAAGATTGATGAAGAAGCGCCACAAACACGAAAAAAAAAAATACGAAAAAAGAATAAAATGTAACCAGGGGTGGCGGCAGAAGCCGAAGAACAAGGGACAAAGAACCCCGTTAGTATCTGTATCTATGACAATCTGTGGCAACAATAAAAAAATAAAGCCTGAAAGGAAAAGAATGCGGCAGTGGAAACACGCAATGGAAACCGCCAAGGAGCGACCGGGGCAGGATCTGGATCTGGATCTGGTGCTGGTTCTGGTTCTGGTTCTGGCAAAAAAAAAAAAACTTGAAGCAATAAAGCAACAAGCGGACCATAAAGTTTGGAGTCAGAAAAAATGTACATAAAGTGCCTGAGGAACTAAATTCAAATATATATTTCCTTGGAAAGTAAAATATTTGAAATACTTTCAAGCTCCAAATAAATATCTCAGTGCATCGAGATGGGTGGCGGTGGCGGTGGCGGTAGGCCGATTGTGGGTGGATTGGGTCGTACTAAAACAATACGTTTGACAAAAGTGGAGTCAATTGCAACGGCTGCAGCCGTACGTTGCACAATGGTTGTAGGGTGGACAGGGCGTAGGGCGTAGGGCGTAGGGCGTAGGGCGTTGCAGCACCGCATAATATGTGTAAAGCCAAAATGATTTGTTATTCGAAACCGAGCAAAAAGATAAATAAACAAAAGAAGATTCCGTTCTTCCAGCTCCTCTCGGTCGCACACACACACCACACCACACACCACACACTGGTCTCACCCTTCAACCGCTGGGCAGACAATGCCGAGATCCGAGGGATCCAAGGGATCCGGCTGAAACAAAACCCCAAGAAAAAATACCAGAAAATTTTTAATAAGGGCCACAATGCAACAGCAACAACGGCAGCGGCAAAAGGAAACCAGGAAGATACAGATACACAGATACAGATACACAGATACAGATACAGATACGGACACGGAATAGAGATGAGGGAGAGCAATAATGAATGCTTGGACTTGCCACATACACAAAAAGGACGAGCTTGTGTCCTGCCATTAGAAGTCAGCCAGGGGCCAAACACCAAAATCCAGACAGCGACGTTGACGGGATGTCAACCAAAACGTTTAAGCGACATGGCCATAGCCAGAGCCAGAGTCAGAACAAATAAAAATTGTTTCATTTCCACCCATCATTGCATCACCCAGACCATTACCACTTGTTGTAGTTTTTCTTTTTTCTTGTTTTATTGTAGAGCACAGTACCTAACGCTTTCCTCTGATTCTGAATCCCAAAATCTTACCAAAAAAGTCCGTAACAAACAATTTTAAACCTACTATTCCTCAAAACTAACTAGAATTTTGACTAAGCTCGAGTGTTTCACTTGGCAATCGATTCCCGTCCAGCTCAGTCTAGCTCATGGATACTTTTCTGGCAGAATATGCAAATATTCCTCAACCTGGCGTTCATCATGATGTTAACGATGCCACTGTTTGTTGGATTAACGAGGCTGGTCTTTGGTAGATCAACCTGATTGGTCTTTGGTGAATCAACCAGGCTGGTCTTTTTTGAATCCATGTGGCTGATCTTTGTTAAATCAACGAGACTGTTCTTTGTTGAATCAACCAGGCTGGTCTTTTTTGAATCCATGTGACTGATCTTTGTCAATTCAACGAGGCTGCTTTTTGGTAAATCAACGAGACTGGTCTTTGGTAAATCCACGTGACTGATCTTTGTTAAATCAACGAGGCCTGTCTTTGTTAAATCAATGATGCTGGTATTTGGTAAATCCACATGGCTGTCCTTTGTTAAATCAACAATCCAGGTATTAACGATCCTGGTATCAACCATCCTGGTATCAACGATGCTGTTATCGACTATCGGCTGGATTTCTACAGAACTTGCTGGGGCTGCTTGCTTCGATGTGGACGGACGCCACTTTTTTTCTTGATTCAACGCTTCGGATCTGTGCTCTATTACATTACAGAAGGAGCAAGCACACCCCAGGAAGCTGCTCTCCTTCGACCCTGAAAATGCACAAAGGAAGGGATGGGATCACTGCAAAGGTGGGACAACGTTGCGTATGCGCAATG
The DNA here is from genome assembly GCA_035047325.1 of Drosophila vallismaia. NCBI lineage: Eukaryota > Metazoa > Arthropoda > Insecta > Diptera > Drosophilidae > Drosophila > Drosophila vallismaia. The sequence continues at coordinate 3,167,545 of JAWNPU010000025.1, read as the reverse complement.
TTTGATCAAGAACAACGTTGCGTATGCTTGATATTATTTTTTTTCTGTTTTTTACTTACTTAACTTGCTCGATTGCCGCTTCTCTGGTAGATTTTTTAGTCGCAAAATGGACTTTAGATAACTTTTAGACGGCTTCGCAAAGCTCTTTGAATGGATTGATTTTTTCGCAGGAGCTCTGTTTTTCAGCTTCTTCTGCGACTCAGGGATAACATGCAAGTTAGCAGAATCCTTTTTCTGCATTTCCTTTACTTTTTTCTCCAGGCCTCGTCCTAGTTTCGAGATCTTTAAAGTTGCACGTTTCTTCTGATTCGAGCGAGAACTTTTATCGAGCTTGTACATGTTTACCAAAAAAAAAAAAAACAAAAACCGACAAAAAAAAACAACTACGAAAAATTTTGGGATAATATAAAACTCGAAATTTCTCAAAAAACTAAAATAAAGGCCGAAAAAAGTACCGAAAAAAGACTAAAAAAAAAAGACCGACAAAAAAAAAACACTACGAAAAATTTATGAATAAAATAAAACTCGAAATTTATTCACTGATGTTCACCGATCAGAATGTGGAAGTTGAATGATTCGAAAGGGAAAAGGTACAGCCTATACACCTTGACAATTCGAGTCCTGGCCTACTTGGGAAAGAAATATTTTTTGGAAAATATGTTCCTGCAACACTGTGATCTGGTTGGTCGTCATGTAGCGTTTGGCATTCGAGGAAGAACATAAAACATATTTAGGCTCACTGCATACATTCGAAATAAAAGGGAAAAAGGCTGGAATAAAAACTGGGACAGCTTGGCCTGCATAAAAAACAGAAAAACTGCAGAAGAGCAGAAAAATAAAAATTGAAACAATAAAAAACGAAGGAGATAGAAAAAATATAGAAACAGTGGCAGTGGCAGTGTGGCAGTGGCAGTGTGGCAGCGGCAGCGGCAGCGGCAAACGGAATTGCAAAATGCAAACAAATAGTCCACAATTTTAATAACTCACATTTTGCGGCAGCGTTTGGCGGCATTTCGAAATTAAAAGGGAGTCCCGGAATGTGGCAAGGGGGGCGACAATGGGTGCCCCAAACAGGGGTGGGGCAGGATGGATGGAGAATGCAGATGAGGTCTGTGGGGGATTCTATTGTAATGGCTGTGTTGTAGATGCTATTGTGGCTTTTTGTTCGCCTGGCTTGGATTGGAACTTGCTGGCCGATTTTCACTTTTAGCTGCCCTCAAATATGATTCCACAATGCGATCGAGTTGGTTGTTGCCAGAAATGTTGCATAAATGTGACCAACATGCCGCAGACGACAGAAGAAGGGGCGGGCTTAATGATTCAGCAACTGGAATTTAAAATTAAAGTCACTGCCGTAGTTAGGCTTCCTGGTTTTCGTCGTAGTAATCTAATTTGGAAATAATTGACAACTGGCGTTGAAGCAAAGCCATTGGAGAGTAAAGTAGTTATGCCACAAATAATTCCTTGCCACATCGTGTGTCTGACGAAATACCGAAACCGAAACCGACACCGACATCGACACCGACATCGAATATGAATAATGAAATGCATTTTTCGTTCACTGCTTACATTATTTATCGGAATGATTAACAATATATTTTTTTTTGAAAATTAATAACACCTGAAATTATTCCGTTCCAAGGTATACAATATTATATATTTTATAAGTAAATACATATACGCGGGGATGCATATGTTAACCGTTTTGTTTGGAAAGAGATTTTCCAATTTTTCACCTTGTTTGTTTGTTAATTGTGTAAAATTATACAATTTAATTGCACACACGAGCCGCAGATCTGGATCTGAACCTGGGGACTGGACTGGCCAATAGCCAATAGTTTACCTTTTGCGGTTGGCGCCCCACAAGGTAGTAGCACGGTAGCACGGTAGGGTGTTGCATGTGCAACAATATTCGCATTAATTGTGCGACTCTAATGATGCGCGGTATCCGTTCGCTATAAATTTAATTAATGCACAATTTTCACTTTTAGCCCAGTTGGCATTTTGTTTTTGGTTAGCTACTGGCTGCATCCCTCCATCCCTCCTTATCCTGCTCCATCCTGCTCCACTTCATTTCCAATTCCAATTATTGTTAACCAATCCGATGAATAACATTTAATTAGCTTTTCGTTATTTTCAAGCCGTAATTTAAGGCTCTTATTTATTACCCATGCACAGTATAGAGTATGGACATGCATGATGAATTAATTGCTCATAATTAATCTTAAAAGATTAATCTTTTATTTGTACAAAAAAACGTTGCAAGTTCTTTTCAAGGTTTTTTAGTTTTTTTAGTCGACAAAATCATCAGTGGCTCATCCACTCTGAAAACTCTCGTCATCATCAAATACCCATCCTCGCCATCCCATCTAGCCAATAATTTAAATGTTTTCAACTGCTGCTTGGAGAGGGTCGTAGCGGTGGCATGCCCCATGAACCATGCGGTCCAGAGACCAACATCAATTTAAAATCATTTAATAAATTCGCACTAAATTTCAATTCCGTTTTCATTAAATGCCACATAAATTATACGCACTGTGATGGCTGCTCTTCGGAGTGGTGTGGCAAGCAAGGGGCTGTTGTGGCAAGGTTGGGATCGCTTGGCTGGCTGAGGCTGTTGTCAGCTGGGGCCGCCAAATCGCGTGTTACCATATTTCGCATTCGTTTTAAATGCCGCGTGCCATTTGCGCATAAAATGCTTTTAATTTTTCGTTACATTTGTCGTTCGTTCTGTTTTTGTTGCTTTTCACAGACTCTCTCCTTTGCTGCCCCCGCATTCTGGCCACTTGATTTCTGCCACATCGCCTGCCCCCTATTTGTTGTACCCCCACTTGGCCACATTTTCAATTCGACCTCAATAAAATTTACGCCCAAAGGCGGCGGCAGACAGTTGGTGAGGGGCCGGCTGGGGTGGCACAGGCGGAAGGATCTGGGGTTGGGGCGGCCAAAGATAACCGAGACAACGGGGCGGATGAGTAACAGAGCATAACCGTCTTCCTAATGCTCTGATTTATGAATTACTCGATTAGTTTTATTCTTAATGCGAGTTTTGGTTAAAAAATATTTTCTCTTTAATTTCAAACCTTTAATAAATATTTCCAATACTTCTAAGAGTCTCCACTATTCGTTGTTGAATAAATTTCTCAAAATATAGACATTCCTCCTTGTTGTTGCAGCTTTGGCTGTTGGTTTTGTTGTTATTTATACTAACTTCGTCGCACCCCATTGCCCAAAAAGTGTTCATTTCCCTTTTTGGCGGGTTATCATCGCCACTTCCGGCAACTTCCGTGCTCGCAAGGGCGACCGCCGCCAACGACATTGAATATCGGCTGGCTATATATCTATATAGAAGTATATATATATTGTAGTATATATTCTCATGGATGGATATTTAAGAAGAAACGGTTTGCAGACTGCAACACAAACACCTTCTCGACGTGAAGTCTAGCCAACAAAGCTTCACTCAAAACTGACCTTTGAACTCTTTGGCTATTTGGCTATTTGGCTATTTGGCTATTCTTTGGCTTTCTCTTGGGCAATTTTCGTTCTGTTTTTTGTCCCCAACCGGAAACTCTTTTGACGACCTTGCGAAAACGTGAAGCGCCGCCCGCTGCCTCTGTTCCGAGCGAATGCAAACACAATTTCAATGCTACTGCTGCTGCCTCTGCCATCAAATCGAGTAGAAAAACCCTTGTTCCGCAGCTCCTGCGCTGCCTTGGAGGTCCTGCGGAAAACTTTTCACTTAATCGCTTTTCAGAGAGAGAAAAAAAAAAACGAAAGCCAGAAAAGAAAGCATGCAGAGCTAATTTGACTTTATCTTCTTGGTGGCAAGAGTTTGTTTTTCTATTGTTTGGCTTTTTTGTCTTGAGAATAAGTTTTCATTTTCCCGAGCAAAAGTATTCCAATGGCGTTTTTTTTTTTTTCAATTATTCATAAATTATAAAACTTGCACCTAAAAAGTAGGCTATGGTTTTTTTTTTTTTAAATTGATCCTTCGTGGAAATATCGCATGGGACTTTAAGTCTCACGAGTGCAGTCTCATGAGATATTTCCCGCAACCCCAAAAAAGTATGCTACAAAATTTTCTCTAAATTTTTCCCAAGACCTGGTTCAAATTTATTTTTTCGGACATCAATTTAATATATATTTTTTTCCATTGTAGCGACAGGTTTTAGGCAAGATTTTTCTGTTTTTTGTTTTTTTTGACAACTCTACCTGCGAAAATATTGGATGGAGATCGGGAAAAAAAAACGAACCAAAAACGTAGCTATGCGAAAGCGCCCACAAAAGTATTTTCTGGCGAAATTTTTTGCGCATTTTGTAGCTGCGTTTTTCAAATACACTTTCAACATTTGACAGCTCCGACTGTCAGTGCAACATGCGCGCTGGTGTGGAGAGTCTGGGGATGTGTGTTGCTTGTTGATTTTTGCCGCCCCACACCCTACATCCTGCCTCACTGTTGGCATTGCCATCGTCAACTCGACCCTGGCGCTGGCGCTGGCTGCAGTTGTAAATAAATTTGCATTTTTGTCAATTTTGATGGCAACCACACACATAGAGAGGGCTTTTCGGTAGTAAAATGATTGCAAAGTATGTAAAACTTATGCATGTTCTGGGTATATCTATTGGGATGCTAGGAACTGTCCCGAAAAATTAAAATAAAAATTCTAAAAATATAATATTTTAATGGCTTGAAAGGGTTGAAAGCCCTAGAAATTATTACCATAAGCCTGGTCAACACTATTTGCTAATCCAGCTGATAACGCCTGCCAGTCAATTGTTTACTTGCAAGCCTGCCGCCCCTGACCTTCCCTGGCCATGGCCCTGGTCATCCTCGGAAAGGACACAGGACACAGGACCAGGCCAGGAATGAAAATGAGAATTTGGCTGGGACCTTGATCGTCAAGGGGGATCAGGGTCCTACGTAGGAAGGACGAGCAAAAATTTGTTGCTGAAATGGTCACAAAGTTGCTGACTGCGTTTTTGGTCATCACTTTGTTGTCATACTTGTGGTGGGGAGCCAGGCTATTGTTGTTGGGTGTGTTGGGTGTAGGTGTTTGTTGGAGTAACCAAAAATTAATTTGCATAATGGGCATACACACTACCGCACACACTAGGACACACACTAGGACACACACTACCGCACACACATTCCAAACATTAGCGCAGCTTTGGTGGGAGGCGGCGGCTGGGCCGAATGGCGAGCAAACCAACATTTCTGGCATATTTCAGCGCACATTCGCACATTCACTGGGGACAGAGAAGAAAGGAAATTCGTTAAATCTGAAATAAAATCAAAAAACAATGCGACCCTCACACAACCACACACACACACACGTAGTGACATATTTACGGACATGTCCTTTTGACGTCATTTATTAACTGCGAATGCCGAATGCCGAACAATGTTTGCATTTTGCATTTTTGATTGCTCTACCCTTTCTTTTTTTTTTTATTTACAATTACCATTTTGCCTTTGGACTCGACCCCATCTTAATACTTGCCTCTTTCACCTTTCACCTTTCACCTTTCACCTTTGCTTTCCCCATTACCGAATATATTTATCATTCAATGTAATTAATAATTTACATTTAATTTGTAATACATTTCATGCTTTTCACGTTCAATGCAATTTTGTATATAATTTCCATTAATTTATTCATTTTCATTGTCATATTCGTATTGTACAGCGATTGACTTTCGCCATATTTAAAAAGAAAGAAACCAACCATAGAGTCTTTCTGCAAAAGTGTCCTGAAAACTACTCCCAGACAATGGTCGAGGAAGTGCTTAAAATCTATGTTACGGGTTGTCCAACACTTTGCCGCTATTTTCTTGAAAACTTGCCACCAAATAGCCTGCCACATAAGCATAACAATAAAATCCAATAGATAATAATGGCGCTTTGCTTCTGTCCAGCCATTATGTTTGAAAGTTTTTGGCTGGAAACGGAAACGGAACCGATTCAACGCCACAAAATCTCAGTTCTGATACTTTGAAGCTTTTTTTTCAAAATTACTTTGTTCGCCAGCAAGCTGGCTGGCTGGCTGGGTTTTTCGCGGATATGTCACACTTTTAATCACAGACAACAATTCGTATTTGCTGATGGCTGGATTTTGTCTCGGTGGCGTTGTTAAATGTCATGTTAATTCCCTCGTAATACGCGTGTTCATTATGTTAAACACTTAACAAGGGGTGTACGTGTACGTGGGTGTATGTGGCCTTGTTTGTTTATCTACTTGTATGTGTATGTGTATGTGTGTGTGTATTATCCTTGTTGTACAAGAGAGTTCTTGTCAGCTTCGTCATCCTGCGCTCGCTGCTTTCCTGCTTTCCTGCTTTCCTGCGCCCCTCAACAATAAATGAAAGTGTAACACACTAATTAGTCTTGTATGCGATTCATAATGATAACGGTAATTAACATGTGTGTGTGTGTGTGTGGGTGTGTGTGGGAGTGTGTGTGTGGGTGTATTATGAAAGCTGAACAGCAACAACAATGCCAAAAGCCCCATGATGCCCTTTTTTTTTTTAAGCCACCTACTCTCCATCAATGCTTGATGAGTGGCCATGTTTATGCGGGAGAAGAAATCATGAATTTGCTTTTAATTTTTTTTTTGCTATTTTATTCAAGATATAATAATATATAAAATAATATATATTATAATTAAAACTGCGCTTTTGCTTTAATATAAATCCTGACTTCAAGCCAGGTATGTCTACTTTCTTGCGCTTTTGTCAGCCAACACTTCCTGGCCAGGACACACACAGTCAGACCTCTTTGGGGCTTGCTCCTGTCGAGCCACCTTAGGCGCTTGTTTATGGCCAAAGTGTTGCCAGGAACCGAAATACCCAACCACGAACACACACAACCTCGCCAACACCCTAGGAAATATTTACACATCAGCAAACACACATACACTCATACACACAAAAGGATACAGGAGGCGGGGGCGTGGTAGTCGTCGCTGGGCACATTTTGATTCTCGCAGGATGCCATGTCATGTTTTCATTATGCTCATGTGTCTAAACAATTATCCTGCAGGCATAATTATGCCTGACGTTTATAAGCTTTGACACTTTCGGTTTTTGGTAACATGCCCCGCCCACGCCCATGCCCCCAACCATCCGCAGGATTCCCGTATCCCAGGGCAGGTTTAAAGTTTTTTCTTGTTCGGTTTCTGGCTTTGGCTTTACATTGAAATGATTACAACTAATTACGATGCACTTAGAGTTGGTTAGTGAACAGGACCAGGAAGCTTCCTGTTCTCTAGACTCTGACTTTGAAGGGTGATGGGTCGGGGTTGGGGTTGGGATTGGGGTTGCACTCCCTCCCCGGCTGGTTGGGGTGAAAAATTACTGGCATGGCCAAACTTATTTTGGCGTAAAATTGAAAAATTCTTTTGTATAAGGAATTAAGAGTAAGTTGATTCTTTGTTTTTCCCACTCTCACAGAGTTGCTTGCTTATGTTTTTTTTTGGTTTTTTCGTTTCTTTTCTTTTCGGATTCGGTTTTTGTATGTCCTGGCTGTTGTGGCTGTTGCTCCTTGAGTGAGTCCTGCCTGCCTTCGTCGTCGTCTTCGTCCTCGTCCTCAGCATCATTCTCATCCTGCCTGTGTTTACGCTATTTTATTATGCAAGAAACAAAAGTTTCATTTGTTTGTCCCGTTCTTCGTTAAGAAAAACCATCAATCATTCGCCGTGTAGTACGATGTCCTTCGTCCTCCAGGACGACACAGAAAGCGCAGTCAAGCAGCCAGCAGCCAGTAGCAGGAGCAGGATCAGGAGCCGACAGTGGCAGCGGCGGCGGCGGCGGCGGAAACAAAAATGTTTCATTTTCACACACTAAACAAATTACATGCCGACAAACTGAAGTGTCCTTCTGTCCCCCTGACCTCCTCCCCACACTCCTCATCCCTCATTTGCCTTTCCTTATTTTCCCTTCTCCAATTTTTAGAATTCCACTCACCATCTTGCCATCTTACCATCTTACCATCTAGGTGGCAAATAGTTTCCATAATATGCTCCGCTGACTGCTTAGATGCGCGGAGCATCAGAAGATGGCTCTTAGTCTTACAAGGAGTGCGGCTCACGCATTGTCTGCACGATATCCAGGACTCCCAGAGACTTATCCTTCTCGTATCAACCATCAAGTAGAAAACTTAAAATCAAAACAGAGCTTATGGTACAAGTTCAAGTATCAATTATTTAGTTGAAACTTTCTTTGCCAAACCAGAAGCAATCTTTCAAAGTTTCTGCGGCAACAAAACATTCGAAAATATTACTAGCACTAGCAAATAAGCAAATAAATTAATAAAAGCGAAGCCAAATCATTAAATTCTTCAAAAAACAAAAGAAAAGCTTATTATGAGGATGAGGTTCGCCAGGGTTCGCCAGGGTTGGCTTTGGGAATGTTCATTCCAGCAGCCAGCAGTCTAACCAGAAAGCCAATGGCCATTTGTCGATTGGCAATTGAAATTCATGTTGAAGCATTTATACATTTCACCTTGGCACGGCATTTGACCTTCAAGGGGGCCGCAAATTTTCCCAAGAAACTGTCGACCGTCGGTCGGTCGGTCGACGAAAACTGAAAACTGACGACTGACGAGGACTGAGGACGGAGGACCAAAACTTAACCCCAAAAACCGAACCGAACATGAACCTGTTTCTCGTTTCTGGTTTCTGGTTGATGGTTTACTGGTTTCCCTCCTCTTTGTGTTAGTTGGGGGGAAGCAATTTATTTTGCAACTAATAGCGCTTGCCACCGTTCCGTTTCCGTTCCTCTCTCCCGTTCGCCCCCTCACAAGCACCTCACGAGCCGACACTTGAGTCATGCAACTTAAATTTATAGAAGTACATTAAACTTTTAAATGATAAATTGCTGAATATAATTTACGTTTGCCAGCCAAATGAGGGGGCGTTCGGAAAAGGGGTGCCGCCAGGATAAGCAAAGGTTTGAAACCTGCCCCTGCAACGTTGCCCCTGCCCCTGCCACCACGGCACCCTGTCTTCTCAGTTGACGTCGTGGCATGCTCAGTTAATAAGTCTTATGCCACTGCCTTGGGCTTAGACTACACTGGGGAGAATAATTTGTATTTTGTATGAAACTATTCAGACCCGGTACTCCTAGCCACTGCCTAGGACTTGAAGGTTTCGATAGAAAGTACCATACCTTGTTTCTACAAACTCTTAGAATTTATACTTTTAGTTTATCTTTTTTTTTTCGAGTGCATTGCGGGTGCGGGTGGGTGGCTTTTTGGAGCTGTGTAAACTGTTTAATATGCACGCAATGTCGGCGTAAATGTTTGTTGATTAGTGTGTCCTTAGTTTTTAGTGCCTTCCGATGGAACTGACGAATGCGTTTCCGTTTTACACACACACAGCGATAAGGGGGTGGTTGAGGGTAGAGCAGAGCACAGGCAAAGGGTGAGCAGTGGGTGCCGAGTGGGTGGCTATTTGGGTGGCAAGCTGGTAGCACTTCATATTCATGCTCATTGACAGCACGCTAACGGCATATAAATTGACGGTTTTTCGCGTGCCAAGAGCAAGGATGGCAAAGAAGGACCGAAAGGAGCGAAAGGGGTGTGCCAGGATACACAGGACACACAGGATACCAGGCTACCAGGATACCGGTGTGAACGAGATGGAACACTATCAGGGATATATGGTAGAGCCTCGCTATACCCTTTATGGTTCTTCTTTTCCATCCTTTAGAATTTGCGTCAAAGTAGCAGCACGTATTGTGTGTGCACTCTTTTTCCCATACTTTTCCCATACTTTCCCCATACTTTCCCCGTACTTTCCCCATACTTTCCCCGTACTTTCTCCCGTACTCCCCACCCACCCCTGCGCTTTGTTCTCTTCTTGATTTTCCTTCCCGTACATGTGTGTGGGCGGGCGAGTGTTTTTCCGTGCTTATTGCCTGGCATATCCCTTTGTTGTTTTTGCATTTTCATTTTCAATTACAAATGACACAAGTGCCTCACGCTCCAGTTTCCCACTGTGCGTGTGTTTCTACCAGAGAGGGGTGTGCGGGTGTATGGCTGTCAGGATAATAACAAGTACCGCAATTTGTTGTTGGCCACCCACAAGCCTACAAACAAAATCAACAACAAAAATGCCACAAAAACAGCCGGAGGTGAACTTAACACGTTTCTATTCCTATTTCTATTTCTATTTCGAGGTTTTTTTATTTTCCAGTTTTGTACTGAAAGTGTCTGTAATGTTGGTCATGTCCGACACCTTTTCGGTTTCCTCACAGCTGGGGGACAGCAAACCAACAACAGCAAACTGAGGTAAGCCTGACAGAAATCAAATTTTTGAGTCTGAGATGCGACTAATAGGTCGGTGCCTCTTGAAACGAAGCAAGGACAATGCTAGTTCTAAGTTTTTTTTTATATTTCTACTTAAGTCTGGGGACATTAATGACATAGCTTTCAATAAGCACACACTCGTAACTTTTTCGATCCGATCCGAGTCCAAAAGCCGAATCTCGTTTAACAATCACTTGGTGGGAAAAGTGGTGCAAACACTCTTGCATAAACATCCTATCCCTATCCCTATCCCTTCGATAAGAGTTTTACGATATTATCGTTAAGGGTTTAACGGGGGAGTCGCAGTCGGCGGGATCCACTTGCCACTTTCTGCTGCGACCACAGCTAGCAAGTCGATTATAGAAAACTTGTAATAAAATTTTCGTTAGCCGAAACCAACAAATGGAACGCAGCCGCAGAGGAGAGGAGAGGGACCCCTCTTGGGGGCGGTTGTGGGTGGCTTGTTGGGGAAAAAACTCGCAAAAAAAAAATATACAGAGAAAAGAAGGCAACAGCAGCAGCAGCAAACCGCTGGACTCTTGGAAATTGGAAACTATGAAACAAGCGACCGCAGCAATAAGATGGAAAAACTGGGCTGTGGGCTGGTGGGCTGGTGGGTGGTGGTGGCAAGCGTTGGGAGGTGGCCGTTGCAGCTGCGAAAATTGTGTTTATTTAACGCTGCTGCATGAGAAAGCAAAGGGTAGGGGAGAGGAGTAAAGGAAAGAAAAAAAAAGAAAAGAAAAGAAAAGCAGAAAACGGAAAATCGTAAAAGCTGCGGGCTGGGGCGCCTTTTGCAAACCTGCGGTTCCTCTTCAAGACAAAACGGATTTATGCACAAAATTTCTTCGATGCAGCAAGGAGAGTTGCAAGAGGGCGTGGCAACCACATGATCCCAAGAACTGAGCCCACTAAAGAACTTCAAGCCAAAGCCATATTCCTTCTCCTGCCTCTAGGCTCCTAGCCGGGCCAATTCACTTAACAACTTTATTAACAACTTCATCATTGGGCTTAAACTCGAGAGCGTTGTCAGATACAGATACAAAAACACGAACGGATACAGGATACAGATACAGGATACAGATACAGATACAGATACAGATACAGATTCGGATACGGATTCAGATACTGTCACAGACATACCCGTATATTCTTCCATTTCATTTCAATTTGTTGACGGGCCTGCCTGCAAGACAACGACGTCATCATGGCTCTCAGGATCTCAGCCTCTCAGCCATTCCAAAATGGGCCAAAAAGGCCAAGAAAAAGCCAAGTCGGGAAAAGACAGGCACAATCCGGCGGCGTACGTGATTTTCCACCTTAATGCCAATTTTTAGTTGACAATCTCCGACAATTTGGCACCCTTCGAAGCAGTCTTCCCCCTGAATCCCCCGGCATCCCCGGCACTTATCCCCCTATATATATATATAGAGAGATATATATAAACATATATATATATAGAGGGAAATCCCCCTCTGACCTTGTTGCTGTGAACCCCCTTGTTACCCGATTTATCGGGCAAAGTTTTTAAGTTTCAATTCGTGTCTGGCATGCGTAATGTAGTCATTTTTTTTTTTGGTGGAATATCCTGGAACAGCTTTCTCCCTAGTCCTGCCCTTGGCATTAGCTTTTCAATTTGCAAAAATTTCAAATATTTTCAAATGCTGTTTTTGAAACATATAATATTCTAATGACTAAACCAAATCAAAAGCTAAGCTCTTGTTTTTTGTCAACAGAACTCTGTCAAATATTCAGCTTAAAAAGTTCCTGATCCGTAAATCCCGCGAATATTCTGATTTTGATTATATCTGAATGGGATGTAGGGGGGTTGGGATGTGGGCGGTGGGCGGTGGGCGGCTGGTCTGTGTAAACATCGGATTGAAACCTGTAAATGGGAAGACAATCCCTGTCTCTTTTTCGCTAAGCCTCTTATCGACATCGGTATCGATGGAGTCCTAGAGTCCTGGAGAGTCCTAGACTCCCGTCCGTTGGAGCAACACAAATCAAGGTAATCAACATGAAATCAATCGATTTACTCTTTAGCTTTCAATTCGATTTCCCTGTTCCGTTATTCCCTTTTGTTGACGCTTTTCTATTTGTTGTTTTTGTGCTGTGGCTGTGGGTGGTGTGGCTGTGGGTGGGTGGGTCGTATGCGTGTGTGTTTTTATTGTTTTCAAGGCAAATATAGAGCAACAAAAATTTTTGGCTAAAAAAATAGAAGAGAACGCACAATTTAAAAATGCCTTTGTTTGAAGGGGAGACATGTATATACATCGTACTCGTACAGGAAGGTTGTTCCATCCATCGAACAAAAAAAGGACAATGGCACAGACATGAGCATTTTCGGCGTATGGCATAGAAAAACAACAAGCTATTTAGGGGAGTGAAGAGGGGATAGACTTTAGGGGGGGTGGGAGTTGGGGGAAATAGAAATGCTAATAAAAAAATTCCAACATCAATCTGTGGAATTTGTGTTGAACATATGCGCCAATAATGTTCGAGACCCCTTGCCACTGAACACACACATACGGAGGGGTTGAAGGATTTTCACAGGACCTGCTGCCACTGCCACTGCTGCTGCTGCTGCTGCTGCTGCTCCTGCTCCTGCTCTTGCCACGTCCTTGCCCCGATGAGGTCGATATGTTTGGTTAGCTGAATGGTGGTGATGATGTGTAAACATTTACATGACGTGCTCCAGTTTATTTTAACCTTTGATCAGGGCTTTGGCTTTAGCTTTAGCTTTTGCTTTTGCTTTTGCTTTTAGATTCTGCTTTTGCTTTTGCTTTTGCTTTTGGTGATGCGTTTGCACCTGGCTCGATTGACCCAGCACAAAACCATAGAAATCCGTAAAAAAAAGCCAAATATTTGCATTAAAAACGAGTTGTTTGTGCTGGCAGTTAGAATTCGAGAGGAGATAGTGCCCCGCCTCGGCTTAAAACTTATTGCAACAAATGGTAGCCGGAAGTTGTTGGACCTTAAAGTCTGCATAAGCAAACACCTTGCCTTGGATACTGGACACCGCAAATGAAACCTCAGGCTTACAATAAATCCAACCGACAAACTCGAAAACTGACAGCCTCCCCTTGAAGCTATATGCCATGAATGATGTGCGGACTAATGGGCGCAGGATAAAAAGGGGGCGTGCGAAGGAAAGGAATGCCTCCTCCTTTCTCCCAAATAATGTGCCTAGAAGCTGTGACTCTTTAGGTCTTTAGGTCATATAATAATAATCGAATAGTTTTTAATTTAGAATTTTTATTTAAAACAAATTAATGTACAGGATCAGGATCAGATTTTGGATGGTTTTCGTTGTTCTCAAAGCTCCCTGAAACTCTCGCAGCAAAACGTTGCAATTGGCGGGATTTCCAGCTTTTGTCTCTCAAAGTTATCTGAAAGAAAAGATTTTTTGTTTAATTAACAATCAAAATCATGAATCAAACTCCACTCGGATTTAGTCCTAGTCAGAAAGAGTTAACCTCTTGAAAAATCGAAAAAAAAAAACAAAACAAAACAATAGAAAAACATAAAGGGTCAAAGGAAACCCTAAAAAGAAAAAATCGCGACACGCTGACAGCACGCTGCCTTGGACATTTGAAAAGCCGCATTATCCTGTGGAGTCGGAGTCCTGGGGTATCATCAGACCCAGACCCCAAGGGGCAAAGGAAAGGGAATGGATGATGTTGATCACATGGTAATCAGTGTGCCTCGCAACGCTTTTTATGCTTTTTTATTGCTTGTTTATGACATTGTCGTTGAGTTGCCCCCAACCCAACCTGCCCCCGTCTATACCCATGGAGCAGGACCAACATGTGCCTCCGGTATTGTTTTATGTGTGTGCTGTGACTAAGAGGAGGGGCAGAGGTCGATGCTCAGGCACACACCCACAGAGAACTTTTTACGAGCGCATAATCGAAAAACTTCCCTTCCAGCTGTACGAATAGCTGTACGGATAGATGGGGGTCCTTTGGCTTCAGGGCTTCAGGCGTGCTTTGGCTTTGGCTTTGCCCTAAAGTCATCCTCTTTACGCGACAGCCTCCCGCCCCTCTGTCTATTGTAAGCAGCTGCTTTGAATACAAAAACAAGAATAATACGAGCAGCACAAGTGACAAATACCTACAAAAGCAACAGCGGCGAAAACCGGACAACTTTTTCATTGTTGGCCATTCTGATGTCTGAAAGCAGGCGCCAATTCGCTTCCCCCCCTGGCAACCTTGACCCTCAGCTTCAAGCCACAACCGCCTTTCGTCCTGGCTAATTGTGTGTGCTCCTTTTTGAGATTCGCATTTCTGTGTCATCTTTTTTCTTGAATAAGTTTATTCCAAGAGTGCTATAGTAATCCAGGAGCTGCTCCTAGTGCTCCAGGTGCTGCTCAGGTGCTCCAGAAGCTGCTCCTAGTGCTCCAGAAGCTGCTCTGGTGCTCCAGAAGCTGCTCTGGTGCTCCAGGAGCTGCTCCTAGTGCTCCAGAAGCTGCCCTGGTACTCCAAAAGCCGCTCTTAGTGCTCCAGAAGCTGCTCTGGTCCTCCAGGAGGTGCTCCTAGTGCTCCAGAAGCTGCTCCTAGTCCTCCAGAAGCTTCTCTGGTGCTCCAGGAGCTGCTCAGGTGCTCCAGAAGCTGCTTCTAGTGCTCCAGAAGCTGCTCTGGTGCTCCAGGAGCTGCTCCTAGTGCTCCAGAAGCTGCTCTGGTGCTCCAGGAGCTGCTCCTAGTGCTCCAGAAGCTGCTTCTAGTGCTCCAGGTGCTGCTCAGGTGCTCCAGAAGCTGCTCCTAGTGCTCCAGGTGCTGCTCAGGTGCTCCAGAAGCTGCTCTGGTGCTCCAGAAGGTGCTCCTAGTGCTCCAGAAGCTGCTGTGGTGTTCCAGGAGCTGCTCAGGTGCTCCAGAAGCTGCTCCTAGTACTCCAGAAGCTGCTGTGGAGCTCCAGGAGCTGCTCAGGTGCTCCAGAAGCTGCTCGTAGTGCTCCAAAAGCTGCTCCTGGTGCTCCAGGTGCTGCTCAGGTGCTCCAGAAACTGCTCTGGTGCTCCATGAGCTGCTCCTAGTGCTCCAGAAGCTGCTCTGGTGCTCCAAAAGCCGCTCCGAGTGCTCCAGGTGCTGCTCAGGTGCTCCAGAAGCTCCTCCTAGTGCTAAAGGTGCTGCTCAGGTGCTCCAAAAGCTGCTCTGGCACTCCAGGATCTGCTCCTAGTGCTCCAAAAGCTGCTCTGGTTCTCCAGGAGCTGCTCCTACTGCTCCAGAAGCTGCTCTGGTGCTTCAGAGCTCCTCCTAGTGCTCCTCAGGTGCTCCAGAAGCTGCTCTGGTTCTCCCGGAGCCGTTCCTAGTGCTCCAGACGCTGCTCTGGTGCTCCAGGAGCTGCTATTAGTGCTCCAGAAGCTGCTCTGGTGCTCCAGGAGCAGCTCCTAGTTCACCAGAAGCTGCTCTGGTGCTCCAGGAGCTGCTCCTAGTGCTCCAGAAGCTGCTCAGGTGCTCCAGGAGCTGCTCCTAGTGCCCCACAAGCTGCTCTGGTGCTCCAGGAGCTGCTCCTAGTGCTCCAGAAGCTGCTCAGGTGCTCCAGAAGCTGCTCTGGTGCTCCAGGAGCTCCTCCTAGTGCTCCAGGTGCTGCTCAGGTGCTCCAGAAGCTGCTCTGGTGCCCCAGAAGCTGCTCCTAGTGCTCCAGAAGCTGCTCTGGTGCTCCAGGAGCTGCTCCTAGTGCTCC
The DNA here is from genome assembly GCA_035047325.1 of Drosophila vallismaia. Classification (NCBI taxonomy): domain Eukaryota; kingdom Metazoa; phylum Arthropoda; class Insecta; order Diptera; family Drosophilidae; genus Drosophila; species Drosophila vallismaia. The sequence goes on along the minus strand of JAWNPU010000025.1, from coordinate 3,151,560 downwards.
AGAAGCTGCTCTGGTGCTCCAGGAGCTGCTCCTAGTGCTCCAGAAGCTGCTCTGGTGTTCCAGGAGCTGCTCCTAGTGCTCCAGGTGCTGCTCAGGTGCTCCCGAAACTGCTCTGGTGCTCCATGAGCTGCTCGTAGTGCTCCAGAAGCTGCTCTGGTGCTCCAAAAGCAGCTCCGAGTGCTCCAGGTGCTGCTCAGGTGCTCCAGAAGCTCCTCCTAGTGCTAAAGGTGCTGCTGTGGTGCTCCAGGTGCTGCTGTGGTGCTCCAGAAGCTCCTCCTAGTGCTCCACGTGCTCCTCAGGTGCTCCAGAAGCTGCTCCTAGTGCTCCAGAAGCTGCTCTGGTGCTCCAGGACCTGCTCCTAGTGCTCCAGAAGCTTCTCTATAGCTCCAGGAGCTGCTCCTAGTGCTCCAGAAGCTGCTCCTAGTGCTCCAGAAGCTGCTCTGGTGTTCCAGGAGCTGCTCCTAGTGCTCCAGAAGCTGCTCTGGTGCTCCAGGACCTGCTCCTAGTGCTCCAGAAGCTTCGCTATAGCTCCAGGAGCTCCTCCTAGTGCTCCAGAAGCTGCTCCTAGTGCTCCAGAAGCTTCTCTATAGCTCCAGGACCTGCTCCTAGTGCTCCAGAAGCTGCTCCTAGTGCTCCAGAAGCTGCTCCTAGTGCTCCAGGTGCTGCTCAGGTGCTCCAGAAACTGCTCTGGTGCTCCAGAAACTGCTCCTAGTGCTCCAGAAGCTGCTCTGGTGCTCCAGGAGCTGCTGCTAGTGCTCCAGGAGCTGCTCTGGTGGTCCAGGAGCTGCTCCTAGTGCTCCAGAAGCTGCTCTGGTGCTCCAGGAGCTGCTCTTAGTGCTCCAGAAGCTGCTCTGGTGCTCCAGGAGCTGCTCCTAGTGCTCCAGAAGCTGCTCTGGTGCTCCAGCAGCTGCTCCTAGTGCTCCAGGAGCTGCTCCTAGTGCTCAAGAAGCTGCTCTGGTGGTCCAGGAGCTCCTCCTAGTGCTCCAGAAGCTGCTCTGGTGCTCCAGCAGCTGCTCCTAGTGCTCCAGAAGCTGCTCTGGTGGTCCAGGAGCTGCTCCTAGTGCTCCAGGAGCTGCTCTGGTGGTCCAGGAGCTGCTCCTAGTGCTCCAGAAGCTGCTCTGGTTCTTCAGGAGCTGCTCCTAGTGCTCCAGGAGCTGCTCTGGTGCTCCAGCAGCTGCTCCTAGTGCTCCAGAAGCTGCTCTGGTGGTCCAGGAGCTGCTCCTAGTGCTCCAGAAGCTGCTCTGGTGCTCCAGCAGCTGCTCCTAGTGCTCCAGAAGCTGCTCTGGTGGTCCAGGAGCTGCTCCTAGTGCTCCAGAAGCTGCTCTGGTGCTCCAGGAGCTGCTGCTAGTGCTCCAGGAGCTGCTCTGGTGGTCCAGGAGCTGCTCCTAGTGCTCCAGAAGCTGCTCTGGTTCTTCAGGAGCTGCTCCTAGTGCTCCAGGAGCTGCTCTGGTGCTCCAGCAGCTGCTCCTAGTGCTCCAGAAGCTGCTCTGGTGGTCCAGGAGCTGCTCCTAGTGCTCCAGAAGCTGCTCTGGTGCTCCAGCAGCTGCTCCTAGTGCTCCAGAAGCTGCTCTGGTTCTTCAGGAGCTGCTCCTAGTGCTCCAGGAGCTGCTCTGGTGCTCCAGGAGCTGCTGCTAGTGCTCCAGGAGCTGCTCTGGTGGTCCAGGAGCTGCTCCTAGTGCTCCAGAAGCTGCTCTGGTGCTCCAGGAGCTGCTCCTAGTGCTCCAGAAGCTGCTCTGGTGCTCCAGCAGCTGCTCCTAGTGCTCCAGAAGCTGCTCTGGTGCTCCAGAAGCTGCTCCTAGTGCTCCAGAAGCTGCTCTGGTGGTCCAGGAGCTGCTCCTAGTGCTCCAGGAGCTGCTCTGGTGGTCCAGGAGCTGCTCCTGGTGCTCCAGAAGCTGCTCTGGTGCTCCAGGAGCTGCTCCTAGTGCTCCAGAAGCTGCTCTGGTGCTCCAGAAGCTGCTCCTAGTGCTCAAGGTGCTGCTGCGGTGCTCCATAAGCTGCTCCTAGTGATCCAGAAGCGGCTCTGGTGCTCCGGGAGCTGATCCTAGTGCTCCAGAAGCTGCTCTGGTGCTCCAGGAGCTGATCCTAGTGCTCCAGAAACTGCTCAGGTGCTCCAGGTGCTGTTCTGATGGTCCAGGATCTGCTCTGGTGCTCCAGGATCTGCTCCTAGTGCGCCAGAAGCTGCTGCAGGTGGTGGTCTGGTGCTCCAGGAGGTGCTCTGGTGTTCCGGGTGCTGTTTATGGTACCCTGCAAAATAAATAATTCTGATAATTCCTAAATGATTCTGATAGTTTCTTAATGATATTAATAATTTCCTTATTAATAATTTATTCTAATTAAACCTTAACTAAATCTAATTTTCAATATCGGTTTATTTTCAGAATCGCTTCAAGAACTCTGAGCAAACGTGGCCACGAAGACGCAAATACGACTGGATTTGAAATAAATACCAAAAAAATATGAAATAAAAATAGAGGAACTCTGTATTTTATTCAATAATAAAATTTCAATAAAAAGAACATCTAACTGAAATTTTTTTGACGTGGCACTAGTTTAAGGGGGATGAAGGTAGTCTACATAGATTCCTGCAGATCCTGTAGGGTCTGGGGTCCTGTTGGTCCTGTAGGTCCTGTAGGGTCGTCTGTTGAGCCTGTCCACTTCCCGTATTTTCTAATCAGTTTTATTCGAATATCTGAGCTAATTCGCAACCGATTTTGAAACGAAATGCCATTTTAGAATGGGAGCTTCAATCTCCTTTAACCTGGATCCAAAAATCCAAAAAATAGATCAAAAAAAATTTTGATCGATTTTTGAAAAAAATCATGATGGTACCCCTTACAAAAATCGGAAAAAATAGGTCGAAATTTTTATTGTTCGATCCTCCAAATCCTTGAATGCAGATCGACGCAGAATGAAATTATGATTCCAAAATGGTATTCCATTCCAAAATCGCTTTCGAAATATTCAAAATATTCATAAAAAAGTGGAAGAAAAGCCCCAAAACGACCCTAAGCGGATTTTTGAAAAAAATCATGATGGTACCCCTTTCAAAAATTCGAAAAAAAGGAAAAAATTTTTTTTGTTCGATCTTCCAAATCCTTGAATGCAGATCGAAGAAGAATAGAGTTCTGATTCCAAAATGATATTCCATTCCAAAATCGGTTAAGAAATGGTCGAATGATTAATAAAAAAGTGGAAGAAAAGCGACAAAATGACAATGATTCGAATTTTGCAAAAAATCATGATGGTACCCCTTTCAAAAATCGGAAAAATAGGTCGAATTTTTTTTTGTTCGATCTTCCAAATCCTTGAATGCAGATCGAAGAAGAATAGAGTTCTGATTCCAAAATGATATTCCATTCCAAAATCGGTTAAGAAATGGTCGAATGATTAATAAAAAAGTGGAAGAAAAGCGACAAAATGACAATGATTCGAATTTTGCAAAAAATCATGATGGTACCCCTTTCAAAAATCGGAAAAATAGGTCGAAATTTTTTTTGTTCGATCTTCTAAATCCTTGAATGCAGTTCGAAGAAGAATAGAGTTCAGATTCCAAAATGATATTCCATTCCAAAATCGGTTAAAAAATAGTCGAATGATGGACAACAAAGTGGAAGAAAAGCTCCAAAATTAGACTGATCCGAATTTTGCAAAAAATCATGATGGTACCCCTTTCAAAATTTTGAAAAATCGACTTATTTTTTTTTGTTTAGTTTCGCGGATTCTTTAATGCAGATCAAAGCAGACTGAAGCCCTGTTTCATGAATGGTGTTTCGTTTTGAAATCGGTTTGGAATCGAATAAAATATTCGCTATCCAATTGTTAAAAAATGAGCTTTGGTCCTGTACGACTTGTAGAGCCTATAGGTCCTATGGCGCCTTTACGTCCCGTAGGTCCTATGGGGCCTGTAGGTTCTCTAGGGCTTATTGTGCCTGTAGGGCTTGTAGGTCCTGTAGGTCTGGCAGTACTTGTAGGTCCTGCAGGTCTTGTAGGGCCTGTTCTCATACAATTTACGTTGTTTAGAAGTAGCAGAAGTAGAATATAAATTCTTTAAAAGCTGTGCACATTTATTGTGTGTTTTTCGGTTAGCATCGGTAATTCTATATGCCGCGAGACCGTCACTACCAATTGCCATAATTTTGGCAGGACTTGGGGGGATATCAAAATTGCAACAAAATCCGACAAAAAGCAGCTGCAACACGAGTTGCAACTTTATTAGCTTTGACAGCAAACTGGAACTGGAAGTGGGGGGGTGGTGACAAGCGTTGCGCAAAACTTTTGCTCATCGTCTCATATTTATCATATTTAATTAGTAAACCGAGTGCAGTGCAACAAAATATGACCAGTGTAGAGAAAATCTCCTTGCCCCTGCATCCTTTAGGTACCCCGTCTGTATCCTGTACCCTTTTCAACGCTTTCCGCCTCATACACTTTGTTAGTCAGCCAAATTTCCTCGGCTGTTATAAAGTAATTTTCGACACTGCCAAACAAGAAACAAGTCAACAATGTTGACTTTCTTCTACAGATGAAAAAACGAGGCATTTGTGAATAAATTTTGAATATAAAAGAATTTATACGATAAATGGAAAATCAAAACTTGCAAGTTGAATTCTGTATAGAATGTGTCAAGTGTTTGATTCCAGCTGTGTGACAAAAATGAATAACTTATTTTTCTCCAAGTGTTGTTGTCTTCGCATGTCACGCATGTGGGGTCATGACCCCTTCAGACTCCTCCCCGATTACTTTCGTATGTGTGTTGTCAACAAATATTTGTCGCTGTATTGCATTATTAGTTTGTACGAGTTATGAAAAGTAAAATAATTGCACGCACTGAGGACTGGGGACTGAGGACTGAGGACGGAGGACAAACTTCTCGAGAAATAGAGAAGTAGTGGGCGTGGTCAGTCATTTCTTTCCGACGACATAACATACACGTATTGCAATTCTTGATTGCTACAAAAGCCAGAAGCCGAAGAAATAAATACAAAAATTCAAGAAGCCAGAAGTTGCAAAAGTGTCGACTAGTTGACCTCCCTTCGCATTTCCCCAACATTTCTCTCCGGCGTTTTTTTCCGTTTTCCGTTTTACTTTTCCGTGAAATTGGAAAAGCGGAAAAATGTCCGTGTCATGGACGAGAGGGGTGGCTATAAGTTAGGGCTCCCCAGATAGTCATTATCAGTAGATTGTTGTTGGTCAGCCAAAAACTCACAGTCGCCGGCGAAAGTTTGACAAGTTTTGTAATCGGTTTTTGCCATTTTGATTTCATTTATTGTACATGACAGTGGCGGTATGACGGTATGACAGAAGCCAAGCTCCAAGAGATCCAAGGATTGTTTTCGAGTAGATCCAAAAACATACGCATACGACTCCTTTCAGTACTGCTTTCTCATATTTGGTCAACAAGTGAGCTAGTTTGGTTGGCAAATCGTTGGCTAACAAATTAACTGCTCCATTCAAATGAAAAATTGTGTAATTTCTGGCTTTTTTTCTGGCTAAAAGCAAAACAGAGACGATGAAGCAGACGATGAATAAATTTCGGCCACCGAACTGACCAATATCCGGCGCCGACATTGTCCAATTGGCGGCGTGAGTTCCCAGGAGACACACTCCATTGGCCGCATGCCCCCTATTCCACGTCTCCCCTCGGCCCTGTGCCAAAATTTCTGCCTCATCCCCGTTTCTACTCCTCGTCCATGGACTATTGCTGAAGGATATATTGAATAGTCGTCGTTGGTTGTCGTCCTCGTCGTCGTCGACATCGTCTGGAGATCTCGAGAAAAGGGCCAGCAGCCATATCATCAGACATGTTTATGCCCCGCCCTCTATCACACGCTCACACACATGTCCTTTTTCGTGTGAGTGTGTGTGTGAGTGTGTGTGTGTGAGTGTGTGTATGTGCGTGAGTGTGCCAGTGTGTGTGTTAAAGGAAATGAAAAATTCTTAGTAAAATTCCCATCATCCCTTATTGTGCTCTGGGGCATTTTGCTTCCAATATTTTTTTCTATTTTTTACTGTTTTGTTCCTTTCCTATTCTTCTATATTCTCGTATTTTCTATATTTTTTAACACAACTGCTGCAGTAGTGTCCTGGCAGGACACTCTGTGTGTGTGTGTGTGTGTGTGGGCTTTGACAATAAACACACAATATGTAATAAAATCGGACGCGTTATAGAAATCACCCCGGGCAATATCCACTATGATGATGACTATGGTACTACCATATAGAAGCTGCATTATAAGCAACGAGGACACCCAAATCGGAGGACACAAACAGAAGCTAAACAAAAAAGGACCCAGAACCCTTGCTGAGAATAAAATGTTCAACTTCATTTAGAAAGAATGCAATAAAGTCCAAAGGATAGCCACGAAGACTAAGCATTCTAGTTGAGAGAAGAGAGAATTCTTTTTAGAATAAATTCAAATAAAGAAGAACTTTCCTAAAGAGATATCGGAACTCCAATATTTGATTATCATTTCATCTTAGACTGGCAGAAATAATCCTCGAAGCCGGATTAATTGTGATGGAAATGAATATTGAATTGTACATAAACACACACAATAAACAAAGATTTTGGTCAATAAAGCATAACAACCGAAATAATAAGTCATTCGAGTTGGTTAATCCACTATTGTGATCCTATTGTAAGCCAGAGCCCCGCCCCTTTTCCAACTACCAATTCAGGCAATTAAGCTGGCATAATTGAATTCCGCCCGGCCCAGCCCGTCCGAGAGTATTTTGTTTATTTGCTTTTAGCCAAGTTGTTGGCCTTTTTGGACAAACTAATTAAAATAGCAAGCGATTTGCGAAACAGACTTGTGCTTGTGTATACCGGACGGACTGTCTGCAGAAAACTTTTGGTCAAACGCAAAACCAGAAAGCTTTGAGATGTCGGTCAGATGGACTAAAAGTGCAACACATGACGACCAAAGTCAAATAAACTTGAACGCATCCTAGACATTCTGGAAATATTGTATAAGGAGAGCGAGCAGGAGCAGGAGCAGCAGCACCATCCCAATCCCAATCCCAATCCAAGGACAATACAAACAGGCAAACAAAACCAAATGGCAAATAAATAAATATTAAGTATTTGCATCGGCTGTTGAATTGCCAAACTGAAAATGGCCAACTCCAGGAAAGCATTCAACCCAAAGGATCGAATATATATATATATATATATTTGTATGTCTGTGCTGATTGATATAGCACATATTGTGTCGGAAGTTAGGGCAGCAGGAAATGGCTTGCATTTCTGTACTGTTCCGAAATTGGTTCTGTCTTTGTTTTATTTACGAGCCAAATTGATGGAAATATGTTGGCTTTATAATTTTAATTTAATTTTCAAGAAAAATAAAGCCAAGATCATGGCTTGAATGGGGACTTGAGATGCTTTGTATTTATTCTACATATATTTTACAGCTCGTGGGGATCATCATCGGTGGCAAGTGACGAGGCACATGGCACATCGCACATGCCACTCGACAACCGCTCAATTTCCCGGAGTTGGCTAATTTAATTACCGCAAAACAAAGTGGGCGTGGCAGGCGTGACAAGCTCCCTATTCCCCGCCACCCGCCACTCGAACAACAATAACAACAAAAGTGCAGCCTGTTTAGAATAGCAATTAAGGAGGAGAGAAGTCGGCAAGGCGACCCAAGTTTTGGTGACAAACTCTCGGGCGCGACACCTCCCAAAAGTCGCACCGAAAGCCACCCAGCCACCAAGCCACCAAGCCATTGAACCACCCATCCACAAGAAATGTGCGTGCACGTGCCACAAAATGAGGCAAACGCTTTCGACTGGGACTGGGAGGTCAACTTTGGTGGCACGCGTGCACGCATTTTCTGCCCCCCTTAGGAGTCTGGAATCCGGCCAAAGCTGTGTGACCACAATTTCGATTTCAATGAGCCAACTTTTGGCTACCCTTGGCTTAAGTGATCATTCCCGCCTGCCGGTCAGTCGACCGTTGCCCCTCACTCGCCCAGGATCCTTTTTTCCATCAATTGCAAGACAGCTCACTTGTCTAGGATAATCAAAAGGTGCAGATAATTGGGGGCTTATCCTTAACAGAAAATGAAACGAAGTGTTAATGAAAGGGCTGTGTATCCGGCTCTTCCCCACCAGCGATTGTACCATCTAGCACTTATCCAAGTGTCCTAAAGCGGAATCCTTGCACCCTTGCACCAGCTCCTCTACCCCCGAATATTCAACATTCGGAATAATTGATGCTTGTTTGCCAGTTTGCCAGGCAAAACCCAGGCTCTGTTGACCATTCATTTGACCATTCGACAGTCCATCCATCCATCCATCCATCTACCCGTCTATCCATTCCGCAATACGTACAACCCAGCAGGCAAGTCTGGGCAGAACCGGAGCATTTGCTTCATTACCCCCGGTTCATCCGGAATTTGTACGGCAATGCCACCACGCCACCTGCCATTGCACTGAGACAAATCAGAGTTCATCAGCAAGTCTCAATCAAGTCTCTCATCGCTTCAAATCAATTCTAATCTTAGAGAACTTTTCATTCTTTTGTATAAATCAAAACTAATCTCTTATCTCTTATCAATTTTTTTTTTTGCAGTGGATGACAACTGCCTCGGCTGGGGCACATTGAAAGATGCTTTTGATAATTTACAGCTCTGCTGATTGCACTTTCCTCTTGCCACATGGTTACCTCCTGGCAGCATCCTGGACGGAGTATCCTGCATTCTGGTCGCCCTTTCACTTCGGCTGGCTCACGGAATCATCATTATGGTCATTATAATCGGCGGGTGCGGTAAACACATCATCGAAATTGGGATCCGCAGAGTCCAGTATGGAATCCGCCTATAGTCTATACACCGCCTGCGGCATAATCATCATCGGCAGAAGCAAGACAGGCAGACAGACAGACAGCTTTCGTCTATGAATTAATTCTGCATTAATTTTCTTTAATTGCTGGATTGCTGAAGCTGTGGAAAAAACTTTAACGGCCACTTCCGCTTAATTTCGCCGCCGCATGTAAACATAACCATGACATTTAGCGTTGCTCTAGAGTTTATGCGGCCTCAATTTCGCATCCTGCAGGATGCTCCCGCTCCCGCTCCCCGACCACGAAACTTTCTCGTTGCGTTTGCTGCCTTTGCTGCCGGGGTCGCACCATTTAAGGGCACACTCGGTTGCGCCAGGATTCAGTTACCAGTTACCAGTTACCAGTTGGCAACGCCGTTTTCCATTATTCGTTAGTTTTGCGCATTTCCGGTCCATGCGATAGCGGGATAGTCAAAGCAGGACACACAGATCCTTTTAACTTTAAACTTCGAGAAGGGATTTCATTTTAAATCTTTGCTTTAATTTAAAGTTGTATATTTACATTTATATCAAATGTAATTGAATAAATTCTTTTATTAACCTAAAGTACATATACAAAATGGTGCACTTTCTAATCCACAAAGTGTTGCCGCTTTTTTGGGCTGCCGACCATGCCACTAAAGCTCCTAATACACACACAAAGCCACTGGTGACCTCCAATTGGACCCAAAAACACAATTGCTGCTGAATTTTTAATGCGCTTTTGGAGAGTGTGGCTGTGGCGAGTCTTGCACCAACAGTAAGCACTGTACCATGTACAGAATATGCAGATATATATATATATATATACCATAGAATGCTTACATAGAACGTCTGTAGCTATGTAGCTATAGAAATCAGGCACAATTGCACTTTTAATTAAATTTGTATACAGGTTTCCGTTTTATTGGAGCTGTTGCCCTTGGCTCCGACTGCTTGTAACAATACAGAGAGTCGAGAGTCGAAAATTGCGCTCTACTGAGCTATATTGATTGTATCCACATCATCTGAATATTATCTGAATATCCTCCTGTCCTCCTGTCCTCCTGACTCCTCCCCCGACAAAATATTTGACACTTTTTATAACATGGTGCTGCACTTTTTATGCTCGTAGAAGTCGCTCACGCATGCCAGGATATATGCGTCCGACAGATATATATCACAGACTCGGAGACTCGAAAGGGAACAAAGACCACCACCTTCTGGCGCCTTGGTTCGGGTCCTTTCTACTTTCTCGCCTTTCTCGCCTTTCTCTGCTGGCAACAAACCAGCATTAACACCATCAAAGTTGGTAAACAGAGATACAGCACGTATCTAATAATCGGCCACAACGTGATGCCAGGCGCCGTGGTCGCGAAAGCCGGAATGGGGGGAACCAGTTGGCGGATGGCGGATGCGGATGACGCTCACTCCGACGGAGATGCGTTCCAGATGTCGCCAGTCTACAGTGGCCAGGAACCAGTCACCAGGAACCAGTCACCAGTCACCAGTCACCATTCACAGCTCACAACTCCCGGAAAAATCACGGAAATGTGAAAGGAAATGGCTGGCTATTACTCCTTCAGTTTATGAAACATTTGAAACAATACGGACAAGGACCGTTTTATATTCCCATTCTATGGCAGGGCTTTTTGTTCTATATTTTTTTCCATTTTTATCCAGATAATACTTGTCAAAGGCTGGAGTCCATCAACTTGAGGTATAATTAATTCCAAAAAAAAATATATATCTAGAGACGTAACGTCGCTAGTTTTTGGGCATCCTTTATCCCGGGAATTCCAAAGGACGTGTTGAGGCGTTTCCGACTCTGATTTCCTACAGTCCTACAGCGTAGATGTTCGCCCCGAACTTACAATATTTTCATGCGTTTCGCTGAAACAAAGCCGGCAGGCAAAGGACACGGCGACGAAAGGGGGTTGTCCATAGAGAGAGAGAGAGACTCGGAGACAGAGAGGTTGCTCCTTTCAGCGCTTTTGCCAGTTGATATCCTGCTTAAGGATGCGCTCAAGTACTTTCAAGTCACTTGGCAGCTGCTTAAGTTAACTTTTACTTTGCTTTGTCAGCGGAAAGGACGACCGAACCAGACACTACCAAGGACTGGGGGGTAGCCCCCAAAAAAGGAGCGTTTCAAAACGGCAAAACCGGGAAGGGAAGGGAAGGAGGCACCACCCTGCCAAGAATGTGTTTCAATGTTGAGAGGGGCTGGCGGTGTCTAAGGTTGACGGCAGGCATACCTTTTCACCTTCTCGGCTGTGGCAATGCCACCTGCCACCTGTCCCCGTTTGAGGACTCCCCTTGGCTCAATTGGCAAGCCCCCTGCCCCAGCTTGTCGCCGCCGCCTGTTGCCCTGGCTGCACTTGACTCAAGTGGCCTTCTCGACTGCTTCAAAGCGACAAAAGTGTCGCCGCAACTGTTGCGGTTGTAGCTGCAGCAAGCCAGAGTTTGGCTTTCACCCGTACATACTATATACACAAACACGCACACACACTCTAGCTCAGAGTCTGACTGTGAGCAGGACCTGGCCTGCCGCCAGGACAACAAGAAAAACAACGCTGAACAAAATCCAGTGCCAAGCAAATCTATTGGCTGTGATAAGACGCTTCCCAAGCACTAAAAGAAATCCAATATCTAAAAGTGTATTTTATTGAAAGTCTTTAGGTAAAAGGTTCATATTTTTAGTCAAACACAAAAATCAATAGGATTTATTTATCTTAATCACCGTATGAGTATATGGTTTCAAGTTTCTTCAATAAATTCGTTTATGTACTTTAAAACTTGAATGTGTTTTAAACAATTTTCGATTGTTTCGCAACAATAGTTAGTGTAAACGTATTACAAAATTTCTCAAAGCCTCAAACTTGCAAATAAAAAGCCGAAGATTTGCAAATCAAAAGTTTAAGCCCAGACGACGACCGTTTCGTCGTCAACCGGAATTTTCCTTAGCTAAATAGATTTCCTAAAAAAGCCAAAACCAACATATGTATGCGCCATGCAAATTGGAGAGCAAAAAAAAAAAAAAGAAGGGAAAGCCAACAATTCCGTGGCCGCCAACTTGTTTGTTCAGTTCGCTCTGCTCGTCCAATTCATTTCTCGTTTCTTGTCGTGCAATTTCCGTTTCCGCTTCGGCGGCTACAGCTCCTTTTGCCCCATCCCATCGTCCTTTTTGCTTATTTCGTACCTCGACCCACCTAGAGAAGTACAACCCCTTCTGGTGGATGGTCTTGCCTGATGCCTTGCCTTGGCAAGCCCCTGGCAAAACACACGCGCCGCACCGATTCATTCGCAAAACACTTGACATTGTTTTGCAAGTTATTTTCGCATTGTTTGATTTCACTTTTAAATTTCGTTTCGTTTCGTCTGCTTGCTCAGACACGAAGGTAAATACGCCACGGAGGGTAAGGTAATGCGCCAACTCGGAGCTCGGAGCTCGGAGCTCAGCTTAGCTTAGCTTATCCCACCTGCCCACCTCCCTTCCACGGGCATTTGTGTTTGGATTTGTTATAAACATTTTAGTGGAATTACTTTTAGTTGAACTTGCAGCAAGTAAATCGTATCTCTGTGTCTCTGTGTCTCTTACTTTTAACTCCAGCAAAGGATTTAACTTTCAGACTTTCACAGACGGGTTTCAATTGTTTCTTTTTAAAGAAAATGCATAATACTTGCTGCTTGGGGCGAAAAATTACCAATCAATAAATACTAATGCGTGGATATTTGTCATTTTAATGAAATTTTTGCTCCGCACACACCCGGATACCCGGATAGAGGGCTCGATAAACGAATTTCTGACAAACTGCCAACCACAACAAGCAATTTATGACGAACAATTTGGTGATGGAAACTCATACTGTGAAAAATTCATACGGAAAATAGGATAATAGCCGAATCTTAAACTGGCTGGATGGCTGGCTGACTGCCTGGCAGGGCAATTGAAATTCCTTGCACAGATCCAGATGGCGGCTTTAAGAGCTAGAGCTGCAACTGCACCACCCGGAGCGTTGTGGTTGAGCCAAAGGTTAAGTTAAGCTCCGTTTGAGTTGAGCTCCACACGTTGTGCTGCTGCTGCTGCTGCTGCCCCCCATCATACCCATTCCCATTTCCATTTCAACTACTCTGGTACTACTACTCCCATTTCCATTCCGATTGCCATTTCCTCATTTCATTTCGTTACGTTTCGTTTCGGTTGCGGTTCTGTTCCGGGTTACGGGTTACGGGTTACGGGTTACGGGTAACAGGTTTCGGGTTTTTGGTTATCCATTCCCGTAACCATCTCCCTTCTTTCTCCCCATCATTTCCATCCTGCTCCTTTAGGTCCTGCCTTTCTTTGCGTGCCGCGGAATGCAGAAGCCCCACACACTTTTGATCGCTTCAACTTCTTTTGCCTGGCCGTACTGGCCATACTGGCCCGTAAATACTTAAAATGCTTAGAGCCAGCATCAGCATCAGCATCAGCATCAGCATCCCGAATCCCAGATAACATCACAGATGCATCACTTAAAGATCGCCTTTGAAGGAGAGGCCTACTAGCAATCTCCTACTAATCTCCGGTGGCAGGACAGCAGATGCGGCGAATGCAGCCACCGCCGAATCGTCTCGTTGCTGCACGAACACTGTGCCACAAAAGGCAGCAGCCCCGTTTGCCGCCTTTCCGTTTAAATTCCCGACAGCCGAAGTGCCAAAAGGATACGAACCCAAACGAGCCAATTGGACGAGGCTGTTGGTCCTTGTTTGGCAACATGAAGCTGGCAACACAAAAAAGCCACCCGGCAACACAACGCAACTAAATAGTAGCTTTTCAAAACAGCATATTTTCAGCAACTTTTAATGAGGATTTCTCGATCGAGAAGAAGGCACTTTTCTGTCTGATTTCCCAGCAATGATTGGGCTTCCGAAATTAGCAAATGCCATCCGATTGAGCTAGAGTATCCTTTCCTCGGGTCACGTCCTTCAATTCTTAGCCATAACGATGCAAATAAGCTAACAGAATTATGAGTGGCATCGGGGGCAGGCAGGCAGGCAGGCAGGCAGGGCAAAGTTTGTGCACTTTCCATCATCATGACACGCCTCCGTCTTTAAAGGGTGTGCCAGTCAAAGGGGCGGCGCGAAACTTTCGTCACCCACTGGCGCGAAAGACTGGCGAAAAACTGGCTAGAGAGTGCGTTCGAGGTTAATTTCAGTTTCTTATTGCAGTTAATTAAGTGAAACTTGAGTTGCCGTCAGCGCGGGATGCAGAAAAAATTGGGGTCGCTTTTAATTTATGCAGATGCAGATGCAGATGCAGATGCAGACGCAGAGTCTTTCCATGTCAAAGCGACGACAATCAGCAGACAATCCCAACAAGGACAATCAGGCTCCTTTCTCCAGAAGGCGGCATAATTGCGAAAATTACAATTCATTGCTTTTAAATACTTGGAATCCCAATCTGCAGACTTTTATCCTTGTAACACAGGCAATCATATACCTATAGTTTTCTGCTTTTAAAGTAAACCATAATCCTCGCACTTGTTATCCTGTTGAATCTTTTGGTATTCTGCTTTAAGATGCAAAGGGATTAGAACGGGTGGGCAGGTCATCATTATCAGAGGACGGGGCTGGGCAATGGGGATTCAACCCCGATTGCCAGTGGATGGACCCCCTCTACTTCCAGGAGTCCCAGTCCCAGTCCCAGTCCCAAGGTGCAGACAGGACTGTGATTGCGCCAAGGACATAAAGTATGCAACACCCGAAGCGAGCACGAGCCTCTGCTCATTGAATCCGCAATGGACATGGGACTGGGACTTGGGACTGGGAGCTTGGACAACAGGATGGCGTCAAAACTGGCTGCTATGATCATCATAATGCCAAATTTTATATAATAATAAAATATTTCGTGTCCGAACTAACAAACTTTTCAATGTCGGCGTGTGTGGGCGGGTAAATGGGTGGGTGGAGGTCGGAGCTTATTTTCAATACACGAAGCGTACGTGCAGGCCACCTCTACCGCCACCACCACCTCTTTAAGAAAATCCTTTTCTGCCATTTTTTTTTCCTTTTCGGGACAATCTACAGTCACTTTCCCCGCATCCAATGAAAGCATTTTGGATCCGTATCCGTCTGGCCATTTCATAGACGGCGTGACAATGGCCCGTTTCCAAATCAATCGTCTGCGTGACCGTGGCTCGCCTCCTTCCGCCGACCTCCGACCCTCTGGCATCCGCCGCTCCTTTCGCTCCCCTCAACCATGATTCACGCCTTTCAACACAGCCTTTGTGCGCTGCATGCAAAATTAGCCAAGCCAAGCCAAGCCAAGCCAAGCCAAGCCGAGCCGAGACGAGAGAAAATGAAATGCTTTGCTGGGGACCTTGAGTGGCTGGTAGAGGTACTGGTCCTGGAACTGAAACCCGAACTGAAACTGGATCGGATCTCTGCACCTCTAACCCATCCGTATGAATCCAAACGTTATATATACATTTCCGTTTCCGGCACTCTAAGAAGCAATCGCTTTCGATTCAGTGCGTGCCTTTGGCATATCGATAATCCGAATTCACGCCAGGCCTTCGATAACGACAGAAAAATAAAAAGCTTTTTAGAGCAAAAAAAAAAAAACAATAAAAAAAAAGAATATACAAGTATGAACTCGAACTTTAAAATAACAAAAAAAATATACAAATTTTATTGTGAATTATTTGCAAGCAAATTAATTATACCACAATCTATGGACACAATCCATTGGCTGACCAACAAATAATAAAAAATAAGAGCTAGAACTAAAAGTGGCCTTTAAAGTTCCATTGCACTTTATTTAAATGCAATTTAATTGAAAAAAAAAAATAATTAGCAAAAAAAATAAGAGTTTTCCTTTATATTAATATCCATAAAGAACAACAACTTTGCCCTTGGCTATCGATAATTTGAAATCATGCCAGGCCTTCGATAACGACAGAAAAATAAAAAAGCTTTTTAGAGCAAGAAAAAAATAATTAAAAAACAAAATTAGAAGACGATCCATGGGCTAATCAATAAATAATAAAGACGAGCTAGAGCTAAAAGTGGCCTTGAAAGTACCAATGCACATTATTTAAATACAATTTAATTGAAAAAAAAAAAAAACAATTAGCAAAAATAAAAAAAGGAGTTTTCCTTTATATTAATATCCATAAAGAACAACAACTTTGCCCTTGGCTATCGATAATTTGAACTCATGCCAGGTCTTCGATAACGACAGAAAAGAGCAAGAAAAAAAATAATTAAAAAAGAAAATTGGAAATAAGACGGTCCATTGGCTGGTTAAAAATAATAAAGACGAGCTAGAGCTAAAAGTGGCCTTTAAAGTTCCAATGCACATTATTTAAATACAATTTAATTGAAAAAAAAAAAAACAATTAGAAAAAAATAAAAAAAAAAAGGAGTTTTCCTTTCGATTAATATTCATGAAGAACATCAAGTTCTGCAGCAACAGGTCTATAGTATCCGATAAATGATGAAAACGATAAAAATAAAAATTCCAGATTAGGGCCAAGCAACTTAATCAGAATGAAATAATGAATGAGACCCAAATAGAAATTTTGTGAATAAAAACAAGCAGATTATCAGAAGTCGTCATGCGAATCCGAACTACAAAATACCAAGGTTAATTTTTTTTAAATTTTTAATAAAACAAAAATAAATGAGAGCCAAATAGAAATTTTCTAAATAAAAAAACAAGCAGATTATCAGGCAGAAGGATAATGACCGCACGAAATTGGTTCTAGATTCCAAGTTTTGAAATAAAATAAAATAAAAATGAGAATCAAAAAATATATCGAGATAAAAACAAAATTATAGGAGAAATGACCGACCGAAATTGGTTCTAGGTTCCAACTTTGGAAATAAATAAAATAAAAACAATTAAAATGTATCGAAATAAAATAAAAACGATTAAAATGTATCGAAATAAAATAAAAACGATTAAAATGTATCGAAATCAAATAAAAACGATTAAAATGTATCGAAATAAAAGAATTATACGAGGAATGACCGACCGAAATTGGTTCTAGGGGCCAAGGTTTGAATTGAAAATAATAAAAAATGAATAAATTTATCGAAATAAAATAATTATTGGTGCTATGACCGGCCGAAATTGGTTCTTAGGAGCCACCAATGCAAAAAGTAAATAAAATAATTAAACAAAAAAAAAAATAAAATAAAATGAGAAGAAATAGGGGTAAGGGATGTCAAGCAGATACATCCTACATACCAAAGCCGATTGCAAGAAAATAAAATTCAAATAAAAAATATTAAATAAATATAAAAATTAAAATCAGACTCGGAATCAGAATAAAAATAAAAATAAAAATCAGATGAGATTGAAGAGATGTGCTCAGCTCGAGCTCCTCGAACAAACTGAAGCTATGTAGCTGGCAAGCCCAGGGGCTAGCCTTTGAAGAAATGGAAAAGCCAACGTGATGGGTTGCCACCAGTGCCAGGGTTGTCTATCAGACGTAACAATAAAAAAGCTTAAACTATGGTTACACTAGAACTCTTGCATTTCTCAATCATCAAAGCATAGATTTTCTTGTCAAAGAATTGTCTTCCACAAGCTCCATTTCCTTTCAGAGCCTCCACAATTTATGATGCATTCGCGTTTTCAATTTTGCGTTTCAAATTTGAAAGGAAACCGCGTCTGTGTTTGCCCAAACACTTGCATTGTCAGCCATTCTCCATCCAAAGCACACAACCACAGCAGCCACTTGAGTTAATTAGCATCAAATTAGGTGTTCCACCAGCCACACCCAGCGACACCCAGTGGGCCTCCCACCTCTTTTGGACATTGCCGGAATTGGCTCCCCAGCTCCCACCAAGGTCTTAAAGAAACACATATTTAAATTTAGATAATCATATATTTGATTGGCAAAAATATACAAAGCTAAAGTGTATTTGGGTGAACACAAATGAAAATTCCAAAGCTTCGTCAGTTTTTTTTTTTTCAATCAGCTTTTGGCGGCAATTTCCATTCGGCACTCCTGTAGTCCTGAACACAAAGAATTTTTCTTGAAGCTGTTTCAAGTGAGGCTTAAGTAGAAAATATTTAAAAAAAAAAACAATCTTAATCGAAAGTTCTCACCTTAGTCAGCTAATGTCTAGATAATCGTAAAAATCTTGAGGTGTACAAGTATAAATTTGGTCACACTACGCTAAGGAAATTTGAAAACTCCACAAGAGACTCCACATTGGTCCAGAAAATGCTAGTCGATGATTAAGGGCTTTGAAGATTCTTTGAGGCCTTTTCAGTGGGTTTTCCTGTCATGCCAGATGATCGCTTGCTCCCGATCCCGCCGCTTCCGGTTCCGGTTCCGGTTGCTTTTTTCAAAAGGAAGTAAACATTTTAAAAAGCCACTGCAAGCCAAAACCGAAGTTTTTCATTCTTTCACCTTTAAATTCGACTTCATTCTCGTCCTCCTGTGGAACGATTTCAATGAGAGGAGCCTTACATTTTGGAGGCGATTTTGACTTCCGGGACTTGATCGACCGGGACTTGGCACGCTTTATCGTTTTGATGCACGTTAGAATCGGAGCTCTGGCAATGACATGACTCTTGATACCACGCGCAGGACGGCCCCTGTGTAGAATCCAAGTTGAAGATGGGGAAAACCTATAGAACCATATCCTACCTAGTAGCCTTGGCCTTAGTGACTCGCTTCACAGAAACTCCGGCTTTCGAACCCATTTTTTTGCTCAGGTTAACCTTGAGCTTCTTAGTAACTGGGGCCTTACGACGTCGAGGGGTTAAGGCCAAGGCATTGGCAGCACAGCATTTGGTTTTTGAAGCCTTGGAACGCTTGGCCCCCCGGGTTTTCGATGGGGTCGGCTCCACCTTTGGGCCCTCTTCAGTGTTATGAACACCCGCAATTAATCGCGCTGCAGCTGTAAAGACATGAAGGATGGATAATGGAAGGAACTCCAAGGACAATCAACAGACCAGTCTTGCGTTGAGCTCCTGGCTTTGCCTTGACAGCCTTTGGCTTGGTGGCAGATCGCGTTTTGGAAACCTTGGCAGTGGGTTTCCTTGGTGGAACCTTCCGGGGCTTGCTCCGTAGGGCCTTCTTGGGAGGCTTTGCCACTGGTTTATCGGTGGAAGCTTTCTTGCCAACACGGCTCTTAGAAACGCGCTTCTTCGGAGGTTCAAGGGCGACCCGCGGACCCTTCTTGAAAGCCTTGACCTCCGAGTTGCGCTTCTTCGCGACACGCGTACCCTTGATCTTTGCGGCGACCTTGGACTTGGCTTCCGGCATCGAATCTTTCTTAACACTGGCACTCATATTTACGGACTTGTTCTTTACTTTTCGTGTGACTTTAGCGAATATAAAATACCAAAATATAAGTAGAAATATTTTTTATAAAAAACTAGTTTTATTATGTTTGTTCACTCCTATGAGAACCTATTCGGTTGAGGGTTTATTGTAAAATGAAGCTGTAGAGACGAGCTCCCCAACACCTCAAATCGAAAGACTGACAGTTCGGTGTCATGGACTACTTGTTTCACAAAAAGTACATTCTTCTTTCAAAAGTTATAGAATTTTGTTCAATAATCTTGGGAATGAAATGGGACAACGGGCAGGCAGGCAGATACACCATATGGTTCCTCTTGTACCATAAATATATATATATTATATGTGGTTTAGGGTTGTCATCAACCCTAATCGAAGAGGTCGGGGATGGATTCTGGATGCTGGATGCTGGATGCTGGATGGCCAGTCCACAACAAAAGTGACATTAAAGACACATCAGAATTCATCAAACAGGAAACTAATAGGAAAAGTTCTGACGCCAGCCGCTGCTGCTGTCTCGTGTGTTTTTTTTTTTGTAGAATATTTTGGGAACCGCTCCAGCTCCATCTCCAGCTCCATCTCCATCTCCATCTCCAGCTATGGCATCCAGATTCGCATTAAGGTTAAATAGTGAAAACAATTTCTGCCATCGTAGAGAGAGTTTCGCATAAAAATGATTTAAATGCAGTCGCCGTGTTGTATTATGGGCTTACGTCGGACTTCAAACTCCAAAGTCCAGAGTTCGTAGTTCGTAGTCCGTAGTCCGTAGTCCAGAGTCCATTTCTCTTTCCGATGGAGCTCTCGTTGAGTGACAAGTTCCTTGCTCGAGGCCATGTATCAACTTGATGGCTGCCCGGCGGCAAACAGTGGTGGCAACTTCGTTATGACCGTTAGCAGCTCTATTTACCGGACTCGACGATTCTCTGGATTCGTATCCACAGCTTCTATTGTGCACTTTTCAAAATTTTATTTGAAACAAAGTACTCTGTTTGTGAGTAATTCGGTCATTGAATGGACCGAATTCTGCAACTTGATTCAAATTGTCTCCAGTGTAGAGTCAGTGCTTTATCGTGGCGAAGAGTGCAGACTGCAGAGCACTCCATCTGCATACTTAATGCATTTTCATTTTATTTCATTGCTTCAGTTTTGACCAGACCCGAGGGTGAGTAGAAGTCCTGGTAGTCCTGCTCTTGGTCTTGGACTTGCTTCTTAGACTTGCTTGTATTTGTATCTCCAGCTGTATCTTTATCTATCCGCTATCCGCCATGCACCGGCACTATTTGCGCTATGGCTTGTCTTGGGTTTACTTACTTTCATTTGTTTACTTGTATTTCATTCGGTTAAGTGCTTGCTTGATTGTTTGGCCTTATCCTCGTTTACGTCCTGCCAGTAGCCAGTCGCCAGTCGCCAGTCGCCAGTTAACATTTCGGGGCAGCTTTTCAGTTTATTGCCAACTTTTAACTCGACTCTCGAAAACGGCAACTGGTTGCCGATCCGCTTTCACAGTCAGTTAGTTTTTTCCAGCAATTCCTACAAAAAGTGAACCAAAACGAGTTCCCGGTTTTCACTTCGCCTGTTAACAACATTGTTGAGGATTACGTCAGGATTTTGTCACCAATTGGACACCATCGAATCAATAAATATGTAGATATACTCGTACTCGGCTCGATTTGCATGTATTATCCGGAATGCGAGTGCATATATTTCAGGATCTGTTGCTTTTCTGTTGTTGTTATGCCAGCCTCTGCCGGACCAGGAGCAGGAGCTGGAGCAGAGCAGAGCCATTGACCATAAACATCCATCCTTTATGCATACATTATTTTAATGAATTATTGATTTCGTTCGATTCCCTGATATGGTCCAGACCTGGTCCTTTTGACTTTTACTTTGTTGAATAAAGAATGCCCTACACTAGGAGTACAATACATTCTGCAGCTTAAGTTCATCTGCTAGAGATTTGTAAATTATAATTGACTTAAAATGTGCAATAATCCAAGTCAATTAGCAAGGATTGCTGCAGTAATGATATCCTGCATCCTGCATCCCAGAAGGGCATCCTTGATCTATTGCCGAGTATCCCGTTTGGCACTGAACTAGTATATTAATATGTATATCGCACGCATTGATAACTAGCAACTGCTTTCACCACTTTCTTCCTGCCACCACCACCACCGCTTTCACCATTCGCTTTCATTTTCGACTCGCCCCAGCCCAGCACAGCCTTTTAAGAGGCAAGTCCTTTGTGTGGGAGAAACTTTTGTGTGGTTTTGTGGCCTAAAATAGCACTTTGTGTATGTGGGGCTCTATCTATCGGAAGGTTAATGGAAATAATGGTGTATCTATTCAATTATATCGAAGCCGTTACTTTGCCGCATCGGCTGCCATCTGCCAGCCTTTTGCTGCCTTCTCTCATCAAAGCAGGATCTACACATTTTCGGGGCACAAAACCCAAACCCAAAACCGAAACCCTGGCTCTTTCTGTCCCAGAGTGTGTCCTAATGGATGACAAAAGCGTTTTATGGATATTTTATGTTAGTGCATCATACTATTTATTATATTAAAAATCCATTAGTGATTTTTGAAACCGGCGGTCGCCGTCTGCCACATCTTTCATTTTCGTTTTCATTCTGATTGGCGCTTTCGGTTTTCAGTTCGTTTCGGTTAACATTTACATTTACATTTTGGCCCTTTTGGTCAAAGAGCCAAAGTGACGTCAATAAAACCGCCACCGCCCGACGCCATATTGTGGCCACTAATTGCATTTTGGTTAAGCCATCGATGTCCTGAACCCAGGCCCAGGAGCAGATGGAAATGTAGTCGAGCGAGCTACTACTCCCCAGCTCTCCCCAGCGTTATGTATCTTTCAGATAGCACTTCCTGCACTTGATTTATCTGACTAAAAAAAGCTTAAAAAAAAAATGTATATACAAAGCAGGCAACGTCAGCGGCAAAGTCGCGCCATTAATGCACAAACTGTCAGAGATAAGTCCTTGCAGAGCTAGGCGTGGCACTTTCTTAGCTGCTGCCATCTTTTTATGGTACTCGCCTCCGCTCATTTAACTGTGGCAGGGATTAAAGTTGCTTGCATAATTCCAAGCGCATAATGAAGCATCCTGGCTCATGGCTGGACCTGGGATAAAGGAGGAGCTATTGCAGCCAGGCGGCATCCCAAAGGATAAAGCTAAGAAGTCTGCTTAAAGCTCCATTTCTTTTGATAGTCGTATGACAAAATAAAAATAATATTAATTGCCAAGTTAATGTGATAAATTATGGGATTTGTATAATAAATTGATTTATAAAAGCAAAGAGTAGAATGTCCTTTTAACGCCTTTCTATTTGTATTTTGTATTTATTTATTCCACTCAAAGGGAATTCTATTTCGGAGCCATTACAATATTGTTGTGCCGTTGAGGCCATTATCCCAACAATACCGAACTGGGCACCGAACTGGGTGTTTGTCCCCTTAAAGTTGGCCTTTGTGCCCCTTTATCCTGCTCGTATTCAATCTTTTTAACGTGATAAAGTGCTTAATGCACTGAGACCGATACAGAGACACCAACCAGACCCCAGACCGGACCCAGTACGGGTATACAAATAGCCATTGAACTCAGTGACCCCCCGACCTCTTCGATTTCTTTCATTTTTGTAACCAAGGGGATGACTAAGTAAATTGGATTCGAACTGCCCTCGTTTCCGATTGTGAACGGACAAAGAAGATACTCGTCGAAAGGCAGCATTTTGCATGGGATGATCTTCTGTGAAAGTTGTGCTGCAAAAAATTTAAAAGCAGCTGAAACTGAAACTGAAACTGAAAACGAAAAAGTAGAAATAATGCTCTCGAAGCTCTAGAAATAACTTAATATTTTTGCGGAGCCGGAGCCGAATCCGAATCCGAATCCCTTCGAGATGTCGTTTCCCATTTATCCCGACAATGAGATACGAGCGTCCTATGCGTCCCATATGGGCTTCCAGGCTAATTGAGTCATATGTCAGAGGCCAGGTCGAGAGGGCCTAATGCGGAAAATGTGTAATGCAATTCGCATTGAGTGCCGACCGGGGAGCAATCTGCTTTTTGCTTCTTTGATTTTAAGTTCCCATTTGCCATAAAAAATAAATGCCGCCTCCCCCGCACTGTTTTTTGGCTTATTTTAGAGGCTCAAGAGGAGGTCCGGTCCTGATAGCGGGGGGAATGAGAATGAGAATGAGGTGTTTGAAGGTTTTTGAAGGTTTTTAATTGAAAACAAACAACGCTTAAGCCAACTTTGGATCCCCATTCTTTATTCAAGTCCCCCAGATACCACGGATTGTTTGCATGCGTGTCGCTGACGTTGATATTTGGGCGGAGGACTCGACTCTGGCTCGACTCTTAACCAGAGGCGTTGGGTCGAGGTCAAAGGAGAAGGGTTGTAGGTAGCCACCTAGATTAA
Organism: Drosophila vallismaia; assembly: GCA_035047325.1. Lineage (NCBI taxonomy): Eukaryota > Metazoa > Arthropoda > Insecta > Diptera > Drosophilidae > Drosophila > Drosophila vallismaia. The sequence continues at coordinate 3,128,024 of JAWNPU010000025.1, read as the reverse complement.
AGTTTGGACCGAGTATAAATAGCGATCTATTGAGTGTTTTGCGGGTAGCCTAAAGTTCCCATCGAAAGTGAAATGCGAACTGTGCACTCAGGCAGGGGCAGTAGGCAGTGGCTGGGACTGGGCTTCCAAGGGCTTCCGGAGCATAAAAGTGAAAAACAATTGAACCCTTGGGCAAAATTGGTTTTGACAATGTAAATAAATAAAACACAAGCATAAATATTTACTGCTGACGGCAGTTTCGTTAAGGGCTTAGGCTGCCAAGTGGCAGCAAGTGGCAGGAAGTGGCAGGAGTGGCAGGAGTGAAGCAGTCGGGCAGGGGCGACAGCAGAGATTACAGGGGCTCAGCAGAGCAAATTTTCGAATGAGTTCCTCGGAAGATGCCTCTGACCGTTGAAAGTACACAGACGAGGACGAGGACGGGGTCTGTTGTCAAAAGGATTTGCAGCTCATTTCATGCCAGAGTCCAGAGTCCCCAACACACAGACAACAGACAAAGAACCCTTTGGCCCTTTGGTCTAACCCCGAGTGCTAATATTTGATTGTGTTGTCGGGTCAATGGGTAACACAAATTTCAAACTCAACTAGGCAGATCCGGATGTTTTGCCAATGTTCCGGCAAAAGTAAACTGAGAAAAAAACTCTCTCTTGTATCCTGTCGAAGCGCTTAAAGAGCTAGAGAATCTTTTCATAATATTTGTTACGTTTTTGTTATCTCTTGTTTTTGGACGTAATCGAGAAAACATCAAGACAAGACACTCTTCAAAACTCAAAAGGACTTTTTCTAGTGAAAAGCAACGATTCCTCGACCTGCCTTCATGTGCTTTGCCTTGGCCTAGAGGTCCTGGTAGATGAACTCCTGCATTAAGCCAATCCTGCAATTAAGGCCTCAATTTGTATGTAATTAATGTTCGACAGACAGGACCCATTGATATCAATGAGCTTTGACAATCACCTCTGCGAATTGGTTTCCACCAGAGGTGTTGAAAAGTCCAGCTCCAAGTGCAAGGACTTTGCTTATTTTATTTTTAAGCTGGGACTTCAATTACAAAAAAACATGCTACTTGTGCATTTAATTAGTTTTTGCTCCAACTTCTTCGAGAAGGAGGAGACTTTATTTATTGAAAAAGAACACATTCAGTTCTCAGTCCATTTGATGGCCATTCCAATAAAATATCCAACTGCCTCTGACAAAGGACATCTTGCTCAGGATGGGATATCCTGGAGCTGCATTAATTTTACATTACTATTATAGCAGAGAGGGTGTCGGTCGGTGGGTGGGAGGAATGCCACTTGGCCATAATAATTTTCCGCGTAATTTATTTGAGCGCCATAATGTCATATTTCACACTGGGACAAGGACAAGGACGAGCCAGGATAAGCGAAGGCAGGCGGGGCGGGACTCACTTCCTCTGAATTATTTAAGCGCACACATGTGCTCGAAGGGTGGGTGGGTGTGAGCGTAGAATGGCGGGGTGGTTGGCCCGGTGGAGCCCGTTAAAATAGGCGGAAGACGATTATCAGACAGTTTGCACACAAAGTTAGGGATCCTGAATCCCGAGTTCTGAATCCCGAGTCCTGAATCCTGAGTCCTGAATCCCGAGTCCTGAATCCCGAGTCCTGAATCCCTAGTCCTGAATCCCTAGTCCCGAATCCCTAGTCCCGAATCCCACCCAAAAGCGGTTCACATTTATTGCCAAAATTAAATGACAATGTAGTTGAAAAGAAGGAGGCGCTGTGGGTGGATGGGCTGTGGGTGGATGGGCTGTGGGCGGTAGGCGGTGGGCTGTGGGGTAGTCAAGTTTGTTGTAACCGGAGATAGATGCGGATGATTTTTGCGGAAACGGAAGAAGGAGTACGGTGTGAGGTAGATAACTTCACGGGGTCATACATGTGTGAGGCGTTTCTGGAAGTGTCCTGGGAGTGTTCGGAGCCTGGCGCCTGAAGCCAGGGGGAGCCCCACAAATTTTTCATCGAGTTTCGTACAATTTTTGTGAGCTTGATGCTCGCCCTGCGCGCTATCAGTCCAAGTGTAAAGGAATTTTAAGGCTTCCTGGCAGATTGTTTGGTTTAACTGTGGCGCGGAATGCCACCATCCCTGCTCGTTGGGGCGCGGTGGTTTCCATGAAGCAGGTGGTGCAGGACTAAAGTCATGTGGTCCTGCTGCCTGGGTTCTCGGTTCTGGGTTCTGGGCCAAAGTGCGCGCCGCTTTTGTTAAACTTTTGCGTAAGATTGCGCAGTAAATTGTCGAAAATTAATTTTCATTTTGAAAAGCTGCAAATTGCAAGGAGAGCTCTACGAAAGCACGAACGAGATATGGCGTTGGTTTCCAGGATTCGAGGGGGATATCGGGGTTAGGGTTACCCCCAGCTTTCGCTCGGGCGGTAAACTCAAGGAGGTTTGTCAATTAATTTCTTGAATGGTTTGCCTAATTGAAATTTTATGGCTTTTGTGTTTCCTTGTCTGCGCGAGTCCTTCTCTGGGCCTGGGTGTAAGGGCTGGTAGAGGGCGTGGCGCTCCTTCGACAACATTTCATTAAGCTCGCAGACGCGGGACGCGGGACGCGGGAGTGTGTGTTTGTGTGTTTCTTTACATGTGTGCGTTGAAGGGTCAATAAAATTGCAAGTTTGCCAAAAAATCAAAAATCAAAATCACAAACTTAAGCAGCAGTAAAAATACAAGTTTCATTACAAAATATAATCATTTTAAACGCTTTGAGCTTCATTTTATATCTAAAATATTTTAAAATAAGCAATAGAAACAAAGTTTGTAATTATTCTATATTTTTGGAAGGGGTTCCGTCTACCGGATGGAGAAAAAATCTAAAAAATAATTTGCTACCAGATTTTGATGCAGATTTGTAGAAAATCGATCCATCAATCCTTAAAGGTATTCCTCTTGAAAATCGGATGAATATTGACCAAGATATAGCCTTCGCCTTTGGCATTATAGTCCCTTTTATGGTTTTTTTCCTTCTACCCAGAAAAATTTGAAAAAAAATCGAAAAAATATTTTGTGCCAGGATATTGATGCAGATTTATAGGGAATTGATCCTAGATTCCAAATCTATACTTTGTCCAAGAATCGGATGAAAACTGCCAAAGATATGGCCTTCGAAAGGGGCGAAAAGTGATTTTTCGGGATTTTCACATTTTTCAAGGGGATCCATCAGAAAAATTTGAAAAAAATCGAAAAAATATTTTGTTTCGAGATTTTGATAGAGAATGATAGGAAATTCATCTACGAGTCGTTTGAGGTATTCCGCTTGGAAATCGGATAAATATTGGCCGAGAGAGAGGCATTGTTTTGGGCCATTAAGTCGCTTTTATGGATTTTTATATTTTAAAAATCATTTCAAATCAAAATATTATTTTTTTCTAAAGTTTTTGATGCAGATTGATAGAGTATCGATGATAATCGTTAATAATCAGATCAATATTCGTACTTACTTGAAAACTAGTTATCTTCCTCTTTCTTCAATGTTCAAATGTGGTGAAGCTTCACGCTTTAATTTAATTCAATTTTGTAAATTGTGCCATAATTCTAGGAAGTATGAGTTTTTTTAATTTATTCATACATAAATAAGTTACTTTTCAATTGCAAATATTGCTCACCTACATTTTTTATTCAATTATTTGATTGAAGAGCTTTTTTGGCCGATCTCCAGAAAAAGAAAAGACAAAGCAGCTGTTCTTGTTTTCTCTTTCGACTTCTAAACCTTTCAAAGATAACGGATTCCAAGAATTCCAAGACTTTCAAATGCAATTTGTTTTTGTCTTTTCGGTGCGTATATTCCTCATTTGGCATTATTGCTGTAATCCCGCAAGACTTGCAAGCCAGCTTAAGAACCGTTACTCGAAAAATAAGTCGTACTCACATGAAAGCTGGTTATCTCCCTCTGCCATCAACGTTCAGATGGGGTGCTCCACACAAATACTTATACAAAAGCACGCCAACTGCAGCTTCTCGCTTTAATCCCATTCCGTTCGTGCAAATTCTGCAATTAATCCAGGTTTAAATGCTGGAAAACAAGCAATACTACTTACTTTGATTATTTATCCACTGGCTTTTAATGCGAAGCCAATCTTTAAGAAACACTGAATATATTTGAATTGATTTACGACGTACTTGGCAAGAGCGCTGGAAGAAAACACATGCCGGGGAAAACTTTTCAAACGAATGGATGATCAGAAAAACGGTGATACTTCCAAGCTTAGCGATGGCACTTCCAGTATGGCGCGGCTTCAGAATTTGGCGACCTCTAGAAAGCTGGCTGCAAGAATGCAATCGTAATCGATTATTACACAAAAAGCTCGTTAACTATTTTAAATTCTTGATAACTTTTTTGATAGAAAAATACTTTAAACGAAAGCATATTGCATCTTCTAAACGACTGACTGACTGCACTTCTAATTAAGCAAACAGGCGACAAATGAAATTACAAATAAACATTAACGGACAGTCTGTCCACACAACAAATATACACTCGAATGGCTGGCTATCCTCGCAATAATCATATCGGAAATCCCAGTTTATGTGTAATTCAATTAGAGTTCATTAAAATGATTACATAATAAATAATTACCAATGACTGAATACAATCCCCTTGCCGCTTCCACAGCTTCCACAGCTCCCGCAACAGCGCGACTTTTGAGCCAAATTAGTTTTTGTTTCTGGTCAAACATATCGTATTTACATACGTATTTTAAATGCTCGTTTACTGCCACGAATGATGCGCATTTAATGCAAATTTCAATAAAATTATGAATTAAATGTGTCTGGTAATAGGAGCTTATGCTTTTGGACAGCAGTTCAAAGTATTAGGAATATATTTTTACCATCTTTTTTGCCTCTTTGCCGCAAAAAGGAGCAAGAATGACAGTTTTTGTTTTACAAATCACTGAGCTAGAAAGTTGGAATTAAATAAATCAATCGGTTATTTAATAATGATTGGAAATTTTCCGGAATATATCCAGAGACGTGAATTAGTCGACGACAGTCTAAGCCCTGAATTGATGAGCCTTTGTGGCCTGTTCAGGACAAAAATTAAAACAGTTAAGTGCTTATGCATATCCTGGCTTAGTCTATGAAAGGATGAAACAGGAGGGTATGGGCGGCAGGTAAGTCCTTGGCTGTCTTTGAGAGGTTGCAGTCACAAAAGGGATGCACATTTTCAGCTTTAGAATTTCCCTAAATATTTAAACAATGTGGAAATACAAAAAATGTGCAATGAAAACTTTTTAAAAGTAAAATTTGTAAGCCATTTCATTCGGTTGTATTATAAAAAGTCCTTTTCGTTGTTGCCAACCCTGATGAGAGAGTAAAAGCTGTCGGGATTAGGCCACAGCCACAGCAACAGGCGTTCGCTATTCCCCTTTTAGCCACATCTCTACCAGCCTGGCCCTGGCCACGCCCCCTATGATAGCCCAACCGCCTCATTTTGGAGGCCCATACTTAAAGGTGACACAGCGGCCCTAGCGAGTCACGTTTGTTCGCGTTTTGTTAATTACAATTATGATAATGAATCTTACAAAAGGCTAATTAGTATGGTAAAAATGTTGCCAGCCACAAGGACTCTCGCTGAATGTGTGTGTGTGTGCTGGCTGTGTGTGTGTGTGTGTGTGTGGGGGGGGGGGCTGTGCAGGATCTGCACTCAACACTGGCCATGCTTCAATGGGGTATAAGCCAGGATAAAGGCCTGCAGCGAGGTAAGGCCATAGAAAACCTACGCGTCTCTTTAAACAGGATGTTTCCAAAAAGCCTTTAGTTCCAATTCAGAGTTCCAATTTTAGAGTATTGCTTTCAAAGGACTATTTGTCGTAATTATTCGAAGGAAAAATCATTAATTAGAAGAATAAAATCAAAACAATGGTTATTTGAAACACTTTCTATTGGCCAAAATCGCCTCATTATAGACGGTCGCTAATAAAGCTTTATTTAAATCAAAATCAAGACCACGATGTATTGACATTTTGGTTACACCACAGAGCCATCATCAGTCTCCAAAGCCACACCCCTGGGCAAAACCCTCCGGGTAATTTCACACACATAAGCCTATATATATCAATGGTTTTACAATTACAAAAATATTAAGTGACAATGGCAGTAGCATCAGCTTTTCATTTAATTATGAAATTTACAAAATCGACACACACATTGCCACCAATTTTCAAAATATATACAAATAAATCTATATATGAAGTGAGTATTAGTTGGATCCAATTGTTGCGGTTTGTTTGCTGTAATTGAAATTAATTTCAAACAATTACAAATTGATTTAAGTCGAATCGGAGGGACTGAGAGGCCTTTCAGGTAGATTAAAAACAAAGAGACTGGCTTGATTATAGACATGTAGAGATCCTTTGAAAACGGCGAATGCCTTTACCTATCCAAGCTATCAAATAGAAGGAAACCAGATCATTACCCTGAAAGCTAAACGACTATGAACATCAACTCAGAAAGTGATGCCTTTCAAATTACAATACCCCTTTCCAGAGTTGAAAAAGGACTAAACCCAGAGCCCCTCCCCCGCCAATCCGTAGTCACATCCGTATCCGTTGACTTTTTAATCGAAGTCGAAGCCAACGCCGGAAGTCAACGAATCCTGCAGTCGACACATGAATTAGCCTGACAATGGGCTTTGTCCTGGTCGGAGAGTGGGGCGACAAGGAGCAAGGATTTGGAGAAGGAAATCGCAGCCAACTCAGTTCAGGATTTGTGCAAAATTTGCTCCTTCCTTTCTTACCGATAAAAAAAAATCAAATGAAATAAGACGAAAAAGTTGAAGATTTTTATTTCGATTTCGATTTGCTTGCAGTTCCCCGGCTCCTTGAGGCCACAAATTGCTGCCGAATTTGCATATGGCTGGTGGTATTAAAAAATATATGGGAGGGTAAATAAAGAGGGCGTGGCATGCCTGTGTGCGACATGCACTCAAATGAAATCGATAAACAGTTTGGCATTTAATAAAATCACCATCAAGCCCCAGCGCCCCATCCCGCACATTATCGATGCACAAAAGTTTCAACACTGCCGATTCCGATGACGATACCGATCCGATGCCGATGCCGATGCCGATGCCGATGCCAATGCCGCATTTAATTTCCTTGGCTTGTAGTTGTTGTATTAATTAATTGTCTGAAGTCCTTGCCACAGGACTCAAATGGTTTGTTTAATGAAGCCTTGACAGCTTCTCATCGTCCTTAAGCCACTCGCTTTCTACCTGTGCTTTGGCCCAAAATCAGCTTTCAACTCAACAGTTTAAAGTTTAAGCGGAAATGAATACCTTCCGGACTGTACTTTTGAAACGGATAAAAGCAAAATTATACAATATTTGGCTAGGAAGCGATTAATACTTTCAAGATCATCCGCGATTTCATATTTTCATTTCGGTTTTAATACTTTTACTTATTTGGGAACTTAAAAAGCGTATTGGTTCCAATTGGGTTTTCATTTCAGCAAGAGTTTTTTTTTTTGGTCTTTACATACACTGCTTAAAGCAGTGTTACAAATTGCTATATTTTATTAAATAAAGTAATACAGGGTTGTATTTTAGTGTATCAACCTGGCCAACTTAACCGGCAATCCCAATCCCAATCCCAATCCCAGCTGTCTGGCCTGCAGACCTTTGGCTAACTCGCATTAAATTCAGACGAATTTCAACATTTAGCATATTAAGCGGGGCAGCACGGCTTTTGTTGCCGTTACAGGACTCCTCCTCGGACCAAAAACCCGTACGGAGAAGGGGCGGAAAGGGGCAGGTCGTCTCGCTGCCGTGCACTCCCGGATACCCACACAGACTCAGACATGTGAGTGGACAAGCGGATGTTGTGCGATGCTGTTTATGCCGTTTACATTTTCCGCCGTAATGAATTCAACGTAACTGTAACAGCAGAAGCCAGAGTTGAAGCCAGAGTGGGAGCCGGAGTAGGAGCCGGAGTAGAAGCCGGAGTCCAGGGTTGGCAGCACACTGTGAAATTTCCAACTTCCGCTTTTTGCAAAGTTGACAACTTGGCCGTCCAGTGACTGTCCGGGCTCGACCAGCATCATATGCGTCCTGCCAACGTGTCCTTAAAGTTGGCTTAGCGTCCTGACCCATTAGTGTTCGCTTAGGCTTAAGGCTTTCCGTATTTCTGCCACTAATTTGGCCAAAACTTATGCCAACAGTTTACGGATCAATTTCCATAAATTTTTAATTAAAAAAATTAAAAAAAAAACCATAACAAAATGTAATTGTGATCAAAAGATAAACCACTTTTTGCCGTGACTTTAGACAAATAAATTTCCTTTTCATTCGCAATGAAAATGTTAACTTTTTTACGGCCAGGACAATGGAAAAGTATTTCCCGGTAAGACAATTTAAAGGTGAATTGCCAGGACAGTTTTGGTCCTGTTTGCATGATAAAGTGCCGACGCAGTGGAAGGCAGAAAGGGGGAAAAGTAAAGGAAAAAATAAGGACAAATAAAGGCGGGGAGAAAGGCGAGAAAGTGGAGACCTGCGTCTGCAACTTGTCCAGAGACCTTTCTCCCTTACCCGGATCTTGGCCATAATTCCCGTGCATTGTGCAAGCGACGCGTCCACATCCGCCAAAGTGGCAACAGAAACAACAATGGTCAAAAGTAATATCTGGCAACAATAAAAAAATATTCGCAACAACAATAAGGCCAATAAGGCCAATAAGGGCAGAAAATGCAGACAGTAATGCAGGGGTTTGTGGTCCAGACCGTATGAATACCCGGTACTGAGAGCCTTTCTTTGTAATTAAACATTTTGTGGCCTATTTTTTGAGGGTGAAGGAGAGACTTTATGGAGGTCCTCGCTTTGGTGATAGGATATAACCTTTGAAATCTACCGGGTATCGGGTAGGAATACGGAAAATAAACGTAAAAACCAATCAAAATATTTAAAATTTATATTTTTTCTTATATAAAGTATATTTTATTTCGTATATTTCAAGCTCACCAATAATTTTCCCTTGTTTTAAGTGATTTTATTTAAATTCTCACCCATTTTTGTTTATTGTGTAGCTGAGCAAAGTAAAAATTGCGGCAATAACAACACAATTGCTGGCAGGAAAGGAAAAATATTAAAATAAATTTGAATAAAAATGTCTGCAAAGATTAAATCACCATTGCCATGAGCCGACAGTCGCCGCCGTCTGCAATTCGCAGACGTTTCCCATTGCCCAGGGAAGCCCAGAATCACCCACAGCCACCCATGACCCAGCTCTTGGTCTTTTGGTCCTTTTGGCTTATTGTTGGCAACAACAACTCCCTCTTTCGCTGGACCGCCACTTTCTGGACACTTTCTGTTCCCTGGCAGGGCAAAAATAATACGTATCCGTTACGGATTTCGCGTTTCCCAGCCACTGGGGCAACCAAGCCCCTAACCTCCTCCTTTTGGCCGCATTGTGCATCGTCTTAATTTGTTTATTTGTTGCCCTTTGCCCTTTGCCCTTTGCCCTCTGCCCTCTGCCCTCTGCCCTCTGCCCTTTTGCCGTTTCACCTTTAAACAATTCCATTTACATGCGGCGACAAATTTCTGTTTTTATTACTTTTATTGTCAACTTACCTCGGACTCGGACTCGGACTCGACTCCGGGCCTTTCGGGGTCACCAGCTCACGATTTTTCCCCAGAGTCCTGCGAAAAATAACGAAAAAAAAACAGAAACCAGGAACTGACACTGCCGTTGGGCATTTGATGCGACCGCAGTTGGGCAATAACAATAAATAAGTTAATTTAAATACAATAAACACAATCGAAGCTTTCAGGTGCAGGTTAAGACGCCAGGAGGCTGTGGTGGCTTTGGAGCCTCCAGCTCCAATTAAAATCTGTTTTTTTGGCCACTTTTTTATATTTACATCTTAAGTTCCACTTTTGAATAATTTGGATTTGTTTTCTTTGCAAAGTGGTCCTTGGAAACGAACTGTCACTTTGAAAATCAATCCCGTTGACGCTCTGGCTTTTAGGTTCAGTTTTAATCCAGTTCACTTTGAAATAACCAAACAAACCTCAGACTAGCATTGCAATTGGCGATTATGGGGATTCAAGTTGCTTTCAAGCGGAAATCCAAAGAAGGACTCACTAGCCCCAAGCTTCCACAAAAGAAATTAAAGCCTGAAAGCTCACAAGTTCCCAGGAAGGAACTCTCTCCCTCGAAAGTAGCACTCGAAGGAATCAAAAAGGCCGAATAGGCGTTTGCTAAGGTCTGTCCAAAGGTCCTTCCAAGCCAAGCTCCCATCCAAGGCAAGTTGGTGCTGTGACCTTAGCTTTCAATTCAATTAATCCTAATTAATCGATTCTTTTATAGCAACTACATAATGGAACAAAAAACTTAGATGGGGAGAACGATGGATAATCATCCGAAATGGAGAAAAACAATAAAAAAAGCCGTTTGGAATAACCAACCAAAAGTTCCAACCAAAAATGTTCTTTCTGCTTCTCAAAAATAAGAAAAATCAAATAATAAAAATGTTAACCATCTTGGTAGTTAGAAAAAATATTGTATTTCTACGTAATAAAAACCCTTGGCCAAAGCCAAATGTAATACAAACAGAGCCTTTCACGCGGAAAAATCACTTGGCTGTGTCTGGGAAAAACTTTGGCGGAGCGGAAAAACTGTGAGCGGGCGGAATCTCTTCAGGCGGAATCCAATTGCTTTTCTTGGTTTATTCAATTAGATTCTGGGAGGCCAATCTAAATCGGTTTTCAGTTGGGACTTAAAGCTTTTGATCTAGTCCCGAGATCCCGAGATCCCGAGATCCCTCGATCGCCCCGTTGTCGAACTCGGATAAATAAAGCATGAATTCTGTTTGAAAAAAACGAGCTCCAAGGAGTGGGAGTCATAAAAATTCATTCGCCTAATGGCTCGTCATTGCAGCAGCAGCAGACTTGGGGCAGGGTCGTGGGACAAAGGGGGTTACAAAAAAAATAGAGAAAATAGAAGGATAGGGACTGGATCCACCCGATTCTGTTTGCACTTCTATTGGCAACATGTGGCGCTTTTATTAAAAATTCATTTGCTCATCATGCCCACACACAGGGCCCTGGAAAAGCCGGAAAAGCCGGAAAAGTGAGGAAGAAAGAGGTGGAGATACTGCACTGATGTCTGACGGCGATGATGCCGGTGATGTCGGTTCATCTTGGCGGCTTTCAGTTTTCCTCCCGACCCTTCAGACCCTTCAGACCCGGCTCTCACTCTGCTTTCCTGACCTTCAACAGCTGCCACATTTTCCTGCGCTTTCTTTTCAGTGCAACACCGCCAGCCCCTCACCTCTGGCCCCCTTTTGGCTGGAGACCTTTTGGCCAAAGTATTTTGACCCGCATCCATTGGCAGAAAGAGAAATAGAAAATCCCTGCTGGATGCCTGAAAAAGCACACGACTTTAAAGGCAAATCAGAGCATCAGAGCAGGCCTGTGTTAAACCTTCGCTTGGATTCCATTCAAAATTCTCACAAACGTAATCCAGCTCTGTCTGTAACGTTAAGAAGTATATATTTTCTGTATTTGCTGAGCTCTGAAATTGTGAAAACTATCTCAAAATGTTGAACGGAGTCCCCGAAATGATAAACGGTCCTTTAACCACTGGCTTTAATTTTGACAACTGCCAACGGTAAGATATTCTTCACAGCCTTAGCTGCAAGAAAATCGATCAGATAACACCGAGAAGGAATAATAAAATCTTCTCTCTGCTAATCCTCGGCAATATATCTTCCAGCAACAAAATTTTTGCCGAGAAGGGAATCAACATGCCCAACTTCTTCGGTACAGGTACCACTGTAGTGGGCGTTCAGTATCGCGGAGGCGTGATAATTGGCACAGATTCCAGGGCCACCTCTAACCACATTATACCGATGAAAAGCAGTCGCAAGATCTACAAGGTGCAGGACAATATTTAGTAAGTATTGATAGAATCGTGAATCGTACTCGTACCCGGTACTCGCGTTTGTTGGTCGTCGTTGTCGGTGTCTGAAAAGTTATTAGTTATTCAAAATTGACTTGCCGTGTTCGGTATTCATACCCGATACTCGGGAGCAGCTGCTCCATCTCTGTCGGTACATCGCGTTCATTGGTACAAAATGTTAGTAAAGTTTATGCAAAATTTATATCTCGTTTTGATCGGAGAACTGGGTATCAGACTACCCATTATTGAATTCTTTCGACAGTCCAACTAAAACTCCAAAATCCGTTTTCTTCCCAACCAATTCAAGTGCCGGAGGAGCCGGAGTGGCTCGTGACATTCGGGCCGTGATCGATCTGGCCCATTCGCAGCTCGAACTTCATCGCATGAACACAGGATTTCGAACGGTGCCCGTTCGGTGCGCCAATCAGTTTGTGAAGCAGCTCCTCTACCGCTACGGAGGCGCCCTCGGGGCCAATCTTATCATCGGCGGAATTGACCGGACCGGATCGTATCTATTCTGCACTCGATTCGATGGCACCACCGACTTCGTGCCATACACGGCCATCGGTTCCGGAGGATATGCCGCCATGGCCATGCTGGAGGCCCATTGGGACGACGGCATGAACGAGAGGGACGCCCGGAATCTCGTAGTAGACTCCGTAGCCGCAGGAATAGCAAATGATCTGAGTTCTGGCAGCGAGGCCCAAATCTGCGTTATCCGCGACGATTTTTCGGTGAAAATTGACATTGAGTTTCTCAGCGAGGAGAGTGCCGATCGCTGCCTTTCGATGACCATAAAGCCGGGCGCGACCTGCATCCTGTCCAAGACCGTACGCAAAGTTGACGTCTACTCCAATATTGTGTACACGCCGCCCAGGAAATGCGAGAGGAGGCCCACATCGCCTCCACCACGACGTGGACGAGGTGGGGGACAAGGTGCGGGGCGTGGTGGGGGGCGAGGTGGAGGGCGAGGTGGAGGACGAGGTGGGGGACCAGGTGGCTGCACTGGACGCGGAAAAACTGGACCAGGGCAACCAAGGGCAGGAGCAAGTCCAGAGCCGAGAAATCCCCAGGCACAGCGTGGGAGGGCTCCTGCATCTAGGCCTGTTCCAGTCCCACGAACACGTCCTGCTGCAGGCCCTTGGCCTGCCACGAAGAAACGAGAGCCCAGTAAGAGTCCTCAACGCAAGCGTCAAAGCAGAAGCCCCACTCGCAGAAGCCAAAACCCGTATACCTTGCCAAGATTTGGTGGATATCGCAGTCCTGTTCGTAGACCCAATCCTGATCGTAGCCGCAGTCCTCAGCGTAGACGCCATCCTGATCGTAGCCGCAGTCCTCAGCGTAGACGCAATCCCGATCATAGACGCAGTCCTGATCGTCGACGCAAACCTAAGCGTAGCCGCAGTCTCGATGCTCAAAACAGTCCTAATCGTAGTCCGGAGCATAGACGCAATCCGGATCGAAGACGCACTCCTGATCATAGACGCAGTCCTGATCGTAGACGCAGTCCTGATCGGAGACACAATCCTAGGCGTAGACGCAGTTCCGATCCTAGACGCAGTCCTGATCGTAGACGCAAGCCTGAACGTAGCCGCAGTCTTGATGCTCAACGCAGTCCTAATCGTAGCCCTGAGCATAGACGAAATGCTGATCGCAGACGCACTCCGGATCCTAGACGCAGTCCTGAACGTAGACGCAATCCTAAGCGTAGCCGCAGTCTCGATAGTCAACGCAGTCCTAATCGTAGTCCGGAGAACAGACGCAATCCTTATCGTAGACGTAATCCTGAGCGTAGACGCAGTCCCGATCCTAGACGCAGTCCTGAACGTAGACGCAATCCTAAGCGTAGCCGCAGTCTCGATGCTCAACGCAGTCATTATCGCAGACGCAGTCCTGTTCGTAGACGCAGTCCTGATCGCAGACGTACTCCTGAGCGTAGACGCAATCCTCAGCGTAGACCCAGTCCTTTTCGTTATCCTGAACCCCGTTATCGTGGTGCTTGGGGTCAGAGAAGACGTCCTGGACAAAGAAAGGATGAGGAAGTTGGACAAGAAGTTCAGGAAGACAATTATGAGATCGAACCTGGATGGCCTAGGGTGCCTGAGGAGAATTTCTTCGATATCGGAGAAGGGCAATGCCAAGAAATATCGGAAGATTCTGAGGGAAGCCGCCAGGAGGAGCAACATGAAGAGGTAGGAGACTGGACCTTGGCAGGCGAAAAAACTCCTGACGAAAGATCTGAAGACTCGCGTGAAGAAAGTGGAGGAGATGAGAACCTGGAAAACTTAGAAGGTCCTGAAGGACGCAGCGAAAGGTCCGAGGAGGAAGGCTCAGAAGAAGACTCACGTGAAGACTCGCGTGAAGAAAGTGGGGGAGATGAAAGCATGGAAAACTTGGAAGGTCCTGAGGAACGCAGCGAAAGGTCCGAGGAAGAAGGCTCAGAAGAAGACTCACGTGAAGACTCGCTTGAAGAAAGTGGGGGAGATGAAAACATGGAAAACTTGGAAGGTCCTGAGGAACGCAGCGAAAGGTCCGAGGAAGAAGGCTCAGAGGAACTCTCACGTGAAGACTCGCTTGAAGAAAGTGGGGGAGATGAAAACTTTGAAAACTTAGAAGGTCCTGAAGGACGCAGCGAAAGGTCCGAGGAAGAAGTCTCAGAAGAAGACTCACGTGAAGACTCGCGTGAAGAAAGTGAGGGAGATGAGAACCTGGAAAACTTGGAAGGCCCTGAGGAGCGCAGCGAAAGTTCCGAGGAAGAAGGCTCAGAAGAAGACTCACGTGAAGACTCGCTTGAAGAAAGTGGGGGAGATGAAAACTTGGAGAACTTGGAAGGTCCTGAAGGACGCAGCGAAAGGTCCGAGGAAGAAGGCTCAGAAGAAGACTCACGTGAAGACTCGCTTGAAGAAAGTGGGGGAGATGAAAACTTGGAGAACTTGGAAGGTCCTGAGGAACGCAGCGAAAGATCCGAGGAAGAAGGCAGAGAAGAACACGAAGTTATCGATGAAGGAATCGAAAGACAAGATGGCCGTGAAGTATTACGCCAAATATCCGAGAATATGGAGGGTTTAGACAGAGGCCAGTGGCGTCATAGATGCCAAGAAAGGCGCGATCAGAGACACGATAGACGGGAAGATCGCTATCGCCCGGCACGTAATGCTGGATCGGGCCAGGGTGGCGGAGGACGCCATTGCGGCGGTGATGGACAAGATCCGGGTCGTGGCGGCGGAGGCGGAGGAGGAGACGGAGACGGAAGGGGAGACGGCTCTGGAAAGCGCGACAGGGACAAGGACGAAAAGGACAAAGAAGAAAAAGAGAAGAAAGAAAAGGAGAAGAAAGAAAAGGAGAAGAAAGAAAAGGAGAAGAAAGAAAAGGAGAAGAGAGAAAAAGAGGAGAAAGAAAAGGAGGAGAAAGAAAAGGAGAAGCAAGAAAAGGAGAAGAGAGAAAAGGAGAAGAAAGAAAAGGAGAAGAAAGAAAAGGAGAAGAAAGAGAAGGAGGAGAAAGAAAAGGAGAAGAAAGAAAAGGAGAAGAAAGAAAAGGAGGAGAAAGAAAAGGAGAAGAAAGAAAAGGAGAAGAAAGAAAAGGACAATAAAGAAAAGGACAATAAAGAAAAGGACAATAAAGAAACGGACAACAAAGAAAAGGACAATAAAGAAAAGGAGGAGAACGAAAAGGAGAAGAAAGAAGAGGAGGAAAGGGCCAAGAAAGAAAATGAGGAGAAGGCCAAGAAAGAAAAGGATAAGGCCAAAATTCCTTCGGCAGCCCGCTCCAGGAAAAGAAGGCGCGATGGCGGCGATGGTGGCGGCGATGGTGGCGACGAGGACTCTCCTCCCAGCAAGAAGCGTCGCACTTAGATTCCTTCCTTCACCCCGGGCCCCCTTGTTTATATATTTTTCATTATTTTATAAATAATTTCATTTAGTTTTGGAATAGATTTCAAATTGTAGCATTTTTGGATAGATCATCTTCAAAATTCTTGCATCATACGTTCGGTAGAAAAAAGACAACCAAAAACAAGAAGAGACGAGGTCCCTCCGCCAACAAGAACCGAACCTGGACTTCTTCCTCCATCCCGGGTGGCCCAGCCCTTGCTAATATATTTTGTAAATGATCCTTATTTTTGGTATTGCGCTAATAAATTGTACCATCTTCGGATCAAAATCAAAATGCAAGTATTTTCCAGGGACATGAAATAGTTTGCCAAAAAAGACACACATCTACCATAAATGCTTCTTGGCCAAGTATTTGAAGTCAATTTTGGGCGCTTACCAGTTACCAGTTACCAAGAGTGCCAGTGGCATTGTTTTTATTGTTGGCCCATGTCCTTATTCACTTCAAACAAAATGCTAAATGAAGTGGAAGCAAGGAATTTCACACAATGCACACCGGGCCAGGCCCCCTGGCCTACACATATGACTCGGACTGTTTTGGCGGTTTGATGGGCGGGCTGGGAGGCGTACTGGGAGGCGTACTGGGAGGGGTACTCGGCCTCCCCAACAAATAAACACAAAATAAAACGAACCAAAAAACCAGAAAACGTAACGAAAATAAACGAAAAATCTCTACACAGGGGGGTTTTGGGGGTCGATGGGTTTGTATAGGTTTGGTAGGAATTAGGTCTGAGAGGGGGTGGTTGGAGGGCTAGGGTTTTGGTTCAGGGATTGGGCTTTGGGGCTTGGGGCTTGGGGTTTCGGGAGGCGATGTTACTGAGCGATGTGAGCATTTCGGTAAGAATTCGGGTTTTAACTCGAAAATCACATCAGAACACAGCATGCCGGCTGTCCTTTTCAGTAAGTTTGCCTGCCCATTGTCATCCAACTCCAGAGCCCATACACCTGCCACGCCTCCCTCACACTGTCTAGCCCATCCCCCACCCCCTTGACACCTCAGGTCAGGTATAACCCCCTTCTGCCACTTGGCGAGGCATCAAAAAGTACTTCATTATTGCGCTCGATTGTGCACGTGTCCATACACTGAACAAAATCGGTGCTTATGGTGCTTATGGCTTGGAAAGCAAGTGGTTAGAGGACAGAGGGTGTTATTCTTAATCCCCAAAAACCTGTCCGACAATCCGAAATATTTAATTTTAAAGTAAAGCATATGATTTTCTTTGTCCAAGTCTGTTTTTCAATGAAGCCTGCTAAAAACTGAACTGGGAACTGGGCACTAGGACACTCCGGCCACAGGACAACAGCATTTCATTTGTTGTCCTTCACATTCTCTTTTCACACTTGGCACGTAAACAAAGGGAATGACCCTCAGTCCTTGGCCCACGACTGGGAGATGGGCGATGGGCGATGGGAGATGAGCCAGTGGACTCGTGGCGCTACCTTTTGCATTGCAATGTGTCAGCCAGGTCCTGGAGCACCCAGCCCCTCACCCTCACTCTCCTATGGTGGACCACAACTTTAGCTGTCTGTCAAATATGCTGGAGAAATATTTCAAATTGTGGCTGCTAAAAATTGAACAAACCCTCCTGTTTGTTGTCCATTGGGGGTGCCACTCTCTCGCTCGAAACTACACCCCAGACCTGAACTCGAACCCCGAAACTCAACCCCCCCAACATAGACTTTCAAATTCTCCATGTCTCTGGCTTTTTTTTGTAGGGGATTGTAGTATTCATTTCATTTATTTATTTGGTATTCAAAGCCCAGGTCGCGCCACCTCGTCTCTAACCTCTGACCTCTAACCTGCAACCTCTCAGGTTCCGAGCTCTCACCAGGTAGCATCAAGAATTTCATTATTTTCCAGGTGTGTCTGTGTAATTTTAAAGTAGGACATGAATCCTGCTTAAATAATTCATTATTCTTTCTTTATTTTTAGTTCTTTTAATTTGGACCAAATGTTCCTCATAAAAAACCGCACTATCTTTAAAGTCTCGAAATGCCAAAAGAAATGAATCTCCTTTTTTTATTATGAAATATGTTGTAAAGGGATCCTTTTTAAATTAATTCCAACTGGCTTGGCATATGTGCTTTGGCAAAATTTTACGTTTTTTAATTAGAAAATTATACAATATGTGTAGCGAAATCCTTAAGCCGAAAAAGGGGAATCCAGACCGCAAGGACCTTTCAATTTGCCTAAGTGGCCGCAAAGGATAAGCGCTTTGAAGCGTAGATAAAAGCCAAAAGGATTCAAACAATTTAATAAATATCCACAAAATATATATATACGTTTTTTTACGGATTTGATATACGAGTATGGGATATGTTTTTGATATTTTTAGCTAGAAGTCGAAAGGCAAAGAAACATGAGAAAAAATCAATTTAAGTCAAAATTAGATTTTTAAAATAAACAACACACACGCTCCAGGACCAGGACATTAGCGATGCCCCGCCTCCTACCCACCGCCTCTATCTCCCTCTCTCTGTCTCTCTGTGTCTTGTAAGAAAAATAAAAAATAAAAAAATATATAACACACACGCAAAGTTTAAATATAATATGAGTTTTTTGGGGGAAAAGTTTTGTGAGGCGTAAATATTTTGTGTGTGGCAGCCGGGGCTCAGTTCAGTTCGTTGTTCCCATTTGGAAACCTTACTTGCCACGACCCCTGACCCCTGACCCCTGATTCCTGTTTATCCTTTTTTCCCAGGCAGGGCACGAAAATTGCCGTCCCAGTGTTTGATTTATGCCGGTTGAATTTTAAAATTTTCCCTTTCTTTGCAAGAAAACGCACGCCAAATCCGATTAAGTTTTCACTGGGAACCCCCCTCATATATGTGAGTCTGTGTGTGGTGTGCAAAGAGTTTTAAAAAGATCAAAAAAAAATAAATAAAAGGAAAAAAAAAACATTAAAATAAAATACAAAGAGTCGGAGGGAAAAACTTGCGCTCTTTTTAAAATCTGAAGACAAAATCGCGGGCGAAAGGATTCAATTTTCCAAAGTGAAAGGCACATGACCAGCAACAACAAATCAAAGCCTTTGAAGTGCCGCAAACAACATCCTTCTTTGTTGAAAGGAAACGACCTTGCCAAATAGTTGACTTGTCACTCAAAAAATAACCCAAAAAATATCTGAAACACCCACAGAATGAATGACAAGTGGAAGTTTGTGACCTTTCTTGGAATTCACACAAGTTTTGGAATATGTGAGCGTTTTTTTTTTAAATATTAAAAGCATTTGTAGGCCTTAAAAATTGTCCTTAAAATTCCCAGAAACAGGCAAGTAAGGTTACAGAAAAGTAAGTTACTGAAAAACGGATCTTTTGTTTGAAATCAATTATAAAATAAAATAAAAAAGCGATTGATTAAGGAAGAAATAAAAAAAATATTCTCCTTTTTCTAAAACTCCTGTAGGTAAAGGACATTTCTTTCAGTCTACTTGGTGTTTGATGTTCGTGTTGGAATTTTTATGACTTTGTCGCCTTGGCAAACAGAGAGGAAGGGGGAGTGGTTGGTGTTGTCCTGGCCAAAAGGAGCCAGGACCTCCGCCTAATTTGGTAATACAATAATTACCAAAGGCAAAGAGCCGCGGGGCGGAGATGTTGGCGAACTTAATCATTAATGACTTTCCGTCAACTTGTCAGCGCCCAAATGTCATAATAGATTTCTTGGCGCTTTTGTTTTTGTTTTCCGGCCACGAAAAAAAAGCCGTCAACAAGCTCCACCCCTCCACCACCCATCACCCACCACCCACCACCACCAAATGACCGCAAGTTTAATGACATTTTCCGTTGACGGCTTCGTTGATTTGTTGATTCTCTTTGCTGATACAAAAGCCAAACAGTGAGTCCCCTTTCCCCGGCTATTTCCATCTAATTTGCGCCGAAATTGATTAATCCGCGGAGCACTAATAACTTTCGAGGCGAGAGCAGAGCACTTTGTAAAAGGTCCTGAACATATTCCACAAGGTTTCAAAATGGCACTGAGGAACTTTCACGACCTTTAGAAAGTGTAAAACTTTTGCTTCACAAATTCCCGACATCTCTTTGCCACGATATCCAGAATGGAACTGAAAGCGATCGATCGATCTCAGAAATCGATCGAAGAGTTTTGTTTATTTCCTCGAAATGCTCGAAGAGCTCGAGTCTGGCCCCAAAAAAATGTGGAAACCTCAGCAAAATTCAATTGTAATCAGTGCAAATTGAAAATTATACATTTCTTTGCCTCTGGGCTTTCACATTAAACAGAGAACAAAAAAAAGGAGTAAAGGGGGTAATAAAATTATTTTTTCCGCTGAAAAGTAAGGCCAAAATGGCTCTGGGGAAAAACTCGGAAAAGTCAACGGAAATCTCGCATAAAGCTCCTCGTCCCAGCTCCCTTCTACTGCTCTACTGCGAAAAAAACGCCGAAAATTTCTCTAGATAAAGTTTTAAATGCCGTTGCAGACCAAAAAAGAAACCGAAACAGTGGCGTTCGGCCACGGGGGTTGCTATATAAACATCCAGGATGGGGGGTCCTGAAAGAATTCAACTGAGAACTAACATAAAAAGCCGAAATCTTGCAGCACTTGGAAACGCCAAGCCAGATAAAGTTTACTCTCGATTTTTTGTCATGGCCGGTGGCAGAGGTGCAAAAAAGGGGTAACCAGTAACCAGCAACCAGGGGGCTGAGCATATTTCCACCACTTGATTCACATTGATTTCTGAACTAAGAAGTGGGAAGGGGTCGTGGTTCGTGGGATCTCAAAACTGTCTCAAGGCGAGAACGCGTCGAAAGTTGTAATTAAAACCTTGGAGCGAAGTCGCGACAAAGCCAACAAGTCAGTGTCATACCCTGTACTTTGCCTATTCAAGGGGTGTGCTGGCTTGTCTATAATTTTCAGGCAATATATATTTAATCTCATGGAATAATTCTTGAAGAACTCCCAACTGGATTGGACATGGGAGCTGTGAGACTCAGGCCTTGGAAGAGGGATAACCCTCTTTCATATAAACAGTTTCCCTCAGTGTATTAGCCCGAAGAGCATTTACCCTTGGAAAGCAGCAGAAAACCAATTGAGGTACGAAAATTGCAAACTTTGTCTATGGCCAAAATGTGGGGGAGTCCTTGTCCTCCCCCGGTCTTTGTCCTCATTCTCGAAGGAGTTTCCAGTCAGTCAGGAAGAGGTGGAGGAACTGATCCGGAGTCAGTCGCTTGCCCTGCGGAAATATTGATTCTCTCGTCTGGTGGAAGTTCCCAAGCCCCCATTCCTACTCCTTATCCTTCTCCTTCTCCTCCTACTTCCTACCCCTGCCCCATTTATCCTTGAGAGTTGAAAGGCCAAAGTTTTGCATTTTTCGCCAGACACGACTTCTTTTGCAGTTTTTCACTTGGAGTGTGTGTCATGCTAATTATAAATCGAAACTTCCGGACGACACTTTGTGAACTGTGAAGAAGTCTTAGACCAACCTCCTTGGATCCTTTGACCTCAGCTCCTGCCCCCCATTCCCGTTCTTCCATTCACTTCTGTCACTTTTCTGACACTTTCTCTCCGGCCACGTTGTAAGTAAATTAAATTCAATTAAATTAATGCTGGCAAGTTTTTGGCTAAATCTTTCAATCGCCAATTGCTTGAGTACACTTGACGGGATTTTCAGCTGCGATTTAAGTTCGAAAAAAGGGTCTTATATCCATTCTATGGTATATTTTTCAAGTGAAACCTATGATGGATTTTTTCATTGGCCATTTCCGACATTTTTTCGTTCATTTCCAGACCCAGACCGCATAAAATCTATAATTATACCTATAATTGAATTAATAAAATATTTTAAAAGCATAAAAGCCGACAAGTTCTACTCAGCCCCGAGGACCACAGGACCACGGGACCACCCACTCGTCTCACCTGATAAAAGCAATCAACGTCAGTTTGTGGGCAGGTACCAGGGGCTCAGAGTTTCGCGGGGTCATGAGTCAGGGGTCACGAGCCATGGGATATGGCCCGCTATTAAGTGACACTGGCATGTAATTCGATTTTGGTCGTCTCTCATTTATGAGTTCGATGTTTATTGCCCATTAATGAGTAAGAGTTTTCATATTTTCGGGACGATGAGCGGGGCTTGTATTCCCTCTTTTAGGGACTTTGATTCAGGATATACGAAGTTTTATTTCATTTCAATAGATAAAAAACTTTAGACTAAGGGACAGACGAAGAGATGGAAAAATATTGATCAAAAACATAGTTTTTTTTCCAAACAAAATACTTTTTCTGGGCCCTTTAAAAATATTAAAACCTAGCCTTGTCCTTACATTGTTTTGCAAATTTCAGCCCTGGTCTTAGCAGGATTCCCCTTAGACTGGCAAGGAGAGAAAATTAATGCAACATCTGGCAGGACTTCCAACGCCTTTTGGGCTTGGCCAACATCTTGGCCATCTAACAACATTGTTGCTGTTGGAAAATTTGCTTTTAATTTTTTAATGACACATTTAGCAACGCCAAAGAGACGACAAAGCATCCAGACTTGAAGTCCTTTTTCTTCGCCTTTTCCAGGTGGAAAAACTTTGCTCCAACATCTAAAGGTGGATGATGGAGCGGAACAGTCAGGTGTTAATCAATTAATGGATTGTCCTTAAGAAGGAAATATATCTGTAATGTTTTGTGACAAAACTTTAAGACTAGCTCTTAAGCTTATTAATATGATAGTCTGTTTAGCATTTTTAATGTCACTTTCGCACTTGATCCTTTAGCCTTTACCCTTTATCCTTTGCCCTTTAACAATTTTTCAATGGCAAAAAAAACACAGACCCGCCAAAAAAGCAAAAACTATTGAAAAGCGAATAGAATGAAGCGTGTGTCCTTTCCCGAATGTGCATGTGTGTGGGTGTCTTTATATCCTTGGCTATATCCTTTGACAATGCCAATTGGTGGCAACGGCGGCGTTGTCCTTTTTACAATTTTATTGCTTGTTTACGAGCTGCTTTTCGGTTTTACTTGACTTTGGGGGAGCCTTTTGCCCTTAGTCCTTTTCCTTCATGTCCTGCGTCCTGAATCCTGAGTCCTGTGTGTCCTCTGGCCCCCTCTAGCCCACCTCTAACCCAAACTTTTCGGTCTTTATCACTCCCAATATCAACACAGTGGCAAAATGAGAGGTTTAGTTTGGTTTTCCTCCTCCTCCTGTTGTTGCTGTCGATGTGCGGTTAAATTGCGGTTCGTTCTTGGCCCAATTCGATGGCCAGGACCAGGATTGGCCTCTCCACCTCTCCCTCGCTCCACTATGTTTACCCAGAAACTTTCACAAGCATATAATCGAAAAAGTTTCTGTATTTTTTGGGGGACGAAAAGCGGAGGCATTTGTGGCTAAAGCCGAAGAAGCAATAGTGTCATCGAAATCCATCGCCATCGCCCTGACAGGTTTCTTGGGTGGGATAATTAGAATAATCGCTGTAGCCTTGAGATTTCAGGACTGGCAACGCCTACTTGATTTGCCTAAAAATTCAGTGTTTTCTCCTATATTTTTTTGGCGAAAAGTAGGCCACGACTCGAACTGTCAAATCGAGGCCTTGGCGAGACGAGCTCTACTACCTCACTTCACATTTGTCAGGCATTCGCAGCACATCAAGCTCCGCCAGTTTACAAACAATTAAAAACTAGATAGATAGTATAAACCAAACAAGTGATTCGAAATGAGTGATAAAACTATAACAGATTTAACCCCAACCGCCGTCATCGAGTCTAGGGCCAAGTCCAAGGCCAAGGCCAAGGCCATGGCTAAGAAGATGCGTGTGGCAAAGAAGCGGAACTCTGCCGTCAGGGCCTATAAGAAGGGACCTAGTGTCACTCTGG
The DNA here is from genome assembly GCA_035047325.1 of Drosophila vallismaia. NCBI lineage: Eukaryota > Metazoa > Arthropoda > Insecta > Diptera > Drosophilidae > Drosophila > Drosophila vallismaia. Next base: position 3,104,427 of record JAWNPU010000025.1, on the reverse strand, counting down.
ACCTCAAGAGGAACCGAACCGCGCAGTCGCGCCCCAAGAAAGCTCCCGCCAATGCCGTCGGTACGCCAAAGTCCACAACGCCTATTAAGGCCAAGAACTCCAGAGGCAGGCCCCGGAAAAATGTATCGAAGACTGTAGCTAGAAGGGCACGGAAAAATATAATAAAGCCGGCGCCAGCAAATTCAGGTGGGATTCGAAAGAAAATTTTGTAGAACCCTTTTAATACCCTTCTTCTCTCCCCCATTCTTTTTTTACATAAAGTTAAAGCGAAAAGAATGACACACGACGACGTTTCCAGGGAGGAACTACCAGAGACCAAGCAGAAGAAGATCAAAGCTACGAAGTCCAGCAAAGCTATAAAGTCCAGCAAGGCTATAAAGTCCAGCAAGGCTACAAAGTCCGGCAAGGCCATTCGGGCCACTAAGTCTCCGAAATCTGCCAAATCTGGCAAATGTGCCGCGGAATCAGCTAAGTCTAAACAAGAGACCGAAGAACCTGTCACGTTGGCGGAAGCCCCTCGCTGTCGTCGCAAGAAAAAGGCGCCAAGAAATCCAAAGGTCAAGATGGGCACCAAAAAAATGGGAGCCAAGTCTGAAGTCCCCGCAAAATGTTCCAAGCCTAGGGATGGTGTCAAGCCCAAGGGGTAAGGGGAGCACCTATATATCCCAGATATCCTGGATAATCATGAACTTCCTTCTCTTTCCTAGCCGTAAGCGGAAGCGCGCCTCTAACCAGAGTCTCATGGCCTTCCAGTCCCCCTTGATGGCATCAACGCCCATCCGAAATGCAGAAGCCCGGAAGGAACCCTGTCCCAGGCTGAGCAACAAAAAATACAAGCTTCCGATCCTTATAACAGCCGAGGAGGAGCAGGTGCTCCTAAAGGCCCAACTAGCCAACTTGCTAGGCCCGAGAAGGTGTCTGATTTGCGCGGAACAGTGTAGCAGAAACTTCCTGTCGCCCGATGGACAGCCCATGTGCCCAAGGATGTGCGGGGTACTAGAAAGCGGCTCGGGTTACGTTTTCAGACCGCCCAAAGCCAGTTTGTGAAAAACCCGGCTAGTCAAATTTGAATCACTAGCGCACTGTTTCGGTTTCCAAATTTCAGTGCACGATTTATTAGTTTCCAACTAAATTTTATATGTAAATGTCTAGGTTTCTGGCGAAGACACGTCCACAAATTATGTAGTGTAGCGCACATATCAAAGAGTAAGTTTGTTATTCCTCTCAATGTTTATTCTTGATATTTTACTTATGTTCCAGGTTCAATTAAAGTTCAAATTCCTAGTTATAGAAGTTCTGCCGTCCACTGAATCCTTGCAACGCAGCCATGGAATGCCGAAGAACTTTCTATAATTTGACCACAATTTGCATCATTTTGTAAAACAAAATTATACTATATAATCTACGTTCGAACCCGTCAGTCTTAATCATGTATAAGAGGAATCGGAGAGGAGGGGGTCTTTAAATAAAAACTATGCACTACTTGCATGTGAATGACGTTCGAGCCTTACAGGTTTCTTGCCAACTGAAATGACAAATGGTTCTTGCTTTTCTGTTTCAGTTTGTTGTTATTGTTTGTTGGCCCAAAGAGAAGTTAAGCCAACAAGAAAGTTAAACACTGACAATGAGATTTATGAGAGAACTCGTTCACACACAAGGATATGCTGGAGCAGGAGCAGGAGCTGGGGGTCCTGCCTCGCTGCACGTATGTTGATGTGCATTAAAGCATGACTAACCTAATTCAATTGTGCTCCAGGATATGCATATCCTCTCGTCCTTCGTCTCGACTTGTTAGCCTTCTCGTTTAAATAATGTCTAACCCCAATCATGGCCAACTCAGGACGTGCTTTGTCCCGTGCACGTTGTCCCCAGTCCCCAGTCTCCTGTTTCTTGTTCTTCGAAGCCCGCGAGCTATGGTCTACTGTTATGTTCCCCTTCAATCAGGTGTCATATCCTGGTAATTAATTAGTATAATTTAATGTAGTAATAATTTTCAATCGAATGCCGCAATTCGTGCTTTGGCCCCACTAACTGATAAGAAAACAAGATACTCGGGAAACATATGAAAGCGCTAAGCAGTTTATTATCTATCCCTCAATCATTTGCTCAATCATATTTCCAGCGTTCCCGGAGGCACTCGAATAATCGACTTCATTTAACTGAAAAACACAGCTGAGACCGCGCCAGGATGAAAAGGGGAAATTGGGGGATGAGATCGAGATCCTTGGAAATCCTTGTGCTGAATGGCATTACGATGTAATATTGCATTAGATGATAGATTTATTCCCAGCACAATTTTAACTGCCACTTTTACTGTTTGCCGTTATTTCCGAATCCCAAACCACTTGGATTTCATTTTCCTTTGCTGTTTCCTTTTTTTCTCCTCTTTTTTTTTCTACTTTGCTGCTTTTCTGTATCCTGGTATCCTGGCATCCTGGCCATGGCAGTTTACAACGTCCGCACAGTTTTTGGCCCAATGGCCGATTATGTCCTTTGGGTGCCTTTTGCCATTATTCCCCAGTCTTCCTCAGTCCTCAGTCCTTCGGCATTTGGTTATTTCATGCTTTTATACCCAGGACTACCCAAAAGGATACGGGTATATCGAATCTTAGTGTTAGTGTGCGTCTGTTTGATCGAAAGGCACAACAAATTTCAGAAGAGTGTGAATCCAGCAGAAGACCAAAATTGTAACCAAAGAATTTGAATTTGAGACATTACCATACATTGACTTGCAACAGGACTTGCAACTAAAAAACTCAATTTTAAAAAGCAGTCCCTACCGAAAACCGACATATACTCAAAATACTTGCCTGTTTAGCTAAAAGTTGGCTTTTTCGAAGCGATATTGGAGTATAATTTGGATCTCGCTGGGCGTTACGTTGGGACCCAAAAGGGACTTCATCTGCGACTTGGTCTGAATACAATCCGAGCAAATTCCAGATTCAACGCACTCTTGGCTCACTTCCACATCGGCAAAATATGCCGAATCCGTATCTATAGGTCGCTGGCGTTGCTTGTTCGCCGCCTCCTTGGAAGTGCTAGGAATGTCCATATCAGATTCATCCGGAACTATAAACACCGCGTTCTTCGCATCGAAATTGCCAGGTTCTAGGTTGTAGAGCGTGAGAGGGGCTTCAAGCATCGAGCTCGAATCCAAATTTAAACAACTTCCGTCGGCTTTGAGGAAAAAAAAGAAAGAGAAAGAGAAACGAAACTGAAGACAGTACTGGGTATCGTATAGTTAGGTACCTGGTGCCTTGGCACTCCTCCGATACGGAGTCTTCTTCGATTTTGTCCTCTTGACGGATTTGACGGATTTGACCGATTTTCGTTGGGATTTCAGCTTGGGATGCTTCATCTCGGATATCTTCCGAGATGTGTTGATGTTGCTGTGGCTTCGGCTATGTCTCCAGTTAGGGTTACGCACGTCCACCGTAAAGAGCTCAGCGGCCGAGGCCGAAGAGTCGTTCACATCGAGGGAAGTCTTCAACCGGAAATGACCCTGCGGAGGAGTTACTTTTAAGAAACCCGGTTTTTTAGAATTACGCGTTTTAAATGCACGATTCATATTATTTTCCGTTTTTTTATTTAACTAATCAAAAAAAAATATACACACAACAAATTTGAAAAAAAAAAAAAATACTATTTAAATCAGGAACAATATAAATTTTGGTTTGGAGTCACTCGTATCGGACAGAGGAATGAAATGAAAACGTTCTGACAAAGGGTTATTGATTTGAAAACAACCGTACAGCCTACTTGTGAGTATCGGGTATCGTGTATCGGGTATCGGTTAGTCGTCATCACTCCAATCTCTACATTATTTTGGCCCGATCCTTTAGTTTATTTCTGCTGCTTCTAGCACTTTATCTACTGGCCAAATCTGTATGCAGAAAATATTTTGTCCATCACCCACGACATAACATCCTCCCGTTTTTTTTCTCGGTTGGAAAAACTTTTCGAGTGAAAATGATAAACATCTTTGTGAAAATTCTGTGATTTTTCGTAGCTTTTTTTCTTGCCACAAACACACATATACATATATAGCCATTTCACTCGGCTTGTCCATTCTGTGGCTTGTTTCTTTCTCGTGTCTTTCTTGCCTCACAGCTCCTTGTGTCCTTGTCGCCTCTCGTCCTCCCGTCCTCTTCTCATTTTCCTTGCCGCTTCATCAGTGCTTTGGTGTGAAATGTAACAGCCACTTATTGTGATTGTGTGCGTGATAATGCACTTGAAGAAATTACATTGAAGTTCTTATAAACTGAAAAGGATCCTCTTGTGAGGGAAGAGTTCGAATCCTTACTAGCTGTAAAACCGTGTTAGTCCCCAAACAGTAAAGCTTTTTATGCTGGACCGCAGATGGACAATACGATACCCGATACTCTTTCTATTACAGTGTATAAAAGTTCACATGAAACGTCAAGCATATCAGATGATAGGATTCCGTCCCTCTACTCCATTTGGAGCCCGGAAAATCCCATCGCAGCCATCGCATCGCATCGATGATGATTCTGTTGGGTTGGTGGGTTGGTGGGTTGGTGGGTTGGTGGGCTGATGGGCTGATGGGTTGGCTTGTAATTCTCGGTGTCCTTTTCTTCGATTGCAACATCATTTACACGCTCTGCCGTATTTATCAATCAAATTGAAATCTGTTTGTTGTTTGTTGTTACCAAGCTCCCGCACCCATAAAATAATTGAAAAAAAAAAAAGAAAAGGAAGAGAGGAAAAAAGCGAAGCAAAATCAGATGAAGACTGGCAGGAATATAAAAGGACATGTGTGCATGTTTTGTTGGCCAGCTGAATGAAAAACGGAAATGGAATTGCCAAAGTGAGTGCCATTTTTTAGGCCAGCTTTCAGTGTTATTCTTCGTGACTGGTTTGATATGATGTGTGAATGCCCAAAGGAAATCAATGAACTCTGAATGAATATTTTAATGGCCTACATTTAAGGGAGAAATCTTAAAATAATAATTAAATGATGGACAGAGCTTGACAGTTCTCCTATAAAAGTTCGATTTCGGCCTTGGGGATATTTCTTTTTTGTATTATCAAAATTATCAATATGTATATCCCTTTTTTTAATTGATATTTCGACCTTATTAGAGGTATACTCCCCACTACTGCCCACAGTTAGGTTGAAAACTCGTTGGAGCTGCCCGGATAGCATTTATTTATTCAGTTGGTCGTGTTTTCGCTTCTCCCAAAATATTCATAGGATTGTGACACAAACATGACCTGGATTGATGATTAAAATTTGAGGCTTTATTATTTATAAGGACTTTAAATGTCCATCAAGTGCCATTTGTATTACATTGTTTACACGCCAAAGATTAATAGTGCTTTGGTTACAATCTACATACAGTTCATGTGTCCATTTATTTATCTATTTATTTATTATATATTTATTTATGCAGATTTATGCTTTGTTTCACTTGAATTTCGTTTCTGGTTAAGGTGGGCAAGGAGTGTGGACGTGGGAGTGGGTGGTCAGTGGGTGGTTTGTGGGTGGTTTGTGGGTGTTTTGTGGGTGGTTTGGTTTGTGTGTGTTCAGGGAGCGTTGGGTGGGACGGGGACTGTGTGTGCTTTCATTTGATTTTCCAAGCTGGCGCTTTCAGTTTTCATTTCTTTGTCAAACACGTTACGCAAATATTGTTCCAGTTCCCACGGCGACGGCCGTGCAAACACCTGGCGCTTTTACCGTTACCTGACCGGGAACCGGAATGGACCGGAACGGGCCCCGGTGGGTGGAAGGACTCGGGCCCGAGACCGGTCCCGGGCCTATGCCACTTGTTTACACAATGTCCACGCTCGACTCTGAATATCCTGACCATAAAGACCGTAAGAAAAAAACCGAACCGTAAGGAAAATCTAGCCATACACTGCTCCCACTTCTCCCCAGAGTCCAATGCACATACTTTCCACTAAGCCTTACTTTACTCAACTAAATCGCAATTAATTTAGTTTTAACGTCTAACAAATTAAAGACTTGCCTCTTTTTTGCCTTTCTGTGAGGTAACCTTGAATGACTAGACCGCCTGCCTTGTGTCCTGGGAATGTCAGAAATGTTCGCCACTGGCTTTGGCTTTGGCTTTGTCAGAGACTTTCGTCCCCAGTCCCCAGTCCCCTGTCTGTCCAGGCCCAGGGCCTTAGCCACATAGCGGTTTTCCAGCACGTTCCTCTTCCACTCGTTTCGGAATTGGTTTCCGTTTCCATGTCCATGTCCATGTCCACTTCCGTTTCCGTTTCCGTTTTATTCGAAAATTAAAGATCTTATATTGAGAATGAAAAGATCGATCGGATTAGTTACTTAACAAATAAAAACTAGAACTTCAACAACATTAAAAGAGCAAAGACTCATAAATGTAACTGGTGATATGTTTTTTTTTTAAAGTTTTTACAACATCTCTCCACTGTTCCCCGGACTCGAGGCCCTCCGGACATTCAACAATTTGATTTTTTGCCTCCATTCCAGGGCCATCCATTGGCTGTCCATTGATTTTTCATGATGTGAATAAATAATGAATGGCCATGATGCGGTAAATTGAATATGGCGTGAAATTAGCCTAAGTAAATGGAATAAACTGGATTGCCGCTGCGCCACTGAAAAGGAAACAAAAATCCGAGAGCATGCCAGTGATTTACTGGCCTATAAATGCCAACTTGCCTGACCCACAAAAAAGTGTGCTGAATATACTCAAGGATTTGCGTTGCCGCAAGCCATCAGAACCTCCTGGGATATTTTACGACTCCGGCAAGGACTGCACGGGATATGAGGATAAGTGGTGGCCCCAAAAGAAGTCCTCAAAAGTCGCATCGTATTAACCTTCCACGCTTTCATTTTTGAGCATGTTCGGTGACAGGAATTCATTTCCAAGCCCATACACTTGATCCGCTTTTGATTCGTCAAATGCTCCTGCCAGACATCGGAGACCTTAGACGTTGGGATATGCAAAGAATAAAAGAATAGAAATAAAATATAAACACACGGGCTCACATCAATAAAAAGGGGGGAACCCAGGAAAAGGATTGCCACAAGGACCGGCTTCCAAGTCCTGACACTTGTGGAAGTTCCTCATATAGTTTGTGCCTCTTGATTTCGGGAATACTCTTTCCTCTTAACTATATCTCAAAAGTTTTGGGTTTAGACTTATTTAGTCAGCTCATACATATGTATTTCCATTTAACATATAAAATATAATAAACTAATATTAGGGTAACCAAAGTGCTTTCACACTTCGTGTCCGTCTTCCGTCTTGTTTGCCGTATTCGGTTACGTTTACGTCTCCGGCTCTGACAACGGAAAAGCTTAAATGACATTCACTGACACTGAGCACTCGTCGCCTGGGAGTCCTGCAATAAAAATAAAACGTTTTCTCAAAAAGGAGTTCCGAGTTCCGAGTTCGAGCTTCTCTCTTGGCTCACATATCCTTTTTAAAGATATACCTGAACGGTAAGCAAAATGCAGTCGAAGAAATTATAGAACACTTTTATTCATTTGAACCGGAAATTACTTTTAAGGTGTGTTAGTCTAACGTTTTCCTCCTTCCCTCTCCTGTCTATTTTGCCTTGAAAGAGTCTTGATTTCATTGGTAACTTCCTAATCGATAAATTTTTTCGATCAAGCAACATTTGCTTTTAAAAATATTCCCATCCCAAGTAGGCTTTGTCCTTCTGTCACATCCATGATCCCAGCCCCTGGATGTTATACATTCATTCCACAACTGTTTTTCGGAGTATAAACATCGCTTTTAGCAGTAAAAATATTCAGTTTAATTTTTAGTGAAAAGTTTGAATTGTGAAATTTTTGTGTAGTTAGTTTCTAGTCATTTTTTTTAGTTCAAAATTAGTGTTAGCCCTCAAAATGAATCAAGGTGAAGGCGAAGAGCAAACTCCCTACCTCTCTCCCCCCACTGGGGAGTCAGAGTTTTTGAATCGTTCCCAGAACGCAAATAATGTCCTTGCACCATCAGAGACCCTAGAAAACTTAGAAATAGATCATCGCGAAGCCAAGAGTCAATCTCCTTCCCAAACTTCGACTACTGGCAAGTCGGAGTTTTTCAAGCGAGCCCTGGAAGGAAACAGGCTTGTTGCTCTCGGCAAACAGCTTCGCAGCGATAATAATATAGAGGATTCCCTTCTTATATCTGATTCGTCCTCCGACACTCCTCCTTGGCGTGCCAGTAAGCCAAAGAGTCTAAAAATCAAACCGAGTGTCAAGGTTTCGAACCTTAAAAAGCACACGAACACACAAAATACCAGCCCCAACCTCAACCTCAAATTCAAGCGAGGTGGTGGATGGTGTCCTAATCGTAACTGTCGCTGTCATCTCAGAACAAGTAAGACCCCAAAAACCTTTTCTATAACCTTTACTTTCCCACCTGATGTCCAAGCTTTTGGCTGGAGGCTGGAGGCGTTTAATTTTTACGAAGGTATCTGCTAAAATCGGTTTATCATTTACAGATGCACTCCGCTCAGTGGAGGACAATGGCCCGAGCACGTCGAAGGAAGCTGCCAAGAGGCGAGAACAGGCTACCAAGCCGATCAATAGGGGCGAAAGCCTTATTGGCTCTGCGAATAACTATCGTGGTATTGTGGAGTTAACTAAGGACAAAGGCCAGAACATGCGACAAGCCGCGGGCCAGGATCAAGAAAAGAGCTTATCGAAGGTTTCTAGCACGATCTCTGGAAGAACCTTCGCCAAAGAGATTGTCAAACTTCAAAACAAGGAGAAGGCCAAGGAAAGAGCCACGCATATGGCCAGGAATATAGGCAGGGATAGCGGCAGCGACATCATCAGCGACATGATCAGCATCCTGAACGGAGACATGGACAGATACTTGAACGGAGACGTGAACAGGGATGTGGGTAGGGATATGGGTTGGGATATGGGCAGGGATGAGGGTAGGGATATGGGTAGCGATATGGGTAGGGATCTGGCTAGGGATATGGCTAGGGATATGACTGGGGATATGACTGGGGATTTAGCTAGGGTTATATCTGGGGATATGGGCAACGATGTGGGAAATCATATGACCGGCAAGACCTTTTCCAGGGACGTAATTAGCACGGACTTGGTGCCTTCTAGTGGAAAGATCACTGACAAGGAGACAGACAAGGAGATAGGAAAGGACACAGCACAGCATAGTGTCAGGGATATAGGCACGGACATGGAAATGGATATAGACGAAGATATGCGAAAGGATATTGGCACGGACATGAACGATTCTATAGGCATGAGCATCCGCGAGCCTGTGGGTGATGACAAGGGAAATATTAAGGAGATGTATACACCCATGGACATCGACTTGGATATTCAAGATAGCGATACGACTTTCAACAGCAGCTGTATTCCAAGAGTCTTCAGTGAAATGGAGCGATCCGCCAGAATAAAGTCTCTCCTGGATCTCGAAGTCACGCCCAGTGAAGTCCAGGCCGTCCTCCGATATCGTTCCCAAAAGGAAAAACATAACTAACAGGTGAGTAATCCTTCAATTTATTTAAACCAATTTTTTTGATTAATCACGAGATGATTCTCTGTAGGTTTTAAAAATTCTTGTGAGGAGGAAAGACTTTTGGTTCTGTCAATTCAAAATTTTCAGTGTTTTTTTAGGATAATTTAGGAACAGAACGCAGGATTCGAATATACTCTCCAAATTCAGGTTTCTTCTCCTCAATGTCCAACCATTTTTTTTAGGAAATAGATTCTCCTTTTCTCCAGTTTCAGGTATGTTACTTAAATAATATTTATTCTTTTATAAAACTAAGGATCTCATTAGTGCCGAATGTATGAAGAATCTTGGTGCAGTGGACTAAAGAGCTCTGCTGTCTACAAACTTGCCTCGTTTTGGCCCTCTTCAGGTTCAGGCATGTATGGCGTGAAGCCTCCACTTAACTTGACTCGCTTAAAATGCTAATTATGAAAACAATTTTCCACTGATGGCGACGGGATGCAGGATTTGGCCGGATCTCGTTGCTATGCATGCGCTTTTCCGCTTTTAACAAGTTTCTTTAGCTAATTTGTCAAACACTTTGCATAATTTGGTCGCCCCGCTGCCGCCCCGCCCGGTCGCCGCACGTCTGCCCGGGATAACGATGTGGCAAGGAGGCGAGGTGGCAAGGTTTCAAGGTGGCAAGAAGACGTGAAGACGGGGTGCCCAGGACTCAGGACTGGGCAAGCTTTTCCCATCCCGAAATCCAGAAAATCCTGAGAGCAGTACCATCGGCAACAGCAACAGCAACAGCAACAGCAGCAGCAACAGCAGCGTCTTGTGTTTGTTAATTAATAATTTCCACAGCGGAGTTTGCTTTTGGCTTCAATCCATTTTCGACATCTTGACTCAAGGATATAGCTGAAAATAAAGTTCCAGACTCTGGAGACTGGAGTATTTAAAACAATTAACTTGGCTTAATAATTGATAGAAGAAATATATATAATTTTTGACACCTTGGAAAACCTTGATTTTTCCACCTCCTTCTTGAAAACAATTTTAAAAAATTCCTTAAATGTAAAACAGACTTTTTCGAACAATTAAATTTACCATTAATCTGTGCAAATATCTCGGGCCCAAAGCCAAGTAATTTTCGTCCTCCCAGGGAGTCCTTGCGGAAGGAAGTTGACTTCTCCAAAGCAAACCCAAGTACAAGCACACACCGCGAGAAAGAGTTGCGCCTCAAATATGCGGCCAACGAAGGTAGGGGCGTGGCAAGGGCAGGGGTGGAGGTCTGGGTTCCAAAGGGGGTGTGGAAATGTTCACCCTCTCCCGAGGGTTGGCAGGCGACGGCGACGGCGACTTACGTGTTAATGTGTGCAATGCGAAAACATTTTCCACTCATAAATTAGCGTGCGCGTGAACATTTATTTTGTTATTAAATTTAACAAGTGTCGGTGGCCCAAAATTTCCAGCCCCGTCCCAGTGCCACCCCTTGGCACACCCACCCACACACCCAGCCCCGCACACATACAGATACAGAGAAAGAAAGGGAAAGAAAGTGTGTTATTAATTTGAAGTTGCTCAGTTGGCTGCCTTGTTGCCGTCTTGGCTCTGAAGTTTTTGTCTTAAATTGTTCGAGCTCGTTTCGTTACATTTCGCACTTGAATACAAAGTTGCCACGCCTCTCATCCTCATCCTCCATCCCTCTGGAAGGGTAATTGCCAACGGGTGTGTGTGTGTGTGTGTGAGGAGGTCCTTTCGGCGTTATTAAGCAATTTACAAGATACTTAAACAAGAATTATGTGCAACATTTTCCAACAAAATGATTCCAGAAGCTGAAATTTGAAATAAACAAAACTGACTTCTGACAAGACCCGAAACGAAAATTAAAAAATAAAATCCATTTCCTCAGTTCGGGTTGCGAATTAAATGAATACCCGCGAATGGGAACTGAACATAGGTGAGTCCAAAAACTTAATTAGTGGCTTTCAAGGGATTTGTTGACTTCATTAAGGTGGATACTATTTTACCTTAAGGTTTTTTGGAGTTTCTAGGAAAAAGCTCCACTCTTTTGTTCGGAAAACAAACAAGTATTGCTTCCCCTTCTCCTAGAAATACATCCAATGTGCATGCACAAGTACCGGGTATCATATTGCGTGACAAAGGAATACAATTCTACCTCTCTTGGCTCTATAATCAGACTTCTGGCCAATTGAAAATTCAAAAGCGCGGAATCGTTTCGTAATTTTTTTCCCACATATGAAGGTAAACAAAAAAAGGACTCTACGCGCTCTACGGCTCTTTGCTTTTTGCTGGACTTTACAAGGACAATAAACAAACGATTGACGCGAAAACTACGATACGATGGAAAGTGAGGAATAAAAACTGGAGTGCCACAAGGACTTGTGGAAAATTGAAGAGGCGCCTCGAACTGTTGCAATGCGCTTGCAACAAAGGAAAGTTGCACAAAACAAAGGTTCATTTTTCCAACTGTTCCGGCTGTGGCTGCTTTTTGCGGGAATTCAAGAACCCAAAAGGTGTTCTGCAGAGTGGAATTGCAGTTCTGGAGGAGAAAAGACAGGATCCGGAGGAGACTTACACGCTCGTAAATTGCGCATACGTCATGTTGTCTGTCGGCTTTAAGTCGTCGCCTTTCACGTCCTTCTTCCCTTTGACAAAGTGCAGTAAAATGTGCAAATTCAATTTTCTGCCAATTTTGTTGCCGTCTTTTTCAAGGTGCCGCCTTGCCGCGTCGCTGTCAGCTTTGATGGCCTGGCAAGTCAACCAAAGCTCCTAGAACTTCAACTCCAGACTTCAACTTCAGGGCCACATCCAGAATCCACATCCAGTCGGGGTCATAACTCTTATGAAATCTGCGAGGACACACGCATCCTGCAGCGCCAGAACGGCATTAACATTAACCCGAAATGAACTCCCTGGCCTTGCCACCCACCCACGAACTCCACGAAAAACTCCATCCCGCTCCTGTCCTTCGAAATCACGCAGAACATCCTTCGCCTGACTTAGCCAGCTGGATAAACATTATGCTTCTGGAGCTCGATAGGGTAACGGATACTGCACTGGAAACAAAATCATCAAATCCTATATTACAGATTTTCTTTAGCCTTGCCATTAAATTTATCGTAATAAGAGAAAATGCGAATAAATTTTAATGAATAGTCATAGTTTGTTCTGTGATTGCCATAGTGTTTTGCTCAGTGGAGTCCCGCATCGACTTGACATGTTTGCCTTTGCATAAAACGATGACAGGCGGCGACGAGCCTGGCATGGAGCTTGCCACTCGAGCCAGCTAGCAAGTTATCATCCTTGGGCCAGGCATCGGCATCCTTGCCACTCCTGCTCCATCCTGTCACACCCCACCAATTCCCACCACCCACCACTCACATAACATTTTCGGGACACTGCGTATCCAAAAGCCGCAAGTAGCCAGTTTATAGAACGTCGCCCTGTTGTTTGCTTTTCAATTTTTATTTTAGTTTTATTTATACATTATTTTTTCTGACGCCACCGAAAAAGAGATAAGAGAAGCTCCCAGGCGCCAACAATACCCGCGAATGGATGGAGGCGCCCCTTTTTTTTTGCAGAATATTTAATTTCGTTTCGTTGAAAAAAAAAGAGAGATTAGACAAAATAAACAAACATCTGTGTCACCCCGGCATCGATGACTGCCATAGACATCGATCGGATATCAAAAAATATTATTCCAGCAATGGCTTTGATCATCCGAAAGTGCAAGCTAAATAAAAGCCAAATGCTGTATAAACACAGGCAGTGTTTAGGGAAGCCAAAGGATGCTCTTCAGGTGCTTCTGGGGCCACACTTGTCGAAAAAGGTGCGACAATTGGAAGGGGAAGCATTAAAAATTTAGTTTAATAAAGAAATAAGTTTCTAGGCTGACCCATCTCGTAGCTCTCCAAAGCCATATCTCTATATCCTATAGTTTTCCGTATAATTTTGATCCCTGGCTCTCTGAGACCCCGTAAACCTCCCCAAGTAAGTACTCTCAATGGTCTCGCTGTCACAAATGGAATCCAGCCACTGGAAATTAAGTTGAAAAAATGTTATTTGACATAGTATGTCCTTGCTTAAAAGAGACAGACTGAGTTAGATGAGAGATAGAGAATCCTTCAATTAAAATAAATGCCAGAGAAGCGTAAAAAAAGGAAAATAACGCAAAACTAGAAAAGAAAAGGGCTGGAAAAAAAGTGAAACAATAAACTTTGACTTGCTGACGGTGACGGTGGCATTTGCGTGATGTCCTGGTGTCCCCATGCATGCATGCTGACGTATCCTGGCCATCCTGGCTATCCTGCTATCCGATTCCGGCACTGTGTCTATTTGCACCTGCATCACAGATCAAAGTGACGCCACCTCTCAGACCCCCTGGTTGCGCCCTTGCATTCAGTGGTCAAGTGGTGCACTTGTGTGCGTGGACCCGTAATGAAAAAGCGCGACGTGTGTTCTTCAAGGACCAAAAAAGGGGTCTTCCAAAGGTGGTCCCAAACGGGGTGTGGCGGGTGTAAAAATATGAGCGACAGGGTGTTTGCCCGCTGCTTTACTTTCTTTTCATTTCATTTCTTTCTTTTTATTTTTCACCACTTTTTTGTTGCCACAATTTCATTTTCAATTTCAATTGCTAAGCTAGAAGGACCTGGTCGGAGGACCTCGTGGTCCTCCTGTGTCCTCCTGTGCTGCTCCTGCTACTCCCTTTGCTCATCATGTATAATATTTGTATTGCATCTCGCCAAACGATGACCAAGTGAATCAGCGAACCGGTCAGCCACCAACCGTATCACACTTTCATCTCACCAATTTCATTGCAATTTGTTGGCTTTGTTTAATATGGAAAAAGGAAGGAAAGTCGCTTACATATATTTACTCAGCCATTTCAATCCAATTTGCGGTTAGCTCGGCCAAACTCAATTGTTATCCTTTCGGTGTATCATTTCGGTGTAGATAAGTTATCCAAACTTGGTGAAAATGAACGAAAAATCAAACGAGAGCAGCCCTTAAAAGTAGGCTATACATTTTTGAATATCCTCTTGCCCTCATAAGTATGCTTTGTTTTTTTCTAGATTCTTTTCCGCTCAAAATTTTATTGTTAAATTTTATTGTTAGATCCATAAAATTAATATTCTCTTCATAATAAAAACTGCATATGCCAAATTCCGCAACTAATGTTGCCCATTTTCAGCGCCTTTTAACAAATTTTCCTGTTATGCTTATTTTCTGTGCAATTTTCCTTTTCGAACCTCACGACATTTTCCTTTATCTGTTCCTGGTTCTTGGTTCCTGGTTCCCGGCTCCCGGCTCCCGATTCTTGGTTTTTCCATAAGAATTTTTTAATTTAACGCTCAATAAGCTTTTGCCGCGTTACATTTTCATTCTCGTTCGTTTTTTGCTCTTGTTTTTGGCGCGAATTTTTTGTAGAAAATCTGCATTTACTTGTAAAAACATATAGCAGGCGGTGGGGCGAGTCCTTCGAAGGGACTCCTTTGTGGGTGGGTATGTGGAGACATAATACCCCCAAGAAATAAATAAATCGGTTTAGAAATAGTGGCCTTAAAAAACTCTGCCTCATAAAAACCTGTCTACATCATTGGGTGGGCGGTGGTGGTGGGCTGGATTCCCGAATTCAAGGATTGTACGTGTAAGCAGCTGCCTGTGAGTAAGTGTACCGTGTATATATGTGTGTGTGTGTGTGTGTGTGTGCTGGTGTTTGGAGTTCGACCAAGATTGATGGGAATTTAAATTGAGCATTTCGTTATAAATATGCGCGCGTTTTACTGTGTTTTGCGGCTGATCCTCCCGAAACTAACGCGTGTCTGGCATCCCCTTGGAGTGGGGGATAGAGGGACCAGTGAGTGGTGGGTGGTGGTAGGTGGGTGGTGCTCCGTGGATACAACGTGTGTGCATGCGCCGCACTTAACAGTCAGCAAGTCAGCCAAGTGCTGCCGTCATTTTAACCCCAGCCCCGCCCTGCCTCAGACACTCCCTGTTGCCCACAGTAAAGCCTCGACAGTGGGCAAAAAGGAGCTTCCCCAAGACTTACCTTTAAAAATATAGGAAATTCAATGCACCTATTTTTATGTTTTAAAGATAATACGGAACCAAAGCTCTATTAAATCAAGGTCTTCTGGGTGAGACTGTACGCGTTTTTCCGGCAACAGAAGTTGTACAACGCCCTGAGCATGACGCACATAATTCCTAAGCCACAGACGCACCACGTCCAGCCCAGTTCCCAGCTACCAGTTACCAGTTACCAGTTACCAGTTCCCAGAACCCAGATGGAGCCCCATCTCTGGTGGGAGAAACGGGGAATGGATGGTGTGTCTGCTGATGCTGGGAGCTGTCATCCATGTGGGAATCGGGGATGCAGGATATGTTGGACACAGAAGCCCGACGGCCTGGAGGCCTGTATTCTGGTAATCCGGAGTCGGGGCTCGGATGTTTGGGGTCTGGCGGATCAAGGGATGGGGGACTTGAAATAATGGGCGACGAGACATTGCCGCTGACATTTGTTCTATTGCTGACATTGCATTCAATGTTGCACACGCACACCACCGCCAAAACTAGACATACCCGCACTTACATGAGTAGGGCCTGAAAATACATATATATATGGAGTATATCTAAGCGAATATATGGCAGACGTATCCCCTATCCCCTAGATGGGTGGCAATCGGTCGTCCCCTGACAGTTTCAAACACCACAACGTGCCAGGACCAGCAGCAGCAACATTCAAGGCAACCCAGCACCTCTCTGCTAAATAATCCAAAACAATATAATTAAACGCACAAGAATTTGGTTTATCATTCAAAATTGGCGGAATAGTTGTGCCACCAAGAACTCTTCCATCAAGTTTGGCAAAGCCCTACATCGAGTAATACTTCTCTTTGTTCAGGGCCATTATTCAAAGCCTTTGCGATACTTTTTCACTTTTCGCCCCTTTCGAAGGCCATATCTTTGGCAGTTTTCATCCGATTCTTGAACAAAGTATAGATTTGGAATCTAGGACCGATTCCCTATAAACCTGCATCAAAATCCTGGCACAAAATATTTTTTCGATTTTTTTCAAATTTTTCTGATGGATCCCCTTGAAAAATCTGAAAATCGAGAAAAATCACTTTTCGCCCCTTTCGAAGGCCATATCTTTGGCAGTTTTCATCCGATTCTTGAACAAAGTATAGATTTGGAATCTAGGATCAATTCCCTATAAATCTGCATCAAAATCCTGGCACAAAATATTTTTTCGATTTTTTTCAAATTTTTCTGATGGATTCCCTTGAAAAATCTGAAAATCGAGAAAAATCACTTTTCGCCCCTTTCGAAGGCCATATCTTTGGCAGTTTTCATCCGATTCTTGGACAAAGTATAGATTTGGAATCTAGGATCAATTCCCTATAAATCTGCATTAAAATCCTGGCACAACATATTTTTTCGATTTTTTTCAAATTTTTCTGATGGATCCCCTTGAAAAATCTGAAAATCGAGAAAAATCACTTTTCGCCCCTTTCGAAGGCCATATCTTTGGCAATTTCGATCCGATCCTTAAACAAAGTGTAGATTTGGAAAATCTGATCAATTCCCTATAAATCTGCATTAAAATCCTGGCACAAAATATTTTTCCGATTTTTTTCAAATTTTTCTAATGGATCCCCTTAAAAAATCTGAAAATCGAGAAAAATCACTTTTCGCCCCTTTCGAAGGCCATATCTTTGGCAGTTTTCATCCGATTCTTAGACAAAGTATATATTTGGAATCTAGGATTAATTCCCTAAAAATCTGCATCAAAATCCTGGCACAAAATATTTGTTCGATTTTTTTCAAATTTTTCTAATGGATCCCCTTGAAAAATCTGAAAATCGAGAAAAATCACTTTTCGCCCCTTTCGAAGGCCATATCTTTGGCAGTTTTCATCCAATTCTTGGACAAAGTATAGATTTGGAATCTAGGATCAATTCCCTATAAATCTGCATTAAAATCCTGGCACAAAATATTTTTTCGATTTTTTTCAAATTTTTCTGATGGATCCCTTGAAAAATCTGAAAATCGAGAAAAATCACTTTTCGCCCTTTTCGAAGGCCATATCTTTGGCAGTTTTTATCCGATTCTTGAACAAAGTGTAGATTTGGAATCTAGGATCAATTCCCTATAAATCTGCATTAAAATCCTGGCACAACATATTTTTTCGATTTTTTTCAAATTTTTCTGATGGATCCCCTTGAAAAATCTGAAAATCGAGAAAAATCACTTTTCGCCCCTTTCGAAGGCCATATCTTTGGCAGTTTTCATCCGATTCTTGAACAAAGTATAGATTTGGAATCCAGGATCAATTCCCTATAAATCTGCATTAAAATCCTGGCACAAAATATTTTTTCGATTTTTTTCAAATTTTTCTGATGGATCCTCTTGAAAAATCTGAAAATCGAGAAAAATCACTTTTCGCCCTTTTCGAAGGCCATATCTTTGGCAGTTTTCATCTGATTCTTGAACAAAGTATAGATTTGGAATCCAGTATCAATTCCCTATAAATCTGCATTAAAATCCTGGCACAAAATATTTTTTCGATTTTTTTCAAATTTTTCTGATGGATCCCCTTGAAAAATCTGAAAATCGAGAAAAATCACTTTTCGCCCTTTTCGAAGGCCATATCTTTGGCAGTTTTCATCTGATTCTTGAACAAAGTATAGATTTGGAATCCAGGATCAATTCCCTATAAATCTGCATTAAAATCCTGGCACAAAATATTTTTTCGATTTTTTTCAAATTTTTCTGATGGATCCCCTTGAAAAATTATTTGATTCTCTTTTCATTTTTAAAACAAAGTTTTAATGGAAATATCTTGGCATACACCTATTTAATCCTTAAGGATTGTTATATACAACGCCAATTCTGGGGAGTCCCTACAATTGGATAGCTCGGAAGATGATTTCCCGACCCATTTTTATACGATTGCTAAGCGGAATGCATTTGCGTAAAAGAGACAAAAGGACATTCTAAAATTGTTTACTTTTTAGTGTTTTGAACTGTTTTCTTTTGACCATTGGGCGTGGGAGTCCTGGCCCAATCCTTCTAGCCAAAGATGTAATCTGAAGGAAAAAGAGGCTATTTAAGAGCTCAGCTAATTTTCTAATTTCGCAATGTAATGTGGTCGGTTTGCAAAAGGGACTTTGCCAAAGGACATGGAGAAGCCAAGGATGCCAGAAATGCCAAGGATATGCTTGTTGCTTATATTGTTTTTTCGCGTATTCTACGCTCAGTCCTTCCCCGTCTCTTTCTCTTTCATCTCCCTTTCTCTCTCTCCCAGCCGCTGTAACCCTTTTTCTGTTTTCCGGCTCGAAATTCTTGGAGGGCGCATTAAAAATAATTATGCTTATGCTGGTGGAAAATTTTCCGACTTACATACTGATGCACGCATGGCCAGATGGGAACTATATATAAGAATATATACCGCAGATGTGCGAGTGAGAGAGAAGTCCAGGCAGAAAGAGATAGTGATAGGGGATAGAGAGAGAGAGAAGGGCAACATTCAACATATTTGCAACATTCTTAAGCTTAACCAAAACGCAAAGTTATGAAACATTTTATGAATATTCTTCTAAATCCGTCTCCCGGTTCCGGTCTTGCTCCCGTTTTCCCGCCCCCATAACATCCGAGGACCCCGCCTGAATTCCCATCCACTTGAACGGTCAGAGGTCAGCGGCTTGGGGTTCATGTGGTCAAAATTTAATTGAAATAGCTTTGATAATGAAGGAGAAAAATCAAGGAAAGAAATGCGAAATTAACATGCCGTAAAACGGAATTAGAGGGCAGACTTTTCCACATCTTGGATAGACAATAAAAGAACTCCCTCGATTTAATAGTTACATATTTATTGAAACAGAATCCAAATTCCAATCGAGTTAAACTCATCGCAAAGTGGAATTTGATCAGTTAGGATGGAAAGGACAAAGCCAAAGTGCTGGATATTCGGGTATTATTTCCATAATAATCTACGTTTTCTACACAAAATATTAGTCGAGGCTCCGCGGCTTCTAATCTATTTCTTTAATAGCAATTTCAAAATGTGCAAATATTTCGTTGAACATATAATATTAATACCTTTAAATGGAAACACTACAGACTAATAGTTGAGTTTAAGGGAAAAGTCAACGTCCATCTTGACGCCCGGTTTGCGGACAACCACGTATCCCTCATGCGGCAGCACCTCCAGCTGCTGGGAGACTCCATTCACTGTAATGCCTGCTCCGTTGGGCACACGGTCCAGGCCGGCAATGACGATCCTCTCGATCCAGGCATCGGTCTTGTACTTCGGCTTGCCAATGAACCGGTTCACCAGCTGGCCATTGGAGAACTCGTAATTTACGTAGATGAACTGACCCTGGCGGTAGGCGTAGGACTTCTCGTCGTCCAGGTACAAACTGCCGGAGGCCTGGCCCTGCCTGTCGAGGCAGATAATCAGGGTGTATGGATCATGAATCATCAGAGGTGAGGCACGACGCTGACGCTCCTTCTTGGGAACAATGCTGCCGCCACGTTGCCACGCGGGAATCTTGAAAGAGAGAAGCACAAGGATTCAAGAAGAACAAGAAGACGGCGAAGCCTTAATCTCACCTTATACTCATCCACGGAAACAGAGACGTAGCCAGACTTCTCCTGGCGTTGATAGGTGTCGATATCGTACCACAAGTCGCCATTCTTCTTATCATCCACAGAGGGGAAGTAGACGTCCACCTTGCTCACGCCCTGCTGCATCACGGGCCTCACAAGCAGACGATTCTGGATCAGCAGCTGGTTATCGATGGCAAAGCCGTCCTTGTCTTGGGGATAGTTGGCCAGGAGAGGAAGAATTACAGGCTCGCCAATACGCTCCAATTCATAGAAGGCCGTGTACCACAGCGGCAGATAGGAATACCTCTTGAGGACGGCGTTCCTGATAACAAGGCGAGTGCGTTCCGGGAAGAGCCAAGGCTCCCTGCGCTTCGTGTCGATGTGAGCATGAGCCCGGAAGAAGGGCAGAAAGATGCCGGTCTGGTACCAACGCTCCAGCAGTTCCGCATCTGGATTGCCAAAGAAGCCACCCACATCGGCGCCGCAAAACGAAAAGCCGGCCACTGCCTCCGTCAGACACATCTTGATCGAGTGCTGCAAATGCGACCAATCCGCCAGGTTGTCACCCGTCCAAATGGCGGCGTAACGCTGCGATCCAGCAAAGTGAGATCGGGTCAGAATGAAGGGACGCTGGTTGGGATCACGCTGCTGCAGGCCAGCGAACGTGCCCATTATGTGCATGTGACCGTAGAGATTGTGGACATCGCGATGCTCCCAGTTGCCGTAGTGAACCAGATCCTTGGGCGCGGTCACCTCGGGACCATTGAAAACCGATGGCTCGTTCATATCGTTCCACACCATTACATCTGCGGTGACGGTCTGGAACTTGTCCAGGCCATACTGACTGGCATAATATTCCCTGACCACCGGGTTAAAGAAATCCGGATAACTGGCTGACCCTGGCCAGCACCAGCCCTCGTAGTCGTTGCCTTCCCGGGTCTTCACATAATAGCCCCGGTCCGTGCAGTCCGTGTGGAAGAAGTAGCCATTATCCCGCTTGATGTGGGGGTCGACGATGACCACCAAGTGGCGTCCCAGCTCCGTCAAATTCTTGATCATCGTCAGGGGCTGGGAGAACTTGAACTTGTCCCAGGTGAAGTACCGCTTGCCGTCAGTATGCTCGATGTCCAGCCACATGGTGTCCATGGGAATGTTGAACTCGTCGAACTTTGCCGAAACGGAGGTCACGTCCCGCTCATCATTGTAGTTCCAGCGACTCTGGTGGTAGGCCAAGGCAAACAGCTGGGGCAGCTCATGAGTGCCGGTCAAGGCGGCGTACTGCTTGAAGGCGTCCATAGGCTTGGGTCCCAACAAGATAAAAGCATCCACGATGCCGGACTCGGACATGAAGTGAGCGGCCGGCGGGGGAGTTTTACGCGAGCCGGAAACAAAATTCACCAGCGAGGAGACCACATTGGTTTCCGCCGTTTGGATGTCCACCCAAGTCTCGGCAGCATTTTGCCAGTAAACTCCAGCGGTGCGCTGAGGTCTGAAAGCGAAAAAGGGAGAAGATAATCAACAAGTTTCTCAAAAACTCTATAAATCTCTGAGATTGAAATCAAAAAATACATTTTATGGAAGACATTTATCAACTTCTAAACCGAAAATATCTTTGATTTCAATCAATGACTAATGGCACCTAATTAGCTACCCAAACCTGTGACCCTAAACAAGTTTACTCACCCGTGACCGTAGATGACCGGAACCGAGCCATACAGTGCCATCTTGCTGTCCAAAATGTACTCGAAGACATCCAGATTATAAAGACGATAAGGATCCGTGCCAGAAGTGGACTTCAAGACGAAGCTATCAGCGTGCTCGGGAATACCAAACAAGATCTCAGCAGCGGGAAACGAGAAATCTAGAGCCACGGCCTCCGGACCGTAGGGTTTGGCATCGTGATGCGACTTGAAGTTCTCCTCCCAGGCGCCGGGATCGTCGATGGCATCGGCCGCCTTTGGAGTCTCAACAGCAGCATCCTGCTCCTGCTGGTTCTCATGCTCTGCCTGCTCGACTGGTTGCTCCTGGGCCTTCTGGCGCAAATGCTCAAAGTACAGCCAGTTCTTGGCGTTCACCGACACGACCAGGACATCCTTCTCATAGAAGTCCACGCGGAAGGGGTCACCGTGGATGACGGCCTTGTTGCCCTCGGATGTGATTACGATCTCTCCGTCAGTCTCCTGCTCGACACGAATGCGTCCCGCCTGGGGTTGCTCCTTCAGGGCGTGCTCCACGCGATATCTGGGCTTGAGTGGCTGCTTCTCGTCGATCTGGAGGCGGAACGAGCTGCCCACCAGAGCCTCCAGCTTGAAGGCGAACTGGTGGTGGTTCTCCTTGTTTACCAAGTCAGCAGTCAGCGAATCTGCGTAGGTGTTCAAGGTGCCCGGGATGAGGGCGTACTTGCTGCCAGAGCTCTGTACCTTGCGCGAGCGACTAGAAGACAGTTTAAATTAGTTGTTAGGGCTTTTAGTTCGAGATACTAACCGGCAGAAACTGCTCTGCTCGCAGGTCTTGAAGTTTCCGGGGTCCACAGCATCGCTGAGAATCAAAAATATGGCGCAGAGGGTGGCCAAAACGCCAAGGGCACAACGCATTTTGGCTGTTCCTTGATTACGACCTGAAAAATTGTAATATTATTTAGAATTTATAGATAAACCCCATTCGCTGCTGTCAGTAGCACTGCCTACTTGTAACTGTAACGTTAACCCCAATGTACACGTCAGAGATGAAGTTTTTCGGTTAAAGCGGATTTATATTCAAATAAACGTTTTTTTGAATGCGAATATCCATCAATTAGCCCTTTAGATAGCCCTTTAATTGGAAATTGTATGAATATTCGGAGACATATGCTAATTACGAACGGAAAACCTTTTTGTTTTCCACATCTATCGAGTGAAAAAGTTTGTAATATGGTCGTAAAAATATTGTTGCCGGTTATTATTAAGAATTATGGCTGTACTGGGGCACTACCGGTCTTCATTTTTCGCCTAGTGTTTCTTGGATTTTAGCCCTGCCCCCCAAACTCAACCTTTTTTGTGTCGAATCAGTTGATACGGTGAATTTACGTTAATAACTTTTTATTAAAAACTGCAAGTAAACGGCACCAGCTACATTTAGAGATGGCCAATAGCCCGCGAAACTAATACCGAATATCGAATGCAGTGTTGGATAAGCTATCGATAGTGAGTCACATTCATGCCGCTCCATCCCTAGCGGTTAATACTCTTTGCCCGGTTCAAAAATATCGATATATACGTATATTTTGCACATCTCTAAGAAGATAATATATATACCCGACAACTGTGCATATATCATTTGTCAGAAAAATCAGAAGAAAAATAAGAAAATGAAGCGAAGTCGTCGCATAAATCCGCTAGCCAACAAGCAATTTGTGTCCGGAGGAGTTTACGTAAGAATAAACATTGTTTTATGCATTTCAAGCTAAAGAATTAATCACAAATTGATAGTTTTTCTGCACATATGGGAAAATGTATAAGGGCGTGTATCTAGCAGAATACCCAACGTGCAAGAAACACCATTTTGTTATACTCATTTTTTACATTTGATTCGAGTAATAACGGAGATTCTGTTTTCGTTTCTATAATTTGCAGCGCACAAAAGTCAAAATGTGTGTATTCAGCCCAATTGTGGATCCATTTGCAGTAGCCACTATAAGCGGGTTAATCGAAAGTGCAGACCGTTGTCCGACACCCGACAGCATCCCCCACTTAAACCCATTATCATCATCCCCATCACCCCCATTCAACCGCCCATTTAAGGCATACAGACATTTACATTTCTCCAATCTCATCCGCTGAGCGCGTTTTCGAACAACTAAAAAATGACCAGCATGCGATTCGTTTCGTTTGAAGCTGGACTTGCGGTTTCCCCCAACTTTAATGGCTACTGAAAATGCATTCACCCGAAATTGTAACTAAAATTATTAGTTTTGCGTCAGATAGCAATGCCCATTCACTCCACCGAAAGTGTCTCCGAACCGAGACGCCGGCACTAGACACAGGCCAAGGGCCCAAAGATTCCCTCGCAAAAAGCTCCCTCGCTCTTACTGGCGAGGTGAGTCTGGAGGGAGGATCTGAAGGTCCTTGGCCGGGGGCGGCTGATCCACCGTGGCTGGGCACGTGGTTCGGACTCCGCCGGCTCTAAGCTACGGTTTGGTGCACTCGGGTCGCAGGAATGGCCATGGCTAGTTCCTGAACTATGGTTTTTAGTAGATTAACCAGCCAACCGGACAGCCTGACAGCCCCTGAAGCTTCC
The DNA here is from genome assembly GCA_035047325.1 of Drosophila vallismaia. Lineage (NCBI taxonomy): Eukaryota > Metazoa > Arthropoda > Insecta > Diptera > Drosophilidae > Drosophila > Drosophila vallismaia. Next base: position 3,080,086 of record JAWNPU010000025.1, on the reverse strand, counting down.
GTTTATGATGAGATTCGATGGGTTCCGTTGGCAAAGCGACTATTTTTTTTTTTTTTCGAATATATATATGTCTATATATTTAACATGAATGAGACCCATCCGGGGTTCACACCCATTCCATTAACTAATCACTTTTGCAAAAACAGAACCCGAATGCCAACGCCAAGCCGTTGATCGAGCCACCGGTAGAGACTGCTGGTGTGGTCCAGCCTGAACCAGTTCTCGTTTCCACGCCGTCGCCGCCGCCGCCGCCGCCACTTAACTCTTCAAATCAGCAGACCCAAAAGGAGGACGAACAACTGCAGCAGAAGAATCTGGATGCAATTTCTTTTGCCTCCAAGCTGCCAAAGCCGATTATCGTAAAGGTAGAGCCCCTTGAGATGGAGGCGGACCAGGAACCTGCCAATGAGAACGAGCAAGACTCTCAGGGGGACATGAACATTGATCTGAGTGAGGACAATGGCACTGGAGGCAAGATTCCCTTCAAGAAGATCTTTCAGAAGCGAAAGAAGTCATCGGGTAGGTGTAGGACCTAGGACCTAAAGCTTGATCGGAGTCCCGATTAATATGGCAATACTTTCATATTGTAGAGCGCACTCGGGACAAGAAACAGCGCCAGAATCGGCAGCTTCGCAAATCGATGCTGCCGAAGAACGCCCTGATGGCCCTCAACGAAGTCAAGGGGGTCACTATCAGTGATTTCACCATTGACAGCAATGTCGATGGGGGATTCACAGCCATAGTGACCGTCAACTCGAACCAGTACGAAGGCAAGGGACTCTCCAAGATGTCTGCCAAGAATGCTGCTTGCGAGAAGGCCTGGCGCGACTTTATTATTTCCAAAATGACCCCGAAAGCGTCACGCAATCAATCGAACGACGGGAACAACGGAGAGGAGCCAATGGATACCAACGAGGACGAAGCGGATGGGCCGGAAGATGACCTTCCCATGCTTAATCTGGCCTCGTTTGCCATCTACAAGCTTTTTGCCGATTGGGAACGCGAGGGCTATGTTGTGCCGGAGATGCATCCCAATTCGACAGCCAATCCCAATGCCCCGGCAGGTGGGGATGCTGCTCCTGCAGTGCCAGCTGCTCCCAAGGAGCCGAAGAAGCCGCCAATTCGCGTCGAGTTGCCGCCAAACTGGGAGACCTTGCATCCGGCTACTATTTTGTGCATCGTAAGTTCTTAGCTTTCCAAGTCGAAATCTTAGTTTTTAACTCTTTTTTCTTTTATAACAGATGCGTCCGGGTATTACATACGTGGACTACGGAACCTCTGGCGAGAAGCCAAACGTGGTGCAGCACCTTGGCATTGTGGTGGACAACCAGGAGTTCACCGCCAGCGGCAGGTCAAAGAAGATTGCTCGACGCAACGTGGCCGTCACTGTGTGCAACTCATTGTTCGGCACCAACTTCTCGCATGAGAACACAGCTTAAAGGACATAATAATGAAATAATCACTAATTAAAAACTACTATACCCTTCTTAACGGCCTATCGTCATATGCGCAATATTAAGCCTTTCACTAGAAAACCTCTTGCACGGACTAGCATTATTTAATAATCGTAATGTATATTTGTTTGAATAAGTTTTAGTTGTAGTCCCAATCATGTCTTGGCAACATGAGTTGCGGGAAACAATCTGGATAATGCTACCTTGATTTTGAAATGTATAATTTTTAAGATGACAATTAATTAGCATATTTCTTACTATCAGAATAACATACATAAGTAGCAGCCGTTATGTAAGGGATAAAGACTAATAAAGTTATTTAAAATATAATAAAATTGAGGGTTTTCTTATTGATTGCATTTCGTGGTGTAATATTCGTCTTCCACACGCATGTCTTAATATATATTCTATATAGAAATACGATCCCTGCCGATGTCTATCGATAGTTTCTACTACACAGCGATTGTCACATAACAGCTGGCTGTGACAGCTGACTTTTCGTTAAATTAAGATTATACAAAGTGCAACATGTCGAAATTACTAACTAACACGGCTTTGAGCACCTTTCGGACCACCCGCTTCGCCGCCCGTCAACTGTAAGAGCTTCTGGGATCGGTTCACCCTTTTAGTTACCTAAATTCCCCCTTCCTACAGCTCTCGGAACTTTGGAGGTATTGCATCCACCGCTCAGCCGGTAAACTTGAAGCCCAAAAATGGATTGGAGTACAAGCAGGGATTCCTGCCGAATCAGCAGAGACAAATACAGCTCAGCGGAACACGTAACATGTTCATCCAAACGCAGGACACTCCGAATCCGGAGAGTCTGAAGTTCCTGCCCGGCGTGGAGGTTCTAGGGAAGGGTAATACCCACGACTTTCCCACCGGCACCACCGCCCATAGCAGTCCCCTGGGTATACCTTATAGCACTCCTTATAATACTCATTTGACATAACCTTCCCATCTCAGCGAAACTTCTCTTCCGAGTGGAAGGCGTTCGAGCCGTGTTCTTTGGAGCCGATTTCATTACCATCTCAAAGCAGGAGGGCGCTGAGTGGAGTCTGATCAAGCCGGAGGTTTTCGCAGTCATTATGGACTTCTTTGCCACCGGCTTGCCAGTTCTACACGAGTCCACGCCCAATGCCGACACCGAGATTCTCGAGGACGACGACGAGACAGTGATGATGATCAAGGAGCTGTTGGATACGCGCATTCGACCCACCGTCCAAGAGGATGGCGGCGACATCGTCTTCATGGGCTACGACAATGGCATTGTTAAGCTAAAGATGCAGGGTTCCTGCTCCAGCTGTCCCAGCTCCATTGTGACGCTCAAGAACGGAGTCCAGAACATGCTGCAGTTCTACATCCCGGAGGTCGAGTCCGTGGAGCAGGTCTTCGACGAGGTGGATAAGATGGCAGACAGCGAGTTCGAGCGCTTCGAGCGAAACCTAAAGGCACTTAAGCAAAAGGAGCCGGCGGCGCCAGCAGGAGGCGGTGCTAACTAAAGCCAGGACCCTATTTTTATGTTTCTAGTTTTCTTGCGTTGCTAACTATTTAGTGGAATAGCCCGTGTAGCCCTGTATACATAGTGTTTGTTAAAATAAATCTTCGGCTTTAAGCATTAAGCATTCCTGGGAATTCATAATTCATTTTGCCCTGAGCAAGGTCAATAATTCCTGCATACATTAGTCTGCATCCGTTTCGGGACTTTAACCCAGTTCGACCTCAATCGACGGGCAGGCAAGTGGGTCAATAAACCCGTGTCATTGCCATTGATTCCACAAAACATGGCAAAAACCAATGCCAACCGATTGTGCTGCCTAGTTACGAAGTTTAATCAATAGTTTGGATTTAAAATATTGCCTGGAACTGCAGTCGAATTTCATCACTCTAGTCGGAGCCAGGAAGCCGAACAAACCACCAACAAGAGAGTACCAAGATATCTCGGTCGGATCCAAAAGCTGTTTTTCAAAACCAATGCTCTGCTGGGCCAACGAGGATCACTTTCTTAGCCAACGCTATCCGAATCCGCAGCAGAAGGCTCCGGAAACCCTCAAGAATCTCCTCCTCCGCTCAAGTGTGCCGATAGTGAGTGCATCGTCGAAACCGAATCCGAATCCCCAGTCCACCGATACCACCACCATGGCACCACTTAAAGGGCAGGAGGTCCTCAAGTTTCATAAGCACTCATATCTCGAGAATCGCATCTTCGATCACCGCCTGGTTAAGGACAATCTGCTGGACAAGTGGCCTACGGCGGATATGAACGAGTACAACGAGCGCAAGGACCACCGCAACCTAATGGAGTCCTATGTACCAGCCACAGATCATAAATCTATAACCATTATTTCCATATACTCATTAAATATTTCTTTATTATCCAAGACTAGGGTCCTGGAATCATCAATTAAAAAAGCTTGGAAAGTAACGACATTTTCCACTATTCGCGGAAAATAATCGATAACAAAATTTTTAAAATCGAAATTTGAATTTCGAATAACCGAAATTCTGATTTTATTTTACAAATTTTACTTTTAATTGTATTTCCAAGACCCTATTCTTTTTACAGAAACTATATTATCAATTTTAAATAGTTTCTTATTAATTTAATAGTATTTTTGTCCTTTGCAAAAGGTAGATCATCGTTTTTGTTTATAAGTCTAAAAAATAATCCATAAAATCACAGTCACCCTAGCACTCGAAAAAATCCTCATCAAAGCAGGCCATATTCTGGCATTCCTGGAATTCAGGATAAGCTGTCACCAGCTCTGCCCGTCAGATCTCAGTCGATTCCGCTCCGTTAACGGGTTCATATCTGTGTAGCAAATATTATTATTTAAAATTTAAAGCAATCTAAATTTCAAGTGGAACAAATTTCCAGTTAACAACTTTTCCTCACACGATCTCCAAAATCAGATAATTGTTAAGATGGCACAACATGGGGCGGGTGGGGGATCCGGTGGCTCCGGTATACCACAAACCACTGTCATGTATTCCCAATTGCAGCCATGGAGCCAGGCGGGCGCTCCCCCATGCATGGAGCCCGTCACCGGGCCATCGATTCCGCCTCGGGTGGGCTCTGCCTACGAGTCGACCCAGAAGCATCCTTGGCGACCGGCCATGGCCTTCGAACTGATCCAGGTTAAGCATCTGCCGGAGCAGCCCGTGACCAATCAGCTGACCAAGCAGTGCTTCCTGCCCAAGGGTATGAAGACCGACGGTATGATCTTTCCGAATTTAGTCACTGGATTCGATCGGAATCCCCAGCACGCCGCCCGAGCTGCTCTCTACACCAGATACACCAGCAACGAATGGTACAACAACAACATGACCAAGTACTCCGAATCAAATATGAACCGGTAAGTGGTCTTCCGCCTCCATGGTTCCAAAGCAAAGCTTATTTCCTAAAACATAAGAAATTAGATCAATTTTGGAAGCGAATTGATGACTTACGTTTCTCCTGAAACTTTCCAGCAACCTTTCTGAACGTATGCGTAATGATGCAGTGCGTCTCATGCGAGAAACAGACGAAAAGGCCACCACCGGTCAACGGGACGCGGGCAGACGCCTTGGTGAGCGCATCACCGACCTGACCTTTTGGCGAAACGAGCTGAACGCTGAGCTGGAGAAGCTAATTGCCGAGATGTCGGACATCAATGAGCTCCAGCGGCAGTGTGGCAAGGCCTTGCTCGACCTCGAGATCCCCCTGCACATTGCCCAGGAGTGTCTCTTCCACAGGGAGTCGCGACAGGGCCCTGAGAAGGTGCACGACATCGTCGAGAAGGCACTACTCGTGGAGATCAACAATCTGCGCAATTCCCGGGACAAACTGGGAGGACTCCATGAGAAGATTGCCAAGCAGGCCCTTGATTGCCGCGGAGCTCAGCATCTGCTCGAAGACGATGTGTCCCACAAGGAGTCTTCTCTCGGCATAGATTCAATGTGTCATCAGCTAAATAACCATAGTCGTGGTATCACCTACTACGGCGGCATCGAGAAGTTTGATCCGTCTGTGAGCACCCAGGAATCCTGGGCTCAGGCAAGTAGCGAGCACGTCCGGCGGTGAGTTCCTCTTCTCTGGTTACTTTGCCACCAGTACAAGCTTGTCCTTTACCCAACAGATCCCAGGCAGAGAGAGCTAAGCTTTCGCAGCTTCGCAGCGATTCCCAGAGCGTGGTCAACGCCGTTGCCTCCACCGTGTGGGACTTCTGGAGCAACACAAACAACGCCTTCGACCGACGCTCTCAAGAGATGGCCGAGGCAAAGAATCGGGTGCAACTGCATCTGCAGAAGGTGCAACAAGAGCTGTTTGACTTGGAGAAGCACCTGTTCCTGCTGCAGAAGGCCATCCAGGATAAGTCTGGACCCTTGAAAGTGGCCCAGACACGTCTGGAAGCTCGTTCTCACAGAGAAGGCCTCGAGTTGTGCAAAGACTATGCCCAGGAGCGACTGGTCCAGGAAGTTTTCGAACTACAGGGAGCCGTGGAGACGCTCCATCACAAGCTCCAAGAGTCGGAGGCTACGCACCAGGGTCTCCTGAAGACCCGCTGTTCCCTGGAGGTTGATCTGCGCAACAAGGTGAATGCCCTGTTCATTGACCGCGAGAAGTGCATGAGTTTAAGGCGCTCGTTCCCCGTTAGCAATCTCATCAAATACTAATATACGTAAGACGGACATCCAAATTATAGGTAATTGCACAGCCGCCCCCGCTTTTATCCGTTGCACTGAATGTCAGAATAAAACAGATACATATAACACATAAGTTTTGCATTTTGTCTGTGGATATAAAGCGGATATACCAATTTTAAATGTGGGCGTCAGAGCTTTCCATTTGCGAATGATTTCCTTAGGCTCGGAGAATGAGAAATTATAGATGCTTAGCTTTAAAAGCAGCCAATCAAAGTTTTCTTTTAGGAAAAAACTTCTTTTCAGTTATAGAAAATATTAGAGATGATACTTTTGAATCTGACATAAAGATAGTTTCAAAAAAATGTAGTTTCCCAACTGTTTCTAAGCCTTTATTTAAATAAAATTTTGGGGAAAACAAAAGAATAGTTTATTAGAAAGATGAAACAATAAGAAACGATCTCCAAACGATTTACGGAACATCGATAAAAACTTTCTCTGCCCATGTGGGTCACCTCCAGCTGCCGAACATATGGTCACACCAAGTACACGTAGAAAACAAACAGACGACGTTTTATATTTAAAACCAAGCGCAATGCAATAGTTTCCGTGTGATTAGCAGTAAGCAGACCCACCAGACGGGTAAACAGACCTCCCATCCGCCACTTGACCTAGGCAGCACGGACATTTGCGGCCGGATTACGGAGGGAACGGACTGCATTCCGTGAATTCCAGAGCGAGGAAACGAAAGGGAATAGGAATACAATGCTGGGTGGCAAACGAACTGGTACACGGCATGTGGCTGTGGTGCTGATGATGTGCCTCTTCTGGTACGTGATCTCCTCCAGCAACAATGTGATCGGGAAGATGGTCCTCAACGAGTTTCCCTTCCCGATGACCGTGACATTGGTGCAACTGTGCAGCATTACGCTTTACAGCGGGCCGTTCTTCAATTTGTGGCGCATCCGGAAGTACCAGGAGATTCCCCGCGCCTACTATTGGAGGCTAATAGTACCGCTGGCCCTGGGCAAGCTGCTGGCCTCGGTCACCTCGCACATCTCGCTGTGGAAGGTACCTGTTTCCTACGCGCACACAGGTGAGTCGTGACGGGAGTTTCCCCGCCAAATGTTCCTACCTCAACACGTCAGCAGTGCGGAGTCGGTTCGACAGCGGGTTACCCTCTACGCTTTTTCAATAAACTAGTCTCTTAATTGGAATTAGTGAATCTTTCATGTTGAATTAAGTTTTTACTTTTAGTCAAGGCCACCATGCCACTGTTTACCGTCGTTTTGACCCGCGTCTTCTTTGGGGAGAAGCAACCAACACTCGTGTACCTGAGCCTGCTGCCCATCATCACGGGCGTGGGCATTGCCACCGTGACGGAGATCTCCTTTGACATGATGGGCCTGATCAGTGCCCTTATCTCCACGATGGGCTTCTCCATGCAGAACATCTTCTCCAAGAAGGTAAGCGTCTTGGCGTCAAATCACGATGGAAAGGTGCATAAACATATTTGTATTACTTCAGGTGCTCAAGGACACCAACATCCACCATCTGCGGCTGCTCCACCTTCTCGGAAAGCTGTCACTCTTTATTTTCCTGCCCATCTGGCTGTACATGGACAGCTTCGCTGTTTTTCGTCACACCGCCATCGTAAGTTGAGATCTGATCGGAATCTTATCTTGAAAACATTTTCTTTCATTGTGATAAAAAGAAGCGCTCGATAGGAAAGTAACTAGAAATATAACCTTCACTGAGAAATAAGTAATTGCAGCTTTAACTCCATGATAACTAACTCTAACTCCATGTTTTGCCAAATTCCACGTAAACGATTCTTAGAAAGATACAGACTTGTTGGCTTAGTGAACACTTGTATTTGCACTTTAGGGCTTAACGTAGTTCGGTTTAGTTTCTAAGCCTAGATACAGTCCCGTGTTAAAAGAAATGATACAATTGAAACATTTATATTCTTTACTTCTTGTTTCTTTGTAGAAAAACCTGGATTACCGGGTAATCGCCTTGCTGTTCGCCGATGGCGTCCTCAACTGGCTGCAGAACATCATCGCCTTCAGCGTACTCTCACTGGTCACCCCGCTCACCTATGCAGTAGCCAGCGCCTCAAAGCGCATCTTCGTCATCGCCGTGTCCCTGCTGATCCTGGGCAACCCAGTGACGTGGGTCAATTGTCTGGGCATGACGCTGGCAATCGTTGGTGTACTCTGCTACAATCGTGCCAAGCAGATCACCAAAGGCAGGGAGCCACCAACGCTGCCGCTCTCGCAGACCAGCCACGTGAAGTATTCTCCGCTGGAGCATCAACCCAATCGCGATCCCTATTATCGGGGATCCGTGAACGGGAAACTGACGAACGGCCTCCAAAAGACGTCGGGAAACAGCTTGCTGGCGAATGGAAGCGGCATGCCCAGCGGAACGGCCACACGCCTGCTCTTTGTCTAGTTTTTAGTTAGCGAATCTGTTCATCAATTCAAAAGGCGGGTCAGCTGCAGATGTATCAACCTCCTGACCACCTCCGCCCAATCCCCAACAACTTTCCCTTTCCCACAGCCCCTGTCTCTCTGTATGTCTCTCCCCTTGCTGTGTAAATATATAGCTTATATTTTTTAACTGAAGAGGCGCAATTCGGAACTTATTAATATGATGCAATGAATTAATGATATTGAAGCCTTTTGAGTTGCTATGTATTATATTCTAAAGAGTAAATTGATTCCAATTGCATTGGAAAATAGTTATCTAAGATTGTATATTTTTCATTGCAAAAAAAATGACACTAAATACATTGACAAGAATAATTTTTATATGAAATTTTAACTCATTACGAAGAGCTTCAAAAGCCAAGTATTTTGAGTTGTGCCTGTTGGTTTAAAAGTTAGTCGCCCTTAGCATATTTGTAATGGCTTTTGTAATGTAGGAATCCCCTTCCTTCTCACAAATCCGAGCCGAGTGTGTAAATAAGTAGATTGGGTCACTAAATTTCCATTTCCATCAAGTCCTGTAACCGCAATTTTCAAATTTTTTTGAATTTGATAGCCGAAAGGTGTAGTCAGAAAGCGTAAGCTCAAAATAAAGTTCTTGACCAGCTACATGGCCAAAGCAATCAAAAAACAATTTTATTATTTTGGGAAGTCTGCTGATTGGGATTATATGTATGCTTATCCTTGTTTTCATATATTCACACCGGAAATCAAATCAAAGACAAAGTTTAAATTTGCTTTCATAACAGTTTTTTTGGCGCCTTGTTATTTTCATTTGTCATAATTTGCGTTTTGTGAGTCCTTTTGGTATGGCATGACCTATAATCAGTTACCATATATATATTTGTAGATAAAATGGGCGCTAAAATGTTTTCAAACGTAATAAGTTATATTTTCTTTTGAAAAATATGATTTATCGATTAAATCGATTATTTTTAATACTCCCAATTTTAAGCCGAATCAAAACTAAGGTTATTTTCTAATAATTTTTATAACATTCTTGCATAACAATATAGCCTTTATATAGAAAGTAATTCAATATTATTTGGACTTCTATCGTTCTGTATTTGTCGATGTTTTCAAATAATGATAATTGAAGTAGGATAGTATCGAATAAGGGTAACTTTGTGTGGCCAAACAAGAAATATACTGCATGACCAACTATCGATATACGAGCTTTAATCGATAAATACTAGGTATACTCTGCGAACTTTTTAGATCAACCCTGGTTACACTGCAGCAAGCGGATATAGCGTTTTTCCTGAACGCAAGCCAAAAAAACGAGAAAAGGAAACTCTAACTTGATCATTCAAGCAGGTAAAAAGCGCAACGACCCTCTTTGTACGAAAAGGAAAGCGGGAAACCCAGGGAAAGTGCGGCGGTCCGCAAGAAAAGACCATTAATTGCACACATCAAAAGCGAGGACGGTAGAGGCACAGGCGGCGGCGACACCGATAGTGATAGCGGCGGCGGCAGAAGCATCACCAAAAGGCGGTTGCAGAAGCGGCGGCGGCTCCGGGAGCTCCCCCTTCTACTCCAATCTCTAATCCTTGCAACTCGCATCCACTCAGCCATAGGTAAGAGGCAACGATAAAATTTACATATTGCAAAAAATCCAGAAAACAACAAATTGATATTTTCAAGTATTCTATTCTATTCCCCTCCAAAACGAAAAAAACGAACTAAAATGTAAAAAGTAAAAGTCACCCAAAGTGAAAAGTGGTTCAAGTTCTTAAGTAAAGTAGTCGGTCGCGAAAAGTGCGCAAAAGTCCGCAAAAAAACGTTGTAAAATAAGAATATAATAAAAAAAAGAACTCTCTCCCGTGTTTCTGTGTCTGTGTGTTCGTGTCCTATCTGTGTGTGTACATTCAGTTTCCAGAGAAAAGGCGATAGCGGGAAGAAGGGTGCTCTGATCTCCCCAATTTTTTTTGATGAGTTCCGTAATTTCAATTCAAATATTTGTTCTTGTTCTTGCATTGTGACCTTAACTCTGTCTCTCCATCTGCATCTCCATCTCCCTCTTTCGCTTTCTCTTTCTCGCGTGTAATAATACAGTAAAGTATAAAAGTAACAGTAGCACACAGAACACAATCAATAAATTAAAATGATAGAGCTTATAAAAGAAATAAAGGTAAGAACCTAACAAAAAGTCAAAGAAAATGAAAAATGATCAACCAAAACTTTTTCCCCTTTACCCACCATTCGTTCTCATGATATTTAAAACGATTGTACTAATATCGATTACTAGAGTTATCGGAGCAATCGGAAGCCAATCGGCATTTGTTGTGGTTTAACCCGGGGTCCTTGACCATGACCTAAACTCTCTGTCTCCCTCTTTTTTCCTTGTCCTTTTTATGTTTCGAACGCAACTTGATTTTTGTGAATAAAGTTTTCAAAACTCAAATTTTCTTAAATCTTATTGAAAAGTATTTCCAACTATCTATTGTTAGCAATCCAAAAAAAACTCCTACATCTAATAATTGTCCGTCCCGAGTCAGAATCCTTGCCAGAAACACACAACAAATGATCGACCCGCTACACACCACTCCAGATCTTTGTATCTCGGTTACCCCCATTCCACTGAGATTCTGGGTATTAATCGCCTGCAGGATGCTTGTCCTGGGTGTTTGTCTTGCAGTTTTGTAATGGCCATTGCTAAGTGCTGCGAGTGCTAATCTTTTACACCATTCGATCCCTAATCTCCTCCAGAAACGCCGCGCTAAGAGGAAGAAGAGGAAGCCGGAGGAGATCCCATGGTCCTCGACATGGAGTCGGACGATTCTCGTGCCAGCTCTCCGTCCAACTCCTCGGAGTCGCGCTCCAACTCGCCTGCCAACAAGAATTCCGGCCCACACGAGGCGGCGGTCTCAGTCTCGGCCTTGGGCCCTAGCCTCGAAGAGGCTCGTTCGGCGCGGTCCGCCTCCAGCAGCTCCAGTTCTTCGAACTCCAGCTCCAGTTCAAGCCGTAGCGCTCTGTCGAAGAACCAGAAGAAGAGCTCATCCAGTAGCAGCGGCAGTGGCAGTGGTAGCAGCTCCTCCAGCGGCTCATCCAGCGAGGATGAACCCGACCAAGAGCCGCCGCAGCAGCAGCTACAGCAACAACAGCAGCAGGAGCAACAACGCGAGCCTGAGGCGGTTGTCTCAGAGGATCCCCCTGTCCCGTCGCCAAGCGCCAAATCCCAGCCTAGCTCGTTTTTGTCTTCGGTGCGGAGCCAGAGCAACAGCCCTGTAGAGCAGCAGCAGCTATACAACCAGGCTGCTGCAGATCTCAACATCAGCCACGAAGATCTAAGCGATGTGAGCGACATCGAGGCGGAGACAGAGAAGCGCGCTTCGTCGAAGAACTCATCGCTGAATCCGGGCGACGAGGACGAGGACGGGGCCATATCCAACGACTCACTGCCAGGCCTCGGCGAGAAGCAGGCCAAGCTGAATGGCAAGGTGGCGGCTATTGAAGGACAGGAGAAGGTAGCGGCCTTAATCAACGAGTCCAAAGTGAGTTAAAGATGAACCAAAAATCACATTCAAGTCTGTATTAATTCTCGTTTCATTCAGGTTGAGGATAGCGCGTCGAACGGACGAGCGGGAGGCGGATTGGAAGAGGACTTGGTCAAGACGCACGACGACGACGCCCTGGACTTCGAAGCGGAGGAGGGCGAGTGCGCGGAGCCGGCTGTCAAGGATTCCACAGATCAGACGAAAGCAGAGACGAAAGCCAACGAATCAAACCAGGCCAAGGGCACGCCCAAGTCCTTGAAGGACGATGACGATGATGATGATGGCGAGTTAGATGGCGATGAGGGCGAAGAGAAAGGCAAGGATGCCAAGAATGTGTCTGCTGGCAATGGCAGCCTCGAGGAGGGAGAGGATGCCAGTAAGGAAAAGGACAAGGAAAAGGCTAAAAAGAAGAAGGAGGAGGAAGAACTGGAGGAAGGCGAGGTGTCCGACGAAGACGAGAAGCGCCCAGAGGAGACGGAGCCCAAGCCCGTCTGCCGCTTCTACACACGCGGCCAGTGCACCTGGGGCATGAGCTGTCGCTTCCTGCATCCAGGCGTCACCGACAAGGGCAACTACACGATGTTCGAGAGCATGGTGCGGTCCGTGCCGATGCAGGGTGGCGCTGCCAGCTCCTCGACCGGTGGTTCTTCCACATCAGCTGCAGCGGCTGCTGCTGCCGCGCGATCAGCGGCGAGCGCCTACAGTGCAGCCCATGCTGCAGCGGCAGCGGACTACCACGACTATAGGAACGAGAGGCCGTCGCTACACCATCGACCTGGCATGCACCACACGCCGAATGTGTACAGCAGCCACGCGCACGAATCCCGCGGTGGTTTATTGCCGGATGGAGGGCCTGTCGTGGTGGAGAATGCCTGGGAGCGCGGTCTGCGCACTGCCAAGGAGATGATGCGCAAGGCGAACAAACGCAAGGAGCAGGACATGGACTTTGAGGACAAGAAGATGAACCTCACCTTGTCGCCGGATGAACTCGAGAAGGACCCATACTACCTCAAGGAGCGCGGCCCCGGCGGAGCCAGCTCTCCGCCACCGCCTTCGTCCGTATCCAGGGGCGTGGAGCCGCCAATGAATCCACACGGTATGCCCTTGTCCATGCATCCGCACGTCGGCCTGAGCCACGGCAATCCGCGTGGCCTCCTTCCGCTCCAGTACTCGATGTACGGCCCTGTGGGGGATCGATACGCCCGGAGCCAGTACATGCATCCACCGTATGAAGATGTGGACGTGTACGGAAGGATGGCGCGGTACCGGGAACTGCCGCCGCATCGAATGCCCCACTACGAGGATGACCGTAGATTGAGGCCGGCACGCGAGGTGATAGTCCAGCGAGTGGAGGCCGCCGGCCGAGGCGACGAGTGGAGCGATCCCTGGATGCGTTCCAAGTCCATGGGTCGGGGCTCGTACGAGCGGGACGTCCGCCGACGTAGAGATCGTCGCAGCTACAGCACCAACTCGTCCTACTCCACTTCGAACAGCTCCCAGAGCGACTCCAGCGACTCCACCTCGCGATCAAGCAGCCCCTCGGAGCACAAGCGGCGCTATGGCGGCAGCTCCCACAAGATACCGGGTGCCGCAGCCTCCTCGCGGCGGCATTCGGGCCATAGGGCGCGCTCGCCCAGCCAGATTCCCCGGCGTCCTCGACACACATCCAGTAAGTGTCCAGCCTATTGGTAATATTTTTGGGTTACTTATGAGTTTTCTTTTTTTTACTTTTTTCTTTCAGAGGCCAGCCTTTCGCCTTCATACAAGCGACCTGCCGTTGAGAAGCGAAGTGGCGGTCACAGTCCCGCATCCAAGCGGAAGAAGCTCACGTCGCCTGGAGCCAAGAAGTTCGACAAGATAAGGCGCCGGCGCAGCTCCAGTTCATCCGATTCAGGTACGTAGGTAGGTAGGGCTGCCACAAGAATTATGAATTAAATTAAAAATGTTTAACATTTATGATTTTATAGTTTTTGTTAGTAATGGCAAATGGCGTGAGTCTTATTCTTTTCTGATATAGATTCTGAAGCAAACTTTCTCTTCTAAGCAAAACTCAGAAGAAGATTTGAATTAGTATCCTCTGCATGAATATGAATTGACAAAAGTTAAACTTGGGAATGGGTATTTGGTATAGAGGGGTTTTATATTCAAAAGAAGCTATTCTTAAGTAGTATTTCAAATTACAATTAGTGATTCATTTCGGAGAAGGTAAGCTTGTTTGGGGTGAGTCTGGTTTGCTTCAATGTGTTTATTTGTGGTTCCGGGAGATATAATCTTAAATACCTATCCCATTAGGCTAAAATCAAGAATAATTTCAACAGATTCATCGGACACGTCGTACTCCGAATCAGAGTCGGGCTCATCATCGTCAGACAGCTCGTCGGGATCGCGGGAGGCGCCCCAGAAGCGTGTTCGCGCCACCGACAAGGCTCTAAACGAGCGGAAGCTGATAAAGAAAGGTAAGCTCAGTAGCAACGAGCGACTTTTGAGCGACTTTACTCACAATCTGTATCCTTGACAGCCCCCGAACTACCCAGGAAGCGCTCGCCCATTTCCATTGAGATTAAGAAAACGTCGAACATGGTGGGTGTGTCGGCGCTGGCCTCGCCCAACTCAATCGACTCCGAGAAGGAGAAGGATCATCATGGCAAGGATAACCACAGTAAGGAGAAGGAACAGAACATCAGCGGCGGCGGCGGCGGCGGCGGCGGCAGCGGAAAAGACAAAGAAAAGGACAAGGAGCGGGATCGGGATCGGGAGCGTGAGAAAAAGTACACAGAGGAGCACGATAAGGACAATAAGGACAAGGACAACAAGGATGGCAAGAAGTCGCGACGCGAAGAACTCCTAAAGCAGCTCCGTGCTGTCGAGGATGCCATTGCCAAGAAGCGCTCCAAACTAACTTGATAGTTCCAAATCATGCTACCTCCACGAGATCGAGTTCCCTCATCCTCCCTCCCATCATGTTTTACCCACTCAGTCTAGATCTAGCCCGCTCAACCCCCTTGGATTCGATTCGATTATGTTTGTCCCGGATATGGTATCCCGGATATCGGCACATCAGTCAACTTGTTGGTTACGGGACATTCTCATCGTACGGGGCATTCCGACGGGGCAGCGGCAAATCATTTTTTGTATTCCTCTTCCGCTCCCTAAAACTGCAGGATACTGCAGGACGCGTAGCTCATAATATTTTGTCTAATTCGAAACCTTTTTTTTTTACCATACTCCCTAAACTCTCTATCCATACTCCTAACGACTTCACATCAAACTCCACCCTTGACTTACCACCAATAATGGAGCATTACAAAAATGTTTATAATAATAGACTATAAATAAAAGCCAACAAACATGATCAATATTTTTTATTATTAACTTGCTTGGGTTCCTCATTTAGAAGCCATCTAGCGGATAAATGCGGAAGCCGTAACGTATATTGAATCTAATTAAAAATCATAATTATATTATAATATTATAAAGGTATGTATATAAAATATGTATAAAAAATGTATTTGGTTTTGTCTGACGCTTTTGAATTTCGTTGCAAGTCATATTATTTTTTATATGTTGAGTATTATTTTTGTTTTTACGAACACGTTTAGTAAAGCCATCTAGCGGACGGCAGAGGAATTCGTTTAATTCTAATTGGAAGTTTGAAGCCACGTTTACGATAATACGATATTTAAAGATTAGTTTCCCAATTCAAATCTTATCGTTTATCTTTTATTTGATTATATCTCCAAAATCAGAAACATTTAAAACAATATAATGTTAAACATATTTAAAGAATGGAAAATACTATAAATATTTATATGATGTTAGTCCGGAGCATTCCCATTCCTAGCCAGAAATGTCATCCTCGTCTCCCCACGGACCAGCCCAGCTGCAGACCATTTTTCCCATAGATTGGACAATTTTCCCCTCCCATTTTTTATGAATGTGGTGTGTAGTGTGTGGTGGGTGGTGTGTGGGTGGGTGAGTGGGTGTGTGTAATGCCTGGCAATTCCGCGCAGTGTGTGTGGTGTGTGAAAACCTATTTAGATGACGAATCACAGAAATTTGGCCTCATCAATGTCTGGTGGCCCCGGATCAAAAAATGTGCGTGCGTGTACGGCTTTGAGTGTATTACATTTCAGGGTTTCATTTTTTATACATGAAAACAAAATATATATGCATATATGTACATATATTCTTTTTGCAATCTCTCGTCATCGTGTCGCAGTTTTTTTTTTGGCAATCACAGGCGGCCGCAAAAGCTGTCAGAAGACATTGTCATCATCCAGCGACCAAGTCAAGAGCCAGCATCCCAGCCACCCCATGCCATGGCCTTGAGTGGGTGGAGGCACATCCACCCACCTGGTCACGTCGCTCGTGTGCGTGAAACGACAATACATGTGTTCGTAATCGACTCTGATTTTGCCGCAGTCTGCACTTGAAGAAATGGTTGGAACCAAAGAGGATTCGCCTAGAAAAACAAACGTCAAATAAATAGGAAATTGTCGAATGGTTTTGAGAACCATCTAAGGCATATTTTAGAGACGTACCCCACACAGCAGCGCCTCTTGCTGGATTGGAAGCTACTCCAAAAGTTTGAAATAAGAAACATTCGAGAACTGTGTTGTAAGTTCTAGACTTTCCTTTTTAAACTTTAAACATATAGATAACTTGCAACTATTTCTCTCAGTGCTTTAGACTTGCGGACTGCTTAGAAAATAGTGTAATAAAGGACAGCTGAAGCTTCAGACTCTGATTGAGATTCAGCTGAATTTTGAATCTGAAGCCGGAGACCCCTTTGCCGGGATTAGCGAATTCCGCTGCCATTTTTTGTATTTTTTCGGCGTTGGACACCTCTGCACCACACACCCACCCACCCATCCACATAACCACCCACCCAACCACAGCCACACCGCAGCGGAGAGGGGAAGGCTAAAAAAAAAGGAAAAAAAAACAATCGCGAACAGATTTATCGCATTCATATTCAGGCTGATGCGATACTCGTATGTGACCAGGAGGGTGAGCCCTGAAAAAATGAGACTCCCCCCTTTGGATGGCCCCGCCCCCTATTTTTTGTCGTCGTCGTTGTCGGTGGGCGAAGACCGCAAAATGGGATTACATTACTCAAAGAAATTTATTTTGACAGAACTAATATTTTGTCCCAGAGATCAGGGGCCCTGCTCCTGATGTGTTGGCCTTCTTTTCTGGACTCTCTGATTGCCTGTTTGGTTTGGATAGGGGTTGGGGTTTAAGGGGGTGGTATGTGGTGGGGTTGGCAGTTGGGGTCTGTGGTTTGGTAGTGGGGATTCCAGGATTTCTAGTGAGTGCGTGTGTGTTTTGTGGCTTTTCTAGGAGCCTTAGCTTTCCGCCGAGCTGGTTCGGTAATTTCCAAGATTTTTTAACTTAAAAGGGATTCAGTTTTGTCGAAGACTATTTCAGGATTCGACTAAAAAAATATTTTCTGCTTCAGAGAAGGGGTCGTAGGTGCCTGTACGATTTTCTTCTAATAACCATTATGTACTTTCCCCATACATATCTCTAAGAAAACTCCTCCTCCTATATACATATGTGAGTCTTCACACACGTTTGGCCATGTCCTTTGGCGTTGTCCCTTGTCCGTTTGTTGCCATAGCCTCCCACCGCCACTCCCCCTGCCTGTAGCACCAGCCGCCTCCTCTGAGCTTTCCTTCTGGTTTTTCCCCATTTCCAATGCGACTGCGTATGTGTGTGTGTGTGATAGAGTGTGTCCTTTATTTTTACCCAGGCAAAAGTTTTCTTTGATGCAATATGTACAAACGACCCGACCAGCTAACGGCCACCAGAAAGGACCAAATGCGAATGGCTGCTGTCCTGTGAGCCAGCTCCCCTCCTTCCCTTCTCCCCTCCTTCATGCCACTCCCACCTCTTCCATCCTCTTCTTCGCTTTTTGCGACTCAACTCGACCCTCACGTACGAACTTTGGCCATAACAACAACTGTGGCCATTACGAAGCCAAAGCATGTGATACAAACACACACACACATGTGGGGAACACTTTAAAAAACAGGGGCCACCTCTACACTATTTCATGTTAATAAGGAAGAAAGGAGGACACTTTTATCTCAGGAGCCGTTGAACAATATACTGTTTTGATTTTAGATTTCTCCAAAGTAAAGTAACATTTTCGGCCAGTGCAGTGGGTCCCTTGGTCCTTTGGACATTCCGTGCCGGAGTTGGCAACCGCCTGCTACAGTGCTACCTTGCTACCTTGCACCACCCAGCAACAATCCAACGCCCACCGAGCCACCGAGGACCTTCCCCCACCACCACCACGGCTGCCACCAGCACCACCGCCACAAGTTGCAAAAGCAGCAACAACAATAAGGGCCGCCATCAAAAAAGGCTTTCAATGGTAGACGAGGTCCTGCCCGCCCACTTCCCACAGACCACCCCACCCACCAGAGTCCTTGCATCCTTGCGTCCGTTTGTCCGTTTTTCCACGTTGCCAAGTTGGACAGCAATGGCGATATTTGCTTTCCTTTCCGCCATGAAACGAAATGAAATGTGTGGCAAGATGAGGATGAGGTGGAGGAGGGTCGGGGTGATAAAAGGAGGCGGCAAAAGGGGGTGGTGGGCGGATGGTGGTGGCGGGAGGTTGAGTCCAGTTGCCCGACGCGCACATGGGGTGGATTTTTGCGCCATTATTGTAGCAATTTTGATCAATGGCCCTATTTCTGCGTGGGGACGCTGTCCGCCAAAGGACGAAAGGTCCTGGGGGAAGCACGTTTTCATATTCATTCGTATGTAACCACACTGGGGTTTCGATTCGTCCTTCAAATATTTTTATAGTCTTGCTGGGGCTATTAGAACGCTGTTCGTCTTCAAACCTACAAAGAATATATAGTCTCTAGAAGGTGTAAACAAGCCAGCTTTTTAGTTTAAAATAGGCGCCAAAACAAGCGAGCTTTCGAATCGATAGTGTCACCTCTGGCAACACCTGCTGCTCGTCTCACTCACTCTCACCTTTTCCCTGGCAAGATCTGTCTCTCCCCTTACCCGTAAGCTCGCCATTCCGTTGGCCGGTAAACGTGTGTTTTTTTTTAAAAACCTTTTCTGTCTTAGAAATAAAGTAAATTTTTAATAAATAGTGTCATTCAGTCGTTAATTAAAGTAAATGAAGATTTAAATGTACTTTGCAAACGTAACTTAAATTAGTAATAGCAATTGAATACTTTAATTTACGAGCTTGTTGAACTTTAGTTACAGTAAGGTAAGTTTGTTTATATTTTTATATTAAAAATTTCTACATATTTTGGTTAATTTGGGAAACGATATTAAAGCTTTGCATTGTTAAATAGAAACTATTAAAAAAAAAGAAATAAACTATAAAATAGAAATGATTTTCTTTCCCATTTATATTAGTAATTTTCGTAGCATACTTTTTTGGGTAGCCTGGGCAGCAGTCCTTTTCTTATAATTTTGCAAAACTTCCTTTACCAATGGCTAACTTTGTCGTGGTCTTTGCTTTTTATTATTTATTTTTGCAGCGTCTGCTGCTTTTTTTGCTGCTTATGAGGGGCGGGGGAGAAAAGGACGATGGGGACAACAAGGACAACGCGTGACTGTTATTATTTGTGCTTTGGCCTCATGACCAAACACACACACAGACTCGCCGGATTCAGGATACACCACCCCCTTTTGAGAAAAAAATAAGGCACATATGTGCGACCACAGGCCATGACAACATTTTGGGCTAATCGAAGTTAACCCTTGGCTGGCTGCGTCCAAGCCCTTAACCCCACCAACAAAAAACACCCAACACCCAACCCCCAGATGGCTTTGCCAATTTTTTATGCATGGCTCCCGTTTGCCATTCAATTCGTTTCGATTCCTTTCCGATTCCTTCGAATCCTTCGATTCGGCTACACATACTGCCCATTAAATTTACGACACAAAACGCAGTCGGGCAAACAAACAAGCTAAGTAAAAAAAAAATGGGAAATATATATATACATATATATATAATAATAACACACTCAGACACACATAGACAGACCAACAAATCGAGGCATAGACAAACAAACAAACAAACAAACCGAAGGGCAAACATTTTTATAAAGTCCCCAAAAGAAAAGAAAGTCGAAAGAAAGAAAAATGCCTTGGAAAATAAAAGAGTTGCTTATGATTTTGGGTTGGGGATGTCTGACTAGGAGTTGGGGGTCCATTTTCTGTGGGAGTTTCCCAACAAAAATGAAGGCAACTGCGGACTGGCCCACATGTTTGTGGACATTTATGCAAACTTTTCGCATTTCTTTGGCGAATTTGCGGGAGGGTTGGGAAAGGGTCCTGGCCGAGCGGGTGGCCTGTGTGTTTGTCTATTTGGTGGCTTTTACTCAAATTTGATTTCGATTCGATTTGGGTTCTTCCCCGATATTTGTGAAGGTTTCCCCCAAGTGGTTAGTCAACTGAACATTTAATAAACAAATAAAATATAAATTTAAATAACTTAAAAACTATATATTACAATATATAATATTTGTATCAATAGGAACAGATGTGCCAGGCCATCATAAACTATAAAATTACCAAACTGGCAAACCACCAAAAAAAAAACTATGAAAACCAAACAAATAATAAATATAAATTGCTCAACAAGGTGCAAATTAAATGAATTCAAATTTTGAGTGCGGTCGCCAGTGCCTGAGGGGGTTTGATATAATATTGCACCCATATACGGGATACCGAAAATACGCAGATGTCTTTAAAAGAGACTTTTTTCATAAAACACACACACGCATTCCAAAACGAGTCCTGTTCCGTTCTGTCCATTCGAAGAAAGGTGTTACGAAGGGGTATATGTCCTTTTTTGAAAAGCAATACAATTAACATTAAAGCTTATATATTTTGTGGTTCTAAAGTATCTCTACATTTTATGTTTTAGTGAAAGATTTTATTAAAGACAGTCATGAATAGTTTGGAACTCGTAGCCTAGCCTTTCCCTCCCCTTAATTAACTTTTATGATCCTATTTTTGTAATATCCTTACCCATCCTTAGAGCATCGACTGTTCGTTGTGTCTGGCTTCCAATTTTAGTGACGAGCCCTTCTTGTTTTTGGAATAAAATGAAAAATTTGTAAACGTTCGCGATCTCATATGACGAAACGGGACATGCAAACTACAAAGGACGAGCAATAACAACAAAAACAGGAGGAACATGAGGGCCATTTCCACTACACCACGTGCGTGTCCTTTCGCATGCCTGTGTGTGTGCGCGTGTGTGTGAGCCGCCAGATTGCCGCAAGGTATGGCAAAAAAAGTGCACACAAAATCAACGCGACTCGCTTGGTATCTCCTATGTCCTGTAGCCTGAATCCTGTGCGTATTTTATTCTTTCTCCTCTCTGTGTTTTTTTTTCCATACATACCATATACCCATTTCAGTTTTTTTTTGCATATCCCAGTGGCAGGACGAAAAAGGGGTGCTCGGGGGTTGGAATCATCATTTGAATAATTCGACATTTGCGGCTCGCGGGTAAAGTGGAGGGCAGGGGGAGTCCTTTTCATAGTCCTTCCACCTTTGATTTCCACCTTTCCACGCGCCACAGCCGCGCATCGAATGACGAAAATTTCGTAATAAATAAATAATCCTTTCTCCCCCCCCTGCTACAGTGTGTGTGTGTGTGTATGTGTGTGTGTATGTGTGTGCTCGGAAAAACTATGCCACGGCAGCGGGGAAAATTTGCTCGCAATTTGAAATTATGGATGAAAAGAAATGAGGCCATGCAAATGTATGTAGATACAATGTGGGTATTAGGGGTAGAGGGCTATTGGGTTTTTTGAGGTCTTTCGAGGGAGGGAGGGCTGCTGGTGCCAATATTTCCAACGCAGATACAGATACAAACACACCTGGCCATTGGCAATCGATATCCGCGATATCTGCGGCCAGTTGCTATCCCAAATTCAATCGGAAGCTTTTGAATTATATTAAAAAAAAGAGGAGTAAGAGGCTGCGGAATTCGTTTGACTTGAATTGATGAGCTGGGACCAAAAATTTAAAGAGCCTTGAAAGGATACTTTAAATGGGGAACTATAAATTATGGGCATCTGAAAGATCCTTTAAAGGGTCAACGGAAAAGATACAATAACGAAGTAAATCTCAGAAAAAATATGAGTTTAAAAATAAAATTAAAAAAGTATCATTCCTATAGCGCATAAACATTTCAACCCTTGTAAAATAAATTAAAAATTTGCCTGTTGTGTAATTTTTTATAATTTCTCGCCTTTTGTCATTTACCCCCCTGCCATTCGGTGGGCTGTCTAACCCCCTAAGCCCTTAACCCTTTTGCCAGCCATTGCAAAAATTGATAAATTTTGCCAATGCAGTGCCGGAAATTGCAGTGAAGGGAAACCAAAACCGAACCCGACCGGCCTAAGTCCGCAAATAGAAATCCCGAAATCCTGAAATCCTGAAATCCCGAAATCCCAGTACAGTTCGCCCAGTCCCAGCATCCTTATCCGATCCGATTTTGTTCAACTCATTAACCACTTGACTAATTGCTACCGAAAGGACAGCAGGCTACGAAAGGATAACTCAAATGCAATTTTCCGTACTTTCCCCTACATTTTATTCTCTATTTTCTGTTTGACCCGAGAGGCGCCTTATCGCATTACCTGTGCCTTTTGTGGCCTTAATCGTCGGATTCACACCTTAACAATACCACAAAAAAAATACAAAAAGTTGCCCAGCATCCTCCGATTCACACGCACTTTGAACCCTATGATCCGCCAAAACAAAAAAAAACAGGATTCGGATACGGATGCGGATGCGGATCACAGCATCCCTAACCTTTGCCACTTCCATTCTATTCCCTCTTTATGTTTTGGGGTAAAAAAGTAAGTTTTTGACATTAAACTGCAAACATGATGTTAGAGAATACACATAATTGCCCGGCTCATGGGACTCAGCATCATTTTCGGTTCATTCTCATTTTCATTCAGAGTCAAGGACCCTTGAAATGATCTGAAAAAATCCCTTTTTTCTGTTACCCCATCCTCGGCTCTCCTCTGTTTTCATTTATTATTTTTCCACCAATTTTTTGTCCTCTTTTTGGGTGTTTTGTTGCTCATAAATTGCCGCTAAATGGCGCAGGGGGTAGCCCCTGCCTGTCATTGGTTTGTTTAGGGTTTGATGTGTCAATATTTGACAGATCAAATTGATATTTATACGTTTATGGTATAATAAGGACTAAGGACCAAGGACCAAGGACCGTGGACTAGGCCTCCCCCTCCGCCAGTCGGGGTTTGTGCGTTTTTTTTATCCTCGGCTACTTAAACCTGACTAATTGCTTGATTAATGAATTAGCCAGAGCCAGGACAGGGACCCGGGGGGTCATTTAATGGACGCGGGTCAGTTGACATTGCGGGGGCGGGTAGTATTAAGTCAGTATTTTTCCCTGTGAAGGGATTTTAATACAGTGTATTAGGGAGTCCTTTGAAGATTCGTTAGTTGTATTCTATTTAAAAATTGATTCAGAATTGGCAAGAATTTTAACATCCTTGTGCGCCGTGAGGGAGAAATTCCGATTTTCATAGGGGTTTCAACAGAAATATGGGAAAAAATGAAATGAAACGTTATATTACGTCAAGACTTTGATGAAGGTTGATAGGAAATCAATCTAGAATTCGTTTCAGACATTCCACCTGTAAATCGGATAAGATTTAGCAAAGATATAGCCATTGCATGGAGCCATATATGAAAATCAAGGATTTTGAAAGGGGATCCATCAGAAAAATTTGAAAAAAAATCGAAAAAATATTTTGTGCCAGGATTTTGATGCAGGTTTATAGGGAATTGATCCTAGATTCCAAATCTATACTTTGTTCGAGAATCGGATGAAAACTGCCAAAGATATGGCCTTCGAAAGGGGCGAAAAGTGATTTTTCTCGATTTTCAGATTTTTCAAGGGGATCATCAGAAAAATTTGAAAAAAATCGAAAAAATATTTTGTGGCAGGATTTTGATGCAGATTTATAGGGAATTGATCCTAGATTTCAAATCTATACTTTGTTCAAGGATCGGATGAAAACTGCCAAAGATATGGCCTTCGAAAGGGGCGAAAAGTGATTTTTCTCGATTTTTAGATTTTTCAAGGGGTTTCATCAGAAAAATTTGAAAAAAATCGAAAAAATATTTTGTGGCAGGATTTTGATGCAGATCTATAGGGAATTGATCCTAGATTTCAAATCTATACTTTGTTCAAGGATCGGATGAAAACTGCCAAAGATATGGCCTTCGAAAGGGGCGAAAAGTGATTTTTCTCGATTTTCACATTTTTCAAGGGGATCCATCAGAAAAATTTGAAAAAAATCGAAAAAATATTTTGTGCCAGGATTTTGATGCAGATTTATAGGGAATTGGTCCTAGATTACAAATCTATACTTTGCTCAAGGATCGGATGAAAACTGCCAATGATATGGTCTTCGAAAGGGGCGAAAAGTGATTTTTCTCGATTTTCAGATTTTTCAAGGGGATCCATCAGAAAAATTTGAAAAAAATCGAAAAAATATTTTGTGCCAGGATTTTGATGCAGATTTATAGGGAATTGGTCCTAGATTCCAAATCTATACTTTGTTCAAGGATCGGACAAAAACTGCCAAAGATATGTCCTGCGAAAGAGTCGAAAAGTGATTTTTCTGGATTTTTAGATTTTTGAAGGGGTGCCATTAGAAAAATTTGAAAAAAATCGAAA
Source organism: Drosophila vallismaia (assembly GCA_035047325.1). Lineage (NCBI taxonomy): Eukaryota > Metazoa > Arthropoda > Insecta > Diptera > Drosophilidae > Drosophila > Drosophila vallismaia. Next base: position 3,055,302 of record JAWNPU010000025.1, on the reverse strand, counting down.
AAATATTTTGTGGCAGGATTTTAATCCAGATTTATAGGGAATTGATCCAAAGCTATACTTTGCTTAAAGATCGGTTGAGAATTGGCTAAGATAGAGCAATCCCAAGGGATTCCGCAGTTAATGAAACAATTCTTTAAAAAACCATGTAAATATTTAGTTTTAAATGCTAAATAAAAAACGTAACCTTAACACACTACCTTGATCTTAAGATTCCCTAAAAGTGTTGCAGTAAACCCCTTCGAGCTACCCTTTTTAGAGCCTTTGCCGTGCCGTTGTTCTGTGGATAAGACCCTTAAGGGGTTGCCCTGACCCGAACCGATTGAGGATCAATCATCTCGTTAGGGATCTTGCCACAGGACCTTTGTCTGCTCGAAGACTTCCTAGTTATCCTGGGAGATGCTGCAAACCTGCGAAAATACGGATCACAGCTGGCCAAGGACCTCCTCGTGCGAAGAGGGGATGACGCCTCTGCCTCTTTTATCCTTCGCCGGATTTACCCCGCGAAAGGATCGTCTTTTGGCAGCAGCAACTGTTACCTTTTTCCTTCTCGAACGGTACCTAATCATTATAAATTATAAATTATAGATGTGTGGCCTCGAAGGGGTTAACAACTTTCTCACGATCCAAAAAAAAAAAGTAGAGGAGAACCCAAGACTTCAAATAAAAAATGGAAAGCCATTAAAAACAATGGATCGAACTGTCGAATTTCTTTGGAAATGATTCTGTGTTATCCTGAAGAAGGATGTAACGGGTTTTACTCCCCTCTAACCACGTTCCTCTCGAAAGGGAAATCTTTACCTATTGATTGACATTCTTGAAATTGGAAAAGTGTTTGTCTGTTGAATTTTGTTAGAAAAGGATTTCCGAAAGGGGAAGTTACTTTTACATCTAAACATTCGTGGATCAAGAATATAGTTCTGAGTTTTTAAGGATTTTCTGAAATAAGCAATGGCAATTCCAAATTAAACTCTCTGACCACCAAGACCAGTTCCATCCAGTTTACGGGATCGTTTTTCAGTTTGTTTGAACAACTTCGTTATTATTACTATTATTATGATTTGTATTATTGGTCTGCTGTCATGGAAAAGTGTGTAATTTCATTTCCTTTGGATGTCCTTGTCCTTGCATTAAAATGTAACCGAAAACACAGAAAAAAGCAAATAAAGCGCATTGGCAGAAGTTTTAAATGAGGCAGGACTCATGTAAGTAGGATAACATTTCAGCAGGAGGCACAGCTCCATCCAGCCAAGGATCAGAAAAGGACGCAGAACGCAGGACACAGGACACAGGACGAGAGACAGGACAAAACAGGACATGGGAGAAGCAGGAGCAGAAACAGGAGCAGGACTTGGCGATGAAGTTGCTACGGAAATTCGTTATTGTGTTACCACAGGCGATGTGTCTGTGTCCCAATGTTGCTGCCACATCTCCCTGCCGCATGCCGCATGCCCCATGCCCCATGCCTCACATCCCTCACTCTATGCCGCATCAACATTCGTAGTTTTCTGCGAGTAATAACAAAATCTACAGTGGGTTTCGAAAATAATAATATTTAAAAGCATTTGGAAGTCAAATGGGAGAGTGAAATGAGTCCTTCAGAATCCTCTGAAGCATTTTGAAATAATGCTTTAACTCTATTCTCGAAAAGATATAAAATTTGTAATCAAAAATCGAAGAACTATACCCACTGTGCGGGAAAAGCACGGCGCCGGGCGGCGGACGCCTTTTTCCTTTTCTGGCAAACGAGCGACCTTTGCATGCACGACAATATTTTAATATGCAAAATTTCGAATACTACACACATACAGGCACATGCATGTCTGTGTCTGTGTCTGTGTGCGTGGCAGGACATGGCCATAAACACACGCACAAACACACACGTAGACTTACGGTCAGGATGCGAAGATGGAAAAAGGGAAAAAAGAAGCCAGAGTATCCAATTCAAAAATTTCGCAAGCCAACCGAGCGGAATCGGCCAGGACAACGGACTGTTTCCATACCATAAAGGATACACCTTTATATACATGCACATTTGTATGTACGTATATATTTTTTCATTTTCATTTCCTTTACCGCTGGGCGGCGTCCACCGAAGCGCATCATCAACAAGGACCTCACACACATATGTGCAAAAAGGACTCCAAGGAGAAGTAAGAACACAGCGGAAAAGTTAAGGCGGAAACCTTTGATATTATATAGATTAAAGCATATTCTTCTTGGAATACATTCGGCCAGTGTAGTAGTCCGAAAAAAAGGAGGAAAGGACGAAAATAAAGGACCAACCAAACCACTGCAGGTGTTGTGCCCTTTTTTGGCCCGTTTCGATTCGGTGACTTGGTGGCATATTGCGCTGACACAGCATCTGAAAACTTTGGCTCAATTTCGTCTCTTGACCAGTTATCCTTTGGCCACCTACCACACCACTGCCCTAACAGGTGCCCCCCGAAGTGTCAGCCAGTCAATCAAAGGTCCTGCAGATCCTGATTTACGCAGGTCGCCTGCCATTGGCATTGTTGTTTTCCTGGCCAGGACATTTGATGTGGGACCCACATCCCTTTGCCTCCCACCCTCAACTCCATACGTGTGTCCCACGTATGTGTCCTGTATTTCCCTCTGCATTTGTGTGTGTGTGTGTGTTTTGCAGTGGTGTTTGTGTGTACATAAGCACCTTTATTTACATAGGCATTGGTCCGTGGTGGATGGAAATCTGACTTTTTCGACGCAATTTTTTTGCCTGACCGTTTTTTAATGTGTTTGCCTGGACAAATATTTTTGCGCAGTCAGTTGGTGGCTTAAGTTGGTCAATGGAATTGAGAGTCTCCGGATATGGAATTGCACAAACCGGAAACTGTCAACTGAAAAACAAAATTGAATTTATTGGGTTTCTGTTTTTTGTAAGTTGGAAATCAAATTTACGCTTATGATATATTTTTAAATCCCATTATACTTCTTCAAGGAAACTTTCCTCACAAATAAGATATTTTTATACGAGTGAGTGACCCCCGCAGGACTTCAAACCTTTTTTTGCGCTCCACTGATGGTCCTTAATTGGGGCGGTTTCGAGGCAAATCGATTTCGCATTGTTCTACACAGGTGGAAGAGCTCCAAAGGACCCTTTCCAAGATTTCACCCTCCACCCAGCATAGCACCTCCTGCAGGACCTCATTGTCATTGGTTGATGGAAAGAACAAAGGCAGCGGGAAATCGCCAACTTGCATTTGTGGAAATGTGTGGAAATTCAAAGGGAGCTGTCGGTCTGCCAAGGACCTTGTCGCAGGACTCGCTTCCGAATGATATGATGCGTGCCTCATATGTATCAGTATCTAGAATATATTTATATATCCGTATATATATATATATATATATAGAATTCCATGTATATACTGTTCAGGTTGTTGTTTTGACAATACAAGGAGCAGGACATGGAGAGTGGGCTGCCTGGAGAATATTTAACAGGAAGAAACCAATAAAACCTAATGATATGAAAAAATGCAATTTTCTGAAACTCGAACGAACGCACACACATTGACACACACACTAGCACACAAATATGAGAAAAGGACATACGTCCTGTGGCTTTTTTAAAAGAATTTAACAAGAAAAATGTTATAAAAAATATTTTTTTTGGGAAATATATTTTGGTTTCCGAAATATTCCTTTGAGAAAATTCTTATAATTCTTTAAAAACAATATTTGAAAGCGTTCTTAGTTTTACATTAATTATTCTTAAATAATTGTATCCATGTTGTTGTATTTTTTATTTTATTTTAATTTGAAAAACATAGTTTTTGTCGTGCAGAAAGCCTTTAACTTTGATTTTCCGCTTCAGAAATCATAAACATCCCAAGAAGCGGCCAAGTCCTACCTCCGCCCTGCCCCAGCCTCTGTGGAGGTCCTGGAGCCTGCTGCTCCTCCTTCGATTGTCCTCCGGTTGTCATATGTGAAGTTCTGTTCGCGTTTGTGGATTTTATATTGCCAAACCAACAAGGACGAAAGAAGTACAAGAAAAAATTCAAACGCCAACTTGGCTTCAAAAGGAAAATGTCTTGGATGCGTGGAAAATGTAAAGCTTTTTGGGTTTTCTTGTTTGTTTTTTTTCGCTACTCCCATTTTGTTGTTGGAAAAACTGAATGATAGACAACGGAAAAACATAAACATGGCATCCAACACTTGTCCACTGGCCTGGCAAATGGATTGAGGAAATCAGCCTCTGTTCGCGAGCTGGAGTGGGGTTGTGGCTTGTCCCACCCCCCGTCAAGGACCCCACAGCCTCCTCCTTGCCTTAAATGTCATTGTATTACCGCTAAACGAAGGCGGGCAGCGGCCAGAAGATAGAAGACATGTAAGCAATTTTCCAAAGTACTTAGTCAGCAAGTTTTACCCCTTTTCCTGAGGCAGCCGACTGTCTCCACCCCTGTCTGTGGCGGCCAACACGTCCCCCGACTGCCCCGCCAACCCATCGATCCCCTCTGCCTTCCCCTCCACTCTAACACCAGGGTGACCACACACACTCCCACAGTCATGGTCAAAATAATAGCATTCATTCGTCTCTTAGAAAGCCTCTTGATCAGAACAAAAATAGTAAAAAAATATTAACAAAAATACATTTAAATTCCAATCCCAATAATTATTTATAACTAAATGTTTCATAACTAAAATAACATCCATGTTTGTGCGAAATATTTGTGAGAAAAAATAAAAGGAGCACCCACGCATGGCCCGTTGGAGATACCAGGGGTTATGTTATGTCCTGTCACTGGCTACAAGGCGAGCGATAAGCCAGCCACAACCTCCCAGGACCCTCCCCAGGACATCCACCCACCCAACAGCTGCCCCCCTTGCCCCCTGCCCCCTGCCCTCTGCCCCATGCCAGGCCCACCTTCTCGTTTCTCGTTTTGCCATGCAAAAAAATTCAATTTTTTTTCGCCAGCGGTTCACATTTATTTATTTCCATCTTTTTTTTAAACACATATTAAGCCGCAAAAATATTGCTTTCGCCCTGTGCTTGTGCTTGTGCCTTTTATTTTTGGGTGGTGGTCCAGAATATGGCAGAAGAAATCGAGCTAGAAAGAGAGCGCCTTATGAGGGTTAGAAAGAGTGAGGTCTAGCTAGCAGCTAGTCCGAGAGTTCAGTCGATAGCCATTCATTGGAAACTCTTGATTGATGCCCCGGCCCTGTCTGCAGTCCTTTGATAAGCCACTGAGACTATGGCACCCTTTAACCCCCTGAACAGGACACCCTCTCGCCAGGCAGGACACCCCCAAGCCAACGGTTAACCAGGCTGATTTTAGCAATTGCTTGCGATTCAATTTTTCACTTTACATATTTCATGGATTAGTCTTTGGACACTTTTATCGGCGAGGCAAGGTTTCTGCCACTCACTCGTACGTGAATGTGGCAAAAAGATGAGGCTGTAAAAACTCCATTTGAAGATTAACAAACGAATCCAGAATAGTAGTCCTTGAAGTTTAAGTAAATCCCATTCAGTTCATTTTGTTCGGCCCCCAAAATCAGATGTGTGCTGGAAACGGAGAAGTTCAGTAATACTTTTTATACACGAAAATATTCATAAGCCCAAAATTCCGCAACGCAATAAAACGACAAGCCCCCAACTTTCGACCCCAACAATTTTTAGAACACAATCGGCTTTTAGAATAATTTATTCAGTGTGTCAAAGGCAATGTCAAAGGCCACCAAGCTGCGTTTCGCATTGATCACCGAGGATGTCCTCGACAAGCTGAAGCCCCGATCCCAGTCGGAGAATATGCGCTCGAGCTACATGAACGAGATATACATGGCTATCAGGACGGCGGTGAACGAGGTTGTGGATGAGAAGCTGCAGGAGATGAACGAGACTCTCAATGAGATGGTGGACGAGAAGGTGGCCAGGATCCTGGAGAAGCGCCAGCAGAGTCAGCTCCAGAGACGTCCTCAGGTGGGCTCTGCTGGTCAGTGTCAACCGGGCTCTTCGCGCCGTAAAGATCCCAAGGACAAGGACAAGGAGAAGGAGAAGGATAAGGACAGAGAGCGGGAACGGGAGAAGGAGCGCAAGGACCCCAAGCAAGGAAAGGATGTCAAGGAGCCTCGGTCCAAGGTGGCCACTGCAGTGCCTCTGGATTCGACACAGCGTCGCCAGTGCAAGAAGTCTGGCCAGGACGCCGTGGCCGCCTCCGAGGGAAATCTCCTGAAGAAGTCCGCCAGGACATCGAGACACCAACGGGTAACCGTTCAGCCCATTCACCGGGAACTGAGCCAGGACAAGATCGTGAAAGGTAACAACCTAAAAGTGACACACTCAGCCTCTGCCACGCCCCCTTCAATGGCCCCACGGACATTATCGCCCACTCAGATGTTCAGCTCCATGGACAAGAACAACATCGAGGACGAGTTCTCAGACGTGGAGGAGCCCTCGATCCTAACCATAGCCGCCAGATACTTGAAGCAGCTGGAGGAGGCCCGACGCCGCAAGCAACTACTTAACCATCAGCAACAGCAGAACCAGCCATCGTCCTAGACATCGTCCTGGAGTATATATTGAATATATCATACATAGTAAATATACAGATCAAGGGTCCAAATTAATCCTGGCATCATTTTTGTTACCTTTTTGAGCTCAAAGCGCTTCATACTCCCTTCAAGAGCTTTGCACGGTTACCAAAAGGAAAAGGGATCGCAAGGATATGTGATATGGTTATTGCCGAATCTTCTGGAACTATTATCAAAATTTAAACCAATATAAAATAAAGTTTTTACCCATTTTTAGCGGCTTCTGCATTCCAAAGGCTTTTTTATTTCTCGTAGCTTTTAGTAAAGTTTAAAGTTCTTTGTATTGTTCTCTGTATAGCTTCCGTTTTTTCGTATTTTATTATTACGTCCTGGTGACATGTGACAGGTCGTACTTGGAACTTTCAAAAGGACGAAAACAAAGGACTGGCTCATTCAATTAGGAGAGTTGAATAAGTCAGAGAGTTTTTTGACCGGCCGTGTGACATGTTCACCTTGATTTGCCCAAAAAGTAAACCCTGACATTTCCACTTCTTTTCTTTCTATGGATTTGATTGCGTTGACATTATTTTCCCCTCTTGCTCTTGGCAGCTCCTTTGTGGGCACTTCAGGAAGCGATCTTGGCAAGTACGCCGGATCCTGCGATCTTGTGCAATCGTGGCGAACCCTTAACCCAGGCCAGCCAGATGTCAGGACGAAATGAAAAATGATAATTTCACCGGGACGGAGATTAACTCGATTTACCCGAAAGGGTTACGCATGCATCCAGGATGTCCCAATAACAGAATATATTTTATATCCTGTATATGGGACACATTACCATTTCCCAGGTAGAAAGAAAAGGGAACTTATTCGCCATTCGCGGTAGGGGATGGTTGCCAATGCAAAACCCTTTTTTTCCAATCGACCGGGTAGGGGAAAGTGCTTACAAATTGTCAGGATCTGCCGGAGCGGGAGCAGAAGCAGAAGCAGGAGCAGGAGCAGGAGCAGGGGGCAACCCTCGTCCCATTCGCGTTTCGGGATTCGTTTCGAAACCGCGGTAGGCAAATCCGCGAGTCATTTCGATGCATTCCCATTCTCGAACAATTCACATTTCACATTTCGATCGACTGCCGCCAAGATCGGACGCGATTTTATCGTGACTCTACAATTATCACCTAAAACACTCATTCCTATCGCTGCTTTTCGATCGGATTTGCGCTTTTTGCTCTTCCATTTGGTTCGGACGAGGATTACGGAGTCTCCGGTTCCGATCGGACTCTCCGATCAAGTCAAGTGGCCTCGACCGGAGTGCCATCAATTAGCCAATTTCGGGCTTTGTTCTCGGATCTGCTAACCGGAAACAGGACCTTTTTCCGCCGCCAGCACATCCTTTAGATCTCCACGGGAAGATAAGATTTCTAAAAGAGCATCAGAGGTGTTTCGTGATTTTTGAGATTAAAATTTCAAAATAATCTTTACGAAATCCTTAAAACATCCTGGAAACTTCAAATAAAAGAGCTTAAATGGTTTACGAATATATTGAATGGAATATTAGGAACTAATTTATTCCAAATCGGGTTTTAAAACAAATAAGTTTTCTATTATCCTTCGTAAAATAGTTTCTTGTGTTTGATTTTATACATTTGGAGTTTCCAATATGTTTCTTTGAATTCGATTTATTTATATTTTAATGTTGTTTTAAGACTGCCATATTTAAAAAAACCCCCTCTGACCAGACAAAGTTTTTGGCCCTATAACGACCAATTTATACACATCTGATTCTAAGAAATTAGCCATTCTTTTCGGGGTAGAGGAGGGTAAGGAGTGGGAAAGGGTGTCCTGGCCCCCTTGAAAAGCAAATAACTTGGAGACTTTCGATTGTCCTGTTCTGGTCGTTCCTGTTTGATATCCTGGCGCGGCATTTATAAATGTAATTGTGCAAATGGCAGTGTGAGAAGGGGTGGTGGTTGTGGCGGTGGTGGCAATGGTGGCAATGGTGGTAGTGTCCTGTAGCTGGTGGTGCAGTGTGGGCTGTCCTGTTCCAAGGACACGGACTCTAAAGGCCACTGGCTGGCATAGGGTTGAATGGCAATGGCCGATGTCCGGAGCTTTTTCGCTCTCAACTGGCCATTAGGGGTGGACTTTTCGATTTCGATTCCGATTCAAAGCGTTGGCAATCCGGCCAGCCAGGACCTGCTCGGCCCGGACCGGCCAGGACATGACCGACCAAGCGGAGCGAGCGAGACGGTCCAGCAGAGGTGAAATATGTACGATTTCAATCCGCAAAACAACTTTCAGCTCCAGCTCAAGGATCTCCAGGGGCCGTCGTCCATCACCGTTTCAAGTAATGTCCTGCGTCCGTGGTCCGTGGTGCTTCGTCCGTAGTCCATAGTCCTTCGTCCTGTTTCCTGCTTCATGCCGGGGGTGGTCAGACACCAGAGAGAGAGAGAGAGCAAAACCCTTCAGTTGATACACACTCAGAGAAATAAGTTAATTTTTCATAAAATTTAGTTAATTTATGTCTCCTTTGAGAAACCTTTAAAAAAAAAATTCAAGAAACTGACGAAAACGGGGTTCTCTAAGGACATAGTACACCTTTTTTTATGTATCTTTCTCAGTGTATCTTTAGTTTCCGTTTTTGCGTTTCAACAAAGGGGTCAATACTGGGGGCCTTAACGACTGCGAATGCCCCACCACTTGGCCAGTTAGCCACCCCTTTTTGGACAGCTCCCCCCCTCTGGCCAACCCCTCCCCCACCTGAACCTCCCTCCACACACCCTCTGACCAAGGTTTTCGACTGTTTTTAGCATTCAACCCCCTTCAGCAGATTGACTTTTGTGTTGATAACTCCACTGTTGCTGTATTTTGCATCGTCCTGTTCCTGTTGTCCGCCACCCCTTGCCTCTAACCCTGCCACTCCCCCTCCTTTACCACCTCCTCCTTTACCCCCTTCCACCCCTCTGGGTGTGTGTCTGTTTGTTTGTATTTTTGTATTTGTGTGCGTGGTGTACAAGTTGTCCACTACAGACGTTTCGCTCTTATCCCTCGAGTGGCCATTTTGAATTTTGGCCATTTCTTCCAACTTCATCGCTTAGTCCGCCCCTACACCGCCTCCTCCTTCTACTTCTTCTACTTTCTCTACTCCTCCTACTCCCACTCCTTCCCTTTCTCCTCTCTGAGACCCCGTGTCCCGTGGCTTTTCCGCGGATTCCATCGATTGAGGTAAACGCAGCTTTGATAACTCTGCAGTTTCCCGGGAAATTTCGTTGACCAAAACACCGATACACCGAGAAAACTTAATGGCTTACTTGTCTCTTAATTCAGAATATTCTTAAGACATCCTTACCCGTTTTCAGTTGAGATTTCTTAAGTTTTATTGAAAAACCATTAGGTAAAAGGAATATTAATAAATGTATAAAAGATACTCGGGAGCTCTAATTTTAGCCTATTTATAGGTAAACTACTTGTACTTTACAATCCACCCTCTTGACTTGACTTAACCCCCTTCCCCATATCCTTTTCCATATCCTTAACCCTTTTGGTCACTTTCTTGAGCTCTTTTTCACCATTTACTGTAAGTCGCAGGTGTGGGTGGTAAATCCGTAAATTAGTTGACTCCCCCAAAAAATAATACGGGTCTAAGCTGGCTAGCACTTGAAGTTCCACAGCACATACGTCTCTAACCGGTTCCGAGGACTCTGGCTAAGGACTCCAGGTCTCTGGACTCCCCGACTCCAGGTCTTCAGGTCTCTGGACTCTATCCCTTTGACTTGAAGATGGTTTTATGATGCCCCGGACAGAAGCTCGTGCTCGTTGTTCGCTTCCTCGTATTAAGACAAAAGGTTAAATTTAAATTTGAAATGATGAAGGGGGAGGCACGCCGACACTGTCAGAGAGGGGGTGTGTGGTGAATGGGGCGAAGGGGGGCCCAGAACCCCGAGCCGGAGGAGGAGGGGTTCAGCGAAAGCAAAAGGTCTGCGGCTGGTTCGAGCATCACGTTCACATTCGCCGGGCTGCGTGCTTCTTGGCCAAAAGCTTCTTGGCCATACATTGCAATATGGCTGCCCCTTTCGGCTTACCAGCTGCTCGCTCTCCACCCCCTCCAGCGACACCCCTGACCCTGCCACCGCCCCATTCGCATCCCCCCTTTTCCTCACAAACTTTGAAGCATATTGTTGGCTCGGAATTGGATTGTTGGGTTAGGTGTAAGGTGTAGCAGATGGTGTGGATTTTCTCCTGACCGTGTGTGTCAGTACTGTGTGTGTGTGTGAGTGTGAGTTTGCACTGGACCAGCCCCCTCCACCTACACCTCTGTAAACCCCTTTAAGTCCCCTCGGCTGCCACATTTTTGGGTGGTAAGTTGCTGAGTGGTTCGATGGTAAAAAAGGAGTAAAGAAACTTCAAGCCAAAGGCTTCAGACGTGGGCAGGATAAATTCGAGGGTTAAGACAGAGGCGTAGTGTTTCAATATTTGGAAATATTCTTTAAAAGATAAGCCCCCATAAAAGAGTTAGTTGTAATACCAAAATATTCATTGATTAGTCCCAAACTTTACATAAAAATTGTTATAAAAATACGAGCCAATATCCTTGAATTATAACAAAATAGTACCCCCTGATGAAAGTCCTTTCGACGCCCCTGTAATCAACAGTATAGATGGAAGATTCGTCGTATGCTAATGGACATTCGAGATTTTGGTTTTGGGTATTTTGAGCAGTTCAGGTCGTGTTTAGTCCTTTGGTCTTCGGCCGAGCTCGGGGAAAAGCCGATAAGTACGCTTTATGCCTTTAGAATGCTACGTGTGCGACTTCCAGGACTCGCACAGGACACACAGAACACACAGGACTCCAAAGGATCCGCCTCACACCTCTTGGCCGGACTGGGCTCATGATACTCATTTTGTGATTGTGTGATGATGGATGGGACATGTGCGGGAGTTGGAGGCGCTGGAGATCCTTGGGAGGTGGTGCTTGGGAATGCCGATGGCTGAATGGATGAATGTGGATGCTGTAGTAGATCCTGGTGAGGCCAGGCCAAGGGCCAGTTGCATTTGTCCTTGTGCTATTGAGCGTGATTCTCCTGTTCGCTCGAGTGTGCCGGAAAAAGGATTCGAGCGATTTAGCATTCGGAATAAGTTGTCCCAGATATACGAGTATAAGTATGTTTTATTTTTTTTTTGGAGGTAAGGGGTGATGGGTGAGCTAAGGGAATCAGGAACTCCCGGGCTCCATTCCGGTAGCCTGGCATCCTGGCATCTGTTTGTTTGCATTCCATTTACCTGATATGTCCTTCGACCCCTGTTGGAAATTCTAAGATGGCCATTAGACCCATAAAATATGCATGCAGGATAAACATAATTCGGGGCATGTGGGTAAATACTTTTGTCAAGATTTGACCATGATTGAGTGCGACTGTTTGACTTTGGGGCCAGGTTAGGTTAACTAGCCATAATTTATACGCTCGATTGGATTTCGAATTTGTGTCCTTTCTGGTTGGTTGGCCTTCCCTTCCTTTTGAGGTGAGTGGGGAAAACTATTTCGCAATTGCTTGGAATATTTATATTGTATATATTTTTTGTGTAATTTTCCAAAACTTCCAGCTCTCGCCCCAGAAAGTAAACGTTTCCATTTCGCAGACAATTTCAAAATAATTGGGCCATGAAAAAAATCGCGACGTTGTCAGCGATTTAAATGTGAATCAGAAAATGTGAAATGTGAAAAAAAATAAAATAAAAAATAAATAAAGAGCACAACGAAATAATGGCTGTGTCATTTCCTTATTTTCGAGTGCTATTATTAAGCATTTGAAATATCATACCGTCATGCGGGAAAGTCCAGGGGCTTTTGTCCTGGGTGCGAGGGGAAGTCCCAGGAACTAAGGACGAACGCCAGGACTCATGTGTGTGCGCTGTGTTTGTGTTGGCGCGATATCCATTAGCTAATATTAAAATCATTCTTTTTTATATTCATTTTTTTCATTTGGGGGGCTGACTGGTGCAGACTGAGCGGCGCTGTAAGCTCTAACCGCGGAAAATTCTCCACTAGAGCCTCCCCCTCATGTGCTCCTCCCCAAGTCCAACCAACTGCCACGGCCCCTGCCCCGCAGGACCTTGGAAAACAGACAACAAACCGAAAACATTATACACATACGCACAATCAACAATCACGCACTCAACAAAAGGACACTGAAAAGAATTTGTTAGAGTATATGTATGAGCAAGGAAGGTATATCATTTATGAAGCAGGTCCTTTTAATGTTTCTATGGAGGTTTCTAAAATTTCATAGGTTTTGCCATTTCTTCAAGTGTAGAAAAGGAGTGCCAGACGAATGGTCGTGGCGATAAATGGGCCTGAGTCCTGCGTCCTGCGTCCTGCTTCCTGCGTCCTGAGTCCTGTATCCCGAGTCCCGCGTTCTAAAATTTTTGGACCTTTGGCGGCTGAGCTGGGCACAAATGTACCCGGTCGCATTGTTTAATGAAAGTTCTTTCCCAAAAACTTTCTACGGCTTTTCCCACGCAAGGAGTGTGGGTGTGTGTGTCCTGCGAGTCCTGTGTGTCCCGTGTGTGTGTGTCCTGGGACATTGGCCGCACGTATGCAAATGCGGCTGTGGCAGGAGGGGTGGGTGGCAGCAACGTGCGATGTCAGACGGCAGTTGACAGCCTGTTTATTTGTTTGCCTCAGCCCCGGCCGAAAAAAGGCAAAAATTTAACAAAATTTCTTCAAACCTAAAACTTTCAAAAATCACATTTAAAAATGTAATGAACTTTGAAAAATGTGTACTTTAAAAATCATATTATAGTTTTATAAATTCTTTAAATAGAATCAAAGTCTGCAGGGATTCATCTTCTAAAACAAATATTGCTTCTTTAAGAAAAAAGAAACAACCTTTAATTCCAACTCAATTGAGCGAAATCGTTGTAGTATTTCTTCAGGATACTGGTGTAAGGTCCTGTGTTATGCAAATGAGCGCTTTGTGTGGACCGGAATCCAGCTACTGAGTTGTCCTTATGCCACACCCCTTCGCCAGCCACCGCCCCCTCCCACAAGGACAGTCACAAGCTCGCCTGCTTCACATGTCCACTCGTTGGTCCGACGATTTTCAGACAGGACATGCGCGTCTTGCACTCATATGTTCTGTGCGTCTGTGTAAGTGTGAGTCGGTGTGTGAGTGCCAGTGTCCTGTCTAGTGTAGTGTAGTGTCTATTGTTGTTGGTTGTCAGGACTTTTGGTCCATTTAACATGTCTCATAATAATTGTGATTGGGGTTTATTTCGCATTCATTTGAATATGAATTAGCATCGTTCCGTTGTGGGATATTCAAATGCACGAGAAGAGAAAGGATACTTTCAAGGATGTTCGTGGGTGTGTGTGTGTGGGTGGACTGGGTGGGTCATCGTTGAATGGAGCGAAATGGAATAGAATTTTGTCAATTTGACTAAAAGGGAGAATCTGCTTCGGATGGACATGGCAGCACACACATGCGCAGGTCCTTGTCCTGCAGGACCCCATCCTGAGTCACGTGAGTCCTGAATTCTGAATCGTAAGCTCTGCGTCCTGTGGCCTTAGTCCTGTGTCCTATGTCTTGAGTCCTGACTCCGGTGGTTGACACTCGTTAAGGCGTAAAAAACTATGCAACATTTTTAACTGTCAGTGTGCAAGTAACCCGTCGCCTGGATTGCCACTCGAAAGTGTCCTTAAATGGAACAGGCCATGGCAGGACATACTGAGCTCTATCCTGGCCTGGGCTTCTGGTGGGGAATCCACAGTTATTAATTAGTGCAAAACGGCCCTTGGGGGGCCCTTTTTCGGGGTTATCCTTGCCATCGGTCTTCTTTCGGTTTTGGTTTCGCTTCTGGTTTTTCCTCCCAAGTCCTTCCTGTGTCCTGTGGGTTTCCTGATTAAGCAAGCCCTTCAGCCAGTCCGTAGGTAAAATGATTTTACCGAACACACATCCTTATCCTTCTACTTGCCCGTAAAATGTGCGAATTTTTGGCAAGGGTTATCCACTTTAGTTGGATTAGTTTTCATTCAAAAAGCGGATATCGGCTTGGGGGAAGTTTTCGCTGCGATTATATACATTTTTAGCTCTTGTTGGCCTCTTGAATACAAATTTCATAATTACTTGGCAGTTAATAGGTTTTTAAATCCGTTTAAGATTTAATAAATATTTTGCTCTACATTTATAAGTTGCGTTTGAGTGGAAGCTTCAGGGACTTAAGTTATTTTTCTTCTTTGTTTGAAACTATTAAAGTATTTGTTATGGTTTTTTCACAATCTTAATAATCATTTTAAATTCTTTCCAAGCTTAACAACTTTTCTTAACTGTAAAGATTTTGAAAGAAATTTCAAAGCTTTTCGAAGGGAAAGTACCTTAAAAATGAGCCCCTTTCTTTTGTAATTAAAGCCAGAAATTATGGAACTCTCTGTTTTGGCTGCCCTGCCCCCTGTTGCTACAGTTTTTGTCTTTATGGATTTGTTCTGTTTTCGAATTCGTTTGTTTTGCGGTGAGTTGAACCAACAGAAGAGCTGGGAGGAGAATTGTTTTAAAAAATTGCCCATCGCCCAGTGACAGGATGAAAAAAGGGGAACACAGGCCAAGGACAACGGGATATCAATCCGCAGATACATGCCCTTTCGCACTCCGAATGCAGCTACCCCTCGCCCTCGTCCGCATCGACGTCCTTTTTGGCAAGGATGTGCTGAAGGCACTCCTCGCACATTAGATCATAAATAAAATTAGAGCGCAGTGTCCATTAGGAGCGCATCGATATCAGATACGCCTGGTGTGTGTGTGTCAGAGTGTGCGTGTGTAATATTGATTAAATTGGTGAAACAGTTTTTTTTCTGTTTTTAAATTACTGTAAAATTTCGCACACTCACTGGAAAGGATGGGAGTGGTGGCTGCATGGCTAAGGATATCCCATATCCCATATCCCATATCCCATATCATAACCCTGTCACCCTTTCGGCCATTATCCTGTCCCTCTCGCACTCGCTCTTAGTCTCTTTTCCGCTAATAATATTGACACAAAGGATACTCACTGGTCGCGTACTCGACACAAAAGGTACAAAATAAAAAAAAAAACGAGGGAGAAGATGGGGAAAGGACCCGCAAGGATGCAGCAGTAACAGGACGAGAGCTCAAGGCTGAAGGCAGGACGGCTTTGATCGGTGAAGTCAATTGTAACACATCGAATTGTTCGCATTGATAGATTTTGATTTATTTGCAGTTATTTATAGGCCTGACTGTGGCCCTCGCTCTCTGTATGTGTGAGTCCTGTAGCTGTGTGGCATGACTCGACCCATTCGTTCCCTGAGTGGCAGATACTTGCAACATTAGATTATCCGTTCTTATCCTCGATTTTCGGTTTTTACCCTTTTAGTCACAACACGACGTCGAATCTCTAAGCTACAGATACAACTACAGCTACAGATACAGATACATATACAGATACAGATACAGATACAGATACAGATACAAAATACAGCACACAGAGATGCGGAGTTGCATTTGGCAGCATGAACGTGCAAAAAGAAAAAAGAGTTTAAATAAAAAGGATGCGAAGGACTCGCCAAGGTGGGCCCACCGTCCACAGATGCTACGTGATGCACACGGTCCACATGACATCTGCATATTTCCCTCATATCCTTCGTATCCTTTTTTTCTCTTCCTTTCTTTCCATATTTCGCTTCGACTGCAACTCATTCCACACACATGCACTCCGCCATTAGCGAGGGCGGCCTGAAGACTTTGCCACATAATCATAAAGTTGGGGTCTATTTAGAGAAGTACCTGGCATGGTATAGTATTCAAGTCTTGGGTAACGAAAAGCGGGATAAGCCTTATACTTATTTACTTTATTATTGGCTCTAGAACTCCTTTTGTTAAGCTATAGTCCCGTCCTGAGAAGTACCGGGTATCGGATACAGTAGTACAAAGTAGTTTTTAGTCTCTTATAAAATATGTTTTATTAAGTCAACTTTGATAGCTCTCCTCCTTTGTCCGCTGTGTTGTCTGCACTAATTGAAAATGCTCATGCAGCGCTCAGCGCAGCGCGGTATCTGTATCTGTGAGATACTTTTTCTGCATTCGTATCGCGTGCATCTTTGTGGCTCAGGCTTTTCATTCAGCCACCACGGCCCCAGCCTCCAGCCTCCAGTCTCCAGCCTCCAGCCCCACAAGCGCCTCCTTCTGATTGTTGGGCATGCAATGCGGCTGAAAAGGACGACGGGACGATGGACTCGAGATGGAAATGGAAAAAGGATGTGGAAATGGAGATGGGAAAGGATATGGGGACGAAGACGGAGACGGCGACGGCGACGGCGACGGAGATGGAGATGGGTCGTCGTCTGTCCAGCCTCAAAATGGGTTGCCTGTTGTTGCTCCAGCGACGCGGTTATCTCCACACATCATTCCCAGCTTTCTCCTCTTCCGCAGGACCTCTCTTTCTCTCTCTCTATGTCTTTCTCTGACCGTGTGTGTGTGCGAGTGTGTGGGTGTGTGCTTATTGCATATCCTTAAGGTAATCACATTCACAATATAATAAAACCATGCGGTGGCGTTTCTTTTTGCGTTTCAGCTGCCGTTGGACAAATATTTAAGACAAAAGTCAACTTTAAAATACCCTTTATTTGTATTTATGAAAATTATAATAAATAATTTAAAGTTTTAAACCACCTGGAGAAGTAGAAGGTATTACATTGTCTTTCAACCCAATACCTTAGTTAACATCTTTTGATTATTTTAAAGTTTTTTCAAACTATATTCTTTTGATTCCCTTTTTTCCGGCACAGCAGGGTTTTTGGCTGTGTTATCCTGGCCGAATGTCCTGGCTGCGCTCCTGGCGGCATCTTCTGCTCCTGCTTTTGCTGCTTTTGCGTTTCGTTTATTTATTTTTTTGAAAACTTTGTTGGTATCCAGCTACAAGTCCCTTGGGCAGCATTTACCACCCCATTCGCAATTCGCAGGCGGTCCTTGGGCTTTGGTCCTTGGTCCTTGAAGACAACCCGCGCACACTCACACTCACACTCACACTCACCTCGTTGAAAATTCTTCTTCAAAATGGACATATGGCCACTGGCCCACACATATCCTGGCCCATGCCTCACACCCTTGCCTCCCTCCCCACAACAATTTTCTGCACCCACACACACATCTATCAGGATGCGTATCCGTATCTGTATCTCCTGCCATTGTGTGTGTGTGGGTTTTAAAACCTTAAACAATTTTGGCAACGGCTTGCGAATAGACTGTAAATTGGGAAATTAATGGCCCTGTTACAGCTCGTGTATTGTTTTTTAAAGGGTTTCCATTTTTTTTCCATGATGCTCCTTTTTTTATTTTCTTGTTAAGGATATGGGGTAGCAGCCTCATGCAGTCCTGCGGCTTCAGTTCCTAGCCGCTGGAAGCTTCACAATTTGTCACGGATAATATTTACCCTGAGGTATTTTTTACGTTTAATAAATTAAAATCCATAAACATAGTTTTATTCTTGTTTTACAACAAAATACATTTACATTTAAAGAGTTATCTATGCGGAATATCTATAAAGATTTGTAAATTGATTGTCCTTCAATCTGATTTGGGACAAAGCTTTTAATCGTTCTTACTCATGGTTCCTCTTAAAAATTATAAAATAATTGGGAATTAGAGAAAATTACATTTGAAAGTGCTATACCTTTGCTAATTCTAGAGAAAAATCACATTTCGCTCCTTTCGATGGTCATATCTTTGGGAGTTTTCATCCGATCCTTGAACAAAGTATAGATTTGGAATCCTTATTCAATTCCCTATAATTCTGCATTAAAATCCTGCCACAAAATATTTTTTCGATTTTTTTTTCAAATTTTTCTGATGGAACCCCTTGAAAAATGTGAAAATCGAGAAAAATCACTTTTCGCCCCTTTCGAAGGCCATATCTTTGGCAGTTTTCATCCGATTCTTGGACAAAGTATAGATTTGGAATCTAGGATCAATTCCCTACAAATCTGCATCAAAATCCTGCCACAAAATATTTTTTCGATTTTTTTCAAATTTTTCTGATGGATCCCCTTGAAAAATCTGAAAATCGAGAAAAATCACTTTTCGCCCTTTCCAAGGCCATATCTTTGGCAGTTTTCATCCGATTCTTGAACAAAGTATAGATTTGGAATCTAGGACCAATTCCCTATAAATCTGCATCAAAATCCTGGCACAAAATATTTTTTCGATTTTTTTCAAATTTTTCTGATGGATCCCCTTGAAAAATCTAAAAATCGAGAAAAATCACTTTTCGCCCTTTCCAAGGCCATATCTTTGGCAGTTTTCATCCGATTCTTGAACAAAGTATAGATTTGGAATCTAGGACCAATTCCCTATAAATCTGCATCAAAATCCTGTCACAAAATATTTTTTCGATTTTTTTCAAATTTTTCTGATGGATCCCCTTGAAAAATCTAAAAATCGAGAAAAATCACTTTTCGCCCTTTCCAAGGCCATATCTTTGGCAGTTTTCATCCGATTCTTGAACAAAGTATAGATTTGGAATCTAGGATCAATTCCCTATAAATCTGCATCAAAATCCTGGCACAAAATATTTTTTCGATTTTTTTCAAATTTTTCTGATGGATCCCCTTGAAAAATCTAAAAATCGAGAAAAATCACTTTTCGCCCTTTCCAAGGCCATATCTTTGGCAGTTTTCATCCGATTCTTGAACAAAGTATAGATTTGGAATCTAGGACCAATTCCCTATAAATCTGCATCAAAATCCTGTCACAAAATATTTTTTCGATTTTTTTCAAATTTTTCTGATGGATCCCCTTGAAAAATCTGAAAATCGAGAAAAATCACTTTTCGCCCCTTTCGAAGGCCATATCTTTGGCAGTTTTCATCCGATTCTTGGACAAAGTATAGATTTGGAATCTAGGATCAATTCCCTACAAATCTGCATTAAAATCCTGCCACAAAATATTTTTTCGATTTTTTTCAAATTTTTCTGATGGAACCCCTTGAAAAATGTGAAAATCGAGAAAAATCACTTTTCGCCCCTTTCGAAGGCCATATCTTTGGCAGTTTTCATCCGATTCTTGAACAAAGTATAGATTTGGAATCTAGGATCAATTCCCTATAAATCTGCATTAAAATCTTGGCACAAAATATTTTTTCGCTTTTTTTCAAATTTTTCTGATGGAACCCCTTTTAAAATCCCTGATTTTCATACTTGAAGCCTTGGGATGGCTATATCTTTGCTGATTCTCATCCGATTTTCAGGCGAAATACCTTAAAATAATTATATATTCATTCTTTTTTAATCGTTTGTTCATTTAAGACATCGCACCAGATGAATACTTGACTGCTTTGTGTTCCATTTGCCAAAATTAGAGTATCCTTTGCTAGGGTATGAAAATAGAGGCAGAAGGACGAAATAGGAAAAAACGAGAAAACCATGTGCAAAAAAACATAAGACAAAAAGTATGTGAAATAAAAAAAATGGAAAGAAAAAAGGAAATAAAACCG
This sequence comes from Drosophila vallismaia, assembly GCA_035047325.1. Classification (NCBI taxonomy): domain Eukaryota; kingdom Metazoa; phylum Arthropoda; class Insecta; order Diptera; family Drosophilidae; genus Drosophila; species Drosophila vallismaia. The sequence continues at coordinate 3,035,322 of JAWNPU010000025.1, read as the reverse complement.
AAAACAGAAATTTAAAATAATAACAACCCAAAGGAAAACAACATTTGCAGATATTTCGCCCCCTTTTTTGAGTTGCGGTTATGTTGGGTGGGAAAGCAGAAAGCAGGATGGAGAGGGGGTGGCTTGTAAAGGCCGGACAGGACAGTACAGTACAGGACAAACGCATATAGACAGAGACAAGCAAGCAAACAAACGAATGAACAGATATCCCCGTCCCCTGGTTAGCCCCCATACCCAATCCCATAACATTGGCAACATACAAGGCCATAAACTCACCCACACACACACACACACACACACAATGGCAGGACCTTACGGGACTATTCAGGACTATAGATCGAGTCGGGTGATACATATTCAGATGCAAAAGAACGGACCGAAGACCGAGGACCCGGGACCCAGGACCCAGGAACGAGTCTCATCCTTGGACCTTTGGGGGGTTGCCAGTGTAACTGGAACTGCCGAACTCAAACTCGCCGCGCAGGACGTTGCAGGACCTTTTATATTTACATGTCTTAAAATTTTAAAAAGGACACACGGGATGGGGCTGCCACGCCAACTGGCAAAGGACCTTGGCATCTGCTTAGCATATAAGCAGAGAGAGAAACGCCAAAGCTCATTTGGCAAACTCCCTGAAAAACTATCCACCAAAGCCTGACCATTTCTCTCAGTGTATGCGTGTGGGCTGCCTTTTTTGGGTGTAGTTTTGACAACCAAATAGCTGTTGTTGTTGCTGCTGCTGGGGGGCATTGTGTATGCATGTGTTTTGTGGTCCTTTTGGGTGCCGCGGTCCAGGGAGAGACCCTTGGTCCTGGGTCCTGGGTCCTGCGTCCTTTACCGACTTGGTTCCGTTTCATTAGTCGGACTCTCGTTTCGTTTACCTTTTCCTCGCCCACACATACACGCCTTGCTGTATTTGTTTATATATATATATATATAGAATATATGGTATATCCTTGGACCCTATATGGGCCGCCGAATGCCGAATTGGATTTATACGTGTATAATAAAAGTACTTGACGGGAGGGCCAAAACACTAAATGACTATAAAAAGCACTTTGAAGAGGGTCAAATGGAGATAAATTTGCAAACACACACACACAGTCAAACATCCCTGGCCTTGTGTTGGTAAAGGACATGCGACTGTGGAAAGGATATTTGCTTGTATCTAATGTGTTTTTATTCTTGAGCTCGTTTTCGTCTTACATTTTTACGATTCGGACGGTCACTTCGGACGGCATGTTTGGACGAGGGATAAACCCAACAAAATATATAAGAAATTGGTAAGAAGGGAGGGGGTGGAGAGGGTGGCTATGTCAGTTTTGGAAACTGGTTGGGGTTATTTTATGGCCACTGTTAAAGCTTTTTGCGGCAACAAGCATTTTTTCGCCCCTCGCCTTTTGATATTTCATCGCCGTTGCCTTGGCCACTGAAAATCCCAACATCCCCCTTTGTGTCCTTTTACCCCATCCCTACTGTCTTTCCATATCCTTGCCCATCATTCACTTATTTGAATAGTCCTTGCCCCACGTCCATTTTCTATTTGGGGTCCAAAGTACATATGTCTGGGTCTACTCCTTTCGGGCCACTCACTTTTTTTTCTTTTCTGTTGTATCCTGAAGGATTCTTTGAGGCAAAAAGGAATTGTAACGCAGTAACCGGGATATTGGGCTTATTTTGTGATTAACTGAAACTCGATATACGCATTTCGATTTCTGGCAACAAGCGGAAAGTGATTTGATATCAGTTCACTGGCAAATTTAATCAATTGGAAGTCCTTTTTATTGGTAAGATATTGGGGATTAAGAGTTGGGGCTTAGCCAAGTACCTTTCCTAACAAATAAGCTTAAAGATGTCATTTATTTGGCAAAGCGTCCCACCTTTAAGCAAAACGCCTCACACCTTTTAAAAATCGATTACCCTAAAACCGTCTCGAAATATAAAAGACACATAAATATTGAAAACATCAAATGGCACTTTGAGAGGCCCAAGGGGCCTTTGGAGGTCGAGCATTGACAAGACACTCAGAAGGAGTGACCCAACACCTGGACACTCTAATCGATAACTCCAATCAGCATTTTCTGGCCACCCCGAGCCGCGAGCCCATTGCAGCATTTTCGGAAAATGTAACTCGATACTTTCACCGTTTGGCGAGCCAGCTTTTTTGCATCGATTTCTAATTGCGATCTGTCAATTATCGGGAGAGTTATGGCACCAGGGTTTGCGGGTTGGACTGCCAAGTCCCGTCGGGAATTCGTGGACGTCAAGTGGCTTGGCCCACATCTGGCAAATGGTCGGCCAGTAAATTTGCAATTTTTATGCTTTTTTATGGCTTATAAAAAAGCAATAACAACACCAAGACCCAGCCATCCTTTTGCGGACTGAAACTCGATACCAAAACACTCTCCTCCCCTTCCGTGCTGTCGCTTCAAACTTTCACTTTCCACTTTCCATTGAAATATTCCTAATTTTGTGTTGCTTTCTTTGTTTCAAAAACAAACACGATTAATTTTGGCTTTGATTTTTGTCTGGCTGTCATAAATGTAATCAATCATTCGAATTTTCCGTAGCCGCATTTTCCGAGGCTAATGAAAAGCCTAATTGGGGTTTCTGGCATTTGGCCCTGGCTTGTGTCTGTCCTTTGGTCCTTTGACTGACCACTGGTCACCTTCTCACTGGTTGGCATCTCAAGGACCAAGGTCCAAGGACTAAGGACCCCGGGAGGAACCAGTTCTAACCTCCTTAACAAGGGGTTGAAGTCCATCTTGGCCTTTAATGTTCCAGGATCATCTGGTCATCTTGATTAGGTGTCAGCCAAAGTTCAAATTGCTGAGGATCTCGGGGGTTAAGCCAAGAAAATTGTAAGGGATGTTCTTAAGAAGGGAACAAATAAATTTTGGATGAAAGTGTATGGTACTTTCTAAAAGTTCTGTGGCTTAAAACTGGAGGCCTTCCGAAACACACGCACTTCATACACTCCAGAGTTTGAAAAGCCCAACTGTACCCCTCGAAAAAGTCACTAAAAATTGAAACCGCAACTGAAGCAGCTGCCTTGATCGTACCAGGAAATATTTTCAACTGATTTCGGGAACCTAAAATTTTCAAAAAGATCCCTTTCCGTCACATTTTCAACAGTCATGTCCCGAATATTGTTTCCGATCCCAGGCCGTAGGGGTCACAAAATAGGAAACTCCCCGATCTGATCAGAATTTTTGGCAACCAATCGCACCTAGGAGTTCCTGACTTAAGGGTGGCTGGCGATCCGTATCCTTGATCAACCCCTAATTGTATCAAATAGAGAAAAAGAGAGATGACTATGTCGCACTCGTAGGTAGGCGAAAAGGGTTGTTGCATTCCGGAGTTTCTTTTTAGTTTTCAGATCTTCAAAAACCGAATGTAAACTCATGGGCTATTTACATAATCGGATTAAGTTACAGGAATTAAACAAAAGACGATCATTTGAAATTCGGGAATTGAAATTAACATTGCCAATGGTTACAATGTAATTTACAAGATATTTATCAGCGAGGGTTATGTCCTTGTTATTTTTTAATTAACAATTTTAGAAAGGTAATTCGGGAAGGGGCACTTAGAGGTATTCTATCCCGAAAGAATGTCTCAAATATTTAAATATATTAATATTATCCTTGAAATTATCAAAGTTGTGTGTGGATGTGGGTGTGTCGCATCCTTGAAGGGTTAGAAAGGAAATGGCAAATGTGTTGTCTAGACCTGAAAAACAATGAATGCCGAATATCTGTTTGTGATTTGTTTGGAATACTTTTTCCATCACCCGCTCACACATCCTCACACATCCGGCTCCGCGTCATCCGGATGGAGTCGTTATTTAAATATTTTTCATGTAGTCCCCAAATTAATTTACAGCCAATGCACAAGGATACCCCGAGTGCCATCAAGTGACAATTAGAAGGCAAAAAAGTCGAAGGCACACACATGAAAGGATGCGTGCACTCGTATATACAAATACATACAGAGGAAGGATGTCTCTCAGGACACACACATACTCGTACATGGCTGGGCTGGGCTGGGAAAACAAAAGGTTAAATTCGCTTTCAATGGTCAGAATCTTTTAATGAGAAAGGGTCCTGCGTCCTGAATCTAAAGTCCTGATGATGGCGGACAGGCAGGCGCACTGAGTGGGTGGCTTGTGTGTGTCCGTGAGTGTGTGCGAGTGTGTGTGTGTGTACGAGTCCTTTTTCAGGCGTACAACTCGGTAAAGGGTTAATGCTGCCGGCAAGCAAACACCACCGGCTATCCTCGGCGGACAAACGGACTCATGGACACGCGGCCACACGGACACACGGACAAAAGGACACATGGACCTGAGAGGCCGTAAATCCACCCGCTGCCGCCATTGTTCTCCGTCTCTTTCTCTCGCTCCTACTCTCTCTATCTCTCTCGCTGTCTCGCTGTCTCTAGAGTTTCACCCACGAATGTTAAATGGCTTTCGAGATGTCCTTCGGCCCGAAGGATTACCAATAATTAGAAAGGCCCGTTGTACACATCTCATTTGGGAGCTTATGAGGCAATTGTTCCGATTAGGCAATTAATTAGAGCAGCCAATCAATTTTTTGCCATACTAATTTTTGGTCTATATTAGTTGATAATATTCCTGGCAATTTTGGGCTAGATTAGTTGATTATATACCCAACAAGACAATCACACTAACTTTTATTCCATTTCATGAAAATGGGCCAAGTAGGCTGTGGCTTTCAAAGAATTCGATCTAAGTAGCCTTTTCTTTGCCCCCAAAATGATAGACCTCAGGATTTGCCAAAATATATTCATTCCAAGTTCGCCCTTCCATCGGTTAACATCAATCTTTTTATTTAAATGTTTCTTATTGTAAAATTATTTTCTTTTAATTGTGCTTTTCTTTGTGAAATCTTTTTTATTTAATTATTTTTATTTTTATAATCAATAAACTGTGGAGTCTCACATTCCATACCACAGTCACATGGAAGCCTGCATCGACTTCGGTCCTCATTTCTTTATTTTATTTATTTTTTTCTGTTCTCTTGGAACCTCATAGTCGAGGTCTCAATTGTAACCGAATAATCTCCTTTTTTTTAATTTAAAATTTTATATTTGTATAATCGATAAACTGTGGAGTCTCATTCCATATCACAGTCACATGGGAAAGCCCATGGATTTCGGTTCTCATTTCTTTATTATATATTTATTTTTTTTGTGTAACCGCAACTAAAAAATGATCGCCTCAACTTTTTATTTATTTTATTATGATTTCTTTTATTTGTATAATCGATAAACTCTGGAGTCTCACATTCCATATCACAATCGCAGAGGTGCCCATGGATTATGGTTCTCATTTCTCTATTATATATTTATTTTTTCTGTGTAACCGCAACTAAAAAATATTCGCCTCAATTTTTTATTTATTTATTTAATTTTGATTTTTTATTTGTGTAATCGATAAACTGTGGAGTCTCATTCCATATCACAGTAACATGGGGAAGCCCATGGATTTCGGTTCTCATTTTTTTATTATATTGTATATTTATTTTTTTTTGTGAAACCGCAACTAAAAAACGATCGCCTCAACTTTTTATTTATTTTAATATGATTTTTTTTTTTTATAATCGATAAACTGTGGAGTCTCACATTCCATATCACAATCGCAGAGGTGCCCATGGATTATGGTTCTCATTTCTCTATTATATATTTATTTTTTCTGTGTAACCGCAACTAAAAAATATTCGCCTCAATTTTTTATTTATTTATTTAATTTTGATTTTTTATTTGTGTAATCGATAAACTGTGGAGTCTCATTCCATATCACAGTCACATGGGGAAGCCCATGGATTTCGGTTCTCATTTTTTTATTATTTTGTATATTTATTTTTTTTTGTGTAACCGCAACTAAAAAATGATCGCCACAACTTTTTATTTATTTTATTATAATTTTTTTTATTTTTATAATCGATAAACTCTGGAGTCTCACATTCCATATCACAATCGCAGAGGTGCCCATGGATTATGGTTCTCATTTCTCTATTATATATTTATTTTTTCTGTGTAACCGCAACTAAAAAATATTCGCCTCAATTTTTTATTTATTTATTTAATTTTGATTTTTTATTTGTGTAATCGATAAACTGTGGAGTCTCATTCCATATCACAGTCACATGGGGAAGCCCATGGATTTCGGTTCTCATTTCTTTATTATATATTTATTTTTTTGTGTAACCGCAACTAAAAAATGATCGCCACAACTTTTTATTTATTTTATTATAATTTTTTTATTTGTATAATCGATAAACTGTGGAGTCTCATTCCATATCACAGTCACATGGGGAAGCCCATGGATTTCGGCTCTCATTTCTTTATTGTATATTTATTTTTTTTTTTGTGTAACCGCAACTAAAAAATGATCGCCTCAACTTTTTATTTATTTTATTATGATTTTTTATTTGTATAATCGATAAACTGTGGAGTCTCACATTCCATATCACAATCGCAGGGGTGCCCATGGATTATGGTTCTCATTTCTTTATTATTTATTTATTTATTTTTTCTGTGTAACAGTGTAATCTCCTAATTTTTAAAATTTAAAATTTTATTGGTTGTCTGAAATAACAATTACAATGATTGCTTTAATTTTTTTTTTAAATTTATTTCATATTTCATACTCGAGGTAATTATAGCTCTTGGCTTTTTTTCTTAATAATGGACCTGATTTTCTCCTTTAATTTAACAAATATATTTTAATTTCATAAAATCAGGGTTGCTTTTTAAACATTATAATGAGAGCAAGGAACACACGCGTGCCTCAAAATATTTACACACAACGCGCCAAGAATTTTGCTTTCCAAACCTTGGACTCTCCAGCGGACAGGGAAGTACCCAAGGGACGTTCCTTACCCCCGTGCCGGGGGGAGGTGGATGATGGGTGATGGGTGCAACAGCCAAGCCAAGGGGCTGGACAGGATGGCCGGTCAGCCGAGGCACGTTTGGCCTTTGGTAATTCGTCGAGCTTGGGCCTCATTGTTGGCAGGACCTCTGGCAGGACATTCGATGCCGGCATTTGCAACCCCTGGAAACTTGTTTCTTGGCATGGCGGACAAGCCAACTCGATTGTTTTCGAAACATTTCACGTTTGGATCTTCAGCTGCTTGGAAATCGGCATGGAAACTGGATTCTTATCCTGCCGGCCTGGCGGAGGAAACCTGGAGGCACGCACGCAGAGATTAAAGGTTACCACTCGCGACCTTGCCCAAAAAATATGCCAAAAAACTGAATCGAAAACAGAACGGGAAGCAGCTTGTGGCATGTACGTGCTCGTTTTCAAATCGCATCGTAAATCATTATGAGCTGCATAAATGCCAACAAAATGTTTCAATGTTTTCGATTTGGCCGCCGCATCTCGATAAACATTTCGATCAAGCAGTTCGTGAACTTTGACGCGGAATGGTTTGAATTTCAACGATATGGTTCTTATTTTCTGATTTTTTTTTATTTTTATTTTTATTTATTTATATATATGTTTTATTTTTCTTGGAGTTCTCCGGACGGGTCACCATCTCACCTCATTCATTTTGATTTTATTTTAATTTTTCATCGGAGCAATCCATCTCGATCTCTTTTTTATTTTATTTTTTTTTTTATACATATTTCTTAACTGTCTCATTTATATTTTTTTATCTTAATTTATTTCAATTCTAATTTCCTTTAAAAAAACATTTTGGTACTTCTTGTTGATGAAAAGAAACGGGAGTTCCGGTTCCGGATCTGTATGCAAAATGGAAGATCTCGAAAACCTTATAGAAAAAGAAGTAGTTGGATTGCACATTATATATATATTCGTATACTCCTTGTATTTCTTTATAAATAATTTTGTTTGCTGTATTTTGTCTCGTAATAAATATTGTTTTTCCTATAATATCAAAGCGATTGTTTTATTTTTAATTTTAAGGTTTCTAACTTTCAACTACCATGTGCCTGTGTGTTGGAGAATGGATTCCACACACATTGTATTAGTGTGGGTGTTGCTTTTTTTAACCCAGGGAAAGGGGAAGGAGGCAGCACGGACCGAGTCAAATAAAACACTTTCTAAAATTTGACTTGGGGAGAAACCACATTCATTACTCTTGGCCCGGCGGAGAGTCCGGGCCACTTCTCGCTTTCCCTTCGGTCAGGAATTTACCGTTTTTAATCTCATTTCCAAAGTCCTTGCCACACACACACACACACACAAACACACATAAGCACAGACACACATGTGTGTGTAAATATGAGCATTGGTCTAAAGTTGGCTAGAATGGTGATGGAAAAATAAGTTCTTCTGGAGGGGAGATTGAAAATGATGGTCCGACAGATTTGCAAAATTACCAGCCGTCGGGCAGAAGTTGCAACTTGCCCCAAGGGGGGGTCTCTGCGAGTGGAGATGGAAAAAGGACAGCACAGGACATCCAGAGCCGCAGCCACACATCCGTCTGGTTGGCTGGCTGGCAGGCTGGCTGGCTGGCTGGTGGAGAGGCAACCGCAGTACCAAAGCCTTGAGCTGGGTAAATATTTGTGGTTACCGAAAGGATACTTTTAGCTATGCGTAAATTCAAAAAGGCAAATTGGCAACTTCTGAGCTCTTCTAGGCAGACCATCCCGTCTGTGTGTTAGTGGGTGTGTGGTTTATTTGTCCAAGTGTGCGGCAGTGTGTGTGCGAAGATACAATATCCTTTGGCAGTGCGATTGCGTGAGGAATACAAACAAACACTGGCAGACACATGGGGCATGCCCCCTGGGCAGCCCAAAAAACAGGCAGCAGATTGAAATGGTTTCCTCAAACTGAGGTCCTTCTGGCCCCCCTTTTGCTGCTTTTGCCGCTTTTGCCCTGCTGATTTCATTAAGACGGTGACCAAATAAAATTTATTAATCCTTGGGCTAATAAATAGTGCGACATTAGCAAAAAGGCATCCAACCACAACCGGATCCAGAGCCAGCATCCTTCGTCGTTCGCCCTTCGTGTCCTGCCAACCCCAGAGAGGGTTGGCTTAACTATTATTTCATGGAAAAAGTGGCCAATTTTTCGTAGCTGTTTAGCTGGTTTTTTACGTCCAGAGCCAGAGGGAAGCTGTCTGGGTTACTCTGAAAGTTCAAAGATCACCTCAATTAACCCCAATGATCTTGATCTCCAGCCGGAAGCTGTGACATCGCTCGGTAACATCGTACTCAAAATGGGTTTAAAAACTAGTTATTTTTTGGACATTGGCCCGAACTATTAACCTTTGGATCCTTTATTTCAATGATGCTCGCAGCATCATTAGCATCTCATTTCCAGAGGGATGGAATTGTTTGGAAAAAGCCTATTAAATGGTTAATTTATTAGGGATAAAAGTGGATAATTTTAATGTTACATGAAGTGGTCAAAAATGTATGATTTATGTGTTTATGTTTTTAAAGGTACAGAAGACCCTAGAAAGCCCCGAAAAAACGCATTACATTAAAATTGTAAGCCTAATAGAAACTTTCAAGTGACATCCCAAGTGTGGAATTTAATTAGCAAAGGGTCCTGCCTGATTTCTCAGGTGAGCTCTGCGGAAACGTGCGGCTATGTAAATCGCAGCACAACTCTTCCCTCGCCATAAAAATTTCAACATGTGCTGCTGCACTCCCAAAAGGGGTTTCCCAGCAGGACTGGGGTGTTGGTGTATCCTGGGACGCCCCTGGGCAATTGTCATAGGCACGCACCATCTCTCACCAAACTCTCACTAATTACGCAATTAGACTTTAATTAAACAACACAAAATTATTTGAGGTAATTCGTTTAATTTTTTTCACAAGGCTAGACAAACCTTTGGCTGGAAAAAGCCCCAAACTATGAAAATAAATTGCGAGTAAATGTTTTTCTTTCTGTGCTTTCATTGTGTTTTATTGTTGGCTATTTTTAATTTAATTTTTTATTCCATTGCCACTATGTTTTCGTATTGTAAGGGGAATATGCCTTCTTGGAACTACATAAAGTTTAAGAAGACATTGGAGCCATTTTTGGAACTGTCTATCAAATATGGGTTAAATTTCGAACTGTATTCTAGTCCTTAACCGTTAGCTTTTTGATGTAAATAGAAGTTCTTAATAGGTTAAGATCCGAATATATAAAACTGTATAGAGAATACAGGGTATGGCAGTGCCGACTCCCCGCAAATCCCCCGCTACTTTTTATCCTGTTTGGTTTTACCTTTGTAATTGTGCAACAAAATTTCGTCCAGCTCGCAAATTGTAATTGTTTGTGTGTGACTGAATGGGAGTGTGTGTCTGTGTGTGTGTTACAGGTGTGTGAGCCAGGTGGACAAATGGATTTTGCAAACTAAAAGACGTGGATAGACAGGGACAGAGGCAGGGACAGAGAGAGAGAGAGACAGAAAGCCACATAGGGAGAGGGACAAGAACAAAGCCAAAAGCCAACTCGGGATTGCATTCGCATTCGCATCCGCGTTTTGTTTGAAACAACAACAGCTGAAGGGCGGTGGCAGGCGACTGAAAAGGGGAGTGGCTGGGGGTGGACAGAAAGGGGGGTTTTCGGGTGGCTAGAAAGAATGTAAACAACCCAGTGAAAAGTTAGAGAAGTCATTGAATGTCAGCCATGCAAGAGGAGCAAAAAAGCTGCAAAAAAAGGAGGGAAATGGTGGAAAAGCGAGGTGGAAAAGTTGCACTCTCCACTGGCCAGGTTTTCCATGGGTTATCCTGTCCTACACCTCGTCCCACTCTCCGATCCCCTCCGGGAGTCTCTGCCTCTGTTACTCACACGTTCCACCGGCTTAATGATTCTTTTATTCATTATTTTTCCCTTTTTTGCCCGCCACCATTTGTACACGAAAAAAGTTAGCATACTTTTTGGGGCTGCGCTCCAAAAATAATTTTAATTTGTTTTGAGTTGTAAATTTAAGCTTAAATTAGTTAAACTTGTTGGCAATTATTTGCTTAATGGTTTTCTGGAATTCGTAAAGTGTTTTATTTAATTATTTATGGATGAAAAAATCTGATATTCCTGTACATATATTTTTTAAATCGAGAAACTAGTATTATCCTTTTCTGTGTGCAATTGTGTTAGTGTGTGGACAGTGGCGCAAAGTTAGCCAGTGTCTGGGGAAAAGGAAGAGGAAAGGTGGTTGGAGGCATCCCCTTGGGCGGAGGGATGCGCGACAGGGGATAGGGGGCCCACTGGGCGCTGGGGGATGGCGCCGGAGCTGCGCTTTGGGGCTCTTATTAACGAACCAGCGAATGCGCGAGCGAGCGTGTCCTGTGTCCTGTGTCCTGCCGTGTGTCCATACACACACCATCCTAGAGGATGTGAATGCGTGAGTGTGTGTGTGCAACTCTAAGCACAATGAGGGAGGGGGGTGAGGAAAGAGATTGCACTCCACACCAACACACGTCGCTGCGTTTCGACACGCACACAACAACACCGAAAAGGATGCATTGAAAGGACCTCGACCATCCGCTCTCCAACTCTTTTCCCCTCCCAATGCTCCACACCCCATGCCGCATACCTCACCTCTCTCTTTCCTCTCTTTATATCTTTATGGCGCCACAAAGGTTCATGGACAGTATGAGAGTCCTTAGCTGGCACAAAAGAAAGGCTTAAGTTTCCATTTGGTCTCTAGAGCACGATATCCAGCATCAGGACACTCACATGCGGGGCATACGTTAGGGATGGTATCCAAGTCGATATGTATTAATTAAAGGACTTTTTCTAACTGATTATTTTATCAAAAAAGTTCCTTAGCTCCTTTGAAAGCTCTATAATTTGGACAATAGCTTGTTCCCTTTAAACTTCAAGTCGTATTCGATAAATAAATAATTCAATGCCTTTTGAATAATTTCCTCATGTGTGAGTCCCGTCACTATCCAAAGACCAGAGGTACTCAGTCTATGTTTCGGATTCAAAGTCAAATTCAGACTCGAACTCAAACTCAAACTCAGATTCAGATTCAGATTCAGGTTTTGGATTCGGATTCAGTTTCGGTTTGAGTTCTTGCTTCCATTTTCGTTTCTGGTTTTGGTGGCGCGTGCATCTTTCACGGTTTGGCCAATACCCTCTAGTCCATCCCGTTTTTGGGCATATAAGCTGAGCATGAGCTAATCATGGAGACTATACGAGTATAATTAACCGTCTGTAAAGCAGAATATTCAATAACTATGCGAAGTATAGATAAATTCTTTAGAATTCACACATTATTTCATAATCCACAAAGCACATTTAATGGTCTGTCATTTAAGAAAACTCTCTTTCTGGCTTTACTTTTTGGAGCCGTAGACATTTGTTCTTTGACTTTCGCAGCTTTCCGGGTTAGACACCCCTCCTTAGCGCCCTTAACTCCTTTCTCCCGCCCCTTCCCTGGCAGCCCAGCACCCTCGCCCTTTGCCCCGCCAAACCAAAATTCCCCTCAAATCGCGTCTGTGCAAGAAGTTTGTGGTATCATTCCATTGGCATTGGGAAGCCAAAAACAGAGATGCAGCCGGCTGTTTGGGGCTGTTTTATTGTTTTCCCAGTCCAGTTTTCCCAAAAACAAACAACAAAAATACGAACAAAAAACAAAAATTACATATAAATGATAAAAAGCAAAGAGAAAGCTTAAAAAACGTGTAAAAGTTGTACTTTATGATCTGCTTTTTGCAAGATCTGGCTTAAAAATAAACCCTTTCCCTGGACAGAAGAGGACGCCATGTTTGCTTAACGGTTCCCATGCTCTGTGTCCTTTACCGTTATACCATTACAGTGGGTGGCAGCCATTCGCCAGGCAGGACTTTCAATTAAAGCATCACCCTCCTCCCTTTTCCTTCCTCCTTACTCCCACCTACCCCTTTCCGTCGCATTCAATTCAAAATTATTCAAGTGGTCAGATGGTGTTGTTCATTATTTCAGTAGTAGTTTAGTTGTTTTTGTAATTGTGCACACTCGATGGGGTTGAAATGCTAACAAACACACACACACTACTACCACTTATATATGCATATATATATACATATATACAGAAACGTTCCAGACTCCGGTTACAGATACAGATACAGATACACTCGTACATCCGCTCGCATTCACATTGGTAGCCCGGTGCTTCAATTCGAACATAATAAATTAATTTATCATCAGAAAAGAATCTCGGCGAGCTAACTGTAAAAGTTTCACCCTTACAGAGCCGCATGTGTGCGTTATCCTTACATGAGTGGAGATGTGTGTGTGTGTACACACACATACTTTGGAATTAGTCGCTGCACGAACAAATGTCCTGCGAGCTCCAAGTTCTTCTCCAGTCCCCTCCCGCCCCGAAAAAAGAAAGCCAAAAAAGGAAAGGCAAACCACACACCGAATCGCAGTCCTTGTATCCGCTTCGACTTTTCAGAGGATAAGACGACGCCGGACCAGGACGGAGGGCGGAAGGAGAAGCTAGAAAGGGGCAAAATGAGGCAGGACGAGCCAGGACCCCATGCAAATGGAGAATGAATAATGCGCACCAAGTGGGGTCCATACATTCGGCAGGGTCCTGTTATTAATTGCCCACCTTCAACCGCAACAAGGAAGGAAAGCCAACTTCGGGCCTAGACGAAGCTTCTATACCCTTGCACATATTTTTAGTTAAACCACTGACCACAAGGACAAAAAGAACAAAGAGATTTCCATATATTTGGGGGGTGTACCGGAGATGAAAATTAAAGTTAGTCGAACCCCCATTTAATGTTTGCATTGGGAATTTGGCGTTTTTACTTAGTTTTAAAAAAACAGAAATTCATGGCAACCTATAAAGTCTTTCCATACAGTCCCCATTCAGTTTAATACAATACAATCCAATCTGTTTTATTTCGTTTCTGATGTACATATATTAAACCTTTATTTAATATAGCAAATATTAACGAGATGAAATGATCCCCCCATCTATGGAGACGGTGCCTGCAAAGCAGCACATCCCAATGCAGTTCAACTTCTTGTCTTAAGATGCGATCCTATGGAATCTACTTCCTGATGTAGCTTACGAGATCCTGCAGACGATGCATCGGGATGCGGCACTCCGGTTCTAGTTGAAAGTCATCTACGGACTACACAGATACACGGAACAATCATCGGCCATCGGAGCGGATCATCAGCTGAGGGTCGATTAGGGCAGTCGTTCCGTACCCCACCAAAAATCCTTTACAGTTCATTTCGTATCACCTTATCTAGAACTTCAACCAAATTTGCACCTCTAAATATCTGTTTATAAAAAATTGTTTTATTTTTGAATATTTTAGTTAAGTTTGTATTTTATAAATGAGAATATAAATCCTATTGATATTTACAAAAAAATAAAAATTCTTATCACAATGTCACATGTATTTTTCCTATTTTTCTGACTATCTCCAGCACATTTGGAACCAGAATACCATTCTTATATCAGGACTTTCGGGATATTTTAACGCAGATCGATAGGGAATAATCTGAAAAATAGTTTAAGACATTCCTGTTTGGAATCCGTTGCAAAATAGCCATGATATGGGCTTCCGAAATTGCGCAGCTTCGGCATCCAAACTGCTTGAAAATCATATGGGAAAAAATCTGAAGTACTAGGCGAACAGGAACCCGCAGAAAGCACCATCATGATTTTTTGCAAAAATCAGCTTTGGGTCATTTTGGGGTTTTTCTTCCACTTTTTTATGCATATTTTGAATATTTTGCAACCGATTTTTAAATGGAGTACCATTTTGGAATCAGAACTTCATCCTGCGGCGATCTGCTTTCAAGGATTTGAAAAATCGAACAACAAAAATTTCGACCTATTTTTTCAGAATTTTGAAAGGGGTACCATCATGATTTTTTGCAAAAATCAGCTTAGGGTCATTTTGGGGTTTTTCTTCCACTTTTTTATGCATATTTTGAATATTTTGCAACCGATTTTTAAATGGAGTACCATTTTGGAATCAGAACTTCATCCTGCGGCGATCTGCATTCAAGGATTTGGAAAATCGAACATCAAAAATTTCGACCTATTTTTTCAGAATTTTGAAAGGGGTGCATCAGGACTGTTTGCGAAAAATCGGTCAAAGTTGTTTGGGTCTTTTTATGATGCAGATCGTTGGGGACGGTCCTGACAAATTGTTAGAGACATTCCTTTTTAAAATCCGTTCAGAAATAGCCAAGATACGGCCTTCCAAAGTGCGCCCATTCGACGCCAAAATTCTGCGAAACTGCTTGAAATTCGTATGGGAGAAAATCTGAAGTACTAGGCGAACAGGAACCCGCAGAAAGCAGCGCTGTGACGTCAGAGCAGCAAAAGCTAGTTATAGAAAAACGGTACCTAAAATCAATGATGGCAGGCGTTCCCCCAATCACAGTCCCTAACTAGGCGCACTTAGTTATGAAAAAACGGTACCCAAAATCAATGTTGGCAGGCGTTCCACCAATCACTGTCCCCAAAATTCCAGTCCCGAATAAAAATCTGCATTCAGTGATGCCACGTTCCAGATGACACACGGGGGTTTTGTTTGCGTGACCCGTTTTAGGGCCCCAAAAAATTTTATTCTATTGGGGCCGTATTTATAGGGCCAGTGTGAGCCCCAATCAAAGTTTTTATACAGAGAAAAACAGCTTCGTGCCTCGCTATCGTGCCACTTGTCATCATACAACGCTTCCGCGTGAGCATCACTAACTAGGCGCACTTAGTTATGAAAAAACGGTACCTAAAATCAATGATAGCAGGCGTTCCCCCAATCACTGTCCCCAAAATTCCAGTCCCGAATGAAAATCTGCATTCAGTGATGCCACGTTCCAGATGACACACGGGGGTTTTGTTTGCGTGACCCGTTTTAGGGCCCCCAAAAATGTTATTCTATTGGGGCCGTATTTATAGGGCCATTGTGAGCCCCAATCAAAGTTTTTATACAGAGAAAAACAGCTTCGTGCCTCGCTATCGTGCCACTTGTCATCATACAACGCTTCCGCGTGAGCATCACTAACTACGAGCACTTAGTTATGAAAAAACGGTACCCAAAATCAATGATGGCAGGCGTTCCCCCAATCACTGTCCCCAAAATTCCAGTCCCGAATAAAAATCTGCATTCAGTGATGCCACGTTCCAGATGACACACGGGGGTTTTGTTTGCGTGACCCGTTTTAGGGGCCCAAAAATTTTATTCTATTGGGGCCGTATTTATAGGGCCATTGTGAGCCCCAATCAAAGTTTTTATACAGAGAAAAACAGCTTCGTGCCTCGCTATCGTGCCACTTGTCATCATACAACGCTTCCGCGTGAGCATCACTAACTTGGCGCATTAGTTATGAAAAAACGGTACCTTAAATCAATGATGGCAGGCGTTTCCCCAATCACTGTCCCCAAAATCCAGAATGGAAATTTTACTGCACTGACGTCACTGCGCCGCTTTCTGCTAGTTTCTGTTGGCCTGGTACTTCAAAACAGGCCACAAGCGAAATCGAAGCGAAAATGTGCTGCCGGGAGGTCTTTAAAATTATTTGTTGCATACGGTGGGGGGCAATTTTTGCAGTCTTGTTTAATATTTTAACTAAAATTGAAGTGAAACTATGTAAATCTAATTAAGTATATAAAAAAATTTCCTTTTTAATGTTTTAGTATTTTTTGTGTGCTAAAAGAGGACCCTTACAAATTAAATAAAATTAATAACGAACAACAAAAATTTCGACCTATTTTTTCAGAATTTTGAAAGGGGTACCATCATGATTTTTTTGCAAAAATCAGCTTTGGGTCAATTTGGGGTTTTTCTTCCACTTTTTTATGCATATTTTGAATATTTTGCAACCGATTTTGGAATGGAATACCATTTTGGAATCAGAACTTTATTCTGCGGCGATCTGCATTCAAGGATTTGAAAAATCGAACAACGAAAATTTCGACCTATTTTTTCAGAATTTTGAAATCATCATGATTTTTTTGCAAAAATCAGCTTTGGGCCATTTTGGGGTTTTTCTTCCACTTTTTTATGCATATTTTGAATATTTTGCAACCGATTTTGGAATGGTATACCATTTTGGAATCAGAACTTTATTCTGCGGCGATCTGCATTCAAGGATTTGGAAATCGAACATTAAAAATTTCGACCTATTTTTTCAGAATTTTGAAAGGGGTACCATCATGATTTTTTGCAAAAATCAGCTTAGGGTCATTTTGGGGTTTTTCTTCCACTTTTTTATGCATATTTTGAATATTTTGCAACCGATTTTGGAATGGACTACCATTTTGGAATCAGAACTTTATTCTGCGGCGATCTGCATTCAAGGATTTGGAAATCGAACATTAAAAATTTCGACCTATTTTTTCAGAATTTTGAAAGGGGTACCATCATGATTTTTTGCAAAAATCAGCTTAGGGTCATTTTGGGGTTTTTCTTCCACTTTTTTATGCATATTTTGAATATTTTGCAACCGATTTTGGAATGGACTACCATTTTGGAATCAGAACTTTATTCTGCGGCGATCTGCATTCAAGGATTTGGAAAATCGAACATCAAAAATTTCGACCTATTTTTTCAGAATTTTGAAAGGGGTACCATCATGATTTTTTGCAAAAATCAGCTTAGGGTCATTTTGGGGTTTTTCTTCCACTTTTTTATGCATATTTTGAATATTTTGCAACCGATTTTGGAATGGACTACCATTTTGGAATCAGAACTTTATTCTGCGGCGATCTGCATTCAAGGATTTGGAAATCGAACATTAAAAATTTCGACCTATTTTTTCAGAATTTTGAAAGGGGTACCATCATGATTTTTTGCAAAAATCAGCTTAGGGTCATTTTGGGGTTTTTCTTCCACTTTTTTATGCATATTTTGAATATTTTGCAACCGATTTTGGAATGGACTACCATTTTGGAATCAGAACTTTATTCTGCGGCGATCTGCATTCAAGGATTTGGAAAATCGAACATCAAAAATTTCGACCTATTTTTTCAGAATTTTGAAAGGGGTACCATCATGATTTTTTGCAAAAATCAGCTTAGGGTCATTTTGGGGTTTTTCTTCCACTTTTTTATGCATATTTTGAATATTTTGCAACCGATTTTGGAATGGAATACCATTTTGGAATCAGAACTTTATTCTGCGGCGATCTGCATTCAAGGATTTGAAAAATCGAACAACAAAAATTTCGACCTATTTTTTCAGAATTTTGAAAGGGGTACCATCATGATTTTTTGCAAAAATCAGCTTTGGGTCAATTTGGGGTTTCGCTTCCACTTTTTTATGCATATTTTGAATATTTTGCAACCGATTTTTGAATGGAGTACCATTTTGGAATCAGAACTTTATTCTGCGGCGATCTGCATTCAAGGATTTGGAAAATCGAACATCAAAAATTTCGACCTATTTTTTCAGAATTTTGAAAGGGGTACCATCATGATTTTTTGCAAAAATCAGCTTAGGGTCATTTTGGGGTTTTTCTTCCACTTTTTTATGCATATTTTGAATATTTTGCAACCGATTTTGGAATGGAGTACCATTTTTGATTCAGAAATTCATTCTGTAATTTACATAGTTTCACTTCAATTTTAGTTAAAATATTAAACAAGACTGCAAAAATTGCCCCCCACCGTATGCAACAAATAATTTTAGAGACCTCCCGGCAGCACATTTTCGCTTCGATTTCGCTTGTGGCCTGTTTTGAAGTACCAGGCCAACAGAAACTAGCAGAAAGCGGCGCAGTGACGTCAGTGCAGTAAAATTTCCATTCTGGATTTTGGGGACAGTGATTGGGGAAACGCCTGCCATCATTGATTTTAGGTACCGTTTTTTCATAACTAATGCGCCAAGTTAGTGATGCTCACGCGGAAGCGTTGTATGATGACAAGTTGCACGATAGCGAGGCACGAAGCTGTTTTTCTCTGTATAAAAACTTTGATTGGGGCTCACAATGGCCCTATAAATACGGCCCCAATAGAATAAAATTTTTTGGGCCCCTAAAACGGGTCACGCAAACAAAACCCCCGTGTGTCATCTGGAGCGTGGCATCACTGAATGCAGATTTTTATTCGGGACTGGAATTTTGGGGACAGTGATTGGGGGAACGCCTGCCATCATTGATTTTGGGTACCGTTTTTTCATAACTAAGTGCTCGTAGTTAGTGATGCTCACGCGGAAGCGTTGTATGATGACAAGTGGCACGATAGCGAGGCACGAAGCTGTTTTTCTCTGTATAAAAACTTTGATTGGGGCTCACAATGGCCCTATAAATACGGCCCCAATAGAATAACATTTTTGGGGGCCCTAAAACGGGTCACGCAAACAAAACCCCCGTGTGTCATCTGGAACGTGGCATCACTGAATGCAGATTTTCATTCGGGACTGGAATTTTGGGGACAGTGATTGGGGGAACGCCTGCTATCATTGATTTTAGGTACCGTTTTTTCATAACTAAGTGCGCCTAGTTAGTGATGCTCACGCGGAAGCGTTGTATGATGACAAGTGGCACGATAGCGAGGCACGAAGCTGTTGTTCTCTGTATAAAAACTTTGATTGGGGCTCACACTGGCCCTATAAATACGGCCCCAATAGACTAAAATTTTTTGGGGCCCTAAAACGGGTCACGCAAACAAAACCCCCGTGTGTCATCTGGAACGTGGCATCACTGAATGCAGATTTTTATTCGGGACTGGAATTTTGGGGACAGTGATTGGTGGAACGCCTGCCAACATTGATTTTGGGTACCGTTTTTTCATAACTAAGTGCGCCTAGTTAGGGACTGTGATTGGGGGAACGCCTGCCATCATTGATTTTAGGTCCGTTTTTTCATAACTATTTGGGAGACTGTGATTGGGGGAACGCCTGCCATCATTGATTTTAGGTACCGTTTTTCTATAACTAGCTTTTGCTGCTCTGACGTCACAGCGCTGCTTTCTGCGGGTTCCTGTTCGCCTAGTACTTCAGATTTTCTCCCATACGAATTTCAAGCAGTTTCGCAGAATTTTGGCGTCGAATGGGCGCACTTTGGAAGGCCGTATCTTGGCTATTTCTGAACGGATTTTAAAAAGGAATGTCTCTAACAATTTGTCAGGACCGTCCCCAACGATCTGCATCATAAAAAGACCCAAACAACTTTGACCGATTTTTCGCAAACAGTCCTGATGCACCCCTTTCAAAATTCTGAAAAAATAGGTCGAAATTTTTGATGTTCGATTTTCCAAATCCTTGAATGCAGATCGCCGCAGGATGAAGTTCTGATTCCAAAATGGTACTCCATTTAAAAATCGGTTGCAAAATATTCAAAATATGCATAAAAAAGTGGAAGAAAAACCCCAAAATGACCCTAAGCTGATTTTTGCAAAAAATCATGATGGTACCCCTTTCAAAATTCTGAAAAAATAGGTCGAAATTTTTGTTGTTCGATTTTTCAAATCCTTGAAAGCAGATCGCCGCAGGATGAAGTTCTGATTCCAAAATGGTACTCCATTTAAAAATCGGTTGCAAAATATTCAAAATATGCATAAAAAAGTGGAAGAAAAACCCCAAAATGGCCCAAAGCTGATTTTTGGAAAAAATCATGATGGTACCCCTTTCAAAATTCTGAAAAAATAGGTCGAAATTTTTGATGTCCGATTTTCCAAATCCTTGAATGCAGATCGACGCAGAATGAAGTTATGATTTCAAAATGGTATTCCATTCCACAATCGGTTGCGAAATATTCAAAATATGCATAAAAAAGTGGAAGAAAAACCCCAAAATGACCCAAAGCTGATTTTTGCAAAAAATCATGATGGTACTCCTTTCAAAATTTTGAAAAAATAGGTCGAAATTTTTGTTGTTCTATTTTTCAAACCCTTGAATGCAGATTGCCGCAGGATGAAGTTCTGATTCCAAAATGGTACTCCATTTAAAAATCGGTTGCAAAATATTCAAAATATGCATAAAAAAGTGGAAGAAAAACCCCAAAATGGCCCAAAGCTGATTTTTGGAAAAAATCATGATGGTACCCCTTTCAAAATTCTGAAAAAATAGGTCGAAATTTTTGTTGTTCGATTTTCCAAATCCTTGAATGCAGATCGACGCAGAATGAAGTTCTGATTCCAAAATGGTATTCCATTCCAAAATCGGTTGCAAAATATTCAAAATATGCATAAAAAAGTGGAAGAAAAACCCCAAAATGGCCCTAAGCTGATTTTTGCAAAAAATCATGATGGTACCCCTTTAAAAAATTGCAAAAAATGGGTCGAAATTTTTTTGTTCGTTTTTGAATATCCTTTGATGCAGATCGATGGGGAATGGAGTTCTGATTCCAATATGGTATTCCATTCCAAAATCGGTCGTGTTTCAGAGGATGAAGCTTGGACAAAACCAGTTATTTTTCAAATATTTTTCAGGAGTGAACAAAAAACAGTGAATGCATTTAAGGATGAATTTTAAATAGTTCTTTTGTTTTTCCTGTCCACCCCCAAGGACTTTCACCCGATTGTCCGTTTGCAACCCCGAAGGATGTTTCAGGACGTCGAGCTTGTTCGACGGCGAGGCGCCGGGCTCGACATGTTCAAACTGGCCATTGGGCTTAAGTTGCGGGGGTGGCTGGGTGGTGGGCTGCGACGCCGCTGCGACGCCGCTGCGACGCAACTACACTGTCGGCGTCGCATGTGTGAGGCTCAGCTCGGTTGGGTTGGGGCAGTGCTAGATGTTATCCTGGCATGTGTGGCATGTTGGATGCCAATTGAAGTTTCCGCACATGACAATTGGGGCGGCCAGTGGCGTTGGATTGGTCACTGGTCAGTGCCAGGGGGGTGGGGTGGCCAATGGCGACTGCTGGGGTCACTCGCTCTCGCTCGCACTTTCTCTGGCTTAAAATTGTTTCCCTATTTTCGCATTTCCTTGCTTTCACTCACATGTGAGCGCCCTCTGGCGGTGAGGAGCCGCCCCTAGCCGTAGCGGCAATCTCCCTTGCGTAGCGATCATTGCCTACTTTCGAGCGCCGTTCGGTGCTATAAAAACCCGTCGATCCGTTTATGGCAAATAAAAGTCTTATTTATTTTTGTAACACAGACAACTATTTTTTAATTATTAATTTTTAAATTGTTTTTTAAGTTTTTCCTTTTGTATTTCATTATTGTTACTTTCAAAAAATTACACACATTTGAAAAATATTTTTGTTTTTGTTTGTTTTTCGGGCCAAATGAGACAACAACGATTTACTTGATTTGTTTGTTGTCCTGGTTTTTCTTTAGTATAAAGTTCTTTTGTTTTTTTTTATAGCTACAATTAATTGTCTAAGATTTAATGATAGTTTTAGTTTGCTTGCTGGCTAACTTTCGTTTTCGTTTCTTTTCGGTTTCGGTTTCGGTTTCGGTATCCTTTTTCTCCAACTTTATCGCTCATCCGCTGTTTTGCTGTTTTGCTGTTTTGGAATCAGAACATAAAATTGAATAAATTATAAATCCCAATGGCGGTTAAATCAAAATTTCCACTAAGTAGGCTGGATTTGAACAAAAATAAAACATAATTGGTGTGGTTTTTTTTTTAATTTTTCATGGATTTTTGTTTATTCAGTTTTTGCTTTATATATATGTACTATATATATATAGATATATTTATAGGTATATATAGGGGGGTGTATAGCTGTGTATACTTGTCTGGATTTCATCTGAAACTGAAACACAATGCATTCAAAACCTCGCTCTTAAATTTATTACATCCTTCAAATTCGATAAAAAATATGCACGGTAAACTTCGTCGCTTCAAAATCGCCAGTGCCATTGCAGTTTCTTTTAAGGATAATCGCTGCCAGGATAACTGCAATGGCAGAGGGATTTGTTTTCGTTTTTGGTGGGTTTTAATAGGGCTTTGCTTGCGTTTTGTTTGAAAAAGGTTTAAGTTAAATATGTGTACAAAATACAAACAGAGTTTAAACTAATGCCATATATACTCGTATGCCGTGTGTTTGCGTTTGCGTTTGAATTTTGCTCACAAAAATGTATTTTTACTAAAAAACAATCAATTAAATATTAATCAAAATTTTGGATCGCAATCTTTTCAATCAAATAACGAAAATCAACAGCAAAAAAACAATTTATAAAAAATGTCCTCGTCCTCGTCCCCTCCGCCAGGTCCTCATCTCTATTTCTTTCTACTCTCTAGTGTCCTTTCAATGTCCGTTTTCCTCTATTTGTCCCCCTTTCCCTTTCACGCACACCTACATATATGATTCGCCTTTCTTCAACTTTCTCCGTCTATGTCTGTCTCTTTCGGTTGCTTCTGTCTTTTTGTTGTTTGTTGTTTGTTTTTTATAGCAAGAAAACAAATTTCGTTCTCAGTTCTTCAGTCTTCTAAATCTAGTTGTTGTTTTTGCTTGTTGCTTGTTTGTTTGTTGTTGTTTCGGTATTTCAATTTCTCATTAATTGCTTAAATATTTTTCACTTGAAGTTTTACGTACAAATTTGCATCTTGCCTCCATTTTGTTTTCTTTCTTCGATTTGCATTTTTCATAATTTTCTCCATTTCGCATTTCTTACTACGATTTTTTATGTTTTTTTTCGGTTTTTTTCCGGTTTTTCGTTTGCATTGTCAGCTTATAGGCTAAGATTGTTTAAAAAAAAAATTTGTGTTTTACATTTATATTTTATTTATGTATGTAAAAAAAATTTGATTATTTCTTGTTTTGTTTAGTTTAAATTACATTTAATAATAGAATTATGTCTATGAAAAAAAATATATACCATATTTATACGTACGTATTTGGAAATTATAAATAAAAAAAGAAATAAGGAGGCGAACCCAAATCGAATAAACGATAAACGATAAACGATATCTCTACGGAATTACGATATAATTAGAGTTAGAATTTTTACAAGTGTTCGTCTTTAGTGCTAGTGTTTGTGTTTTCTAGATTTCCTAAAAAAATGTACATTGATGACAAAAAATATCCACTCACTCCCACACACCGTCCACATTCACATTCACTCCCATATATATACAGACTTGTATATATATGCATTTACTTCATATACATATTAAATATTACATATTACATAATATTTCAAGTTTGGGTTATAATTTTTTGTGGCTCGCTGGGAGCTGAATTTTCGTGGTTTTTTTTCTTCATTTTGTTTAGTTTAAGTTTAGGTTTTAGTAGTTTTGGTTTTTTTTTACAAATCCTTTTACTTAGTCCTAGCAAATACACTGGAAAATGTGTGTCCTTACCAGCTAAACGTTTACGTATTTAAATGCTATAAATTACAAGCTCAAAAAAAATATTTAGGGTTGAGGGTTTTGGAAAAAAAAAATTGTCTTGTTTCGGGGGTTGATTTTTTTTGGGTTTTCTCTTCGATTTTTTCGTTTTTGTTTTCAAACTTTAAAATTATATTACATAATGTTTATTGCTTTGGTATTAAATGCCTCTGGTCGTTTTTGTCGCCTGGAAGTTTTCAGTTTTGTTTTTTTTTGTCGGGGGATTTTTCAGTGTTTTTTTTTCAGAGGATACTTTTTTTTAAAAAGCTTATTTACAAGTTATCATCTTTAGAAGATGCGCGACATGATGCGACTGCGACTGCTGCTTCCCGGCAGGTGCTGTCCCTGACCCTGACCCTGCCCCTGACCCAACCCTTGATCCAGCCCCTGCTGCCCCTGCGGCTGCAAGTGCTGGGGGTGGTAGGGATGGTGGTGGTTCCGCTGCTGATGCTGCTGATGCTGCTGCTGCATGGGTGGTGCCAGAAAAAGTCATGCCTCCTCCTTGAGGGAAATGGGATGGACTCCGGTGAGGCTGGAAGAGGCATTGGAATCGTTGTCGCCACTCACACTGCCCGGCAGTGAGATGTTGTGTCCGCCCACAAAGGCGGGGGCATAGCCCACAACCCCGAGGGGCGACAGTTGCTGGCCCTGGCCCTGACCCTGTCCCGGCTGGGGTACCTGACCCTGGGCCTGCTGCTGCTGCTGGGCGGCCTGGACCGCCGCTGCTGCCTGGAGTTGCTGGGCGGCCGCCTGGGCCGCTTGGGCAGCTGCCACGGCATTGGCGGCCGCGGCGGCCTTGCCCTGGTTCACCACGCACTTGCGCATGTGCTTCTCGAGGGTGGAGGGGACGCTGAAGGGCATGTCGCAGAAGCGGCAGCGGTAGACGTCCTTGCCGGTCCTGCCGTGGGTCTTCATGTGCCTGGTCAGCTTGGAGCTTTGGGCGCAGGCGTAGGAGCACAGCTCGCACTTGTACGGCTTCTCGCCCGTGTGGCTGCGCCGGTGAACGGTGAGGTTGGAGCAGTTCTTGAACACCTTGCCGCAGAACTCGCAGGTGTCGTTGCGCTGGCGGCTCTCCTTCTTGAGCAGAGGTCCTTGGATCAGGGAGTTGGCTCCGCCGAGGCCCAAGGGCTTCAGCTTCAGGTTCTCGAAGAGGGCCTCGTTGCGATGCAGGGCCTGGGACATGCCCCACCAGTCGCCGCCGTCCATCTTGATCCGCTTGGTCAGCTCGAAGGGATTGGGGAAGGGGTTGAAGAGGGGCACCTGGGTGGGGGCGCCGCCGTCCTGCGGCTGCTGGAACATGTTGCAGTTCTTGGCGAACTCGTCGCGCAGACGCAGGGCAGCCACCGGCAGGCCGTTGAGCTTGTCGGGTCCTCCGGCTCCACCGCCACCGGTGCCAGGACCTCGGTTGTTGTTGTCCACGGCTGCGGCTGCTGCGGCGGCGGCTGCTGCTGCGGCCTCCTTGCGACCGGACTCCTGGAGCGCCTGCTTGTAGGCCTCGCTGTACTGGGCAATGTTGGACAGGCCGAACTTGTCCATCAGCTCGCCGACGAGGGAGGTGGCGCCGGAACTGGTGGTCTTGGGACTCTGGCTCTTGCCATCCAGACGGTTGCTCACGGAGAGATCCTCCGCCTTGTAGTCCATGTCCTCGCACTCCTCCATCTCGTCCAGGTCGTCCTCCTCCTCGCCGTCAAGGTCTGCCTCACCATCGGCATCGTTGAGCTCCTCCTCGGAGTCCTCCGGGTTGGGATCCTCGTCGTGGTCAGCCTCGTTGGTCTCCAGCGAGTCGGCATTGCTGCCCTCGTCCTGATTGTCCTCCGCGGGCGGGGAGCGGTGCACCCGCATGTGCTTCATCAGCTTCTGGATGTGGGAGCACTCGAAGTCGCAGGCGGTACACTTGTAGGGCTTCTCCCCGGTGTGGGTCCTCTGGTGGATGATCAGGTTGTTCTCGAAGCGGAACTTCTTGTCGCAGTAGCCGCAGGCGAAGCAGTTGTCCTGCGAGCTGCTGATTTCTCCCGTCTTCGAGGGCGGAGTGCTGGCGGATCGGGGAGTGCTGGCCAGGATTAGTCCCAGGTTGCCGTTCTCGGCGGAGTTCTCTGAGCTCATTTTCTCAGGCGGAGTCAGGGAGTGGGGTCTTTGGAGGGGGGCTTGTTGCTGCCCTTGTTGCAACTGCTGTTGCTGTTGCTGTTGCTGCTGCTGCTGCTGCTGCTGCTGGGAGGGCGATGGGCTCGCGAAATGCGGCGATTGTTTCTGTCGGGGACTCGGCGAGCTCGAGTTAACAGTGCTGCCAGCTCCAGGGCTTGTTGTGCCCGCAAGCTGACGCAATCGCTGCGAGTAAAAATCCATCTGCTGAGGCTCCAATTTCAAGGGGTTGTTGGCGTTCGATTGCTGCTGCTGCTGCGCCAATTGCTGCTGCGTCTGCTGCTGTTGTTGCTGCGACTGCTGCTGCTGCTGCTGCGCCTGTTGCTGTTGTTGCTGCTGTTGCTGCTGCTGCTGGGAGCTCAGTGACGGCGGTGGCAAGGCTGCCGGGGGCACGGATCCCCTTTGGCTGCCGCTGCTGCTGGAGGAGGGCGGCCTGGCGTCTTGGCCGTTGAACTGGGCTGCCTGGGCCGCCGCTGCCGCTGCTGCCAGGTTGAAGCCGTGGTGGCGGAACTGCTCGCTCACCAGCTGCTCCATGCGGTAGTGGTCGCTGGGTCGTCCGAACAGAGGGCCCACTGTAGGAACTACGTTTCCGGCCTGGGCCAGAGCCGGCGGCAGTGGCATTCTCAGCAGCTGGAAGGGATTGGGGTGCATGGCCTCCGGAGGCGGCAGGAGCGGATGATGCCGCATACCGGCTGCCATGGCGGTGGCCAGGCTTTCGCGCTGTTGCTGCTGCACTCGCTGCTGTTGCTGTTGCTGCTGTTGTTGCAACTGCAACTGTTGCTGCTGCTGCTGCTGCTGCTGTTGCTGTTGCGGGGAGCCCAGGCTGGAGTTGCTGCTGTTCACCAAGGAGTTGGAGGAGGAGCAGACTGAGCTGGCGGACAGATTGGCGGCCAGCGGGCTGCTCCGCTTGCCCACCGGACTGGGGCTGATCGTCGTCGGTGGCGGAGAGCTGGCATTGCCGGAAACGGAAACGGAGCCCGAGCCGGAACCGGAGCCGGAGCCGGAGCCGGAGGTCACTGAGGCAGCAGCCGCCGCTGCCGCAGCCAGAGCCAGAGCACTGTTGTTGAGGGCGGCGGGAGTGGCCACCGTCAGGGTGGCTCCCCCCATCGCTCCCGGACTCTCCACGTAAATCTTGACGCCGTGGGAGTGCTGGACGTGCTGGATGAGACGCCAGGCGGAGGTGTAGCGGGTCTTGCACGTGGAGCAAGTGTAGTTGCTGGGTTCTGGAATAATCAAGAAACAAAAACGGGAAGGTTTTGGTTAAGTTTTGGTTGGAAAATCACAAATCAATCCATAAAAACAATTTTATTCTCTAGAATTTCTGCTAAAAGCTGCGAAAATTTCTGCAAGTGCATATCCTGGTTGCCTGGCAATTTCGTTATTAATTATTAATGAGCCTTTTTTGGGTGGTTTGGGAGGTTGGGTCGGTTGTGGCGCCTAGTATTTATTTATTTATTGATTTTGCAGCGGTTGGCATGCCAAAATGGCAAAACGCGCGCCAGGCCATGCCAGGCCACGCCAGGACACGCCAGGACACGCCAGGACACGCCAGGACACGCATGAGGCCGCGGACGGAGATTGCCAATATTGCGAAGGATATTGCCCCGCACACAAACGGGACATGCACACACACATGATGTCCTGGCGTTATTTAGTTTGAGCTGCCCTCGTTGTTGCGGTTTTGTCGCGACATTTGTTAATTTGCCATAGCGGAAATGGAAGCCACCCACCAAAAACCACCCACCGCATGTCCTTTAAAGTCCTTCCATGCCGAAGTCGCATTCTGCCATCTAGTGTCACATATGAGACCGACAAACAGATGTAAAATTTGGAAATTGATGAAAAATGTGCGGGACACTTTCGAAACGAAAACGAAACATGTTGCCAGCGAGCGTTTTATGCGTGTAATTTTCCTTAGTTTTCAATATTTTTCCTTCAATTTTTCGTATAATAAATAAAAAAAAAATGGAAAGCGAACGGAAGGGACCACATGTCGCCAGCGAGGACAACAAGGTGTTAATGCCCGGAAAACTATGGACAGGATATCGACGGAGGAACTACCCCCGTTTGTTTCCATTTGGCGAGGACGACGACGTTCACTGAATTTAAATGACGTCTTTAAAGGACGAAATGAAAATTTTCAAAGGCACGAGACAGGACACGCATTCTCCACACTTTTCCTTTTTTTATATATAATTTTATCCCACTTTTATGGGCAGCTTCCTCTCTATTTTCGTCGTCGTCGTCATCGTTGAAGGTGAGCCGTGTTAAACACGATTTCGACGCGACCCTTTGGCAAAAGGATCAGGGATCAGGGTTCAGGGATCGGGGATCGGGGATCGGGGATCGAGGCCCGCATGCCACAGGAAATGCAAATGAATCTGACAGATAATACGGCCAACCCTTTATCTCTTCCAAGGATTGGGGGTTGTATCGCTGCCGCGATCCTTAACAAAAAAAAGAGGTAAAAGTTGTCGAAAAACATCAGGCATTATTTGTCTGATCCTTGAAAGCAGCTCGTGATGCGCACGCGTTCCCAATAATACTCGTACTTAATTATTATTCAGAAATAAAAAAAGGTGAAAAAAACAAACAAAAGGGCGCGGGTTTGGCACGTTCTGATTTCTACATTTTTTGAAACTCTAAACTCGTAAAGTTTCAGCTGCCAATGCGGGTTGCACTTGGAAAAAATGCAAATTAATAAAATAGTTTAAGGGATTCTATTCGGTATTTTTTTCTTTTTTAATATCCCATTTATGCAAAAACTATTGAACCATGAAAACAGGAAAATAACGCTTTGGTCTTGGGTTTCCCTCAGATTTATTTAAAGTGCAGATAACTTGAAGAGTAGCGGAAGTTTCCAAACAGGAAATGCCAAATTGACCGCCAGGAAGTGCAGGAAGGCCAACAGTGCGTATGAGCTATAGACAGGACATGGCAAGGACTCTGGCGGGACTCCCGCAGCGGGTGGGCTTAAGAGGCAAAGAAAAGGGTTGCTGTAATGGGATAATTGTTGCAGCTCTGCCAACTGTCAGGATACCGATGCCAGGACATTTGCATGATGCCCCCATTGCTATCAGCAGCAGCATCCTTTTCGGGCTAAGCCCTCTGCTGTGTATCCTTTTCCGTTTCGTTTTGGTTTCTGCCGTTCGTTCGTTCGTTCGTTGGTTGGTGTTTTTTTTTTTCTTTTGCCAGCACACAAAAGGACCTAGGACTCTTCTAATCCCCAACGACGTGAAATTGCATGAGCCGTGGGCATTAGCCATTGATTTCGACCATTCGGGCAAGGATTCGGGCGAGCGTAAAGCAGGAGGTCATCCTTATATTTTTTCGCATTTTTTGTGTCCTGGCTTAGTGCCAGCATGAGTCAATAATTGAATGGCGAATTTGTGGTGTCCTGTTAACCCTGTCCCTGTTAACCCCTTGAACCCTTAGCCCTTAGTCCTTAACCCTTAACCCACTCGACCGTTGATGGTGTTTCATTGTAGCTGCGGTCGCGACATGCTGAGCCACCAAATTGATAATTAACACTCACACCGCCATACCGCCACACCGCCATACCGTCAGGATGCGCTGACAGGTGGAGGACTCGCGAACAAGCGAGCCAAAAAAAAGGACATGGTTGCATTTACACATTTGCAACAAATATCCATTTTGTTGACAGTTCGAAAGGCGGCGGTTTCGGCGGCGGCGGCGGAGGCGGCGGAGAGCTGGTTTCCATGGTATTTATAATTACCAAATGGACAAAAAGTTCGAAAGGACGCCAGGAAGGAAGGCAGGAAGGAAGGAGTTAGGTTGGACAGCCAGGACATGGAAAAAAAAGACAGTATTGCAAAAAAAAAAGAGAAAAAACAATGCGTAATTAACGCACAGCTGTAGTTGTACGAGTATCTCCGGGATCTGTATCTCAGTGCTTGTATCTGTATCTGTGTTTTTTTTTTCTTTTTGTATCTGTAGCTTGTCAGTTGGCATTGTCATTTACGTGGCAACAACTCTTGTCACTGACTTTTGTTGTTCACTTTTTACGACCCCTCCCCCAGCGACCCTGCCGCCCTGCCGCCCTGCCGCCCTTCGCCTCATGTCAAAAGCTCAAAAGTTCAAGGGTTAAATTGCTGTTGTCGCTTGTACATCCACGAGTACCATATGTGAAAAGACTGTCGAGCTACTGTAACACATAAGAACTTTTAATGCTAATTTCGTGCTGTTTTTCTCCGTGTTACCTGCTTGACCTCTGACCTGCCACCTAGTCTTCAAACCCCTTTGCTCGTTCTTCGGAGAGGCACGTGTCGAAGTTCCCGAACTGACCCCTGAATCTATCTATCCATCTACCATATCTATGTGTGTGGAATGTCCTTTGTGCGTGTGTCAAGTCCAGTGCGATTTTTCGTCCTTTGTCCAGTCAAGTGGCTGCCACTTGGCCTGCCCTCCCCCTTGCTGCATCGGTCCTTTGCCGTTGCCGCTGCCCCTTTCCTCTTCCTTTTCCTGGCATTCCTTGACTGTTTTTGAGGCATTCAAATTACCCTCGAGGGCAGCTTCAGCTACAGCTACAGCTACAGCTTCTGTTTCTGCTTCTGCTTCGGTCCGAGAGCTTTGTTGTCCTGCCTGGTTACCCTCGTCCTGCCTCGTCCTTTGCCTGTTGTATTTTTAATGCTGTCTTTGGCTTTTCATCATCATTTGCATTGAAATGTCAAAGTCAAAGGCCAGCTTGTGGAGTTGTGAGGGGCTTTCGATTGTCACGAGGCCGCTGTCCGAGTGTCCTTTTCGTCCTGCTGCTGCTGCTGCTGCTGCTGCTGCTGTCGCTGCAGTTATCAGCTTTTTTTTTATTATTTCGAGAGCTGCGCTTTGATGTCCGCATTGCCCGCAGTGTCCGCGCTTTTTCTCGGTCAAAAAAAGGGAGTTTTGTTTTGTGTTTTTGTTTTGAATTTTTGTTTTTTTTTGTCCAGATATCAAAATTTTTCTGCAGCTGCAGCTGCAGCTTATCCCGATCAGCTTTCAAAAATACAACACACACACATCAAACACATTTTTCCAATAACTGGCCACGGAATTTTAATTTCGCCCACCCAAAAATATTTGCTAGCTATTTTTGATCCTGTCGTGGAGTGGAAGAGAGAGAGAGAGAGAGAGAGAGAGAGAGAGACATGGCAGGACACTCACCTGTGTGCACTGTGTTGGCCTCGGCATCGACCAGTTCCATTTTTGGCCTCTTTGCCAGCGACTGCTCCTGTTCCTCCTCATCGTCGTCGTCCTCTTCGTCGTGGTTCTGTGGGGCGGTGGTTTCGTCCTCGAAGGGCTCCTCCTTGACCTTGGCAGGCTGCTCGGAGTCCTGATCCTGGTCCAGTTCGCAACTGCTGTCGGCGCTGGAGGATCTGCGTGGCTTTTGGCTGGCCAGAGGACTGCCGGGAGCGGCTGAGTCCTTGTCCAGGGTGGTGGCAGCTGTCTCAATATCCTTGGGCGTGGTGTTGTCGTTTTCTGGAAAGTCGAGAACATTGTTTAAGAGTTTAGTTCAAGGATACTCTATATCCTTATAGAGAAAACTTACCATCTACCAGCCTCTTGGGCGTGCTGCTGGCTCCGTCCGCCAGCAAATCCGCCGGACTCGGAGGTGGTGTGTGTATCCTTGAGCCACTGGCCGCCGTGGCAGCTGCCGCCGCCGCCGCCGCTGCTGCTGCTGCTGCTGCTGCTGCGGCAGGACCTGCTGTGGCCGCGGCCGCTGCAACTGCAACTGCGGAGGATGTGGAGGAGGACGACGAGGACGAGGAGGACTTGCGGCCCGAGATGGGGGCCGAAATCGAGGGCCGGCGATTGACCAGGCTCAGAGGACGTCCCTCCTCGGCATCGCGGTCCATCTGGGGATTCTGGGTGGCGCACTGGCCGTAGTTCTCCTTGTTGCACTGCAGGACCTTGTGCTGGATGAACTTGACGATGTCGGAGAGGGCGAACGCCTTCTGGCAGGCGCCGCATGTGAGGATGTCCTGCGTGGCCACGGCATCGTTCTCCGTCGAGTCGGAATCTGCAAGAGGCGAGAATGGAGAAGGAAGTTCATAAATATTCTGCGATTTCGATTGCGAGTTGCGAGTTGCGAGTTGCGAGTTCATTCGATTGGGGGGCGATTGGATGGCCTTATTGGTTGCCATCAATTCTGGCTTAATACGAGAAGCTCCTTGGAATTTCTGGAATTGAATTTATGTGGCAGTGGTGGCAATGGTTGGCAATCGTTGGCAATCGGTGGCAGGGGTGGTTGGCTTGCCACTCCACTCCACTACACGATCCTCTTAATTCTGTCACATTTTTATGGGGCGTGCCTAATTCGCAGAGTGTATTAATTGTTCGCAGTGTACTCAATCCCCGCATGTATTTACATATGGCGAGATAAGAAGGCAGGAGGGCCAGCCCGAATCTCTGTGCACTTTAATTTATTTGCCCGAAAATGCCACATCGCGGAAACAACAATAAAAATAGCAGACCAGCGCCGCAGCCGCAGCACCACCCCCTCGAATGGATTATTTGCATATAGCAGACCAGACCAGACCAGGAAGTGGTGGTGGTAGAGGAGATGGTTTCTAGGCATGACCATAAATTCCAGTGGCTTGCAATTAATTTGAGCCTCAATACAGTATATATATTTATATGTGTCGAGGTTGTTGCGGCTTATCTGTATCATTTTTTCCTTCTACTCGTCGTATATTTCTGCCCCGCATTAGACACACCAACATTTGCAAATACCTAACCCGAGGGCAGTTCAACTTTCTGTTTGCCAGGACTTCTTGATTGACCAAAGGTGGTCGGGGGAGTACGACTCTCCTCTAGCCCAGGGCTAGAAACTTCAAATTGAAAAAATACACAAATAGAAAGTTTTGGGTCAAGAACCCTTTCCTCTTTATCGAGATCGAGATTGAGATTGAGAGAGAGAGACTGGGACAGATAAGGCTTAAGGATAATCCAGATTTATTTCAAACATTTCCGTGTATACAAGGACATTCATGTTTATTCTCATCGCTTTCGCTTAAACTCTAATCAATTGTCCAACAGACATTATAATCAATTACCGAGGACACACAGTTGTCAATTAGGAAATAGATCCATGAATTATTGACTCCCTGTCGCTTTGCCACTTGCAATGCCACAAAAGTCCTGTTTTTTGTTGTTGTGTCTATTTTTTATGTCCATTCCGGGGGCAGTTTGAGCAATTTGCGGTTTTCCCGAGTTCCGAGTTCCGAGTCCCGAGTCTCGAGTCCAAACAATAACTAATTCGCCCTAAGCAGGGATATCCTCGCACTCCCCAGTTGTCCTGCCGCTATCCTGCCATTGTCCGTGACCGTATTCTATGCTTGGCTTCCTTTTTTTATTCCATCAATTGATTGTCCTGCTCTGGGGTGACACATATGTAATTTCTACTGATTGCCCGGGTGGGTCATGCCCAATTTTCGCTTTTTTTCTTCTGTGTTTTTTGTCGCTTTTTGGCATAAAAAATATGTTTCCTCCTCCCCCGTCGGAGGTTGGAGGATGCGGCGATTATTATCGTATTTAAGGCTCATGTTTTGACTCTAGTTGAGGGTAATTTATTGATTTACAGGTTTTCTAAACTCGCCATTAACCATTTTTAGTTGGTCGTCTAATTTTCTGGTTGGCTGTGTTCTTGGGCGTCTTTATTGATTGGCTATTGGCCAGGCCAGAATGGCCATAAGGGACCGAGGCAGGTAAAAACTCACCTTTACCTTTACCTTGACGTTTACCTTTACCTGCTCTACGGTTCAATGGAGGCGTGGCATACAGAGGGGGTTGGACCAAAGACACAAGGCACAAGAGAACCGGGGGCGTTGCCCGATATTTGGCCAAACGATTAGATTAGATGTTTGCCGGAAGATTAAAGCCACTATTTATGAAGGAGTTGGATAAATAGAAGGACTTATTGACAGCCTGCACTAATATTGCGCCAGCTGAAGGATTCCAAACAGAGGGTTGGACAGAAAACGGGACAGAAAAAAGGAAAAACTGTCAAATGTGTCAGGCTGGCTGACAAGTGTCAAGCCAAGTCAAGCCAGGAGCTTGTCCACGAGTGTCCTTTTGCCAAATAGAGAAATCATAAAGCTGCCAGCTTAGATCTCATAAATTGCATTAACCCTTTCAACTTCTTAGTGACCAAATCGAATCTGATTCAAGAGAAAAAAAAACTAAATCGAACAACAGCTGGAGTTGGAATTTATTGGCTGGTGTGATGTCATTCTTTTCCTTGAGGTCCCCCCCTGCTATACTGCTATAGGGGGATATATATTTTTTCTTTGCTTAATTAATTCGGAGGAAAATAAATTGAAGTGCGTCGATTTGTTAAACGCAGAGCTTAACTCAAATATTTACGAGCTGCGACTTTGGCCTGAAGACATCCTGGCCATTTAATGCAATGCCTCTGCCTCTGTCTGTGCCTCTGCCTTGGGGCTATTAATATCCTTATATCCTTGCCAGTCGCAGTGGCAGGGGCAGGGGCAGGGACGAGGGGTAGGAAATCAGGAATTAACATATTAATAGAACTTTTGCGCAAATTAACGGGCAGCATGCGGGTGCGGGTGCGGGAGAAATATGAAACGACGTCGACGACTTGTATTTTTGTTATTTATAACCTTCTCGTGTTATTGACTGGCGCGGCGTGGGGGCGGCATTTAGTGGGGCGTGGCAAGTCGAAAACAATACGCTGATTGTGCTAATTTATGCCCCCATCCTGCCACACACACACACACATACGTACACACATGTGCACAAAAGACAAGAAGTCGAAGGATTCGGTTCGGTTTTATGGCCAAAAGGTTATGGCCCACTACTATATTGCCCGGGAAGAGGGGGGGGTGGGCGATAGGGGGTGCTCTGCCATAAAAACCAGGCAGGACCACGAAAATACCGACTGTTTTTAGGTGCTCCTTTTGGCCTTCGCTTTCAGGCACATCTAGATCCAGGATAGCAGCCGCGATGGCGTTGAAAAATGGCGCTAACCATGGCGCTCCAGGGGAGGCCACGAAAAACTGGACCAGCTTCAACTCGGCTAATCGAGAGGAGAACTTTAAAATTAATAAACCCAATGCTGGAATTTTGAATTTGAATTTAATGAATTGCCATTGCCATTGCCTGCCTGGGGTGACAGTTTAGGCGGCGAAACCAATTATAGTGACACCAAGTGCTCCACTTCCAGTTCCACTTCCAGTTCCAACTCTACTTCGAGGAAGGTCGGGGAGAGAAGAAAACGAACGACCTGAAAATGCTGAGTAAATATTTAAAGTTAACAAAAAATACGTCTTTTTTTTTCTGTATTTTGGCCAACTCATTTAAAGTTTTAAACAACAGCCAGACGACAAAAAAAAAAGGTTAAACAAATTCGAAACGAAATTCTTTTTGTGGCGATAACAGCCAGTGGGGGCGTACTGCATAGGTATTGGTGGATACATATACATATACGAGTGTGTCGTTGTGTGTGTGTGTGTTGTGTCCAATACAAATACAAATACAAATGCAGAAAGCGTATTTGTTTCTTGTTGTTCTTGTTTTTTGGCTGACAGTGACAAAGCGACGTCAGCAGCTGGAAAAAAAGACTCGAAAACTGGAGCCATTCGGCGGGACGGCCCCCGCCCGACTTAATTTGTTTAAACAAATTACGTGTGGATAACCAACACCAACACACACACGCACCGGCACACATACACTGCCAGAGTAGTGCACCAATACTATGGCAGAAAGGTGTTTAGCAGCTGAAACTATAACAAACACAGCGATAGGCGCTGCTCTACCCTCTGCTTTCCATTATTTCGGTCGGTTCTCGCTTTTGGCCCGGCAATCACAATGATTCCTGTTGTGTGGGTGACAAAAAACCGCCCCCACCAACGCCCCTTGGAGCCATCGACTAGAGCCGCTTATCAGAGTGGGGGAGTGGCAGGGAGCACCCACCAAGGTACACAGCGGGAAAATTGGCGACCTAACCGGGTTACCCAAAATATCATAATCAATCTCCGGCTACGGCTCTGGCTTTTTCTCCTCGTGCAGCTTGGTCGGTGGTCGCCTTTGCAAAGTGTTTTAGCATAAAAAATTTGGTTTTATTTACTCGCTGTTGTCCCCCAGCATTGCATTCGTTGTGGCAGTGGCAGTGGCAGTGGCAGTGGCAGGGAACTGTGGCAGTGGCAGGGGACTGTGGCAGCGGTTAGCCAAAAGCTAGCTGCTGATAACACCCGCATATGGCGGCAAGGTAAGCGACTGGATATCTGGACAAACAAATGAGCAAACAAATGAAACCCAGCGACCACAGACCAGAGACCAGAGACCAGGGAGACCGTAGACCGTAGACCGTAGACCTGGAACCACCGGACGGAGACCCGTAGACGGACATTCAGACAAGCGGACGTAGTACTGGAACTGAGTGAATGAGCCATATGCAAATATTATATGTATGGCCTGCGGCCTGCGGCCTGGAATCGGGCATTAACATACACCTATACCCATATATGTAGGTATTTCTGATTCCACGTGCGTGTGCGCGGCAAAGCTGGACACACATGACAGCAGAGTGATAAGCCCCAAAGGAAATGGGCACAAGGCAACAAAAAAACAGCAACAGACGCGGCTACAAAAAACTTGAATAAAAAACAAGAGCATTCAACTGCAGGGCATAAAAAACAAGGCGATAAAAAGTGCAATTCAGGGCCTACAACAAATTGATAATTATTTTAAGTTATTTGTCTATTTATTTGCGGTTTCAACATCTTTATTCTACTGGAACTATATATATTTCCTATTGGCTATCCTGGTATATGGTATATCCTGTAGATGGACCAAAACCGACTCTATTTGTCCAGAATGTGTAATGAAATGTCTTCATTGTTTGGGTTCCTTTCTGGCTTTCGATAAGAGACTTGTGACCCGGCCTGTAAGTTGTACTTTACATTTTGAGGTCGTTTCGGTTTCGGTTTCAGTGTCGGTGTCGGTTTCTTTTTTTTTTTTTGTTTTTTTGGTGCTAAAATATTTGTTCGGCGAGTTTGTTTTATTTCCCGAAAAGTCAACGACAGCCACAACGGACATATGTAAATATAGGCTGCGATCCATAAGTAGGCTGAACTCCCCCGAGTTTCTTGTCGTGGGTGCGCGGGCATTACCTTTGCTTATCAAAAAATCTAGTTCTTTATTTTTTGTTTGGGGAAGAGCTGCTTCTTGGAAATTTCTTATTGGTTAGAGGCAAAAAAAAAAAAAAATAGAAGAAACTTACGGCTCAGCGAACGGAATCCATGATCCTCACTGATCGACAGCATTTTGTTGTACATTTTGATGGGTGATTGAAAAAAAAAAATACTCATGTATATAGATTTTGGCAATGTTTGTGCTTTTGTTAGCTTTTGTTAGCTTTTGTTAGCTTTTGTTTCTAATCAAAACACATCACAAGTATTTGCAGTTTCGAGTAAAAAAAAAAGTCATGAAAGGCACTGGAAACGCACACGATCGTAGGTAATCCAATTGTCCTGCGTGTGGTTTGTGTTTCTGTTTGTGTTTGTTTTTGTTTTTTAATTAATTATTTAGTTAGTTAATTATTTAGTGGGTTGGCACTTTCACAAGACACAAGAGTAAGAGCGGTGGAAACGGTGAAGGACTTGTGTCTTTTTGGCGGTTTAACCGGTTCGTTACGAGTGTTCTTTTGTCGAGTTCGTTAAGTTTCGTTAATGATTGGTAAGAAGTCCCAGAATTTTCTTGGAGGGCAGAGCGCGTATGTTGTTGACCCCTCGGAGGCTTCACGTGGACTGACAACTCGACGGCTTCCTGGGACGCTCGACGCGGTCCGTCGGTCCGCTGACGGTCCGCCGCTGCCTCGGTCGACGTCGGCAGCACAGCCTCTGTGGCTCTGCGGCTCTGCGGCAGGACAGCGACATTTTTTTTTAACGAACTCTGACCCTCGCAAGGAAGCGAGCTGAGGGGGCAAGAAAAAAACTACACACACACATGGGCTGGGGTTGCTGCGGCTCTGCCTTTCTCTCTCTCCTACCCTCCTTGTCTCTCTCTCACCCGGCTGCCCCTTTCACTCTCACACACACACACACACACAGGCACATCCTGGCACACACACACACACACAGGCACATCCTGGCACACACATGTGCTGCATGTTCGAGTTGCGACTGGACCAAAGGAAAACAGGGGGATGAAAATCTTCCTCTTCGTCTTCGGACCTCGGCGCAGCAGTCGGCGTCGACTGAGGCCGGGGCAGTGGCCGGGCAGCGACGCAGCGTCTCTGCCCCATTGCGGGGCGCACACTCGCCCCCCACTCTCTGTGCGACCTTCTCCCCCCTACTCTACTCCCTTTTCCCTTTTCCGGAAAATCTCTTTCGGAAAACTCCTCACATGTCCATCCACTGCCTAATCGCTGTCCAAATGAAGTTGTTTGTTGGATTTTCCGGCAGCAGCGGGTTAACCCTCAAGGTGGGGTGGCAGGTGGGGGCAACAGATGGGGTTGGAGGTCGAAAGACACTGCTGACCAGCTGCTGACCAATAGGATATGAGGCTTCCAACTCCAAAAAACGGTGGCTGATGACCAATTGGAGGGAGACAAGGCTTCCAAATTGTTTTCAAGTCAAAGAAATAGTTTAAGGACTAAAAGTTTCTACAAAAATATAAAAATTCTTCACTTTTTAATTATTTCAAAATACTAATTAGCTGAGAGATAATTTTTGACAAGCATAAAATATGAGAAGCCTAAAAAAAACCCTCATAACCAAAAAAAAAAAGGGTTTTTATCTCATAATTAATTAGTTTTAATTAATTACCCAACAAATTAAGCTATAAAAAACGGAAAATAAAAGAGATTTAATTGAGAAATTAAAAATAAGATTTTTAAAAGGAAATGGAGAGGAAATGGGGCATGCTCCTATCTCTTTCCATCACCATCTAGCCATCTCTCTTTAGGTTGATCCTCTCGGAAGAGATGATGTGCGCAGCAGCTCCTTTTTTCTCGCTTCCAAGGAAGCTGCGCAATATCCTTTCGAATAGAGAGAAAGAAATTTCTAATAATAAAGGAGCGATGCTCGAATGGACAAGCGGATGGATGCGTAACATTTCCTAAGACTCTACCCTTGCCCCCCCCGTATCCTTGACAGAGACCGAACCCGATCCTGATCCTGCCCCTCCTGCTACTTAATCCTTTCGCTTGTCAGGGGTAAACGATTTTTTTTGTTCCGCTTGTGTGTTGTTTTTTGTATTTTTTGTCCTGCCAGCGGTCCAGACCCTAAAATCCTAGAACGAGTCCTGTTTTCTTGAGTTTTTTGCGCGCGCATTTGATTTACCCCTCGGCAGGACTCGGTACTGAGGACCCAGGACGCGGCGCCTGCGCAGATGCCAAGTCCTGTAAAAGGATGCTGCTAATGTCCCCGCTCACCCTGCTGCGCTGCGTCCTTTGTGCGCCGTTTTTAATCAAACGCAATTCATCAGGCGAGGGGAGGATACAGGACATCCAGGACCCCTACTCCGACTCCGTCTCCGACTCTGAGCCCGCGTCCTGTCGCCTTGCAATTATTTTTTATGCAATTTTTACCGATCGCCGCGTCTGATTTTCTTAAAGTTTCCTTTTTTTCGCCTTTGTCTTGACGGTGTGTGATTTTTTTTTGGGTCTTGCAACCCCCGAAGGATCGCAGTTGCGAATCACGCGAGTCCTGTGCGAGCCCAGAGCCCAGAGCCCAGAGCCCAGGTAGCCAGCCCAAAGGACATCCTAGCCCCGTGTGTGTGTGTAACGGCATTTTTTGTTCTATGCAAATTTTTTTCACCATTCGCTTCCCCGATATTAATTTTTTATGCCCCTCGTGCGTGTCCTACCCCTGTTTTGATTTTTTCCTTCGCCTCGTCCTTTCGGTCCTTATTGTTTTTTGTGCTCCTGCCGGATGAGTTTCTTACGTGTAGCCAGCCGTTTTTTTCCTTGGTTTTCGTTTTTTTTTTTTTTTTGGGGTGGCGGTGGCCAAGATTTTCCCAAGATACGAGGCGTCCGGGTTGTGGCAGGCAGGGTGTGTGTGTCACATGTGAGGCAGGGCAGGCAAAGGTATTTGTTTTTTTTTTGCATTTCAGGACCTGGGACAGGGTCCTGGGCAAGGACGGAACAGCCGGCACGGCGCAGCTTCGCATTGATTACCGTCGCTTTTTTAATTCAATTCAAACAATAATGATAAAAAGGAAGATGGTCCTGGCGCGTAGTCCTGGGTGCCGAATTTCACCCTAAGACGGGCAATTGTCGTCTCCCCTGGCTTCCTTTTTTAAATTTATAATTTTTTTTTTACCCGCTCTGCCCTTCCGTTGATAATTTTCCCTTGATATAGATGGATTTTTTTCCCGGGCCCAGAGTTTTGGTTTAAATGAGCAAATCTCACTGGAAATGCATTCGTTTTTAACGGAAAATTTATGTGTCCCAGAAAAGGGTGACCGGTTTTTGGGCTTTATTTGTTATTTTTTATAGATTCTAGATTTTTTTTTGGGTTTTTGGGTTGTCTGCTTGGCTGGTTTTGCGTGTTGCAGATAAAAATCCTGTGGCAAGTTTGAAAATCTTCAAGAAACTAGAAAAAACCTGATGAATAAATATGGAAATTTGATCGGTTTTTGTAACGGTTTTGGGAAGGATTAAAAAAAGCTAGTTTTCTACGAGAAGCTTCGCTGGGAAAGAAACGATTCTAGTTCTCATGTCGAAAAGGATAAGATAGGTCTTCCTTGGAAGGAGATTTACTTGCACTTTCGGTGGCCCAAAAGAATTTCCCTTTCTGCTTTCCCTGAAATGAAAACCATTTTCTGGGTGCCACCTTGGTTATATTATTTGTCCTCTGATCCGATCCTATCGCATTCTTGACCAAACCTTTCCCAACCTGCCCTTTCTGCCAGTTTTTTGTGTGAAAATACCCAGGAGTCCCCTTTTGTTGTTGTGATTGAATTTGTCATCTTCGGATCTCTGGGTCGGTCAAATCAATCAGTTTTCCCGCATTTTCCACTCGTCACACAGAAGTACATGGACTTTGCTAATTCCCGAAAATAAAGTGAAACACGTTGTCCCGCAGAGGGAAAGAGAAACTCCAAAATTATTATTATTATTATTATTATACGTATCTCTCTGTTTTTGACAATTATTGTTCGAGGTGCTCCTTTTGACAATCGTCGATCGTCATCATGGTCGGAATGGATGATGAAATGTTGTCGGCGGACGTGGACACAGGTCGAGCGAGGTCTCGCTCTCGGTCTTGGTCCCAAAAGACCATTTACAGATACAGAGATACGCAGATATGG
The DNA here is from genome assembly GCA_035047325.1 of Drosophila vallismaia. Taxonomy (NCBI): domain Eukaryota; kingdom Metazoa; phylum Arthropoda; class Insecta; order Diptera; family Drosophilidae; genus Drosophila; species Drosophila vallismaia. The sequence goes on along the minus strand of JAWNPU010000025.1, from coordinate 2,993,736 downwards.
GACACGCAGCGATACAGATACAAAGATACTCAGATACTCAGATACTCGGATACAAAGGCGCTGCCCAGATGCAAGCGTTGCGATACTGCGTGGTGCGGGTGGGGGCGCGGGAGACAATGCCACTAAATAGCTGCACGTTGGCCGGCATTGCATCTTGGACATGCCAAACGATCAGAGGGAGGGGCTGTGAGGGGCTCTGGGGAGCAGCGTCATCATTGACACGCAGATTGTGCCACAACAAAGGCCACAAAATGTCCAACTCGAAAGTCCGAGACACAGGGAAAAAATACCTATCGATGGACAACAATTTTATCTAAAAGAGAGACTAAAATTTCTCCAATTTTTTGTCACTGTGTATTGAAAGAAACTTTCGTCGACTGGCGGCTTTTGTCTGTAAAATACACGAGGTAGAGCAGGTACCCGCCGCCTGCCACGGAAATAGGAAAATAAGCTGAACGGCAAGAGGCGAGCGTATGACGACAATTACTCAAGTGACATCTCCAACTCCAACTCCATCTCCAACTCCATCTCCATCAGCGGACAGAGATCTTGGGGCCACTCTGGACGTGCCCATCTTTTGGCCAAAACGCAGACCCAAAGGTCTCTCGAAGCCAGCTTCATGTTTTTTGCCCCATTTCGGATTTACAGCAACATTTCAGCCTCAATGCGGTTGTCCGTCGCCACGTACGTGTCTCGCATATCGAACAGACTTTTCTCTATATAGATAAATGTATATAATATATAACAAAAAGCCAGCCAGCACAAGCACATAGGAGTGTGGAAGTTCCGCTGGTTTAAAATCAATATTTATGGAGTAATCAAAGCCATCGATTTGGGTGATGGGCGAAGAGTTTGGCCCAAAAAGGAAAGGCTTCCTGGCTTGCCAGCCATTACCTTGTAAAAAAAAAGACAATAATAATAGCAATAGAACGCGAAAAACATGCAACATATGGAAACCTTTGGAGCTAGGATTCCTTATCCTTTAAGCCGCATCTCCTAATGAGCTAATAGGCGTGTCATTGCCCTAAAAAATAACAAAAGTACACCCACAAATAGCCTGCAATAATTTATCTCCAATAAAATCGGGGACAATCCGGGGATCGCACAACACAAACACACAGATGATGTGCAAGCTGCTGCTGCTGCTGCTGACCAGGACAATGCAGCAGGACAATGGAGAGACAACGGGAGAGCGGGACATAAGGACAGGATAACGCCCACAGTGGCAGCGGCTTCGTTTGTGTGTCCTCCGGCCAGGTTATTAAGGATGTCCAGCAGTCACAATAACAAACGAAAACAGAAACAGGCCGAGCCAGGACCTAGCTAGGATAATCTGGCAACAAGTGGCGCCTCTTAACGAATAATTACTTTAGCCCAAGGCCACGTCTAATATTTACCTAAAATTTAAGACTCAATTATAAAGCCTAACCCTTGAATCTATCAAATCTGCGAAATCATTAATCAAATTATTGAAAACTATATCGAATTGCCAGAATGCATTATTATGTCATGGAGAGTGGAGAGATGCGGGTGCACCAGAAAGGGTTAACACTGTAGCACTGTAGCAGTACTGTAGCTTACTGGAAATTATCTAAGCTAATTTCGTTTTACAATTTAATTTGTTTGTTGAATTTGTTGAATTTCCACATGTCCCGCATATATGAACAAATTTATTAGCGACGGGGCTGCCTGCGCGCATGCGTTTCGCGTTTCGCCCCGTTTTTTTTTCTGTTTTTGGTTTTGGGCTTGGCTCTCCGTTCCCCGTCTTATCTGGATGATTCAGCCAAGGTAAGGTAAGGTAAGGTCTCGGGAGAAATTGGGTCAGGGAGTCTCGAAAAAATAATGTACTCGCACATGCGTCAGTGGGGCGTACAAACTTCCGGTCTAGTCTGGTCTGGCCTGGTCTGGTCTGGCCTGTACTCATATTTCACGGCTGATTGAGGTGGAAAAATCACCTCAATCACCACCCCCCGGGCAAGCAAGCAATTTGGAAATATTTATATGCCACATGGAGTGCCTCGGAGCGTGGTAATAAAATTGTTGGCCAAGATTTTTCAAGGGGGAGCCTAGGAAAAGGCTTGTCTAAATTTGGCATTAATTGCTTGGAAAATGTCGCTCTAGCTGGAGAGCTGCAGAGCTGGAGAGCTGGAGAGCTGGAGAGAAAAGCTGGGGTCAAAGGGAGGGCTGAGCTTGCCGAGGGAAGTCTTGGGGGCCAGAGGATGGGGCACCTCGAGTGGGAGCTGCAATGCTCGTGCAGTTGCAAGTTGCAACTTGCAATTCCAGTCTTTGTCATCGTAGTCGTCTTCGTTGAGGACAATAAAAGTTCGTGAGAACTTGATGCTTATCGAACTGAACTTGCAGAGACAATGAATCCAGCACACAACACAGTGGGCAGCGGCATCCAAAGCGAACCAAAGCCAAGCCAAAGCCAAAGCCAAAGCCAAAGCCAAAACCAATCCAACCCGGTCTATCCCCTTCCCCAACGAGTACGAATAGAAAAAATCCGGTAGGGGGGACTTTGATTAGCCTGAAATGGATCAAAATCAAAAACAGAGCTCGCCTTCCCGAAATTTCCCACACTCGAAATCGAAATCTCCGCCAGCTGGCCTTTCTTTCTTGTTTCGCCTGCCGGAGCCAGAGGCGGCTACCCCGTTCGCTATTTTTGGCGACAGAGTCCTTAATCCTTTTTCTCACGCACCAGTAAAAAGCAAAACTATAAACTCCGATCAGGACATTCAATTTTAAAAAGAGAGCGAACCATTCTCAAGCATCATCGATGACACGTTGCAAAAAAAAATCCACAAAATGCACACTCATTGTCCTGGCGATTTCGCTACAGCAACTGTGTGTGTGTGTGAGTGTCCTTGCTCCTTGTTCCTTGTTCTCTATTTTCATTTTTATCCAGGTAGCAATCATAATGCATCTGCATCCTCGCTGCCATTCAACAATGGCTTGGATTTGTAAATCACGATCAATTCAATTACCAACTCCCCAAGCAGGACGATCTCGCAGGATCGCAGGCTCGCAGGCTCGCAGGATCGTCGGATAACTGTATCCTTGCCAAAGGAGCCACGTCACCTGCTCGTCGTTCCCATGACAAAACTGCGACACAGAAACCAAAATTATCACAATTTTTGGCAAGGAAATCATTTCGCATTTCGAATTTCGCAGACTAGGCCAGGTTTTCAACAAGTACCGGGTATTGCATCTGCACAGTCAATGAACTCTAATAAATCTCTTCCTTAGTTTGTTTTGCTTTTTGTTATATAAAATATTAAAATTCCCAGAGTTTTTCCAATTATTTCCTGTGTATCCAGTATCCACATTTTCCGCCTTTTTCCCGTGCGATTCGCCGCGACTAGCTCAATTTTCTTTCAGCGGCTAATCAAGTGGCCAAGGAAGGACATTGTCCCAGGATCTAGGATTCAGGATCTTTTCGCATTTCCACCGGCGCTGCTTTGTCTGCCGCTTTTCTGCTGAAACATGAAGCGGCCAGCAAGTGTCCGGACAGCAGGACAGCAGGATACACAGGATTCACAGCCTTCACAGGACTCCTGCATATGCGCTTAGTGTAATGGGATAAGCTGCAAGACCAGCCAGCATCCTTCGTCTTCCCTTGTCCTGCTTGTCCTGCTTGTCCTGCTTGTCCTCCTTGTTCCATTACCTTTCCTTCATCCTCCGCTGCTCCCTACAAGTGCGCGATAATGAAATTTTATACTTGCCCTCACCAAGCGATCATTTCGATGGTACTTTGCTTGGAAAATTGTGGGAAAATCTTGGTTAATCCTCCGCCTGATGAATTGTTCGATCGACTGCAGGTGCACCCTATTGTCTGGATCGCAAAACGAGATCTCTCTGCCTCCGATCTCCGTCCACCTTGCCACATCCCCATACAAATCTCGATCGAGATTCCCATTCCGATGGTGTGAGGGCTAAGCCGGGCTTTCTGGTCTCGATTTGCACAATTGCTGATCGCTGATCGCTGATCGCTGATCAGAGATCAGTTGGGGGTAATATTTATAATGGATTGGGGCTAATATCGGCAAAAGGTCCCTCCTAAGTAGTTTCAGATGAAATACCCACGGATCGGATGCCAATTGGCGAAAATACAGCCGCTGCAGGAAAGTAATATTTCCAAAAATATCGAAAAAATCTAAAAAAATATTATGTGCCAGGATTTTGATGCAGATTTATAGGGAATCGATCAAAGATTCCAAATCTGTACTTTGTTCAAGGATCGGATGAAAACTGACAAAGATATGGGCTTCGAAAGGGGCGAAATGTGATTTTTCTCGATTTCCAGATTTTTCAAGGGGTTCCATCAGAAAAATTTGAAAAAAATCGAAAAAATAGTTTGTGCCAGGATTTTGATGCAGATTTATAGTGAATTAATTCAAGATTCCAAATCTATACTTTGTCTAAGAATCGGATGAAAACTGCCAAAGATATGGCCTTCGGAAATGGCAAAATGTGATTTTTCTAGATTTTCAGATTTTTCAAGGGGTTCCATCAGAAAAATTGGAAAAAAATCGAAAAAATATTTTGTTTCGAGATTTTAATGCAGAGTTATAGGGAATTGATCCTAGATTCCAAATCTGTACTTCAAGGCCAAAGATATGGGCTTCGAAAAGGGCGAAATGTGATTTTTCTCGATTTCCAGATTTTTCAAGGGGTTCCATCAGAAAAATTTGAAAAAAATCTATCAAAAATGTTGTCTCTGTATTTAAATGCAGATTGATAGAGAATGAATCTAGAAATCGTTTGAGGGGTTCCACCTTGGAATAGGATATACAGAACTAAAGATACAGCTCTTTCTGGGGACATAAGAACCGTTTGAGGAGGAAAAGTGGAACCCCCAAAAGTTCCCTAGACTCTTTCCAATTAAAGATCGATTATCCATAGGATTACAGTACTCCCTCGGTATAGAAGCGAAAGAATACTTACGATCTACGATGGGAGTTGCCAGGGGGAGTTCCCGGGGACGACCGATCATGTTGGGGCCTGGGAAAGCGCTACTTTTGTTACCGTTAGACTCACCTGCAAGTAGAGGAAGAAAAGCCAGGCATAAATTATTAATTAGTGCAAAATAAATTAGCACGCAAGAACCGTTCTTCTATTGCCCCCCCCAGCCTTGCCTCGCACCCCTCGCTGGCTTTGGCTTGTTGGTTAACCCAGCAACGGCCAGGGTGACCAGTAATGACCCCACGGCAAGGGCCGTGCTTTATTCATGTGAATGCCAGGCGGAATTTTTCACACTGCACTTGAAACGATCGAGGGAAACAAAAGAAGTTCGCATAACTGGAATTAAAGCAACACTAACAGTAAGCAGCAGTACGGCAGCAGCGAGCAACATGCAGCATGCAGCATTTTGTGGCAGGCGGGAGGCTCGTGGGTAGCGCGAGTGCTAAATGGGCCAAGAGCTGGGCGCTTTCTTGCTTGGGCCTCCTCGCCACCTCGCCACCACATGCAATCGAATCGAGTGGACAACTTACCACTAGACTCGCTACTCTCGCCCTCGCCATCGCCCATGCCCATGCCCTTGCCCCACGCCTTTGTGGCAGAGTCAGTCACCCCAAAAACTAAAAGGAAACAAAAAATAGTGGAGCCTCATCAGAGGAGACAATGGTGGGAATATTCTCATATTAAGAAATCGCGCGATCTTCAGCGCCAGATGTGTCCGTGTCCGTAAGTGTGTGTTTGTATTTAGTGCAACGCCAGGTCAGCCAAAGCACCACCCACCACCCATCCACCCATCCACCCATCCACCCAACAACAACCCAACAAATGTTCATGGCAAATTCGCAACGTGTCGTGGTCGTGCCTTCGTTGTCATGTCCGATCCGAGAGAGTGTAACAAAGACCTCGACCAAGTCGGATGCGGATTCAGAAGCCCCCGAACCCTCGACTCCGATCCACCCACAACCGCCCTTTACCGCTGCCACTCTGCCACTCTGCCACTCGGCAACAATAATTGCATTACACATAAAAATAAATTGTAATGAACTTAAGGAAGAAGACTACGAGGCAGCAGCAACAGCAGCAGCAGCAGCAACATCGGCCAATGTGAAAATCGATGCGGAAGCTAGAGAAAAAGGGTTGCCCCTGCCACAAGAGGCTGCCTTTAGTTTGGAGGAATTTCCAACTACAATTCGAGTCTAACTGTAATTTTGTTGTGCTGCTCTGGGTTTTGCCTGTTTAAAATATATTTAAATAACACGCCATCAACATGAGCAACTGCAGCAGCAGCAGCAACAACACAAACAGCAACAGAAGCAACAGAAGCAACATCAGCATTGCAACAATGCAACATGCAAGAGGCTGTGGAATGAGGAAAATGTTGCAACAAGGCCGTAAAACCCTTCAGAGCTCTCACCTGTATGAATCCCTGGCAAGGACAAAACTTTGTCCATTCATAACCACCTGTCAAAGGCGAGTCCTTGCACACACACACTCTGCATACTCTCGCAGGCCAAAGGACAATTAGCCATGAAAATAGCCATGATTCTCACGACCTCAGAGATTGAGAGGAAAGCTAATCCCAACAACAAATCCCAAATAGAAACCCCAATGACTCTGCAGAAGCCACATCGGAATGGACAATGGACCGCGGACAATGCAATTGGCCCTCGGCAGGAGTTTTGGGGACCTCCGGCTAATGGGTTGCCAATTCAACAGTTTCCACTGCAAGGCACTGTGAGAAAAAGATTTACCAATAATTAAGGACTCTAAACAGCCTCTGTCTCTCTCGAAGTTGCAAGTTGCAGAAGCTAGCGCCAGCTAGCAGCTTCTGGAGGTGGCAAAGCTACCAGGGTACCAGGACAGGGTGCTGGGGGTCACTGGGTGGGCGGTGACTGTAAGGGGATTTCCGGGGCTTGTAGCCGGCGCTGTAGCCAGATCTGATTTAAACCGAAATTAGGAATAATAGCTATGGCCTGCACATGACAAACATGGGAGGGGATCGCAGTCACAGTCGCAGTCGCAGTCGGTCCAAGCGTTGACAGGCAGCAAATGCGAACAAGATGCTTTTTTTCGGTTTCGGTTTTTAGTTTTCGGTTTTCGGTTTTTTACCCACAGCAGCCGAACAGAAAAAGAAATTATCTCACGGATAATCCGAACAACACGTTCAGCTTTTCTTTAGATTTTCCTCAGCTTTTCCTCTCTTTTCATTTGCTTTTCGTTTTTCTTTGCCTTCTGGCTTGCTGGCTTGCTGTCTTGCTGTCTTGCTGTCTTGCTGGCTTTCTGGCTTTCTGGCTGCCGTTTTCTTGAGCGGATTCCCTCGTGGGAGGATGTAGAACAAAGAGGGCAGCAGTGGGGACTGCGCAGGAGGCGGGCAGGTGATGGGGTCTCACCCTTTTGGGACGTCCGAAAACATTGACAGTGCGGGGGCGCCTCGAAAACTGAGGCCTCGAAACAATGGCAAACTCAAACTCAAACTCAAACTCAAACTGAAACCCAACGGAAAATGCACCTGACGTGGCTGATACTACACTGAGAGCATCTCTTACAAATTCAGAGACTTCATGGCAGATTGCTAGCCATATTTTTGGCTTAGTGTGGCCTGGAAAGTGTCGGCCTGGCATCTCAGCCTCTGTGGTTGGTCGTCGCTCATTGTTGTTGCTGCTGCTGCTGGCATTGCTGGCAGAAAGGCAGAAAAGCCATTTCGTATTTGCTTAGTCTTTGAGATGAGAGAAAGGGTAACAGATTCCCACACTCTGGGCCTGTCTGAATCCGAAACACAACGGTACTAGATACTGGGTAGTGGGTACTGGATGGTGGGTACCGGGTATTGGGTACTCCACAGACACACACACAGCACACACAGGGAGACCAAAACCGAAACCGAAACCGAATCTGAAACAGTAACTGAGTAACAGAGTAACAGAGCCAGAGCTGCCCGTTGACAACTTCGCATTGTGCCCATGAATGGATGAATAAGTTGCTGAATGAGTGTGAGTAAGTGTGAGTGTTTTGTGGCCTGATTGATGAATGTCATGAATGCCGAAAGTGTGAGGAAAGGCCAAGCCAGAGTCGAAGCCAGGACAGGGCAAGGCAGGGCAGGCCAGGGCAGGTGTCATGGGAACCTGTCGGTTTTCTAAGCCAAAAAAAAAGCAAAGAAAAAAACCAACAGAGTCGACTGAAGGTCACTTGTCAAAACGGTGAGAATCGAAATGTGGCACACATGGCAATGATGGCTCCAAAACTATCCGATAAAAAAAATAAATCCAAGTCCCGAGTGTTTGCCCAGCTCCTGTCTAGAAGATGCACTCCAAACCTTCAATTCCATAAGCAAATACGGCTAAAAGCAAACGTGCACCGAGCACCGAGCACCGAGCACCGTGCAACGTGCAACGTGCAACGTGCAACAGGCATTGCAATTCCAATTGCTAGCGGTCTAACCTAGAAATAGTCTGGCTGACTGACTGCCTGACTGACTGCCTGCCTGCCTGCCAGATAATTCATAAAAACACACGAGACACCCGAAAAGGGAATGAATAAACAAGTCAAAGCAGCAAATGCGAATCGAGAGATGCAAAGTTGAAAGTTGAAGTCGCTTCGAGTCGACACTTGTATCTGCCAGATGCGCGGATGCTCCGCTGCTTAGATACTTGGATACTTGGATACTCAGATACTCAGATACTCAGATACTCAGATACTCAGATACTCGTACTTGAAACGATGCGCACTCTGCTCCGCGTGATCGACCGACTGTCGAAGCGGCCAAACGGACCAGCGGACAAACCGTCTAGCGGACCAGCGGACACCCAGACCGATAGACCGAGAGACAGACGGACATCCATATGGATGAGCTGTTTGTATTACGTTTGAAAGTCATGTTGCAGATACTTTTTCGTATCTGCATATCTGCGGGCACCTGCAGTTTTTTGTGTGTGTTGTTTTTTTGGTAGCCCGCCACCCGCCGACGTCGTTTTCTGCCGTTACCATCGCCTGTCGTCGTCACTTGCATATCAATGTGGCCAAAATAAAATGTGACGTCTCGAGGTGCACGATTAGAAGAGAGAGAGAGAGCCCCCAAGCTAGGAGGACTAAGCGATTGCAAATGCGGCACCGCGACAAGTGCAGATGCAACTGCAACTGCAACAGCAACAGCTACAGCCCAGTGCGTTGCAAGTTGTCGGTTTTGTGACGCAATTGAAGGCGGGATACTGTATTATAGAATAAACAAAGCAGCGATCAGACACTGAGAATAAATACCTTTCAAGATCAAGAACTTTCAAGATTTCTTCTAATCTTTCCTAGTTTTACTTTAAGAGATTCTACTTCTATATCTTTTCTATATCTCTTAGGTAATTATATATGGAATAATATGATTTAAATATATTTCTTACAGTGTTTCAACTTTGGCTTTGAGTAACATTGAAAGTGCAGCTTCGATGGCGTCGTGTTAGTTCAGTTTTGTCTTTTTTCAGTTTTTTTTCAGTCAGTCTGTCTTGCTGGCTCGTTGGGTTTTTATTTTTGGGTTTCTTGGGTGTTTTTCTGTGGGTTTAAGCCAAGTTTAGTTTTCGGTATGGTTTAGTTTAAGTAGTGGCAGTGCCAGTGCCAGTTCCAGTGCCAGTGCTATTTGCCCGAGTCCAACACAACAACGACTTTTGCCGTCTGCGGTCGGCAATTGAATTCATTGAATGCCTCTTGTGTCTCGGCCAGGCTCTGGGCTTTGGGCTTTGGGCTTTGGGCTAAGGCTATAGTAAGTTAACCACAGAATCACCAGCATCACCAGCATCAGCATCAGCATCAGCATCACCAGTTGCAGCAACAAAATCAACATCAGTTACAACAAACATTTACAGGCAACAAATGTTGAACAGACCAAAAGCTGAGAGCCCTGGTCGCGGTTACTTTTGCAATTTGTATTAAGGATTTGCTGTTGAATGTAAAAAGAGGGGGGTGTGGTGTGGTGAGGGGGAGGATATGGACGGGGGATAGGATACGGACACGTCTGCGGTCTCGCCGAACATTGGGCATTTAACTAAAGCCCTGGTCCGCCTCCTGCCACGTCCCTGGCAATCCAATTTTCGGCTGAGCATTGACAACATTTGCATTTACACGCACTTGCCACAAGTTGGACATGCCACAAGTCCCTCTGTCTCATTCATCCCCTCAGACTATATAGAGATATATATATACTTGTATAGTCAGAGTCAGACACACATCAATCGGATTGAAGGGGGATTGGATGCTTTGGCCGTGAAAGGAGAACGCGACTCTTAATCGCATTCGTATTTATATTTTTTAAACCTCGAATATTTCAAGTTAAAACTCTCAACTTAAATATCCTTTGAATCCTGCTTTAACCTCTATCCTTGCTCACATGTCAGCCTCCCGCATTCAGTGTTCAGCTTTCAGCTTTTCCAACTGACAACTTCTGGCACTTTCATGCATTGACACCTTTTCAATGATTTCGAATAGGTGGAGCTGCAGGATGGCTGGGTGGCAGGTGGCAGGTGGCAAGTGGCAGGGGGCTTGTGTTGCATCCGCGATTTGTTTTACTTAGTTTCGTCCTTGTGGCTTGGAAAATTTGCGTACGGGTTTCGGGGTTTCGAGGATTCCTAACTGGGTAGCCAAATTACACGGCTAGAAAAGCTAACCGCTAATCCTCTCTTTCCTGTTCCTGGTTAATAAGTTCTTCGGTGTCACTTTAAGTCCATCTGTGGTAGCCGCCCCAAACTGCCAACTGCCAACTGCCAATGCCATCATCCATCCAGAACCATCCATCAATCCTTCCCTCCATCATCCATCAACTCCACATCCACAGAACTACAGAAAACAGTCAAGGCCACTAATTAGTTGCAAGTTGCTCCTCATTTTTGAGTTCAAGTTTGCGATGCTAATTAAGCGACGATGCATCAAAGTTGTTCTGCGGCGAATTCTGCGTTTCGATGCCGATGCCGAGGAAATTCCGATCGTCTCTCCAGTTTTCCTCGAAGCTTTCCACAGTTTTCCCAACCACTCGAAGCAACAACAACCTCGGACATTTGACATGACCACTTGGCGAAAGAAAAAAAACTAAAACGAAAAACAAAAAACAAGTTGTATTGAGATGTCATCGGTGGGGTTTCTCAAAAACACCGACAAGCCAACTAGTTTAGCTGGGATTTACCTTAGAGGAGGATCATCTCGAATCACTGGCCTCTGCCAGTGAACTTGGCCAGAAGTCCGTGGTTGTCTGTCGATGGTTGCGTCACCGACGACTTCTTCTTACATAATTAGTGGCAAGTCAGGCCGGGCCAGCTCTGGCTGCCCCAAACGATTACACGCGCCGGCCCATGTAATGGGGCCATGTTCTTGCCCCATCTGATTGAAATGCCAAGCCAAGGATCTGGCTTCCAGAACCCTGAACCCTGTTAGCCTTCCCCCCCGCCGCCAGACCCCCAAATACTTAGCCAAGACATGAGCCGGAAAACTGATGGCTGGGAACGAAATACCGAAACCGAAACCGACCGAGCCAGCCAGATCTGCTGTCCCTCAGGAGTCACTCACCTGCAAAGAAAAGGGATATATTTAGGAATTAGTTAAATGATTTTAAGGTTTAGTTTCGGATAGAAAAGAAAAGAGTAAAAGTTTGCTAAAAGCAGCTGTAAAGCTGGGCAACTTGCAACTCAGGTGTGTGCCATTGAGATTCATTCTCCCACGCATTCAGTGTCAGAGCTCAGAGCTCAGAGCTCAGAGTGGCTCAAGTGGCTCAAGTGGCCAAGATCTCAAGCCTCTAAAAAACAGAAACAAAACCAAAACCCAACCAAGGCAAACAAAGGCAATTGGACCTGGTCTTAAGTTCAGTTTAGAAGTTTCGTCTTAGTTCTGTTTGGAAAAAAAAAAAACATACATATACGAGTATATACTGTAAAGTAAAGATATATTTGCTGCAACCGGTTCTCTGTGGTTCTTGTGGTTGTTTCTCTGAATTTTTTGTATTTTTTTGTATTTTTTTGTATTTTGAAAGTTTGTTTGTTGCAATAAAATGAAACGTAAATGAAATCTATTGTATTCCATATGAATAATGAGACAATTTTAATAATTTATAGACAAGTTTCGGTTAACCGCAGAGTCTCGCGACGAGAGCACTCTTCGAGGAGACAATGGTCTGGTGTCTCCTCCTGGGATGCCCCTCGTTCGATGATCCTCTCTGGAAAACTCGGATGTAGCTATATAAAAATAAATATGGTTTCCTTTCGGTTTCGGTTTTGGTTTTGTCGTTTGGCTTTCTGGTCTCCATCCGATCCTCTAGCCAGTTGTGATCGTCGTTAGCCGTGATAACAAATCGCGATTGGCATCGCTTCCAATCTCAGACAAAGGTGAGAAAACTGGAAAGACGGTCTCCTAGTCTCCTAGTCTCCTAGTCTCCTAGTCGACTAGACCATTCACGGCACTCACTCATTCACTCATTCATGCAATTCATTCGATTCATTCAACTCATTGACCGCAAGACCCGCAGGCCAGGCCATCGTTTGTAATTGTATCTGTCGCAGCAATAAGTCAAAGTTGTCGCCAGCACCTTTTCCCGGGCATCGTAAGCAATGTGCAACCTGGAAGCTGCAACACTGCAACACTGCAGCACTGCAGCGTGCATCGTGTGGCCCGTGGTCCAGGGTTTCAGTTACATTTCGGTTACACGATCCGCGCCTCGATTTGCCTCCCGGTATTGTTTTATGGCTTGGTTATTAGCCTCTGGCATCCGGGACTCTAGTCTATGGGGCATGCCACCAGGTAATGCAACTAATCTCTGAGATGGTCAGCTATTAAATGGCTTCAACGAGGTGCCCCCGTGCTAAAGGACAGACAGACAGACAGACAGACAGACGGACACAAATGAGAATCCCAATCAGACTCTCGACCTTCTGTTATTTATAGGCAGACTCTTGCGGTTGGCAATTAATTTATTATTGTTTGATTACTTAATAAACGGGAACTGGTGGAAACTTTCTAACTCACATTTAAGTCACAAAATATTTGCACAAATGTTTCGATTTCGATAATGTTCTTCTCTTTAACCAAGTCAAGTCAGGTGGTTTCTTTTTTTTGTAGAGAATACAAAATGGGCGGAGTTCTTGTGCCGAAAACTCACACACGTTGGACACATCCCCACTGACCGCACGCCCATTCGTCCAGCCAGAGCTCCATTGCCATTTCCATTTCCAATTCCATTTCCAATTCCAGGAACCAGAACGAACTCATTGTGAGTCCTTCCCTTCCCTTTCCCTATTGTTGGATTCGCATCCCCTGTGGACACGAAAACTCAGTTGCAGCCAAAATCAATAGCGCCCCAATGTCGGGTTATGTTTGTGGAGCAGGAAAAGGGGACTCAAGTGGCGGGGCTAGCAAGCAAGGATACCAAGCATAGCGAGGCTGCTTGGGTGGTCCTTGGACTCTTAGTGGAAGTCGAACTCGGACAGCCGGATGCGACACTTAAACGATGTGCAATGCCAATGAAGATGGGGCAGCGATGGCAATGTCCTGCCCTGTTTTTGGGGGTGGTGTTGAAACCGAGAATAAGCCGCCAGGGACCAAATGTGGCCGATGCCGTTGATAGTACACGTTCTTGCAACACACACACACACACAAGTCCTCCTCTCCTCCGCCCAACCAATACACATAAGCAGACAAAGCTACGAATATATGTATGGGATGTGTACATATGTGCAGGAGTGGCAGTTGCAAGTAGCAAGTAGCAAGTACCAGTAGCGAATCCTTTCGTGTGGATACCCGGACTTGCTTTTCCCTCCCGGGGCAACAATAAAAACTTGAATTTTGTTGATTTTATTCGCTTGCAGCGTCGAAGCTGGGAGTTTTTGGTATCCTGGTATCCAGCAGCCAGCAGCCAGTATCCTGCATCCCTGCCCCTCGACTCTCTCCGTTTCGGTCATATCCTTGGAATCCTAGCTACGGCTGCCTGGCAACTGTTCACCCAGGAATCGCCCAACTTGAACTTTATGCGCTGCGGCTGAGTGATTCGTGTTGGAGTCGCCTCTTGTCCTGTCTCTTCTCTTGCCACACACACACACACATACCAGCGAGTGGACCTTGGACGCTGTCTGGGTGGAGGAGTCCTGCCACATTCCAAACCCTTTCCCGTTCCTGTTCCCATTTCCATTTCCAACTCCGAACCATCTGCAGATGACTAGATAGCACGCGTCGTTTTTGCCACTTATTGGACAGTATCCAGTATCCTCTTGGTATCCAGTATCCAGTATCCAGTATCCTGGATCCTGGTCGCTCTGGTCTTTCTGTGGATCCTAGCAGCGCAGAGACTTGTCCCGGGACCCCTCCCTCCAACAATGTTATGTATTTGTGCTGGCCATGTCCTGTTTCTGCCCTGCTCTGGCAAAAAGCAGAGACTTTAGCCCCAGACTGTGCTGACTGCAATTTGGAGAACTTAACCGCAACTGGCAGAGGCGTCGCTTCCAGGAGGGGGTGAGGATAACTGGTAACTGGTAACTGGTAACTGCTACCGCAGGGCAGGACACAAATTGCGAACAAATGAAAGTAGCGAAAACGTTCGACTGGAGCGAAGAAATTGTGCGGCACCGAAAAAAAACGACAAGAACAATATTTCAGAAGGATATTCTTTCTACAATGTCTAGAGCTGGAGTTGCTTCTCTCAGTGTCCTTTTTCTTAACTGTACATGTGTTCTACTGGTCTAGGACTTAGTCCTGTAAGTCCTGTTTCGGTTACTGCCGCCCCCTTTCAATCCTGCCACCAACTTCATCATCATCACGATTGGTGTACGTTTTTTTTTGGCAGTTTCAACTGGAGGTCAAGAGACTAAACCGTGAATCTGAGGACGGACTTTCAGTGTCCTGTCTGCTGCGTTTTTGTCCCCCGGCCTTGGGGAGTGAAAATAATTGAAAAGCGACTAAAACTTTTCCAGGACCTTCTATCCAGCAGCATCCAGGGTGTGTTGAAATTTATTGGTACAATCCGCCGGGAGGTAATTCTCTATTTTTTCCCCTTTTTCTAGTTGTATTTTTGTATATTTTTGTGGCTGATTTTTCCTCTTCCATGAGAGGAGCAGGACTTTCCCCAACTTGCGGCTATTAGCTCCATTTCCTACTCATGGCTGATGGCCCTATGGCGTTATGGCCCCTTGGCCTTAACCCTCTCCGTTTCCAAGTCTCAGCTGCCATATTCAAATATGCGGTTTGGCACTCTTCAATTTGCAACAAAAATCGTTGAAGCAACAACAGATTCCATAAATCACACATGCATGGGTTCAGGGGAGTGGGTAAGTGATTTCATTTGGATTTCATTTTTAGTCGAACCCCTTTTTCGGGTTGGAGACTCCAACCCACCCACGCCTCTGCACAAATACAATATATGAGTTGGATGCTCGGCTTGCATTTTCTTACACACAATTGTCTCTTTTCTTTGGCCTCGCACAATGCACAAGTGACTCCCCCTCTGCCCCTCTGCCCCATCCACCCCACCCCTTGCCACCTCAGAAAAAGAAGCAAAATGGCGGAGGGGGTGGCCATGCCCACTGCTGGGAGGTGGCTTTTGTGAATTGGTGTCCAAGCGTTTTATGTTTCAATTATGCGCAACTTGCGCCCAACAATGGCGACTGCTTTCCGCCCACTTCGCCCCTTTGAAATGAGGCTGTAAAAGGACCAAAAGCCAAAGGATCCACTTCGTCCTGTAGCTCGTGCTACCTCTCTCTCTCTCTCTCTCTCTCTCTTTTTGTGGCTCCTTTCTCTGCTGGATTTCCATCTTTCTTAACGTCTGTCTGTGGGTTTGTTGATGCATAAATTCCATCTCCCTCCACACATGCATCAGGAAGTATCCTGCCCATATCCTTGTGGATGTCGACGTGTGTGTGTGTGTGTGCCAGCAGCTTTCCGGAGCAGGACTTTGCACTCTGGATCCTGGACCCCGGACCCTGGACACCCTGGACACCCTGGCACTTGGAAACTGTCCAGAATCGAGGGCCAAGTTGCCAACACCGACTGGTTAGTCCAACTAGGAATTCAATTAGGAAACCTCGGTACTTGTGGAGGTCAACAGGCAAGTCCTTAGGTCCTCAGAGGTCCTTTAAGAGGACAGTGAGAGAAATGAGTATACAAAAAAGGGTCCTTTAACCCTCGATTCCCCGACTTCTTCGACCCGATCTCAAGCTGTGCCTTAAACTTGAAATAAAATTCGCTTTCTTATGGCGAAAAAAAAAAAATAAATGAAATTTTTTACACGCAACCAAAATGGCGGCTGTAAGCATGTAAGTGTAAGCGCAAGTGTGTGAGTGGAGCAAGCTGCGCAGCCGCAAAAGTCGCAGAAAAAATCACAATTTGCAATCAGAAAACCGATGACGATGACGATGCTGTGGCCAAGCCCAGAGCGAGATGGCTGGAGTGTGCGAGCGAGAGATCGGAAGAGGCTGGCCGGGCAGGCCGGGCTGGCTGGGCTGGAAAGGCTTGGCCCGGGTGCCGGTGCCAGTGCCTTGGCTTTATTTATCAAGGTCTGACCAATCAAAAAGTCCAACGCACACACCTGGTGGCGTGCCAGAGCGAGCGAGAAACAGCCAAGAGAGAGACAGGTAGAGAGAGATGGGGCGCGGGGCCAGCGGCGATCACCGAAGAGACAGAAACAGACAGGTGTGAAGCGGTTTTAGCGAGACAATAACAAATATCGTAACACGGCGGCAGATAAGAAGTCATGGATCGAGGGGAGGGTGACTGGAACGCACTGGAGCACTAAAAACCCGCTCGTAAGCTCTTTCTGTTATGCTTTTTTTTTGCACTCAAGCTGATATTCATTCAATTCGTTTGCCCAATTCGACTCGTTTATAGCCCTCTCCCGCTCTGGCCCACTGGCCCCACTGGCACCACTGGCACCACTGGGGCCCCCCACACTCACTCACCCACTCGCTCTTCTGCTCTTTCACTCGATCGCCAACGAAGCCGCCGCACGAAGCCGAATCGGTCCGAACCGGTACGAAACGGGCAGCCAACGAGCAAAAAGCAAAAGGCAAAAAGCAAAAAGCCAAAGCCCCAAGCGGAGTAAATAAGTTATCAGCGGAATTGTAACTGGAAACTGAATGAATAAATAAAAGGGGAGGCGTCAACAAAAGCCCCAACTGATGGAGAGCGGGGTGGGAACGGGAAGAAGGTATGGGGCTAGCGGGCAGTGGGAAGGAGGAGCTGGCAGATCACCGATCGGAGCATGTCTTTGGAGATCGGAGACTGGAAAGTGCACTTTGAAAAAAAAACTACAGCAAGTTTCGAAGAAAGGTTAAGGTTTTAGTTTTTCTAGGGGATAATATTATTTTCAAATTAATGTAAAATATGTACATTTTTTTGTATCAAAATAATCCTTAGAACACCTGAATTTTTTCCAGTGTAGAGACTGGGGCTCCACAATGATTCACTCACGCACACAAATCGGAAAGAGAGCGGCCTGGGGAGACTGGATGGGGGAAAAGCACAACGAATGGCGAGCCAGCAAATCGAGAAACGAACGCGTGCCCATAGAAAAACAACAACAACAACAACAACAACGAGGATGACAACAAAAAATGAAGCCGAGACGCATTTTTTATGGGGATGGGCAGAAATATCAAATGGTTTCTAAAAAACGACTTTATTTGGCATTTAACGGTGGATAATGAGAGAATGAGGGCAGCCAAGGGTAAGAGGTTAACCAGGGAGTGGGGTTGGGGAAATATTAATAATAATTCATATTTAAATATGCATTAAAAGTGGGATTTAATAATCGAAGGCAATTTATTAAAAGCCTGGAATCACATCGCTCATATCCACCCACAATATGCGACTCCTTCATCATCGCCAGGCAGTCAGGCAGCCAGGCAGTCAGGCAGCCAGGCAGTCAGGCATCCTCCAAGGCAGCCTGGCACTTCGCATCCAACGCATCCATCCCCAGGCGATCCCCAGCTCCACTTTAAGGTGTGCAATGCAATGTGACAATGGCATCTTAATGATAATAATTATGCTGATAAGATGCGTGGGGCAGAAAGGAGGAGACAACGAAAGGGGGGACCGGGCCAGGGCCAGGGCCAGGGCGAGGAGTCACCTCCAAAGGGGAATCCATCCCAGGCGCTGATATAAATCGCTGGCAAGCGGAAATGGGGAGTGCCATGGACCTCGAAGAACGATGCATTTGAGGTGGGGTTTCTTTCCAGTCCCTCCGTTTTTTATCCAAGTAATTTTTTTTACCTTTTTCCTGGTTTTTTCTGTTTTTTTTTTGGCACAGGGCTCCCCTCTTCGGGCCGTGATTGATTTATTTATTTGAGCCAGGGCAACGCATGTGTCTCGTTTCGTTCATTATTTCAGTTCAGTTCGGTTCGGTTCGGTTTCTTGGTTTCGTTTTAAATCAGTAATCATTGAATTAAATTATGCCGCAAAGAGAGAGCAATACATCCATCCATCTATCTATCCATCCATCTGAGCTCTCGTCCAAGCCTTTCGGCCGCACCCACACCCACAATCATTTTGGGATTTGGACTGGGATTGGGATTGGGATTGGGATTGGGATTGGAACTGAGACTGGGGATTGAGATTGAGATTGAGGAGGAGTTGGTCACATGCCAAAATCACAAGCTCCACTCCAGCTCATTGGCTGTGAAGTTTTTATTGAATTCGCTGCCAAAAACACCCACATCTGTCCCCCACAGCGATCCCCCAGAGATCTCGCTGCCACAGTGCGTATCGTGAATGTTTGACTTCTTCAAATAAAATACTTTTATTTCTTATTAATCATTGTCTTATTAATTATTGGCCAAGCTTGTTGTCTCAAGCTAGCTGGGAGAATTCTTTGTGTGGCTCTGGCCGGGGCGCTCCTTACAATAGCGAAACGTGCCTTAACCCAGACACTACTCAGGGTGTGGAGCCAAGTCAGAAGGTGTAGCAGGGGGGGGGGCTACCCCAACCCGGGTCCAGCCAACGATTGCGGATTGCGTGGGCCGTCAATTTTCAATCTGCGCGCCTCGAAGACCCAAACCCAAACCCAAACCCAAACCGAAACCCAAACCGAAACCGAAACCGAAACTGAACCGAGCTATTTTTAAACGCAATGGCAATGAATGGGCAGCCAGCCTGGTAGATCAATGAATGAGCCAGTGAGTGCTCGAGCCAGGGAAATAATAATTGCTTGGCTCAATTAAAAAAAGCAAGCCAAGCCAAGACTGGGACAGGAACCAACCAGGAGAGTAGGAGACCCCATGCCGAACCTAAAGGCTTCAAGACAAAAGGTCGTCTTCGTTTGGTTTCTTCGCGCGGAGGTTTCTTCTGGAGGCTTGGACTTCTTTGACACTGCGTAGGAGGCGTCATCGTCGTCGTCGTCTCTTGCCAAGCCCGTGTGGATATTAATGAATGGATGAGGCTCCGGCTTCGTCTCCGGCTGCGACTAATAATTCTCCCTGCGCCTCATCTGAGTTATTTGATCTTGGCCTAATTTATGCAAAATCATTATTTTTTTCGCCTCTTTATCAAACAATAATTTCGTAATCTTTCGCGTTTCCGGTTAGGAGGATTCTGGCACGTGCTAGGCGGTAGGACCCGCAAAGGGATGAGCAGATGTACTCCGAACCGACTCCGAAATGCGGAAAGAAAAATGAGCTGGAATAGTAAACAAAAACCAAAAAAAAAAGAAAAACGATTGAAATTCGCGCCTAGGCTGGCGCGTGCGCAGGGAGCGGGAAAATATGCTACATATAAATTATATATGAAACGAAGGAGTGTTCTGTAGGGGATTCGATGGGCGATGGGCTATGGGCTGGGAGACGAGACTGGATACTGGGGGGCGGGACAGGATACTCCACCCATCATCACTCACAGTCAGATGTTCGCCTTCGAACATTTTGCGGTTTGTTTTGCTCGCCGGCTACGCAGAAAAAGAGGAAAAGGAAAAAAAAATCATAAAAAATAAAAGAAAGCCAAGTAGCAAAACAGAAATTGTGTTTGCAGAGACACAAAAAAAAAGTAGGGGGGGTGGCTGGGTGGCTGGGTGGGTGGCTTCTATCACAAAGGTGCCAAGTTATGCTGCTGCACCACCCTCTGCCCCCTACTTTCCGCTGAAAGTGAAAAGTTTGCCAAAGTGCGAGGCGGAAAATCATGAAAAAAAGACCCGGCTCTTGAAAAAAAGAAACACCTCACCGAACAAAAAAAGGAAAAACCTTCTAAGAAATTTCCCGTCAAAACAAATACCAGAGAAAGTGTAGAAACGTGTAAAAGATTCATTAACTTGTTGGATTTTATATTTAATTTGTTTCTAATTTCTGATTTCTGGTTTCTGGTTACCGCAGGACTACGGTGCGTATGATTAATTTTCAATATCAAGTATACGCAGTGTTGGTTTTCTGGATTAGAAACCCCTCAAAAGTAACACTTTTTTTTTTTAAGTAATAACTAAATCTTTAAAAAATCTTCCTCGATACATCGCAGTTGGAATTCCCCCAAAAATATTACCAAAAAAAAAACAATAAAAACTCTAAAAAAAAACTCGACAATCGTCCTCCCAGGGGAAGAGACTAAAACAAAAGCCGAAATGTGAGTGGAAAACAAAGGCTGGGACAGAAAACAATCCCCAGAAAGACTCGCAGGACTCGCAGGACATGCAGGATGCACCTAGCTGGCGCGGAGACAGTTTCTGGACCAAGTCTGGCAGCGCAAGCATCGCAATCCGTGCCGTTAGGCCGCGTTATGTTTACGTTACGTTCTGGGGGCATGCAACATCGCAAGCCCAGACTCGCCGCAGCGGAAGTAACTCGCTGAGCGCTGTTGTGGCTGATTATGCTGCCAGTGGCAGCAACAGCAACAGCAGCAGCAACCCGGAGCAGGGGGAATGTCCTGTGGGGAGGCTTAACGGAACGGGGGGCAACTCTGTCTGGACCATGTGAGCGGCGGCTTTCTGTCTCTCCCGCTGCGATGCCAGTACGGGCCAGTTTCAATTTATAAAACATATAAATATATATATATTTGCGTATCCTTGCCACCACGTCATGTGTCCAAATGTCCTTGCCCCCCGCGAGCAAAGAAGAAGTCCCCCTTCTGCCAGCATTTTGCAGAAAAAGAAAGGAAAATATTTTAAATATTTAAATTAAAGACGAAAAACTAAATATATTTAACCTTTAAACCTAAACCTGCCACACATTTGCGACCGCAGCTGGACGAAAGTTTGACGTCCGTCCACATGACGACACGTTGACGGGTGCGGGTGCGGGTGCAGGACACAGGACCTCCTCTCCTTTAGCCTGTGAGGGGGTGGGCAGCGGCAACGGAACGGAAAAGGCCAACAACGGGTCTAGGGGGGGACAGCACAGCACAGCACACGCTGTTATTTGTTATAACAATTGCAAATGCTGAAAACGCGAGGAGGACGTTGCCATGGCGAGGCGGCAGCAGGATAACAAAAAGGTAGCGGCAGTAGCGGTCGCTCTTGGTCGGTCGGTCGGTCGTTCGGTCGCTCATTTAATGGACACTGTTTGGTCGATAATCAAATTAAAAGAAAGCAAGGTGGAAAGGCCAAAAACAGGAGCAAGGAGGCGCCAGTAGCAGTGGCAGTGGTACGACCATGAGATGGTCACCCCAGGACTTGGCAAGGGTCAGGTGGGTCAATAAGGGTTGTGGGGTTGAGCAGGTGCATTGCCGCTCGATTAGCGCTGACCATCCTCGATCGATCCAGGATGTCTGCCAACTGAAGCCCAACGGCCAGCAGCTGTCCCTTCCCGATAACGTCTTAATAACGTCAAAAGGTAAATAATTTGCCAAAATAAAAGCAATTCTCGAGTTGGTGGTAGGTGGTTGGTGGTTGGTGGAGAAACCCACCGAAAAAAATATCCCCCTGCCACGAGAATTTCTATCTCTTCAATTTCGGAAAACTCTCAATAAGTTGTCGTACATGAACATTGCGACTTGTTCTCGGAAATTACTCATCAGGCCAGTGTCCCAGTCCCACGCCTCGATAAGAGGAGCACCACCAGCGGCATGCCATCAGCGGCATGACGAAATGTTGTAAGAATCATATTGTGCGGAGATCAAAAAGATTCCCCAAACACAAGACACGGACACGGACAAAACGGGGAGCACTACGAGTCTCGAATCGAAATTGAAATTGAAATTGTAGCAATTAATTATGATAGACGAAATGTGTGAGGGATGTGTTGTAGCTGGCTGTTTTGTGGGCTAACAACGGCAATTTTGGGGACACCATAGAGATATTGATAAGGAATACTCTGCTGCTCTGCTGCTCTGGTACTCTGGTACTCTGGTACTCCATTCGCGGTCCCTGTCCCTGTCCCTGTCCCGGTCCGATGCTACGAACAAGTCCAAGCCTCGATCGTCAGCAATTAGGCCTTTCCTTATCAACGCAGTTACCAAGAAAAGACGAAACCCATCGGGGGACTCGTGTTGATTTTGATTTGTAAAACAAATAAACCCAAAAAAAAAACAACCAGCACTAAGAACGGAATAGCAAACAACTTTGCGAGCAATTAAAATTGTTTGACGACATGGGGGCGGCAGAAAATAAAAACCAGAGCCCTAGAAAGAAATCAGGGGGTGGGCTAGCGTAGTGGGTGAGGCAAGTGAGGCAGGTGAGGCAGGTGAGGCAGGTGGATGAGGTGTGCTTGGTGGTCGAGGAGTCAAGTGCGTCAGTGTCCACTCGGTCTTGTTATCTAGATAGGTCTCTGATAACGTCCGCTTGCTCACTCGGCAAATGGAAAATCTGTGCAAAAAAGGCGAAAAAACGGCGAAAAAAAAACGAAACCCAACCGCGCCGAAAAACAACCAAAACAATATGCCTTTATGGTGGGACAATCCATATTATGACAATGATACGAATGTGGATACTCCGGGCACACAAATGCACAAACTTTATGGCTTTACGGCCCTGATTTCCCTTTGAACTTTGCCGTTTTTCCCGACCAACCGTCCAGAGCAGCGTCCGAGGAGAGAGAATCCAGAGCTCTACAGTCTATGGAATAATACGGAAATCTGGAAACTAATGGCCAACACACCCAGACGAGGGGCTCTGATTTTGGGCTGGCGATATCGCAGCGATAACCGCACTAGATACAAAAAGAAATCCAACAAAACCCTAAAACAGGAGACCTTCTCGTATAGTTAGTACCGACTGATGGGGCCTATGGTTAGCAGATACAATATTATTAATAAAGAGATCATAATTTGGAGGTCAAGAGCTCGGCGGGGTCATAAAAGTGAGTCAGAATTTTTGGGTATTCCAAATAAAGTTTATGGTGCAACTTTGCAAAGAGAGATAAGTTATTGATTTTGAAGTTGAAATCAATTTTGAAACCAAGAAAAGTTACAAAAAAAACCAAACACAGAGTCATGGTGACACAAAGCACTCTCGGAAAAACCAACCTACATATTTGAATATTCCTCGAAATATAGGAATTCCAGTTGGGATTCTCCCTGCAAACCCTGCAAACCCTGCAACCCTCCAAGAGTCCTTAAATCCAACCCCAACCACCCTTGTTCAGGTGGCAAGAAAACTTACCTTGTGCAATTCGAACCGCGGGCATTTTAATTCTCATTTTTGTTTCCAGTTTCCGAAGGTGTTTGAAAACTTCGCAGACACGGGACCAGAACCCCACCGAAGGGCAATGTCCTGGGTGTCCTGCCGCTGTCGCTGTCGCTGCCGATTGGCTCTCCAATCGCAAGGATGTTGCGCTTTCCTTAAACGCTCACAAAATCTATTAGTTAGTTAGTTTCTAGGCCTTGTCTTTGTTTTAGTTTTGAGTTTTATGTTTTATGTTTTATGTTTGTTTTTTAAGGATATTGCACTTGTTTTGAGGAGAAAAAAAAAATGACACACAATCTCTGGGGGTTTCTCATTAACTATTTTCCTAATCAGACCGTTTCTGTTTGGTTTTTGTTGCTGTCATTGCGAGGGTTCTCCTCCCTGGGCCATTCCATCGTTTTTTTTGTTATTTATGTTTTACGAAATAATACAATATATTTCCCATGTACCATATATAAAACACACTTTAAACACACTTTTGTGATTATTTTCGTTATATAGTAGGAACCTTTAGCACTCGGCTTTTCTTATTGGCTTTTTGGCGCTTGATGTTTTGTTTTTTTTTTATTTTTTTTTTGTTTGTTTTGTTGGTGTTGCTGTTGTTGTTGTTGTTGTTGCTTATCGTTTGGCAGTTGGAAAAATTGGTGTTGCTGTTGTTGTTGCTTTTGTTTCTGTTGTCACATTCGCACGCGGTTTCATTTTCATCTAGACTTGAATATTTTCCAATTGGAGTACGGAGTACGGAGTACGGAGTACGGAGTGCGAGCTGATTGATAATCCCAATTGGCGGCGTATTTCTCGCACACACTGCTGCGCGACACTTGAAAAAAAATTGCACTGTGTTTTGTCTTCTTCTTCTTCTTCTAATATCTTCTGTATCAATTACATTATTTCCTTGGCTTTATTCGGAGCAAACTTGTGTGTTTTGTTTGCGATTTTGCTTAGCGGTCAGCTAACGGTCTAGCGGCTAACTCGCAACTCGGAACTTAGCTCCGACTAACGTGTGCTAACGGTAACGGCGGAAGTACGCGACTACTTGGGACGATTCGCCGCCGCTGCCTGCTGCCTGCTGCCTGCTGCCTGATGCCTGGCCTCTGTCGGCGCGCTGGTCTGCTGCCGCTGCTGCAGCGCTGTCAAAGCCCAAAGGCCCAAAGCCCACAACCCACACAACAGCAACCCACACTCACACACACATACCAGAGACCACCACACGCGACGATATGCGATGGCAGCTCAAACATGGACGCGAACGCCAGCCAACGTGTTGGAAGCGAGCCGAAAGCTCTCGGTAGTGTCCAAAACAACACACACACACACACACACACAGAGAGAGAGAGAGAGAAAGAGAGCGGCTGGTGCTGGCTTGGGGGAAACTGCGAGCTTAGGCGAACATGTCCGAACGCGACGATGTCCTGCGAGCGACTGCAGATAATTCAATTTTATTTCAGGCTTTTGCCTTTGCACTTTAATGCCAATCTGGCTATTTGATTTTGGCTAAGCGAAGCTGACGCCGCTGCCGCCGCTACCGCCGACGCCGTCACCGCCGCAGTCGTCGTCGACGCCAACACATCCCTTTCCTAACGGGACTCTGGGTGGTTTGTCGGGGGTGGGTTGAGTCAGTGGGGTGGTGCGGCGTTTGTTTATTTGCTGCCGTCGCCGCCGGTCATGTGCGTTTATGAATATGTATGTGTTTGTGTGTGTGTTTGTGCCTGCCTGCATATGTGTGTGGGGGTGGACATGCGTGCCAGAGCGAGAGGCACACACACACACACAACAGCAAGGGGTGGTGCCAAAGTGGTCACTCTGGTCACTTTTACCGTTAACAACCCTCTTGACAGCAACAACAGGCGCTATTAAAGCGCTCGCGCACCTTTGGCGCTAAAAATCAAAGTCAGTAAACAACAACAACAATAATCCTTTAATTATAGAGAATAAATAACCAGTTTTCTGTGTTTACAAATATTTTAAATATATCGGAGAGATTAAGGATTCAGTTTTTAGAAGCGAATCCAACAAAATGAAGCTCCCCTTTTCATAGTTTCTATCCGCTTTGGGGAACCTTTTCGGCTCGATGCCCAAAAGCGTGTGTTGGAGCCTTGCAACTGCGTTTGCCGGCCGAGCGCCAATCTAGCCGGCTCCAACCTAGCCCCAACAAGTTGCAAGCTCGCTGGCAGCGGCGATCTCTCTCAAGCTCCCAAAGGTCATGCTCGTGTTGTCGCGTGTGTGTGAGTGTGTGGACTTATCCCTGAATGAATGATCTTCCCCAATCGCGACCACCTCTCCCCCACACCCCACACCCCACACTGCACTTCGTGGGCAGTTGGAGCATCGAACATGTTGGCCCAATGGGCCCCCAAAAGATTGAAAAAATAAATAGAAAAAACCGGACGTTCTGTCGGCGTCGGAGTTGCGGCGCTTCTGCCGCCGTCGCTGCTGCTGCCATTAATGTCAGGCTCTTTGATGTGAGAATCAGAGCTCTCTTCGGCGTCTCATCTCGTCGCGTCTCACATATGAGTGCTTTGTTTGTGTTGGTTGGTTTCGCGTGTGTGTGCGGATTGTTTTTGTTGTTAATTGGTCGGTGGGTGGGATGAGGTGGGGTGGGGTGAGGTGGGTGGTGGGCGGTGGAGGTGGGTGTTGCGGCTAGAGCGGCTAGAGCGGCTTGGGGGGGTTCCTTGTATTCTTAATATTTTGTTTGCCATAAATATCCTTAACCCTTGGCGGGACTTGGGCTTTTGGGGGCTTCGATGGCCACACCAGGCACACATATATTTGGGGCTTAGGCCTTATATGCACACGCACACACACACACACACACACACACATACACACACACACACGCACACACACACACGCACACACACACACACTTATACTCACACATATGTGGCGTCGCACACGCGCGTTCGTCATCGATTGGCCGTCGCTGCTCTCGCACATTTGTTTGACAACCTCCGCCAGCCCTCCGCCGCCGTGGACCCCTTTCACCCCTTAACCCATCAGCCCCAACCCCCCGGCAGCCCACCCACCTGCTGCCGCTCTCTTTTGTCGCACAGGTAGCCAGCCAGAGAGAGCGAGCGAGCCGGAGCGATTTGAAGAGAAAGGCATTGAAGTTCTGCCAGCGCCGGCAGAGCACCGGGCGGAGAGAGCCAACCCTCTCGCGGGCAGAGCAGTGGGCCGAAATAGAGAGAGAAAACAATGTGTGCCACGAACTACCAAGGTGAGGGCTAGTTTCTTTGGCCCCAACCGGCGGGGGGTGGTAGGATGGGGGCTGTGGGCGTCGGGCGCTGGGCGCTGGGCGGAAAGGGGTCGTCGGGCATCGCCGCATCTCTTATTAGTCGAGCGGCGAACGCTCACATGGCCACGCCGGTCAGCGGAATAGCTGCCAGGATAACGGGAAGCTTTTGGGCCTGGCTTTAAGGAAGAATTCGAAGCTGCCACAAGGATTACGAAAGTTTTTGGCAAAAATCAAAGGAAATCAATGTCAAGAAAAACCTCTTACTACGAAGTTTTCGAAAAGAAATCATATAAAACTTTGATTTGTCAATTATTATCTTTTTAAGCTTTTTTTTCTCATTTCCTTTGATTAAACGCTTTTTTTCCCCTAAAATAGGTGACCTATAAAAATATTACGTATACGCCCCATTGAACCAGAATGTATGTAGAAGATCTCAAAGGATTTCTGGCGACTCAAAGAACCTTAAACCTCTACATTAAGTGCCTCTAAGCAGTATTTTAAGGACTAGCGATTAGTATTTGTTCAACCTTTTGATATTTTCGAAAAAAGAAAAATATTACGTATACGTAATTTTCAAAATTCTCAATTTTTCTCAACTTCTTGCAATCATAACTCCAGAAATATAGATAATATCGAAAAACGGTAAACACTCTCGGAAACAGCGCGTCGAGTTCTAAAACTTAGACTAAAAACCTGGATA
Source organism: Drosophila vallismaia (assembly GCA_035047325.1). Lineage (NCBI taxonomy): Eukaryota > Metazoa > Arthropoda > Insecta > Diptera > Drosophilidae > Drosophila > Drosophila vallismaia. Next base: position 2,966,301 of record JAWNPU010000025.1, on the reverse strand, counting down.
CATAAAAAATTTTCATATTTTAGTAATTTTTTGAAATTTTTAAAAGGGGTAACATCATAAAAATTGTTAAAAAATGAAAAAAAATTTGATTGTCCAATTTTTATCCAGCTTTATAGATATATCTTTTGCAAACGTTTTAAGGTGTTCCGCTTCAAAATCGGAGATAAATAAACGGAGTTATAGCTTCGCAAAGATGCGATTTATGGGAAAAAATATGAATTTTGAAAAATATAAGATTTTAGGGGGTGGCTGGCTTACCTTATTCGAAAAAAAACGGGAGTTATGCGGATGAGATTCGGATTCCGATTCCGATTCCGTTGCGGCAAGATCAAAGCAGGCAAGAGAGGGGGAGGGGCAATTATTCGCAAAAAGCAAAAGGCGAGTGCGAATTTTGTCAGAGTCTGATCCGCGGATTTTGGAGGAACCTTCGCGATTGCAATTCACGCAATCATTGGGGTTACACACAAGCACGTCAAACAGTGCATTACATATGCGTGCACTGAAAGAAAAAAAACGGGATCTCTATTAAATAAAAGATTTACAAAGACTCCAAAACAACCCCAAGAGGCTTTCAATTATTTTCAATAACCCTTTCAATCTATCTAACCCGACGACTATCTTGATTAGTTTCTCTCAGTGCTCAGCCACACTTATAATATATGCAGATGGAGGCCTGGCTCTGTCTGCTATCGATGGACGGCATTATATGATCCGAACCAATATCCATTGTCGGCAAGATGTGAGAATTTCGTTATTTTTTTTCTTGACAAAAAGCTAAAAACTTGAGGAAAAAAAAACTAAAAACTTAAAATGAAAACAAAACACAAACAATAACGAAAATTACAGAATTGCCCGACAATTTACCGACGGGCCATCATAGGGGGAGGCGATTGCCTGTGACATTTGTGTGCCGTCTGTGTGTGCCAAAGCGAGAGGGAAAGGTGTTAGAGGGAGAGCGGGAGAGCGGGAGAGCCGGTGCTTGAGATCTTTGAGTGCACTCCTTGCTTGGGTTGGAAGGAAATTGCATCGCAAAACTGCAAAACTGCAAAACTGCAAACTGGAAACTGCAGCGGCTGGATGCAACTGCTGCATCATTATGTCAGCTGGAGTCCTGCGGCTGCAACATGTCCAGAATGAGAAGAAAGAAACCAGAAACAAGGAGCCAGCCGCCAGCAGCTAGCAGCCAGGAGCCGGCAGCTAGCAGCCAGGAACCCGGAGAAGTGTCGACAAATTGCTCGAGATGTTCGAGATGCCTGAGATATGCCCCATCCCTCGCTTGGCTATCCATCAGCCTGCCTGGCCAGCTAACTTGGCCAACGGGCAGTTCGTCTTGGCCAGCTCGTCTATTAGCCATTCTGACTGCGTGAATCGCCGCTCGCCAAAGTGGCTAGCTTAGCGGCACTGCGAGAAAATAGGGAGTAAGAACCGAAACTCCCAGGAGAGGCTAGCTCTTCCTTAACGAGAATTTCTTCCAGTGCCACTTAGATGGTTCGTCTTGCATTAAATCGTTTTGGCCAAAGGCTGACCATTATCACAGCTACCGGTTTTGTTTACCGCCCAAGGGGGGTGGTAGCCTTCTGCCCCAACAACCTCCCCTTTCCATTTAGAGCTTCCCCCTCCTAACCCTTGGGACTTCCTAGTCCATGGCTTTTCCTTCCATTTCCATTTTTTTTCGACTATTAATTGTCGCGTGAACAGCTTTGTTAGATCGATTTGGGGGTCAGGTACACATATTTACCCAAATAAATATATAAAAAAAGATTTGTATATAAAATTTATATATGTTGGCTACCGCTATGTCAACCACACTCCTCCACCCCCACGGTGGCACCAATTCCGATGCCGATTCTCAATGCCAGCGGCCATCCGTTGATCGATTAAACGAGCTGAAGAAGTTTCGGTGGACTGCGAGGGGGTTGGTGTTTTAGGGGCTGCTTCGGGTGAGGGGGTGGTTCTTGAGGCGGTGCAGGTTGGCAAGGCCCGGGGCCAATGAGTTAATGTCACACCAGAACCAGAAACAGAACCGGAGCTGGTCGCTGGTTGACAAATTGTTGATTGACGCAATCCACCAGGTAAGAAAGAAGGAAAACGGAAGGACACGGTATCCAAGGAGCTGCAGGATTTTTGGGTGAGAGTTCAAGATGGTTGAGTACACAGAAAGAAAAGAAACAGACCTTCCATCCGATAGAGTTGGAATCAAACTCGAGCCTAGATACAAGGGTAGCCTCATTTTTTCGTGTGAAAGTCAAAGTTTTTTTTGGGGAGTCGCCTTTTGGTTCTTCTGCTATTTTTTTTTTTTTTGTGGCTTTGAGCTCGGGAGCTTGGTCTTTGGGCCTTTGGGCCTCTGGGCCTCTCGACTGACTTCTTGTTGTTTCCGCGCACTAAACAAAGTTTATCGATTCAACAAATTTAACATCGGTTGGCCGATGAAGAAAAAAAAACTAACACCGGGAGAGAGGGAAGGCGAGCGAGTGGCACATTTAGAGCCTTTCGTCCCCACAAAAGCCACTCCGCCTGCCCCTGCCTCGGCTGACTTTGTTTAGATGACCCAACAAACTCGGCCTGTGTCCTGGCCACCCAAGTGATCGATTATACAGTCGATGGCCATGAAGGCTAACAACAGGGCCCGCAGCCCAACCCTCCAGCAAGAAATGGAAAAAACCTCTGGCTGTCCTCATTCCTGCGGTGGTTGCACCGACTTCGGATTCGGGATTCAGATTCGGATTCGGATTCGGATTCGGATTCAGACTTGGATTCCTATTCAAAGTAGGTAAAGGGATATCCTTTCCAAGATTGCATTAGATTACTAAATGGGATTTAACTCTTAAGAACCAACATCTGGGAATCCCAAATGGTAACCCTTCGAGATATCCACGACAAGTGCTTGTTCCCACTTGAATTATCCCAACGGACAGTTCAGAGTCCTTCAGAGGTCCTGACAGTAATTGGAGAAGCCTCTCGACTTCGATCTACTAGATTTTCCCTCGTTTTTGTTTAAATCTACATTAGGCTTCGCCTTTCAAACTGCGGTTAACCCAAAGGCAGCCAATCACCCACTTCAGAGCCCAGAACCCAGAACCCAGAGCCCAGAGTGTGGATTTGAATTCAAGTGTCTTCTGCTTTTTTTCGCCCTCTATTTTTTCCCGCGGCGATGATGCGATCGCCAACCAAGTGACAATTTTTCAGGACACTGAGAGAAGAGTTCACATAGAAAGTAAATCCTTCAAAGGGGTTACAAAAGGGGTCACAAAAATGTGGTCTGACTCACTGGAAACTGTTGAAAGCAGTTTCATTCGCTCACAACTTTCTCAATGCAGATTTTCTTTTGGGGTAAAGCTGATTTCTTCCAGTGTAAACAGTAGCGCCTGGCCATAAATAAAAGTCAGTGACAACAACAGCACTTGATACGTTATATGGTTTGATTTTGCTTGGCTGCTGCCTTGGCTGCTGTCTTTCTGTGTTTCTGTGTCTTGAAATTTCCGACAAAATGAAAATATTTGGGAATTAATGGAATCTCAAGTGTGTCCACAAATGGAACAAGAACAAGAAGTCGTGCTGTCAGGGGTCGCCATCTTGAGAGCAGAATAACACAAAAGAGATTGGAGATCGTAGAGGATACTATATCGTACAGCCCCACGGCCAGTCCGTTCCGTTCCGATCCGAACCGATCCAAACCGATCCCACGGACAAACATATGGCAGACATATGTGATTCCCAGCCAAACTCTCGGGCCAAACAAAACTGTCTTGGATCGGCGTAATGTTATTTTAAGCCACCGAATTCAGGGACATCCAACGGGGCAGGAGAAGGGGCCCTCTCTCTTAATATATATATATATATATATACAGACACAGATATATCTATAGATATAGCTATAGATATAGATATAGATGTAGATATAGATATAGATATAGATGGGGTGGATGGTTCACTGACAGTTCTGTCTTGACACCGACGTTGGAATGGTTTTCGATTTCGGTTTCGGTTTGGTCGCCTTCAGACTTCACATTTTCTGACCAGCTCCCCTTGACTTGGCTGGGAATCCTCTAGAGAAAGAGAGCACAACATGGACAGAGATAGAGGGGGAAGATGGAGAATTCATAGCAGGGGGTGAACTTGAAAATCTCATCTAAATGTGTGCTGGATATTTTTGTACAATTTCACATTTTTTATTTATAGTTTTGTGTCTTCGTTTTGGGGATTGGAACTTGGTAGGAAACCCAAAGAGGGAGTTTGGTGTTCAAGGTTAGGAATGGAATAGATGAAATTTAAGGGAAAATTATATAAATTTTGAATTTTTAAATAGTAACTAAGGCTTGTCATGGACTTGAATTTAAATCGACAGAAACTCCAGAAACCAGAAGCTTTCAGATATCGTCGCCTTTTTGTTGCGTGCACCAAGAGGGAAGATGCCTTGGAGATTTTGGAGAAGGGAAAGGGAAGAAGCTGGAAGAGAGGAGACTGAAGACCGAGGAAAACCGCAGACAGAGTCACGATGCCACCGCTGAAGGGGGAGCGGCTTTGGTTTTATTTTCTACTCTAGTCGCAAAAGTTGGCTTTTACTCGTATCTTAATTGCAATATCTGAAGGGATATCTCGCGATGGCAATCTGAGTGCGAGCTGCGCACAATGCGAATTTATCTTCTCTGGCATATAGTGCAAGTATATATCGGCCGATCTGTCGCCGGGTCACCCGATTTACCGATGGGTGTGCGAGCCCGCCCCAAATGATGGACAGATATGACAAATGGCTTGGGGAATTGGGGAATTTCTAACCAGAGTTCAACTGCAGCTAATTATGAGTGTTAGTATCGAGTACTGAATACTGAATACTGAATACTGAGTACTGAGTACTGGGTATCGGGTATTGAGTACACTGAGTACATGGAGTTCGAATCATGGCCTTTTGTTTCGCCTTCTTTGCTCTTTAACTTTTTTTAGTAACGACGTCCCACGCAGTCTGCGCTATGAATTCGAATGACTTGCCCGCCCCGTCCCAGCCGGAGATCTTCCACCTAATGAATGAATCGGTCTCTGGATGGGACACTTGGAGAAAATAAGGGTAACTCCTAACAGAAGAGATCTCATAATTAATGGTGATTCTACAGAAGCTTTTCCCAGTCTTCATAAAGTTCCAAAACTTTCCTTAGTTGTTCTCTAACTAGTTGGGGTTGAAACTTTGATGATGGCTTCATATAACTCTCTAGAATTCAAAACTCTTTTTTCTTCCAGTGCTGTTTTGTTATTATTTAAGTTAGTTGGCGTTTTTTTCTGTTTACTTATTGGGCCTAACCCGACGGCAATGACAAATGAAACTGTCTAGAAAACGCTGTTAAGGTGAAGCCCGACACTAAAACGAAAACTACTGTGCCAAGTCCGAGTATTTAACTTAAGATGATTAAATGCAAAAAAGTCGGAATATATAAGGGTATACTATCGTATAATATATATTTCTATTAAAATGCTGTAATAACTTCCTGCTATATCCTACACACCGATTTCTTGGCCGTGCCCCACTTCGATGAATATGAAATGAGAATGAGAATGAGCTTGGAGTGGAAGTATCTTTGTATCTGTGAAATGTATCTGTATCTTGCTCCCCTTTTTTGTTGTTGTTTTTTTTTTGTGTTTTTGGACGCGATATCTGCATCTGCACGCACTGAGGAAGCGAGATGGCAGATAGAGCGGGATGGAGCGACACAAGAAGAGCGTAGGCTGCGACAATTTTGTACTTGTAAGCGATCGCACTTTTTCCTTTGGATTTTTTATTATTTTCGATGGGTTTTTTTTTGTTTTATTTTGTATTTTTTTTTTTTTTTCTCTTTTGGGCTTTTGGGTTTTGGGTTTTGGGTGTGCACGCGCCCAAGTTAAGACTGTGGCCAGGCCCAGGCCCAGGCCCCGCCACGCCTCCCTCGCCATGCCCAAGTTGGGCAATTGACGGGGCATGCCGGCCACGCCCATGACTCTTTCCTGGTCATCAATGGCACAAGACGATCATCGCCGTCACACAATCATAATAATGATGTTGCAAGTATTCCAAGATTTAGTCTGAAAATCGAATTCAAAGCGTAGGCCTGGCCATCTGATGGATTGTCATGCTCTGCTAATCACAAACATATGCCTCGAGATTCCATATATTTGCACCCAATACGTGGTTCTACAGAAAACTGCTTGGAAAACGTAATAATATTTGGGATTTTAAATCATATTTTAGGCTTTAACTTTCTTAGACTTTCAGCTGCCTTTTATAACTCTTATTATTATCATCTACAATATTTGGCAATTTCCCGCCTGAGTAATTTTCATAAAAGGAAAAATCAGCGGCTAGCGCAAAATTGAAAGTGAATCCGTCAAAGAATTCAGCTGGACATCGACGGATCGAGTGACTCGACACTTTGCATTCGAGAATTCGTCATGCTGGGTTACAGATAGTTACAGATACTCGTTTTGGGCAATGAATTGAATGATTTCCAGCCAGAAATCCAGAAAAATGTGAATCTGAAAATTGCCCAATGTGACAGCTGAGGGATCCTAGGCGAGGTGGCACGATGGATGGATCGATTCGTAAACTGTAGATACGAGAAACTGTTAAGATACCCCCGATCCCATTGATGATGACTTTACACTGACAGATGTGAGGTTTTGGGATTCAGATGAGATCCGAGGCTGTGGAGGTGTGTATAGCTCATCATGACGACGACGTCGTCATGGTGGCCTCGACCCGTGGGCTCATTATTTAAACGACGCTGCCTGGGCTGCTAAAAGTCATCAATAAGCCAAACGGGGCTAGCCGATGCCAATATACGAATACGAATACGAGTACGAGTACGAGTACCAGATTCACTTCACATTCAGACCCAGAGTCAGAGTCAGAGTCAGAGGGTGAGAGACTTTGCTCATATCGTGGCTGCTGACCACCGGTCTGGGCTTGGCAATTGCCAGTCAGCCAAGTCAACTAACTTGGCTAGCAAGCCAGCCAGCCAGCCAGCATGCAAATGCGAGTGGGTGGGCAGTGGATCTCTTCCTCTGCTCTTCGCTTCTTGGCCAAAACCGCACCCACCAAGGCACCCAAAGGCGGATGGGAGCAGCCAACACCGCGGAGACGGATAAACCAACAGAGAAATAATCAAGAAATCAAAAAAAGAGAAGAATAAAGTACAAAGTATTAAAACAATTTGTTAAATATTAAGTGTTAAAGCGTTTAACGATATACTTTTGATTCAAAAGTCGATTTAAGAAGAATCCTTCATTGTCTTGTCCAAAATCCGAGGGCAGCTTCCAACTAATGGACTTGGACCTCAGTGACCACTTGTTGGGGGGAATTCAATTACCCGGTTTGTGGACAGGAGCAGCATGATGATTTCAAACGAAAACACTAGACCTGGGTCCCTGAGCTTTATCACTTGGCCATTTGTGCGGGTTTAACGAGTATAGCAAGGGGACACCACCAGAGGGTGGTGTTTGAGGGGTTTTCAATTTTGTCGACTCCGTGTGGTTTACACTCGAGTGCCCACAATTAAAATACAACAACATGTCCAACTGATAAGCCTTCCTGCATTCTTTTTCTTTTGTCAAAGCAAAAAAATTGAAAAGTTTAAAGAAGGTTAAAGTGGGTTTCCGGGACGGAGAAGGAGACAGAGGAGGAGGAGTTGGTTGGATGGTTGGGTAATTGGGTGGGTTTGGGTGGCCGTTTTTTTTTTTCGTGTTGGTTGTTGGTTGTTGGTGGTTGGAGGACACGCACAACACATGACCGGACCAGAACAGAACAGAACAGCCCACATTCAAAGAGTCTTTGAAAAGTTATGCGAACGCAAACAAAACTTTTAATTTGGCCAGTTTGAAAAGGTGCAAAAACAAAAAAGATGCCACCAGAGGAGAAGAGAAGAGGGAGGACTTTGGGGAGGTCATAAGAGATATATGGTAGATGACCTGGCCAAGACGACCTCTGGCCCCGTATCAAATATTTATGCCGGACTTTTTCACATGGGGGTGTGCTGCTCTGTTTCTGAATTGAACTTGAACGGGGAGATGGTAGATGGTAGATGCGGCAGGGCGTGACGAGTGGGTGGCTCTTGGCTCTTCAAGGTACGCGGAGGGGGAGCTGCCTTAAAGGGGCTGGTGGAGTTTTTAATCACCCAAAACGGACCTCAGGATTCGATGGCATCGAGTCAAGTCTAGTCTTCAATTGTTGTGTGTGGGCAGCAGAACATTGCCACTGAAAATGCAATTGCATTTGGCGATACACTTGGAGAAATCTCTTAACTTTTCTAAAACAAAGAAGAGTTCTCTCTGGCTTACAAAGCAAAGAAAATTTATTCAAATTGCTTAGTTATTTTTATTTGTTTATTAATTGTGTGATTGGTGTTTTTGTTTGTGCAGCAACTGCAACTGCAACTGCAACTGCAACGCGCTCTACATGCCACATAATGGGGCATCATGCCGAAAGGCCCCTGGATGTTTGGCTCTTCGGTTGTCTGGATGTGTGCCAAAGTGCAGAGCGGAAGTCATGACTAGCCAAACACGAAGCTTGCAACTTGTGGCATGCCCCCAGGACGGGGTAAAGGGCAGAAGGGGGACCGGGTCCCAGATGATGAACCCAGAAAGCCAAGAAACTAAAATAAGAAAGTTCGTACATTATTTCGGGCAGACACCAAAAATTGCGCGACCGTATAATTTGTGCGCGTGAAAGTGAGAAAGGTTCCAATTACTTTGATGATTCCAAAGGCTCCCAAAAACTCCCAAAGGGGACTAGATCGGAGTGGGGGAGGGGACTGTGGGGCAGGGGCAGAGCACCCACTGACTGACTGACTGAGCTCGGTGCATCTCCGAAATTTGTCATAACCACGATTACGATTTGCCCCGTGATGCGGTTTAGTTTTTAATTCTTTTTTTTTTGTTCCCCGGCCTGTTTCTGTTTCTGTTTCTGTTACTGTCTCTGCCTCTGCCTCTGGTTTGTGTGTTTTTTTTGTTGTGGTACGGTGTGAGCTGACACGAGCATGCTGCACCACCAAGCACCACTACTCCTGCTCCTGCTTCTGTGGCTGCACCACCGAGCTTGTGTCCTAATCGTGCCGCAGATAGATTCGTGAGTTTAGCATACATATGTCGGATGTAAATCATTTGACAATTCCGCAGACTTTATGTGCCAGCCAGTCACCTACCACCTTCCCCTCGTCCTTTCGCGATCATTTTGATCTTCCTCTCCCCGGGTGGGGGTCTCAGCCACCTCCGCAGAAAACCAAACTCTTCTCCAAAAAAGAGTCCCAAGTGGGCGAAGGGCAACGATTGCCCAACAATCCATGAAATGTATTAAATATTTATCCTCTCTGTTGATATTCCTTCCCAAATATATCAATTCCTGCTGGTCTAAATCATCTCATTGTCCCTGCGATTCTGCGATTCTGCGATTCTGCGATTCTGCGATCCCCGCCACATTATCAATAAATTGCCAATTGGCCATTTTTTAAGCGCCGCGCCACTCCGTTGTCTGGCGGCGTTTTTTCGTGATTTATTTTTTAAGCAAATTGTCGCCGAAGAGAGACCAACAAACAGTAGCTTCAATGTTTGCTTCGTTTTTTATTTTTTTTTATTTTTTAGGCTTCTGGAGAGCTGACAAGTAACGGAGCCAACGGGGCGGGTGGAACTGTATCTGTATCTTGAACTGTATTTGTATCTGTATCTGGATCTGCTTTTCCATCTGTGTGTGTGTGTGTGTGTGTGTGTGGAAGATTTGCCACCTCTCCTGCTTTTCTCCTTTTCCTGAGCAAATGTCGCATGTGATTTCCCAAACTGTTTCCACGCTTGCTGCCCACAAAAAAAAAAAAAAACGAAAAAGCAAATGTTTTTTCAAGCTGTGGCACAAGGAAAAGGGGCAGGTGGAAGGGGGCAGGGAGCAGGGTGGAGGTCTCCTCTTCAGTGGGTGGTGGGTGGAGCGGCGGTGGGCATGTGGGGGGGCTGGTGGAGAGGACAGCCGCTGATTATCATCAAAAAGATCGGAGCTGAGCGAAGAGACAAAGCCCAAGACGCTTCTTCTCGTGTGAGTGGCTTTGTGGTTGTTGTTTGTTGCCTGCCCCCTGTCCCCCCCTGTCCCACCTGTCCGCCCCCGTACTAGCATTTCCTCGCACCCCGCCCCTGGAAAACAGAGCGTTATGCCCCTGCACCTAAACGCCTAGGAAAAGTTGAGAAAAAAAGCCCCAAAGACAGTCAAAGGCACTTGGAGAAATGTCTTGGGGTTTTATGGTTTCATATATTTATGTATCTCAGCTTGGGAGGGAATATTTTTGCCCTCGAAATAGACTTTCCTGTTTTGAAAGCTTCCCAAGATTTCAAAGACTCCCCCGAAGACATCTCCCAGTGTAGGTTTGGCTTCTGCGGCAAATTAAAGTCCAAGTGCGAGTCAAATTATTTCTTTACAAGTGAGTTACTGTTTTCATTGCGGCTCTTAATGTAACTAACTGTTTAGAAATATTTATTATTGTTGCTGCTGCTGCCTCCTCAGAGGTGACGTTGCCTCATTTAATCGGTCTATACTATATACAATATACGATATATATGCATATACATATATGGTACGAGTACTCGCACACGTCGTCTTTCCACTCATTTTGATGTCGACTTGATGATGATGACTGCTCCGACGGCTCTGACTGGCTCTGACTGGCTGACGATTATTAAAAATCACTCTTGGCCTGGCTAAGCGCATCTAAGCACTTGCAGATGCCCAGGGCCCGATAAAAAAAAGCATAGACCCGGCCCGGCTTTCTAGCCAAATTAATGAGCAGGAATAATAGAAGTAACCAAACCAACCAACCAGACAGACAGACAGCCAGCCAGCCAGCCAGCCAGCCAGCCAGCCACCCAAAGAAATGTCAAGGGGAAAGCTTATGAATGTTTAAGGAAATCCAATTTTAAGTAAAAGTTTTAGGTTTTTCTATAAACCCTATTCGGGTTAGCGATTAACCATCATAATAATCATTTTCCACATCTACAATATATTCGAGGGTAAAGCAGGGGTGGACTCTTATAAAGTCCGATTCCGCGGCTAATTGCAAGTGCAATGACTTCCTTTGTCATAGAACCCAAAAGACCTGGACAGTTGTCAGAGTCAGAGTTCTCAGTTGGCCAGGCCGAAAGCAAACACACATGTGTGTAGATACCGAGACAAAGATAACACGACGAAATAACCAAAGTAACAAACTAGCCCTAGAAAGGGAGCTGGGGGACTGGTCGGTTTGGGCTGGCTGCCCCTTGTCGCTTTCGCGGCTCGGTTAATGTTAATGCTAATGTTAATGTGCTCCAAACTATTCTCCGGCTATCTGCACTGAGAGGAGAGTTTGGTGGATCTAGAAACTAGAGGGAAGCCCCTAAGCCTTTGCTTCTACACAGATTGTTCTCAGTGTGTTGTCAAATGGCTGTACTGTGGGCTCTGTGCGTGCAATTGTGACCAGTGGGTTAAACCAATTTCACGCCGGTAAAGCGCCAAGAGCGTTGCAACCCGGCCGGTGTCATCTACCTTCTGCTCTCTTGTCTCTTGTCTCTTGTCCACAAAAAACAATAAAGGCAGGAGGTGTGGGGGCCAGGAATAGGAGGAAGGCTCAAATAGGAGGTGGATGAGGTGGTGGAGTTGGAGGAGTTGGCCCCGTCTAAATGTGCATGACGTACACTTTTTGGACTCGTCGGCAAATGTCGCCAACGCGGAATGAAACACTGAAAGAACGGCTTGCTCTACTTCTGATTAGTCGAAGAGGATAGACTGGTGTCACCTGTTTATTTCTTCCAGTGCAGGCAATAGACAGTTGGACTGCGACAAAAGCGAGCTGTTCCTCAACGTTCTCCGGTCTTCTTTGGGCCTTCAGTCAGTGGAGCGCGAAGGAGATTGTTATGCCTGGAGATGGGGAATGGGGAATGGGGATGGGTCCCCAAACGCAGGCCCAAACGCAGACCCAAACGTAGACCCAAACGTAGAACCAAACGCAGACCCTAACCCTAACCCCAAACCTAGCCCTTGCCCCAGACCTAGACCAAGACCTAGACCATTATCAACTGGTGGCGCTGGCCAAAGAGCCAAAAGCGGACCCGCAATTGTCAATGCGATGCGATGCGATGTGATGCGATGTGTGTGACGTGAATGGAGCTCTCATATTGGGCCATTAAATGCAGGGCGATAAGAAAGTTCAGCGGAACTGAAGCGAGCAATTTCAGGCTTAGTTTAGCGCGCTATATACGAGTATGTACCATAAGTTGGAGGAGGAGGAGGAGGAGGAGGAGGAACACCCCATGGGAGGAGGGCCGGGCGAGGTTGAGCCATAGCTCTGGAAGGAGGGACGTGTGTCCACTAGGAAAGCCATCACGATCTGGCCAAAAACACTTTGTACATGTGTCGTGGCATGTACGAATATACAAACTGATGTGTGTTTAAAAGCACTCGGCGTGCTCAGCGCCAAAACATAATTTTCCCCCCAAGCTATACATATAGATCCAGATTTCCAGATTTACAGATTTCAAGATTCAGGCAGGCCCCGAAAAACTGAAAACGGAAAACGGAAAACTGAAATCTGAAATCCCAACAACCAAACCAGATCCTGCCTAGCGAATGGCTCAAACAATTTTATTGATTAATGAACCATAATTAGAGACATTTACAATGAGCCACAATAATTCTTCATTACCAAAAGCCACACGCTCTCAGCCGTCAGTCGGTGCAGGCCACAGTGTTCATTGGCTAAGGCGAACACTTGCCCAAGGCATGGCCGGACGGCCAGTCCCGTCGAGCCACTACTGTGCGAAGGGGCTTTCGAGGACAACGCCACGCAGCTGCAGGTTACAGTTGCACAAAAGCACTGAGAGAAATCACAAAATAAACGATCCTAAGCGGTGTTCAAGGAGGTTTTATTGGTACCTTAGTTTGGTACCCCCATTTCTCCCTGTGCACTACTGCCCCGCTCTTAACCCATCTTTTGCATCTTTGAACCGATCGTGGCTCACGCGCACAACTCATTCAATTTCAGCACAGACACGACTACAAAAAACCAACCACAAGACGAAAGTCGAAGGAGTTGGGAATTGGGCACTGAGGAGTCCGAGAGGATCGCAGAGCTCCACTTCTTCAATGAATGAATTTGGCGTCTGCCCATTGCCAGTTTTTCGCATTTTGTGTTGCGTTGCCCCAGCACCCGCCTGGGACCTGGGACCTGAGACCTGGGACTTGCGACTCCACTCCCACCGCGCACGAAAGATATCGGAGGGGAAAATCGATGGAAATCGGTCTTGGAACGTGTCAATCGAACACGAAACATACTTGGACACTATATTTTTTGTATTTCTTTCGGGGGAGAGACTGGGGGGAAAAACTGTAATCACTTCCGACTACTACGAGTTCATAAGCTGCCCCTCTCCTGGAACTCTGCCAGAGTACAGAGTACATTTTCCCAGCTAAACGAGACACCGGTTCCAGTTCCCCCTTCGAAGTGGTCACCTGTGGGATCGATCGGTAATTGAAAACGATGCGATTCGTTTGATTAATCGATGAATGTAGGCGCTTTGAAACGACAAATGTGTGAGGCACTGAATTGGGCTCATAAATCACGATGAATGGGCAACAGATTATTAACCAGATTTTGATATACATTCTCTATCGAAACTAAGCTTTGTTTTGATAACACAAAGAGTATCCCCAGAAAACTTAATTTAACATCCTTGCAGTCTTTATCGGAAATCTATGTCCCGGGTTCTAGGCCTTTCTGTGTCTCCGAACTCACGCCCATTTGCCTTTCAATTATTTATTGTATATGCGATTTGGTTTTAGTGTAGGCCGGCGATCGATTAACGATAACTCAGCCGGGCAGCATCATCAGCCACTGTTGTTTCTGTTTCTGTTTCTGTTTCTGTAATTTGGTCGCCAAGATGGCCAATTCGATAAAAAAGCAAAACTGCAACTGGAGAGCCTCAAATGAGTTTTACCAGCAACCAGCCGAAAGCCAATTTACTATGCATATTTATTTGGGAAAATAAGTAATCAATGAAGGGGAATCGCTCGGAATCGAATGAAAATGGAGATGGAAATGATGGGGCAGATGGGGCAGATGGGGAAGATGAGGCAGATGAAGATGGCTACAGGAAGCCGATGGTTGAAAGCCAAAACACGACACCCAAACAAATAAATAAATAAAAGCTGATTTATGTAATTTCACAAATTGCCTTCCATTTGCAGCTGAAGAATTATTGTCTGGCTCCCACTGATCCAAATCCAAATCCAAATCCAAATCCAAATCCAAATCTGAAACCAAAACCAAAACCAAAAACTGATCGCTGACCAAAGAGCAAAGCCAAACCTGACCCAGCGAGTCATGGCCAATAGTTAAATGGCCAAGAGGTAAGCCAGAACCCGGTGGAAAAAAAAATCAAAACAAAAGCAGTCCAGTCGCAGACAGTGGCCAAAACAAAGAGCCGCTCGGTGCGAAATTTAAATTTTCACTCGAAACGCTTCTGGGGACATTGTCGCCCCAAGAGTGAGAGGGCTAGATGGCGAGGGAGTGAGATAGGTAGTGAGGAGTGAGGGAGATGGAGAGCACTTGCCATGGAGCCCAGAGACGTGGGAACTTACTTAGCTGCCCCGTCCAGTCCTCTATTCCCTGCCTTGCCCCATGCCCCATGCCACCAGCCCAGCACCAGCCCCCTTTTCCTTTGCCCCACGGGCAAATGCAACTGCAACTGCAACTGCTGCCGCTCTTGCCACTGCTGTCGATGCTGTGGCACGTTGCTGCTAGCCAGCAGCACTGAGAGAAAAGGCAAAACCATCTTCAAGATAGCCAACACAGCACATCCATCCATTTTTTGTCAGTGCCTGAGTGGCCGTGGGCTGCTAGGCTTGCCGCAGAATATCGTTGCACGAATTGCGGGGCACTGCCACACTGCCAGAGTTAAAACAATGCAGCAATGAGGGCCCGGACCGTTGCCTCATCCGCTCCTACAGCTCCTACAGCTCCTACAGCTCCTACAGCTTCTGCTGCCACATCTTTGAGGTGCTGGGCTGCTGCTGCTGCTGCTGCCCACTCCCAGAGCCATCGGAGTCTCTGCTGTTGCAAAGTCTTGGCCAAAAGTCTTGGCCACAAACCGCTCGGAGTTGTTGCAAACACAGGTTACTGGGCAGCAGCAGCAACAATGCTTTTGGTTACTCTAACTGTGCAACTGTGCAACTGCGCCTGTGTGCCTCGATGCTTCGATGCTTCGATGCCTGGGTGCCTGTGTGCCTGTGTGCCTGTGTGCCTCTCCTGGATCGATTAAATTGGTCGCTAAAGGTCGAAATTAAATCACGAAATAATTGTTACACCAAATAAGTTCTTCTGCCATGGCGCAGCTTCTTTTTGGGGGCAGCTACGAAGACTGCTGCATGCCCCATGGAAGGCCCGCTGACCGACCTCGCCAATCTATTGGCATTATGAGACAGTGATGCCCGGCCTGGCTGGACCCGAAACAATGCCCTTAACGGAGTGGCGAGTTGCTAGCTGATAGTTGCAAGTTCCAAGTTGCCAAGTTGCCAAGTTGCCAAGTTGCTAGATGCCAGTTGCCAGTTGCAAGCTGCTAGCAGTTCGCCCTGGGGCAATTACCTTGTGTCACAATAAATTGTTTCGTTTTCGGCTTTTGGATCCACCAAGCCACCACAAATCTTTCGCTTGTTTGACTCACCGTGTAATATGTAAATTGAAAATGCTAAACGCCAGACACTCGACCCGATGCAGCGCACTCACTAGATACAGATAGCCACTACAGATACAGATACAGATTCGTAGATACCGATTCGTAGATAGAGATACTCTTACAGATGCACAAATAAAATCGAACACGGAAAACAAGCTATCAAAATCCAGAGGATAGATTTCAGGCGTGCGAAATTCGATTAAATTATTCAAGTTGGGGTCCGAATCGGAGCTCGGTCACCATGGTCCGAGTTGGGGGTCACCCAACAAAACGCGTGACAATCTCCCTTGATTGATCGATCGCCGCCTGCTCTACAGTCGGACCCCATTAAGCTGCCACCCATTCTCCTGCCTTTCTCTTTGCTCTGCAAGCAACTAATTGAAAACGAAAACAGAAATCCTATTCAGCTAATATAAAGCTGAAAAGGAAAAATCAGAGACGAAAAACCCACAAACCAAGTAGCCAAGCAAGCCAAGAAATCCTGGCCAAGAAGGAGAGACAAATTGAGTTATTGTAATTGCCCAAAACGTTCGAATCCATCTTGGCAGCCTCTCTCTGTGTCTAGTTTTCCTCCAGTTAGGTGGAAAGTGTGGAAGGGGATCTTTCCAGGGCCACGACTTCTTGAGTGGCATGTGAACGAGCATCTTGCGAAATGCGACCAGGATTTTGAATGCGAATACGAATACGAATACGAATACGAGTACGAGTACGAGTACGAATGTGAATGTGGACCTGGCACTGCACTTTGGCGATGCTGATGGAGATGGAGATGGAGATGGATCAGAGACCGGAGACCGAGTTAGTGGGTGACTGATGCCCAGAATCAAGGTGCACTGCAACCGAAAGTCGCTGCTGCTGCCGCTAATGTAAGTGCAACTGCAACTGCAATTGCAATTGCAACTTGGCCCTGTTCAATGAGTGATTGTAACCGAGTCGAGCGGAGGTCAGGTGATGGACGACGACGACGACGACTGCGATCTCACATCCCCTTCCATATCCAAATCCAAATCCAAATCCATTTCCAATCCCCAAACCCCAAACCGAAAATTACACACGATCATTAAAAGATTGTATTCATGTCGAGATATTTCTCGCTTTGCTGGAATACTCTTCAACCCAAAGGGAGATCAGGGAAGTTATAGACTTTAAACTCTTTGGAAAATCAAAAATTTTCGTAAATACTGAAAAGCATTTGCTTGAAGATCCCAGAAATTACTTATACCCTTCAGTTTTCATCCAGGGTATTCCCGTCTTCGTTACTCTGATTCCCCACCTCTTTTTTGGACAGGTAAAAATTCTCACTTGTTGCTCGGTCGGTTTGGTTGCATGTCGGTGGGGCATGCGACTCGCTTAGACGACTTTGTGGGGCAGAGAGCGGGAGGTGACGCTGGCATCGACATCGCCTGTCATACGCGGCAGGCTATTCGGCTTTTCATCTTTTTGGCTTTTTGGCTTGGGCTGCAACTTCAGCTTCAACTTCTCGATGCGGCTTTAATGGAGCAGCACAAGCTATGCTGCAAGATTTGCAAGTACGGCCACATTAGCGCCACAAGGAACCACTGACAGGGAGGAGGAGTCGCCCCCAGAGAGGGGGCAGCCAAGGCAGCCAAGGGACAGGGACAGGGACAGGGACAGGGGCTGGGGCACAACATGCGATACACGTACACCACACCATGCAGCACTCCAGCCAAGAGGCAACAAGGTTGTTTGTCCGACATGATGATGAGTGTTTTAGGCGGCTGGAGTCGAGCAGTCAAAGCCGCGACACTGCGAGGAAACCGTAGAGAGACTTCAGAGGCTTCGAGGCGGGATCGATCAAAGCCTGCACCCGATTTCTCTCAGTGCCCGACACACAATCATGACTGCCCAAGATGTTGCCGAACTTTCGGCCAACTGGCTTCGGGCCTTTTGGGCTTTTGGCTTTTAGCCGGCGAGAGCATGTAAATGAGCGGCTCTGCATTTGAATCTGAATCCGAATCCGAATCTGAATCTTTAACTTGGCAACTGTCGAATGTTCGATAATGATAACGATGATGATGATGATCGTAATGATGGCACTACTTAGTACTCGTACCAGAAGAAAAAAAAAAGGAAACCGGCGACGTTATTGTGCCAAGGTAAGAGGAGATCGTTGCCAAATTGTTTTCAAACAAAAAATTCTTAAAATAGAAGGCAAGGATTTTTTGTGCCAGTCACTGCCAAAAATTGCAAGACGAGCCTCTCTCGCATCGCATCGCATCGGTTTCACAACGCCGATCGAACTGGAATATATATATATATATAGACGAATACTATATATTTGTATTCGTATTGGTTTAGTGCACGAGCTGACGACTCATCAGATTGAATCTGAATGCCCGCTTGGCGGCAAAAGGTTAAGAATCCTTTGGATTGTCAAAATATTGTATGCCACAACGTTGCACGTTTTCTTGGCTTTTTGCGGCACTCGCACCAGGCTAGACCAGGCCAGGCTAGGCTTCATAAATACCAAATAAATGTCCGGCTGAAGCAATTGACACATTTGCATTTGCATTTTCCAGATACAGATTCGGTGTATCTGTAAATGTATCTGCATCTGTAAAAGTATCTTTCGGCACTTGCAATTTGTCTGTTGCGTGTGAACTTGAGACCAGGTCCAGCTTGTTTCTTTACTATACACTTTGAGAAAAAAGCAAAGAAAACTATTCATCTTGAAGAGAATGAAAGAGTACTGGATATCTACCTTTGGAAATTCTCAAATTAAATCCAAAATCTCCCCTCTTTTCCGATAGTGCTCAACACTCTTTTGTGGGCAGATCTTTGGTCACTGCCTAGCCAAATATTTCGCACCAGCTGCAGGCTAAGAGGGGTATCTTTTGGTTCCTGTTTGAGGCGCAGCTGGAGCCACACCATCTCAGACATGGGACAAGCCCACAAAATGTTCATAATTCTTAAGTTGTCAACGGGAGCGGCTTCTGCACTCATCGGCCAAGAAAGATACAAACCAACAAAAAAAAAAGAGTTGCCAGCCAATAAAAGCAATTGTGCCATTTGCTGCCTAATGTCTGAGGTCCATGTCTTAGACTGTTGGACGCTCCTCTGTGGGTTAGTCAGTTAGTCAGTTAGTCAGTTAGTCAGTTAGTCAGTTAGTCAGTTAGTCAGTTAGTCAGTTAGCCAGTTCGTCATTTGAGTGGGATAGCCACTAAGTTCGGATGATAGCCGGCAAATAGTAAAATGCCATCCCAAGACCCAGAGAGTCATCGTCAGCATTTCCTACTGCATCACGTTTTCCTTGGCCAGCCACCAAAAAGATTTTGACTTTTGATTGCCAGCAGAAGAGCCTGGCTGGCTTGGGCCACAAAACCCAAGTAAAATCCAAGTAAAATCCAAGCAAAACCAAAACTAAAACCAAAAACCAAAAACCAAAAACTAAAACCAAAAACCAAAGCATTTTCAGTCAACCCCAAAAAGTCTGACCGAACGAAAAAGTTGGCGAAAAAAAAAGACCAAACTGGTCATAGAACGATTCCAATTTCAATTGCAATTCATGACCAGCGGTCATGCCTGAATGCTTCGCTTCGGAAAAGTTGGGAAAAGCCACGGAAAAGTCCCGGGGGAAGCCCCCTCGGAGTGTTGGCCAAAAAAGGGACAACCTGCCAGTGTAGAGTCCAGAGCCTGGTCTATTTGGTAAGCCATAAAGTTCAAGCAATTTGAACTCTCTTCCCTGTATTTCCTTTTTTCTGTTTTTTTTTGTCGTTTTTTTTTTTTGGTTTTGGTGCGGAAAATCCCAGGCGGTAGTAACAGTAACAGTAACAGGCAGCTAACTGGCGAGTCGTGAAATTCACAGCAGTCACATTATGTGTTCCAGGCCACAACCAAACCGAAAAACACAAAACGCTACCAAGAAAAGCTGGAGAATGTGGAGAGCAGAAAGTGTTAGGCCCAAAGTCCAAGATTCTGAATAAAAAACGAACAGCAGCCAACAATTTCTCAGGTGAACTTTTAAAGACAAAATATTTCGAAGCTAGATCAGTTTTTGGGCTTCAAAATAAATGAAACCCCCTCCTGAGAACCGAGAATCGAAAACAAACTTACCAGAATCGCTCTCTGTTACATTGTAATTGAAAATGCAAATTACTGACCTCCTGAATTTTTTGTTACACATGTAAGAGATCGTGTCCGAGCCAAGATAAAATGTAAATGGCCAAAACCCGAAACCTGAAACCTGAATCCCATGGAATCTCAATTAGTCGTTGGACTAAAGAAAGGTACTCTTCTACATTTCCTTCAGGGTTACATAGATTTCTGAAACCTAAATTCTTTATCATTTAATCTAATTGCCAATAAACTCACATGTCTAATGGATTTTGCACACTTTTTCCCAACAGATGCCCAAGGCGGAAAGATGTCCCCAGATCGCAAAAGAAGATCTAGAAGATCCTGTAGATCCTTCAGATCCAGCAGATCCCTTATATCCTGCTTGTGTCCTGCTTGTGTGTGTGCTGGATGAGATCAGCGGGATCACTTTGGCAAATAATATTACGTTCTCCGCCTACGCCAAGAAAAACTCGAAACTCGAAAAAAAACACACGGAACCCCAATTAAAATCAATCACATTTTCCTCGGGCAACGGACCGAGCAGATAAACCATTGAATAACCGATCATTATGATCACGATCATGATCGAGATCGGGATCGAGGTCGTCCTTGTTCTTTGTCCGTGTGTGTGTGTGTGTGTGTGTGCGTTTTTTATGAAAAAAAAAAGGACGATGTGGCTGGCGTGCGAAAATGTATGGAGCAGGACAATCGGGGGCAGAGAAAAAAAGGAAACCCTAGATCATTGTATAATATTTGTACAAAAAAACAACAAGGAATAGCGGCGAGAAATGAATAGAAACCGCTAGGTATTTTTGTGTCTCAAGTATGCGAGAGGCCTTCGTCCTGCATCCTCGTCCTGCGTCCAGGGTTCTCTGGAGATATCTGTTGTATCAGGATGTTGGTACCGCTATAAACACGATCCGAGCGTCTTAAGTTTCCTTTTTTTATTCTCTTTGTGTTTTTTGTGTAGTTGCCCGCTTTTGAGTTCCTTCAAGGACCTTGTAGGTGGATCCCACTCAGGGGCCTTGTGACCCTGGTATTTAATTTGAAATAACTGTAAACCGAAGGGGCATTGTTTGGGGTCAGAGATGGTTGGGAACTAAAAATACGGCAATAACAAAAAGACATCAAGTCCTTGGTCAGGGATGGAGCACCAAAGCGGATTTTTTAGGCTAATAAAAAGCAAAATAATCAGAGAGAAGACTCCTTCCCCCGAAAAAGAACTATATAAAGATTCTTTCCTTGTCCAAATGGCCAATCAATCAAATCGATAAAAAGAAAAACCCATCATGAACCCATCTGGTCAGATCGCGTGAACGTGGGAATTATTATAATCGACACTTTCACTCCTCTGGACGAAGGACACAGCTCACACCCAACACCTGATGAACTGATTAGAAACTACAAAAACCAGAAACTATTATAGAAGGACTGGAAAATGTAACAAAAGGACGCAGAATTGGATGGAGGATGCAGGAATCTGTTCTCTGGCTGGAACATATGTGTTACAAATTTGTAAATTGCTACGCTATGAATTATTTTTGATTTCCGGTGCTTCTCACCGAGAGACTGGCTGTCAGCTGACTGAAAACAAGTGCCAGGATATGCCAGGATGTACCAGGATGACCCGGGATAGCCTTTGCCCATACCAATCCATGCCGTGTATTAGTATCTTTGATCTATTATTCCATTTTCAGCGTGTTTACAAACACATCACACAGCGCCAGGATGCGCCCAGAAAGGACTCACGGCCAGCTACCTGAAGTCCTTTTCGGGCGCACATCTGGTACCGTTAAGGGCCGCCAGAAACTGGACACAGCAGGACATGGCAGGTCCTTTCGGCATTGCACTTGGCAGGCCTTGCGGTCACTACACTTCCTGCTAGGTCCTGCCAAAGGACATTGGCCCTAATCGTTATTTCCCAGCGAAAATTGCTTAGCTCACGGAATTTTCTTTCTTCCATTCAATCCCAAATTATTGGACGGCAAAATCAAAAACCACAGAACACAACCGATTGATCCTTTTGCGGATCTACACCGTAATTGCCCTTTTTTCAGAGGGAAATGCAATTTACAGAAATTTAAAACAAAAAAGGCTCCGAAAAGGATGAAAAAATAAAGGTCCTGGGGCAGTAACTAATGAACTAGCGGCGAGTCAAATGCTTTGGTCATTCCAAATCAATTGACTGGACAAAAGGTACGATGAATCCGGTTTAATTCTATTTTAACAGAGGATTCTTTGAGGAAGTCCTTTAATTAAATCAAGTCAAGGATTAAAGGATTTTGTAATTGTAAAGCTTGTGATTTTAAAATAGAATGTATTGCCGCCTTGGAGGGATTCTAAAATGTTTTTAAAACAAACAATAAATCATAATTTAGTTGGTCATCAGCCAGCATGAAATTTCCACAACCCCCAAAACGGAAAAAAATAGCAATGATTATGCATATTGTTTGGGAAATCGACCTCCTGCCCTCGCGATCCTTACCATTTTTTGTGCAGACTGTGGACTGTGTGACCTGTGAACCCATCTGAATACCATCTGAGTATAAAAAAAATCTCAACCACTTTGAATGGGAATGGGGTGCGAAATTGGTTTCAGATTGACAATCCGGATCCGGATCCGGATATGGGAGATATCAGGACTGAGAGAGTCAGCCGGCGGGTCAGTGGATGCGTTTTTACCCCGAAGATGCAGATAGATGCGGTGACCCTATCGGCCCGCCGGGTCACCCTTATCCGCAGCATGCAAAGGACGCATGTAAATTAATAAATTATAGTCAACTAATGAATGGAAAAAAAAGAGCAGAGATGGATCCTGTTCCGAGGGCCCATGTCAAAGGGCCTATAAAAAATTGTCTATGACCTTTTTTTCATTTTCTATTAGTTCCGGTTTATCAAGGGGGATAAACTCTTTTCGCAGCCCTTTCTTTTTGTGTGTGTTTTTTTTTGATTCAGTGGCAGGACATTGCACCACTTGGGACAAGGATGCATACATTTAAAAATTCAAAATGGAAAAAAATCAGCGTTATTCAATATTCGCGGGTACAGGAAGTGGTACGGATTTTTGCTGCATCTGCATTCTGTCGTGGGAATTGAAAAGCGTCCGAGTCCAAATAAATCAAAGTGCAGCCGAAGCAGCCGTGGCAGCAGCAGTGGCAGCAGCAGTGGCAGATACAGATACAAAATGCAGATACAGATACTGGGGTCATTAGCGAGCGGATGCAGGCCTCGCCGCGACAATGGAGAATCGGGAGAATGTCCCCAGAAATTGTGGGGGGAAAGAGGCCCAAATGGACACACATGTGTCACATGGTCTGTATCCACTGTACTCCAAAAAGTATAAATAAAATGAAATGCATGTAAGATCATCCCCATTTTGTCAAGTATCCTGTCTAGGATTTGCATCCTGGGTCAATGTTTCCAGCAATTGCATAGCTCGAGGTTTTTGCCTTTAAATTGTGTCGAAAATATTCATGCTTTCTGGACGCTGTCATGTGAGTTCCAGGGCTTACATCGATCCAAGATGGGGATCCAGATTCGGATTCAGATACAGTCGGGGTTCGTGATGCGTGAAAATGTCTGCAGTGGAAACCCGGGAAAGTGAAAAGCGAAAGGCGGCCTGCAAAGTACAGTAACACAAATTGAAGCGGACACTAAAAATAGCCACCCTCCGCGACGAACGGCTGTGGCGCATCAATATCCATGCCCGAGAGTATCTTAGTATCTTAGGGTTACAAAAGACGGGGGAGCCGGGGCATCTGGGGCTGCCGCTGCCGCTGCCGTTGCGGCAAGAACATGAGGACACAGGAGGCCTATCCCCTTGGCTGTCCCCTTCGAATGGCCGGTTGGCTAAATGAAACACATCCGAGGCGACATTAAGTAAACAGACTAGCGGCAACCATGTCAATGTCAAACGCACTCGCCGCCGCCTCTGATGCTGCCACTGCCGCTGTTGCTGCCACAGCCTCTGTTGCTGCCACAATCTCTGCCTCGGTCGACGTAGCGCACATGTGCGTGGCCATGTAACGGGAAAAAAGACCGTGTGGACACCGCCAGGAGTTGTCATTCGGATCCCCTCCCACGCAACTCGACTCCCTACTCCCCTCCGGCCATCTTCTACGAATTTCCTTTCTTCTACAGTAAAGACTCGCCACAGCGAATCTACGCAGAAGAATCTTAGATCGAAGTACTATTTGTGTGCCGATTCTGAAAATCACTTTTTGTCCCTTCCAAAGGCCATATCTTTGGCAGTTTTTATCCGATTCTTGAACAAAGTATAGATTTGGAATCTAGGATCAATTTCCTATAAATCTGCATTAAAATCCTGGCCCAAATTATTTTTTCGATTTTTTTCAAATTTTTCTGATGGATCCCCTTGAAAAATCTGAAAATCGAGAAAAATCACTTTTCGCCCCTTTCGAAGGCCATATTTTTGGCAGTTTTCATCCGATCCTTGAACAAAGTATAGATTTGGAATCTTGGATCGATTTCCTATCAATCCGCATCAAAATCCTGGCACAAAATATTTTTTGGATTTTTTTCAAATTTTTCTGATGGATCCCCTTGAAAAATCTGAAAATCGAGAAAAATTACATTTCGCGTATTTCGAAGGCCATATCTTTGGCAGTTTTCATCCGATCTTTGAACAAAGTATAGCTTTGGAATCTCTGATCAATTCCCTATAAATCTGCATCAAAATCCTGGCACAACATTTTTTTTCGATTTTTTTCAAATTTTTCTGATGGATCCCCTTGAAAAATCTGAAAATCGAGAAAAATCACTTTTCGCCCTCTTCGAAGGCCATATCTTTGGCAGTTTTCATCCGATCCTTGAACAAAGTATAGATTTGGAATCTTGAATCGATTTCCTATTAATCCTCATCAAAATCCTGGCACAAAATATTTTTTCGATTTTTTTCAAATTTTTCTGATGGATCCCCTTGAAAAATCTGAAAATCGAGAAAAATCACTTTTCGCCCTCTTCGAAGGCCATATCTTTGGCAATTTTCATCCGATCCTTGAACAAAGTATAGATTTGGAATCTTGAATCGATTTCCTATTAATCCTCATCAAAATCCTGGCACAAAATATTTTTTTCGATTTTTTTCAAATTTTTCTGATGATCCCCTTGAAAAATCTGAAAATCGAGAAAAATCACATTTCGCGTATTTCGAAGGCCATATCTTTGGCAGTTTTCATCCGATTCTTGAAAAAAGTATAGATTTGGAATCTAGGACCAATTCCCTATAAATCTGCATTAAAATCCTAGCACAAAGTATTTTTTCGATTTTTTTCAAATTTTTCTGATGGAACCCCTTGAAAAATCTGAAAATCGAGAAAAATCACATTTTGCCATTTCCGAAGGCCATATCTTTGGCAGTTTTTATCCGATTTTTAGGCAAAGTAAAGATTCTGAATCTTGAATCAATTCCCTATGGATCTGCATTAAAATCCTGGCACAAAATATTTTTTAAATTTTTTTCAAATTTTTCTGGTGGATCCCCTTGAAAAATCCAAAAATCGAGAAAAATCCCTTTTCGCCCCTTTCGATGGCCATATCTTTGGCAGTTTTCATCCGATCCTTGAACAAAGTATAGATTTGGAATCTAGGATCAATTTCCTATAAATCTGCATTAAAATCCTGGCACAACATTTTTTTTCGATTTTTTTCAAATTTTTCTGATGGATCCCCTTGAAAAATCTGAAAATCGACAAAAATCACTTTTCGCTCCTTTCGAAGGCCATATTTTTGGCAGTTTTCATCCGATTCTTGAACAAAGTATAGATTTGGAATATTTGATCGATTTGCTATCAATCCGCATCAAAATCCTGGCAATCGATTTACTCCAAAAATTTTTCTGGAAAATATAAAGTACGAAAATATTGGTACTTGCGAAGGCCATATCTTGGTCAGAATAACTCCAATACCCAAGACGGATACCCTAACCGATCTGAAGGTTGATTTTCTATTAATATGCTTCGTAATAAATATGCTTTTGTGATCCATAAGCTTCTCAAACATACGAAACCTTTGTTTCTCCTTTACAGAGGTCTCCCTGTACTGGGCGTTTCAAGCTAGACGCAGGAGTTGTCGCCTCAGTGGCATCCTCACGGTCATCCAAGCAATGTGTGGCAAGAGGAGCCGCTGGTGGCAAGGGAGCAGAGGGGCAGAGATCGATGGCCAGGGGGATGCAGGGCTCCTGGAATCCAACGGATGCGCGTGTTTATTTTAGGCCCTCCATGTGCGTATCTGTATCTGTTAAAGTATCTGCATCTTCGAATGTATTTGTATCTGTAGCTGTAGCCGTGGCTGTTGCATCTTGTAGTGCAATATATTTACTTCCCACCAGTCATAAGAATTTATCTATTTTTGTCCCAAAATGTTTGGAGGGTCCCGGGTCCCGGGTCCCAGTTTTCCCTTTTTTCTTCTATATTTTTTTCTGAATTTTTTTGTATTTTTGCTTTCAAAGTCAAGTTCAACGTCGATCGTTTCCCGTTGTAGAGTTTTTCATAAATGAAAATGCTGCGGAAAATCCTTGGACCATTTGTGATAATGAAATTGAAAATGCAAATGCTTTTTTCCGAGTAAAGTTTTTGAAATTCTTTGTACATTGTTGGAGGAATTCGGGGAGGTCTTGGATATTGAATATTATTCTGTTTGGTTGTCCCGCGAATCTAGTTCCAAAAAATGCTTACAAACCAAACAATTTGCTCTTCAAATTTCATATTTTTGTCCCACAAAGTGGTGTTGTTGAGAGAGGAGGGAGGAAACATCATCCTCATATCTAAAATAATAGAACAATGGACCAGGAATGAACCATCAAATTGTTTTATTGGCATCTGACGCATTTACTCTGGCGATAAAATCAATTTGCCGCCCGCTAAATTGTTCCTCCGCAAACAGCAGGAAAAAATAATGAAAATAAAAATAAAACTAAAACAATAATCCCAACCACCAAGTGGATGGGCCGGATCGGGCCGGACCGGACCGGACCGGCCGTGGCTATTGTGGGTCAGAAAATCGGAAAAACCAGAGAATTCGGACTCGGACAAGGGCGTGAGGTGCCAGGTTTGGCGAAACGGCGTATGCAAAATTGATGCCGCATGCAACGTTGCACGCACGATTTGCCTAATCCTCATATTCAAATGCTGATTCTGATTCTGATTCTGATTCCAACAAATTCTGAATCGCAACGCAATCCCCTTACTGAAAGCAGAAAGGCCAGCACACAGCACAGCCGGCCGCTGTCCATTGAATTTCCACCCAAAATCGAACACTTTGTTTGCGGTTGGGATTTATTTTTATTTGCAACAAAAAGTAGCAACAACCACAGTCAAGGGCACAGCGTGCTTGGTGGGGGTGAGTCGAGGCGGATGATGATATCGGACAATATTTGTTCTTGTGTTTTGCCAAATAAAAAAAAAACATACAAATGCGTTTGCTTTTGACAGGCCTTGCTGGCAGGATTTGCCAAAAAGTATAAAAAAGTTGTCTTTGCTCATCAAACGGTTGATGGATTCAAGGAAAGGAAGAGGGAAAATATCATAATTTATATAAATATATGCTTTGAAAGTTTGTCTTAAACTTACTTAAATCGTAATCCTCAAAAGCCACAAAAACTATGCCAATAAAAGTCAATAGTTTTCCCTTAAACAGAATTTTTCCCACCCAAAAAGTCAGAGTCGGAGAGCCAAGAACCATCATTATCCTGTCTCGATCGAATCGAATCGAATCGAATCGTTTTGACAAGTGCTACAAGTCAAAATTGTATTTACGACATTGAGTTCCAGATGATTTGCATACGCCCATGTCCCACAGACAATAGAACTAATTTCTGGCTGGCGATAATGTTTTGGGTTTTCACATGTGATTTCCTTTCTTGGTGGGTTTGGTTAATTAGCAGATTGCTGGTGGCGAGGCCGTGGCGAATCCTGTCGGACGGGGATTGATTGAGGGATTGATGAGGGCCAAAAAGCAGTGGGAAGGAGGAACGTGTTGCCGCTGTCGAAGGAGACGAAGACCACCCAATGCCAGGACGAAGGATCAGGGCCATTGAAACCAATACGGCAGACGTGAGATTACATAAAAACCGCAAAAAAAAAATCCACAAAACAATGTGGAAAAAAATAAAACACACGCAGACACACACACGAGGGCAAAGGAGCGCTGACCTTTCAAATGGCATTCATTGTCCTGAGCCAAATACTCGTAAAAAATGAATGGCGTATGGCAAAATATTAAATCGGAATATAGGTATATATATATGTACGAGTATATACGAGTAATCCTTGGTCCTGTTGATTTTTTCGGGTTTCTGCACGTTCAGCCAAAGCAAAAGTGAAGAAAAAAATATCCTGACAGCTCCGCGGACAATGGTCCTGGTCCAGGATCTGGTCGCCGACTTTGTCCTAATTCGGATTCCGATTCTGATTCAGCTTGAGATGCTGATGCTGATGCTGATGCTGATGCTGATTCAGATGCTGGCCACCCAGCAACAAAGGACTTCTTTTTACGGACTCGGAGAGGGGAAAGGATTCGAGTTCGATGGAGTCGCCGAGTCGAGGACGATGTGCGAAAAAGGCAGCTGTGTGGCAGCCAGAAGTTTTCGGTGCTAAAAGCAGCACTCTGGTCCATTGATCAATCAGCATTAAGGACTCCAGAGTCCACAGTCCAGATGTTTGTCCTTTAAAAAACAAACGTAGGAAAAAAAACCGTAGAACTAAAACCACAGCAAGAGGCTTCAGACTCAGCGGGAAAGCCCCATTGCCATTTCAAAATCTTTGCCAATATTAATTCCTTAATTCCAAGTATACCTTTCCATCGAACTCTTTTAAAATATTGGAATTAGAATCAGACAGAATCAGGCATCTATAAACTGTACTCCTCATTGTGTAATACTTCCTATGAGTTCTTCATTTATTGGTAACCCCCAAAAAGGAAGAATACTACTTGGCATCTGCAACTTGAAAACCCAATAAATTACCCAAAGGAGAGCGCCAGACAACTCTTTCCTCCTAATGCACGTGCACAGAATTTCGGATTGAATATAGGATCTGGATCGGGGTCCCAAGATATAGATGTACTGCCAACTGCCAACTAGCAATGTGCAATGTTCGATGAAAGACACTTGAGATGTAGGATGTGAGCTGGGAGATGCGACTGCAGGATGTTATGTTTATGATTGTCAATTGGGTCTCCGGGCAGGGCACTTCCATTCTGCCCCAAAACAGGGGTGGGTGTCGCCGGCACATGTGCCCTAGAGATGAGGTTCCTCTCCCCTAATTTCAGTTTTTTTTCTGTATTTTTTTGTTAGTAGCCGTAAACACACGCTCCAACGTCTAAACTCGAGTGAAACTCCAAACAAAAAAAAACCCCTCAGGCTCGAGCATTTTATTTATGGCATCTTGAACCGCGACAAAAGGGATCTCAGATTCCTTGTTCGTTCCTTGTTTGGAAAATAAAATGGAAGTAAAATGCACAAGGGAGTACAGTCAGGCCATCTCGTTGTCCAGTTAAGAAAAATATATATTTTTGGTAACTTAGAAACTTGATTGTGTGAAGCTTCTTATGAAAAATCACTTTGATTTCGGAAGAATAACTAAGGAAGCTCATAGGACAAGCCCTCAAGCCACAATGTCCAATTATACAAGACACCTTTAACCTTTTTGCCTCAACTCTTTAACCTTTTGACCCCAGAGCTGTGATCCTCTTTGGGTCTATTCTTCCCACTTTCAAGGCATTCTCGAGGGACTTGCTTGACCAATTGTCGACTCTTTTCCGAGTCCTTTTCGTGTGTCTGTATGTGTATGCATATTTCACATACTCGTACATGTCCTGTGGTCCTGGCACTACACACACATATGTGCTTATGTCCATAAAAACCACCCCGATGGCAGCCAATTCCAGGCTTCCAATTGGCATTTACGTTTGCGCGTGTCCAATAAGAAAGCGGGCGCCATCTGGCGGACAACGGGCGAAGCTACGGTGCCCCATAGGTGGCGTCTCGATGGTCAAAAGGTTAATTGATTTAGAAATCAATCAATACGATCGAATTGAGATCACTTAGAGTGTAAGGACAGTCATTAACGGGTAATAAAATAAGTCTTTTAACTATTTTTAATAAAACAAAAGTACGAGAGGGAGAATATAGCAAACGATCAAGCCCTAAAGGTTGGATGTACCATCTTAGTTTCACAAAAAATAAAGACTAAGAATATATTTGTTTTAAATTTAAGCACAAGCATAAGAAGCACAAAAAACTATGGATATATTAAATGATAGATGCTTAGTTATATAGAAAATCTAAGATTTATTCAAGAGCTCAATTCAGGAGCCCTGAAAAATATGCTAAGAAAGATCGTTGCTATAAAAAAGTGCAGAAAAGTGATATTTTTATAGCAACTCGAAGCGCTATAAAAAATCTAGTACAGTTGCAAACCGATCGATTTCTGGACCATTAAGGAATACCTTTAAATGTGTTTCGGGCTTAGGTTTTGGGTGCTTGCGGGTGATTTCTCGGTGGGTGGTGGTGGGGCCAGTCCGTCTTGAGTCCCTGGTAGATGTTTTTGTTGCTGTCAACCCCTAAATGTAAGTCCAAAACACATAAGCCCATATAATACACACACGCACATGTCTGTGTATCAAGTATATAGCACACAAGGACGAAACACACACAGACACAGGGACAGAAGGCAAAGGACGAGAAGGAGCCACCCTCGCTCGCCTTTTTACATATGGCCAAAAAGTTGACAAGCTCTTTGCCGGGTTGGCTCTATTTTTTATTTTCCTTCTTTTTTGCCAATGCCAATGCCCGGCTTATTTTTTCGCAAGTCCTGGGGGTGGTGGTGGTGGTGGTGGTGGTTTGGGTTGCTTGGATGGCTTTTCTCCCAGGACATTTGTCCTGCAAACTTTCGCAGGAGGAGGTGGTGGTGGTGGTGGTGGTGGTGATGGTGGTGACTGGCCAGTCAGTGGTGGGTTTGTTATTCATTTTGCAAAAATACTTGATGGTGGCGCAACCACCCGAAATTGCAGAAATCGTCGAAATCGCCAGGATATCTGGATATTCCCGGCTAACGGGATAACGGTATAAGGGCATAACGGGATACCAGGATACCCCATCCATCCTATCTTCTGCCCCCGGCCAGCCAGCAACAATGTTTGCAAAAAATAAAATAGAAAGCACAGTGAGTGGAGGACATTTTATGTGTGCACCATAAAAGCATTAGCATTATCGCTCGTTATGTCCTTCGCCGTTAACCCCGCACCTCTGCCTCTTCCTCTACCAACCTCCCACCCTCCCCTTTATCCCCTATTCAAGGCATATGCAAATGAGCTGAACCAAAAGCCATCAATATCCTGCGAGTCTGGGAGCACAAATTCAAATCCAATAATGTTAGGGAAACGGATCTGGACTAACGAGAGTGGCTGCACGATATGCATACAAGGATATGCCAGGATATCGAAGGATAAAGGATTATAAGTAGGAAAGGAATATGCTTTTCAATAATCCAAATTGTTTGCCAAATGTTAACAAAATGAAATCAATGTTTTTATAAACTCTTAAATACTTTTAAACTATAAAAAACTATAAAATATTATAATAAAGGGTTTCCTATAGTTCTTTTTCTTTATCGAGGACTTGCGGGGAATATTTCTAGTTTTTTAGGAAAGCCAAAAACTTTATAAGAGGCTTGAGTAGTTTATTTTTCTAGAAGAGCATTTCATCATCGACTTGGATTCCCCTTTTCGTCCTGATGGCCAAGCTTTTGGCCAAAGTGGGCTCACAGATTCCCTCCCCACTGGCTTCCTTTGAATTTCCTCCAAGATCTTGCCTCTCTGTCTGGCCCCGAGTCGCCGTCTCTTTCCGTGTGTCTCCATTTGGTCGAGAGACCAAAAGAAAAGACCAACTGAAATGAGGAACGTGTGCTCCCAGTTTTCAAATTCAACCAAGCGCAATGGAGCCGAAGTCTCCTTTTCAATGTGTGTGAGTGTATCGCTATCTGTGTGTGTGTGTGTGTGTGTAAGGATATATGTATTGCCATACATCACACACACACACAGATACAAGTATTTCGGCTCATACATAGATTTTATGTACTGGCAAGTTGCCAAAGCGCATTAATCTAACGACCACATCCGGGCACACACACACACACAAACACACACTCAGGCCAGGACACACACAAGTAAACTCGAAAAAGGACGAAGGACTCCTTATTCGACTGCTTATCGTGCGACTGCCAGTGTCCCTATGGCATCCCATTGCTTATGCTTATGTCCTTCCCATATTTGTCATTTGCTTTCCGCCAAGGAGCATTTGCAAATTTTCCGATTTTCCCTCGTCCTTTCTATATATGTATTTACATTTATAGGTATTGTACATGTCAATGTGTGTGTGTGTGTGTGTGTAGTATATATGTATGTGTGTGTGTGTGTCTACTTGTGTGTATACGTGTGGACTTTGAACGGTGGGCGGCTGTCCACGCCCCTTGACGCGTTGCGTTTGAGTTTGCGAGTGTTTTGCATATCAGAAATATAAATCACTTGGCATCAGACCAAAGCCAACGGGAAACCCAGCCATCCTCCGTCCAGGAAAACCGAATCCTGAGTTCTGAATCCTGAGTCCTGAGTCCTACAAAACTCCCGCCACTCCTTCCAGCTGATCTACCACAACCATTTCAGTTATCAACACAGGAAAAAATAATGTTTTTTTAAATCAAAATAAATGAAAATATTTCTTGCAACCTTCTTTTATATTTCAAGTATTTGTTAAGGATATCTCCAGTATATATATTCGTAGAAGGTACTGGTTTTTTTCAGTGCCTTTAGCCAGCATTCACTTGTTTGCCCAGCAGCCACTTGACGCCCAGGGGGAGGGCCATACACAAGGAAAAAAACAAGGATAAAAAACAAGGAGATGGCGGAGAGGAGGAGCTGGCTATCGAATGAGAATTTACCCTGAACTGCAAACTTTTTGCGAATGCTAAAAATTTACCCAGATTATTTTTGCCAGGCCACAGAATCTGCCAAGGGGAGTGTGGGGGCTGGGCTGGGGTGGCGAATACAGATATACGGCAAGTGGCAGCCCACCAGCCCCCCAGCCCCCCAGCCCGCCACCTTGGCCACCACCCCCTCGGTTCGCGCCTGTTTGAACACTTTTTGCCTCGAATGTTTCGGTTAGCAATTCGAATTCCGAAGCAGTACAGTTGAGTATGGAAAATGGAATTTTCCTCGTATGTAGAAGAGACGCCATTGTGTAGTGTACATGCGCGCACACACACACACAGACACACACATACGTGAAACACCCACACATACACATTCACATCCAGCAAGATTGATACACAAAAAGGATATGCACATGAGAGATGAGGACAGGAGAGAGAGGAACCTGAAGAGGTCATCAAATTAAGTCTCGAGTGACTATTTCAGGTAATTGGGATTATTTTTGGATCTTAAATAGAAATAAATAGAATTTCGATGTCTACCATTTTGTGTGCGAGTTTTAGGACAAAAAATGCATCGAATAAAACTGCAGGTTTTTTCCACCCCAAAAACTAAGCTGACCACACCCTCCCCTGTTATTTTCTTTCTCCTGACAGCGGACACGAGCCTAATCCCACACACACACACAGACACACACATAGACGTTGAAAGGATATATGAATTCATTGGGTAGTTCGGGTGAATGGCGTTGACCAATGTGCTGGCAGGACTCGCAGGATTTGCAGGATGCAGCCTGTAGGCTGGAGGATAACAGGATGCGCCTGTCTAGGCAGCAAGGCAATGGCGTCGCACCGACGCTTTTCGCAAAGCACAGAAAAAAAGCAGAAAAAGTTTCCTTCAAAAAGGAAATCATTGCGATTTTCCGCATTTGTGAAAATCAGGTTAGGCCAAGAGGAATTTTATTTCGATTTAAAGTCAAACCTTTAAGTTCTTTTAGAGATTTCTTTAAACTAGATAGTATCCAGTTCTAAAATAGAAACTGAATAGTAGAACTTTCTATTTGAAAAAGTCCTTAAACTAAACCTTTTCTTTTAATGTTCTTCCGATAATTTCCACTGAATAAAAAGGAGCAAAAATTATTGACCCAGTAAGGCTCTTGGCTTGAACCTAATTTCCTCATTTTCCAGTTCTTAGCGATTGCCGGGTAATTAAGTCCATCAAACGCTTAACCTTTGACCCTGAAAAGCGAGCCAAAAAAAATAAGGCGAGCCGAAGAAAAAACTTGAAAGCCAGACAAAGAATTTTCTTGTTTTTTATCCTGTTTTTTTTTTGGTTTTTTGTTTTTTGTTGCGGAAAACAAGCAGAAGAGTCAGCTGATAAATTATGCAGTGACCGGGGGAAATAGGGGGAGGTGCTCTGCAATTTCACGAGTTCATTTGCCCCCCACCCCCTTCTGCCTTTCTGGCTTTCTCTTCGTTATTTTATGTTATTTTTTCCTTATTTCTTTGTAGCAGCCACCACCCACCGCTTCATCACTTTCACTTTGTCTTGGCAGCGACAGAACGGAACTTGCCAACTTGTTGCTGCCGCATTTTTTCTCCTTAATGCCTCTCCACCCTCTTTTCTCCACCCCTTTTCTCCACCCCCTTTTCTCCACTCCCCCTTTTCTCCTTTCTCCGCCCCAAACCTCTTTTATACACTTTTCCGCCGTTTCTTATCTCATTGGGAATTATTTGCTTTAATAGCGGCGCCAACAAAAGGGCAGCAGAAAAGGGAGCAGCGCCACCCCCGCCCCAGCAGCACCTCCTTTCCTCCTTTATGGTATATAAAAAAAAACTTTTTCATTACACTTCCCACTTCCGTATTAAAGCACGAGAGAAGAGGAAAAAAAATTAAACTCTCACAAGCAACGACCTTGAAGAAGGCCAAACAAAACAGAAATAATAATCGTAATAATAATAAAAATGGCTGAAAAGAGCAAGAAAAATAAATCAGTCTGCTGCCGGTTGTCGCCCGAACCCACCCACTACGCCCACTCCCTCCCACTGACTTTGCCGCCCCCTGCTTAGCGTAATTTGCAACAACAATAACAACAACAACAACAACAAACAGTGGGAAAAAAGAGAAAGCGCGAATAAAAAAATAAAATCCAAGGCAGCTAAAAAAAAAAAACTTCCGCAGACTGGCGGACTGGTAGCCTTGTGGGGAGGCGTGGGGCGGAGGCGTGGGCCGCAACCAAAAGGGGGGCGTGGCTTGGCTCAATGTCGTCAATTAGAGACTCATTACGCTTACATTGCAGACGGCGGGCAGACTTAATTTTTTTTCTTTTTGATTCCCTTTCCTTTCTCTCGTTCTCGTTCTCGTTCTCGTCCTCGGTCTCGTCCTGCATTCTTTTATTGTTTCCTTTTTGTCCTGGCGCGCCGAGTCCTCTGCTTTCTTCTCTTTTATTTTTAGAAGAAGCTGAGCAAGGAAAAAAATTGTTTCATTCATGAAAAGAAAAACATCACGAACTTGGACAACTTTTGGTGTTTCCCCACGAGTGGGGGAGGTCCCTTTTTTCCTTTTTTCTATAGTTACGTAAGCCTCTAAATTGAGAGGATTTAAACAGAGAAGGGGAGGGGTCACCTAAAAACAGTGATTAAAAAACATACTTTCTATAAATATAATATTTAATATAAATATAAATTAAATCATACATAATGAGAGGAAATCCTTAATCCTTAATCCTCACTCCTTAATCCAAACCAAACCAATAGAAGGAGCTGAAAAATTGTGGCATTTAAAATTAAAATTCAAATTGAGGCTTCCCTTGGCAAGGACGTGTCTGACACCCCCCCCTGGACGTGTCCCTTGAATGAGACCCGCTCTGGGAAAAGTCCTGCCTTTCTTTAGACATTTTCTATTTGCATTTCGCTTTTCTTTTACACGATTTTTTTTTCGCCAACAAGTTTTTGTGTCGCATTTTTGTATATATACAAATTTTTTTCGAGTGGATGGAGGCAGTGGGGAGTGGAGAGTGGGGAGTGGGGAGTGGGGAGCATTTAAATGAAGCAACTTGTTGCCGGAGCAACAGTTTGGCCAACTTTAAGTGACCTTCAGCCGGCGAACCTGTCCCAAAAGGATCCAGCCAGGACTAGGCAGGCTCGAGGAAAAAGTCCATGAAATAAAATCGAAAAAGAAAAAGAAAAAGAAAAAAAGTTGCAGCGAAATTTATTCCAAGTACCGGGTTTTAAGGACCTCTTAAATCACGCCGGGTGACCAAAACGGGGTCGAAAAAAATGTTAAATAGTTTTCCAGTCGCGCTTTTTTTTCCTTTTCGATGGCGTGAAGAAGACCACTTGAATAATTTACATTTTTGTAAAATGCTGATTGGTGGTGGTGGTCCTGGCAGTCCTGGCAGTCCTGGCAGTCCTGGTGGTTCTAATGGCGGTGCAGCTGTCAGGATACGATCTGGCAATGCTATCGATGATCCTGCCAGGCGACAGTGTGTGAAGAAGTTTTATTTTTGAAGTATTCCTTCCTTGCCATCGCAATTCCTGATAAGCAGCCACTGAATTCATTAGCCGAAAATTGGTCATTAAAGAACCAAAAGGACATACTAAAAGGATGTGTTAGGGACGTTACTTTTAATTGGTAATCAAAAGGATTTTGTCCCAAAGTCCAAAGTTAATAAATTTTAGTCTCACAATATTTTCAGCCAACCTCACATTTATTTAGCTATGCTCCAGTTTAAAGGATGATCGAATCGCGGCAATTAGATAAGGATAAGGCCAGGATGCAGGACGTGTTCCTGATACAGGATACTCGCACGTGAATCCTTCAACGAGCACAGGGAGCATCGAGCAGGGAACGGGGAGCAGAAGTAATAATTTCTGCGTCGTTTATGCCGCGTGTGTGTCAAGTTACAAGCAGACAGGCATACGAGTACGAGTACATACCCTGCCCTCCATCTGGCTTTCCTTTTTTCGTTACTCGAAAGGATACTTTTTGTAGCCCAAAGGGGGAGGAAGAAAGGAGCTGGCAATTTGCATGGGTAATAATTTTCGGAGCTAAAGCGAACCGTTACATTTTCGACCGCCTGTCAATCGCTCTCAAAGGGAAACTTATACCTCTTTCGAATTTTAATTAAATGGTTGGGACACATCGTGCCACGTACGTCTGCATATTGCGATTTCGCCCCTCACCGGAGCCGGAGCCGGAGCCGGAGCCGGAAAATGTAAATGCGAGCCTCTCCTTTCTAATTGCGGCGCACAAACACTCCCTGGAAGAAGGGTTTTCCACTCCTTTTTTGCTTTCTAATCCTTTGGCCGATGCATCCCAGATAATTGACGGCGAGAAAAAATTTACATGCACTTTCCGATTCCGATCCCGATCTCGGATTCCGATTCCGATTCCGCATCTCAGATTTTGCATTTCCCACCCCGTTTTTTTATGTCCGGAAAGGGGTGCCTTTTTCCCTGGCCCCGTAATTTGATTACCAATCCATGCAGGTGAGAGAAGCCGCAAGGAGTTTTCCAGGATCGGCGAAGGACATGCAAAGAGCCAGCGCCTACCCGTGTGCAAATTATGCAATTTGCCAAAACAGGGGATTGGTTTCTTTCGCACGATCTTGCCGAGGGAGGCTTACCTTTTCTCAAAGGATTTTTGCATGCCAGGCAGGCTTAAGACAAGGCTTAAGAACTAATTTGATTGACAGGAAAGGGTTCAAAGAAAGGAAGCTCCCGTCTCCCGTCTCCCGTTCTTGGTTTTGCAAATTTCAATTAATTTGAAATCGATTGTCCCACATTTGGTTAAACCAAAAACTATGCCATTGCCTCGGCTGGCATGGTAATTATATTGATTACAATCCATCTGCCAAATTGCCAAATGCAATCAATTTCAAGTTGCAAACTGTTTGCCCACCCACAAAAACGCCACCCAAAAGAATCTCGATGCCTGTCAAAGGACCTCTGCCGTAATTGAAAACTGTACCATCTTCTCTCCTGGTTGGAGAAGGACAGGTAGCTGAAGAGAGAGAGAAGGGTAGAGCGCACATCACACGTCAACGAAATGTATTGACTTTTAACTTAGACAACCCACACCCACACCCGAAGCCACCCATCAGAAACCATCATCCACCCCGCAGAACCCCTAAGCTTTTTGGTCCTTCGGTGTTTTTGTTTTAGAAGCAAATTTGTGTACCATATACACCGGGGATGTGTGCAGGTTTTTGAAAGGAAAACAAAGCAGGCAGGCACGAGGAGGAGAAAAGAAAACGCCAATACTTAAGATTTAATTAAAGCAGAATACATGAGTATCGATCAGGGCAAGCTTCGATTCGAAAGTCCTTTTCGATTTCTGATCGAATTTATTGCCATCCCTAGCTAGACCCTACACCATTAGTCGAGGCAGTGAGTTTCACTTCATTTGCTCAAAGCTTGCACCATTAACATATGGAAATCGATTTGCTCAAGGAGGGGTCTCCTTCCAGGAGCAGACCCCACGAATAGCAAGGATACAAAGAGAGAGAGAGAGAGAGAGAGAGTGGCTGAGAGAGGAGGCTGTGGACTTAATTAGGAGCCAACTCTCACATATGTACTCGCACATCCTTGTCTGCCGGGTCCTCTGGTCAGAACGCCCTTTTCTGTATGCTACGAAAACTTCAGGACCAAGGTGTCCTGTAAATAATATACAAGGGGAACGTGTGTATGTGCTTGTGATTACACATGCGTTCATGTACTGACGGAATCCTTGGCGATTAATTGAATTTGCTTTTGGGGATCTAACCTCTGATGAGGTAGTTGCTTGTGGAAGATTCTTTGGACGTTAAGGACCTTCCGTTTGATGTTACATATCTTCTTTATGGATCTACATATATTTCAGGTAATACTCGTACATCATGCCCTGGTAAAGTGGAGTAGAGCACAAGTGTACCATTTGGGATATACTCGTATGTACGGTGGTTGTCCTGGCGCCTAGGACATTGCCATTAAGGCAACGCATTAAGAGGGGCTGGCATGCGGTCCAAGTGGCCAACAGCGAAGCCGGCAGAAGCTGAAGCCGAGGCGGCGACGTCGGCGCACCCTTTTAACCGAAAAAGCTGCGCAGCGTTTTTGGGGGGCAGGGTGGGTGTTTGGGTGTTTGGGTGTCTGGGTGTTCGCAAGGTAAGTGGTAGGTGGGTGATGCATGGTGGGTGGTGGGTGGTGGGGGGTAGGTCATTGAGTGGTTGTGGACCCAACAACAGAGATTCCATCCCAACGTCTATCGCTGGAGTGACAGCAATGGCAGGCACACACTCACCCCCACACACCCACTAACTCACACACACACAGTCATGTGTGCCTGCTCGCACATATGTAAAGATGGAGCCCGCGGAAGGTGGACCAGAAAGAGATGATAGACTCGGCCAGAGCGAGAGCGAGCTAGCAGCTCCCAGCTTCGTTTTTAAGGGAAGCAAAATGTATTGCTCATCGAAGGCTATCGAATGTGGTCGTCGTTTTTCTCACTCGCGTCGTGGCGTGGCATCAGTGGCGGCCTCAGCCTCAGCCTCTGCCTCGGTCTCGGGCTCGGGCTCTGTCTCTGGCGCAGCCTCTGCCGCGGCTGGGAACGCTGCCTGGGTGGGAACAATGGCTGGACGAACATGTTGCATGGCATGTGTGTCGATGTGCCAGTGTGTGTGTGTGTCCACCCGTGTGTGCTTTCTCCCACATGCGCAGGCTGCGTTGTTGTTGTTGTCTGTCGACCACCCACCACCCACCACCCACCAACACCCCTTGCAAGCCAATGCTTTCACACCCTTTCTTTCGGCCAGTCGCTTCGTGTTTTATTACTCACGAAGATGGCGGCTCACACGCACACACACACACAGTCTCACATGCAAGCATTGAATATTGGTAGCCGAAAGTCTGTCTGTGTGTGTGTGTGTGTGTGTGAGTTACCACTACATATACAGTCGGACTTCCATAATCAGGACTCTAAACGGAAATACTATTCCATCTTTTCAATCAATGTACTTAGACATCCTTTTTAGGCGTTTTTCAAAATATTTATTAAGACCCGAATCTTGTATTATCCTCAATCAGGACGAAAACTATACAAGTTCGACTGTACAATGTACATGCATATGCATATGTATTTGCCAGGACTCATTGTACCATAAACACACACACCAAGTTGTGCTTTCTGCTTTTCATGCTCGCTTTTTGCAAATTTCCAACTTTCGCTTGCTCCATCTTCAGGGCTTCAGCTTCTACAGCTCTACAGCTCTACAGCTCTACAGCTCTTCAGCTCTTCAGCTCTTCAGCTCTCCAGCTCCATCTCGCTCGCCATCGTATCTTTAATTGAAGGACTTTTGCGCAGCTCACACACACACACTCACACGGCTCCAACTCACAAACACACACAGGCAGAGACAGAGGGAAACCCACACATGGGACTACTCCATCCTTTTTAGCCCCGTCTCTCTCGCTTTGCCATTCGCCAGCTCTTTCTGTCCATGGCAGTGGCTATATGTGAAGAATGAAGCAAATGAATATCTCATGCTTATAATGGTCGCCCAGGCGACAACGTTCCAGTGGGTGGCGGGTTGGCAGGTGGCTGGTGGCTGGTGGGGTTGCAAGTAGCCCTTTGAGCCGCCCACAAGACCAAACATACGAACACACGGGCACTCGACACCCCCCCACAGCCCCAAATGGCATGGCAAACCCCTAAGCACTCGCAGAAATAATAAATAAATAAAAACAAGGACGATATATCCTTGATTCCATCAAAGCTTTTCCGTGTAGCATACATTTCAGGGACTTTGAATACAAACTCTAAAACGAATGACAGACTTTTTCGCAGTGTAAGCCGCCCACCACCCACTCCTCTTGATTGTCTTGTTCCTTCTATGTATGTCCTGCGGGTGAGCCAGCTGCTCTGAGTGTGTGTGTGTGTGTGGCAGGGCTTATGTGTGCGTGAGCTGGAAAATGGATGTGAATGTGAATGTGAATGTGGCGATGGCAATGGCGATGGCGATGGCGATGGCGATGGAGCTGGAGATGGAGATGGAGAGCACTTTGAAGCATATGCACATTTCGTGCTATCGGCAGCGGCCAACAAAACGCGAGAGCAAGACACAAATGTTGGCCAACGAGGGCGCGGGCAGAAGGGCTTGCCCCAAGGGGGGCTGGGGATTGGCAAGGGGTGGACCAAGACCAAGCTGGGCAAAACTGAAGCTTATGTAAGCCAATACATACACAATGCGCGATACTTATGTGAGCACTTTCCTCTACATGTGTGATGTCTATGGTATGTGTAGGGGCGACTCATTTGCTGCAAGTTTAAATATATATATAAATATATATACAAAAATATATATATAAATCGAGAGAGATATATGGACCCACATGTGGAATACTTTTCCTAGTCGATTTAAGATAATAGCTAAGCTGCCAAAGATAACTCTATTCTAATTAAACATTTCTTAGTTTCTTATTGAAATCATTTAAAATTCTTTATTACAAGGTTAATCTTCAAAACAGTTAAGAATTCTATTAAATATATAAAACAGAACAGCTCACAAGATTTTGGCTCCTTTTTTGGATCTAAAGAATCCTCAGAGGGTTTCAGCTTCAAAAGCCCTAAAAGAGGTAAACCTTTTTCCACCATCTAATAAAACTCTAGAGTCCTTTTTGTGTTCAATACAAAAAGAAACTCATCCCGGCTACTTTGTGGCTTATTAAACATCTCCAGCCGCGATAAATTAGACAAAAATCGTGTCTTATCGCCATCGCAGCCAAGTCAAGGGCCAAGTCACACCTCCCGAAATTTGTGAACAAAAATAAAGAAAGCCTCAAAACGTTGGGTGATCTGCCAAACCCAAAAAAAAATACAGATGCAGGACCCAGATGCAAAACCAAATGGAAAATTGGATTGCAAGGGGTTGGGAGTGGGCTAGGGGTTATATATATATGTAGTATAACAAATAAATATATACTCCTTCCTATATATAAATATACCTTTGATAAATCACAGTTATGCAAAGTAGGTAGACGACAACCGGATGTGCAATTTGAATGCCAAATCCGAGTGAAGCGAGTGAACTGTAATTTGAATATTCAAATTTGGGATTTGCTTTCGATTTGCCTAAAAGAAATAATAATACATGTTCGTATGTCGGATGTCGAACAGAAATCAATTATTTGCCAAAATGATGGAAATTAGGATGCAGGCGAATGGAATGCATCTGCAAAAAAGGGGGAACAGGGAAAAGGTTAGGGTTAGGAAGGACTTGTGCTGATCCCGAATCGTGTATTGTGTGCAATGTTGCAAAAGGATAACAACAGCAACAGGACCGATTGCGAATTTGCATATTTATTGATTTGAATTTGGACAGGGGAGAGGGGAGAGGGATAGTAGAAAACTGAACGCTGCCAGGATTTAATGACAAGGCGTTTTTGCTGTCACAAACTTCCTGGCAGAGAAATTTAAATTATAATGCCCTTCACCGATCTCCTTCCGGCGACTCTCCACATCATCATCATCGTCATCATTATAATCTTTTATTCTTACTCTTTATATTTTTTCCAGGGTGGAAACTAAAAAAATAAAAAATATATAATATACAATATATATATGGAGTGCAGAGTGCAGAGTGCAGAGTGTAGAGGGGGAAACTGTTCTGTAATCCCAAAAGAAAAGCGAAATGAAAACAACAAACCAAAAAATGCAAATTTGCATAAGTTTTTTTTCCAGGTCCTCCTTTCTGGCTGCTCTATTGATATTGAAAAACGCGAATTCGCATAACAGATGTCCTGTTTAAGGATGTGCGTGCCTAGCTGGGAGGGAGCACATTTTTCGATCTCGAAAACAGTTGCCAGTCGATCGCAAAGGTTGACACATCGTCGGGAGGGAGCATTAGTTATGGTAAGAAATCCTAAGAAGAAATCCTTTCAATTAAATTATTGTAGTACTTCTGCTAGTAAAAAGTAGTCTAGAGAGTCTCAAAGTCTTGAAGAACAAGTCAAGGTAACGAGTCAAGGCAGAAAGAGGGAAAAGGCATATCCTTTTTAAGGAGTTGGGCGGAGAGAGGTAAATCAAGGCAGAAATCAAGGACAGTGGGAACAACGGAGACACGAATTTGAATTAATGAAATGTGTGTGACGGCGAAAGGAAGCCAAAGGCAGCGCTTGATTGACACGTTGACAGTCGCAGGGCAGGACGAAGGACCAGGGACATAGGACGCAGGACACACAGGCGGCGGACAGGACCCCGCCGAACACAGGACATTATAGAACTGGTACGGGAAAAAGCACAGCCGGTTGCCAATCCGGATCCCGTTGCGTCAGCGATCCTGCGATCCTGCAACGCGATTGTAGTCCTTTGCCAACTCTCTCGATTTTTGTTTTTCGAAATCCTCACTCCCCTGCTGTGGAATTGTTTTAATATTAAGCTTAAAATTTGAACTTCCAGCAGGGATTCAATCAGTTTACATATTAAAATAGCTTTTGTTTGTGGTTTTTGGAATGACTGAAGGCTTGTCTTCAAGGAAATAAATTCCAAAGTCAACAATACATTAAATCTTTTTGGTAACCCCGAAATGATCAGTTGAAGTTTAAGATAATCCCAGCCCTTGCCCGTCGTTGTTTTAATAAATTAAATTCCGGAAAATCCACAGGAAGTCTGTCTGTGCATTTTTGCGTCTCTCTCCTTCTAGGACATTGGCGGGTTGCATAGAAAAGGACATTGGAGGGGACCTTTTGCAGCGGCAACCATTCATTCTATCACTTCCTGGCTGCAGCAGCGCATGCCGACACGGACTTAATTTCGTTTAGCAACTCGCAAAGAGCCTCCGATTTCACAGAAAGAAAAAATATTAATTTATCAAGATTATAAGATTTTAAAAACCAAAAACAAGAGGAGCCTCTGTTCTACCATGAGGTAGAAATCTTTGTAAGATACTTTGATAAATTATATTTGATAAACCAAAACTATTAAGTTTCTGCCTGTGCAGTCTACCGTCCATTGGCAAT
The DNA here is from genome assembly GCA_035047325.1 of Drosophila vallismaia. Lineage (NCBI taxonomy): Eukaryota > Metazoa > Arthropoda > Insecta > Diptera > Drosophilidae > Drosophila > Drosophila vallismaia. The sequence continues at coordinate 2,922,592 of JAWNPU010000025.1, read as the reverse complement.
GGCATAAAATAAATGTAATAAAAGATAAATACAAATGCCTCAACCCATCCGCCAACAGGCCAACAGGCAAAGCATTTTCCATGATTTTGCCGATTTCCCAACAATTTTCCACCAACAAGTCAACAAGTGCCGCTGCGGCGCTGCGGCGCTGCGGGAAAACCAATAATCCAATCGCAAAAGGCAGTCACAAGCCAGGGCCAAGCCCCCTGTCAGGACCCAATGACCGAACGAACACGTGCCCCAGAACTACAAGGGAAAAAAAGGTCCTTTGCCCAAGTGCCAAGTGCCAAGTGGCGAAGGTCACTGCCCAGTCGATTTCTGGGTTAATTTCATGAAAAATGAAAAATTAATTGAGAAATAATGTTGACAGGCGCTGACCACCACGGGAGTAAAACAGGAAAAGGAACTGGTCCCTTGGTCTTTAGGATTTTACCTTGCCAGCGAACAGCGAATGCCCCCTGCCTGCAGTGTCAATGGGCTGTCTAATCCCGGAATTGCACTCCTGGCGCTAGAGTCTTGAGCACGTGGCCGACTGGCCAATGGTCAAAAGTTAAGTCGACATCGTCGTCAAGTCACGGTCGCCATGTTTCCCAGTATTTCCAGTATGTGCGGAATCTGCGCCTGTATGTGTAGAGGCAGAGGTCAGCCATTATCATTATCACGCTTATAAGCCCGACGGCGAGCCCACCGACCCACCAACCGACCAACCGACTGACCACCACCCTATTTTCCCAACACATTTTTTCCACCCCAATTGCCGAGCAATTGGTATGCAAATTGAAGTAAACTTCCTCCACGATCCTCGTGCGTTTAATTGTATTTTGTTGGCCATACCGGTTCCGGTTCCTGGGTCCGAGTCCGGGACCGGCTAACCTTTGCTTTGCCTTTCCTTTGCTTTGCTCTACTTTGCTCGCTCTGCCTTGGGGTGAACCCCAAGGGAGGAGGGTTGGTCACCGGGTTCAAGGGGCGAACGGGGTGCCTGGCCAGTGGTCAACTTGATTAGTGACCAGGCCCCGAGGTCGTCTGGCAAATCGGATGGACAACCCCTGAAATAAAATAATGAAGCGTGCTGCAGAGCGGACGGGGAGTGATCTCTTTGGTAAAAACATTGCATTTTTCACATTAAACAGAACATAAATCATGGATTTAATGGGGCAACACACGCAGCACACACACAACATCCCTGCCAAACAAATTGTCTACTGTCTACGATAGGGAAAAAGGACCATGAAGGTCCCAAGTGGGCTGGACACACGATCACAACATGGTTGCCATAATGTGCTGAAAATATTTGACTTACCGCTTACATATCCTTGTGCGTGAATTATGATTATTGAATTGTTGGCTCCTTCTTCTTTTTTTTAGAGGGTGGTGGCTTTGATGTCCTTAAATATGTTTTGCCCCTCGTGGTCATCGTATATCATCGGATTAAACTCGAAGCTGGAAGGAATTATAAAATACTGGCTAGGTCAAGTGGCTGGAGAGTGATTGAAGATTTGATGATAGAATTAGGGATTTTTCAGTCCCAAAACTAGACTGTTACAGTCTTTTCACCCACAACCCTCAGCCAACAGCCAACAGCCAACAAATGCTGTTGACATTTGAACTAAAGCCGTTTTCTTATAATATGGCAAATAATAATCCCTAGCCAGATGCTTAAAGAAAATATTAAAAAGTAGAAGAAACAAGGAAACTATGCCACTGACAGAGCTTATACATACGTACTTTCCGCCTCAGCTGCTTGAACTGCTTGCGGCGGCCCCTTTCTACCGCCTCTTGCCTCTTGCCTCTTGCCTCTTGCCTCTTGCCACCTACCACCCACCGCCCACTGCCTCCTCCATCCTTGGCCACCCAATTCCCTAACCAAGGCATGAGCTCTTTTTATTTACCAAAAGCAAATGGCAAACAAGGAAAGCTGAGGCGAAACGAGAAGGAACACACACAAAATGTAATCCCAACGAAAAGTAAATTGTATTTCAGAGCAGACTTGTTGATGTACGTATGCAAGTACTTCCCTAACTGAATGGGGTATATTACTAAGCTTTATAGATTACTTTAACTAATAAATGGAATTATTATTGTATTTCGAAAAGAAACAGTTCCAGAGTTGGAGAATCAAGTTAAACAGCATCATAAACCCTTTACCAACACTGAAATCACAGATGGATCCAGTTGAGAATTAGAACGACATAATGTTTGATTTCTCTTCATCGTTTAAACTTAATTTAGGGTTTGGAGTATGAAGTATCACCCGAAGTATTTAAGGGCATTCCATGTTTGCTTTTAGCTCTCCTCGAAGAATTCTCCAAGTCTAGGACTTCGCCGTTCAGCCAAAGCCACTGAAAATCTGCTGTGACTGTGGCTGTGGCTGTGGCTGAGACTGTGACTGTTACGTTAGGATTGGGATTGGGATTGGGAGAAGGGAAAGGATGTACCTTAAAACTAAGTCCTCATCACGGATATGAGCAAGACAATGACAAGGAACGAGTGAATTAGATGGGAATTATTTTCAAGCGACAAATACGGCTGAAGCAAGTGCTCTTCTAATGCCTTTCAAGTGAAGATTTAACGGGGCAATAACCCGCCAGTCGCAATCCTTTGATCGAGACTCGACTCGCAGCTAAAAAAGCGACCCAAGCTGATTACTTGCAGGGGAAATTAACTGGAATATCAGGAGAACTTTAAGGAGAGACCAAAGTTCAACCCCCCAGACCCCAGACCCCAAATCCCAGACCCCATCATCAGGACTAATGGAACAGTTTTTCAGGCATCCTGCGACTCCTGTGTGTGTCCGACAGTTTCTCCCCCTTGCTATTTCGCCCCCTTTCCCTTTGATATTTCCCATTTTCCACGCAGCTTCTTCCTTTCCGTTCAGTTGATGTTTTCACGAGCTCACAAAGTCGATAAATATGTATACACATGTACTCGTACACACCCACGCCATCCACCTACCCACATGCTCGTATATGTGTGTGTATTTTGTGGGTGTGCGGGTGGACGCTGAGTTGAGTTGCTTGATTTGCCACTCGTCCTTCTCGTCCTGCCGTCCTGCCGCCTCATTGCCCACTTCTCCCAGGGCTTTTCCGCTTTTCCTGCTACAGCTGCACATGTCAGACTCGAACTTTTAGCAAAAGACTGTTTCGTCTGCATCCGCAGCGACTCCCTACATATTCCATTTTCCCATTTTCGTCCTCGCTGAGTCACTACTATCCAGAGTCCTGAGTCCTGTCCTGTCGCCGATTGCTCCGCTTCCAATAACAAAGTGTTCGCTCGCTTCCTTTCTGTCCCCGTTTCGATTCGAAAAGTTACTCTTTTGCTCATCGAAAGAAAAAGGATACACAACGTAACCAATATCAAGCCAGGATACAACCAGACTTTGATTTACAATAACTTTATCAATATATTTTTATCCATAAATCATTTATAATCAAAGTCATAATACGAGTTAAAGGTTCGACAGCTTCAAAAAATATTCATTTTCTTTTGAAATGAATATTTAAAAATTGTGAAAACCCAAGAGTTAGCTTCGAATCGGTATCTAATTCCATTTTATTATAGTTTTACCCAAAAACCTCCACACACGGGTAGGGGGAATCAAAAAGAGGGCGGAAAGTGGGTGGCTCGGGGTTTTTCGAAAAGGATTTTAGATCCTATTTTGCTGTGGAGGACATAAGGACGTCAGTCGGTTGTGCCACCGCACAAATTTCGAAACTTTTACCAGAAACACACACATGCGCCGCACACACGTGTGTGTGTCTTTGTGATTTGAATTAAACTTTCCGACACACACACACACGCACACAAACACACAGTCACCAACACAGACTTGTGCTGTGCACACACGTATGGAGAATTTTACTGCAGACAACAAAAGGTCCAATGGAGAAGAGGGAAAAAGGACCAGAAAAAGGACCAGAAAAAGGACCAGCAAAAGGACCTGAAGTGGGTGGCACAACCAGAAAGGACACAGCGACTTTGGATGGACGGCGGAATGGAAAGGAACTTTCTAGCAGTTCCTATATATGTACTTGTATGTGTTTATATATATATATGTGTATTCCCCTATATATACACAGGCTCGTGTGTGAGTGTGCGGTTCTTGGTTTGAGGCTACATTTTCCACTTATGTCCCAACTCTTTATTCCTTTTTTTTTTGCGGGTTTCTACTTTTTGGGAACTTTTGCCTCAAAGCTTTGTTGTCTTCATACATGTACCATACATGTGTATATGTGAACGGGATGTATATATGTGTGTGAGTATCCTTGCAGAAAAGAGTCCTGTGACAGCTTGTGGTCTGCCAGAGACATACGAAAGGGCAGGGGTTAAAGGTAGAAACTTTGTCGTGGAGCAAAGGAAATACCAAAAACCAAAATAATTCTAACCACCCAGAAATCAATAATACAAAACGCACCTGTTTCCTTTCGGCCGGCCCTAACCCCAAGTTGGTCATTTTGGCCATAACTGTACTTTAAGGCAGCTTTTCGAAAGGGTAAATGAGGGTGGGGGAGCGCTTTCTCAGACACATAAACAATGGCAGGACCTTCAGGAAAATCACAGGACTATTTTTGTTTAAAGGTGAACTCATATTTTACTCTTTCAATCCCGCAGCGTCGCAGCAAGGACATCGACGGTGGTAGGGCTAAGGAGATAAGTAATAAATATTTCAAGTCACCCAAAGGACACAAAGTCCTAGAGTCCTTGCCGCTTCAGACACCGCCCTTCGCTCTCTCCTCTCGCCTTCAGTGGAAATTCTGATAAACAAAGTTCGGCGTGTCCAAGTTTTTTGTGTGAGGCGCGACCACGAAAAGCGGTAACAATAAATACACTGCCCTGTCATCCTTTTGCTCACCACCCACTACCACCCACTACCACCCACTACCACCCACTACCTCCCACTCCCCATCGATACCACCCCTTTCTTCGTCCTTTCCTCACTGCTGAGGACCTTTCAGTTTTTCAGTCTTTTGGTCATGTCCTGCGCATGGACACCAGACGTTCGCCTCGGACTTGGACCAAAAATAGCTAAAGATTGTGGAGTACACTGTAAGAAAGTTTATAGGCGAAAGATATTGAAGAACTTTTTTCCCAATAAAGCTTCAAATAAAATTAATACAAGACCTTGAACTTGTTGTACTTGTTTTTTTGGAAATAATTTGAATGATATCCTTAAACATATCCTTTAAAACATTCCTGTTTATAAAACCTTAAAGTGTACGTTTTTTTTATTAATTTAAAATTGATTTTTCAAGTGTGTCGCGTAGTTGAGGGAGAATCGTCTGCCAGGAACCCCAACTTGAGCCTCAAATTCGCCCTTGAATCATTTCAATTTGAAGTAAATTGACATTACATTGCCGTGGGTGGTTGCCTGCCCCGCCACCAAGGACCCCAGGACAAGAGGGGCGTAACTGTGGGTGGGTGTGGAAGAGGAGGTGGAGAGAGGAAAACTCAATAACTATCAACGTCGGAAGGATCGAGGGGTATAAAAGCGAATCGAAGGCGATGACTCTGTTTCTTGGCCACGGGGCAGCCACGCGTTGACTGACAGAATTTCCTCTCCACATCGCATCGCCGTCTCCATACCTCCATACCCAACCTCCTTCTGGTCGTCTGGGATCTGGGATCTGGGAATTGGAATTGGTCAGAACAGGATGGCGGGGGTGATACTATTCCGCCTTTTTGGTGGTGGCCAGACGGCAAACACAGACCAGGGCATTATTTTCATTCAACTCCAAGAGTCCAGACATCCCCCGTGTTCCCAACAACCGCCCCTTACCCCTGTACATCCCCTTGGCAGAATCCAAAATGGCCGCCCTGGCTAGACCTTTGTCCAGCAGAAATGTGTGTGTGTGTGTGGTGGGTGGTGTAATGTAACGGTAAACTTTCCATCAACCAAAGCCGGACAAACGCCGCGCCGTTTCCGAGTTCAACCGAAATTTCGATCAATATATTGCCGCAAGGTTAATATTCAGTTGATAATTAGAAAATCTATTTTGGAGGCTTATTTGTTTGATGCTTGGGCTTAGAATTCATTCAAGACTACCCAGAGACTACCAGAGACTACCAGGACTCTGGGAAATAATTAAAATAAACACAAAACGCTAAAAATACACACATATGCCACAAAAAGTAATCCTTGAATCAGCATTTAGAACCAAAAATTCATCAAGCTGACTGCCATAGACGACTTAATTAATTAGTGGACCCCTATAAGGAAGCTTTGTTCGGTTACTTCTCCGAGTAGGAGTAGGAGTAGGAGTAATCCCATTGGATTAACAAAGTGGATACAGTAATACGAAATCTGTGTTCCGGGATAACCAAACAAATACTATATATGCAGGGAGTTGTGTTGCAACACAGCAGCAATCTTTGGTTTCTTGATTAAAAAAGTAATTAGAAAACTAAATGAAAGTTTTACGCAAGAAACGTACTCGTTAGAGGCATTCGAAGCGTTCGAGGCGTTAGAGGAGGGCTTGGGCGAGGGCAAACAAAGTTTTTCGGGTAAAATGGGTAAATAATGTAAACTGAAATGACTGTACATGCGAGTAGTCGAGTAGTTATTCACACTCACAACCGCACACTCACCCCACACACCCACACGCATGTCTTTGTCCTGAATCCTGGAATTTTCGTGATGGCTCCCAAAACGAGGGTCTCTTCCTTCAACTCGCACTTACTTTTCGTGCGAACGCTTCGCGTTTCTCGTTTCATCGGTGAGGAATGTGTCCTGTAGGGTTCACTACATAACCAAATGAACACCCACACCCCCAGCCTGTGTGTGTGTGTGAGTGTGTGTCTATATGTGTGTGTATGTACAATGGCGAAAGGGGTTTCTGGTCACATATGAGAGAGTGCTGGGTGGTGGGTGGTCGGTGGTAGATGTAGAGTGGTGGGTGGTGGGTAAAGGGTGGATATGTGACACATACGTTGGCGCAATAAATGTTTTCGAATGTCATTTGCTGCAAAGATGGCGACCATTAATATGGAACGAAAGGATTTGTTTTAATTTTGTTGCCCGTAGCAAAGTTGCAAATATGTGCGGGGTTCTTCAACAATACTAGTTACCTCTCACTCCTCACTCCTTCTTTGCAAAGTTACAAACTCTCAACCCAAGAAGGAGCCGAAGCATCAGCGTCCACAATTCATTTACACCCAAAAATATATATATATGGGTGTAGGGAAATCGTATATAGCTACACGATATATATGGAGGAGTGATTCATGTGAAGCTTACATATGTAAGTAGGTGGAGTCGCTTTAGATTGAGTAATTAAATGGCAAAAATGTTGAATTGCATTCAAGTTTCCCCTGCCAGGACACCTTCTCGGGCTTGTAATTCAAATCAAACTTAGAATACTTGATAATTTATTATATTTTGATTATTTTTTAGATGGAACTAACAAATCAATCCTCCTAAATGTTAGCCTAGACCGATGACCAATTAGGAAAAGAACTGATTCCTCTTAGTGAAAGTTTTCGGGGATGATTTCGTATCTTGCAATGGCCCGAACTTCTTTCAAGGATGTGCGGCTATTTGGACGTTGCCCCGGCAACTCCCCCCCATCACAAAAATCCTGCCCCCGCCTCTGGCAAAATGTAAAAAAATAGAATAGATGGTGCGTGCCTGTTGTCCCATAACGGATATTTGCGTTGTCATATCAAAGTCCCATATGGCCCGTAAACGGCATCGCAAAGTGTCATCAAAGCCTAGAGGCACACTCACACACACACACTACCAGACTATATACACACACAAGCACATACACTATATACATATATAGAAACGGACACATAAAGGCAAGAGGAATAAACGAGATGTGATAATAAAATACAAAACCAATAAAGGAAAGAGCTCTTTACACTTCACTTGCTCACCAAGAGTCGTCGTTCGGGCACATCAAGCCACCTCCACTTCCAGCCCCACCTTCCACCAAAGACCATATAAAAACCCCCCTTTTTGTGTTTGCCTACGCCCCCCAACCCCAACTGGGTGCAAAGACTTCCGCCTAATGTCAAAAAACGAGAAGGCCTACGGTTATTTCAATGAATTCGCATGGCCAGAAGCCCAAGGAGACGGTTCAATCCCCCAATCCCTTTTTTTCAGTCAACGGTGCGTTACTTTCTCGGATCTCGGGGGGATGGAAGTGGAGGGTGGGGGCTACTGGTTACTGGATCATCATTTTTTATTTTCCGCCTGAGACCTCCGGCAGGCGAATGTGGAAAAGTACCAAACTCGACCACACTTGGCAGCTACCAAAAAAGCAGAAAAGTATCTACTATACGCCGATAAAACGATGGAGGTGGAAATGGTAGGGTTTACCTATATAATACCGATTAGAAAAGAGAGTTATTTATATAAAAAAACAAACAATTAAAAAATGTCCTTAAAGAAATTTACCCAAAGCAACCAAATCTTTGAATAAAAACATCTCCTGACAGCTAAAATTTTACCCACAACTGTAGGCAGCTTTATGGTACAGTAAACACACATACAGTAAACATACATATAGGTGTTTTGTGCCACTTTTATTTTCGCTATCAGCCATTTAACACTCACAGACATACACCCACCCACACACACCGCCGGATACTGTGCACATTCATATACGAGTACGAGTATGGCACCTCTTTCCCCCTTGAGGTCCCTGCAGGTCCTTGATCCTGCGTCCTTTCGTCCGCTCGCCCAGCTGTCAACTGTCAAGTTTAGTGATGCCTGCCAAAAGCTGTCAAGGATATACAGAATATATACAAATAAAGCACCTACAAGAGCACCTACACTTTGGCTCGTCTGTGGGTCTGTGGGTCTGTGGGATGGGAAACCATAACTTGGAACTGAATTGAAAATTGAAAATCAATGGCTAAAAAATAATTGTGTTTTATTTTTTTTGGGTAAAAGTCCACTTGAGGAAATTTTATACGTTTTTTACTGAAAAAAGAAATACAAGTATATACCCAAAAGTTTTTAAGTAATTTCAATAATTTCTTGGGCGATTACCTTGTTACCATTTCGGAGAATTTGCGAAATTTCAAACCCCTCTTAGAATCCTTCCCCTCCCATTAGTCCTTTTTTGGGGTAAGGCGGTTGTCAGTTGCCCCTTGACCCCCGTCGCCCCTGGAAAGTTTCCCTGAAAGGGTGTTTACCTTTAACGCGTGGTATACACGATGATATGGTGTCTCAGTGGCTCACTGGCTCAGTGGTTGAGTGGGTGGGTTGGCTTTTGCAAGGCCCTGGCTCTGGCTCTGGCTCTTGTTGTTGCCTGGGCAGCTTGTCGGTAAATTTTTGAATATATTATATATGCAAAGTATTCGTGAATTGGTTTTTTCGCTTATCCAACTGCCAATTTTCTATATAGAATGTGTGTGTGGGTGCGTTTGAGCCGCCTGTCGGAGTTATCTTGTGGCAATTTCGCAAAGAGGGCGAAAGGCCCATTTCTGCACACCCCCACCCAGTCACCCCACTCAACCACCCAACCACCCAACCATCTTCATCCCCCTCAGATTTTCCTTTTTCCTGACGTCAATATCGTTTCGCTTTCGCAATGTCCTTGTTGTTTGTGTTGTTATTGTTACGCTTAGGTGGAAAATGTTAGAAGGGGGACGGAACACGGAACACGGGAGCCCCGGAGCCCCGGAGCACGGGAGGTGGTTGGGGGTTAAATCCCAACCCAAAAAATATGGCAAGGACTTGGTGCGGAAGCCAAAGATAACATTTTTGCACAATTCTCTGGTGTCATTTCCATGCACATGCCAATTGATGTGTTTTTACTTTCACCGTTTACTTTCTTTTTGGTTTTTTTGTTTTTGTTTTGCACACCCTCTACCCCCTTTTATTTTCACCCTTGGCAACAGGGCCAGAAGCATCGGCTTAAGATATAACCAGTAAGTATTTATGGAATAACGAATGCCCTGCAGGACAGCTTAGATTGCCACCAGGTGGCAAAGTATTTTCGGAACTTCAAGGGGAACTCATATATATATATCCTTTTATATATATCTTTTGATTATAATCCAATAAATATATATCTAATTATTACGATTAGGATTTATTTTTTCATAACTCCTATTGGTTTGGTTTTAAATATTGACTTTTGAAAAAAAATCATTGAAAGTTTTACCTTGTCAGCGAGCAGATGCTGGACCTAGAACACAATAATCACCTTCTGGCATTTCCATTATCCTGGATGAGTCCTGGAAACACGCGAAAGCACAATCGCAATTACAATTACAATCCGAAACGCATTTCTGCGTCCATTGCGGATTACTTTCCTTCGATAAGAGGGGAGAAAATGGCGAGTGCTGTCAATCGATAACTCGATAACCCGTAGCTGATGGCCTAAGCAGAGCACAAGGACCCAAGCGGTGTCTCCCACAAAGGGAGACCACCCACCTGCCAGGCAAATGAAAACTCAATTGATTTATGATACATTCTTGCCACTCGCTTCTGTTTTTCTGCATACATGCATGGAGACGCCTCCATGCCTTTTTTTTTTGGCCACTTTCGAGTCACGTTTAGATTTATTACCTTTAACATTTTGGTGCGCTAACAAGTTTATGCCGGTGATGAAATGGGCGGGTGGCCAAAAAGGGGGCGTGTGCATACAAAGCGAGTGCATAAATGCTAACGAACTAACTAACCCGCGACGACTCTCCAAACCGTCTATCCGTCTATCTGGCAGATGTGTAGATGCTTTAGGGTGGACCTAGTTCAAGGAAAGGAAAGGGTTCTAGGAACCTAAAAGCTTACGAATTCAATGAATCCTTTAATTAAACTATTACCAATTCTATATTCTTGCATATACATATGTATTTGAAGTCCATCCTAGAATGTATGTGTGTATCCCATATCCTTGCCTATAAAAGTCGTCCTCAATCACATGTCAAGCAACACGCTTTGTGGTGTTTCATTTTCGAGGTGGTGGGGCCTGTCATGGGGACAGTCAGCGGGCAAATACATATGAGATAGAGATAGAGAGAGAGAGACAGAAAACGACCAAAAGAGAGAGAGGGAGATAGAGCGAGGAAAGGAGTACGCGAATATGTAATGCCAATCCCTATATGTGCGGCTTATGTATCCCGAAGAGGCGCGTGTGTGTACGAATAGTATTGCTCTTTTGTCCTAGTTGGGTCCTTGCTAACCGCAGAACCACCTCCCACCTCCCACCGACCCCACCCGCTGGAGCAGCCGCCATTTCCCCGAACTGAGGACAGCGCTGAGCATTCCTGTCGCTTCCAGTCATGTAAGCAAAATAAGTGAAGAAGAAAAGAACAAAAACAACAGAAAACGAGAAAAAGAAAATAATTTCCTCCAAGACTCCAAGAGTCGAACTCGATCTACCCTTAAGGGGATTAAGCTAAAACTTTGGGTAAAGCTGAGGTATTTTTGGAGCTCCTTGACGGAAGGTGCCCTACAGATTTATCAGCCAGAAGGAATCGCATCGATCGCCTTGCCAAACGATCTCCTTTTTATCAAAATATTACACATTTTACAACACTCTTTCCTAGAGTATTGGAAAAGTCTAAAAAAAAAGAGGAATAATAATGGTGGGGAAGGAGAAAAGGACCAGGACCCAAATGCCAGGCACCACCTGGACAGACTAACTGCCATTTCTTGCAAATATCCAAAGGATCCAGGCATCCTTCGGCTTCTACCCAAAGAACTTCCAAGGGGGATGGAGTCTAATGCACTTACAGAAAACTCTGCAGGTTTGATTGTAAAAAAATATTACTAAAGGGTTTTATGCTTAAAAATATCCTTCATTAGCAAGAAATTTGACATATTTTTAGCTTTTCTTGCAAAGTTTCCTTACCTTTTTTCTGTGAGTGCAGGGAGAGTGTTGTGTCCTGGCCATCGAGCAGGGGCCGTGTCCTCGAACTGTCCTGTTTCACAGCACCCCCACTCTCCCACTCCCACACATGTACACGACTATATATATGGAGATGTGTGTGCGAGTGTGGGATCCTAGCATGTGGGGATAACTTTGAGTGCCAGACAGCGACCGGCGGAGCAATAATGAATGGAAAACTGAGGGGGTTGTTGTGGGGCTTCGCGTTTTTTTATTCTTTGCCAGGATTGCCAGGAGATGGAGGAATTGGTGGGGGGATTGGTGAGCAAATTGAGTGGGCGAGGAATTAAAATTTCAACATGACTGCCGCCATGATGCTTCGCTGGCCACACATACACACACACAAGCACACACACAAGCACACACACAAGCACACTCACCCGCACACACATGGATGGGCTAAGCCGGGTATGTGGGTGGGTGGGGTTGTTACCAAAAGTTGGGCTGGGGGACGGTTGACAGTTGCTGGCGGGTGGGTTTTTGGCATTTGCCGTCACACACAGACACACACACCACACACACGCATATAATTCCCACACCCACAGTCACATACGCTAATGCCCCTGTGTGTGTCAGTGTGTGTGTTTGAATGGGTCTACTTTCACAGTAAGTATCCAGTGAAGCGTTAGGACTCGGCAGCCATGATGTCTTTTGTGGCCATCCGGCAGCGACATCCTCGACGGGGATGTTCGCGTCGTTTGTGTGCGTGTTTGGGTGTGGGTGTGGGTGTGTGCTTGCCCCACAACCACCCCCCCATCCCCTCCCTCCCGCAAATGGGAAAGCTGCTACCAATGATGGCCCCACCACGTCAATAGGTGGCTGAATATAAGAAAATGTGAATGCTAAAGGTCACAGAACAAAAATCATGCCAACTAATTAATGTATTCGAATAGTTTTCCACAATTTATGTCCTCAAAATATCCCAAACTTTATACATTTATTTTAAGGACATCAAAAACAAATATAAAAATCATTTAAAAACAATCTCACACAGTAAATTCATCTTCTTTGTCACACGACGAGCTTCTGAAGAGAAGGTCCTTAAAAAGCCATAAGAATTTCTCCAAGTATATGTGTATGTGGTGGTAAATCCTGCTAGGTGTGTGTATATATGTGTGTGTACTCCTTGATATGCCAAAAATGTACTTTAAATTGATTGCATTTCTTTGTAGCCGCTCCTGTGCCTTTTACCTCCTGATTTTGTGATCCTGATTTTGCGACGACGATGATGATGATGATGATGATGCGTGGCCAAGTTCATTTTATTTATTACCGCCGGGCCTTGGCTGAGAAAACATTTTCGAAATGCCTCCCCAAAGGGATGTAAGGATGTAAGCCAAAAGCCAAGAGCCAACCCCCGTTTTAAGTATCCTTAAAATCTTAACTTAAACCAAACTATTCGCACGCTTTGTGTTGGATCAAACACATTCCAGGCGGGGGGGCTCGAAAAATAAATCAAATAATTGCATGAATATTCGGAAACGCAAAGTCCTGGGCTTCGCAATTTGTAAGAATTTTGCAAAGAACTCAAAAACACATATCATATTATTTATACAACTTAATTTAATCCTTTGTTTAGCTGATAAACTAATTTGAATTTGAAGTTATCCTTTCGGTTCTGGCTACTTTCGGCATATTACTATGAAAATCTGTTTTCACAGCGAGGGAAATCAATCATTACCCCTACGTTTGACAATCCTTGAATGGAAAAAATAAAAAGGGTTGGCCAATCCACCGCAGAATGCAAAGAGGACTCGTTAGGATGCAACCGAAAGTGCAGCGCCTGTGTGTGACCCTCGACCCTCCTCGATCCTTGAACCCCTTCTTTTTGCAAAACCACAGCCCAACTGATGAGACCCTCATCCTTGTATCGGTGTATCCTTGTATCGGTGTATCGGTGTATCTATGTATTGGTGTATCTGTGAGCTATCTGTGTGTTTGCATATTAATGTTTGGCTTTTGTATCTTCGGCAGTAGCTCTGGCGGTAGCTCTCCAATTTTGATTGCGAATCGCGGATTAAGGTATTTGCGCACGTATAATTAATTGGATGGCACGGATGCAGGCCACCGATGCACGTGTCCTGCCCCGGCTATATCGAGGGTTGTCTAGGTTTAGGGATGCCGAGGAGGACACTTTCTCCGCGGGAGTCCCAGCCTCAAAACATAAACTACATTTGCATTACGATAAACACTCTAAAGAAGATTACATTTTAACCATAAACTTATCCCTCAGATTAAATAAAATAAAATGAACTACATTTTTAGAATAAAGTCAATAATTTGTTTGTTGCAATATCTTGATTTTAAAATATTATTATCATAGACAATTCCCTCCTTTGTTGGGAACCCTTTTATAATTTTTCTGTTATTTTTGCCACCCTTTCGACATTCAAATTGGCACCGACAGTGACATATTCGTAGCCCGGCAAGGATAACTCTGAGGACACAGGATACAGATTCGCGCGAAAGGATAACAAAGTGTGCAGAGCCAATTTCGATACGCAATCAATAATTCTAATCAAGTGCGATTGGCAATAGAGGCTGCTGATGCATAAAAATCGTTTGCCAGTCCAACCTTTTGTTGCCTCTGACTTTGTCTCTTTATGCTGGCATATAAAAATATATTTATTGTATGTATTGTATATCTATATATATATATATATAAATATAAATTTACTTTTGTATATATAGAAAACATTCGGTTGAAAACATTCTTGTAGGTGGCGATAAATATCCAACACTGGCAGCTTTCTCTTCTATCTTCAACTACGCGACCGTAGATGGTCTTGGGAAAATACTAATTTATTCCTATAGAAAGAACAATTAACAAGTATCTACAAGACTTTCTATATATTTTTGTTAATTTTTTGTATCCCTACAAACATTTTTCCCAGTGCCTTTCTCTCTCTCTGGAAAATTATAGAGTTCTCTGTGTGTCAGTTGGCATCAAACGAAAAAAAAGGGTAAGGACAAAAGCGGCAGGGACATCAAACTACCATCGTTTCGGTATGTAAATCAACTTTCATTGTTCGACAGCAGCCGCGACAGAATCACATTTGAATGCTTACAAAATAATAAATTATCAAACAAAAAAAAATTCGCACCATAAGGGCAGCCAGCCACGAAAAAACGCGAAATTGCAGTGGCGAAAAAAAAAGGATATTGTGTTACCCCTAACCAGGCACCCCAGGCAGATAACAAAAAAAAACGAAACAGTAAACGTTAACCCATCCCAGGACTGACATTTGCATGCTGTGCAAAAGATATACAGGACACAGGATATGCATGGGATATATAGGTAGGAAAATAGGTAAAGGGGTGGCTAATGGAAATTTGACACACAAATCTCATATAAAACAAAAAAGGCGCCAGCCCAACAGCCCAACAAATGCAAAATGCGCATTTGTATCTATTGTATCTGTTTTTGTATCTTTGCATCTAGCGAGTCTACGGAAGCCCTGTATCTCTAAATCCATCTATCTATCTGAATGTCTGTCTGCGAACCGCCCGTTCTGGGTTTTTGGAAAATCGCAATGTTGCCAAAATGGGATAACAACCTCGGATAAACATGACACCCAACTGTCAATAGATATTTCGCGGTTGTTTCCATTATGTTGCACACGCACCAAAGAAGAAATTTGAAAATCAAATCGAAAAAATTTGAATCGGGCTGAATATGTGTGGCACAAATGGATGAGCTATTTGATTTATGTCAGAAATTCAAACGAATCCTTTGCCACCCTCCCCGGCTGCCGGAGCAGAGGCAGCAAGACGGCTTCTTCCAATCTTCCAGGGACATAGGAATTCTTATCATTAATCACAGGCGCCTCTCGTCAATAAATGTCAGCATTGTGAAATTTCAATTTCACACCGAATTGTCAATTGGCAATTGTCAGTGTTATCGTTATCGCTTGCCACCTATCGCCGGATTGACATCTTTATTAGACCGTAAGGCTTCAAACTTGCTACGTTTTGTGGCATTGTACGGCATTGACAATTCCTATACTCAAAGCATTAGGTTTCAATGGGTTCTCTTAAAAATCTTACTATACTTATACATATCAATACCAATAGTCACTATTTTCTTGTAATTAATCTTCGCAAAAAACAAGAAAATTGACGAGAAACCATTTGAGTTCGGGCCACACCCTTTTTGGCCAATACCGAGGCACTTGTTCTTGTACATACATGGAGCTCGCATTATTGAACACACACGAGACAAGACGAAGCCAACAATTGCCCCACCGAACCCACCGAACCCACTGCCCACCCCGAAGGACCACCCAGGATCGGAGCAGATGGAATGGGTCGTTGGGCCACTCGGTAGCCACAATTGCGAATATGGCTGAGAACTGAGAACTGAGAACTGGAAACTGGGAACTGAGAAATGGGGCTTTTTGCAATTAGGAGGAGCCACGAAGACCTCCATCCTCCCATCCTCCAGCGCCCTTGTCCTCGTCCTCGTCCTCGTCCTCGTCCTCGTCCTCGTCCTCATCCTCGTCCTCGTCTAAGCAGCTTGAAAAAGAGAAAACAGCAAACAAAACAGAAATGGGAACAGGAAACAGGAGTCGGGGCGGGGAAGAGGCTAAAAATCGGGAGGAATATGGCCAGGGCTATATACTTGTACTTAGCCATAAACTTTGGTCGCCTTCAGTTCGCAGTTAAATTACAACAACAACACCCATGCCACGCCCACACCACCCACTACCGCCCATCTATACGTGTGTGGGTGTGTGTTTGGGCCGCCAATTAAAAGCAGCATTAGAGCTCTCTACTTGCTACCAAGAAAATTCCCAACAAGATCTGCCGAAAATTTTCCGAAGGGGGTTGTGGCGGCAGAAGGAGGTTTTGGCGATTTACCAGAATTTTCCAAAGGGGTAAAACACACACATATACACATTCATATACACATATATGCAGATGTGTGTGGGTGGCATATGGG
This sequence comes from Drosophila vallismaia, assembly GCA_035047325.1. Taxonomy (NCBI): domain Eukaryota; kingdom Metazoa; phylum Arthropoda; class Insecta; order Diptera; family Drosophilidae; genus Drosophila; species Drosophila vallismaia. Next base: position 2,905,810 of record JAWNPU010000025.1, on the reverse strand, counting down.
AAAATCTCCTAACCATAAATTGCCGAACCGAAAACTTCAGCCACACACAAAAGTTTCAGAAGCCAAAAGGGAAGCAAACCACATCCGGCACATCCAAAGGAGATGCGCTAATGAATGGGCGGGGTAGAGGGGTGATAGCTAGGTGGTAGCCGTATCCTGTACCAGGACCTGTCTACCTAAACTATATCGCAAAACTTATCACAAACTTCTAGTTCCAAAGAGGCGTCCAATCGAAGGCGAGCAGGGTTAGGGGGCTTGGCTTGAAGACCAACTACAAGTTAGCGACTTCAAGGAGCAAAAGGACCTTTAAATAAATACACAAAACACATGCACATCGGAATAAAAAGAATCTGCTATATATTTTTGCGAATGCTAGCCCTCACAAATAAGATGGGCGCTGCTTATGTTCAAATAAACAATTTTTACATCTTTACAATGGTAGAAAAATTTACAAAAAATCCAAAAAAATATTTTGTGCCAGGATTTTGATGCAAACTTATAGGAAATTGATCCTAGATTCCAAATCTATACTTTGTCCAAGAATCGGATGAAAACTGCCTTCGATATGGCCTTCGAAAGGGGCGAAATGTGATTTTTCTTGATTTTCTGATTTTTCAAGGGGTTCCATCAGAAAAATTTGAAAAAAATCGAAAAAATATTTTGTGCCAGGATTTTAATGCAGATCAATAGGGAATTGATTCAAGATTCAGAATCTATACTTTGCTTAAAAATCGGATGAAAACTGCCAAAGATATGGCCTTCGAAAGGGGCGAAAAGTGATTTTTCTCGATTTTCAGATTTTTCAAGGGGATCCATCAGAAAAATTTGAAAAAAATCGAAAAAATATTTTGTGCCAGGATTTTGATGCAGATTTATAGGGAATTGATCCTAGATTCCAAATCTATACTTTGCTTAAAAATCGGATGAAAACTGTCAAAGATATGGCCTTCGAAAGGGGCAAAAAGTGATTTTTCTCGATTTCCAGATTTTTCAAGGGGTTCCATCAGAAAAATTTGAAAAAAATCCAAAAAATATTTTGTGCCAGGATTTTAATGCAGATCAACAGGGAATTGATTCAAGATTCAGAATCTATACTTTGTTTAAGAATCGGATGAAAACTGCCAAAGATATGGCCTTCGGAAATGGCAAAATGTGATTTTTCTAGATTTTCAGATTTTTCAAGGGGTTCATCAGAAAAATTTAAAAAAAATCGAAAAAATATTTTGTGCCAGGATTTTAATGCAGATCAATAGGGAATTGATTCAAGATTCAGAATCTATACTTTGCTTAAAAATCGGATAAAAACTGCCAAAGATATGGCCTTCGAAAGGGCGGAAAGTGATTTTTCTCGATTTTCCGATTCAGATCCATCAGAAAAAACCGGAAAAGATCGATCCAAAATGTCGAGCCAATGTTCAGATGCAGTTTTGTTAAGAGTCGATTAAGAATACGTTTACATTAATCCGTTTAGGAATGGTGATTTTATTGCCAATTTTGTTGAGTAAAGCTGAGAAACTTTTTTCGAAGATCAAACATCAAATCAAAAATGTATCACGCTCCCCCAGCCCCCGAAGACAAACCAGGAAAATAAATGGAAATTAGTAACTTTTAGAAAAGTCCATTAAACACAAATCCCCGCAGTAAATTCGAATCCTCGGGGACCGCCATCCGAAGGCAGCATCAATATTCAACAAGGAGTCCTTAATGTGCCGCGAAATAAATGAACACATATGCAGGATATATGGCTGTATATATGTTTGGCTGACATATGATTGATATGGCCACTGTCCGATTCGCAGAGGAGAAATGCCTTGCTCCCGTGGCAGGACCAACCCTAATCCGAGTGTACACATACCCACCAATACACATGCATTCATGTGGGACACCCACACACACACATACACATACACATGCACAGAACAACACAGTTCAACATTTTCTCCAACCCCTAGAGTTTGAAATTGAAAAGATAAACTTTTGCAGCCCAAAAACAACTGACGGAACAGGAACCCCCGAAAAAGAATGGGCTGCCCTCCTCTGTATGTGTGACTGTGTTTCTGTGTGTGTGTGTTATAGTGTGTTAGAGTGTGTGTGTATATAAGCCAAACACACATGAGTGTACGGCTATGTATTGATGCTGGCAATCGGTTCGAGTTGCGCGTGTGTCCTGCCCCCAAGTTCCTCTGATAACAATTCCCACCCACCCAAAGATACATTCACAGATACACACACTCACCTATGTGTGCCTGTGTATGGGTGTGTCTCACATGATAAATGACAATGCCAGGATGGGGAAGGAGCTAAGGCACGGGCAGGATATGGAGGGCAGGACCAAGTGGATATGTCGGCCCCAACTACGAGTTAGCTAAATCAACAAAGAAACCAACCCCAGCCGACAGAGCCAAACATTAATAAAACTTTGGCTGCCAGCGTCCAGGCTGCGTCCCCTTTTGTATTACCCTACACTAAGAGAAAATCATCTATTAAATAAAACTTATATATTCATAAATTAAGCTTAGAGTGTCGATAAGATGGGTATCGAATGGATATCCTTTGCAAACGTTTATTGTTACCACATTCTTTTGTGAAAATCTATAATTTTTAAGGATATTCTATTGATTAAAAGACAATTACAATATTAAATATATATAAACAGACTTAAAATATTAAATATATGTTAAAAAAAAACTCTGAAAATAAATATGTTTATGGGAAATATACGTATTTTAATTTTAGCAAAACATTTTCTTCTACACCTTCTCCAGTTTCTCTAAGTGTAACAACAGACACTAAACTGATACTCAATTATCCACACCCACACACACACACACACACACAGACACACACGAAAACAGACACCGTGGAAGTGGAAAAGAGATGGACAGAAAGAGCGAGCCAACATGATATGTTCTCTCATATGTATTGTCTCCTGCTCTGCCAGGATGGCAACGTACCAGTGTATGTGTGTGTGTGCGGCAGTATTGGTGTGCGTGTGTGGGTGGTGCGTATGTATCCTGGCAGCCATTGCCATTGCCATCGGTTATCCTTAGGCTTCGTTGCCCGCTTGGTGGCCAAAAAACCGCCGTGCTAAACAATCTGAGCACCGTTCGACGTTGATTTTTGAGAGTTGCCCCACTTAAGATCCCGCACATATCCTGTGTGTATCCTTGCACGGATAAATCCACACATATATGGCTGTATATGTGTGAGCCTGCGCATGTTCGAAGCGTTTTAAGAGACACGTGACCAATGGAGTAATCCCGGCCAAAAGCATCTTCAGTAGCCAAGTTTATTGTCGACTTAATGAAATGATCAAAGTCTATGTCTATGGGGGGGTCGTGGGCTGGTTAGATGGTTAGATGGTTAGATGGTTAGGTTAAATAGCAAAAGGATATGGGGAAAAACAACAGCAGAATAAAGTAGCAAATCAAATATATGGCACAGTTTTAAATGATTTCCAAATGGAATTACTTTTGTTTCAGGAAACAAGGAAAACGTTTTCTGTGAATAGGATGAAGCTGTTTATCTTTAAAGACCACACAATATTAATTATAAGCTAGACATTCACTAAACCTGTTCGAAATCAAAAATAACATCCTTGGCAGTGAAACCGAATCCTTTTTGCCCCGCTGCTTAACCCCCTTACGCCTCGTTATCAATTATGCAACTTTTGGCAAAAGGACCTCGGCATTGGGCCTCGTTCTGGCGGAGACTGAGGGTCCAGGGCTAGGGGTTACGGGTTACGGGCTACAGTGTACGGGTTACGGTGTACGGGTTACGGGTACGGGTTACGGGTTACGGGTTACGGGTCACGGGTTACGGCTCGCGGCGTGAGCTAAAACATCTGCCCCGGTTTCGTTGGCCTCGGGTCTGGAAATGGAAGCAACAAAAGCGGAAAATATATTTTTTATATATGAAAAAAAAAAAACGAAATGGGTATGCAAATGAGATGGGCGCTGCTTGTGTTGTATGGAAAATGCGATGCGTACAATCAGTTCGTCCAGGATACGCGATACGTATATATACGCAACATAATTGTGGCCAAAAAAAAAACCAAGGAGGAGGAGAACTTTAAGGGGGCACATGAGCGGCTTTGGATCAACTCGAGAAAACGTTATTCCAGACAAAACTGCAAACAATAACAATCATGCATAAAATATATAAAATATACAAAGGCCAAAAAACGACAACGAAAACGAAAACGAAACGGAACGACTCTGGCATAAAAAATACAAATAAAAAAAAAAAAAAGTGAAGCAAAGGAAACAGATTGCCATCGCGCATACGCTGCGTTGGCTGGAAAATTGAAAAGTGCTCACAGATAGACAGGATAGACACATACACATACGCACCTGCTGGTAAACATATAGAAATATATAGATCCTTTAAGATGAAATCGTGACACGAGAAATCCCCTAAACCTTGTCATACAAATCAGAAACAAATTTGTCAAAAAAATAATTCAAGAAAAAGGATAATACTTTTCGAATTAATAAATAACTTTTTTGGTTTGGTCTAGTCCTTAAAAAATCACGACACCATTACACTCAACACACCCAATATCCTTTGCCATCCATACCCCAGGACAGGACAGGATGTGTACTCGGTGGATATATTTAAGGATACATCGATATATATTTTGCATACGCATACCTTGGCACACAAACAAACACTATTATCTGGGGCCATTATGCCCAGATTGATGTGCGTTCAAAGTCGAAGGGAGACGCAGATTGGATCCAAAAAAAATATAGAAAAAAAAAACGTCTATATACTCGTAGTGGGGGAAAAGGGAAAGGGCGGGAAAGGGCGGGAAAGGGCGGGAAAGGCGGCTTTAACCTCCTGGGCAGAAGGCTCCTTATGACTGCGATTCTGATAGCGATTCTGATTCAGGATCCCAGAGCACATTGCATGCTTGGCTGACCCGATAAAATGTCCTTACCCCGGCCACAGATGGAATTTATAAAGGGGCTGCTCCTGTGGTCCTCCTGCCCCCGCCTATAATTTTCATATCGACGAGTACTTGCGCATTGAATTGTGAACTCCACCTGGCATAAAGGATACGCCAACAACAAGACGTAATAAATGCAAATCAGAAATCAGGAATCAAGAATCAATCCAGCCTTAAAGGCTCTACTCAAGCTCCTACTCTTTCTCTCGGCTCCAGTCTCGTTTTGGCAAATTAATTAACCAAGGATTTGACCCGAAGAACACTCCAACCCCGAATCCCTTCCAGAGCATCCAAGGCGTGACAGCCTATAACCTAACCCGATCCCTGCTGAACCCCCTAGAAAATCTAATATACATATATATATATATATAAATCAAGCCGGAAATTGTGCTGGCCGAACGCGGCGACCCTCTTCAAAATATTTAATACCGCAAGTGACCCCTGTCCACCATTTCATCAAAGACCAATCCTCGGACTTCAACAGAGGAGGGAGAAGAGAAGAGAATAGATCTAGAGGTTGGAACAGAGGTGTTGGTTTCTAGGGGGTTTAAATAGGAACTATGAGTTTATTTCAAATAGAATTATATATTTTTGAGCTACCCCCTTCGCTATTGGATGATAACTACATCCCTGACCGTGAAATAAGCCGGCAAATCGGGTTGACAACTTTCCCAGATGTCTGTGAACGAATTTACATACCGATTTTCGCATGTATGTCCTGGGAGTGGAACCTTTTGGGTTGCCTCTATTTTTGATCCGGTGGCAAAGGTTACGCGTACGCTCAGTTCGTGCCCATCCGGCAAAGTGGTTTCGGCGGTTTCCAACTGTCGCCGCTCGAGCCACCGGAATGGGCGCGTCCGAAAAAATCACAATTTTAAAATGATTTATGAACCAGTTGACCAGAGGCCGGCGAATGCCGGCGAATGATTAATCGATGCCAACAACTATCGAATGAGGTCAGGCAGGTCAGGATGAGCTCTATAGGCAATAAACACTTTAAAGGATTCAGGAAAGCCACTAAACTCTTTTAAAGTCCTTAAGAATTCAGAATTCAGAATTCCCCTCACACACTTTAGGCCAAGACTTAGTCTTAAAGCTATTAAATAAATAAACACAAAAAAACGAAAGAGAAAAGGCGGTGAAAAAAGCTTTTCCCGCTGCAGTTCAGATTTCCTCCACATCCTTTTTTCCCCCAGCACAGCCTCTTGCTGTTGTTTTCTCCACACCTTGCATATTAAATGAATGAAAAGCGCGAAAAAAAGCGCGAAAAAAAATAAATGTGACAAGTGCAAGGTAAAAGTGTAAGCAGGCACATATATGTGTCTATATAGTACTTAAAGCATGTATTTGTGCCACCTGGTAGCAACGACCTTTAGACAAACACTCGCACATCCTCGCAGGATCGCGCACATCGCGGCTTCATTGTTAGACGCGTATTGTAATGCATATTTTCTAATTGTTGCAACCGGTTTTTGTAAATTTCATTAACGAGTTGATTGAAATTTACATTTTAGATTCTCACAGACACGGCCCAGAGACGGAGAAACCCGTTTGTCCCACTAATCCTTGAACGCCATCAAAAGCATACATCTTTTTTGGGCAAATCCTTGCGCCAGCAATGCAACAGTTAAAAAGGCATAGCATTAAAAATTATACGAGTATATGGTATATATTTTATTTATTTATTTTTTTTTTTTTGGCACAGTGAGTGAGCCAGGTGAAAAAATAGAAAGTGCAGCAGCAAGTGCAAATGAGGCAAATTTCAAAGTCAAGTTTACACGCAGCAAATGCTTTTGTGCATCAACGCGTCGTCGTCCTAGCACGCCCCCTGCTTTCCCACGCCCCCTGACTTTTCCTCCTAGTCACTGGCCCACACGCTTTTCCCTCGTTTTTTTTTTTTTTTTTTATTTTCACGCTCACCAGGTTTTTCCTTCTTAAATGCAAAGGCGCGAGGAATGCCAGACATGGCCAACAGTAAAAGATGGCTTTTTAAGGACATTCTAGCTTGGTTAATGATAAAGTTTACCCCAAAAGCTTCCTTTTTAATGTTACATGATTTCGATTAATTATATTCAAAATATATACCTACCACTGCTTATCATTTATTAAGCTTCAAAGTGTGCCTAAAAAAGCGAACTCCACTGTTGGTTTCATGCCGGCAAGCTGCGATGCGCTTTACTTTTTTTCGACAGCGACTTCTTTGGGGTTTTTTAATGCAGCCCCCCTTCCCCCCCTGAAAAAATACATACCTATATGTGTAGCATATACATCGCAGAGGGAAAACATATAGGCATGTGGGGTAAGCAGTAAGTAAGAATATGATCTTTATTTAAGGAGCGTGAAATAAAAATGCAGCATTTGTTCTATATCCTGGCGGCAAAAGTAAAAGTGCAAAAAAAACGAGAGTCTGGGAGTCTAGCAAGGAGACTGAGAGGCGGATCCTTTGGGAAATTGGTTTTATGATGAGTTTTTCTCATAAAACAAAAAGGGACAAGCGGGACATTGCCGTCAAAGGATCTCATCTCATATGGCACTTGAGCTCTGCGAGTTCTTCGAGTTTTTCGAGTTTTTCGAGTCCTTTCTGCCTCTTTTTCTATACATTTTGATCAAAGCTTGTAAATTGATGTAAAGCTGAAAACTTTCATTTGGCTTTCGTAATTAGTTGCGAGTCGCCAGGCGACGAAAGAGTTGCTAAAAAGCCGGGAGACACAGCAGCCAGGATATGTGTAATGTTATCCTGCCAGCACATATGTGCCACACATATATGTATATGTGTGTGTGTGTGTGTGCGCATGTGCGTGCATTGGCAAAAACCTACCCACACATACACACACACACATAGAGATTTGCAAGTCCTGCGAGTCCTGCAAAATACATAAACGTCCGCACAGCCACACAAACACACACACACACAGTCGCACATATCCTGCCGACTAGCACAGGCCATCTCGCTCTCCATCGTCCTTTCCCTTTCGCTCGCATTCAGCCACATATCATACATATAAGGACACCAAAAAGAAGTCGTGTGTTTTTTGTTTTGGTTTTTTTGGGGGTGAAACCCTCTCACATATATGGGCGTGGCTTGTGTTTCGAGTCTGTGTCCGTGTGAGTGTGTGAAAGAGAAAGGCGGTGAAAGGGGCAGCAAGGACTACCGCATAAATAACGGAATGCAAGCGACAACGAAAGTATTTCGAAACCAAAGGCAATTAATGAGCTGTTGCTGCCAACCATTCAAAATATTTAATTTCCCTTCGCCTTGTAGTTATTTGTGTTCTTTGCCATTTCCACATATTTAAGTATTTCCAAATTAATTTTCATTTAAAAATAAAAGCTCACATACCTGCCAAACGCGCCAATCTTGGCTTAAAAAGCTTTCCTTTTGGCCAAGTACACCCGAAGCAGTTTCTGCCTTTGTCCGCCAGAGGTCGCATCAAGTCTTTGACCGTTACACAGAATACAAACGTTTGATTGCGATCATTTTTGTTGTATTTTGTTTTATTAAGTATTTGCCTGTTGAAAAGAAATGTTTGTTATAGAGAAGATCGTAGGTTACTGGCTTACCTCTGGGGTTATCCCCCTCCTGTTCCATGCCCTCTCACAAGTTTCTTTTCGATGCGCCGAATTCAAACTTAATGTTTGAAATTTGGCTTTTAACAACTTGCAGTACATTGAACCACTTTTGCCCAAGATCACTTAACATTTTAGGAACTTTTAAACATCTTAAACACTCTACTTAAATATATATTTTAAAAAAAACTTACAGATTACCCTTAAAGTTTAACTAAACTTGCAGCCATTACTCTTATTCCAGTTAAGCTTCCAGTTAAGCTCCTATCGATATCAAAGATCGATAAGTCAACTGATAATAGGTATTTCAAGGCCGACTAGCATTTGGTCACACTTACGCGTAAACAAACAACGAAAAAAGAATGTTCCAATAATGAACTACGAACTAAATTAAACTCGCACCCATAACGATCTTAAATAAGATTATCGATAGCGGAAAACCATTTCAACCGGTGTAAAGTGCGAAAATTGCAAAGTTTATGTGCAATACTAAGATGGAATTTTCGCCTGCTGGCTGAAAAGCACCGAAAAATTGAATTAAAAAAACCCGTTCACCCAAAAGGGCGGGGGGGCAGTGAGGGAGCCGTGAGGGAGCCGATCCAACACACAGAGGGGCCCGCGAAGGCGAAAGGAGAAGCGATAACAAGAACGACGCAAAGGTAGTTAACGAGCGTTGACAAGGGAGCGAAAGAGAGGCGGCCACACCGACGTGCAGGTGAGAAAGAGAGCAGCAGAAGAACCTGGAACAGGTTACCAATTTTCCAGATTTCAGATTTCAGATTCCAAAGCAGAGATCTGCATAAAGCTGGAGCTGAAGCTGGAGCGCACCACGATGCCACGCCCCCGACAGAAACACAAAAGCGAACAAAAGTCGCACCTGCCACTCCTCCTGTTGATGATCCTGTTTCCCATATTGGTCAAAGGATCGCAGCCCAGTTCCAGTTCTCCGCCAGAGATTGCTCCCTTCCGGCAGTGCGAGACCATACGGATCGAGATGTGCCGCAAGATCGGCTACAACGAGACCTCCATGCCCAACCTGGTGGGTCACGACATGCAGACCGACGTGGAGTTCACCCTGCAGACCTTTGCCCCGCTCATCGAGTACGACTGCAGCTCCCAGCTGAAGCTCTTCCTCTGTGCCGCCTACGTGCCCATGTGCACGCCCAAGGCCCCGGTCCACGCCATCGGTCCCTGCCGCAGTCTGTGCGAGTCCGTGCGGATTCGCTGTCATCCTGTGCTGCAGGGCTTCGGGTTTCCCTGGCCACCGGCCCTCGATTGCAAGCGATTCCCGAAGGAGAACAACCACGAGACCATGTGCATGGAGGGACCCGGGGAGATGCACCAACCGCAGCAGGAGCAGGATCTAGCAGGCGCTGGCATGGCTGGAGGCATGGGCAGGGGTTTGGGCGATTGCTCCGTCCTGGCCAAGTCCCATTTGTACGTGAAACTCCCTCGATCTGGGCGGTGTGCTCCTCTATGCGAGGCGGACATCCTTTTCACCCCATCGGAGAAGCACTTGGCCGAGATTTGGGTCTCCACCTGGGCCTATGCCGCCCTCGGACTAGCCCTGGTGTCCACCATCTGTCTCGTGGCCACTGACGGCACACGGTGGTCTCGCCTGCTCTCGCCGCTCATCTGGTGCCACAACATGGTCACCATCGGCTGGACGGTGCGCTTTGTGGTGGGCAGGACAGCCACGGCCTGCGGCACAGACCCCCAGGCGCCCAACGACTCCTTGCTGACGGTCGACGGACTCTCGAATGCCTCCTGTGCCAGTGTCTTCCTCATGCGCTACTACTTCGGCATGGCCGCCTGTGCCTGGTGAGATTTTCAGCTTAACTTTTAGCTATGTTATCGCTTACTGACCTTGTGTTTTTTATTATCTAGGTGGGCGGTGCTCTGTTTGGGCTGGCACCGCGACATACGCCGGCACAGTCCCGACTCCAAGGGCCATGTGGCCATACCCTCGCCGGCCAAGAGGAGCAGCGCCGTCAAGAATGCCCAGCAGGAACTGGCGCAGAACAACTTTGTGTGCTTCGTGGCCTGGGGACTGCCAGCCTTCCAAACGGCTGCCGTTTTGGTCTTCCGCTATGTGGACGCGGATGAATTGCTGGGTAGGAATCCCCCTAATCGAGAAAAACCGTTTTAAACTTCAAATCTTGTTGCTTTTTAGGTGCCTGCTTTGTGGGAAACCAATCGGATAAGGCTTTGCAGGTGCTGGTGGCTACGCCAGTCTTCTGCTACTGGATCTTTGGCTCCATGAACCTAATATCCGGCTACCTGGTCCACTGCCGCACCAAGGAGATCCTGAGGAACAGCAACACCTTGACTCTACAGCAGCAACTCCAGCAACTGAGTGCTCACAGCAGCTCGGGAATAGGGATCTTTTTATTCATTTACGGACTAGCCTGCGCCCTGCTACTCCTCGCTGTCATTTATGAGTTTGCCAATATCGATGTCTGGTTGGGATCGGGCGACACGGGGCGCACCCCACTCTGGCCGTTTCTGGTGCGCGCTTTCATGGAACTAATGCTGGGAATTTGTTGTTTCGCTTGGGTCTTGGGACCGAGCATCTCGACGCTGTACAAGCGACAGGTGGGCAATGGCAGGATTCTGAAGCAAGGAACGGGAGGAGGAGCAGGAGCAGGAGCTACTAGCTCCGTAGGAGGAGCCCTAGACGGACAAAGCAGCTCGCGAGGATCGCACGCAGCCTGTAATAGTACAGTGGTCTCGTACCACTCTGTGCGACCTTCGCTAGCCAGCGCTCCCTTGCCGCCGAGTCCCTACAAGTTGAAGAGTTCGCCAGGAGCTGGATCCATATCCCTGAACCAGATGTCCAACTATTCCCTAGGCCGGAGCGGGCACCACCATAACCAACAACAGCATCAGCAACATCTGCACCTACCGAATCCGTATCACATCCAGTCGCACCACCATCATCACCACCATCCGCATCATCAGCACCACCAGCACCCGTCGTCGTCCTCGCATCGCTTGTACTACCCGCCGGGTAGCTACAGTTCCCAGAAGTATTATCCCCACTTGCAGCACTACGGCGACGAGACGCTGCTCTAGGTTGGGCCTAGGCCATTTCCATGCAACTGCAGGAGATCCCTGCCAGTCGCCAGTCGCCAGTCACCAGTCACCAGTCACCAGTCAATGTTCCTGCAGCAGCTGTGCTGCGCCCAAGTCAGCCACGATCGAGTACTGTACTTTAACCATTTTATATAACTTTGAACCCTAGAACACAATTGAAAACCAACTAGAACCCAAAACCGAACTATGTACTGTGTATATAACCCATTTGTGTTAGCTAGAAAAGAAAAGAAACCCCAAAAGAGTCCGGAGTCCGGATAGGTCAAGCCCCAGACTAATTGTAATTGCATGTAAGTGTAAGTGGTGCCGCGATGGCCCAGATCCTATTGTATTTTCGTGTGTACTTAATGTTTGCTCCTAATTAGTTGCCCTTTTAGCCTTTTGGTGTAACCAATAACCGATGACCAATAACCAGTAACCGCTCTTGCCTTTTAGTGCGTATAGCATTTGTTTTTTTTTTACCATATATACTATATACTATATACAATATATATACTTTTGAGGTAACGAGAGAAATACGCAGCAACCAAATACTGTGATACGCATAATCATTTCTTTAAGGAGCCCCGAAAACTTTGCCTACTCTTCTGCTGTCTTTGAAACAATTGAAATAATTGAATTAAAACTGAAAAGTGTACTTAACAATTGCAATCCTAGCCGTAATTCCTACAATTGTATTCAGTGTGCCATTAGCTTTAGGGACAGGACATCACATCATCACAAAATCAATCGTCCTTTTGACGCAAACTTGATGGTTTAACTTCAATTTAAAAACATGTCCAAGTGTCCAACTAATAAACGCAAACAGTAAATGTTTTTTTTGTATGTGTGTATTTTTTTGATATAATTAAATGTAACTTATTTCCTAGCGAATAAAGTATCGAAAGTCATGATCTTGTTTTTGATTGGATTACCTCTTCTTTCTACCAAGTAAAAAGCGTAGTCTCAAAGTTTTCGGCCGCCTAACTCTATGAGCATTTATCCGTCTTGAGGACGGCAACAGGAGGAAAAAACCACCTGTCACCTACCACACAAACTACACACCACCTACCACCACCCATCGGTAGGGGTTTCATTGCCGGCTGGGTGGCAAGGTCGCCTCACTGCGTGTGGGGCCGCACAAAACGATGGTCTCGTTGCCACCGTTTCGCCCGTTGTTGTTGTTGTTTGGCGGCGTCGTTAGCCAATTGTCAAGGTCCTCCGCGGCTGCCTCCTCCTTGGTGCGCTGGTAGTTCTCCAGCTCACTGGCGTACTTGTGGTTGTTCGTGATGCCCAGCAGGGAGGCAAGGCCACCGCCCACATAGTCGATGCCGGCCAGAAATCGGTTTCCCATCCGGCTGGCCTTGTAGCGTAGGCGCGGTCCCAGAGCCATATCGCGCTGCAAACCGGAGGGGACAATGACTCATTAGGGGGGCTATATATACGATTAAAGGGAACATAGAGATGACGCACCTCGTCCAGCTGTACGGCATAGCAGCGGTCCGGCTCGTCGCCGTTCTTATCTTGCTCGTTCTCGCTGTCGGATGACATCTCCTCCATCACACCGTCGCTGAAGTACAGGATGCGCTTATTGGAGTGCAGCTCCAGGGCGGTTCCATTATCCGTTTCGCTGGCGGAGATTCCAGCAGCTTCTCCTGATTCGTCTCGGTCACAGTTGGCCGCATTTCCCACGCCTCGCCCGGACATTATTTAGCGATTATTTTGCAAATCCCGGCCAGATAAACAAGCACTGCGCTTGATGGACGCCAAACGAATGTTTTGCGGGTCGTTGGATTTGAATTCCAGGCGGTTTTTGGTCATCAAAATGGTGAACGCGTTAGGCGCGGGTCGCCAAATGCGGCGGCGGCGGCTACGGCGACGGCGACGACACAACTTGATAAATGGCTGGGTGGTTGTCCTTGGGTTGGGGGCCGGCGAATCACATCGCGTGCCAGTCGGCATTCAGCAATCTGGCGGGTTGAAATCAATAAACCAAAGGCCACTTACAAGAAAAGCAACAACAAGGCAAAACAAAAAGCGGCGGTGTGACCAGTTTCTCTCGAAGATCGGAATGTATTGGAATGAAAAATGTCCTAGTTTTCACAATTTCTGATTTAAAAGATGTATATATATAGAGAAAAGATTACTATGCTCCCGTCTAAAAATGATTTAAAATTATTTAGTCTTGTTTCTGAAACTCATGAAAGTATTAACATGATTTTCTACTCGAATGAAAAAACTTGAATCAATGGCTAGCACGTTGGAAGCTCTTTTTCTTGTAAATAAAAGCTAAATTAACTTAAGGTAAATCTCTGTTAAGTAACTTTACATTTAAAAGTCCTAATTTAACATATTTTAGCTTAAAAACTATCCTGGGCTTAATTGAACGAAGCTGGAAATTCCAACGCCTGGCCACACCAATCAGCTGTTTGCTGCGTCCCCATTTGCGTCGTTGTTGTAAAACCCCAGAATCTAGCTGAACCACCGGATCCCCAGCTTCCATAGCGCGATCCCAACATGGACTCGCCCACCTCGAACCTGGTGGCCAAGGGTGAGTCACAAAAATAGCCTAATACAGCATCTCAGGGTAACCAAAACCAATTCTAATTAGACTTCCAGGTGACGGGCGTTTCGCGTAGCGGTCGCGTTCGCAAAAAATCCTCAAAGCTGTTAGATTTCGAGTCGCCGGAGGAGATCGAAAAGCGGGCGCGCCGCCATAGCAGCGGTCGGCAACCCTCCCGGTATCCGGGACGCGGTCGGCCATCCAATGCCATGAAAGACCTGGAACCCAGCGACCAAGAGATGGGAATTTTCGATGAACAAAACATCTCGGAGTCGGAGGCTCCTCTCCTGGCTGCTGCAGCCATCCTAAACTCCGACGACGAGCTAGACAACCTGGTACAGGATCTGGTCGACAGCGTGGAGGCCGAGGCCACCAACCAGGGCTCGCCAGTGCGCCAGAGTCTCTATATGCGCGAAAAGGCGGCAAGCGCCAATAGGCGAAGGCCTGTGAAGGATACCAGGGCGGTCGGAGGCAAGGATAAAGACAAGGAGGTCAAGCAGCGCTACACCGCCTACAGTTTGTGGGCCAGAGAGGTGCGGAAAAAGGACTTTCAGGATTTGGGTAATCTTAAAAACATTATTTTTAATGAAAGGGTATTAAACGTAGCTTCGTAATCTTCATTAGACTTCTCAAACGCGGCCAGGAAACTCAGTGAGATGTGGGCGAATGTCTCGAACCGCGAAAAGAACGCCTGGAGGCGCAAGGCCAAAATGCAGCCCACAAGAGCCAAGTCGAGGGATTCATCCGGACCGAATACGCCCACTCAAATGGCGAGCAACGGTAATGCCAACCAGACTAGCTTAGGTATCCAACACGAGTCGAGCTTCCAGAACAGGGCGACGACAAGTCGCACCAAGAAATTGGCCGCTGATCGTCAGCAATCGGCGGCTTCGGCCGCAGCCCTGGAATCGAGTATTTCCCAAACCCCAAGGCGCATTAGCACACGAAGTGCCAGGAGCCATAACGCATCTGTCAGCGAAACTCAGACGCTCAGCCGGTCCTCCGTAAGTCAGAAGCAGGAGACTGCAGCAGCTTCACAAACCAGCATCGAGGTGATCGATGCGGCAGCTCACCTGAAACTGCTTGGGGAAAGTTTAACGGTGATCGGGGAGCGGCTAAAGAAGCACAACGGTCATGTGGCACTCTCGGGCAGCTTGTCCGTGCTCCTGGACAGCCTGCTCTGCTCTATGGGCCCCCTTCTCTGTATGACCACCCAGATACCGGGGCTGGAGAACAAGGCGCAGCTTAGCCGGAATCTTGCGACCACTCTCGATAATATCGCCTACGTGATGCCGGGGCTGTAAGGATAATGCATGTATACATATATTTATTGAATAGCAGGGCGGGATCGGATCTACCAGCTTTGCCAGGCAGCTGAGCTTCCGCGGTACGAAACGGTATTTATAAATTGTGAATTAGCGAAAGGAATACCGAAAAAATTGTGTCTCCTCCAAATAGTATCCATAGGTTTAAGCTCAAACATCATAAATAAGTAAAACTATCAACGGTTCGAGAAACGGTCTATTTATTTTACAATTATTAATAACACACAATACTAGAGAACCGTTTTTTATGTCTTGCTTATTTCCTTTCTTTGGTGTTGGTCCTTTTGGTCCTTTCCAAGGTGTTGGAATCAATTCGAAGGGTTTTTTAGTACCATTCCCATGGCTTTGAGGCGTCTTCCGACCGTCGAAAAGTCGACTCCAAGTGATGTGGACAACTCCAGAAGTGTTTCTCCCGGGTCTCCATCGGACACAGGACGGATGACTATGAATAGTTAGCTAGCGCCATCTTTCGTAAAACACTATGAATCATTTCAAATTAAAAATTGTACATTTAGTTTTAATGCAGATTTCTTGTTGCAGCAAATCTGAATATTTGTTAAAAACAATTATATTAAAATATGTGTATTGTAATCACTGAAAATTAATAAATAAGTAAATAATAAATATTTATGTATATAAAACTTCGACCTTTTAAATCCTTTCCAGTCTCCGCTGTAAAAATTACTTGTTTGAAGCGGTTATTTAATCTCAAAAGCAACAAGTTTGTGAATATGTATATATAAATGAATGGTTTTTTGAATGAATGAACTCGAAGACTAATTAATGTAATTATTAGACATATAAATCTGTAATGAATCCTGTGATCCTGGAAGAATATACATTCCAGCCACCGCTATCGATAGATATCGCGACATTGCGGCCCTCGATGGTTCTTATGCCATCGCTAATTTGGGCTCCTAAGATATCCGTCGATTTTCGCAAAACCCGCCCAAAATACTGGCCAGAGATTTTGGACTCGAAGAATACAAACATTGGGTTACCCAAGGAACTCCAAAGGGATGAGTTTCCAGGCCCCCCTCACCCCCTACACTATCACAGTCCGCGGGCAAGCGGAAGAAGCCCGCCGAATTGCAACTGATGTGCGGATGGACTGATTGCGAGGAGATTTGCAGCGGGGAATGGAATCTGAACACCCACATAGGTCATCACCTAGATGAGTACGTCAGCGAAGTAGACGAGCAGGACCCGGAGCAGGTTCACTGCTGTACCTGGAACTATTGCGAATTCCAGACGTTGTGTATTCAGGAATTCAAACGGCACTCCTACTATCATGGCTACTACTTGCACCTCCTGATGCAGGGCCAACTGGAGTGCGATCTACATCCGGAGATTCCCGCCTGTACTGCGCCACCGCGCCAAGCCGATAAGCTGCCCCATCTGAGTCACAATTTCCTGTGCGGGTGGACAGACTGCGAGCGGGAGTTCATATCCATTGTAGAGTTCCAGGACCACATTGTCAAGCACGCCCTGTTCGAGTACGACATACAGAAGACGCCCGAAGATGAAAGGCCCAAGACACAGTGCAACTGGACCATGTGCCACAAGCAAATGGGAAACAAATACCGCCTTATCGAGCACATCAGCACCCATTCGAACAAGAAACAGGTGGCCTGCTTTCACTGCGGCGAGCTGTTTCGCACCAAGACCACTCTGTTCGATCACCTGCGCCGCCAGCCGGACAACAACAGTAAGTGAGGCATGTCAGATTTATTAATAAGCTTTTCCCTCATGCTTTTCGTGTTCCTCTCTGTAGCCAACAGCTTTCAGTGCGCCCAGTGCTACAAATTCTTTGCCACCAAGAAGCTGCTCAAGCGACATGTAGTGCGGCATGTCAACTGCTACAAGTGCACCATGTGCGACATGACCTGCAGCTCGGCCGGCTCGCTGACCACGCACATCCGCTACCGACATCTGAAAGACAAGCCCCTGAAGTGCAGTGAGTGCGATACGCGCTGTGTCAGGGAATCGGATCTGGCCAAGCACGTCCAGATTGTCCACTCGAAGACGATGCATCAATGCGAGCACCCGGATTGCCAATACTCTGTTCGCACCTACACCCAGATGCGACGGGTAAGCCAGTCCAAAAATATGTATTTAAGGTCAATAAAACACCCTCCTCCTTCATCGATCCACAGCACTTCCTGGAGGTTCACGTCAACAGTCCCATCCTGTATGCATGCCATTGCTGCGAGCGATTCTTCAAGAGCGGCAAAACCCTCAGCGCCCACCTGATCAAGAAGCACGGCTTTCGATTGCCATCAGGACACAAGCGTTTCACCTACCGGGTGGACGAGAACGGCTTCTACCGTCTGGAGACCACGCGCATCGAGAGCCTGGAGGTCACTCAGCAGATCCTGGCGGCGAAGGAGGAGGACGGCCCCAAGCCACAGATCACTGGTACCTGCTTTGAGATCGTGGACCCAACAAACGGCGAATACGAGAGAATCATCGTATCGAACGATCCCAATGAAGCCCAGTTGGTGGGGGAAGTGGTCATTTCGCTTCCCAGTCTGTCGGATAGTCTCTGATAAAGGGATACAGCGGAAACGCAACAGCAACAGCAACAGCAACAGCAGCAGTCCAAAAGAAATCTGATCTCGTGCCCCATACAATCATGAGCCGAATAACTGGTTTTATCAGCATTAGACAAAATTTACTGGTTTACTTAGCCCTAAGAAAATCATTCTTTTATCACGACCATTTGGTAATTTTAAAGTGTATATCCCTAAGATCATCTTGACGATCATTGTGGTCCAATCGTACGAGTATTCCCAAGAACGAGATTGTACATGCCTCTGTGTTTATGTGAATGTCCTCGAGATTATTATTGGCATTTAGTGTTGGATTAGCCACAGATCCTTTTCGTTTCATTCAGCCATTAATCCATCTTAAATGTGTATTTTTAAGTGACGATAGTTTCTATTTTCCATTAGTAACATTATTTTTATTTAAGCCGAAAGTAAATAAATCTAGCATTCTATAAAATTAAAAATGTTCCCAAACAATATTGAATTCTAAGAAATGCCATTAAGGTAATCCTTTGTAAAGAATCATATCTATTCTAGAAGCAAATTATCTTTATTTTATCCCAGAAATGGACCCCAACGTTGTCTCAAATGGAAGACGCAATCAGGCAGAAAAGAAAGCCTCCGTAGTTTCACTTTTTACTGGGTGCTATGCTGTCTTCATTCAAATAAGCAATATTTATGCCTTATACAAGTACACCAGTGATTGCATTTCCACGATTGCTTTGTGAGGTTAAACACTTGAAAAAAATAAACACATGTGCTTTAAGATTTTAAATGTTTTTGTTTAATTCTGGGTTGCCTTGACTCAAGTTCTCAAGTATTTTGGATATTGAATATGCACGAAAACAGAAAAAAATAAATCAATGCTGAAAGAGTGCACGCGACACAATCGGTGTTTCCATAATCCATTATCTTGCGATTCGCGAATCCGTTTACTTGGCGTGGGTCTGGGCCTTCCTCAGCTGGGTGAGGATGTTGGACAGTTCCTCACGCTTCCTCTTGGCACGGATGTGTGTGCCCAAGCGGCGCTTCAGGAACTTGAGAGCACGCTTATCCTTGGACACCTTCAGCAACTCCATGGTGCGCTTCTCGTAGGGAGCATGGCCAACCACCTCACGGACCAGATCGCGCATGAACTTGGTGTGACGGGTCTGGATCTGTACAAGGGAAATATAATTGGGTAAGTGGAAGAGCTTAAAGCCAGAATATCAATACGTACGTTCTTCAAGCGGGAACCCCTCAGGCCCTTGACTTTCTTGTTGCCGGTGTATTTAACATTCTTGACCTTGGTGGTCTTGTGGCCCTTGTTCAGGCCAATGCAAAGCTCGTAACGCACCGCCATTGTCTCTGAAAGATGTCAAATATAATGAAAATTAATAAGTTTGTCAACATTTGCGCCGCCATTTGCATGTGTTTCTTGCTTTATCAACTTAGATCCTGTTAAGTGAATTTCTTGTTCTTTTTGTCACAAAACGCACACAGCAAAAACTGTTAACGATGCAAATAAGGTTTTCGCTTTATTTTTGGTTATTTTAATGTTAATATTTAATAAATTGCAGAAGAACCACGTGGAACGAACGTACCTTGCCAAAACGGGAGGTTAAAAAGAAAGAAAAATGTGTGGCTGCTGCGACGCAGTCATAAAATACTCCAAAAAACAATATGGCAATAGGGTTGCTCCCCATTGATAAATATCGATAAGAATCTAGTATTTAATAGTATCGCATATACCAAACGCGTTAGTGTATTTATTACTTAATATCGATACTAATCGATAGACGTTAATAAATATTTGAATTTTTTTTAAATTCAATTAAAAGTAACGATACTAAACCAAATACGTTACGAAGATATCAATACTGTTTAGCTTATTTTTCTCTGTGCTATTTTCTTTTGGCTCGAATGGGGCAAATTTTTGCTTCAAATATGTAGTTTACTGAGGAAATACTGTTGGTAATTCACAGAAACTTCGATTGCAGCTGCTTATTTGCATAATTTTAATGAGTTTTCGGCAAATACCAAATAAGCCACTTGTTAATATTTGTGGGAAATATATGACTTATAGAGAATAAATAACACATGGGGGCAAAAATTAAAAATATACTTGACAGATTTCATAGAACAAAAATGTGGTTTTATTCGAACTATTACAACGATTTATTGAGCAACAATGTAAATAACGATGTACAGGCTATAAATTCACTAGTTTCGAGCTACAAGCATTCAACACTGGCACTTTTTTACTTAAAACTAATCTGAGCTTCTTCCTAACGGGCGTCCATTTAAATAAAGTGGGAGGCATATTCGTGGGGCATTACGCCCCGACGAGGATAATAGGTGTGGGTGGTGGAGAACTTGAGCAGGTTCGTTATGTCGCTGGTATAGATGTCGGCAAAGCGAAATAGACGTCTCGAGAAGTACGTTGGATTGTGATAGGTGCGGAAAACACTGCCAAATTGCTCGTTAAACACGTTTTTGGTTTTGTTTCTGCAAATAGATTGGATCTTTAAATAGAAAAGTGCAACATATTTGAACGTTTCATACCGCAGTTGATCCCGCTCTTCCATCCAATCTCTTAGGCAAGTTTGGGCAGCCTCGCTCTCATCGTCTTGGGTCTCCTCGATGAGTTGAGTCAGCATTTGCAACCAATTGGCACTCATTTTGAAGTCGACACGGTTTAGGGTTTGGATTTCATGCTAAAATTGTACACGAAATGGTTTTGAAGGAAAGCCTTAAATATTTCAATGAGTTCCCTACCGCCAGCTCGCTAATAATGGCACCTGTACGCCAGCTGTGCTTCAGAGTGACATCCGCCAAATCGCTGTAGGGATGATCCCCAAAATAAAGCACGGAGTGGCCGCGCCAGCCTTTAAGCTCTTGAAGCTGTCGCACAGAACCCTGAAGTACATTCAATTCAATCAATAATGTATCAGAAAAGTTCTAGGTATTCCACCCTCTCACCTCGTAATAGATTTTTCCCTTTTCTAGCTTAAAGACTCTATCCCACAAATGGGACTGAGTACGTTCATCGAAAAGGCGTATGGGTCGAGATTCGTCCGTGAAAAACTTGGGTTTGCGAGCCTGCACAATCACCACATCAAAGAACTCTCTCCAATGAGGACCCACCAGCCAAGACATGCCGCAGTTTCTGCAAAATAAAACATGGTTTATAGATAATGGATTATAGATTCCATTACTTAGAGGAACAGACTTACACAAAGGAGTAAGGACTATTGGTGACCAGGAAGAGATTCTTTCCAGCTTGTTGGAGCTTTTCGAAATACTTGACCAGCTTTGGATTACGTTCAATATACTTTTCGGTGTTCAACATCACCTTGCCGTGCATTATGGGATGACAGGAGCCCATTGCGGTCCTGGTGTCATGGAAAACAATCTCCGGATTGTAGTCGATTCGATTACGCTCGAAATATTCAATTACATTGCACAGCAGGCACATTTCAGGTACGGAAAACAGGTCGGCCAGCTGAACCATTTTCGAGTTGGTGTTGTGCTGTAAACGATACGGTAGGAAGGCAACAGATCATAAATCACCGATTGATATTCAGGGGGAGATAAGATACAAACTCGGTAGCTGTTGTTGGGGCCCTCGACATAGGCAATGGGCAGCAATCGGTTGTGGTAGAGCTTCAGCACCTCGTCCGCCTCCACTTTAGTGCGTCCCCGATAAACAGAGCCCAGCTGGAGCTGCAGGAAGCTGTCCAGCTTGACGAGAAGGCCCTTCTCCACATCGTAGTGCAGGCCACGCACGGCAAAGTTCGGTTCGTACTCCAGTTCCAGGATGGCCTCTGGGTAGCGGAATCGCTTCACCAGCATCTCGCGAGCCAAGTTGTACAACAGGTCCTCGAGGTCCGGCTTGTAGCAGGCCAGCGTGTAGTCATAGTCGAAGCCATACACCTGCACCTCGCTCAGATCCAGCTCGTTGCAGGCGAACACCGCGTCCGGATGAACATCGACGGGCAGTTTCTTGGCTGAAAAGGTCAAGTGACGGGAGAATGTGGGTGTTAAATGGGACGACTACTAGACAATCGGGTATGGTATTTATAGAATGTGCACACGTACTACGCATATGCATATGCCTGCGACTGGTTGAGGCTTACATTGGAACTTCTTTTTGGTGGCTTCGTAGAGCTCTTGGTAATCACTCACTGTTATTGGGTGCGAGATCTGAGCGGGATGGGAAGCATCTGGAGCGGAAACGGAAACAGAAACGGAACTGGAAGCGGGTGCCGAAGCCCCAGTAACGGCCGTTCCAGCGTCCGATGAAAAAGAGCGGGACTGCCAATGGGTTTTCGATTTTGACCTGGTTCTGACCACCGATGTGGATCTCCTGATGGCACCCACCGCACCCCGGAGGAGCACATTCTGCCTGAGGAGTGCACTGACGATGGGACTGCCTGCCGCGCACATTTAACTCGATAGCCAATTGCCAATTAAGTCTGTTTGTTATGTACACTAAGTGGGGGCGGAGTGGGAGGCTAGTTGGGGATCTGGTGGAGTGACCAGTAAACGGAAAATACTGATTCACGGTTGGGGCTCTATTTAACTGAAAACAATTATTACAAATTTAAAAAAACAAAGGAAATTTTTAAATTCAGACTCCCAATTTAAAACCATTTTCGATTTTAAGATGAATTCCTTACAATTTGCTAATAATTTAAAGATACCATCAAAGTTTTATGGTATATCAAAATATAAATATATATTATTATTCTCGAAAGATTTTAATGCCAAACTAAATACAATTTTATTCTGTATGTACATATTTTATTTATAACCCTATTGAATATTTAATTTAATATTTAAAAATTATAAAATTCAAATCCATGAGTCTATCGATTGTTATCGAGTGACCATTTTCAGTAATTAAAACGCGTTTTATGTTATCTGTTTTCGTGTGGCCATGTTACCCCACCATAAACTATATTTTGCAGCACAAGTTAAGACTTAATAACACATTCGGCAATCATTTTGAACAATCAAATAATGCAAGCAAATCTATAGTGACAAATTTATGCAACAAAAACCCAACTCCAGATCATAAAAAATCCAAAACAGCGTAAACGTGGCAGTGGTGGCAACACTGGGAACGCCGGCCATGTAATGTAAAATAAAAGGTGGAACGTAGACACGTGTTTTATTCGTGCAGTCAGTTTTCCGTAATTAAAGCGGTGAAAAGCGGTGAAAAACGTGAAAATCGTTACGCAAAAGAACTCTGAGCCACACGTACTCGAAAAACCAACAGAAACAAGCAGCATAATAAGTTACCAAAGCGGTTCCAAAAGGTAAGACGAAGCACGCGGAACATAACCTCGTACAAAAGCAGCAGCTAGCCGAGCAGCCAGCAAGCAGAAACCAAGAAGCACAAAGCATACAAAAGACAAAGCAAAGAGCGTGTGGTTAAAACAAAAAGTACAATCAAATCGCCTCCTTTTGCCATTTATATTTCGCTTATTCCACAAGTTATCCTGCCACAAACCGCCGCCCCCACCCATCTACGTTCTTTTTTTTTGTTGTTCTTTCCGTTCGGGAGAATCGCAGGAAATCGGGAGCAGTATTACACAATGATAGCATAGCTGCTACATATACCGAAAGTCTATGGTTTCCGTGAGTCACACCAGAAGATGTGTTTTTTTTTTTACTACAGCTTTCACCCGTTTGTCGGCGTTGTGTTATCGCTCCAAACAACACAAAATAAATCAAAAAAAAACAAGGCCTAAAGGAGAGTGTTTGTGTTGCGGTTAGAGGGGTGTGGAGGGGAAAAAAGGAGCCTTGCGCCACTCCCATTTAATGGCAAAACAACAATAGAGGAAAATAACATATATATACGCATATATAAATACCCGCGATTATACAACCCGCTACGCCGATTTAGCTTGCGACCATATGATCAGAAACCACGTTGCCAAGATTATAAAAACGGAAAAACGGAGAATTTCGGCTAGCTGGCAATGTTGTTGTTGTTGTTGTTCTTGTACTGTTGCTGTTGCTGTTGCGGCTGTTGCTGTTTCACCTGGTTTGTTGTTTTGATGCTCTCTTTAGAGAGACCGCATGGTCGGTCTCTGGCTCTCTTTTTTTTGATAACGCCGCCAAGGGAATTCAAAAATTTCAAAATGGAATCCCCAACCCTTTGACAACAATAACAGCAACAATGCAAGTTCAAAGTCACCAAAAAGAAGCCCAAACATGTTTGTTTTGGCCACACACACACACACACAGAGCCCAGGGCCACGCATAAATATACAAAATACTTTATATAAACAAGCTTTCGAGTCGTCTGGAGTACATGAGACTGCTGGAAAAAAAATTCCCGTCACCCGTCACCCGTCGCCTGGTTTCACGATTCATGATTAGGAAACACCACAGCTGTCTGGCATTGGAGCGCCGCCCTACCATGGGCGTTTTATGACACCTCTTTGGCTCCCCTCGTGAGCTTTGTATTCAGAGAAACGTTTAGGGTTTCTGTTTCTTTGATATACAATCTCTAGACTCCAGACTTGATAAGTGGTTGTCATATTTCTGTCTCCGAATACGATCTTTAATCGATATGAGATTTGAAACCTTTTTTTGTTTGCAGTGTATCTGCGATTGGGTGCCGCCTTATCATCTGTTCGAGGACCTTTGGGAGCACCTCCACCGGCGCAATATACACTGCAATAGATTTGAGTGTGTGTTCAGGATGGATTTCTTTGTTCTAAACCGTCCACCCATCTCTTTCCGTCACTCGTTCCGTTTCAGCCTTTTCGTGTGTGGGCGGAAAAGGGGGGTGGGCGGTCGCTAAAAAAAACTTTTGCCACCACGCAGCTTCTCTAATTTGTTTTATTTTTCTTAGTGGGTAGGTGGGGAGGTGGGGAGGTGGGTCGGTGAAGTGAAATGAAGAGAGAACGTGGAGGAGCAGAGAAGCAGCAACAGCAGCAGCGGCAGCAGAAGCTGCGAAAACCTCAAAAGAAATGCCAATTAGATGTGGCGGCAAAGTAGTTTCCCTTTGTAAAGCGAGCAGTCGATACATATTTTGAAACCTCGCGATCGATCGCCGGCATTTCGAATTCGAAGCAAAGCCAAAGCCAAATAAACGAAACCGAACAGAAAAAGAAATAACACAAAAAAACAGAAACTAGTTTCAAAGCCATCGAAATATTTCCAAAGAAACCGAAAAACCGAAAAACCGAAAAAAAGCCTAAAACCTAAACGAACGAATTGTGCTGTTTCAATATTTGTGATAATCTCAGATCGATAAATCGAAGAGGTAACGGAATTATTTTCGATTTTCGCTGGCAGAGTGTTTTCATAACTTTTAGTTTTGTTTTGTAATGATTTCGTAACTTTTGGCGTTTAGCTTTTGGTCGAACGTAACGGTTTGTTCTTGGGGCCGCTTTCTCTCTTAGTTCTTGGCGCTCTCTCTTGGTATACTCTCTCTTCCTTCCTGAGAGCCCCATCTTCTTGTTGTTGTTGTTGTTGTTAATGCGCACGCGCCTTTGACCCCACGATCGCCCCTCTCTTTTTTGCTTCCGCGTGGCATTCAAATAGTGTTTGTTGTTTTTGTTGGTTTTTCTTAGCGCTGCTCGACATTTTTGTTTTCTATATTTACGTATTTTTATTTAATTCTATAAATACGCAAAAGTTCAGAAAGGAAAAGCCAAAAATCAACGCAGGGAGGGTCTCGTGATGCCCAAAAAAACAACTTGACAAAAATACCTTTTTTTTTGGGTTTTAGTTTTGTTTTTTAAAACCTTTTTCTATACTTTGTGTTTCATAGTCCCATTTTCGTTAATAGAATCCTTATCAGAGAATCCATGACAAGCGCTTTGAATAATTGTTTATAATTGTATTGACGATTTAAAGTCCGGACTATGCTTGTAAATCGCTGTCCTGATAACCTATATATAGTATATTATCAGTAAATCTTAATGAACATCGATCTGCGATTAAAATATTTCTAATATTTTAAACACACAAAAAGTATACAAATATAGAACCCTTTGACTTTCTCTTCTAAACATTCGGACTTGAGCAATCAAACTCTCTATATACTCTACGAACAGTCTCCAAGATATATATTGCAATAAAAACATGTAAGATAAAGCAAAAGATACAGAAAAATATAACTAATATTATATTCTCTTCGATTCCGTTGCAGATCCTTCAATATTCAGCGAAAATGGTATCCGGTCGTCCTCTACTCTACCTGTCACTGCCCGGTGTAGCATTTATACTCGGCGTCTTCTGGTTTCGGCGTAGAAATAAAAATAGTGTAGACAAGCCCGATGACGAGGACACACCATCCGCCTCCGCCTCTGCTTCGGCCCAGGCTGAGTCGGTGATCGAGCCGCGCAAGGCCAACGGTGTCCTGCAGAATGGGAAGCTGCCACAGTCGGCCAGCAAGTCGATGAACATCAACGGAACCATCGCCAACGGAAATGGCAGCATCAGCAGCGGCAGCGGCAGCGGAAGTGGCAGCGGAAGCGGCAGCGGAAGCGGCAGCGACGAAAGAGACAGCCCCAACACGATGCTCTACGGCAAGTCGGCGCCCATCAAGATCCAGAGCAACGGACGCACCTCGCCGGGCAAGCACCAGCAGCAGATCGACTCCGAGATGCTCAAGTCCAAGATCCAGGATGCCGAGCACAAGAAGCTCTGCTCCATCGACGAGGACTTTGAGAACCTGTCCTCGCCGCGCGACCTTCCCGATTCGGTCAACAATCGCGTGTCCTTCTACAAGCGCAAGACCAACAGCAAGACCGTGGAGCCGGTGGTGATCAAGGCCACTCGTACTCCCAAGATTTCCCCCGAGAACTCCTTCCTCGACACCAACTACACCACCACCCCGACTGGAAATGTCAGCGATTGTGAGCAGAACAATAACTGCAAGCCAAAGTCTGAAGTGGTTGCCAAGGAGCCGGCCAAGAAGGAGCAAAAGGAGCAAAAGGAGCAGAAGGAAGACAAGAAGCAGCAACAGGTGAAGGAGCAGCAGCCAGAGACCGAACTAGAGGTGGACAGCAACGGAAACACAAACCAGAAGCGCAACGTAGACGCGGCCAGCCCTTCGCTGAGCATCTGCAGCGTCCAGTCCGGGGACTCCGGCAAGGGCTCCAGCCTGCCCCGCTCCGAGGCAACGCGGGCCAAGACCACCTACGAGTTCCTCTTCCCCATCAGCCTGATCGGGCAGCTGTACGGCCGCAAGCGCATGTTCATCAACCAGATCAAGTCGAAAACCCTGGCCAATGTGGTGCTGGGCAAGAACCCGTACTCGGCTAAGCTGCGCATCTGCACGATCGAGGGCACCGAGAGCGAGATCGACGCCGCCCTGGCGATGATCCGCCAGCGTTTGCCAAGCAAGCGGTATCCAAACTTTACGATGCAACGCATCCACTTTGCCCTGCCGCAGACCATAGTTCCTCTTTCGACAGAAAGCCTCAACAACCTACAAGTGAGTGTTGGGCTGATGACGAGCAGGTGACGCCGACACGACATGGTTTTCGGTTTTCGTTTCGTTTCTATTATGTACAGTATTCCCCACCTATTGGGGGATACCCAGAGAGCTAGCAAGCTAGCAAGCTAGCAAGCTCTCTAAGTGCGTCTTATAGATATGTTTCAGACACATATATATAGGCCACTGTTCCTGTCGTGTCGGCGCAAGCCAAGAGTCTCGGTTGTAACTCGAAAAAGATAGATAAAACCCCCCTGAAAACGATATAACCTCCTCCCTTAGCTGAAACTGATCGAGGGCATCAACAACGACGTGGTGGTAAGTGCGGTTCTGTCCGGGTCGCACTTTTTCGTGCAGCACCCGCTGCATCCGTCGCACCCATCGCTGCCCATGCTGCAGAAGCAGCTCTACGACAGCTACTCCTCGATGGAGGCGCCCCCGTTGCCCAGCCTTGAGATCAGCGCCGTGTGCGTGATCCCCATCAACGGGGTGTGGTATCGCGTCCAGATCGTAGACACAGATCCCGAGGATGAGGAGCGCTGCATCGTCAGGTTCCTCGACTTTGGCGGCTACATGAACGTCGGCTTCAGCCTTCTCCGTCAGATTCGCACCGACTTCATGTCCGTGCCGTTCCAGGCCACCGAATGCATACTGTCCAACGTCGAGCCGATCGGTAAGTATTTATAGGAGTCACTTGTACTCCATTATCTGGTTACCTAATACCTTTCTATTATCTTTCTATTATTTCCCGCAGGTGATAACTGGTCCGTGGAGGCGGGCGAAATCCTCAACCAACTTACCAAAGGCATTGTCTTGCAAGCACAAGTCGCCGGCTACAATAGTCACAACATACCAGAAGTCTATTTATTCGCTTCCCTAGGCCCCAATGTGAGTATGTTTTGTTGTGCCACCGATTAGAGCGGGACAGAGGATAGTGGATAGTAGAGCGAGACGGAGCTCATAGAAGCCTGTGGTTTAATCTTGAAAGTTTTTGTTTTCACAGCTGTTTCTGCTCCCAAAAAACACCTTTTCTAATCCCCAAAACTTTTCCATTGCAGAATGTAATCTTCATCAATAAGGAACTCGTCGCCCGAAATCTCGCCAAGTGGGTGGAGATGCGTGACTAACAGCCTTTGTGAACAACCTAATTAGAATCCAAACAGACCTATCTATATATACATCTAAACAAGAACCCAAAAGCAAACTTAAGCAGCAAACAACACTCGGACACGGACTCGGAATCGGATATCAAAAGTCAAGCCAATCTCTGCGAGAAACGGCGAGCAAACACTAGAAACGGGAGAAAAACCAGAAATGCTTGAGTCTTGTGCACCGGCAGCCGAATATTGCGCAATGGTTGATCTAGGATCAAGGATTATGGATCGTAGATCGTAGATCGTAGATCATAGATCATAGATCATAGATCGTGGATCAGTGGATGGTGTGCCATCCCAAACGAATCGCCAGCGCAGAGGCCTCCAAAACACACAAATCGTTACGTTCGTTAAGTTGTACTAAAAGAAAGAAATTGCGACTGAGCCTAGAGAAAGGATGAATGAGAAAGACGTCCTTGAAGCGTCATAACAAAAACTAAAAAAAAAACAAAAAAGAATATACACACACGCATATATGTATAAGATCACCCACTAACACAGACACACACACACAAACACACACACACTCTAACACACACAAACACGGACATAGGCACAGATAGGCATAGGCAATGGTTTGTTTGTTGAGTGCCCAGGATACGCCAGGACATCGAAAACGATAAACGTAATCATAGAGGGGATAATCATTAGCTTTCGGGTAGGGCCATCAAACGAACCGCTTAAGATATTATCATACTCAGTTTGTAAGTAGGCATACCTAGTGTAAATAGATTTTTTTTATAAATTTAACAAAATTTTAAAATAACAAAAAAGCAGCCAACAAAAATACACACACGCCCACTATAACACGCGTTCGTCAGATACAAAAGTGGAAAATGGAGAAAAAAAACGTTTGAAAAATCTTCAAGGGGAAACAGATCTAAAGTTTTCATTTTTTGTTTGCCGTTTTAAGAGATATTGATGTAAATATTTAATGTAAATCAAATCCGAGCAGATTGGCGTTCGGTACACAATTGGGTGGATGCCATCCTTGGGGCAGTGGATCCCAGACAACAGGCTACGGATACGGATACGGACTAACTCTGACATTATGAAGGGACTAACATAACACTCCTAGGCAGTGACTGGATGGGACTGGTATAATTGATAGGCAACTAAAAATTGCGTCATTGAGTGTTAAAATATTGGGAATGGAAGGCTTCTTGGCATCCGTTGATCTTCCATGCACATAGCCTAGTGTCTTCTTGACAGGTTTACTTCCTCGTCCATTTCCAGACCAGTTGGAATTACCATACTGTTGGTTCTGACGATCCACGCGTTGAGCCTTGTTGGCCTTGATTGTAATTGTTTGACGCCATTGAGGCTTTACAGGGTTTCCGTTTTTTTTTTTTTTTCTTATACACATATGATTATGAAGATTTGAATGTGTGCAGAGGGGAATGTCCATCTATGGTCCTTTATCAATCCTGTTTATATATATTTTTATACATTTTACATTTAGTCAAAACATTTCATCATGAAACTTTCGTTCAACCTTTTGAACCGCGACGAGTACAAGATTACTTCGAACAGAAAAGCAATAGCCGAGAGAGTGCGATTATTATGCTATATTTAAATAGAAAGCACTAAAGCCACAAATGCCTAAAGAATATATTCAAATTTACCGTTACAAATTCAAAATATATAGTTATAGTATATATAGTAACTATATATATGCGTGTGTGCCATTGTTAGTCAGAAAAAGAAAGAATAGAGCAAAAACCAAGCAAGCAACAACAAATTCAAAAACAAAACAAAACAAAGCAAGAATAAATTAAAAATTTGTGTGTTCCCCTTCGACCCCTATTGTAAATAAAAAACAAACTAAACAAAAATGCAATTTTCGACAGTTAATTATACAATATTATGTACAATACATGGTATGCAAAAGACAAACAATAATTGTTGAAAAGCCAATGAAAATGAAAGCAAAAGAACCTAGAAGACAGGTTGAAGCCTCTTAATGCCTTTCCTTTGACAAACAACCGAAACTCTCTAAACATAAACAAACCAGAGAAACTGTTCATATAATGACATTGCTAAGTAAAACAATAAAAATTCTAACAAATCGCTTATAGTTACCAATCAATGGTGTCTAGCGTGCAGTTTTAGGAAGTCTTGTTCTAGGTAGAGCACAACACACAAACAAGCAAAACAAACAAAACAAACAAAACAAACAAACAAACCAAACAAAACAAAACAACAAACTAACAAACACACCAACCATGAAAACAACAAATTGTTCAACAACACACCAATAATCTTACAACAATTACACCAATGAACTATTTCACCAACAACACACCCCAGAATTCATGTTACACACATATTTATTTTGTTGACAAGAAATAACATTTTAATTTCAAAAAGAAAGATATATAGATATATATATATATATGTTTAACACGAGAAGAGTATATATGTTACAAACAGATTTAATTCAGTTTAATATTCAGTTGTCGTCGTCATCGTCATTGTCCTCATGGTCAAAAAGAAAGGAATTGGCTTTTTAGTAATTTAGTTAATGTATCGTACAAGTGATGATTATAACTATGCATATATATATATATATCTATCTATATATATATTTATATATAAATTATACATTTTGTACATCTTTTATATTGCTTCGTATATGTCAATTGAAAGACTTGGCGTGTTATTGTTCTTTTATTGTGCGCGTAGTCGGTCTACTCTTATAATGACTATGATTATCATTATTATTAATATTAATATTACAACCCAAACCTTTTTCCTGTTTGTTTTAGACCTTTCGTGTGTAATTAATTAACATTAATTTGCTAATTTTAAAGTAATTTGTTCTTATTGTTATCTTACAACCACACTGTAGTGCAAATTCGTATAAAGAAATTCTTGTTTTATGTTTCACCTTCGACAAATTGAGTTGAATATTGCGGAAAAGAAAGTGAAGTTAAAAAAAATAGATGAAAACTACATTAAGCCTGTGGAACTTTACTTATTTTTATTATTATTATTATTATGATTATAGTTATTGGTTACCCTTATTCAAATACATTATGCGAGATGCTTTATTAAGGTCTGAGTCAAGCAAATTATAATCGCCAACGTTCTCGGTGTTCTCGACTTCATTGTAGATTTGTCACTTACTAATGTTGATAAACTGATAACTGATTACTGATTAATGATTAATTTTATATAGGTATAAAGAAGACACAACAGACATGATGTAGAGCACATATTGAAACTGAAGCCTAAAACTAAACTTAATGGATAGAGTCTATATAGTCCTTGGAGACGAATCATCCTGTGTGTGTGGTACTTTATTTTTTTTCTTATCTAGTAATGCTGAGAGAGACATGAGAGTTACGAATAAGATTTAATTTATAGACGCATTCAAGTGAGAATAATTTACAAAACCTAGTTATTAACTAAATATAATGCAAGTACATTAAAATAAAACATTATTGAAAAGTAAATTCCTTCGAGAGTATTATGTTTTGGTTGGGCTTTTGTTTTCAGGATCATAAATACTTCTATAATTACTGCCCGAGAATTACGAGCTAAAGGAGTGAAGTAATTCCTGATAAAATAAAGCACGATTACAATTCCTTAACTTGGCCGTGTCCGGACATTGTCGGGGTTTCTTAAGCGGGTAGATAAAGAATCCTAAAGTCATCGTCCTATGGATAGGGGCGATATGGTTTGCGATCCGCAATAATCGGAGCAAATACGTATATATATATATAAAGATTTCGATTTCAGGGAACCATGATTCAAATTGCATTGATCGCAATTGATCAAAAGAAATATGTTATAGCGCCTAGATTGCTGGATTGCTGGATGGATGGTCTGGGTCTGGGTCTGGCTGGCGCTAATTGATATCTAGATATAGAATCTACAACCGATTACGGTATATGGGGTCTCGAATTAAAGGTAAAGTCTGCGTCACAGGCAAAGATTTGCCAATTTTTTTTTATTGATGGAAACGATCGAACCCTGGACGGACCCTGGAGAACCCCATAAAATTTCCAACATGTTAACTTTATTGCCAACGACTCCGACTTGGTTAGCTCTAGAGTTGGGTATCCGTAGCTGAAAAGCTCTACATTTCCGATGGTCATTTCCCTGACCACATAATCTGTATCGGAAAGTGACCAGTCACGGTCGGTGGTTTCGGATAAGCTCGTAAAATTAAAGTGGTTTCACTTTTCTTATTATAGCAATGTTTGTTTTACAGTGTCTGGGAGTCCGTCTATCGGGTAGGTATTTTTATGGAGGCTACTACTGACCAGCATTTAGGGTCCCCTTCGGCCAGACTCGGTTGCGTTTTTATCTGGCGGCAAGTGTTTCCTAGTTAGTCGCCACGCCAAACAGTGCGGCTTGCCTACGATGAATCAGCATCACAAACATCTTGGATATTATATTACTGGATATGCCACTCTCATTCTAGTTCCTTGAAGCTTTTTCTCGGTGTATTCAGTGTGTTTTTCGGGTGATAAATCTATGTATCCACATGGGTTTATCTTTTTGAATCTCAATATCTGGTTATCTGGTTATCTGGCATCTTATCAGCCATCTTCGAGGTTTTAGGCTTCTCGTACACTGCCAGAAACTACAAGTAAGATAATAAATAAATTATGGAGTTTATTAGTAAATTAACAAGTCACGATACATGTGTGGATTTTATTACCATTTTGGGGTTCGTTAAACTAAAGTCAGAAAATATGGCCTTTAGGTAGTTTTCAGACTGGCTAAAAAGCTTTTTAAAGTTAAACAATAAATAGTTTAAAAAATAAATGTGCTTATTTAACTGTATTCTATTAAATATACAATTAATTTGAGCTTTAATTGATTATTTTTGTAAGAAAAAAACAAAGTGATGGTTTTTGTAGTAGCTTTGAACAATTTACTCGTTTTTTTTCTCCTTAAAAGTGTTTTAAAATTAGAAAGGTAGTGCTAATCTTGTGGATTATTTAAGTTCTTAAATTTTTAATAAATACAAAATCAAAAAAGGCAAATCCGGTTTTTCGAAACTAACTTTTCATAACTTTTTTTAATGTACAATAGTTTTGTCAACAATTGTGGTAAGCCTTTGGGGGGGTTGGAAAGAGGTGTGTTGTGGGTGGAGCGGGCACTTCCCTATGGGGTTCTCGGAATTTTTGGAACCACCCGAAGGCCACCATAGCCGATCTTCTCCAGAGATCGCAGCACGAAGAAATCATTCGGAACGACTCGAGCACGACACCAAAGTTATTCCCCAGATGTATCGCAGATCTACGGCCGTGCAGGTGTACGGGGAAGAAGTATTGTGTGTTGGTGTGAATAATTTCACGCTTATTACCTGCTTGTACTTGTACCTTGGCGGTTCTTAAAGCGCCCAGCGAGCGGCTAGCATTCTCAGTTCCAGCCGTGGCATACGCGGCACCACAAGCGCGCTTTCCGCACCACCAAGCCACCAAGCCAAGTTAGAAAAACTCTGACAAATACTGAATGTTAAATTAACAATAAAAACTCTAAAAAAACACAGCAACAACGGAGAGAAAATAATTATAAACGAAACGCAACGAGCTGCTGTCGGTGGCATTCAAAACAGAGACCAAGGGCTATGTGCTAATTAACAATTGCAATTAAAACTCAACTTGAAACCAAAGTAGAAAACTAAATTAATAAATAAGAACGTTTTGAAAAAATATATTTAATAAAATGGAACTAAAACCCAATGGTAACCACAACAGCAACAACAATCCCACGGAAGTAAGTGAAAATCAGTTAATGAAATTGGTACTTGAGACTCGAGTGGCCGAAAAGTAAGATTAAGTCCCGAAGACAGTTAGTGTGTCAAGTATACGCCCCATGTGACAAAGTGGTTTTATTTACTGGCCATTCTGGCCATTCTCGCCATCCTATCAGGAAATTTCTCCAAGTGTGCCGTAATATTTTATGGTTTTATTTTTATAATTATTGCGGCTGTTAGACTTTAATTACAGCCTAATCGACCGACAAACGAAAATGCGATTTTTCAAAAACACTTTGTCAGGCGAATATTATATGAATATCTTGGAAGGTATAAGGTTTACGACCCGGTCTCCTTGCCACATAAATAGTATATCTTCTACATAGTACAATACATGCGTACCACTATTTAGAGCCCAATTATATAGGGAGGATATAGGAAGGTTATTTTTACCCTTAGCATTATCATAATCTACCTTAAAAGTGCCGCAATATGCCGGTACATCCGAGAGGTGGACCGACCAGACCCGGCACTCTATATACTATATATGCCCAGAAGTGATTGTATCGAAGTGATACAAAAACAAAACCTGTTTTTAGAGCAAATAACAAAAATGGCATATACTATAAAATGATATGACTATGACTGATCCATCTCATTTGTGCTTTTCATTCATTATAAAATATTTAACCGAACAATTGTAATACTTTTAAGGGTTTTCCCCCTCGCATGCAAAAATCAAGATGCTCTTCGGTTTAATTTTTATTTGACTTTTTTTCTTGAGGGTTTCCCCTTGAGTTTATGGAAAAAACCTAGTTTTCCCATTACCTTAAACCAAAGCTGCATTAAAATGTGGTCAGCATAGATTTAATTTATTCCTAAAGTGCAATTAAGGTAATTCCCAAGTCTTGTGGCCAAGTTATGGCTCAGATGGGTGAGATCATTTTTGTGGAGGGGAAAATACCTAAAACAGGTATACCTATAACCTTATAACCTATAATTTATTTAAGGGAAATCTGCCTATGAAGATAGGTAAATGGGGAGTGACCAGCCCGAAGCACTTGTCGTGATTGAATTAGATTTTGTAATAATTAAAGTCGGTTCTGTCGCGCAGTGTATCTAATGCAGGGGTTTCCTAGAAAACTTTGCCAAGATAAATTGGATAAGTAAACAGACGGTCGTCCTCCGAGCTATTGGCCAAATACTCGTAATATTATTTTTATTACTATTTGCACTCTTACTCTCAATGCTGTATTTTCATTTTCATTCGACACTCTCCCACCAGCTGATTGGGGGCTATTATTTTTTTTTTATTATTGAAACAGCTTTTTCTCTGAGCCAACAGTCGAAATATGTAAAAAATACGCAAGCCAGCCAGCCCCTCTCTTCCTGCGTTTCTTCCATAAAAACAACAAAATTTTGTTTAATCTTTAAAGTGAAAAGCTGTTCAAACAGCTGGCTGGAAATAGAATTTGCCAAATAGCAATCATTAAATGACGAATTACAGAAAACAAAATAAATTATATACTATTATACAGACTCTGGTTGTTATTCAAAAGTAATTAATTCGCTTATTTGGCAGATATGATTTTCTTTGAAAGCCAGTTAGACTAGCAAGTGAGTCATTAAATAGAATTCAATTGTTCAAAAGCCATGCGAATATTGCGACTAATGTAGTTTTGTGTTAAACAATTAGTTACACTAAAAAAACGTTTTAGAAAAAGCAAGTTTTTGATAAAAACATTGTTTCCTATAGGTTTTTTATTCTAGCACATTTTTATCCTTTCGCGATGATGTTTTTATTTGATTTTTTTCAAATTCAATTAGTATAAGAAGAAATTTTTTTCACTTTTCATAAAAAAGCGACCGGCGGCAACCCGGCGTATACTTAATATGTAATTTGTATTTATAGACTAACTGACTAACTGGCTTTTTGCGTTAAGCTAATTACCATAAAGGGCCTTTAGGACTTAAATCAATGCATTTAAGAGGCGGTTTTTGGCTGAGATTTAAATGAGAAGTCACGATTGAAGGGGCGGCTAATTATAGTTGGATCTGTTTTTTTTTTTGATTCTATATTGAGATTCACCGAATACCTCAATAATAATATAGCCCCTAGTGTCTAGTAAAGGGTGTGTCGATATTAGATATAACAAATGGTGTTTAGTCCCCCAACAATTGCTATTAAGTGAAATGATAGACATTACAAATGGGAAAATCTCTTAGGTGTAATTGAAGTAACATAGGAAAGTCCTTTCTTCATCTTCACTAATCTCTTGATAAGATTAAAAAAGCTGAAATAAGTATGAATATAGATATTATTATTACGTATATAAATATTTCTTTTCTGCTTGTTGTTTAACCAACAAAAATGTCAAGACCCTCTTAAGGTTTGCTCAATATTTAGTCATGTGTCTGGAATTTGCGGACTGCAGATCATAAATCGTGTATTCCCCGAATCCGAGACAGATAGCATCTGGCACATACATACATGATAAATTAGCAAATATTTGATAAATAAATTACTTAATCTTTTCTTTTGACAGAAAACCGAGGATGCGGAGAAAGCCAAGGGGGAGCGCACCAATTGGGGCAATGGTGTGGAATTTCTGATGTCCTGTATTGCCGTATCCGTGGGCTTAGGGAATGTCTGGCGTTTTCCCTTTACCGCCTATGAGAACGGAGGCGGAGCTTTTTTGATACCCTATATTATAGTTTTATTTCTAATTGGTAAGTGTTGGGTTATTATTCGAAAATCGATTAAGATATTTACGCTTTGAAGGCAAACCCATGTACTATCTGGAAATGATTATGGGACAGTTCACCAGCCAGGGCACTGTGAAGATCTGGTCCGTTTGTCCCGGGTTTGTGGGCGTGGGCTATGGCCAGGCCTTTGGAACGATTTGCATTATATCGTATTATTCGTCGCTTTTGGCCCTGACTCTGTACTACCTTTTTGTGTCCTTCCAATCGGAGTTGCCGTGGTCCTTCTGCCGGGACGATTGGCTAAACTGTGTGGACTCGCGACCCGCAGAGTATACGGAGAACTTGCTCACCGGACTCGCCTCTAACGTATCCAAATTGGGCAGCAATGTATATATCTCTAGAAACGATACCAGCAACGAGACGACAAAGTTGCAAAGCAGCTCTGAAATCTACTTCCTGTAAGTCAGTTAGATATGAGATTGGAATCTTGGCTTTAATCGGTCTCTGTCGGTCCCTTTTCCAGAGACGTAGTGATCAAGGAGAAGCTGGACATCTCGGACGGCATCGGAAACCCCGACTGGAAGCTGACCCTAACCCTGCTTGTCTCGTGGGTGGTCATCTTTCTGGTGATTATGCGCGGAGTGAAGAGCTCCGGCAAGGCGGCATACTTCCTGGCCCTGTTCCCCTACGTGATACTGCTCGTCCTGCTCGTCCGGGCTGTGACCCTGGAGGGGGCCCGGGACGGGATCATCTTCTTCCTAGAGCCACAGTGGGGCGAACTCCTGAACCCGACTGTGTGGAAGAACGCGGTGGTGCAGTGCTTCTTCTCATTGGCAGTGGGATCTGGGCCGATCATCATGTTTTCTTCCTACAATCGATTCGATCACGGAATCTACAGGGATGCGATGATCGTCACTACGCTGGACACCATGACCAGTCTCTTGGGCGGGATTACGATATTTGCGATCCTGGGTAATCTGGCCCACAACCTGCAAATAGAGAATATCCGCGATGTGATTCGCAGTGGCACAGGATTGGCCTTCATCTCGTATCCGGATGCCATCTCCAAGTTCCAGGCAGTGCCCCAACTCTTCTCGGTTCTGTTCTTCTTTATGCTCTTCGTCTTGGGAATTGGATCGATTGTGGCCCTTCAAAGCACCATTGTCACCATTATTTGTGATCAGTTCAAGGGTGTGAAATACTGGAAGGTGGCTTTGGGCACTTCCATTTGTGGTTTCCTCATGGGACTCGTCTATGTCACGCCGGTGGGTAGCGACATTACCTCCTAGTTGTATCCTTTTTTTATTCTAATCTTCTTTATTATTTTCCTAGGGTGGCCAGTGGATCTTGACGCTTGTGGACTTCTATGGCGGCACTTATGTGGTATTTATTTTGGCCATTTTCGAGTTGGCTGGCATTGTTTGGATCTATGGTGCGTATTTCCGGTACTTGACTTACCCCTAAAAAAGGCTAACAAATCCTAAACTTATTATTTAGGTTTGGAAAACTTCTGCGATGATATCGAGTTCATGTGCAACCGCCGGGTTTCCCTGTATTGGCGCATATGCTGGTCCTTTTTCACTCCTGTGATGATGATAATTATATTTATTTACTCCATGGCCACCATTGAGCCAGTCCAGTACAGTGAACTTTATTTCCCGGAAGCGGGCAATGGTAAGTAAAGCATTTCCGTTTCCGTGGTAATAGCTGCCTTAAAAGCACAGAAAAGGATATATGGGCGAGGGAGAGTATATCCGCTGCGATAAATATATTTAAATATATATTTAAATTATATTTTCAGTGGCTGGCTGGCTTCTGTTTGGCATTGGAGCTGCCCAATTTCCATTGTGGGGTCTTTGGTATGTTTCCCGTCACAGAGAAGGATCTTTCTGTTCGGTAAGTTGAATCGAAGTTATTTATTTAACGAACAATCAATACAAACTATCAATTTTACAGTCTATTATGGCCTCGCTGAAACCAAATGAAAAATGGGGTCCTGCCAATGCCGATGTGAAGCGGGAATGGCAGATCTTCAAAAGTCAAAAGGCTGCCCAAAGGGCCGCCCAGAAGCAGTCCACCAAGATGGGATTCTTCTGGCGAAAAATCAGCAATTTCTGCGGCAGTAATATCTAAAATTCAGTGTCTTAATGCAAAACTAAAAGAATACAATGGGAAAGTATGGGGATATCGAGGGGATATCAGAGATTACGATTACTATAAACATTTGCTAGGGTTATGACATTGTCAGTCTCTATGAAGCCATCAAAAAATGCGAGGATATCCATCCAACGATCACATCGCATCCTTATAAATCTGTACATATTATATTGAAGTATATAATAAAATGTATATCTTTTTTTTTTTATTTTAATGTGATAAAATTGAGCTGAAATAAATAAATTATTTTTAACAACGAAATACTACCAATGAGAAGTTTTCACTCAATATTTGTTTAATATATTAGCTGTTTTGTTCTTTTTGCAATGCAGATCCATGGAAACAGATCTTTCAAATCGTTTGATATATCCCTTATTAAAATCCGTTCACAAATGGCCAAGATACGGCCCTTCAAAGTTTGCCAACTTGACGCAAAAATTCTGCGAAACTGCTTGAAATTCGTATGGGAGAAAATCTGAAGTACTAGGCGAACAGGAACCCGCAGAAAGCAGCGCTGTGACGTCAGAGCACTGAATGCAGGTTTCCATTCGCGTCTGGAATTTTGGGGACAGTGATTGGGGAAACGCCTGCCATCATTAGTTTTGGGTACCGTTTTTTCATAACTAAGTGCTCGTAGTTAGTGATGCTCACGCGGAAGCGTTGTATGATGACAAGTGGCACGATAGCGAGGCACGAAGCTGTTTTTCTCTGTATAAAAACTTTGATTGGGGCTCACACTGGCCCTATAAATACGGCCCCAATAGAATAAAATTTTTGGGGGCCCTAAAACGGGTCACGCAAACAAAACCCCCGTGTGTCATCTGGAACGTGGCATCACTGAATTCAGATTTTCATTCGGGACTGGAATTTTGGGGACAGTGATTGGGGAAACGCCTGCCATCATTGATTTTGGGTACCGTTTTTTCATAACTAAGTGCGCCTAGTTAGTGATGCTCACGCGGAAGCGTTGTTTGATGACAAGTGGCACGATAGCGAGGTACGAAGCTATTTTTCTCTGTATAAAAACTTTGATTGGGGCTCACACTGGCCCTATAAATACGGCCCCACTAGAATTAAATTGTTTGGGGCCCTAAAACGGGTCACGCAAACAAAACCCCCGTGTGTCATCTGGAACGTGGCATCACTGAATGCAGATTTTCATTCGGGACTGGAATTTTGGGGACAGTGATTGGGGGAACGCCTGCCATCATTGATTTTGGGTACCGTTTTTTCATAACTAAGTGCTCGTAGTTAGTGATGCTCACGCGGAAGCGTTGTTTGATGACAAGTGGCACGATAGCGAGGCACGAAGCTGTTTTTCTCTGTATAAAAACTTTGATTGGGGCTCACACTGGCCCTATAAATACGGCCCCAATAGAATAAAATTTTTTGGGGCCCTAAAACGGGTCACGCAAACAAAACCCCCGTGTGTCATCTGGAACGTGGCATCACTGAATGCAGATTTTCATTCGGGACTGGAATTTTGGGGACAGTGATTGGGGGAACGCCTGCTATCATTGATTTTAGGTACCGTTTTTTCATAACTAAGTGCGCCTAGTTAGTGATGCTCACGCGGAAGCGTTGTATGATGACAAGTGGCACGATAGCGAGGCACGAAGCTGTTTTTCTCTGTATAAAAACTTTGATTGGGGCTCACACTGGCCCTATAAATACGGCCCCAATAGAATAAAATTTTTGGGGGCCCTAAAACGGGTCACGCAAACAAAACCCCCGTGTGTCATCTGGAACGTGGCATCACTGAATGCAGATTTTCATTCGGGACTGGAATTTTGGGGACAGTGATTGGGGGAACGCCTGCCATCATTGATTTTGGGTACCGTTTTTTCATAACTAAGTGCGCCTAGTTAGGGACTGTGATTGGGGGAACGCCTGCCATCATTGATTTTAGGTCCGTTTTTTCATAACTATTTGGGAGACTGTGATTGGGGGAACGCCTGCCATCATTGATCTTAGGTACCGTTTTTCTATAACTAGCTTTTGCTGCTCTGACGTCACAGCGCTGCTTTCTGCGGGTTCCTGTTCGCCTAGTACTTCAGATTTTCTCCCATACGAATTTCAAGCAGTTTCGCAGAATTTTGGCGTCGAATGGGCGCACTTTGGAAGGACGTATCTTGGCTATTTCTGAACGGATTTTAAAAAGGAATGTCTCTAACAATTTGTCAGGACCGTCCCCAACGATCTGCATCATAAAAAGACCCAAACAACTTTGACCCATTTTTCGCAAGAAGTACCCCTTTCAAAATTCTGAAAAAAAAGGTCGAAATTTTTGTTGTTCGATTTTCCAAATCCTTGAATGCAGATCGCGGCAGAATAAAGTTCTGATTCCAAAATGGTATTCCATTCCAAAATCGGTTGCAAAATATTTAAAATATGCATAAAAAAGTGGAAGAAAAACCCCAAAATGACCCTAAGCTGATTTTTGCAAAAAATCATGATGGTACCCCTTTCAAAATTCTGAAAAAATAGGTCGAAATTTTTATTGTTCGATTTTCCAAATCCTTGAATGCAGATCGACGCAGAATAAAGTTCTGATTCCAAAATGGTATTCCATTTAAAAATCGGTTGCGAAATATTCAAAATATGTATACAAAAGTGGAAGAAAAACCCCAAAATGACCCTAAGCTGATTTTTGCAAAAAATCATGATGGTACCCCTTTCAAAATTCTGAAAAAATAGGTCGAAATTTTTATTGTTCGATTTTCCAAATCCTTGAATGCAGATCGACGCAGAATGAAGTTATGATTTCAAAGTGGTATTCCATTCCACAATCGGTTGCGAAATATTCAAAATATGCATAAAAAAGTGGAAGAAAAACCCAAAAATGACCCAAAGCTGATTTTTGCAAAAAATCATGATGGTACCCCTTTCAAAATTCTGAAAAAATAGGTCGAAATTTTTGTTGTTCGATTTTCCAAATCCTTGAATGCAGATCGACGCAGAATAAAGTTCTGATTCCAAAATGGTATTCCATTCAAAAATCGGTTGCGAAATATTCAAAATATGTATACAAAAGTGGAAGAAAAACCCCAAAATGACCCTAAGCTGATTTTTGCAAAAAATCATGATGGTACCCCTTTCAAAATTCTGAAAAAATAGGTCGAAATTTTTATTGTTCGATTTTCCAAATCCTTGAATGCAGATCGACGCAGAATGAAGTTATGATTTCAAAGTGGTATTCCATTCCACAATCGGTTGCGAAATATTCAAAATATGCATAAAAAAGTGGAAGAAAAACCCAAAAATGACCCAAAGCTGATTTTTGCAAAAAATCATGATGGTACCCCTTTAAAAATTCTGAAAAAATAGGTCGAAATTTTTATTGTTCGATTTTCCAAATCCTTGAATGCAGATCGACGGAAAAAGAAGTTCCAATTCCAAAATGGTATACCATTCCAAAATCGGTTTAGAAATGGTCGAATGATTCATAAAAAAGTGGAAGAAAAGCGCCAAAATGACACTGATCCGAATTTTGGAAAAAAATCATGATACCCTTTTCAAAATTTGCAAAAAATAGGTCGAAATTTTTTTGTTCGGTTTTGAATATCCTTTGATGCAAATCGACGTGGAATGAAGTTCTGAGTCCATAATCGCAACCCATTCATATATTGGCTGCAAAATAAACAAAATATTTATAAAATATTCCGATATTCGAAGAAAGAAATTTCGCATTTTTGATGTCTTTTCTTGGTCCTTTACTTACTTGTACTTGTTGCCAGATCGGTGATGATTAATATTATTATTGGTTTAGATTCCCCCATAAAAACACACCCATTTGTTTTATATATTTTTTACTTTTATTTTATTTTTATTCAGTTTTTAATTTTTTGGTTTTTTCTTTCATACAAAGCCCTTTATTATTGTTAAAATTGTAATTATCATTTGTTTTCTTTGGTTTTGTTCTGTTATTTTCATTTCATTATTTAATAATTTACAATTATATGCGTTTCTCTTTATTTTTCTGTTATAGTTTGTCGGTTTTAGTTTTAGTTGTATTTTTATTTATTATTTTTGTTCTCTTTTCTTTTTAGGTTCTTATCCTTTGGGGGGTTGTACATTATAACAGTACAGTAATTGATTTTTATTTAATGTGGTAAATTTGCTATAAATAGGGGTAATTCTTATGAGGTAAATGCTTAATGAGCAAAAAAAAAAAAAACAATTACAATCGTCATCAGATCAGATCAGTTTTTATACTACATACATAATACATATAATATATATATGTATACAAAATAACAAATCGTAAGTCTAATAAACATTCTTAAAATTCATATCTCAAATACAAATACAATATTTGCTTTAGCTGTTAGTTTTCTTAATATTTTTTCAGATTTTTTTTGCGGTTCTGTTGGGTTTTTGAAATGTTTTTGAATTAAGTTTCAAGACTTCGGATTCAAAGGTAATTTTTTTTGCGTTTATTGATTTGGTTTTAGAAGCTTTTGGTTTTCTATTTTGCGTATGTTTTTTTGTTTTTTGGTTTTTTTTTAATTCGTAAAATACTAATTTAGCAAATGTAGGCACCCTAAATATTAAAGCTTTTGCAAAACACGGTTCCTCGATAAGATATAACAATGTATTTTTTGTTTTTGGTTTGGTTTTGGGGTTTCCCTTTTCTTTTTTTTTTTAAATTTAAATATACAGTATTGTAAATTCAAAATAAACTATTTCATTAGCCATTGAATTTCCTTTCACGTTTGTTTCTTTACGCTTTATTTCTTTAAGAAATGAACTCTTTTTTCCGTTTTAAATTTAATTTACTTTTAGTTTAGCTTTAGTTTAAGGTTCTTTGTTTTTAGTATTTAGTTGACATTTTCTGCTTTTAAAATTATGCATTGCATTCTTGTTTAGTTTTCTTTATTAATAATTAAAAAATTGTTTCTCTTCTCCGCCAGCTTTTCTTTCTACCTTTCCTAGTCGTTTTTTTCGTTTTTAATGTATTATTCTTTATTGTTTAGTTTAACATAATAATTGGTTTCTTATTTTTTTTGGTTACTTTTTAGGTTTTCTCTTTAGTTTTGTTGTTAATAAATTGGTCTTTGCTTCGGCTTTCGATTTAGCTACAGAATACATTACTATAATACATATAAAGTCAAATATGATGTTAATAGTGTGGGGGTTTCTTTTTGGTTTTTGGGTTTTGGGTTTTGGTTTTTGGTATATACTTTTAGACCGTCTGTACATGTATTTATATATATGTATATATATATCTGTATATATATATATATATATATATATATGTAAGTATATATATATATTTGAGTGTGTGTGTATATATATCTAGATATTGTACATATAACCTTATATATGTTCTTTTTGCATACCTCTAGTTGGGCGAGTGGGGTTTGGGTTTATCTTTTAAACTTTTGTCTAAAATCTCGTATGTCCACAAAATCTATTTTATTTTTTGATGGCTGCTTTGCTTGGTTTTAAGTTTTGGTTCGGCATTTTGAGTCCAGTTTATGTTTTCGGTATTTAAGCCTTGGCATTGTTTTGTTTTCTTGGACCTGGTTTGGCTAGAAGATCTTTTTTGTTTTCTCTTTTTTGGGTCTCTGTTTTTTTTCGAATTTAAGCCTGAAGTTCACGAAGTACCCCTTGAGCTCTCTACGATTCGCTGAAGAAAAGAATAAACTTTATTAACTGGGCTAATAACAGAAAACCAATCAAAAATATTTAAAAATAAGAATCTCTATTTGAAACAAAGACATTTGTTGGACAGGAAACAATTGTGCAAAACAATAAAAGGT
Organism: Drosophila vallismaia; assembly: GCA_035047325.1. NCBI lineage: Eukaryota > Metazoa > Arthropoda > Insecta > Diptera > Drosophilidae > Drosophila > Drosophila vallismaia. The sequence goes on along the minus strand of JAWNPU010000025.1, from coordinate 2,860,837 downwards.
TTTCTTGTTTTTACAAAATTTATATCCCAGCTCAAAGGCGGCTAAAAAATCTTCTGTATTATAAATTCAGTTTTCTTTTTAGGAATTTTGTTTATTTTGTTGTTCTTGTTAAGTTGTTAAGTTGTTAAATTTGTTTTTGGTTTGTATAATAAAGACCTGTCTTTTGGAAATTCGGTCCCTCATATCAAAGTTTATTTTGTTAATGTTGAGATTTTGGTTTTTGGTTTTTGGTTTTTGTTTGTTAAGTTTTTTTCATATTTTTTGTGGGTCTTAGGAAACCAGTTCAAACGGGAATCTGATGTACCAATTCTTTGCTTTTATTCGTCTATCGTTAAGTCATACATAGATTATTATTCGATTTATAGAGTTGAAACCCAAATATGCATCAATACATAACGTTAAAGCTGGGCGCATTTCATACCTCGTTTTTGTATCAGTGTATCTCTGTGTGTTCTATATAGTTTTCCGATCTGTTGTGTGTCGTCGTCGTTATGTTTATGTAGTCGTCTTATGTATCGTCTTCAATGTGATAAAGCTATTTTGACAGCAGTCTTGAACGTTCATTTTCAATTTAAATATTCAATATTATAAATAGGTATACTCGTACACACGTTTTTTGTTTTTTTTTTTTTTATTAAGTTTGTTGTTTTTCTCCTTTAACTCATTTGGTTTTGTAGATCTATCAGACAGTTGGGAAATCTATAATTGTTTAATCCGAATCTGAATCTGAATTTGAATTTGAATTTGAATGTGGGAAGAGTGCAAGGGGCAAAGGAAATGTTTCACTTGGCTTGGCTATATAATTTATATATAGTATAATATATAGATTATACATATTTTGATCCTTTCTGGCCCTGGTTCTGGTTCTGGTTCTGGTTTTCTTTTATATATATATATTTTTTTTTTTTTGGTTTATCTGATGCTATGGAGAGGATTTTGGAGGTGATGTGGAAGGGAAGGGGCACTATACGGGGAATTCATTGTATATATATCCTTCATAATATATATCTATGCTTTTTTCTTTTTTTACGCGGAAATCTAACAAAGCGTTAGAGGGTTTTTCACTATTTTCTTCTTTTTTTTTAACTAACTTCGATGCTCGCAGTTAATACTTTCTAGTAATGTAATGTATATATTATATAATGTTCCTTTTAGAATCTTTAGAAAATCTTTACGTAGCTCGGCCACTTCTGCTATTATAATGCCTACACTATTTTCTGCACAACTTTCGCTTTTCGCTTCTATAGTTTTTCGATCGCGCTTCTTGGTTGTGTGGTTGTGTATAATAATGTGAATTACTATTCATATTTTACAAAATCTTCAATTAAAATTGTTCTTTGTTTAGATGTAGATTTTACTAGCTTAGTTCTCTTAATATTTTGTTGTATTTTGTTCTTCATTACCTAATACGACTACCATTTCTCTATCATCACGTAATCACGTAGTAGTTTTAACTCCCATTGAAAGCTAGTCAGGTTCTTAATTGAGTTCTTAATAGGTTTTTGGTAGAAAAAGAAAGGGAAAAACAACAACAACGAAAATATATATGTATATATATACTAGACTATTAACTGTATATATCTGTATGTATGTCTGTTTTCGTAGTATATATAAATATATATATATAGAAAAAAAAGACAACAACAAACTTGTTTCGTTATGTTTTTCTTTTGGGTTTTTAAAGTTTAGTTAAAGCCAGAGTAGTTTTTGTTTAAAGTTAGAATCGTTATTTCTTGTTTTCTTCAATCTTTTGGGATATTCTTGATCTTTTCTTTTAAAATTGCAACATTTTTCGATATTTCTAGCTGATTTCGCTGTTTTTTTTCTTGTTTAATGAGTTTTTTGCAACTTACGATTTCTGAATAGTTGTGTTTCTTTAAGACTTGACTGTTTTTGAAATGTTGGAGAAAAAAGAAACGTAAGAAATTCTCTAGATTCGAAATCTACAGGAACTCCTACGTTTCTTCCTTCTCTCGCGGTGTATGTTCTTCGCACATAAACAGTTCAGACACACACAGACAAACACACACAGACACACGGATACGTATTTACAAATTTTTTTCCAGAATTTCGAGAATCCTTTTTCGAGAATCCAAGGCAGACAGACAAATGCGTTTTGTGGAGTTTGATAGTTTCTGTTCTTGTTTCTAGTATTTCAGATGTTTTGGATGTATGTACATAAAAATACCGCAACCGGAAACGGAAGTTCTTCGCCATTTTGTTCTGTTAGTATTTTCTTTCTGTTTTTCTTTTGGTTTTTGTTTTCGTTTTCGTTTGTGTTTCAATTCGATTTTAATTCGATTCAGATTTAATTTTAATTGTAGTTTAATGAACTAACACATGTACACATGTACGCTGTACATACACTAACAGGACCTCTTTCAGACACAAACACAGTGACACAGACACACCCAAACACACACATACACACACACTATGCTATATTATGTAATGTTTTTCTCTTAGTATGCAAGCACATGTGAAAATTAGAAATATCTTTTTGGTTTTCTCTTTTTTAGCCTAAAACTTGGAAAAAAAATTACACATTTGTATATATATATATATTCTTTTTGTGTTTTTCTTGTTCTTGCTTGGATTATATATATGTATATATATATCCACACACATACATTGACATACATTCATATACATCGATGTATGTGGTTGTGGCTTTTGTTTTTGTTTTGGTTTTTGTTTTTGTTTTTGTCGTGTATATGCTAACCTTTGACTTTTTTTCTCATTTCGAAGAGGCTTATTTACAAAAGGCCGAGTTCGAAATTCGACTTGTAGAATTACTAATATTACTATTAACGCTATTATTACTATTCTGACTATTACTAGCACTATTACTATTACTATTACTAGTACTATTACTACTATTATTGCATACACGTTCTCTTTTTCGAGTAAACTTATTCGAGGCTACTATCGCTTTGCCGGTCGCCACCGTTGTCGTCTCGGTTGCGTTTCGATCCTCGATAGTCATCGGCTCGAGCATGGTTATCGATTTGATGATAGCACTTCCGCTTCCGCTTCCGCTTCCGGTTACGGTTCCGCTTGCAGTGGTCGCAGCAATTGCCGGCGCCGATATCGAGCCCGGAATCTGATCCGGCGAGCTGTTGCTGTTCGTATTCGGGTTTGTGTTCGCCAGCGACTCGGCGTCCTCGGGTATCACCGGGATTATGTCCCGATTAGCTCCCGATCCCGAGCTGGTGCCCGGCACTTGCTGCGCCGATAACGATAACGATGACGATGGCGTTGGCAATCGCTGTCGCAGCGCTGTCTCAGCTATTGCGAACCTATCGACCCTTCTCATTGTTGACGTAGTTGTTTCATTTTCTGTTTCTCTTGCTGTTGCTGTTGCTGTTGCTGTTGCTGATGTGGTTTGGGATGTGAATGTGGAGGATATTGGCCAGAAACGGCCGGATCCGGATCCGGTTGCTGGATCGGATCCCGGCCTTATTGTTAGCATCTCGATGTTAATCACGGAAGTGGAGCGCTCTCTTTCTGATATTCAGCTGCCGTATTTGTTGGAAGATGCGTAGCTATTAACTGCAGATCCATTTGATGGCATGTGAGTATCAGGCACTAAATGTGGTGTTCTACTAGATATAGGTGGCAAAATAGGGCTTGTTGGCCAATGGTAAGTAGCGGCGGCGTTATTGGATGAGGGAACACTTCTATGCAAAAAGCAGTATGTTAATTCTCATTATCAAAAGTTTCAAAGCTTTCAGAAAAATCGAAACAAAAACTTAAGTAAACCGAAAAAAAAGTTTAACAAAAATTCAAATGAAAACGAAACCGAAAACGAAATCGAAATCGAAATCGAAACAAAAATCAATTAAATCAATTGTTCTTTTTCTGGTTTTCTGATTTAGTTTCGTTTGATTATGAAAATTGATGTTTAGTTTTTGATTTGAAATGTTTTTCGAATGATAGAAAGCCGTGAAAAAAGAGTTGGAATAGAGATTAAATTGAAAGCCCTGATATAGTTTTGATTTAAAGATTAAAGTTTTAACAACTATATTTCAAAATGAACCTACAGGTACTAATAGTTCTCAGTAAGTAAGTAATTTATGATTAAGTTTGCTTTCTTTTTCTTGATTCAAAAAGAAAAAAAAAACAAACTTCTGGTTGACCAATTCTTATAAATCACATGAATCTTGCATAGAAGAAGGATAATAATTCCCACATTTGTTTTCTTTTTCACAATTCTTTTCGATTTCAATTTGGAGGTTTGAGTTTTTGAGTGTGCAAAGGACAAACTACAGAGTAAATATATTTACAAAAGAACTACGACAAATGGACAGACTAATAGACTGACAGACTGATAGACTGATAGACTGACAGACTGATAGACTGACAGACTGATAGACTGACAGGCTGATAGACTAACAGACTCATAGACTGACAGACTGATAGACTGACAGACTGATAGACTGACAGATGGGCAGATTGACAGGATGGATGGATGGGGGGCTTTGAGGCTTTAAGGTTTCGGCCAATTCCCGGTTGAAAGGGCAAAAAAACGATAACAAATCGACAAAATGACAGGCATGAGGATGAGGTTAATGGAGAGATCGAGAGTGACAGAGACGAAGACAGAGACAAAGACAAAGACAGACAGAGAGAGAGAGAAAGAGATATGGTCTGGAAAAAGCAAAGAAAGGACTCACCTGGAGTGGGGGAAAAGCATGGGCGCCGCATTGAACATTGAGGGAGGGGTTGGCTGTTGGATGGGGGCTGCAGCTGTGTCCGGATGCAAAAAGTTGCGCCTCTGCTCGATTCGCTCCTGGTGTTGGGTCAAACATCGGGACAATAGATCCGGAAGGCTCTCCATGTGCTCCTGAGGGGGGTCGGAAAGAAGCTTTATTATTGTTTTCGAGTCCTTTGTCATTTGTCCTTTGTCGTTTGCCGTTTGTCGTTTGTCGTACCTGTATGCTCTGCATTTTGTCCTCCAGATTGGTCAGGCGCTCCTCGATGGCATCCTGCCGGCTAGACATGTCCGATATTATCTCGTAGACCGTGTTTTGTGTCTGCGAATGCACAAATAAATCACATTCAGTCAACACACTCAATAATATTCTACTTGATTATTATTATTATTATTTATTTTCTAGCTACCTTGGCCATGTCAGTTATTGTGTTTGCATTGTCCATTAGTTTGCGCTGATCCATTTTAACTTTTCGCAACCTGCAGTTGGCATTGAAAGAGTCATCAATATCAATAGAGAAGATTATTCAGGGCATCAGGGCAGTATTTAAAAACACTAATCGGTAATCGTTAATCGATAATCGTTAATCGTTAATCGTTAATCGTTAATCGGCTAACACATAAACATTAAGCTTAGGACACTTGCACACAATTTTCGATTATCTTTATTTTTATTATTATTTGTTGTTTATATTCTTTAATATATAAAACAGACCACTTGATGCATTGCGTTTTGGAATTTTATTTAAAGAGAAGAGAAGGTTTCAGAAGCAAAGTGCAAAGTTTCTTTTCAACTAATAAAGCTTTGAAAAAATATTCTATATCAGATTTCTAGAAGCAAGCAGATATTATATAGATTTTATATAGAAGCAAAGTGATGTGATATTTTCCATTATTTTTTCGGATCGGGAAAATTACAAAACGCATTGCGGCAAAAACTCACTGAAAAGTTAATTTTGTTATTTATTAATTGGTTTTTAGTGTGGATTATAGAATTCTTAGTGCCGTAGAAGAATAAAACTTTCCATATTTGAATTTTTCGGGCGTTAAAATTGCAGAAAATCGTATCGTGAAAGCATCGCCATATCTTCGGGCCACTACCCCGAGCAGTTTCCACTACAAATCCGTGGGAAAGGATGTTTTTTTGTGAAAAGAAAATTCAACTACGACAAGGTCACAGGAGGATTCATTGAAAAGACAGGATACGAGATCGGATGTGGTCTTGGATTAGTAGACGTAACGCTAGATGAGGCAAAAGCTTAATGATATTGCAATAGTTTTAGATACGAAATTCTAGAATATTTAACGCAGCATGCTAGGTTTCGAGGCTATTCTCAATAATATATATTTTTTTTTTGTTTTTTTCATAACGTAAAAACAGGGCTTTACAACCTATTTACAGGCTAGTAAAACGAGTTCAATCATTCTGGTTGCAGTTTTTTTTAGTTCTCAGTTACTCAGTTAGGTTTGATATTATGTAGTTTAGTACGAGTATTTGATCTTGGATTAGTATATAGTATATATCACGATTATATACAGTTTGTGGATATTCCAAAGCCTTGCCTACAATTACATTAATGAGATTCTAAATGAATGCTTGGGAGAAACTGGGACGGGAACAGGACTTGATCTTGATCCAATAAACATACAAATGCACAGGATTTATATATAAAGATATATATGTTCGTTCGAGATATCTATATATATTATATATATGTGGAGAGATGAGTATTGATTTTTAGAGTTTTACGAAAAAGACAGAACACAAACAAAACAGAGACGAGTTCACAAAGTCAGACTAATGATTTGTTTTCAGACCTCAAAAGGTGGCAAATCGGGGATTATTGGGTTTAACTTTCTGATTCTGATTCTAATTCTGATTCTGATTCAGATTAGTTTTTAGATCAAAATTCGAACTAAAATCATGGTTAAACCTGGGAATAATCCGCTTTTGAGTGTCTGAATACTGAATACTGTACTACTGTAGGTTTCTTTATTTCATTGATTGGTACTCTGGCACTTTATTGGTTTAGCACGTTTGAATATTTAATTGATTGATTATTGACTTTAAGAGTTTCGATTGTTATATTGTTTTGGTTGCTTGCTTGCATTTTTGGCAAATTTGGTTGGCTTTTTGTTGGTTTTTTGTTGATAGATCTCTAAAAATACTCACGCATATATAGCTAGAAGGAACTTTCTTTGGTGGGTTCTTACACGGCCGGGATTAACCCGTTTTACTAGTCTTGTATGTTTGTAAATGAGCCAAGTTTCACGAAGAACATTCGCCGCAGCATTTTTCAGCTAAAAATTTTGGGTTCGAGAAAGAAATGGTATACAAAGGCAATTAGTGAATGTGATTTTTCAAATATCATATATTCGATATCGTTAGTCAGTCGGTTTTGTTAGTTATTTGTTTGGTTTGTGGTGGTTTTTGGTTTTTGTAACAATTTTTTGAACCAGTTTCTATATACCCTTTTCGTCAACTGCGTGTCCATCATGAAGTTGTGCACATGCTTCTCGGCACGGGTCAGCTCCAGTTTTCGGGAAACCACGGCCACCAGCAGAGCCGTGCATCCAGCGCCCTGCAACGACGGTTTTGAGAATCGTGAGATATCGCTTTTCCCCTGAGAATCCTTCTCGAGAAAATTCTCTAAGGTCTAGAGGTGAGTTCAAAGGCTTGAACATTGCAAAAGGACATCCAGAGATCTACATTTTTCATGTCAAAAAGGAATAGTTTTTTTTTTAGTGTTTTAGTGTTTTAGGGGCTTCTAAAACACACACAACTCGGATGTCCTTGCAGTTTTCAAGAGTCAGTTGGTTATTTTTTCAATACTTTTTTTGGTTTATGCATTCAAATGGAGTTTTTGGTTTCGTTTATAGTCCAGAACTTGTTGCTCTCAAATAGATATATAGATATATATTGGTAAAAAAACACTTTTCTGTATGTTTACAACATGTATGTTATGTTTCACTTTGTTCGAATTTGTTGTTTTTTTTTTTTTTCATTTCTTTCAATTTATTCACATTGTTATTTAGTTGACATTTTGAATGGACTGAAGAATGAAACGAATAATGGATGAGTCAGTCAGTGAGTGAGTGAGTGAGTGAGTGAGTGCCTGAGTTAGTAGGTGAGTGAATGAGTTTGAATAATGGAATGAGTTCTTCGATTACAAGACTTTTTGGAATGCAGCAACAGGTTTTGAGTTCGATTGAGATTTTGGTAGTACGAGTATTACGAGAAAAAAATAGTTAGTCTTTGGGTTTAGTTTTAGTTAATCTTTTGGTAATACAACAGTTAGAGTTGGGTGTCTGGCAGAGTTACATACACACGAATAAGTACGAAACGATTAGCTATTAGGTAACAAGTTCGAAACCATAAATCAACTTTTAGGATATTATTTAAATTTTGTTTTCTATTGGGTTTGTTTTTTTGTTGGTTTGGTATGGTTTGGTTTGGTTTGGTTTGGTTTGGTTTGGTTTGGCTACTACGACATGATAAATATATATGGCCAAAAAGGACAGTTGAACAGACAGAAAATCGAAATATATCGGTGGTATTATATAGTAAGGATTATCTAGAAAGAGAAATAGCTGAAGCTGTAGAAAGAGCAAGATATATAGAGAGGGAGGCAGACAGCAAGATAGATATAGATAGATAGATAGATAGATAGAGAGAGAGAGATAGTAAGCCACACAGAAGCAGAATTTGATACGTAAAAATATATATGTATATTTTGGGGAAATAGAATATATAGAAGCGGAAATAAATAATTATTCTTTGGCTAAAACCTGGCTGGACCCTAACCTTGACTGGAAAAACTTTTCAACTGATTTTGTTTCGCCTTAAAAAACATGCAGGGATATATCCTATAGAGTGTCCTTGCAACGATGGTGATTCAAACTAGATATTTTCGATATACATATATTATATAATGTATGTACAGTTTGTTGGTTGGGTTTTTGTTTTTTTTTTTTTTTGGTTTTGGTTTCTTTTCTATAAATTGTATGTAGATAGCGGCGAGGGGCGGTTGTGGTTGTGGTAAGGTGGGCGTGGTGGGCGGGCGGGTAACATTCGTATGCAATTTATGTAAAATATATACACGTGACTTTTCTCAATCAATTTGTCAATCAATTGAGTCGACAATGATGTTTCTCTTTTTTGCTTTTTTGCTTCTTTGATTTGAAATTGATTTTTAGATTTTCTGGTTATGTTTTTGTGTGCAATTTCTTGTTTAATTATAGATTTTTTTTTTTTTTTTGGTTTTTTTTTGGTAGATTGTAGTTGTTGTAGTAGTTAAAAACTCACCATTATTCCTGTACTGACAGCGATACCACGTCCACAGTACGTATTCGGAACAATATCACCGAAACCAACACTCAAAAATGTTATCGCTATCAGCCACATTGCATTCAAAAGATTCGCATGTTCTTCATCATGAAATCTGTTCCAGCACGCGATTTTTCACACATATATTTATTACATATATGTTTGGGTATTTTTTTTTTTTGGTTTTTTTTTGGTCACAGGTTTTCAGATATATATATTTTCGGTTTATTGTTTTATTGTTTGGGTCAATACACGCGTTTATCAAATGAAAGGGAAAGAGAGATAGAGAAAAATATCGTATTGTTGGCTTAATGTTCAAAAAAGTAAATCATAAGAATTCATTTAAATTTAAAGAACTAAATGTAGTTGTAAATCAATAATATCAATAAGCAATAACTAAACAAATCACAAATAACAAATAAAACACAAATGTTAAATAAAATCAAGTCGAAATCAAGTTAGAAAAATATAAAGAAACAAAAGATTAGAAATGGGCATTCGAGTCGAACAAGAAAATCGAAAATTGAAGACGATCAAACTTTGAGTGAGGCACACAATACAGTGGTCGAAAGAGGTTTTTTTTGGATTAATATTTTGGGTTGGTTTTTTGGGTTATTTTGGGTTATTTTGGGGGTTTTGTTGAGGGGGGTGGGGTTGCTTTTTTTCGACAGCCACTTAACCGTTAATATATATGTATATATGTACACTCCAGGGTCTTATTTTCATATATTTCCACGTAAACGTACAAAAAAAAAAAACAAAAAAAAAAACGTACAACAGAAAAGCAACTTGTGAGCGGTGAGCAGTGGGTGTATAATTTTTTGCTTTTTTTTTTTTGGTTTTTTTTGCTTTTATTTGCTAGGGTGCAGGGAAACAATTCAATTTTATTTCAATGGCGACTGCTCACTCTCACACACACACACTGGTACACACACTCACTCACACACACTCAAACATATATATATACACACACACACACACACACATGGACATGGACATGGAAGTATGTACATACATTAATAGAATTTGCCGGAGAGCTGTCAAGAAAGATTTGTTTTGATTTTTTTTCTGTTTCTGTTTTTGTTTTTGTTTTTTTTTTTTTTTTCGCCAGGAAGTAAAAACTTTTCTTGCTGCTTCCTCTTTAAGGTAGTATGTGTGTGTGTTGTGTGTGTGTTAGTTTCCTTTCCGGGCCGAGAGACAAAAAGAAAAAGTTACATTGTTGCTGCTGCTGCTGCTGTTTGGTTTTTATCTGCCTCTTTAAAGCTGGAAATATTGTTGTTTTTTTATACATATATATATGCATATATATATATGAAACACACACATAGACATAGGGTGGGTGGTTTGGTGGTGTTGTGGTGTGGGTGATGATTTACAACAGATTGCCAGAGTGTGTGTTTAGATGTCATGTTTGTATGTACTAATCGCGGCCTGTTCGGGACACAACCGAAAAATATGAGAATAATAATAGCTAGAAACAAAAAAAAAACAAAAAAAGGCAGAGGATGGGGGCGTGGTCCTGGGCACCGACCGTTTGACGTTTGCTTTTCGCTTTTTTTTTCCCCAAAAATTGTTGTTTTTTTGTTTTTTTTGGCGACGATTTGGGCAGACAAAACGGCAACGGAAATAAATACATGAATGTGCGCTGAAATGTATGCTACATTTTTTTGTGTGGGAGTTCCCTCTGTGTGTGTGTGGGGTGTCGGGTGTAGATGTGCTTGTGTGTGTGTGTGTGAGCCTGCTTCAAAACGGATTTTGGATATTTGAATTTGAATTTATGGCTCAACCTAAGCAGGGGGAGGAGGTGAGGGTCTTAAAACCGAAAAACTAACAGATCTGGGGTCAAGGGGCCGCCTCGCAGTGGCGTCGGCACAAAAAAAAACGGTAAAGGGAACTCCTCTGAGTGTTGAAAAGTTCTAAGAGATTCACATTTAGGGTTCAAGGATTTTCTTTTCTTTCCTCTCGGAATGTGGAAAATGTCCGTGAAACGAACCCTTGACTTGTTTTTTTTTTTGTGCTAAGCCACTGCCTGAATTGGCAGGTACCATTACTAGATAAGATACTAGATATATGATGGGCGCCAGTATGGCTACCACCTCCTCCTCCTCCTCCTCCTCCTCCTGCTAGATATCCTGCTTTTCGTCCTGATTCTCTGCCTCTCATTCTTTTCTGGCTTAAACTAAGTTCTTAGCCTTGTTCTTTGGCTTCTGTTTCTGTTTCTGTTTCTGGTCCTAGGCTTTGGCTTTGGCTTTGGCTTTTCATATTCATTTTTTTGTTTTGTTTATAAATATATAATATTTATATATATATACATATATATACATGATGATAATTGCTTGTTGTTGTTGCTGGTTGTTTATATTTTTATAGATTTTTTTTTTTGGTTTTTGGTTTTTGGTTGTTTGATGATGATGTATGCTTTTGTTGTTGTTGTTGGTTCTTGTTGTTGTTGTCGTAGTTATATTACTTTATCAATTACATAATTTTCGCAACTGTTCTGTTCTGTACTGTACTTTAATTTTTGATATGTATATATTTATTTTTTAAGGCAGTATCATAAATGGAGTATTTTTTGTTTTTTTTTTTTTTGGGTGAATTTATTGACTTATTTGCTTGGCATTTTGACTGATTTTTTTGGGGTACTTTGTATTTGTTTTTTTTTCTGGGGGGGGGGGGGTGGTTGGAGGGGGAATACTTACCACCATGCCGCAAGTGAGGGTGATGCCACGTCCACAGTAAGTGTTTGGCACAATGTCGCCATAGCCGACACACAAAAAAGTGATGGCCGTTAGCCACATGGAGTTAAGCAAATTCGCGTGCTCTTCGTCGTGGAACCTTTTTTTTTCGAAATTTTCAGTTTTTCAATTTCAGTTTTTGGTTTTTGAATATTTGTTTCATTTATGATACGTTTTTGTTTGAGGTTGTTATGATTGCCGTACGATTTGACGTTTTAGTTTAGAGATATATATATATTTTTTTTCGTATATAATATAAATTTCGAAGGGTATTTCAGATGCAGATTTGTACGTATTTCGTATGCGTATTTCGTATAATTCAGGTTGCAGTATTTCATTTGTAATATATATATTTTTCATTTGAAAAATTGTCGTTTTCATACATTTTGGTTGTTTTTTTTGTTTTTGTTTTGTATATATATATTTTTTTTTTAGATTTTTTTTTTTGCAATTTGTGGATACAGAAGTAGGGTGAGAAGTGGAGTAAACAAATAAACAGATGTGAAATTATGTGAACATTTTTTTGTTAAAAATTTTTCATAAAAATTGGTTTTTGGTTTTTCGATTCTTGGTAAACATACGTTAATTTTTTTGAGTAAGAAAATTTCCATTAAAAATTTACATAAGAACTAAGAAACAAGAATAAATTACGGAAAAAACACACACAAACTGAAAGTAATGGAAAACCAAAGAGTTGACAAAACAAACTAATTTCCTTCATTTGGTTGGGTTGGGCGGAAAATAAATTGGGCGGAAAAATCGAAAATCGAAAATCGCAAAATTGAAAATTGAAAATCGCAAAATCGAAAATTGAAAGAATATATATAATATTTTATGGAAAGAAAAAGTCCTAGATATAAAGGTATGTTAGAGGTAGAGAGATAGATCGAAAGATACAGATAAAAAGGGAGAGGCGGATTGGTTACGAATATATATATATATTTCGAAATATACAAGTACATGAATAATATTGGATAATTGATAATTATAGTTTTGGTTAAAACGTTCGGCTTTTGGTTTTCTGTTTGGTCTTTTGTGTTTTCTTTTTCGTTTTATTGGCTCAAAAACTGTTTTCTTCCTGTTTGATATCGAAACCTGTTCCATTATCCTTTATACTTTATACTTTGTACTTCATCCTTTATCCTGCTTCCTGCTGTTTCTGATTGGAAACTCGAAATAATAACTCTTGATCTAACACACGCACTCGGTTTTTATGTTTTTATTCGTTGTGTTTCTTTTTCCATCTAAACTATACTACATGCAAAATGTTCGAAATGGCCCATCAGAGAGTTGCCCCGCCTCTTGGATCCTTGCTCCTTGCTCCTTGCTTCTGATTCCCCCTTCTGATGCAACCCCCTTTTATGATTTCTACCTGAAAGCCCCGGAGAGATGGCCACTAAATGCTGAATGTTGAAAACCGAATGCCTTCCAGCTTGGCTCCGTTGGGTGCCATTTCTTCCTGCTTTCTTTTTTTTCTTCTTTACTTTCGCCTCTCTTCCCCTTGTATTGTTTTTGTTTTTATGGGGGGGTGGGGCTGTGGGCGGTGGGCGGTGGGCAGTGGGCGGTGGGCAGTGGGCGGTGGGCGTGTGAGTGTTGTGGGGGTGTGGCTTTGCCGGGGGATAAGCAATTTGCAAAGGAAAAATCATAATGAATGCCAAGAGTCCATGTTAGCGATGTGAAGTGGCGTCGTGAAAAAGGGGGCGCTTTTATTTGAAAAACATTTATATGGAATTATCAAAAAAAAAAAAATAGTTTTAGTAAATCAAAAATCTTTATTATTTTTCTTGTTCTTCAACAGATTTCTAAGCCTTTTCCTAAGGATCCAAAACACCAAATCAAAATGAAGCCTTTAAAATGCGTAAAAGAAAGGTAGAGCAAGCTCCCCCATGGACCCAACGCCCCTGGAGTGTCCTGTATCTGGTATCTGAGTGTGTTCAGTGTTGGCAAATGCTCTCATAAATCCTTACAAATCTCATGTTTCCCCATCTCTCCGTTTTCTCTCTCTCCCCCTCGTTGTTTCCCCACCTTTTTGCGCCTTTTAACTCCTCGGAACAGAAAAAAAAACGTGATGCGAACATAACAACTCCCAAGGACTCGAACCCCGAGCTGAGCTGAGCGCAGAGCATGCATGGATTGGTTAAGATACATTTCCGGGGATCTTCAACAATACACAGCAAATACACATACACATAAACATACACACACGTAGTACACATACAGACCAAAGGATACACAGACACATGAACAAAAGTCAAAAAGGACGGGCGGGTCGGAAAAGTATAGAAAAATTAAATAAAATTCCAAAAGGTTGCAAAAATAGTAGAGACAGAGGTAGAGGTAGAGATAGAAGTCGGAGTTGGGGCCGAGAAGAAGGCAGGTCCTTCCAAGCTGATAGATCGTAAATGAAAAGGAAATAAATTGGTCTACCAATTGCTACGAAAAAACATTTAGATACAAATATAATTTACGGAATACGGATACGGTTTTCGAGGAAATAATAACAAACCCTAGAAAGGATAATAAATCAAAAAATAGAAAACATGGCATACGTGTTGGTGTGTATTTGTTTTTTTTTTTTTTTTTTTTTAATTTATTTCTGTTGTCCCTGAACGTTCCTCAATTGTTTGTAATTTGGTGACGAAGGTCAGAAATAATGGGAAAATAAATCGAAAATCAGAAATCAGAAATTAGAAATTAGAAATATATCGAGCGGAGGATGTGACATGCAAATCGATAACTGTCACTCATCCCTGGCAAACAAATAATAATATCGATAAGAAGAGATAGAAAAAAACGCAAAAATATACTTGTATGAAAAGGAATCTAGTGAGGTTATGGGAATACCTATATTAAGGAGAAGATCCTCCAAGTGCTGCTATCTCTTTTCTTTGGAAAGTTCTTCTGTCTCTGTCTGTGGCTGTACAGTTAGTTGTCCGATTTTGTTCTATTATTTCTTTATATTATATATTATATATAAGAATATATGGCTGTGAGCTACAAAAGCGAGGAGTTCTTAGTCTTTCTTGGATATTGTTGGTTTTTGGTTAGAGTTTTGAGTTTTGAGTTTTGCGTTTTGAGTTTTGAGTTTTGGTTTTATTTTTCAAACACGAAGCGACAACAAGGACAATAACAACAACAGCAACAACAATAACAGCAGCAGCAGCAGCAACAACAACTTGTGGAGAGATTTTGATTTTGATTTGGATTTTGATTTTTGTGTAGATGCTTTCGTCACTAAAGAATGACACGTATATATATTTTTTTCTGTTTGTATTGCGGGGTTAAAGTTTAAGGTTTAAGTAGATCAAGTTTATATATATTTAGTTTTGGATGTTGTTGGTATATAAACACATATATACGATCTATATATGTATGATCTACAGCAATGCAGGCGCACTTCAATTCATATTTCGAAGCTTAATTAATGTTTTTATTCGTTTTTTTTTTCTCTAAAAATTGTTTTTCGTTTTGTTTTGTTTCCCAGAACTGAACAGCAACAACAACAAGAATTTAAAATATAAACTTTTTAACTTGAAATCAGAGAACATAAAGAATAGGATTTAAAAATCTCAGAAACAATCGAAACTTGAATATGTGAGAGTGAGAAAAAGAGATAGAGATAGAGATAGAGATAGATATAGAGAAAGAGATAGAGATAGAGAAAGAGAAAGACAGAGTCAAAGCGAGAGATGGGGACGGAAATAGTTGACAAAAGGCCAAAGTGCAGATCAGAGCCAGAAGGAGTAAAAGAGATGGTTAGATACAACGGGGTAGCAAGATAAAGAGATGGAGATATGTATAGAGATATATATAGAGAGAGAGAGAGAGAGATGGAGAAACATTTTTTGTGCGCCAATACAGTCTGCTTTAAAAAACTGGTGTATGGTAAATATACTTTCTTTTTTTATATAATTCGTATTTTTTAGTTATCAAAAATAAGCAAGAATAAATGTCTGAAGATTTGAGAAGGTAGGAGAAAACGAGAAAACGAGAAAACGAGAGTGGGAAAGAGATAGATCTAGCATACAACGTCCATTAAAAAACACAAATATTCAAAAGTTAAAAAGATGTAAATGTTTATAAAAAGGTTATCAAATTTTTGGGTGGGAAGGGGGATAAAATGCATGTATATATATTATTTGCCATATATATGTATATATATAAATACTATATATATTTTATATATTGAAAACGATCAATTCTTTTTACTGCATTCTCCAATTCTACGCACAGGATGTATATGTGTGTGTGTGTGTGTCTGTGTGTGTATGTGTGTGTGTGTGTCTGTGTGTGTATGTGTGTGTGTGTTAGTTTCAAGACCCCATTTTGTTATTTATCGAATTTATCGATAAATTGTTTGCTGTCAGTGGGAGGAAGAGCAACAGAAAAAAACGAGGGGGTTAACAGGCAAGATAAATGTTCAAAATAAAGAAGGGAGGCGGCGGTGCTGGGGGTGGTGCTGGGAAAAACAAGCGAATCCGAATGCCAAATGTAAATAAATTGAAACACATGCAGGCATTATCCATTATCCATTATCCAATCGTTTGCTACGTGACAGTGACAATTGCATTTCGATGCTACAACATCGCAGCTGCAGTTGCAATCCGAATTGCAATTTCAATTGCAATTGCAGCTTGCGTATACCGAACAAGATACAAAGATACAGATACACTTGCACTGTAGATACTGTATCTGTAGCTGTATCTGTATCTGTATCTGTATCTGTATCTGTATCTGTATCTGTATCTGTATCTGTATCTGTATCTGTATCTGTATCTGTATCTGTATCTGTATCTGTATCTGTATCTGTATCTGTATCTGTATCTGTATCTGTATCTGTATCTGTATCTGTATCTGTATCTGTATCTGTATCTGTATCTGTATCTGTATCTGTATCTGTATCTGTATCTGTATCTGTATCTGTATCTGTATCTGTATCTGTATCTGTATCTGTATCTGTATCTGTATCTGTATCTGTATCTGTATCTGTATCTGTATCTGTATCTGTATCTGTATCTGTATCTGTATCTGTATCTGTATCTGTATCTGTATCTGTATCTGTATCTGTATCTGTATCTGTATCTGTATCTGTATCTGTATCTGTATCTGTATCTGTATCTGTATCTGTATCTGTATCTGTATCTGTATCTGTATCTGTATCTGTATCTGTATCTGTATCTGTATCTGTATCTGTATCTGTATCTGTATCTGTATCTGTATCTGTATCTGTATCTGTATCTGTATCTGTATCTGTATCTGTATCTGTATCTGTATCTGTATCTGTATCTGTATCTGTATCTGTATCTGTATCTGTATCTGTATCTGTATCTGTATCTGTATCTGTATCTGTATCTGTATCTGTATCTGTATCTGTATCTGTATCTGTATCTGTATCTGTATCTGTATCTGTATCTGTATCTGTATCTGTATCTGTATCTGTATCTGTATCTGTATCTGTATCTGTATCTGTATCTGTATCTGTATCTGTATCTGTATCTGTATCTGTATCTGTATCTGTATCTGTATCTGTATCTGTATCTGTATCTGTATCTGTATCTGTATCTGTATCTGTATCTGTATCTGTATCTGTATCTGTATCTGTATCTGTATCTGTATCTGTATCTGTATCTGTATCTGTATCTGTATCTGTATCTGTATCTGTATCTGTATCTGTATCTGTATCTGTATCTGTATCTGTATCTGTATCTGTATCTGTATCTGTATCTGTATCTGTATCTGTATCTGTATCTGTATCTGTATCTGTATCTGTATCTGTATCTGTATCTGTATCTGTATCTGTATCTGTATCTGTATCTGTATCTGTATCTGTATCTGTATCTGTATCTGTATCTGTATCTGTATCTGTATCTGTATCTGTATCTGTATCTGTATCTGTATCTGTATCTGTATCTGTATCTGTATCTGTATCTGTATCTGTATCTGTATCTGTATCTGTATCTGTATCTGTATCTGTATCTGTATCTGTATCTGTATCTGTATCTGTATCTGTATCTGTATCTGTATCTGTATCTGTATCTGTATCTGTATCTGTATCTGTATCTGTATCTGTATCTGTATCTGTATCTGTATCTGTATCTGTATCTGTATCTGTATCTGTATCTGTATCTGTATCTGTATCTGTATCTGTATCTGTATCTGTATCTGTATCTGTATCTGTATCTGTATCTGTATCTGTATCTGTATCTGTATCTGTATCTGTATCTGTATCTGTATCTGTATCTGTATCTGTATCTGTATCTGTATCTGTATCTGTATCTGTATCTGTATCTGTATCTGTATCTGTATCTGTATCTGTATCTGTATCTGTATCTGTATCTGTATCTGTATCTGTATCTGTATCTGTATCTGTATCTGTATCTGTATCTGTATCTGTATCTGTATCTGTATCTGTATCTGTATCTGTATCTGTATCTGTATCTGTATCTGTATCTGTATCTGTATCTGTATCTGTATCTGTATCTGTATCTGTATCTGTATCTGTATCTGTATCTGTATCTGTATCTGTATCTGTATCTGTATCTGTATCTGTATCTGTATCTGTATCTGTATCTGTATCTGTATCTGTATCTGTATCTGTATCTGTATCTGTATCTGTATCTGTATCTGTATCTGTATCTGTATCTGTATCTGTATCTGTATCTGTATCTGTATCTGTATCTGTATCTGTATCTGTATCTGTATCTGTATCTGTATCTGTATCTGTATCTGTATCTGTATCTGTATCTGTATCTGTATCTGTATCTGTATCTGTATCTGTATCTGTATCTGTATCTGTATCTGTATCTGTATCTGTATCTGTATCTGTATCTGTATCTGTATCTGTATCTGTATCTGTATCTGTATCTGTATCTGTATCTGTATCTGTATCTGTATCTGTATCTGTATCTGTATCTGTATCTGTATCTGTATCTGTATCTGTATCTGTATCTGTATCTGTATCTGTATCTGTATCTGTATCTGTATCTGTATCTGTATCTGTATCTGTATCTGTATCTGTATCTGTATCTGTATCTGTATCTGTATCTGTATCTGTATCTGTATCTGTATCTGTATCTGTATCTGTATCTGTATCTGTATCTGTATCTGTATCTGTATCTGTATCTGTATCTGTATCTGTATCTGTATCTGTATCTGTATCTGTATCTGTATCTGTATCTGTATCTGTATCTGTATCTGTATCTGTATCTGTATCTGTATCTGTATCTGTATCTGTATCTGTATCTGTATCTGTATCTGTATCTGTATCTGTATCTGTATCTGTATCTGTATCTGTATCTGTATCTGTATCTGTATCTGTATCTGTATCTGTATCTGTATCTGTATCTGTATCTGTATCTGTATCTGTATCTGTATCTGTATCTGTATCTGTATCTGTATCTGTATCTGTATCTGTATCTGTATCTGTATCTGTATCTGTATCTGTATCTGTATCTGTATCTGTATCTGTATCTGTATCTGTATCTGTATCTGTATCTGTATCTGTATCTGTATCTGTATCTGTATCTGTATCTGTATCTGTATCTGTATCTGTATCTGTATCTGTATCTGTATCTGTATCTGTATCTGTATCTGTATCTGTATCTGTATCTGTATCTGTATCTGTATCTGTATCTGTATCTGTATCTGTATCTGTATCTGTATCTGTATCTGTATCTGTATCTGTATCTGTATCTGTATCTGTATCTGTATCTGTATCTGTATCTGTATCTGTATCTGTATCTGTATCTGTATCTGTATCTGTATCTGTATCTGTATCTGTATCTGTATCTGTATCTGTATCTGTATCTGTATCTGTATCTATCTGTATCTGTATCTGTATCTGTATCTGTATCTGTATCTGTATCTGTATCTGTATCTGTATCTGTATCTGTATCTGTATCTGTATCTGTATCTGTATCTGTATCTGTATCTGTATCTGTATCTGTATCTGTATCTGTATCTGTATCTGTATCTGTATCTGTATCTGTATCTGTATCTGTATCTGTATCTGTATCTGTATCTGTATCTGTATCTGTATCTGTATCTGTATCTGTATCTGTATCTGTATCTGTATCTGTATCTGTATCTGTATCTGTATCTGTATCTGTATCTGTATCTGTATCTGTATCTGTATCTGTATCTGTATCTGTATCTGTATCTGTATCTGTATCTGTATCTGTATCTGTATCTGTATCTGTATCTGTATCTGTATCTGTATCTGTATCTGTATCTGTATCTGTATCTGTATCTGTATCTGTATCTGTATCTGTATCTGTATCTGTATCTGTATCTGTATCTGTATCTGTATCTGTATCTGTATCTGTATCTGTATCTGTATCTGTATCTGTATCTGTATCTGTATCTGTATCTGTATCTGTATCTGTATCTGTATCTGTATCTGTATCTGTATCTGTATCTGTATCTGTATCTGTATCTGTATCTGTATCTGTATCTGTATCTGTATCTGTATCTGTATCTGTATCTGTATCTGTATCTGTATCTGTATCTGTATCTGTATCTGTATCTGTATCTGTATCTGTATCTGTATCTGTATCTGTATCTGTATCTGTATCTGTATCTGTATCTGTATCTGTATCTGTATCTGTATCTGTATCTGTATCTGTATCTGTATCTGTATCTGTATCTGTATCTGTATCTGTATCTGTATCTGTATCTGTATCTGTATCTGTATCTGTATCTGTATCTGTATCTGTATCTGTATCTGTATCTGTATCTGTATCTGATCTGTATCTGTATCTGTATCTGTATCTGTATCTGTATCTGTATCTGTATCTGTATCTGTATCTGTATCTGTATCTGTATCTGTATCTGTATCTGTATCTGTATCTGTATCTGTATCTGTATCTGTATCTGTATCTGTATCTGTATCTGTATCTGTATCTGTATCTGTATCTGTATCTGTATCTGTATCTGTATCTGTATCTGTATCTGTATCTGTATCTGTATCTGTATCTGTATCTGTATCTGTATCTGTATCTGTATCTGTATCTGTATCTGTATCTGTATCTGTATCTGTATCTGTATCTGTATCTGTATCTGTATCTGTATCTGTATCTGTATCTGTATCTGTATCTGTATCTGTATCTGTATCTGTATCTGTATCTGTATCTGTATCTGTATCTGTATCTGTATCTGTATCTGTATCTGTATCTGTATCTGTATCTGTATCTGTATCTGTATCTGTATCTGTATCTGTATCTGTATCTGTATCTGTATCTGTATCTGTATCTGTATCTGTATCTGTATCTGTATCTGTATCTGTATCTGTATCTGTATCTGTATCTGTATCTGTATCTGTATCTGTATCTGTATCTGTATCTGTATCTGTATCTGTATCTGTATCTGTATCTGTATCTGTATCTGTATCTGTATCTGTATCTGTATCTGTATCTGTATCTGTATCTGTATCTGTATCTGTATCTGTATCTGTATCTGTATCTGTATCTGTATCTTATCTGTATCTGTATCTGTATCTGTATCTGTATCTGTATCTGTATCTGTATCTGTATCTGTATCTGTATCTGTATCTGTATCTGTATCTGTATCTGTATCTGTATCTGTATCTGTATCTGTATCTGTATCTGTATCTGTATCTGTATCTGTATCTGTATCTGTATCTGTATCTGTATCTGTATCTGTATCTGTATCTGTATCTGTATCTGTATCTGTATCTGTATCTGTATCTGTATCTGTATCTGTATCTGTATCTGTATCTGTATCTGTATCTGTATCTGTATCTGTATCTGTATCTGTATCTGTATCTGTATCTGTATCTGTATCTGTATCTGTATCTGTATCTGTATCTGTATCTGTATCTGTATCTGTATCTGTATCTGTATCTGTATCTGTATCTGTATCTGTATCTGTATCTGTATCTGTATCTGTATCTGTATCTGTATCTGTATCTGTATCTGTATCTGTATCTGTATCTGTATCTGTATCTGTATCTGTATCTGTATCTGTATCTGTATCTGTATCTGTATCTGTATCTGTATCTGTATCTGTATCTGTATCTGTATCTGTATCTGTATCTGTATCTGTATCTGTATCTGTATCTGTATCTGTATCTGTAAATGTATCTGTATCTGTATCTGTATCTGTATCTGTAACTGTATCTGCTACTGAAGCATTCGGTTTCGGTTTCGTTTTTGGTTTTCCCGCTTTTTTTTTTGCATAGCTGGGAACGTGTAAATTCTTTAGCACGTATGAATAAGCAAAAATGGAAAAATACTATATATTTATTTCAGTGTCGGTGGGTGTGGGTGTGGGTGTTTCTGTTTTTGTGTTTCTGTCGCTCTGTCTGTGTGGGTGTGTGTATCTGTGAGTGGTAAGCTGTGGGCTTAAATCCCCGCACCCCCCAAAACCCCTGGATTTCAGACCAATTGAATATTTAAAATATAAACTTTAATAATACATTTGGAGTTGGAGTTTTCTTGAGTTCTGAGTTCTGAGTTCGGATTGTTCTGATTGTTGAGTTGAGTTTTGAGTTATTGCGTTTTTGAGTTCGAGTTTGAGTTTATTTTTGGAGAAGACATTACGTAATGCTTAGCACATACATTTATGTACATACATACATTGATATTAAATACATACGTTTAAAAGAGGTTATGTCAAAGTATTTAGAGTGGCAAACACATTGAAATATTTATGGAATTCAGAGTCGATAAAAAATACACACAACCGAAAACACAAACAACGATTTACGGAAAACACAACGAACATAACGAAATGAGTCTCAGAATCGAAATCAACTATTGAGATCAAAAGACTAAATGAAAATTCAAACCAAACAATATTCGGTACAATCGAAAATCAAAATGGATAATTTTAATCAAGAAATAAAATCAAGTAGATCAAAAAAATATTCCTTATATTTATATATATATATATTGTTGGATATATCCATGTCTTTGTATATATATATATATATATATATATATATATAAGGAAGTATATATAGAATATTATAGAAGAGTAAGTAGGATTCCATTACCTTTCGCATTGACGCAACGTCCAGGAGGCGATGATCCAGAGTGAGACCATGAAGACCAATAAAACCGTTCCCGGGCATATTGTCATTAGAGTTTTTAAAACGAATCTATAAGATGGGGTTTACGAAAAGGTATTATTGAAGGGGTATTTTAAAGATTTACCTTTAATTACACTCAAAAAACAATTACCTTGTGTTAAAATTAATCCTATTGAGAGCGCCAATGCTCCGTGATGATGCGTCTGTGAATAGTTTTGAATGCAGCAGCATTACGCGGCAGATTAAATATAATCGAAGGAACATAGGTAATGATAAAGCTACGTCATATGGCACCAATTCGGTGCCAATTGTTTTATTCTTATTGGCCAATTTCGTCGTCCACTGGAAATAGTATTCGCCAGGAATTGGATGTATAGCGCATATAAAAAGTTCTAACCCTATTTGACTAATTCGTTGCCATGTCATTGCGATCCTCCAATCGTCGGCGCAGTTATCTATCATGAATAACTATTTGGCGACGAATTGCGACGATTGAATGCAATATCGGGTATCGGGTATTGATCGTTTGGGAGAGAAAAATAAACAACGAAAAAAAAAAGAAGAAAAAAGAACAAGAGTATATAATTTATTAAATATAATGGGAGATTTATTGATTTGGTTTGGTTGTTTTTTTCTTTTGTTTTGTTTTTTTTTTTGCGACTAAACAAAAATGAATTACACTCAAATATACGAGCATGAATTATTTGACAAGTACAACAACGTCAATGAGGTGTACACATGTGTGTGTATGAGTGTACATGTGTGTGTGTTCGTGTGTGTGTGTGTGTGCCTACATGTGTGTCTGTGTTAATGGTTTTTTTGTTGTAAAAGCCAAGGTTCTGAGTCAAGTTCAAGTCTTGCTGCCTTCTTCAAAAATTCCATTTTTTATAAATCACTTTGTTAGTATGGGTGTGTTGTGCTTGTGCTATATATGTGTGTGGCTTTTGTGCAGGTGTATTTGTGAAAAAGTGGTTACTAGAAAGAAGCGTGCGTGTTCACATGTAATTAGCACATTTCACTCGATTTCGTTCTTGTTTTCTTAGTTGTGGTTTACCTTATTGCTTTTATTCCCTTTGGATTTTATCAAATCAATTTGGAATCGAACCAAATCATTTTCCAAAGTTCAAAATCAAAGAACCCACCCACAGCCCCTCAATTAATCGCTACCCTTTTTTTGGTATCGGTATCGGTATCGGTATCGGTATCGGTATCGGTTTAGGTTTTGTTAATTAAAGCCCGGACATTGAGAACTGAAAGCAAACTCCAGCGCAGTGCATTTGGTAATCTATGTACGAGTATATATCTAACTAAACTGATTTCTATATATATATATACACATCTATATAGTATATATATATATATATATATATAGAATATGTTTTTTTTTTGGCACAACATTCAAGGCACAACAATTCTAATTGAGTGCAAAATATTGGGGTCTCGATTGGGACAAAAACCTGATTTTTGATTTGTGTTTCTTTGTGGTTTAGTTTCATGTATGAGCCATTCGCAAGTTAAGCCGACTGATTGAATGATTGCTGCTCATCGATTGATTATTGATTATCGCTTATCGTTTTGCGTTTCACGTTTATCGATTATTTATATATATATAATATGTAATATATTAATTGTTTAAAGTCCTGTGTTCTAGTTAATTCGTTTGTTAATTAATTGGAATTTTTGTGAGAGATGGAATTGATGTTTTGATAGCACAGATATCGATTGCATATAGATTTATCTATTCATTATCGACTTAGCAATGGGAATGCTCATATGTATGCGGGTATGCTTGTATGTATGTGTGCACATGTACATCTATGCTATGCATGTATGCGTGTATGCGTGTGTGTATGTGTGTAGGCAAACCGATTGGAAATTGGAAATTGGAAATTCATTCCTAAATGATTTACAGAATTGATTTTGCAAAGCTTTCCAAGACCAAATCCAAACCAGTCTCAAAAGTAAAATGATTTCTATCGATTATATCGATTGTAAACGGTATCAAAGTGTCGATTTCTTCTCGATAACTTTCCTGAATCGGTTAGCTTATGGCCTGTGTTGACTGTACTTCAAGACAAGGTGGGACTGGTGATTTTTCGGTGGTTTTCGTGGTGCAAGCTAAGCCACAATTTCCATTTCAGCCAAGCAGTTGCTCAAACTTTGTTTAAGCTTTATTTTTTTTTTTTTTACTTTTACTTGTTACTGTGTGAACTGTAGCTGTATTTGTTTCTGGTATCAGTATCTGTAGCTGTAGCTGTAGCTGTAGCTGTAGCTGTAGCTGTAGCTGTAGCTGTAGTTGGGTTTTTGAAGAAAGGAAGTTTTCAACTAAGAGGATAGTTTATGTACATTAGACACGGGTTCAACTAAACATCGATTTGAAGTTTGCTTCAGTATTTTTGCAGCTTTTCACAAAGATATACGAATATATAGTACTATATATATTCGATATATCCGGTCTAAATACAATCTAATTTTTAGCTACTCTAGGCATGTTTGGTTGGTTTCTGTTTTGATTTGATTTGAGTTGGTTTTTTGGTATTGGTATTATTTTATATATGGTATATATATTTTTTTTGGTTGTACATAACACTATGCATTATGATTTTGGTTTAGTTGTTTGTTGTTTTTTTTTTTTTTTGTTGGATTTACTCACAAATATTGAAGTATGTATGGTAGATATTATAATAAGTATTACTTACTGAATTCTGCAAAGCATAATGGAAGGTAATTACATATTAAAATTTTACTTTTAAACATCGAAAATTAATTTGTTTAAGGGGAGGATAACATTTAGTCGGAGTTATTAATAATAGAGAATAATAGAGAACGAATTGTGTGAAGAGGTTTTTGTAGGGGTTCTTTTTGGATACATATACCATATAGATGGTAGAGGTATATATCAGCTGACTGGTTGATTGACTGACTGACTGACTGACTGGTTGGTTGGTTGACTGATTGGCTGACTGATTGATCGCTGATCGATGAACTGATCTGAATCATGGACATGGATATGGCGAGGGATGCATTGTGAGAGTTTGAGTTTATCGGGATTCAATATATCAATTACCAATCCAAAATATCAAAAAATCGATAGTTCGAAAAACGTTCGATCACTGAACACAGGACTTTGTCATTGTCTAGCGAAAGTTCAGCGAAAGTTCAGCAAAAGGATTCGATTCCACTTCCACTCTTCGGGTTTGTTTCTTTTTTTTTTTTTTATCTGTTTATTTATCTGTTTTTGGTTATTTGTTTTCTTTTGGTTTTATTCGAGTTTAAATGGCTAATTTATAATAGATATTGTCTATATGTTGTATAATAATCAATAGAATTACATACATGTATTCCCATGCTCTCTACGGTTTTCTAGTTTTCTAGTTTTATAGTTTTATAGTTTTTTTTTTTCCAACAAAGGATCCTCGACCGATTTACAGAGAATCGGTTTAGCTTCCTTGTTTTTCTATATATTTTACAAGTATTTAACTTCATGCCAACATTGATTTTTAACACAGGTTATATAAATAAATTTATATTGGTTTGGTCTGTGAGAAGATATATTGTATAAAAAAGTTTTGGTTTTTTTGGTTTTTTTTTTTGGTAAGGTAACAGAAAGAAGAAAAGTAATACGGAACCAATAATAATCAGAAGAAGAGGAAGTAGAAGTGGAAATTGTATAGACTATATATATATATATGTATATATATAAGGATCGTATATATATAGAAAGTATATATAGAGTTGAAATGTTGAGCAAATGATATAAATTATAGTGCTGTACATGCAGTTGGTTTGATTTTTTCGTTAATATTTTTATGGAAAGCGCATATTGGAGGTAAACGAGAAACGAAAACGATTTCGTTATGGAATAGACTGTATATAGATTATATATATACTCGTATATAATTTATATATTTCAATCCCTTCTTGCTTGAGTTTTCATGAAAATGAAACGAAATCAAAAGGATTTGGTTTTTGTTGTTCAAAAAAGCAATCAAAAAGGTTTCGAAAAGAATGGAAAAATCCTTTTTTTGTGAATACTGTGTGTGGGTGTGTGGGTGTGTGTGTGTGGGTGTGAGTGTGTGGGAGTGTGTGTGTGTGTGTGGGTGTTAGTGTGTGTGTGAGTGTTTCTGTGTGTATGTGTGTGTGTGAGATTCAGGTGATTCAAAAGTGAATGAAAATGATAAGCATATTATGTACAGTGTTTCGGAATCTTTTCTTTAAAATATTTCTTTTTTTCGGATGAATTTCAAATGTTTGAGAAAATGTCCAGAGAAATGGTGGAATGAAGCGAGAATGGAACGGAATAACGGAAACGGAAACGGAAAAGGAACCGCAACCGGAAACGGAAACGGAAACGCTGCTCTTTCACACCAACTTCCATGGAACATGCATCCTACTCACTCACTCCAAATGCATTAAAAAAAAAAACAAAACAAAAAACAAACGAAAAAAAACGAAAGAAAATTAAACTTGAAATGGAAATATATTTAGGTTTTGGGCAAAAAATCATAACCGGACACAAGGAAACATTGTCTTTTAGAACAGCAAACAAACTAGCTAACAAACAAACAAACAAACAAACAAACAATCCAAAATGGCGATGAATGTCTCGAGGGCTTAATAGGTTTCAAAGGGTTTACTTGGGGGGGGGTGGCTTGGCATGACCTTAGCGTTTTTTTTTTTTTACTTTTTCAAGGGATTCTTATGGGCTTCTTTTAGCAGGGAGGGGCGGGTCCGGGTTAGTGAGAGTGAGCGAGGTGACGACGGCAACGTTAAACATTCAAGTTAAACGATGACGACCATCAGAAAGAACATCAAAAACATCTGGAAGAGAAAATACAATTTGCACTCACTCTCACCTGCACTTCCAAAGCATGGTAAGCTACTATAAGTCCTAAAAGAATCACAGTCGAAACAGATATTAAGGTTTTTAACGCTGTCGAGTAGAACGATGCCTGAAAATAAATTCAAAAAATATACAATTTTCAATAAATATACTCCAGTTTTACGAAAAATCAATCTTTGAATGCTTCCCAAGTTTTTTTTATCCTCGAAGATCAGAATAATGTTTATATCTTCTCTAAAATACAACCGATTCTTAAGTGGCATACCTTAAAAGAATCGTTAATCGATTCTACATAAATCTACATTAAAATATAGAAACGAATTTTCTGATCGATTTTTTTTTCAAATTTTTCTGATGAATCCCCTTGAAAAATCCAAAAATCGAAAAAATTCACTTTTCGCCTCTTCCAAAGGCCATATCTTTGGCAGTTTTCATCCGATTCTTGAACAAAGTATAGATTTGGAATCTCTGATCGATTTCCTATCAATCTGCATCAAAATCCTGGAAGGAAATATTTTTTGGATTTTTTTCAAATTTTTCTGATGGAACCCCTTTGAAAAATCTGAAAAAATCGGGAAATACGGAATATGGCATCTTTCGGAAACTATATCTTGGCCATTATTCATACGATTCTTAAGCGGGATACTTTAAAAGAATCTTTGATCGATTCCTCACAAATCTGCATTAAAATCCTGGCACGAAATATTTTTTCGATTTTTTTCCAATTTTTCTGATGAACCCCTTGAAAAATCTGAAAATCGAGAAAAATCACTTTTCGCCTCTTCCAAAGGCCATATCTTTGGCAGTTTTCATTCGATTTTTAAGCAAAGTATAGATTCTGAATCTTGAATCAATTCCCTATAAATCGGCATCAAAATCCTGGAAGGAAATATTTTTTTGATTTTTTTCAAATTTTTCTGATGGACCCCTTTGACAAATCTAAAAATCGAAAAAATTCACTTTTCGCGTATTTCGAAGGCCATATCTTTGGCAGTTTTTATCCGATCCTTGAACAAAGTATAGATTTGGAATCTTGGATTGATTTCCTATCAATCTGCATCAAAATCCTGGCACAAAATATTTTTTCAATTTTTTTCAAATTTTTCTAATGCAACCCCTTAAAAAATCTGAAAATCGGAAAAAATCACATTTTGCGTATTTCGAAGGCCATATCTTTGGCAGTTTTCATCCGATTCTTGAACAAAGTATAGATTTGGAATCTTTATTCAATTCCCTATAAATCTGCATTAAAATCCTGACACAAAATATTTTTTCGATTTTTTTCAAATTTTTCTGATGGATCCCCTTGAAAAATCTAAAAATCGAAAAAATTCACTTTTCGCCCCTTTCGAAGGTCATATCTTTGGCAGTTTTCAGCCGATTCTTGGACAAAGTATAGATTTGGAATCTAGGATCAATTCCCTATAAATCTGCATCAAAATCTGGAAACAAAATATTTTTTCGATTTTTTTCAAATTTTTCTGATGGATCCCCTTAAAAAATCTGAAAATCGAGAAAAATCACTTTTCAGCCATTTCGAAGGTCATATCTTTTCAGTTTTCATCCGATATTTGAACAAAGTATAGATTTGGAATCTTTATTCAATTCCCTATAAATCTGCATTAAAATCCTGACACAAAATATTTTTTCGATTTTTTTCAAATTTTTCTGATGGAAAAATCTGAAAAAATCGGGAAATACGGAATATGGCATCTTTCGGAAACTATATCTCGGCCGATATTCATCCGATTCTTAAGCGGGATACCTTAAAAGAATCTGTAATCGATTCTTCACAAATCTGCATTAAAATCTAGATATAAATTTTTTGATCGATTTTTTTGGAATTTTTTTGAGGGATCCAAAACTCTTTCAAAAACTGAAGAAAAGTACCGGGTATGAGATAGTCTCCGATTTGGAAGGCTGTATCTTTGTCAATATTGATCGGATTCTCAAGCGGAATACCTGAAACGATTTCTGGATGGATTGCCTTTTGATTTGTTGTAAAAGACTCCTTGGAAAGGACTTCTTCTCAATGAATTTTATACTAAATAAGACTATTTATAGAGCAAAGGACTGGACTTACCTTTGTGTAGACACCGGCACTGCTCAGCTCGTTTTCGATTACCATCACGATGATCCCGAACATTCCCATGACCAGGGCGTAGTCGCTGATGCGTTTGCGCTTCTCGAACAGGGCTTTCCTCTTACCCAGGCGATAGCCCACATTGGGTTTGTGTTTGGCCGAGTTTGTTGATGGCTTCCTGGACGTATTGCCGCCAGTAAGGGCACGTTCTTCCATATACCTAATGAAAAGATTTCAAATATTTTGCAAAGAAGTGAGTCATGAGATCTTGAGGCCAAAAGCTTACACTCACTAACTACCCTTTGTTGGAGACTTGGTTGAGGTTGAGATATGAGAGAGTCTAAAGGATCAAATATTAGATACTTTCTACAGGACTATGTTCTAAAGGTTTCCAAGTTTTAATGAAATCTAAAAGAAAATCTAAAGTTGAAACTAATGTTATTTCCAGATACTTGAATTAGCAAACTAATTGTTCTGCCATTCGGAATTAATTAGGGAAAGGTAGTTGCTGGCCAGGCCACAGGTTTTCGACTTAATTAAGATTGATTTTCACTCTCGTCCTGGACCAGGACCAGGACCAGGACCTCAGAATGCTGTAAAGGCGATAGAAGTCAAACCCAACTCAAAAGTAAACGCAACTCAAGCGAATCCGCACCTTAATAAATCTTACAGCCCGAATGACAGATTTGTGTGTTTTCGCTTTGCCGGGGGATTTCCTAAATGTGTCATATCAATTTGTATCTCATAGATGCCGCACAAACATCTATCTATATATATATACATATATATATAGATATAGATATAGATATAGCCATGTGTGGCTATACATATGGATGAGCAAAAGATGCCAATAAAAATTTTGCTGACAAATGAAAGCCCGGGGAGGACTGGCCGCTCGCTGCCTGTCCTCGTTTTCGTTTTCGTTTCGCTTACAGTCACAGTCATATATATAAGTCCCCCCCCCTCTCTAAGTGCCTGGCTCTCTCTGTCACTCATTCTCTATAAACTGCTGAACTGTGCCAAATTGGCAACGTGATTGCAGGAAAATATCTTTCCATCCACGACATTCATAGAGATTTATGTGGCAAGGACCCCGGCCGGGCCGCAGGACCCCTGTCCAGGACTCTCGACTCTGGACATTCCATTCGATATTCGAGTGCTCCAGCTCGAGTATTCACTTTAGACTGAATCGTTTAAATTGAATTGAATGCCGTCTCCATGCCCGGCACTGTGCCCGGCTCCCCGATGAATATTTTTTTTTTTGTTTGGAAATCAGAAATCTTGCCCGGAGGAGGAAGGACCACGGCTTGTATCCTGACACTGACAGCTAATTACTGTCCCCAGGACATTAATCCATCCATCCATCCATCAGTCGATGATTTTCTCACAGTTTCGGCAACTAAGGTTCATGTTTTGCAAATCAGCACTGAGAGGAAAAATCAAGGACTTTTTAGACTAGAAAGTATCCAAGTATCTGAGTTTCAGGATATGCTACTATGGATGAGAAGTTGCTACAATTTTCTTTCAGTGCTTTGAAACATTAATCCGTGTGGAATTTTTGCATCTCGTGGATACGCGAAGAAAGTCCTCCGTCTAATTATTTGACTCGAGGGCAGGTTCGGGCGTGTTAATGAATGTTCGCTAATGGATGCGAGTAGAACGAGAGAGATATATAATACAATACATACTCTAGGGTTTTGGATGAGATCGGGCTATACATACATTTCATACCTAGGGTAGTCTGAGTGGATACCCACTAGTGCCTCGGCCGCTTCTTCGTTGCATCCAGATGAGATCTGTTCCCGGTTCGCAATGGAAGGTGTTTTCATCGAGCCAGGAATTGAGAGTGTCGACGCCGGTTTGCGGAGCTAAAAAAATTATTAAATTATTAAATTATTAAATAATTAAATAATATTCTTTTTTTAGATATTATTTAGATATTCTTTGAACAAGTGTTTGGGTGTTTAATTCGGTGCTGAAGTGCGCTTAAGCCATTTAGCAGTTTGTGGTTTTTTTTAAGTTCAAACTTTTATACTTTACCATTTTTCTAGGGATTAGTAGGGTTTATTTTTTAAAATTTAAATTAGTTTCTACTTATTAAGTTTATTTTATATTCTTAAACTTTTCTGGCTTACGGAATTCCTTGAAAATAAAACCCATAAAAAAGCAGGAGCTTTTCTCTCCTCTACTCCATTTGAATAACAAATTTCACTTATGAATATCTTCAATTGCTGTTCCCTCGCATCGCATTTATATCCTGTCAGGACACACAACCTCTCATCGTCCTTTCTTCCTCTTATCCTATATTCTATATCCTATATCCAATGACGACATCACATACTATCCTTTAGTCTAGTTTATTTTTTTTGTTTTCCAAGAGAATCCTCTCGATTCTTGATTCGGTGTAAATCCAATTATTTTTGTCTAACCGAAAGAAAGAAATGGATGTGAAAGGGCAGCCTGGCAGCTCTCGTGAAAGGGAAAGGGAAAGGACCTCCGAAATAAAAGAAAGTGAAAGTGAAAGCGTGTGTGCACAATTTGTTCTTCATATTTAAATGAAAACTAAAAGATAAGTAATCTGCTTTTACTCTCTCTCGTATTTCCCTCAAAATGGGTGCGGTTTTGCATAAGCAGAAGGAGCCGGAGCCGGAGTCGCGGAGAAAGTAAGCCAGAGTGAAAGTAGAGAGATGGATAGATAAAGGGACGAAAGCAGAAGGAGAGAAAGAAAGTAGTAAAAGTCGTAAACTAGAGACTCGCAAAGGACTGCCTAAAATTCCGTTCCGTTTGGAAATAAAATTTTCTCCTACTTATTTCCGACTTCCTCCATTTCCTGCGTTTAAGCTGCTTTCTCCCACGACTTTCTCTCTTGCTAAATCCAAATATTTGTTTATAAAAGAAGACCTCACTCTTTACTTTTCCTATAAAAGCACCTCGCCACCTACACCTCTCTCTCTGTGGGAACAAAAAAGGCTACGTGCCTGGGTGACAGGACTCCGGCTTAACTTGTACTCCACTTTCCTGCATTTTGTTTGTCGAGGAAAAGATATATATATATATATACTTGTACAGGAACAGCTACATATATAGATACTATAGAGTATAGTAGTGGGGGGTGTGCTAAGTACATGGCATAATTTTTAATTTCACTTTCTCTTCCACTTTCTTTTTTTTTGTGCACTGCAATGTCTCAATTTTCACTCGACAGCCTCGGGGCTTGGCTCGATTATTTCTCATTTAGCTGCCTGTCTCGGGATATCTTTGAAATAGCTCCTTTGTATCTCTCGAATAGCTTCTTCTCTCAAATAGCTTCTTCTTCTATTCAAAATGACATGTCAGGACATGTGTGCTTTACCAGAGGCTGCCTCCCGGCATTTCTCTCCAAAAGGGGGCTGTCGATTTTTCTTAATCGATTTTTTCTTATTAGTTTTTTTGCGACTTTGGGTTTCTTTTAAAAAGAAATCTTTAAAGGATATAAAAAACCACGCTTTCTAAATCCTTTAAAGCCCCCTCCTTAACTAGTTTCCCGGCTTTCTACGCTTTCTAAACCCTTTAAAGCCTCTAAAAAAAGGATCCTTAATTGGTTTTAATACTTTCCCCTAGAAAACCCCCTTGCAAAGCTACGCCCCTGGCTAATGTATGTCTATTTGCAAGTGCAGAATGTTGTCGCTTTTCAAATGTGCGGGGGGGGGAGGAAGTCATAATCAGTTTTTGGCTTTCGCAGTTTGTCAGCTCCATCCAGCCACTCCCCCTAAATAAAGGGCTGTATCTGTGTCTATGTTTGTGTGCGAATTGGTTTATGCTAAGTAGATTTGCCTCTGTTTGCAGTTTTGTGTTACTTGCCCCACTGTCTAAGCCAACTGAGAAGAAGATGAGCCACAGCCAAAGCCACAGCCAGAGCTAAAGCTTGGCAGGGATTTCCTGACTAGTCCTTGCCTCCTGCCAAGAGATACAAACACGAGGCGATCATGTGGATAATTTGACAAATTCATGGGCGAGTGGTATGCCCTTTGACCCAGTCCTTAGCAGAGCCGAGAGTGTTGTCATAATTGAGTGAAATGGCAAAATCTGGCTAAAAGCATGCAAGTCCCGAAAGGATTTTCATCCGAAAAGTGTTTCAAGTTCAAGCCAATCCTTAAGAAATCCTTAAAGTTTGTTTTTAAATCGAAATCGAAATCGGAACTCGTGATGTTTAAGCTTTTTGGCAACAGAGAAGAAGAAAACTTGGCCTAAACCGCGACACAGAACCCGGCACAGAACAACGTTTACCATAAAAACATTTACCCCGCACATTCCAGGACGAAATCAGGACAAAGGAGGCCGCGAGGAGAGGAGGCAAGTATCCGAATGTCGTTGCCGCAATTGTTTGTTATCGCTTGTTTGTTGCGTGCCACGGAAAAGGGCTCCTCACTGCCACACCCCTTTTTGTTTTTTTGTTTTTTTTGTTTTTTTGGGGGGGTCCTCACGCAATGAGTGGAGATGGCAGGACACACGCACAACCTCCCGGACACCCGGACACCCGGACACCCGCACACACACGAGACCAACGTCAACATCAACATCAACGCCTACTTGTCAGCAAAAGGCAGCCGAGTGGAGGGTGTGGAGTGCCCCAAGTGGGTGGCGGTGGCAACAAGGATACGGCCCTAACAAGTCCTGTCCACATATGCAAAAAGCAAAAACAAAATAAAATCTATTTTTCCGGCAGATGCGTGTGCGGCAGGGTGGGTGTGGGGTTTGTTTTTCCAGCAGGCCATGTGCCTGGGTCGGGGTCGGGGAAAAAGCCGAAATAAAAAAGGAATATATATATATATATAGTATAGTATATACCCGAAGAAAAAGAAAACAAATTGCGCATATTCTAGGACATCTAATGTCAATGATGTTAATTGGATTTCTTAATTAAGTTGAAAACCGACAACGAGAAGTGGCTTGCCGAGTAAACCGACACACAAAAAAAAGGACGAAAAAGGAAAACGAAGACAGTTGGGATTAAATAAATGTCGATTGAGAAAGTTAAATGTTTAGTTTCTGTTTCAGAACTCATTTAAGATTCACTGCAAAATGTTACCAAAAAAAACCAAATTAAAAGCAACAAAGCCTGGAAAACTACGATTTTCATTTCTAAAACAAAGCCAGTTGAGGATAAAATATAATTTATAGATTAATATTAAATAGAATCAAAATAGGATAACGTTTAATTTAGAGCCACTTTGCGCTTCAATTGATTCAAATTAAATCCTGTTCCCGGTCCTGTTCAATAAATTCCGAATATAATAAGCTTTATAATATATTATAATATAATAATAATAATAATAATATGTTGAATGGTAATTTGTTTATTATTTAAGCCAACAAATGGACTTGATTGATATTGTTTGCGTTTCAATTTGTTGGCATTTCTTTAACAATATTTTGATTTACCACAAAAGGCCAATCGATTAGGATTCGTAATTTTTTCGTCCTGGATAGAAACTAGGATATCTGTCGGATCACGCAGGGAGCAATACTATTTGCATTTCGTCCTGCCACGCCCCGAAATTATATTTCTCACCTGCGTTCGCACCTTTAACCGAATTAACATACTCATTGCCGGCACACACCGCTTTATGAGCTTTGCCTGGACACGCATACTCCAGGTCCTGCCTACCTCCTGCACACACTCACACACACTCGTACACACACTCGTACACACACTCGTACACACTCGTACACACTCGTACACATTACAGGAGAAAGGAAATTGGTGGAAATTATCGAGTTTCCTATACAAAACGCGTCCAGCACGCAAAAACGAAACGAAACGAAAGCAAAGGACACGCCGGCCAGGGAGTCGGCCAGGGAGTGGAAACAAGAGGCAAGAAATAAGCGACGAAATTGGTAACGACTTCAAAAAGGACAAGGGGCGTGGTTGGGGGCAAATTGGGAGGGGAGGGGCGGGCGGTGGAAGGGTTTTGGGGTTAAGGTTAAGGAAGAAAATTGTAACGAATCCACAGAGAAATATTAAAGAAGATTTTCTTTCTTGATTTTCAAAAACAATTACAAGAAAGAAGAAAAAAGGATATCCTTGTTTTTTTTCTTTATATATCCTTTAAAAATCTCTAATAGAAGATCCTTTTTTTCTAAATCCTTTACCCATTATCCTTTAACTCTTCCTAATTTTTCTTCAATGCATTCAATAAAAAGGCCTAAAACGATAACGATGACGATAACGATTAGGCTCAGCTTCAGGACCTTTCGTGTGTGCGTGTGTGTGTGAGCCTTTTTCCTTGGTTTCCGGTTCCCCCCTCACTCCCTCTCACTCCCTCTCGTTGTTGTTGCCACACAAATTTAACGTAATTCACCGTAATGTAACGTTTTCTCTCTTTTTTTTTTTCTCAACAGCTAATTCCACCAGCCCCCTTCTACACCCATACCCATGACTCTCCCCCTCCTTGTCCCTCCTCCCTAATCCAATCCAATCCCTTCCCTTTCGCACTGATTGAGCTCGACTGTTTGCCGAGTGCAGGAAATATATAATGAAGTGTTCGCTTTGTTGAAGCTTAATTAGGCGGATAAGTAATATTTTTGGCTTGCCTTAGCCTTACGGTTCTACCCCCCTCTGGGGAGTGTGTGTGTGTGTGTTGTGTGTGTGTGTTTGTTGTGTGGTTGTGTGGAGCCTCAAAACTTTGAATTATACAATTAGTTCACCCTGAGTGCACAATTCGGTCAGTCTTCGGTGGCAGACTTCGTTAGGGGTTACTTTTTCCAGAGGTCCTTGCCAAAGAAACCAGGATATGTACAATAATGCTACAAATTCTAGGTCTTTTCAATAAGGAAATTGGTTTAATTTAATCTAAAGGGATGTACCGAGTAGCTAGTAACGAGTACCGGGTATCGTATACTCCAAAAACGATGACTATTTCCCGTTTAGTTTGTGGTTAGATCCTTTATCACTTTCAAAATGGATAATTTTCTTGGAAGAATGCTTCTAACGAGTACCGAGTACCGAGTAGCGAGTAACGGGTATTGTATCCTTCCGAAACAAAAACTATTTCCCTGACCAAAACTATTAGTTTGCGGTTAGTTCGTTGTTAGTTTGTTTGAAGTAGCGAGTTTATTTCTCAAGTATCGAGTACCGAGTACCAAGTAGCGAGTAGCGAGTACCAAGCACCGAGTACCGGGTATCGTATACTCTAGGAACAAATACTATTCCTCTAACCCCAACTGTTCTACTGAAAAAGACAGCAGTTAGTTTCGAGTTTCAGAGAATCTCGAGTACCGAGTAGCGAGTAGCGAGTAGCGAGTACCAAGTACCGGGTATAGTATATATTAGAAACGAAGACTGATCCCTAACTGTTCCACTGAAAGTGGTTGCGGTTGGTTTATGGTTAGTTCTTTAATTTGTTCAGGAAAAAGGTACCACCAAGTAGCGAGTACCGAGTATCGAGTACCGAGTATCGAGTACCAAGCACCGAGTACCGAGTACCGAGTACCGAGTATCGTCTCCCCT
Organism: Drosophila vallismaia; assembly: GCA_035047325.1. Lineage (NCBI taxonomy): Eukaryota > Metazoa > Arthropoda > Insecta > Diptera > Drosophilidae > Drosophila > Drosophila vallismaia. Next base: position 2,823,596 of record JAWNPU010000025.1, on the reverse strand, counting down.
TGACCTCAACTTTTTTACTGAAAGAGACAGCGGTTAGTTTGTCTTTTCCTTCAAAAGAAATGTAATTTTTTTGAAAGAATAATAGTACCGAGTACCAAGTAGCGAGTAGCGAGTACCGGGTATCGCATACTCTAGAAACGAATACTATTCCTCTAACCCCAACTGTTCTACTGAAAAAGACAGCAGTTAGTTTCTAGTTGGATCTTTCTTCACCTTCAAAAGATATGTGATTTCCTTGGGAGAACGCCAATACCGAGTACCGAGTACCGAGTACCGGGTATCGCATACTCTACTCTACAAATACTATTTCCTTGACCCCAACTGTTCTACTGTAGCTAGCTCTTTCATCACAAATCAAAGCGGTGCCTGCTCCAAGCGCTGTCAGTGAACAAAAAAGATTTTCCAAAGCAGATTGATTGCCGGAACTAACCCATACATGTGTCTCTGGATACAAAACAAGACCTAATAAGGGGGCGTGGCATTGTGGGAGAGGCTGGAATGTTCCCCCTGAGCCATCAGCCATCAGCCATCAACCATAAACCGATAGAGAGTAGAGCGTGCCAAATCGGCAAGTACGGATATAATAATGATAACTCGACAATGACAAGGATGAGACTTTTCGTCAAGGCAAGTTGCATGCCCCACAGCGGTCTCTATAGCAGGCCTATAAATATATATATATATATTAAGGATATATAATATATATCTTGCGATGACTAGAAGCGTTGAGGCATTGGCTAGACTTTGCATGTTGCAGGTTGCTTGGGTTCTCTTGGGGTTCTTATGATCGAAAATCGATATATCTCTAACCCCATTGTTGCCCCCATATGGGTCTACCCCACGTCCCCCCCTCAATGATGACTCAAGTGGCAAGAAAAAGCCGCACAAAGAAAAATAATGGCCAAGAAAAAGACTGTCGATTCGATTCGAAAATTGTTGCTGGCCGGTTTACTGGCCTTTGTTTACTTTCGACTTGAGCGCCAAAGTTGACACAATTAGCGACTGCGACGGAAACTGCGACGGAGGTCGAGACTGCGACTGCGACTGCGACTGCGACTGCAACTGCGACTGCAACTGCGACAGAGACTGCCACTGCGACAGAGACTGCATAACTGGCAATGAAATATATTAATAATAATAAAAAAAAAAACTCGACAAATATTTACCAAAGAGAAGATCCTTGACGGAAGGATAGTTTAGAATCCAATAATTCCTAAACTTTTTTTTGCTCTGTGCAGAAATTATAAACGAAGAAGGAGAAGGACCTAGAGGAGGACCTAGAGGAGGACCTAGAGGAGGCGGTTGAAAGCCTAACCAAATAATTAATAAACAAACGATACTTGGCTTGGCCTTGACTCGAATGTTTCCAACATTTGGATGAGCTGGCACAGGACTAGGACTAGGACTAGGACAGGTATCGAGCAAAGGATATCGCATGCTCGCTAAATAATACAAAGGCCAGTAGCTAGAACCGCCACAGGACGAGCAATTTGGCTTCATTTACAATGATTTGCTTCCGCCATAATGACAAATGACAAACTACTTCCTATACGATATATGGAAAGTATTTTTTTTGAAACAACAAACACGTTTGATTCGATTTGATTTGATTTGATTCTTCGATTGGCTTCGCTTCCAATTCAACTTCGATTTGTTGTTGATTTTTGGTTTTTTGCTGTTATTGTAATGGCTTAGAGGTCTTGGCCACGTGCTTCCTATCCTAACTATCAAAGAAGTCCTGGAAAAACAATAACAAAAGGGAATATGTAAAAAAAAAAAAACATTTAACAGCCAAGAGGGGGAGAGGCATGAGGCATCCATCTGGGGCACGTGTCGCTCCACGTTTGTAAGTCTCTCTCTCTCTCAAAAATTCCTGTATACATTTTGTTGAGGGCAGGGCTGAGGCAGGATAATTTAATCCCTTAAAGAAATTTTCCTGCTTGTTTATGCGTTTTTCCATTTTTTTCGGGCAAATTTTGTTAATTGAAAAATTCTCCACAATTCGGAATAAAAATACAACAAAAAAAATACAAAAAAGATCTCGCAAGACAGACAAATCCCATTTGAAGTGAGTTTAAGGTCTTAGGACGAGCCTGATTGAGTAACTTAATAATTCAGAATTGTTTCCAGCTCCTGGGCCTCTCATTGGGGGATTTGCATCTTTAAAGCAGGGAGCCTGGAGTAGAGCCTGAAACGTGAACCCATGCGGCGTATGCGTTATCTCGCACAAAAGGCAGAGCTGCCCTACCGTACCGCACCGTCTAAATCCCAACAACAACAATAATAAAGCAACAACAAAGCTGCCAAAGACAAGGCAACATGACGTATACGCAATCCGCTGCCGCTGCCGCTGCCGCTGCCGCTGCCGCTGCCGCTGCCGCAGCTCGCCATCCGCCATCCGCCATTCCGACATCGCTCATCCGCCCCGTTGTCCCGTTTGTCTTTTTTTGTAGATTATTTGGAGTTTTTCACGTTTCTCTGCTCATTTCGTTTGTTTTTTTCTCCTCCTCCTCCTCCTCCTCCTTTTCTTGTATTGTTTTTTATACATTTTTGTTGTTTTTTGTTTTTGTTGTGTTGTTGTCGATGCTCTTATCTGGCGGGTGATTTCGTCCATTGTTGTTCCTGTCGCTTACATAACAGAGCAACCGTTTTTTTTTTTTTTTTTTTTTTTTGCGGTTTATCAAACGTGGCAAGTTGCATAAGATGGCTGTGCCACACACACACACACACACATTGGGGCAGAACTGGAGCTGGAGTCGCAGGAAATGTCAATCAACAAGCCGGAACTGAAACTTGATGCAACCGGCTCGCAAATTCTTACACCAAAAACGACAAACGACACAGGACAAAGGACAAAGGACTAAGGACTAAGGACAACACAGAAATATGAAAGAAATGTGGCAGAAACAGACACACACAAAACAGGTAACAGAGAAAATGTGGTCATGTGCTCTGCCCCGGTGGTTAAATGGGTTGACTTGAGCCAGGAGTCTCCAAGGACTATTCGTAGGATAACTCTAGCCGAGGACTTCAAGTAGGAGCTTCAAGTAGGAGAGTAATGCGGGGGAGAAGAGAAATTCTAGAGAAAGTACTAGAGAAAATGGCATAGAATGTGTCGTAACTTTCGGCCCGGAATGCACAGGATGTGACAGGACGAAAACAAAGTCTAATTATATTAATATTATCACTCTTACTTTTACGGGAGGACTTTATGTCCCCGAGCTCTCGTCTGAAATTTACAAGGACTGGCAGGAAAATGCCCTGCCATCTGACAGGGAAGCTGACAGGGAAGCTGGAAAGGACGAAAAGCAAAAGCACAGACAGAGAGAAAATTTATAAGGTCCAATATATCGGTGGCTTAATGATGGACTCTACTCGAACTCCCTTTCATAAAATATTCAAGGCGAGGCGAAAAAAAAAGACGTCGAAAAGTTTGAATCACTCTTTCAGCTTTCTTCTTCCTTTTTTTTTTTGTTGGTCCTTTTTTGTCCTTAAAATACACACACATGTGCAGGAAAATCATAAATTTCGCCTACTCTGGCGTTCCAGCTTTGGTTTCTGGTTGAAAGTTGTCGGGGCGCCAAGAAATATCCTTAATTTCGGGGGATTTCCCATCAAGGCAGGAGCAAGGCAAGGAGCAAGCATAAATAACGGTATTCTCCATCAATTCTCCATCTCCGAATAGCGGAAATTTTGAGTAGAAAGCAAGGATGTAGTCCTGCAAGCCCAGAACTTGGCTAATAAAGCCATATTTTCTGTCCAAAAGAAGCTGAAAATTAATGGTAGAAGACCAGAAGACGCTCCGCTTTCCCAGCTTTCTCTGCTTTCTCTGCTTTCTCCGCTTTCCCTGCTTTCTCCGCTTTCCCTGCTTTCGCTGACATCTTAATGGAGTGTGTACAAGTCTAGATATTTATCTATGGATGTATCTATGGACAATATTGTGATATATTAGTTCCTTCTCCTCTGTTCCTTCATTTTTTGTTTTTTTTTTGTATTATCTTTCTTGTGTATGCCGCGCCATCTTGTTTTGCGGCAGGACTTTCAGGATTGTTTGTTTTTCATAAATACTTTGCTTTGCTAACTAGATTTTTGGAAATATTTTCATTTATTCACCTTATTCTGCTGCTGCTGCTGCTGTTTCTTCTTCAGCTGCTGCTGCTTCTTCTTCTTCTTCGTCTTCAGCTGCTGCTCTGCTTCTTCTTCGTCTTCGTCTTCGTCTTCTTGGGTTTGTTTGTCCGTTATACCGTTACCGTTATTGCATTGTGTCGGCGGCTTTCATTTTGCAAATCTTTGTCCCTTTTCTTCTCTGACTCTCTGTGTGTGTGTTCTGTGACTGTGTGTGTGTGTGTTTGGTTTTTTTTTTTTTTTTTTTGCTATTTTTTGAATCAATTATTGCCTTAACCGGAATCGGAATCCGGTGCCCGTTCTCTCTCTCTCTCTCTCTCTTCTCTCTTTCTATATATATATCCCTATATCAGATATATATATATATCAAATTTGGAAATATTTAATTTTATTCCGTTGGGGCACACAGACACACTGACAACGCACACCTACACGCACGCACTTGAACAAAAAATGGAGCTTGCTTTTCGGCAATTGTAATTGTAACTGTAACTGTAACGGTAAATGTTGTTGTTGTTGTTGTTGTTGTTATGGCTTCTTATGTTTCGTTTTCGATTTCGGTTTCTGTCTCTGTAGCTTTTGTAACTGTTATTCTTCTTATTATTATTATTATTATTATTATTGATGTTGTTGTTGTTGTTGTTGTTGTTGTTGTTTATGTTGCTGTTGTTGTTTTTGTTGCTGCTGTTCATTCCGTGCTGTATATATTTTATAAATATTATTTCCTTTATAGTTTTATTAGACTATGAGAGTTAGTGTGTGTGTTAATTTTTGATGTTCTTTTTGTTGTTGTTGTTGTTGTTGTTGTTTGCGGTTATATGTTATTATTATTATTATTTATTCGCCTGCGAAGGTTTAGCTCTCGCTACGTCAGCCATGGGTGTAAACACAATACAGACTGAATCTAAAACGAAACGAAACGAACGGAATAACGGAATCTTCATAGCGGCGATGGCGGCGGCGGCGGCGGCGGCAGCAGAGACAGCGACAGTGGCAGCGACGCCAACGTAGGCAGCAACGGTGACAGCGACCGAGAGGCACCAAAGCCGGCAGCAGGCGAAAGGCAGAAGGCACAAGGCAGAAGGTGGTAGCAGGGCAGGAGAAAGCAAGTTCGAATTTTAACTCGACCACAAAAAGCAGCGACAGCAAGGAGGCTAACGATACACGAAGGCGAGATCTCCTTTCTCTCTCTCTCTCTCTCTCTCGCTTTCTCTCGCTTTCTCTGGTCCACGCTCCGTTCTCTCCGAATCCGTAACGGTTGATAAATAGCCATAGCAATACGGGCCAACTTCCATAAATCGAAACACCAACTGACACACACACATATCAATTTCAATTTAGAATACGTGTTTCTTTTTGCGCCAGATTCTAATTGGAATTTCAAGTACAGTCGGCTAAGGAGAGCGGAAACATAAATAAGATCAAGTGTTTTAAGCCTGATTTATCAGCTGATTAGTGGTTGGATCTGGAGGCGCTTAAAAAAAAGTGTGGCCGAAGCCCAAAAAAGTATGCTACATTTTTTTCAGAGCCTTCTGAGAGAAAGCCCATAAATGTATGCTACATCTTTTTCTATGCAATTTACAGACTGAAAAAAAGTTGTCCTCTAAACTATTACAATAAAACGTTGAAAAGTTTGTTTTAAGCAAGTCCCCCTGTAAGTGTAACTTTAAAAAAGTGAGCAGTTCAGCAAAAGGGTGTGGGAGCAGTTCTTCTTCTTCTACCACAGCGACTCCTCTCCCACACACCTTTCTCGGCTTCTGCCGCCCCGCCTACAGCTCCAGCTCTTCTTCTGCCACGTTCTTAGACCCAGATTTGCCTGTCAAACTGTCTTTATCAGCTGGTACGGCCGCAGTCGTCGTCGCTGCCACCGAGGACGCCTCCACCGCCGCTGCCGCTGCCACTGCCACTGCGACTGCGACTGCGGCTGCAGTTGCAATTTCGTTTTGGCCATAATGAATTGGTATTGTCATGTGTGTTTAATTTGGCTCTGAGCTGGACTGAAGTGAGAGAGAGCGGCCGAATTGAAGCGCCGGAGAGAGAGCTGGGGCTCCTGCTGGCGCGCCTCTCTCTCTCTTCAGCGCCATTTCACACACACACACACACACACATACTCGTCCCGACTGATTTCCAATCCACTCAACTTTGTTCTGCGCTCGCTTTCTCTCACTTTCTCTCAGCACTCGTGCGCTATGGCCATCTCGCTTTCACGCACGGATACACGCACAAAGCAGCACACACCGACACAGGGCCCCACCATCATGGGGGTCATGGGGGTCGGGGTGCCCATTTTAATAACTGTATTTATATCAAAGAATCCCCGGACTTTTTGCAAACCAATACGGATTTAGAACTACAAGAGTATATTTTACAATTTCAGCAAAATTGTGTCCCTTTGTCCAATAATGAGGCCCCCCCTTCAGTGTCCAGAGCCTACGCCTTTGCTCACCCACACCCATGCCAGGCAGCGACGCCGACCGAAGCAGCGCCAAAGCTGGCAGAGAAAGCGGCATCGACAGCGCCAAAAGAAGAGGAGCAGCTTGAAGCTGCCTGCTGCTTCTTCTTCTTCTTCTTCGGCTCGCTTGAACTTTGAGCTTTGGTTAAGGCTTCGAAATAATTGAATTTTTTTCTCGTTGTGTATTTTGATAACTATTAGCCAACATAATGGCCGAAAGGCACGCGATACGAAAATCAAAATTGAACTTTACAAGTTAATCCTTTTGCGGTTTCACACACACACACACACACTAACACACCCACCCACACCCACACCTACACCCACACCCACACCCACACCCACATTCAAAATTCCATTTTAGAAATCAAAAAGTGCGAGCGAGAGCGAAAGTTGGTGCGACAGGGACAGAGCGCTAGCGGCTGTGTCCGTGGCCTTCGGTTGGTCCTGCGCATTGGCCAACTCCGATTTGCGTAAGGTGATGGTTCCTTGCCGTCCTTCGCGGGCTTTGCGAGGCGCCCCTTTATCACACTCCCCCCTACTCCCACTCCTCCAACCCCCCCTGAGCCACCAGTCCCAAATGGATGCTCAATTCAAAGTTCCAGCTACGCGATTTCATTGTCATCAGCAATTGCCGCTGCCGCTGCTGCTGCTGCTGCTGCTGCTGCCGCTGCCACTGCCACTGCCGCTGCCCCAGTCGTAGTCACGTTGTTCAGCAATATTTTGTGCATGCAAAGGATGTACGGTGAAGCCCCGATAAGGGAGACTTACGAGGTAAAACACGAACCCTTTCAATTAGTTGAGAAAAAGGACGAAAATCAAAGTTAGAACCATTTTTAAATCTTCGAAAAAAAGATTTCATATATCTAGATACTACTGTACCACCCGCACTCGAAAACGCACAACGAGCCACACACAGAGAGGCGTAAATGACGTTCTTTTCTGATATTTGGAATGCATTCTTCGGCGCTGATGAACTGACAAATGAATTGGCCCAGCAACCGAAGGGGATGACATAGCAACGCCAAGTCCTTTGCCTGGGGCTTTGAGTCCTTAAATCCTGTAAATCATGCATCCCGCAGGATTAATTCTAGCATGCATTTGTCCAATTAGCCGAGCATAATATTTGTAAAGCTCGAAATGATGAAGGAAACCAAGGAGCCTATTACAAAGGAAAAAAAGTAGGATTTTCTTTTTAGAAATTCACAAATATTTATCCTAATTGTAAGTTTAGAATTTATTTAGAAGAATAACTAGCTTTGTCCTTAAACTTTCTCCAATAATTATTCCTTTTAATCTCTTTCTTTTCTATCAAGTATTTCCCTCAGTGCAGCTAAGTAGCTTTGGCTGCCACCGCAAACAAGCAACAACCGCTTGAAGCTGTAAAATCCTCTACCTGGAAATCCTTACAATCCTTACGATCCTTGCAATCCTTACAAGCATATGCTAGGGCAAAGCTTTATTAAATTTGCACTCATTTAAATGAATTTATGCACTGAGAGTTGCATGCCACAGTGGCAGCAGCACCCCTGCACAATTGTCTCGAGTGTCCATCACTCGAGGATGACATTAACGCTCACACAGGACACAGGACATCGCACGTGAGAGCACCGCACCGCCCCGCCTCCTCCCTACATCATCTCATCCCTTTTGCATAATCGTCGACCCAGATATCAAATGGAAATGTCAACGCAAACGACAGATAGTCAAAATGTTGTCATGTCGGATTTTGAATAATTCATTGAAATGAAAACTTTATGCATTTGTCAGCCATTTGCCAAGTCCTGAAGCCTGCAGCTCCTTATCCTTTAGCTTGGCTTCAATGGGCGATTGGGCGATTGGGCGATAGGAATTGCGTTGCTGATGGCAGGACTTTGAATCCATCTTTGGCTCTGGCTTAGGCCTTGATTATCCTTTTGAAGAGAAACTTCAGATTCGAAAGGTATTTCCCCCCTTGAAACTATTAATATTTGTGCCCCCCCCCCCAAAGATGCAACAATTGCACACAGGTGTATGCCCTCAAAGGCCGGACATCTGTTGGCCAGAATGAGTCAGAACAGCTGTAAGTGGATTCAGTGTGGCGCGACCTTTAGTCAGCGTCAACGATTGCGTTCTTCTATATCTATATATCTATATATCTTTATATATTATATAATATATATATAGGATATATAGGATATATCGTAAGTGTTCCTATACGTCGTACGTTATAGTACCATTCGGAGACAGTCCCCGGGGCACAGAAAGTGCCTCTTGTCATATTTTATTGATAGACACTTGGGCAAAGCAAACATCTAGCATGCACTTGCACATAGATATATATATGGATAGATAGATAGATAGATAGACGACCCTGTACTACTAGATACTATAGATACTATAGATATATCTGACAGAAAGCTATTCGAACGGAAAAGTGCAGTCTGCCGTCGGTCGAAGACCATTATCATGAAATTTTAAAAACGTTCGCTTGACTATTTTTCGCCGCATAATGCCGAGGCAATAAGTTATTGGACTATTGAGGCCACCTGGTCACCTGGCCACCTTGCCACCTAGCCACCTAGCCACCTTGCCACCTAGCCACCTAGCCACCTAGCCACCTAGCCACCTAGCCACCTAGCCACCTAGCCACCTTGCCACCTTACCACCGCCGGAACAACCAAACAACAATAAAAGCAATATTAAAAGTGAACCTTTCTTGCTCGATTCAAAGTCCTCGAAATGCAGACATATGTCGAGGAATCGGACTATGTGCTGAGCAAATGGCTTAAATATTTCAGATGACACCCCGTAATACCCATTGGGACTGGCCAAGTGCATGCCAAGTGCGGCTGGCCAAGTCTTTATATAATATTTATCATCATCTACTATATATATATTTACATTGTATTCCCAGTAAGTACTACATACTGCCATACTGGTACATCGATTTTGGGTCGGGATTTCGGGGCCTGTTTCTTTCATCGTTTATACGCCATTAATTACGCGATGTTGATGGCGATGGCGATGGCATTGTTTAAACGCCGGAATTGCCTACTCAATCGACAAGGTCATATATCAAAGAACTATATATCGCTGATGTAACCGGTTTATAGTATAGCCATATAGCAATCTATCGAACAATAGGCAGGATCTTCATCAAGGTCCTCTCCTATAGTACACCGTAAGAAATTGTATTCCAATCGACAATAATGATCGGTTGATCGTAATTGCTTGGAAATCGTTTTTCCTTGTAAACAATATATCAAAGCTATATATACGGAAAACAGAAACAGAAACAGAAACAGAAACAGATCGGGCGCTACGTTCCAAACACTTGGATCAACTTTTTGTTTTGTTTTTATTTCGGATTTTGATTACAATTACGTTTCTGATTTGGGAATCTGATGGAAAAGCTAAAGATACTTTCTATATATGTATTTCCCACACATTTGTTTTGTGTTATTGCTGGGATAGTCCTTCTTCCGAATCTAGATCTAGATTGATTTATATCCTGGATATGGCGTTTTTGACTTTTTCTTTAATATTTATTCCCGGAACTTGAACTGGTTCCACCGATTCCAAATTTTACTTTCCAGTAACTTCCAGGGAATAAAATTTTACCGCAAAAATCCTTTTTGCTGGAAACTTTTTGGGGCACTTTTTGGGGCACTTTTTGGGGCACTTTTTGGGGCACTTTTTGCAGGGTACAAAAGTTTCGTTAGCCAACATTTTCCCCAAGAGCTCCATTGTTTTTGTTGGTGTTTTTTTTTTTTTTGCAGATGCTTTCGTTGAAAATAACTTTCAAAGAGATAGAACCACAGAGACAGAGAGAGATAGAGACAGAGGTAGAGGAAGACGCAAAGAAAGAGACAAGACCACAGCCCAAAACAAAAGTGCGCGACAGAGAAGGCGCCACAACTCGCGCGATTTATTTATTTTTATAGTTGGACTCGAAGGCAGGCGGACACGTGGAAGACGCCAGCGAAATGGCGATGGCGATGGCGATGGCGAATATAAATGGTCTTGAAATTGGGAGCCAAGCAGCTGGATACGTCATAAGTTTCCCAAAATGGCACTGCCCGAAAAATATTATACTCATACTATATATGTATGATAATAATTTTTGTATTTTCAAAGAGAATATTAAAAATTGATTTCGTCATTCATACATTTCCCGTTATTACCCATAAATTGTTATTAATTATAGATTTTTTTTCGAAAAACTTTGTCCTACTTGGCGTATACGTAATATTTTTTGCATCGAAAATAACTCAATATGTCGAAAAGTCTGTTTTTATAATACATTTAGTCTTTGACAACGTTTTGAAACAAACAAACAAAATACTGTTCAGGGTAACGTTCACCTGCCTGTCCAACATGGCGTATACGTAATTTTTTTGGCTCGCGCATTACTCATACGTCATGTTGCCCGAATTGTGTGTTGCAAGTTTGAGAAAATAAGTTTTTTGATGGTTTTAATAAAACAATGATGTTTTTTGGTTAATTTCTAATATTAATGTTAACTAAAAATGTTATTTTTTATAACGTTTCCCTAATTTTTGTCTCAAATATTACTCATACGTCGTGTTGCCACAATTTCATGTTGCAAGCCGGAGAAAACTACTTTTTTGATGATTTTAATAAAAAAAAAGACTGTTTTTGGGTTAATTATTAAATAAAAATTTAACTAAAAAATTGATTTTTTATAACTTTTCCCCAATTTTTGTTTAAAATATTACTCATACGCCCCGTAAGCCAAAAACCTTTTCTAGATCATTATTAGGCTTATTTTTAAGCTTTTAGAGCTACTTTCGTAGTACTTTTATGGTAAGCGAGCCCCAAACCTTGTCCCACCCCCCACTTATACTTAAACTACTACATTTTCTCACTGTGTAGGCTTACCAGAATGGGACGCTCGTTGGCGTAGGACAGCTTGCGTGTGTTGCGCAGCGTCTCCAGCCAAAGGGAGTTTCTGCGGGCGGCACTGGTGGCGCCACCACCGACGCTGCCCGTTCGCGTCATAATTGCCGCCGCGGCATTCAACGGCGTTGGCAGCGATGCCGGGTGCGGCAATGCCAGCGGCTGCGACGACAGTGGCTGCGACAGTGGCGTCGGCGTGCGCCTCAGCTGCGGGGAGGGGGACGGCGATTGCGAAACACTGACCGACGGCGAGCGGGAGGGCGTAGGCGAGGGCGAGGGCGACTGCGAATTGGTGGCGCTGCCCGATGGCGTCGATGACGTGGAGAAGACGACCGGTAAGGCCGGTGACATTATCTGTGGGGGTGCGGACGCAACGGAGGCGGCGGGTGGCGGCGGCGGCGGCGGCGTCAAGGGGGTGGCACTGGCCGAGGAAAGGCATTTCTGGTAGAGAGCGCCCTGGTTGCAATCGTTCTCCATACAGGAGGCCGGCGACATGCTCCACAGCTTCCTCCTATCTAAAGATCACTGGGGATCCCAACAACAAAAAAAAACAGGTTTAAAAAATAGAAAAGAGTTCTCTCTGAATTCTTTTCAGGAACTTTTCTGGTTACTTTTCGGAACAGTTAAACTTTTTTCACATTGTCTCACGAGGTCTCACGGTGGTCTCACGGGAGTCTCACGGGGTGTCACGGTGGTCTCACGGGTTTCTCACGAGGCCTCACGGGGTCTCACTGGGGTTATTGTTTAGAAATTCAAGAAAATATGCTGGCATATCGAAAAAAAATGTGCCTTTGGCGAGTTTTAATAATTTTCACACGCGTTTTTTTAGCACATACAAAAAAAAGAGAGGATTTCCTTTTGGCGACGTTGCGACGAACCGTTGCAGACGAAAAACCAATCGGTTTTGATTTGATTTTGATGTGAATTCGAATTCGGATGCGGATCCGAAATTGTTTTAGAGGGATTGGATTATTTCGGGCCGACTTTCGACTGCGTAATTGTCCAAAATGTAAACAGAACTAAATGGGAACGTCGGACGAGAACGGGAAGCAGACGCAATTCAGCATTTCCACAAATCGTTCGCCTTTGCCATTATCCAATCTCCAAGAAGAACGCTACCAAGAGCAGGAGGAGGGAGACGTAGAAGCGGAGCGAGAGAACGTATGCAAAAGATCTTAATAGATTTTTAAAGATTCTATATAGATTCGGTGTAGATCGAGAGCTATATCCCTTCCGACGACAGAGACGGAGACGCACAAATGCCCGCCACACCAGAAATTTTATTTATATTCCAATCTGGTGCGCTCCTGACTTTTACGTTGTTTTCTTTCTTTCTTTATTTTTTTTTGGTTCCGTTGGACTGGCGGAACCAAGGAGAAAGCTAACATTTTGCAAGCACGAATTTGAGATACCCTGTAATTAAGAAGCTCTCATGCGTCTTTCTTGTTAAAATGAAAGACAAAACCTATATCCCAATATTAATATATATACTTTCTCTCTAGTCTATCATACCCTCTAGTCATAATTACCCTGTACACAGAAAGAAACTTCCAACAGCACGCGTCGGTGCTCGCCTGGATCGCGTGGATCGAGTGGAATGTGGAATCCAAGTGAAAACAAATGGCAGCAGGTGGAAAGCCCATAGAGAAATTCAGAAAGAGAGTGAGAGCGCGAAAGCTTACTCACGGGAATACACAGTGCGAAAAACCCAAGAGAGAGAGAGGTGAGAACACCTGATTATATCGACGTCATGGAAATGAAAATTGTTCAGCTTTTTCCGTGGCAATTGGCAATTTTAAATACTTCCTGCTTGCCACTTATAGTACAATAATTGCTAAGAACAAACAAAAATGTTTGTATCGTATCCTAGAATACCTTAGAATTAACATATTTTTACCAAATAGATGCGAAGCGAGAATGTATTCCCAAATAGGTATTCAAATTAAATTAAATACCTAATATTTAATATTTAATTTTTTCATATAATATATTCTTATTAACTTAATAATTTATATATTTTTTTTCCAGTGCAATAGAAACAACGGCATACAGTGCAAGAGAAAGGGAAAGGGAAACGGGGAGAAAGCATCAGCTACGTCTTACCTGCTGCGATAAATCATCGCTAAATGTTTGCAAAATGAACTAATTAGGTAATATATTATATTATATTATTTATAATTTTTTTTTTTATATATAAGTTACGGAACTACGAATCTACAACATTCTACATTCGTAACGGATGCAGAAGCTGTGTGGATGTGGAAGTAGGAAATGCGGATGCGGATGCGGATGCGGATGCGGATGCGGAAGTACAAAACTCAAACTACAAGCGGTCAAAAATAAATTTTCAACATTTTGGTAGAGCGCTCAAAAGTTATTTTTTGGTTATTTTTCTTTTTGTTAAAAAGTATTTTTGGTTTTCGTGAGCTTTCTAAGGGAGTTTTTTTGGTAAAAAAAAACAAAGGACATAGACGCAGTGCGAGCTAGGAAAAATATTTAACGAAACGAATGCTCATTTTATTCGAACATTTAGCATTTTGGCATTACAATTATTATATAATTTTTTGTATTTTTTGTATTTAAAACAATGCTACTTGACCGCTTTGGGGGGCGGGGTGCCATTGGAATTTAATTTTTGGTTTTTTGTTCATTTTATTTGGAACTACAAGCTGGTTTTATTGTTTCATTCTAAAATATATATTTATGTACACATTAAAAACCAAAAAAAATATATATATATATTTGAGGAGTTTTTTTTGTTACAAATTGTTGGGTTTTGTTTTTGGTTTTTTATGGTTTTTTTTATGGTTTTTTATGGTTTTTTGGTTTTGGAATTTGAATTTAAATACTAAATACCATTTTGGAGCATTGGAGCGTTTCGTTAGTGGCCTCGGTAAAAGCCCTTCGAAGGCGCAACTTTCGGCTTTCGGACAAGGTGCGAGGCATTAGAAGAACGCCCTGGAGAAAATTGCGAGAGTTGATGCGATAGCGATTAGTACAAAGATCAGATTTAGTTAGTTAAGATCAGTTTCAGTAGTCAGAGGCTTAGTTAGTTGCTAAGATATGGGGGGGGATCGAAGGATAGAATAAAGATGGATAACAGCGGATCTCATACATATAATATACAAAATATAGAAATCAGATATAGATCGACTTAAAGTTAAGTTCAGTAACAGTGCGGTTTGAAAATCAAGCTTAAAGTTTTCAACTTTTCAAAACACACTGTTTCCAAAAAATATTGGTTTTGGTTAATATTTTATAAAAAAGACACAATCTCAACTACATAGATTTATGTTACTGTTATTTGTTAAATTTAAGTGAAATTATGAAAGTTACAGGTACAGCTCTACTAATAGATTAATTATGAAAAGGGGTTGGAGTTCGATTCCTGGAAAAGCTTTGTATTCTTCTTTTTTTTTTTTAATAAAAAAAAACATAGTTTTTTAACAACAAATTAAGAAACAGAAGAATTAAGAAAGAAAATCAAAGACAATTGAAAAGTTCAAATACGTTGAGAGCTTTTCCATTTTCACCCTTTGGCGGCACCAACCATCCCCTCTAGAGAAAAGCTTCTGTAACTTAAAATGCCAAAGCTTTTCGCTAAATTGCATATCAAATTCGCGTTGTCTCTTTTTGTTTATTACAGTTACCATAAGCTTTTGGCCTTTTTGCATGGGAATCCTGGAAAAACTGCTAATTACACTGAGGAAACTTTTCCAACTATTTATTTATTTATCAAAGAAGAATGAATAATAATTTTATTTTGATTAGTAATTTTTCACGGTGTATTATCTCCTTCCCTCTTGGCCACTAGCTTTACCGTTAGTTTTCAAAATTCTAACAAAGCCAGAAAGCTTTTCTTTTTTTCTGCTGCCCCCAAAGCTTCCCCAAATGTTATATTTTATCCCCCTGGCCCTTATTTTTTTTTAGTGGTAAGCCCATAGCATACATATATCCCCCTGGGGGATCCCCTGGGCAATTATCTATAAAAACTGAGAAAGTAGGCGGGGCCGTGTGGCAAGAAGAAAATTGAAGGAAAGGAAAGGAAAACGCGACGGCAAATGTCAAAGAGTGAAAACATTCATCAATCATGGTAAGGTCACTTCCACTTCCAGCATGAAGAAAAAACGATATTATATATAGTATATGGTATATTTTTTTTGCTATCTATATAGAGATATATACACCTATGTAGGGGGAGATATTTATGGCTTAAAAGGCCAGACATTCGGGGCCCAAATTGATATTAATTATAATTATTTCCCGGACAGAGCAGGGCAGGGCAGGGCACGGCAAAGGCAGTGCAGGGCAGGGGCGAGATGAAAGATATGGCTATATAGAGTCTAGGAATTTCAGAATTTCGATTGCCACATGAATAATCAATTTGCAAAACGAAGAAAATTACCTAATTACGTTTTTTTCCCTATTTTCCATCCTAATAATTCTTCGTTTCTTTTTTCTGTTTTTGGCCACCTACTAAGTATCATTTCCTCTGGCCAGTGGCGCTTTTCCATCTCGATCAAATCGCGTGTAAACAAAATTTTTAATTATGCCTAAAACCCCGGCAAGAACAACAACAGAACGAGAAAAATTAAACGAATTGAAATAACAAGCGAGGGAGGGAGGGAGGGATTGAAGGTGGCAAGCGAACAACAAATGAACAAAATAATTGTTGAGCCAACGCGGCGTATGAGCAATATTGATTTTCCCTAATTGGATTTTGGCGCGCGAAAAACGTTAAATGGACTTGGCTCGAAATAAATTTTATAAAAAAGAAAACAACAAAACCGAAACCGAAAACATTTACAAACAAAATAAATACCGAATCCCGATCCCACAACATTTTATGGTTTATGGTTATTAGAAAACGTTTTTTTATAAAAAACGAATAAAAAAAAAATCGAAACTAAAATGAATCATTACCAATAATTAATTGTTCAAAATATGGAAATTTAAGACCTATTAAAAAGAATGTTGTTGCCTTGTTTATTAATCTAGAATATTAAAATATTTTTTGGCAAAATAATTAAGATACTTATACTTTAAAGACTTTTACAGAGTTTATAATCTCTTTAAAAAATGAATTTTACTTTCTATTTACTTTGAAAAAATTCATTACAAAAATAAATACTTATTTTAATAGTTTTTAATAATTTTTTTAAATGTAAAATTCATCCCAAAAGAAATCCCAAATAATTGATTCACGATTATTGAGCTACGACATCGAACATCCAATGTGCGATTGTGGCTACTGGACATCGAGTTTTGCTTTTGCCGATTTGGTTTTGGAATGAAATAAATATGTAGTATATACTCGTACTTAGTTAATGTATATACATATATTAATGTAACGGTTTTAGTATACATAGATGCTACATAGAAGGTACTGTGTCACAAAAAGGGTCCCTATTATGTACATGTTTTCTGTACAAAAAATATGTAGTGGTGAGGGGCAGGGACTATACAAGGATCGCGGATCGCCTTTGATTCTAGAGAAGATCAGGTCGGGTCTTGAAAATGTGAATCCTTTAATCTTTAATCTTTAATCTTTAATCTATAACTATAACTCACCTGCTTGAAAGGTCGCATCCCGCCGTTGATCCTCAAAGAATCCGCCGCAATGCCAGCTATGCCGTCCGTGGTGCTCTCCCGCAGCTGCTTCAGCGAGACATTGGGAACGGTGTGCGAGTGGGAGGAGCCGTAGGCGGAGTGGGGGCCACAGCAGATGGCGGTGCTGCTCGACTCCGGCTGGGAGCTCTGCCGTATGATCCGAGAGCCGTTCGTCGGCGACGAGGTGATCAGAACGGGCGGCACCTGTTGCTGTTGCAAGTGCTGGTGTTGCAGGTAGTGCTGATGGTGTTGCTGTTGCTGTTGCTGGTACTGGTGCTGCTGCAGCTGGTATTGCTGCTGCTGCTGCTGCTGCTGCTGCTGTTGCTGTTGCTGCTGCAGAGCCGTGTTCGATATACAAATGGCCATGGAGTTGGAGAGATTGCCCTGCTGGAAGGCACTTTTCACGCTGTCCCGCGACGCCGACCGATCAATGCCGACCGTCGTGGAGAGAGGCGTGGTGGAAGCCCGGCGGCTGCAGTTCCGGCACGCCCGGCACCGGCTCGGGGCACTCGGCGGTATGCTGGAGGCCAGGTTCTGGTACGAGGACGTCCCCAGATTCGGATGACTGTGCGAGGAGCCGGGGCCACTGGCCATGTCTCCGGGCTTCAAACTTAAATTCATAATTGATATGGTCGGTTGCTTGGTCGATGGATTCATTGTATCCGGATTTGTATTCGTATTCGTATTCATATTCATATTCGTATTCGTATTCATATTCATATTCGTATTGTTGGTCTGACTATGAGTCTGAGTCTGATTTTGAGTTTGAGCCTGAGTCTGAGTCTGGGACTGAGTCTGGCTCTGGGTTGGTTTGCGACTCGTGCCCGGACTCTGGCTGTGCTCTTGGTCCTCTTCTTGGTGTACTTCGATGTCAGGCACTATGCTGTTCCGTATCAGTCCCTGCTCCACGTCCTCGTCCTGCGGATGCCGCATGCTCTCCTCAGATCCCATCCTGCCGCCGGAGCCCTGGTGCGACTGCGACTGCGACTGCTGCGGACTGGTCAGGTAGGTGGAGGTGCGATCCTGGCGCATCAGCGTCGGTTTGCTGGCCACGCCCCCCGACCCGGAGCCGGAGCCGGAGGCCGAGCCGGAGACGGACACCGATACGGACACGGAGCCCATCGAGGAGGAGGCGGTGGGTCCATTCGCCGAGCTGCTCTTCACCTGCCGGAGCAGGGCAGTCCTTGGTCCGCCCTTCCCAGGATTCGGATTGCTCACCAGCAGCGAGTCCGTCTCCTCGGAGCTCACGTACCCGGAGTTGGAGGCATCATTGAGCTTCTGAATTGACATCTAAAAGGCAGAAGAAAACAAATAATTAATCAAAATTTACGTAAAGGACACGGAAGGATCGGAAGATTGGATTCCCTTTGTCTATATCTTGGCCACCATGCATCCGATTTTTAAGCGGGATACCTCAAAGGATTCGTTACTCGATTCTTCACAAATCTGCATTCAAATCTAGAAACAAATTTTCCGATCGATTTTTTTTCAAATTTTTCTGATGGATCCCCTTTGAAAAATCCAAAAATCGAGAAAAGTCACTTTTTGGTCCTTTCGAAGGACATATCTTTGGCAGTTTTCATCTGATCCTTGAACAAAGTATAGATTTGGAATCTCAGATCGATTTCCTATAAATCTGCATTAAAATCCTGGCACAAAATATTTTTTCGATTTTTTTCAAATATTTCTGATGGAACCCCTTTGAAAAATCTGAGAGAATCGGGAAAATCGGAATATGGCATCTTTCGGAGCCTATATCTTGGCCGATATTCATCCGATTTCGAAGTGGAATATCTCAAATTAATCATAGTTTAAATATTTAGAAATAAATCAATAAATTTGTAACTAAATGAGGCCTGAGATAAAAGAAAGGAAAGGATATTTTGAAACTTGATGTATTTTGTATTTTGAAAACTAAAACGCTAGCCTTAAAACCCATTTTAATTTGTGCAGCATTAAGCATTAATAATTCGTGGCATTCTGAATTCACGTAGTGTTTCCATATTTGTTGGAAAAACAAAACAAAACAAAACAAAACAAAATAAAACAAAACAAAAAAGAGCGCCAGCAGCTTGTTAATAAAATATAAGGGCACAGCCCACACGGCGTATGAGTGATGAACGTCATAAATGCCTTAAAGCTTTACAAAAATGGGGAAAAACATTGCTGGAGAAACAACAAAAAAAATACCAGAATAAAACGTGATTACATTAAATGGAAATAAACGCTTCTAGCTCATTTAATTTTTTAAACTAAAAACCACCGGAGGGAAACTGCAAGAAAAACAAATTTCTTCCTCTCCACCCAAAACCACTCAAAACCAACCTAAAACCAACCCAAAACCACCCAAAAATTCACCCACCAAAGGCAAAAAAAAAACACGAAGAAAAAGCGTTTTTCTGTGAAACCAAAAAAAAACCAAAAAAAAACCTATTGAAGGTTTTTGGAATCGAAAGGAAATCCAAGCGAAACTTTTCCTTGAGGGAACAAAAGGCTTAGAAAACACACATAAAGAAAATTAAAAAATAAAAGAAGGAGCAAAAGGACGAGTTCGGAGGAAAGCTGTGACAAAGCTTTTGCTGTGACAAAGAAAGGAAAACTATTCAACCGACCAGTGACCAGTGACCAGTGGCCAGTGGCCAGTGGCCAGTGACTAAGAACTGATAAGCCACAAAAGCTTCATAAGTCAGCCAGCGTGGCTGCCACATGTGGCACGTACATGTGGCTGGCACGAGGCAAGCGGCCAAGTGGGAAAAGCTCGTTGACCGCAAGAAAGCAAAAATGGGGAACATTTTTCAACAAAATTTTTCCAAAATTGTTACAAAAAATTAAAATCAATAATTTAGCTATAAATACCGAGCAAGAATTTTAAATTAAGAATAAAAAGTTATGCAGAGGTTCATAAACTACCAAAGGGGGGGATACAGTGAGAGAAAATATTAAAACATTAAATAAAAATTTCTCATCAAATAATACAATACCTTAATATTTTTTAATCAAAATCACTAAAAAACTCATCTAAAACTTTCATAATTTTATTATTTTGTAATAAGATCATAGTTTTTTCTTCTAGTGTATTGCGTTAAAGGGACATTTCCAAGGATAATGTGAAAATTTGAACACCTGCAGGCAGAGCCGTAAACCCAGCTAACTGACTTGATGCACAGATACATATATACATACATAAAGACAGATACATATATATATAGTATATATAGTATATAGTATATAGTATATAGTATATAGTATATAGTATATCGTATAAATCCATTATATGTTTGCATGTCGAGCGTGCCGCTAATAATAGTTGGGGGCCCCAGAATATATCCCAGAATACCAGAAAAGAACCGGGCAGGTCAGAAATGAAATGAGCGGACGATTTCGTGCCAGGCAGCGGCAGCACAAAAACCTCACAGATACAAAGATACACAGATACAGATACACAGATATTGAGATACAGCTACACACATAGTTGTATGTAGTTACATCTTTTTTTGGGTTAAATTTCTTGTTTTTTTTTCGGTTTCGGCAAATGCATTTCAATTGTTTATGAGGCACCCTGCCTGATGGGCAGGGATTTTCTGTCTATAAATAACGCTTCATATTGATTGATTTCCAGTCAGATTCAGTTCCACAAACCAAACAATAAACTAATAACAACAACAACAACAATAGCAACAACAGCAACAACAAAAGCCCATTCATAGATAGAAACGTATAGAAGAATAATTGATAAACATCTTATTTCTGCTTCTGCTCTGGTTTAATGCGATTCGATTCGATTCGATTCGATTCGATTCGAGTTGTTGAAAATTTAATCACTCGATTAAAATGATTGGTTTATCGCCATCAGTACGCATCGAGTACAGTGCGTTTCGGCAGTGTAACACAAGCCATAGAGAGCCTGGCCAGAATATAAACTTAATCAAAGATGCCTTTCAAGTGGCTAATAATATCTTTTCGGTAATAATAATAATAATAATAATATTTGGCTCTTCTTTACATATTCAATCACTGATTGATAACTCACCTGGCCCCTCTGCTTAATAGCCAATCAATCGCGGTAATCCCCGCCTACAGCCCTGAGCCGCACTGTATTGCATCCAAAGGAATCGAAATAAAAAGAAATATATATATTGTAGAAAAGAAATAAGAGAGCTGAGGCAGAGTGTGAATGTCCTCGTCGATGGTCAGAGGACTTGGAATAAGTTAAACGAGTATGCAAGCCGACCATCCTGGCCAGCCCCAGACCCATCCCCAGACCCATCCCCAGACCCATCCCCAGACCCAACCCCAGATCCAGACCCAGACCCAGGTGACCCAGATGTCATTCAGCACTCAGCGCTAAAACATGGCCAGCAACACAACACAACTTGGCCAATAACAATAAAGGCGACACCAGAGCCAATGAACAGACTTGCTTGCTGCACTCCAAAAAAAACTTAAACTTTCCTGCATCCTGCTTCGTGTTTCAAAACTAAATCAAAAAGAAATCTCTTTTTAATATATTGTACATTTTTTTCTTCAAGTGCACACTAAAAAAAAAAAAAAAGAGGCTACAGCGCTATTGTGTAATGGCCGCTTCAGGTTTTGCAGGTTCTGCCCATTGAAACCTGACAGCGTTGTTTAATGGCCAGCAGCAGCAGCAGCAGCAGCAGGTCCTTCTTAGGACTCCTTCCCTGCCTGTACCCCTAAGACCCTCTAGGGTCCCGGATACGGAATACGGTATACGGAATACGGTATACGGAACCCCTTCAATCCGTCCGAGTTGTCCGACTTTGGACGAGGACGAGGACGAGGAGGTTCGCATGTACAGATAAAAATTTATTGCACAACTCAAAATCAGAGGCGCCCAACGGTCCGACGACCGACGAGTCCTTTTTGGCTTTTGTGTTGGATAACAGGAACAGAAGGTGGAGCACGAGCTGGAGGAGCAGTAGGCGGGGCAGGAGCAACCTCTACATAAATTTCATTTGCAAAAACAACAAACAACAAAGCTGGAATGCAAAAAAACAACAAAAAGCGGGCACAGAAAATCGTTAACTTGGCCCAGAGCCACAGTTTTATCCTGTACAAAAAAACCATTCCAGTCCAAGAGTCCAAGAGTCCGAGAGTCCGAGAGTCCGAGAGGTCCTCGTAGATACATCCTGGATCTGCCCCTCTGCCCATCCCTTGCTGCCAAAACTCACCTCAACAACGACCTCGTTGCATTCGTCAAAAGTGCTGTTGGCACATTTTTTTCGCCTCTCCTGGTTGCGGATGCGGATGGGGGAGGTCACCCTCTAATTGCACGGAAAACCCTTGACAATTGGTGGGAGCCACAAAAGGGACTTGCTACCTGCAACCTGCAACCTGCCACTGCAACCTGCCACTGCAACCTGCCACTGCAATGTACCACAAAAAACCAAAACCAAATCCTCACCTGACCTTCTACTGCAGCAGAAATGTCTGTAAAGCTTTAAGGATAAAAAAAACCTCGTGTTGGATTTTAAAATCAAGAATAATTATATTAGAAAGTTTAGTTTGGAATTTAATATTCAATTTAAGAGCTTCCTTTCTAATTGAAATGCCTGAAAAGATCCGTTCCGTCGGCTTCTTGTTAAAAGACACAAAAGATGTTAATCCACTTTGGATGAACCCCCAGACTTGCCACAACTTGAGCCGGATGATTGAAACACTTGCCTCGAGCTACTTTATTTTTTTTTGTCCTAACCTGACAAAGTAATCTGCCACTTCCCCTACTGCTGCCTGCTGTTATCCTGCCTTGCCAGTGAAA
Organism: Drosophila vallismaia; assembly: GCA_035047325.1. NCBI lineage: Eukaryota > Metazoa > Arthropoda > Insecta > Diptera > Drosophilidae > Drosophila > Drosophila vallismaia. Next base: position 2,800,731 of record JAWNPU010000025.1, on the reverse strand, counting down.
AGGCGAGGAGTGACGTTTTCGATATGGGTCTGACTTATCCTTCTAGCCACCGCAAATGCCACGGGCAACTCCATCAGAAAGTGTCCAAAGAACAGGCCAGCTCACAATGGATGATGGACAGTCAGACAGTCAGACAGCCAGTCGTCGGGGCTGTAGAGCAAAAGTCAAGCCAAGTTAATGAAGCCATCGTGGAAATAGAAAATAGAAAGTAGAAAGTAGCGAGTAGAAAACCCTACTTACGTGACAGGTTTAGCTACATGGCTTGCATATATATCGGATCCTTGTTTCGGAACCAAAATCGGAAAGCAAAGAAAATTGTTTTGACAAGAATTGACATTGCTATCCGAAAGTTGTCGGCACCTGTCAAGATAGATGCCACCGATATACCCGCCACCATTGCCACACCATATACTCCCACGATATATGGTACTATATAATATACACATTATACACACTTGTATTCCCGACTATATAGACATTAAACATGCACCATATCTTGGGCATCTCTTGTGTGTAAAACAATTACACATGCCTTGGCGTTTTTAATGGCTCGAACAGTGCTGAGTCATAAGCGATTCTACCATTTTCCCTTCTAATTGAGTGCCTATATATATATTAGCATATGCGTAGGTACAGTCGAGGACATGTGTATAGTGGCGTTACACTTTAAGCGGAATTCAAAGCCAACAACTGCTATTAATGTGGAGCGTGGTGTCTGCTTTGTATATATACGATTATATAGACGCATTAACAATGTTTTCCTTTGCGTCAAGCCGAGGCTGTTAATACCCTAATCCCATCCCATCCACCCATCCCATCCCACCACCCACTCCAGGCTCAGTGAGACGCCAAGCTTTTGAAAAGGGTATTAGCTTCGGGTTGGGGGGATGGATTGGGAAGAAGGGTGTCGGTGTTGGACCCGTGTTGGATAGACAGACGGGGAAATTGAATAAGCGAAGCGTTATTCGGGTTCATTGCTTTGACATTGATGAGACAGGACAAGGCTAGACATTAGCAGAGGCGCTGCCCCTGCCCTGCTCAAGGCACTATCCTTGTTAAATGAGGAATGTTTCAAAAAAAAAAAAGAAGCTTTAGTTATCATACATTACATTTTAAATCAACAACTCAATCCCCTTTCATCATCATGGGTATTACCCCCAAGACCTTGTAAGGACTCACCCGAATTAACTATGCAAACCGTATAAATATTTAAACATATTTCATGTCGCTCCGCTTATAATGTAAGCCGCAAAAATAAATGTATTTTTAAGTAGATGCAACACACACTCTCACACCTACACCACTGCCACACCCACACCCTAATCTACCAGGACATACAAACAAAATCAATCAACAGTAAATGGACGCGTCAAAAATCAGCAAATGTGAAATACTCACCCAGACCTCGACCCCAGAGACCCACCCAAAAATATACATACATATATGTATCTATAGTCCCCGAGGGGCGGAAGGTTATGCGGGCGGGCACGCCCCCTTTCGTCCTTTCTCCCATTCCCATTCAAGCAGGACACCCGAAAGCAAATGAAGCGAGAAAAAAACGAGAAAAAAGACGAGAAAAACGAGGAAAACCCGCAGGCAATCGATGAATTCATTTTTGTATTCACCCAAAATTGTTCAAACAATTATCGATATGAATAAAAAAGACCCCCCCTGCTATGAGAGGTTCGAGAACTGCTGCTGATTTTTATGAATAGCAATCTTGTTCGTTTGAATAGCAGGGTGGCGGTATAAAGGTTCCCGTTCCCCTCGATATTCATAAACTCAAGTGGAGAATTGAAAGAGACTCAGCTGAAGTGAGCATTTTCCTGAATTAATTATTGATAAGAAGATAACGATGTGGCTTTTTTTTTCGTTTGCTTTTTTATCAAAAAAGGAGCAATAACAAATCGGGATAATTGAATCGATAAGATGATGCAAGATCATTAAGATTAAGATCTGATCGGATTCTGACAACCTTCTAAAAACATCATTTCTATCTTATTTGTGTCATCGAGTCATCGAGTCATCGAGTCAATGACCTTTGAACACAAACATTTAAATATTCAATTTCAAAAAGTAAGAATTTTCGAAATATTACAAAAAAAAAACATTAAACGAAACGAAAACAAATTAAGAAATCAGAAATGATGATTCGTAAGGCTACGGCCTTCGTCTTTTCGGTCGTGTCCACCCACAGAAACACCCAAAAAAACACCCACACTGACTCACTTTCAGACCTTGAGTGAGTGAGTGAGTGAATCGTAATGAGTTTTGAAATGTACACCGACCAGAAGAAGGAGCACTTTGTGTCATTACAGGGCGGCCATGCCTCGTGCTCCATGCTCCCAGCCCATCCCAGCCCATCACTGCCATTAGCATTCAGACGTTCTAGTACATTTATTGTTTATATATTTTATAAAGTATATTATATCTTAATAGCTACACACAGCCTTACTCTCAAGATATCAAGATATCGAGATATCGAGAGATGGGATGGCTCCGGTTAATTGGAGCGCATGATTGATTACAGTTTCCATTAATTACGCTCACTTTGCTCGCTTTTCTGGTCATTAACCATTCTAGATGTGCCAGGCAGTGTTTTCGGGGCAAGGTGGCGACATTTCAAATTCAAAAGATTCGATCTGAAGCTGTCAATAAAGTTTTCCATTAGCCCAGCCACTTCTCGTTCTCGTTCTCGTTCTCGATCTCGTGTAAACCGGGAACCGGATCTATTTATGGCAAATTCCTGTGCCAGACGATCGCTTCTCGCAGACAAGTGCATTCTTTTACATATATATCTCTTAAATACTCGTACTATATACTAGACAAATATACTTAGACATATTTTATATATATACTACAATATATATATACTTAAGATATACTTATATATAGAAAGCGAAAGCAACGACATCCAGACGAATGATTTGCAAAAAAATGTGTACATATTTTGTGCGTTTCAGACAGTTTATATTTGGTTTTATTTCCTTGAATAGATTGCAAAATAAACACAATTGACATTCTATTTACAATGGTGAGTGGAGGATTTACGATCCTTCTTATTTACAATAAAAACTTGGCAATGTTTCATGGGTAATTAACGAGGTTTACAGTAAATGTGAAAGAAGCATTAAAAGCGTTGTATCTAGAATACTTTAAAGCTTAAAATAGTTTTAATAATTAACCTACTCTTAAAACTAAATAACTTAATGTAACGACACTGAACTTTTAACTTTTAATTTCGGTTTCGGGTTCCGGTTTAGTTTAAAGTTCAAGTCCCCGAAGGGTCTTAAAGTGTCGGGGCATCGCTCACTCAATAATTTATTTTTAGTTATGTGTGTCGTATGTTTCTGGGGTTTCGACCACAAACTCAATTTGGCTCTTCATGAATTTTCCATGCCCCATGTGGGGGGCACTACCCTACCCACTGGGTATCCAAAAAAATCTCATATTCCGTTTTCTGTTTGCCGTTTTCTGTTTTTCGAGGACCTAACCTTAACCTAATCCTTATGCATTTGCATGACCGCAACGTGTCATCGGCATCTGTTCTGTTAGGAGGTTAAAGCGTTAAGGGTTAGAGGACAAAGGACACTGGATGACGCTTCTTTTGGGGAAAATTAGTCTCAGGGTTCGCCTTTGATTGCACAGCACTTGAAAGCTCCTGTAACTGGCGCTACTGGAGCAGAGCTCTTGTTCTTGTTCTTGTTCTTGTTCTTGTTCCGTTCTTGCGGTTTTGCGGTTTTGCGGTTTTCGGTTCCTCAGCCAACTTGCTTTAATCTGCATACTAGCACACTACTAGTGCACGCTGCACAGGGAAAAATATGCCAGGAATTTCGTCACATAGCAACAGTACATTTAATTAATTTAAATTAATTAAATTCCTCAGCTCAGAATATGTATCCTTTGGAATTTTCCCTTTCCCTCTTTCATTCGAGTTCGAGTTTCTGTCAATCCCGTTTGTTGAGCTTCTAATTAGTTTCGGCCACAGCAGCTTGATCTCTTGGCTTTAACGGGACTTTTCTCTCTCTGCGTGCCAAATGCAGCTGCTGCTACTGCTGCTGCTGCTCCTTCTCCTTCTTGGTCGTGAAGAATGTGCACACATAACTCATTTAGCATTCACACCACTCTCTCCCACTCCCACTCCCACTCTACTGCCATTCCCACTCCTTGACTCCCTGTTCTGCACTTTCTCATTGTTCTCCCACTCCCTTGGCTGCTTGCACTTTGGTTACAGTTATTGTAGTTCGTGTTGGTATGTGGCTTTGCGGGGGGTGCTATTGTAGTTGTAGCCGTGCATTTAAGGAGTTCAAATGCATGTTGTGTGTGTGTGTTGGGTGTTTTGGGTGTGCGTTGTGTGTGCGAGTGGGCTATCTGGCAGTGTTGATATGCTTTCGGTGTTAGCAGTGTTAGTATTAGTTGGATTGTGGTACCCACTTTGATATTTTGCGGCGCCTTCCAGCAATTTTCGTTGTAACTGTTGTTGCTGCTGCTGCTGCTGCTGCTGCTGCTGGCACTGGCACTGCCACAGCGGTCTTTGTTGCCCCTTCAGTTAATAGCTTTGGCTGTTGTTGGTGTCGCTCGCCTGATAAAATCGGCAATATTTGGCACGCGCGTGTCACTGTGCTGGTATACAACGCAAATGTTGTTGCTGCTGCTCGTCCATATTGCCATTTATGCACTACCATGTGTAACTCTTCAACTGTGTGTGTGTGTGTTTCGATGAGTGGCTGTGTGTGTGTGTGTGTAAACGCGCGCGACAAAGACGTACCGCAAAAATCGGAAAGGAAAGTTGGGGAAAGGGGATGGCGTATACGGAACGGTATCGGTGGACTTATGTATCGGTAAACTGCAATGGCAATAGCTGATTCTTCTTCTTTTGTTGATTTCGCTGCTGTTTCGGTTGTTTCTGTTGTTTCTGTTGTTGTTGGTGTTGCTGTCGTTGTAAATTTTGTTGCTTTTTCTTTGGCATTTCCATTGGCCGCCTTGGGCGCTTTTTTATTTGCTCTCTTTTATACTCTTGCACAAAAACTATTTATTAACTATAGAATAACAAGAAAAAAAAATTGTATTTTTTGTGTTTAAATTTATATATAGATGGGAATATGCATCTATATGTGCGTTGTACGACACCCACGACGCTTATGACGACGGCGACGACTCCACTGCCTTCGATGCTGTTTTTCCTCCTTTACGTTTTTTTTTTTTTTATGATATTTGCCCCTGTCTATTTTTATAGCCTGTACTGCCACTGCCACGTTGTTTTTTGCTCTTGATGATTTTATTGATAGCCCGAGGGAGAGTTAGCAAACTTTTCAAAAGTGCTAAGTGCCGATTGCAGTTAGCAAACGTCAAACTTTGCCCACTGCCCTCGGGCGCTCGCACAGTCCTCGGCTTTCTGCCTTCGCTCTGCTTTCTCCCAGCTCCTTGCTGCTCTGTGTCCCTCAAAACGGATTTCTCTAGGCCGCGATCCGCTCTCACTCGAAAAGTGTCTTGGCTTTTTGTGATCCTAACGGCGATTTAAGTTCTACTCTTTGTATTTTAAATATTAGTTCCACCTTTCATGCATTTCTGTGTGTACGAGTGCGTGTGTGTCTTGTGTGTGTGAGTGTTTGAGTGTTTGAGTGTTGGTGTGTTGGCGTGTGTGTGTGTCCACGAGTTCGTTTTGTTGTGGTTGTTGTTGTTGTTTTAGTTGGTAACTGCTGATTAAAGTTCTTTGGAGAGCGCGACTAACTGAACACTGAACTGAACTCAACTCAACACACAGACAGACAGACACAGACACAGGCACAGGCACAGACAGACACAAAACACGGACGGAGGGCGTCCGTCTCGGTCTGGCTTTCACGTTGATGTTTCCGTTAGTGTTGTTTGTGCGATACTGACTCAATTTGTTGCTCGGTGCCGTGTATATAGCAGCGTTGCTTCTGCCTCTGCTGCTGCTGCTACTTCGGCAGGCGGTCGGTTAGTCGGCCTCTCTCCCTTTTTCCCACCTCTCTCCGGCATTCATTCGCTCCCAGTCCAGCGGTGGGGAGCATTAACATTTTTCGGCTCCAAAAGGGGCGGGCCCAGGCTTAAGCTCGGTTTCGGGTTTTAGGTTTTAGGTTTTGGGTTTCCCAACTAGCCCACAAAGGTATGCTACAATTTATCGGAGTTTATTTTTAACTTTGATTTTAAACAGGTATTGAATTTCCCTAAAATCGTTGCCTAAATATTAAATAAATGCTCTGCCATGGATTAAAAACTTTCGTCTTATTAGTACGGAATAGTCAGAAAAAGTGCACATGCACAACATGGCGTATGAGTGATATTCGGACCCTTGTAAAGGGACTTCCGGCTACACCACTGTTCCGAGCAGCGAAGGAAAAACATTCGAAATGCATGCAACTGAATCGGGAATCGGGAATCGGGAATAGGGAACAAGGAACAAGGAATAAGGAACAGGAAACAAAAATGGCCACGACTAACGGTAGACCATACTTGGAATCGGACATGTCCAAGATACCGTAATCAAAGTCTAGAAATCTACCATTTGCATTTCCTTTTGAAGAAGAAAAGTTTAGTCCGAAGAAAGCCTTTCTTATTTAAAAATGTATTTATATTTTACAACTTATTAGATTTAAATGCTTTTTTTAATAACTTTTTAAAACAATTCCAAGAATTTGTTTGGCATTTCTTTTTAACGTCCTTTTGTGTGGGCATTCCTTGGGAAACCTGGAATTTGTGGCCTCCTTCGCGAAGGGTTAGTGGGTCAGGTCCTGGCTTCGGAATCGGGTTCCGAATCGGATTCGAAATCGGTCTGCCAGAGTTCCGTTGCGTCACCGGCGTTTGCTAGTTGCCACCTCCTTAATAAGGGGGCTGGGGAAATTGGTAAGCGGGAATTGGGAATAGGGAATAGGGAAGCGGGCAGTGGGGCAGTGGGGCAGTGCAGTGTTGAGGTAACTGCGTGGTAATGGTGAATTTATGGTCCTGTGGGCGGTAGCAGATGGGCGAGACAAGAGAGGCCACGGCAGCACGGCAGCAGCGAGAGAGAGTGCGAGAGAAAGGCAAAGGGCAAAAGGAGAATGGCGCTAACGGTGGTTGTTGATGCTTGTTTTTGTAATTCCCATTCACATTGTATTTGCTCCCGCTGCCACTGCCGCTGCCGCTGCCGCTGCCGTCGGGAGCCCTGCTCCCGTCCCTACACTGTCACCTACCTCCACCTTTCTCCTCATTTTTGGCGCTTTTTGTTTTGTATGCGTTTTCGGTTACAGCTCGAAACTGGCACGAGTCAACTTTTATCGCACAATACACACACATGCCACTCAACCGCACACACACACAGAGGCGTACGCCGGACTCCCTACTACCTACGCCCCACCCTTGAGCATTTTAATTGAGAACTTTAATTACATTTTCGAAACGTCTGAAAACTTTCTGGTTCCCCCCAGCCCCTGCCACTATGGATAAAGGATTCATTTTTGAAATTATCTTCCACAAAAAATAGTTTCCATATAAAAAATGCAATATAATTAAATAAATTTTATAGTACAGTCCAGCCCCTCTATAGTAAGCCCCTGCCCTGGAGACACACACATGGACATTGATTTGGCATTTGTTTTTGCAGGCCCGCTTTTGACTTAATGCCGCGATTATTATTGCAAAAACACAACAACCCGAAAGGAAAACAGAAAAATAGAATAACAAAATGCGACCCAACATAAACTAAAAAGCTTTTACTTGCGTCAGGTGTGCTGGCCAAAGCAGGAGGGGTGGGGTGGGGTGGGGTGGGGTGGGGGATGAAACTAATGCCAAAGCCAGGTGCTCCGAGGGGCGCTGCAAATCCTGTGAGCCCCGAGATTCCGGGCTACTGAATATGAAAGCTGACAATTTCGTTTTGAGGTTATATGATAGCCCTAACCTGTCTGAATTTCATTACCAAAAAAATAAATAAATAAAACGTATATTGATTTGTGTGGTGGCACTCCCTCCCCCTCCTACTCCTAACCAAACTCAAACGAATCCCTTTGTTCAACGGCCCATATTAAAATTGGGAAAATTGTTATACATAATTTATAAAAAGCCTTTTTTCGGTCTAAATATGAGTAGTTTCCCTGGCAACGAAGCTATTCAAGCTAAATAAATTTCGGAAACAGCTTAAAAACTAAATATATAAAAGCAAATCAATAAAGGAAGATGCCAAAAGATATTCAGATATTATGGACAATATTTTATGGTGTGACAATAGATTCTGACATATAGTTTTGTATCTGTCCTCGGGACATTGGAAATTAGTGGCGGGCCGGGCCGGGCCGGGTCGGGCCGGGCTCCACCTCCTCGCCGGAAAAAGGAATTGGAAAATGATAGACGCAAGTCGGAAAGGAAAATGCCCGATTATTGGGGCCTGGCGCAGTTACGTACCATCCGAAAATTGGAGCACATTAATCAAAACAATTAATACCAGGCCGAAAACGGAAAAAGGTCAAAGCCGAACCGAACCGAACCGATAGCCGCAGTCCTTGTGACGCAGCAACAGGAGCGCCCTAAGGGGTGGGGATATAGACACCGGGGGCGGAATTAGACACCGGCAGGTAACCCCGGCATTAACCCTACTAATTTTCAAAATGGAAATACCTTTGTTGGGCTTCGGGGCGTCGGGGCATCACGGCTTTGGGGGTGGGAATGTGCAGGAGTTCAAGGGGCAGGGCCTAGGCGAAAATGATTAACGAACCAGCTTGCGACAGACAGCATATAATAATTTATTGATACCAAGCACACACACTCTCTCTTCAGTGCCAGCACACAAGGACACACTCGCATTCTAGCCCCCACAGGACTTTGGCAAGACCTACGAGGTCCTTGGTCAAGGCTCTGTTGCCGTACAAGTTCTCTACGAAACCAAAAGCAAGTTTTTAGTTGTTTAGTTTGCTGGCTTCCTGTTGGCACTGGAAAAAACGTGGCACTTTCTTTGGGAAATGTCAAACCAACACTGCGTATACGTAATATTGACGGTTGGCTACCCGGCGTATACGTAATATCTTCATAGATCACCTTGCGCATACGTAATACGCAAAATGTAAAGCCAACACTGCCTATACGAAATATCTTCAAAGACAACCTTGCGTATACGTAATATTTAGGTGGACTACCCTGCGTATACTTAATATCTTCATAGATCACCTTGCGTATACGTAATACGCAAAATGTAAAGCCAACACTGCGTATACGTAATATCTTAGAAGACTTACCATGCGTATACGTAATATCTGCGAAGATCACCATGCGTATACGTAATATTTTTGAGAATTTTAAGAACGTATACGTAATATATATTAGGGGGCTACCCGGCGTATACGCAATATCTAAGTAGGCTACTCTGCGTATACGTAATATCTGCAAAGATCACCATGCGTATACGTAATATTTTTGAGAATTTTAAGAACGTAAACATAATTTATATAAAGGGGCTACCCGGCGTATACGCAATATCTAAGTAGGCTACTCTGCGTATACGTAATATCTGCGAAGATCACCATGCGTATACGTGATATTTGTGAGATTTTTAAGAACGTATACGTAATATATATTAGGGGGCTACCCGGCGTGTACGTAATATCTCCAAAGATCACCTTGCGTATACGTAATATTTCTGAGATTTTTATCAGGTAAATCCTCATTTCTGGAGAGTGTCCTGATAATTGCTTTACATGTATGACATCTCACAAGGGAAACCACACACGCACACACACACGCACACACACACACACACACACACACACACACACACACACACCCTCACACCATTACGGTTGGAAAATCGGTGACCTACAAAACAGTTAATCGTTGCCAACGGCCAAAAAGTTTTTGGTTGCGTTGGCCGCCTCGTGGTTTTTTTTCGAGGGTTTGTTCTTTATTGTTTTTTTGTTATTTTATGTGTGGGTTCTTTTTTTTGGGATTTTGGGAGCTCTGGAAGCTCTGGGAGACGAGCTGAGAGACACGCACGTGTTACCGAAGGCCTAAAGGGCTCAAGGACTGACGAACTGACGAACTGACGAGCTGAAAGACCCAGGGACCCAAGGTCTGCGTGGCCAAGTACGTTTGAGGACATCCACCCAAGCCCAGACCCAGAAATTTGGATGCCTCGTGCTGTTGTCGATAAACATTGCTTAATTTTTAGTTGCTGTAGAAGTCATTTCTTTAGTTTTTCTTTATCTTTTACATACATATCTTATACACAACATTTAGTCGAAGGATGAACTTAAACTGAACGTAGAGTTAGGATATAGTACAAACTAGATTTACCATAGTTTAGGATGATGCCTTCAATCTGAAGTCATCTATAGCATACTTTTCGGGGCATTCGCATGCAGGCTGCCGGTGAAGGGATGAAGGGTAAAGGGTAGAGGGTCAAGGGTCAAGGGTCGCGGGCCGGTATGCTTTGTAGTGGTCCGTTGCCGGTGGTTTCGAATGAGTATAAACTACACACATGCAATTTATAGCATGAATACTTCCAATGGACTATATTCCTTTCTGGATATTGGATTTCGGATTTCAGATTTCGGATTATGTTTTGGTTTTGATACCACAGACCGACGCACATACATACACGGGATCCATTTACTAGATGTATTTACTAATTGTATATAAAGCTGAACAGGTTGAACGGAAGGTACACGCACATTCAGAGTTCCAAATTCGAAATTTGAGTCGTCCTTAGACATCGACGACCATCTTCTTGTGGATATCCGTGTTGCCGACAACGGAGCAGAACTCGTCGAAGGATATCTTTCCGTCCTCGTCCTTGTCGGCAAAGCAAATGGTCTTGTCCACAATCTGCTGCAGTTGTGTGTCCTTCAGATTGTTGCCGACCATCATTTTGAGGACCTGGAAGAGTTCTCCGTTGGAAATGTAGCCATCGTTGTCCATGTCGTAGATGCGGAAGGCGAAACGAAGCTTTGACAGCTTGTCACCACGGACACTAAACTGGGAGACGCCCTGGATGAATTCCTTAAAGTCCACCTCGCCGTTGCCATCCGCATCAAAGATGTCGATCACCCTCTGCACGAGGGGATTCTGCTGCAGCTCCGGCAGGGACATGAACTCGTCGATGCTGAGGGCCCCGGAGTTGTCCAGATCCAGTTTGCGGAACCGCTTTCCCAGACGTCGGATCTCGTCCGCATCGAAGTTGGAGCACATGTCCATGGGCAAGGAGGTCTCGTTACCCATCTTGGTTTCGCTTTAGAACTCTTCAAAGTTTCTTAATGGATTCCTTTTTAATCTGCGGGTATAAAAAGGTATGAATGGCTTTCACATATAACCAAAAATAGAATCCTTCCTCTTTCTGTTAAGAAATCACCAAGAAATTGGAAAGTGGGTGGTTCTGGGTGGTTTTTGTGTGGTGAGGGTAGGATTGGTATTTCGAACCCTAACTTACCTCACTCCTCACTTGGTCACCTGGGAATCCCGCAGATCCTGTAGCACACAGTCCACTTATTGGTCCAATTGCTATAAAGAAAACAGTTTTTGTGAAGCGAAAGTAATCAGCATATTTTTAATTATAGCTCAATTGTATCGATTTTCCAATTTGACTGAGACTTTCATTTCCGTTTCCCGTCTCTCTTCCGCTCCAGCAAAGATGGAGTACAGGCTCGAGAAGGATTACCAAGGATTTGATAACCATAATCCCCAGAATCTGTGCCTGCAATCTGCTCCATGGATGCGATTTGGATTGCTAGATATTTACCATAAATAAACAATCCAGTTGCGATTGGAAAAACTCCCTATGAGACTCTATTTTTCGCTCGACAGCAAACACACGACTGCTGGACGGGAGAGAGTTTTTCACCGTTAGCCAGGGTCCGTGTGAGGCAGAGGGTTACTTTCTCCCAGGCTCAGGGATGGGTGCGAGCGAGTGAGGGAGCGGCAAGCTACGAAAACGAGAGAGAAATGGCAGTGGAGCTGTCAAAAGCAGCCAGCTGTTGCTTGCCACCTGTTTTCCAGGGGTAGTTTTCCCGTTATGGCCCCGTTGCACAGCGTTGCCAGTAGGAATTTCCGTTACCAATCCTAGAAAACGGATTTGAAAAGTCTACTTTTAAATTAGGGACATTGTATGTTTTTTTAGAGGAAAAGGTTTGGTTTTATTTTTACAAAATGTAAGCGAGAAACCTGGAAAACAAATAGTTAAACCTTACACACAATTTAAAAATTAAGAAAAAAAACTTGGAATTCAATCAAGGACATCCTTCTGCTTCTTTTTCTCCGCCAAATAATCCTCTTCATCCGTGCTTACATCGTATACATCGTCGGATTTCGTCTTAACTGGAGTCTTCGTTGGAGTCTTCACTTTTTTCTTTTTATTTATAGTATTTTCTGAAGGTTTAAAACATTATAAAAAGTCAAAAAAAGGTAGAAGAAAGACACTCACTTTGAGCAACCTTTTCCAATTCATCTTCGGTATCAATACCAGATAAAGCCTCCTTCCCTTCATCATGGCCCGAATCTTTCTGATCCGCATCGTAGGTAAACTCGATTTTTGTGTCCTTTTGAGCCACAATCACATCATCCACATCGCTGGACACGCGACGTGGCTTCATGGCCTCATCACATAACTCCGAATCACTCTCCTGTTTGTCAAGATCAGCGGTGTCCAAGGCATAGCGTCGCCAGGGAAGGTATTTCCTCAGAGAATAACACTTTTCAATCCAGCTGCGTGTTACAATCTTTCCCTTACCTCTGACCTGGTTGTATTTCGGGGTATTCTTAAAGGCACAACTAAAGGATAATTATATGTTGAGAATAAGTTAATATAGAAACAATGGTTTGTATCTCACATCAAATGAGTGCATCCTGGTTCCCAATCAGCTTTGTATTTGGCGCCCATAGAGGTAGCTTTTGAACGTAAGTCAGCACGATCAGGGTTCTGTAGGAATATAAAATGATGTTTAGATAATGGGGATGAGAGTATCTGTAATCGTTCATTGCCTGAATTCCGCTGATCACCAGGACCACTCCTTTTAGCAACTGATTGAAGGGCCGATAGTGAATCGTGTCATCAATGACTTTCTGCTTCTTGGCTGGCGTGACAGATCCCCCAGCTGGCGACGAGAGGCGCTTTTGGACAGATGGTCGCGGACTCTCTTTGATTTTGGATGTGTTGGCGTCCTGTCCAGCTTTTTCCACTTTCCTGGAAGTTTTGTCGACCTTTTCTGAAGATCTACCGTCTTTAGATAAAGAACGATCAGTTTTTTTGCCAGTTTTGTCTTCTTTGGATGATGATCTATCTTCTTTTTTTACAGTTTTGTCTTCTTTGGATGATGATCTATCTTCTTTTTTGGCTGGATTGACTTCCTTAGATGCGGACACATCCAGGGAATGCCTTTTCGATTTGTCTTTCTTGTGCTCCTTCTCTTTTTCCTGCTCGATGCGTCGCCTGCCCTTGTCCGCCTCCAAGTGCTTGCTCAAACGTCGTTTCTTGGCGCTGAGTTCTTCTACGTTCTCATCCTCGTCCTCCTCCCCAAAGAGCAGAGAGACTCGATTGCGATCCAAAGGCTTGGCATCCGTGACAGGCGGCGAATCCGTTCCAGAGCGTCCAAAAGTGGCAGCGGGCGATGTGGTAGAGGCCCTGCTGGCAGAGGAAGGCATTCCATTGCTTAGTCTGCGCAATGCGGAGGATCCCGCGTCTCGTATGGCGGCCGCCGTGGTGGCAGCTGAAGGCTGCTGATGCGATTCCTTCTTCCATCGCTGGAAGCGTGACAGCTGTGTGGAATCCGACTCCGAGTCAGGCGACTCTTCGCGCAGCTTGAAAGCTCCAAACGTCATCAGTTTCTCTGGAATCAGTGACTTCACTTTAGGAGCAACTGGAACAGGAGTATTGGCCATAGGACTGGCTACCACATGAACTTTTACAAAGGAGAGTCCGTACTGAACGTGGCGGTTAAACGGCTGCGTGCAGGTAATCTTCACTAGCGTCCACTTCTCCTTGAGGGCGTTCTCGTCCAGGGCAGCGGCACTGAAGCAGCGTACCCGGTTCTGATTGCTGGAGTTCTTGCTTTCGATCGGCGTCATGAATGAGCTGGAGAGCAACAGTTCCCTGAAATCGTCTGAAGCCATGGTCCGGCTAACCTTCACCTCTATAAAGGCGGAGTGCTCGTTGCCAATATCGATGCCTGTAATTTGCTGGGCATCCGGGAATTCCAGTATCACATAGGCGGACTTCTCGCCGCCAGCTTTGTTGCGCCACTTTTTACCGGCATTTTCCTTTAGAAGATTCTCCGCCGTGTGCACCTGGAATTATAGGAGTATTAAGAACTTATAAAGGATCTTAATGATTAGTATATTATACCGCGTCCTCGCTGCTAACTTCCCGAACAGATTTAAAAGATGCTATTGGCATTTCGCAATTGTCTATAAGACAACCATACAACGATCTTTTGGGCGCGAAATGTCGCTGCTTATGGTGTAGTCTTTAGCAACCTGTACAGTTTTACCCACAGCAATTCAAAATATTCCTCTATTAAAATATGAATGTGAATCAAGTTAAAATTGTGCCAGAGTTGGAATATTATTTGTTTTTAATATTTTTTTTAAAATAGCCCTTCATTGTTATTGAATTTGGACCATCTCTAGTCAGGGGATTCTATTAGTTATCGATATTTTTGCGAACTTGGCAACTCTCTAAAGATAAGTTGGCAGCCCCAGAGAAAGTGTAAAATAAAAACAACAATAAGTGAAAGTTATGATAATTTATATGATATTTTTAAACAGCAGGGATGAGCAATGCTTTCTCACTATCTGTGATTCAAATTACCAAGAACATAAGCACTCCCATATAAATAATATTTATAAAAGAGATATGTAATCTCTTTTAAAACATTGATTAATATAAATGATTTAATATACATTTTATACATATATTTAATTGTTTAATATTTGTCTAATAAATTTTCAAAGATTGTGTCTGGCGCGTACCTTGAAGTCGTGACAGGTAACTGATAACAGGTAGCAACTATCGCACATCCCTAATTGCCACTGCACTGTTGTAAATGTAGAATATTTTGTAAACATCAACATCCAACGATGAGCGCGGATGCCAGGAGCAAGGACATGGATTCGCGAGGAGTTGCAGGTCTGGGGGCATCTGAGGCGGACAAGGAGACGGACAAATGCAACTCGAACTCGCAGCCAAACGCCTGCGATTGGGTGAATTTCTCGCAGTGGATGCACTGCTTCTGCGTGGTCACCTTCGATCTCAACCTGGGGCAGGCTCTGGAGCACGTGTATCCCGCCGAGTTCATGCCCAGCGACCAAGAGGTGAGCAACATCTGCTACATGGCATTTCCGGACTCCAACTCCGGATGCATGGGCGACACAAAGTTCCACATGCGCCTGCGGTGCACTCGCAGGCAGGACTCCCTCCAAGGATACAATGCAGAGTGCTCGCCGGCCCTGCGCCAGGATGCGTCGCACTTTTGGGGCTTCGTCTACTTCCGCCAGAAGCGAGATCCCAATCTGCCGCGCGGATACTTTCAAAAGAGCTTCATTATCATAACACGGCTGCCGTTCTTTAATCTCTACTACGACATACTAAGCCAGCTGGCGCCGCGCTACTTCGAGGAAGGCATCGACGCCATCCGGCTGGTGAGCGAGCAGATAAATAGCCAATGGCCCGCCCTCAGGGTGGGCAGCCTTCTCCAGTTGCCGCTCCTCAACTGCAGCTACCAGATCTGCATTCCGCGGGCGACGAGCAGCAGGAAGAGTAATGGAACCACTGCCACCGAAACATCAGCAGGATCGCCTGCCGAACCCCTGCTTCCGGCTGGGCTGCAGAAGGTCCTGCCATCCGTCAACGAAATCGAGCTCTTCCGCTCCATGGACTTTGTCATGGAGCAGCTGTACACGCTCTGGGAGCTGGTAATTACCGCCGAACCCATTGTCGTGGTGGGTACCTCGCCCGCCGACTGCTCCTACATGGTCCAGTCCCTCCTGGCGCTGATAGCCCCGCTGGAGTACTGCGCCGAGGCCAGACCCTACTTCACCATCCACGACAGCGAGTTCCGCGAGTTCACCCAGGAGTGCTCCAATGCCAAGGCTGTGCCCGCCTGCATTCTCGGCGTGACGAATCCGTTCTTTGTGAAGCTCCTAAAGGACTGGCCGCACATGCTCCGCTTGGTGGATAATCAGGTAAGGATTGCCATTTTCTGTCTCTTTCGTTTTTAATCAGCGGTCTCTCTCTTTCTGGCAGAAAAACATGCAACAGCAACAACATCTGCTCCTCAACCAGAAGCATGCCCGGAGCATAGCCTCGGCAACCTCGTTCTCCAGTTCATCGGGAGCAGCAGGAGACCTGGCCGCCAGAGCCACCAAGTCCAGCGCGGGATTGAACGGTGGAGGGGGAGCAAGCAGTTCCAATGGGGGCAGTGGCATCAGCGGATCAGGAGACAGTTCCGCTGCAGGACTGCATAGCAAGTACAAGCCCTACCTGAAAAAGGACAAGACCCTGATCAAGAAGGTGCTGCTGGGCATGAAGACAAAGCGGCCGGAGCACGTCCAGACCGCCCTGATCCGTCGCAATCTTCTGGAGCTTACCCAGAGCTTTATGATTCCCTTGGAGCGGTACATGGCCTCGCTGATGCCATTGCAAAAGGACATTAGTCCTTTTAAATCGGCTCCGAATGCCAGCAGCTTCAAGTTGGACGACTTCCTGGCCACGCTGGAGACTGCGGGACCGCAACTGACGTCGCCATTGAAGGGCGACTGGAAGGGCCTGTATCGCAGGTTCTTCCGCTCCCCCAATTTCCGAGGATGGTACGAAGCGCGACACCGAGAGCTACAGCTGACCCTGCAGGACCTCCAACTGCAGGCCCTCTCCGAGGCCAACCTGGAGCACTGGGCCCACGACAAGCAGGAGGTCGAGATCATCGATATGATACTTAAGCTCAAGCAGAAACTGAATCTCTACAGCGACAAAGGTCCTGCGCTGGACGGCGGAGGACTAAGCGGCACCCAGCAGCAGATCCGAGCCCAGATCGAGTGCATGAAGGATCTGCTGCCGCCGGATCTCAAGAATGTGGTGAACCTCTGATCCTGGCTTGTGTGAACACCTTCCCAGCCGGGTTCTATCTGTTATTCAGTGTGTGTCCTGTGTCCTGTGTGTGTGTGCGTGAAACGAGGTCCTTTGTAAATAAGTTTTATCAGGAGATTAGTCGCTGTATTTAGCCGTGTCTAGCTTTAATTGTAATCTTAAAAGAAAAGCGAGAAAAAAATGATTGAGAATAGTAGCCAGCTCAGATGTTATTCGAAGCCAAGTATTACATTTAACATATATATTCATATATTTTATCCCAAAATCTTGTAGTAGATCCCCACGAAAATGCTCATGTCCTTGACTATCTCAAATAAGCAACTATTGTAACTATATATTGTATATCTTCAAACGGGTGTAACCTACGAATTTTACAGAAACTTTTAAAACGTTCAAATTCATTTGTTCAAATTCACAACAAACGTGTGCTTAAATATCGTTTATCTACTTGTATTTAAAAACAAACTATGTATATCTTTGATCCTTGATTTTTCAAAAGACCAATGTGATTCGAGGCCAGTTTTGTTCTAAATTTGTATATTATTTGTTGTGAAACTTTATAGATCGCTTAATAAAATGTTTGTGTCTACGACTGTCTCAAATATAAGTAAATTATAAATGTAACTGAAATATGAGAGTTTTCTTTTGGTTGGGAATCGGAAACCAAATGGGGCTAGCAGGCAAAAGTGGAGAGCTTCCCACTTTTTGAAATACGTTTCGTTTTCGATAAATATCTTTAATTTTAAGTTCAAATACAATGCAGGTTACTATTTTTCTTCAATAGCTTTAGTAAAAAACCTAAGACTACTTTTAAACACTTAACAGATACATGAATGCAAAAAAATGTAGCTTTAGATGAGAAGTATGAAGTATTGGAGGCTTCATCGAATGTGATAAGTTTAGATGAGAAAGACGATGTCGTCGGCCACCATAATCTGGTTGTCCTCGGTCATTCGGTGCACGGCGGCATCGATCTCGCCGCCGGTGAACGGCTCCACGTTGCCATCGTTGATGGCGGTGGTGATCCTGGCCAGCGACAGGCTCTGCTCGCGAGCCTCACGGAACAAACGCTGCAGTCCGTTCTTGAAGGCGCCCAGGCGGGCATCCGTGATTGTGGCCGGGGCGGCCGATGGCGTTGATTGCTCCTCACTGGAGGTCATTAACTGGGAGCCAGTCGAGCGTCCTGTGGCTGGCAGAGAGCGACGTGTCTCCCGGCGCGTCAGATCCCCGGCATCCGGCTGCGGAGCCTCGACTTCCTCCTCATCGCTATCGGCTCCAGCCGCTTCAGTGCGAGTCCTTTTGCTGCGACGCGACGGCGACCTCTGGCTGACGGTGGTCTGTCCGTCGTCCTCGTCGGAGGAGCCGCTGTTGCGACGGCGCTTGCCGCGCTCCTTCTCCAGGACCTTTTTGAAGTAGGCGAACTGCACCAGTTCAATAGCCGCCTGGGCATCGTCGATGGACACCGACTTGGACATCCTGGCACGAGCATGGGCTGTCGACAAACGGATTAGTGTCTCCAGGGTACGGGCTGTGATGGGCTGCGTGCGGGCCACGTCCGTGTCCATGGCCTCCTGCGACCGCAGGCGAGAATACTCGTTGGCAATCGCCTCGCAGGCCTGCTCACCCAACTTGGGCTTCATGCACTTGGCAATGTGGATGTATTTGCGCATGAACTCCACCGAAAGAATCTTCTCGTGGCGCTGCCGGGACTTTCCATGCAGCAACGCATCATATTTCTCATACAACTCCGTTTCCTTTTTCTATTTGGAATGGAAAAAAACAAATTTCAAAATGACTTTTAAATTATTTCAAGTGGCTTACCTCCTCGTTTCGGGAGACAAAGGCCAGAGAATCGGCATAGGAATTGCCCATGGACAGGGGCTCGCCGTCGGCCTCCTTGGGATTGCGGTAGCGGTGCATGCGCACCACATGATCCGATATCTTTTGGTCCACATCGCTGTCGATCACGTCCAGCATCACGAAAAGCAAATCGAAACGGGAAAGCAGTGAGTCCTGCAGGCCAATGTTCTCCATGGGCGTCTTGTACTGATCATACTAAAGAGAGAGGAGAAAACCATGAGAGAGGTTACAAAATTGTCTGGCCTATATAAGGGAGACACTCACCCTGCCGTAGACCGGATTGGCGGCGGCCAAAACCGAACAGCGCGCATTCAAAGAAGCGTGGATGCCGGCCTTAGAAATGGTCACCCGGCCCTGCTCCATCACCTCGTGGATGGCTGTGCGATCGATGTCGCTCATCTTATCGAACTCATCAATGCAGACCACGCCCCTATCGGCCAGGACCATGGCGCCCGCCTCCAGGCGTCGCTCACCCGTCTCCTGGTCCGTGGTGACTGCGGCCGTCAGACCCACACCGCTGGAGCCCCTGCCTGTGGTCGGAATAGCCCTCGGAGCCGTGTTCAGCACGTAGCGCAGCAGCTGAGACTTGGCTACCGAGGGATCGCCGATTAGGAGCACATTGATGTCGCCACGCAGTCTGGTGCCGTTGGGCAAGAGCTTCTCGACGCCGCCAAGGAGCAGGCACAGGATGGCCTGCTTAACATAGGCATGTCCGTGAATCGAGGGCGCCAGGCTCTTGCTGAGGAGCTCGAAGATGTCGTTGTTCTTGGCCAGCTTCTTGCAGAGCATAATGTCCTCGCGCGAGATGTCCATGTTGCTCTCCTTGCTCAGCAGCGAAATGTTATTGGCCAGGAGCACGGTTTTGAAGGTGCCGGACGTATAGCCGCCCCTTTTGCCCGGCAAGCAGCGGTAGCTGCCCACAATCTGGACACGATCGCCGGGCTTGCAGCGATCCACCAGGTCGTCGTCACAAACGATGTCCACGGAGCGCGGCAGCTGTCCCGCCGGAGCCTTCTCCGGCATCTCCTGTATGGTGAGGGTCTGGTGATCCTTGTAGACAGACAGGCCGAACTCCGTTTCCAGCAGATTGCCATCCTCGTCCTTAGTGGGATAGGCGGCGCCCGAGGGCACGGCTTCGAAGGAAGTAAGATCGGTGTATTTGCGCTCCATAACCTTCCTGGTCGTGGGACAGTAGTGGACACTGCGCACCACCTTTGGCCGGATTAGGGACACTTTCGTCACAATGCCCTCGACGCAGACCATATTTCCCAAGTAGATGGAGGTGAGGGATCGGGGGGTGACGTGACGGTTGCCGAAGCACCCCTCGAAGCCCACGAACAGATCCTCGTGCAGTTTGGCATAGCTGGGGTCCACCGTGGAGGCGTACTCCTTGAGGGCCCGCCCGAAGGCCAGCTGCTCGTCCGCGGCACTGCTCAGGAGTCCCAGAGCTCTCTGCGGATTCTTGCGCTTCAGATCATTGACGTTCACGATCAGGCGCTTGCTCTTCTCAGCTATCATGTCCTTGACATGACCGGCATAGATGCCCTGATCCTCTTCGTCGTCCAGGAAGTCCACATACTCCCTCTGGATATCCTTGATGAACTGCTCCCCGTCGTGGGCCATTTTGAAGATAGTAACTGTAGGTTTTCGCACGGGCTAATTGAATATTTAAGGTATATTTCGAAGCGATGCCCTCCTTTCCGCTCAGCAGTAAACACAAAACAAAAACGACAACGAAATTTGCACGCCGTATGCAATGTTTTTGGCGGGAATCAAGCGTAGTGTGACCAAGCGTTGCCAAATTCTATGCGATTAATCGATATTAATGACTGCCGTCGTCTTACTAATAAAATGTATTTCTAAAATTATTGTTAAGTTTTGGGACAGTTGGATTATTTTTAAATGTGATATAAGAGCAAAGGCACAGCGAATTTTCCTCCGCTAGTCTTTAGACTCTTTTACACTCTCAATTGTATAGTTTGTATAGTATGGCGCTTAAAAGAGAATTGAATTTCAAATAAGCCCGCCCATTGCCTAATCGTTTCAGTACAGCTTTATAAATATTATACACAAAGTTGTTAAAACAAACAATCGATCAAAATATAATCGATTAAAGTTTTAACGATTTTTCTGTTTAAACTTTCTGATTTTCGCTTTACAATTTAAATATCGTGCTATACGAGATCTAATATTCATTGCTAAATAATTCAACTTGTTCACTTTCTAATTTTTGATTTAAAATTTTTTTATCGTGTTACACGAGATCTAGTATTCTTTGGTAAATAATTCAACTTGTTCAGTAAATTTGATTCAGCACCGCTTTGATTTCATGCAGTTCATTTGCGTATTTCCTATAGTGCGGATCAAAATAAAATCAGTCAAAATTTTAAAGGATTTTGGAATGTTCTTTACATTACAGTACAATCGTTCCTAATCGCTGTGTTTCATTTTTGAAAAGTCCATCTGCAAGTCTATCAACGATATACAACGGATCCATCGAGAAGTACCCATCACTAGTTCATGAAATACACGACTGAACAAGCTAAAAGCTCTTCTTCCCTCTTTTTTCTCATTTCAGCGAACCGAAAATGACGCGCATCATGGATCTTAACGACGACGTTCTACTAAAAATTGTAGAATACTTGAGTCTGGAGGATAAGATACGTCTTTGGCAATCAACTCAGCCCACAACTCGTCTTGCGGATATCACTTCATATGCCTGGCGTCGCCAAATCCATCATGTCGTTGACTTCCGTGAATTTAACGAGACGAAGCTACTGGATGCCTTCTTGAAGATAATTTCGCCGACTGTGGTAAATGTGGAGCTAAAGATGACCAAGATTCGCCACGTCCAGATGAATGTCTTCAAGCGCCACGTGTTTCCGAGGACTCGAGTTTTGAAGGCCAATATCACTTACGGATGGAATTGGCACTTTGCTGAATTGGATAATCCCACAAACTACTTCGACGTAGACGTAGGGATTCTGAGCAATGCCTTTCCCAATCTCGAGCGCATGCAAATGGTAGGCGAAAATTTCGTAACTTCTGGCCGCAGCTTTGATAAGTGGGCCAATCTCCGCCACCTGGACGTCATTACTGCTTCGGAGAATTGGACCATAGATAATTTCCGTGCCGTCTGCAATATGTCGCCCAAACTCCGCTACTTGTCAATCAATCTCGACAACAAGCACGCCTGGTCGGTGGATCCGTTCATAGAAGCTATCTGCTCATTGAAGAACATGGAGGAAATGTGGTTCAACGCCACTTACATCAACAAGGATAATGCCCACATGATTCTAAAGAAGCTTCCCAACTTGCGCTATCTGCGCTTCAACGAAAGCGACCAGCATTGGGCCCCATTGCTGCGCCTGCGCGAGACCAGGTCTGCGGATATTCGCTCCATCTCTTGCAACCATCTATGGTTGTGCTACAGCTCCGACGACGACTCTGAGCGCGAGGCTGGCGAGATTTACCGCTTCCAGTTCCGCCAAGTGCTTGGCCACTTTCCGCGCCTGGAGGCCCTACATTTGAAGCGCTCGTCCATCTGGAAGTCCGGCGACCAGCTGTGGGAGATGTTATTCTTTTGCCCGCAGCTAAAGATGATCAGTATTCAGACGGTGGACTTGAGTTTCTTCAAGTTCAAGAACATTTCGATGAACTTGGCGCTGCGAAACCGCATCACACCCTTGAACTTTCACATCCAGGATACCATCCACAAGAGGTTGATCCTCTCCATGCTAAGTCGCCCTGATCTGAACGTCACCTTTGGGCCTTTGAAAAGGCAGATGGATGTCTTCAATAACCATTGCATCGAATTCGAGTTCCATCCACAAGAATCATAAATTGTTCCAAGGCTTCGTATATGCATGTGAAGATAACCGGTTGAGAAGGGTCTTCAAAAATATTGTAGTTGGTATCCAAAAGAAAGAAACAAAATTCCGTCCAGAAGTAACGAAGTAAATATGTAGACAGGAATCCATATTATAAACACCATCTTATTTTTAAATTCATACATGTACCAAATATATCTAAACGGTGCCAAACTTATATATTTCAATATTATATGTATAACGAAACTGAACTTATAAACGCTGTGCCAAGTGCCTGAAATGTAATATTTACGATTTCAATCTATATTAATCTTAATAATACATTTTTTGAAACGTTATAAAAAGTTGAAGCATTATTTTATAAAAACTTGGATTATATTTGACCATTTTCAGAATATTTTAAAAGTTTCGCAACCGATTTTGGAACGGAATGCCATTTTGGAATCAGAACTTTATTCCCCGTCGATCTGCATTCAAGGATTTGGAAAATGGAACAACAAAAATTTCGACCTATTTTTTGCAAATTTTGAAAGGGGTACCATCATGATTTTTTGCAAAAATCGGCTTGGGGTCATTTTGAGGCTTTTCTTCCACTATTTTATGAATATTTTGAACATTTCGCAACCGATTTTGGAATGGAATACCATTTCGGAATCATAACTTCATTCTGCGTCGATCTGCATTCAAGGATTTGGAAAATCGAACAACAAAAATTTCGACCTATTTTTTGCAAATTTTGAAAGGGGTACCATCATGATTTTTTGCAAAAATCGGCTTGGGGTCATTTTGATGCTTTTCTTCCAATTTTTTATGAATATTTTGAACATTTCGCAACCGATTTTGGAATGAAATACCATTTTGGAATCAGAACTTTCTTCTTCGTCGATCTGCATTCAAGGATTGGGAAAATCGAACAACAAAAATTTCGACCTATTTTTTCAGAATTTTGAAAGGGGTACCATCATGATTTTTTGCAAAAATCGGCTTGGGGTAATTTTGGGGTTTTTCTTCAACTTTTTTATGAATATTTTGTATATTTCGCACTCGATTTTGGAATGGAATACCATTTTGGAATCATAACTTCATTCTGCGTCGATCTGCATTCAAGGATTTGGAAAATGGAACAACAAAAATTTCGACCTATTTTTTGCAAATTTTGAAAGGGGTACCATCATGATTTTTTGCAAAAATCGGCTTGGGGTCATTTTGAGGCTTTTCTTCCACTATTTTATGAATATTTTGAACATTTCGCAACCGATTTTGGAATGGAATACCATTTTGGAATCATAACTTCATTCTGCGTCGATCTGCATTCAAGGATTTGGAAAATGGAACAACAAAAATTTCGACCTATTTTTTGCAAATTTTGAAAGGGGTACCATCATGATTTTTTGCAAAAATCGGCTTGGGGTCATTTTGAGGCTTTTCTTCCACTATTTTATGAATATTTTGAACATTTCGCAACCGATTTTGGAATGGAATACCATTTCGGAATCATAACTTCATTCTGCGTCGATCTGCATTCAAGGATTTGGAAAATCGAACAACAAAAATTTCGACCTATTTTTTGCAAATTTTGAAAGGGGTACCATCATGATTTTTTGCAAAAATCAGCTTTGGGTCATTTTGGGGTTTTTCTTCAACTTTTTTATGAATATTTTAAACGTTTCGCAACCGATTTTGGAATGGAATACCATTTTGGAATCATAACTTCATTCTGCGTCGATCTGCATTCAAGGATTTGGAAAATGGAACAACAAAAATTTCGACCTATTTTTTGCAAATTTTGAAAGGGGTACCATCATGATTTTTTGCAAAAATCGGCTTGGGGTCATTTTGAGGCTTTTCTTCCACTATTTTATGAATATTTTGAACATTTCGCAACCGATTTTGGAATAGAATACCATTTTGGAATCAGAACTTTATTCCCCGTCGATCTGCATTCAAGGATTTGGAAAATCGAACAACAAAAATTTTGACCTATTTTTTCCAAATTTTGAAAGGGGTACCATCATGATTTTTTGCAAAAATCGGCTTGGGGTCATTTTGAGGCTTTTCTTCCACTATTTTATGAATATTTTGAACATTTCGCAACCGATTTTGGAATGGAATACCATTTTGGAATCAGAACTTTATTCCCCGTCGATCTGCATTCAAAGATTCGGAAAATCGAACAAACAATTTTGACCCATTTTTTGCAAATTTTGAAAGGGTACCATCATGATTTTTTCCGAAAAATGGGTCAAAGCTGTTTTGTTCTTTTTGGGATATCAGGTCGATAGGGACATTAGTGAAAAATTATTTAAGGCATCCCTTTTTGAAATCCATTAAAAAATGGCCAAGATACCCTTGCAAAGTGCGGCCATTAGACGGAAAAATTCGGCGAAATTTCATGAAAATTGTGTGAGGAAAAATCTTACATACTAGTCGATGGGGACAGTTCTGACAAACTGTTTGAAACATCCCTTTTTGAAATCTGTTGATAAATTAAAGCCAAACAATAATAAGTAAACCTTTTTTTTTGAAAACGCAACTCGCGCCAAAATAAAAGCTTTTAAAAATAACGGACGCTATCGATAACGATATCGATCACATAATACTCAGCTGTTCACACAGCCGTCAGGCAGCGTTTTCCAACACCGTTTAAAAATAATGACATACACGAGTTGCTAAGGAGAGAATAAACCGAAAAGTAAAGTAAAAATTATCACAGATTTTCTTATAGTAATTGAAAATCTGAATAACTAATAACTCCGCCCATCAATGGCGTTTTTCTTGTACTAAAGGTGTAAAGCGGTGCTCTTGTGAGTTGACCTGCCCTGGTGCGCATTTTAGATTTTGTTCTCGTTTTCTCAAGAATTCAAACGACGCTAGGAATTCTAAGAAAAATCGCGGTCGCATAGTGAAGCTCTAACGAAATGGACAGCGACGGGCAGGTAAGTGTCGTTGGTCGAGGAGCTTGCCAGTTAAAACTCTAATCCCCATAAACCTACCACAGTTGGAGAAGGAACTGGAGAGGGAGCTGGACGAGATGCCGGTGCAGGATTTGGACAGTGACGATCCTGATGAGTTCGAGTTGATGTACAGTGAGCCGGGAGCAGCTGGTAAGCCAACTGCTGCGCGGCCAGAAGATACCATAGAGATTAGTTCGTCCTCCGAGACTGAGGGAGAGCCATTGACGGAACGCGAGGAAACCGAAGATCATAAGGATTCCGAAGTCATCGACAGCAGCTCTCCTGTTGGCGTTGTGTTGGGCTCGAGCAGCGATAGCTCTAGCGATAGATATAGCGACAGCTATAGCGATAGCGACGAAAGTCATGAAGTTGAACTGGAACGCACCTTCGAGGAGCTAAACAGTTTTCCCAACAAACTGTATTCCCAACTCATGCAGCTCGTGGAGACTGCCTTGTATGTCTAATATTTCTCTAACCTATTCGTGAGGGTAACAAGAATCTTGTTTTCTTTAAGCAAACTTAACGATATGGAACGCATTGAGGTGGCCATGAATGCGCTGGTCGCTGAAGACTCTGTGCCGGCTCACATTTGGCTAAAGTACCTGAAAGTCCTTAAAGTGGTCACGCAGACGCCCGAGGAACACCAGTTGTTCGATCAGAAGTGCGCCACTGCCCTTAAATACGAATATAGTAAGTTGGGATACCAAAAAAGTGATTATTTATTCCTTAACTGTCTTGTACTTTCGCAGACATACCGCTGTGCAAGTTCATAGTGGCTTACCTGGTGGACAGGGCCGACCTAGGGGAGAACCACGTCCTGTGGGCCAAAATACTCAGTGACTACGACGTGGAGCGACCCGATTTCGCTGAAAGCCTGCGTTCGCTAATCAAAAAAATGAAAGACAAACAGGAGCAGTCTGCTTTTGAGGTAGGATAACCAATAAAAACATGCGTACATGTCAACCAATAAGAAATACCCTTTCAGGAGCTTATTAAACAGTATTGTGTCACCTGGGAGTGCACAGAGGAGGAGCGCCAGACTATCAAGTCCCTGGTTTATAGCTTTAAAATCCACTTGTCGGGAATCAAGAAAAAGCATGATGACTGGGAGTGGGTCAAGTTGCACAGCAGCCATGTGGAGGAAGTAAAGCGCTCGGCTATGAGTGAAGATATTCAGAACGCCGTCATCCGTTTCATCTTCGAGCGTTGTGTGGCAAAGTTTTGCGCCGCCGACGCCTTGTGGCTGGACTACATAGGGTTCGTTGAGGGCGGTGATGAGACGAAGGATCTGGAAGAGGTCAGCCCAGAAGTGTTGCAAAAGCGAAACAGCCGTCTGGGTCGCGGCTATCTCAGTAACTCGGCTTTGGAGTTGGCGAAACGTGGAATACAGTGCCAACCCACCGTTCGACTGAATCACAGATTGCTCCACCTTATGGAGCTGGCGAAATTCGAGCTACCGCGGGTTGATTTCGAGATAGCTTCGCTGCTAGAGCGCATCATGTTCGATATGGAGATGACTGTGGAGCTGCATTTGGACTATCTGGCCTACAGAGTCCGAACAACGAATGTCAAGGATGAGGAGCAGGCGGGGAGCCTCCGAGAAGCCTTCCAGAAGGCCTGGAACGACTTATCCGCTTGGTATGGTGACCGGGCGGACACTCGCTACGAGATTCTACAATTGTGGGCCCAGGTGGAGTACACACACTTTGCAAGTCCGACAAATGCGTCGCAAATCTGGCGTCAGATAATGGGTGAGTCTCTACCAACGGCTCTAAAGTCGAATCTAAATTCTAATCCTAAATCTAATTCTATATTCGGTAGGCTATCCTGGCAGCGTACACCGTGGTTGTCTTTGGATGAGTTTTGCCAACATGGAGTCGGAGTACAACGCGGGTAAGGGAACGCGTAAAATTCTTAGGCAGGCCATGAAGCAGCCGGTTTTGGAGGACTGCCTGATGGTGCAGGAACTCTATAGACGCTACGAAAGATGCCACGGCACCTACGAGACTATTGCCGCCTGTCAGGCTACGGAGCTGCCTAATGCAATTCCAGCACGT
This sequence comes from Drosophila vallismaia, assembly GCA_035047325.1. Classification (NCBI taxonomy): domain Eukaryota; kingdom Metazoa; phylum Arthropoda; class Insecta; order Diptera; family Drosophilidae; genus Drosophila; species Drosophila vallismaia. The sequence continues at coordinate 2,772,974 of JAWNPU010000025.1, read as the reverse complement.
CCCAACCCCATGCATCAGCACCACCTTGACCGAAACTATCCACATCCTCGTCCGCAGCAGGAGAAGAATGCGCCCAAGCAGCTTCCCCCGAAGAAGAAGTCCAAGAAAGCCCCAGAAAAACCCACCTTTGCTGCACCCGGTCCGGCGGTTTCAGCTCCAATTGACGCTAAACCGAAACCAAAACCCAAGCCCACTTACGTCTCGGACGAACGTGAGGCATACTTGAAGTATTCAAGTAAGTATTTTCGTTTTCCGTTGTTGGGTTTAAGATTAACCATCAACCTTTTGATTCTTGCAGCTCAATTGGAGGATAATAAGATATTTGTGAGTAATCTGTACAATGCATGCTCAAGGGAGGATCTGTTGGATCTGTTTTCGCCATTCGGCACAATCGAGGATGTACGTTTAGTGCGTAAGAAGTAAGTGATACCCCTTAGCCAATAGAATATTCCTTGTTAACTCCTCTGCATACAGGAAGAAGAATTTTAATGCATTTGCGTACGTTGTAATGAAGAGTCCAGAAGAGGCCCAAAAAGCGGTCGCTGAACTAGATGGTTGTCTCTTTGGAGGCCTTAAAGTAAGTCCATTTCGTAGTTTTCTAGATCCCATTTAATCGGTGGATTCTTGCAGATTTCTGTGGCGATTTCGAATCCCCCACAAAAGAGTAAACCGCCGCCGAGTCAGAAGTGGACATCTTCGTCGAGTGATTTTCTAAGAGCCAAGGCGGCGCCCAAACGCCGTATGGTCACCTCTCTGATTCCCACTACTTTAGTGCGCAAGGAGGCGGCCGAGAAGAAACGTCGCTTGGACAACACTGAAGAGCAGGAATCTGCGGAGGCAGGACCAAATGGAAAGATCGCAGATGCCGAGAAAGATATTGAGAAAGCGGGAGTTTCCAAGTCCAACGCAGACTTCAAAAAGTTATTTAATCGTTAATAACTTCCGTCTGCCGACTTTTCGGAACTGTAGATTTAAGTTATTGGGTTTAGCCCTTATCAAACAGGATGTACAAAATTTAGCTATACGAGTCAAGATTTCTTGATAGCTCCTTCTTTTGAGTTTAGTTATTTTTATGATTTTTTGTTGTTTGAAAAGCAACTAAAAGAACTGTCGAACGCTGGATTGGGGAATCGGGGAAGACTCATTCGTAAACCAATTGAATGTAAACAAATGAAAAAAATAAAGACCTTAAAACGAAAAACCAATTTAATATTTTTGTATAAACCCAATCCTGCCTCTTCAATATCCTTGCCAATATCGGTCCGATCCTTAAGCAGAGTACCTCAAACGGATCGTGGATGGATTCTCCACAAATCTGCATTAACTTTTTGAAAGCAACCTAACCCCAGAACACCTTAACAGTATGGATTAATGGATGCGCTATATCAGTGGATAATATTTGGATTTTTATTGAATTAAAATGTTGACTACTATGTACGGAACTTGACACTCTTGGTGACGGAAGCTTTGATGCCGGACATCTCGCCACCGTAACGCTTAAGCTCCTTCCGTACGGTACGGACTGCACCCTTGCGCCGGATGAGAGCCTTTCGGTACTTTCCGCGGTGTTTGACGCGTGGATTGCGCAGTTCCTTCTTTCGGTGGGGAGTAAGACCCTTGTTCTTGGCTATTTGGTAAGTGATGCCACGGCGGGCGACTTCCTCATCGGCCTCCTCATCCTCATCCTCATCTTCGCCGTGTTTAAGCTCTTCGTTAAAGTCCTGTTTCTCATCGGCCTCATCATCGCCCGAATCGTTGGCTGCCACATCGCCATTGCTGTACTTGTTCAAGATCTGGAGCTTGGCCTTGCGCTGGGCCACATCCAAAACCGTGAAGGCATCTCCGTCCTGAATCCTCTCCAGCAAAGCCTCAAGCTGGGGTCGTATGTACTCCTCGTAGCGTGGCGTCAACTGATCCCTCAGCTGCTTTAGCTGCACCAGTCGCTTAGCCACCGGATGGAACTTCACGCTACTACGTCGCGCCTTCAAAAGCAAATAGAACGCTACGTTGGAGCAGTAGGTGCTTAGCACGGTGTGGTAGAGGCTGGCGAATTTCAAAGGCGGCACCATGGGTACTCCGTGGTTCCTCACATAGTTCAAAACTGGCGTTAGAAGCTCTTTAACCTCCTCCAGATGCTTCTGAAAGTCCTGTGTGAGCCCCAGGAACTCTGGGGAATCCTTCTGCAGAAGCTGGAGTCTCTCCCGTCCCGAAAGTCCTGTCAGATCGGTAGTGACCTGCAAAAATAACAAACCATTAGTAAGATATAATAAATTGTTGTTATTTTCCGATTTACCTTAATCCCCGAAGCCGTTTTACTGGCGGAAACATCCTCCTCATCGTCACTGCTGCCTGCCTTGATGTCGTCCAGTTGGAAATCCGCCTCGCTTAGCCGCTTGGCAAGTCGCAGCTGGATCTTTTTGGCCTCATCCTCCTCGGCGCGGGCCTGTTCCTCCTCCTGAGCATTGTAGCTGCTGTAGTCGGGGTCTACAAAGTCTGTGTTGTAGTAGGTGCTTCGTTTGCTTCCCCAGTCCATTGTGTTGGGCAGGTCGCCATCGTCATCCTCTGCTCCCTCAATGTCGCTGTCGCGCATCAGTTCCGCCACATCCCCATCCTCCTCGTCATCGTCATCGTCGTCGCTGAAGCCCAAGACTTCTTGGCGGGGATCCAGTTCCTGTCGCTTTTTGCGTTGTTTGCGCAGATCTTCCAGAATCTCGCGCTCCTCCTCGTCGTACTCCTTCTCGGAGCCGCTCAGCTCATAGTCATCCGCCTCGCTGTCCATGTTTTATGGTTTAGTTAAGATGTTATTTAAATTAAAAACTGGCTTCTTGGGACGACACGTGCAGCCTAAACAAATCGCACACCGAAGCCAGTGTTGCCAGACATTGCACATAAGCTAGTGGTGGGAGATTTAAATACCTTTAAACTTAATGCAATCAATATTAATTTATAAAAATAATTATATTACATTTTTTATGATACAATGTAGCCATGAGTTTTCTGTCAATCCAAAGCAAGGCCTTTGTCCAACATTTCATGTTTCCATTCAGTCTGAACTGGGCTGCCATACGGTAAGCAATTCAAATAACAGTTAATTTTACGCCTTGAAATATTACAAAAAAATATTATAATAAATTAAATAAAATAAAAAAAAATTAAGTGCAAATAAAAAAAAAATAATGGAAGAAGCAACAAATGAAAATTGCCTGACTCCATTAAAAGAGCGGCTTCCAAATAATGGTTCTACCAAGAAGCAAGAAAATGTGAATGACATCGAGCTTGAGGAAGCTTTGCCGGACAAAAATCAAGTGAGTTTTTGAAATTCTCGAAAAATGGATAAACAATAGAAATGTTGTCCATCTAAATAGGTTGTCCCTGATCCAGAAGCTTTGCCAGACAAAAATCAAGTGGGTTTTTGAAATTCTCGAAAATTGTGTAAATAACAGAAATTTTGTCCATCTAAATAGGTTGTCCCTGATCCTGATGCTTCTAAAGACTTGACCACAGCGAGTTCAACCTCTACAATTTCCCAATCGGACTGCGAAACCCTTACTTCGCGCGATTCAGATAATGCAGAACCGCTTTCGCGCTCTGCTCAGAATCAGAGTCCATGCACCTCCAGGAGAGCCATCTATTCGGAACACAAGCGAGCTGTGTCCGCCACGGCCAATAGATTACATGCTATAAGATTGGCCCGCTACGTGAGGCGCACCAAGAACATTGTCATCGACAAGACAGCCTACATGGAGGAGTGGTTGCAGTCGACGGCTGACCAAAGCGACGACTATGACTTGAAATACTCTCCTATCATTGAGTGCTATAGTCCACCTGATCCAGATCCAGAAGAGAGAGCACTACCTTTGAATGAATCCAACAGCGGAGATCAACTGGTGATGGCCCAAGGCACGAATCGTTTTTCTTTGGAGAGCATTCCAGAAGCAGCGGTGGAACAGGAACCGGATGAACCCAATCCAGAGGATCCCAGTCCAGAGGAACCCAGTTCAGAGGAACCCAGTCCAGAGGAAGCCAGTCCAGAGGAACCCAGGCCAGAGGAACAAATAGTAAGATTTGATCAACGCTTCAATTTACATGCCGGAGTAGTGTCGGATGTCTGTTTGGTAAGACTCCTTCTGTTACAGCCGTTTCACACTTATTTTCATAACCTCTTTCAGACCGATGATGCCAAACGCAATAAGTACAGGCCCACTAGTGCGGTGGCCGTGGGAAAGGAGCTACCGACTCTGCCATTGCAGGACAACTGCAGTGTCGACAGCAAGATCCTAGTAGTTGTAACCGAAGTCTACAGTCCTTTCCAGTTTTGGTTTAACTTCGTGAACCAGATCCATGACAACAGAATGCTGAACAAGCTGCACGATAGAATTGCGTAAGCTCTTCGTCTATCCTGTCGTCGATCCATCTTATTAACCATCTATTTTATGTCTTTATAGTGAATTCTACACTAAGAATAGTTGTGACGGATATGGTGTACCCTTATCGCCCTTTTTCATCAAAGTAGGTTTCATCTGTGCGGCCAAGAAGAACTTGGGTTGGCGGCGTGCCAAGATTGTGTGCACACCGGTGCCGGGCTTCGAATACGTTACCGTATGCTATGTTGACTATGGTTCCGGAGACGAGGTATTACCCAAAGACCTGAAATTCCTTCCCGATGAGTTTGCCGATATTCCGGGCTTGGCTGCCCGCGGTACCTTGTCCCATATACATCCTCTAGGATTGCACTGGTCACAGGATGCTACAAACTTTTTCCGGGATTTGGTACAAGACCGAGAAACACACGCTCACATCACCGAGCTGGACTTGAAGCAGGGTATCGCGTTTGTGCGCCTTTCACTCAACAGCGACTTTCAGCCTACGCTGAATCGTCTCCTGGTTGATTCCAATTTTGCAGGCCAGAGTTTCCACTACACCCAGCAAATCGTTGAATTTAATTGTGGGCGGCGGCTTCGTTATCTTCGCGAGAGATTACCCAGGTTGGCCATTTCATACCATTTCATACATTTTATACTTATATGCTATATTTTTCTACCATAGTTTCGAAATGCTGGAGGCAGGGATTATTCCCATAAAAGACGAGGACTTCGAAGGTGAATTCGATGATATTATTTATTCGCCATCGTTTCATAATGGATATAAAGTGCCGGAGATGTGGAGACCAATTTATGATGATATACAAGAGGCGCTAGTCGCCTGGATGCCAGCTTTTAAAGAAGAGCAGGAGTACTGGATCAATATATATAAAGAGGCTAACAAAAAGGAGACTGAGTTGAAGAGGAAACTTCCTAAAATCCAAGGAGGCGATCCTCCACAAGAAAAACCACAAGAGCCTGAAAAAGACTTGCAAATCTAAAACAAAAAACTAATAGGATATTTTTTTCGGTTAAACATGTTAGTTAAAACATTTTTAAAAGCGTTGTAAGGTTAATTAGACGTTAAACAATCAATGTAATTTAAAAAGAATGTAATGTTTCGACCTCAGAAACGTAAAAATTATTATATTGTCATTTGTGTTAATAAAATTTTAACGTTTCAACCAGAAAACTTTGTTATGGCCACTTTGTTTAATCGAAACCTCGAATACGGTAAAAGAAACTTATAATATTTAAAATAATATAATAAAATAAAACATACTAAGCGAAATTAAAATGTAATTAGAAAACCCTCCGTCTTTCCCTTTGACGGAACCCCAACTTTTCCCCAAGATAAAACACTTTTTGATTGATATATTCAATACTACCAATTTAATAAACAAAAAAAATTAATTTTTTTGCCCATGACTCGAACATTTTCTGAAAGGCTGCTGACAGTCCCATGCTGTCGGAGATTGGGCAGAAGATTGGGGCGGTCCAGGAAGAGAGATGCTTTTGGAGATCCCCTTTATGCGTCCACAAACTGGAAAGTGGACATTAGGTACTCGCTGTGTGGTGCTCGGTAAACTGTTGTCTGGTGCTGGATATGCTGCTGGTACACGTGTTGCTGATGAGGATGGGGATGGGGCTGGGGCTGCGTTTGCTGCTGATCGTGGTGGAACACTTCTTGTTCATGATACTGATGCTGGTGAATCTCCATTGTGGGAGTGCCGTGATAGGAGTAGACGCTGGGCCCATTGGGGTCACCTTCTTCCTCCAGCTCTTCAATGACGGCCGAACCGGGTCTTGTCTTGGACTTGAGTTGCTGATTGGCATTGAAAAAGGGTAGCATTAGGGCGATCCTCCGCCAGTTGTTGAGCGAGGGCATGGGATCCACTCCAGCGTCCTGCTTATGACGCTCTCTTCCTTCCTTGTCGCTGTTGCTGTCTTGGTCGTTATCATTCACCGCCTGCTTCGGCCAGGATTCATTCAGAGGCACATAACAACTGGGTTGGTGGGCAGCTATGGTGGCGGAATGGGAGGGTGCCGTAACCATGTCCAAATCAGAGTCATCGGTGGAATTGTCATCGCCTAGTGGTGCGCATCGGGGTGTGGCGGCCGTGGCCGCGGTGGTAGTGGAGCTAAGCGAGAAGCGGGTTAACCGCAGGGGTGAGGTCTCCTCGCGCAGGTGCAGGCGTCGTCGCTGCTCCTCCGCCTCCTCGGCCTCGTCCTCCTGCTGGACCTGTTGTCGGAGCTGCTGCTCCTGCTCCAGGGCCATGTTACGTACCCGCTTCCCGTTGAGCGGTTGCTCCCCACTCATGACCCCGATTTCATCGTCACTGCGCTCCTCCTCATGACGCTGGTCATCCTCCTCGGATTCTGTTGGCTCGTCGTCGTCTTCCTCGTCGCCGATCTGTCTCTGAAGGCGGTCGTCCTCGGAGTACGCCTGGTTCTGGTAACGATCCTCCTCCGAGTAGTTAATCCGGCGGCGCCGGCGTCCCTCCCTTAGCCCCAGCTGCTCCATTTCGTCGGTGTTGAGGTCTTCATCGTCAAGGTCTCCATGGTCATCGTCGTCGTCTTGGCTCTCCTTCTCGATTGCCTCACGCAGGACACGTTGTTGCTGTTCCTCCCTCGCCTGGCTGGCCAGAAAGTTTAATTGGCTGTCCGTCAGTTGGCGGAAGTCCGGGTACCGGCTAAGATATCTGGATGAACTTTGCTTCTGGCGACTTGGACGCGGGGCTGTCAACTGTCCATGACTTTGGTTGTTTGCATGAACCCGACTGGTTGCCACCTGCGCCGGTTTTGATGGCTGGTGGGCCAGATGCAGAGGCGAATGACCACCCAGGAGGCGCTTTTGGCGCACCTGGAGCTGGCGCAGCAGATTCTGGCGGGACTGGTCGTTCCCGTAGCTGATCCGCTTGGCCGCCCGCTCCCTCCGCTCCACCGCTTCCCTGCGGGCGTCGGCTGCCGCCTGCATCTTGGCGGTGACTCGCAGTTCGTTGCGCTGGCATCCACCTCCGGCCTCTGCTATCTCGGCATTTCGACGCGATATCTCCTTGCCCAGCTCCCGGGCTCGGGTCAGGGTCTCCACCCGTTGGTGGTGACGTCTCTGTTCCGGCGTTGCGACCGCCATTCTGTGGTGGCGACGATGCATGACCCGCCCCCTGGCACTGGTACTGGAGCCGCCGCGGGAGCGTGCCCGGGGATGCTCTCCCCAGACTGGATGATGGCACCTCCTCCAGCGCCTCCACCTACGTTTCCGTGTCCGGCGTTGTTGCCATTGTTGCTGTTGTTACCTACTCCTCCATCCTTGATCTCCTCGATCTCTCTGAAGAGACGCTTCAGTCGCACTTGGCGCATCTTGAGCTCGATGGTGCGGTCATTAAACTCCTGAATCCGTTCGTACTCCTCCCGCAATCTCTGCAGCTGTCCGTTCTTCTTGCTGTTGTTGAACATGCGCCGGAAATACGGCGTGGACTTTATCTGATACGACATAGTCCCCAATCCGTCAGGTTCTCTTACCGCGACGACTTCAAAGCGCTTTTTTTGTTCGTTTGATTTCCGGCACAATTTTCAAGGTATTACGGTTTTTTTCTGGGATTTACTTTTGGTTTCACTTCGAAATTTAGCAGCGACCTAAAAGTTTTTTGGTTTGTTGACTGACGAAAATGATTTTTTCATGTGTGTGATTTTAAGTTTTGTTAGCAAATGCCAGCTGTAAAGTGGAAACCCAACGACGTCTCCACCCGTAGCCTACTGTTGGAGAACTGAAATGGTTATGAGGTTAATACCAGGTGTCAGTCCTATGCAAACATAGAAAAAAGGGCCTACTTGGGATACTTAACCTTTGTCTGCACTCCGAAAAAGGCCAACAAAAGTTTGAGGTTAGAACCATAATGATGAGCTTTCAAAAATTCTTTCCTTCATACTCTTCTTATCCAATAATCCACCTGATTGATATATTAATTAACCAACCATCAGTGTCATTCTTAGCTCTTTCTTTTTAAAAATACATTTTTGACGCCATTTTGTCTGTTTCTGCATCTCTTTTCTTTTGAAACCATTACCGCCTTGGACAAAATGGCCGCTTTTGGAGTGCTGCCACCTTTTTCAGGTTAAACGTCAAAACGTCAAAAGCTTCGGCTCGCTGTTGGGTCTTTCATTTCTTTTAAATTCTCCGTACGAGTCACATCTGACTGGCCTGTCAATCGTATGTTGAACTCCTTTTTATTCTCTGTCTGAGGTGAACATCGAGCTAAGGCTCTGGAAAAATTTTGGCGAAAACAATTATATTACCTTTTGGTATTTCGCAGTGAAAAATGGTGTATCTGGTGAGGAGCAAGGACGATCTCGACCAGCAGCTGGCCCAGGCCGAGGACAAGCTGGTGGTGATTGATTTCTACGCCAACTGGTGCGGTCCCTGCAAGGTGATTGCTCCCAAGCTGGAGGAACTGGCCCAGCTCTACTCCGACCGCGCCGTCGTCCTCAAGGTCAATGTGGACGAGAATGAGGAGATCACCGTGGAATACAACGTGACCAGCATGCCGACCTTTGTCTTCATTAAAGGCGGCGAGGTGGTGGAGCTCTTCGTCGGTGGCAATTCGGACAAGCTGGCCAAGTCCATGGAGAAGTATGTGGGCGACGTGGTGGAAAATCCAGACCCAAGCATTCGCGCTCATTCCTCCAGCCAGTTGGGCGGCGGATCGTCCCTGAACCAGTCGGTGGATGGCATCAGCTCCGGACCGAGCGCCGTCAGTGACAACAGCGTCGACGTTGGCATTTGTGACCTGGCCGATCGCGATACAGGACGCTCGGTACCAGAGGGAGCCAAGGGAGCCGCTTTGGAGAACTAATTTGGAAAACACTGAAAAAATATGCTGATTTTCAATTACACATTTCAATACACTTCAAGGAAAAGACTACGCCGATGCTGGCCCCATATATACGCCCTATTACTCGAAAGAAAGATACACCCTTTAAACCGATACTATAGTTCGGCGCACTTTCTAAATACTTACATATAATATCCCCTATTCCGTTGAATCCTGTTCTGCTTTGGATATTGTTGCTAAAAAATTTGGAAACCCCCCTATTTACTGCTACACTACAATACACTACTCGAATGCCAAACTAAATGCTAAATGCTAAAGTCTATTGTAACACTGACCACTCTCTGATCCGGAAATATGTACAATCGACTGCTGCAAAAAGGAACGAATTATTGCTGGTAGCTTGTTGAAAATAAAACAAAAAGATGGATTGTTGCAAAATGTATTGTTTGGTTTCTTAATTGGCACGGATTCTTAATGAATATTTATTTAGTTTTTTCTTTTCGAAATACTGTAGCTTATGGGGAAGAAGATGGGGTACTCCTTCTAAGAAGATACTCTTTCTGTTAAGAGGAAAGGGAAGCTTCAATTGTGACATCTGAAGAATTCGGATACTCTGGAAACTGGCTCCTAGGGAGCTCCCCTGGATATTACTCTTTCTGTTAAGAGGAAAAGGAAACTTCAAGTAGGACATCTAAAGCATTCTGATACTCTGGGAACCGGCTCCTCGGAAGCCTGGATTGTACTATAGCATTGTTTGGTCCTTTATCGCGGATTTTTATTCAAAGAATATTTGGCTTATTCCTTTGAAATACTGTAGCTTATGGAGAAAAAGATGGAAATATTCCTTCTGTTGAGAGGATACTCTATTTGTTAAGAGGAAAAGGAAGCTTCCTCTAAAGGATTCTGCTTCTCTGGATTCTGAACACTTTTTTGAAACAAGTAGGCCTTGGCTCCTGTCAGTTCGTTTGCTTGACAGCTCGATTTTAAGGAAGGGAAGCCCGTATCCAAATAAGTTCAGTTTCCATCCAGCTCCATCGGTAGTAAGAGCTCATCTCCATCGACACAAAAAAAAATTTAAAACCAAAAAAAATCAAAAAAAAAAATATAAAATAAAAAAACCTAAAAAAAAATATAAAATAAAAATCCAAAAAATGTAAAAACCAAAAAACAAAAAAAATATATAAAATTAAAATAAATAAAAAAATTATAAAATTAAAATAAATAAAAAAAATTATAAAATTAAAATAAATAAAAAAAATTATAAACTAAAATCCTTCCAAAGAAAAAAAATGTTAAAAGCCTTGATAAAATGAAAAAAAAAAAGGTTTAGAATAAAATATTTGGTTAAACCGTTCGGAATAAAAAGAGTGCGCAAAAAAAAAAGAACAAAATTTATAAAATAGTCGATTTCCAATTTGTAAAACCCAAAGCGATTTTTTTTTTAATCGGTCTTGTGTTTCGTAAAGTTCCTTGGTCCTCCTAATCGGTCAAGGAGCACTATTGAATATTTAAAAGACGAGATGGAAATCATGGATCCAGGTAAGTTTTCTTTAAAATATTTTTGGAATCCTATCCGTATTATTGTTTTATGGCAGGCTTTGGTGTGGATTCTTCGACTATTTTATAAAAATCCATTCGTATCATAAAATTAAAAGTAATAACGACGCATCAGAAACCCGGGCCGCCCAATACATCCATCGTCTCCTGAAACCAGGCTTGAATACGGCGTCCATCCCCCAATTTTCTTTTAAAAAAAAAACAAAAATCTGTACAGAGGACCAATTGCTTTAAGCTTTTGTTACCCAAAAAAAAACAATGTAAGTTTAATCTTTAATAGATTCATTAACATATGTAACATAAGTCTATATATTTTTTAGGTTTTTACTAATAGAACGATGTTATGCAGAGATTATGCAGTCATAGGGTTAGGTTTAAGCTCAAAGATGATAAATAGTTTGTAAGTGTCCCCTCGAGTTTGTATTTATTGTATAACTTCACTAAAATTCCTCATTACAGTAACTAGTTCTAGTTTATTAGTTACTCTGAATAGTTACTAGCATCTGTAAAAAGTTACTCCAAAATATGCGGGATAGAGGTATCGGAATGGATTTGCAAGACATTATCGGACAGTCATATTGATCAGAATCGGAACATAAGGCTCTGCTCATAGCCCCAAGAAGACCACGTAAGTAGTCTCAGAATTAGTATTAAAACCAGAAGAGTATTTCGTTTTCTTCACAGACTCATAGCAGGAAAATACTTTACTTTTGGTAGAAGTATATCACTAGGAGACACCCCCTTAGAATGCCGCTCCATTATTACATCAATAATAATAGAGGAAGATACTACAGTCATCTAAATTGTGTGTACAAATTAAATAACAAAAAAGTAAAAAAAAAAAAAAAAAAAATAAAAACTCCTTTCGGCCAAAAAAAGTCTTTGTGTTTCCTACGGGTGGCTGTAGGGTGTTGCACCCAGTGGATCACTGAAAAGGCCAAGATCAAATGCAAAACTCATTCACATTGGTTCTCAAATAAAACGAGAACAATTTTCTTTTAAGGTTTTGGTATGTTTAAGACGATTTATTCTATTCGTTAAATTAAGAGCGTAAAAAAAAGTATCCCGCCAAAAGTAGTTGCTGGAGCCGATTACACGCGATTCGTGTATGCAGCAGCCTACTTCTTGGCAAAGGTAATCTTCATCGCGTGCGTCGGGGTAATCTTGAAGCCTTGGAGCGCCTCCTTGGCTGCGTTGCTCTGCAGCTCTGTGGTGAACTCCACAAAGGCGATGTCGTGACGGTTGGGCACCAGGCGCACCTCCTTGAAACCAGGGAACTGGTTGAACAACATGGAAAGCATCATCTCGTTGGTCTCCTCCGGGAGATTGGTGAGGAAAAGAATCTGGTTTGGCGGCTGCTCCGTTTGTGTGTTCGGGTTCGAGTTCTCGGCATTGGACGGCTTCTTTTTCTTGTCCCTGAAGGTCGAAAAGGTTATAACTTGCTCTGGAATATGCCTATATTCAATACTCACTTCTTTTCGTCGGCTCCTGGGGCCGGCTTTGGTGGCTTCACCTTCTTGGGACGCTCCTTGAACGTGCCCTTCATCTTGGCCACAATATCGGAATCGGATTTTGAGTAGGCGATGCGCATGGGTTTGTCATAAAAGGGGAATCCCTGCATGGTGCGCAGCGCATTTGAGGCACTTCCGATTTCTTTGAATATTACAAACGCTTGGCCTCGCATTTTGAGAGTTTTCAATGCGACGATGTCCAGGATTTGGCCGAACTGCGAGAAGATCGCATAGAGCGACTTCTTCAGCTCCTCCTTCTTGATCTTTTCGTTAAGATTGTTGATGTAAATGGTCTGATTCGGGCGGACATCCATTGTCTTCAGCTTTTATCGGATTTAATTCAGAAATACAGCAGCAAATAGTCAAGACAAGACAAGTTTGCCTAAAAAAAGAAAACAGCAAGAAAAATGCTCCCGGTAGGTAGTGTTGTAAAACTGCAACAACTGCAGAAGGTTGCCACTTATTAGGGAAGCTATCGATAGCAATGGTAAATGAAATCGTTTTATTTTATTTCGGAAAATTGCTTAAATGTATCAATATATTATATATATTAAATTATTAATTGCCCAATATTTTGTTATACGTTAAATTGGATTTCTGTTTATTTAAAATACATTTCGAACACTTACTGAAAGAGGATGGATATGTGAACGTATAGTTTATATCATGTATATAATAGTTTATTATCGCTGGTAGTAAACAGATTCTTTAGATATTGAGAAAATGCGGAAAATATAAATACTATCGATATTCTCTGATGTATTCCAATTTTAGTATTGCTTTTAATACTTTTTAGTATGCCCTAATTGAATTTTATCAGGCCACACTGGCAAATTCGCCGGCACTTCTTGGTTTATATTTTGTCTTATTTATTTATTTATAGCTTATAAACAAAAGACACGCCTGTGATATGCTGCCCAACGCCAACGACAAAAAGGACCGTTATGCTAAGCTATCCTTCTTGGGCGAGGGTCAGGTGAGGTGGTCTACAAAGTCACACATCAGCCACAAAATAATTGTTTGCTTTGCGGATGTTATAGTTCGCTATTGTTTATAAAGCCCGGGACACGGTAACCAGTCAGATTGTGGCCGTAAAGAAGATCAAGAAGGGGTCACGCGAGGAAGCCAGGGATGGAATCAACCGGACGGCTCTGCGGGAGATCAAGATCCTGCAGGAGCTACAGCACGAGAACATCATCGGATTGGTGGACGTATTTGGCCAAATGTCGAACGTTTCTCTGGTCTTCGACTTCATGGACACCGACCTGGAGGTGATCATCAAGGACACGAAGATTATCCTCACGCAGGCCAACATTAAGGCCTATGCCATTATGACTCTGAGAGGTCTGGAGTATCTGCATCAGAACTGGATTCTGCACAGGGATCTGAAGCCCAATAACTTGCTGGTCAATAGTGATGGCGTCCTCAAGATTGGTGACTTTGGCCTGGCCAAGTCTTTTGGCTCTCCAAATCGCATTTACACCCACCACGTGGTCACCCGATGGTATCGATCTCCCGAACTCCTTTTTGGCGCCAGACAATACGGCACTGGCGTAGACATGTGGGCCGTCGGTTGCATCTTGGCGGAGCTTATGTTGCGCGTTCCCTTCATGCCTGGGGACTCGGATCTGGATCAACTGACTAGAATTTTCGCAACACTCGGCACACCGTCAGAGCAGGAGTGGCCCTATCTGAGCAAGCTCCACGACTACCTCCAGTTCCGTATCTTTCCGGGCACACCGCTGGAGAATATCTTCACGGCGGCCGGCAACGATTTGATCCATCTGATGCGCTGCCTCTTCGCCATGAACCCACTGAGGCGTGTGTCCTGCCAGGAGGCTCTGAGTATGCCGTACTTTGGCAACAAGCCAGCCCCAACTGTGGGTCCCAAGCTGCCCATGCCTTCGTCTGTTCTGGCCGCGAAAGAGGGTGCCAATGCACAGGCCGAGGAGAAGCCAGCTCTCAAGCGAAAGCTGGTGGAGACGACGGTGCGTGGACACAGTCTGCCCCAAAAGAAGCGACTGCAGTTCTGATCATAGACTCACTGTTTGGTTAGGACTCTGTCTACAACTTGGTTTGGCGTAAAGATAAATAGCTCACCCTTGAGGGATTACTATTTTACTTTGCCATTCCAAAAGAAGCGCATTTGATTTAGTTTTGCAATATTTCTTCAACTCACCTTAGAAATATTTAATTATGTTTATTTTTTCATTCCTGAAACTTATTTTGTTGTAAGTACGGTCTATGTTTACGGTTTAGCTCTAAGATGTGGAAGATTTATTAAAGTTATTAAAAGACAATAGAGTCTGGCCGATTCATACCCAATAGTTATCGAAATAAACTGTCAACTTTATGATGGCTTCCTATGGCTGTCCACGCAGAAAACCCAGTAGCTCAGGCGAATGCCGTCCGACGATCCCGTCTCTCTGTCCGGGGGATACCCATCTAGTTTATCGTCCACTGCCATCGCAGCACATTGCCTGGATAGCCCGATCTATTTTACTTTGTCCGTAGCACTTTGTCGGTGAAAAATCCAAAATTCTCAGCGCTCGTTTCGGTCAACGTTTTGCCCTATTTTGTAATTTTTTTTTTTAATAATTGATAAAATTAAGATTATCTGCTGGAGGCCATGGCGTCGTCACAGCGTAGAATGGCTAGGGACCAACTGGTCGCAACCACCGCAGAGCAGGCACGTCGCCAGCGGGCCGAACTGCGTCGCAGCTATGGGAACAAGTTTTCCAGCATAAATCTGAACCGGATGCGACAAAAGCAGACTACCACGAATGCCGCCAATGCCACCACCGCGACGGGGCTGGATAGTACTAAGGATGTTGCTGTGTCCGCTACGATGCTGCCATCGCCGGCAGCCACTCGGGTGCCTTACAATGCGCAGGCGCAGGTGCCGGTGCCGGTGACGGTACCGGTAAACGCGACCGAAAAGGAAGTGCCGCTGCGAAGGATCGCCTCCAGCTTCGCCCATGTCCGGGATCTGAACACAGGAAGCTGTGCCGCCCTGCCGGCAGAGGATAGCGAGGAAGATGCCCGCGAGGAGCGCGCCGAGGTGCTCATACGCAGCCAGATCATGCCCCTGGCACCGGTACCGGACGCCGCCTTTACGGACGCCTATCCCATCGACAAGAGCCACACGGACATGGACGCTGATCCCGAGCAAGTACCCATGCCGGCGCAGATCAAGCTGCCCAAGCTCATACCGGATCCCCTGCACATCGAGTCCCGGGCCACCGAACGCTGGCAGCAGCTAGGCAGTACGGTGTCGGCCTTGTTCCGCGCCCGCCGCTACATCGACAGCCAGGAAACGCCGACAGCTCAGACCAGGAGGCTGCGTGAGCAGCGTGAACTCCTGGAGGCTTTCACCCGGCCCTTTCTGTACGAGGCCTCCAAGCGGGAATAGAGGAAGTCGTCATCTAAATCTCCCCCAAAAACCAATCAAAATTGGCCACTCAATGGCCTCATGTTGTGAACAAATTCCAAATCCAAATCCCAATCAAAATCAAATTTAAATTCATTGGATCTCGCATCTTACACCTTTGTTGCAACATCACTGGGCAATGGGGGGCAGTAGCAATAATAGCTTTAATAGTAATAGTAGTGGAATAGGTAGAAGCATAGCATAGTAGTAGTAGGAGTAGTAGGAGTAGCAGGAGTGGAGATTAGTAGCAGCGGCATCGATCTGGAGGACACTCGGATTTGTAGTTGAGGCACTGGTCCATGCAGTATGTATCGGCTCCTTCCTGTCCGGCCAGCTCTCCAATGGCCACACACTCTTGGCTAAAAGTTGAACTCAGTTTAGGACGGGATATTATATATTTAACGGATCAATACTCACGGACACTGACAGGCTTCCTCGGGACAGTTGGGAGGATAACGCAGGCAGTTGATCTCACACCAGTTGTCGATGCCCGGGAGGGTTCTGAAGGCTGGAGCTGCAATACACTTCTGATCTCTGAAAGAAGACAAGGGGTTGGGGTTTAATAATAATTGAAACTATCAAATAAGGTGAGGAGTGATGCTGGACCATAGCCACCAGAGCAGGAACTGTCAGGTTGTTGATCCGACTTTTAAAATTTCGGGCTTAAAGTTCGGAGCCTTGAGAGCCGGAGAGAGCGAAACTGGAAACAAAAGGCCATAAGGGAGCCGGAAAAGGTGGAGCAGGAGGCGCAGGTAGCAATGGTCGAGACCTACAACTACGTGGGAGAGTCTGCAGGCGACGAGGCGCGTCGTTTGGCCGCTCATCGCCGCTATCTGGTGGGCCTGAGGATTAGCTATGGCAATGCCATCTCCGCCTGCAACAGGCGCCTCCAGCTCAAGCTGGAGCCTCCCCACAGTGCGGCCTCATTCGGCCGCAGAGTCCACCAGGAGCTGGACGGGAACGGAGCCAAGCCACGTGGCAGGGTGACTCCTTTTGCCGGCCGTGAGGAGGACACCACTCCTTTGTTCCGAGCAGGCAACACCAGCAATGCCTATAGCTGGCAGTTGGGTAGCTCCACTGGCGTTCGCCCCTCATCCTTGGCCACGTTCATAGCGCCAGACGGGCGGCGGAAGATCGTCAGGAAGAGGACGATACAATCGATCCCGTTCGTCAACCCGCGGTTGGCCTCCCACTCGAACCTCCAGCAGTATGAGAAGCTCCAGAAACGCGCCCTGGCTCTGGCCCAGGCCCAGGCCAAAAAAAGCGACTCTCGCCCATATTAGAATTTTTACTTTTAAATCCGAAACTATGTTCCAAAGTTCAATCGTGGTTATGGGAAGGAAATAAAATTGGGAGTCTTAATGGAGAGGCGTTATAAAAAAATCCGTTTATTTGTTTAGCTTTGAAAGGGTCTTGGTCTTGTTGGGATTCCGGAAGATCTATCTATGTAATCTACTCCCAAGGAACCTAAGCTTCTGCTGTCAAATATTTCATAAATTCCAAGAAGCCCCTAGGAAGCATCAAAGAAGCCTTTTCAACATCAAGAATCTGGTGTGTGTGGGCTTTTGTTGTCAGTCTGAGTTTGTTCCGGCATGGACGTCATCTGAGCTCCGGTCGATATATATATATATATAAATATATATGTTGTTTATTTCATCAGACGGCTGAATAAGTTACTCAAGGCACTCGACCAGCATTCCACTAACATCTCGACAATCCGGGCCACTTACAGCATTCGCAGTATCCGTCGGAAAACGTGACCAACCGTTAGTAACCGTGAATAACCGTGAAGGTTAATAGCAATCCCACCACAATCATCACTGTTGCCGGATAAACTTTCAGCTAACTTTCCAGCAATCGGTGACACCTAAAAGTCAGCCTTTCAAAATTGAAAACTAAAGAAATACAAATTCCCTGCTGATGTTGCAGAAATGAATCGCAATCGTCTCAACCAGATGAGGCACTTGGACCGTGCCCATGAGGGTCTCCAACAGGTTATCCAGATGAGTACCGGCCAAGGAGGTGGTGGTGGAGCAGGAGCTCAGAGCCAGGACCAGGGAAAAAACCAAAATATTGCCACAACACAAGCTCAACAGTTGGCGTTGCGCCGCAAGACCATGTACACAAGGACAGAGCTTCTGGCTCGTGGACTGCCCACCAGTAAGTAGTCCGGGGGAGGGATTCCAAGAGACCTATAGAATGTAGTCTAGAAATGTATCGGGTATCTGTAGTCATTTTTGGGTTAACTGGGAACAGTGAAACCTTTACCAGGGAAACCTTTAAAAAGAAACTCCTTTTCAGCTCAAACAGTTCGCCGTTCGGCTCGTAATCGCCCTGCAACTGGCCAGGATTGGATACCACCACTCAGCCCACTGTCTCCCAAGACACGTTATCCCCCGAGCAAGACCCCGGTGGTATCGGCATTGGCAGCACCACCGGCACCCATGACAAATCAGAACCAGAACTCCACCAACATAGCTTCGCCGCGCAAGCTCCGGGGCAGTCTCTTGCCCAGATTGTCCAAGCGCCAGCCTGCCAAGGCCACGGAACGGGCTCCGATGCCGAGTAGCATTCCACAGCGATTGAGGACTGTAGAGCCTGAGCCCGCCAAGCAGCAGCTCCACAAGACTCACCTTAACCCCAGCCACGTCAACGGCCACAAGCATTTTATGAATACCCCACACGGCAGCGGCAGTAGTAGTCCGGTGCGCCGTCCGGCGGATGGCCGTGAACGGGCTGGGGGTCGTGGGGCTAGCAACTGCTCCACCGACCGCCGGAAGATCAAGCTGGCCAAGGCTATCCGGTTGCCGGACGACCAAAACAAGAGCTTCATCTACCTGTGCAAGCCGGAAAAGGGGAAGGTCAAGGAGCTGCTGACGCCGAGGAAGCTGCGGACTAGCTGCGATCACTTGACGCTGATGGGTCGCGGGGACTTGGATCTTGAAGTGGAGGATAAACCGGATGGTAAGTCTGGGAAAGAGAAGAGAGTTCCATCTTGAGGTAAAAATGTCTCCTTGCAGGCAAATTTCGTCCCACAATTCTGGAGCAGGCTTTGCGCGTCAAGGCTGGAGGCGTGGACAGCGCCAATCCTGGCCACTTTGACATGGCCCCATTGATGGAAATGGACCAGTACTCCTCCAGTTCGGCATCCAGCCAAATGGACAGCCCCACAATGGAGGCTCTGCACCTGCGGCAGCTGGAAATGGAGCTGGAGGAAAAGGTGGTGGCGGCCAACAGTCACGAGCGTCTGCGCCGCCAGCTGAGGGAGGTGCGCAATCGCCAGTGCCAGTTGCGTCAGCTGGAGCTGAGCCAGAGCCCCAAGGGTCGTCGCACGGATGCCGATATGGTCAGCGAGAATCTGCCGGCCCTGCACCATGAGATTCGCTTGCTCCAGCAGCTGGGCGAAAAGCTGGAGGCCACCTTGAGGGTCACGGCCACATCACAGAGAAAAGCCGGCGGTGGTGTGATGGGAGGAACTGAGGCAGAACTCCCGGTAGTGCCGGGGGATGTCTTGGCCAATCTGGGGGGTGAGCCCGATGGAGACAAGCAGTCCTCGAGCGTTTTCTACACGCCTCGCACCGGTCCCATCCAGTTCGAAGACCTGCCCATCACCCAGCTGGGCTTCCGGAGGCTGGAGCACCGCTCAGTGGTTTGCCAGAGGGCCCGCATCCTGGCCAACTCTCACAACTTTGGCCTGGTCCAAGAGTACCGCATCGAGACCAAGACCCTCAACGAACTGAAGACCGCTGACGACTCACAGTGCTTCTACTTGCCCTCGCTCCGGGATGGCCATCATCCGATGGTCAAGCCCGTGTCATCGGCAGCCTCCATGGAAGGTGGTACCGGTGGGGCTTTGCAGTGTACAAATTTGCGGAAGCTGCGCGAGAATCCCAACGTGCTGCTCCAGCAGCTAAGACCTCTGGCCCAGGGACAGGCCCAGAAGCCGCCGCCCACCTTCAATCTTCTCGACCAGGATCAGATGTTCTTCAACAGCCTGGCCTACATGGATCCCAAGAAGGAGGTGTTGCGGGGCAATAGCAGCTCCCAGAAACTGGAACGAGAGGCGGGTGGTGGTGGCGCCAATTACGGAGGCGGAGCCATCGCCTATTCGCGTCTCTCGGCGGTTACGGGAGTTTCTAACACAGGAAACGGAGGTGGAGGCGGAGGCGGATTCCTTGCGGAGGCCAATGACCAGCTAAGGACCAAGAGCAGCACCACGCAAACGGATCAGGACGCCAAAGCGGAACCTGAAGCAGAGACAGCAGCTGGAGGGGCCACGGAAACGGAAGTGGAATTGAAGAAAAACGGAACCGGAAACGGGAACGGGAACGGAACACTAAATACAACCAAGAAGACACTGAAGCGTGTGAAACGCGTGAAGAAAACCAAACAGGATCCAATGAAGACCATAAGCCGCTTCCAAAAAGAAACTCAACCGGAGCCCAGTAACAACAACAACAATAACAACAACAATGATAGTAATACGAGTCTGAAGAGAAAGAATTCCGGATCGGCGGAGAAGTCGACGGCGAGGCAGGTGGCACCGGAGTCGCCCATCGCAACCGGTCGCAAGGTGGAGCCCAAGGTGCGGATGCAGTTGCTTAAGACCGTTCTGGTGGGCATGGTCCAGGTGACAGTCTTCCTCATCCTGATCATGGCCTTCACCTATCCGGATGTGACATGCTAACACCGCCATTTCTCCCCCGAAATAACCACAATAACCACATAGTTACCCGAAAACCAAAATTGTTCAACTTGTGCCAAAGCCCAACTCGATAAAGAGCTGCAAGAAAAAAAAATTGGAAAGCAAGAAAAGTTTTGGAAGGATTACCAGCCTTGGAACCGAAACCAAAACAAAAAATATTAAGCTAGCCCGCCCCGATTTGAGGCTCTCGATCCGTATCCGAATCGGTTATCGGTTATCGGATATCGGTTATCGGTTATATCAAGTTCTTAACCTTAGATTTCTGAATTTCTCGTTTACTTAATTTCAATGGCTCACTGACAGGAGAATTAGACAGAAGCAAAATAGAAAGAGACAAACGGAGAGTGCTAGAAAGAGACGAATACGAAGACTAAGACTGAAGACTGAAGACTGAAGACTGAAGACTGAAGACTAAGACTGAAGAAATGGGATGCCAAGTCGATCAAAGTTAATAAAATTTCATGTGCAATGTGATTTTTGAGCTTTTTGTTTTCTTTCGATTTCCAACACCAAGCGCCAGACTGAAAAGCAATATTTTCGAATTGGTAAGTTTATTTAAGCCTTTATTTTATATACAGCAGTGTGTGTGTGTGTGTGTGTGTGCGTGTTTGTTTCCAAAAAACCAAAAAGCAAAAACTTAAGCTAAGGTTTTACCCGATGTTTTTTAAATAATATCCTATTAGAGGGGCTTCCAGCCTGGGATCCAATGGAATGAGTGTGTGAATATTTATATTGTGCAACCTGAAAAACGATTTCAAAACTTTTCGAACGTGTATCGGGTAAGCGGTTAAGCGGTTAGGCGGGTAAGCGGGTAAGCGGGTAAGCGGTTAAACCTTGCCTCGTCGGCGCGCATGCCGCGTGGCATTGCTAGAAACCAAAGCAAGAGTTAAAAAAAGCAATCATTTTCAAAATTCAAAGTAAACCGATAAAGCAGAAGGTAAAGGTTTTCAAAATGGTGGAAAACAGGATTAGAAAACAGGATAAAGTCGCAGAATGGCAATGAAAGACAAAGTACAAGTTTTCGGAGAAATAAAAGACCTTTAAAGACTTAAAAAGATGTGGAACTTTTTCAAAACTTACCGCACAATAAGTGGAAATACATTGTTATCCGCTGGCGCCCTATAGTCCCGATAATAGAGCAGATATGGCGACTTCTGGTTAACAAAGATCGGCGGAACACCTCCTCCTGTATTGGATATAATGGCTATATCCGCGCAGTTGCGGAAAGTTTCTGGAGAGGGGAAGGAATATTATATAAAAAAGTGGATAAAAAAGGAAAAATAAATGGGCAGAGATGTGTCCTTGACTGCTTGGGACGCTTTTGGAGAAAATTAGAATACCCTCTAAAGGGGGAACTCATGGGTTTTAATATTTTTCCCTTTTTTAAAGCTTTCATAGCAAATATCTTGGCCATTTCTTGACCGATTTTAAAAAGGAATACCATTTCTTAATCAGGATTTCAATTCTTCTTAATCTGCATTCAAATATTTTAAAAGTTGAACAAAAAAATTTTGATCACTTTTTTGCCAAAAATGATGATGTTACCCCTTTCAAAATTTTCAAAAAAATCATAAATTTTTTTTGTTTATTTTTTAAAATCTTTTAATGCAGATTGACGGGGAATAGTGTGCTGATTCCAACAAGGTAACCCCTTCCGAAATCGGTTGCGAAATGGTCAAAATATTTAGAAAAAAGGAAGAAAAAATCGAGATAATTACACTGAGAAAATTTTGAAAAAAGTTCCGATTAGAAGATATTTTGATAAAGATCAAAGGAGGTTTATGTTTTGATTCGTTAATGGTATTCCGTTTCCCATTCGGTTAAGAAATAGCCAAGATATTAACTATCGAAGCTTAAAAAAACAAGGACTCTGGTCCTTCAAGGATTGATCCAGTTTTCTAGGACTCGGCAAGGGATACTTACCAGCCTTGCCGCATCCCACCGCCTCGGTGCCGTTGGCGCAGGTGCCCCACATGTTCGCCGTGTAGTAGGTCCACTGGAGGACGCACTGGGTGCAGGTGACGTAGGGAGGCAGGCGGACGCGGTAACGGAAGATCTCCTTCTTCTTGGCGTCGCGGGGGATGAGGTAGCGGTGCTCCCGACTGCCGGAGATGCGGAGCGGATACCGGTCGAAGCACTCCTGGGTGGCTTCCTGGCGGGGATTGTTGTTCGGGCAGAGGAAGATCTCGAAGCGGCCGTAGTGGTTGGCGGTGAGCTCGACCTCCACGTCGATCTCCTGGCCGGCGGCGTAGTACCTGGAGATGATGCCCTTGGCGTATTCCCCGCCAGCCTCATGGGGCCTGGGCGACTTGACGTGGTAGGCATCGCCGCAGATGCCGCATCTGCCGCTGTTCTTCTCCCACTGGATGGCGTAGCCGCCGCAGAAGAGTTCGTTGTCGTTGTAGTTGACAGGATTGGGGTAACCGAAGCGCCACATGGCGTTCCTCGCCGGCGGATCCATCAGGCGGCCATGTCCTCGCACTTCACTAGCCAAGAAGGCCATCACGAGTCCCAACTGTTTGGATTTTATAAACCGGCGCGATGAGCAAGCGGGATTCTAGGCTTTCTAGGATTCTAGGGATACTTACCAGCACCATCCTGGTCACGGTCCTGGGCATCCACATCGCAATGGTGAGTCCCCAGATGGCTGCCTAGAAAGCAATCGGACACGAGACATAATTTATGGTGCAAATGGATGCCTGTGGCATTCGGTTGATGCGTCTTGGCCCGTCGTTTGGGCCAAAACAAGTTTTCGGCTTACAAGACAGTGGAACTAATTCTATGGCAAAGTTACTTGAAAACTTGTAATATTTCCTGTAGATTTCTTACTTATTTTAGTTATTTTCTATATATAAATTTTGTGTATATATAGTATATATATTATTTTATCTGTTTTTTATACTTTAATTAAAAGTCTTGAACCAATGTCCAGGGGACAGTTTCGGCATTAACCGCAGATTGCAAGGACGTCCACCTGATCTGCTTTTCGACTTTATGGCCAAGAGCCCTTTATAAATAAATTCAGGCCCACACACACACACACACACACACACACACCCATACTATTTAAAATTTCTACTTTATTTTCCTTTTTTTTGAAATCGTTCCTTTTTGTAGATTATCTTTTATGTTAAACATGTTTGTTGGCCTGTCAAGGCGTTAAGAGTAAAAAAAACTGTAATTTTTATGCCTTTTTTTTTAGTTTTCAATTTCGAGCATTACTTTTAATGGCATCATCTAGTTTGCAGGGACAGGGACAGGGGGGGTTTGGGCCAACAATACGGAACGGAAAACGGGTTTACGGCGGGCAATTGAACCCGGACCGGCCCCCAACAAAATAACAAAATAAAAAGCAAAAAATAAAAAGATTTCTGGGCTAAAAATATATATGCAGATGCTGGAAGTTCGATTCTCATTAAAAAACTGAGTATACACTGCAAGAAAATAAGGATTACAGAGGAAATATAATAAATAGGTCATTGCCTAAGAGGGTTCTATTTTGAAGTCCAAAAATATGTCTAAACTATCTATTTATTTTATTATCTACCAAAGTCAAGTATACTCGATATTATTTCTCTTCTTTTTCAGTGTATTTTAATATATTTGCATTTTCTAGTCTCCACAAAATTGATTCATTCAAAAATGCAGAAGAGAAGAGAACTCCAGAGAAACTCAAGAAACAATAAATTCCGAAAATATTTTAGTAAATATTTACATTTTTGTTAGCCTTTTGGCCATTGACTTTTTTGTGTATTTTGTTTTGGCCATAAAATCGTATTTTTATCATTTTGTCGGAGGGCATAAGGAAACGAGAGTAATTGAAATTTTATTTATCATAAATCGATGACAGTTTTGCTTGTAAATTTTGGCCATAAAAATTGCGAGGCACTTGCTTGGTTGCAGACGATCGATTGAACCCGCTTGATTGATGATTAATTAGAGGGTTTAGAGGCTGCCTCAAGGACTCGAGGCTTGATTTTTAATTGGGCTGCAAAAATCAATAAGCTGCCAGGTGGAAAATGAACTACTCGGGCGTTAAATGAGCATGTGGAATGCCACACACCGGCCCGACCAGGATGGCTAAGGCCCAACGTCCTTCAACAGCCAAAAAAACGGCGGCGTTTATCATAATTGTCTGGCCAAAAGGCCGCTGGCCCAAATTGAAAATCGTGGCAGAAATTAAGTTGTAAATTAACCAAATTGCCCCAAAAGAGGAGCCCACCAAAGGTGTTTTATTTACATTTCGTGGATTGCGTAATTTCAACCTTAAAAAAGTTCGTGATTCGCAATTATGCAATGTTTCGAGGGGCGTGACAGCTCTTGGCCAATAAAGTTGTCAGTCTTGGCCAAAGTGTCCAAAAAAAGGGACTTTAAGTTCATGACAAAAACCTTAAAATCCAGTATGACATTTTTTAATTATTCTTCCGCTTGCCAAAAAAATCATCTTCAAGGTGACTAATTTTTATAGATTTTTTTTTGATGATATTAATCATTATCTTGAATACTTTTTCAACAAGTCACGATACTGTAAGCGGCATAACAAATTGATCAAAATCCGTACACCCCGTACACTCCCCGCAATTTCTAAAGACCCGATCTACGATCCATCTGGATCCAGAAATTTTATTCAAACTGATTTGCAAATGGGAACTGTTGAATGTAAATCGTCTTAGATTTGGTTCTGCGTCTTAATTGCTTTCCGAAAGCTCACTAATTGGTTGGGGGAGCGGTTGGAAATTTTTGGATTCAGAACAAAGAAATAAATCTAAGAAAATGAGAAACAAATTTGTTTACAGCGCATTTCTTGTTCTGGCTAATGGCTAAAGCGTTGTATTTTAAATCATTTTCTAATAAATTAAACATAAATTAAACCCAAGAAGTAGTTGTAAGTCGAAACGGAGAGGGACTCGTCCCTCTCTGGACAAGTTCATTGCTAGATCAAGGTGGCTTACGAGTTGGCCAAAACTCTTAACGGATTTCAATCACGTAGCCAAAAAAAAAAAACAGCAAAACAGCACAAAATCGAACACCAAACATGCGTGAATTTTATAATCAGGAGAAGGCTCCACCGATTGATTGCTGATTTCTGTCCGATCGATCGGAATCAATGCTATATGTAGGCTATATACCCACCTCGCCATATACTCGCCTTCAAGGCAAGACAACAAAAATGTGTCATTGTGTCAATTGTAGTCCCAAAAAAATGCAAAACACAAACCGCAAATGAATCAAACGATACACAAATGGCCCAATTAATTAAATGGCTTAGAATATCCAGTTTTTGAGGCATTGCAGCGTTATTTCCGTTTTGAAATTTCTTTTGTCTTTGTGGCCGTGGCCGAGGCCGAGACGGGAATTTATGGCCGCGTAATTGACAGGCGTGAGAAAAAGTCTGGCAACTGAAATCCTGTCCTGACATTTGGCATTTCCAGAGGTGTTAATCGAAAGCTGTTTAACGGCCAAGACGAAGGTCGGCTTCAAGCCAAGTTGGTCCAAAAGAAGGGATCAGTTAAGCCAAAAATGCACTGCAACAAAATCGGTTGGGAAAGCCCCAGAAAGTATGCCATACTTTTGGCAGGACGAGTATTTCCTCCTAATCCTGTTCGTAACACCTTCCCCAATGGGGAACCCCAACCTCTTGAATTTTGGTAGAAAGTTGTAATGAAAATGAAATTGAAATCGTCTTGCGCAACAATTAAGCTTTTGCTTTCTTTCTTCGCTTTTTTTTTGGCCCAAAAAAGGCAGAACCCATCAATGGCATAAGGCCCGTCAAATTATGGGGCTTGTCTATATATATTGTCAATAAATAATGTGAAAAGTAGTCACTCGGATCTTGACTTTGAGTCACGGCTAACGAATTTTCGGTTGAAGTCTTTTGTTTTTTGCGTCGCTCTTCTGTTTAATCAGTTAGTCAGCGACGCAAGGTGGCTAATTGAAATGCACAAATGCTGTGGCATGGGGCACTAAAACCCCTTGCCACCCCCTGACATAGCGGGTTCTATTAACTGCACATTGGACACTCTTTGGTCCCCAGCCCGCTCCAGGGCCGCCGTGCCGCTCCAGAGCTGCTGCCCCTCGTTAGTATGCGGATCGAGTATCTTTCAACATTTCAGTTCAAAAGTGGGCAAGATTCGGGGTTAATTCGGTTATTTAAACGACTGTTGGGGAGTTGGTTGGGGGCGGGAAAGGGGCAGAGGCAGTGGCAGAGGCCTTTGGATTCCTTGGCAGGTGCAATAAAAAAAAAATAAAAGAAAAAAATACAAATTTCACTGGAAAGTGTCGCTGAACTGTCGATTTTATGAAATCTTTTTTGTTTACTTTTTTTCAGGTGGTTAATATTTTATTTTCTTTTGTATTTCAAGGTTTCGGGGATTTATAATAAAAAAAAGCCATCATATGATATTAAAAAAGAACAAACTAAGCCAAGAAGGAGGCAGTCCTTAAAGAATCCGTAGACTTTCCCTTTTTTTAATATTATTTAAAAAAAGGTTACTCGAAATCACTTAAAAAATAGTTTCCACTTGACTCCTTTTTTTGTAGCTTTAACTTGAACTTGATTTAATTACCTGTGTAAATATTTTACCTGGATATTTTTTGAAATTGCACTCCACTTAAGCGACACAAGATTGTTGGCACTCGAAAAAATGTAAAAACTTTTTACAAGAAACACACAAAACACGCCAACAGCAACTTTCGAACTTGAGAAACAAAACAAAATACGCAAAAAAACAAGGTATTGAAATTTTAATTGAAAAAATTTCAAAAATGTTTTCAAAAGTCGCGGCGATTAAGTTCGAAGTATTTCAGAAATTTTAATGTCCGTCGAAAACGCAAAAAAAAATTAAGGAAAGGAAATTATTTTTCCAGCAAGCCGGCTTGCTAAAGAGGCGGAGGGCGTGGCGGGATACAGGGATGCACGACTGCGTCTGTGTGTGTGAGAGTGTCGTGTGCGTGTGTGTGTGGCTTGGTGTGTGTGTGTGTGTGGCTTGGGGCGCGTGCTTTGCGTTTGCGCAGCGGCAACGTTCTGAGTTCGAGTCCCGCCTGACGCTCGAATTTCAACGCTCGCACTTTTCAGTGGCAGCAGCAGCGGCAGCAGAAGCAGCAACTGCGACAGAAGCAGAAGCCGCAGCAGCAGCAGCAGAGACATCAACTACAAAAACAAAAGCAAACACGCAAGACATACGCTTCCGAGTCCCATCTTTGTTTTTGTTTTTATTTATTTTCATAATGTTGTTGCTTTTGTTTTTGTTTGGCTCCACATGCGTCGCTGCGGCTGCGCAGTTGCTGCCTCTGCCTGTGCTGCTGCGTCGCTGCTACGCATGCGCCCTGCGTTGGCGTTGCTTTCAGGCCACTGAAAGAAAAAACTGGCCTAAAAGTGTATCACAAAATACTTAATTTCCTTATAAACTAAATCTTTAATAATCTTTATTTTTAATAAATAATTTTGTTTATAATGAATAATATTTATTAAATAAGTCTCTTAAAGATTTCTATTTATTTCTTTGTCTTTTGTGGATTGCGAACTTGTTTTTTATAGAACTTCTTTCTTGCTGTTGCTTTTCTAGTTGCAACACATGCAACACTTGCAACATGCAACTTCTGTTGCTTTTGAAAAGAAGCCTCAAAGGCGCTTCCGCATTTTTTAGCTTGGTTTTTTATAGAGCTGTTAACCCTTTGAGAACTCTTGAAACTTTTTAAATACTTTAAATGTTTTTTTAAAGATATAATTAAACTGTTTTTAAATAAAATTAGTGCTAGACTTTGGTACTTTAAATAATTGGCTGTTTTTTTCTTCAGATTTTTCAAGATTCCCCGCGGCTCAGCTATTTCCGTAAGCCAGCTCAGCCCCAGAGCCACCAAAAAATCCAAGACAGAGGCGTTTTCTAGGGGGATTTCCAAAGTAAAACCTCCTAAAAACCGTCCATCAAAAAGTAAAGATCTATTGAAAGTCGATTACTTCTCAAGATCCAACCTTTAACCCTCCAAAGAACCCCTTCATCACCACCCATGGACTGCGGCTCATTTATGTCACCATCTGTCTGGCTAGATTTTGATTTATGTCGTCCACTTTGAGTGCTGAATATGAAATCAATAGATCGATTTCGGGCTCTTTTCGTTTGCAAATTGAAATCGTGACTTGAAGCTTTAGATAAGGCCTGGCCCAAATGTAATTGGTAGAACAAGACACCGAAAAATAGAAAAAAAACACACCGAAAATAAATAGGAATAGAAATATAGGTTCAATGAACCATTCCTATTTTTGTCATAAATCTTGAAAAAATTCTAGTTTTTAGTTTCAAATTAGGCGCCTTGACTTTTGTATAACAGTTGAGGGAAATTTTCTGTGTTTTTTAAGAACAGCTGATTAAGAGTGTCCTTCCAAGGCGCAGGACTAGTCGGAAGCTGAGAGAAAGCCGGAAGGATGGAGAGAAAGAGAGAGTAACTTTCTCTCCGTTTCTTTGAGAAAATATCCCCCAGGAGGGAACTTTCTCTCCGCTCTCGGCGTAATTCAAGAGGCACGTTTACGGCTCTTGGCTGTGATTCCGGTTTTGTCCTTCTCTCCGGCAGGACAACTCCCCCTTCCCTTCATTATCCTGCAGCACCTCCCCACCCCTGTTCCCTCCTCCCCGTCTTCCCTGGCTTTTCGTTACGCTTCGTTCGATGAATGATTAGGTAAACAAAAACGTGATCCTTGGCCGAAAAAAATAATTCGAGTTTCAACTTTTCGCCATTTGCTAAATTATTACTCAAAAAACTGTTACTTTTTATTTGAATATTCTCGGAATTCATAATTATGTGCCGTTGCCGTTGCCGTTGCCGTTGCCGTTGCCGCTGCTTGTTTTTGTTGCCTTAACATTAGCATACTTAGCCAGGCCCAAGCACATTACACATACGCATCGTTGGCTCTGCACTTTCACCGCTGCCCTAAAAAATTGCCACAAGCTGCTGGGGGGGAGGAGGAGGATAGAGGGCTGTTGGTGGATTTTGGCCTTAAGGGATGAGTTTTAGCCAGGGTTGCCTCCATTCACTGGCAATTTACATGCTTTATTCGAGTAATTTAATTGCAAATGTCCCATTAGTGGCAAAGTGAAGAGCCAGAAGCGGGGGGAAAGAGTCCTTGAAAATAGTGGTGACGGAGCGGGGATGTGTGGGTGGCAGGATTGTGGGTGGCGTGGCGTGGCTGAGCTTAGCTGTCCAATTTTAATATCCCCAACAAGTACAGTAGAGCCTGAAAAGGCCGAGAAATTCATTAGGCTTATTACCTTTTTAAAGTCTTGTATGAAAATTGTATGAAGAAGCTAGGATAAAATCTGGAATAAACATTTAAAATCTTAATTAAAGGACCCCCCTTGGCCTCCTTTTTAGTCAATTCCTGCTTTGTGGCGTCCACGTCCACCACTGAAGACGTCTTCTAAAAGTGCGGGCTAAAAAATGGCTTAGAGAGGTGTTGGAGATGCGGAACATGCGAGGTGCATGCACTAGGACCCCCCCTTGGCCCCTCTTGGCTTTTTGTTATTCGTTGTTGTTGTTGTTGTTGTTGGTGTGACATTTCTTGGTTTTTGTAAGTGTCATTAACATAGCCAAGCAACCGCAAAAAAGCACAAAATGCATCTCTCTAGAAATAGAAGCAGAAGCAGAAGCTGCAGCAGCAGCAGTTGCAAAAAAATAAGAAAAATATATGAAACGAGGGAAATAAATAGAAAAATAACAAACGTTAGAAATACAGAGACATATGCAGACTCTACACAGGGAGAAATACTTCAATTTAAAAGAATTTATACTTAAAATTGATAAACTATTTTAGGAAATACCAAATATATTCTCTTTGAATATATGAAAGATGAACTGTATTTTTTCTCTGTGTAGCTTTGAGGCCAAAACTAAACAACAACACAGCAAGTGCACAAAAAAAAGACAAAGAGCGCAAAAATAGGAAAAACAATAATAAATAAAAGTGTCACATGAAATAAAGGAAAAGCAGATAGAACTTTGACCTCCTGGATAGACCCCTTCAAACGTCAAAAGCAGGCAAAATGTGGCCTAAATAGGCCACAAACCAAGACAATCTAGATACAAGATTACAAGAGTTGGAATATATTGTATTTTGAGGAATTCCTAAATCTTGGGGTTCAATGCTCTCTCCCCCCTCGAAAACTGAACTCACCTACGCCCATAAAAAACGTTGCAGGGTGCCAAAAAAAACTGAGAAACCCTTACTAAACCAGATCAATAAAATCAAAAATCGTTTAGATTTTAGTGTGCAAATTTCTATGATGTATCGAAAGTTGTTCTCGGTTTGGCGTTGATTGGTTTTGATCGCGGATCGTTAAGGGCAATATTCATAGTCCGGGCCTCTTTTATGATTCCCAAAACTGTCATAATTTTTGTTATCGATCTACATAACTAACAAACACCAAATGTTATTTCGAGTCTATAAAAAATATAAATAAAAAACTATGAATAATTAAGTTTCGGGTTGAGGAAAGCAGCCCATCGGAAAGCAGGGAATTCACTCTGATTTCTGGCTAATTATATAATGAGGTTGAACTCTTTTGTCTGAATGAAAATTGGCTAATT
The DNA here is from genome assembly GCA_035047325.1 of Drosophila vallismaia. Classification (NCBI taxonomy): domain Eukaryota; kingdom Metazoa; phylum Arthropoda; class Insecta; order Diptera; family Drosophilidae; genus Drosophila; species Drosophila vallismaia. Next base: position 2,742,000 of record JAWNPU010000025.1, on the reverse strand, counting down.
GACGTTTTCAGTTTGCCATCAGTCGGCTTTGTTTCCTGTCATTGTTTTTGGTGTTGTGTGGCATCCATGACCGATAATTGTCCAGGTGTCAAATTTTAAGCTAATCGATTAATCGTCAAAAGCGTCCCTGTCCATGGTCCGCGTGTCCGCGTGTCAGCGTGTTCGCTTGTTCGCCTGTCCCTTGTCCGTTCTGCCAATCGGTCATCTATTGACCATTTTGACCAAAATATCCCCACCCCATGTCATCAACAAATTTAGAGCTTTATACCGAGAGCCCCCACGTTGTTTTTTTGTTTCCCAGTAAGCTGGCTTTTGAAATGCGTACTTTTTTGCGGTTCTAATATTGTTTTCAACATTTGTTTACTTTTGGTTGGATTGGCTTTTGATTAGCCTGTCAAAGGTGGTGTGAAGCGGGAGGGGGGAAAGGTGAAGAGGTCAGGACAAGTGCATTCAACTTTGGGCGCATTTTTGTGTTGTTTTGCCGTTTTACTCGATTGCCAGCGTAATTGTCGGTTTCGATTTCAATCAAACTATTGTCAATGAACGAGTTTGAATTTGAATTAGCCAGGAATGCGGATTAATGGAATTCAAATTCAAAAAAAGGCTATGAATATTCTATTTCTCTGGCCGATGAGCTTGTTTATTTTGGCTTAAAATGATTTATTTCGATTGTGATCCCTTAAGCACCTCGGGCCGCAATTAATTGCTAATAAAATCATTAAAAACCAATGACTGCATTAATTAAATAATAAGCAAAGGTATCGGCGAGCCAATCGATGCACCGAAGGATCCCAATCCCATCCACCGCCGGCAATTAAAGTGAGCCAAGTGAATGAACCTGGCCGAGAGCCTGGCCAGTCGTTTTGGCCAACATCGTGTGCGAGTGTCGCCTCTCGGGCCATTAATAAACGTGTGTCAGCTTTGGGTCATTGTTATTCTAATAAACAATAATCGTCGCCTGTTGTTTCAGCTACTGATGCTGGCCAAAAACTCAGGGGGAGAGGCGTGGTAAGGATGCCCCCCACGGCCACGCCTACTGGCACTTGTTCACACCATTCACTTGACGGCAGACAACAAACAACAACAATGCGAGGAACAACAAATTCTTGCAAATAAACAAATGCTTTAATAATTTAAAATTAAAGAGAAATTAATGGTGCGGGGTTTTTTTTTTGTTTTGGTTTCTGTATATTTTTAATAATCATTTTTTAGAATGATATCCAAGTTTACACTTTATGATGATGGTGTTTCATTTATAACAAGTGACAAGGACAAGGACAAGGAAATCTTATTAAAATTAAGGGTTTTTCTAAATTTAAAAAATCTTTTATATATTTTACTTACATATTTTGGCCAGCGCCCTCTATTTTAATATCGATTAAGCTTTGCTGGCTTTTAAAAAAGCTTAAACCAAAAGCTGCTATAAATTCGAGGCCAACCTTCTGTTGGTTATTTCTGGCTTGGCCAGAGGGCGATCCAAGGCTCTTATTTAGTTAAAAACTTGTTAACAAATATATTATGTATATTAAATTTATTAATATATATTAAAAAATATTAAAATGTAGCAGCCTTAGAGTATACAAGTTATAGAAAGAACTACAGAAAGATTGCTTTTTAGTCTATTAACTTCCTTTTTTATTTTTTTAGTTAGCTTTTAAAATATATAATATTAATGTATAAAATCTTTACAAACCATTGTATATTTTAGGATTTTATATTTAAAACTTTATAATAGTAACGCTTATTATTTGTAACTCTTATTTTTCGTTGTGTTTTTTAAGCCTCATTTGTTGTTGAACTTGTTATTCCTCTTTTTTCGACTCAATTATTTACCATAAACTTAAATTACCATAAATTGTCAAAGATATATTCCTCTCGCTCGCTATATCTTTCTGTTTTTGTTGTTCTTGTCGCTGACTAATATAGATTTAATAAGAATTATATTAAAATATATTCAAATGGCTCTCAAATATCCCGAAGAATCGACAATATTGGAAGTGGCCAAGAGTAAAGGAATAAAAGCAACAACAGACTTGATTGCTTTTTATTGAAACCGAAATGGTGGGCGTTGCGAGGGGCGTGGTAGTGGACTCACCTGCAGGCTTTCAACGGCACGCACACACGCATAAATGTCGCCACTTTCCACCTGAGAGTGTGTGTGTTTCGGGTTTTATGCCACTGCATTACGGTGCATCGGAGGAGGGGCAGGGACGGGCTTAGAGGAGGCGTGGCTGCCACATGCCTAATGGCCCAACCTTTTTAGTGTAACGTCTCTGGAGCTTCAATTCAATCAAAAGTGAATATATTCATAAAAAAATTCACATTTTTAAAGCTAGATTTTAGAGTTTGTTCTAAAATTCATACTTTTATCAATTATATTTAATAAAATTTAATAAAATCTCATAGGGTATTTGAGATTTTACCAATTCCTGGCATATTTTTCTAATTACAGGACATGGAATTTTGGCACCTGCCTCCAGACAGATATCTGACTTCTAGGCCGTCCGTGGCACAATTGCTTGCCACATGATGCAGCCTTTGTCCTCACGGACTTTGCCTCGCACACGTCTCTGTTTGGAAAATTTCATTAGGCCATAAAGAGGATAATTGCGAATTTTCAAGTGCAGACACTCCTCATTCGCCCATCCTCCCATCCTCCCACCCCCAACGCTATTCTTTGGCCATTTTCTCACCAGGACTCTTTAAGGCCGCATCACCTCGGCCAATTACTTCATTTTGATTGCCCATTTAAGTTTGCCTAATTAAATTGTAAACTGTTCTTCCACACCGGGGAGATCCTGGCTGTTTCTTTGCATATTGATGGAGCATTTAAATAACTTACGGTCCTGCTTTTTTTTATATTTTTTTATTATTCTTGTTATTATTTCTTGTTTTCCTTCTTGGCATCTGATTGTTGTTCGCTTTAATTGTTCCTTGTCCGCTGTCCGTTGTCCTCTGTCCGTTGTCCGCTGTCCGTTGTCCGCTGTCCGTTGTTGATTGTGTTGGTGTCGTTGTTGTTGGTGTTGTTGTTGAGGCTTTTAACTGCTTAAATTGATACAATTAAGTGCCTTTCGGGGTGGTTTATTTGTATTTATTCACATTCTTCTTTCGCTCTGTTTTTTTCCCTTTCTTTTTCGCCCACTTTCTCCCTGCTTTCTCCCTACTTTCTCCTCATTTATTCCCTGCTCTCGTGGCACTTTATTTATGCGCCAGGATAACAATGAGTGAAGTGTTTGCCCTTCGGGCAATGCTCTGTACAGATTTCGGCGCTTTTTCTCCATTCTTTTTCTGGCTCGGCCTTAATGCTAATTGATTTATGCCGCCTATGGGCAGAAGGCGGGTGCCTAGAGGAAGGCGTGGCCAGGGGGAGTGGCTGCAAATTTGTCACGCATCGAATCCAATCAATTCGAATCGAATCGAATCGAATCGGAACGAAACCAAACGCATCGCGTGTCGAATTTCACACTAGGAAATCAAATCGAAATTGATCAACTTCACAATGCCACGGACCATGGAAGGGTTAAGTGGAGGGGGCCGGCTTAAATGGAATGGAAAATCGTTGGGGGTTAAGGGTTCGGGGGTAAATCATGGCCATGGGCAGCATACGCCATCATCAAACACAGAATGATAATTGATTTTGAAGTCTGAATCGTTTACAAATTTGCTTAACGAGAGATGTGTGGGTGTGTGTCCTGTAGGCTCTCATTTACGCCATTTTTCCGGATATTCCTGGACAGGCACTTTTTCCTCAAATTACATTCGCAGCCGCATTTCCGGTGTCGAAAATTTCGCCATTCAACCGAGGGAAGGATAGCGTGTTGTGGGAATTGTCATTTGTAGTTAACCCCCTGATGACCTCACCATTAACAGAACCTATTATTTGGTAACAGTGGGTTAAGCATTACAAACACATCTCCTTTTCTACTTACAGTTTTGCACCACAGGGCGTATACTTGATATGCCATGTTTCTCCTCTATTACACGGCATGCTGATTTATTTTGAATTCTATGAATTATGCGATAATGTTGCCAGTGAACCTGAAATTTTAGCTTTCTAAGCCTCTTGGCCGTACAACAGTGCGTATACGTAATGTGTAATGAATATTAAGTATACGCCATGTATGATTTTCTAAAGTCGTAAGTCCAAGTTAAGGTTTTGTTTTCTAGTTTTTTAATGCTTTTTTTTAATGTTACTGCACCTCTCCTTGGCTGTCCCACTGTGCGTATACGTAATGTCTACCGCATATTAAGTATACGCCATGTATGATTTTCTTTGTTTTTAGTTTCTAAAGTTTTGAAACTTGCTGAAGGTTTTACTGATTTTCCTTTCCTTGGCTTTCCCACTGTGCGTATACTTAATGGCTAGGTCCTGCCCTTGCTACTGTTCTCAATTGCTAATGGCCAATGCTCGGCTGTGCCTAATTCTCGGCCTGATGCCTGGCAAGGAGGCTCTGTCTAGGAGGCTCTCTGTGGCTGCTTTTGTTACATTTAACTAATGCATTGTGTCTACGCATAATGCCCGCATCCAAGCCGCCATTCTGGACATTCGGAAGCGCAGATGGACTCGGATGGGCGGACAGAAGGAAGGGCGGACATAGGGACAAAGGATGTTTGGATACACAAAAGGACAATGGAAGGTTCAAGGCTCTAAAATAGATCCCCACCTCAAAATAAAGCCAAAGCTTAACTTTAATAATATATGCATTATATCTATATTATTTTTTTAAATGATTTTTAGTTAAAATACATTTCGATACGATTTTAAGCTCTCAAATCTTCTTAATAGAATCCACTGTATTTACGATTATTTCCGAAAATATCCTTTTGCCAGCTTAACGGTAAACATGTTTCTAATTCGCTTTTGTGTCTGCCGCCATTACCATCCCCTCCTGGTTTTCCACCCCCTTCCCAGCCTTGGATTTTCCAACCCCATTTTCCATTTGCTTTTCATTCATTTCAATTTTAATTTACAATTATTGGCTGCCCTTGTTTTGGTTCTGTTTTTTTTCTCTGGGATTTAAGCTGAAAACCCGGAAAAGAATCCCCCAGCAAGGAGTTGCGCCCTAAAGGATTCGAGACGAACTCTCCACCCTCTAAAAAAAAGCAACCAAGTACATGACCTAAAAAATAAAAGTGAGCCACAAAAAAGGGGCCCCCAAAAAATGTTCAGACTTTATTCCATGGCGGCGGCTGTTTGGTTCGAAGGTCCTTGTTGTCCTTGTTGTCCTTGTCGTGTTTTTTAACAAACATATCATGGATATTTGCGCCGGGCATTGTCGCTTGTAAATGAAACATTTTCGGGGCCCACGACATTGAAAGTTCCGAGGGGCCTTCAGTTCGAGTTTCCAACTGAAACTGTTCTACGGCCACGCCCCCTTTTTTAAAGTGCCTTCATATTCCTTTTTTTTATTGTTTGTTTAAAAGCCGAAAAAGGACACTGAAAGGATAGCGCGGCAAAGAGAAGTCACAGGTGCTGGGTAAATCTCGTGTTTTTCGCCGAAACTGGAAAACTTTGCGTATATTTTTTTCAATTGTTTAACTAAAGAGTTTCAGCTAAAGAGTAAACAAATTAAGTAATTCATGATAAATTTATGACCTTTCCGGCCAGGATTATTACGGCCAAAGCCAGAAGGGTCAAACTGGGCAATACTGGGTCAAAAAAACGAGAAAAATGTCCTGCGGAATTTATATTAAATAAATACAAGAGCAGAGATTAAGTTTAAATAAGCCTGAAAGATGGGTGATTTTTTTGGATTTTTATTAAATGCTTTTTAACGTTTTCAATCTTAAAAATAACTTATTTTTCTGTGGAAAATAATGTAAGGCATTTGAAGGATCCAAAGGATTAATATTTCGTAAAGAAAGGATTTACTTTTCTCAGAATTCCCAGAATTTCTTAGTTTGTTTAAATAAAAACAAGGACTCGAAAATATTTACCTGCCCGTTTACCTGCCTTTGCCTTTGAGAATTCGTTGCAGTTTCTTGGTTTCTTGGGGCTGTGCACTCTCTGGTTCTGGCCATGCTGACCGTAAAATACCGAAAGTGGAAATTGATGAAGCCACTGAGCAAAAGGACCTCTGCAGGACATCCCACCCCTCCCCTGTCCCCTGTAGCAGTTTTGCAGTTTGCCTTCTCATTATGAACAGGCCACCGAAAAGTGCCTGGGCATGACCCACAGGGTCTGGCGCCTCATGCGTCCTTCGTCCTTATTACACATTCCTTTGCTGCTTTGCAGTCACTGCTCGCCCCTCCTAGTGGCCGTCCCTGGCTCAAGGCTGCCTTTGGTCCGGTTTTTTGGGTCCTGCCCAGTTTTCCACTCCCTTCAGTATTTATTTTTTTCCTGTTTCTCCTTCCTGTTCATTTTAACTTTTTTTAGGACCTTCACATGTGTGTGAGTGTGTCAGTGGCGGGGTGGTGGAGGGATCTTTTGCAACAAAGACAAGAAGTTGATAAAAAAATGATAGAATTCCTAGCTTTGAGGTTCCAGCCGTACATTGCAAGTCGGACATTAAAGCCAATCCCTTTGCCTAAGCCTCTGGGTTGTGTGCTTATTAAGCCCATAGTGCGTAAGTGTCCTGTGAGGGTGTATGTGTGTACTTTCCAGGGGCTTGGGGGAGTGGAGCGGGCGCCTGACCCTCCCCCCTCATACATTTAAGCGTCTGCCTGCCATAAAAACAAATTTAATTTACGTAATTTTCAGTGAATGTCTACATCAGTTTCAGTTTCGGTTTCAGTTTCGGTTTCGGATTGTTTTTGTTGTTGTTGTTTGAAGTGCGGTCGCTTTGGGTCATGACCCTCCGCCCCGGCATGTTGGCATGGGAACTTTTTTGAAGAACAGCTGAATAACTACCCATTAACCTACCCCACCGCCTCCTGCTCCTGCTCCTGCCCCTACTCCAGCTCTTGCTCCTGCTCCTGCTCGTGGTCCTCTAAACAAAATGTAAATTGTTGATTAATTTTTAATAATGCCCATAAAATTTGAACACTGTTGGTAAGTTGCTGCGACATGTATGTGTATCTTTGGGGTCCACTAAGCAACCTTTGACCCCCTGCTCTTTATGTCGCAAAAGGTTGCCTGCTTTGTTGGGCTTCTTAATTGCGTTAATGGCCGCCGAATGGAGACATTTGGATTTGGCTCCTGGCCGGGCCTTCCATAGAAACAGGAATTGGCCAGGACATTATCCAAAATTCTGTATTCTTTTGGTCAGAAAGTGGGGAAGCTATCTCCGGTTTACCTTCTATATATTATTCTATTCTATATTTTATAAAATATCTTAATAAGCAATTATTTCTTTTTCATAAGAGTCACCTTCATTATTTCCAAGTATTTTCTAAGCTGTTGAATTGCTAAAATCGAGCCACAAAATGTATTCAATCCTTTAGCCCTTGCCTATATTTTTTCTATGCTAATTTGTAGAAAAGTTTCTGCAAAATTTTCTTTGCTACTTAGCCATCTGTCTCTGGGGTTTTGGCCAGCTTGAAACTTGGCTTTAATCGTTCTGCCTGAGTTGGAGGTTCTCCTTAGTTTTTTTTCCCTTTTCTGCGGTTAGCCGCCATCATTTTATTTTGCATTTTATCCAGACTCCTTCAGGGACTCCTTCGTATCTTTAGTGTTTTATATTTTTATTATTATTTCTATTTTTATACTTAGCCACTGGCAGTGGCAGTGGCAGGGTTGGCTGTAAAACTGCCAGCAATTTAAACTGAATAATAAAAAAATCTGCACTCTTATTATGCCATCAACAATAAAAAACAAGCCGAGAACAAAATACAAAAAACACAGAATAAAAAATACAAAATACGAAACAAAAACAACAAGCAGGCGGCAACAATAACAAAACAAAGTTTGTCGCTCTGCATGCAACGGGAAACAAAAACAAAAGCAAAACAAGTTACAAAAAGCAACAAAAACAAACGAGAAACTAACAAAAAACACACACAGAACAAAAAACAGTACAAAAAACAGAAAAAACTGAAAAAAAACACAAGAGCAAAATTGCAGACGTAACTTTTAAAAAAATTGTTGCTGGCCGCGACAGGACAACTTGATGTCCTTGTCTGGCTCTGACGGCGAAGGAGGTGGGGCTGGGGCAGGAGCCGTTGGGGCCAGTGGGTCTGCAACATGGTCTAGTGTGCACACTGAGTGCGAAAAGTGGAACAACACTGCAACTTGCAACTGCAACTCACTTCCTCTCAAGCGGCTGCAACTTACGCCGGAAGTCGGAAAAGCTTGTGACTTCCTGGGAGGTTTATTGCTTGGTCAAAGGACATCAAAATCAAAGGCACTATACCTTTAACTTCCTTTTTTACTTCCTCTATCAATGTCATTGAACCTATAGAACCAAAACATCCCATCGATCCCATTTTTCTGATGGACCTACCTTGAACAATCTGAAAATCACGAAAAATCACTTTTCGGCCCTTTCGAAGGCCATATCTTTGGCAGTATAGATTTGGAATATTTATTTAATTCCCTATAAATCTGCATTAAAATCCTGGCACAAAATATTTTTTCGATTTTTTTCAAATATCTCTGATGGATTCCCTTAAAAAATCTGAAAATCGAGAAAAATCACTTTTCGGCCATTTCGAAGGCCATATCTTTGGCAGTTTTCATCCGATCCTTGAACAAAGTATAGATTTAGAATCTTGGATTGATTCCCTATAAATCTGCATCAAAATCCTGGCAGGAAATATTTTTTAGATTTTTTTCAAATTTTTCTGATGGATCCCCTTAAAAAATCTGAAAATCGAGAAAAATCACTTTTCGTCCCTTTCGATGGCCATATCTTTGGCAGTTTTCATCCGATATTTGAACAAAGTATAGATTTGGAATCTAGGATCAATTCCCTATAAATCTGCATCAAAATTCTGGCAGGAAATATTTTTTAGATTTTTTTCAAATTTCTCTGATGGATCTCCTTAAAAAATCTGAAAATCGAGAAAAATCACTTTTCGCCCATTTCGATGGCCATATCTTTGGCAGTTTTCATCCGATTCTTAAGCAAAGTATAGATTTGGAATCTTTATTCAATTCCCTATAAATCTGCATCAAAATCCTGGCACAAAATATTTTTTCGATTTTTTCAAATTTTTCTGATGGAACCCCTTAAAAAATCTGAAAATCGAGAAAAATCACTTTTCGCCCCTTTCGAAGGCCATATCTTTGGCAGTTTTTATCCGATTCTTAAGCAAAGTATAGATTCTGAATCTTGAATCATTTTCCTATAAATTTGCATCAAAATCCTGGCAGGAAATATTTTTTAAATTTTTTTCAAATTTTTCTGATGGAACCCCTTGAAAAATCTGAAAATCACGAAAAATCACTTTTCGGCCATTTCGAAGGCCATATCTTTGGCAGTTTTCATCCGATCCTTGAACAAAGTATAGATTTGGAATCTTGGATTGATTCCCTATAAATTTGCATCAAAATCCTGGCAGGAAATATTTTTTAGATTTTTTTCAAATTTTTCTGATGGATCCCCTTAAAAAATCTGAAAATCGAGAAAAATCACTTTTCAGCCATTTCGAAGGTCATATCTTTGGCAGTTTTCATCCGATATTTGAACAAAGTATAGATTTGGAATCTAGGATCAATTCCCTATAAATCTGCATCAAAATCCTGGCAGGAAATATTTTTTAAATTTTTTCAAATTTTTCTGATGGATCCCCTTAAAAAATCTGAAAATCGAGAAAAATCACTTTTCAGCCATTTCGAAGGCCATATCTTTGGCAGTTTTGATTCGATATTTGAACAAAGTATAGATTTGGAATCAATTCCCTATAAATCTGCATCAAAATCCTGACAGGAAATATTTTGTAGATTTTTTTCAAATTTTTCTACTGGAAATTGCAAAATCTGAGAAAAAACTAAATATTCCAATATTTGGCATCTTGTGATAGACCTATCTTGGCCAATACTAATCGGAATTCCAAGCGGGATCTTTTAAAAGAATAATAAAGGAATTCTGCTTGTTAAAATTCTTCAATAAGTATTACTAATATATAAAATAGATAAAATTTTTCTTAGTGAAGCGACTCGGGGGTTTCCCGGAGTTCTCCTTTAATGGCGTCACGCCTGCGCTGGCCATGCACCGTTCAGACATTTTAATTTACCGTTACCAGAGGGAGGCGGTTCCGTTACGGCATCTTGGGGCGCGTATTGCAATCGTAATAATGACGTCAGCTCGGCAGGAAGTCTTCCCTGCAATTGCACTGCGTGTTGACTGTTTTTTGTTGATTGCAGGCACAGCCAGCGTTGTTGGCCGTTGTTGGCCCACTGACCCACTTGCAATTTAACCGCTCCCCGAGTTCTTAGCCCGTCCCATGCCGGCAACGCCTCCCCCTGCCACAGGACACGCACCCCGCCGCAGGGCCAGACGCTGCAAGACAATTGCAGCAAACAAAAGGCGAAGGAGTCGCTATTAAAATGGAAAACATCTTGGCTCGTCTTGGCTTGGGGGGGGTTTTTGGTTTCTTGGTTTTTGGGTGACGGTTTCCTTCGTCTTTGGCCATTGAAAGAGAAGCTAAGAGAGTCCTGGAGGGAAGAGCGCCTGCGCCCTCACTCTTGGATGGTGGTGGTGGAAAGCTTTGCGCCGAACGAAGCTTTTCTTAAGGAATCAACGAACGATTTACGGTTTATTGGCTAATTAAACGCAATTTTCGTTCGCATTTCGGCCACGTTGCGTATGATGGTTGAGCGTGTGGTGAAGAGCAGCATGGGCCGTGGTGGATATTGGGTGCAGGCCGTGGTGGACTTCCCCGCTCAAAGATGCCGCCCAAAAAACAAACAAAAACAGAAAAGAAGAATGGGAACCGGCGGCCTCAAGTGTCAATCGAGCTCAATTGAACCCGAGTCGGGGTCCATAGTCGATAAATACTTGTAGTGCTCAAAGGACTCCTTGGCAGGGAGGCAGTTATCCTTCGGATGGCCCATCATCATCATTATCGATGGCCAAAAAAGTTTCTGGCCACTTTAAACTTCCGCCAAAGCGATGGCGAAATCAAAATCCAAATCTGAATCAAAAGCAAATCGAAGCGAACAAAAGTTCCTCCACAAAGCCAAGCAAGATGGGGCACAAGTGGGGAATCATTTTTCTTGTTTGCGTTGAAACTTTCGCTGGTTCGAGTGTTTACTGTACTGGCACAACATGGCTCAAGTTTCCGAGTTGCCGGATTTCCACAAACTCAGCTCCAAGGGGTAGATTGGAGTTTTTAACGCCAAGATTACGTTTTTCAATTAATCGTCATTTAAATAGCGGTTATGTGGATGCACTGAAAAAAAGAGACGGTTTTCATATGTATTTTCAATGGGCTGCGAGTTAAATTAGTTACAAAAGTGTTAATTCCATTTGCAGGACATTTTCAAGTTTCATTTCGCTGATTATCCTGCGCCTTTCGTAATTGCAATTCTTATCGTCTTCGTAATCTCCAGCTGACCAATCCGCATCGTCCTTTGACGCCTCCTTGGTCCTTTTCCCACCATCTCCACCATCTTCACTTCTTCTCAAACAAAACGAATCTTGTTCATTATGTTTGACGATGTCCATGCTGTTGCTTTTGCTTTTTTGCCACAGCTCTTGTTGTTGTTACTGCTGCTGCTGTTGCTCAAAGTTGTTTGCTTTTGGCAAGCTGTTTGTTTATTTAAAGCAATTGAAAATTAATTAATTTACTTACGTAACCGAAACTGACACACAGCAAATAAATGTGCAGTACACGCACACACACACCCGTAAATGATGGGAACAAGTGTTGCTGTTGTTGTCCCTGTCCCTGTCCCTGTTGTCAGTTAGCTAGACACACTCACACACTGTCAAAGGAGACAGACACCTGGGTTCACATAAGTAGGAGCTAAATGAGCTCAAATATTGGAAAGAGAGAGTACTGCTAGTACTGCTCGTTTAAAGTAAAAGCTATGCAGGTCTTCGAGTTTATTAATTAGTAGCTATTGGAATGATCTCCACTGTAAATACGCACACAGGGACACACATCCTTAGATTTATCTCGGGACAGTGAGAAATCCCTGGCAATGACAATGGCAGCGAGGCGTTCAACTTGAAGTTCTGCAAATGCCAAGCAAAAGCAAAATAAACAGAGCTGGCAAAAGTGGGGATATGGCAAGGACATTCCGAGGACCCCGAGATATCGGGGGTTAGTTCCTGAAATTATAATGAAGAACACCCGGCAACTGCCACTGCATTAGGTGGAAATGAAGTTTCGCAAAATGGAGCGTCAACAGAAACGTGGAGTTTGCCATCCTCTCAAGTCCAACAGCGAGAGGAAGATTTAAAAAATTATTTAATAATACTCGAAAATATGCAATTTAATTAATTCCGTTTCTACAAATTGAACTTCCCCTTGGCCTCGAATGATTAAAGCCGAAATAATTGCTGATTTTCGGGGAATAAATTTAATAAAAAGCAGATTAAACATTTGATAGTCGTTTCAAAAGTGATTTTAATTTTAATTACTGTTCTGGATGGGTAAACAATTCATTAATTTAAAACTTTCCAATGGACTGGACTGTTTGTTTGGCAAAAAAGTTAAACATTTGTAGCTCCAGCTCCGAAAGTCCGTGCAAAATGAATCAACAATTTACGAGTTTACAAGCTATTTACCTGACAGCTAGTTTTCTGTCACTTTGGATCCTGGATCCTGGATCCTGCGACAGACTGCTAGAGAAATGAAAGCGTGTCAATAGAAGCCAGCAATTCAAAAATCTGGCAATCTGGCAATCTGACAATTTGCAACATTGAAGGAAATATCAATAAAAGCTTAGGAATGAACCACATTACAGGGACAAAAATAGGAATTGTATGGAAAGTTTTATACTCGTTTATCCCTCTGAGAAATATAACGGCACTCTCTGACGTGAGTGCATTTGATTGTGAAAGGAGAAAGAAAAAAAGGAAATGGGGGAACTAGGAATAGCGGGGGCCAAAAAGCCAAACAAGGACAACAACAAAACCGCACAGGGAGACAATTGATAATGATGACGCGTCAGCTTTTGTCGTGTGACAATAGCAACAATATGTGTAAGTGGGTGAGATGGAATGGGAGTGAGTGAGTGTAAAGGTGATAGCAAAGCTTGCAGTTGGCCAGGAGAAAGCGTGGGGAGAAAAGAGTTACAACAAACAGATGGAGCCACTCGATGTCAGTTGGCAGGAGCAAGACGCACTAAAGTAACAACGGGAATGGAGCTTCCTCCCACTGCCTAGCTTGCTGTGACAACAACAAATACAAAGAACAGGAATAGGAATAGGAAGCACAGTGGGGTCTAAGAAGCCACGTCTGCAGTCCTTTTCATGCAAAATCATTCCCGTTTCGACTCCTGCTTTCATTTCATCAGCTTCCTTTTCTCCATCATCTGCTGCTCCTGGCGCTCCTGCTGCTCCTGACGCTACTGCTGCTACTGCTGCTCCTGCTCCTGCAGGAAGTCAAAGTAAAGTAACGGAAAACCAGACACAATTGCAGAACGTTTGCGCCCCGTGGCAGGCAACAACAAATTCGGCAACGCTGATCATCCTTAGAATGAGCTTCCCCATCAAGGCAGCAAATTAATTTCACGCATTTTTTTGTTTCTGGGACCTTTAATTTGTTGGTCAGTCAGCTGGGGCTCGGAGAAGTTGAAATGGAGTTGAGGCACCAATGGCACCAAAAGCAGAAGACGAAGACGAAGACGAACTCGAACTCGAAGTGGATGTGGATGTGGAAGTAAAACTCAAAGTCGAACTCAAACTGGAAGTCAAACTGGTCGTGCCACTGACAGGCGAGTACGTGACGCTTGAGTTGCCATGTCCTGACGTTTGACTATGCTGATGTCTTCATCATTCTGTGATCCCCGACCCCAGCCCCAGCCCCAGCCCCAGCCCCAGCCCCAGCCCCAGCCCCAGCCCCAGCCCCAGCCCCAGCCCTAGCCCCAGCCCCATCCTTAGCCCACGCCCCCTTTCCATATCACACGCTCAATTGTCTCGTCTCATTGTGTGCCTGTGTGTGTGTGTGTGTGTGGGGGGTATTCCTTGGGCAAGTTTTTTTGTTTGTGGGGGAAGAAAACAAAAACAAAATAGTAAAGACACAAGGAAAAACTATGGAAAAGCGCAGCCTCTGCCACCGCAGGCACGCACACTTAGACACAGGCACAGGGGCAACAGAGCAACAGAGCAACAGAGACGGCAGAGCAAGTCAATTTAATTTATTTTGTCACCTTTGTTGTTCGACATGGCACTGTTCCATTGACTTATAACGGTGCATCACTGGCACCCTGCTCCCCTATTGTCACTCCTTCTCCAATCTCCAATCCCCAACCTCCCCCTCTCACTCTATCTCATCACTGCCTTATTCCCTTTTTGTTTGCCGTTTGCTGACGCATTTAAATTTCTGTTTGGCATGAAACATCGACAATCGACAGCGATTGAGTGACAGGCGGCGGTTGGTTAAGGATGCGAATGCCACGGGATCCCATAAACGGACTCAATTACCCAGATCGAGAAACGAGCGAGATGGAGCGCCGACAATCGCAGAGTGTAAATCGGGAACATGTAAGTAAGAACGAGACACACTTTGTAGTTTACAAAACTTTAACCCTAAACCAAGAGGTCAGCAAAGGTCACAATTCAAAGCCAGCTTCGCTCTAAGTTGGACACAAACATATTTGAAATGCAATTTATCCTTTCTAGTGCCGATTAATTGCATTTCGAGAGCTACAAATTATAGAAGTTCACAAATTCAAATGGAAACAAATCAAAATCGTAGCGGAATAAAATATTTACAATTTAATTAAAGCTCAAAGCTGCCAAAAAACATGATGGCCAAAAATCCTTCGTCGTCGTTGGTCGGCACACGCGGCGTATGAGTAATGTCAGTTTCGGATTTTTTCCCTTCTGGTCTCATTTTTTTTTTTGGTCATTTGGCATTTTGTCATGGGTCGCCTTGCTACCTTTTTGGCTTATGACTTATGCAGGGGAATTAAATATAATAAACGAAGAACAAAAGTCCAAGGAAAAAGTAGGGAAAATTTAGTGAAAAAGCTGGGAAAAACTTCTGAAAAAACTCCAACAACAAGAACTTAAGAGTCGCTAATGGGTAGAGAAAAGCGGATATAGGATTGGAAAGTGCTTTTATGATTCGCGAGTGCTGATAGAATCTTCGATCAGCCATTTTGTCAAGTCCAAAGTGAAACTTTTCACTGGATTTCCTAACTTTTGCTTTCACCTTTGGCCTTGTCTAGGCCAATTGGTAAGTCACGTTTTTGAATTAAAATTTCAGTCCCAAAAAAAACTGCCAAAGCCACTAATGTTGTTATTTCTCAACCCTTTTTTTCCGAGGGGGAGAAAAAAGTGAAGTAAATTAAGTAGAAAGGTTGAAAAGTCAAGAGGGGGGGGAAAAAACAAGACTTGATGAGGGACTTTTTATTTTATTCGTCGTTTTGGTGTCTCATTCTTTGGCTCATAAAGCATTAGCACGTTCTGTTTTCTTCGTCCTTCGTCCTTCGTCCTTTGCCCTTTGCCCTTCGTCCCCAGACTCCTTTTTCCCACTTTGTTCGCCATTCTTTGGCTGCAGAAGTTTCGTGCGTTTCGCGCCCCGCAGCGCATAAATTAATAAAGTGTGTAATTACAAAGTTCATAAACTTCACAAACGCTCATCTGGCATACATGACCAAAAGCAAGAACCAGAGCAACACCAGGAACACCAGAAACACCGGGAACATGGGAAACATCAGCAACAGCAACAGGAGCGACAACGACATGAACAGAAGCGACAGCCACCGAAGGAGCAACATGAACACCTTTTTTGTGCGACATCCTTGCCTCTTTGGGTCCTTGTTGGGAATAAAATAATCTGAAAAAGTTGTATCAATATTCAGTTTTGTAGCGAGTATTAGCGATTCACCTGAAAGATCCTTTTTACCTAATTTGCCACTCAATTATTTCATTTGGCAGGACTCCGAGCCAACCCCACAATTTCGTATGCTTTCAGCCTTTTGAAGCTCGTTGGAGTCTAAAGGTGCGAATTGTTCGCCATTGTGCATATTTTATGAGCTAATTAACTGACACACGGCTAGCGGTGGCCCATTGGGTGGAAGGTAGCCCCCAAACGCCAAACCCCAAACCCCAAACCCCGACCCTCAACCCCGAACCCCGTTGGCTATACACCTGTTTGGCTATTCTCCTTGTCGGTTGTTTTAGATTCGGGAAAATAATAGTCATAAAGTTGAGTATTTTGCTATTGTTCGTGCGGTTTCTGCAGGGCTCTGGCCCCCTCCCCCCCCAGAAAAATGCCAAAAACAAAGGTAAACTTTAGCCCAGATACAAGCCAGGTCAAGATAATAATATCAGTTTAAGGAATAATACGTTTATAAGTGAAATTTAAAAAAGGATATGGGGAGACTCTGTAAAAAGGCTTTCAAGGGGTTTCGAAATAAATAAAAACAAGGCCAAGATAATTGGATTTTTCTACTTTGAATATCGCTTAATCTTAATTTCTTCGTTTTTTATTTATTTTTAATTAAGGAATAGGATTCTCCCTGTAAAGGACTCTCCCAATATTTTCCCTGCACATATACAGACATGTATCTGGTATATAGATACAGGTATGTGTCTGTAAAATACTAATTAGCAGACACACACACTACTCTATTCTGGCACCCCCACCCTCAGTCTCACACACACACACACACACACACACACCTACACAGTCACCTAGTCACCTACACAGTGACAGCAACTAATAGGTGCGTAAACGATGTTTTTCATTGCATACTTTGCGGCTGCTTCTGGTATCCGTCCAGGGAAATGTACCATAAGAGGGTGGAAAGGTCTGTGGGTGAGTGAAAGTGGGTGAAGGCTGGCGGGGGGGCCCAAGTGACATGACTTTGCCGCCAAAGCGTGTTCATCTTTCTCCGCTCATTTTTTGTTCCGCCAACGCAGCTGGCTGGCTAGCCGCCACCTCCTGCTCTCGGCTTTCTTCTGCTTTCTCCGGCTTTCACCCAACAACCACCACCCACAACCCACCACCCACCACCCACATCCACACCTCACCCCCCTGGGTGCGCTCGTTATGCGCGTGCATGTAAAACATTGCCGTGTTTCCGCTACAAAAACTTTTTTTGGCTTTGGAGTTCTGCCTCCACCTCTGCCCGAGGATAATACCCTTCGAAATCGGAGATGTACTGTATTTTAATATAAATATTTAATACATTTTAACATTTTAACATTTAAATTATGATAACCGAAAGTTCAAAAACTCTTCTTATATTTTCCAAATTTTTAAATAATATTCCCATTACCTCCTATCTCCCCCTCAACTAGGCGTCTAATTTTTAACACCTATTTGGTTTCTTTTTTTTTTTGACAAAATTCAAACAAATTTCGAATTTTATTTGTTGGACTTTTAAAGATTTTATTAAAAATTGTAATGCTGTTTGGGATTTTTATTTATTTGGCATAAATTTGGTTGCCACATGTTGTTGCTCTTGTTATTGTTATGGCTTTTGGCACAGGATCTAATAAAGAGGGAGATACATAGATGCAGAGAGAGAGAAAGAGAAAGGTACTGGATAAATGAAAGAGACAGCAAACGGAAGCTTAGCAAAACATCGTAAATTTGCGTATAATTTGAGGTTTTCTTTCTTTTTTTTTTTTTGTCAAACAACAGCAGGATAAACAACAACAATAACAAGAACAACAATTGCAGCAAGAGTTTCAGGGCAAAAGGGAAAGAAAGTCCAGCTACTCATCAACCACCCCCACCCATTTCTGTATTCTTTTGTAAATATGTTTTTTAAATTAATTTTTTTTTTGTCTCGTTTTTTAAAGCTTCTCATAGACAAAGTCTGTTAATAAAATGTTTGCCCTTCCTGCCGAGGGTTAAGTTCCCATCCACGCCCACCGCCTTTCGCCCCCCGCCCACCGTATTCTTAAACTTTCTTCATATAGAAAGTTTTGGGCAAAATAAGCAGCGAGGATGCCAGCAACTTCTCATTTTTCGCCTTGTGAAATTTTTGCCAATTGCTTGCCTCCTTTCACCACTTTCTCCTCACTTTCTTTGCTCGGCAATGTTGCATCCACTCGAGTATATGTGTGTGTGTGTGTGTGTAAGTGTACATTGTGGGCGTGGCCGGCCTGGCAATTGTATAATTTTCATAAATAACGCTCCATTAATTTCCAACGCACCACGCCCTCCACCGCCCCTAATGGATACACTTCGGGGCAAGAGCGTGGGGAAAGAGTTTACAGTGCCCCTCAGAAGACTTTTCTGAGCAAATAAATGAAAATTCAATGATAGATTGATAGGCAAAGTTTGGTAAAGGTTCAATAGTTTTAACGAAGCGTACGATAAACGGCAGCGTTTGTATCCCTATCTTGGCTTATATTTTTGAATTTCTAAAATCTATTTATTGTATATTCTTCGACTATTCTGTGGCACTTTTTCCACTGTACCATAAAGTTCGAGTGTCTGGACTGCATTTGGTCGCCACATTTTGAGGATTAATCAGGGCGCCCACATTTTTCTCCTCGGATTAAGTGCACGGAAGCTGGCAGAGACGTTGACTTCTCTGTCAACGCTGGCAGCGTAATCAAAATTATAAATTACATATTAAGCCCCAGCAGTTCGTCCTTTTCGTCCTGTCTCGTCTTGTCCCTTTTCGTTGGCCCCATTATCAGCGTCATTTGGAACACTTAAACTTTTGCATTAATATCGAAAGCCCCGTGGGTCCTGTGGGGAAAATGCATCTGACCCACGCCCCCTTTTGGCTACTGACCAGTTAATTTTTGGTTCATCTATATCACTTGGCTTTTCGGAAATTAAAGAGGTTTTTGGGGTCCTCAAGGGGCTCTTTGGGGTCTTCATAAAAATATAAATATAAAAAAAAAACCCTCGAATCATAAGCAATTAAGTTAATAGCTTTGACAATGGGGCTTACCAAAATGCTAAAAAGTATATGGAGGGTAATCCCTGATGGAGGCTATCCATCAGCTACTGTGTAAGCCTCATATTAAGCCGGGATGTAGGCCAAAAAACAAATGGCCAACAAAAGAAATCGATAAACAACACGAACAACGAGGTCTGAGCGAGTAAATCGAATTAAAATTAACATTTTCCGAAGCCCCCAGACCCCAGACCCCAGACCCCAGACCCCAGACCTCAGGCCCTTTCCCACTCAATAAACTTCATTAAACCGATTTCGGATCGGGACACTTTCGTCGCTTACTCTCGACTCGAAAATGGTGGAAAATGTTGGAAAATGTTGGGAAATGTTGGGAAATTGGTGGGAAAAATGTGGGAAAAGCGTGGGAAAAGTGTTTGAGGGAGAAAACTGGTTAACCAGCGATTTATATGTATATATTTTATGTGTGGTTTAGTGCCAGGCATTCTGTGTTTAGTCTAATTGAAACTGATGACCGCAGAAAGGGATAGGGACACTGATAGGGAAAGAGAGAGCGGTATAGAAAGTGCAATGCCATGGACCATTTAATATCATGAATTAATAATGCCGACCACAATTCCATGTTTTTACGTTTCATTTCATTCCATTCCGTTTCAATTCATTCCACTGCCCACGCCCACGCTCACGCCCACGCCCGCCATGCATCGTCGACGCCACCGCCTACCTATATCCTTTGTGTCCTTGCCATGTCATTTGGCATTATTATTATGGATTTAACTGTAAAGCTTTGCCACGAACAATGCCCGCCACTAAATATTAAATATTTATGACAGCCCAAAGGATATGTATATTCTTTATTTTATTTTATTTCAATTTTTCGTTCAAGTTTTTTTTTTACAATTGAATTTCTGCAGCCTGGCTGGCAAAATGTCAATTTTTATTAATTAAAATTGCCGCAAACGGAAACTGACAACTGAAAGGCCGTTAAATAATGCCCAGAGTCCTTGCTGGCATCGTCCTGTCGTCCTTGCGTCCTTGCGTCCTTACGTCCTTGCGTCATTGCGTCCCTTCGTCCCTGTTGCGGCATCCGTTAAGCTGTTGGCAAATTGTTCAATTTAATATGCATAAAATGGAATAAAATCAAAATCAAATTGCATTCGCATCACATGGGTTGGCGTATGAGTTAAGGCGGCAATTTCTTTCATCTGCCTCTCTCTTTCTCTCTCCGACTTCTGTCTTTTTCTATCGATATCCTTGTCCTTTGCCGCTCTCCCACTCCCTCACTCCCCGGGTTTACTGTCTAGTTTCCCCTTTTGCTGTTTATAAAGTCGAGTTACGGCTAATTATGACACATCCTTGGCAAAATCATACGTGCCTGATATTTCTACATATAAATATATATATCAATCAAAGTGCACTGTGAGAAAAAGTTATTTTCTAGGATCTAGAATATAACAGAAACAAATTATAATAAATCTTCGAAAAAAAGCTTAGCCGGTTTGGTTTACTTCAAGTTTTTTTCTCTATGATTTACTTTTGGAATATCTTTTCGACTTTTCTTCAAGTGCATTTTGCATATGGACTTGTTGGTTGGGGGTGGGCGTGGCCGCTAGCTGGATTGCCAATCATAAAACCCACTCGATCGTGCAATGAATAATTTCCGCTTTAATAAATTTTACAGCGCAAGATACGATTTCGTAACCAGAGTTATTAAATATAGATTTGAGAGGGTTAAAAAATTATTTAAATAAATTATTGAGAACGAAAATTGTATATTCAAAATTATATTTCTGGGAAAACTCAGGCTCTGAAACTTATGGTCGATATTGAAAGTCTTATCGAGGAAAGGCTCCTCTGACCCGCCATCGACTGGCTCCTCCATCCTCCGGGTCCCCTTTCTCCTCTTGCGATTCCCCATAACATTCTCCTCCTGAATCTCCTTCCCTGGCTAATGGCACTTTAATATTGACAGACAGTCTCAGCCACTGATGTATCCTGCGAGTGCGAGAACGAGTATCCTGGTGTCTCTGATGATGGAAATTGCCAACAGCTGCAATTTTCACGTGTGTGTATTAGTGTATCAGTGTGTGTGTTCTGAGTGTGTGTTGTATGGGTATGGGTGAGCCGAAAGGACCAAGGACGAGGCAATGAAGTGAGTGGTTGGAAGGCAATGGAATTTTTGGTAACTACATGCTCGAAACCAATCAAAGCAACGAAATGGAACCCCTTACTGCCTTACACTGGCATTTCAATGAAGACCGAAAACCGAAAACCGACAATATATATATCCTCTCAATATACATATATATAAAAGGATATATGAATAACGCAGGACGAGAGAAGGGGCACATCGCTTGACTGAAACTGAATATGTAATAAAATGCGACAAAAAAAGAACAGCATTCCAAATTGCGGAATAATAAAATAAATACGAGCTGATAACATTTTTTTCAATGCTTCAAATAGTTATTTATATTCCATATTTAATCCAGAAATATGTGTTCTTTTTAGGGAGACTTATAGTTTCGTTTTAATTTAGACTTTCACGAAGGAGTTTTCTACTTTTTCTCTCCAATTATTAGTGGATTCTCCTCGACTTCTCCCATCATCCTTTTAATGAAATCACTTAAACAAGGTAATAGCCATCTTTGGGCTATCACTTATTTTTCCGCTTTGGGCCAAATCCCAAATCCCAAATCCAAATCCCTGTTAGCCAAAATAAAACCGCAAGATCCTTGGCCAAGAGCTGCCATCCAGACTGAAGCACTTTGGCGGACCTTTGAGCAGAACTGAAGCACAAAGGACCCAAGGCAGGCGAAGGAGTTGCAACTTCAAGGGGGAAAGAAAGTACCTAAAAGAGTTTACAAAACAAAACAAAAAATAAAATAAAATAAAATAGAAGAGATGGTAGGAGGGAAGGCCTGCAGGAGCCAAGTTGTGTAAATTGTAGCCAATCATGATTTAATAGATAAAAAACTGAAAGAGTTCAAGTGGATAAAGCATAAAGCGTCATGAACCCACAAAAGGCGCTGTCTCTAGCAGGGGTGTAGTCAAAGTCAGAGTCAGAGGGGGATTCCGCAAAGGGGAGTTGGACAGGACAGGACCCCCAGTCAGAAGGGTTTTGGGTTCGGGGAAAAAACATGCAAACCATTTTAAGGACTCCCCCAGGATCGATCTAGGCTAAAACTCGGGCTAATAGTAGCCACAGCAATGGCCGGGTTTTCTCTCCATTTTTTTTTAGTGTGGCGGAAATGCCAATGGGAAATGGTAAAGGCAGCTTCTGCCTTTCTGCCTGAGATATTGAAACAAGTACGAACAAAAATCGCAGGAAAAATATAAAGAAAGGCTAGATGAAGGACAAACCAAATGCAGGGGAAATATGGATGGTGAGGCAACGTCCCTTTTTATTTGTGAACGGAGTATGGAGGCCACACCCATGGAAACTGAAGTGAAGTCCTCAAGTTGATGGGGTGATAGGGAGAATGAGAGATTGGCATGGGGCGGCCAAGCAGTTATCCTGGCAGCCTGTTATCCTGCAATCGCTGCTGTCGATGACGGAAATTGATAAACGCGCAAAGGGGAAATGTTGTTGCTATTGGAGAGCGCAATCAAAAATCCGGTCTAGAAGCCACGAATATACATATATATGATATCCTTCAGACATGGCACTAGACATACGTACATATACGTAAACGTAGAATAACCAAAAATCGGGAATCAAAATCGGAATCAAAATCCAAAACTGAGCAGCTTCTGATGACAGCTCAAGTAGCGAAGCTTTCAACTATCGATTACACACAGAGAAAAAGGAGGAGGATTGGGGGAAGTGTGTTCTTTATTTCCTAAATGCTGGATGCTTTTGCCAGGAGTGCAATCCTTTGCTCTTTTGCTGGATATACAGCTTATGTTCCTGCCCCTAGGATGCTGGAATTAATCAAATTGCAAAGTGCGGCTGCCAAGCAAGCTGGAATGGGGGAAAAAATAGGATATAAAGGATGAAAGCTGAGCCTTAGAAAGCTAGAAAGAGGGCTTTGAAGAAGGAGAGCATCGGGAGTTATCGGGGAAAACAAAAAAAAAAAACATTCAGGAAAGGAGGAAAAAATAGGCGCTAATGAGCAACAGACAACACACAACGAATTCAAACCGAGGGCCAGGAAAAACGACTTGGAAACTTAATCCGCAAATAGTGTCTGAGGAAAAGCTAAGGATTTCTTCCTTCTCTGACCTCCCCCCCCCCCACAAGGCGGGGCAGGATAATAGCCCTGGCAGTTGCCGGAAGGAAGACTCAACAAGGAGTTTATTACACAAAAAGGTTATTAAGATAAATACAATATTTAATTGGTCTAAAAGAAAAGCTGTGGAGAAACGCAAGGTTCTTTAAGTTCTTAATATTATTTTATTTTTTAAAAGCTTTTCACGCCTTTTGGGCAATCATTTGTTTTGTTATCTTTTTCTCCAAGGGTCAGAGGTGGACTTTTATAAGTCCATTCAGTAGTTTTATTCCCAGGACCCTCAACTCTCCTTTGTCCTTCCAACTTCAGTTTTAGTTTCAGTTTCGGTTTCAGTTTGAGCTTCTGGCCAAAACTTCTGTCTGCACATTTTCGCATCCTGCCACTTGGCTATTTTTTTTGTTGGTTTTTAGGTTCTTGCCTGGAAAAAATTGAAACATTTGCATGCCAGCTTGTTTGTCTTTCATACCCTTTGATGGAAGACTTTACTAAGTTGGCTTCCGGAAAAATAGTCAATTTTTGCTGAAGGTATTCTGTCAGAGACAGGAGTTTCGACTCTAACATGAGGTGGATACTGGAAATCCTTCTTCATTTTAAGGGTAGTTTCGGTTCATATCCTTTACACATATTCCATGGAAAATATAGGTTCTCTAAATAAAACCAGTATTCCTTAAAAGCTAAGAATCTATTGTTGAAAAGCTTCGTCGCTGTCTAAGTTAATTTTTTGGTAACTCTCTCCTGAAACAGTCTTAAATTAGGCATACCCCCTGAACCAAAATAGAGTAATAAATCCAACGGCCAGCTTAATTTTTTGTCCTTGTATTTTTGCTCCTGTTGGTTTTGTGATTTGTGTGGCTTTCAAATTGCGAAATTCGCCGAGGCTGACATTTTGTTGAACAAAACAGAAACTGAAACAGAAACTGAAACACCAGCAACAGGGAGTTTTTTCCACTGGCACACAGAGAAAAAAAGTCACACAGTCAATGCTTTGGCCCGAGGTGGGCAGAGCGAGGGCGGGGCTAAAGGATAAGGGTTGGTAATACCATAGGGTCTTATTGTTAGGACCTGGCCTACATCATCTCCATTTTGCAATGCACGCACAAAAGGCTTAGACAGATAAAAACGGGGGCGGAGAAAGCGCGGCCAGCGGGTTTTTCTCTCAGTGGAATGGAGGCAGTCATCCTTTGGCAACCAGTTGCTACCCTCTCCACCCGCTGCCCCGCCCTCAGCCAGAGTTGTCACCCCTTTACCCCGATGGGCATTGACACCTACAATCCGCTTCAATGCTGCGCGCCTTTATCGCTCGTTGCAATTGCAATTGTTAGAGCTTTGTCAAGGCACTGGAAAAAATATTTCCAAGCATGACAACAAAATGATATAACCTGTTATGTCCTTTATTGATTCTTTAATAGCTTCACTTATTCTCTTGAATTGATGTATTGTATTTTATATTTTGTGTACGGCTTTGGTTTTTGTCTTCAACACGCAATTCTTCCTTATTTCCAATTTTAAACACTTTTGCAACATTTTTCTCCCTGTGTAATGTTACTGTTACTGCTCCTGATGCTGTTGTCGCATAATTTAAGCCCGACAGGATCAGCTAGGTGGCAGGGTGTTTGGTGTTGGTGTTGGTGTTGGTGTCACTGCCATTCTGGCAACCAGGCAACCAGGCATCCTGGTATCCTGGCATCCTGGCAGCAGCCATATGTCCCCCTTTAAGCCCTTTAACCCCCTTGTATCTGTTCCTGGAAATAGAAGCAAGATGCTTTGTTAGCCAACCAAAAAAAAAAAAAAAAACAAAAATAAGAAATAATAATAAGAGGAACAAGTAAACAAGGTGGAGGAAATAGTTGGCAATTCTACAAGCTTTAAGTCCTTGGATAGTTTTTTAAAAATATATCAAAAGCATTATAGTTAGCAGGTTCCTTTTAGAAAACTTTCTTCCTAAGCTACTTGGCTTGAAAGGATATTTAGTTCTTTCAACTCGAGTCCTTGCTAAGGCTTTGGGAATGCAAATGAAATTCAAATTAAATCTACACATGTACAAAGCCCCACAAGTATATGTATTAACATATATTTTATATATACTCGTAGTTAGCCTTTTTCTTTGCCATACTTTCTACTTTCTACTTTCTATTCTTATTTTTTTACCCCAATCCAATTTGTTGGCATTTCACAATCGCACCGCAGAAATGTTGAAATATAAAATGCAGCCCCCTTTCGGAAATAAAGCGAAGAAACCCCCAAAAAGCAGATCGTCAGCCTTCCCCCCCTTCCATTTCCTTTCAGAAAAGAAACACCGCCACCCATGCAAATTGGCCGCAGGCATCGGTTCAAATATTGATATCCATATATGTTCTATGCTCCTGCATATATAACCTGAACAGACTCCACTATATATAGCATATATTCAGAAATATATATATATATGGATTTGTAGGTATATATAAAAGCTATAGGTTATTCAGTTCGATGGCGGAATCCAGACAGTCAGAGTCATGGCTGTAAGGGTCAAGAAATCGCCTAAGATGGGGCTTTGCCTTAGCTTGATGTAAGCTAAAGATCAGATCAGAGAAATATATTAATAAAACCCTATAAAAGCAGGAATTAATGTTCTTTAATGTATTTCTTATTATAGTAGCGGGTATTGATACCTTTCCTATACTTAAAGTTTCCAAGCCAAAGGTAATTTCTAGTTTATAGTTTTGGGTTTTCACACTTTAAACGTACTTTTCCTTCTAGTACTTAATGATTTTATATTTAAAATATATTTGAATATTTGTTTTTCCCACAAAAACCTTACATTTTTGTCACTTACTGTCCAAGGTTTTGTTGTAGCCTTCGCATATAGAATTGATTAAACAAATATTTGCATTCAAGCCAATGCCATCAGTGGTGGTTTATACCCTAACCCTTGACCCCCTCACCCTCACAGAACCTGCCCTCTTAACCCACTGAGGCCCCCTGGAAATCCCTAGCCTCTTCTCTCTCCTGCCATTCAGTTTTTTAGACCATGTTTCGAGTTGTTCATTTTTTGTGTGTCGTGTGACAAATCCTTGCAATTACCGTAATGCCGGCGGCCTTGAATCGAAGGATATCTGTGAAGAGAGAGAGGCGACGAGAGGTGGCGTGGGTGGCTCGTCCTGTGTGTGCAAGAGGATGAAAACTGGCCATGCATATGTATGAATTTACATGATGGACATATGTCGAGTGACAGGACTAGGGACTTTGGTCATTTGATTGCAATTGTGTTTATTTTTAACCCCCTATCGCCCTATCGCCCTATCGCCCTATCGCCCTATCGCCCTATCGCCCTATCGCCCTATCGCCCCTTTTTCGCCTCGTTTTTTATTCGCTTTCTATCCAGTTTTTTATGGCATTGCTCTGGTTATGCAGAAGGTTCTGCAGAAGATTTTTACAGAATGTTTCCTGTCCGTGTGTTGTCCTTTATTGCCAGGATTGCAAGCCTTTTTTCTGTCCCCGAGACTCAAATATGTACTCTCGTATTTTCCCAAGAATTATTGCACGACGCGTGCTGTTGCAGCTTTCTAATTTTGGTCTCTGAATACTAAACAGTTCCCGGAAAAAGGTTTCAGTAAGAATCTCGATTTAAGTTCGTTTTATTAATGTTATTTTCTATGCTTTAGAGGTCAGTCCTTCAGTTCCTTCAATTTTTAGTTTGATTTGTTCAAAAATATTTAAAGTATTACGAGTATTTGTGGTTTACTTTCTGTGCAATGTCCAGTTGTTGCTCCTTTCGAGATTAATTGCACGCCCTGGCCAGTGGCTTTTTCAGGATAATTCAGTTCCCTGGGTGCGGTCCTGACTACTGATGATGACAGCTGCTCGGACGGAGTCCCAGGATGTCCAGAGTCCCTCTCATCCTCACTGTCCAGGCTCCTCCTGGCTCCTCGGGGAACAAAACTCAGCCTGTTGGAGTTTTCTTTCCTTTTTTTTAGGGGGGATTTTGTGGAGGCATCTGTCACTTTTTCTCCTCTCTCCACCACATCCTGCCACAAGAACGAATTTTGTGGCAAAAGTATCTGGGGGATGGCACTGCAGCATTGTGGCAAATGTTTTTGAGAGCCTGCCGCCTCGTCCAGGTGGCAGCTTCTGTTCAGTTTTTGGCTCAGCATCTGGAGGACTTGCAACTGGCAATTCTCTGGACAGCTTGATTGATTTGTTGACTCTCTGTTGCTGTTGCTGTTGCTGTTGATGCAAGGAGGATATTGCAACACTTTTGGGGCATGTAAAATAATTCCAAATTTTGTCCACCAACCCAAACGATGATTAATGGGCAAGTTGAAGAGTGTTGGCCAGTTGGCCGGAAGGAAAGTTTTAGCTTTGTTTGAACGAAAAGAATTAATTTGTATTCACAAGCCTTGAGACCGGACTTTTTCAGGTTTTAGCCTTTAAAAAAATCAACCGAAGGTCTAAAAATCGAAAAATGGTCTCTAGAACTTCAGTTTGAAAGCCTGGACTTGCACTTTCTACATTTGCCACTCTGATTCCTGTTTGGCAGATGCATGCAACATCCTGGACTAAAAAAGCAAAAACAAAAGCACCAACAAGGTTGAAGGAATAAAAATATATGAAGAAAGTGAGGTCCTGCCGTCACACCGAAGCAAATTGGAAAATATGTGAGTGCTCTTTGATTTTTTTGCGAATTTTCCTGCCATATTTCCAGGAGGAATCCCGAGGTCTCCTTGCATTGCTTTTTTCCCCATTTTGCCTCGAGCCAAGTTGGTCGAGTTAGAAATTGGAAAATTGCACAGCAACCTGGACAGGTTTTCCGACGGGGGCAGGTCTCTCAGCGAGGGGGCTCCTCGCAGCAGAGATTGGGTCAACAAACGTGCCAAAGATGCAGCGCAATCTTTCATGGCACTCACGTTGAGCGTTGACAATGACAGCAACACCGAAAAAGCTTTATAAAAATACTACAACAAGACAACACTATGCACAAAATAGCATAGCAGGACAGTAGCAGAAATGGCTAAAAAACTGGCGTATCTTAAACGGAAATGCAGGGTGAATGCAGGTGAAAAAATGTGTGGGAGCGTTGGAAAGGCGAGCCCTAAAAGGGCTTTCAAGGCAACCATAAAAAATAAATAAATTTAAAGAATGAAAAAGCGAAATTTAAAGTGCAATTGAAGTCTATATAGGGTATTGCTCTCTTGAACACCTGACATTTAATCAATAGCAATCGAATCGAGAGGAATTCCGCGATTTGTTAGCTGCTCGCCATTTTCTTCCACTCGCATTTCTTCCACTCCCACTTCCGGTTACCTTTCCTTTAATGCCGCCATTTTGTTCTCTAATTTGGCAGCCAACATTTCGCTTAGCTGTGAAAATATGCAAAAATACACGGAAAGATGTTTTAATTATGTTGTGAGAATTAAATTACACAAATCAGTAATAAAAGCTTTAAATAAAAACTCCTTTCGCATTAGGAATAAATTTTGCTTTTGATAAAGGAATCGTAAAAGCTGCCAGGTAGCTCCTGAATTTTTTTCCCTAGATAAGGATTACGATTCAGATTTGATTTCAGATTTCAGATTTGGATTTCGCTTTGGCTTTGGAGCAAAAAGTGGAGAAGGAGCCGGGGAGACAGCCATGGCCGAAGTGCCATTGAGAAGTTTCAAGTGGCGTGCAAAAAGTTGGCTGCAGTTGCACTTGTCCCGAGTGGCGGGCGTGGCCATAAAACAAATGCCAACATAGCAAGGGCTTTGGGGAGGGTGGGGAATACCTCCACACACCCACACACATATAAATATATATATATATATATATTTATATATAGACACCTGAATCTTGGCCAGACATCGTTGTCATTGTCGTTAGCAAATATATGGCCAAAGAGGATCAAAGAGCGCTCAGCGCTCAGCGTTTCCGAGCAGAAAAAAAATAATTGCAGTTGCCCGAGGGGCAACGATGAGTCGGGGCCAGGACCAAGGACATGCTTGCATTAAGTCCTAGGATGCCATCACACAAAAATTATGAAATTAAACAACACAAAATATTAAAGAACTCGTCTTGGAAAAGTAGAAACTTTAACTTGAAGTAAGCAAGCCGATAAGTTGAATTGTGCCAGAGTTGATATTGCAAACTTATCGATAGCACTTGAACCATCGCTAGGTGCAGTTTCCGATGTGAAAGGACGAGGTCGCCGGATGCACAAGGATGCGTGGCACGAAAATTGGGAAGGCATTCATGGCAGAAGGTGGACGGGGTTGGCATGGGGTTTTCTGCAATTTTCTGCGTTTTGAAAGTCAAATTCCCCCAGCGATGATGTGGATGGGTGTTCATGGGTTAAGGGGGAGGCTGTTAGCCGGGGGCGGGAGCGGGGGCGTGGCACTTGATAGAGCGGGAAAAACGCAGGCGCTAAGCCTCCTTAATGTCATTTGTCATTTTTTGGCCAAGTACCAGCAAAAAAAGTCTCCTTTTTGCAGCTGCAGTCGGTTTCTGTTTGCTATTATGCAAATATTATTTCGTGCCAAAAGCTGCTACTCCATCCCGCCGAAGGTCCTGCAAGAACTTGCTGTTCAAGACAATCAAAATGGAAAATATACGAGGGAAAAAACGAGTAGTTAGTGAAGAAAATGGGGAAAATACTGCGACAGAGTTTCCTCTATTATCGAAGACGTTTCAATAAAAGGCTTAAGCACGAAGGGGGCGTGGCAGAGTAAGCCTGAATCTGAGTTGATTCTGGACCAAGTCAATACTCCGTCGAAGCCCCCTTTGTCCTGGACATCCTTGGAATCCCTTGAGTGCCGAGGCTTTCTGTTTGTGATGTTGTTGATTCTTGCAATTGCGTCGATGTCGGGTTTCTAAGGCTAGAAAGCCAAGAAAATGTACACTGGAATCTTAATTTTTCTTAAGCTTTTAAATATATTTTCCAGTCGGTTAAAGAAAATAGTATTGGGATTATTGGGAACCTAAACTTAAATGCTTGCTTTTACATTTAAACATCGTCGTTAGCTTTTTATTTCATTTTTAGTTTTAGGCAAATAGCTATGTAATTTTTTTGGCTTTAACTTGGTTCACTTTCATATATCAAAAGTCATGTCCTGGCTCCAAAAACTTGAAACTAAATTCTAAACTCTCTTTATTTATTAAATAATTATTTGTTACAAATTTTTTCGGTTTTTCGGTCAAGTGTAAGGGTCACGAGCAATTAGTTTCGTAAGCAGTTCCAGAGGCCAACTGCAATCTGGCAGGCTCCTTTTCTCAATGCGGTTGCAATTCGTTTTCATTTTCGTTTGGGCCAAGTGTGGTTCTTGAGTTATCAGGATGCCACAGACACACAGATACACACCCACACCCACACACACACTGTGCAGTTAACTGTCAAACCCAAACACAGAGACATTGAGGAGTGTGAAAATGGGACAGCCGATGGAGAATGAGATGGGAAATTGATTCGAACTCCGCCGGCAATGTCAGGATGAATTGAAATGAAATGGAACGTGACCAACTTTGGCCACATGTCAATATGCTAATGATGATGATGTGTCCATGCACCACTTCTCCCTCTCTCTGCCCGACTTTGTTCATTTAATATGTCCTTTAACCCCGTGCCAACTTCGTTTTTCTCCTTTCTTTAGTTTTCAGACGTTTTTTTTTTGAGAAAAATAAGGTTGAACCATCCCTGGTTTATCTCCAGAATTAATGTACAAGTTCATTTTATTCCTTACTAGATTATTTATATTGTTAAAAGAGACGCCCGGCCCTAGAGTTCGAGTTTGGCCCAAAAAGGCTTTAAGCAAATGACCATCGAAAGGGGACATATGTGAAGGAAGCAGAGTGCGGAGGCGGATTGACCGGGGTGGCAGGTGGCAGTCCCATTGCCAGGGTTGCCATGCTGTGTAATTGGCGGCCCGAAACGAATTGAAATGGGAAATGGCAAATAAATTGAATGAAACGTGCACCGCACAGGGACAGGAAATACAGCGTAAACGGGGGGGAACGGAACGGAAAAGGGCAGGGAGGGAGACGGTCCCACACACACACACAGGTGGGCAACACTAAAAACGAGGGCGTGGCCCGGCTGTTGACCGCAAAGTGGCGTTTCCCCTTCCACATCCGTTTTTCTCACTCACTCGCTCACCTGTATTTCCGCCCGCCATCCCTGCCATCACTTTGACTTCCGTTTCCGCTCAACGACGTTAAATATTTACAAACACTTCTAGAAGATCCTCATCCGGGAGAAGAAAACCAAAGTTCATTTGAACACAAGTGTTATTTTAAAGTTTTACATTTTATTTGAAATACTTAGTCACCAAAGAGACTTATTTTTAACCAACTGAAACCCAGAAACTCCTAACCTTAAAAACTAGTAGTTCAGGCGACTTAAGTCCTAATCAGAGTTGAAAATGAGAGCAGAAATCATGAAGTTGTAGTTTAGATAGGTTATAGTCTGATATAGACCGATTTCAGGCTATGAAAATGTATTGTTTTGGAAGCCAAGATCGTAACCAAAAAATGATTGTCTTCCTGAATTTTAAGCTTCCACTTCCTTCAGTTGGAGTCCTTCATAAAATTGGGGGGTTTTTTCCTTGTGCCAACAGATGTTGCTGTCGCCCCCGAGCCCTGCCCCTCAACTATTTTCCATTTTCCGCGCTTTCCACACGAACTCTTCTGCTCTATTTTTTGTTGTTTTTTTTTTTAAATAACTTTCTTCGTCGTGGGCTTCTTATTTTGCCGCCATTGTTTCCAAAGTGATGACTCGAGAGAGGGGCAGGAGCGGCCAGGAGTAGTGGCAAGGATATGTGGCAGGATGGTAGGATGGCAGGATGGCAGAATGCCAGGACAAAAGCAACAAAAGAGCGGCGAGCAGATAAAGAATTAATTTTCCACAAATACGTTTACATGCTGCGTAATAGTTAGGCGGCAGTTTGCACTTTTCGCCCGATCCTTGCAACTCCTCGACTATATGGTATGTATATCCTTTATATATATCCTATATAGTGTTAGTGTGTGTGTCTGTGTGTGGTCCATGAAAATGAAAGGCAAAGGGGCTCTGAATTTGTCTGGTTTGTGCATTAAGCGTAAGCTGCAACAAATGACAGCGGGATACGCTGCGAGGGGGTAGGACGGATGGACGGATGGGGACTGGCGCTTGGAAAATGGAAAAGCGCACAATGGGAACTGAGCCAGAGTCCCCGCAGGACAATGACAATTTGCGGGCGTTGACAGTTGCCGAAATAAAAAAAGAAGGGAAAATAGACAAGAAATAGTGTCCCATTGTGCCAACATATGTGCACAGGAAGAAAAGCTATTAATTAGTGTCTATTTTGCTCCACGAACGCTTTTCCCTTACCCATGATTCATGTTTTCCCTTTTAATATCTATTTAATATTTTCAAAACTAACTTTAAACCTCTTTTTTGATACTTTTACAGCCCCTTTTTCCCCGGAGAACCACTCTAAACATCGCTTAGTTTCACTTTTCCTCTGGTGGCTAACCCAATTTACCTTAATTAACATGATAAATATTTCATTAATCAAACATTTCCGTCCAACTCACTCGTACACCCACACCCTCAGATTTTAATTAGCCTGACATGAGTCTCTGACATTTTTACACCCTATTTGGCTCTAAGCAGTGTATAAAAAGTATCCTTTTCTTTTTTCCCCTCTTTTTGCATTTCAATATCTTGCACTCTGGAATGCCATCAGCCCCCGCAGGTGTTTTTTCGTACTGTTTTCGTTGTTTGTCAATGGCTTCTAATTACTTACCGCAGCTGCCATGCCCACTCACCTTTCGTCACACCCACAGGCCACCACCCATCGCTCAACGACCAGAACCGCTTTAGCTTCAGCTTTAGCTAACTGGTTGACTGACTTAATTACAAATTGCATTATTTATCGGGCGACAAAGTTTGTCAAATTGCAGGATTCCCAGTCACTGAGAGGTGTGGGGTCGCCCAAGGACGAAGGGCGAAAAGCGTTGAAGAGGAGGGGTCAAAGTCAACAGCACAAGGACTCACCAGCTCGACGGCAATCGACAACATTTGAATGTTTTCACCCACCGTGTGGTTAGCATGTAGGTGTTGCAGCCACAAAAACCCCTGCAAAGTTAACACCAGGCCTGGGGTCCCCGATTTCCGAATAACTCAGTTTGCAGTCTTCCGCAGTTTCCTTGCTTCAACACAGATGCTGTAGAGAGTTTTATTTTTCGCCATTAAGCCTCCGATATTTAAGAGTAGTTCATAATTAAATCTGCAATTTTTATCTTCCTCGCAGTTTGGTTACATTTTATTCTCGTTTTTACATTTTCTTTAATGTTTCAGATGGTGTTCGCTTAAAAATAACGGGTAAGTTTGATTTTATCGATTTTCTGCATCAAAAGATCTGGAAAGTAGAACGAAAAAAATTTCGATCGATTTTTTGAGATATTGGAAAGGGGTACCATCATGATTTTTTGCAAAAATCGGGTTGGTTTGATTTTATCGATTTTCTGTTAGTTTTTTATGAATATTTTGGCCATTTCCCAACAGATTTTGGAACGGTATACCATTTTAGAACCAGCGCTTCATTTGCCATCAATCTGCATCAAAAGATCTGGAAAGTAGAACGAAAAAAAT
This sequence comes from Drosophila vallismaia, assembly GCA_035047325.1. Classification (NCBI taxonomy): domain Eukaryota; kingdom Metazoa; phylum Arthropoda; class Insecta; order Diptera; family Drosophilidae; genus Drosophila; species Drosophila vallismaia. The sequence goes on along the minus strand of JAWNPU010000025.1, from coordinate 2,708,300 downwards.
TTCGATCGATTTTTTGAGATTTTGGAAAGGGGTACCATCATGATTTTTTTCAAAAATCGGGTAGGTTTGATTTTATCGATTTTCTGTTAGTTTTTTATGAATATTTTGGCCATTTCCCAACAGATTTTGGAACGGTATACCATTTTAGAACCAGCGCTTCATTTGCCATCAATCTGCATCAAAAGATCTGGAAAGTAGAACGAAAAAAATTTCGATCGATTTTTTGAGATTTTGGAAAGGGGTACCATCATGATTTTTTTCAAAAATCGGGTAGGTTTGAATTTTTCGATTTTCTGTTAGTTTTTTATGAATATTTTGGCCATTTCCCAACAGATTTCGAAACGGTATACCATTTTGGAACCAGCGCTTCATTTGCCATCAATCTGCATCAAAAGATCTGGAAAGTAGAACGAAAAAAATTTCGATCGATTTTTTGAGATTTTGGAAAGGGGTACCATCATGATTTTTTGCAAAAATCGGGTTGGTTTGATTTTATCGATTTTCTGTTAGTTTTTTATGAATATTTTGGCCATTTCCCAACAGATTTTGGAACGGTATACCATTTTGGAACCAGCGCTTCATTTGCCATCAATCTGCATCAAAAGATCTGGAAAGTAGAACGAAAAAAATTTCGATCGATTTTTTGAGATTTTGGAAAGGGGTACCATCATGATTTTTTGCAAAAATCGGGTTGGTTTGATTTTATCGATTTTCTGTTAGTTTTTTAAGAATATTTTGGCCATTTCCCAACAGATTTTGGAACGGTATACCATTTTGGAACCGGCGCTTCATTTGCCGTGAATCTGCATCAAAAGATCTGGAAAGTAGAACGAAAAAAATTTCGATCGATTTTTTGAGATTTTGGAAAGGGGTACCATCATGATTTTTTGCAAAAATCGGGTTGGTTTGATTTTATCGATTTTCTGTTAGTTTTTTAAGAATATTTTGGCCATTTCCCAACAGATTTTGGAACGGTATACCATTTTGGAACCAGCGCTTCATTTGCCATCAATCTGCATCAAAAGATCTGGAAAGTAGAACGAAAAAAATTTCGATCGATTTTTTGAGATTTTGGAAAGGGGTACCATCATGATTTTTTGCAAAAATCGGGTTGGTTTGATTTTATCGATTTTCTGTTAGTTTTTTATGAATATTTTGGCCATTTCCCAACAGATTTTGGAACGGTATACCATTTTAGAACCAGCGCTTCATTTTGCCATCAATCTGCATCAAAAGATCTGGAAAGTAGAACGAAAAAAATTTCAATCGATTTTTTGAGATTTTGGAAAGGGGTACCATCATGATTTTTTGCAAAAATCGGGTTGGTTTGATTTTATCGATTTTCTGTTAGTTTTTTATGAATATTTTGGCCATTTCCCAACAGATTTTGGAACGGTATACCATTTTGGAACCAGCGCTTCATTTGCCATCAATCTGCATCAAAAGATCTGGAAAGTAGAACGAAAAAAATTTCGATCGATTTTTTGAGATTTTGGAAAGGGGTACCATCATGATTTTTTTCAAAAATCGGGTAGGTTTGAATTTTTCGATTTTCTGTTAGTTTTTTATAAATATTTTGGCCATTTCCCAACAGATTTCGGAACGGTATACCATTTTGGAACCGGCGCTTCATTTGCCGTGAATCTGCATCAAAAGATCTGGAAAGTAGAACGAAAAAAATTTCGATCGATTTTTTGAGATTTTGGAAAGGGGTACCATCATGATTTTTTGCAAAAATCGGGTTGGTTTGATTTTATCGATTTTCTGTTAGTTTTTTAAGAATATTTTGGCCATTTCCCAACAGATTTTGGAACGGTATACCATTTTGGAACCAGCGCTTCATTTGCCATCAATCTGCATCAAAAGATCTGGAAAGTAGAACGAAAAAAATTTCGATCGATTTTTTGAGATTTTGGAAAGGGGTACCATCATGATTTTTTGCAAAAATCGGGTTGGTTTGATTTTATCGATTTTCTGTTAGTTTTTTATGAATATTTTGGCCATTTCCCAACAGATTTTGGAACGGTATACCATTTTAGAACCAGCGCTTCATTTGCCATCAATCTGCATCAAAAGATCTGGAAAGTAGAACGAAAAAAATTTCGATCGATTTTTTGAGATTTTGGAAAGGGGTACCATCATGATTTTTTGCAAAAATCGGGTTGGTTTGATTTTATCGATTTTCTGTTAGTTTTTTAAGAATATTTTGGCCATTTCCCAACAGATTTTGGAACGGTATACCATTTTGGAACCAGCGCTTCATTTGCCATCAATCTGCATCAAAAGATCTGGAAAGTAGAACGAAAAAAATTTCGATCGATTTTTTGAGATTTTGGAAAGGGGTACCATCATGATTTTTTGCAAAAATCGGGTTGGTTTGATTTTATCGATTTTCTGTTAGTTTTTTATGAATATTTTGGCCATTTCCCAACAGATTTTGGAACGGTATACCATTTTAGAACCAGCGCTTCATTTGCCATCAATCTGCATCAAAAGATCTGGAAAGTAGAACGAAAAAAATTTCGATCGATTTTTTGAGATTTTGGAAAGGGGTACCATCATGATTTTTTTCAAAAATCGGGTAGGTTTGAATTTTTCGATTTTCTGTTAGTTTTTTATGAATATTTTGGCCATTTCCCAACAGATTTCGAAACGGTATACCATTTTGGAACCAGCGCTTCATTTGCCGTGAATCTGCATCAAAAGATCTGGAAAGTAGAACGAAAAAAATTTCGATCGATTTTTTGAGATTTTGGAAAGGGGTACCATCATGATTTTTTGCAAAAATCGGGTTGGTTTGATTTTATCGATTTTCTGTTAGTTTTTTATGAATATTTTGGCCATTTCCCAACAGATTTTGGAACGGTATACCATTTTGGAACCAGCGCTTCATTTGCCATCAATCTGCATCAAAAGATCTGGAAAGTAGAACGAAAAAAATTTCGATCGATTTTTTGAGATTTTGGAAAGGGGTACCATCATGATTTTTTTCAAAAATCGGGTAGGTTTGAATTTTTCGATTTTCTGTTAGTTTTTTATAAATATTTTGGCCATTTCCCAACAGATTTCGGAACGGTATACCATTTTGGAACCGGCGCTTCATTTGCCGTGAATCTGCATCAAAAGATCTGGAAAGTAGAACGAAAAAAATTTCGATCGATTTTTTGAGATTTTGGAAAGGGGTACCATCATGATTTTTTGCAAAAATCGGGTTGGTTTGATTTTATCGATTTTCTGTTAGTTTTTTATGAATATTTTGGCCATTTCCCAACAGATTTTGGAACGGTATACCATTTTAGAACCAGCGCTTCATTTGCCATCAATCTGCATCAAAAGATCTGGAAAGTAGAACGAAAAAAATTTCGATCGATTTTTTGAGATTTTGGAAAGGGTCATCATGATTTTTTGCAAAAATCGGGTTGGTTTGATTTTATCGATTTTCTGTTAGTTTTTTAAGAATATTTTGGCCATTTCCCAACAGATTTTGGAACGGTATACCATTTTGGAACCAGCGCTTCATTTGCCATCAATCTGCATCAAAAGATCTGGAAAGTAGAACGAAAAAAATTTCGATCGATGTTTTGAGATTTTGGAAAGGGGTACCATCATGATTTTTTGCAAAAATCGGGTAGGTTTGAATTTTTCGATTTTCTGTTAGTTTTTTATAAATATTTTGGCCATTTCCCAACAGATTTCGGAACGGTATACCATTTTGGAACCGGCGCTTCATTTGCCGTGAATCTGCATCAAAAGATCTGGAAAGTAGAACGAAAAAAATTTCGATCGATTTTTTGAGATTTTGGAAAGGGGTACCATCATGATTTTTTGCAAAAATCGGGTAGGTTTGAATTTTTCGATTTTCTGTTAGTTTTTTATAAATATTTTGGCCATTTCCCAACAGATTTCGGAACGGTATACCATTTTGGAACCGGCGCTTCATTTGCCGTGAATCTGCATCAAAAGATCTGGAAAGTAGAACGAAAAAAATTTCGATCGATTTTTTGAGATTTTGGAAAGAGGTACCATCATGATTTTTTGCAAAAATCGGGTTAGTGCAACTTTGTCGATTTTCTGTTCGTTTTTTATGAATATTTTGGCCATTTCCCAACTGATTTCTGAATGGTATACCACTTTGCCAACATATGAAAATATGAGTTAGCCGAGACACGAACCGATCTTTCGATATTTGATACCAGCTGCAGAATATCAAGCATTTTTTAGTGTGTCCATGACTGGTCACACCGATTCTAATTAGCAAAACAAATGTGTTGTTTTGCTAGTTTTTCTATTTAAAACTAATCAAATAAGAACAAATTTAAAAAACTGAACGTAACTAGACCAGAAAAGTGCCCCAAAGATCATCCAAAGGCTGAAGAAAGACCCTGGAACGGGCCCTGTGGGATCAATTCCTGCCAACCTGCGTGGCGGGAAACACACGGCCAAGGCGGTACCGAAAGATCGTTGGGATGGAGATCTCGGGTAAACAGTGGCGCTTTTGGGTCTGTACTAAAATTTGGTAGAATAGGTACATTCCAAAAAACCAGTATTTTTTTTCTTCGGCTTCGTGGTCAGTTCTTCACCTTGGATTACTCTCATCTTGAAGCCCTGAGACCTGCGTTGCCACTGAGCCGCCTAAGAGGAAGTGATCCTCGCCAGTAACGTCCCATTATCGGGTAAATGAAGATCTATAAGAGTGAAACAAAAATATTGCATTGGGATTTCATTGCCTTTGCAATGAAATGTTTTTGTCCTAATGTTTTTTTTTTATTTATGCAGCTTCGGCAGCACCAGATCAGTACCTGGAGCATCGGATCAGCACCAAAAGCACCTCTAGCAGCACTGGAACAGTTCCTGCAGCAACTGTAGCACCACTTGAAGCACCAAACCATCATTTGGAGCACCTGTAGCAGGTCCAGCAACACATGTAGCCGCCTGTAGAGCCCTAGAGCAGTACCAGAAAAGCTTCTGCAGCATCAGACATGTATCTGGAGCATCCGATAAGCACCAGAAGCACCTCTAGCAGCACCTAGCAGAACTGGAACCGCAGGTCAGCACCTGGATCAGCTGTATCAGCACCTAGAGCATCGGAGGGGCACCAGAAGCACCTGTAGCAGCACCAGGAGTATTAATATCACCTGTAGCAGTACCAGGAGCACCACAGCAGTACCAGGAGCACCTTTCCTAGTACCAGGAATACCAGAATCACCTGTAGCAGTACCAGGAGCACCAAAGCAGCACCACGAGCACCTGTAGCAGTACCAGGAGTACCTGTACTAGTACGAAGAACACCTGAAGAAGTACCAGGAGCACCTGTAGCAGCACCTGAGCACCTGAGATCCTGGAGGTCCAGAACAGCACCTATTTTTGCATATTTTAAGCATTTTTCTATGTAAATACATGTATCTGTATTTGTAAGCACGTTTTATTGAAAATAAAGCACACAGTTTACACCAATTTTCCGAGTTTTCTTTCATTATCCAGGTTTTCCCCGAATTTTCCCGACCTTCCCATTTTCCCGAATTTTCCTGAATTTTTCTGAATTTTCCTGAATTGTCCCGAATTTTCCCGAATTTTCCAGATTTTTCCTGAATTTTTCAGAATTTTCCTGAATTTTAAAAAATTTAAAAAACCCCAAAATCGCCCTCCGCCACTTCTGAAGTACCAGGCGAGCAGAAATCAGCAGAAGGTGGATGCCGAATTTTTAAAATTTGGCGGGAAAAAATTTGAATTTGAAAAAAAATACCAAAAAAAATTTAACGGAAAAATACCAAAAAATGTAACGAAAAAATACCAGATTTAAATTTTTTTTGGTATTTTTCCGTTACATTTTTGGTATTTTTTCCGTTAAAATTTTTTTGGTATTTTTTTTAAATTTCCCGCCAAATTTTAAAAATTCGGCATCCACCTTCTGCTGATTTCTGTTCGCCTGGTACTCCAGAAGTGGCGGAGGGCGATTTTGGGTTTTTTTTTTAATTTTTGGAAATTCAGGAAAAATAAGGAATGTTCTGGAAAAATTCAGGAAAATTCAGGAAAATTCAGGAAAATTCGGGAAAAATCGGCAAAAATTTGTAAAACACAAAAAAAAATGAGGAAAATTCGTCTAACTTCATGAAAATTCAGGAAAATTCAAAAATTTTCCCGATTCCTGATGGCCAGAATTTTCCTGAATTTTCATGAATTTCCACGAATTTTCCTAATTTTTTCTGAATTTTCCCGCATTTTCCTAAATTTGTATAAATTTAAAAAACCCAAAAATCGCCCTCCGCCACTTCTGAAGTACCAGGCGAACAGAAATCAGCAGTAGGTGGATGCAAAAATTAAAATGTTGCATACTTTTGTGCGTTTTAATAAAAGACCACTACACATTTTAATACTTATATTTGCAAAAATTAGAATGTTGCATACTTTTTTGAGCTTTTTAAATAAAGGACTAAAAGACCACTACACAATTTAATACTTAATTTTGCAAAAGTTTAAATGTTGCATACTTTTTGGATGCGAAGTTCTTAAATTTAAAAAGCTCAGAAATTCGCATCCAAAAAGTATGCAACATTTAAATTTTTGCAAAAGACCACTACACAATTTAATACCTATTTTTGCAAAAATTTAAATGTTGCATACTTTTTGGATTCGAAGTTCTTAAATTAAAAAAGCTAGGAAATTCGCATCCAAAAAGTATGCAACATTTAAATTTTTGCAAAAATAGGTATTAAATTGTGTAGTGGTCTTTTGCAAAAATTTAAATGTTGCATACTTTTTGGATGCGAATTTCTGAGCTTTTTATTTTTATTTGCAAACATTTAAATGTTGCATACTTTTTGGATGCGAAGTTCTTAAATTTAAAAAGCTCAGAAATTCGCATCCAAAAAGTATGCAACATTTAAATTTTTGCAAAAGACCACTACACAATTTAATACTTATTTTTGCAAAAATTTAAATGTTGCATACTTTTTGGATGCGAAGTTCTTAAATTTAAAAAGCTCAGAAATTCGCATCCAAAAAGTATGCAACATTTAAATTTTTGCAAAACTAAGTATTAAAATATGTAGTGGTCTTTTAGTCCTTTATTTAAAAAGCTCAAAAAAGTATGCAACATAGTAATTTTTGCAAATGTAAGTATTAAAATGTGTAGTGGTCTTTTATTAAAACGCACAAAAGTATGCAACATTTTAATTTTTGCATCCACCTTCTGCTGATTTCTGTTCGCCTGGTACTTCAGAAGTGGCAGAGGGCGATTTTTGGATTTTTCAAATTTATACAAATTTAGGAAAATGCAGGAAAATTCAGAAAAAATTAGAAAAATTCGTGGAAATTCATGAAAATTCAGGAAAATTCTGACCATCAGGAATCGGGAAAATTTTTTGAATTTTCCTGAATTTTCATGAAGTTAGACGAATTTTCCTCATTTTTTTGTGTTTTACAAATTTTTGCCGATTTTTCCGAATTTTCCTGAATTCAGGAAAATTCTGAAAAATTCAGGAAAAATCTGGAAAATTCGGGAAAATTCGGGACAATTCAGGAAAATTCAGAAAAATTCAGGAAAATTCGGGAAAATGGGAAGGTCGGGAAAATTCGGGGAAAACCTGGATAATGAAAGAAAACTCGGAAAATTGGTGTAAACTGTGTGCTTTATTTTCAATAAAACGTGCTTACAAATACAGATACATGTATTTACATAGAAAAATGCTTAAAATATGCAAAAATAGGTGCTGTTCTGGACCTCCAGGATCTCAGGTGCTCAGGTGCTGCTACAGGTGCTCCTGGTACTTCTTCAGGTGTTCTTCGTACTAGTACAGGTACTCCTGGTACTGCTACAGGTGCTCGTGGTGCTGCTTTGGTGCTCCTGGTACTGCTACAGGTGATCCTGGTATTCCTGGTACTAGTACAGGTGCTCCTGGTACTGCTGTGGTGCTCCTGGTACTGCTACAGGTGATATTAACACTTCTGGTGATGCTACAGGCGCTTCTGGTGCCCCTCCGATGCTCTAGGTGCTGATACAGCTGATCCAGGTGCTGACCTGCGGTTCCAGTTCTGCTAGGTGCTGCTAGAGGTGCTTCTGGTGCTTATCGGATGCTCCAGATACATGTCTGATGCTGCAGAAGCTGGTACTGCTCTAGGGCTCTACAGGCGGCTACATGTGTTGCTGGACCTGCTACAGGTGCTCCAAATGATGGTTTGTGTTTCAAGTGGTGCTACAGTTGCTGCAGGAACTGTTCCAGTGCTGCTAGAGGTGCTTTTGGTGCTGATCCGATGCTCCAGGTACTGATCTGGTGCTGCCGAAGCTGCATAAATAAAAAAAAACATTAGAGCAAAAACATTTCATTGCAAAGGCAATGAAATCCCAATGCAATATTTTTGTTTCACTCTTAGAGATCTTCACTTACCCGATAATGGGACGTTACTGGCGAGGATCACTTCCTCTTAGGCGGCTCAGTGGCAACGCAGGTCTCAGGGCTTCAAGATGAGAGTAATCCAAGGTGAAGAACTGACCACGAAGCCGAAGAAAAAAAATACTGGTTTTTTGGAATGTACCTATTCTACCAAATTTTAGTACAGACCCAAAAGCGCCACTGTTTACCCGAGATCTCCATCCCAACGATCTTTCGGTACCGCCTTGGCCGTGTGTTTCCCGCCACGCAGGTTGGCAGGAATTGATCCCACAGGGCCCGTTCCAGGGTCTTTCTTCAGCCTTTGGATGATCTTTGGGGCACTTTTCTGGTCTAGTTACGTTCAGTTTTTTAAATTTGTTCTTATTTGATTAGTTTTAAATAGAAAAACTAGCAAAACAACACATTTGTTTTGCTAATTAGAATCGGTGTGACCAGTCATGGACACACTAAAAAATGCTTGATATTCTGCAGCTGGTATCAAATATCGAAAGATCGGTTCGTGTCTCGGCTAACTCATATTTTCATATGTTGGCAAAGTGGTATACCATTCAGAAATCAGTTGGGAAATGGCCAAAATATTCATAATGAAGCGCTGGTTCCAAAATGGTATACCGTTCCAAAATCTGTTGGGAAATGGCCAAAATATTCTTAAAAAACTAACAGAAAATCGATAAAATCAAACCAACCCGATTTTTGCAAAAAATCATGATGGTACCCCTTTCCAAAATCTCAAAAAATCGATCGAAATTTTTTTCGTTCTACTTTCCAGATCTTTTGATGCAGATTCACGGCAAATGAAGCGCCGGTTCCAAAATGGTATACCGTTCCGAAATCTGTTGGGAAATGGCCAAAATATTTATAAAAAACTAACAGAAAATCGAAAAATTCAAACCTACCCGATTTTTGCAAAAAATCATGATGGTACCCCTTTCCAAAATCTCAAAACATCGATCGAAATTTTTTTCGTTCTACTTTCCAGATCTTTTGATGCAGATTGATGGCAAATGAAGCGCTGGTTCCAAAATGGTATACCGTTCCAAAATCTGTTGGGAAATGGCCAAAATATTCTTAAAAAACTAACAGAAAATCGATAAAATCAAACCAACCCGATTTTTGCAAAAAATCATGATGGTACCCCTTTCCAAAATCTCAAAAAATCGATCGAAATTTTTTTCGTTCTACTTTCCAGATCTTTTGATGCAGATTGATGGCAAATGAAGCGCTGGTTCCAAAATGGTATACCGTTTCCAAATCTGTTGGGAAATGGCCAAAATATTCATAAAAAACTAACAGAAAATCGAAAAATTCAAACCTACCCGATTTTTGAAAAAAATCATGATGGTACCCCTTTCCAAAATCTCAAAAAATCGATCGAAATTTTTTTCGTTCTACTTTCCAGATCTTTTGATGCAGATTGATGGCAAATGAAGCGCTGGTTCCAAAATGGTATACCGTTCCAAAATCTGTTGGGAAATGGCCAAAATATTCATAAAAAACTAACAGAAAATCGATAAAATCAAACCAACCCGATTTTTGCAAAAAATCATGATGGTACCCCTTTCCAAAATCTCAAAAAATCGATCGAAATTTTTTTCGTTCTACTTTCCAGATCTTTTGATGCAGATTGATGGCAAATGAAGCGCCGGTTCCAAAATGGTATACCGTTCCAAAATCTGTTGGGAAATGGCCAAAATATTCATAAAAAACTAACAGAAAATCGATAAAATCAAACCAACCCGATTTTTGCAAAAAATCATGATGGTACCCCTTTCCAAAATCTCAAAAAATCGATCGAAATTTTGTTCGTTCTACTTTCCAGATCTTTTGATGCAGATTGATGGCAAATGAAGCGCTGGTTCCAAAATGGTATACCGTTCCAAAATCTGTTGGGAAATGGCCAAAATATTCATAAAAAACTAACAGAAAATCGATAAAATCAAACCAACCCGATTTTTGAAAAAAATCATGATGGTACCCCTTTCCAAAATCTCAAAAAATCGATCGAAATTTTTTTCGTTCTACTTTCCAGATCTTTTGATGCAGATTGACGGCAAATGAAGCGCTGGTTCCAAAATGGTATACCGTTCCATAATCTCTTGGGAAATGGCCAAAATAACTATAAAAAACTAACAGAATAACTAACCCTTTGAAAATTCGGAAAAAATGGGTCGAAATTTTGTTTGTTCAATTTTGTAAATCTTGCAGATCGAAGAAATGAAGTTCTGATTTTAAAATGGTGTTTTGTTTAATAATCGGTTGCGAAATGGTCAAAATATTCAACAAAAAGTGAGAGAAAATCGACAAAAGGTGGATATTCCAAGGGGAGGAAGGAGGCCTTTAGAATTTCGGTTCTCTCTGGGAAAGCGTTACGAATTGATGTCACCTGGTCAGTTACAGCTCCCCACTGGAACATGGTTCGTCCTCTTTCCACACTCTTTAGCGGCACCTTTGAGCGCGCTGCGGTTCAGGTGGTTTTCATGGGCTTCGGGTGGTGGTTGGGTGGGTGGTGCTGAAAAGTATGCTACGCTCGGCGCACATGGCACATAATTGAGTGACAACGTGGTTTGAAACATTTGCCATGCGGACACCGTCAAGTGATGGCCAGCAGAGTGAGTAAGGACGTGGTGCTGGTTGGGTGGGTGGCTGGGTGGTTGGATAGCTTGGTAGTGCTGTCGGTGGATTGCCGCCTTGGTTGGCAGCTGATGCAGGGCATTTGAATTTGTAATGAGATTACACACAGAGCGAGAGAAACGACGATGAGAAACACCTGCCTGCCAAATGAAATGTGTCTGTCTGTCTATCTACTTTCCTCTCGCACATCCTGTCCCTTTGGTTCTGGGAGATGGCAGTAAAGCAACTGTTAATTGTGGCCATAATTAAGGTGACCCCGAACCAGAAACGTGACGAGCTCATTAATTTTATGTATATGTATTATTTGGCTTCCCATCTCTTTCACTAGTTATGTCCCATCTCTGTTTAAAATGAGATTTTTTCAGGACAGGATGCCGGAGCAGAGAAGATGTTGATTTAAAGCCAGTAATATGCAGGACTCGTAAGGATGGGTGCGAAGGATACGATGACGACGATGATGACGACTCCGGGACGTTGTTGGAGTTGCTGCTGCCATTTGACTGCTTTATGTCATTGCTGGTTAAGCGATGCGTCTAATTTGCAGCTGCTGCTTCTGCTACTGGACTATCCCTAACCCTGTGCGGAAATTTGCATTTTGTGAAGCGCGCAATACCAAGAAAGTAACAAAGAAAAAAGAAAAAAAAAAAATAGGGAAAATAAGAGGAAAAGCTGCAGTGAGTAAAAAATGGCTTGAAGTTATTTTAGCCTGCTCCTGGATTGCAGATCCTGCTGTCCTTGTGTAAATATTAAATTCAGGCGTCTGCCACTTGGATGGGACAACCCACCTGCCTCTCTCTGGCTGCCTTTGCTTTTGCCCGAAAAAACTCACCAGCTAACCGCGGTGCTCGTTAATTTTGCAGCATTTCCGCCAGCAATTTTTGCCGACAACTTTCGCTACGTCCTTCGCTGCAACCGGAAATGCAGGAAACGGATATTACACGCTCCAGAAAACGGCGGTAGCCCTCCTAGCCCCCAGCCCTTCCAACCCTGGAATAATATGAAAAAGATATGACTTTTGATGACAACGTTGCTGTTGCAATTTGATGCATTTTTCGTGTTTAGACAGCTGCCCCAAAGTTGTCCTTAGCGTTTCTTCTGCTTTTGCTTCTCTTTTATTTTATCTTCTCCCTCTCGAAAAAATGCGAAATATACATTTTTTTCAGAGCATTTCCCGCAGCAACCTGCAACTTGCAACCTGCAATTGCAACTGAAATCGCAATTGGAGCGTGCAGCGAAGGAAAGCGAACGAGGTGCTTTAATTGCTTAGGTCCTGGAATTGTTCTTTCCTGCTACACTGGAAGAAAAGGAAAAAATACTTACACTTAGTCCTAATCTGTAAACCTGATATCTGTAAGCTGTAAACCGAAAGATGGCTGTGTCTGTGGCTGACATCTCTATAGCCACTTTTTTATGGATCTCCGTTGGGCGCTGGGGATTTTCCATTTTGGCTGTTCAATTGTTGGGAAAATGAAATTATTGCAAGCCAGCAGAAAAGCCACGCGAACTGATGTTGTTCTGCGGGAGAAATCAGGTCACAGTCACAGTTGAAAAGAGGATTTGGCCAAGATGAATCGATTCTGCGGACATACTTACGGAAGCTGGAATAAAAAATTGCATCACCTCCCAAAATAAAAGAGGAAACAATCGCGACTTGTAAGATTTCATTGTTTTTGTTTGGTTTTATTTTGTATTTTTTTACTCCTTTGTTTTGTTTTGCATTTTTTGTTTTCTTGTATAGAACATAATAATTTTTTTGTTTGTTAAGTTTTTGTTTGTGGTTTGTTGTTACTTTTAATGCTTGCTCACTGTCACTTGTTAAATTTGTAGCTTAATTTTAATTTGAAATATTCATCATCATCGCCTTATCAACGCATTACCTTTAAATTTTTCGTTCATGCAATTTTTAATCCATTTTGTATTTAATTATTAGTTTTCTGTTTTTTTTTTTTGCTGCATTTCTTCTGGGAGAAGGGGTGTGTGGTGTGTGTATTGTGTGTAAACTTATTTTGTTAGAATTAGCGTATTTTAAATTTAATTTTAATATGCATAAATTGTTTGCCCTCGTCCCGCTCTAGCTAACTCCTCTCTCCTCCCCTGCTCTGATCCTTTTTTCCCTCTAATAATTTCCAACCACTCGGCTTTCCTTTGTTTATTATTTAATGTGTTGACTTTTTGCTTGCTTTTATCATGCTTTTTGCAAAAAAAAAATATTCTCATATTTGTATATATATAATATATATATATATATAAAGTGTTTCGTTTAGCAATATTAATGAACATTTATTTTGTAGCTTTATCCCTTTTTTGTTGGTATGTTGTATTTTGTATTTTGTATTTTGTGTTATTTTACTTTTTTGTTTTGCTGAAATAGATTAAATTGTTTTTATTTTTATTTATGTCTTCCACAGATTTGCTGCTGTCTGCTGCTGGTTGTCTGCTATTTAACAATGTTGACAAAATATATATACATATGTATATCTATATATATTTCGATATTTATGTATGTTTCTGTGTGTGTTTGTGTGTGTGCCTGTCCTTTAGCTTTAACTTTTGCCTCTAATTTTTGTCTGATTTTTTTTTATTCACTAATTTTAAAATGCTTCTTTCATTCTTCGATTCGCTTGTGTAAATAATTATATGAAATAATTCTTGCCCGTGCATGAGTAAATTCTTAAATATTTTCTTTATTTTTTGTTTTGTTTCGTTTTTTGTTCATTTATTTATTACCTTGTTTGAAGTGTTTTCGTTTTGTATAAATTTAAAATTGTCAGCCATTTCTTTGTTTGGTTTTCTTCTCTTCTCTTTAATTTTCTTTTTTAATTCTTTAATTAATTGTTATTTAATTTTAAGTTTCAATACGACTATCCGCCACATACTGGCCACTGGTAATTCCCACTCGGATTTTACTCATCATCGCTAAGTTCTATAAAAAGTGCGTAATTAAAAATTGTTGGCGTCCGCAGTTAATATTTATCTGTTAATAGCTAAACGTTATTATATATCCGCATATCCGTAAATCATATCTGATATCAGATATCCAATACAGATAAACACACACATCCTCACTACATATTTTCTCTAAATTGTATGTGTGTATAAAAAAAATTGTAGTTACTGCTCGGATTTTTATATTCATCTTATTTTTTCATTCAGTTAGCCCTCGTCTAGGAGTTTCTCTCCACTTTAATCGAGTTCAAGTCTGCCGCCTGCCGTCTGCCGGTTGCCGCTTCATTGCATTTCCTTTAATTTGATTTGATTTGAATTCTTTTCCTGCGCCATCTTGCCTTTTGCTCGTTTCCGTTTGGCTGCTTAGTTTCCGCTCTGAATCTCGTTTAAAAATACTTAATACTTGTTACTCTTTTGCAGGATAGTTTTCCGTGGATTTATGTACAACATTTAAATTGCTAATAGTTAAAATTTGTTCTCGCTTGCCAGAGGAAAAAAAAACAAAACCCAAACGTTGCGTCCGATTATTATATATAATTTGTTTTATTTATATTTTAATCCTTAAATATGTACACACAGAGAGAGAGAGAGTGGGATCTCAAGCGAATTGAATTTGTTTTGTGAAAATTAAATACAGACACACACCCGCACAACTCCCCACAAACACGCAAAAGAAAATGAAGTTTTGAGAGAGAATTCCAACGAAATACAACAAAGGACACCACATTTAAATGTATATTTTATATTTAAGATATTTTTAGGAGGGGTTTCAATTTGTTTTTGTTTTTGCGCTTTTACAACCGAATGTGTTCGTTTAGCCATCACGAAGATGTTCTTCTCCAGCATCTCCTGCATACTTGAAGTACTTGAAACATACGAGAGTATGTCCTTACGTTTTGGTTATAGTAATTGCCTCATTTGCATATATGTAGTACAATACTAGTATATACAAATCTCGAAACGGTAAGTGCCAGAGTGGTGTGCCATGGATGGATTGTTTCTTTTCCTATAACTTTTCTATAACTTTCCTAGCTCATTTCATTGCTTTCGGTTTGCGTACATTAGTACATCAAAAAGCAAAGCCTTGTCTTGTCTTCCAGACACAAATTCAAATACGAGATATACGATCGTACATGTAAAAAAAAAACACTTTATCCTGGACGTTAATGGTTGGGGGTTTAAGGATATATGTCGAGGAAGCCAATGGTGTGCTGTTGTGCTAAGGGATAGGCTAATTTTGGACGCAATTGAAAATTTCTCACTTCATTTTTGCTTAACATTTTTTTCTTTTTTTTTGATTACCTAACAAATATATAGCTAATTATACAAAAAAAAAAACAAACAATTGAAAAACAATTAAGAGGAAAAAGTATATATTTTATACCTATAAACTATATATTATTTTATATCGATTGTTTTTGTTTTTCTTTGTATTTTATATTTATTTTAGCTTGCTCTTGTTGGTTTTTTGTCTTTCTACTTCCATGGGCGGTGCAACATGGCGTATGCGTGATATTTGTGAAACGAGAACGAAAAACGAAATCGCTGACTTTTCGGTTGAATAGCTTTTGCATAAATTGCATCTGTTCAGACACATAAACTACCTATATATATATATATATGGTTTGTATATATATATATATGTATATTTCTATATTTTTGTTTACTTTTGAGGCTTCTGTTTTGGGTAATTTAGTTTTAGTTTTAGATTTAGAGTTAAGGGTTTAGTGTTTTAGTGTTCGTGGATTTAGTTAGCTGAAGTAAAGTTGAGTTGGCTTAGTTTCCCTACAAATACATATGCATATGCGTGTGTGCCTGCCGTCGCCCTGCCCCACTTCCGTTCCATTCCCATTTCGTTTCGTTTCCGTTTTGCATTATTGCCTTGGCATTGTCCTTGCTTTGTTACCTTGTTTCTATGTATGTGTGTGTCTTTTTCTGTGTGTTTCGGGGACTTTCTTAATTTTTTTGTTTTTTCCTTCTTGTTGTCACAAAGAACTAACGCTATAATTAAAAATTGGCTTTTGCTTCTCATCCTATTCATTCTATTCATCCTCACTATGTCCTTTTGGCCGCTTTAGTTTCGTTTGTTTTCATTTTTGCGTTTCGCAGCTTTCGGTTTTAGGTATTTTTAATATATTGTATTTTGTTCTGTTGAAAACTTTGCTACGTTGGTATTATAATGCATGTGGAATTAGTTCATATTTATTAACTGCTTATTGCGTTTTATAAACACTAACTTCATTTGTCTTATTTTCAACTACTTGCTTAAGCTGCCGTCTTGCTTTCGCCTACACTTTCTCCTCCGACTACTTTCTCCAGCTCTATATCTTTCCATTGCCATAACTTAACATACATTTTCGTAATACTAGTAAAAAAAAATTACGACTTTATCTTCTCTGTTTCGTTTTTTTGTAGATTTTTGTAGGTTTTAGGTTTTTAGTTTATTTGTTTTTGTTTTTTGTTTTTTGTTTAAACTGGCTGTCACACCAACACACTAATGCACAATTATTACTAGACACAAAAAAAAACGTAGTTCGCTTCCTAACCTAGAGTTGTAAAGGTCTATATAGAAAAAACCTCCTTTTCCTCCTTAGTCGCCGCCATTTTGCTTTAAGTACATCTCAGTGGCCTGTCCCCGTCTGCTCCTCCGTTCCCGTTTTCGTTTTCGTTTCCGGTCAGCCTGGCTCACTTGTGGAATGTCTTGGCTTTATATTTGATTTATCATTTAGTAGCGCTGCTGGTATTCGTGATGCCAGCGATTGAAGTCAATGTGAAATACTATGATCGATCCAGTCGATAGTCCAGCCAGCAAGTATCTGCGTTTTGAAGGATACACAAGAAATGGCAAAGTTTTCGTTTAAGTCTCATATTTTTTTGTACCTAGCCTTAAGCTTCTTGGAAGCTTCTACCCCAATAAATCCCTATAAACCTATTATAATAAAATTTTGACTTACTTTTGATCATGGGTAAGGGCCAGGGAGCGAATTCCCGCATTGCAGGCGGGGAAGGCATAAAGTGGTGCTAGGTTGAAGGTGCGCCACACCTCCACAATGCCGCGATCTCCGGCAGTCATCAGGTATTCGCCATCGCGAGACAGCAGCATGCACTGGAAACAAAATTAAAAAGCAACAAATAAATGAATTAAATATGGTATTTTGAAAAGTCTGAAAAATCCAATAGAAGAGGAGGAACTGGAATGCCAAACTCACCTGCAGATTATCGTTGTGCGTTTCGTGGCGCAGTTTTTTACCATTTATGGTATAGGCGGCCACATTACCCTTGTCATAGTTGATGACAATGAAGCCCTCGCGGGACATGGTGATCAGCTCCGGAGAGTGGAACTCCGCCGGGGGATCCAGAGACCGCAGCAGGTCGCCAAAAGTGGTGTGAATCAGCACAGGTCCATCTGGGGAAGAAAAGACGTAAAAAACCGAGCTGGGAAAGAGCTCCCACCTGGACTTACTTGACGATCCGGAGACCACAAGGCCCAATTCCGCACTGATCACCACCGAGGTCACCGCCTGCTCGTGGCCCGTCAGGGTGGCCCTGGGAGTGGGCACATCACCCTCGCCCACGATGCTCTGGGTCCTGGCATTCCAGTGCCACAGCAGAACCGTGCAGTCCGCCGATCCGGAGGCTATGTAGCAGTCCGAGGTGATGTTGCACTCCGACCTGGCCATGCAGGTCACCACGCCAAAGTGTCCGAACACAATCTGCACGATTTTGGCTAAGGGGAGAGAAAAGTTATAGAGAGGCATTGGGAGTTATCGAGTTTCCTTACCTGTTTCGGTGGCAAAGACCCGGAAGCTGTTGTCCCAGAACCCACAGGCTATCAAGAAGCGACTGTCCACGGTGGTCACGAAGCAGTTGGAACGGATCTTCAGCATTTGACTAAAGTTATCACCCAAGTGGCGTCGGCTGACGGCGTTGCTGTTATTGTTAGTACCATGGACAGCTAATAAAACAAATCAAAATTAAATCAAAGCAAAAGAAAATCATTTAAAACACTCACCCAGAACCGGATCAATGGTCAGCGGTTGGTTGGAGCCCGGGGATTGGGGCGACTCCGCGTAGCTGGGACTCTGGACGGACGCGGTGTAGTTGCAGTTCCATCGATTCACAGCAAACTGGTGACCCGCCGTCACCGTGACCACCGAGGGCAGCGAGAGTTGCGGATAGGTGTTCGCCGAAATGTGGATAACCGGGGAGTTTTGGTAGAACTTGAGCATCTGGCAGAGATCCTCCGGCATGGCGCTGAACATCATGGGCGAGAGGTGCATGGCAGAGCTGCGAGGCGGATGCGGCTCCATCAGGAGCTGGCTGGGCGTCTGGCCAAAGTTGCGAATCTGGTTCTCGACGGCCTCGCGCATCACGGGATCCAGGACGCCGTCCAGGTCGACGCTGCCCTCGTAGGTGAGGTAGTAGAACACATTGGTGGCCCGGATGGCCTCAGGTCCGCGCTGCTTGTACCCGAAGATCAGGTCGATCCACTGGTGCAGCTGGCAGGACACGAACTCCGACTCGAGGGCCATGCGGTTGATGCGGACGAACTCCTCGGGGCTCTTGGCCCACGGTGGCAGCTCGATGTCGTCTACCAGGGCGCCGTCCTCACGATGACCCAGCCGGTAGCCGGACGAGTTGTAGAACATTTCCGGCAGGAAGTACCACTCGGGTATCAGCTCCTTCACGTCCGAAGTATCCCGCTGGCAGTTCTTCCAGGACAAGGACACCGAGCTGAACAGCCGGTCAGGGTAGTCGAACTTGCCGCCCTGGAGGGCCAGGAACATGGTGGTGAAGGGCTCCACCCGCACCAGCCAGTTCAAGGTGAAGGCCGCCGTGGAGTAGTGCGTCCCGTAGTGGAAGGGCGGGATCGTGTCGCTGTCCCAGCTTTCGTACCGCTCCTCGAAGTAGGCCCGCCGCGACGGATTCAGCGCTCCAATGGGCTTGGACAAGTCACGGTAGTTTGAGGGCAGGCTGAGGTCCAGGTCCTTGGACTCGTAGTTGGTCAGCACCCAGGGGAAGATCGGGTACTGGTTGAGGTCGTTGTACGTCCGGCCGGCGATCGTGTTGAGGAACATGAGATACTCAAAGTTGCTGATTTCGCGGCGCTGCCACTTCTGGGTCATGTTCGAGTTGCGCATCAGCTGGCGTGGCGACATCATGGACGCCCTCCTGGTCTGGGGTATTCCGTACTTGATGCCCACGCCCACCCTGGGCAGCGCTTTGATTACCTTCTTCACGGTGTGCTGATCGGGGAAGGCGAACAAGATGGAGGTCCGGCTGGCCAGGAAGATCTCCAGGGCCACGTTCTGGAGGAGGTAGCGGCGCGAGAATATCGCCCGCACCTCCGAGAAGTACCACTTTCCGTGCAGGTGGTCGCAGTACTTCAGAACCTCCGTGTCGATCTTCTGGAACTCTGGGTGCTCCTCGTCCACCTCGAAGAACATCTCGGTGCTGGTGATGGACACGGTGCCGGGGGCCACCAATCCAGGAGCAATCAGCCGGGCCTTGGTGCTGATGTTCACGGGTCCGGTAAGGTCCAGGTCCAATTCTCGGTCCTCGATGAGCAGCTCGGCGTCGTCCAGCAGCTCCCCGTTGTGCTGGCTGGAGGGGTGGGACCGCGAGACGGCGATCTGGGTGTGGAACTCGTCCCTGGTCTGCAGGATGGCATCCTCGGGGCCTCCGTTCTCCAGGGCCGCTTTTAGCGTGGCCTGCGGATGGGAAGAGCCTCGGGGATTTTGCACCATCCGCTTGCGCCGGCGGGCATCGTCCTCCCAGGCGTCCAGCTTCCAGTAGGGGCTCTTCTGGACGGCTCCGATGATGGCGCCGCCTCCGGACGTTGTAGTACATCCGGTGGAGGAATCGCCCCAGGCTCCATGCCGATTACACATGATGTTGCGCACCTTCTCCAGCAGCCGGCTGGCAATGACGTTGTCCCTGCGCCGGGCTGCGGTTATCAAGTGGTCGCACATTCGCTCCTCCTCGCGCCGCTCCAGCAGGGTCTGGGCGCACTGCGACTCGAAGTCGGCATGCTTTAGGACGTCGTCCGCCCGCATCCTGTTCAGGATAAACTCCGCCTCGTTGGCCACGCGCACGATGTGGTCCTTCATGGCGTGGGAGAGAAGGCGGCCCTCGTTGATCAGCTCGATGAAGGCCAGGCCGGCGTGCTTCTGGAGGCTGTTCTGCCACTCCTGGGAGCACAGCAGCATCACCAGCTCCACCACCGAGTGCGAGTTCTTGAATGTGGTCAGGCCCTTGCCCTCCATCAGCAGCTCCTGGCCGTGGGAACCCACCAGGGTCTTGGAAAGGAAGGGGGCGAAGTCTACCATGATCTCGCGCAGCAGCGGACACACCGGCCCCAGGGCGATCTCCAGCTTCTGAGTGAGACTGGCTTCCCGCGAGGGCGTGGTCAGTGGGAGTTGGGCCACCAGGGCGGGAGCCTTCATGGGCAGCTCCTCGGGACGCGTGCGCTGGTTACTCACGCCCTGATTGTGGCCGGAGTTAACCCCGGATCCGGGATAGCCATCCGGCACCCGCACCACCGATATCTCCGAGTCCGGTTTGTCGCCTCTCTCCGATCCGTGGACCAGCTGAGGATTGATGCCCGCCTGCTGCTGCTGTTGTTGCTGCTGTTGCTGCTGGGCGTTGTGGGGATTGTGGGAGTCGTGCTTGTCCTGACCCGGATGGGCGGGATCCACTAAGCCCACAACCATGCCGGCGCTGGCCGCCTGGACGGCGGCGTCCTCGTTCAAATTCACATCCGTCCAGCTCTCGTCGTTGGAGTGGCTCGGCTTGTGGTCGTCGATGAGGATCTCGCTGGAGGACTCCACCTCGGGCACCTCGTTCTCCGTGGAGTTCATATTCAGGGAGTTTACATCCGAGTCGACGCTCTAGAGGAATGGAATCGTGTTTTTTCGGGTTGTTTTTTGTTTTTGGTGAGATGGATGGAAAGATAAGTAGGCAATCAAAATATGCATGGATTTTGGACAGAAGAGCAATCGAATGAAGGCCCATTTTCGGGTGGGTGTTACACTCAACAAAATATATACGACATACACAAATACTTGACTTGCTAGGTGAAAGGGGAATCAAGTGTAATCCAAGCAGAGTTTCTTGGTTATCCTTGAGCCCTTTATAGGTTTTTTTCAAGTGCATTCTGGCTCACTCCTGGCTTTGTGCTCTACGTGTGTGTGCGTGGGTGTTTGCGTTTGGGTTTTGATGTATGCCTATCATTTGCACATTAATTATGCACATTGGACTATAAATCAAAATTTCCAAGCACTCTGCTCTGCCTTGCCCGGGTCGCTCTCCCTCCCCCAGAGGCTGTCGTCCGTTTTGTCAACACATGCATTTGTCATCTGCTCGACCCCGGGATCGACCCCAACCCCCTGAAAACCATCATCAGCTCCTTCTATTCAACACAACTGTCACTCATCGGCGGCCATGGTGGCGACAGTTTGTCAAGTGATTTGCATAAAAGTAGTCCAGATTCGCTCCAAACCCACGAACCCATAGCCCCCGTGTGATTCCCCCGGATTTCTGGTCACTTCTGGGAAACGGAACGGAATGGGACAGACGGCACTGGAATGGGAATGGAACACGAACACAAATCTCCAGGCATGTGACAAATTTTGTAAAGCGTTTGACAAATGTCAGCTGTTAGACACCGACACTCAAACACCAATGCCAGTGTCAACGACACGTGTGTCCGTCGTCCGTCGTCCGTCGTCTCTCGTCCGTCGTCTGATGTCCGATGTCCTTTGCCAGGAGGATCTGTGTCCGTTAGGGCCAGGAAAAGCCCAAACCCTCGAACAGCTGTTGCGTGTGCGGCATCAGCTTGTCATCAACACGAAATCAATCGCCTTTGTTCGCCCTCGATTGCACAGCTTTTAAAGAGGCGTAGTCGAAGGGGATGGATTCCGGATGGTTTTTAGGGTTGCTGGTCTGGGTTATTATTAGTTTTATCCTCTAGAGATGGATCAACTATCCAACCCTTTTATATAGCACCTCCTACTCCCGCTACGCCACTGACACATCGAAAATTCAAATTGTAGCCCCCGAAGGACCCACTCCCTTCTCCTTTCTCCCATTTCTCATTCCTGTTTCGGAATCTTGTCAACTGTGATATATGCACGGATTCATTAAAGGTGAATGGGAGCAAGGAGCCCCAACCGAGGAGCGAGGAGCCCGAACCGGGTGCTACGAGGAGCGAGCACTGCATTTAGCATTCACATAGTGATTAGCTGAGTGAGAGAGCTGAGTGTGGGGGTGCGGTTGGGCATAAGTAATGCGCGTGTGTGTTAGTTCATTAAGGTTTGGGGCTATCCCCAAAAAAGCGATAAAAGCCAAAAAGTCCCCAGATTGTGGGCTACTGTGGGTGAGTGAGGGGGTGCGAGTGTGGGTGTGTGTGTGAGCTGTGAGCTGTGTGTATCACTAATTGCACAAGACGTACGCAGACAAGCACAGACAGTGACATTAACATATACAGGGGTCGAAGGAGCAGGGATAAATCACACATACACGCGCGCAGACACACAGACGCACATTCGCACACATTCGAGGATTGCATACTTTTGGGCGCCGCAATGAGTTTTGGTTCGGTTTTGGCTCAGTGGCTGTGCGGTTCGGTGGGGGTCATTAAGTGCTCTGATTTGTCGGTGAAGATTACAAAATGAAACATGGATTCCACTTAATTGCTCGCTCTTGACGTCACAAATGATGGGATAATCTTAATTCATTAATAATCACTTCAAGGTGCGAGGTTCTCTACTCTAAACTCTCTCTGTCATCGATTTAAAAGCCATTTAAATTCCAATAGCCCAAAGCTATTGGACAATTACTTTGATAACAGGCATTGGCAAATATTGAAACAAATTACTGGAGCGTAACTAACAACAAAAAAACAACAAAAAAAAGCCACAAAACCAAATAAAATAAAGGACCTGTCCGAAAATGGCAACAACAAATATGGTAAAGCGGCAAACACAAACACAAAGCCAAAAATGTAATGAGAGTTCAAAAATGGACAAAATGGAAAAATGGAAAAATGCCAAAATGAAATATAAAACCGAATATTCAATATTTGCATGTTTCGAGTGCATGTGTGTGGGTGTGGCAAGAGTGTGTTTTGTGCCAGTATGTGTGTTATTTTTTTGGTGGTGCGGTGGGTGGTTGTCAAAAGCGGTTGTTGTTGCTGTTGCTGTTGCTGTTGTTGGTGTTGGTGTTGGTGGTGTTGCAATTGATGTTGCAGCTGCTGCAGTAGTTGCAGTTGCAACTGCAATTTGTTGCTGCTTCTTTGCTTTGCTTTGAATTTTGTCATTTTTTTTTGGATTTTTACCTTTGGCAATTTCTGTGGCACCAACGGCTTGGGTGGTGACAATGGTTGTTGTTGAATTTTAATTGTAGTTGCTGTTGTTGTAGTTGTAGTTGTTGATGTTGTTTTAGTTGTTGTTGTTGCAGCAGTTGTTGTCTTAGTGTTGTTATGGATTGTTGTTGTTGTTGTTGTTGTTGTCTGGTTGGCCTGTGACATTTCGTTATGATTGATTTGCATACAAATTTTAGTTTTTTTCGTTGCACATGCAAATGGATTTTAGTTTCTTGTCTGATTGCCATTTGAACTCAGAAACATTCCTTAGACAAACGCTCTAATTGATGGCTAAACTCTAATCAAGGATGCACACACACACACACACAAGCACATACGCACTCACTTACACACTTGCAACTCTCAGGAATATCAGGATATGTTTCTCTTCTTAACATATATTTTTTCTTAGCAAAAACTTACCTTTATCGAGGGCGGTCCACTGGAATGCGAATCGTTATCGGCCAAAACCGAAGGATTATTCTCATCCACAACGATTATTTCATAGTCACTGTCCTGTATTTGACGGCCACCTGCAAAAAAATAAAACCAAAAACAAAGCAAAATAAAAAACAAATATACAGAATGAGCGTATTAGTAAAAAATGTCGAAAAATTCCATGATATACAATTACATTTACAGTTTACGGTACTAGGAGTAGAAATCTGTAGAATTTACTTTACCAAAAAACACGACACAAATGAAAATCGGGATAAAAGAACTGAATATGAGAAACAAGGACCAAGAAAATATAATCACACACAAAGGTGCCGTTGAGGAAGCTAAACAAAAAATATTGTAAAAAATAGCTAAAGCTCATAATTTGTTAGCTCTACGAGGATAAAATTCTATCCTGGCTTTTATCTACAAATTAACCTTGTTTTAAAAGACAGAATGGCCGTGTCCTGGCCATGTCCTGGCCATGATCTGGCTTAATTGAAATTTATGATTATGCCCAGGACACGTGCTCTCTGTCTCTACTACTTGTTCTTTCCCTCTCTTCCTTTCCTTTTTGTAATTTTTGCAATTATTTTCATGCACTGCCACGCCCCCCAACACACACAGTCACACACACACACAACTACATGCTGGTCACAAATTATTTTTTGTACAGAATTTTCGGAACATTTTATCGGTTCCAACAGTTGTACAAACCGTTTTTCCAGGATTTTCCGTTTTTTGTCCTTTCTGTTTTCGTTCCTTCCCACCTCTGCTTTTGCTTTCATAAATTATCGCAAAGTTTTTCCCATTTTTTCCCCTCGTTCCCATTTTTTTTGTACTTTTCGAGGCGACTAATTTACATTTTTGTCGCCGCCATTAATTTTGTAATGGAAATGGCTGTGTGGTCTGCGAGTCCTTTAATTTTCGGCATTGAGTTAAGACAGAATACTTTTGAAGGGAAAAATATGCAAAAATCTGCAGAGTTATCAGGACTCTACTTTAAACTATTTAATAATTATTTTACAGACTAGGTTTGTGGCGTGAAAAACCTACATAAAAAGCCTTTGCAATTTCAATTTAAAAATAGAGCATTCATTGGTTTATTCAGCTCGTTATACTCGTGTATCCTATGATTTTTGGGCCTTTTTGGTTTTGTTTATCCTCCGGGTTTCCCGGCGCTTTCCCTCGACTTCTCCTGACCCCCTGACCCTCTGTCCAAATGGAAATTTTTAAAATGCAGGCGTGCCGAATGGCATTTTATGGCCTGTCTGCCGAATGTTTTATGCGCCCTCACACTTGCCTCGCCCCCTCGGAAAATAAGGGAGCAATAAAAAATATTCAGATACCAAAAAAGAGAAAAAAAAATGGGAGAGCAAAGGCCATGTATGAATGGCAAATTGTATAATTTTCGTGTAATTCATTTTCATAAAATGTAAAATTAACGAATTATGTTCCAGGGGGATGGGGCAGTGGGAGGGCCGAGAGTGCGAAACATTTTCCAGCTTCAGTTTCCGCTTTTCGTGCCCCTGAAGCACGAATCCTGAATCCTGCTGCCTGCTGCCTGATGGCCTCTGCCTATGTGTGAGTGTGTATCTGCGAGAGTGTGGGTATTGCAAATGAAGATAAATGAAATGAATTTCTGCTGACAGCACAAAAATGACGGGCAAACCAGCCCAAACACCAACCCCCACCCCACCCCAGGCCAAATTTCGGATGAGGGACTCTGGGGCAGGACTACGAAAGTTTCGCTTCAGGAGTGTCAAAAATTTTCTAGCTGTCACTGTGCCTGCAATGCGTTGTCTCCGAGCATGTGTGTGTGTGTGTGTGGGGAGGGTTTTACAAAGATGGATTGCACTTTTTAAAAGCATATTTGGATAAGGGGTCTGCTGGAAAAAAGAGCCACATTTTTGTCCAACATATAGCATTTACATCTAAGAATTGTTTCCTAATTTATAGGCACATTTCCCAGGAAATTCTTTAATTAAAAGGATAAAAACAAAAGTGCATTTATTGTGCAGCCGAAATGAAATCAAAGACATCAAAACCCAAAAAGCTGCATAAAAATGTGGCATTGTTTCTTAACCATTTTCAATGAGGCGATTATGAAAGTTCCCAGCAAATAAATGAAACAAGGAATATGAGTTTGTTGTTTTAAAAGCCAATTAAAAGCAAAAATCAAAACTAAAGTCCATTACATTTCCAGATGTGTGTGTTGGGATATTTATATATACAGAAAAACACACACACACACACCAAGAAACCACACACACACACAAACACACTGAATGGAAACACATTGCAGGAAAAATTCCTTCGTCTATTATTTACATAAATCGAAATCTGTTGTGAAAGATTGAGTGTGTAAAAGTGTGTTTCCTCCAAATGTATATACAGGTGTCTAAAAATTTCATAAAAGTAAGTAAATGTACAATATATAAGGACACACATTTAGCTACAAATACTTAAAGTCGGGGAAATGAAAGGCAAAACAGAAATTCAAAACAAATCAAGTTGAAGCGGATGGAATCGAATCGAAAACGAATCGAAACCAATCGAAATCGGTTTTAAATCGAATTGAAATCGAATCGAAATCGTAAGGAAAAGTAAGAAGAAAAGTTTAAGAAAGTGAGCAACAATCTAGCAGCTAAATAAATGCACTGAAAAAAATGTTCTGGCTAACCAATTAGTAGATTCATATGCAGACTCTTGTATAAGTTTTTAATTGATTTTTGAGCTCATTTAGCAAATACTTTTTTCAGTGCTTCTATTGATAAGTTTTACGAAAATACAGATTACAGATTACAGATTTACAGAAAAGTGCAAGGATTTCAAACAATAAGAAACTTTTGAAAAGAAAGAAATATATAGAGATATTCTACAACAGTCGAGAACGAGCGATACCTGTTCCTGTGGCTGCGTTGCGTCCACTGTAGCGATAGTTATTATTTATCGAGCTTGTCTTGTAGGCCACGCCTCCGGCGCCTTCGCCCACTGTCACGCCCACGCCCATGCCAACGCCCATTCCCATGCCCATGCCCATGCCCATACCCATACCCATTCCCATGTTCATATTCATGTTCATGTTCATCATGCCAACACCAGCAGCATTTGTTGCATTCACCGCTGCCGTTGCACCTGCCTGGGCAGAATTTGTTGCATGTGTTGCTGATGCTGCTGCAGCTCCTGTTTCGATTGCTGTTGCTGTTGCTGCTGCTGGAGCTGTGTTCCTCAGATTCCGCATGTTGTTCATCAGACTGGAGTTGTTGTTGTTCGTCGCCGTGTTGCTGTTGTGTCCATTAACCAATCCATAATCCGCAGCGATTCCATGGCCGTTCTGCTGCTGCTGGGGGGCGGTCTCTCCATTCCTCAGATAGGCATGCGGATGCGGATGTGGATGCGAGTGTGGATGCGGATGCGAGTGAGGATGCTGGTGCGGATGGTAGCCACCGCCTGCTCCCGAGGAGCCATTCTCCGGGTAGTGCTTGCCATTCTGATGGCCATTGATCATCCCGTAGTGGTAGTGTTGCTGATGTTGCTGCTGCTGCTGCTGTTTGTGCATCTGGCGGTGCGATTGCTGCTGCTGCTGCTGCTGCTGCTGGCTCTGGGACGTAAGGCTGGAGAGCGAGGAGCTCGAAGCCGGCTGGGAAGTGGCCGAGGAACTCGCCGACGAGCTTGTTGAATGCGAGGCCAGGGGAGTGGGTGAGATGTTGCCATGTTGCTGGCTTCCAGCTGTAAGTTGCTGCTGTTGCTGGCTCACCGTGGCATGTTGCTGTTGGTAATAGGCTGGCGTCATGTGATGGTGGCTGTGATTATGAGCCAATTGCTGCTGCTGTTGCTGCTGTTGCTGTTGTTGGTAGTAATGCTGCTGCTGCTGGTGTTGCTGCTGCTGGTGCTGTTGCATGTTGCTGACAGCCACATGATTTTGATGCGATTCGGGCAGGAATTGCGGGTAGACATGATGCGACCACTGGGGGAACAGAGGACGCGCGCTGGCGGCTTCTAAAGTCGCGTAAACAAAAAAACGCATGGGTGGCGGCGGTGGTTTTTAACGGGGGGCGTGGCCAGGCGGTGAGAGAGATTAATTTTTCCATTATTTTTGATATTTTTTCGTTTTTTCGTTTTTTTGGGTACAATAAATCCGAAAAAGCAGCGTGAAATGAAATCATCGAAACGGAACAAAGAAAAGGAAACATAAAACCGAATATTATCTCCAACAATGGAAATGTTTTTGGGCTTTCAACGATGTGTTCTTAATAGCTAGTGATTATATATAGGAATATGTATATATATGTATATAGATCTTTTTTTTATATTAATAAACGTTAGCCAAAGGGGCGTGGTGGAGTGGGTGGAGAGTGTGGGAGTGGGCGAGTGGGGCGAGTGGTTCAATGAAGTGGATAAAAAGGTGTTGCCATAAAAAAGGGGGTTTAACACACACACGCACATGGGTGGGGAGGGGGCAGGGTGCTTTCGGTGCGGTGGTGGGGTGTTTTTTCCTCATATGTTGGCTTTAAAAACTCTCATTGATCAGTGATGGATGGTGGAGGGGTGGTGGGGTTGTTGGGTTGTGGGGCATCTACCATATATATGTATATATATATAAATGTATAGAAAAAATCTCTTGTTTCAGCTTGTAATCATCGAAAAATCACACAGAACACTGAAAACATAAAACCTAACAACAAAACCGAAACAAAACCGAAAATATCGAAAGCCAAACAAGCCGTAAATCGATGAGAAACGAAACGGAAAACCAATATTTATATATATATATTTTTATAGAGAGAGGAAGAGGTAAATCAGAAAAGAAACAGGAAATATATAATATATGGGAAATAGTTGGAGTTACACTAGCGGCCGAATCTCAGACACAAAAAGTTAAAACCATAAACGAGCGTGAAGTTTTTTGGTGCAGCAAGAGAAAAAGACTCAGAAACGAAAAGAGAAAGAAACGAAAACGGAAACGGAAATTAGACAAGAGCAACCTAGGAAGAAGAAAGTGAAACGCTTGGGAAACGAAACGAAACGAGCACGAAATGAGAATGGCAGAAGTTTGGTTTTTCCCACTCCCAGAATATCAACAAAAAATTAAACATCATATAATATATAGCCTTTGGATATGGCAGTTCCGGTACCGATCTTTTGGGGAATCTTTGAGGATTTGGTCTTATATCTAAAATATATAATATATTTGATAGTAAAGGATGACTTACCGCCACCTGCTGTGCGGGGTAGCACAGGGGATTGACGCTGAATCTGTGGCTCTGCCGGCGGCTCCAGGATATCCCGATACTTGGAGACCATCAAAACGGAAATGAAGTAGACAATGGCCAGTGACAGGAACTGAGCCTGTTTGGTTTCCTCCTGAAGAGATAGGGGATTGTATGGGGAAAGTAGAAAGCATTTAAAAGCAGGAGAGATTGAGGAAAACTTACCACATCTCTGTAAATAACAGCCCTTAGGCGATTCACGTCCATGTCCTGGAGCAGCTTCTCTGGATCCTTGACGGGTGATAATTGACCGGTGATTGACTCAACAATATTCTATTAAAAAACACACGGAATAAAGCAAATTGGGAAAAGAGAAGTAAAGCTAAACCCACCTTTGGCGAAGCCTGAGCTCCTCGGATGAGGGCCTGCAGGTGGGCGGCTCCAGGCACATCCCTAGCCAGTGCGCCCACATTGTAGCGGGTGCGCTCCTTGCACTCCAGACAGTTCCTCACGGCACAGGTGCAGACGAGACGCAGGCACTGCCGCAGGATCCCTCCACTGGACATATTCTTCTCCGCCTCCAGCTCACCAAAGTTCAGGGAGGTGGCAAAGATCAGAACGTCTGCCATGTTGACCAGACGCTGAAGGAAGGAGACGGCCACCTCCAGGGGCATGCCCTGTGTTGGCTCCAGAACATCCAGCTCGGACTGGAGAAGATATTACGAGACAATGGTTAAGGTCTCCCAAGAGAATCCCCCTTCGATTACTTACATTTGGTGAGGTGGCGCTGGCCAGGAGTGGCAGCAATCCTCCACAGGCTATGATCAGGTTGTCCGCCAGCTGGGAGATCAGGTGCACGGTGTTCACCACGAAAATGGCGTTCTCGCTCGAGTTGACAAAGTCCAGGACACTCTTGGTGGAGTGGCTGCGCCACACCTGGATGTCCGTCTCCAGCGAAAAGAGGACGTCGCTAAGGAGCCGCTGGTGGATGTAGGACCACTTAAACTCCGGTATCCGGAAGGGCGGACGCGTCGGTCCAGGACTGAACATGGGCCGCGTGGAGCCGGATTTCGAGCGCTGCTGCTGCTGTTGCTTGGGTTCGTTAATGGCTGGATTTCCAGTGCCTAATCGAGGAGAGAAATTAAGCTAGGAAAGACGCTTGTTAGTGGGATAACTTACCATAATGATTGGCTTCCATTTGGTTGGCTCCTTCGCCGCCAGACACAACCTGCTGGGTGGCGTACTCCTCGTCCTCGGCGGTGTCCGCTGTCTGGGCATCCACATCGCCATCGGCATCGGCGTCCTCCTCTTGGAACTGCAACTGTTGCTGCTGCTGGTCCACCTCCTGGGTGAAGGCATGCCCCGCCTCGTTCTTAGGCGTGGTCTGGGTGGTTGAGTCAACCTCCGTGGGCTTGGGACGCGGGTGAGCCGGCGAGGTGGCAGTCTCCTTGGGCTTGCCATGGCCAGGAATCGATTGCTCCTTGGGCGCCGGCGAGGTCTGGGTGGTTTGCTCCGAGGCCACGGCCTTCACGGTTTCATCGACAATAGAGTCTAGAACATCGTTAACAATGGCTGCCACTTGCTCCTTGGTAGCTGGTGCTTCTGAAGTAGCTTCTGGTTTGACCTCCTCCTCAGGGAGATCCTTGACTGGTTCTTCTTTAATTTGGGAGGCCTCTTGGGTCTTGGAAGTCACTTCCTCTGGCTTGGCAACCTCCTCGGACAGTCCCTCCAGAGCAGCTTCCACCACCTCCTGGACAATTTCCTCGGCCACCAGCTCTGGCGACTCTTCAGGTGTTGCCTCCACTTTGGGCAGCTCATTATTGTTGGTTTCCCTTTTTGTGGGAGGTGGACTTGGTCCTTTTGTTACCCCCTCGGCCTGGGCTTGGGTTTCTGATGCCGTTTCCGCTTCCGTGGCATCGATCACCTTGTCGATTAATTGCTCCACAATATCCCTGACAGCCAGTTCCACCAGATCCTCGGGTGTGGATTCTACTGACTCCGACTTCTGTTCTGGTTTTACCAACGCATCCGTTGGCGTTTCCTCTGTCGTTTCCACTTTCGTTTCCTTCTCTGGCTGTGTCTTCAGGGGGGAACCTGCACCGATCTCGGCCAGCTTCTCGTTGTTGTTCAGCTTGTTGGCTGCTTCTTCAGTCTTTTGATTGGATGCTTCAGGAATGGAGTTGGGTTTTGTGGTGGCTGGGCTTGGCTTGGCCAGAGCCGCCGTTTCCGCTTCCGTTTTTGTTTCGGTTTCCGTATCCGTCTCCGGTTTGGTTTCGCATCCTTGATCTTTTTGCACTGTGATCACGATCTCATTGGCGTTCACTTCCGGTTCCGTTTCCATCACCGCTCCCGTGGCTGTCTTTGTATCCGTCTCCTTTTCCGTTTTCGTCCCTGTTTCCGTTTCCGTTTCCGGAGTGGTGAGACTCGGACTGTTGTTGTTGTTATTGTTGTTGTTGTTGTTAAGCAAGTTCTTGCTATTCAGGAGGCTCACATTCACGTCTTCCTCCTGCGACTGGGGCTCCTTCTCTTGGGACTTCTTTTCATTATTGAGAACGCCCTGGACCACTTCGTTTACGGCCAGTTCGATCTCTTCATCCTTGAGGACGGAGGAGGCCTCCTGGAGGACGTCGTCTACGGCAAGCTTGCAGTCGTTGAGGGCCGCCTCCGAGGACTTCAGGACACTGGCCACGTGCTGCTCGGCATTGAGGGCGTCCTTGGCTGTGGCCAGTTCCAGCTCCTCTACGTCCATGTCGTCGCCCAGCTGCAGGGTTTCCCGAAGAGCGTCCAGCGAGGACTGATCCGGCGCAGAAGGCTTCTCCTGCTCGAGGTCTTTCGGCTTATCCTTCTCCTTTTCGGAATCCACTGAAGCAGCTGCCTCTTCAGAGCTCTTCTTGGGCGATTTCAAGTTGCCGTTGCAGACCTCCTGCTGGTCTGTCTTGATCTGTTCATTGTAGACGTCGGAGATGTTGGCTATTACTGATTTGGTGGCAGCATCCTCGCCGGCCGGCGGCTGGGCCTCCGGCACCACGTCCACCTCCTCTATTTCCAACTCCTCCACCTCCTCCTCGACCACCGGTGGCACATCCTCCAGCGAGGCAATGGACACGGATGCCTTGACGGCAGCGACGGATGTCGGAGCGCCTGCCACCGCAGACGGAGGGGCGGCGCCGTTCTGCTGCTGGTGCAGCTCCTCACGCTCCCAGCCACTGATGGTGCTGATGGGCCTGGCCTGCCTCAGAGCGGGGTCCGTGATGTTGTCCGTGCGCTGGCGCTCGTAGTGCTCATACATCTGGGCGAACTGGAGCTTGAACTCCTCGTAGGAGACCTTCGAGTGGACGATGGCCAGGGTGTCCACCCACACCCGCCAGCCACCGTACTCGTGCTTGATGGCGTGGTGGAGTAGCATGCGGAACAGGGAGTAGACCATGTCGCTGATCTTCTGTTCCTCGCTGCTCTTCGGGTGGATGTAGGCCATGGCGATGAGCCATTCCTGCCACACGGACATCTGAAGGACGGTGCGTCGGTTCTCGCGGTTGCTGTTGCACAGCAGGGTCATGTCCTGCAGGAAGAGTTTCTTTACGTCGATCAGGGACTCGGTCTGCTTTGACTGCCGGATTAAAGTGGCCACCACCTTGAGGATCACTGTTTGGACAAAATTATATGGGATGGGTTTTGGGTTAAAGTAAAATGGTCAGTTTTCCGGCATCGCTAATTTTATAGATTCTAACAAAGTCATATAAGGAAAAGGAAGAAAACTTACTTGGATTCTCCAGGCGGTAGTGGCTCTCTGGCTCTGGATGGCGTGTGTAAAGGATCTGCTGCGAAATGTGTTCCGTCATGATCTCGTAGAGGACATTGTATGTGGGCAACGATAAGGACTCCTCATAAAGGAGCAACCGCTCTGCCAGTAGAGTGTAAAGATTGTGTGGCGACATGACGTCGTATTTGCGTCTGAAAAAGAGGCGAAAAAATAGAGGAAGGTAAAGGAAATAAGTTAAAATGGTCTTAAAAACGTAGAAAGGATCTGAAAAACAAATTTGAGATCGTGACTCACTTGTGGGTACTGCGTGAAAGGAAGAACCCAAGCAGCTTCAGGGCCTGCAGACGGATGAGCTGACTTTCGGCCGCCAGCAGCTTGAAGATGCTGCGCACGCCGTGCTTCACATCGAAGGCAGGTACCATGGAGCTGGGGTGCTCCGACATCAGGGAGATGAGCATCTGCAGGACATCGTGCAGGTTCTCGTCCTGCAAGAGTTTAGGAAAGAGAGGCGACTGGCTATAGCCATATCTATGGGATAGAGTGAGTTAGACAGTCTTACCTCATGCATGGTGGTCAAATAGTTGAGTATGCTCTGCAGTTCATCCTCCTTGACCCCATTGCCGATCATAATGAGCTGTTTGAGGAACAGCAGGATGTAGGCCCTGATGGCCAGGATGTCCTTCTGGGCCGGACGCGGTCCGTCTAGAAAGGGGAATCACCCATGAAGTCAACTGGATCTCATCCTGGAGGAATGAATACTCACCCAATCCCTTGGGAATGATGCCACTCTTGGCCCGGGGATTCACCACCCAGTAGTAGTACTTGAGGGTGTGCACCGTCTGGAGGACAGTGCTCACCCGACGGACGTTGCTGTAGATCTGGGTGTCGGAGAGGAACTCGGTGGCCAGGTAGGAGTATAGCCTGGCCTGGACATTCGCCGGGGTGTAGATCCACAGAGCTGGATTGAACAGGACGTGGTCCAGCAGCTGCCACGTGAGAAACGAGAAACAGAACAACTGCGGGGAATTAGTCAAGTAAGAGGCTGTCCTCGAGAGGGTTGAATTTCGGAGATAGTGGCTTTGTATCTCGGCATTAAAAAGTGTGTGGGTTAGAGCTCGGAAAGGAAGTGATTTGTTATTAATTAAAAATAGGGTAGAGGATAAGAGGGAAAAGTTAAAGATTTCAAAGCGTATTTAAGTTAAACGGGAGATTGCAAATTTTAAATTATGATAATAGATTTTCGGTATACATACGGTTAAACATGAGTTCGGTTTTATTTTGATATTTGTTTGTTGTTGATGTTGATATATATATATATATTTGGATTTGGGAGGAGTAGTAGTAGTAGTAGTAGTAGTACATTGGGGTAAAACATTGGTAGGTAAGACATGCAGCAAACAGCAAACAGCAAAACGGCAAAACGTCAAAAGGTCAATCAACGAATCGAATCGAACATATAAAATCAAATTCCAACGGAACGAAATGAAACGAAACAAACAAATGCATTCCAGTATTGATGAGGTTAGCTTTCAGGTAAAGGGATTAACACTTTGACTAAACTAAATTAAAACTAAAACTATAACTATAACTAAAACTAGGCTAGGCTAGGCTAAGCTAGGCTAGGCTAGGCTAGGCTATGATAAATAATATCAACTTAAGACTAGGAATAAAACTATTTTATGTCATGATATGGATATGATGATGGAATTATTTTTCACTCCAAAAAAGCATATAACTTGTAAGGCCTCTAAATAAAAGCCATTAAAGTCCTGGCGTAATCCAGTTGGGGCACAACTTTGGCTAGCCGAGCCCTTTAATTTCATTCATCTGGTTTTGGCCCCAAACAAAACTTGTTAAGCCCTTGCCTCAACTTGTTGGATTGTCAAAAACAATGTTCGCCAATGTGCTGTTGCCATGACTCTCGTTCTGCCAACAAGGAAACAATGCAACAATCCTTGCCCCTTCCACACAGCCTCCCTGCCATGCCATGCCACTCGCCCCATAAAATCCAGCAGTGGCAGCCCCAGAAGTTTCCCAATTAAAAAGGTCTCTGGAAACGAAATATAAAATAAAATGCACTCGTACTCGTACAGGTGCCACGGAAAATATTTGCAGCTTTCCGAAGCTTTCAGTTTTCCTTATTGTTTTTCTGGGAAACAGAAATGTATTCTATTTTTTAGGAAAACATGAGGAAAAAACGGTAAATGGATTGTGGGAGCAATTAGGAAGGTGCGATGCGGTGCTGTGAACACAACTTTTGCTTCAATTATCCAAATGACACATTGAACAAATTGAGTAAGGAGCCCAGTGGGTGTGCCATCGTATCGTATCGCTGAGGGAAAGTCGGGAGAGCTGGGAAAAAGCTGGGAAAATTGAAAAAGCAACAGGAAATACCAAAGCTGAGATTGAACCTTGGGTTCGGGTTTGGGGCTTGGGGCTTGGGGCTTGGGTTGTGGGGTTTCGTTTAAGGAGCTGCCCTCAGAGTTAATAAGATTATGCGGTTTTATCCTTGCGGTTCTGCGGTTATGTGGCAAAACAAAATCAAGCGGAACAGAACAGAATGAAAGGTGAAATGGGCTTTCTATGCAAACACATAACATATATGGAATATATACAAATGAATCGATAAATAGTATGAAGGTAATACTTATGACGATGATATGAGGGGTATGAATCGGTTATATGTACACTCAATGTTCAACAATCTAACACACAGACACTTAAAAATGAAACGAAACGGTATGAACAGTGGAACGGAAACGGAAACGGGAACGGAAACGGTTACAGAAACAGTTACATTTATGTTACATTGGATATAGTTTAGTAGTATTTGGAATATATGCAAGTACAGAGAGTACAGAGAGTACACAGAATTCGAGAGAATTGAGCTTCACCTGGTAGAACTGTTGTTGTTCATGTTGAGATGTTTGTTGTTGTTTAGAGATCGGTAATTGTTATAGTTTAAGTTAATCAGTAGTTATTGTTTGTGTATCGATGTTCAGTGTATCGATGAGGCGCATTGAATGTTTGTTATCGATAAACGTTCACAATCGAAATAAGCAGAGGTACATATGTCGATTATGTGTTTTGGAGAATGGAGAAGCGATCGTGAAAGTGTGGCAGTGGTGGAAAGTGGCGAGTGAGAGAGATTGACAGTTGAGAGGGAGAAAGAGAGCGCGGGGAGAGAGAGATACAGAGTGAGAGTGAAAGAGAGAGCAGACAAAAGTAGAAGACAGTAAGTTGTAATTAATATATCTTCTTTTTCTTTTTGGCATTTCATTTGCTTGCTGATAAAGGCTATGAAAAGATTCAATTTTGATTAATTTTTGTCGAGCTGAAGCTGAAGGCGGTGCTCAGGCGGTGCAAGTGCAAGCGGAACGAAACAAAACGAAACGAAACGAAACGGAATGAAACTGCGGCAACTGATCGCAATCGAAACGATCGATTTTTCTTTCGGCCAATTGGACATGCAAACAAAAAAACAGTGTTGGAAAGGAACAAATGCATCATGCAACATTCTGGTGTGGCAGTGTAGACTGTGTAAAAAAGGAGCCAATTTCGTTGTAAATTAATTAGCATAAACAGAAAAGGACTCAAAATGCTGAGAGGATTGAATTTGATGTTGTTTGGAAAAACAAAAGACAATGGCCCGGCTCTGCTCTGTC
Organism: Drosophila vallismaia; assembly: GCA_035047325.1. Taxonomy (NCBI): domain Eukaryota; kingdom Metazoa; phylum Arthropoda; class Insecta; order Diptera; family Drosophilidae; genus Drosophila; species Drosophila vallismaia. The sequence continues at coordinate 2,671,893 of JAWNPU010000025.1, read as the reverse complement.
TCCATATTTCACTTAGTCCAAGTTATAGACCGAAAAGGACTTCGTTCTACCTTTAGACTAAGCGGGTTATGGAATTCAAGTGGCAACCAATAGGATTTCAAGGATTTTCCTCCAGGTCGCAGAGAGGCAAAAGGCACAAGGCACAAAGCAAACACAAATGTACGATGATAGATACGTTTGTGTAGAGATACTCCTATTTTCGCTTGTGTGTGCGTATGTCTGTGTTTCCTGGCATTATATATTGTACATATATTGTATGGAGAAAGGATATCTGGATATATATATATATATATATGGTAGTTGTAGCTATGTGTGTGGCAGTGTAGCATGAGTATATTTGCTTAAGAGATTCTCAAAGTGCAGTTACTTATAACGAGAAATGTGAGCAGTTGTTTACGGTTGTGTTTACTTTTTTGAAAGGATTACGCAGGCCTGTGTTCAACTGTGCTCCATCATCATCATTATCATCATCATTATCATTATTACCATCACAAAAAAGGCAAAAAACACAGTGGGTGCGATAGACAGAGAGAGTAAGTAGTATTTGTGTAGAAAGAAAGAGATAGAGAAAGCAACAATTCGCATATCACTTTGGGGATTTGGTGTTTTTTTTTCTTTGGTTATTTAGGTATTTGTTTTTTTTTTATTTTTTTCGAAGATTTGGGTTAACATGCCACCCTAAAAACAATCCATTTGTCGGTTGGTGGGGTTAGGGAGGATGGGAAGTAGAGGTGGAGGTTTTTTGTGGCAAGAAACGAACAACAAGAACGCGCAAAAAAGTTCGAAATCAAATTCGCATCAAACGGCGGGGAGTGTTCACTTTTTTTTTGGTTTTTTTTTTTCGCATGCTAACCACCCCCCAAAAAACTGGCACTTAAATCGAACTTAGTTATTATGGTAGATAATATATATAACGTATAATACATGGACAGATATCGGGGCTATCGGCAGCGCAAACACATTCGTCACAAAAAATACACAACTCGGCATGCCAACGACATTGCGCATACGCAGCGTGGTCCGCAATGGTCCCAACGATTAATTCATAAACTTATGGTAGTTTAGGCGGCAGGCAGGTAATCGATACTTATTCTGGAGGTAGAGATTGAAATGACTTACCTGCTTGAGCAACAAATCGCTGTTGGCCGACAGGCAGGTGACCAGATACTTTGTGAGGTTCAGGAAGGATCCCAGGACCTCCAGGGTCAGGTGCTCCCGGGAGGAGCGTTGCAGCATGAAGGAGATGACCAGAAAGCCCCGATTCTGTATCATATGCTGTTGCACGGTCTGTGAGGTTTCCACCAACTCACAAATGAATCCCAACAGTTTGGAGCTAAAAGGATTCATTTAAAACGGAGAGTTAGTATGGTAATCCCAGGTTAATTGCATTCTGAAAAGTCCTTGATCAACTCACCACAATGTGGGATCCCTTTTGATGTCGCCGAGACCTTCGTGGGCCATGTCCAGCTGTGAGAAGAGCGGAAAGAGCACCTGTATGCCGCCAATTGAGTTCAGGGTGCAGTGTATCGAGTGCGTGACCACGGCCTTAACGTCCTGCAAAAGCAAAATTCAATTTAATCATTGGGAGAGCTCGGTCAGGAGCCGCTCGAGCAGCCGGAGCAGCAGAAGATGCATGTCCTTGGCCAGGACTGGGTCCATTAATCGCCTAAGCTGTCATCAGCCTCGATTTCGGCCCGGGACACGTTCTCTCCGCCACGACAAGGCGTCTTTATGATTTGTGTGCTGTTTGCCCAAGAAATTACTACAAAATTTATTGAATAATTTTGCCGGATAGGACGAGGGGGCTACGGGGAGCTGGACTTCATCCGGTGCCTGCTTTCCGGCAGGCAGGAAGCTCTCTGGAACTTGGCTAATAAGAAATGCCACGGCATGCGCCGGTGTCGTAAAATTTCTGCATGGAATATCAGCTCTCCTGGGGCAATCCATCCCCTCACTTCCGCAGTCCCTCGGTCCCTCGGTCCCTCGGTCCATAGTCCTTAGTCCTCACTTGTTTTCACCTGATTATGGGGATGGGTTCCGGGATTTACTCACCTGCAGCATGAGGGCATGCGGCGTGTGAACGAAATAGGAAACGTTCCCCTTGGGCGACGATTGCAGACACAACTGACCGTCGGTGGCCACCGGATTGTACATGAAGACAATGGCGTTCGATAGCTTGCCATCGTACAGCACCTGTTGGGGATACAAAAGTTGCCTCGGTTAGTGGGTGGATGGGTATTTACGTTCTGCCAGCAGAACAGCAGAGCTGGCCAGGATTAGGCCTGGCTTTCTGGTGACTCATCGGAGTGGCAGCGGCGGATCTCTCGATTGGTTCACTGCAATTCGGTCTGGCTTTGTCATGGCCTGGCTGGGTTTTCGGAATGATTTTCTGGCTTAAAGCTGGCTGCGAAACTTAAAGGTGTGAAACTAGAAATCATAAACCTAATCTTTTAACTTCTATCTAAGCAAGCTAGTTATTTTGGCCAGAAATTCAGTTAACCGCACAGAAAGGGCACTCGAATTTTGTGTTTTCATGAATTCTGTGCAAAATTTATAATAAACTCTTGCTGCTGCTGGAGCACAACAATTTAGACACACAAAAGCACACACATGTGTAGAAATATCCATATAGATATATAGAAAACATAATATATGGAGTAAAGTATAGAGTACATAGAGTGAGAAGGAAATTTATATACACAGGCCACGCATCGTTGCATTTCTGGTTTTGTTTCCAGCAGATTCCCCTTCGAGCTTCGAATTCCTTCTCCTTCGGTGCATTTTAGCATTTTGGCTGTCATAAAAGGCTGCAGCATGTGTGGGTGTGTTTTTGTTAGTGTGAGTGTTAGTGTGAGTGTTAGTGTGAGTGTGTGCCATAGATATAAGCTAGTGCCTGTGTATTGGTGGTTCTATTATAATTATTTCTGGCTATTGGCTATTGGCTATTGGCTGGCTGCATAAACTGCCGCTAAAAATACTTCTTTGCGATATTTCCACACAAAAGAATGATATAAAAAATAAAGGAAAAATTAACAAAGCAATCGGGACGAAGGAAAATAATAATAAAATCCTGATAACAAGAAGTGGAATCTGTACGAGTATACAAAACATTTCGCTGTTGACTGATGGATGGACTGACTAGTTGAATGGCCATATCCATTATTTATTTCTTTATTTTTTTCTGGCACAGTTTCTGGCACAGGTTCTAAGAGGTCATAACTTCTCCAGCCACCCCACCCCTACTTCCCACTTCCACGGTTTTTGTTGAAAAGCGCAACCTGTATGTGTCTGTGTGTGGAAGGAGGGTGTGTTCTGGCCATGTTTTCCCATCCCATTAACTCAACTCCCGATTTGGCGCATAAAAACAACATTCAAAATAACTAAAGCACTCGCTTTGCCATTCCATTTCCCTCCAACTCCTGGCCCTGGCTCGTCCTTGTAAAAGGAAAGCAAATGGCATAATACCCGCCGCCATACAGAGCAGGTGGAGTGAAAGGTGGGTGGTTTGGGGGAGAAAGCTGTCTACATAATAGCCGTTTCGGGTCTTCGCCAAATGTGGAGCACGGGCATAGAAATGTTCTGGCGGAATATATGGAACATGCGCGCCCAAAAGATTTACCAACAATCTCTAACGTTTCGGTGCACCTGAAGAAATAACTTGATACCCTATACAAATGATAGAAATTAAAGTTAAAAGTAATTGTTAACCCCTCTTTAAGCTCTTTCTCTATATCTGATATTCATTCCCCTAAACGAACTCCAATTTCTCTCTCTGTACCTATTTCGTTGGTAAGCTTTTGCATTTGGCTTTGTCTATAGGGGAGGCGGTTGGGTGGCATTCGAAACACCTGCACTGGCAGGAGGTATACGCTACATTTACTTCCCATTTCTGGCCAACAACAATAAAGCCATAAACTTTATATACACCCACCTACACACCTACCCACCTACCCTCTACAATCTTCTGGGCAACTTTAAAGAGCAGTTAGCACAAAATGAAAAAGCTGGCGGGAAAAACCACATCAAATCGATACAATTCCGGGCTATAACTTCTTAATTAATTTCTGGCCAGATCTGATTTCGAAAACTTCTTAACCGAAAACAAACTAAGTAAAAACTGAAAGTTAAAATAAAGATAAATAAAAGTTGGATTCGCTTACAGCTTTCAGCTGGTTGATTTCCTCAGAATCGCTGGCAATCAAAGAACTCAGGTTGCTGGCGCTGCTCAGGCGACGCAGTTGATCTTTTGTGTTTAAGGGCAACGCATAAAACATAAAAATGAAAAGCGGGAAATTAATAAAAAACAAAAGCATTGAATAAATAAAAAGTGTACGAAATAAATACCAAAAGAAGCATTTCCAGTAGGCAAATGGCCCAGAGGATCCTCCGTTGTGGAGTCGCCCTGATCCGCAGCTCCTGCTCCTCCGCCTGTGGCTGCTACAGTTGCTGCTGCAGCTGATGTTGCAGGTGTGGTTGCTGCAGCTGCAGCTGCTGCTGCTGCCGGTGTTGCCGCTGCCACAGGACTGCCTGTCAGTGTGGCTAGAGTCACGGCATTCCTGGCAGTCAGCACCGCCCGGATCTTCACGAAAGCCGCACTCAGATCCAATTTCTCGTCCGCCCAATCGATGGCCCGCGCCTCCTGCTCGGCGGCCAGCGTCTGGAACTGCAACTGCAACTGATGTTGCCGCTGCTGTCCCGCCGCCTCCGCAGCAGCTGCCGCCGCCTCGCCACTAACAGCGCCGCCGCCCGTGCCACTCCCACCTACACCTACACCCCCGGGGGCAAGGCCGCCGAGCCCGAGAGTTGAAAGTGACTCACCCGCTTGTGGTTGTCCGGCAGATTCAAATAGCACTCGTTGTCGAATCGGAACTGCGACTGTTTGTTTTTAGCAATATTCACGGTTTTTTTTTCAGTGATGTGTTTGGGTGTGGTGCAATTTTTGATTTTTGATTCGTATTTTGGTTTTTGTTAGCGGTGCAGCGTAGGACAGGAAGTAGTTGTATTTTTTATTTATTTTCGGAACACACGTAGAGAGAAAAAGAGAAAAAAGAGCAAAAAGAAAAATATATATATATAATATATATAAAAACGATTCACAAGTTAAGTTTTTACAGACAAGGACAATTGTTTAGAATATATAAGAAATTTTTTATTGCTGCAGCTGCAAGCAAGTTCGGCGGTGCAGAGTGGTGCTGTTTCGGTGCGTGCTTTGACCCACTACCCTGACCCCCCGAACCCCTAACCTTTGCTTAAGGGTAACCCTTGACCTTACTCACCTTGTAGCCCGGACCCAGGCGGTGCATCGCGCAGATCTGTTGCGTGGTCAGAGCCTCGCTGAACAGGTAAATCGCCGACATTTGTCCGCAGAACACCCGCTCTTCGTCCAGCTCGGGAGTGGCTCCAATGTAGCACTTGTCAAAGGGCTGGAAATAGAGACAAAGATTAAAATAATCCATAACAAAACACGCAATATTAATCTATCAATATATTCATTTGCATTTCGGATCAATTCCCTATATAAATCTACATCAAAATCTTGGAAAATCAGAAAATCAAAAAGAATCACTTTCGCCCCTTTCGATGCCCATATCTTTGGCAGTTTTCATCCGATCCTTGAACCAAGTATAGATTTGAAATCTTTATTCAATTCCCTATAAATCTGCATCAAAATCCTGACACAAAATATTTTTTCGATTTTTTTCAAATTTTTCTGATGGAACCCCTTGAAAAATCTAAAAATCGAGAAAAATCACTTTTCGTCCCTTTCGATGGCCATATCTTTGGCAGTTTTCATCCGATTCTTAAGCAAAGTATAGATTTGGAATCTGGAATCAATTCCCTACAAATCTGCATCAAAATCTGAAAATAAAATATTTTTTCGATTTTTTCAAATTTTTCTGATGAAACCCCTTGAAAAATGTGAAAATCGTGAAAAATCACTTTTCGTCCCTTTCGATGGCCATATCTTTGGCAGTTTTCATCCGATTCTTAAGCAAAGTATAGATTTGGAATCTGGAATCAATTCCCTACAAATCTGCCTCAAAATCTGGAAACAAAATATTTTTTCGATTTTTTTCAAATTTTTCTGATGGAACCCCTTGAAAAATCTAAAAATCGAGAAAAATCACTTTTCGTCCCTTTCGATGGCCATATCTTTGGCAGTTTTCATCCGATTCTTAAGCAAAGTATAGATTTGGAATCTGGAATCAATTCCCTACAAATCTGCCTCAAAATCTGGAAACAAAATATTTTTTCGATTTTTTTCAAATTTTTCTGATGGAACCCCTTGAAAAATGTGAAAATCGTGAAAAATCACTTTTCGTCCCTTTCGATGGCCATATCTTTGGCAGTTTTCATCCGATTCTTAAGCAAAGTATAGATTTGGAATCTGGAATCAATTCCCTACAAATCTGCATCAAAGTCCTGGCACAAAATATTTTTTCGATTTTTTTTCAAATTTTTCTGATGGAACCCCTTGAAAAATCTAAAAATCGAGAAAAATCACTTTTCGCACCTTTCGATGGCCATATCTTTGGCAGTTTTCATCCGATTTTTAAGCAAAGTATAGATTTGGAATCTTTATTTAATTCCCTATAAATCTGCATCAAAATCCTGACACAAAATATTTTTTCGATTTTTTTCAAATTTTTCCGATGGACCCCCTGGAAAAAGTGAAAATCGAGAAAAATCACTTTTCGTCCCTTTCGATGGCCATATCTTTGGCAGTTTTCAACCGATTTTTAAGCAAAGTATAGATTTGGAATCTTTATTCAATTCCCTATAAATCTGCATCAAAATCGTGATACAAAATATTTTTTCGATTTTTTTCAAATTTTTCTGATGGAACCCCTTGAAAAATCTGAAAATCGTGAAAAATCACTTTTCGTCCCTTTCGATGGCCATATCTTTGGCAGTTTTCATCCGATTCTTAAGCAAAGTATAGATTTGGAATCTGGAATCAATTCCTTACAAATCTGCATCAAAATCCTGGGACAAAATATTTTTCAGACTTTTTTCAAATTTTTCTGATGAACCCCCTTGAACGCTTTGAGAATCGGAATATTCGAATACATGCCAACTTTCGCTGGCAATATCTCAGCCAAAATTTAACCGATTCTTAAGCGGAGTATCTTTAAAGAATATCCGAATATATTGCATCTTCTGGTAGCTATATCTTTCCTTATACTTCTCCGATTGTTAGGCGGAATATCTAAATATTCTAAATCAATTTCGATTTCAAAGCTCCAGTTGCACATTCGAACATAGATTTCAGAGCAAGAGGAGAAAATCTTCTCATAACAAAGACATATTGATAGTTCTCCAACGCAATTAATAAGGATTAAGCTGGCTAAATGTGGCTGTATCCTTGAATATATATTATATATATGTGTTTTGGTACTCACATCGTTTGTGGAGACAAACCAGGCCATCTCCGTTGAAGAGGCCAGCTGTCCATTAACGAGGCACTTGATTTCGCTTTTCGTCCAACGATTGTATATGTACACTATGGCAATCATGTACCACTGCAAATGGGGAATAAGGTTGATTGGGGATTAGGTCGAAGCTGGAGGGGCTGGCTGGAGGGACTGGCTGACTTACCTTTCGTGGCTGGAATTCGTATTTGACGCAATGCTGGAAGCCCTTGCCCTTCACTTTCATGGAGGTGAGGACGAGGCAGTTTCCCACAAAGTGCGCCGTATAGCCCACGCCCTTCGACGTCTTGAAGCTGTTGATTACGAATTAAAATACATATCGTATTAAGTTATTAGGAAGCGAAATATAATACTGACCAGTAGAGGTAGGGCTTTTCCCGCTCAATGTTCACAGAGTTGATGGGATCCAGTCGAAACCAGGTGGTAAAGGTGAATCCGTTTTCGTAGGGCCACTTGGCCAGAGGAGGCAGGACCATGGCCTGAAACCGACAGATTGCATTGTTAAATATCAATTATGAGCACTCCTGGCCACTATCCTAGACAACATAATGGGCCGCATAATTCAGTTGCCATTCGAAAACCAATAACTGGACGAAGGTCTTTCAGGTCAAAGGCAAAAAGGGATTCCAATTTCCATTTCCCCTTCACAAACCGAACCCAAAACGGTCAGCAATGTCTGTATAAATCACAGAGAAAATACTTTTGACTGAGCTTTGACTGGAACTCGGGCTGGGAGTGGGACTGTGCCTGGGTCTGAGTCTGAGACTGTGAATGAGACTGGGACTGAGGTCAAGCCAACTTGCGGCACTACAGTCCAAAGACCAGAGTCCACAGAAAACTACACGGGTGTATATCCTGTGGCAGAACCTCAAAGACATGCCAGGAATTCAAAAGGCCAAGAGCAGAGCTGGGCAGGAGCACATGAGGGAAGAACCGCAGCAGAAATGAACTTTGAATTAAACGGAAATGAGCACATTTGATTTATCATCAATTCTGTGGCTTTACTGGACCGAACAGGACTGCCTCTGTTTGGCTTTGGCTTTGGCTTTGGCTTTGGCTTTGGCTTTGGCTCACAGGATGTGGATAAATGAAAGTCGTTGATGGAGAGGGGCCTTGGATATCCTTTGCAGGACCATAAACTTCTCTCTAAACTCTGTTCGGCATTTGCAGTCTCACTTTGCAGTTCATAAATTTAATTCGCATCACCTGCCCGGCACAATAATTGTTTAGAAACAATGAAGGCTTCCATGCTTGAAAATTCAATTGATATTATCCCCATCAAGTTATTTATCTTCCATTAAGATAACAAATATTAAGTGTCTTTCAGGCGAATAAATTGTACAAGTCTTGAGTCTTGAGTCTCTTGATTTTAGAATTTTCTTAATTCTATTTATGAAATTGTGTTTCACAATTTAAGGCACTTTTCCGCGCTTTGGCTGGGTGTGCCTGATTTCAAATTTCATTTACTTGAAAGCCAAAAAATGGCAACAGGACGTCCTTCCAAAGGGGGCGTGACCTGGGGGAATAAGAGACCGCCCCTCTAGCTGCTCCACTAAATGGGTTAAGGCCAAATGGACGTGACAAAGACTGACACTGGTGGAGTTTTTGCTGCGGTTGCAGCAACTTTGCACCCAGAAGCTAGCCAGAAAAAGACAGCACCAACCGATGGAAAGAGACGGGAGGAAGCTCCTCCTCCTTCCTCCCGTCAGAAGGCTGAAATGATGCCCTGATGATTTCGGGGTTCGGTTTTTGGGGTTTCGGGTTTCGGGTTACGGCTTTCGCTACAAAATCTCATTATTCGAATCGAATCCTGTCGCTCTGCCATTGCAATCAGCACCATCAATGGCATTAGGCATCCTAGTGGATCGCTGATCGGCGGTTAAGTGGGTTTCGTGGGTTTCAGTGGGTTTCCGTGGGTGTTGCCTAAAAGCTGGCTAAACGAAAATTAAAAAGGCCAAATGCGTGAAAAGTACTCTCCGGCCCCGGCAATCCACCTCCTGGCGAAAAGTGACAGGACCAGGCAGACATTTGATGTGGGTGGGTTCGGCGGTTCAGTGGTTTCTCCGCGTTCACATTTTTTTTTGTTGGTGGGTCTTTCCCAGGGTAGTGGCTGGTACTGGCTGGGTGGCGCCTGTTTATTGGACATTTTCATACAATTGCCAGTATTGTGCCAGCTTGGCGGTGCTCGCATTTGACTTCCAATTCACTTTATGGCATTTTTTATGTGTTTTTAGGGGCAGTGGACACATCGATGGTGAGATAGAGTCCCAGGAGACGCCAGGACACACACACAGTTTGTTCGGACATGGGAAAATATATACTGGAATTCGTTTTAAGTGCGAGGCAATAAAATAAAAGCCCCCGGAAATGCTTTTTGTCCAGCCAGGACACTCTATAGCTTTTTCCTATACGGGTTTTTTTTTATACAATACATGTAATACCCAAATAGACGAAATAAAATATTAATCCTTGATTCACCGCCAACACTTACCGATCCTTTGCGACCTGGAAAACTGAAGAATACATCCGGTCCGTTGCGATGCGGCATCTGCCGGAGGACATTCAGCAGCTTGGCCGAGTGACGCGGCCACTTGCCGTTGGTGGCCTTCATTGTGCCGAAGAGGAGCTTTAGCTCCTTTACCGTTATGCTGTAGCTGGCCAGGACCCCCAGCATTTCGATGAGCAGATCTAAGAGAAAGAGGAAAGAGGAAGGAAAGCAGAGATACAATTAATTCGGAGGACTAAATACGGTCAGAATATGTTTCAAGTTCCCCCCTCGCTTGAGGCTCAGGTGGCAAGATGCAAATCCAAATGCAACTGCCACGGCGAATGCCAGAGTCCTCGCGTTCAGCCAAGCGGCAAGGCCACAGAGTGGGCGGGGCCTGGGTGGGGTTTTCGTCTGCGGCAAGGCCTTCGTGGCTAAAATTGCATTTGATCTGGCGGAATGGAATTTCAATTTAGAGGAAGGTCATCCGAAGCCAAGAGCCTGCAGCATTTTCAGCAAATAATTAAGAGGCAGGGGCAGCGTTGAGAAAACTTAATAAACATAAACATAAACATAAAATTGACTAGAAAATACTAGAATATTTACTATAACTTCTGTCTGTCTTCATTAAGCCATTAAGGAGGAATATATTGAACGAAAGTTTGGCCAAGGATTCCTTTAAATAAGTTTCAAAGTTTCGCATTGAGTGGCAACATAATTTATGCAATTTTAATGGCAAAACTCCGGGACGGGAAAGTTTTTACCCACTACCCCTCTCTCTCTCTCTCTCCCAGTATTTCCCTCTAGTGGTCTCTCTTTCTCCAACTTGTGGCCGCTGTATTTTCAATCAAGTTTAGCCAAAAGCTTGGCCAAATAGTTATTAATTCCGGAGTTCAAACTGATTGCCCCCATTCTATACTACTCGCTCTCTCTCTCTCTCTGTTGGCTGTTGCTGTTTCTGTCACACTTCCGCCCCAACTGCCACGCCCCGAGGGAAACGAGGGAACCGAGGACCAAGTCGTCGGATGCTTCTGCTGCCCTCGCTGCGCTATTCCCAAACTTCATTTGTAATGCACACTAATTGAAATGGGACGCTCGGGCCGTTTTAATGCTCGGACTGTGTTGGCTCACCTCTTGGCAAACCGCCCTGGAACCCTGGAACCCTAGAATCCTTATATTTACCATCGCCTCTTCAAATACACCCACTCCGTCACTCCGTCACTCCGTCCACACACACACCATCAACACGTTTTGGGTTGCGTGTATTAAGAAATTGAGTAACTGGCAGCCTCAACCTCTGGTCTCTGGTCTCTGGTCGGACCCTACACTAAAACCAACAAGGGGACAATAATAACAATTGATCTACTTTGAGTTGTAAATACTTTGTATTCCACATTCCACTTGAAGATCTGCCGTTTCTTCGAGTGCACCCACCCACTTTTTAGCATGACCTGCGGCAGTCCCAAGACGACAATGTCGCCCAGTTCCTCCCTGGACAATGTTCCGCCCCCGGTTTTGGTCTGGAATTTCTCCCCGGCCACAGCTTCATCAGCATTTAATTACATTTTCCCAGGCAAGCCAAAGTTTTTACTGCCCCAACTCATCATCATCATCATCATCATCGTCATCATCAGGAATCGGGAGGATTCGGGAGGATTCGGATGGGGCAGTGGCAAATAGAAGGAGATAAGAGATGAAGAGATGGGGCACAAAAAAGAAATAAAAGTAAAACAAAAAAAAAAAAAAATAAGTGAGAACATTGTCAAGTGGGGGCAGAGCGTTTAGCGCAACAATTTCTCTTATCAAATTACTCGAGTGTCTGTTGCGTTGAAACTTAAAGTTTCGAGCGCAGAAAAGTAGGCAATATATCTGCAGATGGCTCTTCCTCTTTCGATTCTACACCCGCACACTAACACACATCTATACCCATACTCAGACAGAGATAAAATCCAAGAAGTTGCTGCTCTAAGCTAAACTTTGGCCAAGACAACGAACTTTTAACTTATCTAATTTCTTGGCAAGTGTCACGTTTTGGCATTTGTCAGGTGACACACACACACACACACACACACAGGACACACACAGGACTCACAATCACATATAAAGAAAGGAAAGATGGGGGAGAGGTACACCGAGAGAAACAGGATTAGTTTTTATTAACTGATTTGCAAAGCTTTAGATGACAAGAAACTACCCACAACTACTTATAGTACTTTTCTAGCAATTGAAACCGTTTACTTTTTTTTTCAGTGGATTTATGAAATTATGTCTTTGTTTGTGGCCACCCTTCTGCCATCTTTCTCCTGCCCCTTTCTCTACTTTCTACCACCCACCACCCACCACACAGCTTCTCAGCCACACACGAAGCTCAAAAGTCAGCGACTGCAAATTGACAGCAGTTACAGTTCGTTAAATGCGGAATGAAGAAGGCACTGGGTGCTGGGTGGTGGTTAGTGGGTGGTGGTTGGTGTGTGGTGTATGCTATGCGGGGGTGGTGCGAAAAGATTTATATGTGGGAGAGGCTGTGCGAGGAGGGAGTTTGTGGAGACCGCAGATGTGTCATTGACTTAATAAAATCAAAATCAAAGCCAAAGGCACGCACATGCTCAAGGCGTCGTGCGGTGGGTGGATGGCGCCCCGAAAAGTAGGCGTGGCCTCAGCGCGGGTCGCTAATGAAGAGCAAATTTGCAGGCATGCTGCTTCTGGGGGAGGGTGGTCGGTGGTAATATCCTTCCCCTTTTCGCCCTCCACGATTTATTCGTCGCCCCGCCAGGACTCTGGGTGGTTTCCCGTGTTTTTTGACTGAAGGCGGGGACTGGGGAGGCGCAACTGGGCGTGTCAGTGCTGCTGACAAGCGTGAAATTAATCGAAAGGCAATTCAACGGACCAAACCAGCCGAAAACCGAAAGCCAAACCCAGAATCCTGTTCAAAAACCAAAGCCAAACAATAGTGAGATTTTTGTAAATCCTTTGTCCATCGGTAAGTGGGGAGGATTCTGGATTCTGGATTCTGGGAGAGCTTTAACAGATTTTCGAGTATACTTTACTTTAAATATTGGTTTTAATTTTTACTTTAACAGATTTAAAACGAAAAAACTAAAACTCACCTGCCACAACCGTTTCCGAGCGCTGCAGGCGTACAAGGACATGCTCGATGAGGCCGACATCGGTGCAGGCCTGCAGGTTGCGAACGCTTTTGCGCAGGATGGCAATGAACACGCTCCAGATCTCCGCCTGAAAAGGAAAAATACATATTTAATAATATTACTTATTGAACGAAATATATATAATATATATAAAAGAAGAAATCAAAGCCATAAGAGTTATTTTTCCCGCACAAGCCAAAGCAGAATCTGAAGGGTCTTTCCTCGCAGCACACGAGGAAGTTGGCAAACAAAGAAGAAAAAAAGAATGTATAGCACTTATCTGCTACTTTCTCTTTGCTTTCTCTCAAGTGTGTGGTGGTGTGGGGGTGGGGGTGAGAGTGCCTAATGTAAACAGTCATTGAAATAAAGTAAAATAATGGAAAGTAATGGAAAAATAATCGCGAGCCAACTCAGACTTTTCTGGTATTCGTTTCCTTTTTTTTTTCCTCCATTCGGCATTCGGCGTTCGGCATTATTGCCTCAATTCTGGAGAGCAAAAACAAAGCGTTTGACGGTTCTTTATGATTATTGCTTTTGGCAGAAACACACACACACAAAGATGGAGAGGCAAGGATATAGCTACTTTCACAGGATACAGATACATTTAATGGCACTGGGAAGATTGCACATTGATTGGCCATTGCAGAGAAAATATCTGCGGTAATGAGAAAATCGAAACGAAACCCGAGCAAAATTCGGAAAATTTCGGATTCCGGGTTTTCCGGATAAAAAAAACATATACTAGCATTAACCAAAACTCAATTGAAGCTCGGGAAACATTCAAGTTTAAATAATTTTTCCGCTTTCTGGGTGGAATATTTTCTCTATGCATTTTTTATCAGTTTGTTGGCTCGTTTAACGCTTCATTACCTTTGGTTTTCTTTATGGCCATTACTTTTCTCCCAAGACTGCTCCTTTTTTATGTTTTTTGTTCTCTCCTTAATGTCCTGCACGCATAATTTAATTCGTCGATTTATAAATTACAAACCTGGGAAGCCTAGAAAGGCATTTCTTGTACCTGTTCCTGTTCCTGTTCCTGTACCACAAAAGCCGGCCAGGCAAGGTCACTTATTGCTTTGGCCCTTTGCCAGTTGGGCAAGAGTTTCTGGCCAGGACGACAGTTTGTTGGCCAAAACTCATTTAAGCAGCTTTTTATTGCTATTTGTTTAGCAATCGAATTGAAGTTTGTTAGCTTGAAACTTTGCAACAATACAAATTTGGCCAGCCAAGCCGATTAAAGATTTACTTCAGACTGGAAAGATTTCACGTTCTTAAATAGATATTTTCCTGTTTTGCGAATTTATTTATTTTCTTTTTGTGTTATGTTTTTTTTGGCCATTTAATGCGCCTGCTGGCAAAATATGAAATGTAAGAGAAGCAAAACAAACGTTGATTTGACGCCATTGGGTTTTGTTTTTACAACATTATTTCTTAATAAGCGCCGACGCCGAGCGGGGATTTTCCAGCCTCGGATTCCTTTCTGTTTTTTTCTGTTTTTTTTTCTGTTTTTTATGCAAGGCAACAAATCCCCTCAAACAATTTGTTCTTCATTGAAGAAAGGAACCGAGAAAATAAGTGAGAGACGACAAGATGAAGATAAAGAAAAAATTAAATAATAAGAGTAGAAACTTCAGTCAGATTTTATTACGTAATTGGGTAGCAATTTCTTCATGGCGGCGCGGCAACAACAGGCCCAAAGTTGCCACAGCCACTGAGCACAAATTAAATTTGGCCTTTTCTATGCCACACCCACACCCACACCCCTCGGCAACCGCTCAGCCGCTCCCCTACACCTACACATGCCTCTGTTATCTTTTAGCTGCGTTTTTTTTATCGCTTTCTCCGCCGCTTTCTCCCTTAAGTATGCTACAGAAATGTGGCAGCGGCAGCGGCGGCGGCGGCGGCGGCTTCTTTGAGCCGAGATTTTCTCCACCGACTTTTTGTTTTGCTGCTTTTTTCGTGTTTTTATTCTTTACTGCGAAACGCAATGGAGCATTTGGCTTGTTGCTTTCTGGCCAGGTTAAATTGAGCATCGCCTGTCCACCGCCGGGTCAGAGGTCAGAGTTCAGAGGGCGAGAAGCGAAAGAAAATTAAAAATTAAGTGCAAAGTTGGTCGGGATTTGGATTTGGATTTGGAGCCGTAACAAGAAAGTACCAGAACAAGATCCAAATTTATGCAACGGCCAAAGTTTAATTGCCCAAACGGGGAGGGCATCCTCGAAATTAAGAAACTTTTTTCTTTCTCTGTAAGGACTTCCCGTCTTCGCTCTCCCAGCGCATCGTCCAAGGAGTAAGAACACCAGTGTGTGCCAGCATGTGATATCCTTCAATGGCAAGCTGCAATTTATTTGCAATTTACGACACTTTTTTTGTTTTGTTTTTCACTCATTTTCCACTTTATCAGCGATTTGTGTTCCATCCTTACACCCTTACACCCTTCCACCAGCTCCATTTCATTCATCGGGTATCCTTGTCCTTGCTCCTTGGTGCAGTCAAATCGTTTCGTTTCAATAGAATTTCAATAAATTTATCAACGTGTCGCTCGTCCTGAGCTGTCCTTTTTCTCCTCGACCCCCGCATGGATCCTTCGCTACGTCTCGCTGCCATTGCTATTTCACATCCTGCATTTCCTGACCCTCCGCCCCACATCCGCACGACTTCTTGGTCCTTTTTGCCATTTGCATCCCAGTCGGTCGTCTGCGATTTTTCCTTTTGGCCCCGTCGAGCAGAAACGGCCAATCGGTCGTATACGTTATATCGCATATACTTTATCAGGCGACAGCGCATCGTTTGCATGCCTGCAGTGCCTGATTCGTCCTTTCGTCTTGCCTCCTCCTTGGGACTTGGTGCTTGGCGCGCGTCTGTTGACTCCTTTGCCCCGTCAGACTGACGCTTCGTTACCCCTATTCAATTTCAACACCCGCCCGGCTCTATCTTAATGTCATCTTTTTAGTGCCGAGCTGCAATCTTCTTCCTTTTCCTCAATCTCCTTCTTGTCTTCTCGGGCAATGCGCTTATGTGCGCTTCCTTCCTGCCACACCCTCTTGGGTCCTGCCACCCTCCTGCCACCCTCCTGCCACCCTCCTGCAC
Organism: Drosophila vallismaia; assembly: GCA_035047325.1. Lineage (NCBI taxonomy): Eukaryota > Metazoa > Arthropoda > Insecta > Diptera > Drosophilidae > Drosophila > Drosophila vallismaia. Next base: position 2,655,739 of record JAWNPU010000025.1, on the reverse strand, counting down.
TGGGAAAACCGGATTTGGGGTGAAATATATTCAAGACTCCTTAAGTTTAGGAGAGATTTTGCAGAAATATGGGTAACACACTGCGTATACTTAATATTTCATACAACATTGCGTATACGTTATTTTTTTCAATTTTTTCCAATATTAAGTATACGCACTGTTGAAAATTATTACGAAAACAAAGTGTAGGTTCGCTTTTACTTTGATTTTGATTGGAAAATAGCTTTTAAATTTGAATAACGTTAACGTAATCCCTCAAACGGGAATCTAGAATATACCCGTTTTCTTGCAGTGTACGTGCCGCCATCAAACGAGTGAACCGAACCGGTTTTCCCTTTTGCAAATCTGCTGCGGCTCTAGCGGAAATTTATTATTGACAGCATCTGCCGCTGCAATGCAAACAACTGAGCAAGGAGTTTGCCGAGTTCGCCAAGGAAAGCCTGGAAAATGGGGAAAAACTGAGGAGGACAGGGAGGACAGGCGTAGATAGGAGGAGTACCATAGATAGGAAAAACGGGTAATGCCACGCACATGGAAAATGCCAGAGTCGGCAATTTTGCGGGCTAAGTAGCGTGTGCCTGGTCCTCCAATTCCACCTCCAAGGATATTTTTTCCCTTTTTTTTTTTTCGTTTCGTCTCGACTTGACTGAATGTCGCCGGAGATGGCAAAGACACTGGGGCCAGGCTGCTATTGACATTTTGCTTTTGCTTTGCTTTTGTGCCAGTGATTCTGATTCTGATTCTGATTCTGATGTGCATAACATTGACACAAAGTGCAATCAGGAAGGAAGAGTGTCCTTTGACCAGGCAGTCCTGGCAGCGAGCAAAGTGGTGGAAAGATTGCTCAAAAATAATCCTTCGTTTACCTTTAAACTATAGATACTATAATTTTTAATTAACGAATCACTGCTGCTCGATCCTTGCCATCTGCAGCTTTAATGAAACATCCCCAGGACAGGACAGGACGGACCAGACAGGACGGACCAGACAGGACTCAGTGGCTCTGTTACTTGTATTTTAAATATTCATAAATTGAAATTGACAAACAAACAAATAAACAGCAATCCAAATTTGCATTTACAAACTAGAAATGAACAAAAGGAGTGACAGGAATCTGAAATCAGGATACTGCCAGCCGCATGAATTATTAAAAGGACTTTTTGAAATGTTTCAGCAAAACGATTGTGACAGCCTTTGTCGGGTTGGCAAGTCTGTGAATGTGACAAGATATATATATATATTAAATATATACTAAATCAGCCATCTATATACCATAAATATATATATATATATAGATTGTGTATCTGGTCCAATGCATTTCGAGTGACAAAGGACAATCGTTGGCGACTGACTTCCTGACTTCCTGACCCCTAACCCCTGACCACTGACGTTGTTAATTATTCCAACCGAAAGTCTTCTTCGGACACATTATAATTTATTTAATTAATTCAAGCCAGAAGCCAGAAGCCAGGCCAGCGAAGGGTTGAATGTTTTTAATGACAAGAAAAATATATATTTAGTCCTCGATTTCTTTCTTTGTTTGTTTGTCAGTCTCTCCGCCAAAAAGTTTAATTATTTATTTCGGTTTTCAGTTCGCAACCCTTCTGGCCTGCCCTTTGTGGTCACTTTCACTTTCTCCTTATCTTTGTTTTTTTTGTTTTTTTTTGCTCTCTGCTGGCAAATTTCACAAATTAAAAGTTTCTACTACCAAATGAAGGGAAGCATAAAGTTCGATGAGGCGTTCCCGTAATGGCTTCTAACCCTTTTCCCAGGCCCCGGTCCTGGAGCGTAAAAAACAAGCCACTAACAAGTTAATTGAGAGCAATTTTCAGTTTTCTCATCGTTGAATTAAATTTGCCGGCAAAAAAAAGGGTTTGGCAGGCATTAACTCGGGCGGAGCCAGTGGGTCTATAATTAAGAAACTGATTCTGGGTCCCTGGGCTCTCGGTACTTCGTCCTAAGTCCTTAGTCCTGGCACGTTGTCCCTGCTCGGTGGCCCATTAAGGTGTCGCAAATTCAAAAATTGAAACTGAGCTACGAAAAACTCACTCAAGCATTTAAAGTCGCGTCTCAAATGTTTAAATAAAGCTCCAAAAAAAGGGTGCGAGGAAGGTTGGATGTAAAGAAAAAATGAATTATGTCAACCTTTTGATGCTGTCAAGTGCCGCAAATTGAATTATTCACCAAAGAAAAGGTGTCGCCAGAATCAACAGACTCCCTTCCCAAGTTTTCCTTCCCAGCTCCGTTTCCGTTTCCCCCCCTGATTTCTTTCACTTGAAAGCACTTTTCTAGAAGGACCTTTGGAGAGAGTCCTTGTGGCATTACAATAATTTCGGGGAAAGCTATGTATTATGATATTTATACTTCTATGATTCCATTTTGTAAAGTGTCTCTCGAAAGCCCCATTGTCTGGACAGAAAATCTGATGTCCAAACAAAACCGAAACCGAAAACGAATTAAAATTTGAATCTGAATCAAAATCAGATGCGTATCCGAATCCACGCGCGAAGCCAATACGAATCGCATTAAAATTTTCCGCCGCCAAAGGCTTCGCATAAATCGCCCAAAAACACAGAGCTTTTCCTCCTTTTTTTCGTGGGAAAAACAAAAGAAAACTTTTACGCCTAGGGGCTGGGCGAGAGGTCAGGTGTGGGCTAGTCACATCAAACATGAAATTCAATTGTGTTTGCCGGGCGACAAAAAAAAAAAAAGCAAGTCGAGGGTTAAAAGCGGAAGCTCGACATTTGTGCAAAACTTTCACGTTGACATTTCCATAATAATTTTCTTTTCATTCTCTTGAAACTTTCTTTTTTCTTCATGCCACTTTCTGTGATTTTATTTGGCATTTCTTCATTTTTTATTTTCTATTTTGAAGGATGCTTTTTTTTTGTTCCTTTTTTTTGGGTATTTTTTGTTGTTAGCCGCAGAAAGTTTGCATTGCTTTTGACGCACGACTGAGCGGTCGGAAGTGGGTGGAAGTGTTTGGGAGTGTTCGGATAGGAAGGGGTTGCCTGAACCCCACTGACCCCTTTTACCAACTCACCCACACACTCACACACCCCCAACCCCCAGAACAGAAAAAAGAAAAAAAGAAAGCCTTGCTTTCGGCTGTTGCCTTTTTGCATATTGATGAGTTGTTGTTCGAAGCAGAAATCTGCTGGATCTGCTCGGGGAAAATGGAAAATCTGGAAAAATCGGGAAAATCTGAAATCCAAAATCTAAGTTGGGGTTCGGCTTGGGGTTGGGGCGTGTCTGCTTGGCCCGAGGGCCACGCTACGCGTGTCAAAATTGAATGACAAAACTCATGTGTATGGCATTAGTGCCACGCCTTGCCTCCGCCCCCACACATGTGCGTCGTCGCAGCTTTTACTAAGCCCACAAGCCAAAAATGCAAAACAGCTCAGAAAGTATTCTAAACAGTTTTTCACAGCGACCGCTAAATCCAGACAACCCTCTGGCATGCCACGCCTACATTTAAGCCCACCGATCGACCACGCCTCATCCTCGTCCTCGTCCTCGTCCTCGTGTGTTTGTCCTTAGGCCTCAAGAATATAAAATAAAGAGAGCAAAAGGCAAAAAGCAGCTCGGCAAAACAAAACTTTATACATTTTTCATGGCCACTTCCTGCCACAAATAATAAAGAGGCCAAAAGCACAAAAACCAAATGGAAAATGGAAAATGGAAAATAGAAAATAGAAATGAAAACAAATGAAAATGGCCAAGAGCCAGGAAAGTGATATAAAAAAAATATATATTTTAATTTTCAAGAAAAATTCAAATAATTTCGCTTTAAAATTTGGTTTTCAACTTCACAGAAATCCAAATCTGGCTTAATGTGCTTTTAATTTCAATTGAAATCAAGTTGAGAGTTTGGTTTGATTGGCTGTATAAAAGTTCTATTGCCTATATGCTTTGTGCATCCAGAAAATCCCCACCACTCCCACCACCCACGCATCGAGCCGTACTTAAAATGCTATTAACTCAAGCGAAAAAAAAGGAGGCAGCAGGCAGCAGGCAGGAGGCATGAGGCAGGAGGCAGGAGGCAGCTAAAAAAAAAATTGGAAACTTGTGCGGCTTTTGGGCTTTTCGGGCGTCGCTATTTCGGACCATTTCACAGCCAAGCTTTTTGGTAATTCTATTTTTCCGCCAGAGACGACTAAGGCTCAGGCTGGGGGGGCGGGACAGACAGGAGGCGTCTACTTAAAAATACATTTACACTTTAATGACGACCGCGTCGTCGTCGTCGTCGTCGTCGTCCTGCCAGCATCGCATCCAGTCAACGCAAAAACAAATCAAAAAGAAATTAAATGACCTTTTCACATGGCAGACAATTCTTTAAAACTCAACGGGTGGCCCCAGGCCATCGCCCTCGCCCTCGCCATCGCCATCGCCATCGCCATGGGTGGATGGTTTAAAGGGGGTCCAGTGGCATCTCCGATGGAGATGGATTCAGGTTCAGGATCGAGTTCGGGTTCGGGTGCAGGTTCGGTTTCGGGTTCTGGGCCCAGTCTCAGACTCGGGTCAGTTCGATGTGTTTGACTGTCGATGTCCTTTTACGTGACGAGTGATGCCAATAGCAAAAAGGATAGTAGAAAAAAAGCAAAATAGCCAAAGAAAGGAATCCCAAAAGGACGGGACGGAGGACGGAGGACGGCTGAGGGGATTGAAAAACTCGATGAAAAAAACTAGAAGGCATTCCAAAAACTCCTTTAAACGCAGACACGGAATTCTGCAAAGACCAAACGAGAACTTTTTAAATCAAATACTCCCACATATTTTCTTTAAAGTTTAAAAAAGCACACAGTCCTAGAAAAAAAAAGGGGGAAGCATATCGCCAGCGACACAAATGTAATAAAAGGCGGCATCAAAAGGCCAAAAACACACAAAAGGCAACATTGCCAATACAAATGCCAGGTCCTGGCTCTGGCTAATGTTGAACCCATTTCAAAGTGTGTCCTTCCTAGCCAATCTCTCTATCTGTCTCCTTCTCGCCCGGGCTCTATCTCGCTCCATCCTTGGAGATCCCCTACTGCCAATCCGGCAATCCTTGCTCCATGTCCGCCATGTCCGCCGAGTCCGTCGTGTCCGCCGTAAAACTTTTGTTATTCTTGTGTGCATTTCAATTCCATTCTCGCTCTCTCGTTCCCGCTCACTCGTTCTGTGTCTGTCTCTTTCAGTCTTTCAGTCTTTCAGTCGGTATGCCCTCCTCCAATCGGGGCAATCACAATTCATATTTAATGGCGAGTTCGATTCCCGCCGTGGCCTGGCGGTGGCCTCACCCGGCCGCCCACCCTGCAGTGGCTTTTCCATTCAGGGCCTTGACTTTCCTGACTTTCCGGGGGGCTGGCTTGCATTTCAATTCGCTTGCCGAGTGTGACCAGAGTCCCAAAAGCATCGTAAGTATAATGGAGCAATCACAAAATTAATGTGGGACCAGCTGGCGACGGAGTCTCATCAGCCAATAACCACAAAACGAGCCAAATAATGTCCAGGACAATGCTGCCGAATAATGCCGAATGTTTACGTTTGTAAGCAAACATAGTGTGACCGAAGCGCACTTTAAAGCACAGCGAATGTTTAAAGCCTCCAAATTAATAACTCCAACAGGAGCCAATCAATTTGTAAATAGAAAACGGAACGGAACAAACCCACAAGTACTTGCCCCAAAACATAATCTGCTTATGCTCATTGCTCAGCATTACGGAATTACAAAGCAAAATAGCTCAACAAAATATACAGCCACACTGGCTGGGAAAAGAGGCTGAAAAACAAAATTAGAGGAAGAATGGCCAACACCCATGGGTGGCTTGCGAACAGCGAACAGCGAACAGTGAATAGAAATGGAAAACTTATAAAATATCTGCGAGGAATACAAATTCAATTCATGAATAAATTTCATGTATAGCCGTTGGCTGCTTTCTATGTTATGTATTTTATGGCATGTGCTCTTGTTGATGCTGTTTCCGTTTCCGTAGTTGCTGCTAAGCAACCGAGGGGTAGTCCCATAAAAAACAGGGAGGCCGCATCTGCATACATCTGCCCGACTCTGGCTTTCCAAAGCCGATGATTTAGCAACACACTCCAGATAATTACGGCGCGGTCTAGACTTTAAAACTACGGGTTTCCTGGCCTGGTCCTGCTGCCTCAAAAAGTTCCTGCCAACTTGCAACTGGCAGCGGAATCGGAATAGGAATCGCTGCCACTGCCACTGCCACTGCCACTGCCATTGCCACTGCCACTGGCAACATAATCACAAGCTAATCCTTCGTGTAACTTTACTGGGCAGTCACAGAGAGAAGCCCGCAGCTCTGTTCGAATGTAGATAAGCGGCCCTAAGCCAAAGATACAACTTTCAGATACTTTCCCAGTTGAAATGTTACGATGGCTTCGCACTCGCTTCCCCGCTCAAAAAAAAGCATCAGAGAAAGCTTAAAAATGTTTCATTTTTATCGCAACAGCTCAGAGCGGGGAATTTCGTTCTAGTAGGGTTTCTTTATGGTAAACCCCCAATACCCATAGCTTGGAATGTTTTTAATAAATCGAATAAGCTGCAAATACAAAGCGATACCCGGTACAACTCCAATAATTAGCCTTAAACATTTTCAATTAGTAAAAGCCAGTTATTGAAAAAGAAGAAAGGCCCTGCATGTTGCCGAGTATTATTATCATTGAATCAGCTTTGATTTCAAAGGAATTCGTGCCTTGGTCAACGCCAGGACATTGTTTGCAGCCTTAACAACGTTATTTACAGCTGTTGCCAAAAGGACGAAAGGACGAAAGGACGAGGAAAAAACACAAAATGGAAATGAAAATGGAAATGGAAAGAGATGGTAACGGAAAAGGCAAATTCAAAGGGCAGCAGGAGGGCGGGCGAAAAGCAAAAAAAAAGAGCGGAAACCAATTCGACGAAAGGTGAAAGGTGTTCGTCTGTTGATTCCCACCTTTGAATCAACGGGGGTCCTGCGGCGGTCCTGGCCCATTTCCCTTCTGTAACTCGCTCTCTGTGTGTGTTCTTGGATCCCTTTTAGCTTCTTTTCTTTCTGTCGTCTCTGTATTTTTTTGTATTTATTCTTGCTTTTTTGTTGGTTTCATTTGGTTTGGTTTCTGTGTGAAAAAGAGGCGACCGTGGCAAGAGTTACGCAAATTGCTGAGCTGGCAAGGGCTGTAAAATTTTATTGAGCATACACACAGGCGGCGGAGCACGACAAATATGCGGTGGTCCATGGGCGGGTTAAAGCAGGGGGGCTCAGATGCCAGGACCAGGTAGGTGGTTACTGGTAGGCCGCATTACGGCCTTAATTTCCAAAAGAAGCTTTGATTTAAAGGAGCTGGCGCCTCGACGCCTTCGGCCGATGAATTTATTGTCAAGTATAAAATGTTATGGGCCTGAACAGCAGCCAGGGTGGCACATGGAGGGGGAGATGTTGGGTCAAAGGAGCACCTGCCAGGAGGACAAGGACTAAAACAGTTATTTGCACTTGCCCGGCTACGTGCCGAATCAATTGAATGCCGGCTGAACACAAAATGGTGGCTAGTGGGTGGTGGGTGGTTGCTTCGTTGTTATGGGACACACGAGTGCCCACTGTACTTGAACATAAATCAAACCCGCGACACTTTGTCCTTTCCATGCAAAACGATTCCCGCCAAGCAAGACGTGGCGGAAAATCGAAAAAAGTCTCCAAGTTTGTGGAATACCCTAACCTGTGAAATATTCATGATTTTAGCCTTTAAATAAAATCATTCAAGTAATTGTTTTGTCCTACAGGACTCTAATAAAAACCCTAAAATACCAAACATATCCTGGAACATTCACAAAGGGTGTGAGAAGCTTCCCTTTTTCCCCGTTTTTTGGGGCACATAAAATGGCTGTAAATTCAGTGGCAGGAATACCGAGAGGATGGCTTGGATGGCTTGGATGGCTTAGATGGCTCACACACCTGCCTCGCATGCCAAATGAAGTAGAAGTAGAAGATCTCCGGCAGTCCTTTGCCTGGCGGTGATGCATATTTGATGCTTGTTTTACATATGCCAACAATTTCGGGGACACATGCTACTGTCATTCCCGCTCCTTCGTCCTTGCTCCTTCCTCTGCACTACCAAAATTTGTCACTGACAATTTTCATTAATTTAAAAAGCCAAATAAATTGTGAAGCCTCAAGAACCGCAGCATCTAAGCCAAACAAGCAGCAACTGGCGCATATCATTAAAGAGTAGTTACTACGTGGGTGGTTGGGTTGCGATGTTGCGAGGTTGGGAGGTTGGGAGGGTGTCCTTGAGTCCTTCTGTGTGTGTGCTCTCAAATGGATCGCTTGTTTGTTACGCACACATCGCAACCCTCGAAGCTGAAACCTCAGGGTAAGCCCGGGTAAAAGGTGCCAGAAACCTCGGAAACCTCCAAAACCACCGAATCACCGAGGAACACCGCCAACGCACTCATACGGGGCAGGAGAGGAGGAGATGTGTGCTGAATAATGGCAAGACTAGGTACCAGGTAAATAAATGTATAATAGTTACTTGAAGACCCTAACTATGGGTTTATTATGAGGCTGGTATTTGGAAAGCAAAGTGTTTTATAGAATTTATTTACCAGCTTGGGTTTCGTTTCGTTTTATAAACCCATTTTTTACGGCCTTTCGGGTATCGCGGTTTGGGTGAATGAACCAATGCAGTTAAAAAACTCATAAAGCGGAAACTTTGTTGCGATTTTTGCAGCAACTTCTCCGACTTCCGATGTCTGAGCCTTCGCACTTTGAATGACACAACCCACACACTCGTACACCCTGGAGGGAACACTTCCTGTCAGCACACACACACACACACTCACCTACTCTGGCATGTGTTTTAAAAAAAAAAAGGAAGAAAAAAGCTCACACATGAAAAGTTACTGGGGATCCTTTCGCCAGCAGTCATGCTAATAATTTGATGGCACAAGCGAGCGAACAGCGACAACGTCAGGTGTAAAATATTGTTAAGCACAAACACAGCCACACCGCCACCCACACATCCAGCCACTGACTTTTACACCCACTCAGGCACAACTCGGGTACAGTCATGGTCATAGGAGTAGGAAAAGGGAGTTAAAAACTGCTCCAAAAATTGGTTGAGAAATAAAATTGGGTTTCAAATCTTATATTTTTTTTAAATAAAATATAAAGTTTAAAATATTTGAATCGAACTAGAACTAGATACTCCACCGCCACTGTGCATATTCATATGCAAATCAGGAAGACGAAAAAAGCGCCGTGAAAAAGCAGCAGTTAAAAGGGGAAAACCCAGGAAAAGCCAGGGAAAAACCCAGGTTGGGGGGGAGGAAAGTTGAAAGGCATTTTCATGTTGATGTTGCGTTTTCATTACGCGCAATTTCGGCTGCCACGCCCACCGTGTTGTTAATTTTCTTTGATGCCGCAATGCGAATTGAATTAAATTCTATTAAAAAGTCACCAGGAGAACTCGCACCAGGAACTGGGTATCAGGAACTGGCATCAGGCAGTTTCATATATTTTTATGGCAATATATGGATGGATAGATGGATAGAGATATTGTTTTGAAACAAAAAAAAGACTCACCTGCAAATTGGGCGGACAATGATCCAGCAGTTCCAGCATATGTTTGATATTCTGCGCATCCTGTATCACAAAATTCAATTCCATATCGAATTCACCGCCGACCAGCTGGAAAAGAGCAGAGAAGGGAAACAATATATCAATATAAGATAAACTTTTATTTGGAAAATATACACAATTAGAGGAATATATATGGGTGTACGTATGTGTTGATAATCTGGGGGAGAAATATGGCAAAAATATGCGAAAAGTTGATGGCGAACACAGCAGATTTGTAATTGGTAAAGTTTGAATTGGAATTAAAGGATGTGTGTGTCTGTGTTCGGGTCGGGTCTGTGTCTGTCTGTGTTTTCAACTCGAGTTTTCGGGGGAAAAAACAGAAAACAGAAAAATAGAAAATGAATGCCAAAAGTTTGATTACCAAAATGAAACCAAAAGATAACAAAAGGGGTTTTAAATCCATCTAAAACACATCTAGACCATCATTTATCAAGGATATGCCTTGAAGAGAGTCGCTGAGTAAGCCTAAGCCTCTGCCTAAGTACAGTTAACAGAGTCCTGGCCATATCCTTTTCAGACAGAAGCCGAAGAAGCAATCAGAGCCTCCTTTCAAAAGCAACTGGAACAACAAATAAAAATCAAAGAGCAGGAAAGGCATCGGAAAATTGGCAACCCACCAGTCACGCTACAAAACGAGGCCAAGAAAAACGTTCCAACTTAATTATGCCAGGCGCCACCGAAATCCACTTTGCCACACTGCCACGCCCTCTTCGGCTGTCCAAAAATTGTTTTTCTTAGGCTGGCTGGCTGTTTTTTTCTTTGGCAATGAGCGCGCTTTAATAAAATCAGCAAAATAAATTCAATAAATTGATTAGAGGCAGAAGAAACACTTTCTGTCTCCGAAGTGTTACAAGTGTCCTTGCACACACACACACCCACCCTACGTATATATGGAGGATAAATCCCCAACAGTATTTATGTCTATTTTTGTTTGTTTTTCTCACTCTTGGCTGGCGGGGAAAAAAGCAGCAGAAAAAATTGTATTGAATGAAGAAAATAAAAGCAAACAAAGAGGGGAACGGCGTCCGCCAGTTTGGCGCCTGGCCATCAATGGACTTCCCTTGTCCCATCCCTTGGCCACAGTCACAGCCACTGACATGCCACACCCACTGGCAGTGGCACGCCTACAGTAAGCAAAACAACCACAACTCCCACAACTCCCACAACTGTACTGGGACTGGGAGAGTGCACTCGAAAGCTGTTTTTATAATTATGCGAAACGTTTCTCGTTTCGTTTCGTCCTCGAAAGCGAATGGAGAATGGAGAAAATCCTTATCCCAGGCTTGGCTCCACTCTCGCCGTTGATCCCTTTTAGTGGTTTAAGGATACGATTTGCCTTATCACCTGGCAACAAAGCAGCCAGGATAACAGCACAATATGGACAACAAGCAAGCAAATCTGTTTTGATGCGAACATAAAGCGAAATCAAAGCCGAACCTGGAAGTGGGTTTCCTCCTCGCTTCTTCCGAAACGAAACGAAAACAAAACGAAGAGGAACCCCTAAGCCGCTCGGATTAGGTAGAAATTTATAATGCCCCTTTAAGTCCACCCACGCCTCTTGGGTGGCAGCTTAGCAAGGAGCCTCGTGCGAGGATTTGCCGCAGGAAAGACAACAACTGGCACAGTTCACTCGAATTACTTGCCAATAGAGCATATTATAAACTATAGACTATTTCTATACGAGTTTTGCAAATTACTGGCAACGCTACTTGAACAAAAAAGCAAAGCTTTTCCCTCCACCAGGAGAGTCTCTTTTATTTTGAAGAAAACCGAAAGGAAATACACAAGCGATCCTGGGGATGGGGCAGAAAAACGCTCATTCATATTCAAATTAAACTTTGTGGAAAGTTTTTCAACTGCCCCGCCTCCCAATTAAGCCGCCCACCGCCTAACGCCTTAGTACAAGCATTTTAATCGCCGCTTAATTATACTCGTCCCAGGACCTCCAGTCTTTCCCCCAAGGAGCTTCCCAAGCACCTTTTTCTAGCACATTTAGTCAATTTTAAGTTCATTTAAGAAAGACGAGTGGAAAAAGTTGCGCTCCTCCTTGGCTCTTTCCACTTTTATTATATTTATTTTTTTAGATTTCCTACATTTGTGCTGCGGAAAAGCCGTGGAAAAGCTGTGGAACTCTGCCATTGACGTGTCGCCGTCGCCTGCCTGTCACCTTGTTAGCGCCTCCCCAGTCCCAGTCCCAGTCCCAGTACCAGTCCCAGTCCCAACCCCAAGCTTGGTCGCTTATTTAAAGTAAATTGAATTTCTATTTTATTTCGAATGCGCATTGAGACGCACTAAAAGTTCCTCAAGTGGCGGCAGGCGGCAGGCGGCAGAGTTCCCCCAAAGGACGACAGCGTCCTTGCTGGGGTGTCAAGGTGTAAAAATTACAATTTTCCAGCGTCAATGAGACTGAATTTTCTTTCTTGTTTATCGCGAGACAAAGTTGGTTTTATCTTTTCGTTTGTAATTCAATTTGATGTCCTTGCCAAATTAAAGGGTGTGGCAATTATTAAGTTATTAAAGTCCTTGAACGATTTCCAGGTTCCTGCAGTATTGTTGTTGTTTTTTTGCAGTTCTTCCCGCCACTGGCAATCCCCCAAGTGTCTTGATTACCGCCTATGCAGATATTTACGGCAATTGAGTCCTAGTCCTGTGAAAAGCCTTGTCTTTGGGAAATGCCTTTTCCGACTATTCTCGCTGCCAGGCTTCTTTTTGAGACACAAACGAGGAGACGGAGGCGGAGTCGGAGAGCAGAAGGAGGTTTGGAAAAACCTTTTGAGGAAAAAAGCCAAAACCCTTACCACCGCCCTCTACCAATTTCGCACCCCCTTCCTTTTGGGCTTTGTGCCGAATTTTCCTGGCTTTTCTTTTCTGGCCCACTCCCCACTCCCTTAGCCAGCTCCTCGTGTCATTAGGGAATATTCGCAGTTTTCTCGTGGTTAAGCTTTTAAAACTGTTTCTGGAAAAGTACACACAGAGCAGGAGTACTCCCACCCAGGAAGCCGAGGAAAAAGGTAAAAATCTTTACCACAGTTTCGTGTATTTTATTTTTTTTTTGCTGTTGTTGTTGCCACTTTTAAGTTTCGGTTTTGGTTTTTGTTATTTTTATTATAATTTGTGTGTGTGTAGCAGTGGGTGTGGATGTGGGTGTTGGTTGTGTGTACTTTACTCAATTTCTTTGGTCCTTTGGCAAAAGAAAAGCTGAAGAGAAGCAAAAAAAAATTGCTCGTTGGGGAAATTTCCTTGCTAAAAGTTTTTTATTGTTTTTTTTTTTTTTCTGGGGTTCCGTTCGGTTCGGTTTGGTTTTATTTATTCTTTGGTTTGGTTTTTTTTTTTTGGCACCTCCTTGAGGAGTTCCCCTTGAAAAGGGAAGATTACTTTTGATTGTTCTATTTGAATATTTTACAGCTGGTGGCATTTGCTGATGGCCTCATTAGTTGTGACTCCATTGGGGTCTCAGGATCGTCTTTCCTTTCAATTCGAAAGCGGTTCGAGAGGGGAGACAAAGGAATTATTGCGGCACACCCACCACAAGAGATGAGATTTGGGAATGGTGTTATTCCCATTCTTTTCCCGAAATTTCCCGAAAGCAAACTCCACACACACACATCATTTATCATCGCAAACAATTGCCTTTGGCTTAACATTCTCTGGCATCTCTTCTCCTGTAATTATTACTTTTCCTCCTGCAGGATTGATAACCGACAGACATCAATCAGATTCTCGGGAAATGAAATGGATTGGAGGAAAAACCAGACAACTGCCACAAAATTACCAAATATTTCCCACAGTGTTTGCATAAATTCACGTTTTTCCACGGCTCCACGGCTTTCAACATTTCTTTCCCCATTGCCTTTAATCTGTTTTATCTGGCACAGCTTTGGCACAGCTCCTCGGCATCTCCTTATCAATATGCAAAAGTTCCGCTTTCTCGAACAAGGACGCTAGGAGTGGCTGCTTCCAAAAACTTTGGCTAGGCAGCAGCTGATTGAGTGTATAGAGTCCAGGAAAGTTGGGGACAAGCTGCAGGGATGCTACTTTGCATCACTGGAAATTGTTAAGCATAGACATTAAAATAAATTTATGCCATAAAAAAAAAGAGGAATAGAAACATAGACGGGGGAGGACGATGGTGTTGGATTTTTGGTGGAAAAACGTTGGAAATTGTTTATCGCCATGAAAAAGTTTTCGGTTCAGTTCGGCTTGTTTGTTTGTTTTGTCTATTTTTGCCATTTTCCAAAGTATGTGTGGGAGAGTGTACAAGGATTTGGGAATTTTCAGTTAATCGAAAAAGTTAATCATCGAAAAGTTGAGGTCCTGCGGGAGAGAATGAGGGAGTCCTTTTGCTCGGTCACTGTTAATTTCCAAATTTATTTCATTTCCACAAATGGAAAACAAATCAAAAGTGGGTGTCGTTTTAAGCGAAATCAAAATTAAATTAAACATCAAATGGAAAATTAAAATACATTAACCAAATAAGATGTATATTTTCCTTCCTTTTCATCATCCATTCGAATATCCTTTGGTCCTTCCTGACAGCCTTTGGATACTTTGATTTTGTTGCTGTTTCGAGGCTTACAATTATTACCTTCCCACTTGATTGGCTGTCAGGGTGTCAGGGAGAACCACCCTGAATCGAATAGAACCATCCTTGAACCAGTGGGTGAACCACCCTCAGACAACACCCAAACCACCATTTTACCCACAAAATGAGCTTCCTCTGGCGGAAGTTTGCTGGAAGATCTGGCAAACATTTTGTAGAGACGAGAAATTGCATTGCATATTATTTGCTGATTGATTGAGTGATTGATTACTGGAGAGGCTTCGCCACCTTCCCTGACGATTCCCAGTCAGGGGGAAAACCGGGCCACCATCTAGGACTCCGGCTCGGGCTCGGGCTCGGGCTCGTGGCATAACCATCACGTAGATATTTTATAGGCTGCTCCATTGAAAGCTTTACAAATTGTCATTTGAGCCAAGGAAAAAGCCGAGCAATCGCCGAGTTGCGCGAGGAGGGAGAAACGCTGAGTTATTAAGTGCCAAATGACAGTCCTCTCCTTGTCCTTTGACATTGACTTGACTGCCATTAAAGGACACTTGAAGAAACGTGTTTCAGCATTTCAAAGCATTCGAAAAACATATATTCTCTTTTGGATATAAAAGACACCCATAGTTTCTTTCAGTGCCAGAGTCTCCCCCTCACCAAGACGGCCATTAGTTTGTCATTGTCTGCGACATCCCCGACTTTGAACGTCAATAATTGAGCGTAAAATATGATTTTAAAAAAATGTATATAAAAAATGTGGAAAATGTGGAGGGAAGAAAAGCCTGGAGAACAGGAGAGTGGTTGGGTTGTTCGCCGAGCATCTGCACTTGTCTTGATTGCTGTCTAGCCTGACTTCTGGATAGATACGAGCCAAAAAAAAGGCATTCCACTTCCATTATTATTATTTTTTTCCCTACGATTTTTCCCTGCTTGCCACAAGAGTTCGGCGGGGAAAGCGCCAGCGAGGCTGGATAAGTACTGCTTGACTGCGCTTTTCAATCTCCACAAAATGCCAGCTCGAGGAGCAGAATGAACAAGAACCAAAACAAAAAATAATTCATATATATTCTGGATTTTGGAAAATAACGTAAAAGGAGGCGTACACACACACATTACTCGCACATTGCAGGCGAAATGAAAAATTAAGAAATCTTTTCTAGTAGACGAAAAAAAAATAATAATAAAAGTAATGGAGGCGGCAGCTAGAAGAGGAGCAAAACCTTTGCCAAGGATACCAGAGATACGAAGGATGCCAAGAATGCATTCCGTTTCGACCGCAATTCATCAGGATAACCTGGCCAGGACAGCCATTCGAAGGGGACTCGGATTGGAACAAATTAGATGACAGGATATTAATCTGATGGATTATTGATGAGTGTGCTTGGTTTTCGGTTGCAAACAGGCAGGAGGGAGCCTGGTTGCCATTTCTTGCCATAAAAAGTCGCTTTAATATTTTAGCTTTTACAACTTTGGTTTAAGTGCCACAAAAAAAACACAAAAAAAAACAGTAAAGAAAGTGTCCAACCATTCCAGGACTGGTGCTGGTTGCACTCACAAATATTGCCACATTCCGTTGCACAAACAAACTGGGCAAAGAACCCAAAAAGCTGGCTAGAAAATATGGCTGCAGGTGGGTCGTCGGGCGGGGCCGCAGAAGGAAGCACTTTGCAACTTCCTTGCTGCAGTTGGAGTGGCAGGGTTTTATGGCTTCTGCCACTTCGTGGTGGCACAGGTAGAAGACAAAAGAAATGGAATATTTCCACGAAGCGCGAAATGCGGGAATGTCCTTTTAAGAATTCGAGGATCTCTACACGCTTTTTCTATATTACAAAAAGGGATACCACAAAAATGTAGAACTCAAACTTTAATTTAATATTTAATAAACGGATCTCTCGTAAATTTTTATCCGTGCATTACTCCCTTTTTTTGCAGAATTAGAGAAAATTAGCAGGGAAGAAGGGCGGAAAGGGCGGAAAGGGCGGAAGAAAGACGGAAGCTAAGTAAGCCAAAAGCTTAGCCAGAAAGAAAGCAACGGGAAG
Source organism: Drosophila vallismaia (assembly GCA_035047325.1). Taxonomy (NCBI): domain Eukaryota; kingdom Metazoa; phylum Arthropoda; class Insecta; order Diptera; family Drosophilidae; genus Drosophila; species Drosophila vallismaia. Next base: position 2,639,534 of record JAWNPU010000025.1, on the reverse strand, counting down.
GACGAGAGACAAACTCTTGAAAGCCAAAAAGCCGCAACTAGTGCAGGATGCATGGGCGGCGGCGGAGCTGGCGGAAAAAACGGGGGCGAAAAGGTGGCCACTTTGCTTAATTAAACGCGCCAGTTTCCTTGTGGTGGTTGGTGGTGCAGGGCAGGGCAGGGCAGGGCAGGGCAGGGCAGGCCAGCCAGAGATTGCAAACTGTGCCAAGTGGCTCCAGTCGACACTTCAAGTCAACGGCAACGACAACAAACACCGCGCACTGAGAGAAAAGCTAGCTAAGCTTTGTTCTATTTATTCCAGTACCTCTGACAGTTTTTAATTTAAATAATTAAAGGAAAAACTAAGGACTAAGTCGAGTCTATCAGGAAGGAAGCCAAGCCAAGTCGGAGGTCCTGCCATCAGCATCACCATCAGCATCAGCATTTGGCATCAGCATCAGCACTTTTCGTTTCAGCACCTTTCAGCAATAAAATTTTCTGCAAAACTCGACAATTTGAAGCGCTCAGACAAAAGGTACAGTGACTATTCGTAGTTAAGAGATCTGCACGGTCCGATAGGCACAGGTTTTTTTTAATGAAAAGCCACCCGAAAGAAATAAAAGTTGCAGGCGAACGAGACTCCGATGACTTGGCTGAGATAAAGACACATCCCTTTCTAGTCGAAGGACTAGAAGTAGCATCCTTTTAGCTAGCATCCTGGCTAAGAGATGGTGTTGCCCCGATAAGGTCAGTTTGCTGAGCAGGAAAATCGGCTCCAGCTACCACCGAGTATACATAGTATAGAGAAAGTTTAACAACCTTTTAGGCTTGAATATTTTTCAAGGAAAAATCCTATCCTATCCATCATTGCTTTAAGCAAAGCCAAGGAATTAAAGACAAAGGAGGAGTCGTGTTTCTCCCTTGGCCATTGGACAAGTCAACTAATTAGGTGCCAAATGAGAGAAAAAAGCAGGAAAATAATAGAAAATACGGCCATAGAGCCATAGAGCCATAGAGCCATAGAGCCAGAGGAATGCAGAAAGTCAACGATTAGCTAATAGGACGATTGGCAGAGCCAAACTTTCGCCATTGGCCACTTTGTGAAATTGTTTGCCATATTTGCAGCTGCTGAAACTTTATCGGACAAGGATACGTGTTTACGTATATATATATATTCTATACCGTATATATATTGTATATATCAACTCGGACTCGCACACATGAACTAATCAAATAAACTAAACTTGAGGCAGTGTCCTGCTACGAGCAAGGACCAACGACCAACGACCAACGACCAACGACCAAGGACCATGGACCATAGCCACGCGCATTGAATATAGAATATTGCCGTGTCAAAACAGGACCAAGAGCGGAGGGAATGGCAAGTCGTGTCCAGTGCGGCAATATGAAGAGTCTTTATTAAGTAGAAGGTTATATCAAGTTACACACTCCGTGGCGAAATGTGCAAGGACCACATGTGCCCCAGGCACTGAGCGAAACAGGATCGACAGGATTCTAGAAATGAGGAAGTCAAAAGCCAAGAGGGAACCGATTTTCGCAGTGCATGGAAAGCGACTCGGTGGGTTAAAGTTTGTCAAGCTGTCGCTGCCTTGCCGTGGCAAGTGGCAGACTAATTAATGAATTGGCATAAGTTTTCATCCTCCTGCTCCTGCTCCTGCTCCTGCCCCTCGCACACAGGACACGCACACTTGATAAATGTCAAAGGTGAAAGCAAAACTATGTGACCAAATATTCAATCATAAATAAATAAAAAGGAACAATCGAAGTTTTAGAATATCTGCAATGACTGAAGGATGAAAGTTTCTTGTATTTTTTTTTGTGCTAATATTGTGCTAATTGCCAGAAACCAACCACCCACCGAGCCTGCGCACCCTTGTGGAATCCGTTGAACCACCGAACGTGGAAGCGGCAGCAAAATTCCTGCCAATTAGCGAGTCCTGTGCGAGTAGTAGGCAATTATTATGCGCTAGATGTTCCTGTGGCTGATGCTGAGCCAAATAAGTTTTCCTGTTTAGCCCAACCACGCCCCAGCCCCAGCCCCAGCCACCAGCCGGCAGCTTAGCGAAAATCGTAGCATACTTTTCAGCGACGGGGCCATTTAGGGAAATTGCATTTGCTCTTGAAAAGGATTTTGTGCTTCGCTGACTTCGCTGGCTTCGCTGGATTTGCTATTTTCTGTATCTTGTTTGTATTTAAAAAAAAAAAAAGAGACTTGACCCAAAATCGTTAAATCATTTTACGGCCAACACTTGTAAAAAAGTTGAGAAGAACATCCTTTTGGTCAGTTTCGGTGGAAAAACCTCGAGTACCATAAAATCCACAACAAGGAATTGTATAAAAAATGTATAGATGTGAGCACGCGTTGCCCACGACAACATTTTACGTTGTATTGTAAATCTAAGCCCACAGGAAACAGGAAAAAAACGTAAAAAATAAAAAAATATACGAGTATGAACGAAGGGAGCGCAAGAAGGAAAAAAAAGGACATTAGCCGCATTTTGTCTTGGCAACCACACACACATACACACAAGCAATATACACACTAACACCAGCACACGTGTCCACGTTCGAAATGCGACTCACGTAGCCGCATGGGCGTAGGGCGTAGGGCGTGGGGCAGAAAGGGGGCTAGGTTACTGGAGGTGTTTTGCTGCTGTTTTTGTAGCTAGTTTAAATGCTCAACGCCATGCCATGCTCATTTTTTAGTGAAGTTTTATCCAAAAGACAAAGTCTACGACATGTACGTGCAACAATACACACGGCATCCGACAAGGACGGGGCTAGACAAGGCGAAAGAGATGGCAAGATGGCAAGATGGCAGGATGGCAAGATGGCAGGACAAGATAGATAACTAGATGGGCGAAGAAATGGAAAGAGAGAGCCAGAGAGACAGGAAGGACCGCCGCGATATCCATTTAGATAGATGATGGGGCAAAACGAAAAGGACTAGGCATATGCATCAGGACCTCTCTGGCTCTCCTGGCATCTTTCTGGCATCCTGCAAACTAACAAAAATTGCCAGAGATTCCTGACAACATTTCCAACATTTCCAAACAGACAATGAATTTCAAGTGCCAAAAAGCCATTCGCCACGTAAATTGAATCGGTCATGCCAGCTATGCGATTCAGTTTGTAAATACTATAGTGTGTCCTTGCTGGGTTGCTCAAGGATATGCATCAGAAACCAGCCGACCAATTTGCTATTCAAATATTGCCTTTCTCAACCAAATGCATTTTATATTTCAAATTTAATCACGTTTTCGGGATTCGCTTACGAGCAACTGCAGATGCAAGTGGCACTATACGATAGCCGGTACTGTACTCGGTACTTGACTTCCAATTAGCACTTCTTGACCACGTTATCCATGAATTTCCAAGACATTGCTTTGAGAATTTCCTGCTACCTAAATTACCCCAGAGAAATGACACTTTTGCACTTTGCGGCTTTCACTGGCTAACTGGCAGAATTAGAAATTCAAATGCAGGACAAGCTGAGGAAATTGAGGATCTAGGACCTGGCTACGAGCAGACCAAAGGAGGAAAGGGATTCCATAATTGAAATGGAAACTGAGGTGACCGCAGAGTGGCATAAAAAAGAAACAAAAACACACACTGGCCGTGTAATAAAGCGAAAATAAAACAAGATTTTAAGGACACACATAGGGGGCGGTGGGGCGGTAGAGTATCTGTGAGACAATGTGTGTGCGCTGTTGTGTTTGTATTTGTTTTTGGGTTTAGTTTGCGCTTAATAAACTGTTTAAGTTTTGAAATGTAGACGGCTCCGAGTGGCAGACAGTCGGGCCAACTTATTGTTCAAATTGTGCCACCGGCAGCAAACACACACATCTACGAGTATCTAGGGGGCACGTATGCATACAAATGCAGGGGCGCACACACAGATACAGACTCACAGCTACACAGATACTCAGATACACGTGACTGCATAATAAGCAAGTGCTTGAAAGGCCTCAAAAGCAAACAACAGCAACAGAAACATCAACACGAGTGGAACAAGCCACCTCAACGATTCTGTTTGGGTTGCTGATGATGCACATCACTGCCCAGGGACTTGGAGGGGGGGGATGAAAGCCAGGAGGAAGCTATATCCTGCACCGTGTTTGTGCATGTTTGCCGCCGCTATGCAAGAGTGTACGCAAAATTTGCATAGATTCCGAGCAGCACGTTCGCGTCTCACCTGTCCAAGTCGCCTGGAAAATCGCAAAACCAATTGAGAAAGAGCTCAGCCAATAACTATAAAGCAATCGAAACACCAACAAAATGATTGATAAAGGTTTGGGCAAGCACTTTCGGTGCAAAGTATCTCCAAGATAAACTTAACTAAACCCGAGAAGCCCTCGTTAAAAACTTGGCTTTAACAGTGTGCTTCAGTGCTTCAGAGCTTCATAATTATATTGTAGAGACTCTTGAGATGGGAACTAATTACACAATTGGCTGGCAAAAAAAAAAGGGGGCGGCAAATTAAGGGGTCCGCCACATTAATTAGCGTTCATCAATCATGTTTGACCGCAGGAAGGCGCCGAGTCAGTGGCCAAGGACACTTGAGCCGCAGCCGCTGGATCCAGGGCACACCCTCAAGTCTGGTGCAAATATTGCGCAATTTGTCGTCATTATCCAGGATATTGAACCTCATAATGTGCGACGACATCATCAATTTCAAAAAAACATGGAAAAAAAATGGAGAAACATGAAAGGAAAGCTTACGAAAGGATCCGAAGGCGATAGACCCTTGATGAGGAATATCAAATATAGTAATTTATAGTTTTGTTGAGTTAAACCAAAGGTCCTGGCGATGTTATTCGAAGTAATTTGAACAAAGAAAGAGTATTTAGTTGCCATTACCAGTTGCCATCTTGATTTTCGGAGAAAATGACTTATGGATGCATTAAAAGTAGCTTTTAATTTACTTTTTAAGAGTCTCTACATTATTTAAACACATTTTCGTGTTCTTAAAAGTAATTTCCTTTCGCCAAGTGAACCATTAAGCCGGCATATTCTTGCTCCACCTTCATGGTATTTCCCAGCTTCGATTAAAAGCTGGTCGTTAATATTTCATTATTTATGCCCAGCCAGGGACAGGATAATATTTCCTTATTTAACCCACAGTCGGCAGCAAGGATAATTCAACTGGGACGGAGATAATTCACCGGCTGTGCGGCTGTGGGGGCAAAAAAAAAATAAAAAATAAAAATCGAAACGAAACGTAACGTAATCGATGCGATTCGATTCGATTCGATTTAAAGCCGCAATTTTCTGTTAGTCTCTCTGTGTGTGCAAGAGAGAGAGGAGAGAGTGAGTGCGGTTTGTGTGGTTTCTTTCCGTTTCCGTTTCTGTTCCCATTCCAGTGTTTCCACAGCCACATCCCCGTTCCATCCCCGTTCCGTTTTCTCGTTCGTTTTGCTTCAGTGGCAGACTGAATTGACAATCATTTTACACTTGGCAGGATATTATGTAAATTGCTTTTCATATTTGTGCAACATTTAAATTTGCAAACACTCCTCCACAGAAGGTAAATTTATAAGCGGATAAGAGGGCGTGGCAGGTGGGGGGGTTGGCTGGTTGGCTGGTTGGCTGGTTGGCGAGTAAATCACGACGACTTTGCTCGATGGTGTTGATGTCAAAGCAAAGGAAAAAGGATCCCAGCGCTCCCAGCAGCCCGACATCCCAGGATCCCAGCAGCAACATCATTATAACGATAGGCGGGCAGGCAGACCCAAAGGCTGATTGAATGCCAGACTGACAGCATGACAGACCAACGAACTGAGCGAATGAATGAATGAATGACAGAGTGACTGGTTGAGCGACTGAGACAGAGACATAGATGGAGTGCGACAGCGCTAGTGTCGAGGCCTCGGGGAGAAATTAACGATGCTTGAAAAGTCTCTCTTTTTGATTTCAAATGGGGCATACCTCTACATGAGGAGAAAAAATGGGGATTCCTACAAAACTAGACGAGTTTTCTAAATAGTAACTGATTTTTTCTCAGTGGCAAGTCCCAAAAAAAAAACCCGATTTAATGGGTAACCGCCCGTCGACTCGACTACTCATTCTCCTCCTTTTTTCATATATTTTGTTTATGCCAAACAGAATGACTGTATCTCCATCTCTGCTTCTTTCTCCGCCCCTGGGCGTGTCTCTCTGTTTTTTACTTTTATCCAGCTTTACTGTTCTGGTAAAAAAAAGGGGGGAAAGCAATCGCAATGTGTCAGTTTTAATGGGCCTGCAATTGCCGCAGGCGCTTGATGTCTATCCCCGTCTCTCTCGCTTCATGTGTGTCTGTCTCTTTCCCGGTCTCTTCCCCATACTTTATCTAACTTGGCAAGAATCGATTGGGTGCTAAATGCATTTGCAGCGGTTCAAAAATCTCCAATTAGGCCCAAGGCACAGAGACATAAAGCAAGCTTTCAAAACTGGACAGGTTTTTTCGCTCTACACAGCCTTGGGCGGGTCAAAGTTCATTCGTAGTCTCTATCGCCCAGAGAAAATTAATTAAATGATTAGTTACATCCACAAATTGTATTTTTACCGAGCTATCATGGCCACAAATAGCTTAGGGAACAGTTTGAGTTGGACAGTTTTGAGTTCCCAGAAGGATATTGAATATCCCGATATGGATTGGTGGCGAAAATCAACCGAAGGATGTGTAACCGAATGCCAGGCTAATTGGCAACATAATCGGGGCGGCAGCAGCCCAGCATCGCAGACAAAAAGATGCCATTAATTCATTTGACCGATGTTCCTCGACTAATTGGTTTAATGTTACGCATACGCACTCTGATCGAATGAGCTGCGCTGCGTGTTCGCAATTGATGAGTCTACTTGTTTTTGCCAGAACATAATAACACCAAATTAAACGAATGAATTTAATAATAAAAAAGGAACATATTGGTTGAGAGTTCGGTTGAAGCAAAAAACAATAATTAATGCATGCGCGAATTACTTTTTAACACATCACTCATACGCCCCGTGTACATAATCAATGAAAAGGGGCGACCAATAAAAACATCTGGAAAAAGTCGGTAAATATGTAATGGGAAGGGTTTCGGATTTATTTAAGGTTTTACACAATTTACGGAAAATTAATCTACGAATCTTTTAACATATTCTGCTTAACAATCGGATGAATATTGGCAGAGATATAGCCAGCGAAAAGGACGAAAAGTGATTTTTCACGATTTGCACATTTTTCAAGGGGTTCCATTAGAAAAATTTGAAAAAAATCGAAACAATATTTTGTTTCCAGATTTTGGTGCAGATTTGTAGGGAATTGATTCCAGATTCCAAATCTATACTTTGCTTAAGAATCGGATGAAAACTGCCAAAGATATGGCCATCGAAAGGGACGAAAAGTGATTTTTCTCGATTTTCACATTTTTCAAGGGGTTCCATCAGAAAAATTTGAAAAAAATCTGAAAAATATTTTGTGCCAGGATTTTGATACAGATTTTTTGGAAATTGAATAAAGATTCCAAATCTATACTTGGTTCAAGGATCGGAGAAAAACTGCCAAAGATATAGCCTTCGAAAGGCGCGAAAAGTGATTTTTCTCGATTTTCTGACTTTTTAAGGGAATCAGAAAATCAGAAATCAGAAAAATTACAAAAAATCGAACAAAAAATGTATTTCTAGGTTTTGATGCAGATTTATGGGCAACGAAATCACCATTCGTTTAAGACATTCCTTTCAGGAATCGGAGGAAAGCTGCAAAAGTTAGACGTAAAGAAGCCATCACTCATACGCCCCGTAAGCCAGGAGAAATATTTGATAAAATTTGAAATGAAATCAAGACAATTATTTAAACTATGTTTACTTTATCATTTGCAGTTAACGTTTAAGTGAAACAAGAATGCAAGTTGTCAAAAGTCAAATAAACATAACTCATACGCCCCGTATGGCTTGTCACATATAATATTTCAGAATCATTGAAATCAAAGCCTCTATCGGGGGGATAAGCCAGCCCGAAGTCCAGCCCGAAATGTCAACAAACTGTCCAGATACCTGGGATACCGAGTCTTCGGACGTGTCTCGTTTGATTCACAAATCTGTTGGCCATTTAGGTCTTCATTAATTTCGCTTACCTGCAAGTAGAGGGAAACAGAAGGGAAAACAAGAGTTAGCTGGGCATCAAAATGTGTTTAAAATAAGCTTAGGAAAATATGGGGAGGCTGTGAGTGAGTGTAGGGAGTGAGGAGGAAGGATAAGGAAAAAGGATGCGGTTGGCAAGGATGCGTAGGCGGAGGGATTTGGGTTATAATGTGTGTAGACAAGCTGAAAATCTTTTTCGGTATGGGCCATAAACTAGGTCAAAGGTTCCTGCTCAAAAATTTAGTTATAAAATCCGAAAATCAGCTTGCCACAGGCATCAAGCTCCCACCCAGTGTGTGTAAAAGTATTTGCCTATTTACAGCCTATTGCACATTTTGATGGCACCCGTCCCGATCAACAAAAAAAGGATGGCTACAAAAAAAAAATTGGTAAAAACTTAGTCGAGCGCAAACCGAAAACTAAATTGAATTGTTCTGAAAGCAAAAAAAAAGAAAAAAAAAAAACGGGGTGTGTGGGCGATGGACCTCGCTTCTCTCCAAATGGAATTTTCACTCGTCCTAAGGCCATGGAAAGCATAACAACCAGGATATCCTCCACTTACCGAGAATGCTTTGAGGAATACCAAACACTGTATGATGCCCTCCATGGTGTCGCCGGTAAGGCAGAAAGTGCCGGTCAGGTGGCGTCCTTTGCGACCGACGGTGGCCGCCGCCAGTGAGGCATGCACCAGGGCTCTCTGTTGGGCACCGGCACCGGCGCCCGGCACACCACCAGCAGCACCACCTGCTGCCCCACCACCGGTGGTTAGCATGCGAGGAAGTGGGGCGGCGCGCATCAGGCGCTCCAGCGAGTCCATGGCGGGTTCTCGATATCGCTGGCAGTTATCGCTGGTATCGTTGTTATCGCCAGCAATTGCCGATTAATCGTCGATTATATACCTTTCTGTTGTAGTTTGTCGCACAATTTGATAGTTTGATTGTTTCGTTTTCTTGGATATTGTTTAGTAATTGCACTCGAGTTGTTTTGTATTTTTTGCGGTTATTGTTTTTGTTAGTCTGTCGGGAGCACACATTTTACTCAACTGCAAAAATATATGGATTTCGTTGGTTGTTGGTTTTCGTGTATGGTTTTTTGGTTCTTCTTCAACACACACAGACAGGATAGAGTGAAGAGATAGAGTGAAGGAGAAAAGAAAAATCCATCTAGGACATAGACAAAAACCGAAACCGAAACCGAAACCGAACCCGTAACTCCTTGCCCAAGAATTTGCAAACACAGCAAGGACTAGCAAGGATAAATGAAATGCAGTAGATCGAAAACAAAATAGTTAAATAATAAAAAGTTGCAAGTTGGTTATCGGTCAACGGCAGACGAGCAACTGAAGTCTGGAGTGCCAGGCTCTGGGTAACCCATCGGACCCATCGGATCACTCTCGTTCGTCTATACGAATACATTTGTACAATATATCTATCTATATAATTTATGGCCTGGCCCCCAGGAAGAGCGCCAAGAAGTAGGCAACGAGCCATAAAAGGACATAACAGAAGAAAAGGAAAACTTTGTGGCAGGAGGACGAAAATAGAAAATACGAGAAAATGAACTGCGAAATGCAAAATGTCACTGTGACGAGACTTTGTGGGCAGTATTTGGCACTTTGTGTACCGAAATACGAGAAATACGAGCATATATGCCATGAAGGCAACATCACAGCATCAGTTACGCCCCCGAGTCCTCCAAGGACTCGGCTGACCGCTGACTGGGGACTAATAAAATTCAAGTTAAATGGTTGTTAAAAATTTATAGCAGACGCCTCGCCTCGGCTTCCGTGCGCCACTTTCAAGACATTGCAAGGACTAACAGCAACAGACATGGCTATAGCGCGAAACGAAAGAGAAAGAGAAAGACTGAGAAAAAATAGTAAGCAATAAATTTGAAGAGTTTGTTTTTTTGATGTCCCCCAAATTGAATACCGAACGTTTGCTTTCATAAACCAGTTTTGGTTAAAAAATCGTTCTTCTGGATGTTTACGAACGAGTTACGAGTTACTGGCTGGTTGTCTTTTGTCTGTTTGGAAAAGCAAACAGAAATATGTATTAAAAGTCCTAATTATCCCCAGGTTGATAAACACACTTGGCCACATCAAAGCGAAATACAAAGGATTACAAATTACAGTGGCAGGAAGATACACACAGAACACACAGAGAAGGTTGGCCAACCCTAATTTATGTAGGTAAGCCCGAAACTTTTTCACAACTTTTCGAAATTGTTGAATTTTACTTTGATACGTCCTGGACGAGGACGAGAACGAGGACGAGGACGAGCATTTGAGGAATGGCCGGAATAATTTCTGCGAAAGGGCCAACAAAACCAAGTGGAAACTTTTGCCGCCTGACCGCCGGCCCGGCCTCATGTGTGTGTCTGTTTCGTCCCCGTCTCTTTCTTACTGCCTACTGCCTTCTCTTTTCATTACGGCAACTGTGCATTAGTCTCTCTTTTTTTTTTTCCTTTTTTTGAAGAAAAATAAGCATACAGTTGCCAGGCTCTTTGGAGCTTTGGATTCTGCCCTGGCTTTTCCGTTGGCTCTTCCGCTTCTTCGGGCGTAATTTATCTGCTGGCAGCAGGAAAAAAAAAACAGGGCCAGGACCAGAACCAGAACCAGAACCAGAACCAGAACCAGGGGAAGGGTCCAAGACTAAGAAGGAGGAGAATCGCTGCTGTCAACAGGAGTCCTCCTCCTCCTGGCAGAGGCAGAGGCAAAGGCACAAGGAAAACATTTATGCAAACCGACGTATGCCCAACAGAATGGAGAGGGTAGAAAAATATGTTACAAACCGAGGAGCAAGCAAGGAGCAACCCAAAGAGGATAACAAGGGGAGAAGCAGGTCCTTGCCAGCCACTGTATTAACTGCAGCTAAATCAAACTTTTGAGCCAAGTTATGAATTATTTGCCATTGTGCAGCGGGCGAAACATTCCTTTGTCGTTGACTTTGTCCCTTTGGCAGGAAGTCAGTCTCCCGCTCCTGCTCCTGCTCCTGCTCCTGCTTCTGCCCTGCCTTGGATATCCTTGGGTATCCGTTTAGCCACCACCACCTGCCGAGTCTGCCGAGTCTGCCGAGTCATCCGAGGCCAAGTCAATTTGAACAACATTTTGCCGCAGCTCTGGTTATACAAACAAGATTCTCACATTCCGAAGGCTTTCGTTTCATTCTCTTGGCTTTTTCTTCTGCTCCTGTTTTTTTTTGGTGTTTTTTTTCGGGGTTTTTTTTTGTCTAGCTGTGATGATTTGCCATTTGGGGACGGGTCCAAGGCACGTAAATTGAATGACCAGACCAGTTGGGCCAAAAGTTCAGGGGTAAACAGAAACAAAACACCCAGAGACAGGAATCGAAGCCTGTATACCCTTGGAGAGTCCTCTTGTATAGCCCAATCGTTCCACCTTCTATAGTTCCAAGGATATAGAGAATCTCTAACCAATCTCAGGGAACGATCCCGATCAAGTACGAGAGTAGAGTCCTTTTTCCAGGGTGCAAAATATCAGCCAAGGAGAAATGCGATACGAACTCGAGCAGAAATTAAGTGAAAATAATAAACCCGGCAAGCCCCATCAAGACTGGACCGGGTGACCGGGTGACCGGGTGAGGAAAAACAGAGGACATTACACACACGTTGTGTGTCCTGATGGCATTACAGTTAATTAAAGGTGCACCCGGTCACAATATCCTGGCCCATCCTGGCACAGTGGTTGTGATAAATCAGGAGGAAATTCAATTACCTTAACAGGGCAAGGCAAAAAAAAGGCTACATCCTACAGGATGTCCTTGCATTACGGTCTGGGTAGAGTTTTAGGTTTTATCTAAAAAATTTTAATCTCTCTTTCGGATTTTTCAACCAAAATAAATACCATCCCATGGTGTGTGTGTGTGTGTGTGTAAGGTGTGTGTGTGTAAGGTGTGCGTGTGTCCTTAGTGTATGTGAAGTTAAAGTTGAGGGAAAACTGCAAAGTTTGCAAATGAATGGCAGGGCATTGGAAATAATGAGCCGTATTTACATTTCAAAGCGAACAAAAGTTTTAGTCCCAGTCGAAATCTGTTAGGGAATCCTTTGCACGCAGAAGGATTGTAGCGGGAGGAGGAGGAAAAGGACTAAAGGAGAGCCAGGACCAGCCAGGACCAAGAGAAGCGGAGAAAAATAGAGGCAAGGCTGGGTGGTGAGTAAATTGCGAGCTTTCGGTGGCAGGATTGCATACAATTTGTTTTATGGTCATGGCGTGCACATTAAACGCACACTTAATCACACGCAATGGGCGTGGCAGCCACAAGGACACCCAACCACCCACCCACCCAGCCACCCACCCTTTCTCGTTGTCTCGTTGACGACAAATAAAATTGATTTTCTTTTTGCTTTCCATTCCCGACACACAGAAAAGCAAGAAAAAGTTCCTCAAAACTCCAAAGGACTTTAAAGAGAAACTCCAGGTTCTGGCTTCCTTTTTCCTTTTTCCTTTTTCCCTCAATAACCATTTATTCATCCCTCCTTGAACACTTGACCATTTATTTTGTTATATTTCGGTTGTTTTGCGCCTTATTAAATCACTTTTATTGCCATTGAAATGTGGAAAAGTTTGCTCTGGAACGGGCGTATTACGTTTTACGTATAATATGATTTTTGTGAAGAGAAATAATTCATATTTATGGCAACTTTTGCTCACTTCATTGGCAGTTGTCGAAGGAAATCATCATTATTATCGGCAGAGGGCAGAGGGTAGAGGGCAAACGGCAAAGGGCAGTGGAAACATCATCATCGCAATCGCAAGGATGTCTGAAGTAAATGATATTCTGTGGCCATTGTGGCTGAATATTTTGCGGATTTCTCCGAGTGGGTGGATGGTTGAGGTGTCCATGGAGATGTTGAATCAGCGCCACAGGGCGAACAGAAGTGACAGGAGTGGCGGGACGCCAGGAGGCCAGGATGCCAGGATGCCAGGATACCAGGACGATGTCTTTGTGCGCCTGACAACAACAATCACAAATAGACAGGACAAACAATGCGAGGCAAAGGCTGTTGTTGTTATTGCAAAGACAGGTGCTGCGGCATCGAATCAAAGGATTCAGCCAGGACAAAGGACAAGAATTAGTTGCTATTAGCCAAAGACAAATCTGACGAGTAATCTATAACTTTGATATTATTTACGTAGAAAGTCCTTTTGATCCTGAAATACTTTCCTCCCAAAACATCCCTGCCCATTATCCTTTTTTTTTCTCAGCCCGCCACTAATCTGTGACCCCTCTGCACTCTGCACTCAGTCACAGGATCCCAGCGAGGCGTGTAATTAAATTTGCATGCCTCCTGGTTGGGGTGGGGCCTGGGGGCGTGGAGTGGTCGGAACTATTCCAAGAGTCAAGCATCAACGCCTCCGAATGCAGAGAAAAGCAGGCGGAAGTAAATGCACCCGCCCGCCTGCCTGCCTGCCTGCCTGCCTGCCACTTGTGGGTGTTTTTTTTTTTTTTTTATCAAAATCCTACAGAGCAACCTTTCGAATTAAAGTCTATCCAACCTGTCAGATGGTTGAAAAACAAAACATCCAAAACAAGTTAACAAAACAACATAAACAGACGTCAACTTCTGGATTGGAGCTTCTGAGATATATATCCTCCACCCACCGATAGATAATTCTATGCGAAGATGCCGATGGTAATGCCCTGTCGGTCGCGATCGGGAACCAAACTCCCGCCCGATTGCTATGACAGGGTGAGGCGTCCCATTTACGTGGAGGCGCCGCCCCTCTCGACGATCGTGGAGGAGGCGCAGTGCGGCAGTCGGCGGGACAAGCCCGTCAAGCCCAAGGACCAGAGGCGGCCCTTGCCCCCGGGCACCCGACCGCCAGGACCTCTGCCCGTTCCCGGCGGAGGGCAGAAGGTGGCCGGGGGCAAGGCGCCGCGCGGCCGCAACTACGACGGGGCCAAGGCCACGTTCTTCCACATCAAGGGCCAGTCCTGGGAGTCCAAGGGCTTTGCCCAGCTCTCCCAGTCGGAGCTGGAGCGGATGCGGGCCCAGAGGCCAAAGACCACCGAGGAGCGCCGGGCCGAGCAGGATCGCCGCATGGAGGAGCAGCAGTTCCACACCGCCGAGGCGGAGAGGATGCGGAACTACTACCACGACATTGACGATCAGCGGCGGGAGAAGGAGCGCGAGGCGGAGAAGCAGCACGACCTGGAGGCCAACGAGGACGTGGACGAGGAGCGCAGGAACGAGGCGAAGCGGCTGCAGGTCCTCCACCGTTCCCTGGACGCCAAGTACGAGTCGGACCAGCGGGTGAAGGAGGCGTCGCGTGCCATTTCGGAGGCCAAGTGCAGCGCCATGTGGACGGCCCAGATCCAGGAGCGGAAGCTCCTCGACCGCATCCAGAGCGACCACGACGAGGAGCAGGCGCGCAAGAACCTGGCCTACAACAACGCCAAGTGGGGCACCGTGGAGCAGAAGGACGCCGCCGAGGAGGAGCGTCGCAAGCAGTTCGGCATGGCGGTCCGGGAGCAGATCAGCGACCGGGAGAAGCTCCGCTACATGGCCCAGGACAGGCTCCGCCTCGAGGCCCGGGACATGCGCGCCTTCATCGACGAGAGCAAGAAGGCCGAGGTGGCCGAGGTGGAGAACCAGTCGCGTCGCAAGTCCGCCTACCGCGATGAGCTCAACAAGTACATCAAGCTGCACCGGAACTTTGTGCGGATGATGTGCGAGCAGGACCAGAGGGACGAGACCCGGGCCTATGAGTACCTGAAGCTCAAGGAGAAGGAGCTGCGCGAGCAGAGGGCCGAGCGGGAGGCCATCGAGGCGGACGTGAAGCGCAAGCGGGATGTGCTCTTCGCCGTCGGCCAGAAGATCCTCGATGCCAAGGACAACCGCGAGGAGATGCACTTCCTGGCGGAGCACGAGCGCCTGGAGCGGAAGTACCGCGAGAACGAACGCCTGGCCGCCGAGAAGGAGCGCAAGATGGCTGCCGAGCTGAAGCGGGCCAACATGGAGCAGATGGAGCACATGAGCCAGATGAAGGCCTGCTACTACGTGCAGCGGGAGCGCGAGCTCAAGGAGATGATCGAGTACCGGGCCAAGTACGAGGAGCAGCTCAAGAAGGAGGCCGAAGAGGAGGCCCAGAAGAAGGCCTGCCTCCGCACCAGCGTCGCCTGCCAGATCGAGGAGCGGGAGAAGGCCCGCCGCCGGGACTTGGAGACCGATCACCTGGCCTTTGAGCGGGATCGGGCCGCCGAGGCCCAGAGACAGAAGGAGATCGACACGGTGATTGCCGTCAAGCTGGACGACCTTCAGAAGCGCGGCTGCCTGCCCAACCAGGTGGTGAGGTCCTTAAAAGGACGTGTCGCGAATGCCGGCAACAAGAAGAAAATGGGCTCCGAATTCAGCTAAGAACACGCAGGAAAAACACGTTGACAATGGCATAGATGGCTTTTAAAGTAAATCTCAGACAATATTAGCGGCTAAATCCAAACATTACCCTTAAAGTCCCCTCAAAGTTAACAGAAAGAGACAGTCTACTGGTTTTAGAAAGAGACAGTTGAAAGCCAAGTTGCAAAAAAAAAAAGAGAAAAAAATTAAATGGTATTCAGAGAAACTTAATCGTGTGGGATTTGTTGGGAAAATAGTTACTAATGGGAGGAAAAAAATCCTGAACATCCTGAAAAGTTTTAAAAATCAAGAAAGGATAAAAACAAAACACCAGCTGGAATAAATCACTAAAAGGGGCGTGGTTAAAGACGCCTTTCCTGGCACGAAGCTATCAATTTTAGAAAGTCACAGTCACAGCCGAGATTAATTGAGTTGGATAAATGGCGGAGGGCTAATACGTCTTTGGGAATTAACCCACAATAGATGAGTGTGTGGGATTGTAGGGGGGTTTGTAGGTTTCCAGGAGGGGAAACACACACACGCACACACACTCCATCACACACACACTCCTTTAAGGATTAAACCGAAATCAAGTCGAGTTTAAGGAGCAGGCATTTGTTTCACTTAAACTTTGCCTTAAAGCCAAATTAATTCGATTTTGCGGAAAACTTCACAAGAAAGCAGTCTTTGGGTTAAGCTTGTTGTCAATGGGTTAAGCTGACCGTGACTAGTGCCTGAGTCTGTCTCATTTCTCATGGCGGGTTAATGATGCAGAAGAACATTGCCTGCCCTTGAGAGATGGATGGTTAGGAGCGGGTTAAGGCCGATAGTGAGGGGAGGGTGCTTTATGCGGCTTAAATACTCGCCATGATGTGGCATTTATGCCAGGACTCATCCACACACGCACATGCCAAAAATAATTGCCAGTTCCTGTCTCCTGTCCGCTGATCAGAAAGCAGAAATCATAGCATACTTCTTGGGGTCAAAAACAGCAAAGGACAAGGAAAAATATAGATTTAGGGGGCTAGAAATTCGCAGAAAGCTTTCCAGTCCTACTTTGCTGACCACAGCTGTGAGTGCCAAAAATTGTACATACAGACTGGACTCTACGCATCGGAAAACAGAGGATAGAAGGATGGAAGGATATAAAATACATATGTGGTGGTGCTGGGGGGTGTTAGGGGTGTTCTTTTGGTAAAAACAAACAATAATAAAACGGATTAAGTCGGGGAAAACCACATCAAGCTAAACGATGATGAAGAAAAGACCAAAAGATTACGAACAGGGAGCAGGACACACAAAAGCCAGAGACAAATGGTGGAGGAAGTGGGTGGGGAGTTGGGATGCGGGCCAAGGATACCCCAACACACATGGTCGCCAGGAGCCAGGAGGAATGAAAAACAAGGGTAAGGCCCATCCTACTGGTCGAAATCTGAAGAATAAAAGAACAGGACCTCGTATATATATCGAATAATTGAAAGGATATATACATATATATATAAAACTCTCTCTCTCTTTTGAGGCACAATTTGTTAGATATGATAGTAATGTTCTGCAGCTTCCTACTCTATCCCTTAATTTTTTATACATTTCTCCCTTTTTGTGTTGCGCCACCAACAATGACAGGAAAATTAGTCATTGTCCTCGGCTCCAGCTCCTGCTCCTACTCCTGTTCCTACTCCTGTTCCTGCTCCTGCTCCTGGTCCTGTTCCTTCTCCTTCTCCATGCTCCTTTCATTTGCATATAAATATATATATGTATATATCCCTCCGTGTGTGTCTGTTTTCCTAGTCCTGACAATTATGTACAATTTACTTTGCATAAAACTCAAAAGCAGAGATTTAAACCCGAACGACATGCACTCTAAAAAAGGACAACTACGAATGGAGATCCCAAACTCGTTACTAAATCGTAATCTTTCAGTGTAGCCAAGAAACCAGATGGGTTAGAGACACTCACAGAGTCTCACAGAGGGGAAAGCCAACTAGTTGGCATATTTGCTTCCTTCAGACCTGGCTATGAGTTTTGGCAAAAATACAAAACAGGGTAGAAAAAACAAGGATCAAACTAGAAAAACTAGAAAACTAGAAGGAAAAAAAAAAGTAAAAGCAAATAAAAGTAAAAAGTTAAGTCTAGAGCACGCATTCTGACATATCGAAGTAAAATATTCAGGAAACTGAAACTACGAGTATATGTCATGGAAGCTACATAGATGTGTGACCTTACTGAGACTTTTATTTTAATTTTTATTTATGGTAAATTTTGAGTTTCTCATTCATAGTTCTCATAGGGGAATGCCACCACAATTTTGTGGTGTCGAGCTGTAAAAAGTTGTACATTTATTAGAGGTACAGAGAGGGTGATGGAGTTGGTGAGGAGTGAGGAGTGACAGGTGGATGGGATAGGCGGGTGCGAAAGGTGAGTTTCTGTGCTTTTACAGTGATAACAAGGATACCGATACCGAGTGTGGGATTATTTGTGATCAAAAACTAAAGGATCCCCGTATAGGTGTGGTGTTGGTGAAAAAAAGTGCAAACAGTAGCAAGATCGGGCGAGAACGATTTGAGGTGAAAGTTTTTGGGGTGAAGAATAAGTGAAAGTTCGCAGGCATGTGGCATGTGGCAGGTGGCAGGTGGCATGTGGCAGGTGGCAGGTGATTGATTAACATTAAATAAATCCAAAACTAAAGACCCTGATTAAAGACTTTGAAATCATGGTTAAATGCTGTGCAAATTCTTTTTTTTTGAGCAAAATGTTTACAATCGCAACATTGGCATTGATATTTGTGTCGGTTTTTTATCGATTTTTGATGGTTTTTTCTTTTTGTTTTCTCTTTACTGTTTTTTTTGTTGGCTTGTTTTGTTTGTTTTTTCGTTTTTTACTCATTTTTTTCTTGAATTTTTTGCTAACCTTGTGTGGGGTGTTTCGCTTTGGACAATTTTGTGATTTTGGTTGCATTTGTTCTGAATTTGGTTTTGATTTTGTTTCGATTTTCGGATTTGATTATCGATTGATTTGGTGATTTTGATTTTGCGATTTGGGCGATGCTCGATTTTGATTTTTGGGTTCGTTATTTTTTTTTTTATGGTTTTTTGCTTTTGATGCTGCAAGCTTTCGTATTCGTTTTTCGATTTTGGTGCAATGGTGAGAGATAGAAAGAGAGAGCTGGACTTTGTACAGGAATGAGCTGAGAGAACTGATATATCGAATTGCGAATTGAGATATAGATAGTGATCGGGGTGATCTGATTTAGAACTTCTCCGATATGCTATAGATGCGCTTTACGCTCACGCACTTGCGTCGCAGCCTTTCGCATTCGATCTCCCGGAAGTCGGCGTGGGAGTTGGCGCCCAGCGCGGGTCCCACGTGGGCGATGTTGAGGTCCGAAGGGCGATGATCCTGCTGGTCGATGGAGATGTGGTGGATGCGGGGCAGCTGCTGGTGACGCGAAGCGGCGCAAATGTCCGGCTCACTGGTGGCTCCACCCACGTAGTTGTGCGGCTCGCGGTCCTTTTTTCCTGTCTCGTTCTCGTCCTCGTCCTCGACGTCGTCGTCCTCTTCCTCCCCAGGCGAAGGATACTCCTCCTCCCCTTCCTCGTCCTCCTCGTCTAGGTAGCGACTCTCGCGCTCTTTCTCGCACTGCGGGCACTGCTCTTCGGCGGATTCTTCCCCGGACGAGCCTTGGCCCTGTTTGCTCTGGCAGATGATGGCTCGCTTGAGCTCCACGAACAGCGGGGACGAGGGCTGCAGCTGCAAAGGACCCACAACCGGCGGCTGTCCTGGCTGGTCGAACAAACTCGGCGGAATCTCGCCCGCTGGCAAGGGCTGGCTGGTGATCACCGATGCCCCGAGGACACTGTGTCCTGTCGCGGCTCCGGCCTCGGGGTGGATGCGGTTGTCCGAGTTGGTCGACGAGAACTTCGAGAGCAGGGACCTGGAACTGGCCTTGTTCTTCAGCTGCTGCTGCTGCAGATAGTAGTAGTCCCGCGGCAGCGAGGACGTGGCGTGCAGCGGATCCTCCGGATCGTAGTAGCCCAAGGCGGCCGGCCGAAAGAGTCCTGGCGTGCTGAGAGAGTGCAACTGCTGTTGGTTCTGCGACTGCGACTGCGACTGCGACTGTGACTGGGACTGGGACTGCGACTGGGATTGCGACTCCTGGTCGTAGGAATCACTGATTACGCTGGCCGTAGAGGCGGTGGGTGTGGTTGTGCTGCCCAGCGTCGACTGAGAACCGGCGGCGGCGGCAGCGGCGGCCGCTGCGGCGGCAAACTGAGCGCCCAGCAGAGGCGTCAATCCCGCCAGGAACTGCTCCTGCTGCTGCTGCTGGCGCTGTTCGTCCAATTCCCGGCGATAGGCCTCGATCTGGTCACTGGGCGAGGGGGTGTTGCTGTGGATGCAGCCCTGAAAGAAATCCAATGCCTCGTACAGGATGAAACACAGGCCCAGGACGAGGAATGTCTCCATCATAAGCAGCTGGTAGCCATTTGAAAATTGCCGAACGGAAACGGAACGGAAACGAAAACGAAACGGAACTTGGAACGGAAACGAAGCGAGAACGATAACGGTAACGGAAATGCGCGCGAAACCGAAACTGACTTGATTTGAAATTATCTCTTACTTGAGTTTCAATTTTCAAGTTTCTTTTCAACACTTTGGCACTTCATTTTTTGTTTGTCTTTATTTTTTGGATTCGCTTTTGTTTTTCTGTTTGTCGTTTTACCTTTTACCTTTTACGTTTTTCAGTTTGTTTCTTTTGTTATCCTTGACTGGAATTGGAATTGAAATTGAAATTGAAATTGAAACTGAAGCGTTTCCTTTGTTATTCAATGCAAATTAATTTCGAATTTGTTTGTCTCGTTTGCTTTTCGGCTTTGGTTTTTGCTTTGGTGGTGCGCACTTTTCATTTGCATAAATTAAGTGTGGAGCGTTTGGCTACTGTTTTTTATATATATTATATATATTTTTACGGTTTACTTTTTTTGTCAGAAGCAAGTGCAGCATACACATACACAGCATACACATACAAGAACTTATATACATATACGAAGGGGAGAGAGAGAGTGAGTGTATGAGTGTTTACAGCAGCAAGGCAGATCTAGATACTGGACAAAGTTTGTTTATTACTTTCGTTTCGTTGTCAACTTTAAGAGCTACCATAAAGCGCTAAAAATTTGGTCAAATTTCACGAAAGAAACATAAAACTGTGAACAATTTTTAAACCCCCCAAAAAGCGATAAGGGACATCGTAAATGCCGGAGCCGGAGCCGGAGCCGGAGTCAGTCTCAAAGGATTGTAGAGAATATAGAAAAAAAAACGCCCTTGAATTATTGAGCATTACTGTGGGAATTTTGTTCTCCGTTTGAATCGATAAGCTAGTGTCTAACATAAATGTGAATTATTTGGCAGACTCTCGAATAATTCTAATGCCTTATTCATGCCGAAAGTAGAGTTCGAACAGAGACCAAGATGAAAAATTCCAGCATCGAGTATGCATCGAACGTTTTGCTCTATTTGTGCATTTTTGACGAACCTTCTGGCTCTGGCTCTGGCTCTGGCTCTGGCTCAATGCAATTTTGTTGCACTTTTTATGGGGTCGAAGCACACACATCTTTGTTAACAACTTGCTCTGGTTTGTGATCGTTATTATGGCGATTACTGTGGGAGTTTTTTCAATTCCCAGGATGCCCCCACAACCACATCGCTGCATCGATTGCACTCTGACTCTGAAATTGAAATATTTCGAAATTTACAAACACAACACATCTCCCTCGGCGTATTGGATAAGCTGACAACCAGGGCAATTGAACTCCAACCTAAAACTCCAATGAAAACAACTTGATTGGCTGACGGGAAACAAACAACAAACAAAGGGTTAAAGAGCATTTTTTTTGTGGTTATATTTTCAATTCAAACAGATATTTACAATCATTTAACTGACATCAAAGTCATAATAATCATAAAAATCATCGAAAAAAAACGAAAACAACCAAAGAGTAATAATCATAAAAGCTTTTCGTGTACCGCCACCCTGGCTTATTTATTTATATATATAAATTTCTGATTTTGATTCTGATTCTTTTTTTTTTTTTTTGCAACCCGTACAGTGAGGCAATGATGCGGAAAAGGGCAATCCAGAGTCAGGGTCGAGATCTCTGGTCGGTATCCTGTGGCCAATCCCGCTCCCGCTCCCTGTCCCATCAAAATGCACAACGTGTCGTTATTTATGCTCCACCCTCTGGTCCTCCTTCGTCCTTCTAAAATCCCCTTTTCGACCACGAAGGCTTAACCCCAGCATGACAAAGCGCTCCTTATGGCCTCTCCTCCCGCCCAGAAAAAAAAGGACACAACACACCATAAGCCGCGAAACGAATTGGTAAAAAATATCCCTAAGCCAGGACGTTTATTCAAGGCTTTAAGCCAAGTCTACTCGAGGCCCGTTCAATTTTCCATTTCAATTCAAATACTCAAATACCCGAAAGTTATATGCTTCTAATTTGGAAAACTTTTTGACGTACTAGGATGGAGTAGAGGACTCGATAAATTATCATTTAGTTGAGATGAGAGAGAGATTATGCAGAAATTAATTCCAAAATTTGTTCAACTCAATTTGCCGGAAAAGTTTTTGTGCCCGATTTGTTTTGATTTCTGATGTCGAGGCACTTTAATTAAATTTTTAATGTCTGTGTGGATGGGGGAGTGGGAGGAAAAAGTTTTCCGGCTTGTATGGAAACTTCAAACAAATTCCAAGTAATTGCACATTGAAATTGACAAGGACATGGGCAGGGCAGGGCAGAGCAGGGCAGAGAAAGAGAACCTGAATTGCAGTCTGTGGGCCAAGTTAAGGACACATTGTTATGCCCACACTCTCTGTATAAAGTTGTTAAAAGGGGAAGCGGGGAAAGGCTAAAAAAAAACACAAGAATAACAACAAAACGATGCTAACGAGGAGAAAGCGAAAGAGAGGGCTATACAATAGTTAGAAAGAGACGGCTTGAGTGCAGCTTAAAATTGTTATCAACAATTTAATCATTGAAAACCATTAAAAAGCAAACAACAAGCCCGTCTTTCTCTTTCTCTCCATCTCTTGCCATCTTGCCATCTCTTTCTCGTGTTTTTCCTCGAGCTTTTCCCGGGTTTTCCGCCTTGTTTTTCTTCGTTTTACTTGGTGTTGTTGTTGTTTTAATTGCAGGACACAGGACACAGGACACAATGCAGCTGTGATTATGGTCACTTTTCAAGACTTTTCAAGTGTGAGCAAGCGAGAAAGACAGATAGAAAGAGAGAGAGAGAGATAGAGAGAACCGTTAATTTCATTTAGCCATTTATCTTGTTTCTTTCCAAAATTAAATTCCAGTTCTTTTCTATTCCCTCCGCCAAGGCCTGGCCTTTAATTAGAAAGAAACCGCCGTAAAAAGCCGAAAGAGATGGCCTTACAACTGCGTCAGTCATTTGTTTTCGTCACTCACCAAACACATACGAGATACATAAGCATATATATACTATATACTATATACTATATACTATATATATATATAGTAAAGGGTCTCCATGTCATGGTCAACATGCAAAAGAAGCTGCGACTCAGAGAATCCTGCCAAGTCGCACTGGAAATGCACTTTTACGAGGATTTTCTTCAAGTTTTGACAGGAATGGACAGACAGACAAGCAGGGACTAATTCCATGACTTCCTCTTTATAATTCCCAACCAGTTCAAGCCCCACAAGGTCATTTGTCACACACTGCTGCTAGTTGCTAGTTTCAACTGCAGCTGCAGTTTTCTTCGTCTGTTTGTTGTTGACGACCAGAGAGCCACTTCATTGTGTGGCCGAAAGGGCAGCCCTGTCCCCTGTCCGATGTCTCCTGTCCCCAGCTGGCAGCAAAAGTAAACCAACATAAGTGTTGCGTCGTTTATTGTTGTGTGGGGGTAGAGAGGCTAGAGAGGGGCTACTGCTCGGACCCCAGCAGGTCATGTTAACTAACCTCCTTTTGGAAAGCCAGCCCCTTGTCCTTTTTTTTTTCGGCCTTGCCTCTGCAACATAAATTTTTAAACGCTTGCCCCTCCAATTGTGGCATCTCGTTGGCACTGCGGCTTGTCAACTGCAGCAACCTTGCCCTTGTTCCTCTTGCCACGCCCCCTCGCACGCATAGCTGGGAGTGTATTACCACAGAAATTGCGACAATTTTAAAACAATTACAACCAAAACTCAATGAGCAGAATAAATTGGTAGACACGCTGAAAAATTACCCTTTTAAAGGATCAACAAGCAACCTCTAATAGAACTTTAATAGAGATTGCTTCTATGAGCTTTTCAGTTAAATAAAAACTAGATTTCTTTTCTGTCAGTGTCCCTGCACAGAAGCCTAGTCCCAGGACAGGACTTTCTAGTGGCCGGGTTAACAATTTGTGCAATTCGCTTTCACGAGTTGACCACAAAAACCGACGGAAACATGAGATCATTATGCCACGCACTCTGCGGTCCGGGGTCCGGGGTCCGGTCCGAATCATGAATACTATATAGTCGCTGTATATCCATCAAGGACCTGTGTTTATTGGAGGGCTTGTGGTGGCAAAAAGGACTTATTGAGTGTCAATTAACACAAATCAATGGCACCCGCGCACACATCCTCGCATCTCTCGCAGAGAACTTTAATTGCTGCGAATCCTGATTATGGAAAGTTTTGGGAGGAAAGCTCCATTCTACATATCCGGGATGGAAACTTTTCAGTTCAAGTTTGTTTTCGTTCAATTTGCTGAGCAAACAGCTGAGCCATTAAGAACATCTTCGAGGAAAACAGGGAAGGACTCTCTCTTCAAGCCGAAAGTAATTAACTAAAAATTTAAGCTCAAAGACAGGCATACTTTGCTTCGCTTTAATATTTTTAATATATTAATATTCCTTGTATGTGCATATGGATTTATACTCTCGCAGGACCCTGATGTTTGCCGAAGAATGTGCCTTTTGTGAAAGGCTCCTCCGGCTGGCTTTCTCTGCTTTCTTCCATTCTTTCTCTTTTTGTCAGCCGTATTGACTTTTTTTTACAGATGGTCATTAAAAATATGAAATTTCATGCGGGCACACCCTCCACTCAATGGAACACTTAAATGAATTACAGTCCTGGGAGAAGTACTCCCTTTTCTCCGCATATCCTGCATCCTGCCTATCTTGCATACCGCATATATTTTTTAATCATCGAAATCGGTTTGAATTGAAAGGCCAGTAGGGAGAAAAAAATCGGTTGAGCCGGAGAGAGCAACAGGATAAAATGGAAATATGTTTTTCCCCGCGATTCATGGGCTTCGTTTACATCTCCAACCTTTCTTTCCTTCCATATTTTGTTAACTCACAACTCAGTGTCCTGGTTTATACTCTCTTTTTTTTTTTTTTTTCTTACCAATTAGTCATGATTGTGCTTTTTGAATCCCGAATCCCGAATCTCGAATCCCGACTAAGGGAATTATTAACAAAATAAATCATTATACATTTTAGGTGCTGGAAAACCCTTTTCTAGAATATTTTTCTATAAAAAACACCTCGCTTTGTTGAATGCATTATTTGATGGCCATTGAGAAAGTTGGCCACAAATGAAATGGCCCAAAGGAGCTGTCAAATCTGCTGCGTTATAACATTTGCCATGAAAAGGACTTGGCTTGGGGATTTTGGGACTGGCAAGGGTCGGGGTCAGGGGTCAGGGGTTAGCACAAAAATTGACAAAACATAAATAAAATATGGCGCAGACAATGAACAAGATTCTCTACTCTTCTTCGGCTGCTGCTTATTTCTTTTATTATCTTTTTGATCCTTTTGGGAAAGGACATGTGACAGGAACAGAAACAGAAACAGATGCCAGGTGAGGACTCTAGGACTCCAGGGGAGGTCACTGAACACTGAACACTGAACACTGAAATGCTGTCACAGTGACGTTAATATCGCCTGATAAGTATTGACACAAGTCCTGGGAAAGGACGAACGAGTGACGAACAAACAGGAGAAAGACCAGGGCTGCCATCTCTCTATATATCCATCCAATTGCCATTTTACAATGATGACGTAATTGATTTTTAAGCAAATACAAACACTTTTTGTCAGCAAAAAAAAAAAAAAAAAGAAACAGAATAAAAAGGATATCGGAAAAGTGCGAAAGGGAAAAATAAAAAGCGGAATAAGAAAAGATTTCCAAATAAATAAAGCGAAACGTGCAAACATCGATGACGACGAAGTGCTCCTTGAAATCCTTAGCCTAGACCCAGCACCCCTTTTCACACACACACACACATGGAGGAGGAAGGACATCAAGTAAGCCGAAAGGTAGAAAAAAAAAAAGAAAGACTGGGAAGACTGGAAAGGTGGAGCTCCCAAAGCTCCAAGAAACGTGCCTTGACTGCCAGCTCAGTGGCGTAGAAGGTGGAAAAGGGGTCCTTGAAAAGCAGGGACTATCATTAATTTTTCAATGATATTTTAGTTATTTTCAGGTTCAATATTACGGAAAGGGATAAGGAAAGGGATCCCCCTTTTACACTTTTCCCCAAACATCAACACTCACCCACAAAAGTCAAGAGAGCTACAAAAAAAAAATAACCCTAAAAAAAGGTAAAAACTTGTCCAAAAACCCGTAAAATGTTTAAGCCATTGATCTCGGAAAGGCCAAGACTGTTCGATTGGCCAAAATTAGGGTCAAAAGTCAACATAGATTGTTTCAAGCCCCGACTAATCGGAAATATTTCGAACAATAAGCAAGTAATTGAACATTAAAAGCCAAAAAGCCAAAGTCGAAGCCGAGTGCGTGGTTCATGCTCTAAAATTAGTAAGTGTCTTAGTTAATACATCTTTCTATATATTTATATATATATATATATATATATGTATTTAAGGGTGTATGTGTAGTTAAGTATGTGCATGTGTATGTGCTGGTGACAGTGCCTGGTGCAAAAGCATAGATTAGTCATTTGCACTTCCTTTAAAAGCCAAAAGCCGCAGGAGCAGGAGCAGCAGCAGCAGCAGCAGGACGATTACCAAAACCTATAAACCAATCTATAAACAATTAGTCAGACAAAGGGTATTCAGGTCTACAGGTCTTCAATCTCCAGCAGAATCTCCAACTCGGTTGTGGCTACGAAATCACAATCAAAACTTGACACACACCCACAATGGGTGTCGAAATTCTCGAAATTCTCGAAATTGTCCAAATTGAATGCGAAATGCCAAATCGACACTCTGATTAAATTATGTCCGCCATCTCCACTCAATTTGGCTTAGCCGATGAGGCGTTTGAAAGGCTCTTGGTTCAATTATAGTCAAGACTTGGCCAGGACCAATAGTCCTGTATGATTTTCAAATATAATAAATAGAAACAATTGCCAATAAAATGTTGGTCTTTTTGATAATTTACAAAAAATATTGACAAGAAAAAGGGAAAAATTTGGAATATATAAACCTCGCAAGGACAATAATTTTCGTCAGGATGATGATTTCGTTGACACACACTCACACACTTACACACACTCGCACACACACACACATACAGATTGGTTTCTGTTTATTTTTATTGCAATTGTTATTGCTGCCACTGCCGCTGCTGCTTTTCCTTGGCTTTTCTTCCTGTTTTTTTTTCGTTTTTTTCGTCCAAATGCCCTAACTCGTTTCTTGTTTGTTTGTTTGTTTTGTGTAATATATTTTATTGTTGCTTTTATGCTCGAGAACATACACAAGCAAAGAAACAAACACAGGACACAGGACACAGGACACAGGCACACTCATTCAAATTTCCTTTTTTTACCTAAAACTTTCTTTTCTTATTTGTTTACTTTTTCTCTTGATTTTTTTTTGATTTTTTTGATTTATTTACTTTGGATTTGGATTTGGATTTTTTTTTATTCACTCGACACAGCAAACAGTAAAAAAATGTCGAAAAAAATGAATAATTTTCAAAAAAATAGACGACATAGGAAAATTATAAAGCATTTTTCGAAGCGCGCGTCGTTTCTTTTTGGGTTTTTTATGGGGTTGTGGGTGCAGTGGAAATATTATATTATTGTTTATATATTTCCCCTCTCGATTTCCGATTTTTGATATTGTTTGGGATTTATTCTTCCTTAAAAAGGTAGTTCCTAAGCTACCTCTTCTACGACTCGGATCTCGACTCCTTTTCAACTTGGTTTATTATTATTATTGTTCTGCATTTGCCGCTTTTTGATTTCTCTTCTGATGGGTTTCTCTTTCGCTGTTCTTGTTGGTTTGTAAGGATTGTTTTTATTGTTATTATTATTGTTGTTGTTGTTGTATGAATCAGATATATATATATATATATATATATAGAGCAAGTTCTGCCGCGCTCGACGACCGCTTGACGCCCGTATTGGAAACAGACTGCGGAGCCAGCAGCGAGATTTATCCCATGAAGATAAGTCCTGCAGACGAGCGCGTTCGGCTCCGCACCCGATGTCCTTCCCAGCACACGCACACACAGAGACGCAGGCCATGGGCCGTAACACTCACACAGACGCAACGCGCACACAAACCACCTATACGTATACGAACCGATGACGATGACGAGGACGATGACGAGGACGATGGCGAGGACGATGGCGGGCAACTTTGTTCCATTTTCTTTTTTGCAAACATTCAGCATCCGTTGTGCGTGAGTGTGTGTGTGTGTGAGGGTGTGTGTGTGCACCAATACAAAGCCAAAATGTCTCTTAGCCCGCTCTTTATGCCAGCATCTTCTCTTTCGAAAGCTTTTCGACCCAAAAGACATCTCTTAGAAAAGGTAAAGGTTTGGCAGGTGTTGGAAGTCGCGATCTTATCAGATCATTTATAAAAGGAAGAGTATTGGAAGGTAATCCTGATTTATCCTGATTTCATAAATAATTGAATTATTTTTTAATTCTAAACTAGTAAGAACTCCTATTCCTATTATCTCCAATTAAGGGAATAAACTTGGAAAAGGTTTAGAAAGAATGTTTCTAGAAAGAAAAGGATATCCCAGGTATTAGAAGGAACACTTATTTCTTTAAAAAGTATATTTTAAAAAACTTAAAAAAACAATAAACTTAACCGAAAGCAAAACAAACCCCTCGTCCTGCCTCTGACAACTCTCTTAAGGACCTCTCTCTCACTGTCCTTGGTGTGGTGGATTCAACACTTTTTTTGTGAGAGTTTGAAAAGCTTTCCCCGAAGCTCTCTCTCTCTTTATGTGCTTTCCCCCCAAAGGACTCCCACCGCTGTTCCTTCTTCGTTTTTGGCGCTGGACTGCAACAGTTACAAGAACAACAAGAAAACAAATCGAGAAAAAGGACTTTGCTTAATGATGGTCAAGTGGGTGGCTCTGGGCGGTGTGTTGGCGGTGTGCGAGTGATTCGTGTGTTTGCCGGAGAAGCAGCTAATTCGAACGAAATTAGGCAAACATTTAATGAAGCAATTAGCAAATTCTGCTGCCAGCTCCCACAGCTATATCCTGTGGGTAAGAGTCCTTATACATATCCCCATATCCCCAAAACCGAAACTAAACTCTAAGAATAAGTCTTACATATTCATAGATTTCCCCGGCGATGAAACCACATGGATGATGGAGAACATCAAAAGGAATTTCACTTTTACACATCAATGTTTTGCTCCTCTGGCCAAGGAAGATTGCGTTTACTCACCTGAAAGAAAGCAGAGAGATGGGGAAAAAGAAAGCGAAAATGTTAGTCAAGTTTTGTTTTTTTTGTTTCCACATAACATTATGCACAGACGAGGATATATCCCTAAGCATTTTTATACATAATATAAGAGTATTTGATGCAGGTGAGACCTTTGCCCACTTACCACCATTCAAAAGGTGCAAAAAAAGGATACGAAACTTTGACATGAGTTAAGTGCAAAATTCTGTTGCATACTTTTTTGGGCCTCGAGTGTTGGGAATTTTGTGCTGGGTAGTTGTAGTTGTAGTTGCTTTTCGGGGAATTTCGTAACTTAAGCTTAAGTGCTCCTGTGCTTTGGCTTTCGTGCTTTGCCCCCGAAACAGCAAACACAACAAACAATAATGACCATTGAAGAGCATTTAAAATTAAGAGGTTTTCCTTTAAAAAAATACAATACATTCATGGCAATTCTATAATAGTGCAACTTTAGTTCCGATGAGGTCCTTGGTATTGAAATCGAACTTCCTGCCATTGTATTGTGCCTGGGAATTGGCTGGCCATCGAGACTCAATGATGTCTCAATAAACCCCATTAGGGAATTGCCACTGCAATATTATATATTTTGGAAATGAATTCAGGCCAGGACAGGACAGGACAAGACAGGACAGGACAGGTATTCAATGCTCTAATTGATAGAGAAAAAAATGATATAAATAAAATAAACTACTGACCAGGCGAAAACTTTGGATGACACCCTTGGATGATTCTGGCAGCTTTTTTGTCGACTTTGTTCGGCCTTCAAGAAAATGAATCACGAGCCAACTAACTGTAAAAATTCATTATGGCCAACAAGAGGCACAGGCACAGGATCAGGATCAGGAGTTGGAGAAGGTTGCCAAGCGTCAGGCAAAATTTCGATGTTGGCGACAAAAAGTTTTTGCGACTTGAATTGAAATTCCTTTTGGCAATTGGCAGAGACACAGCCCGAGCCCGAGCCAGAGCCAGAGAATTACCCGACGGATAACACGGAGAACAAAACAGAAAAGCAAGCTACAATCTACAATCTACAAGAATATCTTTCAGAAGTATTTCTCTCAGTGTTGCAACCTGAGACAGGGAAACTCAAGAAGGAAAACTCCTTCCAAGCAGGGCCTTTGGTATTTTCATCATCATCGTCTTGTCTGCGTTCTCAGTCAAGTGTTAAAATCGATTAAATAAAAGTTTATTGCTAAATTGCTAACTGGCTAAGCTTACTGCCTCGTCCTTCGTCCTTCGTCCTTCTTGAAAACTTTTTGTTTTTGGCTTTTTTGCAGGTTATACTGCATATATTTTTGCGGCTTAATTCGCCCGCAGCAAATCGAGAAACTTAAAAAACAATTAGAAACTTTTCTCCGCCCAGCCCGCAGCCCGCAGTCTCAACTATCTGGGCAGGGAAATCAATCCGCTTCATATTTCTTCGAGGATGGAGGATGGTGTATCGACAGGACTTAATTGGTCCTGTGATAAGTTGAAAGTTGAAAACAAATTGAAATGTTCAACTCTTCGGTTAGATATTCGAGGCGGAAAAAGATACAATCTGTCTTTAGAACTAATTTTAGGATCTAATTTAGTTTGATAATTTTAATCGTGGCTTGTCCAGCTCCTTGATCCAGGGAATCCTTGAAAAATTCTCAAAACCATTTAGTTAATGTCGCTGGCTCTTAGCTCTTAACCCCATTTAGCTGGAAGGCCACCTGTTTTCCATCTCACCTGACAATCAGGACACCCTTCGCGACCCTTCTCCGTTTACTTCTTCGTAAAAGCTGGAGAGGAAGCTATTGAGTTTTTTTTTTGTATTTTTCGACAAGGGGAAGAAACCGGAAGACGGATTTCAAATTAATATTACACAAGATTATTTTAACACGATAAAAAAAAAGAGGAAAGAGGAAAGAAATCCTCCTTCTCGGATGCTCGGAGGGCACTTGAAATTAATGAAAAGCATTTTCGATTGTAATTATGTATTCGTGAGTGGAGTGAGTGAGTGGCACAGGCCCATGCCCAGGCCCAGGCCAACCCCTCTGGGCACTGGCTCAGCTCATTAGGCATAATTCCAGCCATCCCCCTTGCCACTCTTATCCTGGATTCGGATGAGGCAGAGGCAGAGGCAGTGGCAGGGGTCCTTCCGCATTTAATTGACTGTAAATTTGCTGCTCTTCAAAAAGCTTCAACTACTCATTAAAATAAAACACAAAGCATCCTCGTACACCCAACGCGTACCAGAGAGAGTGAGCAGCAGAGGAACGTCCTGGCAAAAAAAAAAAAAAGGACTCTAAAAAGAAACACAATTGCCAGATTACGCATACGCCCCGTATGACTTTGCCGTTCAGGTTGTTTTGTTAATTGCATGACTGTAGTCCTGTCGTGTGTGTATATCCTTTGATGGGAATGAAAAGGATTTCGCAATTGGGATGTTTTTTTCTCTTAGCTTAGCTTAAAAACTGCACCCACTTGTGCCACGGGGCCATTATCTGCATTTTTACGGTCCAAATCCATTTCCAGGCTACAAAGCCCGCTCAGAGCCACAAAAACCCGCTCACAATCACAATCAAGGTTAAAATAGTAGGGACTAGGACTAGGGTGGGGTAGTAGGTAGGATTTTTTCAATTTAAATATTGGATTGTAATGAAAGTTTTGTATTTATTTGTGTTTTTAACTTTCCCATCAAATATTCTGCTTTGGATTGAAAGCTGTTTTTGCCTCAAGAGCAGAGCTAAGCCTGTCTCTATCTCTATCTTCTCTACTATACCCTATATACCCCTCTCTTTCTGTTTTCAGACATGTGTGGGAGTGTCCAGATGTGTGTGTGTGTTAACAAAAGTAAAAGCTAGCCAAGGGAAACCAACAACAAGAGTCAAAGGAACCAACAAAAAAACTAGAAAAAGAACAAAACAAAGATATAGACAAGACGAGACGAGAGAAGGCAACAAACAAAGTGAATAGACTCGAAAGAGACGGGGCTAGATAATGAGAGCGAGATGGCAGGAGAACAAACAAGAAACAAAAGTTGCTTGGCAGCAGCATAGCAGCATAGCAGCATAGCAGCATAAATAAATAGAGATAATTATGGCAGAACAGCAGAACGTCGACAAAAAACACATCCAAGATACATTTTCCAAGATACATTTTTGCACAAAACTCGAGAGCGAGGACCTTCATCTGTGTCCTGCCTTTGGCTGCCGTTTTTTTTGCGGTTTTTTGCGGTTTTAATTGTTGCCTGGCTGCACCACAGTTTTGCAACTGTGGCACGGAAAAAACCGCAGGCCCCACCGAAAGTTGACCACGTAAAAATGCTGCCACAAAAGAAAAAAAGGACAACAAGGATGCAAAAAATGGAAATACGAAAAAATAAAACTATAAAAAATAGAAAATATATTGTAAAAAAAGGTAGCAGCACTAAGTTGACCATAATCTAGTTTTCATGGAGCAGGGCAGCCAAATTAGGTGAAGGATATGACAGAAATTCTGGCCAACTGCGGTGGAAAGGACCAACAAAATGTTTACACTCGACTGTCCAGGATTTTTGTGGTAAAAAAAAAGAGGGAAGAGGGAGAGCAGAGACAGGAGGAGGAGAGCACAAAATATGTAAATAAATTGGGGAAAAAATTCAGGAGCCCTGAAAAGTATTTAACGGCTTGCTTTTACCTTTTTTTTTTTTTTAAACTTTATAGTTTAGTTTGTTTATAAACTTTTCTATTAATGAACAGGACCCTACAGGACCCTACAGGACCCTACAGGACCCTAGAGGAGCCCTTTTTTAAGGACTCTATCGAGGCTTAGATGTCGATTTGCATTTGAATGCGGCATTGGAATGAAAATCTGTTTATTTGCTGTGACACGTGATCGCCGGCTGCCACTCAATCAAGTTCAACTTTGAACTACATGACCTCTCGCAGTGATATAGGGACACTCGAAAAAAATACTAATAGACTTTTAATAACTCGAATATGGCTTTTAAAGGGAATGAATGAGGAGTTGAAAGGAACGAGATATGGAGAGGCTTTCTTCTTTTAACTTTATTTTGTTTTATTTAATTAATTTTAAATTTCTTTTTAGATTTTTCGATTTTTCCTGTGTATTTTGACTCAAACCAGCATTGTTCTTGTGTGTTTCGCATTGCCATCAATCAATGGGTTGAAGTTTCTGGCTTTGGTTTCGTTGTCGGTTTTGGGCTTTGGCTTTGGCTTTGGTCCTGTGAGCCAGGTTGCCCTTCAATCAATTACCTAATCTCATTACAGCTTAATAGAGCATGACCAACACACACACTTTGATAGTTTCCGAAGATACTCGAACTGCAAGGATGTCTTTAAAAAGGCATCAAAATGTGGCATCACTTTCTCACAGCTGATTATTATTGTTGCCAATAAATAACATTTAAAACTCTAATTAGAGCCACTCAATCAATCGCAAACTGGATAGCAGCTTGGATAGCAGTTTGTAAAATGCAAAGCCAATTGATTTGGCATACTTTTTGTTTGGCATTGCTTTTGGCCCTGTTTTTGGCCTTGTTTTCTGATTCTGGATTGCCACCACAACTTCATTAACGTTCGCAGTCGCAGTCGACGTTGCGATTGCGATTTTGTAGTTAATTAATTGATTGCTCGACCAACGCTCGACTGCACCGACGACCGAATCATTGAAATCGGTTATAGAATTTGCTACGATTGCCAATTACAGAACACCAACGCCCCCCCCCGAGAGAAGCCAGCCAGCCAGCCACTTGAATTAAGGCCAAAATGGTGGGTGGCTGCCACGTGAAAGCGTTTGCCACGTTTTTTTTCTTCCTTCTGCATTTTTGATACCCGTACCCGTACCCGTACCTCGTAGAGTATATAGGTACATTTTTGTATCAATGAACAAAAGTTGAAGAACTAATTAGAACGGCAACAAATTGAGGTTCATTAAGAGAGTGGAGTGGAGAGTGGAGTGTGGTTGCCATTCTCGGTTCTCGGTTTTGGCTTCAAGATTTCTACTCATACCGGCTTATATCTATAGTTTATGACTTAATAATCCCACTGTTGGCCATAACTTAATAAATGTGTGCCACAAGGATGGCCAAGAAACAGAGAAGGACATCGAGAACGATTTACAGGCCAGTTAACTTATTAGAGACCAATCGCTTGACTCCGGAGTTGCTCAGTTATGGTCTGGGGAGTGATCAGCCACGCCCACAGGTCCCTCTACTACCCCTCTACTATCCTTGTGGTTCACTTGAAAAGTTCTACCTTGTAGTTTTCGGTAATTTTTATAGCCATTCCAAGTTTTTTATCTACGAATCCCGCCAGACTCTGGTCGAGTGGCAGAACCGCAGACAGAAAATATATATTTTTTTTATTTTAATCAAAAATTTAATATGATCCTGTAATTAGTTGCCAACTGAGAGCGAAAGTCTTAAAAAATGAAATGGGGACACACACAAAAAATAAAATAAAAATAAAAATAAAAGAACAGAAAAACAGAAGAATCTGCGTCGCATTTTGTTTCGCTTTCACGTTTCATTGTTATTTATATTTGAGCGTATATAAATTATATGGCGAAAGGCATAAAAGAGCAGCTGCGGCAAGGACGAGGAGCAGGACGAAGGAGGAGCTTTGGGGTTTTGTTTTTAGTGAGCTGGTTGTTAACCAAAACAACAACGTGCCCCTTCCTGCAGCACCACACAGCGACAAAGAGTGAAGGCAGAAGGACAACGTCTTATAATTCAAGTCGCCATCAACCTGCCACACCGCCCTGAGTTGCTGCAAGGATCCACCATATTTCATGTGGCATGGTTAAGAATTTTTGTGCTGTACCTCGCGGTGCTGTAAACTAAATTCAACAAAGCAAGAGGACACTGAGAAAACTCTTTGAAATTCATCTCCCATTAAAGTCTGTGAGTCTTTTCTTGCCTGGTATTTTTCTCTCCGTGTAAGCAGCCTTCTGTTCTTGTTGGGTTGTCTCTTTGTAGTAGATGTTGGATGTTGGATGCTCCTGCCATGTTGGTTGTTCTTGTTGTGGCAAAACAATTGTCACACAGCACGAGATGTCGTGGCAGAGACAATCGGCATCCAGCATCCAGCATCAGAAGCGGCATCAACCCGCAAATGAAAGACAAAGCAGCAGAAAGGACGAAGAACAAATAAAACAAAATGGCTACCTCTCGAGGTCGAAGATGAATGGCTTGAATGGCCAGCAACAGGATATGCCATATACCTTTATACCTTTCAAAATGTTCATTTATTTAATTAAAATCCATAAATCGAGCGACATCTAAACGCATTAAAATTAAAACGCATTTCCATTCAACAGATTTCCGCCATAATCGAATCCTGTGCCAAAAACTTCAAACTGTGCTCCATGCCGTTTTAATGTTGTCAATGCATTAATTAAACAATATTTTTCCATTGGTTAATAAACCATTTGGCATTGGTTATGGAAATGGAAATGGCAATGGAAATTTATATGGAAATGGAAATGGAAATTCGATTATCAACTCTTGTGGGAAATTTAATTGAATTTATTGCTGACATTTTGTAGTTGTTTCTGTTTTTGTTTCTGTTTGTTTGTTTGTTTGTTTGTTGCTTTCATTGTTGTCAATAATTCAAATTTCTTTACGCCTGATTTGAAATGCAATTAAGCGAATGGTTATTGCACAGCCAGAAACTTTTATTAATCTATATTTTTGTATATATATATATTTTTTTTATATCAATTTCAATATTTTATTTCGGAATATTTACATTTTTTTATACACACATACACACGTAGTTCCTCGCTATTTGGTTCAATTAAATGCGAAACAACAAACAAACACAGTCCATTTATTGTTTTGACCCTTTTTGGCGAGAGAAAAGCCAGAAAACGCTGAATTATCAACGCTTAATAGATTTTCAAGCACGTCCAATGAAAATTTGTTTTCCTCGCAGACCGGGCACACATCCAGATCCCAGATTGTGATCCCAAATGGCCCCAAAGCCAAGTGAACCGTATAAACAATTTATAGCGCCACTCGCACTCGCACTCGCACTCGCACAGCACCAGCAACATCAACATCAACAGGACCAACAACACACAGGACATTGCCAATGCTCGTAAAAATGCAAAATGAAGCAGCATGGCATTGCTGTTGCAACATCAACAACACCCACACTCGCACGGGCAGTGAAGCAGGAGTAGAGGCAGTATCTAAGGGCGGTGGGAGTGGCTGCAGTGGTTGCAGGCTTCATCATAAACCACTTATTTGCGCTCCAAATGCAACAACAATTTGATAAATTTTGCAGGCAACTTGTTTTACACTTTTCAAAATATCCAAAGGATACTAGTCCTGTTTTCGTTGATCAAAAACAAATATAGAAGCACGCAGGAGCAACAGCGTGGCCAAGGATAATCGAAGCAATTGAGGGATTAACTCTGTCTTCTTGGGGTCAAGTAGGACTAGAACCCTCGACATTGCAACAGTGGCAAGAACACTACCGCAGTGACCCAAATTCTTGGCCTGGCTCGGTCTGGGGCCATAACACTGCAGCACTAGTTGCAACAACAGCAGCCGCAGCAGTGTTGCATTTTTTATGCCAGTTGTCTGGCAGCACCAGCAACATAAAACTGACAACAACAGAAGCGGCAGCGGCAGCACCCTCCCTCCACCTCCCTCCACAAATTAAAAACAAACCAAGAATTTTATTTATGCCTTGTCAGTGGCAAAAAACGTCCATCCCATAACTATATAGAAACTGTATAGCAAGCTGTAAGTCAAAACAATATAAATAGTTTCTGGAGCACAAAAATAATTCCGAAAACAATGTCGAACCAAGTAAGGGGAGAATTTATTGGCCAAAGCAAACTTTAAGACCAGGATTCAGTGTCCTGTAAGCAGACTGGAAGAGCCCCCCAAAGCACTCCAGACAACCGCAGGCTCTGTTCTGTTTTCTGTTGTCTGGGGCAAGGACGGCAAGGACGAAATTGAATCATGTTTCATGTTTCAATTAAAATTCAGTTTGCGTTTTCTGCCCGCGAGTCATTCATTTAGATCGTTTCTGCTTCCGTAACTTTGTCTCTTCGAGGCCCAAGGGTTCTATCCTCCTGCCTAGTTTTTTGCATATCCTGGTAAAAGGATATGCCTCCGAGAGTTTCCGACAGTGTCGCTTTTCCTATAAAAGTTTTCCAGGATATTATAGCAAAGCTTTAGTCCTTTGAGCCAACTCTGAGCTGAACTTTGAAAGCTGTCGCAGGATATTTTATAGCAAAAGCTTCCATGTAAGAGCTTTGTGTAAATAATTTAAAAAGGATATGATTCTACATTATAAAATAAATTGTTTTTAAAGGAATTTAGAAAGTTGAATGTTTTTTAAATGTCCTTTATTTCTGATTTAGAAACAAAAGAAACTTGAAAGCTAACCCTACTTGCTTGCTCCTTAAAATCCAAATATTAAACTCTGCAAATCCTGCATTAATTGTTAATATTAAAAACATAAATAAAAAGGCAGTGCAGCGGGAATAAAGTTATCGCTTCGCAACGATGCAGTTGCCTTTGTCCGTCCTTTCAGGCCCCGGCCGGAAGGACATTGTTTGCCCAGCGCCCCAAAGCATTGTCAATAAATTGTATG
The DNA here is from genome assembly GCA_035047325.1 of Drosophila vallismaia. Lineage (NCBI taxonomy): Eukaryota > Metazoa > Arthropoda > Insecta > Diptera > Drosophilidae > Drosophila > Drosophila vallismaia. The sequence goes on along the minus strand of JAWNPU010000025.1, from coordinate 2,601,837 downwards.
CAAGATTTATTGTCCCTGTTGCTGTTGCTGTTGCTGTTGCTGTCCTGCAGGACACCCTTGAAACAAAACCCATTACCTCCTCCACCGCCACCGCCTCGCTACTGTATCCAATTTTTGTTGTACGAGTCCTTTTTTTTATGATTTTGTTGCTGCATTTTATGTGTTTAATCTAAGCTAATTGGATTTGCAAATGGCTGACTGCGGAAACAGAGCAGATATCCGTGTATATATGGCATAGGAGAGCCTATAAATAATAAAACCTAACCAGAATATAAAATATGTATTATTATATTTATAAATTGGCACAATTGTGCGAGATGCGACGAGATGAGATGGTCTCCTGGGTTCGTAGCTTCGTGGTTTGTTCAACTTTTTATTGTCGATTCGAGTTTTAAAGTTTCACAAAAATATATGCATAGAATGTCTGTTTGAAATATTTATGAACCGAAATGTAATGTAAACAAAACTTTTGCCAAACTTCATCATAGATAGGGAGTGTCTAGTCCGAGGCATTTATCATTCATCATCAATCATCGATGTCGATGTCGATGTCGATAAACATATGCTTCATCGACTAATTTTAATTAATGGAAATTGAGTTTTATTCTACAGTTTTATTGTTACCATATTCGGTTAGTAATATTTAATGAATTATGTTCGATAACAGTTGAATGCTAATTGCCAAATTCAATTACGAGACCAGCTGGCTGACATTTTATTTAATTGGCAGTAAAGGATATGTCCTGCATGCATATTAAATGTGCAAATAAATATCCTAATTAGGCTAAATTAAGGAAAAAGGATACAATACCTTAAACGAATATCAACATTAACCCAATAAAGTCTGATGAAAAGTTATAGTAAAAAATCGAGAGGAAGGAACCCGACCCGACCCGACCCGACGAATGAGAAAACAAAAGTAAAAGTTTGTAGAAAAGCAAAAGTTAAACAATGTTATGGATTTTGTCATTTATGATTATGCACTTGATAACCGGAAGTTGTACAAAATGTACCATAAATGTTGCCCCAAAACACACACACACATCCTCAGCAGCCAGAGCCCCACAGATTGCTCATTAACTTTGAGCCGAGTTTATGCCAAATATGGAAATTGTTTTGTCACGAGCTTTGGCTCTGTCCTAGAATCCAAGCCAAGCCAAGCCAAATCCAAGCCAGGACTACATACATGTCCTCGTTTTTATTTGGCATTTTGGCGCTACTTGAATTTGATTTCTCCGTTTGGGTTTTGGGTTTTCGTTCGGTTCAAGTCAACCAACTTTTCCCATTGCCGTCAGTTGACAGACAAACTTTCCTAATTAGAAATAATGCACCCATCCTTCCCCATCCTTCCCCATCCTCCCCCCCACAGGTCTCAAACACACACTCATTCATGAAGAGGCTTGGCTTTGCCGTGGCGGAAAATTCGGAAAAGTGCTCACAGGAATCATCCACAGGAGGTGGAGCGTCTGTCAGGATTAACTAGACGGGCGATGAAAATCTCTCTACGGGAATGCTAGAAAATATTCTTCAAATGTTTATGCTCTATAAATAGCTCTGGATTTATCCTCGCAATCCTAACAATTGCCAAACTATAAGGTAAATATATCCTGCAGTTAGTCCTTGCAGATTCTTTCAGGAAACTTTTTTCCAGAGGAACTCCTTGGAAAATCCTGGATTTTCATAGATGGCTCGTTGGAATGGCTATATCTTTGGCAGTTTTTATCCGATTCTTGAACAAAGTATAGATTTGGAATCTTTATTCAATTCCCCATAAATCTGCATCAAAATCTGGAAACAAAATATTTTTTCGATTTTTTTCAAATTTTTCTGATGGGACTCCTTGAAAAATCAGAACATCGAGAAAAATCGCTTTTCGCGCCTTTCGAAGGCCATATCTTTGGAAGTTTTCATCTGATCCTTGAACAAAGTATAGATTTGGAATCTTTATTCAATTCCCCATAAATCTGCATCAAAATCTGGAAACAAAATATTTTTTCGATTTTTTTCAAATTTTTCTGATGGAACCCCTTGAAAAATGTGAAAATCGAGAAAAATCACTTTTCGTCCCTTTCGATGGCCATATCTTTGGAAATTTTCATCCGATTCTTAAGCAAAGTATAGATTTGGAATATTTATTCAATTCCCTATAAATCTGCATCCAAATCTCGGAACAAAATATTTTTTGGATTTTTTTCAAATTTTTCTGATGGATCCCCTTAAAAAATGTGAAAATCGAGAAAAATCACTTTTCGTCCTTTTCGATGGCCATATCTTTGGCAGTTTTCATCCGATTCTTAAGCAAAGTATAGATTTGGAATCTTTATTCAATTTCCTATCGATTTGCATCAAAATCTTCACACAAAATATTTTTTCGATTTTTTTTAAATTTTTCCAAGGGAACCTCTTGTAAAATTCTTGATTTTCATAGATGGCTTGTTGGAATGGCTATATGTTTGGTAATTCTCATCCTAATTTCAAGCGGAGTATCTCAAACGATAGGAAAATATATAATTTATGGATTTTTGTCCGAGTATTTAAAAAGTGCACCCCTTACATTCCCAGAGAAACTGTTAATACCCTTGGAAAGGGTGTGGAAACTACAACAAAGGTGGGTAAGAAAATCAGGTTTGAAAGTCAGGTGGTGGGGCAGGTGGTGGGGCGGGGGTGGGTGAGAATTAATGCGCTTTTCCGCTTGGGTAGACTTTCCATTTTCCGACCCCGCTCCCTCCCTATTTCGCGATTTCCCAGTCTATTTTTATCGCGTGCATAGGAATGCGGGCACCTGCCTAAGCAGCTCTCAAAAACCAAAATACACACCCGCACACACCCACTGGCACACAGACTCGCACACACACACCCTTCCACCCACATAAATTCAAGCCGAAAAAATGCAATTAGAAACATTAGCGGATTGCGGCAGAAATCCAGAACCGACAACCGAAAGTATCCGAGAAATTGCCATGCATAAATAGCTGAAAAATTTCATTTTGACATTTAATTAAATTATTCCGAAATTGAAATTGAAATTTGGCCTTCAAGAAAAAGGAGGAGACGAGGACAGAGAGAAGGGCAAGTCAACCACAAATGTCGCTGCCTAATTAGTAGCCGCCAACAAGGACAACGAAACAGCAAATAAAATTCGTTTGTCATTTGCATTTCGGGGGTGACGCAAATTGACGTTGAAAAAAAAAGCGAAATGTAATAATAAAACAAGAAAACAATCAAATTAGAAGGACTCGATGGGTGGGTGTGTGTGTGTATCGGCATTTGGCCAACACAAATACAGACACATTACACATTATCCTGAACTCTTGGGACCCCTCGGGTCCCATCAAATATTTATGTCATTGGCAGGCGGTAGGCGGCAGGCAGGAAGGCTCTCCCGGATGAGATTTTGAAAAAGAGCCTCAAATTGAAATCAGCCTGAAAATTAGAAGGCCAAATTGACAATGACAACAATGGAGAATGGAGAATGGAGAATGGACTGAAGGCCCGAAGCTGGCCGATAAAGGGATACCATTCCACAGGTGCACTTTAAGGACTTGACACATTTCCAATTAGTTTGCGCCTGCAAGCTCTCGATAGACGGCTAGGCTGGCTAGAAGGCTTACCGAATCCTTAAAGCTGCTTTGATTCTATTAATGAATAAATACAATATTTTCCCCGATTTTTAAAGCCTTCGAGGCTTTTATGAAACATTTGAAGCATTTATTGCCATTTTATGGCTGGCATTCGCTCGTCGGGGATTTCATAATTTAATCGCCGATTTGACATTAATGCGAGCGAATCGCGCTTGAAACTTTCTGTTTAGTGTCTGTTTAGCTGGAAATAGAATTCAATTATCGCTTGTTGTGGTTATGCCACAAATCGGTATAGCATGCAGCATGCAGCATGCCACACCCGGAAGCTGCTGTGTCTGTGTTTCAATAAATTACCGTAAATGTTATGCCCATCGTTTATGAATTTTATGAATTAAGGGAATCGGATGGCGGACGTGGCTTTAAGCCATGATTCAGCCATGCCCCCTTTTGTGGCAGGTTGTGTGGCACAAATGCAAATTCAAGTGCGCGCATAAATCCGCAAGTCCACTACAGAAATGAACGAAAAAACGAAGAGAAAAAACGAAAAAAAAAAAAAAGGATAAACTGAAGGTGAATGGCAGGATACACAAATAAATGTTAAAGGACCAAGGGAGGGGGAACAGGAAGCGGGGAGCTTGCCTAAAGGATGATGCAATGCCGGCAATGACTGCGCTTTGTGGTTTATTTCAGGAGCAGGACGAATAAAGGACCAACACAACACCAACAAAAATAAATTTGATTTTCTCTTCGTTTTTTTTTGTATTTTGTATTTTTTTTGTATTTTTGTGGCGGCTGCAACTGAAGTTAAAATTGTGAAAAGTTGCTGCGGCTTTTTCCCGTTACCCTTTACCGTTACCCGTTACCCTTTACCCTTTACCCTTTTTACCGTTTTGTTGTATTGCATTTTTTTCGTACTGTAATTACATTTTGTTTGGCCTTTCATCGCCGTCTTTCGGTTTGAAGCTTCTGCATCATTAGACTCGCTGATGGCCCCCAAAAAGTAGGCAATCCTTTCGTCCTTTTAATATTATTTTTTCAACTACACCCTAATGAAACGGAATGGCCGGGCAGCTGCTGCTCTGCAAAAAGTTTGCCATCAAAATGGCGCCATAATTTATTGCCGACTTATGGATACCCCTTATGGAACCTGTACCTCTTCTAACCTGTACCCTGTACTCTATGGTATCCTACTATGATCCTTTCTATGGCTTCTGAATCGCTTTGCTTTTTTTTTTATTTATTTAAACAAAAACCTAAAAAAAAAATGTCCTTTTTTTGCAAGGATTCCCTGGCCATCCCCCCGAGATAAATAAATAAAACAAACAAAAAAAATATATATATATATCGTAAAGTGTAAACGATGCAGCCTGCCGGCATCAGGATCAGACTGCCTGCCACCAATTGCAATTTGCCGCGTCTCAAGTGGCAGACGCAACCCGTTCCTTTGCCCCTGAATGACTAATGGATGGCAGGATAACAGAATGGCAGGGATAGCAGGATGCCAGGCACTTCGTCTAGTCCTCCCGTCTAGTCCTCCTCCCCGGTAGGCTTTAAATTTTAAAGTCAAGCCAGGACTTTTCCAGGCAACCGATTATGCAAATGTCAATGAAACGAAAAAAAAAAAAGGCAAACAACCTTTTGGGTGTGGGTTTTAAATGTGTTTTTAGTTTTAAATATATATTAAGCAAACGTGTTGTGTAAATTACTTTTGCTTCTGCTTGGGGATTCAAAGCACTGCAAAGAGTTTCCATTTTCCAGATTAAAGTCGGGTAACGGGTATCGTATAGTATGGAAATCTAACCTAAACCCTCCTCGTTTTTATTCAAGTGTATTTCTAAACAAACAGATGCTCGGCAGGCACTGATACCACAATATTTGCATATCATATGCATAAACACACACGCGACACAAGCCTGGGACAAGGCCTGGGCTGGGCTGGGCTAGACCGCAAATTGGAGACTCCGGCGGCAGACAATTGCAATTAAGTTAGTCTCTCGTGCTACAAGTTGCAACATCCTGGCTGGCTGGCGTCATGCCACCTGAACCCGGTCAATCAGTCAGTCTGCATTCTACATTTGGGGCATTTGCCACAAGGCACAACGCATTTCGTCTTGCCCCCAAATTGCCATTTATGTCAACATGGCCAACATGTCCTGTTTTTGTCAGAGGGGGGTGTCAGAGGTGTTGCAGTTGCAATTGCAATTGCAATAAGCCTTTCGATGCGCTAAAGGAAATATTAATTAGCGACTATGAGAGAGTCCTGCCGGTCGCAGCTTTAAACAAAAGATTCGCCAAGGAAATGCACTTTTGTTGGATTGGTTTGCTTCATTAATTATTGCACTTGGGTTCATTGTCTAAGGACACACAACCCCCTAACCACCCTAACCACCCTAACCACCCACACGCTGGAGTAGATAGGCAAATACAATTGCAATTTCCTGTGCACTTTTCACTTAATTGCATCCACACAGCCTGGCAGCCAGGCAGCCACGCAAGCACGCAAGGAGTGAAAGGATGCAGGGGGCAGGCACTATTCAATTCATAAAATTAGCACACTTACACCCCCACACACCCACCCCCACAACACACACCCCCCTTGTAGCCGGAATCAATTAAGAAACAACGAAAAAGGACGAAAAAGGACCAGAGAAAGCCACTCCACCCACTCCCCACGATTTGCAAACAACAAAAGAAAGTAAAACCAAAATAGGGAAACCCTTCTGCAATGTGTGAGCGAATTGGTTGTTTTTTTATCCTTGTTTTGTATCCTTTTTGTATCCTTTGGCTTTTTTGCTGCATAACTTGCGGCGCACCACTCAGGTGTGTGTTTTTTTTACAATAATGTCCAAAATAATGACTCGCAATGGCTCGGCTCGGCTCGAAATGGCACTTCATTTGTCCGATTTCGTTGTCCTTTTGACAAACCATGGAAAGCATGGAAGGTCCTTTACAAAAACCCAGTGCTTCCAGTGCTAGATTTCTGCCCGCTGCTGTACTGACTGGTACACGGGACTGATATAAAATGCAAATGCTTTAATTAAAAGCTTTGCAGCTTCGTCGAAGCATGGCGCCAAATGGCGTCGTGGGCGTGGCACAACCCCAACCCCAACCCCCAGCTAGCGTTGCATAATATTTGAGGTTTAAGCGGATCGTCAAGCTTGTCAAAAATGCCGCCACAACGCGCAGGGATAGCAGCGAGGAAGGACAAGAAAAATCCTGTTTTTTCCTGATTTTTATTGCATACTTCTGAGGGCCCCAAAAATTTATGCAAGATTTTCAGAAATTTGTACTTTTTGTGCATTCTTTTATTGTGATATATCCGAGTGCTCCGATGTTTTGCATAAATTGCGATGCCATCGCTACACCTGCACACCTGCCTTCGTCCTTGTGTCCTTGCGCACAAAAAACTCATAATAGTCGATGATGCTACACACAAGTTTCCATAAAATTTAAGCAAAATTTGTTAATGCATGAAGGTAGCTGTGCCACAAAGGAATAGCTTTCGGGGGCACTTCGGCGAAAAAGCAAGCAAGAAAGAAAGAAAGTTTTGCGAAAGACACATTCGGGGTCTCGTTTCGGTTTCGGTGCCGCAAATGTTTCGCCGTGTGGCAAGGCCAAAGAAATTACATAATTAATTGATTGCAACATGATACTTTCCCTGCCCCAGCACTTTGACTAATAACAGCGAACCGGCGGGATGGCGGAGAAAGTTTTGCAGAGAAATGTCAATGAGGATGGCGACTTCATTAAGGCGGCAGCCATCATGTTGACACGAAACGAGTGCCGGAAATGGTGGCAAGTTGAGAGTCAACGCGGCAACTACAAGACAGCTATTAAAGGACATTGTGCAGAGAGAGAGAAACAAACAGATTTCTCCCCGTGTAGGTGAGCATTCAGGCGTCTCATTGTCCTGCGGAATGAGCAGGGGGAAAAAAATACCATAAGGGGAAGCAGGAAAAGGACACAGTGCCGGTGAACAGCGTTTTTATCATCCTCAACTAATTGCAGGGCACAGGAGCAACGCAGGCTATCGCCATCGTTCAGAATCGGAACGGAATCAGAAGAGCTACCCCGAAAAGGACGAAAGGACGCGGCCACGAGCCGCTCAGCAGGGCGCCAGCAGGTCCTGCGCATCCTACACACACCGCACCCATCCACATGCCATAAATTCTCATAAGCGTAATGCTTTGAAATTGGAGCAAACTGTGATAGTCCTAGACCGACTTACACACCCGATTCCACCGCACACACTATTCTACCCCTCGCCCTTTCGTCCTTTCGTCCTTTCTGCCATTTAGTTATCTAACCAAAAACGCAGCTACAGCTACAGCTACAGCTACAGTGGTAACTGGCTATGTAGTACTAGCTTTAGGCCAGTTTTTGAATAACAAAAAGTTACTATTTTCGATTTTAAACACGACTATTTGATACCCGTTACTTCTGCCGTGCTTCGGATTCCCTTTTTGAATAATATCCTTTTCCCCTGGTTTCCTCTCAAACCCAACCACTGTCGTCCTTCCGTGAGTTATTGAAATTGCAAGTTGCCGGCCCTCTATGGCTCCCCCATTTGGTTGTCCTTTTGCTGTTGCGCTTTAATGAGCTCCATGGTCGCGCCTGTATTTTTCCTAAAAGGATATGGTCTGAGCAGGGCATCGCAGGACGAGCCAGCTTTAACGGAATTAATAATGCCCACGTACCTCGCATGGAGCGATGCCAGACGGACTTTCTCAGCGCTTCTTCAGCGCTCAAGAGGTTTATTTTAGCAGAAAACTTTGATTTTTGTTTTTATTGTTCGCTGGCGGATCCTTGGTGGGTTCCTCCACTTATTGTTGTTGTTGTTTTTGTTGTTAGTGCTGATTTTATTATAAATAATAATCATGTTGAAGAAGGAGCAGGGCAAAGGCAGGGCAAAGGCAGGGCAAAGGCAGGGCAAAGGCTCAAGCGAACGAAAAAACGAGGAAAAAATCAATATCCACCCGCTTCAACGGAAATTTACATACACACGGAAATAAAAACAAAATAAACCTACTTGATATTATAAAAATATATAATTTAAAGGATATAAAGCAATAGAAAATATATCCTTTGAAGAAATATTTCAAAGCAAAACTTCCTAAATAGAAAACCAAAGAGTTTTCTCAAAAGGATTCTAAAAGTAAAGCTGATTTTTCGAGGTGCATCGAGCAAAGGGAATGTCAAATGGGGGTGAATCGAAATGGGGTGAGTGGGTGGTGACAAAGGGTCGTTCAACAAAGGGCTCTGTGGGCGGTGGTGGTGGTGGTGTGGTGCACCTCAAGGTTGCGCCGCAAAATATCTTCACATTGTTTTTGCCATTGCGCGCCTACATAATTTTCGTTGCCTCCAATTTCAGTTTTTTTGTTTTTTTTGTTGCTTCCTGGGGAGGCGAAAAATGAATAAAGTTCAACTGACGGGGGTAGAGGGGATAATGTTTGTTGATTCCGGGACAAGGGCAAACAAAACCGCTCAATAAACGGCTCCTGAATATCCCCAAAAAACTCAATTGAAAGTTTAATATCCTTATTTTGTTTGCAATCCAGCGAGGCAATAAAAAAAAAACGAGAGAGATTACAGATCGAACAAAAAAAGATACTCTAACAATGATAATGATTATGCAATTATGCAATTACCATAACAAATTGCTTTCATTTACATTCGATTCATTCGAGAAAATCCAACTAGCAACTGGAACTGGCCTGGCTAATTGGCAACACTTTTCGAGCCGTTCAACTTCATTAACAATGAATTCGGTTCAAACCGTATTCGATGAACTTTGTTTCTGGTTCTGGTTCTGGTTCTGGTTCAGTTTCAATTATTAGTTCAAGGCAATGGAAATGTATGCACATGTCAGCCCAATGTAGGCGGTCTCTCGATATAGGATATACATTCCGGATTCCGGTTCAGGGGAATGCAATTTCATCGTCATGTGCAGGCGTTCACTTGCTAAATTATGACCAAGAACTGAAAATAATTGGCATTGCTTGAGAAATTGAGAAATTTAAATGGAAATCAATGGACAGCTATGGTACACAAGCGGAAATGAATATAGTTTGCGATGCCCGGTACTCCTCTCAGCGTTCATTTCTGAATTCAGAGTTCATTTTCATGTTGAAATGAATCTTAAAAACCTCTAAACGGGCACAAGGATATTGGGATATTCGGTTCGAGGGTTCCTTCAACGCTACACAAGCAGAAATGAATATAGTTTGCGATGCCCGGTACTCCGCTCAGCGTTCATTTCTGAATTATGTATTCATTTTCATGTTGAAATGAATCTAGAAAGGTTCGAGGGTTCACTCAACGCTACACAAGCGGAAATGAATATAGTTTGCGATGCCCGGTACTCCGATCAGCGTATTCATTTGCAAGCTTTAGAGTTACAGAAAATAACATTTTTTTTGCATTAAAATCAATATAAAAAGTAGTACATTTTATTCTCAGTGAGATTGATGAACCCGAGTCGAGTTTATTTGAGTTCTCGACTGCCCTGCCCTGCACACTATTTACTTATTTTGTATTTGCATTATTAGAGCAAGTCGACTGTGAAAGGGAATGAAAGCACTTTGGGGCTGCTGGAAAACGATGGATGGAAAAAGTGACCATCGAAAGCGCATCCAGCGCATCCAATGGACGATGAACGATGGACAGCTGACTGGGCGACGTGTCCTTTGTGCTCCTTGCAACTGACATCCAGCGAGAAACCGAAACAGAAACCAAAAAACAGAGCACACACCCACACTATTATTGGAAACTTGTAATTTAGTTATGTGCACAGCAGCAGCAAAGGCAGCAAAAGCAGCAAAAGGATACAGACACAGACCCACAAGGATACAACAGAATGAAATATGTTGATATTTTTAGAGCCACCTACCACCTCTCGCCATCCATCGATCCGTGCTGGTTCTCGCCTAATAGAATCATCTGGACGGGTCTTTTTTTTCGCTCTGTTTTGTTTATGCCACATGAAAGTATGGACGAGTATTTGCCAAACACGCACCCTGCCACACAAACGTTGACTAATAAACCCACACACTCACGTATCCTGTGGCACATGGAGGAAGTATCATAAAAAAAAAACAAAAAAAACGCTGGATGAGCAACGATAAGAAATCCCCCCAAGGCAACCTAAAGTCAAGGTATTAAAAGCGCGAAAATATACAGCCAGGGTACGGTCCAGAGTACCGGTTATGAATATCCAAGAATAGAAGTAATCTTGACTCGAATTTCGGTTGCAACATTGGCAAGTTTGACAAGCCAGAAGATTGAGTACGTGCTGCACATTGACAAATGGAACGCGCCACGAATCTCCCTTGAATTATTCTTCAGAAAATCTGAAGATGAAGCTGGAAGCTGGAAGCTGGAAGCTAAACCTTGATGATGGATCTGTATTTGGCAAAAGCGAGAGACAACTTACGTGCAAATTGCATATTTGTCAAGGGATAACACTCACCTGGAATGAAAAAAATAAAACGAAATTAAATTAGTTATAATATTTGATTAGAATAAAGGTTTCGTGAAGGTTTAAAGCTGGAGAGAAGTCTGTGAGGGATTAAAGATGTCTTTAAGATAACATTCGCCACCCCAACCTCACCTAGATTCACACACATGAATAGGTTTTCGTTTCCAACTCCCGGCTGGAGGTCATTGCTTGGGCTGCCACCAACCACCCACTCCCATTCGAATTCGAATGCATTGCCCCGAGGGGGAGGCGTGGCAAATGGCCTCTATAAGCACTTCGAAAGCTAAAGAAGTCCTCGTCATAGTCATAGTCATAGTCATAGCCGTAGCCGTAGCCGTAGCCATCGTGGCATTGACAAAAGCCCCAAGTAACTTGGCTCTTGTCTCGGTCGCAGTCTTGGCTTATGCTTTCAGGCACACACGCATTCAGGAAAGCACTGAGAGAAAAACATTCAACTTTGCAAAGAACAAAAACAAGAACATTTTAAAGACACAAAAGCGAACTCTCTCTTGAGTCTCGAAAATCCTTTTCCATATTTTCTTTCAATATTTAATTGGAAAATTTCTCTCTGTGCTGTTCCGTTTCATGCATTTTTAAAGGCAACTGGCAACGACGACGACTGCGACGACTGCGACGACTGCGACGACTGAAGTGGGAAATCAAATGTTTGTAATTAAAATTAAATATTCTATTAAAGGATCAAAACTGCAAGCCAGCTAGCCAAAGGGATGCGCAGTAAACAGCAATCAAAAGCATCATATGCATATAAAGTAGATGAGGGTGGTGGACCATCTATCCAATATCCTTCCAATCCTATCCTATCCTATCCTATCGTATCCTTTGGCATATATATATTTCATAACACAAATGTTTAATCAACGCAACAGCAGCAGCAGCAGCAGCAGCAGCAGCCTAGACCAAAAATAAATAGCACATCATCAGTGTCAGCTGGGGCACCTAGGAGTGGGTGTGTTGCAGGACTACCGGGTGGTTGCACGAAAAAAAACAAGGGGCAAAGGACGGAGTGGCATGTTGCAAAGCCAAATGCATTCGGGATTGCGGGCTTCGACTGACGGTCTGCCTACCAAGTGCCATCTATGCAAGCGTGAAATGTCAAGTGCTCAAGTTTGAATTTGGCTTGGTAAACGGTAAACAGACATATATATCCTGCCATTATCCTTGCAAAGGCAAAACCAAAGGCAATTGGGAGCAAAAGGCAAATAGAAGGACGAACCAAAGGCAAACAGACTCTCAGAATCTCCATTCGGTTGCACGCTTCCTTCTTACAACATCAATTAATAATTTTAAAATATATATATATGTATCAAGGATCTCTCTCAAGGATATGTACTTTTGTTTACCGAAAGAAAATTGAGGCAAAAATTGAGAGTAAACTCTCTAATTCCTTAATCAACAGAAACTGTTTACAGAACAGAACAGTAGAAAAAAAGGTCCTTTATCTGGTTATCTGGTTCGAGCTCATTAATGGATAATGCGGGAAAGGATCAACACGACACAAGGTGTTAGGCGCTGCTTTTCGACGATTTCGACGATTTCCATCAATTATTTACTTTACATTGTTTTTATCGGAAAAGCGTGGAAAAAGTGTTTAATTTCGATTCATGAATAAATAATCGAATAAATATTTATGCAGCTTGCAGTCAGATTCAAAGCATTTGTTCATCATTTTCATATTATGCAAATTAGTTAATAAATTGCCGCTGCTCGTTAAATGTAATTCATGATTGGAACCGGTACCGGGTATTATTATTGTCAAGTCGTTCTCTAGATTATAAATCAATAATTTATTATTCAATAATATTCAATCGGTTTATTTTTCGCATTCGTGATTGTCAGATGTGCCCGAAAAAAGGACACACCCTTTGCACCGACAATTTTATGTTTATTTTCCAGCGAATCCGTAACCGAATCCGAATCCTGGTTCGTGTCCGGTTTCGATTGCGAGTCCTGGCATTGTCCCCCCCCCCCCCATGTTCTACATAAATATGAAATTTATTAGCGAATGTTGCATATCCTTTTGTGCGTGCATTGCCCAGTCGCAGGACATCATTACGGGGCACCGCCCAAAAAAAAAAAAACACAAAATAAAATAAATAAAAGAGACAGTCCTGCCAGATTTTTCTGGAAAAAATTCCTTGCTTTATGGCCATTTCGTTTGGCGGTCGTGGCGGCTGCGATTTTAATTTGTTAAATGCATTTTTTTGTCGTTGTCGTTGTCGTTGCGAGTACAGGGTGATGGGGGGTCAAAGTTAACCCCAGAAGGACGACAGCGAATAACTTTGTTTAATTCAGTAATTGCCAGCTTAAAGTTTGCAATTTTCCGGAAATAAACAGTCAAAGAATTTGAATATTATTATTGTATATTTTTTAATGCATGTTTTCGTTTGGAATGTGTTGCTTTTTTTTTTTTGGACAATTTATTCATTGCTTCTTGCAACTGGGTTAACTTTCTGGTTTTGGCAAAGCGAACAAAGCTCAGCGGCGACATTCTATTGTCCTGCGAGCTCTCTGGTCTCATTTTTTCGCATTTTTTTTTTGGGAGAGCTTTTACGCTATTATTTGATTTTTATTCGGCTTCCATTTGCCTCGTTGTCCTGTGCCGCATGAGTTATTGTCTCATGGACTGCGGCTTCAATGCGAACTAGGCCACCGACAAAAGGCAGGGGCGCCACAAAAAGGAGGCTTGACAGCAGCCAAAATGTCGCTGGCCACGTTTTTGGCAACTTTTTTGGCAACTTTGGGAGGGAACTCGGTCCCGAAGGATCGGGACAATGCTTGACCACCTTCTCTATAAGGTTTCCTTAATGCGACAATGTTTGCTCAATGTCAAATTCCTTGCCCATTTGAAAGGACATTCTGTGACTTCCGTTTGCCGCATCCAGAGATCCAGAGAATCATCCCCTGCATCACACCCTGCCACATGTTGTAAGTACTGGAAGCGTTAAAGCGTTGTGGCATTGACAATTATGACACGTAGTTAAAGTTTGTCGACTTGGTCTCCAGGCGATTCAAAGAAATTCTCATTAGAAGCGTTATCCTGCAGCTGCCGCCTGGCAGCTTAATCAAACCTTTTCTGATATCAAATTGATATCAAATGTGAAATAAATTCCAATAAAGCCGCAGGACCTCTTCCCTCTTCCAGGCAGTCACAGAGCTTTTCAAAATTAAATTTCCGAGAAATCAGATTTAATTCTGTTTCAATTTATTTGGAATTTCTCTCTCTCTCTCTCTGAGGAGAGAATCTATATAATACTTTTTTGACAGTTTTATTGTTTTAGAAAATAACTGACATTTGTCAGAGACCAGGGTGGCATTGATCCGAGGACTTGACTTGCCGAATAATTGGCTTTGATATCCATTAGCGGACACGGACACGGACACGGACAAAGGTGAAAAAAGGATTCAACATTTGGCTTTGGAATGCAAGAAATGCATGTGTGGCTAAGATGCTTTGACTAAACCGAAATTCCAGCCAGGACTGCCCAGTTTCAGTTCTAGTTCAAGCTCAAGTTTGTTGATTATCAGCAGGACCTGAAACAGGCTCACTTTGTGGATGTTTACGTTTACGTAATGCAAGATGGCAGCAAACCGACAAAACGACAAAACGACAGCAAAAAGTACAAACTACGGCCCGTAGTGCCACAGACCAGTGCGAACTACAAATGTAATGGCAAATTTTTGAAATTAGTATGCAACACGCATAGCAACAACGAAGAGAGGGAACCAGAACCAGAACCAGAACGAGGACGAGGACGAGAACGAGGACTAGACCAAAGCCAGAAATGTATATGGAAATAGAGTTCGAGTTGGAGTTGGAGTTGGAGTTGGAAAAACTCTTCACTATTATTGCATTTGCTTCGTTGTAGAGAACATCAATAAGCGGCACATTTAAGCTGCTTGTTGGTTGGGTTTTAAGTAATTTTTATGGCAATTCTCTCTGGAAAGTTGCAGCCACAAAAGGGGGGAGTCCGGCGCAAAATTAAATAAAATGTTGCACACAAAAGCGCCATTACATTCTCTCTCTATGGTACATGTATTTATTTCAATTCTAATTCCAGAATAAAATCGGCTTTTAACACGAACTTTATGCAGTTTATTTTTGAAAAAGGGAAAAAAAGTAACTACGGAAAGGACTTTTTCGGCGTCATTGGACATGTTCGTTCCTGTCTTTTCATGCTTTTTTTTCATCTTGACCAACTATGAAATGATGCAACAACTTTTCGAGTATTTCTTGGATTCTCTCTTGGCGTTTTGGAATGCTTTATCTGCCACCACCTCCAGCCTCTACTTAGTTTCATTAAAACAACGTTGAAAAAGTTTTCGGGCCAAATGGTGGAAAGGAACCAGAAGCTAGGAGAAGCTAGGAGAAGCTAGGAGAAGCCAGAAGACACCAGGAGACGTCAGGAGACGTCAGGAGAACGTCTAGAACCCAGAGAGCCATACAAATGAGGCTCAAGGAGGAGCAACTGCAGGCCAGAAAAAACTCTTAAATTCTGAAAAGTACTCCCTGATCCCTGTTCCCTGTCCCTGTCCCTGTCCCTGTCCCTGTCCCTGTCCCTGTCCATGTCCTTGTTGCAGTTTACAACTTTCTTTCTTTTATTTTTTATTGTTTTATTGTATTTGAGGAAATTTTTCGTTTTATTCATGCTTTTTTGTGCTTTCCCAGCGCTCCTTTGGCCCATCGTTTTTTTTTTCATGTTTTGTGTAGATTTTATATCAATTGTTAGTGTCCTTCCAGGCTTTTGCTGCTCTCTCCGGTTTCTGTGTAGTTTCCAGAAAAGTTGTGCAAGTTGTCGCCTAACTTATGGCATCTCATTTATCTTTGTAACTCCAGGCGCGGAGTCGTAGTCAGAGTCGTAGTCGTAGTCGATGTTGGAGTCGGTAAAGGATTCAGTGTTGGTGAAGGATACGGTGGAAGATTCTGAGTTCTGTATATTTTCTGTATTTTCTGTAGAATTGAGACTTGTACTTCAGCTCAATCGATGCGAGTGTTTCGATTGAGGAGACGGATGAAGCCCTCCAGGTCGCCGGCATGGGCAGCCTCGCGTACCTCCTCGTTGTTGGGCAACAAGGACTCCATGACCGGACCCATGGCGCCCGACTGGAGGCCAAAGGCGAAGAGCTCAAAGGCCTCGTGGAACTGCGGGCAGTGCAAGTTCTCCTTGATGATGCGGCTCTCCTCGTTGGAGTAATCCTCGGCATAGTCCTCCGCCTCGACGGGCAGATGGGCCATCAGATGCTGGCGGCGAAGGCCCGAGGCGAGCAACTCGTCGATGGCCGAGGACCATTCGAGGCGCAGGGCCTGGGCCAGGTCCAGCTGGAAGAGCTCGTCCTCAACTTCCAGATCGCACTCCGGGAAGGCCACCGGCTCCGGGGACTCGCCCCCAAAGAAGGCCGGCCAATCGAGCTCCGATTCGGGAGTCTCGGCAAACGGATTCTCCACCAAAGGACCCTCGACGGCATTGTCGCTGCCGCCGCCGCCGCGCTCCTTGATCTCCAGGACACTGCGGGCAACTGCCTCGCAACCGCCTCCACCGCGACTCTCGGCATCGGAGCGAGAATCCGCGGAAGTATCGAGATCCCCCTCGGCGGCTGCCGACTCGAAACGAGGGCGATTGGCGCTGCTGATTAACTCGTTGACCTTCTTGCAGAAGGCGGCGTCGTTCTCGGGATGCGGTTCCTGCATCCAGAAGAAGTAGCGCCGCACCGACCCCTTGAACTTCAGCACATAGACCCGTCCGGTCTTGCACTCCTCGACGCGGCGGAACTCCAGGGTGCCGGCGGTGGCAACCACGTCCAGTTCAATGTCGCCGGAGTGGCGGTCCATCCAGTTGATGTGGATTTGGTCGCCGTCGGTCCGGCGCAGGAAGAGCAGCCCCTTGCGGTCGTCCGGCTGCACCATCTTGCCCTGGAGCACCATCCGCCCGGCCCTGTACTCGATCAGATTCTCGGTGGGAGCCAGCTTGACAATTTTTTCGTTAATCTTTTTGATGTTAAAAAGCGTCCTCTGGTGAATGCGAAGATCTGAGGATCTGGTACTGGCCCGGAAGCTACTGGGAATTTTCCAAGAGCTTGTGTTTTATGATTTCACAATTTCCCAAACTGATTCTACTTACATTAGATTCGATTTTTTCAGATTATTTTTTGCCTTTTGATGCCCGAGAAGCCTGCTAGCCTGCTAGTCGTCGGAAGTGTCGGAATGAAAAGAAAGTTCAAAGTAAGACCAGGCTGGGAAGCGAAATAAAAAACTGACTTATCGAAATCGTATATCGGAGATATCCCAAAAAAGTATATATCCCATTACATGACTTTTCTTTTTGAAATGCTGAGAATCTCAGAAAATACCAATAAGCTTGAAAGTTTTGAATTTTCTTTAGTTTTGGAACGAAACGGAAATGGAGAGGCGAGAGGCGAGAGCGAGTCCAAAAAAGTATGCTATGATTTTTAAGGGAAATTTTTAAGGGAAATTCTTCTCAGATTTCGTTTTTTCTTGATTTTTTGTCTTAGATTTAAAGCTGATCTCCTTCTCCATAGTTAGACCCTGAAATCCCATACACATCCTGGCTAGTGGCTAGTTTATGGGCTACTTGAGGGCCCAGCCTGGATGGCAATTGACCTTTAATTGCGCACTTAAAAGTCCATAAAAACGTGGCCAGGATGCACAGGATCAGGACTAAGGCGAGGCCAATTAAAATTAAAGCGATGCCTTAATGGTCGCACAATAAGCTTCCTGTTGAGGCTGAAAACCAGGAACAGCGACAATTAAAATTAGATCAGTTGCGAATATTTTTATTCAATTTAATTTAGTTTTGAATCAATATGCGAAGCTTGATTTGTTTTCGTTCAATTAAAGCTGATTCGATTTGATTGGATTGGATGGATCTCTGGTGTCATGATGTATTATTCAGTTCAGTTCAGTTCAGCTCAGAATTGAAATTGAAATCGAGAACTTTTTCACTCGCCAGCAGCAGGACACATATCCTGATTCCTTTTCAATGAACTTGCGGCTATACCATATATATATATATATATATATATCCTTGTTTGAGTATCAAAAGGTGGTATACGAGCCACCTGTGCAGAAGGCGACCCGGGTCCTGCCTGTCGTCTTGTGAAACGTTCGAAAGCAATTACAATTTAAGTATTTAATTAGGGAATTACGTGAGCAAACACCCACACCTGCCCACACACACACACACACACACACACACACACACACACACACGTGGAGAGGTCAAATAAATGAAAGAAGAAAGTAAAAAAAAAAAAAAGAAAAAGAAAAAAGATGAAGAAAAGGGAAACCCCGTGTATGAAATGAAATAAAAATAAAAGGAGCGTAACGAAGTTGCCCCAATCGAGACTCCCACACAGCCGCCTCCTGGAAGTGCCACCAGCCAGCAGCCACCAGCCAGAACCTGCCACCAGCCACCAGCCACCAGCCACCAGCCACCAGCCACCAGCCACCAGCCACCTGCCACCAGCCACCAGCCAGAACCTACCACCTGCCACCTGCCCCCATAACTGCCAATAAAAATGAAGCCAATTGCTGTTGCCTCAACAACAACAAAAAAAAGAAAGTAAAAGAAAGTAAAAGAAAGGTAGAGTACAAGTCGCATTTGAGGCAACTACAAAACAATTTGTAGTTTACGCTTTACGCGTCCTCCGCAGCTCGTCCGTAACGAGAGCCCAAGCTGGGTTTTCTCCGGAAAGGATAGAAAAAGGAGGAGGAGGAGCAGTCGAAGGATAAGCATGTCCTGGCATCCGGACTCTGACTCTTTGCCTCTTGACACCCGCAGCCAGGCAAATAGTAAATAAAATCAAGAACTATAAAAAAAAAAACGCAAGAAAACGGAGGAGGAGTTGCTCTGTGATACCCGGTACTTCTCTTCTCTCGGCTCGTAAAAAACAGAAGCATACTTACTTTTTACGAAACATTAAACTCGGAAACTTCTTAAATATTTAAACCCATAAACTCTTCTAATAAAATATCTGCGAGAACGCATATGCCCGGCGCTACCTTAACAAAAAATGGCAAAAAAAAACGCACAAAAAAATTACAAGCGTTGTGTTGACAAATGCCTTAACCACGCCCCCTTCTACACCTACTCCCTGAAGGGAATTTTCCTTCATTTTCAGTTTCATTTTTATGGCAACGTTTCGCTTCTCCTTTCGCTTTTGGCTTTTGGCGCGGCTATCAATAAATTGACATTTGGCCAAAAGCTAAAAAAAAAAATAAGAGAAAAAAAAAATACAGATGAGCCTCGATATAGTATATTTTATGCAGAAATCGAACACATTATGTACTCATCATATCGAGACGGTGACAGTTGTAAATGAAATTATCGCCTTTTGACTTTCAACCGTCAGCGCGGAATATTTTTGCCGCAAATATTCACATGGCCAGGACATCGTCAGGACATCGCCAGGACATTATTTGCACAGCATTAATAAAGTGTGGAGCGTAAACATTATACACGGGCAGGACACGAGAAGGATCTGCATGGCAATCACATTTATGGCTTGCATTTAAATTGGTTAATCAACAAAGCCAGAGCCAAAGGACTCTCTTCAAGACGATAATAATCATAGGGAAGCTCATCATTTAATTAACAAAATTTAATTAATTATTATAATTATTGCCCCCAAAAATAAATGCAATTCGATAGGAAAACCTTTCCCTGCAATCAATTATTGAATTAGTTTATTCGAATCGCTTTCATTTGGGTTTTCCGGTTAATGAAGATGAATATGAAATGTTAGTTAATTAATTAATGCACCGGAAGTTCAACGAACTTTCTCTCGCTACTTTCTCTCCCTGACTTTCTCCCTGACTTTCCTCAATGTCTACCTCTTTTTTTTTGTCATACTTTTTGCGTCATTAATTCATAAGCATGAACTTCATTTCGTTTTAGGTTCTCGTTTTTTTTTTTTGTTTCGTATCCTTGTTGTATCCGTTTTTTTTCTGCGCTCTGCGCTCTGGGAATCCTTGTTTGCCTGTGTCCTTTGTATGTCTGTGTGCTTAGTGTCAGTCAGGCCAATTAAACGAGTGAAACGAGGAGTCAACTTGAAATTAACACACACTCGCCCAGGACCCAGGACCCAGGACCCAGGACACACACCCACGCAGGGTTTATGAATCTGAAAAATGCGCCCAACCTCTGCCACATCCTGCCATCCTGCCATCCTGCCATCCTGCCATGCCGCCCCAAAACTAATTTCCCCATCCTTGCACAGGATATAGGCACGCACACAGTCGCACGCCACAAAAGTTAGTGCTCCTGTTGCTCCTTTTCAGATACCAAAAGGATACCAAAAAAAGCCAAAAAAAAACAAACGAATTTTTTTACATTTTTTTCTTAAATATTCTTTTTTCTATTATCCTTTTTTTTAAGGTTTTTTTCGAGTGTATCCTTGCAATCCTTTGCCTAAAATTCACACCCTCACCCTCATGATTGGCGGCAGGTTTTGTTAATTTACGTATTTTTTGGTCTCGTTCCTTTATCCTTTTATTGTGTTTGTTTTTTGTTATTGTTGTTGTTGTTGTTGTTGTTGTTGTTTTCCCTTTTACTGGCACTTTACCGCTACGCCTCTTATCCTTCCGCTCCTTTTTAGTCTGGAGTGCCGAGTCGGTTAACTGACAGGTGAAGTCAGAGGCGTAGAAAGGTTTTTTTTTGGGGGGGGAAACGCACTTTTTCTTAGAAACAAAATATAGATCCTTGACATAGATTTATCTTGAATCCTTTGAATCCTTGAATCCTTTGTTGTAGATCAAACTACGCCCCTGGATGGGGCAGGATATGCCGCAAGGGCAAGCGGATGTGTTGCCGCTTTTCCACTAAACCAGCCCATCTGCCACCTTCAATCCGACCTCTGACCTCCTCTCATCAACCCCTCGAAACCCTTTGAGCAAGTCATGTGTGGGCGTGACACCGCCCACAAAATAACAACAACAACCGAAAAAACAACAACAGGACACAAAAAAAAACAAAAAGCAGCAACCGTGTAGACGGCATTTTTGTGGTTTTTGGTTTTTCTTTGCTTTGATGTCTCTCTCTTGCTTTCTCTTTTCCTCTGTCTGCTGTCTCTCTTGCACTTGTTTATACATTATTTTATATAAAATATATACCTATATATACCTTCTGTCTAATTTCATTCGCAAATTGTCTTTTGTTTGTCTTTCAAGTGGTTTCTTGCCAAAAATGCAAAAAGCGCAGCAAAAGCAAAGAAAAAGCAAAAAAAAACAGGAAAAAGCATGCTTTTGTAAGAAGATTTAAATATTTTAAAGGACTTGCAGTTTTAAAGGGAAAAAGGCTTAAGTTCTTGGAAAAAAAAGCAAAAAAGGGTAACCAAAAAGCATGCTTTTTTAAAAAGCAACAAAATTCAAGAATTTCTTTTCATTAATATATTTTAATTTTATAGAATATATTAATATTTGTTTAGATATTTATATTTAACTATATATTCCACCTATTTTATATAGTTTTGAAGGGAAAAAGCAAACGATTTTTGAGAAAAGCAAAAAGGGTAACCAAAAAGCATGCTTTTTCATATTATTTTAGAAATAAAATGCTTTAAAAGCAAGAAAACTATAAGATTTCTTTTCTATAGTTTCGATAATTGTTTAGATATTTATTTTTTAATATATATTCTATTCTTTAAAGGGAAAAAGGATGAGAATTTTGAGGAAATGAATAGAATCATCCGAAAAAGCATGCTTTTTCATATTATTTTAGAAATAAAATGCTTTAAAAGCAAGAAAACTATAAGAGTTCTTTTGTATAAAACAATATTTTAGATACATATTTCTTAATCTATATTCCACCCCTTGTATATACCCTGTTAATACCCTATATATGCCCTTTATATACCCTTTATATACCCTTTATATACCCTTTATATACCCTTTACATACCCTGTATATCCTTTATACTTTCCCTGAAGCATCAACAATGGGGAAACGTTTAATAAACATCATTTAATTACATTCAAAGCGAGCTGAGCAGGAAGGGAGGGAGGGAGGGAGGGAGGTAGGACTCCTGTTGGGAGGATAACTGGGAAGGACCCTCGGTAATTTGTAGAACTTTTTGTTATTTTTTTTTTATATACTTTTGTTATCCTGTTTTTATTTAGCTTTTTCCAACGTTTTTCTCTGCTGCTTTGTTTGTTTTTTGTTGATTTACTTTTACACAGCGAGAAATCGCCGCGGGGAAGGCTTAGCAGCTGTTTGTTGTGGGCGGGGCAGGTTGGCAGGATGGCAGGTCCTACCAGGGGGCGGGTGAAAAGGGTGGGCGTCGTGTCACAGATTAAAGTTGTGATAAATAGGAGAGTCGCCGCCACGAAGGCGAGTGTTCACCTGGCGATAGGAACGCATAAAAACGCATTAACACCAAAACGGTGGCGAAAAAGGACAAAAAGGGTTAACAAGAAACTCCACTTTTAGATAATTACCAAAGAGATAGTGTGCTTCTCAAGGATCCTTATTGGAACTCTCTTCGCTTCTCGTAATTTATTTCCTTTCGCTGGTAAGCTCCACAATCTATCAATTTAATTGATATGACAAAGGAAGGATATATTGCCAGGATCAAATAGACTTGTACGAGTCCGAGTCCGATTCCGATTGCAGGATTTCAGGATTCGTGCAAGAAAATTACCAATAAGGCCCAGCATTTTCTTCCTGGCCATAAATTGCACACAAAGTGCCAATATAAATCAAGAAGAGAACCGAGAACGGAAAACGGAAACCGGCTTCGACCTGGCCTTAGAGGAGAGCCCAAACGAAGGCAAAATAATAATAATGAATTTATGGTACAAGTCCCGAGGACATTAAATAACATTTAAAATGTCAAAGCAAGGATGCACCCTGAATGGGGCAGCTCGAGCAGCTCGAGCAGCTCTCTAATGTGCAAAAGAAATTGAATGGAAGACGTTGGCGCTGCTCCTGGCCCGGATGGGGCATGAATCGAGGCGGGAACTAAGCCAAACAAAAACCCAACGCTGAATCCAACGCAAAACCAAACCAAACTAAAGCTCAAGCTGAAGCTGAAGCTGAAGAAAACCAAGAAAGCTGTAAATCTCAAAGCCAAAGCAGATGCGACTCTCACCGCAAACAACAAACAGAACTCGAAAGCAATTTAGATGCATTGCATAAGCAGCAAGGATAAGGATATAAGGATATAAGGATTTAAGGATGTGGATCCACTACAATGCATAACCGAAGGCTGACACAGAGTCTCTCTTGCAATTACAAGGACGCGGCTTTTCAACATGAAAAAGGATAAGCGAAAATCATTAAGAACTTGAAAATATTTCTCATTAAAGGACATAGAGAAAGCCTTGATTCAGAACTTGAAATTTAATTACCTTAAAAACAAAGCACTCTTTGAAGGACTTCAATTACTTCATTGTCTAATTATGTAAAAAAAAAAGGATAATTATTGATTTTCTCTTCTCTTCAACTGTAGAAGAACTCCCCAGAGAAGCCAAGATAAATATTCAATTAAAGAATGCGTAGCGCAGCGAAGGCGACGGGGAAGATGAATCGACTTGCGAGCAGAAGGACGAATTGACGAACACCAGATTGCAGCAGGCAGAGGAGAGCAGAGAGGGAGTCGCCTCTTGAACAATTCTAAGCCATCACTCGGGTAGTTTCGTCCTGCCACCCACCATCCAGCATCCAGCATCCAGCACCCACCGACCCGTGTCAGTCGTGGCATTTATGTTCCCTGCATTTCGCATGGCCTCTCGCCGAGAAAGGACGACACAAAAGGACGAAATGGCTGACATTGTTAAAGTCAAAGTACAGCATTGCAAGATGTAATAATAAAGGCAGCCTGGGATAAAAAAAAATGGCGAGAAAATCATACCTTGGCATAGTCGGGGAATAAAAAACATAATAAAATATAATAATAAAAAAAAAGCAAGTTGCCAGGTGAGTCCTTCTTAAAGTGAGTCCTTCACAGTGGTTCAAAGTTCATGAAAATATATCGCTTAATTGGAAATTTAAATGAAATATATTTCTTTGTGTATTTTTCTGTAAGAAGTCTTCACATTTCTCAAGAATGCGACAAAGGACGCAGCTGGAATCGCGATGCATTCAGCCCTAAAGGATCCACCAGTCAGTCAGTCAGTCAGTCAGTCAGTCAGTCAGTCAGTCAGTCAGTTTGTCACTCATTTCAGGACTCACAATCAGGCTCGAATTCACATTCATTCAGGCATTGCAGCGAGAGCCTTTTCGCCTGACTGCGCCACTTTTGGTCGCTCATTTCGGGTCGACTTCCCTTGACTAATGTCTTCGCATCCTGAACCTTGAGGCTTGAGGCTTGAGGAAAAGCGCAAAGCAAGCCCAACGTCATCGAGTTGTCAACGTTCTTCTGACAAAGGAGGCGAGGCTCTGAAAAATCCAAGCAGAATCAAATGAAAACGAGTCCTAGAGACAGGATCAAGGCGTATACTTAATATCAGAAATTCCACTGGAAATCACAGTTTTTATACGAAATATAGAAAGTATAGTTTAAAAGCTCACTTTTAGTAATAATCAAACATGAAAGAACATGTTTTTTCATGAATCATCTTGGACAACAGGTCGTATACGTAATATAATTTCCTTTATTACTCATACGCAGTGTTGGAATCCTTTTCCAATCAATCATTTTCCAAATTTCAACTACTTTTCGAAGAGTACCAGGATCCAGACGTCAGCAGGATGCAACGCGTGTACATGTCAAGTACTTAATGCGCCTCAAACATGACGTAGAAAAAGGAGAACTAGAAAAGGACACGAGAGAGAAACAGGAGTGCGCCTTTTTCTTACATAATAGAAAATCCTTAATAACATTTTCTTTACAATTGTGCTGAGAAATCTCTTTACGAGGCCGCGAATTCACCGTTCTCGTCCTTCCTTTCCTTAGCTTTCTCTTAGCTTTCTCCACTTGAGTCACCATCGTCACTCGCTCGTAAACATTTCACGCTTTGCCGAGCAATAAGTTCCTCTCTCTCTCTGCCTCCTTTTATACTTGATTTTTTTTTCGTCCTGCCTGTTTTGGTATTTTTCTTCCTTATTTTTCGGTTCGCTCTTTTTTTTCTTCCTGTTTGTTCTGTCAGTTTGCTGTATTTGTTTTTGGCAGCTCCTGGATTGGGAATCCTGCAGCCAGGACTCCATCCTACCACCTATCCTAGGTGGTAGCCAGATTTCGGAAGGGTGAAAGCCAAATTCTTTTGGCCAAGACAAGGCATGGAGGAAAAACCGAAAGCCGAATACCGGCAACCGACTACCGAGGGATAAGGAATACCGAAGAAGGACGAAAGGCAGGACGAGAGGCAGCAGGAGGCTGTATGCTTAACCGCATTTCTATAACCGGAACCAGGATGTTGCTAACTCGGTTATGGATACGCCTTAAATGTTTGTGCTTCGCATTTTCGGGGGCCCCCCGAAACAGGATTTTCTCTCTGATGCGGGTTTTGTGTGTCCTTAATCCGGTTTGGAGCCTGGCAGCCTGGGAGACTGGGAGCCTGGGAGACTGGAAGCCTGAGAAAGTGCATTCAACAGACTTGAGATACAGAACCTATCGGTTCATTAATTGCTGGCCAAAAGCAAGATAATTCAATTTGTAATCCATAACTGGGAGATATCCTGGCATTGTTCGATACCCTCATCCTGTGATTCATATTTACATCAAGGATTCAAGGATTCAAGGTTTGATTTCAAATTAATTTGCTAAAATCGCTCAGTTTCAAGCCGCACGAACATTATTTATGGCTGTCAGGCTTTTCCATTTCCAAATAAATCAATTCAAATGTGCCCTAAATTTTGCGGCAACCAACACCGAGGCAGGCGACACAGAGAGTCCTTGTCATTGTTCGACGTCATTAGGCGA
Organism: Drosophila vallismaia; assembly: GCA_035047325.1. Taxonomy (NCBI): domain Eukaryota; kingdom Metazoa; phylum Arthropoda; class Insecta; order Diptera; family Drosophilidae; genus Drosophila; species Drosophila vallismaia. The sequence continues at coordinate 2,575,885 of JAWNPU010000025.1, read as the reverse complement.
TAAATTGACCTTCACGCATGGCTTCGGGTCGGTGAAGGGCGGTGGCGGTGGCGATGACGATGGCGATGGCGATGGCGATGGCGATGGCGATGGCGGAGGCGTTGATTGCCAACCGCATGAGCTGAGCCCGGGCCGGGGCCAACCACTTGGCCAGGCAATTTCGCCCAAGACGACCCAGGACGGAAATGATAATGGCGGAGGAGGAGGCGATAAAGGATAAGGGCGGCGGGCCGCCTGAAGTCAACTTATGAAGTCTTGAGGATGTGCCACAAAACTGAACAAGGATCCGGGGCCGGGGATGGGGCCGGGTTGGCAATATGTTCTCGGTTCTCGATGCAGCATCACGAGGCTCTCCAACCACAAAAGTACAGAGAGAAAAATAGAGGAGAGTATTTATTAGAAAGAAACTACCTTTTGAGGATACGATACCCGGTACTTGTGGCACCCAACTGCTTTTTCAAATTAAAAAACACCTCCGTTTTTTTTGTCAGTTTAGGACCGCAAACACATCCTGAACAGCACTCGCCTTGCCGACGCCTTCATGTCTCGTACAACGTACAACGTACAACGTACAACGTACAACGTACAACGTACAACGTACAACACGCAATGTGTAATAGTTATTTGATAATCCACCTGTTATTGACCTCATTTTTACGTGTGTGCAACGTTTGTGTGTGGCAAGAACCCACTAGTGCCACACAAGTGTGAAACGACATGATATTGGCGTGTAAATTATGTTTTGCTTGTGTCCCAGCCCTAGTTGACTTGCATTCAGGACTTTTTGCCACCCACCTTCTAGATGCCACAAGCTGCTGCAGTGGCACAAGGTTGAGGCACGAGGTGTGACTTATCAGTCACAAGGATATGAAATATTTACAAGAATTTTCTAGTTTTTAAGTAAAATCTAATCATTTGTGTCTCGAAATATCTCTCCAACTATTCCCTCGTAACAGTCCTTGGATGATTGCATGGAAAAGCATTTTCCAACACTTGTCCGGAGGATAACAATTCCATAATTTATCACGCACACTCGCACACATTTGAATGTCCTGGAAATTGCTGGCATAAAAAACTAGAAAACTAGAAAAGTAGAAAACCGAAAGCAGGCGGCAGATAGGAAGAAGAAAAAACATTAGTGAAGGCCTGCGTGCCACATTGTGTGTCCTGCTGCCCCATGGATATGCATATCCAGAGCACCACCCACTCAGGCTTTTGTTCCGAACTACGCTCAATTGCGACAATTACAACAACAATGTTGCCCGTGAGCCCATTTGCAGCATGTCGAGGTGTCCGTGTGTCTATGGAACAATGGCTGCCACACCACCCTGCCACACACCATCCTGCCCTGCCACACACCCTGCCCTGCGTGTTCAATGGCAAACACAATGCTTGGCAAAAACAAAAAAACAAAAAGAAAGGAGGGCAAAGTTCCCAGGACCGTTGCAAGCGCAAATTGCATGCAACGAGAATGTGCAACAGCCGTGTCCGACCACGCCCCTACGCCACCTGCCGCCCCCCCAAAAACTGCTTGCTCCAAATGACTAATTTCACTTTTTTTCCCCTCTCTTTTGCCCCGCCAGGGTGTGGCGTTACCTTTCTGCCTTTGTTGCAAGTTGCAAGTTGCGACACCCACCTCCCAGGACCCTCGACTGTATTGTTTAACACGTTGCCACTCAAAATTCTCGAGCTATCCTTCCAAAAAGGATACGCAGGATACTTTTTGGGGCAAACCTACTTACTGCCCCTTTTCCAGCCCCATTCAATCATTTGTCAGTTTAAAAAATCAAAAAAAAACACAAAAAAAAGGACCTGTAAGCACGCCATGTCAAGGCCAGCCAGTGTTGGAAAAGGCTCTTTGTCACGCCATTCTTTTGAATCGATTTTAAACTTACCTAAAAAGAGAAAAAAATAAACGAAAGAATAAGATTAGTTTAAGGTCTTAAAAGGATGTCAGAATCCCACAAAAGGCAACAAAATTTTAAATATTTTTCCAGCCCTAACCAGACATAATGCACTTGGAGAAAATCTCTAAACTTTTGACCAACACCGAGACTTAATCCAGAAGGAAATCCCTACAAATTGTTGCAACTCAAAGCTCCTCCTCGTCGAGGCAGCTTAAAAAAAAAACTCAATCCTTTCCACTGACCACTCCCTGGATTTTGCATGCAACCCGCAACCCTTAACCCTTAACCCTTAACCCTTAACCCTCAACCCGAAGTGCTCCTGCATTGCTTTAGATTTTTCATAAAGTTTTGTGCATTTTATTTACTCGGAGAGTTGGCTTTGCGCCTGCCTGGCACACACTGTGAGAAAAGCATCCTTCCGGTCAGGAGGAAGTCCTGCCAACGCATAGCCAACTAACCACAAAGCGCAAATATATAACTTCCCTGCCTCTGCCTCGGCTTCCGCTTCCGCTTCCGCTTTCGACAAAATCGAACCTGCCACCTGCCACATGCCACCAGTCCCACATTTGAGTGCAAATCAAAGTTTTGTTTCTGACCAGGCCAGGATCCGAAAGGCTCTTCAAGTTCCTTTGAAACGGTCTGAATGCCATAACTTTTTGTCATATGAGGGAGGAGTCCAGGGGCCAGTCCTGGGACGAGTCCTGGGGCTTAATAAGATGCACTATTAAAAGGATTCAAAGGACAATATTCGAGAGATTATGGTATAGAAAAGGAGGCTTTTTAATCCTCTGCTTATTTTTTTGTCTGTGCAAAACCTGATCGCAGTTTCCAGGACCTGTTACCCGTTGCTGGCATTTCTGCGGTGTGCCTTTGGCAATTCCATCTCGAACCCATCGCATTTCGGAATGTTCAATATAACCACACGCTAGTACAAGGCAATTGCCAGGCTGCAGGGCTCCCAATGAGTTGGCAAGAAAGTGGAAAGTTGGCAGCAACGGCAGCATTGCCATTGAGATTGGAAATGAAAATGGAAATGGAAATGGAAATGGTTATTGGAAGCCAAGAGCGAGTCGCCTCGCTTTCATGCAAACATATTTTCAATTACAGAGCAGCTACAACTTTTTTTGGTTCACTTCTCGTTGCATAACAATAAAGGCTCTGCCCTGCCCCACGCACTGCCTGCCACACAGAAAAGTTCGAGTTGGCCAACAAAAGTTAGCCTCAGACTCTCTCGTGTAGTCACTCAATTAGCCAAAACGAACGTACATTTGGTCCTTTACAAGGGATTAGTTGTTGTTGGAATACCAGGCAGAACAAGAAGGAGGCAGGCGGTGCAAGTAGATGCCTTTGTGGTTTGTTCTGCCAGAAAGTTATCGATGGTAATTCAAAACAAGGAATGAAAGCTAATTTCTGGGGAGAAGAACGAAGCTTGAATGCCCTTTCGAGGATCTATTCTTGAGGGATATATAGAGTATAGTTCAGATAGTTCCTTCCTTCTGCTATCCCATAAAAAGGACATCATTATTATATAGAAAAGTTGCCTGTAATTCGATTAATCAACTTTAGGACTTTAGGTTTGGGCGATGAGAAAAAAGGAAAGTTTCAAGACCTAATTAGGTTTCCAGGATTCTAAACTCAAGGCTAAAGCCCAAAATTTTCGACCAGAAACCAGAAACCGAGCATTTGTGGAACTGCAAGAGCCAAGTCGAGGCTCAAAGGAACCAAAACCAAAATCCAACCAAAATCAAATATTCGCAGAAACAGATCCAAAAAAAAGACACTAGACAACACACACTTGACACCTTCCACATGAAACTGATAGTGTAGATGAGGTTGTGGACTGCCAAGGAGGTCAGAGGTCAGAGGTCAAACTTGATTTAAATTCTTAATGAAATTTGATGGGCAGCAGGCTGGTTGGCTCGCAACATGCTTCAAAAAGGCAATTTATTATTTAAAAACTAGCCCGGACGAAGGACATCAAAGTTCTCAGTCCTAAGTCCTTAGTCCTTGTGGAGAAAACACAAAAACCTAACCCAGGACACCCCCGGAACAAGATGAAGTTCAGGTAAATAGACACGGAGGAGTTGCTTCTGGTCAGGTATCAGGTGTCAGGTGTCAGGTGTCTGGTGTCCTGCCCCCCACCTTCGTCCTTTTTTCGTCCCTGGTCACTCATAAATACAAGACCCAGGCCTACTGCCATGGAATATTCAAGACACACTCGGCATGCAGGACACAGGACACAGGACTGTGACAGTTTAAATATTTTAGCAACAGGTTATGTAACTCTCCGCAGCCCCAAAAGTGTCCCAAAAACATCCTTTCCCCAACCACTCCCTCCTTTCGAACTTTAAGCTTTTTTTCTACTCCTGGATCCTTGGAAGGATGTTAAATAATTTATGAATGAATAAATAATCCATAAGCCGTGCCAGCCTCAAATCAAGCCAAAAAAAAATAAAAAAAGGACTCTTCAAAGTTTCCGATAAAAGTATCAAAAGAATCGATTAAATTCCCGGAAAAACAATCGAAGCTTTTAATTTATTTATGAGGACTTTTATTTTTATTTTTATTTCAAATTCAAATTCAAATGCCTTATAATTTGTGGAGCTTGTGAAGGTCCTGCAGAGCAGAAATTTATTTCCCGAGCAGCTCCTCAAGCCATAAAATAAAACTCCAAGCTGGACCAAGACAGAGTTGCCCACCCAGAGTTGCCAGGTTTCCCCATCACGTAGCGTATTTTATGGGGGGGGGGGAGGAAAAAGGAGGAAAAAGGAGGAAAAAGTTGGTGGAAAATAAAGAATAAGCCGAAAAACTATGGCATAAAAATTTCCAATTTGCTGTCTCGACTTTTCGGCCGAAAGGAAAACTTTTTCCACAACACTTTCCTTCTTTCCCCCCCCCTCTCTCTCTCTAGATAAAGAGAGGAATATATTATATATATTTTTGGTTTCAGTGTATGTGGGAGTGCCAGTTCTAGGGGGCAGTGAAGCTTATGATTTAAAGAACCTTTTGGCCTCGACTCGTGGATATTGAATTTTGAGCATTGCCATCTCTTTCTGGTTGCTAGGTCATCCCGTCATCCCGTCTCTTTCTAGCACTAGCCTCGGCTAATTTAACGCAAATAAAAATGTTGCACAACCGACTGGAGACTGGAGGCAAGGAAGTGAATTTTTGGTTCATTTTGAATTCATGCATCATGCTTCACCCGTCTCTTTCTTAAGCTAGCCATCTAGCTATCTCTTTCTATCTAATGGTGGCTTCTCTTTCCGACATTCCAGAGAAAGATTGCAGAGAAAAAGGGTAGCAAAAGGTCTGCTTACTTTTCAGACATTTTTCAAAGTTGATAGATTTTGGAATAAAAAATAAATTTTTAAATAAAAAATAATTAAAAATCTTTAATTAATAAAAATCTATTAATAATATCCTTTAAAAGGATATCAAAAACCTCTTTCAACTCGCCTTTTTTCAGTTTTTTTTTTGGATGCGAGTTGCACCTTTGTCGGGTGGCAGGATGGGTGCCACATTGGGTGGCATGAATGACTCACTGTGCCACAGGACCCGCTCCCGTGTACAGTAAGTTTTTTGGCCACATTGAAAACAACTCGGACTCTGCTTTTGGGTTCCACTTCTGTGGCTTTTACTCGGTTTGCTTGCTGGCCTTCTGTTTCGGGCCGAATGCCCCAAGGGTCGTCTTGCTGTTGCTCTTGCCACACACTGTTGCAAATCGGAATAAGGATGCTTTTGTCAACGATTTCCAGCACCCAAAGCTAGTAGTATTTTCTCCCAGTGTTGCCAGTGTAATTGAAAGACGCTGGCTGTGGCAGGAGCATGTTTTTCAGGACCTGCTGCTGTTGGTCCTTGTTGCTTGGTAATTAAAACTTTTGCCCAGCCGGAGGCCAGATGGATTGTTGTTTTTGTCCATCTTGTTGTTGTTGTTATTTTGCTGTTGTTGTTGTTGTTTTTGGCTGAGCAATACGTCAGTTAGTCAATCGTCACCTTCGTCTCCTTCGTCCTAGGCCACCGCCACATTTCAAATTAGTTAAAGTTTTCCAAACTTTTTCGCTATTTTTTTTTTACTGCCACTCCCTACCGCCCTACCGCCCTTCTAGGGGCGAAAGAAAAGTTTAATTAGTGGGCGTGGCGTGGCGTGGCATGGCGCAGAAATTAATTAAGGCGAGACGAGGCTGCTCATTATCAATGCAAGAATCAGTCCAGGGGCGGAGCTGCTCCAAGGCGGGGGGATTGGGGCCTACAATTGGCTCAGTCATTCCATTCAATCAAACACACACACACACACTGACACACACATAGACAGCACGTGGCTTCATCTATCAATCCATCAATCCATCATTTCGGGCATCGTCCATCAATGTCATTCCGTGTCTTTGTTTTGCTTTTGCTTAGCTTTTGCTTTTGCTTTTGCTTTCGCTTTGCTTTCTGCCTCCTTAGAGATCCTTTGTTGTGTAGTCTAGTGTAGTCGTAGTCCTTTGCCTATTTTGTTACGCTTTTAGGATTAGAAGGATACTGACAGAAGGGTCACAAAATGGGACAAAAGGTAAGTAAATCGCAAACGCGCCACCCGCCACTCGCCACCCAACAGGGCGTATGATTTATTTTCTTTCGTTTTTCGTTTTTCATACAAAAAGCTGACTTTTTCTTTCAAAATTAGCCAAAAAGTTGACTTTAATTCCAAATTTTTGTTTAAATAATTCTCTTGAATAAAATATTCCCAACAATTCTCATATTTAAGGACATTTTAAGGACATTTTTTGGATAATTTTCGTGGCTGACTTTGTGGAAAATATTTTCATATTCGGGCAAGTGTCCAACTAAGGCGTCTCCCTCTTATCCTTTTTATTACTAAACCTCTCTCTCTCTCGTCTACATTTTTTAGCCATTTTTTTTTCTGCAAATTTCTGGCCGCATTGCTACAAATATTTTGGCAGAAATGTTGCAAAAAAATGCGAGCGAAATGCATTGCAATTTTTAAGCCAACTTATCCTCCTTTTTTGGCCTGTTTTTTATATCCTTTTCCGTCTACTTTCTTCCTCTTTTTTAGTGCCCAGCCATGACGTCTTACTTGGCCGAAATCCTCTCTATCTCTCTCTCTCTCTCTCTCGATATATATATATATATATATATTTATATCCTCTTTTTCACACCCTCGTCCCACCCACTGTCCTTGGTCCTTGGTCCTTGGTTCCACCCCACAAGAAGTTCTGTCTATTTTCAACTTCCTTTTTTATTTCCGTAATCATTTATATGCAAATCGCTTGCCTGGCATCCTTACACACACACACACACACACAGGCGTACACTTAAGCTCGCCACGCCCACAGAAGAAGCAGAGGCAGGCAGCCCACTTGAGTTGCCTTTCGATTTGCCATCAAAAATGTCCTGGCTTAAGCTTTTCCTTCCAAATATTTCATTGTTTCGATTTCTTATTCCGATTTTGATTTATTTTATAGAAAATACACTTGAAAAAATTTGATAATACTGCTAAAAAAGGAGTAATAATTATCCTTTTTGCGATAAACTTTTTAAGAGAAATGTGGAAATCGCTTTCACAGAAAAAGGCAACCAACCGCAAGGACTTCATTTTTTGTTTCGATTTCTTATTCGAATTTTGATTTATTTTATTTTATTTTTATAGAAAAAGTACACTTGAAAAAAATACTGCTTACTAGATTAAAATTTGCTTTTATTGCTTTAAAAGGAGCAATAGTTATCCTTTTGAGAGAAACTTTCAATAGAAATGACTTTCCCAGAAAAGACTTTTCCCATCGCAAGGATTTAAATATTTTTCGTTGCATATTCTAAGGCGCTTATTTGCATATGTGTGTGTGTGAGGAGGCGTATGTGTGTGTGAGGGGGCGTGTCAACTAACTTTGTCCCTCCACGAAGGCGAAAGCTCATTAAAATTGCACAACACTTTGATTTGCATAAGCCGGGCGGGGCGGGGGGAGGAAAGTGGCCAAATAATAATAAAAAAGGAAGAAAAAAAAGGCAGGAAAAATCCTGCTCTCTCTGTGGGAAAAAAGGGAAAGTTTTTGTAAATTTTTTTGTAGCTTTTTTGTGGCTCATCCCGGGCCGTAACCCCGCAAAGTCATTATCCTTTATGAGATTGAAATATAGCATTCAATGTCGCTTAACCGATGCGAAAAAGGACGAAGGACGAGGGAGATGGGATTGCATCTTCTTTAACTCAAAAATCTTAAATATACACTGAAACTTTTTTTAGTAAATAAGAAAAATTCTTAAATTTTCTTGGATTTTTCCCATCATTTCCGAATCGTTTCGCCTGAAGTGGATTTATCCTTCGCCCCCACAAACATACAAGGACTCAAAGGACACACATCGAAAGGAAACGTATTTGTTTTTTATTTATTTATTTTTTTTTTTATTTATTTTCTTGCTTTATTTTGTTGCTTTTTCCGGGCTCTTTGTTGTAACTGGAAGCCGAAAAACGCCTAAAACATATTTGATAATTGAATTTGTAATACATTTTGCTCTGCTTTGCCAGATCCTGCCTGGCTCCTGTTGTTCTGGGTTGTTAAGGATAATTTCCTTGTAGAGTGGAGACGCAGGACGAAGGACCAAGTGACGCATTGAATTAGCTTTCATTGTATTTTATTTGACAACAGAAAATAACGTTAAATAAACACAAGGATACATGCGAATGCATTGTTTTTTTTTCCCTCCTCGCTTGTGGGCAAAAGGGATACACGGCAGGACGAGAGCGAAGAGAGAGTGGAGGATGAAGTGGAGAAATGTCACACAAATTTCATTTGATTTATTTGCCAGTTTTCTTTTCAATCCACACACTCTACACCCTCTACACCCTCTACACACCCACCCATTATCCTGTTGTTCCTTTTTTTTTTTCCTTATTTTATATCCTTGTAAATCCTGTTCCTAACATTGCGTTTCTTTACTCTAATTTAATGCCAAATATTATCCTTATAAAGTTACTTTTCCAGGATAATAAATACGCCAAAAAAAAGTTATCAGAAGTACCGGGTATCAATCTCTTTCTTCGGAAAACTCTCTCGTTCTCTCTCTCTCTCTCTCTCTGACAAATCCCTGGCTTTTTGTTAACCCCCTAAAGCCCACTTCTGATTGAATGCAACTTTTCCAAGGATCTACTATCCTTATCCTTATCCTTATCCCTAAGCTTCATTCTTTCGCTCTTAGCAACTTTGTGGCACTGTTTATTTGCTTTCTCTTTCTGTTGCTGCCACAGTTTCTGTTTCTGTTTCTGTTTCTGTTTCGGTTGCTTTTTTTCCGCTTTGGCACACTTAAAAAGCAATTTAGTCTAATTACATTAAGTAGAAAGAGCGGCCAAGTTGTGCGTGTGTCAATAAACCAACGTGAAGGTAGGTAGAAAGGACATGCACCGATCTTTGGATACCCTTCTTCCTTTGACAAAAGGAAGATTCCTTTTTTGTCTAATTTTTGTTTTTCATTTCTTTAAGAATCTAAAAAAAAAAAGCTAAAAGAGCTAAAAAAAATATTCTTTTGAGCTTTTTTCGAGCATAATTACCTGAGAAGGCTCTTCTTCTTGCTGGTCACTTCCGTTTTGCCTTTGTGCCTCCGGCTAGGATTCCCTCCCACCTCTCCCTCTTTATTATTACGCATTATTATCATCTTTTGGTCTTCTTTTGTTGTTTGCTTTTTCTTTTTTCTTTTTTGCTTTTTCTTTTTTGTTTTTTTCTTTTTTGCTTTTTTCTTTTTTTGCTTTTTCTTTTGTTTTCAGTAAATAAATCACCGTTGCTCCAAGTAACTTTTTCACACAACAGCAGAGGAAGAGGAAGAGAAAGAGAAAGAGAAAGAGACAGGAAGCAGGACTTTGTCCTCTTGTTTCCGCCAAGTGTTGTGGCGCCTCTTCTCGCAATGATTGGTTAATTATAATGAGCTTAGCTTCGAGTTCTGAGAGAAAAAGAACTGCAACAATTTCATGCCTCGCGAATGTGCAACATTGCTAATTCATCAATTAGATCAATTATGGGGCAACATCTAGACACTCAAACACACACACACGAGGTCCTTGACGGAGAGTTTTGCAACAAACTTGGCAACATTTTGAGCAAACATCTTGAGAAGGATAAGAGGCGCCTCCTCTTTGGATAATTAACAGAAATGAGTTTTTATTCGAGTTCAAAATTGACTTTCCAGAAATCACTCCTTTCCTTTTTTTTACGTTTTTTTTTTAATATTTTAGTTTTCTGTTAACAAAACCCCTTCCAACAACTACGCCCCTGGCTGGGGCACTCGTGTAATTTGTTTCTAGTTTTGTGTCCAACTCGAAAGTTTCTAATTAACATTGTTGGCGAGCGTTGAGCGTTGAGCGTTGAGCGTTGAGCGTTGAGCGTTGAAGGGGGAACTTTTCGGGGGGAAGCAAATATTGTTGTTGCCACTGCCACTTTTTGAGGCAATCCCGACTTTAAAACCGAGTCCAGAGCTGTGATAAAATATTCTCCTTGGACGCTTGCGGAGATTCTTCAACTATTCCGCACGATAAAACCAGAAAAATGCAACACTTTTTTTTATAAAAACCGCCAAGAGCTGGCTGGAAAGAGTAGGAAAAAAAACAGGATACTGGACAGGACAAAAGGATCGAGGCGAACCGACAGCCACAACAAGGATACATGGCAAGGATTTAACGAAAACGACAACTAAATGACAGCCAAGCGTTAAGGACTCGTCTGATTGTTAGGATTTCTTCTATAATTTCAATAATTATTTTAAATTATTTCAAGCGACCGAATCGCTTGTTTATTTTCCATTCTCAACCGCAAAACCTGGCCACAATGTTGGGTCAAGGAGGGGAAAGGATGCAGGATTCAATCCCGCGAGGCGCAAACAATGAACCATCCAACCAGGCAGCCACCTTTCCTTTTGTCTGTGCCACAAAACGGATGTGCAGCATGCAGCATGCAGCACACAGGATATATTGATTGTCAAGAGTGTCCAGGACACAGTCTCGCCCACAAACAAGGACTTTGTGATGGGGTTTGTTTTGATATTATCAAAGCTTTCAAAGCGGTTTCGGAGAGGAAGTTGATCCTTAAATTGTACCGAGTACAAGTACCGGGTATTACTCTTTAATTAAACATATTTTTTAGGTCATATTTATCCTCTGTTCTCTGTTATCCTTTCAGAGGCTCCAGGATCGCTCCGCAACAAATTAGTTGTGTTTTTTTTTGCGCAATCGAAATCCCCCAAAGGCTACTCCTCCTCCGCCTGCGTTATCCTGGCATCCCAGGACAATCCTTTCCGAGGGCCATAATAAAATTTACAATGTTATCCCAAAAGTGTTGTCGAGTTTTTGTCATTTCATTTCATTTTCGGACTCGGTTTTCGGTTTTTTTCTGTAGCAGCTGGCCGAACTATGTGGGCGTGCAAGGACAATGTCCTTGCGGCGTGTTCGGGACAACGAAAAAGGACACGAGTCCCTGGTCCCTTGGCTTGTCATAATTCGCATATTAATGTTGTTCATTAAAGTTATATAAATTATGAATCGCATTACAGGACCATATGAGACAGAGTCCTTTAGGGGACACCACCAGGGGACACCGACTGCCAGCAGAGATCCTTGCTAATTTTAAGCTTTATGGAATGGTTTTCAGACAAATCAGATTCCTTGTCATTCGTTAATTTAAGGAAACCTGAAGCATCCTGAAGCTTTTCTGGGGAAGGATATGTGTCACTCATTTATGCATGCAACATTCTGCAGGAGCAGGACTTGCCCCACACCACACGATGATTGAATGATTGATTCGATTTGCTGACAAAAAATATCCGCAGTGCAGGCAAGGCAAGAAAAATGCGGAAAAAAAGTCATAAAAAATATATATATATATAAAAGCGACATAGCACAAGGAAGGATATACAAGGATATGGTATATTTAAAAAAAAAATAAAATAAAGATATCGTGAGGGAAGTATGAAATGAAAAAAAATGCAAAACCAAGGACTCGTGTCATCATTAAAGCCTGACAAAGCAATTTCTGGCTAAACGCAAAATGGCCACCAAAAAAAAAAAAGAAGAAGGAATACGATATAAATAAAATAAATAAAATAAAAGAAAAGAAAATAAGAGAAAACTCGCCAAAATTCGCCAAGTCATCGCCGGAGAATCTGTTCAACTCAATTGGCAAGATTTTCGCTTTTATTTGCACTCAACCGCTGGCTCTCCTCGGTTCGGTTTATGTTTGCATTTTATTTGAAAAGCCATCAGGCGGCAGGACGAAGGACGAAAGGAAAAAGGACGATTCACCATTAGACGCAGGTCCTGCTGCCGCACACACAATCTCTTCTAAGGACTAAGGACTAAGGACTATTGGAAATCAATCAATTAAACGCGTTACGTTTTTTTTTTTTCCAACATTGAAACATTTTTATTTTTAGAAAAAGTTCCTCCTCTCAAGCTCCAATAGTTCGCAATCCCTGGCCATCAATTACATAATCGCAAACGATTCTTTGTTGCCGAAAGAGAAGGAGGATTCCTTAATTTTATTTTTACGCCAAAAGCAGGACACTTTTCCCAGGAAGTCCCGGGAGTCGGGCTTGCTTTCTCGGTATCGGTTTTCGGATTCAGTTTCGGTTTCAGTTTCGATTTCCTTCGACAACCCTTGAAATCCTTAAAACCCAAACCGGAAGGAGGCGCAGGATTCGCTGACAGTCGGATTAACCCACAAACCTGATGGGAAGTATTTTGGGAAGATTATTCCGATTTCAAACGATATATGGCCCGTTGGAATAGCTATATCTTTGTCAATTCTCATCCGATTTTTCAACAAAGTACAGATTCGGAATCTGGAATCAATTCCCCACAAATCTCCATCAAAATCTTGAAATGCAAAATTTTTTAAATATTTTTCAACATTCTCCAGGGAAAGCCCTTCTAAGATCCTTGATTTCCATAGATAGCCCGTTGGAATGGCTATATCTTTGCCAATTCTGATCCGATTCTTGAAAGGAATACCTTTAACGATTGCTAGATCGATTCTCTATAATTCTGCATTAAAATCTTGAAACAAAATATTTTTTCGATTTTTTTTCAAATTTTTCTGATGGAACCCCTTGAAAAATCTAAAAATCGAGAAAAATCACTTTTCGTCCCTTTCGATGGCCATATCTTTGGCAGTTTTCATCCGATCCTTGAACCAAGTATAGTTTTGGAATATTTATTCAATTTCCTATCGATCTGCATCAAAATCCTGACTCCTTCTATGAAATATCCTGCATCCTGGCCAGGAATACCAAAGGATAAGATTTTATTTTCCACTAAAAACATGGATAAGAGGTAGAATTACTAGAAGAACAATGGATTCTATGGGTCTTTTATTCTTGTTCAATTAGAAAAAGTTATCCAAGGACATTTTAAACATTTTTATGGTTTAATATTATAAATAATATATATATAAAGCCTTGATTACGTTTAAAAACAAAAAAAAAAACACAAAAAAGCAATAAAAACAAAAAAAAATTTTTTGAAGAAGAAGAAAAAAGTAAAATTTTTCCATGAAGCGAGCCTCCTTATATAGTCGCTGGCAGAACTGGTTGCGAATTATAAAAATGACGTCACAGATGCTATCTCCTCAAAGTTGGAAATTCTTTTCCAAAGGACTTCCTATAGCTTTGTGAGGGTCCTTCTATGCATTATCCTGCATCCTGTCCAAGGATACCAAAGGATTTCTTTATTTCTTTTCCGAAGAAGAAATTTTTAGTTTTTCACAAAAATCATAACTGATGAAAGAAAGTCCTTTGAAGCTTGGTTTCTCCAGCTCCATATCCATGATTTGTATATTTTGAGTCTTCTTCTATGCATGATTCAATTCAAAATCTTTATTCAATTCCCTATAAATCTGCATCAAAATCCTGGCACAAAATATTTTTTCGATTATTTTCAAATTTTTCTGATGGTCCCCTTGAAAAATCTTTGGCAGTTTTCATCCGATCCTTGAACCAAGTATAGATTTGGAATCTCGGATCAATTCCCTATAAATCTGCATCAAAATCCTGACAGAAAATATTTTTTCGATTTTTTCTTAGATTTTTCCAGGGGAACCCCTTCCTGGATCGTTGATTTTCCTGGATTTCCATAGATGGCACGTTGGAATAGCTATATCTTTGTCAATTCTTATCCGATTCTTGAAAGGAATACCTTCAACGATTTCTGGATAGATTCTCTCAAATTTCCCTTACATTATCTTTAGATTTCCTCAAAAAAAAACACATCGAGTGACATTTAAAGGAAACCGTTTCGAGGACATCCCCAGCAATGCTCAGATTTTAATATGTTTTGGCGCCGATTTAATCCCGTTATCGTGTCACCGCCTACTCCTTCCACCTCCCAACATCCTTCCACCTCCCAACCCCCCTGGCGGTACGTAACGATACATAAATAAGGCGGGCCACAGCCGTCCCAGGAAACATGGAACGAAAAAAGCGTCGAAAGACGTCGACGGAACGGAGTTGAGGGATCAGAGTCGCATATCCAAGCCATATAAATAAATAAAGGCGGCCCGAAGGAGCAGGACGAAGGAGCAGAGCAGGATTGCGAAACAAAAAGCAGAAAAGCAGAAAAAGTTAAAACAGATTTTCGGCCGCCACTACCGACGGTTTTTATCACTAATATAGCCACCCGAAGCGACCATAAAACCGTTTGCCATTCTCTCTCCGGCCTCCTATTGAATTTTATTGATTTTTGTTGGTTGAGGTCCTTGGTTCAGGTCCTTGGTTCAGGTTCCTTTTGCCAGACATTTGTCGTCAACGTCTCACCCCCGCCCCCGCCCCCCCCTTTTGACGTTCTCGAAAATGTTATTAAAATCTGAAGAGGCGACCATCCTCCTCCGATATAAAGTTTCTCATCGCCCGGAGATAAAACTTGATTAGCCAACGGATCAGTTGACAGAAAAAAGAGAATTTTAAAGGGTCCAGGAATTGCAAATTGAATACCCGCTACTTCCGGCATCCTTAAAGAGTCCTTGGAACAATATTTCAAAATGTCAAAACCATATGGATTCGGATTGCAAATCGGAATAAAGAAACAACAAATGTGGCAAGTAGAGAGTAGCCCAAGCTCAGAGACCTTAAGGGATGTGCAACGAGGGTGAAGTCCTTCCTTCGTGTCCTTGTGCACCCCACACACAGTGAGCCACACACTGATAATGACGTTAATGAAGTTTCACAGTTGCTGCCGCAGAAGTTTTCATCAGCTTGCCACGTTGTGTTGCAAAATGTGCCCATAAATGTGTCACGCCTCCAATCTAACCACCCACCCACCCCTAGCCAGGCACATCCTTGATGTTTCCTCCCCCTTTTTGAAGAGAAAAAAAGGACAACGATGACCGATACGGGGGATACCCTTTCTATTCCTTCGATTATAGATTAATATCCTTGCCTAAAAAGGACATTTAGGAACACGGATCGGATGGTCGAGGTCGAGCCGTGGAAATGGCTACCGGTTACGCATAATACATCCGTGTGAGGACCTCTGCGCTTGGTCCTTTGGCATCCTATTACAGGTATGAGGCAAGGAGTACGGGGTACGTGCCGCGTAATGCGGCGGGCGCATGCGAGAATCCCTTCGTCCTTAAATAACATTGCGTTGTTCTTTATTGGTCGTTAAATCTCTTGCGGTTGTCGTGTCTTCGTTGTGGCGCCACCCCCGCATCCTTTCCGCGCCCAGCCACTCCCACAACCGCCCACAACCGCCCACACACACGTCCTCGGTCCGCCCCACCCTTGTGCTGTTTTTCTGCAACCCCCGCAGCTGCCACCGCCGGTCGACAGGGGGAGCCACGTTAGGCTAGCGGATGTGAATCTTAAATGCGTCAGCCACAGTGGGTCGATTTCGTGAATTTTTCTATAAAAACAAAGTACTATCTAAGGACTTTTAGGACTCGATTTTGGAACCACTGTTCCTGGCTTTTATAGGTGCTGAGAAAATACGCGAAAAGCGGCCCTAAAACCATTCGATTTCATTCCAGAACAAACCAGAAATCCAAAAAAAAAAAAACCTTCCCAGCCAGGACCTGGAAGGAGTGGAGTTCCCCCGGCCAGGAAGGGCAAAAAACAGGCGAGGACACAGCGGCGCCGTTTTGTTGTTGTTTAATTTTCCATTTAGGGTTGAAGGAGAGAACGAGAAAGGAAACAAAACAGGATTGGGGGGCCAAAGAAAGCGACCCCCCATCTCTGTGTTTGCTTTTGTATTACCGTTAACGTTTCGTTTTCAGAGAAAGAAGAAAAAGAAGTTCGTGACGTTTCATTTCGTCTCGCCTCTTTCGGTGCTTTCGCTGCTTCTTGCTGCTTCTTGCTGCTTTTGCTGCTCCGGGTGATAAGAAAGTGGGAGAGGATGAAGTCACCTCCCAACCCCCCCTCTTCTCCTTTCAACCACCCACTTGCATTCCACACGTTGTCTAGGCAAGTTTTCATTTTCTTTCTCTTCTTTTTTTGTACTCTCCTTTTTGTTTACACAGAGAGAAAACTTCTATAACTTAACAAATAAATATTTTTTATAAAAAATTGATTAAATTCGTTTTTTTTAATAAACTAATTATTGGATTGCTAGATTACAAAAAATTGTATATACTAATTTTCTCTCAGTGTTCATTTCTTCATTTCACTTTCTCTACTGATACTTACCACCCTCTTTCTCTCTCTCTCCCCCTTCAATACTTCACTTTGGCATTTAGTTTTGTGCTGTTTTGCGGCCGCCATCTGAATGCCAAGCCGCCCACGGCCTCAACCACCCTCTCGATCCGCTACCCGCCACCCGCTCATCCGGCAGCGGTGTCCTTCATCAGGATGCCAACAATATAAAGCCTATTTTCATTGTTTCCTCTCTGACACTCGAAACAGCTGACAGGCGTCGACGTCAAAGTCATGTTGCTAGTGTTGTCTTTCTCTTACTGTTCTTGTTGTTGTTGTTGCTTGGCATGGGCCGTTAATTAAATTAAGTAAAAGTAGCAAAGTATGTTCGTACATTATTTAGTAGAGGTAGCGGTGGATCCCCACCCAACACCCCACCCCCTCAAGACCCTTCTCTATTTCTTTCTCTATTTTTTTCCCCGTTTTTTTTTTTTTTTTTTGAATTTTTTCACCTTTTTCCCGTTCGTGTTGAACGACTTTATCAGCCTAGGAAATGATATGGAAAGGTGGATGGGTGGATGGGTGGACGGGTGGAGAAAGAATAAAAAAAAAAGAAAGAGAAATTCAAAGAAAGGGAACTACAAAAATTGAGAATATTCCCGTATATTTCCCAATTAAAGTCCCAGAGAGTCGAGTCGAGTATCGGGACTGGAATTTTTTTCTTGCCGCCCGCTAATTGTGGAGCAAATGTTGGCAAATATTTAAGCAGATAATATTTATAAAAATAATTTTCAGATGGCGCAAGAGTACAGGTAAAAAAAAAAAAAAAGGTAAGAAAACATCGAAAAAAACAAATTAGTTTAAAATTTCATTAAAAATAACAACTTTCGGGGCGGGAAAAAGCCATTTAAAGTCAGTCATTGACAAAAAGAAAGCTTTCTCCCTTTGAAAGGAGAAAGTAATATCATTATCCTTTTTATGCACTCCCAGGCTGGCTTCCTATTGTAATGCCCGAAAAGCCCGAAAAACCTAAAACAAAAAGCGATTTGCATCAAACGATTATTTTGGCAGCAAAAAAATAAAAAAAAAAAGTAAAACGAGAATCGATTAAAAGGCTTTTGCACGTGACACCGCCGAAGGGGACGAGTGGGGCGGGGGAGGTTTTTTATTTTCTGGGGGGTGGCCTAATGGCCCGACTTCAGAAAATGCACCACATGGCAAAATGGCCATAATTGAGCCGTATAACAAGCCCAATGACCGATTAAGCCAACATGGCCAACATGGCCAACACGGACTGACCCTGAAGTTGTTTTTTTTCTTGTTTTTTCTTGTTCTTTTTTTTTTGTTTTTTATACACTTTTATACAAGCTTATAAAAGTTTTTCAACTTTTTTTCACATTTTATGTAAAAAATCGAATTATTTGATTACAGAATGCGAGATTCTGATTAGATTCTGATTGGAAATCAAAATTCCCTTTCATTTCCCGTTACTTTAATGTTTTCTTATCTAAAAAATGTATTTATATTTTATATTGTTTCCATATTTCTAAACGTATTCCTCCTCCTGCGTAGAAGGAGTATCCTTTATGGCAATCCATTATCCATTCCATAATCATTAATCGAACACGTTGTTTCTATTGATTTTTTGGGGTCCTAGGGAGGGTTACCCTGGGGAGCAGGGGGAATATTTAATGTTTTATTTTGTTTTTTTTTTTTGAGTAGTACTTTTGTAGTACTCCCCCCCCTGATTATCTCCATGGAACTCTGCATGATTCTGCAGCTGGCATTGGAACACGTCAACGAATTTTTTCACGCTTATCAGATCGTATATAGGGGCTGTATATAGAAAACGCTTGGCACACATTCCGTATATATATACTAGAATGGGTGTACCTGTCTGTATCTACAATTTATCTGCCGGCTCGCCGTTATCTTATCTCTTAGCGATTTCGAAAGGCAACAGCGGAAAGGCAAAGGCAGAGGCAGAGGCAGGCAAAGCACCGGCTTCGGCGGATGACGAACTTCAATTCAATTTTCTTTCAATTTCTTCGCCCCTTCGAAGCCCCATCCCATACCAGAGAGAATATCCCTTAACCCCAACACGCTCCCCCGACTTCCTGCATACACAGAGAGAAAACTGTAACGGTTAACCTTTCAAGGAAATGTAATTTTCTTCTCTTCAACTTTCTCTCAGTGCCCGAAAACTGAAAATATTTTTCGCATTTCCCAGGAAGAGGAAGAAAAAGTGGGAGGTGGCTGGGATAAGGCGCCACCTGCCACGTCCTTGGAGTGGCGGTAATGATGAGCGACGGTGTCGTGTTTTCATTAAGCTTCAGAAATTTAAATATGTTATAATAATAATGTTCTCTAATAATGTGTGTGTGTGTGTGTGTGTGTGTGTGCGGGGGGGGGTGTTGTCAGGGAAATCCTCAAGAGAGAGAGAGAGTGTCCTTGTGGCATAGAGATTGTCTTAGCTTTTGATCCTAATCACGGGGCCACAAGTCGGGCGAGATTTTTGGCATACTTTCCGCAATCTCAACCCCCCCCCCCCGGCACATCCTTTTGAATCCTTCAGGATTTACGTCTTGCTGGATATGTTAATTTTCTTCTTCTTGTGAGCTCTGAATCGATTAAATGAAATATTCATTAACAATTTTCTCGACAATTAAATAGGCTCTCAAAGCTCTCCAAACCCCCCCCCCCCCTCCTGGAAGGATGAAACTCGCATCAAACAAGGACCTCCTCTAAGGACCTCCAAGAAGGAATAGTTAACCTCAATAAAGCAAACAATTGACTGCCCGACAGGCAGGCCAGGCAATAATTTGTAAACGAAAACGAACCAAAAAGGACATGCAAGGATATCACTTACCAAGTGCAGGACCGTGTTGACCACCTCCCGATTGGTCACCTGGCCGACTTCGATCAGGCCGATGAGGACGGCGAACTTGAGGTTGTCGGCGGTTGTCATTCTGACGATTTCGTCCGGCCGTTTGATCTCGCTGTACGGCGGACGCATGATGTCCGCCATTTTGTTCGAGTACCGTTCGATTTCGTTGAGGTTTATTGTGTGTGTGTGTTTTACCGTTAGTTATAGTCAAGTTTTTTTTTGTTTTTATCGCGTAAGCGTTTTGTTTTTTTTTACAGTTTTTGTTTCTCGTTTTTTGTGTTTGTTTGTTTTTTTTTTTATTTTATTGTTTTTAGTTTTTTTTTTTTCGTTTTGAGTTACAGAATTAATGGATGGAATGCACACGAAAATACACAGACACAGATATACACAGAAATATATATTAAAATTTACAATATATATATAATGGATATATAAACAATTAGATATTGCCAGGCAATTGGAGGGGAGGAGAAAAAATTATTTCAATTTCTTGTTATATTTTTTTTTTTATGATTTTTGTATGCTTTTTTTTTTTTACTTTTGTTAAATTTGAAATTTATTTGGCTGGATTTTTGTATTTTGATTTCATTTTTTAACGCATTTTTGTTGTTGTTGTTAATCGTTTGCTTTCCTTGTTTTTCCTTCCCCAGTTGTTGTTGTTGTTGTTGTTGTTGTTGTTGTTGTTGAGGGGGGAGTTGTGGATGTGGGGCAGCCTTGAATGTGGGTGTTGCCGCCTGTTTTGAGGCTCATGTTGAGCTACTTTCCTCCCCGGCGACACTTTCCATCAAACTTTTCATTATTTCCGTAAGATTTTCATAAAATACTTTGATTTATTAATTAATTGCACTCTGTTTTTTTTTTTTTTTATTTTTGTTAATTTTTTTTTAATAATTTCAATTCGAATTTCGAGGTTGAGGTTGGTTTTTTTTTTTGGCGGGTGGTGGTGGTGGTGGTTGGTGGCATTACATAAAAAACGAGAGAGAATAAAAGGTAGATGAGTAAAAAATGCATTGATCTAGCATCTAGCAGTACAGTGCGTTTCGAAATCATAAATTCACCTCTTGAAACGCATTACATTACATCGATATATAATATTTAATATATAATCCAGGCTACAAAGTTGAAATATTCGTTTGATCATCGAAAAGGGGGGGGGGGGGGTTTACGGGTCAGGGGGTGGCGGGTCGGGGTTCATACACGTGCTTGATGGAGCGAATTTTCGTTCCATTATTCATTCGCTTCTTGGCTGTGGAAAATTCTCTCCGGAATTTATGTGCATTTATAATTTTCATTTTTATTTCTTTTTTTTTTTTGAGTGAGTTTTTTTAGTGAGTTTTTGAGTGAGTTTTGAGTGAGTTTTTTTAGTGAGTTTTGAGTAAGTTTTTTTTTGGATTTAAAGATTCTCTATTGACAAGGCTAATTCCTGACCATTATAGCCACTCTTCTCCCTTCTCCCCACAGAACCCGTCACGCACCGGTAATAAGACACGAAGGGCATTAACCCCGTCGGCAAAACCCATGGAAAAACGTTAGAAAAACGTTAGAAAAACCAACCATTGAGTTAGCATTCAGTTAACACATTTTCCCTTATATACCAGCGACACATAATACTCTCGTATGCTCGTTTGTGCCACAAAATGTTGACACACCTGAAGAAGGTGTGCTGCGGCCGCCGCGAATGGAAAATATATACATTTCAGGCTTTCATTTTGACAACTGTGTTTGTTCTTTTTTTGTCAGAAAACAATTCAAAACAAACCAGAGAACTATATTTTGTAACTATAATATATATTATATAAAAAATGAACAGAAAATGATTTAAGAAAACGAAAGACTCTAAAAAACAACCGGCTTGGCAGTAAAAAATCGCATTTTTTTCAAACGTTTTCCAGCCGGTTTACGATTTTTTTGGCTTTAACTAATTACGATTCGGATTTGTTGGCCAAAAACAGGTGACTGTTGCCTCAATCTTGGCTGCCACTTGGCTAATTGCACGTCAACAGAAAACAGAATTTTGCCTTTAATATGCTTAAGCTTTTGGCCTGGCTTTGAACTGCTGCCACTTTTTGTTAAGAGAGAGAGAGAGAGAGAGAGAGAGAGCGAGCTAGCGAGGTTGTTACGAAATAAAGATGCAATCCGTGAGGTTGAGATACTTTGTTTGGTAAAGATATTAACATTCTTATTGGAATTTTAAATCCAACTAGAAAAATAAGTATCTTTTTTTTGTATCTTTCAGATCTATCGCGTAGGGAGTTTAGATTTCGGTTCTGCCTAACCAAAGAGCTCTCCGGCTGAGCCCACGTTCTGCCTTTGTTGTTGGTATTGGCGTTTTTTTTTTTTAGCCAACATTTTGGTCGAAAGAGGGGAGGGGAGAGAGACAAACCGAATTCGGTGGTTGGTTTCGAAAGGTGGCGAGCCGGGGGGCGGCGAAACCCGTTTCGGGCCTTGTTTTTGTTGCAATTGCAGCAGGCGGCCATCTAATTATGAATTGCAGGCACGCCGAGACAAGTTTTTCCTTTGTTTTCCTGCCGCTGTCGCTCTCCCGCTCTCTCCCGACTCTCTCTCCCAGCACCTTTCCACGCGTTTTGGGTGGGAAAAATCAATGAAAGTCGGCAACGCGATGAAACGGGATGGGAAATGGGGAAATGGGAAAGCCCCACCGCGAGAGAGCCAAAGAGAGCATTTCCCTCTCCCAATTCGTCGCTCTCTGTCACTTCCTTACCCCAAAAAGCGGACACACGTCGTCAGTTTGTTAACTTATTGGGTTCTACCACACCAACACCAACAAACACAACACACACATAGACAAACGGGCTTCTCTCTCTCTCGCACAACATCAACGTTGCGGCTTTTTCTGCTTCTTCCTGGCCCGTACGTACTGTTTTATCGTATTATTTTGCACCGCTTTTTGTCATTCCAACAAGCACAGAGCGACACCAAAATGCTAATTGGCCGACTAACTACTCCAAAGCAAAAATACACATTCAAAAAAGTCAAACTAAAACGAATAAAACTACTAAAGAATCGAAAAAATAAACGTAAGACTTCGTATATTTACGTTGTTTTTCTTGGTTGCTAGCTAAGTGGCCTTTCTCTGCTGGTTTATCGCATTGTCGCATTCTTATTAGAATTTTTGGTAAAACATTACACACACACACACACACACTTCTCTGCTCGGGTTAATTCTTGTTTATGTTTTACTGTTGTTCTTGTTGATACGGCTCTTGTTGTTTTCACACACACACGTAAAAAAAATGGCAAAAAAAATAACATAAAGAAGAAGAAGAAGGAGGACGCGGCGTCGGCTGCGGCTGCGGTAACGTTAACGGTGACGATGACGATGACGGTGACGGTGACGGTGGCGAAAGGAGCGACAGTTAATTCACAGAAGTTACAGAAAACAAAAACATAACTAACCGTTCACGTAACAACAAGCACAACCATTTTTCGTTCACGTTTCGTTCCGCTCGCTGGCAATTGGAATTTCTCCGCTTTTCCTTATTGGAGACACCTCAACTGTTCCTTTCTTCTTTCGCTCGCTCGTTCGTGTTTTTTCGAACGACTTTCGAAGAATATCCTAAATCCAAGCAGCGACAAGCGCTCCGTGTGCGTTCACGTCGGCGATTCGAAACGAAAAAAAAACTACTAACTTATTCACAACTGTTTATAACGCGAACCGCGGCGCGTCTTATTGGACTCTCTCCTCTCGCTGCCAATGCGCAGCGTCAGTGAGAACAAGTGGTAAAAGAACTAGAGATGGGAAGGTAGATTGGATAAACGACACGTTACCGGTAATCAGATTGTAATCGAAATAAGTAGGTATCTACCAACCATGTGTTAATACAATAATTTAATGGTTTTTACGAATTCTAGTCAATGTAGGATTATAAAATATATTATACTTTTGTTTTCCCTATCAAAATTTAGTAAGAATAAAGATAACACACTACAAGAAAATCTTTCTAATCTAAACGCATCTAAGTTGATCGGAGGTAATCAACTGGGTAATCAAGGTTTCTGCCAATGAGAATATGCAGCCGGCGTCGGGCTTCGTGAGAGCGGCCGATAGTATTTCCGAATTGGGCAACTCCAATTGGGCTTTAATTGAAGCAAATGCTTCGCGACAAACAAAAACGTATTTTTTCAATCAATTTCGATGTTTTATAATCCTGAAAAACTATTATAAGCAAAACATTACGTTTATATATACGTATATAACGTAGGAACCTTCTTTTCCTTGAGGAAAATTAAACTATTTCAGAGACAAAGCCCCAAACAAAGTTCCCGTAAATAAGATTGGCGGAAAATATAAGATTTTGTAAGCCGGAACGTGGGTCTGCCGGCAGAGGCTTGCGAGATTCCAAGAGAAAGCTCTCCTTTTTGAATTTGTCTTGAGAGAAAGGCTCTCCCAATCAGCTGTTTAAAAGGGAAATTATGAGAGCCTAAATGAGGCGCGCGTAGCAAAGTTATTTCAAATTTTAAAACTGTTCGAAATAAAACAGAAGACGAACTGAATAAGCCTTTATTTTAACAGATTCTTAAGTATTATAAATTGAAACACAATGGGATACATATTAAATATAAAAAAATGTAATAAAAATGTAAAAACAATGAATCGGAATTCTGACTCATTTTGAAATTCAAATAAATATCGAATATGTACAATAATCGAACAATTATGTATCGATATTTCTTAAAATTGGTGTGGCAACATTTTTTTCAAAAAATAAGTCCGGTAACTCTCCATTAAATATCGATTGAAAATACCGATAGGTCCATCCATCGAAAGCAAATGAATCGATGCATCGATGTTTCGCCACCTCTAGTTACGTGTTTTCGGCTTCTCTTCACTTCCTTTTCGTTTCCTTCCTCCTTCATTTTGTTGTTGTTGTTGCTGTTGCCTCTCGGCGACCATAAGTGTGTGATTAAACAATAAACAAATAGCAGCAGCAACAACAATCGGTAATAAACGCAAGTACATCTAAGCCAGGCCACCGCTACCCCGTACCCAGTACTCCCCACTCTCCCACTCCCCTCGTCTCGCGCGCGTCGTCTCTTATATCGCGGAGTACTTTTTCGCTGCATTTGCTGACTGGCTGGCCGCCCATTCGGTTCCTGGAGCATTCCGCTCCTCCACAGTAACAACAACAATAATAATCAAACGATAAGAGTCCGTGAAAAGTGCTAACTAAGAGCAAACAATATAAAAGATCGAAGAAGAACGCTACTGCTGCCCAGAACGCGATTCAGGTGGAAAAACGCGTGTGCGGAGCGCTCTCTACTCTCTTCTTTTGTGGTTAACCGTTACCAGTTGACAACAACAACAACAACAACAGGCGGAAAAAGCGAAAACAACAAACAAACAACAACAAAAACAACTGTAGCTGCAAAATGGTAAGAACCGTAAGAATTCATAAGAATTCATAATAAAATGCGTCTGTTGCGTAGACATCGTGTGTTGTGTTGTGTTGTGTTGTTATTGTTTTTGTTTCGCATGACCAAATGCAATTTCTTTGTTGCTACAATTTTTGGTTTCTTTTTTTTTTTTTGTATTTTATTTTGCTACGCACTCACACACGCATACCAGAGCGCGGGCGCCCTCACACACACACGGACAAACAAAAACAAAGCAGAACAGCAAGCCTGCAGAAGAGCAAGAAGCAGAAACTACCGTATTCATTCAATAAGTTTTTATTTCTCTTTAATTGCTTTCTGGTACTCGTCCCCCTTACTCCCCCTTACCTGCTTAGTCTTACCTGACAGTTATTCTAGAATATATTTCTTAATATTTTCATAATATCGCGTAAAGGCCGCGTTATTGGCGATTTCGCATTTTCGCGTGGCCTGGAACCATGTGTTCTCCCTCCCGCTTCCACTGCCGCTTTGGCTAGTAGCCACTCCCCCCTCTCGCTCTAACCCGCTATACACGCGCTCACCCATCGAACAAAAGTTGTATTTTCTGATTCTTTTCCTGCTTTCCGCGCTGTTTTCGATCCACACACGAGTTTGCCGGAAATATTCCGAGATCTGAGAAGCAAGAATAGGTTGCGCTAGGTTAGGGTTACGGTTTGAGGGTTAAGGCTATAAAGGGGGTGGTAGGGGTGCGGGTGAGGATCGAGACTCGAATTAATTTTTAGTTTTTTTTTTTTTTTTAAGATACTTTCTATCACTCATAATACCTATGAAACCCCTTAAAAACAGGGTATTTTTGTTGTTTATATTCAATTTTTTCTTTACTTATAGTTTTTTTTTTTATTATATAAACAAAATTATTTAATAATTGTCATTTTTTCAAAGATAAAAGTCAGCATTCGCAAGGCGAATATTATTATTTTGATAAAATTCAAAGATATTTCTTAGAAATTGCTGTTCCTAATAATAAAAAATATTATTAGCTATAATTTTCCATTTAAAAAAATCCTTTTTACCCTTAAAATCCTTAATTTTAGCAAAAAAACACGAAAAAAAACAAAAATCTTGTCACTTGTTGCTTAGCGAGTGCACGAACCCTGACCTGCCCTTAGCCGGGACACCCACCACATGTGACTTCCCTTGAGAATCCTTCCTCTTTGGGTGTCCACTGTAGTTGGGGTGGCAGAGTTGCAGCTTGGAAATGCATCCTGGGAAGCCGAGTCGCTGCAGTTGTTGCCACTCCCACCGGCTGCGCTGCTTGCGGCTCTGCTGCAGTTTGGGGATTCTGATTGGAAGGGGGCTGTAAATAGGGGGCATGGCTAGGGGGTGGCTTGGGTCCTGGCCATGTTGAGGTAAGCAGGTCCTTATTTATCGGCTCTCCGCTTTGGCCATTGCATTCGCAAAGCGACGCATGCGCCTCCTCGTCCTGGTCATCTCAAAAGTATCCACTTTCCGTCTCTTTTCCCCGGCATATACCCTTCTCTTTCTGCAAAGGACACTGGGAAATACTCCTGCAGAATATTTTGAAATCCAAACCGAAAGTTTTTCCGGTTTAAAAGGTTTTTCTTTCAGTGTAGAAATCCTTTCTTTGAGTCACATTTTTTTCCTAATTTTTTCCCACTCCTTGCAAGTCCTTTTTTGGTTTCCTTTGATCCGCCTTTATCCTTAGCGTTTGTTTTTATTCTAATATTCGCCATTTTGGGGGGGGGGTTCAACCCTTTCGGGGGAGGCAACCCTTATTTTTGCAGCCTTTTTTTTACCGTTATTCTCGTGTTTTTTTTTTTTTGTTTGTTGCTTTGTTGCGGTTTTCTAAACGTGTGCGGGAGGTTTGTTGCATGTGGCAAGGGGAGTGCGTGGGTGGTTGGGCTGGAAACACATGTTTTTGTCCAGAGATTTTCAGCATTTCCCTTGTTGCAAGGTCATTCGTTTTAATTTTATTTTGTGTGTCAACAAAAATGTTGCAAGCTAGAAATTTGTGGCAGGAGGATGTTTCTGGGGCAAGGCGAGGTTTTGAAGAGGACCTGGAAGAGGACTTCGAAGAGGATTACCGGAAGAGGATTTTAAAGAGGTTTATCCTTTGATTTAGAAGAGAAAGCTTTAAGGATTAGTTTCTAAGGAAACCCGAAAGGATAAAACCTAATTAATTAATTAAAGAAATATAAATAATACTAAAAAATACTAAAATATACTATAAATCTATTAATAATTTACATATTTTCGAGTCATTTCGAGGATCTACTATTTTCTGCCTTAAAGTCTACCTTTTGGGGCTTTGTCCTGGCACTGGCACAGGGGCTCGCAGGATGTACATGGACACATATAGCCACGGAACGAACCAACCCGGACCCGGCGACAACACCTCTCCGGTTACCCCGCCCCCTTGCCGTCGCCCACCTTCCCCGCTCTCCCCCGCTCTCAACGACCATCTCAATCACATCAGTCTGTCTTGCTCTAATTGCTGTACATGCGCCACAGATTGCCGTCTCCTTCCTCCTCCTGCTCCTCCTCCTCCCACCCACTTGCCACCTCCCAGAACCTGTCCCAGGACCCTTTTCATCTTCCAATCCCTTTGTTTGAATTAAGGGTGAGGTGGGGGTTGTACTCGTGGGGGTGGCAGGATGGCAGGATGGCAGGATGGGATCACATGCACATTTCGCATAAAGGACGAAAACTTCGTATCTCTGCATGCCAAAACATTTTCCATGTCGATGGTGGGGGTACCCGGGGGGTGGGTCGTATTCCAACCCCCTTTTGGCCCAAAGCGGGGCACAGTGGTACCAGAACTGAGGAGGTCCTTTAAGGGAAGTCCTTTACCTTTGCGCTCCTCGGGAAACCTTTTGATTAAAATGAATTAAAAACCACTGTGCTCTGGCAAGGATATTCAAAGGGGTGACAAAGGGGTTGGTCTCGCGTTTGTTTATCGGCCTGTTCCCAGTTCTGTTCCTTCGTTTTCGTCCTTCTCCACCTCCCCAATCCTCGTCCTGGTCTCACACACACGCCAGCGAGCGTATTCTAATTCCCGGAGAGATGTTGGCCAAAAACGAGCCAAACAGAAACCGAAACCCACCCCCAAGTCCAACTTACTTAACCCGTTCCCCGCCCTGTGTTCCTTGTTCCTTGGTCCTTGCTCCCTGCTCCCTGCTCCTTGCTCCCCGTTTAACCCGCTGCCCGGGTGGTGGCCGCCGAAAAACTGCAGCCTGCTGGATATATTCACAGGATATGGACATGGATGTGGATGTGGATGTGGATGTGAAATTTTCCATTTTGGGGGGTACGACAAGGACGACAAGGACGAGGACGGGGTACGAGCGACAGGGATGGGGGATGGGCCACAACTCCGGTTTTCAAAACTCCGACTACTCCCAGCTCGTAGTTGGCCTCCACACGAGCATCGAAACAGTCGCATTCAGTCCTTGCCGAGAGTCCTTGCCAGTGTAGTGACAATTATCCTGGCAATCCAGGAGTCCAGAGTCCAGGGACCAGGGACCAGGACCTTTTCGCTCCAGCGACGAAACGCATCTGACCGCTTTCTAAACCAACGAAGAAAAAAACCCCCCAGTGAGTGTCCTTACCGAGTGTCCTTTTTTTCTGCGTCTTCCCACCCACTTTTCGCCCCCGTTTTTTCGCACGCGGCTTGCGCATTTTTTTCCTCGTGCTTTTTGTGCCGTTTTTTCTAAACAGACGAAGTCTGCTATCTCTTTTTTATTTGGCCAAAAGCTAACTCTCCCTCTCGCACTCCCACCGACCCGCAAAAGTGTGCTACAAAAATAAACGGGGCTTTTTTTCGTGCTTTTCCGTGACATTTGTTTCATCTGTTTTGTTTTTGTTTCTTGTTCGTGGATTCTAAGCCTGTGTGCGTGCTTTTGTTTGTTTTTTTTTTACGGCTTTCTAATACGGTGAATCCCGTTATTCCAATCGAGAACTATCGGGGAACTATGAAAATATCGATTTTTATTGTTGGAAAAAGACACTCTAAGAAATCGGAGAATACGGTGCATCCCGTTATATCTTTTGAGAACTATCGTGGAACTATGAAAATATCGATTTTTATTGTTAAAAAATGCACTTTGAGAAATCGGATATTGAAGAGAGAATAATAAATATTAAAGAGATTCAATTTGGTTTCTTTCTTAATTAAAGTTATTTTAATAATGATTTTTTTTTTTAATATTTTTTAGACATCGAAAAAACGGAAAACCTTATTAGACGCCGATGACGACGATGACAATTTCGATGAAGACGATTCCGGCTCAGACTTTGACGATGACGAGGATCCAGATCAAATAGAAGTCCCAGGTAAGTCCTTGTTCGAGGAACAAGTAATTTCTTTGACTGTACTGAAAAGTGGGTTCATATCGAAGGGATTTCGATGTGGCAGGACGAAGTCGTTGCAAAGTGCTTTCGGTGTTGAGCTCTATTGTTTAAACAACAAGGATGGGGTCCTGATGGGGGGGAGGCACCTCTTCCAGGACTTTATGGTTTTGTTTTGTGGCCTCCCCCAAGGGTGGGAACTGGAGCTGAATCAACCTGGCGAGTTGACATTTCAATCATTTTAAAAGAGGGAATCTAGGTATTTATGAAAGGTCCCTACTCCCAGGACATCTTAAACAATGTCTGGATTAGCTTTAATCAAGCCATTAGCAAACAATTAGAGGTCCTAATGAGTCATGTCGGTATCCTTGGATGTGGGAGCAACATTAATTAAAAGACAACTTGCATTAGGCCCTGAAATATTAATGGAATTACCTCTTAACCCTTTACGCCCCCTCCGGCTGATGCACACCTGCTCGGTTGATGTCCTGCCCCGATATCGATACATATGTATAGCTTTATATATATAGATTCCCAGAGCTATGTGGAGTGGCACGCCATGTTCTCGGGGTATGTTCTCGGGCATTATAATGCGTCACGCAGGACATAGAGTTGGGATTTATATAGCTGAAAGCGGACTTCTTGCGTCATCATTCAAGGATATGGATATGGATATGGATATGTCAATCCTGAATAATTGAACTCTATTAGCTCCAAGGCAATCGAAGGTTGCGATGGGAAATAAAAAAAAAACGAAACAGAAGCGTTACGTGGGTTTCCATTAATCAATAAGGAACTAGATTCTTATTTTCTAGATTCCTGGATCATTACAGGCCTTACCACAATCCGTTTACCAACAAATCTTGTACATAGAAACGCTATATACGTGTCTAATCATGTTCTATCATGTCCTGTCTTGTTTTGTCTTGTCCATTCCTCCATTCCATATAATTATGATTATGTATCAGTCAGTCTCGCAGTCAGTCGCAGTCTCTTGGGTAATTTGCAGCAAAGCATTTACCATCTCGCTGGTACATAGAGCCTCGTACATACTTAAGCCTCCGCACATACTCGTACGCGTCTATGTACAATGCACATCTCGTATCTTTGCTCATTAATTAGATATTTACCTTTGAATAAGGGTGGTCTTGGGTCCGGGGTCTGCAATCCTGCAATCCTGCAGTCCTGCAATCCAAGCATTCGAAGCATTCGATTCCCATCGAGGGTTTGAGGTGGATGTGCCGCCGGACTGAGATTCAAAGTGTTTCCTTTACAAAGCCGGTTACCATACCCGGTACTCATTGTTCTTCCAAAATCCTTTCCAGGTGGTGGTCGGGATCTGAACACGGCTGTCACCTACGCCCAGAACATCCGCAGCGGAGTGGGCGTCACCAAGACGGGCACGCCCGCACCACCCCCCGCCAAGGCGGACCCACCCACCAAAATCGTCATCAACAACAACAACATCAAGCCGATATCCCTGCTGCGCATCAACAACAACAACAAGCCCATCATCGCCACAGCCCTCGGGACACTCGGAAATCTCGGGAATCTCGGCAACAGAAATGGTAACGGCATTAGCACAGCCACAGCCATTCGAAGGATAATATCCCCAGTGACGACGCGACCCGTTGTGGGCGGTACTACTACGGCGACCACGCCCGTTGGCGGCGTGACCGTGACAGGCGGCAAGATCACAGCGATACCGATACCGTTACCCCGGAAGATAGCGCTAGAGAATAATTTAAGCAACATGCCAAAGAAACTAAACAACGCGATGTCTGGTAAGTGTTTTTTTTTTTTTTTTTTTGTTTTTAGATTTTTCTTATATAAAGGATATTAAGGATCAAGATCAGACCAAGGTGGGTAGGATTCAAAAGGATCTTGACAGTGTGGCCATCAAAAAAAAAGGGTCCTTTTAAGGATCTTCGAAGATTTAAGTCATAAAAAATGGAAAATAAATATTAAAAGAAAATATTTGCGAAGCTGGTCACACTGTTTGAAGTACACTTGGAGAAATGAAAGCCTCAACCAGCCGTGAACCAGTCAAAGGCCATAAAAAGAAGGTCCTTAACTTTAATTAATACAAAATAGAATAAAAGCAGAGCTGGCCACACTGTTACAGAAGTACACTTGGAGAAATGAAAGCCTCAACCAGAGGATCTTGACACAGTGTGGCCATCAAAAAAGAGTCCTTAAAGAAGTTCCATTAACTTTAAGTAATAAAAAAATAGAATAGAAATATTAAAAGCAGAGCTGGCCACACTGTTACAGAAGTACACTTGGAGAAATGAAAGCATCAACCTATTATTAATACTTCCTGTGTTGTTCTCTTCCTTTATCTTTCTCTTTTTCTCTCTCAATTACACTGAAACCAACATTTTGCTTTTCCTTTTGGTTTTTATACACTCGAAAAAAAAAACCGCCTCCCCCTTTATAACCTTCCTTTTTCTTCTATTTTTTGTTGTCTGGTTTGTTTTTTGTGTTCATTTTCGAATCCCAATCCCAATCCCAATCGCAATCGCAATCCCAGCGAGGAGCAGCAGCAGTCCAGCGGCCAGCGTTGGGTCAAGCGGGTCAGGTGGTCCGGCTGGAGGTGGAGGTGCCTCTGGCGGGACTGGGAACGGTAGCGGGAGCGGGAGCGGCGTCGGATCCGCCAGCAGCTACCTGAGCAGCGGCGCCGGGAGCTACCTGAACAGCCTCAGCACCAACGAGCTGATGAACCTGGCCGCCTACGTGGCCGCCAAGGGTAACAGTGGCCCACCGCCGCCTCCTCCCTCGACGGCCACCAACTCGGTCAAAAGTGGGGCTGGTGGGGGGTTCTACGGCGTCGGTGGCATCGGTGGCGTCGGTGGAGTCGGTGGCGCCACCGCCTCAACCTCAGCCTCTGCCGCCAATTTCAATATGGCCGCGTCTTTATTGGCGCAGAGTAAGTCGACTAATGTTGGTAACAACCAAGAATAATCTTTTCTCCTAGCTTATAGCCTATAGTCTAGAAGCTATATCTGTTAAACGATCAAGAGTAAAGGTTTATCCAAGATTGGTAATCGGATATGAAGAATGAATCAAGAGAGAATCAAGAGTGCTGTGAGAGTATGATTTCTTTTCTGTTTGATTTTTTTAATTGATTTACTTTCCTTATTAGTTGCTTCAATCAAGTTCTTTCAATCAAGTTACCCGTGACCTGTGACCTGTGACCCCCCGAACCGTATCAAGTAGCAAGTAGCAAGTACCAAGTAGGCTCTGCTGGTTTTCTGTCAATTCGAAATCCCACCTGGGCTCGACCGGCCTCTAAGAACCTCAGTCTCAACCCAAAGTTCCACCGGATCACATTTAAATTCTTTCCTATTTTCTCTATTAAATAAAAAAAAAAAGTCTAAAAATTTAGGCGGACAAAAAAAAGCTAAAAAAAAACACATAAGAAACAAAATTCGAAATTGACAAAACAAAGGACTTTTCGGCAAGAGCAGTTTTTTTAGTTTAGTTTTCCTCTTTTCTAAATTTTTGAGATGAACATGAATATCCAGGAGACGAGTGAGAGAAGAACGACCAAGATGCGAGGAAGATTCGCGTGGCCACAGCAGGCACAGTCGGCACAGCCGGCAAAGCAGGTGCAGCGGGCGCAGCCATCACCGACGCCGGCGGGTAACTGGGAGGAGCTGCAGCAGGCTGTGCGGGTCAGTGTGGAAGAGGCGATGGAGGATTTCTACCGCCGACATGCTCGGGCTCTGCGCAAACTGGAGCTAATCGTCGAGACGGAATTGCTGCCGAGGCTGAAGGGTATTCCGCCGGACGGGAGGGCCAGCAAGGAGACCCGGAAGACCGTGGATCTGGTTAAGCGCCTGCTGGCTCGGGTGTCCCGCCTGCGGCCGGTGATCATGGTGAGGATGCCGGTCCAGGACAACAGCTGGTCGAAGCCGCAGAAGATCAATCCCACCCCCAGGTCAACGTCGGCCGCAGCAGCCGCCGAAGCAGCCAAAGTCCTCTTCCGGAGGCCTCAGCGGACTACGAAGACATCCAGTGATTCCAGGATGCCGGCGGGCCTGTTCCCTGGCGAACGGAGGCCGAGGAAGGCCTGGTCTCCCCTGCCGGCGGATCACTGGTTGCACACCATCGGAACCACCCCGATCAAACCGAGCGATCCGCGCTTCACCATGTGGCAGCGCGAGAATCAGTTCACCCGGAACATGCTCCTGAAGAAGTCCCTGTACTCTATGCATTTAAATCAGAATAAGCAGTTTGTGCCCAGCCTAGAGACCGCCCTTAGGAGACGGAGGGGGGTCAAGGTCGACCGACCCCTCACGCCTCCTATATTCTACGATTGAGCGGGTCATCCACCATCGATGCCATGCTGAGATGCTGAGAGTACCCTTCCTGCCGCTATGTTTTTTTTTAATGATAATGATGATCGTAATCGTAATCGTATAGATGCCCCTTTGGATACTGGGTGCGAAAGGTCCTCGAGATCCTCTAGAGCCTCGATCCTCGAGAGAGTTACCTTCATAGATGCACCTCGGGAGTGGAGCATTTCACATCCAGCGGTGTGTGGGGAGCCGAGCCGAGCAAAGTGCTCGATCACCTTTTTATGTTTTTAATTAAGATGCAAATTGTTCATCGGAAAAGTACACACAAAAAAAAAAGAAATGCCATTCTACAACGAGATTCTTCTTCTTCTTTTGACTATAAATGTAAAATTGCGAATATTGTTAGTCGGAAAAGTAGGAAAATCTGTAACAAATTCCATTCGAACCTAAACCTAACCAAGTGTTGTGGATTTATTTCATTTGATTAAACATTTTGATATAAATGTGCGAATGTTTATTTTTGTTATACCCGCTCTCTTTCCTCGTATGCATACCCGTATACATCTGTCTCTTTTTATTTCGAAACCCCTGCATCCTTTCTCTTTCTCTTACTATTGCCATCTCTTGCTCACTCACAAAACTCACAAGACACAAAGACAAAGACAAAAAGACCAACCCGAATCGCTTTTAATTACAGTGAGCTATGCAGGCGGTGCCCCGCCCATACGCCCCTACAAGGTCACCACCGCAGGCCTCCAGAAGACGAGTCCAAGTTCGGCCACCACGGCAGCCACTCCCGTAGCCGGATCAGGAGCCGGAGGAGTCAGTGGAGCGGCTGGAGGAGGTGGAGCTGCTGGTGGCGGGGTCAAGGGAAACACCTCCATGATGGAGGCCATCCAGAAGCTGATCGCCATCAACCCGGAATACCTGACCAGCGGGATACCCAACAATGTTTTCCAGCTGTTCATGCAATCGATGCAAACGCCCCGTCCCAGTCCAGCGATGCCGACGCTTCAAGGGAATCCGGGAGCTGGGATGGGCGCCTCTGTTGGCGGTGGCGTTGGGGGACACCCCTCGCAGGTCACCTATGTCCAGCAGGAGGATGACGAGGTGGACTACGAAGAGATGGGCGTAGCCGAGACCTATGCGGATTATTGGCCAGCAAAGTGTAAGTTAATCTTAATCTGAATCCTTTGAAAGTAATCTCTTAATGAGAATCCTTTGTCCCTCGTTTTAGTAAAATTGGGCAAGAAGCATCCGGATGCGGTGGTGGAGACCGCCTCCCTCAGTTCCGTGGAGCCCTGCGATGTCTACTATAAACTATCCATTCCCGCCGAGACCATCAACAGTGGCCAGCTGAGTGCCCTGCAGCTGGAATCCATTACGTACGCCTCCCAGGCCCACGACCACCTTCTCCCAGACGGCAGTCGCGCCGGCTTCCTGATCGGAGACGGTGCCGGTGTGGGCAAGGGTCGAACCATTGCCGGAATCATCTACGAGAACTATCTGAAGGGACGCAAGAAGGCGCTCTGGATATCCGTGTCCAACGATCTCAAATACGATGCCGAGCGCGATCTAAGCGACATAGGAGCCAGTCGCATCGATGTCCATGCTCTTAACAAAGTAATCAGGATTAGATTTTTGTCCAATATCAAGGATGACGCTTTATTAACGCTCTTCCTTTCGCTCGATTCTTTTCCAGTTCAAATACGCCAAGATCAGCTCAGATGTAAACAACAACTGCAAGCGCGGCGTCATCTTCAGCACGTACTCTGCCCTGATCGGAGAGTCCAACAACAAGACGGGCAAGTACCGCTCCCGCTTCCGCCAGCTCCTGCAGTGGTGTGGCGAGGACTTTGAGGGTCTGATCATCTTCGACGAGTGTCACAAAGCCAAGAACCTGTGTCCGGTGGGCTCGGGGAAACCCACAAAGACCGGTCAGACGGTGTTGGAGCTGCAGCAGAAGTTGCCCAAGGCGCGAGTGGTCTACGCCTCCGCCACGGGCGCCTCCGAGCCCAAGAACATGGCCTACATGGTGCGGTTGGGTCTCTGGGGACAGGGCACAGCATTCGGGAACTTTAATGACTTTATAACTGCTGTGGAAAGACGGTAGGTTTGGTGTCTCTTGAAGCAGGACTATAAATTATACAAATTGTTCCTTCCTTAGGGGTGTGGGCGCCATGGAGATCGTGGCCATGGACATGAAATTGCGAGGCATGTACATTGCCAGACAGCTGAGCTTCAAGGGCGTCAGCTTCAAGATCGAGGAAGTGCCGCTCTCCAAAGAGTTCCGCAAGATCTACGACCAGTCCGTGGAGCTCTGGGTGGAGGCCATGCAGAAGTTCACGGAGGCGGCGGAGCTCATCGACGCCGAGAACCGCATGAAGAAGACCATGTGGGGCCAGTTCTGGTCCTCGCATCAGCGCTTCTTCAAATACCTTTGCATTGCCGCCAAGGTCAACCACGCCGTTCTGGTGGCCCGCGAATCCATCAAGTATGGCAAGTGCGTGGTCATTGGCCTGCAGTCCACCGGCGAGGCTCGTACCCTGGACCAGCTCGAAAGGGATGATGGCGAGCTCACCGACTTTGTGTCAACAGCAAAGTAAGATCAAGGACTTCTTTTTAATCTGCTTTCTCTCTAATAAAGCAATCGCTATCCTTCTGCAGAGGCGTTTTTCAATCGTTTGTGGAGCGCCACTTTCCCGCCCCAGATCGCAATCGGATCAACCGCATCCTGGGCCTCTACGATGACACTCCCGCCATCGATTCCGGTTTCGGGCACAACAATAACAACAGCAGCTCGGGAATGGCCTCTGCGGCTGGCAAGCGGAAAGCTGGAGGAGGAGGAGCAGCAGCCGGTGGCCAGGACAATGGCAAGTCCCAGAAGAAGAAGAAACGCAGAAACTCCTGGCAGGACTTCGAAGACAGCGACGAGGAGGAGGAAAGGAAACCAAAAATCGAGGCCGAGAGTCCCAACAGCGACAGTGACGAGGCGAACAGCGATGATGCCTTCGGCAGCGACCAAGAGGACGAAGACGAGGATGAGGATGAGGATCATGACGGGGACAGTGATCGCCGCAGTGTGGCCAGCGATGCCAGCTCCGACTTCAATCCCTTCTTCAGCGGCAGCGATAGCGACATCGATCCCTGGGTGAACGCTCGCAGCAAAAAGTCCACCAAGAAGAAAACCCAGAAGAAGACCAAGAAAAAGGTGAAGAAGGAGAAGATCAAGAAGGAGCCGGGTGCCTCGTCCACCGCCGCATCCAACGATGCCGCCGGCGCCAATGCAGCCATGTCGGCCGCCGTGGTGGCTGCCCTGAATGCCGCCAAGACCCGCAAGTCCCAGCTCTCCACGCAGGACAAGATCCAGGATCTGCTGCAGAAGAAACAGGAGCTCAAGGGCACGATGACGCCGGTGGGCGTGAATGGGGTCAAGCTGAACTATGGCCCGCCTCCGAAGGATGCCATCGAACGCGCCTGCACCATGAAGGAGGAGCTGCTGCGCAAGA
Source organism: Drosophila vallismaia (assembly GCA_035047325.1). Classification (NCBI taxonomy): domain Eukaryota; kingdom Metazoa; phylum Arthropoda; class Insecta; order Diptera; family Drosophilidae; genus Drosophila; species Drosophila vallismaia. Next base: position 2,538,960 of record JAWNPU010000025.1, on the reverse strand, counting down.
TCGAGCGTCTCGGATCCCGTCTGCCGCCCAATACGCTGGATCAGCTCATAGATGAGCTGGGCGGACCCGACAATGTGGCCGAGATGACAGGCCGTCGCGGACGGGTGGTCCAAAACGACGACGGTTCCATACAGTATGAATCCCGTACCGAGTCGGATGTGCCGCTGGAAACGCTGAACATCACCGAGAAGCAGCGCTTCATGGATGGTCAGAAGGACGTGGCCATCATCTCGGAGGCGGCATCCAGTGGTATCTCCTTACAGAGCGATCGGCGCGTCTTCAATCAGCGACGGCGCGTCCACATCACCTTGGAGCTGCCCTGGTCCGCGGATCGAGCCATCCAGCAGTTTGGTCGAACCCATCGTTCGAATCAGGTTAGTTTTTGACTTTAACTCTGGCTTTAGACGTTTAGGAAACGAATCTCTTTGTAGGTCAATGCCCCGGAGTACATTTTCCTGATCTCTGACTTGGCTGGCGAACGGCGCTTCGCGTCCACAGTAGCCAAGCGTCTGGAGTCCCTGGGCGCCCTCACCCACGGCGATCGCAGGGCCACGGAGACCCGCGATCTCTCACAGTTCAACATCGACAACAAATACGGTCGCCAGGCCCTCGAGACGGTAATGCGTACCATCATGGGCTACGAGTCGCCGCTAGTCCCGCCACCCACCGATTACAGCGGCGAGTTCTTCAAGGACATTGCCGGCGCCCTGGTCGGCGTGGGCATCATAGTCAACAGCGAAAGCCATCCGGGAGTGCTCAGCTTGGACAAGGACTACAACAACATATCAAAGTTTCTCAATCGCATTCTCGGCTGTCCGGTTGACCTGCAGAATCGTCTCTTCAAGTACTTCACGGACACCATGACGGCCATCATTCTGCAGGCCAAGCGAGGAGGTCGCTTTGATCTGGGCATTGTGGGTGAGTAATCGAGGAGCAGGAGGAATCATAAACGGTTCTTTGATTACTAATTTATCTTCCCTTAATCCCTAGATCTTGGTGCCGCTGGTGAGAATGTAACACGGGTAAGGCTTATACGATTCCTGCGCAAACATGCCACCGGAGTGGCGCCCACGGAGCTGCATACAGTGCGAGTGGAACGAGGCATGATCTGGCAGGAGGCTATTGACAAGTAAGTTGGGGTTTACACCTTTTGGGATGCCTAAGACTAACGAAATTTGTGCCATAGATACGCCGACCTCTTCAATGACAACGAGGGCTTCTATCTGTCCCACCAGCTGCGCAATCAGAAGCGCACCGCCGTCCTGGTGGTGATTCTCGAACAGCAGCCATCGCGCACCTCGACGAGCACCGATGCTGAGAGTGCCAGCAAAAAGAAAAAGTCCCGCAGCAAAAAGGAGATCATGTGCCAGATCTATAGGCCCAACACTGGCCTCCAGGTGCGGCACGAATCCCTGTTCGAGCTGGAGAAGAAGTACCGCAAGGTGGCCAGCGAGGAAGCCGAGCCCCACTGGACAGAGCAATACGATGCCTCCGTGAACACGTGTTCCCACGCCTACTGGAACGGCAATTGCCGGAATGTCAGCATGGGCAATGATTGTGAGGTAACTAGAGCTTTAAAAGATCCAATTAAGAGAATCTTGAATCATATTGTGATCCAATTTCAGGTTGGCTTAAGACAGCGGCTGTACCATGTCCTGGCCGGGTCGGTTCTGTCCGTTTGGGGACGCGTCGAGCACATTCTGAATACACGTTCCATCAGCAAAATGCAAGTGATACGAATGAAGACCACTGAGGGCGAGAAGATCGTGGGCACCATGATACCAAAGTCCTGCTTCGAGCCGCTGATGAACGATCTGCGAAACGATTCTGAAAAGCAGGAGGAGTTCAACTACTGAGCCACTGAGCTTCTGCCCAGCCAGGGGCAAGGAGTAGATATAGAGATGGGCTCGGTTCCCTTTTGTGTGTGATTTTGTTACGGCTTCAATTTCAAGATCCTTGAAGATCCTCAAGGTACGCATCTTCCAGCACCTGGCCCCCAGAGGCAAAGTGATGCCGGGGTGGGAGCGGGCAGGAAAAGCCTCTAAAAAGTAATATACATATATAAATAATACTATAATTACGTTTAAATATTAACTATAAATATGTATCTATGTGTTTGGATACGGATATAGCACGTATGTAAAATGACATGAAGTAAGCTGAGAATCTTGGACAGCCTGACCGCATACTTTTCTATTTTTTTTTTCTATTGACATATTTTTAAATAGACGTAAATCAACGTTAAAAACCAGACCCAGACCCACGATACCCACACAGAATGGATGGAAGCTATGAAAGGATTATATAGTTAAACGGGAAGAAATGAAAACGCTTATATGAATGGACTTTTTCTCAATGATTAAATAATAGTTTAAATTATCACTTTAAGTTTAACAAACACGCTAACACTGAAAGAACCGCCGCCACACCTTGTAAACTATTTATTTTTATCATTTTACACCATATACACATTTATACATTAATATACGAGTATATATATACACACATATATATATATATATATATATAAATACATTTTCAAATGGTTTTTTCGAACGTAACTAAATCATTATTAGATGTATTTTTTTGTATGGCTGCAGCGCAGCGCAGCTAAAGAGAACATAAACCCCAAGCTAAGGCATTTTTTTTTTCTTAAATATAAACACAAAACTGCAGTTTGTAGTTAGAAGTACGAGTATCTATCTGTAATACCTAAAATAAGTTAAGTAAAACATCTGAAACAGAAGCAGAAACAAAAAGTTTGAAAAAAAAAACGCGGCAAAAAGAATAATGTAATAAGCGTGTGAATTATTGTGTGCACACATACGTACAATTAATAAATATAAATGTGCGGATTAAATGAAAGTTGAAGTGTTTTTTTTATGGGTTTTAAACTTTAAACTAAAGAATGAAATTTGAAATTGGCGCTTGTCGAAAATCGAAAGCTTTACAATGAATCGAATGGGAATCGATAGTCGATAACCGATAGTTGGTAATATTTTGTTTCCAGCTGATATCTGTTTTTGTTATTTCATAATATATATTTCTAAGAAACGAGAATAGACCGCAATGCAAAGCAGCCGCAGCACAAGACTCCTGAATCTGACCAGGAGGTTCCTCCAGAGCAGACCAGCCTCCCAGAAGTCAGCACCAGCGACGGAAAAACCAAATCCAGCTTCCGGTAGCGGCACCGGCACCGGCTCTTCCGGGGAGCAGACCACGCACTTTGGCTTTCAAACGGTGCGGGAGAGCGAAAAAGAGCACAAAGGTGACTTAAACTGGATAGCTGGAAGGGTCTCAGACCAATTCCTATAAAAGATTAACCATAGAAAGTCAAGAAACCAGAGATAAACCGTGTTTTTTACAGTCCACGAGGTTTTTGAACAAGTGGCCAATTCCTATGATCTGATGAACGATGCCATGTCCATGGGCATTCACCGCCTCTGGAAGGACATCTTCGTGGAGCGTCTGGGTCCCACGCACGGCATGAAGCTGCTGGACATGGCCGGCGGAACGGGAGACATCACTTTTAGGTACCTGAAGTACCTCGCCAATCAACCAAATCCCCAAAACCGAATTAGTCATGTAACCGTCTCGGACATCAACCAGCACATGTTGGATGTGGGCGAGGAGCGGGCCAGGAGACTGGGACTCACCAGCGATAGGCTGCCCAACTCCTCTGTGGCCTGGAAGTGTGCCGATGCCGAGAAACTTCCCTTCCAGGACGAGAGTTTCAACGCCTATACAATAGCCTTTGGAATACGGAATTGCACGCACGTGGATAAAGTAAGAAACATAATATATGCTTGGGAAAGACCTCTTAATAATTATTACTTTTCCAACAGGTCCTGGCGGAGGCCTATCGTGTCCTCCAGCCGGGTGGTCGCTTCATGTGCCTTGAGTTCAGCCACCTGACCAACGAGGCCATGCAGTGGCTGTACGACCAGTACTCCTTCCAGGTGATACCGCCCATGGGACAGCTGCTGGCGGGTCAGTGGCAGGCCTACCAGTACCTGGTGGAGAGCATACGGCGTTTCCCCAAGCAGGACCAGTTCAAGCTGATGATCCAGCAGGCGGGATTCGAGCACGTGTCCTACGAGAACCTCACCTTCGGCGTCGTATCCATACACTCTGGCTTTAAGCTGTGAGCCTAGACTTACAGCAATGTTACCTTTTGTTTTTACATTTATACAATATATTTTGATATGCTCCTCACGTTGAACAGCTCATAAAGCATCGAATTGTACAAGCGCTTCTGGCTGTTTATTTATTTCTTTTGACAAATATTACATGTGCCAAAAAGACAAGAAAACCTGAAAGATCCACAAGGCCTGGGAAAGACCTTGACGGCATGCCAGACCCAAATAGATGCCATCCGGCGATACGTTAACCCAAAAGCATCAAAAACCAAATCAAAAGCGGACTTTGAAGATCGATTAAGATTCCAGACACTAAACCCACTACCGACCGATTCGACAATTTCCAAAAAAGTGAAAATCAAAGTAGTTTAATTGAAAGTTCATTTGCGGTTTAGTGTGTGTGTGTGTGTGTGTGTGATATAATTCCCTAACCATATCTGTCTATATAGTATTTATATATCGGATCTGGTGCAGGTGAAATTTATGCATGTGAATGCTGAATTTTAACGAAATGGTCATTGAAATGCCATTAAAATAATTGACCGTGCTCCAAGCTAATTGGTAATTGTTTTCTGCCTGTCTGACTTGATTTTATTATAATTATGCTTTCACCTGGCGCCTATTACTTTTATTACTATTACTTTATTAAATATATATAACTTGATATAGTTTTGAAGCCCTTAAAATTGTATTTAACGCGGTGTTCCTCGGTTTATGGCGCGGTTATGTAAGCGGCCATAAAAACCAATCTGGCTTCGTTGGCCAGATTTGTATCTAAATTGCAGCCAAATCATAAACCTTCGCCCCATCTCCGGCTGGCTACTGAAAGTGAAAAGAGCCGTAGTCTTAAATACAAGAAATAGAGAAGAAATAAGCAATAATAAATAACAAAAACACGCGGAACATGATGGCCATTGAAAGCAAAAGTTTTTGTGCGTGAAGAAACGTGCGGCGCATGCGTAGACGGATTCCAAGGGATTTTCTTTACTTACAGTGGGTTTCAAGACAATAACCGATAGTTAAAGTAAATGAGAGATATTGTAAATATGTTATACTTTAAGGGAAAACAAAGTAAGCTAATGAAAATTCTATATTTTTAATCGAAACTCCAATCCAAGCTCTTGATAAGCGAAGTGCTGGAACTCATTCGAAATTCTAGATTTAAACGGAAATCAAGGTGTAAAAACAAATAAAATAAGATAAATAGAGTCTCCGGTAAATGTATATAAACTTTAATCCAAAGTTTTACTGCTTTCTATTAACATTAAATCCTTTTTCCAACAAATTAACCAAAAATTTCATAAACTAGTCGACAGTTTTAGAAGCACTGTGCCTGGTCAGAGCATAATGAGGTGTCCGCAGGCGGTGGCATGAAGGTGTCAATGGGAGGGGAATGGGGGTCCATGGGTGGGTGGATTTTGGGGCCTTTGATTACGGCAAGTGAAATGGTAGAGCAAAAGTCATAAAGTGACCAAACGCCGTTGGCCATTCCGATGAGGCGCGTAATTTTATTTTATTTACAATTATTTGATATTTCTTTTGGATGCACTGGCAGTGCCACCGTCTGCTTCACGGTAGCTGCTTGGTATGCAGACCGGATTACCACTGTACGGTGGGACACTGGGACATTCGATGATGTCCGCTTTATAAATACAACAGCGACCAAGGAAGTTCGTTTCATTTTCTTGGCAGCCATCGCAGCGTTGACATAACGCTGGAAACCAAACGGATTACACTAGAAAAAATACAAGAGACTTGAAATACAATTAAAAAAAGCAACAAAAAGCAACGGAAACAATAAATTAAACATCCAAATTAGAAGAGAAATCTTAGAAAAATGCAACTTCTTACCAGTCTTGTGGCTTTGGGCTTGATTCTAGCGTTTAGTGGAGCTGAGGCTGGGGGCTTACGTCTCCGTCACACCAGCCCACGCTCCGCCACTCCTCCTGCCCCCAGTACAACGCCCACCACCACGGAGGCGGCCGTCGAGGAGAGCCCAGTCGAAGTCACGGAACCCCAACAGGAACCGGAAGTTACCACTGGAAAGCACAAGCGTGGAATACTTCACGGTGGTCACGCCCCCTGGCCAGCAAGGACCTATGCCGCCCACTACGGTTACAGTGTCCAGTTGCCGGGAGGAAGCGCCTTCCTGGCCGCCGTTCCTGGCCACCATCGTCATCATGGACACTTTGTCAAGTACGGCCATACTCTGGTGAAGCCCATCGTGGCTTCCGGATCCGGTCTGCTTGCCACGCCCACTGGCTTAGGTGGTGCCGCAACTGCTGCCTTCTTGCCCGCCGCTGGAGCTCTTGCTCCTGCTCTTGGTCCTTCCCTAGCTCCTGCGCTAGGTCCAGCTCTGGCTCCCGCTCTAGCTCCTGCATTGGCCACCGCCATTCCCGCCGGAATCGCCACCGCCTTGTCCACCGGAGTAGCTGCCGCCACTGGAGCCGCTGTTCCCTCATATGTCCTGCGGCCTGGCAACGCCCTGGTTTCCTCCTACAGTGTCAACTATCCGCATCAAAAGCCGTTGTTCTACCAGGCTCCGGCTGCGGTGAAACCCGTTCACTTTCACGCTCCGGGACACGCCCACGCTCACGCCCATGTTCATGCAGTTCAGGTGAGTTTTTCTTTGTAGGTTTTTCCCAATATTTAACGATATTTTCCGTGTTTTTCCAGCCCACTTATGTCCAGGCATTTGCTCCTGCAGCTCCCGCCGTGCCCCTCCAGCCTGTTCAGCCTGTCCAACCTGTCCAGGCGGTCCAGCCCATCCCTGTCCAGCCCCTCCAGCCTCTCCAGCCGTTGACTCCCGTGCAACAGCTGCAGCCAGTGCAACCCGTGACCCCCATCCAACCCGTCCAACCCCTCCAGCCAGTTCAGCCCCTTCAGCCTGTCCAGCCCGTGCAGCCCGTGCAGCCTGTGCAACCTCTCCAGCCCATTGGCCCGCCCACGGTGACCTTTGGTTTACCTCAACCCACAGCTCCAACCGTTGATGTGCCAGTGGTGCCTCAGTTCCCAGGGGTGCCCACTTTTACTTTCCAGCCAGCCCAGCCTGCTCAGCCTGCTTTTCCCGCCCAACCTCCTCAGCCGGCACAGCCTGCCGTCCCAGCTGCCCCCGAAGCTCCAGAGGTTCCCCAGATCCCTACCATTCCCCAGATCCCAGCCATTCCCCAGATCCCTGCCATTCCTCAGATCCCTGCCATACCCCAGTTCCCTGGCATTCCCCAGTTCCCAGGAGTCCCTCAGTTCCCAGGCTTCCCCCAGATCCCACAATTCCCTCAGGCTCCTGCGACACCATCGGCGCCCGCTTTTCCCAATCTCCCAAGTCCGCCCACAACCACCCAGTTCTTCCCAGCTCAGCCTCAGCCCCCTCTACCCCAGCAGCCACCTACCTTTGTCCAGCCGGAGGCCCAGTTCCCTGGCGGCATAGTCCCCCTGCCAGGATCCTCGCCCGTACTTCCGGAATCCGGCACAGGGATAGCCTCACCTCAGATACCGCAGCGTCCGGAGTTGCCGGAACCAGAGCAGCCAGCTCAGGCACCAGCCAGACCCACTCAGCAGCCCTGGAAGCCAGTCTTTTACCAGCCACCCACCGAATCCTCTCCAGCCACGCCCAACAATCGCCCCTCTATCACGCTCCTGCCTCCCTACGGCAGTTCGCCAGCTGAAGGTAAGTCTTCCGCTTTTCAAGATCTTTAATAGCTTCTGCATGATTGTTTCGGAACCTCTAGGTTACCTGCCCCCGGTGGGCTCCCAACCATCTGCCCTGAGCTCCAGCAGCGCAGGAGTTGGAAGCCAGGGAGGAATCTTTGACCAACTAACCGACGCCGAGCTGGAGCACATCTTCGCCCAGGCCAACTTGGCGCAGCAGCAACAGCACCAGAGAAACAATTACCACCATTACTAACTAGAGTTCGGATCGCACTTTTAGGGACTTTCTAAATTTTTTTTTGTATTTTTTTTCTCATTATCCTGTCATGTATGTTCTACCTGTATTGTAAATTATGTTATTAAATAAGTTATTTATGAAAACGGAGGAGGTTTCTTTAAAGTGTAGGCGAGAAACGTGGCGTATGAGTAATATTCTTGACATTTATTGAAGGTTCTTTAGTTTTTGAGAATATTAATTGAATTCCCTGTCAACTCGATGATTTTCAGCGTTTAAAATATAATTAATATTTAAAACTTTGTGCCGCCTTAAACCGGAAGTGATTCGAACTTTTCCTTGAAGCTTTTCCCGCCAAGTGCTTTTCACCTTGAACTTGAGGAAAATCCAATTGAAAGCATCGAGCTTTTCCTGTTTCATTCATAAATTGCCAGGCGTTTTCGGTGAATGAGTGGGCTTGGGTGGTGCTCAAGAAGATGAGGGGGTGTGCCAAATGCCACATGCCACAGGCCACAAGCCACAGGCCGCATGCCGATTGCCGAGGCCGACGCTTACTTGCCACATGTTGCAGCCACTCGGCTCCGGTTCACTTTTTGTGTTCAGTTCTTTGTTATCGTTGGCAGTGAACGCGCGGTGCCGCGGAAAACCAGAATAAGGAAATCGGATCGAACGGCTATATCCCTATACAAAATCAGAATCAAAACACATTTATTTTGTTGTGTGTTTTATTTTTTTTGGAGTGAAGAAACCGAGAAAGAAAGCCCCCGAATGTCAATAGTGATCATGCGTATGTTTTCAATAAATAAACAATTCAATTCTTCTTAATTTTATTTAGTGTACGAGTGCAGTTATAGATCCCAGACATTCACCATCACCCCCGACTATATACTCAAATATAATTTTTTTTATCTACTTTATCCGCAATGTTTGTTTGGCAAATCGAAATCTAGAATAACAAACCCGTCCAGTCGATCTGGCCAAGATATTGGCCATCTGTGGACATCCCAGAGTGGCAGACGTGATTTTTGATTTTAAATTAAGTGTAGTTTAAGTTTCAAATATAAAATATCATCGTCTATTTCATATTAGCCAGATAAAGTTTAGTTTAATCAACGGTTTTCGTTTATCAAAGGAATCGTTGGCTTTGTTTAGTAAACAAAAGTTTTAATTACAATGTAATGCAGATTCTGTAATTCAATTCAAACAAAGAAAAAATGTTTGCTATAAAAGTTTTCAAAAACAGTAAACAAATTTTAATGAATTCGGAATCGTTTCTAAGGAAAAGTGGTTGTTTTTTCCTCAGAGAAATAATGAATATTAATCTATTATACCTTTTAAACCTTTAATAATCTTTAGCTTAACAAAAAACAAATAAATTCTACTTCCTCTAAAACCAGATTGACGTTAAATTTTCAAAACAAACTTTCTGCTTCACTGGCTTTTCCAAAAATTTCTATTTGTGGCCAAACAATTTTCAATTAAAATCTTCCTTCAATTTGCATATTAATTTTTGTTATTAAACCAAAGGGCTGTGGCTGGGGTTTATATCCTTCTCTATAGGTATAGAATATATATTGTAAATAATGGACAGCGTGTTAAATTTTTGTAATAAAATGTCATTAAGTTTAAGTGCGTAGCGCCGTTTAGATTTATGGGCTCGAATGAATTGCAAATGCCCCGGCCAAGGGGTAGCCTCGTGTAGGTGGAAAAGGACGAGGCTTTTCTATTGTTTTTTTCTATTTTTTTTTTTTGGGTGTAGAAAGGTCCTGCGTCCTTGCGGTTTTCGCGGCTAAACCGCAAAAGTGTTATGGGGCTGGCCTGACAACGGTTGGTGCTCCGAAAAAGTTGTGTTATTAGTTGTAACTGCTTTGACGGCTTAGACAAATCCTGCGTAAAGTCTAGATAGTGTCATGGCGACCGTGACTTATGAGCCGAACAGGGTGGACCACACCCCCAAACTCCAGGTTTTAATTCGAAAAATAATAACCGAAGTGGAGCTGCTGGGATTGTTGAATGTTTATTTATGAGAAAAGGATTTTTCTCCATGGAATTCTCCCAAAATGTTTCCGCTTAATCGGAAAACATAGGCTAGGGAATTATAGTGGAAAACACATAGATTAAAATAAGAACTGTCCTTTCACGTCATTAATTGAAAGATTTAACAAACAGCTTAGCAGTAATTACAATTATTTGGGAGTACTTTATTTTCTGTTGGTAAATACCTAATCCTAGATAAAAAGCTTAAGCTTGAATTTTTTGGCAAAGCGGAAAGCGGAAAAAACAACTTGTAACTCAGTCGGGGGAAACCCTCAACCCTCAAGCCCGAACTCCCCCAATTTTTATTCCACAATTTTCCGTAAGAGGAAACCAGGGGGCAACGATTTTCCACTTATGAACTTGTCGCTTTCGGCCAGTTCAACCCGAAAATATGCGGAAAATGTACTCCAACTTTTGGATGGGAGTTGACTGGAAAAAAAGGATAAAATAATACCCATTGCCGGCAACTCCACTATCTCCGGGTTTTAGGTAATTTGAATACGAGGAGCAATCGTTATTTATGGACTGGGGCAGTCTCCGTTTTCACTCGCCCTTCATGTGGGTGGGCCAATACGGCAAATCTATTAAGATCTAGTCTAGCACTTGAAAAAATGTTCAAGAATTTAAAATTTATGTTGTTCTGGAAGAGTTCGTAAGTCTTAAAGGGGTTTCCATTTGGTTTAGGATGCAAATGGAAAGTTATTGTGTCATACCCGGTTCTTCTAGAGCTTCCTGAGGAGTAGCAGGTATTATATAGTTCATAAAGTGTAGACTAAAGACAACCTAGCTAGTTCTGTTTACTCTTTTCTAGCTTTAGATTAATAATACCCAGTACTTTTATGATTTTATATTCTAATTCTTTTGAGAATTTGACTATTAAAGAATAAATTATTAAAGTAATACCCTTTTTTTCGAGTGCTTTCCTTAGCATCCGTATCCATATCATTATCCAAAGTACGGGATGCTAATCGATGCCAAAGAATCGCTTCACTTTTCGTATCAAATTTCTTGCCTTGGGTCCAGTTCGGCTTTTAAGTTGATCAAGTAATCCATTTTTTTGCTATTTTTATTTTCATTTGATAGCATTTTAAAGTGTGGCATAATTCGATTGTCCATGACAGCCATGAGAGCCGACTGCCATAAAGGTTATGCCTCATTAGAGTTCGAGACGGAAGTGGTGTTTAGCCGTCAAGGATATGATGGCCTTGGAAAGGACATGGTGCTAGGCCTGTGAGCCCGAGGACTGAGTGATTGCCAAAGAAAAAAGGTTCCCATCACCGCAAATGGAAAAAGTAATTGGGAGTTGGGTCTTGGTTTGGGTTTTGGGAGAAGTGCGAATGATTCAATAAAAGCCCCGTGGGAGTTGCAACATCCACTAATGAAGTGGCAACACATTAAGTCTTTAAAGAAAACACATTATCCTCGATAAGATGAATATTTTCAGAGCACTTCCTCATCAAAAATGAAAGATAAAGAGCCACAACTATCAATGAAATAATTTACTGAACTTTTTGTTTGCCTTCCCGAAACTTTTGGTAACAAAAAACTTACCCAACTTTCTTCTTGGAATCGTAGATTATGTCCTTTGCTATTATCCAGTGTCCTTCGATGCCAAATAAAAAATGCAGCACATCCCCAGAGAATCTTCCGATCTAATTAATTGTATTCCCTCTTTTTGTGGAAATTACTTTAATCTAAGCTAAAAAGGCAAGAACCCAAATCAGTATGGGATTTTCGGGCCAAAAACAAATAGGAATATGAGATAAACCGTCGGTATTTACATATAGCGACATGGGTGTGTGTGTGTGAGTTGTTGGTGATGTGAACTCTGACCCTGCCAAGTGGAAAAATGAAAAATGGCCAGCGTAATTCCCTGATTGAAGCCTAAGAGAGAAAAAAGGGAAAGCAAATAAAAACCAATAAGCCCAAATGGGGGAATATTGCACTTAAAGAAATATATAGAACAAAACTAGGATTAGAATACAACCTTAATCAAATTCCCTATAAATTAACAATTGAAAATATATAAATTTACTTTTTATTATAATATTTTACTTCTTTTGTGCACACAAAGCTTATGAGATTTCTTTCCCTGCACACAAAAACTTGCCTAGAAGCCGCTTTATTCTGTCAGGACCTTTTCCTATTTGACTGTGTCTCTGTCACTTGACCCCTGACCCCGGCAACCTTGTACATTAACCATTTCGGAACGCATTTATTTTCATTTAGATTCGGTTTTGTTGCCCCAACTGTCATCGGCAGTTCAAACAATGGACAAAACTATTGACACAAAAACCCCAAAAAAAGCACTGATGCAAATGATTAATTTCCATAGAGTAATTAAATGTGGTTTCTCATTGTTGGGACCTGATTTGGTTTCAAATGGGTTAACAATTAACCCATTGCCATGTGCTGCCGGCAGACCACTCGAGTGTTCGAGCCATTTGCCTTTTGATTTCTGCTTTGAAAATTGCTTAAAATGCCCAACTTAAAAATAAAACTCCGTCAGAGATTTGCACGAAATTGAGAATAAACTCGTATACCAATATATATATAGACTTCTAGATCTAGAATATATATATTTCAACTTGTGTGTGTTTATCATTGGCTTCTGTTTTTATAAATCTCAACATTTTTTTCGCCCGCCCAGTCAGGTTCTTGTTTACAACTTTGTTGGCCAAGAAAAAGAAAACTTTTTCCCTGCTTTTCGATTTGAGTATAAAAATTCCATTCCAAACTGAAAATTGAAAGCTGAAAACTGAAAACTGAATATTGAATATTGAATACTGTGAAACGCCAGTTTGAATCTAAACACTCTTCAGTGAATAAAACTTTTGGAATTTCTCAGCTGTTTTTAGTTCATGTCGTAATGGACATAACAGATCCATTCCCATTTCAAATCCAATCCGATTTAATATGCTGCCCAAGCACAAACTAGTGTTTGTTTGCCAAATAAATCAAATATGCCGACAGCAAACAAATTTTTATCACCAAATAAAATGTTTCAACTTGGAAACAAGCGTTTTCTGAACCGGGGTTTTGGTGGGAAAAATCAGGGCAAACAGACTCTGAATTACATCACAAATATTATCCAAACTCCTCAAGCTCCTTGGTCCTAATTAATTAAATGTTTAGAATCAACAGATAGATAGTCTACAGGACAGTAAACCCACCCAAATGACGGATAGAAGACAACGAACTGCTGATGATTTGTTTACATTTCCATTGAGCACCATTGACTTCTATTTCGGTGAATTCCAATTCGGTTTTCGATTGTTTTAATTGCTGCCCCTCCCAGGAACTTCGAACTTTCACCTCTGGAGGCTATTTTCGGGACCCAGACAGGTCAGCGAGGAGGGGAGGGTGGCTTGGTGGCAAGTTTTTGGTAAGAAAGGGCAAAAGGCAAGGGTCAGGAGTGGCTAAACAAATCCCAGGACTAGATAATATACCTGAGAGTACTCAGAAAAGTATTGAAAGCTGAAATCATTTTAATTCTCCTTTATTTGTTGAGGATTTCTTTCAGTGTAAACTGATTTTATGGCTTGTTAGAAGTCGTTAAATTCCTTCTTTGTTTTCAATTTCTTCGCGGTGCATGGTCCGAGGAGTATTTAAGGAATTCATAAATATATTTTTGTAAACTCAAAGAGAATTTGAAAGAAAAAAACATTCTAAATTGTTTAAAATTGTTGAATACAATTGTTTGGATTATATTTTTGTTTACGATCTTTTTTTTGCCAAGTGCAAATTGAGGGGAAAATGCATTTGAGAGGCTCAAATGGGAATTTATTGGCTAGAAAGTTGTAAAAGTTGCACTTCCACCTCAATTGATTTTTCTCTATGGGTGTCTTGGGTGTTGGGCGAAGGTGTCCTCGTGTCGTGGTGTCCTGGATTGTGGCATCATCAATCATTTCCAGTAGTCGGCTGCCCAAGTCCAAACATTTCAATTTGCGGCAAAATGTGTTGACAAAACGTTGATACGCCGACGGCAAGGGTTTGAATTGAATTGGATTTGGGAGGACTCGGTGGACTTGGAGAACTTCGAGGAGGGCGTCCTGCTTCGCCATGCACATTAGCAACACGTGTCAAATGCTCAATGTCCTTGTCCTTGTCCTTGTTTTGCTCCTTATCCCGTATCCCGTATCCTTTCGCGCCTCAGATGCCTCGCTTAATTACACTTTTATGGAGTCATCTCTTCCATTTCCTCATTTCCCATTCCCATTCCCATTGTTGTCCTTGTAGCAATCCTTATCCTGAGTCCTGCGAGCCTCCCTCCCATTCGCAATTGCAATCCGTTGTCCTCTCCTCTGTCTGAGTTATGACCTGCAATGCAATCGCAGGATCCTTGCTGATATCCTTTTTTGTTTCGCGATTCCCGACAAAGGCACAAAGCCATATGTTTGGGAATTTTCCACTTATTTATTTCATGATTTTTAACGCTCTGAATGAGTGTGATTATCTGTAAATTATAAATCCTATTGTCATTATAATGCTAACAAGATTTATTCCAAAGTTAATCCTGGGGGAAAAAGTCAATAATCCTCAACCCACCCGCACATTCATTTTAATTTGATTTGCATTTGTTTACCTTTCGCGTTTTTTCCATTATAATTACACGGCAATTTCGATTATTTTTTCAACCAATTGCTATCGCAATGTCCATTTGAGAGTCAGCCAGTCATGCTGATGATGTTGATGCCTTATCGATGTCGCCAGGACTTCAAGGATTCGGCAGAACGAGCAGATAGACGCCCCATCCATTTGAGAAGAGGCGTTGGAGGGATTTCACGGGCCATTTTCATCGCCATTGGGCCACAAATGTACTGTGCGTAATTTTTATTGCAATAAATACATTATACAATACATATTTGCAATATTCACAATTTTTGCAACTCTCCAGATATTTGCCGACCCGCCACTCGCCGCCAATCGATTTCAATTCCGCGTGGGGGCGTCGGCTATTGCGACGCATTAAATGCAATCGTTAAAAATGATAAATGCACTGACAACATCATCTTTTCTTGCCCAAAACCGCCAAAAACCAGTCACAAATGTATTCTAATTCCTACATGTGGGTATTTTCAGCAAGTTCATCAAGATAAATATGAATGAATAGGCCAAAAAGCTGCCCCTCTTCCTGCTCTCAGCTAATCGGTTTCTAATTAACCCATTTAATTGGTTAAACAAATATTTCGGCCCCATTTGCTAAAGAAATTTATGGAGCAGATGTTCGTTTGAGTTCTATATTCTTCTGCTTACGTTTGTGGATTCCCTTTGGGTAAAAAGTTTTGTTTGAAAAAAAGAATTGCCTTGGCTTTCTTAAATTAAATGTTTGAATTGCAATTACTTCCTGGATAGTAAGCGATTAGCTATTTATAATTTAAATGATATTTATAATTAAAAATCTTCTGAAAAATAGTTTGAAAATCCGTTAAAAGTCCTCGATAATCGATAATCGATAATCGATTTTTCAGATCGTTTTCCCATCCCTATTCTGGTCGTCCTCCTGCTCGCACTCGCAGGACCTGCCAATGGATCAACAGAGAGCACCCGAACCGGAATTGGAACGGAATCGAATATTTTAATCGATAAGAATCGTGCGGAAGGGGAATCCCCGAACCGCAAAATGATCTCATTTATACAGGAATCGATTATTCTGGCGCCCGATGCCAACGACAAGTGCCTTGAAGGATACTTTCATTGCAACAGCACGGCCCAGTGTGTGCCACAGAGGGCCAATTGCGATGGCTCTGTCCAGTGCGACGATGCCTCCGACGAGAAGAACTGCGACAACAAGGCGGACAACACCTACTGGGATCACCTCTTCCGGAAACAGTCCTTCGGCATCCACGACAATATCTCCATCGGCGATTGTCGTAAGTTATATATATTCGATTGGTGTTAAGGATTCGATATATTTGTAGCTTTTCAAAAAGAGAAAGTACGACTATGGGAAAGAGTTTTCTACTAAAATGTTTTCGTTTTCAGTTTGGCGGAATGAGAATTTTAGCTGTCCTTGTCGAGGCGATCAGATTCTGTGTCGATTTCAGCAACTGAAGGTCCTGCCAGAACGATTACCGCAGCTTAAGGTGGCAACTCTGTAAGTTTAAGCTGTCTTCCCGGTTTCCTTGTTTTTGAATATTTTCGAAACTCTTTTCGAATCATTTTTATAGCGATCTAACAGGCAATAACTTCGAAACGATTGATGTAAATTTCTTTAATGGACTGCCGGACTTAAAGAGCTTGTAAGTTGACTATCGCATGCTTTTATTATCCTTAAGTCAGCATCCTTTCGGTGCTTAATTAAAATTGAAATACAACCAGCTGTAGGAGATGTTCAAATTTTTAACGGAACCGCCGGCAAACCATCCTGGGGCATCAGGACATCAGGACATCAGGCATCAGACAACGGCAGACCGCATTGAATATTAGCGCCATGCTGTGTCCTTAATGGTGCCTTTAAGTAGTCGTTGTAGCGACGAGTAGCACACGCTACATACAAATTACGTACAAACTAGAGTGAACCGGAAGGATAAGCCCACACCCCCATATCCTTTGTGCCCTCGACTTCTCTTTCTAGACAAACATATGCAGAGAAAGCCAGCGAAAGCAGGCTGCGTGTTGCAGTTTATGTGTCACTCTGCCAAAGGACATTCCAGGCGAACTTAAACCAGACAATCGTGCTACATGTGCAATGGACGCTGCTCGAAGGACATCCCGTATCCTGGCTCCTTGTTTTCGTTTCCGGTGCCATGTTCCATGTTTTGTGTGTTTTTTCAAGCTTAAGCACGAACGCAGTATAAATTTAACCAATGAGAGGGGTGACATCTTCTAATGTACACAAAAAAATTGATGATAGAGATATGGAAATATTTTCCTCCACTATAGTGTTCCTCCACCAATCTTGGCTGGAATTTAACGCCAAAACGTTGCCTCAAATGTCCTGGCAGATAACTGACAGAGAAACCCAAAGCCCAAAAGGCCTGCTTGGCCATTTATTTTCGCCATGTCCTTAGGATATTTTCAACAAGTCATTCGACTGCCCACATTTATTTTCCCACGATTTCGCGGCTAGATTTGGTGTTAAACGATATTTTTCATCTGCCTCGGGATATGTTTTGTCACGGATATAAATATCCTATTTTTTTTTTGAGCTGAGGGGAGGATGACAAAGTAAATACCTACCTCCGCTGTGCACACATGGGCTCTTCTGGTTTTATAGCTTTCCCAGAAATAAACAAGAAAACAATTGTGTTTAAAATTAGGTTGACATTTTTCACGTTTAGCTATAAAAAAAAACAAAACACAAATGCCCATTGCTGATAAAAAAAACGCAACGATTTATTGGGCCATTAGGTTTATTGAAGTGGAATGTAAAATGTATAATAATTGGAGTACCTTTTACGGAAATTACTTAAAAGGAATGTCTATGTCTAGTCTGAATATTGAATAAAATTTGAAATTAATTTTAAGCTTAAATGAAATCCAGAAACATAAACAACTCCCTACAACTTTCTAATGAAGTTGAAATGCAAGTCTAACTTGTTAGTCCTCGTGTTTGCTCAAAAACAAATGAGCTTCAAGTTTCGCCGAAAAGCCAAAACAAAACAATGGGGCAACGGCGAAAACAAAGCGCATCATTATCCTTAAGGATATATCATGGCCCCGAAACGGGGGCGTGGCAAAAGTTGTGGCAGCCATTGTGCGAAGTTTACAATTGAATCTCATATTTATTTCGTTTTATTCACACTTGCCTGGCCCGAGTCTGATTTTTTGTTTGTTTATTTCCTTTTCAGGGTCCTGAAGTTTTGCTCAATCCGTGAGATTGCCTCTCATGCCTTCGATGTCCTGGCGGACAATCCATTAAGGACACTGTAAGTAGGCTTGGAGACCGTAAACTACAAAAGCCCGAGTCTCCTACCTTTTTATAAAATTATAAACTAATCTGTATAGAATCTATAGGAGACAAAGTTTTCCTTCCCAACTATTATCCTTATTTTTTATTTCACTTTAACTTTCACCAACTCCTCACCCGACAATAACTCATAATTAAGTCTCATTATTTATGTGCACTTAACTGGCATATTTTGTTGCTTTTTTCCCGCAACTTTGCTGTTGACTTCGATTGGCCATGGACTGCAGTTGAGACTTTAATAAATTCTCGAAATTTTCTCCTTTTTTTAATGCCATTTCAGTTATATGGACGATAATAAATTGCCGCATCTGCCGGAACACTTCTTTCCCGAGGGTAATCAATTGAGGATTCTGTAAGTACCGGCATCGCTTTCACTCGATATTCATTAACGCGAGTTATGCGACTTCCGTCCGCCATTAACGCCATGTTCTTTATGCTCTACGCGCCACTTCCGGTTGCAAAAGTTCGTTTTTTTCCAGTATGATTCTAACAATTGTAAAAAGTAAGGGGAAAACTCTAAATGATTTCCTAAAATATTGATCTTTAGCAGTATTTCCCTTTAAATTTTCAGTTATTTATAAAGTTATTTAATTATGGGAAGCACAGTAACTTGAATTAGAGTCTAATTTATAAACAATTGCCTAGTTATGGCGAAATTATGGTGAATTTATACAATTGTGCACTCGAATACTAATTAAACATAAATCATTTAAGACAAAGCTGGCCAGAATGCACTATAAATTTCGGTCACAACTGTACCCACATTGCAATTTGTAGTTTTTTTGGGTCCCTCAGATATGTTGCGATAAAAACGGACTCTGCCATTCCATTATTTTTCGACCCGAGGTGCTAAATGACAAAAATCCAGTAATTGCCAATAAACGTAGTCGCTCGATTATTTGGCCAAAAAGCCTTACACTCGCACATTCAATGCTGATGCTAATCATCGATGTTGGGCCTTTTTTTGGCCCATTGGTCATAAAGTTGGGCCATTGTTGGGGCACGAGATTAAAGCCAACTGACAAAGTGCCACACGACATTCCATTCGTGCCTCCTCTCATTTTTTTCCCCTTTTTGTCTCTTTGCCTGCGAGCATAAAAATATTAGCACAGACTGTAAAAAGTTTTCAGCTTGTTTTGTGCATTGACTCGTACCGGTGTGACCACGCCCACATTCCGCCCCCGAAGGTTAAAGGAGAAACAACAACAACAAAGCCAGCTGGCAAAAAAGGCTAAAAGCAGTAAAGGCTAAAAAGCACAAAGCAAATCCAGCTTGAAATGGGTATGACCTCGATTTAAAAGAACCTGTATCGAATAATATAATTAAATTGGGAAAAAGTTATTAAAAATCAAGAGAAGATTGACTGAAAAATATATTTGGTCAATGTTTGTGAAGTTTGACAAGGAATTTGGAGGCAAAAAGACGAAACTTAATTAGCTTTCCGGTTTGATATTTGAAAATCCCCTACCAATCAGTAACCACCAATTTGATTCCAGCCAGATTTATGTTGACTTTTGGTGGGAGTTGGTTTATTAGCCATCTATCTTGGCCATCTATCTATCATACCCGGATTGCCGGGGAATGCCCTGGAAAATAGACAAAACTGCCGACTGCCGACACACAAAAACACATAAACAACTCAGTTACACTTTTGCGGCGGAAAATGTGCTGGCAGAGTCGTACTCCGGCCGTGTCTCCGGCCACGTCTCCGTCTCCGTCTCCGTCTCCGGGTCTCTATCCGGCGGAATGGAAACTGAAAATCCGGAGGCACAGCTGCACTTGGCATTGCATTGGAAACTTTGCCATGCCAGTTGACAAAAGTGCAAAAATGCAGGAAAAATGGCTAGGAAAATGGCCAGGGAATTGGTTAAAGGAATCTCTCTCGGGGTCTCTAGGAGATGTGGGTGCAGTGCTTAATGGCTAATTAAAATCAAGATATATGCTCCGGCTTTTGGCCAGGTTTGTCGGCCAACTTGGCGGCATTAAAATGAGATTTTTTATCTGTTTTGCAGACTTTTGGCACGAAACCGACTGCAAACATTAAATCGCAGTGATTTTGCCAATTTACCGCATTTGGAGGAGTTGTAAGTTTTGGAATTCATTTTAAAATAAATAACATATAATAATATAACAAATATGATATTTAAATACGTATTTAAGAGATTTGCGAGGCAACCTTATTCGTAACTTTGAGGCCGAGGTTTTTGCTCATTTAACCAAACTGGAAATACTGTAAGTTTTTTGTTTTGAAGAACTCTTTCGTTTTATTTTCTATTTTTTATTTATTTTTTCCTATATACTCTCTTTCTCTTTTCTATTTTCAAAGCTATCTTAATGAAAATCTTATCAAAAGATTGGATTCGGTAATGTTTCCTCGAACTCTTCTGAATTTACGCACTTTGTCTTTGGCCCAAAATCAGATTGCGGATATTTATAAGGACGCTTTTCCTTTTCCACGTTTAAAATATTTGTAAGTATATCTAAAATATATTTTATCCTTAATTATCAATCGATTTTAATCGTTTCAATGTATAAACTCTTAAGGTTTTTAGCTGGCAATCGTCTGACATACATAAGAGAAGAAACTTTCTGTAATCTGAGCAACCTACAAGGATTGTAAGTAAAAAGCTTTAAAGTCTTTAATTTAAAGATATATTGAATAGGAATTGGAAACCTGATATACCCCTTGGCAGCCATAAGTCCAGGGTATCGACATAACAAATAAGTGTCACTTTCCCCTGACCTCTGACGGATTTTCCTTGGCTTTCCCATCGTCCATAAAATAATACGCCTGGCCAAAGGACTTCGACAGGACCTCTGATCCGAAAACGAAGCAGTAGAATGATTTGACGGAGAAGGGGGTGACTGAGGGGGTTGTGGCAAAAACTGTCATTTGGATTTATTGCCGTTCAAGTTTTCGCCACTGCCGAGGAATTTAATTTATCAATAATGTGGAGCCTCGTCGAGAGCCTCCTTTGGAATGAGGATTTGAAGCCGAAGGCTGACAGTTTTTCATTTAACTAAACTTTCAGCCAAATTCCAAAATAGTGGTGTAATGCATATTGAGGAGGCCTCCCATGATTTGCATTCTGAATAACAAAAAAAAACACAGAACAGGGTCTAAATCGAAAAAAGCCGTCTAAACGGATACGTGCCTTGGCATCGGTGAGCCAACTTTAATGATGAAACTTTGAGATGGAAATGCCGGGAAAACCTAAGCTCTGGTTGGCAAATCGCAAATGCAAATAAGCAATAGGGGTTGAGAAATGTAAAATACAATATATAAACAAAAAAACAAAGCAAACCACAGCATAGCTTGGCTTTTATGCTTCGAACCATAAAATCGCAGCCCTAACAATTCTGGCTATTTTTTTCCATCAGACACTTGAACGAGAACCGCCTCGAAGGATTCGACCTGGAGTCCTTCGCCTGCCTGAGCAACCTGAGTTCCCTGCTGTTAAACGGCAATCGTTTCCAGACACTCGATCCGCGGGTCCTGCAGAATCTGAGCAGCCTGAATTACATGTGAGTGTTTCCGACCCTAAATCCATCGTAATGGTTATGACCGATGCGCCCTCCAACAGCATCCTTTTGGCACATCCTTTAAGTACACGGTGAAAAACATTACTTTTGTTTAAATTATAAGGTTCCCACTGAATACGCTGAATAAATAAGCAATGTTTTGTGCCAAAAACTTCTCAAGTCCGCCTTTGTTTGGCCTTTCCTAATCCTATGGGTTCTCTTCTTGTTTCCAGATACTTCTCGTGGTTCCATCTGTGCAGCGCCGCCAGCCAGGTGAGGGTCTGTCATCCGCATGGCGACGGAATCAGCAGCCAGCTCCACCTCCTGGACAACCAAATCCTGCGAGGCAGGTAAGTCCTGCTAAGGCTTTGGTCCTTGGGCCGGGGCCAGCTTTAATCAAGCTAAGAGCCCTTGCGGTCGGGTGAGAAACTTGCATTCATTAGACAGCAATTAAATCATTGTCATTATGGCACTCGAACTCGAAGTTCTGCAACTGCAAGGTTAACCAAGCATACTTGCAATTAGTAAAGGCGTTTGTGCATTGTCCTGCCTACAAAGAGAATTAGAGGAGGAGGAGGACGTTAATTGGTAAGGACAAACGAAGAGATTATCAAAGAGTTCTGAACCCATGTCCCAATAATGATTCCATCACTTAAAGACTCCCAGATCAATGGATTTATTCTAAAGGACAAGGCAAGTTCCTCGTCTATTTGGTCTCAATAATTTCAAAAAAGCAATTTGCCATCCTCGTTGATTCTATTTAAAGTTGAATTTCGCCGGCCACTGGTTAAGCTTGGACTGGTTAAGCTGGAGAGTACTGCCGGCTCTCAGTTGTACATCGCCTGGCGCAAACGTTCGCGGAGCACCACCAGGCGGACCTGGAGCTGGTCCTGCTCTGGGCCGCCCTCGGTCGACGACTCGTTCTCCAGCTGTTCCGGCTGCTCCTCGCCCTGCGGCGGCATTGATCTGCCCGGTACCAGGCCGAGCCCGAAGCCCAGGCCCATGGTGCGGACCCCATCCTCCGGGATGCTGGCTGCACCGCCTCCACGGCGCCGGCTGATCACCGGTCCTATGCCCAGTTCGCTCAACATGCCGCCAATATTTCAGATATCTGCCAAAATGTCCACTGACCGTTCCTTGTTTTGTGTTACAATTTGAAAATTTTATGTATTTTTGTGCTTTTTGGACGGGAGGGGGGTCTGATCACGAAACGAACAAAGTTGATTGTGCCGGTTGAGATTCAGATCGAGTCTGGCCCGAAAGCCTTGGGGTTTGTCTGATTTTGGCAGTTGGTATAATGGGCTACTAAGGTTTTTGTATTTATTTATTAAAAATAATGAACGAGAGTTGGAAATTGGGAGAGGAAAATGGTCCTGTTGGAGCTTTCTAATCTCATTAGTCTGCTTCCGTCTTAGTTTTAAAGCTCTGACTAAGACCTCTAACTTGTCCCCTTATTATATTCCTAATCGAATAATTTACCTACTTTGACTGTCGTTGACTAATTTGTGTGGCATTCCTTCAAGAAGCCTAAACATTGAGCCCCTGCCCTGCCAGCTACTTGGCAAAACAAATAAGCAATTGGGAGTCTAAAGCTTTCAACTGGCAAGCTGGCAAGCTGGAAAGGACTCGGAGCTGGCAACACAACCGGCAGCCACTTGTCATCAAGTCTACTGAGTGATTATCTGGCTGCCTGCCACAACGTCGTCCTCTCCAAGGATATGTCTTCCTGTTGCAAATGAAAATTACGTTTCCCTCCTTGTTTGTTTGCTTTTGCACCAATTTTACAGACACACACTCCGGCCCGGCCTTCATCTACATACATCTTCATCTTGGCCAAGTTGTAGCAACCTTCATATGGAAACACACACTCCCTAAAGCAAACACACCAGACGAACAAACAAAAACACAAAAAATGGAGCGAAAAGACGGAGGCAAAAGGATGATGGCATCGTGCAAGGTTTTTCTTGGTGCCTCGGAGAATTTACTCTTGTGCTTAGTACATTATTTCATTATTCCAAGTTGACGTTTTCATAAAAATTAAATACTTTTCCGCCATTCTGGGTTTCCGCCTTTCCGGTTGTCCAGCTCTCCGCCAGTTTGCGTTTTTCTCTTAGCTGGTTTTTCGTTTTATTAGCCACCTGGCTTTCCCTTTCTACCCTGCCCTGGAGATTTTTGCTAAAATTTACTACAATTTCTGGCTGCAGGTGGAAGAAGTCTTCTAGAAGCTGACCTCTGCATCTTATATCTTCAAGGACTTTAAGGTATACTTTAAGTTTATTAAAGTCTATAACTTGCCACGGCTTAAATGCTTTTCGAATAGTCTATTTCCTTGACCTTCCGACCTTTAGAGAGAGTCTTCTATTTGTTTAGTCAAATTAGTGCCAAAGCATCCTGTGATTTGGCCAATTGAAGCCGCTCCAAGCCTCTCAATCATCATCAGGCCAAGAGCAATTGGCTGGGAGTGGGTGCCACTGACATAAATTATAGTCCGCTCTCAGTTTATTACTACTAAGCAGAAGGATCATTGGTGTTTTGTGTCATGCATGATTGTCAGGGAATGCAAAGTCAGCGTTTGCAGTTTTTAGTTTTGCAACCAGGTCTCGTCCTGGCACATCCTTGGTCCCAGTCACACCTCCCTGGTCAAGGGGTATTGCAATAATGAGACACCCGGACCAATGGCCAATTGTGCGAGCCACAAAAACACTAAAAATAAAGACCTCAACACTCTCCTACCAAGATTCTACCAGATTCTGCCCAATGCGTTGACTTAAATTTCCTTTAATTACCTGAATTTATGGCCAATGGCAAGAGGACAATTGTCCCAGTCAAGGTTCCCTTTTATTTCCACAAAGGTGCGAGTGTATTTATTTATTTGTGTCACTGCACTGCGAAAGATTGTTTGGATAATAAATGGAAGGGAATTAATGAAATTAATCAAAAGCAAGTGAAGGTTATCACTTTTTTAATAACAGCAATTAATCATTTTTATGACAAGCTTTAGAAAGAGACTCTTTTCAAATTAATCAACTTGTTTTAGCTGAATTGTGGGAGGATTCTTATATCCTTGTAAGACATTCCAAATGATATGTTTCTGCATTTCTTCGAGTGTAGTGTTTGGGTAATGGCCTCCATAGCCGTGGTCGGCAATCTCCTGGTCCTTCTCGGGCGCTACTTTTACAAATCGCGGAGCAACGTGGAGCACTCCCTGTACCTCCGCCACCTCGCGGCCAGCGACTTCCTCATGGGCATTTACCTGACGCTGATTGCCTGTGCGGACATTAACTTTCGCGGCGAGTATCTCAAGTACGAGGAGGCGTGGCGCCACAGCAGTGTCTGTGCCTTTGCAGGTGCGTACAGCCTAAGCCCACCCCTGACCGCTTATTATGATGTTAATGTAAATTATGTATACGCCGTGTAGGCTTCCTGAGCACCTTCAGCTGCCAGTCGTCGACGCTGCTCCTCACCCTGGTCACCTGGGATCGCCTGATGTCGGTGACGAGGCCCCTGAAGCCGCGGGACACGGAGAGGATTCGGTAAGTGGCCAGAAGGGATAAATCATTTTGAAAAGGTTTTGGGCAAACAAAGGAGTACGTGATGGTTGGTACAAGAATTTCATATCAAAGTTAAGTATTCTTTGGGGAGAAAGCATAAAACTAAGAATTGCATTTAACCAAATTGAATTCTCAGAGTTTGTGTTTACCTTGGCAGATGTCCTTGCTTTTTAGACTGTAAATATAATATCACAAAGAAACAAGAAAAATAAATAATGAATATGTAAATATTTATCTGCAGCATTGTCCTCAGATTGCTGCTCCTTTGGGGCATCAGTTTCGGCCTGGCAGCAGCTCCTCTCCTACCCAATCCATATTTCGGCAACCACTTCTATGGCAACAACGGCGTCTGCTTGTCCTTGCACATCCATGATCCTTATACGAAGGTACGAACGACTTTCCCTGCCCTGTCTCAGTTTTAATTTATTACATCTGTATCGTATTATTTCCAAAGGGCTGGGAGTACTCCGCTCTACTCTTCATCTGCATCAACACCATTTCCCTGGTCTTCATCCTGTTCTCCTACGTAAGGATGCTGCAGGCCATTCGAGACTCCGGCGGAGGCATGCGGAGCACCCACAGTGGTCGGGAGAACGTGGTGGCCACGCGGTAAGATTTACCCAACATTCCTTATTAATAAGAAACTTTAATATTTATTAAGTGTACTTCTGCGTCCCAAACGCAGCTAGTAAGAGTAAATCTCCAGAAGATTGCTAACTTTAGTATGGCCACAAGCAGTGTCTATATCTTTGCTTATTCCAAGTCCAAGTCTCAAGCGGGGCACCTCAAACTATTTTTTAGCCCTTTTCGAAGGCCATATCTTTGGCAGTTTTATTCCGATTCTTAAGCAAAGTATAGATTTGGAATCTTTATTCAATTTCCTATCGATCTGCATCAAAATCCTGACACAAAATATTTTTTCGATTTTTTTTAAATTTTTCTGATGGAACTCCTTGAAAAATCTAAAAATCGAGAAAAATCACTTTTCGTCCCTTTCGATGGCCATATCTTTGGCAATTTTCATCCGATTCTTAAGCAAAGTATAGATTTGGAATCTTTATTCAATTTCCTATCGATCTGCATCAAAATCCTGACACAAAATATTTTTTCGATTTTTTTCAAATTTTTCTGATGGAACCCCTTGAAAAATCTAAAAATCGAGAAAAATCACTTTTCGTCCCTTTCGATGGCCATATCTTTGGCAATTTTAATCCGATTCTTAAGCAAAGTATAGATTTGGAATCTTTATTCAATTTCCTATCGATCTGCATCAAAATCCTGACACAAAATATTTTTTCGATTTTTTTTCAAATTTTTCTGATGGAACCCCTTGAAAAATCTAAAAATCGAGAAAAATCACTTTTCGTCCCTTTCGATGGCCATATCTTTGGCAATTTTCATCCGATTCTTAAGCAAAGTATAGATTTGGAATCTTTATTCAATTTCCTATCGATCTGCATCAAAATCCTGACACAAAATATTTTTTCGATTTTTTTCCAATTTTTCTTATGGAACCCCTTGAAAAATGTGAAAATCGGGAAAAATCACTTTTCGTCCCTTTCGATGGCCATATCTTTGGCAATTTTCATCCGATTCTTAAGCAAAGTATAGATTTGGAATCTTTATTCAATTTCCTATCGATCTGCATCAAAATCCTGACACAAAATATTTTTTCGATTTTTTTCAAATTTTTCTGATGGAACCCCTTGAAAAATGTGAAAATCGTGAAAAATCACTTTTCGTCCCTTTCGATGGCCATATCTTTGGCAATTTTCATCCGATTCTTAAGCAAGGTATAGATTTGGAATCTTTATTCAATTTCCTATCGATCTGCATCAAAATCCTGACACAAAATATTTTTTCGATTTTTTTCCAATTTTTCTTATGGAACCCCTTGAAAAATGTGAAAATCGGGAAAAATCACTTTTCGT
Source organism: Drosophila vallismaia (assembly GCA_035047325.1). Lineage (NCBI taxonomy): Eukaryota > Metazoa > Arthropoda > Insecta > Diptera > Drosophilidae > Drosophila > Drosophila vallismaia. The sequence goes on along the minus strand of JAWNPU010000025.1, from coordinate 2,511,985 downwards.
CCCTTTCGATGGCCATATCTTTGGCAATTTTCATCCGATTCTTAAGCAAAGTATAGATTTGGAATCTTTATTCAATTTCCTATCGATCTGCATCAAAATCCTGACACAAAATATTTTTTCGATTTTTTTCAAATTTTTCTGATGGAACCCCTTGAAAAATGTGAAAATCGTGAAAAATCACTTTTCGTCCCTTTCGATGGCCATATCTTTGGCAATTTTCATCCGATTCTTAAGCAAGGTATAGATTTGGAATCTTTATTCAATTTCCTATCGATCTGCATCAAAATCCTGACACAAAATATTTGTTCGATTTTTTTCAAATTTTTCTGATGGAACGCTTTGTAAAATCGAGGATTTTCAATAAGTCCCCTTGGTATGGCTGTATCTTTGCCAATTGTAGTCCGATTTTTAAGCGGAATACCATAAACTAAACATAAATGGATTCTTTATTGATTTATTTATATACTATATATATTACTATATATTATTTATATTCAACAGATTTGCCATAATAGTGACTACGGATTGCGCCTGCTGGCTGCCCATTATTGTAGTGAAAGTGGCAGCTCTTTCAGGTAATTAAGATCATTATATGGTGGTATTATAAAATTCCTTACCACCTTTCACCCACAGGTTGCACCATCTCACCGGATCTCTATGCCTGGTTGGCGGTCCTCGTTCTGCCGGTCAATTCTGCCCTGAATCCCGTGCTGTACACCCTGACCACGGCCGCATTCAAGCAGCAACTCCGCCGCTATTGCCACACGCTGCCCAGCTGCTCCCTGGTCAACAATGAAACCCGATCCCAGACCCAGACCGCCTACGAGTCGGGCCTGAGCGTCAGTCTGGCGCACTTGGGCGGCGGAGTAGGAGGCGGCTCCGGGCGAAAGAGGCTCTCCCACCGCCAGATGAGCTACCTGTAAAGATGCCACCAAAAAACGCAGCACGAGATTGACAGACTTACAGACAGTTGGGCTGTTAGGGTGGAATTTTAATCATTCAACTATTTCGCCTTGTAAAGTAAAAGACTTTCATTTTCTCAATCGGTGAACACTTCCAAGGCAACACACAAAACATAAATCCACCCTATTTGAGCATTGTTACATGTGATCTAATAGTTAAATTTTATTGTAACCTCTAAAAATACATATTCTCAAGTTTTAGTTTAAAATGTTGCTGTACAAACAATTTTGAAAAATGTGACGGTAAATGCCTGGCATCGCCTTCGTCTAAAGCTCCCTAAAGCGCCCTTTACTTAGATCTACGCCCTCCCATGGGGTTCGGTGGCAATATCTACATCGGTCTGTATATGATAAGGCCCCTCATTAACATATGCTGTAAAACGAATGGTCTCGGTGGGCGAGAACTCTGTGCTTACGGCTAGCATCTCGACAATCTCCCACTTCAGATACTTGACCTCCTTGTGCTGATCGTGCTGTCGGGAGAGCAGAAACTCCTCGGCTCCACCAGTATTCTTTAGGGCCACAATCCCAAAGCGGTATTTACAGATGCTCTTCAGCATCGCCAAAGCAGCTATCTGAAGATCCGGGAATGGCGTATTAATCAGGTCCATGATGATTTGGATGTGGAGGCCACCGGCGAAGATCTCATACCAATTTTTAAGGATCGTACTGGAACGGAAAAGCAATAAAATGAGTAAAATAAACAGAAAATTAAAAAAGTACCTGATCTCTTGAGATTGGTGTTTCGCATCCACCGTATAAATCACAACCAAGGAGTTCAGCAAACGCTCCTTGATCTTCGCATTAAGATTCTTTGTGTAAGAAGCGTACTTCCTGAGGGTCCTCTCCATGGGCTGCTGAAAGTGATGATTCAGAAGCATTTTTCCTTGCGAAGTGGCTGCCAGGTTCGCCAGAGTGTCCATGGCCGTGAGCAGATTCCCATGGTTGTCCGAATGCAGCTGCTGAAATAGGCAGGTCAGCATGTGTGGATACCCGATTATAATCTTCTGAGGCTGCACAGCAGCAATTTTGCCAAAGAATCTCATGATGCTCGGGATGAGGAGAGCGTCCAGTGGATTTTCCTCGATTCGCCGCACCCGATTGTTGATCACCTCGAATACATTGCGCCTCTCCATGTAGGAGAGCCCATGGTTTTGCTCAGCCAGAGGCACCAAAATCTCCATCACACTGGCCTGCAGCAGGATATCATCATTGTCCAGCTCACTGAGAGCAGCATCTAGGATGAACTCCACAGACTTGAGTGTAGCGGCGCTTATCTTCGCCAAAGTAACGCCTAGCTCATAGGCGCGACAACGCACGATCTCGTTCTGTTGCAGCAACTCAACCAGCTTAGCTTGTACTATTCTATCAGTCAGGCGCCGCTGGATCACTATGGACAGAATTTCGATGACCCCAGCGCTCTCGGTAGAGTCAGAGCGCTTCAATTCGTCCATCACAAGGCAAATGAGCTCGTTGCCCTGAAGTTCCCCCAACCTGTCTCCATTCAACTGGCGGTGCACCTCGTTGAGAAGCGATCGAAGCACAAGCGAACGCACAACCGGATTCGAGTGAGTCAGTCCGAGCTGCAGCAGACCTGGCAGACGTTCGTCGGCTATGTCCACTGGCAAGTGGTTGAGGCAGTGGGTCAGAAACTGTATAGCCACACCGCTCAATCCCTCAGTGGCAGGTCCTCCATCTCCGATGCCAGGCTGGCTAACACAATTAAGGAGTTCCGCTGATTGCAGCACATGGGGGACAACGCTCAGTGGCATCTTATCGTTGATCATCGCTGTGTTCATGCTGACAAGGGCTGCCAGGCGCCGGGCAGGCAACTTCATAGCCTTTAAATTGTCTATCCACCAGCTGTCCTCCTCCATTACTTGCGTTTTCTTACCTATTCAAAAGACAAAACAAGAGCAGCAGTCCCAGTTATCGATAGACAGTCACGTTAGCTTTTCGCGGCGATAACCGTTTGTTACTTTCGCAGATTTGTTTTATAAGCCCGGAAAATTCTTGTGTTTAGTATCTAATTTTTATATTTGGAAAACCTAGTCTGTTTTTTAGCCAAAAATACAAATTCTGTAAAATCGTTGTGTAAATATACTGAAAAAGTAGAAATTTTTTTAGGTGAACTGATCAGGTCCCGATGTGTCTCTAAACTGAACTTTCTCTTTGGGGTTGAAGAAAACATGTCACAAAACAATTTCATTGCCTACTTTGAAATAGAATTTCTATTTAAATTTAAATTGGATTTTTTTTAAATTTTCGATAGATTCTATCGATATTTTCAACGGTTAACAGTCATTTATCAAAGTTATAAAACCATGATTTATGGACAGATTGGAGAATAAGCATCTATTTATTTTATTTATAAGTTTATTATTTAAATGTTTATATAAGTAAATTAACCTTTTTAACAGCAGTAATCGTAAATTCTTTGGTGCACTTACCATCACTAGAGTTTTGTGCAACCCTGATTTGACGCCATTTTAGAGACGATTTTTTTTTGCGTGTGTGACGCGTTGTTGTATCTCAAAATTTTACGCGTAGAAAACTGGTAAGCAATTACTCAAGAAGCCACTGGAGAGAGCCGGAGCAGCAACGATGTCCCAACGCTTTGCACCTGGCCAAGCGCCGGTGCAGTCGCGTTACCAGCCGCCGCCGCCGGCACCCGGCATGCGTCCCTATCCACCGCCAGGCGCCACTTTTCCGGTGAGTAATTGATTCCTGGGATTTTCCACCCTCTTCTGTGTTTTGCTGTATATATACTGATATTTTTGCATTCTTTTAGCCGCGAGGTTTTCCCCTGCACCCGAACACAACGCAACCTGTTCCTGGCACGACCACAGCTCCGGGTGTTCCAGGCGTTCCTGGCGGACCAGGCCCTTCGCTGCTGCAGCGTGCCGCCCAGCAGCCAGCCTTCCAGAGCGGTCTGCGCGGTACGGGCCAAGGAGGTGCCGGCGGCGGCACTGGTGGTGGCAACAAACGCTCCAATGAGTCCCGGAGCGGCGGAAAAGTAGAGTTCGTGGCCGCCAAAAAGAAAAAGAAGCTGGCGGACAAGATACTACCGCAAAAGGTCAGAGATCTGGTCCCCGAATCGCAGGCCTACATGGATCTGCTCACCTTCGAGCGGAAGCTCGATGCCACGATCATGCGCAAGCGCCTGGACATCCAAGAAGCTCTCAAACGGCCCATGAAGCAGAAGCGAAAGCTGCGCATCTTCATCTCGAACACATTCTACCCCAGCAAGGAGCCCTCTAACGATGGCGAAGAGGGTGCGGTGGCCTCTTGGGAGCTCAGGGTCGAGGGCAGACTGCTCGAGGATGGCAAAGGTGATCCCAACACAAAGATCAAGCGAAAGTTCTCTTCGTTCTTCAAGTCGCTGGTCATTGAACTCGACAAGGAGCTGTATGGACCGGATAACCATCTGGTGGAGTGGCATCGCACCCACACCACCCAGGAGACGGATGGATTCCAAGTGAAGCGCCCTGGCGACCGCAACGTCCGATGCACCATCCTCCTGCTGCTCGACTACCAGCCGCTGCAGTTCAAACTCGACCCGCGACTCGCCCGTCTCCTGGGCGTGCACACCCAGACCAGGCCAGTCATTATTTCCGCCCTGTGGCAGTACATCAAGACCCACAAGCTGCAGGATGCCCACGAGCGGGAGTACATCAACTGTGACAAGTATCTGGAGCAGATCTTTAGCTGCCAACGGATGAAGTTCGCCGAGATACCGCAACGCCTCAATCCGCTCCTCCATCCGCCCGATCCGATTGTTATTAATCATTTCATTGAGAGCGGTGCGGAGAACAAGCAGACCGCCTGCTACGACATCGACGTGGAGGTGGACGACACGCTCAAGAACCAGATGAACAACTTCCTGATGAGCACCGCCAGCCAGCAGGAGATCCAGGGGCTGGACACCAAGATACACGAGACGGTGGACACCATCAATCAGATGAAGACCAATCGGGAGTTCTTCTTGAGTTTCGCCAAAGATCCGCAGATGTTTATCCACCGCTGGATCATCAGCCAAACGAGGGATCTTAAGGTGAGTCTTGGAAATCTAGTCAGCGACCGAGATCCTAACTTTTTGTTATTCTTTCCTTTCCAGCTAATGACGGATGTTGTTGGTAATCCGGAAGAGGAGCGACGAGCCGAGTTCTACTACCAGCCGTGGACGCACGAGGCCGTCTCCCGCTACTTCTTCACCAAGGTCAACCAGAAGCGGGCCGAATTGGAACAGGCGCTGGGCATACGCAACGGGTAGATCGGGTCGCTCGGGTCGATCGGGAATATATGCTTCTGGTGGCATCCGTGCGCACGGCAACACTCTTTTTCCTTCGCCACTTTAGTTTAAGCTTAAAGATATATATATATATAATTTTTTTTGTCAACATGCTGAAAATCCATCCCCCCCTGTGTTGTGCAAACTTAGATCCCCCTAATCCTTACAATCCCTCACGAATATTGGACATAATATTAAGCAAATAAAAACGTCATGTAAGCAAATAGAAACCAATGTACAGAAAGCGATACAGAGGATATCGGTTAGTAATTGGATGCAAAAATTTAATTTTGATCAATAAAGTAAGAGGTCAACTATTTCCATATTTGTGTAAAAATAATTACCGCATGCGCTAGCCCATTAAAACGTGGTTTATTCTAAAATGTCTACTCTTTATTGTATAGTTTACAGTACTTAAAAAAGAATCTGTTCAGATTTTACACACTTGCGTTTAAAAATGTTCAATCGAAAGCAATTTCCAGTTGGAATCACTTTTTGGCGGCATTCCTGCCATGTCCTGTTAACCGATGTCTTTTTATGGATATTGTTTTAAGTCTTCTACACGATTCTCGGCTTTATTTTTCTACTAAACTAAAGACGGAGTTGGATTTTTGCAGTATATATCAAAATGCGAATTGACTATGCGCTTAGGCTAGACCTAAAAGCTATAGACGGAATGTGCCATCGTTGTTTCGTTTTGTTTTCCGTTTGTTTTGGATGATGAGCTAATTGCGCTTCTTGCGACTGGAGGCCGAGGTGGAGGAGGCGGACGAGGATGCCGATGCTGATGCCGAAGCCGAAACAGATGCGGAGTCCGGTGTCTCGCCGATCGCCAGACCGGTGTCCACGCGGCTCCTGTCCACTGGATAGAGCCAGCGCTGATACAAATAGATGAGAAAGACGATGTCGTCGCGGAGGCAGGCCACCCGATGCGCCGTCGGCATGGTGATTATGAAGGCGAAGAAGTCGTCGATGAAAGTATTAAATGCCTTGTACATGAAGGCCCGCCACGGCAAGGCAGCCACGGACTTGAGCTTGTAGTTGACAAACAGTTGGGGAAGCATGAACAGGAAACCGAAGGCGTAGACCCCGTTGACCAGGGAGTTCAAGGTCCACGAGTACCAGGATCTATGCGGCTGGTAGATCAGCGAGTAAACAGCTCCACCCAGGCACAAGGGATAAAGGAGGTAGCTCAAATACCGCATGCCTTGGCGATCGAACTGATCCGTTTGCTCCTCCGCTAGTTGGCCTCTCTCGCGCTCCTCCGACTGGTTGCCATCCCTGCGATCGATCTGCTCCAGCTTGCGACGCACCAGGCTGGAGAAGCTCAGATCCAGGCGCAGGATCTTCTTGCATTTCCACAGCTCAATGAGAGCGCCCAGGCCGACGGGTACCAGAACCAGATACGACGTATTCTCATCCATGAGATACAGGAAGATAACGATCTGCGAGAAGGCCCGCCACATGGTGGTGCGCGTGGACAGACCCTCGTACGACTGCTTCTTTCTCCAAAAGGCCACGTCGTTCTTAAAACTGAGAAAATCGAACAGCATCTGAAGAGAAAAACGATTAAATATACAATCCAAATGACAATCTTATCCTGGATATGCTGGTCTTACATGGATGCTGGAGACGAAGATGGTGCCACACAAGAGGTAGACATTGGTGTCCGAGAAGATTCCCTTGACCTCGTCAATGTCCTTTGTGGCAAAGCCAATGGTGCGCAGAGCTTGGGTGGCATGCTCCATGAGGAGCATCAGTCGCAGCTTTCCCACGCCCACGGGCTTGTAGTGGAAGGTGAAGGTGAACTCGGTGGTGTTTTTGGTAACCGGAACGAGGTCCTTGAGCCGCGTATTGAACGTATCAGTCTGTAAGATTGGCAGGATTTGCTGCATCCGATTGACGCGTATCAGGGGTGCCATTTCGGGTGGAACATCAGCTTGGGAGACGGCAAACAAATCCGTCAGAAGGGAAACATAGACATTAGACCGGATATGGGTGCTGGGCTTCTCGTTGGAACTGGTCTTCTGGTTGCCTTTCTTCTGCACGGACGCTTTTGGTTTCTCGGCATCCCCCAATAAATTGAATGCCTCTGCCCGAGGCACCATGTAGTCGGTGAGGCTGAGGGTGTGAATTACGGTGGGACCATCCCGCCGGAGGCTGCGCCACTCCAGGGGTTCTCCCTCCAGAGCCAGAACTACGTGGAAGTAGAGAGAGCCATTCCGACGCGTCTTCAGCGGGATGTCCAGCTCAAAGTCGTGCTCAAAATTTCGGGAATAGTCGAACCTCTTGGACTTGTACAAGTCCCGCACCTCGGAGGCAATCGGATGCCGGGTCTGGGAGGAGAAGAGCGCCAGCTGGAGACGTGGATTGTCCGCCAGAAAGGAGGTATAGCAAGGAGTGCCGCTGCACTGGAGCGTCGTGAAGAGCTGCGACATCTGGTAGATGGAGTGGGCGATGTACGCCAGGAAGGCCACGCCCAGCAGGGTCGAGATCGAGGGCAGAGCCATCTCGCCGGCTCCGGATGGTCTAGGGTTCCGCTCCGGTAAATTCCAGCCGTTGAGCTTGGGTCCTTAGTTCTGCTAGATAAGTTCAGATCAGATGTGAACTCGAGTGGAAAGTAGAGGAGTGCTTAGAGCCCAAAACAAAAGCTAGAGGCGCAAAATCCACATCTCCCTAAAATGCCGGTGGTGTCAGAAGTGTGACCAGCGTTTCATAAAAAGCTTAGCGGGCTGTGTAAAATCGATGTCTTATTTTCCGATATCGATTTCCTATGAACGCTTCCATCTCTAGTTAGTAATCGTCTGAAAGCTATCGATAAATCGTTTATCGAATATAAATTTGAATGATGATTGAAAAAGCTCATGTTCCTTTTTTGCTTTTTGAAGTTTTTGAAGTGACAAAGACATCCCCCTTAATATCAAGTAAGTTATAAATAAAACACAAATAAATGTTGTATTTGGTAGCAGTTTTTATTTAAAGATTTATATATAACAATATATAGCATATAGTATATACAACATGATTTCGTAAAATTAGGTACTAGAGTTTCATATAATTATAGCTATTAAGTACTATGTATACTCCTCATCGTCGACTCGAGCAAAATTTCCAAACCTTTGGAATAAATTAAAAGACTAAAATGTACACACTTTATGAAACGAAAAGATGACATAAAAAATTATTCAAATTTCTTAATATTTCTTTTTTTTTTGCTTGTAACTTTTTGTGACTTTGTTTTGTAAGTTTTGGAAGAGAAAGAAGTTGGAGAAGAGAATAGAATATAGATATTGAGTTTGAAGATATGGAGATATGGAGATGAATGCTATAAATATGTGTAGATTGCTTTGATTTCATACGAATGAAGACAAGAAATATAGATAACATGACAATGGGGGTATAAATAATCGGAAATGGGCAGGACGGGTGTTCGTTCTTAGGCGAGACGTTTCTTCCGACTGGGCGACAAGATTTTCAGCATTGTGACGACAGGCGCCTCGAAGGACATCGAAACTACGAAGGACAGGAAGTAGGAGGCCACCGTCAGACCGAAGAACATGACAACCTGCAAAAGGGAAATTAAATATTAATTAGCCTTGTATTTAATTATAGTTGAGATCTAACGTCTAAAAAGAAGCAAATAAACATTGTTTGATCACGACTTCTACATTGTTTGCAAACAAAAGGCGACAACTTTGTTTGCTTGTTTCTAATTTTAAGCTTAACGATCTAATTGCCTAGAAAAGTATTTCCAAACAAGCTCACCATTAGATCCCCGCCCAGGTGAAGTGGCGCGTCCGAATTGAGGGCCATGGAACGAATCACTATGGGGTGGACCAGGTAGGCGCAGTAGGTGACCCGGGAGAAGGGATAGAGGCAGGGGGCGGAGAGCAGCGAGTTGATGTAGCCGCCGTATCCGGTGGAGCAGGCAATGGTGATCCAGGCCAGCGACAGGGCCCAGGCCGAGTGGCTCAGGGAACTGTAGGCGGCGGCCGTGAACTGGGAGAGGTCGGCGCGGTACAGTCCAAAGACCAAGACGAAGAGGTTGAGCATGGCCAGGGCCCATGCGGTGGCCACCGTCAGCTTGGGCAGACGAATCTTGCAGTTGGTCCGGAACAGAATCCAGCCCACGGCCATGCCGATCAGATAGGGACCCAGACGGGTCCAAGGCTTGTCGTAGATCTTGTCGAAGAGGGCCAGAGGATCGTCGGTGTTTGGGCGGTGGTTGTTGGTGAAGGCTATCACGGCGGTGGTTATCCAGGAAAGCACCAGGAACACCAGGGTGGTAATCGCCGAGAGCTTGAAGTGGCGCACTCCCACGATCAGGATAATGGCTCCGATCATGTAGAACTGCGTGTCGTTGGCCAAGTACCAGCTCCAGAGCATGCACTGTGGAATATATAAAAAGGATCTTAAGGGGATTCCCCAGGAATTAGAAGCTGGACTTACCATTTCATCGACTGGGAAGAGGGTGTTGATGTAGAGAATGTTGCGCCACCAGTAGTCCGGGCAGGTGATGTGGTCCATGGTGGGCGGGTCGAAGATGGAGTAGGTGGCCAGGTACTTCATGGTCACCTGGACCACGCCCAGAACGAACAGGTAGGGGGCAGTGAGGCGCATAAACCGGTAGGCGACCAGGCCGAAGAAGTGAGCCGTTCCGGCCGTGAACTCGTTGGCTCCCTTGCTCAGCTTGTTCAGCTTGCCCTTGGCATTGGTCCGGAAGTAGATGTACGAGATGAGGAAGCCGCTGATGAAGAAGAAGGTGTCGACGCTGAACGGGCCGTTGGTGATGGCCTGGAAGAAGAAGTTCTGTTCGACCTCCTTGCGCATCTCCATGTTGTCGGAGTACTTGAAGACGACGATGCAGGTGTGTCCGAGGATGACCCAGGCCATGCTGAAGGCGCGCAGCCCGTGGATGCAGGGAATGGTGTCCGCTCCCACGTTCCTGTCGCAGATGGCGTTGAAGTTCGTGATGGCCGAGAAGGAGAGGAGCAGCTCCGAGTAGATGCTTAGCTTCTCCGGCTCGTGCAGATGCCCCTCCAGGTGCTCGTCCGAGTTGCTGTTGGTCCCGCTCCGTCGGTCGTGATCGTGATCATGGTCATGGTCGTGCTCCGCGTCGTGCTCGTGGTGGCCATTCCCGCTGTCGTTGTCGTTGGGCGGCAGGTTCAGGACGAGCTGGTCCAGCTGCTTCAGGGAACTGGACTGGGAGTGGTCGTGGCTGCGGCTGGACTGCTTCAGAGGATCGTCGTGGGCCGTCATCGTGTCGGAGTAATCGGAGGAGGCACAGCCTATTCCAGAGCTCGTCTCGCTGTTGTTCATCATCTCCTTGTCCTGGCGGCGCAGCGCCTCCTTCAGTTTCCTCCTCAGATAGATCTCGTAGAGAGTTCCGAAGCAGATCAGACACAGGACAATGCCGGACACAATACTGCAATTACAGGTTTGAGAAATAAAGTTTTAGTTTTGAGCATTTTTTCAGTGTATGGTTTTTGGGAATCTCTCGCCTTTAATCCGATTGCCCGATAATCACCAAAGTAAACAAATGGAGTTTCGCTTTTTATTATAATTCGATTTAAGAAGAGAGAAAAAAAATTTCACACAAGCCAACTCATCCGCTAATGGCCAAAACCAACTGGCCAAAAGGCAGAGCTTTTTGCTTTTTTGATGTTTAACCAATTGGTTAGAGCGAGCTCGTTTTTTTTTTGTCGATTTTATTTGAATTTCCGAAAGTGATTTCGAATTTTTGGACAACTTACATCAGCAGGCAGAAGGTCTTGTCCGCCCAGATGTTGAACTCCTTGTCGGTGGGCACGCGGATGTCCAGGACCTTGAGGTCCCGCGACGCTAGCTCCACATGGGCCTGCGAGCTCATTTCGCGGATGTCCGCAATGGAGCAGCTGGAGGGCAGGCACATGCCCACGTAGATGGTGCGCAGCTGTTAATTATGATAAAAAAAATGTAGTTTTTTTTAGAAGGAAATAAGAAAGAGAGTCCTTTGCTTACCACTTGGGTTGGCAGCGTCTCGTTGAGCTGGATCTTGATCACGTAGAATCCCGGAACAAAGGGCGGCGGGGCATTGTAGACGGTGCTGTAGCCCTGGGTGTGTGCTGCGGCGAAAGGCAAGCCGCTGTTGTTGGCCTCCGAGGGGGTTGCGGACGCAGACGAGGAGGAGGAGTTGACCTTTGAGGAGCCGTTGTCCTTGCTGGGCGCGGCCATGGCAGCCACTCCATCGTCGATGGCATCGCAAAGGGCCAACGAACCCATCCAGTAGTTGTTGCCGTAGAAGAAACCGGATGTGTAGTGTCCGGAAGCATCGTCCACTGTGGGAGAGAGAGAAGGGCATCCATCAGTAATCAGCTCGAAATGCAACATATGTGTGCTACATGTAGCAAGTGTGAATGGGGCATGAATGCCCGATCATTATGCAATGGCCTGTCAAGCCGTAAAATGCTGCAAAATCATCTTGAATGCCTGACAAAGGTAGTCAAGGAATACTCTGCTAATGGAACTCGGGAAATCTTTTTAAAATGTAATAAATTTATTTATTTTTTACCCAAAAAAAGCTTTGAAACAAGGCTGTCCTTTTACAATTCAGTTTCCTGAAATATTAACAAATATCTTTACCAAATTCTGGACTCAAAGCTGAAGTTTTCTTTCTTCCTTTCTAGAATTCCTTCCAAGATTGTTTTCCTTTTCTTGTAGAAGAAGTTCTTCCTAGTTTTTTCCTGATTCTTCCTGTATATCCTTCCTAATTAAAAATTAGAGTATTTTAGCTTCATCTATGCCCCGATTAAGCTTTCCTTTCTTGTTTTTTTTCGTACAACCAGTTGCAACTTTAGCTTGCAACCCGTTTTTGTCTCTTTTTTTTGTTGAATCGAAAATGGCAACAAAAGTCATGCAACAAATGTTTTATTTATTTATTTTGGAGACAAGAGGAGAAAAAAAGGGGAACAAAAGGCTCTTACATGATCACCCAAAGGCATTTCCATTTTCCCGCAATTTCCTTTTCATTTTCCAGAAACTGGAACTATAGATTGGATTATTATCTTGGATGTTTTATACAAGTCCTGAGCCTCCTTTTCTAGAAATTTTTATATATTATTATATAGATTTAACCATTATCCATTAGCAAGCCTTCTGCCTCGCCTTCTTCTGTAATGTTTAAACATGTTTTTAATTTAATTTGGCGATTGAGGTCATTCGATTTGCTGGCAGTTAGCAGTTGGCAGTTGCTGGTAGCTGCTGGTAGTTTCATCACCGAAAAGAAACCTCCATGGAGATAATACCAGCCAGCATAGGTACACCTCAAATAGGTCGCTATATAAACAGACATCGAATCACATCACAAAGCTACGTACTTCTTCAATTGAACGTGTCATTCAGGCATTTAACGCTGCTTTTATGTTGTTGTTTTTTTTTTCGGATAAATGGTAAATGGAAGCTGCCGAAGTTGAATTCGAAGCCAAACAAGATCAAGCAGAGAGACCTATCAAGGTGACAGACTTGGCCAAGCTCTGGCCCCTTCTGTGAACTTGACTAAAAAGAAAGAAAAGCATTCGAAACAGATTTTATCATGTATTCTTGTCACTGGGTCGGGGAAGGTCGCCAAACAGCAGTGATCGGATGTAAAAGAGGCACTTAAATAAAAAATATAATTTGTTTTTTATTAAATTCCTATGCTACTATGCTACTATGCTACTATGCTTTGTAAACCCCTGCCAAGATCAAGCTGTGCACTTGAAAGCCCACTACCGAGTGCCTGAGCTATTTGCCAGAAGATTAGAGATAGCCGAAGGTAAGGACAAAGCCTGAAAATCGGGCGGGGTTTAAGCCATAAGGTAAGCAAATGTGTTAACATACTAAAACCGATTCCAGTCGACCATAATGAGTGGCAAATGGCAAAAAAACACAACAACACCGAGGGAGGGGCTCTGTCTCTGCGATTTTAAAGCCAAAAACCGAGTGACATGGCTGTTGAAATTCATTTTGATTGATGAAACACAACGATTGTATAAATATAATGGCAATAAATAATGGAAAATAGTTGCCATTATTATACACAAATACCTTTTGTTGTTTTGCTATTTATATACCTAAATATTTTTTCAACACTTTTCGAACCAAATTGCGAAACGCAAAAAAAAAAATCAATATAAAAAATCATCAACAACGCGTCCCAACTGTTAACAATTCAATTAAGGCTTCGAAAAACAATCAACGGACCTGCGTCATCCAAGCCAAATATAAAATATTAAATGTCTTTAAATTAAATATGGTTTTGGGAGTGTAAGTGATAAAAAATTTATGTTTTTTTAGGTGTAGTTTTAGGTTTTTTATCAACCAAAACAATCAAGTATGGTTTTGGGGGGGTGTAGGTGATAAAAAATTTATGTTTTTTAGGTGTAGTTTTAGGTTTTTTATCTACCAAAACAATGAGTGAGTAGTTTTTGCATGAATTATGTTTGCTTTGCTCTTGAAAAGCGCATAAAGTTTACGTTTTTCATCCTAGGAAGCTGCAACCAAAGCGAATCAGTCGGGAGACTTCCTTGTAGCTTTTGGTCAACAAATTTCGGCAGAATCTCCTCAAAAAGTGTTTAGTTTTGTCATTAGAACACCAAAGTCAAGTCTCAGTCTCAGTCTCAGCTAATGTCCCCACATTAAAGGCGTGTGTTGTAGATTTAAGACTCTCGCGTTTGTCTTGGCCAAATAAATCCGTCTTGTCGTTTCGGTTAACACGCAACTTTGCAATGAAGCTCTGTAAAGTCTTTGAACTTGTCTGTTGTCTGACAAAGCGATTTGTGTGTGATTTGTGTTTGCTAATTGTCGAGGTGTGTCTATTAGATCATATTAGACATCCCGAGGATACCTTCTACCTTCTACCTTCTTGGGTGGCTTATCGGCCACAGTCCATCAACGTTTTACGGCTTATAACTCATAATTACCCTTTTGTTTTTTTTCTTTGTAATAATTAAAGTGCCATTGCCTAATTGAGTCACATAATAAAAACGCGAATTGTTTGGTAATTTCGTAGATGCGCCGCTTTCAGACATAGACATAGACGAGTGCCTTAGATAATGCTCAGCGTTGACTTCCTTGTCGCGTCGCGTCTCGTCTCGTCTCGTCTCGTCTCGTCTTGTAATATTTACGCATTCAGACTGCGACTGCGATTTCTTTCCTCTCTCCAATGCTTTTCAATGTCAATGTTTCGGGGGCTTAAACCTTATCAAACGAGACACACAACCATTGCCTTTGGCGCTTTCAACGCCCACTGGCGACTGGCGACTGGCGACTGGCGAAGAGAGATAAATAATAAATAGGTAGCGTCGCAGGTAGAGTTGGCCTGTCTTTTGGGGTTTTTTTAGTCGTCTATCCAAGCCAGATTCGGCACAAGGTCGGCTGCATCTTTAGCTTTTTTTTGGTTTTTTTTGGAACTGACAAACTGACCAACTGACCAACTGGTATTCCGTTTTCCATATCGACTTTTGGTCACTGACACGTGGCATGGTCATCGCGGCAGCTTTTACGCAACGGATGCTCGGATGCTCGGATGCTCGGATGGTCCATATTTCTGCGCATTTCTTTGAAACAGGTTTTCGATCTCAGGGCTGCACTTTAGAGTGAGTCACAGGCTCATTGCCAGGCAAGTAATTTGCCAAAATAATTAGCCAGATAAAACCCGATGACTGTTCAGATTTCTAATGAAACTTGAAGGCTGCTGGAATATTGCTGGAAAGTCTAGCCTAATTAGTGTCGATTTGGAGTTACACAACCGGTGACAGCATTTCGCGCGACCCTAATGCGTTTCAATCGACCGCCCAAAATGCAATTATGGTCAATAACCCCAAAAAAACCGTCTCGGCTGTCGGCTGTCGGCTGTCGGTTGTCGACTGTCGGCATTTCACAACCAAAAAAGCCAGGAAATTAATGCCGGGCACGTCTTATACGTCTATTTATTTATTAATATTATCTTCTCGGTGTTTCTCGGCGTAGTTCAGATATTACTCTTGACTTTTATCTAACGGAAATGATATTTATATTTTTGTCAAAATGCAAAAACTTGAAGTCTAGAGTCTAGAGTCTAGAGTCCCGAGTCCAGAGACCTTCGATCCAAATGCATTTTTTGTGCCGCTGGCCATAGAAATCGATCGATTAGCGTTCCATTTGCCCAAGACCGAGTCTCGCATTAAACTTGAAACCCAAATGGATTTGGCAAGCGCCCCCTCGTCATGACAAACACAATTGGCAAATACGAGTATGTATTTTTTGTGTTTTATGGGTTTATGAAAAAATAAAAATCAAAAATTAGCGCCGTCTCATTGTAATTTCTGGCTAATTATTGTCTGGAACTTAACTTGCTTAATTGTGGCATTTTGTTGGCCTCGTTGGCGTGTTTAAGGCCCATCAAAGCAGGGCATTAACTTGTTTGTGTCGAAGCCAAGTTTTGGACTTTAAACCAAGAATATTCTTCCCAATTCTACCCAAAAAAGTATGCCATGTTTTCGATCTTTTCTCTTCAAGATCGTCGATTCGTTCAATGACCGATCGGTATTCATCCTAGACCTTTTAACTCTGTAATTAAATGCGATTTTATGGCTTGACTTGTCTTGGCCAATTGCAATGCGTGGTGGCGGTAATTACGCACAATTATCCAAACCGAACCGAACCGATCCGAAACGAGTTTGTTGCCTAAGTCATTCGTTTGATGGCGAATCCGCTCCGAACAAACCGCTCCGAAAATCGCGGTCAAAGTTGAAAGTGTTTTACATGCATGTCTCCCTCTACCACACCAATGAACCGTTATTGTTAGCCATCATCTACAGCAACAACAACAACAACAACAACAACAACATTGGCTGTCTTGGCCATAATTTCGTTTTCGCCAAAAACTTAACAAAAAACGAGACAAAAAGAGAGAAAAAAAAACTGCAAGACATTGCAACAATCAAATTAAAGTAACATTACATAAGCTCGGCTTTGATGTTGGCTGACCAGAAACCAAGCGAGAGAGAAAGAAGGAGAGACAAACACAGCAGCAGCTAGACACTGACAGAAAAAACCTTTTTTTTTTTTTTTTTGTACCAAAGACTCTTTAAAAATTTTATTTCTGTTAAAAATATTGAAAGAATCTTTTAAGATAAATCTCTTATTTATTATAGTTTGTTTTTTCTTCTAGGTAGTTATTTTTTCAAGTGTCTCTGCAAGCTGTGCTGTTTTTTTTTTTTTGTTGATGTTGCTGCGTCTTGGCGACTTGGCGTGTTTATTTGTTGTGCAATTTTTGGTATCTGCCGCAGCTACTCCTGTTCCCTCTTCTTCTGCCTCATCTCCTGTACCCCCTCCTCGCACTCTTCTTCTTCTTTACATCAGATATATATATATACAAGATATATATCCATTATTGAAACACGGGAAAGCCGTAGAAATGATGTTGCGTGACGTTTCATTTCGCACAAAGACTGTAATTGGGGCTGACACGCCCCTCCGGCTCCTCCGGCCACCCCGCCGCAGTCCACCTCCCCCTCCCTTGACAAAAAAGTCGGCTAAGCATATTGGCCTAAAAAATAGAAATACATAAACAAATAAAAAAAGGAAAAACCGTTGGCCAAGCAAGCCAAAACACGAACTTGTTTCCATTTCATTTCGATTTCAATTTTTAAATCTTATTAAAAATATAAAAAATATATAAAAATATATATAGTTTTTATTTTGGGTTAGAGACAAGGTCAGATAGCAATTGTTTTTTATGACACTTTTTCACAGATCTTTCGGGACAAGTATTTTCCCTTTCTGGGAACGATTGTGAAAGCGTTTTTTTTTTATGCTGTCGGCATTTTTTTATCTCTGTTTCGAGGAAGTTTGCCAATGATGATGAAGCTCTTTCTGCCAATATTTGCACTTCCTCTTCGTACTCGAGTGTTTACTTTTGAAATTGGCCAAATCTCTGGCCGCAGCCTTCCACTTGACTTCCAAGCTACAAAGATTTTGTCATGGCAGTTGCATTTCTGTTCTCTGTTTCGGTTACTGTTTCTGTTTCTGTTTCTAGCTGTCCAACCTTCAACCTGGCAATCGAGTTCAGTCGACCGTAGCTGCCACCAAAGAATTGCAAATGCAACATTGTAAATGCAACTTCAGCCGCAAAAATATAATGGAGCTCGAGAAAAACAACAATAAAAAAAAAGGTAACACGGCCACAATTCATTAGCCATTGATCTTGGCTTGGATAGTTGGATAGTTTTCAGGTCCAAAAACCCGAAACCCCATACCACACCGCACCGACTTGGCAATGGCAGTGGAAATTATGTGTCCCAGACACAAGTCGATCCAAAAAGCGTTTAAATAACAATTTTCAACCAGCCAGCGAGCCGGTTTGCTGCAGGCCAGCAGGAAAAACTTTTGACCCTGGCCCGTTCATGTGTGTGGTAATATGCGATATATCTTAATATCTTTATAGATATATATATATATATATGTCTATGGAGACATTGACATAGATGCCAGGTAGGAGTCCCCAGTCCTCAGTCTCTAGTCCCTGTCCCACGAGTTCCAAAAAAAAAACAGGTAACAACTTTTTATGATCGTCTTTTTATGAGAGAGACTGAAGGAAGCAACGAAAGCTGATGAATATTTTTCAGGATGTTTACTTTTACACAGAGAAATATTACTAAAATAAAAGATATATAGAAAAAATCTCTAAAAAGCAAGATAGTTTTCAAAGGAAATCGATAGAATCGATCGAATTTTATCGATAATTTCCTTAAAATTTAAACAAAAAACCAAAAAACAAACCTTTAACTAACATTTTTTTATTACCAATTAAACCAAAAGCCAGGCCTTTCTTTGAAAAATAAATAAAAAATCGACCCCCAGACGAGCTTCAAAAATAAAAAAGACTTCCTGGCTGGAAAAAGCATTCGCTGGAACAATAATTTTAGAGTCCAACTTTGGAGTCTTTCTTCCCAGTCTTTCTTCTAAGTCAGTCTTTCTTTTTTTCTTTTTCTTTCCATGAACTTGAACCGCGACTCTGTCTACTTTCATGGCACTTTGGCCCATGGTGCAATAATAATAAAAAGAAACTCTGACTTTTATTTATTTATTTCTTCTTTTTTTTTTTTTTTTTGGTTGGATTTTTCTTTCTCTTTTTTTCACTCGGATTCGTTGGATATTTCTGTGTTAATTGATTACATAACCAGCCTCTGGAGGAGAGTGGTCCGTTCGGTCCGTTCGGTCCGTTCGGTCCGTCTTGGCCAAGTCAGTTGGTCAGTGGGGTTTCATCGGAGTCGGGTTGCTGGAATCGATAGGACTGCCACCGAGTGTGTGTGTGTGGGGCGGGGCGGTGTGTATCGCCGCCGACTTGTCGCAACCACCAAAAAACCAAAAAAAAAAAAGCCGAAAATAAAACAAGTTGCACCACATTTATTCATAATTTCAGACTTTTGGCGCAGCTTTACAGAAAGAAAAAAAAACTTGGATTCATTTTTTAAAGATACAAGAAATTGGCAAAAAAAAATGGTAACTAAAACAGGCTAACTTTTTGCTTTATTTTCTTTTTAAAATTCTCCTTTTTTTAAGCTTGTTTTTTTCTCACTTTTTAACTGCAAATAATATAGCTATTGATCCGTTATTCAATACCAATCCCCCTGACATAATGACCAAAAAAAAAATAGACAAAAAAAAAATAAAAAAAACCAAACGATAAACCAATTTGGCCAAATGGGGCAAAAATCGGTTTCGGACAAGTTAAGAAGCCAAAAAGCCAGCCATCAAGCCAAATTTTGATTGAGTTGTTGCTGTCAGAGAATGGTTGTTGTTGTTGCCGCTGCAGCTGTTGCATGTTGCTGCTGCACTGGTCAGAACTAATTGCGACCTTGGCGATTTCTCGCTGCATATCGTGAGCTTATGTAGATTGTCGTACGAGTCTATATCTCTAAATCGGCGAATGGCACGTTTACACATAAAACCAGCCACCCAGCGAGTGATTCAATTTTGTGGTAAGATCGCAGATCGCAGATCGCAGATCGCAGATCGTGTGGGGAAGTGAATGGCGATCATCTAGGGCGATCATCTACCAAGAAAAACCATCATTGAGAGCTCTAAGACTTACTTTTCACCGCCCACATCTTGGCATCGCTGAGACCGCCCAGGTAGCTGCGCATGTCCCGGCTGCAGTTTGCGGAGACTCTACCGGAGACCTCCACCTGGCCCCAGCGCTCCGCCAGGAGGCCCAAGTCGAACACATTCAAGGCATCCCGCAGGCGTCGAGTGCGACTTAGGTCGTAGCTGAGGGCGGGATCCTGGCCAGCCAAGCCCGTGTGCAGGCTAAGATTAATCACATTGTGCTGATCCGATCCGGCAGAGGAAGAGGCGGCCAACCGCCCGGCCGATAGCTTGCTCTCGTCCTTGTCAATGGCCGCCTGATTGCTGGCCAAGAAGGAAATCAGCAAAGCCAGCACCAGAGTCCTAGCCATGATCGTGTCTATATATATATCTCTTCTATATATACAAATTGGCAGGGCACGTTCCTGCGATGTTTCGTCTCTGGCTTTTGATTTCTGTTTCACTTTCACTCCAGATATTAAACACACGAAAAAAAAGAACAACTTATCCAACAACAAAAAAAACAACAACAATGATTAAATTTAGGTTAAAAGCGAATTATTATTTATGTTTTATTTCGCACAAGCATTTTTTCACACAACTCCACGAATTGAAAACCGAAAAAAAAGATATAAATCGAGGTCGGGATCCGTTAGAATATCCCAAAAGTGCTTTGTTTTTTATTATTTCTGTTGATAATTCGCACTTTTACTTTCGTTTTCGTTTTTGTTTTTGTTTTTGTTTCTGTTTCTGTTTCTTTGAAAAAATTTCAAAAGATTTTCAAAAAAAAGACACACGCGCGGTCTTTTCTAGTTTTCTTGGCTTAAAAGCTTGAAAGAGGAGCTCCGAGCTGCGAGCTGCGACGACCGTTTGGCATGAACGCACGTCGACGAATCGCCCGTCGAGCGTCTTGAGCAGCTGTAAAAATATGTTAACAATTCCAAAAACGCAGCCCCAAAAAAAACCGTCAAGACGGAATAAATCTCAACTGCTCTCGCTCGCAGCCCGCAGCCCGCAGCCGAGAGCCCGCAGCTTGCGCTCTCACTCTCCCGAAAGCGCAAGTGGCCAGGTTTGAGCCAGGTTTGTTGCATTACCGTTAGCTGCTCCAACGAAAGTAATGGCGGGCTCACAGCCACACACACACACACACACCACACATATTGAGAGAGAGCGAGAGAGTGACTGAAAAAAGCAAAAGCCCTGCGTCATCGGCTATGTTGTAATCGCTGTGCGTGCCTCTGTCTGTGTGAACATTATGTTATATGGCGAGACTCTGGCGAGAGTGTGAGTGTTGCAAAAGTGGCCGCAAAAATGAAATTAGCCATTGATATTTGAATAAGCCAGCTGGAGTGGTAGTGGTAGTGGTAGTGGTAGTGACAGTGGAAGGGGCAGGGATGGCTGATGATGGCTGCAATCGCAATCACAATACCTATAACCATATAGCGCTGGGCCGAAATTCCAGCAAAGTCGGTCAATCGGTTAGCTTTTTAAATTGCATAAAAATTGCAATATTTTGATCAATTTCTAAACAAACAGTTATGATATAAGAGTGAGATTTCACACTACTTAAGTGGAGGAGAAACGAAAAAGTCCCAAAAGGATATTGCGCCCTAAATGCTGCAACACTTTTTAACGACTTCAATTCGAGTCATTTTTATGAATATTATAATCTAGGTTAAATGAATGTAAATATTTGACTAAATTATGACTAAAAATGATTCACGGAACATAACAAGTGAATATCTTAACCAAATGTTATGAAAAATCCCACCAGACTTAGTATTAATTATAGAGATTAAAAGCGATTGGGAAATTAACGAGAATCCATAAAGCAAAGCGGCTGTGGCTTTAAGCCAACATGCAACAAACATGTAAAATGTTTGAACATTCACTTGCGAATCGATAAAAATCAAAACTGCCTTCCCTGCCCGAATATTCCCGTTTCCATTCCCCAAATCCCAATCCCGTATTGGCCGTATGGGCGAAACAACAGGACTGGAGGAATGCAAGTCGAAAATGTTGCAAGAGATGGAACAATTGTTGTTGTTTCTGTGTCACTGCTGACCCGTTTTAGCGACAAACCGAGACAGAGATGGAGCGATGCTTGCACCTGGTGCAGATTCCGCCTGGGAGGTGCCAAAATTTCCTAACCTAAAAAAGGTTTAATGGCTAGAAAGAACCGTTAGTTCGATAAGTTTTCCGCTTTTCCCCCCGATTTCCACCTGCATCCACCGGAATCCTGCTCCACAAAAAGTAAAAGCAAATAGCCATTTATTGTGCAATCCTCGAAGCGTCCAAACATCTCGTGCAATGCTTTTCAATTTTCCACAAAAGCCAAATAAAAGTTGGGAACGAAAAATAGTCTGAAAGCCAGACAGAGACGGCAGGCTCAATGGCCGAGCTATGGCTGCGTTTACCGTTAAGCAAATGGAAACCAGTTCTGGGGGAAAAAAGAAGCAGAAAACCTCTGAGCTGCCAAAAATTAAATGCTAAGTGGTAAAGCGAAACAAAAATGCATTTTGTTAATGCGAATAAAACCACCAACAAGAAGAAGCATGCAATGGCAAACGAGTTTAAAGGGTTTCCAAAAATTACCAAAAAAACAAAACAGAATAAATAATTGCATTCAGAAGCCAGGCCAGAGATCTCGATTAATGCACTCAAAGTTCAATATCACTCAAAGCGAGAGGGAAAAAGCTCAACACCATGACAGGGAGATGCAAAAGGAACCGCAAAATATTTAAGGTTAGCCCGCAGGCAGATGCACTGAGAAAAACTATCAAGTAAACTATTGGCTGAAACTCTTTTGCTTTTAAATTTGACTATAATTTCTTTGCAGTGCAAGGGCCTCTGTCAGTCATTCCCCGTGTCGGTTGGTACACGTAAGGTTTGAGCTGCTGTCAGCAAATTAACAAAAAAAACACAACAACACACACTCCAAAAAACCTGTCGCTTGGCCGCCCCCCTGGCTCTCCTGGCCCTTCGATGGGTGGGGGGTCGAGCTCATATCTTAATGAGAAAAGTGAAAGTGTCAAGAAATAAGCAAAGCGTCCAACAACCAACAAAGGTTCAGTTAACAGTGAATAAACAAAAACGCGCCACTAAGCCACCAAAAAAAAAAATAAAACGTAAGAAATACGAGTCAGAAATCGGAAATTCAGGAAATCAAAATACCAAAAAAGATTAGCAAAGCGATCCGGGCCAGGTTATCTATCAATTAGCCAAACGATAACCGATAACCGAACTGAACTTAAGATCTGGGTCTGGGAATGGGTCTGGGAATGGGTCTGGGAATGGGTCTGGGAATGGGAAACGGAAGGTTTATCTGGGAATCGTGTGCGGTTTTTGATTAAATCTAACCTCAATTATGAAGTAATCGTTTCCTTAATACTTGAAGTTGATTCCTTCATCATCTCGCATTTAATGCATAAATTATCGATCAAATTTCCTCTGTGAAACATTCAATTCAGGTCAATATTGGTAAGAAGTTAATCGAATTATCGATCGATTACCAGCCTTGGCAGCAGGCTGGGTTTTTTGAACCAAGACCATTTTTTATACAATATTTCTGAAGTTCTATTCATAACTCATAACTCATAACTGATTCGATTGTGCACTTGACTATTAGTTTTGGCACTTGGAAAATTATTCAACCAAATATTTGATTGCACAAATTTTCACATCGTACATCGTTGTTTTTTTTTTTTATTTTGTGGATCACTTGCGAGCCGGGCTGGGCCGAAACAATAATGCTTGTTTTTTGTATCTCTGTTATGGCTGTTGTTGGGTTTTTAATGCCATTGTTGATGCTCTTGTGGTTTCGGTTGCTGGATGTGTGGATGTTGTTGCCGCTGTTAATTGTTGCTGTTTGTTGCTGTTTGCGCTTGCGTCACGTTTGACACTTTGACCATGAACGCATTTCTTGGCAAGGAAAACGCACGGCCATTTGGAAAGAGTCGGGGAGAGTGACGGAGTGGCGGAGATCGCTTCAAATTGAACTGAAAAATGTTGCTCGTAATCACGGGCTTCTTTCCCCATCTCGCATGGGGTATTTCTTTTATTTTTTATTTTATTTTTTATAATTACTTCATTTGCAATCTCTCGTGTGGCAATAGAAGAAACTACCGTTAATTAAAAACGCAAACGCACGGCTAAAAGAGCGCAGATTGCGTGAGCGCGAGCGAGACGGAAAAGGGAGTGCACAATACACTGGGAGAAACACTACATAGTTTCAATATAAATTGATAAAAAAGAGCTTGCTAACCTTATATTTTGGTATTTTCAATCAAAACATTGAAAAAGTACACGGTGCGTATACGTAATGTAAGTCCGCCATTCATCACGTATACGCCATGTTGCCAAAGACCCTTAAAATATCTAAAATATAAAAAGATACATGGAATACCATCATTTTCTCATAGTGTATGGAGGAGAGAGGTTCGACTGTCATAACAGAGGCGCCAAAATATTTTCACTTGACTTTTGTGGCACGGTTTTTATGGCCACGTGAAGTTCACTGGGGAACTCTCGCACCGGCGGAAGGTAAAAGGGGAAATTGGAAGAGGGTCAGAGGCAGGGGCAGGGGCAGTGGGGGTGATGGGCAGAAAATTGTTATGCAATGAGGAGAAAATTGACAATAAGACAAAGCGCCAAAATACAAACAAAACCGCGTGAGAGACTGCGACACAAAAACTGCAATGTCACTTACCCATTATTAATGTCTGGCATTTTTCGGCAGGGGCGTGCCCCGGAGGCGGGGATGCCAGCGCTCTGTGAAACGCCTTGCCCCACCGGACGGACAGCGTTGAAACTGTGCCACGGTAATCGCCCCGTAACCGAGCGTACGGAGGCTGTGCTGGAATGCTCGATCTGCAAGTGCATGTGTTTCATATCTTACACTTGGAGAAATCGGAAAACCCCTTGTCAGATAATGAAACGATTGCTACATCGATGCCATATCGATCAAAATCTTGAATTTGTCCAATTTTTCCAAGGGAACCAATCGAGGATTTCCATAGAAGTCCCATTTCGATATATATATATATATCTTTTGCAGTTTTTATCCGATTCTTAAGCAAAGTATAGATTTGGAAACTTGGATCCATTTCCTATAAATCTGCATCAAAATCTGGAAACAAAATATTTTTTCGATTTTTTTCAAATTTTTCTGATGGAACCCCTTGAAAAATCTGAAAATCGTGAAAAATCACTTTTCGTCCCTTTCGATGGCCATATCTTTGGCAATTTTCATCCGATTCTTAAGCAAAGTATAGATTTGGAATCTTTATTCAATTTCCTATAAATCTGCATCAAAATCCTGACACAAAATATTTTTTCGATTTTTTTTCAAATTTTTCTGATGGAACCCCTTGAAAAATGTGAAAATCGTGAAAAATCACTTTTCGTCCCTTTCGATGGCCATATCTTTGGCAGTTTTTATCCGATTCTTAAGCAAAGTATAGATTTGAAATCTTTATTCAATTTCCTATCGATCTGCATCAAAATCCTGACACAAAATATTTTTTCGATTTTTTTCAAATTTTTCTGATGGAACCCCTTGAAAAATCTAAAAATCGAGAAAAATCACTTTTCGTCCCTTTCGATGGCCATATCTTTGGCAATTTTCATCCGATTCTTAAGCAAAGTATAGATTTGGAATCTTTATTCAATTTCCTATCGATCTGCATCAAAATCCTGACACAAAATATTTTTTCGATTTTTTTCAAATTTTTCTGATGGAACCCCTTGAAAAATGTGAAAATCGAGAAAAATCACTTTTCGTCCCTTTCCATGGCCATATCTTTGGCAGTTTTCAACCAATTTTTGAGCAAAATATAGATTTGGAATCTTTATTCAATTTCCTATCGATCTGCATCAAAATCCTGACACAAAATATTTTTTCGATTTTTTTCAAATTTTTCTGATGGAACCCCTTGAAAAATGTGAAAATCGAGAAAAATCACTTTTCGTCCCTTTCGATGGCCATATCTTTGGCAATTTTTATCCGATTCTTAAGCAAAGTATAGATTTGGAATCTTTATTCAATTTCCAAAAATCTGCATCAAAATCCTGACACAAAATATTTTTTCGATTTTTTTCAAATTTTTCTGATAGAACCCCTTGAAAAATCTAAAAATCGAGAAAAATCACTTTTCGTCCCTTTCGATGGCCATATCTTTGGCAATTTTCATCCGATTCTTAAGCAAAGTATAGATTTGGAATCTTTATTCAATTTCCTATCGATCTGCATCAAAATCTTGACCCAAAATATTTTTTCGATTTTTTTCAAATTTTTCTGATGGAACCCCTTGAAAAATCTAAAAATCGAGAAAAATCACTTTTCGTCCCTTTCGATGGCCATATCTTTGGCAATTTTCATCCGATCCTTGAACCAAGTATAGATTTGGAATCTTTATTCAATTTCCTATCGATCTGCATCAAAATCCTGACACAAAATATTGTTTCGATTTTTTTCAAATTTTTCTGATGGAACCCCTTGAAAAATGTGAAAATCGTGAAAAATCACTTTTCGTCCCTTTCGATGGCCATATCTTTGGCCGGTTTTCAACCGATTTTTGAGCAAAGTATAGATTTGGAATCTGGGATTAATTCCTTATAAATCTGCATTTAAATCTTGGAATAACATATTTTTCGACTTTTTTCAAATTTTTCTGAGGTAAAATCCTTGATTTTTATATAAGTCAGCTTGGGACGACTATATCATTGCCAATTCTCATCCGATTCTTAAAAGAAATACCTTAAACGAATTCTAGATCGATTCTCTATCTCAATCAAGATACTAAAGCAAACTGTTCGATCGATTAATATTTTATATATTCTGATGAAACTCCTTCAAGCAAATGTGTTTTCTGGCAAATTCCTTCGCACACACTGGTATATGATGTCATTGTTTCGAGTCTTTAAGCTATAGTTTTCTGTTGGATCATAAAACCATAACTGTAAACCGAAAACAGTAAAAACAATAATGGCCCGCCAGACGGTTTCAGATTTTATCACTCATACGCAACGTTGTCACGCATACGTAGGAGCCACATTACTCATACGCAGTGTTGCCATTTTATAATCCAAATGATTTAAAATTGGGTCGATTGTTTACATTTCAGTTTAATTGAAACTGCAGATAATAAAAACAATATGTTTTCGTTGAAAACAACGTTTCTTTTCTGTTTTTCTTTCTTGACAAAAACCAACTACCATAAACGCCTAAAAGTATATAATTATTTTGGTATTTTGTTGAAAAACCATTAGAAGATAAATAGATCTAAGAAATCAAAGCAATCGCAAAACAGAACTCCCATTTGTGATAAGAAACAGCTGTGATTCATATAATTGATATGTTTATGCGATTTATTTCGACTCATCCATTCGTCACAGGCTTAGTAACTGGCGTATCTATAGGATATGATAGTACTGCACGATACAGATACAGATACAAATAGGTATATATATTTAACGATATATAGAATCTACACCTGGGCAGTATAGCCGTGTATAATTTTCTTATAAAGCTGAATGTGCAACATCCTTCTCGTGTCTGTATATTTTAGGTATATAAATATATATACTATATATATGTATAGCCTATGGTTGGTACAAATATCGGTATCAAAAAAAAACAAAAACTGCACGTCTAGTCCAGAACTAAAGTCCATATAAAACGACACACTAAAACAGTTAACATTTATCATGATCATATCGTTAGGTTAACGATTTGGTAGCACTAGTGTTCCTCTTTCCTTTCCTGTTTTCGTTTTTCGGTTGTGATTTTTGGAAGCCACTTCAAATACTGACGCTTCTGGTTTACGGGCTTACGGGGGAAACTTCGAGTCCATAATTTATGGTATATATATATATTTCTACTATATATTGGAATTATCACAAATGCTTCGGATCGCGCTGGGAAATATCAATCAGGCCCGCTGGCTGCGCTGCAGAGTGTGCCTCCTGGGGGTGCCCTTTGACCAGCTCTGCTCCTCGGCGCTGGCAAAGATCAGGTAGATAAAGTTGCCTGCTATGTTGAGGCCCGCCGCCAGCCAGAAGACCACATGCCACTGGGTCAGCGTCTCTCGGTGATTGATGATCGAGCCTATTACATAGGGCGCCAGGAAGCCACAGATGTTCGCCGCCGAGTTCGTAATTCCGTACATTGTGCCCGCGTACTTGGGACTCAGGGCGATGTGATTCATTTGATTGCCGGCGTAGACGGCACCGCCGAAGGATCCAACGCCGGCGAGCATAAAGGTGACCCACACCCAGTCGCAGCCCACGTAGATGATGCCGATCAGGCCGAGGGAGGGGACAACCGATGCCACCGTGTTCCACAATTTGTACGAGTTTATGAGGGAGATGTAGCGACGGGCCAGCATCCAGTCGGCCAGCGTGGAGCAGGCTATGCCCACGAACCAGGCGGTCAGGTAGGGAATGGCGTTCAGCAGAGCATTCGACTGAATGTCAAAGTGGAGTATGTTGCTCATGTAGGTGGGCAGCTCCGTCAGCTGCGTGTAGAAGGCCCAGCCTTGGCCACACTGCGTCAAGAGGATGGCCCACAGGGGCACGGAAGTGAGCAGGGAACGCCAGGGTATTCCCTCAGCCTCTGCAGGAGTCCGTAGGTTCACGTGATCCTCCTGCGGCTCGCGCTCCACCTCGATGTCGGGTTCCTCCTCCTCCAAATCAGGTTCCTCCATCAGTCGCTGCGCCTGCAGGCTGCGCTCAATATAATCCCGTTCGGCACACGCGATTCGGGGGTGATCCCGGGGCTTGTCGTACACCAGGTACATCCAGCAGCCGAACCACAAGATGCCCAGCAGTCCGAAGATGTAGAAGGCCGAGGGCCAGCCGCCCAGGAAGTCCAGCGAGCACAGCCATCCGGTCAAGGGCATGGATATCACCGTGCCGATATTGGAGCCGGCATAGACGACGGCGGCGAACTTGTTCCGCTCCAGCGGCGGAATCCAGTGCGCCAGCATGGCGTGCATGGCCGGGTAGGTGACACCCTCGCCCATGCCCTCCAGAATGCGAACGAGGACCAGGAACGGCAGATCCCAGTGGGCCGCCAGCGGTGTGAGGAGCGTGAATAGCGCCGTAATCAGTACCCCATAGCCATAGATCCGCTTTCCGCCGTACAACTCCGCCATGCGCCCGCCCGGCACCTGGGTGAGGACGTAGCCGTAGAAGAAGCTGCCCAGGACCAAGCCCTGCGTGGCCTCGTCCCACACAAATTCACCTTCCATGGGCGGGCTGGGAGTGGTGCCATTCCTTCCGGCCTCCGGCAGGGGACACGTATCGTCGTCGATTATGGTAGAGTTGGTGTGCGGGATGGCCGTCTGATTGACCATGGCCACAATGGCCACCGAGAGATTCACTCGCATGGCGTAGACGACCCCGAATCCCAGGAAGCCCATCAATCCGAAGATATGTCGCGTCTTCATCAGCCCACATCCATCGTTCGCTGTCGGAGGAAAAGGCATGGGATTATTTCGGAGGCGTATTACCATCAACATGTTCCGGTTTTCATGTTCACAATTGTGGGAATGCCATTTAAATATTTAATCAGTCTACGAGTCTACGAGTCTACGAGTCTACGAGTCAATGATAAAGACAAAAACTGCGCCTCAATGACGCTACTTTTGCAATGTTAAACCCTGCCTATAACGAACAATTCAATTTCAAACTTGGCCAAAACATTCGCCACATTTTCTTTTTGGAGTAATAAAAACGTAATCGTAATCGTATTTGAGAAAATGTAATATTTCCTCCTTAGATAACACGGACTGTGGCGTGAAATGCTGAATTGGGAACCATTGCGAATGGATAAAAGTGAAACGGAAAGCCAGAACGTGATGGAGCTGTATCTTATCTGAGAAGTACTCACCCTCCGCTCCGGCGCTGGAGCGGATCAGCGGACGTTCGCCCGAGCAGAAGGCCTCCTGTTCGTCGTCGGCATCGTCGTCGGTGCGATCCCCGGATCCGGATCCTTGGGAGGAGGACGAGTTGCGGCGGAAGCGTGTGGCAGAGCCAGCCTCCTCGTAGTAGCAGCTGGCGTCCCGCGATTCATCCGTCCACTTGTGCGGTGGCATTCTCTGTGTCTGTCTCTTGTGGTCTTCTGGGTTCTTACTGACTGTGGAGCTGTTTCTGGATTTGGGTTTGGATTTGGATTCGGATTTGGAGCTGGATTTGCTGCAACTGCCAGTGCATTTTCCCCTTGGAGCAGGGCTTCAGAGGCGGGGAACGGATCCAGAAACAGAGAGAGAGCTCACCTCGGCAGCGGGAACCAGCGCAGACTGACTAACCGACTGACTGACTGCCTGGCTGGCTGGCTGCCTGACTGCCTGCCTGGCGGAGTGGCCAACAACAAAACCCAAACAAACGCTGCTTCTAATCATGAGAGAAATAACAACAACTAGTTGAGGAGGACTGGGACGTAGTTAGAGTATTTGTCAAGAGGGAATTACAATATACAATTTTTATATATTTATATACAACTTATAAAAACTATTTAAAGATCTCAAAAACTATCTATATTTAATTGAAAGTTTGTTCTAAATCCCCCTGGGCCGCCCATGGCCTAACTGGAGCTCTCTCTATACATCTGGTCTCTCTCTAACCCGCGTGAAAGTGGAGCAATGGCAGCCAAAAGAGCGACTACGTCATCCGGGGGTGCAAGAACTGGAGAGAGAGAGTAAGCCAAAAGAAAGGGGCCCAGTAAGGGGGCCCAGTAAGGGGGCCCAGTATGGGGGGCTTGGAGCAGAGCAGAGCAGAGCAGAGCAAGCGAGTAGACAATAGACCTGCAGCCACTTTGTTTCAACTAAAAAATATCTTTGTTTAGCTTACAGCTTATTTCCCACTCACTCAAATACAATACACACCCACCAATACCCACCGCGACAATCTGAATTAGTGGCGTGGAGAAACGAGGAAATCCCGACAACATCCAGATGGTGGAAAACTAAGGGAAACTTGTGTATTAGCCCGCAAAAGATTGGCAACAACTCGCCAGAGAGAAAGGCAAAGATTTGCCAACACACAGGCCAAGACAAAACCGAGACAGACCTGGCCAGCACAATAGCACTGCCAATTTAGGTATTAAAGCTTAGAAAGCCAAAGCTCTAATGTACAAAATAACCAGTTCGCACCCTGAAGATACTTTTCCATCTCTATCTAAACTTACATCATTAAAGATAAGATAGTGATACAATCTATTTTATTTCATATATTCTATACTATTTAATATACCGTTCCCTACTATATTGACCTTGGCTGTCCTGGTGGGTCCTGCCTAAAATTTATGCTCAATTTTCACTCTACATTTTGCCGAGATTTTTATCATCTTGGAAAGTCTCCACGCATGCCTGAAAACTGCCTGTTGCATGTTAGAAAATTGTACCTTAAAGACCTACCCCACAAAACACCCAAAATATTTAATCTGATCTAAAAGATTTTTACGATTCCATGGAAGAATTTTGTCATAGCTCTAGAATATTGCCGAAACGTTAAATTTAACCCGGATGGTAGCCGAAACTTGAACGGAATTCCATAGTATACTTTGTATATAGAAAGAGATTCGGATCTTTACTGATAAAAACTCGTAAAACATATATTCCCCGACGTAGAACAGTTCACAAATAAAAAATGCTTAATAGAGGTATAGAAAGTATGGCTGGCAAAGCACCTGGCGGCATATCCTGTATAGGAGAGGAGTCTAGTTGGCAAAGATAGTTCCAACGGGAAAGACGATAATCCTTTGCTTGTTGCCAACGAGCAGGCTCTCATAATGGTAGTTCTTCTCCAGCAAGACATCATTCCTGTTGCCATTGAAGGCCTCCCGGATGGAGCTCAAGTCGGGATTAAAGCAGTTGAGAGCGAAGACGTCCGCTGGGAGACGGGATACCAGCTCGTAGGAGCAGGCCAGCTTCTCGTTCCAGATGCTTACCTGGCCAAAGGGCAAGGCCTCCCGCTTGGCCAACTCTCCAGCCTCCTTGGCGGTACGGAAGACATGCAGAGTAATCACTCCGGTGGTGCCTCCATCGCCCAAATAGCTGTGCGCCGTATCGTACACCAACAGAGGAGATACTTCTGGTTTCAGGTGCTCACCCTTGACCACTTTCATCTTCAGCTTGTTGATCTGAGCCACGGCTTTCGCACGTATCGGATTCAGGGACACCGCATCGGTCAGGGGACGCAGATCCTGCGCCAGTAAACCCACAAACTGCTCGGCTACGCTCTCCTGCAACAGGACTGTGGCAACGGCTCCCGCGGCAAAGGGATCCTGCAGAGATGGCAGCAACTGTTGACGGGCAGAGTTCAGATCCCCGGCTTCGAAAACGATCATCAACTGCGGCGCAACGACTCCAGTGCCCTGTGACAAAATCAATAAGAATTGGTGGTAAATGTCAAGGTTATGTCTCTGATATGGCGCATTGAACTGACCCTGCTTTGGGCCGACAGCTGGGCTTGGCTTCCTGGCAGTTGGTTGACCATTTCGCTGCTGATCAAAGGTGGCGTTTGTCCTTGAGAATTGGAATTGCTGGCCATACTAGGCACCAACTTGTATACTGTTCTTCTAAGAAAGAAAACCGCACACCCAATTGATCTGCCTTATCAACAGTTCACATATATGTATATATATATATATATATGTATATAGGAAGATCGCCCCACGCGAAGATCGGCGATATCTGGAATTATTTACGAATGTTTTAGCGTTTTACAGCACTAATAATTGATTATTTTATGAGATTACTCAATCAAATTAATAAAATCCATTTTAAAAATCGGTTTAAATGCTTTTCATTAATTATTTTTAAGTTATAGAAACATAAACCCCTATATTGAAAATTCTTAATGATTCCCATCACTAACGAGACTGATAATTTTGAATTTGGCGCTCAACAATTTTTTATCGGTGGTCAGAAAACAAATGATTTTTAAAAATCTATGCTTAATTAAATTGATTATTGAAATATTATTTTCTATATTTAATAATACTAGTGGGGTTTAATGGCTAGTGGTGAGCAGTTGCACCAAATCTTTAGTGTTGCAAAGCTCCACAAGTTTGGCTTCCGTTGTGTGACCTTATTTCGATAGTTTGGTAAAAATACATGTTATCGACAAGCCTACTGGCAACACTTATACCTAACAATTCACAATTCATTTGAAGATAATTTGCAGTTGGACGAAGAAGTTTTATTAATTTAATGTATTTGTATATTGTATTCTGTCATATGAGCGTATCAGTACAGTAACAGGAAAAGAAGAGGGGAGAAATTTACTGAGGCCAGGGCCGCAGGCAGAAAACTAAGATACAGAGCGAGCAAGCGAGAGAGCATATATGTACATACATACATATATAGTAGAAAAAATCAAAGCGAATATAATTTGCCAAATTGATTGCGAATTCTCGACGATTTTTCACACCTATATATGTACTGTATGTGTACTCTTCTGTACCCACACAGCGGCAGCGCGTCATATACATAATATGTATGTCAATGTATATGCATAGCTTAAAAGCTAGTACATATATGTGTGCGTACACCATATATGCATGTATATATATATATATATTATTCACCTACTGTACCACTCTTCCATTATGTAAGCAGACAAAAAGCGACGCCAAATCCAAATCCAAATCCAAAAGACAATGCGAAAAAGTACCAAAAGCGAAAAAAATTCAAGTAATACAACAAAACGACTAAACGAAACGAGCAAGAAAGCAAGCAAACAAATCCAAGCAACAAAATGAACCTCTAACCGCAAAATCGCAAACCAATCGAACAGCAATGTTATAAACGAGTAAAAAGTTCTAAATGTTTCATAATCCACACAAAATGTCACGTTCCAAATGTAAGATCCGCAAAATTGTTTGTTTTTCGTTGGATAAAACGAATGTACGCACTTTATTTTCTGTATGTACATATGTATGTATCTATGGATGTATGCGTGCGTGCCTGCTTGCTCAGTCATCGCGCGTACATGCACGAGATATATACACATGCATATATAGGTGTATGTGTGTGCGTGTGTGTGTGCCTGCCTGCTTACGCCACGCCCCAAACCGTTGTCCGTGGGTGAAAGCGGGACAGGCAGATGGAGCCAAGGCCTTAGCCCCCCTCCGTTCCAAAAGGAAACAAACAATTTTCGGACAAAACATTTCTATCGTTTTGTTTGTTTTGAAAACGCCAATGCCCCGTTACAATAGCAACAACAGCAACATCAGCGATCAACGCGGAAGCCTTCTTTTGTCATTTTTTTTCATTTCCGAGGCGCATGCATTTGTATGTTTGCCCGCAAACTGCGCAGCTGTTCACACGCACACACACACATTAATGCATCAAACACGCCTTAGAAACGCCTTTTGCTAAAGAAAGAAAAAGAAAACAATGTTCAAATAATGAGTAAACTTTCGCCTCATTAAAAAGTTATTTTGTGGATTTCGAATTTAAATGCAAAAAGTGCAAGCAATTAACCATTAATACGTACGTATGTATGTGCGTACATTTCTCTTTTCCTTTCTATCTCTTCCACACACACACATACACACAAACACACGTACGCCTGGCACCTGATCTATATATGTACATATATGTAGTACGTGGTGCGAGAGAGACAACATGATAAACAAGCCACCGAATTCAGAATGAAACACGCGCTTGATGTACATATGAATGTATGAATGTGCATCGTGTGGAGCTATCAGTTTGCTTTATCATTAATTAGATTTCGATTTGATCGACACTTGACACCGCGGAGCTTCGGATCAAACATTCCAGATAAAAACAAAAACAAAAACAAACAAACAAGCGCTTCTCTTGAGAAATGTTTGTTGATTTTGGAACGGGAGCGGCTCTTGCTCTTTCTATCAAAATATCAAAATATTTTGAAATGTTTTTCAATTTTGTTTACACTTTCGCTTTTGGTAGAACGTTTTTTATGCCTGTAAATAGGTTTTAAATATATTTTTAAGACTCTAAAAAATTAATTTTAAAAATTGTAATCTTTAGAATTTCAAATAACATTTAGTTTCTTAAAAAATAGTAGTATTTCTTACAAAAAAAAACCTTCTAATTAATCATTACAAATTGCTATTACAGTCTAATTAAATTAAATTAATTAAGAACTCATTAAAAGAAGCTTTTAAAGTGAGTAATCGAATCTGGATCGAATAATTACACCTTTGTCCAATCTCTCCAATCTCGGAGGCCTTGAATAATTCGATAATTTTGAAATTGTTTGTAACAAAAAAAAAACAAGGAACCTTTGCTTTTCATGTCAAACATATTTGGAAGCCTGTCGGACAGATTTCGTTCATTGAGTTGTGAGTTTTCAATCGTATGTGGTTGGTGAAGGGCTCCCTCCCGAATATTATCCAACGAATTTATTCCGAATCCGAATATATATACACAGCTATATATAGGTTTACGTTACACAAAATAATCCAAAACAAACAAAAAAAAAATTAGAAAGAAATTAGAAAAACCGAAACAGAAACAGAAAGAGAAAAAAAAGAACATAGTCCAGGGATCGTTTTCCATGACCTTTTCCAACCTGAGATTTTCCCAATACTCTCCTTTGCAGTTGCTGTACCTTGTTGCAAGTCCTTGGACAAATCGATTGAGATTGAGATTGAGATTTTCCCGGTAATACGGTAATAGTCATTGGTAATTGGTAATCCATCAATCGGTCACCATCACCGATCGTTCACCGGTCACAATGTCATCCTTTGGGGCGGACAAAACGCCAACGCCAATGCCAACGGCGGTTATTGACTTGGCAGAGGATCTCGAGGATGGTGAGATTGACGATGATGACGAGGAGGAGGAACAGTTACAGCCGCCCCAGAAGAGACCATCGCCAGCCGACGAGGATGTCCAGTTTGTGGGCATCGAGACGAAGAACAAAGCGGGCGAGGAGGATGTTGTCTACATGGGAATGGCCAGTGATTCCCTGGGCAATGGAGCCACAACAGCCACAGCCAAGGCCAAGAAGCCGAGGCCCTTGGAAGGTAAAGCTTCAGCAGGATTTCCGTGTCCATCTTTGATCCGTGTCCTTGCATCTGATATCTGATTTGATCCAAATATCCTTCGACTATCCCTTTAGATGATCACGCAGTGAGCATTGAGAATGCCATTGCCAATGCTTTAAAGAAAAAGGGCATCGAACCGCCCATGCCGCGCATGCGTGGCCTCAATCAGGACCTGGGCGATGCCTCCACGGAGGGCTCGGGCGATCTGCCATCCGGCTCCGGTTCCGGTTCCGGTCTCGGTCCACATGGCCAGCAGCCAAGCCGCAGCAGCCGGCGCAGGAAGCGCAAAAAGGAGCGCGAACGTGAACAGAAGAAGGACAAGGAGCACCAAGTAAGGCGGCACTAATAGATTACACTTCTCTACTATAATCCCAAGACCCATATTTATTCCATACTGATGGGTTAATCCATCGTGACCAAAGTCCCTGACCAATCGGTTCTTCTTAGTTTGAAGCTGGAAATCGGGAATCGCATCGGGAATGCTTCGGGAATTAGCTTCGAATCCTCCTATCACGTAGGTCTCTCTCTCTCTCTATTAAATCGGACACAATTCTGGGTATTATCTTGGGTATATCTTCAATTAATATTTGATTAATATTCTTAATTGTTTAGTTTCAAAAACTGAATTAATTAGAAACATTTCGATCGAATGCAAAAAACGAACCCAAACTTATAAAAAACAACTTCTCGAATCTCCTACAGAAACGCGTTCGTCGTGAGGAGGACGAAGCCGTGGGTCTGGGGGGCGGTTCCGTCAGCGACGATATGGATGAATACGAGATGATGAACGTTAGAGGCGGCAGTCCGCCGCCTAGTGTCCCCTCAGCTTCCTCCGCGGGAGGAGGTCAGCGCTTTCCGGGACCCGATTGGGCGGATTTGGGAGGAGATGGTCCGGCTGGGGGCTACGATTCGCCACCGGATCCTTACAGCAGCTATGATTCCTACTCCGACGAGGATGGCGGAGCACCCGGCGGAGGCATTAATCAGCGCCGGCGCATGCGACGCGATCGGGAGAAGGACCAGCGAGGAGGAAACCGCAAACGTCGCGACCGCGATAGTGGTGGCGGAGGAGCCGGAGGCTCTGCCGGCAACTCAGGGGCCAAGAGAAACCGCCGAGACTCCGGCGACGGACCGGAGAAGCCAAGCGGACGCGTGGAGCCGCGAAAACTGGAGCTATGCAAGTTCTATCTGAAGGACTGCTGCGCGAAGAGAGAGAAGTGCTCCTACATGCACAAGGAGTTCCCCTGCAAATACTACTACCTGGGCATGGAATGCTATGCCGGCGATGACTGCCTCTTCCACCATGGTGAGCCGCTGTCCGAACAACTGCGCAACATCCTCCTCAAGCACATGGAGACGGCGCCCAAGGAGATCTTGGGAGACTTTAAGCGCATCTCCCGCGACGTGGCCCTCGCCCAGATGACCCGCCGCAACGAGGCACTGTGCGAGCAGTACAAGCGGGACAACGTCTGGAGCACCCTGGCCAGTGCCGGCCTGGGCAGGCGCAGCCAGCAGGAACAGCAGCAGCAACAGCAACAGCAGCAGCAGCAGCAGCAGCAGCTGCAGCAACAAATGCAGCATCAGCCCCTCCAGATGCTGCAACAGCTGCAGCAGCAGCTGAGCCAACAGCAGCAGCCGGACGCTGGGGGCAACATACCGTCGCTCCTGGACATGGTCATCAATCCTCCGCCGCAGGAGAAGAAGCGCAAATCGCGCTGGGCCGACAAGGCGGGCACCAGCAAGGCGGGCAGCCTGGAAACGGGGGACACATCGCCGGCAGCCAAGCCCCTGCCACCGCACCTGGACTTGAACAATCTCAGCCACGTCCTGAGTCCCGAGCACATGGCCAAGCTGAACAAGCTCGGGATAACGAATCTGGAGCAGATGCTGCAGGTTCCCTTCGGCCAGCTGACCGAGGTGGGTCTGACCCTGATCGAGATCGGCGAAATCCAGCGAAAGGCCGAGGATGCCAAGTCCGGAGTAGGCCAATTCGGAATGAGGTAAGCCTTCCTATTGCTCTTCTGATTTTTCTCTCATTTTCGGGTTTCCTTAGCGTTCCGCCGCCACCCAGACCGGAAGCGGAGGTCAACAGCAACTCCAACAGCAACGGCTTCATCATGGTGGACTACACGCAGTATCTCAAGGACGCCCACGTCAACTTCCAGGGCAGTGATCCACGTGAGTAGAGCGTCTTTTTTGAAAGACTTTTCAAAGGAAACTGAACCCGAAATGACAAACATTTCCGGCTTTACTTTGTCTTTAAATCTTTAATCCTGATCTTTAATCCATTTTTATCCATCATTAGTGGATGATGATCGCGACGATGAGGAGCAGCTGGTGATCGATGATGGCAACGACTCCAATGCCGAGGAGGAGCAGCAGCAGCAGGAACAGGAAAAGGAAAAGGAAAAGGAAAAAGCAGCCAAGCCAGAAGAAGAATCAAAGGCCGAGACAGCTTCCGTTGTCGATGACGCCCCAATGCCCTCCGTCTTCGATCTGCCCACCTTCA
The DNA here is from genome assembly GCA_035047325.1 of Drosophila vallismaia. Lineage (NCBI taxonomy): Eukaryota > Metazoa > Arthropoda > Insecta > Diptera > Drosophilidae > Drosophila > Drosophila vallismaia. Next base: position 2,474,090 of record JAWNPU010000025.1, on the reverse strand, counting down.
TGAGCAACGTCCTGGGCAGGAGCGTGCCCGCACAACAACTGGTTGTGCCTGCGAGTGCCACCTCGCCAAACCTTGAGATTGCGCCTCCAGTTGTCGCAGAACAGCCAAAGGCCAAGAGCCTGGACATAAGCGCTGCCAGCTCGTCCTCCTCCTCCAATGTGTTCAGCCGCATCCTGTTCGGCGACAAGCAAGCCGACCCAGAGGCCAGGGCGGCCTTCTACCGCGACATCATCCGCAATCCCTTCAAGACGCAGGCCGCCGACGGTGATGTCCTATCTTCCAACGAGAACTCCAACTCGAACTCACGCTCTCTGACCCCGACTCCCACCCCAGAGCCGGGCTCGCAGTCGCCAAAGCAGCCAGAACAGGCCGAGGTGAAGCCCACTCCAGCGACGCCTTCGCTCTATGCTCGCGCCTCGATCTACGACTATGATCCCGTGAAGATCGAGAAGCAGAACCGCCGCCGGCGCCTGCACTCGGACGAGGATTACATGCACCAGCGCGACATCGACATGCGCCTGCCCTTCGAGCCGATGAAGCACTACATGCCGGCCACGGAGGTGGATGCGGCCATATTCTCGCACATGCCGATGCGCTGGCAGCTGCACATGGTGGACGTGGAGGATCCGGACTACTCGCAGCTAAGGGCCTCGGCCCTGCACAAAGAGCAGCGCGAGCAGCGTGATCCGCGCGTTCGTCGCATTCTGGGACTGCCGGAACTGGTGGAGAAAGACGATACTGGCCTGGGCTTTGGCAGTGATTCGTTTGGCAAGTTTGGAATCGCCTCGCCGGACTCGGATGGAGGCGGTGCCGAGGCAGCACCCACATCGCCGCCACCCACTCTGACACTGCCGTCCATGAACGTGCCGCCGCCCTCGATGAGCGTCCCACCACCGAATCTTCAGATCGATAAGCCAGCCGGCGTGCGCGTCGATCCGCGTCGCGATCCCAGGCGGGCCCACCTGCAGCCATCGGTTGCTGCAGCCCCCAACTCGAATCAGAATCAGAACCAAGCCAACAACAGCAATCCATCCAATGTGAACAGCGGCAACAAGCAGATCTCGGAGATACGCCGTCTCATGCAGAACTCCAACTGGTACAACAACCTCGGAAGCAACAACAAGATCATGGTCAACCAGCAGCTCAACCTGGTGTTCGTCGAGCTGAGCAAGTTCCACCAGATTCCGGCCGATATGCCGAAGGTCTTCGACACCAGCTTCATCGTCAATAATCCAACTTTGCTGCAGATCTTTGGGAAGCTCTTCATCTACATCGATGACAATGGACACGTGACCCAGCTGCCCGAGGACAATAGCGGGGGATCTGGCAGCGGAGGCGCCGGCACCGGGGCCGTCATCCTGCCCAATCTCTCCCAGCCGCCGCCGAACCTGGCCCAGATGCTGCGCCAGCCACCGCCCAATATTTGCATTGGCCCGGGTCGGCTCTCCGGCATGATGATGCAGATGGGCAACTTTCCGCCGTTCAACCAGCCACCACCGTGCACCGGTCGCATGGGCATGCCGGTGGGGCCGGTAGGGCCGGGCAACGGAGGATCGGGTATGCCGAATGGCAATCCCTTTAATCCCTTTGCCGGAGGAAACGGAGGCGGAGGCGGAGGCGGAAATGGGAATGGCAACGGCAATGGTGGCGGAAACGGAGGCATGGGAAATATGAACAACATGGGCATGAATATGCCATTCAACAACAACAACAACAACAACAACATGCCATTTAAGAATTTCAACAACAATAATAATAACAACAATATGGGAGGCCGAGGACACTTCCAGGGAATGGGAGGAGGAAACGGTAATAACGGTAATGGAGGAGGCGGTGGCAACAATCGCAACCAGCGCGGCGGTGGAGGAGGCAATCAGAGGAATCGCAACAACATCTAAAGAGGATGAACTTGCTCCGTCCGAAACGGAGTCAAAGCCCACAAAAAGACTTGCTATGCCAAAATGATGACCCTTTCACCTGAACCCTTCACAACCCAAAACTACATCTACATCCACAGCAGCACCCACACTCACAACCACACCCACACCCACACTTACACCCACAACCACGCCCAGAATGCCTCCTGCCCCTTATAATGATGCCCTTTTTGTCACCCAAACCCGTGTGACCCCCCAAAAAAAAAAAAAACAACAGAAACAGCGAAACTTTGACTGCTATGTACATTATATTCCTTAATCCTACGACTACAATTTTTTTTGCTAGGTGTAAGGACCTCTTTTTTTAGCTCTACTACGTACTGATAAAATGTAGTTAAAACATCAGAATTATAATCATCAGGATATAAGGAATTTAATAAGAAAACTAACCGGAAACTAAGTTTCAAAAATGGAACGCCCATTTCCTGTTTTAGGACTTTTTTTTTCTTTCGATAATGTAGTTGCTTATTTTTAAATGTACTATTGTTAAATTAGGCATTACAAACTACATTTTAAAATTAAAAAATAAATCACGTGTATTGCGAAATACCGAAACGTAGGAGCAGGCATTTTCAAAGTGCCAGATACAATGATGGTTTTCCGCTTAAATTTATATTTTAGTTCATAATTTATATAATTGAAATTATTTTTTAATTTAATCTTTTTTTTTTACTTTACATCTTAATTTTTTTCTACTTAACTTGTTATAAAACTAATGAAATATAGTGCTTCTATAAGTTGTGAAGCATGAAATTGACGTATTTATCTTTGATTTTCTCGTACATTTGAAAGTGTATGTAAAAAGATTTAAAAGATAACTTCAAAAACTTTCGTTTTTGAGCTTTATCCCGAAACCGATAGCTCCGATGACTATTATCGATGTTTTTCAAAAAAAAATCAAAGGCCTATTTCCAACTGTTATCGATGTTCTGACAGAGATGCCACTTTTAATCGATATCATCGATAAATACAATAAAATTTAATTGGAATTTACATCTGTACCTGTTTAATAATAAGTAGAGTATTTTATAGAATTTATTTCAATTGGATATTATTACCCAGATCGTTTTTTCGCATCAGGTTCGCGAGGGAAAATAAATATCGATAGCAGTTTATGATTTACATGTAAAACTGTCATTGTAAAACTTAATTAACTTATTATAATAACTAAAATTATAGCATTAAAATTACGCATCTAATGATTATTTTCACTGTTTTGGCTGTCAAAAGAAAGTTATAGAAAGCTTGCCGTTATCGATACAATATTTTTGCTCCCTAGTGTTCAGTGTTGTCAGTGTCAGACGAAAGTTATCGATAAATTAATCGTTATCGGTGTTAAAAATAGGCTACGTTTTTCGTGCAAACAGCAATTGGTTACACTTTTAACACTGTGTCGAAAGGAAAGTTGTAGCGCCGCGCGCAGTGCATTTTTCTGGTAATTTTTTTCTCCAAATTTTTACTACTTCCGTTCTGTGTTTGCAGTTGATTCAGTTGTAATATTGTAACGTAAACGTTGATTAATGTGCGAAGCGAAAACGTGTGAATAAAACAAGGCAAAGACGTCGATGGAAAAACCCAACAGAAAACAGTACACACACACACGCCACATACATACATACATACAGGGTTTCTAGCGTGACGTGAAGTGTATATAAAAAACGAAAAAAGAAAGAAGAGAAAATGATAATGGAAAACACGCAGACTGTGAAAATGCGCATTTCATTTCGCATACATGCGTACTTGTATTATATTTATGCATTCTAACTAGTACAAAAAGCTTTGAATTTTTCTTTTATTTTTTTGGTTTGGTTTTTTTTTTTTTTTGGGTTTGGGGTCCCACGCACACTCATGGCTGCTGCTGCTGCTGCTTAGCCATGACTAGCGAGTGTATAGCGAGTGAGGCGGCTGGGCTGCTACTCGCTTGTTTTTCTTTGCTGTTTTTTGTTTGTGGTATTGAAAAAGTATAGTGATTGCCGCAAGTAGTGAATCGTGGATGTAAATTTCCATCCAGCCTTGGTGGCATTACACTTCCATTTACACATTACGCTCCACCAAAAACAACAACAAAATGGCAACGTATTGTTCTCTCGTATACACATACACACGCACAAGTGTGACTGTGTCGGTGTATATGTGTACGTGAGCTTAGCGACGCTGCCCGCTCTCTCATTTTTGTGTATATACATATTTACCTTTTTTGTTAATTTTTTTTTTGTCAAGAGTGTATAGTAGCGTATATATTTACTTGTTTTTTTTTCGTCTTACATATATCATTTTTTATCTGCCTTTTTAACCGTTGTAGTACATAGCAACCTACCTACATTCAAAGAAAAAACAACGCAGCAGAATACATAAATAACAGTAAAAGTTTTTCATTGGCAGTGTGTGAGAGTGTTTGAATTTTAGTAAAAATAACATTTTTGGGTAAGTTGAAGATATTCGGGTTATACACATACTACTACAACCATATTTTGCTGAAGGTAAAGGAGGGAGAAGGAAAACAACGGCCAAGCCGAATACAAAATGCATACAGTCGTGTCCAGTAGAACAGGGCTGGGTCGTAAAAATCGAGTACCTGGGAGGGTTCTCCCTATATATAAGACCTTTTTGCAGGCCAAAATAGGGTATAGGGAAGTAGGGTATCTTAGTTCCGCTGCACCTTTTTTTGCTACCTAACCCAAACCGTCGTAAACCCAAAATATGTCACTTCCGGTTTTTCAATCTCTTTGCTCGAATATTAATTTTTGTTTTTGTTTCCTATGGAACCCATTTTTTACTCCTTAAACCATCAATAATTTATCTTAAAAATTCAAATTCAAATTCAAAATCATTTTTGAATAATTTATCACCACTAGTTTCGATATTAATTGATTATTTATGTGGCAACCCTATCGATTGGCGCTATTTCTCTACTCTCTGCTGTGGCGGTGTTGCCAATCGCTGGACCCTCAATCGCAACGTGTTTCGAGTGCATTTTTTATCTGTGCGGAAATTTTTGCGCCTATTATAGTTTGTTTTAACAGTGAAGTGATTTTCCATTTGCAATTTTATTATAATTACTTTTGAAATGGCTTTTCGGTATGTATCCCACGATATGGAGAAATAATAACTGTTTCAAAATATCTGTAGTATTAAGCTAATCCCATTTTTTTAGCCTCATTAGAGCGCCGCGCTTTGCGCGCCACACGCCGCCAATATATTTTATGGCCCCGGCTGTTTCCATTAAGGAAATGGGCGGAAAGGACTTTCCAGGCAGGTAGAGAGAGTCCTTGTTGGATTTTGCACCCCGTTTGCACCGTTTTCCCCCGTTTCTTGCCGTTCCTTTCACCGCTCGTCCGCATGTGTCTCAGCTGCCGTGTCTTTTCATGTTGCATCCGATGGGTGAGGGGGGTAGAGGTAGAGAGGGGGGCAGCTGCATGTTTTCTCTGCTTCTTTCGGTCATTCCCCTGGCTGTTGTTGTTGTTGGCAATGAATGACATTGCTCAGCGATCGTTTTGGCTCATTGCACTGGAATACTGGAAGACCACTGCCTGGAACGGTGGTGGTAGTGAGTTGAGCTTTTTTTTTTTTTTTTTCGTTTTTTTAGCCGGCGAAGGTCATTCTCTGGTACGCGTCATGCTCGTTGTACCCTGTGCTGGACCTCGAAATTGCCTTGGAAACAAGCTGAAAACAAGTATAGGTCTTTATTTTAGTTGAAAATAATATGTATTGAAGATCCACTGTACCTTGTAAATCGCTTAACATTTCGTTTTTTGTTTTGGCAAAAAGAGAAAAACGGTAACACGCAAAACCACTTGAAAGTGCAACAACACTTGGCGAGTGATCAGCTGGAATGCTATAGGATTTCAATGAGATTTTCGAGATTTCATTCATACAAGAGAGATCCCCCCAAATGACTCACACTTGCAAACGCAGAGAGCGAGAGTGGGGCTCTCCCCCCGTTATCAGTGTGGCGTGCACACACATGCATTTTGCATAATAGAGCTGCTCTATTTACACAACTGTGCTCCAAATAAGCCGACTACTGTTATCAACTGTAAAGTTTTGTTCGTAGTTTGTTTTTGCTTTACAATTGTCTTTCTCTCTCTCTCGCCAGCTTTTGGCATACACTGAAGGAAACGGCTTAGTTTTATTGATGTCAATGTTGTATCGATAATTATGATGAAATAGCATTGTTTTAGTTAAATTTTTAGCATACAAAAGGTCTTTCAGCAAGTCGAAGAGTTTTTGGAAATAATTTTGTTAATTTTCCTCAGATATTTTTACGTGCTTGACTTTCTTTTCGTTTTTTGTTTTTTGATTTCTCAGTGATTTAGCTTTCACCGTTATGCATACGCCGTATGAAACAGAAGAAGACGACTTTGGTTACTCTTTTGGCTGATTTTCTTTCTATTTTTGGGGTCTGTTTTCCCCATCTCCACTTTGCTACCCTTCCCTTCCGCTTTTCCCGTGACGTTTTGCGTCTTTTCTTTGCTTTCTGTGGATTTTCATGCTGGAAAGCGGGATACACATTCTTGTATAAAATTCTCTATATATTTTGGCCTTTTTCCTGGCTTTCTGTTTCTCTTCGTTCTTCTTTTTCCTGCTTTTTTTTTTGGCAGTCTGCTCTGTATATGGGGAAAAAGCAGCCCTCGAAATGGTCATCTCACCCCCCCTTTCCCACCCTTCAAGCCCAGCCAGCATTGTGCTCGTTTTTTTTTGTTTTTGTGCGCTTTAGGCCGGGCCCGCCCCCTTTGCGCCTCATGTTGCCCTCGTTTTCAATTTAGAAACGTTTCTGGTTCCACCACCCCCGCATCTTTCCTTCTCAGCCTTGTCCCTTCGCCCTCTCTTTCCTTCTGAGTAAGTTGTGATTGCTTCTTCATTCCCTTGGAAATGGGGAAATTATTTCCAGATTCCCAGATCAGGAATAAATCGGTTCCTTTTAATGAGAATTTTAATTTTAGGAATTATTTTCCAACAATTCTTACTTTGGTTTCCGTTAACTGTCACGCGTCTCTGCCCTTTCCTCTCTTTCCCTCTTGGAAGCGAGCAAGTTGTGATTCCTTCTTCTTTCTCTTGGAAATGGGGAAATTATTTCCAGATCAGGGGATCCTTGGAAGTATACAAAGAGAATAAATTAGTTTGTTTAAAAGATAAAGACGAGGTTTTTAGTTTTGGGATTTATTTTCCAATAATTCTTACTTGAGTTTCCTTTAATTTTCCGCGTTTCCTAATATTTGCACCTTGACCTCTTTAAGGCTTCTGATGAAAAATGTCAACGAATTTTCCTGACTCGCTTCTGGTGATTTCTGACCTAAGCTATTTTTTCCAGCCGGCGTTTTTATAATCGTAGGTCAATTTGCATCCTCACCTGCCCCTGGCGAAAATCCTGGCAAGGGGCAGCTGCAATAAATGGCCAGGAACCATTCCAGGTGATCCTTAATAGGATATTTATGGCAGGGAGATTAGTTTATGGAGATTATAAACATGATTTCAGATCAATAATTATAGTTTGATATCAAAATTAATGATAAAATATAAAGAAATTGAATTAAAAATATTAAGGATATCTAGGATGTTTCTTGGATTAATAAAATATCATAAAATATTGTTAGTTTTCTCCATAAAAAAGTCAATTTTTATTTGTTTTTAGAATTCGAATTCGTTTCTATTGAAAAGTTTCTAACTTTTTAGGTAAAAAATCTCTCCTAAGGCTGCTTTTAAATGTCCTTTAAAGTTTACTTTCCTTTAAATCGAATTCTAATCTTTGGGAAAAAAAATTGCAGCTTGCCTTCCAAGTAACAAGAAGTTGCAGCTTGCCACGTTCCACCTTTCGATTTTTCCACCCAATCCGCCCAGCTCCGAGTTCCAGCTTGCAGCTTGCAGCTTGCAGCTTCCGAGAAAGCGGAACATCTGCCTGCCTGCTTGACCTTTCGGGGATTCGGGGATCCGCGAGATGCAGCCGGCCACCCAAGAAAGTACGCCTGGCACGCTTCCTGGCAGGATCAGGGCCCGGGGATCAGGTAGCCCACGCGCCTGGCACGCGCACCTTGCCTCCTTGAATCTTACCTGCCACCACCCACCACCCACCTCCCACTCAGCGATCCTTAAATAGATCGATCCCCGACAGGATATCTTCATTCGAGTGCCACTCGTTACAAGTCTAACTTGTGTCCTGTGTAATCCTGTGTGATTTGTGATTTCTCTTGTGTTTCTATAAATTCAATTTAACTTTGTGATATCCTGATGGATTTTGACCTTGATACTGTGACTCCCCTGTCGACCTTGTCGTCCTACTATAATTTCAAAATGGCAAGGTATGTCCTTAAAAAACCATAGCACTGGTCAACAAAATTATCGTATAACAGCGCAATTGATTTAACATTAAGATTTGATTAAGAAATTCAAAATATTCAAAACTAAAGGATGGACTGTATGTATTTGGAAAGGCTTTTTCAGTAAGTTTTCTAAAAATTCAACAAAGAAATAAAACAAAAATATTAAGTTAAGAGTATTTTTTAGGTATTTTAGGTATTTTTTCTCTTAACAAAACAAAATCAGAAACCTGCTGCGGGCCCAAGCTTTTAAATACACTCAAAATAATAATAATAATAAAATAAAACTCTAGCTTTGTACACATACAGACTCACATGCATAAGTTATCTATATACGTAATGCGATTATCAATTTTCTCTATTCGATTTTTTTTGTGTCGTACACATTATCGTCGTCTCGCACACACTCACGTCTTTGTCATGTTTTTTTTTCTTCGTATTTCGTATTAAGTAGAACCCTCTATCCTTGTCCCCCGTAAAAATCCGAACAAAGAAATTAAAATCAAAACTAAAACAAAATCAATCCACTTAGTACCAACAACAACAACAACAACAACAACATCATCTTTTTTCAACTACTACGAGACACTGCTGAGAGCGCGCCAAGAAAACAACAACAACAAGAACAGCAACAGCAACAGCAACAGCAAGAATTAGCAAGCATACACTGAGAGAAAGAGAGAAAGAATTGCCCCCGACTTAGAAATTAAGAGAAAGTGTGCTTGTATGCTTAAAAGAAAAGAAAACGAAAAAATAATAATAATTTTATAGCAACGGAGAGTACAACAAGAGAACAGCAATAAAAGAAAAGGAGAAAGAGATTGAGAGGGAGCAGAAAGAAAGGAAAGCAAGAACCTCAAGATACAGCAGCAGGCCAGCTGAGAGCGCTGAGCGCCAATAAAAAGAGGAGCAGAGTGGGGATCAGAGTAAGAAGATCCTCCCGACCACAACAACAACAACAACAACTACAACTACAACTCACCTTTAATCACTTAAACCTACCACGACTCACCTCATATCGCCTATCACCTTCGATTGATCTCGAGGGTGGCATTTTTTTTGATTCGAGTGAAAAGCGAAACACACTCCCAACTCTCAGGATATGTACGGCAACAATAATCCGGGTAGTAACAATAATAATGGTGGTTATCCCCCATATGGTTACAACAACAAGTCGAGGTAAATTTTAACTTCAGTTGTTACGTTTCGTCAGTCCATATGCTCCTCCATCATCATCCTTTACCGCAAAAAATTGCAAAAAGTTCCACTGTAAGAGCCTAACCCTTGAACCCGATTCCCTCATCCCCCGACTCCTCCACACATACAGAAACCCTCTGTGATGCAAAGTGTTTACATAATTTTTTTTCTACCCAGATCTTCAAGTACTTCATTATCCCAACAACAACAGTTATTTTTTTTTACTAGCATCTACGAATCAGAAACCGATTTTTTTTTGCCAGGTTCGAAGTCTTCTTTTAGCAAACTTGGCGGTTTATATGCATTGGTCTGTGTAACGGGAAGGATGTCGATTGCAAGTCGATAACATCGGAAGATTGTCATCGACTTGCTCTCGATATCGCTGGCCCAATTAAAAACTATCGCAATCGCAATCGCAATCGCACCTTGCTCCTCCCTAATTTCATACTCACCTACATGGTTTGGTTTATTAGTTAACCTTGTTCGTTGTTTTATGACAAGAAGAAAGCAAAAGCGAAAGAGGAAATATGGATAAGAATAACCGCAGCAACAAGCAAGAACAAAACAAGGAGGATTATAATGTATAATTAACTGTTACATGTCCTAGATGTTCTGGCCAATCGAAAATAAATCGATAATTAAATACAAACTACAGACACCCACACGAATACACATAATAGAGATAAACCAGAGCAGCAAAAAACAGTCAAGCGTTTTGGGGTTGACCCACCTCCCATCCCCCCCTAGAGATTTGTTTGAGTTTTTTTTTTATAGAACTGTTAGTTTTTTTTTTTTGTACCATCTCAAATGGCCCCTCATTAGCTGTATTATCTCCGCCATCTCGCTCGCTCTTCTCCATTGCATACATTCATGCGCACACAGACACGGACACACACACATTCAACACACAAGGTCAGGTAATCAGCTGATCAGCTGATCGCTAGATTGTCTGCGTGTTTTCGTCAAGTGTCGCGACGTGATTCCGTTTTGTTTGCAGTTTTTGTGATAAAATGATAAGCAATATGCAAAATGTTGATCGAGCAACATAAAGAAACACTGAAAAATAAACGCATTTAAAACGGAGAATTAGAAGAAAGACCAGAAACAAAGAGCGAGCGCCATGTGTGGCTCTGATTGACACACACATACACCGACACCGACACCGACACCGACACACCCCCCACTTACACACACCTACACCCCCACAACAAACACAAAGATACATGTATCTGTATCTGGGAAATTCGTTCGTGGCAAGAGGATTATAGAAACGGCCTAAAAACGTTCTCATCGTGCGGCCTGTGCAACTTGAACAGACTCACAATGTACCGGTAAATGTTCTCTTTCTTCTCTTCACACTTAACTGTAACTGTAATTAAACTACTCTCTTTTGTTTGGCTTTTTCTTCTTCTTCTTCCGTTTTTCTTCTGTTTTTCCGTTTTCCGTTTTCCGTTATTTTGTGAGCTTTTCTTTTCTCTCGCCAAGCATCTGCCCATTTATCTTCCATTGCCAGATCTTCAGTAGAACGTAAGCTTTAAGTTCTGCCTAAGCGTTACAATTTTGACTGTTTTTTGCTGCCAAAAAATGTAGGTTGGTCTGATTTGCGTACACTCCGGGGGTCATCGGTCATCCAAAGGCAGAAGGGTAGAGAAGCTGCAGAAGATGCCGTCATTCGTGACATTTTTATAGGCCAGTGCAGCTTCAGCTTCCTTTCCCTCTTTTGGGTCGTTTTGGTATAATTTATGGCACATTATTCAGCAAAAGTCGATGAAATGTAAACATTGCAGACCACGTGCTCGGGTCGGAAATTGTGTCAGGACCTTGACATGCTGTTTACAGTTGCCAGAGAGTGTATGTATATGCGTCCTGGTTCCACATGCGTGGGGGAAATTTACAGTTTTAACTAGCTTTAAGTATAGGTTCTTGCCAACCACCCCAACCACCCATCCATCTACACATTCCAATGCATAGCCGACATTTTGCCCGCCACCCCCTTATTTCTCTCGTTCAGTGTACTTGAATCTCTCGCTATAGCCTTGCGAGAGGAGCCTCAAGGTCCGCAAAATTGCACAAAATGCAAAAAAATCTAAAAAAAAAAAAAAAAAAAAAAACCTGCAACAACAAGCAACGTCCAGCAAAACCAACAGCTTCTCATCAATCAACAATGTCAACAAGCCAAGTGCAGCATCAATGGTGTGACCTGACCTCACCCTAAATCTTGAAGATTTTCCGGCCAGTGTGGCCTTGCCAGCGAATCTGTGTCGTTTTTGGTCGCAGATTCCCGTTTTTTTTTTTTACATATTTTTTTCAAGTGAACAATGAAACGAGCAAAAGCATCTCTATCAACATCCCATCCACACCCAAAACACACACATCGATAACAAAAGTTACACCCAACGATATAGAAAGACACCAAAAAAAAAAAAAAGAACATCAAAGATCCCCTCTCCAGCTTTGAACCGCCATCGACGTCGACGTCGTCGTCATCCTGCAGCCGAATTTAATTCTGTGTAGACATCTTTTTCCACAGCCCAGAAAGAAGCAGCCACCGATACCGATACCGATAGCCGATAGCCGATAACCGATAACCGATAACCGATAACCGATAACGATACCACGCGAATGACACTAACTCTTTAAATAGTATGTAGATGGTTATTTTTTTTGCACTTGGGGGCGACTGCACCCCCTCCGCCACCCAGCGGCTCCTCATCAATGGAACGAAATGTTCCTGGATCGAGGACGCCTCCACCGCCCGTAAGTAACAAGACTCTAAGACTATATAGAATATATACAAATCGCACGATTTCCGGGGAGAGTAATGCATTCTATAAGCTATATATTTGACATTTGGTCAGCTCATCGTGGGAAGAACTCAACCAGCCGGACGAGTCTTGTTTTTTTCTTTTTCTATTTTTTTCGAGTGCAAAATGTGAAAAATCTGTAAACATAAACGTTTTTTTTTCAGTGATAAATAAGAAGTGTTTTGAATCGTAATCGATAACAGAAGCTGTATTTTTTTTCTTATTTTTTTCTGTGTATAAAAAGTGCATGAAAACATGAATTATGTCTTCTTTTTTTTTTAAGTGAAACCTTTTTTTTTTTTACAATTTCTAACGAAAGAGCTTTGCAAAGGTCAAGGACGAATACAGCCGATGGCATTCGATATGCTAGTCAAGGATGTATCCTCCAGGACCTTTGCAAATCTTAAGAAAATATCCTTTTCTAAATTTCTCTCTGAAAAATTCTCAATAATAATATTAAGTTACTTTTAAGCCTAAGTTAGTTGTAATCGATATATCGATAAATCGTCAAATCATCCAACACCAAAGCATTTCTTAATCATTTTTAAGATAATTATTATAATTAAAAAAGAAAAGATATTTTAATTGCGCTTTATACTTATAATTTCGATAATTTCGATAAAAGTTATCGACCCAACTCGACATCACCATTTCTTTGAGTGCTAATCGATATTTTTTCTATTCCAATCGACGAACAGCGGTGGGCGAGGATTCGGCATGTCCCATTCACTGCCATCGGGAATGGTTAGTATTCAAGGACACTCCTTTATTTTTTTTTTTTTTATTAATAATTAATTAACGCCTGAAATTTATTATGAAAATTATTGTTAGCGATCAATTTCAATTTCCATTGCATGTGGGATTGCAAACTAAACAAAGAATCCAAAAAAAAAACGATAAACAAAGCAATGCATTTGATATTGAACTTTTGTTTTATTTCTTTTCTCGATAAACGATAATCGATAATCGATAATCGATAATCATAACAATAATAATAATATAAATTTTACGCCTTTTTATATCGATAGTTGTATGTTATTGAGTTTGTCTCATGAACGCTCTGGGGACACACGCTTTTGGTTACGATTTTCTCAGCAATAAACGATATTCAATATTTTAAACAAACATTAAAAACTTGAAACAAACTTAAACTAAAACTTAAACAAAAACTAAAACAAAACTAAACAGACCAGCAACAACAACACAAACAAGTTTTAATAAAAACAAAATAAATAAACAAAACTTTTAAACACAAAAGGATACAAAAATAAACATCACACACACACACACACACACTCCTGCATGAGCATAAATACCGTTATTTTAAAGCATACCTTAGGGGGCGCCTGTCCGTTCCACTTCCGTTTCGTTTCGTTGCCGTTCGTTTCCGTTCGGTTTCCATTTCCGTTTCCGTTTCCGTTTCCGCCCCAGCTGGGCTTTCTGTTTGACAATGCCTGGTGGCCTTAAACTCATGCCACGCACTGTACAATGACGGGTTGACCCTGCACCCACACAAAACACTTAAGAAGCTTAAGAAACCAAAAAAAAAAAAAAAAAAAAGAAAAGCAAAATTTTTTGCATTTTCCTGACATTCGATTATTTTTTTTTTCGTTGTTTTTTGCAACCCCGTGAATGCCATTTAGACATAAAAAAAACACAAAACACACAGAAATACAGTGAAGCAAGAGAATGTTTCGATTTAATGCTAAAAATCCAACAAAAAATTACGAATTGCTGCACTCGAGTTTGAAGCACGCCTTGAAAATGAAACAGAAGTTTGTAGAATTCTGCGTTTTATTCCCATCTCTGCGTCATCTCCATCATTGTGTTGTTGTTGCTGTCCCGAAAGCAACTAAAACAAAAGCAGAAACCATTCAATCAATCAATCAATCAGCTAATCTATCAATCAACCAACTAACCAACCCCAAGCAGCGATATGAGGCCTTCTCTCAACACTAGAATATCTTTGTATGGTTAATCTGATTACAGTCACGTTATGCGTTTTCGCCACAGGACACAGAATTCTCATTTCCAAGTTCCTCGTCGCGTCGTGGCTACAATGACTTCCCCGGCTGTGGCATTGGCGGCGGCAACGGGGGCAGCGCCAACTCCCTGGGCGGAGGCGGCGGCGGCGGCGGCAACATGTGCACCCTGCCCCCCATGACCAGCAACAATTCGCTCAACAACCTGTGCGGCTTGTCGCTGGGCAGTGGCGGCAGCGACGATCACATGATGATGAACGACCAGCGGTCGAGCAACACCAATCTGATTGTCAACTACTTGCCCCAGGACATGACTGACCGCGAGCTGTACGCCCTCTTCCGGGCAATCGGACCCATCAACACTTGCCGCATCATGAGAGACTATAAGGTACGTTTAAAACCTGACATTCTAGTCAACGTCAACGTTTTGCTTTAAAAATATTAACTAATTATTGATTTTGAATCCTTTTGATAGACTGGGTACAGTTTTGGCTATGCTTTCGTGGACTTTACATCGGAAATGGACTCGCAGCGTGCGATTAAAGTCCTTAATGGCATCACAGTGCGTAACAAGCGGCTCAAGGTAGGTCAAACCCCTTATAAGAAACCTCGTTTGGACATCCTCATCATTAATAACATTATCCTTATCCTTCGCTTCGTTAGGTTTCCTATGCTCGCCCCGGCGGGGAATCGATCAAGGACACCAATCTGTATGTGACCAATCTGCCGCGCACCATCACCGATGACCAGCTGGACACGATCTTTGGCAAGTACGGTTCCATTGTGCAGAAGAATATCCTGCGGGACAAGCTGACAGGACGACCACGTGGCGTGGCCTTTGTTCGGTGAGTTTCAAATTTCCAATTTTCTTGCCTAGATTTCTATAAAAGTTTTGTGTGTTTTCGGAGCAGGAAAGCTTCCTTAGACATTATTTATTGATTTTCCGCATCTTTATACTCATTGAATGTCTATTTTTTCGTTTTATTTTCCTCTCATTTCATCCACAAATAACAAATCGAAACAATTGTGTGACAAAATCTGATACGAAAACAGCTATAACAAGCGCGAGGAGGCACAGGAGGCCATTTCGGCGCTGAACAATGTCATACCCGAGGGCGGATCCCAGCCGCTGTCCGTCCGCCTGGCCGAGGAGCACGGCAAGGCGAAGGCCGCCCACTTTATGTCGCAGATGGGCGTGGTACCGCCGAACGCCCCCCAGCCGCCGCCACCGCCGCCGCTGCCGCACATGGCCGCCGGATTCAACAGTATGGTGCACAGAGGTAGATCAATAAAATCACAGCAACGCTTCCAAAAATCGCATCCCTATTTCGATGCGAAAAAGTTTATCTAATATCGAAGACTATACACTCAGAGAAAAAACAAAACAAAAAAAAAAAACAACACAAGATGATGCAACAGCACAAGATGCAACAGCAAACATGCCACAAACTCGATTCTTGTTTCGTTTTTTTTTTCCGTATCTCAAACAAAAACATCAACAACAACAAACAACAAAAGCAACAACAAACACCAACTAACAAAACAAACAAACAAAGCAACAACAACAACAACAACAACTCCATACTTAGTTTATTTTTGATTTTTGATCTTTTCTTGGTAATATTCCCCCCCGAAGTACCCCTGTACCCCTGTACCCCTGTACTGAATCAATATCTTGCAATTATATATATTTTTTATATACTAAAAAATCGCAAATGACAAAAAAAAAAAAACGATACTATTTCGAAATCCCGTAAATATTTGACTACTAACTTTTATTTCAAAAAAATGTTCAGGTTTTCGAATAAATATTTTTTTAAGTGCAACACCACACACACACTCACACACACACACACACACACACATTCACACATACACACACTCTCACAAGTACACTGTCAAAAATAGAAGCGGTCAAGAGGCGAAAGCGAAAAGTGCTATTTTTTTTAAACAATTTTTTTAAGTGTGTGTGTAAAACGGAACCAGTTCGTTCCGAACCAATATCGGATATATATATATCATAGATCGTTTATAGGTACAGAAATACAGAATAGGCTATACCACACAGCACAAGATACACACGAAGAAATAATCTACAACTGTGTATAAACCACTGACTGACTTAAAACAAACAACAAAAATAATTATATAACGATACAAAATAACGATCTACAACAGAAATACCTACGGAGAGAGGAGTGTGCAATTTTTGTTGTTAAAAAATTGATTTTTTTTTACCTAAAAAAAAAAAGCGTATTGCTGTACAGCAACCAGAACTGAAACAGAACTGAAAATCCAACGATATATCTACAAAAAAAAATATATAAATAAAAAATGAAAGCGTTGCCCTGTTTGATCAGCATTATCCTAGCTCTACTCCCCACTACTCTTCAGACCGCATCAATATCGAATATTAATGAAATCATCATTAAGTTGATTTTAGTTTTTTGCATCTTTACCACCAAAAAAAAAAAAAACAAACAATATAAACCAAAACCAACCTACAAGATCCAACATAAAGCCAAACCAACCAAATAACAAAAATATATTTCCTTACTTCTCTCCCATCAAGTTTTATAAAAAATATAAAAAAAAAAGAAGAAAAAAAACTAGGTATATACACGTAATATATATAATATTATATATATATTTGACTACATGAAATCTATTCTATAAAATAGCGTTAAATTTTAAATAATTATTTAGTTTTTAGTGCGTTAAAAGCAAAAAATCAGAAAAAAAAAACAAGCAAGCAAGCGGAAAGTGTGACCAGAGATATATAAAAAGAAACTGAATATAATAAAAAAGCGAAAAGCAAAACAAACGTTAAAACCAAAACCAACCAACAATTTTTTTCATTTTTTTTCAAGTTCAAAAACGTTTTGCGATCAGTGTTGGCAAACACACCATGAATGCTGAAATTCACCACAACACCCATCGGGAAGTTTTTCTCCCCACAGTATTTTTTGAGTTTTTTTTTTTACGTTCTCCCTTTTCTTTGCTGCAAACTGTATGAGTGTATGAGTGTGACTGAGAGTGTGTATGAGTGAGAGTGAGAATGATTGAGTGAGGTCAGGACCAATCTCGTGCGCCTGCGCTCCTTCGCGCCGCCGAGATGAACGCGAGTGAAAATTTACAGCTACAGCCATGTTTACAGTTATCCCCAGAGACAGCCGAAAGAGACAGAGAGAGGAGGGCGGCAGTGTGACAGACAGAGACAGAGACACTGTGAAAATGATAAAAAAGAAGTGAAAGGCGCATGCGCATGGTAAGTATGCGCGCAGTAAACCGAAACGATAACGGGGTGCTGCCAAAAAAAAAAAAAAAAAAAACAAAGACCACCCTCCACCCATTTAAGCAAAAAAAAAAAAAAAAAAAAGAGAATCCCTCATAGAACATTCCATTATTTTTTTTAAATGTTTTTTAATGTGCAAATTTTTTTGATGTCTGTATTTTTTTTTTGTCTCGAATCGAGAAATCTTCAAGCGGCGAACGATTTCCATACCGAAGGCTCACCCCTTTATCGGTTCCGGTGCAGAAACTAAACAAAAATACCAAAAACCTTAAAAAAAAAAAGATCTGAAAACAATCTTACCATCGCCACATTATTTTTTTTTACTTTTTTTGCCAGTGTATTTCATACGCATATATATATATATCTTCCAAGTGACAAAACTGTGTTTCAGCTAATTTTTTTTTACCACCATCTATGCTTAGTGCTCGACAAGAGAGATCACTTATTAAAATAACCAAAATTTTATTTCAAACATTTTTTTGTATATTTTTTTACGTGCCTGTCAGTGTTCAGTGTGGATTTGGATTCAAGGAATCAATTCTATATCTATATCAAAGTTATATATATACTATATACATCTATGATTCTATCATTTCTACTGAAAGCCAAACAATGAATATGCAAAAACTCTATATCCGATATCCGACCTTGTAGATCCTTTTTTATTAACCATTTTTTATCATTTTAAAGTTTCCTTTTGTTCTGCACTTTTGTTGTTGTTGATTTAAAGTCCCAAACCCTGAAAAAAATAACTTATATTATTATATTATATTTGCATTATATTTGAGTAACTTTTAGTTTTGTTTTCAATTTGTTTTTTTTTTTTGCAATTCTTAAAAAGTTAGCTAGAAAAGATGATGTTTTCGCTTGTCATAAAAAACATGGCCTACTTTATGGGGATTAATTATCTTTAATTTTATTTCAGATTAATATTCATTTGAATCCTTTTAAGATTTTGTTTCTCCAAAAAGTATGCTATACTTTGTGACGAGCTTTATTCAAGAAATGAGAAAGAACACTTCGGGCTTTCTTATCCGAAGACAGTTGTGAAATTTCGCTTAATATTTACTTTTACTTTTGTTTTATTTGCCTTAGCTTAATGTTAAATATATATTCCAAAACAACAGTAAAACAAAGTTAAATCCGTAGTTTGTGTTCCCCATTGTATTTCGCATTTGTTGTTTCCAAGCCGTAGATACTCTACTCTGTTCCTCTGATCTACTCACAGCACTAACCCCGAAAAGGATAGCCTTTGCGATCCTTTCAACTCATTTTCATATTGATTGTTGTTGAAAACAAAAACCATATAAAAAATAAAATAAATGAATATAATCGATAAAGAAAAATGAAAAAATTAAATTATTATTTACATCCCATTCCCCCCCCGAAAATCAAAATCCCCCACAACCACAACCAAAACCAAAACCCACAAAAAATACCAAAATCTGCGCCACAACTAATCCAAGTTGTACAATTTTTTTTTCGTTTCGTCCTTTTTTTTTATTATAGACGGAGCAATGGAAAAATTACGCTCATTATTCGATGCTATATGCGATGCTATATTTGGTCTTGATAGTAATTATTCCTTTTTATATCTATAATATTTCTAATTAATTACTCCTAGTTGTAATCTTTGCTTTTCTGTGCTAATAAGAAAGCAATTAATTATACCGATTTTTTTTTATTTTCGTTGAATATTTGTTTCTTTGAGAGCCCTTTAATAAGAGTATGATCTAGCCGAGAGATCGCAGGATCCAAACGATTTTTAATCTTATAAGTAGAGTCTATCAAGAAGAGAGCACAAACACAAACACCTACACAGACACCTACACAGACAAAAATACACCAACACACAGGCATACAAGGACACTCACACTCATGCGCTCCCACAGAAAATGAAAATTAAACTTCAGTTTCCAAAATTCCTCATCAATCTATCTAAAAATATATATATTTAAATGCAAAAGCGTGCCATGTTTTTTTTTTCTTACTTTCTCTCATGCCATCATCCAGCTACTGTACCCATTTCTCTCTCTCTCTCTCTCTCTCTAAATAAATAGGGATTTTTTTTATGGTCCTTGGCATTTTCATCACAAATGTTGAGCAAGTGCCAAGGACGTAGAGCTTTTTTTGATAAAGGTCCAATTGAGAAATTGCCAAAAAAAATTGTACTTCTGCAACCCAATTCGAACTCTGACTTGAACCACAAATCAAAAATGTTGCTGGCCCTTTATTTGCGCTTCACATAACCCCAATTATAACCCCCTATAAATTTACATACACTACAAGAAAAAAGAAGTTCTCTTAGAGCCCCCAAAAAGTTTTGTTTAGTGTTTTGAATAGCAAAGATTTTCGTTTCTTTCATCGTCTGCCTTGTCTGATGTCGAAAACAGCGAATCCACTAATTCATTATTTGCCAACTTTGAACTTTGAACTTTGAACTAATAACTAGATGTTAAATACTAAATATTTATAACGATTTTGTTTTGCTTGCTAATGTTTAATGAAACGAACGTTGACGTTTGAATGCGTTTCTGCGTTTACATCAATGTGTGTACATCATTGAATCAATTCAGTCATCAGTGCAACTGCTCATAGCACCCATCCAAGATCCCATCCCATTCCGATTCCGAAATTTCCTTTAATGGCAAAGAAAAAACATGGCACGTTTAATAACAAAATTAAAACTATAATCGTGTGCTAATCGATCGATCAAGTGGGAAGAAAACCCACCGTTGTAACCGAATAACTATAAATAAATACAATAAAATCACAAGTATATTCTAGACAGCGACATCGAAACGCTAACAACTTCGACTTGGATTAACTCTACAACTAAATTCTCACGTTAACGTTAAAGTAACAAAGCAAAGAAAACCAAAGCAAACTACAATAAACACTAACCCACAAACAACACTTTCTTCTAAACAATCTAAGCAATCAAGGCAAACGAAACTCTCTAAACGAAATATTATATTTAACATGTCTCTTTTATCTCTCATTAGGCTAGCGTTGATAGAGTTGATAGGGCTCCAGTTTTCCAGTTTTCCAGTCAGGCTTATATATTTTTTTTTTGTCGATTAGACTAAAAGCATGAAAAGCAAAAAGGATCAACTATTAGTGACAAAATTACTAATGAATTCTTTGTTCTTTTCTAACCCTTTCTCTCTCGCCCCATTAATCAATCTAGGTGATAACTTTGCCGACCTACTCGACGGCCTGTACCGCAGGAAGTACCATTATCCCTACTTATAATTGACACCGCAACAGCAGCAGCAGCTCCTACAGCATCAGCAGCAGGCGTTGGGCTTCCCCAGTACATCCAGTAATGCGATTGGTAATGGAACAAACAACAGCAACAATAACAACAACAGTAACAGCATCAGCAACAACACGAACACCAACAACAGCGATAACAACAACATGCTACTCTTTCAACAACATTACCATCAGCAACAGCAAGACCAACAGAAGCAACAACAAGTACAACGCCTGGGCAGTGCTGCTGCTCACAGTTTGAGTCCGAGTGGAAGCCAAAACCTACCCAGCACTAGTTCTAACAACATTAATTTCAATAGCATTCGCCAGAACGGAGTGGCTGCCCTTCACTATCTTCAGGAGCAGCTTCAACTGCAATCACCACCTCCATTCCAACAACAGTCACAGAGCAGAGGTCAACAGCAACAACAGAATCCAAGTCAAGGCAGCAGCGGAATCGCAAGCGGCAGCTTGTTGGCCATCAGCAATCAGAAGAATGGACACAACAGCAATTCCAACAACAGCGCCTTCAACAACAGCAGCAATTCCAACACCGGCGCCTTCAACAACAGCAGCAATTCCAACACCGGCGCCTTCAACAACAGCAGCAACAGCCATTCCAACAACTACAGCAGCAATTACAACAGCGGGTACAGCAGCAACGGTGCCTGCAGCAGTAATAGTTTCCTCAACAGTTCTGCCCACGCCGGGAGTTACACCAACAATGCGTCCCAACTTGATTTTGGATTCGGCCCGATGACCACCAGTGAGCGGGAGCTGCACAAGCAGACTCTCAAGTTGCAGGAGCTGCACCTCGGCTACAATTACAACACCAACAATAGCAACACCCAAACCAACAACACCAACACCCCAACCAACAACACCAACACCCAAACCACAACAACGGCAACCCTGACTCTAACCACAACAACACCAACGACTACGACAACCACGAATCCGACAAATGCCGGCTTCCTTTGGCGTACATAACCTGAAACTTGGAAAGTATATAGAGATGAAGGCAATCTTCAAGATATATAATATAATATATAGCCGAAGTATATATGAAAATGATGAGGAATGAGGAATGATTTTGGAGCACTTGTAGAGATCATCGTAGTATCAATCATTCATCGACACCATACAAACACAACCCAAATTTTTATGTTCTCAAACCCAATTAATTAATTGCATTATTTTTTTTTTTTTTTGTATGTTCCTCACTTACGAGTATATCCTTATGTTTAGTTAGTTTTTTATTTTTTTGTGCTTTTTTTTGGGAGGAATATTTTTTTCTTTTTGTAACTAGCTTTAAGGCAAGACACGTATATGTGTACAAATCATTCGTAACTATATATATAAAAAAAAAAACATATATATATATATATATATTGAATAAAGAATCGCTGGAAGAGGCGAACATTTTTTTTTCGCTTAAACTTAGAAAACGAACAGAAACTATGAAAAACAATTTTTTTTGTCAAATATTTCTAACGTATAATCATAAAAAAACTATATACAAAACTAAAAAAAAAAAAGAAAAAAACTATATATATAAATATATATATATATATATACAACAAACATATATACACATTATATATACCTATAACTATATAGCATGTACTTGTAGGCGTGAAAGCATAAGCTCTGATTGTTTTTTTTTTCTCTGTGTCTGGAAACTGATTTTTTTGGCGCGAACTATGACGCAACAACGTACACGGGCAACCATCGTGTATGTTTATAGCAGAAGTTAATGCAGATATACGAGCATATATTCTTTTTTTTTATATAATAATTTATGAATCCACTTTTTTTTGTCTACATTATAACCAATAATTGTAACGAAACGGCTAGACAGTTGGGCATGCTCGAGTTTTCAGGCTGTTTATTAATTAAAATACAATAATAATATACAAAACGAAACGAAACGAAAATACTTAGGTAGAAATATGCAAAGAAAGCTAAGAAAGCTAAGGAGAAGATAGAAGAGTAGAAGAATGAGAGACCCAGACAAAATTAAATTACAAACCGTTTTTTTTTTTCATAGTTGTAATGAAGTATATACTTTTTTTTTAACATTAACTATAAACACTTTTTTTGAAATCCATTTTTTTGTTTAGTTTATATGACGAAAAAAACTTGAGCATGTTGCAACAAGGAAAACAAAAACAAAAATAAAAGAAACGATTAAGAAAGGAAACGTGATAAAGAGCCCGACAAAACGAAAATCAGAAGAGAAGACAGTACAGAAGAAAGGATTAAAGTGAAATAAAAAGAAAGAAAGAAATGGAACAGAAAAGAAATGATAAAAAAAGCACTTAAAATCATACACAACCTTGGGCAGGATCTGAAGGCGTGTCCTGGCTGAAAATGAAACACAAATTTTAATTTAGACTCTTCCCACAATCTTGTATTATGTTTTAATATTTTTATTTTATTGAATGTTTGTTTTTAATTTTTAATTTTGAAAAAATTTCTAATTTTATAATTCGTAACAATTTTCATGTCTGGCGAATGAGTCGCAAGCAGGCCTGCCCATTTAAAAGAACAATACAACTATTTTTTCGGTGTAGGTGCATAAAACCACTTCAAAATTAAGAAATACATTAATATTTTCATCTATTACAAATACGAGAATGTAAGAGAATGTTAAAATCTTTTTATTTTCTGAATTAAAATTTTATTTTATATTTTATTACTCTGTCTCTGGCTTACAAAACCTTACGAAAAATATATAAGACAACTTAATAAACATTTTCACGAAGAACAACAACATTGACACGGAGTTTTATTTTTATTTTTAATGAGTTTTTATTTGTTATTAAGGTATTATTTTGGTAACCTATGTTTTCAGAGTTTGTGTGTGGGATGTTAAGTCAACGAATTATAATAATATATATAAACTAGAATTAAGAAACAAAAACTTGAGAAAAGATACAGTAAAACTTACAGCTTGGTTGTGCTGAATACTAAATATTACGATTCCAAAAACGTAGGAGAGCGTAGAAGTCTCCTATGCCTGAAAAATTATATACCAAAGCGAAAGAGCGAGTTAATTAATTCCAAATGTATGTAAGAAATGCATTCTGAAGCCATTTCTTGATGCCGGGAGTATGGTAGACCCAGATGCACTTAAATCGAATGGAAATACTCTCAACCAATTGTAGCCTTAGTATATAAGCGGATTTACATGAACATACATATATATATATATATCTATCGGGTTAATCGAATGAAGAATTCATAATTAGCACCTAGCATGCGGTTCGATCCTCTCGTGTAATTTGTAGACTTAGCCATTGCAAACCAAAAACAAATCTAAAAGGGATGTTAATTTTTTTTTTGTGTAAGAATTATGTAAGATGTAAAAGTGAAGTGAGAATAATTTTTGTGACCTTTTTTTGAGCATGTGACAAAATGGAAATCATCAAAATAATCATTTTTTTTTTGCATCAAAGTAGACATATATTTTTTTCTGATCATTTTTTTCTTTACTCATAAGCAGCCAAGCTAATTTTGTTAAACGAAGGCAACAAATATTATAAAGTAAAGAGAAAAGTCTAATAAATCAAGATAATTTTTTTGGTATTTTTAAAAACTAATATGGTAGAACATGAGAAACCTCACGGAAAACTTAATCGCAAATACATTTTAAATGTTGTTCCATAAATAACGGAAAAATACATTATACATTTTTTTATATCAAAATAATTGTGTCTAGACGGTAAATAAATCTTTTTTATAAGAACAAAAACAAGAACAAAAACCAAAACTGTAAAACCAAAATTGCATACAATTTTTTTTTCCTAGTGTAAGAGAAAGCGTTTTTTATATAAACATATACATAAACAAATTAAGAAAACAAAAAAAAAAAGAAAACCAAAAATTAACTTGAAAGAAACCTCAAGAAAGATCAGTGCTTATATAGAAAATATTTTCTCCGGGTAGAGAACGTTCTTCTAAGAGTTTCTACAAATTATTATATAGAAACGTCGCTTTATCCTGTGAAACTTTTTGGTATTATTTCGTGGTTTCAATTTCTCGATCATCTCTGCTATAAACCTTTCCCTAGTCCCCTCTTCTAGCGCTCATCTTTCATCAAAAAAAAAACACCGAAAAATTATATACAATTAAATAAATTAAAATATAGAACTTAAAATATATAATTATATATACATATAAAGTACCAGGAACAGAATATAGAGATTCGAATGAAACGTATTTTTTTTGCATAGTAAGGTTAACACTCGATCGGACGGATAAAGATTGATTGTATGTGAAACGTGAACTGCCTATGAAAGATTTTTTAATAAACCAAACAAACACCAATAAAAGCAAAAGACGACCGTAGAACAGATGTAAAACAATATTTAAAACAAGATGAAAACCAGAGATCAAGTAAAAGTACTACAGATAAATGATAAACTTACCTAAAAGCAATATACATTCATATACACCTTAAAATATATATATATATATATACGAGATATAGAACAAATTTAGTGGAACAAATAACAAAATAACAGTTGAAATAGCAAGCGAAAAACCAACAAAACTATTAAGCCCCGAAGCGGAAATTTTTTTTTAAAGAATAATTAGAAACCTAATAATATGTATAACGAAATGGTACAGTAAAAACCCGCATAAACGACACACACATAAACAGAACAGTACAGAGACTCGTAAAATGTTCGTAGTCCGTAAACTACACTTAAAAACAAATAAAAGCAAAGAACAATTGAAA
Organism: Drosophila vallismaia; assembly: GCA_035047325.1. Lineage (NCBI taxonomy): Eukaryota > Metazoa > Arthropoda > Insecta > Diptera > Drosophilidae > Drosophila > Drosophila vallismaia. The sequence goes on along the minus strand of JAWNPU010000025.1, from coordinate 2,448,556 downwards.
TTTAATTCGTTTATACAATACAAAAAAAAACATACATATATACATAAATATATCTTAAACAACAAACAAAACATAGCAGCTAATTGTTGTAATTAAGATGTCACATTACAAAAAGAACAAATAAACGAAAACATTTAAAATTCAACAAGCGGAAACAATTGAGCTTTTTAAATTTTAAAAAAATATAGAGATGGAACATTCAAACGTGAAGGTCACTAGTGTTTTTCAACACTCTTTTTTGGCGCCACTTTTTTCAGTTTTATTCATTCATTTTAAAATCTTGTATAGCGCTTGATGAAGTTTACCATATTTTAATCTGCTTGGTTATTACCAACGAACTTATTCATTACATTACCGAACTTAAGTGCTTACTTAACTATTTTTAACCTGATGTAATAATAAATAACTTTGAAGTTCTCAAGTTGAGAATGTTTCACCTGTGGCTATTATATCACCTCTATATTATAGAGGGCATTCCACTCGAGTGCCCAGAAATCAGTGTAATTCCCAGATTGCCCGAAATTACAAGTGTATACTGAAATTTCCAATATACCATATTTCCAATATATAATCTCATTCATTGATATCGTATCGAGTGGTAAACAAACCGCTCGACTGACACTCCCCTTGGATGGGAATTTTTTGTTGTTTCCCGATCGTTACGAACTGATATTGAGTCTGTGACACGTTTTCCTGAGCTCCGCCAATTAGTGTTCCGGAATTACGTCAGAGCACGCAATTTTTAGTGATAAGAGTGTCAATTTTTGCTGAACATAGCGTCGATCTAGATCCTTCCACTCGTGATCCGCAAACCGCGAATCGCAAACCATGATCCATGATCCATGTCATCGCGTCACGACCGCAGCTCCCTAAGATTCGGACTATCAGGGTATAATCGTGGTGTTTGTACTCCCAAGTAGGTTTACTATCAGCCGTATCGATAAGTTTGGCGTCCAGTCATTGTTTGGATTTCCACTTGGGCCACTTGAAGGTCGAATGGTAATACAAGTATGAGAATCTAGTATATAAATCTGCGATTTCTTGAGGGTTGGGCTCTCTATAGCTAAGGAAAGTGGGCCCGACTCTGGTTAGGAATGAGAGCACGTGCTTGGCAAACTATTACGTATTCTATGATATAAGATTTTTATATAACTTTGGACTGTTTAAATAAGAAAAGCTCATTCAAGGGATTCAAGAGAATTTCCAGTCAATGGAAGAGAGGGCTTTCCTATCTATCAATACCGGATTTTTCCTGATGGAACCATTAAAATCTCATCATTATCTCAATTAATAAAATTGCTTTACTTGCAAAAATCGTAAAACCGTTAAATAAATTAATTAATAAAAACGGGTGACTGATCATTATTATTCATATTCAAAAAAAAAATAATTCCAAGCCATTCCATTTCCGTTCTATGACCTTCAATTAAACAAATTTTATTAACGACTTTGTTTTGTGAACATTTTCCATTTGTTTTATTTTTGCAAATAGTAGGTGTATACAATTGTTTATTTCAATATCTTAAAATTAAAAGTAGAAGTAGAAAAAAAAATGTTGGATGCAGATTTTCGCCTCAACAATACGCCTTGTCCACTGCAGTTTTACCATTTGTGGCCTTTTCAAGTTTATAGTTTTGCCAAACTGTTCTTTTTTTTTATAATATTCCTCCAAGGCTGCCAAAGCTAAGTACTTAACACATCACAGATTGAATAAACCGATCCCTGATCCTTTGATCCTTGATCCTTCGTCCTTACTTCTTGAGGAAGACCTCATGCAGCTCCACATCCTTCAGATTATTGGCCACGGTCAGTCGGCGGGAGAACTTGCCCGTCTGCCAGCGCTCCTCCAGCTCCTCCAGGGTCCTGCCCCTCGTTTCAGGGACAAAGGTGCCGATGAAGGCCGCCGCCAGGAAGGAGACAAAGGCATAGAAGGCAAAGAGATTGGAGGTGCCCAGGAAGGCCTCCATATTAGGATAGATCTTCAGCATGATGAAGGCCAGGATCATGCCGAAGAAGACGGCGATGCCGGACGCACTGCCCCTCGCCCGCTGCGGAAACACTTCGGAGATCATGAGGAAGGGCAGCGTCAGCATGCCCATGGTGGAGAAGACGATGTGGGCCACGATACAGGCCACCGGCACCCAATGCACTTGGCCCACCGTCTCCGGAAACCATCCGCCACACGCCAGAAGCAACATGCAGATTCCCATTCCGGAAGCAGAGAAGATACCCGACGGCTTCCTGCCCCACTTCTCGAAGATGTTGCTCATGAACAGTGTCGTGATGATCCTGGCCACACCCAGCATTACGGCCACAAGGACGGGATCTATGGTGACGCCAGCCTGCTGGGCAATCTGGACGGCATAAACGATGATCACCACCACACCGCACATCTGCTGGAACCCGAAGAAGGTGGTCATCATCAGGACTGGCTTGTACACCTCTGGACGGTGGATCATTTGACCCAGGGACTCGCTCGCCGCCGTCGTCCGGCTCATGGCGGCCACCTCGCGCATATGGGAGAGCTCCGCCTCAAACTCCGGAACGTAGTCGGCCTCTGGAAAGGGATTTCGTTTACATTTTAATTCATAATTTTTTTTTACCCTATTGCTCTCTTCGGAAGCTAATCAAAACTCAAATTACTTCCAACAATTACGATTAAATGCTTATCTTTAATATGGACACTAAAACAAAATCAGATAAAAAAATTATCTCTTCTTTTTAATTGATTAAACGAAGGCCGTAAACTGATTCTATATTGTACTAAAACAAATTGTTTATCTGTCACTAAAATAATCAAAATGGTAATTTTCCAAACTCACCGTTTTTGGGCAAGCCACGGAAGTACCTCAGGGACTTCCTGGCCTTTTCCTCCTTGTTTTTGATGAGCAGCCAGCTGGGGGACTCTGGCATCGGGAAGACGAGCAGGGTAGCCACCAGCTGGTAGCACAAACTAATGCTAAAGATCAGGACTATGTTGTGCCTTATGAAGTATCCCAGGCAGTACATCATCAGGATGCCCCCGGCGAGGCCCAGCGAGGTGCCCAGGATCAGGCGGCCTCGTATCTTGGGCAAGCTGATTTCCGCCGAATAGACTCCCACAGGAGACACGAACATCCCGATCATGATCCCGCCCAGAGCTCGTCCCAACAGCATTTGGGCGTAGATCATATCGCGATCCTGGTGCATGAAACTGGTGGCCAGCAGAATCCAGCCTAGGAGGCCTATCAAGTTGGTCAACAGGATGGTGTGCTTGCGGCCAATGCGGTCCATGAAGTAGCTGACCATTAGACCTCCCAAAGGACAGGCCATGTTGTTGATGGAGGCTAAAGGATGTCAAGGATGACAGACAAGGTAAGAATTAACTCTAAGAAGTATTTGGCCTTTAAAGGATATAAAAAGAGAAACTTCTTTTGGCCGGAGTAGTAAAGCGTTTTATATTTTACAGAACACTTTTCACAGAATCCTCTTCAAAAACGTTTATCACTTTGGTTCTTTTACTTACCGAACCAACTGGACTCCTCCTTGTTGAGCCAAAAGGGCTGAGTTTCATCGTGCAGCTGGTTGAGAGTAACCGCCGGCATGCTGACCACCATTCCGGATCCCAGGACGCCGCAGTTACCCAGAAAGACCATCAGCTCCTGGCGCAGGACGGCAGAGCGGGTTTCCCCTAGAGGCTTGGCCTTCTTTTCTGACTGCTTGAACTCCTTGGACTTGTCCATGTCCTTGACAATGACTGTTGCGGTGGTGGTGGTGGGTTTGTAGGGTGGGACTAGGTGCTGCTCCTGTTGTTCCGTTGTCATTTGTTCGTTTTTGGGAATATTCTTTTGTGCTCCAATAGGGGGGCGTGTTTTTTAGCTGCTGTCGCGCACGCCGCCAATCAATTAATGGCTCACAATTAGCTATAGTGGCTATGTCGTCGACTTGGCCGATAGCTTTTGAGCCAAAAAATGCTGCGGCTGTCTTGGCTGCTGTCTGGTGCTGTTCTGCTTAACAAGTGGAAACTTCCGCGCATTTCAATCAAGGGCTGGCTCCAGTATCAATTTCACAAGTGACTCTCGATGACGACGACTACAATTGTCCAACAATCATGTCCGTTCGAGTGGCTGGCTCTCCCGGATCCCCAGAGTTGCCCGGCCTGGGCTACCCCACGCACGGCTTTTGGCTTTTGGCCTTCAGTTATCAGTCGTGGCTCGAGTGCTGCTCATTTGCCAGGGACGTGCTATTGATTCGGTGGGAAATCGCGAATCACAAATTGCAAATCGATTATGACAGCCCGACACTTCTGTGTTTCGTGTTTTCTGTTTTGGTTGTTTTTGTACCTCGGCCGTTCTGTTCCATTTAGTCACCTGTTTTTGTCGTCTCAAAAACAGCTGATACTTGCTCGACTTAACGTCCAAAATCTATTCTTATTGGTATTATTATGTTCTGTATTAACCGGTTGGCGCGTCCGTTTGGGTCAGCGCTCCTCGAGCAACTGAAAACCGCAGCCGAGAACGATGCTTTTGCCTTGTTCTGCTCTTTTAGCCTTTATTGCTACTCACTTAGCTTGTTGCTTTTGTTCTGGCTCAAACCATAATTTTGCAAAAATTAATAATTATGGCTTTGGGTAGTACGGGGCGTATGAGCGATTTGATTGGTATTCGCCTATTCGCGTATTGGCGATTACGTATACGCCACCGGGGTACCGTACCGGCGTCTGCCGCATGCGTGCGCTGTCAGTGGGGCGTTTAAACGTAATTAGCCCGTCTAATCGAGCCACCGACACCCCGGAGGTGGCGGGGTCACCTCCTCCTCCTCCTACTCCCTCTTTCAGTTTTCAGTTCCAAGCTGATAGTGAAAAAACGGGTGTATTATTTTCGGGGTTTTATTTGGGAATAAATTGGTGATACACTGTGTGGTTTTTAAAAATAAATATTAACCATTTATAAATTTATTTCTATGACTAAGCTTAATGGTTTCTAGCAATTGAGTATTTCAAGTTACATTCTACCTTAGTTTACCTTCTAGTAAAAGTTTAAGTCTCCCAAAATATTATCCTTAGTGTAAACCAAACCCCCACCGCCTTCCACCCTTCCACCTTTAATCGAACGACATTGGCAACGAACTTGACATTGGCCCAGGGGACCGAGAGGGTTACCAGGATGGACTAGACAATGTCCAAGAATAGTGAATACAATTGAAAAGACTATTTTTAAGACTAAATTTAAATACCCTTGTTTTTAGGAATTCCCGAACAAAGGTGCGTAAACAAACTAATTTGTTTATTTATAACTTTACTAATCTCTTCATAATTACCACTCCCGTTCTATTAATTAGAATGATAGAATGACGAAAAATAGGCTTATCTCCATCTATTCTTGGTAATAAAAAGGTTTATGCAGCTATTGGACTTGTCTGGGTCTTATAAATTTGGCCAAAACCCTAGAGAAAACAAATATACTTTCTTTTTTTTCAAAAGGGTAATCTTATAAGGTAAACAAGACTGTTTCGTTAATGAAATTTTGTTTTCGGTGAGAAACTTGCGGTTGCAGTTGGCCAGAAGCCAAAACAACGAACTGGGGGTCCGAGTGCCTTATCACTATTGTAGCCCTATCTCTTTCATTTGCCATGTGGCTGTCTCTTTCTCTACTTGTACTGCGGAAGAAGTGCATAAATTATGCGCCACCGCGGCAATATTTTGCGGAATTTTAATACCCCTTTTGGACCCATTGACAATATTCTTTATCTACAAAACACTCGTATCGCTCGGATCGGGAATAGAGAATCGGGAATTGGTAATCGGGAGTCGTACAGCTTTGTGCCACTTTAATTAGCGAAATCCGAGCCACAAATTGTGGTTGCTGACTTTATTATTATTACCTTTTTTTTGGTTTTTATTTTACGACCACAACACTCTGTAATCACGATAATGGCTAATGGCTAATCGCTTCGCTTCGTTTCGAATCGGTTCAGAGTTTTGTTTAACATTCAAATATTGAAATTATGATTGCGGCCAAATATGACAGATTCTAAATATTTATGGCTTAATATTTAAACAAAATTCGCTACCATTTTTTAGCTAAAACCAAAGCCAGACGAAACGATAAGTAATTTATGAGTAGCAGATAATTTAAATTTAAATTTGATGTTTGCCTCTGGTTTCGATTTACATTCCGTGTGATTTACGAGTATGTTTGACAAGCCTTAGGCCAAAATCAGGTTTCCGTCTCACGTCTGGAGGAGATCCCTCGGAATTTATTGGGGGTACTTTCCCCTATCACCCAGCTAAGCGTAATCAATCACAAACCTCCGGCTTGTACTCTGAAATTGTACAATTTTAAATCAATTAGAGGCGAGAGTCGCACCTACAATCTAAAGAAATAACCTTTCGAAGGCTACAATTTGGTGTATATATACGTTTGTATATATATCCCTGATCGTCTGTCTATATGTAAATGGCTTGTCGAGCAGCTGATAAAATAGTAAGAACCAAAACGTGAGATTGTCTGCCCCCGAAAAAAATAAATACAGTCCATATCAGGTAGAGCCGTCTAGTCGAATATATATTTATTTATTTTTCGCGTATTTCGTTTTGGAAGGTGTTTTGACCGATAACAAGAAGATGTGAGTAAAATTTCAGAACGAATAATATTTACTAGAAATCAATGAAATGAATTCCAAGGAAGATACTTTTTATGCAAGCCCAAAGATTTAAGTAAAATGTTCCCTAAATCCTTTAAAATTTTACTTTATACTGTCTTAGAACTAGAATATTCATTATAATTTGTAAGTTTAGGTGTTTAAAGTGTGAACTTGGAGCATCTTCGGAGGAACCCTCTACCAAATTTCACTGTAAATGGTTCGAAAACTGGTTATCTGAAGTGTCTCGGACGACGTCAGTCTAAAAAGCCTCACGCCGGCGTGGCAACAAGACTTTTTTTATTGAAAACAATCTGCCACACTCCAGAGTGTAGCTCAAATACAACAATTTGGGAATTTTTGCAGAAAAGACCTTGCTAGTTATCAGGTTTCATGATTTATTTACCTACTAAAACAGTTTAAAATTTATTTGAATAAAAAGCTAATAATAATGTTAAAGTTTCTTTATATATAAATTAACTAGGGTACTGTTCCAAATTGAGTTATATATAAATTCTATACAAACCAAAAAGAAAGCACAAATTTGTATAAAGGTTTCTCAAATTAAAATAAAGATACAAAACTGACGATAAGAATATAATACACATAAATAAAATCATCAGAGAAAATCTCTCTCAAATTGGTTATGCTATAAAATATATTTATATAAATATATATATAAAATCTATATATTAATATTTAAATAAGTATTAATAAAAATAAATAAAAACTAAATTTAAATTAAAAGCTAGTTGAAAATAAAAAACCAAATTCAAGTTAACGTTTTTAGTATATTTATCGATATTCCTTATGTCGGCTAAGTTATCGATAACTGTCAGCTGGAAAGCGTTCCCATCCCTAAACAAAATCCAAAAGGAGGCATTGCTTTTCTTTAATTTTACTTCCCTGAATTACTTGGTCAATTCCTTACTTTGACTGAATTCCTACGAAATGGTGTTCTACTTTAAAAGCAACGTCGTCCAGCCGGCTGCTGTCCTCTACATGGGCCGTGACAAGTACGAGAACGAGGAGCTTATCCGCTGGGGCTGGCCGGAGGACGTATGGTTCCATGTCCATGATCTGTCGTCGGCCCACGTTTACCTTCGCCTTCGCAAGGGCCAGACCATTGAAGACATACCCACCGATGTGTTGGTGGACGCCGCACAGCTATGCAAGGCTAACAGCATTCAGGGAAATAAGGTGAACAATTTGGAAATCGTCTACACCATGTGGGAGAATCTCAAGAAGACGCCTGGCATGGAGCCCGGCCAGGTGGCCTATCATGACGAAAAGGCGGTGCGCCGTATTCGCCTCGAAAAGCGCGTCAACGAGATTGTGAACCGTCTGAACAAGACGAAGACGGAGGAGGAGCATCCTGACCTCAGGGCGCAGCGCGAGGAACGCGACGTCGCGGAGCGTCAGGACCTGAAGAAGATCCAACGAGAGCGCCGCGAGCAGGAGAAGGAGGACGCCAAGCAGCGTGCCCTGGAGGCAGAACTGCGTAGCTATGCATCTCTGCAGAAGACCGAGAATATGCGCACCAACTATGATGCGGGTAACGAGTCGGATGACTTCATGTAGTGCCCTGTCTGGTATTCGTTGCATTTAGTACATCCTCTCAGCTGTCCTCCCAATTTTTTTTTATTAAATTCTGAAGAAAACGACGTTATTGTACCAAGTAGTCTTATGGTTTCTTTTAGTGGAAAGTTTGTAAAGTTTATTTAATCCTCCTCCTAATGTTTACTCTGAAAAAGTCATTGTTCTCTTATTTCTCGCATTGTTTTATGTAAATAATGAAAGTGATCAATGTTTTGAATTATGGGAGCTCTCATTTCTGGAGCAAGTCAAAGTCCAGCATAATGAAATCTAAACATAACATTTGAATTTCACCAGAAACTAATGCCATATCTTTGTAAACAAACACACCTGGTTTGTTGCTTTGTAATTTTTAAAATTTATATAAAAATTGGTCATTATTTAAATATTTGCGGCAATATTAAAACTACTAAGACGATCTGGCAGCTCCCGCTATGTTAAGGTACTGTTAATACCACTGTTAAGTTGTAGAGTCTGTTATCTTTATTTGAATTTAAGGCGCTATAGTTTTTCAGGAATTTCTTTGTTTCTTTGCCATTATTCTTGGTAAGCTCAATTGGCCTAAAATCGCTGATTGTCACAAATTCGCAATGGCCACAATTTTATTACCGTTGGCAACATCTGGCGGCCTTTTTGGCCATCTTTATGAGTGTTTATGAGCCGTGTTCATTTTTTTTGGTTTCGGTTCTTTGCTGTTTGCTGAGCGTTTTATGGCTTCAACGGCTTGTTGCCTTCTTTTTGAGTTTCTGGACAATTTGCTGTAGGCCAAACTTATGGCGGGGATGGTGGGTGGTGGACTGGTGGGTGGTGGGTTGATGAGGTGACAAACTTTGGGTCAGCGCCTCGTCTGTGGCACGCACTCATTATCGCTCGTTTTATTTTCACGCATTGTTCGCCGAACAACAAAGGCGGCCTGGCCCCACCCCCACCCTATAAACAACAAAGGGGCCGTTCTTGCGCCCAAAAATAATGGGAGGCTGTGTGTCTCCTTGATTATGCCATTGGAATCCATCCGACTTGGCTCAATGGCTGCTCGTAAACATTGATGACAGTTGCAGTTGGCCACGCTGCTGCCTTCCTCCTAGCCCTTGATTGATTCTTGGTCTGCAGATTATTACTTTTTTCCTCTTTTGATTTAAAATGACTCTCTGAAGATGTTTTACGACCCAGTGGATGGTTGGGTGGTGCTCCCCCATCTCCATTTCCATCTCCACTGACAATCGCCTGTCATTAATCAAACTGGCAACAGTATCCTTCCCAAGAACCCTCGTCAACAAAAGCTCCTCGCTCTCGCCTCGCCTCGGTCTTTATTGCATTTGTCACCAAAACTCCATCAGAGGCGAGGAAAATTGTGAGAAAAGCCGCACATTGCCCATCGGACAAGGTCAGCGGTGGCAGTCACAACATAATTAGCTTTCCCCTGAAAGTGGAATTGGTGGTGGCTGGTGGCAGGTTTAAATGATTAAGGGGGCATGCAGCCACTGCATATGCAGCTCCAATTAATCATAAAAGCAGGGAGAGCTCCCGCTCCAGCTCCAGCTACAGCTAAAAGCCAACTCTCTTGTTTTGGTAATCAAATTTCATGTTTGTTTGCACTTGATATATGCACGAACGTCACACTGGAGAGCAGCTAGTTTTCCCCGACATTTTGCGCCATCATTCATGCGGGGGTGGTGGGTGTGGCTCGTCCTGGAAGGAGGCCATCAATCAGCTGGACCAACTATTAAGGCCAGCCAAGTGCGGGAATAGCTCTGCATAAATTTTCAAATATATTCTCCATTCTTATGCCAGATTAGCCAGACACGCAAATAAGGTTTCAAAGCACTCGGAAAAAATGGAAATGTTTTAAAAATATATGCATTTTTTACTATAAATATGTCTTCAGATACTTGCTGGAGCTTTAAACTGATGTGAAACAATGGAATTATTTACAAATAGCCTTAATTTTGCCGTTAAAAACTAAAATCTAAAAAACTTACGCATCAGCAAATCCTGGAAAAGACAAAGGCCTCAGAAAAGTCACCTTTTTGCATCCTAGAAACTTGTGGCAATTGCCCCAAAAACAAATTGCCGAGTTGGGCAAAAATGTGGCACGTCAGCGAACATCTAAAATTCTGATTTACGTTCAGAGCATCAAAATAAAGGCAAACGCTGTTGCAATTAAAGTGATCGCTCATGTGGGAGTTGCGAAAATATGTGGATGGGGGTGGACACCCCTGCAGACCCCTACGCTAAAAATTTTATGCGGCAGCTGGGACGGGGGGAAAAATATAATAAAACGAAAAAAATCAGGAAAAATGAAAGGAATTGCAAGTGCGCAGTTACTGTGTCCTTGCAACAAAAACCAAAGACGTGGCAGGAACTCTGAAGGTTTCCGTTGGGGCAGGAAGGATGCTGCTGATGGGTGTGTATGTTTGTGTATGTTTGTGTGGGTTGAAGATTCCATTTAAATGTCCCTCAATGGACAAATCAAAGATAACCGAGAGAAAAACGTGTAGGAGCGAAAGTAAATTGAAAACCGGAAAGCGTCCTGTCGCTTTATTAACTTCATAAGCTTCCTGAAATGGCCCCCAAATGTCAGAAGGCAATTAAGTTCAACGTTCTTGATCCACACGTTCATAAATCTTGGCCAAAAAAATCATTATGCTAAGCGCTTTTGATTAGCCCCTCGACCGGAAACAGGAAACTGCCACTTGTCCTAAATTTTTTTTTGCAATCTCCTGCTATCCCAGGACCTGCTCTGAGGGGGGCGAAGCCTGAAATTAATTCACATTGTTATGCAGATTGGCAGGATTGGCATCGTTAAGCATTTTGTCGTTTCTAGCCAAAAATATGTGTGCGGCTAAGTGGCAATTTTTTGTGTAAAATATTTTACGACCAGCCTGTCATTTTGGTGATTTTGAAAAGTAAGCAAGTTTTATGGCCTCTTTTTATAGCCAATTTCGAGCTTTTTTCTGGGCTTTTATGAAAAAAATTACTAACGAAAACTATAAGAAAAACGGAGTTTAAGAACTCACTTCCAAATCAATCAGTTTTAAAGTGTTTACTGGTTTAATTTCTTCATTTTTCCATTCCATTCAGAAGAGTAGGAATCAAATAGAAGCAACGATTTTCTTGAGGCAGGGTCGAGGTTCAGGGGAGTCCAAGACCAAGGGGACCGGGTCTCTTGGTGTGGCGACACTTGCTTGATTTGTGGCCCGCGGCGACAACAAGGTCATTTATAGTACACTGGGAAAATGGATTCCAAAAGAAGCTGAAAACCAGCTTGAAAAGGTTTTGGGTTTCCCTCATTATTAGATAAAAAGTTATTAGATTTTCATTTCTCTAAATAAGAGGGTATTGTTTTCAGTGCATATTATTTTGTGGCTGCTGCATTGGCGGCGGCTTCATAAATCGCCTGCACTTGAACTGGGCGCTGGTCGATGGCTTCCTTCCGTTTATTGGCCCCGCTCCGAGCCATTCCAGGCCACACTTTTAGCCATTTAAGCGCCAATTTTCTGGCCGCCTTGTCAAACTTGTTTATGGCCAAGAAGCCCCGGCCCCTCGCCCACTCAACCCTAAGCTTTTAGCCCCACAGCCCAACGACATCTGTGAAATGTTGAGTGCCACTGCACGGGGCATGCCCCAGCCCCGAAAAATACTTCATTCAGAAGGCACATGGCTTTACACTCGGCTCCAGACCAAAAAAAACCAATAAGTTTGCTTCAAATATAATTGTTTCTTTTATTTAATTGAATCCACAAAATGTATATAATTGGGTTTCCATCCATATATGCATGTATATAGATATATTAAATATATATTTAATTGGTTTGCTCAGGCTCTTGTAAATATTGTAAATAAGTTTTAATTAAACATTCATATTCAACAAATGGGCTTCTGAAATCCGAGTTTTGAGAATTCTTCCAGCTATATTTTGCTTTACATGTGAGTTGAGATGTTTCGTTTTGGATTAGTTAAGTTATTAGTTATTAGTTTTTAGTTCTTAGTTGTTGTTCCACAAATTGTTGCAATAGACTTTACATTCATTATCTTAGGCGTAAAAATACAATAATTCTCGGATTATTTTTTTTTGTTTTGTAGATTAATTCCATCTGGATTGGATAGGTTTTTTTGGTTTTGTCTGCGGGTCCCCCAAAGTGGCCCAGGAATTTAAAGCTTTCGTTAGTTAGTTGTTGTTCTCATTTCAGTTTTCCCCTTCCCTCGGCCTTTCAGCTACACTCCCAACTCCCTACTGTTCAGTTTCTTTGTAGTTGGTCGAAATCTTACAAGCTTAAAAGTTAAAGTAGTTTAAAAAGAATATTACGAGTATATAGTATAGTTTTTAATACAATATTTTATCTATATCGTTATCGTTAGTTCCAGAAATGACAGATGTTCTTGGTCAAGTTGTTGGAGTTGCAGGCTGATCCTTTGAGCTTTGGGCTTACAAACTAAATATGTATGGGCTTTAGCCATTACAAATATATTGTATATATTTTATTTTATAGTATTGTATATTATAATGTGTTTTTTTTCTCAGTGTATGTATACAAAACAATTTGCTCTGGCATCCAATATTTGTGAGAAGAGAAACGCTAAGTTGAGGAAAATGCTTTACGGTTTAAGGTTAGATAGATCGACTACGACGTTGAGTAACTCTGGATAGGTCTAATAATTCTCTAGGATAGATAATTTCCAGCTGGCCTAAATGAAGTTGAATTAAATTGACTTTGTGCCAGCACAAAAGGACTCTTTCGCGACAGAGATAGTTTGATGGTTGAAAAAAGAGACAGGTACAGCGACAGCGGCAGCCTAGTGATACATATTTTAAGTTGCAAATATTGGACAGTGCTTTAATCCATCTCTCCATCGCATACACTCATTACAAAAAAAATTATACATTACGACCGCCATTGAAGCCATTCCCTTGCTTCACCAACAAATCGTTGTATTTCATAGCATACTTTTTTGGGTCTCGCGTTTAATGTTGAAAGTGAATTAGTTTGGGCGCTTCGTTGGTGAAAATGCAAGGAAAATGGGCTGCTTTGGCAGTCGCTCGCTCGCACTCACACCTCCCACACCTTACCTAGCGACTACGTTAGTGGTTCCCCCGTTTCCTTGGCGAAGTGAAGTCCTTCTCCTACACCTGCTCGGCGCTCTCGTCCAGCACCATGGAGTGCAGATCCATCGCCGAGCGAGTCTTCCTCGGCGGCCGCGGCATCAAATAGTGACTGGTACTGGCCCCCACAAACACGGAGTTCTGGCGGGGACGCGACGCTTGCGACACATGGGAGGCGTAGCCTGGAATCACATAGGGCGTGTTGGCAAACGGTTAATGGATAATGGTTAGGCCTGGAGATGATTTTGGGGGGCGACACGCATAACAAATCGCAGGCGAGGCGTGAAAATCTACAGAGATGCTCTAGCAAGGTAAGTTTTTAAAAGTATTCTCTCATAATTTTGGACCTACACGAAAATGTTGAATGTTTAAAGTTCCTAGAAATAGCCCTTCCCTTGTAAACATTTTTTCTTTGTCCGTGTCACAGTCTCATCTTTATCAGGATTCTTTTACGAATTCGGGAAACCCCTCGAGCGACGATGGCCTGACTCAACTTAATAGACTTTCCGCTACGGGTTGGAGGTCTCGGATTCTGCCCCTGTATCCACATCATCGTCACCGCCATCTTCATCATCGACTCCATATCTCTTTATTCTCCGATTCCATTTCCATTCCCGTTCTCAGTGCCACGACTGGCAGCGCCAGGCCTTTGGCGCTTGCATGTTTTATGTGCGTATTTCTATCTCAGGCCTCTTGTCTGCCATGCGTTTCCATGAGATTTAATTGCTGAGCTCAAGGATGGGGGCTGGAGGTAGGAGCAGAACCAGCAGGACCAGCTGGAGCTGGAGGATTACCCTCCCCGTGGCAGTGCCATTAAAATTGTATTGTTATTTGCTTCACTTGCGCTCCGCTGCCTCGGAGTCGCTCAGCGGGCAACTTAATTGTCTGGCAACTCATTAAAAAAAAGTGGAAACTCCGGCTTCCCAGAGTGACTACAACTAAATGCTGTATTTAACGGAGGCCAAGCCGGACGAGGGCGGGGCTGGCTCCCTCTGCATAAGTATTTCGATTTCTGTTAACGGGAAAAGGGATTAGCGTAAAGCTGGAAGGGATCAGGCCAGATGTGTGCATATGTTTTACCAGGATTCATTTAGTTCGAGTGCCTTCGGAGCTGAATAATGTAATATGGTTGAATCCAGGGGTTTATCATATTACACATAATCTAATAAATTGCTTTACCACCCAAAGAGATTTATGCGTAGAGTAAAAATTTACGGAACGTTCAGCCTAACCACATCCTTTCATTATTTATGAGCTCATATTAAACTAGGTGAAAAGCTAATTTATGTTTTCCACAATACACAGAATAGACCCTCTTGAAAGAGTGAATATTTTGGGTAAGAATCTATCACTTTGACCCACTGTGCAGCCCTTGGCAGCGCACAAAAGTATGCACTACAAGTTGTCAATACTTTGAGCTCGCTGGATGTTCGATTTTAATTGCATTCGAAGGGTGGCCCGACGGGGTAGCTGGGGATAGTAGGGGATAGTAAGGGATAGTAGGGGGAGTGTCAGCAAGCGTAAAAATGGGCGTGGCGGGGGCAGCTGATGACGTACATACCCTTGGCATAAATGTTGGGATTATAGGCCGCAAATTGACACGTCGGCATATTCAGATTGTGCACCATGCCCATCGACATTCGCGACACGGAGGCGCGCTGTAAGAATACATATAAAAAAGGATAAAAGGACATTCCATTAAGGCAAAGCATTAAGTTTAAGGTTGTAAAAACATGCTTAACACTAGACATATACATTTTTATACCCGGGATTGTGCTATCCCTCCCTATAACAGCGTATCGTAATATCCTTGCGAATAACTTTCCACATAGTCTTTTGATATTTAATGCAAAAGTGGGGTACCACAAACAAATCAATAGAAAAATGATATCGAAATCATGTGGGGTAATCCTCTTAAGAATCCAATTATAATTCGCAAAGATATAGGACCTTCTCCCGAAGATGTCCTTCTAGACTCGATTCTCTCACCTGATGCGTTGGAATGGCCTCCATGTCCACCAGAGGACATGAGCTGCGGTGTTGCTGCTGGAACTTCGGCTGGTACGGCTCCAGCATCCGGATCTTCCCCCACCGGTTGAAGAAGAGCATGATGGCACCCACCCAGAGGACCAGGACGAGGCCCACAATCAGGACCTCCTCGGTGCGTACAATGATCTTTGGTCCTGTAAGATTTCGCAATGTGTCATGTGAGTGTAATTCCCATTTTATTTATTTATTTGTTTGGTGCTCAGGGATTTGTTTGGGTTTTGTAAACTGCACGCACGTAACGCGCATAAATAACTCAACAATCAGATCTAAAGCCGGGGAAAAATTCAATTATAGCCGCGATAAGTAAATGGTGTTTGGTATTGGTACGGTGGGATTTATTAGGCAACCGAATCGTGGGATTTAGCCAGGCTAAATCCAGCCGAAGGGGATTTCGACCAGCTGTTGAAGGTTGCACGTGGAAAATTCGATATGTGCGGGAGGCAGAAAAAATGTATCCACGGGATACGTTCAGGATGTGAGTGGTAGAAGTCCTTGAAACATTTGAACATTTTTTTCCACCAATTAAAGTTTAAGACAAAAGAATGTGGAGTATGTGGTGTCCTTCAGTTGGGGATTACCTGTCTCCACGGTGGTGGTGGTGCCATTGCCGGCTCCTGTGGTGGCTCCCGTGGTGTATCCTTCCTCCGTCTCCTGGCTGCTTAGCTCCCCGATATAATCCTCGCTGCCATTCGCGGAGGCGGAGGACGACGAGGGTGGGGACATGGGAGCGGTTTGCTCGACCTCCACCAGGAAATTAGTGCCTCGCCACCCAGAGCCCCATTCTAGAATTAATTTGTATTTAATTAACAGGATACTCGTATTGAAACGATATGGGATAGTTTACCCTCCGAAAGACCGCCTGCTGTGGTGGCTTCTTCGCCAGCAACTGGAAATAAAAAGGACCAAGTCTTGGAATATATTTTCATTCAAGTTCTGTAAATCCAATCAGAGTTTATGAAACCCTTTTCCTCAGAATAAAATGCAATAAACACTCGGCATACAGATTTGATGACCTAGGCATTATGCCAAGAGTTTGCCACTTGAAAATTCTCTCTATTATGCAATCGTTGAGCACTTAAAGGATCATATATAGCCAAGGATATCCCCAGATGATTGCTTATGGAGGGGCATGGGGGGGGGGGGCTATTGTTTGTGTTTGTTATGAGTGTGGGTGTGGGTGTGAGTGTGTAGGGGTGTCAAGGATGAAGTTTTCCGTTCGGTGTTCGGTGACGTTAGTGAAAGTTTGTCTAAAGTGCTATGACTGCACTTCTTACTCTGGCATATGCAAATGGGCAGAGCTTTCATAAGTAGGGGGTATCATATACTGAAAAAAAAACTACCACAACTTTTAGTATTCAAATTACAATTGAAAACGAGACAATGTAGTGAGTTGATGGGTAAGGGGTATCTTATATCTTTCATAAACTAAGGGGATTGCATTGTTATCTATTTTTTCTCAGTGCTTTCAACACTGGCACTCAAGAAGAAATAACTTTCTATAGTTATTTAGTGCATTAAAAGTTTGTGCCGACAAAGGGGTCTGAAAGGGGGGGAAGGACATTTGCAAAACAGGGAAGGCTGTTTCCTTCATAATATGCGTATGTGATGGTAACTGTGTGGATGATGTATGACTGGGAAAAAAGATCCTGTTGGCAAAATGAAGCCAAGAAAGGCGAAACCCCAGCTTAAAGCCACCAAACAGGTGGAGGATGTGGTCAGGGTTCGGAGGGCGCTGGAATTGGCCATTAAGACAGACAGTCAGGCAGCCCGTCAGCCAGTCAGCTAGGGTGGCCCGCTACCCCTCCCTAGACAAATGACCTTGGAAGTGTTTAGAACTTATCATCGGATAGTCGACCCCCATGAACTATTTATTTAGTTGCTTCATTTGCCTAATTTGCTTAATTACATGTGTTCGGGGTTCAAATCTATGCTGGAAATGAGTTAATTAACATGAGCAAATTATACGCAATTCCCACAGGGATAAGTACAAAGGATGTGGTGGTATAAAGGATACGCAGGACGCCATAGACAGTGTGTGTGCGTGTGATGATTTTCCGCTGAAGCTGCCAAGTGGGAGGAAATTTCCCCGTAATTTATGAATGAAAATCGAGAGACTGGAGAGAAGACGCAGAAAAAAACGCAATGGTAATGGAGTGTGGAAAAGTGTAATAAAATCGAAATTAGAGAGTGAGGAGAGGAAAACCCAGTGGAAGGGTGAAAGTGCAGAGACCACAGAGACCGGAAGGCGAATTTCCTCAGCAGGTAAGTCCGTTCCTAATTTTCTACCATTTCCAGTTCCATCACTAGGATCGCCATTAAATGCTCATTAGAGTAAACAAACAACCCACAACAACGAGCCTCGAATGCAATTTTAATAATCAGTAGCTCAAAACCAAGACAAACCCCTGGCCACAGGATATGGAATTAAGGAAATTTATTCCTATTTTGGGCCCAACAGGACTTTGGCAATTAAGAAAAACATTTTACGCAATTTGTGACTCATCAGTCTGGCAGAAGAACTGCTAATTGAAAGGAATAAAACTGGTCCAGATAGTATATGTATTTGTCAAGGACGTGTCTAAGGATATGCCATAGGAATTCGATAAATTAAAGCAGCAAATTGGCTTGCCTTTGACCTTCCACGAGACATGCTAAATCAAGGGCAGAAACCTATTAAAGCTATATTTATATAAAGGCTATAGAATAGAATATTTCGTATATATTTTGAGACATCTTTTAAATAGATTCATAAACCTTTGACAGATGCAAAAAAGCCCAAGTTTTCTGAATAAACCTTCTCGCAAATAAAAAAAAAGAAAAGCAAACCGGATTAGAAATGTAAATAAACATCAAGAGGAGAAAAAACTCCATAAGCCATTCAATAATTCATGAGAAAACATACGCGTAGACAGACAGGCACTGAGAAAAAATGGGGGCCCAAAGGTAAAGGAGCCCTGCGACAGACTGACAGTCATAATACAATCACAATTATAAGTGAGGGAATTGTATTGATTTTCTTCGATTATGGACGATGGCAAAGGATGTCTGGGGCATGTTGTTGTTGTACGTAAGTTCCTGGGAGTCCTGGCAATAAAGAGGAGCCTGGAGGGGGTGTACTACAGGTGTACTCACAAAAGCCGCTTACTTACATGGTCTCCAACCATGACGAAAATTCAAGGAAAACTCTAGTCGACGTGACGCATGCAAAGGCTTCAAAGAGTCCAAAATTCCGAAAGTACAACAAAAGCACAAAGGACACAGGGAACTTGTGCGATAAAGCTTATGAACTTTAAAGATACCCTTTAATTTCTTATTTTTTTCCATTTTACTTATGTCTTTTTTCCTTAAATACCAACGAAAAAAGCCTGCATGCTCTCAAGGTTTTCCAACTTAAAAACCTTCCGATTTAATCCCCACTTTATATAATCCTTCCTGCGTGAGGTTTATGTTTGCACAAAACTACCCCTTTGAATATTAAATCATAAGTCCTTTAAAGTGTCCCAGGACCTTGCCTCGCTTGGGGCGCATTCAACTAGAGTGCGATAAGGAAATAATTTCAGGCGAACTTTAAGCGAGTTTTTGGGGCAGGAACGTGGTCACGGACTTGGACGTGGAAGGGGGCACTTAGCACCACTAACAAAATCGCTTTAAAGCTGGCCAGAAAAGCTGAGGAGAAACCTCTGGCATGGGCTCGTAAAGCGAACATCTTGGAACGGGAGCAAATACTTAATTGGCGCTAAAAGGACGTCGCCTCAACGCCTCCTTGGCCACTAAAACAGGCTTGTTCCGAAGCTATAAAGGACAGTCCAGAACCCAGAATTTTGATCCTTGAAGTTGGTCTGGAAATTGACTCAGACTTTTGATTGGACTGTACCTTGTTGGCCTTAAGGATTTTTGCATATGTAGGGCAGAGCACTCAAGGACTCGCGTGCACCTGGTTCGCCGGGCAAATCCCAGACAGAGCACTTGGGATCCAGCTGTGCCAGGATGATAGCATCAGGTGACTATTGTCCAAAATTAGAGCCTAAGTAGTCTCGCCCTGGTGTTTGGCAAATGTGTGTGTTTTGGAGGATGTTCTGGCCAGTGTTTCCCCCGGTTTAGCGCTTGTGATTTTCCCGCGGATGCGGAAATACCGTCGCGACATGGACGCGGATGGGCATTTCCTTTGCCGAGCGCCCCGCGGAATTCCCGCCGGAATCTGGCCAACGAACTTGAGCCAAGGATCAACAAGTGGCCGGAGGACTCTCGATCATCATCATCATCGGACTGCCGCTGTGTATCCTGTCTATCGTTATGTTTGTATGTATATTTATTTATATCCTGAACCTACCTGACCGATCTCCGCACACGTGGTACGTGTTACGGTTTTATGGCCTTTAGGTTCGCCGGGATTTTATTGCCTTGGCCAAGGAGTTGCAGGAAAATGTTTTTCGTAAACAAAATTCCATGGTTTTGAATGCGGCTTGCCATTCGCGTTTCAGTTTTGATTTTACACTTACCTAGCTCGTATACCCTCCCACCCATCCCGTCCAGCCCACATCCCTCCCTTTCACTTCTTTATGTAGTTTTTGGTTTTTTGTTTTTTTTTTTAGAAGTAAAAATCGAATACTGCATTGATACTCTCGTGATCACAGATGTGTTCTCGAAACGGCGGTCATGTCCTTGCCATTGTTCTTGGCCCGCTAGCCAGCTGGCCAGCTGGTCAGCTAGTTGCCTCAATAAAAAAGGAAGAAAAAAATATCCTGCGACCCCGACAATGGAGTCGAACCCGGAATCCAGAGACAATCGCTTGGCTTGCACTTGTGCCAAAAGTTGCATTCAACTTTTTTGGGCTTGGGTTTTCCTCTTTTATTATTTGTTTCAGTTTCAGTTTCAGTTTTGGTTTCATTGTTACGATTTAGGGTCCCGGGCACGTATCCTTGATACATACATTTTTTGCCCTGCTTTGTGTCAATGGCATTTCAATTTCGTGGACATTTCCTCTGGGGGCTCCGACCGGAATCTCTCTTGCATCCAAATCCGGATTCGAATCCACTCTCAGCTTCAGTTTAATGGACACAATTCAAGTAAAGTCCACTGGATTTCTTTCCTTATTTTTGTGGCTGGCTGCCACAATGTTGCAAATCTTTTGCATGGTAAAAAAATTGGATGGAAGTCAAAGTGTGTGTACAAATAAAGACACAGCAACATTTTCTTTCAACTGCTGCAGGAAACTTTCTTCATTAAGTTGCGAGTCAAGTTCGAGGCCATAAATTAAGATAAAACTCAAACACTGGAGGCAAATTAACTTAGGAATGTACTGTATCCTTTGCCAGGACACACTATGTATGCAAAGCAATGAGAAAATCGTGTCATTGCCTTGTCAGCTACTTAGTTAAATTGTCAAGGGTCATTCCTCATACGTGCCTTGCTTCCTGGGACTCTGACTGCCACTCAATCGAAGGATATTCCGTATGTAGGGATATAAGGATGTGGCTACACCCACTCAATGTCCTTGTACTTGCCCCCCAAATCACACACACTCCACTGCATCGAAATGAAGTCCTTTTCGCCGATTCAGAAGTACTTTACAGGGAGAAAAAATCCCTTAAAGTGTTTTCTTGAATTTTATTTAAATAATTTTGAAGCACGCAGCTTTCCTTCGACCACTTGAAGGTATTCAAGCTGCGTTTCCGTTTCCGGTCCTGCTTTTGTTGCCGTTTCCGTTTCAATGGAGTCCACCCCGAGTCCATGGAGTTCAATGATGCATCCATCACGTGGAGCCAGCAAAGCGGCAACAAATGTCGGGTTACGTGATTCGGATTCAAATATCAAATCCAGATTCGAATGCGGATGCGGATTTGGGATGCAGTTGCAACACAGGAAAAACAAAACCGGGGAAACTCTGTCGGGACTTTAGTTTCCAAAACACCCAGAAATATGCGGGAATTTTAGCGATTGCGTGCGAGAATGCAACACGAGGCACGGTCTGAGGCAGGGGCATGGCACGGGCACGGGCAGGGGCAGGGGCTAACCAAAAATGTGCGATAGTCATTTGAGGCCTGAGGTTGTCCAGAACAAAAGCCAACATAAGTTACGAGAAAAAGAACCCGGAAAAGAAGGTATTCCGAGGCGGAGGAGGAGGTGACCAGTGACTCCAAAGTGAGAACGATTATCACGTGCCACTGCAGGGGCAGGAGGCACACGAGCCAGTAGGCTGGGATGTGCCCTCGGATACAGTATCTGGAGTTAAGGACTCTTTTTAAAGAGATGTGGTGGCAAGTATAAGTCCTTTTGTAGACCTAAAATGGCTTAGTAAGGAGTCTTTCAATAGATCCTTGAATATACATATTTTGATCATAAAACTATTTAAATAAAAGATACTTTAGATGATGCTCCTAAGGTTTTTAATAGCTTAAGAAAAACCAGTAATGACCCGTAAAAAATGCCAATCAAAGGGATTACTTTTTCCTGACCAATTTCCACCTCCATTGCCGCCTGAATCGAACTCGCCATTCTGAATTTTCTGCCATTCACTCCATTGAAGGCGAATCAGGCACAAAATCATTTCCACTTTTCGTTCTCCAAGTGTTTCCTTGAATTTCCATTTTCATTCGAATTCCAAATTTAATTTGATTTCTGGTCGAGTTTGCGGAATGTCCTTGGCCATAAGCAAGAATGACGACTGAGTTCCATTCAGGACATGTTTTCGTCCGAAACAGATCGCAGTCGGTGCACTCGGTCCAGAGCAGATGTCCCACAAATTTTGATACAACGTCCTTTTCGAGACTATAAGGACTATATAAAATTGCGATCCTGCTAGCACTTGTGGCCGGCGTTAACGGCGTTCCGAAGGATGCGCCACGGCGTTTACACAACAATTGCCTTGTGTCCTTCCTGCAACGAAGGTGGCAGGACAATGGCCCAAGGTTGGCCTTCCAAACAATGATCAGGGCCACACTGTTTAGCGATCCTGGTCTAGGTTCTCTTTGAAGGCTCTAGGTCCTGCCACAAATCATTCTCCATGCTAGCCAACAAAAAATTTGGTTTATAAAACCCAAAGGGTTGGGTGACAGAGAAAGTTTGTGGACGAAAAGATTTTATCTGGTAAACCTTAACTCGTTGTTACGAGTTACCAAATCAAGGACACTCTCCCTTGCTTTCTCACCTTGTAGCTCTATCCCTTTCCATTTTTGCTGGCCATTATCCTGCGCGTTTTGACCAAATTGCCGGCCATAAATCGTACCGCGCGTTTTCATGAAATCCCCTAAAATTTAAATCTCGCGGGGATTAGGACAGCGAAAAAATGTTATCAGGTAGCGGGTAGGATTCCTGGTTTTCCTGGAAATCCCCTTGGCCGGGAATCGGACTACCTGCCTGGTGGTAGTATAAAAACCTACGGGTTTATGGCTCAACCAAACAGTCGATCGCGAGTCTTTCTAGAGAGAACACCTAAAATTTTCAAGTTAACATCTAAGTTTTTCGAAATGGGTTGCTGTTCGAGTAGTATGAATCTGAAGGAGTTGTCTCTGAACAACTGTGTCTACGTGGCTTCCAGCAAGTCCACGAAGCGCCTCTACAGCAGTCGAAACAGCAGTGGCATGGGTAACAGTTCCTCCTCAGGCTGCACCTCTGGCTCCACCGACGGGAGCAGTCGCAGCATCTGGAGTCGCTCCAAGGCTTCCCAGCCGATATGCGATGACTTTGCCGAGCAGCCGCAACTGGAGCGATCCTGCGGCTACTACACATGCTCCAGTGCTGACTCCTCGCCCAGGAAGAGCCCCCGGCCTCAGAAAAACTCTTCGACCTGCTCCATGGACGAGGTGGAGGAGGAGGAGACCCAGGAGAATCAATTAGTGCGCACTCAGGACATGGAGGACACGCCTTTGGTGGGCAATCTGGAGTGGGAGATGTACATGATGCAGCAGGCCCAGCGGATAATGCCCAAGACATCCTCACCGATCTGCCAGCGCCGCAACCAGGGCGTTATGCCCGCTGGCTCCTACCAGAAGTGGCGCAACTACCTTCAGTCTACGCCGGCCCACATGCTGCACAATGTCACCCACATTCCGGAGGCCATTGCCGGTCACTTCTGCCCCACCGGCTTTCCGGGATTTAGTGATCTCGAGGAGATGGTGAGTCCGGCTAAGCGGTACAAGGTTGACGTGGACGTGGAGGAGGAGCCGATGGAGGAACCTCTGTACACCACTTCCCAGTTGCTGGCCGGGCACACGTACACACAGATCATCTCCACGGATCTTTAGGACAAAAAGTGAAAAGAAAAAGGGGAATCTCAGCAACTCCGCTTGGTCCGGAGACGAATGACGATTACCAAGGATCCGGATCAGGATCTGGTTTCTGGCGAGGACTGGCAACAGGTGTGCCAGCTGTCAAACAGTTGGGCTCTCATCCAAAAGCATTTCCAAATTGCCCAGCAATGATAAACAAACTCATTTTTTTTAAACTACATTTTAAGGACACTTAACGATGCGATCCAAGTTGAATAATCAAATTATAATTGTAATATAAAAATTATATGAAAAAGATAAAGAAAACAAATGGTTTTTTAATTGAAATAATTAGAAAGTTCAACGGTCACGGATGAAAAGAGAACTTTTTTGTTAAAAGAAAAGTTTGTAAACTTCTTGGGAGTTTTTTTTTTTGGAAATTGTTCCAGTCGGAAACAAATAAAATATTCTTTGTTTTGTCGACTCCCTACAAGCCCTTTTGGCTATTTTTAATTCCGCTTATTAATTTCCATAATGTTGGCTGAGTTTTTCAGACCATTTTCCATGATTTTATCCGCAAAATGTTTAAATGGGAATTTTGGTAATTCGATTTTCAGCAGATGCCGCAAACCGCACAGGAAGCTGCCACAAGTGGAGCAGAGGGTGCGATGAGGAGTACGGGCTCTGTTTTGGCCAATAGATTTTGGCTTAACTCTGGGCCTAATTAGGCGCAAAAATGCGCTCTAATTAATGCAGCCGGCGGCCCAAAACCCATCAAAAAACTTTCATTTCGAATGGAAAAAATAAACCACAGCTTGGAATAAAATTTCAATGTGGCTTATATGGATTTTGGACTATATCTACATTATGGCCTCCGGATTAGGGGTATGGATTTTGGATAATGGATAACGGAAAATGGATATATAATTAGAGCTGGTGGAGTCAAAATGTGGGTGGAACTAATTGATTTCCTGTCTAGATAATCGGTTGGATATTCAAAATAAAAATTGCATAAACTATACATATCCCTGAATATATCTAAACCTAGATATCATGGAAAGTTATCCTTAATTTACATGATATCCCCCTAGTTTTTATTGATTTTAGTGGCTTGTCAAGTGTCTTTCCTTTGTGTCCACTCAGGTTTTTCCTGCCAACCACCTGAAACCTTCGTTTTTTTCTTTCAACCACCCCCCCTCGAGTTTTCTTCGCTTTTCCAGCCATGAAATTCTACTGTCAGAAAGAGATGGCGTCAAACCGGTGCGAAAGAGACGGGGAATGGGACAACCGCCAGCGGGTTACTCAAGCGGCTTGCATCGGTGAGTTGCCATAATTGGAGCTGGCCAGCAATTGTTCCACCAATCAGTCTGGCCGTCAGTCAATCATTCAATCAATCAATGATTTCGATCCCAGGACAATATAATTTCCCTAGAGCGGCTAGAGACCCTCCGTGGTGGAGGGTGAGGCGTTGGAGCTACACAAAGTGCAAGTGTTGCTCCTAATTGCTGCGACCAAGAGGCCACTTGAGTGCAAGTGGAAATGGCTGGAAAACTGGGTGGCAAGTCGGGAGGAAAGTGGCTGGAACGTGAGTGAAAAAGTTGGTGGAAAGCAGGCGGCAAGGTGGGAGACAGTGGGCACCTGTTCCGTGTTGATTATTGCAAAACTTTTCCAGGTTGCAAACTTTTCTCTAGGTACAACATATGAAAAGTTACAACTGTATGCCATAGGTAACGAAAAATATTTTACATTAAAGGCCAACAGATTACAAATTGTATGTAAAATAGCCACAGAAACTGTTGCTCAAAGTGGTTGAGGGAAGACTTTTTTTAGATTTTTTTCAAATTTTTCTGATGAACCCCCTTGAAAAATCTGAAAATCGAGAAAAATCACTTTTCGCCCCTTTCGAAGGCCATATCTTTGGCAGTTTTCATCCGATCCTGGAACAAATTATAGCTTTGGAATCTCGAATTATTTCCCTATCGATCTACATCAAAATCCTGGCAAGAAATATTTTTTCGATTTTTTTTTAAATTTTTCTGATGGATCCCCTTGAAAAATGTGAAAATCGTGAAAAATCACTTTTCGTCCCTTTCGATGGCCATATCTTTGACAATTTTCATCCGATTCTTAAGCGAGGTATAGATTTGGAATCTTTATTCAATTTCCTATCGATCTGCATCAAAATCCTGACACAAAATATTTTTTCGATTTTTTTCAATTTTTTCTGATGGATCGTGCTTGAAAAATCGAGAAAAATCACTTTTCGCCCCTTTCGAAGGCCATATCCTTGGCAGTTTTCATCCGATCCTTGGACAAAGTATAGATTTGGAATCTCGAATTATTTCCCTATAAATCTGCATCAAAATCCTGGCAAGAAATATTTTTTCGATTTTTTTCAAATTTTTCTGATGGATCCCCTTGAAAAATCTGAAAATCGAGAAAAATCACTTTTCGTCCCTTTCGATGGCCATATCTTTGGCAGTTTTCATCCGATCCTTGAACAAAGTATAGATTTGGAATCTGGAATCAATTCCCTACAAATCTGCCTCAAAATCTCTGATGGAACCCCTTGAAAAATGTGAAAATCGAGAAAAATCACTTTTCGTCCCTTTCGATGGCCATATCTTTGGCAGTTTTCATCCGATCCTTGAACAAAGTATAGATTTGGAATCTTTATTCAATTTCCTATCGATCTGCATCAAAATCCTGACACAAAATATTTTTTCGATTTTTTTTCAAATTTTTCTGATGGAACCCCTTGAAAAATGTGAAAATCGAGAAAAATCACTTTTCGTCCCTTTCGATGGCCATATCTTTGGCAATTTTCATCCGATCCTTGAACAAAGTATAGATTTGGAATCTTTATTCAATTTCCTATCGATCTGCATCAAAATCCTGACACAAAATATTTTTTCGATTTTTTTCAATTTTTTCTGATGGATCGTGCTTGAAAAATCGAGAAAAATCACTTTTCGCCCCTTTCGAAGGCCATATCCTTGGCAGTTTTCATCCGATCCTTGGACAAAGTATAGATTTGGAATCTCGAATTATTTCCCTATAAATCTGCATCAAAATCCTGGCAAGAAATATTTTTTCGATTTTTTTCAAATTTTTCTGATGGATCCCCTTGAAAAATCTGAAAATCGAGAAAAATCACTTTTCGCCCCTTTCGAAGGCCATATCTTTGTCAGTTTTCATCCGATTCTTGAACCAAGTATAGATTTGGAATCTTTGTTCAATTCCCTATAAATCTGCATCAAAATCTCGGAACAAAATATTTTTTGGATTTTTTTCAAATTTTTCTGATGGACCCCCTTAAAAAATGTGAAAATCGAGAAAAATCACTTTTCACCGTTTTTGACGGCTATATCTTTGGCAGTTTTCACCCGATTCTTGAACAAAGTATAGATTTTGAATCTTTATTTAATTCCCTATAAATCTGCATCAAAATCCTGACACAAAATATTTTTTCGATTTTTTTTTCAAATTTTTCTGATGGAACCCCTTGAAAAATGTGAAAATCGTGAAAAATCACTTTTCGTCCCTTTCGATGGCCATATCTTTGTCAGTTTTCATCCGATTCTTGAACAAAGTATAGATTTGGAATCTAGGATCAATTCCCTATAAATCTGCATTAAAATCCTGGCACAAAATATTTTTTCGATTTTTTTCAAATTTTTTTGATGGATCCCCTTGAAAAATCTGAAAATCGAGAAAAATCACTTTTCGCCCCTTTCGAAGGCCATATCCTTGGCAGTTTTCATCCGATCCTTGGACAAAGTATAGATTTGGAATCTTGGAGCAATTTCCTATAAATCTGCATTTAAATCTTGAAACAACAAATTTTTTAGATTTTTTCAACTTTTTCCAGGGGAACCTCTTGTAAAATCCTGGATTTTCATAAATGCTCCTTGGAATGGCTATATCTGAGCTAATTCTCATCCGATTCTTAAGCGGAAGGTCTCAAACGATTTCTAGATCGATTATTCATGAAGAAAAATTGTGGAAAAGCTGTGTATAATTGCCATTCGGGTGTTGGAAGTTTCTTACTTCGTCCAGATTACTTTTCCGATTTTTCCTTGATTCCCCAAACGTTCCTTTTCTGTCTCACTCTGTGTCTTTACGCCTATCTCTTTTCACCTCCACATTTTCATCTCTTTTGGGCCTTCATGTGCTCATATAAAAATGATGTAGAATTATTAAGTTTTCCGTTTGGCCTGTTCGCGTTTCAAAAGAAACCAGAGGGGGGAAAAAAGTTCATATATAATAAAAAACTGGTCCTGGGGGCAGGATATGAAAGCCAAGGACTTTGCTGTTCCTCCTCCTTGCAAGGAATAATAAATAGTAAATGGCGCTATTTTATAGGGAATTTATGTGAAAGAAAACGGCAAAGAAATCAAATAAATATGAGTGGCGATCTATTGTGCGGAAAATTGAAAAAGGAATTATGTTCCTGCAGAAAAAAAGCCAGAAAAACTAAAACAAAAGCTGTAAAAAGTTACGGAAAAGTGGAAAAGTCAGTTCAACAAGTGGCCAGGTGAGGGAAATTAAAACGGGGGAACGAAGTAATTTTCACAAAGAAAAAATATTTTAAAAAATGAATAGTTTTTTTTTTGCTGCCGTGTCGGGCAACCTTTGGTATTAAACTTCAACCTTTTTTCCATGAAATATGAAAACACTCTGCGGAAGAACTTTAAACTGTCAAACTGTAAGCTGGCCAAGGCCCAAGGACCAGGGCCAGGAGGTCCTGGAACATCCAGGGAAAAGGCCAAAAGCCTAGAACAAATCAAACTTTTTACAGAAAAACAGAGAAAATATATAATTCAGAAGGTTTTGCAGAGAGAGAAAAAATTTGAATGAAGCATTTCCAAAATTTATTACATTTGTGTATTCTCTTTTATTTTTATTTTATACACAGGCTTTAGTTAACCGCAAAGTGTTTATAAATATTCCAATTGTAAATTGAAAGAAAAATGCCTTTTCTTGGACTGCATAAAGACTTATCCTCAGATAAAACTAGGACTAAGGACTAAAACCAAAGGAACCGAGAGGCCTGGGAGGTGAGGACGGAGCCAGGAGACTTTCGTGCCGTTTGACAGCCGCAAGTGTTAGCCTGACTCCTCCAAAAAGGACACTTGAGGACACTCGAGAGGCGGACAAAGGCAAGTGCTCGGGAAAAACAAAAGGCGCGAGGCCGAACCAGAGCAAACTCAAGTGGTTTCCACGCCAAGGACCCAGAAAGGACTCGAACAGATTTCGCAAAATCGTGATCCGCTCTAATTACAATCTTGCCACAATTGCGTGTTGCTAGTCCTTCATTGAATCCTCGAAAGATTTACCTAATCGCTGGAACTCTACTACCACCAGCATATCCTTTCCACTTTCCTACCATGTCGCGTGCTCTCTGCGGTGTGAAATCTGGGCGCAGATTAGAGGGGATCTGTCCGATATCGGGATATGTCTTTGGATAAAGAGGATCAAGCGGGCGAGATTACAGAGAGAGAGGGAGAAAGGCTGGTGGTTGGGGGCGTGGTTAAGCTTGTAAATCTCTGGCCAGGATTAGGACATCTTGCGGTTTTATACCAGCCAGCAGCTGTGGCTATCAGACCGCGTTCTAAGCCACATTTAAGCCATTTAGAGACGCTGATGAATTTATGGGTGACACACTTGCCACTCTGCACGCACTTTTCCTCCAAAAAAACATACACTTTGAGGAAGAAATATATTTGAAATATATGTATCTTATAATTGAGGTTTTTCTTCAGGTAGATAACAAAGTTTTAGACCATTTAAAATTGTTCTAGTCTACTTTTGGGCAGCCTTTGAAACGATTTGAACCCACTAGTACCGTCTATGGATTGTAATTTAAAACCAGAGAGTTTATGGGAGCCCTCACAAAGTATTCAAATAAAATATGACTTCAATGGAGAGTATATAATATTTCTCTCCTCACATCCTTACATCCTCATATCCTTTGTTTTCTATTGATTTTCCTCATGTGTACGCTTGTGGCTTTAGTGGGTGGAAATGTGGAAAAACAGGGAATCCGATGCGTGCCAGCATCGAAAACTCCTGAAAGGACAAGGGAGAGGGTCCGGGGGCTCGCTGTGGGGTCACAGTTCAAGCTGATGGATAGTTCGCTTGATTGAAGCTGGCAGATGGGTATCCCCGAGCACCCACCACCCAGTCCCTCTCTCTCCGAAATGGAAAACCAAGTTAAACAAAACTTAAACAAACTCAATTATAGACGCATCCGAAAAATGGGTTATTAAAGCTCTTAAATTCAAAGGGACTAGAGGTCCTCTCTAAAGGATATCCATTATAAATAAAGAAAAAGTGGGGAACTTTAAACCAGTTTACTATAAACAAAACAGTTTCCCTAAAATAAATATATACGTAGACTGTGTCAGAAACGCATTAGGTGGTGTTAACTTTTCTGGGTGACTGTATCTGCTTTTTTTGGCCAACTTGTTTGTTTTGCCGCAAATTGATTGATTGCTATTGATGCGTGATTTGTCCTTAACCCTGCTCGCACAATGGCCTTGCCCTAATCCTTATCTTTATCCTTATCATCCGCATCCTTCTGGTGTATTTGCGGTCATCTCAAATGGCTTCTGAAGGCCACTAAATTACAAGAGACAAAGTTAACTGGCCTGGGAAGTGTGTTTTCTGGGCTTGATTGAGTGTGTATTTTTATATTATTAACTTTTGGAAAAACTTTGTAATCTATAATGATTGAAGAGATTGCTTTTTCGGAGCTGTGTCAAGTATAAAGTTTCTCTTTACTTTCGCATTTGATGTTTGGCTTTAAATTAAAGTTCAAAACGTCCCCAAAGAATTCGTTGACACCTTGTGGCCAAAAAAATGTTTGCAAATTTTCCTGTGGCCAAAAGGACCAGAGGAAAAAAATGTTGATTTGCATACAGGGAATTCACGTCACCAAAAAAGGGCGAAAAAGAGTTAAAAAGTATATTCCCAGTTGCATTTTTTATGGCCCTAAAAAGGGTTAAACAAAAAAGCCATCTTTTTTGCCATTTATTTTTCTAAGGATAGTAAAGTGCCATTGCCAGGTAGAAATTGAATTGTGCAAACGGAAAATAAAGAGAAATAGGACCTGCATTTAATTGAAAATATTACAGCTGCTGGCATTTGGAAAATCAAATTGAATTTTGTCAGGCCCGAACAGGCCTTTGACATTGACACTGACAAATGGATTTTTGAAGTTTATAAATTATTTAAAAAATGTGCATATACAATATTTGCGAAACACACGGCAATTAATGGCCAACCACAAAATGTTCAATTAAGCGAACTGCGGTGACACTTGAAAAATATCGCATGGATACTGCTGGTACAGATACAAATGTATCTGCTAGTCTCTCCCTCCTAACAAATGGCAGCAATTAAATAGAATTTTCCAAGGCAAGGGAATCCTTGTAAAGGGTCAAAGTTGAATCATGGCTTTGGTCTTGAATGGCTTTTCCAAAAACCCCAAAAAAACCTCTACTCTGCAGGTGACAATGAAATGCTTTTTGCCAACTGTCAGCGAAATAAACCATGGAGTACTCTACCCAGTCCCTTTGTCTTTTGTAGACTCTTAAAATGAATAAACTATTTATTATTGAATGATTTTTCTATATCCTCGTATTGTTAGTGCATATTCTGGTTCGCCTTAAATCTATTCCAGTTACAGGACTTACTAGTGTCTGGAATTTGTAAATGAATTTTCAGTTTTTCAGCAGCGCTCTTTTGTTTGGCCTGGAGAATGAAATGCGGAAAATTTCTGCTCCAATGGAATTGGACACTACAGGACACCGCCAGTCCCCCACCAGGACTCTTCTGTGCCCCGGCATTGGGGTGCAAACACCCACACACGCACCTCCGTTGGTGTCCTTTGGTTTCGTGTTTTGTTCAGTGGTTTCCAGTGAATTTTAACACAATTGGAGAGTGCATCGAGTGCGGAAAAAATTGAATTAATGGGGAAATACGAGGACCCCGACTTTTTTCCTGTGTAATTACCCTAATTTATTGATCTTCCTTGTGCAATATTGGCTCCCTGTGGGTAGTAGAGTCTAATTTTAATGAAGGGAAGGCAAAGCAGCTTATATCCTTACCAAGCCAATTACTTATACACCCACATAAATACACACACACACATACACCTATTTAGAGGGATCATTGATGGCGGAGGCTCGACTGACATGCAAAGGCTGATTGACACACAAAGGAAGCATTTTGCCAGGATGCTTAACCATGGACACTCCGCCATGAAATTGGCTATACGCCAGTCACGCCCCCTCTTCAAAGTCGGGCAGGACACTGAGAGAAAAGTCGAGAAAACCTAGTCCTGTCAAGGTATAAAGGGACACTCTTCTCGATTTTTTTAAATTTCGAATTACATTCTTAATATATTTTGACATTTGGCAAAATCACATTGTGTTGGCTTGTGTTTCTAGAAACATTTGTCATATCGTATAACTCGAAATCCTCCATAAAAGCCCCAATTAAGCCGAAAAAATTCTTCTGTCCGTTTCTTGATAAAACCTTATTCCCAGCTACTTCTCCACCGCAAATATAAGTCGAAATAAATCCAAATCGAAATCCATATCTATATGCATGTCCATAAGTCCCCCCTTTGATTGTCCTAAGAGTGCCGATCCGTCTAACTAAATCTGTGGAGATACGGATGGCGCAGTGACTGGGAGATATCGATCTCGGACGTACAGCCGTAGACAACGTCGGGCTCGTCGGGGGCTTTGATGGTGGCCGCGGGGACGACCACCCTAGATTGCTTATCCCGCTCCTGATCGTCCAGTATTTGGAGTAGGTCAGGGGGCAGGCTATAGAGTCCCTCATCCAGATTGAAGAAGCCCAACGGCTGATAGGCCTCTAGCAGGGTCTGAATATCGTCCTTCAGCATCCAGGAGGGTACTCCCAGCATCTTGCCCATGTGCTTTGATAGCTTCTCGATGCTAGCGGGCTTGCCAATGGAACGCAGACCCCTGCTCACAATGGCTATGTCCGAATAGATGATTTCGTTCTGGCGACTCATCTTACTGCGAATTTGAAGCTCGATCCAGATTTCAAATTTCAGAGTTTACTTTTTGTGTGGACTATAGTATCTTTTTTTGAATTTTTTTTATATATTTTTTCAGTTTATTCTGCCTATGCTACTACTGCTAAGAATAAAATGTGATTTTTTACTCAGGGCAGGGCAAGTGATGCGGGGGCTGGCGAAGTGTTCTTTTCAGACTACTTCGATTGCTTTGAGTTTTCTCTCAGTGCTTTGGTGGCATTTTGATGGCTGTGTTGCAATTCATTAGGTACTTCACCTACAGTCTTAGTTGGGAGGGGCTTTCTGCCTGCATCTTAGTCCTTTCGCCTGGCAATTATGTTTCAAGCATATCCTAGCCAACTGCCAGGCTGCGGGCAGGCCATTAAATGCCTTCTGGCTTTTGCCTGGGTGTCCTTAGAGGAAAACATGCACGTGCAAGGCTTGCTAAGGGGGAGGCCATAAAAAAATCGCAACCCAAGCAAAACCCAAACCCGAATACCTAAGCGCTAAGCCCTAAACCCTAAACCAAAATCTTGACCAAATGTTGCCTCATAAAACTATGCAAAACAAGGGGATTATGGTCAAAACGCGGGGCTACGATTTTATGGAGGTCATCGGAGGTAGCGAATAAGACCCGCGAGTCCCTATAGGACCTGCTACCTGGCGCCCCGACCACCGGGTTAGCCCGTATATAAGTCAGTCCGTCTTGGGCAATCAGCATCAGTTGACAACAAACAGTCAAAGTGACAAGTGACAAGTGAAAACATCCTCTCCGAGATACTTATATATTTTGTGAACGAATTATCAGAAAAATGGGTGTAACACAGTCTGTGGAGAACGTGAAGAGCGGCGAGGACACCACCGTGGCGGCTGCAGGTCCTGGCGGATTGTGCTGCCCCCTGCCACATCCTCGTCTTCGGGGTCTGTTTGGCAAGATCCAGAGAATTCTGCGTCACAAGGTCAGCATCTCGTCCAGGAAGCCGAAGAGCAAGCTGAACAAGTTGAGTCGATCCCGGTCCAAGTCTAACCTGCTGCGCCCCATGCCCAGGTGCTCGTCCTTCGGATCCTGCGGCACTCTGCTCACCCCCGCCAAAGGAACCGGCATGAGCACTCCCATGGACCGGCACTATGCTCAATGGAAGTGCAGCTTCGAGCACTCTGGCGGGCAGGAGAAGCGCCCGCTCCACGACATCAGCGAGGCCATCACCGGTCAGGTGACTCCCCGCGGCTTCCCCTCCCACACGGATGCCCGCCGGTGCCTGAAACTAGACGACTCCCTGCCCGAGTCGCCACTGTACGAGGCCAAGGTGCGCCGGCGTATCAGTCTGCGCCTTCCCGTCCAGACACGCCCTCCAGTGCGCCGGCCCTCAGCCCGGCAAAAGGCCGCCCAGGCCCGTATGGAGGCCCAGATCCAGAAGGACCTTTACGACCTGGAGGACTACTACGGGGGCTTCCACTTTGCCCAACGCAACGAGCGCTTGGTACACATCTAGGACCTCATTTTAAAGGACTCTGTATCTGGAGACTTTTCTTTTCTTTATTTTTCTATCGTAAAGCCAATATTGTGATAGTTTGTAAGTCTGACTTTGAATAAAATTCGCATTTGAAAGTTTAAAATTATAAATTTTTTTTAATACTTAATCTTGGTGTAAGTCCTTAAATGCAATGGTCTTTGGTTTCTGTTCAAAGGTATTCTTTCTGGGACATATTTCTCCTCTTAAACTGCTCATCAAATCGAAAGAAAGAACCTTGTCTTGAAAACTATGAGATGTGAAGAGTGTTACGAGAAATGCGAGATTGAAAGTGGTTCGTGATTTCAAAGCGAATAAACTTGAATGCTAAGTGCGTGTATCTTGTATCTCTGTGTCCAAAGTATCTGTATCTGGGAGATGCGTTGCCAATTAGAGGCGGCTTTTCGGCATTTTTAGGGGCAAGCCTATTTTTAGATCCCAAAATTATTGAACGAAAACGCATATAGCGAGGCGTTCCCACTCGATATCGAGGGCAGGGCCAGGGCCAGGACGGGTATTTGTGCAGAGAGAAAAAAAGAGGCGAGCCAATTAATCAGCTGCCAACTAACAGAAACCAACAAAAGCCCCCATGAGCCAGAATAACAAGAAAATGCAGCAAAAACAGACAAACCCCAGACGAAAATGAAAAATTTGCAAAAGAAACAAGGTGTCGGAAGAGGGAGGCCATCAAGGGAAGACCTTGTCCGAGTTTCCCCATTTTTTCTTTGTTTTTTTTTCTCTATCACAAATAATTATTTTCATATACTTTTTTGGCAGCTCTCTTGGCCAATTGGCCACGTTAACACATTAGAGGTATCAAAAAATGATTTCAATTTCGCTTTCTATTTGAAATTTACTAGAAGAAGTAATGCCAGTGCCAGAAAGAATTGTTATGTTTTATATGCGTTTGTTCAACTTTTTTGTTGCCACAAATTAAAGTCGTGAGAGGCTGTGGGAGAGGCTGCCCTCAAAGAAAATAATAATGCAAATGCCTCAATGAAATATTTGTGGCACTGTCGCCGCCGAGTTGAATGAACCGCCGAAAAGCCGAAAGCCTCAACGACCGCCAGAAAATCTTCAATAAAAAACAAAGAATTCCCCACAGTCGGTGCTATAAAAAGGCTAAAACAAAGAGATTTGAAAAACTTTAATAAGCCCAAAGCCAGAGGCCCGTGGGACATGGCCTAGAATAATTCCCGATTGATCGGCTGACAGCACTTTGGCTATTAGCCATCGTGTGTGCACCACAAATGTCAAATCGATACAGGAATTCAAGTCCAATATCAATAACCAAGCCAGAGCCTCAAACAATCCAAAACCGAATCCAAATTCAAACCAAAACCAAAACCAAAACCAAAGTCAATGTCACGTGCAGGCGAAACAAAATCAACAAATGAAAACTAATAGGCAATTATAGGCAAATGTCCAATAAGACAGAAGGGTGTTGGCCAAGAGAGGGGCACCTGCTACACGCCACCCACCCACCTTCTAGTGGCCGGGGGACGACCCGCGTGAAACATGCGGCTTGCCAATGCCACAAAATGAATCACAGCCTTTAACGAAAACCACAAGATTGTCCACAACATGTCGCATTCCTATGTTTAAACGTTAAATATTTGTTTTTCAATGTTTATAATTCATATTAATGGGAGTGATTCTTTAAGGACATCAAAATCCAAGATTTAATTGATTTCTGTACAACTTTTAGGTAATAACATTGTCAGTTTTTATCCAATTTTCAAAATCCAAACCGTTTTGGGCTCTTCGGATCTAGAACTTTGAAACCTTATCAAAATCTAGATATTCAAACTGTTATACATTGTGTTAAAGAGTTTTTAAACCCAGGGAAATATGCTAAAATTTTCTATATATTCAAAAAAATGACGATTTTTCTTTATTTCTCTTACCTATATCTTGGGCAATTTTCGTCGGATTTTTAAAAGCCATACCTTTTCAAACTCAGTGATTCGGGATCTTTAAATCCCCATTTAAATCTAAAAAACTAAAATTTTTCGATAATTTCAATATTTTCAAAGGGGTACCATCATAAAAAATTCGAAAAAATCGATCAAAAAATGTTTACCCAAATTTAAATGAGGTTTGATGGAGATTTTTGTTGTGAATATTTTCAGACATTCCCCAAGCAAATCGGAGGAATATTAAGAGGTTTATGAACTTTTAAAGGTAAAATTTTTGGTAAAATAAGGAATTATTTGTAAATTGGAAAACCTCCATAAACCATACTTTCTAATATCTTTATTGGCAGTAAATTTTCGTTTGGCTTCCCAACTGTTTGGCTTTTCTTTGCCACATTTTCACGCCACGTTTTTATCGCCTCTTGATTCCGTTTTTTCCATTTTTTTTGCATCTTCTCTCTAGGAAATTTGATTTTGCGCTATTTATTTAAATTTATTTATACTTTATCTGCAATTTGGTCGTTGAGAACATCAGCGACGACGAGCAATCTCCGCGTCATCCTCGTTTCATCCTGTGGAGGGTTTCCTTTCCTTTTTTTGTCGTACCCCGCCCTTTGCATACATTACCACCCAACGCCGCCCTTTGACCCCCACCGCCCTGGCACCCTCTCTTCCTTGCCAGCCGCCTTCTTCCTTGCCTTTCCTTTCGTTTCGTTTCGTTTCGCATCCCGTTGACATTGATGCTGATTGTGTGCAAATGATAGCAATATGGTAACAATCTTTATATCGCAGGACTCAACCCAAAGGAAACCCCACTTTTCTGGCCTCGTTTGGTTTTGTTATCATTATCATGCTTGGCTGATGATGACGCTGACAATCGCAATGACGATGATGATGATGTCCTGCGAGGCGTTTTCCCCGCTTGCGGAGTATCTTGGCTAATTGAGAGTGAGATGTAAAGGCGAGATTCAGTTATTTTGGAAACCGAAATTGAAGCAGGAGAAGCTATGATTTATAGTTTGAAAAAAAGGGCACAAGGACCGGTTATTTGTATATGTGTGGTGGGCTTGTGTCCTTAGGAGGCTACAAGTTCATTGTGCTATGAATTATTACATGTCCCCATCTGGACGAGAACACACACGAGGACAGACCGTATTTGAGGCTTTGATGTACTGACGGGTGTTGCCCATGTAAATGATATGGGCCTTGCAAGGACGAGGAGGCTCCTTGGACCTCCTCAATGTCCTGTTCTGTTTAATTAAATTTTAATGACACCGCAAACACTACTAAATCAAGACCACAAATCTTCAGCAGGACGCGAAGCGCTGATAATGGGGAATGCCGAATCCTGGAGTGCGAGAGGATCATCTGGAGCTAAGTCCAAAAAACAGCGTGTCCTTGCCGCGTTGTCCTCGATAAAGCCCACTTAAGGCACACGCGGCGTATACGCAATTAGTTGACTTTAATTTATGTCGCAGCTTCTTTAGCTTCTGCCTGACAAAAAAGGATAAAAAGCATTTTTGGCAAGTGAAGACAACAGCGAAGAACAAACAACAACAGGAGGAAAAAAAATAGGGGCCAGAAGCTGGCAAGGACATCGGCAAAAAAGGCATCAAGAGCTTTTCAAGGGGCTTTGGTCTAAGCCAGAACGCGTAAGTGGCAATTAAAAAGCCAACAAAATGGCTCTAACCGGAATGGCGGAGAAGAGCGGTTGGGGGACGAGTAAGACAAAAAAAAATAAACTCTACAGGAGGCATTAGACCAGGCCCAAACCATTTTCCTCTTCAAGCGTTTTGTGGCTTGATTTATCTTCGCTTCAGTTTCACTTCATTTCCTTTTCATTTCCGTCGAGGTTCTTGTATCTTTTCTTTCTTAGACTTGAGCTTTAAATATTTAAATTTATCTTAAATATACTTTAAAACCCCTTTTACTTAAATTGCAGGAGAAACTTTTTCTTACTTAAAGTTGAACTTTTAATTGACCATTTGGTGTGGTCTCCGGGAGAGTTTCCGGGAGAGAGTTCCAGTTCGCAGAGTCTTAGAATCCTGCGAAGGATATTTACCTTGATTCCACCTCCTTTACACTCCCCCTTTTTATTTATTTTGTGGCCTTTGTTTGCCTTTCATATTTACTTTCACTTTGCACTTGTTTCAGTTCAAGTTTTGCAGTTTGTTTACCTTCGCAAAATGCTCGCTTTTCCCCAAAAAAAGTATGAGAAAGTATGAGAAGTAATGGAGCTTAGAGTTTTTTTTTCAACCACAAAAATTTATATTGAAGACAAAGTTATGGGCACTTTTTGTTTTAGCCTCCTTCAACCATTAGCCCTGTTTTTCTTTATTTTTTCTGGGTGGCCCTCCACTATTTCCGAGTAAATTCCCAACAATGAACGGGAAAGCAGTAACAATGTTGGCATTCCCATTCTTCTCATCATTTAGCCATCATCCATTTCTATATAGAGGTCCTCGCCCTGCCTCGTCCCTTCTAAAAACAAAAGGAAGCGAAAGGAAAGCAGAAGAAAGCTAAGGAAAATTTTTGTAGCATACTTAGCAGCGCAGCTCGGCGGGAAAAGTGGCATTCGGGAAATAACAAAAAGAGCAGCCACCACACACACAATAACAAGTAGATCCACCGAGAGGAAATACAGGAGAAAATTGTCTACATTTTTTTATAGTTTTCTCAAAGCCAAACAGTGTTTTTTAATTGGGTTTAGGACTAATTTCTTCTACTGATTCTCCATTTTGCCTGAAAATAGTTCTGTCCAAAAACAAATTTTTCAAATTTATTTCCAAAAACAACCAACCATTTCTCGCAGTGTAGTGCAGTATATTTAGGGTTGCCAAAGCTGGGTGTCATGGATTGGCCATTTGGAAGGCAAGAATGTAAATGACGCCATAATTGCACGCATCAAATCAAGTAGCAGAGGAAACAAGAAAAGGAAAGCCAAAGGAAAGGAGAAGGAAGAAAGTTTGGGGCAAGATGGAGATGGAGAGGAAAAAAATGAAAAACAATTGTGGAAAAGAAGCGGAAATTATTTCAATGTCTGCGTGCAACAAAGCGTTGCAAATCGACGCGATTTTACGCATTTCTTTCCTTTCTTTTGGCGGCCTTTTGGCATTCCTTTCCATTCCATTTTTTTTGGTATCCTTGTTTTGATTGTTTGCCCGAAGGATATTAAGTCAATTGCAGAGCGAGAGGCTACGCCTGTTATGCATATTTAATTTTATGATTTTGGGACGAGCCCAAAAAAAAAA
The DNA here is from genome assembly GCA_035047325.1 of Drosophila vallismaia. NCBI lineage: Eukaryota > Metazoa > Arthropoda > Insecta > Diptera > Drosophilidae > Drosophila > Drosophila vallismaia. The sequence goes on along the minus strand of JAWNPU010000025.1, from coordinate 2,409,249 downwards.
CAGCAGGTTACCTGGGAAAAGGATATTACGAGTATAATTGGAAAGGATGGTTTGAAGGTGGAAGGCTTAGCTTTTGGTCACACAGATTGCGGTATGCTCTACGTATTTGCAGGATTTTCAGGATCCTGCATAAGTGAAATATCCTTAAATGTCTATATGTCACCGCGAACCACATTCCCAGGACCCCTGACCGCAGAAAGTTTATCAAAGGACTTTCGGGTCAGAAACTCAAAAGCCACACATCGAAACTTTCGATTGGTTGGATAGTTAAAGGAAATGGTTTTAGTTTTTATAAGACCTCTAAATACCCTCGAAAAATAGTTGAAGAAAGTCAAGGGGTATAGAAAGCTGGACTAAATGCCTTGCCAAGTTTGATAAACTCATAGCAAGGACATTCTTTATCGTGTCCTGGGGTGGAGGCTTAGTTTTGCTTTTTGACCTTTTATCCTGGCGGCCATCCTTTATCCCTGAGCCAGCGGTTTGGGCCTGGTTTCTTTTGTCTGGCTCTGGCTCCGGCTCCGGCTCCAGCTCCGGCTCTGGCTTGTTTGTTTTGGTTCCCACTGTCTGTCTGTCCGTCCTTGCCACTCTCTCCTGCCCTTTCAGCCGGCTTTCTCCAAAATATTGTTTATTGTTTGGTTGCTTATCTGCGCCGCCAAATTGATTTCAAAGCATGTAAATAAATAGAACTGCTGCCTGCCGTATAATTATGGGCCAAAACTTTTCGGCTTGTGTCTTGTAATTTGGCCTCTACCTCCCGCTCTGACCCCTAGTCCCGTCTCTCGCCCCTTTAAGTATGCAAATTAGAGGCCAGGGGGCACAAGGTCGTGGGCCGGCCAGTGGGTCGGCCGGTGGGCAGCATATTTCGCATGTTTACCTTTCAACTTGATATGCATAACTCAAATAAACAACCGCCCACTCTCTTTCAGTTTTGGTGGATTTTTGATTTGGTTTTTGGATTTGGACTTCGAATTTGTCTAAATGGAAATTGATTGGCACACAGTGAGCGGCAACAGTTTGCTGCCACCTGATTGATGATGATGTGCAAATATTTGTTTACCTTTCTGTTTGTTTCTCCATCGCCTCGAAAGGGAACATTAACCCAGCCGTGAAATATCAACAAACAGATTCAATATTTCTTATTTTAAATTAAATACCTCTATGAATTATTGATATCTTAATTAACTGGGAGAAGTATGGTTTTAGCACTCACTGTCTCGCAATAAATACAATTTTATTGGCCTTTGGCAGAAGGAGGAAAATTCTGCTAACATTTCATTCAAATAAACAAAATCAGTATCTGAATCAAATCCAAAATGAAAACTTTCCAGAGGCGATTTAATTAGAAATCAAATTAAAACTGGACAAAAGGAAAGCACAAAACCAAGAAGTTGGAGTTGCTTTATTTTTGGCCAATTTCAAGTAGGCCAAAATAACAAATGCCCGGATTGCACATATCTCCTACTCTTTAAACTGCCGCCTCATCGGAATCTGCAGCATTTTGCATCCGAAGTGTGTATCTGTATCTCTGCCTGGGTTTGTATCTGTATATCTGTATCTGCATTGAGCATCTGCATTTCTTGTTGGTTCAGTTGTGCCGTAAAACCCCCAGCCTCCTGCCACTCTCTCCACTGCCATCGTGTTTGTTGTTGCATTGCTGCTGGTGTTGCATTTTGTGCGTTTTTCATTTTGGCCAAATGTACGAACCAGTTTCTCTTTTTGTTTTTCATCTTTTTTTTTCGTTTTTTTTTTTGTTTTTTTTTTTTGTTTCCAGGCACAACCACAACTATGGAAAATGAAAAACGTTGTTTTAAAACACTAGGAGCTTAGAAGGACGAAGCGCTCTACAGGATGTTATGTGGCAGAAAAATCAGTGTCAATCGGAGATCCCAGTAAAAGCAATGATATCACGGGAGAGAGAGCGAGCATTTTACATTTTTAAAGCCCCAATTTTAAAGTATAATTCAAAGTTCCAGGACCGGACTTCCTCGCCCCACTAAAAGGATTAATATCTTGTATTCAGCACACATTCGTCCCGAAGCTGAAAACATATTTGCATTGTAGTATCCCAGCTGTAAGGACACGCAATTGCTACGCCAGTAAAAGACAATCCAACTGGAGTGGAGAAGCCAGGACAGCGGGGCAGACAAGCCAGGAGGGAGGGTGGCGGTCATTGTTGGCCATTAAGACCCTTCTTGGCCATTTGGCTAATTATCCATTGAGCCGCTTACAACTTTAATCCCCAAGACGACAACCGAAAATTCCCCTGATGGGGAGGTCCTCGTTTCAATTAGAGGAATCCCACTTATTTACCTGACTGTTGGCCTAGTGCTACCTGTAATACAGTAGAACCTGCTGCTACCTGTATTCCTGACAGCTCCTGGAGATCAGGAATCGCCAGGATCCCCGTGGTCATTCCTGACTTGTGGTCATTAGGCAAATTCAGGGCAAACCTTTCCATTTTCAAAAGACTTTCCATTTTTGTTGAAAAAAAGAGTGAACTGAAGAGTAACAGAAGGTAAAAGGTTAAAGGGTAAGCCAGAGTGTTTGGGCTGAAGGCGGTCCGCGAGGCGTGGCAAATCCCTTTTTGTAGTTCACACTCTTCAACGTTTGCAGCGCTCAATGAGTTTTTAATTAACTTTCAAAGCAAAAACATGTGAGATCTGCACGGAGGGAAATTCTACAAAAATTGTGATTTGGGGGAACCTCAAATGGGAGCCTTTGCCCGGTTTTTTCTTCCAGTGCACTTGATTGCCTGCCTTGTCTTCTTGGCCACGTTTCGAGCTCATCACACATGCTGTTCTCCAAGGGGGAATTGCGGGCTAGGCGAGGAGCTTGGGGGCGTGGCTGTCATTTTGCATTCTATTCAATTCCCATCAAGGTGGAGCGACTTCTCAAGTTGACTTTCAATTTTTCGCCAGGATAAAGGATAATAGCAGCAGCAGCAGCGGGAGCAGCAGCAAACGCTGGCAAAATTGTTGTCAACACTAATGAAATTACAAAAAGGACACGACAGGATATCTAACATCTGGGAAAAGGGCAAGAGAAGCGAAAAGCCCAAAGACAAAAACACTTTAAATAATTAAGCAGTCGAAAGGGAATTTTCCGCAAGGATCTATGATCTAGATCTTCTTCGGACAGCCGGCTGACAAGGATTTCTTAAAAAAGAGATTTACAAGAGATAATTCATAATTATGAAATTGAAAATTTCCGAATTTGTTTACAAACTAATTAATCTAGTTGAATGGAAAACTATTTCAATTCCAGCTGCTCTTGGATATGAAAAAGTTTTTCGTTTTTCCCAGAAATTGATTTTGATTTCCAGCCATTGGAACTGAGAACAATCAAATGATTTATATATTGTATATTGTATATACTCTTACACATTCGTGTTTTCATACATGTTTCAATTTAATCAAAGGGTGTTAATGTTTGCCTAAGTAGAGAACACGAAACCCACAAAGCCACAGTGAGGATTCCCAAAGGTAAAGAGTTACCAAAAAGAGAAATACGCTGGTTACCCCACATTCCTTTCATACACTTTACCTCTTCTAAAATTAGTTTGAAACTGGAAAACTAGATTGCCCTTAGGCAGTGCAACCTGTAGTTGCATGTTGCAAGTTGCCACCAGACCAGACCCGACCCTCCGATTCAACATTATCATCATCAGATTGCCCCAATCCCAATCATTTTCAACTCTATTGCGTGACGTTTACCACAGTCGTGTTCCATGTGTGGCCTTTGGCCCGTTTGGCGGTCAAGGGTTAAGGTTAGAAGCGACACCGCCAGGGTTTAAGGTGGACTCCCTCCCCTTCAATTTGTTGACCCCTTGAAGTGTACACGCAAATGGCAAATAGCAAAAGGGCTTGCAGGACGACGAAGGATCGCTTTGGAAATTATTTTTAATACGCGCTTTATTTCCTTTTCATTTGCAGCTCGTAACCTGTCAGCCGGAAACCTGCAACATTTGGTGGGCATGTGGTCGTGCCTGATGCCCCAAAGCTACAAATTACAGAGACAAGCCATGTTTAAAAAACAAAAGAAATATGAAAAGACGGGAATGCACGAACTGTCATTGAGCTTGGCAAGAAATATTGCGAACTTTGTATGCAGGGTATCAGAGTTATTATCAATCCAATCATATCTATTGCGTAAAATCTATTAAACCAAGAACTATTTCTAAGGTATTCCTTGGTTTAAACACAAACCAAACTTTAGGAATAATATCTTGTTGTATTAAAACAAAATAAAAGCTATATAATTCATATGCATGGGCGTCCTTGGTTAGTTGAAAGGGACAGAGCCAGGAGGGGGGAGGCATGTTGCCACAAAAAGGGGAGGGAAAGGAGCAGATTCAGGGGCAGAGGCAGGGAGGTTGTCGACCACAGCAGTTGACAAATTTGGAAAAATTGCAACAGCGACAGCAGCCAGATGCTGCTGCCTTGGGGCCACAAAAATATGATAAAAAAAAATGGCGGGGGGTTCCAGGACTTAACAATTGAATATTTGGCACAGGATTCATAAAAACATGTATATGTCTGTGTGTGTGTGTTGGCCATGATGTGTTTGTGTGAGAGTGTGTAATAATGTGGCAAATTGTTGGCGTTGCTGATGAAGATGCCACAGCTTATGTTGTTATTTTTTTGTGACTCACAAATGACAGACATTTTTGTGACTTCTGAAACATTAATTCTTTAAATATTTAATACTTATTTCTTTATTTGATTTGCTACTTTTTTATAGAACTTTTCTTTATTTACTATTAGAGATCGGGTTTGAGAGTATTTCTTCGTTGGTTTCTTCCGCATTGTTTATTTAAAGAAAAAACTTTTTGTGCGCCGCTCGTTGAATGTTTGTAAATATGGAGGTGCCCCTCGCTCCCACTATTCATGCCCCCTATCAATCGCACTGGCCACCCCAGACCTCACTCTCTCCTGCCTCCGCGGATTTCTACATTTTCAATTTTTCATTTTTTTCCAGCCTGCTTTTTGTGGCAAGAAAATTCAATTCAGAAATGCGGTTTGCCTCCGCTTGATTGAGGAATTCTTTTGGCAAAGTCCAAGTTGAATAAACAAAATATAAATAAAAATAATTGCCTTTTAGCTACTTGTCGAGTTTTTATTTATTAAAGATATTTCTTGAATTTTTAGTGCCGTACTTTTTCAGTTTTCTTTCCCAATACAATTAAACTAGGCGTTGCTTCATTTAAAGGTGAGTCCTCTCATTAGTTTTGTGATTAATGAATAAATATTTATAAATAAAATATAAATAATAAATGTTCAATTGTGTATATTTGTTTTAAGTCCTTCGGATTATGATTAAATTATACTTTATTGAGAACTTTTTATGAGCCGAAAAAAGTTAAACAATGAAAAAAGGCAACAAGAAAAAGAATATTGGACCTAAGAAAAATGTGTAGACATTTCCTTCAGTGTTTTAACCCTTTTAATGTTTTTCTAACAGCTTATATAATTGGCAAAACGGCTGAATGGGCTGGGTGAATAATTGTTGCAAGGTTGAGAGCACTTGCTGACGCAAAAAGGACTCGCAGGACACAGGATACAAGACCATCCCCTGATGCATTTGGCCTTTCGCAGGTACAGGGAGCCTCGTCTGTGGCTGACAGTTAAATGGAGTGTCACTGTGCCGTCTAATCAGTTGCAAACGCAAAAAAATGAGGTGGTAAGTGGCAAGGGGCAAGAGGCAAGAGGAGAGTGGAAAGCAGTAGCAGGGGTGACTCCACAGGGGGTAGCCACCGCCCAGGGGCGTGACCGGGCGGGCTGACAATCTCAGATTAGTGTCGCCATATTGCGTTGTCACAGATACAGATTCAGAAACAGATACTCTATCTCGGAGGTAGCTCGACCTAGGGTCCAGGCATTGGTTTCTAGCTTAGATTCCAGTTTGGGTTAACTCGCCCTTTTGTCACAGAGAATCGCACGTTTCGTAAGCCAGTTAAGACAGGTCCCCAAGCTCCTGGGGAGAAGAAGGACCTATGCCAGGTGAGCTGTAACCAATCCCCCGAAGCACACGAAGAAATTTCCCTATAAAGTTTGTAAAAAATGTATCCTTTTCCAGAGCCATCAACTCTGGAGGGTTTCCACCTCAAAGACTCTTTTAAAACTCATTTTATGTACAATTTTCTTGCAGTGCAGTTAGGGAAACTGCCCTGAGGGAAGTCTGTCTGTTGTCTAGCATCGGTTAAGTCGCTTTCATTGTGGCAGAGTGATGAGATTTCTTGACTGCGATTTGTGTCTATTTTCGGAAATGCCAAGCAGGACGGGGTTGGTTTATACCCCTCAGGAATTTTAATTTTTTCAAAGCCCTGATCAGTTGAAAATCATATTAAGTTGTATTCAAAAAGCAGCTATAATCCAAGCCGCTTAAGCCAAGTGTTTTGAACTATCATAAATATTTAACACGTAAGTGCGTTTATCTGCCACAAACTTTTCGACTTGCCACGAGTTTTGTTGGCTGCAAACTATGTCCAAGTTACGCCTCTTTTTTCCTTGCCTGGCCTGTTCTTGGCTGTCCTGGCTTTCTTGGCTAATGGAATCGCCCGGCCTTATGGTCAATCAAAAGTCAGCTTATAATTTCAACGCTCTTCTGATTTCGAGGATAATTGAAATTTCTTTGGCTAAAGTTGCTTTCTTTTTTATTTTTCCTCCCTACTTTGCCCAGAGTAGTTGGCCGCATTCTTTGGCTTGCACTTTTCCCTTTTTTAGTTGAGTTTTCCAAGAATTTTCCTCTGATAATAATAAAGTTTTTCCCCCTGCTGCCGCTGCCCATTTTGCAGTCCGCAATTCGCACATTAACGCACATTAAAGCGCGCCTGCAAGAGCCTAGAAAAGGCAACAAATGGTAATTGGGGTGCAACTGGGCGGGGCAAGGTGTTTGGGGGCGAGTCGCATTTTAATTTCGTTAAGTACCGTTACGGCCCGAGTGGCCAGTGGAATGCATTGGGAGCAAGTCCATAAATTACGCATACGCCCCGTCCGCCCGCACTGGGCCTTTTCGGAGAAGCAAAGCTCCAGGGAGTCGCATGTCCCCAAAAATTATATGATAACCATACAAATGCAACCAAAGAGGCAGGTAACAAAGAAATATATAGTAAAATTTTAAGGAAATCATTAAGAACTTTTAGTAGACCTTGAAAATATATTGTTTCAGTTCTAAAAGTTCTTGATCAAGTATACGTTTAAGACGAATACTAAATTTTTATACTAAATGGCATTCCTTTTTTTTCAGTAAAATCTAGGTAGGAGGGATTCATTGGACAATATCCACTCACCTGAGGCAAACAGGCACAGGTGGACAAGGCAGAGGCAGTCCAGCCAGCGGATCTGGGTGCCGGCGGCGCCGTGGGATTTGTGCCTGTAGCCATAGCCGTACCCGTATCCGGATCCGTATCCGTAACCAGAGCCGAGTCCATGCCCTCCGGACTGCTTGCTCCTTGCTGTTGCTCCAGCCATTTCGTTCAGGTTCTTAGTTCTGTATTTGTCTGCCTTTGTTATTGGATTTACATGTTCATGGGATCGCAGAGCGTTACCCGTTCGCCGTTTTCGCCACTTTCTATTGTTGTTGTTGCTGTTGCGAAAACAAAACGGCGGCAAAACACACAGAACAAACAAAAAAAGAGGAACTACTAGTTTCTTGAATAATTTAGGCCTTTGTCGCTGCTGCACTTGTCCCATGAATATTTCAGATGCGCCCTGCAATTATCCCTCCAAACACACACACCCCCCCTGACGCTCACACACAGTTCCGTTAAAAAAAAACACTTAAAAAAACGATTATTAGCCAATTAATTGGATGCGATGCCGCAGGTTGCAGGTTGCAGGTTGCAGGTGGCAGATTGCAGGTTGCAGATTGCAGGTGGCAAGTGGCTGACAAAATTGCGCGCCAAAAGTTCGCTCGCGACTGCTGGGCGGCTTTGGGGCAGGGCAGGTCTCGTGCGCCACTGTCGAGTGCCAGAAACCAACTGGATTGTATTCCGCCGGAGTCCAACTGAACAGACTACGCCGTGAATTAACAGAGACGTTGTATGTTGGATTTAAATGAATCTTTACATCGTGTTCTAGTAAGTCTGTTGGGCTCCCTAAGTGGTTTTATTTGTTGTGAATTCGATAACTTTAATTATATACTATTTTTTTCGCTTAAAAAATAGCTAAAAAGTTTAGAAACATTTATATATTGAGCTTAAAACATTTTTATTTTTAAAACCTGCCGAACTGTAGTATAACAGTTCTATGTTATTTAGCATTAGCCGTTAGAGTATTTCAAGCTATCTGGCAGCGCCACAAATAATTCAAAATGAAAGATTTCAGGAAAATGTCATTCTTAAATTGTAACTATACAAAAATAATATGAAATTGTAAAATTGGTGATTTTGATAAGGAATTTTTAGATGAAAAGCTTCGATAGTAAATTGAATTTATTTTATTTTAATTAATTTTTTGTTTTTAAAACAATACGAGCCTTATGTTGTTTTCTTTATAATTCATTTTAATATATAATAAATCAGCGTTTTACGATCCGCAGTATAATGGGCCTTAAAATAATTCTAAATTGCAAGTGAAATCGATAATGATCGGTTCTCCGCAATCAGAAATCAGAAGCCCCTTCTTGGCCACTTAAGCCATCAGTCCACGAAACCATCAACTTATCCCCAACCATTTAGCGGCCCGAAGCAAAGCACCTGCTGGAGATGAGTGGCCGGCAAGGGGGTAAGGGTAAGGAAAACCATCTGGTCAACTTGCAACTTCCATTCCCCAATTGCCCCAATTCGAAGTGCCACACATTTTGTGGTGGTTTGCCGTTTTCCCGCTCTGCAACTTGCTAAAGTGGAAAAGTGGAATGGAAAGGCGGGCCGAGCTTCTCTGATTCTTGAATTTTGGCCCAGCTCCAACTGCACCTCCGTCTCCATTTCTACAACCAGTTGGCCAAATATTCTCCTGCTTTCGAGCCGACAGGTTCTGTTCTTTGGTCGCGTCGCGGTACAAAAGTTTTTCCTACAAATTTAAGCGGGAAATTCGAATAAATGCAACAAAGTGTGTGAACTACAGTTTATTTGTATTTTTTAAAAATGCTTAAATAATTTTATGTGAGTTTAAAATCTGGTGAAGATCATATTTCCTTGGGGTAAGTGCCATCTATTGTTTATCGCTTTATTGGCCAAGTGGGAGTTGGCCCCCCGCATTTTGCATCCAGCCAGATCCAGTTTCTGGCCGTTTTCGCCTTGGCCTTCGCCTATTTTCACTTTGGTGGCCAACAGGTTTGGGTTCTGGCATGTGCCACATTCGTTGAAAGTAAAACACAGTAAAAAAAAAGATAATGATAACATCAAGGAGCTTACAACCGAATGTTGCGCTTTAGAAACTAGAGAGAGAGCTGGAGTGTTTCTTTTTTTAAATTCTTTTTTTTTTCTATAACTATTTATTAAGGCATACAGGGTATCTTAAAACCCCTTAATAGATGACCTTGGCATCTATTAATACTGCCAGAGGCTCGCCGGCTAAGTGTGCTTAGCGTTACCATTATTACTAAATTTAAACTTACAAACTAATTATTTACAAAACACAAAAACAAAAATATAAAAGAAAGAAAGACGATGGGGAGTATATCGTTTGGCTTATCATCATCTTGTTGTGCGTCTTGTTGGCAGCCGGTCAATTAGGTCTCTAGGAGTTTCTGTTTTTAAAAAGAAGTGCATCCATCGTGGCCGCTGTTCAGCGGACCACTATTAAATTTGTTTGCAGCAAGCTTATATTACTGTGCTTGAGTGTTTTTGTTATTAATGGTGGATCTAAGGATCGATGTTCACAGTTTATGCCACTATTGTGGGCTAAACTTGAGTTTTTTTGTCGAATTTAATATTTTCCGCTTAAGATCAAATGAATTGTTTTCCAAATTGCTTGACAGTTTTGTCAAGACTTTGAATTTTTTTTTTTATTTATTTATTTATGTGAAGAATCCGTACATCATAATATTGTACCTTAACATACACAGGGTGGAGAAATATTCATATTTTAGAATTACCAAACACTATATCTAAATAAATAAAGTAGGAACATAGGTGAAAAGTTTTTACTGTTGTCTAATTGTCTTGGCGAATCCTAGCCGTTTAAATCATCTCAAAGGTCGAGCGGGGATAAGACGTCTTGCAAGACGACTGCTGTGACTCAGTAATCTGTCACTATATCGACTTGTGTGTCTCCCAATTTGTTCCTCAACTGTGTGAAGATTGAGATCTTTATGGAGTGTGGAGGTACGTACACACCAGGGACAGTTGGTTATTTGTCGTAGTGCGCGATTTTGCATCACCTGAATACGTTTATAGTTAGATTTGGCTGCGATTCCCCAAATCTGGATCCCGTATAACCATATCGGTACTACACAGTGCGCATACACAGCTCTTTTGCACCTCAGCGAAAGAGTGCTCCTTCTATTCATGAGCCATCTCAGCTGTTGTGATCTGTGACCACATTTCTTTACTGTGTTTTTGAGATGCGGCCCAAAGGTGAGACCTTTGCCGCGGCTGATTCAGGGTAACTCCTTCTAGCCGGATTGGAGGGGTGTTCTGGTTAAGCGTTTTCATTGTGAAGCATGGATTTGTTGTTTTCAGTGGGTTTATCTTAAGGTTCCACTTTTTACACCAGGCTGCCAGAGCATTAATATATTCTTGTATTTTTGTCGTTAGCTGCCTCTCTGCTGTCCCTTTACAAATTAAATAAAATTAAAATCCAACAACAAAAATTTGACCTTTTTTCCGAATTTTGGAATCAGAACTTCATTCTGCGGCGATCTGCATTCAAGGATTTGGAAAATCGAACAAACAAATTTCGACCTATTTTTTCAGAATTTTGAAAAGGGTACCATCATGATTTTTTGCAAAAATCAGCTTAGGGTCATTTTGGGGTTTTTCTTCCACCTTTTTATGAATATTTTGAATATTTTGCAACCGATTTTGGAATGGAGTACCATTTTGGAATCAGAACTTCATTCTGCGGCGGTCTGCATTCAAGGATTTGAAAAATCGAACAAAAAAATTTCGACCTATTTTTTCAGAATTTTGAAATGGGTACCATCATGATTTTTTGCAAAAATCAGCTTAGGGTCATTTTGGGGTTTTTCTTCCACCTTTTTATGAATATTTTGAATATTTTGCAACCGATTTTGGAATGGAGTACCATTTTGGAATCAGAACTTCATTATGCGGCGATCTGCATTCAAGGACTTGAAAAATCGAACAAAAAAATTTCGACCTATTTTTTCAGAATTTTGAAATGGGTACCATCATGATTTTTTGCAAAAATCAGCTTAGGGTCATTTTGGGGTTTTTCTTCCACCTTTTTATGAATATTTTGAATATTTTGCAACCGATTTTGGAATGGAGTACCATTTTGGAATCAGAACTTCATTCTGCGGCGGTCTGCATTCAAGGATTTGAAAAATCGAACAAAAAAATTTCGACCTATTTTTTCAGAATTTTTTCATGATTTTTTGCGAAAAATGGGTCAACGTTGTTTGGGTCTTTTTGTGATTTAGATCGTTGGCGACGGTCCTGACAAATTGTTAGAGACATTCCTTTTTGAAATCCGTTCAGAAATGGCCAAGATACGTCCTTCCAAAGTGCGCCCATTCGACGCCAAAATTCTGCGAAACTGCTTGAAATTCGTATGGGAGAAAATCTGAAGTACTAGGCGAACAGGAACCCGCAGAAAGCAGCGCTGTGACGTCAGAGCAGCAAAAGCTAGTTATGGAAAAACGGTACCTAAAATCAATGATGGCAGGCGTTCCCCCAATCACAGTCCCCCAAATAGTTATGAAAAAACGGACCTAAAATCAATTATGGCAGGCGTTCCCCCAATCACAGTCCCTAACTAGGCGCACTTAGTTATGAAAAAACGGTACCTAAAATCAATGATGGCAGGCGTTCCCCCAATCACTGTCCCCAAAATTCCAGTCTAGAATGGAAATCTGCATTCAGTGATGCCAAGTTCCAGATGACACACGTGGGTTTTGTTTGCGTGACCCGTTTTAGGGCCCCAATCAATTTTATTCTATTGGGGCCGTATTTATAGGGCCAGTGTGAGCCCCAATCAAAGTTTTTATACAGAGAAAAATAGCTTCGAGCCTCGCTATCGTGCTACTTGTCATCATACAACGCTTCCGCGTGAGCATCACTAACTTGGCGCATTAGTTATGAAAAAACGGTACCCAAAATCAATGATGGCAGGCGTTTCCCCAATCACTGTCCCCAAAATTCCAGTCCCGAATGAAAATCTGCATTCAGTGATGCCACGCTCCAGATGACACACAGGGGTTTTGTTTGCGTGACCCGTTTTAGGTCCCCAAAAAATTTAATTCTTCTGGGGCCGTATTTATAGGGCCAGTGTGAGCCCCAATCAAAGTTTTTATACAGAGAAAAATAGCTTCGAGCCTCGCTATCGTTCCACTTGTCATCATACAACGCTTCCGCGTGAGCATCACTAACTTGGCGCATTAGTTATGAAAAAACGGTACCCAAAATCAATGATGGCAGGCGTTTCCCCAATCACTGTCCCCAAAATTCCAGTCTAGAATGGAAATCTGCATTCAGTGATGCTAAGTTCCAGATGACACACGTGGGTTTTGTTTGCGTGACCCGTTTTAGGGCCCCAATCAATTTTATTCTATTGGGGCCGTATTTATAGGGCCAGTATGAGCCCCAATCAAAGTTTTTATACAGAGAAAAATAGCTTCGAGCCTCGCCATCGTTCCACTTGTCATCATACAACGCTTCCGCGTGAGCATCACTAACTTGGCGCATTAGTTATGAAAAAACGGTACCCAAAATCAATGATGGCAGGCGTTTCCCCAATCACTGTCCCCAAAATCCAGAGTGGAATTTTGACTGCACTGACGTCACTGCGCCGCTTTCTGCTAGTTTCTGTTGGCCTGGTACTTCAAAACAGGCCACAAGCGAAATCGAAGCGAAAATGTGCTGCCGGGAGGTCTTTAAAATTATTTGTTGCATACGGTGGGGGGCTATTTTTGCAGTCTTGTTTAATATTTTAACTAAAATTGAAGTAAAACTATGTAAATCTAATTAAGTGTATAAAAAAAATTCCTTTTTAATGTTTTAGTATATTTTGTATGCTAAAAGAGATATGGTATCAGGGACATGCTTTGCATTTGCAGGACCCTTACAAATTAAATAAAATTAAAATCGAACAACAAAAATTTCCACCTATTTTTTCAGAATTTTGAAAGGGGTATCATCATGATTTTTTGCAAAAATCAGCTTAGGGTAATTTTGGGGTTTTTCTTGCACTTTTTTATGCATATTTTGAATATTTTGGCGACATTATTAATTGTAAATAATTAATGTATATTTAGTTCTGTGATTCTGTGTTTTGTTTGGTTTGGTTATGATGATTTACATTAGAATTAATTCTTATAGCAAGCGTATAAGATATTGAAATTCAATCTTTAAATTCTGAACTTCCAAAAAATGTTTCCTTGTAAGAATGGGATATCTGTCATCTAGAAATATTCGATTTTCGACAGGAGCAAGCACATGTTTGGGGCACACTCATTCGTAAATGACAAGTCTAAAACACCTATTCACAAAATCCAGTCCGTTTTCTCCACAAAATCTCGTACAAAATTCCTCTTGCGCACACAAGACAGCCAAAGATTTGGGAGAGGCACAGAATGAATAACTTTCCGGCAATAAGTGCGGGATTGGCCGACGGCCTACGACTCCGTATACGTCGTATTACTCACCTTCAAAGCCATAGTCACTCCAATCGCTTGATAAGCGGATTGGAACCCGATAATGATGACAGGATGTGCTGGATTTGCCTAACGAGCGACGAGGACCAACCTCGCCGGGATTGGCTACATCCCTGCCGGTGTCGCGGCACCAACAAATGGGTCCACGAGGCCTGCCTTAGTCGGTGGATCGACGAGAAGCAACTGCTGGCCCCGGACATGCCGGTGACATGCACCCAGTGCCGCACGGAGTACATCATTGTGATGCCACCGCTGTGCCGCTTCGACGCCATTCTGGAACGCCTGGACAAGAGCTACGAGCGCCTGTGTCCCAGTGTCCTGATGGGCATCCTGGCCGCCACCGTCTACTTTTCTGCCGTGAACTACGGGGCTCTGACCTTGCTGGAGGTAGCGGGGTACGAGACTGGCATGCGGCTGCTGCAGGAGGACCCCACCCTGCTTATGATTCTGCTGCCGTCGGTGCCGACCATCCTGCTCCTGAGCAGAATGGTGCGCTGGGACGACTGCCTCGTGCACTGGCTGCGCCGCCATCAGCGACAGGGTGTACCCCCGGATCAGCTGGACGAAGAGGGCGACCCACTGCCAGGGGCACCGCTGGGCGAAAGCTACTTCGACGACATGGAGCGGGAGCATCCGTCGGCTGAGGCCCTCCAGCCGGGTGCCTTCGGATCGGAGCACATCGGCCGGGCCTCTGCCAGCTTCTGCACGGCCCTTAGCCTGCCCACCTTCGCCGTGATCCTAGGCCAAACGCTCTTTTCCGGGCTGTACGAGGCCAACAAGCCGGCCGCCATACTGCTGGGTGGAATCACCTTCGTGGCAGCCAAGGGCCTGGCCAGTGTCTATCTTCGTCAGGCCCAATATCAACGCAAACGCCAGCGCTACGTCCTCGACTACACTCCGTCGAACTTGTCCGGGATGCTGCGTCATCGCACCCAAAGCTTCCACTCCGAGCGCCGCTATCCCTAGTGCCCTCCAGGCCGCCCATCTTTAAAAGCAGTGTGCCAAGCAATTAATATAAATTCACCACTATCCGGAGTTCTTTGCTCCGGATGTATCAGGGATCAGAAACGGGAATCTGGGACATGTATTATTTAAACATGAATAGGAATAAGACTCATCATACTCATTTACCTTGTGATATCTTTCCTGGAACAGCACATTATTTTAAAGGGAATAAGATACTTAAACAAATAAATAAAGCTCAGGATATAATATACGACTAGTCTTTCGGTTTATGTTGGAATAAAAACAAATCCAAGCAGCTCCCCGTCAATCTCTAGATCCTTAAATCCCATAGGAATAAAAACCATTTTACCATTATTTTTTAAGCATGCTCTGTAAAAGTAAAATTAAGTAGACCGACTTTACAATGTTGGCAAACGAAATTGGAGAAAAACGTTGGAAAACTTGGACAACAGGAACGGGTTCACGTACATATTGTCGTCATGTATTAAGAAATCTATATTGTACGAATAATTCTTGAAATATCATCTGGCAGTGGATGGAATCGAGGGGCTTACAACCCAACATTTCAAACTAGCCGCCTCGCTCCAATCTGTCATCCGTCACCCATCCATGATGACTGAATACACCTCCCGGGAGCGCGGGATCATTTGATGCCAGCGGTACAGCGCAATATGGAATTTATGTTTGTTTGCTGATTTGTGTATCGACTCAATTCTCAAACTGAATCCGGGTTCGGGGAATCGGGATAATTAAAAGGTGGCCATAACCCGCTTGATGGCACCGATTCGCTTACCCAGGAAACGAGCCCAACCCATGACCCTGTGGCGGGATCTTTCCGCAAAGGAGGGTCCGCACACCTTCTCCGCCTCAACACGGCGTCCCGGCCAAGAAAGCATCATCTCGGCGGCCACCGGTTCGTCGAAGAGCAGCAAGTAGCAGGGCCTCAGGCTCGCTGAGTCCTGAACGAAGAACTCCAGAAAGTGCTTCTCCGGAGAGTGAGCAATGGACTCGTCCAGCTCAGGTGGAAGCTGGCAGATGATCAGAGCCTGCTGGGCCTCGGTTAGGATCGAGTGTGGCCAGCAGAGGTACGTGAATTCCTCTTCGTTCTGTTTGGCGCTGGAGGACGCCCAATTGCTAACCTCCTTGTCCTTCTTATCCTTGTTCTTATCCTTTTTCTTGTATTTAGTGCTTTTCTTGTTGTCCTGATCCTGCTGTTCGTCCTTCGTGGCTTCGGATGACGGAGACGGCGCTGGGGCCGGAGTCGGAGAGGGGCTTCGAAACTGCTGCGGCGACGTATCGTAGCAGTGGACCAGGGCGGACTCCGGCTGGGCGTAGAGACGGACGGGCTCGCCCGCAGCATTCTCGAAGCGACCCGTGGCCAAAAAGCGATAGACCTGACTAAAAGGCAACCCCAGATAGGCAAAACTGGGCGTGGGACCGACTGTTGAGCGCTGGAGATCCCCGCGTTGGACAGCAGAGCCGCCACGTTCATAGCGGATGCTTAGCACCTGACCCGGAGATTGGGTGGGCCGAGCCAGGCCGAGGACGCGGCACAAATTGCGGAGGTGCAGACCCGAGACGCGGCGCAGCATGGGGTATGAGGGACTGGCTACTAGGAGCCAGTGCAAAAGATGAACGGCATCCACGTCGTCCGTTTCCAAGGCGGCATAGTGCTCGTCGGCACTGAGGATCTCCTGCATCAGCCGGCAGCTGGGCCAGTTGTCTGAGACGGCGCGACGCAATCGCTCCACATCGCACCCGGAGCCGACTGCCGCCTGAAACTGGGGTGGCACCGGGATCAGACTACGCTCGTGATTCTCATCGCTGGCAGCGGCCGCAAAGATAAGCAGTCGGATGTCGGAAGCGTGCGGCTGGGCACGAAGCGCATCGCGCACCTCGCCCATCTCCGTCTGGAGCACATACATAGGGTTTGACTGCAGACGGTGGCCTGGTCCTGGCGTCGCCTTCATTTGCGACGATGGAAGGCTTTGCATCATCCCCGAGCTATGGGGTGGGGGCCTGTATCGGGTCGAATGTAAGTGAATGACTTGGAAAGACTCTAGACCTACTTACATAACGGCTTTTACGTGAGCAACGTCCTGAACTTTGGCCTTGCGCTTCATGATGACTGGAATCGGGCCGGAAAGATTCGCCGGAGTGGATACTGAAGCAAATGCCGGCATGATAATGGGCACCGGAATTTGGAGGGGTCGGGTTAGTGGATGGGCCGTCGGATTGGCCAACGGCACATCCTCTGCCACATGCGCGTCTGCCATCTGCGATCTCCGACTGCACTTTTTAAGCAACTTGCAGCTCGAATGCCAAAATATATCTGAAAGGAAGCTCGGTTCAACTCTTCACAATTTAGCTGGGAAAGTAAATGTTGAATGTTAATGAAAACGAGGTAGCAGGACAACATAAAACTCAGCGCACACTGATTCGAGGTTGCGATTGCGTAGAGAACTTTTGCCTTAAAAACGGTTCTGTATTAAAACTCTTTCCGACTAAAACTGATTAAAATCTAACAAATAAAACTTTAAGATATATTGGTATAGCATTTCTCTATGAAATTCTTTTATTTTAAACTTCTATTAGCTAAAACTACCCCTTCACATCCTGATTCCATTATTTCGATAGCGAGGCACGAAGCAATTTTTCCCTGTATAAAAACTTTATTTGGGGCTCACACTGGCCCTATAAATACGGCCCCAATAGAATAAAATTGATTGGGGCCCTAAAACGGGTCACGCAAACAAAACCCCCGTGTGTCATCTGGAACGTGGCATCACTGAATGCAGATTTCCATTCTGCACTGGAATTTTGGGGACAGTGATTGGGGAAACGCCTGCCATCATTGATTTTGGGTACCGTTTTTTCATAACTAATGCGCCAAGTTAGTGATGCTCACGCGGAAGCGTTGTATGATGACAAGTGGAACGATAGCGAGGCTCGAAGCTATTTTTCTCTGTATAAAAACTTTGATTGGGGCTCACACTGGCCCTATAAATACGGCCCCAGAAGAATTAAATTTTTTGGGGACCTAAAACGGGTCACGCAAACAAAACCCCGTGTGTCATCTGGAGCGTGGCATCACTGAATGCAGATTTTCATTCGGGACTGGAATTTTGGGGACAGTGATTGGGGAAACGCATGCCATCATTGATTTTGGGTACCGTTTTTTCATAACTAAGTGCTCGTAGTTAGTGATGCTCACGCGGAAGCGTTGTATGATGACAAGTGGCACGATAGCGAGGCTCGAAGCTATTTTTCTCTGTATAAAAACTTTGATTGGGGCTCACACTGGTCCTATAAATACGGCCCCAATAGAATTAAATTTTTTGGGGCCCTAAAACGGGTCACGCAAACAAAACCCACGTGTGTCATCTGGAACTTGGCATCACTGAATGCAGATTTCCATTCTAGACTGGAATTTTGGGGACGGTGGTTGGGGGAACGCCTGCCATCATTGATTTTAGGTACCGTTTTTTCATAACTAAGTGCGCCTAGTTAGGGACTGTGATTGGGGGAACGCCTGCCATAATTGATTTTAGGTCCGTTTTTTCATAACTATTTGGGAGACTGTGATTGGGGGAACGCCTGCCATCATTGGTTTTAGGTACCGTTTTTCCATAACTAGCTTTTGCTGCTCTGACGTCACAGCGCTGCTTTCTGCGGGTTCCTGTTCGCCTAGTACTTCAGATTTTCTCCCATACGAATTTCAAGCAGTTTCGCAGAATTTTGGCGTCGAATGGGCGCACTTTGGAAGGACGTATCTTGGCCATTTCTGAACGGATTTCAAAAAGGAATGTCTCTAACAATTTGTCAGGACCGTCGCCAACGATCTAAATCACAAAAAGACCCAAACAACGTTGACCCATTTTTCGCAAAAAATCATGAAAAAATTCTGAAAAAATAGGTCGAAATTTTTTTGTTCGATTTTTCAAATCCTTGAATGCAGACCGCCGCAGAATGAAGTTCTGATTCCAAAATGGTACTCCATTCCAAAATCGGTTGCAAAATATTCAAAATATTCATAAAAAGGTGGAAGAAAAACCCCAAAATGACCCTAAGCTGATTTTTGCAAAAAATCATGATGGTACCCATTTCAAAATTCTGAAAAAATAGGTCGAAATTTTTTTGTTCGATTTTTCAAGTCCTTGAATGCAGATCGCCGCATAATGAAGTTCTGATTCCAAAATGGTACTCCATTCCAAAATCGGTTGCAAAATATTCAAAATATTCATAAAAAGGTGGAAGAAAAACCCCAAAATGACCCTAAGCTGATTTTTGCAAAAAATCATGATGGTACCCATTTCAAAATTCTGAAAAAATAGGTCGAAATTTTTTTGTTCGATTTTTCAAATCCTTGAATGCAGACCGCCGCAGAATGAAGTTCTGATTCCAAAATGGTACTCCATTCCAAAATCGGTTGCAAAATATTCAAAATATTCATAAAAAGGTGGAAGAAAAACCCCAAAATGACCCTAAGCTGATTTTTGCAAAAAATCATGATGGTACCCTTTTCAAAATTCTGAAAAAATAGGTCGAAATTTGTTTGTTCGATTTTCCAAATCCTTGAATGCAGATCGCCGCAGAATGAAGTTCTGATTCCAAAATGGTATTCTATTCCAAAATCGGTTGCAAAATATTCAAAATATTCATAAAAAGGTGGAAGAAAAACCCCAAAATGACCCTAAGCTGATTTTTCAAAAAATCATGATGGTACCCCTTTCAAAATTCTGAAAAAATAGGTCGAAATTTTTGTTGTTCGATTTTTCAAATCCTTGAATGCAGATCGCCGCAGAATGAAGTTCTGATTCCAAAATGGTATTCCATTCCAAAATCGGTTGCAATATATTCAAAATATTCATAAAAAGGTGGAAGAAAAACCCCAAAATGACCCTAAGCTGATTTTTGCAAAAAATCATGATGGTACCCCTTTCAAAATTGTGAAAAAATAGGTCGAAATTTTTGTTGTTCGATTTTAATTTTATTTAATTTGTAAAGGGACAGCAGAGAGGCAGCTAACGACAAGAATATAAAAATATATTAATGCTCTGGCAGCCTGGTGTAAAAAGTGGAACCTTAAAATAAACCCACTGAAAACAACAAATCCATGCTTCACATTGAAAACGCTTAACCAGAACACCCCTCCAATCCGGCTAGAAGGAGTTACCCTGAATCAGCCGCGGCAAGCAACATATCTAGGTATCACCCTGGATAAACGTCTCACCTTTGGGCCGCATCTCAAAAACACAGTAAAGAAATGTGGTCACAGATCACAACAGCTGAGATGGCTCATGAATAGAAGGAGCACTCTTTCGCTGAGGTGCAAAAGAGCTGTGTATGCGCACTGTATCAGTACTAGATATGGTTATACGGGATTCAGATTTGGGGAATCGCAGCCAAATCTAACTATAAACGTATTCAGGTGATGCAAAATCTTCAAAATCTTCTGCAATAAGACGTCTTGCAAGACGTCTTATCCCCGCTCGACCTTTGAGATGATTTAAACGGCAAGGCTTCGCCAAGACAATTAGACAACAGTAAAAACTTTTCACTTATGTTCCTACTTCATTTATTTAGATATAGTGTTTGGTAATTCTTAAGAATATTTCTCCACCCTGTGTATGTTAAGGTACAATATTATGATGTACGGATTCTTCACTTAAATAAACTTAAAAAAAAAAAAAAAAAATATTTCGAAACCTCTTAAAGTTTTCGTGGGAAGTTTTTTTAAACTTTTAGTTAGTAATTTTTAAAAAATAAACTATACAAAAAGCCCCCATTGTATAAAGTTAAACAAATACTACAGGACATATTTATTTATTACTGTTTTCTTATAACAAAACAAATTTAAAAAAACACATGCACTTTATTGACGCGAAAGTTGTAAAAAATATCGTCATTAAAAAGTGCTTACGCATAAAAATCTGTTTGTTATTTATTTTTACATTTAAAATGATGTAATTTTATTCGTTAAAGATTACACGTTCCCACAAATCAAATTAAAAACACATCAAGATTACACAAAAAGCTGACAAAGTCGAAAGACCAAAAATGGACAAGCCCCCATTTGTAAAACTAAAATATAAACAATCAATAGAGAAACAAATAAGCAATAAATAGGTATTTGAAATTATTTTAATTGCGTCAGTTGGGGAACTGATTATGCTGCCGCTGGTGCCTTCCTGACCCAGACCTTTGCATGAGATTCTAGTGGAGACCCAGATAAGAGAAAAGCTTGGGAATTTATTTAAATCAGTTTCTTTGCTCTAAAAACGAAACTAGGGAACAATCCCAGCCAAGTCAAATCCCAGTGACCTTGCTGTTCTAGGCAACTTACACCTTGTACCCAGCATCTTGGGCAACGGAACGCGACCAGACGCCACCGTGACGCATCTAAATCTGTGGAGTTCGGACGAACCAATAGCCACCTATTACCAGGGGGTCAAGTCACAGACGGGGCAATAGCTACGTCAATCCGGCGGCGATCACAGTCCTCATAGTATACTCATATACTCATATATTGAGCGGATGGATGCTGATATGACATGGCCGTCGTCTCGATCCAAAGTCTAACATTCCGCGAATCCGTTTCACCCAATAAGCAATCAAATAACGTGGTATTGATCTTTGGACATATATTTTATTTGTGTTTTCCTACAGTTCTACGTCTACTTAGTCGATTAGTTGATAGTTACAAGATATCTACGGAGCTACAGTCTAAACTCTACAGTCTACGGCTAGTTTAAAACTTTGTTTCTGGCAGCCTATATATGATGCGGTGGCTTAAACTAGATTGTGTGACTACGGCGACAACTACGCACTATAATAGGATTTGAGTGTCGCAAAAATAGTACATGAATATGGTTGAGTGGTGTGTGTTGTGGCTATATAGCTTAATACATAGGTGACTCTCGCCAGCCTCCGCTGCTCCACCATTTTCGGTCCACGATGGTTTCTGGAATGCCATTCCTCTTGAATTTTTAACTCAATTGCAGCACTGGCTGGTTTCTGTCTATGGCAGCTGTCGTTGCGAGACACCAATTCCGGCTTCACTTGTGGATACTAAAAAAAAGGAGAAGAGAAACATTAGTTGGAAACAAACTTATTTAGTTGATAAGGTCCAGGTTTCGAGAAGCTTCTGTCGCGAATATAAGGTCACCAAACCGTAACCAAGAACCCACCTAAAGCTCGCCTAGAAGCGCTTGTTGTTGCGCAGGAACGCCTTGTGCCGCACTTCCTCCTTCAGGCAAGGATCCGACTCCTTGCCACTGCCGCCTCGCTCGGTACACACAGTCTCCGTGCGCAGAGCGAAGCACTGCGTCTGAACGACATTGAAGAAAAGCTTGCCAATGGCATTCGCATCCTCGTCCCCAGCCATCTTCAAGCAGGTGCGGAAGCGTAGGTCGCAGTTGCAATGAGAGAGCGTGTAGGGCCGGTAGTTGAAAAGATCATAGCGATTCGACATCCCATCTATGAACATCTTGCAGTGGTCGTGCTTCCGGCAGCACTTGTCGGCCTTGGAGGCACCGCCGAGGTCGTTGTAGGTGCCGTTGGCCAGGTTCCCACGTCCGCACCAGCGCGTATTGGGGGCGATCAGCCAATCGGATATTTGACGACGTCGTCGAATGAGGGGAATGGGATCAATATCCGTGTGGCCACTACGCCGGTTTTCTATTCCGATATCGTACGATTCGTGACGCTCTACCAGGTGCATGCCATCGGCAGTGGGACAGGCGGCCAGAACGGCCAACACCACTAGAAGTAAGTGGATGCCGAGGGATAAACTACTAGACTCGATTGCCAGCGACATGGTCTTAGACTTTTTTTTATTTATAATCAGAGAGAGCTTCTGTTTTGTGGGGTTTCTCGCGATTGCCCTTACACTGCGGGACACCTGGCCTTTTATAAGCTCACGCAGAAGTGGCCCCAAAAATTCGCCAATCAGGCAGTGTGGATTAACGAAATATGGGGATGCAGCCCCCAACTTGCGGCAGAGTTGCCAGATAGCTACGGCACCAGTGCTGGATAATCCCGTGTGTACAGCTGTTCGGACGAGTCATAAGCAATAGAAAAAGCAATATTTTTGTGGATACATGATCTATCTGGGATAGTTTGGAACTCGGAGCAGCAGGAGTATGAATCGATCAACGGGGGAGCCCAAGGTAGGCCAGGCCAGGAACCACATCCACCGCCACCCCCTTCCATCGGAGCAGGGCGAGCACAACCACAACAACAGCAACGAAATAGTTCGCGTCGCAGGCAGCAGCAGTAGCCCAAGAAGTGGAATCGGAGCGGGAGGACCTGGAGGCGGCGGCGGTGGTGCCATTGCTACTCCCACGCCTCCAAAAAGCCTGGCGCTTAATCGGAACAACCACTACGCCGCCTCGGACACGTCGGGCGATCAGGAGCAAGAGGAGCTGCTGGACGCCAGGTATGAATGCGCCATTTGCATTGACTGGCTGAAGGAGCCAATGCTGACATCGTGTGGCCACCGATTTTGCCACGGTTGCATCACTGACTGGCTACAGAACCACAACCAATGCTGCCCGCTGGACAACAAGCGGCTGTCTGCGGACCATGACATTTTTCCCGATAACTTTGTACGTCGCGAGATTGAGCAGCTGAAGCACAAATGCCCAAACTCACCGCTCGGCTGTTCGGTAGTAGCCTCACCCATTGAGTTGCATCGTCACCTCCCCAGTTGCCCTTACCGGCGCCAGCAGGAGCCGGATCCTCCCGAAGAGAAGTGTCCCTTTGCCCGAATTAAGTGCGACTTTGTCGGCAGGCCCGAAACGAATCAATTGGAGGAGCATTTGAAGGCGGACATGCCGCACCACATGCAGCTAATGTTGCAGGCCTTGCAGCAAACGGCCATCGCCACTTGGCAGCCACAAAAGTCGGGTGCAAGTACCTCTGGATCCTTGGAGAACGGACAGTTGCCACCGCCTCCGCAGTACGCCAACGGAGTGGACGAACAGATTGTGCAGACTATGTACCAACGGATTGTGGTGCTTGAGCAGAGAACCCGGGAGCAGGAGACGCGCCTGGAGAACCTCCAGAAGCAGCTGCGCCTGGCTCGCCAACAACAGACGCCCGTCGATGCTCGCTACAGCAATGGCACTATCATTTGGCGCATTGAGCAGTTCGGATCGCTCGTGGCCAGACTCCGGGCAAATGCCAACAACCAAGTGTACTCCCATGAGTGCTACACCTCGCCACACGGCTACAAGTTCTGCGCTCGTCTAAACATTCAGCCCCGAAAGCCTCACATTCTTAGCTTGCATGTACACCTGATGCAGTCGGAGAACGACTTTCATCTAGACTGGCCGTTCAAAGGACGCATTAAACTGTGTATGGTGCATCCTACAGATGCGGGCATGTCGCAGCACGACACCATTATGACCAAGCCAGAAATACAGGCATTTTACCAGCCGCGCGAGGCAATAAGCACGCGAGGATTCGGGTTCCTTGAGTACGCCGACATATCAAACATCATGCAGCTGGGATTCTGCGCCGACGACCGGCTGCTCATCAAGATCGAGATCAACATTGTCTGAGGTGGATTCGACCATACAGAAATCTTCCAATAATCGTTGTGCGCACAATGAGGTGAAAGGAGTCACAGGGTCATCAAATATTTCATCTGCTATATTCATCATGTAGCAGCATATCAGATTTTAGTCTTTCCGGGAACAAGAAAAGTTCGATTTTTACCTCCAGAACATAGCCAGACTCATTCCATAATTATACGCCGACCATGTGATTCGTCGTCGAACGTTTTCGACCTTTTCCTCCCAGTGAAAATGTATTCTTACAATATGCAATAGCCTATAGCGCTGACATATATTTTATATAGATCTATATATAGTGTACAAGTGATTGCTAATAGTCACACATTTAGACAGCAATTTTGATACCATCAACTAGCAACTATTCCAATACTAATCGATATTATCTAATGTAGACCTAGATCTAAAAGACCCAATTAGTGTCTCCCTTTTTTTTTGTTTTGTTCTATATTAGACTCTCAGCAGTCTGTGGTCAGGGAAAACCAGATTATACATTATTTATAGATTTAATTTAAGCCTCACAACCCTTCCCTGCGCCTAATTGATCGCTTATCAAGGCATTTCAAACGTGTGGGTAAACCCAATTAGGTCCGATTTAGCAGTCGTCAATTTATAGTCAGAATCTCACTGACCGGGTCAGTTACTAGGACCGAAACTCACATTCATCTATTATATATTCATATACCCTCCTTTTGTTTCATATTCTCAATTCGATTGACTTAAAATATTTGTAAACTGAATACGTCCACTTGGCACTCGTCAATATTTTTAGAATAACTAAATTCAACTATTTTGAAGTTCAGATTTAAGTAGAGACTAAGCTCTCATGATTTGGAAAAGGATTACATAGGGATTCGCCTGATTTTGATGTGGAACCGGATTTGCCTGATTTGAGAGGCACAACCAAGTAACCAGAACCTTTTTCTATAAATTCCATATCTTCCAAATTCATTTTGGAATGGATGTAAGGCTGTATGTATTATTTTAAAACCGAACTCATTCTTAACTATCCGTACTGTATTTAGCAATAAGAATTAAGATCGCCAGACCATGGCCTTTGCCAGGGACGGCTTTCCTCCACCCTGGGGGAGCCCCAATAAAAGAAATTTTTTGTACCGCCAATGCATTGTTTTTATCGTTTATGGCTCCAACAAGCGACCAAAAGGCGGCGAAGGATTTGAGTCAAACGTGATTATGCCAAACGAACGTCCCACTTCCAAAGGATCGCCTAGACGCACCTCGTCGTCGTGGACAGGTGCTCTGAACCATTAGCTCGGCATAGTTCCTGCAGAGCCCATAAGGTTCGCTGCATAACTGCCTCCGCATAGAGATAGACGACCCGCTTGTGGGCGCAACTCCCTTCCAGATCGATGCCACAACCGGTCTGCGATTGACCCCCATTGGCATAGATTGGCATGGATTTTCCACGGATCCTGGGGTTTATATCTCTAAAAGTACCATTTTTAACACAGTCTCCGATTTTAAATTAGAAATTATATTTACTTGCATTAAAAATATGCAAATTTTGTTTTACATTTAAACATGTATTTCGTTTGAAAACATATTCGGATCTCTTATAAATTTCTACAATTTCTTATGCAATAAATGTGGGATATTATAAGTGAAAGTGAAACGACCATCAGTTGGCCAGATGCCATGTATCTGCTTCTTCGGGACTTGTGCCTGCCTGCTCCTCTCCTTCAACTTCTTCGATGGCTAGAGTAATTGTGGTTGACGTGGTCGGGAGGGCGCTCATAGGATGAATTACCTCCACAAGCTCGACTGAGGTAACTGGTGGCGACAGCGGTCTTACTGATCCTTTGACCCTGTCCGGGTCGTGACTGCGCATGTGAGCATTGAGTCCGCCGGACTGGGCAAACGTCTTGCCACACAGCTTGCAGATGTACTTGCGTTGCTCCGAGTGGAGCAGCTTGTGCACCCGGAGAGCTTTTTTACGCTGGAACGTGGAACCGCAGACGTCACAGGCAAACGGCCGCAGATTCGTGTGGGATACAGCGTGAACATTAAGGTCGTGAAAGCTGTAGAAGGCCTTCCCACAGACATCGCATTTGGCCGGCCTTTCCCCAGTGTGGCGGCGCATGTGAGCGGTGAGCACACCCCGGTCCCTGCAAGGACGTCCGCACACCTCGCAGATGCAGGGCATTCGGCCTGTGTGGCAAATACTGTGCGAGGACAGTTCCTTCTGAGTGTAAAACTTAGCGTCACACTCAGGGCACTTGTATGGCTTAATGCCGCTGTGCCGCTGGCGGTGGCGCATCATGTTACCGGACTGGGTGAAAGGCTTGCCACAGATGTCGCAGAATATGCCCGTGTGCTTCCAGCGGTGACCCCGAAGATCCCGTTCCGTGCGAAACGTCTGCTGACAAGCCTCCTCGTGACACTTGTACACCTTTGCCGGGCCCTTTCTCTTCCTGGGCTTGTCCGGGGTAACTCCTTCTTCATCTTTTCCTTCTATGGTGGATGAGCTGTGCTTTTGACGACGGTGGCTCTGGAGACTGCGCTTGCTGTTGTATGCTCTGTCGCACTGATCGCACTGAAAGAGCATGTCTTTAGGAGCACATCCAACGTCTTCGGCATCGTCTTCATCCTGCTGTTCCTCTTCAGCTTCCAACCATCCCACGTCTGTTTCCAAGTCAAAAGGCTTTTCGGCACTGGCCACCAGGCTGTTCCTCATTGCCGCCGCCCGTTGAGGCCTGCGGAAAGTTGTATCCAGTTCCTGTTCTTGTTCCATGTAAGTTTCAGGGCCAGTCTTCGCCTCACAGGTATCCTGAGCAATGGGATCGTGTTCTAACTTAATTTTTGATTTGTTATTGTAGTCGTCAGGCTCATCGCCACTGAGGTGCACCATACGGAAGTGGACCGGAAAACTATCCAGCTCCAAGCGCTGACCGCAGAGCGTGCAGCAGACATCGTAGCTAGTTGGTCCGTTGCACAGAACTTCGCCACACCGAAAATTATGATATCCTCCAGGCAAGTCCAACGGCGGTTGAAGCCTGATCATCCTGGTGCGCTCACTGGGCAGGTTGATCACTGGCTCCTGTGGAGTATCCCCATGGATATCGCTTTCAAAGTTTAAAATTCAAAACATAGGATATGGTTAGGATCAGCTGTAGGCTTTATTGCGTTTGCCAGCACTACTTTTCGATGACCAACATGCTAAATAGGAATATCATCCGTTTTGTTTGTTATTTGCATTTTATTTCGTTTTTAGAAACACAAGAATGTATGATTCTATATTAAACCAGGATACTGAGTTAATGCTTGGCACTTAGCTTTCTGGTACCTCTTTGGAAAAATTAAAAAACAAATTAAATCGATTAACTTTGAAAGCCATTAGCAATACCTTGGTTCATTGTCCTCGCATCGGTGAAAGTTATACCTTCCTGAATTTTTTTCTTTGAGTACTATAATATTATTATATATGTAGATATTAAAAGGATTCTAAAAGGACGGTTCTTTTAAAAAATAAATTTATTTGTTTTTGACATTTCATATAAGGAAGGGTCATATTTGTCAGAAAATGACTTTTTTTAACCATTCAATAGCGTATATTTTATTCGATTTCAAACCGATTTTAAAACGAAATACCATTTATGAATCAGGGCTTCAGTCTGCTTCGATCTGCATCAAAGAATCCGAGAAACTAAACAAAAAAAATTTATCCGATTTTTTAAAATTTTGAAAGGGGTACCATCATCATTTTTTCAAAAAATCGACAAAATTTTTTTTGATCGATATTTTATATCTGTTGATGCAGGTGAATGAAAAATGAAGTCCTGATTCCAAAATGGCATTTCGTTTCAATATCGGTTGCGAATTAGCTCAGATATTCGAATAAAACTGTTCCAAAAATGGAAATTTTTGATTTTCAAAATACGGAAAGTGAACATTCTTCAAAAACTCATTTTCTCATCCTTTTTCTGATGTTTTTAAGGATATTTCTGCCATTTTGTATCCGATTTTGCCCCAAGATACCATTAGGGATTCGGGACTTCATTTGCTGTCTATCTTTATCAAAGATGTTTTATTAATCGAACAGTAAAATTTATAAAATCGTTTCAAACATCGCCTATAGGACATACGGGCCTTTTGTCGCGTCCTAACTAAGGTTTTTATTGGATACGCTTGATACATATATGATAACTAGATAGTACTCGAAGATACGAATTCGGGAAGGTATAACTTTCGCCGATCGGAGAGGAACAAACCAAGTTATGGCTAATTCGGTAAAATTTATCAAAATGCAAAATCAAGTAAGAGCCCGAATGTCCTTTTCTCATCCTTTCGCTTAAGTTTTTAGGGATATTTTTGCCATTTTGTATCCGATTTCGCACCAAGATACCATTAGGGATTCGGGACTTCATTTGCTGTCTATCGTTATCAAAGATGTTTTATTAATCGAACTGTAAACTTAATAAAATCGTTTCAAACATCGCCTATAGGACATATGGGCCTTTTGTCGCGTCCTTACTAAGGTTTTTATTGAATACGCTTAATAGATTTGCGATAAACAGATAGTACTCGAAGATATGAATTCGGGAAGGTATAACTTTCGCCGATCGGAGAGGAACAAACCAAGTTATGGCTAATTCGGTAAAATTTATCAAAATGCAAAATCAAGTAAGAGCCCGAATGTCCTTTTCTCATCCTTTCGCTTAAGTTTTTAGGGATATTTTTGCCATTTTGTATCCGATTTCGCACTAAGATACCATTAGGGATTCGGGACTTCATTTGCTGTCTATCGTTATCAAAGATGTTTTATTAATCGAACTGTAAACTTAATAAAATCGTTACAAACATCGCCTATAGGACATATGGGCCTTTTGTCGCGTCCTTACTGAGGTTTTTATTGGATACGCTTAATAGATTTGCGATAAACAGATAGTACTCGAAGATACGAATTCGGGAAGGTATAACTTTCGCCGATCGGAGAGGAACAAACCAAGTTATGGCTAATTCGGTAAAATTTATCAAAATGCAAAATCAAGTAAGAGCCCGAATGTCCCTTTCTCATCCTTTCGCTTAAATTTTTAGGGATATTTTTGTCATTTTGTATCCGATTTCGCACCAAGATACCATTAGGGATTCGGGACTTCATTTGCTGTCTATCGTTATCAAAGATGTTTTATTAATCGAACTGTAAACTTAATAAAATCGTTTCAAACATCGCCTATAGGACATATGGGCCTTTTGTCGCGTCCTTACTGAGGTTTTTATTGGATACGCTTAATAGATTTGCGATAAACAGATAGTACTCGAAGATACGAATTCGGGAAGGTATAACTTTCGCCGATCGGAGAGGAACAAACCAAGTTATGGCTAATTCGGTAAAATTTATCAAAATGCAAAATCAAGTAAGAGCCCGAATGTCCTTTTCTCATCCTTTCGCTTAAGTTTTTAGGGATATTGTTGCCATTTTGTATCCGATTTTGCACCAAGATCCCATTAGGGATTCGGGACTTCATTTGCTGTCTATCGTTATCAAAGATTTTTTATTAATCGAACTGTAAACTTTATAAAATCGTTTCAAACATCGCCTATAGGCCATATGGGCCTTTTCTCGCTTCCTAACTTAGGTTTTTATGAAATACGCTTGAAACATATATGATAACTAGATAGTACTCGAAGATACGAGCTCGAGAAGGTATAACTTTCGCTGATTGAAGATGAATAAACCAAGTAATGGTCCTTTTAATAGATAAACTAAATTATTTTTGAATTGCCAAGTACGGAAAGGTCATATTTGTCAGAAAATGACTTTTTTTAACCATTCAATAGCGTATATTTTATTCGATTTCAAACCGATTTTAAAACGAAATACCATTTATGAATCAGGGCTTCAGTCTGCTTCGATCTGCATCAAAGAATCCGAGAAACTAAACAAAAAAAATTTATCCGATTTTTTAAAATTTTGAAAGGGGTACTTTGAATGGGCCTTTTGTCGCGTCCTTACTAAGGTTTTTATTGAATACGCTTAATAGATTTGCGATAAACAGATAGTACTCGAAGATATGAATTCGGGAAGGTATAACTTTCGCCGATCGGAGAGGAACAAACCAAGTTATGGCTAATTCGGTAAAATTTATCAAAATGCAAAATCAAGTAAGAGCCCGAATGTCCTTTTCTCATCCTTTCGCTTAAGTTTTTAGGGATATTTTTGCCATTTTGTATCCGATTTCGCACTAAGATACCATTAGGGATTCGGGACTTCATTTGCTGTCTATCGTTATCAAAGATGTTTTATTAATCGAACTGTAAACTTAATAAAATCGTTACAAACATCGCCTATAGGACATATGGGCCTTTTGTCGCGTCCTTACTGAGGTTTTTATTGGATACGCTTAATAGATTTGCGATAAACAGATAGTACTCGAAGATACGAATTCGGGAAGGTATAACTTTCGCCGATCGGAGAGGAACAAACCAAGTTATGGCTAATTCGGTAAAATTTATCAAAATGCAAAATCAAGTAAGAGCCCGAATGTCCCTTTCTCATCCTTTCGCTTAAATTTTTAGGGATATTTTTGTCATTTTGTATCCGATTTCGCACCAAGATACCATTAGGGATTCGGGACTTCATTTGCTGTCTATCGTTATCAAAGATGTTTTATTAATCGAACTGTAAACTTAATAAAATCGTTTCAAACATCGCCTATAGGACATATGGGCCTTTTGTCGCGTCCTTACTGAGGTTTTTATTGGATACGCTTAATAGATTTGCGATAAACAGATAGTACTCGAAGATACGAATTCGGGAAGGTATAACTTTCGCCGATCGGAGAGGAACAAACCAAGTTATGGCTAATTCGGTAAAATTTATCAAAATGCAAAATCAAGTAAGAGCCCGAATGTCCTTTTCTCATCCTTTCGCTTAAGTTTTTAGGGAT
Organism: Drosophila vallismaia; assembly: GCA_035047325.1. NCBI lineage: Eukaryota > Metazoa > Arthropoda > Insecta > Diptera > Drosophilidae > Drosophila > Drosophila vallismaia. The sequence goes on along the minus strand of JAWNPU010000025.1, from coordinate 2,378,021 downwards.
ATTGTTGCCATTTTGTATCCGATTTTGCACCAAGATCCCATTAGGGATTCGGGACTTCATTTGCTGTCTATCGTTATCAAAGATTTTTTATTAATCGAACTGTAAACTTTATAAAATCGTTTCAAACATCGCCTATAGGCCATATGGGCCTTTTCTCGCTTCCTAACTTAGGTTTTTATGAAATACGCTTGAAACATATATGATAACTAGATAGTACTCGAAGATACGAGCTCGAGAAGGTATAACTTTCGCTGATTGAAGATGAATAAACCAAGTAATGGTCCTTTTAATAGATAAACTAAATTATTTTTGAATTGCCAAGTACGGAAAGGTCATATTTGTCAGAAAATGACTTTTTTTAACCATTCAATAGCGTATATTTTATTCGATTTCAAACCGATTTTAAAACGAAATACCATTTATGAATCAGGGCTTCAGTCTGCTTCGATCTGCATCAAAGAATCCGAGAAACTAAACAAAAAAAATTTATCCGATTTTTTAAAATTTTGAAAGGGGTACCATCATCATTTTTTCAAAAAATCGACAAAATTTTTTTTGATCGATATTTTATATCTGTTGATGCAGGTGAATGAAAAATGAAGTCCTGATTCCAAAATGGCATTTCGTTTCAAAATCGGTTGCGAATTAGCTCAGATATTCGAATAAAACTGTTCCAAAAATGGAAATTTTTGATTTTCAAAATACGGAAAGTGAACATTCTTCAAAAACTCATTTTCTCATCCTTTTTCTGATGTTTTTAAGGATATTTCTGCCATTTTGTATCCGATTTTGCCCCAAGATACCATTAGGGATTCGGGACTTCATTTGCTGTCTATCTTTATCAAAGATGTTTTATTAATCGAACAGTAAAATTTATAAAATCGTTTCAAACATCGCCTATAGGACATACGGGCCTTTTGTCGCGTCCTAACTAAGGTTTTTATTGGATACGCTTGATACATATATGATAACTAGATAGTACTCGAAGATACGAATTCGGGAAGGTATAACTTTCGCCGATCGGAAAGGAACAAACCAAGTTATGGCTAATTCGGTAAAATTTATCAAAATGCAAAATCAAGTAAGAGCCCGAATGTCCCTTTCTCATCCTTTCGCTTAAATTTTTAGGGATATTTTTGTCATTTTGTATCCGATTTCGCACCAAGATACCATTAGGGATTCGGGACTTCATTTGCTGTCTATCGTTATCAAAGATGTTTTATTAATCGAACTGTAAACTTAATAAAATCGTTTAAAATCATATGGGCCTTTTGTCGCGTCCTTACTGAGGTTTTTATTGGATACGCTTAATAGATTTGCGATAAACAGATAGTACTCGAAGATACGAATTCGGGAAGGTATAACTTTCGCCGATCGGAGAGGAACAAACCAAGTTATGGCTAATTCGGTAAAATTTATCAAAATGCAAAATCAAGTAAGAGCCCGAATGTCCTTTTCTCATCCTTTCGCTTAAGTTTTTAGGGATATTGTTGCCATTTTGTATCCGATTTTGCACCAAGATCCCATTAGGGATTCGGGACTTCATTTGCTGTCTATCGTTATCAAAGATTTTTTTATTAATCGAACTGTAAACTTTATAAAATCGTTTCAAACATCGCCTATAGGCCATATGGGCCTTTTGTCGCGTCCTTACTAAGGTTTTTATTGGATACGCTTGATACATATATGATAACTAGATAGTACTCGAAGATACGAATTCGGGAAGGTATAACTTTCGCCGATCGGAGAGGAACAAACCAAGTTATGGCTAATTCGGTAAAATTTATCAAAATGCAAAATCAAGTAATAGCCCGAATGTCCTTTTCTCATCCTTTCGCTTAAGTTTTTAGGGATATTGTTGCCATTTTGTATCCGATTTTGCACCAAGATCCCATTAGGGATTCGGGACTTCATTTGCTGTCTATCGTTATCAAAGATTTTTTATTAATCGAACTGTAAACTTTATAAAATCGTTTCAAACATCGCCTATAGGCCATATGGGCCTTTTCTCGCTTCCTAACTTAGGTTTTTATGAAATACGCTTGAAACATATATGATAACTAGATAGTACTCGAAGATACGAGCTCGAGAAGGTATAACTTTCGCTGATTGAAGATGAATAAACCAAGTAATGGTCCTTTTAATAGATAAACTAAATTATTTTTGAATTGCCAAGTACGGAAAGGTCATATTTGTCAGAAAATGACTTTTTTTAACCATTCAATAGCGTATATTTTATTCGATTTCAAACCGATTTTAAAACGAAATACCATTTATGAATCAGTCTGCTTCGATCTGCATCAAAGAATCCGAGAAACTAAACAAAAAAAATTTATCCGATTTTTTAAAATTTTGAAAGGGGTACCATCATCATTTTTTCAAAAAATCGACAAAATTTTTTTGATCGATATTTTATATCTGTTGATGCAGGTGAATGAAAAATGAAGTCCTGATTCCAAAATGGCATTTTGTTTCAAAATCGGTTGCGAATTAGCTCAGATATTCGAATAAAACTGTTCCAAAAATGGAAATTTTTGATTTTCAAAATACGGAAAGTGAACATTCTTCAAAAACTCATTTTCTCATCCTTTTTCTGATGTTTTTAAGGATATTTCTGCCATTTTGTATCCGATTTTGCCCCAAGATACCATTAGGGATTCGGGACTTCATTTGCTGTCTATCTTTATCAAAGATGTTTTATTAATCGAACAGTAAAATTTATAAAATCGTTTCAAACATCGCCTATAGGACATACGGGCCTTTTGTCGCGTCCTAACTAAGGTTTTTATTGGATACGCTTGATACATATATGATAACTAGATAGTACTCGAAGATACGAATTCGGGAAGGTATAACTTTCGCCGATCGGAGAGGAACAAACCAAGTTATGGCTAATTCGGTAAAATTTATCAAAATGCAAAATCAAGTAAGAGCCCGAATGTCCCTTTCTCATCCTTTCGCTTAAATTTTTAGGGATATTTTTGCCATTTTGTATCCGATTTCGCACCAAGATACCATTAGGGATTCGGGACTTCATTTGCTGTCTATCGTTATCAAAGATGTTTTATTAATCGAACTGTAAACTTAATAAAATCGTTTAAAATCATATGGGCCTTTTGTCGCGTCCTTACTGAGGTTTTTATTGGATACGCTTAATAGATTTGCGATAAACAGATAGTACTCGAAGATACGAATTCGGGAAGGTATAACTTTCGCCGATCGGAGAGGAACAAACCAAGTTATGGCTAATTCGGTAAAATTTATCAAAATGCAAAATCAAGTAAGAGCCCGAATGTCCTTTTCTCATCCTTTCGCTTAAGTTTTTAGGGATATTGTTGCCATTTTGTATCCGATTTTGCACCAAGATCCCATTAGGGATTCGGGACTTCATTTGCTGTCTATCGTTATCAAAGATTTTTTATTAATCGAACTGTAAACTTAATAAAATCGTTTCAAACATCGCCTATAGGACATATGGGCCTTTTGTCGCGTCCTTACTAAGGTTTTTATTGAATACGCTTAATAGATTTGCGATAAACAGATAGTACTCGAAGATACGAATTCGGGAAGGTATAACTTTCGCCGATCGGAGAGGAACAAACCAAGTTATGGCTAATTCGGTAAAATTTATCAAAATGCAAAATCAAGTAAGAGCCCGAATGTCCTTTTCTCATCCTTTCGCTTAAGTTTTTAGGGATATTGTTGCCATTTTGTTTCCGATTTTGCACCAAGATACCATTAGGGATTCGGGACTTCATTTGCTGTCTATCGTTATCAAAGATGTTTTATTAATCGAACTGTAAACTTAATAAAATCGTTTCAAACATCGCCTATAGGACATATGGGCCTTTTGTCGCGTCCTTACTAAGGTTTTTATTGGATACGCTTGATACATATATGATAACTAGATAGTACTCGAAGATACGAATTCGGGAAGGTATAACTTTCGCCGATCGGAGAGGAACAAACCAAGTTATGGCTAATTCGGTAAAATTTATCAAAATGCAAAATCAAGTAAGAGCCCGAATGTCCTTTTCTCATCCTTTCGCTTAAGTTTTTAGGGATATTGTTGCCATTTTGTATCCGATTTTGCACCAAGATCCCATTAGGGATTCGGGACTTCATTTGCTGTCTATCGTTATCAAAGATTTTTTATTAATCGAACTGTAAACTTAATAAAATCGTTTCAAACATCGCCTATAGGACATATGGGCCTTTTGTCGCGTCCTTACTAAGGTTTTTATTGAATACGCTTAATAGATTTGCGATAAACAGATAGTACTCGAAGATACGAATTCGGGAAGGTATAACTTTCGCCGATCGGAGAGGAACAAACCAAGTTATGGCTAATTCGGTAAAATTTATCAAAATGCAAAATCAAGTAAGAGCCCGAATGTCCTTTTCTCATCCTTTCGCTTAAATTTTTAGGGATATTTTTGCCATTTTGTATCCGATTTCGCACCAAGATACCATTAGGGATTCGGGACTTCATTTGCTGTCTATCGTTATCAAAGATGTTTTATTAATCGAACTGTAAACTTAATAAAATCGTTTCAAACATCGCCTATAGGACATATGGGCCTTTTGTCGCGTCCTTACTAAGGTTTTTATTGAATACGCTTAATAGATTTGCGATAAACAGATAGTACTCGAAGATACGAATTCGGGAAGGTATAACTTTCGCCGATCGGAGAGGAACAAACCAAGTTATGGCTAATTCGGTAAAATTTATCAAAATGCAAAATCAAGTAAGAGCCCGAATGTCCTTTTCTCATCCTTTCGCTTAAGTTTTTAGGGATATTTTTGCCATTTTGTATCCGATTTCGCACCAAGATACCATTAGGGATTCGGGACTTCATTTGCTGTCTATCGTTATCAAAGATGTTTTATTAATCGAACTGTAAACTTAATAAAATCGTTTCAAACATCGCCTATAGGACATATGGGCCTTTTGTCGCGTCCTTACTGAGGTTTTTATTGGATACGCTTAATAGATTTGCGATAAACAGATAGTACTCGAAGATACGAATTCGGGAAGGTATAACTTTCGCCGATCGGAGAGGAACAAACCAAGTTATGGCTAATTCGGTAAAATTTATCAAAATGCAAAATCAAGTAAGAGCCCGAATGTCCTTTTCTCATCCTTTCGCTTAAGTTTTTAGGGATATTGTTGCCATTTTGTATCCGATTTTGCACCAAGATCCCATTAGGGATTCGGGACTTCATTTGCTGTCTATCGTTATCAAAGATGTTTTATTAATCGAACTGTAAACTTAATAAAATCGTTTCAAACATCGCCTATAGGACATATGGGCCTTTTGTCGCGTCCTTACTAAGGTTTTTATTGAATACGCTTAATAGATTTGCGATAAACAGATAGTACTCGAAGATACGAATTCGGGAAGGTATAACTTTCGCCGATCGGAGAGGAACAAACCAAGTTATGGCTAATTCGGTAAAATTTATCAAAATGCAAAATCAAGTAAGAGCCCGAATGTCCTTTTCTCATCCTTTCGCTTAAGTTTTTAGGGATATTTTTGCCATTTTGTATCCGATTTCGCACCAAGATACCATTAGGGATTCGGGACTTCATTTGCTGTCTATCGTTATCAAAGATGTTTTATTAATCGAACTGTAAACTTAATAAAATCGTTTCAAACATCGCCTATAGGACATATGGGCCTTTTGTCGCGTCCTTACTGAGGTTTTTATTGGATACGCTTAATAGATTTGCGATAAACAGATAGTACTCGAAGATACGAATTCGGGAAGGTATAACTTTCGCCGATCGGAGAGGAACAAACCAAGTTATGGCTAATTCGGTAAAATTTATCAAAATGCAAAATCAAGTAAGAGCCCGAATGTCCTTTTCTCATCCTTTCGCTTAAGTTTTTAGGGATATTGTTGCCATTTTGTATCCGATTTTGCACCAAGATCCCATTAGGGATTCGGGACTTCATTTGCTGTCTATCGTTGTCAAAGATTTTTTATTAATCGAACTGTAAACTTTATAAAATCGTTTCAAACATCGCCTATAGGCCATATGGGCCTTTTGTCGCGTCCTTACTAAGGTTTTTATTGGATACGCTTGATACATATATGATAACTAGATAGTACTCGAAGATACGAATTCGGGAAGGTATAACTTTCGCCGATCGGAGAGGAACAAACCAAGTTATGGCTAATTCGGTAAAATTTATCAAAATGCAAAATCAAGTAAGAGCCCGAATGTCCTTTTCTCATCCTTTCGCTTAAGTTTTTAGGGATATTGTTGCCATTTTGTATCCGATTTTGCACCAAGATCCCATTAGGGATTCGGGACTTCATTTGCTGTCTATCGTTATCAAAGATTTTTTATTAATCGAACTGTAAACTTAATAAAATCGTTTCAAACATCGCCTATAGGACATATGGGCCTTTTGTCGCGTCCTTACTAAGGTTTTTATTGAATACGCTTAATAGATTTGCGATAAACAGATAGTACTCGAAGATACGAATTCGGGAAGGTATAACTTTCGCCGATCGGAGAGGAACAAACCAAGTTATGGCTAATTCGGTAAAATTTATCAAAATGCAAAATCAAGTAAGAGCCCGAATGTCCTTTTCTCATCCTTTCGCTTAAGTTTTTAGGGATATTGTTGCCATTTTGTATCCGATTTTGCACCAAGATCCCATTAGGGATTCGGGACTTCATTTGCTGTCTATCGTTATCAAAGATGTTTTATTAATCGAACTGTAAACTTTATAAAATCGTTTCAAACATCGCCTATAGGACATACGGGCCTTTTGTCGCGTCCTAACTAAGGTTTTTATTGGATACGCTTGATACATATATGATAACTAGATAGTACTCGAAGATACGAATTCGGGAAGGTATAACTTTCGCCGATCGGAGAGGAACAAACCAAGTTATGGCTAATTCGGTAAAATTGATCAAAATGCAAAATCAAGTAAGAGCCCGAATGTCCTTTTCTCATCCTTTCGCTTAAGTTTTTAGGGATATTTTTGCAATTTTGTATCCGATTTCGCATCAAGATACCATTAGGGATTCGGGACTTCATTTGCTGTCTATCGTTATCAAAGATGTTTTATTAATCGAACTGTAAACTTAATAAAATCGTTTCAAACATCGCCTATAGGACATATGGGCCTTTTGTCGCGTCCTTACTGAGGTTTTTATTGGATACGCTTAATTGATTTGCGATAAACAGATAGTACTCGAAGATACGAATTCGGGAAGGTATAACTTTCGCCGATCGGAGAGGAACAAACCAAGTTATGGCTAATTCGGTAAAATTTATCAAAATGCAAAATCAAGTAAGAGCCCGAATGTCCTTTTCTCATCCTTTCGCTTAAGTTTTTAGGGATATTTTTGCCATTTTGTATCCGATTTCGCACCAAGATACCATTAGGGATTCGGGACTTCATTTGCTGTCTATCGTTATCAAAGATGTTTTATTAATCGAACTGTAAACTTAATAAAATCGTTTCAAACATCGCCTATAGGACATATGGGCCTTTTGTCGCGTCCTTACTAAGGTTTTTATTGAATACGCTTAATAGATTTGCGATAAACAGATAGTACTCGAAGATACGAATTCGGGAAGGTATAACTTTCGCCGATCGGAGAGGAACAAACCAAGTTATGGCTAATTCGGTGAAATTTATCAAAATGCAAAATCAAGTAAGAGCCCGAATGTCCCTTTCTCATCCCTTCGCTTAAATTTTTAGGGATATTGTTGTCATTTTGTATCCGATTTCGCACCAAGATACCATTAGGGATTCGGGACTTCATTTGCTGTCTATCGTTATCAAAGATGTTTTATTAATCGAACTGTAAACTTAATAAAATCGTTTCAAACATCGCCTATAGGACATTTGGGCCTTTTGTCGCGTCCTTACTGAGGTTTTTATTGGATACGCTTAATAGATTTGCGATAAACAGATAGTACTCGAAGATACGAATTCGGGAAGGTATAACTTTCGCCGATCGGAGAGGAACAAACCAAGTTATGGCTAATTCGGTAAAATTTATCAAAATGCAAAATCAAGTAAGAGCCCGAATGTCCTTTTCTCATCCTTTCGCTTAAGTTTTTAGGGATATTGTTGCCATTTTGTATCCGATTTTGCACCAAGATCCCATTAGGGATTCGGGACTTCATTTGCTGTCTATCGTTATCAAAGATTTTTTTATTAATCGAACTGTAAACTTAATAAAATCGTTTCAAACATCGCCTATAGGCCATATGGGCCTTTTGTCGCGTCCTTACTAAGGTTTTTATTGGATACGCTTGATACATATATGATAACTAGATAATACTCGAAGATACGAATTCGGGAAGGTATAACTTTCGCCGATCGGAGAGGAACAAACCAAGTTATGGCTAATTCGGTAAAATTTATCAAAATGCAAAATCAAGTAAGAGCCCGAATGTCCTTTTCTCATCCTTTCGCTTAAGTTTTTAGGGATATTGTTGCCATTTTGTATCCGATTTTGCACCAAGATCCCATTAAGGATTCGGGACTTCATTTGCTGTCTATCGTTATCAAAGATTTTTTATTAATCGAACTGTAAACTTAATAAAATCGTTTCAAACATCGCCTATAGGACATATGGGCCTTTTGTCGCGTCCTTACTAAGGTTTTTATTGAATACGCTTAATAGATTTGCGATAAACAGATAGTACTCGAAGATACGAATTCGGGAAGGTATAACTTTCGCCGATCGGAGAGGAACAAACCAAGTTATGGCTAATTCGGTAAAATTTATCAAAATGCAAAATCAAGTAAGAGCCCGAATGTCCTTTTCTCATCCTTTCGCTTAAGTTTTTAGGGATATTGTTGCCATTTTGTATCCGATTTTGCACCAAGATCCCATTAGGGATTCGGGACTTCATTTGCTGTCTATCGTTATCAAAGATGTTTTATTAATCGAACAGTAAACTTTATAAAATCGTTTCAAACATCGCCTATAGGACATACGGGCCTTTTGTCGCGTCCTAACTAAGGTTTTTATTGGATACGCTTGATACATATATGATAACTAGATAGTACTCGAAGATACGAATTCGGGAAGGTATAACTTTCGCCGATCGGAGAGGAACAAACCAAGTTATGGCTAATTCGGTAAAATTTATCAAAATGCAAAATCAAGTAAGAGCCCGAATGTCCTTTTCTCATCCTTTCGCTTAAGTTTTTAGGGATATTGTTGCCATTTTGTATCCGATTTTGCACCAAGATCCCATTAGGGATTCGGGACTTCATTTGCTGTCTATCGTTATCAAAGATTTTTTATTAATCGAACTGTAAACTTTATAAAATCGTTTCAAGCATCGCCTATAGGCCATATGGGCCTTTTCTCGCTTCCTAACTTAGGTTTTTATGAAATACGCTTGAAACATATATGATAACTAGATAGTACTCGAAGATACGAGCTCGAGAAGGTATAACTTTCGCTGATTGAAGATGAATAAACCAAGTAATGGTCCTTTTAATAGATAAACTAAATTATTTTTGAATTGCCAAGTACGGAAAGGTCATATTTGTCAGAAAATGACTTTTTTTAACCATTCAATAGCGTATATTTTATTCGATTTCAAACCGATTTTAAAACGAAATACCATTTATGAATCAGGGCTTCAGTCTGCTTCGATCTGCATCAAAGAATCCGAGAAACTAAACAAAAAAAATTTATCCGATTTTTTAAAATTTTGAAAGGGGTACCATCATCATTTTTTCAAAAAATCGACAAAATTTTTTTTGATCGATATTTTATATCTGTTGATGCAGGTGAATGAAAAATGAAGTCCTGATTTCAAAATGGCATTTCGTTTCAAAATCGGTTGCGAATTAGCTCAGATATTCGAATAAAACTGTTCCAAAAATGGAAATTTTTGATTTTCAAAATACGGAAAGTGAACATTCTTCAAAAACTCATTTTCTCATCCTTTTTCTGATGTTTTTAAGGATATTTCTGCCATTTTGTATCCGATTTTGCACCAAGATACCATTAGGGATTCGGGACTTCATTTGCTGTCTATCTTTATCAAAGATGTTTTATTAATCGAACAGTAAAATTTATAAAATCGTTTCAAACATCGCCTATAGGACATACGGGCCTTTTGTCGCGTCCTTACTAAGGTTTTTATTGGATACGCTTGATACATATATGATAACTAGATAGTACTCGAAGATACGAATTCGGGAAGGTATAACTTTCGCCGATCGGAGAGGAACAAACCAAGTTATGGCTAATTCGGTAAAATTTATCAAAATGCAAAATCAAGTAAGAGCCCGAATGTCCTTTTCTCATCCTTTCGCTTAAATTTTTAGGGATATTTTTGCCATTTTGTATCCGATTTCGCACCAAGATACCATTAGGGATTCGGGACTTCATTTGCTGTCTATCGTTATCAAAGATGTTTTATTAATCGAACTGTAAACTTTATAAAATCGTTTCAAACATCGCCTATAGGACATATGGGCCTTTTGTCGCGTCCTTACTAAGGTTTTTATTGGATACGCTTGATACATATATGATAACTAGATAGTACTCGAAGATACGAATTCGGGAAGGTATAACTTTCGCCGATCGGAGAGGAACAAACCAAGTTATGGCTAATTCGGTAAAATTTATCAAAATGCAAAATCAAGTAAGAGCCCGAATGTCCTTTTCTCATCCTTTCGCTTAAGTTTTTAGGGATATTTTTGCCATTTTGTATCCGATTTCGCACCAAGATACCATTAGGGATTCGGGACTTCATTTGCTGTCTATCGTTATCAAAGATGTTTTATTAATCGAACTGTAAACTTAATAAAATCGTTTAAAATCATATGGGCCTTTTGTCGCGTCCTTACTGAGGTTTTTATTGGATACGCTTAATAGATTTGCAATTAACAAATAGTACTCGAAGTTACGAATTCGGGAAGGTATAACTTTTGCCGATCGGAGAGGAACAAACCAAGTTATGGCTAATTCGGTAAAATTTATCAAAATGCAAAATCAAGTAAGAGCCCGAATGTCCTTTTCTCATCCTTTCGCTTAAGTTTTTAGGGATATTTTTGCCATTTTGTATCCGATTTTGCACCAAGATACCATAAGGGATTCGGAACTTCATTTGCTGTCTATCGTTATCAAAGATTTTTTATTAATCGAACTGTAAACTTTATAAAATCGTTTCAAACATCGCCTATAGGCCATATGGGCCTTTTCTCGCTTCCTAACTTAGGTTTTTATGAAATACGCTTGATACATATATGATAACTAGATAGTACTCGAAGATACGAATTCGGGAAGGTATAACTTTCGCCGATCGGAGAGGAACAAACCAAGTTATGGCTAATTCGGTAAAATTTATCAAAATGCAAAATCAAGTAAGAGCCCGAATGTCCTTTTCTCATCCTATTGCTTAAATTTTTAGGGATATTTTTGCCATTTTGTATCCGATTTCGCACCAAGATACCATTAGGGATTCGGGACTTCATTTGCTGTCTATCGTTATCAAAGATGTTTTATTAATCGAACTGTAAACTTAATAAAATCGTTTCAAACATCGCCTATAGGACATATGGGCCTTTTGTCGCGTCCTTACTAAGGTTTTTATTGGATACGCTTAATAGATTTGCGATAAACAGATAGTACTCGAAGATACGAATTCGGGAAGGTATAACTTTCGCCGATCGGAGAGGAACAAACCAAGTTATGGCTAATTCGGTAAAATTTATCAAAATGCAAAATCAAGTAAGAGCCCGAATGTCCTTTTCTCATCCTTTCGCTTAAGTTTTTAGGGATATTGTTGCCATTTTGTATCCGATTTTGCACCAAGATCCCATTAGGGATTCGGGACTTCATTTGCTGTCTATCGTTATCAAAGATGTTTTATTAATCGAACTGTAAACTTTATAAAATCGTTTCAAACATCGCCTATAGGCCATATGGGCCTTTTCTCGCTTCCTAACTTAGGTTTTTATGAAATACGCTTGATACATATATGATAACTAGATAGTACTCGAAGATACGAGCTCGAGAAGGTATAACTTTCGCTGATTGAAGATGAATAAACCAAGTAATGGTCCTTTTAATAGATAAACTAAATTATTTTTGAATTGCCAAGTACGGAAAGGTCATATTTGTCAGAAAATGACTTTTTTTAACCATTCAATAGCGTATATTTTATTCGATTTCAAACCGATTTTAAAACGAAATACCATTTATGAATCAGGGCTTCAGTCTGCTTCGATCTGCATCAAAGAATCCGAGAAACTAAACAAAAAAAATTTATCCGATTTTTTAAAATTTTGAAAGGGGTACCATCATCATTTTTTCAAAAAATCGACAAAATTTTTTTTGATCGATATTTTATATCTGTTGATGCAGGTGAATGAAAAATGAAGTCCTGATTCCAAAATGGCATTTCGTTTCAAAATCGGTTGCGAATTAGCTCAGATATTCGAATAAAACTGTTCCAAAAATGGAAATTTTTGATTTTCAAAATACGGAAAGTGAACATTCTTCAAAAACTCATTTTCTCATCCTTTTTCTGATGTTTTTAAGGATATTTCTGCCATTTTGTATCCGATTTTGCACCAAGATACCATTAGGGATTCGGGACTTCATTTGCTGTCTATCGTTATCAAAGATGTTTTATTAATCGAACTGTAAACTTTATAAAATCGTTTCAAACATCGCCTATAGGCCATATGGGCCTTTTGTCGCGTCCTTACTAAGGTTTTTATTGGATACGCTTGATACATATATGATAACTAGATAGTACTCGAAGATACGAATTCGGGAAGGTATAACTTTCGCCGATCGGAGAGGAACAAACCAAGTTATGGCTAATTCGGTAAAATTTATCAAAATGCAAAATCAAGTAAGAGCCCGAATGTCCTTTTCTCATCCTTTCGCTTAAATTTTTAGGGATATTTTTGCCATTTTGTATCCGATTTCGCACCAAGATACCATTAGGGATTCGGGACTTCATTTGCTGTCTATCGTTATCAAAGATGTTTTATTAATCGAACTGTAAACTTAATAAAATCGTTTCAAACATCGCCTATAGGACATATGGGCCTTTTGTCGCGTCCTTACTAAGGTTTTTATTGAATACGCTTAATAGATTTGCGATAAACAGATAGTACTCGAAGATACGAATTCGGGAAGGTATAACTTTCGCCGATCGGAGAGGAACAAACCAAGTTATGGCTAATTCGGTAAAATTTATCAAAATGCAAAATCAAGTAAGAGCCCGAATGTCCTTTTCTCATCCTTTCGCTTAAGTTTTTAGGGATATTGTTGCCATTTTGTATCCGATTTTGCACCAAGATCCCATTAGGGATTCGGGACTTCATTTGCTGTCTATCGTTATCAAAGATGTTTTATTAATCGAACTGTAAACTTTATAAAATCGTTTCAAACATCGCCTATAGGACATATGGGCCTTTTGTCGCGTCCTTACTAAGGTTTTTATTGGATACGCTTGATACATATATGATAACTAGATAGTACTCGAAGATACGAATTCGGGAAGGTATAACTTTCGCCGATCGGAGAGGAACAAACCAAGTTATGGCTAATTCGGTAAAATTTATCAAAATGCAAAATCAAGTAAGAGCCCGAATGTCCTTTTCTCATCCTTTCGCTTAAGTTTTTAGGGATATTTTTGCCATTTTGTATCCGATTTCGCACCAAGATACCATTAGGGATTCGGGACTTCATTTGCTGTCTATCGTTATCAAAGATGTTTTATTAATCGAACTGTAAACTTAATAAAATCGTTTAAAATCATATGGGCCTTTTGTCGCGTCCTTACTGAGGTTTTTATTGGATACGCTTAATAGATTTGCAATTAACAAATAGTACTCGAAGTTACGAATTCGGGAAGGTATAACTTTTGCCGATCGGAGAGGAACAAACCAAGTTATGGCTAATTCGGTAAAATTTATCAAAATGCAAAATCAAGTAAGAGCCCGAATGTCCTTTTCTCATCCTTTCGCTTAAGTTTTTAGGGATATTTTTGCCATTTTGTATCCGATTTTGCACCAAGATACCATAAGGGATTCGGAACTTCATTTGCTGTCTATCGTTATCAAAGATTTTTTATTAATCGAACTGTAAACTTAATAAAATCGTTTCAAACATCGCCTATAGGACATATGGGCCTTTTGTCGCGTCCTTACTGAGGTTTTTATTGGATACGCTTAATAGATTTGCGATAAACAGATAGTACTCGAAGATACGAATTCGGGAAGGTATAACTTTCGCCGATCGGAGAGGAACAAACCAAGTTATGGCTAATTCGGTAAAATTTATCAAAATGCAAAATCAAGTAAGAGCCCGAATGTCCTTTTCTCATCCTTTCGCTTAAGTTTTTAGGGATATTTTTGCCATTTTGTATCCGATTTTGCACCAAGATACCATAAGGGATTCGGAACTTCATTTGCTGTCTATCGTTATCAAAGATTTTTTTATTAATCGAACTGTAAACTTTATAAAATCGTTTCAAACATCGCCTATAGGCCATATGGGCCTTTTCTCGCTTCCTAACTTAGGTTTTTATGAAATACGCTTGATACATATATGATAACTAGATAGTACTCGAAGATACGAATTCGGGAAGGTATAACTTTCGCCGATCGGAGAGGAACAAACCAAGTTATGGCTAATTCGGTAAAATTTATCAAAATGCAAAATCAAGTAAGAGCCCGAATGTCCTTTTCTCATCCTATTGCTTAAATTTTTAGGGATATTTTTGCCATTTTGTATCCGATTTCGCACCAAGATACCATTAGGGATTCGGGACTTCATTTGCTGTCTATCGTTATCAAAGATGTTTTATTAATCGAACTGTAAACTTAATAAAATCGTTTCAAACATCGCCTATAGGACATATGGGCCTTTTGTCGCGTCCTTACTAAGGTTTTTATTGGATACGCTTGATACATATATGATAACTAGATAGTACTCGAAGATACGAATTCGGGAAGGTATAACTTTCGCCGATCGGAGAGGAACAAACCAAGTTATGGCTAATTCGGTAAAATTTATCAAAATGCAAAATCAAGTAAGAGCCCGAATGTCCTTTTCTCATCCTTTCGCTTAAGTTTTTAGGGATATTGTTGCCATTTTGTATCCGATTTTGCACCAAGATCCCATTAGGGATTCGGGACTTCATTTGCTGTCTATCGTTATCAAAGATGTTTTATTAATCGAACTGTAAACTTTATAAAATCGTTTCAAACATCGCCTATAGGCCATATGGGCCTTTTCTCGCTTCCTAACTTAGGTTTTTATGAAATACGCTTGATACATATATGATAACTAGATAGTACTCGAAGATACGAGCTCGAGAAGGTATAACTTTCGCTGATTGAAGATGAATAAACCAAGTAATGGTCCTTTTAATAGATAAACTAAATTATTTTTGAATTGCCAAGTACGGAAAGGTCATATTTGTCAGAAAATGACTTTTTTTAACCATTCAATAGCGTATATTTTATTCGATTTCAAACCGATTTTAAAACGAAATACCATTTATGAATCAGGGCTTCAGTCTGCTTCGATCTGCATCAAAGAATCCGAGAAACTAAACAAAAAAATTTATCCGATTTTTTAAAATTTTGAAAGGGGTACCATCATCATTTTTTCAAAAAATCGACAAAATTTTTTTGATCGATATTTTATATCTGTTGATGCAGGTGAATGAAAAATGAAGTCCTGATTTCAAAATGGCATTTCGTTTCAAAATCGGTTGCGAATTAGCTCAGATATTCGAATAAAACTGTTCCAAAAATGGAAATTTTTGATTTTCAAAATACGGAAAGTGAACATTCTTCAAAAACTCATTTTCTCATCCTTTTTCTGATGTTTTTAAGGATATTTCTGCCATTTTGTATCCGATTTTGCACCAAGATACCATTAGGGATTCGGGACTTCATTTGCTGTCTATCTTTATCAAAGATGTTTTATTAATCGAACAGTAAAATTTATAAAATCGTTTCAAACATCGCCTATAGGACATACGGGCCTTTTGTCGCGTCCTTACTAAGGTTTTTATTGGATACGCTTGATACATATATGATAACTAGATAGTACTCGAAGATACGAATTCGGGAAGGTATAACTTTCGCCGATCGGAGAGGAACAAACCAAGTTATGGCTAATTCGGTAAAATTTATCAAAATGCAAAATCAAGTAAGAGCCCGAATGTCCTTTTCTCATCCTTTCGCTTAAATTTTTAGGGATATTTTTGCCATTTTGTATCCGATTTCGCACCAAGATACCATTAGGGATTCGGGACTTCATTTGCTGTCTATCGTTATCAAAGTGTTTTATTAATCGAACTGTAAACTTAATAAAATCGTTTCAAACATCGCCTATAGGACATATGGGCCTTTTTGTCGCGTCCTTACTGAGGTTTTTATTGGATACGCTTGATACATATATGATAACTAGATAGTACTCGAAGATACGAATTCGGGAAGGTATAACTTTCGCCGATCGGAGAGGAACAAACCAAGTTATGGCTAATTCGGTAAAATTTATCAAAATGCAAAATCAAGTAAGAGCCCGAATGTCCTTTTCTCATCCTTTCGCTTAAATTTTTAGGGATATTCGGGACTTCATTTGCTGTCTATCGTTATCAAAGATGTTTTATTAATCGAACTGTAAACTTAATAAAATCGTTTCAAACATCGCCTATAGGACATATGGGCCTTTTGTCGCGTCCTTACTGAGGTTTTTATTGGATACGCTTAATAGATTTGCGATAAACAGATAGTACTCGAAGATACGAATTCGGGAAGGTATAACTTTCGCCGATCGGAGAGGAACAAACCAAGTTATGGCTAATTCGGTAAAATTTATCAAAATGCAAAATCAAGTAAGAGCCCGAATGTCCTTTTCTCATCCTTTCGCTTAAGTTTTTAGGGATATTTTTGCCATTTTGTATCCGATTTCGCACCAAGATACCATTAGGGATTCGGGACTTCATTTGCTGTCTATCGTTATCAAAGATGTTTTATTAATCGAACTGTAAACTTAATAAAATCGTTTCAAACATCGCCTATAGGACATATGGGCCTTTTGTCGCGTCCTTACTGAGGTTTTTATATGATACGCTTAATAGATTTGCGATAAACAGATAGTACTCGAAGATACGAATTCGGGAAGGTATAACTTTCGCCGATCGGAGAGGAACAAACCAAGTTATGGCTAATTCGGTAAAATTTATCAAAATGCAAAATCAAGTAAGAGCCCGAATGTCCTTTTTTCATCCTTTCGCTTAAGTTTTTAGGGATATTTTTGCCATTTTGTATCCGATTTCGCACCAAGATACCATTAGGGATTCGGGACTTCATTTGCTGTCTATCGTTATCAAAGATGTTTTATTAATCGAACTGTAAACTTAATAAAATCGTTTCAAACATCGCCTATAGGACATATGGGCCTTTTGTCGCGTCCTTACTAAGGTTTTTATTGGATACGCTTGATACATATATGATAACTAGATAGTACTCGAAGATACGAATTCGGGAAGGTATAACTTTCGCCGATCGGAGAGGAACAAACCAAGTTATGGCTAATTCGGTAAAATTTATCAAAATGCAAAATCAAGTAAGAGCCCGAATGTCCTTTTCTCATCCTTTCGCTTAAGTTTTTAGGGATATTTTTGCCATTTTGTATCCGATTTCGCACCAAGATACCATTAGGGATTCGGGACTTCATTTGCTGTCTATCGTTATCAAAGTGTTTTATTAATCGAACTGTAAACTTAATAAAATCGTTTCAAACATCGCCTATAGGACATATGGGCCTTTTGTCGCGTCCTTACTGAGGTTTTTATTGGATACGCTTGATACATATATGATAACTAGATAGTACTCGAAGATACGAATTCGGGAAGGTATAACTTTCGCCGATCGGAGAGGAACAAACCAAGTTATGGCTAATTCGGTAAAATTTATCAAAATGCAAAATCAAGTAAGAGCCCGAATGTCCTTTTCTCATCCTTTCGCTTAAATTTTTAGGGATATTCGGGACTTCATTTGCTGTCTATCGTTATCAAAGATGTTTTATTAATCGAACTGTAAACTTAATAAAATCGTTTCAAACATCGCCTATAGGACATATGGGCCTTTTGTCGCGTCCTTACTGAGGTTTTTATTGGATACGCTTAATAGATTTGCGATAAACAGATAGTACTCGAAGATACGAATTCGGGAAGGTATAACTTTCGCCGATCGGAGAGGAACAAACCAAGTTATGGCTAATTCGGTAAAATTTATCAAAATGCAAAATCAAGTAAGAGCCCGAATGTCCTTTTCTCATCCTTTCGCTTAAGTTTTTAGGGATATTTTTGCCATTTTGTATCCGATTTCGCACCAAGATACCATTAGGGATTCGGGACTTCATTTGCTGTCTATCGTTATCAAAGATGTTTTATTAATCGAACTGTAAACTTAATAAAATCGTTTCAAACATCGCCTATAGGACATATGGGCCTTTTGTCGCGTCCTTACTAAGGTTTTTATTGGATACGCTTGATACATATATGATAACTAGATAGTACTCGAAGATACGAATTCGGGAAGGTATAACTTTCGCCGATCGGAGAGGAACAAACCAAGTTATGGCTAATTCGGTAAAATTTATCAAAATGCAAAATCAAGTAAGAGCCCGAATGTCCTTTTCTCATCCTTTCGCTTAAGTTTTTAGGGATATTTTTGCCATTTTGTATCCGATTTCGCACCAAGATACCATTAGGGATTCGGGACTTCATTTGCTGTCTATCGTTATCAAAGATGTTTTATTAATCGAACTGTAAACTTAATAAAATCGTTTCAAACATCGCCTATAGGACATATGGGCCTTTTGTCGCGTCCTTACTAAGGTTTTTATTGGATACGCTTGATACATATATGATAACTAGATAGTACTCGAAGATACGAATTCGGGAAGGTATAACTTTCGCCGATCGGAGAGGAACAAACCAAGTTATGGCTAATTCGGTAAAATTTATCAAAATGCAAAATCAAGTAAGAGCCCGAATGTCCTTTTCTCATCCTTTCGCTTAAGTTTTTAGGGATATTTTTGCCATTTTGTATCCGATTTCGCACCAAGATACCATTAGGGATTCGGGACTTCATTTGCTGTCTATCGTTATCAAAGATGTTTTATTAATCCAACTGTAAACTTTATAAAATCGTTTCAAACATCGCCTATAGGCCATATGGGCCTTTTCTCGCTTCCTAACTTAGGTTTTTATGAAATACGCTTGATACATATATGATAACTAGATAGTACTCGAAGATACGAATTCGGGAAGGTATAACTTTCGCCGATCGGAGAGGAACAAACCAAGTTATGGCTAATTCGGTAAAATTTATCAAAATGCAAAATCAAGTAAGAGCCCGAATGTCCTTTTCTCATCCTTTCGCTTAAGTTTTTAGGGATATTTTTGCCATTTTGTATCCGATTTCGCACCAAGATACCATTAGGGATTCGGGACTACATTTGCTGTCTATCGTTATCAAAGATGTTTTATTAATCGAACTGTAAACTTAATAAAATCGTTTCAAACATCGCCTATAGGACATATGGGCCTTTTGTCGCGTCCTTACTAAGGTTTTTATTGGATACGCTTAATAGATTTGCGATAAACAGATAGTACTCGAAGATACGAATTCGGGAAGGTATAACTTTCGCCGATCGGAGAGGAACAAACCAAGTTATGGCTAATTCGGTAAAATTTATCAAAATGCAAAATCAAGTAAGAGCCCGAATGTCCTTTTCTCATCCTTTCGCTTAAGTTTTTAGGGATATTGTTGCCATTTTGTATCCGATTTTGCACCAAGATCCCATTAGGGATTCGGGACTTCATTTGCTGTCTATCGTTATCAAAGATTTTTTATTAATCGAACTGTAAACTTTATAAAATCGTTTCAAACATCGCCTATAGGACATATGGGCCTTTTCTCGCTTCCTAACTTAGGTTTTTATGAAATACGCTTGATACATATATGATAACTAGATAGTACTCGAAGATACGAGCTCGAGAAGGTATAACTTTCGCTGATTGAAGATGAATAAACCAAGTAATGGTCCTTTTAATAGATAAACTAAATTATTTTTGAATTGCCAAGTACGGAAAGGTCATATTTGTCAGAAAATGACTTTTTTTAACCATTCAATAGCGTATATTTTATTCGATTTCAAACCGATTTTAAAACGAAATACCATTTATGAATCAGGGCTTCAGTCTGCTTCGATCTGCATCAAAGAATCCGAGAAACTAAACAAAAAAATTTATCCGATTTTTTAAAATTTTGAAAGGGGTACCATCATCATTTTTTCAAAAAATCGACAAAATTTTTTTTGATCGATATTTTATATCTGTTGATGCAGGTGAATGAAAAATGAAGTCCTGATTCCAAAATGGCATTTCGTTTCAAAATCGGTTGCGAATTAGCTCAGATATTCGAATAAAACTGTTCCAAAAATGGAAATTTTTGATTTTCCAAATACGGAAAGTGAACATTCTTCAAAAACTCATTTTCTCATCCTTTTTCTGATGTTTTTAAGGATATTTCTGCCATTTTGTATCCGATTTTGCACCAAGATACCATTAGGGATTCGGGACTTCATTTGCTGTCTATCGTTATCAAAGATGTTTTATTAATCGAACAGTACACTTTATAAAATCGTTTCAAACATCGCCCATAGGACATACGGGCCTTTTGTCGCGTCCTAACTAAGGTTTTTATTGGATACGCTTGATACATATATGATAACTAGATAGTACTCGAAAATACGAATTCGGGAAGGTATAACTTTCGCCGATCGGAGATGAACAAACCAAGTTATGGCTAATTCGGTAAAAGTTATCAAAATGCAAAATCAAGTAAGAGCCCGAATGTCCTTTTCTCATCCTTTCGCTTAAATTTTTAGGGATATTTTTGCCATTTTGTATCCGATTTCGCACCAAGATACCATTAGGGATTCGGGACTTTATTTGCTGTCTATCGTTGTCAAAGATGTTTTATTAATCGAACTGTAAACTTAATAAAATCGTTTCAAACATCGCCTATAGGACATATGGGCCTTTTGTCGCGTCCTTACTAAGGTTTTTATTGGATACGCTTAATAGATTTGCGATAAACAGATAGTACTCGAAGATACGAATTCGGGAAGGTATAACTTTCGCCGATCGGAGAGGAACAAACCAAGTTATGGCTAATTCGGTAAAATTTATCAAAATGCAAAATCAAGTAAGAGCCCGAATGTCCTTTTCTCATCCTTTCGCTTAAGTTTTTAGGGATATTTTTGCCATTTTGTATCCGATTTCGCACCAAGATACCATTAGGGATTCGGGACTTCATTTGCTGTCTATCGTTATCAAAGATGTTTTATTAATCGAACTGTAAACTTAATAAAATCGTTTCAAACATCGCCTATAGGACATATGGGCCTTTTGTCGCGTCCTTACTAAGGTTTTTATTGGATACGCTTAATATATTTGCGATAAACAGATAGTACTCGAAGATACGAATTCGGGAAGGTATAACTTTCGCCGATCGGAGAGGAACAAACCAAGTTATGGCTAATTCGGTAAAATTTATCAAAATGCAAAATCAAGTAAGAGCCCGAATGTCCTTTTCTCATCCTTTCGCTTAAGTTTTTAGGGATATTGTTGCCATTTTGTATCCGATTTTGCACCAAGATCCCATTAGGGATTCGGGACTTCATTTGCTGTCTATCGTTATCAAAGATTTTTTATTAATCGAACTGTAAACTTTATAAAATCGTTTCAAACATCGCCTATAGGCCATATGGGCCTTTTCTCGCTTCCTAACTTAGGTTTTTATGAAATACGCTTGATACATATATGATAACTAGATAGTACTCGAAGATACGAGCTCGAGAAGGTATAACTTTCGCTGATTGAAGATGAATAAACCAAGTAATGGTCCTTTTAATAGATAAACTAAATTATTTTTGAATTGCCAAGTACGGAAAGGTCATATTTGTCAGAAAATGACTTTTTTTAACCATTCAATAGCGTATATTTTATTCGATTTCAAACCGATTTTAAAACGAAATACCATTTATGAATCAGGGCTTCAGTCTGCTTCGATCTGCATCAAAGAATCCGAGAAACTAAACAAAAAAAATTTATCCGATTTTTTAAAATTTTGAAAGGGGTACCATCATCATTTTTTCAAAAAATTGACAAAATTTTTTTTGATCGATATTTTATATCTGTTAATGCAGGTGAATGAAAAATGAAGTCCTGATTCCAAAATGGCATTTCGTTTCAAAATCGGTTGCGAATTAGCTCAGATATTCGAACAAAACTGTTCCAAAAACGGACATTTTTGATTTTCCAAATACGGAAAGTGAACATTCTTCAAAAACTCATTTTCTCATCCTTTTTCTGATGTTTTTAAGTATATTTTTAAGGAATAATCAAACAGCAGTTTAGCGCGTTGGAGTCAACATTTTAGATTTGGCGGGCCAAAACCGCAATTGATTTTAATAATTTGTCATAGAAAAGTAGTGTTGAGAAACGATAAAAAAATGGGTTAAAAAAAGATTTCTTGTCGCGTGCCAAAAGTGGAAAAAATGGATTTGAACACAATGTTACAGTTTGCAACAAACATATCTCCATTGATTCTCAAATAAAGTACATTGTTGATTTTTTAAATTCTTTCTCTATGATTTACCATTTCCATGCCAAAGTTCCAATAGATTCGTTGGACCATTCCCGAAGGATCTAGGGACCGTTTTTTCATTCACGATTGATAAACATTTTCTAAGGGACATAACTGTCATTAGGTTTTCCATTAAATACGTTTTCTATATTTTTCTATCCCAATTTTTAAGCTACAGTTCCTATAAATTTAGTCAGTTTTCCTGCAGGGACCATTTTTAAAAATCAGAAAACATGGATGAAAAGAAACTTTTATTTTAAGATTGCTATATATCCTCTAAAGGAGATATACGTTGCACCTTAAGCCGCATACAAATTTGGAATCAGAAATCTATTTTTTCCACTCATCACAGTTTTTAAACTAGAAATTAAATAAATTAAATTTATTACTTCCTTTGTTTCTTATTTTAAAAGGGTTTCTTCACTTAAACGAAGTAGATCTATCGAAATTTCAACTTTAAAGAGATTAAGATTTTTTGCTACTATTTCGGCATTAAAAAATGGCCATTTGTATATAAATGTCCTGGTGAATTGTTTCGTCGCCACCGTTAAAAGCCAAAAGAAGCTTTCAACACTGGCGCGCGCCGTTGTGTATTCACATCTAACACCCCATTCGCGTATACACTTTTTTTCAGCTGCTGGCCATTGATTTTTCGCCTCCCGTCAATATCGTGAAGGAAACAAATCTTTTAATCAGAGGAAGCGATTCGGCTCCGCAGAGATGTCGGAGAGCGCGATGCCAACGAGCAATGCCAGCGGCAACGCAAGCGAGAAAATGGCCAGCCTGGTGCGGGAGGCTGAAAACCTGAAAGGAAAACTGGAAGAGGAACGTCAGAAGCTAAACGACGTCAACCTGGCAAACATTGCCGAACGCCTAGAACAGATTGCCTACGTAAACATTAAACCGCGTAAGGTGCTCAAGGGACACCAAGCGAAGGTCCTGTGCACCGACTGGAGTCCCGACAAGCGCCACATTATCTCCTCCTCACAGGACGGACGGCTCATCATCTGGGACGCGTTTACCACGAACAAGGAGCATGCAGTGACCATGCCGACCACATGGATCATGGCCTGTGCCTATGCCCCTTCCGGGAACTTTGTGGCCTGCGGCGGACTGGATAACAAGGTCACTGTGTATCCAATCACCTCAGACGAGGAAATGGCTGCCAAGAAGCGCACTGTCGGCACGCACACCAGCTACATGTCGTGCTGCATTTACCCTAACTCGGATCAGCAGATCCTCACTGGCAGCGGCGACTCGACTTGTGCCCTCTGGGACGTGGAGTCCGGTCAGCTGCTCCAGAGTTTCCACGGGCACTCAGGCGATGTGATGGCCATAGATCTGGCCCCTAACGAGACAGGAAACACTTTCGTCTCCGGCAGCTGCGATCGCATGGCCTTCATCTGGGACATGCGTTCCGGTCATGTGGTACAATCTTTCGAGGGCCACCAATCAGACGTGAATAGCGTAAAGTTTCACCCGTGCGGAGATGCCATTGCCACTGGCTCGGACGATAGCAGCTGTCGGCTATACGATATGCGGGCCGATCGCGAGGTTGCAGTCTTCGCCAAGGAGAGCATCATCTTTGGAGTCAACTCGGTGGACTTCTCAGTGAGCGGACGTCTCCTGTTTGCGGGCTATAACGATTACACCGTCAACCTGTGGGACACCCTTAAGTCGGAGCGCGTATGTCTGCTCTACGGACACGAGAACAAGGTCTCTTGCGTCCAGGTCTCCCCCGACGGCACCGCTCTGTCAACCGGCAGCTGGGACTATACCATCCGGGTCTGGGCCTAAGTTAATAGAACTGTTATCGCTTGTTTTCTATTCAAAGCTGAACTCTAGTCTTTTTTTTTATGTATAGATACTGGAATCGTCGTGTATTAGGTGTACAGGAACAATATGGGATTACCTACAATGCAGTGCAGTGATGGAGATACTCAATCTGGTCACTAAAACCTATCAATTTCCAGAATATAGAAAATTATTTTACGAAATTCCTTCGTACCTCTCCAGTCACTGAATGTTTCATATAGGTAGTTCACATATTTTGGTCCTGGAAACCGCAGTGTTACAATTATTACCAACCGCCGTACAATACGGAACCCATAATCCAAAGATAAACAAACTATATCTGTGTAACTAAAATTAACCATTATGCGTATAGTTATAAGTTCCTGTTCGAAATAAATGTTGAGCTACAGAAAAATTAACTGATTTTAATTTTTTTTGAATTTGTTTTACATTTTAGAAAATTTATTGTAGATATTCGTCGAAAGGTTACTTCATCTATAATTCTCAAAAGCATTTCAAAAAAATAAACTTAAACTTCATCGAAAAAATGCGACTTTGCCTTATTTGTTAAATTGTTTTAACAAATATACGTTTGGTTTTTAAGGAATCTTAAAAATAAAGTAACTTTATAAAGATTAAGATGTATTGGAAGCGGTTTCTTATATCTTGGCTTAGGGATAGCCTAAACTAATTGACAACATATTGCTAGTTAATGTTTCGTGTTTTAAGATCTTTTCAAAATGCTTCCGTATATGCTTCAGATTCTTGGCAAAAATGTACAAGTTAAATAAAATAAGAAGTGGGAAATGATACATTTCAGAGGGTAAAGAGCATCTCAACGGCGCCCGCCTGTCCGGCAAACTCAACCACGTTTTGGGATTGCATCTTGTGCGCTCGCATGTGAGCGGAGAGACCAGCGGCCTGGGCATAGGCGTTTCCGCAGACTTTGCACTTAAACTTCTTAATTCCCAGATGCAGATGCTTGTGGTGGTAGAGAGCTTTGGGCCGTGAGAAGGCTGCGTCGCACTTGTCACATTTAAAGGGCTTCTCTGTGGAGTGCATGGCTTGGTGCTCGTTCAACAGAGACTTGGAAGCGAAACAGCGTGAGCAGGTCTGACATTTGAAGGGCTTTTCGCCTGTATGCGTTCGCCGGTGAACGATTAGTGCTTCCCGGTAGCGGGATCTATAGCCGCACAGTTCACACACAAAGTTTCGTTCAGTCCTGTGAATGCGTCGATGGCAGGTGAGATTGTGTTGATTCATGAATGCCTTGCCGCAGTTTTCGTAATCACATTTAAACTGCCGCAGACCGGAGTGACCCTGGACGTGGCGGAGAAGGGCGCGAGAGCTCTTGAACACCTTGGCACATAGGTCACACCGGAATTCCGTATGCTCCTTACGTCGGTGTTGCGCCAGGGCTCGATCCACATCAAAGGCCGCCTCGCAAACATCGCATTTAAAGGCTTTTGGGTACGGATGAGTCATCTGGAGGTGCGTATTCAGGTACTTTTGGGTTGTGTACTTGCGGTCGCAGTGCGGGCAGTTGTAGTCCTTTGGATTTTTCTGCCTCATCTTCTGTGGGTGCAGAAAAGGAAGCCAAGATAAAACAAAAACACGCAAGCAAAAATATTTACCTTAAAAACAGACTGCGGGTGTTCCTCCTCCTCTTCGTGGGGTTGGAACGTTTTTTCGTCCTCCAAATTGCTAGATTCACTTCCACAATCTGAGAAGAGTCTTTCCTCCGACTTCCATAGCATATCTAAAGTCTCTTCCTCCTCCTCCTCTTCTTCGTTTTCCTCGAAGGAAGTGATTCGCAGGGTACTGCTCTCTTCCAGCTCTATTTCTTCCTCCCCGCCAGTCAAATACTCGACCTCCAGCTCAGTCTTGGTGTTGATCAGGTTCTCCTGCCCAGGAGCCGTGACCATTTCTGTGAGCGGCCTACCGTCTTGGTCAAAGTGCACGTTCCGAATGTGACGGGCGAAGTCCTCGAAGGTAAAGTGCTTCATTTCGCAAAGCAAGCACACAAGTTGAAAACTTTCAGCCTCTTGCTCGTAAAAGATCTCGCCGCACTTGGGCTGCAGCTGCTGCTGCGCGTGCAATCGGGCAAAGTCCACATTCGCCACGCAGTGCCTCAGCATTCTGGTCTTTAACCTATCCTCCAACTAACTCAAGGATATATATTCACAACAAAAATTAAATGCAAATAATAAACAAACCCGCTAATCGTTTTCGATAAGCGGTTTATCGAAAAGTAGTGCTAGAAAATGCCCCCACTTAAACGATTCTATTTAATCAAACATTTTAAATTTCAAATTCTTTATATCAATTTGTATAAGTTTTAAAATATTACATTAATAATAAAAAAAACACCTAAACACCTTAAAAGAAACGAAACGTTATTCATTATTAGTCTTTAACAGCGCCTTCGAGCAGATATTATGGCGAATATTCTTAATACTTTCTGAAAATGTGTAATAAATTCAACAATTTTTTAATTTATTTACATTAAACGTAATTTTTTAAACATAATAATAATAAAATAATAAAACATTTTGCTTGGCAGTTACACATATTATTTATGTATTTTGTAAATGTTTAAAAGTCAAAATGTTTAACGCCAAATCGCTTGGAAATGCATTTTTAAACTAATCGAATTTATTTTTGATTTACTAATCGGTAATTGTCAACTTAATTGAAACGAAAGTCAGGTACGCGATATGCGCCACGACTTTTGCAGCGCCTGCTTAACCAGCTCGTCCGGAGAGGGTGTGTCGAAACGGAATCGTTTTACCTGAGTGCCATAGTCCTGCCGGGAGCACATCTTCAAGTGCTGCAACTCCATCTTAGTCGCGGCATACTCTAGCTGCGGCCGTCTTGGTTCAGGATATCCAACAATGGTGTCGAGCATGCTGCCGATGGCACTAGGTTCCTTTTGAATCTCAGAGATCTCTTTTTGTACAGCATCGTCGGGATGCTCGTCGTGCAGGGACCGCCTTCGAGTCTCCAGCAAGCCCCCGGATAGTTTACACCGACGTACAGGATCACAGGAAATAAATGGAATCTCAAAGTTCTCAGTGTGGCGCCTTTTTTGCTTCTCCTTCGCTTTGGTGGCCGACTCCTTGGGCGGTGCATCCTTTGCGCCGGCTATCACTGTGGACGTGAGGTCGATAAGTGGAGCTGGACCTGGAGTCAGTGGTATCGGTACGAGCGTCTTGTTTCCCGCTCTGTCGCCGTCTCCGCTGCTAATCTGTAACTCCCCCACACCTTGCTCTAGGCGCATCAGAAGCGGTATGTTGAGCTTGGTCTCTCCCAGAGGCTCTCCAGGAAAAGCTCCCAACGTCGGGATGATGAAGCCAGCAGCGTTGTTTTCGCCTTTGCTGCACTGACGGCGCTTTATCTCGTCGAGGAGCTTTTCATTTCGGGCATCCGCCGCCAGCCGCAACCGTTCCTGGGCGGCTTGATCCTCGCGCGTTTGGCCCTGCAACGGTGGCATCCTAAGCTGCGGTATGACGAACTGGTGGTTCTGTGTGGGATTTGAATTCGTTTCAGGGTCACTACATAATTTTGAATTGGCACCCTCACAGGCACTTGGCAAGCCAAATTTCTTCTGAATCACCTGGTGGAGGGTTTGAGTCGGTTTACTTTCCATTACGCCGTAGTCTCCAGCGAGCAGTGCGAGAAAGTGACAGATTTAGAGTAAATGTTTTGAATTGTATTTCGAGTGCTTGTTTGTTTTTGTTTTCAACTTTCTTTGTTCACCCGTTCCCACGGGACGGTCGAGTAAATCTTCCCCCGATCACGGATAGGAAGCAACTTAATTAACAACAAAAAAATAAAACTGTTTCTGATGACATCGCCTGGAGTTGCCAGACTGCAAGTATATTTTAAAATCGTTCTAGTGTATGCATGCTTTTAAATAAATTTTTATTTTTTATTTATATTTAATGAACTGTTCTTGCTCAGGCTATACTATTATTAACTTTTCTCACATTCTTTTTGGTCAAAAATATTCCTATTGAGTGGACAGCCATAGACAACAGCTGTGTCCAATCAGTGTTAGCTAGCGCCATAATATTCAAAAAACTACCGCCAAGGCGCCAAAATATTGTTTGTGTAAGATTGTTTTTATTTATAAATATTTTTGGGAGTGGAACAATCGTTAAAAAAATTACATTTTGATCGTAGGTTCTAGACGTGATCTAGCCGGCATATCGGGCCCTCCTCCACCATTTTAAGATCCACCTTGGGACCCACCAGGTCGCGAATGTTGTTGATGCCATACTTGATCATGGTGGGACGCTCCAATGACAAGCCCCAAGCGATCACATTAACGTTCTCCGGCAGTCCCATTGGCAGAAGCATTTCCGGGCGGAACACTCCAGAGTTACCCACTTCGATCCACTTTCCCAGTCCCGGATGATAGCAGAATATTTCCATGCTGGGCTCTGTGTAAGGATTGTAGGCCGGCTTAAACTCAAGCTGGGTGATACCCAGCTTGCGGAAAAACTCATAGAGAGTACCGATCAAATCGCCCAAGGTCAGGCCCACATCCGCAATAACTCCCTCAACCTGGTGGAACTCTGCCAGATGCGTGGCGTCGAGTGTTTCGTTGCGGAACACTTTGTCTATGCTGAAGTACTTGGCGGGCTTGAAGCCTCCCTCCTGGTTGGCGAGTTTATACAGCATCCTGGCCGACACCGCAGTAGTGTGGGTGCGTAGTAGATTCTTCTGAGCCTCCTCCACCTTCCAGTCGTAGCCGTATCCCTTCGATCCGTAGCCACCCACCGAGTGGACTTTCTTGACCCGCTCGAGATAGTCCTGCGGGAACTTATGGCTAGTTGCGGGATTGTTCACAAAGAAGGTGTCGTGGGCATCACGAGCCGGATGCTGTTGCGGCTGATACAGTGCGTCGAAGTTCCAGAAAGACGATTCGACATAGTTGTTGGTGGGCATTTCGGAGAAGCCCATCTCAAGGAATATCTGCCGGAACTCGGTGCGTACTTTCAGCAATGGATGCAGATGACCGCGCGATGGTGGGGCACCTAAAGCATCAAAGTTGTAGGACTTAAACTTGAGCTGCTCCCACAATCCGCTAGAAAGCATTTCCACCGTAAGATCCGTCTCCAGTTTGGTCAGAGTGGTCGCGAATTCCGGACCACGGCCGAGTACAAAGCTCTTGGTGATGGTCTCTTGGAGGAGCTTCCGCTTCTTGAAATCGGCCACCTCCTTTGCGGGCAAAGCATCGCCCTTGCCGCTAGCCACCTGCTTGAGTTGCTCCTTAACCGAATCCGTTATCTTGTCTACCTTGCGGCGCACGAGAGGCGGACTGACAGATTTGTCCACAAGAATCCAGCCCTGGGACATGGCCTTGCTAAAGCCCACCTTGGCGTTGGCCCCACCGGCTGCCATTAGAGCCTCATGGGCGATTCCCTCCTCTGGGATGGCAGCGTAAACAAGCGCTTCGTGGCTGCCATGCTCCACCACTGAACGACCCTCATCCGTGAGACCGAGGCTCTTGTGGGTAGCCACTTTAGCAGTAACCAGTTCTCCGTTCGCCTGAATGCTCTTCAAGGCGCCGACGATCTTCTGGTGGTCCTCGTCGAATTGGGAGGCCAGGTCCAGGGTGTCCACCTGGTCGGTGGTCTCCAAGTGCTGGAGAATGCGCTCCGTGAGATCGGGATGCATCGCTGAAGGGTCTACCGGCTATTTGGGCTTATAACTTCCGATATCGGAATCGGAATCTGAATCTCGTGTTGCCACAACGCAGGAAGAGGAAGAGTGCCGGTGGTGTTGGAAAGCTTATAAGCAGTCAGTGTTGACAACGTCGATGGTGACTAATCAAAATTCGAAGTCCAGTTCCACCTTCGAAAACCAAGAGTAATTAGGCAACAAGCTGTTTTGAATATATAGAAAAAGCCAAATAAATATAATAAAAATATATAAGGCAATATATAAATATACAGACGATAAAATTTATATCATTAAACAGGAAGAAACACCATCGAAAACAATGAAAGTTGCCAGAGAAGCCAGTGTTGGCCAGCACCTGTGGCCATTCAATCAGCTGGTCAAGCACAGCCTCTCAAAAAGTTTGCGTGCTGTGGCTCCACAAATATTCGAACAAGGAAAGAAATCCTGGCGAGCAGCGGGCAGCAGCCAGCACCGACATGCTCAAGTCCCTCAAGCCGGATACGTACGCCGGAATGGCCAACGCCAAGTGTGGCGAGATCTACTTTCAAAGCCTGAACAGCTTTCGAATTGACTGCGCATTCTGTGAGATGAAAAGCTTCGTGTTTGGCGACTTCCTGCTTCATGTCCAGAATGTTCACTTTGAGAATGGCCTGCTGAAAACAGAGACGACGGAGGGAGAGCTAAAGCAGGAGCAGAGGGACAGCGCAGCGGAAAGCCAAACATCTCCAGTGCCCATTGTAGCGCAGGTGAATCCTTTTGCCTGGTACGAAATCGGTGGGGTCGAGCAGGATGAGAGCGATGACGAGACAGGAGTGGCGACAGCCGCAGAAGCAGAGGAGCTGCCTGGAAAAGCCATCATGAAGTGGGACAACTCCAACTACGATTCCCTGCGTCAAGTGAGAGCTCTGAAAGTCGACTACAAAGAGGAGTCGGATCTGGAATGCGAAGACCTGGAATTTGCGCAGACGGACAGAGAGACCCGACACTCTACCACTCCTAAATCGCCCAACCCTTGTCCCTATTGCTCGAAGACCTACCAGAGCCGCAAGACTCTGGAACGGCACATCATGCGCCAGCACAAGTATTTGGCATCGTTGGCAGCGGACAGCGAAGATGCTGACTACGAGCCGCCCAAGGAGACCAGCGTGAAGCCAGTCAAGGAGCACAAGTGCGAGCACTGCGGGAAGATCTACCACGGGAAGTCCAGCCTGCGACAGCATTTGAAAAGGGATCACGATGCCGCCGGTGGTGTCGGTGGTGCCGGTGAAGAGGGAACTACTAGCTTCACATGTCAAGAGTGTGATGCCCACTTGCCCCGCCTTCGACTACTGGACGAGCATATGGTCCAGGCCCATGGTGGAGCCGCGTGCGTGGTATGCGGCAGGCGGTACAAGACACGGCACGAACTGAAGCGTCACCAAACAAAGCACGCCACCGAAAGGAATGTACCTTGCCCGCACGCAGGCTGTGGGAAGAGATTCTTTACCGTCCGCCATATGCGAAATCACTGCAAGGTGCACACGGAGCAGAAGAACTTTGTGTGCGAAAGTTGCGGCTACAGCTGTCGCAACAAGGAGACGCTGCGTGTCCACATCCGGAGCCACACAGGGGAGAGGCCGTTCGGTTGTCAGGTGTGCGACAAGCGTTTCCCGTCACATTCCGGCCTCCGGGAGCACATGGCCATGCACTCGACGGAGCGACCTCACGTCTGCGGGGTTTGTGGCGCCACCTTCTCACGCCAGAAGGGCCTGTACCACCACAAGTTCTTGCATGCGGACACTAAACAATTCGTTTGCAAGCTTTGCGGGAATGCCTATGCCCAGGCGGCAGGACTGGCAGGACACATGCGGAAGCACCGGAACGACGAGCTCAACGGGTAGACTCGCCGTCTACCGTAGGTTAGAAAAAAACATTTGTATCTTCCAATTCCGAATAATTTTAAGAACTCAGGCATAGGCTATAGGACAAACCTATCACCTCTTTTTAAAGTTTCTTCACTGTAAACCAGTCTGTTGATTCAACAGGTTTGTTTTAGAATCTATTCTAACTATCTATCTTACTTTTAATTATAAGCACCACTTTGTTAGACAGTATAACAATTTAACAAACTGAAAGTATTCATTGGATTAGGATATTTTGTACA
Source organism: Drosophila vallismaia (assembly GCA_035047325.1). NCBI lineage: Eukaryota > Metazoa > Arthropoda > Insecta > Diptera > Drosophilidae > Drosophila > Drosophila vallismaia. The sequence continues at coordinate 2,345,683 of JAWNPU010000025.1, read as the reverse complement.
GATATAATTTGTAAAAACCTAATGGTAGTGAAATCCGAAACATTGATAATCGAATCCGAAATCCTCGTCGGAAGGATTTCAAAAGTTAACATTTTTTTGTATTGATAAATATAAATGAATCTGAACTACCGGCGCTCTTTCGAGAGGGCCGTGTTTAAAATTAAATTTTAGCCGATTTCTTGACAACAATTAATTGGTCGAGTGGCGGCATCCCAAATGCCAAATGGTAAAACGTGCGTCTAACAATAGTGCAACCGATTAGATTTGGCACACGCAGTTGCCAACCATGGCAGCGGATGAACCGAAGCGAGACACCAGCAAAAGGCATCAGTGGAGGAAGAGGATGCCCAAGGACAGCCCGAGGTTTATGTGTGAATACTGTGGCTACCGGACTAGCATCAACTGGAACCTGAAGATCCACCGAAGGCGGCACACCGGCGAAAAGCCGTTTAGTTGCGATAAGTGTGAAGCCAGCTTTGCGGCGCAATACCAGCTGAAAACGCACTTGGAGCGGCATCAGGACATCGGCGAGCGGCGGCAGCGACACATCTGCACCGACTGTAATCTGGGATTCTCCAGCTCCAGAGCTTTGTACCACCATCGTCCGCTGCACGAGGAAAGGAAGCGCTACAAGTGCTCGCAGTGTGACAAGACTTTTGCCCAGGCGGCGGGATACACCCAGCACAAGAGGTGGCATCGGCAACGGGCCATCGCTTTGAAGACGACCGTGCAGTAACTCTCTCCTGCCATTCTTGAAATAAAAGTTCCACAAAATCTAATCGCGCCTTTTAATTTGAATTCCTACCGACAACCGATAACCGATAAGCGGTAACCGATAAAGGCGGAAGTGTGGCCACACGACACACGACACGACAGCTTAAGTGAAAAAGCTCTGGACATCCAATTGGCGCCGCATGGCCACTCTGCTGTGGTGTGGTTTTTGAGAGAACAAATCGCAAAAAGACGCAATTTATTTAACGCACAGTCAGCAGGAAGCAGAAATAGGGAGAAAAACTTAGAACGGGCAACTGGCGGCGTCGGGAAGTGAGAAAAACAGCTGTGGCGGTGGAAAGGGAACTAGAAAAGTATCCGCGGAAAGTGGAAAGTGTGAAAGGTCAGACGGCAAGGAGCGTAGAGTAAAAATTCTAAGTTGCTGTGTGTGTGCTTCTGCTTCTGCTTCTGCTCCTGTTCCGAGTGTGCGTGCGTGTGCGGATCTAGCTGTCACTTTCTGGCGCGCACTAAAGATATACACAAATCGCGAACGGCGGTTGGACACCACCCCCCACCCACAATCTCCATCACACGGCTGTGTGTGCCACCCCCCTGGATGTGTGCGCCCGGTCCCGGTTCCGGTGCCGTTTGCTTACCGTTCTTACTGTTTTTCGACCAGAGCCCTGCAAGAGTGAGACCTGCATCAAGGAGGGAGTGAGTGGAACCTGCGAGTGGAATCGCGAGAGAGTCAGCAGGAGCTGAGCAGGAGCCGGTGCCATTATACATTATACATTATACTTTATACAGGTAATATGGATACTTGGATACATTCAAAAGCTCTACAGTACTGCGTGCGTGTGTGTGTTTGTATCTGTGGGGCATGCAATTTCTTTTCATGTTTCTTGCACATTTCGTTATTGTGGTTTCTTCTCATCCCCCATGCATCTGTCCTGTCCTGTCCTGTCCAGCCTTCCGCCGGTGACTCTTCATCCCCCACAAGATTCAACCTTCAATGGGGTTTAAAATTCTTCCAAACAGCCCACAGTTCTTCATCTTAGCGGCTGCTGTAAAAAACAGAGACAACAACAATAGAAAAAGCGTCTGCAGACGCAGACATTTGACCTTGTTGGACAACAATAGAAACAACAACACTGCATGCAGACGACACTCGCCCACGCAGACGATTACATTGCGAGATTTGAAATCGGAATCTTGGCCAGAACTGTTAGATTACCAACCAATTCCGATTTCTAATCACAACGTCTGTATGTATAATATTTTTGTGGATTTTTGTGGACAGAATATTTAACGTAAAATTGAACAAGAAATAGATTTCATAAATCAGGTTTTTGTTTCTAAATAAGTATGCCTAGAGATTTGCAGCCACTGATTTCGATTTCCATTTCGATTCCGGACTAGATTCCGAAAACAACTCAAACACACACACGCGCTCGCAATTATCACAAACATTACCGTCACCAGGGTCGGGCTTTTATCAGATCCAGCCGGCTAGAGAAGCAGAGCCAGTAGCCATCAGACATCATCACACACATGCATGCCAATTATCAGGTTTTAATTGCCGCAGCACGCACTAAAAAAAACACTAAACTAACCGAATATCAAATATTTTAGAGACACTGACTGACTACACACAAACCCAGGAGAATCCAAAAGAGACATCGACAACATCGGAGAGATCCAGAGTAAGACCACAGGAGCAGCTGGTGCCGCGGAGCTGGACTGAGAGAGAGATCCTGAAATGTTGCCATTCACACCGCAGGTGGTCAAGCGATTATTAGCACTGAAAAAAGGCAGCGAGGACAACAGCGTCGAAGGCAAGTGGTCGGAGAAGGCGGTCAAGAACCTGGTGAAGAAGATCAAGAAGAACTCGCAGTTGGAGGAGCTAGAGCGGGCAATCTCCACGCAGAACTGCCAGACGCGGTGCGTGACGGTGCCGCGCAGTAAACCCGCACCCGCCGGTGAGCATCTGCGGAAGGGTTTGCCGCACGTCATCTACTGTCGTCTATGGCGCTGGCCGGACCTCCAGTCTCAGAATGAACTGAAGCCCTTGGATCACTGCGAATACGCCTTCCATCTGCGCAAGGACGAGATCTGCATCAATCCGTATCACTACAAGAAGATCGAGCTGTCGATTCTGGTGCCAAAATCGTTGCCAACGCCGCCCGATTCCATTGTGGACTATCCCCTGGATAACCATACACACCAGATACCCAACAACACCGACTATAATGCTGCGATAATCCGCAGCGCCTCGCTGAGTCCGCCGCAGTATATGGAATTGGGTGGCTCCGGCTCTGTCTCTGGTGCCGGTGCCGGTGCAGCCACCTCCAGCTCAACCTCTGGTCCTGGTCCATCCTCCTCCCCATCATCCTATCAGCAACACCATCAGCAACAGCTGTCCTTCGGCCAGAACATGGACTCGCAGTCGAGCGTGCTGAGCGTGGGCAGTAGCATTCCCAACACGGGCACTCCGCCGCCCGGCTACATGAGCGAGGATGGCGATCCGATCGATCCCAATGACAACATGAACATGTCCCGGCTGACGCCCCCCGCCGATGCCGCGCCCGTGATGTACCATGAGCCGGCCTTCTGGTGCTCCATCAGCTACTACGAGCTGAACACGCGCGTTGGCGAGACCTTCCACGCCTCCCAGCCCTCGATCACGGTCGACGGCTTCACCGATCCCTCCAACTCGGAGCGCTTCTGTCTCGGCCTCCTCTCCAATGTCAATCGCAACGAGGTGGTCGAGCAGACCCGCCGCCACATTGGCAAGGGTGTGCGGCTCTACTATATCGGCGGCGAAGTCTTCGCCGAGTGCCTCAGCGATTCGTCCATCTTCGTGCAGAGCCCCAACTGCAACCAGCGCTACGGCTGGCATCCGGCCACCGTCTGCAAGATCCCGCCCGGTTGCAACCTCAAGATCTTCAACAACCAGGAATTTGCCGCCCTGCTCTCCCAGTCAGTGTCGCAGGGATTCGAGGCCGTCTATCAGCTCACGCGCATGTGCACCATCCGCATGTCCTTCGTCAAGGGCTGGGGAGCCGAGTATCGTCGCCAGACGGTCACCTCGACGCCCTGCTGGATCGAGCTGCACTTGAATGGGCCGCTCCAATGGCTGGACCGCGTCCTCACCCAGATGGGATCGCCGCGCCTGCCGTGCAGTTCCATGTCGTAAATTGCAGCATAAAACTCTGTAAAATGCTCCCTATGAGTATGCTCCCTCTACGGAGCTGATGGGAGAGTATAGTCCTCTTAGTATCTGAAGCATTAGCTTTAGCATTAGTTTTCAAGATTTTGATTTCATTTGAAAAATTGTACAACATTATTGTGCGTACCTTCAAAGGTATTCCAAGGTAGAGTCTTAAAAATTATTGTGTTATTTTCTAAATAGATCATCAGGAAGTCGACTTTCTTTTTAAAAACTTTGTTCATTTTAGGAAGCTATGATTCAGATTCCTTTGAAGGCTTGAAGATCCGATTTGGGGGCATTGTGCGTGTCAAACAAGTAACATATAAGGAACCAGAAAGTGGTTTCCAATATACAAAAACATAAAGAAAAACAAAAACCAAGATCAATGAGAGCACATATGAAATAAGTTCAGGCAAATTATATATACGAGTGGTGAATGCAGAAACCGATGCAAGAAACAGACAAAACAGATATATATCTATCTATATACAAAGAGCACACATATATCTTTACAAGCGTATATGGATGGAGGGGCGTTACAAGTTTAGGAATATGAATATATATATATATTATGGAATGTGGAACGTACGTGGAAAGTTACATTTTTCGATAAGCTATAAGATGGAGCAGCTCCGAAACTCTGAATTTTTTTGAAACATTTTACACACAAACAAAAACGTCTAAAAAAGAAGAAAAAATAATAACCATAACCCCCTGATTCTGTGTGAGTTGATAACGAGAGAGATTCAAAATTCTTTGTGAAAGAAGCAAAACATACAACGGTGATTTGGAACTAAAACTAAAATAAAAAGGATTACGATAAAGGATAAGCTGAACAGGAACTGGGATTTATTAAGCTTGAAGCTTACTCACTCACAGATACCATGCATTGCAAATGTACATAAGACCAAAAACAAAACATATTCACACAGGACCTCCACTCTTGATGATCGAGCATGAGATATAGATATGATGATGGTTGTTAAACGTTTCGATTTTCGCTTAGTATGTGTGTGTTAAAATTCGTCAAGCCCCGATTAATCCGATTAAGCAGCTCTTGTTAGTCGTAATATCCGCTAAAAGGCGATCGTATATATATATATATATTGTATATGTAAAGCACTTGCCCAACAAAATCAAAACTCAGGCCTAGTCCAGCTTCAGGAACTGCATTTAATCCATAAGTAAAATAAATCAGAAACAGAACAAGAAACAGAAACTAATATTTAACGATTTACCGATTAGATGTGTTTTTTAACAAAAAAAACAATAGCTCAAGTGTCAATTACAGCAATACGAGTACATGATGTATTAGAACCAATTGCAATATGATATAGGGCCGGATTTTGATCGGCAAGTGCGCGTTTTTCTTGGGTCTAGATCTTAAGTCTATATATGTAACGAAATTCGCTAGCTTATCTTGACATTTATACCAATTTATTGTGCATCAGCGAGAGCCCAAACAGATTGTGTGTTTTTGGTTTTAATTTCAATCTCCGCTGACTAAACTACTGATTAACTGATTATCATAATTTTTTGTCATTCGCTGTTACAACCAAAAATAACTATAGTTTAAGTTATGTCTTTATCGATTCTATCTATACGTACTTTGTATGCGTATCTAATATTTTTTTGTTGCTTTAAATATTGCCTCACTCTGGGTGGATTGGCGCTGATCCCGATTAACCCGAGTGGGGATACCGATTCGATCTAGTAGTAAAGCTAAATTTTTTTTTTATTAATGCTAATCATGTAATTTAATCCCTAAGTTATGCCTAAACGAAACAAAAACAAAAGAACAGCAACGTCAACAGCAACAGTCCTCGGATATGAACTAGAGAACCAACCCATACCCGTACCGAACCGTACATCTATGAAGTATAAATACAAATACAAATATATACATATATCTAATATGCAAGCATGCAGATAAAGACAAACACAAATCGTATATTTAAATAAACACTTATATTATTAAACAGAAACCGCTTTAAATGGTAGGAGAGTTCGTCCGTCATGGTCTCAAGATTCATGCACCTTGAGGTGCTGCTTGTAGTTGGACTTTCGCAAGAAACGCGCCGCACACAAAGGACACCCAAAGGGTCGCAGCTGCGAGTGGGCAATCTGGTGGTGCTTCAGCTCCGAGGCACTGAAGAACCGTTTGCCGCATTTCGGATGCGGGCAGGCGTAGTCCCGCTGGTTGTAGTGCCTCTTCAAGTGGGTGCTCAGGTAGCACTGGTCGGTGAGCACCCGACCGCACACCGGGCAGGTGAAGCTGAGGGAGGAGGTCTGATCCTGCTCGTGATCCTGTTCCTCGGGGTGCCTGAGCTTCGTGTGGATGCGGCGGGCATGGACCGAGTGGAAGGTGAGATCACAGTTGGCTGCCAGGCAGGAGTACGGCTTCTCGCCGGTGTGCAGGCGCCGGTGGACGGACAGGTAGTTGGCGTAGCGGAACCCCTTCCCACAGATGTCGCACTTGTGTGGCCGATCCTCGGTATGGGTGACCGCATGGATGCGGAGCTTATTTAGCTGCCGGAAGCCTTTTCCGCAATCTGGGCAACGGTGCGGCTTTTCGTCCGTGTGGGTCATCTTGTGGATGCGCAGGTTGTAGGCCTCCGAAAACCGCCGGTTACATACGTTACAGGTGTGATCCCTCACTGATCCCCGAGAGCGTTTCTTTGCTGGCTTCGATTCTGATAGCTGCTTCTTTTCTTGGACTGGCGATGGCTTGACTAGACTAAAGCCAACCTCCAGGAGATCAAACTCCGGACTGGAGCTAAAAAGATTCCCTGGCAAATCATCCAGCTGGGCGAATAGCTTGAAGTCCTCTAGGCAAACTCCATAGTTATCGTTGTTGTTGTGATCCAACTCCTCCATGCTGGTGGCTCCTCCTTCGTCCGTTTGGCTGGCAACGACTTCGCCAACTGTTGCCCAATACTTCCGCCGCCGGTGGCACCACAGAACACACAGAGAAAAACCCCAAAGTCCACGATAAGATTACGGCTTGTTTAATTATGTAGTATATTATTACAGGCTGTAGTAGTTGGCCATGGAAGCAAAATTGGACTCGGAATCGGGCTCGGGGATCCGGCGAATCAGCCAAGTGACGTTCTTTCTATTTTATCGTCCGCTGTCTAATAAAATTTGCCGATAAATGAGTGATTAGTCCCCTGCTGATTTGCTTTGCACTTTAAACGTGGGCGTGGCGCACTTCGAATGACTTTGGAGGCGGATCCCAGGGCACCGGCTCCTTCTGCTGGGGGTCAATTATACTCTAAAACGGTCAAAGTTCATCTGATCCGGCTGCCGAGGTGATCCCTCGTTCCAACCATCAACAACCATTTGTTGATTTCTTGTGGAATAAGCGGAGGGGCTGAAGGGTTTCACTTCATTAATCAAATAATTATACCTCTATTACAAACTTTACAGAAAGATTTTTTATTAGATATTGAATCGTTATTCCAAACTGGAGCGATTCCCCTCGCCACAGCCCCTGAAAAGCTTAGAAATAAGAGGTAAAGGTAATCCCAAAGCTTTCCACAGTTCCGAGAGAGAGAGAGGAACGGCCCACCTAGAGTAAGACTTCCATTTGGAAACAAGCAAAAGACATTCACTGATGATGTCAAAGAGCCAGACCAGGGCACAATTTCAATTTTTCATTTGTGTGCAGAACTATTAAACAGCAATTGGGTATTCGGGTATTTCAGGTGGGTTCGGGATCCGGATTAGAGATCGGACTATAGATGACTTAGACGGTAAACTTCTGGAGAAGGTGGCGCAGCTCCTCGTTCTGGCGACGGAGAAAGACCACCTCCGCATCGTATTGGACCCGCATCTTCAGCACCTCGACGTAGTGGTTCAGACCGTGCTCCAGAGTCTTCCAGAGCTTGCACTTTGAGGACGGAAAGCAGGCGGAAAACTGCCGCCAGAAGTCTCGGATCTGGTTGTCTGAAATCTGAATAAGATTCACGGCGTTCGTGTTGGTGCCCGGCTCATGTTCGTACATCTGCTTGTGCATCTTGGACGTGAAAAGGTTCATGGCATGAAGACACAGGGCTGGCTCCATTACCAGGTAGTGGTTCTGACACTTTTTTGCCGCCTCCTCGCCCTTGCTCAAGAAAACGTCGTTGCGCTCCTGATCTTGGCCCTGTTGCATATCATCCTGAACACCTTCCGTTTGCAGTCGGTTGGGTTTCTGATCCTTCATGAACACCTCGGCACACTTTCGTGGACTCAAGCCCTGGGGCTGGCAGTTGGGACAATAGGTGTAAGGCATGAAAACCTTGGTCAGCTCCTTCACATCCCGTAAATGACGGATCCGTAGTGCCGCAAAAATGTTATCGATCCGGACGAGGCACTTGTCCTCCTCGGAGTAGGGTTCTAGAATCTTCAGAAGGCGCTCTTCGATTAGAAAACCTCCACGATCGGACAGCTTACGGATGAGGTTGCGCATCAGGCGCAGTGACTCCGGTGGCAGTTCTTTGATATCCGGACGGTGCTTTACACCCGACTTGCTCACCACCCGGTTCTTGGGAACCCGACCTATTCGCATGTCGAACTTCTCCAATATGTTATTTCGCTTCTTCTTCGACTTGTTGATGTTGGGTATCGGAGGAACTGGACTGGTCCAGGGCATCGCCAGCTGCTGCTCGTGGATTATGCGATCGATGTGGTAGACACGGTCCACCAGAACATTTAATTCCTTGTAGTTGATCTCCCAGATGCGATCGAACTTCTCCCGATTGTTCAGACGGGCCTGATGGGCCTTGGACTCCATGTCATTAATGTTGGCATGGAGCTTGTAGATGTCCGAGGACAGGCGAGCAATGTTTCGCTTTCCGGTCAGGTACAGGTTCTTAAGGCCTCGCCTAGTCCGTCCTATGGCCTCATGCAACCTCGCCACCCTTCGCTTTTGCTGATTGTTGATAATCACGTTCTCTTCGTTGCGCTTCTGCAGCACCTGGTAGTTATAGTCCAGCTTCTCGGAGTTCATCAGGACATTATCGCGGGTGCGACGCAGCTCGAGCTCCAGCCGCTCGCACTCCTTCTCAAGCCGAATGCGCGTGCTCTTGGTCAGCTCCTCCTGGGACTCATTAATCTGCTGGGTCTGGCGGGCATAGAACTGTTCCCTTGCTCTCACCAAGCTGGCCTTCTCGTCGAAGTTGGCGTTCATCGCATCGAAAAAGGTGCGCCACTTCTCCACGGCGCTTACGGCAAAGATCTGGCGCTCCTCCTCGATGGTGTGCCGCAGCATCTGGAGGTGCTGCTTGTAAGCCTCCTTCAGCGTCTCCACCTGATGGTCCACGCGCTCTACCAAACAGCACAGGTCCTGTGCCTGCCGTCCACGGTCGAACTCGTATTTGGTGTTCATGCGATCGACCTCTGCCTGGCAAGCAGCTATCATCTCGTCCTTGCGGGACATTATGTCGGCGATGCGCTTCTTCTGCTCCTCGATCTGGTCCCACAGCATCATAGGCTCGTTGATCTCCTCCAGCTCCGTCCACCGGGCCTGGAATTACAATTAAATTAAGGTAATTCTTGCATTTCTCAATCCCAATCTTACCTTGATATCAGAGAAACGGGCCATGGTCTCCATGCTCTCCCGCTGAAGCTTCACCTGGACCTGGTTCTTCTGCGTGGCCTCGAAGAGACGGCGATTCAGTTCCCGCCGCTCGTTAGCAACCCGGACATTGGTGACCAGCTCATTGCCGAAGCGAACCAGCTCGTCCAGGCGCTCGCCGGACAACTCCAGTTGCTGGTCAATGGGGGACTTTTGGGCCTGGCAGCGCTCTACCACACCCTTGGGCGCCTCTCGAAACTGCTGGCGCACCCGATTAAGGATCGCCAGCCGGCGCTCGTCCAGCTTCTTGACGGACTTGTCACAGTGCTCATTGTATATAAGGCCGTCGATGCGCTCATTGAAGGATTCCCAACTGGCCATCGGGCCGACCTCCTGTTCGACTTCCTCCTCCTCCTCGCCGCTCAACTCACTAAGCAGGTCCGCATCCTGGTTCTCCTCCAGTTCGTCCTCGTTGTCGTCCATGGCGGTGAAAAATATATGTTGTACAAAATGAAATCCTTATTTTTAATTTCCGGTTGCTCTAGACTGGGGTCTGTGACTGCGTTTGACTCGAAAGGTTTGATCGAAGGATCCTGGATTGCCATGGTTTCGTTTGCCGTTTGCCGTTCGACATTTATTTCCTGGGGGGTGGCGCTGGGTGGGTTTTGTTTGTTGGTAAACACTCCAGCCTCTGCGACCTATCGATGGGCATTTATCGAGCTGCTCTCTCTCTCTCACTCTCTTTCCAAACATAGCCGCCCACTGCTCGCCGATGTGACGTCACCCGGCCTTGTAAACTGCAGAATGAATGGAAATTTTCCACTCTAAGCGTAAACCGCGACCTTGGCACCTGTGAGCTGCTGCTGTTGCTTAAAGTAAAGTGCAAGGATCCGATTAACCTGCACTTGAGACCCTGCACCACTAGAGGTTGCATTCAACATATTGATGTTCAATAAAATACACCCCTGCGCGGGCAATTCAAAAAATAATCCATATAATTGATGTATTAAGAATAATTTGTTTATAGAGTATGCGATCAATTGAATCTATTTACAATTTTTAATAACGGGGGGGATTGAGGGAGGAATGGAGGAACCACACTTAGTTATCCTCAGTCTTAAGGGTTATTTCATAAATCAACTCGTCGTTGAAATGGTGACTCTGGTTGGGGGTTTGCTGCAGCTGGAGTTGCTGCTGCTGAACAGCTTGGATGTACTGCTCCTCCGTAAGCAGCTCTCCCTCCACCTCCTTGTCGACGTCCTCGTTACCGACCACGTTTTCGACCAACAGCCGCTGGTCGTCGTAGTCTGATATTTGCACATAGTGCGGTTCACCCTCAACAGTGGAAAGGTAGTGGTGAACCTCTTGCTGCTGGTGGCCGTCCTCCACCAGCAAGCCCGCGTCCTCGACCAGCTCCTCGTCTTCCAACAGCCCCAGGGCGGCATCTTCCTCTTTCACGTCTCCGGCAAGGGACCCGGATCTCTGCAACACACCCGGAGCATCGATATCGGGATCTTCATCGCCTACCATGCGGCGCGTATTGCTGCGACACTGTATTGATCGCTTGTGCGCGTCGAAGTAGTTTATGTCGGTGAACTCCTCGTGACACAGGTGGCACACATAGGAGGCCTGACTGAGGTGCATCTCCTTCCGGTGGCGGGCCATCTTGTGAGCGTCGCGACACTGCATGCCACAAAAGGGGCACTTGAGCATACGCCTCATGCCCATGTGCACGTTACGGATGTGCTCCTGCAGCGAGAAGTTCTTGTAGTAGGCCTTCTGGCAATACTGGCACTGGTAGCGGCGCTTCTTCTCGTGCGTCGTCTCCCGGTGGCGCTTTAACTGCGTGTTCTGGGCGAATGTCTTTCCGCACATCTCGCAGATGTGCTCCTTCTCGAGATGCCGGCGCTGGTTGTGGACCCGCAGGTCCTGTTTCGTGGAAAAGTAGAGCTTACACACCTCGCACACGTACGGGCGGATGCCCATGTGGCGGCGCGCATGTCCGGCAAGGTATTTGCAGTCCCGATACGTTTCCGAACAGTAGATGCAGGCATAGCGGTTGGTGCCCGTCACCAGGTGTGTCTTCTGATGCTTGGACAGCTTGGATTTATGCATCACGTCCGGACAGATGCCACACTCCACCGGCAACTTCTCGTCCAGCATGCTGCTGATCATCGAGAACTCTACGATGGGCGTATTCTCGTCGTCAAAATCCACAATGGTGGCTATCAGGTCGTCGAAAAGCAGGTAGCGACGCGGGCCCTTGAACTCGTCCAGCATCTTATCGCTGGGCTTTACTTCGCGCTTCAACTCCTCCTCCTCGTCGTGACTGTTGAAGCTGCGAAGACTGATTTGCATTGCAGTTGGAGGTTTCGGCGCCGGAGGTTTCGCTGGCGGTGGCGGAGATAGCGAAGGAGAAGGCCACTCTTCTTCCTCCTCCTCATCTTCGGGCAATTGGGCGCTGTACTCGAGCCCATAGTCCTCCTGATCCACCTCTACCAACTCATCCATTTCAGACATCTCGTTTACCACGAAATGCTCGTCCAGCTCGTCGGGCTGGTATTGCGACTGCGGGTCCCCTGGAATTTGTATCCGTGGGGATCCGGCAACGAGCAGCTCTTGGCAGTTTTCAATCTGCTGTTGGAATTCCATGTCGTCGACGAGTAGCTCGCCCTCGGCGCCGTCCTCGCTGATTATCAGGAACTCCTCGTCGTACTCGTTGCCCAGACCTTCCAGCACCACGTAGGTGGTGGCATCGTCGCCATCCACCACCCCCACACCGCCCACTCCAACCACCCGGGATCCAGTCACGGTGCCACCGCCACCGTCGTCCTCGTCGGAATAGTCGCCCCTGGAGGGCAGAACGAACTCGATGGTGTCCGACATATCCAGGTTCATCGTGGGCCGGCCTTTGCGTTCCTATTTGTATATATGTATGAAAAAAAGAAATATATTTATGTTGTGAACGTGTTTTAGAGCACTGTTTTTAGAGGTTTACAGTACTGTGAACCGTGGAAGGTATTGGTAAACGTTTTATGTAAAATATCGATAACATTTTTGGTAATGGTAATGACTAATACAAATCTAAAAATCTATTGGGCTTTAAATTAATTTAATTTGTATTGGAAGAAGTAGTGGAAAATGTTGATTGGAAAAATCACTGGCCTACTTGATGAGGCATATGATGAACACATTTATTAGCGAAAAGTATGCGCCGACCCTAAATTTTCGATAACGATTGTTGGAAAGAGCGCCAAACCAAAAATCACTGCGCATGCGTAACGGTGCTAGCTCAAACTAACTTGGCCAACTTCTGGAATTGGCCCGGTCGGTGGCACACCGGCATTGGCATTGCATTGCATCTGCAAACTCGGTGGCGCGCGCTCGTCTTCAGCTCAAGTGCTATTAACTGAAAATATATTGTTTCTTATTTTTTTTTTTTACAAATTATTCGATTCCCGTTTCGGAACCTGAGAGCGTGTGAAGTGCGCGCAAGAAGTGGCTGTTAATTAACCAATTTAAAAAATTGCGGTTCTTTCACCGCAAGATTGTAAAAGATATACTTGATTTTATTTTTGTTCTGTGTGAAAATATAATAGTAGTTGCAAGTCCCAAACTACAAAAGTTTTACAAAGAAGTACAAAGGATTCTTAAGGATTAAGGATTAAAACAAGAAGTGAAAGGATACATCTTGGCAGCGGTTAAATCCGCAAAGGTCGGGTAAGCTTTCAACGGTGACTTTGAAAGGCGCCCATATTTGCTTTTTATTGGCATTCATTGGGTTTTATTGTTAATTGGGCTGATTACAAGAGATGGAAATCACAAATAAAAATAGCAAACAAAAAGCAGTCGAAGCAACAACATCAAATAGGATTACGCAAAGTTGGAAGCGCTTTATGCTGATGTTGATTTAAGCTTTGATGTCGGGCCTGATCATATTTATTTATTTATTTGGCGGTTGGCTTATTTGTTCGCCGTACTGCCGTGCCGTGCTGCAACATCTGCCTCAATCAACAAATATGGGACAAACTTGACCCGCTTTCAGCACGGAATTGGCATCTGGGCATCGAAATTCGGAAGCAAAGGGAAGGGCCCTCTTCAAAAATAATGGCCTCTCGTTTATTTGGCAATTATAAATTATACAATGGCTTGACATCCCCCTTTCTATTTGCATTCAATGGCTGATTAGTGATTACATTTCGTCTAGTTAGTTTTCCGGATCTTTTGTTGGTTTCTTTCCTCGTTGTATTCCAGAGAAAATTTTTACAACTGGCCATAAAAAGTAAAGAAAGTAATTTCGGTTTAGAAACTAACCCAAAATCAATTTATTTCCATTTTGCAGACACTGCAGATTCTTGGTCAACTCGGAGTAGGCCAATTAAGACTCGGCCAAGCAGCAGACGCAGCAGGTGTTGCAGAAACAGCAGCAACATCATCAACAAGTGGCATCGTTTTGCGGTTTTTCATCGGCGGGCGGGTCTGGGCCGACGCGTCGACGGGTCGGTCAAACGGGAAATCGGAAACATGTTCTTCTTCTTTGGCCACCGATCAGAGTCCCCCAATCTGAGTCCCGGCCTCCACTGGCTGCAACTGGTGGTCGTTATCGGATTGCTGCATCTGCCGCAGTTTGTGTGTCATGCTGGTTGGGCAACCAGAACGCCAGTCAACGCCATCGACAACACCTCCTCCTCCACTGTCACTGCCCCCTCCAATTCCATGCAAATTCAAGCTCTCCAAGTCAATTGCAGTCGGGATCTCCTCGAGATGCAGCTGGAGTTGAGTCGTCCGTTCCGGGGTCTGCTCTATGCCAAGGACTTTCCGCTTGAGTGCCGAACTCGAGGCCTGGACTCCACGCATCTGAATCTCCGCATCCCCACCTCTGGCTGTGGGGTTCGAGCCGAGCCACTGGACGATGGAAGCTTGGAGTACTCTGTCCGGGTGATGCTCCAAATGGAGCAGAAACTGCGCCAGAGCACCGATATTCTCAGTTCCGTGAGGTGCCAATTGCCGGCCACCGAAATGGGCATGCCTCTTCCTACCTTGCGCTTGGAAAATGGTCGCGAAAGGTGGGTCTTTCCAAAGAGATATTTAAGATTTTCCATAAATGAAACTGTTCCCAATAGAAATGCTAGAATGCGCGCCTTGGCCGCAGCCGCAGGTGGTGCCCCAGCACCTGCCCCACCCAGTTCCACTCATCATCACATGGAGACGCCGCGCGTAAGGATCTGGCTGGAACTGGGAGGTCCCAATGGTACTGGCTCCGTGGAGGTTGGCGTGGCCACCACCCTGACAGTGCGGGCCATCGTTCCGGGCACCATCGGAGTACGAGTGGTGGACTGTGCCGCCCTAGACGGACTGGGGGAGTCCTCGCAGCAGCTCCTCGACGCCCGAGGGTGTCCCATCGACGAGCAGGTGAGTCTATACGTTTGCGTAACCCAACTGCCTCCAGGGCGACATTCTGCGATGGACCGTTAGACTGGAGAAGCAGCCACAGTCGAATAAAAAATAGAAACAAAATGTATAAAAAACAATCTAGACATGCAGGTGATGAGACAAACGGAAAGTCATTAATTAACCTGCTGAGCGGCCTGAACGGTCTGTGATGGCTGAGGTGCTGTGGGGCGATCAGCGATTGATCGTATTTGACTTTCATTTTTATAGACAAGAAATCTAATAGGTATTAGGGGTATTCCTAGAGATAGGCTAATTTCAATTTTAGTTTATATATTTAGTTGGAATGGCTAGAAATTCAGAGAACTGGTTTTGGAAATTGCATTTTCCAAAATGACCGAAAGACAAAGGGTCGAAATGACCAGAAGACAGCTTCTGCCAGCCATAAAAACTTATTTAGATAGTTTTCAACTTGGCTCGACGTTGTCACAACTCAATTTGGCTAAAACAACACAGCTTTATGTACATATCTCTGCGGAAAATCATTTGACTTCGAGGCATTAAAAAATCGAATTTATGTAAGCTAAGAAGGGAAACGTATTTCCAATCAAGCGAAAGTGAATTCCTTAATCTATAACTCAAGCCATTTATTTAATATGTATATTATTTCGATTGAATCAGAATCTTGGCGATGTTGGTAATGGGGGAAAACGCCTCATTAATTGTAACAGTTATTACAGCACCGACTTTTTCACGGCAACTAAGCCAAAACTGTTAGCCGTAATTATGCGATCATCGTTAGAACAGTTTCGTTGCTTAGCCAACCCAACCAGCCCAACCAAAAGTCATTAAAAACACGAAGAAAAACAAAACTGAAACACTCTGAAACTCTAAAACGCCTGCGAACTGTTCTCTGGAGTTGTTTAGTTCTCCGGCACTTTGGTTCTTCAGCTCTTCGGTTCTTCTTGAGTAAATTAGGAGGTCACAACAATTAGCCAACAGTGAAATACATAGAAATATTTATCGTTTAGCATTTTGACGTGCCCCTGTTGTGGTTGCCTCATCATCGCCGTCTCCTACTCCGTTCGGGGCACCACAATCTTCCACAAGCTCTTCCACAACGACGACCAAGTACAGTGGTTTCAATACAGTGGCTTTCATTAAAAACTATAAAGCTTGGTTTCAGAAATCTTGAAATATATTTGAACTACTATATATCATTAATTGTAAAAAGGCTTAGAGAAGTACACCCCTTTTATGGTAGATGGAATCCATAGAACGTTTTCAAAAGGATAAAAGAAGGATATTCTCTGAAAACCCTCAACTTTTTGAGAAGATTAAAGAGGGATCTTGGGAATACAACTTGGTTTTAAGCTATAGAATCTCTACCCAAAGATTGTGGCTCAAACCACTGTGCCACAGTGGGCAATGCCATTGCCAGGCATTTGCATTTTGGTCGCCGGCCGTCGCAGCGTCTTGCACATGTCATTCATTTTCATTCACGGCCCCAAAATGGGTCAAACAAATCTTTCGCTGACGCTTTGGGCTTTTAGCGTTGGCTCTAACTTTGGCTCTGACTCTGGCTAGTTTAGCTATATAGCTGCTCTATAGATATATATATATATATTTGTATCTTTTTGTTACTGCGGTGGTCAGGGCAGAGCCAGAAAAATCACACGGCTTAATTTCTGTTTTATTTGAACGGAACGAAGAAGCCACCAAAAAGGCATTTGCATTTGATGTTTGTTTTATTGTCTTTGGCCCCTGGGCCCTGGGCCGTGGGCCGGGGGCCTTCCGTTTTAGCACATTTCATTTTCTTTGGCATTCGTATTCGCATTTGGTTACTTGTTTGTTTATTGTTTGCTGTTTTGGCCCCCTTTTTTTCTAACAATTTCTTATCTGTATTTTTCTACCTGTTTCTGGCTCTGAAGGCAGATGCGATTGCAAATTTATGCGCGCACCCATCACGGGTTGATTTGTTTGGTTTAGAAACACTTCTGGGTCAGAGCGTGGAGGAAAAGTGATTTAGAAGCGCCGCCCCGTCTTCTGTCTTCTGTCTACTGTCTTTTGTCTTGTAGACACAGTCTTGGGTCTTCTGTCTACTGTCTTCTGCCCCCTTGTCTCCCCAGATGCGGCGACCCACTTTCTGGAGTAGAATCTCTAGAATGTGTCTGTGACCCACTGCGGAGCGGCAAGATGCGAATGCGAATGCGAATGCGGATGCGTTGCAAGATCAGTTTAAGAAACTTGGCTTTTAGCAGTAACAGAAAAGGCTATCCTACATATATTTGAATTTAAAATTAAGCCCACATCCTGGTCTTTATTATAATTGAAACATGATTGCCATGAGGAAGCCCATTCCAGCTTCAGCTCCATCTCCAGCTCCAAATCCAAGTGCTCTCTGCATTGTTGCCATCTTTTTGCACCTGAACTCGTTTGAACTTCCGCAGCAATTTCACGTTATTGTCTCAAGTTTCGCACCCACGAAGCTGCCACCAGCCACCAACAGCCACCACCAGCTACCAACAGCCACCGAGACACACATGGCGGCTCCACGTGCTCCACGTGTGTAAATTGAATCCGCCTGAGCTAATCAACGTGCCCGGAGAGATCTGAGACGCTCCGGTCTTCCGTTTCCAGTTACAATGGAGGAGATGTAAATCGCACAAAGTCTTGTAATTTTATACATGCATGATGCATGATATCTGTATCTTCGAGTCTAGTATCTGTATCTGTAACTGTGCCCGGGTTTTTGTTGTCATTGAACTTGGCTTTGGCCAACGTTTCTTGGTACGTAACGGAAGTGGTCGTGTGAACGCATTTGGTTTTGTCACCCGAAAAATATTGTATGAGCCTTGGACCGTAAACAGAAGAGGAGGAGGAGGCCATCAAATGTGGACGAACGACTTTTTCGGGACAGGTTTCAGGTTCAGGTTCAGGTTCAGGGTCAGAAGGCAGGTTGCGGCATGTTCTACCCCGTTTTAATAGCCATAAATGTGACATAACAGCGCCTTGTTCTAACCACTTCCAGGTGATGCCCGCCCTTCACACCCACCACCAACCCGCGGAGGAGGGCTGGTCGAAGCAGCTGGAGGAAGACCTGGTCGAGCGGACATTCGCCGCCACATTCCCCGCCTTCAAGTTCCCGGATCGCGAACGGCTCCACGTCAGCTGTGGCGTGCAGCTCTGCAGGGGGAAGTGCCCGTCGGTGAGTATGCAACTGTGCAACATTCAGCTCCGCATTTATGCATCGCAATTAATTGCAACGAAAACGAAAGTGTTGCCTTGCTACCTTCTTTTCGAGCTCTGGTCTCTGGTCTCTAGTCTTTGGGCTCTGCGGCTTCTGCCCAGTGTAGCGTGTTGTTGCGTCTGCTAATTAATGTGGTTGTTGCACTAAAAGGCAACCAACTGGAGCCGCGCACCCACTTAGCTGGCTCCTCGGCTTTCCGCCTGCACGCAGCGCGGAAGAGGGGAGCCTCGACTCGACTCGACTGCAGCTGGTTGTCACCAAATCAAAAATTACATCCCCTTAACATTTTGAAATTAAATTGCAGCTAAATTGTCGGCAGAAGACTCCGGGGCAAGCTCTGCCACCACCATCTCTCAGTGCGGATCAGCACCTGGCACGGATCGAGGTGTTCAACTCGCTGGCCGTGACAGCTCCCCAGATCGAGGTGGACCGCCTCCGGTACGATAGGCGCCACAACATGAGTGGTAAGTCACGGATGCCAGAGCATCCAAACAAGGCTTCGGGTTTCCCAAAATTATACGCTTTAAAATGTTTCAAATTGAAATTCCTGAACCGATAAAAATGTCTTTAACTCTTGTTCCTTTGGCTTTTGCTCCGGCAATTTAAGCCTGATCCTGGAATGTTATACCTTCCTGCTTTCAGCGCTTCCAGCACTCTCTATTTCTATATATATTTCTATATTTTGGGAAATTCAAAATTTGACCATTTTTCGTAAATTTTACAAGGGGTACCCCTTACAAAATTTTTAAAAATTCATCAAAAAATTAAAGTCCAATTTTTAAACAAATTTTGATGTAGTTTGATGAGAATTAAAATAAGAAAACTATAAAGACATTCCGCTTAAAGATTGAAGTTAAATTGGAAAAGATATAGACTTTAAAAGGGTTAAATTTTTCCTTAATTTTTTAAATCCTTCCAATCCATTTTTTATGGAAAAAATGATGTCCTTAACTCTCACTTTGTTTTCCTCTAACTCAGCCAATTTTAATCCGATCCTAGAATGTTATATCTTCTCGATTTCAAGTTCTTTCTTTTTCTACAAATATTTCTATATTTTGAGAAATTAAAAATTTTTCCATTTTTTGTAAATTTTAAAAGGGGTACCCCTTACAAAATATCTAAAAATTCATCAAAAAATTAAAGTCAAATTTCCAAACAAATTTTGATGCAGTTTAATTGAAATTTAAATAAGAAAACCATAAAGGCATTCCGCTTAAAGATCGAACTTAAATTATAGAAGATATGCACTTTGTAAGGGATAAATTTTTCCCATTTCTTGACAATCTTTCCACTTCTTTTTTCAGGAGATGATTATCCAGCGAATCTGCGTGGACAAGTCCTTCCGGGGAGGGCACGCTCTGCCTCTCTATCTCCAAGCTGGCCATTTCCTTCTGCGTCCTGGGACTTATCTTCCTGGTGGCCGTGGTGGTAGCCATCTTCTCACTGATACGGGCACGTCGTCGGGAGCGGCGTCACGGAACTGGACTAAGATTGGGTCTGGGACTTGGATTTGGAATAGCTGGTACAACGAGCACGTCGAACAGCAGCAGCCGGTTGCGCCGGGATCGGGCCGAGATCTGCACCTCCATGTTCTCCTCGAGTAGCGAGTCGGCACAGTCGCAGCCCCGTTTCGGTGCCAAGTTCCTGATGCCTTACTATCCAAACACCCTACCCTACGGCCGGGTGTATTAGGCTAAGATCCTTAAGGAGAGGGAGACCTCCCAGAAGAGACTGACGGATTCGTCTAACGAGCGTTCGTGTAGTACCAAAATAAGGTCTAACTTAACTATCCTAGCTATAGATATTTGCTCGAAAGGATCTTGAAATCGTTTTGCTTGCCGCCCAAAGTGTGTTTTAACATCTTTTCGTTGTATATAGTTTTAAGTCCTAACTAAACAGAGAAATTATGAATGAAATCACATCTAAATACCTAAATATACAATCTAAGAAATATGTTTTTTTTGTTGCTTAAGCTTTTTTTAAATAAAATTTGAAAACAAAAAGCTCGTTCTTCGGAATAAGAATTTAAACTTTATTCAAAATTTGAATTTTATCGATAATTTTCATAAAGTTATCGAATACTGGAAACCAGCTGACAACCTGAATCGAAGAAGAAGAAGCAGCACGTGCACGTTGTTGTCAAATTTTAGAGGCCCCTTTTTTTGAATTTGATTCTGCATTTATTTTACCAGCAGCGCCTTCAAGATGACCAAGACAGCGCCGAAAGGGCGCCCAAAGCCTAAGGCAACCTTTAAGCGCTATTTCAACTCTGAGAAACCGGAAAACAATGAACTGGAAGCCGTTAAACCTCTAAAACGCAAGAGCCAACAAAACTTTGTTGGCGATTTCATCAAAATGCAGGCTCAAGCCAAAAAGGAGAAGCCCAGGAAGACTTTCAAGATCAAGCCCAACCCTAAAGAAGATAACGAGGAGACACAAGCCAAGAGAAATCCCATTCCACAGGAGCTGATAGACAAGTATTCCCGCGGCGAGAAGGTAGAACCAAAGGGTGTGAAGACCCGGCACTTTAAGGAGCAGCAGACCCGCCGGGAGAAGTACCTGGAGTATGCCGTCGAGCAGGCGGCACGTACAGAGCTACTGTTGCATGAAACTGCCGGCCAACTGGAAGCGGATGAGGGCGAAGCCACCGCCGAGTACCGGCAGGGGCAGATCGTCGAAAACGTGGATCTCCAGTCGGCGGCCAAGCACTTTAACCTCAACATGGAGTTCGGTCCCTATCAAATGCGCTACACCAAGAACGGACGGCACCTGCTGCTCGGCGGGAGACGCGGACATATCGCCGCCTTCGACTGGGTCACCAAGAAACTGCACTGCGAGTTCAATTGCATGGAGAGCATCGACGATGTCCAGTGGCTGCACGTCAACACGATGTACGCGGTGGCCCAGAAGAGCTGGGTCTACTTCTACGACAACAAAGGCACAGAGCTCCACTGCGTCAAGAGGTTGGCGCGCGTGAATCGTCTCGACTTTCTGCCCTATCACTTCCTTCTCGCCGCGGGCAATTCGGCCGGCTACGCCTCCTGGCTGGACGTGTCGATTGGTGAGCTAGTAGGCAACTTTCAGACTAACCTCGGTGACATTCGAATAATGCGCCACAATCCCAGCAACGGCGTGTTGTGCATAGGCGGCGGCAAGGGTGTGGTGTCCATGTGGTCGCCCAAAGTCCGTGAACCGTTGGCGAAACTGCTGTGCCATTCAACTGCCATGTCGGCGCTAGCTGTGGATCCCAAGGGCCAGTATTTGGTCACGGCTGGGCTGGATCGCGCGGTCAAGGTGTGGGATATCCGAAACCTGGTGCAGGACAAGCCTCTGGCCCACTTCCAGTTGCGTCTGCCCGCCAACGAGTTGGATGTCTCGCAGCGCGGCATGTTGGCCCTTTCGCAGGGCACCTACTTGGAAACATACGCTGATCTGCTCTCTGGCGGTGGCTCCGGCAACCGCGAGAAGCTTCCCTATCTCCGGCAGCGATGCGATGCCTTCGTCCATGGCATGCGTTTCTGCCCCTACGAAGATGTGCTGGGCGTGGCCACGGCCAAGGGCTTCCAATCGCTGCTCGTACCTGGGTCGGGTGAACCCAACTTCGATGCACTGGAAGCCAATCCGTACGAGACATCGAAGCAGCGACGCGAACACGAAGTCCACGCCCTGCTGGAGAAGATCCCACCCGAACTGATCACCTTAAATCCTCACGAGATAACCGGAGTAGATGCGCCGACGCTGCAGGAGAAGATCGATGCCAAGCGGAAGCTGTTCCACCTGAAGGTGCCGAAAATCAACATGAAGTCGCGCCACAAGATGAAGGGCAAAGGTGGCAGCGCCAATGCGGCACGCAACAAACAGATCGTCAAGGACCTAAAGCGCAAGGTAAGTCTCTCAAAAGCTGGCTATCTATTAAAGATTCTTGTATATAATATTTCTGACTTTTGCAGGAATTCATTGCCGAGGTGAGAGAGGCCAAGAAGAGCGTTATCAAGGAGCACGCCTCCAAGGAAGACGGGGCCGTTGTCAAGACCAAAAAGCCCCGACCTTCCGTTTTAGACAGATTCAAACCCAAGCCACCGAAAAAGCAAAAAACCTAAAACAAACTTGTTTAGTTTAAGTCTAAAGAATATAATACATATTTACAAAGTAAAGCTACGGTTTTTATATACAGAAATCCTTAAAATACGGAGAGTAGACTAAAAAATAATAATTATGAGAGCTACTTGCTGCTTTTGCATGAACTTTTTTGCACAACGTTCAGCCTGGAGTATGTATGAGTTCGATACAACAGTTTTAAAACTAATCTTAAAACTAATGATTATAGTAATTTCTTATTTCGAATTCTTAATGTTAGCATAGCTCAGCACCGCCTTTAGATAACTGACGGTTGCGAGATCCTCCATCTTCCGCAAGGTCTGCTGCAGTTTCTCCAAGTTCTTCCCCTGCTTGTCCAAGTCCCTGGCATAGTAGAGGAGGTTGATCAAGCGCTTCCGGTTCTCAAACTTGTCCTCGCCCTCCGCAACTCCAGTAACTTGGAGTTTTTCCAGTTGACAGACCACTTCTGGGGCTGCCTGAACCAGAGCTGCCATGAAAACCGGGTTTAGTTTGCGACACAGGGTGGCCATGGCACGCATAGTGCCCTCGGCGACAGTTGGCTTCAGGAGCAATTGTGGCAAGTATCCAAGGAACGGGGAGAACCTCTCGGCTCCCCCGAAGCGAGCATAAAGATCCGCACGTTCTATGATCTCGCAGAGCAGGCTGAGAACCCGGGTGGCCACACCCTCGCGCGTTGTGTAGTTCTGCTCCACATAGGCCCGAATGGAGGCAGTCAGCAGATTGGTCAAGGGTTCGGGAACAATCTCCAGCAGGACTCGGGCATTCTCCAAGAGCAGGGAGCGCTGGGCTTCCACCAAGAGCAGCTGCTGTTCCGGTGGCAGCGACCCCAAATTCTGCAGGCTCTGCTGCAGATAGTTCACCAGGCGGCCAAACAGCTGACCTTGTTTCTGGTCAGGATTCGGATGGAAGTTGCAAGTCAACTGAACGATGCCCAGGTTTTGCGGCAAACAGAGTTCCCCGCCATCGGCTGGTCCCTTTTCCTTCGCAGATTTCTTGTCCGTTGCAGGGATTTGTTGGTAGGGAAAGCGACTACCGTCTTTGTCCAGGAAGTTTAGGAGGAATTTATTCCCAAATTTCGTTCTCAGCCAATCGCTGAGCTCTGTGGTATTGTTGGCGGCTTCGTGCTGACCAACCAGCGTCCATAGCAGGCTCATCAGGCCCACGACAACGTGCAGACTGGCGGCCGCATCCTGGCTAAGCAGCGGCTGTTGTAGCTGCGGGCGCACCTCCAGCCAGTTGTCCTGGAGCAGGGGCATTAGCTGCTCCACGTAGTTCTGCAGACGAGATCCCTCGGCGCTCAGGCTGCTTTCATTCAGGATGGCATGCAGGTCCCGCGTGTCCTGCCGGTTCGGAGCCAGAACATTGTAGAACTGAGGACGATGCTCCTCGAAGATAATCTGGCGGCTCGGTGGGTGCTTTAATAGCTTGCCGCCTTGTTGAACGAGAGTGGCGAGTATCTGGTGCAGGCGGATCAACACCTTGGTACGCCACTTCACGGTGGTCTGCTTTCCCTGGCCCAGGTTCAGGGTCAGGGTGCGATTGGCCCGCTCGTTGTCGTGGCGCGAGCGGGAGATCATGTCGATGAAGTTCCCGATGATGACGGAGGCACTGCGCTCCGCCAGAAGAGCCGGCGGCACTCGCTGCAACAGCACGTCCAACATCAGGAGCGAGTCCTCCTGGATGGCGGGCAGCACGTGCGTCATGGCGCAACGCAAGTACGTGGCAATAACGTGGAAAAACGGAGCCACTGCCGATGGGGAGAGGGCTTCCAGCAGCACGTCGAGCGTCTTGAAAGATTCCTGTCTGGCCGAACGCTCCATGTCCAGAGCGCCGGCTGCGATTCCCTGGAACAGATCGTTGAGGTGGCCGATCAGGTGGTCCGCATTGCCGGCCTTCACAGAGTCCCTCACATTACGGAGGGCATCCTGGCGGAACTTGACGCTATGGTGCTTCAAGCGGGAGAGAGTCTCCTTGAGATTAAACTGCCGCTGACCGGTTTCCGAGTAGGAGGATTCCTTGAGCTGCTCACGAATCTCGATCTTGCGCACCTTGAAGTCGGTTTTGGTGACATTCAGACCCTTGGGCAGCTTGGCGCCTTTCAGCTTCACTTTGGCCTTCTCCGCCCGCAGGTTCTTTTTGTGGTGGCCGCCCATGCTTGCGGTTTATCTCTCTCGATCTTCGTTAAAATACTTTTAATTTTAAAACATGTGCTCAAACTATAGTGATGGGAGAATGACCGATAACACATTTATCGATTTGCCAGCCCTGGAAGAAATCAGCTGACAAATAGTAGGACCAGCCAGCCTCCGCTTGAGGCCAAGGGATTTGTGTTTTCGCGTCAACCACCGGACACACTTAAAACCGACGTTTTGGTGATTTCCCAAATAATTTGCCCCGATTCTTCGGAATATAATTTCTCAAGAACAGTGCCAAAATACCGGTAAGTTCCCGCTAAATATTAAAAGTGATCTGGTGAAGAGCGAGTCGGCTCTGGCAGCGTTCTTGTTTGGCGTCACTTACGCACACACGCATCCGCGACTTTTCGCACACTTTTGCATCCGAAAGGTACAAGTTTGCAAAGCGCCGCAAAGCGCAATGGACAATAATTACTTGCTGGTGGACAGTGCAACCTCCGAGGAGGCAGGTTAAACGACCAATTGGCGTGCCTACACTTTGCGTAAAGTGCTTTGTGCGCTCCTTTCCTTTCCCATTCAATATGGGGGAAAAATCAGAACCGAAAGAAAAACAAACAGAGGCTTTGCTTACAAATGTGAAATGCAAAATGCAAAAGCAACAAAAAAAAAGCGCATGCTGGGCAAAAATTGTTAGGGCTGTCACAGACACTCACACACATAGGTGTCTATACATGGACAATGACAAGCGTAAAGCTTTTGCCGAGTTGCATGCAACATAGTACAGTTTGCATTCCTTACAAGTGACAGGCGACAAACGTCAAGCAACCCCTCTCGCAGACACTGATTTCTATAAAATTTTCTTGCAGAGCGCCATGAGCTCGCCAGATGACACTCCTGGAACGTCGAAGTCGCACAGGACACGACGTGAAAAGTCCTCGTCACGCAGCTCCAGCATTGAGTTCCTCGCCGACCGCCCGGCCTCTAGGAATGGTCATGGTGGTGCAGCTGCTTCCCCGTCGCCGGGACACTCCGATGGCCGCAGCCCCAGTGCTGGTCGCAGTCCCGCCTCTGCCATAGGACCCAGCAACATGCGTGACCGCCTCCTGTTGTCCAACGCCTTGGGCAGGGAGATGTCACTGAGCTCTGGGAACGAGGACACTACTACTAGCTCCTCATCGCCGCGCATGAATGGCGATCACGAGGAGAACGGTGGCGCCAAACACGGTACGTGCTAGCTTTGTTTTCTAAGAATTTTTCTAGAAATTTTCATTAAAAACTGTTCGTTCAGGTTCTAAGAAAAAGAAAAAGAAGACCAGGAAGTTGCGCGAACGCTTGCTGTCGGGTGAAGCCGCTCTGATCGGCTGGACGGGGAGCTTCCCCAAGCTCTCCACCACGCACAGCATCGACAGTCTCTCCGACCTGGAGTCGCAGGTGAGTACACAGGGACAGGGACAGGCAGGGCCGGGCGTCCAAACTGCAGGGACCAGACGGTGCATCTCATTGACAGCTTTCTATGTTCTCGTATAGCTAGGCGGTAGTTTTTATCAAGTAGTTTTTGTCGCTTGTAAGATAAACCCTGGCAAGATTTAAAGATTGATTTCAAGTCTGCGTTGTTGCTTAGCAGCTTTGAAAATATTATCTTAGTTTGTCTGTTGGCTAAAGCTAAAACCTCCTCCGATTCGCGACTTGCAGGCGAATTCGATACACAATTGTGGCTACCACGTCCAGGTATTCCCCAAAATGTTTAGACAGTCTTGATGGCCGTCTGATATCGGAGTCGCCAGTGACGCCCGGCGCCTGTTTGTTTCAAGTTAATGTGTGTCTGCTTTTGCTTTTGTACATAGAAAGTTCTGTAGAATGCGAAACAGCACTTGATATTGATTCTGTTTGTTTGATATTGTTATTGTATGTGCCCGCTCCCGCGCCCGTGCCCGTGCTCGTGCTCGTGCCAATCTCAACCCAAATCCCGAATCAACAACGAACCAACCATTATTCCCAATCAAACTACAGTCGCCAGTCGAGCTGCGTGCGTTGGGCAACAGTGGTCTACGGGTGTTTCCTCGAGAAGAATTGCCGGGACCTGAGATGGCAGAGCCAGCTGAAGGCGTACTCGAAGTTGAAGCGGAAGTCTCGGTGGATCAAGTGGCGATGGAGAATCCGCAGCAGCAGCAACAACAACAGCCGCAGCAAGATCAAGAGCAGCAGCAGCAGCAGGCGCTTGCCACGCCTCCATCGCCGGAGTCCTCTTTGTTCTCCAGCTTTGATTCAGAACGAAATGTGACAACGGTGGTAACGCCACCTGCGATTGAGGTTCGCTCTGATCGAGCCTCCCCAATCGATCAGCAAATCCAGACCGATCCTGGACCAGAGCCAGAACCAGAACCACAACCAGAGCCAGAGCCAGAGGCAGAACTGCAAATAACTAGTACAAGTCTGACAACGACCTCGAGCTCGGCGTCAATTCCAAGCAACATTCAACAATCAGAGTTAGACAACCAGGTGGAGACCCCAACAAAAATTTTATGCTTAACATCGGGAATGTCACGTTTCCACTAACCCTTTGACCTTCTCTTCGCTTGTGTCGCCCAATTAGGAGAAAAATGAGTGTAAGCCGGAGCAGGTGTCGGAGCAGATGCCCAAGCAGGAGGAGAAGCTGGCCATGCAGGAGGAGGGGAAGCCAGAGCAGGACCCGGTACCGGTGCGCGACGACGATGTAGAAAAGAAGCAGCAACAGCAGAAGCCAGACCAGCATCAGCAGCAGCAGCAGCATGAAGCAGTAGAGAAGCCAGCCTTGGCAGGAGTTATTGAAATCGATGATGATGATGATGATGATGAAGAGGTTGTGATATTATCCCCAAAAACGTTAATTAAGAGAACAGCTAGTTCTTCCAAAGAGGTAATGGAAGAGCCGTCTGAGGAATCGCTGGCCAAACGCCCCAAGTCGGCTTGCAGCCAGGATTCTAACCAAGTAATTACAGAATCTGTGTCCGAGTTGGAGCTAGAGCTCCGCAAGGAGGCCAAGCCTCAGTCCATGCCGCCTCAGGTGGAGGCGCCGCCAACTCCCGCGGGCAACCTGAAACTGAAGCCAACCGACGAGTTCTATCGCCTGCCCTTCGCCTACGGCTGGAAAAGGGAACTTGTCCTGCCCAGCAACGGAAATCCCAAGCGTCGCACTGGCGATGTCTTCTTCATTTCCCCCACTGGAAAGAAGTTGCGCTCGCGCGAAGATATCATACCTTTGCTTGAGGGTGAACTGACCATTGAGCATTTCTGCTTTCAGCGCCAGCCGCAGATGGCTGGTTCGGACTTCGAACTAGTGCGTCGGGCCACACCCGCCCCGCTGCGAGGCAAGTCCCAGGGGCAGGCTCAGCCGCCGCCTGTTCCGCCGGTTACAGGAAAGCGTGTGCCCAAGCCAAAGGTGCCCAAGGGAGCCAGTCCTCCGTCTGAGGGCTGGACCGCCACTAGCGCAGTCAAAGGAAACGCTAGGGTTTTGGCCTCTAATGGAGGCAGCGGAGCGGCAGGAGCCGCTGGAGCTGGGCCATCGGGTTCATCCAGTTCTCGGAAGCGAAGGTATTTACAGACAGAAATTGTATTATAGATATGCTAATCCTGTGATTCACAGCATCACGTCCAAGCCGCCGACTAGAGCCCAGAACTGCGTAACCTGTCAGGGACCCCTGGTGGTGTCCAAGCAGCAGGGATCTCCCAAGAGCAACATATGCCTGGTGGGTTCTTCGAGTCCTTGTAAAGGGAATAAATCATTAAATTCCTCTTCCCTTTTGTAGAACTGCTGGAAGTCCAAGATGGAGAAGCGCGAGAAACCAGCTGCCGCCCAGGCCATGGAAGTCAATGTGGATTCTCCACAGAACCAAAACGATAACCAGGACCAAGAGGACACTGTCAGCGGTGGCAGCATGTTGGAGGTCGGCGAGGAGATCGAGTTGCCTGGCCAGCTGCCGCCGGCGCAGCTTTTCAGCGATATTTCGGCACTGCGCCGTTCGCCCAGGGAACAGGAGGTGGTGGTGATTGGCGGCCGTAAGGCCATTGCCATCCTGGCTGATCCCCCACGCCCACGTATGATGAAAATGTGAGTCGGTGCTGTTCCAAAACGAATCGTTTTTTCAATTGTTCCACTTTAAATTGTAAATATTATTTATTTTACAACAGTGTGCCCCGTCCGCCGGACTTGACCACCTATGATAAGATCTACAATAAGCGCATCCTGGCCAGGAAGACGCGGCAGGAAGTTATGGGGTACCTGGGCGATGCCCATAATGGCTGCCAGGTTCTGATGGCCGTCATGAAGACTATGAATCTGAAGGTGCGTCTCCAGGAATGCTTTTACTATGATTGATGATTATTAAACCGAAATGTTCTTTCAGGAGAGGGCCAACATGGCGCGAGTGTGCAAGACCTGGGCCATGGTGAGCCGCGAGATGAGCGTGTGGCGTTCGGTTTGCCTCCGGGACACGGTCATCGGCAACTGGGTGCTGTTTCTGCGCGAACTGGCGCGTCATCGCACCCGCGAACTGGACATGATGGGTGTTGTCAGCAAGCCCCAGACCCGAATGACTGGAGACTTGCGCATTTTGAAGACACTGCGTGTCCTGCGTACGGATCCCTCCGATTCGGAGTTTTTGCAGCTGGTCTTCCGGCATCTGCCGCATCTCCTAGAACTACGAGTGACCTGTGTGAGCGGCTCTCTGAGCCTGGCGAACCTGGAGCGCATGGAGGGGCTACGCGTGCTCCGCCTGCACATGACGGACCCAAAAGCCACGGCCAGCTCATTCGGTACGCTGGGAAAGCTGAAGAATCTGAAGGAGCTGAGCTTGCGCGGAGTTACCAACTTGGGAAAGATGCCATCGCAACTGCTGAAGTCGTTGCCTCACCTGGAGATTCTTTCGCTGGGATTCTGCCAGGATATGGACTGCGTAAAGCTGGGCAAGGATGTGCTGCCCATCCTAAAGTCGCTGCATACTTTCCGTCTCGAAAACGATCACCGCAGCATGGCCCTCTTCCCGGTGGACGACATTATGGCTGGCTTAGCGCAGGCTGGCGGGGTGCGCCGCCTGGAGTTGCTGAACGTGGACGTCGATGACGGTTTCAGTGCCATGCTCGCCAACTGCCCGACCATCAAGGAGCTGCTTCTGACTCCCAACTGCATGCACAACGCCGCCAACATGATCAACGCCGTGATGCAGGCCGTCAGCAGCAATGGGGAGCAGCTGAGCGTGTTCCGCCTGGGATTGGTCAACCAGCTGCTGAGTGTCACCGGCAACCTGTACAAGGGATCCGGCAAGGATGTGATACCAGTACGCCGCCCAGTGCCTGGCATACCGGCCAACGATGCATTGAACTGCTGTTCTCCGGAGGATAATTGCCTGGAGACGGACCATTCGCAGTGCGTGGCCTTCCTGCCAGTGGAGCGTCTGGAGTCCATTCTGCACCACATGGTGCCCCAGACCTGGCTCTCGGTAGCCAAGGTGGCCATGTGCGACACCACCAAGTTGCAGTTTCTGCCACAGCCACGCAACGTAAGCGTCGCCAGCCAAGCGCCGGCGCCGTCTTCAGGTCCATAGTTTAGTAGCTCATAAGTACCACCTACCAGAGAATTCCAAGACTGAGTCTTCGAGAGCCATCACAGAAATACAAAAGAGAGAAGAAAGAAGAATAACATTATCAAGAACGGAAAGAAACCGAAAGAATGAACCAAGTATTAGTTTGTGTTCTTATCCCAGTTAGCCGCAAGGTGGCTATAAAGAAAACTAATGAATTTTTTTTTTTTTAATATGTTTCGTATTACTCATTTCGTGTAACTCACTCGGGATTCCTAGTTCCAGCCGAGGGAACAAGAGCAGGACGTTCAAAACGCTACTCTGTCTACAAATCCCAGTGAGTTAAGTAACTAAATGGGATCCTTTTTGAAAACCTGGTGTTTTTAGCATGCATATGATATAAATGTAATCATATACAAGAAACCAATTTTGAGCACAATAAAAGGGAAACAAAACTACGAATATCATCTAAGTACGTCTCATTCATTTATTTGTTATTTGCATTTAAAAATAAAGACCTTATATAGATATCCAAAAATATACATTAAGTATTCTTTGATTGTTGATAAAAACTTTGCGTTTGCGTTGTTCATTACAAAAAAGAGTAGAGTAGTAAAAAAAATCGACGAAATGTATCTGTTACTTGGCAGATATTTCGCGGCGTCATGTAGATCGAAGAATATATAATTTATATACTTTTTTTTTATACTGTATAAATAGGCACGATACACCTGCGCTCGATGTACGGGTGGGGAAAATAAATTACGTAGGCACATGGTCGGCGTTGGGAGCAAGGGCTTCCTCGTTGTGCGTTTGGCAGCCGCCCCACAGATCTCCGCATCCCAAAAGTGCACTTTGGATGGGCTAGAAAGGCTATAGCTAAGGACTAAGGCAAGGATGGCTAGTTGTACTCCTGCTTGGGGAAGTAGTCGGGCACAAAGATGTGTATGATGATGCCGGTGGTCATGAGGGCGAAGTACACGATGACAGCCACCCACCAAAGTATGCGCTCCCAGCGACGGACCTCTAAGTTCCTGAGAACACCGATGCCTACCAGTAGGCCAGCCACGGCTCCGGACAAGTGCGCCACGTACCCGATCTGGTCGTACTGGTCGGTCAGGTGGCGGTATATCGAAGTGCCCAGGTCGGTGAAGCAGAAGAGCAGGAAGGCGAGCAGCTGGACGATGGCGTACTCCATTTCCGAATAGTTCTAGAATGAAAATACAGATTTTGGATAAGGTTTAACTATGCTTTTTATACGACGGTCACCCACCATAATTATCGTGGCAATGTGGGCGGTTATTAGGGCGTAGACTCCTCCAGAGGCTCCTGCCAAAAAGATTCTCGGGCTCGTCAGCGAGGTGCCCATGGAGCCAGCCAGCACACCGGCCAAGTAAACAAGCGCCACGCGCCACCAGTGATGCACCAGCTCCAAGGCAATACCCAGAAATATCTGGATGATCAGGTTCATCATCAGATGCATGATTCCGACGTGGACAAACATGTAGCTGACGAAGCGCCATCCCTCATAGCGCTTATAGGGATTGTAAATAAACAAGGTGGCCGCCGGTCCGCTGGTGCTCTCTCCGATTCTGTCCTGGTGGTTGGGGTCGTCTCTGTTGGGAACGGATTGGATTTCAGAGTTAGTTCTTGGGAACTTTCAGAGAGTTAGCTTCCTAGGAAGGGAATTTGCAATGGAAACTAGGGAGATCCATTTCATCCGCTTTCCAGGTTACAATTGAAACATAAAACCCTTCCAATTCCCGACAAACTTCGGTAGAAAACTTACTGGAAATGAATCACATCCACCAGGAACATGATAATCTCGATAATCGAGAACAGCACCATGGTGAGTGGCGGAGGGCAGATGGACATTTGCTTCTCGTAGGCTCCATCGGGCTCATCGCCCTCGAGAGGCTTCGGCGGGGGCACCACGTAGCGGCAGTATCGGGCCAGCATGTTGCGCATCATCCACTTGTGGTGCAGCGACATGGTGTAGAACTCCTCAAAGTCCAGGTGGCCATCGTTGTCCTGGTCGCCGCGCTTCAAGATCTGGTCGGCAATATAGGCGGGAATGTCCCGGCAGTATCCATCCGAGATCAACTCCTTTAATTCATGCGTATTTATCATGCCATCGCGGTCGGAATCGTGCTGGAAGATAAACAAACATTAATGAGTTTCTCTTTCAAAATCAAAAACCAAGTAGCCTGCCCAATCCCAAGTAGGCTTTGCCTTGACCTGTCAATGTGAGGCCCAGGGAGCTGGGAGCTGAGAGCTCGTAGTTCAGTTCACAGCCTGGTCTCCAGCTGGGCGGACATCAGTACAGACAAAACACAACTTCACATACACAACAAAATTATAAAATTAAAAAAAAAAAAAAAAAAAGAAACCGCCTCTTAGCCAATAAACATAGTCAACATCATAGTAAAAAAAATCAAGTACAACTCAGTATCGGTAACCAGCAACTCAGTCTCATTGAACCAAATGGGACAGCACCACCATTAGGCCTTAAACCAATATATACACAATCTCAATACAATCTTCAAGCAACTGGGAAGCAAGATTAGAAGACCGTAAGAGTAGCCTCCAACCCACAAGCACAAGTCAGTTAAATTTAATAATTCTCCCTTAGCAACCGGAATCTCAATCATCTAGAATGTTGCAGCTGGTGCAAATGGCTCGCCACGTGACCGCCTGGCTTGGCTGGACTCCGGGTTCAGGTCAGGTCACAGCGGACGACGAGTCGGCCCAGGGCCAGGGCCAGGGCCAGGAGTCGTCCGGTCTGGTCACCGTCTTGATGCTCTACATGGGCATGGCGGTGCTCTTTCTGGTCGTGAATCACTGCACTAGCCACAGCTCGGATCAGGCGCGCGCTAAGCGGGAGCTGGCGGCGCTGGAGAGGCGCCACAATCAGCGCAACAACGCCGCTGCCGCCTACAGGAGAACCCGACCCGAATTGCCACACACCCCGGAATGGCTGTTCACCCTGCCGGAGCTCATCCGGCAGGTGGCCACACCCCGACGACAGCCCACGGCGCTGTACCGGCAGCGCTTGAGGATGCGACTGCGCCAGCAGAAGGAACACGAGCTGGAGCTGCGCCGGGAACAGGCGTATCTGAAGCAGGAGCTGCTCGAGGAGAAGGAGCGACGCCAGCAGCGGGCATCGAAGCAGCAGCAGCAGCAGCAGCAGCAGCCGCTGCTCCAAGACTGGCAGGATGTTGCGGACAGCAACGACGAGGATCTAGGACACGGACACCAGCAGCCCACCAGAGTTCCATCGACCAACCTCCTGCTGCTTCGTCAGAAGTCCATCTACTTAGACCTGCCCTCGGAAACCGATTAACTAAAAGGTTACATCTCTCCCGGATACAACGAACGAAGCCAAGTCCAAATTCTCAGTCATTCCTAAACACTAAATAAAAAGTGAAATACGAATTATTTGTTGCATTTCGATTGGGTAACCGCATAGCCTGGTTAGGTGTCCATAAATGGCCCGGAATGCCGCACTGATCCAAGCGAGAAGCAGCCCAAACAAGGCTCCTCCAAGACCAATCGAAAGTCATTTCTGTTGCACAATTATCCACAACAGAAGCTATTGGTAATACGGAATAATGATTCAACCTGGCCTACCCTAATCAAAGCATTTAATTGCTATTTTTTTTTATTTTTAGGGAAGTCCATAAATGGAAGTACATTTGATGACAGTTTCGGAGATAACAAAGAAGCTCAGGTTGTTTCAATCAAACTGGCAGTATGTTCTATATAGTATATAGTTTTCTTTTCGTTTCAAAGAAACCGCTGACAATTAGCATTAGAATTCAAGTTAATCACAAAAACAAAGAGATAGTGAGTGTGTTTTTGGCCATGTCTGGACTACATGGTTAGCGCTCTGGGATGGGACACAAAGATTCCGGATTGCTGCCTCGTATCCGCCTTATCGAGGGATTGGAGCTTAGTCATTGTCACTCACTCCGGTCACTTGATGGCTGGCGGTTTTTGTGTACATGCCCCTAAAATAGTTACCAGGTCTTACATCGGGTTTTAAAAATAGCATCAAAATAGTAGAAAGATTAAAAATATGTAAGTAGGAAGTTTTTTGGGGGATACATAAGAGCTCCGATAAGATTGTCGAAACTCCTGAAGGTCTGGAATTTGATTGGATTTCGGTAGATCGAAGGGAGATGTCTTGGAGAAAGCGTTCCCGCTCTTATCTAGAATGCTAATGGAGATTCTGAAGCTTGCAAATCGAAGAAAGGTGGCTCTCCGAGGGGCAGGCGGACCTGGTTTAGTGACTAACGCCCCACCAATGCCCGTCAACGCCGACAAAAAACCGAAGACAGAACTCACAGCGAGCAAACAATAATTTATAACCGGTTTTTTTTTTTGTCGCTCTCCTGTATGGTTGTTTTTTTGTGCTTTTTGCTGTCACGATAAGAGCCATGCCCCCCATTCCGGACCCCAGCTCCAAGATTTTCAATGTTAAGACAACAAAGTGCTGCAGATATAAAGCAAATGCAAGGTGCCGGGTTGAGTGGCAGCCGGGATAACCTTTTCGTTTCTGTCGCGGGAGGGTGGTTGCAGGTCAAAGGGTGTGGCTTAGCCACGACGGATCGATGCTAGGCATGATTCATCCATCCACACGAAACCAAAACAATGGCCAGAAAAAGCCAACTTTAGCCAAGGGCAGCACGTGTGCCGGTCCAGTTCTGTAATTTCGCAATTGCTTCCCTTTTTCCATTGCCATGTCATGCTCCAAAACAATGGCAAGGCATTGTTCCAAAGTCAAGACTAAAGAACCTCCAAAAGGACTCATTCTTTTCACCTTGTCAAAGATCTCACGCATCTTGCGACGATCCTCCGGCTCCTGGGCGCTGTTGATCTGGTTCAAGGGGATCTCCTCCATGTCGACGGTGTCCTGGCGCAGGGTCTGGAGGACGGGAGGGCGGCGATCGGCGCTCCGGCGGAATGATGGGGTACAGCCCGTTCTCCACATCCCTTTGCTGCTGCATCTGCAGCTGCTGGGCAGGCGTTTGGCTCTGCTGGCGGTTCACAGTCTTCACGGGCATCCTTTATGGTCCTGTCTCAGGCTTAAACTCTGGCTGGGGATTCTCAGGGATTCTCTGGGATTCCCAAATTGTTTTCTCTATACACAGAGTGTGCGAAATCGAATTGCCAAACCGTTGCCGAAATTCAATTACACTTTTCGCTTCGACTCATGCCCGCGGTTTGATTTGCGATAAGATTAAGTACGGCCGTAAAAAGGCGGACGGAGCACAAGCAAACGGAGTAGCTAATGGCTAATGGACGGCTAGCGACGCCGCCTGGCCGAGAACTAAAAAAAAATCCAAAACAAATCACTGGATCCAGCAGAGGACCGCAAAAACACAACCGTTCCGAGTGCGATGTACAGGTGGAGCTGTTTGGAGCTGATGGAGCTGTTTGGAGCTATTGGAGGAGCTGGCGATTGATGATTCAAAGTTTGAAGAGCGGATAGATATCGATATAATCGATTCTTATTATTTTTATTTTCAATTTTAAACAAAGTGCTGATGCAGTTAGAAAACCAAAACAAACGCCATAACAACCCTTGGCCTATATTATTATTTCTTTAAAATTTAAGCAAAGTTATCGATTGTAAGCACGATCGATAGGCTATATAAAAATCAATCACTAAAAAAGGATCACCAGTTTGAAATAAAATTTTATTAATGTGTTAATTTTCTTTATTTATAAAGAATTAATGTTATAATTAATAGAAAAACATCTGATTATTATCCCTCCAAAAAGATTACCCAACACTGTCCGCGTTTTGGCCATCTGGCAGCTCTGTGAGATGCAGTGTTTTTACCAGCACTAACAAAACAACAAAGACAAACAAACGGAGTGGATTTTAAAACCGTTGAGCAATCAAAAAAGGCTAGACTACGGACGACGAGTGCCAGCGGAAGAGGCAAACGGGCTAACCGAGAGTGAAATAATGCACAGATCGCGCTCGGTGCAAACAACAATGTGGAGAAGTATCGAAGCGTAAAAATCGAAGGCGGCCGCCAGCCAACATCACCCCACGACGGAGCACCTCCGACAAACACAGGACCACAGAAATACACACAAAAGAGAAATCATAATAAAAGGTACAGAATAAGATCGTGTGTGTATGCATAATTGTTTCACGAAATAGAATTACTGCATTTTTTCTATGGCAAAGGTTTACAAGCTAGGGTGTGTGTGTGTGTGCTGATGAAAACACCAAAACAACAACAACAACAGCAGTTTGACCCCCCCGCACAGCTGTGAATGTTTTCCTTTTCCAGTAGCCATCGCTCAAGCTCCAGCACCCAGCTCCAGCTCCAACTCACCCCCCTCGGTTCAAAATCAAATACAAAGTTCGACTTCCAATGCACATGACTGCCTCTCTGTCGCACGCGCTCTCATCTTATTGTTTTTGCCAATAAGTGGGTGTCGTGCCAAGCCAAAATAGGAACTGTTATTTACTCTATTTCAGTCTCTTGTTTCTTCTTGTACCCAATAATTGCACCCTGTCCACCGTTAGTTCCTGTCCTCTAAGTACTCCCGTTAAGTGGTGGAGCCTTTCTTTGTTGTGTTGCTGTGTTGTGAGTCGCCCCCACCTTTCCACTCTCCTAAACTACGCACTTTGCTTTTGGCCTGCTTATTGCGTTGTGTTTACCAATTTCTTTTCGCCTCGCTATCGGCCCACTCGCTCTCCTCTTGGCTTTGCTTTTGCGTTTTAAATCTTATCAGTATAATTAAATGCACGCTGGCGTGCTTGAAATACAAAGTCAAATTTATACATATACAACATATACCATATATAAAAACAAATTTCAAAAGATTTGCTTCCTATGGGCAATTCACCCATACATACAGGCATTGCTATAATGTATGTATGTTGGGAAACATATGTATATGAAAGTCTCCCCTTTGCAAACACACACACACACACACTTTAATGCGCAGTCAATGACCGAGTGCATGTGCGTGTATAGGCGTATGGGGGGATGTTGCAAAAACAATGACAAAGATATCTCCCTAATTTTGGCTTTGAATTGGATTTGCGCTTATTTTTAACCCTCTAGCTGTCTGCATTTGACCTCGTTCGAGACTCGTCCTTAAACAAGCACAAATATGTTGCTAGATTGCACACACACGCCTGCGTCAATGCAAAACCACAATTTTGAAGGGCATCGGCACTTCGGCTTTGTTTTACCGTTCTCCTTATATGTAGTCAGTTTTTCTTTCTATACCGCCCGCAGGATGTTCTATTCCGCCCTTACCAATGGTGGGTCATAGCCATAGACAAGAAACCAATTTAATAATTGTATTTCTAAACCGCAATTTGGTCTATACTGCTCCCCCCATTTCTTTGGATAGCTTCTTGCCTTGCATTTTTCCTTTGCACTGTCTTTACTGTATTTTGGCTTTCACTGCAGGTGTGTGAGTGCATGTAACTTTTACAGCTGTTCCTTTGCTCTCTGACAGAACGATTTCTGTCTCGCTGTCTCTTCGCTAGTTCGCTCTTTCGTCTAATTTCGCTTTGTTATTATGATTTTTCTTTCTTGCATATGCTTTGAAGGGTAATCGCTTGGGGGCACTTGTGGGTGGGGGGGTGCTGGTTGGGGGAGTGACAGGTTAAGGGGCACTGCAAGTTCGCTCTCCATATCACTCACTATCACTGGCGCACTCTCCTCTCGCTTTGTTGTGTGTGCGCAAGGTTTGCTCTCTTTATACTGTGCTAGTGCTGCCCGCTGCCTCGTGCTCTCCAACGTGCTGCTTCTGCTTCTGCTTTCTGCTGGGGGCTCGAAACTCTGTTGCCAGTTAATTTTCAGTAACTAGTTGAAGTAGACAACAAAACGAGCGAACCCCACACGCACACGACACCATCCATCCACTATATGCATAACGGAGTTGGAGCAAACACAACAGCAAAGCTAACAGTTGCAAGTAAATAACTAAATCCAAAGAAATCCAACATTATATAGCTAAAATTTCATAATTATGTATTGAATAATGTTTGTGTTCGTGGTGGACCGACCTGATAGACAAGTGGAATGTGTTTATTCAAAAGTTTTATCTGGCCATTTTGCTTTAGCTACCAAATAAAAATATAAAATGGCGATACCAAAAATACAAAACAGAAATGAGACAATCTTATTTTAATAGAGACACCAGTCAGGGTCTTTTGCCAAGCACAATAACAACAATAGACTGCGTCCAGCAATAACAAATTCTCCAATTGCAGCTGACTCTCGTTTCGGTCGGTTGTTGTTTTTGTTGTTGTTGTTGATCTTCCATGTGGGCGCATCAAAAGCGCGCACACACACAAATAGCCACCTAAAAGCACTGACAAAAGTAACGCCAATTACAAAAGCCCCAACAACAACAGCGGAGCAAAATGGAGCCTACAGTGTTACTTCGCTTTTTTGCCCCAACAACAGCAATTCTCCACACGCCAACACATACGCACACACAAATCGAAAACGAATCGAAAGAGAATTTCACAATTTGTTAAGCTAACGAAGCCAAACCGTGGCAGAAAAAAAAACGAGAAGACTTTGGTAAGAGGGGGTGTCCATGGCAGTGTAAGAAGGGTCGGGCGGGGAGGTGCAAGACGGTGGAGAGCGCAGCAGTAAAAGCAGAATTAGCTCATCCCAAGGAGAGGTAGAGTGAGAGATGGGGGAAAGAGAGAGCCAGATCTCAGAACGGGGACAGTAGTTGGGGCCACAGTGGGGCCCCTCATGCTTTCGTAGGCTAAAATCAGTTTTGGACGCCCTTGGCTATCGTTCGGGCCATATCGTATCGAGACCCCTTTCAATTTCAGTTACCGTTACCGATTAAGTTAGGGGTCCTTTATAAAAGGCACCTCTGAGAGCTGCG
This sequence comes from Drosophila vallismaia, assembly GCA_035047325.1. NCBI lineage: Eukaryota > Metazoa > Arthropoda > Insecta > Diptera > Drosophilidae > Drosophila > Drosophila vallismaia. Next base: position 2,306,859 of record JAWNPU010000025.1, on the reverse strand, counting down.
GAATAGCTTTAATCAAACTGACCCCACTGTATATTTGTTGATTTCAAGTCTATTGGGGGGGGACAGATTGTGGGAATGACTCTTGCGGGAGCACACTCTCTCTCACTGTCTCTAGCTTTCTCTCTCCCGCTCTGCATGACTTTCAATCGAGCAACAACATTAAACAGCTGAGCTTGTTTGAAAACAACAGCCACCTAACCATCTGACACATAGTTGCTCCCCCCGTCCACCGTCCTCTGAAATTGAACCCAAGTCAAGCAAAATAAAAGCAAAAACGAAACAGAATCCATGGGGGGTGATGTCGAATGGCAGGGTGAGCTTAACGGTATCCCGAAAGTATGCAGCATAAATCCGCCAAGAAAATCCTCTTCGAAGGACGACAGAATTTTGCAAACGGCAATGACGTAGTAGAGAGCGCGACGAGCCTGTGTTGAGTGGGTGGGAGGGTAAGTGGGTAAGAGGGTGGCTTGGCGGCAACTACGTCACAGATTTCTGACATAGTTTCCTCATTTAGGCCAAGTATGCAAGGTATATATGTAAATATGTATGTTTGTGTGGCAAAGCGAGGCATGAGATTCGCTGGTCTTGGCATGACCTACATTGACATGAATATAAATATATATAGAGTATATATAGATAACTCAGAAGGCACCACAACATCCTCCAGATCATATCGGCCGTCCTACCTTTCCTATATTATATTTTTATGAACTCGAAAAAAAGGAGAAATAATGGTAACTTTTAATATTAATTCAATTCTTTGGATAAATACCTTTCAAAGCAAGTCTAAAACTGTTTTATTTTCTTGCAGATAGCTGACTAAGTGCTCTGGGCCCTGCCAATAAGAGTTGACGAATGCGGAGGAGCCCTCGAAGGTGCCGGCGGAGCTGAGGAGCTGAGGAACAGGAAGCGAAACCCCAATAGCAATAGCAACACCCAGAACAAACTAAAATAGAGCAAAAAAAAAACACCACCCTAGCCTTAGACACTGACAACGAGGAGAAGATCCATCAGGAATTAAGTTAACCAGCGGCCCCCAATCTCTACAAAAAAGCTACAAAATGTCCTCGCCCAGTGCTGGCAAGCGTCGCATGGACAACGATGTGATCAAGCTGATCGAGTCCAAGCACGAGGTCACGATCCTCGGAGGCCTGAACGAGTTCCACGTGAAGTTCTTCGGCCCAAACGAGACGCCCTACGAGGGCGGAGTGTGGAAGGTGCGCGTCTACCTGCCCGACAACTATCCATTCAAGTCGCCGAGCATCGGATTCGTGAACAAGATCTACCATCCGAACATTGACGAGTCCTCCGGCACCGTCTGCCTGGACGTGATCAACCAGGCCTGGACGGCGCTCTACGATCTCTCCAACATCTTCGAGTCGTTCTTGCCGCAGCTGCTCACCTACCCGAATCCGGTGGATCCGCTCAATCGGGACGCGGCCGCCCTCTACCTGCACGAGCCGGAGGAGTACCACCGCAAGGTGGCCGACTACGTGCAGCGCTATGCCACCGAGGATGCGCTGCGGGCGGCGCAGCAGGAGCGCGAGAGCAGCGACAGCGAGTCCAGTATGTCGGACTATAGCGAGGACGAGGCCAGGGACATGGAGTTATAATATCGGTTGGATCCCACGACGACGAAGCTACCGCTAAAGCTAACGCTGACCACAGCCTAAAATGTGCGACGAAGCAGCATCTTGGCATCGGCAAAGCAACAATATTTATACATACACCCACGCATACCTATATACTATATATATATATATGATATATGAATATATATATATATATAGATATATATGTGTGATTATTGGATTTTAAGATGTAAAGTGATTGGATGACTGCGTGTGGATCTGCGCACCCACGCACATACATATAAATATATAAAATTTGCATATATATATATTCGTATATATGTATTTACTAATTTAAGAAAACAAAAACAAGATTTGAAAACTCTTAGTTTAGCCATCAGTAGCTGATAACAAAACAAAACAAACAAACGAAAAAGAAAGGATAACAAAAGCTCCTGAGAGAAGGAGATAGCTGGATAGGAGGAGGATCGGAGGAGAACAAAATGGAAACAAAATACAGAATAGTAACAGATTACCGTTAATGTAAACGGAAACGGAAAGCAAAAGAAAGTTAAAATAGATGCAAACGCAATTAATTATATAGAATGGTTCTAGAACAACAAACAAAACAAAACAAAACAAAACAAAACAAAACAAAACAAACAAACAAAACAAAGAAAAGTGCACAAGCACATGCAATATATGAAGTGCGATCGTATAACAAATTGCTTTTGGCCTTGATCTGGCATTAAACAGACGTCGATGCCCGTTCTATAGAGTTTAGCGATGGAAACAAATACAAAACAAGTTAAAAGTATAAAAAATACAAAATGTATCTTTACAAATCACACTCACACAGACACACAACAACAAGTACCACCATAAAGAAAACCCCCCAGTTTTTATCCAAAAAAGATATCATCGAGTTTTCTATTTTGTTCTCCCCAAAACAAAAAAAAACGAAGAAAAGAATCCAATTTGTTTGCGCGCATGAGAAAGTTATATATATATTTAGAAAGTTTAACTGCATAATAAAAAACAGCACCCATCCGACGATCGAAACTAAAATAATAGAACTTATAATTAAAGTAAAGTACCAAGACAAATCCTAAAGGAAGCATTGAAGAAGGAGGAGGAGAAGGATACAGAGGCGGAGACGAATACAGATTAAATGTTGCAGTTCTTTTTCTTGTTAATTAATATTATTGTACGGTTATTATGTAATGTTTTAAAATAGGATTCGAATTGATCATGTAATTAAATGCAATAATTCTTATGTCTAACTTATGCCACCCGTGTTTAAACCAAAACCGATTATGTTTCTTTTTGTTTGACTTGTGTGTTTATTATAAATTATTAATTATAATACATTTTGCTTTTAAACCTCATGTTTACCCCTCCGTCTCTCTCTCTCTCTCTTTCTCTTCCCCTCTCTATCTATTTCTTTGTTTCTCGCAAAAATTGTTAATCAAAGCTAGCTTGGAGGAGCAGAGCACCGGATATTGGATATCGGATGAACGGAAACGAAAACGAAAACGGGATATGGAAAGGTCTCTGAGCGGAATCAAAGTGCAGATTTATAGACATTACGATCTACTGTACTAGGTACTAACACTAAATAGGTACGCCTAAGTCTAACAGCAGAATTAAAGTTTAAAGAGTAATCGGATAGTTGTATTGTATATAAGTACACAGACACACACACACACACACAAAACACGCCTATATATGCCCTAATATATATATATATATATATATATATATAACCATCAGGACACAATAATTAATTCGTAATCCAAGCAATCGAAGTCACACGGGACTAAAGCAAACAGAAAAGCAAAAATGTTACAAAAACAAGTGAAATCTAACAAATAATAATAAAAAGCGGAAACAGAGAACTCTAGTATCGACTTGGATGTCTATGTCTTGGCCTTGTTTTGTCAATAGTTTTATTCCTTTTGGCGCTGCACCTGGCACTGCCACCGGGTGGGGCAGGGTGCTAGGATAGCGAGTTGTGGTTGCGGAACCCTTACCTAGACCAACTGACAATGAATGGGGATTGTCAACACATTGAGAGGGCGGGAACTGGTACTACGCCCATCTTTCGGCGCTCCTTGGAAACTCCTTTCGCCGTTTCTTTCAGCGCGGCCGTTTGTTGATTCCTTTGTTTTTTGTCGAGGGATACGGTTTAACGCTCCTGCGTGGAGTTAATCGCGCAATCAAAACAACAACAACCGCACCCGGAGCCACCAGCCATCAGCCAGGAGCCAGGATACGGACGACATGGGTATCTACTTTAAAGATCTATAAAAACAACAACAACCGCGTGTGTGTGTTTGTGTGTGTGTGGTTGCGGAACTGTAATTACGGCTTGGCAATTGCACCCGCCTAATTCCATAGCATACTTTGCAGCGCTCGCAGAAAGTTTGCCGAAAGGCGAAAGTTTTGTTATCCTTTAGGCCCGCAAAACCACCGAGAAATGGCAAGAAAAGTTGGCCTCTGGAGCCACATTTGTGATTACCTGCGGTGATGTAATAAATATTATTAAATTGGAATGTTTTAAAGCCCAAACATAGACTTACCTTTAGTGTCCTGCGGAATACGATTGAAATATCGATCTGAACAGTGTGAAAGATTCCCTAGAAACTAGAAAACACATTTCAAAATCCTACTCCTTTTAAATTAGTTTAAAGTAAAATATTTGACACAATTCCAAAAAGAAGTTTTTCCTGAAGTAAACAACCTATTTCCATGGCAACTGTGATTTTTAAAGATACTTTTCATGGGCTAATGTATACATAACAACAATCTAAACTCAAGTTTAAGCCTCTCTAAAAACTACCTTGATCCAGGAATGTCCTTGCAGCAACCGAATCTATTCCATTCCTTTGGCTTGCCAATTGCTAACTGAATCACCCAGCCTGCCAGGACAATCATTGGCCAATAATGTAAATACAAGAAGTATAGAAAAAAAGAATAAAGGACAAGCCTGGCCAGGATGCCCCACCTGTCACATGTGATGGAATAATGGCTGAGAAGGTAGTGCAGGAATCGCGGGTTGATGGACTGTCAGGTCCAAACATGTTTGATTTGCCCATTGGGAGTGGGGCAATGGAGCGGGTGGGGCGGGAGGTCCTTTCCTTCGTCCTTTGTGGCAACCGAGCAACCGGGCCGCCCCGATATCAACAAATTAAACGATAGCTTCATATACTCCATACATGGAACACGCATCCCCCTTCGAAATGCTAATAAAATTATAGTGCCTCGAGGGCAGACAGACTCGGATCCGGACACGGACCCGAACCCGGACCCGGACCAGGGCACCACCTCCATCATGGGGTTCTACTTATATGGGTAATCACCAGATAATAACATTTTTCTCAAAAGCCAGCACGACACAACACAAAACAATGACAGGAGGAGGCGTAGGCAGAGGAGCTCTTAGATTGAAATCAAAGTGAACACAAAAGTAAATGAACGCACTGGAAACAAAAAAGGACTAAAAAGTGTTATTTTAGGTTACTTAACCTTCTGGTAGTTACTACTCAAGCTTTCTCTCAGTGCACAGGAATGGCAATCGCCGGCTGAAACAATTTATTGGGCAGAATGTGAACGCTGTTACCCATTAAGCTGGCTAGGAGAGTGGGTTGGGAATGGGTTTCGATGATGATGGTATTGGGTTTGGGCATGGGTTCTGGGTATGGGTTCGGGTGCCGTAAGAAGCATTTGCATTTCGGGCCTTTTGTTTGCTCTGCTCCACATACATATTTGAAGGGCTTTTTCCATGGAAGTGTCTAGTAGGTGGATGGGTCGGTGGTTGAATGGGTTTGGCGGGTAAGCGTGTCGACTTTGACACATAAAGCAGCAACCCACACACGCACCGTCTAGGATACACAGCGAAAAATTGCATACTCTATGACAAGAGTAAAGAGTTAAGAGTCTTGTAGACTCTGGATAACGCTCTTGAGCCCCAGTTTTTCCCTGTGTATATGTAGTGGAAATTTCGTTGCAGGAAAGGCGGGCGCCGGCAAGGGTCGTTCGCCAACACCAACCGCCGCAAGGAGCGGGGAGCCAAGCGGCGGTGGTGGTGGTGCAGCGGCATCCACAGCAACAGCAGGAGCTGGGGCAGCAGGAGGAGGCGATGGAGGTGGAAATGGCAGCGTCGGTAGATCCACACTACATGCCAACAAAACGATACTGAAAACAGTATCCGTGTTCCTCGCCAGCGGCAAGCGCAACTCGAGCAACCAACAGTCGAAGTCCACGGCGGCTGCCCTGCAGAACAAACGGCAACAGCGCCAACGGAGGATGGACGAGTTAAGCGGCAAAATTAATCCCAAACTGCTGGACAGTCTCCGCAAGAAGACCCGCTTCACCAAGTAAGTAATCCTGTGATTTCTTTCCTTTAGCCACAAACTGTAATGCCCGTGCAGGGACGAGTTGGATGCCCTGTGCAGGATCTACCGGAAACTGGTCTCCAACTGCCAGTATGCGGCCAAGACTCTGGCCTCCAGTTCATCCAGTGCGGCCATCGCCAAGCCCCATGCCGCTGTGGAGGTTAGCCCGCATCCTTACTTAGTATTGTGATTAATCTTTTAATCAAAAACCCACTTAGGGCATCGATCGAATTGTGTTCCGTGAGCTGCTGCACAGCACCTTCGACATCGTCACCGAGGAGATCCTCATGGAGCGGATCTTCTGCAGCTGGGACAAGGCCCACGAGGGTCTGCCCTTGCGGCTCGAGGGTTGGCTCATTGGATTGTCCACCTTTCTCCGGGGAACGCCGGCGGAGAAGGCTGCCTTTTGTTTCCGGGTCTACGATCTGAACACGGATGGCTTCATCACCAAGGACGAGATGTTCACGTTGCTCCGGAACTGTCTGATCAAGCAGCCACAGGACGAGGATCCCGACGAGGGTGTCAAGGACCTGGTTGAGATAGTGCTTAAAAAGTTTGATCTGGACAAAGATGGAAAGGTGTCCCTGGAGGACTTTATGGGTACTGTGACCGCGGAACCCCTTCTGATCGAAGCCTTTGGCCAGTGCCTGCCCACGGACAGTGCGGTGGTGTCCTTTTTTTCCACACTCCAGGTATAGAATCCCGATGTTGCTTTGTTTATGTTTTAAACTAAATATGTAAAGAAATTCTAATAAAACGTTGCTGATAGTTGACTGCTGAGCGGGTATCTGTCTTTATATAATATTGTACTTTTCGGATTCAGTTGATTTTCGTTGCTGAGCATTTTGTTGGAAAGCAAGTTTTGATTGGCAGTTAGCAGTAATTATAGTGGACTCTGTTAACAAGGGGTCAGACTTTGACCCCGACCCATGTATGATGTCGGCAGAGGTGCAATGCGCTACCGACACCGGATTCGGAATAGGCTGGGGCATCCGACTGATACAGATACTAGTTTCAAGTCGGCGATTTCAAGGCGTCGTCATATTTATGCAAGTGTCGAGCGAAAACAATAAACCAGTCAACCGGTCCGGTAATGCGAGCTAATTTATTCGATTAGCCAGCCGCATCCACACACAGATGCACCATAAATAAAACACATGGAGGTCCAAGCTATCTAAGCTATCTAAGCTAGAGATTGAGATACAGATACAGATAGAGATACCCCATGGCAGACAGTCGGACACAGAACACAGAATTGTCATGCATCTTCCCCATCTATTGAATGCATTCATGCAACGCCCAAAGCTCGTTCCGTTCGGAATTGTTTTGTTTCATTGGGTTCCTCCATCATAAATGTCGTCCCCTTCCAGGTCGACCGCCACACGTGAATGGAAGGTGGACCGGATTGGCGGAGAACCGGAATGATTGCCCCTCATCTACACACAGACATCAATTTTAGCATATATGGTATGGTATCCAAGTTCAAGCCAACGACAGGAACATTCTGTGCCTGCCCCCACTCTCTGCCTCTGTTGCATATTCAGAAAATGCTCGTACTACTCGTCGTATACTATATTTATTTATTTGCACAAAACGACTTAACTACAACTCGGAATTTATTTATTTATTAGACTTTGCCATTAACATAAAATGCAATCATTGATTGAACTTTAATTTATTGTTGCGAGAGTGCAATAATTTCTGACTTCAGCTGACGATATTAGTTCTGTTTCTTAACGTTTTATTTTTTATTTGGTGGATAGCTTTTTCTTGGAGATTAATAAGGAAATGGCTGAGATGAAAGATTTCTCCATTGGATAGACTACATCTATATTATTTTTCATCCGATTCATAACCGGAATGATGGGGAATATCGATCTGCGTCGAAATCTAAAAATCCAGAAAAATCACTTTTCGCCCCTTTCAAAGGCCACATCTTTGGCAGTTTTCATCTGATTTTCAAACAAAGTATAGATTTGGAATCTTTACTCAATTCTCTATAACTCAGCATCAAAATCCTGGCACAAAATATTTCTTCGATTTTTCTGATGGACCCCCTTGAAAAATCTGAAAATCGAGAAAAATCACTTTTCGTCCCTTTCGAAGACCATATCTTTGGCAGTTTTCATCCGATTCTTAAGCAAAGTATAGATTTGGAATCTTGGAATAATTCTCTATCAATCTGCATCCAAATCTCGAAACAAAATATTTTTTGGATTTTTTTCAAATTTTTCTGATGGACCCCCTTAAAAAATCTGAAAATCGAGAAAAATCACTTTTCGTCCCTTTCGAAGACCATATCTTTGGAAGTTTTCATCCGATCCTTGAACAAAGTATAGATTTGGAATCTAGGATCAATTCCCCATAAACCTGCATTAAAATCCTGGCAGAAAATATTTTTTCGATTTTTTTCAAAATTTTCTGATGGAACCCCTTGAAAAATCTGAAAATCGAGAAAAATCACTTTTCGTCCCTTTCGAAGACCATATCTTTGGCAGTTTTCATCCGATTCTTAAGCAAAGTATAGATTTGGAATCTTGGAATAATTCTCTATCAATCTGCATCCAAATCTCGAAACAAAATATTTTTTGGATTTTTTTTCAAATTTTTCTGATGGACCCACTTAAAAAATCTGAAAATCCAGAAAAATCACTTTTCGCCCCTTTCGAAGGCCATATCGATTTTTTTCAAAATTTTCTGATGGAACCCCTTGAAAAATGTAAAAATCGTGAAAAATCACTTTTCGTCCCTTTCGATGGCCATATCTTTGGCAGTTTTCATCCGATTCTTAAGCAAAGTATAGATTTGGAATATTGGAATATAATTAGAGGATCGGTTAATGATATTCCACAAATATCCTTTTTATGTCCTTTTTATGTCCTTTTTGTATCCTTTATATATCCTGCATATATATCCTGTATAACAAAATTTACCTCTAATCGTAAATTATTCGCAAATTGTTCGCAAAAAACAGCGCCCTCCTCCTCGATTCTCAAAAGTTGTACCTAATCAGCCCAAAAAATGTAAACAAAAAATAATTAAATTTCCATAACATACTTTTAGAGGTTCGGTTAATAAAATCCAATATATATTTCAAATATATGTACATATATCCTTTCTTTATCCCTCCTCCTCGATTCTCATACCCAGTACGTAATGAACCCCAAAAACTTGTCTTATTATATCTTGGCGAAAATATGAAATTCCTTGAAATGAAAAAGTCCTTGGAAAGCCAATGTGGCGCCCTTGGAAGGGCGATATCTTTGCCATATTTCATACGATTCTCAAGTGGAGCACCTTAAACTATATCTGGATTAGTAATCTTTCTGCAGTTTAACCTTTTAGAAGTATGTACGTTTGGACTGTTAAGTAAATACACTTGCAATTAAAAATTATCGATCATTTAGAAATCCCTGTGATCCAACAGCCAATGCATATCTTAATAAAGTTTTATTTGCACCTATAACCAGCAATTATTCCACATATTATAAAAATATACACACATGTATATTCAACATTTTAGATTATTCACAAGCCTTATCGGACGGGTTAGGTTCGGTTCGGTTCCGAAGGGGTTTGAGGTTCCCACGTAGAACTTGCTACTTTGACCCTAGTCAGCAGGAAAGTGATTAATCACGGTGACTAATCATAAAATGGCTCATTAGATAGCAAGGACTTTAATCTAATCGGTGCTAAAGAGGTCTCTTGGATTAGTGTTTGTTGATCTTTGGATGCCTTGGGCGGGCGAAGGGCTTATACTATTGGAAGAATAAAAAAGTAAGGATGGTAGGACTGTAAAATTAGTCTAGAGCTTTGATCCATTTCCTGGAAATCCACAGGCCTGTCCTTATCTCTGAAAACCCCCCTGAAAATACTTGGTTGTATCTGCTTGCCGTGGCTTTGCGAAAGTATCTGAAAGTGTCATCATTGTATCTGAGCGTTCAGGGGGTCGCAAACTATATATATTTTGTATGGCATGTGGGAAACAGGGATAGGGGTACTATATAGAATTGCACCCCCCGTATTAGCTTTATTTCTATCGAAGTCTGATTAACCAAAACACAAGCACTTGTGAGCTGGAAAAAAAAGAACAGAACGGAAACCATTGCGCAAAGTACACTCAAAAAAAGGCCCGAAACCTTACCTTATGGATCTCTAAACCATATGAGCCCTTCAAGTGATTATCAAAGTCTTAAATATCAAACAGAAATGAAAGATTTAAGAAGAAAAAAATGTAGCCTTGCGATTTTGTGGGCTGTGCATATTTAGTATCGTTGTCGTTCTATATAGATCGGATCGGATTGGATCGCCCATTGAACATGTGTTGTAGAAATGTTTATAGAACTCTGATGCTGGTGCCTCTGCCACTGGCTCTGCTGCTGCCTCGGTTGACGTTCTGTATCCGTATCTATAGAGCACTTACTGTATATTTGTATCTGAAAGTGTGAGAGCCGACTTGTAGTGTGCGAGTAGATTTCAAATAATAACTCATACGACCGGCGTGGCGGTACGGTACGGTGCGTAGTGTTTACTTTACTGAAAAATCAGTCCGAATTCGCTAACAGCCGCTAACGGTTTACGGTTTACGGTCTGCTCCGATTTTCCCCCAAAACAACTACAACATATATCATATATTCCTGATCTGATTCCGATCTGATCCTTAGATTCAAATATGTCGAAAGTGTCGCAGAGGTTAGTAAAACGATGATTGCTCAAAAAACTAGTTGGCAACAGAACGTGTGTTTTTCCTTATCAATGAGACTGATGTATAAATATATATAATTCTAATATACAAAGTGAGCCATAGTAATTACCGGGCGATAACACATAGCTTTCGGCTTATCGGAGAGTCTAGTTGTAAAAAAAAGAACCCAATAGAACCAACTCCCAAGGGAGTTATCATCATAGGGGCTATATATACCTCCATGTAGGATCTATAAATAGCTCTATATAATATACATATACAAAAGCACTTTCCTGATATTTCAAACCTTTGACCATTGTGCAATGTGCAATCTAGAAATCTAGAATTGAGAAATTGGCCGAGAATTTAGCCGAGATAAGCTGTGTCCCAAGTCCTATATAATATAGTATAAATTGTATTAAAATTCCAGCCCCAGCCCCATAGACCTTGATCAAAGATCAAATTGGTAAGAAGTACTAAAGAAAACAAGGCTTGCCCAAGAGGACAACCCAAACCCAACTCCAACTCCCATAAGGCTACAGTTTATAATGGTATTAGATAGAGCGGCTGTTTGGCTATATAGTCTTTCGATCTGCCGTAAAAATAGCATTCCACAGCGATAAGAACAGTCTCCGGGGGAGTGAAATATGGTCATGGTCAGGGTTAGTCGGTTGGTCTCTCCAGCCATGTATGCAATGCGGCACCTTTGGGTATATAATATTTATTCAGACTTTTGGCATGCCCCATTTGTGCTGATCGTACTACATACGTAATATACTCAAATATAAGTAAAAATAAACACACAAAACACAAAACAGTTTGGCATTATCAAGATCTCACGCAACTGCAGCTGAAAATCTGAAAAGCTGAAAAGTGAAGCCAAAGCTGTATAATTACAAAAAACTGAAAGCGGCTAAAAAGTGCTGACCCAAGATCGCGCCCCCAGTCTCAAGCCCCAAAAAAATACAATATATATAAATAAATAAATACATATTTGTACATATGTATAAATTAAAAAGCAGAGCAACTACTACAAAAGTATTCAAGAGGAGAAGCCAAAGGTCAACCGATTGTCGGTTGTTTTTTTTTGTATTTTTTTGAGATTATGCCCACACGCAGCCCTAATGTCCACGGGTCATGCAAGAGTTACTAGACCGGATTAGGTCCAATTCTCATATATAGATTCCCATCTCCAGATCTCTGGATCTGGCAAATGATGATGAAGTTGATCACGCACTCAAAAAAAAAAAAAAAAACAAAAATGAAATAAAGAATTCAACGGAGCTTGTTTGGTTCACAAAAACGTAAAGTTTAAAATAAACTTTTTAAAAACAAACACCCTCTGAGTTCTATGGCATCATTTGGGCTTAATTATCCAGAGTTTTTCAGGTTCCCAGCTTATGTTGTAAAATCTATACTGTGACAGTTTAATGACCACATTAAAAAGTCTACCGAAAGCTTTCCCTTTTCCAATTAACTTGAACACAAAATAACTAAACCATAATTTGTTGTTATATGGTTAATAATAAAGATTTTATTATCCTGTTGCAGTGCTGGGAACAGCAGTGCCCCTCAGGGCAAAGACATCTACAGCATCGTGCTCCTGGTGGTCGACATCCTGATCCTGCTGGCAAAGTTCTGGTATGCCATTGCCGAGGCCATTGTCGGACTCTTCCGTCCCCCGCCGTTGGAGGATGTGCGCGGCAAGGTGGTCTTGATTACCGGTACCGGACACGGCATGGGCAAGGAGATGGCCCTGCAGTATGCCCAGCTGGGCGCCACCATCCTCTGCTGGGACGTGAACGAGCAGACCAACAACCAGACTGTCAAGGAGATCAAGGCCAAGGGCGGCAAGGCCTACGGCTATGTCTGCAACGTGACCAAGCGGGATGAGCTGATCGAACTGGCCCAGAAGGTCCGCAAGGAGCACGGCTTCGTCTCCGTGGTGGTCAACAATGCCGGCATCATGCCCTGCCATCCCCTGCTGGAGCACACCGAGAACGAGATCCGTCTCATGTACGACATCAACGTGGTCTCCCATTACTGGGTAGGTTTCCTCTGGAAAGCCCTCGACCTTTGACTTCAATCTTATTTGGCTTCCACAGATCATTCAGGCCTTCCTTCCGGACATGATTGAACGCAACGAAGGCAGCATTGTCGCCCTTTCCTCCTGCGCCGGACTCTTTGGTCTGGTCAACCTGGTGCCCTATTGCGGAACCAAGTTCGCCGTTCGTGGTTACATGACCGCCTTGGCGGAGGAGCTGCGTCAGAAGAATCCCCAAAATAACGTGAGTTCAAAAGGGATATCAATGCGTATTCGATCCTAAGAAATAAATCCATTATTCCAGATCAAACTGACCACCATTTTCCCGTACATGATCGACACGGGTCTGTGCAAGAACCCTCGCTACCGCTTCCCCAGCCTCTTCAAGTTGATTGCTCCGGATGCGGCCGCCGCCTCCATCATCGAGGCCCAGCGCCAGGGTCTGGAGGAGGCCTCCATCCCCCGCCACTTTGTCAGCGTGGAGAAGGTGGGTCGCCTCATCCCCCGGAAGGCTATGCGCCTGGTCAACGATTTCCTCGACACGGGCGTGGACACCGACAAGCACTAGAGCGTCATCCCTCATAGATCCTAGAGCTTTAAACACACTGACACTGACAATGTCATCTTCATAATTTTATTTTGCCTTTTTTTTTAGATTTTTTTTATAGATTTTTTTATGTTTTGTTTCTTAATTAGTACGATTATCTGCTTTTAATTGCTGTGTAAATGCAACTACTCGTAATTGCTGTATGAAAGTGAATTTAGTCAGGTCCACTTGGCTGTTAGAAAGGTTGTTACTTAATTAAGGCCATCGAGCTAATTGTGTGTGTGGGTCGTACGTAATAAAGTCTCCAAAGAGTACTCCATTAAAAGATGATGAAGTGAGGTTTCACTGTCCAGAGTCAAGGCAGTCAAGGCGGGAGTTGGGTGACTAACCTCTCAACCTTTTGCAAAGATTTTGATAAGATTACCTTCCGATCTTTCTGGGGGAGTTTTAAAACTTACCCACTATTACTTATCCGGGGACTGATTGGAGGAGCCCTGTGCCTGGACTGATGTTCTGAGACTTCCAGCCTGTGGCGCGGTCTCCGGCACCTCATCCACCTCAGGCGAGACATTGGGCGGAGGGGCATAAATCAGGGGCGGGCCCTTGATCAGCTCCTCCTCCTGCTCGACCACCTCAAAGACAGTGCGCTCCATGATGACCTGGCGCTTGGAACGCTTCCTCTCCACCGCCAGGATGAAGTCCTGGAAGTCGCTGATAACCGCACGGAACTGCTCATCACCCTCGATCATCATTACGAACTGATCGGGGTTGTCAGGATCGAGTTCGAGCGCGGGCTCAAATTCCAATTCGCGCCGCAGTCGGTCCTCCTCCGCCTGCAGGACAGTGCGCCTCTTTAGTTTCATCTCCTCCACGCGAGCCTCCAGGATCTTACTCCGTGATATTTCACGCTCAAACATCTGTGGGATAATGCATCTGTCGTAAGAGAATTTCCCGAAGTGCCAATCCTATCTTACGGCAGCAATGAGAGCCTTCTCCTTGCCCGTGGCCTGACGCATGGCTTCGTCCAGGGTCAGGATGGCGGTGTCACCGCTCTGCAAGGCAATGGCTAGGAGGTCGCCATCCGGCCGGAAGACCACATCCTTGATGGGCACCTTGAAATCAATCGAGAGAATGGGCTTGCGCTGGTTGAGCAGCAAATCCCAGAAATCCACCACGCCCTTCATGTCTCCGGTGACGAACATGGAGCACCGGCCCGTGCTCCAGGCCCCGCAGGCGATCTGGGTATTTTTGCGAATGTACATGGTGCTGGGACCGTCTTTGGCCTCCTCTGACCAGATCCTAGCTCGCCAATCGCCCGTCACGAGGAAGTTCTTCACGAAGAACGGATTCCGATTGATGCTGCGGATGGGACCGGCGAAGAGAGGATAGTGCCCCAGCAGAGTTTCCACCGGAGTCATGCCCTTGCGATTCCCCACAAAGACGTGACCCATGTCGCTGCAGATGATGAACCGGACCGGAATGGTGTACTCAAACTCCAGCACCGTGACCCCGTGGGCGTTCTCCCGTGACTGCCGCTCCTGGGGTTCGGTCTCCAGAAGAAGCTCCTGAACAGGCATCATCAGATCCCTGGTGTCCCAGTACTTAATAGAACCGTCAAGTGAGCCCGAATAAAACTCAGTGTTGGACTTGGAATGAACCCAGCAGAGGGACGAGGTGGTCTCCCTGTGGGACGCCTCCAGCGGACAGGTGCGCAATGGCAGCCCGCTCCGGAAGGTGGCCCACAGACAGACCTTACCTGAACAGGTCCCCCCCACCAAGTTGTTTTCGTCCTTCGGGCAGATCTTTGCAAGCGAAACGGCATCGTTGGAATCGTAGTAGAGCTTCGGCTTCAGAGGATTCTTCACGTCCCAGACGTAGAAGGCGTTCTCCCCCCCGTACGGTTCGTCGGTGAGCAACCGAGGTCGGTCCTGGCCCGGCCGGAATTGATTCCTGAATTGGGCCATGAACTGGCGGTCATTGTTGGGCATCCACTCAATGAGGTTCATCTGGCGAGGCGGCAGGTAGAGATCATGGAATAAGTGGGCCACCCGGGCCCTGTACCTCATCCGGATGTCGAGGCCCACATCCGGCGGGATTTCGGAAAAGAAGTTCTGGTATATGTTGAGGGCATTGTTCTGCTCCGCTACCTCAATCAAGGACCTAATCATCGCCAGAACCTGCTGACCCCAGCTGTCCTCCCTTTCGACCTTCTTTCGGTGGCGCAGCGTCTGCTCCTCGTCGTTGATGTTCACCTCCTTGGGCCACCCGCCCTCATAGTGAAAGAGTCCATGGTGATCCAGGGTCACGTTTTCCGTCTCCATGATAGACAGCGCCATCTGGCTGCTCAGCTGGGTCTGGTACACACGGGGATTGCCGAGTATGTACTTCAGTCTCTGCCTTCCGCTCGGATGGACGCTGACCATTAGTTCGTTGCGATCCTGGAAGAGGCATTGCCTCCCGAAGCGACGTCGCTCCCGGGAGTAGATGAACTGGTTCTGGTACATGGTGGAATTTAAGGGTAAAGTTTACGGGAAGGAGTAAGGGGAAAGTGGTAAGAAGTATGAGCCAAGTGTCAGTTGTCAAGTGTATCCTTGTCCGTGTCCTTATGTGTCTTCTGTGTTGTTTTTTTTTGTTTGTTTTTTTTTTTTTGATATTGCTGTTTTTGTGTTATTTTGTAGTATGATTTTTAGTATATTTTTGAAGTAAAAAGAAAAACAAAGAGCTTTGTTATAATTTAAGCATTTTGTTTTAATGTTAAAACTAAAAAATCAAATCATTTTCCCTGCTCCTCCTTGCTCCAAAAAGTTCTTTACTAAAACTAAGAAACATTGTATCATTTTTGAAAGTTTAATATGTGTATTTTTATTTTGAATTATTTTCTACAATTATCCTTTGAGCGGAAATGCACAGGAAGTATAAAAACCCGGAAAAAGCAAAAGCGGAAGCAGTTAGACAGTGTGACCATGCCATTGGGACTTACAGATTCCGTTTAGCGGTCAAACGGGCAAAAGGCCGAACGGTCATACTATCATGCTCTGCGAAAGGTAAGAACCAAAAAAGTAAAACGAAACTAAACAGATGAAATCGAAATACTCGAATTGAATTTCAAAACTGAGAAGCCGACCCGTGCGTCCAGTTAAGGGAAACCCCCAACCGGAAAACCGACTCCGTCAGACCGGAATCAGAGACCCCACAACGTCGAGCCAAATCCGAGCCAAGCGACCGAGTTGCCGCCATGCAAGCTAGCAATGCGACACCAGCCGCAGCCGGAGTCGGAGCCGCAGACAGCGCAACCAACACAACAATAAAGGCGGATGCCACACCGCCGGAGGAGCAGCCGCCGGGCAAAGATGAGCCGCCTGCCACCGCCGTCTCAGGCGACGATGCATTGAACGATGTCTCCTCCGCTTCCGCTTCGGCCAGCGACGTTGCCACTGCTGACGCCTCTGTCTCTGCCTCAGCCGGGGAAACAGAGACAGACACAGCCGTCGACCTGGCCGCCCAGGAGGCAGAGGAGCGCGAGGAGCTGCAACAGTTCGTCCAGGAGTTGAGCGAGAAGATCGAGAGCAAGCGCCAACTGCGCCAACAAAACTCCGTCTTTGAGCTGCCCGGAGAGGAGTACTTTGCCCGCCTGGACTCCAATCTCAAGAAGAACACCGCCTTCGTGAAGAAGCTAAAGCTCTTCACGTCCACCCAGCTGGAGGCGCTGCTCAAGGAGCTGTCCGCCCTAAATCTCAGCAAGTACATCTCGGAGATCTGTGCCGCACTGGCCGAGGCCAAACTCAAGATGACCGATGTTCCGGCAGTGGTCACCCTGGCCTCCCGCCTGCACTGCACCTACGCGGACTTCGATGTCCAGTTTCTGGAGGCCTGGCAGAAGGCGCTGAACATCAAGGCCAGCGAGAAGATCACCAATCCCAGCAAGCTACGCGTGGATCTGCGCCTCTTTGCGGAGCTGGTCAGCTCCGGCGTGATACAAATGAAGCCGGGCCTGGCCCAGCTGGGAGTGGTGCTGGTGCACTTGATCGCCCAGGACAAGGAGGACCACAGCAACTTCTCTATTATACTCTCCTTCTGCCGGCACTGTGGCGAGGAGTATGCAGGCCTGGTGCCTCAAAAGATGCAGCAACTGGCGGATAAGTACGGCGTGGAGGTGCCCAAGTCGGACTTCCTTACCGCCGACAAGCAGCTCAATCTCCGCAACATGCTCAAGGGATACTTCAAGGTAGGCTTGCTTAAGAGTTTGATTTACTTGAATTACATTTGAAATGATCCTTTCAGGCCCTGTGCAAGCATGTCCTTGGCGAGCAGGCGGAACTGATGAACATGACCAAGAACATTCGCCGGACAATGGAGTGCAAGGGCGAGATCTCCACGGAGAAGCGGGAGAAATGCGAACTGATGCAGGCCAGCTTTGACAAGCTCCTGGCCTCCGCTCAGTCTCTGTCGGAGCTCTTGGGGGAACCGCTGCCCGAGCTGGCCAAGGAGTCGGAGTGCTGCAATCCGGGCACCGTCATCGACAACATGCTGGACAGTGCCGCCTTCGGGGTTCTGGATCCCTGGGGCGACGAAGAGACTCGCGCCTTTTACACAGACCTGCCGGACCTGCGGCAGTTTCTGCCAAACTTTTCGGCTCCCAAGGTGGATCTGGAGCAGATGGAGGAGCCCAGCGAGCTGACAGAGGAGGCCATAGATGCGAATATCGATGCAGAGATGGATCTGGACGATCCACCCTCGGCCGCCTCTGACTCTGCGGACAATCCACCCAGCGAGGAATCACCAATA
Source organism: Drosophila vallismaia (assembly GCA_035047325.1). Lineage (NCBI taxonomy): Eukaryota > Metazoa > Arthropoda > Insecta > Diptera > Drosophilidae > Drosophila > Drosophila vallismaia. The sequence continues at coordinate 2,288,831 of JAWNPU010000025.1, read as the reverse complement.
GCAGTAGCAGCGGGGGCAGGAGGATCGGGAGCCACTCCCACCACTCCAGTCAGCGAGGAGGTTAAGCCCCAGAAGATGGGCAGTGCCTTGATGGAACTGGGACGCCAGCAGCAGAACCAGAATGGCCAGACCCAGAACCAGAACCAGACCCAGATGCGGCAGCAGTTCGACACGTTCCTGGTGAATCTCTTCAACTGCGTCAACAAGGAGCTGATCGACTCGGCAGCCATCGAATTTCTGCTCAACTTCAACACGAAACATCAGCGGAAAAAGCTAACCAGGACGATTTTCTCCGTGCAACGCACCCGGCTGGACATCCTGCCGTATCTCTCGCGCTTCGTGGCCATCGTGCATCTCTGCAACACGGACGTGGCTGCGGATCTGTCCGAGCTGCTGCGCAAGGAGTTCAAGTGGCACATCCGCAAGAAGAACCAGCTAAACATCGAGTCGAAGCTGAAGATTGTGCGCTTCATCGGGGAGCTGGTCAAGTTCGGGCTGTTCAAGAAGTTCGACGCTCTCGGTTGCCTGAAGATGCTGCTCCGCGACTTCCAGCACCACCAGATCGAGATGGCCTGCGCCTTCGTGGAGGTCAGTGGCGTCTATCTCTACAACTGCCGCGATGCCCGGCTGCTTATGAACGTCTTCCTGGATCAGATGTTGCGCCTGAAGACAGCCACAGCAATGGACTCGCGCCATGCCGCGCAAATCGAGAGTGTCTACTATCTGGTGAAGCCGCCGGAGTCCTCGAAGAAGGAGGCTGCTCCACGGCCGCCGATGCACGAGTACATCCGCCACCTGATCTTCGAGGAGCTGTGCAAGCAGAATGTTGAGCGCTGCATCAAGATGCTGCGTCGCATCAACTGGCAGGATCCGGAGACGAGCGGCTATGCCATCAAGTGCCTCAGCAAGGCCTACCTCTTGCGCTTCCCACTCGTGCGCTGCCTTGCCGATCTCGTGTCCGGCCTGAGCTCGTATCAGCCGCGAGCTGTGACCATTGTCATCGACAACGTGTTCGAGGACATCCGAGCCGGCCTAGAGATCCACTCGCCGCGCATGGCCCAGCGGCGCATAGCCATGGCCAAGTACCTGGGCGAGATGTACAACTACAAGCTGGTGGAGTCCACGCACATCCTCAACACCCTGTACTCGATCATCTCGCTGGGCGTGTCGATGGACCAGAATGTGGTCTCTCCGCTGGATCCACCCGACAGCCTCTTTCGCCTTAAGCTCGCCTGCATGCTGCTGGACACATGCGGGCCCTACTTTACCAGCCAGGCCACGCGCAAAAAGTAAGTTGTCTTGAAATCCTTTTCTCTTATCCTTACCAGAGACTAACCAATACTCTCTGTACAGGCTGGACTACTTCCTGGTGTTCTTTCAGCACTACTATTGGTTCAAGAAGTCGCATCCCGTGTTCAGCAAGTCGGAAAACACTTCCGACCTCTTCCCCATCCTGGTGGATCACACCTACCGCGACTGCCTGGCCAGCGTGAGGCCTAAACTGAAGCTTTACAAGAACTTGGAGCAGGCCAAGACTGCCATAGACGCCCTGCAGGAGAAGTTGTATCCGCAGCTGAAGACCAACTGCAACCAGGACGCCTCTCTGACCACCATCAGCGAGATCAGCGAGCTGGACGAGGCTGTGAGTTTTGTTAGTCCCTCAAAATATATCATATCTGAAGTTATGCTTCTTTATTCAGGCCACCGACGAGGATTCGGGCTCATCGAACGAGCAAAGGGAACGCCAGGTGGCGGGCCAGGAGCCGGAGCAGGGCAACGACTGGACCGAGAACGAGACGGAGCTACTGCCAGTCCAGCCCTTGACGCTCGAGAAGTCCAAGGAGGACCTGGAGTTCGAGCAAATGTACGAGAAGATGACCACCGATTCGTACCAAGAGCGGCTGAAGGAGCCTATAAAGGCCACGCCCAAGGACATACCCGTGCCGATGACGGCGCGCTTGCAGAAGAAGTCCTACGAGCAGTTGACCAACTGCAATGCCTCCACCACTGCAGCATCGCAGCAGATCTCAAAGGCAGATGGAAACGGAGGCGGTGGCGGTGGCGGAGGCGGATGTGGAGGAGCACCCAATTCACCGGGCACTGATCCGCCAGAGGGCGGCAAGTCGGGTGGCAATGGAGCCGTACCCTTCGTCCTGATGGTGCGCGGCAACAAAGGAGGCAAGCAGCAGTTCAAGTCGTTTGTGGCGCCGTCCGACTCCCACCTGGCCATCAACCTTAAGCTGCAGGAGCAGAAGATTCGCGAGGAGAAGGAGAAGGTGAAGCGGCTGACGCTGAACATCACGGAGCGCATCGAGGAGGAGGACTACCAGGAGTCCCTGCTGCCGCCGCAGCAGCGGAACTTCACACAGAGCTACTACCAGAAGCCGAATAAGCACAAGTTCAAGCACCAGAAGGGCGCGCCCGATGCGGATCTCATCTTCCACTGAAGAGCCACCGAAGACCAAGTTCAGTCGAGATGGCAACTAAGAGGGACGTACCCCCCAATCCTGGCCAGACGCCGCCTGACCATCCACTCGCAATGCCACTCGCAGTTGCGACTGCGATTGTGTTGACACATTTACTGAATCGGAATAGGAATCGGAATCGGTATCTGAATCGGAATCGAGAATGAAATCTGAATCGAGATCGAAGAAAAGGAAAAGGAAATGGAAAGGGAATGGGAATGGGAATGGGAATGGGAATGGGAAAGGGAACCGGAAGAGCGCCGTGCTCCAAGAGCCAAATGCTAGAATGTCCTGGGAGGACGAGGCAGGACGATCCAGGAGACACAAATCCCACTCACCCACAAATCATAATCAAACACCAAAAGCAGTACTTAAAGCTAGCCAAGCCTTCATAGTCCGACAACTCAAAGATGATTCGTCAGCAACAAGCTTCGTCCTCGGCCTGGATATTAGATCCTGTTACATAACATTAATATATATACTCTGCCGATCCATGTCCATGTCCAAAGCCCATTTCCCGATCCCAATTCTGATTTAACATTTAAACACTACATAGTACGTACAATTTGCCTAGACTTGTTTCGAAAACAAAAATCTTGTATACAACGATACCATATATATATATATACATAGAACACGATATATGTAAAGATATATATATATATAGATATATATATATATGCTATAAAGACATCCGATTGATTACCACGGATATGCCCTGTTTCAATTGCAAATCAAATGCAGAATACAGTCTGAATAATTGACATTTTCTTTCGTTTTTTTTTCGTTTTTTGTTTATTAGTTTGGCGGTTTTACAAAGTTTGTCGAAAAAATAATAAATTAGCTACCCAAGCGAATACCTTCCGACAATCCAATCATAAATCTTGGTTTTTTCTCATTTTATTTCACTAAAATTAGCTTGAAACAATTTTATTTTCATTTTGTATATTGCCAGTGTTTCCACTTATGTTTATATTGGGTTTTAATTCAATAAAATTATTCAAAATGTTTTCCATATTTTTGTATGTTGTTTGTTGATACATTTTGGTTTATAAAATTGTTAATCAGTAATCAGTACAAATGGCAAAAGATATATATTATTATATAGTAGTATTAATTTACTATTAATGATCGAAATTCAATAAAACAAAACCCACGCGAGACTAAAATATGAAACACTTTCCATTTCTAGGCTTTGTTCTATATGTTTTCATTTGCTCCGCGCACTCTGGCATTTCGAATTAACAATTACAAGCTTAAATGTTAATATGCTTAACTATTAAATGTAAAGTTAGCTTTAAAAACAAATAGAAAAAAACACATTTAGAAAAACACATAAGGAAGGGAAGGAAGGATAGATCATAGATTGATAGATTGGGGTTTCATTTGCTTTTTAAATACATTTTCATTGCGATTGCAGTTTCCGGACGGGGCAAGGATATTCAAATTTAAAATTAAGGTAAGGCAAAACATAAATGATTTAAAAATAAGAGTACAAAAATAAAATACAAATTCATGTGCTGGCTAAAAAAAAAGAACACAAAAATCATAACTACAACTAATTTTCATAAATCATCTTGGTTCTTTGAATATTTTTTTTTCTTTTAATATTTTTTTTCTGCTGCTGTTTGTGCGTTGTCTGTTGTTGTGTTTCCGCTCAAAATTTCATGTTTCATTTCATTCTTTTTTATATATTTTGTATACATATATATAGTCTAAAATATATTGCAAGGCACAAATCATTTGCTCGTTAAGTATACACAATGTATAAGACCTGCCCTCCAGGATTTTGTTGTGTAAATGTATATATAAAGGTATATATATTTAGATATATAAGGCTGACTTAGTTTAGAACGCGTTTCAATGGCAGTTGACTTCCGTGGTTGTTGCACCCGGCAGCTGCACAAAGCAGCTTTGTCGATGGATTCGGAGTCGATATTGGTTCTGTTTCGTATTTATTAGAAGGATCTGGATTCTGGATTTTGGATTCTGGATTCTGGATGCTGGATGCTGAATGCTGAATGCTGATTGCTGGATTTTTGGTTAACGAATTTCTGGTTAAAGCACAGACAGACATATAATATTCACTACTATTTAGTTATGTTTAGGGAGCAGTTATTTGCCCGCATACATGGGGTTCTTGAAGGTGGAAGTGGCCTGCTTGTAGATGGGATTCTCGCCCTGAAATAGTACAAAAACAATAGCGTTAAAGACAGTGATTAAAGCACCGAAGTTCCCATCACTTACCGTATCCCATTTAGCATTCATGCGCTCCTTCTCGAAGCGGGCAAACTCCCGACGATCATGGATCGTGGTCAGCAGCTTCCAGAGCAGCAGAATGGCCAGACCCACCAGCACAATGGCAGCAATAACGCCCAGGACAATGCCCAGCATGAAGACCTTGGGCGGGCACTCCTTCTCCTCCTGGGCATGGACAATCAATTCACCCTGTTCACTGTACTTGAACTCAAACCGACAGTCGTCCTCGTCGAAGAACGTGCACATCTGCTCGTCCTTGCGCTCATCGATCTCCACCTTCTCCACTCCGATGGGCGTGAAGGTCGTGCAGTTGCGGGCACAATCGTCCATGTTCTTGAGCACGCCGGTGTGATACATCTGGCACTGGACACAGTCCTTCAGCTCCTGGCAGCGGCCCGAGCAGGTCGGACACTTTTCACAATGCCGCCCGGAGTACCGGCCCTGTTCGTTCACCGCACACTTGCAGACACCGCACTCGCAAACGCCGTGTCCGGAGCATATCTCTCCTCCACCGGGCGGCATGCAGGTGTCATTGGAGGCCTGGCAGGCGCAGCTCGTGCCCGTCCAGCCGGGCTTGCAGATGCAGCGGCCACAGTCGCAGGTTCCATGATCCGGACCGGAGCACAGCTGGTTCTTGTTTCGTTCACAGCTGAAATTATCGCATTCGCAGAACGGGCCGGACACCACTTCCTCCGGATTGGAGCGCTTGAAGCATTCACAGGCTCCGCACACACAATTACCCCGGCCGGAACAGTCTGTCGTCGTGGTGTTGTCCGCCCTGCAGCTGGCATCGTTGTTTATCGTGGAGTTCATGTCCGACACGGAGCACTCGCAGCTGTTGCCGAAGTGGTGTTCGTCGCAGTCGCAGATGCCGCACATGAAGGTGCCGAAGTTGTTGCAGTGCGGCGAGTGCACCATGTAGCCCGTGGAGCCGGGCTGTTCGCAGGGACAAGCGCACAGCATCTCCAGCTGGATAAGCATGCTCTCGTTGATGCCGACGGGATAGATCTGGATGTGCTGTGTCCAGTCGCGCGGGTCCTCGGGGCACTTCAGCACCTGGATCTGGGCCGTGAAGCTCACCTGCTGGCCCACTGTCAGATTGTCGCACTTGGAGGTCTGGATCTCGGGTCCGCCGGTTAGGCAGGAGGAGAAGTAGGTGATCTTCACATCGCCGGTGGCATTGTCCTTCATCTCCACCGAAGATGAGATTTTCTGTAATCGAAAAGGTAGGAAAAGAAATTAGAATTCTATCCCTTTTGCAGCACAGAAGCACTTACGGCATATTCCTCCTTGACCAAATCAACAACGTTGGAAGAATCATTGGAGAGAACGGCGGCTGAGGAGCCCTGGATGTGACCCTTGAGCTTCTCGTAGACGGAGAACTGATTGGAGGTCACGGCGAAGATGATGTTGATGGCGTTCTCCTTGACCTTCTGGTTGATCTGCGATATACTGGGGTAGTCCTGCAGCACCGAGTGCGTGTACATGCCTTGCGAGTTGAGGTGGCACTCGCCGTCGTTGGGTGCAATCACTCCTCCGAGCTTGCCATCGCCGGCATAGTGGAAGCCGGCGTCCGTGGAGAAGACCAGGAGGCGACGGGCCTGCTCGCGCCATCCGACCTGCTGCCGGCAGGCAATGGCCTGCATGATGGCATCGAAGCCGCCTTCAGGGGCATCCAAGTTGCCGGACACAGCGGCATCTTTAACCTCGTTCTGCCGTGGAGAGAGATTCGATTAGAAGCTAAACTTGATGTTGGGACTTGATTAGTATTAAGTCCATGTTGCAAGGTGCCCGGGTTAGGAGGGTGAGGAAAACTATTGACTGACACTCTCTCTCGATTAATACTTGGGTGTGGTCTATCAATATTAGTCGAAAGATAACAATTAAAACCGATAAGATATGTACAGTTTTTTTTTTCTTTTTTAATTTGTGATTAATAAGACATTCCTCAAAGTTTAATGGAAACTGGAAGCCGAGACCTACTTTATGAGGTCAAAACTTGTTATGATTCATTACTCAAAGTCAACCTCGTTTGTATTACTCTTTAGAGTGTGCCAGCAATTGAAGGATAATTAGGATAGTTAGGGACATGCAAAACCAAGACAAGCTACACCAACCACCAAGCAAAGATCGTGCAAAACTATATAAAAATTCCAATACCCAAACTTAGTTAGTTTATGTTTTACTAACTAATGTTTTACTAATAAATCAAGGAGTTAGAAACATGCATAAAAATATAATAAAAATAACGAATAAAAACTCAAAACTTGAATGAAAAACAATGTTAGAATGAATGGAGATTGGCCGAAATGCATTTATCTGGAGGCTCGATTGATGGATGGATCGATTATAGGTCCGATTCGGATGGGAACGGATGACCAGATGACCGGATGACCGGATGACTGGATGACCGAATGACCAGATGACCAGATGACGGTGACCACTTACAGAGAATCTATAGGTGTCCGTGCTCAAGCCCATGATGTTTCGATAGCCATAGGGAGCATCGCATTTGGGGCACGGCTCCTGCAGGCTAATTTTGGTTTCAAATTTCGATTTCGATTTCGATTTCGATTCAAGCAACAGGAATTTTTGATTTTTGTTCAATATATATCGATTTATGATGTATAAGTGATGGGTTCACAATGAAATAAATAAATAAATATTGACAGAGAAAGAGAAGAGAGAAAAAGAAAACGAAAAATGATAAATAATGTTCCACGACATCGAGAAGTGCAGCTAAATTACGATATAGATATAGATACGGATATATATGCGATGTGCTGTCTGATCCCTGGATGGAAGCAAACAACATAGAAGCACACAGTACAAGACTTACGACTACTTAAGGACTAAAGAAGTGCAGATACTGGATATATTACTATATATATTGTATAGTAGGGATAGTAGGAATAGTAGGGATAGTGGAGAGGCATGCTACAAGTATGAGGAGCAGGATGTGGAGGAGCAGGCACAGATATGGTATATATAGACATATAGACAGACATAGATAGGTTAGTTTGACTTGATTAATCGTCTCTTACAGAGAAGCTTTCGGTGTTATTGTTGAGTGGCATGTGATTGCGGTAACCATAGGGAGCCTTGCAGTTCTCGCAGGGATTCTCGAGTCTACAGAATCAGATTCGGATTCGGATTCGGATTCGGATTCGGATCCGGATTCGGGATACGATGTCGGTGTGGTTCGTTGTGTGGTTGTAAGTAAATTAGATAAATGAGTTGCAATGAGTTCGAGTTCGAATGTGTTATCGAGATATCGACAAATACTATATAGTATACAATAATTTATTAGATGTTGACCAACCGATTCGGTCATAGCTCTGTCACGGATCATTACTCATCATCCTAGAGGGTTCCAGTGAATCGCTGACTAATCCATAGCTTACTTACTATAACTCTTAATAATAGCTTAAATTTTAGGTATAATTTTGGACTATTTTGTGCTGGAGTCTCTTTTCTTTCTTTTAACAAAATCAAGTTTCATATTTAACAAAGCTTTAAAAAAAAAAACAAAACTAGAAGAAATCCTAATGCTTAATTCTGTTCTCTGCATCGATTCAGGATCCAACCTGAAACCGTACTCACTTTCTGGGAATGGTCGAGACGTAGGGCATTAGCACCTTGTCTACGAAGGAACCGAAACCGAGGCGGAAGTTCGAGGTGATGCTCTTCATGGTCTCCGACAACTTGTCACCCAACGCGGACAGCTTCTCCTTGTCGTCCTCCATGGACTTGGACAAGTCCATCAAGTAGTAGAGATCCACGGGATAGCCCTCGGCCTGGGTATAGCTTACTTTGAGGTCATGTTTCTGGTCTACAAGAGAGATGATTAATTTCTGGATGGGATTGGTTACAGAGATTCTCAATCTTACTAATACGAAGCTTCAACTTTACAGACTGAGGCTTGATCTGGACGATTTCGCTGGCCGACCAGCCGGCAGAGTACTCCGAGCCATAGGAGCTGGACATCGACGACGAAGAGGAGGAGGAGGAGTGGTAGTGGCTGGAACTGGAACTGCCGCCAGAAATGTAACCACCACCTGCAGCGCCGCCTGCTCCGTATCCCCCGGCAGCTCCGTAGCCTCCGACTCCATAGCCAGCCGCCGACGATCCTCCAGCCACCGAGGCCAGGGTCAGGTTCTTATTGAGCAGAATCTGCTCGGAGGTGTCCGGATTCCAGACAAACTCCTCGGGGCACACCTTGCTGGTGTGCTGGAAGCATCGCGACTGTCCCTTGAAGTCCGGCTGCATACACCAGGCGCAGCTCTCGGTCTGGATGCACGTGTGGCACTTGTCCTTGGCCCCGCACGGGTTCTGGGTCAGTTTTCCGGCCTTTTGTCCATCGATTTGGCCAACGACGGCGGCTAGAACAATGACCAGCAGAATGGCCACATTGCTCTTCCGCGTGCTCCCAAGGATCATGGCTAAAGGTCCTCTGGGATGGCTATTTAAGGGGGTGGGGGTGTGCAGCGGGTTTTCCGTGTGCTGTGCTCTCTCGTTCTCTCTCTCTCTCTCTCTCTAGCCTCGCGCAAGCCTTCTCTGTCGCTTTGGTGTTTGGCTGTAATGGAAATCTGATTAGTTCTGATTGGATTTTTCAATTGGATAAAGTTAAAAGCGAATTTTTAACACGGAGACACTATTTCCTTGACCCCAATTGTGGGGTACCTAATCTGATTACCGCGTCTGTGCTTTTACTGCACATCTGCTTCCCCCCAGTTTCTCTGACTTTCTGCTCTTCTTTGACTTTTGGGGCTTTTTTCTTCTTCTTGAACCTCCACCTCCACCTCTACCGCTACCTCTACCTCTACCTCTACCTTAGTGTTTAATTTTGTTTTCTCATCAACTTGGCCAGAGATGACTCATCTCACCTCAAAACCACACACACGAGCGATTATGTGTGAGATTATGTAGGTGTAAGAGGAAGGTGACTGGGAAGGAGGGGGACAGGCTGACAGTCAGGAAGGAAGTAAGGAAGAGAAAACGAACGGTGATAAACATATCCAGCTGTCAATAATTACTCATTCAAGCACGTACCGTTAACGCTCTCCCCACAGGCGCGCTCTCTCCCTCCTGCCAACCGAAATGTAAACAAAGGCCGAGGGAGCGGGACAATGACTACTCATTGTTGCCTTCGCTTGAATCGCCTCGAGACTCAACTTAAATGATTCACTCAATCAGAAATTCATAAAAAATTATTAGTAATTTCTGAATATTTCAAAGTATTCCAAAGAAAGGGCTCCTGCTGCAATCAATTTTAATGAATATATCTATATTTAGACGCCCACGCACCATATATATGTACGATTCGCATAAAAATAACAAAAAATAAAAACGAGATCTGCAGCATAGAGCGATCGCTGTGTGTGGAGGGACGCCCACCATCAGTTCGAGAGGCCAACATCTGGGCCGCCCAGATGTGGGCGTACTGGTTGCCCGCCCCCTTTCCGCAGCGAGTGGGAGTGGGCGGGGGAGCCCGATCTACTGCGAAGGTAGTTGAAAGTTTTAATGGAGGTTTTTGAGCAATTGGAAAAGCATAATTGATAATATATCTTGGAATCGGAAATCGAGGAGGACTCATTTTTATTTAGCTCAACAAACACACTCGAGTGGTTATGATACCACTCCGTATCCATGTATCCATGTGTCCGTGTGTATGTGTCGTCATTGCGAATGAAATCATCAAAGAGCGCTCTTCTGGGTGACTTCGTTTCGCTTTTTTGGCCAAATGCAGCCGGAATCCATTGATTTCTTACGTAACCCGCCTCGCCCCTGCTTATTTTACCCGCACTCTGCCCACCAAAGGGTACTTTGATAATATTTCTTGTCTTTTTCACTGCGATTTCGCACAATCAATTTCCATCAGGGCGGTTCTTGTGGCTGTTTTTTTTTTTATTTTGATTGCTCTCACACACTTGTGGAGTTCCACACACACACGCAGGCTTTTCGAGGCTCAGGCACAGCTTGCAATCTGTTAAAAGAAAGCCTAGCTCTTTTGCTCTGATCCTTTCTACAATTTGAGTCACTAACTTCTACCGTTTGCCATAAAAAAAAAACAAAAACTTGGATGGAAATAATTACTTGGTCGTTCACCGTTCGTTTGCCGTTTAGTTTAGTGTTACCTAGCTATGAAAAGTCGAAAATATATACATTTTCGAGCAGTATTGTTTTGCTAACTTTGCAACACTGAAGCAGGGCTGCAAAGTTCGAAAATAAGTGTTGCAAATACGACCACACTTAACACTTTACAGCGTTGCCCAGCACTGTTGAAGCGAGGTGTTTTTTCAGTGTTACAAATGGTCGAAGGTAACAGAAATTTTCTCATCTAATTTCCCCGGTAAAAAGCAAGGAAAACGTCCCAAAATTGGGATAATCGGGCAGGGGAAAGAGCTGTTCGTGGATAACAGATGGAAATGCACATCGAAACGGACTAGGGAAACGTGGAAAAAGACCGGGAAACCGCACCACGGCCTCCACGCTCCGCTCAGCGCCATTTTGTTTCGCTTTTTTGCTGTTATTCATCGTGCATTTTTCATGCGCGCTCGCTTACACGTCGGATCCAGAAGAGAGCCGAGAGAGAGAGAGGCGCCTCTCTCCCACGCTCTCTGTGCTCTCCGCAGCAGCGCAACTACGTCCGTCCCGCTCGCGTACTGGCAGCCGGGGCCGTGAGTTAGAGCGGCATAGCAGTACATAGCAGGCGCGTGCGCCTCGTGCCCGAAGCGTGCATGTGTGCGTGTGTATTCGCATTTTCAGTAATTTCGAAAAAATTTTTGTATATTTGATGGCGACAGCGACGGTCGGCTGCTTTACTCACAAGAAACGCGCGTTTGTCGAAAATCGAAAATCGTAGCGCGTACGTATATCGGTGTGTAGAAATTACTAAAAAATCATGGTAAAAATCACCAAAAATTATATAAATTAGTGATCAGTGTCGAGTGCTATTTGTGGGCCATCCAATGCGTATGGAAAAAGCCTTGAAATTCGCCGATTTTAGCGCCAAAAAATGAATTTGAAAAATGTGAGACTTCAATGGACATGACAATTTTTTTTTTTTCATTTTTTTTCGGTGGTGGAACAAAAGCAAGCAGCGAACGAACGAACGAAGCAGAGGAAGAAGCAGAATAAAAAGAAGAAGCAGAAGCAGCAGCAGCGGAGGCTCTGACGATTGTGTTTGTTTGTGTGTGTGTCAGTGACGATTGCGGTGGTGTATGTGGCTGTGTGAGCAGTCACCAAGTGAATAATATTAACAAAACGTAAAAAGAGGAGGAAAATACAATACACACGCAACACACAGAGACGCGCGCGCCAAAGCGCCAAATGCGAAAAAAGTTTCACTCGCTCGGTGAATAAAATTTAGTTAATAGTTTCGTTTAGTTGCTTGTTTTTTTTTCCTTTTTTTTTTTTTTTGGAATCGTACTATCGTTATATATTGTTATTGTATTATTAGCGGCGCCGTCGGTAACGTATCGTCGTCCGTTTCCGTTTTTTTCCGTTCCGTTCGCCTCGTTACGTTATGGGTTACGTTTTACGGTTCTCGGAACGGTTCTCGCGCGCAAAGAACTGCCTCGTAGTGCCTGGAAAGTACAATAAAAAAAGTGCTAAATTTTTTATGTTTTGTTTTTTTTATTTGTTTTTAGAGTTGCACTCACAACAGTACAATCTAAATGTTGTATATTTTTTAACTTGAATACAACATCAACCAACAACAACAACAACAACAACAATCGCAACAAGCAATGCTGAATAAAGTTTTATCCAAAACCAAAACCGACAAAACAATAACCGAAAAACGAAGCTAAACTTGGCTTCATTCATAAAAACAAAACAAAAAAACAACGACCAGAAGCGGCTGTCAACTCGCCAGATATTGGATATATATATATATCGGATATAAACACCATAACAAGCCGAGTCGGAGGAAAAGTAAGTTTGTGGGTGGGAAAAGTGCAACCAGAGTGGCACGCACGTGGCGCTTTCAAAACAAAGTCTCTGCAAAGTCTCTGATTTCTTTGGAATAATAATATTCTAGGGAAAGTAGGGAAAATAGGGTTTAAGGGTCATCCACCCCTGGTTAGCGATCAAACATCTGCCAAGGGATCAACATTTTTTTTTTTTTATATTAAATGCAACCCTTCGAGAAGGTCGATAGATTTGCATCCTGTATCTTTTGAGATGCATTTTCCGGGTTTTTTTTGATTTTTGTTTCTTTAATAATTTCTGTTTAATTTCTTGTTTGGCGCGTAAATAGGCAACGCATTTCGTTTGTTTACTTGAAGAAGACTTGTTTATTGTAAATAAGAGGAAAAAGCAAATGCAAAGCGGCTGCCTGGCTGCCTCTCTCGAATCTCGAATCGATTTCATTGATGCTTTTTGGGTGAGATGCGCACTGCTGCTGCATGCTGCATCCTCCTGCTTGCCGCCTGCTGTTGTTGCCATGTAAACCGGCTTTAAATTCGTGCCACTATTAGCACGATTTATTAACCTAGCTTGCCCCAATCCCTCGCCCCGCCGATTGTCGGCATACTTGCAGATACACAGCGGCGGCAGATACACTAGCACCGCTTTTGCTTCTGCTTCTGCTTTTGCCTCGCGCGCTCTCTCTCCCTTACTCTGCCGCTGGTGTGTGTCGATATGCCGCCATATTTGCATTTGGCCCTACTGTTGTCTCGCTCTGGCCCACGCTTCTGACCCATCAACAGCAGCTGCAACATGCCTGTGTGCGTTTTTAACTTGAGGATTTTATTTATTGAAATAAATTTCATGTTTGCTCGTAGTTCAAGTGCAAGCTAACGGGAAACAGAAAAACAATAATTTATTATTTTCATTTCTCAATGAATTCATATTCATTTGCCAATTTATGACCTTTAATTAGAGGCTGATATCAGGGTTTGGCGTTTTACGGTTGGCGGCCAGAAGTTAGTTAATAAGTCACCATTTTCAATGCATGCCATTGCTCTGCTTCTTCCTCGGCTCTCGGCTCTCGTCTCTCTCCACAACCGATTCTCTACGTAAATTTCAACAGAAAACTCAAAACTGTACTACATAATTACAACCGCACGTTCGCTTGCTCACACTCACGGTCTCTCTCTCTCGAGAGAGAGAGTCTCGCATAGATGTGTGTGTGTGTGTGTCAGTGAGTGGCAGTAAATGTTTTGTTTTGTTGTGAGAACAAAAACGGAGAGAGAGCGCCGCCCGCTATTGCAGTTTACCTTCTGGTGTTGCGTTAGGATTCTAATATTTGTTATTTTAAATATTCTAATTTCAATGGGGCTCTAGAATACGTCATATAGTCGCTGGCCTTGCGTCTATGGCGATCACCTAGCCTCGCCTCGCCTTGCCTTGCCTTGTTCTCCTTCCGTTTTTGCGTCACACTCGCACGCACACACGTACTCGGCCAGAACACGTACACTTGGCAACTAACAAAAACACAGTGGGCCAAAGCGTTTAATTAATCGCTTGAAAGCAGCTTGAAATACGGTACGGTACGGGACAGCACGGCACGGCAGCCGCCGCCGCCGCAACACATGCTAACTGTAACTATTTTCTGCGCCCCAAGTGAAAGCGATAAAAAATAAATAAAAATAAAGCGATGAGCGGCAAAAGTTGTTTGCCGGCCGGCAGCCTCATGCCCACATGTATGCTTGTATGTGGCGAGTCGCAAGTCGCGAGCCGCGAGTGTAAATAAATTCGCAAACCAACTCTCCTGGCCCAGCTTTTGCTCAACAAACAACATTTTCGGGGGAGAAAATACTATCAGTTTTAGCGATAAATATTTTTGCTAGTCACTTGACCTATAAAACTCGAATAATAAACAAATGATTAGTTGGCTCTTTTTTTTTTGTCGACATTCCTAACTGTACAATGATAGTTGTGGCTAGAATGCAACTTTTGTTCCACTGTATCGGCAAACTATCTGTTTGTGTGTGAGTTAAAGTGACTGTTTTTTCTGCACTAGTATGCGTGGCTCCCCTCACCCCACCCACCAATGTCTCATTGTCGTCCGTCGCTTTTAGTCAGTCGAGGGTGTTAAAACGTTAATAACGTAGGAATTACGTGCATAATATTGCCTTTTGGCATGGTGTTTTCATTTGCGTTGGTGTGTGGTGTGCTGGTGTGCTGTGTACAACAAAAACAACAACCCAACACCAATAACAAACAAAGCGAATGAATCATGCTGTGCGACAAGAATTCAACTTGAAATGTGCTGTGGTGAATACCGCCTCGGTTGCAAACACAACACACGCCACACATACAGGCACTGCCGAATATGTGTACTTGGAGTGTGTGGATCATTTCGTTCAGTTGGGTATTATTGGCGTTTGCATTTGCATTAATGTAGATTTTTTGTTTATTAAAGTTTTTGTAATGTTTCAACACCGAATGCCTAGTGTTTTGCACCTTTAGTCAGCTTCTGGCTGCCATGGTAGATTTGATAACGCCGCAAGTGAGTGAGAACGGGATGGCTATATAGTCACTACTCTACAGCTGTGTGTGTGTGTAGAGAGAGAGAGAAAGAGAGCACCGGGTGCTCTCTTCGAATCTATCTCGGTTTTCGAATTTCGAAAACATTCGCTCTCTCTCGACTGCTCTTCGCTATTGAGTGGCGGCAAAGTAACTACGCGACAAACGGTGGAAGGGAAACGGCGAAAACGGCAAAAACAGCAAAATAAAGGGCAAGCCAGCGCGTAAAATAATAAATACTAATTCAAATATACGATATATTTATAATATAAATGCAATTCAAATATCCGATTTATGCCATTGTGTGTTCTGTGTGTTTCTGTGTTTTGTTTGCGGTCATCTTCTGCGTATTTGGTGTCGCATTTTGTTTATGGAAAGCCAGCCCGAAGAGCAAAGAAGAAAATGCTGATTGTAGTAGAATGTAAATTTTGGCGATGTTGTTTTTGGGGCGATGCTGGCCCCGATGCTGCCCCCGCTAATTTCTAATTTCTTATTTATTTTTTGTTTATGTAACGCGCGAGGAGTGTTGTGAAATGTGCAGATCGAGAGGCATGGCATGGCATGGCCAGAGTTGCAAAATATATCCGCTTTCCTATATTTCTTCCCGTATATTTCGTTTATTCCCGGCAAAAAAAAACTGATTTGTTTGTGTTTTGCAGATTTTGTTCCTTCGTCTTTGCCTTCGCCTGCGACTGTAATTTGAATCCTTCTTGTTTGGAGTCATAATTGGAGTCATAAAGTAAAGTAAACATAATGCCTCAAAAAGTAGCACTAGTGCCGGCCTTTGCAGCAGCATCTGTTGTCGGCTCCCGCGCCTAATGAGAGGAGCCGGACCACTGAGAATCTGGAGCAGCAGGGGTGGTAAGTAGAGTTGTGGCTTCTACTGTCTCTTAAATCGACTAATCCATTTCTCGATTATCCCTTACAGAGCGAAGATATTGCCGAGCATGAAGCAACGGACCGCTAAGAAGCTATATCCCTCAATCAGCAGCCGATTTGTATCAATCACGAGCAGTAAGAGCAGAGCAGGACCTAAGAAAACGTCTGGAAAAGGCAAAGGATCACGAGCTGGTGCCGGAGCAGGAGTAGGAGTAGGAGTCGGTGGCATAGAAAAGTTCGCCAGTCAGCGGAAGAGGAGGAGTAGGTGGTCGTCGGCCACATAAGACAAGGATCCCTGTACCCCCCACCCCACCCTGAACAAGGAGCAGCAAGGGTCAAGGGTCAAGGGTCAGGAGCAGGAGCAGGAGCAGAAGGAGCTGCCGAAGGAGCGGAGCGGAGAGACGGAGACGGCCCGGCCTGACGGCGTGTGTGTTTGTGGCTCGTAAGCGTGTGTGTGTGCCCAGTGTATGAGCGTGTGTGTGTTGGCCGTCTCAGTCGAGCCCGAAACAGGATCTCTAAGGATTCTTAATTGAAAGCATTCAGAAACAAGAAAGCAATTGAACTGTGAAAGTATTCACTATAACCAGCACCACAATCAGAACCGCCTCGTAAACACCCTAACACAGTCACCACCAACACTAAATCGAACACGATGTCGTCCAGTGAGCCACCGCCCAGGTATGAGCCACCCGTGGAGCCAGTTAATGGCATTGTACAGCCACCGGTGGTGCCGCCGGCGGAGCGGCCCGGCCGCAACACCAACCAACTGCAATATCTGATCAAGACGGTGATGAAGGTGATATGGAAGCACCACTTCTCGTGGCCCTTCCAACAGCCCGTCGATGCCAAGAAGCTCAACCTGCCCGACTACCACAAGATCATCAAGCAGCCCATGGACATGGGCACGATCAAGAAGCGGCTGGAGAACAACTACTACTGGTCCGCCAAGGAGGCCATTCACGATTTCAACACCATGTTCAACAACTGCTACGTCTACAACAAGCCGGGCGAGGATGTGGTCGTGATGGCCCAGACCCTCGAGAAGGTCTTCCTCCAGAAGATCGAGCTGATGCCCAAGGAGGAGCTCGAGCTGGAGCCGGTCACCGCCAAGGGTGGCAAAAAGAAACAACGTGCCCCGGCCACGCCCAAGGCTCCCTCATCGGGTGCGGGAGCGGGCGCCTCCGCGGGGACGGTCAGCAGTGGCGGCGGCAGCGGTGGCGGCAGCGGCAGCAACGCCAACAAAGTAGCCTCTGCCTCATCCGCGCAACACCCCGCGCCGGTAATGGCGACAGGAGCCGGATCTGCGACACCCGGCGGGGGAACAACGGGCTCCGGCGGCGGAGCGCAAGCCTCCCGACCCGTCTCCGCCATGGGCGGTACGGTTTCATCGACGGCCGGCGGAGCACCGTCCATACCACCGATTAGCACAATGCCACCGCACACGGTGCCGGGCAGCACCAATACCACTACGACGGCGATGGCCGGAGCGGGAGGGGCTGCCTCCGGCACGGCTCTCATGGCCAGCCTCCTCAATCCCGGTGGCCAGGTGGGCGGCGGCTATCCCGGCCAGACGGCGGTCAACAATGCTGCGCTCTTAGATGGCAACAGTGCGGCTGCGGCGGCGGCGACAGCAGCAGCGGCAGCAGCGGCGGCGGCGATGGCAGCGGGAGCCCCACCCGGCTCCCTAGTCCCACCCGGAGCCGGCGCCCCAACCGGACCGGGAGTCGGAAGCGGAGGAGCTGGGGCGGGTGGAGTGACAATACCAACGGCTGCCGTGAACGCCGCCAACGCGGTCCAGGCCTATGTGAATAGTACGGCGGGCGTGGGGGTCGGCGTGGGAGTCGGCGTCGACGCCGTGATACCGCAACAGCCCACCAAGGTGAAGAAGGGGGTGAAGCGGAAGGCGGACACCACCACGCCGACAGCCAATGCCTTCGAGTCACCCTACGCGCAGATGGACTCCAAATCGGCCAAAATATCGACGCGGCGCGAGTCGAATCGTCAGGTAATAGGCAAGAAGGTAAGAGTAAGGGCACAGCCAGACGTTGTAAGAGTATGAATGTGCAACCCAATCCCTTGTACAATCCTTGCTCCTGCACAGAATGTCCTTGAAACTTCAATAAATAAAAAGAAATCTTGAAACATTGCTTATGGTGAAGATTATTCTGAAGCCATGTTTCGAGGTTTAAGTTTGAATCATTCTTGCTCATGATATCCTTGATGAGAGGAGTATATATTCCGATGCACTGAAACCAAAAATCGATCAAATCATACACAAAACGCTGCCTTGCCTTTTACTCGAAAGCCATTTCATGAAAGAACGATCTGATGGATTATTTATTTAAAAAGATAGTTCCTGCTCTTCAGCATTTTATGGACATCCTTTTGGGTAAATAATCCTGAGACAGATCCTGTGGATCCTGTGGATCCATGACATGATTCCACATTTGATTTTGATTTTTTTTCATTCGATAACTAACCTCACTTCGCTTTTGCTTGTTTATTTTCTTTTCTTTTTTCATTTCTTTGCCCCGATTTTGTTTGCCACACCACCACCACAACAACAACAACAACCAACAACCAAAAACAACAACAACATCTACAAAAAACAACAAAATCCAATCAAAACCCACATCTATCGCTGGAAAAAACGATGCCTTCTGAACAGGATCTTACATTCCAGGGCTCGGGCTATACAATGTCGCCACTGGGTGTGGCCGGAGTGGCCGGAATGGGAGGGATGGGGGCCGGAGGCGTGGCCGGCGTGGCGATGGCCAAGTCCAAGGAGAAGCTCTCCGACGCCCTCAAGTCCTGCAACGAGATCCTCAAGGAGCTCTTCTCGAAGAAGCACTCCGGCTACGCCTGGCCCTTCTACAAGCCAGTCGACGCCGAGATGCTCGGCCTGCACGACTACCACGACATCATCAAGAAGCCAATGGACCTGGGCACCGTCAAGCGGAAAATGGACAATCGCGAGTACAAGAGCGCGCCGGAGTTCGCCGCCGACGTCCGATTAATATTCACCAACTGCTACAAGTACAACCCGCCAGATCACGATGTCGTCGCCATGGGCCGCAAGCTTCAGGATGTCTTCGAGATGCGCTACGCCAACATACCCGACGAGCCGGTGGCCAATGCGGCACACCATCACGGCCACGGCCATGGGCATGGGCACGGTCATGGGCACGGCCATGGTCATGGCGGGTATGGTGGAGCATCCATGAAGCACGACGCCAGCGATTCATCCAGCGAGGACTCGAGCGATACGGAAAACGAGTCGAATTCGGACGAGGAGCGCAGCGCCAAGCTGAAGATGCTTGAGTCAAAGCTTCTCGGACTGCAGGAGGAGATCCGCAAGCTGTCGGAGGAGGCCTCCGCCAAGAAGAAGGCCAAGAAGAAGCTTAAGGAGAAGAAGAAGTCGATGGGTGCGGGCTCGGGCTCCGGATCGGCGGCCTCCCATCAAGGAGTCGGCGGCATGGGATCGGGCGTCGGCGGCGCCGGCGGTGGCCATGCGGGCGGTGTCTCCATGCCCGGCGGCGTCGGTTCCCTTGGTCCTAGCGGAGCGCTGGCCGCCAATCTTTCGGCCCTGCTCACCGGATCACTAGTGGGCGCCGGCGGCGGCGGCGGATCAGGCGTTGGCGGCGGCGTACCCGGCGCTGGAGCGGCACTTCATAGCCAAGCACACGACGTGGCCATGGCGTATGGCCAGATGTCGGGCGGCGGGGCCGCTGGAGGTGCTGGCTTTGGCACTGGAGTCTCGGCAATGGGCGGAGCGACGGGCGGCGGCAAGGCAGGCACCCTGGCCGGTGCTCTGGCAGCGGGTGCGGCGGCGGGTGCCGGTGGAACGCCGGCCGGCGGCGGCAGCAGTAAAGGTGCTAAGAGTAAGGGCCAGCGCGGTGCCAAGGGCGGAGCTGGCGGTGTCGGCGCAGGTGGCGGTGGAGCTGCTGCGGGCGGCGCTGCTGGCGGAGCGGCGGGAGCAGCGGCTGGCGGTGGTGCTGTTGGCGCCGGTGGCGCTGGCGGAGCAGCCGGTGGCAATGCTTCCAAGCGGGCCAAGGGCAGCGGCTCGGCGGGCGCCGGCGGTGCCAGTGGCGGTTCGAATGCTGGCAGCGGTACAAACGCCGGTGCGCGCGGCAGCAGCAAAAAGAAGCCCAGCCAGGTGATGAACTTTGACTCCGAGGAGGAGGACACGGCCAAGCCAATGTCGTACGACGAGAAACGCCAGCTTTCCCTCGACATAAACAAGTTGCCAGGTAATTTTGCGTGGTTTTTCGGTTTTTCGTCGACTTACTTGCTAAGAACTTGATCTCGAACTGGCACTCATTGTTGAATTGCATTTCCAGGTGACAAGCTGGGCCGGGTGGTGCACATCATACAGAACCGGGAGCCATCGCTGCGTGACTCCAATCCCGACGAAATCGAGATCGACTTTGAGACGCTGAAACCGTCGACGCTGCGCGAGCTCGAAAGCTATGTGGCGTCGTGTTTGCGCAAAAAAACACGTAAGCCATATTGTAAGTTTGTAACTAAACCGAGACCACAACCAAAGCAAATGCAAATCCAAAAGCAAATCCAAAAGCAAAAGCAACAAGAAGTGATAAAGCAACAGAAAAAGGAAAAGCAACAACAGCTAAAGCAAAAGAAAATAAATAAACAGAATGAGAAACAGAAATTGAAATTGAAACAAAAGCAAGGGATCAAGATCAATCAAAAAGTTAGAATCAATCCAAACAAAGGCCATCCAAAGGCAGAGAAAGATCTCGAAATCTCGAAACTATCCTAATCCATTCTCAGATCACGATCAAAACCCAGAAGAAAATCCTAAACTATGACAAGAAAAAAGAGAATTCCATTTTAGCTTTGCTGTCTGTGCTTTCAAAATTGATTTCAAATTTGATTTCGACATTAAATAAAAGCCATAGTGGTCGTGTTTAGTTAGTTAAACTAGAATACTCTTAGAATTAAGTTATTTGCCTAAAGCCGCCGAGGTCCTGCCCTGTCCGTAGTTAGCGTAAAGTGCATGTGAGCCAATCCTTACCCGATCCTTTAGAACAATAGCTTGTGAATGCCGTAGAGGTGATCGGAAATCTAAGGATTTCTGAAACCATAGATCCTGTTCCCCTCAGCCAGAGCTACTTTTGTTGTTTTTGAATCCTTTGAGCATGACTGAACCGTCTACCATATACTCGTATATATAGATATTATGTATCTGACTATCGACTTGCTTTCACGCACTCGAATAACTTGGGAACTAATATGTATAATATTTCGCCTGCAGATAAAAAGCCTTCCGGCAAGTCGAAGGACGAACAAATGGCCGAAAAGAAGCAGGAGCTAGAGAAGCGTCTGCAAGATGTCACTGGTCAGTTGGGAGCAAGCAAGAAAGCCACCAAGAAAGGTAAGCATTCTCTCCAGGAGATAAAATGTTCCTTATTCACTTCTTCTGTTCTCTTTTTAAAGATGAATCCGCATCGAACAAGGTCGAGGCAGTGCAGCCGGCAAATCCCGTATCGTCTAGTTCCAGTTCCAGCGATTCATCGTCGTCGAGTTCGAGTGATAGCAGTTCGAGTGACTCGAGCGACAGTGAAGCAGGTTAGGACGCGATTTGTTTGTTTTATTTTATAAAGCCTTTTTTTTTATTAGTCTACATAGAAATATGCGTATACAAAGCAAAAAGCAAATTAAGAAAAAAAAATCCATATATATATATATATATATACATATATATAGATGCGTTGTTTAAGAAGCGAACAACAGACACGACAAGTACAGAAACGGGAATAGAAACGGAAACGGGAACAGAAACGGAAACAGAAACAGAAACGGAAACAGAAACAGAAACGGAAACAGCAACAGAAACAGAAACAGAAACAGAAACAGTAACAGAAACAGTAACGGAAACAGAGATAGACGTCGGAATCGCAAAAGTTGCATTATGATGTATTTTCTTTATCGTTTTTTTTAAATTAAGTAAAAGTATAATCGGGGGCGGGTAGCGGGGCAAAAAACGAATCGAAACGTAACAGAACCAGATAGTCAGAGAACAGAATATTTAAATGAGGAAATCAATGAACAGTCTAGGATCTAGGATCT
This sequence comes from Drosophila vallismaia, assembly GCA_035047325.1. NCBI lineage: Eukaryota > Metazoa > Arthropoda > Insecta > Diptera > Drosophilidae > Drosophila > Drosophila vallismaia. The sequence continues at coordinate 2,266,662 of JAWNPU010000025.1, read as the reverse complement.
AGGAGCTAGGAAAGAATAATATTGGATATATATATATAGCAGCTGTGAACAGCATTGGAATAGCATGGCACAGAAATTGTGTGTTTTTTTTCCATTAAAATAAATGTGCCAGCGAAGACTGTGCTATTTCGATGGCCACAGCTGTCGTCGGTGTGTAGGAGATATACAAGAGATGGCGCCACCAATACGTGTGATTGTGATTTGCGCGAAAAGATTCAGGAGATTTGAACAGAGCGTTTTAGCGTTTTAGCGATTTGGCGTTTTCTTAATTAATTCAATTGGATATAGGTTTATCTAGTTTTAATAAAAATACCCCCTAAACCTTAACCCTTAACCCTTAACCCTTAACCCTTAGCACGCGCATATATGCCAAGATACAGATGTATATGTATAGAGTTATTTTCCTGTGTTTACATCTTTTTAAACTTAGTTTATGATTTTGTAAGTTAGGTAAAAAAAAAAAAGAAGTAAGCAAGAAATTAGAACAGAACCACACCCACTCCCCGGAGGCAGCTGAAACAGAAAGAGATGCAGCTAGAGGGTGCAGGGTGTCGAGTGGACAATTGTTGTTAAATTATTTTTAGGAGAGGGTAATTGGGGGGCGAATGCAATTATTCTACCGACTGACTGATACCCCATCGCCTGAATGCCACAAAAGCAGCAGCTTCCTTTTTTTTCGTATTTATTGAATTTAGCGCATTTTGTTTTTGTTTTTGTGTGCTAAAAATTTATTTCAAGCATCCTGTACACTCCTGTAGAAATACAAAGCTAAAATTACGCCCTTATAGACCGACTCTGATTGTGGAATGTTTAAAAAAAAGAAGATAACCCTTTTTTGTGCATCATTTTTTCGGAATTTTGTTTGTTTTTTTTTTTAATATAATTACTTTTTTTTGTTTAGAAATGACAAAGAACCAAGTTCATGATGAAGTGCAATATGCATTTGCTCTAAGAAAAAAATGCACAAATATCGGAAAGCCAGAATCGTTTATTGAGACCAACCGTTACCTATTTGATTATCGATTTATCGTTTTATCGATCTCTATGAATTCAAGTTCTTGTATTACATACAACCGCATACCCCACATGACAATTTTTCGAAATGCAGACTTGTCTAACAAATTTGCTGTTAAATATAGTTTTGATTCGCCATCAGAGTTGGGTCGTCAGAAATCATAGATAATTCCGAGTTCAGGCTAAAGGCTAAAGGCTAAAGGCTAAAGCATCCACCCCCAATCCCTCTCCGGGTTCGCAATCCCACAGATACGAAAACCTAACCTAGAAACCGACTTGGACTCGTAGACCGTAAACCGTAGACCGTAAACCGGAGACCGTAAACCGTAGACCGTAAACCGTAAACCGTAGACCAACTGAGACCAACACATCCAGACACAACGGCAGAACTTTATACAATCTATATATATATATAAATATATATATACAAAAAATAGGTCTAGTATATACTTAATTATATATACAACACAACCACAACCACACACAGACACACACACACACATATATATATATATATATATATATCTATAGACATATACATATATGCGTATAGATATTGTATTTAAGCATTTTTAGGTATTAAACGAATTGTATATGTAAATGAATTAAAAAAAACAACAACAAGAGAAAATCTTACACACAACATACACAACTATCTAAAAAATGAGAATAATAAGAAACAAACAATTAAATAAGAAAACAGCTTACAACAAGCACTTTACTAAGTTAAGTCTTTTTTGAAACGAAACAAAACATAAAACAAAAAACAAAAGGAAAAAAAAACAAAAACAAATTTTTAAAAGAACAAGAAACCTTATTATTACCAATATTATGATTATTATGATTATTATTATGATTATTATGAGAATATGCTGAAAAAATCGTGAAGCAATTGTGTATTGGGGGCAGCCAATCTGAAAAACAAAGTAATGAATTCCAACTCCAACTCCAACCAACCAATCGAACCAATCAATCAATCAATCAATCAACCAACCAATCAACCAAACAACTCTCCATCAAGTCTATATTAAATCTATAAAAAAGACCCATATAAAAAGCAGCAGCAGAGTAACAATGCATGATTGACAAGATCAATGAATAAATCGAAATAAAAAAAAAACACATCATCCACCACGCCCACATACTCACACACTCCCACACACTCCCTCACACAATGTACAATCAAAAGATGCACTTTGAGGCATCATTATTAGTTTTCCATGATCAGATCAGGCCTAGCCTCAACCGCTTGCCAGTAGCTCCGTAATCCGTAATCCGTAATCCGTAATCCGTAATCCGTTATCCGTTATCCGTTACTGAAGTTCAATCTTCCTAGTCCTTAGTCCTTCATCACGTATCACGTGTCCCCACTTCTGTGCCAATTCCATGCCGTTTCTAGTCTAACTTTTGGATGCATTCGTTACCGTAACCGTAACCGTAACCGTAACCGTAACCCACTCACGCCATTCTATTCTACGAGACATTAACACACGTCTTACAAACTCCTTGTATGTGTATATATTTATAAATATATATTTTTTGGTTTTTTTTTTTCGAATAAGAGTTATATACACGTCATACCTACACACACACACACAAAAACCTTACAGAACTCGTATGTGTAAAATATAATAATAATAATAATGAAACAGTAATGAAACAATAACCATAATAATAAAAAAAACAGCAGCAAAAATATAAAAGAACCAAAATGCAAGACAAATTACCACCATATATCAGTATATATGTCTAAAATATCCTAAAAAGATAAAAAGCTAATGCAATATGCAGGAAAACTTTGAAAATTTGATATTTGAAATTTGAAAATCTCGATACACTTGCAGACAATGTGTAAAAACAAAGAAAGTATGAAAAGCTTGGAAGAAACAACAAACAAACAAACAAACAAAAAATAACAAATATAAACGTAAGGATACGTAACGAATACGCAATACGTAAGAGGTGTAATCGTAAAGTCTGAGGAGGAAAGAGCGAGGCAGAGATGCGTTGAGAGAAAGTGAGAGAGAGAGAGAGAGAGAAGGGGTGGGACCGATCAAGTAGTAGAATTGAATGTATTTTATTGTGGGATTAAAGTTCATGTCCTGGTTCTTCAGACTTCAGTCTTCAGAGTCTTCAGTCTATCTGCCAAAGATCCCTCTCTCACATTTGTCAGTGTATTCTTAACATCTGTGAAAAACTTCTTCATTCTATCGGTGTATGTCCAGTTGATGCTATCCATGTAATTGAAACATGCATCGGCAGTCCTAGTTACTGGTTATTCTTCGCCAACACCACTGCAATCCTGATGGAAAATGCTCGTTCAAAGGTCCTCTGGAAGTTCCATCATCATGAACAGTGTTTTGGTGTTTTTGATATGCATACACTAGCAGGGCTAATAATTCTCAGAAATTCATCCGCAATAGCTTCACAACCTATCCAGTGGGACACGCTATCCTCCATCTTCAATCCCATGGACTTCTTGAGATGGAGAACAGAGATGGCAGAGCTGCACAATCCTTGTAACGAGAGCTTACAGTACCAAACCGTACCAGACTATACTGTCCACCAGGACATTCGGAGTAAAACATATCTATTGATGCCATGATCTTCTTGAAATTGACATCATCCTTCCAATGGCCATAATCTTTAGAAATCCTATCGTATTCTGGGGCATGTGCAGGACGAACTATTTCACTCTGGCCTTTAAGAGATTCGGACAGTCGGACAGGCTTTTATAGTCTAGACATGAAGCTAACTAGACAATGCTAACTAGATACCAATAAGCATGATTTTTCGCATCCTGGGCTGGAGAAGCAGCAGTAGGTGGTGTAAAGCCAGATTGAGATACAGTGAGAGGGCTGACACACAGTGGGGTCACAACGGATCCTTGAGTTCCTCTGTTAAAGACTCCCGAATTTCAGAAAGTTCACGGTACAAGTATCCAATTGCCATATCTTTGCTTAATCGGGATAGCATGAGCCCTTCTTCCATAACATGATCTCTAAGATGATCAAGACTGGTTTCACACGAGAAGTGAACCAACTAGAAGGATAAGAGGCTTCATCGGAGTGAGGGTTAGGTTCGCTGGATAACACAACCTTGGCTCCAGTCTTTACATAAAAGACCTCAGACACTACTAGTGGTCCTCCTGGTTGGTTTTGGCGGGCTGCGTGGCTTGTTGATGCGGTGTTGAGAAATGATATTAAATAATTTTATTAGAATTATAATTTAAACTGTTTAACCAAAATAACGAAACGTATCATTTTGACTGTCGTAAGCTATTATTTACGTAAACCTAAACAAATAACAGAGAAAGAAACAAAACAGAAAAGCTTCCAGCTATCTTCCAGACGGGGGTTCTCTAGGTGCTCTCTTGCTCTCTCGTCCTCGTCCTCGTCCTCGTCCTCGCGCCTTGTGTCCTTGTCACTGTCTGTCTCTGTCTGTAGTTATAATAACAGTAAATTCGGCAGGAACGGAACGAAACGGAACGAAACGGAACGGAACGGAACAGAAAGGAACGGAACAGAACGGGTATGCAACAGATAACTGAACAGATACAAGATAACAGATCGAATCTTTAGATAACTCCAAAGCAAGCGTACGTATAGAGTCTTTTGCTCTATAGCTGAACTCAAACTCAAACTAGTTCTATATAGTTCTATATAAATAGCTATATAGGTGTACATATATACATAGACGTATGCTATATACATAATAACATGATGAGGTATAAATAAAAGAAAAACAGAAAAAGAAAAAACAAAGAAAAGAAAAGGAAAATAATTAAATGTATTTTGAAAGCATTTTATTATTTATTTTTCGGCTGTCGGCTTTCCCCTTTACACATTGTTTGCACGTTTTTTTCAAAATAAAATTTACAAAAATAATATATATATACGAAAACATACAAAAAAGAATGCATAGAAGAGGAGAATTGATGATGATGATGATGATGATGATGATGATATAATGCAATGGAAATAAAGAAAAATTAACAAAATTAATTGCATAAAATCAATTTAAATATAAATTTTTACTATTTAAAAAACAAACAAAAAGAACAAGTAAATCAATTGAAACCACAGAGGAAATGAGTAACGGAAACCAACAAAAACGGAGCAAAAATAATAAAAGAAAGAAACAAAAACCATTTTAGAAACACACGAGATTTATTCAATATTTAATTTTTTTCGAAAACACAAAACTCCACAGCTCTGTAGGCGTTTTTTGTTTTTTTTTTGCTGTTATGTTTATTTTCATTTAAAGTCTGGACAATATTTTAGTTTTTTTTTTTTTTTCGATTTTGCATTCATGAAAAGGATGCAAAATAAAGCGACATTTAGCTCTTGTGTTTTCTAGGATAATCAGCCATCGCGATTCGATACTCGTTTCAAAATTCCCTTCCACACTGCATTGAGATTGTTTTGTTCTAAGTGTAGCCTTTTGTTTTAGCATTTAGCTAAAATCAGGATCAGTATCACTATCAGGATCAGGATCAGGATCACGAACAGAACAGAGAAATGCAACAACACCCTTTACACACACATGTACACACGCTCAAAGGTCTTGTTAGAATTAAAAACAGAACTCGTAAAGAAAGTTGTAAAAAAAAACCATATTAAAATCAAAAAAACAAAAAAAAACAAACGAAAACAAAAAGAAAATAAAACAATGCATTTTTGGTTTCAATTTGCACAGAACGAGAACAAGGACGAAAACGAGAACAAGAACGAGACGAGAGTAGGGGAAAGCCGAAATAAAATGAAATATAAAATAAAATAAATGCAAGGATAAATAGTGAAAATCTTAGGGAAAGGTAGAGGGCAGAAGCAGAGGATGAGCTGAGAACTAACAGAGAACAGATGCACCAACTGCAGATACAGATACAAAGATACAAAGATAAACAGAAGCACTTACAGATACACGACTAAACGGAGACGAAGACGGAGACGGAGACGGAGACGGAGCCCGAAATAAACTAAAATTAAATAAAATTTAAACACAAAACCACACACACATTTAGAATTATGAGCAGCATACATTTAAATATTTATAGTAAAAACAATAATAATAATATTTATTATTACAAAATGGCATCAGCTGCAGCAAAACAATAGACAACAAAACTAAACTAAACTAAACTAAAAAAAAAACGAAAAGAAAAAAAAAACAAAACACTTCATTGAATACAACAAACAAAAAATGAAAGAAGAAAAAAGAAAATGTTTATTAAAAAAAAAATAAAAGAAAATACCCCTGTGTTCCTCATTCCCCGAAAAAAAAAACAAAAACAAAAAAAAAAAAACATTTCTATTCACAGAAACCGGAAGCTGATTAAAAACTAAAATTAAAATACGATTAGGTTCTAGTTAAATCTCGAAGGTTGGTTCTGGTTTGTTGGTCGCGATGGTCTGCACTTTTTCCCAGCAGAAAAGTACACTTAACTCAATAAAAAACAAATAACAATAAACAAAAATTGGTTAGAATTGGCTGCTCCCGCGGTGGTGCAACGGTGCAACGGTGCAACAACGACGGCGGATTGAGGGGTGAGCACTGGACCCTTTGGTCCTTGGCGCTTCTTTCAGATCTCTTTCAGTGCATTTGTGGTTTCCAGCCATCAGCTATCAGCTATCAGCTATCACAAATAATCACAATAAACAATAAATAAATAATAAAAAACAAAGCAGAGGGAGTGGGTTGTAGGAAAGAAAACTGCATCACCACCGTGTCACCACGTATCCACCACGAACACAATTGTTTCATCGATCGATCGGCTTTCTAAGAGGTATTTTCAATACATCCATATTATTATAATGAATTTTCTATACTTGGAACTAAACAACTGTGCTGTTTGTATATTTTATAAGTATGATTTAAGCACTTCTATCGCTTCACATTTTGTTCTTTTTTTTTCCAATAATAAGAGTTTGAGTTTTCCATTTCATCATCCTCACCCCAGGCACACGAATAATATTCCAAAAAACGTCTATTTGTTTGTTAATTGATGTAAAAAACGGGTCCACCCATCTATCCATCATGCTTGCTCCTATTTCTACTGCTCGTTTTTTTTTGTTTTTTTTTTTTTTTTTTAGCTTTCTTTAAACGTTTGGGTCTTTGTCTTTCGAATTTTGGTTTATTTTTGGTTTATGCTTGAAATTGTAGCGCTTACAATGTTTTTTATACAGTTTTTTCTTCTTGGCTTTCCCCTTTTACAGGTGACGGCGACGAGAGACCGCCACGCAAGAAAAAGTCCCGCGACTCGAATGGCAGCAATGTGAGTAGAAAATGTCGGATGTTTAGATCGGTTTTTGGGCCAAGCTAGGAGTCGTCTCCACCCTGGCCATGGGGACGGGATACTTGCCACTCGATGCTGTCCCCTCCGCCATGGTCGGTTGTATTTACATAAAGATTTTGGCATGTTGTGATTACTATATATTGTGATGTTAAACCCAACTTTCTGTCTCCCATCGCTTCCGCTCTCCTTCCGCTTCTGGTTTACATTCACTTCGGAACCCACCCATAGGTAAATAATCCCACTCTAAGCGGCGTTCTAGATGGCCTCACCTCGACCCTGCTCATGGGCCTGGACCATGTGCTTAATCCCAATGCACCCACATCACAAATGTGTAAGTATCTATCATTATATCGACTCTGATCAGTGAATGCGTCTATCCATGAAGTGACTAATTTTTATTTAATGTTCCCTTTTTCCATTTTGACATTATCCCTTCCCGAATCCCTTACCCGATCCTCTTGTAGCCATGCTGGGCAATGCCAATCAACTGACGGCGGCTGCCATGCTCAACAACAATAACAAGACATCGCTGCCGGGCAGCAATTTCGGTGGTGCGACCAGCACGCCCAACATGCTGCACGCTTCTGCGGCGGCCGGCGGTGCTGTAGGTGGTGCTGCGCAGCACAAGAACGGACAAAACGATCTGGGAAAGGTGCCGTCCGTCGTTGGCGCTGCAGCCTCTCTTCCCCCGCACAATTTCCAAGGAGCTGGCGCCGGAACTGGCGGCGGAGTAAGTGGTGGCGGCAGCGGTGTCGGCGGCGGTGGCGGTGGCATTCGGATAGCCAGCAACCTGCACAAGCAGCCCGGCGATCTTGGAGAGCACCATGCAGCACTGGCGGCTGCCCTAACATCCCTGAGCGGTGGCGGTGGCGGTGGCAACGGGAATAATAATGGCAGCGGCAGCAATCCGCTGGGCGATGCAATGGCCAATGCCTCACTGGCCGCCGGTCTCAAACAGATTCCGCAGTTCGATGATCCCGTGGAGCAATCGCTGGCCTCGCTGGAATTCAGCGCCGGCACAGGCCCCACGGGCAAGCCTTCCGCCTCACTGACCGACAGTTTTCTAATGCAGCAACATCCGATGCAGCAGCAGCAGCCTGCTTTCGGGGGACACCAGCAGCAGCAGCAGCAGCAACAGCAACAGCAGGGAGCGCAACAGCAGCAGCATGGCATGGACTACGTTACAGAGCTACTGACAAAGGGGACAGAGGGTGTGGCTGGAATGAATGGCAATCATCTGCTTAACTTTAACCTGGACATGGCGGCAGCTGCCTACCAGCAACAGCAGCAGCAGCAAAAGCATCCGCAACAGCAACAGCAGCAGCAGGCTCACAACAACGGATTCAATGTGGCCGACTTTAGTATGGCCGGATTCGATGGTCTGAACATGACGACGGCCTCAGCATTCCTTGACCTCGAGCACACTCTCCAGCAGCAGCAGATGCAGCTGCAGCAGCAACAGACGCTACAGCAGCAGCAGCAGCAGCAGACGCTGCAGCAGCAACAGCAACAGCAACAGCAGCAGCACAATCAGCAACTGCAGCAACAGCAGCACAGCCAACAGCTGCAGCAACACCAGCACAGCCAGCAACAACTCCAGCAACAGCAGCCCCAGCATATCCACCAGCAGTTGCAGCAGCAACAGCAGCAGCAGCAGCAGCAACAGCAGCAACAGCAACAGCAGCAAGTGGCCAACAAGATGCTCATCATACCCAAGCCTATCGAATCGATGATGCCCAGTCCGCCGGATAAGCAGCAGCAACATCAGAAGGTGCTACCTCCCCAGCAGTCGCCATCCGACTTGAAGCTGCATCCTGGCCAGGCAGCTGCAGCGGCGGCAGCAGCAGCAGCTGCGGCGGCTGCCCAGAAGAACCTGAAGAACGCCAGCTCATGGTCTTCGCTGGCTTCGGCCAGCTCCCCGCAGAACACGTCGAGCAGTTCGAGCAGCGGCAAGACCAAGCCGGCGATGGACTCATTCCAGCAGTTCCGCAACAAAGCCAAAGAACGCGACCGCCTCAAGCTGCTGGAGGCGGCTGAGAAGGAGAAGAAACACCAGAAGGAGGCTGCCGAGAAGGAGCAGCAGCAGCGCAAGCATCACAAGTCGTCCTCTTCCTCCAGTTCCAACTCCAGCTCCGCGGCCGCCCAGGCAGCTGCCAGTCAGGCAGCCGCCTCCCAGGCAGCCGTCTCCCAGGCAGTAGCCTCCCAGGCATTGGCAGCGGCAGCTGCGGCGGCTGCGGCTGCAGCAGCGGCGGCGGTTGCCTCAAGTGGGGCGAATCCCTCCGGCAGCAGCTCCAGTGGCAGCGATCGGGACAGGGAGAGGGAGCGCGAGCGCGAAAGGGAACGGGAACGGGAGCGGGAAAGGGAACGGGAGCGGGACCGGGACCGGGAGCGTTCTGGCAGCGGCAATGGTAGCAATTCGGCCAACAGCAACGGTCCTGGCAGCGCAGGAAGCGACGGTGGCGGTGGCGGAAGGTCCGCCAGCGGCGGCGGAGGCAGTGGCCCCAACAGCGCCGGAGGAGCTGGCGGACAGAACAGTGGCAGCAATGCCGGAAACAACAGCAACAGCGGTCCGGCGTTGGCCAACGTCAGTAGCAATAGCAACAGCGGCGTGGGCAGCGGCGGTGCTGCTAGCAGCAACAGCAACAGCAGCGTGGGCGGCATCGTTGGCAGCGGTGGCGGACCGGGCTCCAACAGTCAGGGCAGTAGTGGTGGCGGAGGCGGAGGAGGCGGTGCCCTGGACTACGGTCAGCAGGTGGCCGTACTCACGCAGGCAGCGGCTCATGCTCAGGCGCAGCATGTGGCCGCCGCAGTGGCTGCCCAAGCCATACTGGCCGCCTCACCTTTGGGCGCCATGGAGAGCGGAAGGTAAGCTACTTTTTATCAGTCCTACTTGATCGGGGAATCTAGATACAGGTTTGTGTGTTGACATTACAGGAAAAGCGTGCATGACGCCCAGCCACAGATATCGCGAGTGGAGGACATTAAGGCATCGCCTGGTGGTCAGGGTCATAGTTCGCCGGCGCAGCAATCGCCACAGGACAGGGCGGCAGCCAAGCGCGCCGAGCAGCGGCGGGCCGAGCAGGAGCGGCGCAGGCGCGAGGCAGTAAGTTTCATGACTAGAATTATTGTGACTGGAACTAATGTGGGGAACCGGGTATTATTTTTACAGTTGGCTGGCCAAATCGACATGAACATGCAGAGCGATCTCATGGCTGCTTTCGAGGAGACGCTGTAGGCCAAGGCCCTGCGAAGGGTAAGCTCCAAGACGAAGTCGAACTCGTCGTCCTCATCCTGCATCACCACCACCACTTCTGGATCTGGAGGCCAAAAAAAACAGCGCCGGTTCAAGCGGCAGCACCAGTAACACACAACCCGAAGGACAACAGCTGGCGACAGCAAACTAGCTAGGACAACCACAACCACAACCACAATGACGGCGATTCTAAAAAGAATTGTTAAACAAAACAAAAACAAAAAAAACCAGGAAAGAAATGAAAGCAAATCATAAGCAACAACCAATTAAGCAATGTTCTAAGGCGTAAAGAAAATACGTACATTTAGTGAGTATCTATATATGCATATATACATCAGGATCAGGATCAGGATCAGCAAGGATGCAAGAGGAAGTTGAAACCAGGAAAGCAGGATACGCAGGAGGAGCAACCTAGCAGCAGCAGCAGCAGCAGCAGCAGGAGATGCAACGGAAAACCAACAACAGCAAGGACCTTAACAGAGAAAGGCAAATTTCCTTTGGTTAGCAATTGATTCTTCACATAACATTATATATATATATATATCTTTATATATATATAATTATTTTTTTTTTTATTAAGTGTATTACGATTACAATGATAATAATGATAACGATTATTATAACAACTATGATGTGGATCGTGGAGATGGAGGTCAAACGTGATCCCAATGCTTATTAATGTTTAATATTATTGATTGCTTAGGGATGTTTAGTTTGTAGTTTTACAACCTTATTAATAAATAATATTTTTTTTTCTTAATTGTACACATCTACACACAAACAAACAAAAAGAAATACACACGTCTATGATTAGAATTGTTAACTAATTTAAACAAAAACAAAAACGGAAAAAAACATACAAACTTAAGAAAAAGCAACAGAAAATATCACAGAAATCCAATCAAGATATCTATCCGCAAAGAGGATGATGCGAGAATTGTTGTCTGTACACAATCCAATTATGTTAACTTTTAAAATGTCATATGAAATATAGTCCACCTTTGACGAACTACTTCCCAATCACCTCACGATCCCACTCACTCGCCCACACCATCCCATCCCATCCCATCCCATCCCGCATCCCATTTCATCCAGCAGCTGCTTTTGGCTCTGGACACGATTTTCGCTTCGAACGTCCCAAAACGTGCCCCAAAGCATATGTCCAGTAGGAATCGGTGGTGGTACCACCACCAGTCCAGTACAAGAACAAATCCCACAACCCATATCCAACCCATCGCTGCAAAGTAGTTCCACGGTTGCGCTGCTAACAATTCGAAAATAAACATAGCTTTTAAGTAGCAACAAAATTTTATAAAATAAATGCAACAAATAGGAAAGTAACCTATGACTCAACTTGTAATAAATCAAAAACCAATTCAAATCGCATCTTCATTTAGATTAGACCCTTGAAGAACAACAAAACTAACAAGAAACAAGGATAAATAAACATTGCAGTGACAATTCAGTAAAGTTCAGCCGGTTTGGCGTCTTCCAAAAAGTACGTATGATGAGTCCCTGTCCTTTTCTTCGTCCTTCCGGATGTGTATATCCGGAGCCCATGTATATAGCCTATTATTTTTTTTTTGTTTTTATCAAAATCCGTTTAAAATTTCCCTTTTTTCCCTTTTTTTGACGCTGTGCAGATCCGATTCCGATTCCGATTCCTGGTGTGCCGTGTATGCCGTGTGTGCCGTGTGTTTGGTGGAATGTTCTTGTATATAGAGAGGCAGTTAACTCTTCCTTAATCACTTATTTTGTTATCCTTCTTCTGCCTTGTTCTTCTCCGAAGATGTCACTTCCTTTTTTTGTAAATTAGTTTTATGAAAAGCGAGAAAGTAGCCGATGGAAGGAGGAAGGATTTTACAAATGAAGCCCCCAATCTATAAATTAAATATGTAAAATTACATATAGAAAATAGGTAAAGAAGAAACAATACAAGAAAACCCCTATTAGAAGGAGCAAACATTTTTTTCTATTCTTAGTTTTAGCATTTAATTGAAAACTATTAAAAAAAAAGGAAACGAGAAATTGCATAATAAGAAAGATGTATGAAAATAAAAATTGGGAAACCCGATAAAAAAGAACCGATTAAAAAAACACAGTTTTTAATTCACCAGATTTGTATGCCCAATATCGAGGAATATATATATATATATATATATTACGAGTATATTTAAATAGAGACATCTACTACCGAGTAGAGGGGCTACTGAGGAGATGCTTGAGTTTTGTCCAGTTCGAGAAGGTGCATTTTGACATTTTAGCTATTAATTGTTGTATTTTTGTTGTTACATAACGTAAAGCACGAATCAAGAGAAGAGAATTAACTAGAGGGATGATGGATCGATGATGATGGATGGTGCGGAATCGCGACCAGGAGAGTATGTAATATATAGCGAAAACTCACTAAAGAATCACTTTTCTATAATATAAGCGACGATCTTAGCCTTAAGCGCCTATCGCTAAATCAACAAAATAAATCCAAGCACCTACGTAACGACTCACGGAAGCAGCGTACGTAATGCAACAACTTATAGTAATACAAATTAAAAAAATACAACATATACAGACAGATTATGGGGTTCAAAGTTAAATCTGGGACAATGTAGTCGATGCAAATACAAAAGTCCATCATACCCCCACATGACTAAATGTAACTTGTTCGGCTCCTAGCCCCACCCCGTTTAGCATTCACTAAATAATTAAATATATACACCACTTCTTAGTAAGTCTAATTATAATAAATTGATATAAAAAAAGAACAAAGGAAACCAATTAAAAATTAACATAAACAAATATTTTACCTTTAATGCGTACACTTAGTGTTAATGAAACGGCCGTCAAGAGCGAAAAACTACAAAAATAAAAACAAATTAAGAAAATAAAAAACGAAACATTTAAGAAAAAAAAATTCAGAAAATTCACAAAAAAATAAACAAAAGTTCATAAAAAATAATAATCAAGGTGTTTTATTTCAAAAGAAAACTATATTAACTAACTCCAAAACTAGAAATATTATTTTTCGAAGTTATTTTTTATCTTCTAGTATTACTTGGCTCATACTTAACCGGTGGACATTTTTATAGCTCCTCGTATTCGAAGCTCTGATCACCGAAAGGTTCATCTTATCCGAGTCGGATATACCATAAATTGTCAAAGATATTGACACTGGAAGAGGAAAAATAGAGGAATTGGAAATCTGATCATTTTCACGATGGTACCACTTGAATTCGATTGATTTTCCCGATATTTTAGCAACAATCGAAGGATAATTAAACCCCGATTCATACATGGTATTCCGATTTAAAATCGGAAGCCTATTAGCAAAGATATTCGCACAAAACTGACCAAAAAGTTGGGATTTTGAAGTTAAAAAGTAAAGTTAAACAGAGAAATTTATATTTTCGAAAATCGAATTTTCTTAAACGGTTAACAGCGTATATTTTATTCAATTTCTAACCGATTTTAAAATAAAATACCGTTTATGAATCAGGGCTTCAGTTTGCTTCGATCTGCATCAAAGAATCCGAGAAACTAAGCAAAAAAAATTTATCCGATTTTTCAAAATTTTGAAAGGGGTACCATCATCATTTTTTTCAAAAATCGACAAAATTTTTTTTGTTCGATATTTTAGATCTTTGGATGCAGTTAAAGGAAGAATGAAGTACTGATTCCAAAATGGTATTTCGTTTCAAAATCGGTTGCGAATTAGCTTAGATATTTCAATAAAACTGTTCCAAAAATGAAAATTTTTGATTTTCAAAATACTGAAAGTGGACATTTTTCAAAAACGCATTTTCTCATCCTTTTGCTTAAGTTTTTGAGGATATTTTTGCCAATTTGCATCCGATTTTGCATCAAGATACCATTTTACAATCAGGACTTCGTTTCTTATCGATCTTTGTAAAGGATTTTTATTTAATCGATGCGTAAACTTAAAAAAATCGTTTCAAATCTCGCGTATGCGCCTCAAAGGTTTTTTCCCGCCATTTAACTTAGGTTATAGGGAAATCCTTTTGATATCTATATGAGCTTAATATAGTACTTAAAAGTACGAATTCAGAAAGGTATAACTTTTACTGATTGGAGCTGAATTAACAAAGTTTCATCTAATTCGGTTAAGTTTTAAAATTTATGCAAATTCAAAATCGCGTATTAGTCCGAAAGTCCTTTTCTCGTCGTTATGCTTAAGTTTTTAAGGGATATTTTTTCCAATTTGCATCCGATTTTGCTTCAAGATACTATTTTAGAATCAGGACTTCGTTTGTTATCGATCTATGTAAAGGATTTTTATTTAATCGATGCGTAAACTTAATAAAGTCGTTTCAAAGATCGCCTATTAGCCCATATGCTCTTTTCTCGCCCCCTAACTTCGGTTTTTATGGTATACGCTTGATACATATTCTATAACTAGATAGTACTCGAAAATACGAATTCGGGAAGGTATAACTTTAACTGATTGCAGCTGAACAAACCAAGTTATGGTCCTATTAATAGATAAATTATATTTGTTTTGATTTGTCAAATACAGAATGGTCATATTTGTCAAAAAATGACTTTTTTAACCATTCAGTAGCGTATATTTTATTCATTTTCTAACGGATTTTAAAATGAAATACCGTTTTTGAATCAGGGCTTCAGTCTGCTTCGATCTGCATCAAAGAATCCGAGAAACTAAGCAAAAAAAATTTATCCGATTTTTCAAAATTTTGAAAGGGGTACCATCATCATTTTTTTCAAAAATCGACAAAATTTTTTTTGTTCGATATTTTAGATCTTTGGATGCAGTTAAAGGAAGAATGAAGTACTGATTCCAAAATGGTATTTCGTTTCAAAATCGGTTGCGAATTAGCTTAGATATTTCAATAAAACTGTTCCAAAATTTGATTTTCAAAATACGGAAAGTGGACATTTTTCAAAAACTCATTTTCTCATTCTTTTGCTTAAGTTTTTAAGTATATTTTTGCCATGTTGTATCCAGTTTTGCAACAAGATAGCATTTAAGAATTGAAACTTTATTTGCTGCCAATCGTTATCGAAGGTTTCTTATTAATCGAAGTGTAAGCTTTATAAAGTCGTTTCAAACATTGCCTAAAGAATCATATGCATATGCGATTGATTATTCGAATCGGATATAAATTGGAAATGGTTTGTTAGAAATTATAGTTTGGATTTTCCGGACCCTAACACTCGAAATATTAGTAGTAGATAATCCCCCTAAAGAAAACGCATTGTATATATATTTTAATTAATTTATTTTGATCATTTTTTCATTCTTACATCTTATCTTATATCTTAAATATACATAACATATATCTTCTATAAATATATTCTATGTCTTCTTAGTACGGAACATAAGACATTTAATCTATAAAGGGATAAATATTTGGTAAAGATTCTAGGAAACACGAAAGATACTGGGTTGCGGTGTAGTTTTCCAAAAGAATTGATGCCACGGAAACATTGTCGATGATATGCAGCTTAGGATCCTAGTAGAATTGAGCTTCTAGGCGATGGTGACTCTCCTGCGTCGAATATATGCTGCTTCCGATACTTCCCTCACGTCTGCGAAGCAACGAAGGTGCATCACATCCCCTGGAGGAAAAAACCTTTTTAGGGCAAGGTAATATTGACAAAGGATTCGATTTACCTAACGATGCGGCTTTGGAAAGCCAAAATCACATACAGAAGCCACTGGAGACCAAATGGAATATCGGCTTCGCTACGCCAAGATGAGTTGACTTCAATGGCCACGGTCCTGGAGATAGAGTGGTAAAGGATTATTTAATCATATATTAAATTATTATTATTATTAAACAATCTATTTGTTAGCTTGTAAGTTAATTATTGCATTTAACAACAAAACAGTTTATCCAGTAAAGTAACTTAGAATAGCAAAGAAAATAATAGAGAAAAATAGAGGATTTGGGAATCTGACCATGTTCATGATGGGGATCCGTTTCCATTAAGATTACGAAATGTCCAAAATATGCTTTTTAAGGCATACAATAAGGGTTAACTTATAGTTTAGCAGACTTCCGAACCGATCTTACCGATATTCGATACCAGCTGAAGTATCTCTAGTATTTTTTAGTACATCCGTGACTGGTCCCACCGATTCTAATTAGCAAAACAAATGTGTTGTTTTGTTACTTTTTATACTGAAAACTAATCAAATAAGAAAAATTATGAATAACTGAATGCAACTAGATTAGAAAAGTGCCCCAAAGATCATTTAAAGGCTGAAGAAAGCTCCGCAACGGCCCCTGATGTATCAATGCCTGCGCACCTGCGCGGTGGAAAACATGGCCAAGGCGGCACTGAAAGATCGATGGGACGAAGTAGATCTCGGGAAAACAGTAAGCCCTTTGGTCTGTATTAAAAATAGGCATAATTAACCAATTCTACTAAACCTGTATTTTTTTATCAACAGGACTGCGGCCATGAAAGCGAACTTTCTCTTCGTGGAGCAGTATTTCACCTTGGACTACTCTCATTGTAAAGCCCTGAGACCTGCGTTACCACTGAGGCGCCTGAAAGGAAGTGATCCTCGCCAGTAACGTCCCATTATCGGGTAAGTGAATATCGCTAAAAGTCAAACCAAATACTGATTGTGATTTCATTGGATTTTCATTTGTCCAAAATCTCTTTTTTTCCTCAGCATTTTCATGAATATCTTGTCCATTTAGTAACCGATTCTAAAACTAACTACCATTTTGGAATCAGGGCTTCAGTCCTTCAAACAAGCATCCAAATATCCTAAAAGTAGAACATACAAAATACCAATCGATTTTTGCGATTTTGGAAAGGGGTACCAACATGATTTTTTGCAAAAATCGGGTAGGTTTGATTTTGTCGATTTTCTGTTAGTTTTTTATGAATATTTTGGCCATTTCCCAACAGGTTTCGGAAAGGTATATCATTTTGAAACCAGCTCTTCATTTGCCGTGAATCTGCATCAAAAGATCTGGAAAGTAGAACGAAAAAAATTTCGATCGATTTTTTGAGATTTTGGAAAGGGGTACCATCATGATTTTTTGCATAAATCGGGTAGGTTTGAATTTTTCGATTTTCTATTAGTTTTTTATAAATATTTTGGCCATTTTCCAACAGGTTTCGGAAAGGTATACCATTTTGAAACCAGCTCTTCATTTGCCGTCAATCTGCATCAAAAGATCTGGAAAGTAGAACGAAAAAAATTTCGATCGATTTTTTGAGATTTTGGAAAGGGGTACCATCATGATTTTTTGCAAAAATCGGGTAGGTTTGAGTTTGTCGATTTTCTGTTAGTTTTTTATGAATATTTTGGCCATTTTCCAACAGGTTTCGGAAAGGTATACCATTTTGAAACCAGCTCTTCATTTGCCGTGAATCTGCATCAAAAGATCTGGAAAGTAGAACGAAAAAAATTTCGATCGATTTTTTGAGATTTTGGAAAGGGGTACCATCATGATTTTTTGCAAAAATCGGGTAGGTTTGAATTTTTCGATTTTCTGTTAGTTTTTTATGAATATTTTGGCCATTTCCCAACAGGTTTCGGAAAGGTATACCATTTTGAAACCAGCTCTTCATTTGCCGTGAATCTGCATCAAAAGATCTGGAAAGTAGAACGAAAAAAATTTCGATCGATTTTTTGAGATTTTGGAAAGGGGTACCATCATGATTTTTTGCATAAATCGGGTAGGTTTGAATTTTTCGATTTTCTATTAGTTTTTTATAAATATTTTGGCCATTTTCCAACAGGTTTCGGAAAGGTATACCATTTTGAAACCAGCTCTTCATTTGCCGTCAATCTGCATCAAAAGTTCTGGAAAGTAGAACGAAACAAATTTCGATCGAATTTTGCGATTTTGGAAAGGGGTACCATCATGATTTTTTGCAAAAATCGGGTAGGTTTGAGTTTGTCGATTTTCTGTTAGTTTTTTATGAATATTTTGGCCATTTTCCAACAGGTTTCGGAAAGGTATACCATTTTGAAACCAGCTCTTCATTTGCCGTGAATCTGCATCAAAAGATCTGGAAAGTAGAACGAAAAAAATTTCGATCGATTTTTTGAGATTTTGGAAAGGGGTACCAT
Source organism: Drosophila vallismaia (assembly GCA_035047325.1). Classification (NCBI taxonomy): domain Eukaryota; kingdom Metazoa; phylum Arthropoda; class Insecta; order Diptera; family Drosophilidae; genus Drosophila; species Drosophila vallismaia. The sequence continues at coordinate 2,248,023 of JAWNPU010000025.1, read as the reverse complement.
CATGATTTTTTGCAAAAATCGGGTAGGTTTGAGTTTGTCGATTTTCTGTTAGTTTTTTATGAATATTTTGGCCATTTCCCAACAGGTTTCGGAAAGGTATACCATTTTGAAACCAGCTCTTCATTTGCCGTGAATCTGCATCAAAAGATCTGGAAAGTAGAACGAAAAAAATTTCGATCGATTTTTTGAGATTTTGGAAAGGGGTACCATCATGATTTTTTGCAAAAATCGGGTAGGTTTGAATTTTTCGATTTTCTGTTAGTTTTTTATGAATATTTTGGCCATTTCCCAACAGGTTTCGGAAAGGTATACCATTTTGAAACCAGCTCTTCATTTGCCGTGAATCTGCATCAAAAGATCTGGAAAGTAGAACGAAAAAAATTTCGATCGATTTTTTGATTTTTTGCAAAAATCGGGTAGGTTTGAATTTTTCGATTTTCTGTTAGTTTTTTATAAATATTTTGGCCATTTCCCAACAGATTTCGTAACGGTATACCATTTTGGAACCAGCATTTTGGATTTGCCGAGAATCTGCATCAAAAGATCTTCAAAACCGAAGGAAAAAAATATAACTTATTTTTTGATAATTTTGAAAGGGAAATTTTTGAAATCGACTCTGTAGGTTTGTCGATTTTCTCTAATTTTTTTATGGTAATTTGGTCTTTTCGCAACAGATTTTGGAATGGAATGTCATTTTGGAGTCAGAACTTCATTCTGCGTCGAATCCCTTTTTAAATCGCTTGAGAATTGGGAAGGGAAACTGTTAAAAAACATCGAATTTTTGACTAAAAACGGCTTTCCAATGTTTTGTTTTATTTATGCAGCTTCTGCAGGACCAGATCCGTACCTGGAGCTCTGATCAGCACCAGAAGCACCTCTGGCAGCACCTAGCAGCACTGGAACCGCAGGGCAGCACCTGGATCAGTTGTATCAGCACCTAAAGCATCGGAGTGGCACCAGAAACACCTTCTGCAGCACCTGGAGCAACCGTAGGAGATCCTGGAGCACCTGTATCAGAACCTGGAGCTTTTGGAGCGTCAGACCAGCACCTGGAGCACCGTATTTTGTATTTAATTTCCCATATTTTAAGCAATTTCCTATGTAAATACATGTATATTTATATTTAAGCACGTTTTATTGAAAATAAAGCACACAGTTTACACCAATTTTCCGAGTTTTCTTTCATTTTCCAGGTTTTCCCCGAATTTTCCCGACTTTCCCACCTTTCCGAATTTTCCCGAATTTTTCAGAATTTTCCAGATTTTTCCTGAATTTTTCAGAATTTTCCTGCATTTTTCACAATTTTTCAGAATTTTCCTGCATTTTTCACAATTTTTTCAGAATTTTCCTGAATTTTTTAAAATTTTAAAAACCCTAAAATCGCCCTCCGCCACTTCTGAAGTACCAGGCGAACAGAAATCAGCAGAAGGTGGATGCCGAATTTTTAAAATTTGGCGGGAAAAAATTTGAATTTGAAAAAAAATACCAAAAAAAAATTTAACGGAAAAATACCAAAAAATGTAACGAAAAAATACCAGATTTAATTTTTTTTTGGTATTTTTCCGTTACGTTTTTGGTATTTTTTCCGTTAAAATTTTTTTGGTATTTTTTTTAAATTTCCCGCCAAATTTTAAAAATTCGGCATCCACCTTCTGCTGATTTCTGTTCGCCTGGTACTTCAGAAGTGGCGGAGGGCGATTTTGGGGTTTTATTTAATTTTTGGAAATTCAGGAAAAATAAGGAATGTTCTGGAAAAATTCAGGAAAATTCAGGAAAATTCAGGAAAATTCAGGAAAATTCGGGAAAAATCGGCAAAAATTTGTAAAACACAAAAAAAAATGAGGAAAATTCGTCTAACTTCATGAAAATTCAGGAAAATTCAAAAAATTTTCCCGATTCCTGATGGCCAGAATTTTCCTGAATTTTCATGAATTTCCATGAATTTTCCTAATTTTTTCTGAATTTTCCCGCATTTTCCTAAATTTGTATAAATTTAAAAAATCCAAAAATCGCTCTCTGCCACTTCTGAAGTACCAGGCGAACAGAAATCAGCAGAAGGTGGATGCAAAAATTAAAATGTTGCATACTTTTGTGCGTTTTAATAAAAGACCACTACACATTTGAATACTTACATTTGCAAAAATTAATATGTTGCATACTTTTTTGAGCTTTTTAAATAAAGGACTAAAAGACCACTACATATTTTAATACTTAGTTTTGCAAAAATTTAAATGTTGCATACTTTTTGGATGCGAATTTATGAGCTTTTTAAATTTAAGAACTTCGCATCCAAAAAGTATGCAACATTTAAATTTTTGCAAAAATAAGTATTAAATTGTGTAGTGGTCTTTTGCAAAAATTTAAATGTTGCATACTTTTTGGATGTGAATTTCTGAGCTTTTTAAATTTAAGAACTTCGCATCCAAAAAGTATGCAACATTTAAATTTTTGCAAAATGAAGTATTAAATTGTGTAGTGGTCTGTTGCAAAAATTTAAATGTTGCATACTTGTTGGATGTGAATTTCTGAGCTTTTTAAATTTAAGAACTTCGCACCCAAAAAGTATGCAACATTTAAATTTTTGCAAAATTAAGTATTAAATTGTGTAGTGGTCTTTTAGTCCTTTATTTAAAAAGCTCAAAAAAGTATGCAACATATTAATTTTTGCAAATGTAAGTATTCAAATGTGTAGTGGTCTTTTATTAAAACGCACAAAAGTATGCAACATTTTAATTTTTGCATCCACCTTCTGCTGATTTCTGTTCGCCTGGTACTTCAGAAGTGGCAGAGGGCGATTTTTGGATTTTTTAAATTTATACAAATTTAGGAAAATGCGGGAAAATTCAGAAAAAATTAGGAAAATTCGTGGAAATTCATGAAAATTCAGGAAAATTCTGGCCACCAGGAACAGGGAAAATTTTTTGAATATTCCTGAATTTTTATGAAGTTAGACGAATTTTCCTCATTTTTTTTGGTGTTTTACAAATTTTTGCCGATTTTTCCTGAATTTTCCTGAATTTTCCTGAATTTTTCCAGAACATCCTTATTATTCCTGAATTTCAAAAAATTAAAAAAAAAAACCCAAAATCGCCCTCCGCCACTTCTGAAGTACCAGGCGAACAGAAATCAGCAGAAGGTGGATGCCAAATTTTTAAAATTTGGCGGGAAATTTAAAAAAAATACCAAAAAATTTCAACGGAAAAAATACCAAAAACGTAACGGAAAAATACCAAAAAAAATTTAAATCTGGTATTTTTTCGTTACATTTTTTGGTATTTTTCCGTTACATTTTTTTGGTATTTTTTTTCAAATTCAAATTTTTTCCCGCCAAATTTTAAAAATTCGGCATCCACCTTCTGCTGATTTCTGTTCGCCTGGTACTTCAGAAGTGGCGGAGGGCGATTTTAGGGTTTTTAAAATTTTAAAAAATTCAGAAAAATTCTGAAAAATTGTGAAAAATGCTGGAAAATTCTGAAAAATTCAGGAAAAATCTGGAAAATTCGGGAAAATTCGGAAAAATTCAGGAAAATTCAGAAAAATTCAGGAAAATTCGGGAAAATTCAGGAAAACACGGAATGGTGGGAAAGTCGGGAAAATTCGGGGAAAACCTGGAAAATGAAAGAAAACTCGGAAAATTGGTGTAAACTATGAGCTTTATTTTCAATAAAACGTGCTTACAAATACAGATACATGTGTTTACATAGGAAAATGCTTAAAATATGGATAAATAGGTGCTGTTCTGGACCTTCAGGATTTCTTACGGCAGCTCCAGGTGCTGCAGAAGGTGCTCAGGTGCTGCTACAGGTGCTCCTGGTACTACTACAAGAGCTCCTGGTACTTCTACAGGTGTTCGTGGCACTAGTACAGGTACTCCTGGTACTGCTACAGGTGATCCTGGTATTCCAGATACTGGTAAAGATGCTCCTGGTACTGCTGTGGTGCTCCTGGTACTGCTACAGGTCATCCTAATACTCCTGGTGCTGCTACAGGTGCTTCTGGTGCCCCTCCGATGCTCTAGGTGCTGATACAGCTGATCCAGGTGCTGACCTGCGGTTCCAGTTCTGCTAGGTGCTGCTAAAGGTGCTTCTGGTTCTTATCGGATGCTCCAGATACATGTCTGATGCTGCAGAAGCTGTTCTGGTACTGCTCTAGGGCTCTACAGGTGGCTACATGCGTTGCCGGACCTGCTACAGGTGCTCCAAATGATGGTTTGGTGCTTCAAGTGGTGCTACAGTTGCTGCAGGAACTGTTCCAGTGCTGCTAGAGGTGCTTTTGGTGCTGATCCGATGCTCCAGGTACTGATCTGGTGCTGCCGAAGCTGCATAAATAAAAAAAAACATTAGGACAAAAAGATTTCATTGCAAAGGCAATGACATCCCAATGCAATATTTTTGTTTCACTCTTAGAGATCTTCACTTACCCGATAATGGGACGTTACTGGCGAGGATCACTTCCTCTTAGGCGGCTCAGTGGCAACGCAGGTCTCAGGGCTTCAAGATGAGAGTAATCCAAGGTGAAGAACTGACCACGAAGCCGAAGAAAAAAAATACAGGTTTTTTGGAATACAGGTGTTTTGGAACCTATTCTACCAAATTTTAGTACAGACCCAAAAGCTCCACTGTTTACCCGAGATCTCCATCCCAACGATCTTTCGGTACCGCCTTGGCCGTGTGTTTCCCGCCACGCAGGTTGGCAGGAATTGATCCCACAGGGCCCGTTCCAGGGTCTTTCTTCAGACTTTGGATGATCTTTGGGGCACTCTTCTGGTCTAGTTACGTTCAGTTTTTTAAATTCGTTCTTATTTGATTAGTTTTAAATAGAAAAACTAGCAAAACAACACATTTGTTTTGCTAATTAGAATCGGTGTGACCAGTCATGGACACACTAAAAAATGCTGGATATTCTTCAGCTGGTATCAAATATCGAAAGATCGGTTCGTGTCTCGGCTAACTCATATTTTCATATGTTGCCAAAGTGGTATACCATTCAGAAATCAGTTGAGAAATGGCCAAAATATTCATAAAAAACGAACAGAAAATCGACAAAGTTGCACTAACCCGATTTTTGCAAAAAATCATGATGGTACCCCTTTCCGAAATCTCAAAAAATCGATCGAAATTTTTTTCGTTCTACTTTCCAGATCTTTTAATGCAGATTCACGGCAAATGAAGCGCCGGTTCTAAAATGGTATACCGTTCCGAAATCTGTTGGGAAATGGCCAAAATATTTATAAAAAACTAACAGAAAATCGAAAAATTCAAACCTACCCGATTTTTGCAAAAAATCATGATGGTACCCCTTTCCAAAATCTCAAAAAATCGATCGAAATTTTTTTCGTTCTACTTTCCAGATCTTTTGATGCAGATTCACGGCAAATGAAGAGCTGGTTTCAAAATGGTATACCTTTCCGAAACCTGTTGGGAAATGGCCAAAATATTCATAAAAAACTAACAGAAAATCGACAAACTCAAACCTACCCGATTTTTGCAAAAAATCATGATGGTACCCCTTTCCAAAATCGCAAAATTCGATCGAAATTTGTTTCGTTCTACTTTCCAGATCTTTTGATGCAGATTGACGGCAAATGAAGAGCTGGTTTCAAAATGGTATACCTTTCCGAAACCTGTTGGGAAATGGCCAAAATATTCATAAAAAACTAACAGAAAATCGACAAACTCAAACCTACCCGATTTTTGCAAAAAATCATGATGGTACCCCTTTCCAAAATCGCAAAATTCGATCGAAATTTGTTTCGTTCTACTTTCCAGATCTTTTGATGCAGATTCACGGCAAATGAAGAGCTGGTTTCAAAATGGTATACCTTTCCAAAACCTGTTGGGAAATGGCCAAAATATTCATAAAAAACTAACAGAAAATCGACAAACTTAAACCTACCCGATTTTTGCAAAAAATCATGTTGGTACCCCTTTCCAAAATCGCAAAAATCGATTGGTATTTTGTATGTTCTACTTTTAGGATATTTGGATGCTTGTTTGAAGGACTGAAGCCCTGATTCCAAAATGGTAGTTAGTTTTAGAATCGGTTACTAAATGGACAAGATATTCATGAAAATGCTGAGGAAAAAAAGAGATTTTGGACAAATGAAAATCCAATGAAATCACAATCAGTATTTGGTTTGACTTTTAGCGATATTCACTTACCCGATAATGGGACGTTACTGGCGAGGATCACTTCCTTTCAGGCGCCTCAGTGGTAACGCAGGTCTCAGGGCTTTACAATGAGAGTAGTCCAAGGTGAAATACTGCTCCACGAAGAGAAAGTTCGCTTTCATGGCCGCAGTCCTGTTGATAAAAAAATACAGGTTTAGTAGAATTGGTTAATTATGCCTATTTTTAATACAGACCAAAGGGCTTACTGTTTTCCCGAGATCTACTTCGTCCCATCGATCTTTCAGTGCCGCCTTGGCCATGTTTTCCACCGCGCAGGTGCGCAGGCATTGATACATCAGGGGCCGTTGCGGAGCTTTCTTCAGCCTTTAAATGATCTTTGGGGCACTCTTCTAATCTAGTTGCATTCAGTTATTCATAATTTTTCTTATTTGATTAGTTTTCAGTATAAAAAGTAACAAAACAACACATTTGTTTTGCTAATTAGAATCGGTGGGACCAGTCACGGATGTACTAAAAAATACTAGAGATACTTCAGCTGGTATCGAATATCGGTAAGATCGGTTCGGAAGTCTGCTAAACTATAAGTTAACCCTTATTGTATGCCTTAAAAAGCATATTTTGGACATTTCGTAATCTTAATGGAAACGGATCCCCATCATGAACATGGTCAGATTCCCAAATCCTCTATTTTTCTCTATTATTTTCTTTGCTATTCTAAGTTACTTTACTGGATAAACTGTTTTGTTGTTAAATGCAATAATTAACTTACAAGCTAACAAATAGATTGTTTAATAATAATAATAATTTAATATATGATTAAATAATCCTTTACCACTCTATCTCCAGGACCGTGGCCATTGAAGTCAACTCATCTTGGCGTAGCGAAGCCGATATTCCATTTGGTCTCCAGTGGCTTCTGTATGTGATTTTGGCTTTCCAAAGCCGCATCGTTAGGTAAATCGAATCCTTTGTCAATATTACCTTGCCCTAAAAAGGTTTTTTCCTCCAGGGGATGTGATGCACCTTCGTTGCTTCGCAGACGTGAGGGAAGTATCGGAAGCAGCATATATTCGACGCAGGAGAGTCACCATCGCCTAGAAGCTCAATTCTACTAGGATCCTAAGCTGCATATCATCGACAATGTTTCCGTGGCATCAATTCTTTTGGAAAACTACACCGCAACCCAGTATCTTTCGTGTTTCCTAGAATCTTTACCAAATATTTATCCCTTTATAGATTAAATGTCTTATGTTCCGTACTAAGAAGACATAGAATATATTTATAGAAGATATATGTTATGTATATTTAAGATATAAGATAAGATGTAAGAATGAAAAAATGATCAAAATAAATTAATTAAAATATATATACAATGCGTTTTCTTTAGGGGGATTATCTACTACTAATATTTCGAGTGTTAGGGTCCGGAAAATCCAAACTATAATTTCTAACAAACCATTTCCAATTTATATCCGATTCGAATAATCAATCGCATATGCATATGATTCTTTAGGCAATGTTTGAAACGACTTTATAAAGCTTACACTTCGATTAATAAGAAACCTTCGATAACGATTGGCAGCAAATAAAGTTTCAATTCTTAAATGCTATCTTGTTGCAAAACTGGATACAACATGGCAAAAATATACTTAAAAACTTAAGCAAAAGAATGAGAAAATGAGTTTTTGAAAAATGTCCACTTTCCGTATTTTGAAAATCAAATTTTGGAACAGTTTTATTGAAATATCTAAGCTAATTCGCAACCGATTTTGAAACGAAATACCATTTTGGAATCAGTACTTCATTCTTCCTTTAACTGCATCCAAAGATCTAAAATATCGAACAAAAAAAATTTTGTCGATTTTTGAAAAAAATGATGATGGTACCCCTTTCCAAATTTTGAAAAATCGGATAAATTTTTTTGCTTAGTTTCTCGGATTCTTTGATGCAGATCGAAGCAGACTGAAGCCCTGATTCAAAAACGGTATTTCATTTTAAAATCGGTTAGAAAATGAATAAAATATACGCTACTGAATGGTTAAAAAAGTCATTTTTTTACAAATATGACCATTCTGTATTTGACAAATCAAAACAAATATAATTTATCTATTAATAGGACCATAACTTGGTTTTTTCATCTGCAATCAGTTAAAGTTATACCTTCCCGAATTCGTATTTTCGAGTACTATCTAGTGATAGTATATGTATTAAGCGTATACCATAAAAAGCGAAGTTAGGGGGCGAGAAAAGAACATATGGGCTTATAGGCGATCTTTGAAACGACTTTATTAAGTTTACGCATCGATTAAATAAAAATCCTTTACATAGATCGATAACAAACGAAGTCCTGATTCTAAAATAGTATCTTGAAGCAAAATCGGATGCAAATTGGAAAAAATATCCCTTAAAAACTTAAGCATAACGACGAGAAAAGGACTTTCGGACTAATACGCGATTTTGAATTTGCATAAATTTTAAAACTTAACCGAATTAGATGAAACTTTGTTAATTCAGCTCCAATCAGTAAAAGTTATACCTTTCTGAATTCGTACTTTTAAGTACTATATTAAGCTCACATAGATATCAAAAGGATTTCCCTATAACCTAAGTTAAATGGCGGGAAAAAACCTTTGAGGCGCATACGCGAGATTTGAAACGATTTTTTTAAGTTTACGCATCGATTAAATAAAAATCCTTTACAAAGATCGATAAGAAACGAAGTCCTGATTGTAAAATGGTATCTTGATGCAAAATCGGATGCAAATTGGCAAAAATATCCTCAAAAACTTAAGCAAAAGGATGAGAAAATGCGTTTTTGAAAAATGTCCACTTTCAGTATTTTGAAAATCAAAAATTTCCATTTTGGGAACAGTTTTATTGAAATATCTAAGCTAATTCGGAACCGATTTTGAAACGAAATACCATTTTGGAATCAAGACTTCATTCTTCCTTTAACTGCATCCAAAGATCTAAAATATCGAACAAAAAAAATGTTGTCCATTTTTGAAAAAAATTATGATGGTACCCCTTTCAAAATTTTGAAAAATCGGATAAATTTTTTTTGCTTAGTTTCTCGGATTCTTTGATGCAGATCGAAGCAAACTGAAGCCCTGATTCATAAACGGTATTTCATTTTAATCATTATTTTCATTTTAATCGGTTAGAAAATGAATAAAATATACGCTGTTAACCGTTTAAGAAAATTCTATTTTCGAAAATATAAATTTCTCTGTTTAACTTTACTTTTTAACTTCAAAATTCCAACTTTTTGGTCAGTTTTGTGCGAATATCTTTGCTAATAGGCTTCCGATTTTAAATCGTAATACCATGTATGAATCGGCGTTTAATTATCCTGCGATTCTCATTAAATTTTTAAATTTTTGAAAATGATATTGACACTGGAAGGGGAAAAATAGAGGAATTGGAAATCTGACCATTTTACCCCTCGGAAAAATTGAATTCGATTGATTTTGAAAGATTTGAAAGACATGTGTATACTTATGACAGTTTTTAACCATAGGGTAACATAATATTATATATTCGGCTGTTTGTTTCCTTGCTCACCTGTCGTTCATTTGGAAAAATTCTTTTGAAATATCCATTTCAAGGCGTAAATCGCGTGGAGTGGTGTCGGGGTCGAATGGACTTTAGCTTTTTGTCATAGCTTGGAAACGGTAATTGCGAATTCCGGATGCTCGTGACTGGAGGCAGGGGCAGGGGTTGGAGGTCAGCGAATAGAACTGATAACCACAAGGGGTGAATGTGGAATGTCAAGTCACTTTCATTATCAACAAAACAAAAGATGAGCGAGCGGCAAGGATTGTATGGCAACGAATGCCAGGATACGCTGTCATGGGTTTAAAATTGCATTCCAAAATATAATGTAAAATTAAAGACTATCAGTATGTAATTGTATATTTGGCTTAACTCAGCTGCACATTCGTTCATGTTGATTGCATTACAATTCGATAAAACAAATTAGATTTTCAGAAAAATAATGAGGCATAATTCATGATATCATCAACGACTTTTCGCTGATTTTAAGTTGAATTTGAGGCCAGAATTTCCCGGCAATACCCTTGCCCGCAAACCACAACGTGCCAAAGGCCACAATGGGATCTCGAGGGCCATTAACACACTGCCCGGATGGGGAGAGGGCGGAGAAGTGCCAAGTTCTGTGGCAGAGTCAAAGGCAAAAGGAATTTCTTGATTAAGCAATAGGAATGTAGGGTCGGGACCGAGCGAGGCAAAACCAGAAATGTTAGCGTGCCTTTTGCGGTACTGCTTTATCTCGACTTTGTCATTTCGCCAATGGGCGTCCTGGCTTCAGGACTCGCTTATTCCCTATTCTGACAGTTCCAGTGACCGACCAACCGACCAGCGGCAAGTCAATAAAGCATACTGATTAATGTCAATTTGTACTTGGATATTTTGCATAAATTATGCATAAAACAAAACGGCAAAAACACAAAAAACACAAAAAATGCTAGCAATCCACAATTGGTCCCCAAAGTCCCATCCCAAACCCCTTGACCCAGCGCCACGTCCTGGCAGCCCCTGTTGATTGGTTGGCACAAGGACATTAAAGCCGTTTTAAGTCGCTCAATACACTCACACACACGAAATGCCCCCCTAAATGAAATACTCATACGCCCTGTTGGAACTTCAGTCGAAAATGAATTAAGTTACAGCGTTAAATAATTGGATGAGAAGTTTTTAAAGGGGCCACCTTTCTTTTTAATAAATTAAAATTTCAATAAAATTTAAATCAGCAAGTTGGAGACAATCGAAAAGGTAAAAGAAACCCAATTAGTTTTAAATTAAATTTTCTAGCTAGAAAATGTTCTATATATGTTTTTAAATGAAAATCCCTAAGTATTTTAACTTTCGATCATCATAATCTTTGACGTTTAACTTTTGTACAATACCAAAAACAAAAAGGACCAAATACGGAAAAGCCTTCATAAAGTGGAATGAAATTACCACAGGCTGTGGGGCAAGGGTCCTTACCAAATATGTTGAATCTTTGTACAAATTTAATTTGGGGCTTTTTCCTCTTGTTTCGGTTTTTAACTTTTCCGAATCTTCCTTTACGCTTTTACGCAGTAAAAAAAGTGAAAATAAACCTGCTGCGAAAATGTCACATAATCAAATTTTTAAACGCAAGCGATTTAAAAGTGCGGCCGCTTAACGGGGAAAAAGGATATTCTGGGAAAATGTTGCAGGTTGGGGGTTGTTAGGTAGCTGGGGGAGGGTGGGTGTTGTACCTCCTTTCCATGACATATGAAATATTAACAAGAACACCGCAACGCTCGCTCAAAAATTTTCAATGCAAGAAAAGCAAGTGTGTGAGGGGGTTATTGAGGGGGTTTCTGGCGGTGGTGGAACTGGGCAGATGGGGGACGTGAATAAGGGGTAATCAGCGGGGAGGTATACAGGACCAGGGGTCGGAAGAATATCAAGCAAGTCGCGCAATTCGCCATCAAGCGTGAAAACAAATTTACTTTAACGATTCATGGCCAGGACGAGGGGCATAAAGAAGCTTTATTCTCACCCCAAACAAAAACAAACATATGCTTGACCGAATATTCTATACACTTGGCTTAGTAATAAGGGGGGTCTTTATTTAATTTTAGTTAAATGTTTCATGGAATAAGGAAAATTTCCTAATTTTAAATAATTTAACATTAAAAACTTTTTTCTTGGCCGAACTCCCAGAAAGATTTTGAATAAGAGAGCTTCGGCGTTCAGCTTCGGCCTGGATGTCCATATGTCTGTTTGTATATAAATTAGAACACATCAAAAGTTTGTGACATTAAATTTGGCCTCCGCCTTTCCACCAGCCACGCCCACGAACACACACACACTCACACATGATAGCGATTGGGCTGCAGATAAATGTTTCAGCAGAATAAGACTGCGGTTGGCTAAAAGGCGGTAAGAGGAGGAAAGAGGGCGCATAGGAGGTGCCAGGTAGATCAGAGGTTACCAGGCAGTGCCAGGAGCTACGAGGAGGTACCGGGCGGTACAAGGACTCCGGGAATAACGAAGATGCCGATGTGAGTGATGATGTTACGCGGGCGCTAGGATTCTGGTCCAAGTAGCAGCCAACCTGAAAAAATCTATAGGGAAGTTTCAATAAAAGGAAAGGCTTCAAAATTACATACTCAGTAAACCAAGTTTCAAGCAGAAAAAAAACTATATGGTATATTCAATTTATATTTAATTTATAATTCAATTTATGTTATCTTCAATCAGAGGGAGTACTCTTATTGAAGACTCTTATTTCAAACGCTTAGACGCTTCATAGGCTGATACTAGGACTATATTCGTATCCGCTTTCTAATAACAATAATAAAAAGTTAAGCCCATGTTTTAGAGAGTACCATTATGAGGCTTCACTGTAGCAAAACCCTGTAACTTTAACCAGAAAAAAAGGCGGTCACGGTGAAGGTTGGCTTGATTAAATGTTTTGCCTCCGCGTGTGTGCGTGGGGGTGCGTGAAAATGCAATGACAAAAACCCGAAAAGCAGATTACACATAGATACACAGACACCCATACACTCGTATATGCACAAATACACACAAACATACGCAATTCGGGGCGATTCCTTCACGTACGCCATTACATTACGCATACGCCGCGTGGGCCACTTGACTTTTCGGCCGGAACAAAAAGTGTGGTATCCTTCGAGCCTCAATACCGCTGCCAGTGTGACTCTTGAGCTGAAAAGTACAAAAAAAATCTCATTATCGAGGGCTATCATACCATATCCTCGCCATTAAGCATTCTATTCCCAAGTCGAATACCTTAACTCATATTTCTGTCAAATAATCCGAAACCATTCCGAAACAGTTTTAGCTGGAAAATTTAATTAGATTTTGAGCAGCGTGTTTCTCCTTGATTTTACATTACATATTTATGATCCGGGCTTTAAGCCAATATGCTTTTGGTTATCCTCTCCTGCACTTTTTAGTGGCTGGAAATTTTCCTCCCTCTGACGTTTTTAATGAAGTTGCTGGCTTGCCCGGCGCCAATGAATATGAAAATATTTGTTGTTTCGTTAAAAAGTTTTAATTGGATTGCAAGCGTTTTTAATACTCTCATGAATGTCGCTCAGCCCTTTCTGAGTTGTGGCCCCTTTATGTTGGTCACAAAACTGAAAAATCAATTTAAATCGCCGCTTGTCCCTCAACTCGTTGAAGGATAAAATATCCCATAACAATCAAAAGGAAAACAAACGACACTTTTAAGCGCCATCGACACTTTTTAATCCCCAAAAATTGCAAAGCCTCGCGATTTTGTAAAATAACGTAAATAAGCAAAAACGCATATCAAGGATATTTCCCCCTTTCGGCAAAAAATATCCAATTTTAATAATTTAATAAGTGAAAGTCAGATTTCTGGTATGGTGGTCAGTTTTTTATTAGATAAATTATACATTTTACTTTTTTTTTGTCTTTGCTTTTGTGGTTTTGTGAGTTTTTTTTTAGATTTTTGCGCTTGTTGTTTTTATAAATATTTCGTCTACATAGTTTATATATTTATGTGTATATATAATTCTTTTATAGCCATAGAACAATTATCACATCTTACATATGTTGGCTACACTTACAAAAACGTATCCATTACATGTTTACTCATATGTATGTTTTGTGTGTGAAGTGGTGTGTGAGTGTGTTAGTGAAGGATAGTGTCAGGTTTAAAATGAAAATTAATTAATTATTTTTTATACTTATTTTATACTGAATGAAGGGTTGAGGCGTCGAGTGCTGGAGTGTTGGAGTGCTGGAGTTATGGCGGGACATATGGGTAAGCTCCTGGCTGCTGGTAGCCCATCTTCCATGTCCTTGCGTGTCCTGCCACATCCGGCCAACTGCCAGCTGCCAACTGCCATCTGACATCTTCGTTTCCAATCGCTATAGTGGCCAAAAGTTTCCACATTTCCTCTACACTCTACACTCTACACTCTACACTCAACACCAAATCGTTACCATCTCCCAACGCAATGCCATCCTTTGAATTTGAAAACGTCCACTCTTCTCCCAGTGTCCTTTTCTTGCTGGGCTTCTTGGTAATTAGACTTGGCTGCCTGAAAAGTTTGCTCATTTATATTGTATAAACAGCGGCATTGGCCTTTGGCAAGCAAGGACCATTCCTTTGCTTTCCTTTTGCTTTTCCTCGTCCTTTCATTCAGTTCGCTCAGTGAGTTGCCCATTTAATTTTTCAGCTGGCTCTGGAAAGTATGCTACGAATTTTGTGTGCCCTAGGAAACGTATTATATTCGCTGAGAAATAAATAATAAAATGAAAGTTAAAGAATAGAAGCACAAACAATAATATTCGTAGGTGCTGCTAGAAATTGTTTTCAGTGTACTTTGCGTTCGTGCGTGTGTGTGTGTGTCTAAGGTGGTTGGGTGGTGCTTTTGTGCGTATGCATATGTGTAAGTGGATGGGCGTGTGTGTGTAAGCTGCTTTGTATTAAACGTTTAGCCTGGCGGCGCTGTCAGTCGGCGAATTTCAAAGGATGGCCTCCTGGCCAACAAGGGCAAAGGGCATAAATGCTAAGGACCCAAAACACAAGGGGAGGACGGAGAGAGGGGGCAAATAGGTGACCTAAGGGACGGGGGGCGTGGCTGAATAAATGCATAAGTTATTTTAAGAGTGAAAACATTTGTTTTGGTCTGTTGCCCCAACAGCTTTCACTCTTGGCTTGCAATAAAGCACAAAGGACCCAAGTACAGTGGGAACTGGGTAAAAGGACCTAGCAAGGATTCAAGAAATCATATCCAAATACTACTTTACTTTTTTTTGAAAGGGGTACCATCACGTTTTTTTTGTAACAATCAGCTTGGGGTAATTTTGACGCTTTCCTTCCACTTTTTTATGAATATTTTGAATATTTCGCAACCGATTTGGGAATGGAATACCAATGTGGAATCAGAACTTCATTCTGCGTCGATCTGCATTCAAGGATTTGGAAAATCGAACAAAAAAATTTCGACCTATTTTTTCCGAATTTTGAAAGGGGTACCATCATGATTTTTTGCAAAAATCAGGTTGGTGCAACTTTGTCGATTTTCTGTTAGTTTTTTATGAATATTTTGCCCATTTCTCAACAGATTTTGGAATGGTATACCATTTTGAAACCAGCGCTTCATTTGCCGTCAATCTGCATCAAAAGATCTGGAAAGTAGAACGAAAAAAATTTCGATCGTTTTTTGCGATTTTGGAAAGGGGTACCATCATGATTTTTTGCAGAAATCCGCTTAGGGTCATTTTAGGGGTTTTCTTCCACTTTTTTCTGAATATTTTGAATATTTTGCAACCGATTTTGGAATGGAATACCATTATGGAATCAGAACCTCATTCTGCGTCGATCTGCATTTAGGGATTTGGAAAATCAAACAACAAAAATTTCGACCTTTTTTTTGCAAATTTTGAAAGGGGTACCATCATTATTTTTTGCAAAAATCAGCTTAGGGTCTTTTTGACGCTTTTCTTCCACTTTTTTTATAAATATTTTTCAAAATTCGCAACCGATTTTGGAATGGAATACCATTTTGGAATCAGAACTTCATTCTACTTCGATATGTAACAAAAACAAATACTTATTGATTGCAGATAATAATTACCAAGGACTAGAAAGTGCGAATGCGGCTCAAAAGAAAAACCCTCCTCCTTCTATCCGCGCAATCGTGCAAGAGTGTGTGTGTGTGTGTGCGTGTGTGTGTGTGTGTGTCTGCTGTTGGTTATACAGGTGCGTGTGTTAGATTAATAGGTGTGTGTGTGTGTGTGTGTGAGATGCCATGCCCGCTCCAGCAGTCCTCTCCCGATATCCTGATCCTTAGTAGATGCACTCGCCCAGCAGATCGCAGGCGCCCTTTTCCAGCGGCTTTAACCAGAGTGGATTGTAGTTGGGGCAGAGCTTCCGGTGGATGGGGATCCGTATTTGGACGGGCGTCGGGGCCACGCCCTCCCATTTGTGTCCTTCGAAGCGGGCGCCGTCCGACCTGTTGCACTGCATGCTGAGCGGCTCCTGGATGTACATGGTGTACAGCTGGTCCACCCTGGGCTGGCTCCACTCGATGCTCTGGTAGTTGGTCGACCTGGCCCCGTTTAGGTGGACACCATGCTGGTGCTCCTTGCTGCAAAAGCCAGGCGGCAGAGGGGGATTGATAACAAATGGAATTAGTACCTTTATGACATTTATAGTGTTTATTTTTTTAATTTTTTGTATGCTTTGGGAGCTATGAAGTAATCGGGCCATCGGGAGATTATAATATTCCCAACAATGGCTTAACTTTTAACCAATATTTGCTGGCCAAGAAGCTGGCTCAGCCTGCCCGGAATTCCCTACTCCAAGGACTCCAAGGATACTTAGAATGCCTCTTTGCGGTGGCCCTAATCTAATGTAAACTTTTTGCTCGATGCTGCTTAAAGTTGGCAATTAGCGAACACCTTTTGGGCCAAGTGCTGAAAATGGTATCCGAGGGGGTAGATGGTAGGGGGTAGGGTGTTAGGGGTGTGGAACAAAAAGCATTTTGCCGTTATGAATGCGCCAAGGAATCGGGCCGAAAACGATGAAAGCCAGCCGAAAAGGAATGCCGAAAAGTTTGTCTTTGATGCACAACGAAAACATGGAGCAAGGGGCAAGAAGGAGTGGGGCAGGGATATGGGGCAGGACTTGGAGGTGGCGTAAACCCCTTAATGAAAAACCCACAGTGTTCCCCCTTCCGCTTCCTTGTCATCTGTCGTCGGTTCCGCTGCGTAGATTAAAAAATATTTCTTCCATTAGCGAGCAAGGAAAATGCCTCCGGGACGGATGGGTCCTGTCCTGGCTGGGATTGGCTGGGACTGGCTGGAGACTGGCTGGAGACTGGGGCCGGATGGACGAGCACAGGATGGAATGAAATGGAATGTAATGGATAGAATGCCTCAAATGTGCCTGGGCGTTTATAATTGTTGAATAAAGAGGGAATCCCTGCAGACTCTTTAAAGGATTTTGCTTTTCAGTTACCGAAATCGACACCCCTCAAGGATCGGGAAGAACCACTTACCGCTTCATGTAGATGAAGTAGTTCTCCAGCGTCTCCTCGGAGATGGAGCTCTTGCAGACCTCCAGCTTAGTGGCCGGATAGTAATGGATGTAGTTGACGCACATCTCGTCGCTGATAGAGAATCCTCCCAGGGCAGCAGTCTTGTCCTGCAGCGTGTTGTAGTAGCAAGTGGTGACCAAGGCATCCCCCTGAAAGAGCACACAGCTTATACATGAAAGCAAGTCCCGGTGGGGACGCTTGTTCTTACCGGCAGGACACGTGGCTTGTAGTGCAAGGTGCGCATCTCCTGGAAGTGGTTGGAATAGAAGTCGTCCCGGTTGACCTCGCGCAGCTCCTGCTCGCCGCGGAAGTGCCGAGTGAGGACGCGAACGCCCCTAAGGTGGGTGTGCAGCTGGGAGCCGAAGATGATGATCCCGGTGGAGGGCAGGGCGGCGCGCGTGCAGTCCGCCACGCAGTAGCCGCTGAGCGGGAAGGCCGTCTGGCCCGGCGGGATGGCCATCTTGTCAGTGTACTCCAGACCCAGTTCCATGACGGCGGCGTCGTACTGGCGCAGACGCTTTGACATCTTGATGCGGAAGCCCGAGTTATCCACGAGACCTACGCAAACACACAGAAGATAGAAGAAAGACCCTTCAGACCCATCCACTTCCCGACCCACCTGCTTGCTTATCCGGATTGTTGAAGTGAACCTCCAGACGGACGTAGGGATTGAAGCCCGGACCGCCGATGGGCAAGCCCGCCTCCGGGGGATAGGTAAAGGTGCTGGCTCCCATTGCCCAAAGGACCATTACCTTGGAGCAGACCTTGGCTCGCGGGGGAAGCTGTTTGCAGTCGCCGTTATAGAGGGGAATCTCCTCGTGCTCCCCGGCCTCACAGTGGAACACCTCCATGTGGTGGACAATGCCCGGTGTCTTAATCAGCGGCTCGAACTGTACGATGTGGTGGCGCCGCTGGATGACGCTGTCCAGGCGCTGGACGTGGCACCAGTAGGTGGTTTCCTCGGCGGGAACAGCCGCCTCCTTCAGGGTGATCTCGAACTGGTCCAGATCGCTGGAAATATGCAACCCCATGAAATGAAGCAATCGAAGACCACATCCGAGTCCACTTACTTTTCGGGAATAAGGATTTTGTCGGCGCGAAGCAACTGCAGCATCTTGACTCCGGCTTCGTGGGGAGCCGTGACATTGGGCAGAGCGAACTGGTGATCCTCCAGGGCCAACTCGGACTCGCCCCGTGCCCAAACCACGTACATGGTGCCCTCCTAATGTTCTTCGCGTCAGAATCGCTTTAAGCTAAACAGAATTCGTTGGTACTTACATGGAGTCGCAAATCCAGGGGATCGCAGGTGTCGAACTTTCTCTTGAAGGCCAGGGTGAACTCGTCCATTTTGAAGACCTCGCAGTCCTGCTGATAGTCCCTTCGCACCCAGCCTCCGTCGGGACTGGTGTAGGTGTCGGTTACGGCGTTGAAAAATCCGTTCTGATTCTCAAAAAAGCAAATGTCCGCATCGGCCAGGCCGCCGCGTTTCGAGAATCCCAGATAGAACCATCGGTGCTGCTCATTGAAGGCGTTCTGCAGATGGAAGAGCACCTCCTGCTTGTACCAGTCCACCATCCAGCTCAGCTTGATCTCCTTGTCGTCTAGATAGATCTCGTGCAGCTTCGTATCCGACAGTCCTTTAGGGGAGAGAAGAAAGTGTTCTGTTCAGTTCAGTTCAGTTCAGTTCAGGTTTAATTTCTCACAGAGATTAATTACTGAGGTGAGGATTAAAAGTGCTGGGTGGAGGGTTGCTGCTCCGGAGTTATGACCGGGCCATTAAGCTGGCTATGCTGCTTTGGTTACCCTTCAACCTCGTCCAGAGCCCCATCTCCGGAAGCCCTCGCCGTCGCGATAATCAAGTTGCCTTGCCCTAATTACCAAAATAAAACGAAGAATCTGCTCATAAGCCACCGGCTCCTTCTCCTGCTCCTCCTGCTTCGGCAACTCGGACTCGAACTCGTACACTTGGCAACAAACGGGAGAGTGAAGTGGCAGCGATTGGAGTGGGGTTTGGCCGTGGATTTATGTGGACAGGAGGCGGCAGTACGCCTGGGTGCTGGAGGGAAGGACATCAATTACAGCTGCAGCCAGTCGGACAAAGCAACAAGAACAACATCAGCCATCAAGCAGCCAGTGGAGCGGCAGTAACGAGAGCGAAAGAAAACCCAATAAAATGTCAAATACAATTGGCAAACACACGCCGAGATCGAGGACGCAGGACGCATGATGCAGGACGCAGGTCGCAGGACGCAGGACGCAGGACACAGGACGTAGCCGGCAGGTTACAGGACACTGGACAAGGGAAGGATGAGGAGCAGGACGCAATGCAGGACCATGGACAAGTCGTGGTGCCATGGCTTTGCAGCACAGTTCGTAAAGTATATCAAACTGTTTGTCAATGAACATGCACTGAGAGAAATTTGAGAGCTAAGGAAAGCTCAATATTTAAAAAAAACGTCCCCTGAGATGGATGACATCTCTACAGTTTTAGCAAGCTTATAGCTCAAACTTTTCTTCCAGTGTAGCTAGATGAAGATACAGAAGGAGAAGCCAAAGCAATCCCCGGACCCGGACCCGGGCACGAACCCGGTCCCGGACCCGGACCCGGAGCCAATGCCAGAACGAGAGAGCGACAATAAAAACACTCGATTACAATCAAAAGTGACAGGGGTTCGTGGTTTTTTTTTAACACGATTCCAAGGGGGCGACTAGGTAGGTGTGGGGTCTAGGTGGAGGGATTAGGGGGCTTGGGCCATGGGCCATGGGCAATGGGCAATGGGCAATGGATTGGTAGACTACTCCGGGCAATGGTGCGTTGATGAATTTCGCCATTCGCTCGCTCGCTCGCTGCCCGGGCCAGAAAATGTAGCAGTTCAATCAAGTTCAGCGGAAGTAATATGGCCGAAACGAGATTGGGGAGCTCCCAGTCTTCTACCAGTTTTGGCCAAGAGAGTGTGTGCGCTTGCCACTAAAATTGATTTGTTACCGTACATATGTCTCACTTCACGTTTTACAGACAGAGAGAGACATACAGACCCGTAAACATTCCGGCCCCGTAACCGTAACCGTAACCGCAAAACCCCAACGAACCGCAACCGTAGTCCCTGCCTCATGACCCTTACCACGCGCCGGAAAACTTTGGAAACTTGCGGAACAAATCGGTTAGGTTGTTGTTGCTTTTACCGCTTTTCCTGCTTTTCCCGCTTTTCCTGCTTTTCCGCTTTTCCAATTGTGTGTCGGCTTCAGGCCGGCAAAGAATCAAATTGGATTCCAATTGGAAGCAAAGTCGAAACTCATAATTGGTCAGTTGATCGGTAATTATTGGCTATTTCTCGTTGTTTGTCCGACATTTTTGGTCAAATTACAGTTCTTGGCATTCAATTCGAGCGAGAAATACTTGAATTTCGAATGCATTTATTAGAATAAGCTCCATCTAATGGCCGTATTATAATGGCCCGAAGGGATAACCATCCTGTCTCGTAAGTTCACGCAAGTAATTCAATTTGTGTTGCCTCTGCCATTGTTAGTTGGCCTGGTCAGCTGGCCCAGTTCATTGTAGATTCTGCCGGTGGCCAAGCTGATTTGATTTCTCATTCATTGGAGAAGGAAGAGCTTCGCTTAACACATCCTGTCGGCATCCTGGCCTTCTTTCGAGCCTTCTAGCTTTCTGGCCTGGAATTTAACACTTTGCTGGCCTTTTGGCCATTTGATTCCCCCACAAACAATTGCCCAACAACATTTCCTTCATTTCGTCGACTAACATGGAGTGTGATAAAATTTAATAAACTTGAAGTTTATTGCATTTGCTCGACTGCTTTCCTCGCTTTCCCAATCGAAAAGTTTCGCCCCGATTTTCCCCATTGGCCTGAGCCAGAAATGCCAGCGAAGCCAGCAAAGCCAGCGAAGCCATCGTGGTAGTCGTGAGGTCCTTTGGATGGATTCGAACTCCTATACTGTGTGTGTGTGTGTGTGCGTGTGCCGCATAGTTCTGTGTCCACGCTACGATGATGAGAATGATGAGGATGTTTGGCGCGGAAATGCCAAAGCGCACAGGAATTTTCTTATTATTTACTGCAAGCGAACAAACGCCACTTGGAGGCATATCCTTTCAATTTCCCGTTTTCCGCTTTCCGCTTCTCACTGGTGTCCTTCGAATTTTCCCCCCAAAACCCACCTGCTCCTTTCTCTCCACCCGACCATTAAATGTAAGGAGTCTTTCAAATGCACTGCCAGGATTGGCAGTGTTCCAGTCGAGAATATGTAACTTAATTATTAAGGACTCTAAAGTTATTATGGGTCTCTTTTTGCAGTGTACAATTTGTCCGCTGAAAGATAATACCATTTTAATAATGTTATACGCAGAAACGTCTATTGGTTTGGCCTGGAAACGATTCAACTCGCTCTCTCTTCATTTCGCAGCCACATTTTCCCCTTTTCCCTGCCATTTTCCATACCCCAAATTCTGTTTCCGATTCCGATTCCCATTCGTACGTTCAAGTGACGCCAAAGCATCCTGGAAATGAAATGCCTTTCGTTGCGCTTCCTTTTCCGCTTTAATTTCTCCGCTCCTTTCTCTCCGCTCCTTTCTCTCCGCAGCGTTGGCCACCTGAATCTATCAATCATTATCATATTTAAAAAGGGTTATTTAAGATAATGTAGGTACGGGATTTTACTTTTCGAAGCACTGATCACAGGAAGGTATACCACTTCTTGATCGGATCTAAGTTGGAGAAACAATGGACATCAGAAGGTCG
The DNA here is from genome assembly GCA_035047325.1 of Drosophila vallismaia. NCBI lineage: Eukaryota > Metazoa > Arthropoda > Insecta > Diptera > Drosophilidae > Drosophila > Drosophila vallismaia. The sequence goes on along the minus strand of JAWNPU010000025.1, from coordinate 2,226,039 downwards.
GAATTTTCAGAATTCCGAATTTTATTTGGAAACCCCAGCAAAGGACTCTTTCTTTTAAGTGTTGTCCGCTGAAAGATAATGCCACAGGTTCGGCCTGGAAATAATTCAACTCTCTCCACCATTTTGCAGCCACATTTGCCACCATTGCCCCATTTTCCCTGACACTTTCCCTTCCCCAAAATGGCGCAATTTCGTTTCCGATTCCCTTCCGTACAAATTCAAATTGCCGTTCAAGTGACGCAAAAGCATCTTGGGAATGAAATGCTTTCGTGGATTTCATGCCGCTGCTTTCTCCGCACTACTTTCCCCGTCACGTTGGCCGTTGGCCGCCTGCCCCACTTAACACTTTATTGAATTCCTTTTGTGTTTCTGGTCCTGTTACTTTTACTTCTTCCCATCATTATCCGCGCTCTCATCTGTCCATGTCCAGGACATTGGCTCATAATATAAATTGAGTGCCACCTGCCTTCGTCCTGCAACCCGCTTCCTTTCGATCAAGTTTTTCTCTTGTCAGTTTGAGTTATGGAATGGCTTGCAATGCGACAAAAATTTCAGTCTGCAAGGACCTTTCCAAATACCACTTAAAAAATATTATTTCACTATTTTCTGATTTGGGAATGGAATAAATTTGTTCTTCTATTGTAGAGTGTTTGTTTTATTTATGTAATAAAACCAATGGGTAATTGAAGCCCTATATCTTTCAGATTGTGTCGCCCTTTCTCTGATTGAGACAAATATTTGTACAAATATCTCCTTGGTTAAGAAAAACTTCCCCCGGCCTGGCAGAGACTGCAAATAAATTATTGGGGATTCGTTGGGGTTTGCACTGCTTCTACTTTATACTGCCCTATATTGGCGCTTTGATAGACCTGACCCCACACACTTAGTACATCATAAAGCTTATTTATGGGCAACACTTTGTGCCACCTTTCGATAATGATAATTTCAACGACGACAATAATAATGACGAATGATCTCGGAAGGTAAGGGAAGTGGTTTTCGGGTAAACTTTTCGAGGGGCCGGGATGGAGGATAACTGCCAGGACAAACTGCCATGACACATTGAGTAATGACACTCTCAAGTCGATAATCCATTAGGACAGCCAACACAAAGCCCTATGAATCCTTAATGGCCCTCCGGAAATGAAGACGTTTATGGTAGTTTGCGGCAAGATGGCAAGAGAATGTTAGGACACATGTCCGAGTAATCATTTTCTCTTCTTAAACACTCTACTAGTTGGTTAAAAACACATTCTACGCATCGATCATAAATTGCGGGTTTTTTGTGCGTTAATTTAGATGGCATTTTCTGTGTGGACTTGCAGCGAAGCATATGGACGGGCCCCAAAGGCGACATTTGGCATGGACTGTTTGGGAAACAGGAGCTGCATATGTCTGACCAACGACCAGCGACCAGTGTCCTGTGACCAGGATCGGAGGGGGCAAGGGGCAAGGGGCAAGGGGCAGAACGCACGTGAATGTAAACTGCCGTAGGCTGCTGCATAAATAACAAAGCCGCCAAATTGCCACGGCCACAGCTGACCAAGAGCAAAAAACAAAACAGAAATAAAAACAGAATCTAGTAGAAAAAAATACCACAAAAAAAAACAAAAACAAAAAAAAATAAGCTCAAAATGCGGTGGCGACTGCGGCCTCTGATAAATAAATTAAAAGGCACACGCAAAACAGCAGGAATGGCCCCAAAAGTGTTCCCTGACCATCTAGAAACTGGAACCTAATAAAGCTGACCAGGGGCTTAGGTGGATGGGGGGATGGGGGGTGCACATGTGTGGCCACAGCCAGGCAGTCGACAAAAAACCGCCAACGCGTGGCCACAGCCCGGCCCAAAGCGGCAAAAGTGGCAAAAACGAGAGAGCCATGGCCGAAAGGGAAGCTGCAAAGCCACAAGCCCTAAACAAAAATTGATAAATCTGGGAAAAAAATAGTCGAATACATCTGGACGAATGTAGAAATGCTCTAAATACAATACCAAATAGTTATAAAAATGTTTTAATTAAAGTTTAAGGAAGTCGACTCCTTCCTCTCTTCTATTAAAACTAGGACATTTTTCATAGCATACATTTCGGGGCAGTAATTTTTTTGTCAATTTCTGGCAAAAGCAAAGTTCTGGTAAAGTATTTGGCGATTTTCAAACAATTCTTTTATGAAAAAATAAAGCAAATAGATAATACTTTTAACTAGAACCATAGTCAATAGCAACAGACAGAGTATCCTGGCACGAGGATATTCGAGGGCATCGAGAGCGATGTGTAAAAGCCGTAAGGATAAGGGCCGTGCAGATACCACAAAGTGCAAACGTGATGGAGCAAAAAAAGTAAGAAAAAAACACACAGAAAACACACAGATTCATGGCCATTCGGCCATGTTTTCATTCGGTTATTTGACGCCAATGGCAAAGGCGTCCAAATCGGCTAAGAGCCTGAAAAAACAAGACAAGTTCTAGGGAGCAGTTCTTGATAAAAAAAACAAACAGAAAAGAATAGATTGATCTTGTAGTATTTTCGAATGAGAAGTCGTTTGTCGCCTTGTTAATTAAAAGTTAAATGTGACCTTGAAGGTTCCATTATTTTTCGTCTTAAGGTAAACTCTTTTCTATTTCATTTTTTGGGATAATCTCCTTGGCATGCACTGGATTATGATTTGGTTTAATGATGTATCCCGAAGTCCTTTTCCTTTTCCTGATGTGGCAACATGTGGCAACACTTTAACCGTTCTTCCAAAGAGTCAGAGAAGTGGGATGTGGTAAGGGGATAGGGGGATACGAGGTCCTTCTTATCAGTTCGTGCGTGTGAGTGTGAGTGTGTGTGTGTGTTTTGGGTTAGTGTGCGTGCTGCGTAAATTAGGTTTCATCTTTGGGCAATTTTCCTTTTGCTATTTTGCTGCCTTTTTTGCACTCTGTTTGCAAACTAATTTACCGTTAGTTATTACTCTACACAAGCACGTCTATGTGTGTGTGTGTGTGTGAGTGTGTTTCTGTGTGTGTGTGAGAGTGTTTCTGTGTGTGTGTGTGTATTAGTGAAAGCGTCTATCTCAGCATGCATATGCCGGCCATTTGTCTGCCACGCCTTGACCATAAATAACACGCTCTTTAGGGTCCTGGATACACAGGTCCATGGGACACACACACAAACACACACAAACACACACAGACACACACACACACACACATTGGGAGAAAGTTGTCACTTATAAATGTGCAGCTATTTCCATTAAGTTCTTGTCATCACTAACATTCCTGCGAGCCTCATTTGACCAGCGCCAAAGGCACTTGGCCGAAACAAAAATACATCCTCTAGGGAAGCCCAAGGAATACACTAACCTTTGCTAATATTAATATTTTATTTAATTTTTAAAATAAATATCCGTATTTTTTTGAAGTCACTTATTTTGAAGTCACTTGAATATTTGTTAGTCCTTTACCAGATATCCTTCGATAGGGTGTTTAGTTAGCTTGCCTTAGGATTCGATCCTGGCACTTCATTTTGTTTGCTTTTTTGTGCCGATTTTCTTTAGGCCTGGGGAGAAAGGTTGGAAGAAAGGTCAGGAAAAACAAGTCGCTAGGTAATCTACGGCTAAACGGAAAATGGGCGGACTGCAAGTATTTTCAGAGCGGTGTGTCCTGGCTGGGGGGAAGTGGGTTGTCGACTTAATCACAAGAAAACGACGTCACAGTATCCTGGCCTGGCCTGGCATGGCCTGGATTTTCCCATTCCATTGAGTTTTCGGTGGCCGTTGTAGCATCTCCTGTGGCACTTGCTCGCTCCTTCCATTCCAGTCATTCGAATCTGCAGTGTCAGCCATTCATTTGGTTAATGACATTGTGGCGGTTGCTGCGCCAAAAGCCACAAAAAGGAACCCAGCCGGGGATGAGGGGTGCTATAGCTGTAGCATGCATGACTAAGAAGGAGGCAAGAAAGTATCTCCAAGATACTTTTCAACTGACACATAAAGTTTTCCCCAATCATTGAAAGAAATATTTGTGGGTCCTGTGAAACATTTTAACAAATTTAAAATCGTTTCTTATCGATTATATATATCTTGCTGACATCTCTGCCTTTGCAATCCCCAACACTAATTAAATAAAGAGAGCAGCTTTTCTGGCAGTGTAGCCATGTGTTACGGTGTGTATTTTGATGCTCATGTTACCGCTTGTCTGTGCATATGAAAGTTGTTTTCCCGCCGCCTCCTGATCCTTGGCTCATCCTTCAGCTAACCACCGACTCTGAGCTCTGGTTGAATTATTTTAGCAGCACAGCAACTGTTGTCTGTGGCGGTTGTTGCTGTTGTGTCCTGCTTTGTGCTAATGCAGCACAGCAGGATGCTGCCCATTCACATCTGGCTGTTGTGTCGCCTTTTCATTCGTTTCTTTGCTCTCCGAACAACATTTCAGCCTCTTGGGTATCTTCTGGCTTGCCAGCCAGAAATGTAAATGAAATATATTGTAAATTAAAAGCGAAAAAAACGAAAACCAAACGAAACGAAACGAAAATAAATAAAATTAAAAAAGAAACCGAAACAAAACAAGAGAATTTCAAATGTAACTGAATTAAATTCAATTTGGAAACTGTTAAGAGACAGAGACTCATATGCAAATGCAAATGTCCTTTTCTTTGGCTATAAAATTATTGAAAAAGCTTATAAAGAGTTGCCTATTTGAAGGTCTTTAGCATGGGGATGACTTAATAATGGACGAAAATTTGCATACCATACCAAGTACCATACACACAGACCAGCACACACATGTTTGATTCAATTTCGTTGCAATGAAGACATTGACACGCCCCCTCCGGAGCTCCAGAGCTACGAGCTCTCAACGCCTCTCAGCGCCAGGACCCGGACACGGACCCACACACTCTGAACTCTCACTAATGAGTTTCAAATGGAAAGTACTCAATGAAAGTACCCACTGCCACTCCCATTAAGCGTTCCCATCGTCCCCAAAAAAATCACAAAAAATAAGACAAAAAAAAAACAGAACAGAAACCCGTATCCTGATTTTTGTTCTATTCTTCCAAACTGCCGCTGGACTCTTTTTGGGGGCACTTGCCGCTTGATGCATGCCACTCGAACGGTGGCAAGGATGCCACGGAGGTTCAGGGGTTCGGTGTTTCGGCCGATTCCCGATATCCAAACGCTTTTCCCTCTTTAATGGGTGAGCTACATAGTTGACCCAAAAAGTGGAGGACTCTCCACCACTCCACCACACCAGGAGAGGAAACGAATTTTCAATTTATCCATAGAAGCTATAGAATAAAAAGTTGAAGACCCACATACTAGTACAGAAAACCTACAAATACCAACCACATTCCGAGAATATTTAATTATAGTAATTTAAGTAATTTAAGCTATTACTTTGCGGAGGTTTTCAGTTCCAGTTCAAATAATGGATTCAAAAATTCGAAAGCTTTGTACAATACAATATTTTCTAGTAATTCCTACTTGCCTCGCCGCCATTTAATGAGTTGCGAAATGTTTCACATGGAGAACATTTTTGAGACCGGAATGAAGCCCTGCAGCATTTTGTAATTGGCTCGCAGAAAAGGACGAGAGGCGGCGATGGTGGGTGGTGGTGGTGGTGGTGATTCAAAAATGAAATTATATACCGCAAGGACAAGCCCTGAAACGAGGGGCCTGGCAACGGCAACGGCAACGTGGCTCAAGCAAACTCAATTTAATCAGGCAACGAAAATCAATTTGAAATAGATTTACTTCGTCGCGCTAATTGAGGCAAAGAGCCATCCTTGGCGGCAGCTCCCCTCGCTGACAGCCGACAGCCACCATTTTCCTGAAAATTAACAAATATTTGTGGAAAACTAAACGCGGCTATATGGAGAGCAGTTAGTTAATTAAACGCTTTTCAACGCCCTCGCAAACAACAGCAAAGGCGGCCAAAGGCGGCTAAAAGCGTAAACAAAAACAATAACAATAACAAGGCGATAACAAGAAAACGTAACATAGCAGCCGCCACAGCAACAACAATCAAATTTGTTTAGACATCAGAAAATTACTTGGAAGCGCCATTTTGACACTTGGCTGGCGGCGGCGGCAAATTCCACCTCCTCCACCTCACTCCTTACTCCTTCCGGTCTAGGCCAAGCCACCCACCATGCAAAACCCCAACACCGACCACGCCTCTCTGCCTCCTTTGCCTCCTTTGACGGATTTAAGTTTCAAGCGTAGATTGTAAACAAGCTGTTGGTTTTCCAACTCTCAAATACCCTTTATTATGGTCGAGTTTTCTGTCCAGAACGATTAAAAAAAAACGACATGTTGCTAGGTTCCCTAATCCTCTTTTTTTCCTTTTCCAATACTCATATCTCTGCCAATCTATATCCGATTTGGATAGGTTGTACCTTTCTGTAATAAGGGCTTCGAAAACTACATTTCCTCATTCAATACTCTCCTAATCAATCGAATTCAATTTTTTTCGAATTTTTCGAATTTTTACAAGGGGTACCATCATTAAAATTGTCAGATTTCCAAATCCTACTTTTTTCCTCTTCCAGTAACGATATCTCTGTCAATCTATATCCGATTTGGATAGGATGTACCTTTCTGTGATCAGTGCTTCGAAAACTGCATTTCCTCATTAAAATCTCTCCTAATTAATCGAATTAAATTTTTTCGAATTTTTTCGAATTTTTACAAGGGGTACCATCATTAAAATTGTCAGATTTCCAAATCCTACTTTTTCTCTCTTCCAATACTCATATCTCTGCCAATTTATATCCGATTCGGATAAAAGATACCTTTCTGTAATCAGCGCTTCGAAAACTGCATTTCCTCATTCAAATCTCTCCTAATCAATCGAATTCAATTTTTTCGAATTTTTTCGAATTTTTACAAGGGGTACCATCATTAAAATTGTCAGATTTCCAAATCCTACTTTTTCCCTCTTCCAATACTCATATCTCTGTCAATCTATATCCGATTTGGATAAAACATACCTTTCTGTAATCAATGCTTCAAAAATTATGTTTCCTCATTCAAATCTTTCCTGATAAATCGAATTCAATTTTTTCGAATTTTTTCGAATTTTTACAAGGGGTACCATCATTAAAATAGTCAGATTTCCAAATCCTACTTTTTCCCTCTTCCAATACTCATATCTCTGCCAATTTATATCCGATTCGGATAAAAGATACGTTTCTGTAATCAGCGCTTCGAAAACTATGTTTCCTTATTCAAATCTTTCCAAATCAATCGAAATAAATTTTTTCGAATTTTTCGAATTTTTACAAGGGGTACAATCATTAAAATTGTCAGATTTTCAAATGTTACTTTTTCCTTCTTCCAATACTCATATCTCTGCCAATATATATCCGATTTGGATAAGATGTACCTTTCTGTAATCAGCGCTTCGAAAACTATGTTTCCTCATTCAAATCTTTCCTGATGAATCGAATTCAATTTTTTCGAATTTTTACAAGGGGTACCATCATTAAAATTGTCAGATTTTCAAATCCTACTTTTTCCCTCGTCCAATACTCATATCTCTGTCAATCTATATCCGATTTGGATAAAACATACCTTTCTGTGATCAACGCTTTGAAAACTACATTTTCTCATTCAACACATTGAAAATAAATAGAATTAAATTTGATTGCTTTATTAGCCAGTCAACTTTCGGGCAAAATGAGTAGATCCTTTGAAAGGGTATCAAAACGCCGCAAAGTAGGATGAGATAGCGGTCGAAAGAAAGCGGCAAAGGCGCAGAAAAAGTGAAAGGCGAGGCAAAAGCTAAGCAAAAGCAGCAGCCAAGTGCCCACAAATACATTCAAATTTAATTGAAATACAAATTGGCAGCTTTTGTTGCCAATCGTCCGCATAAAGCCCGAGCAAAAGTGGAAGTCGAGGCGGAATAACAAAGCAAATAAACAAACAACAAAGGAAGTGCCCCAAAAGCTTCAAGGGGCCACAACCAGAGGAGGCTACATTGGGTAAGGCAGCAGGATAAGGCAGCGAAACGGCAGAAATTCGCAAGTGAAAAGCAATTTGAATTGAATCTAAATATTTATGCAGCAGTTTGGCAGCAGTACAAAAAGTAATGAAAAGTTTCTTATGAGCGAATAAAACAATCATCTTACCCGAAAAACCAAAACATTTTAATATCTTAAAATTAAACGTTGCACTTTACTGGCAAAGTGAAGGATTTCCAAAAGCCAATTAAGGACTAAATTCATCTGGGAAACTGTGCTTCCAATCAACCACAGCTTTATTTAAATCAGGCTGTGGAAAACATAATAATATGCTATTTGAACTGCTTTACGGTTTATCAAGGTCTTCATTTTATATCCTAGACCCTCAGACCTTGTAAAATGTATGTCCTTGAAGAGGTTCATGGGTTTTTCACGCAATCTGTAAAGGTTCTCGCGGTTGACAAACAGCTTTCCCCTCTTCTCTGGTCATCTTAAATCGCATTAAAGTCTCCTTCGCCGCCAACAAAGTCAGCCAATCGTGGTCTCCTGGCACAACACCCACAACACCCACAATTCCCTCACTCCCACTTGGATTAAGCTGCATCAAATGATTTGCCCAATTTAAATTGCTGACATAAGTGTGTATATAGAAGGATATATACTATATACTGTATAATATGTATATGCACATACTCGAACATATAGTATATACGAGTTGGCTTGGCTGGTTTTTTAAGCGGACAAAACATTTCGATTCCTCCACTAACTGGAGCAAATTCAAAGAAAATTTCCCTCAACAGCTTTGGCTTTGGCTTGCTTGAACGCATTTCAAGTGGCGTTGGCTTCAAGTCGCTTCAACAGACGAACAGACGAGCACACGGACACACATGCTATGCCGGCTGCCATTCCGGTTAGGATCCGATCCGAAAGCTGATGGTGGAAAAAGCGACATGGCGGGAAAGTCCGGAAAATGCAACACAAAAACTAGCGAGACGCTTAATAAAGCCACACGGAGCGGAAATGAGCGTGTAATGTAAACGGAAATGCGTTGAATGACGCCATATTTGCTGCGATTCCTTCTGGTTCGTATTGGTATTGGTATTAGTATTGGTTCCCAATCCAAAATGCTGTAGAAAACAGGAGCAAAACTTATCCCAAGTTATCCCCCGGAGCAGCGACAAAGTGTTAAATTGTGTTCACCAAAGAATGACAGAACGCTGCCAAGACAACAGAGATTGGGCCAATTCCCGGTGCAGTCAATTCAAGGATTGTCAAGGGCAGTATCCTGAATATTTGATTCACATTTAGAACTAAATATATTCAAAATTATAATCAAAATGGAATAATACAATGTTTAATTTAGTTCCCTGCCGGTAAATGTTTGACTTTCTAACTATTTCTAATATCTAATATCCTTTTTGAAGCCATTTTGTTCCACTGTTTCATACTGCACTCGTGGGACAGAGCTCCGCCAGTGTATGAGAGAGACATACATCATTGGTTATTTATTGGTTTCCACTAAATAAATCGAACTGAAATTGGCAAACGTCGCAGAATGGCCATCATTGGCCTCTCCTGACCTGGTCCTGGACTCGCTGCTACTGCTCCTGCTGCTGGTGCTGCGATATCCTTGCGATATCCACGTACACCTCACGTATAGTAAGCCGCACAACATATTAGGGTTGCCAAAGTTTCCTCCACGCTTTCTCTTTCAGTCGCTCACTTATTGGGCCAAGTCAAGTCACTCCAATAAATGTTGGCACAAACTTTTTCGGTGCGGCGTTTATTATTTATTCAGTCAAGTTTTCAGCCTGACACCGAAATCCAATACACGTCCATCCATCGGATCCCTATCCCTACATGTGGCTTCCTTTTATGGCCATCTATATGCTCATTAGCTTTTAGCCTTCTCTCCCACGTTGTTATACCCTTGAAAAGGGTATTATAATTTTATCCAGAAATGTGTAACGCATTAAAGGAAGCATCTCCTACCCCACAAAGTATATATATTCTTGATCAGCATCAACAGCCGAGTGGATATAGCCATGTCCGTCTGTCCGTCTGTTTCTATGCAAAAAATAGACAGTAGTTTTAAAGCTAGCGGTTTGAAATTTTTACCAGATCATTATTTTTGTTGCACGCAGATCAAGTTTAAAAGTCGGTCGGATCGGACCACTATATTATATAGCTGCCATACAAACGATCAATCAGATTTCAAGTCTTTGTATGGAAAACTATTTTGTTTTCGAAGCTATTGCAACCGAATTCAACATTTATTCATTTGACATAGCTATACATGATTTTTTAAAGTTTGTTTCGGATCGGTTCACTATATCATATAGCTGCCATACAAACCATCAATCAGATTTCAAGTCTTTTTTGTTTTCAAGGGTATAGCATCTTCGGCAAGGGGAAGATAACTTTTCTCACTTGTTTTTTTGTATTTTTGGAGCAAATGATTTGGTCCGATTGTCAACTGATTGTAGTCACAGCCAAGTTAAGGCAACTTGGCCCAGAAGGTCGGATGAGTAGGCTAAACGCAAAATATTAGAACGCAAAACAGGGAACCCAGGTGACTGGCCTTATCCGAAAGTGAGCAAGGAAATTTTGGTGTCAAGGGACTACGCGGCGTTTGACTCAAAGGCACTCGAAGAAAAACTTCAAACCCACCTCATCATATTTTCAATAATGATTCCTTTTACTTTTTTTGTTGGTTAAAAGAGAAAGAAATGATAGCTTATATTTTAGAATCATTTGAAATATATAGTTCGCTTTATATTTTCCAAGTGTTGGCAGAAAACAACGATTGAGGCGATAAGAAAGGTAATAACTTTTAAAATCGCTTTGGGCCCTGGCAGGCGAGGTGGGAGATGGCCCAAAAGGTGCCCAGGGAGCCTTGCTTTTGGCCAAATCATTTGCCATTATATCCGTGTGCCGGCTCAGAGATAACTGTTTCGAAAATATTCACAATATGCCGGCCATGATAAATGATGGAACAACTAAGTTTCAGGTGTAACTTCGATTGATATATCGTAAATATTAATTGCTTATTTGCTAGTGTATCAAATATTGGGGCCGAATCATTAATATTGATATTGCTGGGAATCCCCTAATTTGCATACTTTTATGGGCAGGCGATTAAAATTAATGACACCGTGTTCTGGTTTCGATTTAAGCGATTTAAGAACCCAACAATGACACTAACACTGACACTGATGATATGCAAATTGAATAGAAATATGTCTTTTGCCATTTCATTAGCGGAATGCTTGCTTGGATGGCAAAGGTAGGTAGGGAAGGGATTCCTTTGATTCTCTCCTGTGAGGCATCTGCTTGAAGTCCTTCACTTTCAGTCCCTTAATTCCAGGACAGTCCAGGACAGTCCAGGACACTCCCGACCAGTCAGCTTAATGCCAAGAAACAACAACAGCAGGAACAGCAGGAACAGAGGCAGGAAAAACACTAAATAAACCAACAAACGGCAGCACTTTGCACACAACAAAACGTCTTCAAACAATAACAACAACTAAATCAACACTAAAACAGGGCCACGGCACCAACAACAACAACAACAACAATAGTAACAACAACAACAATAGGGAGCTTTAAAAGCGAGAGTCAAGGGGCGGTGGGCTGGAGTGTGGGCAGAACTGCAGCCAAGAACATAAAATAAAAACAATACACAAAAAGAAATAAAATATACAAAACAAAAACAACGTTAAGCTCAAACAAAGGCACCGTTTACACAACAACAACAACAAAAAAAAGGAGAGACAGAGACAGACTGAAATGAAAAGAAAGAGAAAGACAGAAAAGAAAGGATCAGAGCGCCACCCGGAGACCTCAAAGCGTGCTGCTAAACGCTCGTAAAGCTTTCAATTAAAATTAATAAAAATTTACGCGAATTAAATAAACACAGACGCGACCTGACTGAGTCCCGGACCAGGACCAGGACCAGGACAGGTGAGCGAAAGGTGAAAAACAAGCAAAGGAACAGCGCCAAAAGGTGGCTGGAGAAACGCCAAAGGTTGGGCTCTCAGTTCGATGGATGGCCAGAAAGGACTCTTTTAATTTTCAATTTTACTTATTTTGAGCAATGCCAAATGTCCAATTAAAAAACAAAAATAAAAGGTCCTTTTAAAAGCAAGTTTTTCGTTGTTAAACTTTCTGTCTTTGGAAAACCTAGACAACAGGGCGGATACATAATTTAAATAATATGTAGACGATATGTAGACAAACCTTTAAAAACAGCATCCTAGGGTCTTATTTAAACAATTTCTCTAAAAAAAACTGCGTAAACGTGATTACTGTAAAAAACTGAAACGTTTTTTGTAAAAAATAAATCAAAAGCCTTTCGAAAATAAACAATTAAAGCCCTAAAAAGATTACGTAAGCCCATTGGCTATTGAAACCATTTATTGCGTTTGCGTTTGTGTTTGTGTATTTTAAAAACGATGCAAAGGACTTTAAAAAGTTGTTTTTTATTATAAAAGAATTCAACTAGTAACGCTTTCTAAAATAATGAATTAATTAAATTAAAGGCATTTATTGAAAAGGCAACAAGAGTTGTTGGATGGAAAACGAGAGTTTGCTTGCCATTTTGGATTTATAAACGATTTTGTGAAAAGCCAGAAAAAACGTTTGGGGTTTATTTTTTTATTTGAAAAAGACAAGCCAGCCAAAACTAAATGGATTTCGCAATTAAAATGGTTTTCTGTTTTCTGGCAACACGATTTTTGGGGGACTTTAAAACGCTTTTATCATCAGATTTCACCTCCAACTGCGAGGTTTTCATTCAGAATTGATTCAGAATTCAATCAAATGTCCGTTTACATAAAAAGGGGTGTATGCGTGGGGCGCAGGAGTCGCAGGAGTCGCAGGAGTCGCGGGGCCATGCAACTTTGCAACTTTGAAGGCTCAAAAGGCAACGAAAAACGAAAAAAAAATAAATAAAAACGGAGGAAAGATGTATGTAACACGCATCCGGTTACGTGATACGTTTAACGTGACATTCGCATCCTGCTGTTGGCCAGGATGGCCTGAGATGCCCGGGATGTCTGCCGGTGACACATTAACCAGGACTGGAAATGGAATTGGAACTGCCTGGAACACTGTCCATTGGATTATATAAATTGAATTGTTCGGTAAGCAAAATGTCCAAACGAAATCGAGGACGTGTGGCTGCTACACAAACAAATACATATATAAACTCTATCCTGGATGGGGCTTCCGGGAAAGTGGCGTCCCGCTGACGCAAATCTCTCTTAAGCCGGCCCGACCAGGGCACATGAAAAAAAAGGAAAACGAAGGAAGGAAGGAAGGAAAAATAAAGAGCCAGGAAAAGGAGCAGAACAGGCAGACTTTGTCAGTTCCTTATGGATTTATGAGTCCGAAGGTAAATATGTAGAGTGTATTCGATTCGAGATTGGCGATTGGCGATTGGCGATTGGCGATGGGCGATGGGCGATTGGCGATTGGAGAGGCCCCGGCACTAATCAGACACTTGTGTCGGATTTGGGACCACACTTCGTATACGTAATTTGGCCAGAAGATGCCAGAAGTTGGAGGACGACATAAAAATAACAAATTATTTTGCTTATTTCCATGTTTACGATACGCATTCAAATTTTGTTTTATAGACAGCCGATGAATGGCCAAACTGTTACACTGAGAAACCCAGGGTTATCCTCTTTTAGTCTTATGAAAAGCCCTTTTAGGTCCCGTTTTTCTCAGTGATTCATATGAACCCTGATCTAGGGTGGCCATTAAGAATGTTTGTCCCATTTATGATTCATGGATGCTCTTTGTTGCTGTCATCCGACCAATGAACTGTCCTCAAATGGCAAACGACGAAACTTGAGCGCTTCACAAATTCGGACTTGTTGCCTTGGACTGGCTTGGACTGGCATCGATGTTTGGCCATTTGGCGGGAGATTGCATAGCATCGCCTGAATGACAGCCAGTAAATGGATTTTGTTTAACTCACCGATATGTTAGCCTTAGCCAGTTACCTGAATTGAGTTGTGGTGGCTTGTAAGTCGCAGATTATCTTAAGCCTTAACCCTTAAGCCTAATGGATTCGGTTGAAGTTTATGCGGTAAGCCTGTTGGAATTCCGTTTTTAGAATCATGAAAATTGTTGAAGTTTGCGGAAATTCCTTCAATCAAGTCTGCGCATTGTTTGGACTCCTGCTCTCAAACATCAAGGATCTGGTAAATCTCCGGACCTATGCCGTTGGAGCACCTGTCCTCTGCCGGAATCCCTTGTCGAGTCGTTGGTCAGCGAAGCATAAAGTCAGCCAGTCAGTTAGTCAGTCAGTCAGTCAGTTAGTAAGTCAGTCACTCTGGCTGTCAGCGCACAAATGGCGCCACAAATGTTTTGCCCTTTTTGCCCAATGGAAGGATACATTTGTAACTTCTATTGATTTTTAATGCACACTTTCTGTTGCCAGCCAAGACGTCGTCTCTGTCGTCTCTGTCGTCTGTGGAAACTCAGCCACCAAGCCATGAACTTTACAAGGAAGCCACCTACTCAGCCATCCGGCAACGGCATGTCCTTGCTCCTTGCTGCTGGCTTTACTGCCACCCTTTACCACCCACACAGAATCCTTGCGAATTTTAATGCTTGTAGCAGAGAAACAAACAAACATGTCACAGTCGAGAGAAGCACAGAACTGGCCGCAAATCCGCCATCTTCTTTGGCGATGCCATTGCCATCGCTCCACTTGATAACTTAATGCCCCACGCATGCTTCCACATGCCCCCACGTGCCCCACATGCCCCATACTCACACATATAAGCAATTACCCGTACAGACACACACAGACATAAACGGGTGAGGAGGAATAAGAGGAGGGACAGATAGGCATCCATCCGGACGGACAGCTTTATAAACAAGGAGGCAAACAACGGAGTGAACTTGCCGGAGTGCCGACTATGCATTTGCGTATTGGAGATGGAAGCGTGCCTCTTAATCGAACAATTATAGATGATATTCTAAAGCTTTCGATACAATCTCGAGAATGGATCGAGATGCATCTTAAATTAACTAAGTTTTTAGTCCTTTCTATTAGTAATATTTATGATTAATCCTTAAGAAAATGTACTTACGATTGGAAATAACGCAAAGTGGTCGCGTGAGAAGCGTGGCCATGAGGAGGAGCAGCATCACTGGCAGCAGTGGCGTCGAGTGCCCATGAAGGACTTGGCTTTGTTGTTTTTGGTCCTGTCTTAACTTCGGATTCGACTCCTGGCCATGGCCGAGCCCGATGCCGTGGTGGTGGCGATGATGATAAGCCTGTTGTTGGACAGGACAAATGCCATTTTGACTGCTCAACTGCAGCGTCATTGTCAGCTTTTTATCCAGATTGAGCCTGTCCAGGGAAGTGATCGCTTATCGTCTCTCGTTTATCGTTTATCGTCTATCGTTTATCGTTTATCTCACTTATCGCTTAGAGCTTTCCGCCTATCGTGAATCGGTTTGCAGTCACTGATGCTGTAAATGTTGATGTTGTGAAAAGAAAAACCCAATTTATTTGGAAATCAAATCTGCGATGCATACCACAAAATATACACTTGATTCGAAATCGAAAATCAAAGAAGGAAACATTTGTTGTTACGAATTTAATATACCTTACAAATAGGGTTATTAAAGAATCTTAAATAGGGTTATTATTTTTTAGAAGGAAATCGTGACAGGAGTACAAGGGGATATTAAAAAGTAAAATTTTGTTATTCAAAAGTGTCGTTAAGTTGAGAAGCCATCCATCATACCCTCGGACTGGCAATTTCGCACAGCGAGTGTAATAAAACAAATCAGTGTTCAATTTAAATCAGACCATTGACAGACTTTAACATTGACAACGACGAAAATGTAAGCACATAATAAATGTTTACACGTTCATTGTATTGTATTTACATGACAAATTTATCTGCCACAATCGAGATGGATGGATGGTTGTGGGTTGGGTTTGGATGGGCTCGGATGGGCTCGGATGGGGGGACAAAATATTAAAGAGATGCCACAAAGTGTGTCCGTGATTGAGCTGTAAGGACGGGAGTGGGTGTTCTTTTATTGGAGTTGGACTGTATTTAAAATACGAGACTTTCACGGCCCGTTTTACGACTTGCGCCCCCTGTTCCTGGCACATCCTTCAAGTTGCTCGGCACAAAAGTTTTCAACGTGCCAGAAGCTACGTGTGACGACAACAGCAGCAGCAGCGCCAGCGCTAAGTAACTCACTTTCACTCACTCACTTTCTCTTCCCCAACCCTAAGGACCACCCATCCCGTGGCAAAGTTGCGGAAATTGGACTACACAACGGTGGATTTGTTGGGCATAAATGGCATTAATCAGTTTGCGGTTTACTTTCTCAAGTCATCCATCCAACCTCTCATATCAAAATGTAACTTTATGGTTTTCGGGCCAAAACTTTCTATCGGAAGCCGCAGCGGCATCTGAATGCGATGGACATGATATATCCCAAAGAAATTACTATTTCTTTCACCATCTTGTTTCCTTCGAGCAGAAAAGTCTCAAAAAAGTATGCTACACTTTTTTATTATGCAATTATCGAGACCCCACGTGTCCTGATTTATTAAGAAAATAATAGGATTATCAGTTACGTAGCCAGACAATATTTTTTGTTCAATACAAAATGAAACATCTTCTTTTTATTATTGTATTTTGTAAATTGGAGTTTCGCCAAGCCCTAGGGCACATGCAAGCTTAATCGTCTTGCGCAAGAATCTGAAAATTGTCTGTCAACTCGGGCATGAGTTAAGCAATCCTGCAGGCATCCTGCATTAAGTCCTCTCCAAGCTCTAAGCTCCTGCCCCTTGGTTAGACCAAATTGAAAACGAATTAAAATGAAATTTCAAACGCTTTGTGCCAAAAGTTTTCGACCATCTTCTGTCTGAGCCACACGCCCAAATACTTTCCCAAAGTACTTAAATTCCTCTTTTTTAAGCAAAACTTGCCAACTTCTGTTCGACTAGGAGTACTTCTCTTTGATTTTAATTTTATTTTTTAGCTGCCTGCCGAATCCTGATTAGTTTCTAGGGGCGGGTTTCAGAATGAGATCCCCCAGGAAGGATCTTCGTTTTTTCTCTCTCCAATTAACCCTAAAAACCCTCCCAGACTGACACTCTCTAGACCAAACATTATTCCCGAAATGTACTGTACTGTATGCCATTTTATAAAGTGTTTTTAACGATTATTTCTCACTTCTGGAGTTGGCCAGACATTTAACGAGATTCTCCACTTTGCACTGTTAAGTGCCAGAGTGTCAAATTGACAGCAAAAAGTGCTAAAAACATAAATGTTTAACGCAGGTGGTTCGTAGGTTCGTAGGTTCGTAGAGCGCCCCCTTCATGGTTTTACGCTTCTTGAAATATGCTTGTAAAAATATACAATATATATCCTAATGGGATGTAGCAGTGGGAAGCAGCTAACATGGCTGATAATGTTGAATTTTATATTGATATCACGAACTGCACTAAATCATCAATTAAATGATTTTATGATGCCATTTGGGGTATTTTTTTTTTTTGCCCGCCAGGCACACTCGGCTGCGGTTTCTGTTCTATCTCGTCGAGGTCCTGCCCCCGCCTGTCACATCTATTTTTGTATAATTTTTTGGGGTACAGTGGAGCTTAAATGAAATTCCCACATCCTTGAGATAAATTTTAAAAAGGTGCGTGCACAAATAAACTAAACTTTTAACAATTTCTTAATATCTTTATTAAAAAATAATACAAAAAAAATCAACACTAACAAATGTACTGTAATTTTTTTGTTGTGTGGCAATTTTTGGTAACACCTGCGGCCATTTTTTTTCGGCCAAGATGTTAACGGTAACGGAAAGGAGAGACTAAAAGAACAACAACAACAAGAACAACACTGACAGCAACAGAGACCACACGGTCTTCGAAAGCGACGGAAATGCAACACTTTTCGGTTTCGGTTTTTTTTTTTGTACTTTCTTTAGCAAAATTCCCGTTTATTTTACTAGCTTTTGTTCCTGTTATTTCTTCGGCACTGTTTGTATAGCTACAACATCAACAATAACAATAACAAATAGAAGAAAAAAAATGCAGACGAGACGAGGAAACAAGAATTACCAACATCAACACAAACACAAACGCAAACACAAACAATGCGCCCGCCGTCGGATTTATAATGGCAAAGTAAACAAGCTTACGCGAGATACGCGCGCGACTTTTGTCCTGTTAGTTAGTTGGCTTTTTGTTTTTGCGCGCGCTTTTTACCGCGCCAAATAATTGAAGACGCTCTGGAGGCTCTGGAGTTCGTCGGAGAGCAGCGTCCACGGCCACCGAACGCAGAATGCAGCCGATAGCGTAGTGAAAAGCGGCTTTTATACGCCGCCAGAAAGCCGAAGCTTCGGACAGGGACTCGGGCCCAGCTTCGGGATAGCAGTATTGTGGCATAGGGACGGGGAATGGCTGGCGAAAAATGGCGAAGTATAACGATGGCGGGTAGGGCAGAGCCAGAAGGAGGAAGCCTGGCTTCGGTTCGTTTAGCATATGTCTGATGCCATCGAATACTGGTACGTACACGTGCCCGTGTGTTGGTGAGTGAGTGTGTTTGCATATTTGCTTTATGAATGTGTTTACCAGCAAACTTTGGCGCGCGCGAAGGGGTATGCCATGTGTGTGTTGGACCGGGAGCGGGAGCAGGAACAGGAGCGGGAGCGAGCGAGAGGCAAGGTGCGTGCGAAAGTGCCAACACTCGCATTAATGACGCCCAACAACAGCGACAACAACAGGAGGAACAAAAGGCCGCAATTTGAATTGTAAGCCAACAGCTCAATTAACTATCCGTCCGGGGTGTATGTCTGTGTCTGTGTCTCTCTCCCTGTCTCTGTCTTGACTTTCGCACAGACATAATTCCCATTATCTTGGCAATTACAAGGATGTTGTAATGACAATTGCATATGTCGGATATTATTTAACCCGCAAAGCCGTTGCCGTTGCCGTAGCCGTAAGTATGCCATGCCCCAGCTTCTGTCTCTCTATCCGCCCCTGTCGCCACGCCCAGGTAAATGTAAATATGAAAAATGCATCGCAATGCTTGCATTGTCAGGATCTCAATTATTCATACAACATTGCATACATACAGGCGCAGCTTCCTATGATCGATATTTAATCGATCAATCTTAGAGTTACGAGCATTGCAAAGCTCAAACCTTCAAATACATCAAAACAAGCCAATTTAAATATTTCAATTTTATTAACAAATGACACTGTGTTGTATCCATTTTAGGGATTACACCTGTATATCCTTTTGTGTGCGAATGCATCCCTACACAGGATGTATCTGAGTGCGTTTGTGCCACGTTCAACATAAAATGAGCAGCAAGTAATTTACATGTAAACAGGTTAAGGGATAAAGTTCTTCACATGTAAATGGATATGCCTGATTAATGGCAAATATAAACGACACAAGCAGAAATGACATCTGCATTTTTGCCTGTGGACTGGCCTGCCCTGGCCTGGCCTGGCCTGTCCTGGCCTGTGAGTGCTTTACGAGTGCTCACTTTTTGTCACTGCACTGGCGGCCTTTATGGCAGCATCCTTGCCCTGAAAGGATAACCGAACACGGCAACTTTTAAGACCCGAAAAAACCCTAATGATACTTCTAATTGGAGACTCTCTTCGGGCGGAAACAAACTTGATTCTGAACTGGAAAACCGAAGCCACTAAAACTTGAACTTAGAGCATAAAGTCCTGGCCAAGTTAGTTTCATTAGCGACCTCAAGCTGCATGGCTCAAACTTGAACTGCTTCTGAACTGAGGTAATTGAGATTGATCCTGTCCCGGCGTCAGGTGGGTGGTTGGCTGGTTGGGTCGTCTGCCAGGTGGTGCATCTCGCGGCAACACGCAACAAACACTTGCTCCGGATATGGCTGCACTTCGCCCCAAGAATGTTGTGTCACCTGGCGGAAACGAGGGGCCCAGGTGTGCTCCAGGACGAGACTGACATGGCCCGACATTCCTTCGATACCTCAAAATCGGGCTGATTTTCATGTGTGCACTGAAAATACAAGGATATATAAAGAATATGAGCAAGTCCTGTACGTACTACACAATACCATACGAATATTCACTCTTGGGGGATCCAGTTTTATCCATTTTATTTTTTAAAAAAAGAATCAACATATTTTTTTCGCCATGTACATAACTTTTGCATTGCTGGGACAACTTTTGGGTTCATTGACAATAGGAAACCCCCCAGCCCCAGCCACACCATTACAAAGCATATCCAGCATATCCTGGCACGGCGAAGCCTCAAGGATTTTCGGGGGACATGTCTCGCATTTCACTTTCACAACTTGCCAACTGGCAAAGCAGGCAGATGAGATAAAGAATTCATGAAATATATAAGTATATACATATATGTATGGATGGGTAGGATAAAAACCGAAGGACCGTCGACCGTGGACCGTGGAGACGGCGAACAATTTGTATTCAAACGATTTGAGAGCTCTTCTGAAAGTAACATCATTAAAAAATTCTCCATCTTCATCTTCATCTTCATCTCCATCGGCGAGCAGCTGAGTAGCTGCCGAAGAAGAGCCTTTTGGCAAGTGGGGCCCCCCGAGGATGGGTTCTTCTCCAGCCTCCAGCCTCCAGCCTCGAGCTTCCAAGTTCCTACTCCAACTTATATCCTGCGATCCCTGGGGAACTTCATTCAAATGCAATATTTTGTATTGTCAACACACGGATATGGTAGAGGACGGTGACATTTTAACGCGGATTCCTATGCCGCGTTTATGCTATGAAATTCATGATTCCTTTGGCTCTATGCAGCCAGCCGCTCGACTCTGACTCTGACTCTGACTGTTTATGCAAAATTAATGAATTCACATGGTAAATTATGCAAAACCCATGAAGTGTAAAAAGACAAAGCGGAATTCAAAAAATTTGTTCATTTGAATGGCATGGTTAATTTTTTGAATAATAAAGGCAAACGTGCAATGATATTAAACTACGTGTGAAAATGTCTGGTAATGGGAAATCGTAAAAATGTGAAAAACATAAAGTTTTAGCTGTTAAACGACAAGTTTTGAAATTCCATCACAAAGTTCGAAATTCGAAATTTGAAATTCGAACTGAAGGCAAATAAAATTTTTGTAGCATACATTTATGGGCGGAGGGGAACGGAAGTCTTGAACGCATAAACTCTGGGCCAGGCGGTCTGAATCGAAACAGAAACCAATCCAACCCCAAACTCAAACCCAATCGAATGATTCTCGCTGCAGGCTGTCAATCGAAGTTTACACGGGATATCGATACCAGGACTTGCCACGACTCAATCTGGATGGTGGCCAGGTGGGTGTTTGGTTGGATGGCTGTTTGGCTGTTTGGCTTGCAGGATGGATGGAAAAAGTGAATCCAATAGAAAGTTTCAGCAGCAAAAGGAAGCGATCCGTTGACTGGCAGCTCGGTTAGCCAGGGTTCGAGGTTGGGTCAGGTCAGGTTGAATTGCTGCTGGCTGCCAGGCAAATAGCTAAAACATTTTTGCCAGGTAACTTTTTAATTAAAGCTGGCTCTGGCTATGGAAGCTAGCGACATGCCAGGTGCAACGCCTTCACATCCTGTACCTGCTGCAACTCCTGCTCCGGCTGCTACTGGTCCATCATCATCATCATTATCATTATCGTCATCGTCATCATGGGGCAACAGTTAACAACAGCTTTCTCGATTACCACAATAAAATACTTTTGTAACAGTGGCAGCCACAATGCCGTCAAGAATCCTTCTCCAGCCTGGCTGTTTCCAAGAAATATTCTAGATTTTCACTCTGCAAACTTTTGAATATAATATTTACGGCTTAAAAGTACATAATATTTTTATTAGTAATACTTAGCATAGATCCGCCTGGGACTTCCCTCTATGGTTTCTCTACCTTGTCTTTGCTGTTGTTGCAATTTATTCACAAGCTTCAAGAGTCTCGCCGGCCGACCCTGTTGAAAACAATTTCCATTTATTCTTGTACAAATAAAATCTATTCCATTTATGGCCGGTTGGCTTTGAATTTGATTTTTATGGCTGTGTAGCAGTAAGAAATTTTAATTGAAAAAAAAAAAATAGAAACACACAACACGTGTTTGAATTAATATTTCACATTCAAGCTTTTCCCCTTGCGATCGCTCTCACACTCCTCTCTCTACATTGTTTGCGTGTGTGTGTGTGTGTGTGTGTGTATGGGAGAGAGGTGGCCTAAAATGTTGAATTATGAAAAGTCAGAGGGAACGTGGCTTTCCGGCAGGAAAATCAAACTGCACAAACAACTGGACCTCATAAATAGTTAAGGGACAGAGAATACGGAAAAATAAAAATGTTATTCCTAGTCCCCCACAGCCTGGGGCCATTTGCAAAGGGCGGCGGGGTTCTCTCCCACTCGTTCTCATGCATCTCTTGTGTGTGTGTGTGTGTGTTCGTGTAGTTGTATTGTTTGCTTGTGCATTTGTTTGTGTGTGTGACCGGATCATGGCTGTTGCCAGTGTTTCCACATTATCTTTTTAAAGTAAAATAGAAAAAAACGTAGTAAAAATAATTATGTGTTTTTCTTGTATTTTTAAAGAAAATCTCATAAGAACTAAGCTTAATTTCCTTAATTTAATAAAGTATTGCATGTGAGATTTAAAAAAAAAAAAACTTTAAACTCCATTCTGTTTCATTCCATTTCCCAAATCTTCGAGAAGAGTGGCAACTCTGGCACTGTTTCTGCTCTGTTAATTTTCATTCTTTTCCCTATTGGCTTTCGAAGAGAACGGACCTCCTCACGCCACTTGTTGTTTACACGGTCAAAACTAATTGGATTGCCCGTTTTCCGCGCGCAACCTGAAAGAGTGTCCAGGTGTCCGTTGCATTTTTCACACGTGTAGCTTTTGATGGGATTCGACTAGCCTGGGTCGCCCAATCTGCACCAATCTGCAAATATCATATACTTTTTAGCTTTATTGCAAAAGCGCGCGCGCATTCCCCAACTTGATAACAAAATGGAGGACGAGGGAATTTCTCTTGACTATGATATTGATGAGGATGGACCGCGCCTAACGCGCAATATCAATTCCCGGCACCTGGTTTTCGGGGTCCCTAGTGTCATGGCCGGTAAGTGAGCTCCACTAAGACTAAATATCATCAACCTCTATCATCAATATCTGGATCGTTGCAGAGCGTTTCGCAGCCATTGCCCAGATTAAGCGCGAAGCTGCATTCGATGACGACGAGGATCACAACGAGCAGGACCACAACATGCCACAGCCGATAGATGGACAGGGTGCACTGCGTTATTTCCACCGCGCCAAAAAAGCTCGTAGAGTAAATTAAGAATCACGATCATCGTGTTTTTTCTTTAATGTAGGAAGACCTTATAAAAATAAGTTGTAAGACATCATAATTCATTTAACAAAAGCCATAATGTCTCAAAAATCAGTCGCATTCAATTATCGTACATTCGTTAATATCAATTCTCTGATAAAGCTCAATACAGGAACGTATTCAGGACTTTTACAATGTATTAAATGTTACTATTTATTGTTACTATTCAAGAAGAAACGAAAACTAATAAAACTTGTATGCCTTAAATATATTCACTTACAAGAGCGTTTGTCCTTTGTCCTTGGCAGAAGGTAAAATGCATGAAAACTTGCCACAGCTTCATGCAATCTTTAAAGAAAATAAAACAGGAAGCTTCAGTTAAAACTTTAGAGCAGCAAGCAACACACTTACCTTTACTTATGTTTACACTTTGCCCTCAGGGACCCAGGGTTAACCTTTGCCCTGTGCAATTATTGTAATTAATTGTTGACTTAACTCCAAAGACTTGCCAAAAATTGACACAAACTTAAGGCGAAAACATTTTAATTACCCTTATGAATGCTCGAAGCAATTAAACTAATAGAAAAAGTGACACGTCCCTTCGATATTAGGTGTATGAGCGGGCCTGTGGCGTGTCTTTGAACTTAACTAAACCCACTAAGTCAACTACTTAATGCGTTTTGATTGACAGACCTGTAGTGCGAGTGTATATTTTTTAATTAAGTGAGAATTGTGTGAACTTTTTCGGTATTAAGGCGCCTCAGACGGTAATTTAGCAAATTAGACCGTCCAAGAGCCGTGCTCCCACTCCCCCAGCTACGGAAAAAAAGTGGCACCGTAACGGGGGTGGTGCTACTTGTTGGCCAAAACCCTCCTAACCGTTGCAGTCGCCTCGAGATGTCCTTACACATTTTCCTAAACAATAAAAATGCAAAAAAGGAAATTG
Source organism: Drosophila vallismaia (assembly GCA_035047325.1). Lineage (NCBI taxonomy): Eukaryota > Metazoa > Arthropoda > Insecta > Diptera > Drosophilidae > Drosophila > Drosophila vallismaia. Next base: position 2,201,807 of record JAWNPU010000025.1, on the reverse strand, counting down.
AAAGCCCTGAGTTGGAGCAATGGAGCCATAAAATTTGCGACTTTGGCAAAGCGTTTGCCTGGCTTCCAGACACTTGAAGAAAAACGTTTACTTTAAAATGAAGGTTATAAGGTATCAATTAGAGGTAATTAATACATTACCCCAAGCTAGTATATAGTTTTTTCTTAACTATTGCAATAATAACTATAATTAATTTGATTTTCTTTTCGTGTAGAGATGCTTCGACTTTTTCTAGTGCCACTGCCGTGCTGCTGTGCTGCTGTTCTGCTGCTCCTGGCAACTTTGTTGCGAAATGTGCAGCAAATAAGACTGAAAAAAACGGCAAAAATCCGCCGGAGAAAGTTGCAGACTCGGATTGAGTCCGGGGGGTCCTACTCCCTCTCATCCTGCCTTTTCCGCTGCCGCTGCCTCTTCCACGGACTTGTTTCTTTTCGTCACAAACATTTCGCAACGTCGCCCCGTTTTAATGGCAGTTCAGAATTGGATCCTAGCTGCGAGGGGTGGTGGACATTGGGAATGGATGGTGGGGCAATGGCCAACTCGCGGCCCTTTTGTTGCTTAATTGGCGGCCGGTGGCCGGCGGCCGAGAGTCCAGAGCCGCGTCGTCGTCTGTGCACTGCCACAAATCGTCGGATGCTAGGAGCTACGTGCTCCGGATCTTGGCTCCTGTAACTTGAATCCCAACTACCGACCGACTCCTCCTTCCCCATTGCCAACTTGGGGATATAAATTTTCGCGCCGTGTTCATCTATCCCACGTTCGTGCGCCATTTGCATTCCGCCATTGTCCTGCGCCAAGTCGTTTGGCCTGCCAGGATTTCGAGCCAGGGTGATGGAAGGAGGACGATGGCAGGATGGGAGGATAGGAGGATGGCAGGATGGCAGGATGTGGGTGCAGCTCCACCTCACTGCTTGAAGTTGCCGCCTGCTCCACGTGCTACGTGTGTGCCATATAACTTGGCCGGCGTCACTGTCATCGTCGCTGTCCATTGTACACCAAGTGCATTACGTAATCAGGACACTGTCCCCAGGACATAAACCCAATTCCATCCAATATCCATTCAGTGAGTCAGCAAATCTGAATTTTTGAAATCCGCCAAATCCATTATTGAGCAGGAAAGGTAATATATTTAAGTAATAGTTTGGGCAGGATAAAGAAAGGAAGAAAACTATACAATAAAGCTGAAACTTTCCATTTTATGGCAAGCATTTAAAAAATAAAATAATTTCAAGCCATATACTGTAAAAATTTCATCTTTATAGGCCATAAATCTTACACATTTGTTCTTCTTTCCAAAAAAGGGAAAAGCGCAAACACCACTGTGTGCCACATCAAGGATGACAGCAACAAAACAATGTGGCAAATGTGCAACGTGGCTGGTGGTGGTGTCGTCGATGGTGGGGACCACTCCTCCCACTTTCACGTCTACGTCCAAGTCCAAGTCCGGGGTCCTGGTCCGGGTCCGGCCAGGCCATTGCAGTTATGTCACATGGCTGAGTTAATTCATTCATTTAGACGACGCTGACAATTGTAGGTGTCTGGTGCGCGCCCTCTGTCATTTCGTTTTTGTCAGCGCCACGACGCAGTGCAGCAAAGGACATTCAAGGATGATGCGGGGCACAAGAACACTCGGAAAAAAGGAATGAAAGCCAGAGAAAATATTTACCTACTGGTATTAAAACATACAAAGTAAAGAACACTTTTAATCATTATAAAATAAAAATGATCTTCAAATAAAACTGTAAGGGATACCCAATTTTTTCCCCAAGTGTAGCTGTGGGAGTGCAGGAGTGAAGCCAAGTGGAGCGGGGCCATTATGGCTCCGACATTGTCAATGACTGGCGAATTATTATTGCCTGACAGAGGCCATTGGACGCCAGCTCCACGCCCCCAAAATTTAAACTGGTAGCACCACCTGCCACCTGCCACCTCCACTCTCCTTTTCAATTGTTCCCGGTTGCCGGGGTGCCTGGTGGGGCTGCCGGGTGCCATCAACGAGTGTGGGTGCATCATCTTGTTATGACAGTTGGCACCAATTTGTGCACACGTTGCAGGTTGGTTGGGAGGCGCCACCAAAAGGGGTAAGGCCATTAGTCAGCGAGTCAATCAGAAGCTCTCTTTCTGGAAGCTACTTGCATTTCATAAATAATTTTCATAAATAATTTAAAGCAAATTACGCTTATCCATTAAAAAATTAAATAAAACTTAACCGAACGTTTTGAGTTTGAATTTCCGTTTCAATAACGGTCGCAGGGCTGCAATCGATAACCGATTAAGAGTTGCCAACGCTTCAAGGGTCGATTATCAAGGATTCAAGTTGGCGCCAAGTTTCGATAGAATAAGCTCCCCAAAAAATATTTAAACCAAATCATGGGATCATGTATATATATGTATATATTTCATATGTATCATACAAAATTTCAATTTTAAGATTTAGCAACTAAATTGGGTTGAGTTGTTTTTTGTTTTCAATTTAAGTGCGAAAATTAAAAAAAAAGATTACTAATTAATTAATTAAGAATTGACGCAAATAAATAACAAAAAACTAATTCAATATATATGCATATGTTAGGATAAATATATATATATAGATATAGTGTGGAGATGGTTCCATTTTTTCTCATTTTTTTTGCTGTTTTTACTTATTTTCTGTTTTTTATTACAGATTAATTTTTTAATGTTGGCTTAGGGTCTAAAATTTCTTTTTTTTTAAATCTTTTTCGTAATAAAATTGCTTGCTTGTGAGTGTGTTGGTGGATTGTTTGAGTGTGTGTGTGTGTGCGTGTGTATAAGTGTACGTATATGAGGGGCTAGTTTTTTATGTCAATGTTTAATCGTTCATATCAATATTTTTATATAAATATATATAAATAAATTTATAGGAATATGTGTTGATTTATTATTTTTTCTTATTTTCTTGCTTTCATTTCCTTTTCAATTCTTTCATTATTTCATTATTTTTTTATCGTTTTCTTCATTAAGCTTTACGAATCGAATATGTATATAGTGTTATATATGATGTGCTTGTGTAACCATTATGCCTTTCTTGCTGATATTCTTTTTTTATTTTTGTTAAAAAACGGAAGGACTCGCGACAAAACTTGACTTGTCTATGCTAAAAAATTTCTTATTGTTTGATGTAGATTCTCATCGTATAAAACGTATAAAACGTATAAAAAGCTAAATAGGTTGTTTAAAAAAATCTCTTATTCCATGTATACGTCGATTTTTTCATATATAAATATATAAGATTTTCTTTCATTTAAAAGTTTTCATATTTTCCATTTATCTCTTGTTATCTCCGTGAACTCTGCGCTTTAGGATCAAATTGTTGTGCGACTGCTCCAGCTTGAGGCGCAGGATTTGTGGGCTAAGGTCCCGTCTGCCGCCTCCGTTTGGATGGGAAATGTGATACTTTGATACTGATGGACCCGGATGGGACTTTGGGCATATGGTCCCCTCCTAGAACTCCCACTGGGTGGCCGAGTCGGAGCCGTCTTCGAGCAGCTTAAAAGCTCCATTCTTGGTGGCTCCCAGATATTTGCCCTGCTGCGATCTGCAAAGAAGATATAGATTAGTTTTACGTAGATTATTATTCTGAAAAGGTAACCTTATGCAGATCCTGGTTGGCTCGCGCAGCTCCAGGAAGAAACCATCGCTGGGCGCTTCCGCATCCACCGAGATGCTCTCGCCCTCGATGCGCCAGTACTTTCCGCTGTGCGCCTTCAGGTGCACCAGACCCTTCTGGGCTCGCTCCACCAGGATGGTCTCGTAGGTGGCCTTGTTGCACTCCAGCTTGAGGTTGCCGGGCGTGCGATAGCCCACGAATCCCTGCTCGCACTTCAGCACTAGAATGGGTCTAGAGAAAAGAAATATATATTAAAATTTAGGTTTTTAAAACAGAATTTAGTGTTTCGATTTCAAACCCACCGATTGATCAAGTAAAAATAGAACTTGGCTATCTCCTCGATAGACTCCGAGGTGGCAAACAAATGTCCCGAACGCTTGGTGGCCAAGAACTTGCCATTGTTGGCCCGGAAGGACAAGGAACCATCCCCGTGCCAGATAAGCTCGAATAGGGCATCGGCACAGCGCCGATTTCCGGTGGCCTGGATACCGCCGCCGGCCGACAGGCACCAGTAACGGTCCTGGGTGGTACGGAGCGCCCAGCGGTGCGCCGACCAGTCGTACTCCAGCTGGAACGTCTCGTTCTCCCCAACCTCGTCCTGGTTGGCCGTGACATCCACGCCCTGCTTCACGCTCACGTAGCGCAAGTTGAGGCCGGCTATGAAGGAGGCCTGGGGCAGGGAGTCCTCCAAAGAGAACAGCTCGTCCCGCGTCACCGTCGAGGAGCGCGACTTCAACACCGCCTTGGACCCAATGGGCGACAAGTATTGCCCGGCGCGATCCCGGAGCGCCAGATGTCCGCCATGGTACTCGGCACTGAACAGGCAATCCTCGTTGCACACCACCTGCAGCTTTCCATTGGCATTCAGATATCTAAAAAAAGGGGAAATAAGGATTAAGATAGAATTATAAGATTGATTGGATTAGTTACTTGTTGTTGCACGTGTGAAGGGCATAGCGACCGCCCTCCTCGGCACGGAACTCCAGAGTGAAGAGGGTGTCCTCGCCCCAAGGGATGTTGGCATCGACATGGATCTCGTCCTGGGACTCGGAGAGATGGGCGAACCGCTTCCTGCCAATCGAGCGGAGGTTCACCTGGGGCCGGGCGGCCAAGTGCACCGTCCAGAACTCGCTCGCCCCGGGCGTCTTGGCCGTGCAGACGAGTTTGTCCGGATTGCCGCCGAGGAAGTAGCCGCGCGACTCGTTCTTCAGCGCCCAGCGTCCGCTGCCGTCCTCGCTGATCGAAATCTGGAACCGGCTGCCCGCGTCCCGCTCCTCGCTCTCGCACAGCACGTTGCCAAACTGATCGACCGAAAGGTACTTGTTCAGATGAGATCGTAAGTAGATAATACCTGAAAAAGAGAGAGAGTTTAAAGATTAATTACGTGGACTTTAGGATTGATGAGGACTTAAACTAGGAATCGTTTATGGTATTGCTCGAGAATCGAATGAGAAATGGCAAAGATATAGCCATCCTAAGGGTACGTAGCCCTAGGAAAAAAATCTAAAAAATATTTTGTTCCCAGATTTAGATGCAGATTGATAGAGAATTGATTCCAGATTCCAAATCTATACTTTACTTAAGAATCGGATGAAAACTGCCAAAGATATGGCCTTCGAAAGGGGCGAAAAGTGATTTTTCTCGATTTTCACATTTTTCTAGGGAGTCCATCAGAAAAATTTGAAAAAAATCGAAAAAATATTTTGTTCCGAGATTTAAATGCAGATTGATAGAGAATTGAATAAAGATTCCAAATCTATACTTTGTTAAAGAATCGGATGAAAACTGCCAAAGATATGGCCTTCGAAAGGGGCGAAAAGTGATTTTTCTCGATTTTCACATTTTTTAAGGGGGTCCATCAGAAAAATTTGAAAAAAATCTAAAAAATATTTTGTTCCGAGATTTGTATGCAAATTGATAGGGAATTGAATAAAGATTCCAAATCTATACTTTGTTCAAAAATCGGATGAAAACTGCCAAAGATATGGCTTTCGAAAGAGGCGAAAAGTGATTTTTCTCGATTTTCACATTTTATAAGGGGATCCATCAGAAAAATTTGAAAAAAATCTAAAAAATATTTTGTTCCCAGATTTGGATGCAGATTGATAGAGATATGATTCCAGATTCCAAATCTATACTTTGCTTAAGGATCGGATGAAAACTGACAAAGATATGGTCTTCGAAAGGGCGAAAAGTGATTTTTCTCGATTTTCACGTTTTTCAAGGGGGCCCATCAGAAAAATTTGAAAAAAATCCAAAAAATATTTTGTTCCGAGATTTGGACGCAGATTGATAGGGAATTGAATAAAGATTCCAAATCTACACTTTGTTCAAAAATCGGATGAAAACTGACAAAGATATACCCTTCGAAAGGGGCGAAAAGTGATTTTTCTCGATTTTCACATTTTTTAAGGGGATCCATCAGAAAAATTTGAAAAAAATCTAAAAAATATTTTGTTCCGAGATTTGGATGCAAATTGATAGGGAATTGAATAAAGATTCCAAATCTATACTTTGTTAAAGAATCGGATGAAAACTGCCAAAGATATGGCCTTCGAAAGAGGCGAAAAGTGATTTTTCTCGATTTTCACATTTTTTAAGGGGATCCATCAGAAAAATTTGAAAAAAATCGAAAAAATTTTCGGTGATCAGTTTTTTATGTAGAATCTTTTAAGGTATACCGCTTGAGAATCGGATGAGAATTGGCGAAGATAAAGACTCCGATCTAGGCCATATTGGCTTTCCAAGGACTTTTTCATATTTCAAAAGATTCCGTGTGAGAATCGGATATATATTTTCGCCAAGATATAATAAGACAAGTTTTTGGGGTTCATTACGTACTGGGTATGAGAATCGAGGAGGAGGGCGCTGTTATTCTTAAATCATTTACATTTATATCATTTACTATTTACTATTACAGGAACAGTTGTATAAACTGGATATGGGATATATAAAGGATATAAAAAAGAGGATACAAGAAGAATATAGAAAAGGATATAAAAAAGGATATAGAAAGGATATATGTACATATATTTGAAATATATATTGGATTTAATTAACCGAACCTCCAAAAGTATGTTATGGAAATTTAATTATTTTTTGTTTACATTTTTTGGGCTGATTAGGTACAACTTTTGAGAATCGAGGAGGAGGGCGCTGTTTTTTGCGAACAATTTGCGAATAATTTACGATTAGAGGTAAATTTTGTTATACAGGATATATATGCAGGATATATAAAGGATATAAAAAGGATATAAAAAGGATATAAAAAGGATATAAAAAGGACATAAAAAGGATATTTTTAGGATATCATTAACCGATCTTATATTCCAATATTCCTAATCTATACTTTGTTCAAGGATCGGGTAAAAACTGCCAGAGATATGGAATTCGAAAGGGACGGAAGGTGATTTTTTGATGCAGATCGATAGGGTATTGATCCTAGATTCCAAATCTATACTTTGTTCAAGAATCGGATGAAAACTGCCAAAGATATGACCTTCGAAAGGGGCGAAAAGTGATTTTTCTTGATTTTCACATTTTTCTAGGGAGTCCATCAAAAAAATTTGAAAAAAATCGAAAAAATATTTTGTTCCGAGATTTGGATGCAGATTGATAGAGAATTATTCCAAGATTCCAAGATCTATACTTTGCTTAAGAATCGGATGAAAACTGCCAAAGATATGGCCTTCGAAATCAGAAAAATTTGAAAAAAACCGAAAAAATATTGAATCGTGAGATTTTGATGCAGATTGATAGAGAATCGATTTAGCAATCGTTTGAAATATTCTTTTTAAGAATCGGAAAGAATTGGCAAAGATATAGGCATTCCAAGGGGGACTTGTATGAAATTTCAGGATCTCACAAGGGGATTCCCAGTAAAAATTGGAAAAAAATCGAAAAAATATGTAATCGTAAGTAATCGTAAGAGGCAGATCGATAGAAAATCGATATAGAAATCTTGTAAGATATTCCGCTTGAGGATCAGATGATAATTGATAAAGATATAGATTTTCGCTTCCAGTTCGAATCCATTTTTTTTGGCGAAACAATTGAAGAGGCTTTTCTCCCAGTGCATTAACGAATCAATCGACTTGCTACAGAGAGGCAGCTCTTTCGGCTATCGATAGCCTGGAATTTCGATTTGGCTCGCTTTCCAAACATTTTGAATGCTATTATCTATTAAGCCATTTGCTCGGCCTCGGTCTCGGTCTCGGCCTCGGGCTTGGATCTCCTTTGGCTTGGAAAAAAAACAAGCGTGGCAGCGTTACAGCGTGGCAAGATGAGCTATTTTAATGGCCAAGGCGAACGCCGGACTGACTTATGGCTCTGGTATTATAGAAAATGTTTATTAATTGCGAATGGTAACGACCAGAGAAAAACCAGTTGCTTTTCCAGCTTTAATTGTAATTGCAGCAGCTTCAGCTTTAGCTTCAACTCCAACTGCAACTCGGAGTCCCAGTCCCAGTTCAACTGCAAATCCAATTCCAATTCCAATTCGAATTCGAATGCAGCAGCAGCAGCAGCAAGTTGATGATAAATGATGCCAAATTCGTGAGGCGCTTTGTTTTCTACTTTGCGGCACGTCAAATTAGTGCAACTGGAATTATCGGTGGCACGGTGTGCATGCCCCCAAATGATTTATGTTGTTTCTTCCAACAAAAAAAAAAAAAACATAAAAATCCAAGCCACTAAATAAAAGAAATGCGAAAGAGTGAGCCAAGAGACGCCACTAACTGGCCTAGATGACGCCGATGATTGCAGCTCTTGACTTTGGCCACTTACTTGTATTAACCGCCTCGCCAGCCACTCCCCCTCTGCCCACTCTCATGGAAAAATCAGCCAAAAAAAAAAAAAAAAAAAAGAGTCAGTAAAAATCACTTGCATTCGTTGGATTAACATAACATGCTTATCGGTCTGTAGATACAGATACACAGAGGGAGAGATACTCCAAAACTCAGATACTCCGATATTCAGATACTCAGATACAGCGATAACGGAACATGGTCATTGTGTTGCCACATTTCGCTTTTCCAAGTTGTGTCATCTATTAGCCCGAAAAACAACAACAAATCTGTTTGCCAAAATGACAATAGAAAGTTGCAGAAGAGCTCCCTCTATCCTCCTACTTGAAACCCCAAAATTAATAGGATTTAGATACAGATACATCCTAGAGATCTGCGTCTATCTTTCTACTTGAACCTGAAGATCAATAGGATATCGTGCCTCATTGTGCCGTCTATCCTCCTACTTGAACCACAAAAACCAATAAGACATTGTGCCTCATATAAGGTTGAAGGATAAAGCCTGGATATCTCCGTCTATCTCTCTACTTGAATCCCCGAAATCAATAGGATATAGTTTCTCAAATAAGGTTGAGAGATACAGAAGCCTAGAGAGCTCCGTTTATCCTCTGACTTGAAGCTGAAGATCAATCCTTGTATATATTGAAAGATACAGCCTAGAAATCTCCGATTATCATCCTAATTTCATCACAAACCAATAGGACATCGTGCCTCAAAGAAGGTTGAAAGATACTGTCTAGAAAGTCTCTGTTTATCCTCCTACTTGAACCTTCCTCCTATAAGGTTGAAAGATACACTCTAAGGAGCTCCCTCTATCCTCCTATATGAACCTGAAGATCTACGAGTAGTTTCTCATATAAGGTTGAAAGATACAGAGCCTAGAGATCTTCGTTTATCCTCCTATTGGAATCACAAACCAATAAAGATACAGGCTAGAGAGTTCCGTTTATTTTCTTACTGGAACCCCAAAAACCATTAGGACTTAGGGTTTCAGGTGTCTCAGGATCTCAGGAACAACCCTAAAAGATACTCAAAGCATTTCGTAATTATTATTTAGTTCATAATATAGTTTTATTATATAATTTCTACTCACTTTCACCGGTGTTGGAAGGTTCGAGGGTCCAGAGTTGCTTCTTCTTCAGGCTGGCCCCGTTGGCGTTGAGCTTGAAGCCGAAGGTCTCGGCGGTCATGTACTTGTGCTGGCCATTGATGAGGCCGATGGTCCACCAACCCTTCTGTTGGTTCTGTGAGATGATGTCCCCGTTGCTGTGGCCCAGCTCGCAGCCCTGGCCCTGGCCGTTCATGGTGCTGATGGGAGCAATCTTGAGGCGTTTTTTAGTCCGGCTTGGAACCCGACTACTCTTGATGGAGGAAACAGATATTAAAGTGTACGCTAGGCTGGAATGAGATGGAAAACAGAAAGATGGAAAGTATATTAGTATCCTCGTTGGAATAGGATTGATTATGCGTTTAATTATGTAAAACTATCCGCTTGATTGATGAACACTTTGTCAGCCAACAGCCAAAGACGAGGGAAACGCAAAGGCTGCTTGGAAGATTTATGTCTCGACTGGGGACTATGACTTGGCCTGTCAGACGGCTTCTCCAGCCTGTACTGTCTGGCCATGTGTGCGCTCGCTGCATGCATTTCAAGTACATGGCAGATGGAAGGAGGAGACCGAAGGAGGAGACCGAGGCCGAGACCGAGACCGAGTCTGCCATTTCAATCGCAATGCAACAGGAAATGCAGATAACATTTGCATTACAACTCGACACATGTCGCTGATCTTGGTCGATGCTCTCCTGGTCTTCTGCTCGACTGCTCTTCTAGTCTCTGGCTACAATAAATTCAAACTCAACAGGCAGCAGTCAGCAGTCATCGATACAACTTTGATGCATTTCGATGGCCAAAAGGTGTCGCAGCGCAGGTGTTTTTTTCTCAAACGAGGAAACAAAAGCCGCCTAAACAGAACTCTCTCTCTCTCCAGACAGTTGCAACTGTAAACCGATAACTAGCTGCATGCAACAACTGCCACAACATGAACCACATTAAGAACAGAAACTACTGCCTGCTGTTGCAACAAAAAACCAAAACCAAAACCAAAACCAAAACCAAAACCAGATACAAAACTAAAGGAGAACAAGTCATTAGCGTGACGCGTGCCTGCTAATCAGAGCTTATGAATCTCTCTCTGGCTTTCTGGATTTCTGGCTTTCTGACTCATCCGGCGAGGCGATAAAAAACACAAACCACGCTAAACATAAATTACTTGAAAAATATATTAAAAAAAAAAAGAACAGAGGCATAAAAAGGGAGTCGGGAGGAGGCACAATAATAATCATAATAAATGCTTGCCACAAAAGGTGTGTGTGTGTGTGGCACCTGCAGAAAGGAACAGAAAGGAAAGGCTGGATTTCGCATTCGCATTCGCATTCGCATTCTAATTTCTTAAAAGCGTGACTGCGCGACTCTAGGGCGTGGCAGGGACGATAACCTGGGCGTTGGCAAATCGTAGATGCCAGATAAATGAAAATGAAAATGAAAAAAAAAGACAAATGTTTGCTTTTTTACGCTAAAAAAAAAAAAGTAAACGACTGAAAAGCAACTCTTTTTTTACCAGTTTTTTCATTAATTTCTCAACTTAACGAGCTTAAATGCGATTCGATAGGCGAAAATTGACAAACATTGAACAAGTTGGAGGCTGTCGAGGCTCTCGAGTAGCGAAAATCATAATTAATTATGCAAACGTCGACGTTTGTATCTTTCTCTGGGGTCAGGCATCTTGCATTGGCGTTGGCATCTTGCAGATACGTCCTCTGGCAGGCAATTAGGAGAGAAAGACAAAGGCCAGAGAAATGCAGTTAGCCAAGCCAAGCACCGTTGTTGCAACAGTTGTTGCCACAACATCATCATCCAATTACTGCAAATGGAGTGTCGGACAACGCAACGCAACGCCAAGCGGAACAAATGCAATCTGGAGCCAACCTGTTGTCCATCTGTGGATCTTCTCCCAGCAATGAGTCAAGGCTAGAGTTCGATTTGAGGGCAGAGCCTGCCAGCAGGTGCTTCTTTCTCGTCTCGTAAAGTTTGAAACTGTTTGGCATTGTTTGAAGGCAACAAAGTTTATCAGCTGCTTTCCATCCCGTTATCATTAGCGGCACGCATGAGAGCGAAACACACGCAAAATACAATACCATAATATATAATAAAAAGCAGGTTCTAGAAATCGGGGAAGCGCCAACCGGGAAGGCAACACCTGAGAATCTGGTGAAAGGTGCAACTTTTTGTTTTAATATTTTTTTTTATATTTTTCCTAATTTGCTAAAAGCGCCTAGTCAGGGCGTGTGTTTCATTTAATTAGATTGCGTTTTAATAACACACAGAGCTAGTGGCAGAGATACACTATCTTTGTATCTTTCGTATCTTTGTATCTTTGTATCTGCAGCAGCAGCAGCAGCAGCAGCAGCACCAGACTGATATTGATAGTGTAATTTAATTGATTTCCGAGCAGAGCAGAGCAGAGAGCAGAGCAGAGAGCAGAGCAGCAGAGGAAATAATAATGAAAAAACGTTGAATCATCAACGAAGTAAGAGATACTCTTACGAAACAGAAAATCGACCCGAAAGATACCTTTCATCATCGTATTATTGCCTCAAAGTTATATAAAGAATTGGCAAATTTTGTAAATTAGCAATTTCCTTGTAATCAGCGCTTCTTTTCGCTGACTCGACTCAACTCGACGCGCGGTTTTGGCAATTTCTTCGCCAAAATAAGCGCCATAAAGAGGCGACAAAAGACCAGACTTTGATTGTGCGATTCTCCTTTCTTTTCTTTTGCTTTTCTTCTCAAATATGCTGCAACATACGGTATTATTTTTAACTGTAATGGCAGCAAGTGGAGCAGCGGCAGCAGCGGCAGCAGCCACACATACTCGTGGCACCTAACAAGACATTAACAGAGCTAAAGATTCTACGGGAGATTCTACTGGAGATTCTCTTCTCATAGCTAGAAGAAATAGAAACATTTCTTCAGCTCACCTGCCACAGTTGCCACAACGTTAACGAGCTGCTGGCTGCTGGCTGCTGGCTGCCACTCTAGCCTCTTTTTCGTCACTCTTCAAGTCTTCTTCTGCTCTTCTCAAGATTCGCTGTGCCACTGGCTGTGCCACAAGACGCACGCGCGCACGCGCTCTCAAGCGTTGCACGTTGCATTGTGTTCGTGCTGCGACTTTTACGGCTGTCAAGAATGCGGTGCAACCAACTCAAACTCTAACTCTAACTCAAAAGCAAACTGAAGAGCCAGCTCAAGGGGATTGCTCAAGGGAGAGGATGGGGTATCAAAAAAACATATCCAAAGGGTCTATACTCTTTTTTTTTTGTAACGAAAATATCAAAAAGAACCTAAAAAGAAGACCTGAGAAGGGAATATTTATCCTATCCTATTCATATCCCTCAAAAAACCATACCAAAAGGGTCTACTATATACTCTTTTTTCCATAACAAAAATCAAGAAAAAGCAACAAATTTAGAAGGTGAACGAATTGGTATACGATACTCGGTACTTTGTCAGAGTAAACTACAACTTTTGGCATCCGTAATACTCCTCAAGTGCTAGAGTAAAGCTAGAAAGAACGGGGAACTCAAAAAACCCTATCCAAAGGGTCTACCATATACTCGTTTTCGATATCAAAAATATAGAAAATAACCTATAAAAAAGACCAGAAAAAGGTATCTGATACTCGGTACTAATCCTCCTATCTCTCTCACGTACTCATTCAGAGTAAAGCTTAAAGGAAAACTATAACTTTTGAAGTCCGTAATACCCCTTTGTGTTTTAGAGTATAGCTAGAAAGGGTCTATACTCCCTTTTTCAATACCAAAAATAGAAAATAATCTCCTAAAAAGACCTGAGAAGGATACGTGATACCTGGTACTAGTATAAGTACCCCTCATTCAGAGTAAGATTCGATGGGGTATCAAAAAACCATATCTTTTTAAATACCAAAAATAGAAACTAACTAAATGATTCAAAGTAATACCCGTAATACCCCTTGAGTGTTAAAGTATAACTAGAATGAATAGGGTATCAAGAAACCATTCTTTTTTCTATATTTAAAGACTTGAGAAAAGTATCTGATACTCGGTACTTGTACTTATCCTATCCCTCTTTCAGAACGAAGTTCAAACTTTAATTCGTAATACCCCTTTTGTTTAAGAGTATAGCTGGATGGATGAACCAACTGGGGGGGAACCAACATGAGGCACCAACATGAGGCACCAACATGAGGCACCAACTTGAGGCACCAACTCGAGGTACTTAAAATGTGAATTGTGGCTGATGGCAGAGACTGGTGGCTGGTGGTTAGTGAGATGCAAAAGCGTTTACCACACCACACTGGCTCCCCCTCTTCTGCCTGACGACTGATATTTATAAAACATTTTGCGGTTTTCTGATTATTGTTTTTTCCCCCCTCCATGCCACGGGAGGGAAACAAAAGAAAACAACTTTCTGCGTGGATGTTTCTCCAGCGAAGGAATTTACATACAAGATCTCTCTCTCTCTCTCTTTCTCTCTTTCGGTTAGAGTATCTGAAAGATACAAAGTTTAGCGAACGAGACTCGAGAATCAATGACATTTAATGTGTAATTATGGATGATAGTTAGAAGCGACACACAGGCACATCGCCTTGTTGCATATTCATAATGAAGCCTTAAAAGATCAGACAGGTTGACGGCGCCACAAACCGCACAAAAGCCAATTCGAAGCCGATCTAGTCTCGATCGATCGGTGGATCGTGGATGGCGGTGGCGGGTCACCTTTCCAATTGTTTTGTAATTACCCGCCGCAAAGCTTTGGCTTTTCTTTGCCTCTGCCTCTGTCTCTGTCTCTGAGGCCTTTGCATTTTTAGAAAGCGCCAAAACAAGTGCAGCAATCAATTATTATCAGTTTGCTTCGCTGCCGATCGCTGCCAGTCGTAGCTCAAAATGATGACAAAAACTTTGAGAAAAAAGTAAAAGTTTTCGAGTCTTCGATGGTTGACGGTTCGCCAAGAAACCGTTAGAACAGCTTTGCAATCTTTTGTTATGCAAATTTGGTCCAAAAATGAACGGAATCCCCAACGGCGCTACCAAAATATATCACAAAGCTTAGTCTGTTAATATTTTACGACAAAATTGAGAAATTGGAAGAAAAAAAAAAAGAAATTAAAAAAAACACAAATTGAAAACAAAGTCTTCCGGAAATGAAGGAAATCCATATTTGGAAAGGGGTTTCATGGGATCGTTTCCTCTTCTGCCAGAAAGGAAATTATAATAATTAATAAAAACTTCCCAAAAAAACATTCAAAGCTTCCTTCTTTTCTTATCTAAACGTTGATACTTAGTTTCCTCAAAAATTATTAGAAACTTCCCAAAAAAAGGACTCAAATCTTTCTTCTTTTCTTACCTAATAGTTGATACTTTTTCTACTCAGTAATTCCCTCAAAAATTATTAGAAACTACCCAGAAGCAGGTTCATAGTTCAAAGCTTCCTAAGATATTAAATAGTTGTCACTTTTTCCTCAGAAATCCCCTTCCTTCCTAAGAGTTGGTAGATTTTCCCTCAATAATTATTAAAAAAAACTCCAAAAAAGGTTCATAATTTTTACTAAGATACTGAAGAGTTACTACCTTTTTCCTCTCAGTGCAACGGGTCATTGGATCCCATCAAAAATATCAAAAAAATCAATAATAAACTCGAGTAATTTTGAAAAATAGAGAAATCAATGAAATCAATGAAAGCCACAAAAAAAAAAAAAAAAAGAAATAAAAAACGAAAATATAAACGAAACAAGACGAAACGGTTTCGGGCTGCCTCTTGCTTCGTCTTGCTTTCTTCTTTCTTCAGTTTTTTTTTCTTGAATTTTTTTTTTTGGATTATCAAAAAGCGAGGCCTGCAATTAAGTCGAAGTCGAAGTCGAGGTTTTGGTTTTGGTTTTGGTTTATTGAACGCATTTGTGAGATACAAATGTATCTGAGGCAGCTAGAGTTAACGGTCGCTCGGCCTCTCTCTCGCTGAAGAGCTCTCGGCAAGAGGCAAGAGGCAAGAGGCAAGAGGCAAGTAAAATGATTTATGCGGCAATTATGGGGGAACGCCGACAGCAGCGCGGGAAAGTCTCTTGGAGTTGGGGGAAAATCTGTGGCAAGGAGGCACTCCCCATTCCCCACTCCCCACTCCCCACTCCCCACTCCCCTTCATAATTTGTTCGCATTTTCAAAACATAATAACAAAGCGCATAAATATTTTGAGGCATGAAAATTGCATAGAAGAAAAGCCTGCGGGGCACTGCAATCAATATTTTTGCATCGTTTTTTAGAGTCAGGCTGGCTAGTCAGTCCTGGCTACCTTTCCATACTCGTACAATGGTAATTTATGATTATGATTATCATTTATTATTCCATCTTTTCAGAGGCAAGAAAATCTGAAACTGAAGCAGATCGAATCGAGAATCGAGAATCAAGAATCCATAATCCATAATCCATATCCTGCCTTTGTCCTGCCTTTAACTCTTTTTTTCCTCGAATCTTTAGAAAGTTTTTAGTCTCAAAGTGTCGCAACATATTCATTTTGTTCAATCTTCGATTCAGGGGCATGCCACACAAGACTAAGTTGCTCTGCCAAGTGGTTTCTGTTGTTTAACAAACAAGTTGCGGTAGCTTTTTGCAACGAAACACACAACCAGATGCCAGAGATGCTTTTGGGTGAAGTGCAGCAACTCTGGTAATGCAACTGCAACTGCAACTGCAACTCCCAGCTCCGAATCCAAATCCGAATCCGAATCCGAATCGTAATCTTTAGCGGCAAATCGGATTACGGCAACTGGTCCGGCGGCTTGTCAATGGAGACACAAATGCCAGGCTCAGCCCCCGGGACGCTTAAGCTCAACTTGAATTACACAAAAATCGTTTGCCGTCGGAGTCGGAGATATCTTAAAGGTCACGGGATCCCCCATCCTGGAGAGGCTTCCTCTTAATCTTCTGGTTGGACCCTAAATATAGAAGAAACGCTATCAGACGAGGAAAGTGTTGAAAGAAATGTGGTTTTAGTTTTATCGGAACGGAAGCCGCTGATACTCCAACTCCAAGATGCTGGATGGAGGTCAATGCACTCCGAGGAATCGAAGAAAGGGCAGCAGAGCCCATATCAAGGCAAGTGCTGGGGCGACACCACACCCTTTCACGCAGGTTCATTTGCATTGATAATGCCACTAAATCGGAGGCGTTGCAAGCTGCCAGTTGGAAGTCATTGATATATGACCCATAAGTGAGTTTTAGTTCGAAACGAAAGGAAAGGAAAAGCCACGTCCAGTCTTGAAGGAGGCAACCATGAATCACAAGTAGTCTGGGAGTCGGGAGTCGGGACTCAGGCAGGGCGTGCCCGTTGAAAGCGAAACCAGTCAGCGGGCAAAAAAAGGAAGAAAAAAAAGGATTAAGCTGGCAAAAAAAACTTGACAAAAAAAAAGAACCGAAACAACATGACTCAGCAACAGCAACAGATACGAGGCATACAGAAAAACTTCACTCCGAGCAGAGGGTGCAAACAACAAAGAAGAACCCGAATCCGAAGCCCCGAAGGCATGGAGTTCATTACCAGGACACTTGGCAACTCGCACAAAGAAGTGCGAACTCGAATGGCTTTGATTCGAAGTAAAAAAGTCAACAAAATCGGAACAATATGGGATTGATTAATGAAGGATCTCAAGGATCCCAACTATAACTGATTTCTATTCAATTTCATTTCAATTTAAGAAAAGTTTTAAAGATAATCGGTAAAGGGAAATGAAAACGGATAGAAAAGATACAATACTCTTTATATTCTCTTTATAGATACACTTTTGAAAGTCTATTTTGGAATCTAAAAAAGCACAAAAGAAGTGCGAATTCAAAAGTCTGATTAAAAGTAAAAAAGTCAACAAAAAAGTAGTTTTATTTTGTCAAAATCGGGACAATAAGGTAAATGGAAATCAAAATCGAACTGAAAACGGATAGAATAGATAGAATACTCTTTATAGATACTTTGGAACAAAGAATAAGTCTGATTCGAGTGAAAAAGGTAACAAAAAAGTAGTTTTTTTTTTGGCAAAATCAGGACTGATTGATCAAGGAAATCCACAAACTGAGTTCCAATCATAATTGGTAAATGGAAAACGAAATGAAATCCTATAGAATACTCTATATACTCTAAAGTATCTATAAAGTATCTCTAATGTATCTCTGAAGTATCTTTAAAGAATCTCTAAAGTATCTCTAAAGTTAATCAAAAAGGCATAAAATTAAAAGAGAAATCGCACAAATAAGTGCGATTCCAAATGGTTTTGATTAAGAATGAAATTGGAGTTCGGAGTGAAACCTTATAGAATACTCTTTATAGATACTTTTGGAAGTTAATCATAAAAGGCCATAAAGTTAAATGAGAAACCGAACAGTGAAGGAACCCGAACAATGAAAAGCGAGGCACAAAGACAGCACACAAACTCTTCTCCTTTTGGGGGATATATATAAGGGATATAGTATGGGATTTATTACAGTATATGGTATATAGTATGGTTTATGGTATGGTATATAGTATAGTATATCCATAGGGATATGGTATGGGATATGGTATGGTATATAGTATAGTAAATATTATAGTATATATGTAGTATGATTTATGGTATAATATATAGTATAGTAAATAGTATAGTACATAGTATAGTACATAGTACAGTACATAGTATATAGTTTTGGGATAGATAAAAATAGCTCATCCCGTGACTGTCATTCCGTTCCACCCCAGACAGCCCCCCCACCCCCCTGTTGACTCGGAGAGTGCGTAAAGTGCGTTCAAGGACGGGCGACAGCTGCAATTGATGACGGATATAGGGAAGGGGGCGGGAGCAGTTCACATCCACAAGATACAAAATACAAAATATACGAAATACAGAATGCAAGATACAAGATACAAGATACAAGATACAAGATACTCGTACTCGTACTCGTACTCGTACTCGGGGGTGTATTCGAGGCTTGTGCAGCCGAAAATCCTCAGACAAGTACATAAGGCACACGCTGAGGAAATAAATACAACAAAGGGCATAGAAATAGGACATTGCAGTCGCTGATTAATGTATCTAAATACTTGAGATACTCTGACTAATGTATCTAGATACTTTCTAAGGAATTTGATCTAATTTCCAGATACTTTCCAATGACTAATCAATATTAAAAGAAGGTTCTTGGATTTCCCTGCTGTTTCTGGGTCTGTTTTTGGGATCTGTTTCTGTTTTCGGAAGCTGTTTCTAGCCAACTGCCCGCAGCTGTTTCTGGCTCTGTTTTGGGTTCTGTTTTTGGTTCTGTTTATGTTTATGTACTTTGTCTTGAGCAGACTGTTGCGACAATGGCTTTGGCTGCTAAAAAACAGCAGGAGGAATGGGGGGTGGTGTCACAGTCACCGTCGCCATCGCCATCGCCATCGGTCGGTGTACCTGATTTCCGGCGGCGCAACGGAAGCATTCGATTGCCAAGCGATGGGGAGTCGAAGCAGGAATGGAAGCAGGAGTGGGAGACGCAAAATCACAAAAACAAAACGTGACTCAAACTGAGACTCAGACTCTGGCTCGGTTCTACGTTCGCTTTTGGCATACTAATTGATCCCCCGGCTAGGCCGAAATGCTCATTGAAAATTATTGATTTACCATTTTGGCCGTAGGGCAGGGCAGGATACAAAGGATTCCGAAAAAGGGGGGTGCGCCGCCAACGCAACGAAATAACGAAATGAGGCAGAAACGCAAGCCACGTAGCAGCGAGGAAACAAAAGGAAGACCCCGGCACCATGGGCGCGGATTGCAATTTTCCAACTCACTGCGCCAGGATAAACTAGGAACCAGGAAGAAATACTTTCAGGATAATAGATACCTGCATAAATTTTAAATAAAATATTTTCAGGAACAAAGAACAGTTTTTGGGGCTGCTGCAAAGGTTGTGGCAACCACAGTGCGGCGGTGGTGCTGCTGCTGCCCCTGCGCGCATCCGAAGGACGAAACGCCGGAAGGATACATACACACACGGATGCGAATGCGAATGCGACTGCGACAGCGAATTCGATGCGTTTTCGAGCCAGGAACAAAGAAAGGAAGCCAGAAAGGAGTGTGAGAAACCGTAAACAAAAATAAAAACCAACGGACTAACTAACTGGAAGAGAAAAGAGAACATTGGCTTTGGAGAGAGTTAAAGAACAGTTAGAAAGCAAGGCGGTGGGCGGGGTGGCCTGCGTGTTTATGTCTGTTTATAGTTGAACTTGAATGATTGAAACGAGTCAGAGATAGAGACGGAGACGGAGACGGAGGGAGGAACGCTGAACGAGAAGAGATGGTTAACGAGAGATGGTCCAAAAAGGGAGCGGCGGAGGAATGGATCCACACCGCGTCGCACCCCTCTGCATGTTGAATGCCAATGTCAAGGCAATTAGCCAGCCAAAAGCCGGTTGGAAAAATCAGCAAGAAAAACAATGCCAGCCAATGCCAAGGTGGAGCGCCGAAGGAGAGCTCAAAATGAAATGCTAAAGTGAAAAAAAAGAAAGAAAAAAAAGACGGCAAAAAGGTGGCACAGGCGAACAGGTGAGACTGAGACTGAGACGAAGGCGAAGGAGCAGCGAAGCGAACTGACAACTGCCATAGATTTTATGACTTGCAAGAGAGCGTGGCCATTGGCTTTTGGCAGGGGCGGAGCCTGGAAAAATTACAAGGGGATTAACCAAGTTGGAGGCTGTTTTAGTTTAAAAACCTAATGGTATTAATTCTGGAGTACGGAGCACGGAGTCTGTTACCCCCCCTATGGGACGAGGATGGGACAGACAGCGCGAGAGAGCCATCTTTGGGCAAGGAATTCAACTTACTTTCTTTGCTCTCTCTCTCTGCTCCTTCTGTCTTCTGCTTCTGTCCTGTTGTTGTTGTGGCTGCTTTTTTGATTTTTTCCCCTCTATGACTTGATTGCCGGTGATTTGTGGATCCTCTACACCTTTACGCCTGTTTTGTAGTATTATTTCGCAGCTTTTAGCAGCTTTAATCCTGCGCCCGTGCAAAGAGTTAGTCCTGCGTTTGCGTTTCGTATTTTGCACTCGCTTAGTTTCACTCTCTTCTTCTACCTTTACGTCTGTCACACCCTAAGGTTTTCGTTTGGGTTTTCGGCTTTTTCTCACAAACACAATACAAAAAATCAAGAAAAAAACGTAAACAAATCACGGCCAGCGATTAATTAATACTCCGTTTAGTTTTTTGAACCCTGCGACTGCTTTATGCGTATTGTGTGCTAGTATGGGTGTTAACCGGCTTTTTTTGGTATGGCAGATTTTCCCGACTTGGTCTACGTGTTTCACCTGATTTTTTTTTCTTGAAAATTTTTTTCAAATGTTCCGCGTTGGGCTTTATATACCCCGGGCTCTCTCTGCACCAGCACCAGTTGTTCTCTCTCCCTCTGTTCTCTCGCTGTTAAGCTGTTAACTTAACAGCAGTGTTAAAATTTGGCCGTTTTCCGCCAATTGGAAATCATTCAGCCGATATTTATGGAATTAATTAGGTCGGATCTTAATTTTTATGTACATTTTTGTAATATTTTATTTAATAAATTCAATGTCAATGTTATTCTTTAATATATTAGTCATGATACTGATCTAAAACTTTCTCTTAACAGCATTAAATTTTAATCAGTATTTGATATTTTTGTCTTAAATGCATCGATTTTTTCTCAAATCAAAGGCTATGCTAGGTATTATTTATTAACTTCTGAAATTAGTCATAAAAAAGCTTAAAAATAAATTACTTTGTCTGTTAATGAGAGAGAGCGCTGATAAGTAACGACCGCTGTGGCTGCTGTTCTGCTGTTAACTTTCGCGCGGGATTTGAAATCGTAACGGTAACGGTGCCTGGGCAAAGGAAATGTGCATAACTTAAGTGCATTGCATATATAATTGCAGCTGCGATACCCCTGGGGCTGGCCACCCAAACGACGCGTCTTTGTCGTTTTGCTTGGCTTGCCGAGTTTGGAGATTCGAGATCCGAGATTCGGATTCGGATTGAGACTGAGACTGAGCCCCCGGCCCGGCACGCTCCAATTAATTTGGATGCACTTGCTTTATTATTGGATGTTGCACGTTAGTTTCGGACCTCAGATCTTCGGATCCGGAGTCGCTTTGGATTTCACCAAAATCCTTTAAATCAACACACATGAATATTTATATAGATTTTACAGTTGTTAATCACTGAATATTACCGCCGGTCGCTCTTCACGGCTCCTTGGTTTCAAGCAATCTTAAGCGGAGTTAATTATGCGCCGCAAATTAATGTTCAACTGCATGCCAGCCTTCAATCTATGCTATATATTTACAATTCAAAAAGCTTTATCAGCAGGCGCCAACTTTTGTCACCCTAACGTAACTATCGAACAAACTATCGTATTGTCCCACTTGACAAGCACTTATATTGAAACAGAAAACAGTAAATATTTCTTATTAAAGGTGTACTATATAAAAAAAGTTTTCTATTTTTAAATAGTACTTTTGTCCCTGGGTAGTAATATCCCAAAATTGGAGTATATAAAATCCAATTGGCTTCTCTAATGTTTATAATGAAGTCTACACAAGACTCTACAAATTTGAATTGACTAATTGGAATGATTTATTTAGTTCAAGTAACTTTCAGTGTTACTGTTTTAATTTACGTTTCGAATAATTTGAAAACAAGCCATGTCCCGGCAACTCTGGCAATCAAAATTCGATAACATTATCGACAAGAAAATATCGTCATATTATCCATCCCTACTTTAGAACTTAGAACCAATAACAAAAATTCTAGAGTGCATTTCACTTGATTTATTAGTTTGTAGTACATAGCAAAATTCTCGTTTAGACCAACTCACTAAATTAAGGAGGCTACACCCCCGCAATCCCCGCAACCCAGAGACTGTCGCAGCAAGCTCCAGAAGAGCAATCAGCAATCAGCGAGTACAAGAATAACAATTAAACGAGGCAAACAAAAGCCAAACGAAAGACTCCACTAGAGAGAGGGAGGAACAAAAACAAAATTGCCCGATTTTTGTCGTAACAGAAAAAGCGTTATAGCAGAGGTTTTCCCTGAACAGAAATCCAAAATTTTTGCTCGGTAGTGCTGTGCTGTGCTGTGCGTTTGCAGGTGTGAGGGTGTCAGGGTGTGTGGTGCGAGGGTGTGAGGTGTGCCAGCCAGTGTGTGTGTGCGGGTGTGCGTGAGAAAGCTGGCGGCGCGTGCATTATTACAACGATAATTGCAAATAACCAGTGTCAAGAGCGGGGGCGGGGGGAGAGAACGCGCGCGCGCTAGAGTGAGAACGAGCTACTGCGAAGCAACTGAGATTTGGCCATCCGCCCAGGCCCCCGCCCCAAAACGAGCCCCCGCAGCCGACGTCGCTGCCTTTACACTTCCGTATTTACCAAATAAGTAAAGAACAAACAACAACAACAATAGTAGAAGCAGCGACAGCACCCACAACCATCAGATAGAAGAAGAAATATAATATAGTTAGAAGGGGAGCCAAACGGGAAACAGAGACAGAGTCATGGATGTCCTAGAGCTCCTGCGCGCCAGCGCCAGCAGCGGCTACGTTGCTCTCTTTTCAGACGCTTGGTGCCAGTACGTTTCCAAGCAGATCACCAACTCGGTAAGTGCCGTTCCAAACTTCACCCTTTCTTTGTTTATTGTTAAGCGTGAGTCAGAGGGCGCGATATATATAGGGGAGGGAGAGAGAGGTAGAGAGCGAAACAACGGGTTAAAGGACAAAGAAGGAGGGTTAGACAACAGCTGCCCAGATTTACCGTATTCTGTCAGCTGTCTTGCGTGTGGATCAGCTGATTGATCTCCTCTCCTCTTCTTCCAACCTTTACGTCACATCCGTGTTTTGATACATATTTGTCGTTCTATGGCCTTACATAAAAAACAAGAAATAAAAAACAATCCCAACCGAACCACTACCACAGTAGCCACATGATAAGCCACACGGCCTAATATTGATAGTGCCCCAAACACACACAAACACACACATACACGGACAGATATAATAAAAAATAAATAAAAAAAAAAACAAGAGCGAAACGAACAGCATGACCCCCAAGAAACTGATTAGACATCGCATAACTGATTGCTAATCAGAAGCACGTGCATGTGTGGGAGGAATGGCTGTGGCAAGGCGCAGAGAGGAGGGGGTATCGTATCCAAATCAGTTTTCAATAATTCAATTAACCCCATGGGGCCGAATCAATTTAGCCGTCCGACTGCCGTATCTTTCTCTCTCCTCAATGAAAGGCCACTGCCAATCCAATCAGATAAGATCACAAATCCAATTGGATCGCCGAGGAATGCGTGCTTCGGTTTCCAATTAGCCAGCGCGGCTGGCAATTTGGCTCCGATTGGAATTTAATGCATTTCTTGGACACGCCAGAAACCTGTTGTAAAAATACAAACTGTAAACAATCGAGAAACCAAACAAAACAGATATTAATTGCAACAATAACTAGAATAAAAAGTAACACAAGTGCTGCCGTGTCGTGGCGTATCAAAAAGCGAGCGCCAAATGCGGAAACTGCATCTTGCAACAAAAACAGCAACAACAACAACAACAGGAACAAAAAGGGGGCAAACCGCCAGCCAAAGCAACAATAACAAAGCCAGCAGCGACGCTGCGTCGACGTTTCAATGTCAAAATGCAATAACAGCAGAGCGATCAGCGCCATAGGCAGCCCCAAAGGGGGGATTACAGGGTATGAAATTACCTATCAGGAAATCCTCGATAATAGGTTAATAATAAGGGAATTGTTTTCGAAAAAAGTTCAATCAAATAGAGAAATTATCAGAGAACCCAGAAAAATAGCGACCTTCATAGCCACCACCCACTGTATTCCTTAGCACTGACCCCACTGGGCGGCAAAAACAGACAACAACAATAATAATAACAAGAACAACAAAAGTGCAACCGCACAGCTGATGAGCTGGATTACACGGGCGTGACACTTGCTGGAAATCAGCTTTTGGGAAATTACAAGTGTCCGTTCGTGCTGAATAATTCATCAAATAAGTGGCATGCCTCTAATATTCCACGCCCTCTTTGAGCTACACCCAAAACCGCCCACTTAATAACCATTTAAATTAAAGAGGAATATTCTGGTTTGTTTTTAAACCACAAAAAAAAACACAAAAACTATGTATTTTAAAATGTTTTCTAGGAGATCCTTAACACTTCTTGGACTTTATTAATCAATTATCTTTAGAACAACCCGTAAAGCCAATCTATATGCTCTCGAAATGACAAATTAACTCAAGGAGTAATATTCTATATAACGTTTTTAAAGGATGTTTTTAGGATATCCTTAATACTTCTTAGATTCCTTGATTTAATTAATCAAAAACCCATAAAAACGATTGTCTTGAGAACTATCGTTAAATCTAATTAAACACGAAAGGAATTGTCAAACTTATTAGAGGATTCCGTTACTCAATTAACGGAACTATTATTACGATAACGATATTACGTAACTGTTACGATGACAGCTGTCAAAGTTTGTCAAGCATGACTGTTATTTGGGGTACAATCGGTCATTCAAAAGAAAAAATCATAAGAAAAAGCCTCGCAATCATGAGAGCCTTGAAAGGAGTAAGAGTTTTCTTCCCAAATATATATAGTCCAAATCCGAATCCGAATCCAAATCAAAATTAATGACTATTCCTCTGTTCTATCCCTTCCCACAGATGTACCTGTATTGCGCTTTGGGCGTCTTGTCCATGGTGTTCCTCGCCTGGTTCATGTACTTCAAGCGCCTGGCCCGCATCCGGCTACGAGACGAAATAGCCCGCTCCCTGAGCGCCGTCACCTCATCGTCCGGCGGCGACCTGCGCGGCCTGCGCTTCAGGAAGCGGGACAAGATGCTCTTCTACGGCCGGCGAATGCTGCGCAAAATGAAGAACGTCAGCGGCCAGATGTACAGCAGCGGCAAGGGCTACAAGCGGAGGGCTGTGATGCGTTTCGCCCGACGAATCCTCCAGCTGCGACGTGACAACATGCCGCTGGAGATGCGCACCGTAGAGCCGCCGGCCGAGTATCTGGAGGAGACCATCGACGGCAGTGACCGTGTCCCGCCGGATGCCCTGTACATGTTGCAGAGCATTCGCATTTTCGGGCACTTTGAGAAGCCCGTCTTCCTGCGCCTCTGCAAGCACACGCAGCTCCTCGAGCTGATGGCCGGCGACTATCTGTTCAAGATCACCGACCCCGACGACAGTGTCTACATCGTCCAGTCGGGTATGATCAATGTGTACATTTCGAATGCGGACGGGAGTACGTTGTCCCTGAAGACAGTGCGGAAAGGAGAGTCGGTCACCTCGCTGCTGAGCTTCATCGATGTCCTGTCGGGGAATCCGAGCTACTACAAGACGGTGACAGCCAAGGCAATCGAGAAGTCTGTGGTCATACGGCTGCCCATGGAGGTAGGTTAAATATATAATCCTCTATCGCATGTTTCTCAATCTCTTCCTTTTTATAGGCCTTTGAGGAGGTGTTCCAGGACAATCCAGACGTGATGATACGCGTCATCCAGGTCATTATGATCCGCCTGCAGCGAGTGCTCTTCACAGCTCTGCGAAACTACCTCGGCCTGAACGCCGAGCTGGTGCAGAACCACATGCGCTTCAAGAGCAGCACCACCATGGTGCATGCCTCGCAATCCTCGCACACGTCGCGCACCTCCCAGGCGACGCTCGTTCCGCCGACCCTTCCCACGTCCTCCACGACAACGGCAATGGCCAACTCGCCATCGGCAGTCCCCACGGTGTATCCCGGTTTGGCAGGTGCCAGCGGCGTCATTGCCCCGGGCAGGCCTCCAATCTCCCCGTCTCGCCATTCTCGGGAAGAGCACACTCTATCCGATCCCAATCCCAATCCGGATGTGATAAACCATGTCGGCGGCGTCTCCGCCAACAGCATATTCGCCGAGGTGCACGGCGATGCTCCCAATGTGGACATCTTCCATCAGCACCAGCACTCCGTGGGTAATCTATCGACGCGACGCGGTTCCATCACCCAAATGGCTCCCGACCTGGGGCCGTCTTTGTCACAGCACGCTCTCGGTCAGGGTCAGGGTGTGGGACCCGGTGTGGCAACGGCAACGACCGCTGCCATGCCTGGAGGACCGGTGTCCACCATAGACATGCGCCTGGTCCAGGCCTCTGCTGTGGAGAGTTTTCGCAAGGAGCTGGGTCTGCCGGAGGAGGATTCCCACATCATTGAGTCGTTCGTCGAGGTCCGAGAGCTGGAACCGAATGTCACCCTCATCACGGAGGGAAACTCGGACGATGTTTGCGTGTGGTTCGTGATGACCGGCACCTTGGCTGTCTACCAGGCCAACCAGGACGCCACAAGGGCTAAGCAGCAGCAGGAGAAGAACGATATGCTCATCCACTTTGTCCACCCGGGGGAGATAGTTGGCGGATTGGCCATGCTGACCGGCGAGGCCAGTGCCTACACCATCCGCTCGAGAAACAACAGCCGGGTGGCCTTCATCCGGCGAGCGGCCATTTACCAGTGAGAACTCTTAAGCGTCCAATTGAATAAAATCTTGAATTAACTGGGACGTAATCTTTTTCAGGATCATGCGGCAGAGACCTCGCATAGTTTTGGATCTGGGGAATGGAGTGGTTCGACGACTCTCGCCCCTGGTGCGCCAATGCGACTATGCCCTGGACTGGATCTTCCTGGAGTCGGGACGAGCCGTGTACCGACAGGATGAGGTCAGCGACAGCACCTACATCGTCCTGAGTGGACGAATGCGATCTGTGATTACGCATCCCGGCGGCAAGAAGGAGATCGTCGGCGAGTACGGCAAGGGTGACCTGGTTGG
The DNA here is from genome assembly GCA_035047325.1 of Drosophila vallismaia. Lineage (NCBI taxonomy): Eukaryota > Metazoa > Arthropoda > Insecta > Diptera > Drosophilidae > Drosophila > Drosophila vallismaia. The sequence continues at coordinate 2,174,446 of JAWNPU010000025.1, read as the reverse complement.
CATCGTCGAGATGATCACCGAGACGTCGCGCACCACCACGGTGCTGGCCGTGCGCGACTCTGAGCTGGCCAAGCTGCCCGAGGGCCTGTTCAATGCCATCAAGTTGCGCTACCCTATTGTGGTAACGAAGCTGATTAGCTTCCTCAGCCACCGCTTTCTCGGCACGATGCAGACGCGCTCCAGCAGCGCGGCGCCAGGTGCACCCGTCGAGGCCAATCCCGTCACGCACAAGTACTCCACGGTGGCTCTCGTCCCCATTACGGACGAGGTGCCGCTAACGCCTTTCACCTACGAGCTCTACCACTCCCTTTGTGCCATAGGTAGGTGACTCCGCATTTCTAAATGAAACAAATCTATAAAGTCTCCTTTAAAAAACAGGTCCCGTCCTCCGTTTAACATCCGATGTGGTGCGCAAACAGCTGGGTCCCAACATCTTCGAGGCTGCCAACGAATACCGACTTACCTCTTGGCTGGCGCAGCAGGAAGACCGGAACATCATCACCCTGTATCAGTGCGACAACTCCCTGAGTGCCTGGACGCAGCGCTGCATGCGACAGGCGGACGTTATCCTGATCGTAGGCCTGGGCAACAGCTCCCACCTGGTGGGCAAGTTTGAGCGTGAGATCGATCGCCTGGCGCTGAGGACGCAGAAGGAGCTGGTGCTGCTCTACCCCGAGACGACGAACTCCAAGCCAGCCAACACGCTTAGCTGGCTTAATGCCAGACCCTGGGTGACCAAACACCACCATGTTCTCTGCGTGAAGCGAATTTTCACGCGAAAGAGCCAGTACCGCATTGTAAGCTCTACCTTATTGTGGCTATTCTAATCATCTCTCCTAATCCCAATCCCGACTCTATGCACAGAATGATCTGTATAGCCGCGTCCTGCTCTCGGAGCCGAACATGCATTCCGACTTCTCGCGCCTGGCCCGCTGGCTGACGGGCAACTCCATTGGTCTGGTCTTGGGTGGCGGTGGGGCACGTGGTGCTGCTCACATCGGCATGCTGAAGGCCATCCAGGAGGCGGGCATACCCATCGACATGGTGGGCGGTGTCAGCATTGGTGCCTTGATGGGAGCGCTCTGGTGTTCCGAGCGCAACATCACCACAGTGACCCAGAAGGCGCGGGAATGGTCCAAGGTAGGTTCTGGAATATATATCGCGTTTATATTTATTAAATATTATATTGAAGAAAATGACGAAATGGTTCCTACAACTGCTGGACCTCACCTACCCGATCACCTCGATGTTTTCCGGCCGGGAGTTCAACAAGACCATCCACGACACCTTCGGGGACGTGAGCATTGAGGACTTGTGGATACCCTACTTCACCCTCACCACCGATATTACAGCTAGTTGCCATCGTATTCACACTAATGGTGAGTGATCTGTCCGTCTCTGTCTTTGTCTCTGTCTCTGTCTCGGTGTCTTTCCTTCTCGCTTTAAATCTTTCTCTCTGTCTCTCTCTCTCTATGCCTATCTTAGTCTCTATTTTTGGTCCATGCTTCCCTTTTTATTGGGTAATACAGTGGATATCGATCTTTTTTAATAAAATATCTTAATGGTTTTTGGATTTTTTGTAAAATTTTTAATTATTTTTCATAGAGCTTATACGATTGGTATCCACTGTACTTATTATTTGCTTTAATTTTCTGGTTTTCGGATGGGTTTTGGTTTCTTTGATGCACTTTTTACGTTCCTTTAACGTGTTACGTATATTTTTTGCTTTTTGGTGTAGTTCTATGGCTAATATTAATGTCCCTAGAACGTAGAACCGATTGTATCCAAACTATAACCCTAGGCAATGTGACACGCACACCCAAGTACACACCCGACACACAACCACAGCCTCATTCCATGGTCCGCCAATCAATTTTTGGAGGTATTTTCACACATTTGAATGCGAAAATCGAACTCTTGTATACTTAGTTCATTGATTGCTGCGCTGTCAATCGATCAATCAATTGTGCCGGAATCGAAGTTTAAATTCTCATTGTTGTTGCTCTTGATGTTGCTGTTGATGTTGATGTTGCTGTTGCTGTTGCTGTTGATGTTTTAAAGCTTTTTGTCAAACACGAATTCGAAAACCAATTCTTGTGCTTTTTGCTAGAGGCTAAAATCCTTAATCCATCGCACATTTATAACTGTTCCCTCATTGACAAAACCCCTCCATTTCCCTGCATTGGTAATAAAAACAAAAAAACCTCTTTAAAACTAAGAAAAGATCGCTCAAAGCTGTTTTCTTTCTTTTTTTTCTCTCTTCCCCCGATGAAAAACCGAAACAAAAACACATCTTCAAACATGAAAACACATGAAAAATCAACACCTATATCAATTTACACCTCTATCATTGCTGGCATGTCTTCTGTCGTTGATATATAAAAAACCAAAAACCAAAAACGAAAAAAAAATAATATCACCAACAAAACCAGGATCTCTGTGGCGTTACGTACGCTCCTCCATGTCGCTCAGTGGGTATATGCCACCTTTGTGCGATCCAAAAGATGGACATCTTCTGCTGGATGGCGGCTATGTGAATAATTTGCCAGGTAATTACCAAAAGTACCAACTAGCAACTAGCACATAGAATACGATTTAACAAAAAAACAAAAAAAAAATAAAAAAAAAATAGATAAAATTAAAACTAAATATATAAATTTAACCCCGAGCGTGTTATCTCAATTTAAAATCCAATGTTTTTTTTTTACATGGCACAGAGAGCGCGCAGAGTGTTGGAAATTCCTCTTGTTCGATCATGTTTGCCTGCGTTTCGTTCCGCGTTCCATTCCATTCCGTTTCTAACCTTATCCACGAAAGTCCTTACGGTTAATGGTGTAAATATATATTATATATATCCCCTACTTCTGATCCCTCCCCCTCAAAATACACACACAAAAACACACATACACAAGTGCACAAAGTTTCTTATAATTTCTCTCCCCCATACCCATCCCAGCCAACAAAAAAATAATGTAAATTATCCTAGTTTAAAAAAAAAAACAATTGATTTTTTGTGGTATGCGTACTTCTTAAAATGGTATTTCTGAGTTGCTCCTTAGTTTGTTTGTCCCCCAATGTTTTTCGTCCTTTTGTTGTTGTATTTTGTATAATTTGTAGTTAGTAACCTCAATAATTGTTAAAAAAAAAAAACAATACAAAATATTTAAAAGCCCAATTTGGTTGGTTAAAATTCTGTCTATCTCGTTCTTTCTCTCTCTCTCTCTCTCTCTTTCTATTTACCTCTCACACACCTCTCTCTGAAATAAATAAATTAATATAAAATTATGAATAAAAACCACTTCACCATTCACCATGCAATCCACACACTTTCACAATCCTTTGTGCCCGTGATACTGTGACTCTGTGACACTGTTGTTTTTGTCTCTCTGGGTGACCTTTGACCTCATTTGAAATGAAACGTAAAGGTCACCTGTGGCGATACTGCCGCGCCAGCATGTCCATTGCCGGCGTCTTCCCGCCCTTCTGCGACTATCGTGATGGCCACCTGCTCCTCGACGGCTGCTACACGAACAATGTGCCAGGTAAGGATCCAAGGATCCATCCCAAAAAAAAAAACAAAACAAAAATCCAACATCCCACAACACTACTTCCGTTCCGTTCCAACGCTCTGTGCCGCCCTGCGTCCGTTCCAGATTTTGGAATCGAAACGAATCGAATCGAATTGAATTGAATTAATTAGCTTAGCTTTTCCCTCAGCATCTAAAGCACTTTTATTTCCGGTTAATTTCTACTTCCGCCTATTAAATTCCTATTTAAGTATTTATTAATAATTATATGTATAATCTTTAGATGCTGGGGAAAGCATTTATAATCCTTTAAAAACCTTTAAAACTAAATTAATTCAAAGAAAACACAGTTTAAAATTTATTTTAAGATAACGAAATGACAAAATTAATTATAAACAAAACTTAAAATCGTTAAATCGGCATGATTGTAACAAAAAACTAACCAAACGTTTCCATTACCATCCACAACCATCCAATCCATTGCAACCCCGCTGTTGCATGCAACCCCACACACCCCACATCCCCCCACAATTTAATCCCCTCCAGCCGATGTGATGCACAACCAAGGCGCCGCCCATATCATCGCCATTGATGTGGGATCCCAGGACGACACCGATCTGACAAACTACGGCGACGACCTCAGTGGCTGGTGGCTCCTCTACAAGAAGTGGAATCCGTTTACCTCACCGGTGAAGGTGCCTGATCTGCCGGATATTCAGTCCCGCCTCGCCTACGTTTCGTGTGTACGCCAACTGGAGGTGAGTATTGGAAACTCGGATATGGCCATTCCAAAATACATCTTCCACCTTTACACTTTGCAGGAGGTGAAGAACTCTGACTACTGTGAATATATCCGGCCACCAATCGATAAGTACAAGACGCTAGCATTTGGCAGCTTCGACGAGATCCGGGATGTGGGCTATGTGTTTGGCAAGAACTACTTCGAGAGCATGGCCAAGGCCGGGCGACTGGGTCGCTTCAATCAGTGGTTCAACAAGGAGCCACCGAAGCGCGGCAACCATGCCTCCCTTAACGAGTACACCTTCATCGATCTGGCCCAGATCGTGTGCCGTCTGCCGGAGACGAATGCCGGCAATTCGGCGGAAATATTCAGCGAGGACGAAGACTGTGATGGTTACATCTCGGAGCCGACAACGCTTAATACGGTAGGTGCCACCGACGATGGTGGAAGTACATATGGTGGTGGTGCACGTTTTGTAGGTGGTGCCGATGGTGCAGTTTCAAGAACTCGACGATTAATAGGGGACGCCTCGCGAATTCAAATAACGGCGGCTAGCGGAATGTTCACTCTATTATGTTTCTTTTCATTTTGTTTCCGCCAATAAAAAATTACCACTACCCTTTATGATTTTGTTCTCCTGTTCCCTACATTTCATATCGCCCGACCAGGATCGGAGGCGCATCCAAGTGCCACGTGCCGGCAATTCGTTGTCATTCTCTGAGAACGAAATGGACTCTGATGTGGAGCTTGACCTGCAGCTGGATCGGAAGACGGAGAAGTCCATCCATTCAGCCGCTACATCGGTGGCTAGAGGGAGCATGCGCTCCCGGGACTATAGGCTGGAGCAGGATCACAGTTCGGAGATCACGGGGCTCAAGGAAAACACCCAACGCGTTACGGCACCAACGAATCTGGACCGCAAAGGAGATGGCCAGGAGCAGGAACAGGAAAAGAACAATGAAAAGGATAAGGATCTGGAGCTGGAGCAGAATAAGGAACTGGAACTGGAACCGCAGGAGAATCAGGAGGTTGAGGAGGAGCAGCGCAATCAAGGAGAAGGAAACGAGAACAAGGAGAACAATACCAAAAACTAGGCTTTAGAGGCGCAGAGGAGGATGTCCAGGCCACAGAACCCCAACAACCGCAACAACTACTCAACCCACTCAATCACTCAACCACTCAATGCAAAACCCAACTCAAACTCAATCAACTTCAAACTCCAATCACCAATCTCCAGCAAACTGGCAAACGGAACATGTTAACCTCTAGTTTTTAAGAGCAACCAAGACTTAGGCTTAGCGTAGCAGATAAACAAATTCTGAAATCCTGAAATCCCATCCTATCCTCCTCCACTCCTCTCCTCTCCACTGATTGTCTCGCTTTTTAATGAAGAGGCACAAGTCCAAACAGCAATCAATTATTGTATATAGTTATGTATTTTTACTGAAGTTTAAACACAAGCTCTGAGACGTCCTTGCAATGACCATTGATCCAAAAGATCCTGGATCCTGGATCCATCATCCCTTTGACCCCTAACCCCTTAGACCTGCCTCCCATTGCCGCACACTTGTTTAGTCTCTTATTTAATAATAGTTATGCAACAACTTTGTTTAATGGTCGAAATATTTTACTCTTTTTTTTTCTATTGTGAATGCAAACTAAATAAATTTTAAAAAAATTGAAAGTACAAAAAAACAATGGAAATATAATTGATTTTGTATGATTATGGTAAGGGACTATCTATATAGTATTATATAGAAAGGATTATACCTTCGAATTAAGGTGGAAAGGATGGTTTTTCTCTTAAACATCGAATCAGTGTAATTTTACGCTTTTCTTCCACTTTTTTATGAATATTTTGGGTATTTTCTAACCGATTTTGGAATGGAATTCCATTTTGAAATCAGAACTTCATTCTGCGTCGATCTGCATTCAAGGATTTGGAAAATCGAACAAAAAAAATTTCGACCTATTTTTTCCGAATTTTGAAAGGGGTACCATCATTATTTTTTGCAAAAATCAGCTTTGGGTCATTTTGGGGTTTTTCTTCCACTTTTTTATGCATATTTTGAATATTTTGCAACCGATTTTGGAATGGAATACCATTTTGGAATCAGAACTTTATTCTGCGTCGATCTGCATTCAAGGATTTGGAAAATCGAACAAAAAAAATTTCGACCTATTTTTTCCGAATTTTGAAAGGGGTACCATCATTATTTTTTGCAAAAATCAGCTTTGGGTCATTTTTGGGTTTTTCTTCCACTTTTTTATGAATAAAATAAATATTTTCTAACCGATTTTGGAATGGAATACCATTTTGGAATCAGAACTTAATTCTTCGTCGATCTGCATTCAAGGATTTGGAAAATCGAACAACAAAAATTTCGACATATTTTTTCCAAATTTTGAAAGGGGTACCATCATGATTTTTTGCAAAAATCAGCTTAGGGTCATTTTGGGGCTTTTCTTCCACTTTTTTATGAATAAAATAAATATTTTCTAACCGATTTTGGAATGGAATACCATTTTGGAATCAGAACTTAATTCTTCGTCGATCTGCATTCAAGGATTTGGAAAATCGAACAACAAAAATTTCGACCTATTTTTTCCAATTTTTGAAAGGGGTAACATCATGATTTTTTAAAAAAATCGATGGAAATTTTTTCTTCAAAATTCTGCGATAATTTAGATGCAGATTGAAAGATATTGAAGGAATGATTAAGGAATGGTACGTCGTTTCTAAATCCGTTGCGAAATGGCGAAGATATGCGCTTCCGAAAATGTGCCATTTCGGTGGTTCGGTGGCCAAGCTGCTTGAAATTCGTATGGGAGAAAATCTGAAGTACTAGGCGAACAGGAACCAGCAGAAAGTGGCGCAGTGACGTCAGAGCAGTAAAAGCTCCACATTTTTGAGGGGAGCATCACTGATGAAATTGTGTGGGTGCAAGGGAGACAAACATTGCCTATTTAGTTATGAAAACAACGGTACTGAAAATCCATGATGGCAGGCGTTCCCCCAATCACTGTCCCCAAAATTCCAGTCCAGAATGGAAATCTGCATTCAGTGATGCCAAGTTCCAGATGACACACGGGTGTTTTGTTTGCGTGACCCGTTTTAGGTCCCCAAAAAATTTAATTCTTCTGGGGCCGTATTTATAGGGCCAGTGTGAGCCCCAATCAAAGTTTTTATACAGAGAAAAATAGCTTCGAGCCTCGCTATCGTTCCACTTGTCATCATACAACGCTTCCGCGTGAGCATCACTAACTTGGCGCATTAGTTATGAAAAAACGGTACCCAAAATCAATGATGGCAGGCGTTTCCCCAATCCCTGTCCCCAAAATTCCAGTCCAGAATGGAAATCTGAACTCTGTGATGGCAAGTTCCAGAGGTCGCATGTGGTTATTGTTCGGGTGGACGTTTTGGAGCCCTAATCAATGTATTTCTATGTGGGCCGTGTTCTATGGGGCCCGCGTGAGCTCCAAATAGTGTTTTTATACGGGGGCCATTGCTTCGCGCTTTGCTATCGTGCCACCTGCCATGCTTAACCTCTCCCGGGCGAGCATCACTAACTCAGCGCATTTAGTCCACCTGCCCCCCTCTTATAACGGGGGCTAGCACGAGCTCTTTCCCTCCCTTGGGGCGTAAGTTAGGGAGCTTATTCTATACGGCTGAATAGGAGGCGGAGCGTCGCCATAATAAAGTCAGGATCTTTGTCCCCCTTGCTCCCACGCATTTTTATTAGTGATGCTCCCATCAAAATTGTAGAGCTTTCGAAGCTCTGACGTCACTCCGCAACCTTCTGTGTGTTCCTGTTCGCCTGCTACTTCAAATCTGGCCAAAGGGGAATTTCAACGAATAACGAAATTTATTTATGAAATTTAAGATTAAGATGAACTCTGATTTTTAATAGCTGTTTTTGGAAATAAAATAAAACAATTGTGATAAAACATGGCACATTTTGATATTGTTTATTAATTCGAAATGGGACTTTCATGCTGTAGACTCTTCGGCATTAAAGATCAGCTCGTCGACCAGTTCCGCCATGAATCGTTCATCCACCACACGGTTTGGCTCCTTGGGCTGGTCCAGGATCTGGTGCGACTGCTGCGGATGGTACAGCATACCCTGGGGATGCCAGTAGATCATCTCCGGATAGTGACCCGGATAGAAGTAGATGTACTCATCGACTGGCTGGCGAGGGAGCGGAGCGCGACGGCTCTGGGGTGGAGTATGCATGGTCAGCTGGTGGCCAACAACGAGTAGATCTGGTTGGCACCTGGCCAGATGTCTAGACGCCTTCCTGGGCGTGCGCTTCCTCGAGACTGGAATCGGACTGGCGTGTGGCGTTGGTGGAGGTGTTGGGGGTACCTGGTGTAGATGGTGTGGTCTCGGCAAAAGTGCGCCATGCGCCTCCAAGCTACCCGTTTGCTGGCCGCCCGCCATCCGCCTCTGGATGCTCAGCTCGGTGATGGCAATGGCGATGGGTGGCGTAGAGGAGTCGCTGCAGAGGAGGTCCGTGGACCGTTTGCCGGTTAGCCTCTTCAGGCGTCTGGTGATCCGTTCCCGTTCCTGTCGGTGTCGCTGATAGGCCTGCTTTAGGCGTTCCTCCATCTTGACCAGTTGTGGTTTTCTTCTGTTTTTTGGCCTTTTTTTTACGAAAAGAAAAAGATTTTTCCAAAAATAAGTTATAAAACAATGCCTGCACCAGTTCCGAATTTTGATTTAAATCTCCAGGGTGGCCATTAGATAAATGACAAGTTGTCGTTACAATTTGATAATTTGATTTGCTCTGTTTCATGCCCAAATCTTCCAATCCGGGTGGCCATTACTTTTCCAACACATCTGTCAAACGTAAAAGTTAGGGCCTGGCGTTTGGAATCCTCAGAACTCGAGCGGCTTCCCCATCGTATAGATCGTATGTATTATTTCCTGTTTTTCAAAATTCTTTCAACTGAAATTTTCTTAGTAATCAATCATCGAGTTGGATTTTAAACTATTCCGTAATTTTTTATACCGCCAACGAATCTTATTTCTACCGCCGTTCCTGCTTCATCGATTTTGATTGAGAACAGAACCCGATTCCTGGAGGTTTAAGATGAATAAGCATAAGAATTCACAAGGTAAGTAAAGGATTCACCATTCACCATATGGATAAGTCTTATGGATAACCTAACCCAACCACTAACGAGCGTTATTCTTTGGATGATAATACATTACACATTATATTAACCGATTTCTTGATCTTTTTCCATCAGGTTTGCCGCAATTGCTAAGAAATTTTTACACATTCCCCAGAGTCTGGCATCAGATTTTATTTCACGCCATTTGTTGTGGTAAATTATAAAAAGTTTTTCCAATTTCGTAGATCAAAACTAGCAAGTTTTGTTTTTTTACATTTAAATAATCATTTGTTTTAGAAGTAAGAACCCTTAAAAAAGTTCCAATTTGGTTGCTCGCTTTCGTTTGTTATGCCTACTTTTCATATTTTTTAAGAAAAAAGAATTTAACTAAGAAATATAATTTACATTTGATTAATTCTAAATATGAAAAGTATTAGTTTAGTCCGCTGTATATTTTAGTAGTAATTAATTCGTAGTTTATAACTTAAGTTGGCTTTTCAATAACAGTCGGATTTTCTTTATTTTTTGCCAAGGCGATCCGGCATCGGCGCCCCGTGTACCCGGACTGTCGTCGCTGCCCCGTGTACCCGGCCCACACCAGGAGCGCCGCGGCCTGAAGAACCGTCGCAACAAGAACCAGAGCGATACCAATGGCGAGGTGCGCACCGTGGTCAACCGTCGCCCCAAGTACTTGCCCAATCTGAAGAACCTTCAGTTGCCGCGCACCCTCTGCGAGCACAGCGACCGCTTCGTCCTGATTCCGTTGTCCTTGCAGGTGTACCAGCATGATGCGGCCGCCGCTAACGAATTCAAGGACGAGAAGTGCGTCTGCTTTGACTTGCCACGCAACATGTTTCCGATGCACGCCCCCCTGGGCAAGATCACCTACTTGCCGAGTCAGCTCTTGCCACAGGGATTCGATGCCGGCGGCGTCTTTGCCGGAGGCGTCTTGTCGCGCAAATTCTACCCCATCGGGCTGATGGGGACGCAGCAGAAGGGCCAGACCCCGCCCCTGTTCGTGGGCCGTCGTTGCAACATCGTGATGGAGCCTCGAAAGCGCCAGCCACTCGCTACCGCTTCCATGCTGCCACCGCCCGTACGCTACGCTCAAGCGGTGGCCAACTCCGCCGCCCTAATGGTGGACATGAGCAAGCGCCTGCTGCGCAACGATATAGCTGTGGCCCAGATTGTCCACCAGTCGTCCACCTTGGCAGCCGTTGCCGAGTATCTCAAGGGCCAGATCCCCAATCAGAGCAATATCTACGTGCCGGACATGAGCCAAGTGGTGTTGGTGACTTCGCGGCCCAGCCGTCTGGCCATGGTGGTCCTGTCGACTGTCTTGCATCCCCACGTCCCGTCGGTGGCTTTCGCCACCTTGGGCGATGAGGGTGAGGCCATATGTCCTCGTTTTGAGTTGCCACGCGATGTCTTTCCGAGCGGCGATGGCTTTCGCCGTCCGGTCTTTCTGCCGCCGCAGTACTTGCCACGCGGCTTCGATGCCGGCTGTGTCTATGCTCCAGGTTCCCTGCCGGACCTCCTCTTCCAGGGCCTACTAAAGGTAGGCTCTCAGCAGCCCCAGTACAACGTGGCAATGACTCCGCCCCTGTTTGTGGGTCGCTGCATGCGCGTCACTTCTTTGATACCGGATCACCATCAGATGTTTATGCAGCTCCAGGAGCTCTCCTGTCAGGTCTCCCTTGGCGGGAGTGTGGCTGGCGGAGAAGGAGCCACTTCAACCACCGCGGTAGCTGCTGCCGCTGCTGCTGCCGCCGCTGCTGCCGCCGCAGCTGCTATGATTCCAAATGCATATCCTTCTACAACTACATCGCAGCCTCCACCTGTTAGCGGCGGGGTGGCTGGAGATTGCCATGAGCCCATGGACATGGATCTTGAAGAAAGCGACGAGAACAACGAAGACTACGTCGACCTAGACGACGAGCTACCGAGCTGCTCCCGTTGCCCCAGAGTGCCACTACAGCCGCCACCGTGCACCCTTGAGTTTGTGGAACGTATGGCTCACGACAACTGGCGCAGCAATCTGTTGTCGGCACCGCCGGTAAAGACGTTCGACGTCGACGAGGACATCGACGCCATTGGCGATTTGCTGGAGGAGATGCGCATCCGCGGCGTGGACTTGATGCTTAAGCCAGAGCTCGCCCCGGGCTTCAACTACGAGCGTGCTTGCGAGCAGTTCCGCGACATGATCGAACGCCGCGACGAGATACGTGAGCAGATGGCCATCCCGATGAGGGAGCACGAGGAGAAGATGCTGCGCTTCAAGAAGCGGGCTCTGCGCCGCCTTAAGAAGACCGGAGGCATTACCACCCTAGATGATGGCACAACCATGCCACGCTCACGCTGCTCCGCCTGTGGCGAGATTCACTAAGATCCTTGGTCAAAGAGCCACTAAGAGCCATCAATATGCACACCAACCAAGAATCGTAATACAGGATAAACTTTAATAATATTTCATATACGATAGTTTTTATAATTTTTTGCAATTTTATTTAGGATTTTCGGTTTCAGTTTTTCACATTTCACATTTCTTTTAATTTTCTGGGCTCTAACTTGGTATCTATATCTGTGTATCTTTGTATCTTTCTATCTTCGGGTGTATCTGTATCTGTATCTTTTTCTCTGTTTCTGTGCATTTAATCTCGTAAATTGTTTGCTGTTATTTTATAAGTTATTCTAGGACGCCAACCGAAGTTTCTACATTTTAATAACTAGCAAAAAAAAAAAAAACAGGAAGAGTGAAGAGTGAAGAAAATGTGATATAAAATATAATAATTAATATATATATATATTAACTTCTCAGTGTATTTACAATGTGCAGCAATTTCCTTGAAAAGATTTAAAGAGAAATGCAGAGGTGGGCCACGGGGATGTCCAACTACCAATTGCTAATACAAAATACACGAACAACCATATAATTGAACACCTTAATATATATTGCTAGATTTTCATTTTTCACTCAGCTCCAAGTGCCCGGAAATCAGAGATATTCAACCGATCAATTATATAGAAAGAAAAAGAAAAGAATATAGTAAATAGTGAATCCGATTTAAGCCCCACCTCGATTTTAGCGTCCGGTCTTATTCGATAATCGTATAAGGTATCTATTATGTGTTATGCAAACTAATTTCTACGCAATTCACAATTCGCTTTTCGTTTATTTTGTATTATTATTTGCATTAAATTTAGTATTTATATGGTATTTATATATATTCATATGTTTATATATATATATATATATTAACTATATAATCATGTTTTAAAGTTCTTTTATGTTTTATGTTGTTTTTTTTTTCATTTTTTACATGCACAAACTCATGAGGCCAAAGAAGACAATTTATATAATTTTAGTCGTTTTTCTTGCTTTTATCTTGTTTACTTTCTGTTTCCCTAAAAAAAAAAACCTATTAAGTTAAAGACTTAAGACTTAGTTTAGGTAGAACGCAACTAGAGAGACCCGCGCGGTGCTTAAACATCCTTCTATTATATCCTTTTTTCTTTCTGTACGTCTTTGCCCAACAAGCCACGCATGTTTTTGTGGGTGTAATATATATTTGTTTTTTTGCTTTTTGTTTTTTTTTTTTTGTCATATATATTTTTATATATATAAGTCGTACTAAATTTGTTAAATATTTTCGTGTTTTTTTGTTGCTCGAGAGATTCACATGCTCGTGTGTTTGTCGTGTGATCGATATAGGCGATTTTCTATATATATTTATTGTATATTGGATTAGTTTTTGTTTAGCTTTCTTGTCTCAAACTCTCTCAACGAACAATTAATTTAATTGAATATATAATTTAGTTTCTTTTAGTTTCCACCTTGTGTTTTTTTCTCTTCTCGCGATTTTTCTTAGTTCTTAGTTTTATATATATATAAAATATTAATATCAATTATTGCGCAGAAGAATCGGAAAATCGGAAAACCGGAATAACCGGAAGAACCGGAAGAAGCGCTAGAAGCTTCAGAAGAGAAAGGGAAAGAGAAAGGCCGTAAATGCATACGGCTGTTGTTTGGGTTTCTTTAATTTTGAAGCGGATACAGATTACGGATTTTGGATTGAGGATGGAAACTAGGATCGTTTGGATCCTTCAAACGAAACTTGCTTAACCAAAAAATAGAACAAACTGAAGTAGTGCAAACGGTAAGGAGTGAGAGAGTCTGTTCTGTATGTGATCTTTGCATGTGGACTTAACGAATCTCGGATCATGTGGCTAGTGGTGGTGATTGGCTCGACTAGGCGGAGAATGAAAGAGTGACAGGAGTGGCAGGAGCGGGCTTCCATACGAAATCGTTTCAATGTTCCCTCAGATCTGGCCAACCAGCTCCTGTATGCTGCGCAGTAGGTCTTCCATATTTCACAAGAGATCCCGATGAAACACCCAGGTGTGTTTTGTGTGGGCAAACTTATGCGACAGCCACTGTGACTCGAGCAGATTGAAACGATCCTGGCTCAGATACAAGGGTTTTCCGCGTCTGTAAAAGAAGTTCTCTTATATTAATATGTATTCTCTTCGGAACAAATCGATGACTTACTTGAGATCGCGATCTTCTTCGTCAAAGTCGTCCAGATACAGGGAGCCCCACAGGCAGGCGCGACGTCCGCGGATCACGATGATGTAGGTTGAGGTCACCACGAGGAAAATGCCAATGCCGCCTCCACAGGAAAGCGTGTGCTTTAGGATCAAGGTAGAGGATTATGATAAGAACTTTGTTTTATTGTTTTTAGACTTCAAACTTACCCGCACGGCCTCGCAACAATCGTTCTCCGCACAGCAGTTCTGCTTCAAGCACACAATCCTCCCGCACAGCAGGCAGATGGAGCTCTCCTTGGGTACTTTGTAGCAGTTAAGGCAGGGCTGTTCATGGTAGTGCTGTAAAGGATCGGAAATCGTTATAAATAAAAAAAAGGGCTTTCTTATACTCTCCAAAGAAAAACTCACCGTAAACAGGCGCTCGTACTCGCGTGGCAGCTCCAGGAGGCGAGGCTGTTGCCACAGTGAATGCTGGTTAACAAGTATCAGTTCCCGCACCGTGTCCGTAGGAGGACGAATCTCCATTAGCTGCTGGCACCAGAACTGCGGCAGCGTGCGCTCGGTGCCCGGTATGAAGCACAGACCCTTGCTGGCATTGAAGCAGTCCCAGTCCATGGAGTCGGTGACCAGTTCCAGGTAGTAGACCAGACGCACAAACTCCAGACCCGGCGCCGAAATTTCCGGCATCTCATGGCGGTACAAATGCTGACGCAGCAAAGCAGCCACGCGCAAAAAGGGCAGGCAAAGCGACTGGAGCTGCAGCTCCATCGACTTGAGGTTCACTTCGGAGGCGGAACTGGATGAGGAGGCTTCTGCTCCCGCAGGGGAAGAGCTGGCTGCCGCAGCCGAACTACTTGTGCTGGGTATGCTATCACGACGCAAGTGCACCAGCTTGTTGGTCTGTGTCAGGACCAAGGCCATGGCCTTGCCCAGCTGCGACGAGTTCTCCGGTCGCGGACCAACGCCGCGACGGCGACTAGATTCCGCCGATGAGTCTGAGGCGGCACTGTCGCTGGGACTGCCTCCGTAGGTACTCAGAATGTGATCGACCTCGAGATCCGTGAGAGTGACGCAAATCTGTACAACAATCTGGTAGTAGAGCAGATTGTACATCACCTTCACCATGCAGGTGAAATAATCTGCCAAAAGAAACAATTAATCAATTAAGGATTACAACTAGAATATAGCAATCACTAACCCTGATCCAGATGCAGCGGTGCTAGCAGAATAAACTTGAGCAGCAGTGCTATGGGATCAGCCAGCAGGCTGGGTATAAGCTCCACGCAGTGCGCCGGCAAGGGTTCGGTGTCGCTGACCGGCAGACCCGCTAACGAGGCCCAGCTGCTCCAGAGTGGCCACTCAACCAGGACACGGACATGCACCGAGAGCACATGCAGCAGCGGAACAATGCAATCACGTTTCGGCTTGTATCTTGTGGCATTGGCGGAGCAGAGGGATCCGCCACGCTGGATAATCTCCGCCTCCAGGTTGGTGCGGGCGATGGAGGTCACAAAGATGAATAGCTTGCGGAAGGTGATGGAAGCGCACTTGGCTTTGCGCTGGGAAATGTTGGTCATCACCTCCATGGCATGGCCCATGGCCTCTGTCAGTTTCGTTGCCTGCTGATGGACGACAGATGATTGAGAGATGACATCACGAACATGAGAACTCATTTTGACTTACCGGTATTGTTTCGTTTTCCTTGATCAAGTCGGTGAGGTCGGCTACCAAGCGTTCGAAAGGCTGATTCCCGCTCCGGACCAGATGCGTCGGCCTGTCCAGCTGCGGACTGAGCGGCAGCACAGAGTTGGACAGCTGCCGGCATACTGGGCAGTAGAATTCACCACGATCCTGCACAGGCTGGCGCTGGGTGGTGTACAGAGTCTTCAGGTAGGCCTCGAGGCAGCTGAGATGCACATGGTGTCCGCAGGACTGAACATGCACGCCGTTGTCGTAGGACATGTTGTTGGATAGATACCAGGATTCGTCCCCGAACTTGAGGCTGAGCAGTTCGGTGCGCCGTTCGAACTCCGAGGCGAGGCGAGTGTTGTGGGAAAGGCGGTATTCGTCCTCCACATTCAGGGGCAGGGGCAGGCGCTCGGCAACGCGTCGACGATGGCCAACAATGCCACTGGACTCCACCAGCACCACTAGTCCGATCGGATTCGATTCGGTGCTGGGTGTGGTGCAATTGCAGATAATGCAATCGTATTCCTTCTCACGCGGCTGCTCCTCGTACAGCTCTTCGTCCTCGTCATCCTCCAGGCCGTAGTTCATACTGCTGGCCGCCGCTGCCGCAGACTGCATGAACTGCTTCTGCTTGTTGGCAAAGTCCTGCATCATTTTCTGCTGGCGCTCGCGGGCCCGTTTCCGGCGCTCCTCCTTCTCCTTGGTCTCGCGTGCCTTGGCCTCCGCCTGCTTCTCGCGCTGATTGGGCCACAGCCGTGCCCGGATATCGTCTATGGTTTGGGCGCACAGCTCGTCCCGTTTGGCTATCTTGCGCAGCAAATTCCCAATGAAGAAGGGTCCATCGCCTATCCGCGAAGACGATACGTGAATGTCTTTGTAGTGGCAATTGCTTCTCCGGCCGGTGCCGCCACCCCGTCCTCTCTCGGCCAAAGCAGTGCTCTCGGCAGCCGCCGACGATGTGCTGGCCACGTCCATGGAGTCCACATCCATGGCATCGTCACCGCCGGATGCCCGATCATCGCCGTCGCTCAGCGAAAAGCTGTCCAGGGTACCGCTGAGCTGGGAGTGCAACTTTAACAGCAGCGACAGAATGCTCTCGTCGAGATGGAGCTCATCCTTGTTGCCAACCCCACCGATGGCTATGTCCACGGACCTCTTCCGGGCACCACCCGGCTCATAGTTCATCCGGCGACCGCCGCCAGAACCACTCATGCCCGATGTAAAACTGGAGCCAGCTCCCAGGGCATTCGAGGGGACAATGTCCATGTTGCTGGGCACAGCCACGGGTTGCACCCGTTGGAAGGGCAGCAGCATCCCACTGCCGGTGGGCGTGGTGGGGGAGAACATCTCGTTGGAGGCATTGCCAACCGAGGCACTGCCTGCACCCACGGCTGCCACTGTACCTGTCGCGCCCGGCCCCACTCCTGGTCCACCACCCACACCCACATTATTGGTCTCGGCTAGCAGAAGGTCTCGGCGTATGGCCACTTCCATTCCACTCTCCGGCAGAGTGATCTGTTGCAGCGGAAAGTGGAAGTCCAAGGCAGCCGCCGGACTCATGTCCATGGCATGATCCCCATCGCGCAGCAGCTCATCGTCGGTGCTGTCCTGGCGAATAACCACCCCGGTTTCGGCCACAACCGAGAGATCCGGTGGCAGGGCCACTTCCATGCCGGGCACCCGCAGGGGAACCAGAGCCTGCGACACGCCCCTCCGACTGAGAGCGCCCGAACCGGCTCCTCCAACACCCAAGCCAGCGCCAGCGCCTAGTATAACGCCCCCGGTGGCCTCATCAGCGTCAGAGTCAATGTGACCGATCATGCGCAGCGCCTGATCCGGATCCGTTTCCACGTCGTAGTCCAGGTCCGAATAGAAGGGATTCGAACGGTAACTGGAGGTGATCACCTGGGGATCACGCGACTTCAGCGACACCTTCTTTATCACGTGGCGCAGATTGCAGCTCAGGTTGTCCGTGGGATAGCACTGGAACAGCTTTGGCGGCTCCTGGCGACCCGGTCCGTAGCCGTGATGGTAGCCCGATCCGCTGGAGGAGGATTCCACTACGGCAGCGGCAATGGATGAAGGGGCTCGATCTGCGGTGCTGGCACCAACGCCGCAGCCACCACCAGAGCCGCGTCCTGGCTGGCCGGCGCCCACATCGTTGCTGGTCTCGACGGCAATCTCCAGAAGGAACACAGCCAGGGCGAGGAGGTGCTCGGAGACGTCGCGTGTGTGAACGGCCCGGAAAAAGATCGAAAGTATGGTAGAGTGGAAGACACGAGAGTTGAGGATGCGGCAGGGGTCGCTGAAGGAGCTGTTCTCCGGAAAGGCTTCCGGCAGGCGGAATGGCGGCCAGAGATTGCCGCTGGCCGGCATCTTCTCCTTGGACTTGACGTAGTTGGTGAAGCGATCCAGCGACGACTGGAAGTCCCGGCGGTGCACAGCCCTCAGGAGGACGTGCAGCGGATCGTAGTGCTTCTCCCACACCTCGTCGATGGGCGTGAAGAGTCCCTGCTCCAGGTTCTCGCTGCCACTGGACGGAGCCTTGTACACGGAGAGCTTCTTGAGGAAGGTCTCGAAGTTCTTGGTGTGGACGTTCCCGGATCGCTCCGGCATCAGTTCGAGCAGCTGCGAATGTGTCTTGTTCTCGGTGGCCAACAGGGCACTAATCTCGATTATGCACTGGGTGGCCTCGTCGTTGCCCAGGTTGGTGCGACTCGTCACCAGGGTGGCGAGGAACGTGAGGAAGCCCTCCAGCATGGAGGATTGCTCGGCCTTCTGGGGCTGCTTCAGCGGCGCCGTCTCTAGCCACTGGCCGACGTCGAACAGCTCGATGGTGTTCTGCAGGAAGAAGTACTGCGGCAGGTTGGTGGCGCAGATCTGCAGGAAGAACAGGTCCATGTCGGCCATCGAGTTGCAGAAGTTGGCCTGGATGTAGGTCATGGCCTGACCCTTGATCTGGAGTCCATTGCGAACCCATTTTCCCGCCAGTATTTCGTAGAAGAAGCTCTGAAAGGATACGAATGGTTGAGATCTATTAAACTATGTACTCGTATGTTGAATTCAAATTTGGAGCTCAAGATACATCGATGACGAATAGCTAGCTATCGAAACTGGCTCCGAAAATTCAACCCCGCCATGTAAGTAGTGTATACCTGTTTCAACCTCTACTTCGTTCAGTGAACGGTTCAGCCATGCTCTCTCTCCCCCCCTCAACCAAAAAGAACCGCACATAAAACAACAAACAAAGAAACAGTTGTGAGTGTAGAGTGAGTGTGTTTCAGTGTGTTTGAGTGTGCGACAAACCAAAGAGACGATGTCTGCAAGGGGCGAGCGCACAAACAACGCACATCTGGGAGGTTTTATTGCGATGCGAGTTGCGAGAGAAGCATCAGCGTCAGCAGTAAAGGAAACGAGACACTTTTGAATCGAATCGCACCATCAGCAGCATTTGCTCTCCTCGGCCTGGGCTCTCCTCCATCGAAAACCAAGCCAAACCAAGCCACATAAAACTGATTTGAACTCGACACTCGCGCTCTGCGGCATTCGTGTTTCGTGTCTCAGCGGGTGCAGTTGAGTGCGTGTGTGGGTGTCTACTCCAGCAATTCTCCAGTAAACACAGCCATCTGATATCAGCAGCAAAAATTTAATAATAATATTGAAAGAAAGATACTCGAAACTAAACAAACAAATCGAACAATCGCCGCCACACACACGCCGCTCAACACCTGCCATGGATTCGAGTCCGAAACTCAAACTGGGACTTCCCCTGATGATGGCCAGCCTCCTGCTGATGGTCTGCCACCAGCCCACGCCCACCAACGCCCTGATCGAGGACGTACTAGACATCATTCATGTGGTCAAGGAGGTCACATCCGGCGTACTGAAAGCCTGGGACATTGTCCAGTCCTCCCCGCTGGCGGCAAACATTGATTTTCCGCTAATGCGGGAGAAGCAAAAGAAGGTGCTGCAGCGCCTCAAGGAAGTCAGCCGGCAAATCGAACAAACCGAAGAGCAGGTGAGTCAGTTCCCAGACAGTACCAAGTGCCAGTCCCACTCACCACCACTTAAAACCTCAAACTTCAGCATGCCGAGTATGTCGCCATGGCCATCGACTCGGTGACTAGCTTCATGACCAACAATGCCCCCGTCATGGCCAAGATGAACGACATTGCGGACACGATCAACAGGATCTCCTCACGATACCAGCAGATGCAGAAGTACGAGGCCTACAAGGACAAGCTCGAGATGTCCACGCTGATCACGTTCGCCGAGTGGACCGTCTCCCCGAATGCCCATTCCGTCCACCACCTCATGGACCGGCTGCACATCATTCTCTTTGGCAGCGAGGACAGGAGCAACAGCTCCTCCGGAAGCAGCAACTTGCTCTCCCAACTGGTCACCGCCTATGAGGTAATGAAGCCCTCTTAGTTAGTTCCTATCTTAAAAGCCCTAGGCCACTGGATAGTAGTGTTTGTGATGACCCATTTAAGGGGTTTCCACTGTAGCGTCAGGGAGATCATGAATGGGGTGCCAATTGCGAATCGCGAATTGTGAATTGTGAATTGCGAATTGTACTTCCTCCATGCCATGATGCCCGGTTAAATCAAATGATTCGCGTGAATCATACATGATTCGGGTCTAATGAAAGCCTTTGGGTCGAGTTAAAGCGTGCCGTCAACTCGACTTTCCGGTTGCCTTCGCCGCTTTGTCACTTCGACGAATTCTTCGGCAAAAGAAAGTCGCGTTTCCAGGGTATTAGTCATCGCCAGCATTAACATGAACATCTTAATGACAAGAGCGAACGAAAGAACGGGTTGGCTTGGCTTGGCTCCCTTTTAATTAATGGTAAACAAATCTCGCACACCAATAACGTACTTTATGCTAAAGCTGTTCGTGTGAGGTCAAAGGTCTTGTGTCAACAAAAGACTGCGAATCTTGTTAAACAAAAAAACAAGAAACAAAAAACAGAAAACAGACAGAGGGCAATGCAGCATTGCCGCCCCCATGCGGAGATTTAAAAATACAGAATAAAAGAAGGGGTTAGGCGAACTCTTTGTTTGTGCAGCACATTGGAGGCAGAGACACAGAGACACAGAGACAGAGAGAGAGAGTAGAGAGAAAGGCTGATTGCAGGTGCTAATGCAGGAGAGCACCGCACAGCTGTTTGGCATACAAATTCAACGGAATGAAAACATTACAAGAGGAGCAAGTGGAGCAAGAGGAGTGGGAGCGGGTGGGTAGTACCAGGAAACTTTCTAGTTATCGATTGGAAGGGCAGAGACTAAGCAAAAAACGATCGCCATCGATTGTGTAATTAAGCTCAGTTCGCTGTGAGTATGAGGTCGAGACTGGATATCAAGAATCAAACAAAATTTGCTCAATTCGCACTCTCCCGCACACAGCCAGACAATTTGTCTGTGTTTGTTTCTGTGTGAATGTTTACGCTTCGCAAGAAAGAAAAACAACAACGGGGTCTGAAAAAGAGCTTCAGTCAGCTTTTTTTTCCCCCATTTTTTGTAAACGTACACGACGACCGTCCACCAACACATCCGCAAACGGACAAACGAGCGGAGCTGAGCGGAGCGCTTGAAACAAACTGAAAATCAGAAACTGAAAATCACAGTAGCTGAACAGCTCTCAGACCCAAAACACCGTACAAACTGGACACAGAGAGCGCGAATTAAAGTAAATCGCAAATTATTAATAACAAAATTGAGTGGACGCGTGAATCCTACAATAACGGGGATTCTTTGTCCAGCAAGCAGTTTAAAGCTCCAGTTTTTAAAGTGCAAGCAGTGCATCGGGAGAAGAAGCATAGAGCAGAGGGCCTAAGAGCTAAAGAACGTTTTGGCATTCCAAGGAAACCCCCATTGAAATCCAGCGGATATATTGTCTTATCGGCAAAGCTTTAAAGCAAAGCAAAGCAAAGATGGCGCCGCCTTCTATCGTTTGGTCAGTTGCGATTTCTGTAGTTTGTTTGACGATTTCCGCCACAACAGTCTCAGCTGATGGACGGATGCACACACGCGTCCCCCAGCTAATGGTCGATGCCATGCGCACGGAATACATTGCTCTGGAGCAGGCTCTGTGGGATTATCTGGCCAAGACGGCCAACAGCCAGAACAACAAGGAGACGCAGTTGCGCAAGATATTCGATTCCCATCGGGAGTTCGATTTGCGTCCGCTGATGAGTCGCACCTTTGAGGAGAATCGCTACAAGCTGCTCAACCACTACGAGTGGTCCCTGCTGGAAAGGGATCTGGTGTACATCAGTAAGCTGTACGAGGCCTACCAGGTATTCCCAGTCTGACAGTTCTGCAGTCTAACCAGAAATCCATCTCACACTTATCTCTCTCTAAAAAACAGGACGTTTTTGTGAAGCTGAACAGCAGCGCAGAGCTGGATGAACTGGCTGTTCTGGACCTGACCCGTGAGGTTCTCAGGAACGACAAGACTATCTCGATACCACGCATCCTGGACGAGATCGAACGTGTGATGGTCCAGCAGACGCTCTACTACCGAGCCATGCTTGTTAGTAGAAAAAAAAAAAGAAATTGTGGGGACCCCTTAGGTCGTCTCTTATCAAAAACGTGACACAAGTCGTACTTTTTGAACTGCACAGCAGCTTTCAAATTCCTCTACTCTATTTGTCCGAAAATCCCATTTTCCTTGCACCATTTGGAACTAGGAACAATTATTAATTAGCGAGTTGTATTGCTTTTAGGCATGCCAGCTATGCCAGATTTTAATGGCCAGATGGGAAACGGCTAACGAACGTACCAGGAATGCCATGTGACAGCTAACATTCGAGTTAATTTCTGATTGCAGGTCTCCAAAGATCAGATTTGCAACACGCAGCAGTCGGCACAACAGTTTGTCTACTCCCTGTACGCGGACATCGCTCTCACCGAACTCAAGGCCTACACCATGATGGAGTTCTCGTGGATGATGCTGCGGGTCTATGGCAAGGGCAACTTCACCCAGGAGGCGGAGCTGATGAGGAACGACTACGAGAAGCGAACCGAGCGCACGCTGAGACTGCTCAAGGATGTGATGCTTAGGGCAGATCGAATCGTGTATCGTTGTGATCCGCCGAAGCACATTCCGAAGGTTACCTACGACGAGGTGACCCGTCTGCTGCAGGTTGGAAGCTTGGAATATCTTTCAAATAAACCTATTGTTATGTCTATATCCGTTTGCAGGGCTATATCGAGAACGAAGTCGACTTGAACAACGAGGAAACGTGTCGGGAAACGTGCGACTTCTACCAGTCCACCCGGACCGAGGGTTGCTTCAAGGAGAAGTACTGTGCCCGCCAGCAACGCTGCTCCGGCCGCATCTACAACTGCAGGTTCATCGACTCCGATATGTGGGTGTGTCCCTCTAGACAGAATAGCACCCGGCGCTACGAGTATATTGAATACGAAAACGGGCGTGTGCTGGGACAGAGAACCAAGTGCCTTCGTGGCACCACCAAGGTGGACAGCTGGTGGCGCTACCTTTTGTGGCATTGCAGCTACTGTTTCTGCCTGTGCGATGAGCAGGGCTTGAAATCGGATCGCTTCTTCAACCTTCGCGACTCCATAGCTGATGTTAAGAGAAACAGGTGCGTAATCAGGGATTTCGGATGAAAATAGTCTCAGGAAAGTAATTCGCATATCAAAAATATTATTGCAGAGTTGTGACTGGACTGCGACTGGTCAAGTCGAACCGAATCTTCCACCTGCAGATCCAAGAGGGTGAACTCATGCCACGCGGCGCCATCAACCAGAGCAGTCTGGAGTGGAAGCCGGTGGAGAAGTACAACATCTTCGATCGCGACGTCAAGAAGGGTGTCGACTACCACACGCTGAGCTATGAGAGTCGCTCCATGGACTTGGACGATGTGACAACGGATGACAATAGCTTCGTGGTGACTGGCGTGAGGTTCCGACTGGTGGGGGCTCACCTTAATCTGGAGGCCTACTACACGGAGTTCGACTTCACAACTGGCCAGCTCATTCAGCCGGAGGTCTACAGCTACTGGAAGTCAAACGACAACACCGACGTCAGTGTTGGAGCGCGCAGGTGAGTCTCACTGCAGTCTCAGACTCCAAACCAGATTCGTTATTTTGAAATCGGTTCGCTTCTTTCAGGGAGAAACTGCGGCTGGACAATGCAGACTTGCCCACAAGGACAATAGCAACGTCGCTGGTGCAGTCGAAACACAACCAGTACATCGACTTCACCAACACCGGCTTGGACAAGGACGCGGCTCAGAGTACGGTGCCGTTTATCGACATTCAGGACGTGGTCTCCAATCCCCCAGTGCCGCTTGCGGGCATTGGCATTTACTACAAGAACCGCAACGGTTACGGAGGCTTCCTTGGACCCAAAATCATCACCTACGACTTCATGCCACACGTACAGGTGCCCCAGAAGAAGGTCTAGGGGACGCATAGGGTATAGAAGGGCAGGAGCAGCATATTTCATAGCTTTCTTAGTTTTACACACTACTCTATCAAACACTTGCAAATACTAAGCCAGATTAGCGCCAAAATCGATCTAGATCGAGGGAGAACGAGATCGAGAACGAGTCGAAGGAGACGCAGAATCGGAAAGAAACGAATCTAACTCAAATTATAATGAAATTTAGCCATTAAAAGAAAATAAAGATGAATCTGAATCGGAATTTGGTACTATTATGTTTAAAAGATTATGGACTCACCTGGACACGCAGAGGATGGATCATTAGCAGGGGCAGAAGGTAGGGACGCGATGGCAACACCTCGCTCAGACTGATTCCCATTTTGGTGACTGCCTGACAGACGAAGGCCGCCAGATAGCGATGCAGTGGAAAGTGGAACGAGGCCTGCATCATCTCCTCCTGTAAAGGAACAAATATAAGCATTTAAAAAAACCTTCCTGCCTGAATAGGAGAGAAACCCTACCATTGAAAGACGTGCTTCCATAAAGTAGATAGAGTCAAGCCACTCGTGCAACGTGGTCACGCAGTAGTTGATTATCTTTTTGGCCAAATGGGCGTGGGTTCCGTCCTGCAAGTGCGAGATGATGGACCACATCGGATAGGCACTGGCCTCCAGTTCGCAAGAGAAGGCCGCGTAATAGCTGTTCGGCTCAAACTCCACATGGGAAGCTGTCTCTCGCAGGTTGACATTCATGCCCTGGAGCATCTGGAGGAACTGGAACCACATGTCGATTAGGTTATCGTCCCGCAGGAAGACCAGAGCTACCGATTCGTGCGACAGGACATTATTGAAGTCCGATACCAAGGGCCAGTAGCAATGATCCTTCATCACCTGGCGCGTGCAGTCTATGACAAAGTGAAAATTCTTGCTAGGATCTGCGGGAAAAGTCAGATTGAAAGTCACTCAAAGGTATAAGAGATATCGAAGAAGGTGCCTACCATGCAGGGTGTTCTGAATGAGTATCTTGGACATCATCAGCTTCAAACTGATGATCATCACATGCAGCAGCGACAGTTCGTTGACCATCTTGAGGGCAAGGCTCTCGTTGGAGAAGAGCTGGACGCTCATGTGCACCACCCGGTTGCTCAGTGTGTCCGGATCGCGCGACATCTCCAGCACGGACGGAATGCGGCTATAGTGCATCACAAATGTCCGGGTCAGGTGCTCCTTGTAGTCCTGATCGGGCAGCATGTTCAGCAGGAAGCAGACCAGCGTCTGCGGAAACTCGAACTTGAAGGTCCAGAATATGAACTCCTCCAGCAGCGTGGTGTGGACCAGTTTGTCGCCGAGTGCCGGCAGGTCCCTGTACTCGTCCGGCGGCTCTGGATTCGGGAATCTGTTGACCGCATCCTCGTACTTCTCGCGGTTGGCCCTTAGGAAGCGACCGTTGCGCGTCTCCAGGCAGGGCGCCTCCATAAAGTAAGCGTAGACCTCCGGATTGATCAGCGTGCGCGTCATCACCTTGCGCATGATCTCGCCCATGTTGTTCAGGTCGATCAGCATGTTGGCGAACTCCTCGCACGAGTACGAGGTCTTCGCATGCACCTGGAGCGAGGTGTCGCTGTGCTCCCGAAAATGCTGCAACAGGCGGAAGAGCAGCTTGGGCATGATGGCCTCCGCCACGGCCAGCAGGTTGTTGGGCACTGGGTCGCGGTTGACTCGATTGTTGATCCCGTGGTCGCTGCAGAAGCCCTCGGCCTTCATCACCGACGTGTCCCCGCAGTCACAGGCACCGCCCGCCTGGGACAGGAACATGTTGAAGTCATGGTTGGCGTGGTTGCCCTTCTTGAAGCAGTCGCGGCAGATGGACATGCAGGGCGATATGCCGCAGGTGCGGCACCGATACGCCACCACATGCGGTACCCAAACCAGACCGCATTTGGCATGGTTGTCATAGCTGCGCACTGAAAAAGGGAGAAAGGATGTTAGTTTTTTTTTTATTTAATTAACCAAAAAAGAGTAGCGTTTTTCAACTGTAAGTGACTTTTTACGATATAAATTCTTGATATCTTTTCGAGGTGAATCAAAGTCTTATCGAGGTTAGCCGTTTTAGCCAGAATGGCATAGCTATGGCTATTGGTATTGATTTGATTGAGTTCCAAAAATAAAACGATGCACTCATTGCTTAGTTAGTTTCGCTTGTTGCGTGACTCGTTGTCTTTGTTTTTGGCCGTTTTGGCGGCTGAAATGTTGAAAAGGTCAACGCCGACCGCCGGCGCAGGCGGAAGAAAAGCCGCAACGAGGAGAAATCTAGAGTAGCAACAAGCAACGTACAACAAACAACAAACATAAACAGCGAAAAGTTGATTGACAATTTTGTAGATTTTTTTGCCATCGATCGACAGACAAGTTGGCAACACACTCTGTCCCGCTCTTTCTCTGCGCTCGTCCCTTTCTAACTGAGAGCGTTTTCGGACAAGGTTCATTGTAAGTAGTAAGTAGGTGGGAGGGAGAGGTGCAAGGCGGAAAGCCAATGCATGAGAACGGAAAGAAGGTGCACTCATACTTTCTCACTAATGGCTAATAACATAACGGTCGGTCAATTGCCGATTTCAGCATACAGTGGGCTAAATTGGCATCATAATTAGCAATAAAATATATATATATAGAATAATTCTGTTCCGTGAGAGCTAAAGAGGCAACTGATTGCACTTCCACTGTGCGTGAGAGGTGGCGTGTTGTGTTGTCAACTTTGTCAAATCAACAACAATGACGGTCAATAAACTTTTGTTATAAAATGCAAGTCTGCAATTTTCTAAAACTAATTTGTAGTCTTTTTTTAGTTTTTATTTAAAAGACTGTAAATGGTGTAATTCTACCTGATAAAGTAGTTTAATGGGCAAGTAACTGGCACAAGTGCGTGATTTGGATGCTGCCAGACCATTAAGAATACAAAACAGCTGACACAGCTGTCAAAACTAGAAGCTGCAGGTTGCAGTCCACTGTGCGTGTGCACGTTCGTGTGAGTGTGCGTGTGCGTGTGGGCTGACAAGTGGGACAAAACGGGAACGAACGCCAACCATGAACGATAAAACAGACTTTGGCGACATACGCAGCCTGGCACAAAGACTAAATGTAATCATAAAATACTATGCAAAATAATAACAACAACAACATAGATGAGCGGTCGAGATTAAATTGGGCTAAAGTTGACTCCCGTATCTGTGTGTGTGGGAACGTGTGGCTGTGTGAGTGAACGCGCTTGATTGCTGTTGCCATGGTGGTGCACTCTTCTCTGCTTCTCTGCTCTTCACGCTGCCTTGCACCTTGCTAACCCTCTGCACCCGCTCTCACCCTGCTCACCTGGTGCGCTCTCACTCCCTTATAGGGCATACAAATACATTGACGCTAACGCACACTGGCAACGTTTCAGGGGCAACGGACTTGCCGATCAGCTGGTGGAAAAACTTACCGATTTTGACAAACTCCTGGGGCGTGCGGCCGCCGGCGATGAGCCAGCGTATCCACTCGATGTTGTCCGGGTTGTCGATGGGCGTACCCGGATTAAACAGGGTGTCCATGATGGAGTCGAGATCCGGGGTGGGGCTGCCACGGCAGCATTCGGTGTTGATCAGGGCGGCCACCTCCTTGCGGCTACGCAAGCTGAACGACGAGGTGCCGAAGAAGAAGCTGGGCTTGGCGCCGGAATCGCCCGAAGTAGAGGTTCCAGAGTTGTTGCTGCTACCACTGCCCCCTGTGCTCGCAGCACCTGATCCTCCGCCAGCTCTGGCAGATGAAGGCGGCGATGGCGGAACAGCTGCTGCACCACTAGAGTCCCAGTCGTGAAATGGCGAGTGCGAGTGTGAGTTTGCTGCACCAGCAGCCCCAGCAGCAGCAGCGTTTGCTCCGCCACTGGCGCGTGGCGAGGTGCCAGCACCGGCTGCTGTTCCAGTTCCAGTTCCCGTGCCCGTTCCCGAGGCGGAATTGGCCGGAAGAACGTAAGCCACCGAAGAGAGATCCACATCGGAGGTCTCGTCATCGTCCTCGTCGTCCTGAACCATCATCGTCTCGCGCACCTGCTCCACATCCTCGATGCTGATGTCCGCATTGGACAAGTTGTTGTCCTCATCCATGATGGTGCTAGGTTGTTTGGTATTTTGGTGACGTCGCGGCCGCTAGGAGCACGCTTCTTTACGATTCTTCTTCGATTCTTCTCTGCTTTTTCGAAACAAGTTTTGTGCCTGGCCTATGTCTGTGCTGCTGCTGTTGCTGTTGCTGCTTCAACTGATTTTTCTGCTTCGATTTCGATTTTTTGTTGTTTGGCTGCTTCACTCAGACTTTTTGGTTTATGGGCGAGTTGTTTTCAATTGAATATTAACAAATTTTCAGTGCTTCAGCACTGATTACAGGCGTTTCACAGGCGAGATGGAAAATTTCACAATACCACACGGAAAAGCGACAACTGAAAACCAAACACTTGACTTTGACTCACACTCGTTGGAGCCGCTTCGACATCTCCACTTCCACTCCAACACACCGCTTTGCTCGCTCGCTCGGTCGACGTCGATTGAACGACCTACTATATCCAATAGGATATATCTCCTATATCCCCATCCGTGTGCGGATGTGGATGCAGAATCGCTTGGCTTCTGGGTCACTTTTCACGCCGTTTCTTGTTGCTGTTTCATTTGCAAATAAGCACTCGCACTCGCACTCGCACTGGCAGTCGCAAGCACGCACACTGGCGCACACTCCGTCACACCAACACACATACACAAGTGTGGCCAAATATATTATTCGTGCATTGAACTTGCCAATTACGCCTATTTTAGCACACTATTGAGCAGTTGGTGGCGCCCGCGGCTCTTCTACGGTGTTCCCGTGTCCAATCGCACCCGTATCGCCGCTGCCTGGTTGCTGGCGAACGCTTTTATTCCTGCCAATTTTGATATTTTTGCTCCACGAATCCGTTCGCTTGTATGTGTATATGAATTTTATCTGCAATGCTATGCGAGAGCTGCTTCTGCTCCTCGCTAACCAGCACTGTCTTTGGCGTTTTTTAACACTAATTAAAACATACTTGCGGCAACTATCTATTAAGTATCGATAACACAGCGATGCCAGATCTCCAAAAGTGTCCCATCCCCATCATCCCGTGGCACTCATGTTGTTGCACTCTTCATTTTCATTCTTTATTTCTACATTTATGCTGTATTTTAAGTTATACAAAAAAAATTATCGCATCTTGGGGGGAAAAAGAACAGTAGAGCGATGTCTCCTTCAACCTCAATTTACAGACGACGACCACGACGGCCTCCCTTCCTGCGGGTAGAGTCCGAAGGAATAGGAGTCACATCCTCGATGCGGCCAATCTTCATGGAGGAACGGGCCAGAGCGCGTAGGGCGGACTGGGCGCCGGGTCCGGGGGTCTTTGTCTTGTTGCCACCGGTGGCACGCAGCTTGATGTGCAGAGCGGTGATGCCCAGAGTCTTGCATTTCTCAGCCACATCCTAAAGAGGAAAATAATAATTAGAAAAAGCTTGGATGTCGTTTGGGGTTTTAGGGCTTACCTGGGCAGCCAACATAGCGGCGTAGGGTGAAGCCTCGTCACGATCGGCTTTGACCTTCATTCCGCCGGTGACACGGGCAATAGTTTCACGGCCAGACAGATCCGTAACATGGACGAAGGTGTCGTTGAAGCTGGCGTAGATGTGGGCCACTCCGAAGACGATCTCTCCATCGCGAACCTGGGGTCCCAGCTGGACCTGGACTTCCTCCTTTTGAACTTTAGCCTTCCTGGGAGCCATTGTGCAGCGTCTATTCGGCGATCAGCAACTGTTTGGGGCAAGATAATAGAGATTCATTAATACCGGCACATCAAAACAACAACAATAAACGTCCACATAAACACAACATAATTCACTTGCATCCGCGTTTTTCAATGGAGTATTCTGTGTTTTATGGATATTATTATAAACTTAATAAACTGTAAAAGACGTTGTGTACATTCGTTTGTTTCGTTAAACTTGCAAATCATGTTATTTTTAAAAAAATATCTGAAATCAAAAATAACCAACCAATTGCGTGAACGGATGCGAAAAAAAGAAGGCAAAAACACCAGCTGTTCGATAGATATCGGTATCAGAGTTGCAAAAATCGATGAATCGGTTCCACATTTACAGAGTGGCAACCCTCCACAGCTATTCAGGGCTTTTTTTTGTATACATTTGCAAAACGTTAAATATTAAAAGCTATAGAGCCTAAACCCATTGGCTTTCTTAAGTAATACAATCAGAACTTCAACTAGCGAGTATATAATCTTTTTCTGGTTTATTACAGTGCATTCATGCACACAAGCCAAACATGTTTATGGTCATATACACAAATGCAATATTTTGAATTGTTAACAGAGTCCAGTAGATCAAAAGTTTGGATTCGTTGGATTCCATTTACAAACGACGACCACGGCGACCTCCCTTCCTGCGGGTAGAGTCCGATGGGATGGGGGTCACATCTTCGATGCGTCCGATCTTCATGGAAGAACGGGCCAGAGCACGCAGAGCCGACTGGGCACCGGGTCCAGGGGTCTTCGTCTTGTTACCGCCGGTAGCACGCAGCTTAATGTGCAGAGCGGTGATTCCCAGGGTCTTGCACTTCTCAGCCACATCCTAAATAAACAACTAGCATTAACATCATCCGGCTTAACGTGTGTCGAGAAGTACCCACCTGAGCAGCCAACATAGCGGCGTAGGGCGAAGCCTCATCACGATCGGCCTTGACCTTCATGCCACCAGTGACACGAGCAATGGTCTCGCGGCCAGACAGATCCGTAACATGGACGAAGGTGTCGTTGAAGCTGGCGTAGATGTGGGCCACTCCGAAGACGATCTCACCGTCACGAACCTGGGGTCCGAGCTGGACCTGGACCTCTTCCTTCTGAACTTTAGCCTTCCTGGGAGCCATTGTGTAGTACTTTGCGGATCAGAAACTGCGGAAATAACAAGGAATATGCACGTTTAGTCCACATATCGCCACTCTCACAAACACAACAAATGCATGCGCAAAAAACACAACAAAAAAACATAAAAAAATTGGGTGCTGGTAAGTTTTTGGGGGTTATTATATTCCGGCATCGAGCCTGCTTGAGGGGAAACTTTATTGAAGGCTCAAATAGGCTCGAAATCGGCACTTTTTGATAAAATTTCAGGGGCTTAATTTTCGAACGAACCACTTGCGTGAACCGGATGTCAAAAAAGAAGGCTGTCGTAGCTGTCACAATACCAGGGATGGTTCAACACCGCGATAGGCACAAAAATGCGATTTCCCGTCTCTAACCGGTAATCGTCGAACCAAGTTGGCAGTCCCAACTTTAGTATGGCCATTTCTATACAGATCGCGCAATTTGGCCACATTGTGGACCCCGTATCACAAGACACCCAAAAAATCAAAACAATAGAATCCTTTTGATCCCGGCAACTACCTTAAAGGGGAACCAAATCGCAATGTCGTGGGTCTCCGACTATCAGTACACCTGGATGGAGAGGCTAGTGATGCGCACGTTTCGTTTATGTTGCGACATTCCCAACCACGTAGCCTTTGTGATGGATGGAAATCGGCGATTCGCCCGATCGCAGCAAATTGATAAGATTGAGGGCCACTCTCGTGGCTTTGCCAAGCTAGCAGATTGCCTCCGTTGGTGCCTCGACATAGGCGTCCGAGAGGTGACCACCTTTGCCTTCAGCATCGAGAACTTCAAGCGCTCCACCGAAGAAGTCGAGGGTCTGTTTAACTTGGCCCGTGAGAAGTTCGCCCGGCTCCTGGAGGAGACGGATCGATTGAATGAGCATGGCATTCGCATCCGTGTTATTGGGAATATAAAGCTGCTGCCGCAAGACCTCCAGACGCTGGTGGCCACCGCAATGCTCAACACGGAGCACAATGACAAACTTTTCCTCAACGTGGCCTTTGCGTACACGTCGCGGGACGAGATTACTCAGGCAGTGGAAACGGTCGTGCGCCATGGCAGTAGAGAGCTGCGTCCGGAACACATCAGCGAGCGGCTAATCGAGGAGTGCCTCTATACACGCCACTCACCTCCTCCGGATCTGGTCTTTCGAACGTCCGGCGAGACGAGATTGAGTGACTTTATGATGTGGCAGGTATTATTGCCTTTGAAACATCCTTCTTGATGCTGGAACCTGATCTTTCTTAACTATCCTTTTTCTACTTCAGCTAAGCACTGCAGTGCTCTACTTCAGCAATGTCCTGTGGCCCCAGATAACGGTTTGGCACTTCCTGGCCAGCATCCTAGCCTATCAGCGCGACCGGTGGCAGTTGGAAAAGTATCGAGACTCGGAACGACTGCAAAGCCTGAAACTGGCCAAGAGCAGCGGCTTTTTCAGTGAGCGGGTGCAGAAATTCCTGGCCAACATAGAAGAGGGCCGGCGGAAAGAGCTCGCGCGACTGGCGGCCAATTAGTGTTTGTGATATGTTGATTGATAAAGTTGAGTACATTGTACGTTTTGCGTATATGCGGCTACTAAGGCATGGCGGCCTTCTTTTAGAGGACTGTGGAAGATTTCTCTAATAAAAGACATTTGTTTAAGATATTCACCTGGTTTCGTGTTCGCGGCAAAAAGCACTTCTTAGTTACAAAAAGTTTAAAAGAAATAGTCCTTGAAAAACTTATTAAACACTTTGTAAAAAAAAACTTGTTTTATTTGAAAGCTTTGATTGAAATTTCCAAAGGTTGCTAGAGCAATTATAGATGGTTATAAGATTATATCGATAAATCAAAGTTGGGTAAAAAGCGATAAATAACAATTGAATTTGTTTAAACACGGGAATTGTTTTACCAAAATTTAAATTCTTCGTGTGACCGTTTTGAGTGGCGCGAAAAATCCGGAATGAACCAAGGCTTAACCGGTTCGAAAAAAAGAAGGTTGACCATGTTAATATACTTATGCTATGATTTTCAATCTCCTCTAATTATTTAGGAGCCTAGTTGGTTATTTAAGCAATTAAAAGATTTAATTAATTGAGCTTTTTTTACTTCTAACCGTTACCGGAGACATTTCAGGGATGCATATATAAAGATGGAACCTTAATTTCGAACCTCACCATCTGGCAACTTTGCGGCAATTGGCAACGCTGTTTTCGCTGTCGATGGTTTCACAGCGAACTACAGACGCGTTTTTTTTTGTTGTATAAAATACCTAAAATACAAGAATTAGAATTAGTTAAACCAACTAAACTTTAGTTAGCTTTACGGTTAGTTGTCCGTGGAAAGGTAAGGTCACAGCAAAAAGAGGCGTGCGCGCGTAGTGAGTTGGAAGAAGCAAACTGAAACGACCAAGCAGTCAGGGAAAGGCAAACCGAAAACCGAAAAATCGAAGAGGCTTCTGAACGGACCGAATCGAGCTGTCAGCAAATGTCAGTAGCAGGGCATAACTACATAAATTGAAGCCCCCCCAACAAGTCAGGCTCTTCAAAATTTACACAGAAGGCAGCCAACAGGAAAAAAGGTGAGTCTATTTGATCCGTAAAAAAAACAGTGCATTTTTTTTTTTTTTTTATTTTCCTGCGATTCTGTGATGGTGTGTGCGCGGCGGTGCTTTCTTTCTCGCGAGCGTTGTCTCTCACCTCTCTTTTCCGCAACTTGCGGTTAAGCGCAGCGTGCTCTGCTCTGCTCCCCGAGTCTTGCCACTTTCGGCCGCGCGATGCTGTATTGATTTTTTCGGTGGTGGGTGGGTGTCCTCCGGCTTTCGGTCTCAGCCTCGGCCTCGGTCTCTGTCTCTGTTTCTGTCTCCACCCGGTTTTCAAATCGTACATATATATTTTATACATCTTATATATTATCCATATATATATATATATATATATATTACATATACATTTATACGTAAATATATATATGTAAAAAGATATATGTACATATATATATATATATGTAGAGACGTTTTTGTGTGAAAATTTTGTATAGGCAATTCTACCTTTCAAGTAGGCTGCCCTTTTTCAGTCGATGTGATTCGTCTATTTGCATTTACACTTCCACCAGGCAGCAATAAGTTTCGGTGAGTTGGAGCTAGTTTGAGCAGGAAAAAAAAAAAAATCAAATCGTCAATTCGAATTCGGAAAACTTTTATTAAGTACAAAGTTCTACGCGAGTGTGTGTAGCATTACAAGTCTTTCTTTCGCTTCCTTTTCACGTGAAAATTCCTCTTTTTATTATCGTTTTCGTATCGTTTCCGTTCTCGTTTAGGAGTCAGGATTTAACGCGATGTACGCCGGAGCATATGCACCCAACGCCGGTGGCGTTCAGCAACACACAGGAGGTGGTTATTATGGAAACGGTGGCCAAGGAGCAGCTGGCGGCGGCGGAGGTGGTGGCGGGCCGCGCCACGAGCGCCCCTACTATCCACGCAATAATTTCGCCGGTGCCGGTAATGGAGCTCCTCCAGGAGCCGGAGCCGCTGGCGGAATGCACTTTGGTCAGCCCTACGGAGTAATGGCATACGGTATCCAGAACGGACTTGGCATGGCCGGTGGCAATCCATCGACCGGTGGCGGGAATCCGTACCGTCAACAGAACGGCGTCGCTTACGCCGGCAATGGCATTGGGCCGGGCGGTGGTAACGGCGGCCCTGGAGGCAGCGGTGGCAATGGAGGCGGCGGTGCCGGTGGCTACGGAGGACCGCGGGGCAAGAACCCCAACTACGCACAGCGCTACCAGAAGCCGCACAACGGCGGCGGTGGCAGCTATTCGAGTGGCAACTACAATGCCGCCGCCTTGGGCATGCTGTCCAAGGAGGAGCGCGCTGAGATCCAGCGCGAGAAGGCCAAGAACCCGGGCCGCAATCTTGTCAAGCCCAAGTGGGACGATTTGGAGCCTTTCAACAAGGACTTCTACAACATCCATCCCAATACACTGGCCAAGACCGAACAGCAGGTGGCCGATATGCGCCGCGAACTGGAGATTACCGTTTCCGGTAACGATCTACCACACCCGGTCGGCAATTTCGAGGAGTGCTCACTGCCTGCTCACGTCATTGATGAAATGAAGCGCCAGGGCTTCACCAAGCCGACTGCCATCCAGTCCCAGGGCTGGCCCATCGCCTTGAGCGGCCGCGATCTGGTCGGCATTGCCCAGACCGGCTCTGGCAAGACTCTGGCCTACATGCTGCCGGCCATTGTCCATATTGGCAATCAGCCGCCGATCTTGCGCGGCGAAGGCCCGGTGGCCCTGGTGTTGGCGCCAACTCGCGAGCTGGCCCAGCAGATTCAGTCGGTGGTGCGGGACTACGGGCACCTGTGCAAGCCCGAGATCCGACACACTTGCATCTTTGGCGGCTCGTCGAAAGTGCCACAGGCCCGTGATTTGGAACGCGGCGTTGAGGTGATCATCGCTACTCCCGGACGCCTGATTGACTTCCTCGAGAACCGCAACACTAATCTACAGAGATGCACTTACCTGGTGCTAGACGAAGCCGATCGCATGCTGGACATGGGCTTCGAGCCGCAAATTCGCAAAATCATCGAACAGATCCGGCCGGATCGTCAGGTGGTCATGTGGTCCGCCACTTGGCCCAAGGAGGTGCAGGCTCTTGCCGGGGACTTTTTAAACGATTACATCCAGATTAACATTGGGTCGATGAATCTATCGGCCAACCACAACATCCGCCAGATAGTCGAGATCTGCACCGAGATGGAGAAGCCGCAGCGCATGGTGCGTTTGCTAAAGGAGATCGCTCCGACCACCAACAATGCTGCCAACAATGGCAACAAGATAATAATTTTTGTTGAAACCAAGATCAAGGTAATTTCTTTGTTTTTTTTTTATTAATTCATTCAATTAACAGGATCATCGTTTTGCGTTTTCCAGGTGGAGGACATCTTGCAGATCATTCGTACCGAAGGCTACACTGCCACTTCGATCCACGGCGACAAGACTCAGAACGAGCGCGACTCGGTGCTCAAGGACTTCCGCAACGGCAAGTCGAACATTCTGATTGCCACGGATGTGGCCTCGCGCGGCCTGGACGTTGAGGACTTGCAGTATGTAATTAACTACGATTATCCGAACTCGTCGGAGAATTACGTGCACCGCATCGGGCGCACTGGACGCTGCCAGCAGCTGGGCACCGCCTATACATTCTTTACACCGGACAATGCCAAGCAAGCCCGTGAGCTTATCTCAGTGCTGGAGGAAGCCGGCCAGACGCCCTCGCAGGCGCTCCTCGATCTGGCTCGCTCGATTCCTAGCTCCGGCGGCTATCGCGGCGTCAAGCGCTGGAACAATTCCGGTGGTGGTGGCGGTGACCACCGCAACGGCGGCTACCAGCAGCGCAATAACAATCCCTTGAACTACCAGGCCGGCAACAGCTACAACAATAATCGTGGCGGACCACCGCAGGGTGGTGGCTATCAGCAGTACACCGCTGGCGGTAATAGCTATCAGCAGAACGGCGCTGGTGGAGGCGGCGGTGGCAACTGGAACCGCATGAACCATCAGATGAATCATCAGGAGGGACAGCAACGCAACGGGAATGCCTATCGTCCGCGTGCTCCGTTCAATAACGGAGGACCACGTGCCATAATGGGTCACCAGGGCGGCGGTGGCGGCGTTGGTGCTGGCGGCAACGGTGGTGGAGCTGGCGGCGGCTCCGGAGGTGGAGCTGGCGGAGTTGCTCCGCAACCGCACATGGGACCTCAGCAGGGCGGACACCCGCCGTACATGGCCCAGCAGGGGTATCGCGGTCGTGGTCAATTCGTGCCGCCAGGAGCTGGAGTCGGAGCTGGGGGCATGCCGCCGCGTTTCCAGCAGTATCCCAAACGGGATTATCAACAGCAGGGTGGAGGCGGTGTGCACCACTATCAGCCACAGCAGCAACAGCAGCAAATGCCACAACAGCAGCCGGGTCAGCCCAAACCGGCCAAGGACGATGGAAAGCCGCAGACCCAGCAGGCACAACCACAGCCACAACAGCAGCAGTACGCTGCTCCGCCAGCTACTGTCACCACACCGCTGGTGCACTATACTCCGGCCAACTCGCCACCGATTGCGGCCGTGGCTGCCGTAGCTGCAGCAGCCGCTGGACGCGCTGCGGCCGTTGCACCGGGCGGTGCCACCTACATGTACGATGCTGCCGGCGGAGTGCTGGCTACCACAGCGGCACCCGGCACCAATCCATATGCCAATCAGTTCAGCATGCCGGCAACCTATTACGCCACTCAACATCATCAATTCGCTCCGGCTGTACCGGCTCCGGGACCAGGACCGGGTCAGCCCATCGAGCAAACCGGACAGCACTAAGCGCGTTCGACCAGTAAAGGGAATATAGTCATCAAAATCGATATCGGATAGTGGAAAGCGGACAGTGGACAGTGGACAGTGAACAGCGAGAAGCGAGAAGCGAACAGCGGACAGAGAACAGCGTATTGTGGAGAGCAATAACCATCAACAAACATCATCAATTTGAACAACGTCAGAAGCAACAAGAACTAGAGAACCATGTACACGGACAATGAATGAAGCAAATATCTAACGACAAACATCCAGAACGTAAAAGTTAGTCAAGTAAAGAGAACTAAATGCTCAATGGAAGGCAAAAAGCAGATTGCGTAAAATGCAAATATGCCAACAGAAAATATCTAAAAAGAAATCAGATAAAGAAAGGATATTTAGCAAACACAAGAGCACAATATCAATTTTTTCATCATTGGTTATTGGTTTTCGTTTTTATTTTTTTTACATAGACCTCCTCCCACTAGCTTTTCTTTCTATTTTGAAACTATTTGATCTATTAGCTTTACTTTTCTCTTGAGCTTCAGGGAGAGGTTGGGTTTTTCGAAAATTTCCCTTTCTGTTTTGTTTTTTTTCTTTGCTCTGTTGGGCTGGAAAACACACACACACACACACAAACAGCGGTGAGTTGAACAGGATTACTCTCCAAGGATATTGAAACTAAAAAGCGCTCTTGTATTTCCACAGCTTTAACACCTCAACCAAAGGATACACATTGAACCACAGCCCAACACAGTCCTCGATGAGGTAAAGAAAAGAGTATATAACTCGAAAGTAGAGTAAAAAAAACTAAAACTAGCTTGTTAACTTTTCAAACACACACAACAAACACAAAAAAAAACACGAAACACACAAAACTGACAATTGCATATTCTTCGAATGTAGGATTATTCCTTTTTCGTTAATTTCTCCGGCAATCGAAATCCATTAGAACTTTGTTAACATCTAAATCTTAACTAAATCATAACTCTCAGACAGACCTTAATTGTTAATTTAGTGATATTCATGTGTATTTAGTTTTACACAACAGAAACACAAGCACGCAACCAAAAAAAAATATGAAAAAGAAAATGAAATGAATTTGAAAATTGTTAAAAGAAAAACAAACGAGAAATGCAGTGAAATAGTTTTCACTAGATTGGTAAGAAATGAACGGTTTGCTTATAATAACACATTTAAATGAAAGAAATTGTACATTTTGTTTTTAATGATATATATATCTGTGCTAAATTTGCAAGAAGGCAATTACAACAATGGAAAACTGACCAAATTCTATACAAATTCAATTAAAGACGCAGGTAGCTTTCGTTTTCTATGTTTTAAGGAAACAAACCAAAACTATTACGAAACTGAAACTGAACCGGAAACTGAAACGGAAACTGAAACAGAAACGGAAACGGAAATGAAATTTGAGGAAAAGCAGCGCTGCTTTGGTAGGAAGTATGTAATACAAACTAACTATAATAATAAAATGAAAATAAACACACAGTCACACCCAACATACGCACACACAACACACATACTACATACGCTTCAGATTTATATAGTTATCATTTTTATTTCCCGTTTTTTAAGACGCATATATGTGTGGATTCGATATACTCTTCGTCCTCCTATATATATATGTAGATTTGAGCTTAATTTTTAATGAAGATTCAAAGCAAAACAAGAATACTAATTTTGTTTTTAAGAAATGACAAAGACCATAGGATTTGATAGTCCCCCCAAACACATTCGCATAAATCAATGATGTTTTTTCAAAAGTTCTATGAAAATACTTGAAAAACTTAAATTAATTACAAGAATTGACCAAAGATCAGACCAGAACAGAAGCCTGAACAAAAATATAATAAAGAAAAAAGAAAAGACGCCACATTCATCCATAAAAAAAACAACAGAGAAAGGAAAACTAATTTTTCGAAAATTAGTCGGAAACACAAAATCGGGAATGAGATCGTTACGAAACGAATCGAACAAGAATCAAATATTGTATAATGACGCCAAGCAATGCCACTCGAAAATAATGATAATAATAATACAGCAAACATAATACATACTTCTGAGTATTCCAAAAACAGAAAATATTGCGATCAAAAGTAGCTTCTTTAACATTTTCCCCCACATTAAGACAAAAAATAACAATTGTTTCGCGTTTAGTTTTTAATCACTTTTCGATCAGGAAATACAGAATATATATGAATTGTGAATTGATTGGCAGCTCTCCGGGTTGTATGAAGGTGTTGCTGTTGTTGTCCTCCTCCTCCTTCGCCGCGTGCTAAAAAATCCGGATAGAGGATATATAGATCTCTCTATGTATATGTATATATATATATAATATCTTCAGTTCAGGAGACGTAACCGAAACAGAAACAGAAACCGAAACCGAAACCGACACAAGGGATTTTCTACACAAACAAAAATTTAAGGAAAATAGTTTAAAATCATGTAGATTATATTAAATATTCAGACGCATATATACATATATGCATATGTATGTATATAGAAATATTTATATATTTACATATTTATATATTTATATATTTGTTAACCGGACCAGGGGAGTGAAAAAGGAGGAACATTTTTATACACGTTTTTAGTTAACTTTTCTTATGATTTTCTACGTATACGTTTCATTTTTAGAAAATAGAAGGAAATATTTATATATCTATATATCGTCAACAAAAGGATCTCTTTGAAGCAAAAGAAAATATAGGAAGAGGGACAACCCCGATTTTTGTATTTATAAAAATATATACCATATATATATCTAAATATATATATGTATATATGTAACTTACATTCATAGACAGATGGATATGAAGGAGGAAGATATACTACATATATTTTTTCTTTGACATTTGATTTAATTCCAATTACAATTTCTCAATTAATTGATTATTTTTGGGGCTTTCGTTTGTGTTATATACGAGTAATATGTTTTATTTAACTCAATTTCCTCAATTACTCTGCTGAGTACATGGTATTTTTTACTCGAATGTACTCCATGCGTACGTATACGCAATATTTCCCAGGGAAATGCATAAATATCGGGCGGGAGTTTACTTTTTATGTCTTACTTTTATTAATTATGATTTTGATGCAACCGAATTGTGATGATGTGATAGACTTATATAAAAAATAAAAACAAAAACATACGAAAAATACAAAAGTACTAATTAAATAACCAATTTAAATAAAGTAATGCAGCCAGGCTAGGCCAAAAAATGCAAAATGCAAAAAGCAAAAAGACAGCTGAGAAATACTGAATCTGCTGCATCTGAATCAGAAATCAGTGTCTGATTTAGAAGCGGAATATGAATATATGTTATGTGTTTGTATTATTGTCGTCTGATGGCAACAATATATTATATGTATTATGGATGACTTGAGGCATACATTCTTTTTTTTGAAGAAATAAAACTATAGAGCGCGATATTTGTATTGTATTTATCTATAAGTTGTTGTATACACACAGCGAAACAAAACAAACCAAACAACAAACTCAAAAACTAAAAAAAAAGCAAAAACACGGGGAACATACACATGAAACCAAAAACAAAACTAAACTTAAAAAAAAAAAACGAGAAAAAAAGAGCAAAAAAACGTTGAAACTGATAATATTTAAGGTTAACTCGGACCCCGTCAAAAAATTTAAGAAAAGGTTACGAAACCATTCGTCTTCCTTATTTTCCTGAACCAAAAAAACTAAAATAATTAAAATTGGTGGTAAAAGGTGACGAAAGCCTTCGTTTCGCCTTTCGTACTTCGTTTAGGTCCAGATCGATCGCTCTCCCTATATCTTTCCCCCTGTCTTTCTGTATCTGAACTCTCAGTTCCCCTGATTAAAAAAAATCCCCTTAATCAATGATAAAAATTCGCGAATACATATATTTTTGAAAGTATAGAAATGCAACTTTTGAAAAAATGCAACCAAAAATAAAAACTGAGGAAACTAAAGACTAAAGCCTAAAAAAAAAAATGAATTGAATGGTTTGGAGCAAGGACAAAGATAAAAAAATAACGCCAGAAGGATGCCCACTTAGGTGGGGGAATGTTATTTTGGATAGTTTGTATAGCTGTTTTCGTTACTTTGCTTAGGGATCTAAATCGTTTAAAAACACACACACAAACACACACACAACAAAACACACATATGTATATTGTACCTATTGTACACTCGTTTTTTGGTTGAATTTTTTGTTTTGTCCCTTTTTGTTTAAAACCTTTTTGTTTTGTTATAAGCCCTTTGTTTTGTATACCAACAAATATATCAATATATCTATGTCGTAAGCGATCGAGTGAATTGCATTTACAGTTACGGTGCGGTTTGTCGCACAAGTGCCAAAAATGCAAAAACCCCAAAAAAAAAAACAGTACACCCTCCCACTCACATTAACACATAACACCCAAACACACACCCACACACACCAAAAACTCCAGCACACACACACAGTTCTTATGGCACACACGCAAACCCGAAGAGCCATGCTACAATTTTTGCAATAATACCTGATACTCGGTAGTATTTATTTATTTTTTTTTTTTGAAAATTCTTTGTATTGCTTTTGCGAAATTGCGTTAAAATTACGGTAATGAACGGTAATAAACTAAATGTTTAAAATATGACATTTAGAAATGGTATGTGTTGTTTTGATTTATTGCGTTTATACAGAACTTCCTTACAAATTATATAATAAACGAATTGTTTTGCAAAATGAAGGTATGGCTGAAGAAGGGTTTAAACACTAATATACAATATTTACATACGAAAACCTACAAGCATACTTTTAAGCGCCAAAGTTAGGAGCTGTGAAAAAAACAGCAACAGAATTGTTGAACAACAAATTGTAGCAGCAATTGTAAGTCATAAGCAAAATAATTTGGAAAATTCACATTTGGCCGCAAATCGTAGGACGATCGGAACGAAGATGAAGATATAACTACATACTAATCGGGGGAGTAAAATGTTGAAACCAAAACAAACCCATTGTGATAAAACAGCTGCGTAAGGAAATACGTTAGAACCCGATAGACGACGATAGATTGTGACGTCGTTTTACGGTTTTTATTATCTAATTAATTGTGTATTTCGATTGCAATTCGACAAGTGTAAGTCCCGACAGGGGACTCCCACTAGGTCCTACTTACTATTATATAAAATAAATTCAATCAAAAGCGAGCAAGCCAACAGTTTATCCAAACTAGTTTTTAAAAAGCGAAAAATATAACTGAATCGAAAGAGAAAACTGAAAAACTGATTAAAAAACAGCCGACAACATACAATACATACACTTACACGAACTCTTTTTTTTAACATAATTTCAAAAAACGAATGGGTAAAAAATGGTAACACCACTTCCTGATTTTCATTTGTTGTGTTGATCAATGCAAATTTTAGCAAAAACAAAATACGATATATATAAACTATGTAATATGTATTTTCGAAGAAGCGTGCATTTAGAATATCCTTACATTACACATGCAAATCATTTAAAATGTTTGAAGATAATGCTATTGTTCTGAATCAGAATCGGACATGGCACATGAACTTGATGCAAATCAATTAACAAAACGACAAAAGAAAATTTGTATAGCTAAGCGAACGCGTTTAAATCAATGTTTGCAGCTTAAGCATAAGCTAAGTAATCACACATACAAAATATTCAAAATATAACAATGAATATAAATATATATATATATATATATATATATTCGTATGCAATTTACTGCATACTCGCACCCCTCGCCTTCGTCCACAAAACAAAAACTATAATTAAAGCGTAAAAAATATATAATATATAAATTAGGCGACGAAAGTAATGAGAAACTAATGGAGAAACCTTATTTGTAATCAATTTACCTATCTAATGTAGTAGGTTACACGAAAACATAAATAAATCACTCTACCCCAGTCCCTAATTCCTGAATCCTTAATTACTTGAATCTTAATCCTGGAATGGAATCCCTCGTCCCGAAATTTCCCATACCCATACTCAAGCCATTGCTCCAGC
Source organism: Drosophila vallismaia (assembly GCA_035047325.1). Classification (NCBI taxonomy): domain Eukaryota; kingdom Metazoa; phylum Arthropoda; class Insecta; order Diptera; family Drosophilidae; genus Drosophila; species Drosophila vallismaia. The sequence continues at coordinate 2,131,094 of JAWNPU010000025.1, read as the reverse complement.
CCAATAAAAACGAATAAATTTCATTATAAAGGGCTTGTTTGCAAACAAAAAAAATCATAAGGAGCGAAATGAATATCTTTTATGTAATAAATAAAAACAAGAAAATCACTTTTAAACATTGTATAATAATATCTATTTTATAAGATGGATTCTCAGGGATTATTTTTAGGATTTTTTCTGGGTTTCAAGAAACAATATAGCCTTGACTTTTTCCCTGACGTTTCGAATCGAACGTTGTGAAGGCATGAGACGTATAGCTTCAGTTCACATTCAGCACTCGTAGCATTAGGAGCTCCTAAAAATATTTGGGTAAATACAAAAAATTGGTATTTTGTTTTTTCTTAATAAAAAAAATATTAAAATTATTTTAAAGGTAAACCAAATTTTTTTTTTCGATAAAAATGGGGCCAAATTAAGGCAAGTTTTCAAAAACAGAAAGGCAATTTCTTTTTTTGTGAATTTTTAAATATGTATTTCTCATTCACAGATTTAGGAGGCTTTATGTGTTACGTGTTTTGTAATGAACCCCAGATAAGTTTAGTTTAGGATAAAAGTTCTTATTATCATTGGAAGATCCATTGGCGATTAAAGTTTGAAGGTAAGTTTAAAGGAAAACAATACTTCGGAAATAGATATAAAACAAATATCATCTTAGGTCTTTTCCCGACGGAACGGAGAGGCAACCATCGCCATGGATGGAAGATACCCAATGAAAGGAATGGAAACGCAAGTGACGCCCTGGTTGTCCGAATTTGTTAATGGAGAATACGACTGCATATCTAAATCGTTCAAAAATAAAGACTGCACCGGCGAGTTTAGTCGCTTTCCATATTTTTGGCAAATTCAAAAGTCACAAACTTCGAAGAGAATCCTGTTAAAAATTGAATCATGATCCACCTAAATTTTCGGTTAAATGAAACATTTGTCTAGCTTTTTGCACCATGTCGTCGTCTGTGTTTTTAGGAGATTACATCACAAACATATAAATTTATGTGAAACCCGTTCTGGAATCCAATCCCAAAAAATTTACGATGTAATTGTGCTAGTCCAATGTTTTATTTGTAAATAAAAAATCTCTAAAAAATACTATTTTGGAATGGAATACCATTTTGGAATCAGAACATCATTCTACGTCGATCTGCATTCAAGGATTTGGAAAATCGAACAACAAAAATTTCGACCTATTTTTTTACTATCATGATTTTTTGGAAAAATCAGCTTAGGGTCGTTTTGGGGCTTTTCTTCCACTTTTTTATGAATAAAATAAATATTTCTAACCGATTTTGTAATGGAATATCATTTTGGAATCAGAACTTCATTCTGCGTCGATTTGCATTCAAGGATTTGGAAAATCAAACAAAAAAAATTTCGACCTATTTTTTACGAATTTTGAAATGAAGTCCTGATTGCAAAATGGTATTTCGTTTCGGTTGCGAATAAGCTTAGATATTTCAATAAAACTGTTCCCAAAATGGAAATTTTTGATTTTCAAAATATGGAAAGTGGACATTTTTCAAAAACTCATTTTCTCATCCTTTTGCTTAAGTTTTTAGAGGATTTTTTTGCCAATTTGCATCCGATTTTGCTTCAAGATACCATTTTACAATCAGGACTTCGTTTCTTATCGATCCTTGTAAAGGATTTTTATTTAATCGATGCGTAAACTTAACAAAATCGTTTCAAATCTCGCGTATGCGCCTCAAAGTCTTTTTCCCGCCATTTAACTTAGGTTATAAGGAAATCCTTTTGATATCTATATGAGCTTAATATAGTACTTAAAAGTACAAATTCAGAAAGGTATAACTTTTACTGATTGGTGCTGAATTAACAAAGTTTCATCTAATTCGGTTAAGTTTTAAAATTTATGCAAATTCCAAATGGCGTATTAGTCCGAAAGTCCTTTTCTCGTCGTTATGCTTAAGTTTTTAAGGGATATTTTTTCCAATTTGCATCCGATTTTGCTTCAAGATACTATTTTAGAATCAGGACTTCGTTTGTTATCGATCTGTGTAAAGGATTTTTATTTAATCGATGCGTAAACTTAATAAAGTCGTTTCAAAGATCGCCTATAAGCCCATATGTTCTTTTCTCGCCCCCTAACTTCGCTTTTTATGGTATACGCTTAATACATATACTATCACTAGATAGTACTCGAAAATACGAATTCGGGAAGGTATAACTTTAACTGATTGCAGCTGAACAAATCAAGTTATGGTCCTATTAATAGATAAATTATATTTGTTTTGATTTGTCAAATACAGAATGGTCATATTTGTCAAAAAATGACTTTGTTAACCATTCAATAGCGTATATTTTATTCATTTTCTAACCGATTTTAAAATGAAATACCGTTTATGAATCAGGGCTTCAGTCTGCTTCGATCTGCATCACAGAATCCGAGAAACTAAGCAAAAAAAATTTATCCGATTTTTCAAAATTTTGAAAGGGGTACCATCATCATTTTTTTCAAAAATCGACAAAATTTTGTTTGTTCGATATTTTAGATCTTTGGATGCAGTTAAAGGAAGAATGAAGTACTGATTCCAAAATGGTATTTCTTTTCAAAATCGGTTGCGAATTAGCTTAGATATTTCAATAAAACTGTTCCAAAAATGGAAATTTTTGATTTTCAAAATACGGAAAGTGGACATTTTTCAAAAACTCATTTTCTCATCCTTTTGCTTAAGTTTTTAGAGGATTTTTTTGCCAATTTGCATCCGATTTTGCTTCAAGATACCATTTTACAATCAGGACTTCGTTTCTTATCGATCCTTGTAAAGGATTTTTATTTAATCGATGCGTAAACTTAAAAAAATCGTTTCAAATATCGCGTATGCGCCTCAAAGTCTTTTTCCCGCCATTTAACTTAGGTTATAAGGAAATCCTTTTGATATCTATATGAGCTTAATATAGTACTTAAAAGTACAAATTCAGAAAGGTATAACTTTTACTGATTGGTGCTGAATTAACAAAGTTTCATCTAATTCGGTTAAGTTTTAAAATTTATGCAAATTCCAAATGGCGTATTAGTCCGAAAGTCCTTTTCTCGTCGTTATGCTTAAGTTTTTAAGGGATATTTTTTCCAATTTGCATCCGATTTTGCTTCAAGATACCATTTTACAATCAGAACTTCGTTTCTTATCGATCTTTGTAAAGGATTTTTATTTAATCGATGCGTAAACTTAAAAAAATCGTTTCAAAACTCGCGTATGCGCCTCAAAGTCTTTTTCCCGCCATTTAACTTAGGTTATAAGGAAATCCTTTTGATATCTATATGAGCTTAATATAGTACTTAAAAGTACGAATTCAGAAAGGTATAACTTTTACTGATTGGTGCTGAATTAACAAAGTTTCATCTAATTCGGTTAAGTTTTAAAATTTATGCAAATTCAAAATCGCGTATTAGTCCGAAAGTTCTTTTCTCGTCGTTATGCTTAAGTTTTTAAGGGATATTTTTTCCAATTTGCATCCGATTTTGCTTCAAGATACCATTTTACAATCAGGACTTCGTTTCTTATCGATCCTTGTAAAGGATTTTTATTTAATCGATGCGTAAACTTAACAAAATCGTTTCAAATCTCGCGTATGCGCCTCAAAGTCTTTTTCCCGCCATTTAACTTAGGTTATAAGGAAATCCTTTTGATATCTATATGAGCTTAATATAGTACTTAAAAGTACAAATTCAGAAAGGTATAACTTTTACTGATTGGTGCTGAATTAACAAAGTTTCATCTAATTCGGTTAAGTTTTAAAATTTATGCAAATTCCAAATGGCGTATTAGTCCGAAAGTCCTTTTCTCGTCGTTATGCTTAAGTTTTTAAGGGATATTTTTTCCAATTTGCATCCGATTTTGCTTCAAGATACTATTTTAGAATCAGGACTTCGTTTGTTATCGATCTGTGTAAAGGATTTTTATTTAATCGATGCGTAAACTTAATAAAGTCGTTTCAAAGATCGCCTATAAGCCCATATGTTCTTTTCTCGCCCCCTAACTTCGCTTTTTATGGTATACGCTTAATACATATACTATCACTAGATAGTACTCGAAAATACGAATTCGGGAAGGTATAACTTTAACTGATTGCAGCTGAACAAATCAAGTTATGGTCCTATTAATAGATAAATTATATTTGTTTTGATTTGTCAAATACAGAATGGTCATATTTGTCAAAAAATGACTTTGTTAACCATTCAATAGCGTATATTTTATTCATTTTCTAACCGATTTTAAAATGAAATACCGTTTATGAATCAGGGCTTCAGTCTGCTTCGATCTGCATCACAGAATCCGAGAAACTAAGCAAAAAAAATTTATCCGATTTTTCAAAATTTTGAAAGGGGTACCATCATCATTTTTTTCAAAAATCGACAAAATTTTTTTTGTTCGATATTTTAGATCTTTGGATGCAGTTAAAGGAAGAATGAAGTACTGATTCCAAAATGGTATTTCGTTTCAAAATCGGTTGCGAATTAGCTTAGATATTTCAATAAAACTGTTCAAAAAATGGAAATTTTTGATTTTCAAAATACGGAAAGTGGACATTTTTCAAAAACTCATTTTCTCATCCTTTTGCTTAAGTTTTTAGAGGATTTTTTTGCCAATTTGCATCCGATTTTGCTTCAAGATACCATTTTACAATCAGGACTTCGTTTCTTATCGATCTTTGTAAAGGATTTTTATTTAATCGATGCGTAAACTTAAAAAAATCGTTTCAAAACTCGCGTATGCGCCTCAAAGTCTTTTTCCCGCCATTTAACTTAGGTTATAAGGAAATCCTTTTGATATCTATATGAGCTTAATATAGTACTTAAAAGTACGAATTCAGAAAGGTATAACTTTTACTGATTGGTGCTGAATTAACAAAGTTTCATCTAATTCGGTTAAGTTTTAAAATTTATGCAAATTCCAAATGGCGTATTAGTCCGAAAGTCCTTTTCTCGTCGTTATGCTTAAGTTTTTAAGGGATATTTTTTCCAATTTGCATCCGATTTTGCTTCAAGATACCATTTTACAATCAGAACTTCGTTTCTTATCGATCTTTGTAAAGGATTTTTATTTAATCGATGCGTAAACTTAAAAAAATCGTTTCAAAACTCGCGTATGCGCCTCAAAGTCTTTTTCCCGCCATTTAACTTAGGTTATAAGGAAATCCTTTTGATATCTATATGAGCTTAATATAGTACTTAAAAGTACGAATTCAGAAAGGTATAACTTTTACTGATTGGTGCTGAATTAACAAAGTTTCATCTAATTCGGTTAAGTTTTAAAATTTATGCAAATTCAAAATCGCGTATTAGTCCGAAAGTCCTTTTCTCGTCGTTATGCTTAAGTTTTTAAGGGATATTTTTTCCAATTTGCATCCGATTTTGCTTCAAGATACTATTTTAGAATCAGGACTTCGTTTGTTATCGATCTGTGTAAAGGATTTTTATTTAATCGATGCGTAAACTTAATAAAGTCGTTTCAAAGATCGCCTATAAGCCCATATGTTCTTTTCTCGCCCCCTAACTTCGCTTTTTATGGTATACGCTTAATACGTATACTATCACTAGATAGTACTCGAAAATACGAATTCGGGAAGGTTTAACTTTAACTGATTGCAGCTGAACAAATCAAGTTATGGTCCTATTAATAGATAAATTATATTTGTTTTGATTTGTCAAATACAGAATGGTCATATTTGTCAAAAAATGACTTTGTTAACCATTCAATAGCGTATATTTTATTCATTTTCTAACCGATTTTAAAATGAAATACCGTTTATGAATCAGGGCTTCAGTCTGCTTCGATCTGCATTAAAGAATCCGAGAAACTAAGCAAAAAAAATTTATCCGATTTTTCAAAATTTTGAAAGGGGTACCATCATCATTTTTTTCAAAAATCGACAAAATTTTTTTTGTTCGATATTTTAGATCTTTGGATGCAGTTAAAGGAAGAATGAAGTACTGATTCCAAAATGGTATTTCTTTTCAAAATCGGTTGCGAATTAGCTTAGATATTTCAATAAAACTGTTCCAAAAATGGAAATTTTTGATTTTCAAAATACGGAAAGTGGACATTTTTCAAAAACTCATTTTCTCATCCTTTTGCTTAAGTTTTTAGAGGATTTTTTTGCCAATTTGCATCCGATTTTGCTTCAAGATACCATTTTACAATCAGGACTTCGTTTCTTATCGATCTTTGTAAAGGATTTTTATTTAATCGATGCGTAAACTTAAAAAAATCGTTTCAAAACTCGCGTATGCGCCTCAAAGTCTTTTTCCCGCCATTTAACTTAGGTTATAAGGAAATCCTTTTGATATCTATATGAGCTTAATATAGTACTTAAAAGTACAAATTCAGAAAGGTATAACTTTTACTGATTGGTGCTGAATTAACAAAGTTTCATCTAATTCGGTTAAGTTTTAAAATTTATGCAAATTCCAAATGGCGTATTAGTCCGAAAGTCCTTTTCTCGTCGTTATGCTTAAGTTTTTAAGGGATATTTTTTCCAATTTGCATCCGATTTTGCTTCAAGATACCATTTTACAATCAGAACTTTGTTTCTTATCGATCTTTGTAAAGGATTTTTATTTAATCGATGCGTAAACTTAAAAAAATCGTTTCAAAACTCGCGTATGCGCCTCAAAGTCTTTTTCCCGCCATTTAACTTAGGTTATAAGGAAATCCTTTTGATATCTATATGAGCTTAATATAGTACTTAAAAGTACGAATTCAGAAAGGTATAACTTTTACTGATTGGTGCTGAATTAACAAAGTTTCATCTAATTCGGTTAAGTTTTAAAATTTATGCAAATTCAAAATCGCGTATTAGTCCGAAAGTCCTTTTCTCGTCGTTATGCTTAAGTTTTTAAGGGATATTTTTTCCAATTTGCATCCGATTTTGCTTCAAGATACCATTTTACAATCAGAACTTCGTATCTTATCGATCTTTGTAAAGGATTTTTATTTAATCGATGCGTAAACTTAAAAAAATCGTTTCAAAACTCGCGTATGCGCCTCAAAGTCTTTTTCCCGCCATTTAACTTAGGTTATAAGGAAATCCTTTTGATATCTATATGAGCTTAATATAGTACTTAAAAGTACGAATTCAGAAAGGTATAACTTTTACTGATTGGTGCTGAATTAACAAAGTTTCATCTAATTCGGTTAAGTTTTAAAATTTATGCAAATTCAAAATCGCGTATTAGTCCGAAAGTCCTTTTCTCGTCGTTATGCTTAAGTTTTTAAGGGATATTTTTTCCAATTTGCATCCGATTTTGCTTCAAGATACCATTTTACAATCAGAACTTCGTTTCTTATCGATCTTTGTAAAGGATTTTTATTTAATCGATGCGTAAACTTAAAAAAATCGTTTCAAAACTCGCGTATGCGCCTCAAAGTCTTTTTCCCGCCATTTAACTTAGGTTATAAGGAAATCCTTTTGATATCTATATGAGCTTAATATAGTACTTAAAAGTACGAATTCAGAAAGGTATAACTTTTACTGATTGGTGCTGAATTAACAAAGTTTCATCTAATTCGGTTAAGTTTTAAAATTTATGCAAATTCCAAATGGCGTATTAGGCCGAAAGTCCTTTTCTCGTCGTTATGCTTAAGTTTTTAAGGGATATTTTTTCCAATTTGCATCCGATTTTGCTTCAAGATACCATTTTACAATCAGAACTTCGTTTCTTATCGATCTTTGTAAAGGATTTTTATTTAATCGATGCGTAAACTTAAAAAAATCGTTTCAAAACTCGCGTATGCGCCTCAAAGTCTTTTTCCCGCCATTTAACTTAGGTTATAAGGAAATCCTTTTGATATCTATATGAGCTTAATATAGTACTTAAAAGTACGAATTCAGAAAGGTATAACTTTTACTGATTGGTGCTGAATTAACAAAGTTTCATCTAATTCGGTTAAGTTTTAAAATTTATGCAAATTCAAAATCGCGTATTAGTCCGAAAGTCCTTTTCTCGTCGTTATGCTTAAGTTTTTAAGGGATATTTTTTCCAATTTGCATCCGATTTTGCTTCAAGATACCATTTTACAATCAGAACTTCGTTTCTTATCGATCTGTGTAAAGGATTTTTATTTAATCGATGCGTAAACTTAAAAAAATCGTTTCAAAACTCGCGTATGCGCCTCAAAGTCTTTTTCCCGCCATTTAACTTAGGTTATAAGGAAATCCTTTTGATATCTATATGAGCTTAATATAGTACTTAAAAGTACGAATTCAGAAAGGTATAACTTTTACTGATTGGTGCTGAATTAACAAAGTTTCATCTAATTCGGTTAAGTTTTAAAATTTATGCAAATTCAAAATGGCGTATTAGTCCGAAAGTCCTTTTCTCGTCGTTATGCTTAAGTTTTTAAGGGATATTTTTTCCAATTTGCATCCGATTTTGCTTCAAGATACCATTTTACAATCAGAACTTTGTTTCTTATCGATCTTTGTAAAGGATTTTTATTTAATCGATGCGTAAACTTAAAAAAATCGTTTCAAAACTCGCGTATGCGCCTCAAAGTCTTTTTCCCGCCATTTAACTTAGGTTATAAGGAAATCCTTTTGATATCTATATGAGCTTAATATAGTACTTAAAAGTACGAATTCAGAAAGGTATAACTTTTACTGATTGGTGCTGAATTAACAAAGTTTCATCTAATTCGGTTAAGTTTTAAAATTTATGCAAATTCAAAATCGCGTATTAGTCCGAAAGTCCTTTTCTCGTCGTTATGCTTAAGTTTTTAAGGGATATTTTTTCCAATTTGCATCCGATTTTGCTTCAAGATACCATTTTACAATCAGAACTTCGTTTCTTATCGATCTGTGTAAAGGATTTTTATTTAATCGATGCGTAAACTTAAAAAAATCGTTTCAAAACTCGCGTATGCGCCTCAAAGTCTTTTTCCCGCCATTTAACTTAGGTTATAAGGAAATCCTTTTGATATCTATATGAGCTTAATATAGTACTTAAAAGTACGAATTCAGAAAGGTATAACTTTTACTGATTGGTGCTGAATTAACAAAGTTTCATCTAATTCGGTTAAGTTTTAAAATTTATGCAAATTCAAAATCGCGTATTAGTCCGAAAGTCCTTTTCTCGTCGTTATGCTTAAGTTTTTAAGGGATATTTTTTCCAATTTGCATCCGATTTTGCTTCAAGATACCATTTTACAATCAGAACTTCGTTTCTTATCGATCTTTGTAAAGGATTTTTATTTAATCGATGCGTAAACTTAAAAAAATCGTTTCAAAACTCGCGTATGCGCCTCAAAGTCTTTTTCCCGCCATTTAACTTAGGTTATAAGGAAATCCTTTTGATATCTATATGAGCTTAATATAGTACTTAAAAGTACGAATTCAGAAAGGTATAACTTTTACTGATTGGTGCTGAATTAACAAAGTTTCATCTAATTCGGTTAAGTTTTAAAATTTATGCAAATTCAAAATCGCGTATTAGTCCGAAAGTCCTTTTCTCGTCGTTATGCTTAAGTTTTTAAGGGATATTTTTTCCAATTTGCATCCGATTTTGCTTCAAGATACCATTTTACAATCAGAACTTCGTTTCTTATCGATCTTTGTAAAGGATTTTTATTTAATCGATGCGTAAACTTAATAAAGTCGTTTCAAAGATCGCCTATAAGCCCATATGTTCTTTTCTCGCCCCCTAACTTCGCTTTTTATGGTATACGCTTAATACGTATACTATCACTAGATAGTACTCGAAAATACGAATTCGGGAAGGTATAACTTTAACTGATTGCAGCTGAACAAATCAAGTTATGGTCCTATTAATAAATAAATTATATTTGTTTTGATTTGTCAAATACAGAATGGTCATATTTGTCAAAAAATGACTTTGTTAACCATTCAATAGCGTATATTTTATTCATTTTCTAACCGATTTTAAAATGAAATACCGTTTATGAATCAGGGCTTCAGTCTGCTTCGATCTGCATCACAGAATCCGAGAAACTAAGCAAAAAAAATTTATCCGATTTTTCAAAATTTTGAAAGGGGTACCATCATCATTTTTTTCAAAAATCGACAAAATTTTTTTTGTTCGATATTTTAGATCTTTGGATGCAGTTAAAGGAAGAATGAAGTACTGATTCCAAAATGGTATTTCTTTTCAAAATCGGTTGCGAATTAGCTTAGATATTTCAATAAAACTGTTCCAAAAATGGAAATTTTTGATTTTCAAAATACGGAAAGTGGACATTTTTCAAAAACTCATTTTCTCATCCTTTTGATTAAGTTTTTAGAGGATTTTTTTGCCAATTTGCATCCGATTTTGCTTCAAGATACCATTTTACAATCAGGACTTCGTTTCTTATCGATCTTTGTAAAGGATTTTTATTTAATCGATGCGTAAACTTAAAAAAATCGTTTCAAAACTCGCGTATGCGCCTCAAAGTCTTTTTCCCGCCATTTAACTTAGGTTATAAGGAAATCCTTTTGATATCTATATGAGCTTAATATAGTACTTAAAAGTACAAATTCAGAAAGGTATAACTTTTACTGATTGGTGCTGAATTAACAAAGTTTCATCTAATTCGGTTAAGTTTTAAAATTTATGCAAATTCCAAATGGCGTATTAGTCCGAAAGTCCTTTTCTCGTCGTTATGCTTAAGTTTTTAAGGGATATTTTTTCCAATTTGCATCCGATTTTGCTTCAAGATACCATTTTACAATCAGAACTTCGTTTCTTATCGATCTTTGTAAAGGATTTTTATTTAATCGATGCGTAAACTTAAAAAAATCGTTTCAAAACTCGCGTATGCGCCTCAAAGTCTTTTTCCCGCCATTTAACTTAGGTTATAAGGAAATCCTTTTGATATCTATATGAGCTTAATATAGTACTTAAAAGTACGAATTCAGAAAGGTATAACTTTTACTGATTGGTGCTGAATTAACAAAGTTTCATCTAATTCGGTTAAGTTTTAAAATTTATGCAAATTCCAAATGGCGTATTAGTCCGAAAGTCCTTTTCTCGTCGTTATGCTTAAGTTTTTAAGGGATATTTTTTCCAATTTGCATCCGATTTTGCTTCAAGATACCATTTTACAATCAGAACTTCGTTTCTTATCGATCTTTGTAAAGGATTTTTATTTAATCGATGCGTAAACTTAAAAAAATCGTTTCAAAACTCGCGTATGCGCCTCAAAGTCTTTTTCCCGCCATTTAACTTAGGTTATAAGGAAATCCTTTTGATATCTATATGAGCTTAATATAGTACTTAAAAGTACGAATTCAGAAAGGTATAACTTTTACTGATTGGTGCTGAATTAACAAAGTTTCATCTAATTCGGTTAAGTTTTAAAATTTATGCAAATTCAAAATCGCGTATTAGTCCGAAAGTCCTTTTCTCGTCGTTATGCTTAAGTTTTTAAGGGATATTTTTTCCAATTTGCATCCGATTTTGCTTCAAGATACCATTTTACAATCAGAACTTCGTTTCTTATCGATCTTTGTAAAGGATTTTTATTTAATCGATGCGTAAACTTAAAAAAATCGTTTCAAAACTCGCGTATGCGCCTCAAAGTCTTTTTCCCGCCATTTAACTTAGGTTATAAGGAAATCCTTTTGATATCTATATGAGCTTAATATAGTACTTAAAAGTACGAATTCAGAAAGGTATAACTTTTACTGATTGGTGCTGAATTAACAAAGTTTCATCTAATTCGGTTAAGTTTTAAAATTTATGCAAATTCCAAATGGCGTATTAGTCCGAAAGTCCTTTTCCCGTCGTTATGCTTAAGTTTTTAAGGGATATTTTTTCCAATTTGCATCCGATTTTGCTTCAAGATACCATTTTACAATCAGAACTTCGTTTCTTATCGATCTTTGTAAAGGATTTTTATTTAATCGATGCGTAAACTTAAAAAAATCGTTTCAAAACTCGCGTATGCGCCTCAAAGTCTTTTTCCCGCCATTTAACTTAGGTTATAAGGAAATCCTTTTGATATCTATATGAGCTTAATATAGTACTTAAAAGTACGAATTCAGAAAGGTATAACTTTTACTGATTGGTGCTGAATTAACAAAGTTTCATCTAATTCGGTTAAGTTTTAAAATTTATGCAAATTCAAAATCGCGTATTAGTCCGAAAGTCCTTTTCTCGTCGTTATGCTTAAGTTTTTAAGGGATATTTTTTCCAATTTGCATCCGATTTTGCTTCAAGATACCATTTTACAATCAGAACTTCGTTTCTTATCGATCTTTGTAAAGGATTTTTATTTAATCGATGCGTAAACTTAATAAAGTCGTTTCAAAGATCGCCTATAAGCCCATATGTTCTTTTCTCGCCCCCTAACTTCGCTTTTTATGGTATACGCTTAATACGTATACTATCACTAGATAGTACTCGAAAATACGAATTCGGGAAGGTATAACTTTAACTGATTGCAGCTGAACAAATCAAGTTATGGTCCTATTAATAGATAAATTATATTTGTTTTGATTTGTCAAATACAGAATGGTCATATTTGTCAAAAAATGACTTTGTTAACCATTCAATAGCGTATATTTTATTCATTTTCTAACCGATTTTAAAATGAAATACCGTTTATGAATCAGGGCTTCAGTCTGCTTCGATCTGCATCACAGAATCCGAGAAACTAAGCAAAAAAAATTTATCCGATTTTTCAAAATTTTGAAAGGGGTACCATCATCATTTTTTTCAAAAATCGACAAAATTTTTTTTGTTCGATATTTTAGATCTTTGGATGCAGTTAAAGGAAGAATGAAGTACTGATTCCAAAATGGTATTTCTTTTCAAAATCGGTTGCAAATTAGCTTAGATATTTCAATAAAACTGTTCCAAAAATGGAAATTTTTGATTTTCAAAATACGGAAAGTGGACATTTTTCAAAAACTCATTTTCTCATCCTTTTGATTAAGTTTTTAGAGGATTTTTTTGCCAATTTGCATCCGATTTTGCTTCAAGATACCATTTTACAATCAGGACTTCGTTTCTTATCGATCTTTGTAAAGGATTTTTATTTAATCGATGCGTAAACTTAAAAAAATCGTTTCAAAACTCGCGTATGCGCCTCAAAGTCTTTTTCCCGCCATTTAACTTAGGTTATAAGGAAATCCTTTTGATATCTATATGAGCTTAATATAGTACTTAAAAGTACAAATTCAGAAAGGTATAACTTTTACTGATTGGTGCTGAATTAACAAAGTTTCATCTAATTCGGTTAAGTTTTAAAATTTATGCAAATTCCAAATGGCGTATTAGTCCGAAAGTCCTTTTCTCGTCGTTATGCTTAAGATTTTAAGGGATATTTTTTCCAATTTGCATCCGATTTTGCTTCAAGATACCATTTTACAATCAGAACTTTGTTTCTTATCGATCTTTGTAAAGGATTTTTATTTAATCGATGCGTAAACTTAAAAAAATCGTTTCAAAACTCGCGTATGCGCCTCAAAGTCTTTTTCCCGCCATTTAACTTAGGTTATAAGGAAATCCTTTTGATATCTATATGAGCTTAATATAGTACTTAAAAGTACGAATTCAGAAAGGTATAACTTTTACTGATTGGTGCTGAATTAACAAAGTTTCATCTAATTCGGTTAAGTTTTAAAATTTATGCAAATTCAAAATCGCGTATTAGTCCGAAAGTCCTTTTCTCGTCGTTATGCTTAAGTTTTTAAGGGATATTTTTTCCAATTTGCATCCGATTTTGCTTCAAGATACCATTTTACAATCAGAACTTCGTTTCTTATCGATCTTTGTAAAGGATTTTTATTTAATCGATGCGTAAACTTAAAAAAATCGTTTCAAAACTCGCGTATGCGCCTCAAAGTCTTTTTCCCGCCATTTAACTTAGGTTATAAGGAAATCCTTTTGATATCTATATGAGCTTAATATAGTACTTAAAAGTACGAATTCAGAAAGGTATAACTTTTACTGATTGGTGCTGAATTAACAAAGTTTCATCTAATTCGGTTAAGTTTTAAAATTTATGCAAATTCCAAATGGCGTATTAGTCCGAAAGTCCTTTTCTCGTCGTTATGCTTAAGTTTTTAAGGGATATTTTTTCCAATTTGCATCCGATTTTGCTTCAAGATACCATTTTACAATCAGAACTTTGTTTCTTATCGATCTTTGTAAAGGATTTTTATTTAATCGATGCGTAAACTTAAAAAAATCGTTTCAAAACTCGCGTATGCGCCTCAAAGTCTTTTTCCCGCCATTTAACTTAGGTTATAAGGAAATCCTTTTGATATCTATATGAGCTTAATATAGTACTTAAAAGTACGAATTCAGAAAGGTATAACTTTTACTGATTGGTGCTGAATTAACAAAGTTTCATCTAATTCGGTTAAGTTTTAAAATTTATGCAAATTCCAAATGGCGTATTAGTCCGAAAGTCCTTTTCTCGTCGTTATGCTTAAGTTTTTAAGGGATATTTTTTCCAATTTGCATCCGATTTTGCTTCAAGATACCATTTTACAATCAGAACTTCGTTTCTTATCGATCTTTGTAAAGGATTTTTATTTAATCGATGCGTAAACTTAAAAAAATCGTTTCAAAACTCGCGTATGCGCCTCAAAGTCTTTTTCCCGCCATTTAACTTAGGTTATAAGGAAATCCTTTTGATATCTATATGAGCTTAATATAGTACTTAAAAGTACGAATTCAGAAAGGTATAACTTTTACTGATTGGTGCTGAATTAACAAAGTTTCATCTAATTCGGTTAAGTTTTAAAATGTATGCAAATTCAAAATCGCGTATTAGTCCGAAAGTCCTTTTCTCGTCGTTATGCTTAAGTTTTTAAGGGATATTTTTTCCAATTTGCATCCGATTTTGCTTCAAGATACCATTTTACAATCAGAACTTCGTTTCTTATCGATCTTTGTAAAGGATTTTTATTTAATCGATGCGTAAACTTAATAAAGTCGTTTCAAAGATCGCCTATAAGCCCATATGTTCTTTTCTCGCCCCCTAACTTCGCTTTTTATGGTATACGCTTAATACGTATACTATCACTAGATAGTACTCGAAAATACGAATTCGGGAAGGTATAACTTTAACTGATTGCAGCTGAACAAATCAAGTTATGGTCCTATTAATAAATAAATTATATTTGTTTTGATTTGTCAAATACAGAATGGTCATATTTGTCAAAAAATGACTTTGTTAACCATTCAATCGCGTATATTTTATTCATTTTCTAACCGATTTTAAAATGAAATACCGTTTATGAATCAGGGCTTCAGTCTGCTTCGATCTGCATTAAAGAATCCGAGAAACTAAGCAAAAAAAATTTATCCGATTTTTCAAAATTTTGAAAGGGGTACCATCATCATTTTTTTCAAAAATCGACAAAATTTTTTTTGTTCGATATTTTAGATCTTTGGATGCAGTTAAAGGAAGAATGAAGTACTGATTCCAAAATGGTATTTCTTTTCAAAATCGGTTGCGAATTAGCTTAGATATTTCAATAAAACTGTTCCAAAAATGGAAATTTTTGATTTTCAAAATACGGAAAGTGGACATTTTTCAAAAACTCATTTTCTCATCCTTTTGCTTAAGTTTTTAGAGGATTTTTTTGCCAATTTGCATCCGATTTTGCTTCAAGATACCATTTTACAATCAGGACTTCGTTTCTTATCGATCTTTGTAAAGGATTTTTATTTAACCGATGCGTAAACTTAAAAAAAGTCTTTTTCCCGCCATTTAACTTAGGTTATAAGGAAATCCTTTTGATATCTATATGAGCTTAATATAGTACTTAAAAGTACGAATTCAGAAAGGTATAACTTTTACTGATTGGAGCTGTTGTTTTGTTAGTTTTTATACTTAAAACTAATCAAATAAGAACAAATTTAAGAAACTGAACGTAACTAGTCCAGAAGAGTGCCCCAAAGATCATTCAATGGATTAGGAAAGACCCCAGAACGGACCCTGAGGGATCAATACGTCCGAACCTGCTTGGCGGGAAACACATGGCCAAGGCGAAACCAAAAGATCGTTGGGATGGAGGAGATCCCGGGAAAACAGTGGAGCTTTTAGGTCAGTACTAAAAATTGGTAAGATAGGCCATTCTAAAAAACCTGTATTTTTTTTGTTCGGCTTCGTGGAGCAGTACTTCAACTTGGATTACTCTCATCTTGAAACCCTGAGACCTGCGTTATTACTGAGGACCCTGAGAGGAAGTGATCATCGCCAGTAACGTCCCATTATCGGGTAAGTGAATATCTCTAAGAGTAAAATCAAATACTGCATTGAAACTTCATTACCTTTGCATTTTTCCAAAACATATTTTCCTCAACATTTTTATGAATATCTTGCCCATTTAGTAACCGAGTTTAAGCTAGGTACCATTTTGGAACCAGCGCTTCATTTGCCGTGAATCTGCATCAAAAGATCTGGAAAGTAGAACGAACAAAATTTCGATCGATTTTTTTGCGATTTTGGACCCCTATCATGATTTTTTGCAAAAATCGGGTAGGTTTGATTTTGTCGATTTTCTGTTAGTTTTTTATGAATATTTTGGCCATTTCCCAACAGATTTCGGAACTGTATACCATTTTGGAACCAGCGCTTCATTTGCCGTGAATCTGCAGCAAAAGATCTTCAAAACCGAAGGAAAAAAATGTAACTTATTTTTTGATAATTTTGAAAGGGAAATTTTTGAAATTCGACTCTGTAGTTTTGTCGATAATTTTTTTATGGTATTTTGGTCTTTTCGCAACAGATTTTGGAATGGAATGTCATTTTGGAGTCAGAACTTCATTCTGCGTCGAATCCCTTTTTAAATCGCTTGAGAATTGGGAAGGGAAACTGTTAAAAAACATCGAATTTTTTACTAAAAACGGCTTTCCAATGTTTTGTTTTATTTATGCAGCTTCTGCAGGACCAGATCCGTACCTGGAGCATCTGATCAGCACCAGAAGCACCTCTGGCAGCACCTAGCAGCACTGGAACCGCAGGGCAGCACCTGGATCAGTTGTATCAGCACCTAAAGCATCGGAGCGGCACCAGAAACACCTTCTGCAGCACCTGGAGCAACCGTAGGAGATCCTGGAGCAACTGTATCAGAACCTGGAGCTTATGGAGCGTCAGACCAGCACTTGGAGCACCGTATTTTGTATTTAATTTCCCATATTTTAAGCAATTTCCTATGTAAATACATGTATACTTATATTTAAGCACGTTTTATTGAAAATAAAACTCACAGTTTACACCAATTTTCCGAGTTTTCTTTCATTTTCCAGGTTTTCCCCGAATTTTCCCGACTTTCCCACCTTTGCGAGTTTTCCGAATTTTCCTGAATTTTCCCGAATTTTCCTGAATTTTCCCGAATTTTTCAGAATTTTCCTGAATTTTCCATATTTTTCCTGAATTTTTCAGAATTTTCCTGAATTTTTTAAAATTTTAAAAACCCTAAAATCGCCCTCCGCCACTTCTGAAGTACCAGGCGAACAGAAATCAGCAGAAGGTGGATGCCGAATTTTTAAAATTTGGCGGGAAAAAATTTGAATTTGAAAAAAAATACCAAAAAAAAATTTAACGGAAAAATACCAAAAAATGTAACGAAAAAATACCAGATTTAATTTTTTTTTGGTATTTTTCCGTTACGTTTTTGGCATTTTTTCCGTTAAAATTTTTTTGGTATTTTTTTTAAATTTCCCGCCAAATTTTAAAAATTCGGCATCCACCTTCTGCTGATTTCTGTTCGCCTGGTACTTCAGAAGTGGCGGAGGGCGATTTTGGGGTTTTATTTAATTTTTGGAAATTCAGGAAAAATAAGGAATGTTCTGGAAAAATTCAGGAAAATTCAGGAAAATTCAGGAAAATTCAGGAAAATTCGGGAAAAATCGGCAAAAATTTGTAAAACACAAAAAAAAATGAGGAAAATTCGTCTAACTTCATGAAAATTCAGGAAAATTCAAAAAAATTTCCCGATTCCTGATGGCCAGAATTTTCTTGAATTTTCATGAATTTCCACGAATTTTCCTAATTTTTTCTGAATTTTCCCGCATTTTCCTAAATTTGTATAAATTTAAAAAATCCAAAAATCGCCCTCCGCCACTTCTGAAGTACCAGGCGAACAGAAATCAGCAGAATGTGGATGCAAAAATTAAAATGTTGCATACTTTTGTGCGTTTTAATAAAAGACCACTACACATTTTAATACTTATATTTGCAAAAATTTGAATGTTGCATACTTTTTTGAGCTTTTTAAATAAAGGACTAAAAGACCACTACACAATTTAATACTTAATTTTGCAAAAATTTAAATGTTGCATACTTTTTGGGTGCGAAGTTCTTAAATTTAAAAAGCTCAGAAATTCACATCCAAAAAGTATGCAACATTTAAATTTTTGCAAAAGACCACTACACAATTTAATACTTCATTTTGCAAAATTTAAATGTTGCATACTTTTTGGATGCGAAGTTCTTAAATTTAAAAAGCTCAGAAATTCGCATCCAAAAAGTATGCAACATTTAAATTTTTGCAGAAGACCACTACATAATTTAATACTTATTTTTGCAAAAATTTAAATGTTGCATACTTTTTGGATGCGAAGTTCTTAAATTTAAAAAGCTCATAAATTCGCATCCAAAAAGTATGCAACATTTAAATTTTTGGAAAACTAAGTATTAAAATATGTAGTGGTCTTTTAGTCCTTTATTTAAAAAGCTCAAAAAAGTATGCAACATATTAATTTTTGCAAATGTAAGTATTAAAATGTGTAGTGGTCTTTTATTAAAACGCACAAAAGTATGCAACATTTTATTTTTTGCATCCACCTTCTGCTGATTTCTGTTCGCCTGGTACTTCAGAAGTGGCAGAGGGCGATTTTTAAATTTTTTAAATTTATACAAATTTAGGAAAATGCGGGAAAATTCAGAAAAAATTAGGAAAATTCGTGGAAATTCATGAAAATTCAGGAAAATTCTGGCCATCAGGAATCGGGAAAATTTTTTGAATTTTCCTGAATTTTCATGAAGTTAGACGAATTTTCCTCATTTTTTTTGGTGTTTTACAAAATTTTTTCCGATTTTTCCCGATATTTCCTGAATTTTCCTGAATTTTTCCAGAACATCCTTATTTTTCTGAATTTCAAAAAATTAAATAAAACCCCAAAATCGCCCTCCGCCACTTCTGAAGTACCAGGCGAACAGAAATCAGCAGAAGGTGGATGCCGAATTTTTAAAATTTGGCGGGAAATTTAAAAAAAATACCAAAAAAATTTTAACGGAAAAAATACCAAAAACGTAACGGAAAAATACCAAAAAAAATTTAAATCTGGTATTTTTTCGTTACATTTTTTGGTATTTTTCCGTTAAATTTTTTTGGTATTTTTTTTCAAATTCAAATTTTTTCCCGCCAAATTTTAAAAATTCGGCATCCACCTTCTGCTGATTTCTGTTCGCCTGGTACTTCAGAAGTGGCGGAGGGCGATTTTAGGGTTTTTAAAATTTTAAAAAATTCAGGAAAATTCTGAAAAATTGTTAAAAATGCAGGAAAATTCTGAAAAATTCAGGAAAAATCTGGAAAATTCAGGAAAATTCTTAAAAATTCGGGAAAATTCAGGAAAATTCGGAAAACTCGGAAAGGTGGGAAAGTCGGGAAAATTCGGGGAAAACCTGGAAAATGAAAGAAAACTCGGAAAATTGGTGTAAACTGTGAGCTTTATTTTCAATAAAACGTGCTTAAATATAAATATACATGTATTTACATAGGAAATTGCTTAAAATATGGGAAATTAAATACAAAATACGGTGCTACAGGTGCTGGTCTGACGCTCCAAAAGCTCCAGGTTCTGATACAGGTGCTCCAGGATCTCCTACGGTTGCTCCAGGTGCTGCAGAAGGTGTTTCTGGTGCCGCTCCGATGCTTTAGGTGCTGATACAACTGATCCAGGTGCTGCCCTGCGGTTCCAGTGCTGCTAGGTGCTGCCAGAGGTGCTTCTGGTGCTGATCAGATGCTCCAGGTACGGATCTGGTCCTGCAGAAGCTGCATAAATAAAACAAAACATTGGAAAGCCGTTTTTAGTAAAAATTCGATGTTTTTTAACAGTTTCCCTTCCCAATTCTCAAGCGATTTAAAAAGGGATTCGACGCAGAATGAAGTTCTGACTCCAAAATGACATTCCATTCCAAAATCTGTTGCGAAAAGACCAAAATACCATAAAAAAATTATCGACAAAACTACAGAGTCGAATTTCAAAAATTTTCCTTTCAAAATTATCAAAAAATAAGTTACATTTTTTTCCTTCGGTTTTGAAGATCTTTTGATGCAGATTCTCGGCAAATGAAGCGCTGGTTCCAAAATGGTATACCGTTCCGCAATCTGTTGGGAAATGGCCAAAATATTCATAAAAAACTAACAGAAAATCGACAAAATCAGACTCACCCGATTTTTGCAAAAAATCATGATACCCCCAAAAAATACCCCTTTCCAAAATCTCAAAAAATCGATCGAAATTTTGTTCGTTCTACTTTCCAGATCTTTTGATGCAGATTCACGGCAAATGAAGCGCTGGTTCCAAAATAGTATACCGTTTCGAAATCTGTCGGGAAATGACCAAAATATTCATAAAAAACTAACCGAAAATCTAACAAAATCAGACTCACCCGATTTTTGCAAAAAATCATGATGGTAACCCTTTCCAAAATCGCAAAAAATCGATCGAAATTTTTGATGTTCTACTCTTAGGATATTTGGATGCTTGTTTGAAGGACTGAAGCTCTGATTCCAAAATGGTACTTAGTTTTAAAATCGGTTACTAATTGGACAAGATATTCATGAAAATGCTGAGGAAAAAAAGAGATTTTGGACCAATGGAAATCCAATGAAATCATAATCAGTATTTGGTTTCACTTTTAGAGATATTCACTTACCCGATAATGGGACGTTACTGGCGAGGATCACTTCCTCTCAGGCGACTCTGTGGTAGCGCCAGTCTCATGGCTTTACGATGAGAGTAGTCCAAGGTGAAATACTGCTTCACGAAGAGAAAGTTCGCTTTCATGGCCGCAGTCCTGTTGATAAAAAAATAAAGGTTTAGTAGAATTGGTTAATTATGCCTATTTTTAATACAGACCTAAAGGGCTTACTGTTTTCCCGAGATCTACTTCGTCCCATCGATCTTTCAGTGCCGCCTTGGCCATGTTTTCCACCGCGCAGGTGCGCAGGCATTGATACATCAGGGGTCGTTGCGGAGCTTTCTTCAGCCTTTAAATGATCTTTGGGGCACTCTTCTAATCTAGTTGCGTTCAGTTATTCATACTTTTTCTTATTTGATTAGTTTTAAGTATAAAAACTAACAAAACAACACATTTGTTTTGCTAATTAGAATCGGTGGGACCAGTCACGGATGTACTAAAAAATACTAGAGATACTTCAGCTGGTATCGAATATCGGTAAGATCGGTTCGGAAGTCTGCTAAACTATAAGTTAACCATTATTGTATGCCTTAAAAAGCATATTTTGGACATTTCGTAATCTTAATGGAAACGGATCCCCATCATGAACATGGTCAGATTCCCAAATCCTCTATTTTTCTCTATTATTTTCTTTGCTATTCTAAGTTACTTTACTGGATAAACTATTGTTTAGTTGTTAAATGCAATAATTAACTTACAAGCTAACAAATAGGTTGTTTAACCATCAATATATGATTAAATAATCCTTTAACGCTCTATCTCCAGGACAGTGGCCATTGAAGTCAACTCATCTTGGCATAGCGAAGTCGATATTCCATTTGGTCTTCAGTGGCTTCTGTATGGGATTTTGGCTTTCCAAAGCCGCATCGTCAGGTAAATCGAATCCTTTGTCAATATTACCTTGCACTAAAAAGGTTTTTTTCCTTTAGGGGATGTGATTCACCTTCGTTGCTTCGCAGACGTGACGGAAGTATCCGAAGCAGCATATATTCGACGCAGGAGAGTCGAATAATGCACCAGGATACAGGACACCAGTACAATGGGTGAACGACATCGGCTTTCGTCTTTGACCATTGCCTAGAAGCTCAATTCTACTAGGATCCTAAGCTGCATATCATCGACAATGTTTCCGAGGCATCAATTATTTTTGAAAACTACACCGCAACCCAGTATCTTTCGTGTTTCCTAGAATCTTTACCAAATATTTATCCCTTTATAGATTAAATGTCTTATGTTCCGTACTAAGAAGACATAGAATATATTTATAGAAGATATATGTTATGTACATTTAAGATATATGATAAGATGTAAGAATGAAAAAATGAACAAAAAAAATTAATTAAAATATATATACAATGCGTTTTCTTTAGGGGGATTATCTACTAATATTTCGAGTGTAAGGGTCCGGAAAATCCAAACTATAATTTCTAACAAACCATTTCCAATTTATATCCGATTCGAATAATCAATCGCATATGCATATGATTCTTTAGGCAATGTTTAAAACGACTTTATAAAGCTTAAACTTCGATTAATAAGAAACCTTCGATAACGATTGGCAGCAAATCAAGTTCCAATTCTTAAATGCTATCTTGTTGCAAAACTGGATACAAAATGGCAAAAATATACTTAAAAATTTAAGCAAAAGAATGAGAAAATGAGTTTTTGAAAAATGTCCACTTTCCGTATTTTGAAAATCAAAAATTTCCATTTTTGGAACAGTTTTATTGAAATATCTAAGCTAATTCGCAACCGATTTTGAAACGAAATACCATTTTGGAATCAGTACTTCATTCTTCCTTTAACTGCATCCAAAGATCTAAAATATCGAACAAAAAAAATTTTGTCGATTTTTGAAAAAAATGATGATGGTACCCCTTTCAAAATTTTGAAAAATCGGATAAATTTTTTTTTGCTTAGTTTCTCGGATTCTTTAATGCAGATCGAAGCAGACTGAAGCCCTGATTCATAAACGGTATTTCATTTTAAAATCGGTTAGAAAATGAATAAAATATACGCTATTGAATGGTTAAAAAAGTCATTTTTTGACAAATATGACCATTCTGTATTTGACAAATCAAAACAAATATAATTTATCTATTAATAGGACCATAACTTGGTTTGTTCAGCTGCAATCAGTTAAAGTTATACCTTCCCGAATTCGTATTTTCGAGTACTATCTAGTGATAGTATTTGTATTAAGCGTATACCATAAAAAGCAAAGTTAGGGGGCGAGAAAAGAACATATGGGCTTATAGGCGATCTTTGAAACGACTTTATTAAGTTTACGCATCGATTAAATAAAAATCCTTTACACAGATCGATAACAAACGAAGTCCTGATTCTAAAATAGTATCTTGAAGCAAAATCGGATGCAAGTTGGAAAAAATATCCCTTAAAAACTTAAGCATAACGACGAGAAAAGGACTTTCGGACTAATACGCGATTTTGAATTTGCATAAATTTTAAAACTTAACCGAATTAGATGAAACTTTGTTAATTCAGCACCAATCAGTAAAAGTTATACCTTTCTGAATTCGTACTTTTAAGTACTATATTAAGCTCATATAGATATCAAAAGGATTTCCTTATAACCTAAGTTAAATGGCGGGAAAAAGACTTTGAGGCGCATACGCGAGATTTGAAACGATTTTTTTAAGTTTACGCATCGATTAAATAAAAATCCTTTACAAAGATCGATAAGAAACGAAGTCCTGATTGTAAAATGGTATCTTGATGCAAAATCGGATGCAAATTGGCAAAAAAATCCTCTAAAAACTTAAGCAAAAGGATGAGAAAATGAGTTTTTGAAAAATGTCCACTTTCCGTATTTTGAAAATCAAAAATTTCCATTTTGGGAACAGTTTTATTGAAATATCTAAGCCAATTCAAAACCGATTTTAAAACAAAATACCATTTTGGAATCAGGACTTCATTCTTTCTTCAACTGCATCCAAAGATATAAAATATTGAACAAACAGAATTTTGTCGATTTTTGAAAAAAATGATGATGGTACCCCTTTCAAAATTTTGAAAAATCGGATAAATTTTTTTTGCTCAGTTTCTCGGATTCTTTGATGCAGATCGAAGCAGACTGAAGCCCTGATTCATAAACGGTATTTCATTTTAAAATCGGTTAGAAAATGAATAAAATATACGCTATTGAATTGTTGAAAAAGTCATTTTTTTACAAAATATGACCATTCCGTATTTGACAAAGCGAATGGACATACATTGGAGCTAATTTTTAATTAGGGTTTATAAAATTCTTTCAATCACTATTAGCAACTGAGAATTTGTATTGCACAGAAAAGTTTGAAGGTTTTATTAGTAATCGATAAAAATTAAATGTCATTTTGATTCTTCAGTCTTTTTTCACAGTCAAGAAACCATTTCCAACTGGTTTAACTATTCGTGCATGATGAAGCGTAGAAAACGCCTGTAGTCGATGCCTGGATGCCCATCCTCCATGCCCCGAGTTAGAATCTGCAGCTCTTTGACGGTGAAGTGTTCCTCGGTGCGATTAAGTACGCGCAGAAGACTGGATTGATCGATGTAGCCAGTGTTGGTGGGATCCGCCTTGCGCAGTGCGTCTATGAACTCATCTCTCTTGGTCATGTCCATGTCGATGGCATTGCGACCAATGGCTTGCAGATATAGCATGGCCTGGTTAACAGTCTCTTTTGACGGGGCGTCCTTGGTAAACATCTTCTTTACCAGATGCTCGTAGTAGACATTCCCTCCAATGTCTGAGACGGTGTGGAGCAGACTGAAGACCTCTGCCTCTTCCAGACGCTCCCCCACCGAGGTCAGCATGTGGCGCAGTTCGGAGTAGGACAGGACACCAGTTCCCTGGCGGTCGCAGCAACGCAAAGCGGCCAGTACCTCATCGGCTGTGAGCTCGTCGCTAACGGTGGCCAGCTGGCAATAGAGCGTAAGAACAAGTTCAAATGACGCTCTCCTGATCACATAGTCGCTCAGTGGTCCCAGTGCTTTGCGGCGAGACAGATGCTCTGCAACGCGGTCAGAGAACCACTTATTGCTTGGAAATAAGCCCATGGTTCGCAGGCATTCGGCCACATCAGAGAGATCGATAGTGGGAGCTCCTCCTACAATTAATACTCGATCTTCATCTTCATCTCCATTTTCCATTTCCTCCTTCTTTCCAGTCTCTTTATCCTCAGCATCTGCTCCTGGTGTTGTCTCCGATCCATCACCTGCCTCGGCTGGCGCTGGTGCTGTCTCAATCTTCTGCTCCCTCGCATTCACCTTGGCAGCGAAAAGCTCAAAGATGTCCCGCAGCTTGGGCACCTGGGGCAACATGATCATCAGCTCGGACTTTTTGTGGAAGAAACCAAAATTGTTGACAGAACAAATATGTTCCGAAGTAACATCCATAGCTGCCAGAAAGAATTTTGTGTTTTAATATTTTTTTTTGTTTTGAAGTAAATTTGTTTTAAAAGGTTTCAGAGAGTTTTTTGTTGTTTCGTTGTTTTTGAAAAGGAAATGAATTTTACATGATATTTTCAGATACGAGAGCCGAATTACAAAGTCACAATTTACAAGGGAAAGAGTTCTGAATGTGAATGATTTTTCAAAGGTTGCTAACAAATCCTTTGAAAGGGGCCTCTTTTTAAACCATTTTTGCTTTCTATATCTACATTATATATATTTTTTTAATTATGCTATAAAAATCAAATCTATAAGCATACAGACTATTCCAGGATTTAGTACAAACATACTCGTTAAAGAAGTTTTAAATCATAGATTTTTTATTTTATTTATCAACATTTCATCAGGTATTTAATATTTTTTTGTACATAAAGGTGTAAAAATGATTTCTATAAAGAAAACTAAATAGTTTTTAAAATATCCTACAAGATTGACGATATTTCCGGTTCATTAATCCGTGAAACCGGCAATTGTCTCCCAGGTACTTTTAGCGTACGTATGATCCCAATCAATGACGCTCCTCTTATTTGGCTTCATAACATCGGATGCATCCGGAGGCCCTGGGTTTGGCGGCTTCTGGGGGCAAGGGGATTTCACGTCGTGATGAGCAACGGTGTCTACCTCATTCTTACCTTCATCAGACGGGCCGTTCGTAGATGGAGTCACCACTGGAGGCATAACAGGAGCCGTCATCACAGGATTTATCACAGGAGTCACAGGAATCATCACAGGAGTCATCACTGGAGCCACCACAGGAGCCACCACAGAAGTTACCACAGGAGTCACTACAGGAGTCACCACAGGAGCCGTCATTACAGTAGTCATCACAGAAGCCGTCATCACAGGAGCCGTCATCACAGGACTCGTCATTACAGGACTCGTCATTACAGGACCCGTCATTACAGGATCCTTCGTTACAGGATCCGTCATCAAAGGAGCCGTCATCACAGAAGTTATCACAGGATCCGTCATCTCTTGATCCGTCGTCGCAGGAGCCGTCATCTCAGGAGGCGCCATGACAGAAGCCGTCATCACAGTTTCTGTCATCAAAGGAGCCGTCATTACTGGAGGCGTCATCACTGTAGACGTCATCACTGAAGATGTCATCACTGGAGCCATCATCACAGGCGATCCTGATGGTCCTAGTGGAGCTGGAGCAGCAGCTACCGTTGGTGTCCCCATACCGATCGGCAAGGCTGTATAAGGCTGTATATCATTTGCGCTCACCGTCTCTACAGTGGCATCCTGTTCTTCTGGCAGGTACTCTATCAAACTGTCCATATCCAGGTGGACATTGCCCTCGCTGTCCTCTACATAGCAGACGACACTCTCTTGCGTGTCCAGGATGTACAGCGCCGAATCGTGGATGTCGATAGCCACCGTGTCGGCGGCATTATAGTGAATCTGGCCATCACCGCCAGTTAGAATGATCAGCGGACCATCTTCAATGCCAATCTCTCGCACATTCATCGGCTGCATTTCCTCGGTGATCGGGTCCTGTGTAGTATATAGGTCATAGGTACCGTCCGGCTGGAGTATGAACATAGTGGACTCCATAAAGCCCAAGCTCTCCCCTGCAGGTGCCGGCTGTGGTTGCTCAGCTTCATCATTTCCTCCTGACATATCTGCTTGCTCCGCCTGCGCCGTTTGCTCCGCCTGCTCTGCGTGCGCAGGCGCATCCAAATGTTCCTCTATTATTTCTAAAGGACCTTGGCTTTCGATTTCAATTGGCTCATGCTGCATTTCCTCAGTTACCCCAACATTGACGACTTCGTCAGTTTCCATAGGTTCAGATGGAGCTGCCACGGATTCAGAGTCGACCTCGATCTGGGAACTCACAGGCTTTTCCATAGGGTCAGATGGAGCTGCAACGGATACCGAGCCGACCTGGGTCTGGGGGCGCATATACTTTGCACCAAACAGCGAAGTAAATTTGTCGCAGAGATCTATGGCAAGGCGGAACTCTTCCTCGCTAAGCTTGGAGCCCAGATTTTTGATACTGCCTGACGATATCTGGCTCAGCATGGTTTTAAGCTGAAGAGGATCAAGGATAGGAATATCCATCTTTGAAGAGTCAAGACCCTTGCGCTTAAACTTAGAATCTCTGAAAAAATATATATTTTAGTATATTTAACGAAATATTAAATATATTTACTAAATTCAACTTATTTAGTTGTGTAGTTGTTATTAAGTGTGAGAAAATACAATTATTTTGACGCAGTCTTATGGACAATGACATCAGCAAGATTGTAGATGGAATTAATAGGATTGAGTTTAAACCAACTTACTTGGCCTTCTTAGTCATAGTGGCACTGCTAACTGGGGTAACCAAGGCGTGGAGTCCATTTACCATCTCATTGAAGTGCGGCTTCTGCTCCTTAACATCCTTCAGCTTCTGGGCAATGGGATCGTGGTTATCCGGACGCATTTTGACGGCTAGGTGGGCATCGGTTACAGATGGTTTCTCACAACTCTTATTCGCGTCCTTCATCTTTTTGATTTTTGCTTTTTTAATTAAAATAAACTTAAAACAAACGCAACGAACAATTAACACGAAAGTTAACAAGAGAAAACGTCCTTACACTTTCAGTTCTGTTCACTGAATAAAGTTTTTCACCTTTCGTCAAATACAAGTGACAATTTCGTTTGACAGATAATTTCCAGACTACTACAAACAAAATTACAAGAAGGATGCCTACTTGGTTAGTCGAGTGTTGAGAAATTCAACTTGAAAGTTCTTCACACTTTAATTCAAAATTCAAAATATAATCCCCAAATAACGGTCAACGGTTAACGGTTATTTTTCAAACATATCGTATCAGTTATAAATCAAATAAAACAACATATCGATTCATAATCAATTAAAAGAAGCTCCTTGTAAATATAATAAATACGTTTATTGTGACGCATAATACATGCTCTTTAAAATAATACCAAAATCGGTAAATTCGTATGTTGGACCTTCATAACATTTGATGTGTTTTACTGGTTTCTTTTCCCAAATATTTTGGATACTAAAATAATATTAAATATCTTATCTTAGGCTACATTTTTGGTGGAATCATCGAGTTGTGAGAAGTGCTTTTAAGGTGTTATTTGTAAATGAAGAGATTCAGGGCGGAAACAACAGAGAACGAGGGAGAGATAGCCTCTCCCTCTTAGTTTCATGCATCGAGGAGGAAAATCAGAATCAGGCGAAGATCTTCTTGCAGTGGGTGATGAGGGACGATAGCATAAAGATCTCCTCGGTGAGATTAGTCATATGCTGGGGAGTAGCAATCAACGTGGGTGCGAACACGGTGGCTAGGTTGTGCTCGTTCATCTTGTTGACGGCGTAATGGGAGGCCACGCGCTTCAGATGCTCCAGCATGTATTGCAGACAGCTATAGTGAGCAGGTGGCAGGCGATGCACGGCCTCGGTCATGAGTTCCAGCTGCTCCGCCTGATTGCTGTTCCCTGAGAAAGAGCTTATTAATTACTTGAAAACATTAAAACCGTAAAAAGTTACTTACGACCGGCAGCCATGAAACTGGGATAAGCCTGAAACGTGATCAACGGCACGGGCAGCAGGCGCAGATAGAGCTTTAAGGTTCCGGCTATGACATTAACATTGCCGTAGGCCGTCTCCGACATGTCCGTTTTTTCGCCATCCTTGTCCAGGGCCAGCTTTAAGGCCTCAATTTCATCGGCAAACCCAGACACTCGATAAATGCCCTCCTGTAACATTCCCCTGGCCTCCACCTCTTCCACACAGCGGCGCACTACAAAGGGTATTTGATGATGCTGCTCCAGTTGGACCATCGTGGTCAGATCAGTGCCAAAAACACCGCGAATGCGCTTTAAATCAGGAACACATTTAGGAGGAACCAGTTCGGAGCACTTGGCGTGGGCCACAAAACCGCAGGCCTCACACTTGACTCCCTGGGCGGTGAATCCCCACAAAAAATTCGCGCAAAACTCGCACCAGTTGAGACCCTTAAAGTTGTGAACCTGGAAAAGTTACAGGGAATTGTATTTTTATTCGTATTGAACAAACGAGAATCAGCTACCTTGAACTGGTGCGGTTTCTCGTAGACCAACGGCATTGGATCCGCTGCAGCAGCTGTTGGTTGTGAAGCCACTGACTGTGACTGCTGTGGCTGGGGCGGTTGTTTTTCCTGGGCCTCGGTCTGATCACCCTTGCCAGGCGCCTGTAGTGTTGCTGGCGTTGGATCTTTGTGCTTCTCTGGAGCCATCTCTTTGGACAGTGCTCGTAGCTTCCGGCCATTGAGAGTCATGTAGGGACTTTGATGATAGCAGTTTCGGGTCTGCTGGTTAATCTGCTGGATAATTTGCCCGGCATGGAGCTCCATGTGAAAGTTGATGAGCCCGTCAGCTACCATGTCGTGCACTGACTCGAAGCTCTTGTCCTGGCCGCGAAGGAAGTGACCTATGTCTGGCTTGTGGGACAGTTTGAAGTGCTTGGCTCGCTTGTTGAATCGAAGACTGAGAGTGTAATATCCGTTGGACTGTGGACTTCGCCGGACGAGATAGCTTCCGTCGCGAGCATTTGACAGCATCTCTTCGGCCTCCAAATGGCCCATGACGCCATGGTACTCGGAACCATACAGCCGTACAGCCAAGTTATTGGCCTCCACAACCTCTGCCTTCAACTTTGCCGGCGGCGGCAGCAGGGTTCTCAGGCAGCGTAGCGGAAATGGAGCCGGAGCTTCCAACTGGATCTTGTACACTAAATGCCGGGGAGTAGGTAAATGAGTTTGTAAGGGATCTGATGGGGTGGGACAGTCAGAACTTACACTCCGGCTTCCAAACCTTCTGGACGGGCGAGCTGGGCTCCTGCAAGCCACTGCCCGCTACGCCTTTACCGCCGCCAGTCTCTGGGCCCGCATTCTGGGGCATGGTGTATATGCAAGATGTGTTTAGGCGGCGGCTAATTAAGGAAATTAATTGTGGCGGCGACTAATTAGCTATTAATTGTCGGGAAACATTTTCGCTTTTGTTTTGGAACACGAAGACAATGTGGCCAGATGTCGGTTCGAAATATACCAAAAAGCTTGCGATCGTCCAATGCGTTTGGTAATTCCTGGGCGGGGTTTTTGAAAATATGAATCATTTCCAACGAATGTGCATGATTATTTACCTTGGAGTAGCCTAAGCTACCAAGGAATCAAACATAATACATTATTCATTAAAACTATAAATATCAACTAATAGGGGGAGCAGAAATAAAACACTATTTAAGGTTTCAATTGGTTTAATAGTTTTAAGTACGTTTCTTTTGTAAAAAGACCTACACATTCACTTTTTCTTTTTAATTATTATTTATTAAATACAAATATTAAATTATTTAAAAAAAATAAAACATGTAAAACTTCAAAATGCGCATTTAAATTCAAACATACGCCGCTAACCTCGTATATCAAATTTAGTTTACAAATACTTTTCGTGATACTCTCGCTGTTTGCTCCACTTGTTTTCTTCATTTTTTCATATTTTTTGATATATATATCGATTGATTGGTACAAAAGAACGTCTGAACTACGGGATAAATACGTTATTCTCCTGTTTTTCGTTTTCGTTTTCTCTTTTATGATAATACGCACAATTAACAGACGTGGATTAGTGAATCTATATGTCTACGTCGTGGTTAGTAAGTTGGAAATGGAAGTGGAAGTGGCGGAGAACTCCAAGCGGCTCCAACTTCTGTGTTGATCTGCATTCTTCCCTGCTCTCGGCGTTGTCTTTCGTTAGAATACCCGAGCAGGTGGCTCTCAATTGGAATCATGGAGTTGGAGTTTCTTTCTTTTTTTTTTTTTAGTTTTTTGGAACTTCTGGCGGAATGAACGGCTCTCAGCTAGCTTGGCAGGTGTGTGTATTGTGTGTTTCAAAAGTGCTATGGATAGTTAGTGTATTGTGTCTGGTGTATGGGAAAGGATCTCCTTTCTTGTTAACCGCTCATGACCATGCGCACGAACTCCTCGTAGTTGATGTTGCCCTGCTGGTCCTCCATGTTAGCCAGCAGTTGCTCTACTTCCTCGTCGGTCAGCTTCTCACCGAGTGTGGTCAGCAGGTGACGCAGCTCGGCCGAGGAGATGTAGCCACTGGCATCCTTGTCGAAGTGACGCAGTCCCTCGATAAAGTCGTCGGCAGTATCGCCCGATCGGGCCTTGGAAATAGCTTGATAGATGGGCAGGAAGACCTCGAACGAGATGCGTTCGTCGGGCTTCAGCTGATGGGTGCACTTCTTCACATCCGATTCGGTGGGGTTCTGGCCCAAGGCTCTCAGGCATTCGCCCACCTGGCTGAGCTGGATCTTGCCATCGCCACGGTTGTCGAAGAGGTTGAAGGCCTCCTGGAATTCTGTATGGAAAAAAGTAGTAGTTTTAGTAGGGTTTATAACGAGGACGCTGTTGTATGCAAGTTCCACCTTCCAGTGTGGTAAATGTGGGCTTGACATGAGCCGTATAGTAATACATCTTTATTATTTATGATTTTGAAGCGCTTTGATCACCACCTTGTCAGCTACCGAGTGGCCAAATGACTGAAGCAACTGCCTGAAACTCCGGCTGCCCGGATTTGGAGCCTGACACTGCCCCGTCGTTGCTGTCGCCGTCGGCTCTGTTGCCATCGACGCCTCCTCCTTCTCCGTCTCCTTCTCCTAAACCACAATGATACTCTCTGCTCCCTGCTATCCTCCCCACTTGGCTGCCATGCAATACCCTCACTTCTGTGGAGAACTTGTTTACGCAAAAGCAACTGGCCTGGGCTGGAACTGCGACTGGGGCTGGGGCTGGAGCTGGGATCCCATGAAATAAGCATTAAAGCTTTGTTTACAATTACGCTACGTTGAAAAATCAGTTGTTTAAACCAAAGATTCACATTTAATTTCATGGAAAAAACCACGTATGGGTGGGATGGTACTCAATCGAGGCCCTTTGCTCTAAGCAGGAAAATTGAATTTCGCATTCGGACAGTGACTGTGACAAGTGAAACAACGCCAGCAGCTTTCAATTGGACTTAATTATAAATTCATTAAACCGAATTACAAACAAAAGTGCATTTTGAATAGTTTACTTGGCAGCTCAATCTTGTGACAGTATAGTTCTGTGAGTTAAAAGGAGATTAACCCGAAAATAAGAGAGGTGAGTTTGAAGAAGTCAAATCTTAGACCCGATAAGAAGAGTATGCCGAATTCTTTCAACTTGAATCAAAAACGAGGAGCCGTTTGGCTATATGGTTATTCACATACAACAGTCCAAAAATGGCAATAAAAACAAACGATTCCAGCAAATTTTTTACCATTTTTGGCGATGACAAAAGGCGACGAATGCGAATCGGCGGAGCAAAGCCAAAGTTTGCAGCAAGGTTTGTGGCATGTACATGGTCGAATGCGCTGCGGGCTGAAGGCTGACGTCAGAGATCGAAATCGATCAGACTTATCAGGCAAATAAATACACACACAGGCAATAGGCCTTAGCAATTGTTATTGATTAAGTTATCACGGCGGCGGCAACGCCAGTTGCGTAAAGATTCGATCGCATCGGATTGGATTGGATTGGAATTGAAAACGTGACCCAGAAGGTGACTGGCCAGCCATATATGGAAACTGGCCCACTGTCACTTTTAAAGTTGTCTTTTCGGATCTTATCGGTGGCATGTTGCAGTTGCAATTAGTTGGTTTTTAGTTGAGCTGCCGGCGGGTCGGCAGCTCGGAATACCGGGTGATTATCGTAAAAGTTGCCTCTCATACCTATCTAATCGCCCACATCCAATGCCTTAAAACTGCGGTTTTCCACAGTTTTATACCCTGGGCCAAGGGTAATAAGATTTTGGGTAGAACTTGATAGATGGAATGCAAATCTATTGGAATATTACTTCTTTACGATCTAAAAGCTGTTGAACTACTAGGAATAGTAGAATCTAAATTACAGCTTTGACACACATTTCTTAGAATAATCTATGACTTAAACTACTACTGTATTATCTTTTCTAGAGAATTCAATATTTCGACGTCCGATTTTCTTTGGTTTTTGAGTGTCTCCTCCGGTGAGTCATCCCGATCGTCTTCGTATTCGTATGGCTGCTTTCCAGTTGTATTGCCGCTGCCGCCGCCGCTACTGCCCTCGTATTTGTTTTATCAATGATTCATATTCAACATACCTATAGGTATGTGGTGTCGCCGCTGAAGATGTGTAGCACCAACACAGATGCCTTGACATCGCTTTCACATACTTGTGGCTTGGGGCCACAGATGTGCTGTCCCAAAATCGCATGCAAATGTTGCAGTTCGTTTGCACTTTGAACTTGTGCGCCCCATTTTTCCCAAAGACTACACCCAACCCACACACACCCCCAGACTCGCATACAAACTTACCAGCTAACTGATCCTCGGTGTAAGCTGCCTGAAAAACAACAAAACAAAGGAAAACATGAATCGTCGTCGTCATCGCTGTTGCCGATGCGGGAAATTGGAGGTCCCGTAAACAAAATATTTTCATTAAATACATAAAGTGTCGTATAGCCTGCTTCACCCACTTACCATATCGATTTGTTTTTTTAGCTAGCTGAGGGAGAAGAGAAAAACACAAAACACGGGAAATTCAACGCAAGCAAATTTTTATACGGCAACAATGTGACCAGGGGCCTAAACTGATTGTATCGAAAATGTTGCGCCTACCGCTTGGAGCAAGGGCTGCAGAAGAAATATCGTACCAATACTATTTTTTTTTAAACATAAATGAAATCAAAGTTTTCAGATTATGATATACTTTTGTTGATTTAAAGAGGCTTTTTAAATTGAAAGCTGTCTAGGATCTAGGCAGGACTTTACAGATCCCATAGCTCGAAACAGTGTTGGAAAACACCCTATGCTGGCAGCACACGTGCCGCGGGATTCGTTTGTTTTTGTTTTCAGTTAGGATTTAAGCACAGGTACTAAAGGAATTCCCTATTCCCCAGAACTATGGCCAGCCAGAAACTGGAGTATGACGCCGCAGTGGGCGGAAAAGTAACGTTGCCCACGCATGTCTCTACATATCACTATGCAGCCGGAGCTATTCAGGAAATTAAGAGCCTCATTGAAGAAGCTACGCAGCCGGCACAAAGAACCAGCAAGCTGATCTTCCAGACTCTGCCCAAGCATATGCGCCGTCGGGCGATGTCGCACCACCCCAAGCGACTGCCAAGGAAATACCGTCAGGCTCACAAGTCCCAAATGGGAAAAGGTGGAAATCAGCCCGTGAATACTAAACGGCCCTCCAGGAAGTTCCGGCGCCGGCCGAAGAATCTGCTCAAGGAGTATGTCCGCCGGCAGCGAAAACACATTTGGCTGGAGACGCATATTTGGCACGCGAAGCGTTTTCATATGGTGGATCGCTGGGGTCATCGCTTGCCCCTGGCCAGCTGTGATAAGACCTTCCGCGCCTGCTATCGTGCCAGTGCCCAGCACTGTCTGCTGCAGGACATTTCCTTCTACGGGTGCCTAGAGCTTCGTGGTGATTTGGAGGCTCTGCGTCAGGGTTTCGCACGTCTGACTAGTCCAGAATGTGGCTTGGGCATCACTGCCAAGACTTTTATTACTGGGCGGCGGGAGGGCAGTGTAGAGCTCTTCGAAGATGGTCGTTATCCTCACGGTGCTTTGCAGAGAGCCACATTTATATGGCGTCCTGAACACGACGGACAGACGGAACGCACGCTCTGGCTGTGGTTACATCCTAGTGCCGCTCAGAATACCCTTGAACAGCTCCTTAAGGTTTTCCAATTAAAGTCCAGCAAACAACAAAAGCTGCCCCTGCCAGTAGATGAACCCCTAGAAGGGGAGAAACCCAAAAATGTGGACAAGAAAAAGCAAAAAATAAAACCAAATACAGAAAAGAATAACTTAAGTCAGGAAGATCTTAAGCAGAAAATAAAGTCCGAGAAACCACTGCGTTTCTGGACGCAGACCAAGGCCTTTGAACGATATCCGACTTACGCCAACTCGGATAACTCCCTGCGTTTGGTGGTCCGTCAAAAAGAGTTCAACCGCTTCCGCTTGACAGGACCTAGGGCTCAGAGTGTGTTGTCTTCGAGCTTGCGTCCGCACCAGTCTAGCCCTCCAGAGCTCCAGGATCAATCGGAATACGTACAGGCAGCCTTGCATTTGAATTCGCCAAGCGAACTACTTTCTAATTTAGTTATGGGTTTCCTAGTAGCCGATCCTCGCCTGCAGCGTCCCAAGAAACGCACGAAAGCCGAACTCGCTGAAAAACCAGCACGTTCTGCTGAGACTTTGTTGATCAATCAGCCAAAGACCCTGCAGGACAGTTCTTTGTGGGATTTGAAAGAAAGAGAGGGCATAACCAAGGGTATTCTGTCCACAGAGGCGTACGAGAAATTGCGCCAGCAACATGCCATTGTGCCGGGAGCACCGTGTGCTTTCGAGGAGAAGATGCAGGCGGTTCCCCTGCTTCTGATTCAGCGACCGGGATCCCAGGATTCCAATTACAAAAGACTGGGCTATGGCTGTGGTTGGGATGTGATTGCTCCTGCAGGTTATGGAATGGCCTTGTGGCTCACGTTGACTATGTGGGGCGCACGACCTGGTGGATTGCGGGAACTGGATTCCGTGGCAAGGGAGGCGGGCGCCGAAGTGCATCTGCCGGATACGGTGACTGGTGAGTTCGTCACAAAGTTACGATTTACATTATTGTGTCTAACAGAGTCTTCTCTATTAAATCAGGAGTCCAAAAAGCCAATGCCTTGGCAGATGAGCGGCGGGCAAAATACTTCCGACTGCCACCAAACAAGCGCACCAATTACCGCAAGTTGGCAGTGGTTAGTCCGTTTAGTGCTCCCTGGAGGCAGCTTGTTCGGGATTGGCATGACGCTTCCTTTGCCGGATGCTTCTATGTAATGCGGCATCGCCAGCAACTGGAAGCGATTGCTGAAAGCTTGAGGCAACGCAGGCCCCTTCCGGATCCACTGCCACAGGCAGCTCTAATTCAAATCCAACTGCGGCTTCTGGCTCGAGGTCATGTTAAGGACAATGCGCTGATTTGCTTGCCCTCTGCAACGGATTATCGGAAACGCTGGCGGCAGATAAAACGTGATGATCAGGCTCCCATACATGTGGAACCCCCTCAGCCGGATCTAAATGAATCAGCACGCAAGGAACTCCGGCGTACTCACAAGCTGAAGCTGAAACGTCTGAGGGGACGCAGAGTGCGAGAGAAGCGCCGCCTCCAGGAAACCGCCACCAAACGGGTCCACATCCAGCCGGCTAACACGGCTGCTTTGGTGCGCAGTCAGCTCCATGAAATGTGCCGCCTGTGGCTGCCCAACGATCCGGCCGAGACCCGGGACAGCGTGCGTCGCCAGTGCAGTCGAGAAGTCTTTGGGTATGTGTCTTCTGCCGGCTTCAGCTTCACAGAAGCCACCGTCTGCGCCGTTGGCTATGTGGCTCCTGGTGGTTTGCAAAAGCTTCTGCAGGATCTGTCTCAAAACTCCCACCAGAACCAAAAGCGGCAGCCACTAATGTGTCTGCTTCGGGATCCTGATAGCCGGGACTACCGGTGGGCCAGTTTGCAAGTGAATCTGGACGTGGCCAGTCAATCCCTTTGATATGGGTTCGTTTCTGGCCAAAGTATTTGTTTAAACTTAAATAAACTTAAGTTTTCTAAAGGAAAGCTTGGGGAAACCCTGAAACATGATGTATTTCCATTAAATAAAAAATCTCTTTGATATTTGTTGTACATATTTAATACTAATTTTTATTCAATTTAAAATTACTTGTATGTCATCTTTGCTTCAAAAACATGCGAACGATTTGATGTTCAAATTGATTGCATGTTCTTGTTCATTTTTTGTTCGTTATGCAAATTGTTATGGATTTTGTTTGAGTGTAGGTCTTTAAAGGTGAGTGTGGCTTCAGTGTCGTGTGAATATGTATGAGTGTTAACAAAATTGTTCAAATTGTATTCGTTCTTGTTTGGTTTTCGTATCCGAAATGCGACAATGATTAAAAAATTGCATACAATTTTCGTATTTTTTGTTGTTTTGCTAACTTGCTTTTATTATATCCGATCATGTGCCTGGGCACACATTCATAATTTATAGAATTCATGAATATATTCATTTATCGTACTCATTTTCTTGCTCATTGGTTGCTTATCCACTTGAATTCGTTTCGTATTTACTGCTGCTTTACTTGATGCGGTTATGGGAAAATGTATTTGAAATGCATGTAATTTTCGCTCTTTGCATATATATATATATATTTATCAGTTATTGAAATTTTCTATATACTTACGAGTATATAAGTACGTCTATATATATATATATATATATATATATAGATATTGTTTTTTTACTTGTGTATGTGTTTTATCATGGTTTTATCATGGAATTTTAGCTGCTGCTTTGGTGTTTTTTCGTTTTTCGGTTTGTGCGTTAAGTTTCTCGGTCTGAATACGATCTTTTCGCTTATTCACGTTTTCGAATTTGGTTTTGCTAACTCTCCAGTGGCTTTACTTAGATACAGATACATAATTCCATTATGTCAACTCTCACTTATAATTATACAACTTAGTTGAAACATTTAATAAATATTTCCTCTGTCTGCTCACTTTCTTGTTGTACGGCGTAAAATATGATTCGATCTTATGTTTAACTAAATTTTAAGGAAAAAACAATTGCATTTATATAATATATATATATATTTATTTTAATATATATATATATATGTATATGTATAGTTAAATATATGTATGGGTTTTATGTGTGACAATTTCTAAGAGCCTACGCAAGTACAAGTTTCAAACTGAATTTGATTCGCAAACTTTGAATATGATTTCCCTGGATATTATCCTCCAGATCCTTGTTGTGTGAATGTATTGTGTGTGTGTGTGTGTGTGTATGAGTGTGTGTTTGTGTGTGTGTATGTGTGCTGAACGCTGAACTACTTATGGTTGGGTTTCATTATATTGTATTTCGATTTGGCTTTACCTATTTTCTTGCTACCACATTACATTTGATTGGATTACGAGTTTTGAATATATCGATTAGCGATATAATATGCATTTTATATAGACTTGTAGACTTGACATTCTTCGGCGTATAATCAGCGATACACCGCGGATCCGTTGAGGGCAGTGTGTTCTACCAACAAATTCATTTCATCTTATATTTGGTTTGGTTTCTTTGGTCTTTAGCAAACTGATGCTGTCTGACTGCCTGTGCGGGGGGGATATCCTTTTTCTCCACTTAAAAGGGATAAAGGATCAAGGATAGATAGACATAGGGTGATAGGATAAGAGGATAAAGGACAGGGTAAGGTTAACCCCTCGGTGTAGATATACTTGGAGAGATTGGGACGAATCCCAGCCTCAATTCTTGTCTTGCGCATCGTCTCATTGTATAAAACGTTGAAATACTTTGAATTTGGTGGGTTAGTATACATATATTTATAGATATACGTGGCAATATATCTTTCAAAATGTTTTTGTTACGTTTTAACAAATTGTAAATTGTAAACAATTTGATGCATTATTCTGTCAATGGTCTCATCCTAAGCCATCCTTTGCCATAATCCTTTGCTCTTCGATCATCAAAATTCTCAATCCATTTTGCTTTAGCTAAAATTTCATTTATAAATGCGGGGATTTACTTGGAAAGTTTTCAATTTCAATTTCTTCGTTTTTCCATTTTCGGTTTTAAGTTTTTCGATTTGATTCCATGGGTTTTTGTTTTTTGTTTTTGTTTTTGAGAATTGCTTGGTTTATCCGATTCTCTGCTATAACATACATACATATTTCAATTATCATTATTATTATTACCGTTAATTGTGTTTTGCTTTTTAACATCACTACTAATAATCAAAAAATGGACATTTATAAACTTTTATATAATGTATATTAAAAATGTTTTTGTTTCTTATTTATTTTTGTTGTTGTTTTTTTTTTATTTTCGTTTTTTATTTTTTGTTCGGCCATTGAATGCCACAATTTTGTATGCTTTTGTTTGTATATTAATTTTGTATATTTTGTTTTTTGTTTCGTTATGTTGTTTTTGGGGAAATTTGTTTTTACAATTGGCCATGAAGTTGTTTAGCGCCATTGTTTCTAAATTCTTACAAAAGTTTTCGACTCAGTTTAGGTGTGAATTTGCGGCTGAGGAAAAAAACAAGAAGAAAAAAACGAAGTGCGATTAAATAAAATTGAGAAAATAAAACAAGAGCTAAAATTATAAATGAATTATGTAATTCATCACAGTTTTTTTGTTGTTGTTCTTGTTGTTCGGCTGTTACTTTTATTTTGTGAAAAGTTAAATTTTCAAATCTATTCAGAATGCTCGAGCGAAGTTTCTTTCGTTTCCGGTACCCGGTATCCGGTATTGTTCCATTTCCATTCCGTTTCTGTTTCAGTTTCGGTTTCGGTTTCCGTTTCCTGTGGCTGCGTTCTTCTTCATGGCATTGTGCATTTCCCTGTCTGTATCTGTGTGTTTTTGTTTCTGTTATGTAGTTTTCATTTGTTTTATTCTTTTTTGGGGTTTTCCGGGGATTATTCCGCCGGACTTACCAACTCGTTGAGCACACTCTAAATCTCAATCGCTGAGTCGCAAACGCGCAAAAGTAAACAACCATTTTTTTCAGAATAACTTCTTATTCGAAAGTGAATTTTAATTGATTTTGTGGTTCTTTTTGTTTTTAATTTTTAATTTAGCGTTTTTCAATAATGGTAAAACAATTAAAAAATTAATATTAATTTGCGTTTCGTTTGGTTTTGTTTAGTAACAAGGTATTGCAGCGTTAAGAACGAAACTATAAATTAAACAATATTTAAATATATAATATATATATATATATATAACTCAGGCAGCATAAACGCTATGACTTAGTTCTTAAGTTTTTCAAGTGATTAAAAAAAAAATAATGTATTGTATGGGGGATATGGGAAAAAGGGAACAAAAATCAACAAGCGACTTTTGAAAGCGATTCAAATTTGTTATCGCTATCGTTTAATCGTAGATTTTTCGATTTTAACTTGTGGTCCGATCGGTTCGTTCGTTTCGTTTTCGGTTTTAATAATATATTACTTTTCACTTTACTTGATTTACTCTCGCTTTGGTTTCTGGTTTCTGGTTGCTGGTTTCTAGTTTCTGGTTTTTATGTTTTTTGTTAATTTTGTATTGTTGTTGAACTTAGTTAACCTATGCAATGCGTAATTAGAAACTAACTCTTCACTTGATCTCGGTTTTGCGTTTCGGTTTTGGGTTCGCTACATTTTGGGTTTAATTTTTTTGGTGCATTTTCATAACTCCCATAACTGCCACGTCCTGCCATGGCCATGGCCAGGACATACGTATGTGTGCCGGGATAAGTGTACGACGTGTACGATCCACCTTACTCCAGGCGTGCCTTGTAGGTGGTCTTCCAGATCTCGGCGAGTGTCACGGCGCTGTGGAAGCGATGGAAGATGCACAGGGGCAGTGTGATGCGCTGGATGATCGACCAGGGCACGAAGCCGTAGAACTCCAGCTGAACCTATATTTTTGTTGAATGGAATCGAAAGGAAATGGGTTAGTGAATCGGTCATGGAAGAGCTCACAAAGGGGTAACAGCAAAAACAACATGCAAAGCTCACAGCAAACTTTAAAATGAGATGAAAAATGTTGTTTTTTAAGATGTTCTTTTGAAAACATAAAACATCATGCCAAGGAGACAAACATTCGGGAACAAGAGTTATATTTGAAGGAAACTATACAATATATTTTGTCTTGGGATATCGAATATCGTTAATCGAATATGTATAGAATAACGGTAAGGAACGAGAGCGTTAATCGTCTTACTTAAACTCAGTCTCGCTTACGTACATATCTACTTACAGGATTGGCGAATACTTTTTGAGCTTCGAATGTGTAGATGGCGAACATGGCCACGTTGCAGATGAGTAGGAAGGTGACGATCTGTCGGCCGGGCTTGCTCCGGTCGTGTTCCGGCAGGTGGACACGTCGCCGGGACACGTCCGCGATGAAGAGCAGCTGGAGGATCACCTGGAAGACGGCGACTCCGCCGGTGGTCGTCACCAATAAGCTGGGCTCGCTCTCCAGTACCTTCAAGCTGCCGGCAATGATGCTAAACACAGAGTAGGTGAACAATCCAAAGGCCGAGATGCGCAGCAAGATGTCGTTGAGATTGGACTGCTCCTCGCAGCGGAACTTCAGGTTCTTGACTCTGTTTTGGTGGATTGATTAGGAAATTAGTAACGATATAAGGTTTAATAGCCACTGCCTACAGGGAAAAAGTATCTCCAGCATGTTTTTTGCAAGACTTCAATTCGGTAAGGATTATTTTCAATTAAATAAAATTCTAAGGGTATACTTTTTCCCTGTACAGGCAAACAACTCGCTCTCCCATTTCAATATCCAGACCTGATAAAGCCCACTATAATGGCCAATATGGCAAAGGCCATTAGGATGCAGTGACTGGCGTCGGCTAGGTAGATGGCCAACAGCGAGAACTGCTGATGGCGCACCAAGACGAAGAAGAGTATCAGGCAGATGAGGGCCCCGACCAGCAGCAGCAGCCCAAAGAAGAGTCCCTTCGAGGAGCCAACGCAGTCGACGCGTCCGGAACGCGCCTGCTGGGCCATAGCCACCGCCCGTCGGGAGAGCATCACTTCCAGCCGGTGCTCCAGATCCTCGTCGTTCATCCGGCCTGGGTAGCGGCCGATGTGCTTCCACATCACATACAACACCACCGCCCCGATCAAAGAGTACTCGATGATGAACGGATACAGATACGGGGCCGAGTCATAGACAATGGTTCCCATAATATCGATGCGTCCACAGGCGGTGGAGTTGAGTGTACCAATGTTGGAGGACAGGGCCGCCGGATAGATATTGTCGAGGCTCTCGAGATTCTCGAAGCTAACCAGGCCGGTGGACTCCTCGTGGCCAAAGTCCGTGTACGTCTGGAAGCTGTTCTCCATGGGTCCCTGGCCGAAGAGGTTGTTCATGATGCTGGCGCCCGGGCCTTGGGTGCTGCTCTCCGGACTGAGGCTGCTGGCAAGGAAGGCGTCCAGTCCCGTACCCGAACTGGCGGTAGATGCCGGACCCAACCCGTCGACTGGCGCGGCGGCGCTGGAGAAGATTCGCTGTAGGCCGCTGAAGCTGCTGCTGGTCTCCAAATTTCCGGGCAACTGCGACGGCGATGACGATGATGACGGGAATGCGGTGGTGAAGGTCGAAGATGGGATGTAGGTGCTGGTGCTAGATGGAGGCGGAATCGTTGTGGTGGTGGTGGTGGATGTACTGGTGGATGAGCTGGTGGAGGTGCTGCTGCTGCCGCCGGAGATGCTATTGGTGGCCGCGGTGGTGGCGCTGGTGATAAACTTCTTCAGCTTGCGGGCCATAGTAGTGCTGTGCCATTGGTAGCCCGGTGTGGTGTACGGCGCCCGGGTGGTGGTGCTGGTGGTAGTGGTGGTGCTGCTGGTCACAGGATCTCCACCCA
The DNA here is from genome assembly GCA_035047325.1 of Drosophila vallismaia. Taxonomy (NCBI): domain Eukaryota; kingdom Metazoa; phylum Arthropoda; class Insecta; order Diptera; family Drosophilidae; genus Drosophila; species Drosophila vallismaia. The sequence goes on along the minus strand of JAWNPU010000025.1, from coordinate 2,088,251 downwards.
TGCCCAGGCTCTTGGAGATTCCGTCGACTGTGTTGCGCACCAGCTTGGACAGCACGTTGTCCGTCTTGTAGACATCCTTGGGCAGGATGTCCTCACCGTCCAGCACCTCAAACTCGTTGTTGGGCCCGGCGTGGGTCCGGAGCACAGTGCCGGCATGGCGCAGGGCGTGCTGGCGAATCGAATGGGCGATCGATGAGGCTCCCGGCTCGGGGTCGTTCTTCTGGTGGTAGATGGTGATCTCCAGCAGCGATTCCTTAACCAGAGTGCGGATCCATACGCAAATATTGGTGGCCACCACGTGCATCAGCCCGAAGCGGGCAATCACCTTGAACCGGTGGATGTTCAGCTGGATAAAGACAAGAGATCCGGAGAAAAGCAGGAAAGAAGAAAGAGAAATTGCGATCCACGCTTGAGTACGGCTGACAGTTTCGCAGCGTTTTAAGGAATACTTCGAGAACATTACGGATTACGTAGATTAAAGTACGGGAAAAAATCAGTTCCTTTGGGGAAGAACTGCAGGCCAAATCCACTGCAGTTTGATTTTGAATCTTGAAGGATATGTACAAAGGTTTAAAGACTAGACTAAATATCGGACCATAAACGTTCTTTCGTCACCGAAATCGGTCACTGCAGTGGAAGTGGCAACTACACAAAAACCAATTGAGCAAAAAATTGCATGGGCTTACATCTTAAAGATATAGTAACTTGTTTAAGCTAATGGTTATCATATCGTACAAGTATATAATATATATTCTTTATACATAAGTGGGCGGTGGGCGGTGGGCAGTGGGTGGTTGGGTATGCAAAGGTGGGCGAAATGAGTAGAGTAGAGTAGAGTAGAGTAGAGTAGAGTAGAGTAGAGTAAGGTAGAGTAGAGTAGAAAATGATATATATCGTACCTGAAATGGCGGCCTAGTCTGCGATCGCGAATCAAATGGGGCGGAGTTGTGGGATTATGTACACAAAAATGGTTCATTAAATAACTACGTAGCAAAATTTCGAAATTTTTTTTTGTTTTTAAAGAATGAATGAGCGTTGAATGAATGGTTGAATGGTTGATTGAATGAATGATGGTTTTGAGTGATTGGATGGATGAGTGGATGTATTTGGAGAATAGAATGTGCACTCAGAGTCCTTGAGAATCTATATTTACGGTTAAGGATTCCCAGAAGGATTCCAGGCCCATAAAAATAGACAATAAGAGCTCACTTATTAAGCGGGTATGAACTTTTGTACCGAAAAAATAATATATTGTATCAATGGGTTGTCTAATCTTAAGCTCTTTTTGTGCATACGAGTATGTCTGTGAGTGATCGTTTCTCGAATAGATTATATAGCAAGCGAGTGAATGATGTGATATGGCAGCGTGGTATTCGATGAATGCAAGTGCGAATGCAGATGCGATGGATCTTTTTCCAGATACAGATACAGATACAAATGCTGATGAATGAAAACTGAACGAAAGGCTGCCAATTAGTACGCCAATAAGTACGTATTTTCGTTTATTTTTGAATCCATAAATCCGGAACTGATAAAAAAAAAAAAAAGTATTCCCGACCTAACGCTTTTATTTCGTCTTTTAACCGGTTAAACTAACCTCGCTTCGGGATCTTCTGGGGATTTCTGAGGACTTGGTTTCGTGTACTTATGGTATGGTTGGTATAACATTTAATTTTAATTATAGTAGTAGTATAGTAGTAGTAGTAGTAGATAATATCAGTAGGGAGTAGAATTTAGCAGTAGTAGGTGGTCTCACTTGCTTACAGTGTTCTTTATTTTGAATATTTTCATTTCTTGAATGACTTACCCGGGCATTCATGAATATGAAGTACATCTGCATGAAGGTGAAGATCATCTGGAGGAGAGGATTCACTCCAATCAAGATGTGGTGGCACGGAGAATCGAAGGGGATCTCGAAGAACGATCCAAACTCCAATCCAATGTAGATCATGGCACCCAGACCAAAAGCTGCAAGGATTCAAAGTTATTTTCATATACTATTTCGATATATGAAATCCTACCTATGGCTCCTACTCGCAGGAAGAAACTGCCATGGGTGGGGTCGCTGTGGGTTGTCTTCCTCTTTCGCACATTCTTCGGGGTGACGGCTACCTCGGCATCCACGGGTGCTTCCTGTGATTTTTGGATATGGAAGAGATTATGCAATTAACAAAGCCATATAATCTGCTAATTGAAGCGACCTTAGTTCACTTGGCACCTTGCTAATTGGCGGGGTCACGCTTCGCAATTAGCGCCAATGGGCTTTTGTGGATTCAAGTTCGGACTTACCTGATATGCGGCGCCCTTGGCTGCCTTGCCAGAGTCCTTAGAGCCTTTCGCATCCTTCGAATCGGCCGGATCGGCATTCTTGGCTTTCTTCGACTTTTTCTCCTTGGGCTGGGGTTTCGGTTTGCTGCCACCATTGCCGCCATTGCAACAAGAGCTTTCTGTGGTTTTATAGAGGGGTGTGGGTGTAAATGTTTGGAAAGGAAAGCAAGAAAAGGACATCTTAAAAGTAGACTTACCTTGCAGCAGGAAACAGAAGACGTAGAGAAGGAAGAGTATGCTGACGCCGTACAGATAGGTGAAGAATGTCTCGTAGTAGAGCACCGGCAGGCGGTGCGTGGTCACGTCACTGATCACGTAAGCGATGCAGACGACGATCAGGAGGATCGCGTACACCAGGCTGGTCACAATGAAGAGCGATGTCCTGCGGAACGTAAGGTAAGCGACGGGAGGGGGAGCACCCGACGTGCACACATTAGCTTTTCCGTTTCAAGTTCATTTCGCAATTCGATTATTTACAGAAGAGTGAACAAGGGTGCTCGAATAAGTGTGTGCTTGTGGGTGTTGGGGTGTTGTGTTTGTGGTTGTTATTTTTCTCCGTGTAAGTGTAAGTGTCTGGTGGTGTAAGGTGTGTGTAAGGACGTGTGTACGGACTAACTGTGTCAAGATCTGCACCCACAACCCACAACCGGGTGCCATACTCCTCTAAATTGACCCACTGCCCCGCTTCCGAAAGTGATTCTCAGTTAGTGCTAATTCGCCACTTTACCATATTGTTGTTACGTGTTTTTCTACTCTCATTTTTTTTGTGTGTACAAGTAGGGTATGTAGGTGTAGGGTTTGGCATGCAATCTCTTACTCAGAAATCTCAGTACTTGACAACTCGAAGGCATAACCGCCTGGTATTAGCCCCTATTTGATGTTTGATTATCCATCCTCGTACAGTGGCTTTGGATTGGCTAATAAGCTAACAAAATATCGCTCCAAAGGGATATTGTATAAGCTGTACTTGGATCCTATATATATATTTGGATTCTATATATTTCTAGCTTCCTGCCCCACTGTTCCTGCTGCGAAACTCATTTACTGTATTTTGTGACCCAGTTAGTTGCAAAAGCTGCTTTAAATATACAAAGCGGCCACCCACCACCCCCACTTGAGCAACCCCCCATTTGAATGTGTAAGCAGTAAGCAGGGTGTAGTGGGTGGGTGGGGCTCTAGGTATGCGCTAAATCAAATCCCATGTTTGCTCTGCATATACATATATATTGTAGATTGTAGTATGTGAAGAGAATTCCTTTAATTATGCATGACATCAAAGCTGATTTTCCAGCATTTCCAGCAACACAACGCAACGGAATGTTTCGCGGAACGTGAAGGATGCTCCTACTTCCTACTTCCTCTCGAAGTTAAATATATTTTTTGGAATAATATAACTAATTACAGGATACAGGATACAGCCCTAGAATCAGTGTAGTGGGGGTATCATGAAACAGAGGATTACGGGACGAGGCTTGGACGGAGGATAGGTCATGGTTCTCTTGTCACATTACCATAGTTCGATGGGTCCTGTTATCGGATTTGTTTCGTATGTGCCCTGTACCGTTATTTTCGCTGGCATAAAACTGTATTTATTTGGATTTGGCTTGAACGTGTAGCAAACCCTATAAGATTCCAGTTGAATAAAATGTTTCATTTCCAATAGTCTTGCGTTTTTTTGTTTAATTTTATGTTTTGGATTTTTTGGACATACAAATATGTAGCCTGGGATTCATGATGGACTAGGATTGGACAGCGTCCGAAGAGGACGCAGGGGCACAGGGGGCGTGACAAAGGGATAAGTAACATAAAAACAGCAACACAAAAAGCGCAAATCTTCCGGGGACCATGGCGATAGAGAGAGAGACGCAGATGTACCCTTTACGCTTTACGGCCGGGATGTGAAAAATGTGGGAGGTGGATTGCACTTTTGGTTATATGGTGTGGTATGGTATATATCCTATATATATATCCTATGGCATACTTATATACAGAGTGTAAGGGTGCGATGGTGTACGAGTTAGTGGGTGTCTATGTGGGGGAGTAGGTGCCTTAGGTGCCTTTGGTGCCTTGGGGGAAGCTGTTATATGGTACACAGGGACTAGCTAAATACTCGAACTAAATAGAGGCGCGGCCTTGAAGACAACTCCCACACCCATTACATTAACTCAAGTCAAGGATTGTCGTGAAATCGGAGAAATACGATTACGATTATGATTACGACAACAAAACCAATAGTCCTGACAAACACCTGAGTAAACACTGTCATTAATCCTGAACTAAATGCGCTTCATTTTCTTCACAATTCATTCAAGTGTTTTCGATAATAGCCCACCTCTGGAGCGGCTGCGGCATCACGTTCTTTAGCTCCATTTCCTTGTTGGCGGCGTTGTTCTTCTCGGCGGAGTCGGTGCTGCCGGCGGTGTGGGAACGGGACACCGGCAAGGTGGCCATGTTGTCCCCGCCCTCGACGTCGACGGTAGCGACCTTCACTTCACCGCCGCCCATTGTTTCCGTTTCCGTTTCGGTCTCCGTTGTGCTGGCTTTTGCTCCGATCTCGATAACTTATCGATACCGACTACTGCTTTCTGCTGCTGCTGCTGCGACAGAACTTCTCGACAGTTACTTTTGTTCTATTCACTCTGTTCCACTTTCTCTAGTTTGGTATTTTGTTTTTTTTTTTATATTTTGTCAACTCTAAATGAAACAATTTGCGCGAAACAGCGGTTTATATATAATTGTTTTAAAAACAACAGAATTTCATGGTTGTCCCCCCTGCCGGAGAGGCATTTGTATGTCCGTCCCGCTTCCCGATTGACTTTCTTTGGCTCCCTCTAGCTTCCTCTAGCTCCCTTTTGATCCCTCGAGCTCCCTCTAGCTCCCTCTCTGTTACGCATTTTTCGGGTTTTGGGCTTGTGGAACGCATCTCCGAGGATGCATGTTGACAAATGGGCAAATGAGGCGTGGCCAGTGCATCCCGGATGAGGAGCGACCTAGTGACCTCTCTCTCTCGTCGTCTCGTCGTCTCTTCGCCGTCGCTTTCTCCGGCCGTGTAAACAAGCAAATCAACCCTGTATTTTCGGCATTCCGGCGGGGAAATTGTATTGTATGGAAGGAAAAAAAAAACAAGCTCCGTGTGTATGCAGTGGACCCAAGTGGAATTTCATCTTTCGCGGAGAAGGTTCTCCAGCTTTCTCCCAATCCCCCATTAATGTCCCTCCTCCGAGTCGGGCTCTCTCTGGCTTTTGTGTATAATAAGCTCCTTAATGTATATGTTTTGCGAGTCCTGCCTGCCCGGTGCCATCAAAAGTCCTTTTTTTTTGGAGGCCTGGCCAAAATGTTGAAACGGATTTTCGGCAAATTGTTTCATTTTCGTCACAAAAACAAAAAGAAATCACAAAACTTTCACAAAAGTTTTCAAGTTTTCAATCATATTTAGAGTTTCCCGCAGGTTTTCACACATTTTGCAATTGTTTCGCCTTGCACTTGAGTATCACTTGCAAAAAACACTTTTTTCAATGAACAAACAACAAAAAAAAACGGATTGTCTTTTAGTTTAATTCAGAAAAACCCAGGGTTCTTCTGTTTCAAAAAGATAAAAGCCAGGCTGGGAGTCCTTTGAAGAGGACTCTGGCCTTTGGAGCTATGCTAGGCTGTAGGATACCTGGCGAACGTTTCGCTCGACACGTCCAAGACCCTTTACTATCCAACTACAACTGAAACGAAAAGGACCCTGGCAGGATAAATTCAGCATCGCAGCATCGGAGCATCGCCGCAGCCGCAGCTTCAGATTCAGTTTCGCACTTTTTCACATTTTGTTAGCCAGCAGCCGCCCTCAATCTGCGCCGAATCTCTCGCGCTCTCTCTCTTATTTGCTATGCTTGTCTCTATCATCCTGATGCCTCCTCTCTGTCGCTCTGCCGCTCTGCCGGAAAGGATTTTAGGGGAAAAAAGGACCCGCTAATATGGAAGAAAGTAGGACACACTTGGTGCGCGCCTCTTGTTGCTCTTAGTTGAGAGTTCGGTTGGGTTATTTTGGGTTATGTTGGGTTATGTTTCCATGCTCCATGTTTCCCGATCCCTAATTCCGAGTCCCGAATCCCGAGTCCTGAATCCACCCAGTCCACACTCCTGCCCATTTCCATGTCCATGTACACATTCAACTGGCTTTTGTTTGGCTTGATTGAAACCTTAACTGTCATCTCTTTGCCTTTTTTTTATTATTTATGTTTTTCTCCCCAGAGCTTTAAATGCTTATGGTTTTCTTGACTTCCGGACTTGGTCCTGTTGCGGCCTTTAGAGTCCTGAATTAAATTAAATTTTCAGGCTAAGTAATTGTGTTCCAATTTGCTTGAAGAGACCTTTCAGGTTCATGTATAGTTTTTGCAAAATTGGGCTCAGTGTAATTTTGACCCTTTTCTTCCACTTTTTTATGAATTGTTAGACCATTTCTTGGATGATTTGGGAATGGAATACCATTTTGGAATCAGAACTTCATTCTCCGTCGATCTGCTTTCAAGGATTTGGATAATCGAACAAAAAAAATTTCGACCTATTTTTTCCAAATTTTGAAAGGGGTACCATCATGATTTTTTGCAAAAATCAGCTTAGGGTCATTTTGGGGCTTTTCTTCCACTTTTTTATGAATAAAATAAATATTTTCTAACCGATTTTGGAATGGAATACCATTTTGGGATCAGAACATAATTCTTCGTCGATCTGCATTCAAGGATTTGGAAAATCGAACAACAAAAATTTCGACCTATTTTTCCCAAATTTTGAAAGGGGTACCATCATGATTTTTTGCAAAAATCAGCTTAGGGTCATTTTGGGGCTTTTCTTCCACTTTTTTATGAATAAAATAAATATTTTCTAACCGATTTTGGAATGGAATACCATTTTGGAATCAGAACTTAATTCTTCGTCGATCTGCATTCAAGGATTTGGAAAATCGAACAACAAAAATTTCGACCTATTTTTTCCAAATTTTGAAAGGGGTACCATCATGATTTTTTGCAAAAATCAGCTTTGGGTCATTTTGGGGCTTTTCTTCCACCTTTTTATGAATATTTTTCATAATTCCCAACCGATTTAGGAATGGAATTCTATTTTGGAATCATAACTTCATTCTGCGTCGATCTGCATTCAAGGATTTGGAAAATCGAACAACAAAAATTTTCACCTATTTTTCCCGAATTTTGAAAGGGGTACCATCATGATTTTTCTAAAAAATCGACAAAATTTTTGTTGTTCGATTTATTGGATCTTTGAATGCAGGTTAAAGGAGGTTGAAGCCCTGATTCGAAAATGGCATTTCGTCTCAAAATCGGTTGCGAATGACCTTAGATATTCGTTGAAAACTCGAGTTTAAATCGAATTTCTTTCGATATACAAGTTTGGTATTCAATTGGTTCAACATTTCTTCAGCATAGCCCAGCTCCTCGTCCTCTGTTTTCCATTTGGCCAAAAAGGTATCTTTTAATTGAGTTTCGTATCGGCGGGCAGCAGATGCTTTGTTTAGCCAAACTCGCCCTGTAAATGGGTCACTTTACAGTCACTGAAAAAAGGAGCTAAAAAAAAGGAAGCGCTGCAAGGAAGGGGACCAATCAGCTCTGGGATGCAGTTTGCAACGGAGAAAAAAAGGGGCAGGAAAAGGATCAAAAGCGGAGCGACGCAAACAGCCCAGGACGACCCGTCCGTCATCGAAAGCAACAGCCCAAAACTCAATTATCCGGGATGGACCGACCGACTCCTGCTCTTGAAGCTTTTACCGATTTTACGAGTACTACGGCGGATTGTTGTTGTTTTTATTTTTGTTACAGGGCACACCCCGTATAGTAAACCCACCCCCTCAACCAACCCAACAGTGGGTGGGTTTCACGCGGCTGTAGCGCTGAATAATTTCTGACTAAATTAAGGTTACTTTTCGCTGGGTTTAATGCTATTGTGTTTGTCCAGAGGCTTGTTTGTGATTTTTAGGGAACCCATCTATGAATCCTTTGAGGTATTCCGCTTGAAAATTGGATAGAAATTGGCCAAGCTATGACCTTCACAAAGGATCAAAAGGATCTTCAAGGAGATCCCACTTTTTGAGGGGATTCCCTTAGAAAAATTCGAAAAAATCGTATTCCAAACTTTGTTTCTAGTTTTGTTTCGATGCAGATCGATATAGAAAAGACATCAACGTCCCTCTAATTTAAAGGCTTTCTTGGCTTTCAAAGTTTCTTTTCAGATCCATAATATTTTATCCTGGCAGTCGTTGTACCGCAATTATCCTTCCACTCCTTTGTGTTGCTGCGTCTAATCCTTTTCGAGGACCTACGTAGCCCATCGTGCGCTGCGGCAGAAGTTACGATAAAACGCCGGCGTCGACGTCAAGCTGTCTGCTCCGTTCGGCTTCGTCCTCGTTCGTCCTTTGCCGTGTTCGTCCTTCTGCTCGTCCTGTTTTATCGTATCGTAATTCCTTTTTGGCCGGCTCGTGTTCGTGGCGTTTGCTTTGTGCGCATTTCACAACAACCAACATTGCGGCATTCTGTTTTGCTTTCCCGTTCGCCGACAGTCCTGGCAGCAGGACCTCCATATCCCGCCTTCTGCCTGCTGCCTTCTGCATTCTGATCCTTTGCCTTCTCGCCGTCTTAGTACCGCAACTCCAATATGCCGCAGTCTTTTGAAGTGCAGAGCGAAAAGCAGAGAGTGCGAAGCTACACTGAGAAGAAAGCCATACGGTATATTTAATCCCTTTTTCCGTTTGTGGTGACTTTGATATGAGTACCAAGCCATATTTCTTCAGTGGCGAAATATTTGTAAGGATTTGCGTCGCAATTCGCCAACTGCGTCGCAAGTTGCATTGAGTGGAAGAGTGGCGTAGCCCGAGGAGGACGAGAAGCGGCTTATATGGTAGAGAAGGGTGGCAGTGGTTGCCACGTCGCAGTGCCCCTCCCAATTCCAATCCCCGCCAGATGATGAAGGCGTGTGACCCAAATGCCACTCACTCGCTAAGCCCGTGAGCAGAAAATGCGAAATAAAGCCCGTGCCAGTGCGGCATCAAATTTAAATTGATGACAAATTTTGGATCGAAAAACATATAAAAACGAATTTAATTTGTTTTAAAAGTCTCTGCTAATACAAGTTAATCATTGACTAGATGTTTTGATGAGTTTGACTCAATCACAAAAGGATTATAAGGTCCAAAAGGACCCCAGGGACCACCCCCAGAGAAGCTATAATTGATACTACGACGAAATCCTTTCATCTACCCTTTTGGGTAGGAAATGGGAACGGGGTTGATTCGACCTTGCCTAATTATATTTTTAGCCACCCCTCGGTGAGGTCTTTATCGCGGGGTTAACATATTATTAGACAAAACAACAGGACACCGAGGGTGACTATATCCTTGGGCTGGCACCTAGTCCCCAAAAACCTTGTGTCTAATCAGTTGATAATGTGCTGTTTCCGCAAATAGAAAAAAACAGAGCCTACTGGTTCAATAATAGAGGAAAAAGGTGACAAATATGATACCCGATATCAGATGATAAAGAAACTCGTTTTTCTTCGAGTGCAGCTCTGAAACTGAAGCTCTGGCCAAACGCCAAGAGTCGATAGTTTTGCTTCCACTTTTTAACATTTTTCTACAAGTAGGAGTATTGTTAGCGAATTGCTAAAACTCACGAATGTAAGTCATTCGTACAATGACACTTAATGCCCAGAGACAAAGCCGCCCGATGGGTGGGTGGTTGCCTGGGTGGTGCCTCGGTGGTGCCTCGGTGGTGCAAAGGGGTGTGCTGCAGATGCTGAATATGCCAGATCTGGTGGCATGCATCGCTGACAGTTCATGCCGCAGCCAGCCGAGTGTAATGCTTTGTCGGTTTGTCAAGTTGCGTAATTTGTTTGCAACTTCTTCCAGCATTGCTCCACCCAAGCCATCCAAGCCATCCAAGCCATCCACTTTCTAACTGCATTGTGTTAGCGATTTTGGATGACTCGCTGCCTACTTATTTGTTTTATGTGTCCCCGGGTCACGGAGAAGAAAGAAAAATAATAAATGGGAATGGGAACTGGGAAACGGGAACCGGGAATCGGGAGCTGGGAAGACAACCATCGGGAATGTAAGGCAATGTTCTGGCTGTCGTCCAGTTCATTGACATTATAATCCCCGGATCCGCGGATGCCAAAAAAAAACAGAAACAGAAACCATACACACAAAACAAAGAAACTTTGGAGTGGAAAAATATATTTGGGCTCAGCTAGTTTTTTATGTGTGACTCGCTAAGCGGATAGGCTACTTAATTTTGTGCTAAGCCACTGGAAAAAAATACATAAAAAACTCCGAGGAGTTGAGTTTCGGGGATTAACTTATTTACATTATGTCTCGATTATGTCGTTAGTAGTGCTTTGAGTTTTTGGAAGACTAATTTTGGGAGAAGCCATCTCAAGATGCAGGTGGGAAGTCAAGAAGAACTACTTTCGAGTGAGAACTATCCAACTAGTTTGGACTTTCAGGTTAGTATGAAAGTGGTGCTTTAGATATCGGAAGAGAGAGTACAGGATAGAGGTTTCAAATCGTTTATGGTATAAATATTTAGCAGAATCTGACCTTGGCTGCGGACGAGTCAGGACCGGTGGATGTTTGCCGCTGTAACGGTTTCTTACTTATTAAAATTGAACTTTTATCACTTGGCATATTTAAGATATAGGACAATAGAGTATTTTTCTACATCTTTATGCAACATCAAGGTTCTACACATCTACACAGAGTTCTCACAGATCGGTAGTAGGGATTCTTAGCTGCTCGGGAACAAATGAAACGGGTGGGAAATGGTGGGAATGAAACGATAACGGAAGTAGCTTAGTTACGGAAATGGATTGCGAGACACGAAACACGAAACACAAAACATAAAGAAACTTTTGGTGGTGGAAACACATAGACGAATATATTATTTGGCGTATAGTTTAGTTATACGTTTGAGTGGTGCTAGCAATTGGCAATAAAACTGGGTTCTTGGGAACGGATATTGATGGGATTTATCGAATAATGAAGATCGATTGCGGGCTACTTACTTGGCATTTTTCGGTCGTCGCACATCGATGGGAAAGTCGTCATCGAAATCCAAATTGAAGTCCTCGCCAAGATCGTGGGGGACTAGCGGAGTCCTTTGGTGTGCAGGACTCGTGTGGTAGCCGTCACCCTGTAGCTGTGGGTGTATCAATAATTTCCATTTTTATTCTGTTTATGATTATGTTTATGATCGTGCTAACAGACAATAAATTGGAATTTTATATATATAAACAAAATATAGGAGTATTTACATTTACACAAAAATGAATATTAAAGTTACTTTATTTGAAGGCATTTTCATCCATACACCGAAGAGAGTTTAGAAAATAATATAGTATGTCTGTATTTCGATAGAAACAATTCCAATTTATTGCAATAAATCATATTACTTTTGATTCGAATTTCATTTATTTTTGGGGAACGTAAAGTTAAGGGCGAATCGGTTACTCGTGCAAGGATTTGGTTTAAGTTTCGGATTAGTTTCGCATCCGGCTATAATGGAATAATAGAAAATCTTGAAACATAAATGGTTAATCTGCCACAAACACACCGACACACAGGCACACACTGCACGAAAAAAAGAAGGATTTGTTATTGTCCTTAAATCATATGCAATATTTACAAGCTTTTCAGTAAGTTATGATTATTTACATTCAGGAGACAGGAGTCTATGAAATGTGTGAGTTGTATGAAAAGCTTTTAAAAGCCAATTGTTTGGGTTTATAATTTTAAATAATTCGCATATATATGGTAATATATTTTCAGTGTGTTATGTACGAGTTGTGAGGGTTTCGAATGTGGTTAGATGACGATATTGCATATGAGTCGAGCTTGAATCCTTGTAGCGAGTAGATCGAAGGGCCCGTACCTTCACCACAGTGCCGACCTGGTTGGACTCGGATGCCGACTGGCGGTTCTCGAGCAGATTGGCCCGCTCCATGTTCTCCAGCTGAAGTGTCTCCCTCGGTTGATCCAGTAATCGTTCCCGCATCTCATGAATGTAGGGACACCGCTGCATTCCCCGCTCTCGCTCTCGCTCTCGATCTCGATCTCGATCTGATCTGTCAGATAATCCGTTTTAGATTATAGTTATAGCTTATAGTTATCGAGGCTTTCTGGGGCAGACTCTAGCGTTTCCGGGTCGGCTTATAACGAACTAGCTCCTAAAGTCGGAGTTATTGATTTGCCATTTGTATAAAAGTGTATATAAAGGACTAAATATTTATATTTGTATAGCACTAGGTGTCTTGGTAGATCAAAAAGCCTAGGGAGGTAATCAAGCTGTCGGTTGAACGAGAAAAATCAGTCATACGGTTTGCAGCAGCAGTTGATTTTCAAGACTTTTGGTTGCACAATTTGGTCGAACTGAAAGTCGAAATAAAAAATGTATAAAAAAATTAAACTTGATTGAAAAAACAGCCTTTGGAAATACTATATTTGTTTAGATGTTGTTCAGACTATGTCCCGATGATGCGATTATTATTTTTACACCAAAGTCAATATTTTGTTGTGCAAATATGGACCAGACCAGCATAGGGTCGGATTCTTCTCGATTGGTATTGTTTTTATACGCATTCTCCGATATTTATAGCCAGGGGCTTAGTCTGAAGGGGGGAGGATTATGGCCTTTGACCAGACGCCCCTAAAAAGACGACCTCGGATGTTTTTGTGCCGCACGCATGAAAACAAAATAAACATTACTGCAGCATGCAATTCAAATTTTGAATATACTATATATGTTAATTTTTGGACGGGGGCCAAAAGGAAAGTGTGGCACATAATCAGGGGGAACTACCATACGAGTATGTGTAGTTTTTCGGTCCAGAAATCTGGAGTCTAGATGCTGGAAGGCCCCGTCCAATCGTTCAAGATCTTGGCACCAATCCATCAACATCATATTGTGGCATCAATGGATTAATTTTGATGGCCATAAAAAACGCTCCACTGCTCCCAGCCCCGTCTGGAATTTCCTGAGTGGAATCATCCACTTGTTGCTCTTCCACCGATTCAAGGCCGCACATGGAAGATTATTGGAAGATTTGAAGCCAGCCGTGGCATCCGATTTAATGTTTTAGATTAAAATTATTTGTTCTCTTTTGGGCTGTTTTGGAATTTGGCAAGAAATCATCATAAAAACTAGAATGTTCTCGAAAATCCATTGCTCTGATTTAGATTTAGATTTTGAAAAGCTTATAGATTATATAGAAGAGTAATCCAATTGACAAAATGGCAATATTTCAGTGACCATTCAGGTCAAGTTCTTTTCAAAAATGTTGTTTAGAGCCAAAATAAGAGAGCTGCTGCGGCAATTAACAGCATTGGTTCAGTTTTTACGCCAGTTTGGCGAATCAACATGGGTGTCTGTCTGTGTGTGGTTGTTAGCCATCAAATGTTAATGGTATTAGCCAAGCTTTCAATTTGCGCGACTGTGTTGGTTGGCTTGCGGCTTGACGCTTGAGGCTTGATGTTGCCACCCAAACGGGGACATGCGACAATTCTATCTTGCAAATGGCCATGGAAAAGTGGAAAAGCCGAAGCAAAAAAATGGCAAGAAAAAAGAAAGAAAACACTCTGCAACATTGTGGCTAGAAGGCTTTTATGACCGCCGACATTGCACCTTTCTATTCTTATGTTTTTTTCATTTTATTTCTTTCTCAGCTTAGCTGAGGTAATGATGCCGTAAACTCTAGACTCGAGACTCTAGAGACGATGATGGGATGGATGGTGGGAACCTTTCCATGGGAACAGAAAACGAGATGTTGTCATTTGGAAAGGTGCTAGCATTAGCACTAGGACATCTGTTTTGACCAGAATCACCGCTTGAACTTCTCTTTATTTACTTATTTAATATTATTTTTCTTTTAGTGGCTTCTTGATGTTGGTTTGGCATCGGAGCTGGACAGGAGATGATAATTATAGGCAACTACATCAGGAGCGCCACGGGTCCTTCGAGATCAAGGATTCACGGTCCAGGTTCGAGTCTATGAAGACAATCTCCGCGTGATCGCCTTCAAGGCCGGTATCCCTGACGATCTTCAACTACACCTCATGGACAAGCAGGAGCTCACTAGAACAACAAACCCGCAGTCCATCCAAAAGCCTTCATGTTTCCTGAATCTCTATCATATGTCTAGTCTTTTGTAGGATTTAATGATACTATGTTTGATTATAATTAATACACGTAAGCATAAGACTATAAAAATGTGAAATAAAAAAGCATTTTAAGTGATATACTGTGTGTTTTATTGCGACGGAGAGAGTAAAGGGAGGGTCATGCAAGTCCATAATGAACAAGTTTTAAGGATTAAGGAACAATCCTATTTCGGCCAAGTATTATTTTTCGATTTTCTTTCGACACTTTAATGCATTTTACGACCATTTCACAACCGATTCCGGAATGGAATACCATTTTGAAATCAGAACTTCATTCCCTGTCGATCTGCATTCAAAGATCTAGAAAACCGATCAAAAAATTTTCGACCTAATTTTTGACATTTTTGAAAGGGGTACCATCATGATTTTTTCAAAAATCAGAAGACTACTATTTTTCGATTTTTTTGTCAAACTTTTTTTAATATTTTGAATATTTCGCAACCGATTTCGGAATGGAATACCATTTTGGAATCAGAACTTTATTCCCTGTCGATCTGCATCAAAGTATTTGAAAACCCATCAAAAAATTTTCGATCGATTTTTTGAAATTTTTGAAAGGGGTACCATCATTAATTTTATCAAAAAATCGATCCAAATTTTTTTGTTGTAATTTGAATATTTTTTGATGCAGATCGAAGGGGATTGAATTACTGATTTCAGAACGGGATTCCTTTTCAAAATCGGTTAGGAATTAGCTGAGATATGCACTATTATTTGGCCAAAACCAGATCTTGGTCAATTCCAGTTTTTGGCCAATTTCACATCTTTGTTGATGCAGATCGCAAGGGATTGCATTCCCTTGGTTAGCTTTGGCTTTTCCCTTTTTTTTAACAAGGTTTTTCCTTTCCAGATTGGTCTCGCATCAATCGATTTGGAAATACGAGTGCGACCAGCTGTCTGCTGGCTTTTTATGGTAAACAAACTGTGCCACTTGAATTGGGAGAGAGATGATTGCAATGTTTGTTGCATTGCTGCATTGTTGCAGTTGCCGTCGATGTTGCATGGTTTATGACGGGCCCATAATAGTGTCCGATGACAGATTACAAACAAATGACAGACCAGCCACAGCCCCGCCACAGCCAGCACCCACCCACATGCCGCAGATCTAAAATAACGAGATCGGCGCCACTGCACAGCAAGAAAATGTGTCTATCATTAATGGATTTCTTTATAGTCTGTCATCTGACTTCTCTCAGTGTTCAATAAAAAGCTGATCTGTGATTGTTGCAGAGACGGCGCCCACATTGAGAACCGGATATGCAATTGTATACTGAAAAGAAAGAATGCCAAACTGGGAATCCAAATCCGTATCCGTAGCCGAATCGAAACGGGAATGGAAATGGGAATGGAAATGGAAATGCAAATGAAAATAGTTAAGGGGAATATGGATGCGTTTTTAGTATGGAAATGAGCCTGAGAACATTGCCGGCAGATGGACGCAGTCCGGGGCAATGGGGTGACCTTCTAAACAAAACGAAAAAACCATCAAAAAAAAAAGAGTCGTCGTCTGACGGTTGCAATCCGTCAGTTTTTAAGGGTGGTGGGTGGCGGCGATGTGAGGGCGATGGTGCGTTCCTTTATCCACTCCCTCACCCAACCATCCATCCATCCATTCAGTCATCCGGCTGCCAAGTCATCCATCCCCCGAGGTCGTCGGCTCATTAGTTAATATACGTATTCTGGCACACGATATGCAGAATGTGCATTCCGTTTTGTTTTTTGTTTTGGTTTATGTTTTGTTTTTGTTCTGTGCTGCAAAGTCCAGTCGTCAAACCACCACCCAACCATCCAGTGCCACATCTATAGCCGTAGGCAGGAAAGGTAGCCGCACACCGCCCACCGCCCACTAGCAGAACCACCCACCTAACTAACCACCGCTGGTGGTTCGCAATCGCGTGTCGCTTGGCTTTCAACCCTCGCAAATGTGTGTTTTTTCATCTTTCCGCGCCTTTTTCCAAACATTCAATTTTCTTGGGCTCAGATCGATCGATAATAATCGATAGCTAATGATAAGGATCTCTGGAAAGGGAGCCCAGGAAAAGGATGTATGGTACAGTTTCTTTAAACTATCAAGAGATTTTTATTTAGAGACTAATTATTCATTAAATAGAATTCAATGACTGAACTAAAGCAAAAACAAAGCTAAGAAAACAGGTTTTTTTCATTCTTAAAGTTGAAATTGATTGAAATAAATCTAAAGAAAGCATTTTCATGTGGAGACTAGAAGACTAGAAGACTAGAAAACTAGAGGGGTCTCAAGATTGATCGACGGGGAGGATTAAGGTGTTGACCCAATTCTGGTAAATGATCTGCCCTCCAGAGCACTTCTTCCTCATTGCCTGTCCTCCGGCTTTTGTTTCATTGCATTTCTCGTGCGGTTTTAGTATTTTTCCCCCTTGTCGCGTTTCTTGTGCAATTAAGATTTTCCGCTCGGCCCAGCACTTTTATGGGTTTACTTTGGCGAAGGTAGCTTTGGTAAATCCAAAAACAAAATACATCATGGAATACTACAAACAAAAAAAGGTGGAAGCAAAGCCCAGCGGTACCAATATCTTTCTAATGGAAGACCAAGAAATGTGTGTTTGTAACCGGAGAAGGGCAGGCAGTTTGATTGCTTTCGCTGCGTGTACGGGTGTACGGGTATACGGGAGAGAGGGGATCAAAAAGAGCTTAGTACAGTACAGTCAGCCTTCGAAATGAAGTCCCCCCCCCCTGCAAGTGATGTCACACTTGTGGCGGATCTTTCTGGGCTAACCCATGGATTCAATTCACTTGACTTACTTTTATTTTGAGGGGGCCTACGCTTTGCCTTTCGTCACATGCGTCTTCCTTTGGTGATGTCCTTTTTGATGTCCTCTTTGTTTTGTATTTCAGCGAGAAACGTAGGCGAGGGGGCGTGCCGTCTGTTGCGCGCGCTTTTATTCCGTTTTGAGGTCCTTTTTGTTAGTCTGTCACTTCTGTCTTGGCCAAAATATACGTGTTCCGTGTTGACTGACTGGACCGGAAGCTCACACCAACACCAGTACACCAGCACACAGAGACGCACACACACACACAGAGAATCACGGAGCAGACAAAATGGACGACGCACTTGCCAAAAATTTACTTCGCACTTCGATCTCTGCTTGTCTAGGTCTCGTCTTGGTCGTTGTTTTTTATTAATCAGTTTTGGCTTGTTTTTGGCAAAACACTTGGCTCACTGCACAACAACAAAAAACAAAAACAAAAACAATGCAAATCGGGTTTAGAGAATAATCGTAATTAAAGCAATTAATCAAATACTAGACGCTAGCCCAGCAAGAACAACAACAAAGCCCGTGGGAAATCAGCAATTACAAAGCACTTTCGAGTGACTAACTAAAGTTTTTTAGTGACTTTTAGTGACGGTTTCGGCTTTTTGTCATTGTTGCGGGCTTTGTCTGTGTTTTTGATGAATTTTTTATGGGCTGGCACCGGTCTGGCAGGCTCTCGTCTTCCACCACTCGTAACGGTTCGCTTTTGACTGAAAACCGTTTCCCATTCGAAGTGTTTTGCGATGAAAAACAACGCAAAGGCAGGCACCGGGCAGCGACGCCGGCAGCGATGCGGCCAGCGGCGGCAGCAGCAGCAACAGCCGCCGACGCCGGCCGCAATATCGTAAGCTTTCGAAGCCGCTACGATATTCACGATTTCCGGCGTCTGTTGCTTCTTTTCAAAAGAAATATGTTTCAGTGGAAAGTTTAGACGAAATTTTGGTTAAAATTTATGGTTTTTGTTTTATTTTTAAACATAATATAAGTTCCTAAACCCTAAACCTATTCTCTGGCTTTGGTTTGTATTGGAATATTAAAAGATTCCTATGATTATGATAACTACGATGAAAATTTTCAAAAAATTTGATTCAAACTTTTCAATATTATTCCAATATTTGTTTTTGAAAATTTTACAAGGGAATGGACTTGAAAGATACTAAGATTCTAGATTTGATAGCTACCTTTTAGTCTTGAAAAGTGTTCCAAAATATATTAATTATGAGTACTTAGGGGTAAGAAATGAAAGCTTAAAAGACTTCCTTATCAAATATCTCTCTTAATAGATATAAAATAGATATTTAGCAATTGAATGGCTTTCCGGAGGGCTTTCAAAAGGTCTTAAGAGTCTTGTAAATACAAAACTGGGGCAATTACCACTTGTGTTTGCATAGATACTTGCATCTCCGCTGAGAAATCGGAATGGAAGTCTTGTAGTAACAGCAGGGACTAATGGACAGCTACACGGATGTCCCATGGGCAAGATGTCATTGTCCAGCTGTCCAGCGGTCCGGCTTTCCCTGAGTCCAGCTCTCCGGCTTTCCGTTCGATTTGTCCGAGCGGGTAATCAGATTATAGCCGTGAATAGAACGGGGCGCTGGCCTCTTCCTCTCCCCGGAGACAAAGACGCTAATGGGCCGAAAGGTGTGACCCAAGAACTCAAAATGCAATCTGGGGGATGGGATGGTGGGGTAGTTTCGGAGGCAAAGTGCGAAAAAGAGGCGGCAAGTGGTGGGGCGGATGGGCTGCCACTTTTACATTTGACGCATGCGTCGAGTCCTGCCACAGGACATTCACCTCGGATGGCTTTTAGTTTGCCGCCAAACAGGGTGCATTTACGTGTCTAATTGCAGCCAGGCAGCTCGGCGCGCCCACAACATAAAAAATACAACAAAAAAAAGCCTAAAAAACAAATGTAGTTTTTTGTTTATTGGGGGGGGAGGATATCAGGACAGAGCAGGACCTGCCACGACCGGACAGATCTGGGCTGGGCAGGCTAATTGAATTAGGATTTAGGGACGTATACATTTACTAAGTATAGGGGATATGTCCTGCAGAAATCGGAAAGCCATGCCAGGCGAGTGCTAACCTAGTTTTGGGCCAGCTCGGTTGGCCAGGGCGTGGTTCAAATCCCGGGTATCCAGTATATACCCACACAATCTCAACCTCAAAGATACATAGGCTGGCTGGCGGGCTGCCTGCGAAAAGAAAACAGCATCCACAAATTGCAGTGGAAATCAGGGGAACAGCATCCACAAGGAGCCTTCAAGTGGAGAGAGCGAGAGGCAGTGAGTTGGGGAAATTGTCAGGCCATCTCTGTCGGGAAAATGCACGCACTTCAAGGAAAGAGAAGGGGATACATTTGGAGTCACAGTCACAGATACAGATACAGATACAGATACATGGTTGCCTGGCTTTTGGAGATACTCGCTTTGTACAACTATTTGCGAGTACATTACACTTTTCGGCTTCCGTAAAGTATCTGTATCCTGTATCTGCATCTTGTATCTGTATCTGTATCTTGTATCTATATCTGTATTCTATATCTATGTCTGTATCTGTAGCTCAAGTATCTGCGAATGCGAATGTATCGCGAGCTGGAGCTCTGTAGGTGTAGTACCTTCGCCCCCATCCAAGACCCCACCCATAAGCACTACAAAAGCATCCATCCGCCTAGGACATTATTCGCAGGAACACTTGATGACCCAAATAAAAGCTCTACCCACGCCCACCCAAATAATCTTGCAAAGCACACGAATTACGTTTCAATTTAATAATCATATTTATTGCATATTTACTGCTCTTTTATAGTCAATATAGTTTGGTTTTTGCGATTCGTTTTCTCGGGGATGTATGTTGTATGTTGTATGTTTTATTTTTATTTTTATTTGTATTTTTATTTTTATTTCTTGGGGAACACAGAACATTCACGACTAGTTTTATTCGGGGTTGTGGCTTCGTTTTTGTTTAACCTTTATTGTAAATACATATAAATACTTGTAACACTTAATGCAAATTGCTTTTCCTAGGCTTAGTCCAGTTTCATAGCTGTTAAGTATTGTTTCTCTTTTTGTTTATTACCATTTTGTTGGTTTGGAAAAGTTTGAAAAACGTTGTTCGAGGGCAAAATCCTTAAGCAATCCTTAAGCTACAAACTACTACAGAGATGAAAATTTTCAAATCCCAATTGATAGGCGAAATATTGAAACCTCTCTCCCAGGAAAAGATTCAAAGGTGGAAAGATATTTTGAATTACTTAGAATTCTTTTAGAATTAGTATTGAAGCTTTGGATGGAAAGCTAGAAAAGCCAAGAGAATACAAAGTACAAAATATATAGTAAAGTGAGTCCCACAATTTCGATTATTACATTTATTTTGATTTATCTTTCATATTTTTTCCGTTTTTTCGTTAATGAGAACAAATAGTGGTTTCGGGTATAACTCTTAAACATTCTGTTACGTTAATTTTCATTCACTTTGCATTAAAGGTTATGTCCTTGCTCAGTTTCAGTTTCTACGTGGAATAGGAGTTCCTCTAATGACGTTCGACTTCTCATCGTAACTACTTACTTCAATAAATACTAATGCAATAATCAATTATTAAATTTAATTTTAAATTTTCAATTTTCGTTTTTCGTTTTTCAATTTGATTTTGGATTCGATTTTCATTTCTGGTTTCGAGCTGTGTCCAAGAGTCGGTGTATAATAAATACTTGTAAGAAAAATGCATATAAAGTTATAGTTAATTCTAGTTAAAAATTTAGTACGAGTATAAAATTGAAATAACTAATTAAATATATATATATATATTTTTTTTTTAATATATATAATATAATATATATATACGTGTATATTTTGTTCTTAAATTGTTTCATTTTCGTGTGAGTTTGTGTGTGTTTTTGGTTTTGGTTTTGGTTTCGGTTTCGATTTGGCATTTGGCATTTGAATAACTTTTTCTTTGAATATACAATGTATGAGTTAGTTACTCGTTTTTGTTTTGTTTTGTTTGTTTGTTTTTTTTTAGCAACAAGAAAGCAATTACAACACAGGCTACGTAAAGAACTCTTTGGCATTGGAAAATATACAGAGATGATCGCAAGTGTCGGTGTATAATATCCTAGACATATCTTATACCATTATGGTAGACGAAAAAAAAATAGACATCGACATTCATAACTCCTTAAAAATTGTTCTTTACTCGCTAGAGATTTCTTTGTGCGTCTTACAGTAGGTGAGATTTCTCCAATTCTCCAATTTAATTCTTGTGATTTGTCTTCTACATTTTTTCATTATTTTGAGCATTTTTAATACTGTGTGTACGAGGGCTGTAAAGGGTGTAGGGTGTGTGGATCAGGGGGTGTACCATATGACGAACAAGCTTGGAAAAAACACAAGTACATATCACATAATAAACCTATTTGGGCAAAACAAGGTTCCTAACAAGTCAATAATATCAACAAATTCAACTAACGCTGTAATAGAAACCAGGAATTCAACAAGAGGGCGTGGGTTGTGTGCTTGGGGCGTTGGCGTGGGCGTGGCTACGTTATCCTTAGGCTCTAGGCTGTGTGTGGGGGTTGAAGAGTGTGTGTGTGTGTTCGTGATCTGTCTACTTGGTAGTCCAGTGTGTATTGTAACTTTTGCGTTGTTGTCCTTTGATCCTTAAATTTGATCACCTCGGTTCTGGTGGGGTAAATGACTCCTCTTCCTTCTCCTTTAGAAGAACCTTCGCTTATCCTTTACGGTTTCCTTTATATGTGCTTATGCCTTTGAACGCTTTGAACGATTAATTATGCTTGTAAATATCCTTCAAAGAATCAATCAACTCGCTCGCTAAGGGATTATACTCGAAGATATCCGGTATACAGTACAAGTATATTCTGGTATATAGTTCGGTTGCCTCACAACCCTTTGTGCTGATCCTTAGTCAGTCTCTCATTTATATTCATAATATATAAATGTATAAAATGGTTTACAGTTCAATTGCGATCGCGAGCTCGTTCAACAATTTAGCCAACTAGATAGTTTTCTTTTCTTGTTTTTTTTTTTGGTTAAATATAAAGTCTGAACATGAATTCCTCTACAATTACGAGTATGGCCTACCACTAATCCATTATAGAACTTGACAAAGGAATATGGGATTTTCCAAGGACCTGTGTAAGTCTTGGGAGAACCCCAGACTCCCTCTCCATGATTCTTCTAAGTAGTTGCGAGTACGATATGGCGTATACGTAATGTGGGATAATATTGCGTATACGTACTAGTAGCATTGCTTCTGGGGTTCCTCGTTTTTGATTTCTCTCTCAATATTCTTTCTATCCTCCTAATATCCTTCAACTTCTTTGTCCTTTGCCGGATATGTTCTTTTTTTTGTTTTATTTCTTTAAATATTTTAGTGAAAACTTGCATCCGCTTTGGTTGTGGTTTCTTGGTGGTTCCTTCTCCTAGAGGTGGTTAGTGATGCTGGTGGTGTTTGGTGATGGCTTGGTGGTGGTTGAGTGGTTGAGTGGTTAGGTGATGGTGGTTTCTAGTGGTTTCTAGTGATGGCTGCAAGTTTTAGACAAAACTGAGCTCATGCCCGCTCAAGGCGTCGATGAACTCAAAGTGAGCGTAGACTCATTCACCGTTGATGACGTAAACCGGACAGAAGGCCTTCTCCGTGTTGAGGCTTTGCGGCGACATGGCCCGTATGTGGTGTGGTGCCCTCAGGGTGGTGCCATTGTCGCCGCCTTGTGCCCCTTCCGGATCGGATGCGGCACCAGCCTCGCCCCCTGCTCCTGCTCCTGCTTCAGTTCCTTCAGTCCTTCCGCTCTTGCCCGACTCGCCCGCACCACCCCCCGAACCTGAACCCGATCCCGAGCCACTCTCACCACTGTCCACCTCTTCGACGGTCTCCAGCTCGCCTCCGGCCAGGGTGGTGGAGCAGTAGCAGTAGGACAGGTTCGTCTTGAGGTCCTCGCAGAACTGCTGCTGCTGCGCAATGCTCTGGATGCGCGAGCGGGCAAACTCTCACATGTACGTCGGCTTTAGCTTGTAGGCCCGCTTCCAGATCTCGCACAGGCACACCGTCGAGTGGAACCGATAGAATATGGCCAGGGGCATGGACACGTGCGTGATGATGGTCCAGGCCCACAGTCCGTAGAAGTTCAGCTGGATGGGGTGCGACTCCGCCCGCGACTTCTCCAGCGTGCTGATCGCCCACATGGCCAGGTTCACCACCAGCATGAAGGTGACTATCTCCCTGCCGGGCTTCTTGCGAATGTGCTCCGGACTGACAGCCTGCCGGCGGCTGGCGTCCAGGATGAACATCGTCTGGCAGGCGGTCTGGACAATCGAGGCCAGGGCGTTGATGGGCACCAGCATGTCGTCGCTCCGGAGCGTAAAGTGTCCGGCTATCACCGTGAAGATGTTGTACAGGAAGGAGCCAGTCTGGGCGCCCACCAGCAGGATGTCGTCCAGGGAGAAGCTGCGGTAAGCATCGTACTGCAAGTGCCGGATCTGGATCATCCCGAGCAAGGTGGCTATGGTGGCGGTGCCGTAGATGAGCAGCTCGCAAATGGTCACCTCCGTGACGGCCATGGATACGAACTCCGGGCGGGAGATGAGCACGAAGAATATGATCAGCGAGATGATGGTCAGGACCAGGATCAAGATGCCCACGAAGAGGCCCTTGTGGGCCCGGGCGCAGTCCACGGAGTAGTGATGGGGCGACCTCTTCATCGGGGAGCTGATCATGTCCGGACGCTGGGGAGTGGGGCTCTGTGGCCGGGAAATGCTGCGCCACATCACGTACAGGATGGCGGCGCAGATCAGGGAGTACTCGATGGTGCACGGGAAGAGGAACGGCGAGGCGTCCTGCACCAAGGTGCCGATGATGTTCGTTCGCCGGCACTCGAAGATCTGGTACGGACCCTTTAACCCGCGCGGAACCCTCAAATGGGCCGTGGGATCCTGCGGGATGATGGCATGGCCCCGTGAGTGCCCCGGAATCCTGTGGGAGATCCGCAAGGTGCGATTCTCCGGATTGTAAAAGGTCAAAATCTCGTGCTTCGTCTCCTGGATAAGCACGTTCAGCCAGACGGCCAGGTTGGTGCCGATCATGTGCATCAAGCCGAAGCGGGCGATGATCTTGTAGCGGTACACCTTGATCTGTTCGTTGTTCAGGAAGATGAAGTACATCTGGATGAAGATGAAGGCCATCCGAGTGGCCGGGGTCAGGGCCAGCAGCACGTTGTGGCACTTGGTGTCCGGATTCAGCTCGAAATACTGTCCAAACTCCAGCCCGGAGTAGATCATGCTGCCAATGCCAAAAGCTGAAAGAGAGAGTTACATTTCTTGATTCGATCTTCGTTTCCTGTTACAGTGAACACTCACCTACGGCGCCCATGCGCAAGTAGAAGCTTCCGTAGTGGTGCTGCCTGCCCAGGGGAGAGAGCAGCGATGGTCGCCGCACTGGGATGGGCGGGAGTCGCCGGTGCATGGAGTTACTGTCCGTGTCCGACTCATCCATGCTGTCCGTGCCACTGGCCTTGGTAGCAGATTTGTTCGGGGATGTAGCTAAGGTTTAAGGTTTGGTTATATTTTTTTATTGTACTTTCGTCTTATGCTTTCCCTAATTCATTCTTACCTATGGGAACCGGCAGCTTGGGTCTTCCCCAGAGCAGGGTGGCGTACATGAACAGCAGGAAGATCATGCTGCCAATATACAAGTATAAATAGTAGACCTGAAAGACACCGAATCAAGGATTTAGACATGATGGCTATGATTAAGTGACCCTATTACTTGCCTCGTAAAAGGAGGGTGGTATGTAGGTGGATATAACCTCTGCCATGGGAAAAGCAATGCCCATGACCACCAGTAGCTTCCCGTAAAGAGCTGAAAAGAGCGTAGCCAGAGCATCGCCACTACAGAATGTACACATTAGTAATGATTTAGAATGTCCAGTCCCTATCTAGTACTCACGCTTTAACCCTCGGCATCGGCGGATAAACGAACGAGGGTCGATGGGTGCGCTTGATGGCGGGCATCACCGGGTAGTTGGTCAGCTGGTGCGAGTGGTACATCAGCGCCAACTGGCCTCCATCCGCCTGGCCGCTGCTCATGGCCGGCTGGGAGCTGCTGCCGCCTGGCGAAGATGGCGGATCGGAGGATCCTCCGCCGCCACCGCCGCCGCCTCCGATATCCCGATCGCCGTCCCCATCTCCGGTGCCAATGATGAGGCCACTGGGTCCGGGGCTCTCCTGGATCTGGCTGCGATGCGGCAAGCTGGACTCGTCGATGGTCACGTGGTGCTGGGACCCGGAACGGGCCGATACCCGGCCAGGAGAGATGGCCACTACTGGCTCGGCAGCGGAAGTGGCAGCGGCGGAGCTGGCACTCAAGCCGGAAGCCGCCGCCGTGGCAACCAGCAATCGCCGTTGCCCGTAACCGGGACTCCCGCCGGTGGAGTCCCCCGGCGGAGGCGGCGGCGGGGCATAGCTGCTCGGCACCGTGGGCGTGGGCACCCGGACACTGTGGTGCGTGTGGTGGTTCTGGTGGTGCGGATGCTGGAACTGGTGGGGCAAGTGGTAGTGATGGTGGCTGGGCCTGGGCTGGCTGGTGACCGTCACCGGCGGTGGCGGCGGCTTCTGCTCGTCCTGGTAGCTGACGCTGGCCACCGGTGGCTCTGGCGGCTCGTCGGTGGCGCTGCTGCAAGTGGAGGTAGTGGAGGAGTGAGAAGTGGTCGGAGACGAAGACATGAGTGGTGGTGGCAACTGGTGGTGTTGGTGGTGCGACCGACGTGGGCTCACTAAACCGGGGGATTGGGATTTTTCCCAATTGAATCCAGCAGCCGATTTTGCAGACACAGATACAAGCGAACCCAAAAGCCAGTAGAGATTCGGATACACAGATACATGGAGAACCATAGACTTAATTAAATAATGGTCTCCCCTCCAGAACTGTATCTGGTTGCCCGTGATATATCTGGTATATAGGAATCGCGTTTATACATATATGGATGATATATATATATATATATATATTCTTTTGATCCGTTGCCAGACATTTCCGTTGATACACATTGAACTTGACGACTTGAACTTTAAACCGCCGATCAGCGACCTGAGATAGTGACATGCCTACAATATTAATGGGGGGGAATCTCTGGCCAGTGGCCTTCCGGAAAACCACCCACCCCACGGCAAGCTCTTCTAAATTGCGCTTAATAACAGGTACAGATACAGATACAGATACAAGTTGCGAAAAAAAAGAACAATCCCATGTGGAAGCAGAAACTTAATGAAAAGTCCCCATCCAGCGGTCTCCACGGGCAATTGAAACTAATCGCCGTCTAGTGGACACCGCATAAAAGTACAGCAAGTCTCATTATTATAGTTTCCAAACAAATAACTTTTCGAGGAGAAGTTTTGGCCCCCTTAAAAAGTTTGCAAACGAAAACGATGGCCAGACCCTACCCAGAGACAAGCTTACACCCACAGACCGGACTGTACCTGGAACTAAACTGAATATATAGACTGATGTGCTTATGTTTAGCTCATAGCTCATCGTGTTTGCTGGCTAAATGGAAATATGAAATATTTTTCAGTACGTGATTGGGATGTTTAATTAAGAAGGTGGGCGGCATGCACCAGACACATGACACATGACACATAAACCATGTCGCTGGATGACAGGTGGATAAGTTGGATATAGGATGCAGAGACTGTAGAGGACGGAGGATGAATAGATGGATTTCAATCTGAAGAGGTCGCATCCTGCTTCACACGCCCCCCACACTCCAGTCGCGCTTTTAAAAATCCGACTTTCAAGTGCCGCACGCATCATTTGTTGGCATTCAAATCGTATCCGAAATCCCCGACTTGGCGAATCGGAGGGTGGCTTATAAATAACCTTGACATCGGGACATGCTGGGAAAACCAGGTACATCCAGGGGCATGCAGCGACATCCAGGGGCATGCAGAGACATGCAGAGACAACCAGGCACATCCAGGGACATCCAGGGACACCCAGAAACAAAGGGCTGTAGCCGTGGTGCAACTCTTGGATGAGTGGTTGCAATTGTGTGGGTCATGCACTCGAGCGCACTTGTAATCTGATTTCTAAAAGTGTGCTGCATACTTTATGGCGTCCTTTCCACAATTTCTGCTTGTTTTTTGTGTGTTTTCTGTTTGTTGTTGCGGGGTTGTTCACCCCAAAACAAGCACGGCATGTTCTCAACTCGACTGTTGCATACATGAATAAGAACCTGTACCTTGCCCCATGCCCCATCAACAAGCTTTTGCCACCAACGTCACAAACGTCGAATGCCCCACGAATTCATTGAAGTTCGCTGCACAGGGAGCACTCGTAAAGGAATCCCAACTCTTCAAAATGCAAATTAAAAACACCGATACACATATTGGAGAAGATATCTCCGAAGCAACCAGCTTTCTTAAAGAACAAGTAACCATGTTTCAAGATTTTAATGCAGATCGAAAGATAGATTGGTAATCAATAGATTGAGGTATACCGCTTAAAAATCGGATAAAAATTGACAAAGTTATAGCCATGGCAAGGGATCATATATGAAAATCCTTTATTTTCATGAAAAAATCAACAAAATATTTTGTCCCAAGATTTTAATGCAAATTGATAGAGAATTGTTCCAAGATTCCAAATCTATACTTTGCTTAAGAATCGGATGAAAACTGCCAACGATATGGCCTTCGAAAGGGGCGAAAAGTGATTTTTTTCGATTTTCACATTTTTCTAAGGGATCCATCAGAAAAATTTGAAAAAAATCTAAAAAATATTTTGTTCCGAGATTTGGATGCAGATTTATAGGGAATTGATTCCAGATTCCAAATCTATACTTTGTTTAAGAATCGGATGAAAACTGCCAAAGATATGGCCTTCGAAAGGGGCGAAAAGTGATTTTTCTCGATTTTTACATTTTTTAAGGGGATCCATCAGAAAAATTTGAAAAAAAAATCGAAAAAATATTTTGTTCCGAGATTTAAATGCAGATTGATAGAGAATTGAATAAAGATTCCAAATCTATACTTTGTTTAAGAATCGGATGAAAACTTCCAAAGATATGGCCTTCGAAAGGGGCGAAAAGTGATTTTTCTTGATTTTCACATTTTTTAAGGGGGACCATCAGAAAAATTTGAAAAAAATCGAAAAAATATTTTGTTCCGAGATTTGGATGCAAATTGATAGGGAATTGAATAAAGATTCCAAATCTATACTTTGTTTAAGAATCGGATGAAAACTGCCAAAGATATGGCATTCGAAAGGGGCGAAAAGTGATTTTTCTCGATTTTCACATTTTTTAAGGGGGTCCATCAGAAAAATTTGAAAAAAATCGAAAAAATATTTTGTTCCGAGATTTAAATGCAGATTGATAGAGAATTGAATAAAGATTCCAAATCTATACTTTGTTTAAGAATCGGATGGCCTTCGAAAGGGGCGAAAAGTGATTTTTCTCGATTTTCACATTTTTTAAGGGGGTCCATCAGAAAAATTTAAAAAAAAATCCAAAAAATATTTTGTTCCGAGATTTCGACGCAGACTGATAGGGAATTAAATAAAGATTCCAAATCTATACTTTGTTCAAAAATCGGATGAAAACTGACAAAGAAATGGCCTTCGAAAGAGGCGAAAAGTGATTTTTCTCGATTTTCACATTTTTTAAGGGGATCCATCAGAAAAATTTGAAAAAAATCTAAAAAATATTTTGTTCCGAGATTTGGATGCAGATTTATAGGGAATTGAATAAAGATTCCAAATCTATAATTTGTTTAAGAATCGGATGAAAACTGCCAAAGATATGGCCTTCGAAAGAGGCGAAAAGTGATTTTTCTCGATTTTCACATTTTTTAAGGGGATCCATCAGAAAAATTTGAAAAAAATCTAAAAAATATTTTGTTCCGAGATTTGGATGCAGATTTATAGGGAATTGAATAAAGATTCCAAATCTATACTTTGTTTAAGAATCGGATGAAAACTGCCAAAGAAATGGCCTTCGAAATGGGCGAAAAGTGATTTTTCTCGATTTTCACATTTTTCTAGGGGATCCATCAGAAAAATTTGAAAAAAATCCAAAAAATATTTTGTTCCGAGATTTGGGTGCAAATTGATAGGGAATTGAATAAAGATTCCAAATCTATACTTTGTTTAAGAATCGGATGAAAACTGCCAAAGATATGGCCTTCGAAAGAGGCGAAAAGTGATTTTTCTCGATTTTCACATTTTTTAAGGGGATTCATCAGAAAAATTTGAAAAAAATCCAAAAAATATTTTGTTCCAAGATTTGGGTGCAAATTGATAGGGAATTGAATAAAGATTCCAAATCTATACTTTGTTCAAAAATCGGATGAAAACTGCCAAAGATATGGCCTTCGAAAGGGGCGAAAAGTGATTTTTCTCGATTTTCACATTTTTTAAGGGGGTCAGAAAAATTTGAAAAAAATCGAAAACTTTTCGGTGATCAGTTTTTTATGTAGATTGATAGAGAATTAATTAAGGAATCTTTTAAGGTATACCGCTTGAGAATCGGATGAGAATTGGAAGAAGATAAAGCCTCCGATCTAGGCCATATTGGCTTTCCAAGGACTTTTTTCATATTTCAAAAGAAATAATTCCGTGTGAGAATCGGATATATTTTCGCCAAAATATAATAAGACAAGTTTTTGGGGTTCATTAAGTACTAGGTATGAGAATCGAGGAGAAGGGCGCTGTTATTCTTAAATCGTTTACATTTATATCATTTACTTTTTACTATTACAGGAACAATTGTATAAACAGGATATGGGATATGTAAAGGATATAAAAAGGTTAGAAAAAGGATATAAAAAAGGATATAGAAAAGGATATAACAAAGGATATAAAAAAGGATATATGTACATATATTTGAAATATATATTGGATTTTATTAACCGAACCTCCAAAAGTATGTTATGGAAATTTAATTATTTTTTGTTTACATTTTTTGGGCTGATTAGGTACAACTCTTGAGAATCGAGGAGAAGGGCGCTGTTTTTGCGAAATCTTTTCTATTTATTTCTTTTCATTTACGATTAGAGGTAAATTTTGTTATACAGGGTATATATGCAGGATATATAAAGGATATAAAAAGGATATAAAAAGGACATAAAAAGGACATATCATCAACCGATCCTCTAATTATATTCCAATATTCCTAATCTATACTTTGTTCAAGGATCGGGTAAAAACAGCCAGAGATATGGCCTTCGAAAGGCGTGAAAGGTGATTTTTGATGCAGATCGATAGGGAATTGATCCTATATTCCAAATCTATACTTTGTTCAAGAATCGGATGAGAATTGGCAGAGATATAGACATTGAAAGGGGGTATATAAAGAAATCCTGGATTTCCAAAGAGTTACCCATGAAAATCCTTAAAATAAATATAAAAAACGCATTCATTCAAAGATGTATTTGATTTAGATTGAAAAAGAATGAATCCACTTTACTACGAAATCGAAGTTAACCAAGATATATCCTTCACAAAGGAGCAAAGGGTCATTCCCCATGCCACCCTCAGACTATTTTGAATGGTTCCTCCTGCAATAATCATGATTTTGAGGCAGACAAATAAGTCCTCCGAAAGGCAGGCTCGGCCTGAAATGCTCGGCCATTATCCGGGTTCCGGACAACTTGTCCGTCAATTTCAGCTGCTAATTTCCGGAGCTAGCCGGGCCGCATCAAGAATTCATGAGTGCGAATGCATTCACCCCAAAGTTGGACAAAGGAAGTTTTTAGCTTGCAGCTCGCTGGCCTGGAAATGTCCATTAGGGGGGGTACTCGCAAAGCTCGCAAAACTCGCCAAACTGAAAAACTGTAAAACTGTAAAAGTAAAGAAATAAAAAGAGCACTGAAACCACATTGGCTGCAACAAAATAAAGTACAGGCACTCGGAGGCGATACAGGTGCCGCATACAGGTGACACCGGTGACACCGGTGACACCGACGGAGGCCGAGGACAACAACCTGCCATCTGAGGCATCCTCCGGCTATCACCTTTCACCTCAGCGGACGACTCCTCTCTTTTTTTTCTTGTCTCGTTGTTGTTGTCGTATTTGTGTGGCAACAATTTGTTGGCATATGGAGCCAATCGAGCCGCCCGTAGCCGTAACGGTAAGTGCAGGCAGGGCGTATACGCAATTCAAATGCCGTGTGGTACAACACTGAGAAAAAAGAAGAGGTCTTAAATGGCAACGTTTTTCGGGAAACCCAATAAGTTCTTTAAGAAGAAGCCTGTAACAAGCATAATTAATTAGAAATTATAAATATGTATGGTTTTTTTTGGTTATCATTTTTCCCCCAGTGAGGAATTGCCAGGTTCGACTCCGGCTTTGGCGCCATTACTGGTAGGTCCTGCATCGGCCCCGTCTCTCCCCCGTTCACGGCGTATATGGTAACTTGTGAGGGTGTTGCTCTGGAAACGTGATGTTTAATTAATGCAAAGTGGAAGGAGGCTGCAGACAACGCCGAAACGAGGCAGCCAAGCGAATGCAGATGGAGAATTACGTGGAAAAGGTGGAGCCCGGAGCCGGAGTATACCAGAAATGGAGGCAACATGAGCACATCAGTTAAACAGTTTTGTTGGGCTATTAGCAGCGACTAATGGAGGCTGACGACGCGAATAGTTGCCTGAGGGCTGGGGAGAAACGCTAGGGATGATTATGCAATTAATGAAGTGCATGACAAGGACGAGAAAACCTTGGAGCACCCACCTAAGGACCGACCGAGACGAGATGATACAGTTAGATAGCCGCGAGAGGATACACTCAAGGATACATCTCAAAGTAAATCGCATGCTTTTCCACTCAACAAACGAAGCCCCGGAGGCAGTTGCAATCTACTTTACGGATTTTAATCGCTTTCTTAAGGTTTTGCAATCCTTAATCCAAGGACTAACTCACCTTATCTGATCCTTCACGGCGGCTGCCACAGAGACTCCTGCGGCGGCGGCTGCTGTCTCCGCCAGTTTCGGGGGACTGCTGACCATCGGCGGACTGCAGACCCGCGGCGGCGTAGTGATCCGAGGTGGACTGTGCATCTGGCGAGCGATTTCCGGCGGCGGACTTCGCATGAGTGGGGGCGAGGGCATGGCCGGGGCTCCCTCTCCGGCCTGGGGACTCTGGACGCGGTGCGAGCTGGACTTGATGGAGCCAGCGGGACTGCGAACTTGCGACCGGATAGATGTTTGCGACCGGATAGAGGCCTGCGGCGACAGGACGCCAGGGGCTGTCCCGGAGACGACGGAGCCAGTGCGGGATCCGATGCGAGAGCCCACTCGGGATCCTGCCAGCTGGGAACGCTGGCTACCGCTGCGACTGGGACCTCGGCTATCCGGGCTAGGGGATCCCCCAGATCCGGCTGAGATGGAAACGGATCCAGTCAAGCCGGCCAAAGCTCCGCTAGCAATGCTGGCAGCTCGAGGAGAACTGATGCTGTCTCCCGGATGCTCTGGGAGGGAGACCCTGTCGATGGAGAGCTCGTCCGTCTCCACCTTGGTCAGCTCCTCCTCCTCCTCGTCGGGCTCCTGATCCAGCGGCGGAGGCGGTATGAAGCCACGATCTTCGTCCAGCTCCGCAAAGTGCTCCGGAGGCGGAGCAATGATGGAGGAGGCGGAGTAGCCGTTGCTGGGTGGCGTGGTTATGGTTGTCGACTCGTCCTCGTTGTCCAGCGAGCGGCTGTAATCCTCGCGAGCTCCGCTCACCGGTTCCGGTGGCTGATCCTGTCCCGGGTCCGGCTCTGACTGTGTTTCCGGATCCTGATCCTGATCCTGATCTTCTTGTTCTTGCACTCTAGGCGGCAGGTGCTCGGCATCGAATCTGGCATGGACTGGCGGGGAATTCGGTTGGGACTCCGCCTCGCCCTCGCTCTCCGAGGAGGGAGTGAGTGGCGGTATCTGGCTGATGTGCTGGGCGGGAGGCGACACCATCCGGCTGATGTTCAGCTCCGGACATGGAGGCGGAGTCACGGGCGGGGAGGGCGACGTGGATGGGGACTTGGTCAGGGGTGGCGTGACCTGGCCGAGATTGCCGTGAACATAGGAGAGATTCGAGGGAAGGGGTGGCAGTGGCGGCGGAGGGCCTTCGTCCTCCTCGTCTTCGTCCTGGGACTCCTTAGCCTCCGGGTAGTCCTTTGCCTTCTCCGATTCCGGTTGTTCCTCCTCCTCCTCCTCGTCTGGCTCGCTTTCCTGGGGTGGCGGAATGATGAGCACCTCCTCGGCATCATCGGTTTCCTCACCCTCGCCATCGTCATCCGTCCGGAGACCGGCATCCTCCATGGGCGAGAGTGGTGGTGGCGGTATCAGTTCCAATTCCAGAACTGAATTAATCGGCGATCCAGGTCCGTCCTCCTTCGGTGGCCCGTCGTCTGCGTTCTCGTCCTCCTCCTCGTCCTCATCCTCGTCCTCGTCGTCTTCATCCTCGTCCTCGCCCTCATCCTCTGCCGACGACTGCTGCTGTGGCGGCGGAGTGGGTGTCGGCGGAATGTCATCCGTTTCCGTAAGCGTGGGCAGGGGCTGGCCCAGCAACGAAGGTGGTGGCGGAGGCGGGGCCACCAGGAGCATCACCTCCTCGGCAAGGGAAATGGTGGGCAGTGGCGGCGGCGGTGGCGGCACCACCTCCGCTGTGGCTGTGGTGGCGGTAGTGTCCACCTCCTCGATGTCCGAATCGATGCCCTGGGCAAAGTCCATGTAGAAATTGTCGCGGGAATCGCTGGAACCGCGTCGCAATTTCAGCGACAGATCCGGCGAGCTGTCCATCTTGCTCGCACTCGCACTCGCACTCACTCTCGCTTCCTCTTCCACACCCCTTGGCTTTCCCCCTTACACTTAACTGTTTTGTTTAACTGTGCTTTTTTTTGCGGAGAAATTCCTTTACACTCCCGGAAGTAGGACGGCGGCCTCTGGCGGCTATTTATCGTTTTTCTTGGCTGCCTTTGCTGCTTTTGCTGCCCTTCCTGTCGTTGGCTTTTCGATACCGTTAACTTTGAACTTTGTTCTCGCACAAGCAAAGAGTTACTTCATTTTTTGGCTTTTCACTTGATTTCACTGCACACGCATATTATCCCTGTGTGTATCCCTGAAAGTGCACAAGGAAGTGTCAAAAACACGCATATACACACGCACACGCACACACACACAAGCACAAGCACAAGCACACATACACACGGCACAGCATCTCGGAAGCTCGGGTCGCTCTCTCTTTCGCCTCCTTTCTATATCTCTCCGCCCGTATTTGTTATCAGGGGAGAGGCGTGGGCGGCGTTTTTGGCGTTTGAGGGGCGTGGCAATGCAATTTGCTGCGCATTTGGCTTTTTACGCAATGAAATATGTGCGAGTACGAGCCAGGGTCCTGGTTGTTGTGCGTGTGCTGGTACTGCTGCTTGTGCGTGTGTAAGTGCGTAGTAGGCGCAAGGATGAAAGGATAAAAAGGGACACAGATTCTATAGCTGTCAGGCAAAAGTTGTTGCTTGTCAAATTATTATTTTGTTATGCCTTGCGCGTTTTCATTCTTACGCCAGAAAACATACGCCACTATAGGAATGTCCTAGTTTTATGTTTACAGTTTTTTTTGCGGCACAACCAAACAATGAAAGCTTTTCACATTACGAAACTTTATTCACATTAACTGTAAATCTGTTTATGAAACAGTGCTCTTTAGCTGTTGAATCACAATTAAAAAAAATATATTTAACAAACACAAAAAAAAACTTTACTCATTCGTGATTTTGGGTTCCGGCATCCGTCGGATACTTTCCGGGTGCACATCAAAACACACGGACTCCTGGACGAAAAATAACGGCTTTATTTCAATTTCTTCAATTTAGCTCGAGCTTCGGGTGCACTCGGGATGCCGCTCGGCTCTGGCATGACTGAGAGAAAGCAGAGAGCCCCAGCTCCAGCCTTCCCCCGGTAATCAGCAGCATAACTGTGGATCCATGCAAAAACAGAGGCAAGCATACAAAGCTCGTATGAGAAGTAACTGCGCCACACACTCTCTCTAGGCGGGAGAAAGAGCAAACGAGAGAAAGCCCAACTACGCAGGCGGTGAGATGGCTAGTGACTACCAGATGGAGCAGGGAGGGGAACCTGGCCCGGAACGGTGGTTGTCCAACTACAGCTGCAACGCACTTGACCGGGTTCCAATAGCATTGTTTGCCAAAGTTTTGAGTTTACCGTAATCGCAATTCTGTGACGTAGCCGGATTAAGATGAAACTAGAGTAAAAATTGCGAAGCTGTTTTGGGTACAAAATGTAGCATACTTATTGGGTAAACTACAATATATTTGGAGTGTCGAATTAGGACAGAATTCGTAGATTATAATAAACCACTTAATGCTCAACGAGTAGTCTTTATTTTTAAAAATGGTATGCTAAGTATAATTTGTTAAATAAAATTAATTAATAGTTATAAAATATGTGATATATACATATATATACCCAATAAATCATGCAATCTTAATGAAGACTAACAGTATTTATTTATTCATCGATTGTGATAAGAACAAGGCCTTCTTAATTTCAATTTCAAAATTCAAATTAATTCGATAATGTGCTTGCTGAGAGTGGAACAAAGCTTTTGTCACTTCTGAACATGTGGCAACTCTTGGAAAACCTTTTTAAATCAGATTTAAAAAGCGGGAAATAAACTGAATCCTTTTTATAGAATTTTATTGGAAAAAGTGCCACTACATAAACGATGCGAAAAGAAAACAGGACTTGGCACAGGAGTGCCAGTAGTACAGCCTTTGAAATAATCAAATAGTTATATTTAAAGTAGAATTCTTAAAAATGTCCTGGTCCCTAAAAAGTATGCTACAATAAAAGATTTAAGCTCCCATTTTGTGATCTCGATTTCGGCTGTTATCGAAAGACACCCTTCACTGATAGAAAAATGTCCTTTCTATAAATGATTACAAAGGAATTTGACCTTCCCAAGATGAAATGAAACACTGTCTCTTACCTAGGCATTACGCGCGCATTTTTATTTTCTTCAGGAGTATAAGGAGTTGCAGTAAGGAAGGTGAAAGTACAACCACGTTGATAACATTCCTACATTGATGTTTTGCGGAATCTATGCTGGATTCCAGGCGTGTTTTCCCTCTAGAGACTTGGAGTAATGTCGTAGTTGAGTACAGAGTTTAGGAAGTAGGGCTAAGCGTATAGTGCAACCAGTGTAGCAAGTTTCGATCGTGTTGCAAGTTTTGACAGTGTAATCATTTCATTTGTGGTATCACATGTGTTTTTTTTTACTCCCGCTAGCTTTTGGTGTTGAGTGGGGAGCTTGGTTCGAGCCGGGTGATTGGGCGGAGCCGGGGGATTTTGATGAGCCGGGTGATTTGGATGAGCCGGGTGCTTTGGATGAGCCGGGTGATTTGGATGATTTGGCCGTCTTCTTTCCGTCGCGTATCGAGATTAGAATATCAGGCTCCAGATCCTCCATTTGCGATTTTCCACCATCTGCTGGTCCGTCACCAGACCACTCCTCCTGCAGTGACGCCACATAGTCGGCAAAGTCACGAGCCGTGAAACGATGCTTGTAGGGGAAGACCAGCTTGTTCAAGTGGTAGGGGCACTTGGGGTGATACTGCCACAGTCGGGGGTAAACCAGTTTGAGGGCATGCCGACTGCACATACTCAGGAACTCGTCTGTGTCGTACTGGCATCGAGTACCTATGAAGGCCATGGCATCCTCCATGCGGGACATAGTGCGGGGATCCGAGTTTAGAGACAGAAGCACGGGATCTGGGCGGAAGAGATCCCGTTTGTCAGAGCGCTGGCAGGATTCGCGCAGACTGAACAGAAACGTCATTGGCATATAATGGAAGCGGACGCAGTCCAGCAGGCGCTGTAGATGGGGCAGGCGCTCAGGTACGTGTTCTGGGCAATGGCCTACCCAGCGCAGGACTGAAAAGAAGATCTCTATCTCCGAGTTGACGCCCAGGTTTTCGCGCAACAGCAGCTGTTCCACCGTGTCCACGTCCAGTTCAATAAAGTCCGGGCTACCCACCAGAGGTAGGAAGTAATTCCGCGTGCGCAAAAGCATGATTTCTCGCAGCTCGGAGAGTAGTGGGAGGTTCCGAGCATGAAGGTATAACTGGAAGGCGGTTCTCTCCCGTATCGAATCGTCGGACACTCGACTCCAGATTTCGGTTTCCAGGAGACTCACTTGCAGGTATTTTGCGGCTTGCAGCGTCGCCACCATCCATTCTAATTTCGGCAGTTCCAAGGTGCGCATCCATCTGTAGAGCATCTCAAACCCAACAGCCGGCACATCCATTGGGTCAAACTCGAACTCTTGGAGACGCCAGTCGCGTGTGGCGAACCAGACGGAGTAGCACTTAAGCAAGCTGGGAATACAGTCAAACTGGTGACTGTCACCTATCCATACCAGGGTAGTGGCGCACAGGTTTTTGTCCAACCTCTCTTCCACCAGCTTAGCCAGCGGGGTCTTCAATGGATAGTCGCCCACAGTCGCCGGACATTGTCTGATTTCCAGCAAAGAGAAAAGGGAACGCAGCGGCACTTGCGAATTTTCCTGGCTCATGGTTTTCCAATCCGCGTACTCCGAGTCCGTAAAAGTCTGCCACTTTAAAACCTCTTTGGTGGCCTTCCAAAAGGTCTCCGGGTCAAATTCCTGGTGATTCCTGGCAGGTGACTTCTTCTTCCTCTTCGGTTTCGAAGCGCTCTTCTTGCCCGCTGCAGTGGCCTCCTTGTCGGGGCCGTCCCCCGATTTGGGGGCATTCCCGCTGGTGGCCCCAGCGGTACCTTCCGCACCACTGGTGTTTCGGGCCTCCGTAAGGGTAATTATTGAGGTATTAGAAGCCTCCGCCTCGACTCCGTCCCGTCCTGCCGACTCGGAGCCAGACATGTTTCTGACTGAATGGACTGTGATCGGAGCCCAATGGGAACTGACAGCTGTCATATGGCGTTCCACAGCCTACTTGTTTTCCGGTTTTTTTGCCCAGCCTGCTTGGGAACTCCCTAGAAGATACATTGCTCAAAAATTATAAATCAATTTGTTTTGGTATTAAGTTTTAAATGCATATAAGTCTTGTGGTTTATTTTTTAATTTGAATTAGCCACCAATATTTAGTATAAAAACAAACAGATATCTATGAACATTGGGTCCAAGCCACTGAGCTTCTCCTTGCTACAGCTTGGCCCGGGCTAGGCGACGTCCCTGAGAGGCCAGTGGAGTGGATTCCTCGCGAAGCTCCGCCAGCAAGAGCTCCCGCCAAGGTCGGAGCATCAATTTCTTGGTAGCCAACAGCGATGTGGTGGGTAGAAGCGAATACTGTTCCATGCGACTCCAGAACTGCAGTGGATCCTTAACTAAGTTGGCTACCACGCCGCAATCCCGAGCACTTGCTGCATTCGCCTGCTCGCCCAAGAGAAGAAGACCCCGGGTGTGAGGCACCGTCCACTTGGGACCCACTAAGGCACAAGAGTCAAGGTATGAAAAGGCGGGTTGGAATGTGGCTGATTCTGTGGCATAGATCAAGTCGCAGAAGCTGCAAACGCTAAAGCCCAGTCCAAGACATTGATCCTCCACAAAAGCCACCAAGAGTTTCCTGTGGCCCAGCAGCTTCTTTGCCAGCGAGCGCATCACAAAGTTCGCCGCCTTCTCGTGTATGTACTGTTCCTCCAAGTCATTTGGTAGATCTAAAGCTTCTGTGGCCAACTGCCGCCTTCTTTTTTGCAGTCCTTGCTTCAGTTCCAGCGGATACGAATCCCCACTACAATCAACAGAAAAGTTTCCACACAGCACAACAACCTGGATGTCTTCATCTTTGGTGGCCAAGTCCAGGGCTCTCATTAGCTCGTAAACGGTGCGACGATGCCATGTAGGCCGGAACTGTATGCGTAGTACTCTGGCAGAGATACGACCAACCGAAAGCCGCCCAAAGTTCTGGTACTGTGTGTCCGTGGCCATCGTTGTTCAACGACGTTCAGATAGAGACTGTCTCACTCAACAGAAGACAAGACCCACCGAGAGATCTGTTTATGAAGCGATCAAAGTACAACAGTGCGTTGTACCCTCGCGCTCCCCTCTGGGCGGAGAGTACTAGTTCTTCCACTCTTGATCACATGCTGTGTATATGCGATTGCGAATTAGCAGGCCTCCTTGACTCTAAAACGCGATTAAGTGGCTGCAGTCCGAGCTGCGGGAGGTTATCGACTTATAGGGGGCAATTACGCACTCATTTCTATCTTTTTCCCCGAGATTACTATCCGGCTTTTGTTTTAATAGCTAAGAAACTCTAAAGCTAACAATATACAGGGTGCTTAATAAATAAATAATTTCACATTCCATCCAGGGATTAGTGCTCGTCCAAATGGGAGAACTTTTTACGCAGCTTCTCGCGACGTTCCTTCTTAACGTGACGCCAGGGCTTGGCCATGGGATCGGCAGCGGTCACTAAGGTTCCTTGATTGCTCAAACGGACGTGTGGAAAGTTGGTACGACCCTGGACATGGGCGTGGGTGGGCTTATCATCAAAGAATTGCTGATCCAAAGTCTTTGACTGACTTTTATCGATCTAAAGACGAGAAATGAGATAGTTAGGGCACAGCACGTCGCAGATTAGGATTTTCTTACCCTCATGGCTCTCTGTTGCTGGCTGGGTAACTGCGACTCTTCGATCACCTTACGCTGGCGCTCGGGAAAGGTGTGATACTCCTCCTGGACCACAGAAGGTGGTCCCAACGAATAAAGAAGCTTGCCGTTGACATAATCCTTAAGAACGTACCGCGCAGAACGCGCTTGATCCGGTTGCCCGTTGGAGGTCATGAAGCCTCTATTATCTGCATGAAAAAGAAACGGACAAATCAATTGAAAAGCGATGGAAAAATGCAAAGACCGTTTACTCACATCCGTAGGCCAAGAGTAGCTCCTCGGAATGCGGTGGACGCGTTAGATCCTCTCCCTCTAGGGGCTTGGCTATCACGATGCCATATTTGTCTTCGAGGACATGACGCGGAATGCGTTCGCACAAAAGATTGACAGCCGGGACGTGGTCCCGCATCTGATCGATAGGCAAGATGCCATTGAGCAACATGTCAGCCTTGGTAAGTACAAAACTGGGCATAACCAAGCCGGGGCAGTCGCAAAGCTGGATGTCCTTGTCCAAGAACAGTGTCTGGAAACGCTTTGTCTTACCGGGAGTGGCCGAAACCGAGACCTTCTTGACAGTCATCAGGGAATTGATGGTACTGCTCTTTCCCACATTGGGATACCCAACCATTCCTATAGTCACATGCTGCTCTGTGTACCTTGGCCCGGAGTAAATGTGTCGCAGGAATTCTATTAGTTCCAGGCGGGACAGTAGCCGAGAGCTATTCTTATCGGTAGGAAGATAGGGAAGCTTATCCTTACAGTCCAGTATCTTCAGTTTTTGCTCTATGGCTTCTAGGGTTCCCTCCCACTCATCCAGGGACGTCTGAATCTTCTCGGCGGCCGAACGTAACTCCTGTACCTCTGGCACAGTCTCCTGACGAGCCGCCTCCGCCTCGCGCTTCAGCTCCTCCTCCACAAGAGTTGCCGAATAGAAGGCCGTGCGAATGCCTTCGCCGTCGAAATACTCCGCCCAATGGCGACGCTGCTCAGCCGTCAGAAGGTCCGACTTGTTAACCAGAATCATGTTCATCTTGTTGGGACCAACCTCCTTGACATAACGCTCTAGATCGACGCTGCGGAAGAGCAACGGGTTACGGGCATCGACAATTTGAACCACCACATCCGACCGCTCTACCACACGCCACAGTTGCCGCCAGAATTCTAGATTCTTTTCGTAGGGCGTCATGATGATCTCCTCGTCCTCCTGCAGCAGGGCGAGATCGCGACGCCAGTCGAGGAAGGCCTCGTTCTCCGCCCGTTCCAACTCCTCGGGCCTGGTGTTCTTGTCCCATTTGGGACGGCGCGGAATCTTGAGCTGATCACGGTGCTCATGGTGCTTCTGGTGCATCTTCTGCTCCTGGGTCTTGCTCAGCAATCCGACCCTTTGCTTCGGATTCACGAAGGTGATGTTTAGCTTCTCGGCCTGGAACTCTGTTCCGGCCAGCTCAGCAGTTCGAAGAAAAGCCTGGAAGGACGACTCTTCCGTCACGGAAGATAGATTCAGGCGGCCCCAGTCGTAACCATCCTGCAGCTCCGTGGTGTGAAGCTACGGCAATGGAAAAATATGGTCTATTATTGTGGAAAGCTCCGCGTTTCTACGCACTACGCACCATTGTGTCGTTGTCGACCTTCCTGCGGGGCGTGTGGCCGAAACGATCCTTGATCAGCTGGCGTCCCAGATTGGGCGTGGTGCCCTTGTTTTTCTTTCCCATTGTCAAATAAGCAACAAGCCTGGCAGTGAAACAATTCTTTCAAAATAAAACACGTGCAATTCTATGCCTTTCCCAAATGGACCTATGGGAAAGAGCTACCACCTGGTTCTACAACACATGTGGTGTAGCCAGACGTCGGGAACGATGTGTGGTGCCAGACTGTTTGAGATTATGGCGCGCAACTTTGAAAGACGATATTGAAAAAGCTTACTTTCTAAACAAAATTAATTCAATTATAATAGAGTTTACTTTTATTGATTTATTTTTTGGTACATAATCGCAGGTTGTTTGGAATAGTTGTTGCAGTTTTTACATACTTGGACTTATAACTAGGATTCGAGTGATCTTAGCAGGATGGAAAGTAACACAGCGAGTATTCAGTAGAAATCGTCCTCCTCCTCCTCGGAGTCTAGATCGCTGCCATCGTCCCAAACAATGGGCCAGACTGAGTTTCTGGAGCAGCTGCCTCCCAGAGCCTTGCAGAATGTGTTGAAGGTACTGGACTGTGGGAACCCAAGGATTTCCCGCTCCTCGTAGATACGGTACGTGAATGTGCTCTCATAGGTGCCTACAAAATATCGGGCATAAGCACACACAAGCTGGTCCACCACGGCCACACCGCCGTCCTTCAGCTCCCGCCGCTGGACATTCGATTCGGGAGTAAAATGGACGAAACGGAAGCGGTGGAACAATTCCTTCAGCTCCATCAGTTCATAGGGAGTGGCATCGGTGGCCACGAACACGGTGGTGAGGTTGAAGCCGCGCATCAGTTGCTTCGTCTGTTGAGCGGCCGATTTCAAGGTGGGTGTGGTCGACTCCCGGGACCGAACGAAGTCCCCGCGCCTCAAGTGGGCACACAGATAGTCTCCGCCACGAGCATTTCGCTTTGGACGTTCAAGCTCCCAAATTGCCGGCCTCTGGACTCCGGTTGCCTCATCCTTGGTGGCCAGAGTATGCCTCCTGAAGTCGGCAGCGACGTTGCTGAGGCGGTTGGAGAAACGCATTGACCGGCGAGCCCGCCAAAAGTTTTCGTCGCCCCAGTAGTCATGGAGCACCGTCTCCGCCGAGAGCACAGCATACGTCCGCATGTCGTCCGCATCATCGGGTCCACTTGTGTCCTCGGCAATGGCCTCGCGAAGCAGCTTTCCTAGCAGCCCGGCGCCACCCTGAAAGCGGACGCAATGGAAGCGCTCCACACGCAACTCCGGTTGCTGGAGTATCGGTCCGCCGGAGAAGGATCTTTCGTTGCAAGACGCATCCAAGACACGTTCGAATTTGTCTCGAAAAATGCCC
Organism: Drosophila vallismaia; assembly: GCA_035047325.1. Lineage (NCBI taxonomy): Eukaryota > Metazoa > Arthropoda > Insecta > Diptera > Drosophilidae > Drosophila > Drosophila vallismaia. The sequence goes on along the minus strand of JAWNPU010000025.1, from coordinate 2,045,281 downwards.
TGCTCCAGCATATAGTCATAGTGCTGCAGACGGAATGCATGTGCTACGTGCACCAAAGGAGCACCTGGACTACCAAACAGACGCTGCTCTGTCAGGAACTCCTCGTAGTCCAGCACCGGAGCGTAGCGGCGAAGACTTGCCAGATCGAAGAAGTGGCTCCAGGGCAGGTTACTCTGCCGCAGACCCTGCGAGTTCCAGTGGTATAGTCTCGGCCACGGAGGCAGAACCAGACGCACGTTCCGGAAGCGTTCCTTGCGTCGAAGTCGCCGCACGAACACCGCCATGCGAATGTAGACGTCACGTCGGAGATTGAAGCCCTCGGAGAGATTCACGTCGTACAGGATGTAGACGACGCCCCGCAGACGAAGCACTGCCGGCGGACAGGCATCAACCATGGGCAGGAGCTCCTGAATCCTGAACTGTCTGGGACAGGAGGCATCCCGGCGACGGTGGATTCTCTTTGGAAGTACTCTGGACTCGTTTCGGTAGGCGGCAGATAGCTGAAAGTGGATCAGGTGCAGCAGTAGAAACGCCAGGGACCCGGTCCCTGGCCCCCAGACTCGCATTATGTTCAGACTTTGTTTCCGGCGCTTTTTTCCAACAGTTTGCTGGTTAGAGTTACCATATACTCGGAGAATAAAAAAACCTTGCCCAAGGGTAGCTAACGGTAGCTGGCAAGTGGTCAACCCCTCCTCAGCAAGCTGGGTGAATGCTGGCTGTAATCGCAAGCAGCTGACTTTGGCAAAGCACTGCGATTCCGTGCTTATCGTTAGTTGGGCGGCGCAACGTTAGGCGTGCGAGATGCGGAACCCCACACACCACAGTACAAATTAGAATTCCAATAAGTTAGACTAGGCCTCCAGGTCCAGGCACCATTCCTCCATCTCTTCCCCAAAAGCCCTTACTCAAACTTAAGCCCAAACCCACCAAGTAAGTAGAAGCCCCAACAAAACAGCAGCAGCAGCAGCAGCAACAACAACAGTCTATGTACAATACGGAGTAGTATATGATTCTGCTCTCTGTTAGTCTTTCAGTTTACAAGCGACGTAATCTGTTTGCTAGATGACTGGCATCGCGCCAAACGTGCTGTTATTTTCCATTCATGCGAAATCTGGGGGACCAGGTACGGGTCTCGCTCGGTTACATAAAGTCCTTATGAATCGACTTCCGCCAGATGACACGCACTCTGTAGAGAGCGAGCTGTATAGGCCCATTTGGGGGTCAAGATCAGCCCGACGAGGCTAGTACTATATTCGTTCATCCAATTGCACTCGGAGTGGCACTCGCATGTTGCTCAGCCGTGTTCGAAATTAGAAATTGCACTCAGGGGGGTGGAACATTCAGTTTTCGTGCGGCATCCACCGCGATCGAGTGCCAATAGACCAGAGACCAGAGAACACAGCAAGTATTCCTCCAACCAACCCGTCAGCCTCTGACCATGGCCAGCTCTCCGTCTCGACCTTGATTGGCAAATTGTCAGTCAGTAGTTAGTTGTTAGTGTTGCAGTTGCTGTTTTTAAGATACTGAGATATTGAGATACAGGGAATTGATTTAGATCCTTTTCAAAGCATTCAAAACATGGTGCTGCAGCCGGTTAAGATTGTCCAGTCGTACCTAAAGACCCATCCCATGATCAAGGGATCGCTTGTCTATGCTGTGCTGTGGCCAACGGGTAGTATGCTCCAGCAGGCGATAGAGGGCAAGCAGCTGCGTAAGTAAAAGCATCGTTTCGTAGCATCTGATCCTCCTCCTCCACTGCCATTCAATGATCCAATATCCAGGAGAATTCGATTGGGTCCGGTGTGTTCGATTCGGTGTGTTCGGAGCCTTCTATGTGGCACCAACTCTCTACGGTTGGCTGCGTCTCAGCAACGCCATGTTTCCAAAGACCAATCTGCGCACCGGTCTCGTCAAGGTAAGGTATCACCCAGCAGCTCGGGTTGGGGAACAAGCTTTAGCTCATCATCGTCAACTTTTCAGGCCGCCGTTGAGCAAATCTCCTACGGACCGTTTGCCTGCATCAGCTTCTTCATGGGCACCAGCTTGCTGGAGATGAAGACGCTCAGCGAGGCTCTCGCCGAAACGAGAGAGAAGGGTCCACCCACTTACAAGGTAATCCGCTTGCTCCACCATTTACCTCCAACTCATCATTGTTCATCATTGCTAATCTAGGTGGGACTCTGCTTTTGGCCCGTCCTGCAAACAATCAACTTCTCGCTGGTGCCAGAGAACAACCGTGTTGTTTTCGTGAGCATTTGCAGCCTGATCTGGACCGTGTTTCTGGCCTATATGAAATCCCTGAAGGAGAACCAGTCGGCTGTCGCGGAATAGCCTTGTATTTACTATTATCTAAATTTCCGCTTGTTGTTATTGTTGCGTAGGACAAATTTTTAATTAGATAGAGACAGATATACACGCAATCTATGCAGAGGTTTAATTTTCGACTAAAGGGGGCTTTAGCTTGTCAGGTCTGGTGGCGTCCGGCCCACTACTAGTTGACCTATCCATAGCGAAGCCGGAGTAGATGAGCTTCCCACGGTCTGCACTATCCAATCGACGTAGTCCGAAACCTCCGTGAAAACTCCGGGAAAGGGTGGACGGGCGCACGGTTTTATGCTCCATGAAACGATTCCTATTTGGGTATTCGAGCTGGTTAGCAGCAACGGTCCTCCCGAGTCGCCACTACACTGGCCCTTGCCACCCTCTGGCACGCCGGCGCAAATCTGACTGGCGTGCAGCTGCTCCTGGTGAAGCTCACTGCACTCCGGATCGCTGAAAACGTGCAGCTTAACTTTCTGTAAGTTTCGCTGCACAACACCGCCAGTCTGAAAGTGGAAACGGGATAAGAGGAGATCCTTTAGCAGGTTTAAACCTAAACTTACCGCATTCAGACCCCATCCAGCAAGGACAGCACTAGAGTTTCCTGGTGTCTGCTGACGAGGCTCTGGAAGATGCACCGGCTGGGCACGCTTGTTCATGGAAACGTAATCCCTCAGCTGCAGCAGTGCAATGTCGTGCACATACTTGTCGTGAGGATCATAGCCTGGATGGACATGGATGGCAGCTACTTTAACCAGCTGGGTGGTGTTCCGGGCCAGGCGCTGACTCCCGTATTGCACGTCCACCTGCTCGGCCGTGGATCCACGAACACAGTGAGCGGCGGTAAGAACCCAATAGGAGTTGAGCAGCGTGGCACCGCAGGAATGGTTGCCACTCCTGGAACGGCGCAGCGAGACTACGAAGGGAAACTCGCCAGGCGATGCGGTGGTTCCATTCACGATCTTTCCATCGTTTTTCAATGCGGCAGCCAAGACAAAGGATATTTGTAGACACAGCGCGAGCCGTGCACTCGAAGCCATGTCGGAGTATATGTGCACGACCCGCCAATAGATCTGGGTATTTTATGGAGTCATTGGGTGGGTCCCAACCCGCACTTATACTCTGCCGGCGAGCTGGCCATGCAGGCGGTAGAATTATCCATGCTAATGAGGTAAACGCTTCGCGATTGTGATTCCACAGGCCGAGATTGCAATGTCAGCCCCACTGCTGTGGCAGAACGTCAAGGCGCTCGTCGCTCGCTACCCCATTATGCGCGGCATGATATCGTACAGTCTGATCTGGCCCACGGGCAGCCTTATCCAGCAGACAGTGGAGGGAAGAAGTTGGGGTGAGTAGACAGCTAGCTCTCCCTGCTACGAGAAGCTCTATTTCCTCTGGATACTCTCCTCTTCAGGTACCTATGACTGGTGGCGTGTCCTGCGCTTCAGCATGTATGGTGGACTCTTTGTGGCTCCCACGCTCTATGGCTGGGTCAAGGTAAGTGGCGACTCCTCCTCCTGCAGATATATTCATCTTTTGGCTCTTACTTAGGTCTCGAGCGCCATGTGGCCGCAGACGTCGTTCAAAACGGGAGTTATCAAGGCGGCAGTGGAGACGATATCATATACGCCCGGGGCCATGACATGCTTTTACTTCTTCATGAGTCTCCTGGAGAACAAAACGGTGGAGGAAGCTATTAGAGAGGTTGGCGTCAAGTTTCTGCCTACATACAAGGTTTGTAAACCTAAAGGAGATGATTGATCCATGCATTTGATGTCCTTTTTGTCGCTCCACAGGTGGCATTGTCCGTTTGGCCCCTGGTGGCCACCATAAACTTCACCCTAATCCCGGAAAGAAATCGTGTCCCGTTCATCAGTGTCTGCAGCCTGTGCTGGACCTGCTTCCTAGCCTATATGAAGCATCTGGAGCACCACGAGGTGGAAACAGCCGTTTAATCTTCCTTGTATTGTTCTGTAGTAATAGATTTTGAATAAAGTAGAAATTTAATGTAAGCAAGCGCCAGTGTGACCAGAATCACCGAATCTTTCAGTGTTGGTAATCTTTAAGTAGAAATTTCCTATCCCTGGATCCATGGCGGCACCTTTGTTTTATTCTTTATTTCGTAAATTAAATATTTGGAGCCCTAAATCCATCATTATTAAAGAAACAGTAGCCTCTAGGATCTAGGAACATGTGCAAACTACGGAGCGACTATAAGAAGAAGGGGGTACAAGCCAACAGTAAGGAACGCTCACATGAAGCCTCTTCATCCTTGAACCTCAAGCTTTGTTTCCTCTATTTTAGCAAAAAATGAACTACCGATTGATTATAATGCCTGGCTAAAGACTACCACTATATTTCGGATCCACTCAGCGTCATATCCCTGCTCGTCCTAGCATTGAGTCACCAGTAAGGAACGCTCTCAGGAAGCCTCTTCATCCTTTAAACTCAAGCTCTCTTTCCTCTATTTTAGCAAAACATGAACTACCGATTGACTGGCTAAAGACTACCACTATATTTCGGATCCACTCAGCGTGCAATCCCTGTTCGTCCTGGCATTGATGTGGCTGGTTCGCTCCCATTCCTCCACCTCAGCATTTCCAGCTTTTCCTTTAAAAGTTAGCACATAAATCTTAAGCAATGCTTTTAATTAATTTTATTTCCGATATCGTATCAGAGTGCTTACAAAAGTAGTGCGGGTCATCTAATTTCCATTTCCATTTGGCCCCCGGTTTCGAATTAGTTTTTGAATTTGATTAGACCTTTAATTGTATTCAGAAAGCGTGTACGTAGACGTAGCAAATGCAAATCTGATTCTGTATGTTTGTGTGCTTCTTGACCCAACCCAATTTCTGTGTCCCATTCCAGCGGCACGTCCAGCACCGCCCTAATCCTGTATGATGATAAGATGGCGGCTCCTCGCTCTACGAGGAAGTCACAGGCAACAGCTTGATCCATTCGTTAACCACGGCCTGGTGGTAGCCGATCCGCTTAAGAAGGGCCTCCGAGCGCCAGTTAACGGTCACTATCCAGGCGGTGAGAGTCACCTCCTCTTTCTTGGCTATCCGCTTGGTCATGGCAGCAGCTAGGAGGCCACCAAGACCACGTCGTTCCGCTTTGGGCAAGACTTGCAACATGCTGAATATAAAATTCATGATTAGACCTCCCCGATATTAATCTTTTTACTCACCCCAGGCCGGAGAAGTCGTTTTGGAAGATCCAGGAAATGAGCTCGCCCGTGTCGCTTCGGCAGATGCCCAGCGTATGGTTGAAGCGGATAAGAGCCCGCAGATAGGCCAGGGATCCCTCACCTTTGTTCGGCCACGTAGAGTGGACCATGGCCGCATCATCATCCGTGAGCCGGCGGATATCGAACTCGGACAGCAATTCAGGCACCTCGGCTTTCGTCGCCTTCTCATGGCCCAACACCATTCCGTAACACTGCCGCGGCTGCATCTCCAAGACACCCCGTTCCTGAGCCAGTGCCTTGACACGGTCACAGTATGCAAGATCTACATTGGTCAGCAGAGCCCCCTGAGTCCATTCGATTCTGTTTGTACGCTCCAGGCACTCCCACATCTCAGAGCAACCTTCCGGTTGCCAACTGAAAAAGGATACACTCTGCACGATGTCCCGGTGGAGGCTGATGTACGTTCCCCACTTTCGGAAGTCGCCCCGCCGATGCGTGAAGAACTGCTTTCGCAGGGATATGTAATCCGGATCATCCCGACCGATTTTGGCTTCATCCAACTGGCGATCCCACTTTCTCTGGTTGTAGAGCAGCAAATAGTGAAAGTTTTCGACTCCGAACTTGTTCTTGTACAGATCGAGGAGCTCGTCTACTTCGCTATCGCTGAGTGGTCGCAATATATCATTATCCTTGTCGCCGCCCATCGTTAGATCGTGTCCACACGTACGTCTGTGTATTATTGGATTGTGTGTTCTGTCTGGCCGCCGCTCTATCACTAGACAACACGACGCAATCAATTCGATAGTTCCTCTACTTAATTGTAATTCAGCTGATTAGATTTCTCTCTCTTGTCCAGAAGCGGAATGCTAGAAGAGAAATGCGAATACATAATGGCCAGCGCTTAAGTGATTTTATTAGACGGCGACTAGTTTGATATCTGAGAGTATTCCAACTGTTGCATACAATGCAAATACAAGCACGTCTTTTTTCAAGTTGTTGCATTAAAGATTTTGCGGACTGTCTGGCCCTTGGGAATTCTCTTTGCTTCGCTTGGATGGATTAATCCGCTCCTAAAACCAAGAACAAACGTAAAATGTCGTCTGAACCGATATGCATATGCCATTCATTCGATGAACCATTCAACCACATTCGGGTTCAGGCTAGTTCCAAGACGAAAAGCATAACATGGAGGACGTAGTAGGCCAAACATCGTCGTCGTTTGCTTGGCAACGGGGTAGGCTGTTATTTTCGAGGCAGTACAAGTCAGTCAGAACATCATTCAGTTAGTCGATATGGTCCGCAGTGAGTAGTTGAAATTATTTAAATGAAAATTTAAATAAAAATTTATTTATTTTCTTTCATTTAAAATTTTTCTAATAAAATTTTTATTTATTTCGAATCAGTTACCGAAGATTTAATCCGCAAGAAGGCCGAGCACAACGAACGCCTCATTAGCACGTTGGAAGAGATCTCACTGCACCAGGAGGACATCGAAGTTATTGAACATATTGGAAACTGGTGCCGCGAATTAAAAATTTTACTAATGCAGTCGAATCTCATCGCTCGTCTTGAGAATCTCAGCAAACTCAAGCGTTTGGAGTATCTAAATGTTGCCATCAATAACATCGAACGTGTCGAGAACCTTGAAGGCTGCGAGGCTCTCAAGAAACTTGATCTCACATTGAATTTCATCGGTGAGTTGACCAGTGTGGAATCCCTGAAGGGCAACGTCAATCTTCGGGAGCTGCTTATGATTGGCAATCCCTGCATTGATTATCCCAATTACCGGGAGTTTGTCATTGCAACTTTGCCGCAGCTAACCAGCTTGGATTGTATTGAGATAACTCCGTCGGAGCGTCTGCAGGCTTGTCGCGAACTGGTCGAGAATCGGGCCAACGTTGTCCAGTGCCAGGTGAAGCAGGCCATAGAGCGTGATGAGCAGCGCATTCGTGTGGCCAAGCAGCAGAGCGCTCTGAAGCAGCAGTGTGCCGAAATCGAGGACGATGAGGAGCGCACCAAGGCATTCTGGCAAGCAAAGAGTGAACACTGCCCGGAAATCCGCAACGAGATTGCAAAGCAGCATCGTTTGGGACGCGAACGCCATGAGCCAAAGACCGCAGAGCGGGTTCCAAAGCGGGAGCGCCATCTCTTCGCTCCCTGTGGTCGACCCTACAACGTCAACCAAGGAAAGCTGGGATTCCAATTCTTGGATGAGCCGGATCACTACTTGCTGCATCTGGAGATATACAGGTGTGTATTTGGGGAAGCTTTGGAATTCCCAAGACCCATTAATTTTAGACCAAAACCTCAACTTTCTGTAGCCATCACTCAGCCAATTTATTTCCGATCCAAGAATGTTATACCTTCCCGAGCTTGTCTCGTCGACTATATCTTTTTCGGTCCTAAACAAAAAATCTTAAATTTTTTCGATTTTTTGAAAATTTTGAAAGGGGTACCATCATGAATTTTTTCAAAAATCGGCCGAGTCTAATTTTGTAGATTTTCTTCCACTTTTTTATGAATATTTTGAATATTTTTTAACCTATTATGGAATGGAATACCATTTTGGAATCAGAACTTAATTCTCCGTCGATCTTCATTCAAGGATTTGGAAAATCGAACAAAAAAAATTTCGACCTATTTTTTCAGAATTTTGAAAGGGGTACCATCATGATTTTTTGCAAAAATCAGCTTAGGGTCATTTTGAGGTTTTTCTTCCACCTTTTTATGAATATTTTTCATAATTCCCAACCGATTTAGGAATGGAATTCCATTTTGGAATCAGAACTTCATTCTCCGTCGATCTGCTTTCAAGGATTTGGATAATCGAATAAAAAAAATTTCGACCTATTTTTTCCAAATTTTGAAAGGGGTACCATCATGATTTTTTGCAAAAATCAGCTTGGGGTCATTTTGGGGCTTTTCTTCTACTTTTTTATGGATATTTTGAATATTTCTCAACCGATTTGGGAATGAAACACCATTATGGAATCAGCACTTTATTCCCCGTCGATCTACATTCAAAGATTTGGAAAACTGAACAAAAAAATTTTTACCCATTTTTCGAAATTTTTGAAAGGGGTACCATCATAAAAAATTGCAAAATCAATGAAAAATTTTTTTCTTTAAATTTAACATTTACTAATTAAATTTTAATAGTATTCGATCTCACAATCATTTTAAAACAATCCACTTGGAGATCGGGTATGAATTGGCTGAGATATGGTCTTCCCCGATGATGAAAAGTCGTATGAAGGGGCCCGAGGATCAAGGATCGGATTATCCTTACTTTGGAAAGCCATAACTCTGCCAATTCACGAAGGATCCAAGAATGTAGCACCCCTTCGAGATAAAGATTTATAAATGGACAAGTTCTTAATATTTTTTCTATTTCCAGACATTTGGATACTTCCCTTATCTCTGTAGACGTAGAACCCTTTTATGCACGAATCACTATCAAGAAGAAGATCTTCCAGATCGTTTATAACGAAGAAGTCAAGTCCGACGATACCATGGTTCAGCGCTCCCAGGTCACAGGCCATCTGCTGATCACCTTGCGGAAGCTAAAGATCAATGAAATGCTGCTTAGCGCCAAGAAGAGTCAGCCGAAGAGGTGGGTTTCCCAAACGCAAAGACAAAATCGCAACTCACTCGTTAACCTTTTTTTACAGCTCTGAAGCTGGAGCTTCTAAGGATGATGCTTCTAAGGAAGAAGCTTCTAAGGAAGAAGCTTCTAAGGAAGAAGCTTCTAAGGAAGAAGCTTCTATGGAAGAAGCTTCTATGGAAGAAGCTGCTATGGAAGAAGCTGCTATGGAAGAAGAAACTTCTGACGAAGAACTGATGGACACCGCCGAGGGAGAGCTGGCTGGTGCCGTGGACATCAAGAACATATGTCCACCCGCCGATCTGCCGGACCTGATTTAAATCAGAACGCAGCCAGGATGTTATTTAAAAATGGTTTATTGAAATATTTTCTGTTTTGGTTTGTTCTCTCCCCTTCCTTCCATTATTCGTTTTGTTTGGTGTTTGCGCCAAGCTCTATCAATCGGATCCATCCAATCAGATCCAAAGCTCCATCGGCTTGCTAGTAACCACCAGGCTGATGGGATGTCTATACTCGTATGTGGGTGTGACGACTATGCGTATCAGGGTGCGTGTTTATAAAAACATTAAATACATACATAATTGTAGTTACATGGCCATTACATAATTACCGAAGGACACATAATTATAATAAACACAAATGAGGGAGTAAAAACAATGTCTTCCAATGTGTGTTTTCAATTCAATTCGATATAGATATCCTATTTTTGTGTATTACTCATTTTTTGCTCGGAAACCATTAATGCCAAATCAGTTCGATGGCTGGCTACAAATGTAATAAATATCAAAAAGGATTCAAAAGCAGTTGGGCCTTTGGAGAGGGTTCACAAAATCGGGGGATAAGTCTTGCTCTGATTGTTGGTTTTAACATTTTTCTGTGGTTTAAAAGATTCTCGTTCATATTGTATTTACAATACATGATCATCGGGCTATTGGTATTTAATATATATATTCGTTTTCTATATATATATATATTCTCATTTGAATATACAATATGTGTGTGGCTGAGCTGTGAAATTGCTAAAAATTACAAGATGATACATAAAATAATTCGATTTGTTTTGTATTATGTTTCTGTTTCTGTTTCTGTTTCTGGAGAAGTCGCTGTTTTCCTGTGGGGATTTGGAGGAGTTTCTTTTGTATACCATTTTTTGAGGGCATATTCTGTTTGACTGTGAAATGATCATAGTTTTGCCTTGTGTTCTTTTTATTTGTTAAATGGATATAGCAACAATCTTGTATTCTCTCTCGCTCATATATTTCGGTATTTGTTTTTTTTTTTACTTTTAGTTTGTATTTTTAAATAGTATTGTATTCTAGCTGTGTTGTGTGCAGTTGTATTCCATTCCTTCTCGGTTTTTTTTATTCTGTTATATATTTAAGTATTTTCGCTTACATTATTTAAATCATTTTATTTTTGTTTTTTGTTTTGTTTTGCATTTGCTTAAGTCCATGGTTTTGCTTTTGTTTTTACTTCTTCAATTTGTTTTGGTTCTCTTAAAAACGTGTTATAAAAATTAAAATCGAACAAAGTAAAAATATTTAGAAAAAGCGTCTTCTTTTGGTTGCTGTCTATTTTCCTTTTTTTTTCATTTTGTCTCAATGTGTATTTTTGTTTATGTTTGTTTTCTTTGTTTCATGTTTTCTGGTTTTATTGCTGCTGACACAAAATATTGATTGGTAACAACATTTATGGTTGAAAAAACGAGGTAGGACATTGTTATGAATATTTTTTGCTTCTCATTTCCCCATTAATTCCTTCTTTCGTCTAAGCCAAGCATTAAACAAAAATTAAACAATTGATTTGTTCGGGGCCAGGGGTGACATTTTTGGGGGCATTGTTAAGTGTGAAATAAACTACAATTAGAAATACATGTTTTGGTTATACCTTATAGACTTGACTTATATACTTCTATAGTCTATAGTCTATAGTCTATAGTCAACTAAGCTATGATGTCTAAAATACAAGATTCTTATCTCCTTCTATACGTCCCTTCGCCTCTTTCTTTCTTCGGGTTCATTTCGCAAAACGACAGTAAATAAATAAAAGTATTACGGAGGCTGTAACAGAACCGATCTGAAACCAACTCAAGCCTAGATCAATCTATACTTTCGCAGCCTACAAAAATGAACAAAATACCAACAGCAAATATATAATATATATATGGTAGGTGTAGGATGTGTGTTGTGTTTTGGTGTTGCTGCCTTCTGCCTTCTGTTTTCCAATTTCCGTTGACTGTGCGTTGTTCAGCAATTGAAGCCAGGTGCAAAAATAAAACGCAACTAAATAAATTGACGACTCAGACCCGCAGGATCTCGCACGCTTTGTTGTAGCAAATGGCTATCCAGTCGGGCTGGGTGGCGCCCCACTGGATCTGATTGACTTCGCCCTCGGCAGCTGTATAGGCTAAAATTGGATCCTCGATTGCGCGTGGCATTTGTTGTATATCCCAGATCAGTGCTTGGTGATCATCACCGGCAGTGCAGATGTGACAGGAACTACGGAAATACATTTACAAACACATTTTTTTTAAGTAAAAAGTTTGATATAATTACCTATGCGGCGCCCACGCAATACCGTTGACGCACGCTCTGTGATTGCTCAGTCTTGCAACGGGTGTACAAGGAACACGAACATCTAAAATAATAACTTCGCATGAATCCATGGCAACTGTGGCTAAATAGTTCGGGTCCTGTTTGTTCCAGGCCAAGCGCAGGAGCGCAGTGTGGGCAGGATCCTAAAAAACATAAAAGTGAGTAAATCCTCCAAGTAAGGGGACTCCTAACCCACCTCATAGATAATGGTCGAGTGCTCGAGATGCCGCAAATCAAACATGCGCACCGATCCGTCGGCTCCAACCGAGGCGAACATGTCCCGGCCGCCGCCTGCTCGCGAAAAGGCAATATCGTAGACCTCCTTGTCGTGGGCAATCAGCTGCGTCTTGACGTGCCCCGCCACATAGACGCGGGCATGCGGCTGGCCAGTCTCCAGGCCCCAGATAGTGCAGGTGGTGTCTATAGAGCTGGTGCCGACCAGATTGGGATCCACTTCGTTCCAGTCAAAGGAGGTGAGCGGGGCGCAAAAATCACTATTCTTATTGTTATTTAGAACGCATTCGAGACGAGTGTCCGGCTCGCCGGCACGCCACACACGCAGATAGTCACCGCTGGTGGCCAGCAGATCCGGATAGACCCCCTTCGAGTCTGGAATCCACATGATCTTGGTCGTTGGATATGGATGGTCAAATGTGCTGCGTTGGGTAATAGAAAGTTGTCAATGAATCCATAATAAATGATCAGATTGTTACCTCTTGGCACTAAATTCGCTGGTATCCTCATCCAGGCTGATGATCTGCACCTTGTTGTTGTACTCCTCGATGAAGCTGCCGAGGGCCAGGCGGAAACGCTTGTCCGGCCGCACGCTCCAGTTCATGGAGTACAGGGGCCATGGTGCGAGATATTTATAGATCTCCTTGCGCTTCCCGGCGGTCGATGACATAACTAGAAAGGGCAGAAAAGGACAATTAGTTGGAGTACTCGATAAAAACATTAGAGAGTCAAACCTGAACTTTATGACTGGCACTGGGTACGTTTACAAGGCAGATGCTATTGTTGGGATAGGTTGGGATAGACTCTCCTTGAGACCGTAATGTGTGATGGGTGGCAGCCAATAGAGGATGATTTATAATGAGCGACGGAGCGATGGTCAATGATGAGTGTCTGATGATTCGGATGATTCCAATGATATGATGACGTCTTTCAGAACTGCGCAAAACTCAACAGAAAGCCAATGTGCAATGGGAAACAGAGATCGTCTTCGTTTGTATCGCGCATTTGCACTTTCTCAGAGGTCGTTCCTGGCTTTTCCTGGCGTTTACGGGCTTTTCTTCCTCAGAATTCACTTCATTTTGCGGCGGCAGTGTTGCCAGCTCGACCGTCTTCCGGCTAAATGCAAGACTCTAACGAAGTTCTTCGGCTGAATTCGACGTCAGCGAGTGGGGCGGATTGATGGGGAACCGTATCAGAAACCCGGCTCCAGCGGCGTGGACATTTCGGCCGCAATGCGTCCGCTTGGCTGGAACTTTTCCGGCCCTTCCTCTACTGCGACAACACTGCGAATCGGAATAAAACCACAAATGGCTTGTAGTCTTGTCCTTATTCGAATTCTCTGTGTTGTGAACTTGGCGAATGCTATGTGCTTGCTTTTTAGCCACTTTTGGGGAATGGCGTTTAGAATTTTCACACGGAGAAAGAATTTTCACTTGCGCTGTATATACTAGAGATGTACCTAGATTTGCGTTGAGATTCGATAACTACTCGATTCGATTTTATCGAAGCGCGATTGGTGAGATTTCTGTCCGCTTTATTCATTTATCGCCGCGCGACCACACTGGCCAAAATAAAAAATCAGTAAAGTAAGTTTTTTTTCTGCTCCGAAAATTTCAATATTTTTAGCAGATGAATAAAGTTATTGACACTATATTCGTCTGAGAGCCAGGCGCGCTGTGTGATTCATTCAAGTATATAAACAAATATAGACGGTTTTTTTTTGTCGAAGCCGCGACCTCCTTCGCCTCGTGATATTCGTTTTGCGGTCAAATTTTCCCAACTCTCCCTTCCCTCCGTCCCCCTGCATCACTTGCCTGCTTCGAAATTAGCCTGAATTTTTGCGCTAATTACTATATTCGAGGATCGGCTCAAGGCTGAAAAATATATAAAGCCATCGTCACTTTTCCACTTTCCTTTTTGAGCAAGATATTTCACTTTGCGTAATTCGTATTTGCGCGAGTGTTGGTGTGTGTGTAAGAGAGAGCTCGTGGCCGTGTGTGTGTGTGTGTGTGTGACTGTGTGACTGTGTCCCCAATCATGCTATCTCGCTTGCCCCCATATGGTGGCGCTTGTTTTACTACAGCCATCCCTTGCTCCCACGCCCGCACCCCGGCCCCCCATTTCACTGTCAAGCGTGAATGTGTGCTGTTATGTGTGTGTGTGCTTAAAGCGCTTTTAAAAATAGACTTATTTCGTTTCATTTTATATTTTGTTGTTGCTTTTATCATAATTATTGGATTTTGACGGTGATGGCGATGGCGATGGCGACGGCGGCAGTGAGAGCGTACAATTTTTTGTCGATCCAAAAAGGCGCAGCATCATGAATAATGAAAACGTGGTAACCGAATCAAAAAAAAAAACGAAAAATAAAAAGCTTTACACACTGTGCGTTTTCAAGTGTGTTGGTGTGTGAACTTGAATAATTTCATTTAGTTTGGTACGTGGGTGCGTGTGGGTGTGGGTGTGGGTGTGCATGTGAATGGGTTGTAGTTGGTAGTATTTGATAAACGGGAGATCGATTTGGCTATTTTATAACCGTTAAGCCCCATTGCCGAGCTAAGCCTAACGGTTAAATACGACAAGTAACGGATTCTCTACGTAGACTGCCTGGCGACACACAGACACACATAAACAAGCTCCACACTAACACTCCAACACAACTTCAGTTACCGCATAGGGCCCACCCCCCTGCACCTGCCCCAGCCCCTGCTCCTGCTAGAGCATGCAATTGTTGTTATGACGAGAACCTGCAAACCGTTTGTATTTTTTTATTATTATTTTGAGATTGTAAACAAGTGACGCAGCTGATCGGTTTTCCATGCCCCCCACGCTCCGTTATAACGCCATTGCCAGCCGAAGGTTGCGGTACATCTGAAAAAAATGCCGTTAGGCTTAATTAATTGATTATTGTCGCAATGTGTTGGTGAAAAATCAATTCAAAAGTTGACTCAGGGGGGAGCTATCCTTGGCATCGCTTTGGAATTTAAATTTTAACGAGCCTTGAACTTTCCAGCCTTGAATTCTTCAAAAAATTGAACAAAAACATAAAACAAGTGCTGCGGCATGCGGAAGCGTGTTTCTTCATGATTTCTAATACAATCTTTTTTGCTTTACAGTTGCCGATTTACTCAACAGCAACAGCCACGGGTCTTAGATGTAGGACGCAAGCAGATTAAGTTCAAAACTAAACTAAGCCTTCGATAATAATGAAACGATAATATGTAAATAAGCAGTCAACGGAGGAGTCGAGGTAGGACATTATTTCATAGCCAAATCTTTTATTAATTCCTCTTTTTAAAGGAAGATACACAAGAAGTAACACGGAAGCCACTACAACAACACACTCGAGGGAAACAGGAGCAACGAAAACAAGGCCAAGGGCACGTGCAACTAGAAACAATTACCAGATAACACTCGAGATCAACATCCTGACTGCGCTGCTAGATCTAAGCTGCTGCTGCTGCTGCCATTAATATGCGTGTAATTGCGCCGCGTAGATCGTCAACGTCAGCGGCGGGCAGCGGCAGTCTATACGGCACATCGTCGGCCGGCGGCGCCACCGGCAGCAGCAGCGCCACCACCAGCAGCAGCACCAGCGGCGGCAGTGGGCTGGACCGAAGCAGCGTCACCACGAACGGCTATTCGCGCTACTCTTCGAGCTACGATCGCGGCAGCAGCCTCTCCAAGTGGCTGCCCACGTCCGGCGGCTCCTCCTCCGGCGCCACCACCTCGTCCTCGTCCGGCTACGGCAGTAGCTACTATCCCAGCTCCTACTCGACGTACTCCTCCAGCCACACCAGCGGATCCTCGTACACGCCTCGCTCTAGTCTACAGAGGAGCAGCGTCGGGTCCTCAAACTCATCCTCGTACTTGAACGGAGGAGCCGGCTCTAGTTCGTCCGCCTACCGCACCAGCTCCTCGTACTTGACCAGCTATGATTCACCTACGTACAGCCGATACGGAGTAAGTCGTGTTTAGATTTAAGTGACCTTTTACTTTATTATTAATTATTATTACGCCCCCGCCCAACCGAATCATGGTCCTAAAATGTAAATTCGATTGGTGGCAGCTCTTACTGTATAATCGGTTGAAAGTAATATCTCTATTTGTAGACTTAAGCAATTACAAAAAAAAAAAAAAACCTGTATGCTGGGCCCTTGGTATAACTCCAATCATTCCCCGATCATTGTACCTTTTTCTGTACATTTTGGTGAAGTCATCGCACTACATTCGACAGTTTTATTCATGCCGCAAGGGGAAATGTTGAGAAACGGCTGTGAAATCTAGGAGATAGTTTATAGAACCCAATCCCTAGGATTATTCCTCCTCCTTGAAACCCTCTCATACTGGCTTTGTCATCTCGGATTTCATCTCATCTACTCTACAGAAAGTCCTGCCATTGCCTGTGATGGCTAACTGCTTTGATATGGCTGACAACAGGCTGCATCCATTCATGCCTCATGGTTTGTGGTGATCCTTATCGACCTACCCCGCCTTTCCCATCCTGTCCTGCCTTGTTTTCGATATTTAGAGACCTTTGATAGTGTCATGGTATTTTCGTTTTGCTGATTTGCGTTGCGTTTTTTGCGATGTTTGTGTTGTATTTTCGTTATTGCAACAACCATTCAAACAAACATCCATTCAACCACCCACCCAAGTACACCCACACCCCACCCACAACCACACCCAGTGCCACACACACACACACACACACACACACACCTAGAACCACGGGCACCGACTGCCTCAAGACCTTAGGCAAACACTCACGCATTGTGTTTGTGTTGTTTGTCAATGCGGCATTTTATGACAAACGACAAAGACGACCCACAGTGGTCTCTCGACAAAGGGGATACTTATGAAGTATGGTTAGGGTCTCGAACCCACTAAGAGGGTTCTACTTTAGGCAGATACTATCAGTAACTACATTTTTGGGAGCCATTAAGTTGGGTTTCCGAGAAAAGCGGGGCACAGTCCAGGAACAGCGCCTCATCGGGCAAACCACTTGTTGGCACAAATCCAACCCAACAACAGCGGAACCTCTCTATATAGAACAACCGATACGACATCGGGAGTATAGCAATATAGCAACAATTGTGTCATCCTCTCGCTCTTCCTTTATATTTCTATTTAATTTATTTTATTTTCATTTCGTTTCACCGCGAAATAAATTCGCAATAAGGTCGCGATATTGTGCGTGAGAAAGTGTGGGTGTATTTGGGTCCTCTGTCTAAAGTTTTTGTTTAGACATCTAGACATCTAGACATCTAGATATATATATTTAGATATATATTTAGGCTATAGGTGCGTCCCATTTACATTCAAAAAGGAAAATGTGCCAACATTTTTGGGTGAAACATCTGGCAATGAAAGTTAATTTTGGGGAACTCTGCTTAGAATATTTTATTTTGTATCCATATCTCATATTTTGTTTCATTTGTGTATAAAAACGAATCATTAAAGTCATTATTGATGTTTCTGTTTCTGTTTCTTTATATTTTTTGTTTTTTTTTTTTTTTGTTTATTATATATGCCCCGCCCACATATATATATAAATATATATTTCCGACATTGAAACATGTTGACGTTTACTGTTAAACCGTTAAACATTACCGCCCACCGCCTACCGTTATTCGCTCATTATAAAACATCTAAATGTTTCGCCAAAAATAAACAATAAAATACAAAAAAAAAACCTCAACCCAAACCGAAACCCTAACAAAAAAAAGTTACCGCGCAAAACTGGAAGCAAAGTTGCAGCATCGAATGGCGATAGCTTGAGCTCGAGTGGTGGATCCACGAGGAGGGAGGACTATGGCAGCATCCGGCGCGGGGACAGCGCCAAGAAGCCACCGCCCAGTGGAGGCACCACCACCTCCAGTTCAAACTCCAATTCAATCTCCAATTCAAACTCCAATTCGAACAATGAAAACACGAAAAGACTCTCCAGCTCATCCTCATCTCCGTCGCTGGCCCGTCTGGTGGCCACCTCCGGATTGGACATATACGAAAAGTACAGTCCGGCCAACTATAAACCCAACTGTGAACTGTCACGTTCCAGGTCGGGTCTTGCTGACGATCGGGATGTGGAAAATGGGAGTGGAAGCGGCAACGATGCATCCACCACGACCGTAACGTTGGAAAGGCCACGGACCAGCCGGTACAGTAGGCTCTATAGCAGCAGCAGCGATGCTGGGACAGGAGGAGGAGATACCGCATCTACATCATCCAGCTCGGGAAGATTGGGTTCCGGGAAATACACCTTAAGCAGCAGCAACAGCAATGGGGATGTGCCAACGGCCACTTTTACACTACGCAGCACTAGGACACGTCGCAATGTGGAGGACACGACTGCGGCAGCACCTACGCCCACGCCCCCACCGCCGCCGCCGCCACCTCCACCGCCTGCCAGTACCTCCAACGGCCACAAGTCGGCGGAGAGCAACGGCCTGGAAGCCAAGCTGAACGGGCTGTCCCTGCTCTCGAGCTCGCCCAAGAGGAACGCCATCTACGAGAGCCGCAGCGGCAGCAATCTCAGGAATCTGGACACCACCGACGACACGGGTGTGTCATCCAAGGCGGAGGATAACAATGGGGATGTGAGCGCCACGGCCACCTTCAAGCTGGGCGACGGCAGCAGCAAGGTAGAGACCAAATCGGAGCCGCTTTCTATTACAAAAACTAACCAAATGCATGAGTTCCCCCTCCAGCCAGGAGTTAAATATCTGAGTTTTGTGTATGTCCAGAATCCAGAATCCAAAACCGAAAACCGAACACAAATTCTGTAACCGATAAACCGAATCTCTTAATAACAAAAACCTTTGCATTAAAAAAAAAAAAAAACCCATTCTTGCCATCTAAACCCTTCTTTACTTTGTGTGTTTTAATTTGTTGTGTGCTTTGTTGTGCGACAGCCCGGCAGTTTCATTTAATCAAGTTTACATTTCTATGTATTTTTAGCTAAAATCTAGCAGATTGCGCCCCTTCTAACTTTAATTAATCGCAAAAAGAAACGCAACTAATATACATCCTCCTAACACTACAATCAAAAATTCAAACCCCCAAGACAGAGAATCCCCCTTAGAGTTGGTTTAAAAACTAGGATTAAAAAGAGAGAGAGAGAGGCGGTGACCGTATACCGAATTTCCAAAAAACAAAGGATTCGAGATTGATCAGAGTAGTTGGAGCTCAGTCAGATGTTTCATTCTCGGAGAAAAGTCAAACACAACACATCTCGTACCCACTCAACCGTAGACAAACAAAAAATCCAAAAATCAAAATCAGAATCCTGAAAGCCGTAAAAACGAAGCCAGGAGTAGAGGAGACTCAAGAACCGGGAACCGGAACCGGAAGCGGAGCCACACCGTCGAATGATGTTAGACATTAAGAAAACCAGAGGATTCCACAAGATTCCACAGGCATCCAAATTGCAGTCAGCAAACGCAGCTAGTACAGCCGCAGCTGTAGGAGCAGTAGGAGCTGGACCATCAGCCTCATCCGCATCCGCATCCGCAGCAGCTGTAGCCGTAGCCGTAGCAGAGGTATCCGTAGTCCAACCACCAACTGGTAACAACTCTTCGTCGGGCAGAGGTTCCGGTTCCATTTCGCGACTAAAGGGGAGTAAGCATACCACGGCATCCACTGGTGCTTCAGCTGGAGCTGGCGCATCGGTGGCTGTGGGCAAGACTCACGCCGCCCTGGCGGCAGCCAAATACGGCGGAGGTGGAGTAGCCGCATCCGTACGCTCCGGACACAGTCACGGCCACGGACACAGTAACGGACACGGAAACGGAACAGGAACAGTAACTGGTACTGGTACAGGTAATCCAGTGCGTGCCGCCAATCAGCGATATTTTCTGGTGTCCAGCTACAAGGACCCGACATTCCTCAAGGCCGAATGCGAACTGGCCCACGCCCAGGTGGCAGCCCATCACAAGGGTAAAGTGAGTGGGAGCGGACAGTTCACGGGCCACAGTAAGCGCAGTCGGGCAGGCGAGGATTCCAGAAACAACAATCCAGGAACAGCTGGACATCGATCTCATCCAGGTCCGGCACTGGGTGACATGCGTCGCACGCCCATGTTCAATGGCAATCAACAGACCGGCAGCAACGGCACCGGCACCGGCATTACCACCAGCACCAACAACACCACCTCCAGCACAACCACAACCATCACAAGCACCACCACAGGCAATCTGCTCAAGTACAGTGCTAGGTCAACGGGAGGAGCAACTGCATCCGCCCACCACCACCACCACCACCACCATCAACAGCCACAGCCACAGCAACCACAGCAGTCACACAAGCTTCACAAGCTGAAGCCCATCCACGGCAGCTGCAACAACAATTCGGGCACCGTTCCCGTTCCCGTCACCGTCCCCGTCTCCGTATCTATGATGAATGGTCACACGACCACCAACAACAACAACAACAGCGGAGGACACCAAAGCAGCAACAACGTGATGAACAACAACATGCAGCGCCACCAGCAGCAGCAGTCGCAGCAGCACGATGACATCAGCTACATAGACAGCGATGAGCCAGGACCAGCAGGATCCACAGCGGTCACAGGAGCCATCAAGTCGAGTATTTGCTACTTCAAGCCGATAACGCCGCCGCAGCTGAGACACCATCACCAGCAGCGGGAGCAGCGACGGGACGATCCAGAGGCACAGTCTGGAAATGGCAAGCGCTACGCACGCCCCAAGTCCACCATCATAGCCTCGTCGCACTCGAACTTCGCGGCCAGCTACGAGAAGTTCAACAACTACCGCCAGACCAACGGAGCGGATGGGATCTCCGGTTTGGAGTCGCGCAACAGTGGCGGGGCCAATCCCAGCAGCAATGCCCGCAGGTATGGCATCGATTCGCTGAGCATCAAGGCGTCCATTGAGAAGTTCAACAACCTGAGTGGTCAGAAGCAGAGGCAGGCAACTCCAGCCAGCCAGCCAGTACTGGGAGCATCGGGTTCAGCCGTGGGATCAAGAGCAGGATCGTCGGGCAGCTCTGCGGCCTCCGGTCGAAGCAATCACAACATGGGAAGCAGCAGCGGGAATCTTCAGCAGCGCTACAGCAGCGACTTGGACAACATTCGCGTGGCTGCCGGGTACAGCAGTTCTCTGACTCGTGCCGCCTACCGGACAACGGCCACCATCAGCACGGCCACAGCCGCAGGATCCAGCATCGGAGCTACGGCTATTGTCACACCGATGAGCAAGGTCACAATGAGGGGCACCCATAGCGAGGCCATGACTAAGGTAACGAACAACGACAATGCCGCGACAGTCGCGACCGTCGCGACCGCGACACCAGCAACTGTTGCCAGTGGCACAGCAACAGTAGCAGCCACACCACCATCCACGTCAGCCACGTCTTCCGTCTCCACCACAGCCACCACCAGTACAGTCACAGCCATAGCCACCAGTACAGGCACCACCAGTACAGCTTCAGGCTCAGTATCCGCCAGCGATAGTGTAAGTCGAGCGACTTGGCCAGGTTCAGTTTAGTTCTTCCTTCTTTTTTTTTTTTTTTCTTAACTTTCCATTCCGTTTTACTTCTTCGATATATATATATGCATTATATATTATATAGAGTATTCCAAAAAAGTATTACAATTACATTTCCTCTTGGCCAGAGAGACGAATTCGTAGATCAAAACTTGTATTCTATATTCCATTTACCTTGTTATCGTTTCATCACCAATCACTCTCGTTATATCGCTTATTGTTTAAGTTTCCGTATCCTTATCCTTATCCGTTTCGTATCCTTTGCATGCTGCTTTATCTCTCCAGCTACGGCTGCGGCTGCGGCTGCGGCTATCTTTCTCCATGACTCGACTCACACATCATTGACACTCCAAACATCGTACTATCTTGGTCTAATTGTTGTTTTCTTTGTACTCACTAACCGCTCGATTGCTAACCAATTGCTTTGATTAATTTACTTTTAAAATTATTTACAATTAACAAAAAAAGTACCCAAAACAATGGGCAGTTCTTGATGGATAGAGAAGCTTGATGGATAGAGAAGCTGCCCATTGCGTTTGAGGGATTAAAACAGACTGATTCGACACCTTTATCTAAAAGAAATTATACTTTTCTGTTGTGCAGACGCAGGCGAGAAGCGCCACTGGAAGCAGTGCTCGGAGTGTCCTGCCACCCGTGTCGCCCACGTCGAGTCGCTACTGGGACCGCGATCGCGATGGTACAACCAGTCGCAACAGCGTCGCCACATCCTCGACCCTCAACTCGTCGTCGTTGAAACACAACTCCGATGATGGCTACAAGAGCGGTGCTTCGGCGTCTAGAGATGAGAAGTCCGAAGGTGAGTTCCGAGTAGGCTTAGACCTCAAAGGGGGAACTGGTCTAGTTGGCCATGAATATTATGGAATATCTATAGAGTCCGAATGTCATTAACTGGGGTTTACAATAACTGACAGGCCGACAGTCTGACGGGCTGGCCATTCCTTAGTAAATTCTCAGTGCAAGCTCTACACTAACACGGAGCAGGAGAAATCACACAAACCGTACACACAGAGTTAATCACAGAAAGACACGACCACACAGCGTTAAAAGGGAAGACCCAAACGCAAGATCTCGTAACAGTAGGGGTGGGCGGGAGATAGTCCTCGCGTCCTGCGGCATACGCATCCGCCAATGCGAGTGCCGATGCGAATGCCAGTCTACAATCCCGACGAAGACACGCCGAGAGGCAGACGCAGAGAGGGAGCAGTTGCAGCAGGAGGAGCACTAGGAGCAGATGCATCCAAATTGGGGAGTGCCCTTTGGCGGTGCCCAAGCATTGCCACGACGACAATGCCCACTGAAATTAATATATCCCGTTTCCGAATGCCCATCCACAGGTTTGTGCGGTCTGAGAAATATTGGGAACACGTGCTTCATGAACTCGGTCATCCAGTGTTTGAGCCACACCCAAGAGCTAACCCGCTTCCTGCGCTCACACCATGGCTCGCGTTCCTCAGCTACAAAGGATCAGCAGATACTTCACGGTAACGCTCTGACTAGGAAATCCATTACCAAACGAGGTTTTTAATCATTTCGATTTCGTTTTCAGAATTTGCCAAACTCATACAGGAGATGTGGACCTCGAACGTGCACACGGTGACGCCTATGGAACTGAAGCGTGCCTTCTCAACCAAGCATCGCATGTACAGCGACTATAACCAGCAGGATGCCCAGGAGTTCCTGCGCTTCTTCCTCGACTCGCTGCACTCGGCTCTGAACTCGGGCGTGAAGGGAGAGACGCTCAACATTGATGATAATCTCAGGTAAGCCTGAGGTTCTAGACGAGAATCCAAACCAGAAACAAGAATTTTAATAATTTTCATTCCACACAGTGACAATAAGAAGGCGGATCTCACCTGGGAGTGGTATACACGTCATGAGAACTCGTTGGTGCGCGACCTATTCGTCGGACAGCTGAAGAGCACTCTCAAGTGCACCACCTGCGGCAACACCAGCGTCACCTTTGATCCGTTCTGGGACCTGAGCGTGCCCCTGCCCTCGTCGTCGCGTTGCAAGCTGGAGGCCTGCTTGGATCTCTTTATACGCGAGGAGGTACTCGACGGCGATGAGATGCCCACGTGCGCCAAATGCAAGACGCGACGGAAATGCACCAAGAGCTTCACCATCCAGCGTTTCCCCAAATATCTCGTTATACGTACGTTTGAGTCTTGATCAAAGCTTCAACAAGATATTTATCTTAATGGGTTCTTTGCAGACCTGAAGCGTTTCTCAGAGACGCGCTGGAGCAAGCTGTCGAACATCGTTGAGTTTCCGACTTCGGATCGCGAACTCAACATGGGCTCCTATGGCGCCAACTCCAACTCCAATGTGCATTACTCGCTCTACGCGATATCCAATCATATGGGTAAGTCGCGGTAGGAAGTGGAGTAACAATCTCTGATATCTGTATTCTCGATTCTCGATTCTCGACAGGCTCGACGGCTGGTGGGCATTATGTGGCCCTTTGTAAGCATCCCGTTTCCCGTAAATGGCACGAGTTCAATGATAATATGTAAGTAGGCCTACTAGTCTAGCTATAAACCCCGATTAACTGGTATTTCCCATTTCGATTACACAGTGTCAGCGATGCCTTGTCCGATAACTTTCTCGTTTCATCCAGTGCCTATATACTTTTCTATGAGCGTGCGTAAGGTATCAGTCGTGCACTCTGTAAAAATATTAATTAAAAATAACAAAAAAAAAAAAAAAAAAATGAATGAAAAAAAAGAAAGAACAACTGGGACGATGACGGATGATGGCAGCGAAAACAACTTCTGTGCGCGGGAAGGGATACCAACCAACGAACAGCAAAGCGTCGGAGATCCAAACTGGATTCGGATAGACGAAAGGAGGAGGAATCGATCGATTGATCGGGAAACGGCCACAACCAACACAAGAAGGATTTAAACTTGTAGAAACGCTTCGTAGAACTGCATACAAAGAAAATTTACTTAATTTAAACTCAGCTTAACTGCAAAATGCAACTGCAAAAAAAATGAAATGGCAAATGAAAAACTAACACCCCAACCTAATGCTAAACCAGAGGCAATGCGGAAGCGAAGTGTACTTAGACAACAAGGATAAATGTACATTATTAATGAACTTTGAACTTTGATGTCTAAACCAAAATACAAAGAAAACAGAGTACAGAGCAGTACAGAGCAGAAACAGAGCAGAAACAGAGAAACAATGAACTAGTGAAAAAACAAAACTTTCGGCAAACCAAAACTAAACAAAACCAAACCAAACAAACAAACAAACAAACAAAATGAAAACAAAAGGAATATTTGGAAAACATCCTTGAAAAGAACCAAGCGAATCGAACTATTTACAGGATTCTTTTGTATCACACACCCATACACACCACACACACCCCACACAACCCACACGCCCACACAAAATCTCGAAACAAAAAGCTCGAAAATAAGCAACAAATGCAATCAGCGATATATGTTTCAATATTCCTCTCTTTAAGTGTTATTTATTAAAACAAAATTTTTACATTGAATTAACAGGACGATCGTGTCTGCCTATTTCTGCCTAAATACAAACGTGTATCTTTCATGTCCTGTCTGTCATTAAATTGGTTTGCCGAAATAAGTGTCATGTGGTTGTGTAAAAAGAAATATAAACTAAAAAACTAAAACTACAAAAAAGTGAAAGGTAAAAGGAAACCGGGAAACAAACACTAAAAAGAACGTGGAAAGAGAAAAGTTAATATTTAAAATCGTCTTTCTTGTGCAATATATTTCATAGACAAAAAACAAAAACCCTGCAATAAATAGAGTTCCAACTTAAGACGATTAAAAGTAAATCATCGCAATCGCGCCACAAAAATCACATTAAAACCTTAACTAAGAGAAACGGCTTTTTAGCAACTAAACAAAACAAAACAAAACAAAACAAAACAAAAAACAATAGTAATTAATTAATTAATTGATAACGAGGAACGGAAAACGAAAACGACGCAAGTAAAGCTGAAATCTGCATTGTGAAAACGTACTTATGATAAATGCTAGTAGTAAAAATTAAAAGAAAACAAAGAGAAATTAAGGAATGGGGAGAAAAGTGAAAGCAACACCAAAACAACACACGAGTTCAACAAATTGATTGTTATCGTTTAGCCAAGACACCAACCAAAAAAACCATCCAGCCCCCAAAACGGGGGGGGCCAAATTTCCCCAAGATAAGACACCAACCAACCGCTCTCCGCCAAGGGCAGTAGATCGTTACGAAGTTCGTTTTTAATATTTAAATTGTATAATTTATTGCTTGTGTGTTTTTGTTTTTGATTATTTGGACGGAGCAGACCAGAACTAGTCTCAAAAAAGAAGAAAATGAAATACTAAACAATGTTATGTATGAGCTATATCTTAACTGTTTTTTCTAATTTGTTTGATTTTGTGCGTATTTCGTAGTATAAGTCTAGACTTGAACCCTCTTTCCCCGCCCCTACCCCTACACACTACCAATCAATCAACTTATATACTTGCTATATATATATATATAATATAAAGAATATATTTTTGTTGCCTATTTTGTTTTTATACCTACATGCATAAATAATATATATTATGTAATTTATTTATTTATTGTATTTATGTAAATGATATATAAACACACACAAATAAACACACACACACACACACACTCAGAACACCCACAACGACTCACACACTGTTACACTCAGCGAAACTGGAATAAATATGTGTACATAATTTAACTTGTTTCTCGCAAATCCAACAAATGGCAAACAAAACCAATTAACTGAAATCTTAAATCTGAAAAATATAAACTGAAAACAGAAAGTCTAGGAACAAGCACGCCTACACAGCAGATGAAAGAATAATAAGAGAAAAAAAAAACAAACAGTATAAGACACAATTATTTATGTGTAAATTAAAAAAACAACTACTATATATTTTTTTTCTGGTTTAACTATTAGTTACAATTAAAATTGTTGGATATTTTACTAACGTTAAAGAAAACCAAACAAAACAAACAAAAAAAAACCAAGAGGAAAATCCAAAAAATAAACGCAAAAATAAAATTGAAAACCCAATCTCGGAATTTGTTAATCCCTTGCCAACCACGAAAAAAAGAATATAGCCTTAGATGCCTTTAATGGGGATTCACCATCCATCCATCCAAAGTCTAACAAAAACAAACATAAAAACTAAATACGAAAAACTAAAAAAGAATAAAAATTTGGTTTGAACCATTCCGAAATGGATTTCATAAATTAAAATAGCTTTTATTTGTCAACAAAAATGTGACCCACGTCTCTGGGTCAATGGGCCTGAATCCTTTAATTACTAATTTTCTTTTGCGACACATTTCTCTCACATTTACAAAATATATAGATATCTATAAATATAACTACTACGGAACTCCTAGTCCATGTCCTGATCATGCCGCTCAATGCAATCCCAATCCCAATCCCAATCGCAATCGGAATAGGAATAGGAATCGCAATAGGAATAGGAATCGCAATTGCAATCGCAATCAATCGCGTATTAATCCGGCTTTTTGGTTGTCTATTTTCTTCATTTTTTATATGACATCCAAAGAGATTTCGTAACAATAACAGAAACTTTAGGAAAAATACAAGTGCAACATTTAACTTGAGATGTATTCGAAGAATCTTCGGTGAAGATTGTGTGTGCTAATGGAGGTTTTTCAGTGGGCTTGTGTGGGCGTGGCTGGTGGTGTGTGTTTACGTCTCAGTGTTATGTGAGCGTTGCTTTTGTGATCGACTCTGGACTCTGATCCGAACAGGAGTTACATTCGTTGAGCACCAATTCCGCCAGCCGCGACGACAGTTTGACAAAAAAGATAACACGTCAACTGGTCGTCGCGAGCCGGTGGCCGATCGCTGCTGCTCGCCAATCCTTGGCGACGGTGAGGGCGACGGTGGGGACGACGGAGACGAGGAGTTTGACGGCAGCAGCGGAGGCGGCGACTTAGTAGGATGTTGTGACAGTGGCAACGGCGGCGGCAACGACGACGACAACGACGCTATGGAGTCGTCGCCCGCGGCCAATGATCATTTGCTCTCATCTTTTTCGGCCTTCTCCGCCTTGTCGGCCTTGGCGCTAGCTCGTGTCGCCTTCTTGTCCTCGTACATCTTGATCAGCTCATTCTTGGTGGGTATGGGCTTGATGTAACCGTGCTGCACCAGGTACTTGATGGAAATGGTAGTGCAGCCTAAAAATAAAAGAAAAGTAAAAGTGAGTCTCTTAAATAGGCAAAACTTTCCTTAGAAGTTACGTACCCAAAGTAAGTGCATAACGTAGTGGAGTGGCCACCTTGTAGCAAAGATAAGCTATGGCATAGTGGCCCATGTCCGAACCCTGGACCTTCTCGATGATCGTCTCACTTAGATGGATGTATTGCAACAGAGACGGCACATCCACGCCACTGAAAATGATGCAATATGTAATGTGATTCGAAATAAACAGACTTCTCGATATTCGAACCTCTTTGATAAGTAATAAAAGCCTCCGAACCAGCCCACTGATGTGATCACGTGCACTGGTATGAGCACGTACCAGTACTGCTTGTACATGTGTTTAAACTTGGCGAAAAGTCCCATGTTGGCCGCATCTCCGAAGAGATCGCTCGATGTGGTGGGCGCTTTGTTGTGGTTTTCCGGGCTGGATGCTGATGAAACCGGCGTGGCCGCAGGAGCATCGGCCGTTTGCGCGGACTTGTGGCTGCAGCGTGTGATGGTGAAGGGCAGGACTAGGCTCCGCTTCAGCTGGGTGTCCTTCAACTGGGGTTTCGGCAACAGCTTGGGCGCCACCGCCAGGCATCTGAAGTGATTGCTTCCCAAGACCCGCAGGGAGCGAGCTAGCATGCGCTGCCGCGTGAGAAGTGCTACCGTAGCCATTACGATTGCTGTCGATTGCTGTCTCGGAACTATCTGGAACTGGAAATCCTCTCCTGCAATCCAATTACGTATCCTGTCCTGACCCAAGGGCTATATAACTTACGAGCTGGATATGCCGGTTATCTTGCCGGTACAGTTCGCTATATTTTCGCTCCCAATCAGACTTCAACCGCACGCAGTCCCACGCAATGCCGGCAACAATAATAAGATATCTCCTGATTTCTTCTGTTCTACCTCCGACCCGAAATCCGCTATCCGCTGGCCTGCTTAACAGCGTCAGAGATGACGCGAATAGCTTCGATGGAATTGAGAAAAAAGTGTCGCCTGGCTAATGGTATCGTTGTATGGATAACAATACTCTAAAGACTCATTTTTAATTTTCAATTTTGTATTTTTTTGTGTTGTCGAGTTTCTTTGGTGTTTGGAATCTGGGTAAAAAGTGCCTTTTGTTTCGGCCATAACAGGTGACAGGTAGCTACGTGCTGTCTAGCGCAGCACCGATAACCACGTAGCGATAACACGTTTCTAGGTCTATCGGTAGGCCTATCGATAGGCAGCATATGGTTTTTGGAATTGGTGTGATTGTTTTGACCAATATTTATTGACATGGATTCTGTGGAGTTGGAGTCACAGGTGGTTGATCGGTCGGCCGAGGTGGAGGGGGGACCTCGGCCCTCGGCCCCGGCGTTGACAACAGCGGTAGCTGAGTCCTTCAGACCCAAGAACCCAGGAACCACACCGGGTACTCCTCAGAGCAAGAACCAGCTGAAGAAGCAGCGCAAACTAGCCGAGTACGTGGAGCTAAAGAAGCTGCGTCGTGAGAAGGAGCGCGAGCGTAATAAGCAGAAGAGGCGGGAGGCTAGGGCGCTGGGACTGCCCATCCGGACGGGTCCTTCGCGCAAGGAGCTGAAGAGGCGACAGGCCATCACCGGCGTGGACGGAACTCCGGCTCTCTCGGTGGCCATCGATCTGGACTACGACGACCTCATGCAGGAACGAGACATTGCCAAGTGCGTGAAGCAGTGCCTGCGCATCTACACCATCAACCGGAGGAGCTCGCATCCCGGGCAAGTGCACTTCACTGGCATCCGTCAGAATGGCAATATCCACAAGTGGTTGAAGAAGAACGACGGCTGGGAGAACTGGAACGTGGTATACCATTTTGATCAGACGCATAGGGATCTTTTTGATCGGGACCACATGGTCTACCTCACCTGCGAGTCGGATCAGGTGCTGGACAAACTGCAGCCGGGCTGCACCTACATAATCGGAGGCCTGGTGGACCACAACCACTTCAAGGGGCTCTGCCATCAGAGGGCCACGGAGGCGGGCCTAAGAACAGCTCGCCTGCCGCTCAACGAGCACGTGGACATGAAGACCAGATCAGTCCTAAGCACCTATCATGGTAAGGTGGACTCTTAAAGGAAATATCTATCCAATATCTAATTATTTTTTGTAATTTTTTAGTTTTTGAACTTCTGACCAAGGTGGCCGCTGGCCAGGATTGGACCACAGCCATTTTAGACACAATTCCTTTGCGAAAAGGGGCCAAAGCAAAGGATAAATTAGAGCATCCCGAGAAGCTTAAACAAGATCAACCAGAGCCTGAGATTAAGCTCCAACCCGACGAATCCGAATCCGTAACCGCATTAGAAAGTCCCTCGCGGCAAGACAGTTGACCCAAGTTTTTATTGCAATTCGAGGTCTTTTTGATTTTTATTTTAGTTTCTCTTGTTTTTATAAAATCACATTTAGTTTTGTTTCGCAAATTAAATTATAACTTAAAATATATAGCGCAAAAAATAATAATTAGAATAAAAAATGGATTATTTGATTTCTGTTATGTCCTACAACGTGCGCCCTTGGCATTGGCCAGCGACAAAAGTCGCCCAATCCGCCAGTGAATCGCTAGCTTCTTCCAATTTCTGTTCTCTGTTGGTTTCATTCTTTTGTGGTTAAACTCGTACTCGTACTTGTATGTTTTGTGCACGTCATATGGCGATATTGGATTCAATAAGATAGCACCGAACAAAATTCATGTATATTTTAAACAAAAAAAAAACTTCTATTTTAAATACCAATTCATCTTTTTAACTCGTTTTTTTCGTTTTTTTGATTTTTGATTAGGTTTTTGGATACAGATTAAGTAGCTTTTCGCCCTCACATTGAACATCTATATTACTTTCCATCGATATATGCTTGAATATTGTGGTTGTGTGCTGTTGCTGTCGTTTATGTACATGTTTCAGTTTGTTGTTGGTTATTCATCGGGATAAAGTATAGTTTTTAAATTATAATAGGAATAAGCATCAAACACTGAAATGTTCAAAGCATAAGCGAAACGAAACGAAACAAAACAAAACAAAAAATTAAAGATAGTTGAAAACATTTTGCTTAATCATTAATCATTTTAGGGTAGAGGAGCACGTAATTACACTCGCTTGTATGTTTTTTTTTTTTAGTAGATAGCAGACCGATCCGATCACTAGTGTATAGCAGTATAGCAAAATATATAACTGATCTCCACCAGGGATTATAGAACCTATCCTCCAAACCGTCCGGGTACGCGTCCGCGTCTGGGTCCGTGTCTATGTCTGTTTTTGTGTGCATATGTATACATATGTTATGTTAAGATAATAGCTTTATAATACGACAAATCGGAGCTGAGCGAGCTGAGCGATCGACAGCCGATTCTGCTTGCTTCATGTTTGTTGGCTTTGGCTTTACTTGAAGTCATCCGTTTCAAGTATCTCAAAGTCACTGTCATCGGATGAGTCCAGGGCGGTCACCAAGCGCTGCTGCTCGCGATCTCGATTGGAATCGGTGGCATCGCTGCCGCTGGTGGGAGCTACGGTGCCTGCTCCCCACTGCACCAGGCCGGAGACGAGGCTGGGCAAGAGTGTGCCACTGTTGGCTAGCAGGGCTTGAGCTTGGCTCTTGACGGCCAGAGCTATCAGCTCCCCAGCCGGATCTGGTTGATTCGGCGGCCCGGCGGCTGCTATCTGACGAAGTTGGGAGCTGCTGCCATCGACGGCGTTGTGATCGGGGAACTGCAGCCCCTTCGACAAGCTTTCCTCCGATGACGATGATGTGGTGGAGAGAGAGGAGTCGCGCTTGAAATGTCCCTTGCGGAACTTCATGTCGCTATCCTCGGCTGCCTGTTCTGACTGTTCTTTGGGATACTTTTGCTTCTTGGTGGCCAACGGAGCCAGGTCGTCTTCTTCGTCGGTGGAGTGCTCGTCGATCTCTGGTATCACGTCCGGAATGAGCAGCTCCGAGGGAATGTCATCGCTGCGCTCGTCATCATCCTCATCGTTGGCTTCAAGGGGCGAGCTGATGGTGGCCACATCGCTGGCGCGCTCCAGGACAAACAGGTTGGACTCGTTTACGTCCGGCAAGAACTCGTCATCCGCCTCGGCTTCCAGGTTATTGTAGTTTAGCTTCTCTGACCACTGGAAGTCTTGAAAATAATGGAAAATTAGCTACCGCTTGATCTGTAACAACGATTTCCTACCTTTGTGCTCGATCTTCAAAAGCTTAAAGTTATACTTGGTGGAGACCAGGGCGGAGACGACCAGTATGGCCAGGACCAGTGTGGAGCCGGATATGAGGTGACCGAGCACTGCAAGGGTGCCCAGGCAGCCGCTGCTGGCCAAACAGAACATGCTGGGGCTGTTGTGGCGCCACTCGTCGATCCTCTGAAGCCAGGCGTTGATCTTGCTGCGCAGCTCGTCCGTGGGAACGATCCGGAAACTGCAGCGTGTCCAATAGATCCAGTAGCCCAACAGGCCCAAAAACAGAACTCCCAGTGGCCGGACCCTAAAAGCAGGTGCGGGATCGTTATTTTCGGGTGGAAGATCGTTATTTGCTTTGGAGATTCTATGAAGATTCAAAACAGATTCAACTGCAGCAAACAAACGCCAAATAGCTAATGGCGATGATTCCCCCGATTCGCGCCTTAGTCGTTGGGGGTTTGAGGCAATAATTAATAACCGGTGAGTGGCCGAAACATGTTCTAGCAGGAAGCAGAAGCTAACCCCCCAAAAAAAGCTGGTCAAACCTGGTCAAACGAGCGAGCTTGTAGTTTCTTGACTCTTGATTTAGATTCAAGAAGTCAAAGTGTGTTTCGAAAGTATAAGGGTTTCGTATCGTATGTCTATGACTAGATGTCATCGTTTTATTTAACTCACAGCCTCCTTAGACTTTCGAAACGCACTGTTCTATCAACGTCAGAAATAAATACAAACTTTTCGAAAACATTCCACACAGCTGACGGAGGCCGATCGTTCGATTAGAGCTCCTCTTCTTGGGTTCCATTGGCAGAGGTGTCACTGGACTCCACTGTTTGATAGATGAAGCTGACTCAGGACCCTCCATAGAGGGCGCTCTAGTCAACAGGAACAGGAACCTCTTTCTCTCTCTAAGGGGAGCGCTCTAGTCAACAGGAACTAGAGGAATGGATAGGCCTTAAACATTCCAGACAACTGGAGGCCGATCGCTAGATTAGAGCTCATCTTTTCGAGTTCCATTGGCAGAGGTTTTACTATACTCGACTGTTTATTTGATAGAAGCAGCTGACTCAGGACTCCCTTGATCCCTATAAAGACTGAGCTCAAGTCAACAGGAACTTGAGGCATAGATAAGCTGACGGAAACCGATCGTTCAATTAGTGCTCATCTTTTCGAGTTCCTTTGGCAGACGCTTCACTATACTCGACTGTTTATTTGATAGAAGCAGCTGACTAAGGACGCTCCTCCTCCCTCTTAGAAGGGGCGCTCTAGTCAACAGGAACTCGTGGCTTGGATAAGCGTTATCAGCTGGAAAGACGAGGGGAATCGATTTATAACCCTCTAGTTTCGGGGTTTCTGTTTTCATTTCAACGTTTCTGCTGTCGTTTTTTGTTGTTTTTCTGTTGCTCGTTTTGCTTTGGTCGGGCGTTTGTTTATTTTTTATTGGTCTGCCAGCCGCCCTACGACGACGCTGACGACTTATTTTGCTCTTGAAAAGCCTCTAATTAATTATCTCGCTGTTTCGTTTTTTTTTTTTTTTTTTGCTGCTAATTCGCACTTTGGCTTGATGTTGAATAAACAAAAAAGCGGCGTAAAAAAGAGGCAAGGGATGAGGCGAGGTGGGTTCAAGGGGAGTTCTTAGGCATTCTTATTTTCGGACAGAGCCAGAGACTGATCGAGTGATCTACGACATTTGGCGCAATTGAATGCATAACCAGATTGCCATCCCATTGTTATTGTTGGCGTTAAAGTGACTGATACTGAGATACTGCGATACTGGGATAGTGAGATACTGAGATACTGGCACAAGCAGAAAGCAAATATCGCACATTTGTCCCGTTTATATACGGAAGCGGAGAGCGTTGCATGTGTCTAGATTGCACTCTGGGCTACAGTGGACAATGGCTAACTGCTACCAACTATAGATATTGCAATTCTCGAGAGCTTTGTTGTTTCCTTAAAATGAAAAAAGAAGAAAGTGCCACCTTTCCTTATCATTGACCTACATAGTTTAATCTCTCTCGAAAACAAAAAAAACACTCATAAAGCCTGATTAATGAATACGTCAGAATATATATAAATATATAACTCTCTGGCGATCGGCCCCTGTAGGAGACTGCGTGCCATTCATTCTCAGTATTTCATTTAATTCTTTTTCGGTTAATTACGCCACACAGAACGCTTTAAATGGGCGGCTCTTGATGGTGTGCATGGAGTGCCATTTCTATATGCGACTGAAAGTATATATATATATTATATATATACATATTTACATACGGAAAAAGGCCAGGGCCCCATAGTCAGGTGGTAAGCACGTACAAAGAAGAGATCGACCGCAGATGGGGTCGATCGAAATGGGGTTTAACGGCACAACCGGCACAACCAAGTAGAACTTGAAGCGTTTGTCCAATAGCTATGCCCTCCTCCCTGAAAGAGGATCGAAATCAATAATAAATACTATACTCGTACAATACAATTTGGAAGTTTCTTTGGTTTTCTTTGGTACGAGTATGCACCTCATGAGTTGCCTTTTTGTAGAACAAAAACTACATATATTTATACCGCATATATCGCTGGTATATACATATGTGTGCTCTTCTTCTGGTATATATAATATATTCTTAAAATAAAACATTGCAACTTTCAGCTTGAAATTGGCCACGCGACGCGGTCTTTCTTTCGCCTTTTGCTTCAGCTGCTCCACCTTCCTTCTTCCTGGGTTCTTACCTCCCCGGTTATATAGTTTATTTTTACCAACTCGTCCTCCTTTCTGGCTATGTCTCACAGAAGCCGGAAAGATGTAGCGCCTGACCCATTTATGGCTTAAGAAGTCCGGACTACAGTCATGGCTAATGGAGTCTAGACTGGCGCTTACTTACCAGGTCATCAGGAGCACCGTGACGACGGCGGCCGCTCCACAGTGGAGCGTGGTCTTTGACGGACGGGGCAGGGCCTGGAGCATGGTGGCAGCTCTCGATGGATTGGCTTCGCGGTTAGCGGCTAGTGGGTTCCCGCTATGCGATGCGACTTCCGTTCCTGTTCTGCCTTCCGCCTCTGCTGTTTTTTTTTGTAAATTTCGGTGGCGATTGATTCGGTTGGCGGCGAGACAATCAAGTTACGGTTAGGTCAGGTTACGGTTCTGGATGAGTTTCGGGTTCTACGCATGGGCGGAGTTCGATTGTGATTGTGGCTCTGCCCGCTCCCTCGCTTTCTGGCTGACTCTTTACTTTCTCCACTGGCCTGGTTGTGGGTTCACGATATAACGAGAAAATGCTGCGTAGAAGGCGAAATAATAATAATAAATAATAATACGGAGAATGCTGATCCGATTCTGGGCCAATGGCTCATGGTGGCTCGGCTACATGGCAATTTACCAAAACAAGGCGAAAAACACAAAAACAAACCCGCCCAAAAATATGAAAATATAATAATAAAAAAAAAAATATGAAAGAAAAGCGGTGCGCTGGTATTATTGTCCGATTTCAAATGCCAAATCGCACAAATCCATATTTTTGAGGGCCTGTCCCGCTCGACTACACTCAGCGAAATACTTTTAATCATTCTTTGTCACTTTTGTAAAAGTTATTTATGATTCACATTCACTTGGTTTATGGCTTTGTTTTTCTCCCCCTGTACATAGATACATATTCAATGCAGTTTTTTTTTGGCAAACGTCGTCATTGGCTTGGAAAAACAATAACACCAACACCAAGAACAACAACAACAACAACAATTTGCAATTAAAACAAAGAAAACTGCGTTGTTCCATGGTGGAAAGTGACATGTTATTGCGACTTTCCCCAAGGACTTGCGAAATAATTAACAATTCTTTTGGACTCTATATACTCTTTTTTTTTGTATCTTTGTATCTATGTATTTTTGTATCTATGTATCTTTGTATATATGTATCTTTGTATCTTTGTATCTATGTGTACGGGGCGGGGGGGCCAACGCGGTGCACCGTTACAAGTTACAAGGCACCGGCTGCGTGCGAGCGAGCGAGGTGGAGCTGCGATGACAACGCGTGGAAATGCGCGAGCTTGAGAAGAGAAGCGCAGCTTTCGGGGGGAGTGGCGAGGCGGCAAGTGGAGGTAAAAAGCTCTCGGGGAGTTGTGATAATAACAAAAACATTGTGAACTAGCGCAAAAAAAAAGAACGGACCACAGAACACATATAAAAAGCAAAGTTGTTTGGCCTTCGATGTCTTTTCAATTGCGTCGCAGAATATATACACACTCACGCTTCCCCTCCCCACACACACACACACACATGCACACACGTGGGTAGATATATACCCACACACATATGTGTGCGAAACTTGCGCTTCTTGTTTTTGTTTTTCTTACACTTGTACCTCGTATTTTTTAATGCCAAGTAAATGAAAAAAAAGAGCAGACGCTGGCAGGGCTCGGACTTCCATGTCAAGTGATTTCGGTTTGAGTCACCCCCCCCAGCGACCAGACAAAGCCAAAAGCGAAAAGCCATTTTTGCGCAAGGAAGACTGCACATTTCCCCAACCCACCCACACACCGCCCCCCGCCCACGACACCCCTTTTACACGCTCACGCAGAACTTAGAACGCAATTTTGGAGTATGGAAAAAATGGAAAATGCAATAAAAACTGAACAAAAAACACGTTTTTCAGCACATGTTTGCCGAGTTTACCGAACATGAAATACCGAACCGTATTTGGCATTTTGGTTTTGTAACGGAGGGTGGCGGGGGAATAAACAAAACACTAAACACACAGGAGAAACCAAACAAAAAAACAATAACACCGTACTTCCGTACTTTTCGCAACAGCTGGTGGTATCCTCTCTTATTCAGATTTTTATTCTATTTTCTGGACAGTTCTTTCGCCAATTTCGAACAACTGCAACCGATTTTCGATCCGATCGCGCCACAACAAAACACTGTCAGCTGTCAGAAGACCATCCGATTCGTTCAAGATTATTGTAAGTTATATATGTATATAGGGAGGTCTATATATAAGCGATGATAATATATCGAGATATCAACATATCGATATTCGTTTCATAAAACTTATATATACGATATTTGTATCTTTAATATATATGATTTTTTGCTTATTAAAGTAACGTTTTGCTCTAATATTACAGGGGAATTTAGAAAACGCAACGAAAGTACTCAAGAAAAGATACATTTTACGATGCTGTTTGAACACGTAGTTCTCTTTTATAGGTTTCAATGCCGTTCAAACATGTTCGAGACAAGGTTTTCATTTTTATTCCCTTATATTCAAAAGTATTTGGTTTTTCACATCGAATCTTTTTAAATTTAAGGCTTGGCGGGGTTTTTCCAACTAGAGAAGGCAGGCAACTATCGATATTTAAGTTTTCAAATAATTTATAGAGACGTTTTTTAAGACCGAAAGCGAATTGGGACGAAAAAACCTTTCCCATAGATTGAAAATTTCAAATTCTATCCAATTTTTTGGCTTAGATATATGTTTTTATGACATTTATCGACTCTTGGCGCCAAAGCGATACCCGGCAAAGTGCCATCGTTAGCTGTCATCTCTAATGGCAACTGACAAACATAACAAACTTTCAGTTTATATGAAAAAAGTCGTTACATCCAGTGGCAAGGCGTCTGATCAACGCGAAATGCTTTTACCACTTTAGACAGTCGCCTTAGATCCTTAGATCGCTCCAAAATTTAAATCATCAGTACAAAATTCCCAGTACAAGCCACCGATGGAGAGCGCCTGGTATGTGCTCACCTGAATCTAATCGCTAATGTAATAAGCACAACCTTTTCCTCGTTAGCAAAGTCATGGAGCAGCTGCTGGCAGCTGTCGAGCAGAGCAAATGCCAGAGCTTTTGTCAGAGCAGCACCTCGACATCCACACCCACGGCCGTTACAACCATTTCGTTGGAGTGCTCCACCGGTCCCGCCTCATGTTTCCGGTTGGATGGCCAGCCCATACTGCCGCCGTTGGTTAGTGGTATGATTTTTGCTGGGGAGCGTCCCTACTCAACCGTATCTTTCCCGCTTTTCAGATGACGAGCTCCAAGCGCAGGGAGGCGCAGCTGAATCGCCAGATGGCCATCCAGCTAGAGGAACAGTATCGACTTGCCAGATGCTCAGCGGGCTCCGAGGAAAGCAGAACCGCCGGTTCAATGGCCATCAGGA
Organism: Drosophila vallismaia; assembly: GCA_035047325.1. NCBI lineage: Eukaryota > Metazoa > Arthropoda > Insecta > Diptera > Drosophilidae > Drosophila > Drosophila vallismaia. The sequence continues at coordinate 2,007,259 of JAWNPU010000025.1, read as the reverse complement.
GAAGTATGCCCCAGCTCCAGCAAACGGAGACATACATATATGATAGTACTCAACGTCAAGCGCGTCCCAAAAATCTTGGGTTGGAGCCGAAGCAGCTACCCACTATCCACGTGGATCCTCCTACGCCCCATGTAGATCCTTCAAATCCGCCAGAGCCGAGTGCTCCAATGTCACCGCTTCGTCAAAAGCCCAACGGGATTACGAAACGTATCTTGCAATTTGAGCTTACCGGACTTGGCAAACTTTTGCCCAGTGCAGCGCCCGCAGTGCCTCCTAGTCCGCCCAAAAAGTGTATCATGCGCTCTAGCACCAGTCCCTCCTTGGCCCAACAGCAGAAACCGGCTCCACTGGAGGAACTGCGGGTGAAAATAGTCACCACCGAACCGACTGGCATTCAGCGCTCCAGAAGCTTCACTTTGGATGAGCCCTCCCAGGTTCTGGTCGAGCACATGCAGAGGGCTCAATCCCATGCTGAATCCCAAGTGAATTCTCCGCGCCCGTCGCAGCTGGCCAATTACCAGCTGGAAACCGTCGAATCCATGGCCAAGAAGGTAACCAAGAGCCCCAAGAGCAGCTGCACTAGCACCAGTCCAAACTGCACGAGGCGGCGCGAACGGGAGCGCGTTGACAACCCGGAGAGAGAACGTGAAATCGAGCACATGATAGAACGTGCTTTGGGAGAGCATGGTCCGGTGGAGGCGTCCCGTAAGGCAGGTATCCGCAAGTACCTGCGTGGCCATCGGGAGCGGCTGAATCAGTTGGTACAATACCAGGAGGAGGAGCGCCGACGCATGCAGGCGGAGTTCGATCGCCAGCAACGCTTTCTTATCGATGCCTTATGCGCCGAAATCGATGAATCCGCATCGGTGGACGCCCCAGACAGCCTGGTTTCCTCCTACACTAGTACTGGCGATCTTGAAAAGCAGATGGCCCACAGTTCGCTGAGTCCAACTATAAAGAACCGGGAGTCAGCCACGCCTAGTTGGTCCTCCCCGAGCAACACAATCACTTTATCGTCGTGTATCGAGACCTCGCCTCGTAGCTTTGACGATTTGGATGAGTTCCTTCACATGGAAGATAGCTGTAGGTTGTCTGCTCCCATTTCATCGCGGAAGCGCCTCTTTAGTCCTAAGATGTCGCTGGGCTACGACTCCGAACCGCAGCTCCTGGAGGAGATCAGTGCCCCCAGCTCTCCGCGTTCGCTGCCATTGAGGAACAGCAGTTTGAGCAACACCAGACGCCGACCAGGGCCTGGATCCGGCTCCGGATCCGGCTCCGGCCCACTAGCTCAACCTCAAACAAGAATACGATCTCGAACAGTGGGCAGCCCCAGAAAAAGCAGTGGCGGAAACTCGGGACTGGTCAAGTCCCCGGTTAGAGTTGTAGGAGGAGGAGGAAACGGTGGCAGCGGTGGCTCTAGCGGGAGTGGACGCAAGAAAAGTTCGTTGGGAAGTGGAAATTCCGCGCCATCGAAGAGGAATGGGAATGTACGAAATGTGAGCCAGGCGGCTCAGAGTTCGGGTCAAGCTCAGCCCTTAAGAAGTCCCTTGAAGATCAAGAAGACGCCATCACCTGTGCGAAAGAGCAATGTGAGTGCATCCAAAACCATTTCATTGCTCCAACAACCATTTCAAGCTATTTTCTGTATCTCTGTCTGTATCTTGCAGGTTTTCACTTTCACGAAAACAAGTCGATTGTTTCTTCCATCGAAAATATATCTAGTCGAGCCGCTTTAAGTCGGGAGAATGATTTTCTTCGTCAAGAAACCAAAGAAATCCTTGGAAAAAATGAGAGTGAAAGTGAAAACCATGGAAGAACGTATATCTGTATCTGTGTTATTTCTATCCTATATACGTACCGATTATTTCCTCATTTCCAATGCAAGCAGCGCAAGAAGCCTTAGCAAATCCAATACAGGTGGCCAGCTAACCGAGTGCCTTAACAAAGACTGCGTGAAGAGAAGCGAGCCGGGAACAAGCCTCTGGCACCTGTAGCTAAATCTAATACTAACCCATCCAGCACGTGCCTTTTTTCCCCGTTTAATCTTTCGTTTGATCCCCGACAGAATCAGGAAGCGGCCCTGGGTCAAAAGTTACAGCAGGAGGCTCGTGAGTGGGCAGCTACGAAGATTAATGCCTGCGCCAGAGGATTTCTGGTTCGCAGACTCTTTGGTACGGAGCAGGTGCAGCGGATTGTCCAGACCATTCGGGATACTTTAATATTTGTGCTCAATCTGCATCTGGAAACCTGCGGCAATGGCCAGGACGCGAAGGAGACTGCCAATCTTCGTCTGAAGGCACGGCTCCTGCAACAGGTGGGACTTCTTGCATACTATATCCTAGTTCAGTAATTATTTTCTCGTATTCGGTACAGCTGTGCTCGGCCAGCCGCACTCTGCACCTGATTTTCTTTCAGACAAGCATCAAGGAGCGCATGGACATCATATCCAGGGATCGGAAACGCATCAAGACCAAGCTCCTGGCGATGCACCTGAAGCACCGCTAACCTGTTTCCATTCTTAATCCATTTTAAATCATTTTACTTACTAAATCAGATATGCTTTTAACCCGATATTCTCCCAAAGAGTTTCGATTTTTTTTTACAAGATCAAATCATATATATTTTTTTAATGCCTTGCACTTTACAATAATCCAGTTGTTTTAATACTAAAATATTATATAAGTATTGAAAATTTAAATAATACATAAATTCTAATTCCAATATTGTGTAAACATTATTTTGTCTGTTGTTTGTTGTGTCAGCAAAGATTTTTGTTTATTTTGACGTTCGATTTGTAAACTTGCGCCAAAAAGGGGGGAAAAGCTCGTTGTTGCTTTGCCGCCAAAGTTTTTGGCGCGGCTGAAAGCTTCTACCAGTGATGCTAGTTCTTACTTTTTCCTATTTAGAGAGTTCTCTGTTTGAAAATTACATTAAAAATTGTTTATTTAGACAATAAGCTAACCAAAAATGTATTATCCTTTTGTTAAACTGTTTTCTTCTGCTCTCCACTAAATGTTTTTGCAGCTTGTCCTTGTTTAGTCATAAAATTGGGCATCACTGGCTCGCACCCACACGCGTGTGCCGAATTCGCCGCGAAAAGCTGCGGTGGATGTCAAACAGACGAAAACTTTGCAGTGAGCGGACGTGCGTGCGTGTTAATCCGATAAAATAAACCATCATTGAACGCTGTTTAATAAACAATTGATAATAACTCACTTTTTCCCACGTCCCATTACCACCCGCATCCTCCCGCCACGCCCGCACCTTTCCCGCGCATTTCATCGCCCGCCGGCTGAGCTTAATTCAAAAAAATCGCTGCAAAATTTCTTTCGTAACTCTTCTTCGTGACGAAAATAAAAAAATCCAAGAAAATCGAAGGCTGAACAGAGATGGCGAATGTTTTTGTTTTTTGCTGATGTGCAGACTTGTTATTATAAATAATAATATACTCGTATATATCTCTTGATTCCGCGAGAAGATCGCGATAGCGGGGAGTGTGAGTGTGCGAGTGCGAGTGCCAGTGCCAGTGCGAGTGCGTGTGTGTGCGTGATGTGAAATGCGAAAGTTTTGTTGTTGATTTTGTTGTAACTAATCAGGATATCGAGGATATCCAGGATAATAATCCAGGATAAATGTCGTATACCGAGCTGGAGTCAGGGTACCAGGACCTGCGTCAAGGCAGTGTTGCCGCCGCAGCAGCAGCCTCAGCAGCCGCCCACAATCAACAACAACAACAACAGCAGCAGCAACAGCAGCAGCGCCAGCATCCGCTTTCTGCGTCAACGTCGGCGGGGGGGCAGCAGCAGCAGCAGCAGCACCGCGTCGGCTTCTATTTGGGTCAGGATGGCAACGTATGCGCTTTTCTTATAAATTCTTCTAGATTTCATAGTTCCCTACTAAAACCCTCTTATTAAAGCTTATTTAAAATGGTATTCGTTTTGGTGCAGCGGCGGTCAGCAGTAATTTATTGATTAGGTCGAGTTAAGCCTGCAAAGCTTTCGTTTTAGATTCTAAACTAATTGATTAATCGGAAGCTTTGGAGTTGAAATTTAACGGTTCATCACTTTTATCCTGACCGCTGCTGTATGGTAGTCTACTCTGCATGTGGTAGTGGGAGTGGTAGTGGGCAGTGGGCAGTGGGCAGTGGGCAGTGGGAGTCCTGGCCCTGACTTATTGCGTCTCGGTTGCAGCAGCAGCGGAAGCAGCTTCTTCTTCTTCATCTTCATCTTCCTTTTCCCCGCCAAAAACCAACAACAACCAACAGCTGACTCTTGTCAATGTCAATGCCAAAAGCTTTCGCTCTCTTGAAGCTTCTCTCCCCCCACTCTCTGAGCAGGCAGTGGCGTCGGCGGGGCTTTGTCAAGGCTTTCCCTGCCCCCTGCCAGCACCACTGTCTGCCCGGCCTGGGGCGGGGGGCTTGTATAAATTGATTTGCTCTTCCCCCCAAAGCAGTTCAACAAATGGGCAATAGCTTCGATAAATTTGGGGGCGGTGGGGGTGGTCGGGGTTACAGCAGCAGCAACAGCAGCAGTGCGCGACGTCGCGGCTGGAGCCGACGCAGGCACTGTCCAGCCACGGGAGGAGCAGCGGAGGCGGGCTCCACAGCAGCGCCGCCGACTGCGGCAGCGGCAGCGGATGCCGAGGAGCAGGGACAGAGCTCCTCCCTAGGACGTCGGTGGCTGACGCACGTAAACTCCACTCCGAATCTGGGCGGTGGGTGTAAGACGCAAATACACACAGAGAAAAAAAGAATTATCTATCTATAGACCAAAAATATATCTAATTCAAGGTGCCTGTCACTTTTGGCGCCAATTAAAAGACATGAATCAGAGCTAATTAAATTCTTAAGTTTTCTCAGTGTAGTTCGTTGAAGTGTAGTCCGATTTTCCATATCTTTAATCTTAATCCTTGCTTCTAACCCACCATCCACCCCCCAGAGACAGACATCGATGAGTTGCCGCTGGAGCCGCGTTCGTCATCTTTCTCCCATCCGGTGATTTTTTAATTTAATTCTTTTTTAAAAATAATTATTCATTTTGCTTCGTTTTTTTTTTGTATTTTTTGCTGGCCGTTTCTTTCGTTTATTTTTTGGCTTTGTTTCCGTTTCAATTCAATTGTTTGCGCGCTAAATTTTAATTAAGTTTTCGTCTCCTTGGCTGCGTTAATTAATTAGCCCGTTATTTGTTCAATTTGTTTGCCTGCCCGATTGCTTGTTTTTGTTTTTTTTTTTTTTTTTTGTTTTCGGGACTGTCTGGGATTGGGACTGTCTTGAATCTCAGTTGGTTTCGGATTCTTCCCAGGCGAGGTTCTACTTTCCGGGACTTTCCACCACCAAGCTGAGTCAGGTACGAGACATCTTTTGGGGCTTGTTTTTATTTCATTTTTCATTCCATACTTTGAGGCTGTGATCGGTGGAAAAGTCGGGTGTTAATGAACTGCACGGATCGTTGCATATACGGAAATTATTTACCTTTGTTGGTACGAAAAAAAAAACCGAGTTTATTGAGCATCCAATACCCTACATAAAGATATTTCTTTAGTGTTCAGATTTTTTATGGTGTAGAACCCTTAGACTTGAAATCGGCAGAGCTTATCGGGTTTCCTATTTACACAGGTGTTTCTCTCGATTCTAAGGAATCCTCGGAACCCACCACTTTACAGGCTTCCAGCCTCGTCTTCTGACCACTAACGATCAGTGTAAATCAGAGCATCAGTGGATCAGGTAAAGCTTAATAGCTCTATAACTTGGTACCCCCCATTGAGGGAGGGTCTTTGGATTGTCAGTGCGATGAGATAAATTACACCTGTCGGATCTTTCGGATCTGTATCTTTGTATCTGTGTATCTGTGTATCTGTGAGTCGTGAGGCAGCCATTGTCAGATCTCCAGAAATACAACGAATTCGGGGTTCCGGACTATAAACTGTAAACCTGATCGATTGGCTCGCCCGAAACTCTTATCATTTCAAACCCTTATCGCCCATTACCGTTTACTGGTTATTGGTTAATGGTTACAGTTTAGAGGTCACTGGTTACCGGTTATCGGTTACCGCCCAGAGGTCACCGGCTACCGACTACCGACTACCGACTACCGACTACCCGTTACCGGTTACTCTGTTTCGTTAATGCTTTTGTTCTCATTGTTGTCTCGCTGCCTTCATTAACACTTTCCGATCGGTCGGACGTCGCCGCCATATAGCCCGTAGTTAAGTCATGTCGTCAAAAAAACAAATAAAAGCGAGGATGATAACAAGACGCCTTTAGTATGTCGAAATATTTATACTCAGAGATAGCGAACCGATTGCCACTAAACTTTCTACCCCCGAAAAACGTTACTGAACTACAAATTTTTCATTATACTTCTAGAAATGTTATTAAGGAGATTACGAACTAATACCTGCCAATACTTGAAGTATTACAATACAAATTATAAAAAATAATCTCAATATATATAAAACAACAATATATATCTCCGAGTCTTTTCTCTCGAGTGTCTCTAATGAGACGCCTCTCTTTCTCCGCCTCAACCCAGTAGAAGGTTGCTCTGGCTCTGGGTCTGGGTCTGGTTCTGGCTGTGGCTCTGGCTCTGGCTCTGGCTCTGACTCTGACTCCCCCGGATGATCCGATGATCTGATCCAATACTGATCCGATACGGCCCGATTGGATGCCCAGCGACCCCAGGAGGAACCCCCACGCTTGGTGGGGCTCTTTCCGATTTCTCGCCTCAGCTTCGTTCAGTCTCGTTCCGCCAGTCGGTGGAGCAGTGGGTCGATCTCGCGCGTTCTGCGTTTTTTTTCGTGCTTTTTCGAGGGGGCTGGGTCATCTCGTATCATTGTATCGGGCACGTAGTGTCGTCTCGGAATTTCAGACTCTGTAACAGTGTTGCCAAACTAATAGAGAAAACGGTAGCAAGTCCATTTATTACAATGTCAGGAAATGGCTAAGCAAAATAAGCTTTCAAAGTGAAATATAAGTTTAAAGAGATTTTTAAGATACTTCCTGCTATCTGAGTTCAGTTTATAGATTTAGGAATATATCCTTAGTGTTGAAATATGGAATGGACATGGTTCAAGGACTGGTGGCGCCTCAAGAAGCTCCGTTCGCGCCACCAGAGGCACAAGAAGAAGCTCGAGGCCGCCGCTGCCGCCGCAGGAGCAGCGGTAACTGCCGTCACGGCTCTGCCCGGATCCGATATCCCCGAATCCTTGGCTTCCCCAGAAGCCTACGCCCAGCGTCGTCATAGCTTGGATGGCGTGCCAGTCGGTGCCGCTGTCCCTAGACGGCGTCGGGGTCGTGGCCGGGATCGCCTTCGCCGGAACCGCCTGCTGCAGCAGAGGCAGAGGCGCAGCCAGAGTGCCGGAGTCCGTGGCGACACGGAGAATGGCCAGGGCTTGTGCCCGGAACGGGACGACGATGACGGCGAGTACGGGCCCTTCAACGTCAGCGACTACGAGGACTATGCTCCGGTCCACGGAAGCGACGAGGACAGCGACGACTTTTGCTTCTGCGACATTTGCATGAACGTAGGTGGAAGAAGGTGGAAGGTGTCTCCACACACAGATCGGGCAGAGGGAGATTCGATGCTAAATGAAAGCTAATTGCTTTATTGATCGCTAGACAACTAAGCCGGCTTATCGTTTTTCTACATTTCTACATCCTACCTACTCGTCTAAAATGTTGATTTATTACCTAAAATATTAAAAGCAGTATAGATGACAATTAGTGAGCAGGTGCTTGGGGTCTAGACCTTTCAAGGTAAAGTAAATGGTTTATCCCCATTGCCCATCCGTTAGTAATGGCTTGTGCCATTAACAGGGAGGGACAAGGGTTTTGGTTTCATTATTATCTCAAGGAACATGTGACACTTTCCCGAAAACAAACACAAAAAAAAACACACAGAAAATCGTCAAAAAAATCCAAAAAAAAATTTAAAAACACGAGAGGAGGGAACGAAGTTGGTAGCTTCTGCCCCTTCCATTGCCTGTTTCCTGTTGCTTGTTGGCCGTTGCCCGATTGCTTAGCTACCAGTTAGCAGAGAGCCTGACTGTTTGCAAGAACCTCCTCCTTGATGTTAAATTCCAGCTTACCGCCGCCAAAAAGGGGGATCCGAACCTTGAACTTCTATATGGGGGAGATGCGGCGGAAGCGGCAACTTAGCAGCCTAATTCAAGCTCGTTTCTTTTTGTATTCGAAGGGCGACACGGACTTCGGGGACAGCAATGACGGGATGGACTCCGACACCAGTACCTCCTCCAGCAACAGCAAGCAGGTGGTCGTGGGCATCTGCGCGATGGCCAAGAAGACACAGTCGAAGCCCATGAAGGAGATCCTGACGCGACTCGGCGAGTTCGAGTTCATCAAGCTGGTCACCTTTGAGGAGAACGTGATCCTGCGCGAGCCCGTCCAGAACTGGCCCACCTGCGATTGTTTGGTCTCGTTCCACTCGAAGGGATTCCCGCTGGAGAAGGCCATCGAGTATGCCCAGCTGCGGAATCCGTTCGTGCTAAACAACCTGCACATGCAGTACGACATCCAGGATCGCAGGCGAGTCTATGCCATTCTTGAGAAGGAGGGCATCGAGATACCACGCTACGCCGTCCTCGATCGGGACTCCCCAGATCCAAAGCGTAAGTGGACTACCTGAGTTTAAGCTCGTTTTAATTGACAAAGATTTAATTTCGTTTTCAGATCATGAACTCATCGAGTCCGAGGACCATGTCGAAGTCAACGGCATAACCTTTAACAAGCCGTTCGTGGAGAAACCCGTCTCGGCCGAGGACCACAACATCTACATCTACTATCCGACGTCGGCGGGTGGAGGAAGCCAGCGGTTGTTCCGGAAAATTGGCAGCCGAAGCAGCGTCTACTCTCCAGAGTCGCGGGTGCGCAAGACGGGCTCCTTCATCTACGAGGACTTTATGCCCACCGATGGTATGCAACTTGCAACTCACTATGTTCCCATGCTCTATGCAGCTGTAGGTACTACTCCTCGATCCTTTCCTGCCTCCTTCTACCGTGCGGTGATGGGAAACACCACAGACCAGTACTCCTGCATTATGAATCCTGCCTCACCCATCACTGCTCCTCCCATACCCATCCCCTGCTAACTCATAATCCCCGCTCTGGCTGTTTGTTTTTGTCATGGCTTTGGCTGGATCCCTGTAGACCACATAATATGTAAACCAATGCAACAGCGAAGCATCGCATCCATCGCCCATTGTACCCGTCCTGCGTCTTGCTCCGCACGCGCCGCTCGCTCATCGTCGTCACAATTCAGAAAGAATTAATATAATAATCAGTTTAAATAACTAGTTAGTAAAGAAAAACCGAAACTATACAGAAAAACTATACAGAAACACAGAACACACCAGTGGCCGCCAGTCGAACGCACTGAATCCAGCATCACCTTTACAACTTAGTGTACTTTTCAGGCACGGACGTCAAAGTGTACACCGTGGGCCCCGACTACGCCCACGCCGAGGCCAGGAAGAGCCCGGCCCTAGACGGCAAGGTGGAGCGCGACAGCGAGGGCAAGGAGATCCGCTACCCGGTCATCCTCAATCACTCCGAGAAGCTCATCTCCCGGAAAGTTTGCTTGGCGTTCAAGCAAACCGTCTGCGGATTCGATCTTCTCCGGGCCAATGGCAAGTCCTACGTGTGCGACGTGAACGGTTTCAGTTTCGTGAAGAACTCCAACAAGTACTACGATGACTGCGCCAAGATCCTGGGCAACATGATCCTGCGGGAGCTCACACCCACGCTGCACATCCCGTGGTCGGTTCCCTTCCAGCTGGACGATCCCCCCATTGTGCCCACCACCTTCGGCAAGATGATGGAGCTTCGCTGTGTGGTCGCAATCATCCGCCATGGCGACCGTACTCCCAAGCAAAAAATGAAGGTGGAGGTGCGGCACCCCAAGTGAGTGTTGAAGTGCCCGGAATTCCCAGAGAGACTTTCATATTTCTGCGATCTTCCCCAGGTTCTTTGAGATCTTCGAGAAGTATGATGGCTACAAGCTGGGCCACGTGAAGCTGAAGCGACCCAAACAGCTGCAGGAGATCCTCGACATAGCCCGCTTTCTGCTAAGCGAGATTCACACCAAGGCACACGCTGAGATCGAGGAGAAGGAGTCGAAGCTGGAGCAGCTGAAGAACGTCCTGGAGATGTACGGCCACTTCTCGGGGATCAACCGCAAGGTCCAGATGAAGTACCAGCCCAGGGGAAGGCCCCGAGGCTCCAGCTCTGACGATAACAAATCAGGTGGGATGCCAGAGAGCACATCATGGCTAGTGTGTAACTGAAAAAAAAGTCCATGTTGCAGCGGACACCCCCATCGAACCGTCTCTGGTGCTCATCCTCAAATGGGGCGGAGAGCTGACGCCGGCTGGTCGCATCCAAGCCGAGGAGTTGGGCCGCATCTTCCGGTGCATGTACCCGGGAGGGCAGGGCAGATCTGACTACTCCGGTACCCAGGGACTGGGTCTTCTCAGGTGAACAGCCTCTTCTAGCTTGCACTCCTTTATCCCGGACATAAGAATGATTCTCTTTCAGATTGCACTCCACATTCCGTCACGATCTTAAGATCTACGCCTCGGACGAAGGGCGAGTCCAGATGACCGCCGCCGCCTTTGCCAAAGGTCTGCTGGCCCTTGAGGGCGAGCTCACGCCCATTCTCGTCCAGATGGTGAAGAGTGCCAATACCAATGGACTGCTGGACAACGATTGCGATTCGAGCAAGTATCAAAACCTGTGAGTAAGAGCTTGACCTTCCTGCTGGCTCCTTTTTAATCATTTCTCGATCTTAACAGGGCCAAAGAGCGTCTCCACGATCTGATGCAAAACGATCGCGAGTTTACCAAGGAGGACCGCGACCTCATCAATCCTTGCAACAGCAAATCCATTAACCAGGCCTTGGACTTTGTGAAGAACCCGGTGGACTGCTGCCACCACGTCCTGCTGCTCATCCGCGAGCTGCTGCACATAATCAGCATCAAGAAGGACGACCCCAAGACAAAGGACGCCATCCTGTACCATGGCGAGACCTGGGACCTGATGCGCTGTCGCTGGGAGAAGATCGAGAAGGACTTTAGCACCAAGTCCAAGCTGTTCGACATCTCCAAGATCCCGGACATCTACGATTGCATCAAGTACGACCTACAGCACAACCAGCACACGCTGCAGTACGACCAGGCCGAGGAGCTGTATATATACGCCAAGAACCTGGCTGACATCGTCATCCCCCAGGAGTATGGACTGACGCCGCAGGAGAAGCTGGCCATTGGCCAGGGCATTTGTTCGCCGCTCCTCAGAAAAATCAAGGGGGACCTCCAGCGGAATATAGACGAGGTGGAGGACGAGTTCATGAACCGTCTCAACCCGCATTACAGCCACGGCGTGGCCAGTCCCCAGAGGCATGTACGGACCCGGCTCTACTTCACCAGCGAATCGCACGTCCATTCGCTGCTTACGGTGTTGCGGTACGGCGGCTTGCTAAACGTCGTCACGGACGAGCAGTGGCGCCGGGCCATGGACTACATATCCATGGTGTCCGAGCTGAACTACATGTCCCAGATTGTCATCATGCTTTACGAGGATCCTACGAAGGATCCCACCTCGGAGGAGCGCTTCCACGTCGAGCTGCACTTCAGTCCGGGCGTCAACTGCTGCGTGCAGAAGAATCTGCCGCCGGGTCCGGGTTTCCGGCCGCACTCCCACGGCGACAATGCCTGCAACGTGAGCCTTCAGTCCTCGGACGAGTCTAACCCCTCGAGGATCGAAGAGGAGAACGACTCTGTTAGCTCCGCCGAAGACCAGCAGAGCAAGAAACGAGGGGTGAGATTAAGCGTTTGTATTTTCTTGCGGATTATTTTCATTTCTTTGGTTTCCTTCCTCCAACAGAATGGCCAACGGAACGGTGATCGAAGCGCGGAGCGACAGCCGGCGGCCAGCGGCATGGCCTTTGGATTCAACCGCCTGGAACTGCGCTCCAAGCAGTTCAAGTCGAAGCCAATCCCCATCGGGGCCCACCACACGGTCAGCGGCCACGAGGCCATGGACCTGGCCAAGCGGCTGAACGAGGAGCTGGCGTCGCAGCAGCAGGCACAGTACTCCCAGCAGCAACAGCAGCTCCGGCCCATCAGTCCGGACATCCGGGCTGTGAGCCCGGACTGCGAACCGCGTTCCCGGAGCTTCGAGCAGAGGGCCTCTTCCGGCGTGTGCCCCAAGGAACCGGGTACGTATGTCGTTCTTATTTTCGGGCACGTCAATCGAGCAAAGCTTGCCGCCTGCCGCCTTCGCAGCAGCCTTTTGGGCGGTCTTGAGATTGGGTTTGGCCTTGGAATCGGTGTTGGGATTGGGGTCTGAGGCCGCCACCCAGTCACCCAACAACCCAACGACCCAGCCATTCAACCAACCTACCTCCCAGCTCCTCTAACCCGTGTCATGTTTTTGTCTAACACATCCCCTCCACCCCAAACCACTCCACACCTTGCGTTTCTTCTATAAAAATTATTTGGCAGAGGATCTGGATTTCCAAATTGTATTAACATTCTCAAAACATATTCATTCGAGGTAACAAATTCGAATCAATTCTGCTTCCATTTGTGTATTATTTTGATCACAACCAAAACCAAAACCAAAACCAAAACCAAAACCAAACCTCTGTCATTGATCAGTTCGGTTTCTCCGAAGATTTCCTCCTCCATTTTGTGGTAATCGTGCATAACTCTGATTCCAAAATGTTTTTATTTAAATCCTCATCTCTTTAAAGTTCTTTGCATGCCGTTCCTTTGTTTTATGTGTTCCGTCTCACAGTTTTTCCCATCCACACACTGCCAGCTAACCAGAATAAAAGTGAATCCCCCCAAGAGAAACCCCTTCCTTCATTTGACTCATTTTTTTTAAAAACAATATATGTATTTTTATGGATATTATGAATTCTTTAGATAGATGTCTCTGTCTCTATCTCTCTCTATATTGAATGGTAAACGAAGAATTTTCGGTTGTGATTTCGGATTTAATCAATTTTGTCACTATTGTTCAAGAAGAATTTTACAAACATTTTCATCTCTGTCTCTTCCTTTCTCGAGCTGTACCCAACATTTTTTGGTTTTCATTTTTTCCACCGTGCAACGATCGAAGAGATTTACACACCCCCAACACCCAACACCCAACACTCAAAAACAAACAAAAAAACTCAAAACACACACCTTCTCTCGATCTGCAATTTAAAAAAAGAAAAGAAACATTTCAAACTGTTGAGGAAAACTGTAAATCTATAAGCATCTGGCCGCGGAATCCCGTGTACTTGGCAATGCTGGTCTCACTGTCCCAGCGACAAACACACGCACAGCCACACTGTCCAGGACCCCACACGGCCATGGTTTCAGCTGAACCCCAGGAAAGGTTTCCCAGCTCTATTTTTCTTTTGAAAAAAAAGGATCTAAGGAGTAATTTGAGAAACGTTGAAACCTTTGCTGGGGTCCAGCTGAGCCAGCCACATTGTGTTCTATCCCCTTTTTTCTCTCAGTGTCTCTCTATCTCTCTGTTTCTGCTTGTTTAGTGTATTTCCCACTGTCCTGTCTCTTTGCCTTTGTTTTTGTCCCCGTGCATGGAAGGATCCAATCCAATACCTCAAAAATATATCAAAAATAAAGCTTAGTTTTTGGAGTTCCCCAGTCTGCGTCTGTACGTTGCTCGTTGTTGTTGTTTGCAGACTCGGGCCAACCTTCCCACCCATCTTGAACCATAACCCCATTCCCCCAGATATCCCACAAAAGTACTCACTCATAATACGGATCATAAACATGAGAGAACCCAATCGGACGAAAACCCCACTTACATTATCTTAAAGCCTGGTTTTATATCGTTTTTTTTTTTGACTAATTGCTCTGAAGAAACTCACCACAGCAGCTGCAAAGCTTTCAAGCCTTCAACAGTATTTAAGTATTAATTTAATAACTAATTCTTATAGCTCATACCTTTCCTTTGTTTCTCCTTCTTGTTTACGAATCTTTCCTTCGTTTTTTATCCTTCTGTTTGATCTCTACTGTTGGAACCTTATTGGAACTTTATTTATCTTTACTTCTTTACGCGATCTTCGACTTTTGATTATCTCGGCTAATGAGTTTTCTATTTGTACACACCACCTCCATTATATAAATACATCAATACACCAATGATACCAACATGGCTGACTGGAACTTGGAATTAAATTGGTCACCCACCTCCATCCCCACGCCTAACTAATAACCATATTCCTCGGATCATGTTGCTATCGGACGGCGCTTTTCCTTTGCATGTTTAGGGCCCACTTTTGGGGAAATAGCCAATGCCCGAGTGGGCGTGGCCAGCTCGAAGGTATCAGATCCGGCGGCAACCGGCAACCGAACTGCTCTGCAAATCCGTGTCACGGACAGCCTATCCTTCTTCAAGATAGACTCCTCTACCAACGAGTTGCCGCTGTCGGATATTGATTTCTCCCTAAATCCTGGCACGCCACAGTGTGGTCCTTCGGGGCATAAGCGCCTCCATGTGCTGACCATGCGTCGCATGGAGAGCTGCGACGAGGGCGACGACCTGGAGAACCTGCAACAGATGCAGCACTTGCCGCAGATCTCGCCCTTGGCCACCAATGAGCGTCCGCTGAGTTGCAATTGCACCAGTTCCATGGTGCAGGAGCACTCGCATTCAAAGAGTCTGATCGATTTGGTGGGTCCGGTTCCATCCTCGCCGGAAGTGGCCCCACAGAATCCAGAGAATCCCGGTTGCGGGCACGGCGCTTCGGCCACAGAGGCGAGTGCCAGCAGCTTCGACGACGACTTCCAGTTGTCCAGCTCGGCGCCAGCCATCCTAATGAGCTCCCAGTTTGGCCAGCGGCCGGTGGTGGCCTCGCTGTCGCCTTTGCGTCATGCTACTACCTCGCCCACCGCCTCCACGCTTCGCCTCTGCCAGGACATGGAAAAGGCAGCCGTTTCGGCTTCCGCTTCTGCCTCCTCCGCGTCCCAGCGCAAGGCCACCAGCAGCTCCTGTGGCCAACTGTCTATGCCGGCCTCGGCGCCGATCCTGGCAGAGAACCCCTTCCGGTTCAGCACTCTCCCTAGCGGTGTCAATGCACCAGCAGCGGTCTCCGGCGGCTCCTTTGTGAACTGCTTCGAGCCTATCGAAGAGCAAGTCACGCCCACTCCTGAGGTGGGTCTCAGGCCGTCTCAGCCGCAGGTCCAAACGGTATACAACCTGCCAACGCTGTTGATTACGGCCTCGGCCAGTAGCACAGAGCTGACAAACGCCAACAACTCCAACGACAGGTTAACATCACCAACACCAACGATATCAACTACACCAACGACTCCAATAGGTGTTGTAGAACAGAAAACAGCCACTGAAACGCCATTACCGACACCGACATCGACACCGACAAGCAAAGAAACCACATCAGGTACAATACAATTAGCATCCACATCCACATCCACGCCAAACACACCAATTCCGACACCAAACCCAGCAATAATAACAACAACAACAACAACAACAGCAACAACAACAACAACAACAATAACCACAACAACCAAAACCAAAAAATCAGCAGCAGCTTTGTTTGATAATACAGCAACAATGTCTTCTAATAAATCATTTACTAACCAATTCCAATCGATCGATCCCACCTCGACTAACGCACCACCACACCAACAACACCACAACCAAAACGTACTCCAACATCACCATCAAAACGAACACTCTCAACAATCAACAATGCCACCTGCAATCATGAATCAACAACAACCATTCAACACCAACATGAAACAATCAAACAACACCGCAACCACAACCACAACCACTACGACCCCGTCTTGTTGTACCAACTCCATCGCCACAGATAGCCAAGTCTCGGTCTCGGTTTCGGCCTCGGTCTCATCGGCGAACTCATCCACATCGTCGCGTCGCCAAAGACACAGTATTGCCGGCCAGATGTCCTATATGAAAATGTTGGGTTTCGGTGGTTTTAGCAAAAAGATGGCCACCAGCGCGAATAGCCTTTTCAGCACCGCCGTCATTAGCGGCAGTTCCTCGGCACCGAACTTGCGCGACATGATACCGGTCTCCTCCTCCGGTGAGTACTGCCAACCAAATCTCCTATCGTAGCGCCTAGACATATTTCCAGCCTAATTACCATAGTTGGATTCCGAAGGAACTCCATTCGAAATCCATTCGAAAAGATAACGGAGAGTTTCCCATGTAGTTGATTGAGATTGAAAGAGTAACCTTTCCACCTATGACACCCGTGAAATCTACTCGAAATAAAGCTCTTATATGTTCCCCTTAGGATTCGGGGATGTGCCGCCCATTCGACCCCTGGAAACACTGCACAACGCCTTGTCGCTACGCAAGCTGGATAGCTTCCTGCAGGACATGATTCTGGCGCAGATTTTCAAGACGCCAACTGGATCGCCGCCACGGGGCTTTGAGGCGCCTTGCAACATGCCGGCGGTCTCCTCGATGACGCTCGGCACCCAACTCACCACAATGGACAATATGACCCCCTCAAGCACTCCGTCCGGCACGCCCACGGAAGTGCCACGCGGCGGCAGCGAGTGCAGCTCGGCCAGGCAGTGCTCCTTGGTTAGCCAGCAAAGGATGTCGACACCCTCGACAACCGGGGACCGCTACTCGTCCTGTCCGGAGTCGAGCAAGAAGCGTAAGTTTCACCACAATTCGGAGATCGATTGGTCGTAGATCCGGCACCCCATAAACCCCTCTGGGATCGAGGCTTCGTCAGAAAAAGTCAGAAAATGATCGCCCACTCAAGCCCCTTGCTGCAAAAATTCCAAATTACCTAACATACATATTGGAATTTATTAAATTGGTTGTTTGTTTTTCTTTATTTATACGCGATTTGTTTTTATTTCCCAAAAAAATCCCAAAAAAGAAAAAAAAAACGAATACAAGTTGAGTCCTAATCCTGGTGTGGAAATCGCCTGCGTCCTATGCTTAAGTTGAGTTCATTTTCAATTCATTTATTTGTTTATTTCTTTTGATTTTTCAGAGGATCCAACTGAGCCAAGCATTTAATCAAAATGCAAGACACTTTTCTTTTTAAAACTAAGCACATATTTCTAAATGTGTGTAAGGATTGTACAATATTCTTGGATATATAATATATTTCTTTTCGGTTCTTAGCCTTTTGTTTGCATGTTTTCAAATAAAGATTGCCGAAAGTGCAACCTATTTTATCTATCTTGAAGCTACGATTTTTTGTTGATTTATTTTTAATTAGTGTTTTTGTAACTTTTGATTGTTAATTAATGAACATCTTGAAATTGTTGATCGTCATTCCTATTAATCCACTTTTGGGTTAAAAGCTCGGCAAGAGCAGCCTCGGGATAGATTTTCTTTGACGGAGCAGGAAGAGGGGAAGCTAGAGAACCAGGAGAAGGAGAAGGAACTAGAACTGGAACTGGAACTGGAGCAGGCGTCATCCCTTCCCCCGGAAGTGGAGACCAGGCAAGCCAAGTGAACAATCATCCAATCAACAATCCTATTAACTTTTCTATCAGTTTGGAAATTACCATGGAGAACATCGAGTACGAGCCAGACGAGAAGGCGGAAGCACAGTTCGAGCCCTTGAACGAGGACACCCTGGACACCATAGAGGATACCCTAGGCAGAGGCTTCTTCTTGAGTGTCGGAGACCAGGAAGCGGGGGGTGGAGGAAGCGGCAGCACCTGCCTTACCCCAGTCAGCTTTGGCATGGATTTGAATCTCAGCATGGTGGCCAACAAGGGCTCCATGTCGCTGTCAATGGATGTGTGTGATTGGGGATAGTAATGACTATAATGATGGTAACTGGAACACTTGCAGGGCTTCGAGGACGACGAGGACGCCACTCTGTCGGCGGCCACCACACCTTCGCTGCCCGCGGACTGCGAGCCTCACCTGGAGACCTGCTACTGCTGTCCCAGCCACGCCGAAGCTCCGCCGGAGGTAGCCAGCGATGATCCACGCTTCGGATTCGCTCTGCCCGTCCGTGTGGTCACTCAGGCCTCGCCGGAGCATGTGCGCCAGGTCAGGCGGGCCCACGATCCGGTGTCGCCGCGCATCCAGAAACAGATCAGTCTGTTCGAAGGCACTGCGGCGAGCAGCGTTACGGATAAGACGGATTCCAGTGGCTCGGTAGCCGGCGGAGGAGCTGCTGCCCTGCACGCCTCGATTAACATTCCGTCGGCGCAGCACTTGCGGCAGGACGCCCGGCTGCGAAAGTTCGAAAACCTTACCCAGTCCACCTCGAACTCCAACTTTCCGTTCGAGAGCAACACGCTGAAGCGGGTGCCCATGCAGGCCACCGGGGACTACTCCAATGTCAGCCACACCCAGAGCTGCATCAACCTGAAGAGCAGTGCAGCACTGGGAGGATCGGGTTCGCCGCACCACCAACGAGGAGTCGGAGCTATGGACCGAGGAGACCCTGTGGAGCGGGAAGTGTCGGCGGGACCGGCCCACCTGGGACGCCTGATAAGCACCTGCTGCTCCGCATCTGCCTCGGCCTTGGCCTCCGCTTCGCCCTCGCCCTCGCCATCGCCCTCTCCATCGCCGGGAGCCCTGATCGTGAAGGAGCGCTTCATTGAGCCTCCCAAGAAGGGCATCATCCGTGGCTACCATGGCAAGACACAGTCCATGGATGCGGACTTTCTGTTCAACGAGTTCCTGCTTCTGCCGGCCATGGCTCCGGCCAAGCTGTCCATCGACCACTCGGACATTGACAAGGTCAGCAGCGCCGACTACCCCGAGGAGCTTCCTGTGGCGTCCACCAGCAAGAAACGGCCATTTTAAATCTATTCTAATCTTTTTTTTGTGAATGCAAATCTAAAATCTAAAACGCTTCTTAGCTATGGAGAATCTTAAAAACTTAATCAAACTTGTTATTGTTGGGCCAAGCAAATAAAATAAAACGGCAATCTCTATTTTTCTGTCCAAAACGTAAACAATCTTGTAGTCTTTGTGTGGTTGAAGGGGAAGCTCTTCTGAAGATTCTCGTTAAAAGTTCGCTTTCGTTTGTCGTTATATCGGTTACATTAGATCCCCCCTCGGCAGATCCGATCTAAATCGGGGATTACTCAACAATCAAGCCAACGGATGATAACAATGAGCGGTGGCAGTGAATGAGATGACGATGACGACTTCGATGATGATGATGATGACGAGGGGTGATAGCTGATCGGTGATGGTGATGCCATGCTAATGATCGGGCCAAGTGAAAGTTCCGCCGATTCGCTGTCAATGACCGATGCCATGGCCAGAATGGCTCTTCGTTGCCTGCCTCCGCTCCCACCTGGCCATCTATATGGTAAACGGTTTCACTTGTCAACCTCGATCCACATTCAGCGGCTGCCATTGGAAATTCTAGACTGCGTATGCCGGGCACGTCTCTTCGATATGTCTCTGGGTGACTAAATGCGATTATATATGTGTCTGTGGGTTGTGGGCCCGGCTAGGGGGCGTCTGATTTTAAGGCCAAGTAAATGGCCCGCGACGTTTTGCATGCCTGATTTTGCCAAGATCTTACCAGATAGTCTAGGCACTCCAGATACTCTAGAAACGGAGTCCTAAAAGAAACTGCTTACCAATAATTAAAGGTTTGTGCCAAGTCTAGACTCTAGAGCCTATATTCTGAGAATTAAGAGATAACTTTGACGGACGAATGGACAAAGTTGATGTCTTTGGAGACTTGATACCCATCAAGGTACGAAAAACCATGGTACCCCCTTTGAGGGCATCAAAAGAAAGGGCTCTTTGCTCTGTTGCTCTGCAGCACAAGAACTTATCGTGTAATTTATCAAATTAAATTTATAAGCCCATGCCAGAGCTCGGCCCGATGCCTGGTTTTCACTTTAACAACAGTAATTAGCATGAGCCTAAGTAGAAACTAAAACAAAGACTGGAAACAAAAACTTGGCGTTTCCACTCAATTTAGTTATTTGGTTAATTTTGCACGCTTGCCGCCGAGCCACTTGGGTTTTGGGCCACTTGGACTGTAATAAGAGCAAGAGTGTAGCCACCAGGCACTCTCTTCTACACTCCCCGGTGGCAGACACTGAAAGAAATCAGTCACTAATCAGTATATACATTATATAGCATTGAAACCCCATTGAAACCCCATTGAGAACTCTTGAGAAGGCTTTCCCTGAAGACTTCTTGCAATAACCCACCATCGTCAGCTGGAATTTCTCTCAGTGCCTAAAAAGTTATCCATTATCTGTGCGCTGTTTGGCATTTGGTTGCGGGTGCAGGTGCAGGCCTCCGTTTCTGCCTCTGAAAATACAGGTGCGGTCCCGCCTTGCCGCAAAAGTTTCGCCTCGAGGGAAAGTTCTAAGACAGTCGAGAGTGTGTGACCCTTTTTAGTTTTTAGTTTTTATTTCTCGTTTTTTATGCAAATGCTTTTCGGCTTATCGAGTGCCAAGAGCCAGCTCGCCCCCAAATTAATAGACAGCCAATAATAGCGAAAATTATGCAGAAAATAGAAATTCCACGGCTATAAGTTTATAAAATATAGAAATTCATAGATGGTCTCGAACTTTATCGAAATCTTTCCCAAATCTGCACCAATTTCTATAAGAATTATCTCAATCGATTTTTAAATCGATTCTTCATCAATCTACATTAATATCTTGAAAGAAAGTACTTTTTTCAAATTTTTCTGATGGATCCCCTTAAAAAATGTGAAAATCGAAAAAAATCACTTTTCGCCCCTTTCGAAGGCCATATCTCTGGCAGTTTTTACCCGATCCTTGAACAAAGTATAGATTTGGAATCTTTATTCAATTCTCTATCAATCTGCATTTAAATCTCGGAACAAAATATTTTTTCGATTTTTTCAAATTTTTCTGATGGATCCCCTTAAAAAATGTGAAAATCGAGAAAAATCACTTTTCGCCCCTTTCGAAGGCCATATCTCTGGCAGTTTTTACCCGATCCTTGAACAAAGTATAGATTTGGAATCTTTATTCAATTCTCTATCAATCTGCATTTAAATCTCGGAACAAAATATTTTTTCGATTTTTTTCAAATTTTTCTGATGGACCCCCTTAAAAAATGTGAAAATCGAGAAAAATCACTTTTCGCCCCTTTCGAAGGCCATATCTTTGGCAGTTTTCATCCGATTCTTAAACAAAGTATAGATTTGGAATCTGGAATCAATTCCCTATAAATCTGCATCCAAATCTCGGAACAAAATATTTTTTGGATTTTTTTCAAATTTTTCTGATGGATCCCCTTAAAAAATGTGAAAATCGAAAAAAATCATTTTTCGGCCCTTTCGAAGGCCATATCTTTGGCAGTTTTCATCCGATTCTTAAACAAAGTATAGATTTGGAATCTTTATTCAATTCTCTATCAATCTGCATTTAAATCTCGGAACAAAATATTTTTTCGATTTTTTTCAAATTTTTCTGATGGATTCCCTTAAAAAATGTGAAAATTGAGAAAAATCACTTTTCGCCCCTTTCGAAGGCCATATCTTTGGCAGTTTTGATCCGATTCTTAAACAAAGTATAGATTTGGAATCTTTATTCAATTCTCTATCAATCTGCATTTAAATCTCGGAACAAAATATTTTTTCGATTTTTTTTTTCAAATTTTTCTGATGGATCCCCTTACAAAATGTGAAAATCGAGAAAAATCACTTTTTGCCCCATTCGAAGGCCATATCTTTGGCAGTTTTCATCCGATTCTTAAACAAAGTATAGATTTGGAATCTTTATTCAATTCCCTATAAATCTGCATCCAAATCTCGGAACAAAATATTTTTTAGATTTTTTTCAAATTTTTCTGATGGATCCCCTTAAAAAATGTGAAAATCGAGAAAAATCACTTTTTGCCCCATTCGAAGGCCATATCTTTGGCAGTTTTCATCCGATTCTTAAACAAAGTATAGATTTGGAATCTTTATTCAATTCCCTATAAATCTGCATCCAAATCTCGGAACAAAATATTTTTTCGATTTTTTTCAAATTTTTCTGATGGACCCCCTTAAAAAATGTGAAAATCGAGAAAAATCACTTTTTGCCCCATTCGAAGGCCATATCTTTGGCAGTTTTCATCCGATTCTTAAACAAAGTATAGATTTGGAATCTTTATTCAATTCCCTATAAATCTGCATCCAAATCTCGGAACAAAATATTTTTTAGATTTTTTTCAAATTTTTCTGATGGATCCCCTTAAAAAATGTGAAAATCGAGAAAAATCACTTTTCGCCTCTTTCGAAGGCCATATCTTTGGCAGTTTTCATCCGATTCTTAAACAAAGTATAGATTTGGAATCTTGGAATAAGTCTCCATCGATTTGCATCAAAATCTTGGAACAAAATACTTTTTCGATTTTTTTTCAGAATCCAGCGGAAGAATAGACGAATGACCGTTTAAGCTGTAAACCCATTGCGAAGGCCATAGCTGGGACAATTTCTATCCGTTTCTTACGCAAAGTATCTTTATCGATTTTTGGATTAATTTAATTTTTGTTTCCATACTTCAGTAAAACCTCCGAACAAATTTACGACTTGTGTTTCTAAAAAGGGGAAGATCCCCACACGACTTGTGAAGTCGACGTTTACAGCTTTCAATTACCAACTCCGTAATTTGTCTGGCCAAGAGTGAGTTAAGAGCCTAGTAACTGATCTGTCGAACAAGTACCAGTTTCTCCCTTTAACATTTCCGAGCCATGTTTATCTTCAATTCAAATTTGCTTTTCTTGACGCTGTTTATTTTTTGTTGTTGTGGCTTCTGACCATTTTACAGCGAGCGATTCGGCAGCAACCCCCGAATTATTTGCATAATAGAAAATGTTTAAGATGTTTTTTCTGTTTTAGTTTTGGGTCGGGTTTTTTAGCTGGTTTTAGCTGGTGGCAGAATCGACAAGACAAGATCGGAGAAAGAGCAGATTGGTGCGGGGCTGTTCGACAACTTGTTCACTTTCTTTTTCACTTCGAAATGAATTTTTTCTTGGTTTTTTTTTCTTTCTCGAGAGACAGTCGATGGGTGCTGGATATACATGTATAATGATGATGTCTCGAGCTGATGTCGCAGGTGAAAATGTGGCGCCCCATGACTTAAGACGAGAATGAGATAAGTCTTCTATAGATCCAATATAAAGAGCTCTATTTGAGAGTGAAATCGCCCATCCTGTTAATTTTTGAGAAGCGGCACATTAATCATGTGCCAAACGAGCCGGAGCCGGAGCTTGTGCATTGTGCATTGTTTGATTCCAGCCGGGCTAATTACGCATCATTTTAATGGTCAGTTGGTGGGTAGGCGAGTAGGCGAGTGCAGAAGGGGGTCAGGGTGTGGTGGCAAATTGCAAATTGCGCATACGCCCCGCATGACATGTGGCAGAAGCGAATGGTGGGCAGAGACTGCGGGAGACGCGAATGCGAGAGAAAAGTCGTTAACAGGCAGAGTTTTCGAAATCATACAGCTAAGATCTCGGACCCCCCAGTCCGCCCTTGCACCAAGGCAACACCACCAAAAATGTATTAAAGAATTCCCAAAAATCCGCTGGAGAGTGAAAGCAGCCGGCGAAATGCGAATGCGAGAGTTTCATTGGCCTTTTTGGCGGGTCTCCCAAAGATTATTGACTGTTTGTACATATCTGTATCTGAATCAGTATCTGTATCTGTATCTGTAGCTGTATCTGTAGCTGTATCTGTGGCTGTACGAGTGCCTGGGTTTCTGCGTGTGGGTTGAGCACCACACTTGCCGCTTGTTTTCATTTCTGGGCTTGGCCTGATCGGCCACGATCGGTGATCAAAGTTTTGAACTCGTTTTGTAGGGGGTACGAGTGGGTATCGAGCGGCTATTTAATCTGTAACTATTTTGGGGGCAACACCACATAATACCAGGCTTAAGCTAAGAAGAAAATTGGTGCCACCTCGGTGTACATTCTGGTCTTTGCCTGCAACATTGTGACGGCTATCGAAATAATGATCTCTGGCGCATAATGGATATCGAATATGCATTCGGCTTATCATGTACTCGTAGATGCCTGTTGCAATGTGCTTAGCGATTTATAGGCCCAAAGCCGTCGAATGAAAACGAAATTGAAAACGAAAACGCCAACGAAAGACTCAAGGCACAAACTTGTCGCACAAGCACCGCACCGGCTCCAGCAGTTTGCAACTTACATAAAGCAAGTGCCAGAAGACACGAAAAGCCCCAAAAAAAAGCTAAAAAAAAAGGCTGAAAAACAAGTGGAAAACCAGTCATGAAGTGGCTGGCCAGCCAGGAGTTTTGTGCAATTACTTAAATATTTTTCCTTTCTGCAGGCCCGCGTTTCTTTTGTCTGTTTCTTATTTTGGAAGCCGCTTGCGTAAATTATACTTTCGCGACAAGCCAGACACATTTTTATGAATATTTTTCGAGCAGTTTTGTTGCACTTTCGGTATTGGATTTGCATAGGCTTTGAGTGTCCAAGTTGCGGCAGGTGAACGCTCTATTTAAGCCACTTTAATGCCAAATTGTTCGCGCCCAAAAGCCCAAAAAGTGTTCCAAAAACTTTAATTGCAGATTGAATTGTTTTTGGTGCCGCATGCCGCATGCCGCTTCTTCCTCCTCCTCCTCCTCCTCGGTTTTATGTGGCCTATAATTTCGTATTATTTCTGTGCTTTGTGGCCTTTTGTTTACGGATCTTTTAGCCGTTGCTGTTGGCCATTAAGCATTTGCAATGCAACCGTTACACACGCCTTTTACATTTTCCAAAAGGTATGAATATTTCTATATGGCTTCGCCATCCCAGGAATACCATTGCTTACATAAGCACACCATTAGTTTGGAACTCCAAAAAATAATACAATATAATGAAAACGAGGTAACACGACAGCTTGGCAACTTGGCCAAAAGCAACAACGAGATTCTCCAGTCACGTCTGCCAAGTGCCAAAAAGACAAACAAACAAAACGCATTTTTGTCGATTTTCAATCCCCCTCAAGGCAACAACATTGAATTCTTCTCTTTATTTTTTTATTTTTGTTAATTCTTTTATATACGATTTCAATTAACATAAACATTACAACAACAATGGCTTTGGCTTTGGCTTTGGAAAAAAAGAACAACAAGTTTTTGGAACTCTATCGAAATGTGAGATAAAAAAGGTAACAATTCTTTAGTGTCCCAATTATTCTCGTTATATTTTCTCCAACTTATTTCCAATCTTCAGTGCTTGCTTTTATCCCATTTAAGCGTTGAAGATTTCCACCTGAAATCACTTTCAATTATTTTCGCCCATCATGACGTCAGCGAATGTTTCAAATTGAAATTGAATGGCAGATTGAAGATGCTGTGCGATTGGAAAGCGCCTTGTTGTTGCCACCAATGGCTGCCACAGCTGCCCCGGCTGCCCCGGCTGAGGTGGCTGCTGTACGCTCATTTACGTTCGTTGTCGGCACTTCTTTAAACGCAGATTTACGCGAACAGGTTGTAAAACAACAACACTGCCAATGGCATACCAAAAATGTAAAGCTCCGCTTTGCCAGCTTTTTTTTGGGCAGCGCGGTTGCAGCAGCCGCAGCGGCAGCCCCAGTGCCGGCAGAAGCAGAAGCAGTCAGTCAGTCAGTCGAGTACGAACGCGCATCGAAGCAACACGCGTTGCTCTCGCCGTCCCCCAAAGCCGCCCCCAACGCTCGCCAACGCTAACGGTATCTCGTGTGCTGCCAACGATCCTATCTTCGATTGTTGTCCAAACACCTCACGTGGTCGGCAAGAGGTGATGTCTTGTCTCCTCTTTTTGTATTTGTTTTTGTGTGTTTTTGGTGAAATGGAATTTGGTGAATTTTAATTGCACGCAGCAAGCTGCCGGCGGCAGATACAAAACAACAACAACAACAACATCCGTGGCAGTGGCAACATTTCATTCAACTTCAGATAAAGCAGCAACAACAGCAACAGCATCGGCGCTACAGCATCATCGTCATTGGGAGAAAATAGCTGATAAATAGACAATAATATAAAACAAAGGCCGGGGACGCCGCTTCAATTACCGTAAGTTTGCACCTCAACCTGAGCCAGAAAGAAATGGAAAAGCCGAGCGGAAAGAGAAAGCAATAAAATGACAATCTTACAGCACGTGCAGTGCAGTGGCTTTCAAACTGTTCCCGGGATAATCATAAAATTGAGAGACATTTGTTGATAATATTCGCTTTTTTTTTTGTTAAAAAAAGATTCTCTCATTCTATTTTAATGTTTTTTAACCAAAATCAAAAACAGAAAATAATATTTTGAAAGCAAAACCAGCCAAAAATCGGTCACTCCTTATTGGCTTTCAAACTTTTCCCGGGATAATCATAAGATTGAGATACATTATTGAGACACTATTAGTTTTTATTGATAATATTCGTTTTTAAAGAATATTTTAAAATGGAACACCAACCAAAAGTCACTCCTTCAATTTCAATTATAATTCCGGGCAAGAGTGACTCATAGAACTGCTCCTGCCTCACAATCCCCATTCAGTTTCTTTTCAATTGTTGTTTTTTTGTGCTTTTTTTGTACGAAAACAATAACACTCGCTCGAATACATTTAAATAGTCGGAATTTATGGAGGTTAGCCAAAAAAAAAAAAAAATGGTCAAAATGGAAAGTCTTAATAACAATTTTTACAAGATTGTTGGCCAGCAAAAAATTGACAACCACAACAAGCGGAGATTTGTTGGATTTCTTAACGACTTTGCCCTCCGATTTGAAGCACTCAATGTTGCCTCCCGTCCACAGGTCACCGCTGCCATTAGAATGTCTCGGGTTTTGTCTCAGTTTTTGTCTCAGGGATTACGTAAAACAACTCCAAGAAATTTATCTGCTATATAATTAAATTCCACCTTGAAAATGAGAATTTTTTGACAAGGGAAACCCCTTCTTCGGTCAATTATGGTATAGTCTACGTAGAGGTTTTCCAATTTCCTGATACAGATACTCGTATTCGACGCCCTCGACACGCGTAGCTGTGCGATAATTGCAGGAAATGCAGCCACACACACACACCTCGCACCAAAAATGTTGCATGCAGCAGCGAAAGTTTTTCCTTGAAGTGCGCATACTTGCAATGTAAATAATAATAATAAATGCGAAGCGAAAATGCCAAACGAGAAAATTGCAAAGAGGCCGAAAAGTAGCAGCAGTGGCTGCCCACTGGCTAATTGAAAGTGAAAGGGGGAACCAGGCGCGAATCGAGGCTTAAACCTGAGGACTTGAAACCGCGCCTGTTAGCGATAAGATACCCGCTACTCGGACCGTCGTGCGAGGGTGTCCAGTAACGATTGCCTTGATTGGCTACTTTTGATTTCAAATTTAAGTTTTGATCAAACTTTACGAGCGAACCGCACCGCAAAAACGTTTCCCTCGCAATCGCAATCGGGCAAGTGTTCCGTTTTTGAATTTATTTCGTTTCGAGTCTTTCTGATTGCTCCGCCAGATTTGAACGTTCGAATGGCTATGTTTTTCTGTGTTTTTTCTGTTTTTTTTTTGCCAAGTCTATTTCATAAGACGGAGCCATAAATTGGCCAGTTAGCCCCTGGTTGGGGCCCAGTCGTGGCTTTCAGCGCAATGCATTGCGATCGTTTCGACTTGATTCGATTCGTGGCAAGTGCGTAAGTGCCCCTTCCAGTCCCTCCCCTGGTCTCTCTCGGCCAGTATGCAATTATTTTCATATGAAGTTATTTCAAAATGCTAATTCCAGCGCCAACAGCCGCAGCAAACGGCAAACGGCAAACGGCAAACGGCGACGACCTTGCCATGCCGCCTTAATTGTACCGAGATCGGGATATATATATATATCGGTAGGAGGGAGGTGGGGCCATGAGAATGCAAACGAGTGCGTGCCACGAATGTTGTTCAAACTAGATTAGGTAGCCGCAGCTGCATACAGCTGCCATTTTTATGTCTGCGCTGCCATTGCACTTGCCTCAGCTCTAAATATTTACCATCTCGGGTCAATCACTTGTGGTTTCTGTAGTTTTATTAATCTTAAAATCATTACGCTTTCGATTTCCTTCAAAACACAAATTGTAATGACTGCGAGAGCTGAATTTTTTTGAAAGCCGCTGCGCAATTGGATGACGGATTTATGATTATCCGCGGAGTATTTCTCACTTGAGCCTCAATCAACAACGACAATAATGAGGAAGCCGAACAATTAATTGTCATCGCTGGCCCTGCCCATCATCTGGCCTTGTTGGAGCCCCAAAATAAACATCGAATCGAAGGGACAGAGACACGTACTCTGGGACGTACGTTTGGCCAAAATTAAGAGTCGGGTATTAAATTCCATAGGAAAATAAACAAGCAGCGCGATAGAGTGCAGGCTGACCACAATTTCTGAAGGCTGCACAGCCTCTTAACCCACTGTTGGCCAACATCCGAGCCAAGACGAAAACAAAGCCATTGCCTCTGACAAAAGGTAAACAATGAAAAATTGTCATTTGGCCGCCGAGGCTCGTTAATCGTGTGACTTGAATACTTTGACATTTCAACCTGTCTCGGTCTCGGTGTCGGTGTCGGTATTGCTCTGAATGCAGCTCATATGCGGTTGCAACTTGATCATCATTAGCACGCTCATAATTATTCTCATTCCAAGCTACGAGTATTTCTTGTGTCAAAATGCCTGCATAAAATTAACTCGCAGCCCGAGAGACATGCCATTGAGATGGCATTATATGGTGGGTGTGGGTACAGGGCTGAGCTGGGGCTGCATTCCAGATATCCAGATATCCAGATATCGGTTTTTGTTAGCATAATGTTCGATATAATGTACAACTATAATGTAGATTTAATTCGCTTTTCTGCCCTCGAAACGAAAGACTTAGGCAACGAACTTGCCGCTCTTATTGGCAAACGGAATGGCATTTAGTCGAACTAGTCGATGTCAAGCGCATTGGTTGCACCCCTGGGTTGTGGCATTCTACAAGCACCCCCTTGACAGTTGATGGCACAGAATATTTGCTCTATTTACCGATTTACCGATTTACCGATTGCTTTGCTCAGCTGCCTGGGTTGATGATGATGCAACATTAGCCGCTACTTCAGGCCAACTCAAGTGTTGCAAGTGCCTGCTGTTATTGTTGTTTTAGTTTCTGTTGCAGTGTCACATTTCACAGTTATTTGTTATTTGTTATTGTTGTTGCACGTGCTCTCTTGATATTTTAATTAACTTTTGCCGCTTCTGGCGTGTCTGTCACGGCACAGGCGGCGTCTTAATTACCGCGCGACGACGTCAGCATGCATCACAGCTAATCACATAATATTATATCAGTTGCAGCGCCAACACCCGCCAACCCTCTACACTGCCCGAAACTAGAGCTTATTTGTGTTTTAATGGTCTTGCTCCTCTCAGAATGAAGTTGTTTTCGCTTGCGTGGGTGGCAGGAAGCCTCATCATGGCTATCAAGTGCCAGTAAAGCTTCATCTCGTGTCTTAACTTTGTCTATATTCATCAGTCAGTTAGTCAGTCATTCAGACAATCAGTTTGGCAGTCAGTCAGTCAGTCAGTCAGTCAGTCAGTTAGTCAATCAGTCAATCAGTCAGTCAATGCTGTGGGAATTTTCACATACGGCTGGCTCTTGCAGGTGTCTCTTTTGGATGTTGCAATTAGTAGAGATACTTTTGTGGTCTCGAGTTCGAGTTCTACAGCAGAGCTTCCCTTCCTGATTTGCGAGTCAGGTGACAAATTGCCAAGGTATTGCCACGGATTCGGATTGTGCAACACGAAAAAGCACGAAAAAATCAGCTGCATTTGAAGCGCAGCTGCTGTTTCAAGTGCCTGCCACTTGCCACTTGCCACTTGATGTGGGCTTGAAATCTCCCACTACCATGGCTCGAAAAGTAAACCAAAAAATACAAGTAGGAGTATCGCGCCACCTTCTAGCTGGGTTTACTCTTGACTAGCTCGAAAACATTCCACAACTCGGAACCGATAACCGCTTGCCCCGAACAATTAGCAAATCCCATGGATTGCCTCAGTCTGCTGCACTAAAAAGGCACTCGAGAAACAAAAATAGTTTGCTTACTTTCGACATGGAAAACCAAACGAGGCAGCAATAAATGAGGAAATCCTCCTTCCGCGCTGCCTCTATTAAAAAATAGTTGGCCAAAAATTGCTCTACCGTCAATCAATTGGCCTCCAAAATTATGGCCAGCATGGCCAGCATGGCCAGCATGGCAGCATGGCAGCATGGGACGCGGCAAGTGAAAGTGTCAAGTCGCACACACGCAGCTCTGGAGGTCTTTATAAAGATATATTTTTCCACAGCCGAGCTAGACCACTGACCACTGCTGACCACTGAGATTGCTGCCAAACCGGTGCAATTTTTAGTTTCAGGAAAACCTATCGACATGCCGCTCGCTTCCTACCAAATATCCAAGTTAAGGGAATAAATTGTTTGTTTTGCTTTGGAAAGACTTTATAGATTGATTTTCTCCTAAACTCAGAGCGCTTTGTTTCAATTTTCGACTAAATTTGCCCTTTAATATTACCAAAAACCGTAAACTTCAATTTCGTTTCGAAAACCTGTTATTGAATGATTATTCAATGCAGAAAATGTCTTTTGTTGGCTTTTGCCGGTTTTAGATTTTCTCCTTTTTCGTTTTAGCTGTTGAAGCCACAATGTTTTTTTGACTTTACATGAGGCTTTAGACTCTTCTAATAAAGAAACCCAAAGGGATAAGCAAAAAAAAAAGAGGTTTTGTTATTGTTGTGGCTTGTGGCAAGAGGCTTTCCCCTTTGTTGTTGAGTTGCGGTTTAGTGCTTGGGCGGGTTTCGAGTGCAACACCAGCTGCATTTTGGCAAGTGTTCAGGGTTCGAAGGCAGACAATATCGATGGCCAAGTCGTGGGAAAAGCTGCTGGGCTCGGAACAGGCGAGATGCTAATTGAAGAGTGGCGACCGCCTCTGGCCAATTACGCCTCAATGGCCGTCAATGCGACAACAGCGACAACAGCGACAACAGAGAAAATGAAAAGTGCCACAAATGAGCAGCCGGACCTGGACTCCAAAGACAAAGTAGAAAGCTTCAGCGACTGCCGCATGGCCGCATGGCCGCATGGCCGCGTGGCAAGTAAAATGTCAACAGAAAACCAGAAAGAGCTGCAAATGCCACAAGAGGAGTCTCTTTCCATTCTTGCCCCCTTCAATAAGAGTCTCGATTTTGCGGTTGATAATGTTTCATGTTTTATATCAGGCTCGCACAAAAGTATATAAATTTTTCAATGTTTCAATGTGTGATTTGTTGGGAAACCCTGCTCAAGTCTCTCTCTGCTTTCCGAATCCTAGTCTCTTGAATAAATACTGGGAATTTAGACAAAGTTGCAGCCTTAATTATTGCCAAAAAATCAACCTGGAAAAAAGAATTGGTTTTAGATCTCCAATAAATATCCAAAAGTAGGAAATATTTACCGCAAAATCTCTTGCTCTTATCCTATATTGGATCGATTTGGGATGAATACCCGAAGCTATAACTTGAAATACCATTTTCTAGATTGAAATATGCTACTAATTTGTTACGGATATCCAAACTATCTTGACTAACTGCAATGACAAGGATAATGGTTAGTGGAAAATACAAAAAAAACTGTATTAGGAATACGAACTTACCAATTTCTTGCTGTTTCTGGCTTATATTTTACACCTTGCTGGTCGATTTTTCCACTTCTAGACGAAAAGTTTCCACTTCTAGACGAAAAGTTGCAACTAATTTTGACGAATACACAAACTATCTTGACAATCTGCAATGATTAGGATAATGGTTAGTGGAACATACAATAAAACTGTATTGAGAATACGATCTTACCAATTTCCTGCTGTTTCTGTCTTAGATAAACATTGCTGGTAGTTTTTTTCCACTTCTAGATCAAAAGCTGCTACTAATTTTGAGGAATATTCAAACTATCTGCAACAAATAAGTAACAAGTTATTGCAAAATTCAATCAAACATGCATTCAGGAAAAGATCTTACTAATTTCTTGCTGCTTCCCTCTTAGTTACAGGTTCCTGGTAGTTTGTTCTAGACTTAAAATCTGTCTAAATTTTAACAAATATTCAACCTATCTTGACAATCTAGGAAGCAGATAAAAAAAAAAGGGAAAAGAGTTACACCTGGCTGGTACCTTATTCCACTTCTACACAAAAAGTTCCTCTGAATTTGGACGAATTTTCCAAACTATCTGACAATCTGCAATGAATAGGGAACAGGTTAATGCAAAATGCATTCAAACATGCATTCAGGATAAGATTCTACCAATTTCCTGCTGTTTTCTTTCTGAGTTACATCTTGCCGGTAGTTCTCTTCATTCTAGATCAAAAGTTTCTACTAATTTTGACGAATACACAAACTATCTGACAATCTGCAATGAAGAGGATATAATACTGGTTATTAAATCATTCAAAACTGTATTAAGGATACAAGTTTACCTGCTGCTTTCTGAGTTACATCTTGCTGGTAGTTTATCCACATCTAGGTTAAAATATGCTACAAACCCACATCTAGATTGGAGTGCTACAAATTTGTTAACGAATATCCAAACAATCTTAACAATCTAGGAAACAGATTGCAATAAAGTTCAAAACTGTGTTAAGGATAGGATTTTACCTGCTGCTTTCTGAGTTACACCTTGCTGGTTGTCTTATCCACTTCTGGATTAAAAATCGCTACTCAATGTTACGGATATCCAAACAATATTGACTATCTGCAATGAATAGGATAAAAAACTGGTTAGTGAAAAGTTCAAACATGCATTCAGGATAATATTTTACCACTGTTTCCTAGTTACACCTTTCTGCTAGTTTCTTCACTCCTACTTCCACCAATTTTGACAGACACTCGAACAATCTATCTGGAAACTAACTAATAGGAACATTAATGCATTAAGGATACGATTTTACCTGATTATCCTTACTGAGTTACATCTTTTACACTAAAATTACAAACTAACACTAAAATTTCGACGTTTTTTCCAAAATATCTGGAACGAAAAGGGGGAAAAGGATGAATTTTGGAATATAAAACATATCGTATCGTATAAAGGATACGGTTTTACGACTTGCTTACTGTTTCTTCGTTAGACCACCTGCAATGAAAAGAATATCAAACCTGTGTAAAGGATATAAAGGTTTTACGATTTGCTTACTGTTTCGCTGTAAGACCACCTGCAACGAAAAGAGGAAAAGGATGAATTTTGAAATATATCAAACATGTATAAAGGATAAGATTTTACCTCTCTCCCGCACTCCGCACTCTCCCCCAGTCAGGCGAGCTACGCAATAATTTCGACGGTTTTCCAAAATATCTTGACACTACAAAGAATAAGATACAAGTTATTGCAAAATGCATTCAAGGATGCATTCAGGATTAGACCTTACCACTTGCTTGCTATTATCCTTGTCCTAGTTATCCGAAGTAATCGCCTCCTTGATGCTTGCTTTTTCTCGACGCAGTCCTTTTCTTTTTCGGCAATGCAACTTCTGACTCCTCAGACTCGGCTTCGCGTTTTGCAGACTTGGCGCGGCTCATCTTCTTGGGTGCCAGCTTCATTTTCTTGTCTACGAGAGGCTTCCGCCCACGAGTCTTTTTCGGCACTTGCGCCTCATCATCGAGATCCACCGCAGCCTTTACCGATTTGGCCCTCTTGCGACGTACAACAGGCACGGAAACCATCGAGGAAGTTGACACTTCAGGGCTTTCCTTCAATATGGCTACATCGCTTTGATCAGAGGATGGTTCTGTTGAGGATTCATTGAAATGTAGCCTGGAGTAGTCTTTAAATAGTGTTTAAAAAGGACTTACCAGTGGGCCTGGCCTTGCGCTTGGTCTTCTTCGGTTTGACAGGCTTGGGCTTCTCCATTGAACACAATCGATAGCTCTTGACGGCGGTTTTCTTCGGCAACTTGACGATTGGCTTGACTTTCTGTGTCTTCTTCGACGACTCCTTCTTCTCCACATTGTTCCTTCTGTTTGCCGTAGCTCGCCTGACCGGGTTCTCCGTCGGGATCTGTGTGGCCTTCACAGACACATGTCTTGGAGATACCTTGCGCTTGGGGACTCTTGACTTTCTGGCCTTTGCTTTCTTGTCGGTGTAGTGCGAGGAGACTCCCAAGGATCCGCTTAACCGGCGCAACGCGTTCACAAACATCATTACACGATTACACTCCAATTAATAAAATAAAAAACCGACGGAAACAAAAGTGCGAGGAGGAACGATAGTCAGAACCTAACGTAATCTAATTTTTCACGAAGAAAACTAATAAAAAAAAAAAAATGCTACTCAAAATATTTCCTATTTAACTGCGATGTCAAACGATTGTCAGAAACTACTTGAAACTAATCCTGCGATAAAAAAGATTGATCGGAAACTAATATAATCTAAATTTTCACGAAGAAAACTAATAAAAAGAAAGTGCTACTCAAAATATAGAACCGATTGACAAAACGTAATCTAATTTTTCACGAAGAAAAAAACGCTACTCAAAATATCAATTATTATTCCTGCGATAGAAACGTTTCACGATAAAAACTAAGAAAGCGCTACTCAAAATATTTCCTAATTAACTGCGACGTAAACCGATTGTCAGAACCTTTTTTCACGATAAAAGCTAAGAAAGTGCCACTCAAATTATCACTTATTATCACTGCGACGTAAATCGATTGTCAGAACCTAATTTAATCTAATTTTTCACGAAAAAACTAATAAAATAAAAAGCACTACACAAAATATTATTTATTTAACTGCGACGGAAAACGATTGAAGAAAAAACTAATGTAATAATTATATTGTAAGATGTTCACTGGTTGATGTTGTAGACGAGACTGAGGTTGATAGTCCAGCTTCACGACCGACTAACTTTGACAGGACAGAATGCCCAGGTCATGGACTACATTTCGCCCTAAAATTGGATAACTTTCAAGGGATTTTCCCGAGTCCCAAGCAGGCTATGCTTTTCCACAGCCTACTATGATATTCAGTTTGAAAAAAAAAAAACCGATTTGCCACTTGCTGAAAGCAATTTTCCATATCAGATGCCATTTAAGTTGATCACCTCGAGGCGATACGCCGCGTGGCACCCCCAGACAATGCCACCTCTTGTATTGCCACTCCCCCAGTTGAGCTTTTTTTTTGCTTTCGATTTTGATTTCAGTTTCAGTTTCAGTTTCAGTTTCGCATTTTGTTTAATTGCCAGCCAAGTGCGAACCGGTTCGGTTTTAAAGAACAATGACAACCGGCCACCAAATGTCAAGGTGGATAATACCAGGTGCTTATTCATATATATCTTTTATGTGTATTTCTTTAAAAGATATAGCCGAAAATCAGGCTTAAAGCATAGAACGAACGCTGACAAATGCTGATTATGATGGGGATTAGCTATTACCGGTGGATTAATATCTTATATAGCAGATTATTGAGCCAATTGTGCGATGAGGAGATCAATCAAGCCATCAGGAGCGATAAATTAACAAATTTCGAAAGTGTGAGCTGAACAAAAGACTTTGGCCAAGCCCGGAGGCTATTGATTCGCTAATCTCCAATCCGATACACTAAAAAATAATGCAAGCGCTACTTTTTAATTTCAATTAATAAACGTTTTCTTTTGTATCTTGTATCTTGCAGCCCTTTATTCATGATCCAGTAAGATCAGAAGGGGAATCACTACCAGAAAATGACAGAGAATCCAAACCAGCAACCAAATGGTGGAGGAGCAGGAGGAGGAGAGTTTAATGGCCGCCACTCGGCCTCTCCAGCCAGGACAATCGACTCACACGACTCCACCACGGGCAGCCTAGACACCATTGTGGATCGCAGCCTGAACCGGGAGGAGCTGCTACAGGTGGCCACCACCATTGAACAGAGCACAAACACCACAAACACGGGATCGGAGAGTCTGACCAACTCCCAGATCGGAATGCTCAAGAGAGACCAGGAGCAGCGCAAGCAGCTGGAGGAGGACCAGGAGCAGGCACGCCAGGATGCCCAGAGTCACATCTATTCGAGTCCCGTCTACGACGAGAAGCCACCGGCCCTGAAGCTGCTCTCCGCCGCTCTGGACCTCGATGTGGAGGCGGCAAAGGCCAAGAGCCAGGAGGACGAGTCCCAGAAGCCCAAAATTATCTCCCACCAGGAGTTCAAGCAGCAGCTGGAAGAGGCCATGGCCTCCCGGATGCCGGGCAGCCAGGTGGCCAAGGTCAGCCCCAAGAGCGCCGCCAACACCTTGGATTCCCGAATCAGCCGCAAGCAGCGCTGTCCGCCGGAGTTTATCAAGTACAAGGAAGGCAGCGAGGGCAGCTCCTCCTCCATATCGGCCAGAAATGGCCGCAAGAGGAAGGCCAGCAACGAATGCTGCTCCGCCTTTCCTCTCCAGATCGTTCTCGGCACTTTGCAGTTGGTTCTGGCCATCTCCCTGGTGGCTCTGGGCTCCCTGCTGATTGTTCGGGATGCAGCTCTCTCCATGGCCGGCTGTGGCATCTGGACGGGACTGATAGCCGCTGTCACCGGGTCCTTGGGCGTGGTGAGCATGCGGAAGACTCAAACGGCCTTCCTGGCCCTTAGCTTGGTCTGCATTGCCAGCAGTACCTTGGCCTTGGCCATATCCGGAGTGGGTCTCTCGAGGGACCTCAACCGCATGGCGGAGCAGAAGGGTGACCAGGTAAGCTCTCCTTTATCCTGTAAGAGATTGTATTTCAGTCCAGAAAAATACATACTTATTTATTACCTTTTATCTATTTTCTCCGACAGTTCGACCTGATGAATGCCAACAGCGAGGTTTCGGCAGCCTGTGGACTCATTTTTGCTCTTTTCTTGCACTTTGTCGTCAGCATTGTGTCGGTTTATCGATGTGCCCTCCAAATCTGCACAAAGTGAGTACTGAATTTTGTTTTTTTTAGTAACGTTTTTAGTCCAATAAGTGCCGGAAAAGAATCAGATCCTTTCGTGGGACAATTAATACAAGTAAATGGCTTCTGTTGCCATATTTTATGTGTACAAAAGTGAAAAATGGAAAAATGGCGATTTAAATGAAAGCTCAACGAGTATTGGCGCGCTTTTCCTTCTTTCCGTTATCCACTCTTTAGGAGAGGCGTGGCAATGTTGCCGGACTTTAAGAATGGCAACGCTGGCGCCGCGCTTTTTTTGGCACTATTTAAAGACCGCCGCCTGGTCACACTAGATACAAAATAGGAAAAATATTAGATCAACAATTGTATTGTTTAATATGTAAATAATAGTGATAAGAAGACAGCTGTGCGAAAACCCAACAGACGCGATTCGTTTATAAAAGACGGACTCGAGCAGAGGAAGTGCAGCAAACGGATCCGAAATTCCAGAAGGGAAGCAACAGCGCAGCAGCAGCGCAGTTGACGCCTACGCGCGCCGCAAAGTAGCAGCAGCAGCGGAAGTAATAAAAAACAGAAAAGTGGGTGAAAAGTAAAAAAAAAAAAGAGAAAGCGGATACGCGGTAGGATCGCGTCAGAAAGTGCGGAGGCGCAGACGGAGCGGAAGACGCAGCGGGAGAGCGGAGCGGAATAAGCTAAAAAGTCATGCCGCTGGCGGACTCGCAAAAGGATCTCCGCCAGCAGCAGCAGCAAACCCCGCAGCAGCAGCAGCTGAACAGCAACAACAACAATGCAGTCCAGCAGCAGCAGCTGGCGGGGCAGAATCAATCCACCATGGGCTTGCAGCTGCGCCAGCGCATGCAGATCACCTCGTCCGGGTGCAGCAGCCTCGCGGTC
Organism: Drosophila vallismaia; assembly: GCA_035047325.1. Lineage (NCBI taxonomy): Eukaryota > Metazoa > Arthropoda > Insecta > Diptera > Drosophilidae > Drosophila > Drosophila vallismaia. The sequence continues at coordinate 1,969,524 of JAWNPU010000025.1, read as the reverse complement.
ACGCCCATGGAGCACACACCCACCGAGGACGACGAGGAGAGCGGGCGGGCGGTGACCACGGTGACGTCATCGCAGCGCAGACAGCAACAGGTGCAGCAATCGGCTCTCCAGGCTGCGCTGGAGCAGCACCACATCTCACCGGCCAGCGGAGGAGCGGAGGAGACCCATTTCAAGGCGAGCCGTGACAAGGCGCAGGTCAAGACTCTGTGCCCGCCTCCCGAACTGATGGAACTCAGTGACTCCGAGTCTGGCGGCGGTGGACAGGGAGCGGCAGGCGGCGGAGACATCCTCGAGCTGAACGAGAACGAATTCGAGCTGAAGGAGGTGATCAAGGAGGGACACGACAAGGCGGATCCCTCGCAGTTCGAGCTGCTCCGAGTGCTGGGAGAGGGGAGCTTTGGCAAGGTTTTCCTGGTCCGGAAAATAATTGGCAAGGACGCGGGAACCCTCTACGCGATGAAAGTCCTCAAGAAAGCCACCCTCAAGGTCAAGGACCGGGTGAGAAGCACCAACGAGCGCAAGATCCTGGCCGATGTGGGACACGCGTTCATCGTGCGGCTGCACTATGCCTTCCAGACACCGGGAAAGCTCTACCTAATCCTGGACTTCCTGCGAGGCGGCGACCTCTTCACCCGCCTCTCCAAGGAGGTCATGTTCACCGAGGAGGACGTCAAGTTCTATCTGGCGGAACTGGCTCTGGCCCTGAATCACCTGCACACGCTGGGAATCATCTACCGCGACCTCAAGCCCGAGAACATCCTCCTGGACGAGCACGGTCATATAGCCCTCACGGATTTCGGCCTCTCCAAGCAGCCCCTCGATGGCTCCAAGACCTACAGCTTTTGCGGCACCGTCGAGTACATGGCGCCGGAGATTGTGAACCGCAAGGGACACGACTTTGCGGCCGACTGGTGGTCCTTCGGAGTCCTCATGTACGAGATGTTGACCGGCAATCTGCCCTTCCACGGCCAAACCCGCCAGGAGACCATGAACCAGATACTGAGGAGCAAGCTCGGCATGCCGGAGAACCTGTCGCCCGAGGCGCAGTCCCTGCTGCGGGCCCTGTTCAAGCGGAACCCCCAGAACCGCCTGGGAGCCGGGGCTCAGGGCATACTGGACATCAAGGCGCACTGCTTCTTCGCCACCATCGACTGGGTGAGGCTGGAGCGGAAGCAGGTGCGTCCGCCCTTCATACCGGCAGTCAGCCGCGACGATGCCTTCTACTTCGATGTGGAGTATACCTCGAAATCCCCCCGAGACTCGCCCGGCGGTCCCATATCCGCGTCCGCGCACGAGATCTTCCGCGGCTTCAGTTTCGTGGCTCCAGTCCTGCTGGAAGCCCAGTGCTCGAATGCAGCCTCCAATAGCTGCTCCACCAGTGCCAGTCCGCTGCACATTGCCGCTGCAGCAGCTCCCATTCCAGCCGCGGTCGCTCCTTCCATGGCTTCCCGTAGCTTACCTGGAGTTCTTCCGGGCAACTTCCATGCAGAGTACAATCTGCTCCAGGAGCTCGGCCGCGGCACCTTCTCCGTGTGCCGCCTGTGCGAGCACCGCGCCTCCAAAAAACACTACGCCGTCAAGGTGATCGAAAAGGCAGCTGTGGCTGCCGCCTCTACGTCCGCCGATTGCTGGGAGGAGGTGGAGATCATGCTGCGGTACGGGAACCACCCGAATATTGTGACGCTGTACTCCGTGTACGAGGATGCCGGCTCGGCCTACCTGGTGATGGAGCTGCTCAAGGGCGGGGAGCTCCTGGACCGCATCCTGGCCGTGGGCCAGATGTGCGAGAGTGAGGCGAGTGCGGTGCTCCGGACCATAGCCTCGGCGGTGGCCTACTTGCACGAGCACGGCGTGGTCCATCGGGATCTCAAGCCCTCGAACATGATCTACGCCAGCATGCGGCAGACTCCGGAGACTCTGAAGCTCTGCGATTTGGGTGAGTGAGAGAGGACTTGCGGGAGACGCGCGACATTAATACCAAGCGTGAATTTTCAGGCTTTGCCAAGCAGCTGCGGGCGGACAACGGACTCCTGATGACCCCGTGCTACACGGCCAACTTTGTGGCTCCGGAGGTGCTGAAGCGGCAGGGCTACGACCTGGCCTGCGACATCTGGTCCCTGGGAGTGCTGCTCTACATCATGCTCTCGGGGAGAACGCCGTTTGCCAGCACTCCCAACGACTCGCCCGATGTGATCCTCAAGCGGATCGGTTCCGGGCACATCGATTTCACGAGCAGCAGATGGGCCTTGGTCAGCACGCCGGCCAAGGATCTGCTGCGCCAAATGCTGCACATCGTGCCGGAGAACCGGCCAACGGTGGCCAACATTCTGGAGCACGCCTGGCTGCGCGAGAACTTCGCCAGCGGCGTACAGCTCACCGAGTACGCTGTGGCGCCCGGCTCCCAAATGTCAATTGGCGCCCAGCAACAGCAGCAGAACCACATCTCGATGGCCCTGCGCGGAGCAGTGGACGCCACATTCCGGGCTATTGCCATACCCCAGGCGGCCAACGTGGGGCCCGTCGAGTTGTCGATGCTGGCCAAGCGGCGGGCCAAGGACCGGGCCCAGCTGCACTCCTAATCCTGGGCCGCGGCATCCTGGTGTCTGCGGCGCCAGGCCAAAAGGCAGCTGATCCGGATCATTTTCCGCCTCTATAGTATTCTGATCCATTGCTGTGCTACATTTCCCCGCCGCTTCGTCAAACAGAACGGCGGAGGAGATGGACATGGACATGGATATGGGCGTGGGCGTGGGCGTGGACAACGCCAGCGCTGTCGCAGCACCAAGCTGCGGGTAGTCTAGACCTGGCCTAAAATCCATCTCGAGGTTATTGTCCGGATCTTTCAAGTATTTTGACAACAAGTGTTAATTATTTATTATATAGTATATACACCACATTAGACAATGTTAGTTAAACTTGCAAATTTTTAATAACGAGGGTTATTAATGAGGAGGAGGAGGTTGAGGAGGGGACGGACAGACATATATATATATATCCGAGATTAGCTAGCTAAAGAGTAGTAGGTATTTAATCGGTTATGAGAATACGGATCGCTTAGTCGCAAAGAGTCATATCTGTGGGGCGGCCTCCTCCCACAAATCTGTTTTGTGTGAGTGAGCACGATAATCTTTTTTTAAAATGAAATGCGAATGCGAAAATTAATAATGATAAAAAAAACTAAACTAAAAGACGGTTTGTTCAAAACTAAATGCTGTGCACACAAAACTTAGACCGACGACGACAGTCCACAAATAAGGAAAGCGTATTTGAAAACAAAGCAGCCAAATATTTGAACTCTGATTTCTGAAGCATCTTTTGCGCCGGAGTCCGGGAGTGGACTAGCTAGGAGTACTCCGTTTCGAAACCGGACACCGACGAGGCTTACTATGGTAAATCCTTACTAGTTCATAAATCATACGCCAATAAACCCAAGGAAATCGATGTTACATGCATATATTTTCTTAGTAGATTTTTACAGCTTCCAAAACTATGATCGTACGATCGAAAAACAAAAAACACAAAAAAACAAAATCGCAATGAAACTCTTAATAAAAACAATTTTAATGTAATCGAAATCGATTCTAAATTATTGTAAAGTTGATTCACAAACAAAAACCCTAATAATTGAAACCCGAAAAAGAATAAATTCAAATGAAAAACTCGAAACCGTCGTATTATTATGGTACTTTTCTAATCTGCAAAGCTAAGCAAATGAATCACTTTGTCCGGTTGTCCGGGAGACCTTATCATCCCAGAGATAATGATATCAATGCGGGGTATTAGCGGGAAATGGGTTAGGAGCACTACAACCTCACGGGGCTTCCGAATTAGTGACGCATATTGGTTCTATATCTACAATATATATATATATTTTTATAGCCAATTTTTGTTAACAATAATTCTTGCACTTTATTTAATTGTTTTGTTTAATGGTATTTCTCAACTTAATATACTTGTAATTTCTGGATTTTATAAGGTTTTGATTTGTTGTTGTTGGTAATTGAAAATGTTGTTGCTCCTTTTCTCGGGCTTTGTTCATACTTTTGTCTAACAATGGGTTCAAGTTTACTTTCTCTTCCTTCTGCTGTTTGTACATAAATGAATTATGTATAAACTCGAATGTTTTGAATTGTTTTGAGTGTTTGGAGTTTGGAGTGTAAAAATATATAGATGTGCCATCTACACCGCTCTGTTCTGCGGCGCGCAGATGCCCTTGAACTAACTGTATTGTATTGCTGTGTATGTGTATAAATATGTGGCAGGACACAGGACACGCACGTCCTAGTGCTTGCCCTTGCCCTTGCGAGCCTTCTGCTGCGTCTGCTGCTGTTGTCGCGGCGTCGTCGCATCCTTGTTCAATTCATTATCCTTTTCCGGCTCGCAGGCCAGCGCTGTGTTTTTAGAATGTTTTTAGAAAGCAATGCATTATAAAGTATCCTTCTTACTTACGCTCGGAGGATGCGGTGTCCTCTAATTTGACGCGTTCCAGCGAGGGTGCCAGCTCCTCCTCGATCTCCGTCACTTTTTTCGGTTTCTCATCGCTCTTAGCCGCCGAGGTCTTCGGTGTAGTCTTGGCCACTTCGTGGACCACTACCTCGCCTTCCTCCTCCTCCTCCACGACGTGCGCCTCCTCGGTTATAACCCCATTCAGCACATTGACAGCCTCCTGGGCCATGTTAGCCTGTGCCTGGCGCCGCTTCGCCTCGAGATCCCGCTTGTAGTTCTGCGTCCACTCCACATGCTCCTTGTAATACTGCCCAACCGGGATCACAATCACGGATATATCATCCACTGTGGCAGCCGCCTTGCTGTCCGCCAGTCGCCAATGCCCGGAGTCATTGATCTTTCCGCGGGCTCTGGCCACAAGCTCCTGGGCAACCATTGTGTAGCGATGCTTCTCCGTTGGATACTTCGACAGGGTTTGGAAGACAGTCCGGGCCACTGCCTCGTTCTCGGAAACGTCCCACAGGCCATCGGTGGCCATCACAAGCACCCCGTAGTCGCCATCGCGGTTGTCCTCGTCGGGAATGCACACCACCTGGGTCAGATCGCGCTGCTTCACGTCCGGATGGGGAGTGAGGAAGGGTTTTATTTGAATGCCCGTGTTTATCGCGAGCAGTTCGTGGTCGCCAAAGCCCCGAGTAACCCCAAGGGTGCCCAGAAGCCGGCTCCTCTTGCCCTCACCATTAACCACCGGAATGCGGAGATCATCGCGGGTCAGAGTCTTATACGTCCAGCCCCGCATGGTACCCTGCCGGCAGAGAATGCGCTGGCCCATCTCCTTGATGTGCGGCCGCTTGGCATACTCCATGGCCACGTACTGGTTGCCCATTAGGTGCGGCTTTAGCCTGGCCACGTTCAGCAATCGCTCGCGCTCTGTTTCCGGCGTATGGTCAGCGCTGAACGGCACTGGGTAGCAGTTGGTGTTCAGCGGATCGGGTTCTATGCCCGACTCCGCCTCCTGTTCTTTTTGGTTCCTCTTCAGTGTGGCTTTGCGTTGGCAGAGCACGGCCCGAGAGTCTCCGGCGTTCGCCACGTACATCTTGCCATCGATAAAGAGGGAAACGCAGGCGGTGCAGCCACCGGCATCCCTATATCTATCACTGTCCTGCGCTATGAGCGAATCCATGTTGAAGAATGCACTCTCCAGGGCTCCGACAATCAGTTCATCCTTAGTCACTCGTCGCTGGAAGTAAATGGGATGCGGAAACGTGGGATTCAGCTTGCCGCCTTCGGCTGCTGGCGATTCCGAGTCGCGAGGAAGCAGAAGCTCCAGGCAGTCCACTAGTTTCTCGTGTAGGATGTGATGGAACTGGTGCGAGGCAGCCAGGGCAGCTCCATAGCCGGCATGGCCATCGAATACGCCAAAGTATGTGTACGGGAGATCCGGATGCTTGTGTTCCGGATCGGAGAGGACTTGCCTGAAAGAGAGATTGTATTAGAAGCTCTTAAAAGGTAGAGCTCTCTGCAAAGACTCACCTGCAAAAGGCACCCTGATCCTCGTTCCACTCCGATTTGCCAGAGTTCACGCACTCCGCATACCCAGTGCCCCAGGGCAGAAGGTTTATGTCCCTGGGCACAATAATGGGCCGCACATTGTGATCCGCCGAGGCGCGGAGTTCGTCTGGGGTCAGCAGCTGCAAGAAGGGTGGCCTGGCATACTGGAACTTGTCCGGCATCTGCTGACCCCCTCCGAATCTGGAACGCTGGCTGTGCGAGTTGTGGTGCCCGCTGCCCGAACTGCCTCCGCTTCGTTCTCCGGTGCCCGGCAGTGGCGGCAGGTCCGGCACAATCGCCGAGATGAAGCGCTCCTTGAAGTTGCTAAACATTTTTTTATCTTTTCTTGAAACGCAACGCAGCTAACCCCCTCCCCTTGGTCCTTTTCCTTGTCCAATAGGCAAGCGCCTTCTCGCTCCCACTCCCACTGACGTGGCGAGCTGTTGTTTTCCTTAACGCTGCTGCTGCTGCTGCTGCTGCTTCTGCTCCGTTTGCTCCGTGATTTCGGTCGAGTCCGGGCGGATGGGAGCCGTAGAGCTGCGATCGGAAGGCCGGAGGCTCTGCGGTCGGATAGCCAATAAATGAACGGGGGATTCGCAGAATTCGCTGTTTTGTAGGGATGTCGAGTATTTATATATGTATATTTATATTGATCGATATTTTTCCCAATATATTTATATCGCCATCACTGGTTTTGCAACACTGTTTTTGCGAGCTTTCCAACATTGTTTTTCGAGCTTTCGATAAAAAACCGTCAAATTCGAACAAGAGCGCCCAAAGCTTTATTTAAACGTTTTCGAAATTATTATTCTTAGGTCGGAACACAGCGAACTCCGGGACGTCATCATAAAGTCCAACTCCTCCGGATTACCACTGGACCAGCAAAAAGTGGATCAGTACATCAAGGCGGTGTCCCAGAACGGTAGTGAGAAGGTAGGAAATTCACATTAAGCTAAGAGGATTCCGTTTCAAGAAGCTTTCTTCCTAACAAAAAGGTAAACTCTGAGAAGCTGGCCGCGATGTGGATGTACGCCGCCCAAATGGGCAGCTACCCACCGCCTTCAATTCGCAAGCTGACGCCTCCATCCCGACAAATCATGCTGATTCCCTCGACAGCTGGCAGCGGAGTAAGTTGGATCCCAATCTTCTAGTGAACATTATCCTTTAAAGACGATACTCTTCCGCTTTCAGATGGCGCCGCCGCCTCCCACTCGCCTGCCGCCTCCACCGCCCGGAACCGGAGCGGGATTGCTGCTGCCGGTGCCCCCGCTTCCGCCACAATATCGTGGAATGACTCTGCCTGCCTACATGCGTCCACACGCAATTCCAGGATCCGTACTATATGCGCACCCCGCCAGCTTGAGCGGCACTTATCGCACCCACAAGAGCACCAAATCGGCGGAGATCAACGGGCAACGACGACGCCGCCGAGCGGGTAAGTCGGACGCCAATCGTCGCCAGCGTCGCAAATCCGAGGCGGATGTCCTGGACGGAGCACCCAATTTCCAGTATACGGGTCTGGATCGCGCCATAGCCGATAGTTTCCTGGCCCGGCAAGAGCAATCCCAGGCGGGCAGTCACATTGACTATTCGTCCTCCGCATCGTCGGACTTGTACGGCGGTCAGCAGCGCGCCTCCTCCAAAACGAAGATTGTCTGCCGGGATGTCGTGATGTAAGAGGTCCCAAATACAGGAAGACGCCAGGAGTCACATCCTTACTTTTGTATATAACTTTCCACTGGCTAGAACCGCGAGGGAGCTGATTCCCTCCCTCATGGCTATGGCTATACACAAAGAAATTATTCTTTTTTTTTTAGATCTATCCCTATCTCTGTCCCAGATCCTCCTCCATATGCGTATTAATGTTAAGTCAGTTATCAATATGAATCGAAAATGTTATATTAAACATATATATGTGTATATGCTATACATTTAATGGAAATCATTCATTCCAAGTTTGGACACAAAAAAAAAAACACCATAGAAAATAAGTCCGCCTGAGTGTAAATCCTTAAAAGTCCTCATCGCTGTGGTGCTCCGCTTTGTTAGCTGTTTTTGGACGCAACGGCAGTTCTCCGGTTAATTTCGAAATGCTTATGTCATCGATTGAGTTTAGATCAACTGTTTGGGTCGATAAAGAAAAGGATTAAACAAGGCTGTAACTATATAGAATGCCGACGTCCTTACAATCATCATCCCCTGCTCCAAGGGCCACGCCAGTCATTCCGCTGATGCCACTGATGCCGCTGATCCCGCTCAACCCGCTCATGCCCATGATTTCGCCCACATCCAGCTCACTGTCAGAGCTACCGAAGCTGCTGTCATCGTCCCGGGAATCCAGCATACTGCTGCCTGGACCGTTGCGCCCATTTCGAGTGACACCGCCTCCAGCGCCTTCTCCGGGCTCTCCTGTAGCCGTTGCGCCAGCTCTTCCTCGCCTGTTACCTCTATCGCCTCTACCGCCTTCAGCGCCAGCTCCTGCAGGGAAACAATTACTACGTGAGAAGACCCTACGTAAGAATACCTACCTCCTGCAGCACCTTTACGACTCCTCCCAGTGGTGGGCCTCATTCTGGAGGTGGCCGTTCCGGGTCTCTTACTCTGGCCAGGGTTCAAGCCATTCTGCTGGAGTAGCTTATCCTCATCCCGTATGTCTGGTATCTCGGAATCCAAGCCGAATACGCTCCGGCCATTCACAACCATTTCGAGACCCGGATTCGAGATGCCTTCGCCAGCGTCCTCGCCATCGTCATCATCGTCCAGATCGTCGTCGTCATCGTCGTCTTCGATGAGACCCTCTGGAATAAAGGGCATGGAACTCTCCGTTGGCTTCTGCAAAACAGGGGAGGCAATGGGCGTTGCCCTTTTGGTACGGGCCTCCAGTTGGGACCGCAAAGCATCCCGGACATGGAGGCGTAGAAAGTAGCGCTGGAACAACTGTTGCAGCTCCTTCTCGCAGTCCTCGAACTCCGCCATGTGAGCAGGACGGATGCGGTGTAGTGCCTCCAGTCTTTGGCGTGTCCTCTCCAGCTCCGCTTTGCGGCGCTGTAGCTTGGAGCCCAGGGCATTAAGCTCCACTCGGGTGGCTTCCAGTTGGGCCTTGCTGGATTGCAAACGTAGTTGATTCGATTGAATGGCATTCTTTAGAGTCCGCTCCACGCTAAGGAGCTCCAGAGGACGCTGAGCCTGCGCCATCCTAGCCTCCTTGTTGAGGAGTTCCTTGGAGAGCAGGTCATAAAGCGTAGCCCCCCGCTGGGTCAAGTCCGTGGCCAGTTCCCTAGCTTTGCGCAACTCCTCCATTTTATCGCCTATATCTACGGGGTTGAGGCTCCGATACTGGTCCCTCTGCTCCTCATCTTCGTGGTCAGTTTCCGTTTGGCCACCAGGGGCTGTCAGTAGTCGGGTTATCTTTTGCAGTTCCGCGGCAGTCACTGAGGCGGCGGCATAAATTTTCCGGGGGTTTAAGCGAATGGCCGCCTTGGTAACGAAAAATTCTGTTGCGGAGCGCACCAGCAATATCCTCTGCTCCTCGGATTCTACGCCACCAGGCAGTGAGGCACCTGGCTCCATTAGACCCGCCAGCCATTGAAGAAGTTCCGCCACGATGTGGAAACTGGCTAGGCTACCGTGGGGATTGGCCAATGCCTGGAGGGGAAAAACCCGAGGGAACCCCAACAGCTTCAGCTGCTCTCCGAGATCTACCGAAAATGGATTTTATGTAGTCGTTGTAATAAAGCGGCTTGGAGAAACTCACCTCGCACATCCTTGAACGACATTCCAGTTTCTATTCCTATTCCTGTTCCTGTTCCGCTTCACCTGGTTTAGCTGCGCCGGCTGCGGTAGCCAATTGCATTTTCCATGCCAACATTTGTTGTGGTCCTTTTCGGCAGTGTTTTGGCCACTGGTGTCCAATCGAAAGGTTGCCAGGCAACGCAGGACACTTAACGAAAATCAAGCAGCTTAAAAATTACAAAAAGGGATAAAGGAATTTAAAAATGCGCCTATAACAATAAATTTCTTTTGAAATATTGTAATTTAATCGATATTTTCTTAAATAAAGTTCTTGAAGAAAGCTCTGTTTTAACATTCACAGCGATCTTTTTTTTATTTAAATATCTGATTAGGCTATTGATTTGGGAAACGAAAAATGGCCCAAATGCATGTAACTAGCATTGTTACTGCGACTGAAAATGCAACGCATGGGCAAAAGGGGCGGTAATGACTAACTAGGCTAAGTAGTAGCCAAAAGCCCGCCAAAAGTTTTCAAATTGACCGCCTAAAGTTTTCTGCTCGCCTGGTATTGCAGGTGATGTTAACAAGGAAATATGTGGGGTTTTTTGGGGTTTGTGGGGCTTGTGGAGTCATTTAGCCGCTTTTCTGTAAGCTTTTAAACCAAGGAACGTTCAAAGTTCTGCAGGTTCCCGTCGATGTTTCGTTGGGTTTTGAATTTTGACCAACACCTTTTTCGTCCAGTTTGTCTTTCTAAAAAAAGGAACTACCAATTACAGACGATAAAAGATGACATTCCGATTTCTTTTATTTCCTTTATACTGCTATACAGCCTCTGTTATTTTTTTCTGGAATCTAAGGAGGCCGTGCAAAACGTCACATTGACAGCTTAAATTTCTTTCCTTTCCTTTCCTATTCGTCCATTGACATTTGAAGGAAGCAGCTTCAGCTCCAAGAAAAATTTCTGATTTTGCAGAAAGAAACATTATTAAACCAAAATGGCACCACGTAAACGTATTTCGAAGATTGCCTCACGGGCTGCGGTGCCATCGGGATCAAATGATGTGCGCCGACGCACCATTTCCACTCAAACTGACCCTGTTGGTCGTTCCCAGGGTAAGCGCCTAAGGATGTCCCCAGGGTCCCAGTTTCTCTTCAATTCCCATGTTATTCCAGTCGTTAATTCCGTTTTGGCTGGGTCTACAAGCGCCCCATTACCAATTTCGGTGATCATTACTACTCCGATTGTGCAGGCCATTATACCGGGCGAAAACGAGAAGATATGTCAAACCGAGGAGCCGGGCTCCCTTGATATAATGGAGGGCAGGGTGATTGTCGCTCGCGGAGGCTACGGCGGCCGGATCGGCCAGCTGAAGACGATTGTGGTACAACGTCATGCCGAAGCCATTGGCTGTGATCGCGAGCGTTTGGCCACCCTTCTCAACACCATCAACGCTGATCCACCGCCGCGCTGGCATGCAGCCACCCAAATGTGGCTCGAGGTGGACCAGCTGGAGGAACGCCTTGAGATATACGAGGCCCATGAGCATCTATTCAACGAGAATCGCCGTAATGGAACCCAGGGAGGATTTGAACCTGCCGGCTAGAAATCGACCTCAGTCACCTCATTTCGTTAAATATTAAGTTAGCATTATAATCATTATTTAATAATTGTACTGAGTACAAAGCAAAACTAGGAATTGAATAATCCTTCAAATGAATTGAAGGAATTGAATAGAAATCTTCAAATTTGTTTTTGTATTTCCCGCCTCGATAGCATGTTGCCACCAAGTCGATACCGATAACTGTATAGCCTTACAACTCTGACTGCCAGCTGTTCGCACTTCATGCATTAGTGTGCGTATGTTCGTGTGGATTTATTCATAGCCCCAAAAAGAAAAACGCCAGTTTCGGGGATGCAAGATAGAATTTTACATAAGTCTAGCGTGTTTGCACACAAGTAATATTTCCTGCATAGCTGAATTGGGGTTTTCTGTGGCCAAGCCCCCATCTCTCCCTCCGCAAACGGCATAGAGGAAGAGAGGAGTGTGTATGTGCGTGTTGGCTGTGTATGTGTGGGTGGGCGTATGTGTGCGTGAATGAAAAACCAGCAACTGTGAAAATATAACCAAAAATAAGGTCCAATTGATTCCGCCTTTGGCCGAGAGCTCAGCAGGCGAGAATCCCTTGAAGCAACAGCAGTAACTGGCGTAGCAGCAGTAGGCGGTGAGCTAGTTATCAGCACTGTTCCCCGTCCCCCCAGTATATAACCCAGCTTTGCTTCCGATCCGATCCTTCGGTGTCTTGCAGGTTCTAGGCCAGGATGGCAGATGCCCAGGCAGCAGCCCCAGCAGCTTTGGCAGGCGGCAAGAAAAAGTTCAAAAACAAAAAGAAGACCGAAAAATTGGATAAAACTTTGGAGCCACAAATCCAATCGTCCAGCAATGGGCATGGCCCGGAAGCAGGAGCAGAATCGGACCTAAACGGCCTGCTCCAGCAGTTGCATTTGTGCAATGGCCACGGCAGCGGGGCCGTCAAGGAACAGCCCAAGCAGGCGGCAGAGGACGGGGAAGATGCCCCGCCCCTGTCCGCCATGAACGGCCATCATAGCAACAATAATCACATACAATGCAGCAGCAACCGAATCAGCAGCTCCCACAACAACAACGTAGACAGCAGCAACAACAACAGCAAAAGGAGAGATCATCTCCAGCAGCAGGAGAGGCCCATCACCGCCACAAGCAAAAACACTGCCAACACACAGACCACCACGACCACAGCAACAGCTACAAAGACAACAGCGGCGGAGGCAGCTAAGATGGAATTGACGGGGAATGGTCAAGCTCAGGTGGTGGAGCCGGTGGAGCACCTGCCCTCCACCTCAACAGAGACTGTTGCAATTCCAGCAGATCCCCAGCAGCCAGAACCTGCCATTTCAGCCGACGAAATTGTGTACAAGGAGTACGAGGCCGAGCACCAAATGCATGTGAGTAAATCTATTCTGGAAATACAAAAAATCAAGGAAAGCCAACTAATTGATCTGTTCCTTTTGCATTACAGGACATCATGCGACTCATTCAGGCAGAGCTATCCGAGCCCTACTCGATATACACGTATCGCTATTTTATCTACAACTGGCCAAAGCTCTGCTTCCTTGCGTCCCACGACAATCAGTACGTAGGCGCCATCGTGTGCAAGCTGGACATGCACATGAATGTGCGGCGCGGCTATATCGCCATGTTGGCGGTGCGTAAGGAGTATCGCAAGCTCAAGATTGGCACCACCCTGGTCACCAAGGCAATAGAGGTACGTTCTCATTCCTCTGCAATACACAATTTACATATTCCCATTTGATTTATATTCAGGCCATGCTGGCGGACAATGCTGACGAGGTGGTGCTGGAAACGGAAATGCGAAACGAGCCGGCATTGCGGCTATACGAAAATCTTGGCTTTGTAAGGGACAAACGGCTGTTTCGTTACTATCTCAACGGAGTGGATGCACTGCGGTTGAAGCTCTGGTTTAGATGAGTGCCGCTGGCGGCTGCCGTCGAAATTGTTGTCTAAGTAGCCGCCGGTCCATATGGCAAGCTCTGCAGTCCGGAAATGCAGAGCGGCGACCCATTGTCTTTTTTTTTACCTCTAGTATCACGTTTTTTTTCTTCTGCAATCCCTTCAATCCCTCTCCTCTGCTACGCATCCGCCCTGCAACGTCCCCTCTTAATTACTGACCCAATTGTAAATTTTTTTATAAAGCAGAAGCAGCAGATCAGCCACTAAATGAACCCGACCCAGAACTTGATAAATTATACAGAAGGCAATTTTGTATGCAATACGTGATTTACAATGCATAAATTATACACTAAATTCGTAAGCGTGCAATTAGTTATGTACATTCAAACAAACTTAAGAGCAAACAAAAAATAACACACAAAACTCTAAACAGTAGAATGAAATTTTGTAAAAAGATTGAACGAGGAAGTGGAACAGTCTAATTCAAATTCGAACAAGCTACCCAGAGTAATGTTTATCAAAAAAATGCTAAATGCTAAAAAAAAAAACGAAATAGAAACAAAAAGCAGAATAACACTCGATTCGTACACAAAAGCATGTTGTAACGATATATATACAATACATACATACATTACACCTGTATAGGCTAAATAGTTATCCGAGGTTATCCGAATCCTTGAGTAACATTAAAAAAGAATGCAATAAAACTAAAAAAAAAAACTATAATTCACTTTCTAGTTTTCGGAACTGTGGGTTCTCTCAATTCAGATTTTCTCAGTATTATCCTACATTATCCTGGGTCATCCTAGACATCAATGGCACAACAACCTTAATACAAGGTTACGCTATCCTATCAACGCGGCTATCCTGTAGTTTGATCAACTAATCAATGGTTTGGTTATCTGTGTATTGAATCTTTGGTTCATAATTGGGATTGGATGATACCGATTTGGGAATGGAGCTTCGGATCAACACCAAAACCACCAATAGCAGCACTGGAACAGCTCCTGCAGCAACTGTATCACCACCTAAAGCACCAAACCAGCATCTGGAGCACCTGTAGCAGATCCAACAACACGTGTAGCCGCCTGTAGAGTCCTAGAGCAGTACCAGGGCAGCTTCTGCAGCATCATATCAGTACCTGGAGCATCCGATCAGCACCAGAAGCACCTCTGGCAGCACCTAGCAGAACTGGAACAGCAGGGCAGCATTTTGATTAGCTGTATCAGCTCCTGAAGCATAGAAGCGGCACCAAAAGCACCTGTAGCTACACCAGGAGTATCAGGAACACCTGTAGCAATACCAGGAGCACCACAGCAGTACCAGTGGCACCTTTTCCAGTACGAGGAGCACCAAAGCAGCACCACGAGCTCCTGTAGAAGTACCAGGGGTACCTGTACTAGTACCAGGAGCACCTGTATTAGTACCAGGAGCACCTGTAGCAGCACCAGAGCACCTTCTGCAGCACCTGGATCTGCCGTAGGAGATCCTGGAGATCCAGACAAGAACATATTTTTCCATATTTTAAGCATTTTCCTAGTAAACACATGTATCTGTATTTGTAAGCACGTTTTATTGAAAATAAAGCTCACAGTTTACAACAATTTTCCGAGTTTTCTTTCATTTTCCAGGTTTTCCCCGAATTTTCCCGCCTTCCCACCTTACCGAGTTTTCCTAAATTTTCCGGAATTTTCCTGATTTTTTCCGATTTTTCCTGAATTTTCCTGATTTTTCCTGAATTTTTCAGAATTTCCCTGAATTTTTCTGATTTTCTCAGAAATTTCCTGAAAATTTAAAAAATTTTAAAAATCCCAAAATCGCCCTCCGCCACTTCTGAAGTACCAGGCGAACAGAAATCAGCAGAAGGTGGCTGCGAATTTTTAAATTTTGGCGGGAAATTTAAAAAAAAATACCAAAAAAATTTTAACGGAAAAATACCAAAAAATTTATCGAAAAAATACCAGATTAAAATTTTTTTGGTATTTTTCCGTTACATTTTTTGGTATTTTTCCGTTAAAATTTTTTGGTATTTTTTTTAAATTCAAATTTTTTCCCGCCAAATTTTAAAAATTCTGCATCCACCTTCTGCTGAATTCTGTTCGCCTGGTACTTCAGAAGTGGCGGAGGGCGATTTTGGGATTTTTTAAATTTTGAAAAATTCAGGAAAATTCTAAAAAATTCAGGAAAATTCAGCAAAAATGAAGAAAATTCAAGAAAATTCGGGAAAATTCGGGAAAATTTAGGCAAACTCAGAAAGGTAGGAAAATCGGAAAAAATTCGGGGAAAACCTGGAAAATGAAAGAAAACTCGGAAAATTGGTGTAAACTGTGAGCTTTATTTTCAATAAAACGTGCTTACAAATACAGATACATGTGTTTACATAGGAAAATGCCTATAATATAGGAAATTAAATACAAAATATGGTGCTCCAGGTGCTGGTCTGGCTCTCCAAAAGCTGCAGGTGCTGATACAGATGCTCCAGGATCACCTACGGCTGCTCCAGGTTCTGCAGAAGGTGCTTCTGTTGCCGCTCTGGCAACAGAGGTGCTTCTGGTACTGATCGGATGCTCCAGGTACTGATCTAATGCTGCTGAAGCTGCTCTGGTACTGCTCTAGGGCTTTACAGGCGGCTACATGTGTTGTTGGACATGCTACAGGTGCTGGTTTGGTACTGATCTGGAGCTACAAAAGCTATATTTTTGCAAAAATCAGCTTTGGGTCATTTTGGGCTTTTCTTCCACTTTTTTATGAATAAAATAAATATTTTCTAACCGATTTTGGAATGGAATACCATTTTGGAATCAGAACTTAATTCTTCGTCGATCTGCATTCAAGGATTTGGAAAATCGAACAACAAAAATTTCGACCTATTTTTTCCAAATTTTGAAAGGGGTACCATCATGATTTTTTGCAAAAATCAGCTTAGGGTCATTTTGGGGCTTTTCTTCCACTTTTTTATGAATAAAATAAATATTTTGTAACCGATTTTGGAATGGAATACCATTTTGGAATCAGAACTTAATTCTTCGTCGATCTGCATTCAAGGATTTGGAAAATCGAACAACAAAAATTTCGACCTATTTTTTCCAAATTTTGAAAGGGGTACCATCATGATTTTTTGCAAAAATCAGCTTAGGGTCATTTTGGGGCTTTTCTTCCACTTTTTTATGAATAAAATAAATATTTTCTAACCGATTTTGGAATGGAATACCATTTTGGAATCAGAACTTAATTCTTCGTCGATCTGCATTCAAGGATTTGGAAAATCGAACAACAAAAATTTCGACCTATTTTTTCCGAATTTTGAAAGGGGTACCATCATGATTTTTTGCAAAAATCAGCTTAGGGTCATTTTGGGGCTTTTCTTCCACTTTTTTATGAATAAAATAAATATTTTCTAACCGATTTTGGAAAGGAATACCATTTTGGAATCAGAACTTAATTCTTCGTCGATCTGCATTCAAGGATTTGGAAAATCGAACAACAAAAATTTCGACCTATTTTTTCCAAATTTTGAAAGGGGTACCATCATGATTTTTTGCAAAAATCAGCTTAGGGTCATTTTGGGGCTTTTCTTCCACTTTTTTATGAATAAAATAAATATTTTCTAACCGATTTTGGAATGGAATACCATTTTGGAATCAGAACTTAATTCTTCGTCGATCTGCATTCAAGGATTTGGAAAATCGAACAACAAAAATTTCGACCTATTTTTTCCGAATTTTGAAAGGGGTAACATCATGATTTTTTTAAAAAATCGATCGAAATTTTTTCTTCAAAATTCTGCGATAATTTAGATGCAGATTGAAAGATATTGAAGCCCTGATTAAGGAATGGTACGTCGTTTCTAAATCCGTTGCGAAATGACGAAGATATGCGCTTCCGAAAATGTGCCATTTCGGTGGTTCGGTGGCCAAGCTGCTTGAAATTCGTATGGGAGAAAATCTGAAGTACTAGGCGAACAGAAACCAGCAGAAGGCGGCGCAGTGACGTCAGAGGGACAAAACCTCCACACTGTTTTAGTTATGAAAACAACGGTACCGAAAATCCATGATGGTAGGCGTTCCCCCAATCACAGTCCCTAACTAGGCGCACTTAGTTATGAAAAAAAGGTACCAAAAATCAATGATGGCAGGCGTTCCACCAATCATAGTCCCTAACTAGGCGCACTTAGTTATGAAAAAACGGTACCTAAAATCAATGATGGCAGGCGTTCCCCCAATCACTGTCCCCAAAATTCCAGTCCCGAATGGAAATCTGCATTCAGTGATGCCAAGTTCCAGATGACACACGTGGGTTTTGTTTGCGTGACCCGTTTTAGGGCCCCAATAAATGTATTTCTATTTGGGCCGTTTTTATAGGGCCCGTGTGAGCCCCAATTAATGTATTTTTACCGGAAACCATTGCTTAGTGTCTTGCTATCGTGCCATTTGTCATGATGTAACGCTTCCGCATGAGCATCACTTACTTGGCGCACTTAGTTATGAAATAACGGTACCGAAAATACATGATGGCAAGCGTTCCCCCAATCACTGTCCCCAAAATTCCAGCCCAGAATGGCAATCACCATTCAGTGATGCCAAGCTCCAGATGTTGCACATGGTTTTGGTTAGCGTGGCACTTTTTGGGGCCCCAATCAATGTGATTTTGTGTGGGCCGTTTTCTAAGAGACCTGCTGTAGCCCCAATTAATTTATTTTTACGGTAACCATTGCTTGGTGTCTTGCTATCGTGCCATTTGTCATGTTGTAACGCTTCCGCATGAGCATCACTTACTTGGCGCACTTAGTTATGAAACAACGGTACTGAAAATCCATGATGGCAGGCGTTCCCCCAATCACTGTCCCCAAAATTCCAGTCCAGAACGGAAATCTGCATTTAGTGATGCGAAGTTCCAGATGACACACGTGGTTTTCGTTTGCGTGACCCGTTTTAAGGCCCCAAAAAATGTATTTCTATTTGGGCCGTTTTTATAGGGCCCGTGTGAGCCCCAATTAATGTATTTTTACCGGAAACCATTGCTTAGTGTCTTGCTATTGCGCCATTTCTCATAATGTAACGCTTCCGCGTGAGCATCACTTACTTGGCGCACTTAGTTATGAAAAAACGGTACCGAAAATCCATGATGGCAGGCGTTCCCCCAATCACTGTCCCCAAAATTCTAGTCCAGAATTACTGCACTGACGTCACTGCGCCGCTTTCTGCTAGTTTCTGTTGGCCTGGTACTTCAAATCAGGCCACAAGCGAAATCGAAGCAAAAATGCGCTGCCGCAATGGGTTTGAAATTATTTGTTGCATACGGTGGGGGGCTATTTTCGCAGTCTTGTTTAATATTTTAAATAAAATTTAAGTAAAACTATGTAAATCTAATTAGGTATTTAAAAAATTTCCTTTTTAATTTTTTAGTATTTTTTGTGTGCTAAAAGAGATTAGGTATCAGGGACATGCTTTGCATTTTCAGGACCCTTACAAATTAAATAAAATTAAAATCGAACAACAAAAATTTCGACCTTTTTTCCGAATTTTGAAAGGGGTACGTACCATCATGATTTTTTGCAAAAATCAGCTTACCATTTTGGAATCAGAACTTAATTCTTCGTCGATCTGCACTCAAGGATTTGGAAAATCGAACAACAAAAATTTCGACCTATTTTTTCCGAATTTTGAAAGGGGTACCATCATGATTTTTTGCAAAAATCAGCTTAGGGTCATTTTGGGGCTTTTCTTCCACTTTTTTATGAATAAAATAAATATTTTCTAACCGATTTTGGAATGGAATACCATTTTGGAATCAGAACTTAATTCTTCGTCGATCTGCATTCAAGGATTTGGAAAATCGAACAACAAAAATTTCGACCTATTTTTTCCAAATTTTGAAAGGGGTACCATCATGATTTTTTGCAAAAATCAGCTTAGGGTCATTTTGGGGCTTTTCTTCCACTTTTTTATGAATAAAATAAATATTTTCTAACCGATTTTGGAATGGAATACCATTTTGGAATCAGAACTTAATTCTTCGTCGATCTGCTTTCAAGGATTTGGAAAATCGAACAACAAAAATTTCGACCTATTTTTTCCAAATTTTGAAAGGGGTACCATCATGATTTTTTGCAAAAATCAGCTTAGGGTCATTTTGGGGCTTTTCTTCCACTTTTTTATGAATAAAATAAATATTTTCTAACCGATTTTGGAATGGAATACCATTTTGGAATCAGAACTTGATTCTTCGTCGATCTGCATTCAAGGATTTGGAAAATCGAACAACAAAAATTTCGACCTATTTTTTCCGAATTTTGAAAGGGGTACCATCATGATTTTTTGCAAAAATCAGCTTAGGGTCATTTTGGGGCTTTTCTTCCACTTTTTTATGAATAAAATAAATATTTTCTAACCGATTTTGGAAAGGAATACCATTTTGGAATCAGAA
Organism: Drosophila vallismaia; assembly: GCA_035047325.1. Taxonomy (NCBI): domain Eukaryota; kingdom Metazoa; phylum Arthropoda; class Insecta; order Diptera; family Drosophilidae; genus Drosophila; species Drosophila vallismaia. Next base: position 1,949,860 of record JAWNPU010000025.1, on the reverse strand, counting down.
CTTAATTCTTCGTCGATCTGCATTCAAGGATTTGGAAAATCGAACAACAAAAATTTCGACCTATTTTTTCCAAATTTTGAAAGGGGTACCATCATGATTTTTTGCAAAAATCAGCTTAGGGTCATTTTGGGGCTTTTCTTCCACTTTTTTATGAATAAAATAAATATTTTCTAACCGATTTTGGAATGGAATACCATTTTGGAATCAGAACTTAATTCTTCGTCGATCTGCATTCAAGGATTTGGAAAATCGAACAACAAAAATTTCGACCTATTTTTTCCGAATTTTGAAAGGGGTAACATCATGATTTTTTTAAAAAATCGATCGAAATTTTTTCTTCAAAATTCTGCGATAATTTAGATGCAGATTGAAAGATATTGAAGCCCTGATTAAGGAATGGTACGTCGTTTCTAAATCCGTTGCGAAATGACGAAGATATGCGCTTCCGAAAATGTGCCATTTCGGTGGTTCGGTGGCCAAGCTGCTTGAAATTCGTATGGGAGAAAATCTGAAGTACTAGGCGAACAGAAACCAGCAGAAGGCGGCGCAGTGACGTCAGAGGGACAAAACCTCCACACTGTTTTAGTTATGAAAACAACGGTACCGAAAATCCATGATGGTAGGCGTTCCCCCAATCACAGTCCCTAACTAGGCGCACTTAGTTATGAAAAAAAGGTACCAAAAATCAATGATGGCAGGCGTTCCACCAATCATAGTCCCTAACTAGGCGCACTTAGTTATGAAAAAACGGTACCTAAAATCAATGATGGCAGGCGTTCCCCCAATCACTGTCCCCAAAATTCCAGTCCCGAATGGAAATCTGCATTCAGTGATGCCAAGTTCCAGATGACACACGTGGGTTTTGTTTGCGTGACCCGTTTTAGGGCCCCAATAAATGTATTTCTATTTGGGCCGTTTTTATAGGGCCCGTGTGAGCCCCAATTAATGTATTTTTACCGGAAACCATTGCTTAGTGTCTTGCTATCGTGCCATTTGTCATGATGTAACGCTTCCGCATGAGCATCACTTACTTGGCGCACTTAGTTATGAAATAACGGTACCGAAAATACATGATGGCAAGCGTTCCCCCAATCACTGTCCCCAAAATTCCAGCCCAGAATGGCAATCACCATTCAGTGATGCCAAGCTCCAGATGTTGCACATGGTTTTGGTTAGCGTGGCACTTTTTGGGGCCCCAATCAATGTGATTTTGTGTGGGCCGTTTTCTAAGAGACCTGCTGTAGCCCCAATTAATTTATTTTTACGGTAACCATTGCTTGGTGTCTTGCTATCGTGCCATTTGTCATGTTGTAACGCTTCCGCATGAGCATCACTTACTTGGCGCACTTAGTTATGAAACAACGGTACTGAAAATCCATGATGGCAGGCGTTCCCCCAATCACTGTCCCCAAAATTCCAGTCCAGAACGGAAATCTGCATTTAGTGATGCGAAGTTCCAGATGACACACGTGGTTTTCGTTTGCGTGACCCGTTTTAAGGCCCCAAAAAATGTATTTCTATTTGGGCCGTTTTTATAGGGCCCGTGTGAGCCCCAATTAATGTATTTTTACCGGAAACCATTGCTTAGTGTCTTGCTATTGCGCCATTTCTCATAATGTAACGCTTCCGCGTGAGCATCACTTACTTGGCGCACTTAGTTATGAAAAAACGGTACCGAAAATCCATGATGGCAGGCGTTCCCCCAATCACTGTCCCCAAAATTCTAGTCCAGAATTACTGCACTGACGTCACTGCGCCGCTTTCTGCTAGTTTCTGTTGGCCTGGTACTTCAAATCAGGCCACAAGCGAAATCGAAGCAAAAATGCGCTGCCGCAATGGGTTTGAAATTATTTGTTGCATACGGTGGGGGGCTATTTTCGCAGTCTTGTTTAATATTTTAACTAAAATTTAAGTAAAACTATGTAAATCTAATTAGGTATTTAAAAAATTTCCTTTTTAATTTTTTAGTATTTTTTGTGTGCTAAAAGAGATTAGGTATCAGGGACATGCTTTGCATTTTCAGGACCCTTACAAATTAAATAAAATTAAAATCGAACAACAAAAATTTCGACCTTTTTTCCGAATTTTGAAAGGGGTACGTACCATCATGATTTTTTGCAAAAATCAGCTTACCATTTTGGAATCAGAACTTAATTCTTCGTCGATCTGCACTCAAGGATTTGGAAAATCGAACAACAAAAATTTCGACCTATTTTTTCCGAATTTTGAAAGGGGTACCATCATGATTTTTTGCAAAAATCAGCTTAGGGTCATTTTGGGGCTTTTCTTCCACTTTTTTATGAATAAAATAAATATTTTCTAACCGATTTTGGAATGGAATACCATTTTGGAATCAGAACTTAATTCTTCGTCGATCTGCATTCAAGGATTTGGAAAATCGAACAACAAAAATTTCGACCTATTTTTTCCGAATTTTGAAAGGGGTACCATCATGATTTTTTGCAAAAATCAGCTTAGGGTCATTTTGGGGCTTTTCTTCCACTTTTTTATGAATAAAATAAATATTTTCTAACCGATTTTGGAATGGAATACCATTTTGGAATCAGAACTTAATTCTTCGTCGATCTGCATTCAAGGATTTGGAAAATCGAACAACAAAAATTTCGACCTATTTTTTCCGAATTTTGAAAGGGGTAACATCATGATTTTTTTAAAAAATCGATCGAAATTTTTTCTTCAAAATTCTGCGATAATTTAGATGCAGATTGAAAGATATTGAAGCCCTGATTAAGGAATGGTACGTCGTTTCTAAATCCGCTGCGAAATGACGAAGATATGCGCTTCCGAAAATGTGCCATTTCGGTGGTTCGGTGGCCAAGCTGCTTGAAATTCGTATGGGAGAAAATCTGAAGTACTAGGCGAACAGAAACCAGCAGAAGGCGGCGCAGTGACGTCAGAGGGACAAAACCTCCACACTGTTTTAGTTATGAAAACAACGGTACCGAAAATCCATGAAGGTAGGCGTTCCCCCAATCACAGTCCCTAACTAGGCGCACTTAGTTATGAAAAAAAGGTACCAAAAATCAATGATGGCAGGCGTTCCACCAATCATAGTCCCTAACTAGGCGCACTTAGTTATGAAAAAACGGTACCTAAAATCAATGATGGCAGGCGTTCCCCCAATCACTGTCCCCAAAATTCCAGTCCCGAATGGAAATCTGCATTCAGTGATGCCAAGTTCCAGATGACACACGTGGGTTTTGTTTGCGTGACCCGTTTTAGGGCCCCAATAAATGTATTTCTATTTGGGCCGTTTTTATAGGGCCCGTGTGAGCCCCAATTAATGTATTTTTACCGGAAACCATTGCTTAGTGTCTTGCTATCGTGCCATTTGTCATGATGTAACGCTTCCGCATGAGCATCACTTACTTGGCGCACTTAGTTATGAAATAACGGTACCGAAAATACATGATGGCAAGCGTTCCCCCAATCACTGTCCCCAAAATTCCAGCCCAGAATGGCAATCACCATTCAGTGATGCCAAGCTCCAGATGTTGCACATGGTTTTGGTTAGCGTGGCACTTTTTGGGGCCCCAATCAATGTGATTTTGTGTGGGCCGTTTTCTAAGAGACCTGCTGTAGCCCCAATTAATTTATTTTTACGGTAACCATTGCTTGGTGTCTTGCTATCGTGCCATTTGTCATGTTGTAACGCTTCCGCATGAGCATCACTTACTTGGCGCACTTAGTTATGAAACAACGGTACTGAAAATCCATGATGGCAGGCGTTCCCCCAATCACTGTCCCCAAAATTCCAGTCCAGAACGGAAATCTGCATTTAGTGATGCGAAGTTCCAGATGACACACGTGGTTTTCGTTTGCGTGACCCGTTTTAAGGCCCCAAAAAATGTATTTCTATTTGGGCCGTTTTTATAGGGCCCGTGTGAGCCCCAATTAATGTATTTTTACCGGAAACCATTGCTTAGTGTCTTGCTATTGCGCCATTTCTCATAATGTAACGCTTCCGCGTGAGCATCACTTACTTGGCGCACTTAGTTATGAAAAAACGGTACCGAAAATCCATGATGGCAGGCGTTCCCCCAATCACTGTCCCCAAAATTCTAGTCCAGAATTACTGCACTGACGTCACTGCGCCGCTTTCTGCTAGTTTCTGTTGGCCTGGTACTTCAAATCAGGCCACAAGCGAAATCGAAGCAAAAATGCGCTGCCGCAATGGGTTTGAAATTATTTGTTGCATACGGTGGGGGGCTATTTTCGCAGTCTTGTTTAATATTTTAACTAAAATTTAAGTAAAACTATGTAAATCTAATTAGGTATTTAAAAAATTTCCTTTTTAATTTTTTAGTATTTTTTGTGTGCTAAAAGAGATTAGGTATCAGGGACATGCTTTGCATTTTCAGGACCCTTACAAATTAAATAAAATTAAAATCGAACAACAAAAATTTTGACCTTTTTTCCGAATTTTGAAAGGGGTACGTACCATCATGATTTTTTGCAAAAATCAGCTTACCATTTTGGAATCAGAACTTAATTCTTCGTCGATCTGCACTCAAGGATTTGGAAAATCGAACAACAAAAATTTCGACCTATTTTTTCCGAATTTTGAAAGGGGTACCATCATGATTTTTTGCAAAAATCAGCTTAGGGTCATTTTGGGGCTTTTCTTCCACTTTTTTATGAATAAAATAAATATTTTCTAACCGATTTTGGAATGGAATACCATTTTGGAATCAGAACTTAATTCTTCGTCGATCTGCATTCAAGGATTTGGAAAATCGAACAACAAAAATTTCGACCTATTTTTTCCGAATTTTGAAAGGGGTACCATCATGATTTTTTGCAAAAATCAGCTTAGGGTCATTTTGGGGCTTTTCTTCCATTTTTTTATGAATAAAATAAATATTTTCTAACCGATTTTGGATAGGAATACCATTTTGGAATCAGAACTTAATTCTTCGTCGATCTGCATTCAAGGATTTGGAAAATCGAACAACAAAAATTTCGACCTATTTTTTCCAAATTTTGAAAGGGGTACCATCATGATTTTTTGCAAAAATCAGCTTAGGGTCATTTTGGGGCTTTTCTTCCACTTTTTTATGAATAAAATAAATATTTTCTAACCGATTTTGGAATGGAATACCATTTTGGAATCAGAACTTAATTCTTCGTCGATCTGCATTCAAGGATTTGGAAAATCGAACAACAAAAATTTCGACCTATTTTTTCCAAATTTTGAAAGGGGTACCATCATGATTTTTTGCAAAAATCAGCTTAGGGTCATTTTGGGGCTTTTCTTCCACTTTTTTATGAATAAAATAAATATTTTCTAACCGATTTTGGAATGGAATACCATTTTGGAATCAGAACTTAATTCTTCGTCGATCTGCATTCAAGGATTTGGAAAATCGAACAACAAAAATTTCGACCTATTTTTTCCAAATTTTGAAAGGGGTACCATCATGATTTTTTGCAAAAATCAGCTTAGGGTCATTTTGGGGCTTTTCTTCCACTTTTTTATGAATAAAATAAATATTTTCTAACCGATTTTGGAATGGAATACCATTTTGGAATCAGAACTTAATTCTTCGTCGATCTGCATTCAAGGATTTGGAAAATCGAACAACAAAAATTTCGACCTATTTTTTCCGAATTTTGAAAGGGGTAACATCATGATTTTTTTAAAAAATCGATCGAAATTTTTTCTTCAAAATTCTGCGATAATTTAGATGCAGATTGAAAGATATTGAAGCCCTGATTAAGGAATGGTACGTCGTTTCTAAATCCGTTGCGAAATGACGAAGATATGCGCTTCCGAAAATGTGCCATTTCGGTGGTTCGGTGGCCAAGCTGCTTGAAATTCGTATGGGAGAAAATCTGAAGTACTAGGCGAACAGAAACCAGCAGAAGGCGGCGCAGTGACGTCAGAGGGACAAAACCTCCACACTGTTTTAGTTATGAAAACAACGGTACCGAAAATCCATGATGGTAGGCGTTCCCCCAATCACAGTCCCTAACTAGGCGCACTTAGTTATGAAAAAACGGTACCAAAAATCAATGATGGCAGGCGTTCCACCAATCACAGTCCCTAACTAGGCGCACTTAGTTATGAAAAAACGGTACCTAAAATCCATGATGGCAGGCGTTCCCCCAATCACTGTCCCCAAAATTCTAGTCCAGAATTACTGCACTGACGTCACTGCGCCGCTTTCTGCTAGTTTCTGTTGGCCTGGTACTTCAAATCAGGCCACAAGCGAAATCGAAGCAAAAATGCGCTGCCGCAATGGGTTTGAAATTATTTGTTGCATACGGTGGGGGGCTATTTTCGCAGTCTTGTTTAATATTTTAACTAAAATTGAAGTAAAACTATGTAAATATAAATAATTTGTGTGCTAAACGACAGTGGTTATCAGAGCCGTGGTTTGGATTTGCAGGACCCTTTCAAAGTAAATATGTTCTTAATGATATATCCCTTGAATAAATCAACGATTTATAGGCACCATTTATGAATAGTATTTGGCTTTATTATCATTAAAAAAAACGGGATTTCATGAGTTAGTTATTTGTAAAATCATGAAACCAACTAAATTCTATCGGAAAATTAATTCTGGACATCTGGCAATTTTGGTTTATTCGTCATAGAAAAATGATGGAAATACTTAACAAGGGCTTGATTAAGGCTTAGAGACATATCTAAAATTATGAACAACATTCACTTAGTCCTTTTTATGTACACTAGGCGGGAGTGGTATCCTTTATCACCTACTACTCCGGCGACTGTTTTTGGACGGAGTCGTAGAGCCTCGGATTTGCTTCAGTTCCGTTCGTGTGGCAGTCTTGATGCCCTGCACCTGCTGCCTTACCGATGCGCTTTTGAAGGTAATGGGAGGGGATGCGGATGCTGTGGAGGTACTAGTGGTACTTGAGCGGACGTTAGGGGGACTTAGCGGCGTCGAAGGACTGGGTGTCAGTTCCTTTTGCTCGAAAAGATCGCTCACTTCCACCATGCGCGGCTTGAAGAACATGTTCGGCCTTATCAGTGGCTTCTCCGGATGCTTGAACAGATTAAGCAGGCCCCAGGAGTGTTCTTGTCTTTCGCCCTCACCCACAGGCAGGGCCGCGTTTTCCACTTCGGACTCCAGAATCCATGCAGCGTTCCTTACTTCGATGCGCAACCGCTCGCATTCCTCCATGCTAACGTTCTTGCTCACGTTGAGCAGCTGCTCCAATGGATTCACAATGTACATGGCCGAGTGGTCTGGCTTGGAAAGTGCCCGACCCTCGTTCAGTGAGATCGCCCTATTGTGGAAGTCGAACTGCGAGTAGAACTCAAAGAATTGCAGCAGTAGTTCGCTTAAGGAGCTCTGATTGCGACTTTTGAATCCTAGTCTCTCAACGTCGCGAACAAAGGTACAGTTGATTCCGTCCTCTGTGACCCGGGAGTCGGTCGGTTCCGCCGCCTTGGTTAGGGCTCCAATGGTGGGCAGGATCGGTTGCCGCAGCTGTTGCAAAAAGAACATGACCAAGCAGGTGAGCGAGAAGTTACTGATCCAGCGCCCCGGCGAGGGATTCGTTAATCCGCAGCTTTGCGCCCATCTTCGGATGCTGAAGGTCAGGGGACGCACGCGAGGGTCCAGTTCGCCGAACATGTACAACAGCTCTGACATGTAGAAGCCAGTCCTGTAAGGAGAATAAAGGAAATTGGATTTAATTTAAGATCAAGAACATATAACCATTAACATAATGATGGCCCCCCAACCCTTTATAAGGAATGGAAAACTGACCCCCACCACTGTGCCGGATATGATGAGTGCGCCCTGGTGGGAGTGAATCATGGCCATCGGCATGCAACCACCGCGAGCGCCATCTGATTCACCTGCTCCAGAGAGCTGTTACAAGGCATTTGGCAATCGCCACTTGCCGCCGCCCTCGCTATCTAATCTTATCGAGCTGCAAAGCTTTCTTATCTCAGCCCTCTCTCTGGCCTGGATGTTGTCACCAATTTATCGGGCTGGGTCACAACGATTTCAACGAAGGAAGCAAACGGATCTCTGGTTCTGATTCCGGTTCCGTGACTACAATTATTTTTTTTTTCTGGTGATCCAAGAGAAACGACAACAAAACAAGGTGAATCTCTAAAGCAAAACTAAAAGAAATGCTGGGGAAAGTCAATGGTTATTTGTTTTCAAGTGAAAAAAGTGTGAAAACCTTTTGGTGATACGTTTTATGATTTCATAATGAAATCGCAGAAGAGGAATTCCTTTTACAAGGTTATCCTGCACAGAAAATAGTCCATGTCTTACATTTTTCCTTTTAAAAACCTGTGCGTGTTGCAACCTGGCATTCGTGTTAGTATTAATCATCTAGTGCGTGCTGATAATGCTATTTGCCAAACACACTGTTCCCCGATAAGGCCACAAGTGATACTATGAAATGGGGGAGAGCAGGTATACCAGAGGCCTACAATAAAGCCCACAATATGATTAATAAACGCGGCAAGGGCAGGGCGAATGGGTTTTTGTGTATGACTCAAGACAATACTGGAAAAACAGGGATCTACCCCGAAGCAAGTCAATTTATTTAAGGCTCCTCATTATATCCTCTATCTATTTCAGATATGGGCATCGGCTATGGAGCCTCCGACGAGAAGCTGGAGAAGCAGATTGGGTGTGTCAAGTACACCCTCTTCTGCTTCAATATCGTGGCCTGGATTATATCTACTGCCCTCTTTGCCTTGACCGTCTGGCTTAGGGCTGAGCCCGGCTTTAATGACTGGCTGAAGATCCTGGAGGCGCAGTCGTTCTACATTGGCGTCTATGTGCTCATCGGCATCAGCATCGTGATGATGGCGGTCAGCTTCCTGGGCTGTCTGAGTGCCTTGATGGAGAACACAATGGCGCTATTTGTGTTCGTCGGCACCCAGGTGTTTGGATTTATAGCCATTGTGGCCGGTTCGGCGGTGTTGATGCAGTTCAGCACCATGCACTCGAGTCTGCAGCCCTTGCTGAATGATTCCCTGCGGAGGTTCGTTTCCACGTCGGAGTACACCTACTCAAACTATGTGCTGACTATGATCCAGGAAAATATCGGCTGCTGTGGCGCCTCCGGACCTTGGGACTATCTTGATCTGCGACAGCCGCTGCCCAGCTCTTGTCGCGACACAGTCAGCGGAAACGCCTTCTTCAATGGCTGCGTGGACGAGCTGACCTGGTTCTTCGAGGGCAAGACGGGTTGGATCGTAGCTCTGGCCATGACCCTGGGGCTACTGAATGTCATTTGCGCCGTGATGAGCTTCGTACTGGTCCAGGCAGTCAAGAAGGAGGAGGAGCAGGCCAGCAACTATCGCCGCTAAAGCTTATATGAAAGCCCGAACCCATTCGCATATTCTAGTTAGCTAAGTTATTAAAGTACGACGACGACGACGACAATCGGAAGACCCTACGGTAGATTTAAGCCTTTAACCAATTCGAACAATAGGTACAATAAAGATTGCGATCCCTACATACGCATCGTTTTTTGTTTCAATCGGAAATACATTAGGTCGAGAGTATAAATTTCAGACAATACTCACAGGTTGCTCATGGACAGGTCCACCTCCAGATCAAGATGCTCATGATGGTACTTGATAATAGGAACACGAGCCTGCAGTATGCGCCGCACGTGGCAAACGCCGGGAAGGAAGAGGTGCATCATATCCCCGATGCACTCCATGTGCCGCTGGGTTTGCGATCGTCCGTTACTCAGGTTCTCCTTGGTGTGAAAAACTAGTCGCGAAGGCTCGGTGTCCGCAGGAATCTTTTGCGAGCCGATGTTGTCGTTGAAGCGCAAGATGAGGTCCAGATCGCAGCCCATTTTTCCAAAGCCGTTCACGGACGATCCAAACGGTTGAGCCTGGGCAGAAGGGAACATTCCGGAGATGGCCTGCTGGATCTGCAGCGCTGCTAGGAACCGAAGCCGTACTCCCAGATCATTCAAACGCGTGTGCGTATGCAGCAGGAGTACTTGTTCGTCGATACTCTGAGCACCACGTACTAAAGCCTGGAGCTCAGTCGACGCCATTTGACGACCACCATCAAGTGCGTTAAGCTCCGGCAGAGTACCACTGTGTGTCAGCTTTGGACCACTTTTGCTGCCCGCCGGGGCTGCACGGAACCAGAGGAAAGGGGACCGAACAGGCACCCCACACAGGTCGCCACTGCTGACGCCCGAGTCTATGGCTGCCGCAGCTTCTCCGGAAGTCGAATACTCTAGGAGAACGTAGTGTAGTGTCTCTTCCTGACGCACGCAGTAATGGTGCGCGCCAAGGATTGATCCAAAGCGGCTACAATAGTTATACAACTCCGGGTACGACTTGTCAGAGCTCACTTGGACCACAATACTCCGCTGGGCCTGCTTCTGCTGATCGCCGATGAACTCCTCGTAGCTGGGCTGAGTAACTACAGTCGAGGATTCGTTTATTAGACAAAAATCTTGATAATAAGCTAAGACTCACCTGCATTCCTCTTGGCGGACGCCGCGCTGGTTGATTTTACGCAAGAATTTCGCCAGAGCAGCAAGTTCTGGCTGCGCCGCATCAGGCAGTTCATAGCGGGTGTTCAGATGGCTGGATGCTAGTCCTAGCAGATATTCATGTGTCCAAATACAGAACTTCAAACCTTTATAACTCTCCCGTGTCCCGGGCGCAAGTTTTGAGGTTATGCGTATGTGTCAGCTGTCTACCAGGGCTGGAGTGCGAATATTGAAACTAAATCGGTGCACTAGATTAATTAAATAACTATATGGTCAAAAGAAATATATGTGTATGACCACCGATTAATTATCTCCACAAAATCTATATTACAAAATATGTTGTTTAAGCCAAAAGTTATCAATGTAATTGTGATTGGCAACCCTGTTGGCGCCACATTTGAATTGTTGGTTCCTGATAAGCAATAAGAAGAATAAGAAACTATTTATTACACTCTTTTTATTTATTGTGTTACATTAACGTTATTTAATGTGTGTGTCGTCCTGGCGATAGGCTCATCGTACAACTAGGTTTAATTAGGCTACATATACGTACAAAAATCGGACTTGCGAGTATATTTTTCAAATATACAACACCTCGATCAACATGCGGTGTATATATTACAGGTAATAAAGGATGTGTGAATGCGGTTATTGCTGATATACATATGGTTGTATGGCTGCCTAGTGAGTTCAGGGGAGTACTAATAACATTGTTCATGGAGTGTGGCTAATACAGAGGGTTACAGCTTAAGTTTTATGTGGGTGTTAAGTTTAGTACATTTATTAATTAGTTAGTTATTAGGTTTTTGTGTTTTGAAACAATTTTATTGGATTACACTTTGTGTGCCGTGTATGTGTCTGTTCGTCTTAAATGCAGAGGCGCCAAATCATCAAGTTTGATTTCTGGTTTCGGTTTTTTGGTTCACTTATTATCTCAGTATCACATGCGTCTCCTCCGAATGCGGACCGGGAACACCGGAAACATATCCATTAAGCAACAACTTTCACGCGTTCATTGTTTGGAATACGTAGCTCTTGCAACTATTCGTATTTTCGTTCTCTACGCGAACAAGGAACACATAAAAAGCAGCAAAAACATTGAATTTATAATTAAATTTAGGTATTAATTTGCTCTGAGCTGTTTTTGTGTGTAGTGTGTGCGTGGAAAGCGTTAAAAGCAGTACATTTCCAGTTGGTTTGATATGGTTTTAACGACACTAAACTTTAAATAATTGTTTTTGTATAGGCAAACTTTAAATTAAAATACTTAGACATTGACTTACAAGAAATGTACAATTAAAAACGAAACTTGAATAAGCTAAAACTGGGTTTTAGAATTTTACAAAATTACCACTAGATTAGCTTCAGAACATCCTTTTACAAGCTTATACAAAACATACATATCAAATATCTATGCATAGTATATTGTGAGTTTCGGTTTCCGGTTGTTTCGGTTTTGTTTGGGTAATTTTTGTTGTTTTTTTTTTTTGCGCTACAGAAATGCACTCAATTATTGCTTGCCACAGCCACGCCCACAGCTCCGCTCTGCGCCCCGGGCGATCTATCTAGAATTCAGTTGGTTTTCATCTAGATATCATCGATGAGGCGACCCTCGATGACTGATGAGTGGTGGTAATTGGGCCGTGGTCGGAAGTCCTCGTTTTGCTCGTTCAACTGCGTGGGCGAGAGATCCACGCCAGGGCATGATGGCGTCACCACGATCTGCTCGTACTCGTGAATCCGCTTACTGCAGAACACACCAAACGAAAAGAGACAACAATCAGATAAAAGTTCCCCTGGAACTCAAAATCAAATCAAACAAACTTACCCGAAGCACCTGAATATTACGCTCTTTAGCCAGGCGAAGAAGTTGAACTCGGCCGTTAGGCCTGGCTTTACCGCCGGATTGGCCGTGCCTACATAGAACCACACAATAAACACCACCAGGAAGCAGGTGAGCGCATAATACCAGTTCACCAGGAGCATGACCAATAGCTTGGTGAACGCCTTCAGGAAGAGGACATTAAAAAACCACACAGAGTTTGTTGCATTCAGTTAACTCACTCCAAGCAGCGAGGCCCAGCGGTTGCAATAGCCGGAGTACCAGTTTTTCGTCTTGGAGTGGATGGGTGGTCGGATGGGAGCAATGGGCTCGGCCTCTTCCTCCAAATTCTGCTCCTGGTCCGGAGCTCCATCCTGATCTACTGATAAAGTGGTAGCGTCTTCGTTCAGTACTGCATTCCCAGGCTGCGTTGTCCGGCTTGAGGTGCTTGGCCCCTCCCCACTAAACTCCTGCTGTACCGTCTGGTGAAGCGGCGAGTTCTGGGGACTCTGCAGGTTCTTGTGGCGCACCCGATCGGGGAAGAGCAAGTCCAGGTCATTGCCCGTGTCCGAGACGCTTCCATAGCGTCGAGTCTCATAGCTGGGGCTTGAGGCCTGGATGCGAAAGCGCTCCTCACGCTGTTCCTGGATATCGAAGGTCTGCGCCAGAGCAAAGTAGGCATAGTCAATGCAGGCGTACGTCAGCAGGAAGGGCATCGTCACGATTGGAGCCAGGAAATTGATGTCGCCAACAATAATGAAGGTTACGGTGACCAATGCCACAATAGCCATAGCATACAGAGGCACCTTGTTGGGACCACGCTGGAAGGATAATTGGGAAGCTCAGTAAAAGAGAATAAATGTTATATCTAAACTAAAACCAGAACAAATTATTTATGTTTTACAATAAAGAATTTTGAAATAAAAGCCAGAATACTTACTCCCTTGCCTAGGACATCGATGCCTGGAATAACACTCTCTTTGGCAATGCTCTGGAGGACACGGGGTGTGCCATACATTGCACCTAAGCAGGAGGACATACTGGAAACGTAAATTCCAGCCAACAGGAGGAAGTGCACAGCCGACACTTCGACGGAGATCATAAAGTTGGTGCGCAGTTTGTCTCTCTGACAAGTTGCTCCCAGAAATAATACAAATACCAGGTACAAGAAGGTTCTGCAAGAGTGAGAAGATGTATAAGGATGTCTTTTGAGGCTCTAAAGCTACTTACGATGTTCCAAACGCAGCTAGGGTGCCGTTGGGAATGTCGGTGGAAGGAGCCCGTAGGTCACCGCTCATGTTGATGCCAGAAAGCACACCCGTCACGGTGGGGAAGAAGACTCCAAACACGCGGAACCAGGAATACCCGTTTTCATACATCGGCCAAAGGTTGGTGACAAAGTTTCCGCTCACCCAACCATCGAAGCCTTTCTCTGAAAAAATATTTTATATTTTAACCGAATTCGTTGAATGTGTCCAACCATTGTGACAAACTTACCTTTATCCTCTCCAATAAAGCTGCCCACCATAAAGTCCAGCGCCGATATAAGCAAGATCATCAGCAGAATGAACTGCAGCTTGATGACCCACTTCACGCCGGCGACATTGATGCAGCCAAGAAGCAAAACTGCTGCTGTAGCAAAACCCCTAATGGCCCATTTGCTCTCGCCGAGACCCACGAGACCAGCCATTGACTCACCAAATCCCATCACATTCAGAGCACATCCCACGGCCTGCCCAAAGCAGTAGAGCAGTCCAAGGGCGCCTCCGAAACGGGAGCCCAGCGTGTGCGCTATAAGGAAGTAAACACCACCACTCTCAACGCGACATCGTTCGCAAATGCCAATCGCAGACAGCACGCTAACTAGAGCTATAACCACCGTGCAGAAGATGATTAGCACAGCGTTGAGAATGCCAGCCTGGGCCACAATCCACCCAGAGCGCAAAAACACGATCACACCGAATACGTTGATCAAGCAAGAAGTGAACACGCCGTCCCAGGTGCCAAAGAGTACCGGCTGAGATATAAAGAAGTTGGATCGCCACCTGTTGAGGATGTCCAATAAGAGGTTAGTGCATCCTAAATGGGCGGGAAAAGGGCAGACCCTTTCTTACTTACCAGGGCTTGTCGCCCTGCTCGCCGGCAAAGATCTCGTTCGCCCCGGATGCATGGTGTCCACCGGCCGCATAGGTGTACTCGTTTCCGAGATCCACAAACCCGCCTGTGTTGTTGTTGGTCCTTTGACGAAAGGTGGCCACCGCCACCTCCCCATCATCGTCGTTGCCCAGACCAAATCTCTGCCAGTCGACCGTGCGCCGGCCTCCAGCTCCATTTCCGCTACCGTTACCTTCCGAAGTATTACTCATCTTTGTCCCGCTTTCCCTGCTCTTACTCCCGCGTTTCTACCGTTTCTACCTTTTCGCCGTGTTCTTGTTGTTGCTCGTGTTCAACTTTTGATGTTGTTAGTGCTGATTGAGTCGAGTTGGCCTGCTGCGCCTTCGGGGTTATCTCTGTATCGTCAATGCGAGCGTAATCGCGGCAATTAACTGATTGAAATTGGCTCGATATCCGAGGTTCTATTTCTGGCTAGCTTTGAGTGAATCCACGCAGGCAGGCGGCTTTGATGATGGAATGAGTAGATGCCACTCCGCTTTTGGTGGACAGGTGCCACTGGCGTTGGCTCTGGCTTGCTAGCAGCTGGCTGTTGACCGCATCGTTGGTTTCTGGCTTACGAAGGGTGACTCTGGAGCTAAATGCGCAGAAATTTGAAATAAAAACACTCTCAAATGTAAACTATATCGTCATATATACAATAGAGGTGAACCATAATCGATAGCACCGACGGGAGAGCGCGATTCATAATTAAATAATCGAATAGTCGATCGAATAGCTTGAACCAGGTGGCATCACTTATCTTCACGTGTTGGGATTCAATAATAATTTAGGCTCCCATTTACTCACTGGAATATGGGCAAGAAGAAAGGAAAACCGGGCCAGATGGTCAAGGCGGAGACATCTCCCTCAACGAAAGTGTCCAAGGCCCCCGTGACGCCGGCCACCGATCCAGAGAGTGGCATTTGGAAGGATGCACGTTTCCAGCACCTATTGGCGGATCCCAGATTCCGGGGAGTTCCCAAGGTGCAGCGAAAGGTGAAGATCGACAAGCGCTTCCAGGGCATGTTCACGGATGAGAAATTCAAAGTCAAGTACACTGTGGACAAGTACGGCCGTCCCGTAAACAAAAGCAACGCGGAGGATCTTAAGAAGTTCTACGAGTTGGATGAAGACAGTGACGAGGACGAAGACGAAAAGCCAGAGGGCCAGAAGCCAGAGAAGGAAGTAGAGAGGAAAAAGAAGGCCAAGACAGAGTCTGACTCTGAAGAGGAGCAGCGGGAACGTCGCGCCGAGGAGCTGGCCATAGCTAATCTGGAGGATCAGGATGATTTAGGCAACGATGCTTTGGATAGCGATGATTCTGATGTTCCCGAAGATCTCCGCAAGCGTTTGACCAACCCTGAAGTTGACTACGCTCGTGGTGAGGGCCATCTTAGCGACTCCTCCTCCGACGAAGACAGCGACGACGAGGATGATGAGGGGCCTGAACTCCAAATCGACCATGTGTGGGGCCAACTGGATAACGATGCCGAGAGCACCGAGGAGAGCACGCGTCGCTTGGCCGTCTGCAACATGGACTGGGACCGCATCCGGGCCGATGACCTGATGGTCATGCTGAGCTCCTTCCTGCCGCCAGGTGGAACTATTCTTAGTGTTAAGATATACCCCTCAGAGTTTGGCAAGGAGCGCATGGCTGAGGAGGAGGTGAATGGGCCAAAGGAGCTTGTGGAACGCAAGGAGGAGGCCTCCGACGAAGAGGAGGAGTTGGTCCGTGAAAACGACAGTGACGCAGAGGAGGGCGACGACTACCACATGGAGAAGTTGCGACAATACCAGTTGAACCGCCTGCGCTATTACTACGCTGTGGTCGAGTGCGATAGCGTCCCTACTGCGGATAAAATTTACCACGAGTGTGATGGCATTGAGTACGAAAGCTCTGCCACGCGTGTAGATTTAAGATTTATTCCTGATGATACCACCTTTGATGAGGACACGCCGACCGATGAGTGCCTGGAGCTACCGGATGCTAGTAGCTACAAGCCACGTCAGTTTACTACAACGGCGCTGCAACAGGCCAAGGTGGATCTCACGTGGGACGAAACGGCGTTGGATAGGCGGGAGCTGGGGGACAAACTGTCTTCTGGACAGGTAGACAAGCTGACGGATAAAGAGTTGAGGAAAATAGTTGCCTATAGCAGTGAGGAGGAAGAATCTGAGTCTGAGGAGGAGACTCACAACCAAGATCAGCCAAATGAGAAAGAGCAAGCGCCGCCAAAGCCCAAGAAACTGTCCAAACAGGAGCGCATTGCGAACTATAAGAACCTTTTGGCCGAAATAGTGCAACAGGAAAAGCAGGAAAAGGAGCGAAAGTACGAAATGGAAATGTCCTGGAACGTAGAAGCTCCCAAGGATAAGACGGAAGAGGAGCACTCAAAACCCAGTCAAGCCCAACTAACTCCCATCGAAAAGGTTATCCAAAAGCGCAGCGAAAAGAACAAGCTGCGGAAAGAACAACGTCGCCAGAAGAAAACCGAAGCCCATGAAGGTGATGCTGGAAACGATAGCGATTCCTCTGTGCCAGATGGCATTGATCTAAACGATGCCTACTTTGCCGAGGAGTTTGCCAATGGAGACTACGAGCCACCAAAAACAAAGGCTTCTAAGGACCAGAAAAAGAATAAGAAGAAAAAACAAAATGGTCAAGAGGATAACAGCGAAGCTCTGCAACAGGAGAGAGAACTGGAACTTCTGCTGGATGATGGGGACGAACGCGAAGAGAAGCAGCACTTCAGCCTGTCCAAGATCCTGAAAAAAGAAGAGCTGGAGTCTGGTGGCTCCAAGCGGAAGCGTCGTCAGCAGCTGAAGAAATCCAAACAGGCCGGCAAACAAGTTTCCGAAAAGCCTGACGACGATTTCCAAGTGAACCTCAACGACAACCGCTTCAAGGCGGTCTACAAGTCCCATGAGTTCAACATTGATCCCACGCACTCCCACTACAAGGCCACCAAGGGAATGCAGGAGATCATCGGGGAGAAGCTAAAGCGTAGGCAGCAGCAGGTATCGGGAGCCAATGGGAACGCCGATGCGGATGCGGAAGACCAAGCGACGGTGCCCAAGAGGAGCAAACAACAACTGGAACAAAACGCTTTAGTCAAGAGTCTGAAGCGCAAGCTCCAGCAGCGGGAGCAGAAGTCTTAGGGCAATAGCGTTTCTAAATGTAATATAGTTACGAAACTTTAAATTAAAAGATACTGTTACAATAAAATTGAATTTAGGAATTCTCAGGATTTGTAGTTTATTTACTTAAGTCTAAACATGGAATTTGTGCCTCTATTTGAGGGACAGGGCTGACAGATTTTCTAATATTTATAATCAAAGTAATGTCCATAGAGGACCGTCGTGATGCCGGCATCTACATGGTATATATCCGGCAAGCTAATGCGCCGCTCATGGTCGTATACTATCATCAGTTCACAGAGACGTGACCACACTGGTTCATAAAACCGCCGGATGAGCATGCAGTCTAGTTTAGGGCAAGCCATTGTGTGAATTATAGTCTGAAGCTGCTCCGTAGTAGTTCTCGATCCATGGAATGCAGTGAAAGGGCTGCGCCCGATGCACAGCTCGTAGAGTACTAGTCCCAGCGACCAGATGTCCGACTTAAAGTCTGTTTTTCCTGCAGGAGCCAGGGCCTCCGGGGCCATGTACAAAGGGGTTCCCATGACCGTCTGGGATTGGGTGCTCGGAGCATGCACATAGGAGATCCCAAAGTCGGCTATCTTTACGCGATCCGCGGCGTCCAGGAGCATGTTCTCCGGCTTGATGTCGCGGTGGATAACGCAACGGATATGTAGATACTCCAGGCCCAAGACCATATCACGGAAGAATCGCAAGAGACGGTCCTGGTGTATTCCGCCTGTCCCTGCAGGTAGATTTTGAATCACATCCCTGAGAGTTCCGTTGGGCAAGTACTCCATTACTATGTTCACGGTCCCGGCGTGGGAGAACCACCGCAGGAACTGGACGATGTGTGGGTGTCGGAGTTGCGAGAGAATGTACACCTCCTCCTGAATGAGTGCCAGCTCCGTCTTTGGGTTGCGAATGATAATCCTTTTGACGCAAACCTGCCGCCCGGATTGGTAGCAGAGAAACACCCGGCCGAAGGATCCCTGACCCAGGACCTTGATCGCCCGCAGTTTTGAGTCTCCCAGATCCATTCAATTGTTTTAGATTGAGAAATATACTGACTAGGGCTTTCAATTTACAGTTAAACTTTCAGTTGGAGCGCGCGCCATCTCTTCAAGATCCTCCAAACATTTCTTAAGAATTTAAAAGGTCACACTCAGACCGCCAAAACGTTTTTTATCGATAACTTTTGATAAAGCTCAATTTTGAATTTGAAATTTTGAATTTCTGAATTCTGAAATGGCGCCTTCAGCTTCTATCCACGAAGGGGAAAGATAACCTCCAGTTTATCTTTAAAAATCGTGGAAAGTCAACGCTTCCTGCCGAATTGTCAGTTATACAATATATAAGGCGATTTACCGCCGGACTGATAATTAAAACAGCCAAGACAGGCAAATCTGAGACAAAAAGACATGAGCCGGGGCATGTTGAACATACACAGAGTTACTTCCAACTGGCATAACTGTTATGCAAATTTTGTGGCTGGGAAAGCAGTTTACTTTTACTTTTCAAATCGATTATGTGCAACACGGAGAGTGGCATGTAGTTTTATGTGTGGCGTGGTGCTCTTCGCCTTTTGTGTGCGCGCCCCCCGGAGCACACTAACCCACAAAATCGAATATAGTTGGATCTTGCATTTGAAGCGTTTTTTGGCGATTCGTTCACCTATTATCTAATACCCGAATAATATATGTGAATAAATACTTGCTGCACTTTAATATCTTGCTGCTTTTTAGATGGGATCATAAAGAAACTGGAATGGGGCAATTACCTGCCACCAGTTTCAACTGAAAGGTTGGGAAAAGCCCTTCACTCAAGCTCTCGATTCGAAGCCATCATTTATCATTCGGGAAATCGGCCGCCGCCTATAGGTGCAATAAACTGTCTTAAAAGTTTCAACATTGGAATGTAATAGGGAAGTCAAAGTGGCCATCGATTGCACAAGGATAACATGCAAAAACCAATCTACTAAATTCTTTAATGGCCGAAAACAATAAATTTTAAGATTTACGTAGCACAGATGAGGAAATAGTGAGTGGAGCCTGAGTTGGCGAAAGAATCAAGACAGTTTACAAACTTAATTAGGAAGGCTGATCAAACCGGGACCGTTTACAAAGCAATCTAACTCCTGTCTAACCTTCTCCCCATTTGGGGTCCCAAATTGCCTTGCACTTGCAACAAACACTTTAAAGCAGTAACTGGTTTCGGCCTGGGTTGTTTTGGGTGGTTAACCCGTTGCCCCACGCCGCCGTTTGACTGACAACGGGTTTCTCCTGCGCAGGAAACCAGCAGCGTCCCGTACCACCATCCCAAAGGCCACATGCCGTATACGTAATCCGCGTTTTAATTGAACCACGTCGCACGCACATATTAACTTGTGGCGAATCGAATTTTCCAAACAATTGTGGCAGTGGCCATAAATTACAACAACAGCCTCGCGTTTGAGTTGAAGTTCGTTGCCGTTGGCCAGTTTGAATTGTTGCTGTTTTTGTTTTCGGGGCTCCAGCAGCAGAGTGGCGTGTTGCTGTTGTTTCTGTTGGTGCTGCTCTGGCTGCGGCATGCAACTCTACACCGCCCATTTTCCCTATAAATCGAATCTGGTCCCCAGGCCAAGCCACAGTCATCCAACCACCGTCAAGGAAAGCACACGCGTATCGGTCCTACTCCTATTGGAATTCTTGGAAATATTAAATACACATATTTTTTTGTCTGTGAATTGTTTTGTGTGTGAAAAATACTCGAAAAACATGCTGAAAATCATTGTAAGCAAAGCGAACTATCTGTTCTTATCCGTACAAAAAAGGATAAAACATTCCAAATAGCCAAAAAGTGTTTCAAACTAGTTTAAAAACTATTGTCCAATAAGAAAACAGTCAAAATGTAAAAAGTCTTTATTTTATGTTCACTTTTTGCATTTAAGGATTTAAAATCGTGTAAAACAACAAGGAATCTGACAAGTCCTTTAAATCTAACATGTTTTTTGAAGGATAAAAGGAGCCAACACACACTCTAAATAATTGAAACCAGTCTCCAATAGGAAAATCTGCACAAAATAGTTAACAAAAGTTAAATTCTATCATTCCAGCTTCCTTGTCTGGCTCTTCTTGCGCTGAGCTCGGCTCTAAAGATCCACGATTATCACCACCAGGAGCATGAGGAGTACGAACACCATGAACCGGAGCATGAGGAGACGGAACTGCACCACGAGGTAGATCACAAGCACGCCACTTCCCACCAAAGCGTCAAGTTCCATCACTACCATGCCGTGCCCGTTTACATCAAGAAGGAGGATCAGCATCTGGTCAAGAAGCCAATCGAAATTGGAGGCAGCAAGCAAAAGCTCAAGATCCTGCATCCAAAGACGGAACACAACCATAACCATGGCCTGGTTTTAGAGAACCACAGCGAGTCGCATGTCCACGAGCACGGACACTACGAAGAGCCAGTGCATCATTCGGAGCACTACGAGCACTATTCCCACCACGAGTAGGGATTCCAATTCGACAATGGGATCCTCCTTGCCAAATGAGTTGTGTTTTAATAGTTGTTAAGTTTTATGGTAATCCTGTGTTAATAAAGCATTCTCTTAGAGTAATGTCAATTGTCTGGTGGTTCAAATATAGATTTAAATGTCAAAAATATTTTCAAAAAACTGTTATTGCTCTGTGAAAGTGTGACCATTCCGACTCAAATTTTCCCCAGCGATAACATTTCTCCACTTTCTCAAAGAAGTGCACAAAAAGGTCGGTTTTCCGTTTTAATTTTATTAAAAGTGCATAACACTTGTGAATCTAAAGGAGGCAAGATTTTTTTTGCAAAAAGCTCTTCAGCGGAAATCCTAAAATAAATATCGATAGTTTGCGAAAAAAAAACCGATAAATCGGCAACAATCTGGCAACAGATTAGAGGTGCCGAAACATCGAAGGAATCATCGGCGTTCGCAGAGAAAAGTTCACAAAAATTTCAGTTTGCGGCTGAAGGATTATTGCTTAAAAGTGAGTAACATTAAGTGGACGACCTACCCAGACAATCCGAAGCCGCCACCGGTCGGTATAACCATTGAACAAGCGTTCTATTCAGGCTTTTCTTGGTGCTTTTCCGATTGCACGGTTCCAAGCCTCACTAATACCTATTAGGCATGTGCGTGTTGGGTACCAGGTTGCGTATGTGCACCACAGCCAGCCATGTGTGTGTGCGCTTCGTGTTGGTATCGTATTTTTTTTCTGGGTGCTTCGCTGGTTTTCGGTGTTTTTGGCGTTTTTGCTCTGTTTTGGTTGTTTGGGCGCCTCTCCGATCGAGATGCTGGGCCCGGAGTGGGCCGACACATGAGCGGGAGTCATCTGATGGCCTCAACGACGTGCATCCTACTTTCAGTGCTGGCCCCTGCGATGCAGTGCTCTCGCGCCCCCTCTCTTTCGCTCTTCGGCTGCCGAAGGCTCCAAAGATGTGAGGTACACACATATTTTGCTGGTCCGAAAGTCCGAGCCAAATCGCGCGTTACTCTGGCTCTCAATCAATCCACATCCTGCGGGGGAAACGGACACGCATCACGGACTGCATCCACATCTTGACATCTGCAAAAGCACAGCTGCAAATCTGCAACAAGCACAGCAGCAAGCGTCTTAATTCAATTACCAGTAGCAGCAGAAACCTCTGCAGCGCCCACGCCACCTCCACCCAACCAGCCCTTTCTTTCTTTCTGTTTTTCAGCTTCTGGCGCGAAGTGCGGCACAAAAACCTGCGAATAGGACGCTGGGAGTCAGTGGATTACCAGGACTACAGAAAAGGGTAGACTTCACCAGGGATCGGCTATAGAAGATGTCCCAAGCTGAGAAAATGCAGGCCCAGGAACACGACGGGGAGCCGTCCTCAGACGTCGAGGTGCGTTAAGTCCTATCTAAAGTTTTTCCAATCGCTTTGACAGATTTTTATCCCTTTTTATATCCTTTTTATCCCCTTAGCAATCTCGTGACGGCGCAGAGGGACCGAGCGACGACGACTACAACGAGGACGACAGCAATGGCCAGGACATGCAACAGGGCGACCCAGACGATGAGGAAAACGGAGACGGAGACGGAGCCAACCAAGACCAGTCGGTTGACAACCAAGGAAATGGCAGAAACAACAATGGGTCGGGGCCAGGAGCCAAGCAACTGCAGCAGCAGCAACAGCAGCAGCAGCAGCTGGATCGGGCCAGTGCCACCAATCTGATTATCAATTATCTGCCCCAGGACATGACAGACCGCGAGCTATACAATCTCTTCAGCGGATGCGGACCCATCAACACCTGTAAGATAATGCGCGACTTCAAGGTAGGCATGAAAAGTGTACTTTTTTCACAAAAGGACGACTTTCCTGATGCGTGTGTGTATCTCATTTTGCATTCGGGCCGATGTGAGGCAGCTGGTCCCCGGGTCCTTGTTTCCATGGGGACCAGGGTACCAGGAATTTGGGTGCACTGCACGTCACAGGTGTTGTCCTTTTCACTCGCTGCATCACATACACATACGCAAGCTCCCAGGCTCCACTGCAAGTCTCACTGGCTCACTTACTCTCGCTCTTTTATTTGCATTCCTCCCACTACTCTGGACGCCCACCGCTCAGACCGGATATAGCTTCGGCTATGGGTTCGTCGATTACAAATCAGAGTCCGACTCTGAGGACGCTATTCTGAAGCTCAACGGGTTCTATGTGCGCAATAAGCGTTTAAAGGTGCGTAGAAACTGCCTTTCTCCCGTGTCTCCCGTGGGGGATGCATTAATCCTCATCCCCCATCCCATCCCATCCCATCCGATGCATCAATTATTAAGCCACATATTTGTAGGTCTCATACGCCCGTCCTGGCGGACAGTCCATCAAGGACACCAACCTGTACGTGATCAACTTGCCGCGCAACATCAACGACGAGATGCTCGACAGGATCTTCTCTGCTTTCGGTCAGATTGTCCAGCGCAACATCCTCCGCGACAAACTAACCGGACGTCCCCGTGGAGTGGCTTTTGTTCGGTGAGTGGGAGGCTGTCGCGACGCATCTGGAGTTTGCCATCAAGAAAAACATTGAAAATAGTTTTAAATATTAATCTTGTGCTCTGTGTTGTTAAACGTGATTGTGATAGCTGAGTTAATCCATAATCCAAGTGGTTTTATCAGTATTTAAGTCAACTAAACCCTAAAAAACGATATGTATCAAATAGTTTCGTGCTCTAGAAGTTTGTGTCGAGTCGGATATAGTTTTTAAACAAAATGTACAACCTAAATTCGTGATATTTTGCCAATATTTAAAAAGTGTAAGTGTTCCAATTCACAGACTGATATTGACTTTTCCTTTCCTTAGCTACAACAAACGCGAAGAGGCCCAGGAGGCGATCAAAACACTTAACAACACCGTGCCGGAGGGCGGATCGCAGCCGATTTGGGTGCGACTGGCCGAGGAGCACGGCAAAGCGAAGGCGGCTCAGTTCATGGCACAGCTCGGAGGAGGCAGTGGACCGGGTGGCGGTCCAGGTGGGCCTGGAGGTCCTGGACCGCACATGGGCGGCGGGCCAATGCAGATGGTGCACCATCATAATAACCACGGCAACAACCATCACCACAACGGGCCACCGCATATGCAGCATCTCCAGCAGCAGAACCACCCGCATCCGCACCACCACCCGATGCACCACCAACAACACCACCACAATAATCACCATAACAACCACCATAACAATCACCACAACAATAATCACCACAACATGGGCCCGCACCCGATGCAGATGCACCCCATGGGCATGGGTATGGGCATGGGCATGGGAATGGGCATGGGCATGGGAATGCCGATCCATGGCGGCGGCGGCGGCGGTGGCGGTGGCAATGGCGGTGGCGGTGGCGGAGGTGGTGGTGGCAACGGAGGAGGCGGTGGAAACTTCCACCACATGGCGCACAGAGGTAGATCAAACAGAAACACACGATCTCAAAAACCGCATCCCTATAACCATGCACAGAAATTTATTTAAACGCAATTAATCTCTTTACACGATATTAGCTGCATCTCACAGGTGAAGTGTTCATGCTGCCATTGCCGATTTGCAGCCGATTCCGAATCCGATTCCCAACCAGCCAGCCGCAAGCAAGCAATGGCAACCAGTGCCAGAGCCACAAACACATCATAATCCAGTGCAACTGCAACTGCAACTGCAACTAAACCAACCACCGCCCTTACGCCACAACCACATCTCGAACCATCAGATATCGATCTCCTCGAGCCACGGCAACGCATACAGATCTGAGTGCAGCTACATTGCGCCAGCCTCCTTCCCGGTTCTAACCACCTACCCCACTGCATCAATATCCTCTGTCGCTGACGTCGCCGACGTTACTGAAGCTGAAGCTGAAGCAGCAGCCCCAGCCCCAGCCCCAGCATCATTATTTGTTTGTCCTCCCACACCCACGAGACGAAATCCGTCAGCAACCTGTACAATTACCAATCCGAGCCAGGCTCTTACTCTTGACTTTCAAGGATCTGTAGTCTCGCCGATATCCTCTCCTCTGATGTACACATCCCCCATAGCCCTCTCTTATCCGGCTGTAACATCAACAGTGGCCGCAATTCAATGTCCAGCCATGGCCACAATCGTCAATCCATCCGATGCCATTCCCATTACTGTCGAGACCGGAACAAGCCAGAATCCAAGCACATGTGTCTACTACCAGTACGCCAATGATAACTATGTGAACACCGTCAACTTTTACGACGCCGAGATTGGCGAAATGTGTGCTATGGGTCTGGTCTACGCCACCTACAGAGGCAATGAGGAGGCAGCTGCCGCAGAGCATTCCTCGGATGCGGATTTATCTGAAGCCTTGGCCATTACCCTTGTGCCCCAGATGAGCAGCATCAGTTTCGGTGGCAGTGCTGGAGCTGATGAGGAGATGCCGGAGAGCGACGGCGACGCCGGTGGCTGCATAGGCATAGGCAGGAGGCAAGGTGACGAACCGGAAAGTATGGGAGGAAGCTGGCACACAGGCGGTGGCAGCTACAACTAATTTATGCAATTTTTAGACTAGCAAGGTCACTAAATGACGAAATATCGAAAAACCAAGAATAATCCTTATATACAAGCCCCCTTCTCTCTCTCTCTGTCTGTCTCTCTAAATGCATGTATGTATGTGTTGTGTAATCCGTATATATGTATATTCATATTAGAGAGCCAGGATGGGTTGAGATTGCCCAAAAACTGGCCTAGGAATAGCAAATCAAGCATTGGCAGCAGCAGCAGCAGCAGCAGCAGGCAAGTGAACCGAACCATAAGTCAGGAAGAGCAGAAAGAACACTCACAGAATAGTAGAACCATAATGATGCACAGCGTGTAATAAGATCCTGTAACGAAGTTCCAAAGTACATAAATTCCCCCTAAAAACCCCCCAAGACCCAACACCCACAGCCCCATCGTAAAAGGGGGCTGATCCCTCTCGTAGCCGTTTGCGCATGTTAAATAAACACATTTGTGGATTTCTTCGGAAAAAGAAATAATTCCAATTAATTTGTATAAGAGATGAATACAAAAAACGTAAAAACATAAAAATTACAAAATACTTGTGAGGACAGACGGACAACGGTCACGCGGACAGAATAGAGCGGACCAGCAGCCTCTGATAATAGTTGATAAATTTTAAGATCTTTAAGAAATCTGCGAGTTCGTGGCACATGCTTTTTAACATAAAGAAAACAAAAAATAAATAAATTATTGATGTAAAACTACTAAATATTAAACACACGCCCCCTATATTAAATGTAAAAACACCAGATTTTCTGCAAAAAAACCTTTAAACAAACTCGACAAGAAACCGCTGAATATAAATAAATTTGCTATTTTCCAACCAGCAACCCGGGACGGAATAGTCCTGAATTTTTTTTGTTTTTTTTTTGTTTGTTGACTAAACTATCGAGAAAGGTAAACCTAGTCTTTAGAATTATAATAGTTAAGGTTTACAATTTTTTTTCAGACTAATCTAGAGTTAATGGTTAAAATAAACAACCGAAATACATGTATTTAAAGTTAATATTTGTAGAAAACTATATCAAAGATTCGGAATCGCATCGTCGCGAACGAGATAGCCGATTCGAGGAGCAGCATACGTCAAGCAAAACAGAGCGAGAGAGAACATACAGGTGGTACAGTCGTACAGTCACGCTGTGAGATGGAGCTTGGATTAATAATTTATGTGGAGATAGGGATACTTCTATGAATCCCGCTCTAAGAAGCCGACTTTTGGCATAGTTGAATTGTAGTCTATACATATATGTATACATAACTAGTCCTTAAGATTTCCGGGACAACCGGAGATAAACAAAAGAAGCTGTGGCACCTTTACTTTTACGGATGACATTAAATGCAAATTATATTTGTAAACCAATCAATACAACTGAAACTTGAGATAAAAGATTTAAAAATTGTTTTATGTGCAACAAATCTATACAAGTTTGTGTAATAAATGTGTTTCAATCACTGTACGAAAATGTTTTCAATTGGCTTATTGAGATTGATAATAATAAGAGGCCCTAAGATCGAATATTGAAAAGGGCTTTAAATTTTAGATAGTAAGATTTATGAAATAATTTTATTTAATGTATATATATATAGTTATTTTGATATCCTTCGAAAGCAACACAATCCAAGTTTATAATTCCGGAAGTACTAATTATTTTGATGTAGCAGAAAAGCTTAAAAGTAACGAACTTTGAATTTAAACTGCGCGCGATAAATTGGAACTATGTGGCAGCTCTTCCGATAACTTTGCGAGAGACCGTAATTCCAGGCGAGAGCGAGAAAGACCAATTAGCAATCAGCTGCGTAGCTGGAAAGAGAGCTGTTGCTCTGGTTGGAAGTAGAGTTGCCACAATATTCTATAATAGCCAAATATATAATCTAATTAATAGATAATAATGAATAATCAGAAGGTTTCTTAATTCAGCAACCAAATCTATATGTATATTCTTATATTATCCATTTTAGTAACTGGTTCAAGCCAAATATAATCGTTTCCAGTTTAGATCATCAATGGTAGCTACTTTTAGTGGAAACTAGCTATGTTGGCAGCACTGAGCATTCCAATGTCAATTAAATAAGCAAAAACCCAAAGAAAAGCGCAGAGGAAAACCAGGAAATCGAGCAGATAAATTGCGGCCAGGCTGAGCTTTATTTCACATTCTTCAAAGTTTAATTACGGAGTACGGAACACGGAGTGTACTAAGGTGAGTACTGCCTGGCAGGCTCAGCAACACGAAGGCTCCCCCAGAAAGAGGACCGACTACGCATTAAATGATAACGACCTTCCCTCCTTCTATGCCTCGCTCCGCCTTGTGTTGGCAGCCAAGGAACTAGGAACTGAAGCTCCTGCTAGGACTGGAGCGTATTTTCTTCAACCTTTCGCTGGATCAGTAATCCAGGACACGATGCCCCAGACGAGGGCAGCGGCCGCTGAGGCAGTGGCCGCCGGCAGCGCCAATGGCCAACCGCTGGTGAAGATCGGACACTACCTGCTGGGTGCCACTCTGGGCACCGGCACCTTTGGCAAGGTGAAGATTGGCGAGCATCAGATTACGCGCGTCAAGGTGGCTGTGAAGATTCTCAACCGTCAGAAGATCAAGAGCCTGGATGTGGTGGGCAAGATCCGGCGTGAGATCCAGAACCTAAAGCTCTTCCGTCACCCCCACATCATCAAGCTATACCAGGTAAGAGCAAATCCTAGTGCTTTCGATAGAATATTCGGAAGATGATACGCGGGTCCTTCCTGGGGCGCATGTTCAAAGTTCGGATGTGGAGTGTGAGGTTTCTTAAGCCCTAAGACAAAGGTGATTCATATCCGTGAATTAGATTGAATGAAAGGTTTACGTCTCCCATGGAATTCGGAGAATGTCTCACTTTGTATTAGCAGGAAATGGATGACATCTGATATGAAAAGCGACTCCAGGTGGGCAGTAAACACTGTTCGAACTAGCCTCATCCGTTTCATGTTGTCTAGGGTCTTGGGTTTCAGGGTTTTACAATGAAATAGTGGCTTGAATGGATTCATTGGACAAATCCCAGAGAAACGCGAGCCAATGTTTAGATTTTTTAGTTTAGTTCTTGATGCTTTCCAGCGAATGTACTCCCTTACAAGATCTAATGGCAACTTTTTCCAGGTAATCTCCACGCCCTCGGACATCTTTATGATCATGGAGTACGTGAGCGGTGGGGAACTTTTCGACTACATTGTGAAGCATGGAAAGCTGCAGGAGCACCAGGCTCGTCGTTTCTTCCAGCAAATCATCTCCGGTGTGGACTACTGCCACCGGCACATGATCGTCCATCGAGATCTGAAGCCGGAAAACCTGCTGCTGGACCACAACATGCACGTCAAGATCGCTGACTTTGGACTCTCAAACATGATGCTCGACGGCGAGTTTCTGCGCACTTCCTGTGGCTCGCCGAACTATGCCGCTCCAGAGGTCATTTCCGGCAAGCTGTATGCCGGACCAGAGGTGGACATCTGGTCCTGCGGCGTCATTCTTTATGCCTTGCTCTGTGGCACCTTGCCATTCGACGACGAGCACGTCCCCACGCTCTTCCGCAAGATCAAGTCCGGCATCTTCCCGATTCCGGAGTACTTGAACAAGCAGGTGGTGAATCTGGTGTGCCAGATGCTGCAGGTGGACCCCCTGAAGCGGGCCACCATCGAGGAGATAAAGAAGCACGAGTGGTTCCAGAAGGACCTGCCCGCCTACCTCTTCCCATCCTCCATCGAGCAGGACTCGAACGTAATCGACACGTATGCGGTTGCCGAGGTTTGCACCAAGTTCGGGGTCAAGGAGTCGGAGGTGCACAACTCCCTCCTGAGCGGGGATCCGCACGACCAGCTGGCCATTGCCTACCATCTGATCATCGACAACAAGCGCTTCGCCGACGATGCCGCCAACCAGATAAACGAGATCAACAATTTCTTTGTAGCTGGATCGCCGCCGCCGCCACCACCTCCTCCGGCACCTCAATCGGCGCTGGGAGACCAGGCACCGTTGGCCACCGTAACTGTCGGCGGGGGAACTGCAGCCAGTTCGGGCACTGCTACTCCGGTGCCGCCAGCATCGGCTTCCTCGACTCCAAGCAGTGCGATTAGACCGCATCCAGAGCGGATTGCTCCAATGCGTGACCGCCAGCTGGCCATGTCGGTCCAGACTTCGGGAGGTGGAGCATTCCCGGAGAAGACGGCCCGCGGCGGCACCCCCATCAAACGTGCCAAATGGCACCTGGGCATCCGTTCGCAGAGCAAGCCGAACGACATCATGCTGGAGGTTTATCGCGCCATGAAGGCTCTCAACTACGAGTGGAAGATCATTAATCCCTACCATGTGCGCGTGCGCCGCCAGAACGTCAAGACCGGAAAGTTCTCAAAGATGTCCCTACAGCTGTACCAGGTCGATGCCAAGAGCTACCTGCTGGACTTTAAGTCGCTGACCAATGACGAGGTGGAGCAGGGCGACGACGTCATCATGGAGAGCCTCACTCCGCCGCCGCTGAGTGTGTCGGGTGTGATGCCGCTGCAGCCGACCGGCCACCACACCATGGAGTTTTTCGAGATGTGCGCTGCCCTCATTATCCAGTTGGCACGCTGAGCTGTGGCTCCTCAAAATCCGAAGAAGGCCAAGAGTGGGTGACCGTCGTCGTCCGCAGCGCAGGACGGATGAGGATGAAATGGGGAATGGGGTATGGAATCTTCTCGGTTGGTGGCCCGCGCAATCCATTGCGGACCGCCCTAAGGATTGACCATAACTCAAGCTGGGAGGACATAGCCGTATGAAGGAGGTGTTTTCCGGATGGTCAGAGTTCCCAAACGTAAGGATCCCACACACATGACTTAGCTTCTCGACTCCCTCTCGACAAATTTGTGCACTTATTCCAAAATCCCAATTTTAAATTGACAGCATTATCTGATAGTGAGAACTAAAAATTATAAGTTTTGCTTCAGGGTTATTTTATTGTAAACAAAATTTATAAATACTTTGTAAATCTGTGTACGAATTCCAATTTGCGAGTTCCGCATAGAAAGATGAAAGATAGTGTTGAATTTAGACCAGATCCCAGATCCAAGATCCATTGCTTCCTGGACGAACTCCGACCTCTCGGCTTCCTTTATGCGGCTGTGTAATCTTAGAAGAGGAAATATTTTAAACAGTTTTCGAAAGCCCGTCAGCCGTGGTTGCTTTTTGCTATTCGCTTCGCCGCAACCGATAACGTAACCATAACCGTAACCGTAACCGTAACCGTAACCGTTTCGGATTAGTCTTAAGTTTTTTATTACCCGTATTTTCCCGTACGGCCGACGGGCTTCGAATTTCGTTTGTTTTGTTTATATATATACATGTTGAGTTATTATTTTTACCCAAAAAACCAAACCGTACGTGTACGTCGTCTATATTTGTATTATACCTAAAGAATTGAGTACCGGATCGTTCGGATCCTGGGGGACGTTGTTAGATCACAATTGTAATTAGCTTGGGGCAAGAGCGAGTTTTATGTACGTATATTGAATAATGTAATGTCCAGAATAAAGCGAACTCTAATTGTTCATAAATAATACTCGTACGTGATTCTTTTGTGTGCCTCTTAAAGTAAATATTTGCTTCAAGTGCTTTAGATAATAATTAATATTAGTTTATTGCATATTAAGGTATTTTCAAGTTTAGCATCGATGATTCTGTTTACTGCCTCGGCATTTTATGTATAAAATCGTAACTTCTGATTCTGATTCTCGATCTGCTCCTGCTCCTGCTCCTGCTCCTGCTTCTGCTCCTGCATCTACTCCTTTTCCTGTATTCATGATTGCCTAATAGCTAGTATTACTGTTTCTGGAGCTGTTTTCGCTTCAGTTTGTCGATTAGCGTCTCAATGCTGTTGGCATCTACCAGCCCGATGAACTTGTCCACCACCACGCCATTCCTGAAGGCCAAGACCGCGGGAACAGCCTTCACCTCGAAGGTCTCGACGAGGTCCAGGTTTGTCTCCACATCAATCACGGCTAAATCAATTTCGCTGGAGTTCTCCAGCAGCTCCAGCATCTTTGGCGTGAGTATCTTGCAGGGGTCGCACCACTCGGCGTGGAAATTGACTATTACTGGATTGTCACTATTGATTACCTGAAAGAAAATACATATATTAGATAAGATATTCCAAAGTATTAATCTTATGCAATATTGCTACATAAAGTGGTCAACAATTGGCTCTACAAAGTCAGGCATAAACGGAAAAATATTGAATCATATCTCTCCCCTTCAGCACACACACCTGTAGTTTTATCTCTATTTTAATAACCCTGCAATGCGAGTAACGTCATAGTTAAACGTTCCGCCGTGGTCGCGCCCGGCTGGAAGGGGTTCAAACCGGAATACAATGTTTTGGGGCTCATTTGCATGCACGAGCCAATCGAGCAACAAAAACAAATCCAAAACGAAACAGCACACACCATAAACGCGCACACATGCAGGCAAGGTCCATGGTCAAAAGTGCGTCATGGGGTGGTGTGGGATGTATCCATCAACCTCCTGCCCCGGCAAAACTTTCTCACGTACGCCAAAAATGCAGTCCATTGCATAATCCTCCTATTGCTGCTCTCGAACTCACCTTTTGATCGAACTCGTAGTGATCCTTGATGACCAGCTTCTTGAGGAGACCCTGCGACTGGGAGAGGTACTTCTGCGTGGCCTTGGCCGCCTGTGGAGCTATCCTGTGACAGCTGCTCTGTGCGCTGGAGCAGCCGATCCAGCAACAGGCCGCCAGACGTGGCGCGATTCCCTCGGCGGCGATCTTCAGCATTTTGTGGTCGGCGCTTCGGGGACTGAGTACGGGAGTCAAGCACACGAGAATTTGCGCGTTGTGTGGGCAGCGATTAGATTGCAGGCTGTGTTTAACCAGTTTCGTATTTCCGTGTATGTGTAGTGTTTGTTTATAAACGGGAGCTTCCAGTGTGACCGTATAATAGAATATAGAATATAATATCGATTTAAGTCCGGATTTAAGATCGGAAGCTGGAAAGTCTGGTTTATCAAACTAACAATTTGAAACTGGATAATGTTGGGAGGGGGAAGAGTATAAAATAGGTTGCATGATATGCTGGTATTTATTTAAAAACAAAAATTATAAAATTGAAAATTCGAATCTTAATACAATATCTGTGCATGCATTTAAAATCATTCTTCAACTATTCTTGGAGAAACTAACAAAACTATCGATACAATTTCGATAATATCGAAAGTGGAACCACCATCTGGCAACGCTGAAGCAGGCGGTTGCGCGCGTTCGGCTCCCCCTTCTTGCGGCATTCGTGTTTTGGATTTGGCTTTGACGTTGTGTGTGCCATTGTTGATGTTTTACTCGTTAGCCGCGTTGCCGCCAGAATTGTTTGTGCTTGTTGTTATTGCAGCCGGATTTTAGGTTGTTATTTTTATTTTCCAACTGCGGCACCGTTGGCGTCTGCGTGTTTTTTGTTCTTTTTGTTTGGTTTTCGTTTCGTGACGGTCGCGGACGCGGACTCCTGCCGCAGGACTTCAACTTCCACTCTCGCTGCCACCCGGGAACAGCAGCTCGAAAGTCGAGCTCAGAGAGTATACTTTAGAGCATATGTCCTGCTGCTGTTGGTGTGAATTAAATCGTAAAAAGGACTAAAACAAGGACTAACAGAAAGAAGGCAAAACCAGAATCAAAGTAAGTTTTCAAGTCGATTTTCTAAGTCGGGGTGTTGCAAAAGGATTCCAATTGGATTCTTAAGCTGCCTGTGTAAGTGTAGTAGTGTGTTTGTGTGCAAGTTCTGATTTTCCACCCTTAAAACGCGCTTGAAAATCCGAAACCAAAACGCGGTTTAGATTTTTTTCTCGTTCTCTCTGCCACCCTCCTGGGCCATTGGCAACATCTTGAAACGTGTTTTGGGAGTCCTGGGTGGCACAGCTGTTTGTCCTTATTCCTCGCTCGTGCGTCCGTGCGCCCATCTCTTTGACTTAATTTCTTATTTTGAGAACGATTTATGACATCAACACACGCTTCACACACACACACACTCAAACAGAGGCTCTGAGTCACGCACAAAGCTTTGTCCTTAGAGCAAAGCTCTCTTGGTCAGGCCTCTATCGTTCTCGCTCTATCGTTTGATTCGTGCTTACAAGAAGCTGAGGCCGAAAAAAACGGATAACGGCACTCGAAACCGAACTCGGCCGAAGCTTGAAGCCACTCTGTTGGGCAATTCCGTTTTGTCCTGTTTTTAATACCCTCGTTGGAGTCCTCTGTCCTTAGAGTCGTAGACTATACTTTCCTTATTGGAATCGAGGTTATTCTAGGTTAGGTACAAGTAGGTAGGCATTTTATGTTAGGTATCCGAAAGATACAATTTGTATAGTTTAAGGACCTTTTAAAGTTTCGATATAAATCCAACTGCAAGTGTATCGAAAGTTCGGCTTTATCCAAGCCAGATTTCCGTCCTTTGTGACATTTTTTCTGTTAATTCCTATCGATTGGCTGTTCTTATTGGTTTATACGTTTGGCATTAAGGATATTAGAATTAAGGTGCAGAAATCTATATTAATGAAACCTTGGCTAAATTTCAAAATACAAAGAAAAAGAAAAGGGAAACCTAGGCTAGGTAGGGAGGAAGGGAAAGCAACAACTTTTACGATACTTTTGGCCCTAAAAATACATCCAGAATCCACCTCATCTCGTTTTCCCAGAGTCTCGGCTGCTTAAAAGTTCCAAACTGATCTCATCCGCTGCCAGAGATCCGAAACCAGAGAAAATCGCCTTGTCTAGGCACCTCTCGAAATAGGCTATGTGCCGTGTTTTTTGTATATAGTTTGAAGAACTTCCCTTGGAATCGGTGGCCGGGGAGGGGATTTCCGTGTCTAATTTTGGGCTCGTCTTGAGCAGGTTCTTTGCCCCGTACCCGGCTCCTGCTCTATATGATGCTCTATTAGCCCCACACCGAGCACTCGAAGCAGCTCTTGTAGCTCTCGTCTATTTCTGATCCGGCTATAAATAGTATGGACCCGGAGCGGATCCGGTACCCGGACCAGCGCCCGGAGCGGACCCGTTCTTCGGCTTAGTTCGGGGCTCCGCTCGTCTCGGGGATTGGGAATCGGGGATCGCGATGAATGCCCTAGCGAAGGTGGCAAGCGAAGTTCAACTACCTTTAAATAGATTATACAAACAAAACAGGGGGGTTGGGGAGGGGGTAGATCAGGAGGGGCTTGAAGGGAGAGGGAGAGGGAGAGGCTAAAATCGAGGCGGAAGCCTATATCAAACACAGACACATTCCCACTCCGAATCTCTAGATAAAAAGCAGCAGAAGCACAGGAACAAAGAGAGGCAGGCGGGGAGCCATCGGCCCTCTGATCCCGACTCCCCACCCATTACCTACTACCCCTCTACAGGCCGAGGGGCAGGGGAAAGGGCCAACTGTCGGCGTGGCTGCCAAAAATAAATTTGAACTCAAATCTCCGCAGAAAGGCGGAGAAAAGCTGCCAAGAAAAAACCAACGCAGCGTCTCTTCTCCAAAGACCGGCCCGTGTTTCCACATTGCCTCTCGCCTCTTTGGATCTTGGCCTGCATCGGTCTATGATTCCCATTCCATTCTTTCAAGGAATACCTTAATAAATTGATTCCCCATCGATCTTCATCAAAATTGTATCCTAATTTTATGGGAATCCTTTCTAGGACCCCTTGGAAAATCAAGGATTTTCATATGTAGCTCAGAATCATATCATAGTTCTATCTCCGTCAATTCTCATCCGATTCTTAAAAGGAATGTCTTAAAAGATTCGTAAATGAATTATCTATCAATCCGCATTAAAATCTGGAAACAAAATATTTTTTTGGATTTTTTTCAAATTTTTCTAGGATCCCTGTAAATCCTGGATTTTCCAATACGTCCCCTTGGGATGGCTATATCTTTGCCAATTCTCATCCGATTCTTAAAAGGAATGTGTTAACAGATTCGTGGATCGATTCCTGATCGATCTGCATCAAAATCTTGGACCAAATTTTTTTTAGATTTTTTTTAAATTTTTCTGATGGACCCCCTTAAAAAATGTGAAAATCGAGAAAAATCACTTTTTGCCCCTTTCGATGGTCATATCTTTGACAGTTTTCATCCGATCCGTGAACCAAGTATAGATTTGGAATCTTTATTCAATTCTCTATAAATCTGCATCAAAATCTCGGAACAAAATATTTTTTAGTTTTTTTTTAAATTTTTCTGATGGATCCCCTTAAAAAATCTGAAAATCGAGAAAAATCACTTTTCGCCCCTTTCGAAGGCCATATCTCTGGCAGTTTTCATCCGATTTTTGAGCAAAGGCAAGATTTGGAATCTCGGATCAATTCCCTATAAATCTGCATCAATATCCTAGGACAAAATATTTTTTTGATTTTTTTTTTAATTTTTCTGATGGATCCCCTTAAAAAATATGAAAATCGAGAAAAATCACTTTTCGCCCCATTCGAAGGACATATCTTTAGCAGTTTTCATCCGATTCTTAAGCAAAGTATAGATTTGGAATCTGGAATCAATTTCCTACCAAGCTGCATCAAAATCTTGGAACAAAATATTTTTTAGATTTTTTTTTAATTTTTCTGATGGACCCCCTTAAAAAATGTGAAAATCGAGAAAAATCACTTTTCGCCTCTTTCGAAGGCCATATCTTTGGCAGTTTTTATCCGATTCTTAAACAAAGTATAGATTTGGAATCTTTATTCAATTCTCTATCAATCTGCATTTAAATCTCGGAACAAAATATTTTTTGGATTTTTTTCAAATTTTTCTGATGGATCCCCTTAAAAAATGTGAAAATCGAGAAAAATCACTTTTCGCCTCTTTCGAAGGCCATATCTTTGGCAGTTTTCATCCGATTCTTAAACAAAGTATAGATTTGGAATCTTTATTCAATTCCCTATAAATCTGCATCCAAATCTCGGAACAAAATATTTTTTCGATTTTTTTCAAATTTTTCTGATGGACCCCCTTAAAAAATGTGAAAATCGAGAAAAATCACTTTTCGCCTCTTTCGAAGGCCATATCTTTGGCAGTTTTTATCCGATTCTTAAACAAAGTATAGATTTGGAATCTTTATTCAATTCTCTATCAATCTGCATTTAAATCTCGGAACAAAATATTTTTTGGATTTTTTTCAAATTTTTCTGATGGATCCCCTTAAAAAATGTGAAAATCGAGAAAAATCACTTTTCGGCCCTTTCGATGGCCATATCTTTGGCAGTTTTCATCCGATTTTTGAACCAAGTATCTTTGTTCAATTCCCTATAAATCTGCATCAAAATCTCGGAACAAAATATTTTTTGGATTTTTTTCAAACTTTTCTGATGGATCCCCTTAAAAAAAATCTGAAAATCGAGAAAAATCACTTTTCGCCCCTTTCGATGGTCATATCTTTGGCAGTTTTCATCCGATCCTTGAACCAAGTATAGCTTTGGAATCTAGGGCCAATTCCCTATCGATCTGCATCAAAATCTTGGAACTAAATATTTTTCGGATTTTTTTCGATTTTTTATGATGTAACCCCTTTAAGAAAATGGGAAAAACGCAGAGACTGAGAATGTGACCCACTGAAGAGGCTATAGCTTGGCTAATTCTCATTTGATTCTTAAGCGGAATACCTCAAACAGTTTCTACATTGATTCTCTATCGATCTGTATCAAAATCTGGTAAAAAATTATTTTTAAGTTTTTTTATAAATTTTTCATAATCCTGGATTTTCATATATGGCCCACAAACCACGTTATATCTCCGCCAATTCTCATCCGATTCTCAACAGCAATACTTTAAAAGATTTGTAGAACGATTTCCCACCGATCTTCATCAAAATCCTAGCACAAAATATTTCTGATGGACTTCCATGTGTGACCCTTTGACCCAGCTTTGGCTTTGGCAATTGTCATCCGATGCTCTAAGAGAAAACTTGAAATATTTCTTCAACTTGGGTTTGTGCCTTGAAACGAATGCTAGGATGAAATATATAACATTTTGGCTGGCAAATAGGCTAGAGCTAGGGAGAGGGCGAGGGTGAGGGCGCCAATGAGTGGGGGAAGAGCTCGTTGCACGGTTAGAGTTGTGTTGCAAGGATGGGGGGTTGGCATGGGCGGAGCGACTCGTACGTGTCTGGCGTCATTAGTTTTGAGTTTCCAAAAAAGTCGGGCGCACCAGCGAGAAGAAGGGGGGGTGGAGGGGAAGGCGGCCAGGAAAGCCAGAAATGGAAAATCAAAAATGGAAAATGCTTTCTTATACACACGCTGGCAGGCGGTGGGGCCCATCAATTTCCATCGTCGAGAGAGCTTAAACAGCGGCTATTTGTAAACGCAGGCAAAAGGCATCTGCCCGAATCTCTGCCCGCCCCTGGCAACCCCTGCCCGCCCACAGTCTACAGTCTACAGTTTACAGCCTACCGCCCACCCACTCCTGACCAGAACCAGAAACCAAAGCGATCCAAACCGATCTCTCTCTTGATATCTGCCTCCCTGCCACTGCCCCTGCCACTGCCCCTGCCACTGCCCACCTCGTGGACCTCGCCACTTTGGGGCAAGCTATTTTTAAAGTCGAAAATACTTTTTAGCTGCCAAGTTGCGAGATGCCAAGTACAGTTGCCTTCTCGAGCGATTGGACTAGATCAGATCGTGGCTGGGGCATTAGATATTGTCTAGGGATTGGTCTAGGAAGGAAGGGGAGAGAGTCCTCTGGTTGGAGAGTCTTCTGGGATTCCGGATTAATCGGTTAATCCCGGTCTCAAGGGAGGTCTTAATGGTTCCCAAGGGTCAGAGTTTCAAAGAAAGTTTGTTTGGGGACTAAGGCATCCTTAAGCCATCCTTGAGGCTCTGGAAGATTTCGGTTGCACCACAAGGAGAGGCAGAGTCATCAGATTCTTCAGAGCAGACCCGAGCCTTCTTGGCCTGGTTTATTGTCTGCTTTCCCGGCCGCTGCCGCTGCTTTTCTCGTGGCTGTGGCTGTGGCTGTGGCTGTGGCTGTGGCTGTGCCTTTGGCTGTGCCCAAAAGTAAAATCGTTTTTCCCGAAGCTCCGCTCTCTTGCTCGCTCACTGTCTCTCCGCCTCCGCCTCCGCCTGCGCCTCCGCCTCCCCCACCCAACACCCTCTTCGTCTCTCTCTTTCATTCTCTTGCAGATACATTGGTGCACAGATACAGATACAGTATCTGTAATACAGATGCAAGGCGCAGGCACAGATACGGATACGGATACGGGATACGGAGACGGGGCAGAGCAGAACTTTCGGTTGGAAATTTGCCAACCCCTCATGGCGCTTTTCGACGCGATCAGCTCGACCCCAAAAAGACGTCGAAAGCAAAGTGGGGAGATGGTTGATGGGAGATGGGAGATGGGTGATGGGGGATGGGAGATGGGAGAGGGTAGACGGTATCCAAGGAGGTGGAGGAGCAGCAGCGTGCACCTTCGGAGACGCGCGGCCAACAGGCTGCGACGGCTGCTCTGGCTGCTCCGGCTGCTCGGACCGCTCGAGTCGGAATTTTTTGTGCCTGTATTCTGGTATTCTGTGCTGTGCCTGATTTCTGCGGCTGCTCATGCGGCTGAATTCCGAATTCTCGTTCAGTATCCAATTAGACTGCGACGGCTGCTTTGCCAAAGAACGGAGCGATCTTCTGAGCGATTTGAGACGACGTAGTCCGGATCGGGAAACGGGAATCGGGATCCTAAGCGGTTATCCCTTACCAGTATTGGGTGAGCAAAAGCGGGTTACTTAAGTTACTTAATCTTTGGTTTTGTTTTTTTTTTTTCAAAAAGAGCTTTGTAGGTGTAGGTGGGTGGGTGGAGGTGTCTAGAGGTGACTAGGAGGCGGAGGCGGAGGCACATTCATGCCAAGGCGTGTGGGCGGAGGTATGAACAACCGAAAAGCCGAAAATCCGTAAACAGGGCCAGCTCCGAATGAAATTTGCTTTCTGGCCAACGCGTCTTCTCTGAATATTCCCCGAATTCTTCATTCGTCATAAAGATTTTCTCTAGTATTTCTCTCGTATTGTTTCTATAATGAGTTTTCTTTAAGCTTAAGCTTGAGTTTAAGCCAAGGATACGAAAGGATACTAAGCTTTAGCACCTTACATTATTCTGTAAAATTTTCCAAACAAAGTTAGCCTAGTTTTGAGTTAAAAGTAGAGAGTTTTGGGGGCTTATCGAGCAGCGTTGATCTAGTAATTCTTGGCAGGTAATGGTTGAGTCAACCATGGAGCCACAAGCCCACCTTAAGGCGATAAGATAATGCCGGTTGGCAGTCATTCAGCCAGATTAGATATTAGCTTTAGTTCTAGTTTCTCGTTTCCAGAGCTTCAGCCCTCAAACCCCTTGGGAGCCGCCCCCTGGGGAAAGGCAAAGCACCAGAAGTCCACAAGTCGCCGTGCCTGCTCATCCTCTGCTGCCATTGTGTATCTGTATCTGAATCTGTATCTGTATCTGTATCTGAATCAGTATCTTTTGCCTGCGCTTTTCATCTCCGAATTTTCCCCGATTTTTCTCCCTCGCTTCCTCGCTTCCTCAGTTCGGTTCGGTGTTTATGTTTTGGCGTGATTTCGTGTATTAACAAAATTCACTTCTCTGTGTATTTTTAATTTTAGTCCAAGGTTTGAAACAACAACAACAACAACAACAACAACAACAACATCTGAGAAAGAAAAAAAGCAGGCGGTGAGGCGGTGAAGAACAAGCAAGAGCTATAGCTATATAGAAGCTATAGTCGCGAGGCGATATCAAAACCAATAGGAGGAAACGTCGGGTGGCGCGCACACACAAAGAAAGAAACCAAAGACCCAAAAGAAGAGTCTTCGAGGGGTCGAGGCGTCGAGTCTTCGAAGAGAAAGCAAAGACTGGGAAAGAGAAAACGAGTATCGGGAGGAGATAGAGAATGCGATAGAGTGGCAAGGAGAGACAGAGACCGCGACCGAGACTGCGAGGGGGCAGGAAAAGAGACAGACAACGGTCAGCGACGTTGGACAAGTTGTTGAAAATATTGCGCATACGCCGCGTGAACCGAACGCAAGAAGAACAACAAGCCGTGTGCTCTTCTTTCCTGGATATTTGTCATTATAATCGGAGCTTGATAAAGCTAAAAGACAAAGAAGAACGTGGAGCAGAAGAACCAGGAAGTTGCAGGAAGACGCAGGAGGAGGAGCGGCAGGACAGACACTGGAATCACACTGGACAGGGAGTCAGGAACCGCCAAGGAATCGTATTTCAAACTGCAGCCGGGTAGAAATCCAGGTAAGTCTCGACTAAGTAATCGACTAATCGAATGTAAGGTCCTCGTGGGAAGATAGACTGAGAACTATAGTAATTAGAGGAGCTTCCGCTTAAGCCAGGAGATCTTTGGTCTCAGCTTGCTCGGCTCCTCAGCTCCTCAGATTATACAACTCTTGGCCGCACTTCCATTTCCATTTCCATTTTCATTTCCAAGCGCTTTTGCTACGCTCACGAATACTCGAGCAGTCAGTCACAATCGGAGCGTTTGAGAATCCGAATCCGAATCCGAATCCGAAACCGAAACCGATTCCCCGTGTGTGCTGTTCTGTGGCAGTAAAAATTGTCAACTCAAGCACTGAGGTTAGCAACTGAAGCAGTCGGCGGGGAAAATGCGTCCCCTTGTGCGGACATCGAAGAAAGGCATCCAGAAAGGCAAAGGTCCCGGTCAGCAGCTTAAAAGGGGCAGGAGCGGTAGGAGCGGCAAGAGCGGCAAGAGCGGCAACGGGAAGAGGCGCCACCCGTTGCCCCAGGCGATCACCAGGAAGAGCCGGAGAGTATCTGCAGCGGCATTGCCACCGGTCAGCTCTTTGATCGCAGGTCGCAGGTGCGTTTTATACGTAAAAGAGAAAGAGAAGGTGGAGAAGGTTTGAGGGAGCCGCAGAGACAGGCAGGTTGCAGGCAGACCCTATCAAAGTACAAACAAAGCCAATTAGAACTTGAAACTTGCTCAACCAACTCGGCAAGGTAAGGCTTCACTCCCACATTTCCCCGATTCCATTGCTTGGGCTGGCGTTTTATCAGCGGCTTATCAGTAAATAATTCCACCTGTTGCGGGGCTTGTCTCTGTGTGTGTGTGTGTGTCTGTGTGTGTGTTGTAGATAAGGCGGCGAGGTGAGGTATCGCATTAAGCAACGCTTTTACTTGCCACACACACACATGGACGGACACACACAGACCGAGCAGTGGGTCCCCAAAAAGCAAACTTCGCTTGTTTGCACTGCTCAGCGCTGGAATGGAAGCCTCATTGCCTTGCCAGTGGATTTCATAGATAACCGAAACCGAACTGAGACCAAACCGAACAAAACGAACCCACACTTGTACCCACACTCGCACTCGCAGATACAGATACTCAGATACTCAGATACAGAGTCAGTCTACCTCAAATCTTATCTTAAAACTTGACTCGACAGTGTCGCAGTGACGCAGACGGCTCCCGCTTAGAAATTCTTATTGGCTAGACTTTTCCAGTTAATCATTCGATTAATCAGAATTCATTTGTGCTTTTTTGGTGCTTTCCATTATCCTTAATATATAATATTAATATATTAATAAAAGTAGAGATCTAGCGATCTGTCACTGCCGCCGCTTGGTTTGTTAATTAATTTGAGACCCTGCCACCTAATTCATTAATTAAGACCTCGCGGGGGACCTCTCCTGCTCTTTCTCGCACTCACACGTCAGCTTACAACTCAGTCTCAGTTTCAGTCTCAGTTTGAGTTTCAGTTTCGCTTTCCATTCTCAACCCTTACTTTGTTGCAGCTTGATAAAACAACAACAACAACAACAACAACAACAAATCTACAGCCAGCATGTGCGGCTCTCTGCGGCTTGTACTTGGCTCTATGTGTGTGTCCATGCATTTATTTATAAACTGCGCTCATTGTTGGGGAGCCCTGCTGTCTTCCGTCTCCAATCTCCCGGCTCCCGGCTTCAGTCTCCCGGCTCCCGGCTCCCGGCTCACGTCTTCCTTCCAATTTCCACTTTCCACCTCCTAGCCAGGCCGTCCCGTTCCGTCTCTCTTCTTCAGCTCACTACCTTGCACGGTTATTTGCTGTTCTTGAGCTTCTGCTTCTTCTTCTTCGCCTTCGAGGGGGTTGTTGTTGTAAACTCGGTTTCAAGCTTTAATTACGTCTCACAAACACATGCGCCTGCGAACGGGCCTTCTCGAATTTATTTATTCTTGGTGTAGGTGTGTGTGTGTGTGTGTGTGTGTGTGTGTGCAAACAGACGAACTCATTCAGGCCCAGCTGTGTGTGGCCCCCTTGGTGGGGTGCGGCCAAAGGGGGTAGGTGGTAGGTGGTGGGCGGACGAGGAGCGAGCGAGGTAGCAGGGAGCAGTCCCTCTGCCCCCATTCAGTACTGTTCTTCTGCCGGCGTCGCTGCTGTTGTTGCTTCTGCTGCACTCCATTTCAACGGTACTTCTGAGCGTGACCGAATTCGAATTCAAATTCAGTCGAGCTTTGCGTCCCGACGCCGCCGCTCGCGAAGTTTTGCCGCGCGTTCGCTCGTTCGCTCTGCCTCGCCACTCGTTTTCCGCCCATCGCCACCCACTTTTCTTCGCCCGTTCTCGCCGGCTTTGGCGGCCCCAAAACGTGAGTATGGCTCGTCTCCTGTCTCCCTCTCTCTCCATGGCGAGCAGGCGAGTGGTAAGAGTGTTTTACGTTAATCTCCAATTTTGAGATTAGATATCGCGGCACCTCAAGGCATTTTGTGATTTAGCTGTTTTTGCCAGCCTTTATCCCCACTCCCACTCCCACTCCCACTCCACTCAGGTGTCCTTTCTGGCTAAGATTTGCCCTATCCTGGTACTGGAATCCCGAGTCCCAACAGGATCCCTCTTCTTCTGCTTTCCCTCAATCGATAATCATGATAAGCTTTGATAAAAGCCGTAAACACTCCCACGCACACAAACAAGATTCCATTTATCGAGGATTTGGTGACGCCGACGGCGACGCCGACGCACGGCTTTCGGCCGAATCGACTTCGGGCCTGGCCTACTCTCCCTCGTTCCCTCTCTCACTTTTCCGCTGCGTCGCCAGCTTATCTCTCCCGAGCACTCTCCGCCGTGTACCACACACGGTGCTTTGTTTTTCTCAATTGCGCCTGCAATTATTTTATTAATTAAGGAGGTGGCGTATCAATAATTAAAGTGGATCTTTCAGGACATGAAAGCAGAGTCTTTAAACCGATATTTCGACTAGAATTTTTTTTTTAGCAAGGTCACTTTTAGCGTGACCTACTTCTTCGAGAAAGTTCCTTGTTTCTGATTTCCTGTCGATTACTCGATAACCAATTAACTGTTAAAGCACATTTTGGAGTTAATCGAAGCCTGCGGTGGAAATGGAAAAGCGAATGAAGCGCCCAGCCAGAAAAATCATTTACAAAAAACATGTCAAGTTGGTTGAGAGACTTTCTTTAGGTTTAGGACGCGCTTAGGGTGGATCTTGGTAATCCTAAAGCATTATATTTCTCTAATTACAGCTTCAAGACGTCTTGCAAACGGCTAAAAATGGAGAAGACTCCCCGTTACACGCAGCGGGAGCGGAACATGGTGCTGAGCTATGCGGCGCAGTACAAGGATGTGATCGAGAACAAGCGCACGGACGCCGAGTCGAACCGCAAGAAGGACGAGGTCTGG
Organism: Drosophila vallismaia; assembly: GCA_035047325.1. Classification (NCBI taxonomy): domain Eukaryota; kingdom Metazoa; phylum Arthropoda; class Insecta; order Diptera; family Drosophilidae; genus Drosophila; species Drosophila vallismaia. Next base: position 1,905,569 of record JAWNPU010000025.1, on the reverse strand, counting down.
CTGGAGATCGCCAAGGAGTTCAATTCCCGGGTATACCATCAGCGCAGTGCCAAGCAGTTGCGCCAGCTCTACAAGAACATGAAGTTGCTGCTCAAGAAGGACCTGTGCGGCGAGAACAAGAGCAACCCCTCCTTCATGGACCTGCTCAACAAGCTCTCGCAGCAGGACTCTATGGCCCAGTACATTTCCGATCAGCTCTCGCCCGACGGAGCGGGCGGCGGGAGTGGCTCCAAGCAGGGTGGTGCCGGAAATGGCAATCACGGCGACGACTACGATGACTCCAAGGTGGGATTTGGACTTGTCCTTCCCTACTCTAAGACTTACCCGGTTCGTTTTCCATTTTCTTCCGCATTACAGCTTCCCCACTACGGCGAGGGAATGGATACTGAGGTGATCCTGATCAAATCGGAAACCATCAGCGACAACGAGCAGACGGACAATGGCATGGACTGCTTGGACGACGATGACGACGACGACTGTCTGAGCCCCAAGGCCCCCGAAGTCTGCCTGGAGGAGGAGGACGATGTGCTCTTTCCCACGGACCTGCGCCAGCTGCAGCAAGTCTCCTCGGCTGCCTCTGCGGCCGGAGTCGGGGCCTCTACAGCCTCGCTGCCCGGCAATATATTCGGCAATGGCATAGCCGATCCAGTGCCTCGTTCCGCCAGCTCGCCGGTGTGCTCCACCAAGACCTCGGCCAGCTCCAGCGGCAGCTACGCCCCCGGAACACCCAAGCAGGACATCGCCATTCAGACTGTGGGACACATTCGCGTGGGGTCCTTCGCCAACATCAACAAGACGCTGCAGAACGGCGGCTCCAACTCGGGCGGTATCTCGGCCGCCAACGGGGTCAGCACCAATGGAGTCCTGCCCCTGACTGCAGAGCAAGTGCAGCAGCACACGCTGCTCAACGGCCTCGGCTTGTCCGCCGTCAACCCGCCGCCCCAGAGTCTACAGGCAGCCATCAATGCTGCCACCGCCTTCGTGTCCGCCAACAACGCTTCTGGAGTCTCCAGTAGTCGCGGCACGCCACCCACCTTGCAGCTGCCACGCCTGCAGAGGGGCAACAACAACAACAGCCACTCAGGCAGCGCCAACAACTCGTCGGTCTCCACGAACGGAGTGCAGCTCCTGCTGAACGGAGGCCACCATCACAGCGGCCACCAGAACCACCACAACCAGCACAATCAAGGACACCACCAGAAGTCCGGAGGTGTCGCCGTCGGTGCAGCTGGCAGCTTTAATGGCTACAATGGCTTGGCCGTGGCTGTGCCTTGTGCCAATCTGAATGCCAGCAGTGGCTCCGGCAGTGCCGGAAGCAGTGCCAACAGCAGCGGTGCTGGCTTGGGCATTCACAGCTCGGGTTCTGGAGGAGGAGGAATCGGAGGAAATAGCGGGGGCAGCAGTACCTCCCGCAGCCAGCAACAGGAGCTGATAAACTCGCTAAGAATCGAGGAGAGCAAGCGAAAGATAGACTTGCTGAACGCCCAGATAGAGTACTGGCAGACCCTGACCCGTAAACTTAACAGCCAGACGGGTCACATGCCGAACCCGGCCTGTCCTTGCCACTTTCCCGTCGCCAATGTCCTCTCGCCGAACGCTGCCGCTGTGGGAGCCGGCAGCTCTTCGTCCTCCGTATCCGCCAGCGTTCTACAGAGCCAGACCAGCAGCAGCTAGTCCGCCGGGAAACGGGGTGGTGCGGAGATTGGCTTTGCGGACGACAGCGACAGCGACGTCATCTCCATAGTGGACATAGATGATGACGATGATGTCGTGGAGCAGGAAACCGACGACGACGACGACGACGACGAGGACGAGAAGGCCATTTCTGTTTCTGCCCTGCGGGATGAGGATGACGATGAAGACGACTCACAGGATGCCTTGGTCAAGGACGTGGGCGTGGTGGGCCCCGCCTCGCCACGAGAAGCCGCCTCCAAGCTGCAGCGCCAGCTTACCAGCGAGGACCGGTCTTAGTATTTTTTTTTCTAGTTTCGCATGCCATGTATTAACCTAAGCAGCCACCGTTTTAATCATAATTTTAGCCAGTGTCATACATATAGATGGATGCACTGCATCTTACGTATACTTGCGTATCCTTACGTATAGTTAGGGCTAGTTTGAGTGCCAAAAAGGCGGAGGAGCCTTGCCATCGATAAAGCTTGCCAAAGGACCCACTTTTGTGGTCACAACACAATGCGAACGCTATTTATTTGCTAACTTAAACGTAGTTTTTAAGTGTTCTTTTTCCTTATTATTATTAATTATTATTTCATTATTATTTTCAGTTTGTTTTTCGTTCGTTTTTTATGTATTAAGTATTTTTTTTTGTTTTTTTTTGAAGAGCTGCAACCAAAAATGAGAGATCATAACACTGTACATTTACTTTAAACTAAGTGCTTACTTACTTAATTAGAACCGATGCTCTAGATAGCCCGAGCTGGGAGCTGGGAGGTGCGAAAACAAAGAACGAAACTGTACAAATGTGGTTCCTAATCTAGTCCTTAAAAGTCCAAAGGAGACGAAACGAAAACAAGCATGAAGCCGTGAAGTTTTATTATTTTTATAGACCTACAAACCATACAAACACCCCAATCCAGTTCCTTTCCCAAGAATCCAAGAACCCAAAAACCCAAAAACCCAAAAACCTTAAACATAAAGAAGAGAGTTCAGAACCGAAAAAGATACCTTGCCTAAGAGTTGTAGCTAATTTAATGTACTTAAAGAACCAAACAACAAAGAAAGCTAAAACGCAAAATGAAATAAAGTCTGTACAGATAAAAAGTGAATGTTTAAGAGATAAACTTGCTAGTCGTCGCTACATATTTGTATTCTAGTTTAGGATACAAGCCATTTAGTTACTAATTGTACGTGTAATATATGAATACTTGGATACCCAGTAACCGCACTTTACAAGGATCAACCTTACCTTAACAAAATCCAAAAAAAAAAAAGAAAACAAAAACCAAATATGGAAAATCGTACAACAAAAAAACGAAAACTGTATACAAATTTTTGTAAACAAATTTATAAATAAAACAATGAATTTACTTTGTGGCCTAGTTGGAGGGTTGTGATTAATGGGGAATGAACCCTGCTTGGAGATTATCCTTTGCTATGCAAATATTTAAAATTACCGCCGATACATCGCCGATAGTTTTCTCTTAATAATCGAATACAAAAAAATACCGCATTGTCGTTACCATATCACGACATAAATATATAATATTTTCGAAAACTATCGATATAAATCACGATAGTTGCGAATAAATTTGCAGAGACGCGAATTGTGGCAACAACAACACGAAGCATAGCAGCAACATCAGCAGCAGCAGCAGCGGTAGCGAAAATAAAAACAACGCAGCTCCAAAGTAGACCCAAAGTGAACGCGAACATAAAACCTGTGAGCTGCTCTCGCCATCACACACTCTCTTTGGCGAGTGTGTGTGTTTGCGAATTTGGATTTGTAGCTAAAACGCCCCCGCAATCCGCGCAATCCCCGCAATCCCCGCGATCCCCACGGCCCCCGCCATCTTGCCTTTTGCCTTTTGCCCCGCGGAGCACCTGAAGCACCTGGAACACCTTGAGCGCACACCTGTCACTGCGACTGCTGTTTTATCCGCCACAGAGGCTGAGAGCGTGACGAATCCTTGGGAATTGCCATCAGCTGTTCGTTGGACATCCCCGAACCCAAGCATCTGCTCCAACTGAAGCGGGCCTTCAGAGGGGAGCGGTCTTCCAGTTCAACGAGCGTCCCAAACTCCTAGCTCTGCGTGAGTGTTCGCTATTGCTGCTGCTGAGAGCGCCTGGATGCCCGGCTTCCACCTCAATGAAATGGGCGAAATGGTACTGGACGCCATCGATGACATCGGCGTGGTCGATGTCTATGACCTGGCCTCCGACATTGGCAAGGAGTATGAGCGGATCATGGACCGCTTCGGCACGGATGCGGTGAGCGGTCTGATGCCGAAGATCATCAATACGCTGGAGCTGCTGGAGGCGCTGGCCACGAAGAATGAGCGCGAGAACTCCACCATCCAGGAGCTGCGCGACAAGGTGGCCCAGCTGGAAAGCGAGAAGCTGGAGAAGGCCGAGTTCCGGCGGCGCTTCGAAAAGGAACTGGAACTCATCGAGGAGCAGTGGCGCAGCGAGACCAATGAGCTGGTGGACTTGGTCTCCTCACTGCAGGATGAGAATAAGCGCCTGGTCAAGCAGACACAGGATTTGCAGTCATCTTCCGCGCAGAGCTCTGGCCTGGGAGCCAGCCTCACCGAGAGCATCATCAGCATGACCAACAACGAGCTGCACAGCGCCCTGTCGGACACCCAAGTTCTGCAGCGGCTCAAGGAGCAGATCTACAAGCAGCGAGACGAACTCAAGCAGAGGGAACGGGAGCTGCAGGACAAGTACAGCGAGCTGGAGCATGTAAGTGATGTTTCAGGGGGTTTCGCGACCACAAATAGAATGGTTTCTGTTTCTTTGGAAGGTCAACATCCAAGCAGAGCGTCTGAAGGCCTCCGAGCGGGACACTCGCCGCCGCCACAAGCTGATGCAGGCCCAGGTTAAGACGTTGTGCGAGGAGCGCGCCGACTTCCTGGCCCAGTTGCAGGATCAGAGCAGGGAGATCAACCAGCTGCGCAAGCGCTTGGGCCTGGCCGAGAAGGAGAACGAGGACCTGGTGGCCTCCTACGACGACGGCCAGAACGATCCCAACCGGCCGCGCTACACCACACGGGAACTGAAGGAGCTGATCAGCGAACGGGACGAGCTTCTGACCACCATCGACGGCCTCAACGAGCAGCTGGCGGAGCTGAAGCCGCCTAGTCAGGCCAAGGCCAAGCGCCAGCGTCACTTCTCCAGCTCGGACGACAGCGACGATGACGACGATGGCCATGTGGCGGACAACGATGAGGACGACGAGGAGGAGGAGGAGGCCACCGAGGCGGATGTCCCAGTTGCTGGTGAAACGTAAGGATAATTACGAGCTTCTACTACTTAATCCCCTTTTCATTTGATTCATCATGACAGGTTTACTTTGTCTTTGGTTTACTTTGCAATTAGCATTTCGTAATTATTATTCAAATAGACCCTATGATGCAAGCTCTATGACTCACCTTCACACATTGTTTGTCATTTTGATTGCAAGGTTAACTGCTTTTTATAAATACAACAATTTATCAAAGTTTTGCCCTATTTTTGCAGATTTTTTTCCGATTTTGCTGATGAACCGCCTTGAAAAGTCTGAAAATCGAGAAAATTCACTTTTCGCCCCTTTCCATATCTTTGGCAGTTTTCATCCGATTCTTAAACAAAGTATAGATTTGGAATCTGGAATCAATTCCCTATAAATCTGCATCCAAATCTCGGAACAAAATATTTTTTGGATTTTTTTCAAATTTTTCTGATGGATCCCCTTAAAAAATGTGAAAATCGAGAAAAATCACTTTTCGCCTCTTTCGAAGGCCATATCTTTGGCAATTTTCATCCGATTCTTAAGCAAAGTATAGATTTGGAATCTGGAATCAATTCCCTATCAATCTGCATTCAAATCTAGGAACAAAATATTTTTTGGATTTTTTTCAAATTTTTCTGATGGATCCCCTTAAAAAATGTGAAAATCGAGAAAAATCACTTTTCGCCTCTTTCGAAGGCCATATCTTGGTCAGTTTTCATCCGATTTTTGAATAAAGTATAGATTTGGAATCTGGAATGAATTCCCTATAGATCTGCATTTAAATCGAAATACAAAATATTTTTTCGATATTTTTCAAATTTTTCTGATGGATCCCCTTAAAAAATGTTAAAATCGAGAAAAATCACTTTTCGCCTCTTTCGAAGGCCATATCTTTGGCAATTTTCTTCCGATCCTTGAACCACGTATAGATTTGAAATCTTTGTTCAATTCCCTATAAATCTGCATCAAAATCTCGGAACAAAATATTTTTTGGATTTTTTTCAAATTTTTCTGATGGATCCCGTTAAAAAATGTGAAAATCGAGAAAAATCACTTTTCGCGCCTTTCGAAGGCCATATCTTTGGCAGTTTTCATCCGATGTTTGAACAAAGTATAGATTTGGAATCTTTATTCAATTCCCTATAAATCTGCATCAAAATCCCAGACAAAAATATTTTTTGGATATTTTTCAAATTTTTCTGATGGATCCCCTTAAAAAATGTGAAAATCGAGAAAAATCACTTTTCGCCACTTTCGAAGGCCATATCTTTGGCATCTTTCATCCGATTTTTGAACAAAGTATAGATTTGGAATCTTTATTCAATTCTCTATCAATCTGCATCCAAATCTCGGAACAAAATATTTTTTGAATTTTTTTTTTCAAATTTTTCTGATGGATCCCCTTGAAAATGGGCAGTATAGCTTTGGAACCTTGGACCTATTGCATGGGAAACATTTATACAATATTATACTTTTTCAGACCCCCTGGCCACGATGCTCCTGTGCAGGGACCGCTGCCCTACGAGCCGGATGACGCACCCTGGAAGAAGAGCTCCGAGTCGGGAATACGAAAATTGTGAGTAGAGATGGCTTTCTGTTTGTATGTTTGTGATCGTTCTGATTGTTCTGGTAATTCAAAATCAAAGCTTCCGGAAACTGTTCTCGGATCCTTCGGACGGAACCAACACATTCCCGAAACGTTCCTTGGCCACGCTCTCGAAGATGGCTCTCTCGGCCACGCCCGGCTCCGTTTCCGCCTCCGAGGCGGCGAAGTAAGCGCCCCCATGAAGCATCCGAGTTGGCGTACATTTCATTTTCGTTTGTTTTCTGTTTCCGTTCTTTTTTGTTTTCCGTTTCCGTTCCGTTTCCGCACCCCGCATTCCGCAATCCGCATTCCGCATTCCGCCTTCCGCATTCCGCATCTCGCATCTATACGTATATTTTATTTATTTATTATTTATGATTTGATTCGATATTTATATTTAGTTTAGGCAGCTGCCTTTATCTCTCCCTGTCCCTCGCCATTTACCTGCTCCGCTGGAGCTGTACATACTTAGTATACACCCTCGATTGCTGTGCCCTCGTAATTCTAAGTTGTTATGCGCTTTTGTTTACGTAATCCCTAATCTAATCCTTCTTTTTTTTTTCGTAATCCCTAACTCGTAACTGTACTGTACCGGGTATTTATTACAAACTCCACTTTGTATGTTTTTGTACTTTGTATTTAATCTAAACTTAACTTTTACAAATTAAGAATCAAAACACACACACACACAGAACAGAGAACACAGAAAATACACACTCATCGTAACCGAACGACACAAGGATTCATTCCAGATGAAGGTTATAAAGAGGAGTTTTAATGAATTTATAATGATCGCAAAAATCGAAAAAATCGAAAGAAAAGACACAAATCTAAAAACTATTAACTGTAGTGAGAGATAACGAATTAAGGAGGCAAGATTTGGCCAGGGAGTGACAGTGGAACCGCAGACTTCGACCCAATTATGTGTAGACTAACCAATCACTCATCCATGCTCCATGCTCCATGATTCATGATCCATGATCCATGACCGATCTGTATCTCGTTCTATAGCCACTGCTCCCCAACAGTGAGTACCCCACAGTGAGTACCCAGTGAGCGAACCCTGCAAAAGTATTTTAGCATTCTCATAGCAGTTGCCCCAAGCGGCCTTATATTATATATTATATTACAAATTTATCAGAAATCAGAAATCAGACAAAAAAATATGCAAAAAGTTTTGAAAATGGGAAATCCAAAAATATGAAAAAACAAAAATATATATATAATTGATATATAATTAGCAAACGTTACAACCTTAGCGCATTGTTTGTTGAATTGAATTAAATACTAAACTAAACGAAGCTAAATAAGCAAATTAGATTCCATTTAGAGTGCAGAAAATGCCAAAAGAATTATACATTATACAATTACAAAGCAGTGAGTGTTTTAGTCAAAAAAGGACTTAGCCATTAGCCAGCTCTCTAACTACTTCTCGAATTGTTGTTACCGACTTGAAACCGAAACGACTTGAAACAACGGCGACTACGGGCATAGATACTATGGTAGAACTTGTAGATCCTCGAAAGCCTTATCCTGCAAGCGGTTATTCCAGTTAATATCTCGAGATCTCAGACGCTTGGAGTCCTTGACCCTAGACTCGCAATTTTAAAGCCAACATTTTTGCTTCAATCCGTTCTTGGCCGATCGATCTAATTTGTGTTCTTCTTATAATATATAGTTGATTGAGTCTCAATTGAAAATGAAAAACCTTCATAAATTCTTTTATTAATTTTAATTTTTGTTTCAAGTACCTGCTAATTTTATGTACAAGTTATTCTAATTTTGTGGAATAGGGTTAGAGCCTCCTCCAATTTAGCACAAAGCGAGGAAACTCCATTTACATATCAGCTTCGTCGATTGCATCGATTTTAATGTGCCAAAGACTAATTGTCAGACCGCCCCCAAGACCCCATGACCCCAAGAGCTCCTCCACTCCCCAGCACCCCTGTCAGTCTCAATCAATCGCGTCTCAATTAAAAAGAAAAAAAAAAAAAGAAAAAACTTAACCTTTACTATACTTACAATGTATTTCCTCTAAATAATATATGATGGACTAACAGAAAAGGGAAGATTATTAGGATTTGGAGAGGAAACGAAGACATGAGGACGAAAGACGGAGGACGAAGGACGAAGGACGAAGGACGCGGACAGACAGTTGAGAGATGCCGAGACATTGAGAGTATTTGGTGAATTAATGTTAACTAAATTTATATATACATATACACATGCATTATACATAATATACCTTACTATATACCGTATTATATGGAATATGACTAACCAAAAAGAACAAAAAGGCAACAATTATACAAATTAAAAAACAAAAATTAAAAAACAAAAAACAAAAAACAAAAATCACAAAAGTTAAGAGATAAACAAAAACAAAATCGTAACTAAGGCGTACGAGAGTGCCACTTGGACCATACGCGGATCTGGATACATGGATTGAAGGACCACGGCGCGGAAAGGACACAACCAGGAAAGTGGAATGGGACCTAGGAGAAGGACTCCTCATTCGGGCATCCTTTGCGATCCCAGTACGTATTTACAATTCATGTTTGGTTGGAAATTATCCAGCCAAAGTCAACAATAAAACTTATGAATCATTACCGGTTTTTGAATTCGATTTTGGGACGGTTGCTTGGGGATAGCTTGGGGATGGCTTGGGGATAGCTTGGGGATTCCCCATTTTTCCATCGACTGAAGCTTTTAGCTGGAAAGCTCTTCCTTATCCTGAAGCTTTTGACACCCAAAACTGGGCAGGTGGCAGCTTGCATCATCCATCCTGCGCATCTGCGTCTGCATCTCGTGTCCTGCGTCAGAGTCACATCTCGTGCTCCATCCCATCCCGTGCCGTATCCGTGTCTTTCTTGCCAGCGTCCTTGGCTTGCTGGGCGCCTGTTTCGCACGCCGGGTTGAGGCGTATCTAGGGCGTGGTGGTAGCTCGTCCTGCACCTTGGACGACCTTGGAGCCCCACCCTTGAGCGTCCACCCCGCCCACTCGTGGGTCCAGCTTTTTAATTGCTCAGCAACAGGCCGTGGGCGTGGCCAACGACCAGGATGCGTGTGCGAGTGGAAAGGATGCATCTTTTCCGGGATTCCCACGCATTTCCAATTAAGCAATTAAAAATCCGCCACTGCTCTAGGGTGGGGGACGCAGGGCGTGGCAGCCTCGGCAACTGGCGCAGGAGTCGGCGTTGTCAGGATTTTAATTAAGACGATGTTAGCGTAATAGGATAGAAGAATATGCGTTGCGAAAATCGTAGGTCGAAATGGTGCTCAGCTAATGAAGAAGTCGGCTTGCTGGCCGGGCGGGTGAGGAGGCGGCGGTTGGGGGGATTTTCCACTAATTGCCTTTTGGCGTTCTGAGGAAGGACACCGAACACTCGAACCATCCACTACCCACCACCCACCACCCACTACCACCCTGGTGGTTAGATTAATTAAACAAAAACCGGAGCATTTAACGAGTTTCCGAGGTCCTGGACTTCGCCTACTCCAGCTGCTTGGATTCCCCAGCTCCAGCGGATGCTCCATCGGATGCTCCATTGGATGCTCCATCGTCGTGTCCTGCCTGGAAGAGGCGCCTGTCGTCGTCGGTAAGTCACCGGAAACACGACGTGCGACGATTTCAGGGGCCTTCAGTCAGTCGATTTTTGAACAGGAACCCAGGAAGCTGCAGCAGAACTCCAATCCACCCACTCCACCCAGGAGCTTCTCCAAAAGGAGCGAGGCTACAGTGGGCACTAACTGACTGCAAATGATTCTTACACAAAAAAAGCTCATTAAGAAATAAAAACCATCGCTCTTAGTTTGTGACTTTGCTAACCTTCCAGCCCCCGCCCGTTATTTAAAAACAGGTTTTACTGTGTATAAGCTCGACTGAGAGAGCGGGGCTCCATTAAATGTTTCTCAGCAGCATGTTGCCAGCCAGAGCGAGACTTGCTTGATATTTGGTTTTGTTTGCGCTTTTCGTTTCACTCTTCCACTCTCTCTGTATAGATGTGCGCCTGGGCATGAAAACTGTTTTTTATACAGGGACATTGCCATCTCGTGGGTTGCCCACCATGGACCATGGGGGAGAGTGAGCCATCAGCGGCAGCATCGGCTCCCCGTTACATCAAGCTACCTCGCCTGCTCCAACACCCCCTGCATGCGGGTCAGAGCGAACTAGAGGGAGATGCTTGTACCGCAGAGCTTTCGGTTTTGCAATGCGGTATCTCGCTCAGAGTCAGTATTGCTAAAACCTTCCAGCGAGCTTCTGGGCGCCTGGTCAGCGGCCAGCGCCAGGTTGGAACAAGAAAACGAAAGTGTTAACGCCGCCGCCGCTTATTCGTCACTCGGTTGCAGCTCCGTGTTTCTCGGGGCTTGCCTGCTCTCCGTCATCCGTATTTGGCCGCGTGCGTGGAGTCCGGTGCCATCGAGATGGCCATATGTGACGGGAGGCCGCCGGCGTCCTTCCGGAATGGAGACAACCCCATCAGGCTTGTTGCTGTCGCTGCCAGCCTGCTGAATTCGCGACGCGCATGACGCGACCTGTCGCTGTCTCAGTGTCGCCGCAACATGTTGGCTGGGCCACCCCGACTGCTCCCGTTGCTGGTCACCTGATCCGCTCGGGTGAATTCTACGAAATTTGCCTGCCGTGCTGGGGCGGCTGCTCTGGCTGTGCTGGCTTGCCGCCTTTCGCGCGATGTTGCAACCGCTGTTGCGCTGCTGCGCTGCTGCGGTGGTGGCTTATTGGAATGAACATTCTAGGAACTTGCCCTAGATGGGGCACCAGGCGACCATAAGGCCAGAGCAGGCGAATGCCCCAAATTCAGGTGAGTCCAACAGGCGGAAAACAGTATTTCCTTATACTTTGACTCTCTCTTTGCGGTTCGTGTCTGGGCTAAGCAAAAGCTCTCGCCATTTTGAAAACAAAAGCGCGGGAAACGTAACAAAGAAAAACTAGTTTTGCGTTTTGCTTATTTTATAACTTTCTAGCTTGTAACAATAAGCTTTAAATAATTTTTTGAGAAGGAAAAACAAGATTCATATCGTACACACCATGGAGATTATTGGTTGCTGCTTTTCTTGAGGCTTTAGTTGCAGCTAAGAAATGGAGAAGATTCTTGCTTGTGGATGCATTTTTTGTACAATAAGTGCTCCAATTTGGCCAGGCTAGCATGAACTGGTTGCACAACGAACTGTGGCAAGTAAACGAGCTCCTTCGGTTCTTTCTTCTTTCCCTTAGCTCCTCTTCTCTGGGTCTTTATGGGGTCTTCTGCTTCTGCTTATTCTTTTCATTTATCGTTTTCTTGGCCTTTTGTAAAGCCAACAATGATTACCTGCCACAAAGAGATTCTATTCTTGATTCTACTCCATTGGAGTCGATTGGTATCTTTTAGATTCTTCTCTAAATTCCGACTGTCCCACTAACCGAACGATTAAACTGTTTTTAAGAATTCGAAATTATCGCCTGGCAGGGGAGGAACAATAAAAACCCGGTGGCCAAGTGCCGGGGACAATGTTGAGTGTCAAGTGTTGATATTTAAGCTCCAGAGAACCCAGACCCAGGCCCACACCCAGACTACGACCCTCGGGGGCTTGCTATTTTTGAGGAAATAAAATTTGGTCAACGAAAAGGAGGAGATACGAGCGGCTCTGGGGTTTGGGGGTGGTGCAACATTCGGGGGCGCCATGAATGAATGGCAACTGCAATGCGGCTGGTGGGTGGTGGGTGGTGGGTGGTGGGTGGTGGGTTGGTTGGGAGGTGCGTGGCAAAAGCAAAAGCCCCAACAAAAGGCAACTACGACAGCTGCGCTTGTCCCCAAAGTAAATTCAACTTAGTGTTCGGTTACCGCCCCGGAGGAAATTCCATTTCACGAGAAACTGGCCACCCACACAAAAAGGAGAAGTCTTCGCACACCTTACATTCCATGTTTCGGGTTTATATTAAGACTAAAAACACAAGACAGCTCTTCAATAAAGAACTATTTCTGGTCTAATAGATGAAGGTAGAACTGTACCGTCCACTTGGGGGCTGGGGGCTGGGGGCTGGGGGCTGTCCTTGTCCGAAAATGGCGACAAAAAGTATGCAACACTCTCCGGGCTCCGGGCCGTACCGGAAGAGGCATTTAAGCGGATTCCGGCAAGTGTTAAGTTCAGGGACGTTTCCCCGCCCACTCAGACCGAGGTATTTCTCTCTGAATAGCTAGAATTTTTCAGGCATCCCGTCGAGCTCACCTCAAAGGAAGTGCCACAATGATGTTTAAGAACAGCCTCGGGGATAACAGCCTAACAGCCCCAAATCCAGGATAAGGCTGTGAAAAAAGCAACACGAGTATTCAATCAATTGAAATGTTAAGTTAAATGCAATTTCTAGCACTTTTCAGAGTCCTTATCTGTCTCTTTAAAAAGGTAAAGGAAGCATAAAAGGAGCATAAAATAAACCTGTTTCACGGATCATCAAACATGAAATTATGTTCCTGTTGACACATTGGTGGCAAGGACAAGGACATTGTCAACAGCGCGGATGTTGACGTCCTGCAGACGAGCATAATTTGTAGCCATTATGCTGCTCCATAAATCGATTCAATTGAAATCCTTCTTTTTATGGCTATGTGGCTATGACATAATGTCAAGCTGCAAGAGGACGAACTGCCAGTCACCCAGTCAGCCAGTCAGCCAGTCAGCCAGTGGCAACAAAGAGTGGCATCCAACAGGGTGGGGGAGGAGAGTTGGTTAGAAGTTTCCCGACTTAACCACCGCATTTGCATGGACATATGCTTTTCCAGATTGCTTTTTTGGCTTGCCGGCTTACCCATTGTGGCTTCGGAGCTTTTTCCTGCAACGATGTTGGGAGCTTTTCGGAAGAGGTCCTTCCACTGGGCCAGGATTCGCGGCTTCTCGGCTTCTCGGCTTCTCTTCGAGGGTTCCAAGAGCCGCAAGCTTTCTGGTTTGACCGAAAACATCGCAAAATCGCGAATGCTTCGCCCGGCTTCCGACTTAAAGTTGGGGCAGACAGCGCCCCGATGACGCCACACGGGTTAAGGGTTAAGGGTTAAGGGGCAGGATGTCCTGGAGCAGGAGGATGGGGAAGATGCCATAAAATCGAAATGGCTCTGACAGATGTCTAGACAAAGAGTTGAGTGCCACCCGGCAGGGGGCCACAGGACCACGGTGCCACAGGACCAGGGGAGCGAAAAGTCAAATAGGTGTGGTGGCTGGAATGATTGATGGCTTGATTGATCGATTCCCCCAACGAGGTAGCAGCGCTGGACCGCTGAAATTTTAAATACCAGCGAATACCAGCGAATGTATTTACCATCTGGGAGGTCCTGGCAGCCCCAGCACCCGTCCCGTACCCATTTGTCGCCTCTGTTTGAGTTTTCACTGCAGTTTCTCTAGAGCACTTGGCGATCTGCTGGCGCGTCGCAGGACCTGCAAATAAAAAAATAATTAAATAAAAAACATGAAAATGTACATAAAAATGTACATAAATACGAATGTGTGCTGGCTGGGTGCTTGGCATTTAAAACATTCGTCTTCACGTCTTCATGTTTCATGTTTCACCTGCCACGTGCCACTCTCTGATTTTCCGCCTGCCACGCCCACACCCACACCCACACCCACACCCACACCCACGCTAAAGGGCATGAATGTATTCCCGACATCTGTCCGGACATTCTGCAACTATATATCAGAATTGTGCGGTTAAAGTCCTGTCAGACAGGGAAGTGCATCTTGTCAATCCGAAGAGGGACTCGCGATTCAATTTATGGCATCCTTTGCATCCTCGTACTTGTACCACAAAGGAACAGAAACCTATCATGTATATAGTTATGGGTCGTTGGGTGAAATATATATACCCCTTGCATCCTTCCGAGTACCGGGTATCGCATCCTTGAAAAACTTAATGTGCAAGTATGTTTGCTGGATCCTTATTTGCTTGTTTTATTTTATTTCATTTCATAGTTTCATCGCAGTTCCCAGTTCCCAGTTGCCAGTTGCCAGTTGCCAGTCTCCCTGCTGGTCTTTTCCATTTGCTGTGTTGCTGTTGCTGTTGCTGATTTCCGGCTGCAGCCGCGGGCTGCGTGCAACATAGAATGCCACAGCGCGCCACACAAACGTACAACGAGGCGTAAAGTGGCCAACAAGCCGTTAACACAAGCCCGGCCAAGTCCCCCGTCCAGGGAGGGACTCAAAGAACCTGAAAGAGGCGAGGAATTTCCAAAATTGCACATTTGGTAAGTCCAGAACTTAATCCCAAACATTATAGGTATACATTTTTTAGGTAATACTTTAGTTTTTAATGTTTTCTTGTGTCCAACCCTGCAGGAAACCCTTTTACCAGAGAGGGGACTGTGGCTCGTCCAAAGCTCAACTTGAACTAAAATTAAAGTTGGCTTTGGAGGCTTTAAGCCCTGCCCCTAGCCTAGTCCCTAGAACAAAGCCGAAGCCTTGCATACAATTATGCAACAACAGGAACAAGAGAAGATGTTGCAGATACATTACGGCCAGCAAGTTTCTGGCTTTTTAGGGCCATCAGCGTGGATGGGAGGAGGGGTTCGTAGCGAAAACTTTTGGCCAACAATGTCTCAAGGGGTTGGGGCGACGCCCAAGTGTATCCTATAAAAATATAACCGAATTGTCTTGCCTTTGTTCGAGTCTCCTAATATAGAATCGATAAATTTCCAAGTTCTCTGATGGCGGGGGGATCCTTGTTTTGGCCATCTCATTAATTCTGGATCCCCTGCCTTGTAATTTGGCCAATTACTGTCTCCTGCTGTCCTGCTTTTTGATCTGTGTTGCACTTTCTGCTCAAATTTCAATATGATTCGTGTCTTGCCTCCGACTTTGACTCAATCTGCCACATCTTCCACCCGCAGTCAATCAATCAAATGTCCGTAATCTTAACTGCACCTGCCGGAAGGCTGCAATGGCCTTCCATAACCTTTTCAGTCTTTGCAGCCTTTTTGTGGCATTGGCAGCTGTTGCATCGTGGGCGGGAGGCAGCCTAATAGATGCACATTTGTCCGTTAAATTACATAATTTATGCGGAGCCCAAAGGAAACAAGAAACTGATCAAAATAAAAGGAATGTTTAATATTTCAAGGACCTAATATTGAAGTCTTAGAGTAGACTTTTGGAACTCTACAAGGAGAAACCCTTTTCTCTACCATATTCGACTCTGCTTTTTAATGTTCCATGAAAATCGATTGGTCTTGGCTTAAGGATTAGGACCGCTAAACTCTGGACACGATCGAGATGTCCGTTGGCCCTTTATGGCTTATTTATTTATGGCTCTTCCAATAAATATTGAGGACACTCAAAGGCACGCACTGCTAACTGCTGTTGTAGTTGGCCAACTGATGACCCAATGTGTCCGTAAGTGTTGGTGTGAGTGGCGTACTGCATAAATCCTTTCTCGTACTTTTCTGGCCCGGCTCTAATGTGCGTCCTCGTTTGGCCTGCCAGCCAGCCAGCCTGCCAGCCTGCCAGCCTGCCAGTCAGTTCAGTGCTGCCGGCCCTCTGGGGCGCCTAGTTTAATTGGCCAACTGAAAAAGGACTAACAGGGGCTAGGGGCTAGGGGCTAGGGGCTGTGGTATGTGTCCTAGAAGGGAAAGTGGGAGCGGCGGACAGAAGGACATGTTAGCCATTTGGCAACAGACAAATGCCGCACGAAAATTCATCCACTAGCGGCGGACTGACTTTATTGAATTTGCTCTTTTTAGCCCTGCAATTGTTGCAAATAGCATTGCGACACAATGGCGGAGGCAATGCGGCTCCTGCGGTTATCATCCTGCCCAGATTGCAACTCCCCCTTGCGGTCTCTTGGAAGGAAGGACTCCAGGGGAGTCCTAATCCAGACTATATCTTAGCCAAAAAGGGTATAAAGGTAAACACTTCTTGGAAGCTTGCCTTCTTTAATGTTTTCTGGCCTAATAAGTGTGTACAGCGATGTCGGCGGCTTTTCAATTTAACTTGCCACGTGTCAAAGTCGCTCGACATCTAAAGTGACACTCAAAAAAAGAGGAGGGCAGGATGGCAGGATGGCAGGATGGCAGGCAGGAGGCAGAGATGGGGGCCAGGAAAAAAGGTAGAAAATGCTATTTATGAGTGTACAAGTACACAAGCCTTGGTTCGTGCAAGTGTGCGCCTTTTACTTTATGGTTGCTGTGGCTGCCGCATCGATTTAAGCCAAAACTTGTGCCACAATGAGTGCTCCTGCAGTTCTAGCCAATGCGAGGTATAGCAGCGGCAACAGCGGCAACAGCGGCAACAGCGGCAGCAGCGGCTCAAATAAAACGCAAGTAAGGCCCAGCAGGTGGTGCCTTGCCTTAATAGCAGCCAGGACATACAGGACACCTTTTGGCCCAAATGACAGCTGACGTGGCCCGTACGGGAAACTTAATTAAAGCACCGTCTTTGGGGAAATTGTTGTGTCTGAGAACTAGATTTCCTTGCTTCGCTTTGATTAAGCCAAGTCGGTGCTCTAACCTTTCATCGATTAGGCCAAAGAGGGAGTTATAGTGGCTGGAACATTATCCTATCCATGAGGAATGACCCATTAAAGGAATGAAAGTGTTTTCAATATATGTATTTATTATGTGTCTGATTGCATCCGGTCATCCTTTCGGCCTGGCCCAAACAAACTGAATAGCCTAATGACCCTGATGAGACATTCTGGCCGACAAAACTTACCGTAAACGGGTAATGCGAAAACGTGCTGTAATTTATTCAGCCCCAGAGAGAGGAGGAAAGGAGTCGAGGACCGGGCTCCACTACGAGCTCCGGGTAATGTCAAAGTTAAAGGGCAAAAGCGGTGCGAATGGTTCGTGTCCTGCTCCCCATACTCCCTCTAAGATCCTTCAATTTAGGATGATGTGTTTGCCTAAAACGTCCCATTGCCAAGTTTTTAATTTGGCCAATTGACAAGAGACAAGAGACATTGCCTAGCAGAATAGAGATAATCGTTAAATTTTAATAATGCAAATTTTGTCCTAAATCTTTCACCGACGTCTCCTTCGCTTCACTCGCATTTCACTTATTTTTATCCTTTTCCCTGTGGGACTGCGTGTTGCTAAAGGACAAAAAAAAACAAAAAAACAACCAAAAAACAGCCAACAGCTGGCTTTTTGACCTTGAAATTCGTAACTTAATACAACGAAATGCCCCAAAAAGCGAGCTGTAGCCTTTTGTTGTTCTTGGTTTTAGGCTACGACGCCATTTCGGCCAGAATGAAGATGCCTCGGAGATGGGTTTTTAGGCCATAATAAAACGCAATTGTTCCAAGTGCGTTCGGGGGTGGCATTGGGTGGCGTTGGGCTTCGGGCTTCGGGCTTAAACAGCAAGTCTAACAGCTTGTGTGTGTTTGGTGTGTGTTTGGGGGAGTCGACCGCCCGCCCGCCCGAAAGGAAATGAAATATTAATAACAATGAAAGCAACAAGACCAAACCAAATCAAGATACACCCCACTCACTTGGACATGTCATAAAAATAACGGAAATCGGATATCGGCGGTTGGGGTGGGTCGCAGGAACGACCTTGGGCATTGAGGTTTGGTCTGCAGTCCGTAAGTAGCTCCATAAATAGACACTCCCAAGGATAATTAGTGACCAAGCAGTTTCGAGTTCCGTCGAGTTCTGGATTTTCGTGGAGAAAAATAGTTGAATTTTTAATAAGCCCCGATGAGTTATTGCTTTATTTCCTCAGTGTAGTTACGCCATTCGGAACAAGTTCTCTCAATACTTAATTCTTCGCAGTCCAAAGACTAAAGACTAAATACTTGCAATTTATGTGGATGGGATGGATCAAGTGGGTCAGCCCACTTCTGGGCTGGAATAAGTTTGAATGCCGCAACTTCTGAGCTTCAATCTGGGGAATTAGCGGCGGATGCGTCTCCGTTTCTGTCTTCGTCTCGGTCTCCGCATCCCTCGAGGCTGTCATCTCCTGCCAGTGGGTTTAATTAATGTGCCAAGTAAGTGGGAAGGATGGACCAGAAGCCATGGAAGCCAAAGAAGAGGCACACAACCGACCTAGAGAACCTAAGACAACAGGCAACGAACAGCGGACACCAGACATCGGACAGCGGACAGCGGACAGCGAAGAACGAGCGGTCAACGGATAACGGATAACGGACAGGTGACAGCGAACAGCAACGCATGGCACTTGCAACTTCCGGTTCCGTTTCGATGCCACGTGCAGAGGCGCCAAAGTGCAAGGAGGTCGTCGACGAAAATCGATGGGAGAACGATGCGAAATTGCCGCAAACCGTGGTTACATCGTTGCAAGGCACTAAAAGGTCTTGTTTGTTTCTCCGTCTGTTTGTCCCCCTGTCCGGGTCCGGGTCCGGGTCTTGACATTTTGCGGTCCCGGCTGTAGAAATTTATTAGGATTACGCCGCAAACAGGCCCAAAAACAGGCAAGGACACGGCAGCCCGAAACGGACACGGAACCCCAGACCGAGACAGAGACAAAAAATAGAAAAAAAACCCTTTTTTAGTGAAGAAAATTAAGTTAATAGCCTTTCATTACCCCAACTAAAGCAAGGGTCCTTTGGTTTTTTAGAACATTTTAAGATTTGATCAAAAATTTAAGAATATAAGAAAAAAAAAGGAATTTAGTTGCCTCAAATATATCGTTTTTTTTAGCGTAATAAGTATTCCATTGCCTAAAGTGTTCTAGAGTTAAGTTCTGGAGCTTTTGGAGCCTCATTTCCTTGGTTCTTGGGCAATTCCCTCGTCGCTACAATGCTACAACAGGCGGCAAGGCAAGGCTCGGCTCGTTCTTCTAATTAATAAAACGCAATTTATTACCAACCCTCGCCGGCAGGTGGCGCTAAATGCCAAACGGAAATGAGAAACAAGCGGGATGGATATAGGTATAAAGGGGGTGCTGCCTGAGTACCGTTATAATTAAAAAGTCTCGCAAATTTAATACAATTATAATGAGCGGAATTAGAAGCAGAACAAAAATCAGAATCAAGAGAATCAGAGAACGAAAAAAGCGATCGGAAGACACAATGACGCCATTGCTTAATATACATTTTAGAGCCGCCATTGGAAAGGAATAGGAAAGCGGATGTGGTGAGGCGGAGGGAGAGAAAAAGGGATGGCTGTGGGTGTTGTAAGCGAGCTGCGCACGCGATGCAGGTGCAGCTGTCTTCTTCCCACACACGCACACCAACCTACATGATATATTTTGTATCGCCATTTTCTAACTATCGCAGTCCAAGTTTGTTTTGCCTTTCTATTTACCGAAACTCAGTAGTTATTTATTTTTTTTTTTTTTTGGGTCTCTTTCTTTCGTTTCCTTGTCTCCACCCGCCCGCACCCCTCTTTCCAGCCTGCCTGGCTGGCTCGCAGTTACAGTTTCCAACTTCGACTTTTTGGGCTTTGTCGTGTCGTAAACATTTTAAAAGCTGAGGTGGCGTCAGTCTAAAAGTCACTCAAAAAAAAATAACAACTCAAAACAGTATCTTCTTCATGATTTGGTTACAGTTTTCTATAAATGTATTGTCTCAATAAGACAATTTTTGTATCACTGGGCGTATGAGTGATTTTCACAGTACGTTTCGATATTACGTATACGCCGCGTGTTTTTTTTTCAAGTGCACACAGGGGGCGCTGCAATGAAGGCATTTTTCCGGCGCCGCCGAGTATGCAACGTCGGTTCGTGTTCCGTGTTAAGTTATAATTAAATGAAATCCAGCGCGGAATTCAAATTCAAATTTTGGATATCGGGCCGCTCTTGTTTCGGGTTTCCTTTATTTTTCTGCTTTTCGTTTTTTGTTTTTTGTTTTCTGTTTTGTGTTTTCTGTTTCCCTTTCTTTGTGTGTTCCCTCTTAGCTCCTGCCACAAGGAGCAAGTTGGGGCTTTGATTGGATTAATCTGGGCGTGGCCTCTCTTTTCAGTTATTTTTACTTTTTATTTTCAACTCTGGCAGTCCGTTGAGCCTGTTTTCCCCATATCCCCTCCTAGTCCTGCCTTTGTAGCGACTGTTACATGTCTGAGGGGCAGGACGCAGGCACGCAGCAGGCAGGGCATGAGGCAGAGGGTGCACGAAAGTCTCGAGCAACAGACAAGTCGAAATTTGAAGAATTCCGCTGGAAAACTTTTCGCGCCCTCCCCCCCTTATTTTTTTGGCAATTTGGCTCCAAAGCGACCGCAACCAAAACAGAATTGCCTCGTTAGGTGCGGATTGAGTTGCACACATCGCCTGGTGCATGTGTGTCGGAAGCGGCCTGGAAAATGAATCAATACTTTGAAAGGGCAATATTATTTTAGTAATACTCAAATAAATCAAGGATACATCAGGATAATAGGAATACTGAAGATTTTGCAACCATTTCGATGGTTTAATATGAAATTGTTGTTAGACAAGAACATTAAGTATACGCCCTGTTGCAAGTAGTTATCGAAATAAACTGGGTAAACAGGGTCTAACTTTTCAACTTGATTTCCATTCGTAAATTGCAAATCCATTATAGTCAAAGAATTCATAAAAAAGTAACCAACCACGTTCTTGCCTTTGCCTTTGAACTGATGGGCTGTTCTGTTTTTTATTGAATTTGAATAGCTAATGCGGGTTTCTATTGTGTTCTTTTTGTTTGGGAAAAAGTTTAGCCTATGGGAGTTGGGCGTTGGGCGTTGGGCTTTTAGGTTATTCCTCCATTCATTTCCTCGAACTTATCTATGGCCAATCTATATCCGGCCGCATTTGCATTCCTCGCATTTCCCGACGGCATCAGACGCTTTACGGGCCGGCGGCGTCTGAGCCTTCTTTTGGTGTCCGCCTGCCCCCAGCCCCCATCCTGCCACCCCTGCTGTAGGGCCACTGCCAACAATCAGCTGTTCGGCTCCGCTTCGTCAGCTGTCGTGCCGCCATTGCGTCGACGCCATTGGAAGCCCTTCCAGCCCTTCCGGCTGTCACATGTTCGCCATCTTCCAGTGTGCCAAAAAAGAGCAAAAGCAGAAGGAATAGCTAGCCGAAGCGACTTCGGCTTTGCCGAAGCTTGAAACGAAGCCAAAGACGCTGACGAGGCCGAAGTGTGTTAGTGTGTTTGCAATGGAAATGGGGTAGAGGAGCGGCGAGGCGAGGCGACGGGCGGGGCTCCGTTAACGGTTACGGCGGCAGCCGTAACGGTAACCGGTAACGGGAATGCCAGCCAGCCGCACTCGCTTCTGCTAGCAAAGCAAAAGGTCGGAATCCGGAATCAGAGTAAAAATCCAGAGCCAGACGCCAGCAAACACACCACACAGAGTCCGCAGGAGTTAAAG
This sequence comes from Drosophila vallismaia, assembly GCA_035047325.1. Classification (NCBI taxonomy): domain Eukaryota; kingdom Metazoa; phylum Arthropoda; class Insecta; order Diptera; family Drosophilidae; genus Drosophila; species Drosophila vallismaia. Next base: position 1,883,773 of record JAWNPU010000025.1, on the reverse strand, counting down.
CCAAATAAAAAAGCGAAAAAGCAGAGCAAAAGAGGGGAAAAAAGGAAAAAATATCCTAGCCAGGATAGAACAGAGAGAAGGCCTAAATGCCAGCGGCGGTAATCAATCAATTAGGCCCCAGTTGCCACCTCGAACTCGAACTCCAGCCCAGGCTGAACCAACAACAAACGAAAGTGCACAGACACCAGTGAGCTAGAGAGCAAGAGAGCAACAGAGACAGCGACAACGATAGAGACAGAGGCAGAGCGACAGACAGAGAAAGAGAAGGAGACATAGTGTGGCACAGCAGTTAAAAATCAATATCCGTCTAAAGTTTATTTCGGTTTCGGACAACTCTGAAACTTTAAGTTGCCAAGAAAGCCCAAAAATTACAAAACGAACAAAAATTACATATATAATCGATATAAAATTTAGAACTTGCTTATTGCCAATCGCGTCCGCTTTGTGCTATAAATTTACCAAAAAAAAAAAACTAAAATCATAGTGTTTTAAAATTAAGTGTCCATTTTGTGCTAAAAGTTAAAATTTAAAACTTAAAACGACAAAACAATAATTTTAGACAGAATAATAGAATAATTGCTCCATCCAAAGATCAGGGTTTAAGCGAAGTGCCCCTACACTGCGAAAAACAAAGGTGAGTCCTGCCGGGAATGAATGGGCGGGTGTATGTGAATGAGTGAGTGTGTCATAGGTCAGGGCAGAGGTAATTTGCCATTTGTGTTTCATGATCAGAGACAAGCAGGCAGCGGCAGCAGCAGCTGCAGCATCTGCTTCGTGAGGGGGCGGGGCAGTGGCAGCAGGCGTAGTAGCAGCAGCAGCAGCAGCAGCTGCAGCTGTAGCTGCAGAAACTTTGCATGTTGCATCTGATTTCGAAGCAGTACCCCAAGCAGCGCCACGGTTGGCTGCCTCGCACTCAGCTGAGCGTTACACAAGCTCCCACAAGGTGGGCTCCAAACAGTCAGCTGTTTCGGTGCTTCGGCTCCCTTCGGCTGCCGGCAAGCCGAGAACGGTAAAATCGATACTATCCCCCGAACGAACAGCTGCAGACTGAAGCTCTGCCGGCGCGCAATCAGATGGTCGGACGAGGGGGCCGCCCCTGAGCTTCCAGTGGCTAAGAATCCGCAGTCTCTTGCCCTGCCCTTCCTGCCCGCATCCACTTGCGCCACTTCCAGCCAAACCAGAATGGATCGCAGAAATTTTAAGCATGATTGCGTTTAATTAATGGTCTTATTCCAAAACAAAACTTTTTATTATACGGTACATATATATTTTAAGACTGCTCCTACTGGAATCCCTACTGGAAGGGAACTTCTTTTTCTTACAAATTATCATCCACTTAGACCTAACGGTACAGTCCCCAACGATCCTCGCTTTAAGCTTCCCTACTCATTGGAAATTGCGTAATTTCAATTTCCAGGACTTCCCGTTTGGAGTGCCATTCTGGTCACGAATCCCGTTACAAGACCAAGTCATTCCCCGGGCTTTTGTCTTTTAGGTCTTGTCCCGCTACAGGATAAAAAGGACCCAGAGTCGGGTCCAACAGTTGACCACGTGGGCAGGGAGAGGTTGGAGCCAGCACAGAATAAGTAAAAACAACCAGATCCTTACACAAAACAGTAAATAACGGAATAGGTTGCAAGGAGCTCGTGGGTGGGGTGGGGAGATCAAAGAGGGGCTAGGGGCTGGTACCGTTGCCGGTTTCCGAGCCGGTGCCTGTGCCGGCATAACCGCTAACTGGAAGCGGCGAATCAGCGAGTCCGAGCCCGAGTCCGAGTGCGAGTCCAAGTCCGAACCAGCATTCGGCCCCCAAACGAAGCCCCATGCCGGCAGGGCGTCGGGATAACGAAATGGTGGATACCCTGCCATAGCTGCCAGCTGGGTTGTATGCTACGAAAACCGACAAAAGCACCCACCCCGGAAAAAGGAAGGGGATTCAGAAAAGGCAGGCCGAAAGGCGGCAGGACGTCGAGCCTACAGCTGAGTACGAAGAGAAATGGGGAGAAACGGGGAGAGAGAGAGTAGACTAAAGGAAAGGAAAGAAAGGAGGAGGAGAGAGTTGCGCTGCGCCCAGCTGGAAGTTCCAACAACAACGACGTCAACTGGAGTTGCCGACAGCCAACTGGCGTCGCTGCCGCTACCGCTGCCACTGCCACTGCCACTGCCACAGCCAGTGGCGCTGCTGCCTCTGCTGTCTGGCTTCGCTTCGTGGTGCTCCATGGCTTGGCTAACAAATCAGTCGTCGTCGAGCTTTCAAACCGTTTGCAGTGAGCGCAGCGCACCGCCAGGGATTCAGTCTCCAGTCTCCAACTCCAGCGAAGAAGCAGCAGCAGCAGCAGCAGCTAAACAAGAGGAAAAGAGATAGAGCCAGAGCAGGAGAAAGAGGAAAAGCAAAAAAAAAGCGAAAAATAAAAGCCAGGCGAAGAGAGAAAGCCAAAGTAAATTGGCAAGCAGGCGGTGGGCAAGAAACAGTTTTTTCTATCGCTTAATTCCCTTTTTTTTTGGTCGTTATTTTATTGTGCAAATTAATTGTGTGAAACCGTCATTTTTCGAGTGTCGGTTCTTTTCAACATTTTTTTCTGTGGCTTCTTGTGGTGATATCATATAACGGTGCCCCCAGTGAGGGTCCCTGCTGCCCACCACGTGCTGTTGGGTTGCCCCTTGTGTGCGTATGTGTGTGACCTATTGATTCCGCTGCTTCCACTCGGAGGAGTTGCAAACGCATCGATTATTCGCGATGACTCCCCCTCGAAGGGGCAGCGATCAAAGAGCTCCTCCGCTTTGTCCCAAAATAGCCGCAATTTCCGCAAAAACTCCCACTTTTCTCCTCTCGATAGTCTCTCGATAGTCTTCCCCGAAGCCGCATCCTACCAGACGCGAAAGCCGGCTAAAGCAGGGATAGTCGAAGTTTTTAATACCCTGGAGGGGTAGACCTTTGTTTTAAGGCTTCCGATTATGATAAATCAATAGTTATTCCTCTTAATCCTCTTAATCCTTATAAAAACCACATCCTTTTTCCCTTTTTTTTATCTCAAATTTCATACTTAACCCTTTCTATCGAATCCCTTTCGAATCCTGATCCAGAATAGATTTAATATCTAGAAAAAGAGCCTTAAAAACGGAATCGGTGGTGAATCATCAGCCCCGTTTGCGACTCCCCGGCTCTTGGACCAACTCCGGCGCAGTGGAGTGCAACATTTATATGTATATTTCGTTTCTCGTTTATTTCTTTTTGGTTTTTTTTTTTTTTTGTTTTTTTGGCAGGGGCACGCGACAAACTGCAGTTGGGAGGGTCGAGGGAAGGATTACGGCAGCGGGCGAGGGACGCACGGATCCGGATCCAAAAGGAGTTCTCGTGCTGGCTGGCTTTTTATAGTTTTCGCCTGCAGTGAGTCCGGGCGAGTCCAAACAACCCGAAAGGGGGTAGCAGGGTGGCAGCCGGGGTGGCAGCCGGGGTGGAAGCCGGGGTGCAGGCACAGGGCGTTGATGACGTCGCCTTCCATGTCGCCGTGGTTTCCATCGTTGCCATAGTTGCGTGGAGCTAGTCCTGAAAAGAAAAAAAATATACTTGCCGGCGATGACGACATCTTTGCAATGGGGCGTGTGTGCATGTTGATTCCTGTCTCGGGTCCTTTTTAGAGGAAGGATACTGTTTAGATTATCAGAAAAGAATTCTTGTTTTCTCCGAAAAATCAATTAGTTTTTTAGAGGCTTAGGCTGCTATTTTCCTTGGAAAATAGTTTCTGGCAAAAGTCATTAGCAAAATGGAATTATAGTTTCCCCTGCACTTGCCCCCCCCCCCCTCTGTTGGGGCATGTTGCAAGGCGGCCAAAGTTCAATGGATTTTATGTGCGGCTCCACCAGCACCAGCACCTCCTCCTCCTCCTTTGTCTCCTCTGGCGGCTGTCTTTTTATAGCCGCTCCTCCGGCCATCCGGATGACGGCTGTCTGGCAGCTCCGCTGGGAAAGCAGGCAGAAAAATAATAAAAGGGGGAACCCTGGGTGGCAAGAGCGAGTCCCGAGTCCCGAGTCCCAAGTCCATCCATATTCTTCTTGATGGAGAGTCAATAAGTTGAAAGGATTAAAGCGTCCTCGTCCTGTCTAACCTCTCGATTTCCATTCTATTCCATTTTAGATCTGATGATTGATGATACAACAACAACTAGAACAACAACAACAACAACAAGTCCCCCAGCAAACGCAGGAAAGCTAAAAAAATAAAATTAAATACAAAAAAAAAAAAACGAACACTGAGAGAAAGAGAGTCACAGTTGTATCGAGTTTTCATCTTAAAAAAAAAAAAAAAAAACGCAAATATTATCGATAAAGCCAAACCAAAAAAAAACGTCAAGTAAAAATTGCTACAAGTAAAAGCTAGTCCAAATCTTCACTATATACACCATATACTACAATATTAAGTATATGAATATACTATATATATTTAACTAATTAAATAATATATCGTACTTAATGAGAACACGCCAATCGCCAATCGCCAATCGCCGCAAAAACTTACTCTCCAAGCCGAAAAACCAAACAGATTTCCACTCAAAAAAAAACTAAAACACTCTAAAAAAAAACAACAACACTCTAAATACAGCTTCGAAGTGTGCACAACAACAACAGCAAAGAAAAACCAAAGACACTAAAAAAAAAACACACACACACAATTTAATTATTAATTAAACAAAAACCGATAAAGATCAAAGGTCAAGGCCGGAAGAGACACAACAACAAAAAACAAAAAAGTACAACAAACAAAGACAGAAAATTGAAACCTAAAACCAAAGAGACGCCACGCCCACTTCCCCTAGTGCACTGACAAAAAAAGCAACCAAGAAGAAGAATCGAGAAAAAACATCGCGAGTGAAACCGCCGCAAAGTATCTGTATTTTTTTTCGAGTGTAACACAAGTTTTTTTTCGCCTGTGTGAGAGCAAAGCTAAAGCCGCGAAGATTTCAACTGTGATGGGAGATCAGCCAAAAGCAGGAGCAGACGCAGGAACAGAAACAGGATCTGGAGTTGGAGGAGCTGTTATGGCCGCCACCCATGAGAGCCTGCCCCTGGGAGCGGGAAATCCCAAAGGCAATGGCGCAGCTGGTGCTTCCGGCAATGGCAACGCTCCAGAGCCGAACCAGGACCAGGAGCCCGGCCAAGTAGAGCAGGATGGCGGCGGCGATGATGCCGCAACCGATGCCGGGGCCAGCTCCTTGCCCCCCTCGGAGATAGGCGGTCGGGCTCCCCTGGACACCGGCTGCTCGGACGCCGAGGGCGGTGCACCCTCCAGCCTGGCGGGCGGCATTGTGGGTCCGCCCAGCCCCTTGACCGGCTGCTACCTGCTCATCGTCCTGGGCGAGCCGCACTCCGAGGAGCACAAGGACAACATCTTGCAGCACCTGCTCAAGGGTGAGTCTTATTATTATTATTATTTATTATTATTTATTATTATTTTTATTGCCATTAATTGCAATCGCAATCCTAAAAAGAGAAATAATTAATTTTTGCATAAAATGGCATGTTTAAGGTGAAATTTGTGCTGCCATTCGAAGAATGTGATTATATATTTTTGTCGATTCCATGATTCCATATTCCATATTCCATATTCCATATAATTTTTGAAGCGATTAGAAAGTTGGCCTATGCAAATGGGGGATTGGGAATGGTCTCAAGACTGGGGAGGACACGCCTCAGCGAGGCCCGTCGCGTGACCCGTTTCGGACCACATCCAGCTCTCCAGTCCAGTCCAGTCCAGTCGAGTCGAGTCGAGGCCAATCCATAGCAATCATGGAACAGCTTCGGTTCGTTTTCACACTTTGCTGGCTGCCGTCGCCTCGTCTGCTTTTGCTTCTAATTAGCCAGAAGCGGAGGAGCAGTGGAGGAGCAGCAGAGGATGGGTTTGGTTTGCTGTTTCCATGTTCATATTTCACTTTTCTTCTGTCTGACACAGTTTCTCCGGTTCTTGGTAATCAAAAAGCTCTTCGTGGTGGTGCTTCTGACTGGACAGAGCTGACTGGTCGAGAATCTAAGTAAAGGGATTTCTCCTTCTCCTTTATCCAAAACCAAATCGAAATCCAACCTGGAACGACCTTTGCCAGATGCCAGCAATTGCTAATGGATGTTGCCTCTAAGCAGCACTACCTGCAGCAATTAGCCAGCCACCTGCATTTACTTGATTTTAATTTCAATTTTAAATACAATTTTAATTTCAATTTGAATTCCCATTCCCCGTTATTAATTAGCTTAAACACACAAAAGCAATGCCACTTGAAAGCTTGAGAGTCAGGCAGCAAGGCAGCAAAAAAATAACAAAAAAAACTAAAGGCCATTGCCCCGCCGGAGAAACGCCGCAATCGAAAGGCTAAAAGCTTGTAAAAGCCATTCAATTAGTAGGCAGCGCCAGGTTAATCGAATTGCCATTGCTCGGATGGGGTGTGTTCTGGAGTTCTGAATGTCCTGGAGGTGTCCTGGAGGTCCTGATCGGTTGTCCTGGGACTAGCCCGTCCGCAAACTCGATTGGCAATGTCGCTGCTGCTGGTAATTCGATTTAAGCAAATTGCGCATGAAAGTATGCATGGCTCTGCCAGTTTTCTGTTTTAATTAAAATTGGAAAACACACCCGCACCAGGACCTGCACCTGCACCAGGACCTGCACCTGCACCTGCCTTTGTAAACACACCTGTACAGGTGCTGCGAGGGGCTGCGTTTGTTTACATTTAATTGTATTAATTATTTTCATGTTGATTGCATTGCAGCGGCGGCAGTGGCAGTGGCGGAACAAAACAGTGCTAGTAATGAAAAGGCCAATTGGGTCAAAGGGTAAGCGGCAGGGACAAGCGGCAGGGACAAGCGGCGGGGGCAAGCGACAAGGATGTGTGGCTGCAGATTATTAGCAAATATTTGATTTATACAGGCGGGTGGGGTGGCAAAAGGGGCAACATTCAGTAAACAGAAAACATCGAAATGCTTTCCGACCTTTTTTGGAATACAAAATAATGCCAAAAAAAAAGGATTCCAACAAAAAAGTGGCAACTTTTTAAACGGAAGAGACAGGTGTGGATTATGTGGAGGCTTCGGTGCAAAACCAGAATAAAACTCCCACGAATTTTCACGACTGTTTGTCCAGTGGGAGCCCCCGTGGGTTTTACACAAAACAAACAAGTCCACTGCAATGCTGCATATCCTGGCATATCCTGCCCCCAGGATTCGATTCAGGGTGAGAAATTCAACAGGGAAGTTTAGAAAAACCCGCGAGGCCATGAACGGGAAACCAATGGACGTTTTCTATTAAATTTTATTTACAAAATTAATTTCAAACAATGGATTTGTTACAAATCGCTAAAGATATAGACGTGGCAAGGGGCTATTTATGGGTTTCCAAGGTTTTACAAGGGTATTACCTACAAAGTTGAACATATATCGAAAAAAAAGCTTCAGAACTTTAAGGGGAATCGATGGGGAATCGTTTAAGGTAATCCTTATGAAAATCAGAGAAGGAATGGCCAAGATACAGACACAGTAAGGTTTTTTGTTCCAAGATTTTGATGCAGATCGATAAGGAATCGATGTAAGAAGAGTTTAAGGTATTCCTCGTGGGAATCGGATGAGAATTGGCAAAGATATAGACTCTGAAAGGGGATATATATGAAAATCGAAGATTTCTAAAGGGGTACCCCTAGGAAAAATTTGAAAAAAATTGAAAAAATATTTTGTTACCAGATTTTGATAAAGCTTTATAGAGAATTATTTTACAAATCGATTGAGGTATTCCGCTCTATAATCGGATAGGAATTGGCCGAGACACAGCCATCGTTTTGGGCCACATAGACACTTTTATGGATTTTCGAATTTTTCCAAGGGGTCACCCCACAAAAATTTAGAAAAAATCAAAAAAATATTTTGTTCCGGGATTTTGATACAGATCGATTAGGAATCGATCCACAAATCTTTTAAGACATTCCTTTTAAGAATCGGATGCGAAATGGCTGAAATATAGACACGGAAAAAGGCCATATACGAAAATCGTGAATTTTAAAAAGGGTACCCCTGGTGAAAATTTGAAAAAAATTAATCTAAAAAAATCTAAAAAATTTGTCGATCCAAGATTTTGATGCAGAATTATAGGGAATCGATTTAGCAATCGTTTGAGGTATTCCGCTTTGAAATCGGATAAATATTAGAAAAGATATAGAAAAGATATAGAAAAGACCCCTTTGCAGTGGGTCTCATTCTCATTCTCTTCGTTTTTTGCATTTTCTAAAAGGGGTTACATCATAAAAAATCGGAAAAAATTGAAAAAATATGATGTTCCCAGATTTTGATGCAGATCGATAGAGAATTAATCCAAGATTCCAAATCTATACTTTGTTTAAGAATCGGATAAAAACTGCCAAAGATATGGCCATCAAGAGAGGCGAAAAGTGATTTTTCTCGATTTTTAGATTTTTTAAGGGAATTCATCAGAAAAATTTGAAAAAAATCGAAAACATTATTTTGTTTCAAGATTTTGACAAAGATCGATAGAAATCGATTGAGGTATTCCGCTTGAGAATCGGATGAGAATTGGCCAAGATATAGACTCGGAAAGGGGGTATAAATGAAAATCCTGGATTGAGAATGATAAAGAATCCATCTAGGAATCGTTTAATGTATTCCTTGTGGGAATCGAAGAAGAAATGGCCAAGATATATAGAATGAAAGGTGCCAGATAGGACAATCCTTGCTTCTCCCTTAGAAATCCCTTTAAAATCCTTGATGAGAATGTTAAGGAGCTCAATCGGCATTCCAATTGTTTATTCCATCCCCAAAGAGTTTAGATAGTTCTGTTTTTAATTAACTTTTAATTGAAATAAATCAATAAAAGAAGAGGAAGGCTCAAGGTCGGGTCATAGGTAGAAGGGGTGGAATGGCATAACAGTATTATTGTGAGGGGGCAAAGGGCGTTGCTGGCTGCTTGAAGGGAGGCCCGAAAATCGATCAAATAAAAGGCAGACAAGGCAGACAAGGCAGAGACAACGCAGAGACGAGAAGACAACGAGAAGGCAAGAAGCGCGTTTTGGATTTGGGAGCAGGTCCTGGTGGGTCCTGATTGCGTGACAATGTGCGAGGGATATGACAGCTGGACCCTGTCTGGGGGTCAAAGAGGTGGAGCCAGCTACGTGACATGAAAGCCCCCGTCGGAAAGTCGCGCTGACAATGCAATGACAGCATTTTTAGTTTCAGTTTCAGTTTCAGCTGCATTGGATTCACCTCACCGGTGGGTGCAGCACCCTAGCACCCTAGCACCCATCTAGCACCACCCATCCACCCATTCCTAAACTGTGCCACTAAACCACTCGATCCGACAGCCGCCGGAACCAGATTTTCCAGCTGGGAGACGATTCTGAGTACGTGCCTTGCATCATTGCATCATTGCATCATTTTTGTCATTTTATGGACAATAATTGGAATCCGGCTTAAAGGTTTCCCAGCTGCCCCCAGCAGCCCCCAGAAGCTTGTTTTTTAGACTCTTTGGCACGCAGAGACCTATGCGGCGTATACGCAATAATCGATTGGAGGAGGCAACAACACGGAGAAGGGCGCCACCACAGACTTGCATCATCAATCAAGCCACACACAGACACACACGCTGGCAACACGCACAAAGAGGGGCATTAAAAATGCTTTTATTGCAAATTAATTGCTTTGAAGTGCATTGGCAGATCATGCCACGCACCCGTGGTCAGCAGTAGTCCCTGCCACACCCTCTCCTCCTCCTCCTCCTCTACTATTTTTTGACCCGGCTCACATTACGTTCGTTTCACTTTAATTAGTTTTCGCCAGGTCGTTTCGGTTTCGCTTCAAGTGTGAGTTTTGGGCTGGCAGCGGGTCATTAAGTTTGCAATTTAATTCCACATTATTCTAATGAGTAAAAGCTGTCGCATGTCCTGCTGGGAGATTCTAGACCAAATCCAACTCTCTGACCGAGACAGGAGTTGAACCGAAAGGATTTTGGCCGGGACGTGTGCTAATTAGTTGCTAACTGCTTCTGATGGCCAGCGCCCCAGGCCACAGGACACAGAACACAGGACACTGGACATAGGCCACTTGACCGCAAATTGAAATGTTCTATTCGAAATTCATGAGCTGGAAAGTGTCACTCGGATGCGGGGTATACGACCAGCTGATCCCAAAACACTTTTTCGGCTCAAAGTTTTTGGCAAACAACGAACAAGAAACAAGAAACTAAAGCTCTGAGCCTCATCCTCAGCCTGGGCAATGCCATAAAGAAAGAGTCGTGTTCCCATAACCCCAGAGGAGTGTGTCCTGAAAACTTAAGTAAGTTTTTTCGACGGAAGGAGGAGGAGGAGCGGCTCGATTGCAATTTGGCAGGAGATGATGTGGATTGGAAAGCTATTCCAAAGATACTTGCACAATCTAATACAGTTTATAAGCAAGTAGGACACTCTACATCTTCAGGTATTGGAAAGGTATTGAGCCGCAGAAGAGGCAGGCTCATAAAAATGCTAAAAATCTCGTTACATTTAAAGTGAAATACAATTCGAGTAATGCAATTGGCGTGCAAACAAGATGGAGAGAGTCAGATGGAGTTTGTGGCAGAGTCAGACACTCACGTAGCACGCTAACGTAACTAAGGCCTCAGTTTTAACTAACGCCCGAGCCGAGCCGAGCCGTTTGCAAAGCTGCAAAATGGTTTTACGACCCGAACAGGCTGGAAACTGTTGTGGCAAGTCCACAGTCTGGAGCCGAGTCAGCCGGAAAACTGCCGACTCTTGCAGACTGCAGACTGAGTCCTTCTTCTTGGAGTCTTGGAGGGAAAACGACGTTAAAATCATGAAAATTAATTGGCAATTGGCCGCCTTTCGCTGCTCGCCGTTCGCTTTTTTCTCTCTCCAACCTGCTGAGCTTGCCACAAATTAATGTGCCGCCATTTTGAATATTGCACGGCCCTCCCCGTGTCCTTTTGCCCTTTTTTCAGACTGTGCTGCGGGTATGCAAATATTTAACTCTGTTAGAAACTCTGGAGCTCTGGAGCTCTGGAACTCTGAAAGTCCAACAAAAGTCGGTCAAACGGAAGCACAACTTCGTTTCGAGTCTCGGTCTGAGTCCCGGTCTGATTTCCACCGCTGACTTTTGCTAATTTGATTCGGGATTCGGGAATGGATTCCGATTCCAGGCACTTGCTGTTTGAGTTTCTGATTGATTCGCACTCATTTGTCGGAGGCGGAGGCCCCGACGCCCCTGACGAGCACATAAAGTCCTTTTAATCCAATTTAATCCATGATTGCTTTTCATTGTTTGCACTTGTCTCTCTGCTTGCTCTCTGTGGAGGAAACAAATCAAGTCAAGGAAAAACCCGATCGTTGGGCCTCGAAAGCGTAATTAATAACTGACATTTTGTCTGATTTTTCTCATAAATATCATATTTTGTCCTGAAAGAGAAAAGCAGAGTCCTGAATCGATTCGTAATCGATTCCGGAATTCAATCAGTGGCCATAAATTCGCTTTGCATAAGTATCAAGTATCTGGGAGGTACATTACACGGCAGCTACAAGCCAGCTACAACCATAAAATTGAAATTTTGATTCCTCGCCACACATTTTTCATATATTTCGTAATTTTATGGCAGATGCTGCTCGTCCTGCTGCCTAAATGAGAAAAAAAAACGGACGAAGGTGGCGCATTTGCGAAATTAAAAAGCTTCTTGCATCATTCTCGGTTCTCGTTCGGTCCTGGGATGTGTGTCCCAGGATGAGGAGGAGGAGCCTCCCCAGAATGGTGTCCAACATTTGCCATTTGGTATCATCAAGTGATTTGTTGGTCGCTTGCCAAGTGCAGCTGCTGACATTCGCACATGGCATTCAGCATTCGGCATGGCATTACAGATGTGCATGTTTCAGGGACATCCTGGACATAACACTCCTCCAAAGGCCTCATCTAATATAAAGGAAACCGGCTCCTTCTATGAAATCCAACATTAAATCAAGCTTAAAACTCAGACTGCATCCATCTGCAATTTTTCCATTAATATCCTTACAAACTTTGGAATTATTTGTGATTTATATTGTAGAAGCTTCCTTCGTTTAAGCTTCCTCCGCTGCTAATTCATATTTTATTTTTTACAAGGATACAAGGATTCTCCTAGGAGGATGGCTTATTGATCGCATTTGGGGCATTAATCGAGCGTGCCAGAGCCGAGATTGAGTGGAAAGTGCATTTTCGTTTTCACTTAACAGCAATTAAAGTTGTTGTTTTTTTTTTGTGGCAGGAGGGGTGGCAGGTGGCAGGTGGCAGGTGGCAGATGGTGTGGCAGAATGTATGAAATTTTCAATTTCCTGTCTCTGCCAATGAATGATGAAATTTTGAAGGGTAGAAGCTGCCATCAAGCCTCAACCTTAAGCTTCGAGCCCTCAAAAGCAAAGCGTGCCGTCTCTTACTATCTCTATCTAGCTGTCTCTCTCTCTCTGTCTCTCTTGCTCTGTGTGTGGATCCAATTTGTCGCATTGCCTGGGAAAATTGCGAAAAATCGTTGACAAATTGCATTCGAGGCGCCTTCTGGCTTGCTTCGTCTTTCTTCAGTCTCCCCCCGGGCTGACTTTTTACCTTTCGTGCCCGCATTAGCGTTTGCCAATCCTTGCCTCTCTGCCCCTGCCCCTGCCCCTGCCCCTGCCCCTGCCCCTGCCCCCGCCACTCCTCCTTGCCTCCTTGCCTCCTTTTGGGGCAAACTCAATACAAATTCATTTCAATTCAATCTGGCATCGCCTCAGCCTCAAAAAGACATTTCGAATGCTTTTTATTGCCCTCGTGGCAAGCGCCTTCCCTCCCCTTCCCTCATTGTCTGCCCCGCCAAGCAAGACTCATATATATAGTATGTGTGGCATATTCAAAGGACTGTGTGGCACTTTGGCACTGTGGGCGTGGCAGATAAGACCTCACCATTATGCCGGGCGAGAGATATTGCTGAGGCAAGAGGCGCCTCCGCATTTACCGTTATGCAGTAGTGAGGCATGAAATTGGAAATCCATAATGGCCACCCCGAAAAGAGCACCTGCAAGCCAAGCCACACACACCTGTGATGCACAACCTGCAGTCATTGTGGCATGAACCGGAAGTGTCAGACAGGAAGAGGCTCAAGGAGCTCCAAGCTGTATGCCTTGAATGTGTCTCCAGATGTGCCAATAGAGGATGCACCATAAATATTTCATGCTTGTTTGTAATAATTAATCGATTCGGATCCAACTCTACGTTTCAACACATTTCCAGCCATAATTAATGTCCTTTCGGACATGTCGGAATCAAAAGGCAATTGTTTGTAATCGTTTGGGGAATTTTGAGTCTCAATCCGCGGTAATCGAAGCGCGAAATGCATCTGCTGGTATTCGATTCTCTCGTAATTAACTTTTTAATCGGATTAAGGGACTCGTCAGGTTGCAACTTGCAACATTGTAGTGCTGCTCAGGTAATTACCAGTAACAGTTACGAATTCTAATTAAATTAAACTTGCCACAAATTGCACCACTCGTTGCAAGTGCAACGCATCTTTGTATCTGGCAGATGGTTGATATTTTTAGTTCATCTTCAAACTTGAAATTCGGGGGCTGTCATACGCCAGAAGTTGCTTTCACGGCCCGCCGCCAAATGCAAATTTATTTATAGTTGCACGAAGTTTTGTGCGGAAAATGCATCGCTGGCAGTGCGCCCCCTTCTGATGATGCCTCGTGCCTCGTGCCCCGTGACAGGCGGCATGAAGCAGGAACAGGTCAAATATTTCTGTTTCTGTTTCTGTTTCTGTGTATTTGCCATTTCAGACGCCCCTTTTTTTTGTTGTTTCGCTGCTGTGGCAGTAAAATCGAAGAAATATAAACAAACCGAGGTGGGGGGCAGGGGGTGGTGCTGTGAGAGGAGTGACATGTGGCAGGAGATATAGAACGATATGAAGTGCAGGGATTCCGTCCTGTCCCGATCCAACCCGTCCTGTTCATTCCGAGTGTTCTGATTTATGCGACGTGAGTGAAGGCTCCAAGAGGACTCTACACTGTACAAAATAGGGGGCACTAAAATAGTCAACTTTTGAAATACTTAAATGCCCCATCTTGTGGCAAGAATGATTTCCTTGTTCAACGATGAACAGCTTTGAAAATCATGAAAAATAAACGATTTCCAGCTGTTTTTTGAGCAATTTTAAAGCGAATTGCAATGGGATTTGGATTTTGTGAGGAGGCGGAGTAGTCCAGGGAGGGGCACGACGCAGGGGCAGGGGCAGGCACAGAATCCTGACTCTGGGGCGCCCGTTTTTTTGTCCATCCTCGTGGAGATAATAGAATTTTGGGATTCATTTTCGGGTGAATGGTGGCAGGTCCATGGCACACACGCCGCAGGACTCCCATCGCCCAGCCACGTTGTTGCAACCACACGTGGCAGGGAAACATTTATGAGCAATTTATGCAAGGCTATAAAATGTGAAAAGGAGCTCTGGCTCGTCCTCGTCCTCATCCTCGTATTTTGTGCGAATCGATAAAGTGACATAAATTATGCGAGACTCCAACATCGTCCTGTACCACCTCCTCTACCTCAAATTACACAGTTGCTGCAATATTTATCGCACATGTTTTACATATATCTTTCGGTGGTATCCTCGGTATCCTTGGTAAGTTTGTTAGTTCTCCCGCATACCCTCCTGTCTGTGAATTCCTATTTCATATTTCATGTATTTCTAGATTCTGCTTCTGACCCCAATTGTTGTCCGCCGTTTTGGCTGTTTTTCCCGTTTTTGGCGTGTTTTTGGCCAAACCATAAACATTGATTAGCCATCAGCCATTGGGGTCCGTCCCCCTGATCAAGAACACTTCAAAATATATTGCGCATACGTCATGTAGGCTCCCAAACTTGGCCATAAGGAGCTGTGGCCAAGGAGAGGCATTAGACAATGACGCATGTCCTAGGGCCAAGGCTGACGCAATTCTTCACTTCAGTGGCCATAAAATTAAAGACTGATTAGAGTCCTTTAAGGCTAAGATTTATGATTAATTAATAGAATGCATTGATTGAAGATCTGCAGGATCAATACCCCTTCTCAACCTTTCCCACGAAGGACATCCAATTAATTATAATTCATATCAGAATTATGTATCTCTGCGCAGCCCACGACAGCAATGTCAACACAGTGTCCTGTGCTGTGTCCATTGTCCATTGTCCAGTGTCCAGTGTCCTTGTGTGTCTTGGCTCATCGGATCCAATCGGGCAGAGCATTGTTTTCGTAGACCCATCCTTGCTTATCCTTTCTGCTGCTTCGTGCTGTTTGCTGTCCCAACAAAGGACTCCGATCGGTGGGGTTCCTGTTCGTTTGCTTTCCTTTCGATACACTTTAATTGTTATTGTCTTGCTGTTGCTGTTGTGCTTTTATTTGCTCTGTTCCTTCAGATGTCCTTCAGACTGCAGCATCCTCTCCAACATCTTGAGCTCCTCCTCGTTCTCGTTCTCGTTCTCGTTCTCGTTCTTTCTCTGGCAGCCACTCGACTCAATACGCAATTAATAAGAGCAAGTGTTTAATTTCTTTTTAATGTGTTTATTTATGCATTTTCAAACATTTAGACCCTCTCTGGCTGCCAGTTCCCAGTTGCTAGCGGTTGCTCTTTCTCTTCCGGGGGATGCTCGAGAAGAAGTGCATTCATTTGGCTATGCAAACTTTTTCAACGCGCTTTTCTGGCTTCAAGGGCTTCCCTCCCAGTCAGCCAGTCAGGCAGTGAGGCAGTGAGGCAGTGAGGCAGGAGGAGGAACGAGGCAAGTGGCTTTTTAGCTACATCCAAATCAACACGCCCTCTGAGAGTGGCTTTTACCATAGAGTAGGGTGCAGGGAGGTGCTGGGTGCGGAATTATGCAACTATTTTGTGCAAACAAGTGCAGTAGAGAGAAAGTAGAGAGAAAAGAGCCCCCATGCCACCGCTTCTGCCTAGGCCACCGCCTGCCTATCAGTAATCATCCACGGCGAGCGGAAACAGAATCACGGCAGAGTCACAGCAGGGAGCGGGTGGCAAACCATGGGATTCACATAGGGGGGAGCGGACAGGAAACAGGAAGCAGGATACAGGTGTCTGTCTGACACGTCGACTGCATTCGATTACCTTGCCGACGGCAGGTGGCATGTGGCAAGTGGCATGTAGAAAGAAGAATCACATCGGTTACATGATAGCCACAGGCGCTAAAAGGATGCCGCAGAACGAAGCGATTGAGCAGCCACTGGGCTGTGTATATCCTTACATCCTTACATCCTTACACGAACAAAGGCCGCAAATTAACCTCGAAATGGCGAGGACTTTGAATTAAAGTTTCAGTTTAATTTCAGTTAAAACCGGAAGAGCCAACTAATTAATATTGATTGAGGAAAGGATCCTTTTTCAGGTTCAGGTTGGAAACTCTTTAATTTGATTAACAAATCCGAGTCTGAGGAGGAAAACTCGGAGGCAGCAACTCGGCAAGTTTATTGCCAACTTTGGCCAAAATAGATGCCATCCGCAACTAGCTGTCGTTTCTGGGTTGCAGGACTCAACAGGACAAAAACACTGAAGGGGCAACAAACGAAAGCTACTCGGCAGTGGCAGTGGCAGTGGCAGCTCAAATTAAATATAAATAAATAAGCGGGACACGAAAAAGCGCCGACTCTGGGCCTGGCACTGAGCAAATTGAAGTCTCACTCACAGATATCAACGCATAAATATTAAACGAGTGTTGAGGCAGGGAGAAGGGGCTAAGGATTCCGGATTCCGGATTCCAGAGGCTCTGACTTTCACCTTTCACCTCTCCTTAGCCGGCGAGGCATCCATCCATCCATGCAGAGACGTCTGAGTGGCTTCATTCGTTTTGCCAGAGAACCAGAGAACCAGAGAGAGGTCCTTCCATACATCCTTCTGCTTCGGTATATATATATATCCTGGGCGTCGCATATCCTGGGCTCTTCCTCATTATTTTTGTGCAATCGCTGTAGGCGCTTTTGACTGCCGACCCCTCTGCCTGTTCGTTCGTTCCTTGTTCTTCGTTCCTTATTGTTGCCTCCGTTTTATTCTTCTCCGCGTCCTTTTTGTTTGGCCACACAATGTCCTGATCCTGGCTGTGAGTCCTGCCAGTGTGTGTGCGAGCTGCGAGCTAAAAAAAAGTGTTAAGATTTTACATTTTTATGCCCCAAGTTTCGAGACTTTTTTTTTCGTTCGCTTTCGTTGGCAGCCATTTGTGCAAATTGCCGCAGTGAGCGGTGAGCGGTGAAAGGAGAAAGTAGAAAGTAGAAAGTAGGAGGCCGAGGAGGCAAGGATAAGCAGGGTAATATTATTCTCCATATAGGGATATAAGCTAAGCCTTAGGTTTCGAGTCCCAAACAAAAACTGATGATAACCTTCTGCCATTCTGTCATTGAACGATATTGCATCGGTATCGGGTGCTTGGGAAGCTTGGGAAGCTTGGGAAGCTCGGAACGCACAGGAAGCAGCTCTTCATTTGCATTCAACGTTGACGTTGGCATAAAAATGAAAATTAAGGACTCATTAAGGCAACGTTTGAATAAGTTATTAACGACAAAACACGGCCATGTCGCGGCTCGGGATGGTTCATTAAATATCCCAACTCTGACTCTGACGGTGGAGGCTTAGGGATAATTTACAAGCTGTCAGATCTCTGGCTGGCTCCATGAAGTCTCTTGAAGCCTTGCCTGGCAGTGGCTCCTCCTCGTTCCTTTCCTCGTAACCTGTCACGTACGGCTTTAAGTCGTGGCCTTTTAAAGTGGCTCGCAAGTAATTCGATTAATTCACCTGCACACTTTTTTTTTAGGGCCAGAAGCGGCACTTCTACTAAATTTTCATGCCACGTTGCATTCGCATAAAAGAGGATACTGAGGGCGTGGTTGGGTTTTACATTGCTGGCGAGCACCTTCTTGCTGAGCGTTTTGTGGTCATTAGAAGGGAAATAGAACTAGACTGCTGGCTGACTTAATTTGTTGACTAAATGACATAATACACCCGGGCTACAGGAGCGTTCCAAAACAAATATGAAAAGGCGTTTGGGGTGCGACCAACGGTCAACGTTCAACGTTCAACGTTCAACGTGGCGTATGCGTAATGCGACCTCGACACCTCTCACAGTTGGCTGACCATTTATGGAAACTGCTGAAATATATCCGAGATATATATTTCGCATAATTATACGACCTTAATGTGGACAGAATGATGAATGCAGTTTCTGGAATCTGGGACCCTAAAGATTCCCAATGTCATCGTTAATATTATTTTATAGAGAATATTCTACAAGTTCTACAAGCTTAACTAATTAATCTTTTACCTTTATTTTCTCGTAGGTTTCCTCTCCTGGGACGTCTCCGATTGCCACGTCGATTTGGAGGAGGAACTCAACACAATTACACAGCATGCGCCCGAGGGCGAGGAGGCTCGTCATGGTAAGTCCTTCTCCAATATTCCTGCTAATATCTGGGGCATAATATCAGAGAGCCTAAAGCGCGAGGGTAACCCAAAGACAAAACCAATTCAGCTTCCGGAGATGATCGAATCGACAAAAGCCGTGTGCCGTATGCCGTATGCCGTGTGCCGTGTGCCGTGCACCGTGTGGCAAATTACAAAAGTTATCCTAACGAATTATTATGACAATTGTCTTTGTCCAAAAGGGTTCAGGCTGTGAGGCTGTGAGGAGAGGCTTTGGCTTTGGATGAACAACAATTGAATGCACAAAGCCCAAAGCTCAGCGCTTTCAGGCATTGTAGTCCTGTGTTGTGTTGTTCTGGCTTTTGTGAGGATAAAGCCCTAGCACGGCTGCATTTTGATTTGCCCGAGTGGATCGGGCGGGAAAAGCTGTAGCTATAGCTTAGCTACAGGGGCTACATCCGCATCACCATCGGCTCTACCAACAATGAGCTGTTGTCTTTGCGGATTAGGCTAAAACGCTGTGGAAACACACGCTCAAGTGGCAAGGGGAGTCCTCCTCCTCCTCCTACTCCTCCGCTTCTAGGCTCCTGTTCACTTCGTTGACTGCACTCTAGGACGTGATTAGTCCTTTTTAGCCGTTAGCCGTTAGCCGTGTGTGCTGTGCAGTTCTGGCAGAGATTGGATTGCTGGATTTCCGTTAATGCATTTTAGGCTCTGATAAGACGCCTTTTCGCATTCGTAGGCCTTGCGTTTGATGCTGGGATGCTGTCCTTGAACGACTTGCTAAGTGCAACACCTGCGCTCAATGCGCCCTCCTTTCAGCCATTGTCCGGATCTGTTTGGTGTTTTGGTGGCGGAAAAGTTTTCCTCGCCAGCACGCCACCATGCCACCACGCCAGCGGCTTTCCATTTTCCATTTGCATTTGCAATCGCATTTTGTTTGTTCCGAACAGCCGAACAGCCCAACAGCCTCCTCCACCAACTCGAAACTACTCAAACAAAATTCTCAAGTAGCGTTGGTTCTGTGGTCCAAAGCCCAATAATGATGCCTCCATCCATGGGATCTAGGGGTAGGGGTAGGGCAGGAAGCGGTTTCAAAGGACACTTGAGGCGCAATCGAGAATTCACAGAATGCACTCGCTTCGCCGGACGCTTTTTGTCAGGCGCCTTCAGGCGCTGTCCACCTTCCTGGGAGGCGATGAAGATGGATGGACTTGTCGAATCCTACCATAAAGCTGCAAGGAAGCTGCAGAAAAGTTGCTGCAATTACAAACATTCGTTAACAAGCGCATAATTCATGTTTTATGGCTCGCGTCCTGTCCTCTTCAAGTTTCTAAAGACTGAAAGACAACTGGAAAGCAACTCGGAACTCGGAACTCGGAACTCGGAACTAGGAAGTCCTGACACCGACACCGACCCTCCTGCTTTGTCCTGCCTTGCCTTGAGTTCGATGCAGTTTACCGAAGTTCTTCTTTGACCAAAGTTGGACAAGTTTGATGAAACCATCATTGAAGCCATCAAAAAAGTGCTCTTCGTACAGGATCTCAGGTGTTGCTGTTGCTGATTTTTAAGCAAAATGAAAGATTCCTTCGGAAAGTCCTTTGGTTTCAGGTTTCCTCGATAACTTTTATATTATATTTTCTGTCCAAGGAATGTCCAAGGACCCTTTTCCCCAATAATCGAAGGGATTTAGACACATTAACGGGCCTCATCCCAAAGCCGACATAAGTATACAAAAGGGGCGTGGTAAGGGTAAGGGTAAGGGACGAGGCAACGTACGACGAGTATAACCTCAAAAGCCATACAAATTCTTGAGATAAAACGCATGCAAAATTGATAGAAAGATAGAGAGGAGCTCGCCGCCCACGCGTGTGTAATATATGCGAAATATTGCGATTTCTATACAGCTGGATGGATGGATAGATGGGTGTGGGTGTGAGGATTGGGTGGTTGGGTGGTTGGGCTTGCCACAAGGCCGTATTGACAATGCCTCCGCCTGCGTGGGGGGTGTGTGTGAGAGATACTCATGCATAATTCAGTCGAAGGCTGAGCTCGAACGAGAGCGAGAGCGAGAGCACGAGACTCTGTCAGGACTCTGGAGACAAAAGATAGGCAAATAGCAAATAGCGAAGGCAGACAGGCAGACAGGCAGACGGGCAGACTGACACTCCTGGACATGATTTGCATACGAGGAAGAGGAGGCGTTCGCCAAGCTGGTCCACTAGCGATAAGCAAATAAACTATAGAGCCTGGCTGGCTGGCAGCCCAACAGATAAAAAGCAAGTTTTAGGATGTATTTGTATCTCGCAGATACCAGATACCAGATACCAGATATCAGATACCAGAAAGCAGATACTAGATAACACGTTGACAGGACATCAATTAATATCAGCTGACGTCTGTCATTCTCGCCGCGCCGCATCCTTTTAATTACGACGAGTCCGCAGGACCAAGGCTACAAAAACTGAACTGTGAGAACACACCGCTTGACGTTCCCTGCATGTCATTGGCTTTGTTTAACAAAACTATCAGAATGTAGGTGGCAGGTGGCAGAACTCTTTCCCAACCTTCGACACCTTTTACGTAATCGGAGAAGATTCCGGGGTATTATGTAGTCCTGATTAATGATGCGATGATGCCTGGCTGCCATTGATAAACGTCCAAGCTCGTCCAGGCTCGTCCTCTCCCCTTAGCCACTGAAACCGCTAATTAAACTATCATCATCATCATAATTCCCAGGGATTAGTGCATCAACCAAACGGGTCAGACAGCCTCCAAGCCACCTCCAAGCCACCTCCAAGCCACATGAATATGCACAACAGCATTATAAATAATTCATCCAAATTGACGATGACCTAGCCTAGTGTACTGGCCATCGGGGACTAGGATAGGGATGCTGTTCTACAGGACTGAAAAACCGGTTAATTGGGTAATCAGCGAACTCAAGGGTTCGCTAAAGGATGCTAAAGGATGCTGGAAAATAATTATGAGCGAGGAAGAGGCGCCATAGGTCATTGCAGGAAACTTTTCCAACACGTGCGCTTCGGTTTGGTTTGACAGCAAACTTTTTCCCAACTGCGGTGGTCAAAATAATCAGCAGGAGCAGGAGCAGGAGCAGGAGCAGGAGCTGCGGCTGTGTAATTACTTTGCAGTCAAAAGTACAGGAATAATTATCCTCACGAAGCTTTCAATACTCTTAAAGCGTTTTTGTTATCCAAATAAACTTCATAAATGGCAGGATATATCGAATTGTCGGATTAAGTATTCGAATTATTCAAAAAAGTGTTTCAAAAACTGCAAACTATGCCTTTTGTAAGGGCATTCAGAAAGTTGGACAAACCGAAAACACAATCATAAAACACAAAAAACTTTCCGCCGGCTGTTATGCAAATTTTTTCCTCGTTTTCCTTGTGTTGCGAGCAAAAAAAAAATAGAAAGTTGGCAACTCTGCCGTCTGGCGTTATTAAAGGTTAATCCAGCGCCATTCTTGCCACTTGGCACGAGGTGTGGAAAGCTCTAAGCGGTCAGAACTGTGCCTGGCTGGGATCTACCATATAATGGACTCGGCATCCTTTCATCATCAAATCGTTATCCTATTTCCGTTTGAAACATTCCACTGTTACCCCAAACGCCAAACCATAAAACTTAAATATGATTGGATCCTTAAAACGCACAAGTCTAGTGACAATTCCAATGGAAATTTATGACAATCTGCAGTGGAACTAGAATGCCACTTGGCTAACAAGATGCCAGATGCCAGTGTCCCAAGGCCCAAGACAAACCCATTCCTCATGGAGCGCCCTCTAACAGCTCACCTCTTACCTCTCACCTCTCTGGATCCCGTTCAGCCTGGTTGCAAACTATACATTCTTACGATTATGCCCCGTGCAGGGGACAGTTGGCTGGAAAGTGGCAGTTGGCAACCTAAATTCACAAAATTGCGTATACGCACTGTATGGTATGCTGGCAGCCAGTTCAGTTACACACCCAAGCATGTCACTGCTGGTCTGTGGTCTATCCATGTCTATGTCCCATGTGTCGTGCTCGTGCTCGTGCTCGTACTCGTGTTCCGTGCAAAATATATATTTAAGCCAAGCCAGGCCGGAGAGCAGGTCGGGTGGGGTCGTAGAGATTATCATTTATAAAAAGCACCAGGGATACACACTCGCCGGTGCTCCTCCTCCTCCTCCGCATTCCAACCAGCCGGACGAAGCCATAGAAAGACCCAGTCCCAGTCCCAGTCCCAGTTCCAGTCCAGCCCAAGCCACCCCCTCGATGCTCTTGTCTTGTATTTTTTACGCGTACGTGAGCACATTTGACCAGCCTGCACAGAGAGAAAACCATCTTAAATTTCTACAAAAAAAACATTAATTAATCCTTGAATATTGTTTTTTGATAAAGAGAGATTGAGAAGGAGACTCTATCAAAGCCAGAATTCTTTCAAATTTCAATTTTCAATTTTCAAACGTAAAGAAGCAATAGTTTCTCGTTAGATGGTTGTTCTGCGGCCCAAAGACATGGTTTCGCCTCCCCTTGGTTGGTTGGTTTTGTCAACGACTATTTAGTGCGGAAAATGGATAAATTATTAACGTACGCACGTACAGTGCCATAAAACCATTCCGTTCGGGTCAGAGAGCAGCCGAAAACAGCCTCCTCATCCTCATTATGCAGCATCATTGTGGGAGTGTTAGAGTGTGGGCGTGGTACAAGGCAAGGCTGCAAGGTCGCCGGCAAGGTCGCAACCACCTGGCGTACTAACGACTAAATTAAAGCATTAAAATTAAAGATTCATTAAATAATTTGCCTTTGCCGGCTGCGAGGGCTGCGAGGGGCGAAACTAGGCGACTTTCCGCCAGGGAGTGCCGAGTCGAGTCGGAGTCCTGGCTGTCGGAGACAATCAAGCCAAAGCCTGACAATCAAAGTCCACTTGATGCGCCGTGCGTGCTCGAGTCCGAGTCCGAGTCAGGACAGCTCTCCTCCGACTGTGCCCGGATAAGTCGCTTAACCGCAGACGGGGTGGCGACTCGACTAGCCCGACTACCTCGACGGGGGGCTCTGGGAACGAGGTCAACCCCCGTAACGGAAACAAAACGGGGTTTTAAGATCTTGAGAATTACAGAGACAGATAATTGTGCACCCATTTAGCCTCCATTGTGGATTAAAGCATTAAATTGGACTCCGATTCGGTTGATGCCTTTTTCCAGGCGAAAGACTCATACAGTATGCCAGCGAGAACCTGGTCACGGAGGTGCTCATCCATCCGCAGTACAACACCCTCATCCAGTGCATGCGCAACCTTTTGAGCAGCTTCACCCGCCACCGGCACATCATCCATGCCGGTTACACCTTTAGCGGCAACGGTTCCTGGATCCTTCAGGTAAGTCTTCACCTCTAATCCTTCCCACTCTAATCCACACAGCAACTACATATATTCGTCTTTTCCCCAGGATGGAACCTTCTCGGTGGCCGATTTCTCGGAGGCCTTCCAGGAGCACGACGTACAAAGGGTGATCCGAGCCTATGCGGACACCATCACTATGAACATCCACTGTGCGGACGCCGGTCTCTGGCACACGCTGCCGGAGAAGCCCTTCGCCCGCCAGTGTCGCATTCGGATCAACCCGGTGGATGTCCTGGACACGAGCAGCGAGAGCATTAACGGATTTATAGGTAAGGATAAAGCTAAAGGAGAAGGAACAGATAAAGTCCTGATTCTTAAATGCTATCTTGCTGCGAAAGCGGATACAATATTGGCAAAAATATCCTTAAATATCCTTAACCAAAAGGATGAGAAAATGACTTTCTGACCAAATTCGAAAATTTCCATTTTTAGAACAGTTTTTTTTCGATTATCGCAGCTAATTCTTGGCCGATTTGGAAAAAGGATGCCATTTTGGAATCAGGACTTCAATCTCCATTAACCTGCATTCAAAAATCCGACAAATCAAACAAAAAAAATTTAGTCGATTTTTGGAAAAAATGATGATGTTACCCCTTTCAAAATTTCCGAAAAATGGGAAAAATTTGTTTGCTTGGTTTCTCAAATCTTTTAATGCAGATCGAAAGAGACTAAAGCTCTGATTCAGAAATGGTATTTTGTTTCTAAATCGGTTAGAAAATAAATAAAATAAAAGCTTTCGAAAGTATAAAAAATTCGATTTTGAAAATAGAAATTTCTTATATTTTCCAAATTTCAAAATCCGAATTTTTTATCAGTTTTTTGCGAATATCTTTGCCAATAAGCATCCGATTCTGGAACGGAATAACATTTATGAATCAGGGTTTCAATACCCTTATATTTTAATTAAATTATCGGGAAAACAGAACAAAAAAATTTTCTCGATTTTTTAAAAAAATCATAAGGGGTACCCCTTTCAAAATTTTCGAAAAATGGGAAAAAATGTATTGTTCTGTTTCTCTAAAATTCTAATGCAGATCGAAGAAGACTGAAGCTCTGATTCAAGAATGGTATTCCGTTTTGAAATCGGTTAAAAAATGAATAAAATATACGCTATTTAAGGCATAGAAAAGTTCGGTTTTTAAAAATAGAAATTTCGTGTTTTTTTGAAATTTTAAAATCTGAATTTTTTGGTCGGTTTTGTGCGAATATCTTTGTTAATAAGCATCCGATTTGGAAACGGAATATCATTTATGAATCAGGCTTTCAATATCCTTCAATTTTAATTAAAATATCGGGAAAGGAGAACAAAAAAAATTTCTCGATTTTTTGAAAAAATCATAAGGGGTACCCCTTTCAAAATTTTCAAAAAATGGGAAAATTTTTTTTGTTCGGTTTCTCTAATCTTCGACTGCAGATCGAAAAAGACTGAAGCTCTGATTCAGAATTGGTATTTCCTTTCAAAATCGGTTAAAAAATAAATAAAATATTCTCACAAAACTGGCCAAAAAATTGGATTTTGGAAAATATAAATTTCTTGTTTTTTTTAAATTTCAAAATCCGAATTTTTTGGTCAGTTTTGTACGAATATCTTTGCCAATAAGCATCCGATTCTGGAACGGAATACCATTTATGAATGAAGGTTTTAATACCCTTCGATTCTCATTAAAATATTAGAAAAATAGAACAAAAAAAATTTCGACAATTTTTTGAAAAAATCATAAGGGGTACCCCTTTCAAAAATTACGAAAAATGGGAAAATTTTTTTTGTTCGGTTTCTCGAATCTTCGACTGCAGATCGAAGAAGACTGAAGCTCTGATTCAGAAATGGTATTTCTTTTTGAAATCGGTTGAAAAATGAATAAAATATTCTCACAAAACTGGCCAAAAAATTCGGTTTTTTAAAATATAAATTTCTGGTTTTTTTTAAATTTCAAAATCCGAATTTTTTATCAGTTTTTTGCGAATATCTTTGCCAATAAGCATCCGATTCTAGAACGGAATACCATTTATGAATCAGGGTTTTAATACCCTTCGATTCTCATTAAAATATTAGAAAAATAGAACAAAAAAAATTTCGACGATTTTTTGAAAAAATCATAAGGGGTACCCCTTTCAAAAATTACGAAAAATGGAAAAAAAAATTTTTGATTTGATTTCCAAATTCTTGAATGCAGATCGAAGGAAAACGAAGTTCTGATTCAAAAATGGTATTCCATTCCAGAATCGGTTGCAAAATAATTAAAATATTCATAAAAAAAGTGGAAAAACGGCAAAAAAAAGTATAAGAAATTATTAGCGACAAAATTACACTGAGAAAATAGTAGTAATATCTCTAATGTAACCTTTTTGCAGACTACCTGGCTCCTATGGTGATGCCCACTTCGCTGAGGGAACTGCTGGAGACCTCGGACGTGGTCGGCAACATCCGCTTCACGCATCCCACTCTCTACGTCTTTCCCGGCGGACAGGGCGATGCCGCTCTCTTCGGCATCAACGGATTCAACATGCTGGGTAAGTATTGGCCAGAGATTCCACTGGAACACAGAATATCTTCCTAATGATTCCAATCCCTCGCCACAGTGGACGGCGGCTTCAACCGGAAGGCGTGCTTCTGGGACTTTGCCCGCCACCTGGACCGCCTGGACGCTGTGCTGATGACGCGGCTTAACAACAGCAACGTCCAGGGCCTGGGCGCCGTGGTGGCCAGGAAGAGGGACTCCCACGTCTATCCCCAGATTGGACACTTCTTCGGAAACGTACCTGACCGCCGGGGCCTGCCCAGCCCTGACGGCGACAAGGACAAGGACCCGCTGCTGATCGATCTCTTCGAGCGAGGCCATGGCATCGTCAATGACCTCAAATCCCTCGACCTGAAGCCGCAGGCCTGCTACCGCAACCAGGAGCCGGTGAATCTCTACCACAAAGTGGGCCACGGCACCCTGGACATGTATGTGATAAGTCCGGCCCGGGACTCCAAGGAGGTGAAGGAGTTCCTCCAGAAGTGGCATGCCGGCGACCAGCGACTCTTTGCCAGTCGCGAGTCCAAGGACTTTAACTTCCCGCTCCAGAATCTGGTCTCCATTTGCGCCCTCTTGGTCTGGCAGCCCGCCAATCCGGATGACACCATTACGCGCATCCTCTTCCCAGGCAGCACCCCCGACTTCAAGATCCAGGAGGGCCTGGAGAAGCTGAAGCACCTCGAGTTCATGAAGCACTCAACGTGCACGGCCAAGTCCATTGCCCCGGCCATCCAAACGGTGGCTGCGGCCACTCGGAAGAGTCTCAAATCCGCCATCGAGGCCACCCCGGCTCCGCCCAGCGCCAGTCACCACAAGGTCTCCAAGTTTGGTCCCGTGGCCAGTGCCGCCGTGGCGGTTCAGTCCTCCCATCCCCATCCCCATCCTCAGCAGCAGCAGGACAACAAGGCCAAGGAGGCGGCAGCCGCAGCAGCAGCAGCAGCAGCAGCAGCGGCGGCGGCAGCAGCAGCAGCCACGGCTTCCCGCACCAAAGCCGATTCCCTGGACACCGATGCCGAGCAGGAAGGAGAGCCGGAACCGGAGCCCGAGGCTGAGCCTGAGCCCGATCCAGCAGCCGATACCGGAGACGAAGCTGTGGCCGCAGAGCAGCCGGAACCGGAAGGAGCCGAGACCGAACCAGAGCCGGAGGCGGAGGCCAAGCCATTGGACAACAAGGACGCCGTTACTGCAGGGGAGGAGAAGAAGGTGGTGCTGCCCCAAGCTCCCTCCAAGGAGGCCAAACCAGATGTCGTGGACACTGCAGCTTTGACCGACAGCGCCACGCCCACCAGCAAGACCGCCAAAACTCTGTCGGCCGCCAAGGGCAAGGAGAAGCCGGACAAGCCGCGTGCCGAGGTGAAGCCAGTGGTGCGCTCCCGGATCGACACGAAGCCTCCCAAGTCAATGGACCGAAAACTGGTCAAGCGGGCGGAGGACAAGAAGAGCTCTCCCACGGCCACGCCTGCCGTCCGGGCCGCTGCTGCCCAGAAGCCAAAGGTGCCGCTGAGTCGTCCGATCACCAAGTCGAGTCCCAGCAGCACGCCGGCCAAGAGTGCCAAGGAGGCCAACAACCGCAAGGTCCTGGAGTCCAAGCAGCAGTCAGCGCGCAGCCAGGTGAGCACCAGCTCCACTCGCACCAGGATGGTCAAAGTGCAACAGCAGCAGCAGCAGCAGCAGCAGCAGGCGGAGAGCAAGACCTCGACTGGAGTGCAGCAGAGGAAGCCCATCTCCCGCCGGCCTCGCGGCGTGTCGCCTTCCAAGCGGGCTCCTGCTCCGGGCAGCCCCGTGAAGCAGGCCAAGCCCAAGGTGGCGGAGCTGAAGAAGGCGCGCCTGGACAAGGGCGGCACCACCGACTCCAGCTTGGTGTCTACGCCCTCCGTGGACGAGGCGACGGCCGCCAAGAAACTGCAGGAACTCACCGCCTCACAGGAGCTGGACGCGGAGGAGAAGCAACGCGAGCTGGACGACCTCAAGGAGGAGCAGGAGGTGGTGCGCGAGATCGAGGCCGTGTTCAGTCGGGACGAGATGAAGCGCCAGCAGCACCAGCAGATCAAGGCGGAGCTGCGGGAAATGCCCAAGGGCCAGGGCGGCGATGGCGGCGACGGCGGCGACGAGGAGCCCGACGAAGACGAGGAGTACCTGATTATTGAAAAGGAGGAGGTGGAGCAGTACACCGAAGACTCGATCGTGGAGCAGGAGAGCAGCATCACCAAGGAGGAGGAGATCCAGAAGCACCAGCGCGACTCCCAGGAGTCTGAGAAGAAGCGCAAGAAGAGTGCCGAGGAGGAGATCGAGGCCGCCATTGCCAAGGTAGAGGCGGTCGAGCGTCAGGAGCGTCTCTCCAAGGAGGAGCAAAGGCAGGAACAAGACCAGGCAGAGCTCAAGCTGGAGGAAAAGGAAATCAAGGAGGAGGTGCAGGAAATCATTGCCACGGCGAAGGTGGTGGCCAAGTCCCGCACCGAGGAGCAGCTGGCCAAGCGAGTCCAGGAGGATCTGGAGTACTCCTCGCCCACTCCAGAGGAGAAGCTAAGCAAGAAGACCTCGGACACGAAGGACGAGCCCGTGGAGATGCCGGCGGACCTGCCCGTAAACCTGCAGGAAAGCTTGCCGGAGGAGAAGTTCTCCGCCACCATCGAGTCCGGAGCCACCACGGCGCCCACTCTGCCAGAAGACGAGCGCATTCCTCTGGATCAGATCAAGGAGGACCTCGTCATCGAGGAGAAGTACGTCAAGGAGGAGACCAAGGAAGTAGAGGCCATAATAGTTTCCACCCTGCAGGCGGCAGTGCCGGAGACGGCCCCAGCTGCCATCGATGCTATCCTGGCCCTCGACAGCAAGGAGGCGCCTCAAATAGCCGCCCAGGCAGAGCTTACCGGAGAGCAGGCAGAGGCCGGAGAGCGGATAATGCCCATGAAGATGACCTTCGAGGCGCAGCAGAACCTCTTGCGGGATGTCATCAAAACCCCCGATGAGGTGGCCGATCTGCCCGTGCACGAGGAGGCCGATCTGGGCCTGTACGAGAAGGACGAGAAGGATGCCGGCACCAAGAGCATCTCCCACAAGGAGGAGTCCGCCAAGGAGGAAAAGGAGTCTGCCGATGAGGATAAGGAGGACAAGGAAGCGGAGGCCGCCGCCGAGTCGGACAAAAAGTCTAAGGAGTCGTCGCCTAAAGAAGAGTCTCCTAAAGATATTCCTGCACCTGCCGCGGAGAAGAAATCTGAGGAAGAACAAGAGCCAAAGAGTCCGGAAAAAGAAAAGGAGGAGACACCAGAACAGGAAGAACAGGTGGACGACACCCAGCCCGAGGCTGCCATCATCACCGAGAAAGAGGCCAAGAAATCAGCCAGTACGCCCGAGGAGAAGGAGACCAGCGACATTACGTCGGAGGACGAACTTCCAGCCCAGCTGGCGGAGCCCTCCACCATTCCGGCGAAGCCTGCAAAGGATCGCGAGGACACCATCTCCATGGAAAGCCCCGCCACCATCGAGGAAGCCATCGAAGTGGAAGTGCAGACCAAGCTGGACGCTTCCAAGGAACCCTCTCATCCGGTGTCAGCCGTGGATATTTCCAAGGACGAAGCTAAGCCGACGGAAGCCGACAAATCCAAGGATCCATCTCGCCGAGAATCTGTAGCAGAGAGCACTAAGCCAGAGAGTGTCATGGATGAGAAGTCACCAGTGGCTTCCAAGGAACCTTCCCGGCCAGAGTCCGCAGCAGAAAACGTCAAAGATGATGCCGAAAAGTCCAAGGACCCATCCCGCCGGGAATCTGTGACGGAAAGCATCAAGCCGGAGAGCTTAAAGGACGAGAAGTCGCCAGTGGCTTCCCGTCCAGGATCTGTGGTGGAAAGTGTCAAGGACGAACAAGAAAAGTCAAAGGAACCTTCCCGTCGCGAATCTGTGGCTGAGACTGGAAAACCAGAAAGCGTCAAGGATGAAAAATCCCCAGCAGCTTCCAAGGAACCTTCACGCCCAGGATCCGTGGTGGAAAGTGTTAAGGATGAAGCCGAAAAGTCCAAGGAGCCATCACGCCGGGAATCTGTGGCAGAAAGCATCAAGCCAGAGAGCGTCAAGGATGAAAAGTCGCCGTTGGCTTCTAAGGAGGCTTCCCGCCCACAATCTGTAGCGGAAAGTGAGAAGGATGAAGCGGACAAGTCCAAGGAGCCATCCCGTCGCGCATCTGTTGCTGAGAGCGCAAAACCAGAAAGCGTCAAGGATGAGAAGTCGCCTCTAGCTTCCAAGGAACCTTCGCGACCTGAATCCGTGATCGAGAGTGTCAAGGATGAAGCCGAAAAATCCAAGGACCCATCCCGTAGGGAATCTGTGGCGGAAAGCATCAAGCCGGAGAGCGTAAAGGATGAAAAGTCGCCTCTCGCTTCCAAGGAGGCTTCCCGCCCACAATCGGTAGCGGAAAGTGAGAAGGACGAACAAGAGAAGTCCAAGGAGCCATCCCGTCGCGAGTCTGTCGCTGAGACTGGAAAACCAGAAAGCGTCAAGGATGAGAAGTCGCCTCCAGCTTCCAAGGAACCTTCACGCCCAGCATCCGTAGTGGAAAGTGTCAAGGATGAAGCAGAGAAGAGCAAAGAACCATCTCGCCCAGAATCTGTGGCTGAGAGCATCAAGCCGGAGAGTGTGAAGGATGATAAGTCTCCTCTGGCTTCCAAGGAACCTTCCCGGCCAGAATCTGTGGTCGAGAGTGTCAAGGATGAAGCCGAAAAGTCCAAGGAACCTTCGCGTCGGGAATCTGTGGCTGAGAGCGTCAAGCCGGAGAGTTTGAAGGACGAAAAGTCCCCATTGGCATCTAAGGAACCTTCCCGCCCAGGATCCGTGGTGGAAAGTGCCAAGGACGAAGGTGAGCAGCCAGAAAGCCGCAAGGAATCCATCGCTGAGAGTGAGAAGTCGCCACTAGCTTCCAAGGAAGCCTCCCGACCAGAGTCGAAGGCTGAGAAGTCGAAGGATCCTTCGCGACGCGAATCAGTCGCCGAAAGCATCAAGGAGGATGCTGCCAAGGAAGAGGAGAAGTCGCCATTGGGTTCAAAGGAAGTGTCCAGACCCGCTTCGGTCGTAGGAAGTGTCAAGGACGTAGACGAAAAGCCCGAAACCGCCAAGCCAGAGAGCGAGAAGGAGGAAAAGTCTGTGCCCGCCTCCAAGGAGCCTTCTCGACCAGAATCAGTGGCCGAAAGTACCAAAGATGAAGCCGAGAAATCGAAGGAGCCATCCCGTCCCGAGTCCGTGGCTGAGAGTGTTAAGGCGGAGAGCGTCAAGGCGGAGGAGAAGTCGGCGCTGGCATCGAAGGAAGTGTCGCGGCCTGCTTCTGCCGTGGGCAGTGCCAAGGATGAGGCTGAGAAAGCCGAAGAAAGCCGGCGGGAATCCGTGGCCGAGAGTGTCAAGGCGGATGAGAAGTCCGCAGAGGCCTCCAAGGAGGCATCCAGGCCAGCATCTGTTGTGGAGAGCATCCATGACGAGGCCAAGTCCAAGGAAGCATCGAGACGGGAATCTGTGGCCGAAAGCGTCAAGGCGGATGAGAAGACCGCAGAGGCCTCCAAGGAAGCATCCCGGCCAGCATCCGTGGCGGAAAGTGTGAAGGATGAGACTGAAAAGTCAAAGGACCCATCCCGAAGAGAATCCGTTGCAGAATCTATCAAGGCAGAGAGTACAAAGGACGAGAAATCTCCACTGGCATCCAAGGATGTCTCCCGACCCGCATCTGTGGCCGAGAGTGTCAAGGAAGAAGCCAGTCCTCCCAAGGATGCTTCGTCTCGACCCGAATCTGTTGCCGCGAGCCCGGCTGCCAAGTCTCCGCTTCCATCCCGACCTGATTCCGTAGTGGAAAGTGTCAAGGACGAGCCCATTCGATCCCAGGAGCCGTCCCGACGGGAGTCTGCCGTCGAAGACATTAAGGCTGAAAGTGTAAAGGACGAGAAGTCCCCGCCTGCCTCCAAGGATGTTTCGCGACCGGAATCAGTTGCTGAGAAGATCGAAAGCGCCGTTAAATCTAAGGAGTCCTCTCGACCCGAGTCAGTGGCAGAGAGTGCCAAGGAGGACAAGTCCCCGATTCCTTCCAGGGACATTTCCCGTCCAGATTCAGTGGCAGAAAGCGAGCAAGAAGAGGATTCCTTCAAGGTAAAGCCGCCAACTAAGGAGAAGCTTATCTCTTTAGTTGTTACTCAACTTGAATCTGCTGTGGACTCGAAGCCGGAGTCCCAGCCCGCCAGTCTGAAGGAAGAAAAGACTCCGTTGGCCTCCAAGGAGGCATCCCGACCAGCCTCCGTGGTCGAGAGCATAAAGGACGAAACCGAGAAACCTGAAAGTCGACGTGAATCCTTGGCGGAAAGTGTTAAGCCAGACACGGCTGCCGAAAAGTCCCCAGAAACTACCTCTAAGGAACAATCACGACCAGAATCAAAGGCGGAAGTTCCAAAGGGCGAAACCGACAAGTCCAAGGATCCTTCCCGCCGAGAATCCGTCGCGGAGAGTTTGATTGCTTCGGAGGGCTCCGTGGATGAGAAGTCAAAGGAACCTTCCCGCCCAGAGTCGCTCGCGGCAAGTGCCAAAGACGAGCTAGAAAGCACTAAAGACCAGAAATCGCCCCTAGCTTCCAAGGATGTTTCCCGCCCAGAGTCGGTGGCAGATAAGGACGACGCAGAGAGCCTCAAGCCGGACAGCCTCAAGGATGAGAAGTCTTCATCTCCTGCTTCCAAGGAAGCGTCTCGTCCAGAATCGGTGGCCGAGAGTGTCAAGGAGGAAGCCGAGCCCTCCAAGGAACCTTCGCGTCGCGAATCCGTGGCAGAGAATGTAAAGGTTGAAAGCAGCAAGGACGAAAAATCCGCTCCTGCTTCAACAGAAGCCTCCCGACCTGGATCCGTTGCGGAAAGCATCAAGGAGGAGCCAACAAGGCCCGAAAGCCGTAAGGAATCCATCGCTGAAAGCATTAAGCCTGACTCCGGCAAGGAAGAGAAGTCACCGCTGGCCTCCAAGGAAGCCTCCAGGCCGGAGTCTGTGGCAGAAAGCACCAAGGACGAGGACGAGGACGAGCTGGAAAAGCCAGAGGAGCCCGTTAAGTCCCCTGGTCCTATTTCGCAGCAGCCATCGCCTAGGCCAGGATCTGTGGCCAGCGATCACGAGGCGGCCGTTGGGGCTGCGTTGTCTTCCAAGGATGTCTCCCGACCGGAATCCAAACTAGAGACCGCCTCGTCGCCCATCGAGGAAGCGACCATTGAATTCCCAGAGCCAGAGATCGTAAAGAAAACCAGCCTAGTCCTCGATCTTCAGCCTGAAGCCGGCAAGTTACCCACGGAATCCAGTCCGGTCGACGTCGCCGAGGGAGACTTTTCCAAGGCTGTTGCCTCTTCCGTTTCAGCGGCACCAAGTGCTTCTCCAAAACCAGCAGAACTCTCCAAGGCCGCAGCCGCGGAAACTGCCTCCTCACCGGTGGATGAAGCTGACAAGTCCCCATCTGCCCTAGAGGTTAGTCCTCGACCTGAATCCCTCGCAGAAAGCGCCCAGGAAGAGGCCGGCCAGGATGAGAAGTCGCCACTTCCGTCAAAGGAAGCTTCGAAGCCGGGATCTGCTGTGGAAAGTCCTAAAGAGGGAAGTGCAGAGGTGGCAAAATCTCCGATCGCCTCTAAGGAAGCTTCTCGACCGGAATCGGTGGCCGAAACCGCCTCATCGCCTGTCGAGGAAGCCTCCAAGGAGTTCCCACAGTTCGAAGAGCTGTCCCTGAAAATTACCCAGAAGGGCGATCTCCCAACTCTCTCCAGCCCAGTGGACGTC
The DNA here is from genome assembly GCA_035047325.1 of Drosophila vallismaia. Lineage (NCBI taxonomy): Eukaryota > Metazoa > Arthropoda > Insecta > Diptera > Drosophilidae > Drosophila > Drosophila vallismaia. Next base: position 1,849,670 of record JAWNPU010000025.1, on the reverse strand, counting down.
GCCGAGGGGGACTTCCCCCAGCCAGCCACACCCACAAGCTCGCCCACAACCTCCGTGCCAGCCCAGCCGGCTGAGCTTTCCAAAACCGCGACGGAACAAACTGTGTCCAGCCCGGTAGATGAGGCCCCCAAGACGCCCATTGGCTCCCACGAGTCTGAGCGTCCCGAATCGCCTGCAGAAAGCGCCAAGGACGAAGCCGAGAAAGCCGATTCTCTCAAGGACGAAAAGTCCCAGGAGCCGTCTCGTCGCGAGTCCGTGGTGGAGAGCACCAAGGACGAGAAGTCCCCTCTTGCCTCCAGGCGGGAGTCTGTGGCGGCGAGCATCAAGGATGATGCCGAAAAGTCCAAGGATCCTTCACGCCGTGAGTCCGTGGCCGAAAGTGTGAAGCCAGAGAGTGTAAAGGACGAGAAGTCCCCGCTGGTCTCCAAAGAGGCTTCCCGGTCGGAATCGGTCGTAGAAAGCCTCAAGGACGATGCCGAAAAATCCAAAGAAGCCTCGCGACCAGAATCAGTTGCAGAAAGTGTTAAGGAGGAGAAGTCTGCTCCTGGATCGGTTGCGGGAAGCGTCAAGGACGAGACGGAGATTGAAAAGCCAGAGAGTCGTCGCGAATCAGTCGTCCAAAGCCTGAAGGATGCCGCCAGTCCGCTTCCATCGAGACCAGAATCCGTTGCGGAAAGCATCAAGGACCCCGCCGAGAAATCCAAGGAGCCTTCTCGGCCAGAATCCGTTGCGGGAAGTATTCAAGATGAAGCCGAGAAACCCGAAAGTCGCCGTGAATCAGTTGCCGAGAGTACAAAGGCAGAAGCCAGTAAGTCCCCTCTTGACTCCAAGGATGCTTCCCGGCCGGAAAGCGTCGCTGAAGCTTCTGAACCTGCAATAGTTCCCAAGGATGTTTCGCAACAAGAATCCATGGCAGGAAGTGTCAAGGACGGAGCTGAGCCCCCGGAAAGCCGTAAGGCATCAGTTGCTGAAAGCCTCAAACCCGAGGAAAAGTCTCCACTTCCTTCCCGTCCCGAATCCGTAGCAGAAAGCGTGAAAGACGAAGCCGAGAAGTCCAAGGAACCATCTCGACGCGACTCCCTGGCGGAAAGCATTAAGCCTGAGAGTGTAAAGGATGAAAAATCCCCAGCAGCTTCCAAGGAACCTTCACGCCCAGGATCCGTGGTGGAAAGTGTTAAGGATGAAGCCGAAAAGTCCAAGGAGCCATCACGCCGGGAATCTGTGGCAGAAAGCATCAAGCCAGAGAGCGTCAAGGATGAAAAGTCGCCGTTGGCTTCTAAGGAGGCTTCCCGCCCACAATCCGTAGCGGAAAGTGAGAAGGACGAAGCGGACAAGTCCAAGCAGCCATCCCGTCGCGAGTCTGTGGCTGAGACTGGAAAACCAGAAAGCGTCAAGGATGAAAAGTCGCCTCTAGCTTCCAAGGAACCTTCGCGACCTGAATCCGTGATCGAGAGTGTCAAGGATGAAGCCGAAAAATCCAAGGACCCATCCCGTAGGGAATCTGTGGCGGAAAGCATCAAGCCGGAGAGCGTAAAGGATGAAAAGTCGCCTCTCGCTTCCAAGGAGGCTTCCCGCCCACAATCGGTAGCGGAAAGTGAGAAGGACGAACAAGAGAAGTCCAAGGAGCCATCCCGTCGCGAGTCTGTCGCTGAGACTGGAAAACCAGAAAGCGTCAAGGATGAGAAGTCGCCTCCAGCTTCCAAGGAACCTTCACGCCCAGCATCCGTAGTGGAAAGTGTCAAGGATGAAGCAGAAAGGAGCAAAGAACCATCTCGCCCAGAATCTGTGGCTGAGAGCATCAAGCCGGAGAGTGTGAAGGATGATAAGTCTCCTCTGGCTTCCAAGGAACCTTCCCGGCCAGAATCTGTGGTCGAGAGTGTCAAGGATGAAGCCGAAAAGTCCAAGGAACCTTCGCGTCGGGAATCTGTGGCTGAGAGCGTCAAGCCGGAGAGTTTGAAGGACGAAAAGTCCCCATTGGCATCTAAGGAACCTTCCCGCCCAGGATCCGTGGTGGAAAGTGCCAAGGACGAAGGTGAGCAGCCAGAAAGCCGCAAGGAATCCATCGCTGAGAGTGAGAAGTCGCCACTAGCTTCCAAGGAAGCCTCCCGACCAGAGTCGAAGGCTGAGAAGTCGAAGGATCCTTCGCGACGCGAATCAGTCGCCGAAAGCATCAAGGAGGATGCTGCCAAGGACGAGGAGAAGTCGCCATTGGGTTCAAAGGAAGTGTCCAGACCCGCTTCGGTCGTAGGAAGTGTCAAGGACGAAGGCGAAAAGCCCGAAACCGCCAAGCCAGAGAGCGAGAAGGACGAAAAGTCTGTGCCCGCCTCCAAGGAGCCTTCTCGACCAGAATCAGTGGCCGAAAGTACCAAAGATGAAGCCGAGAAATCGAAGGAGCCATCCCGTCCCGAGTCCGTGGCTGAGAGTGTTAAGGCGGAGAGCGTCAAGGCGGAGGAGAAGTCGGCGCTGGCATCGAAGGAAGTGTCGCGGCCTGCTTCTGCCGTGGGCAGTGCCAAGGATGAGGCTGAGAAAGCCGAAGAAAGCCGGCGGGAATCCGTGGCCGAGAGTGTCAAGGCGGATGAGAAGTCTGCAGAGGCCTCCAAGGAGGCATCCAGGCCAGCATCTGTTGTGGAGAGCATCCATGACGAGGCCAAGTCCAAGGAAGCATCGAGACGGGAATCTGTGGCCGAAAGCGTCAAGGCGGATGAGAAGACCGCAGAGGCCTCCAAGGAAGCATCCCGGCCAGCATCCGTGGCGGAAAGTGTGAAGGATGAGACTGAAAAGTCAAAGGACTCATCCCGAAGAGAATCCGTTGCAGAATCTATCAAGGCAGAGAGTACAAAGGACGAGAAATCTTCACTGGCATCCAAGGATGTCTCCCGACCCGCATCTGTGGCCGAGAGTGTCAAGGAAGAAGCCAGTCCTCCCAAGGATGCTTCGTCTCGACCCGAATCTGTTGCCGCAAGCCCGGCGGCCAAGTCTCCGCTTCCATCCCGACCTGATTCCGTGGTGGAAAGTGTCAAGGACGAGCCCATTCGATCCCAGGAGCCGTCCCGACGGGAGTCCGCCGTGGAAAGCATTAAGGCTGAAAGTGTGAAAGACGAGAAGTCTCCGGCTGCCTCCAAAGAGGCTTCAAGACCAGGATCAGTTCTGGAGAGTGTCAAGGATGAAACTGAGGAGGCCAAGGAACCATCCCGGCCTGAGTCCGTAGCCGAAAGCGCAAAGGACGAGAAATCCCCTGTCGTCTCAAAGGAGCCTTCAAGGCCAGCATCTGTGGTGGGCAGTGCTCAGGAACACAAGTCTCCGGACGCCTCCCGTCCAGAATCAGTGGCTGAACACCTTAAAGACGCTATCGTACCTGATATCATTTCCAAGGAGGCTACCGGCTCCAAGGAGCCTTCCCGCCCAGAATCAGCGGCAGAAAAAGAGAAATCGCTGGCTCCCTCGCCTTCTCACGCATCCAGCGCGGCTGCCTCTAAGGAAGCATCTCGGCCAGGAACTGAGACTGCATCCTCGCCCATCGAGGAGGGTCCTCACTCGATTGCCGACCTGAGCCTGGCTCTGGTTCAACCGGAGGCAGCAGGAAAACTGCCCACATTATCGAGTCCCGTGGACGTGGCGGAGGGCGACTTCTCAAAGGTCCTGCAAGCGGAGTTCACTTCAGAAGTTGGCGCTGTCTCGAAGCCCGCGGAGCTCTCGCAGGTGGATGCCGCTCACACAGCTTCCAGCCCCGTGGATGAGGCACTTCCCCAAATAGACGATCATATCACCACTGGCACCTCCGAGCGCACGGCCGATCTCTTGGGCCTAGAGGAATCCGTTATCCAGGAGACGACTACCCAGGCCACATCGCTTTTTGAAAGCATAACCACGGAGGTGGTGAAGAAAATAGACGAGAAAGTGGAGGAGATTGTGAAGAGCTCCACGAAACTGGCCGAAAGCTCGGCTGAAAAGGTGCAGAAGGCTGTGGAGAGCTCCTCGCAAGAGGTTCAAAGCTCTGTAGGGAAAATCTTGGAGCAGGTGAGCCAGGAGTCCATCGAACTCAAGTCCGTGCTGGACACCAAAACCAGCATTGTTACCTCTTTGGTTCAGGATGTGACCAAGAAGATCGAGGAGAAAACCGAGGAAATCAAAAAGGAGGAGGTAAGCCAGGTCACAGAGACATCTTCTACCGCTGAGGGCAGCGGCCTGGACCTGGGCACCTTCTCGGAGCTCCGGGAAACCCACATCACCACCGTTGGATCCCCGGAGTTCACGGTCACCATTTGCGAAAGGGACGAGCCCGTGCTGCACGACATTAAGGAGGAAGATGACGAAGAGCACCGCTTCTCGCCGCCTGGCGAGGTGGGGGCCAAGGCAGCCTCCATTGTGGCATCCCAGCCCATTCGCCCGTTGTCACCTCGGGAGGAGGAAGTGGCCAAGATCGTGGCCGACGTGGCCAAGGTCCTCAAGTCGGACAAGGACATCGTTGACATAATTCCCGGATTCGATGAGCGACAACTGGAGGAGAAGCTGAAGTCGAGCACCGACACCGAGGCGGAGGCGGAGGACTCGCTTCAGTCCCTGGAGATCAACCTAATGAAGGTGGAGATCGAATCGGAGAAGTCCTCGCCTGACCAGAAGTCGGGTCCCATTTCCATCGAGGAGAAGGACAAGATCGAGCAGTCAGAGAAGGCGCAGCTGCGTCAGGAAACCGGAGGACTCTCCCGTCCGGAATCGGAATCCAGCCACAAGGAGGAACTCTCCGTGGCATCCTCGCCACAGCCCGGAAAGGAGCTCTCCCGCCCGGAATCCGTCGCCAGCCAGAGCAGCGATAAGGAAACCAAGACATCCCGACCAGTGTCCAGCCTGAGCCAGGACGGCGAGGATGAGTCCCTTCTTCAGTCCAGTACCACCACAGAAACCATCGAGAGCAAAAAGCTGGAAGAGAAGAGCAGTGTGACCACAAAGTCCAGCGTCCAGTCTATCCAGCAACGGGAGGAGTCCACCAGCGACTCCCTGAGCAGCAGCCTCAAGGTGGAGGACAGCTCCCGCCGGGATTCACTCTCCAGCTTGTTGGCCGAGAAGGGCCTGACCAGCACCACCAGCACCATCAGCACCAGCCTCAAGGAGGACACCACCACGGTCTCTCAGCTGGAGGAGCTCCTGGTGCAGTCCGAGGAATGCTCCTCAGAGTCCATTGTCAGTGAGATCCAAACCAGTACTCTGGCGCAAAAGACAAAGGAGGCCAAGGAGACCAAAGAAACCAAGGAGACTAAGGAAACCAGGGAGTCCAAGGAGACAACTACCAGCATCAGCTCCAGCTCCAGGGAGGAGTCCCTCAAGGAGACAGTGGCCGAGTTCCTGGCCACCGAGAAGATTGTCTCCGCCAAGGAAACATTCAGCGCCGAGGCCGCTCGAGCCGCAGAGGAGTCCTTGAAGAAGGCCAGCACTGCTTCTAGCACCACCACCTCCCAGCGGGCCCTCTTCGTGGGAACCGACGAGTCCCGGCGGGAGTCCCTGCTGAGCCACACCAGCGAGGGTCGCCAGACCCACAGCGATCCCGAGGAGGAGGAGGAGGACGAGGATGAGCGCCTCAGCGTGAAGGAGGGCCGCTCCAAGTCCATTGCCCCCATTATGATGACCAGCATCTACAAGCCCTCGGGTGAGATCGATGTCGAGTCCACTCTGGACGAGGAGGAGCACGACCAGGAGGCACAGAAGGAATCGGAGAAGGAATCGGAGACCATCACGAGCTCCAGCAAGACCCTGCTTCAGTCGAGCGAACGAGAGAGCAGTAGCACCTCCACTACTACTGCCACCACCACCAGCAGCAGCTCCAAGACCAGCTCCTCCACCTCGAAGGTCGAGTCCATCACCCTCACCCAGCAGTCCGGCCAGGAGCAAGCCTCTGACCGCAAGACGCCGCCCACAGCGCCCGTCAGTCCCGGCATAAAGCCCTTGAGCTCGGCAGGATCCACCGCCTCTGTGGGTGCAGCCACTGGAGGAGCCGCCGGAGCTGCCGCAGGAGCAGTTGGTGGCAAGCCCGAGTCCAGCGCCACTAGCATCGCCTCCACTTCGGGCCCTCTCTCGCCCAAGGACATCAGTGGCAAGTCGAGCCCGGGAGCCCTCACCTCGGAGAGTCAGTCCATACCCACGCCCCTGGGTCGGGAATCCCACACGGAGACGCCGGAGTCCTCGCCCAAGCCCACATCGCCATTCCCGCGGGTCACCAAGGACGAACTGAAGTCTCTGGAAGCTCAGGTAGGTGCAACCATGACTTTTTATGAGGATTTAAATAAAGAAACAATTCTGTATCCCCCATAGCACCAGGAGCAGGAGCAGATCCTGACGGGAGCCACAGTTATAGCCAGCGGGGGAATAGGCTCCATCGGCGAACCCGATCTCCCTGAGCTGGACGAGCTGCGCGGCATCGAGTGCACCACAGCTTTGAGTGGCAGCACGGAGAAGATCATCACCACCACCATCACCACGGTGACCAAGGTGATCTCCGCCGACGGCAAGGAGATCGTCACCGAGCAGAAGACAGTCACAACCACGGACAGCTCGGAGCCGGACAGCGAGAAGGTGGTGGTGACCACCACCCGGACTACCAGCGAGAGCGAGCGCGACCAGCTGCTACCCAAAGAGGTGGCTCTGCTGCGGGGAATGTACCGGTCCAGCACGCCTGGCAGCGAGGAGGACGACGACGTCCTGCCCGGATCGCCGCGCAGTGCCACCAGCTACGAGCTGCAGCACTCCAGCTCCGGGGTGAGCAAGCGCTCCGACCTGGATGCTGATGGCGACGGAGACGAGAGTCAGGATGACATTCCGCCGCAATACGGCAGCGAGGAGCACTCGACGGCTCGCTCGATCCTGCTGCCCCGCACCGAGGATCCCATGGCCGCCTCCTTCTACGGAGCTCTGCCCGACAGCTTCGCCCCGACAGCGGCACCAAAGTCCAGCACCGAGCCCATCCCCATCCAGGGCGCCGTCGAGCCAGCCAGCCAAGAGTCCACCAGCAGCCAGCAGACCTGGGCGGGACACAAGTTCCTCGACCAGGCCGACAAGGACTTCCAGCGGGCGCTCGAGGAGCATGTGCAGGCTCGTGGAGCCGAGGTCATGTCTTCCGTCACCGCCAAGTACTCTTACTCGCCATCGAAGGCCGAGGAGGTGGAGCAGATTGTGACCAGCACAGCGGAGCGGCAGCGCTTCCCTCTCAGCGACGTCCAGCGGATGCGAGTGGGTGAGAGTGGGTTCGCCACCGTTGGTGGACAGGATAAGCCAGATAAGCCAGATAAGCCAGAGGAGGTGGTAGCCACCACAACCGCAGCAGCAACTGCAACTGCAACTGCAACTGAAAGTACAGCTGCCACAACAACCACATCCAGTTCCACTGGCGCCACGCCCAAGGACCGACTCGAAGAGTGGGGCAAGCCCCTGGGCCTGCCCTCGCCAGCTCCCCTGCCCGTCGAGGGCAGCGCCGATATCCGGACCACGCCCAAGAAGGAACGCCGTCTGGTGGCCACCAAGACGCGGCTGAACAACGAGAAGAACCTGCGCAAGCGCAGCGAGTCGCCCAACAAGACGGGCAAGAAGCCGGCCCCGGTCTACGTGGATCTGACGTACGTGCCCCACAACGGCAACTCCTACTACGCCCACGTGGACTTCTTCAAGCGGGTGCGGGCCAGGTACTACGTCTTCTCCGGCACGGAGCCCAGTCGCCAGGTGTACGATGCTCTGCTCGAGGCAAAGCAGACATGGGAGGACAAGGAGTTGGGTAAGTGGACAGAGATTTGCTGTTTGCTTTTTGCTTTTTTTTTAGCACGAATTCCGTATATTTATTTATTTATTCCCCCGATTACACGACACTATTGGTTTCTAAATTGGTTTGATTCACTTCCCCCGATTACGAGACACTTTTTCTTTCCAAATTGGTTCGATTCACTTCCCGCATTTGATATCCTTTGGTTGCTTTGATTGCTTTGATTGCTTTCCGCTTGCTTGCTTCTGTTTGTTGTTGATTGTTGTTGAGTCCTTATTGACCCGTAAAGAGAACCCGTTTCTGTTCTGTGAACCTTGCAGAGGTCACCATTATACCCACGTACGACACCGACGTACTGGGCTATTGGGTGGCTGAAAACGAGGAGCTGCTAGCCAAGCACCGCATCGACCTCTCGCCCTCCGCCTCGCGCTGCACCATCAACCTGCAGGATCACGAGACCTCCTGCTCCGCTTATCGCCTGGAGTTCTAGGCCACGGGCCTGTTTATTGCATTCGACGACGATGACTAGAGACCAACCAAGAACGCACAAACCCAACCAACCAACCAACCAACCAGAAGAGCTTGAGACTAGCCGTAGGATCGAGTCCTAGGTGGACTTTTAAAGTGCCTGGACTCGGTTTCTTCGGCTGGGATTGGCAGGATGAACACCAGACAAGACCCAGGAGCAGGACCACCACCAGACCCAGAACCAGGACAGCGGACAGGACCAGGATACCAACAGGAGCAACAGAAAACAGACAAGTTACCAGGAACAGGAAACAGGAAACTGAAAACTGGATACTGGATACTGGATACTGGATCATGGAAAGGATGCAATTTCGGGCGCACAGGACACTAAAAACCCTGCGACGCAGAGCTGATAGGGCGGAGGATGCCACTTTGTTTGCGAATGCAATGCCGTCTATTGGGCTTTTGCGCCACACACAACCAGAGCTACGTAATTAATAAATATATGTTTTAAAGAAATTAATTACCAAAAACTAAAAACCAACAAAAAAAAAAGGAAAAAACAAGCAAAAGAAAAACGAACAGTGCAACCGAACCATCAAGAAATCGAAAGACAAAACGTATAGAAACTGTTGCTTTCATTGAGAACGTCAAGCTATATTGTGTAGAAACCCAAAGATCAAAATAGTTATCGAGAAATCTCGCCTAGCTAAAATATACACGCAAATCGAAAGCTAAAACTATAATATACAAAAGATTGAAGAGATTGAAAGGAATCCCCTATAGATACAATATACGAGATATAGATACACAAGCTACATACGAGTACGAGTACGAGTACGAAAACAATATGTAATGATGAAAAATAATCGTGTTAATTGTATTAGTCGAAACTTTTACGAAACTCAAACGAAACGTTAGAGGAGAAATTTTAAAGCATAGCCCCCGCGAGTCAGAGCGTTTAGTAGCCGTAGGATCGTAGAGACACGGAGGGCAGGGCCTAGAGCAGAATTCGGAAGAATCGGCAGAGATCGGAGTGGATTGGGATTGGGGCTGGATTGGGGCTGGAGCAGGAGGACCCAACTAGCAACTAGCAGTGCCTCTTGTTCTCTTCCCCAGTCCAGATCCAGATACAGATCCAGATCCAAATCCAGATCCAGATCCGAACAAAACTAAATCAAACTAAATTCAAATCGAATTAAAACTAAAATATACAATATACAATATCCAATTATAATTTAACATTTGAAATTTACACGATTACGATATTTACGATTTACGATTACGATTTAGGATCCAGGAACCTCAATAATGTGCCTCCTCTTTAGGGGATTATACAAGAACAAGAACAAATATGTCTGCACCACCCACAACCCATAACCCCCGAACTCCAAACCAGAAACCACAATTGTTCCGTAAATGTTTCACTTGGTTGCGTTACATTCTGTTGATTGATTTGATTCAGTTTTGTTGCTAGAAAGACTTGTTGCTAGCAAGTACAATATATGGAAGCAGCTATAGCAATCAATAACCGATATACTCGTACATACGATATACGTACACCTCAAATAGGGAGGGAAAGTTGGATTGAATAGAGTTTAAGGAAGGAGAGTGGAAGGAGTAGGGTCTTGTTGCTGGCGGGTGATAGACGACGACGACGACGACCTGGACGGACACCTGGACTGCGACTGCGACTGAGACTGAGAGTCGATGCTGATAATGTTACAATATAAGGATACCAAAGGACGAGGAGAACTAGAAGAACTAGAACTGGAACACTGGGCTTGTGATTGGGTTAGGTAGGTTGGTCTGGAATGCAAGACTAGGTCTGGGATGGAGTGGGTTGGGACTAGGTGACTGGGATCAGGACACGCTGAATGCAAGACAGAGTCACAACCAGAGAGAGATAGAGTTAGATATAAACTAACCACGATTTAATATTGAAGAACACAAAGTGAATGAAGGTTATTTTTCTATATTTTTTTTACTTTTTCATAGTCATAGAATAACAAATTTTCAAACAAACAAAACAGATATGCGATATGCGATATGCAATATGCAAAATGCGATTAAATAGGACGAAGGATTAAATGGAGAGTAGCAGGATGAGCAGGATGAGGAGGAGATCAGGAGGAGAAGGATCAGGCACACAGGCAATTTTAAAATGTTAATCACAAAACGGAACAAGCAAACAAAATATTAAGAAAACAGTCCAAAAGAGCCAGTTAAAATACAAAAACAAAAAAAATAATTAAAAAACAAAGAAAAAAAAAAAAGAAGGGATAAAAATCAAGTCAGACTTTTTTAGGCTACGCGTATATTTTTGTGTTGCTTTTTATACAGGACAGCAACAGGTCCTGCGGCTGCTGGAAGCGAGGCGGCGGCAGGACATCCGACATCCGACAGGCAACTGGCAACTGGCAACCGTCCAGTCTACAAAACGTTTGGCTACAAAAACTCCAAAAAATTAAGCACAGATATATAGGACTAAGAGGGGAGCGGGGCAGATACCTGGCAGATATGTTAGGCTTCAAAAGGACGCGTTACCCCGATCCGTAATCCCCGTCCGATCAGCCCAGGAGCGGATATATACATGCAGACATATACTTATATACATATATATATATTATATATGATTCCAGTCAATGTTTTGATTATTGAGTAGCTTGCAGTCTCCGCTTTGAGAATTTTAAATTCATAATCAACTAAAGTATAAAACAATAAAACAAAAATAAAAAATAAAAAAAACTTTCAAAATAAACAAGTAACACGAGAAACGTAAAAGTAAACGAAAAATATATAAAATTTATTGAAAATTATTCATTTTTTGGCAAAATTCGTGCGCCAAACGAAAACTAAAGCCGAAGCAAAACAAAAAAAAAGTTAAAAACAGAAAACAGAAAATTAAAATCGAAAAATGAATTAAAATTAAAGTAAATGAATACTCACACATGAAGAATATACACACTATATATATACTCTCTATATATATATAAATATATATGTACTTGAGCGTATTGATGTTGCTTGAAAAAAAAAACCTTAAAAACCTTAAAAAAAAAAAAAAACAAACAAAAAAATGAACTCTTCTCATAGCCAGAAGAAATTTTTTGCCTTTCATGAAACGAATTTTCCCCTAAAATATGAAAATATGAAAATATGAAAATATTAAACATTGTTAACCCCCCCCATTGTCGTCTTTGTTTGCGCCTTGATTTCGGGATCCAAATGGTTAATCCGTAATCCGTAATCCGTAATCTGAATTTGTAACCCATGATACGGATCCGGACCCGGACCCGGATCAGATCGTTGTACGCACTCCCTTACCCCACAAAACACACGTATCCATTGCCTTATATCCAGTGAACCACAGATATCTGCATCACATACCTTATATCTAGAATAAGAATCAATGTATCGACAAATATGTACGACCTATGAGAGTTTGTTTGTTGAATTTGCTTTTACGTTTTAGCAGCTTCGATTTAAATCAAATATACATACTAAATGCGCGCGGATCCAACTTTGGATGCCAAGTGCTCTATATAATCATTAGAAGAGGCAGGATTGTTGAAAACAAAACGGTAAACGGTAAACGGTAAACGGCAAAGTGCGGAAGGGTCAGGATGTTAGGATGTTAGGATGTCAGGTCAAGTCCGGCAGAAAGGACATGACCATGAGGGATAGCGTAGATGGACAGCCAGCACAAAGTACATCCGACATGGCGGTCGAAAATGGGAAAAAAGAGTTAAAAAAACTAACAAAAATCCAAGAAACAAAAAAAAATCCAAGAAACAAAAAAGACAAAGAGCAAGAATCGAGAATCGAAAATATATATGTATTACATTTTATGAAACGTCAAGCTTATCTCAAATATTTCAATGCAAAAACCCAAATCTGAAGAATATAATAAACGTATTTATGTGACGACGGGGGCGTTTCCATTTCTTCCCTGGCATTCCCTGGCAATCCCTGGCATTCCCTGGCATTCCCTGGCTTTCCCATTTTCTTTCCAGCTCGATGATTGATTGCCTCGCATTAGGTGGCCTAATTGATAATTGGTCTCGTACTTGTCCTTGCGTATCCTGCCTGATTGCCAGCTAGCCTGTTTGAGTGATGAGTTCCTGGGGTCCTGAGGTGTTGGCGTGTGGACTCCAGCCCACTTCATGGTGAGCACCCGAAGCACTCTGACGTCTACTGCCGGTTGAAGTCGCGTTCGTTGTTTGGTAGTCCGTTGATGAAGGAGATTCCGAAAGCATCTGCCCAAGGATTGTTTTGGATCAGGGTGAGGATCAGGGTGGGGATTAGGGTGAGGATCAGGGTGAGGATCAGGGTGAGGCTCACGGCTGAGGCCTTAATAAAAGAAGTTACTCACTTATCACATTATTATTCTCATCGACGAGAAACAGATTTTGCCGTTGACGGCGTTCACAAGGCCTTCCAAGTCCGTATCCAAGTCCCTGTCCAAGTCCTTGTCTCTGTCCATGTCCAAATCCAAATCCAAATCCAAGTCCATGTTCCTGTTGCTGTCCCTGTCCAAGTCTTTGTCCAAGTCCTTGTCTCTGTCCATGTCCAAATCCAAGCCCATGTTCATGTCCATGTCCATGTCCATTTCCATGTCGCTGTCCCTGTCTAAGTCCACGACCAAATCCCAGTTCCTCTTCCTGTCCTAGTCCCTGTCCAAGTCCCTGTCCAAGTCCCCGTCCAAGTCCCCGTCCAAGTCCCCGTCCAAGTCCCCCTCCAAGTCCCCGTCCAAGTCCCTGTCCAAGTCTTTGTCTCTGTCCATGTCCTAGTCCCCGTCCAAGTGCCTGTTCAATTTCCCGTCTTAGTCCATGTCCAAGTACTTGTCTCCGTCTAAGTCCAAATCCAAGTCCTTGTCTCTGTCCATGTCCAAATCCAAGTCCATGCGAACGTCGCTGTCCCTGTCCAAGTCCTCGTCTCTGTCCATGTCCAAATCCCAGTCCATGTGCAAGTCGCTGTCCCTGTCTAAATCCACGACCAAGTCCCAGTCCCCTAACCTGTCTAACTTCACGTTCCAATCCCAGTTCCTCTTCCTGTCCACGACCTTGTGCGTCATCCATCGTCCTTATCGGACGATCATTTGAAAGCACAATCGCATTTACATTGGGTGGCATTGGTCCTGGCACTGGTCCTGGCACTGGCACGGGCACTGGCACTACCGGATAGTCAACTCCGTGCATTTCCTGAGCGGTACGCTCGCTCTTCTTTCCATTAGGCTTACCGGAAGACATTTTTAAAGTTTTTTTTACGAGAATATGCGTCTGATTCAGATTTAGGGTTCTGATTTAGGCTGCCTGTAATTTCGTCTGTTTAGAGCGAGAATTGAGGCTTGACTGAGGATTCCGAAGCATTGAAGCCAAGCTGAGAAAGTTTTCTACGGATAACTTTTTCAAGGGCTACTTTGTTGGATACAATTTCAGTCGCACCTCCAAAAACGATATCAAAAATCTCTGATACGTCACAGGACTTTAGCAATCGAATATCTTAATTGGTCTATTAATGAACGAACATTATTTAGCGATATACGAGTACTCGTCCAAGATAAGCTAATCGCATTATTATCTCCGGCAAATCCAACGCGCTATCTGAAACGAGAGGGTCTGCCAGTCTGCCAGTCTGCCAGTCTGCCAGTCTGCCAGTCTTCCAGTCCCCCCTGACACGCTGCCATGGACACGCTGCGTACTCTGGAGCCACTGCACCGCATCTGCCGGATGGTTAACCTGTGGCAGTGGCGACTGGCTCCTCCGCCCGACAGTGATGGCCTCCTGCTCCGGCGGTCCCGCTGGCTGGAGGCCTACGGCTGGAGTGTCTGGCTGGTGGCCTTATGCGTCGCCGCTTACGGCCTTTTCGTGGAGGGGTCCGAGGAGGAGCCCAATGAGACGGCCGTCACCAGCATCGGCCACACGGTGGACTTCATCCAGCTAGTGGGCATGCGGGTGGCGCACCTGGCCGCCCTACTGGAGGCGCTGTGGCAGCGCCAGCTACAGCGGGAGCTATTCACGGAGCTGGGCGAGATCGAACGCCTGCTGGCCAAGGAGCTGAACGCAGACGTGGAGGGCGGCCGGCAGAGGCTGCGACGCGAAGGGAGGCGCCAGGCCCTGTGGCTGCTCTGGGGCTATACGCTCAGCCAGAGCCTGATTCTGGGCGCCAAGCTACTGGCCCCCGGACACTCCTTTCCGGTTTACTGGATCAGCTATCTGCTGCCCCTGTTGGTGTGCGGACTGCGGTACTTCCAGATCTTCACCGCCGTGCAGACTGTGCACTGGCACCTAGAGCTCTTGCTCCAGGCCCTGCAACAGCTCCAGGAGAAGGCGGCGGTGGCGGTGTTCGGAGAAGACTCCCAGGAGGTGGAGCACCTGATCATGAGGCGCCTCGTGGCCGTGCGGCTGATCTATAACCGAGTCTGGACCCTGGTTTCCCTGCAGAACCGCTGCTACGGCGTTTCCATGCTCCTCCTGGTGGGCAACGATTTCCTGGCTGTCACCTCCAACTGCTACTGGATATTCCTCAGCTTCCGGCAGTCGGCCGCCTCGCTCGGCGACATCCTGCAGATCCTGGCCAGTGCCCTCTGGTCTGCCCCCCATCTGGGCAACGTACTCATTCTGTCGGTGCTCTGCGACCGCGCCACCCAGTGTGTGAGTTTCCCAAGAATCCAATCCCCAATGCCCACCCAGGGTCTCATTCTGGCTTTCTGTCCCTCATCCGCAGGGCACCCGCTTGGCCTTGGGCCTTCACCAGGTCAGCGTGGATCTTCGGAACGACATCCACAACGCCCTGGTGAGTTATCCAAAGACTCCCTGGATTCTGCCTACTCATCACTCTTTCCTGTTCTCTTTCCGGTCCAGATCACTCAATTTTCGCTACAGCTGCTTCACCAGCGCCTACACTTCAGTGCCTCCGGATTCTTCAATGTGGACTGCACCCTTCTCTACACGGTAAGTCTTTTCCGATCCTTTCAATTACTGCCGGGGAGCAATGATTCTTAGGATTTACGACTCGCAGATCGTGGGCGCCACCACCACCTATCTGATTATTCTGATTCAGTTCCACATGAGCGAGGACTCTGAAGCAAGACCAGGAAACCAGGACTAGACGAAGCTCTAAAATGGAATCCTACCAACTTTGTTTTGCCATATCTCTGTTAAGTTCATGTCCGATTCGAATATTCCTTCTTAATCTCAGCTCTTCGATTACCTCAAGTTGTCTTTAAAACCTCACATAGCTACCACCACAAAACCACCATATTCTGGATATAAAAATAGGGGTTTTTTTTAGAGGTTTTTTAACCATAACTTAACTTATAAGTTTCTGATCTAGGAATGGTATACATTCCCGGTTTCAGCGCTTCAAATACTTTCTTTTGACATCAAAAACCGACAACCTAAAATTTGACCCCATTTTCTCAATTTTTGAAAGGGGTACCATCATTAAAATTCATCGAAAATCGATAAAAAATAGTGTTCTCAGGTTTTAATGCAGATTTATAGGGATTTTTTCTACAATTTCAACGGTGTATCGCTCATGAAGATAGCTTTAATATCAACAATGATATGGGTGTTCCAAGAGAGTCAAAATACTTGATTTAAGAGCTCCCAGGACAATCGATATCCTGGATATAAAAATAGGGGTTTTTTGAAGGGTTTTTTAACCATAACTTTACTTATACATGTCTGATCTAGGAATGGTATACATTTCCGGTTTCAGCGCTTCAAAAACTTTCTTTTGACATCAAAAACTGAGAATCTTAGATTTGACGCCATTTTCTCAATTTTTGAAAGGGGTACCATCATTAAAATCATTAAAATTCATCGAAAATCGATAAAAAATAGTATTCTCAGGTTTTTATGCAGATTTATAGGGATTTTTTCTACGATTTCAACGGTGTATCGCTCATAAAGATAGCTTTAATATCAACAATGATATGGGTGTTCCAAGAGAGTCAAAATACTTGATTTAAGAGCTCCCAGGACAATCGATATCCTGGATATAAAAATAGGGGTTTTTTGAAGGGTTTTTTAACCATAACTTTACTTATACATGTCTGATCTAGGAATGGTATACATTTCCGGTTTCAGCGCTTCAAAAACTTTCTTTTGACATCAAAAACTGAGAATCTTAGATTTGACGCCATTTTCTCAATTTTTGAAAGGGGTACCATCATTAAAATTCATCGAAAATCGATCAAAAATTGCTTTCCCAGGTTTGGATGCAGACTGATAGAGATTTTTTCTACGATTTCAAGGGTGTATCTCTTATTAAAATAGCGTTGATACTAACAAAGATATGGGTGTTCCAAGAGAATCCCAATGCTTGATTTGGGAGCTCCCAGGACAACAGATATTCTGGATATACAAATAGGGGTTTCCTTCGCCAATGACTTGGGATATTCGAAATAAGGATCGGAGATGAACTGGCTTGGATATGGCATTGGAAATATCTGTTAAAATATCTGTTTATAAATGAAAAATAAATAATTTGTGTGTTAACCAAGCTTGTGATTCTTAACCCGTTTTGGTTGCGGCGATGTCTGAAAGCTTAATCCCAAGGAATCCCACCCAGAAAGAGAAACAAGGATTACACGCGTGAACAAATTTTATTGATGGGATGGGAGCGCGCACTGGTGGCCACGCCTTGGCCTTGCCGGCAGTTAGACTGGACCGATCGGTTGCTAAAAGGACATGAACACGATGCACCAGGACACCGGCATGGGCCGTGGACAAGACATGGACGGGGCGGACAGACAGACACACGCATGATCCGAAGAACATCCTCGCACGTAAAATTTGAACCGCAGAGCCTAAAGCGTATTGAAGCGGACAGGACGGACGATGGTGGTGGTGGTAGTGGTGGTGGTGGTGGTGGTGTTGGTGGTAGTAGTGGTTCTAGTTTCGGTTGGTTTATCGTAAGTTGGCATCATAAGAAGGGGGTTAGCTTATCCAGGAGCTTTTGCAAGAGCAGATGTGGTATTAGTCGTCATAGATGGTGATAGATAGTCGTTCAGCCAGATCAGTTAACTGCTAGCTGAGACTGGAACTTAAACCGGGAATGTGAACGGGAACGTTCAAGGTTGTTGATACTGGTACTAGGACTAGTTCTGGTTCTGGTACTGGTACTGGTACTGGTACTGCGGTAATGGGAGCTACAGCGCCACAGGAGCACTAGTTGAAGTGCGGCGGCGAGCAGCAGCGGAAGTCGCTGCGATAGACCTCCTGGGCGGGCCGGAAGGTGCGCCAATAGTTGGGCGCGCAGCAAATGATTCTAGCCAGGTATTCCTTGAAGACATCGTATGTGGGATACACGAACCGTTCGCAGTGGCACTTGTGGTGGTGCCTGCACTCCGGATCGGCGATCCATTCTCTGGGCAGGTGAGGCTCCTCCGACTGCTGCTGCTGCTGCTGCTGCTGCTGGTGTGTTGAATGCCTCGGTTGCTGTTGTTGTGGCTGCTGTGGCAGCTCCTGTCGTCGCTGGGATTGTGGCAGAGTTGGGTCCTGAGACTGCGCTTCTTTGGGCTGCTGTTGCGGCTTAGATTGCTGGCCAGTGGAAGAGGTGGCTGCTCCTCCTCCAGCGGTGCCACTTGAGCGGGGCTTACTCTTCAAGGTGACGGCATCCCTGCGAAATCGATTGAGGAAAGTTAAAAAAAAAAACTTTCCATGCAAAGTGCAAAAAGTTGACTTACTCCAGGCCTTGGGCTATCATGCGCTGCACTCCGGGGCTATGAATCACCCGGGAGAAGTGACGGCAGCGATTGGCCCGTTCCAAAGTGGCCAGGTACCAGGTAGGCATCAATCCAAAGCGCACCTGGGACAGGATGCGTTCGGCGCATTCACGCCGCTCGTACCAGTTGTGCTCCAGCCAGAGCACGACGGAGAGAAAGATCTGGGGCAGTAGGCAAAGGGATTAGATTCGGTCGATTGACAGGACTCACCTGGCCACAGAACGGCACCCACCTCGATCTCAGAGTTCACACTCAAATAGCAATTTCGCAGGATGTGCGTCAGCTCGTGCTCGGTAAAGTCCAGAAAGAAAGTGGAACTCACGATGCAAAGGAAGACGCGCGAGATGCGCGTTAGCATTAGTTCGCGCAGGATGCGCGCCTGCGGATGGCGCCGCGCCTCCAGATAGGCCTTGAAAGCTGTATCCTCGTTGAAGAACTCCATCTTCTCCAGCGAGGACCAGAGCTGGCGCAGCAGCTCAGGTATCTCTTCCGCCACAACGCGGGCGAGTAGCTCCTGCTCTGCCTCGACCCCGCTGCTCTGTTCTTGAGATTGAGATTGAGATTGAGATTGGGATTGGGTCTGTGCATCCGGCTGAGCACCTAGATGTGGCAACTGTTCCATGAAACGACGCGCCGCATAAATCTTCGCATAGTTCTGCAGCACACACTTGAAGCAGCGATACCTCTCGTTCCCAATGGAAATACCCGCCTCGTTCAGGGTCTGCTCCCGAAGGACACGCATCAGTTGCTCGGAGACGCGTTCGATGGCCGAAGGACTCGGCAGTGTAGCGGAAATCGGTGTGTTGTCGCTGCTGCTGTTAGCATTGATATTGCTGCCGGTGTTGCTGTCGGTGTTGCTGTCGGTGTTGCTATCGCAGTTTGTGGTGTCGTTGCCACCGTTGATGTTCCTGGTGTTGTTGTTGCTGCTGCTGTTGTTGGTGTCGTGACCGCCCAGAAGTTCCATCACGATCTGATTCGCTTCCCCATCACCCTCTGCTCCGGCCCCCTCGCCCAGGCGGTTGAGCAGCAGCTTGGCAATTTGCTCTCGCCCGGCCAGAGACTTCAGCTGCTCGGTATTTCCGCCTTCATCGGGCAGATCTTCTCTGTTGTGCAATGGTCGCGGTAGCGGGAGCGGGAGCGGAAGGGTAATAGTTTTCGACATGGACATTGATTTGGACTTGGGCAGTGGCAGTGGCAGCGAATGTGGCATCGAAGCTTCAGAGCTGTCAGGCAACTCAGAGTCAGACTGTTCTTTATCGCCCTGAGCACCGGACTCCACGGACTCTTGCTCCGGCTCCTTGATAGCTCTCTGGCTCTCCGGCTCGGTTTCGCCTTTATCATCGCTATGATCGATCGTATGAGGATCCAGCGGATCCAAGGACTGTGGGGCTGTGCTTGTGGATGTGGAGGCCACTGGCAGCTGGGTCTGTAACTGTACCTGTACCTGTGACTGTAACTGTGTCGAGGTCGGATTAGGGTTGGCGCTTTGGCTTTGGCTTTGGCTCTGGTTCTGATTATGGTTCTGGTTCTGGTTCTGATTATCATCCAACTCCTGGTTCTGGCTGTGATTCTGATCTGGCATTTGATTTTGGCCCTGGGCCTGGGAATGTTTCTTGGCCTGGACCTGGGCGTTGACCTGCTGGGCCTTCTGCTCGTCAGAGACGGGCCCCCGGGCCTGCCGCTTCATGCTCGGTCGAAGGAGTGCTCGGAACATGCGCCGATTGAACGCTTCTAAAAGATTAAACTAAAATTTGGACGGGATGGCAGTCGGAGCAGCTGCTAGTGGGCGCTAGTGTATGCTTCGTGCTTTAAAAGATTCTGTGTTGTCTCGGATGCCGGATGTCAACTGTGTTCTGAGCGCCGATACAATGTGCAAGTTGAAACGCCCGGCCTACTTTGTATTAAAATATTGTGAACTTAACTTGATAGTGTTGAACTCGTACCCCCTGTTGAACACTACCCCCACCCCAAAGAGTCCCTAGACCAGGTCCAGGTCCAGGGTTACTTTTTTCGTATAAGACTGAGCACGCAGTTCTCGGACTCGGATCCAGTCTGAGGACCACGGCACTGAAGACACCACTGAGCATCGTTTTGTTTCAAATACTCTAGAGAATTCCGCAGGCGCCCAGCCGCGAAACCGACGTGGTCGTGGCGTTGCAGGACTCCCTCCAACCAGTTACTGAGCTTTACGACATCCTCCGGCAGGATACGGAAGTAGAACGGAGCGTAGCCGCTGCTCAGAAACTCATCAATATCCGGACAGCAAAGCTGCCGGTAGAGCAAAAGAGCCACACCAGCCGCCACCTGGTCCAGGCGATTTGGACTCAAGGTATCCACCGAGATCTTCTCCAGCAGAGGCGGCAGTTCACTCAGCTGGAAGCAAATGAAATAGATTATTTCAAAGTCTAGACAGTTGTAGGTGCAGAGTTGTTACATCGTGGAACTGGTGGATGTGGGGAGCTACGGCGGCAGTTCCAAAGAAGATGCACCAGAGCAGGCACACAGTCACCGCCCGACCCGCGCCGCTGTTCTTCCACAGCATTTGGACCAAGTGGATCAAGTGCGCCCTAGAGGGCAGCAAGGGGGAACGATGGTAAAGGGCAAAGTGGTCCACCAGCCGGCTGGTTAGATGGTGCACCATCATCGGCTCCAGCGTGGGCACTAGCCTGAAGGTCCTCCTAGCCAGCTCCCTGGCCCTCGATTTGCCCTGAGCCCGGTCCGGGTAGGGAAGCATGCAGAGGACGCAGCTTAAAATCTGCAAAGTGGTCACCTCCTCCACCCCAAGATCCTCGTTGGTAAGATTCTCGAACAGACTGGCCACCTGAAACATTTGCAAAAAGCTACCGTATCTGGACGTATAGGCAAGTCCGGAAGCTTACCTCGCCAACTGCCAGGTCGGGGAGACGGTCGGGAAGCCGCTGGCGCAGGCGCGACTTTAAAAGTGCTTGCTGAAAGGCGTACATGGTCAGCGGCCGAACACGATTGGAGTCCCCGACAAGCGCAAAAAGCTGCCCCAATTTACACTCAGCCGGTCCGGGGCTTCGCTTGTCCTGTTCCATTTCAGAGGATGGATTTAATGTCATTTCCAATTCAAACAAAAGCCAACAGGAAGAGGACTATATTCGCGATAACCAAACACACGTGCCGCGTTAACGTATAACGTACTTTACAGCGGTATAGCAGGAACGGAATGGGAAAGGAATATAAAGGAAAAGGAACCGGCCGAAGCCCGCTGCGCTTGCGTTCTTGGCCCTAATAGTCCGGCAGCTTTGTACTCCAAATTTCACACGAAACCTTAGATCTGGGAATGCAAATGTTGATATTGCCAGCATAAACACAAACGAATAGGCTGGGAAAGTCTAAAAATTCCAGCAATCCAATACTCTTGTCTGCCTTTTTTGACCGCTTAAGTAAATAAACCAAGTGCCAAGCACGGTGCCAAATGGCCGAAATTATGGCGCGGAATTTGAAGTATATATCAACGAAGTGAAACAAGCCAACAATAATGTGCACATTTTTTTTGTGATAAAGCTGTGAACATTATTTAAAGTGTTTTGCTTTTTCTATTCCAAGAATTTGACTAAACCCAGTTTCCAAGAAATCTTTCAAGTAAGCTATGATTCCTTTAATTTCGCTTCAAACACGCCAAAGAACGTTTATTTTTATATTTATTGATACTTTAAAGGCTCGTTTTTGATTTTTAACATATAAAAATTATTTATTTGTTTAGATTTTTGGTTTTTGTTACTATCAAAAAAATTATTTTTGAGCTTTTGACAAGTAAAGTCCAAGTATGGATAAAAAATCAGAAATATCGCGAAAAGAGCAACTAGAGTAACACAAAAAAATCAACAAGGGGTAGTAAACAACTTTATTTATCAATTATGTCGCAAAAAAGCAATCGTGGGGAAATTTTTGAACTTTTGAAAAAGTATAGTAGGACCAGATATTCATAATGCCAAAAATCCTACATGACAGAGTTTTGGTATTTTTTATAGAGGTGGGAAAACGTCGATAAAAACACTAATATATCGATGTTTTAATACCATGCTATTAAAAGCATGCGTTTAAATGCCTTGAGTCGTTTTAGTATATTTGGAGATTTTGGTTACACTCTTTTAACCAAATTTTTTCCGCAACCACTTGCTGAATCCGCATTGTTTGCTTACATTTGAGACTTATACCGAAGATTTCACGCAGAAATCTGGTCAAACCCTCTCCTTTTCAAAAGGTAAACAACCGTTCATCGATTAGTTTATATAAAAACCCTTTCTTTTATGTCTAGCTGTAGATCAACGCCGGATAAACTGCGTAATAGATTAGAAATAGGAAATAGGAAGAGGAAGAGGCACAGCAGCCATGGATGCAAAACCTAACTGTAAACATCAAAAGGCCATCGACATTTGCAGCAGAAATTGTCACAGGAGCAACCAGAGCTTGTATAAAAGAACCACGCGGCTTCCTGTCTCTTGCTTGTGGCAGATAGAAAGGGCGGCGGTAAGACCTTTGCCGGCCTCTTATAATCATAACATCCACGACATGTATGCGCCTCCCGCAGCGCAGACCAGAAGCTGTTATGCCCTTTTGTAATACGCCGGCCTTAAGTGACCACAATGACAGTAAGATTCGGAAATGTGCGAATTCAAACAAATAACTGCTTGCGTCTAACCATCTTTTTTCTTCTTCACTTAGATGTACACCCTTCACGAAGGCTTGTTGATGCATAGACGAAAGATCTGGGTAAATGGATCCAGGAGGCGAGAAAGGTTTCGCGGCATGACCCACAATCCGTAAAAACATTGAGTAGGTCATCATAGTCACCGTATCAACCGCCATCTAAGCAGCTTCCTTTTCCTTCATTTAGATGTACACCCTCCACGAAGTATTGTTTATGCTCAGACGAAAGATCTGCGTAAATAGATCCAGGGGGCGAGAAAGGTTTCGCGGCATGACCCAAAGTACTGAGTAGGTCATCATAGTCACCGTATCAACCGTCAACACCGGCAGCAGAAGCTTTTCGTAAATCCAGCCTACCTCCTGGGAAGGATCAAAGGTAGCCTGGGCCAAAACAAGATATCTGGTGTTTGTATTATTGATGTCATTGGAAAATTGCTTTTGGCAAATGCAGCCTCCAGTTTTGGACCAGGTTATCGGAGTCGGCGATGCATTGTCCAACAACACAGGCCAAAAATGTGTAAATAGAAGTAAGATCAGAAGTTTAAACAGTTTTTATAAAAGTATTCTTCTTTATCTAGAGTGGCGGAAAATCCACTTGGCGCTGCACAGTCGCTTGAACCTGTGGAAATCGGTTCTTAAGCTTGAGGAGATGCTGCGGTAATAATCTGTGCCATCGGAGATGTTATGCTTGTACAGATGCGCAGCAAGCAGTACCGATTTGGTCTGATCATCTATAGACCAAAGCACCCGACAATACCGGCAACAGGAGACGAATAGCTGCCACCAGTATAGTAAAATCCAGTCTGCATCCTGGGAGAGATCGGAGGATATAGGATAATAGAATATCTTTAATAATCTAATAGAATTATCTTTGATTTATTCAAATATTCCGTCAAAATGTAGCAATAAGCAACAAATGTGTTAAAACCTGTTTCTGTATTTCCAAAAAATATTGAAAATAATTAAAAAATATAATTATTTGTATATAAAAAGGCATATTTTCTATAGTTTGTACGATTTTCATTGATTTTTGTTGATAAACAAGCGTTTTGTTTACATTTTTCATCATAACGGTACCGCCGGCTCATTCCGTAAATTTTGTTAAATCGCTTGTTTTCGGCCTCTGAAGTACCAGGCGAACAGAAATCAGTAGATGGAGGATGGGGAAAAAAATTTTCGGTACAACGTAGTGTGACCTTCGTGGCTAGAAATACCACCAAACGCCAATGTGTATAGTTTGGCGTTATTTAGGGAGTGTGGTCTTTGGGGACTCTGGTCACACTCGAAACAACCGCATCCACGGTCTACCCATTTATGTTCGCCTGGTACTTCAGAGGCTGAAACCAAGCAATTTAAGCGAAAATCTGGAATCGGCCGATCGGACCGTTATGTCGGAACTGGAAATTATATTGGAAATATAGCTAATTTCCAGTATTTTTAGTTATGGGAAATGGTTTTTCATGTGTTTTACTCAATATTTATTTTTAAAAAGTTTATTATTTCACTTTTGCACTTTATACAATAAGAATTACAGTTAATGGTGTATAGACCCGTAGCGGGTGTGGGCTTTTTGCTTTGACCGTAATGTTGCCGTGACCATAATGTCTGCTCATAATGTGTAAGATACGTACATGTGTATATCTATAGTAAAGTCCCTAGGATAAAAATCAGAGCTCGTAAAAAGGACTTGCTTCGGAGCGGAACAATTGTTGGCACACCATTCTGATTTTCTTCAGTCAATTATTCAAATAATTCGCAATGTAAACAATGGTTGCGGCTTTTCCGAATCCGAGAACGCACAAAATTGCGAACAATAAAATAAATTCGCACCAATCTTACGAGCTCTGATACAAAATGAATAAATGAGAGTATTACTATTATCTACGCAAGGACTCGAATAGACTCTGCGGGACAATTGCATAATGGTATGGATGAGCCTTAAATAAAGCTGGATGGTTTTCTCGATTGACCGAATGATTGATTGCTAACCCTAGGCCTAATAGCTGCCCCACTTAGATTGGTGCTGCTCCACTGGTAGTTGGGTGTGTTGAATGTTGAATGTTCAATGTTGAATGGTAAATCTGGACGCTGAGGTGGTGGGTGATGCGGTGAATCTATGATGAACCTCTCCTAAACTAGCCGCTTGCGTGTCTGCGCCAGCAGCAAATCCACCGATGGCACCGAAAACACAAACGAGAGGCAACCGAACCGGAGTAGAGTGCCGTGGGCCAACACTGCGGAACCTTCCCAAGCTCCTGGAACCATTGGCACAGGTCCAGCGTTTGTGCAGCGGCATGCTGGTTTAACGATGGGGGCCAGTCTGAATGGAGTAGAATGAAAACGCTTTTATAAGGAATAAAATTGTATATGTGTATTGTTACCTTTCCTGTTCGCACTTTTTGGACTCGTACTGGCGGTGGATGTGGCGCCGCTTGTCCAACAAATCATCAACTCTCCTCTTCAGTTCGGTATCATCCGGACGCATTCTTTTACCAGCATGCGTGGGCGTGTAATCCGTAACGTCGCAGGCATACAGCTGCCCGTTTACCTCCGAACCAAACTCTGAGTAATTGATCAACTCGTACGACTTGGAGAACTCGTCATAGAAAATGATGGCGTGTTGCGGCGAAATGCGACTACAGTAGCCGATGGCCGACAGATCCACAGTCTCTGCCTGGGCCATTGTGGTCGATGGAGAGTAGTGGCCGCCGTATCCGATGTATAATGTGCGGTATCGCATAAAAATAGAGTGATCTAGTCCAAGGGAACTGAACCAGCGACTATCCTCCAGCATGTCCCCGAGTGGAGTCAAAACTGCACGTGCTTGTACTTTGCACTGGAGGAGCTTAAGTTCAAGACGCGATGCCAGCTCGTAGGCCTTCTCCGTATCGCTGCGGGCGCGGGGCACATAGCTTTCTGCCGCAGCGTCTGCTGCAGCTATGGCCGCCGCAGTGGCTAGTACCGGATGCAGTGCCATTGCCGGATCTTCATCGGCAGCATTGCCATTCTTCTGGGCCAAAATCGAGGACGTCTCGCTAGTGAAGAGCAGCGAGAAGCGGTTCATGTCTTCCGCAGCTAATTGGCCCTGCAGAACCGTGGTCTCTGCTCCGCCTTCTCCAGCCGCCAGCTGGCGCAGATGACGGGCAGCCGTGCGGTTTTTGTATTGAGTCACAATCTCTGGATGCTCCTGCACCAATTGCTGCAGGCGCTGATGAGCCAGTTTCTTGATTATGTCCACATCTAGGTGACACAGATCAGCATCAATAATGCCTGCCTTGCCGTCGTCCTCCTCCTCCTCATAGCTTATTTCCAGAACCTCAAAATTAACCTTTGCCTGGGAAAAACCAGAAAATAAGTAATGGTTACAGGGATTATTAAGGAGAGGTTTGATATTCCAACCTTAGACTCCACTTTGACAACCGAGGGAGGTTCGCCGGTCTGTACTTCGGGATCTGGTTTTGGGGTATCCTGTTCGGTTGCTCCATTTACTTTTTCGCCAGCTGCATTGGCCTCGGAGTCCTGTTCGCCCTCAGGATTGGTATCGCTGTCACTGTCGTCTTCGGCTGCCGTCCCCGGTGTCCCGTACTCGCGTTGAATTTCGCGAAACTTGGCTCGTGCCATCCGCAAGGCCTCAAGGTGGTTGAGCAGCGACTCCGTGACAGACTCCCTGGATATTTCCTCTACTGCCGTTGGCAGGTTCTTGCGCTGCTTCACACGATCGTAGCGCAGGGTCTGACGCATCGAAGGTAGCAGTGCCGGCGGATGCTCGTAGTGGTAGCGCACGAAGGCTGGCACCTCGATGAAGGCTCTGGTCCGGAAGGTTGTTTTAGTGCGAAAGGGTGGATGATGGGTGTTTACGCGACGGAAGAACTCCAACTTGACGTTCTCGTGGTCCAGTGGCTGATGAAAGCGGTTCCACAATCGCACCCGTTCCGTGGCCGAGATGCTGGTCGTCATGTTGGCGTCCTAATGTCAAAAATATGGTTATTAAAGTCATGGAGTAGAGTAGCAGTTATTCGTAACCATATACTAACAATAAAGTTCTCGGCATGGTTGGGGCACATCCAGAGACCCGCAGGCAGCGCGGTTAGTGGCGGATCGAGGCAATCCTGGTGGTAGTAGAGCGGGCAGTAATCGCAGGATATGAGCGGTGCCCTTTTACAGGACCTAGTACAGTAGAAGCAAGTCTTGGCTGGCAGCGGCACCAGACCCTGCGAGTCCAGCTCAAAAGGCTTCGAGTTTCGGCGCTGATTGGCAGCGCACTTGCGATTCCCTCCATTCCCGGTAGTGGGCTGTGTTTGTTGGACAGGCTGAACCTTTCCGTTTCCCGGAAACTGAGTGTGCAGCTCCAGCTCGGGTGGCAAGAAAAACTGCTGCGGATTCAGCATGCTGGCAGCTCTTATTACATCGTCCAAGGGCGTCGGCTTCTTATTGGGATCGAGAGCCCGTTGAATGGCCATTGGCATCTTTGCCAGCAGCTTTTCGGTGCTGTTCCTCTCGCTGTTGCTGCGCTTCCGTAGATTGCGGATCTTCAGGGGTATCGATTCCAGTTCACCGGAAGAGGGAGTATTGGCCCTGGATCCACTGCCAGCGGACGGCACTCGTTCTACGGAGCTGGCTTTGGAAGAT
Source organism: Drosophila vallismaia (assembly GCA_035047325.1). Lineage (NCBI taxonomy): Eukaryota > Metazoa > Arthropoda > Insecta > Diptera > Drosophilidae > Drosophila > Drosophila vallismaia. The sequence continues at coordinate 1,822,419 of JAWNPU010000025.1, read as the reverse complement.
GAGCTGGGCGCCGGTTGGGAGACCTTGGCCATGCGACAGCTGTGGCACAGCCACTGCCCACTGGGAATGTCCTCCTCGCTAAGCGGTGGATCACTGGGAAAGAATTAGAGTGAAGTGCCTATCGAGCACGACCGGTAGCGACCAACTAGGGACGTTTACTTACTGGCATTGAAGATGGAAGCTGGAGGGGCATCGGTCGCAGCAAAGGAGATTGCCGCCCTCCTCGCAGGCGTCGCAGTAGTCATGGTTGTGCCCCCGACCAGGTCGCCTGTAGTACGGATGCTTGGTGTTGGTATTCCTCTGCACCAGCTTTTCATCCTCGTTGGGTGGCGGCCGGATGAGCTGCTTAATTTGCTGCAGAAATAGAGGCAGGAAAAGGAAACGCGTTAATGTGGCAGTGGCTTCTGTGTCGAACCCAGCGAAGCGCCAATTGGAACTGGCACGGGGCACGGGGCACGGGGAACGGTAGGGGCGCCGGGACGCGCTGCAGGGATACTCGAATGCCCTTGCTATCTTAGTTGGCTCACCTCCATTATGCTTTGCGAGGCATTGGGGTCCTGGTCCACCTTCGACATCTTTTTCCCAGTGGTGTACACAAAGTGTAGTCTTCGTTCGAGGAGGAAAAGTGCTTCAGAGAGACCAGACGGTGCGCCGAAAATATCAAGCTCCTGCCCGCTCTCTGGCCACACTTAAACCGTTGGCGGGACATCTTGCCAGTATCTACATTTTAGGGCCAAAAAAAACGTAGGAGTATTTCGTGAATTACTATATAAAACATGCCATGACTATTTACTTATTTGCCTGTCTTTAAAACTTCAAAATATTATATGAGTTACTTTTAAAATTTCACTTCTCTCAAATCATTTAGTAAGTTAGCATCGATTTTAGAAATATTTTTCTTTGCTGTAACATTTTGCATTTTTCCCCAAAATTGAGCTCGAGTTTTGATATTTTTTTAATTACCATAATGAACGTGAAACGTGGCAGTGGCAGTGGCAGTTGGCGTCCTGCACGAGTACGTAGGAATGAGGCCCTAAGAGCCCCGCTTGGCAGCTTCGCCAGTGTGTACAATCCTGTGGGTTTCCCGGAACCGATCGCGCCAAAATTCTTTTCGTTCCACGTCAATGAAATGGTAACAGACTGCGATCTCCTACCCAAGGATGTGAGAGTGGATGTTATGACGGGCATGCTGCTGGATCCCAGAGCGTCGAATCTTGCACCTTTCGTAAAAAACAAGGAATGTAATGTGCAGAGGAACTTTGTGCGGAATTTGCCGGTTCTTGGCGCCTCGGACGTTGTCTGTTTCGTAGGCAGGGTTTTCAGGCAGAAGTACTACTTTAAGAATCGGCCCTATCGCTCCTGGGCAAGAGCCGATAGACCAGAACCTAGTTGCGAATGTAACTTTTCGCCGGCTGTTAGTGATTGTGAGGCAATGGACCAATCAGACGAAGACATACAAATCCTGGTCCGAGATTGTGACCGGCCATCTTTGCACGAAGACGATGTACCGCGGCCAGCGACGCAGTTTCGAGGAGGGCAGGACAATAGGGAAACAGAATGCGTTACCTACCGCCGCCTGGTCCTTAAGAGTCGTCCGAGAAAAATAAAATATTAGAATTACCCATGTGCTTTAGAAGAGAAAAAACTTTTTAATAAAAGTCGTATCTGAGATAACTGTCAGTTTTTCCACACTATTTCTAGTTTATATTGGAAATTAAAGGTTTGACAAAATCAGTATTTTCTGGTATTCCAGATACCAGATCCGATAGAATCTCACCAAACACGCATCTCTAGTTAAATATACCATCCCTAATTTCTAGTGAAAGACGCAATTGTTGTTGATTCACACTTAATTATTAAATAGTAAAAAGGGCCAGCTTGTGCAATGTTTTCAATATTTGGAAAGCGGAAGCCCGCAGAAACACCCACAAAGGAGCCTATCCAGGGCCCGATAGACGGTCCCAGACCCGGCAGCAGTGGTGGCGATGAATTTGTTATCGTGGAGCGAAAATCTGAGCTGGACCCGAGTCCTGTGGCTCCAGGAGCCATGTACCCACCCATGCCTCCGACGGGGTATGGTGCCCTGCCATATCCCCCCTTTCCTGGCCCTAGGCCTGGCCAGTCGCCTGCGAAATTAGCAGGAGGCACCCAAGGACCCGTCAACTACCTGCAGGATATTCCTTTTCAGCTAGCACCCGGGTTGGCTGGCAAGGACAGCTACGCCAGCACTCAGATGCAAGTGGATAGCATCCTGGCTCTGCTCACACGCCAGATGTCCATGGACGAACTGGCGGAGGAATACACCTTCGCCCTGGAACGTTCCGTCCAGAACGAATCCTAAAAGCGATTCCTTACAAAAGCAAATTCCTTGTATATTTTTAAACGTTGCCTATTCTATTGTAAACTAAGAGATTATGTATTTCGCGGGTACGACGAGTATGTGTAAAATGTACCCAATAAAAATTTTGTATTGTTATGACGAAATCATGAAATCCATGTCCCTATTTGAACTTCCTAAAACATTGCTGTAGCTCCCGACTCTTGATTTCTATAGACATAGTGGGCTGGGGGTTTTACGCCCATCTAGTTGGTCAGGAAACGTATGCCAAAGTTATGTGGAACCGGGTTCGGGGCATTTCACAAGCAGTGTTAGACGTTCTTCAACGTTTCCAGTTTAAAATTGTCAGTGCTCTCGATTTTTGTATTAAAAAAAAAGGTCAATTTCGGTGTTTCCATTTCAACTGTATTCCCCGATCCAAACCTTTCTTCGCGAACTATTGAGATCCCTAGCTAAATTTCCGATTCTCTTAAATTGGCAGTGCCATTGAGTCGCTGATTCACAAATCCGCCAGCCATGGCTAGCTCAAACGTTTCCGACTGGGATGAGCCGCTGCCCACGTCGACCAGCTCGCTGCCAGAGGAGGAAGATCCGGATGTGTGCGCGGAGGAGAACGTGAAGAGGCGACAGGAAGAGAACCTCGCCAAGCTACAGTCGTATGTGAAGCGCATGGCCTATCAGCCAGCGATGCCGCCCAAGGCCAAGCCCTACGATGTGGCCTTGTCGAAGCCCAAGATACACACGCTCCTCGACAACTACGATCAATTCAAGGATGTCTATGACCCCAAGCTGCGGGCCAAGCGGATCAAGCGCATGCTTGGCAAATATAATGCCATCACAACCGAGTTAGTTGATAAAAAATTTCCCTTAAACTTACCTTATAGCCCTTATACGTTTCTGTATACGTTTCTGTACGCAGGCAGCTGGAGGACATCCTGAAGAGCAACAAGACCAAGGAGCGACGCAAGGAAGACTTCCTGAAGCGCAAGCAGGAGCTATACTACAACATGCTGACCAAGCTGGAGCGCCAGTGCCGGACGCAGTATCTCAACGTGCTGATCAAGAAGTTCGCCAAGTTCATCGCTCACTTGGCCACCACGATGAGGATTCCGCCGCAGCTGGTGGACCCTTACGCCCGGATGCAGCGCGGCATCTTCTGCAACATTCTTCTGGCCATTGGCGTGCAACCCACATCACAGTCGGCCATCTACTACACCAGTCAGGATGCCATCGAGTACGATGTGTGCCACCGCCTGGCCCACGCCCTGCTTTCCTTGATCATCAAGGCTCTTGACTCTGCAGCCACCAGGGACCCCAATGAAGTGTGCAAGCCGGTGGACATGGACTTCGAGATGGATAACCACATCAAGAGGCGTTTGATGTGCGCCGCCGAGAAGAAGCTGATGTACGAGCGTCGACGCAAGAAGCCCCAGCCTCAGAGCATTGGGGCTTTTGAAAAGTGCACCCGCTACGACTGTGACTAGAACGCGTGACATGTGACGTGTGACAGTCGTGTAGTTTTCTTGGGAGCTGCTGGCGGATGGTTCTCCTATTTATTTGTAACTCTTTGGCGCCATGTTTGATAAACAAAAGGAATCGACTATTCGTTTGAGCATCTATTGTGTCTTCTTTGACTTCGGATTGGTGGTTGGTTCTCCAAGTTTGAGACACAGCCAGTTGGTGGGCACCTCAAAGCTGTCCGAGGGATGCTGGGTGTACACATCGCAATAGGGGACATGCCAGATTTCGGACACTCGGTGGGAACACAACCGGTGGCGGATAGGTTCCTTGACTATGAGCTTACCCGTCTTGGTCTGGGTGACCAGGGAGAACTGGTGCTGTTGCTGCCACCGCCTGAAGATGGGTTTCATTTCGGAACCCAGGTGGAAGGCATGGCTCCTCATCAGGTCCCTTGAAAAGAAGTCTGTGTCCGGGCCGCTCTTGAGAGTGGCATAGAGCAGGAAGGGATCGTCGTGGGACCTGCGAAAAAGTAGCAGTAACTACATTAACCATCTCTTCCTGCTAATCTGAGCTAATAATGAGCTTACAAGTTGTTGGTCAAGAAGAGACTAGCATTGTTCGAAATGTAGTGCATTGACTGCTTGCACCAGTTCCGCATGTGCTCGCGTCCTAGGACAAGGACACGCTTGTTCTGCTCCCGAAAGTGGCTGACCACTGTAGCCACCAGTTTCGCCAGCTGCTGGGGCGACTTTTTAGTGCCCGTGGAGTAGGCAACGTTCAGGCCATCGATTACGCAGTCGTAGGGAGCTGTTTGGTCCACGTATTTCTTGAATTTGGTAACCTCCTTGGGCGTAGATCGCTGGAAGATGTCGTTGCGGATGAGCACGCGCTCTAGGAAGCCTTCGCTTAGCATCCGGAACTGGTTATCGCTGATGGCCACAGGCTGAAGGTGCTGTTGGCAAGCCTGGCACTTCCCAGGGGCAATCAGGTGGGTGGTTGACGCTTTCAGGGATTGTGGCAGCTGCTGGGCAAGCTCCACGAACCGATCTGCCACGCGCCGAGTTACTAGAATCTCGTGACGCTCGAAGAAGTCAAGCAGGCGATGCAATTGACTAGAAACCAAAGCAGGCTCTCTCGCTAGGCGCTCGATAAGGGCCAGATAAGTCTCACATTTTGGGGGCTTTTTCTCCAACGCCATCTCCTCCAAAAGACGCCAGGCAAGAGGGTTCTGCTCATCCAGGGAGTCTTCGGTGAAAGCCTTTTCGGATAGGGCACTATAGGCAGCTATGCTGGGCGAACTGGTCACCTTCATCATTTCCAGCAGAGGCGTCGCTCGTCTCCAGTGCTCCTTGGTGGTCACCAGACCGTGAATTATGTTCTCGCAGCTGGACGCGTCCAAGGTTTCATGTCCCTTTTGCAGTGTTTCGACTATCGTCAAGACCTCCGACTGCTCCGCATCGCTCAGCAATCTTTTTTGGTATGTGGCATTGTAGACTCTCAGAAGGCGACCCAAGGAAGCTGCGTTTGGTTGCGATCCCTGGCTTCGCAGGAACTCCACATAGTTCTTGGCCAAAGATAGTTGATCTGGACCACTGCATACACCAAGAATGACGGCGTCCACGTTGTTTTCGCCAATGTGTTTGTAGGTTTTAACCAGAGACTGCCTCACATCCTGCCATTCGGTGACACTGAGCTCCTGGCGGCCCTCGACGAAGCTGCTTCTCAACTCCTCCAGGCGATCAGGCGTCAGACCTGCCAAATGTGGGCGACGTTTGTGTTGGCTGGCCAGTTCCCGGAGGCCATTGCATGGGGGCACTCGTCTCAGTTTCCTCAAGAAGCGCAGACTATACATTATGAGAAGATTATTTACAATTTTTGTCAAAATATTCAAAACAAAGCTCTCCAAGAAATACCAGAAATACCAAAAAAACATGCACGCATATCGAAACTTTGTCGGCGTTGATGGCGTTTCGCTCTGGTCACTCTACAAGCAAAAGTGCAACTCACGAAATTTTGCCACAGAATTCATTTGTTTAATCTCGCTCTGTAACTAAAGTATAAAAAGAAGCCAAGTGCAAGATGACTGTAACCTCTACGCCCGTTCCCGACAAAACGCGGGTGAAGGCCTTTTCCGACTACAAGAAGAAGCTGCTGGAGCACAAGGAAATCGAGGGACGGCTTAAAGAAAGCAAGTCTACCCGGTTACAAAGTTGTTAGAATTTGTACTAAATAAAACTGTCTATATAGAACGCGAGGAGATCAAGGAACTGACCAAGCTCTACGACAAGTCCGAGAACGACCTGAAGGCGCTGCAAAGCGTGGGGCAAATCGTCGGAGAAGTTCTCAAACAACTCACTGAGGACAAGTGTAAGGATTTTCTGCATTTCTGCATTAAAATACTAATGCTAAATGCTATATTAATTGTTCTTTGTTCCATTCTTATACATTAGTTATTGTGAAGGCCACCAATGGGCCCCGATACGTGGTGGGATGCCGCCGACAGCTGGACAAGGCAAAGCTGAAGTCTGGTACCAGGGTGGCCCTCGACATGACCACGCTGACCATTATGCGGTACCTTCCTCGCGAAGTTGATCCCTTGGTCTATAATATGTCTCACGAGGATCCAGGCGATGTCACTTACTCTGCTATTGGTGGTCTCACCGAGCAAATCCGCGAGTTGCGCGAAGTCATTGAGTTGCCACTCTTGAACCCCGAGCTGTTCCTGCGCGTCGGTATCACACCGCCCAAGGGTTGTCTGTTGTACGGGCCCCCAGGCACGGGAAAAACACTCCTAGCTCGTGCTGTTGCCTCACAGCTGGATGCCAACTTCCTTAAGGTCGTGTCCTCAGCAATCGTTGACAAATACATCGGCGAAAGTGCCCGCTTGATTCGCGAAATGTTCAACTATGCCCGCGACCACCAGCCTTGCATCATTTTCATGGACGAAATCGACGCCATTGGCGGCCGTCGCTTCTCCGAGGGTACCTCTGCCGATCGCGAGATCCAGCGCACGTTGATGGAGCTCCTCAACCAGATGGATGGCTTCGATTCGCTTGGCCAAGTTAAGATGATCATGGCCACGAATCGTCCGGACACTTTGGATCCTGCCCTGCTGCGTCCTGGTCGCTTAGACCGAAAGATCGAGATTCCCTTGCCAAACGAGCAAGCCAGGTGATACCTACAGAAGGCCACATACTCGAATCAAATATTAACCCATTCGTTTACAGACTGGAAATCCTCAAGATTCATGCTCTAAAAATTGCCAAGCACGGCGAGATTGACTACGAAGCCATTGTGAAGCTGTCGGACAACTTCAACGGCGCAGATTTGCGAAACGTTTGCACTGAGGCTGGTCTTTTTGCTATTCGGTAGGTGGTCCTAAGCCTCACGATTGTAGTTTCCTTTGCTTAATAGTTAATTTTGTATCCGTAGCGCTGAGCGGGAGTACGTTATCCAGGAGGACTTCATGAAGGCTGTACGCAAGGTGTCGGACAACAAGAAGCTGGAGAGCAAGCTGGACTACAAACCCGTCTAAGACCCATAACATCCATAAGATAAACCACATACAACTTTACACACATATACAGATATATATATTATGTCCACAGAACAGAGCGCTGTCATACATAGTCCGTTGCTTTTTCCATATGCTAATTAAATGCTATGTAAAGATAGAGGGGTGATTTGTTTAGGAAGTTAGGAAGGGATGTCGAATTCTTAGCCGCACTTTTGCTGCTGCTGCTCCTCGATGCGCCGCTTCTTGCGCTCCAAGTAGTCGCTGACGTTGTCGAAGCGCTTCTTAAACCAAACGGAGAGATCCTCTGGGAGAAATGCAACTCCCTCGGCTCCCAAATTCTCGAGTACCATCTTGACCCACCCGTTGGGTAGGCCGGTGGATCCAGTGCATATTTCACCACTTCCAATGTCAAACGCCTTTATGGCCAAGCTTTCGTTCTCGGCTCCGGTTACATATATCCGGTTGCCGGTTAAAGTAAAGTTGCAAATGTTCCAGGCGCCAGCATCAGCCCGTACCACTGTGGTGGCCGTGATGGCCCAGTTATCACCGCTGCTCCGCTCCAATCGGTAGATGGCCAGGGCGTCCACGTGGTCGTAGAAGAGCACGGCCACCTGGTACACCTTTTCAGCTTCCAACTGCTGCACCTGGAGTCGCACCGCTGGCGCTGGTAGTTCGTGAAGCAGCAGTTCCTTTCCCCCGATAAAGTTCCAAACCCGCAAAGTCTTGTCCCCGGACACGGAGACAATGTGCTGCTCGGTGAGCAGTGCCAATCCGGAAACGAACTCTTTATGCCCCAGACAATAGCTGTGGATGTCAAAGGTGGCGGGGTAGTTGGTGACTCGAATCTTGTCGTCCCGGTCGCAGGTGATAATATGCTGCTGGTCGTCCGTCCACAAAATATCAAAGACGACGCTCAGGTGGCCCAAGAGCAGGCGCGGAGCGGCCTCCACCTCGACACAGTCGTATTGGTAGCAGTCTCCTGTCTTGTCCGTCACCAAAACCGAGCTCCCGTCGCTGCAGAAGCGCAGGGCACTGGAAGCACGAGCCAGGGGCCGAACGGAGAGCAAGCGCGCGTGCTCCATGCGGGAGCGATAGAGGAGCAAGGCCTTCTGTCCTCCCGTGGTGGTGATGGCCAGCAGCTGGCGGTCCGGCGAGTAACTGACATTTTGAATTGATACCTCGGCCTTGGAAGCAGATGTGCTGGAAGCAGATGTACTGCTCGACAGCTTGGCACCAGCTTGGCCACCAGCTGGCAGTGCCACATCCTGTTGCTCATGCTGGCAATGCTGCTCCTTGGAATCGGCGACCTTGAGACCACAGGTGGCCAAGTCGGGAGGCAGTTCGATCTCCTTAAATAGCTGAAGGTCGTCGGGGTTCACGAACAGCACCCTGCGGCCGTGACCGATTACCAGCTCGGGTTCGGCAAAAAATATGGTGGCCATCTCGAATGGGCAAAGGAAAATGTGGCCACGATGTGTTTACGATCTAAATCCTAAACCAAATCTTTGTCGCTCTGTTGTGCGTTGTGCGCTGTGCGTTGTGCGTTGTGCGAGTTTCCTGACCCTCAGGTGAGACTATGTCTATGTCATATCGGGCCTCTGCCTCGGGTGTCCTTGCGGCATTGGATTTGCTCTGGCTCTGGCTGCAGTGAAGTTGGCGTTTCACGGGACACTGGAACAACACTGGGACGACACTGGGAAAAACCCCTCAGGTGTGGAACTGAACACAAGATAGCCGCTGTAGGGTGGCCTTTTGTATCGAATGCAATGTGGGCGGCTGGCAAGGACTTGTTTGATAATTTATAACCTTTTAACTAAAGGAAAACATCGATGTTTTTCAACAATTTTTGTACTTTTGCAGCTGGCCACTTTTACGCGAACCGGGCGAGAATGAATGAAACGGGCGATATAATTGACTGGATATCGATAAGCACAATTGTCTAAAGATGACATCATCGATTAAATTATCCATCGGTTACATTAGGGGTATTCGTTGGTATCATCGATATTTATGCACGACTATCGATTTACTATCGTAAATAGTAAGCGCAGCCAACTTCACGCGCCTTGTTCTTTTTTCCGGTTGACTTTAACGAGAAAGGTTGTGCCCGATTTTCTTTTAAGTGAATTCTTTTTTTTTTAATGTTTTAAATGAACGAATGAATATGCAATCAATGAATGTGCAGGCTTAGGCCAATCACCGAAAAGGAGATCTCAAGAATGTGCCAGATTAATATAGGAATGCAAAGAAAACACCACTGACGTCGAATCATCGAATCAGCGTGGATTCGCAGTTTTGTTGTCTTGTGTGTTTGCATGTGTGTGTGCCTGTGTACGAGAGAGTTTGGGCTTCAACGTGTTTTGACGAATTTGCAATGGCTTTAAAATGCTTATCCCGTTTATTCCATCTTACAGATGCCAGGAGTCACAGTAAAGGATATTGACCAGCACGCGGTTACCAAGGCTGTTGCCGTCTTCCTCAAGAAGTGAGTAGAATAATAACCCCTTGCATTACCTAACCTCACTCGCTTTGTTTTTTGTTTATCTCCGTTTCGGTGGCAAGGACTGGCAAGTTGAAGGTGCCCGACCAGATGGACATCATCAAGACAGCCAAATTCAAGGAGCTGGCCCCCTACGATCCCGACTGGTTCTACGTGCGTTGCGCCTCGATCCTGCGCCATCTGTACCACCGCAGCCCAGCCGGTGTTGGCTCCATCACCAAGATCTACGGCGGACGCAAGCGCAACGGTGTCCACCCCTCTCACTTCTGCCGCGCCGCCGACGGTGCTGCCCGCAAGGCCCTGCAGGCTCTCGAGCACGCCCGCCTGGTGGAGAAGCACCCGGACGGTGGTCGCAAGCTGAGCTCCATCGGCCAGCGTGATTTGGATCGCATCGCCAACCAGATCGTTGCCAAGCAGCGTGACGCCGCCAAGCAGACTGGCACTCTTGTAATTTCCAAGTAATTGCGCGGACCGCTGTCTCTATGAAATCTAAAATAACAATTCTTAGACTTCTACTGAAGCGTTTTTTGTTTGCACGAGAGAGATGAGAAAATAAAACCCAATCACAAAAGTCTATAAAAACAAGCGTAAAATCTGTCTAGTTTGTCAATTATGGATTTATGGTTTTATGCTAGAACTTTGGCAAGGGTTTATCTGGATTGTGGGGATGTCTACGACTGCATGGAAATGCTTGGTTTAGATTTGCAAAGATTCTGCTTCTGTTGTGGCTTCTCTACAGAAGTGGATATTGGATCTGCCAATTCCAACAAAATATCCACACAACATTTTGAGTGAGGACTCGATCAATGTACTCTGAAGATAATAGAAATCGTACAGAATATCTAGATCCCATGACATGACATGGTACTAACCCAGAATTAATACATAAATTCAGAATAAACTACGATTAGATTTGGGACAGAAGCCACTCAAGATTCGATCCCCCATTCAGTGAAAAGACTTGACTATTTGTACAAAGTAGATGTAGTTCTGTCGCTTGAAAGACCTTATAGAGAATGCATTTTTTTCAGAGCCTTAAGACTAGAGACTATCAGCTAATGATCCGAGGCTCCTGCTAAACTCTGTCCAGTGCCTCCACCATGACGATGCTGTTGCCGCGAATCACCACCATGCCAATGTTGTTCTTCGTGTTGTCCTTGCACTCCTCCACAGTATCGTCCAGGACCACGTTCATGAAAGGGTCGAATCCCCGTAAGATGCCGGTGACGGCGCGTCCGCCGTTGAGCTTGAGCATCATGCGCTTGTCCATGTATCTAAAATCGGGTTTCATATGTGATAAAGAGACTTATTATAGTGCTCTGCTAGTCCACTCACTTTTTCAACTCTGGGGGATGGGCCTTCGACATCTTGAATTGTTAGAATTTCGCAAAAGTGGGAAATGAATACGAAATGCGGCTTTACACGGCAAAAATTGTGGTTTCTCGTTTGTCATTCACTGGAAAGCGTCTTTCTGCGTCTGCGTCTGGCCACGGTAACACTGGCAAAATATGACCTTGCATTGACCAACACTGGATCGGCCATTTGTCGAGGCGGTTATTTCAATTATTAGCTGGCCACACTGATTCGTGGATTTTTGACAGCCCGAAAAAGTGTGTGTTTTTCCCAAACTTTATTTTGCTTTCCTCTGCTGATCGGCCGCTGCCGAAACTGGACAATCGAAATTGGGCGGCCAGTCGCCACCGACCGCCAAACCGACTGTCCACCCCCCCAGAACCCTTGAAACGTCGCCGAGCGAGTGACGCACGTCGGTGTGTTCGCCTTGTTATTGTTGTTGTAGCATTGGCTACGTTTGCTACATGTGTGTGTGTGTGTCGAGTGTGTGTCGAGTGTGTGTTTGTGTGTGTGTGGAGTGAAGAATCGTCGAAATTTCAAAGTTAAAGACTGGAAGAAAAAAAACCTTAACACTAGCAAAAAAAGTCAAGTAGATACTTGGCATCTGCCGCCCGAGTCTCCACCCGATACGTGGGACATCTACCTATATACAAGGGGTGTGCTGGTGTGTGTGTGTGTGTGCGAATGTGTGCGTGTGTGTGTGTGTGTGTGAGAGAGCAAACTGTTGCATCCTGAAGATCTTGAAGTAGCCCGAAGAAGGCCAAGCGAAGACCACTTGGCAAGTACCAAGGCGGTTCAATCACTAAGAGTCCACGCGCAGAGTCCTTCCTTCCACCGGGCATCATCGTCTTTGTCATGTCTTTTGCAGATCTTGCCGGGAAAATTGACGGACCAATTACGCGAAGCCCCAACTAAAGATTTGGGGAAGATTAGGGGCAGGCACTGGGAACACCCGGGTGCTCGGGTGCGTCCGCATGTGGCGTTGGCGGCACTCCAGCTCCAGTTAGAAGCCAGCACCGAAGGGGAAGTGCTTTGACAGCATTTAAAAAAACAAAAAAAAAAAAAAAAAAACAAACGACGCTCGTGACCTCATCGCTTGCACAACAACAAAAACCACATCGAAAAGCACAGGCGGACGCTAGACGCGTGCCTCCCCAATCCCATTCCAATTAACATTTTCTAACACACTACTCGAGCTTCAACTTCTGGGCAGGTAATTGGGTTTTCATGCACGATACCTTTAAAATGTACAAAACCTTTCCTCAAACACTTTCAGGGCTTTCCAAGAACACCCTTCGACCAGTCTAGCTTAAGGTCTAGCAACCACTTCGATTGGTTCCTGCAAGGAAATCGCCATAACTTGCCGGAAAGAGAGGCTAAGGTAAGAAATGCTTAATATCCAGATCTTACTTTTCCTCAAATCGAACCTTAAACCTTTTCAGAGACACAACCCAACCTGAGAAGTCCGGAAAGGATCGCTTTGCATGCCCACTTTGACTAGAAGGTCTTAGCCATGGATGTGGAAAGGCGGCGTCGGTGAGTGATCGTGATCGTTCGCGTTCGCGTTCTCGTTCGCGTTCTCGTTCGCGTTCTCGTTTTCGTTGTCGTGCTGAAAAGGCGACTGCCACTGGCCAGTGGCCAACTGGCTCTACACTCAATTAATTGTCACCCGAATGGCAGCCACAGATACGTGCGATCTGTGAGATCTGTGCTAAGCTAAGCTGAGCTGAAAAACTGAACTAAACGCAAGCCAACACAACGCCAAACACAAATCAAAACGTAATACACCGCTAGCAAACACCTTCCATATCTCATGTTCAAAGCGACAGTGCGGCAATCAAATTGACAAGCGAGTGAACAAAACGGGGGGCGACTTTATAATAAATTTGCCATTTTCGCATTAAAATTTGTAACCAAACCAAACTGAAGCTAACTGAAGCTAACTGAAGCGGCCGAAGCGGGCTGCTGTTGCTTTAACCAACTGATGTTGCAGTTGTCAGTTGCAGCAGGCGGGCCTTCCGATCCGATTCGATCCGTTTCGATCCGTTTCGTGCGTTATACGCGGTGCTGCGTTCATCTTGGTTCATCACCAGTTCAACGTTCAAACGTCGTGGGCAGTAGATAGATAGGGCATGTGGCCATGTCTCTTGCCCGCCGCCCTCCATCTAAGCGAGCCGGAACGGTACGTCCTCGTCATCGTCATCGTCCACGTCCTATACGTGCCCCCATCTTCTGCAACGTTGTGCTATACGTTCCACGGTTAAGCCAGCATGATGTATAAATTCTCAAGTTTTATTGCCCATTAGCATAGTGTATCTGTTCTAAGCACACGCCAGCTATACCATATAGCATATAGCATATAGGTGAACAAAAATACTCTGTCGGAACAGAAAAATATTTGCGTACTAACAATAAAGGCTAAAAATGGCCAATTGCAATGCGCATTTGTTGCGGGTCGTAAATCGCAGTTGGGTGGTGGGGGGTTCTTTGTGCTGCGCCAAATTAATTAGAATTAATATTGTGGAAAGTGGATCTTGCTACGCAGAATTTTTCGCCATCAAAGAGCATCCCCGCTAAACAGATCGAAACAGAACAGATCGAGATGGTTCATCGAACACAAGTAAAAAGTATGAATAAAACCAAAACGAATTCAAAATCGGAATCCCAGTCTGAAGCTTTCAATTTGTTCAAGCTACCAAGCTACCAAGCTACCAAGCTTATTTTGGCGACGTTGTATAAATTAAATTGAAAATTATATTGTCTCTAGGTGACGATAATGTTGTCGTCGGAGCTGCTGCCGCTGCTGCTGGCTCTGTGATTATGTATTATTATTGTTGTTGTTCATAATTATGTTGCCATTGCCAAAAAAAAAACTCGGCAGAAACCACACAGTTAGAAAAACGATATATTATTTTTAATAAAATTATAGAAATACAAGACAATGTACTCCTTCCTCTACGTGGCATTAATATAGATTCTAGATTTTTGATTTAAATACCTATTAATAGGATTATTTAATTTTTTTCAAGTGTTTTCAATTCATCAAAGCATTTTTGAAAATTCCACTTTCCCAACCAAGTTGTTTGCGTTTGTTGTGGCTGATTTGCTATTACCCGTCGATTGCAGTCGATTTTGTTTTTGGCTTTTCTGTCAGGCCGTAAGTGGCGATGATGAAATCACAACAATTCAAACACCTTTAAGTATCAATTTTTAGCGCCGACTGACTGACTGACTGACTGTCACTGTCACTGGCTATGGCTATGGCTTCGGTTTCGGATCGGATCGGATCGAATGGAATCGTTTGGGAATCAAAGATCCAATGACTCGACTCCTCTGACACCTTTTCGGAATCGTTTTGAACCTGGAAAAACCTTCCCTCATTGTCTTCTAATCGTAGAATGGTAATTCCAGAATTTAATTTACCCAAAAAAAGAACTATTTATGGCCTTTGCACGGTCTAGTAAGTTCTGACTAATGTCCTAACAATTCGCAATTATTTTGAATAATGTTTACGAAAGATAAACAACCCGGACAACCACACTATCTCCACTGCTTGTGTGCACATGTCCAGGGGTTTCTATTTTAAATAAGTGAAGAGGGCCGGAAGGTGGTTTCATTGACAAAAAAAGCGGGGCACAGCTGCTCATCAAAGTAGAGAGGGGCTGCATCGTGACACAATCGCCTTGCATTCTTTCCTAGGGTCTTATCGCAGTCCCCAACCAGAGTCAAGGTCTCTTTCCTGGTTGAGCCTTCCGTCTATTCAGCATCTGTGAATGTCTGAATGGAGAGTCTCTCAGCCTGTCCCGCCCAATCAGCCTGTCTGCTATCCATATCTTTAGTGGCACGAAATAAAGCCTTCCCGGCAATCGAAGTCGTCTCTGAGTCACCACTAGCCCGATCTCAATGACACTTCGACAGCTCGGGTGTCGCCCGGTCTGGTCTGTCGGGAACTTTGTTTGTGTTTACATTGTCCAAGTGCGGAAACAGCAATGGATGGCTAAACTGTCAAATGGCTAAATGAATATCATTGTAAATCTCTAAGAGGAAAACTAATTCTGAATACTCTACCCCAAGGTAGAGTACTTTCCTGCCATGGTCGTGCTCCAGTACATCAACTCCAGTACCTCCAGTACACTATCCAAAACAATATAAAACTCTAGATGAGTAAGCGATAAAAGTACAGAAATAAGAAGGCCATCCACCATGGCCAATTAAATGTGGTTAATTCGCAAAGACAAACAAATAACAAATCCTTCTGGCCAAGAGTGGGGCTAAGTGTAGTGGCGGGAGGAGGTAGTGTAGTCCAGGAGGTATGTGTTTACCCGCTCATGAGTAATCTCGTGGGGCACATTTCCCCCGGCTGGCTTTTGTTTGTTTACGCGAACAATTTGCATGGCGAGCGGCGGAAGAACAGTTGATCAATCAAGCACTCATCACATGTAAACAATGAGGGAATCCAGGCAGATGATTTACCCTGATCCGAGGAGTACCTAGAATCGGAGGTTCCGTTTTATAGAACTCAAGCTATAGCAATGTGTTTACGATTTGAGATTCTAGATTCTACATAGATTGTTTTCAATATACAAATCTGTTCGCAGGGCGAATACGCTGGAGCGCGAGATGCGCGATCCGACCAGCATCTGCAATGTGGATTGCTTGCTGGACACGGTGTCAGCTTTGGTCCACGACTGTGACCACGACTCTTTGCGGCGTCTCAAGAACATCGAGCAGTATGCCAACAAATGTGAGTTCTGTACTGTCTTTGACTTGTTTTAGAAAGCATTCATCGTTGCTCTTAATTCCAGATAAACCCCTCGCTCAGCAGATCAACCAGCTGCGCATGAATGTGGAGGACTTTGACTTTATCAAGTTGATCGGAGCCGGAGCCTTCGGAGAGGTGCAGCTGGTGCGGCACAAGTCCTCCAGCCAGGTGTACGCCATGAAGCGGCTCTCCAAGTTCGAGATGATGAAGCGTCCAGACTCGGCCTTCTTCTGGGAGGAGCGCCACATCATGGCACACGCCAACTCGGAGTGGATTGTCCAACTGCACTTTGCCTTTCAGGACTCGAAATACCTGTATATGGTAATGGACTTTATGCCAGGAGGGGATATAGTATCCCTGATGGGCGACTACGAAATACCGGAGAAGTGGGCCATTTTCTACACAATGGAAGTGGTCCTGGCCCTGGACACCATCCACAACATGGGCTTCGTGCACCGCGACGTGAAGCCGGACAACATGCTTCTGGACAGCTATGGCCACCTGAAACTGGCCGACTTCGGCACATGCATGCGGATGGGGGCCAACGGACAGGTGGTGTCCAGTAATGCGGTGGGAACGCCGGACTACATCAGTCCCGAGGTGCTGCAGTCCCAGGGAGTGGACAACGAGTACGGACGGGAGTGCGACTGGTGGTCGGTGGGCATTTTCCTGTACGAGATGCTCTTCGGCGAGACCCCGTTCTACGCAGACTCCCTGGTCGGTACCTACGGGAAGATTATGGACCACAAGAACTCGCTGAGCTTCCCGCCCGAGGTGGAGATTAGCGAGCAGGCCAAGTCCCTGATCCGAGCCTTTCTGACGGATAGGACGCAGCGGTTAGGTCGCTATGGCATCGAGGACATCAAGGCGCACCCGTTCTTCCGCAACGACACCTGGTCCTTCGACAATATCCGCGAAAGTGTGCCGCCCGTGGTGCCGGAGCTGTCGTCCGATGATGATACCCGGAATTTCGAGGATATTGAGCGGGACGAGAAGCCAGAGGAGGTGTTCCCGGTGCCCAAGGGCTTCGATGGCAACCACCTGCCCTTTATCGGGTTCACCTACACCGGGGATTATCAGCTGCTCTCCAGCGATACGGTGGATGCGGAGGCAAAGGAGTCCAACACGGCAAATAGTGGGACGGCAGGGAACAACATGGCCAATCATGGTCATGGCCACAACCACCGCCATCGACCGTCGAACTCCAACGAGCTGAAGCGTCTGGAGGCTTTGCTGGAGCGAGAACGGGGACGGGCGGAGGCGCTGGAGCAGCAGGACGCCGGCTTGAGGCAGCAGATTGAACTGAGCACCAAGCGTGAGGCGGAACTGCAAAGGATTGCTGCCGAGTACGAGAAGGACTTGGCCTTGCGCCAGCACAACTACAAGGTAAGATACAAGCTACCTTAGGCAGCTGCCAACAATCTTTTAGATTTATCAAAAAACTAATTGTTTTTGATATCTACGATCAGGTTGCCATGCAAAAGGTGGAGCAAGAAATCGAGCTGCGCAAAAAGACCGAGGCGCTGCTGGTGGAGACGCAACGGAACCTGGAGAACGAGCAGAAGACAAGGGCACGCGACCTCAACATCAACGAAAAGGTTGTCTCCTTGGAGAAGCAGCTGGCGGAAATGGAGCAGAGCTATAAAGGCGAGACTGAGAACACGCAAAAGCTGAAGAAACAGAACGCCGAGCTGGGATTCACGCTGAAGTCGCAGGAGGAGAAGGTGCGCGACATGGTCGACATGATAGAGACGCTTCAGAAGCACAAGGAGGAGCTGGGCCAGGAGAATGCCGAGCTGCAGGCTCAGGTGGTGCAGGAGAAGAACCTGCGGTCGCAGCTGAAGGAATTGCACAAGGAGGCCGAAAACAAGATGCAGACTCTGACCAACGACATCGAGAGGACGCTGAGCCGGGAACAGAAGGCCCAGGAGGACAACCGGGCGTTGCTGGAGAAGATTAGCGATCTGGAGAAGGCCCAAGCCAGCCTAGACTTTGAATTGAAGGCAGCCCAGGGACGCTACCAGCAAGAGGTGAAGGCCCACCAGGAGACAGAGAAGTCTCGCCTCGTTTCACGAGAGGAGGCCAATCTCCAGGAGGTCAAGGCGCTCCAGTCCAAGCTCAACGAAGAGAAATCTGCTCGCATCAAGGCGGATCAGCATTCTCAGGAGAAGGAACGTCAGCTGAGTATGCTGTCGGTGGACTACCGTCAGATCCAGCTGCGTCTCCAGAAGCTCGAAGGCGAGTGCCGCCAGGAATCCGAGAAGGTGTCCGCTCTCCAGTCGCAGCTGGATCAGGAGCACAGCAAACGGAATGCCCTGCTCTCGGAGCTCAGTCTGCACAGCTCGGAGGTGGCTCATTTGCGGTCCCGCGAGAACCAGCTGCAGAAGGAGCTTGCCGCCCAGCGGGAGGCCAAGCGGCGGTTCGAGGAGGATCTTGGCCAGCTGAAGAGCACCCATCATGAGGCGCTGGCCAATAACCGGGAGCTGCAGGCCCAACTTGAGGCGGAGCAGTGCTTCTCGCGCCTCTACAAGACCCAGGCCAATGAGAATCGCGAGGAAAGCGCTGAGCGGTTGGCCAAGATCGAGGATCTCGAGGAGGAGCGCGTCTCGCTCAAGCACCAGGTCCAAGTGGCCGTTGCTCGGGCCGATTCCGAGGCTCTGGCTCGGTCCATTGCCGAAGAGACGGTGGCCGATCTGGAGAAGGAGAAGACGATCAAGGAGCTGGAACTGAAGGACTTTGTCATGAAGCATCGCAACGAGATCAACTCCAAGGAGGCGTCCCTGGTGGCGCTCAAAGAGGTCGAGGCGGAGTTGCACAAGAAGCTCAGCCAGAAGAGCGCCGACTGCGAGGATCTCCTCCAGCAGCACAAGAAGCAGCAGGAGGAGCTATCCCAGCTGTGTGGCAGCAAGGACGAGGAGATTTCCAAGCTGATGGAGAAATGCAAGAACGAAGTGCTGCTGAAACAGGTGGCAGTGAACAAGCTTGCCGAGGTGATGAACCGCCGGGATTCCGACCAGCCCAGTAAGTATTCTTCTCTTCCCTATGATTGAAGACATTTTCCAAAATTTTCCATTGCCATCTTACAGAGCAAAAGAACAAGGCCCGTTCCACCGCCGAGCTGCGCAAGAAGGAGAAGGAGATGCGTCGCTTGCAGCAGGAGCTGTCGCAGGAGCGCGACAAGTTCAACCAGCTCCTGATGAAGCACCAGGACCTCCAGCAGGTCTACGCCGACGAGCAACAGCTGAAGCAAAAGATGGTCATGGAGATAGACTGCAAGGCCACGGAAATCGAGCATTTGCAGAGCAAGCTGAATGAGACGGCGTCGCTCTCCTCCGCCGACAACGATCCCGAGGATATCCAGGTGAGAATAGCGTTGCTTCCGAACACACAAAACACAAACTTACACTCGAACCCACACCCAAACCCACACACATGCTCCTGCTGCCCCGAACACTCCCACTGGGAATCTGTAGCACTCCTCTCTGCTCTCCCTCACACAGGACTCGGTCTTCGAGGGATGGCTGAGTGTGCCCAACAAGCAGAACCGGCGGCGCGGCCACGGCTGGAAGCGCCAGTACGTGATTGTCTCCTCGCGGAAGATAATCTTCTACAATTCGGACATCGACAAGCACAACACCACGGACGCCGTGCTAATCCTGGACCTCAGGTGAGTAGTCTAACCCCACTCAAGACCTTGACTATGATCCTCCAATTCCAATTCCAATTCCAATTCCAATTCCAGCAAAGTGTACCATGTACGGAGCGTCACCCAGGGCGATGTCATCCGCGCCGATGCCAAAGAGATCCCGCGCATCTTCCAGCTGCTGTACGCCGGCGAAGGCGCCTCCCATCGCCCCGATGAGCAGAGCCAGCTGGATGTGAGCGCGCTGCACGGCAACAGTAATGAAGAGCGCCCCGGCACCATAGTCCACAAGGGTGAGTAGAGCAGCCTCCTTAAATACATGCTGGTGCTCACTTCCTCTGTGTTTTCAGGTCACGAGTTCGTCCACATCACCTACCACATGCCCACGGCCTGCGAGGTGTGCCCGAAGCCGTTGTGGCACATGTTCAAGCCGCCGGCGGCTTACGAATGCAAGAGGTACCCAAATCTAGCCACAATCCTTTTTTCAATTGCCTGAATACAATATAAACGGCTTAAACCTGTTCTAGATGCCGCAACAAGATCCACAAGGAGCATGTGGATAAGACGGACCCGCTGGCGCCCTGCAAACTGAACCATGATCCGCGCAGTGCACGGGACATGCTGCTGCTGGCCGCAACGCCCGAGGAGCAGTCCCTGTGGGTGGCCCGCCTGCTGAAGCGTATCCAAAAGAGTGGATACAAGGCGAACTCGTCGAACAACAACAGCACCGACGGCAGCAAGATATCGCCCAGGTAAACCGCGCTCCAGGGATTCCAGGACTCAAGTCTAAACGTGGCAGCACGCTCCCTGCTCCATCGGAGTTTTCAATCTAATCTAACCGTTTCACTAACCGACTTTTAACACAAAGTTGTGGCTTTCGTATATATGTTTCTAATCCCGATTGGTATTTGTCTTTTTTTCTGAATCTCTTCCTACATCTCGCTGCTAACCTCATCCAATCATCGTCATCTATCTATCATCTATACATCTGTTCGATCTCCGAATCCATATCAATTGGCAGCCAATCGACACGATCATCCTATAAGCCGTACGCTGTTAATGTCCAACGCTCCGCCACGCTGCCGGCCAACTCGACGCTAAAATAAGCTCCAACCGATGCCAGATGCTAGATTCCAGATCGTAGATCCCAGATTCCAGATCCCAGATCCCAGAGTGTCAGCGAGTCAGCGAGTCACCTGCAACGCTACAGCAGAGGCAACACTAACAGCAACAGCAACAGAAAATGCATTTGCAGAACAGAAACTCAATTATCTGAAATTAACGCTCTAAACCAACACATGCTACAGTAAACTAAAAAATATTTGAGTAATTCACATGGAACCTAAGCTAAACCCGAACTTGAACTCAAACTAAAACTAAAACTAGCACTAGAACTTAAACTAAAATCTAAAAACTAAAACTAAACCTTAACTAAAAAGCACTCGTCTAACCAATTTCCTAAACCTAAACAGAAACCGATAACCGATAACCGATAACCGATTAATGGTAAGAGGCAACAAGAACGTAAAGCGAGTTCGAATGAAAATCAAGAGCCATAAGCCATGAATATGTCACCTAGCTGTACTATATATTCGAGTATATTCTAAATATAAATATAAGTACAAAGATGGCTTGCACAACGATCAGATAGAACTGTACTTAGCCGTAAGTTCAAAGTTCAAGCCAAGTCGAAAAAGTAACGAAAAGAAAATCGTGATGCCTTGTAAGAAGAACTTGTATGTGAGTTTTTTTTTTTTAATACTTTTACCATATATCTTATATATACATACCATAAATATTTGCATATTTGTTGTTGTTGTGTAGCGAATACGATTGGCCAAACAAACATATTGTTCTTAGTTCTTAGTTGTAAGGCAAACAAAAAAGAAATGTGAACAGAGAGCGTATACAATATATATTCGTAGACATATATAAGTGACACACTTCCTCCAAGAGCATATCCTTTAAGCTACATGCGAAGCCAGCAGAATCGAGCAATCGATCAGTCGAGCAACCAACAAACTAGAGCTAAGTTAAAGCCACTTTACAAAGCTTTAACTTGTATTCCATTTAATGAACACTTTTTTTTTACATCAAACATACAACTAAATCGTAGGAGTTAAGGTACGGAAGAGACACGACACGGCACGGCACGGCACGAAGCGAATATCAATCAGATACTTAACAAGAAAATACATGAATAGAGCCTGTTGTATGTCCTGTTTTCGCTTCCATTTTGGTTATAGATTGATTATAGATTTGATGTTTGTCTCAAGGCATAGCAATCCTTGTTCTTCGTGTTTAGGAAATGGAAATGAAACTGACCCATGGACAGACGTCAGACGACAGACAGACGACAGACAGAGCAGAAACATGAATCGAAACAAAACATTTAAAGTTAACTAAACTATAAACGATAAACTATTAAAAAAAAGGGAATGAAACACAGAGAGTTGAGTGTGAAAAGGCTACGTCTAAGTATTAAATATCCAATATGTTCTAATTCTAAGCTAAACAAAGTTATTTATTCGTATCTATGGTTGATGGCAGCGATCGGCAATCAGCGATCAGCGATTAGCGATTAGCGAGCAGCGAGCTTAGCACTCTTCAGTCTTTATGATTGATATGATATATAAATTCCATTCATTTTGATTTCCATCCTGTTTGAGTCTTTAGTTTGTTCGTTTTTTAATACAACACACACACACACATTTTGAGAGAGGGTGAGAGGCCAGCGAATTGCATTTAAAAAAAAGAATACGATTTCGGGATTAAGAAGATTAAGAACCCCAGAAGATTCGATTGTCGGTAATCGTGTGAGCTTGATTTTGAATTCTTGATAACGAAAACGAAAACGAAAACGAAGCTGCTTTCTTTTACACAATTTGTATTTTATATGTACTATTATTTTATATTGTATGATTATCATTCGTATTACGTTTATGTTTAATTCTACACTCCTAGTTTAACTGGACGTCTGCAGTTGCAGTTGCAGTTGCAGTTGCAGTCCTCGAATCGTATCGATCGACAAACCCAAATGGAATTGCATGCGTCAAGAAAATAAAGTAATGTGTATAAAATCAGTACTCCCTTTTGTTTTATTTTTATATTTTTCAGCCTGATTTGAATCTTTCTTTTCATTTGGTTTATGTTTCGTTAAACCCTCCGAAATAGAATGCCAACGATAAGACTGCCTAACAATAAATAGAAATAGTGGCAAATGTGAAAGTCCCAGGAATGTAAAGCAATACCTATATGGGAATACGAAATGTATGAATGATCCTATGTAATCCTTTTTGTTTATCCTTAATTTAAGCTAAGAAGAGGTAAAGAAAAGTCTGAAATAAAACTATAGAACAAAGTAAAAGTAAGAGAAAATTGTAAAACGAATGTTATTTTTTTGGGGGTCGAGGGATAGCTTCTAAAGGGGATCTTTCAAGAAGAATTTTGACAATTCTGAACGAGAATAAGGTAGCCCGATAAATCTCATAACTTTGCTCACACAAAAGAGATCCTTACAGGGAGTACACCGATTTAATGTAAAAATAGGGAGCTCTCAGATCGAGCATTTTAACTTTTTTTAAACCCCATATCATTGTTAATATTGAAGCTATCTTTGTAAGAGATACATCGTTGAAATCGTAGAAAAAATCCCTATAAATCTGCATCAAAACCTGAGAACACTATTTTTTATCGATTTTCGATGAATTTTAATGATTTTAATGATGGTACCCCTTTTAAAAATTGAGAAAATGGAATCAAATTTAAGGTTGTCAGTTTTTGACGTGAAAAGAAAGTATTCGAAGCGCTGAAACCGGGATCAGACATGTATAAGTAAAGTTATGGTTTAAAAACCCTTAAAAAAATCCCTATTTTTATATCCAGGATATCGTTTGTCCTGGGAGCTCTTAAATCAAGTATTTTGACTCTCTTGGAACACCCATATCATTGTTAATATTGAAGCTATCTTTGTAAGAGATACACCGTTGAAATCGTAGAAAAAATCCCTATAAATCTGCATCAAAACCTGAGAACACTATTTTTTATCGATTTTCGATGAATTTTAATGATGGTACCCCTTTCAAAAATTGAGAAAATGGGGTCAAATTTTAGGTTGTCAGTTTTTGATGCCAAAAGAAAGTATTTGAAGCGTTGAAACCGGAAATGTATACCTTTCCTGGATCAGACACCTATAAGTTAAGTTATGGTTAAAAAAGCCTTCGAAAACCCCTATTTTTATATCCAAGATATCGTTTATCCTGGGAGCTCTCAAATCGAGTATTTTGACTCTCTTGTAACACCCATATCATTGTTAATATTGAAGCTATCTTCGTAAGAGATACACCGTTGAAATCGTAGAAAAAATCCCTATAAATCTGCATCAAAACCTGAGAACACTATTTTTTATCGATTTTCGATGAATTTTAATGATGGTACCCCTTTCAAAAATTGAGAAAATGGGGTCAAATTTTAGGTTGTCAGTTTTTGATGCCAAAAGAAAGTATTTGAAGCGCTGAAACCGGGAATGTATACCTTTCCTGGATCAAACTCCTATAAGTTAAGTTATGGTTAAAAAACCCTTAAAAAAACCCCTATTTTTATATCCAGGATATCGTTTGTCCTGGGAGCTCCCAAATCAAGCATTGGGACTCTCTTGGAACACCCATATCATTGTTAATATTGAAGCTATCTTTGTAAGAGATACACCGTTGAAATCGTAGAAAAAATCCCTATAAGTCTGCATCCAAACCTGGGAAAGCAATTTTTGATCGATTTTTGATGAATTTTAATGATGGTACCCCTTTCTAAAATTGAGAAAATGGGGTCAAATTTTAGATTCTCAGTTTTTGATGTCAAAAGAAAGTTTTTGAAGCGCTGAAACCGGGAATGTATACCTTTCCTGGATCAGACACCTATAAGTAAAGTTATGGGTATAGAAACCTTTAAATAACCCCTATTTTTATATCCAGGATATCGTTTGTCCAGGGAGCTCTCAAATCGAGTATTTTGACTCTCTTGGAACACCCATATCATTGTTGATATTAAAGCTATCTTCATGAGCGATACACCGTTGAAATTGTAGAAAAAATCCCTATAAGTCTGCATCCAAACCTGGGAAAGCAATTTTTGATGGATTTTCGATGAATTTTAATGATGGTACCCCTTTCAAAAATTGAGAAAATGGGGTCAAATTTTAGGTTGTCGGTTTTTGATGTCAATAAATAAAGAAAGAAAGTATTCGAAGCGCTGAAACCGGGAATGTATACCATTCCTAGATCAGACATGTATAAGTAAAGTTATGGTTGAAAACCCCTTCAAAAAACCCCTATTTTGGTATCTAGGATATCTTTTGTCTTTGTGACTCTTTTGGAAGCCCAAGGGATCATCGTCATTGTTAATATTAGAGAAACTGCATCGAAAGCTGCCCAAAAAACAGCAAAGACTTATAAATTTGTGTTAATTGTCTAATCGTGGTTCGTGGCTCAAACAATGGAAAGTCTGACCTGGGAAGAGAGAACCCAAGACTTGCAAGTAAGCTCAGTACAAAACTGAGTTTGGGGGGATTTAACTTTTTGGGGGCTCTATCTTGGGGCATTTATCTGGCCCCTGAATACGTGCTGGGCTTGGAAATGTGGCCCAAAAATGAGATTTTCCATTGGGTTAATTTGCATGACGATTTGCATTTGGATTGGACTGGATCGAGTTCGGTAATAGAGCTCTCTGGGTTCAAAATGAATAGGGCAGAGCCATTGTCTGGCTGAATATTTTATTTTTTAATAATTTAACGAGTTGTATGTTAATGATTTGCTTTTTATATGGGTCTCTTTCTTGCTTTCACATGCAACCATTTCAAAAATGTACGAGTATCTACATCTGAATCTTTATGTTGCTATATTGTTGTTTCTTTATTTTTATTTTTTTTTTTTGGCATTTTGGCTGACATTTTGTAGTTCAAGGTAAGTGGCATGATGATGATGATAATAGCTGATGGTTGATGGCTGATGGAGCTAATTAGCATGGCCCAGAGCCAAGTGCAGACCACGCCCTCGGCAGCCGCACGACCCTCGGCCGAAAGAGCTCCACACCTGCTCCACCGGAGAACATCTGCAAGAGTTCAAAGCGACCATTAGCAGCTGGGCGTGGAAGATTAATTAGCAGCCATCAGCTTTGTCACTTGTTGGACATTCCTCCCTTCAAGTCCTCAGCCTCAGTCTCATCCTCCTACTCCTACTCCCACTCCTACTCCTCCATCCTCCATCCTCCTCCATATTCATGGGTCCCACTAATCAGTTCAAGGCCACAGCGTACCCGTACCCACCAAATATGCATATGGTAAATATTTCTGGCTTATCAGCTTTTACAGCTTTTTAATTTGGCAGCATCATTTCATACCTTGAGTTCGTCGGGGCACCCTCTTCTGGTGTCGGGCTACATCTGATCTGTCCGATCAGTCTCTGAAGAGTTTCCTGGAACAAGAGATCAAATAATTGATTAATTTCTAAACAAAAGGTTGAAGAATTATTATCTTAAGCCGAAAACTACTATTGATTCCAAGAAGAACTTAATAGATTTCTTTGTCGAGATCAATTTATTGTAAATTTCTTGAAAATATACTTCATAGTCATCTCTGTTAATGGAATCCTTTGAGATCTAAACAAAAACTCCTAACTTTTAGAGTATTTAAGCTTCGTAGATTGTCTTAAGTTCAAACTAAATACATTTGGATGCTTTTTAATTTCGAACCAAGAGATTTACATGCGGGTCAGATGCGCCCTGTGTGGATTTTGAATTTGTCTGGGAAGGCGGCAGGCAGTGGGAAGGCAGAGGTGTCGGGGCATGGGCCGCCGCCGAATCGGGATTTACCAGACCAGATCGGCAAAAAGCCAAAACAACAATTGGCCTAAAATCAATAAATTAATTAATAAAATATACAAATTGCGAGTGGCCTGTGCTGGCCTGGCTTGGGCTGGCCTGGCTACGAATGACTCGACTCGGATTGGGTTCGAAAAACCTGTCATAACCAGAGCCCAGGCCCGTGACAAATTGGCTCCGAAAAAAACCAGAAGTACTCCTGCTCTCTTGAGCCAGCATAGATTTACCATTTACCATTGAGGCACAGGCAGAGCTTTGAGCGGAGGTGGAGCAAGGTGTATGGAGTATGGAGTATGGAGTATGGAGTGGATCTGGAGTGGAGTGGAGCGAGGCGGGGCACATCGCGTATGCGGAGCAGGGGAGCAGGAGGGCCGGCCGTGCAGGGCGTTCGGGCCGCTCAGACCGCTCCGGTCGCTCCGGTCGCTCGCTCCGGTCCTAACCTGTTGCTCGGCCGCAGTCGACGTCGAAAATATCGGATTGGATTGGATGGCCTGGCCTGGCCGTAGGTTAACTGTGTGCACACGGCATAAGTAACGTTCAGTCTGCCTCTAGAAGCCGATCGTGATCGTGGCCAGTCAGTTCAGTTCAGTTCAGTTCAGTTCAGTTCAGTTTGAAATCGAAACCGAAGCTGAGACCTCACCTCGACCCTCCCAGACATATAGAAGTGCTATTTTTTTCTAGTTTAAGACAAAACGCGCGCGATTCGAGATCATCTGAAGAAGAATCTGAAGAATAATTCAAAACAAATCTAAAGCATCTACGGATAAACTCACTTAGAACAAAATGAAGTACTTCAACATGTGAGTGATATCTTAAGTTAAATCAATGGAAACCCCTCTTTTTTTTTGTCATAAAGTTGGAAAGGATTACAGATATTATTGCGATACCCATAAGGGATATATTTTTTTTCAAGTGCTATATTGTTGGTAACAAAAACCTTTGATTTTCTAAGGGATTAGCTTTGTTGTTGCGTCAAATGTGCATCTTAACAGCGTTCATTGCATGTTGCATGCTATACGTCGCCTTGCAACCTTTTTGGGCCACGACAACTGGCAACTGGCAACTGGCAGGTGTGAGCTCGTCTTAATGCCAATTTGAACTTTAAACTCGACAACGTTAAACTCACAAAGTCCGCTGCTCAAGATCTGCTCAAAAGCAGAGCCGCAAATGTCAAAGTTTGGTCATGCTGACGATGTTGCAGTTGTGGCAGATACAGCAGATACACCAGATACAACTGATGAAGCAGATGATGTTGTCCCGTGACAAGATGAGTGGCTGGCATTTTGCCGGCAAAGAAATGGCAAAAGTTAACTCCTCAGGCGGTCTCATGGCTTCAGCTTGCAACTCGAGTGACATCTCGAGGCTACAAGTAAAAGTTTTGAAAGGCGACAACGATATTTCAAGGTCGCCAAGAGATGCACCTCTCGACGACAGAACGACAGAACGACAGACAGTACTGCAAAAACAAGATCGTTTTTTTTCGCATGAAAAACCAATCAAAGCTTGATCAACTCTTGATCGCTTTCAAGAATGAGTTCGAGAATAAATTGTAAAACCGCTTCTTTAGACTTTTGCGTTTTGCGTGTGATTTGCGTTTTTATGCTTGTTGTCAGCTGCAGCAGCAAATTAAGTTTATTGGATTAATTACCAGACGTGGCTGCTGTTGTGGTTGTCTTATAAATTAACGGTTGCATTTCCAATGCGAGCTGACAAGACAAGACACACACTCATACCACACATACCTAGCGAGACACAGCAAAACACAACACAACTCTGCAGAAATATCTGCATAAATGCTAAATACACGGCTATGTGTGTATAATTTAGCGTTGTCTGCGGGAATTAATCACCTGGGAACCGGGGTGTGGGACGGGGAGAGGCGCCAGATTGACGGCAAATTCAGGATTTCGGTTTAGTTTCGGTTTTATTATTATTTCTTGGCTGGCCGGATTGCCTAGCTGCCTAGCTGCCTGGCTGGCATTATGCAATTTGTATTTAAAGAGATAATACCTCGGCACCTACGCGTGCTAGCGGCGCCTGCTCCAGCGAAGATTCAAGGACTGCGCAATCTTAAATTGGTCAGGACCGAGACTAAATGAAATTCAATGTAAGCGGCATTAAAGCATAAACACCGCTCTTGGCCAAATCAAAAGACTCAGGCCACAAACTCGCTCGATTTGGCATGCAGCCAGCACAGCAACACCAACAGCAACAACAACAACGAGAACAACAACAAGAGCTGCCACTTAAACAACACGTACACCGATACAATGCACCGTTATTGAACCCACTTGCCTTAAGCCACTTGGCTTTTTTCTTGGCACTTGGGTCGATACGAGAAAAAACAGTAGAGCCGCCACAATCGCATTGAATACGAATTTGAATCCGATTCGGTGACCAATGTGGTTCCGTAGGGGGGTAATGGCTAGGGTAATGGCTAGGGTAATGGCTAGGGTAATGAGGGCGCCAAGCCAATTACAATCCGTGCTTTGGCTAACTAGGGCAGGTGGTTAACGACTAAGGAGCTCCCCAGACGCATATCAATGACACACTTGGAAAGTTGATGGCAATTTGTAGAAAAAGAAGCTTCTGGTTTCCACATCCGTATCAGTAATAGGGCTCAACCATTATGACGCAACCCGGCTAAAGCCAAGAAGCCAAGATCATTAGCTGAGCAAAACCTTGCAAAAAATATATAAAACTAAAACTAAAACTATATAAAAAATAAAAACTGGTAAGGTAAGGTAACGTAAGGAACTCAAGAAAGAAAACAAAATGAGACAAATTAAAAGTCAAACCATTTTGTTGACCAAGCTCTTAAAAAAATAGGATGACAAAGATGATAATCATCATCATAATGGGTTATAATAGTTGATGAGACGGAGACGGAGACGAGGATGATGATGATGCTGCATTAAACAAGTGTTTCCGCCTACCCCGATGAGATTCTCGCCAACGCTATGCTTATCATAAATTTGCAACTAATGTCGGCTTATATAACCGGCTGGCAGCACAAAAAATGGCTTACAACATGCGACAAGAAAAGCGTAGCCCCAGCCTCAGCCCCAGCCCCCGGAGCTAGGCAACTCATCTACCTGTCTACCTGGTATATCCGTCTTCTGTCCAAGTCCCATGTCCCCTTGGGTGTGGGTCTGCGGCTTGCGGTTCCCGTTGGCCAATTCAATCCGCAAACCGGTTGTGAAGAAGCTCAGGCCCTAGTCAAATGTCAGGCACAGGTTAAGAGACTTGCAGGCGGAAAGACGGACTGAAGACAAGGGCTTTACGTGGTACTCTGAGAATTGTTATATCACTTGATTCGTATTCTTACAATAAGCAGAATCAACAAAATTTCGTTGTCGTTTAATCTGTTTTTGAAAACAGAGCCAGGGGAGCGGCAACAGGTAGTGCGTCTGTGGCAACAGGTAGTGCTTTGAATAATGATTTTGAGGAGTCGGTGGAGGAGCAGCTCCAAGCTGCTTGAGCAGTTGGAGATGCCAGACACGCACCCACTATATCGTGGCGGGGGCGGCACCGCTGCGGCACTGCCCACGCCTTTCACCTTTTGCTGTTGCATAATTCACACTGAATTGGGCCAATCCCCAATCCTCAAGCTCTAAAGCCCAAACCCCAAACCGCAATCAGCTGACCCCAAAATCGAAAACTCGAAAAATCGAAAATAAATAAAATGCAGCCGCGGCTGAATTAATAGAGAAGAAATGAAGTTGGAGAAAAAATTAATAAATAATATTGCTAAAAATAAAACTCGACTTGGCTTGCACATTTTACCCTTATTGGCCAACTGCTGCTGCTGCTGCTGTTGCTGCAGTTTGCACTTAAATTGATTCTGGCGTGGTGCTGGCTGCCAACTGGTTTGCCACTTTGTTGATTTCTTTATGTTTCTGTTGCCATGGCTGTTGTCTTTTGCATAAGCACCTGTTTCCTTTGCCCGAGCACATGCCACTCCCCCTAGGCCCCTAAAAGTCGCCCCTTGGCCCCTTGGCCCCTTGAAAAGACAAGTAACGCCGCCTAGGAAAGAATTTCAAAACAAGTTCGCTGCCCAAGTCTTTTGTTTTGCATAAAATATGAGCAATCAAAAAAAACAAAAAAAAAACACGAAAACACGAAAGCAGAAACAGTAACAGAGCTAAGCTACATTCGAAACCGAAATTGAAATCCGAATCGAAACCGAAAGTGAATAAACCCGTTTGCCTGACCTTTACACATTAATAATAGTTAGCACATCTCCGACAAAAAGCATTAAAAAACTAACAAATCTTACAGGAAACCGAATGACATTCGCCAAGCAGCTAGCTAATGTCTTTTTGTTTTAGTTTCTCTGTGTGAAACGTGTTTTTTTAATAATATATGTACAATATATATATATAATATATAGTCAATCAACAATAATCAACATTATTGTTTCAAAAATAAAGACAGAATATTACGAGTATGCCTTGAAAAGAAGGTTCCACTCCACTCTCATACATATATTTAATTACAGTGTATAACGGCAATCAAAAGCATTATTGTTTCAAAAATAAATACAGAATATTTACAATAAGATATCGAAAGGTCTCTAGATCTTTCCTTCCTTTTCCACCCACTCTCCCCATATATGTATAATATTTAATTACAGTGTATCAAGTATTTGCATAAATATACAATATTATTTCTTCAAATTGCGAGAAAGTACAGTTTAGCATAATGCATATATAGATGTATACATATATATGGTATATTTCGATACCCAGCCCGGGGTACATAGATTTACGATTTCAGGTTCTCTACGGAATAACCCGTCTGACCAGACCAGACTGATCACTTTCAAGCACCAGATCCCGCTCGAGTTCCAGCTCCAGCTGGAAGTCACGAGGATTGGCAATGCCGAATTCCTGTCACAAAATAACTAATTATTTGCATTTCTCTTGCCCCGCCCCTCAGCTGCCTGCTCTTCATCTGCTGCGTTCTGTGCTTCAGCCTAGTGGCCGCCCAGGAGGAGGGATCGCCGGTGTCGCCAGCCAAGAGGATCGCCGCCCTACGCCGGCCGGTTGGCAAGGCCGCCAAGACGACCACCACGACAACACCCGCACCGGCGCAGGGCGATGGTGCTGGCGAGGGCGAGGAGTATGACGAGGACGTCGGCGCTGAGCACGGCGAGGAGGGAGATGAGGCGGCGTTGGCCAGCTCCACCACCAGCACCACTACAGAGGCTCCAAAGAAGGTCGGCCCAGTGATCCGGCCTTTCCGCTCCAACGACGACTTCCTCAACTCTCTGAAGCGCCGCCAGGCCAACGCCAAGAAGCACCGCGCCGAGAAGCTGCCCAGTCCCAGCAAGCCGGCCAGGGAATCCTCCTCCGGCGAGCAGGAAGAGGCAGCGCCGGCTCAAGCACCCGCACCAGCCCCCAGCTCCGCCAAGGGATACAAGGGAAACTCAGCACGTAAGTTGAACTTTTGATTTCTGAAGATATCAGATTTCTGACTTCAATCCTTTGGGATTTCTCTTCCCCAACCAGTGAGCCGTCGCAAGCTGTCCAAGCCCGGCAAGGCGGCGCCTGTGGAGGCGGTGGAGGATGCTGCCGCCGAGGAGTCTGAGCAGCAGCAGAAGGAGGAGACGAAGCCGAAGCGCCCCATCGGACGTCTGGCTCTGCGGAAGCGTAACTAAGCAGTGTTCCATCCATGAACTCCATACTCCCATACTCCCAACCTCCCAAACCCAAACCCACAGCCCTCACCTACTGAATCATATGGCTAACTATGTGGCAGCCCGATCTGCCCTTTAGTTCTTAGTTCGCAATTGATTTTTTGTGTATTGTATAAAATATATATATAATATAATGTTATGTTGTAAACAAACCCACACGCTCACCCCACACCACACCCACGCACACACGTGTGCAACCCAATCCCACCCCATCCCTCATGTCCTTCCACATATGGACATATATCTGCGCCAATATATATGTACCGATGTGTGCATGGTCACAATTATATATTTCTCACAACCATCAATCAATCAATCAATCAATCAAATCAACTAATAAAAATGACAAAATTACTTTTTCGCATTCGTATTTATTATAAATTACACGGAAAAAATCATCAGTTAATCAAAAAAAAAACAGAACAGAAACAGAAACAGAACGCAGTTTGCAGTTTGGAGGAATTTTTAAAAATCTGGGAATGTCCTTTAGCTTTTGTAACATTGTCGTATTGTCAATGCAAGTGTTTTCTTTATAAATATATTTCATGTTTTCAAAAAATGTAATATTTCAATCGTCTTCTCTTTCGCTCCCTTCTGTGTATATATATATATCTGTCTCTCTTCGATTCGATTCGATTCAATTCGTTTCGATCCATCGATGTTTCGCTTTGCTTATCAAAATAGATGTGTATAAAATATATATAAAGGCTTTTAACATATCTCTTAGCGTACTATTATTATTCGAACAATGTTTATATAGGCAGGTTTAAGAAAATCAAACACACACGCGACAAGAACGGAGCAGGATGTCGCCTGGTCGCCTGGTCTCCTGGTCAGTGTCTATATCCTGTTGAGTGTCCTTTTGCTGGGTTTTTGTAATGCGGGAAAAGGCACTTTACCAAAACCATCAAAAGGATGTTTCATTTTTAAGAAAATCAAACGCACACGCGACAAGAACAGTGTCTATATCCTGTAAAGGGTCTCCTTTCTAGCGTATCCTTTTGCTGGGTTTTGGTAATGCTTGAAAAAGGCACATTGCGTTCTCTGGTCGGGATGTGTGTGTGTGTGCTAATGTGGATGTGGTGCTGTTTGCGGCTTAAATGACTTTACAATGTTTCGAGCGGGTTAAGTACAGTTGCCAAGCTGAAGGTTAATACTAGTGTCTATGTCCTGGCGTCGCTGGCTCTATGGATGGTGTCTTGAGTTCCGCATCAGAGGCACTAGCAGCGAGGGGGGTCCCGCCTGACGCAGGAACGGATGCGCCAGCAACTCGGCCGCGGTGGCACGCTGCGCCGGATCCCGCACCAGCATCCTGTCGAGGAAGGACTGCAGGCGCGGCGATACTTTGTGAGCATTCTTCAGGTTCGGCGGCTGCATGTCCCGAATGCGACGCATCGCCTGCAGCGGCGGCTCGTTGAAGAAGGGCGGCTCGCCGTCCACCATCTCGATGACCATAATGCCCAGCGACCAGATGTCCACCTCGGGTCCATAGGGCAGGCGGGAAATGACCTCCGGCGACATCCAGTATGGCGTGCCCACCAGGCTCTTGCGCTTCGGCAGCTCTTGGGAGACCTGGGCGCAGAAGCCAAAGTCTGAGAGTTTCACGCGCCCGTCGGCGGCCAGGAGAATGGAGTCCGACTTGATGTCTCGATGGATCACTCCCTGTTGGCGAGTAAGAAAAAGTGTTTAGAATGCTCGTTGCACAGTTTGCGGTTTTCTTCAGTCGTTCTTCAGTTCCATCCAGCCCACGCCCTTTCTCCCAGCCACTTATCGTGTTGCAACAATCGTGGGACAAAAATGTCAAAGAACTAGGCTTACTACACAAAGAGAAAAGGTTCTTCTTGGAGGAGAACTCGGATTTTGATTAGAAAACTGTTGCAAGATTTCTTTTTTTCTTTCTTTTTTCTTTTTTCAATGTGGCAAGTGTGGGGTAGGGCATGCACGTGCGATTTCTCTAGCCACGTATTGGGCGTGTAATTCAAAGAGGCGATCCACTGTGCAACGACAACGACTGGTGACAACATTTAGAAATTGAAACCAAAGCGTCGCGAAAGCGGAGGGCGAAGAAAGCGCCACAAATGGCAATGTCACAAAGAATCGAATCGAATGTACAATGGCAGGCCAGCTTGGGGGATTGGCATGGGGGACAGACCACGGGACAGACCACGGAACCGACCGCGACTGGTCACGCACCTGTGAGTGTAAATAGGCCAGAGCCTTCAAGCACTGCTTGCAGACGGTGGCTATCTGCTCCTCATCCATGCGAGAATGGGTGACAATGTCGGTGAGGGCGCCGCCTTCGAGATACTCCATCACCACCCAGAGCTCGTCGTTGACCAGAAAGCTAGAGTACGTCTCCACGATGTTGGGGTGGTGGTAGTCGCGCATGATGACCACCTCGTTGAAGAGCAGCTCGCGGCGCTGCTGCTTCCGCAGGTCCATCTTCTTGACGGCAACCTGGCGACCTAAAAAGGGATCTCGGAGGGTTATTCCATGTCCAGATATTAGGAGATTTTGGATATTAGATTCTACTTACCGGTGGACTTGTCGGTGGCTATGCAGACTGTGCCTGTGGATCCCTCCCCAATCTTGTTGAAATGATCCAGGTTCTCGCGCGGATCTCCTGCCGAGACGACCATCTGGAGCGCAGCCCGGAACTGCTCGTGTGTGAGACGCTGCTCCTGCTTTGGCTGCGTTCCTCCGGCCTGCTGGGCCGCCGCCAGATTCGCGGCACTGCCCGCTCCGCCGCTGGAACTGGAGGCCCGGGAAGCCGACTTGGCCAGGTGGTTGTGTGGATGCGGATGGGGGTGCTGGTGCTGGTGCAGGGGGTTCAGGTTCTGATCGCCGCCCCCAGCTCCCGGTTTCGCGGAATACATGGGTGGGAATCCGCCGCCACCGCCGCCGCCGCCGCCGCCGCTGGTGGCGTTTCCGTTGTTGGTGTGTGAGTGGGTGGATCGCGTGCCGCTGGCCACGGAGCCAACCGGGGACGTCTGCTGGGGTATGGATCCGGGTGGGGCCAGGTTGCTGCGATACTGCTGGTCCGTGCGCACGGCCAGGGGCCCGGTGACTGATGCTCCTCCTCCTCCTCCTGCCCCGTTCACGTGCGGATGCTGGCTGGGATAGAGCATGGGATGACCCACTGGCGGCGGCTTAAAGGCTCCGCTGGGAGCTGCACCAACTCCGCCAATGGAGGCGGTCTCCTCTTCGGGCACCGATGGCGGTACGTTGGCCACGCGGCGCACCCGCGGTGGACTGGAGCTTCTCAGGGAGTTGGATCTGGCCACGTGCGATGTTTTCGGAAGCATGATACCGCCGCCTCCAGGCTCTCCTTGCATCATGCCATGCTGGCCCAGCATTCCAGGACCCGGCATGGTCATCGGCGGACCACCCAACGACCCGATCATCATTGTGCTGCTGCTGTTCAGGGACGTGGTGTCCGCCTTGTTGTTGTTGTGGTGCGGACGAACGATCGTCTTCAGGTCGAGGATCTCGGTGGGGGTGATCTCCGAGGGATCCACCAGAGGCAGGGGCCGGTTGGTGGACTTGAGGATCTGGTTGTTGCCCACAATGGAGGCCCACTGGAGGGGGAGGCCCACGTACTTGTTCTCCCGCTTGTCGAAGCCCGTGTGCACGCGATGCTCAAAGTTGCTCGGCATCGAGATCAGCGGTTTCTTCTTCTTCTTCGAGAACATGTTGGATGTGGCTTGGTCGGGGTGATCCGACTGCTGGGTGCTGGGTGCTGGGTCGACTGGCTCTTCTTTTTTACCGCCCTTTACAGCAACAGCAACAGCAACAACAACTGATTCCAGACCTCACACCGACAGGCACGCACACATAGCAGCGGGGCCGAGCAGACGCTGGGACTGAGACTGGGAAACGGAATTTGGAAACGGAAAACGGCAAACGGAAAACGAAAAACTGGAAACTGGAAGCGAGCGTGCGGAGAGCTGCAATCGAATCCTCGGCGGCAATCAGCACATTTCCATCCAACGACCTCGAGGCGCGTACTTGAATTACAGACAACACATAAAAACACAATACAATGGGGGGCGGAAAAAAAATAAACTAAAGAAAATAATTGCCGATGCCAGTGACACTTCAGTGTGACCGTGACTCGCTTGCTGGGAAATGTCAATATTTGTTCAGCAGCAGCAGTGTGACTGTACTCGGTTGTCGGTAACTACTGGTCACACTTTTAACTGATTTTTGAATATTTAAAACTAAATAATTTTAAAGTTAATTTTAAATAAAACAAAAGTTAAAACATATTTTCTCTCACATATTAATGTATTTCTGTCGTTTTTAAATTATCATACCGCATATATTTACTTATTTACATTATGATACCTTCTCTCAAAACAAAGATCTCTTACGATTTTACGATTTTAATCCTCGACTTCTTAATTATGACAAATTTAAAATTATAATAAAATGATTAAATTTCACTTTTTAAGAATATACTCGTACGCTTCTATTCTGACCTCAGAAATTTCCCTTTCTCTCCGCCACTATCTTATATCTGTGGCTATAGGTGTTTCGTTTTGTTTTTGTTTACGTTTCTAGATAGTTGTTTGCCTTAATTTTGTGTGTGTAGTTTTTTATTGGTTGTTAGGTTTCACTTTCTATGACAAACCTCGAACACAGGTGTTCTGACAGAAACAGAAATGCTTTACTTATTCAATTTTTAGGCTATTACTTTCAACGCGTTGTTTGTATCCTGGCATCCTCTTTTCTACAAGTTTCACAAAATAATTAATAGATAATTAATGTAGAATCATAGTAAAAATTAATATATATATATATATATTATGTATGTATGTATAAAAGCAAACATTCTTGCGAAAATTAACAGTACAATTAGATTACAATTTACAGATCTCTGCTGTTAAAAGGTTTTTCGCGTTTTTTGCTGCATTTTTGCATTTCAGTTTTCGGGTTTTCAGTTTTCAGTTTTCCTCCAAGATCCTTTTTGGGGACGTATACATACACGTATATATATATATTTATGTATTTAGATATATGCGTTACAAATCAACAAATTAATAAAAAAAAAATTATATTCGTATTAAATATAGACACGATCTGGCCACTCACAGACGTAGACGTCGTGTTCAAAAACAACAATTTTGTTTTAAGCATAACTTATCCAATTAAAGTAAAGACTTCGAAGAACAGGACTGACTACGAAGTATAACTATCTCTCTAGCATAGCTCCATCTTAAAATCCAGGTTCAGGCTTCAGGCTTCAGGCTTCAGGCTTCAGGCTTCAGGCTCAGGCTCCATTTGGTCTCTATCTGTGGATGTGACACACTGAAGGACACCTTCTTTGTGTCCTCTTCCCTCAGTGTAATTTGCGAATACGAATTTAGAGAAGGGTTACGGTAGAAATATTGATATCAGGTGATTGGTTTCGGTTCCAGGATGAGGAGTTGGAGTTCAGGAGTCGGTTGGAGGTCTTTCGTTTCTCTTGGAGCGCCGCACCAGCTTGTAGCGGCTAACCATCAGGTTTTGTTCGGTTCGTGCAGCTGGTTTCGAATCCCGATCTGCAGGAAAGCTTTTGAAGCGACGATTTTGAATATTGGTGTTCCTGGTGCGGGCAGGGACTCGCCTGGTGACCATTTGGGATGTTGCTTCCTCCGACGCCGGTCTTGTATCTACTTTCGGCTCAACCTCAACCTCATCCGCTTCCGTTTCCTTCGTTTCCTTCCCTTTCTTTGCTTCTGGTCCACTAGGTGATCCCCTCACAAATCGGTACCTTCCGAGACGCTGCTGACGCCGCTGGACCAGTTGCTGCCGCTCCAGTTGCAGCTGGTTCTTCCGTTCGATGAGCCGGCGACTAAGTCTCTGAACCATAGTCTTGGCTTTAGACCTCCCCTCTGTTTTATTTATTTCATCTACTCCTGCTTCTGCTTCTGCTTCTGCTACCGTCCCTGATTCCGATACCGATACCGATCCCGCTCCTAATCCAACGGCTGCCGCAGCACATGCAGTTGCAATTGCTACCTTGGCGGCCGATTGCGATGCCATTTCTACCGGGGCGTATTGCGACGCATCGTGGTGTGGATCTTGCGACGCGTCTGCGAGTTCTGGGCAGGTTTTCCGGCGGATGGCGGATTGAAACTGTGGATTA
This sequence comes from Drosophila vallismaia, assembly GCA_035047325.1. NCBI lineage: Eukaryota > Metazoa > Arthropoda > Insecta > Diptera > Drosophilidae > Drosophila > Drosophila vallismaia. The sequence goes on along the minus strand of JAWNPU010000025.1, from coordinate 1,784,141 downwards.
AATACACGATTAATGGAATGTTTAGAGAGATTGTGAGATTGTTCGTCTGAGAGACATCTCTGCAAGCAGCTGCTTAGTGACTTGATCCTTGAGCCACCATCCCATAACGATAAAAAGGTAGAAATTAATAAGGGATACAAATCATGACACAATGACAGAGTGACAAGGTGACAAGGTGACAGGGTGACAAAGTGACGTTGTGACACAAAAAAACAAACATAAATTAAACTTGAGCATAAATCAGATTAATTTACAGTGAGTGTTTCCTTTCCTTTCGTTTCGTTTTGTTTGGATTAATAAATAAAATTAATCTCTGTTTTGTTTTAGATAAAAAAGAAAAATATAGAACAAAAAACGTAAAACGAAAAACAAACAGAACAAATGCCTTAGGAATTAGTCAATTATTAATTAAATTAAATGCAATTAATGGTTAATAATGCTGTTGGTGTCTTTTTCTGTGTAATTGGAAACTGGTAACTGGTAACTGGTAACTGGGATAGTACAAGTAGATGATGGTTGTGTGTTTCGTTTCGAGTAATTGGCCAATTCGAGGAGCTTTCAACTGCTAGCTGGCTGGTTGACACAGATCCCTTCCTGGACGTAGACTGTGGATGTGGATACTTACGCAAAGATATTGGCGGTTGGCACTGTGGCACCGGCGCTAAATTGGAACGGTGCGTTGGCATTCGTCGTCGACTGCAAAAAGAACATTTTCGATTTGTTTTCCTTGGTAAGTTTGAATTTGTTGCAAGATAATTTGATAAGCAATTTTTTGGTTTTTGTTTTTTTTGTTTTGTTTGTCGGGTATTGCAATGTTTTACGATGCTTTCGAGTGTTGGAGTGGTTATTTACAGGACGATTGATGGAGGATACGGGATTGAGGATAAAGGATTGATAGATTGATGGATTGATAGGTTGCGGCCAAGTTCCTAAACTCTTCTCGGTGTTTGTGTTTGGTGTGGGTTTAATATTATTTATTAGAGTGATCTCAAATATGAGGCAAGCTACGTGCAAGTTCATCTACTTTGGTAATCTACGATACGATCTATAGCACAGAAAACAAGCAAAAGCTGATAAATAATAATCATGCGGATTCGGATTCGGATTCTACTACAAATCATGGTCTACTACAATGATGAAGCATTAGTAATGAAGCACAGTAGGAGGATGTCGCACAGGGAGTAGAGTTCTATAAACTATACATTAAACGATAATCCCCGTGGTGTGTGGGTGTGTGGTGTGGTTGTGTGGTGGAAATTAGCAATCAGGATATCAGGATATCAGGATATCTGATGGTTAATCGAGTCTGCAAAAGCTCTGTTCGTGATGCGTGATTCGTGGATCGTGGATTGGGCTTTACCTGCATTTGCATTGGCGGCGCTGTGGCGGAAAAACTGAACATGCTCGCACCGCTGCCCACCGCCGAGGAGGAGGATGCTCCCAATCCTGCAGTATGGCCAGTCGGACCAGCCAAAGGACCCGCCGCCTGCGGAGCACCAAACTGGAAGACACGCGGTTGTGCCAGCTATCGTTCATTATCGGATTGGATTGGATTGGATTGGATCGGATTCCCAGCAAATGCCATGGATTATCGTAATGGTTGTGGATCGTGGGATTGTAGGAGGATGGATAGTCGTGCCCGTACCCGTACCCGTGCCCAGCAATCAGTACAGTTTAGAGTTACGGAAGTTACGGAAGATATTCAAGGGTTTACAGTACATCAATTGGGTTTTGGGTTGTACGATCGTACGATCGTACGATCGGAGGAGATAATGGTTAAAAAGTGTGTGTTTAGTTGTGTAATTGTGTAGAGGAAAAAATAAAAGATAAAAAGAAAGAAAAAAGGAGAGAATAAATACAAAATAAATATATTTATATATAAAGATATACAAGTGAGTAAGAACCGATATAATCTGAGGATCGATCAAGCTATCGCTATCGCTATATAGTATATAGTTCGCATGCAATATATATATATATATATATATATACCGCAATATATATATATATATCGAGAAATCAAGAAAAGAAACAGCTATAAATATATATATGTACTTGTTTGTGGCTAAAAAAAAAAACAACCGTAAAGAACCGCAATTGGCAATTTTGCATGGATGAGAGAGAGTGAGAGATACATCGTGCTCTGCTCTTCTATCGATCAAGATCAATTCGGGAATCGAGGAATATATCTAGGATATCTAGGATATACCCATCCAAGGATACTACTTACGTCGCCGCCGCCGCCGCCGCCGCCTATGTTGGAGGCCACCGGGTTGGCCGAGAAGTTAAATGCACCCGCCTGCGGGGTGGAGGCCGTCACCGATCCCGTAAAGTTGAAAGTCGGTTTGGGTGGTGCATCAGTGCTGACTCCAAAGTTGAAGGGGGTACCGCTCTATTTGGTTGCAAAAAAAGAAATCAATCAATCAATCATTTGCTGTGCAAGCCATCTCTTAATAAGCTAAAAGTTCCAGGACAAGAATGGACAGGATAGGACAGGACAGAATACGACAGGATAGTTACCAATATCCTTCTTTCAGGTGGATTACTCTGGATGGTTTGTGGCAGAAATTGCGGAAATAGGGGTTTACCTTTGCCTTGAATATCAAACTGAGGGCAAGGCAACAAATCTAAGCATTAGAAATCAAATCTTTGCACGCAATACCTATTGTCAGTCGCAAGAGTCGAAGGAAGTCGCAGAGTCCTGCTGTACGGTTTCTGTCCATCTAGTCCCACAAAAAGTTACAAAAGGATACTTACAATGGATGGGGCTGCTGCTGCTCCGCCAAAATTAAATGCTAGCTTTGCGCCCGGAGGCGCTGAGGTGCCTGAGGTTGCTGATGCGGCTGCTCCGAAGCCGCTGCTCGTCACTCCGCTGCCGAAAACCGGGGCCGCGGCAGCTATGGGTGTGGAGTTGGCCATGCCAAAGATGTTAACCAGCGGCACCGATGCCACAGAGGCGGGTGCGGCTACGGCGGGTGTGGCCGTGGCTCCCGGATTCATCAGCAAATAGTTGATGTTATCGAACGGCGTTGTGGCTGCCGCCGTTGTGGCTGCTGATCCGAACGGAGAAGAGGAGCTAGTGGCCGGCGACCCAAACATCGAGCTGCCGAAGGTGGCGGAGGCCACGCTGCTGGATGAGGCAACGCTGCTGCTGGGGGCTACAGTGCCTCCGTTGCTGGGCCAAGTGGAGAATGTGGGCGCCACGGAGGAGGTTGTGGTGGTGGTGGTGGTGGTGCCGCCGCCGCCGCCGCCGCCAGACCCAAAGACGAACGGCTTCGACGCTGCTGTTGTCGGCAAGGCCGTCTCCGACTTCTTTTCCGGCCTAAAGTTAAAGACCATCGAGCTGGAGGTGCTCATGGCGCTGGAGGTGCTGACAACGCTGCTGGATATGCTGCTGGTGGTGGAGGAGGAGCTCGCGGTCGCTCCAAAGATGGAAGCCACGCTGGTGGTGGTGGCGGCGGCCACTGTGGGTGCCACTGATGCCACGACAGCTGGAGCCTGGCCAAAGAAGAAGGCACCCGGTGCGCCCAGTGTAGTCGTTGGCTTCCCGAGGGCGCTGCTTCCAAAGTTTAAAGCGGACGCAGGCTTTGGCACAGATGTCGGTTTTGCACTAAAGGTAGTCGTGGTTGAGGATGCTGCAGATGTGGCATTCGTGGCATTTGTGGCATTTGTGGCATTTGTGGCATTCGTGAAGCTTCCAAAGCTCAGCTTGGGCTGGTTGCTGCTGCTCGAGCTGCTTGTGCTGCTCGCGGCACTCGAGGTGGCGGTTGCGGTTGCGGTGGCGGTGGCTCCAAAGCTAAAGCTCGGCTTGGCTGGGGGAGCCGTGATGGAGGAGCCCGTCGAGCTGGACACAACCGAGGAGGAAGCTGCTGGAGCTCCGAAGCTGAATAATGCTGGAGATGCTGTAACCCCACTGCTTGTGGCCGTACTGTTGATGTTTGAAGTAGTCGGTGCTCTGAATACAAACTGGTTAGCTGAAGGAGTATCCACGGCTGCTGCTGACACTGCCACTGCCACTGGAGCAGGAACTGAGATTTTGTTGGACTCGACGGTGGCAGGTGTAGGTATTGTAGCGGCTGTCGCTTCCGTGCGGGGTTCCTTGTTATCTTCCTTGAAAGTCACCGTCTTTGGCTGCTCCGCTTTAGTGATTCCAAAGGTGAAAGCTGGCTTTGCTGCTTCCTTCGGCTTCTGACCATCGGCCACATCCTTCTCTGCATTGCTCGGAGCACAACCAAAGCTGAAAGCAGCAGCTGGGGCCGCAGGAGCAACCAGAACGGCTGGCTTGGCTTGGGGCACTTCCTTGACTGCCGCAAAGCCAAAGCTAAACTTGGGCACCGCATTGTTCCCCGTGGCTAGGGAGGAGCTGGCGGAGTCGGAGGTGGTGGCGCCGGGTCTGGCCTGCTCGCAGCAGATGCACTTGGAGCGCGACATGTCATTCTGAGCCATGCACGTGTCGCAGTCCCAGTTCTTGGCCTTTTGCTGGGCCACCAGCTGCTGGAATCCAGAATCGGCCTTGGGTGGCGCCTCCGTTGTTCCACTGCTGATGCTGATGGCGGAAGAGGCCGAGGAGGAAACCGACGACGACGAGGAGGAACTCGAGCTGGAGCTGGAGCTCGAACTGGAGGCAACCCCTTCACTGCTGGTGCTCTTGGGGCTGTTGCTGGCATTGCGATTCGGTACCTGGCAGGCGACGCACTCCGCTGCACTGGACTGGTTCACAACCAGGCACGTCTGGCACTCCCACGTGTTGGCCTTGGGCTTGAAGGCGGCCCCAAAACCGGATCCAGCTATCGGAGCGACGACCGACGGCGCTGGCTTAGTGGCGCTGGCTTTTCGCGGTGTTTCGCAAGCGATGCACTTGGTGGCCTCTGACTTGTTGGAGAGCATGCAGGCGTCGCACTCCCAGGCGCTCGATGACTTCTTGAAGCGATCCCCAAATCCGCTGGCAATCGGGATGATTGGCACTGCAGGAGCTGGAGCTGGAGCTTTGGGTTTCGCTCCTGGCTTCGGCGATTCGCAGGCCACGCATTTGGAGGCTTCAGACTTGTTTCGCACCATGCACAGGTCGCATTCCCACTCCGAGGCCGACTTCTTGAACTGTTCCCCGAATCCATTGATTGCTGGCGGTGGTTGCTTCTTGTTTTGGACAATCTCCACCTCATCCACTTCATCCTCATCCTCATCGTCATCCTCATCCTCATCCTCGTCCGATAATGATGATGTTGATTCCTCCGATGTCTCGTCTTCCTCCCACTCATAGAGTTCAAGAGGCGCTGGGAAGTACCAGTTAAGATTCAGTTTAATAAAGTTCATCTGACGGACCACAGCGTTCGGTTCTGGCTCGAGAGGCGCGGGATCAGAAAAGCTAAACTGGCGTCTGAGCTGAGCATGCGACCTGGCATTGCCGTTTTCCGCCAAGTTCAATGACGGAGCAGGATTTGCCAGAAAGTTGGACACTGGCTTGGCCGAATTGCTATTAGAAAGAGCCTGAGATGGAGTCGACGAAGGAGTCGTAGCAGCAGTTGGAGCGGTTTTAAACTGCAAGTCAAACTTGGGAGGGCTGGCCATTGCTGGGAAGCTGATCTGTGGCAAATCCAGAGGCTGAGGAGCTTCCTCCAGGTCCTCCGTGGGCTGCTTGCGCGTCTGGTGGGAAAGTTTGGAGCGCATCTTGTTGGTGTGTTGGTTCTGCGCCTGATCTCCCGCAGTCAGCGGTGGCCCTGTCAAAGGACTACTATTGTTGGTGCTCTTCTCGGTTCGCGCCAGATCCCTAGACGTTTGGGTCACCCTGTGAAGGCGTCTCCGCTCCAGCAACTGCTGCATAGTGGGCACCAGAAGCTTATTTGAACGCAGCTCTTGCAGCTCGGCAGTCGGGTTGCCGGGCAAGGCCTTCGTAGCAGAGGAGCTGTTATTGCTTGCAGCAGTCATCAGATAGGGATGGCGCTTCTGGCGACTGGACTGGTGCTCCCTGAGGGTGCTGCCCATGCGCTTGGCATCGATCAGCGGGGTGGAGTAGCTGTCCAGCAGGCTGAGGATGCGCTGTGTCGTGCTCGACAGGTTGGAGCTGTGTTTGCTAGCATTTTGCGAACTTGAACTGGAGTTGGTGTGGGTTAAGGGAGCTGTCAATGATTGGTCATAGGAGCCCGGCTTCATGTCCACGGCCTTCATGCCGTAGCCTACACCTCCGGGACCCATTCCCGATCCCGAGGAGACTTGCGCCGGTGAGCTGCCTCCCGAATTGATGGCCAGTGTGGAGGAGGCAGCCGAAGAGCTCAAATTGGTGTGACTGAAGCCCCGGTTGTTGGCCGAGTTGCCTCCGAAGGTGGTGCGACCCTGGTAGAAGGGCGAGCTCGAAGCGGAGGCAGTGGGCGAGGCGGCGGCGGCAGAGGCACTGCGGCTCAAGAGGCGGCTGTCGCTGAGGGCCGAGGTGCTGCCATAAATGGAGGCATTAAAGCGTCGGCGCCGGTTCAGCGAGACCAGGGACCAGGTGGAGTTGTGGTAGGCCGGCTGCTGGCTTCCCGTTGTGGCATTCAGCCTGTTGAATATCGACTTGGAGCTCTGCAGGTTGCCGTAGAACTCCAGGTTGCTGTTGCTGCTGCGCAACCCATCCCCGTCGCAGTTATCCTCGTACTCGTTCAGGTCGCTCTCAGAGTGCGAGTCCCTGTCCGCCGGACCTCCGCGTCTCTTCGACTTTATGACATTGTTGTTGATGTTGTTGGTGTTGTTATTGTTGGACTTGCTCATTCGCAGCAGCTGATCGTCAGCCTCGGCCTCGGCGTCGGCGTCGGCATCGGCCATTCCTATGCGGAGCAGAGCCTCCTCGTAGTTGCGTTCGGCGGGAGCGAAGCTGCCTTGGTAGTTCAGCGACGAGCGTCCCTTGATCTTGGTGAACAGGGAGGAGGATAGGCTGTTGCTGGTGCTGGCAGAGCCGCCGCTGTTGCTGCCGCACGGTATGTTCAAGGAGCGACGGATGCTGCAAGTATCAATCGTTGTACAATTTTCTTTTTTTTTATTTTTTTATACAGAATATATACAGAATAACGCAATAAAAGTAACAATTTCTACATGTTGCTGTGTGCTTTACAAAATATATACTGATCTCGTTTGAAATTTACGCTTCTATGTCTATGTTGCTTATAGATCGAGCATCGAGTTATGATTGAAAAGAAGAACTGATTCGAAAATGGAATCTTTGATTGAGAATTATACCTGTGCGGCACTTCCTCGCTGGAGGTTAAAAAGTTGTAGCCGGGCTCCCGCTGGCGCTGGTTGGCAAACTGATTGAGGCGGGTGCGCCGGTGCGGTGCCTGCTGGCGCTGCTGACTGCTGTTTCTAGACTTTAACAAGTGTGACTCGGTGGCGGCGCTACCGGCCGAGTTGCTACCGGCGATGGCGGGGTCTGCAGCAGCTGGCGTGGAGGAGCCCAGCGGAAGCCTCCGCATGTTTGGCAAAGTGACGGTGGTCTCCAGCTAAGACAAGGAACTCAGTGACTCAGTAACTAGCTCAGAAATATAGACTGGACTCACCATTTCCACGCGACGACGTTTGTGCGCTTGCATGGTCGTCGAGTTCTGCTGCATATTCTCGTGCTCCTCCTCGTCATCGTCCTCGTCGCCGTCGCCCTCCTCCTCCTCTTCCACATCCTCCTCCTCCTCGGAGCCATCGACGGTGTCGTAGGGTGCTCTGGCACACAATCGCTTGCGCAGCTGGAAGACAGTTTCGCTGTACTCACTGCGACGGGTCTGCTCGTCCTCCGCCGCCAGGTCGTGCTCGGCTATATTGTCGGCCAGAGCCACTTCCTCGTAGTTAAGGCCCTTGGCGTCATCGACATCGAAGCCGGCGGGCGAGTCCTCAGCCCCACCGTCGGCAGCCAACTCGATGCGGCATCGACCGCGCTTCCTTTTATGGGCGGTGGCGGTGCAGCCGTTACGCTGATTTTTCAGGTTCAGAACAACCTTCTCAGGATCCGCGCTCGTTTTCGATGGAGAGAACCATTCGCTCAGCGACGCGGGCAGAATGCTGGACACGCGCTTCTTCATCTTGCCCATAATCGACTAATCAGGATAGAAGATGTTTAATTTAATGAAAGCCCTCTGGCGGCGCGGGGTTAGAAACTGTACTCACATTGTTGTTGCGGCCTCCCGCCGAGGATTCATCCTCCTCATCGGGCAGCTCCTTAATCGGCGCCAACGGATGCAACTGCTCACCCGCTCCCGTTCCTGCTCCCGCTCCCGCTCCCGCCACTACCGCACCACTTTCGGAGGACGCGCCGCGTTGCGGCTGCTGTCCATCCTCAAATTCCGACATTGTGTGTCAACCTAGTTCTGATTTTCTGCCGCCACAAAAAAATGCTCGCGGCGACCACACTGTTGCAGCGAGAAAAAAATTAGCTCAAACTGTTGCAGCGAGCGCGACTCTTACTGAAAATGATAATGCTAAATTCGCTTTTATAGACTATGTATGTTCCGTTCCGATTTTGCGCGGATTTCACCCGACATTTCTTGCCATTTTCATTTTTTTTTTCCAACTTGCGCACACACACTCGCACAATCACACTCGCACGCATGCACACGCTTTTTTTCTGCCTTCTTGCGACACCTGGCTTCCGTGCATACCTTTCACATGTGCGTTGCGTCACTTTTTTCGCGTCGAACTTTGCGTTGGCACTTTGTTTAAAACTACTTCTGAAAGTTGGATATTTTTCACTTTTTGGGAATTGAATAAAGGACAAACCACGCTAAAATGTAGGGTTGTTGATAATATATCAAAATACCAATATATCGATATTCATTGAATAAATGCGATATATTTCAAAGATAGTGTTTTCCGATATATACCAGTTTTGGTATAAATGCCGTTTTCGCACCGGTTCTATATTATCTTATCAACTATAAACTTAATATATATTTAATGAGAATTAATATTAGTTTTTTGTCGATTTTCTCGAGAGAAAATTGTTCGATAAAAAATACTAAATCGATTATTTTTTTGGCGGCCACATAGCTATGAGTGAATATTCCACTCTAACGATATCTGTGTAAAAGTTAAAGTTAAGGAAACATAAACCGATTTCCTGTTTCCTAATTTTACTTGTAATTTTAATTACAAAATACAAAATTAGAAAATATATTTTGAAATAAATCGATGTTATGTCAGCGACAAGAATGTCACGAAAAAAAATCCGTATATCGGTTCTGGAAAAAGATCGATATTTCGATTTAAACACTGATTTATGACAACCCTAGTTTCTGCATTAGAAAAATAACACAAATCGGAAACAAAACAAAGTCCGAGGCTGAATGTTTGCATAAATATAATACCAAATCATCCGGAGTCCGGGAGCGGAATCGGAATTGGAATCAAGTGGTTACCGGAGTATCCCCGAGTTCCGTTGGGGCAGCCTGTCCCACTACACCAGCCGGAGCCCGGAGCAAAGCAACAAAAACAAAGGGAGAGGATTTTGCGTTTTAGTGGTTTTCGCAGCTGACGCTACTCCTACGCCGTATACCGTACACCGTAAACCGTAAACCGTACACCGTACACAAAATGGTGGAGCCTATCTTTGAATATCAGTTCCGGTTTATCCTAATCGGAGACAGCACCGTGGGAAAGAGTTCACTTCTCAAGTTCTTCACAGACGGCAAGTTCGCCGAGGTTCGTATTTCGTTCGTCGATTTTTCCCCACGGTGCAGGCGAACCACCCGCCTCTGTAAACCAACCCACTGTGCGCCACTGTGTCAAGTGCGATCGAAGGCGCAAGGTGGAATGCAGTCGGCGTGCGTCAGATTACATAATTAACTAGACAAGGGACAAAGAGAGTCGACGCTGAGATGCTGCGCTACTCATGGATGTGCTATATATACATCTCTCTATTTAAATATATATAATATATATATATATATATATATATATTTATGCAGCTACCTGATAATGCAGGAGAGAGCCAGGGCTGCACTAGAACTACTAAAGAGCGAAATTCAAGATAAGATTGAGATTTAAACCCATTTCTTGTATCCTTTTCCAGCTGTCTGACCCCACGGTGGGGGTAGACTTCTTTGCCCGCCTCATCGAGATGAAGGACGGAACACAGATCAAGCTGCAACTGTGGGACACGGCCGGGCAGGAGCGCTTCAGATCGATAACCAAGTCCTACTACCGAAACTCGGTGGGCGTGCTGCTGGTCTATGACATATCCAACCACGCCAGCTTCGAGCACATACCGCTGTGGATGATGGAGGCCCAGCGCCACATCGAGCCCCACCGACCCGTCTTCGCCCTGGTAGGCTGCAAGCTGGACCTCATCAATGCGGGCGGGCATCGCGAGGTGACCACGGAGGAGGCGTCCACCTTTGCCAAACAGCATGGCCTGCATTTCGTCGAGACCTCGGCCCGGACCGGTGCCAATGTGGAGGAGGCCTTCCGCATGGTCACCCAAGAGGTGTACGCCCGTATCCGGTCCGGGGAGTACGAGGCCGTCGACGGCTGGGATGGCATCAAGTCTGGCTTTGCGCGGCCGAATAGTCTGGACTTTAACCTCGTCGTTGCCGAGCCGGAAAAGTCCTCCTGTTGTTGATTCATTTTCCTGTCCTTTAATCCTTAAATGTATGGTTTCGTTTCGTTACGTTCCGTTCTGTTCTGTTCTGTTCGTTCAAACCCAAAATCTTTGTTGATTCTTTTGACCTTGTTTACAAATTATCGCCTAGTTTAGCAGAAACACCAAACAACCAAAACAAGACAAGTAATATACGATATATGAATGATTATATAGAAGTATATAATTGATGTACAATTCGTTTTTCGAATTAAGTTTAGTTTCGCTCTTAAGTTTAAGTTTAATCACAGTGACTAAATAGTGTCAATATTTTTGTTTTTTTTTCGATAATCCTTTCGAGAGTCACTCCAGGAATACGTACACGTACACGTACACGTACTCACTCATACAATACACACCACATATGTAACATTAATATACAAATGGAAAACAACTATACACCTACTTGAACTTGAAATATAAACGTTTTTATTAATACATAAACAAAAGGGTTCTTCTCAATCAAGTCATCCTGGCATTTTAAAGCGTTACAAGTTTGACTTTTATACGCTTCTGATCATTTACATTTTTTTACTCGTTGTGGAATAGTCTGTAGACACATTTGTTGGCTAAAGTTTCAACATTTATACAAAAATTCAAATATTTAATGGTTTCTAATACCAGCAATACCAGAATTCCAGCAAGAGCCTAAATTGGAGTAAACGTTTGACGGGATCCCATCTTGCCAACACAATATCCGTAGGTAAGCTGCGCTTTATTCTTTTTGAAATCCCAGCAAGTACGCGCGCAAATAAATAAGCTTTGGGTTTTTGTGCCATCACTGTTCCGATATCCTCTACCAAGATTTATCGATAATTTAGCATTTACCAACACTTAATTTTCGACAGACCATCCGCACAAAAAAGCACGAAGCGCGTGCAGATTGAATTTTGTCATAATATATATTCCGGATAGGATCGGACCATGGGCAACGTGCTAGCGGCATCATCATCCAGCGGCGGCAGCAGCTTAGGCCTGGGCCTGCTCGAGCCGGTGCCATCGGCCCAGGAAGCTGTCTCCTCGTCCGGCGGCTCTGGTTCTTCGTCCTCTGCCACCTCCTCCTCGTCCGTCTACTCTCCGGCGGATTTTGGAGCGGCGGCGAAAGAGGGAACGCTGGAGAACCCGGGAACCGTCGAGGATTTGCATAAGAAGTGCAAAGGTAGGTGAACTTCAGTCAGAAAAAGCGACAAAAAAAATCTGATGACATAACCTACAACATGTGAGAGGGAGAGAGGGTGAGGGAGAGTGGGCGAGGGAGATGGAGAGAGGAGTAGGGGAGTCGAGTCTTTGATTATGTATTATCACCCTGGTGTATGCTCTGTACTCCGCAGATCTCCAGGCCATCACCTTCGAAGGCGCTAAAATCATGCTGAACAAGGGACTGAGCAACCACTTCCAGGTCTCGCACACCCTCAACATGAGCAATGTGGTGCCCAGTGGCTATCGCTTTGGGGCCACCTATGTGGGCACCACGCAATACAGCCCCACGGAGGCTTTCCCCGTGCTGCTCGGGGATATTGACCCATCGGGAAACCTCAATGCCAATGTCATTCACCAGTTCTCTCCGCGTATTCGCTGCAAGTTTGCCTCGCAGGTAGGTTGAAAATCGGAACGTTCCAAATGGGAAAAAAACTTGCTACTAATTACTGCTACTAAATCCAGGTCCAGGACTCTAAGATGGTGGCCTCGCAGCTGACGACCGACTACAAGGGCAGCGACTACACCGCATCGCTGACGGTGGCCAACCCGAGTATTTTCACAAACTCCGGAGTCATCGTTGGCCAGTATCTGCAGTCCATCACCTCGGCCATTGCCCTGGGTGCCGAGATCGCCTATCAGTTTGGCCCGAACGTGCCCGGCCGTCAGATTGCCTTGGTCTCCGCTGTGGGTCGCTACACGGCCGGCAACTCGGTGTGGTCCGGCACCCTGGGACAGAATGGCATGCACTTGTGCTACTACCAAAAGGCCAGCGATCAGCTTCAAATCGGCGTCGAGGTGGAGACTAGTCTGCGCATGCAGGAATCCGTAGCCACGCTGGCCTACCAGATCGACTTGCCCAAGGCGGATCTCATCTTTCGAGGTAAGATCCCTATTATATGGTTCTTATTATATGATTCTTATTTATGTGAACCTTCGTTTCAGGTGGAATCGACTCCAACTGGCACATTTCCGGAGTTCTGGAGAAGCGCCTGCAGCCATTGCCATTCACGCTGGCCCTGAGCGGCCGCATGAACCACGTCAAGAACAATTTTAGACTCGGATGCGGGCTCATAATAGGCTAGAGATCGCATCCAACAGCTACACCATCTACACCAACACACACACAGAACACAGCACACAGCAGGGCAGATAATCCCACTTCAATTCAAGCCACAGAACCCCCCTCAGTACACTGTCACGCACCTCATGCATCTTCTTAACTTCTTTACATCATCCGCGAGCAAGAGATATTCTCCTGTTTTCTTGACGACCGTTTTTTTTTATGACGATCTGTCGTTTGTGTATAAAAAACAAAAACAAGAGTTGTATCAGGGATCGGGGATCTAGGATACTAGCCTACTACCCAGTGTGTCGTCCGTTGTCCGTTGTCCGTTGACCGTTGACCTTTATCAGAAATCCCCACGAACAGAGTCATGAATGCGGAGCTCCGTAGTTAAAAAAAAAAAAAATGAATGCAAAATGAGAAAATATTCCACAATTATCTATAGAATACATCTTTTCACCACCCCCCCCAAATCACACACACAAAATGTACATTTTAAGTTGCTTCCTAGAGGAGAAAGGAGAAAGGAGAAAGGAGAGAACCGTACGCATTTATTTAGAAGATCAACAAGCAGCCAAGTCTCCTTCAACTGAACTAAAGAACCTAAACAGCAGAAAGCCGTATAAATGCGTATAGAAAAAAAACACACATGTTACACAGAAAGAAACTACAAAAAATTGGTAACAAACTGCTTTACGTTTATAATTTATAAATTTACAATTAGTTCTAATGACAAAACATTTGTTGAATCAACTTTTATTACCTTGATGGGGCGCGCGCAAAGGAACCGCAAAGGAACCGCCAAGGAACCGCCAAGGAACTGCCAAGGACCGCAGGCGCCGAAATGTTGTGAGGGAGAAACCAAACAAATAAAATAACGTAAAAAACCTAAAATCAAACCCAACATGTTAAACTTGTAAAGTAATTAATTTACCTTGTATTTACCCAAAAAAAAAAAAAACAATGGAAAAAAAGCAAAAGCCTACTACCAGGAGAACGAGAAGATGACAGAATAGGTTTTAGTAAAAAAATAAACTTAAAAAAACTATGCAGTTTTTTGTTATCCCAGGGTTCCGGAATATTCTCTCAAAGTCCACGTAATCTTTTGGAACTCGTCGATGTTATCTAAGAGATATAGTACGTGGGTCACCGCAGGGCAATCTTTATTGGCTTCGAGCCACTAATTGGCCTGCAAACCCTTTTTTTTTTATCAATTAAATATGGGTCAAGACTCTTTTTAACCCTTTTGAACATCTGCAATGTTTTGAATACTTTATTCTTCTTGAAACTAAACTTGGCCAAAAACAGCTTGGTGACAAAACCAACAGCGTTTTTTTTGTTACAATTTTCTCATTTGTAGAGGAAGAGTAAAAAAAAAGCTTGTTATAAAGAGTGGGAAAGCCTTAAGGATACCCTCGAATACATGCTAGAGAATATTTCGTACACCAACTTGTGTTTTATTTCAACTGAGCTGTAAGTCTGAAACATCCTTTGCTACCCCGCCTTTTTGACAACTACAACTACTAAGTATATGCCAGCAAACTTTGTTCAATCAGCTAGAGAAATGATTCTGCTGTTGTCGCTTTTGCAATATTGTTTAGATAAGAAAATGTTGCCCCCCGTACACCCGTACTTGCCTCGCTTGCCGCACAGCACAAACACAGAAATTGTGGCACACATGAGGAGGTCCTGTGCCCTGTCCTCGTTGTCTATGAAAATGGTTTTTGCAATGCACATTTTCCTTTTTCGCTCGCCCTTTTTGCCAAATGCAATTTTGAACTTTGGCAAAAAGCGGCCCGCTTTAGCAGACTTTTCCCAGGACTATAAGGGAGGGGCTCCTGCCTCCTCCTGACATTTTCCGCTACTGTCTCTCCTTCCTAACCATTTTTGCGATAAGCAGGACAGGACAGCACAGCAGCGACTTTCATATTTTGTGAAATTTTTAGCGTTTCCTTTTCTCAAAAAGGAGCCAGCATGTTAGTGACTACACAGAGAGAAAGTATTACCTTAAGTACCTTTAAAACAAAGTATTAAAGTGAAGTATTTGATTATCCTTTCAACCTGATTAAAAGCTTGCAAAGTATATCAAAAATATGTCCTTTAAGGCATATTATCTTTGAATATTCTTCAAGTGCATGCATTATGTAATCCGCGAAAGCTGTTTTCCAATTCAATTGCTCCGAAAAAACCCCGGCATCCACTCCCAGGGACAAGACAAAGGAAATTTGTGTCAAAAGTGGGACCAGCAGGAGGACCAGCGGGAGGACCAGATGGACTCCAAGGATCGGGAGGCCAGCAAAAACTCATTAACATATAAAGTAGCCGCACGAAGTGAGCAGCCAAATCTGGTAACTAATTACGCAACAGACATCTAGGATAGCAAGGATAGCGAGGATAGCGAGGATACAGAGACCAAAGTCCTGTCTCGAGGACACTGACATGGCTCATAAGGCCGAAACCCCAAAAGTAGCTTGAAAAGCAGCTCAAGAGCTGCCCAAATTGCTCTGGCTCTTGGTCAGGATGAGCACTTGGTGAAATGTTTATTCTTGAACTGGATGGACAGGAGCTGGAGGAGCTTCAAAAATGCTAGGGATTGGTGCGTAATTAGCAGCTCGTCCTCGTTTATTGTTTGCCAACTCTTGAGGTCTTAAGGTCTTGTTTTTTTATGGTTTAAGGAAGGATTTCTTTAAGATTCTTTTTTAATTAAGTAGAATTGATAAAAATAGGAGTTGCTTGAAAATACTCTGCTCAGCCTCTTCAGGACAACACAAATTGCAAACGGAGTGAGCGAAATTAATGAACTTTAAGCCAGGACAACACCAGCAAGGACATCCTACTCGTATTCGTACTCGTAGTAGTAGTAGTATAGTAAGTGCGTGAGCAATTGTCTTTTGCCAGTAACTCAACTTTGTTAGTGTGTTGGCTGTGTTGGCTGTGCTGGCTGTGCTGGTGCTGTTCCAGAGAGCTCTATGCCTGGCATATTTACGCCAACTTTAGTTATTTGAATTACGTGACTTGAGCAACAGTTCCACCGGCTTCCAGCGGCTTTCCTCCGGCTTCGATCGGCTTCCACCACCAACACCTCTTCGCTATACTACAATATATATTCCGATATATGTACTTGAACATACATATATACCATATCCCCTACACGTAGACGTAGACAGTGCTAAAAGTTTTTCCAATTTTTAAGCATACCCGTAGAGATGCAGGAGACTCTCTCCCGCCTCTGTTGATTACAGATGCAAAAGGAAAGGATATTCGTATAAATATTTTTTATCAATTATTATCAAAGATAGTTTCTGGCATAAAAATAAAGCCCTAGTTTGGAGTTTGAAGTTAATCTACGATTCAAAAAGGTGTAATTAACCGAGGCAGAGTATATAGTCCTTTGCTTTTATCAGTCTCAAAGTTGAACCCTTCGTCCTTCTTCGATTTCTCTTCTGCCTCTCCCCCTGCTTATAGCAGTTGTTATTGCTATTTTGGCTTTGAGTTTTTAGCCTTAAGCCAAATAAGTGTTTTAGCCGTCATGCAGGAGATAGGCGAAGGAGAGACCCCAACCAGCCCAGCCAGCCCAGGTGGGGAGACGGACTTTGGCGTCGACGTAAAACGTTGTAGCAGAAGCGGCAACAGAAGAAGAAGCAGAACCGGAAGTTGCCACGACAGCTGCAGGAAGCTCTAACTCACTTACCCAAACAACCAAAGCGCGCACCTTTCATGTGTGTGAACAGCCAAGGACAAGTGAATAGTAATCCCAGAAGCTAATGTTAAGTTTTTATCGAAAATATTAGATATCTTAGATATATAAAGATATCCAAAAAGTTATCTTTAGTTTAATTTTATTTGCTTTTAGAGCTACTAACTTCTTGGCCAAAACAGTTTACTTTCCTGGCTACGTTTATGGCTGTGAATTGTTGAAAGTTAGCAATAGATTTTTAACGGAAGTTGCACATGTGCGCACGTGTTCTCTCCTCCACGTCCCCTTGTAGACCGCACCTCGGTGGAGACCGAGTCCTGCAACATCCTTCGTGCCCCTTTTCCATGTTACACCAATTCATTCGTCTTCTGTTGCCCCCAAAAAATATTCGGCTTAACTCTTGGCACGTTGTAATTAAGGCTTCTGTCTCTCAGATGGTGTGTTTGTGTTGTGTGTGTGTGGCAGCGGGGGCGTGGCACATCATCATCATTCAAGCGCAGCAAGATTAGACCTAGCGATTATGGCCAAGAAACACAGCAAGAAATAAGGTTGTCTTTTAAATCAATATCTAGAACCAATGAGTAGGTTAAACAGAGATGAAAAGTACCGGATACCGGATATCAGAAGTACCGGATATATCTACCGGATAAAAAAATGTAGTTTAGTTCCATAAATCTGGTGATTTTCCCCAGTACCTTGCCTCCATCTTGAACTGATTTTTCTGGTTCTTGCCGCGATTGCGTGTGCGCGTCTACTTAACGAAAATTTATGTCTCTACTGGCGCTGACATATTTACCACTTTAACAGTGCTACTTGCGGCTTTCCACTTGCCACTTGCCACTTGCCACTTGCATCTGCCCTCCGACCTCCGACTCCGACTCTGACTTGGTCAATTATGAGGTTCACCATCTTGAGCCGGTTCTCTGGTGCTCTGGCAGTTTCTTTTCGGCGGGAATTTCCATTTCTGGAGCTGGGTCTGTGTCTGGGGCTGGGTCTGGGTCTGGCTGTGTCAGCGCTCGGATTCGGGTGTAATTTAATGGAAAAACCGTAGAGGATCTCATGGAGGAGAGTCGTGGAGTTGGGTAATCAGCTTGTAATGCATAATGAATGCGAACTGATGCCATCGCAGGAGCATTCCTCATACGCCTATTTGTCATTCCTTGTTCTTGTTCCGGCTGTGCTGCTGCTGCTGTTTGTGAAATACAGACAACCAGACAGCGACAGGCAGTATCTGGCTCGGGCGGTTGGCATTTTCGCCTCAATTAGTTCATAAACCTGACAGCGACAGGCGCCACCTGGTGGTGTCTCCAGACGTTAAGCGATAAGCGGCAGCTGCTCTTGACGGTCTTCTTGAGTCATGCTCATAATTGACAACCCATAAAGGTGTTCTACTCGTACTCGTTTATGGCCAAGAAGTTATTAAAAGCCACTCACTTTGCTCCGATTCGAATAAATCCTTAACAGAGGTATCGTGTCCTCTTCTACCAAACGAGACCAAACCAAACTATAAGATATCTGCAGATGAGTGATACAGATTGCCAGGCATTGTTTATCCTTACGATTTATTATTATTTTGCATGTTACTCGGTCTGGGGTCTGGGGTCTGGGGTCTGAGGCACAGTTTGTGCATCGACTTCAAATGCAATTTCGGATGCAACTGCCACTGCAGCAGTCAGGTGGTAATAAAACATGTTAAGTATACGAGGCTTTTTGCATTGTCAAATTGCAGAATGCAGAAAACAACGCCAGTCGGAGTCGGAGTCGGAGTCGGAGTCTCCTTGCCTATTAGGCAGTTTTAGATTAAGGACAGCAGATTGGGTCAGCAGATTGCCAAATATCGAATCATTTGATATCCAGATCCTAATTATAATGCCAAGGTTTATAGACTTTTTCAAGGACTCCTTTTTAGAGAGTAATATCCTGCATCGAGGATATTCCCCAGCCTCTGCCCGAAAACAAAGCAATAATTAAATATGTTCGATTGGTATTGTCAATGAACACAGAGAAGGAGAATCATCGAGTCAGTGAGTCAGTGAGTCAGTGAGACAGGACATGGCAGGATAGCTGGATAGCTGGATAGCTGGATGGAAAATGGAAGCGGAATAAAAATTTTCTGCTGCATCATAAATAAATGTTTATTGTGTTCAAACATTGATTCATTGACGATGCCTTAATGGATCCTACGTCTGTCTGCGTATCCTTTGGCCCTCGCTCTCCGCTTCCGTTACAGGATCCCATATTGCTTCGCCAGGCTCCACCCGACTACATTCTGGGGGCATGTGCGGTGGAAAATTAAGATTCAATTGTCTGCATTTCAAAGTTGTCAGTGTTCATTATCAATGGAACAAACGTATCAGGCGTAGACGTGGATATTAATGCGCCCTTTTGCTTCTCCTGGCTCCTGGCTCCTGCCACCTGCCACCTGCCACCTGCCACCCGGAGTCCTTTGTCTTTTGTCTGCCTCAGTTTGTGTGTGTTTGTGTTCCTTTTTAGAGACAGTACTAAATGGATTTAATTGCTTTCTTAATCTCAATATTGAACAATATTCTCGTGTACTCAATCCTTAAAAGATACTTCATCTTTATAGACTTTGATCCTTGAACTATCATCCTTTTTAGGCACTTTTTACTGTAAATTTGGCTTGATTGAGATAATTTTAGGAGCCGGAACCTAAACTGGCTACCGAATCGGATCGGAATCCGAACTCGGAATCCTTGTTGCATCCAGAACGACTCCGGCTGAGTAACGATGCAACAGGACATCGAATCGGCAGACGGACAGCCTGCTGGGATGCTTAGATACTCGGATGCTGGACTGGAACCGAACTGAGCATTCGCTGCACATTTGTGCCCTTAATGGACTTCGTATGTCATTTTCAAATTGCAATAGACTTTCGAATGGTTCGAAGGAGCAAAAAAATGTCACACGCAGATGAACGGCTTGGAACGGGTTTTGGGCTAAGGATTAGGACGAACCGAACACCCAACATTTATCTGTCCATCCGGCATCCGCCATCCGCCATCCATCTCCTTGCCCCTCCTTGCCCTACTCTGTGTGTGTGTTGCACGGATAACTGTCATCGGCAAGCGGCAAGGCACTCTGCATTCGTGTGGGTGAGTATCTGTGTGTGGAAGCTTCGAATAGCGCTAAATGACCGCAAAGTGTTTTCATTATTTGTGGCTGCCAACAATTTATATCGTTCATTTAGGAATTTCTCTTTTTACACTCTCCATTTCGCCACTCTTTGTGTGGATTGCAAAAAAAGAAAAAGGACACCAGTTACTCCTCAACAGGAAGAAATATATATCATTTTGTCTTTCTAAATAACATTAAAAAAAAAAACGTAAAATTCATATCTGAATTATCTTTTAAAGACTTTCTTGGACTAAGCAGTCGCTTAGTTAAAAGATATAATTTCCTGCAATATTTCCAAGTAATTCTTTCAGTGCAGCAGGACATGGCAGGACAAAAAGGAGTAGTAATATGGCTAAAAACTGAGCGTTCCGGCAAGTGGTGGACTTTGGTCTTGCACTGTGGCCATGACTGCGGCCATGGTCCTGTCTCTGTGTCCTTTTTTTTTTCCACCAAGTTGGGACCGCATGTGCATGGCTTCATTATCGTTTATAGGGAGAATCCCTACCCACTCCCATACCCACTCCCATACCCACTCCCATACCCATCCCATCATCATCATCAGCATTATCGTCTTCGCTTACAGTCGTCGCATTGAAAATGGTCGTTAGAGCAACAAAAATGTCATCTCAACTTTTATTCGATTTGCGCGATTCGCCTCACAAGCGATTTATTGAAAAGGAACTGCTTTAACGCAAGGATACGCAAGGATTTCTGAATTACGATTACGATTTAAAGGGATTTTCAATAGATTAACAAATGTGTAATCTGAAGATACTTTTTTAATCAATCTTCGTAAATGTTTCAGAGCTCACAGTGCGTATACGTAATAATACGTTTCCTACGTGATCTGAATATTACGTATACGCAGTGGATATCCTTTGGGCATAAATCTACATTAATTAATGTATTTTTTTAATTAACTCAGAATCAGAATCAGAATCAGAAATCGGAAAATAATATTGAGAATGAAACCATGAATCCCATGAGTACCCCGCTGGTCGATAGGCAACAGTCGAAGCAACAGTCTAAACAACTCGCTTCGCCTCGACTGAAAATGTTGGAGAGTCCTGTCCTGTCCTGTCCTGTCCCGTGTGTGGGTGCAGTTTATAAATGTCGATGACGATGTGGCAAAGACAGAGGATGAGGCATCAGGATGGGGCAGGGTGTGCCTCTCGTGGTGTATGAAGAGGAGGAGGAAAAGTTGGTTGGTAAATGGCAACGCAGGCTGAGGTTGCCGATAATGGTCATGGCGTTGACTGTGGCCGTGTTGGCCGTGTTGGCGGTGGCTTTCTATGACTGTCTATGGGAAGTCCTTTTTTCCCTCCTCTCTTCTCCTCTCGACCATCCCATACATCCATACATCCACACATTAGTGTGAGCGAGTGAGTCCATGAGTGTTGGTTGCTCCTGTGCGTCGATGCAAGGAATTTTAGTTGATAACGACAACATCAGCAGCCATAGTTCCTTTGGCTCTTGTTGCTATTATCCTTGTTGTTGTTCTTGCTGGAGTTGATGATGGTGTTGTCGAGACACAGTACACTGAGAACTGAGAACTGAGAAAGAACAATCTACTCTCCCAGATATCACATAGTTTTCGAAGGATTCCTTTTTTTATAAAATACATATTCCTGTTTCCTTTGTGTTATCCTTTTTTTTTAGTGTAACAACAGAATAGTAACTCCCTTTTTCTCTCAGTCCATATCGATGTTGCAGTTGCTGGTGTCGCTGGCATTGCTGCAATTGAGTGTTTGGTTTTGAATCGCAAGTGTCAATTTGGAAAATGTTTATTTTATGCGACACTTGGGCGCTGTTGCCACGCCTTCCGATAGCTGGGTATCCTTTTCCGCCCCAGTCCCACCTTGTGGTTATTATGGGAGAGTATTTCTTGGCTGGAGCATTTAATGCGAGTCGCTGATAAGCCGCCCGGCAACCGTAATCGCAATCGCAATCGCAATTGCAATTGCATTCCGATTGCAATTGTCAGCAATTCAATTGCGACTTTATTGGGCCGTTTGTCTTGTCCCCACTCAGAAATGTCCTTTCCCTGGGCCCTTTCCCGACCTTTAGTTTTCCCAGCGACATCCATAAATTTCCGGCTTCCAAAAAGGAAGCTTTTTGGGGAAAAGCAATAGAATATCGACAGCGGCTATAAGTTTATTCCACTCAATTGAATGCCCTTTTCGGTTGCTTATTTTTTTGCAATTTTCAAATCGAATGCAAGGCATTGCATCTTGTAGAATATCCTTATGAAAAAGGTCCTTTTAAGTGCATGATGAATCGATTCTTCTCGTAGTTGAACTCCGGTTTCATCCTCCCAAATGACTCTCCCAACAGATTACCCAACGGATGAGTAAGCCTCCTCCCAATCCCATTCCCATTCCCATTCCCATTCCCATTCCCATTCCCATTCCCGTTTTATAACCATTCCGTCTTGAGGAAGATAATCAGATAATTACATTAGAGGCGCTGAAAAGTATGCCACATAAAATGTGGGTCTGGGTCTCATTAAGGCGCGTTATCCTTGCCCCTGGGGTGTGGGGCAGGGAAATCTAAGAAACAACATCAAATATTTATGTCAGCAGGACTTCCCCAACTCCTTCGAAGGAAGAACGCTTATTGATGAGGCTATTTAAACGCACGGAGGCCATTTATTATCCCATGAAACAGGATGCAGGAGCCAAGGGGGTGTGGTCGCCGCCCGTGATACCAGGCTGCAGTCACAATTATTGCTGCCAGCAAGTAAATACAGGATCCAGGAGAGCTTCATTAGTATCGATTATGCGTTTAACGGCCCCACCAGCACCATAACGATTCTCGCCATAAATATTCTATAAAAATATCCGAATCCGTTTCGGCATTTATTGAATAAGTTCATTGATTTATTTCCAGCCTTCTTGCGATCGAATCCTCAACCTGCCACACAAAATATGTATCCAGTCTTGCATAAATATAAATGTGTGTCTTCTTTGCATAAAATTTGAAAAACTTTCAGCAATTCCAGCCATAAAGTAAATGGTATTTTGTAAAAGAAACTTTCTCCAGGTTTTTTATTCGATTGAAGCATTTGCAATGCTCTTCCATAGCTTTCATATCTTTGCTGGGTATATCGAAAAGCTTGGAAAAAGGTTTTAAGGCAGATTAATAGTTTGAGTCCTTTTGCCTAAGAACCGGATAGGAATAGAAAATCCGAAATCCTTAACAGATTGTTATGGAGATTGATAGAGAATCGATTTACCAATCGTTTGAGGTATCCCGGATCAGAATCGGATGAGAATTGGCTAAGATATAGCCATGGCAATGTGCCATATACAAAAATCGTGGATTTTACAAAGGGTATCCCTGGAAAAATTTGAAAAAAATCCCAAAAATATTTTGTTCCGAGATTTGGATGTAGATTGAGAGAGAATTGCTTCGAGATTCCAAATCTTGTCTTTGCTCAAAAATCGGATGAAAACTGCCACAGATATGGCCATCGAAAGTGGCGAAAAGTGATTTTTCTCGATTTTCACATTTTTCAAGGGGATCCATCAGAAAAATTTGAAAAATATCGAAAAAATATTTTGTGCCAGGATTTTGATGCAGATTTATAGGGAATTGTTCCTAGATTCCAAATCTATACTTTGATCAAAAATCGGATGAAAACTGTCCAAGATATGGTATTCGAAAGGCGCGAAAAGTGATTTTTCACGATTTTCAGATTTTTCAAGGGGATTCATCAGAAAAATTTGAAAAATATCGAAAAAATGTTTTGTATTTAGATTTTAATGCAGATCGATAGGGAATTAAATAAAGATTCCAAATCTATATTTTGCTCCGAAATCGGTTGAGAATTGTCCAAGACATGGACATGGAAAAGGGGTTTATATGAAAATCGTGGACTTTTTGAAGCTGATTTGAGGTTTTCTGCTTTAGAATTGAATTTTTTATAGAAAATATAGATCGGATGGGAAAGATAGATAGATAGAATATTAAAAATTCATGATAGTTTTAAAGATTGTTTGGACTAAAGTAAGATTTAACTCAGCTAATCGCTAAACTTTGTTGAATCTAAGCTTCGTTGAACGGACAATTAAAGCTCAACTCCTGCCCGGACTTTGGACCAATTTGTCGGAGCATCTTGTGAGTCAGGGAAGAGTTTCATAAATTTGTAAGTGAAATTTCATTTGGGAATCAGTCGTCCGGTGTCCTGAGTCCTGAGTCCACAATCCTGAGGCCCGTGACCAGGGCCAAAGCCAAGGACTCAACCAGAACTCACACACGGACAACCGGACAAGCGGACAAGCGGACCCAGGGACACCCCAGCCGAGCAAAGCAAAGCAAACTTTTCGGCTGCTAAACTTTGCGTAGCTCATGGATATCAGTGGCGGCGGCAAGCAAGTTGCAACTCGAAGTGGCTCTCGGCTTCGCCCCAAAATTGTGTTCACAAGTCGCAGGCCCAGCCTTGGGATCCTTGCAACTAGTTGCAATTTGTTTGCAAAACTTTCAACACCATTTAGTCGGTTTCACATGAAGACAATTAAGCGAACGATTAAATTTATATTATCAAGGGATAAAGTTGCTGTATCTGTATCTGTATCTGTATCTGTATCTGTGGCTGTATCTGTGACTGTGACTGTTGGTATCTTTATAAAGTTTTTGGCCTTGCACCGGATCCAGGTTCAGGGAGACTGAACCTGAAACGGAGACAAGACAGGCTTCTCCGTAGAGCTTTCATTTCATATTCATATTCATATTCTCATTTAAGCTTGCATTATTTTTTCAAGGCCCCCCAGGCGTACGGCGTTCGGAGCTACGACTCCTCGTCTACGAGCCCTCAGGCTCATTAAATACACATTAAAGTTTAATTATAAACATTTTGCTCTTGCACTTGCTCTTGCACGGGCACAAAATGGCCCTAAGGGGAAATCTGGAGGGAAGAAGGGTTTCGAAGCGGGAAAATGCCAAAAAGGGGCCAAGGGATGCCAAAAAGTGGCGAAAAGCGCAAGCGAAAGTCAAAGCAATTTAACCTCTTTGCACTCTATAGCCAATGCCTCGGGCATATTGCTTCCAAATCGAAATAAATATATATATATATATATAAATCGGGGAATGAAATCAAGAAGAGAGCAAGTGTGGAAAGTCCTAAAGGATCTTTATTAAACAAGAGAGACAAACCGAAAGGCTCTGTCGATTCAAGTGTAAAGGATTTGTAATGGTCGCACTTTGCATGCAGCCCCTGCCTCCTTGCACCACCGATTCGCCGCCCCCTTTCGAGTCCTTTCCAAATGACTTTTATAAATGCCATGAATGTATATGCAAAATGTAGTTTTTGTTGTTTCACTCGGCGTGGCCTCAAACATAATTTTTAACGCAGCATTTCCCCTGGACCAGGCCAAGTCCTTGGTCCTTGGTCCTTGGTCCTTGCAATGGACATTTCAAATTTCACATTTAAACATTTCGCACTTTGCACTCGAGCAGCTAATTTCGCCTTATGCGATGCTTGAAGTTTGCTTTTAAATAAAAATAAATCCTAAAAAGCCCACAGAATGAAAAATATCCTTTGTGTCCTTCGGCAAGCCTTAAACTTCCTGGCCAAGGACAAAAATTGAGTGCTAATAGCCTTTAAACAAAGGCTCAGCAGGAGGAGGATATACAAATGCACGAAAATCGAATGGAATTCTTTCTCGTGTCGGGAAGGACAATGCCGATACTTATCGGCATTTAATGCTGTGGATTCCCCTTACCCGCACCACCCCCCCCCCAGCTGGAAAGGGATACACATTCAATATCGTTTTACTTATCGTTTGGCCGTAAAAATTGCCAGCCCAGAAAATTGTTTAGTCCTTTTGGCATGTCTGGCACTTTGAGAGATTGGCTGGCTCCAAGGATAACGGATAACGGATAGAGAGTGGCAAGGAGGGGGTTAGTGGATTGCTTTCTATTTGGTGGGTGTCGTGGGTGGCGTCGATGGCGATTTCATCCTTTATCCTAGCTGGGGGGGGAGGGAGCAGCCCTCATTTGGGGCTTGTCTAGTTTTATGGCGGCCGGGCAAGGTTTCGATTTATTTGCGGCCAAATCTGCACATCGTCCTCGTGATAGCCGAGGGGGTGGCGACGAATGCAGACTTGGTCCATTTTGTAATTTTAGTTTATTGGCTGGCATTTGGAGGCATTGAAAGTCTCGACATTGAACTTGATTGAGGCAGCAAAAAAAAAAATAAGGGAAAAGGCTTAAAGGCGCGACTTTAACCCTCAACTGGCTTTAATTTTGTCGAAAATTTGACATAAAAACTCCCTGGATTAACCCGCAATAATGTCCTTTTCCATATCCATTTCCGTTTCGGGTTCCGGTTCCGATCCCACTTCCGTTTCCGTTCCCATTCCCATTCCCATTCCCATTTCGTTTCGTGTCCGTCCAGGGTTGTCACCACCAGCGGTTGGCTAGCAATTAAAAACTTTGCAAATTCTGTTGCCTTTGGCCCCATAACTTGTTTTCTGAAATTTTTTGGCAACTGTTTGCGTTTTCGTTGCCTTGGGAATTCCAAATTCCGAATTCCGAATTCTGAAAGTCGAATTTTTCGGGTCATTTCAATCAGCGGGGAGGCGCGACGCGGCGCGCTTTTGAATCGCAAATTGTAAATTGTAAATTGCAAAACTTAAATTAAATGTCACCGAATAAAAGCAAAACAAATTGAACCAATAACCAAAAACAGAGTCAGGGATGGGGGCGTGGCTTGGGGCGTAGCCCAGCCCAGCCCAGGGGGCAGCTTTTGTCAGCCAACATAATGAAATAATTAATTGCTCGCAGGCAAAGGCAAAGGAAGGTCGGACATCAGGACATGCTTGCTTTGGGTCCAGCGGCAGGCCAATTAAATGGGCTGCACTTGATTATTAAGTGATTTATGCTGAGCACCTGGCTTAGCTGGGATGCGGCCCTCCGGCACCTTGCCCCTAACCCCGTTTCCGGACTGGCTGCCCTTTGACCTGGCACTTTGTCCTCTTCCGCCCGCCTTGCCTGGCAGCTCAATTTGTAATTTGTGCTAATGAGTGCGTTAATTTAACGCCTGATTAACGCAGTGGTCAGTGTGGAACACTTTAAGAAACTAATCTAGTTTTAAGAGGGTCTCTAACATTTGTATTTCATACAAAAGGATCCCTATCGTAAGGAATAAGGATGTTTATTGATCCTTTCTATACAAATTAACCGTGTTAATGTTATCTTATTTTTCTCTGTGCATTAAATTGGCTTTTAGCTCCTTTGGTCTAAAGTCAATAGGTCAGTTAGCCTCTGTCGTTCTATGAATGGGGATTTTCCACTCCCAAGGAGCTTTGCATCAAGTTTCCCTAATTCCAGGGAATCTTTACAACCCCTGCAGCTCCTACAACCCCTTCAACCCCTTCCATCCGGAGTGCCCAACGCATTTATCTCATTCCGGGTCTTAATTATGATTAAATGTTATTATCCAGGCTGGTGTTTATTTTTCAATGACCTGCTCAATGGTCTGAACGTAATCCGCATGGAATCGGAATCAGAATCAGAATCAGAATCGGTATTGGAGGAGATTTATGGATAATGTGGAGGAGGTAAAGAGGAGGAGGTCCTTTAGTTGCTGTTTTTATGTTGCTGTTTACCTTGCAAATATAATCAAGTAGAAGGATATAGATTTGTTGTCACCTCGTAATTGCCTTGACGGCTCCGCCAAGAGAAGAAAACCCATCCTACCTACCCCGAATCACACATGGAAAAGTTGGCTACTTCCTTGGATCCTTCTTCACTCTCTTCTCAGGCCGTGGCAGATTGGCAACAAAAAGTTTGGCTAGTTACTTTTACAGTTATTATTGAAAGCTGCAAAAACTTTGGCTTATTTCATTACGCCACAAACTTTTCATTACGAAAAAAAAGGAGGGGATGGGGATGGATTGTGGTGAGGAAAATGCGTCGAAATGCTGGTAAAAGGAACTCAGATCTCAGGTCCTGCCCCATCCTGCGACCTTCCCCGCTTATCAATGCGAAAGTTTTTTGGCAAAAGGCAAAACAAAGTGCCTGAGAGACAAAGCGATGGGGCAAGGGCGGAAAACTTGATCCAAACCAGACGACATATCATGTGACCTTTTGAAACTACTCGCCAGAGACAGAGCTGGAGCTGGAGCTGGAGCTGGAGCCATTTAGAACGTCAAACAAATTGAATTGTCCAGCAGGATGGATTAAGGACATGCGACCTAGTTCCTAGTGCTTGCCTGTAATAGTCCTCCAATAATTGTCTCTTAGTTATGGTTTTCGGTTTTCGGTTGTCGGGGCTTTTGTTTCCTTTCGTATTCGACAATTGAATTGCCTCTGGCATTTGAGCCGTTTGAGGCTTTTAAGGTTTTTTATTACATTTATGAAAGGTACGAGTATATTATTGTTACATTTATAGAAATGGACGAGAGAGCTTGAGTGCCTCGGTTATCTGTTATCTGATATCTGATATGAAAATTGATTTGTTTGATTAATGTCCGTTTCATTCCTGATAATTGCCGTCTAATTGCTGGGGGTCACGCGACCGAAACCGGAACCGGAACCCAACACTTGTCCCTAGCTTGTCCGTTGCTAATTGAAAAAGTTATTTATACAAACATTGCTATATAGTGACTATATATAGTAGTACTATATATGCAAATTAATTTCCACCACAAATTCCATCAAAAAAAAAAGAGGAGTAAGGAGTAAGGAGAAAGCAAGAGAAAGCAAGAGAAAGCGTTTCACACCATAACCAAATTAAAAGTTGTGCCAACTAAAAAACAATTTGTAAGCCAAAGTTGGAGCAGTCCACAACTAAAGTGAGAGAGACGGGTATACCAGAAGTGAGGGAGTCGGCAACAACAGCCTTTAGGGCAATTTTTTGCTTCAGCTTTTTGTTATTTCTGATATTTTTCTGTTTTATTTTTTTGCTTATCTAATCAGCGCAGTTGCTGCCACACTTCAAAGCTCTCCAGGCCAAATGCAATTTTTCTGCCACTTTCTGGTGCTGCTCGATGCTGCTCTCTACTCGTACTATATGGTACGAGTATATATAGTATTTTTCCCCTCATTTCCATATCCCCCTCATTGCCAATTTTATAAAATTTCACACTCGCCCCCACTCGCTAGCAAATGAAATCAGGGGAGAAAGCCAATTGCATTTTCATATGCCAATTTATAGGCAGCAGCCGTCAAAAGGCCAAAGAATGGAATCGAATTTGATTGAAAGCCAATCGTCAATCGTCAATCGCCAATCGCAGGGGTGGTTGAAAAAGTATAAAAAAAAAACGATTGATTGACGTTGGAATACTATGTGCATAATATAGGTCACAATATTTCTCTTGAAATTTAAGGAATTCCTCGGACTACCATCCCCTTTTTGGTATCATTATTTCCTACGCCCCTAAACCCACCACAACCCACAACCTAAACCCAAACCCAAACCCACATTGAAATCCATAAAGGCCTAATAATTGTCTTTGAAATAATGTTTATGCTTATTGTTGCTGTTTTCCTTCTGTTTTCTCCACTAATTGTTCGGCGATAAGAAAACCCACCAAGCCGAAAAAGGATACACAAAAGGGAAGGAGACCAAAGAGGACTAAACCCTTTTTGTGGGTTTTGAGCCATTTCCAGGAGCCGTTTAACGTCGTTTACATGACACTTGAGGCTTAACCCCCGGGAAGCCGGCAAAGCCGGTAAAATGTGTTAAACCATTAAACCATTAAATGAAATTGAAATTCTTGCCGAGTTTACTTGATTATACTGTCACCAATAATTAAATGTCGCAACAAGTTGCCGAAAACGGGTTGTCGTACAAAAAGGATCCCAGGACGAATGGGTGCGCGGAATGGAGCTTTAAACTGCCAGGAGCCGGGCAGGAGAGCTGCCGCGCCGGAGCGTGATAAATTGTACTCATTAAAATATTTTAATTTACTTTCCAAAGCCAAAGCCAAAGCCAAAGCTAAAGCCAAAGCCAAAGCACGACCCGCGAAATTCCGCGGAAAAACGACGGCGACTTAATGTGACATTAAATTAATGCTGGAAAATGTGTGTGTTTCGTCAGGCAATTGTTTTACTTTTGTTATGGAATTGTTATGGAATTTTGTGGTTGGAATTTGATAAAAGGCTAAAGATTCGACTTCAATTAGAAACCGATTAGGTTTTGTCCTGGATCCCTCGTCCTGGATCCTCGTCCGTTTGTGTAAATTACCCAAAAATGTCATCAAGTCAATTTGCAAAATGAGAAAAGTAATCAGTAAGAGAAACAAAGAGTGATGAGATGAGAAGCGACGCGATGGGACGCGAAAGGACGCGGAGAAATGCAAAAAGTACTTAAAATTTAAATCACTTCACAGCAAATCCTCGCAAATTCGTCTCTCCTGCTCGCACACGCTAGCCCTCTCACTTGCACACATATCCACCAACAATATAAATTATATTTTGAGGGTAAATAAAACACTTAACGCCCTTTTAGCGGTTGACACCCTCACCAGCCCGTCTTTTTGGCCAAAATCCGCGGCGAAAGCAAAGCCACGACATGCTCTGTTAACGGAGTTGCCTCGCAAAGGACGAGGAACGAAGGACGAAGGAGCATATCCCCCCATCTTTCTGGTGTTCCGCTTTTCCAGGCAAAATAAACACATTGTCGCGGCGGGTGTCCTTTAAGCCATCATTACCAAAATGGCATGCGGGTCGAAGGAGGAAACAGAGTGCAGGAGTGCTTGGAGTCCTTGGAGTCCTTGGAAGCAGCCGCGTCGACTGAGGAGAGACTAAGACTAAACAAATTTGCCCCGCTGATGTCTTCGTCAGCTTTACTTTTTCTCATAACTGTCAGTTGACAGCTTCAGAGTTGCCTTTTCCAGGAAGTCCCCCAGTCACCCAGTCAGGCAGAGAGTCGTCAACCAGCCGGAGTTTCCTCGTTGACGAAAAAACTTTAGCGTGTTGCCTTTGTTTAGTTCGTTT
Organism: Drosophila vallismaia; assembly: GCA_035047325.1. NCBI lineage: Eukaryota > Metazoa > Arthropoda > Insecta > Diptera > Drosophilidae > Drosophila > Drosophila vallismaia. The sequence goes on along the minus strand of JAWNPU010000025.1, from coordinate 1,753,514 downwards.
TTTCCAAATTTTTTTGTCATTTTCCTCACTGATCACCCAACCACCCAGCCACCCCAGGACTCGCAATGCCCTTAAATTATCACGTCTTTAGGATTCTAAAAGCAGTTTGTAAAACCATACAAGCCATAGCCATACAATAATTGTAATTGTCCTTAAATTTTCTCTCCCAAAGCACTCTCCCAATTAGAAGGAAGGATAAATAGCTCATACGCCTGGTAAGCCCTTGAGAGCTATTAAAAAAGGGTATCCTTCATGTGGTTTAACCCAAACATCGCTGTTGTGTTGCCGCTTTGGCTTTTCGGTTTTGGCTGCGCGATTTGACATTAACCTGTCAGCGTTGTGCCTTCGAATGCCGCCTGCCGTCTTGCATTTTATTTATGGGCGTGAGCTGCGGCCGCCTTCATGTCTGACACTGTCTGACTCTAGATGAGGAGCCGGAGCAGGAGCAGGAGTAGGCGACAGCGACGAGCAGACTGATGGACTGACAGACCGAGTAACTGAAAGTTTTTGTCGAGTTTTTCGGTTTTTTTTCGTTTTTTTTTTGTCGCGATGATAGACTGCGATAATCCTGCAAGTTGGTGAAAAGGATAAAGTGTGGCCATCGGCAAGTGTTATCGATTACTGTCATATCTTTCTTCCAGTAAGAGAACTTACTTTTGAATATTTTACATTTAAAATCTCTTTTACGCCCTCTGATTACTAAAGGACCTTTATTGACTGAGAATTCATTGTTCAAAGTCCTGCTGCTGTTAACCCTTTAAGGCACCTTTATGGCCTCCGAGCCCTCAAAAGTATGCCAAGAATTTTCGCATTCAATTTTGAAGCCCATGAATCAAGTACCCCCCAGACACATACCCTGCTGTCATCCTGTGCAGTCAACCGCAGAAAAGCAGAAAAGGTGCTCAAGGACATGAAGAATAAAACGATATAAACATAAAGGGGTTTTTGGATTTATCCTTTTTAAAAGAACGTACATGGTTAGTAGCAAATAAATCTGTAGTTCATTAAAACAAACATCCTTTTCCTTATTACCCCATCAATATTTCCCAACCCCGCTCAGAACACGCAAATCGCCAGGACTCGCACTCGGAATCGTGTAATTAGTTGCTGGAGGTGTTTTAATTAAAACATACGAGTATATCCTTATTGTCCAGACGCTCTTCGCTCATTCGTTGGCATCGTAATTGCTCGTGTTACAATTAATTACGTGAAACGAAGGACGAATGCAGGACGAACGCAGGACGAAGGAAGAAAACCCTGGCTAAAAGAAAGCTCCTCCAACGAGCACAGGACTTGTTAGCCAAAGTGTTTTAGTCAATCAATTTGCATAGCCCTGTGGCGTAGGACCCTCGGTGTTGAGGGACCGAGTGGCGTTTTCAATAAATAAATTCAATAACTATAAAACAGCCCTTTGGCATAAACCATAAACCCGATGCAACATTTGAAATTGCATTGGACCAGGGAGCAGGGACTAGAGACCAGAGACTATCAATCATCTACCATTGACCAGAAACCACAAGGCTGGGCTAATAAATCGAGGCTGACTAGTTTCATTAAACGATTGGTCAGTTATTCATCAATTTTTCTTTTAACCGCAAATACATCTTTGACATATTTTTAATAGACTTTTAATGAATATTAAATCTGTGTAAGAGAAGAAGCGAAGCAAACCCCAACTGTTGCCTTTGAAAGTCGCACACCGACTGTTGACAATCCGGCCAGGACTGCCGGCTTTAAGGAGCAATAATAATGGGAACAAATACCAAACCATAAATACAGGGAACAGTCTTTATTCGCTGTTTGGTAACAAAAACAAAGGAAAATTAAACAAATAGGAGCATCGAGTGAGATGCGATGAGATTCCTTGCAGGTGGAGCTTGCTTAATCTTGTATCTGAGCTTCATAATGCTGGTGTATCCGACTTGCCGTGAAACCGCATCCATATATTATCATTTATGTTTCAAAATCAGCATGCAGTCCCTGGTAAGATATAGTTAAGATATAGTTGGTATCTTGTTTCATCCGCTGGTCGTATCTTCCAGAATTGCCGCATTAGGCATTTTTTTTTTGGTATCATTTGATGTGTGTTTCGCGATGTGTCTCGATGCCATCTTCATACTGGATCGATGGATTGGAATGCATTCAGTGTGTGCATTTAGTGTGCATTTTTCGATGCTCGATATTAACGCTTCGTTGATAAACAAGAATTATTATAATGCAGGCGACTGCATGCTACATGTGGGAGGTGGGAGTGTGCGGTCTGAATGCGTTTTCACCCAAGTCCCGAGGAATGCTTTTCGTGTCTTCTGAATCTTGATTCATCCAGTTAATTGGATTGGAGGAGTCCTTTCTGTATCCGTATCGTGTAGGTCGTGTAGGTCGTGTTTTGAAAACGGGCTGCTGGTGGGGGGGAATACCGACTTTTCTTCGACTCCGATTGCGTGCCTTGGTGTAGAATGTTGAATCCTTGTGTAAGAATATTTCAAGTATATATAGTAACTTGTGTCTCGAATGTCTCGAATATTACGATGATTATGATCTTCGTGAATGATATTTAGCCGTGTGGTTCGAAAAAAGTTCTGAAGTTATAAAGCAAACATTGTGTATCCTTGTATTCCGTCGTCGATTCCGTTCATTTCCGAATTTAGTTCCATAACCGCTTCTTGTCGCTCAAATCGATGCCTGGTTGGATCGGCCTAATCTTCTGATTGCATCAAATCTCCAAGGAATCTTCCAGTCAGTGTTTAGCATCCAAAGTTTCTAGAAACTACAAATTTTCGCTGTTTCTTCTTGATTTCGATTTCGATTCATCTTGTCATCGTTTGTATTAAAAAAAAAAAGAAACTAAAGAGAAAGATTCGATTCGATGAGATATTTCTGGAAAACCAGTTACCATTTCGAATACCCACATGAATTTTGATGTGATGATTACTTCATTGGCTTCAAGGGAAGCCGTCTGTGGCGCTGCTGCTCCTTCGTCCCGCCTACTGGCTGATCTTCCTTTGAGGCACCCTCGTACGGCAGGCCAGGATCCTTGGCATCGGCGCTGATCCTGAGCGCCGCCGTGGCCAGCTGGCGCAGAGGAATCGCCTCGCTGTCCATCAGCTGTCCATCTCCCTGGTTGTCCTTGCCCAGCTCGATGTTCCAGCCCAGCTGGGCCAGCTTCACCTGGAGTTCTGCCTGACTGGGGGCTGCCATCGGGAAGAGGCTACGACGTCCACTCGCGACGTGGACGATAATTCACAAAAAACACAAAAACACAAAAACATATAAACCAAAAACTAAACTTTTTCACTACACAATTTTCCAGATATTCTCTTTTTTTTTAGAGGTGTTGATACGAGAACGGATCACGACAGAATGATTGCTTTAGGGCTTGGGCTGGGGGTCTTGGACTTGACAGCTCCGAATTTCGGTTTGACACTCGAGTCATGGATATCTTGGGAGCATGGCCTACTTGAGGGGGAATTTCTATTGTACTACCAACAACATTCTCCAACATTAAGGATTATGTATTGTTCCATTACTCGGCAACACCTGATGCTTAAAATTCCGCCAATGTAGTTCTCGTCTCGTTCGCTCAATATTTGTTAAACACTTTTAATTTGCTTCACTTTCGATAGAGTCAAAAAATGCACAAATGTGCAAGGACTAAGGACTTTGAGTCGAGTTTATTTTTTGGTGGCTCGTAGCTGGTGGCTCGTAGCTCGTAGCTGGTGGCTTTGGCGCTTTATTTGAGTTACGTGACCCTGCGCCATTGAGAGCTGGAAAATTTCTTGCGACATGAACATGGCACACATAATGGGCGTATGCCCCCAAAACAACATGCAACATACGTACTTAACCAGCCCTCTTGCCACCCTTTTGCCATCTCTTTGGTTGACTTGTTTGTTTGTCTGTCTGACTGGGATATCTGTGAGTGGGTCTGGTGGTTGGGATTCCTGTGTCCAACTTCGGTCTCCCTTCGGTTCCCCCTTTATGGTACATGGCTCCTCGATGCGATGGCTGTGCGAGCTTGTTAAGTTCATTAAGGTTGAATAATAACAACAGTAACTACATTTTAAAGGAGTTGTCAGTTGTCAGTTGTCAGGAGCGTGGCCCGTGCCCTTCTGCCATACAACAGTGGGGACTCCCTTTGCTCAAAAGCTCTCCAACTCTGACCTGAGCAGCTTGGAAGCAACCATAGCTGGTCTCTACTGTCTCCACGTTCGTGACGTTCAGGTGTCTTGGCGCTGGCCCCCGTCGTGTGCTCGCCTTGACTTCACTCATGTTGTTAACTGCTCTTATTACAACTTATTCTACTTATGCGCTCCTTGTTTGTCAACAACAACAGGAACAACAGGAACAACGAACAGCAAAACAGCTCGCCTGCGAGTCCTTGAGCGAGGTCCCCTGCTCCCCCTTTGGAGGACTTTAAGTTCGAGACGGGCGGAACTCTTTATTTTTAAGTTTTGCCCACATGCCCGTACAGTCGAGTACAGTCGCGGAGAAGGGTAGAAGCCAAGTCTGCTTCCTTCCGGGGGTCCTGGATCCTGGAACCTGGATCCACAAACAAACAGGCGCCTGCGATTCCAGGACATGTGTGGGCGAAGGCGAAGGCGATGGCGATGGCGAAAAAACCCGAAAAAAAATAAAAACGAGACGAAAATAATCAAGTTTCCGACAAACATCAACATGACGCCAAGATAAAAAGCTTCCAGGATGCGCTGGCATCGCTCAGCCACTGTAGGACAAGATAAGACACACCATCAGGACTAGCGCCAGGATAACACTGGAAGAATACTTTCTGAATACCAAAAACTAGAGTAGGGTAGGAAAAACTAGATGGAATATATTTTTCGGTGTGCAGATGCAGGACTACAAGTTGGTCTATTTCCTGGACTTGCCTTAAAATTGGCTTGCTGCTGCTCCGTGGGTGGAAGGTCCTTCCGCTGAGAGAGGCAAGCTGAGAGACAGGTGGGGGACAGGACTGAGAGGCTGGGAACTAGCTTCCCAGCTGCGGGTTCAAGTGTCAGCCTTTACCATCGAGGCAGCCTCAAGTTGTGCTCGTGTTTGCTTTGAAAAGTATATTGGATTGGCCCCGGCCGCAAAATCACAAATACATATGGTATAGTCTCGGCCATATCTATATAGCAAGGATATGTGTCTGATATATGTGCTGCTGACGTTCAAATGCTTCCATATCCTTTTGTTTTTTTGTTTTTTTTCAAATTCGAGGTCGACCCCAATGCCCAACCGAACGCAAATATTTTCCATCGTTTGCGGTGTGAAAAGTCCAACACTGTTTTTTATTTTCATTTTTTAGACGTTTTTTGTTGGTCAAGAGCACAAACAAAGCCACTTTAAATGTTAAACAAAATTATAACTGAATTCGTGTGTGGGGCATGGGGCATGGGGCATGAGGCATGAGGCATGAGGCATGAGGCATGAAGCATGAGGCAGGAATAAAGAACAAATGCCGAAGAAAAAAAGGTTAGTTGTCGAACAAAAGGAGAATTAGGGCGTTGTTTGAATTTCTGCTGAAGTTAACATTTTTATAATTCCATTAAGCGGACGGTCCTGTCTCTGGTAGTCCTGGCATCCCTTCCCCCTCCCTCTCTCTCTCTCTCATGTGTAACATGAGGATAACCTGCTCCTGCCCCTCCGTACAAAGTTGGTCCAAAAAGTTTTTGCATTCATAAATCATTTCCCTCTTTTTTCCAGCCTCACCTTCATTCCATGCTTTTAAAGGTGGAAAATACTTTTCGCTGAATTTGTAGAAATTCCAAAGGGGGGGGAAGGATATTGAGGTAGACTGGGTGAGGGTGATGGTGAGGGGACTGGGGATTCATGTTTCATATGCCACATTAGGTGGAGGCGGAGGAGGCAACGTTAAGTTGCAACTTGTTGCCTGCCCGCTTGGGTTACTTGGGTTACACGATTTCTCCCTTTTTTGTCCTGGCATATCCTTGTCATTTTTAATTTATGCGCAGGCCGGGCTTGAACTTTTGCAAAACTTAAGGGGCGAGCACCGAAAAAAGGACTCGCAAGTAGCTGAAGCAGGTCCTTGAGCAGGCTGGGAGCAGGCCATATCATTGCGGTTTCCTTATGTTGTGACATTTAATTGGATCCATGATCGGAAATGGGTTTCGTTTATTTGAAAAGAAAAGGGTTCGGTCATGGTTTATGAATATTTCCAAGGAAGCGTTCTTAATTTCGGAGAATATCAAAGGAGTCCTGGAAATCCTTGTATGATTCATAATTACTCTTCAAGCATATGCAGATTAGCAGCTACTTCGGTGACTTTTGAATACTTTCAGGAGAAACTTTTAATGTTGGAGAACTTTTGTCGCTTGTCTGGCACATGGCTCCTGCTTTTTGGAGATCCTGGCAAAGAGAAACAGTCTTCGATTGGCTGACAAGTTTCTCTAGCGACTCACGACTCACGACTCACTATCGTTTTGTTTATGAAACTCGCCCACTAATTGCAAACAAAGGATGTGTTTGCGGGGCCGAACCCTAAACATACAAGCAAGGATATAAAAGGCACCCAGAGAAATATACGAGTTCCCAGAAAAAGGATCTATATATTGCCACATTTTCTATTCTCTCAGTGGATTGTTGTGCATTCATGCATGCAGCATGTGGCGCGGCAGGGAGCGTGGCAGGGAGTCGTAGCGGGAGGCAGGAGGCAGGAGCAGTTCGGACATATCGCTTCAGTTTTTACACGGACCCAGCACCGCATTTGCATTTATATGCACATCCTTTGTGCCCAAAGGATATTACATTTTTCCACTTCAAGCATTTTTGTGAATTTAATGAAATTTTTAATTTTTATGCGCGCCAGATGGACAGAAGGAGGAGGGGGATAAAGCTTCGTCCTGCGTCCTGCATCCTGCATCCTTCATGCCTCGGACTCTCTCTTGCTGCCTTTCGCTTGGACTAACAAGCCGCAGAGATATGCTGCATTTGCTTTGCATTCTCGGCGGGTAACATCCACAAAGATAAATAAAAACCATCGCCCCCGCCACTGAGGGAATACCCTGGGAGTCCTTTCCAGAGTCCACTCTTTTTGAGGTAAAAAAGTTGAATTGGCTTTCGGTTTGCACTTGTATTGCATTTTACACAACTCTCTGGATTGTGGCCACTTTTGTGATGCGAAAACCCGTTCCCTGTTCCCTGTTCCCTGTTCCCTATTCCCTGTTTGTTGGCTTAAGTATTAAAACGGTTTAGATAGAATTTCGTTGCTTCCAAAAAAGGTTAAATACTTTCAACTCTTTCACAAAACTTCTCTACAAAACTCTTCCTTAAACTGTTAAGGAAACGCCATTTAAGTAATTAGTCGATTCGACTACCGATTGTATATCCTTGTATATCCTTCATTAGGTTTATCAACTTCTGAATCGAACCTGAATCGAATGTGACCTGCATTAGAGAAATTAATAAACCGAGACAGTTGCTCCTCGGAAGCGGACTACGAAGGACCAATGCTGCGGTGTCTAGTTATCCTCCTGGCTGGGGGCCGAGGGATTCTGGCTGCCTTGGCGCCCTTGGAACCCTACAAGACTCCTCCCTTGGCTTCCGCTGCTTTGGCCATCCTTAGAGAGCAGGTGAGCCCCTCACAGAGCACCCTGGCAGCCATGGAGCTGACACGGAAGGACGAGCACAGGGACTACGAGCAGGAGGAGCTAATGACTTCAATACTGGATGGCCTGGGTGATTCCTTAGCCCTCAGGATTTATCAGAAGCCTCCCGAAGAGATTCCCTCCAGCCACGTCCTGTTCCTGGTCAATTCCCCGAAAGCCTTTGCCTCCTTGGAGTTCAACTTTACGGCGGCCCACAGTGCGAGGGAGCACAACTTTCTGATCCTCCTCACCCGCCGCATGTCCTCGCGAAGGAAGCGCCTGCGAGCCTTGCGCCAGATATCCAGAGCCTGTGTGCGGCTCCACACCCTCAACGTTATCCTGCTGTCCCAGAAAGTCAGCGGCGTGGTCCTAACCTATGGCTTCAGGCTCTTCAAGAACAACTGCGACCTCAACCTTAACATGGAATTGCTAGATCGCTACGTGGGCGGAGCCTTCGAGAGGAACGAAAGGGAGAGGACCTTTGATCGGATCCTGAGGAACATGTCCGGATGCCCCATCAAGGTCAGTTGGTATCCCCTGCAGCCGTTTGTCTCCTTCTTGGGAAATGTCAGCGATCCGGAGGAGCGCGCCCAGACCTGGCGACTAACCGGAATCGATGGGGAGCTCATCAAGCTGCTGGCAGAGATCTTCAACTTCCGCATCCAGCTGGAGGAGCCGTGCAACAAGTGCCTGAGCCCGGACATCAAGGATGGCTGCAGCGGCTGCTTCGACCAGATGTTGAACCAAACGTCCTCGATCCTGATTGGCGCCATGAGCGGATCCCACCTGCACAGAGAGCACTTCTCCACCACCACCTCCTACTATCAGAGCTCCATGGTCTTTGTCCTCTACATGGAGACTACCTGGGGGGCAGTGGTCCAGCTGGCGGTGCCCTACTGCCCCGTCGTCTGGCTGGCTTTGGTCCTGTGCTGTGTCCTGATGGTCCTGGTGCTGTGTGCCAGCTGGCAGATGCGGGAGCAGGGCCCGGCCGATGTCTCCTCCAACCTCCTGCAGGTGCTCACCACCCTGATAGGCAATCCCCTGATGTCCTGGCAGTTGCCGCGCAGCTGGAAGACGAAGATCCTGTACGCCACCTGGCTGCTAATCGCCCTGGTCCTGAGAGTCATCTACCAGGGCAAGCTCTTCGACTCGTTCCGCCAACCCTACACCAGGCCCCTGCCGGGGGACATCTCCCAGTTAATCGGGTGCAACTACACCCTGATAGCGCAGGAGTACCTGGACTTTTACCCACGACACCTGACCGTTCTGACGCGCAATGGCTCCACGGAACGCTTCGACTACATCCAGGACGTGGGCTGGCACGAGCGGGTGACCACCACGACCCTGATTTCCACCATGTCCTTCTACAACCTGGTCAACTGGAGCACCAGCCGGCTGACCCACATCAAGGAGCACATCCTCCTCTACCAGCTGGTCATCTACTTGCGCCGCCACTCGATCCTGAAGTTCTCCTTCGACCGGAAGATAAAGCAGCTCCAATCGGCGGGAATCATTGGGTACTTTGTCCGCGAATTCGACAGAAGCCAGTTCCGGATGGACTGGGAGCGGCCCAACGAGGCGTCCGCCCTGCGTCTGCAGATCTTCTGTGGCTTGTACTACATCTCTGGGATCTGGCTCGGAGCAGCTGTCTTGGCCTTCGTCTTGGAAGTGCTCAGCTTGAGGATCACCTGGCTGAGGAGGTACTTTGAGTGATTATCGTTGGATTACAATAACAAAGAAATACGAGAACTACGAGAAATGTTTCACTTTTTTAAGGAACTTCTTTTGTTTCGGATTCGGAAACAATGGGAAGCTCTTGGTTGGCCTTTTGGGCCACAAAAAGAGCAATAGAGTGGGTGGCGGGGCGGCTGCACGAGGCTGGGAACAAAAAAGGAAGAAGAAAAACAAGACATGTCCGACATGAAACGAACTCATTAGCCTACATGGCCGCATTTTCCGCCTACACAGAGACATTAGGGTGACTCTGTAATCCTTTTTGTGGTGATATTTTAAAGATATTTATTAGTTCTTTGAAAATTTAAGTATTTTAAGTAATATTTGCTATCATTATGATTTGTTTTATACCATCTGTGTTGGTTTTTTCCCCCACCTTGTCCCACCCCAACACAGAAACACACATGAGAGTCACAAAAGGGGCCATGGCTTGCGGGGGTTTTGAGGCCAAAAGGTCCCCAAATGGAACACAAATGCACTCTGGCTTGTTGCAGTGCCGTGTGCTCTCCTTGTTTCTACACATATTTTGTTTGCTTAAATGCCGGAAGTGTTGCAGGCCACATTAGGGAGGGGGCTAGGCCACAGAAGTCCTCCCTGTCAGCATATGTCCTGGATAGCCAGAAAGGAGAGTATCCTGCATAGGCAAAGGTATTGTTTGCGTCTCGAAACGTAATTTCTCTTGTTTCCTCATTAGAAATATTCAAATTAATGCTTTGAAAACAATATTCAATATTAAAAAGTAATTTTCCTTTGAATTCGTAGATTGTAATTTATTTTGAAAGCCTTTGCCGTAAGCGTTTCAATGTTTTCAATGTTTCAAACTTACATCTTAATGTCTAAATAGAAATTAATATTCGTTTAGGCAGACGGCCAATGGGCGGACACTCCCCTGCCAGAGGAGTCTTTAGGCCAAGTTGATTCTCTGATAAGAACTGATAGCAAAGGTAAACAAAGGCCAGAAGCCAGATGGCAGATGGCAGAAGCCAGAAGGCAGAAACCAGAAACCAGAAGCCAGAAGCCAGATGCCCTGATGCCCTCCATCGGCGAGGCTGGCATTTGGCGGGAAACGCTGTAATTCGTCAGAAACAATCCGGGCCAAGGCGCATGCGTTTGAAAGCCAGCGTTCGGCTTTCGGGCCAGCTTTCGTTGCTTTTTGGCCTTGTTTGTTCCCACTTCGGAGGCTGGGTATAAGAGTGGGAAAACCAGTATCTCATCGGCCTCATCGGTGACATCGAAATGTCGGGAAATTTATGCAAGATAGAGGGGCTGCCAGTTTGGCCAAAGATCAGGATCAGCATAAATTTGGAAGCCCAATGAGGTGTCGAAAATTGATTCAAGGCCTCAAAGCCACTTTGAAAATCAAGAAAAAATCTCATCTTCAACTTTAAAGAATCTTCTACAGAATCGTTGACTGTTTCTCATTCTTATATTTCTTAGTGTAGTTTTTTTTAGCCATAAAAGCCAGTAGCTTTTGGCCAGAAACCTTATTAGAAGTTCTAAAGCGCAGCCATCGAGATGTTGTCAGCGACTTTGATTCTGTTTTTGATCCTGGCGATTGCCATTTGCTGTTTTGCGGCAGAGTTGCCTAGAAACGCCTACTTGCCGCCGTTCAGGAGCTCTCAAGGACAGTCAGACGATGAAGTGGCATCGTTCTACCAAGGACATCAAGGACATCTTCCTTTGGGACGATATGCACCGATCTTCTTGGACTTTCCGGCAGTACAGAATCCCCTGCGACAGCAACAGGAGTACGCCTTGGACCTGCCTTTCGAGGAGAAGCCACTGGAGTTTGGCAGCATTTTTCCCGAAGACTTTTAATTTGAAATCCCTGTGAGCCTTTCCAGAGTTGAATAAAATTTCAGATTATAAAAACTTGTTCAAGTTTTAAGGGATCTAACGTTTTTTTTTTCGAGTGTAGAAGAAGGACGAGTGCAACTTTGACTTTCTGGTGGTGAGTGCTGCATAACCGCAACTTAATCCCTGACCTGTCCTTAGCTGTATCAGAAACTTTTGCCTCGATCCGGGCTTGGACTTCAGCTCCCTCTCTGTGTCCGTGTCCGTGTGTGGGCGTGGCTGTGGGCGGGTGAGGGGCTGTGGGTGCGGTTTTAATCAAGTTTCGCCACTTAAGTTTGTGCTCAGGTGGAAAACACTCGAAAGCCGCCTGACCGAACTGAGAACTCCTCCATTGGACTGAATCCCCTTAAAAGGACCCCCAGCCTCTAGGCCCCCCCCCCCCCCCTGTTTTTGGGCAAAGTTTCAAGAGCTTTGCGACGCGTTGTTGTTGTTGGTTTTCCTGGTGAGTCTCGCTTTTGTTTTTAATTTTTTGTTTTTTTCCCTCCTGCGTCGTTTTTTTTTGCTCCTTCCTCAGGAGCTGAGTGTGTTTGGTTTGGTTTTTCGGTCTGATGGGTCAACCTGTTACACATTCGTTTGCCGGGCGGGTACATTGTTTACCGCGACACCCCCCTACTGCTCTGCTCCTGGCGAATAGGTTGGAACTTTCGTTGGAACTTTAAAATCAATTAAGTTGAGTGCCAGCATGATTGGGCAAATTGATTGTGCACATGTCCTGGCCAAGGACATTCAACTTGTTTAATTTCAATAAAAGTTTGTGTATTATTTTACGATTTTACGATTTTCCGATTTCCAGATTCCTCGAGTATAACAAATCTTAAATAAGCTTTTCCATATGGAAAACCAGCTAATATTCTGGTCTTGTCAGATTGCCAGACTCGCTCTCCCACCCACACCCTGACTATACTATATATATATATATCCTCGTACTATATATATTTCGGTTTGTTTTGTTGTAAGCTTCATTATTTGCCAAGTAAAAGTAATGAGACTTTTGTTGCCTCTTGTCGGGTTGCACATGAGTGCGCCTTCTATGAGTTCGTTGTGTTTGCACGCCCGCCCCTCCCCCTCCACACACACACAAATACAAATACAAATACAATGCTCTGCGGAAAATAAGGTGCCACACACCCACACTATAGAAGGAGTATCTGTGTGAGCTTATATGCGCGATGGCCTTTTGTGTGTTGGACAAACAAAAGCGAATTGCGTTGACAGACAGCGCGGATCGCACAGTGGGTCTCGGAGAGAGACAGGTACAGTGGAAGGAAAACGAAAAAAGTACAAACAATATAGAGCAGAGATCTAGCATGGAACTCTACGAGTACCGGGTATCATTACAAGCCAATAGGTATTCGAAAAGTCAACTATTTTTGGCTAATATAGAGCAGAGATCCAGCAGTTGCCTATTAATGAGTCTCTAAGAGTACCGGATATCATTACAAACTATCTCTACTCTGCATTCCCACAATTAGACAACCCTGTAGAAGCATTGGTAACTGCATGAGTACCGGCTATCATTACATACCAATAGGCACTCAAAATGTAACCAATTTTTCGCTCTGCATTGTGTAAAGCTCTGTAAGGACTCTGTAAGGAACTGCAGGAAAGAGCTGGTTTGGACTGCAATTTCGGCGAATGAGTCGCCTTGGGGTGAACAAAATAAACGGGAAGTGGTTTATCGAAACTCTGGCTGCTGGCCAGCTGGCCAGCTGGCGATAAGAACCCGATAACAAACCCTAGCCCCCTACCTAGCTCCCTAGCTCCCTCCTAGCTACAGTTACCATTCAGTTTTGGCCTCATACAGGCAATGGGAAATAAATTAATTTTCATAATAATTGGTACGCCCTGCTCCGACCTCCGACCTTCGATTCACTGCCACTGCATTGCTCCGGGGGCTCAACCCTTTTCGGAACTGGGCGCCAATAATAATAACATTGTTAACACAACGTGCGCATGTAATAAAATCGTTTATTGAATTGGCCATAAATTTTCGCAGCTACAACAGCCGCAGCTACAAAAAGGCAAAAAGGCGCACAAAGTCAAAAAGTTGAACAGGATTGAACAGGGTTAGAGGGAAAGCAGCTCCCGATACCATATACCATATACCATAGAGGGATTGTGCCTTTTGTGCAAAAGTTTAGAGAGAGTTTAGGGAGCGCATCAGGCCACAAGGCGGAAGGATAGACAGGAGACTCAAAAGGGGGAAAACCGCTTGGAGTGGAGTGGAGTGGTGGCCAAAGCCCAGGATGAAAATAGAGGGGAAGGTCGGGCTGTGGTGCTGAGCTAATACCTTGTCGGTGGGTGGGTGGCTTTTTTGTATTCTTTGTGGGGGATATATTTCACCTTTTGGGTAATGCAGCTACTGGAAACTTGCAAGCTCTCCAACTTTCTAGTTTCTAGTGCCAAGAGGTAGCTTAAGTAATTAAATTTCAGAGTTTCAGAGAGCTTCGAGTGATCTTTTGTGTTTAAGAAAAGAATTACACAATCCTGGCTAAACAAATATCCTTCAAGACAATCCAAAAGTCTCTTCTTTTTGGGAATGAGAACCCGGGTAAGGACACACGATTTCCATTAATTTCCGACAGCTTTTTAACTGTCCAACATAAATTGCATGTAGTGTCATTAATAAGCATGAGGCGACGACGGAGATACGAGGACTCTTTTGAGGACACTTTGCGCTGAAAATGTTGTCAATGCTGTTCAATAATTCCCTCCGAAAAGGACAACAGCGACGACGACGACAACGACGACGACGACAAGCACCAAGGACAGCGACTAATGAGCTTGATAAACGCGCCAGGACGAGAGCAGCCAGAGAGATAAGATTCTCGTCCTTTCTCGTCTCAGCTTAAAAAATGGCGCGCTCAATGAAGTGATGTGTAAATAAGGGTATTATATTTCAAAAGGCTCTTGAACAGGACTAAAACCCGCTCATCTTGGCTTAAAATTAACCCCTCTACTCCTCCGCGCTAATTATTGGATGGATATGCAAGGGACGTACAAAGGACATTCCATGCAAGGACTTACCAATGCTGAATAATGAATGGGATTCAGTTAGGCAACAATAGACTCTCCCTACTCCCTTGAACAGGATTTTTGCGATGCTTTTTAAAAGAACAAAATATTGCCTATGACAAAAAGCACTGCGATAAATTTTCGACAAAGAAGTCTATAGAGTACACCCTATACTCGCAGGACTCTTTTCTATTTTAAGTACAATATATTTTATAGATTTTTAAGTCCTTTAGGCTTGTAGCTTTTCCCACAGTGTGTCCACTTCACTTTACTTGTAATATGTTAAACTGTGAGAGTTGACGACGCACAAAAGTGCGGCATGCCAAGTATGTGGCCCATTACACCCCAGCTCCCCTAGCTCCCCTAGCTCTCTCGCTCCCAGGACCCTATACCCCTGATCCACCCAACTAATGTGGAGTATATAAAAAATGTAAAGAAAAGAGTCCTGAACAGGGGCTGGAGGGGGCGCTAAAAAGGACACAAAGCAAAAGCACAAACTGTAAAACTGTAGCCAAGCACTTTTTGATTTATGGAGAGTCGAGCGGGACTAGGTTAGGCAGAGTCCTAGCAGAGTTCTGGCAGAGTCCTGGCAGAGTCCTGGCGCAAAGGGATGGGGTATTTCTATGAGGGCACAGTTTGGTCGGAAGTGTAGACAATTTGTTAGAATTTATACAAAAAATGCAGGCCGCTCTGCCCGAGATAGAAATACGTAATACACCGTGAAGAATTTTTGGTCGCCTGCTTTTTTTTTTTGGAGTATCCTCTTTTGAAGGATCCTCTGGAAGCTTTCCTAATTCTAATATAAATGCCAGGAATTTCGCTTTTAAAGTAGCTGGAACAAAACAAATGCCTCGGCTTTTGTGCTAACTCGAAACTAATGATTTTCACTTACCACAGCGACAGAGGAAAAGCCGAGGAGGACAATTCAGAGGCGAGTCCTGGAGTCTGTGGAGCCACACATGGAATCTTTCTGCACAGATTTACATGACTTTATGTCATTGTTGTTGCTCCTGCTCCTGCTCCTGCTCCTCCTGCTGTCTGTTTTTATGACGTCAATTATGTTTATGAGTGTCTAAACAAAAAGTCTTATAAAGCCTTCAGCATTCCCGTTGTTCTCGTCCTTGTCGTCGTTCTCGTCGTTCCAGTGGCAGCTGACAGAGTGCGCATGGATTTTGAGGACTCCTGTCTCTGCAGTTTGAGTTTAAGTGAATTTATTACCATGAGCAAAATTTATTTAAGCAGTCAAATGCACGTGAAGTGCATCTCAAGAAAGCTGTCACACCATTCTGCTCTTCCTTGCTAGTAGTCCTAGTATCCTAGTCGGATGGAGGCAAGGACCCTGGCCAGGCTTCAGACAAATGCAAGTGCTTTTTTAAGGTTCCATCATGCCACCATGGTGATGCACTACTCACTAAATATTTTTCTAAAATAAAATATTATATTAGACTAAGAAAACAAGTACAATACAATAATGATTGCTTTAGGACATGATGTTGTTTAAAGGACTTTCTGCCTCTAACTCTAACTCTAACTGACTCACCCTTGCAAGGAGTCCTTGTGCCAATGACTGACATCCTCCCCCGCCCCATAGACAGACACACATGGCTCAGAGCTATGGAAATTTAACTTTGTTGCTGCTTGAAGCAGTTGTCAGTAATTTCAGGCGAATGGCAGGCCAGACATTTCGCAGAACATCAGCCTAAGGACATGGAGAAGCCAGCAGCAGCAGCAGCAGCAGCAGCAGCAGTAGCGTCAGGATCAGCTGCTGGACGAGGGGCAGGATCAGGACAGAAGTTATAGAGGTTGCTGTGCCAACATTGACGAGGACAACTTCATTGCCGGCGCTTCTCGTCCTCATCCTGTTGCCAGAATTCAAATCAAATTCCCGACAAACATCAACAGCAACAACAACAACTCCTGCCAGGACATGTCATGTGTCGGGGCTGCGTGTGTGCAAGTGCGAGTGGGAGTGCGAGTGCAAGGATAATCAGCATGATGGGGGGACATTTAACAACAAGTTCCCGATTGCATGTCTTGGCCAGAAATTACAATTTTTAATATGAAATAATTCGAGTTGCAAGTCCTTAAAGTCCTGTATAAGAAATACTATTGAGGGGCCATCTTCGGTTAAGCCTCACGCCCAATTTGTTGTCCTTGAAGCACCTGGCTATGGGCGGGCTGTAGTGGGTGTGGCCGGGGAGCACCTACAATTTCCGCACGTCAACTGCACTTTGCATGAGTGCTCGGTAAGTGGGCGGTGGGCAGGTGGCAGGTGGTAGTGGAGGGGCGTGGCTCTCCCCCACTTGTGCCACATCAGCACTTCGACTCCTGACTCCTGGCTCCTGGCTCCTGGCTCCGACTTGGTTGTGCTTTTCCACAGATCCAGCCGAATCCAATCGAGCGTCATCATTTGCCCAGAAGCGGAGCCCTCAAGGGGGGTTTTTCTCGATCCAGGACCTTCTATATAATTTCTATATATTATTTAGCATTTCGTATTTAATATTTAAAAAAAATTGATACGTTTTTTTCGGTATTTCTTTCATAATTTATCCCTGTAATCCCTTTAAAAACAGGCCTCTGACAACAGATCATCTTCATTATCTTGGCCATGGTTGGATTCATCTGTCCCACCTCTTCCGTAACCGGACCCCCTCTCGGTCTCGGTATCGGTCTCCTTCCCTGACATGTCCTGTATTTTGTGCTTTCTTTTTTTGTTGTTGTTGTTGTTGTGGCATTTCCACTTGATTTACAAAACTCAACGGAACAGCGAGACGAGACGGGACGAGAGAGAAGCGTTGGGAGTGGTGCAGGGGCAGGGCAGCCAGTGGGGCAACTACAAAACCACATTTGACTGACTGACGACTGCCTGCCACGCCTCCTGCTAACCCACCACCCACCGCTCCTTGTGTCTAGTGTGTGTTTGAAAGTGTGGCCTGTTACAGAGTTGATTTATATGCACGTCGATTCGACGTAATTGAAGACGTGATCGAAATTCAAATTTTTGATTTTTAGAAGCCGTGACTGGATTGGCATTTGTACAGGGACTGCCCTTGCTATCCTTGCTATATGCCCCCCCGCGTTGCATTTCCACCCACTTTCAATAGTCGCCGGGGCTTAGTCGCTTCCTTTGACGTTGTTTCCCGTTTTTTTTTGTCTTACGAAATTATTTGCCAAGTAGGCTTCCCTACGAAATTATTTTCTGAAGATATGAATAGTCGGTACTACTGGCTGGAAAATGCTCTCCTCTAACAACAGACTTGAACTCCTTAATAGACCTTTACGAATATATATATTTATAATTCTTCCCTTAAAGAGTATTCTTTAGTTTTTCTTAGAAAGCTAAAAGCTTCGAGGTTGTTGCTTTGAGTTGTTTGTCGGTTTTTGCACTCCCACAGAATCCACTGAATCCTCTACCGAATCCTCTGCCTTTTGCAGAATCTGGAATCTGTTTCCCATCCCAATCCCAATCCGGAGCCTCAGATTCGGTTTTCAGCTTGATTCCCTGTCAGGGCATTTCCATTCCAAACTTTGTTAAATCAGCCATGAAAACGGATTGTCGTCTGTGCACTTTTTTTTCAATTCTTTTGCTCATTTCATTGACTGCCTGGCTGCCTGCCTGACTGCCTGACTAACTGAATGAATGAATAAGCTGAAGAATGAGTCAGTGAGTGACTGAATGAATGAATGAGTGAATGAGTGAGTGAGTGAGTGAGTGGCGTGGCCTGACAAAACGTGACCTGCTGTCATGTCTAACAGTTTTCAATAATAACGCCAACGACACCCCTTCCGCCCTTTTTCTGCTTATTAACACTGCCTGTGGGGATTACGTCTCTGGCGTCTCTGGCTCTGCCTCTCCGTGAACTCCAACCTCTGGCTTTCCCTGCATCTCATTCTTACATTAACTTCAACACCTGTCTAGGATTGGGGGCGGGGCTCGCACTCACCCAGATGCGATGCTAATGGCTGTGTTGTCGACACTCCAGACATTTGCTGGCTTTATGTGTCACCCGTTTGTTGCTTTTGTTTGTTGCACCTGCCTGCCTGCCACTCCTTGCTGTTCCAGCTTCCTATTCCTGGTCAGGATCTGCTCTGTCTTTGACAATCAGTGATGAGTTGAGGTTTCGTTTTTAATCAAGTTTTTTTTTAAAGGATTCTAAGGATAACCTACCGATTATTGGGTTCTATTTTAAGTTATTTTCTAAATCCCGATTGGTTGGGTTTTCTTACAGTGCATCCTTGCTACCCTTTTTCTTCCTGTGTTCCTGTGTTGTTCTGTTGTCTTTTGCTACGTTTGTGTTAATATTTACATAATTGTGGTTAAAAGTAGCTTTTAAGATGTTTTTAACTGGCATATGGAGTGGATGGAGTCCATTCTCTACGACTTCTACGACTTGTACGACTTCTACGAGTATGTTGCCATTTTGTCAGCTTCGGCTTTTGTTTCCATCTGCATGTAATGGCTCCTGCCCCCTGCCTTCGTCTGAGAAATGTTAGAAACCGTTTTATTGCTGAAATCTCCGCTCTTCCTGCCACACCAGCCTCTGTCCCTTACCCCTTAATGGCTCCCTTAATGGCTTGACATTTTAATAAAGAGGAGCGAAGCATTTGTGGGAGTTACGTAGGCCTAGCTTCTGGTTCTGTTTGTTTTCCCGAACAACCAACACTGATACAGAGATACAGAGAAATAGTGCAAATATTTCTGGCAAACCTCAAACATTTCATTTTGCATTTTTAACTTACAGTTTGCAGTCTCATCTCATCTTTTGCTTTGGCATTTTTTGCTGGATTTGCGTATGAAATTTGTTGGCAAAATTGTTGGGGTTTTGGGTTTTAAAATATTGAAGAGCTCAAGTACTACCATGCATACATATATGTAGGAGTAGGAGTGCCAGGATATAGAATACACATCCGTTTGTGCTTAGTTAGCTGGGCGGGGCGGGGGGAATGTGCCCCCGAAAAATGTTTCTTGTTAGCAAACGTTTACGCAAGCGGGGGAGGTCCTTGATGAGCTGCAACTTTTGTTGTTTTGTTGTTGGCAGCCACAGAAACTTGAACTTTTGGCAACTTGTTTCAACGCTTCCATCAGACCAAATCGCCCGGTTAAGATCTGTGAATGTGGCAGTGGCCAAGGGTCAGCCGCATAAAGCAACACTGTGGCATGAAGTAAGCCAGGCCAGACCGAAACGTTTAAGAATAAAACAGAAAAAAAGATCCATAACTTAAGTAAAACTAGAATTTGAATAGAACCCGAGCTTATTTATTGAATAAAAAGCAAACCTAGTAGGCGAAGTAGTCAACCTCAGACAGCATTCGCTTTTAGAAGCACATTCAACTCCTACCTCTCAGCCTGAAAGGCCGAGTTTCTTACAAATAAATAAAATCAAAACAAATATTTTACATATTCAAAGTGAAATCAGGAATTTCGAAGAATGGTTCGCATCGGACTCGGGCTTCCCATCTGGATGCCACTCTTCGTCCTTTTCCTTCTATTCATGGCAAGCGTGTGGGGTAAGCCGCAGCGTAAGCACGATCCCAGCCAAACTATATTCAAGGTAATACTAACTAATAATTCTGATAGTTTTGGTCAATCGCCAGGGGCTCCTGGAAATGTACCACCAGCAGGTTCACGGAAAAGGTGAACCTTCTTGCTCAAAGGACGCAAAGTCGAATCTAAAGGAAATCCGTCTCGATCGATCATCGAACCGTATGGGTTACCCATCTCTTTTCTCTCAATACTATACACTTTATGCCTTTAGCGTTCAAGGCATTCCTGGCTTGGCCTGGGAAGAAACAGACACAGGAGAACCTTGCCAAGTACGAGGGGATCGAAGGTCAGTTGACTTTTGCCGAGGACGAGTCGCCGAGGACGAACCGCTTAACTGACCTAAACATACAGGAGAAAGTGCATCCGATTGTGGAGCGAAAATTGGAGGCACTAATCGAACGACAGGACATGGCATTGGATCAGAATGAACACAGGGCCCGTCACGTGGGAATGCTAAGAAGACTAAAGGGTATCTCTTAATCTCTTAATCTCAAAAAAAATAAAATAAAAATTCTACATGAATCTCAACACAACAGGAAACCACAAATCACGACAGGTTAATACAGGTCCTGTGATGGACTTTAGACGCGAGTTTGCCAGCGATGAAGCCAATCCATATGTTGAGAATCTACGACAACGTTACAATCCCCTTTCCTATGCCTATGTCGATTAATCCAGGATCCAGGATCCAGGATAACACGTATATTTTCTAGGAACTATGTTGAGCCAAAATAAAGATCAGTTACAGGGCTTTCTTGCCCCAGTTAATAATTTTCTCATGTCTAAGCCTCGCGTATCATTAATTCTCGAGTTGCAACTTCATTTCTTTTGTCGGCAAGAAAACACATTTATCTACATCGCTTAATTATCCTGCGACCTAAGACGATTCAGTTTCAGTTTCAGCTGTCAGCTGTCAGTTGTCAGTTGTGAGTTTTGGAAAAATAGAAAATGGAAAAATGTCGGAAAAGAGCGGAAAAGTTTGATCGGTGATTTAACTGGCGCCCTCGACTGACGCCCTCTTTGGACAATTTGTGGCAATTACCGCGCGATTAAAGAGTTTTCCCACCGACTGCCTGATACCGAAAGTTTGTCCGACCAAAAGCCAAAGCCAGAGCCAGAGCCAGCTGGCGCGCAATAAACGTAATCAAATTTAATTTCAACAAATTGCTTTTGAATTACGCGACCTTCACTGGCGCCAAAGAGTTGGAAAATTGTTAAAATAATAATAACTTTCCCTTTAGTCCAGTCCAGTCCCTGACTCGCATTTCTCCCTCCCCCCATTTGTTGTTTGTCCTGCAGACCAATTGCCACACAAACAACACAAATTTGCGCTTGAAATATCACGAAAAGTGGCGCAAGACTCGGAGCTGCCACACGGCGTATACGTAATCATAAAAATTGTGATTCATTTTTGATTCCGACAGATACTCAATACTCGGATACACATGAAAAAATATTAGAAAGTTTATTGATTGGACTCGGATTCGGATTCGTAGTCGGAGTCGGTTCGAGGCAGAAACAACAATTAATTTGATTGCGAGTCCGGAATGCAAACTTTTCACTACAGGAGTTGGCGAAAGCAAATTGGATTTAGGATTTTTGATCTAAGGAAGTGCTTTGGGGTGAAACTTGAATCGAAAACTAACCAGGAAAGAGCTCAGTTTTAATCAGGCTGATTTTTGTAATAAAACAAAGTGAAAATGAGTTTAAAAAACGGTTTCGATATCCTGTGTTTATTTTGTTTCAATCCACAAAGCTAAAGCTGATAATTAAGGCTTTGACGATGGTCCTAGAACTGTTTTTGTGTTTTTTTAGCGATTGTTGTTTGAAGGTAATTTACATGTAAACAATTGTCTGATCCTGTTTGTTTGTGTTTGTACCAGAGTTGTACCTTTTTTTTATTTTCCATTACAGTTTAAGCCATCATCAACTGACAATTTTGCCCGTTCAGCCCGTTCACATTTGCATTTTCGAGCAGAAAAGCACAGAGTCGTCCTCTGAGGACGGTTCAAAAAAGTCAAACTAATCTAACAACTGCTAACAATAAGAGCCCCGCCCGCTCTGCAATCCTTTCCCACTAGCCTATTTCTATTTCTATTTAGCGTTAGCGGACCATCTAACGCCAAGGGCATCTCCACCAGGGCAGCTCCTCCTGCTTCTGGTTTTGGTTCTTCCGGGGTTTCCCATTTTCCTTCCTGGCTTTGTGCAAGTTGTTTTAACAAAGCATTTTGTAGTTGGCAAATGTATCTGTGTATCTGTGTATCTGTGCATCTGTCTGTATGTACCTACGTTGACAATTTTGCGTTGTCAGTTGTTGTTTTAATTAGAAAACTTTTTTACCAAACAACAAAAGCAGCAAAACACCAGTCAGAGCATCCAGCAACAAACTCAAAAAACGATTTTAAACACCACAGAATTTTCCGTCTGTTAGCTCTGGCATTTGTACTATTTGCATTTTCTATTTTATTTGCCACTGCCACTGCCACTGCCCCAGCCTCTGCCACTGCCACAGCCTCTCCCTCTATCTCTCTGCCAAATGAATAATGAATTTCTCTTCATTTTCACATTCGGATATCTGCGTTTTTGTTTCTCATCGCAGTTGCTTGAATTACTTATCTGCGAAAAATTCATGAGCTTCCAATGAAAAGTTGCTTGGCACTTGAATCACGAGATATCCATCAAATAGACAAGCTATACTCGTATAGTTCTTCCAAAAACCGATTTCCTGATCCTGATCCTGATCCCTTCGGATTCGAGTGTGCTCTCATTTATTACTTTTTTTTTGTCTGATGATTGTGTTTATTTTGCAAAATTAAATCCAACGTTTTAGTTTTATGAGGCAAAAGTTGCTTTGTTTGCCGAAAGAGAAGAGAAAACCGCAAAGCCAGTTGGCTAACTAAGAGTTCAAACGAATATTGAATGCTCTGTGAATCAATCTTAAAGGGAAACTAACATAAATACGAAATAATATCAATTAGAATAGATATTAGCAGCCTTAACCCTTTTCTTTTTTTTAAGGATACATGCTTTGTGGCATGCACAGCATCCTTTCTGATCAGATAGAGAGTGAAACTAATAACACTGCATCCAATGATACGCAAACACACAGAACCAGGCTAGTGCCAGTGCCAGTGCCAGTGCCAGTGCCAGTGCGGTTTGTTGTCAATCTCGTTAGAAGCGAATCCTTTCGTAATCCTTGTGCTTCAACTGCACCATTTTTTCCGCCCTTCACTGGGGCTGACGTCATGGCCAGATTCATCCACCAAACCCGCCCAAACACAGAGGCGGTTCATGCTTTTTTGCTGCTTAATCCGCTGCCACTATCAAGATGAGAGTGCTGGGTGGCAAAGCCGGAAAAGTGAAGGAAAACCCTGGCAATCAGCAGCTCAGCAGCTCAGCGTCTTGGCCGACTTTGCAGCGTTTCCAATTTCAGGGCGACCACTGCAAATCCCACATAAGAAATTGTTTTCGAGTTATCTTTCATTTTCCGCCGCCCTTGCTCTGCCTTGCTCTGCTCTGCCTTTATTGTTTCGTTAGAAAAGCTAGAAAAGCAATAGAAACTAGAAAAATTAGGCAGGATAACTAGCAGGAATGCCTTGTAATTATTTCGAGCAGTTCAAAACTGACAAAAGCTTCTGCCTGGACTCTGAGACAAAACAAATGGCAATCATTACTTAGCTCGCCCCGCCCCCACTTGGCTTTCAACCTAAATATGATTGATGGCGCTTGTCGTCTTACGTAATCGCTGTCGTGTGTGGCTATTAACCCTCTTGAACTCTTGAACGCCCCCCACAGCTCTGATCCAGGCCAAGACCCATCGCTTTTCCAGGTGTGTCTTCCTAGGGTCTTCTAGGGTTCCTGGGTCTTCTGTGTGCGTGCCACCAACACCCTTTGTTGCTTTGTTGCCGCTTTCCTTGCCACTTTGAGCCACTGACGTGAAGCCATCACCAAGCTGTTGACGTGATTTCCAGATAATTATAAAAACATATTCTGCCGACATTGTGGAAGACATAGCTTTTCCGCGTGGCAAGTTTCTGGTTATCGGCTGGAATCGGCTGCCAAGTGGCCAAAAACAGCATGGGAAAGGGGTCATTTACGGAAATCCTTAATTTGTCAAGGGTATTCCCAGGAAAAGTTTGAAAAAAATCCAAAAAAATATTTTATTTCAAGATTTTGATGCAGATTTATAGATTATTAATTCCAGATTCCAAATCTATACTTTGTTCAAGGATCGGATGGAAACTGACAAAGATATGGTATTCGAAAGGGACGAAAAGTGATTTTTTACGATTTTCACATTTTTCTAGAGAGTCTATCGGAAAAATTTGAAAAATATCGAAAAAATATTTTTGTCTAGGATTTTGATGCAGATTTATAGAGAATTGATTCCAGATTCCAAATCTTGTCTTTGCTTAAAAATCGGATGAAAATTTACAAAGATATGGCCATCGAAAGTGGCGAAAAGTGATTTTTTTCGATTTTCAGATTTTTTAAGAGAATCCATCAGAAAAATTTGAAAAAATTCCAAAAAATATTTTGTTTCGAGACTTGGTTGCAGATTGATAGAGAATTATTCCAAGATTCCAAATCTATACTTTGCTTAAGAATCGGATGAAAACTGACAAAGATATGGCCTTCCAAAGAGGCAAAAAGTGATTTTTCACGATTTTGAGATTTTTCAAGGGGATCCATCAGAAAAATTTGAAAAAAATCGAAAAAATATTTCGTGCCAGGATTTTGATGAAGATTTGTAGGGAATTGATTCCAGATTCCAAATCTTGTCTTTGCTCAAAAATTGGATGAAAACTTCCAAAGATATGGTCATCGAAAGGGACGAAAAGTGATTTTTCACGATTTTGAGATTTTTTAAGGGAATCCATCAGAAAAATTTGAAAAAATTCCAAAAAATATTTTGTTCCGAGATTTTGACGTAGATTGATAGGGAATTGATTCGAGATTCCAAATCTATACTTGGTTCAAGGATCGGATGAAAACTGCCAAAGATATGGCCATCGAAAGGGGCAAAAAGTGATATTTCTCGATTTTCAGATTTTTCAAGATTTTTCAGAAAAATTAAAAAAAAATCGAAAAAATTGTAGATTCCTAGATTTTGATGCAGATCGATAGGGAATCGATTTACCAATCGTTGGAGGTATTCCGCTCAAGAATCGGTAAAGAGTTGGCCAAGTTATGGACATTTTTAGGATGTCCATGAATCGAAAATAGGATAAAAGGCAGGACTCTGGGTAATATTTCCAAACTGTTTTGAAACAGAATAATAATTCCTTAAGAAGGTGAATTTTTGAAGTCGCCAATTGAATGCGGTTCGATTGAGTTCAAAGGAGCGCTTCAAGGACATACGGAAAACAGGACTCGGAGCAATGGAACGCATATTTACGCATTAATCAATGGGACAAACACGGCGGAGAAGCGGAGGAGCGGAGGAGCGGAGAAAAATAAAAATGGATGACCGAGACGAGGACAAGCAGGTGGGATGTCGTCCTTCCGCCATCCTGTCTCTGGTTCTCCTCATTTCCATTTGGATCCCAGGACCAGGACCAGAACCAGGACCAGGACCAGGACCTGGGCCATTCATGTGGAAATAGAGTGCGGTTTGCCATTGCTAGACATAAAAAACGAAAAAAACGAAACCGAGAAAAGGAAAGACGATGAAGGATGGCGGACGAGGACGAGGACACGAGGCGCGTGGCGCCCCAGGACATGGGCGCCATAATGATATGAGTCAGTGACTCAACGACGACAGCGTCTTGGGCTTGAGCGTCAGGGGTGCATAATAATCGCATCGTGGCAAGCCGAGGGAGAACGTCTAGCGTTGACGTTCCATAAAGCAAATCAATTCGTTGTTGCCGTAACAGTTTTGTTTTCCTTTTGCTTATTTCAGCAAATTGTGTGTGTGCCCCGAGGGGCAAGTGTCGTGTCGGATGGGATGGGATGGGATGGGAGGCAAAGGAGTGCTGCCGCTGCCACGCTGTACTTACAACATGTATATTGACAGGGAATATAAATAAATTATTTGCGAAATAAATGTTTGGCTAAGGGCGCGCGAGAAGCGATAGAAGCGAGTGTTTAAAAGATTATCCTCGAGGAGATTAGATTCGAAAGTAGATCTTAGAGTATTCAAGGGATATTGCAGTCTTTAAAGGACTCTATATCTGTACTTAATCGCTGGCTTTCGCGCATATTTATGGAACGCTGCTTGGACATGAGTTGGACTCTGTTTGTGATTCCGAATCTGAACCAGAATCTGCTTCAATTTGCATGCAACGCAGAACAATGCGAGGCAGCAGGCAGGCAGCAGGCAGGCAGGCAGCTGAATTAAACGAAGTTTACGCCAGGATATCACGACAGGATATGACGTGGGGATGAGCCTGGGACAGCCAGTTATGCTGCAAACTTGACAAAAGTTTTTAACCGAATTAGCATCTTGCCAGACAGTTTCCGGCCATCACACAGCACAGAGGAACGAACGAATGGCTTCGGCTTCGGTTTTGCGGCAAGAGGATTGAAATTGGCCCAAAAGGAGGTCCTCTTATCCAGCCATCCTACCATCCTGCTAGATTTCCATATGTATTGTTATCCTGGCTGCCCATTTGTTTGTTGTTTTAATTAGAAAACTTGCCAAACAGTCGTCGATGGGTTGATGGGTTGATGGGTCGATGGGTGGAATAAATGAATTTCCCAACGCCCCAACCTTGGACTATAAAAAATTATTCAACCGGCAAATTGGCAAAAGAATCATGCAGTGAAAACAAATACGATGTAATTGTGTCTTTGATTTATATTAAAGATTGTAACCTCCCATTTTTTCCACTGCATTTTGTTACATTTTCGACATTAAATGAAGTGCGACTGGAAGTGCGACGCGTGCCAAAGCTATTCTGGCATCCCTTCCGATCCATCCTTTCCGATCCACTATCTGAGAGATATATATCTTGGCCCAGTTGTAGAGTCGCCATATCGCCATATGGAGCCAGCAAAGCCTGCAATTTATGTTGATTTGCGTGCCACTTAATTGGTCCTTTACCGCCTTTACCGTTTTTCTTGTAATTAATGAGGCTGCGCCCGAGGAGTGTCACTTTTGTTCGGCGTCCTGTAATGAGGATTGTTGAGGATTGTATTTTTGGACCTTGACATTCCTTTGTTTTCTCTTTGGATCCCCGTTGAACTTTTCATTTTGTTTCCCCCAGCCACCAGCCACCAGCCACCAGCCTTGTCCACTTGACGGCGTCAAACACTTTCGCTTTTAATTACAGCGTGGCACAGTCCTGGCACAGTCCTGGCGAAATGAATGTTTGCTGTCATGTTTGCCCCCCCCCAAACACCCAAACAAGGATAAAAAATGAGCATCCAGGAGAGTACTTAGCATGGATGACAAATGCTTGGGGCAGAGCTCTCGCAGGACAGTTTATTAAGTTTAGGAGCTCGCTTCCGGTTGCGGAATCCTTTGTGCCCTGCGGTCCTGCGGCCCTGCCACTTTATTAAAATCAAACCAAATGTCCGGGCAAATTAATTTTCTCTCGGTCTCCGAGTGGGACTTTCAGTAAACATTTAATCTTTTCTTTTTGGCCGGAATAGTTGTGGGAGCCGAAACGGATTCCCAAAACGGAAAACAATGGACAGCTGTCAGTGGGGAGAAGGTCAAGAATTCCTTTTCTCTGCAAAGACAGCAAAGAAAACGTTTTATTTTAATAAAGAAAAAAATGTGAGTGTGACATTTTACCTATTGTGTCCATCTCGTGCCCTTTTCCCCGGCCTTCTTACCTTTCTTTGACAAGGGTCATCAAGGATCTTAAAGGGAACAAAATAGAATATTGCATAAAATAGAGAAAATAAAGAAATCCAGAAACCAAATCCGAATCCGAATCCGAAACCGAAATGAAAATAGGATCTATGTGACTGTGGCAAAGGCATTTCATTAAAAACTTCCAGGCTATTAAGCAAAACTTTGTGCAGCATTTTGCCAAAACTGTGTGATAAGTATCTGAACAAAATGCAAAGCTGCCAAAGGACGAAGGACGAGTGCCGCAGGACGAACGTCCCAGTAAGACGCAGAACGATGACGATGACGACAGCTGATGAAAATCGCGTTCGCGGCTCGCGTTTTCCTCAACAAATCACAATTTTCGCCGCAAATTGCTGTCGGGACGAAAGAAGTTCAAACATTTCTCCCCCTGGCAGGATGGCAGGACGGCAAGAGGGCAGGGCGTGCCAGCCGCGTTTGTTCAACAACAATTGAATTGCAGTTGCTGGCCGTGCCTGGCGTGACAAGAGTGCAAGGAAGAAAATTTTTGGGTGGAAAATCTTGGCCCAGGCGTCGTCAAAAAGAAAGCAAAATGCTCAAAAAATCGTTACTCAATATATGAATACTCTCTTTTTTTATCAATAAACCATTTAATTTTGAATTTAAACTATGAAAAAGTCATAAACTAAGAGTTATAGAGACTATATCTTCCCATCTTCCCTCTATTACAAAGTTTTTTATTAATTTCTCAACAAAAAGTGATACTTTTTCGATGAGAAAACAATAAGTGAAGGTGTAGAACGTTTTTTACAACTGGTTACGTATCCGATTTTAATCCTCTTTATAATACCTATATAGGTATATCGGCAGGACCAACAAGCAACAAGGAGAACACGCAACACGCAGTCCTTAACAATGACTTCACTTGGCTTTACTTTCTTGGCCAGAGTTTGCTGCGTCAATGAACTTCAGTTCCGCTGGGTGTTGCTTAGTCCTGCGATGTCCTGGAATCCCTCCACTCCTTCTCTCCTTCCTCTGGGGCTGTGTTTGTGTTTGTGTTTGTTTTATAAATTTTCTGGCAATTTGCAGAAGCCACAAGACCGACGCTTGGCTTGGCTAATGTAGCACATGATTTATAATATTTCGAATGACAGCAAACAGGACTCGGAACGCAAAAAGGATTTCTTGCGAGAAAGTTTTTCCCTGGCAAAGGTATAGGTACCGAGTATATATGCTAAATAGGCTTTTTGACATTCTACCTCCGTCTGTCTGTCTGCGGTTTCTTTTTTTTTTTTTTATTTGATCAAGGACCAAGGAATATCCAGTTACATTTCATTAAATTTTATTTTCACGTGCCGTCTGTCTGTTTCCCTTTTTGGGGGCCATTGTGTGCGATTCGTGTGCGTGTCCTTAAGCGGAAACTTCGACAGAAAACACCTGATTCGTAAAATATTGAAAAAGTTTTTGTTTTTTTCCCTCCCCTCCCTCTGGACGTTGTTGTTTTTTTTTTAATATTCAGTTCTTTCGGGAGGCTGTTGTCTGTTACTCTACATTTTTGGTCCTTGCCTTTAGGAGTGTCTTGTTTAGGAGTGAAATATCCTTTCAAGGATATCGTTTTATTCTCCAAAAGAGCATTCAAAAGCCAACCCTCGATGCTAATGTTTGTTGCCATTGATGTTGATATGAAATTATTGCAAAATAAATGCAAATTGAATTTCTCATGCATAATTTGCTTGGAAGTTGAGCGAGGACCGAAAACTTTGATGTATTTTATCCTCAGTCCTTGTATCCTTGTATCCTTGTATCCTTGTGTGTGACTTGAATTTTTGAATGCCAAATGATCGAAGAGGGAAGAGGGACATTTGCAAGGACACGCGGTCACTAATTGCTGGGAATACGATCTAAAGCTTATTATCAAAATGCCTGGACCTAGTGCCTAGTGCCTAGTGCCTAGTCCTTGTCCAGTCTCACGTGTCTGTTCTCGTATTTCAGCACGTTTCTCATATTTATTTTGATTAATGCCCACTTATCCACTTGCCACCAGCAATTTCAATCGTCCTCGGCCGAGAGGAGATCCGCACGTGCTGCCGAAAGTCAGGAGGAAAGTCTAGAGTCCGGAGTCCGGAATCCGGAATCCAAGAATCCGGTGGGGAATTGTCTATTGGCCAGTTGGCAGAGACAGCAATTGATGTGCCGCCCACTTTTCATGACCTTTGCACCTGGCTTCTGCCTTCTGCCAGCTGCCTCTGCTCCTTGAAACATTTTTGGCCAGGATCTCTCTCGGCATCAGTTGCACCGAGCTGCGGACGTGTTCGCACTTCTCCTCGCACGTGACTACTGCCTTCAAATTTATTGAATACTTGCCATTGGCCAGAGGCTATTTGATATCTATTAACCCGGCCAGCATTCCAGCTTAAAGCTAAAAGCATATGCTAATTTAAAGGATATTCTTGTCCTTTCAAAAAAAAAAAAAAGGATTTTTTGTTCGATTTAAAAGAAGGACTTAAATCAAGTCAACAACCTACTTAAAATGTGAATTCCCGGCATAGCTGCCATGCCACACCTCACACCTCACACCTCTCAACATTTTATGACTTTCAGGACTTCCAGACAGCCACCCCCCACCCCCCTTACATGTAGTTTTTAACATACAAGTATGGCACACACTGTACTCTACTCGTCGGGTGTTTGTGCAGTTTTCATGATTTTCCATGTTTTTATGCAACGGCGGCGGTGTTGGGCTGAAAAAATGTTTTTGCAGCGTTTTCTGCACAGAATCCAGGATTCAGGGTTCAGGATTCAGGATGACACTTTGGTGTTATCTCTGCTCTCTTGCAACTGGGTTAATGTGGCAACTGACAGCAGCAGCGGAACTGCTAAAGTTTTGTGCCTCAGAATATGGTTTCTCCCCACTAATGTCCGGGAAAGGTACCGTGTACGGGTGGTTACAGGATCCTACTCCTACTTGCGAGAAGTCCTTCCCGTAGTTCTGCTGTAACATTTGATGTGTTAATCATGCGTGAAATTAATTCGTTCCACAATGTCTCATTAGTCTGCATTAAGTGAAGCGGCCAAGCGGTCAGCCCGACAAGGACACAGCAGGACAATGGGCCAGGACACACACAGCACACACATGGCTCATATATTATTAAGTTAATCCCAGGCCAGCGTCTCACCATCGCAGCTCGCTCAAGTGCGCTCAAGTGCTTAAAATTAAATAATTAATTAAACTTTAGCCCCCGATGGAGGAGAGAGACTACTGCTACACTGGACAAAAACTCGCAAATGTCTAATAGTTGTGCCAGGATCAAGCTAATAAATGTTGTTCTGTGTAGTCCTGGTTGCCAGCAACCGCAGCTGTAACTGAGACTCGCAATGTATCGCAATGCGAGTCACATCTTCGCTTAGCAGCTCATGAATATCGTATTAACTTTTACTTTTCGTGCCCTCAGCGGGTTTACGTGTTTGGTATTTGGCTTCCTGGTTACTGGTTACTGGTTACTGGTTCCTGGTCCTGGCGCTTGTTGAGGCCAAAAATCAGGAGAGAAGGATATCAGGTGACTGGAGCGGTTGGGGAGCCTCTGACATGACAGTCGAGCGACAGGCAGCAGTCAAAGGCAAACAGCGCGGTGACATTTCAATCTCCAGTGTCTTGGCTTTGCATTTTTTTCGCCATGCAGGATATACAGGAAGATGTCTCCTGCATAAAGGCAACTTATTTGGCGGAAATTAGTTTAAAAGCTTTATCAGATTTGTCAGACTTTAAATCGGATTCACCAGATCGGTTCAATTAGAGGCTGGGGGCTTTATTTTTCTACTCTACAAAGGCGTGGCACCAGGTGGCGTCTCCATTTTATGACCAGCCGCTGCCGCTGCTGCTACTGCTGCTGCTTCTCCATCGCTTGAAGTGAAAACAAAAGGAGCAGGTGATTTATGCGCTCGCTAAAAACTTTGCGGTTTTTATTCGTCCTTTCGTCCTGGGACGGGGGCTTGTCCTTTGGCAGGAGGCGTGACTCGGTCGGTGGACGGCCCATTTTTGTTTGTTTTATAATTCAGGAACTTTTTGTTCATTGATGAAAGTGAGGTTGCTTTTCCTTTCTTCTTTCTTGTAAAAGATCGCTTTCTATTGCATCCATGTCTTGGACTGTCTTGGACATTCAATTCACACTTGTCTTTCACTCGCAGCATCCCAATTATGATGTTCAAGAAGGGGGCAGTGGCAGGGCAGTGGCAGGTCAGTGGGCGGGGTCATCGGGAGGAGAAATGTTGCCTGCAGGTCACGTAGTGCAAATAATGAACTGGGTTCGACTCTCGACTCTCGGCTACCGACTGCAAGCGTCTGTTGCTGCCGCAGTTTGTTTTGGCCAAAGACTCGGGGCCGTGGCAGGTGCATACTCCTGGTTTCCCGTTTGCGGACTCGCTTTAATGCCAGCAACGATGGACCATTCGAAATGATTACGGGTTACTGATTACCGAATACTGATACCCCTGCCGATGCCACTGGAATGGCCACCCGGAATAATCCATGGAACGCTTATCTGGACATCTCTAGAGGAGGACCAGTGGCAGAAGGAGGAAGGACCTCGACTACAACTGGGAATAAGAAGTTAAGCCAGACAAAACAATTAGCTTTGGTTCGCTGGCTCGGACTTGTTTCCCAGCAATCAGCTGCTGCTGCATTTTTTCAAGAGCTCTCCATCTCTTTTGGAATCTCTCTGATTGATTTCATTTCATTAATTCTTTCGAAAGGGATCGAGGTACTTAATCAAGGAGTAGGGAGCATTGCAGATCTTAACCCTGGAAGGTATTAAATATCACGGCTCACGTGTCTCGTCAACCCCAACCGATATTTGAGGCGGCGAACATGTCCTTGAACCGCCCGATTATTGGCAATCAAAGTCGGCAAACTGTCATTAGGGCTATTCAATTTACTGTCATATTGATTGACTAATTGAGCAATCTTGATAATATGACTGATTTCTGTTCCAACTGCCCCCTGTTCATAATTTACCAAAAACCAACACGATTTCCCACACAATACTCGTATACAGTACCTACAGTACTTGTATGTTCGCTTCAATCGACAAATTAACCCTAAGAATCGACCGCATTATTTGTTTAGACTGCGTGTGTGTGTTGTGTGTTGTGTGTGTGTTGCACGAAATTAGTTCAACATCAAACTGCTTAATTAATAGATTAAAATTGAATTATGTTGGACCGTACCGGTACCAGTACCAGGACCAGGCAGTGGTAGTGGCATTGGTAGTGGTCCACCAATCAGTCCATCAATCATTCAATTCGAAACGTGAATAATAATTTCAAAGCGACCCGACCCGAATCGACCTGCCATACAATGCAAATCAAAGGCCAGAATGAATATGAATATAATTACAGACAATTGTTACAATTGGAAATCGAGTTGATACGCTCGACATGAATGGGAATATATAATATATAGTTTTCTTCTAGTTATTTGAGTTATTTTTAAGAACACTTTCGACAGATTACAGATTACAGAGTTAGAAATGAGATTTTAATGGCTTTCGGAAAGCAATGCCTGAATATTATTAATCAATAGCTATCAGCCAGAGTTGCAGCTAATGAATCGAACGATTCTGTCGCAACAATCAGCAAGTGTTTGCCGTTCGGCGGTCGTTCCGTTCCGGGAGTGGAACTCCGATGGCAGGATGGATGGCTTGCCTGGGGCTATGCGAACTACAATCACGCCAATAAATATGCAACACGAAATGGAACAAATAATAAAATATTATACATGTTTTTATATGTATGTACGAGTATGTATTATATTTTCGTATTTGGTGATGCCAAATGGAATGTGCTTGTACGAGTACGAGTATGCGGCAATTTTGCATTCCTAATGCGACAAGCCAAAAAAAAAAAAAGAATTCATAACAAATTTACAAAAATACATAACATAAACATAAATAAAATCCACAAAGAGCAGGGAACTGCTGACTTTTTCTCCACAAATATATGCGAATGAGACACTGAGAGAAATTGCAAACACAATTGCTATTGCTTGCTAGGTTTTATGATAGATATACATATATATATAGTTTTGTTTTCGGTGTTTATTCATCCATTTATATGTCCCGAAAGATAAACAACGCCCGACACGGCTCTCCAAGTTATGGATGGAAAGGGGCTTGGCCCGCAGCACAAATCAATTGGATTAGAAAATTGTCAACGAAAATGTCGAAGGGGAGCGCGAAGAGGACGCAAGGACGCAAGGACGCAAGGACGCTAGGACATCGGCAAGACGATGGTGGAAATGTTGCAGCTTACATTGATAAATTATGGATAAAAGCGACAAACAAATCGAATAAATATTTATGAAACTAATGAAATGACATCACCGGGATTTATGCTGTCTGAGTATCTGTATCTATGACTGAGTATCTGTATCTATGACCGGGTATTTGTATCTGTTCGACGCACCTTGGAGCACCTTTTAGGAAAACCTTTTAGAATGTTAATGACTTATGAGAGTTTCGTGATGTAATGTCTTCGTCTGAGTTGCCTTTTTTATTGCTCTCGACTCAGAAAGTCGAGGAGAGTCGTTAAAAAGCTTAGAAGAGCAGGCCCACGGAGCAGGTCACGGATACGAAAAAGGATACGAAAAGGGTTAAAGAGCTAATTTTATTGGAATAATTAAAATATATGCCCGAAACGCTACGCTACGCCAGAAATCGATTATTTACTTATCATAATTGAATATTTTTGTGGCCGGGCAATGCAAATAGCATTCTTTTGGTCTGCCTCCCCAAACAATTAAAAGTCCTTTGTTTTCTAATTGAAATTTATTGAATTTATGTATTACATCGCTGTGTGTTCGTGTGTCTCTCTGTTGTGGCCAAAGCGCTTTAATTAATTAATTTCGCTGCGTTTTAATGTTGACTAAACACGCAAAGAAACGCAGAAAAACGCAACCAGGATCGAACTGAAAATCAAATCAAAGCCGAAGCCGAAGCCGGCATTGAGAGGAATTTCTTGCTTAAATCTTGACCCAAAAATTGATGAGGCGGTTGCTCTGATAAACATTTAATATTGCCAACTGGACCGGCTACAAAAAAAAATAAAAAAAGCAAGCCGAAATGAAACTCGGAGTCAATGAGCCGTGGCCCACAAATCGATGGTTCGAGTGGAAAACCGCAAAACGAATTTAAGCCAACTAAGGAGTTCCTTAACCCCAACCCCAACCCCGACCAGAACCTCAACCTAAAACCCAAAAGCTAATGTGGTTTAGGTCGAGAAGAGGCTCCAGCGGGGCGGCATGTTGCAAATCAATTTCCTGGGACAGATAGGTGGGTATGGTATATAAAGTCTAGTATATTTTGAGCCTGAAGAAAGGAAGTCAGTCAAGGCGAGTCAACCATCCATCAAAAGCATCTCTCGCCGGGAGCGTTAATCGTTGTCAAAACCTGATAAAGACTGATTGAGTGCTTAATGGCATCGCTGGGCACGGAATCGAACGCGCGACTTTGTATGATAATCAGCCTGGTCCTCGTCCTCGTCCTGGCAAATAGAAAACTAAGTCACCCCAGTCAGGATGCTCTAGGTGAGTTGGCCAACTGGCGATAGCGACAGCGACAGCGACAGCGACAGGAGTGATGAAGATTGAGCAGTCTCCCTCATCAGCGACCTGATTCCCTGATTTACTTTGAGTACGGCCGGCTTTGCTTAAAGTCAAATATTTTCATTCTAGTTATGAAGGCAAACGGTGGGGAAAAAGTATATTTCAGAAGATCCTTGGCGGGATCTCTCTTACTAAGGATCCTCCTACTCCCTGGACATGTTCAGTTCTGTTCGCTTTCAGAGCTGCCTTTGGCTCCGGTTTTACGTTTTCAATTGAAGCTGAAAAGTATTTGCATATGGCTGTGTGGACTGCATTAGAAAATGGTTGTCCTGCACTCGTGTTGGCTGCCTTGAGCACTTGCCACTTGCCGCTTGCACAGTGCAGCGAAAAATAGAAAAGCGAAAAATATGTATGCAAAAAGGACGTGCAGCACACACGAAAACAGACAAATGTAAACAGAAGAGTTGTGTTTTCGAAAAGGACTTTTAAAGCGTATCCTTTTCGACTATTATATTATTCGCTTCAACTATTAACAAACTAAAGTAATTTCTCCTTGTTGGGGGTATTAATTCCGGCATCCTTTCACAGGACACACAGGACAAAAGAAAAGGCCACTCCGCTAGCATAACATTCAGCCAATCAATTTATGGTAATCAATTTCAATAAACAATAAACAATAAACAATAAACAATCAATATGCCATGTGCATCATGCAACTCGTTCACACTGCCTGCCTGCCACATGGCTTTTTAAAGCCTGTCCTGCCTGCTCCTTTTGAGAGAACACTCTTTGTTTTCTTCTACTCCTGGCTTCTGGCTACTGGCTACTGGCTTCTGGCTTCTGGCTCCTGGTTCCATTTTCCACTTTAATGGCAGGCAGCAAGTCAGAAATTTATGCATGTCCACTAGCTCTCAACGCTGCCACGCCTACTGTCCACCCAGTACCCAGTACCCAGTGGCTGTGTATCACACAGGCTCCCCGGCTACCAGGCTTCTGTGTGTGTGCAGTTATTGCTGCAATCATAGATTTCAAGCTGAACAATTCACGTCAACTGCAGTTGGATTTTGAAGAGCCATGGAATGGGACTAAACCAGGACTAGGATAGGACCAAGGAGAGAGAGGTCAGTGCAGCGAGTGACTCTATAAGGTGTTGGCATTTTGCACGGTTGCAATCAGAGCCAGGACACTGGAGAAAATGGAACTGGTGGTGGGTGTCCTGGAAAACAAAGCTCTCTAGATCAGGATTCGTTTTCCGAGTGTAGACGTAGACCACCTCCTCATGCCTTTTCCTAATCTGTGGCATTTGCTGGAAATCAGAATCACAGTCAACAGCAGGATCGAACCCACCAACAGGCAGAGTGGGTCTCTGGGGGCGATTGTTCTGGGGTATTGTTCGGGTTTCCGGATTCGAGTTTCGAACTCAGGGCTGGCACTGGGGTAGAGGTGGAGACTCCTGGTTTAGTTGGCCTAGGTAAATACATCATTAAACATGTAAGGCAAATGCATTGTCAACAGCAACTGCAGCACTAATCGAGTTGCGCTGTTCTTGTTTTTGTTGCTGGCAAAGGACTCTGGTTATGGAAGGACTTGGCAGCTGACTTGCTAGTGCTACGTGCTCAAGTGTGTATATGC
Organism: Drosophila vallismaia; assembly: GCA_035047325.1. Lineage (NCBI taxonomy): Eukaryota > Metazoa > Arthropoda > Insecta > Diptera > Drosophilidae > Drosophila > Drosophila vallismaia. The sequence goes on along the minus strand of JAWNPU010000025.1, from coordinate 1,716,771 downwards.
CAATGCGTACCTGAGTGTGGCACAGTTGGGGTCGATAGAATAGCAGTCGCTTGATTATTTTTAGCATTTAATAAAAAACAAATGAAGGAATTTGTTCTAGTATTTCTTTCCTTAACTCGTGTGTCCTGTGATGAGTGGTGGTTTTGGTCGGGTGGCAACTGCAACTGCAACTGCAACCTGGCTGTGACAGTAAGACAAATGCACATTTTGGTAACTTGCATTTGCATTTAGAGAATTTGCAATCATCCAAGGCGAGATCGAAAATTCCTTCTGGATAAACACGCATACGTAGGTATATGGAGGCATCACGAACAGGATTCAATTGTTGCATGCAGCAGCAGACCCTTAATGGCAATTTTGGTTTTGTCAACCGATGGACCGATGGAAATGTTCGTGTTTGTTGTTATTTCCTGTTGCCTCGCTTGCCTCGCTTGTACCAGGAAAGTGGTTTTCATTTAAAGCGGAAATTAAAAAATGTCGAAGCGTAGAATGCAAACAGGAGTCCGACCACAGCATACCACACATATATGCCTCCGTGCCCACAAAAAATGAAGGAAAATTATAAACAACCAGGGATTAACAAGCGTTCCGCGCCTTTCTCTGGGGTCTCTCTCTCTTTCTGAATACCAGCCAGCGAAAGTGTTATCAACACCAATTCGACCAGCGACCAGAAGACACCAACAATGGGACTGGACTGGAGATGCAAAAATTGCTTTTGTTTATTTATTTGACACGTTTATTGTTGGGCTCGAAACTCTGTTTTTATTTCCCCTCTGAAGTTCCCTTTTGAACTCTCCTCGCCAGTACTTGATATTTATTTTCAATTTCATTCTCACAGAGCGAGTCCTGTGCGAGTCCTCGTCCTCGTCCTCGTCCTCTCTGTTGTCTTTCTATCTCGCGATGGGTTTCACCTTTCTTCGGGTTAGAATGAGCTTGGAAGCAGATCTATGGTACTCTTGAATCGCTTTTTTTAGTTTTTAGTCCTTAGGTTCATCTCATCTCGAAGAGGTCCGAAATAATCTTAAAATCCTGTATCCAAAGGATCCACAGAGAAGCGTTAAAAGGTGATCTGTGGTAGATCAACTCCTAGTATATTTTTTTGCGTTTTTTTTGATCATTTCTGCCATTTTTTTGACTAAAATTTGGCATAACTTTGTTAATATTTGCCGGATCGGTTAATGGTATACCTTCCCGATCTTAGGTCTTCGAGTACTATCATTCTCCATTAAAATCTGACAAACTAAAATTTGACCCGATTTTCGAAAATTTTGAAAGGGGTAACATCATCATTTTTGTCTAAAAATCGATGAAAATTTTGTTGTTCTACTTTTTCCAACTTTTGATGCAGATTGAAAGGATATAAAATCCTGATTCATAAACGGTATTCCTTTTCGAAATCCGATCAAAAATAAATGAAATACACGGAAAAGAGTATCTCAAAACCCTCGATTTGGGACAATTCCGATTTTCGATAATTTCGATAATAATTTTGAAAAAAATCGATTGTTTTGATGCAGATTGATAGGGAATCAGTTCCTGTTTCCCAAATGGTATTCCTTTTCAAAATCCAATGAAAAATGCGTAAATGAGATCCAAAAAATTGACAACTGGAATGTCCTTTTGTCCTTTAGATAAGTCAATCTAATCAATGGATTGGAATAATATTTTGATTCATTTATCATTTATATTTCCCTGCTATTCTGTGTAATACAATATTGTATTTAGCATAATCCCTGTGCAATCTACACTCTAGGTACAAGTATTACATTCGGACAGTTGCTGTCAAATGAATTTGTTAACCGAATTGGGCAAACCCATGGAAATTGAATATATTTGCTTGAGCCTGGGAGTATCCTGGGAATGATGTTAAACAGCAGGTGGCCCTGCTACTGCTCCGGCACTCGAAATATATATATAACAATATGAATGCAAAATATGGGAATGGATATAATGATGTAGTCAATGCAGGAGAGAGGGAATATCCTTGCACATATCGAGGCTCGATTGCAGGCGAAACGGAAGCAGTGGCGTTGCCATTGATCCGTGTTTGTGTCTCTTCAGTATCCTTTGGCATCCTTGCACGGGGCAAAGGGCAAGGGCAAGGGCTTAACCCCACAACTCCCACACCATTTGTCTCGAAGGATGTATGGTATTTATGGCAGCACACTCCATCATCATCATCATCATCATCATGGGCATTGGAATCATCATCGTTTTCATCATCGTTGTTAGCTTTGGTTGTCATTATTGTCCTCGTCTGAATCGTCTCCTGAATTGACACCTCATTGAGGGGGAGTCCTGGAAAAGTACTGCCCGAAAAGGTAGTCCCTGAACATCCTTCCAATAAAAGTGAATCTTTTTTTTTTTGTGATTTACCAAAAGTGTATCAAATAATCTTTGCAAGCTCTCTTTTTTTTAGGATATTTTCGATGAAATACAAGTATTTTTCTCAGTTTAGGCCCATCGACTGGCTACAGGAGGCAGGAGAGACAGTTGCAATGCCTGTCTGAGCTTTACAACTTCAATCAAATTCAATTGAGTTCAATTCAATTGTAACGTATTGTATTTTTATTGAGGCATAAAAAAGGGAAGGTGCCACATGTGTGTGTGGGAGGAGGAATGGGAGTACGTGGCACACTCTCGGATTTAACAAGTGCGACATAATGGCGCTGACAAGCAGCAAACTGGAACGACACATTTACAGACGAGGTCAAAATATTGGCAGCCCGACTTTCTTACTCAAAAAGTGAAGTCTAATTTGCTTTTGGAATAATTTCCAATAGAAAAACGTTCCCTTTTAGTTACTTAAATTAACAGAAAATCCTTATAGTTCTGTTGCAATAAGGATTCTCTAATTCCCCGTTGCTGTTCATATTTTTCAGGATACGTCGCAATCACTGACACGCAGCATAAGGCTGGTGGCAGCCCCAGCAGCCCCAGCTTCTTTCTCGCTTCTTTCGGGGACGACTTTTATGACTTCAATTCAATTTGTTTACGAGCCAAGGACTCCAGTCCTGTCCTGGCCTGGGCTCTCCCAAAGTGTGAAATCTCCGCCGTGTGCCGTGGACCCTGCTCAGCCTTGTGCCATTTTCAAAGGACCCTTTGCGCGCACAAAAGTGTGCTATGCTAAATAAGTTACTCACTAACAGCAGTAGCGCCGCGTCCGGGGGCAGCAACAACAAGGTCACAGACTAGCTGGGTGGGTGGTGTGGCAAAGCGGCACAGCGGCAGGTGATGAGCGTAAAATTTATGCAGCCACATGTAAGGCAGACATCATGAAAGTTGCCCAAAGGGGAAACTAGAGCAGGTGGAGCGGCACTGGGAAGAAACTCAACATTGACAATTTTTCGTACAATTCAAAGCTTTTAAAGCCACTCTGTATTTTTTGAAGTGTAACAAAACTGGAAAGTCCTTGCAGGAGCGCTGTTTTTCCGCATTAGGTTGACAGATTTTTCGGTATTATTGTCACGTCACGTCTGGCGGCGGATTTTCTCCGACACCTTAAAGCTTCTACAAAAAAAAAATAAAATAAAGCGATGCAGCTGGCAGCTTTAAGGCTGGCAGGATACTAATTAAGCCAAGTCAAGTGGCTAGCTCCAGCTAGGACTTCTTTGTGGCGCCTCCGAATGCAAACCAATTGAATTTCATGGATAAACAGAAACGCGGGGATTTCTCCGCAGGACCCGCAGGACCCGCGACCTCCGAGGCTGCCTCTGGCCGTTGCAAGTTTCGCTCAAATTGAATTTCCAGCAATTTTTGCCGCGTCGGCGTTATGGAGGAAACCTTCCCAACCGCAGAGTGGTGAGCGGCAAAAAAAAAAAGGATCAAAAATAAAGGCAGGATAACCGGAAATAAAGTAAGCAACAACAATGGGTAGGAAAGAATGTGAAGTTCTAGGACAATGGGCTAGGACCAAAGGCTTAATGGAAAGGCTCAAGCAAGATGATTTCTAGATCTAATTTTTTATAGAAAAAGGAATTGATTTTTTAGATTTAATTAAAATAGGAAATCGATTTGATTTATTTAGAAATATTTTAAAGAAATCATAGAGAGAGTCAGTGATTTTGTCAGACCCATCCATGGTCCTTAATTTCTTTGTGGTAAGGACATTTATAGCGGGGTGTTGGGTTAATCGGAAGCGTCAAGGGGCGAGTGGAAGGAGCCGCCTCTAACCAGAAACAAAAACCAGTTAACAGCATTTTAAAATTACAAACAAACAAAAAGAAAAAAAGAGCGGAGCAGAAAGAAGGAAAACCTAAATCAACTCGAGGATGACGTCGTCGGCTGCCTTAACGCCACTTCACTTCTTTTCACACCCCTTAACCCTCTCTGGGAAACCCTCAACCCTCTGTAGGACACCCTCAATCCCTACCTAGACCACCCTTAACCCCGCAGAAGGCCCCCTTTTGATGCTCTTAAGCGGCGGCAATCGCGTTTTTGCACAACTTTTTCAGACGTAATAAAAACGTTCAACTTTTGCCTAGTTTTCAGCTTGCATTCAGCGTTTTTCTTCCCATTTTTATTTTCAATTTTTTACTTCATTTTTTGTTTTTTTTGCACATTTTCCTGGTTTTCCTTTTCCACTGTTGGGTGTTGGGTGTGGGTGTTGGGTGTTGGGTGTTAGCGTGGGTGTGGGTGTTGCCATTTTCATTTGCCGCCGCTGCAGTTTTCCTAGTTGGCGCAATTTTCCGCATTTTCATCGTTTTAATCGATGTTGGTCAGAGTTGATGGCGGGTAGTTTTCGGGGGGGGGCGGATTTTCGGTCTGTCAGACAGACACCAATGGAGAGGCGTGGCTGGAGAAGGCGCAACAGCAGCCATCGACAAGGACTAAAAATCTTTGTAACCATAATTAAAAGTTTTGCCGCTGCCGCTGCTGCTGCTACAGCCCAGCCCGCCCATGGCACTTGTGGTGCAAACAATAATTAATTTAAATTGAAACATTTTAGCGCACTTACAGCTAAGGGGCGGGGGCAACAGCTGCGGGGGGAAGCTATCTCCAACTACAACAACAACAACAATAACAACAGGAAAAAAAAGAAGCTCAACTTAAGGAGCAAAGCAGAGGCAGAGCTTAATGGTAGTTGGCAGGAAGATTGTGGCCAGCAAAGGTTAAAAAGTCACCGGCGATGGCTGGTAATTAAAAAATTGCATCAAATTTATCCTGACTATAGGATTCTTTTTATATTTATTAAGATTTAAGGATATCATTTAGGAACTCTTTTGTGTCTTTAGTTCCTTGAAACTCCTTTGATTTTGGAAGTATCCTTAGCAGCAACAATAATTAACAAGAATTTATAATAAAGTAATAATAATAGAAATATTAATAATGAAAATAAAAAGAAGAAATCAAGGAGGAGAAGCCTTCTTTTTAGTCGTTTCTGCTTTAGTTTATTAATAATTTTTCAAGTGTAATCGGATTCAAAGAAGAGAGAAAGTCCTTCCATCATTATTTATACATTTATATACCAGGTAAGGATCGGACTATTGGGGAGTACCAAGTAGGGAGCAGAAAAGATGGCTAAAAAATATACACCCACATCGATCGTAGAGTTCCCTTAACTATTTAAAAGAAGGAAAACCCTAGAGAAGGCGATCTAGTGAGACCTTAAATAGTTTTCAAATCAAACTCCGATTTGGGGCAACTATTTTTGACTCAAAGTTGTTTTTGAAGCACAATTCGAATGCAATCGAGTTCCGGCTACGAGCTCTTGAATATTTATTGAATATTTGTGTCTAAAGCGTTGGCATCCACTTTGCTCGATGCCAGCTACCAGCTACCAGCTACCAGCTACCAGCTAAGCGTTGAATTTATTTAATTTCGTGCTGTTTCCTTTTCGTTTTTGGGGATTCTATTCATTTTATTTAAAATATACACCGCAAAAAAAAACTTGTGCACACAGTGAGTGAGGCAGTGAGGCAGTGGGGCAAACAGGCGGGAGAGGCATTTATTTATTTATTGTTGCAAAATGTTGAAAATGTCGACGCATTCGAGCGGCAAGTCAGCTGAAAAATGGTCGGATCTGCCACGTTGTTATTGTTTTTGTTGCTTGTTGTTGTTGTTATTGCTTGTTGTTATTGTTATTGCCATTTGAATTGTTATTGTTTTTTGTGTTTTGGCAAATTTATTGTTTTTGTTCTCTCGCAGCCGCCACAGTTGTTGTTTCTGGCTAATTGTGATTGCATGTAACTGAAGTATTTTTAGGGGAATTATCTTTGCTTAATTGAATGACATGGCAATTAATTCAGCTATGTACATTGGCCCAAAAACGGAAACGGAAACGGAAACGAAAAGGGTTTGTAGCCAGAACATGTCCTTTTTTTCAGCTCTCGGTTCTCTGCTCTCCGTTTTTCTTGAATTCATCAATAGACAAGCATATCGATTACTATTCCAACTCTAAAAGTTACTTCTTTGCTTTTGCATTTATAAGAAAGTCCTTTACTTTGATTCAAGTTGCTCAAAAGAAGCTGAAGAACAAATCGCGAAGCCACCTTCGATGAGGAACATTCTGTAGCCTACTTTTTAGGGTTTCGAGAGGGTTTGTCACCGGATCGATCACCGGATGCGAGTGATTCATTCGAGACTCGTTACTGCTCGAAGATCGAATCTTTCAATCCTACAATAGCAGACTACAGGCTGAAGGACCTGATACCACGATTCCCAAGGCATCAATCCCCTAGACAACGACTTTAAACTATTATTTACTTCATTTTTTATATCTATTTTGTTATATTGCTAATTATTTACTACTAATAAGCTAGTCAAAAGGCTGAAGAAAAGATGTCAAGGCTATAAAAAGGTTTTCGGTTCGCTTAAAAAAAGAGCTACTATTTGCATTATCGCCACCGAATCTCTGGCTGTTGCAGAGAAAATTGTGGCAGAGAAAAAAAAAAAAATAAGAATGACAAAATACAGTGAGAAAATAGAAAAATGAGACGGAAATGCCGCTGAATGGATGCGGCTGTCAAATGCTGTGCAATTTGTGCCCCAAACCCATGCCACAAACCTCGTGCCCCAAAGCCCCGTCGTCTGCCAAACTCGACTCAATCTCAGCTGTTGAAAATATATGCAGTATGCAGCGCGAGGTGGCAGGCACAGGCGTCGAGGCGTCAAGGCGTCGAGGCGACGAGGCGACGAGGCTACGAGGCGACGAGGGTGTCGAGGTCAGTGGGCGTGGTGCAATAATATGCGTGGGATGCAGCCAAAATGGGGCCATCTGGCAATCTATCTCCGGCTCCTGCTACCGCCTGCTATGAATTTCCACGTCGAGTCGAGTCGAGTCGAGGAGGAGCCCGGAAAGTGGAAGGAGTGGAACAGAACAGCATGTGTGATGTATTGCTTTGTGTGATTCTGACAGAATTAGCAGCTGCTGGTGCTTTGGGTGCTGCCGAAAATTGCACAACAATTGTCGGTGGGGTGGGGGGGCCGAGAATAAAGTTTTGCATCTTCGATCAACAAATGGCCAGGACTACTTTTTCCAGGACTTCTTTCTCCCATCGCCCATTGCCCATCGTCCGGAAAAGTTTCTGACAGGCGAGTGCCTCAAGTTGAAATGTACTTTTCGGTCTCCAAGGATATATTAATTTGGTTTTTATGTAGCTGCGCTTTCACACCGCTCCACCGCTCCACCGCTCCACCGCATATTTTTTATGTTTATTAGCCATTAGGAGAGGGCATAATCAGGAAGTGAAAGCGCAAGAATATTGTAATCATAAATCGGCAATAGGCCGTCCAACTTTGCCAATTAAAAGTTGATGTCTGCCGGAGATTAAGAGATTAAAGGTTGCCAAATCAAACAAAAGTTACTGCGGGGTTTCTTTACAAGCGAAAGGGATTTTTTAAAATATATCTTGACCTGTTTTTGGATCCCAAAGTCACTCTTCAGCACAACAATTACCATCCAGTGTAGTGTACACAATAATACAAGTTTTAATTACGCACAACCGAGGTTGTGCCTGGTTTACATATGTGTGCGAGGCAGAGATACTTTCCATCTTTCAATGACTACCGCCCACTCACCCACGAAAAGTCTCGTAAAATGTAATTAGAGTTTTGTGTAGGGAAGTTGTCAGCTTTTGGATAACCGAAAACGAGCGTTTTAACAAGTTTAATTGGTGCAAAGTTGCACACAAGTTCATCGAGTGCTCGCAACTTTCTCCAACTTTCCCGAATATTTATATTATGGCATCCACAACCCCCCACAGCCTCCACCCATGTGCAAATATATTCGCATGCAAATGTACACGAGATGTATTTCACAATTCGAGGGACTGCGAACGAGGACGAGGACGAGGATAGCCAGCGGAAACTTTTTACACAATTCGATCAACGTTCTCCATGCGTAATTGGTTCGACTTGAAAAAGTCGCTTTTATATCCTTAAAAAAGGGTTTTTAGTTGTCACAAGAGGTGAACGATAAACTACGTCACAATCTAACATTGATAAATACATAATCAAGGTAGCATATTGATAAAAAATCGATTTACAAATCGTTTGAGGTATTCCGCTTAGGAATCGGGTAAGATTTTGCCAAGATATGGCCTTTACAGAGCTCCATACTCTGAAAACCATGTTTTTTAAGAAAAAACCCAGAAAACCCAAAAAAAATTTGGAAAAATCGTCAACTTTTTTTGTTCCAGGATTTTAATGCAGATTTATAGGGAATTGAATAAAGATTCCAAATCTATACTTGGTTCAAGGATCGGATGAAAACTCCCAAAGATATGGCCATCGAAAGGGTTTTCTGCTTTTTTAAGTGGATCCATCAGAAAAATTTGAAAAAAATCGAAAAAATAATTTGTATTTAGATTTGAATGCAGATTTATAGGGAATTCATTCCAGATTCCAAATCTTGTCTTTGCTCAAAAATCGGATGAAAACTTCCAAAGATATGGCCATCGAAAGGGGCAAAAAGTGATATTTCTCGTTTTTTACATTTTTCAAGGGGATCCATCAGAAAAATTTGAAAAATATCGAAAAAATATTTTATGCCAGAATTTTAATGCGGATTTATAGAGAATTGATTTCAGATTCCAAATCTTGTCTTTGCTCAAAAATCGGATGAAAACTGTCCAAGATATGGTATTCGAAAGGCGCGAAAAGTGAATTTTCTCGATTTTCTGCCTTTTTAAGGGGGTTCATCAGAAAAATTTGAAAAAAATCGAAAAAATATTTTGTATTTAGATTTTAATGCAGATCTATAGGGAATTCATTCCAGATTCCAAATCTTGTCTTTGCTCAAAAATCGGATAAAAACTGCCAAAGATTTGGCCATCGAAAGGGGCGAAAAGTGAATTTTCTCGATTTTCCGACTTTTCAAAGGAAAAATCATCAGAAAAATTTGAAAAAAATCGACAAAATTTTAGATTCCTAGATTTTGATGCAGATCGATAGGGAATCGATTTACGAATCGATTGAGGTATTCCGCCCTAGAATCGGATGAGAATGAAAGGAAGAATAGACAATCTAGTATTAAAATACCAAAATTCTGTATTTTTTAAAGGGAAAAAGCCCTATTACAGCTTTAAGGAAGATCTTATCTGGCTTTAAACGAATTCGCTTGAAGCTGGCGGTGACAGAAAAGCCACTTACTCCTTTTGGGGATAAAAATCCAAGTCAAAAGTTTTGGCCAGACTTTTGTCATCTCTCCGGTGGTGCCCATTCAGGACTCTAAAATTGTGAGATTTTCTTCCCCATTCTCCGGTTTTTTTTTTAAACTTGGTGGTACTACTTTCTTTTTTGTTTTTGTTTTTGTTTTTGTTTAGCTTGGCGAGAAATTTTCATATTTACAAACTTATGCGGAAAGTGGCAGCCGCTGTTGTTGGCTAATGAAATGCAGTCGCTGATGCAAAATCTGTGCTGTCTCTTCTGTCTGTTGCAACCAAAATGTAGAAATAAAACAAAAACAGGAGCACCGCGAAAGGGAAGTGTCGGCGGGAACTTTTGCCAGCTGCCTGGCACTGCCAGAACTGGAGACAGTCTGAGTCTGAGTTGGAAAACTTGGCTCCAAGTAAATGCTGCAACTGCAGGGGAAAACCTCTCACCTGGCGGCAGGTTTCCTTGCTGGCAAATTGCCCAACAACAAAGGCAACCCCAATTTGCCACTGGTTAACAAATTGAATTGCTTTTGACTCTGTCACTATCCTAAGGATTTCCAGTCACTTGAAGAAAATATTGAAGAATATATTTGAGGTAGTTCTTAGTATTTTTTTTATAGTTTTTTCAGAATGTATCAGGCAAGATTCATTGGAGTTTTGGTATTTTATTATCAATATTTATGACCAATATGTAAAATATATATCCATAGAATATAATATAAAAAATAAATAAATGTAGAAATGCAATAGCTTTGTCACTTATCTTTAAGGATATTTCACAAGATACCAAGTTTCCTTTGATTTTTGGTATTTTTATAGTCAATAATATAATCAATATTCACCAATATGTAAAATATATATATATAATATAATGGAATATAAATTAAAAAATAAATAAATATAAAAATGAAAAAGCTTTATCGCTTATCAATAAGGATATTCCGCGAGATACCAAAAGTATTTTAATTTTTGGTATATTTTTAATCAATATTCAGCAATACAATAAATATAAAAAAATAAAAATATAAAATAAAATAGACTTACCGAAAACTGTCAATCTTTATGTTTCATTAATATCTTCCTTCTTTATTTAGTAGTAGTAATAGTAGTAGTAGTAGTAGTAGTAGTAGTAGTAGTAGTAGTAGTAGTAGTAGTAGTAGTATTTAGTTCATAATCTTCAGAGTTTTACTTTAAATTCCCGTTAGTAGTACAGTTACGCACTTCACTTCACTTTCACTGACACAAAGCAAACACAACAACAATAAATAACACAACACACAAGAAAAAAATACAAAAAAAAAAAAACAGCGATCGAAATAATATAGCTTCTATATAAACTCTTACAGACTGAGAACATCAAGAAGACAACATTTAACAAGAAAAAAAAAGAACAAAAAAAGGCGATCGCATTACATTAACGGCACATTAACCCATAATTTTTTACCACACTTTTCCACACTTATATTTCAAACGGTATCACACACTAAAACTAATACTAACACAAAAGTACAGTCAACTTGCCATCTTCCTTACATCATTCTCCACCCACACGGACACAGGACCAAAAGGGAGGCAAAAAAGGCGCCACCGCACAAGAAGAAGAAGAGAAACTCGCGTACTTGGAGCCCCGATCGTATTAATAGCACATTATATTCAAATATTTGTTATAAACTGGATAAAAACATAGAATTAGTGTAATAATAGGTGTACTTTATAGTATTAAGTACTTACCAGGCCGTCTTTATGATCCAAATTGCTGTTATTATCTCTTTTATGGTGCGCGTCACTTGGAAGGACGCCAACCAAAAAGGACGAGGCAAAATCTTATTGTCACGGTTCCAAAACACTTGTTCACACTTTAATTTGGCGAATTATTGGCTGCACCATGCTCCATTGTCTCGATCCAGTGTCCAATCCTTTGAATATTCAAAATTAAATGTGCTATAAAATCAGTTTAAAAGCTCGATCGGCCCGCTGAAATTTTAGGGGTGGGAATGCCGGCCAGTAATGGCCGCACCGGCTATCGATACTTCGATCGGTACACCGATATGTGTGTCGATATCACTGTTTGGTGAAATGAGCATCACTGCTTCCTGGAGGGGACAAACTCACCACTAATTCAAATTCACCACTGATCTAAAGATCTAAAAAGCTGAAAAACATGATATTATTTATACGTTAAATAATACGTTAAATATGGCTTAAAAGATAATTCTCTCATGATCTGAGTAATGGGCGAATGCAGAGTAAATAAACCTTTTAATTAAACGCTTTTTAACAACAGGGATTTGCTAACTGCCGAAGGCATTTTTTTGACACCACCATGGCCGAGGATGGCCGCAGGACTATTGAAGTGTATATAAAAACATTGACAAACAGAGTCCAGTGGCTGTCGAGAGCAGAGACTGGAGGGTGGACTCCCCCCCCCCCCCCCCACAACCCTAAAAAAAGTGACCCCCGGGGAATGGGGGGCTGCTGTCCACTGCCCTCCGATCCGATTCGATCCGATCCGGAGTCCACCCTTTGGCGGATTATGTTCGAGGGTAGAGGGTAGAGGTAGAGTAGAGGCGTCGCTGTGAAAACAAAAGTTTGACTGAGTGAATGGAAAGGCCAAGAGCAACCGCCCTTCATCTCCGATTTTCTGTCTGTCTGTCAGTCTGGGTCCAGTTTCCACATTTCCACATTTCCACATTGATTTACGTGTGGAAGGAGTGGAAAAATAGGGAAAACACAAGGACTGGCATCGGGCTAGCCACTTAACGCGTCACCCACCCAAACACCGAAACACCCAAACACTCGGTCCACCCTCTGGCCTCTGGTTTTTTTTTTTTTTCATAACTGTCTGCCTCACATTTTATGGAGTTTATTAATTTGAGTGCTTTTCACCCTCTTGTGACATGATTGTTCCCGGGGAGAGACCCAGCAGCTAGCAGCTAGGAATGATAGGGGACATTCGATATATTCGATATTCGATATATTCGATATATTTTAGAGCCTCAAGAGCCTTGATTAAAGACCAAAGACTATCCTGAATGAAAGTTGGGCTTCTATCTGCTTAATTCTGTTAGAAAAACCCACTGAAAACTAGACTTTCCCTTTATGATTACACATCGCTAGACTCAAACAATAAATGGTGATACTTGTTTTATTGAATGACCCAACCATCACAATCCAAGGACCCTGTGTCCTGAAACACAGACGAGGGAGAGGGCAAAGGGTCTCCAACGCATGTGTCGCAACTGTCAATGAAAGTTAACGGATTGGCTTTCAAATACTGTCCTCCAGTCTCCAGTTGGCAGCTCTTGACCCTCTCCCGGCCAAGCAGCATCTGTCGGTTGTGTCCGTCAATTGATTTGGCTCTGGTCTGCCACGTAGTTTGAAAATATTTTATAAAAATATTGACAAACCTTCAAGTTTAAAAAAAAAAGAGAACAAAAAAAAGGGGAGGCAGAAAGGAAATACTGGGACATAAATCACGTATACGGCATGTTGTACGCCAGGCGAGTGCAGCAATTAGCATGCAATTAGTGGAAGAAAGAAACGCAAAGTCGAGTGTGTGAGGAAAAAGTTTTTGATTTGTGACATTGTCTCTTCTCCCCAGGACCCATCCCTGCCAGCCATGTTTTGCCTGGCGAACGTGCCACAAAGTCGCTTTTTTCCAGCTGTTCATCTCGAGAAAGTCGCCGAAATGCTTCAACTTTTTAATTGTTTCATCACAGCCACATCACCAACACACAGGCTGTGAAAGTCCGGGCTTAAAGAGCAGTTTTACTTTAAGTTTTGGCCCACACAATGCCTGGGCCCGTAACTTCTGGCCACAAATTGCCAGACGAGCCGAAACATATAACAATTTGCCAGCTAAATAACAAAACGCCAGCAAGATGCGGCAATGATGATGATGATGATGAGCCTTGGGGTTGGGTCGGGGCCTCCGAGGATGCTGGGGATGGGAATCAAAGCGATGATGACAACATCGCCAGACGGCAAACCACAACAAAGTGCAAATTTATGCCACAATAAATGTAGCCAGTACAGTCCGGATCCCCTAACCTTTCCCAAACAGAAAACTGAGTTTCAAGCCAATGCATTGCTAAAGAGTTGGCCCAGAGATGGAGTCGGAAAGGGGCTTTACTTTCTCTAAAACACACAAATGATATCCTTTACACAGGAATAAAAGTAAACGAGGTTGTTGGATTTCATGTACCGGTCATTGCATAGTCAAGCAATTAAGAAACCCCCCTTTTGCTTAAGACAACAGAAAATAGGTTACCTCTAGACTCTCTTCTAGGGTAAGTTTTGTTATCTAACCCCTTTTTGGCCTACTTCTAAACCGTTTGACGAGCCAAAAACGAAATGAAACGAAACGAGACGAGACGAGACGACACCTTGAAAGACTGCTCAACCTTAACCCACAACAGACCATAAATAAAACGTCTTCTTGTCTGGCTAACTGAAGTGGCCTAAGCTGGCTGCCCCGGCTGCCCCGGTTTGGGGAGGGGAGGACCTTTAGAGCAGAAGCAGCGGCAGAAGGACCTCCGACAGGTGGGATATAGGCAGGGCCGTCGCCGCAATTTTAGTCTCCATAAACTGTCAGGCATCAGTAAGTTATCGACCCTTAGCTTTTAAGTGGATGATTTCAGGTTTCAGATTTCCGCAAACACACACACACACTCCACACTGCCAGGAGACAGCGTTCCAGGATACACAAGGGTACGAAGGACACCTGCGGGTTGCGGGTTGGGGGTTGGGGGTTGCGGGTTGAGAGTGTGGCAAAGTGGCAAAAGTGGCGACTGAAGGACGGCCAAGTGACGGAGTTGTTTTATTTTGTTTTATTTCACTTTTTCCCTGTGCCAACTCAACTGTTGTTTCCATCTATTTTCTTAATGTTTTCATTTTTCCAACGTCTCTCGGCCAACGTCTCTCGGCCAACGTCTCCCGGCTTCATCCTGATCATCATCATCATCTGGTCAAACTCCTTTCCTCCTGTATCATCGTCATTTTACTTATAAACTCCAGCACTTTCTGGTCAACTTGACTGACTTTTAGTTGGGCTGCGGCTGGCACTTTTTTCTACCACCGAGCGTCCTAAGGTTAAAGGGATTCTAGGGATATCTGACTTTCAGCTCTCCAATAATTCCGAGTATTCCAAGTTAAACTTCCCCCAGACTTTCCGACTTGACCCTGGGTGTGTCAGTTTGTTTATCATCCTGTTTCTGATTTTGCTGGTCGTGCACACGTCAAGTGTCCTTAAAAGGATTAAAAGTGAAGTGAGTAGCAGCTTATGTCTTGGGTGTGTCATTGTCGTTGCCGTGGTCGTGGGCTTCAGTGGTCGTGGGCCCCAAAAAAAAGCCGACCATAATTCAAGCACATATCCGCTTTAAAGATATTCGAAATCGTCGTAACTAAGCCACAAACTCATTGAGACATTGATAAGGTTTCCCGAAATGTCCGGGGAAAGTTATTCCATTTCCATTTGGCCTTTTGGGGCACTTAATTAACACCAAACAATATAATTTACCAAACATTCCTCTGTCCGAAAACTTTTGTCATTTGCACATCGGCTCTTGGGCAAAAAAAAGTAAAAAAAAAATAACAACACCCCATTACTCCCCACTACTCATTAGGAGAGCTCATTATTGTCAATAGTTGGTAGATAATTTCGGGACCTTTTCCAGGATGCGGCTCTTTGTTTTATTCCCAAACTATATACATGCCCAGACCCCATCCTATCTCTGTTTTCTTTCCATTTGTTGTGCTGTTTTTATTTTCAAAGTCATTACGAAAGTTTGCCGCATCGATAAATGGGTAACCAAAACAGTGGCAGTATACGGCAGGATGTTCCCGAGCTGGGGCATCCTTCCTGGCCAACTTGTGTTGTCATTATGTCCTGTCCATCCCCCATTCCCTCTTGTACTGTCCTCCTCCTTGGACTGGCCAATGCCTCTCCTACCTGTCCTGTTCCTGTCTGCAGAAAATTTCCAATTGACTGCGGTGCTCCACAACTAATTGCCAACAAATGAGCCAACGAACTTGTTGGCCCAAAGGGCCGAGAATCGGTCTGGACCAGAAGGGGTTAAGGGCTAAAAGGGGCGGCCGGCGGCCCTTGCATTCCCTACCTTGCCTTGTTTAGTGTCTGGTCGTGTTTTGAGTAATACCTGGAAAAAATTCAGCTAAAAATCAAGTTAATCAGGTTCTGGCAGAGATTGAATAAAAAGAATATCTTAAAAACTGGTTTTTCCTCCTTTGAGTAGAGAAGATTACACTTTTTAACGGCAAGAAACTTGATCTTTTCTCTCTCTGCATCGGAATAGAGAGGCTAAAAGAGACTTCTAAGGACTAAAACTTGGACTTAAGGACTTTCAAATCAATTAGGCAACGCAGCGCGTTGTTAAACATTGCAAAAAAAAAACAGAGAAAAGAAAAGAAAGTAGAGGAGAACACAAAAGAAAGTTGTTAATTGAAAATGGTGAATGTTCCTGAGTTTCTTCGATTTCTCTCGATTCTCTCGAGTCAAGGAGTCAAGGAACTGACCCCTGACACGGCAAGACCAACTGAATTAACACATTAAAATTACATTTTATTACCCTTGGCACACATACTCCTGAAGCAAGTAGAAGGCTCGTCCCTGAAAGCTGGGTAATAAAAAGCCAAGAGGTCCTGACAAGCTCCCTGCGGAGCACCTGCGTGTCCGTGAAATGTTTGTGTGCCCAAGCCGTGTGCGTGACCAAGCCGGAGAAGGACCTCCCCCAAGGACTCCCCTGACTGGCCCTAATCTGACTAAAGACTGCCAAGCTCCCTGGTTTTGATTTGTTGTTTTCGGAGGGGAGGTTACAGCCAAGGGGATATCTAGTGTTTGGAATTCATACGTGGCTTTGATTTAATATTGTGGTTAATTAGGGAATTTAATATAAAACTCGTTGAATTCGATGAACTTAAAGTTGCAACTGAAACCCAGTGGCAGGACACAAAGCAATTGCAATTGTGAAATGCGAAATGTGAAAGTGATGCCGGAGTGAAGCTCGACTCGGAGAACTCGAAGAATTGCCAGGTTGTGCAGCGAATTTGTTTGCGTCACCAGAAAATTAGATGAGAAGGAGCCAGCCGAAGGACGAAGGACATTCAGAAGGGTAAGAGAAGCCAAGACGACAACGACGACGACGACGACGACGACGACGACGACGACGACGACGTCAATGGAACCGCAAAAATTCAATTGAAGGAATGCAACAAACGAATTCGATTTCCCAGACAGGCAAAGAGGGGCAGCTTTCCATAGAAGGGGCGTGGCAGGGTGTGGCAGGTAAGGTCAGGTTGGCAGCAGTAGCGTCAATTCAATATTCAAAATGTAATTTAGCGTAATGCACACACTCACCCACAAACTGCCAAGGAACAGGAGCAACAGTCAAGTGCTGGAAGATGAGACGCAATTGCGGCGATAAGGTTGCTCTTCGATTGCCCGGACCCTGCAGATAGTAGGATCCTGCGGGCTAGGACTCTCATCTCCTTCCCGCCTCCTCATCTCCTCACTGCTGGCCAGACTATAAATTTCAGTTCGGAGCGTGAAAATGCAGATAATGTTTTCACCTGAAGGCCACGAAAACACAAACACCCGCAAAGCAACAGGAGAAACAGGAGCAACAGGACCAGCAGGAGCAACATCAGAAGCAACATCGGTGCCAGCAACAACAGTCGAGAGGATAACGAATAAAGGCCAAAGGATATAGTGTTGCACTTGGCGAGGAAAACGGATATGGCACTTTAAACTAAAACGGAAATATTTGTGCAAACCGAATTAAAAAAAGTAAAAACGAAAGAAGGAAAGTGTTTTCGGTGGGAAATTCATGGATAAATGGGAAATGGGAAATGGGAAACTTGAGGCCGTCACGGTCAGTCGATATCGTCGATTTCCACTTTGATTAATTCCGGGAAAAGGAAATGCTATAGTCGAATGCATAAATAAATAAATAAATAAATGAATGAATGACCATGGCAGTGGGGCCTGTGGTTAACTCTTGAAGTTTATCACAGTTTAGGCAAGAAATTCTTACAGTTTTTTAACTTCAGTTTCAATTTAATTAAAAGGCCTAACTATCCACTTTAAATTGTAAACTAAAGTTTAATTCAAGAGATTTAAATGCCTAAGAGTAAGGCCTTTCAATATTCATTTTTATCTTTGTAAGCAAAAGCTGCTAATATTTTGAGCTCCTACGTTCTGTTCGCAAAGCCATAGAACATAAAGAACGGAAATCAATAAGAAATGAAATAAACAAGAAAACCTATGAAATAGAGCAATAGAAACACACAGAGAAGTATCCGTCAGATAGAAAAACCCATAAGCAGGGCCCTAAAACCTTTTAGTTTTATTAATTTCAAATCAGAAAGCTGCCTTCGGGGAAAGGCGTAAACCGAAAATACCATAAAACTCTTTATGAGTTTCATTATGCTTTCTCTGGTCCCTGGAATGGGGTCATCCATTTTTTTTGTGGCCACAGGAGAAACGAGGCTGGGTTGGAGGTGTCGTAGAATTTATAACAATTACAGACCTTGAACCTGCCATTCGCCAACCAATTCCGTTGGCCAAATTGATCTTGTCGCATAATTCCCGGCAAATTGCCACAGCGATTTGTCTTGTTGCCAATTAGCCGCAGTTCCTGTGGGTGTTGGCGGGGCTGTGGGGTGGCAAGGGTGGCAGGACATTTGCTAGGATGCCACGAGGAGATGCCTTGCTGTTCGCAGGTTGCCGGTCGCAGGCCAATGGCAATTGCTGTTGGCGTTTTTAATTAGAAAATTCGCCCACCCCCTGGCCATTATCCTGGCACCTCCAAATATCCTGCCAACCCCTCTGCCACCCCACTCTGCCACTCTGCCATTCACTTTCCATTCGCCGCGTCTGTTTCGGTTTGGCAAGGTGTAAAAACTAATTACATTAAAACTGCCACGAATTCAATTGGATTGCCTGCAATTGCAATGTGAGTATCTGTGTGAGTTATATGTGTTTGCTAGTGTGTGTGCGAGTGTGTCAGTGTGTGTGTGGGTGTGGGTGTGTGGGCAGACAAAAATGCGTTGCATACTCTTTTGGGCGCTGGCCTTAATCAATGCCGAATGCCTGCCAATTACATCAGCAGCCGCAGAGCCTCCAAAGGGCACATTTCGAATACCCTTTTTCATAATCCCTTCAACAGAACAATGTCCTTTAAATCCTACTTTAAAGTAAAGTAAAGCTTTCAACGCTCTAGCAAGAACTCAATCTTAGAATAGAGATCTATCTCCCATAGAGTATTCCAAGTTTAAGATTCGGTTTCCCCGGCTTATTGTTATTTTTGGTGAATGTTTTGCCTCTTGCCAGGCTTGCCTTCACATTCAATTGCAATTTCAAGTGATTGGCTTGAACGCGTTGCGGTAACAGGGATTGCCATGGGTGTAGCACGAAAAAGGGGCTAAGACCGACAATCGACAATCGACAATCGACAGTCGGCAACTGCCAAATTCTAGATGGCTGCTGACTGACTTTGATGGAAGTGCTTTTAATAATGCAGCGAGACATTTGAATTGAATTAGCGGGAAAAGCGGTTTTATGGATTTGCCGGCAGAGTGGCAGAATGACGGAGTGACGGAGTGGGAGTGCGTGAGGAGAATTGAAATGAAAACTGTGTAAAGACTGTGTAAAGGATGGCAGTCTAATCGCATTTAATTCAACAGGAAAACAACAAGCAAAAGCATTTACCGATCATGCATCATACTCGTACCCGGATACATAACATATTCTATTTATAAAATATATATATATATTGTATATAATTTATGCGCACTTGTCGCCGCCTGATTTGCCATTCATGGATTCACGGACCTCTCATTTGTATGCAAATGATGTGAAAATCTAATTATCGCCAAAGACAAAGGATGAAAGACCAAATCTGTTGTCTGTCGCGAATCAAGAAAGAACCGAGTGAGAGCCGTGGGGGCGGGCAAAAAAAAAAATCCCTGTTTATGCCTTGTGTTATGTAAGACGATTACATTATGTGCGGCGAATCCTTCACCCACACACACGCACACAAACATCCTCTGGCAGGATGGGAGGACGACTACAATTTGTAATGCGCCAATAAGAATTTATATCAACGCCGCAAAAACGACGAGCGATAGACGAAGGACTCGATGGAATCGGCGGAATCGGAGGAGTCACACAAGTCGCAGGACTCGACTCACAGGACTCGTAGGACTCGACGGCTTCTTCTTCTTTTTGATAAGAGACCGTTCTTTGGCAAAAAGCAGCGATGGCACGTAGCATTTCGCTGATTGCCAGCAGGAGGAGCTGCAGCCGCTTCCCAGGATGCCACACACACGGAAGAAACAAACGAAAAAAATCGCCCAGGACACAGTCAGCACAAACAACAACAACAAGGACACTGGGAGCGGAGTGCCGCACGTGGCTGCCAAGCGTTGTAATTCGCCGGATCCGTGGAAAGTCGCGCCGGAGTCGGCAGCGACGCCAGGACCTCGTGTCCTCGCCACGAACCAAAGCTCTAACTTCGTTTCCCCGACTTGGCCGAAAGGAAACCGTAGCAGAGTTGGCAGTATAAGAGTTTTATACCAATTGGGAACAGTAATAGATATTCTTTTAAGTTTCCTTCTAATTTTTGTGTGTGATTAACTATTTCAAAGGATATTTTAACTGATGAACCAAGAGGGTCCTTTATTCCTTATTAATGTTTCTAGAGAAATAGTTAAGAATCAAAATGAATTGAAAGTTTGTGTAAGTTTTAGAGACTCTGGTAAGAGACTCTCTCTAATAACCTTTTCATTCAATAAATTAACCCAAAAATTATATTTTTTATGATTTAAAAACGAAAACCTGCATCAAGGACTTTCCTCTTAGGCCTCTTTACGGCCAGGACAACATTTTGTTACCAGTATTTCGCTTGCCAGAGCCTCGGGTGCTGTCAGGACACGAAGGACCACCTTCGTGTGTCTCCCAACCAGTCTTCGTGCGAAGTCGGGGTCCTGGGCCGAAGGTCCTGGCCGGTGACGTCGCTGCTGCTGCGGCTGCTGCTGCTGCTGCGCGCCTGCCGACAGCCTCGTTGCATATCCTTTGGCGCTGATGGCACTGTCAGCTCAGTTTCAGTTTCAGTTTCGATTCGGATTCAGGGACAAGCGGACGCGTTCTTTCGTTTTGTCCAGCCCAAGAGTGCAAGTGCAACGATTACGTTTCGATAAAAGCGCGAATCTTCGTTCTTTAGGAGTCGAGAAACGAGTTTTTTGAAATCGGTTAGCGAAGCCGGTTTGTCAATTTTTTTTCGAGTGCAAAAAGTGAATCCTGAAAAAGCAGAACTTCAGAAGCAGAAAGCCAGAGAAAGGTCCAAAAAAAGACAGCAGGAATAGAGAGAGGGAAAGACGAAAGACGAAAGCCGAAAGCCGAAAGAAAGACGGAAATGAAGCTTGCACATCGGAGAAAGTAACGGAAATTAAAATTTGCATATGCAAAGCGAGGGCGGACGGTGGCTCGATGGGGCGTGGCCGGTGGCTGGGCTGCCGGAGGTGAATCTAAAAATGAAAACGAAACTTAAATCGAAATCGAAACCGAAATCGAAACCGAAGCTAAGACTCGAGTGCCAGAAGATCTAAGCCCAGAAATCCAACCCACCCCGTAGAGAAACAGTGACAGTCTTGCGTGCCCCATAGGATATAGCTTCTGGCCAGATCTAGGTTCAGATCAAAAAGCTTACTATTCGAAATCGAAAGAAAAAACTCTAAACGAAAAACTCTAGAGGAGAGATGCCGTCGCCAGGACTCACATTTTGCTGCTCGACGGCAGGATTTATCGCTTGCTCAGCAATCGTTCTGCTTTGTAGTTCCGGTAAGTGAAATATGCCCCAAACAAAAAGGATCCCAAAAGGATTCGTTCGTCCCAGGGACTAGGAGTGGGTCGAATGTAACGGGCCAAGCCACAACCACAGACATAGTCACAGTCCCAGTCACACATTTCATTCGATTCCATTCACTTGCAGTCACTCAATGACGTCCTTTTCTTTTCTATTTCTGTATTTCTCCAATTTTTTGTCCTGTTTTTGTCGTTTTTTGGTTATTGTGTGTGGCAGGGTGTGTGTTAGTGGCAAATTTGATTCTGGCCAAGACCAGCCAGAGACCAGCCAGAGACCAGAGCCAGAAACTCAGCTGAATCTGCTCCTGATTCGGAGCCTTCTGCTGCGTATTGTTGACGTTGCATCTTGCAATGAAAACGTCATCGAATGTAAAATGTTTTGCGAGGCGAGTTAAAAAGGATTTCGGCACTGCCAGCAGATAGCAGATAGTAGATACAAATACAGATAGAGATACAAATGCGGTTTGCGGATGCAGTGACTCCTAGATGTATCTGCAACAAAAACGCACCGACACTTGCCACAAGCAGGACAACAGGGTTGGGGCCCGGGGCTTGGGGCCTGGGGGGTTAGACAAAAAGCAGACAGTGAGAACATAGCCGAGCCTTGAACAAAAGGACCTGTGTGACGGCAGGATGTGCTCGGACAACTTCAGCTGAGTTAATGCATTTTGTTGCACACTCTCGACCTTCCTGGCAGGGCCACTCAAACAAAAACTGTGCGGGACGTATGTATTATTTTGCACAAAAATGCGCTGGGAAAACAGCTCTGGGTCACTGCTGGCTGACCCTTGACCTTACCCCATCTACAGTGATGAAATGCAGTTGCAAATGCGAAATTAACACTCGAGTTTCACGCGAGAAATACTCGTAGCAAATAATTTAACAAATTTTAAACAGTTTACCATAAACTAAATGCGAATTCAGTTCATAAATAAGATTTTTTCCTTTGACCTATTTATTATATTTAAATATTATATTCGACATGCATTTTTTGATACACGAGGCCATCGAGTGGCGGATTAGTGATAAAAACCGCAGACAGATCGAGTCTTTGGGAAAGGTTGTCAGGTTGTGAGTTGCGAGAAAAACATCGGCGGGACTCGTTGGCGTTTATTATAAAAATTGCAGCATAAACAAGTGCAAATAAAAAGCAAACAGAGAGCAACGGGAGCCGTTGCAATGCGGTCGGTCAGACAACAACGACAAAAACCATGAATATGAAAATGAAAATGAAAAAAGCGACTGTTGGCCACTGAAATTGCATAAACTGCAAAGTGCCAAGCTGAAAAAAGGATCAAAAACGAAGTGAAATGGCGACAAAACATGGCCAGTCATAAATATGAAATACCAAAAGTGGAGCCATTTCCAAAGCAAACGAATTCCGAATGCTCTTCAAAGGCCAGCAGGATTAGAGACTGATGGATCCTGGAATGAAGAGTTTAACGCCTCTTTCACCCAACAACAAGGTCTCGAATAAATTGTTAGTTAATTGTCAAATCATCTGGGCCAAACCCCGGTCCTCGTCCTGACAAGGAAAGCCGCATGAAAAGAGCCTGAAAATCAGGAAAAGCTGAAGCGGAAAATGCTTTCCGTGCGGCGTAACAAAAGCCGAGGCATGGGAAAACTGCATAAAGGACCATCAACGCACACACACACACACACACACACGAACACCTACTGGCATCGAAAGGACTCAATAAAAGGACTCATGATACCATTTAGCCTGAGGGTTGTTTTGACAAATTGTGCAAATTATTGTGTTAAATTTGCCCTTGAGGTGAAAAATCACTTTGACATGGCCAGCCAAGAGGCAACGCATTTTTTTCTGGCACTGGCTGTGGCTTTCCTCTTCCCAGTCCTTTGGTCCTTCAGGACTTTTCGGATTTCCCTCCCCCAACAGTTCTTAGCTGATTGTGCCTTTGTCTGTCATATTATAAACGCCAATACATATGTCAGCCGGCGGCAATCGAGACAAACACGCCTCGTTTTTGGCCAAGTTTCCCAATTTTTTTTTTGGCTTTTTCCTATTTAGTTTTTGGCCACAAAGAAGCCACTTTAAGTGTCCTTTAACCAGAAACAATCTGTTTGGGGATTCTATTGATTTGAGTCTGAGAAATCTGAGAGTCTCAATGAAACCCTTTCCAAATCGAAGCAATTTATCTGATCTGTGGTCTTCCTTTTATCGCTTGTATATCCTTTTCTAAACTTTCCATCTCTATTAGTGTGAGCCCGAGTGTTAGCTACCACAGTACTTACCACTTTTTAAGGCCAATGCCACTAATTGAGCCGGCGTAGAGACACCCGTGGATAAAGTTGCCAAAAGCTGGAAAAAGTTTCCAAAAACGATTCCACATGCAGCGTTGACGTGACTCGCATTAGCCCCACCAACAAAAAAAGAAAGAAAGGCAGAAAAGTGCATGTGTGTGTAGGACCACGCCCCCTTTCCCCAGGACCCACGGACTCCGGAGGAGGAAAATGTACTGTTGCTTATTATCGAAATTGTATATGCCAGGCAGCGGCGGCCACGACTTCCTTTGAGCCTTCCATGCGCCGTCTTCCAGCCACTTTGGAGAGTCCTTTTTCCTACTTTTTTTTACTGTTGGATTGTGTGTGGTGTGGTGTGCCGGTGGTAGGTAAAAGTTTGTTGCCACCAACAAATTAAGATAGTTGCAAGCGGCAAATGTCTAGACTCTAGACGGTTTTTAGCCAAATTATGGTTTTCAAGCGTTCTATTTGGTCTGCCTTGGCCCCGAAACGATCCTTCCTGAACATGAGCTTTGACTGCTACTTTGTAGGCAATTATCCTTACGATACAGAGAGAGAAAAGCCACTGAGGCCTCAAAAAATAGCTATAGCTTGGCTATAACTTTTTTTGCCTCTTTTAGGGGGCATGCAGAGGGCGGGCTCTGACAGATCCTTATCCGATTGAAATTGCTTTTCAATCAACATGGCGGTGGGTCCTTAAACGCACTTCCACAGCATGCCAAAAAAATAAGAAAAATAACAATTCAAACAGGCACAAACATCAACTTTTGCTGTTAACTCATCGCGTGAGTTGAACGTTTATTTCACTCGACTTTCCACTTTGTTCATCAGCATTTCGCTCTGTTATTTTTTTATTTTTTTATTTTTTTATTTTTTACTTTTCGATTATTTTCCCGCTTTCCTTTGCCTTTTGCTGACCCATTTTTTAATTTACTCTCCCCCAGCACCCCAGCCCCAGCTTGAAATGATGAAATGGGAAATTTTTTATACATTTTGGCGCCGCCAGAAGCGCGAGATACTCCAGAAAGTGGCAACAAATTAAAAGTGGAATGCTCACAATGTTGTTACGGTTTTGGCCAAAGTTTTTGGCAACTATTTAGAACAAATCATCTAATAGCCTGAGAAGTGTTTCAGTCCCTGCTGTGGCTTCATTTTCTTGGACATTTCGGAGAGGTTTTCTTTTGGGAAAACATACGGGAAAATCGTTGAGAAAATCTTCTAAAAAAGTGACCCTTTCCAAGGCCAGCTAATCAGTTTTGAAACGATATCAACGCAAAAAAGCGCAAAAAGGGGGAAATCCAGGACAAGAAGGACCTCTTAGGACGAAGGAGTGGGCGGGGCAGAGTTATGCTCGTCAATCTTCGGGGCTGGCAAGGCGACAGTTTGATAAACTGAAGCAGCGTTTCAGATACTAATCTACGCTTCACACAGGACGTTTGAACAGGAAGCAATAAATTCAGCCAGGACATGCCAGGATATGCGTACACACACACACACACACACACACACTCAGGCAGATGTGTTATCCGCGCCCTTGTCTGGAAATTTTAATTAAAAGCGATGACATAGCGAGTAATTCTATATCAAAATGTCGCCTATTAATTTTAAGGACATTTCCTTTATTGATTCATTGTCAATATTATATTGAACCCATAATTTACACATAAAAGGGCTATCCGCTCCGCCGCTCCGCCGCGTCCCTTGCTGCTCCCTGGCTGCGCCATTGTCTTTAAGGATAGAGAAGGTCCTTTGTTTGGTCCTTGTTTAATTCATTTAGACATTGAAATGTTGCCGGGGCGTGTTTGTGCCTTTTTGATGGGCCCCTGGCACGACATGGGCCCCAGGACATTGCGTGCCTACGAGTGTGTGTGTTCTCAGTCGAGGACATTTTCGTCCTTTCCTGGCCATTTTGATGGCCAAACATTTGGCCATCTTTACGCCATTTTCTGGACACGCAAAGAAACCGCAACCAGGCAAAGACAAACAAAACATCAGACTTTCAATCATTCATTTAATATCCTGAATTCCAGCCAGATTCCAGCTTTACCTTTGCACGAAACCCAAACCCAACCCCGAGCCCGAACCCGAACCCGAACCCGAACCCGATTCGAATGCTAATCAAAATCCCAGTTAATTTAGCCATCTAAACGCGCTTGTTGTTGATAGGGAAAGCGGCAATTAATATGTCTCTCTCCTCTACCGATAAGCTCCCACTGAGTGGCAATAAAAGTGTCAAGATATTATAATTCATTTATAATTCACACACCGAATGACTTTCAGGTCTAACAGGTCGTTCAGGCTAGCTTTTACAGATGTGTACAGGATTGTGGGTGAAGTAATTGTGTTTTTTCCGGTCTTCACGAAGCCATTTCGATTGGTCGACGACCAGAGACGCACTTAATTAAACTGCAGTCAGTCCGGCAGTTGGGCAGTTGGGCAGTTGGGCAGTCGGTCAGGCCAGTCTGTCAAAGCGTCAACCAGGTTATCGGGGTTATCGAGGAGATCCAGCAATCTAATCGGCAAATCCATGAAATATTTATCCGGCTTTGGCTTTGGCTGTGGCTGTGGCTGTGTCTGTGGTCCCAGCTCCATAGCCAGATAGCCAGATAGCCAGATATTTCTGGCCAACTGCAATTGATAAACTGCTTCAGATACGCAGCTGAAGCTGGCACAAAGGCCTAATGTTTTGAATGCCAGAGAGACCAAGGATATTTATAAATATACTCGAACATGAACAGGAGGTCGACGGGGAGGGTCGACTCCAAGGAGCTTCAAGGAGCAGACCAGATAGAGACAATATCCCAGAATCCAGATTCCATTTGAATAGCCAACAGGAACCCATAAACCATTGGCTAAACTGTTCGCATACATTCGGATTTGAACTGTATTTTGTGGCGACAAGCTGACTGCCTTCCCTTGCCAGCTACTCGACCTCTTTTGCGGATATAAAAGTGTTATAACAATAAATTAAGTTGCATAAAAAGCCAGGCGGAACGCTAGGGATGTGCTATCCTATCCGTTGACGAATCAGTGGGACGAAAAGTAGTTAAATCCACTAGTTTGGCTATTCGCTTAAGAGGCCAATTTAATGGCATACTTTACAGCGCTAAGCAGACAATAACAAAGGCACAACAGGGCCAAAAGCGACAAACACAAACAAGCAAACAAACAGGCAAACCGACAAACCGACAAACAGACAAACAAAATGAAGTGACGTCGCCGAGTCGCGACTGGTTCACAAAAACGGATGTTCGTTGTTATGCCAAGAAAGCCAAAAATAACCAAGTCAAAGGGAATCCTGCAGAGACAAAGGACCACGGGGTTACCAAATAAAGAAGCTGTTGAACTCCAGATGCACTAACTGGGATGAAGATCTCTTTTGAGAATACGATACCCGGTACTTCACAGGTTCAGTTACCGAAGAACATACTAAAAGATATCAAAATGTATCTATCCAGCTCCATGGATAACTTATATATAAAACTGTATGATAACCGGTACTCGGAATGATCTTCAGAGCACATTTTTACGTTTAAACTCAATATAAAAAGACTCACAGTTACACCTTAAGGTGACTTTCGTACCCCAACCACTGTCAAAATTAAATAAAATCGAACTGGGACTTCAAGTACTCGTACCCTTTCTTAGGGTATTACAACAGGAAGCGGGCAACGGCTCTGGCGACTCCCTTTTGAACTTCCGCTTTGGCTTGCAGCAATTTCTTTGGGCTTTATTGCCGGGTCCACCCTCTGCCAGCTCCGCCGCCAATGCCGCCAATGACGCCCATGCCGCCCATGCTGCTGCCGAAAAAAGCTCCGGAACGACGCATATAGCATAAATTTTGAATACGCTCAAAGGGGGTTGGCGTCTTCGTTCTTTTTTTTTTGGGAGGGGTTGGCTCTGGTAATGGGTGCTTCGGAGGAGGGGTGGAAAAATAGCGAAAATTGTCTGTCGCTTGATAAAGCGGAAGCAGAACTTGCCCATAAACGAAATGTGGCAACTGAGTGTAAACTTTATTGGCGCCAGACTGCCTGGCGACATCGCTGTTGTCATGCTCCCGCATCCCGCATCCCGCGGCCTGCGTCCTTCGTCCTGTTTGGCTCCATCCTGGCATCATCCTGGGATAGCCCGGACTTTGGCTTTTTCTGCCTTGGTCCTGGACGACATTGACTCATGCGACACGCAGGATAAGCGCACAGCCAAAGGACCAAAAGGACCGATGGCGTCTCGATGGCTGGCAACTAAAGTCATCGTTTACCCCCCAAGAAGAGCTGCTTGTTTGTTTTGTCTGACTCCGCCGGTGACTACGGGTCTGCCTCACAAAAAAATATGGATCCAGGATCTGGCAGGACTCGTGAGTGTGAGGGAAGGGGAACCCAGGACTAGGGGGAAGTGCTACATTAGTTGATTTCATGCGCTGTTTACATTGGCAGCGAATTATGCGCATTGAAAAGCCAAGATTTGGTTGCCAACGGGTGGTCGTTGCCCTCCGGTGCCCTCAAGGCAGACCTCGAATTGCAGCAGGACTCTTGCATATGCACAAAAACAGGGTCCGCCAGGATCCTTTCCTAAGCCACATTTTCACTAGGATTTCCCTGGCTGATGTCTAGAGTCTAGACCTTAGATACAAATGCTCTTTAATGATTTCAAATACAACATTTAACATTAAAAACTTTGACTTACTTTCTAATTGCAGTGGTCCTGTCCAGTTGGGAGGAATGGTGGACGTACGACGGCATATCCGGTGAGTAGTAGGAAACCCTAATTTTCAATTAAAGCCATTTTCCCCTTTAATGACGAAAAAACGCGAGAGAAAAATTTAATAACGCCAAATTTCACACAGTTTAGGGAAGCGAATTTTATTTCGCTTATTCCGCCCTGGACTTTAATCAATTTTCTTTGTGAATGGCCAAATGTTTAATTCCCCATATGAATAAATTGATAAAACTGGCCTGCTGTGGCTGATTTAATTACATTTCAAATCGTTTGCCAATAAAAACGCCGCCGTCGCCGAGCCAAATAGACAAAAGTGTTGCATGTTGTTGCAGTTGTAATTGTTGCTTGTCACTGCCCCCTGGCTGGTGTCCTTCCTGCTGTCCTCCCTACTGTCCCGCCTACTCTCCTGCCTACTGTCCTGCCTCCTGTCCTGTCCCGTTGCAGTCCTATTGCAGTTTTATTTATGCAACCATCAAGACTAAAAAAAAGTGGGAAAACAAGCAACATGCAACAGCAACAGCTACAGTAACAGGAGCAGCAACATCAGCCACTGAATGCAAAAATACAAAATGAACAGTGGCCGCCAACGCGACAACTGCCAGGAGGGGGAGGTTAAAGGTTAAAGGGGCGTGATGTGGTGTGGCGTGGGGCGGTGGGGCGGTGGGTCACCACTGCATCATGGAGCAGTTTTTAAACTTTGGCATTTATTGCCTCTGCCGCTTGGCCGGCGTGTGTCGCGTGTCATCAAAGCACCCACACAAACCGACGGAAAACCCATGGAAAAACACAACCGAATTGCTGAGACCGGTATTCGTATCCTGGCAGACATCAGGATGCATAACTTTTAGAGTTCTCTCAGCTAAGGGACAAGGCTTCACATACATTCATATATGTATGGCTGTAGATTCTGAGGAAAATGTCCCACGACTCTAAGACTCTTTCTTTCTTTTAGAAGATTGTTCATTTCACAAGAAGATATACTTTTAGAAGAAATATCCGCATAGTTCGAAAGGGAATGCCTTTAGTCATCTTTCATCTAACCAGCTAAGAGCAACTATTTCGACCCTATTTATTTTTGCCACCAGCCACGGGTACATATGGAAAAATATTAAATTTTGTATGAGGCACAAAGGCTTGGTCGGTGGTCAACCTTTTTGGAAACAGTGTAGCATTGTTTTGAAAACATTCGACGGCTTTTAGTCCACTCGGCTGGCACACTCGAAAAAGGATAGCGAGGATAGCGAGGATGGCGAGGAGTCCCCTCGCTCTCGGTGCATTTAATTGCCATTTAAAAGGGGGTTCGGGCTTTGGGTGGCAAACTGGGAGCTGGGAAGCTTATGAAATTTCATTTGGCATTTGGAATTGTCATCGATATTGCTCCTGCTGTTCCTGCTGCTTTTACTGCTCCTGCTGCTCTGGCTGCTTCGGCTGTTTGCATTGGGAGAAGACACGTTTTCCATTTGGTCGATTGACAGAACACTGAATCGAGTGGGGACAATAACTGATGCATATAGCATATCACATGTATGCATCTGTTTTCGAGGCGCAGGCTCATCCTTTCCACCCTCTTTTGCTGCACTCTTTTTGGCAGGACCGAGCTTCTGGGGCCTTATCAATCCGCAGTGGAATATGTGCAACAAAGGACGCCGCCAGTCACCCATCGATGTGGTGCCGGACAAGCTGCTCTTCGATCCCTATCTTCGTCCTTTGCACATCGACAAGCACAAGGTGCGTATACTTAATACACACAAAGTATACACACTGACACGGGCATGTCCCTCTGGTTTGCAGGTTTCCGGAACTCTGCACAACACCGGCCAGTCGCTGGTCTTCCGGGTGGACAAGGACACCAAGCAGCACGTGAATATATCCGGCGGGCCCCTGGCCTATCGCTACCAGTTCGAGGAGATCTACATCCACTATGGCACTGAGAATGGTCGCGGATCGGAGCACTTTATCCAGGGCTACAGCTTTCCCGGAGAGGTACTATCTCAGGTGCGATTTAATAGGTATCATTTCTTAGTCCCCGATCCATTCCAGATCCAAATCTACGGCTTCAACAAGGAGCTCTACCACAACATGTCCGAGGCCCAGCACAAGTCCCAGGGCATTGTCGGCCTCTCTCTGATGGTGCAAATCGGCGAGACGCCCAACCCGGAGCTGCGGATCATCACCAGCACCTTCGGCAAGGTCCTCTACCGAGGTGAGTATCCTTTCTGCTTCTACTGTCCAGTGGACCAGAACATTATTGCTGTCATTTCCGTCTACGCAAAATGCTACCGGAAACCATTGCAATGTTAATACATTCGGTCCGTTGCAAGTTCTGCTCCTCGGCTGTCGGCCGTGGGTTCTCGGTTCTTGCTTTTGTTTTATTTGTTTGTTGCCGCTTTTTTTGCGTCCTGTAGTGCCAGTGACTTTTTTATGATGTCATTGCAACAGCAAGCCCAACAACAACTGCAACTGACCCATAATTATGTCCGGGTAAGCCATAAAAAATGCTCCGTGAAAGGGGGAAACGGGAAGTGGAAACCGAGAACCGGGCCAGAAATTGAGACTGACCGCGCCGGCACAAAGTGACGAAAATGAAACCTCGAATTACACTAAACCGACACTTAATAATTTCCCCACCCAGCCCCAATTCTCCGGAGTCGTCTCGTTGGCATTTTCTTGGCCAGTTTAATAGCCTTTTTACAGGTCGTACAACTTTATGGGAGCCCAGCCCCAGGTCTTAATTTGTAAAATGCCAGGGCTGCCAGGGCAGCCATCCAACCGACCGACCGACGAAACCCGCCAAGACCCAAGAAATATGCCAACAACAATTGGGTGGAAAACAGTTTACAATTCGTGGCTTCAACTTTGACATCCAACGACCTATAGATACTCTCTCTATCAATCTCTCTGAGGGTTCCTCAGGGTATAGCTTCTTTCTGGGGAATCGATTGATTTACTTTGAGTAGAGCTTCAGGTCCCATTTTATTTCATATCCTTAGTCACTATGTTGCTACTCCGGGAGTCGCATTAAAATACTTTCCCAGCCACCGCCCAGACATTCATTTCCGACTCATCCCCGACCCAAGGCATCCGTAAGATATTCCCACCAATCAGCTGATTGATGTCAGGGAAAGAGAGTATTCTCCTTGCCACCCTGCCACCTTGCCACAGAAGGGGCCGTGAAAACCGCGAGTTGCTTCATTTCCGGCTGGCAAAATGATTTGTATGAATAAAGCCGAAAGTCGGCGTTAAAGTGGTCAGATGGGGACCAAGGGGTTCCAGGACTGCAGGACTCCAGGACTCCAGGACTTCACGACTCCGGGACTCCAGGTCATGTCAGAAGTCGATGGACTGAATTATTCATTAGCCTCCGTCGTTCGCCAGCTCCTCCTAGACGTGTTTTCATATTTTTTTTTTTTCGCCACAATATGCGCATAAATAGCTCAAGCCCCGCACTGACCTCCACTTGCACCTTGAACTTTGCATTTGAACATGCTTTATGCACTCGCCCGTTTCCTGACTTTCTTTTTCCTTATCCGTTTTCCTCGCAGGCTTCTCCACGCCCATCCGGCACATATCCGTGCGGTCCCTGCTGCCCAACACGGATCACTACATCACCTACGAGGGCTCCACCACGCACCCCGGCTGCTGGGAGAGCACCGTCTGGATTATAGTTAATAAGCCGATCTATATCACCAAACAGGAGGTGAGTTCTTGTTCGAGTTAAAGTCATTGAAACGGTAATTAAAGTGCAAAGCGATACATCAGTACACCAGGGCGTATACTTCATATTTTGACATGTAGGGAGAAATCATCAATAATACTGAAATTAACTCAAACCGAATACTATTAATAAGTAATATTCGCCCTGCGATATGCAAACACAGTGTAACTTTATAAACATCGATTCTACCGACGTCGAGTCAGCCGAAAACCGCAAATAATTAAATGAATTTTGTGTGTTTTTCAATTGCAATTAGAGATGCTTGTATTGTAGTTCCTGGTTTATTTATTGTATGTTCCATAGTTCGTTATATAGTTATATAGTCTAGTTTCAACTGTGTTTCAACACTGCATACACTTTTTTTTGTAGCACCACCACTGTCTTTTTTATTGAACGCTGATTGGAAGTACAATGAAATCGCATAAATGCAATTATAAAATTGCTCATCAATTTGGGCATTGGTCGGATCGCGGTGGAAATGCGGTCAATATTCCGCTCTGTGCATAATTAAAAAACAATATTTGGTTAGTTTAATCAATTTGCATAAATGCATATCAAACACGTGTAATATATGAAAGGCAGCGGCGGGGTCAAAGTGCACTGCCGATGAGTAAGCCGATTAAGCCCATGTGTCCTTTTCTAGCCCCCTAAATTAGATTTTTTTTTGGAAAATTCCTGATAGTTATATGATAATTAGATAGTACTCGAAGATACAAGTTCGGGAAGGTATGGATTAGAGGTAAACAAACCAAGTTATAGCCCCTTTGATAGATAAATTGAATTGTTTTTGAATTCCAAAACACGGAAAGTTGATATATGTCAAAAGCTCACTTTTTTACCCATTCGATAGCGTATATTTTATTTATTTTCTAACCGATTTTGAAACAAAATACCATTCTTGAATCAGGGCTTCAGTGTGCTTCAATCTGCATCAAAGAATCCGACAAACTAAACAAAAAAAATTCAGCCGATTTTTCAAAATTTTGACAGGGGTACCCCTTATGATTTTTCCAAAAAATCTTCGAAATTTTTTTTGTTCTGTTTTCCCGATATTTTAATGAGAATCGACGGATAATAAAACCCTGATTCATAAGAGGTATTCCGTTCCAAAATCGGATGCTTATTGGCAAAGATATTTGCAGAAAACTGACCAAAAAATTCGGATTTTGAAATTTCAAAAAAACACGAAATTTCTATTTTCAAAAACCGAACTTTTCTATGCCTTAAATAGCGTATATTTTATTCATTTTTTAACCGATTTCAAAACGGAATACCATTCTTGAATCAGAGCTTCAGTCTTCTTCGATCTGCATTAGAATTTTAGAGAAACAGAACAATAAATTTTTTCCCATTTTTCGAAAATTTTGAAAGGGGTACCCCTTATGAATTTTTTAAAAAATCGAGAAAATTTTTTTGTCCTGTTTTCCCAATAATTTAATTAAAATCTAAGGGTATTGAAACCCTGATTCATAAATGGTATTCCGTTCCAGAACCGGTTGCTTATTGGCAAAGATATTTGCAGAAAACTGATCAAAAAATTCGGATTTTGAAATTTCAAAAAAACACGAAATTTCTATTTTTAAAAACCGAACTTTTCTATGCCTTAAATAGCGTATATTTTATTCATTTTTTAACCGATTTCAAAACGGAATACCATTCTTGAATCAGAGCTTCAGTCTTCTTCGATCTGCATTAGAATTTTAGAGAAACAGAACAATACATTTTTTCCCATTTTTCGAAAATTTTGAAAGGGGTACCCCTTATGAATTTTTTCAAAAATCGAGAAAATTTTTTTGTCCTGTTTTCCCGATAATTTAATTGGAATCTAAGGGTATTGAGTCCCTGATTCATAAATGGTATTCCGTTCCAGAATCGGTTGCTTATTGGCAAAGATATTCGCACAAAACTGACCAAAAAATTCGGATTTTGAAATTTCAAAAAAACACGAAATTTCTATTTTTAAAAACCGAACTTTTCTATGCCTTAAATAGCGTATATTTTATTCATTTTTTAACCGATTTCAAAACGGAATACCATTCTTGAATCAGAGCTTCAGTCTTCTTCGATCTGCATTAGAATTTTAGAGAAACAGAACAATAAATTTTTTCCCATTTTTCGAAAATTTTGAAAGGGGTACCCCTTATGAATTTTTAAAAAATCGAGAAAATTTTTTTGTCCTGTTTTCCCAATAATTTAATTAAAATCTAAGGGTATTGAAACCCTGATTCATAAATGGTATTCCGTTCCAGAACCGGTTGCTTATTGGCAAAGATATTCGCACAAAACTGACCACAAAATTCGGATTTTTAAATTCCAAAAATATAAGAAATTTCTATTTTTAAAAACGGAATTTTTGTATACCTTCGAATGCGTATATTTTATTCATTTTCTAACCGATTTTAAAACAAAATACCATTTCTGAATCAGAGCTTCAGTCTGATTCGATCTGCATTCGAAGATTAGAGAAACCAAAAAAAAAAATTTTCGGCATTTTTTCAAATTTTTGTACCCCTTATGATTTTTCCAAAAAATCTTCGAAATTTTTTTTGTTCTGTTTTCCCGATATTTTAATGAGAATCGAAGGATAATAAAACCCTGATTCATAAGAGGTATTCCGTTCCAAAATCGGATGCTTATTGGCAAAGATATTTGCAGAAAACTGACCAAAAAATTCGGATTTTGAAATTTCAAAAAAACACGAAATTTCTATTTTCAAAAACCGAACTTTTCTATGCCTAAAATAGCGTATATTTTATTCATTTTTTAACCGATTTCAAAACGGAATACCATTCTTGAATCAGAGCTTCAGTCTTCCTCGATCTGCATTAGAATTTTAGAGAAACAGAACAATAAATTTTTTCCCATTTTTCGAAAATTTTGAAAGGGGTACCCCTTATGAATTTTTTAAAAAATCGAGAAAATTTTTTTGTTCTCTTTTCCCGATAATTAAATTGGAATCTAAGGGTATTGAAGCCCTGATTCATAAATGGTATTCCGTTCCAGAATCGGTTGCTTATTGGCAAAGATATTCGCACAAAACTGACCAAAAAATTCGGATTTTTAAATTCCAAAAATATAAGAAATTTTTATTTTCAAAAACCGAATTTTTTCTACCTTCAATAGCGTATATTTTATTCATTTTTTAACCGATTTTAAAACTAAATACCATTTCTGAATCAGAGCTTCAGTCTGCTTCGATCTGCATTCGAAGATTAGAGAAACTAAACAACAAAATTTTCGGCATTTTTTCAAATTTTTGTAAGGGGTACCATCATAATTTTTTTTTAAAATCGACTAAATTTTTTTGTAACGATTCTCTCGATCTTTGGATGCAGGTTAAAGGATATTGAAGTCCTGATTCCAAAATGGCATCCCAGTTCCAAATCGGTTGCGGATTAAGCTAGATATTTGAATAAAACTGGAAATTTTAGGTTTTCAAAATAACGAAAGTGGAAAAACTCATTTTCTCATCCTTTTGCTTAAGTTTTTAGGGATATTTTTGAAATTTTGCATTCGATTTTGCACCAAGACACCATTTAAGATTTGGGACTTCATTTGCTGCTTAACATAATCAAAGTTTTCTATTTAATTGGTGATTTGTGCCTAACATACACTTCAACTGACACTCTAAAAAATGAATTATTCCTTGCAGTTGTACCAACTCCGACGACTGATGCAAGGCTCCGAGAGTACTCCGAAAGCTCCACTAGGTAATAATGCGCGACCTGTGCAAAATTTACATCATAGAACCGTAAGAACGAACATAGATTTTAAGCGCAACAAGGTGAGTGAAGCCCCCGAAGAATCGCTTTAAAAATTGCCTTTAAAAAACCTGCCCTTTGCCCTTTCATTCCCTTTGAAAAAACAGAATCAATATGCTTGCCCCTCGATGTACAAGGACATGTACTACCGGGCGAATCGATGGTCTCCCGACACGGGACTCTTGATACGTTGACGACCGGAATGCGTGGAGAACAGAGCAAACCAATTACTATTAATGCTATTATTACAATTATTATTATTGTGTGTGGTAAATAATGTTACAGCAATTACAAGTATAATGACAAAAACTGAAACTGAAAAAAACCAGAAACAAAACAACTGCAACTGCAATAGCAACAGCAACAGCAAGAGCAAGAGCAACTGCAATTGCGATTGCAACTGCAACATCAACTGAGTGGCCGGCAACGAAGTATTTTGCATTTTTTATGTCGCATTCAATTTGTATATTCATGTTTACAACACGAGCTCAGGAGTCCTTTGGCTTGCCATATATATTCCTACTGCAACACGGCAATTTATATTATTTATTTGATTATTATAAATAATAAAAGAACAGCAGCATGAGCAGCAACAGCAACAGCAACAGCAACAGCAACAGCAACAGCAACGGCAACAGCAGCAGCAATCATAATGAACACAAAATTTAGGTAACAAATGCTTTCGGCTGATCAGGAAAAAAAAAACTATGAAGAGAACATTAAAATTTATATCCATAAATAAATAAAATTCCATGCCAAAAAATGCAAATGCTAAATAAATAAAAATGGCAAATAGCGACTAGCATAATAGAAAATTGCTTCAAAATTATGTACGTGGAGTTCATGGCATTGATTTTTTGTTGCTGGAAAATCACACTTTAAAATGTTTACGATTTAAAGGCTTAGATTTAATCTGAGCTCATTTAAATATTTCCAGTTCAATGCCATTCCGTGCAACGAGCATACGAGTAACGAGTAGATCCACAATATTGTTGTTTGAGTTTTGTATTTGTTTTGTCTCTCAGAAGGACCTTTTGTTATATGCCTGCTACCGAAATTAATTCACTAAATAACTCCGAATTCAGAACTCAGTAAAATCCAAAAAAATTGAGAGAATTTCCGTAAACTGGATGGGTGGACAATAACTAACAAACAAAAACGAAGAGAATAGGAAAAAATAAATGGAAGCAGCAACAGAAATTAACAGAAAATAAATATTCATATAAATATACAAAAAGAAAGTAAAGGTATCTATATTATAAAATATACACAAACGGGCATATATACAACTCTCTCTATATATAAAAAAAAAATATATATATATATTATATATCGGTGGGGAAGGAAGAACCTAAGCAATGCAGCCAGGAAGTTGACAACACTATACCCTATAAAGTACATGGGACTGTACGACTCACACATACCCTAGTTTGTAGGAAATCCCCATCTCCCTATACACCTATCCTCTAGATCCGATATCCGATATCCCATATCCTAAATCCCATATCCGGTCTCGATTCAAGGAGTATACACAAGCGAACGGGCTAAAAAACACGTAATCTGAACCTAAAGCTAGAAACAAGTATTAGTCTTAGCTATAAACAATTAATCCGAGTTGCTAACTAAACAATACCATATAAATACTATATATATATATAAAGTGTGAAGTATTTTTTTTTTGTGGAGTGTATAAACAAGTAATATATATTACGGCTAAAGTAGAGTTTAAGTTACTGAATAGCATTTAGCATTTAGCATTTAGCAATTAGCACCACCTCAGTTTGTATCATATACACTGCGAAAAAAATGTACGAGTTATACAATACCATACCATACCATACCATACCATACGAGTATATATTAATTATAATGTATCCGATCCGTTCAATTACCCCCGATCCCGATCCCATTCCCACACACACGTTTGCTGCAATTTGTGCAATTACTTGGATTTCGTTGGGCCAACTGACTAGAGAAAGCTGCGAGAGAGAGAATGCCTATCCATACAATAAGTAGTTGGATCCCACCTCCATTTTTTGTGTAGAGCATTAACTATTTGTAAAAAACATAAACCGAAAAATACTAAAACGGATGCAGGAGCGGAAATGGAAATGGAAACAGAAACAGAAACAGAAACAGAAACAGAAACAAAAACGGAAACGGAAATGGAATTCCTCAACTCAACTCAAGTTGGAAACACTTTGCTACGACTGTAAGTTACTATTGTGTTGCCATACAAATCGCATTCAAAAGGAGCAGTGACAAAATTATACAACTTCTATATTCTATATTATATATGAGATATACATATATTGAGTATGGAAACATAAATGAGCCAAGCCAGCCGAGGTTTACCAAAAACAGACACAATTGATGAATGCAAGAATCTAATAAATGAAAAGCGAAAGTATTATATTAAAACCAAACCAATTGAAGTTCTTTTTTGTGGGTGGGGATTGGAGTTGGTGGCGTAGCCAGGAGGTGGGACAATATCCGGCTTCTGGTAATCGGGGATTTAAAGAATAGAAATGGAATTTCAAATCATCAAGAGATCGAAAGGGCAGGCTTTTCTGCCCGTGTACTTCCCTGTTATTACTCTCAATTTTTTCCTAAGCCATACCCGTTGCTTTAGCTTTCCGTAGACAAGCCCCAATCGGAATGTCCTTGGGCAGGACACAACAATAAAATTTATAGAGGCGAATGCGTTACGCAGTCAAGTGCTTAGAAATGCGACAGCAACAAAAACACACTTTATTTCCGTTCTCGACCACAATGATGAGACACATACAAGCGCACACAGAAACACACAGGACGCACAGGACATAGTGGGAATGGCCTGTTTAAATATGCAATTTCAATTTCCGAAAAACACAAAACGCGTGCAACACGCAGAAGGATTCGCAGCCCAGGATGAGTCCA
This sequence comes from Drosophila vallismaia, assembly GCA_035047325.1. Classification (NCBI taxonomy): domain Eukaryota; kingdom Metazoa; phylum Arthropoda; class Insecta; order Diptera; family Drosophilidae; genus Drosophila; species Drosophila vallismaia. The sequence continues at coordinate 1,677,921 of JAWNPU010000025.1, read as the reverse complement.
ATTGGCGGGTGGGCTGAGCGCCGGGCGGAGGGCTGGAAAAGGATTCGAAGGATGTAAAATTTGATGTTGAACGTTGCCAGGCAATCGGAAATGGTGGATTTTGAACGGTGGTTTGGGCTTTGGCCGCATGTTTAATTGGACGCAATTGAAACTAAACTAGCGTGAAATAGAAATAAAAACACGAAACACAAACTGGAATTGTTGCTCTTGGCCATATGGAATTCGGATCCTTTCGTTTTTTTTCGTCCTGTTTCGTGTTGGCTCGGTACGGTTCGCCTCGGATGTGGATTCGCATTCGCATTCACATTGCCATAAAAATGAATTACAAATTAATTTACCATTAATTGGAATTGTAGCCACGCTGTTGGTTAGGGCAGCCTGACCAGGAAGGTCTGACCAGGAGGCGGCCCAAACCGAGTTAGAAGTGTAATTTTCATGGATGGAAGTCTCTCTCTATATCAAATCGATTAAGCCCTATAAATATCAGTTTATTTATTCATAAATATATAAAATTATTAGGAATATAATGAATAAAATTGAAAGAGTATTAGCCCATTCGTTTTACCAAAAAATGGCAAAAATTGCATAAAATTTAACCCCGAGGGTAATGCATTTTTATTCGACCATTATGATGAGTGGGCGGTTCGAATTAAGGACCTCGACCACATTTTAGGAAATGCGGTCAAAAGGACTAATTATGCTAAATGCCGAAACCGCAACAACCAGTTAGCCATGTTTAGTCCTGCGCCCCCCATATCCTTTTTTTCCTTCCTTCCGATAAACGAACTTATTTTTGGACGCAATAAACCCAAAAATTGGGGGAAATATTTCAATTAAACTCATTTACGATGTTGCCCCGCCGAAGGGCAGCCATGAATTATGATTCTGGCCACATTTTGAATGCATTCGAATGCATCACCAACCCACCAACCCACCAACCCACCAACCCACCAACCCAGCGAGGCGGAAACTTTTCGGCTCTGGACATGTAAATAACAGCAAAAGTTTTAATTAAATTTTAAGTACAAGTTAATTTTTGTGTATTTTCACGCGCCTCAAAATCCATTTCATATTTAACTTTACGTACTCCCTGCCCTCTCCATTATTTGTCGCTCCGAAAATGAGTTATAAATATTTAGTTGTAATTCATGTTTAGTTACCATTGTTTCCGAGGCCACAGAACGCAGAAAAAACGCCACAACGCTGAATGCGCAGAAACAGGCGAAAATTGTAATATTCATGAACAGGCGGCGGCGATGCTAGCGTTTCAAATTTTAATTAGAAATAAATAATAAATAAACCAGCAACGTTATCAGCACTTGTTGCTTTTGGAATATCCAAACTAATCATAGCTGTCATCGGGCGGAAAGGTGTCTCTATACAAAGCTAATTCGAGTGGGCTTTAAAAGTATCGGCTATCATATACTAAGCCTTCCAAAGACTACCCAACTGTACGCGAGAGTACCGGGTATCAATGCTTAGGGCTTTAGTGTTATTTTCATCAGTCAGGAAGGTGTCCTTGGACAAAGGTAATTCGAATATCACATACTAAAGCCTTCCAAAGTCTACCCAACTGAACGTGAGAGTACCGGGTATCAACACTCGGCCCTTTCTTTTCCTTTTCGTTGAGAAATTTTAAACCAGCCTCGTCTGCCGCCAATGCTAGACCATAATTCCCAGCACATTCAGGTGATTTGCAAGTAATCATGTTGTACATTTGAAGGCGCACAACGCATATTGATGATGACTTCGGTTCCTGCTCCTGTTCCTGTTCCCGTTCCGGTCCGGCTCCTATCCAATTCCGATACCGATTTCGATTCTGATTGTGATTCTGATTCTGATTCCTATTCCTGGCTGGGAAATAAACGTGCGTAATCAAGCCACCACTGGCTATATCTGACTGGAAGCCTGAATGTCTGGGCCGCACAACAAAGGCCAATAGATGAGCACATGTGCAGGCTCCTGCTCCTGCTCGTGCTCCTGCTCCTGCTTTTCCCCCCTTTGAGTCCTTCCTCCTGGTGTAATATTTGATTTTGATTGAAGTGCAGTCAGGCATGGGCGGCCAAGGAAAAATCGCACGGGACCCTGCCCGGCTGACTGGCTGCCTGTTGCCTATTCAGTAGGAGTCCTGTCTGTCCGGTGTCCTGAGCTCAAGACGAAATGCATAATGAGTGCAAGGAGAGCCGGATGGTACAAAAAATGCATTATAATGCTGCCAGTCGGTTGCCAGAACGTGGACGTGAACGTGAACGTGAACGAACGCCTCCATGAGTCCTGCGTCCTGAGTCCTTCGGCTCAATTTTAAGCCGACGTGACGAACAGGAATCTCAGGTTTCCAGCGAAATCTTTTTCAGAGGCACACATATTGTGGCAAGGCGATTGGTTTCCATTTTTGGCCACCATTTATTTTAAATACTACCCAAGAATTATGTTAGTTTTTAAGATTTAAAATGTATATTTTAATGAATCTGTATCTCCTCTTAAGGATATCCAGTTGGGGATCTCTTCTGAGAAAATGTTTCCTTTTCAAAATATATCTCTTCTATACGACGTTTAATCCTTAAGCGGAAATCACTCAAAGGATCGGCGAATCATTCCCTATCACTTTCCCTTAGTAGAAGTTTCGATATATTTTGCAGAATGAGAGAAAGTAAATATGAAGTTGCCTTTCTCCTCGACGTCGGTTTCATCTCCGCTAAGCCGAAGTAAGCCAGCTCAGACTTGGATCTCCTTCGTCCTGCAGGCCTTCGTTCCACCTCCCCCTCTTTTTTCACACCCATCTCTTTTATGGGCTGCATAAATCAGAGATACCTTGTGGTGGGCGTGGCAATTTATACATGATGACGTTATTATTCGGGCGCCCCGAAACTATATACACCGCCGGTAGCCTCTGGTATATAGTACAATATGTACGAGGATGTATACAGAAATATAATATATGTAGTTTAGGCCTTGGTAATTGCCGGCACTGACTGGGGCGGCCCATGAAAATTTAAAACGCAACAAATGAAAGAAAATGTTGGCTTTCTTTTGGCACTCTCTGGATTTTTTGGGCCGCTTCTCCCCAACACATTTCCAAGTGGCTTTCTGGTTTTGACTGCGAATTAAGGCTAGAAGGAGGTGAGGAGGGAGGAACCGGGGAACAGGACCTCTCTGGGCCACAATTTGTTTTGGCCCGTTTTTATTTGCCTGTCTGCCAGGCTGCCCGTCTGCCCGTCTGCCCGGCTGCCCGGCTGCCAGGAGGGAGAAAAAACATTTAGGCAACTTGGCCCTTTGAAGGCTCGTGGTCATAAATTCCGTTCTCACCACATTTTCCGACCTTCCCGCCGTTTCCCTTTCCAGCTCTACAGCTTTCCAGCTCTCCAGCTTTCCTGCGTTTTTCATTTATACGCTTTTCTTGCCTTTTTTAGCTGCCCCAAAGGGGGCAGGGTTGCACAAACATTTTCGTCTGCCAAGGTGCAAAAAACTGTGGCACCATCAACAGTCAGCCGACAAGACAGTTAAGAAATTAAAACCAAAAAAAATATATCTAAAACGACAATGTAATGCTCTTAAAAAACAAGTCCTTTTTTGCTTTATATATTTTTAAACAAAAACCAAAGATATTTCTATTGAAAATATTTGTATTTCCTAGTTTTATTGTAGTTGGAATTTATTTGAAATCAAAAGACCAAGCCAGTTGGTTTTTTCACCCCAAAAGAAATGCCTAAACAAAGACATTTTTCTGGCCTTGGCTTCCGACTTCTCGACTTCTTGAGTTCTCGAGTTCTGGATTTTGGCTTGAAGGTTTTCAGCTTTTAGTGGACACAAAGCAGTAGGCAGGGTGCAGAGTAAGAGGGAGGTGGAAGGACGAGGAATAAGGAATCTTAAATGATAATAAAATATTCATATTAATCTGCTTGCCTCATAAAATATTCAGCTGCGTAATTGTTGGCATTACGTTCGAGTTGAGGTCCTGGCTGGGCAGCCAGCTATGACGACAGGACGACAGGAGTGCCAGGACAGCAGGGACAGCCAGAACAGGCAGGACAGGCAGGACAGGCAGGACAGCCAGGACTACCAGGAGTGCCATCATCATCAGCATCATCATCGTGTTGCTGCTCAGGTTAACAGGAAAAGAAAAGGAGCCGAGGAAATGCCAAGCAAGAATCTTGCAAGTTTTGTAATTTACACCTGGCTGCCTTTGAATTTGTATTTTCTTTATAAACAAAAACCAGAAAATAAACACCTTTAAGGCGGCAAAGAATAAGGATAGGGAATAGAATGGAGTGGCGGGAATGGGAACGGGAACGGGAACGGGGAAACCAAAACCAAAACCAATGCCACTCACTGGAAATCCCATTAAGCTATTCATAATTGCTCGTAATTTTGGTTGATTTCATTAGCATATGTAACATTTTAATTTGATGTGGGAAGCCGCCACTCTGCCGCTCTGCCACTCTGCCATTGTGCCACATGGGTGCCTCACTACCTTACTGCCACACTGGCACATTGCCACAATGCCACGCCCTCTTTCCCAACTCATATGCATAATCAATGAAGCCTCATTAACCTGTCGCAGGTGTCTGGCGTGTGTTATTGTTGTTGCCTGTTAATTACGCGACTCATAAAATATATATTGCTTCTCATCGCGTTTTACATCAGAATGACGTCGATTAACACCTCATAAATACACACAGGGTGTGTGTGTGTGTGTGTGTGTGTATGTGTGTGTAAAACCTGTTAATTGGTTTAACGTTATAAAATTGAAACCGCCAACATTGTTGTCGGAAGTCGCAAAACCCATGCGGCGTATGCGCAATATTTTGCCGGACAGGGGACCCTGAAAACGTTTCACAAATCAGTTGAGCATTGCATGGCAAAGGGATTTCGCTGAGTGGAACAAACACAAAAGCGGACTATTAATATTAATTTGAATATTAATATTAACCAATAATTACACAAACACAAAAACAGACAAAACCACACAAGTCTTTAGTGGCTACTGATAATAATTGTTGTGTTGTGTCCGGCTTGGTCGGCACATCCCGCCCTTAGGAATCTGAGATTCGTTTTATGATCCGCCCATGCTTTGGCTTTAATTTGATCTGATTTCAATCATAATTCATAATTGACTTAATAATGGGCCCGATATTAATGTTAATTAAGACCAAAACGCACGGCAATTAGTTTTGGCCCAGAACCCGAAGCTTTCCGGCCCACACAAAGCCTCAACTTATCCTTCGAAAATGCATGACTTTGTCCGACATTTCCGCCACACACACACACACACAGACACACACACACACACACACAGAGACACAATGCAGTCACAGACCCACACATATACAAAGAATTTCAACATCAAGTCATCGAGGCGGTCACAATATGCACGAAGGTAGATCCTGGATATATTTATTTCATCTACAAAGAACTGGAATAGAACTGGAAACAAGGATGAGAAGATCGGTTAGCAGCCATGAGTACCGGATATCGGATAGCTTCTAAAGTGAGAAATTCAAAGAAGTACCATCTATCTTACTTTTCTCTTACTTTTCTATTAACCAAGTATGGCAGAGTAGACTTTCGAAACCCCCCTCGTAACTTCCGGTTTGACCATCTGACTTTGTCTGCTTTCCCCCAGCCCCAGCCCCAGCCCAGCCCCAGCCCAGCCCGGCCTGCCTATCCTTATCACAGGACTCGCATCTTTATGAAGCTGAAGACAAAATTGTGTTGCATCGTTAGTCTAATTGCATTTTGCCAGGCGACAGTAACAACAGATTCGTGTTCTGCCCGACAGTTCTGCCCTGGCAGAGGCAAGAGCAAAGAATATATATAGAACATATATATAGCAGACCGATATGTCCCCATATAGACATATACATTTATATGCAGGAGGCTGGCAGAAGTCTGGCAGAAGGCTGGCAGAAGGCTGGCAGGAGGCGTACAAGAGGTGGTAACTATTCAGGCATGCGTGAATGTTGCAGGAATCAAGGCAGCCGGCAAGCCAGGACACGTAGTCCTTGTCCTGCGAAGTCTGACGGCTGACGTTTGATGGCATTTTTTGGTTATTAAGACGATACACGACCCACACACTCAGGCACACCCACACACCTCCCACATTCCACTCTAATAGTTAGTAATTTTGCAACGTTTATGGAAGATGCAAGTCTAACTTTTGACTCTTGATTTCTCTGGCCCAAATGAACCTGACCGACTCGCCAAAGGACATAACTGCCATTTAGGGAGTACCCAGGTGCTTCTGATTCCAGACTAAATGATATCCTTCAATGTCTGTAAAGCCAAGACCTCAACACGACAACAGCACAACAGAACAACAGAACAACAGGATTCTTTAGCCAAATGTGGAGAGTTACTTAAATGCCGATTGCTACCCTAGAATTGGTACCCAGCCATGTGTGGCCCTCAAATGTGTCGCATTCAAATGAACCAAAACTGAATTGTGTCTAAGCCACTGCCAGTGGTCCTGCCACCCACTGGTCCTCCGTTCATACAATTTTTGGCGACTGTAGCAATCCTGGGCTGTTGGCACATTTTGTTGTAGATTTTTGATATTTTCATTACGTGCAGCTGCCAGTTACGCTTCATTGTGTGCGAGTTCTGGGAGTTCTGGGAGTCCTGCTCCTGCCGGGGAGTATATAAAGTCCTCTACATGTGTCTTTGCTGCTGGCCAGGATTTCAGTCGCTTAATCTCTGCTGACATTTGCTGAAACATTAGAAAGAGAAGGCGAAAGATGAAGAGCACGCCTCTGCTTTACAAGCTTATGAATGCGAAAACAACTCAGTTAAGATCCTTCCCAAGGACTCCTCCCTCCCTCTACCAGTCTTAATTATTCTCAAATACTATTTGTAACTTTCATCTAGTTAGTTTTTATTACGCCCCCTAGCCGAAAAGTATAGACCATAAATTTTGAATCTACACGTAGTCGAAAATTGTTCTAAGTTCCCTACAATTTTCGAAGCCCACATCTGTTTATCCTTGTTTCCTAATGTGTTCTATTTTCAGTGTTTCATCTTCAGCCTCTTAGAGTCCTTTGTTTCCGCCTTAAACTTCATCGAAAAACGATGAGAATCTACGCATAAATATCCTGGAATATGCTGAGTACCTTTGCTGATTTGTGTCAAAAGATTTCTACGCTTCCTCAACCTAGTGTCCTTGTGTCCATCTCCAATTCTGCGGTCTTCTGGTGTATCCAATTTTTAGGCTCCTACTGTCAGAATTTCCAGAAATCACTCCTACACGTCTCCTTACGTCTTCACACACATTTCAACATTTAAAAAATACTTTTCTCCACAGACCCCATACGCGGTTGGGTTCTTCCAAAGCTGACTCTTCCAGTTCCGAACTGAATCCTGCTACTTTCTAATTTTGAATCGGGACGTTTTCACAATGTACAATTGCTAGAAATGCTAGACCGCCCGCAGGACACCTCCCGGGGCCTCCAGCTGGTGACGCTGCATCTGGATCCGCGGAATAGTCCGCCAAAAGAGCAAAGCCCCCCTGTTGTGCCCACCTCTGGCATACAAGTCGGACAGGCAGTCCGCCCAGTGGTTGTAGAGCGGCATCCGCGGAGGCTCGCAGGCCACCAGGCGCGCCCCAGAGCAGGCCATGCAAGAGCCGGTGACCTCCAGGGGATACACTAGGAGGCTGGCCGCCATCTGGATCAGCACGGCGTTGTACTGCTGCTGGACGCGGGTCAAAGGTATGAAGCGACGGCAGAAGTGGCTCACGGCACTGGTCACCACCAGGACGAGCCACTCGCTGATAAATCGGGGCGCCACGCCAGCGTACAGACCCATCCAGCCCCCCTCGCTGACAAGGGTTATCAGGCTGCCGGCAAGGCCCTCGTAGACCGACTCTCGGCCGACGAACTGGGCCATCTGGCGGATCATGACCACGTGGAAGGGCTGCGTCAGGGCCACGGCGGTCATCAGGCGGATGGTGTCTCTGAGCAGGTTGTAGAGAAACTCCCTCATTCCGGGAGCAGAACGGCAGTTCGGGGATCCCCGGCGGTAGGGCTTTAGCCCCAGAAGGTGCAGGAGAAGGTCCCCCATCAGGTAGTCGATCGAGCTGGACACCAGGCGGGCGGTCAGGCCACGATACAGTCCGCGGAAGCCGTCCACCTGCTGGATGTGCTGTACATACCGATGCACTCCCGGTAAGAAGAGATGCGTTCGCTGGCTGACCAGTGGCCAGGTGTAGGATCTGGCCTGGAGGGGCTCGTGGCCCAGCTGGATGAGGATCTTGGCGAACTCGTATGGGTAGAGAAGGGCATTGTAGCCCAGCCTCAGGGCGAAGCGTATGATCTCGCTGGGCCCGCTGTGCTCGCTGGGGACGCCCTCGCCACCAGCGCTCCTATGGCCATTCCGTTCCATAGGCAGGGGCTCCGGTGGCGTCTCACATATCACCTGAGATCCGGGGATCAGGCGCTGATTGCGCCTCGGTGTTGGAATCACACATGGCACGGTTATCAAGACCCGCTCCTGCGGTGCCTCTCGCGGTCTCCTCGAGGTGCGGTGCCGCGTACGGATAGGTCTTTCCAGGCGCTCGGGCCTCATCATCGGCTCCTCGATGTCCACTATGCGCACGGATGGATGGTCCATTGTCGCCACTCGTGGCTGGACGCGATGCACCTCCTCCTCCACCTCCAGTTCCTGTATGAGGTGCTGCTCGTTACGCCTCTGCCGCCGGATCAGGCTATTGTCCGCATCGCCTCCGCCGAATCCTATGCGCGATTCCCGCAAATTGTACTCCATGTGGGTCATCTTTGCGTGTGTCCTTTTACCTCTCTTGTTGCTTCTCTTGCTGCCTGCAGTCTCCTGTGTCCTGTCTTTGCTCTCTTCACTGTTTTTTCACTGTTTTTCTCACTCTCACTCACTTTTAATCTGTTTTGGTATAAAAGCCAAAAACTCGAATTTAGTCGAACGAACTGTAGATCGAACCGAATTCTGTTTCAGATGGAATAGTAATGCCGCAAAACAGATCGAGCTCCTGAATTTACGGCACTCGACTACTTTGATCTAAGGGAAAGGCAAACTAACGTCAAACCGAGCTACTAAGTTGGGAAAAATTCACTTTCTTTTCTCGATTTCCTTGAATTTCTCGATTTGCCTCATTTTGCTGTAATTAAAATTATATTGAGTAGCATTTTGTGTTTAACTTGCCACCCGATTGGCGCGTTCTCTTATGTTTCCTCTGATTACAAATCCGGATGGAGAACCCACCATTGCCAACCGCCCAACGCCCAACGCCCTCTTCGGGAACATCTACCACTTTTCGGACATGAAATTTCAATTAGGCTCACCCCGCAGCCCGTTTGCTTTATTCCCCCTTTTTTTCTGGTCAATTTAATGCAACCATATCATCATCTGAACTCCGAACTCTGAACTCTGAACCTACTTTCCTCTTGCATTGGATTGCATTTTCTTTTTGTACTTTTTCGAAAAGTTTAGACGAAACGCCAAGAAGGGGTTCGATCCGAGAGCTTACAAGTTAAAAATATAATAAAAAAAACACAGAGGATAATTAAAGCATTGAAAAGCACTATCAATGTATCAATGACCTTGAACCTTTGCACAAAAGAGGAAATTGGCTCGATGAACATCATTATTTGATGGCCCACAGCAATTTTCCACTTACTTAGATGATAACCCCGGTCGCCGGACCCTGGTCCCCGGTCGGGGGTTCTCTGAAGCATGGAAACCAATCACACAGCCCAGCGACCAATCCCCCTCCTCGTCCCCCTCCAAAGCCTCTTTCAGCCACGCCACTGGATGCAATCGCAGGCAATCCAGTCCGAGAGCAAATGCAACTTATGCGACACGCACAGTTGATTAACAATGTCGCAATTTTTGAACCGAACCCACGTTCAAATCACTCCAGCCCCTGGCAATGGCAGAGGTCCTTTCGGCCATGCCACCCCAGCCTCCCTCTGCCAGCTTTCGGCCCCCCTTCGAGCCCATTGGAGGCACTGGCACGATTATTGCACATCACTAATTAGTGATGTGTGCGACGCATCGCGCCTGAAATTTCTAACCATCAAATTGGGGCGGATAGAGCCAGGACATGGTCCTGGTACGAATCGAAAGGGTTGCCCCGGGGATGGGATGGGGCCCAGGATGGGTCCCGACCATCGGCACAACGGCAGAACGGCCAAGCGAGACCTGACGTTGACATTCCACTAACAGTGAAATTGTTTTCCAAATCCTAAGCTTGCATGTTAGCCGCAAGCAACAACAGCAACACAGGCATACAGGCAACGGCTAAAGGCACTGAGAGAAAGCCATTGATGAGGAACAGCATCGACTGGAGAGGAACCAGGCGAAGGTCCACGGAAGCTCCTCTTTAACTCCCTTTTGTCGCAGTGCATTTGATTTCGCTTGTGGGGTAACCACGAACGGCAGCAGCGAATGAATGGCAATGAATGCGACACTGGACACCCGGACACTTGGACACTCGGACAGTGGTCGGTCGCACTGTACAGTAGGCTCGCTGACCGACCGACCGACCGACCGACCGACCGACCTGAACATTTTCAGCGCCATGGCCATGGCCATGCATCACTGAAAGGGGTGAAAGCGGTGAAAGCGGTGAAAGAGGTGGTGGACCCCCACGTCCCCTCTCAAAGCCACCGCCGCCCCACGTTGCGAGTGAACTGTGAACTGTTCGCATTTCGGGTGACTCCCTCGCTTTGGTTGCCAGTTCCCTAACAAACATCAAGAACATTAGCTACTTGGAATCAAACAAATCAAAGATAAAAAACAAAATAAAATATATTTCATTAATCTTGGATTATTAGTAAACCTCAAGATCATAATAAAGTATTTGGAAAGAAGAATATGCTTCAAGACAAACTTGCAATTGAAGAAGAGCTTTTTCTTTTAAACCAAAAAGACATTTTATATTTTAATCTAAATTATAATTAATTTATTTTTTCAAGAGTTCAGGAAAGATAATGTAGTTGTCCCAGGATATAGGTCTCAACTATAAAGGAAGGAACTCAGAGTTAGTGGGCAACTAGGCTGCTGTCTGGGGATTAAAACTGCCGGATGCAGTGCGGAAATCAAAATGCTATGGCGGCCAGCCATCGGACACACAACTGACGAGCGGATGGCGCTGGAGCTGGCCGAAAAAAAGCTCTGCCACCTCCCTGCTCCCTGCCGCCAAAGAGCCCCAAACCCAAAGAACCCCCCATCGGGTGCCCCCTAGGAACCCCTTTATCTAAACCAAGAAAAAACCCCAAACGAATCGGAATCAAAATGGAACTGAGAATGGGAATCGGACAAGGATTCGGGGCGGTAACAGCAGTTTAAATGGCAACTAATCGCAAAAGGCAGTTGCAGCAGCCAAGGACACTGGAAAAAGGAGAAGCTCTACCTATTTATAATTATTGTATATCAAAAAATCAGCTTTGCTTTTGGCTCTTTATAGCCAAAAATTTAAAAGAAGTTATCCAGAAAGTATTTACTACAAAACTAGCTTGTGAAATCCGCAAAAAACCCTCTAATAATCTTAAATGAGATAACAATTTCTTCATGTGCATTGGACATGTCGCTTTGGACATGGCCACGTTTAGATAGCCATGTGGAGGTGTTTGCATAATGAATGAATCCTGGCCAAAAGCAACAACAACTGTGGCTGTCGAATTGGAAAGAGGGTGTGGCAGTGGGCAAAGGGGACATGGCAGTGGGCGGGACTTGGACTTGAACTCACGCACAAGAAAATGAAATCAAACGACAAACGCAAATGCGATCAATTACAGTTTGTGAATTTTAACGGCAAATGGCAAATGGCCAGAAAGCCCGAAATACCAAAAGACCGAAAGCCTGAAATTGCGATTGTTGTGCATTTGCGGCAAGCAGCCGAAAATGATTGTTGAAAGGATGGCCAAAGGATGCGGCAGGAATCGGAGGTCCTTCATGGCATCAATGTGCCGAAAATGCCGGACGGGCCGGACAGTCAAAGGACAAGGCAACAAGTCATTAAAGTAATTATGTTAATTCAAATCAAGCCTACAAGTACAAGTACAGTTGTGCTCCAGAGAAAAGTCTATCCTTTACAGTTGATCCTTTTATAATTGATTGAAAATAATAGTAGAAACACTCTACATAAAACAGTAAGTGGATTTCTGCTTTCCCCTCGAAGCACTCTCTTGTAAAAAGAGGTTTTTGGATTATTAATATGGCCACAGGACCTTGAAGGACAGACTCTGGCCAAAGAATACGTGCCCCGGAAAAACGAAAGGAGACCAGAGACTAGAAACTAGAGAAATGGCATCTAAAACTGAAAACTAAACCCCGAGACTTCAACTGTGAAACCTAAACTGCCTGATGGCCAAAAGGCCGGAAGTCTGTCAATTTGCGTATAATTTGTTTATGAGCTTCACACACGCTCTCACTACACCAGTATATGTGTGCCAGAAACGCCTCCAGACCGGAAACGGAAGCTGAATGGCTGGGAAACTGGAAAGGCAAGGAAACGTTTTGATTTTATTCCTTTTGCAAGGATTTTGGGTCACTAGTGTCATGGGTGTGTGCGTCGGGGCGGAAGGAAAGTGTTTTGAAACTTAAATTTTCGATATTTACCACAAATAATTAAACACCTTGGATATATGTAGAGAAAGCTTAGGACATTTTTTTATCGCATTATGTTTTATGAGTTTGAAGATATCTATTCGACAATTTAATGAAGGGGCACTTGGACTAGTAATTCGAAATGGGCTTTGGTTTTGGGGTGAACACAATGGGACAGGATCGACTGCACGCCACCAACGAGCCGGGTCGGAAGGGATTCAGCTGGGAATGGTCACCGGCTTTTGTTTTGACCCGACACGTCGAACTGGAACTTGACTGCAATGTCCTGTTTGTCCGGTATGTCGGTCCGGTTTTTGTCCTGCTTGTCGTGATTATTCGGGGACTGGGACTTGGACTGGGATTGGGGCTGCGACTTCTTGGACAGCTTGGACAGCTCCTGGTCGATGCGCTCCTTGGCCCGGAAGACCTTGGACTGGATGTAAAAGGACCCGCCCGCCGGCTTCTCATTGGCCTGAAACAGATGCTTGTAGTGTGTCTCGATCTCCTGGCGGTCCTCGAGGCCTTTCACATTCAGGATCTGCTGGGCCTCCATTAGGGTCATACCCTTCACGGCCACATCGTTGCCGCTGCCGGCGTTCGACTTGCTGGCCTGGTGGATGCGAGCCGCCTCCCTGGACGCCTCGATCTCCTGTCTCAGGGTCTTCATAAAGGCCCGACCCACCGTCTGGGCGCCCAGTATTACGATCTTAGCGAGGTAGCGGGCCATGGCTGGATGATCCTGTCGCAACAGTTGTCTGTGTGTGTCTATGTTGTCTATGAAAAATTTTGCTCAAGACTGTATAGAGGTCTCCGAAATCAGAAGCTGAACATAATAAAATATACAAATTTTCTCGAATTCTCCTTCTAGTAATGACGGCCATTCAAAAGTGTATAGATGTGTAGAAACTGAGTGTTTGGGTGATGGGTTTACAAAATGGGATTTGTATTCCGGATAATACAATATGTAGAGTGGGAGTCTGTGAGTGGGATAATCTGAATTGGATTTCAAGGACCTCCTGGATGTTATAGGTTGTAGGGAGAACATCATCCATCAATAGAGGGTTATTACCAAAGCACAAACCATCTAGGGAACACTAGGGAATATTTCTTCAATAAAGGGTTATACCCAAAACACAAACCATCTTTATTAGCAAATAGTTGAATCAGAAGTGTGGGAAAAGCTGATTTGTATATATTTTGTATGCGATAGTTGGATTAGAAAGGTCACTAATTAGTGACGATAACTCTAAAGATTTTAACAAGTTTCTGTCATCAAATTTCTAGAACCAAGTAGCCCTGGGAACGGCATGAAGTTGGCCATGAGACCAAACTGTCGAATCCCCTGGCGTCGGAGCCCTATAAAAGGAGCACCCGGCCCAGGGAACATTCAGTTTCAGTCTCGGCTCCAAGGGGGCAACAGCTCCTAAATATTTCGGCTTATTGTTTAATCAAAATTAAAATTGTGAAAAGTTTTCTGTACAAAATATCTTTGTAGTGTTTTGTACCAGTAAGTGAAAAAAAATTGTGCCTTTCGTTATCGATAATTAAATAATATTTTGTGATAGAATTCTTACAATGAATTGTCGCTAGGATATTACCTGTAGAATAGTCTGTTTCGCAAATGTAACGAGGTCTTCAATTTATTCGACACACATGGTGAGTAAACGATAAAACCGCTTCGATACACCGATTAATTCCGATTCTTATAGAAGTAAATATATATTTTCATGCAGAATAGACAAATCCAGAAAAAAAAAAAAAAAAAAAATCGGTAATCACCAAATTCTACACTGGAAAAAGCGTTGTGTATATACACTTCTTAGGCATCATCATCATCCCATTCACACAGAACGCAGGACGCAGAACGCAATGCGTAAATACGGAAGTCAAATTATGCCTAAATTAACAACTTTAAAACCCTCTGGACATTCTAACCCTGTCTAACTACGAAATCCAGGTGAGAATAATTAATAATTAACCTCGGCACCCTAACCATTATCCTTTTAAAAGTTACAAGTTTCAGATTTTATTCGTTTCAAAAAATTCTCCCAAGGTTAAGGAAATAAATACACCAAAAAAAATAATAATCTCTATAGAGGTATATAGAATTATTATATCTAATTAATCATTTAATAATATATTCTCCTTAGCACTTTACATTTGCAGTAACTACAAGACATCTATTATTCATCACACACAAGAAAAGAGCGTGGCTACACAACATTGAAGGACCTCGTTCTTGCTTTCAATAGGGTGAATATCCCTCAAATCCCTCTTCAAAGAACCACCAAGCTAATCCGAAATCCTTTCCTTCACAGCTATTCTTGGTTTATCAAGATCTCCCCAAGGATATGATCGCCAATCTCATATATATAAGGATACTTCGCAGCTGGGAGGGTCTAATTATGATTTCCAAAAATGTGCGTGGTAGTGCATTCGGAATATACATTACTAAAAGGTGGACTTTTTTTTGGAAGAATAAATGCGATAAAATTATAATCAATACTCGTTGTTAATCCTTCAACAAACTGAAACAAAAACAAAAACACAAACAAAAACAAACACAAAAAGGGCAACATTTTACATTCAAATTACGTGGCCAGGACATGTCATTGATCTCCATAATGAGGCACGTTTCACCAAAAGCAGGGCAAAAATACGCTGCATATTGTATTGTATTATGCCAGTTTTCAATTTGTATTTTTGCAATACAAAAATTGCATTTAAAATTCAATTTCTCATTTGTCGAGACACGGGACACGGGGCTCAAGTGATTTATTTATTCGCATTGTTGGTCGACAGCGGAGCCGACTCTTAATAAAAACAATTAAGCCAAATTGGCCACAATTGTAGGCAAAATGAAATAAAAACCCAAACTGAGAGTTGAACAATGAACATTGAAGAGCAGCCGACTTTGTCCCGATCAAGATGAGAAAAGAATGAGCTTGGAAACTGCAAGTGCGAGAATAGATGGTAGCTCTCAAGTGGAAACGCACTAGAGTGTCATCATTGTCCTTTAAGGAGCTCCCAGCTTAGCAAATGCAAAGGCGAACTCTTCACCCATACACTGGAAAATCATCAAGAGTCTTTATTCCATAGAAGTTTCATAAATTTTAGATATCCTGCAAGTGTATAATGCGATTTGACTTCCTCGTTTTCTTGGCTCGTCTGTTTTTATAATTTTTTTTATCCTCTCAAATGCTCAAATGCTCAAATGTTCGCCTTAACTTTTTAGTATGGAAAAACTATTGAAGTCTAATGGCACGAAAGAGAATAATGACGCACAATACACTTCGACAGTTTAAGCGGATTCACATGATTACAGGAATTTGGTGGGAGTGCAGCGTGGAGAAAGTGGAGAAAGCTGGAGAAAGCTGGAGCCAGTCCGCTAAAGTGGGTGGTAAGTAATGATGTCTGTCGCTGTTTTCAGAAACTTGTTAACCATTCGAAGGCGACAAATACCATTCGAAGCGCCTTAGACCAAGTTAGTAGTTAGTAAGGCACAGTGACTTTTGCAAAAAAAGAGTGCATTTTGGGCATTTAAACAAATTGCCAAAGATATTTCGTAGTGAAGGGTTGAAACAAATTTTTTACTATTAAATTGATATACCTATGTTTGACAGTAGCTTCTAGAAATCGATAACAATGAAACTAGTTCAGGAAGGAGCCGAACTTTTTGGAAATCATTTTGAATTATCAACTATTAAGGATTATAAATATATAATTTATTTATTAATTAGATTACGACTTACCTCAACGGTTCTTTGTAGATGGATTACATAATGTATATGTTTTTGCCGTTCTTAGTTAACGGTACTTTAAGCTGGGGACGCTTTGGCATGGAAAGGCCCTGACACATCCTTCTACACTTGAACACACTCAGGATAATGCACCTACCATTCAAAGTATTAATTTAAATTGATATACATTTCAACATTTCAACAGCAAGGACTTTATTTGTTGGAGACTTACCCTTTTCCACGTCCGAAAAGAGGATTTAAACCACAGAAACACAAACTAATACGTTCAAACTGCTCCAAATACTTGTATTTATTCGTGGAATTTCTGTATTAAACTTAACGATGATACTACTACTGATCTTACTAACCCAAAATATAGATGCCAGAAAAGTGTTTCAACTTATATCCGTCAAATATTTAATTTTTAAAACAGGATAATTAAGCACAAAACGAAATGCGGGAGACTTTCGCTCGCAGAGTGAGATGGCAAGTGACACTTGGAGCGCAAGGAAATGATCGCAGAGGCGGAGAAAGTGAGTGAGAGTGAGTAGGAGTGAGTGTGGCGCAAGTGTGGCAGGAAAGGGCACACTTTCTAGTATTAAGCTTTCAGTATTTTTCACACTACTAAGGCGCTGGAATGAAAGCATTTTGAAATTTTCATTTTCAAAATAAAAATGCACTTGCACTTGGATCCCCAAGATTTATTCTGTATTTGAATTTAAAATGCAAGCCGTGTGCTCATATTTTCCGGCACTATGTGTGCGTCTATGATTTTCTAATTCAATTATTATTCAAATCATATAATTTCATCTTTTTGTGGCACGCACTGGCTGCGTCAGGCAGCAGTCAGCAGGCGGCAGGCGGCAGGCGGCATGTAATAATCATATTACGTATACGACCGCAGGACCGCCAGATGACAGGAAGGACTTTGGAATATGAGAGTGCTTGCCGTGGTTGGGGAGGCCCAGTAAATCCAATTTCTCGCTGACAATCTCGCTGGGTGTGTGCCGGCTTCATTCCTTTATTATTCCTTTATTTGTATTCCTCGCATTTTTTTCGCACGCTTTTTCCGCGCTTTGTCTCCGGCTTATCCTTCATTTGTCGCCGTCGCCTGCATTTATTTTATTTTGCATATTAATATTGTTAAAAGGAAGCCGCCCGCCAGGGGACCGCTCCACAAAATTAGCCAGCCATTCATGGGCTTCCATGGAGGAGGCGGAGGAGCTACGGCGCTGGGGCGCTGGGGCTCGGCGTATCAATTTACTCACCGGAAGGCACGCAGGGCGGCAACAAAAGAACACAGCTCGACCCGTGGTAGTTTAAAAATCGTAAACATATCCATCATCCCACTTGGTTTACGGATCAACGCGAAGCATATTGCCAGGAATACAGTGAGACCTGGCTAGGAAAGATTTCTAAACCCTATATAATCCAGAAGTCCACAGTCTAGTTGGGACTGAAACAAAGAAGAAGTACAGTAACTTTATTTATAGTTTAATTTTCAAAAAGAAAACCCCTTTGAAAAGTCCCAACTGTAGCTTTTTAATAATAAGTCCGTCTGTCCGTTTTTATGCACTTATTAATGCGTATTCATTGTCGCATCCGGTGCGAGGAAATTATATTCTCTTCGCTCCGCTAGGAGCAGGTCCTGCTCCCTGCTTCCTGCCCCCGCAATCACCGACTCATTTACCGAATGCCTTGCCTTTCCTTGCGGGGCGCAGACGCTTTCCTTTTGTCGATTTAATTGAAATAATTGCAAAAATGCAAATTGAATGGACAACAGTTGACACAGGATATTAACTATGGACGATGGGCGGCCAGCCAGGGTAAAAAGGAAAACAAGCGGAGCAACTGAAGCTGGTAAGGACCCACACAGGAGACACGACACAGGACACAGGACACTGGTCACTGGAGCCAGGAGCTCCTGCTGAGCCAGGGAACCTTAATGAGCTAACGAATGTATGGCGGATAATTGAGTGGAGACCACATGGGCAGCAACACGAACTGAGATCAATGAACCCAACCGCGGATCGGGTTAAATATCAAAAATGACAAGTCAAAGGACTTTTCATTAAATTTAAGGCAAAAAACATGACTTTAATCTGTTTTATCTGTTATTCAGTAAATTGACACAAACTGGTTGGCATTAAAATAATAAGAAAAAAGAAGGATTTGATTGCCTCGTATGTTGGAGTTTCGTGGGCCACCTTCCTAATTTCTTTCAGTGCATCACGATCAGCTCAATTAAAGGCTCCTGCACACTTCAGGGATTCCATTTGGCACCTCAACCATCGGTAATGAGGCCAGGACTCATTGCGTGGCCAACATTTGCCACATTGTGGTGCCCTCCTAAGCCAGGTTGTGGTGGCGCTGTGGCATTTGCAGGGGGCCTCCAAGCTTTCCAGAGGGCATCAGCCACCCAACCAATTCTGCTCTAAATCGCGTCCATCGATGACGACGTTTCTGCCTCATTCTGTTCTGTTCTGTTCGGTTCAGTCCTATGCAGTCTGTCTGGCCAACTTCCGTTGCAACACAAACGCAAAGCTCAGCAAAAGTCAGGAGCGCCGCAAAGAGGGATTACATAGAAAAAAAATTGTAGAAACTTTGAAACCCGTTCAATTTAATTTCCAAAGCATTTATTTTCCATATTTGAGCGAAAATACCTGAAAAAAATCGAGGCGGAGGAAGAGTTCTCCTTGTAAAATCGAGTACAAATTCATACATACATATATCCTTTCTATATCCTTTTTATCCTTTTTTATATCCTTTTTATTTACTTTATATATCCTGTATATAAATCCTGTTTATATTACTGTTCCTGTAATAGTAAATAGTAAATGATATAAATGAAACGATTTTAGAATAACAGCGCCCTCCTCCTCGATTCTCATAGCCTGTACTTAATCAACCTCAAAAAGGTAAATAAAAAAATTAAAAATTTCTGTAACATACTTTTGGATGTTAATAGTAAATAGTAAATGATATAAATGAAAACGATTTTAGAATAACAGCGCCCTCCTCCTCGATTCTCATAGTCTGTACTTGTACTTATAGTCTTGGAACGAAATTTTTTTTTCGATTTTTTCATATTTTTCTGGGTAACCCCTCGTAAAATCTTGATTTTCATATATGGCCCCTTTCCATGTCTATATCTTTGCCAATTCTCATCCGATTCCTAAGCGGAATACCTCAAACGATTGCTAAGTTGATTCTCTATCAATCTATATCAAAATCTTGGAACGAAAATCATCATCCGATTCCTAAGCGGAATTCTTTTACAATCACTCTGCTTAAATCCTGTTTCTCCAAGCTTTTTTTCAGTGCATTTTCCCTATTTCAGAGGACGCCTCTGGCCACTGAAAACATGTTGTATGTGGGTGTCCTGTTGTATCCTTCGTGGCACCAGGTTGCACCATAATTGTGTTGATTAGCTAATTAGACGTAATTTCGCGGCCGGAAATTGGCAGTTGCTGCAGTCAGCCACCCATTAGGATGACAATTTCTATACCATCGCCACGCCCACCCCCAAATAGCCGCCCCTTTTAAGCATCAGCCCCTTAGTCGTATTGATTTTTTTGAATCTTGTCGCGAATATGTTTGTTTAGAGCAAATAGCCTTGAAGAGTTCCGCTTCATCGGATCCAAACTGGCTAAGGCCTCATTCATTCATACCTCCCCAAGTCCCCTTTTTTGCCGACGCCACTGGCTTGGGGTTGCAGACTTAAAAGTCGCGCCATAAAAATTCATTGCCAAGCGAGCCAAAGTATTGCTGCGGATGACGATGGGTTTCTGGATGAGAACGAGTATGGGGATCCGCAATGGAATGGAATGGTCTTGTGGCAGCGTCAATTGCCGAGAGTAGTCCGTAGACCGGACTGGCTTGGTAACGGATCTGAAAGTTGAGCTACAATTGAAGTCCTTTCGGCGAAACCGCGACTCGAAAATCATTTGTAAAAGTGAATTCGGGTTCAGGCTTTGAATAAATTCTTATAAATATATAACGCTTTAAAATATGTAAAATATTAAAATAAATTGAAGAAAATCTTAAAGTTTTAAAGCCGTTTTTAGTATTGCTCTAAACTTTGGCCAATCATCTTTAGGGTGAATGATGAGTAAAAACCAAAAATAGGAAACATTTTATAAAAGGAATTGCATAAAGTTTCCTTCTTCCCATTTTTTGTGGGCTGTGGGAGGATGAGGGTCGACCAAGTGGCAGGGTGTGTGGCAAATGAGAGGGGGCTGGGCTGTATCGCCTCAGACTTTGCGACTTTGCGACGAAAACGACATCGCAGGCAATGAGCTTAAATTCAATACATTTACTTGAATTTCCAGCAAGAACGACAAGGACGAAGACGATGTCGTTGACTAGTTGGCTCCCAAGGATGAGTGGGATGAGTGGTTGGGAAGTGGGCCTGGGAAGGGGCAATTTACACGGAGCGAAGCGGAGGCCATGAAAATAATCTAAGAAAGACATAGTTGTGAGATTTTTCCTAAGCTCTAGTCCTTCCTTAACTTTTAAATGGCACAGATATTATTGTTTTGTCTCAGTGTAAAGCGAAGAAGCCGGGCAACGGCAACGGCAACGTTGTGCCCATTACAGACAGTTTTTGTGGCAAGAAATTCAAAAAGCTCAAATGTGCGAGGCGATAAGCAAAGCAGCAAGAGATTGCAACAGGGTTTGGCGATGGCTGGGGGGAGGGGATAAGGGGCAGAAGGTCTGGGTGGTCTAGGATTTCCTAGAGGGTATCCAGTAGTGGCGGCCATGGCAGCAGCACTTACATGTAACCAGTCGATGGCGACAACGGCAGCCGCAAATGTTGCCAGGATTGCCAGCAAGAAGCACACACAAAATTGATGTCTATGTGTGGTGAAACGGGGGGGTTGGGCCCCTCCTGGGGGTGTGCGAGAGGATTGTGGGTGGACTATATAGCCCGTGGATGGGATGGCTGGGGGCAGATCGGCGGGGGTTGATTCACCAGCGCAAGTTTTGGTTTTGAAAATTTATCGCTTTTAGATAAAACGTTTTTCGTTTTTACGATACGAGCAGCGAACACTTTGGGCCAACTATCCTTGAATACTTGAATCCTCGAATCCTCCAACTGTGCTGGATGTCCTTTGTGGCACGGAAGCGAGAACGGGAGTGGAAGCCAGGGAGTGGCTCTGCGGATTATGAAGTAATTTAATTAAAACGCTTGGCCCGCAAATAAATCCGGAATTATTTATGCGTGACAACAACACTGGCCTGGTGCCTGGTGCCTGGTAATCAGTATTTTCCTCGCTTCCTCTGATTAGTCCTTTAGGCTTACTACCAAAGGGATAAACAATTGATTCATTTACCCACAGACATTAAGAACAACTAAATTTAATTAGAAATTAGCTTGTATTTTATCCCTAATCGTACCTTAATCCTACTTCCTGGCTTTTCCAAAATCTTGCCTCGCTTTCTTGCACTTTTTCCTTTGCTTCAAAATTTTTTCAGAAACTTTGAATTGCATCTTAAATATTTTAACAGATCGAATAAATCCCTTAGCCATAAGGACTTCCACCACAAAGACCACTATCGCCACCAGATTGGCCCAGAGGATAAGCCAAAACAGAGCAGCCAGTTCCCGCATGGACAGGACGTTGTCCCGAGTGGGGACCACCTGCTGCTCCTCCGCATCCGACAGTGAAGGATCGCCGTCGTCGCCGTCTAGGGTGCTGTACGAGGTTGAGGTTATCCTGGCCACACTCTCGTCGGTCTCGTCCACGGCACTCACGTACTGGCGCGTCCAGTGCTCCAGGAAGCCATGGGCATGGGCGTGTTGGATCTGGCTGTTGAGGACGCCGACCAGGTGGGAGTGACGGCGCACATAGAAGGCCAGCTGCTGGGTGTAGATCCGTTCCCGCACCAGGTGCAGTCTCCGGCTCATGGGATGGACTTTTCGGAAGTAGCCAAAGTATTCGTAGGGCGTCAGGATGGCCAGTCGCTGGGAGGAGCCACTCTGCCTAGCCAGAGCCGGCATCGACTGCAGCTCACTGCCCTCCAGATGCACCAGCTGCTCCGCACGAAGCTCCGGCAGGCTGGCCAGGATTCGGGCCTCGTTTACCTCCGCCAGCTGGATGATGAAGCGCTGAGCCAGGACCTCGGCGATCGTCTGTGGCGGATTCCGCTGCGTGTCCTGGCGCAGCAGCTGGTACATGCCAGACTGGTAGCCACTCCGCAGCACCAGGCTGGCTAGGAACCAGGTGAGCAGCAACACCCGTCCGGATATCCTCCGCGGCAGAAGTCCCTCGGGCAGATTTCCTCCCATCGTCAGCACCAGCAGCTGGTAATACGGATCTTCTGGAAGCTGCTTTCGTCGCCAGCACCGCCACACCATTAGGAGCAGGCAGACCAGCACCAGGACCGCTCCCACTGCCCGCCACAGCAGCGGGCTGAAGGGAAAGGCCAGCTTTTCGTAGGCCGAGTAGGCGCTCTGGAGATTGGTCACCAGCATGATGTGGCTCATGAAGTAGTACGTGGACTGGGAGTAAGGAATCTCATTCCCGGCACTGGGCTTAAAGTGAAAGCCGCCCAGCGAGAAGTCAGCATGCTGGCCAAAAATCTGAAATGGACTGGGTGAGGGAGGAGCTAAGAGCAAAGGTAGCAGGGTGACAACTCACCTCGTCGAAAATCCTACCCGACTCGTCGAAGGTGGCCAAGACCTCCTCCTTGTTCATCCAGTAGAGGCCAACGCTGAAGTTCAAGTTATCTGCCATGAACTGGAGAAGGGCGCCCTCGATGCCTACGAAGGATCCGGAGCCGGACCTTGAGCCAGAGCTGGAGCGTGGAACGGATCCCGGCCCAGAGCTGGACTCCGAGGGCCTCCAGACCAAGTAGGGCATGTCCTCCCAAGTGGCACATGTCAGGAGGCAGCCGTAAAAGTTGCCCAGCTTCACGGGAAAGTAATCCGCGGACGACCACCTTCCCTCGGCCACGTAGAAGCGATTGACCACGCTGGCCGAGATCACCTGACAGCCGTGAGTGGCGCTAAAGGGAAAGTAGCTGACCATTAGGAACTGTCTCCCTCCTGGGGGACGCAGAACCAAGCCCACATTCAGGACACTGAGGCGCCAGAGCAGCCGGAGAGCCAGCTCCACCTCCCCGCCAAACGGATCAGTGGGCAGGGACATATAGATGAGAGTCCGCGACAGGTCCTGGGTGGCACGAATGCCTTCATAAATCGCCGCCAGCGCCGTCAGGTCATCCACCAGCAGGAGGACTCCGTGCACATACGGCTTGTACTCCATGGCCCGGCGATGGATCACCTGACGAGCCTGCAAAGTGGGAGGCAATCGCCGTAGTATATGGGTCAGCAGCTCCTCCAGATGCCAGCCTGCCGCCGGAGCAGTCACTTGGCTGTAAACGTACAATGTTCTGAAGCGAGCCATCTCAGAATCCACCACCACCTGAGCCAGGGCATCCGCCAGGCCCGAATCCTCCGGACGGGATGATACCAATGCGCCCAGAAGGCAAGGAAGAAGAATATACCAGCAGTAGCGCATTCTTGGAAAGCTCAACGCGGAATGTGGCTGCCACTGGACTAGATATCTCTTTCTATCAAGCCACCTACCCGGAACTCCCAAAGGAAATCTTGGCAATGCCTTCCAATCGAACTCGTTAATCAATTTGCCATTAATTATTCCACAGTTAGTGTGACTTAATGGAGGTATCCCGAGGGTTCTATAGCGAGACTATTGAATAGAATAAATATCTAATATCTAATATCAAAAATGGTCATTACTTAATTTTTAAAAGTATATTTTTTATTGACATAACAAAAGTCTAATAATCATCACCGTCATTGCCAAAGTTGAAGTAATCGATGTCATTGTCGTCCCGTTCCTTCTCCTCCTGCTCCTGCTCCTGCTCTAAGTGTGCCTCCTCCTTGTCCTCCTTTGTCTCGTCCCGAATTGGCTCGTTCTCCAGAGGATCCGACTCCTCGTCCTCGAAAAGGTTGCGCTCGGCCGCTCCTAACTCGAATATGGGCTCCTCATCCTTGGGGAGTTCCTTTTTCGTAAGGCTCTCGGGGGCAGACACTCTGCCCAGGACTGGAGGCTTCACCTCCACCCTGGTCTGGTTGGCGTGGTGGTTCAGCATGCCTTTGTAGAGATGAGGAAACCGTCGCTGGAACTCCATCTTAATCCGCAGTAGGCGCTCCAGCATTCCGGGCGTGAGGAGTCCCGGGGTGGCCTGGCCCATGATGTGGGTGTCCCTGCGTCGGCGGCCATCCTTCAAGTAGGCGGCATAGCTGCCGCCTCCCGAGTAGAGGGGAACATGGGGATCATAGGGCTTCCGGCGCCATGGATCGTCGGGCCGCTCGACAGGCAGGAGGCCCATGAACGGGTGCAGAAGTCCCTCGTTAAAGGTGAAGACGGAGCCCAGCACGGGCTCGGCATCGGGATCGGGATCGGATGGTGGTGCTACGTCGATGTCAGATGGCGGTGCTGATGATGGACTGATGGAGTGGACGGATGTGGATATGAAAATGGAATGGTTGCGATGATTAGCGAGAGTGAAAAGCTTAAGTTCTAAGATATTCTAGGTCTACGATTATGGTTTAGTGAATGGGGTTAGAAATGTGGCTATGGTCGTGGTCTATGCTTTGGGGTTCTGTGCTAGGGAGGAAAGGGTCACGACACGAGTGGTGATGGGCCTGGACTGCTGTTTCCGGCGCAACCTTCTCCTCTTGATCACTTTGCTTGGACTCTTGGCAGTCTTCGAGAGGATGTTGCTCGGGGCGGGGCTCCCTCCAAAGGACTTTCTCTCCTTTTGAATTTGAAGGTGTAGCAGATCGTTTAGCACGTCCACCAGGCGATCCAGCCTGGTGCTGCTCACAGTGGCGCGGTTGGTTACAGGTCCCTTGGAGATAACTTTCTTCTTGGCAATCGCTTGGGAAGAGGCTACTTTGGAGATATATTTCTTCTTGGCAATCGTCTGGGAAGAAGCTACTTTTTTGGGGTATGTACGTGGGGGTTGGCTTGCCTGGCGAGGGATCCGCGTCCAGCCCTCATCACTGGGCTGCACTTGGTGACTTCTTCGAGTGCTCCTACGGCTCACAAACTTTCCCCTCATGGCGTACGGCGTGGGCGTGGTGGAGACTTCTCCGTGGACGTCGCTTCCCTGGCTGTTCAAAGCCGCGTTCAGGAGCTGAGCCTGCTGCTTCCCGTCCAGAGAAGCATTTCTCTTTGTCTTGCTAGGATCGGTATCGGTGGCATCGGTGGCATCGGTGGAATCGGTGGAGTCGGTAGCCTCGTCCGCCTGGAAGTCAGTGTAGGGCGAAAATTCCTCGTAGGTGGGCCCCTTGGCCACCTCGAGGTTCTTAGTCAGGTACTCGGTGTCGTATCCCCGATTAGCCAGAATGCGGTGCCAGTTGCTCTCCTCCTGATAGCTCTGCTCTTCGTTGGGGGGTGAGGAGCTGACAGAGGAGGAAGAAGCGGAGGCGGAGGCCTCGGCAGTGCCTTTCTTCTCATCCACTTTGGCTATGGCGTTGGCCTGCTGGGATGCCTTTGGAGCTGGAGCTTGAGTTTCTGTTTCTGTTTCGGTTTTCGGTGACTCTTCTGGCTCCTCCGGCTCCGGCTCTTGCTCTGGCTCTGGCTCGGTTTCCAGCTCTTCCTTTGGCTCCGGCTCGGGCTCAGGCTGTGTTACCTCATTCTTGGATTCCTTTTCCTGCTTTTCCACCTTATTTTTGGCTGCCTTGACCACTTCCTTCAACTTTTCCGCCTCCAGCTCCTTTATCTTCTTTTTATCCTCGTCGTCAGCGGCCAGATTGGATTTCAGTTGGCATCGGGCTCTGAGCCGGATAAACTCCTGCTTGAGGTGGTGGACTACTGTGTGGAGATTGTGGATCTCCTGGTCCTTAGTCAACGTGTGTGTCACTTCAGAGCCCGCGGCGGATGCATCATGCTGTATTTCCCGCTCCTCCGGCGACACAGGGGCACTGGTGGTCTTCGAAACCGTAGGTGGTGCCTCCGTAGTGGTGGCCAGTCTCACAGTTGTGGTTTCTGGGGCTGCCGTGGTCAGTCTAACGAAGTCCTGATGGTTGTACTGAGGCTGATAGTGCTGCTCCTCTTCCTGGACGGGCTCGCCTGCATCCTCGGGCTGCTGTTCCATTCCGTCGGAGTACTCATCGCCTCCGATCTCCAATGGCACCTGGCTGGCCCGCTCCAATGCCTCTCGGATGGAGGCCGCATTGTAGCGCATCAGAGCCTCGGCCGGATCCTCATCGGGGCTCAGGGTGATCTCCTTGAGACCCATCTTGTACTCCCTACGCAATTCGTTAAGGGATCCCTCGTCGATGGTCTCCAGTGTGCCGTATTCGGCGCTGCGACGACTCCTTCGACTGCTAGCCCGGCACTGGCAGTCGGCAGAGGCCTTGGGTGCTTGGCTTGCTCCGCACTGGCAGCTCCTTCCGCACAGACAGTCCAACCTACCACAGCCGCACCCCTTGGGAGTGGCATTGCTACCATTTAACCTGTGGAAAGTGGCTAACCTTTTGTGGATTCGCTGCTCCGACGGCTGCTCCTCCGCTGGCGGTGGTGCTACTGTCGTCGATGTGGTCGTCGTCTTGGCTGTTGTTGTGGTGGTCGTCTCCTGCTGCTGCTTCTCTTCCTTCTCGTCCTGACTGACTGGTGGCTCGGCTATTGTCTGAAATGCGTCGCCTGTTTAATGTCGTGGGAAAAGATGAAATGGTACATGAAATGGATCAATGGTAGCAACAGTCTACTGTGTGTGCCGTGTGGTGCTCAATGTGGTGGTGTTGTGGTGGTGTTGTGGTTTTTGGGAGAGAATGCTTTTAAAGGAACTTACCCTGGCCAAGGTGTGGTGGCGGCGGAGCATGTCGTCCACCTCATCATTGCCCACGGCTGCCCGTTGATAGGGATTGGCGGCATAGCCTCCACTTCCATAGGCGTTGGATCCTTGGCCACCGCCGCCGTAGGATGTTCCGTAGCTGGGAGCCTGATATTGGGGCACCTGGTACTGCGGCACCTGGTAATGCGGTGCCTGGTACTGAGGCGCCTGGTACTGCGGCACTTGGTACTGGGGCTGAGGCGCCGGGTAATAGTAATTGACCACAGCGGGACGACGCGACTTGGACTTCTTGCGCTTGTTGCCTCCGAGTCCCAGGGGATCCACTGTGGGCGAAAGTTCAGAATTGGGATTACGGCTGCGGAAGACGCCGAAGAGATTACCTTTGTGCCGGGCCTTTCCCTCGTTCTCCGCCATCTGGGGACCTGCTACGCCCAGCATGGTGGCATCTTCGGGGTCCTCTTCGGTCTCCGGCTGGCTCTGCATCATTGGTGGATTCTGGGTGAGCAGCTGCTCCATGCGCTGCTGCATCATGGGCTGCTGGGGCATCTTTTGCAGCATGGGAGCGTGTTCCATCTGAAGCGACTGCTGCTGCTGCTGCTGCTGCTGGGCTCTGGCTTTCTCCTCCGCCCATTTTCGCTCTTCCCACTGTCGCTGCTGCATCATCTGCTGCTGATGACCCGGAAGTGCTTCGTTTTGGTCTTCCGTCCATTGTCTCTGCATCGTTGTGGGATTCTGCCGGATGAGGGCCTGTTGCTGTTGGATCTCCTGCTGCTTAGCCTGCTCCTCCGTCCACTGTCTCTGCTGCTGCGTTATAGCCTTCTCTTGCTGCTTTGCCTGGTCCTCGGACCATTGCCTTTGTTCCATCATGGTGGGGTTCTGTTGGATCTTGGCCTGCTCTTCGGTCCACTGTCGCTGCATCATCATGGGGTTCTGCTGGATCTCTTGTGGCTTGGTGGGATCCTCAGACCATTGTCTCTGATGCATCATCATGGGGTTCTGCTGGATCTCTTGTGGCTTGGTGGGATCCTCAGACCATTGTCTCTGCTGCATCATCATGGGGTTCTGCTGGATCTCCTGTGGTTTAGTGGGATCCTCAGACCATTGTCTCTGCTGCATCATCATGGGGTTCTGCTGGATCTCCTGTGGTTTAGTGGGATCCTCAGACCACTGTCTCTGCTGCATCATCATGGGGTTCTGCTGGATCTCTTGTGGCTTGGTGGCATCCTCAGACCATTGTCTCTGCTGCATCATCATGGGGTTCTGCTGGATCTCCTGTGGTTTAGTGGGATCCTCAGACCACTGTCTTTGCTGCATCATCATGGGATTCTGCTGGATCATCTGCTGGTTTTGCTGGATCTTGGCCTGCTCCTCCGTCCACTGTCTCTGCTGCATCATCATGGGGTTCTGCTGGATCATCTGCTGGTTTTGCTGGATCTTGGCCTGCTCTTCGGTCCACTGTCGCTGCATCATCATGGGGTTCTGCTGGATCTCTTGTGGCTTGGTGGGATCCTCAGACCATTGTCTCTGCTGCATCATCATGGGATTCTGCTGGATCTCCTGTGGCTTAGTGGGATCCTCAGACCACTGTCTCTGCTGCATCATTGGGTTCTGCTGGATCATCTGCTGATTCTGCTGGATTTTAGCCTGTTCCTCCGTCCACTGTCTCTGCTGCATCATGATGGGGTTCTGTTGGATCCCCTGTTGGGAAAGAGTGTGGGTCATCTCTGCCATCTGTCGCTGTTGTGGCATCTGCGGGATCATCTGCCTCTGCTGTTGGATCTCCTGCTTTTTGGCCGGATCTTCTGACCACTGACGCTCCATTGGCGACCTGTAGGCGGCGTAAATCTTGTCCTGCTTGGTCTTCTCCGACTCCATCTGCTCGTTGGCCATTCGATAGGCGTAGGCCATGATCTGGACAATCTCCTCCTTGGAGAGATTCTTGTTCTCGCCGGGAATCTGACGCTTGTAGCCACCGGTCTTGCGGTTGATGAAGCCCCGTCGTTGCGCCTCCTTTTGAACCAGTCGGCGGACGTAGTCGTCACGGAGGGCCTGCTCAATGTCCGCCCGGGTGATCTTGTGCACGGGCGTGTGGTTCAGTGGATAGTTGACCCGGTAGTCTGGTGTCCGGGTGTTGGTGCCAGTGGCGGCACTCGACCTCATTTCCTTAGCCATTCTCTCGATCTGCTGGAGCATTTTCAGCTCGGTAATCACCTGGCGCTCAAAAGCCTTTAGCTTGGCCTCCACTCGCAAATCCTCGACGGGCTTGCCTTCGGTGTCCCTGGCCTGTCCGACGGGCAGACGGAACCACAGGAGCGGTACCCTTTCTTTGTCAAGTTCCTCGTCCATTTCCTGTTCTCGTCTCCTTTCCTGCTGCTTCTCCAGAGCCGTCTTGATCTTCATCTGAGCTGGTCCCGGGACATAGGGAATCTCTGGTCGCACTCGCACCTCAGAAATGTCGGAGGCCTGGGCTATGGGAAGTCCGGGAATTTGAGGCAAAAACTGGGAAAGCTGCTGCAACTGCGGTATCTGCGGCATCTGGGACAAGAAGTTGGGAGGCGCTTGACCCAACATGGTTGTTATACTCTGTCCCAGGGTGGCTGGATCGAAGTTAAAGGGGGCAAGGCCTGGAGCTGCAGCTGGGGCAGGAGCCGGAGCCGGAGCTGGGGTGTCCGGAACAGGGTCAGCTGGTGCTGGGGCAGCTGGAGCGGGAGCTGCTTGGCCAAGCATGCCCGTCAGGGAGGTCAACGGGTTCAGTGGCAACAGGCTCTGCAGGGATGAACCCACGGTCGCGTCCAAGGGCAAAGGTGGAGGCAGCAGAGGGTTTGCTTGCATGTTTGTGATCATTTGGCCCACATTGGCTGCCCAATCGAGGGGATTGGCAGGAGGAACTGGGGAATCCTGTCGGGTTACCCTGGTCTTGGCAGCGGCATCGTCAGCCAGGACGAGTACCACCTTGGAGGCAGCGGCTGTCGGCTGGAGCAGAGAATCAGGCACTGCCCCTAGTAGCGATCCCATGGGGAAGACGCTCCCCCAACGGAGCAGGCTGCCCAGGGCCGGGAACATCAAGTAGAAGGCATCGAGGGCCGGCAGGTTGGTGCCGAAGGGCCGAATGGGTGGCCCCATTTGGGCAAGCATCTGGAAAGGATGGGGAATTTATCGGATAGACGCCTGGCTCCGGCAAAAGCTCGCCAAAAAGCTCGAACTCACCTCATCCTGGGAGGGAAACCTTGGGCGGATAAACTGCCCGCTCTCATTGGCTTTGGTCCTGGCTGCCTCCTGTTCAATATCGTCGATAGCCTGGGTGGCTTCACTGCCGGAGGTTACGGTGGCCTGGGGCTGTGCTTCCCCCGGAGCCTGGCCGGAGACGTGAACTGCCACCTGGACGCAGAGTAGCGCCAGGAAGAGCAGCATCTGGCTGTGCGATCTCATCCTGTGTGTGATTGGGTGCTCCTTGGGTTCCTTAGGAGGCTTTAGGGAAACTCTAGACTACGCTGGAAGACCGATCGGTGTCTGCCGGAGCTCACTAGCCGACTGACTGCCAATTGTCGCCGGACAGTGCTCCAAATAGATTTTTTGCCACCGCCCGGCGGGCCGGAAAATGCCGACGTCGTCGAATTCGTGACCGGGTCTGCTGCCACTTTGCACGCACCGGAGAATGGAAGTGTCTGGAGGGAGCGAAGAGCAGAAAGAAAACCGTAAGCGTTTCCGTGTGTGTGCCCCCGAATCGGGAACAAGACCACAGCAGCCGGCGGAGCAAGTGCAGCCGCCAGCAAAAAACCTTGCTCAACTATTTCTTCCAAGCTTTTCCACGAAATCAGCGCAAATGATGCACTGTAAACAATCCGTCCGGCGCACCAGGTCCGGAGCCACACGGAAGGGTAACTACAATAGCTTGATGGCGTGGAGACGGCACCTTCCACACCTTGTTGGTCAACTCCGCCCCTGGCCATTTTGGGGGCCCTTGGTGGGGGCTGCCCTTCAAGTGTCGCCCCATGGAATTCGCGATCGTTTCTGTGTCACCAGCAAGGTGGCTGAGCTCAGCAGTGCCACGGCGCGGCGGTGGAGCTGCTTGTAGCGACAAGAAAAACAAAAGTTGTCGTCACCGCGGTGGGTGCTTTCGCAGAGGTCAGCAAAAACTGGCAAAGCTATAGAAATATCAACGGTGCGGTGACCTCCGATATATGATATATATCTTTGGTATCTGACCGTCTGCGTGAGAATCTTGAATCATGGAGCTGCGTTCGTCAAAACTATTCCAAAATGCGTGAGACAACTAATTCAAAAAATCCGCTAAAACACCATACTTTAAAATGGTTAAAAATAGCTTGAAGTTACTCAATTTTAAGGGAATATTTAAAATTCATTAATTTACTTTGCTTTTGCTGTAAAAAATATTTCTGACTGACCAGAAAATCAACAGTTCCAAAGGTGTACAAAATTGTTTACCTATTTTATTGTTGTTAATCGCCGAATAAGCGAATATTTATTGACCCATTTACGTAAATTCCAGTAAATGCGAATATAATAATTCATAGGAATTAAATATAAACCGAGACTGAAAAGCACAAATAGTATTTTCTAAAAAATTACATAGTTAGGGATGAGCTTTAATGCAGTTACAGATCTTCCGGCGATAGGCCTTCCGGCACGCAACTCCGGCGGTAACGAGCTCCTGGCCAAATATCATGCAAGGGTTCTGGTTAACCAGCCACAGTCGCTGCGAAGGAGTCAACCGCCATGCTGCCCACCGGAGTGCACAACCTGAGCCTGGTCTACGCCCTGGTCTGGGCCATCGATAGCTATTACGGCAGGTCTACCAGCACTCCGCTGGCGGTGGTCCAGTTCGCAACGAGCCGACAGAGTCGCGGACACCACAACGACCTGATTGACGTCACCTTGAGGAAGTCATCCGCCAGTGGCCGGGTCCAGTTCCTGCTTGAGGACGACCAAGTGGACGAGACCGAGAACTTGAAGGATCTGCCGCCTCCGAGTGGCGTTACTGGCAGGCCCATAGCCATTTGGTTTGTGGACAGCCTTCGGGCCTACATCCGGCTGGAGATGTACCTGAGTCAGGTGGGCAGTCCGTACAAGAGAAACGGCAACTTCGTCCTGGTCTACACGGGCGCGGAGGAAGAGCCGATGGGATCCATTAAGATCATGTTCCGTCGACTACTCAACATGTACGTTCTGAACGTCATTGTCTTTCTCCCGCGAGATGGAATCGTCCAGCTGTACACCTACTATCCGTACGGGCCACATCGCTGTCAGTCCTCGCTGCCGGTGTTCTACACTGCCTTCCGGGAACG
Organism: Drosophila vallismaia; assembly: GCA_035047325.1. NCBI lineage: Eukaryota > Metazoa > Arthropoda > Insecta > Diptera > Drosophilidae > Drosophila > Drosophila vallismaia. Next base: position 1,645,469 of record JAWNPU010000025.1, on the reverse strand, counting down.
GTCGTCTCCTGCCCAGGGATTCGGCTTGACGAAGCCACTCTTTCCCAGCAAATTGGCCAATATGTACGGTTGCGAATTGGTTGTGGCAACATTCGAGCACCGGCCTTACGTTATTCTGGATGAGGACAAAAAGGTTCCGGGTGGTAAGATCCTTCATGGCATTGAGGGAATGCTTTGCCGCGCCCTGGCCGAGAGGATGAACTTCAGCATCAAGCTGGTGGAACGCAAGGATAAAGACCGCGGCGAAATCCGGCCCGATGGGAACCACACGGGAATTCTTAAAATGGTAAGCTATGTAACACTATAAATGAACAGATATATCATGACTAATGACGTAATTCTTTCCAGATAGTGAACAGCGAGGTTAACCTTACATTCGTCTGCTACATGTACAGCAAGACACGATCGGATCTGATGCTGCCCAGTATCTCCTACACCAGCTTTTCCCTTGTCCTCGCCATTCCCGGCGGTGGACCGATTCCGCCCATGGAGCGCTTGACTCGCCCCTTCCGGCACATCATTTGGTACTGCACCCTGGCCAACCTGATTTCCGGCCTCCTGGTGATCTCTTGCCTTTCCATAATGACAGTGCCGTGGCTACGAAACCTGGTTATAGGCCGACGAAACCATCTGCCCTGCACGGGAATGTTGTACAGCTTACTAGGCGGCACGGCGATGTACAATCCGCGAAGGAACTTTGCCCGCTTTCTCCTGATGATGTGGCTGTGGCAAACCCTCATTCTGCGGGCCGCCTACACGGGTCAGCTCTACTTACTGCTCCAGGACGTGGAGCTACGTGCTCCGCTGACAAAGCTGTCACAGGTCATGGACGAGGGCTACGTGTTCCATATGCTGCCGGCCCTGCAGGGAGTCTTTCGGGATTCGCTTGGGACTATTAACATCCATGTGGTGTACGACCTAGAAGAGTCATTGCGTCGGCTCCGGGACGAAGACCATCCTGGGATAGCAGTGCCTCTGCTGCACCCCTCGGTCCACCAGTTCGACTACCGCTCCGGACCCAACCGGAGGCACCTCACCGTGCTGCCTGAGCCCCTGATGACCGCTCCTCTGACCATGTACATGCCACCGCATTCCTACCTAAAGCGTCGCATCGACCGCCTCCTCATGGCCATGATGTCTTCTGGGATTGTGGCCCGCTACCGGAAGATGTACATGGACCGGATCGAGCGCCTAGCCAAGCGCCGAAACATGGAACCAAAGCCTCTGACTCCCTGGCGTCTGGGTGGGATATTCCTAAGTTGCGCTGTGCTCCAGTTTCTCGCCAGCATTGTTTTTCTATTGGAACTCATGGCCCGGAGTCGTCCTCGTCTGAACAGGGCCCTATGTGCAATTAACAACGCTGTGTCGTAAAATTTAAGTTTGCTATACAATATTATAATCCCGCCAATATGGATAAAAGTTTTTAAAAATGATCTAAATTATCGATAATCGACGATCGGTTATCCAGAAATTAACCTACCACTTGCGAGGAAAACACAGAAACCCACTCTATTAACAAGGTGAAAATGAACAAAGAGTGCTTATATTTAAATTAATTTAAATTTTCAAAAGCAGCAATCGGATAACAGTTTTCTTCTTCAGTTGTGTACTAAAATATTATATATCGATAGACAGTGAAGTGATCTTGTGTGATCCCTAATTTTAAGGCGGGAGAAACAAACCAATACATAATTAAAATCACTAAGCACAATTATTATTTTAAAATAGATCCTTGTCCATTAAATGGCCTCCATCAGCTCCCCAATTCGTTGCCAGCCACGTCTGCGGCTCAGCAGCTCCAGGCCAAACAAAACCAGGGAGAACACAAGGGATCCATTCAAACAGTTGAGGGCTGCCACAATGAAGCCCATGGACTCGGCGAATACCGTCTCAGCGTCTTCGTCCTCTCCACCCGTAGAAGAGGACCAGCCAAGTGCATCAGAAGTGGTGGGCATGTTGCGCCAGTCGAGTCTCTGGGAGTGGTGTTGGAGCAAACCGAAACTGCGCATCTTAAAGAGAAGCCTGTCGATGTCCCAGGTGAAGTAGGAGTTTTGAGGAAAATACATGCACAACCTATTGTCCACAATCTTCTCTGCTAGGACCACAAACCTGTGCCTGCGCTTCTTGTTCTTGGTCAGGTGATAGGCCAAGAAGGCGCGACTGGTGAAGGCGCCAATCTTCTGGGATCTCTCCTGCAGCAAGGCATCAAACACGTCCACCGGCTGCCCCTTCGATATGGAGGTCCGGTTTTGAAAATCCGCAAGCTTGAGGGTCATCCGGAATGTAGCATGGTCCGTAATGAAACGATATCCATGATCCAGGATCTGCTCCAGGGTGTGCGGCAGTGGCTTCCCCGGAGAGTTGTGGAGGAAGTTAAAGATCGAGGCCTCATAACTGGCACGTATGACGAAGACCCAGAGCATCCAGCCGGCCAAGAAGGGCCCGGTCAGCCTCCAACGTATCACTAGTAGTCGGTGAACCAGATAGACCAAGGCCAGGAGCACCCACGTGTAGCGCTCAAAGGGAAAGAGCATTATCTCGTAAATGCTGTACCTTTCCGGGGCCTTCATTACAATCACATACGGAATTTGGCTGTAGGAACCTGTGGACTGCAAGAAGGTTGATCTCTCCGGCATGCAGGCGGCAGATCCTATTGTAAAGTTGGCCCTTCGTTCGAGTAGCATTTTATAGGGTCCAGTTAACGTTCCGTTTATGAAGCTGGATCCACCGATCAAGTCAGGCGGCTCGTTGGGCATCAGTTCCAGGCTGAAGTTCATCTTAGCCGAGAGAATGTTCAAGATCACTCCGTCCAACCCACTTACCTTGCCTTCCTGCCAGTCTACCTCCACGTAAGGTGGAATTCTCCACACAATAACACTTAAGGAACATCCGTGGAGGTTGGTAAAACGAGACGGATACAGGTGTGGTATGGTCGTGTCGGATAGGGACACCTCTACCGGAGCTGTGCTGGAGCAACTATGCGGCGTATACGGCCAGACATGGAAAGCCCGAACACCCAGGACACCGGGAACCAAGATCAGGGAATTGATGTTGTAGCGCTGGTGGAGAAAGTAGTCGAAAATCGAGGACATTTTCTTCGTTAGCTCCGATTCCGGTGGAGGTGTCAGCCACACAACAAGGAACAGAGGGTTTTCATCCCAGATTGAAGCAATAGAACTAACCCGGAAAGATCCGGTAACGTAAAATGCATATTCTTAAGCGAGAGCTAACTTACATAACTTGTTCCATTGTAGTCACAAATAGAAGCCTCGGAAATATCTGTTGACGCATCTTTCTGCTCATGTGCGGAGTCAAAACAACGGGCAATGGCAAGGGGAGATTCGCCAGGCTAAGATCCAGGACACGATGTATCAGATGGACCTCATCCCGAGACATCTCTTCGCAGACCGAAGTAATGCCCAGACCAAGCTCTTTTTCGGCAAAGCTGTAGAGGATGCTCTTCAAAGTGACGGCTATCTGGATGGCCAGTTCCTCCTGCTCCGGGTGCTGATCGGGCCAGAGGATGGCCTGGACTTGGAAACTCAGCAGGAGAGGTGCTAGAAACCCACATATTGTAACGCGGAGACCCATGGTTGAAGTGATTGTTTTCCGCAAAAATTTTCGCCATTTTATGTGTTTGATTTTTGGCAAACCGTAGAAAAAATCGTACAATCTACAACAACACACAAAATATTAAGTTCATTGTTGTTTAAATAAGTATATTAATACATTTAAAGATTATAAATCTGTAAAGATTACCCCTTTTGGTGGATTTTGTAAAGTTTCCTATGCCATTTTCTATTCCATTCTATGTTTTAAATGAGTAAGCTAATTTAACAATCCGGTTTTTAAACCGGATGTGCCCTCAGAAAGCAAATATTGTGCGGGTAACGAAAAAGTTCATTATTAAATCATAATTTCCACAGCCTTACGGCAGTGAACCGCACTGTATACCCTTGGGCAGACATTCGGCTTTCACACAAAAACCAAACCCCGAGCGATTCAAATTAATTTTAGGGCCCGAATGTAAAGGTAATGCATTAACAAATCTCTGTTCGTCACTTAAACTAATTGCTGCGTACAGACGGCACCAGCGAACCGCCCAACCACCCAACCACCTGGCCTGCCCGCCGGTGGCAGCCCCCACCGCCACTCGGAACAGCCAGCCGGAGTCCGTTCCGGAGGCATGTGCGTGACAGGTTTCGGTGTCAGTATTATGCATGAGGCGCATAACCATAAATTAACACCATCAGGAGCACAGACACACACGCACCACCAGCAGACACTTGTGGGAGGTGGAAGGTGGGCGAAGGTGGTTCGGCCGGTTGATGGGCAGCAGGTTGATGGGGGTAGCACTGAGGTACTCACCTCAGTGTCAGGGACATGCAATCGCCGTGTAGAACGTAAGGGGTTTACAAATAGTCGGATAATGTCCATGCTGCCCCCAAAACCGCTGGAAGTCACTCAGTCACCCGCACGGCAACTAAAATCGCTTAGATTAACGGCTGGAACATTAAATTGAAATATAAAATTACAAATTGACCCGCCAAACGTTTTTGTTAAAGGATTAGGGGGAAGCCCTTTGATATCAAATAGATTTTGATCTGATTAACAGGAAATCAAACCACAAATCGGCACGAAATGATCGGACCAATGTTTCCAGTCATTTTTCGATACCCATCCCGGAGCTAACAGGGATATTACCAACTCATCAGCTCTCCAAAGACAGCTTCTATTAGAGGATTTACAATATATTTTAAAACTATTTAGGATTTCCTATTTAAAGACAATTATTGTGTTTAAAAAAAAGATAAATGTTCCGTTTTTGTTTCAGATTCCGGCTAGGAAAAGAATCTCCTCAGAATAATAAATCGACGTGATGCCATCTCCAGGATAAAGACCATCAGGCTGAGGAACAGCCCCAGCATCACCATCAGGAAGATAACGTATAGCTCGAGAAGGCCCAGGATCTGGAAGCTTTGTTCGCTGCGTAGATAACTCTCAACCAGCTCCCACCTGGCCCATACTGCCAGGAGACCCACCGACCGCATCCAAAGGATCTCCTCGTTGATCTGGTCAATCAGAAACGAGTGTTTTCGGAGATACATGGTCAGCTGCAAGTTGATGATATCCTCTGGAACTAGCTCGAAGTGGGCTCCCTCCCCCAAGCCGCCGCTTTGATGCACTCGTTCCGCGCTAAGCTGGTTGAAATGAATGATGTTTTCTAGGGCAGTGGCGGTAACGTGTCTTCGCAGTTGATGATTCGCCTCCAGAAAGTTCAGCGGGTCAATCTCTGACGTGGCTGTGTCTAGCAGACGGAATTTCATGTGCTGCACACTGGCAATCTCCTCCAGAGCCTCTTCCACCTGGGGCGTTACGACTACCGTGTAGTCCTTCTGGACCAGCGCTTCTATCGTTTGTGGCCACCTGTTTAGCTGGTGTGTTCGGATTAGGTGATACAGCAATCCTTGATATATGGTTCGGATAATCAGCGTATACATCATTAGCATGAGGCAATAGAGCCGTGCCGTATGAGATCTGGGAACTTTAATCAGCGGCATCCCCACGAAAATTAATTCGAGATTCTGCCACGACTGAGATCCTGTGTGGTGCTCGCGCAAGAAACGATTCACCATGCCCTGAAGCAGGGCAGAAAGAGCCACCACACCTAGGATGCTCAGCCAAATAGTGAAGCGATACGGATAGAGGAGGATGTCGAGGGAGCTCAGTTCATAACTGGAGGCCAGGACCCCAAAGACTGCGCGCGTCTGGTGGTAATTGTCTGTGGATGTTGCATTTAGACCGCGAGTCACTGTCTGCCGGATCCCGCCCAGCGTCAGGTCTGCTTTGTCCTCTTGCAGCTGGAAAACAATTTTAATGATGAGATTTCAACTTGATGTACCAAAAACCATTACAACAAACCATTTCTAAAGCGCTGTCATACAGATTGCTATGCGCCTGCACTACGTCGATGGTGAAGTTCATCTTTTGGGCCAGCGCCAGAAGTAGGCGACCCTCGTAGCCGCCACCCACAGAAGGAGCACGTGCCTCCTCCCTCGTATTCTGTTCGTAGAGCCGCAAGAAAGGCGGAGAATGCCACAGGGCGCATCGCAAGGGACACCCAAAGAAGTTTCGCAGTTTCCGTGGGAACAGCTCCGGCTCTATAAGCATGCTTCCGTTGTAGCGATTGATTAGCTGCGGCTCCATATCGCGGCAACCCTGCTTCCCAAAAGGATAGTAGCTGTAGAAGAGGATGTCGCCGTTGGACTTCTGCACCTGAACACTACAGTGGACGAGGTGATAGCGCCAACAGTAATCGAAGATCTGTCGCATCTCGCCTTGGAGCAGACGGTCGCGGGCCTGCAGGAAAATGAAGTAGTGCTCGTTGTAGTTGTACTCTCGCGCATAGTACTCCATACGGATCTCCGAGAAAGCGGCAAAAGAGTCGGTAAAAATGACATTGAAATGCCGGCGTCCGGGCACTGGTTGCCAGGGCACATCCCGCTCCACGTTGACGATTTGAAGTGGAGCCAGGCCCCATTGCCGAAACAAGGTACTCATCATCTCGTTATAGAAGTTACAGGTGTGGTTACTCCGGCAGCAGAGAGTCAGAACCAGGGAGGGAGTGACGCTGAGGATGTGGTGGTGGACCACGTGGAGGAGCGCCCGAGCCACGAACTCGTTGATGTGGTTCATCTGTTCTCCAGAAAGGTCGTAGTAGGAGGATAGCAGTGCGGTGATGTTCATCCCGTCGGGGATATCGAATGGCTAATGACTGGAGCTGGACTTTCGGACTTTCTGTGTGACTTTCTCCTTAATTGTTTCTCGTGGGAGTGATTAATGGTAAAAGTTTTGTTACCTGAAATGGACACCACTGCGAGGCATGTAAATAAACAAGAACACATTGGAAACGAACTATCTCCGCCTTGAAGCGCTCCGATTCCGGCGGTGGAGTAGGACTTCCCCGGCAAACACAACACCAGACAGAAGGTACATCCCCGCCATAACCATGTAAATGCCCGATAGCTTAGTGTGACTGACCGGTTGGCGGCTACTCTGTTCCCGATCGTTCTTCCAGCGATGGACGTTAAAGGCTGCTCTCCGCCAGGCCAAAATAAAGCCTCCCGCGTCCAGTCGCCGCACAGTATCGTCCACTTTAGCATAGAGGTAGGAGTGCTTGGGCATGTACACACCCGCGTACTCAACATTCACCGGTTGCTTCAGCACATGGTAGGTATAGTCCTCCACCGAAGCAAAGGATTGCAGGAAGGTCTGGCAGATGTCTTGGTTGACGATGCCAAAGATCTTGCCATATCTATTCCGATGCAACGAGGCCAAGACCTCCCAGTCGGAGGCATCGTCCAGGGCGTGAAACATTCTCCGGTTCTGAGCCACCTGTGGAACCTCCTGAAGCAGTCGATGTGTGTTCGCCGTGCTGACCGCCCGGTAGCTCTCGCTTAAAAGGTCGTCCAACTGAAGCGGTGGGGTCTCGTATAACTGCAGGCGGATCAAGTGGAACAGCAGGGATTGGTATGTGACCCGGAGAGGTACGCTGGCCCACAGCCAGTGGGCGGCAATGATGCGAAACCGCCATGGGCGCGGCCATCGGGCCACAGAGGCGCCCAGTAGAAGAGCCCATATCTGGAGGCCACCCTGACGCCGCAAGAGTAGGAGTCCCGTGTGGAGAACCACGGCGATCAGCAGTAGCAGCCACACGGCCAAGTCAAAGGGAAAGACGAGCATGGCGAGGGGTCCCAAGCGATAGCGCTCTAAAGAGACGATGGCCACTAAGTTGGCAGAATAGTATGACATGGGTGTCGTCAGTAGTTTCTTCCGGCGAGCTGTCTGCCGGAAATATCCCAAGCTCAGGTTGGCACGGCGCTGCAGGAGCTGTGGATGCACCGAAAATATATATTACAAACAGATACAAAAATAGCTATGGACATCTTACTATTTCTAAAGGTCCTTCGGCTTTACCCTCTGCCATGTGGTAATCCTCAGGACGCAAGAGGGATACATTTTTTAGATGAACGCTGAAGTTCATCTGGAGCGACATATGCTCCACCAGCTGCATCTCAAACCCGCTGGCCTGCACCTCCTTCGATGCCGGATCCCAGTGCAATTCCACGAATGGCGGTTGGTGCCAGGTAAGCACGGTCAGCGGACAGCCATGCATCTGGCCAAGTTTTTCCGGAAACATTGAGCCGTTTCCCATCCATTGCCTGCCATCGAATTGATTAACCAGTACTGGGTCGGCCCCCTGGCATTTTTCCGCAGTGTAGGGGTAATAAGTGTACACAAGGACTTCCACCTGGGCGGTCTGGATCATTACGTTACAGTTGAGCCAATAATGCGTCAGGCAGTGCTCAAGGATGAGTTTCTTTTGCTGAGGAATGAAACGATCCCGGGTCTGCAAGAAGATAAAGTAGTAATCCGGATCATCGAAGTCAGCATTATCTTCCGTGATGTTAGTGTCCCTAAAAAGAGACTTTTATCGAACGGAAATACTCATAGATTCAGAAAACAACTTGCAGTAATCCAGCGTAGGAGTCCACCAGCAGCAGGTTTACTCTCTTCCGGCCGGAAACTCGAACCGGAGGAAGGTCCGGCCGGAGACCCAGAAGCTGAACGGCAGCAAAATGCCAGGAACCCACCAGGTCCACCATCACATATTCAAACCAGCGAGCGGTGCCTAGCTCTTTGGAGGAGATCGTCACCACTAGGGTTGCACTCAGCTGGGTCAGCACAGTTTCGATGATCAGCCGCAGGGCCCGTGCCACATAGACATTGGCATCCTCGGCCTGCATGTCGATGCGCGAGTTCTCCACGTAGCTCTTGTAGATGGCCTGAATGGAGCCAGGACTCGAAGTGGTGTTCATAGTGCCTCCAAGGGGCTTGACTGTCTGAATGACGCTTCCTGGTTAACCCAGCCATCATGGTCAGATCTCCGGGTAAGATAAAAACTAATTAAAAGCAAATATTGGGGAAGATCTGGGAGACAATCAATAGGGGAAAAAATCTTATATATCCTTGACATACAAATGTATATAAGATAAAGTATTGAATGTAGGCCAGGCCATCATTAATAACCAGGACGTGTCGGAAGAAAGACTTCCTGTCCAATTGTCCACCCCGTGCGTGACGTACAATAGTTTTGTTTGACTTTGTTCTATCGACGTTCCAGTTCTAGTCCTTAATGAGATGCAAACAAATGTCCAAGGCACCGTTTCGACACTGACTTTCGGGAATTAGATGGCCAGTATCCCGCCAGCATGAACGTGACCAGCCTGCTGCTCTTTGAGTCCATGAAGTACTCCGGCGCTCAGACCCAAGCTGCATCCATCAACCAGCACGTGGCCCAGGCCCTGAGAGTGTTTATTGAGGATTTCTACCAGCGCATTGCCCCCGCCTTCATCGTGATCCTGTCGTGCCGACGTCCCAGCCCGATGAACTTCTACCGGAACATCATGCAGCTACTGTACGAGAGTGTGGACACTATGATCATTCAGTTGGTTTTGGTCGAGTTTGGGCGTCCGCGTCGGATTGATGGACCGCGCACCCACAATCTGCTTTTGGTGGACTCGCTGGATGCACTTCTGTAAGAGCTTGATTCATTGTACTATAAATAAGACAATTACCCCACCTTAGGGACATCGAGATTCATACCTACACTGCCACTTCGGACGGCAGCGAGTACTACTTCATCTTCCTGCAGCAGAGGGACGCCCTCATTCCCCACGACATGCAGGGAGTCTTCGCGTACTGCTGGCGCCACCAACTCATCAACTGCAACGTTATGACTCAAAGCTCCGGCGGTCAGGTGCTCGTCCACACGTATTTCCCATATGTCCCCGGCCGCTGCAATAACTCGAATCCTGAGCGGATCAACCAGTTCCTGGGTCCAGCCTGGCAAAGTCGGGACTACTTTCCCTCCAAGCTTCACAATCTTCACGGCTGTCAGTTGGTGGTCTTGGCTCGGCGGATTTCGCCCTTCTTCGAGGTCGATGCAGAGCACCAAGTGTTCTGGGGCTTGGAGGGCCATCTCTTGGAGGAGCTGTCGCGGCGGATGAACTTTAGCATTAAGTTTGACGGCCTTGAAAAGCACCAACGAAACCAAACAGCCTGGACGGAGAAAAAGCTGCTCAAACAGATGGTAGGGACCCAATTAAGGACTTGAAACTATTTATAAATGATTACAATTATTCCAGGTCCAAGGACGCATGGCTCATCTGGCCATTGGTTACGTGAGGAAGCACATCCAGTACTCCGGAAACCTGACTGCCGTTTTCCCGCACTACTCCAACAAGATCGTTGGCTTTGTCTTGCTTAACGCCCACAACCTGACCAGCCTGGAGATCTGGTCCTTTCCGTTCCAGGCTCTGGCCTGGGTCTGTCTGGTGGTTTGCTTTCTTAGCATTTCCGGCCTGGTGATGCTATACTTCCGTCAAGCTGTCAGCGGCTTGGGTAGCGACCGCGTGGCCTTGCTTCTGGCGGTTTATGCCGCCAGTCTGGGCCTGCCCGTCGAGCCCCCAGAGCGCCTTTCGATGCAGTTATTATTTGCCAGCTGGCTGTGCTTCACACTTATCGTACGGGCAATGTACTCGGCCCTGCTGTTCCTCATTCTGCGCTACCACCTTCACCAACGACTTCCGGACAGCTTGCAGGACCTGGCCGATGGCGGATACATGGCTGTAATGAGTCGAACTACTTTGCAAGACCTTAGGGAGGTGGCCAGTCTGCAGGGCATCCTAGGTCTCCGAACTATTATCGTAACCTCTGAGCTGGAGGAGGAGGTCCTAAGGCAGCTGGAGCGTTTCTCGGATCGCGATAATGCCGGCTCCCATCCTCTTATCTTCGGTCTCCTCTCACAGGATGCGTTGCTTCAGCTGGCGCAGCGGGGCCATCGAGCAGGAGCCTACCACATGGTGTCTCAGCAGGTTCTGGAGCAACAACTGGCAATCTATTTGCAAAAGCACTCGCATCTTGCTGGCCACATGGACCACCTGGTCATGTCCATCCGGGCTGTGGGCCTGGTGCATCACTGGGCCGGGCAGGTGGCCAGCGAGCGGTACTTTCGGAGCAAGTACCTCTACCGCGAGAAGCGTATTCAGCAAACGGATCTTTGGGCGGTATACGTTCTGGCTGGTGTTCTTTATATTTGTTCAGTAATTGTATTTATATGGGAAATCTTCTCAGCGGGAAGGCGGCCAGAAGTATTATTATAATAGGAAACCTTGTCAGGGTCAGTCTGACGCTAAATATATCCGTAAATAAATTGTTTTTTCTTATTATAAATTGACATTTCCAAAGATACGGTGTAAAGCTTTTATCCCTAGATCGCCAGTGGTCCGAAAAAAAGAGAAAACAAGACAGTATTCTAAAATTTTCAGGTTTAATTGAATTTGCAATACAGTTTTACCTTTTCTTATCATCTCATTGAAGATAAATGTTGTATATAATAAAATTAAATTCAAAATAAACATTTAAAAAAGCCCAAGTGTGACCTGCATTCAAAAAATATTTGAATTCCAGATGCTTATCGGTACCTATCGATTGATAGTAGGTTATCAATTTCCATGTTTATATATGTTTTATATATTATATTATTTATATGTTCAAACATTTTCCAATAAAAAATAAACCAATTACTTGAAATATATTTAAACTCTTCGATTGCTTTTAATTTCCTTGGAATACAATTTAATCGCTTGTTATATTTGCAATTATTAATTTTATCAAATTTTATTAATATATATATTGTTTCATAATTATATTATGCAAATCACAAGATGCCAATATAGGCTCGGACAAACAAACACATTTAAATTTGAAATTTTTCCACTTGACCTTTGCACTGTAAATTTCATAGTTGTAGAGTAGGTATGTAAATGCAATTCTGGCTTGAGAGATTACTCCGGATATCGCTTAGAGCTTCTCGATAAGAATGGAAGAGGCACCACCGCCGCCGTTGCAGATGGAAGCACAGCCCAGTTCGCCCTTCTTCAAGCTGTGGGACAGATGGGTCACCAAACGGGCTCCAGACATACCAATCGGATGTCCCAGTGAAACGGCACCGCCGTGCACATTCACCTTGGCTGGGTCCACATCCAGCTTCTTGATGTTGGCAAGTACAACCACGGAGAAGGCCTCGTTGATCTCCCACATCGCCACATCCTGCTTGTTAACGCAGGCGCGCTCCAGGAGCTTGGGAACAGCCAGGGCAGGAGCAATGGGGAAATCAATGGGATCGGTTTCGGCATCCTAAAAATCACAGCATGATAAAAATGATTCAAAACTACATATCTCTTAACAAGGATATCAAACCTGGAAAGCTACGATCCTGGCAAGAGGCTTGAGACCAGCCTTCTCAGCTGCCTCAGCGGTCATCAGAACCACTGCCGCTCCACCATCGTTCAAGGTCGATGCATTTCCGGCCGTAACCGTGCCATTCTCCTTCTGGAAAACCGTGGCGAGCTTCCCAAACTTGTCGAAGTTGACCCTCTTGTACTCCTCATCCTCGGTAATGGTGACCTCTGGCTTTCTCTTCAGCTGGATTTTAACCGGAGCTATTTCCTCAGCAAACACATTGTCGCACCACGCGGCCGCCGATCTCTTGTAAGACTCAATGGCAAACTCGTCTTGCTGCTGGCGTGTGATTTCCAGTTTCTTGGCTGTGTTCTCGGCACAGTTGCCCATGTGGAACTTGTTGTAGACATCCCAGAGACCATCAAGCACGATACCATCAGTAAGTTTGACACCGCCATAGGGAGTGGCACCTCGCTTGAGGTAGTATGGCACATTTGACATCGACTCCATGCCTCCGGCCACGACCACATCCGCGTGGCCGAGCTGCAAGGACTGTGCGCCCAACATTACGGACTTCATTCCAGAGGAGCAGACCTTGTTCACAGTAGTACAGCAAACGTTGGTGGGAAGACCGGCAAAGATGGCCGCCTGACGGGCTGGAGCCTGGCCGAGTCCGGCAGACACCACGTTACCCATAATAACTTCCTGGACATCGGTCTTGGCGATTCCTGCTCTTTTGATCGCCGCTTCGATGGCCACGGCACCTAGCTGAGTGGCACTCAGAGGCGCTAGCTGGCTCTGGAAGCTTCCGATGGGTGTACGGGCGGCCGCGACAATCACCACCTCGGGAATCTTGGAGCTGTAGAATCTCCGGTAGGATTCCTGGGCGCATAACCGGCGGGTGGCCTGCAGCAGTCGGGCGGACATCTTAGTTAATTTATTGACGAGAGCGTTGTGGCGACGGGAATCCAATCAAGAATAAGAGGGATCACCTGTTGCTTGCATAACGAGCGATACTTTGGGTTATCGGCATACCAAAAACCGATAGCAAACCAATCGAATAGTAACGGAAATTTGAATGCAAAATCACAGCATCATTCCAAACTGACATTAATTTAAATTTTAGATGAATGAAAACGCCAACCTGGGTATATATAGGAATCCTTTTATTCAGTTAAATAACCTGAATTTAGTATGTAATGCAAATTGCACAATGTATGGCAGCAGAAAAAAAAGAATAAACCTTAAGATCTAATAATACAAATCGCAAAAAAAAAGCTCACAAAAAATATGCATATATATCGGAACTTATTCCACATCACAACGCTCGTAGTTTCCATGGTAGCCATGGATCTGGGTACTCCTTAAATCCTCCAACCAGCCTACTATTTAAATCATCATCTGGTCGCGCGTTGATAGCTTCTGATGTCCATTGGCCAAAACCAAGGAGCGCCGCATGCGATTCCTCTGAAGAGTAGAGTTCCTCTCCCTAACTGATTGCCGGAGATGCTGACGACGTCCGGCTACTGGCATTCCTCCTGCACCTGCTGCATCCCTTTCCGCTGCATTCATCGCCGCCAGCAACTCGAAGGCCTGTTTTTTCTGCTCCTTGGTCCAGAGATTGGCCACCGGAGGAGCAGCGGCTGGGGGTGGTTGTTCCTGGGTGACAGGTGGCCTCAGAGCTAGAGGCGGGCGTTGGGAACGTTGGTTGGCCACTGGCTGAGGTGGCTGATTAACTGCTGGACAAGATTTTGAGGCTGTTTTGGACCCGCGATTCAGCCCGAATAGGGAAAGAATGGACTTCCGTCGGGTAGAGGAAGCCTGGCTATCCCCTGAATCATTGCTGGACACGCTCATCTGCATGGGCACAGCCGCTGGCACATCGTTGATAAGGGGCGGTGGTACATTTTCAATTCCATAGGTAACAAACTTCTTGGGGGATTGAAAGGTCACCTTCCTCAAGGTATTCCCGTTGCTGTGCAGAGACTTTGGAGCGGGCAGAGTGGCTAGGTTCAATTTGGCCACCGTCGGTGAAGTATCGTTCAATTCTATAGTGCAATAGGTGTCGTCGTGGTGTGTCTTCATCGGCTTCCTTGGGGGAATGGGTGGCGCAGCGAGTTGATCGCATTTGCAGACGTGCTTTTCCTGCTGGAGCAGCTTCTCCTGCAGTTCCCTTTCCAGAGTCTGGACACGCTGCTCAGACACTAAGAGCTCCTTTTCCCGGGCCTGGAGCTCCACGAGCTTCTGCTGCAGCAGAGATTCTTGAGCACGAATGGCATGCAAACGGGTTTTTAGGATATCATCAAAGATGTTTTGGGTTAAGGCAGCCGGGCTGCTCTCCAACATTGGTTTCGTTGGTCCCTCCACATCCGAATCCTTCTCCAGACACAGCTCCTTCTTCAATTCCTCATCGAACTCCAGCTGTACTTGCTTGTCCTCTCGTCTTATACTCTCATATAAGGCAGGATCGGATTGTTGTAGTTTTTTTCCTGGAAAAATCCTTCGCTTTGCCGAGTAGAACAGCTCACTCCTTAGGTCCGGAGTGAAAACGCCAGTCACGCTGAGTCTCCTCTGGCCATAGCCTTCGTGGAAACTGTACTGCTCCGTAAACATAGTGCTGGAGAGCTCGGGTGGCACCTGCCCTCCGTCCTCCTCCTCGAAGAGCCTGGCTCCCGTGGGCAGCAAGTAGAAATTTTCGCCAGCTTCCACGAGAGTGGGAAATTCGCCGTTCAACTCGGAGATATTTCGCACCACTAGCGGGTGGCGAATGATGACCTCGATGCCGGGGCGCTGCTCATGATCCACTGCCAGCATAAACGCGATAATCTCCTGAAGATCAGCGCTGTAGACGGAAGGAATGCGACTAAATTCGCCCTGGGCAATCTTTTCGGACAGCTGGTCGAACGCACGTCCGCGGAACGGCGGCCGCAGGGCACACATCTCGTAAACCAAGCATCCGACTGCCCAGACATCACTTTTACGATCGTATTTTCTTCCTCGTACCAACTCCGGGCTCATGTAGTGTGGCGTGCCCACGAAGGAAGCGGCGAAGCTCTGATCCCTCCTAAGCATTCTGGCCAAACCGAAGTCGCCCAACTTGGCATTGCCATCTGCGTCCAGGAAGATGTTTGCCGGCTTGATGTCACGATGTAGGATGGTGCCGTTGGGTATTTTGTTGTGGCAGACCTGCAGGGCTCTGCACAGTTGAAAGAGAACCCGCCAAATGTATGGTTCCTCGAAACGACAACGCTGGCTCCGAGCCTTTTTGATCAACTGGGCCAGATCCCCGCCTGCGCAGCACTCCATCACAATGTAAACGGACTTGGCCTCCTTGTTGACCAGGTAGTGGTAATATTGCACTATGTTCGGATGCTGTAGTTGCCGTAGAACGCTAATCTCCGAGACCAAAGCCTCACACTTGGAATCATCGAGTTCATCGTAGTTCATGCCTTTCCAGGCGTAAAGCTCCCCCGTTTCCTTGTCCCGCACCTTGTAGCAAGTGCCGAAGGACCCATTACCCATCACGGCTAGCACTTCGTAGTCCTGAAGGGTCTTCTGAGCAAAGTCCATCGGTGGAGAGTCCCTAGTCTCCTTGGGTTTGCTCATTTTCGTAAATTTTTCCACTGATTTTCCCATCTAAATATATTGTCCGGTCTCTTGCGCTCGATCCGGCCTCTTCAAAATCCAAAACTCAACTGAAGACTGGTTTTTGGGGCAGGATTTTGTATTCTGTATTTCTGGATTCTTCATTTTCGGCGGAACGCTGGTACGCCTGCGCACACATACTCTCAAGCAGGCTACCTGCTTGGCTTAGGCGAAAAGGACAGTGCTGTGCACTTGTTGCCTCACCGCTAAATCTGGCTATAACTTCTTGAAAAATAGCTAGATTTTTTGAAATTCTTTAACGGTTATATTGGCTATATAATATATATATCCTATATAATCCTATTTATCCCTCTGAAAGTCCTAGCCATATTTATTTAAGGAATATTTCATTAAAGTTATATACAATTTCAAAAACTAAAAAGATCCTTAAAGGGTCAATAAACCAGCTTATAGATTCGACCTTCCAACTTCTCACACAACCTTGTTAATGTTTAAAATCTAGCTATTTTACAGCCGTCTATATAAACCATTTCTCCGACCTGTTGTCCGGATATCTTGTTTCGTTCCAAGAATGAAGATGCACTTGCAAATCTCTACCCCGTCTCCAGGTCCCCTGCTGGGAGAGCACACTTGTGAGAGGGCCAAAGACTCCCAATCCTACTGCGCCTGTGTGCAAACTACTGGCCATGGAACACAATGACACCCAATTGCAGCGATTTTCCACGCTCGAACCCAAGCCTGAACCCGAAACCGAAACCGAACCAATACTCCTTACCCTAGGCCATGAAAATAAATTGATTCTGCTGCTTGGCATTTCAATTTGTGCTCTTCAAATTTCATAATTATATTGAAAGGAGTGGGGTGGGGGATCCTAACTGTTTTGGGATCAACGAACAGTGGCGCTGGCACTGGGGATGTTTGGGTAACCCCTCACATCCTATACAAAAGATATATACACACATAACCTACAAGGTTACAGTGCAAATTCCGGTTTCAATTAGGACGCCCAGGTAGATGCTGCCGAAGGACGAATTTCGGACTTATCTCTGGGCAGTGTGTTGATGGTTAAGGGACTTCTTGTGTAAAACAAACAAAGGGACGCAATCCTTCACAAATAAATCATGTTTCGCCCCCTCAACCGCAGATCTTCTCGGCAGGTAAACACGGACACGAGATTACAATCTACGCACTCACATTCACCAGGCCATTTTACGGTTTATTGTTTAACAGCGAAAAAAAACATAGGATTACGCTAAGACTGAAGGAGATGATAACCGGAAGGATTACCAGGAAGGTGTCTTATCCTGGCTGCCGGATGGACGACCGTATAGAGCACTTTTGTCCCGGAACATGGTCATCCGTTCCGTTTCCTTCTTGTCCAGAAAGTGTCCAAGGGCGAACCCGAGCAGGGGCAGGGCGCCCCACAAGTAGCGTTTGTCCAGACCCAGAACCATGATCCCGATCTCGTCTAGCTGTGTTCCTTCAGATGAGCACTACGCTTCAACTGTTGTTGCTGGCGTTTCCACTCGCGGGTGTGCGACCAATCTGCGTAAATCGAGCCGACTGCAACAGTGGGAAAGAATATCACTGCGCCGTACTTTCGAGCCAATTGCACCACAATGCTACTGCCCATAGGTCTAGAATGGAGTACAGAGACAGAACAACATATTCGATGAGGGATATAAACGGCAAGAGGAATAGAATATGCAGCATGCAGTTACGTAATGAAAATGCTTGATGCGGTGTTCTGGTGAAGTTAGTGGTGTGTCTGCCGGGGGAAGCCGCCTTACTCCGTCGCTAAGAAGGGCGATTCAATGTGTTTTGAGTGCGATTTTCCTACAATTTCGTTCAACAATTACTAAATAAGTTTTGTTTTCAACTTACTTATAGGACCGATAGCTCCAGGGCTGACGACTAGGTTTAATTTGAACTAGTTGGCAGCACCATTTCTGGCACATCTCTATCGTTCTAGTTATCGATGGTTGTTATCGCTGGTTAAATATATTCGATAAATAAAGCTCCAAATTATAACCGAATTAGTTCAGACAATAAATAACAATATTCAATGAATTATATTTTTCTTAATAATATATTTTTTTATTTTTAAATTATACATAGTTCTCATTGAAATAAATACACTTGCATCCGGATTTTTTGGGCGGGACTATATGGCCGTTACTTGGCCACACTGAATTAGCTTTCGACCAGCGTCGAAGCGCTCTTTTTTTGGGCCAATTTGGATTGAGATCGCAACGCTGGATGCATTTTCCGAGGCGGAGATGATAGCCGTCGCAGAACCGCCGCTGGAGTATGTGCCTCGCGGCCGTCAGTCGGCTGCCGAGCATCCTGGACCCCAGGACCAGCCCCTGCCCCGGTGCGGTATCCCCACTACGGAGCACTTGCTCCTCCAGCGCCTGCAGAATGTAAATATATCATCGGCTGGCGAGGACTCGGCCGCCGGCCAGGAGTTCTGGAGCATCCGGGAGCTGTACGACGACTACGAGGCCCTCGAAGAACGGGCCGCGCGCCGAAGACAGCTTATTGAGCGGACGAAGCGGTGCGGTCCGAACGCGGCGGCGGCCACCCAACTCACCTCGTTACCTCAAAGTCTGTTGCATCTGGCGCCGGAGCGACGCGAGGAGCCCATGTGCGACTACATCGTCAACAACGAGGAGGAGCTGTACGTCAACAGGAACACGGTTGTTTGGACCCAGGGTTCGTATATAAAAGAAGGCATTGTAGGAAGTAATTTTCAATATATTCTTCATCTAAAACAGGCCTTGATGATGATGATAACGGGGTATATAAACGCATGTGTTTCACCTGCGATTCACCGGTGAAATTCGCTTGCTTCCTCAACAGAAGCTTCGTCCGTGGTCGCTTGGCTCAGTTGAAAGCTGCTCTGCAGACCGAGGATGATAAGTTAACGGCCATCTGCGTTATGGACCAGGATGCGTTGCGGGTCTATTGCGACGACGGCGAGGATTATCTGGCTAATTTGGACTTTCCCGTCTCGCAGGTCTGGCAAACGATGCATGGTCTGCTTTTGGAGAAGGATTCCAGCAATGCCCTGATATCCCATTTGTCCATTCCAATGCCAAGGCTGTTTTCTATGTCGCATCCCTTACACGAAGCCTGCCCCGTGGTCCTAAAAACTGCTACCAACTCCACTGGCTACATGACCGAGCCAGAGTACAGCGTAGTTTTTACAACGGAAAACTCCGATTTGGTTCTGTTGTACGATGCCAAGTTCTTTAAACACTTTATGGCTAGATTGAGGAAGGTCACACCCGAGGAGGTTAACTATGTTAGCCAACAGCAGCAGGAGTTGGGGCAAACCCTTCTGGGTCCGCGCATTACGCCAGGTGGGGCCAATAGCTTCAACTCTACCAAGCAAACGGGAGCCACCCCAAAGGTCCAGAATGCCTCGTTTATGGGCAGGAATAACACCACCACTGGAGGTGGTCTCACGACTGCCTCTAGGTTTGGGCTTAGTCAGTCGCAGTCTTTCAGTGGCATTCTCGGCCAGTCCAAGTAGGTTAGGATCGTGAACCTAAAATTCGCTTTGTTACAATCTCAAATTTAATCCACAGTCGCGCTTCGTTAGGAACTCCTCTGAGCCAGCTTCAAAGCAGCATAAGCCAGCAGTCAATGTCGGTAAAGGACATGCGTAAGATGACCCACGTAAAGCCAGCCAAGCCCATCGAGCCGGAGATGTGTCTGGAGCACATCTGGACAGAAAATACCTACGGAACGTAAGTAGAATAATGTGCAAAGTTTGAGGTAATATTTTGATCCAAAACTCTTTGTAGGCAGCGTGAATTCTGCGAGATGGCCTCGCGTGCCTTTATCCACACGGACCTAGTAGGTCAGACCTTCCTTTGTTATCTTCTAGCCCGCTCATGCCGCCTGCAATTGGTACGTTTAACCGGTTTTGGGAGTAGCGAGGTACAGATCTCCACATTGGCCTCCACACTATCGGCCAAGGACGCCGTGGGCTTAAACCGACTAAACATGATTGCTGTACTCGATCCAAGCGGTAGTTTGATTCTGTACACGGGCACGGTTTTGATTTCTAAAGTTCACATAACGCCCCTGATGGCGCCCACGTCCATAGCCACGCCATCGCCTGTACCCTCCCCGTCTCCGGCTCCTAACCCGACCCAATTGAAAGCTTCTGTGGCCACAGTGGCAGCCGCTTCGAGCAGTAGTTCTTTTGTCGAAGTACGCAGGAGTAGCCTGCTGCCCACCAAGGCACCAGCGGACCTGGCAGCTTTCGATAAGGAGCTGCACATGTTGTCGCCCATCCCGCCGCAGTCTACCTCCTTCACACAGCGACAGGCGCATAATATATGCAAGTCGTTGAGAGATCCCGCTGGGAATAGGGTAACCTTGGTCTATGCCACCGGCAGAATGTTACGGATAGCGCTTCCCCTATTGAATGATACCCGCTTGCTGACGCGTTGCGTGGCCACTTTGCGGCAGGTCTTAAGTCCCGACCAGTTCCTGCACTTTGTGATACGTTGGTACAGCGCCAGGAATCCGCCGGGCTCAATGGACTACTCCATCGAGCAGGAGTGGCAGCTTTTCCGGGTTACTTTGCTTTCGTTAATGGGCTTAACGGCTGCACCGGATGTGGAAACGGAGCAGCATTACGAGAGATGTGCTACTCCTCTGTTGCATTCTAATCTCGCTGGGGAAATCATTACCTTGGAGTCGGGCTCTGCTTCCAATTGCAGTTCTACGTCCACCCTGGGCCCCCTAGACGAGCCGAAGAAGCGGCGGAAATATAACGATTGCGAAGACTTCACTGACGATGACTGGGAGTTTCTGTTGCTACAAACAACAATAGCTCCTTGCGGGTCGGACAGCCACAGCTATAGCGTGGACGTTGGAGCGCCGCTTTTTCCGGTAATACCAGCCATCTTTTACAGCTTGCATCTGCTGTACGAGGACCTCAAACTGGACGCAGTATTTAATGCGGCGCTTCCCTTTTTGTCCACTGTAAGCTGTGAATCCAAATTAGCCAACATTTATTCTTACATCTTTGACATTTTGCAGTTTCTACACCAACTAGCCGTCGACATGCAGCTGGAGAGCTATGTCCTCCACTACATACTGGACTTTCCTGAACTGAGCCATCGCACTGGAAAGATGGCCCTCTTGGGACCGGATCACGGCGCCTTGATGATGCACCAAGAACTGTTAAGGGTTCCCGCCCCCTGTGTTTTCGCCCAATTGGAACACATAATAGTGGGCTTCGAGGAGGTGATACCCTACAGCTTTGTGGAGAGTGTCAACGAAAGAAGTCGGAATCTCTTGCAGCTCGTGTCGCTGGTGGTTCACGGTCAAGAGAGGCTAAAGCATTGGTGGCAGCTCTTGGAGATCCCTGAAGCCGTGCAGGCAAACTACCCAAGAAGAGCGAAGCGAAGCATCACGGCAGATGCCCCGAGGTGCCACCAATTGCTCGAGCTGATACTTGCTATGCGGCTGACGCGGCGGGACATTGACCGGTTCCCGGCTGCAGTTCATTTAATTGTTGCTGAGGCCCTGGAGGAGGCTAGGATTTCGCCACCAGTCGGCTGCAGCATGCCCACCTACGAGCTGATCCTCCGGCCCGAGCTGGCCGCGCACGCCCAGCTTCCTTTCATGGAGTCGAGCATTGCCCAGCCACACTGCGGTCGCGTTTACAAAGAGGATTCCCTGTCGGCTAGGTGCCCGCCTCCTGGGGGGTCCATGGCGGACCACGACTCTGAGCAACTCCGGCACGACGATATGGACAATATGGATACGAAATTGCTGAGGCTTCGCTTCCCCGACGATATGCGAGTGGAAGAAGTTCGTCGACTTCTCAATTCTTCGGAACCCGTACCAATCGAGGTCCAACAGTCGCCGGGCACGAGTGACCATGAGTTCATAGAGGAGCAGGAGAAGCAACTGTTTGCCTTGTGCGCCAGAACAATGACGCTGCCCCTGGGCCGGGGTATGTTCACCCTGAGGACGATGCTGCCACGTCCCAGCGACAGCGTGACCATGCCAAAGCTGTGTTTGGTGGGCAGGGAGCCGCAGAAGGGAACCACCATCGAGATGCAACAGATCGAGTTTCCGGCCAACATGCACATGTGGCCTTCGTTTCACAATGGAGTTGCTACTGGCTTAAAGATCTCGCCACAAGCACAGGACATCGATTCCACTTGGATTGTCTATAACAAGCCCAAGACCCAAGCGAACAATGCCCTGGAGCATGCTGGTTTTCTGATGGCGTTGGGCCTCAATGGCCACCTGAAGACGCTGTCGTTCATGAGCATTTACAAGTACTTGGTCAAGTGCGATGAGATGACTAATCTGGGTCTGTTGCTGGGCATTTCAGCTGCCCATCGTGGCAGCATGGATACGAAGACCACCAAGCTGCTTAGTGTGCATCTGGAGGCCTTGCTGCCGGCCACGGCCATGGAGCTGGATATACCGCAAAGCACCCAGGTAGCTGCTTTGATGGGCATAGGTCTACTTTACCAGGGATCTGCGAAGCGGCACATTGCCGAGGTTCTGCTGCAGGAGATTGGACGACCCCCGGGTCCCGAGATGGAGAACAGTGTCGAGCGTGAATCTTACGCGATGACTGCAGGTCTGTCTCTAGGACTTGTTACCCTTGGACAGGGAGAGTCGCCGGCGGGATTGAGAGATCTTCAGCTGCCGGATACGTTGCACTACTACATGGTTGGTGGTGTGAAGCGGCCTATTAGCGGCTCCCAAAAGGAGAAATACCGCCTGGCCTCGTTCCAGGTTCGCGAAGGCGACAATGTCAACATTGACGTGACTGCACCGGGCGCCACACTGGCCCTGGGATTAATGTTCTTCAACTCCGGTAATGAGGCGATTGCCGAGTGGATGCAGCCTCCCGATTCCCGCTATCTATTGGACATGGTGCGTCCGGACTTTCTGCTGTTGCGCACGATTGCTCGGGGCCTCATCCTATGGCAGGATGTCCGGGCGGATAATGATTGGTTTCAGGCCCAGTTTCCCACGACGCTTCGTGTGCATCTAAGGATTCCCTCGAGGGATGAAGAGTCCTCCTCCGACGACGGTGACGTCGACTATGAAGCAATCACGTAAGCAATTGGACTCTATAATTTCGTTTTTATTAAACCTGTTTTCGTAACAGGCAAGCGTATTGCAATATCATGGCGGGAGGTGCTTTTTGCATTGGCCTCAAGTACGCCGGCACTGAGAACATGGAGGCCTTTGCCACCTTGCGGGCAGTGATCAAGGAGTTCCTGGGCTTCCCCGGCTCGCCGATGGGCGAATGTGCTGGCCGGACTACCGTGGAGAGCTGCCTGATGGTGCTGCTTATCTCGATTTCGCTAGTGTTCGCCGGCTCGGGCAACTGCGAAATCTTAAGGATCATCCGGTACCTGAGGTCGCGAGTGGGGCCGCAGTATCCGCATATCACGTATGGATCCCACATGGCCATCCATATGTCGCTGGGACTTCTGTTTCTGGGCGCCGGAAGATTCACCATTGCCCAGACGCCAGAGTCCATTGCGGCATTGGTTTGCGCCTTCTTTCCCAAGTTTCCCATCCACAGCAACGACAACCGGTAAGATTTAACTACAGATGTATAGAATCTTCGAATAATATATTTTACGTAAAGGTACCACCTGCAGGCGCTGAGGCACCTGTATGTCCTGGCAGTGGAGCCGCGACTATTTCTGCCGCGTGACATCGACACGAACCAACTTTGTCTGGCCAACATCTCGGTCTTGGAAGTGGGAGCCACCGAGCTGAGGCGCCTGCCCATAGCGCCCTGTATACTGCCAGAGCTTAGCACCCTGCAGAAGGTTATCGTTGACGACGAAAACTACTGGCCCGTGTGCTTCGAAAGGTCCCGCAACTGGCACCAGCTGCAGAAGGCGCTGGAGATGAGCGCCCCAATCGACATCAAAAAGCGCACGGGATGTCTATCCCACCTCGAAGATCCGGACAGATTGAAGAGCATGCTGGCCCAGACCCTGACGATGGAGCAGAGTATTTGCTGGCAGATAGACATGAACGACCTGCATCAGTTCAGCAGCGAGCGAATAGTGAAACCCTTCTTAAGCCGGTGCTTGGAAACCAAGGGCACGGATCTGAGCTATATGGAGCTGGTCAAGCGCCACCAGATGATGCTGCTCTTCTACAACGCGGTGGTGAAGGATCGGATGCATTTGCTGCCCGTCTATCTAACCCTTTATGATGTAAGTTTTTTCAGATCGAACAATATTTTCAATTCATTGTTGATACATTCCGCCAGCACGTAACCAAATCCATGGTGACTAACAACGATGTTTGGCAGCTGAAGCTGATTGACGCTTACCTCAGTCGCAGTAAAGAGTCGGACCACCCGCTCATTTCCGTGGAACTGATCCAAATGATGCAAGAGCTTTTCAAGCTGCAAATGGAAGGTTCCACACGGGAATTATGCATTCCCTTGCGGGAGTTCCTTAGCCGAAAGAGGCTGGATCCGAGCTACATAACCACGGTCAGTGGGCCGGACTTGCAGCGGGTATTCTGTGTGATCAACTACTACAACTTGCTGCCGAATATGCTAAGTGGCGTGGACTTGAGCACTGGAACGGTGACTCACCTGCGTCTGCTGTACGAGTTCCGGCAATTGAATCTCGGAGCGCAGACGGTCTTTGGTTTGTTAAAGATTTTGCAAGCACTCGCCTGTACTCCAGAGATTGTGACCCTCGATGAGGCGTCTGTATTGGCCTTTACGATGGCCACACAATAAATCCTTGGCCCAGAATATACACTACATAGATACACCTACACCTATGCAAGCATTCATTTACATTGTACATTCATTTTAGATAGTTTCTTTTTTATTTTTACGCATTACGCATTTGTCCAGGGCATGTCATCCATGCGCGGCCAAAACATTGCAAAACTGGCAAAGGTTTAAACCCATTCTGCCCTTATTAAATCTAAGTTTAAGTACCTAAGTATTCCTGAAGGAAAGTATATGAAGAAAGTGTAACCGCCATATTTTCGTTTGCAATTGTGCTGCAAATATGTTATGGATTCAATAAAATTGATGATTAGATGAAAAGACTAGGCGAAGCATTTAGTATTAACAATATCTTTATTTTATAGTACTATAAAAAACTGTTGGCTAAGAAGTAGGGAATATGATTGCCGAATTTAAAAAAAAAAACACCTTATGAACAGCCTTATAACAGCGCGTCCAGAGTAATACAATTAAAGATTCGGGCTTGGGGACACAACTCTCCGGCTCAAACGATTCTTTCTGACTCTGTAGCGACTACGCCGTCTACTTTTCTTGCAGCACAGAGTCTCTTATAGATAAAGATGCCTAGGAGAGGCAGAGGTGTCATTATAGCCACGGAAACGGGAACCACCGTGGTGAGGTCTGCCTCCGGGGACGGCAGCGTGGTGGTCAGTAGGAAGATTGCGATGCCTGTGTTCTGAACGCCCGTTTCAATGGCAATAGTCAGGGCGTCGGCGGAGTTCCGGTGGAGCAGCTTTGCCGCCAGCCAGGCAATGCTGTAGCCCAACCCGGGCAGCGCCATGCCAGCCACGACGATCTGGAAAGGAGCACAGAAAAGAATTCAAGGAAAGATCAGCCACGATAACTTTCAGTCAAGGTCACCTGCCAAGAGAACAAGTAGAAGATGTAGAAGTTCGTAATCATAGCAAACACGATGATGAACAGGATCAGGCAAGCGGAGATGGGCTTCAGCAGACGGACCAGCACCCGGGTGACCCTCACGGACCGCTTCTGGATGATCAGCCCCACCAGCAGGGGAACAATGAGACACCCACAGTAGCTGGCAATCTTGGAATATGGTACTGCAATCTCAGCGCGATCGAAGATCAACTTGCCAAGAGTGAAGATCCAGAGGGGCATTGTGGCGAAAGATGCCACATTGCTCACCGTGGTCATTAGCACCGATAGGTGAATATTGCCGTCCAGCACCGCGCTCCACGTGTTCGAGGCTCCACCGCTGGGCGAGATGCCGGTGAAGAAGAGTCCCAGCTGCATGGTCGGGGCATTGGGGAAGACAAACACGCCCAGGGCGTAGCTCAGGAGGGGCATCGCAACGACTTGCATCACGAACCCGATGCAGGGAGCTGTCGGTGTCGTGATGAGACCCCTTATGACCTCTAGATTGAGGGCAGCTCCGAAGTTGATGTACAGCAGGGACATCAGCAGGATAATGGAGCCCAGAAACACATGGTCGATGACCCGGACGGGCCGCAGAACCTTCACCTCCAGCTGGCTGTCGTTGGTCCATTGAGTGGGCAGCTCGCTTTTGTTCAGTAAATGGTCGTACAACCGGACGCTGATCTTGGTCTGGCCCAGGAAGATGGCGTCCACGTGGATGTGGCCGCTCCAGTCGCGGGTCTCCTCGCTAAAAAGCCTCAGCGAAATGCTTGAGTTTTCTTTGGGAATGCTAGCCAAGTCCGGACCTTCGCTCTCCACCTGAAAGCTGTAACGTTCCGGCTGCTGGAGCATAGAAGGTGCCAGATTTTCGATTGACAGCTGCACCGCCTCTCCCTTGTCCATTTTCAGCTTGAGGCTGGAAGGCCTGAAGTGGGCCATCCAGGCGAAAGTGGTGGAGAACCCAAGCAGCAGGCAAAGAAAGACCACTTTCATCTTTGTTCTGAATATTCTGTGTGAGTGCGGGTGATGAGGTCTCTAGCCGGATATCATACGGCGTATATCAGTATGATCTATCACCTGGAAAACAAATCGTCTAACTGAGCGTAAAAAGCGTAAATACGAGTCCAAAAGTACTTGAAGTAACAACTGCAATTGCAGGCCCGAGCGATGCGGCTATAGCCACAAAATATCGCACTCCAATCGGTTGTCGTGGGGGAGAAAGAGACAGAGTGGAAGAGAGAGCCCGTCCACGCCAGAAACCGGCCAGCGAGCGATCAACTGAATCTGTCCGGAGGCTTAGATCACCTCCAACCTCTGATACCCTAC
Source organism: Drosophila vallismaia (assembly GCA_035047325.1). Taxonomy (NCBI): domain Eukaryota; kingdom Metazoa; phylum Arthropoda; class Insecta; order Diptera; family Drosophilidae; genus Drosophila; species Drosophila vallismaia. The sequence continues at coordinate 1,618,564 of JAWNPU010000025.1, read as the reverse complement.
CTCTTGGAAACACGGAGGGCGCGATAAGAGGCACAGATGTGCGTGAACGGTCGAGTCGCAAAGCTGTCGAGTCACTGCGTCTCAGGCGAGATCACTAAATGGTGATCGGTGAGGGTATCTTATCAGGAAGAGTTCCATTCTAGAGATATGTATATGAGGGGCTTCTTGTTGAGTCATTCTAGTTTACGCAAATTATTGTTTTTCGATTCGTTTTCAAAACAATTACACGTGCTGGATTCTATTTTGGGAATCTAGTTGTCCATGAACTTGTTTGTTCCAGAAGACCCCTGACCGACCGACCCATGGCAACAATGGTTTGGAAAGCTTATTACAAAGTAAGTATACCTTGTCACTCACAAAGTAGTGTAGCAGTTACACATCAAAGCAATATCAAATGGTTTTCTCTCGATGAGAGTACGTGAGATGGGTTTTTATTTGAGCTTAAACGAACAGGGAAATGTAACAGGGAACAGTAGGACGTAGACATAACTATGGGGTGTGATTTCGCAATTAGTATCAGTAGGTCCTGGTGCTCAGTACCGGTAGTGGTCGGGCTTGAAGGGTCCGGTCTGGGAGACACCGAGGTAGCTAGCTTGCTTGTCGGTCAGCTTCGTGAGCTTCACTCCGAGCTTCTCCAAATGCAGACTGGCGACCTCCTCGTCGAGGATCTTGGGCAGAACGTGCACGCCGACGGCGTACTCAGAGGCCTTGGTCCAGAGTTCGATCTGGGCCAGGACCTGGTTGGTGAACGAGTTGGACATCACGAAGCTGGGATGGCCGTGGGCACAGCCCAAGTTGACCAGTCGTCCCTCGGCCAGCAGGATGATGTGTTTTCCGTTGGCCATCGTGTAGCGATCCACCTGGGGCTTCACGTTCACCTTCTCTTTGGCATTGGCGTTCAGCCAGTCGACGTCGATCTCGATGTCAAAGTGGCCGATGTTGCAGACAATGGCATCGTCGGGCATCTGGAGCAAGTGCTGGCCGGTGATGATGTCCCGGCAGCCGGTGGTGGTCACGAAAATGGAGGCCTCCTTGCTGGCCTCCTCCATGGTGGTAACCTCATACCCTTCCATCGCAGCCTGGAGGGCGTTGATGGGATCGATCTCGGTGACGATCACCCGTCCACCGAATCCCTTCAGAGCTTGGGCACAGCCCTTGCCCACATCTCCGTACCCGGCGACGCAGCACACCTTTCCGGCGATCATCACATCAGTGGCTCGCTTGATGCCATCGATCAGCGACTCCCGGCATCCGTACAGGTTGTCGAACTTGCTCTTGGTCACCGAATCGTTCACGTTGATGGCCGGGATACCCAGACGTCCGTCCTTGAACATCTTGTACAGGTTGTGCACTCCGGTGGTGGTCTCCTCGCTCAGGCCCTTGATGCCTTTGAGGTACTGGGGGAACTTTTCGTGGACGAGGTTGGTCAGGTCGCCGCCGTCGTCTAGGATCATGTTCAGGGGCTGGCCGTCGGGGAAGACGAGGGTCTGCTCGATGCACCACAGGTACTCCTCGTCCGTCTCTCCTTTCCATGCATAGACGGGGACACCAGTGGCCGCGATAGCCGCTGCCGCGTGATCCTGCGTGCTGAAGATGTTGCAGCTGGACCATTGGACCTGCGGGACGAAAAAAGAGTACAAAATTGTTGTTGCTAAGTATGAGCTCCAAAATATGAATAACAAAAGCTGCTGGGGTCAGAGGAAACAACCATCCGGAGGTGTCTTATCAATGATGCCTTGAACTTTCCCCCACGGCCGAAGCGAAAGTTTTGTTATTCAAATCTATCCGTGCACAATAGATAAGGGGCAGGGCACTTCATGACTTGGAACTACAAAAGCTCAGCGTTCAGAGATCTCACCTCAGCGCCCAGCTCCACCAGGGTTTCGATGAGCACCGCCGTCTGGACGGTCATGTGCAGGCAGCCGGTGATGCGGGCTCCTTTCAGGATCTTCGAAGGTCCGTACTTCTTGCGGCAGGCCATCAAGCCGGGCATCTCGTTCTCCGCAATGATGATCGCCTTGCGTCCCCATTCCGCCAGACTGATATCGGCTGGAAAATAGTAAAGGGAGAGATAGGGATTGATAAGGGGCCCATTGTAATTTATATATTGTGTAGGCACTGCAGCCTGGCAACAGCGTGCTCCGGCTCCGGCTCCCGGCTACTCTGCTCATATTTAACCTCAGAAACATGTGCACATGGAGACGCGCCATCACACACACGAACTTATATGTGTTTGCCGCCTGTTGCCGGTTGGGGTCGGAGATTCAGGGACTCTGTGACTTATTTATAACTCACCAACTTTGTAGGCAGGCTTCGACATGGTAGCAAGGATTCGTATAAAGCTGGATGACGCTGAAGATCGGAATTCGAAGAAGATCCCAACTGAATCGGAGTGGCGGGCAGCGGTTAATGAAATAGAATACAAAACAGTCCCCAAGAGCTGCTATCAGTGCTGGGACTCGGTGATTGGCAGCACTTATTGTTATCGGTTGAGCTGGGAGCAGGATTGGAGCAGGGTGATATTCACCATAGTGGTGAATTTTTTATTTAAAATGTATTTTAAAACTTGTTGGGTTTCTCTTAATAAACCTGTTAATTAATTACATAAGAACGTAAACCAACATCCTAATACACAGAAAAGACAATAAAAGTTTAAAATAGCATCAAATTTTTTCATTTAATAATTTTGAAATTTGTACACGTCACATCTGATTTGCCGTCCCTAATATCCAACGATAGTCGATACCCGCTTTCGATGGCACATCTCTAGATGACACAGCTCTGAGGGAAAATATACACAGCAAAAAGTGCGAATCGCGAACGTTTTCTCTGGCCACAGCTGAACATTCATCCAGCAGCAGCAATCACTTGCTAGGCAACATCATGTCCGGCTCCGGTCTCGACGAGAATCCCTTCGGGGAGCCCAATTGGGATAATCCCTTTGCGGTAAGCAGAAAGTTAGGAAAAAAGCTCAGCTCACACACACAGGCCAGAGTGGGCGTGCAGCAGTGTGTGTTCCTGTGAGTGGGTGCAACGACGACGACATCGTCACATATGCTGACCAAATCCGCGACTGATTGGGTTCCTATTCCATTCCTATCCCCTCTGATACAACCTTCGGTGTGTACTCTTTTTTCGACAGGATCCAGCTATACAGCAGGCGCAGCGCATGGCCGGCGGAGCTGTCGTTTCCTTGGAAGACTACAATCCATTCGAGGAGCAGGCCAAGCCGCAGCTTCAGATCAACTCCACAAACACGGCGGCGGTGGTGCAGCCGTTATCGCAGAACGTTCCGCCCCCGCAGACCAGTTCGCTGGGCGCTTCGGCGCCGAGCACTAGCATACAGATAACCTCAGAGGAGCTGCAGGTAACCACCAAGCCGGGGAAACCTACAGAAAACCGGCTGAAAATCAAGGCAGCTCGCATTACTATAGGTAGTACAGTGAATGTCGATCATAGTTATGGAACGATTAGTCTTTTTAGTACTTTAAGTCCCTCAATGTGGTCCTAATCTTCGAAAAAGATAATTTTGTTGCCTTATTTTGTGGCCAGTTGATGATAAATTCACGTTCAAGCATTTATCTGCCATAGAAAAGCAAAGTCGCGATAGAAGGGTGTTCACTGTACTGTATCTGTGGTTTGCATTGCTTATGCTTCTCCAATTCTCCAATTATATTAGCTCAAAAGATTTGCAATGATGAAATATTCTTTAAAACTTTAGCGGCGGCAGGAGGAACTGGATAGGAAGGCCGCCGAGCTGGATCGACGCGAACAGCAGCTGCAGGGAAATGTGCCGCAGCTGAACAACTGGCCACCGCTGCCGGACAACTTTTGCGTGAAGCCCTGCTTCTACCAGGACTTCGAGGTGGAAATACCACCCGAGTTCCAGAAGCTGGTCAAGCGATTGTACTACATTTGGATCTGTGAGTATCGCCATATCGCCTTACTGCTTTTATGAGTTCCATTGCTCCAGGTGATAAGCGCCCTCTGAGGAGGGATTAGTCATAGCGTGCGCCGTACAAAAAGCAAATGAGTGATTAATCAGATGTGTATAGCTGTATAGCTGTATAGCTGTATAGCTGTGGCTAATGGTTTTCTGGGTGTTGGGTGTTGTTGTTCTTATCTTTTCTATCCCAAGCTTAGCTTTGGAAATGTTTAGTTTTTGGTATTCAAATCTTTTCCGATTCATCATTTAAACAGCGAGTTCTTGGCAATGTATAAAAAATTTGTTTGTTATTTTAATGAGTTCCCCGCATTCTTGGATGTTCCCAGTAATCAATCAGTTTCATTTTCCTCCCCCCAATAGTTTACACCATGACGCTGTTGGCGAATGTGATCGGCGGGCTCATTTTGATGTTCCATGCTGGGGAAATCGGCACCTTCTTCTTGTCAATTTTCTACACGCTGCTCTTCTCGCCCGCCTCGTATGTCTGCTGGTGAGTTTGGAGCGACGAGTGCCTATTTATTTGTTCCAGATATTGAAATGCAATCCATTGACAGGTTCCGACCGGCGTACAAGGCATTCCGCAACGACTCGAGCTTCAACTTCATGGTCTTCTTCTTCATCTACTTCTTCCAAACGCTCTACTCGGTGGTTCAGGCAGTGGGCTTCGAGAAGATGGGCTACTGTGGCTTCATCACCGCCATCTCCCAGTTCGATGGGAATGCGCCGGGCATCATTGTGGGCATCCTACTGCTGAACGTGGCCTTTTGCTTTACAGCAGTGGCAGTGGCCAATGTGCTGATGATCACCAAGATCCACACAATCTATCGCAGCACCGGGGCGAGCATGGCCAAGGCACAGGCCGAGTTCACCACGGAGTTTCTGCGCAACCAGCATGTCCAGGAGGCAGCCTCCTCGGCCGTCAACTCGGCCATCAACTCGCAGTTCAACAATAGCAGATACTAAGGACGCTCCCTCAGCCTTGGTCTTGCGATCTGACCATCAATCTATCTATTTATCTATCTATCTATCCGATCAAAAATCAAACGCGGTAGTTGACCACCAACCTATCTACCACTATCCTGAAATAGAAAGAGAAGCAAGAGCGAGAATTAGAAGGACGAAGAGAGAACGAGAGCCAATGGATGTCCGATTGTCCGATGGAAAAAAGACAGAAAAAATAAAGAAAAAGAAAAGGAAGCGATACTAAAGCGAGCATTGGAGCATTGAACTAATTAAACTATTTGCTTTTGTGCATAAACAATTCCTAGAATGCCGTCGTCTTTATTACAAATAATTACTCTGTAATGATATAACACAAAAACACACAATGCATAAAGAAAATTTATAAACAAATAAGGAGGAAACAGAAACAGAAACAGAAACAGAAACTAAAACTAAAACTAAAACTAGAAGTTAAACAAAGATAAAGATAAAGTAAAGCCGAGGGATGTGAGAAATAAAGCGGCCCCGATGCCTTTGACACTCAGCTGAAGCAGACAAGCAGATAAGCGAAGGATTGATAAGCAGTAGATTAACCAATTTCCAACTAACGAAACTAATCGAGCATTTGAGCTTTGAAGGTATGTCCTGCTAAATAATTCCTCTATGAAATTACCCAGAAATTAAAGGGCCTTGAGAGTAGGAAGCGCAAGGACCTTTAGCTACAGCTGATGATGTTTTTTAGTTCTATAAGTCATTGAAACGATAATGTAATACCTACCCCTCCCATCGCACCCCCGCACAAGCGAAACACACCACATGCATACACATATATATACATATACATATTTATATATATATATATATATATATATATATACACGATATATATATACGATCTTATATAAACATAATATTAATAATATATTTAACGCTTACATTATAAAAGTTGATCCTTTGTCAAAGCAACAAGACAAGGACGAAATTCATTTTTCATCCCAGCTGTGCTCGTGTCCTTATCCTTATCGCTCTGCCCTCCGCCTTCGGGCCACGCCTCCGTCTCCGCCCCCGCCCCCGCATCGCACCCCTCCCCGCTCTCGCTCTGTTTTCACACTCACATGAAATGTCGTGTCGTGTTTTTTTTGTAATATTAATTGTAATTGTTATATATAATATTATCTATGTATATGAAGACCACATATAAAATATTGATTCACTAAAGTATTCCCATTTCCTAGAATCATTCTTTTCCCTCTTGTTTCTTCTTGTTTATTGCTTGCAAATCAAAAGTTATGTTATTTAAAACTATGGTATATATAAAGCAAGTGGACAATGATCTGATCCTATCGATGTGTATTTCAAATTCATGCGAAACTTTATGGATAAATTCAAAAATAAATAAAAATACTTATAGATGTAATGGAGTTGCCAAAGTTGTTTTCTTTTCTAATACTCGGATGAATAATATATAATATATTAACTACGACTAATTAAGTAATAATCGAGTGAGTAGAATACCTTGTGTGAGCCCTCATACATTTTTGATCCTTCTATTTAGTGCCCTGGGAAAAGTAAACATTAAATTGCCCCGAAATGTTCTCGGAAATCTCGTTTTGATTTCGGATTTCGGATTTCGGATACAACACGCCTGATTGATATTCCCATAAGTGCGATGATGGCCGTCGAGACGTTTTGTCATCGCAAGATGAAAATTTCATTCGCCAAACGCTGAATTGAATCAACAACAGCAAATGGTTCTGTCCACACTCGCACCCACGTACCTCACCCGTCAAATATTTGCCAACATATACTGTATATATATATAGATATATATGTATAGTGTGTATGTGTATGTGTGTGGATACCTATATGGCGGAGAACGCCGCTTCCCTCTTGATTTTTCTTTCTTTTTTTTTTTTTGAAGCACTTACTTTGGACGAAAATTGCGCATACGCCACGTTGGGGGAATATTTGCAACGATTTGTTTGCCATTTTGCAGGCAATCGAGAGAGCCGCAGAGCAGTCTATGAATAGAATTTGAGGAGGATTCGAGGATGATTGAAGGATGCAGGAGGATGCAGGAGGACGCTGGAGGACGCTGGTGGATGCGGGAGGACGCAGGAGCATGCGGGTGCAAGGAAAAGGGTAACAAGCGAGAATGATGAGCAAATATGCTCGAGAGTGCTGCAGATGCACTGCACTGCACTGCCATCGTTAGTGGCAAATCCTTTTTGGCACACTTCAGTCGACAGCCTGCATCCTGCATCCCACAATCTCCAATATCCAACATATCGAACATCCCTCACGTGTTGCAGCTAAAAATCCACTTGCCACCTGATTTGCCGCAGGGCCTAGGACGCAGGGGGTTTGGGATTGGTATCGGGATTGAAATTGGGTTAGGACATGGGTTTGGTTTACAAATTCTATGTCTTAGTCTGTGTCTGTTTCTATGTCTGTGGCAGTTGCTGTTTCTGGGCTGGGCTGGGCTGGGCTGGGCTGGGCCGGGTCGGACGCTAATTGCTGACAACGATTTGCTATTGATTGCATTTTCACGCTGCTTGCGTGCCAAGAGCTCACGGAGCGAAGTCAAAGGACACGCTGTGACAAGGTAACCTTATTGATTTTATGCCATCCACGCCAAGAATATCCAAGTATTGCCACGTAATGGACTTGATTTTTGAGCTGCAAGAAACGGCCAATAACTTGAACGGAAGTTGCAAGTTTCAAGGTGATCCCAGCGGATCATCTTATGTCAAGAAAATGTTGATAGGATTTCGAAAGGACTTTGTTAACCCCTTGCATTATTATGAGTAAATGAATAGGAACACATTATTTTACAATGTTATCCGGCAAACCTTCTGTTCAATAAGTTTTCTTAAAACATCCTGCCCAAGTGCATCCTGGGAGTGTAAATAATTTGGAAAATGTCCACAAACTCACTATATTATGTACGTGTGTGCGTGGGAAACCCTTGCCGGTGTCATTTTCCACTCGAGTGATAAACGCTTTCCGCTCGGCTGTCAGTCCGGTCGCCGGCTTAGGAATCACTTAAACTTTATTTCCTCCGCCCGCCGGCAGCTAAACGTTTGCCCCGCAGGCGGTCCTCCGACAAATTAGGCAGCCAATGTGTCAGTGGTGGGTAGGGAGCGGAGGACACAAGTCGGGCCAATTTTTCACACTATACGGAAGTATTATTTGGGTCACATTTCCTGCTGCTTTTAATTAAAATCTTCCACTGGCGGAAGTACAAATTTCTTGATGTTACAAAGCCAAAGCGCTGAAAATGCCGCATGGGCGGCGTTCACTGAAAGATGATGGGAGGCAGTGGCGGTGGCAGTAGCTGGTGGCAGGAGCAGGAGCAGGAGCTCGACGAGGACAGGAAGGGGGTGCTCCAGTGCCAGGGCCAGATAGTGGGGTTGACTGGCTTAGTGACTTGGTCAGAGCTAAGTCAAAGCCGAAGGCGTTTGTCGACCCGAACCCGAACTTTATCCCGACCCGACTCGCACAAATTCGCACACAACCTATTGCCCTTCATAATGCCGCAAGTGTTGGGTGGGCGAGGAGCGAAGGGGCGTGGCATGGGCGGGGGGGACTGTGGGGCAATTGGTGTCCTGGCCAGATGATTTCAACTGAGATTGAAGATAAAACACATGCGCTCATCACGTTTGCTGTTTGTGCTGTTTCTGTTTGTGCTCTTCGTGCTCCTCTTCTTCATCTGCTTTTGCTGCTTTTGCTTCTTCTTCTTCTTCGTCTTCGCCTTGTTCTTCTTCTTCGTCGTCCTGTGGCTGCTGCCGCTCATCGTTAACCCCCTCGTCGCACACACACACACACACCAACACACAGAGAGAGACAAACACCCACCGCAAGGACGCACACTTACAGATGCAGACACAAAGCGCCGCACATGGCACTTGGCACTTCCTTCGGCTCTACACTGCAAAAAAAAAACTGTGTGTTAAGACTTTCCTCCTAACTTTACCGTATCAAAACGAGAACACTCCATTCCAAACTCTCCGAAATCAGCACTAAACCATTTCCCTCAGTGTACTCCGCTGCTGCCGCTATCTCTTCTGCTGCCCGCCACTGTTTCTGGTCTTCTTCTGTTGGCTTTGTCCCCACTGGGAAATGCGCAGCGCCCGCGGCAGACAAATATTTTTTTTTTATATTTATTCAATTCAATTCCACCGGCGACCCACCGAGCGACCACTTCAGTTTTTCTTTGCCACTGTCGTTGGATATGATTCTCTTATTGTTTTAATTGAAAATCCGGATGAGTTTCATCTGGCAAATGGAGCCGAGAGCCGGTAGTCGGTAGTTGGGCCAGGAGCCAGGAGTCAAGAGCCGGGAGACAGTCTCCTGCAACTTTAATGTACCCAATGCAGGTGGAAAAGCTGTGGCGCCCACGGGACCTGACATTTGCAAAACCGGAAAGTCAGAATGTTCGGAAACCCGAAAACATCTTCACTTGACTATTTTGTAACGATAAGGGAATTTGAGTTGGAACAACAATAATTTCTAATATCTTAACTTCAATCTGTTGGGGATTCTTTCAAGTATATTGGGTTAATAATACATAAAATTGGAAAAATTATGGAATATTTGTAGGGAAAAATATGTTTAAAGCTCAAATATGCAATATGACATTATCGAGGGATGAAGTCTTACCAAAATAAATAATGGTTTCTTTATTTCAATTCAAACAATATTCAAATTTTCAATAACAAATTCCATTTTTATCACAACAAAAGGAAAAACATGGCGTCGCGGCTTCCGCAAAAAAGTGTAGCATACATTTACGGGCAGAATGAGGATCTTTGCCCGCAAAAAAAATGTAGCATACAATTATGGGCCAAAAAAGGGTTTCGTGCATTCTTCGTGGTAATATTTTTAAGCATAATTAAAAATAGTTACAAAAAGCATAAACAATTTCATAATTGCTTATATTTTCATCTCAAAATAATATTAAGCAAGTAATCTTATAACTCTCAAAACAATATTGAAACTTTATTCATAAAACTTATGGTATAGTTTTAAAAACTTTAAATTTATTACTCAAAATTATTACATTCTAAACAAAGTCTCTTCTTCTAAACGATTTGATAGTTTTCAAGGATTAAATTCTATTTGCCTATCTAGCTGGCATCCCCGGATGGTATTGCTCCATTTCCCAGCGGGCTTTTTGTGCCGTAGAACTGGGCTTTCGCCTTGGTTCCTGGCATTCGGCTTGGTTTGGTTCAGCTCTTGGTCCTCGGCTGAGCTCGGTTTCCCTTTTTTGTGTGACTTTTTTGGTCGGTTCGGCTTGGTTCGGTGTCGGTTCAGGTTCGCTTCAGATGCTGAGCTGTCGCCGTTGCCGCCACCGCCATCGCCATCGCCACCGCCACCGCCGCTGCTGCTGGGCTTTCTTCAATGAACATGTGAGCGGTGAGCGGCGAGCGGTGGGCAGAGTGGGGCGGGAAGGGACACAAGGACAACACAGGAGAAGAGGCGACAGTGCTTCTTTTGGGCTTGGCTACAAATTTTTTTGTAACAGTCGCAGCGACACGCTCCCTTGACAAAAAAAAGTCATATATATGTGTAAGGATGTTCGGTCGTCGGGATTTTGGGACTTCGGGTGGCTCGGATGGCTCGGATGGCTCGGGTAGTGCTCGGTATCTAGGTTTTCGGGCTTCTTCGAGTCCTGACGAGCTTCAGTGCCAAACTGTCAATCGTGTAGTGCGGTCATGTGGTGCGGAGCCATCGTGTGCTCCTCTCCCATCATCATCGCCCTCTGAGTGGTCTGCTCTCGAACTGAACTGAACCCAACCAGGATTCTAGCCAGGGGGATTCTCGAGCAAGGATTCTCTCGTCCCGTCCCCCCCCAGCAGTAGACAGACAGACAGTCAGTCAGTCCCGCCACACACACTACTCACCTACACACACATATACATACGCACACTCACGCAAAGACCCGATCCCCGCTCGCTCGCTCCTTGTTGTTTCGATTTCCACACATTGCAACATTTTTTAGCAAACAAAAAAAAAACACGGAAAGTGCTCAAGTGCCAAAAGAAATTTAATAAAATAAATGATGAGAGAAATCGGAAGCCCAAGCACCAAGTAAAAATTCTATTTACACCAAATCGAAACGGACCCAGCGAAGCTGAGAAATATTTTAAAATTAACTATAGAATATAGTTTAAAAAATGATTATGAAAAATAGTTTCCATTCATTCCGTCGATGAATTGTTTTTTTGAGATATTTTGTTTTTGTGCGGCTTGAACACGAGTGCGAACAGAATAATAATAATATAATAATAATAATAATAACAAAAATAATCAGCAGAAAAACAGCAGCAACACCAATAACAACAAGAAAATATTGACAACAAGAGGAAACGGAAGCAGCCACAGCGATGATGAAAGGTGGCTACAAATGTGGGTGAAATTATAAATTTCCTAATCAAATATTTACATCATAATTCTAAAAACTATATGTCCTCCTACATCGTCCTCTATTTCCCCTATTTCCCCTATTTCCCATATTTTTTCTATACTGTTTTTGCTTGTGATTTCGAGTGCAAAGTAGAGGAATTATGCAAAGTCTGGGCTTTTTTTCCGACTCGGCGCTAATCCAATTTGCGGAATAAAGTCAAGGCAACTGCCACATGACTTGCCCCCCCACACACACTCTCACACATGACACATGAATGTGTGTGTGTGTGTGTGTGTGTGTGCGCTTCAAATAGTTGACAAATTACGCAAAACTAATGCCAACAGGATTTAATTGCCACATTCAGAGTTGTTCTTTAGCGTTTGAGCATTTTTATTTATATAACAGAGAGCGGACAGAGAAGCGCGCAAGGATACGTCCCAATCCCATTCCCATTCCCAATCCCAATCGCAATTCAAATCCTCAGCCCTCGTAGCCTCAGCTCCCGGTGCCCGATGAGCTCCCCTTCTGACCCATCCTTTGATCCTAATGAAGTTGTGTGGCTAAGGAAAAAAATTACTCAATCGTTTTTAGTGTCTGTGTGTGCGGTGTGTGTGTGTGTTTGTGTGCGGTGTGGGGTGTGGTGTGGGGTGTGGGGTGTGTGTGTGTGTTAGTGTCTGTGTGACAGTCCTTGTGCCACCCTCGGATTTTAGGCCTTTTGCCACTGCCGCCTCTTGTCTGCGCCTTGTTATTTTTACAGCTCCTTGAGCCACTGACCAAATTTTCTTTCTATTTTCCTTTTTTTTCAGGGGGAGAGTGAGCGGAGTGGGGGCCGTAATTTCCTTTTGCTTATTTTTGAGGCGGATTTTTAAGGCGGAGGCTGGGCAATGGGTCCTCAAAACTCTATTAGCTTCATTATTAATAAAGTTTTCCCTTTTTTTCTTGCCTTGCCCTCTTATCGTGCGTAGCTCCTAATGATATTCTCTTTTTTATATATATTATTTTGTGTAGGCATTTTTTCTGGGCTAGAGCTTGGGCTATGGCTTGGGCTAGGGCTGGGGCTAGGGCTTGGGCTAGGGCTTGGGCTTGGGGTGGTCTTGAAAATTGAGTGATTATGGGTGTATGGGTGTTGCTAAGGAATTCTGGATCTGAATTCTCATGATTTTCATGGGCATTTCCCATGGGCAGCATCAATGGCAACCGGCTATGGATCGTTTTTAATAATATTTGATTTGATGGGGCGCTGAATGCCCCGGAACGAAGCAAACATAATTCACTATATTGAATATTGAATATTATTCATTTACGAAACACTTTTTCGAGGAAAGCAGGCTTTCAGGCTTATTGAGTTACCATGGCCATTTGGTTGCATTTTAATCAATCGACAGGGAAATATCCCTGCCAAAAATGAATTCAATTCAATTGCCACATCGTCGGCAATTTGTGCGTTGCAAATGCCCGGAATGCAACATTCACTTTGTTGCTCTCTACATTTTGCCATTTTGACATTTGTCGCTTGTCGAATATTAATTTCCCTTTCTGGGAACCCCTTTCCCAGGAAAGCGGCCAAATTGTAAAATTTGTACAAAGTTGCATCAAATACCCATGGTTAAATAAATAGCACTTTTTCCTTTTCCTTTTCCCTTTCCCGTTTAGTTTTTATTGCATTTCTTTATTAAGTCAAAGAATTAACCCCATTTAGTGGCCCAACTCTTTACGGCCATAAATTTGTCAAGGTTCCAAGTACTTTTTTATGAGATATTTAGTTGACCGCTATTGTGGTCGCTTGCAGGCCCATAGGGATATCCATCCCATTGACGGGCAGTGGTCGCCGCCGGTGCCCATCGACCATACGCCCTGTGCGCCCATCATGGTGTTCATGTTGTTCATACGCCATGTGGGCCAGCATCCTCTCAGCTTGTTTGTTTGCTTGCCGCTGGTCGTTTGTGACTTTGATGGGCCAAAAGCCAATGTGGGCGAGACGTAGGTTGGGGGTTGGCCAAAAGGAAGATTTTTAGTCAGATTGGCTGCTGATTTTGCTGTTGATGCTATTTTCGTACGGAGCTGTGAATGAATGTCATAATCGATAATTTAATGTGCAAAGTGGCTGCCTAGCTGCCTGGCTGACTGCCTGGCTGCCGGGCTTTTATTTCTTTTCCCTCTTCATTTTTTCCGCTCTTATTTTTGTTTTTGTTTTTGGGCCTGCTACGGCCATAAACGTGTTTAATTAATGGCAATGACACAAGCACACACAGAGCCAAAAGTGGGAGATTAAGGAGAAAGGCCGAGCGAGAGGCCGAAAAAAAGAGAAAGCGGACAGGGGGGGCGTGGGGCGGGGGCTGGCTGGCGAAGAGAACAAAATGACACTCGGCCAGTCACATTCGAAATGTTCACAAAATAAACACTGAAGCAGAAGCGGCAAAAGTAACACACACAAACACAGGCACAGGCACAGACACAGACACACACACGCGCTTAGAATGGCTGAGATGCTTGAGAAGAAGAACCGTAAGACGGTGAAGATGGCGGAAAAGAGCGAGAGCGCCAGAAGCCAGAAGGCAGAGAGCGCCTGAAGGAGAGAGCGCAAAAGAAAAATTCTAAAAGCGAAGAAGCAGCAGACGCAGATGCCGACTATGGGGAGCAGGACAATGGCAACCAGACTACAAGACGGGAGCGGGTGTGGGTGTGGGTATGGAAGCAAGGGCCACAGGGACGTTGGCAATAGTTAATTCAAGGATAACTTTTAATTGTAAAGCCATTCCCTGATAAACCTATAAACAGCAGGACAGGCACCTCTCTAGACACATCTATTTATTTCCCAAGGTTGCACATAATTCATTTATTAAGCTCTAGCTTGCAACTAATGTAATAACTCGCTTCCGTCCCCCCTCGAGGCCTACGTCTCTGTGCTCCCCAGCGAGTGCGAGTGCCAGTGCCAGTGCCAGTGCGAGACAGCAATAATAATAAAAACCTAGAAGCTGTGGCAAGAATACGGAACGGGATCATGTGTGTGCCAGTCTCTCTGTCTCTCTATGCGAATGCTGAATGGTAAAAGGAAATGCCAAGAAATGAAGTGCTTCTCTCTCACACAAACACACTAGCACACCACACACACGACACACACGACACACACACCACACATACCGCATACCCAGTGGCTCTCCGTATTTGAGCCCCACAATTACATAATATGGTACGCGCATAAGACGAAAAGTATTGTTAAAGCCTTTTTGATTTTGATTTCATCGTGCAGCTCACATCCAGCTGCCAGCTGGCATGGATATGGAATAGGAAGTGGAAGTGGAAATGGAAGTGGCAATGCAAAAGGAAAACTATGCCATGCCGGGTGGAGATTTCCCTTTTTATTGATTGAGCGTGGTGGTGGTGGTGGTGGTGTGGGGGCGGTCGATGGCGGGCGATGGCGTTTGCCGGCTGGAGGATTTGGGCTTTGCTAAAGTGAAAGTGAACTGAATTTCAGCTGCTCGGCTCAGCTGCTTAACACGTCTTAACTCTTGTTCAATGCGCTCAATGTTTGCACAGCAAAAAACGATTGGCCAACGCTGGGGCCCTGAAAAGTATGCTATATATGGTATATATTTTCCTACCAACGCATGGGCCCTGGAAAGTATGCTATGTATTTTTTCCTACTATCGCTTTCAGAAATTGAAGGAATTTGGAAAGTGTGAAAATTGAATGAGTAAACAATCGGAATTGTTATACACACACTACGCGTTTTTTTCTACTGTGCGTGTGTGCCAGCAGGTTTTGTGGTTGTGTGGGTTTGCCCTACTGCCCTAATGAAATTACGGAGACCAACGATGAGCTGCCAACGAACGAGCTGCACTCAACCCACACGCGCACACATACATATATAGGGAGGACCTCCAAGAAAGGATTGCATTGTAACACATACTCGCACACACACTCGCACACTCCATGGCAACACCGATAGTGTGTGCTTTTTCATGAATTGCATTAAGTTGGCCAAGTTTTTTGTTACTTTTCAGTTGATTTGATTTTATGGTCTGGATGGTATGGATGGTATGGATGGTATGAATGGTCTGGCAGGATCTGTGTCCTCGTGCAGTGCATCAGTATGCGAGTGTGTGAGCGAACGGACAAATGTGTCCGTAATGGATGCCAAGTTGAAAAAGGTTTTATAGAGATTATTTATAAATGTTATTACGCCAGTGAGAGCACAAAGGATTGGATGATTCGAAAATAGTTGGACACTTTATTCTATTTTTTCCACAATGACATTTTTACACTTTGTTACTGTTGGTGCGAACAAATATGGAAGGGTTGCTGGCAAATTAATGAGATTCTGAATAATTCATTTAGAATAAAAAACACATTCATAATTGAACGAATTACTCAATCTGCTTGTGCCATTTTTAGCCTGATAACCTGATTCCTTTTCCTTTCTTTGGTTTATTTACTTTATTAAAAAATCATCAGTTTAACAAGTCATATAGTACCTGAAAAATCGCCCACTTAAACTCCAGTTCGTTTGCCATTACTTTCTGGCTTGCCGACTTCCCGACTACCAGACTACCAGACTTTCCGACTTTCACCTGTCCCTTTTTCGACCCTGTTAACCTTAACTTGCGATTACCCGTGAAGCCAAACACCAGGAGCCATAAAAATCGCTGTTACCTTTTCTGGTTAGCTGGAACAAAGCATCTTCATCCCGACTCCTTTGTAAGGGCTTCCGCCACCGTGTCCTCCTTGCTGGCAAAGGACTCGTGGCAAGACCGGCAACTAACTCATTTGCCAGTCAGAGTCAGCTTTATCGCCACATCTTGGCCATTCGCTTCGGTGCTACTGCGTGGTACGTGCCTATTAGCCGGGACGTGTTTCATTTGAATGGCCTGCCCCTTCTGGCCCTTGCATCCTTGGAGGGTGTTGAGTCGCTATGTAACAGACACTTCTTGCCAATAATTTCCATTTTGATTGGGTTCCAAATACACACACACACTTATTCACACTCTTCTGACCTTTTTGTTTCATCTTTCTGGCTCTGCAAATCAATCAAACATAATTTTCCATTTCCTGCTAAATCTTGATGAATCTTGATGGTTTCCCGCTTCATTTTTTATTTAATTACGTTCTCGCAGTGAAAAATTATTGTTTGCTTCAGAGCTCTGGCTGTCTGCAATCAATCACAGAATGTATCCTAAAAGGGTTGAAGGACCTTTACATACAAGGGCCAAATCTATCACTTAATGAAGGGAATTGTTTAAAGTTTCTGCGAGTTCTTTTAAAGTAAGATCTTAAAATATTCACTCAAGATGAATACTCTGCCTGGAAGGCGAATCCATCATCAAAAGGGCAACATCCATCAATTAGTTCTTGATGAATTATCTCCTAGATATGCCCCAAAAATGTTCCGTAATGACTTAAAGAAGTCTTCGTAAATGCACACCAGGGACCAAGGAGCACCGCACACATGAGAGCACCAACCACCCATCACACCCACCCCACCGCACCCCACCCGCCTTTATTTTATGGTCGGGTGGGGAATCAAGAAGGTGGTGCAGAGGTGGAGGTTGTTTGCATGGTTTTTGCGTGTGTGCGGACATGAGGCATGTCAAATAGTTGTCAATTATTTTTATTACAATTTCCCTTTTTGTGTTTGCGTCCCAACTTGACTCGAGACTCGGCTCGGCTCGGTCCGTGTTGGTGTTGGTGTCGGTGTCGGTGTCGATGTCGATGTCGATGGGTGGTTGTCCTGCCTCTGGCCCCTGTTCACACCCCAGTAGGACCCTCCAGGCACCTTCAGCCGTACTTCGTCACGCCCCTTCACCGTGTTCTTTTATTTTACACACAAGTGTACACATGTAGGCAGTGGCGTTTGTCGGATTCCTTCGAGGGGTTTGCATTGGGGGTTGACTTGGCAATTAATAACGATTGAGTAAAGACTTTGTAGCTATGGCGGCTTGGCTAATAGCTGTCCCACAATTTAATAGTAATTGTATATCATTTTGGTTTACTTTGAAGTTGATATTTGACCTTGGTTCTTGGTATTCCTGCGAGTTCATGTAAGAGGGTGAAGAAAAGATATCCCTGTTCCTTTGGGAGACCATTCATCATCAGCATCCATAGCCGAGTCATGCCGAGTCCTTTGGCCCGTCTGTCCGTCTGTCCGCCTGTCCGCCTGTCCGCCTTTCCGCCTGTCCGACTGTATAAAAGCAAAGATATCAAAGAGCAGCCTTAATCCTCGTAATCCCCTTCATGAAGTAGCAATGAAACTAAACCCTCAAAGTTTAAGACTTAAAAATATTATATTACTAGTGCCTGGGGGCCCCCTCTGGCTAAGCCTCTGCCTGGCCGACTGCCTGCCTGCCTGCCTGCAAGGATGTAAGGATGTTCACATAAATGTATGCATGCGTGTATACATTCCTGTGCGGGCGTGCGTTTTAATGCAGCTGTGTGTGTGAGCGCGTGTGTGTGTGTTTGCCTTTTTTAACGCATTTATTATTTCGACGAGCGTCTTTTGTTGATTGCCAGCGAAAGTTGCCTTTCATTCTGGGTCTTTCGTCCTTCGTCCTTCGTCCTTCGTCCTTCGACGAAGCTGGGGTTCAAGTATAGGCTTAATTGGCATTCATCTGCCTCTCGCATGTGTGTGTGGGTGTGCGGGTGTGCCTGTGTATGCGTGTATTTTATAATTTTTCCATTTCTCTTCGCCTCGCTCATTGCATACACATTTGAGCTTCCTGTGCCGTGGCACTTTCCTTTTTTGTTGCCATTGCTGTTGCTTTTTATGCTTTCATGCGCATTGTGCGCACTTTTCCTGTCATTCGCCAGTGTGTGTGTGTGCGAGTGTGCGAGTGTTCCAGTGTGTGTGTGTGTGCCATTTGATGGGAACAGGCTCAGCCAGCTGAGCTCGCCGTTGAGCTGGTTACATTTGTCCGCCTCCTGCACGGCAAGAAAATTATTCCTCTCTTCCTTTTTAGAGCTCCCTAAAACCTCAATCATTGTATAATATTTTTCACCTTCAAGGACTTTTGAACTACTCAAATTCCAAGTTACACTCCATTTTTTTGCGTGTATGTTGTGTCGTCAGCCTTAACAACAAATTCAAATCCAGCGGAAGTAATTTGACGCACATGCGGGGGGCTGACTGACTAACTGTGACCTAGCCCCACCTACCCCACGCTGCCACCGCCCGCGAGCTGCTCCCCGTTCATCATTTGAATTTGAATTGACAGGCGGACAGAGGCATCGTCAAGGGGGGCCAGGAGCCAGGAGCCTGGAGCCAGGAGTCAGAGTCGAGGAGCAGCTGAAAATAAGAAGCGAACGAGTTGATGCCAACTTTTGTGTGTGCCGCCAATTATGTGTGTGCGTGACTCTCTCTGTCACTGTCACTGCCGCTGTCCCTGTCCCTGTCCCTCGCCTCGTCTAAGTGGGTGAAAAATATGCTCTTCGCATACTTTCAGTCACTCCGGGCCAGATTTTATTTGCCTCAATTAAATATTTAAGCTAATTAGCTTACACTTTACAGCCAGACAAAAGTTGATTGATGCGAGGCGTTAAATAATTATGCAGCCTTTCGTCACCTCCTGTAACGTTATCCTGTGCGTTAGAGATGTGCCAAAAGCACCGATCGAATACATCGTTTATCGCTCACAGTGCATTCCTTTTTACAGTCCAAAGAGGTTGAACTATGAAAACTCTAAGAAGAAATAATTTCATCAGAAGACTGAATATTTCTACGCATCTCTGGTGAGCTTGTGTGGGTGCAATTAAGTGCAAAGGCATTAAGGGGCCAATCCAATAAAGTGTCCCAGCTGAAAGAAAGTGGAGCATGGAAAGCGGATACGGAAATGGTGAAGGGTTCGCTTTTGTGTGTGTGTGTGTGTGTGTGTGTGTCTGTCTGTGTGCTGTTAAGAGTGAAAGTGACAGGCGAGATGTTAAGACGCCATTGTGCGAAAAACTGAAAGCCGGAGCTGTAGTATTCAGATTTGATTATCAAAAATTTTCAATGGCAAACGGGATTCACTTCCCTTCACTTGACTCAACTTGACTGAAAAGAGCGGAACATTTGATGTTCGTGTTGCCAATTGAGTTGGTACTTGTCACTGTTCTGCCACACAGATAACTTATTTATGCGTTTGTTTGCCTTGTTGGCCTTGGAGAGCCAGAAATCAATTTGGTTTAAAATACATTTTGCCTAAATATAGCTGAACAATTTTGTGTATGCATATTTTATGCTCGTATTTTTATGAAGAGCATCGATTTTGTGTTCCGTTTTAGGCAAAATATTAAGCGTGAAGAGCTTTTCATTGAGGCCTCAGCAATTAAAGCGTTAATGGGAGAAATTCGCAATGCCGACGATTGCAATTCCCCAACGTAATTTATCGGTATCAGTAGGCAGCTCCGCTGGGAATGCTTTATTATCCTGCCCCTGCAGTATTAAGCCAATTCAGGCTAATACCCCCCGCTTCCTTTGTCCGTGAATTGCATTAACTCGCCTCGACTGGACCGAGACACGGGGCGTATGCGTAATATTGCTTCGATCAGAAGCTCGATTGAACAAAATTAAACGCCCGCCAACTGGCAACTGCCAACTGGAAACTGGCAGCCAACAACAGCTGGCCATTATTTTCCATTGCCATGGCGTTGCCTTTGCCATTAAAACGTTTTTCAATTTTTCAAACGGCGGCAAGGTTGCATGGCCAGCGGGACGTAATACGTTCCGACATTGAAAAATTGTTGAGCCAAGCGGTGGGATAAGCGGCAGTCGACAATTCAGGGAGCGATTCAGATCCGTAGCCGGAGCCTGTGGGCCCATGTCCTTAAATCAGTGGGAACACCTTGATTCTCCATTTCTTCATTGTTTGGAGCTGGCTCCGGGCGGTCGAACAATTGTTTTTAAAATTCATAAGAATTTTGTGGAGGTTTTATAATCGATTTGCTGAAATTTATAAGGAAAAAGCTGACGGCTTTATTTTAAGCGATGAAGATAAATGATGGAACTGAAAGAGAATTAACAGATTTTAGAGCAAAGTGAGGGCGGAGCTAATAAGAACGAAGGATAAGGATAATAAGAAGACTGAGAAACACAGAATCGTTGCCTACTCTAAGGCGCTTGTCGGGCATTACGTATACTCGGCGTATATGGGCGTATAATGGGCGTTGGCCCATTCGAATGCTTAGCAATCGGACCAGGTGGCCATAACAAACCAAAGCCAGCAACGAAACTCACATGGCTTAAGAACCACAATTACGTAACCAACTGGCACACTTAGGGCGACAATCGCCTCGGAAGCCAAAAAAGCCAACGGAGCCAAATGGACCCAGAAGGACCCAGAAGGCACCAAGCAGCCAAGGATCCAAGCCTTATCCTGGCGTTCCATCGGTGATGCGGTGAGCTGAAGCCAAAGTGCATTAAAAATTCAACATCTCGGCGAATGATTTTTCACTTTGCGCGGAAAAGCCAGTGGCAAGGCGAGATGATAATGTCTGGTGATTGCGTTCATTGCATCATGATTCATGCAGGAGGCAGTGGAGCAGCCAGAAAGGATATGTGCTGTGTCCTGGCATGTCCTGTGTGTGCCCTCATTTCCCCAGCGTTCACTTTATTCTCTTTCACGTTCTCCTCTCTCTCTGCCGCTTTGGCTTAATAATTTTATTGCTTTCGGTTACGGTTTATGCCCTGAACCGAACCGAACGGAACGGAACGGAACCGAACCGAACCGAACCAAACCAATCCGAAGGATAACGCTTTCCCTCTGCGAGTAATTTCGTTATTCCTTTCACTGGGAAAACAGTTTTCTTTTAATTGAATTTCACGCATCTGTAGGAGTATCTGCCAGCTTATTTACATACACGTACATAGTCCTGTCCTGTCTCCGAAAACCAAAAGGGTTCCTTCCTTCCTATATTCCTGCCAGGATATAAATCACTCGCACTGGCTGGTATTGCCGACCCGAACCGACTCGAATCGAAGACAAACAGGAAGACATTTTCCTTTCCAGCTCCGCCGCCTGATATATGACCTTTATTATGCGTGGCAAGGGTTTTGGTTTTTCGGCGATAAATAAATCGGTTTAAGAGGTGCCACAAAAAACGAGAAATGAGAAACGCAGAAAACAAAAAGCGAGGCTGGTGAGAAAAATTTATTACACTCCCCGGCTCACGGCTCACGCGGCGTATGAGCGATTTTGATTTTCCCCAGGGGCCAACCACCCAGTTCTTGGCAATTGATACAAAATCACAGTCGCACAAATTGCTTCATCTTTCGTGGGTAGGAGGAGCAGTGGCAGAAGATGGGTCTTAGCCATGTTTATGCATGAGGCAATGGCAATCCACGTAACGAGCAGCCTGAAAGCCAAAACGCATAACGAAAGCCACCCTCTTATGGCCCGATTATCAAGGTAGAACCGATTCCATGGGGATTTCGTTATCGCACCAGTCTCACTTGGGCCCCCATTCATCGAAAAATTTCAAATTAATTAAGTTTGAACTTCGGGTTTTCTAATCAATAATCCCAATTACCTTGTGGAAAATTATAAATTAAGCCGATTATTATAAAATATCGTTCGAACACAATCTATAATCCCCTGAGCAATTTATCCTGTTTAAGGCTTTAATGCCTTGATTGACTTTGTACATTTTCCAATGTGTACGTACATTTTCTTATTCATATTCCCATTTCCCATTTTCATTTTAATTCACTTTTTATAATGGAATTACTATTTGATTGTATGCAAATCATGATTTCAATTCCTGTTATTACGACCACCAACAGATGTTGTCCTTTTTTTGGTTTTGGTTTTGCCTTTCCATGTTTTCTCATCATTATTATTCTTGGTCTAAATAATGTTTTTTGTATGATTTCTGGTTTGGTCACAAAGTAAACAAAATGCACAAACAATGACTTTTGCTATTTATATTGTACGAGTATTTGATATTTAAATGCAAAAAGAGAACGAATGTTATTCATACGAACAATGGACATTTTTTGCGGCTCACATACAAGTATTTTAAAATAATCATTTTCTTTACTTTTTAATTACCAGAATATATGTCCATTTGCTTAGTTATTAGTCGGTGGGTAGCACTCAGTCGTTGCTCATTTAAAGGACCCTGGACAGGACTTGTCGGGGCCAGGATATTGAGCGGCTCATCCGTAGCATTGCGGTGTGATGCTTCCTCATGCAAATCTTGTCTCATCCTAATTTATGCTGCGGCTCAGTTTACAAAATTTACATGAGCTTGCTGCTCTGCTGCTTTTGCCGCTTTTGGGGGCCAGCAGCTGCTTGACCTACTCTAGAGCCTGGGGGGGTGGTTCTCCCTTCCGAGCACTCTCGTCCTGGAATCACTTAAATCCGGGGTCTATATATGCATGGCAATGGCAACATTTGGCTTTAGCTCGCCGCAAAGTCCGCATTCCTGAGCCCACAACCCACAGCCTACAGCCCAGAGCCCAGAGCCCGCAGCCCACGCACAACTTCATATTCATAACATATTCGGTATTCGGTGCGATTTCTTTGTTGCTTGACTGGCTCCGTTTCCTGTTTGCTCCTTGTCTTCTTGTCTGCTTGTCCTCGTCCTCGTCCTCGTCCTCGTCCCCGTCCTGAGCTCAACAGCAACAAAAAAAAAGACAGGAAAAGACAAAAAGGGACAAAGGACAAGCCTAGTAGACAGCAGCTTGGCTACTTAGTGGCCAAACATTTGACATAATCGTTGATAAGGGATTGCTTAACAAAACTGAAAAAAATGGAAGAGAAACTGCCAAAAGGAGCACGCACCAAGGCAGGGCCAAGAAAAGGACACAGCACAATTGTATCTCACGAATCTTGGCTGCCAGTTTCTTACCTAACTGAAATCGTAATTGGCCAAAAAAAAATAAAGGAAATATAAAACGAAACAACAACTTTTAAGCGCCAAAATGTGGGTCAAGCGAATGCAGAGGATTTTTCAGAGCCAAAAGATTTATTGATGCCCTATTTAGATAAACATCCGACTCCCAATATACAAACATACAATATATATTGGGTATGTTTTTGTATTTTTCCTTTTTTACCAAATCCCTCTATTTTTTATAATACCCTTCCATACAGTTTTCTGTTTTTGGTCAGCTTTTGGGTAGAGGTCATATGGTTCCGAACTTAATACGGGTTTCTTTTTTACAAAAATATACTTTTAATTTCACATTTACTATAGAAATCGTTTGAGGTATTCCGCTTGAAAATCGGATAAGAATTGGTGAAGATATAGCCATAGAAAGGGGCCATATATGAAAATCGTGGTTTTTACAGGGGTACCCCTAAAAAAAATGGAAAAAAATCGAAAAAATTTTTCGTTACAAGATTTTGATGCAGATCGATAAAGAATCGATCTAGAAATCGTTTGAGGTATTCCGCTTAGGAATCTGATAAGAATTGGTGAAGAGACAGCCATGGAAAGGGGCCATATATGAAAATCGTGGTTTTTACAGGGGTACCCCTAGAAAAAATGGAAAAAAATCGAAAAAATATTTCGTTACGAGATTTTGATGCAGATCGATAAAGAATCGATCTAGAAATCGTTTGAGGTATTCCGCTTGAGAATCGGATAAGAATTGGTGAAGATACAGCCATGGAAAGGGGCCATATATGAAAATCGTGGTTTTTACAGGGGTACCCCTAGAAAAAATGGAAAAAAATCGAAAAAATGTTTTGTTACGAGATTTTGATGCAGATTGGTGGGGAATCGATCTAGAAATCGTTTGAGGTATTCCGCTTGAGAATCGGATAAGAATTGGTGAAGATATAGCTATAGCCAGGGGCCATATATGAAAATCGTGGTTTTTACAGGGGTACCTCTAGAAAAAATGGAAAAAAATCGAAAAAATATTTTGTTACGAGATTTTGATGCAGATCGATAAAGAACCGATCTAGAAATCGTTTGAGGTATTCCGCTTGAGAATCGGATAAGAATTAGTGAAGATACATAGACGTTGTAATTAGCCATATAACGAATGTCCTTCTAAGGATCTAGTAGTGTTTGAAAGACGCTATTTGGTTTATTTTGGAAGGGTATACAGGCTTAGCCTTGGTTGGAAGACATGCTTCGTTACTTCTATGTTGTATATTACATATAATATTATATTATATAATCCACGACCATCGCTCATTATTTAAACCCTCGGCTAAAGGGCAGACAAAATAGAATGGAAAAGTAATGAAAATGTCACGCATTTCAATAGGAATTTCTTGTCAGGACACGTGTCCTCTAATTAACTAACCGAAAAACCAATCAAAATGTTGTGGGTGGTTTTTTTGAAGACGATTTTGTTTGTGTTTGTTTGACTTAAATATGATTTTTACATAACGTATACGCCGCGTGACCCGGCCGATAAGTTTTTGATAAATATTCGCTCCCTTGCCACCGGCTTCCCATCTCTTTCCATTACTCTATGGCCTTCTCTTTCGGCCTGACAAGTGGCTACCATTTTTTAATGTCACTTTTTGTGTTGCTGTGGCCAAAGAAGAGGTGTTGGGGGTTGGGGTGTTGGGTGTTGTGGTGTTGGGGTGTGCTGTGTGTGCTGTGTGTGTCCTGGGTGGAGTGTGGTGTTTTCACTGCCCAATGGAGCGTACATTTTGAAATTGAAATCGGCAGGGGCGGGGCCAAGGGGGAGCAGCCTCGGCAGCAGTTGCTGCCAGTTTCTTCTTTATCTCCTCGGCTGTCAGTGGATGCTTCATTGAGTTTTATGTAGAAAAATGCGCAGATACAGATACGTACAATACACATACACATACATAAACGTTGCCAATACAGACAAATATCATCCCATATATCCACTATGTGTGTGTGAGTCCACAGGATGGCCAACCTGACCAGGCGGAATCTCATAAAACTTGCACGGCTCCTTTGCTCCTTTGGCTTCTCGGAGCCTCGGCTTTGGATTCGGCTCCTGCTCCTGCTGCTGTTACTGTTCCTGTTTCTGCTTCTGGCTCCTTTCTGGGGATCCTTCGGCTCCTTAAGCTGGTTAAGCGTTCGCACAAAGTGTTAAGTCTCTTACTTTGTTTAGCTTCTTGCCCTTTGCCCCTTGTCCTCTGCCCTTGGTGTTGGCCCTTTGGCTTCCTTCAATCTCTGGCCGCCCCTTTGCGGATGTTTGAATGCTTTATAATTACATTTTATGTTCCATCGTTGTGTGTGTATAAAATGCCAACAGGTGCAATCCATCGACTCTGCAAAATGAAGTAAAAGAGGGCCAGCGCACTGACAAAAACGAATAAATTAATGAATAACACATGAGTCTATAAACAGCAGGACCATAAATAAGGACTATGAATGAGTATACAATAATATGTCTTAATTTTGTGAACAGAGTTACTTGTATTGGATATTGGAAGCTATACGACTTTATGATAGTTTGAGTATTTTTTTGAGTGCATAACTCACATTAAAGCCAGTTGGCAGATCCAGCTCCTGAGCCTGGGCCTTGAGTCCTTATTTATTTAGTTTACAGTCTTTATTGAATGTTTGCCTTTGGGCCCAATGGATTTTGTGTTGTAATTGCTTGAGTTTACGACCAATCGCCGTGTCCTGTTACTGGCTTTAGTCCCCAACCATTATCAATGCCGGATTTACATGAACATCCCAACCATCACCAACCATGTCTGAAATGCGAAATCTGAAACAGAATCTGTCTGCCTGTCAGTCATACTTTTGATTTACATTTGCGACATGTTTACGGCCTCCCGGAGACATGAAATTCCCGGGTTCCCTGTTATTTTTTGTGGCTCCCGCAAGTGTCTAGTCCTTGGGCTTTAATATTGTACTGAATTCTTGGTAATAAATCCGTTATCCGTTATCCGTTTCCCAGGACTCTACCATCGTATATATTAAATGAATGTGAATTCTAAGTGAATGTTGACTGTTCGTTTGAATGAATGAATTAGTGCGTTGATGCTCGATTGATTGCCTAATGATTGCCTCCCCCCGGATTGATGTCAGAGTCTCAAATCCAGTTTCCGCTTGAGTACGAGTTTGCTTTCTTTTTTGGGTTAAATGAATCGAATTCTGGGAAAATGTTCCTAAACAATCTCGTAGCATATGAATATTCAATGAATTGCGTTTGATTACTCATGACTATTAGATGGATAATTAACTGATGGATTACTCCGAAAAATACGTGTATTTCAAGCTCTGATTGATTTCTTTAGAATTTGCATTTTTTGGGAATTCGGTTCACCTTTTGATTGCTGATTTCCGATTGAAACTAAATCTGAAACTGAGCTGAAACCGGGTGGCGCGCAATCAGCGTCGAGTTGAGTTAATCAGGATGATTGATTGGGGTCCAGCACTAATTAGCTAACTCCTGGCTCCGCTCCATTTCCTTCGCTCATCCCAATCAATCATTGGCCATCAATCACGATAGTTGAGCCACTTGGCCATGCAAAAGGTTCAATTACGCACAAATCAAACTTGCCGCAGAGTTAATGAACTTTGTGCTGACCCAACTTGACACCCACCTTTGGCCACCTTTGACCCCATTTTCGTGGCTCCCCTTGCTCGTCCTTGCTCCGAGTATTTATTTTGAAAGCAAACTTTTGGTATTTGACGGGAAATGGAAATGAATTTAAATTAGGGTAGCCCTTCGGCCACCATAACCTTTATAATTTAAATTGTTAATTAATTATATATTCGACAATATACAAGTAGGTATACAAATATATATTCCCATTCCACAGCCGATAATTACCGATGTGTTGGCCGTCTCTGGGAACAACTTGTTCAAGTGTTTGCTAAGCTCCAACAATATTAATTTGAATTGCAACCCAGAAAGCCAAGTACAGAGTGTGTGAAGGGGGCTGGAGCTGGGGCTGGGGCTGGGGCAGGGTCCTGAAAATTGCGAGGAGAGCTTGACTATTAAGTGAGGAGGAGGATGGTGGAGGAGGGTGGAGGAGGAGCACTCTGTGGTTGCCCTTTAAACGACTTTTGGTTCTTGGAATTCGGTGAAAACTAAATCGTTCTCGGGGGGCAATGTGTGTTCGAGTGTTTCTGCGTGTAACTAAATTGTTAGACATTTTAATTAATTTCCACTTAAATGTTTACTTAACCAAAATGTTTTCTTCGCCTACAGGCAGCACCAACAACAACAACAACAACAACAATAACAGCAATAAAAACAACAACAAGAGGAACGGCAACACCACCATCAACTACAGATACAAATAAACATGCAGATACAGATACGACAGCACCAGCTACAGATACTTGTAACTAAAGTGACATGAGGCCTTAACAACAATAACACACACACACAGAGATACACAAAAAAGCAACAACAATTATAAGAACAAATGAAACAACAACAACAACAACAGCAGCAGCAACAACAAGAATTGAAACCATCCCAACCTTAGAGCCCTAAAAACAAAATTACAAACAATTAAAAGCAAACGAACGACAAAGGATTCTCCAGGGGAAGAAGTCCCACGTTCCATGCTCCACGCCTTCGTTTCACAGCTCTTGCCACGCCCCCCTCGAAAGTCACCCAGCTACCCATGCCACCATGGCAGTTCCAGCTCCGTTTATGGCCAACTAAAACTGAGCAACCATCCCAGGCACGGGCAACCCATTCTCCGCCGGACACTTGTACGGGAGCACGGGCACTGGCACTGGCACTGGCAGTGGCACGGACACGGACACGGACACGGGCACGGGTTGTTTTCCGCTGGCATTTAGGCCCGGGTTTCTGGCCAACAACAGCAGCAGCAGCAGCAGCACCAACAACAATCTGTCAAGCGAGGCCGAGGCCTTTGTCTTTGTTTCGCATCAAAAACAGAAGTAACAGCAACACCAACAGCACCTGAAAGTGAAACGCCACCGAAGGCGGCAATAAAAAGTTTGCTTTGTGCTCGGGTGTCGACATTCTTGTCCTGCCCTTTTCTCCGCCCACGTCCTTGTGCCACGCCCACTGTAAAAACAACAAAAACAACAACAAAAGCAACAGCAAAAGCAAAAGCAAAAGCAAAGAAACAAACGTCGCCCGTGGGCACTCAATTAAGCCCAATTCAAGGCAACTTGAAAGCAACTACAGCAACAATAGGCCCAGCGACACGCAGCGAGCAGCAACAGCAACCAGGCCAAAATAAAGTTAAAGTATTTAAAGTATTGTAAAAAGTGGGAGGAAACAATTACGAATATTGCAAGTAACAGAGGCATCTATAAACGATATTGCAGTTATTGCAGCAGCAACCTATTAAGATATTGCTCGCTGCATAACAAACAGGAATATTTTTAGCTTTACCAAAACCCGCAACATCAAAAAGCGCAGACATAGCAGGTGCAACATCAGCAGCAGCAGCAGCAGCATCACCTTCACAGAGATATCACTCGAGGCGACAATCGCAGCAATTACAATATAAAAATCAACCCGACATAAAGGAGGTAGGGCGGCAATATTGCAAGTAGGCGTCAGATAGCACCGATAGCAACCCTGCAACACCCACACTGCTCGAACTATTCGAACAAAATAGCAACGGCATCAGCAGCAGGTGCAGCAGCAGGAGGAAAAAAAGGAGTACAGGCAAAAACTGAACGTAGGCGTGGGCGGCAGCTGGACGAGGACGAAAAGTGGGCGTGAAAGTGGAAGCATCAGCAGCATCAGCAACAGCAGTGGCAGCATCAGTGGCAACTAAAGTGGAGTGGATGCCACAATGAAACTGAGCGTGAGTGCGTACCGGGCGCATGCATCCGCACACAAGAAGATCCTGTCCAGCGGCTATCACTCCCAGCTCAACTACGGCAGCACAGGGGCGGCGGCCTCCTCCTCGTCCTCGGGGACCACGGCAACGGGCCTATATACGGTAAGTGCCCATCCTCTCCTCCATATCGAATCGTATCGTATCCACTTCCCGGAATCCCCGGAATCCCCGGAATCCCTGGAATCCCCGGGTGGGTCATCAGTGTCCAGGACACTCAAATACACTCTGTGTCACACACTGGGCGAGAAGTGGGACTGCTTATGGTCTGTTTGGGACATGTGTCACTCAATTTGTTTCGAGCTCAGTAGTTGCACTGAACAACAAGTCTAGACACATCAGAACTACTTGGCTGGAAGCCTCTTGACAATTTCCCTCAGTGTCTAACTCATTTGTTTTCTACTTTTCCTAAAGATGTCCTTTTCGCCAAATGGGAAATGGGAATGGGAAAGGCTTCTTCTTTTGCCTTTCACTCAATCTTTCCTACTCCCCCACATAAAATTTAAACACTTTTCATTATGAGCTTTACTGTTATGTCCAGCTAAATTTTAATGATATCGCCGTAAACCCAAGCCCAAACCCAAACCCAAACCCAGACAACCTAGCTGGCAACTAAAAAAGGGCTAACTATAAAATAGTAATTACTTCAAAGCGAATTAAATAACAAAAATAAGGAGGAGATTAGCTTCAAACGAGTTGTCTTAACCTGATATTTATTTATGAAAATGAAAATGAAATTCCGAAACTGATTAAAAGTTATAAAATTAGTTTTTTAACCCTCCCCCCACCAGGCTGTATCCTTTCACAACAAAAATAACCCCAAGCTGGCCAGCCATGGGTGAATTATTAAAAAGGCATTCAAGAAGAATCAAGGCTGACCCATAAAAAGTTTCCATTAACTGTCCGTTCGTCCGCCAATTTGTGCATTAAAAAAATGTTTCTCAGAAAATTGGAATTGCTCTGATTTGGCATTGGCAATATTATATCTATTGGGCTAATTAAAACACGGGTCGGGGTTCGGGACCAGGACTCCCACGAGAAAACTCCAGTGGCGAGTTAGGGAAACTTTCCGGCAGGTCTATTTATGGCAGCATCCTCGATGGGGGAATGAGAAGATTAACACGGCTTCCGAATGCTGCAAAACAGAATTTTGACAGTCCTGCAACCACAATAAATTCCAATCAAGTTCTGTGGCGCATTTAATTGCCATGTCCTCGGGCATCTGCTGGTGGCAAGGATCTGTAATAGTTTCCCTACACCGGAGGACCCAATAGTAGCAGCTATTAGTGGGAATTTATTTTCCCGTCCAGCTCCCGTTTGAAAGATGACCTCTTCTGGTGGACTCTGGTGCTATGGAATTATTTGAGGACTCTGTTTGAGGCTATTATTGTGGCCTCGGCTGTTGTGTGTGAGTGGGTGTGGAAGCTCACAAGTGAAGCTTAATCTGGCAGTGAACCGATTTGTCAACTAATTGGTGGGAACGGCATACAAATCCCGCCAGATATGTTGTGCGGTTTCCCCTATTTAGACCCGGAGGCCAAATTGAAACCCTCCGCCGGATTTTGGCAGTTTTGTCACGGACACATGGACACCAATACACAAAACACACAACACACACAGCATATGTGTATTTGTAAGCCAGGATACGGATACAGGACACAACCATCGGCAATCTGTCCCAATGGTCAAATCGAAGCTTTCAAGTTTTGCGGCTCTCGAGCACTTATATGAGTACTTTTGGCTTACTTTAAGTTGCTTTTGGCCAACACTGGCATTAAATTAATAATGGTTTTTGGCTAACAAGTGGGCCGTTCTGTGTGTCCACTGATCCCAGAAAATTGCCTTTCTCCCGGTGGCCGTGGACTTTGATATTAATTTGATATTTTCCGGCACATACACCCAGCAAGTGTATGATTTGCTTTTAGATGAGGAAAATATCTTGCTAGTTTTATTATTTGCCTTTCAATTACTTAGTGGCGTCTTTTAAAATTGTAATGCATTTAAAGAGTTCACATTTCATTCTCGGTTCGAACATATTTTATTTTCATTTCTCATTGTGATTGGTTGGAAAATCATTACCTTTTGGCATTCAGGCAAACAAACTGAGTTTATTTGGCATTTCTTTATGCCAATATTAATTTGGCAATTCGGCCTTTAAACAAGTTTCCAGTTTTTCCATTTTTCATCCATTTCAAGAGGAATCAATAATGCTTTAACATTGCATATGTATTTCAGACATATTTCTGCCGTATTTCTGGCATAAGTTCTCACAGCTCATGGTCGAATGTTTCCGTTTCCGTTTCCGTTCGCCCTCTCTCGTCTACTCGCTTTCCGGTTAACTCTGGCCAACTGCTCACCTTAAGGCCCAGTCAGAGTTGGCCAAGTTTTCGTGTCGGAGGCAATCAAATCAAAGTTTAATTATTATCGTCAACATCATCCGATTTAAAATGCACCGTGGGGCGAAATAGTTTAACGGAGGAGGTGCCAAAGGCAGGTGCACGGAAAAGTACGGTTTGGGGCATAAGAATAGCTCTTTTACAGAATCAAGAGCTCTAACTTAAAGAGAGCCTTATCCTATACAACTTTCAATGACTTTTCCATCCCTGTAGTCGTTGCTATTTTCGCTTTAAATTTGTTCAAGTGTATTCCCCTCTTTGGCATTCAATTTGCATAATTAGCCACTAAGAGGACTTGATTAAATCAAGTCAATGGCCTTGAGACGAAAGGCCTAAAAGCCGAAATTAATAATGCAGCGTTGATCCTTTATCCTTTAACACCTTATCCTCTAACCTTTCAGATGGAAACGCACGACCATGAGCATGGAGCTGGCAAATTCGTCAAGGATGTGGCGCGCCAGGTGCACGACTGCAACAGCGACACGGACGTCATCAGTCCCACGGGCACCAGTAGCTCCGGCGGCGGAGGAGGAGGCGGCGGAGGTAGCGCTCCGGGTGGGGCTCCCGGCGGTGGATCGGACAAAGGAGCAGGTGGTGCCGGTGAGAGCTATCACAAGCGACACCACAAGAGCAGCGCCATTGTCCATGACGACGACAACAATAGCGCCGCCCACTCCTCGGACAGCAAGAGTCCCAGCCAGCGGTAAGTTGGAACCACAATTCCAAAAAGAACCCTGAAGTTACCTAAACGCCAAATTAACACCTAACCCATACACCGACACTGAGAGAAACGAAACAAGCGTCTTGATTCTCGATTAAAAATTGAGAGCCTTCGAATTACAATTGATAAATCAAAGAGTTTAAAAATAATTGAGCTCCACTTTATAGTTTTTAAACTGTAGCTGAGAGCTAACTTTCTTTTCTCTCAGTGTAAACATAACGACACGTGCATCGCACTTGAATTAAATTTAAAAGCGGAGTACCATAAAATATAAAAAAAAGAACATATAAAGGGGCCCAACAAAAATGATTTATACAAATCGCGCCAAGTTGTTACCCAAAAAACACATAAAACATAATCCGGCTCTGCTTGTCCTTACACTCGCACACCGGCACACCGGCACACCCGCACACATACACGTACACACTCATACCAAATAGACACACATACATAGAGACGTGTGCTGTAAGCGTAATTGATAAATGTGTAGCATACTTTTTTGGGCTTCGTTCGCCTTGCCAGCTTCTTGTACGCCGTACGCTCCGTATGCTCCGTATGCTCCGTAGGCTGCTCTGTATGCTCTGTATTTGATCAACCGTAGGCGAGGACATTACATCAGAACATCCGTATAGCCATATAGCCATATAGCCATATAGCCATATAGCCCTACTCCGAATCCGTAAAATAACAAGGGGAATTAAACAAAACCAAAAGAAAGAAGAGAAAAAGACTCGAAAGGCCCCGAGTGAACAAAAAAGAAAGAAAACAAACCATTTTGATTTAATTAAATTAAATTAGCAATTAGCAACTTCCTGCCACCCGCACCCCCCGACTTAGAGACCTCGAGGAATTCTTGTGGTTGAAGATAAAGATGTTCCATGGGAATTCGGAATTGGAGTGGGTTTTCGGTAGCTTGACCTATTTTTTGGGGCTATGGGCATCATCTCATTGGGCCCAGCATCAAAAGTTTTCAGCTTGGCCTTTCAGTTAATCTAATCGGCAACAGGACAGTGCGTTTCAGAACTGGCTACCGAAAGGACTACAAATAAATTAGTTTTATCATCATAAATGTGTAGGTTAGAAAATTTACTTTGAAATGAATTATAAAACATCTCCCAAAGAACGCACCGTCTCAGAAATTGTGCTTGTGGGCTTCATCGTTTTTTGCCTTTGCAGTTGAATGGAGCTGTCACACAGACAGATATCCTAGACACTCACACAATGACATACTCTGACAGACACCCACACACCCAGACACACACACAGTGTCACAGGGACACAGGGATAGGCTGGCAGAACTTTTGTTTGTGTTTATTGTGTCTTTGTGGTGGCAAAAAGGAAATTAGCAATGACAATTAGCCGGGATTGTCCATGTCCGTGCTGGTGTCCTTGCCATGGAAGAGTGTGCGTCTGTGTGAGGGTGTCAGATTGTCAGTATATATACTCGTACACCTACATAAGCGATAAGTGTGTGTGCGTACACGATTTCATTAATTAACTTGGCCCACAATGGCAAGACGACAAACAAAGGCAACGGAAGAGTTACTCTCCATCTCCCCGGGGACCAAAAGTTGTCAGCTCTCCGGCGGCGGGTTAATCTTTGGGCACACACGAATCCACTCAGTTCATCCACTCCAAAATGTAACCTACCCACTCCACCAACTCCACCAACTAGTAACCACCAACCAGCATCACAAAAAACCACACCATGAACCACGGCTGCCACTTCAAGAATATTAATTTTTTGGCCAAAGAAACAATGCGGTTAGAGGTTAGAGTTACTCCTGCTTCCAGTCCTTTTGCCATTTTGAAATTATTTCACTTAGTTAAGTGTATGATTTTATTTGAAAACTGAAAGCTGGAAGCTGGAAGCTAGAGGAGACTGGCTTTCTAGACTGGCAGCCGTGGCATATGTTCATGTCTTTTTTGTTTCGTATCTCCTGAATAATCGGATTATCGGATTGTCGGGTCGCCGGACCCGACAGATCCGCCAGCTCCTCGCTGGCCAGTTCACAGAATCACCATTGTGGCTGCAACGCCACCACTAGTTTAAGGTACACTGAGAGGGATAGACTGATACTGACGCCGTCGCACCCGCATCCGCACCCGCAATCGCATCCGCAGTCGCTGCCGCACCAGCCCCGCCAGCGTCGACAGGTGCGTCTCCACCTGAACAGTCCGTCCTCCGATCAAAGCGCCTACACGCCAGTGGGAGCCGCTCCCCATCCGAATCTGAACCACATCCTGAATCCGTATTCGAATCCACGACCCTTGCCGGCAATGAAGACTCTCTCCTCGTTCATCAGCGAGCATCCCGAGGAGCTTCTGCAAGGAAGTGGAAGCGGACACGGACACGGACACGGAGGCGATGCAGGCGGAGATCGAGCCAACGTAAAGGAAAACAATGGAAACGGAAATGGAAATGGCCAGCAAACAACCAAATGGAAGAGCCTGAGGGCCGTGATGGCCTACTACTGCTCCTTGCGGCGGATCAAGAGGAACGTTGTTATATCATTCATGTCATGATCCATTCTACAAATCCATTCTGTTATCAGTGTATCCATCATATCCTTACGCGACTTGCTAGTCCTTATAGAACTCCCACAAACCTAGTGATACACAGAGAAAGATAATGCCAAAAGTATGCCAAGAATATCTCAAGAATATCTCAAGGACTAACCTTTACTTTGAATCTCGACAGAAATGTCCTTATTTTTCTCTGTGTTTCGTCCATCTACATATATGTGTGTGTGTTTAAGCTCTCCTTCTGAGAGGTATTAAGAAAAAGCAACCGAAACTATAACTACTATATATTCTCCTACTAACTAAACCCTTACTAACAATCAATGATCGCTCGCTCGCTCGCTCGCTCGTCCTCGCCCTCTCTCTCTCTCCTACCATCACCTGTCTCTCTATTGCTCTCTCTCTCTCCCCGAAATCGTAGTGTATGAAGCCTATGTGTTATCTAAAATATATAATCCATTATATCAATATCAATATCAATATCATTGATGTGTAAGCGAATGCCAGACCTCGAACTAAAACTGAAAACTAAATCTAACAAACCGCCTGCTCTTTTCCACTCGTGCTCTCTGCTCTGCTCTGCTCCAGATCTGATTATCGCTCTGTCTCTTTCCACACTGCCATTCATGACCCCTGACCCGTGACCGCTATCCCTTAAACCCTGAACCCAGACCATCAGACCATCAGACCACCACCCTGACCCCTGACTCTGTTGCAGTCGAGTCTCTTGTAGGAAACTTTCCCTAACTTTGCACAAGAAAATGGGGATTTGCGCGTTTAATGAAAAGTGTTTAGAAGGGAATTTGCATTTATTAGGCATATGCATAAAATATGGGCTTGTGGTGCGCGCTATTGGGGTAACACTGTACAGTGTTTGATGGCTTCTGGGCCTGGAGGTTGGACGTTAGGGTGGGGGTTGGGCTTTCGGACAGACTCGCACATTTTAGCACTTTCTCCTCTAGTTTCTGGGTTAATTTTTGGCGAAAGGGCAACTTAAAAAGTTTTCACCCTGCTAAACAAGTTGATGCCAGCACATATATAGTGGCCAGTGGCTCAGGCACTGGCTAAGAGGGGATCTTATCACACACATTTATCCAAACAATAATGATGTACTCGTATATCTAAATATATTTGTAAAAAAGAACTTGAAGGTCTACTGTAAGCATCCGAAGCATGTTTGTTGAGATGAACTTTAATTTTTAATCACCATGATGTAAAAATATCCCAGATGTAAAGAAACCCCCCTTCGGCGAACGCCCCTGTCACAGTCACAGCAGAGCAAGGGCAGCCAACTTTTGCTTGAAAATCTCGGCAAACAGCAAGCAAAGTTAAAGTGGCTTTTGCCAGTGTGTGTTTGAATCGATATGTTTAAGCTGCTGGCTGCAATGTAGGCGAACTTTTGACACAAATACACACCCACACACATACTCAGATACTCAGATACATATACATACACATAATGTTGCACACTTATAGAGTTGGAAACATGCGCCTATGCAGATGCCACAATGCGACCAAAAAACCCCCAACCATTCGAGTCTCTCCCGGCATTGTGCATGCAGAATGGGAAATTGCCTTCTGACTGACAACTTACAAAGAATTTGAATTTAGAAAATTGCAAATTTATGTAGAAGCCAAGTGAGCACACACAGATACTCGTATATGGTAGTACACCCCCATCACACACTTGGAGAGATACACCCGAAACGAACCTAGAATCCGAAATTCCGAAATTCCGAAATTTATGCAGCACTTTGGAGATCCTCAGACCCATTGATGTGACTGTTTGCAACCTGTTTTAGTTTTTCCTTCATCTTTCGAGTCCTGGCCAGCGAAAAGGTGAACGTTTGCATATGCATGTCCTCGAACCCCCTCGAACCACCGCCTGTATGTGGCCCCCTGAACCCCATGAAAGCTGCGGTTACAAGCAACTTTGATTCGCAATCAAATTCATTTGTTCGATCCGGCAATCGTGTTTTGATTTGCACAACTCACATGTCCTTTGGCCTACTTCCTTCTACTTCTGCTTTTGTCAGCACTTTCCAGCATCCAGCAGTTTCTAAAATTAGTTATTTCGGAAAAGTGAGGAGAGCGCAGCGATTTTGGGGCAACTGCTAATTGACAAAAAGCCAAGCCTGCCAATGCCTACTATTATTAGAGCTTATATAGAGCAACGATTTCAATTAGCAGTTGCCTCGAATTCGAAATCCAGGCCTCAAAAATATTATAGCCTACTTTTGTGGGTGTGAAATGTCCTGCAGCCCTGCCGTCTGAAGAGGCGGGGGAGGCTGCCAAATGGGAACGATGGCCAAGTGACTCGGCAGATTTTTTCAATTGTTGTTTCATCTGCCATGCGGCATGAGCTGTGTGGCATGCCACACCAGCCTGGCAGTCACTCAGTCACTCAGTCAGTCAAGTGGCGAACCGAACGCGATTGCTTAGCATTCCGGCTGGTCATGGCCTGCGGCTGGGTTATATGGCCGCAAAAACCAAGCCGGGACCGAAAATCGAAAATAGAAAACCGAAAATCGAAAAACCCACACTGATAACCGAAAACTGCAAGAGGCGTTAATTGAAATCCGGCTTAGAGCAGCGACTGGGAATCGAAAGTTGCCCGGAACCTTAGGCGTTTCAGCAGAATCGGACATCATGCAGTCATTAAACAATAACAATTCCAGGCCAACACACACAACAAACATGCGAGTCCCATGAAGTCCTTTAACATTTTCTCGATGATTTGTGGTGCAATAAAGAATGCCATTTAGGACTCGGCCAGCTCTTTAACCTTTTGCCGAGCCTGAGAACCCCAAAAACCTCAACCTGAACCTTAACCCCGAAAATCGAAACCGAATCAAATCGAAAATCGAAAAACGAAAACGAAAAACAAGAAACGGACCAAACGCACAAAACTAACAAGCTCATTCTCAATTTATATTAAATCGAAAGTCCACAAATGGTTCCAACTGACCCCAAAAAACAACAATGGGGTCACAGCATACACGCACACGGCCTGCGGCATCGGCATCGGACCCAAAGGGGGGCTTACTAGATGGTCGGAAACCCTCTTGGCTGGCCCCGGTCCCACGCCTCTGGGAAACACACATTTATGGTCTTATCGTGCAGCAAGCCTTTTTCCGCTTGGTTGCCGGAGGATGGCCACTGATGGGTTGAAAGGGAAAATTCCAAATGCTGTGTGTGGGAGAGGAGGATGAGGCCCGTATCAGCCAAATCCTTGCTACCTCCTGGCTCTATCTCGCTCTGTCTCTCACTCTCTCACTTTATCGCCCTCTCATACATTCCACATCCCTCTGTCACTCTGTCACTGTTGTCCAATCTATTTTCTATTGAACTCCCGATGAGTACGAGGAAGAAAAATACATTACAAACGAATACAAAACAAAAATTATGCTAAACAAATTAAAAATCAACAGAAAAACATATAAGAAAAACAAACTTTCGAAACTCGTTGTTTAGGAAATCGCGTATCGGAGATGGAGCTTCAGATCCAGATTCCGATTGGTAAGTTTACACTCTTGTGTTCCTTATGATTTCTCGGTTTTGTCTCTGCACACAAACACAAACACCAACACCAACACAAGCACAAGCACAAGCAATATAATAATAATAGAAATAAAATAAGAAAATCTACACAGCGCATACATCGTATAAGACAAAAAAAAATATAATAATACAATACAATACAATATATACTCGTATAATAGATACTCGTATACATGGATAGCTAGCTATGATATGAGCTTTGTTCTGTTTTTGATTTGATTATGATTGCGATTACCATTATGATAATGATGGTCATGCTGTTGATAATGACGACCGGCATGTGCGCGCTTTGCATTTCAATAGGCCGCAAAAATAGCAGTAGGGTTTTGGTTTTGGCCGGGTCGAAAGCAAAACCGCAGCTCCCAAGCAACACTCCCTGTAAAAAGATACAACTTGTGCCTAAAGATACATTTACACACAGATATACACCAGAACCCAGAACACACACACACACACACACACATAGACATTTACACCTATTAGCTATCATTGTCTTCCTTTGATTTTTTTGTCTTTCGTTTAGCTAAACTGCATTGCTACCAAATCGCTTTCGTTATTCGTACCTCATCGTGTACCACACGGCGTATGCGTAATAATTTAGCCACCGCTGTAAATAGAACAAAAACCAAAACAAATCTATTCAAAATACTTGATACTTGAATTAAAAGCAAAAGCAAAAGCAAAACCAAAACCAAACAAAAACCCATCAAAATCGTATTATATTCAGTAGCTCTTGTGGCATTTGATATGCTGAATGCGATTAAACCAAAAACCAATTAATTCAACTGTACATAAAACTGTATGAAGTATATATATATATAGTATATTTATGTATACATATGTATATATCGATAAAAATATCAAACATCCTTGTAAAATATAAACAGAAACTAAAGAAAATCACTTAGTACTCTAGATGCTTTAGCAGAAACAGACGATTGAATGGCGACCCTGAGCGGCTTGAGCAAAAAACTTAACAAAGTGGTAATCCCCTCGATTCCTTTCCCTGTCCAAGTCCACAAGCTACTATCCCTTCCCGCCCCTTGTAAGTAGTTGTAGGTTAGAGTCCTAGAGTCCTAGAGTCCTAGAGTCCTAGATCGAAAGCATATAAGCTTGTAGTCCTAGCCCATGCTCTGGCAAACAATTTTCAGGTCTTCCATGGCAACTTATAGTCTTAGAGTCCTTATAGTTCTGATGAATGTTCTAATGTGGAACTTAATCAAGCTTTATCAATTGATTAATTGTTTTCTTATTTAAAAATATAATACACAAGAGAAGTACCTTTTGCCAGAGCATTTGTAAAGCTTCGGTTGCCGTAGCTAATCCTTCTCCTTTGTTTTTTTTTTTTGTATATTTCTTTTAAGACATTGTTTTTCAGTTTAATTGTGAGAAAATGGGTTGGAGAAAAGGCATTTTCTTGTTCCAACCTCACCTGGCAGACAGCTTAACACTTTTCCCCACAAGGCCAGGCCGCTATTTATAACGATGGCGAAAAGTTCTTGGCCATCTACCACCGCCTCAGTTTCCCCGCGAATTTTCCCCATTTTTTCCGCAGACTCCCACACTCCCACAATCCTATCTGCTCCTGTCTTTGTCTCTATGACTCTGTCTCTCTCTTTCGCTCTATCTGTCTGTATCTGTCTCTGTCACTGTCCCTATCTCTGTCTCGCTGCGCTGCTGCTGCTGCTGCTGCTAAAATTGTTTTCCAATTGCAATTTTCCTCAATTCTTCATGGGTTGCATAATGCCAATGATTGTTATTTTGTTTGATTACTTTGATTCCATAACTGTACATATACTAGACTGATTCGGTTTCGATTTATATTGCATTTCGATTTATATTTTGATTACTGATTGATTTGAGTTGATCTCATTTGCGGCTTGTTTGTCC
This sequence comes from Drosophila vallismaia, assembly GCA_035047325.1. Classification (NCBI taxonomy): domain Eukaryota; kingdom Metazoa; phylum Arthropoda; class Insecta; order Diptera; family Drosophilidae; genus Drosophila; species Drosophila vallismaia. The sequence continues at coordinate 1,578,477 of JAWNPU010000025.1, read as the reverse complement.
TTGTACTGTATCTTTGTAGTTTCTTATCTCACGAAAAATAAAACTAGATTAAATATAAACTACTCTCTATTTCATATTTAATGTTACTTGCCTGATTTGTTGTTCTGCGTTTCCGGTTCACTTTACTGTTAGCGTTACCGTTACAGCTATATCATAACCGTTAACCGTTAGCCGTAAGCCGTAAGCCGTAAGCCGTTAGCAGCTACCGTTACCGTTACCGTTACCGTTACCGTTACCGTTACCGTTGTGTGCGTTTGCGTTACGGTCTTTTGAATGTCTGAATGTCTCTCTTGCCACTAAGTATGCGTAACCATAGACGTAATCCGCAAACCGTAACCTCCTAACCCCGTAACCTGTAACCTGTAACCTGTAATCTGTTACCCCGTAACCCCAGTCATCCACCAACTAGCGTAAGTTTTTCGATGTCTTAGTGTCCTATATTTAAAATATTGAATTAAATTCAACTGCACCCCAAAACGTAACGTAAGCGCACGCCTTCAACTTAACTTTTTTAGTTTTATGTTTGCGCTATATCCTTGAAGAGAAAATATTCTAAGGGTTTCATTTCAGTAGCTACTGTAGTTCGATGTGTGAGACAATCCCTATGTTTTAGAGTCCTTTAAGCAGCTATTTATAATCTCAAATGTATGACAAAAAAACAGGACACGATCGAACCAGCGCTGGATGAAACTCCGCACCACCGTGCAAATCTCATCGGCGATTCAGAAGAAACCACCGCTCAAGCGCGAAGACTCCTTCCTGAAGCGTTTCTCGACTAGACAGATACCCGAAACACAGGTGAGTCCACCTGAATCCACAATATCCCTCTATTACTAACTAATATAACTATCCTGGAACTATTCTGAAGGAAACTGTTGAAGACACGGGTTCAGAAAGTGCCTCTGGTGACGTCGACAAAACTGTTAAAAGACGTCGACGCTATTTACAAAAACGACGATCCGTTGTTAATCCAGATGAAAATTTTTACTTCTATTGGTTAATGATGTTAACTGTATGTGTTCTATATAATCTATGGACCCTAATTGTGAGGCAGAGCTTTCCAGAACTGCAGGTGAGTTTGCTTCGTTCGTTTTTTTATTTTTTCATTTTTTCATTTTTCATTTTCCATTTATTATTTTGCAACCCTTCGTCCTTCAAGGGACTGACAGACCTTTGTTCGTCCTTTGTGTAAGCCAACACCCTTTTACTTTTTCTGTTATTACACTCACTGAGTCCATGGGGCTTCGCGCCTTTGTTGCCATAGGATTTCATTTTGTACAAAGGGGAATGTTAAGGAAGAGCATCTTCTGGTCACCCGGCCAGCTCACCTAGCTGCTTGGTCCCCAGGACACCTGTGTTATCCTTCTTTTTTATCTGTTTGTTCCTGGTCTTTGTCTTGTAATGACTCAATTATAAGACACGCAGCCAGAACAGTACCTCAACCAGAACCAGAACCAGGCCCGAGCAAATGTTTGTTTGTGGCCTAGTTAGCTGGTGTTTGTCATCAGATTAGAGTTACCTCGGGGTTGACCTTTAACCCGGGCAGGATTTTTATGGCAACAGCCAGCTGCATTGCCTCCTGCCCTTGACCTGACCCTCTAAAAATAGATTAGCTGAAAATCGTCACTAAAATTGTATATGGTATGTGTTGTCCTTTCCAGCAAGCTGTACCCACATTCTGGCTCATCTGCGATTCAATGACAGATGTTGTATTTATCTTAGATATAATAGTTCAATTACGCACAGGCTACTTGGAGCAGGGCCTAATGGTGAGTAACTCTAACGATTTCAATAACTTCATCTCATCATTCATTCATTTCAGGTATATGACGACAAAAAACTGGCCTGCCATTATGTCCATTCGCGGGACTTTATTTTCGACATGATTGCGTTAATACCATTGGATTTGCTCCAATTAAAAATGGGCACACATCCGCTTTTACGTTTTACGCGCTTTTTTAAAGTCTGTATTCATTATTCTGGTTTAAAAGCAATTAATTATTAACCATTGCTCACCCCGCAGGTTTATCGATCTGTGAGATTTTATTACATCGTAGAGAGTAGAACAGTTTGGCCAAATTTATGGCGCGTTGTTAACCTAATTCATATCCTGTTAATACTGGCACACTGGTTTGGTTGTTTCTATTTTTTACTATCCGAGGCGGAGGGCTTCCAAGTGAGTTTAAAAATGTATTTCATTTATTTAACTTGGTTTTATATCCCAGAACACATTATCGGGATGTCCGTAAAATATTTCGTAAAGTCCTTTTAGGAGGCACATAGATAAAACATAGAGACAACAAGAAATATTTTATGAGATTATTGAGTTATGAGATTTTGATGCAGATCGATAAAGAATCGATCTAGAAATCGTTTGAGGTATTCCGCTTAGGGATCGGATAAGAATTGGTAAAGATATAGCCATGGAAAGTGGCCATATATGAAAATCGTGGTTTTTACAGGGGTACCCCTGGAAAAAATGGAAAAAAATCGAAAAAATATTTCGTTACGAGATTTTGATGCAGATCGATAAAGAATCGATCTAGAAATCGTTTGAGATATTCCGCTTGAGAATCGGATGAGAATTGGTGAAGATATAGCCATGGAAAGGGGCCATATATGAAAATCGTGGTTTTTACAGGGGTACCCCTAGAAAAAATGGAAAAAAATCGAAAAAATATTTCGTTACGAGATTTTGATGCAGATCGCTAAAGAATCGATCTAGAAATCGTTTGAGATATTCCGCTTGAGAATCGGATGAGAATTGGTGAAGATATAGCCATGGAAAGGGGCCATATATGAAAATCGTGGTTTTTACAGGGGTACCCCTAGAAAAAATGAAAAAAAATCGAAAAAATATTTCGTTACGAGATTTTGATGCAGATCGATAAAGAATCGATCTAGAAATCGTTTGAGGTATTCCGCTTAGGGATCGGATAAGAATTGGTAAAGATATAGCCATGGAAAGTGGCCATATATGAAAATCGTGGTTTTTACAGGGGTACCCCTGGAAAAAATGGAAAAAAATCGAAAAAATATTTCGTTACGAGATTTTGATGCAGATCGATAAAGAATCGATCTAGAAATCGTTTGAGATATTCCGCTTGAGAATCGGATGAGAATTGGTGAAGATATAGCCATGGAAAGGGGCCATATATGAAAATCGTGGTTTTTACAGGGGTACCCCTGGAAAAAATGGAAAAAAATCGAAAAAATATTTCGTTACGAGATTTTGATGCAGATCGATAAAGAATCGATCTAGAAATCGTTTGAGGTATTCCGCTTAGGGATCGGATAAGAATTGGTAAAGATATAGCCATGGAAAGTGGCCATATATGAAAATCGTGGTTTTAACAGGGGTACCCCTAGAAAAATGGGAAAAAACAAAAAAATATTTCGTTACGAGATTTTGATGCAGTTCGATGGGGAATCTATCTAGAAATCGTTTGAGATATTCCGCTTGAGAATCGGATGAGAATTGGTGAAGATATAGATATACTACTTCGCAGATAAATTAGAAAAGTTCAAAAAGCTTCGGATCCATCCGAAAATAGACTCCCAGTTTTTTGGATAACTTTATTTTAAAAATTTTGAATACAGGGCGACTGGGTGTATCCGTATCGACCCGGGGACTACGCCACGCTCACCCGGAAGTACCTGGGCAGTCTGTACTGGTCGACCTTGACCCTGACGACCATTGGGGACCTGCCCACGCCCGAAACGAATGCAGAGTGAGTATTGGATGTAGCTTCTTACCATATATGTTTTCAATGAAATTGCAACAAATTGTAATGGGGCTCTGCTCTCCATTTTCTCCATTTTGAATTACCAATCAGACCGAACTTTTCGGTGGACGGCCCACGATCGATTCCCAGGCGTGGCATTAAATCTCGTTTGCTTCAGTTCGGCTCTAGCTATGGGTAGGCCTTGTATACTAAATATATTCCCAAGATCCAGAGATAACCCTCGAGCAAGGTCAATCAAATCGAATAGCGAATATCATGCAATTTGTTTGGGGGCTGTCCACCGATTCGTCATTATTAATGTTCTGATATTTAATAAACAATGATACCTTATCGATCTGTTGCACTCTGACCCCGAAAAAAGAATAAATAACCTGAGAGACCTCAAACATCAAAGTTTTCGAAAGCGTGCGACAGCCTTTAACAATTTCCATTGATATTTGTTTGCCTCAGAAAGAAAGAAAGAAAATTGCAAAGAACTCACAAACAAGACTTGTTTTGTTGACTCATCCTTGAGCTTTCGAAAACTTTGATTGAGCTTGCCGAAATTGAAAAGTGTTGGCCAGGAATTTTTGGCTCATTTTTGGGGCCATCAAAGCTCAGTTTTATGGCCAATACGATACAATGTTTACTTTGCTTGTTGGCCAGCTAATTGAGGGGGCCACGCACCCGAATCACGTTAACTATAAACCTCCTTTATCCTCCGCAGATATATTTTTACGATCGTTAGCTACTTGATTGGCGTTTTTATCTTCGCCACGATTGTGGGGCAAGTGGGCAATGTGATAACGAACCGGAATGCCAATCGGCTGGAGTTCGAGCGCCTGCTCGATGGAGCCAAGACCTACATGCGACACCATAAGGTAGGCGAGGTGGTGCCACCTCCATTGGTATCAGGCTGACTAACCGTGTCCTTGGTATCTGTTCTAGGTTCCTGGCGGTATGAAGCGTCGCGTGCTTCGCTGGTACGACTACAGTTGGTCCCGCGGCAGGATACAGGGAGGCGGGGACATCAATACAGCCCTCGGCCTGCTGCCGGACAAGCTCAAAACCGAACTGGCCCTGCACGTCAACCTGAGTGTCCTGAAGAAGGTGACCATCTTCCAGGAGTGCCAGCCGGAGTTCCTGCACGACCTCGTCCTTAAAATGAAGGCCTACATCTTCACGCCGGGCGATTCGATTTGCCGGAAGGGCGAGGTGGCCCGGGAAATGTTCATCATTGCGGACGGCATCCTGGAGGTCCTGAGCGAGACGGGCAAGGTCCTCACCACCATGAAGGCGGGTGATTTTTTTGGTGAAATCGGAATTCTCAACCTCGATGGTCTAAACAAGTAAGTTTATCTTTCTTTTGAATCCGCTTTAAGTTAATTCCTAAACGATTTGCTTAGGCGCACAGCCGATGTCCGCTCTGTGGGCTATTCGGAGCTGTTCTCGCTCTCGCGCGAGGATGTTCTGGCCGCCATGAAGGACTATCCGGACGCCCAGGAGATCCTGCAGACTCTGGGCCGCAAGAGGCTGATGGAGGTGCGGTGTGTAAACAAAAAGTACGCCAAGGCTCAGAGCGAAAAGGAGGCGGCCGCGTACGCCGCCGCCCATCCGCACCACCACCAGAGCCACCACCAGGGCCACCACCAAGGCCAGGTGGTGCACCAGAGCGACAGCAGTGAGAACAGTGCCTCCAAGAAGATCGTGGATAAGCTGAAGCACGATGTCAAGGGCTTTCGCAATGTGCTGAAGAAGTCCAGGTGGGTATTGTTTGTCCATCAGTCCATCAGTTTGGGTAATATTTAAAAATAATCTATATAAAACACCTTAACAGGACTTCCCGCAAGAGCGATGAGTCCTTGGAAATGCAGCCACTGCACAACACCTCGCCAAGGGGAAGCAAGATCATGCTGAAGCGCATGTCTCGGGTGAGATCGGACGAAAAGGATGCGGAAAGTGCCGAAGCCAAGGACGAGTTGCACGATAAGACACCCAGTCCGATCGGAGCAGGGCTGCCGTTGCTCCAGCGTCTGCGACTCCTAAAAGAAAAGCAGGTGAGTCCCAAAACAAATGAGAGTGAGCCACCAAAACACCAAGCCACGAAACCACCAAGTCACCGCAAAAACCACCGAAACACTCACCTTGCTCGAGCTTTTCTTTACCAACCCATCCAACACTTTCCATTCCCCATCTCCAATCCATCATTCGTTATCCAACATCCGCCATCCGCCATACCCCTTTCCACAATCCACTTTCACTCGGCTTTAAATGGTTTTTTCACACACCCACACGTACAGAGCATTGAATGAAGAGCTTGACAAATGGAAAAGCAAACACGCACCACCAACAACCACATTCTCTGACACGAAAAGCAGATTGAAGCCTGTCGTATTCAAGAGATACTTCTACTCCTCACACCGTACTTGCTCTACACGCCACTTGCATTTGTGTTTTAACTCGTTTTAAACTCCATTGTAATGCAGTTAGTTCAAGTTGTTAGTGCACCTAAGAACTCACCTCCGACTCCCAGAAGTGTGCTAACCGTTAGTTAACCGACTCGTTTCTGTACTCGTACATCCAGCACGTTTTTCTAAGCTTTCAAACGATTAGACAAAGTCCTGGAAAAGTCCATGGAAAAGAAAACTCTGCCTGTTTGTACATTGAAATCCCCCCAAAATCAAGCTTATCTAGATGCTTTTGAATAGAATCCCCGCTTTGGCTTAGTGAGTTTTTAATTTCGAACACAAAAAACCAAGCCAAGTCTAGGCAGACACAGGCCATGAATCCAATCCACTTCCACTTCCACTTCCACTTCCACCCACATTCCCACACACATATTTGCATTAACATTTTCTTTTCTATTGTTTATCGCTTATCATTTTCAATTACCTTTTCAATTACAATATTAAACCTTTATTTGCTACTGAAAATCAAATATCGTTTATCGATATCGACCGCCAGATCAGAGATATTTCGTGTTGTTTGTAATTGTAATTATTCCCCAGCTCCTAAACAGTAGTTTTGTATGTGTCTTTATGTGTCTTGCACTAGGATCGCGAAGAGCGAGCTGTTAAGTCCACACCACCACAGAAATCTCCACCTCACTCACATGTAACGTGTACGTTATCGCCGCAGGAATCGATACAGGAGGAGCCGGAACGCGAGTTCAGCGAAGGCTTTCCCCTGATCCAGCGATTGCAGCAGTTGAAAATAAAGAACGAGCCGCAGTCCGCCGATCCCGGCGTCGCTATGGTAAAGCCAAAATTGTTAATAGACATCATCTCCCCCTTGTATCCTAGCTCCTAGCCTCAAGCCCTATAATCCGTATAATCCGTAGAGTTAGGAAGTGACAAAGAATAGCCGGAAAATGTTTATCCTTTCAGTCCCTGAGAACGCTCTTCGCACTTGGTGTTTCGCCCTTCGGTTCGAGCCAGTAGATCCCTGGCTCTAGCCAAAGGACGAATCATCCGTTTACCGCCCACGATTTAAGCCAAATATCTAACCAATCTTTCGCCTGTTTATGGCAACGCTCCATAGGTTAACACGCCGCCCAATATCAGCAGCAAGATAGACTCCAACTTCGGGGGAGGAACCGGTGTGTCCGGCCTAAACGGCGGCACTGGAGTAGGAGGTAGTGCCTCTGGAGCAACCGGACAATCGCTGACGGTAGCTCAGATCAAGCCCATTATGAAGGTGTCCTTCAAGCAAAAGATCCAGCAGCTACAGGGAGCGTCGACCAGCTCCCCGGCACCCAGCACAGGAGCCATAGCCAAAAAGGAGCCGCCCAAGTCCTTAGCTCTGGTGGTCAAGGCCTCGGCAGAGGCGATACCCACCGCAGGCGCAGGAGCAGTAGCTGGCGGCGCTTTTGGAGCAACAACAGGAACTGGAGTGACAAGTGGAGTGTCAGGAGCGGGACTCAAACCAGGCATAGCCACCATATCGAAGCGAGTGGGTAAGCCCGCCCACAGAATGAGCACGCCCCTGCAGTCCGACACGGACACGGACGGGACTCCCATCAAGCCCTGGTCCAAGCTGAAACTAGCCACCCTCATGTCCTCCAGCTACACGAGCTTGACAAACTGTTCACCGGACGACCTGGGCACGCCCCTGAAGAACTACTCTCTGAGCAACATACCCCAGCAGATGGAAGCGCATCCATCGCGGCCCCAAAGGCACCACAGCGCTAGGAGCAGCTCAAGGTCTCCCAGGCACCACCACCATGGTCACGGTCACCACCATGGCCACAGCTCCTCCAGCACCACGGGCTCCTCGGTGAGCCAGAGAGGAGGCAGTTCCAGAGATCAAGCGGTCAATGCTCGGCGGGATTGCTTGAGACTCCAGAAGCCGGAGCAGCGACTGCCAGATGGGGACCTGTCCTCTGGAGGCCGAAGGAAGCTCTACCAGAGCGTCTTCGATCTCTCCCCGGAGTACTGCGGTCTGCCCTTCGTCAAGCGCCTGAAAATCCTGAACGAACGCCAGAAACTGGCCGAGTTGGAACGAGCCCTTCAGACACGGAGCTTCAGCCTGGACTGCTCCAAGTCCAGCACGGAGAGCAAGGTGCCCATCACGGAATCATTGTACCGCTGCTACAGTGACACTTCCGGCATATACTCGCAGTTCCTTAGCACCTACGAGTCGACGACCAGCTCCACCTCCACATCAATATCCACCAACACGGAGGACGGCAGCTCCCGGCAGCAGCTGCCCCTCTACGTGCCACTGCCTCTCAGTCCGGAGTCGAATGAGACATTGGAGCGCAGGAAGCTAAAGAGCATCCTCAAGAAGCTGCAGCAAGAGGAGGCAGTATCGGGATCGGGATCGGGATTGCCCGCGTCCAGTACCGGATCCAAGGTCATTCATGCCAGCGGGCTGCCGGCGGAGCCAACCTTGGAAGGGTACGTGGCTAGGCACAGCAAGCTCTTGAAGAGTGTAACCTTCCATTCCACTCTTTCCAGCCCGCCCGCCAGTGCCAAGGATGCGGACACCTTCGGCGGCGCTGGGTTCGGTAACGGTAACGGTAACGGGAACGGTAACGGTAACGGCAACGTTTCGATAACGGGTATTAACAGTGCGGTATCGGTTCCGGTAGTAGTGACGGGGCCGGCATCTGTTTCAGTTCCGGTTGCAGGTCCCATTCCGGTTACGGGTAACGGTGATACGGCGAATGTCTGGTCGCCGACGTTGACGTTGGTAACGCCCACGAACTCGCCGCAAGAGCACTTTGCGTTCCCCCCCGGCCACAGCCTGGCCACAGCCGCACCCCCCCAATCCAATCCCGGCGGCGGGGACTCGTTGCCGGGCGTTGGCACCGCCTCAACGTCCGCCACCGCATCCGCCTCGTACGTGGTCGAGTGTTCTGCGAAATCGAACGAGTTCCATGCCCAGTCCACCACAGATTTGAATTTGAATTTGCAGCTCAGGTCGCAGAATACAACGATTACCAGTGGCGGTGGCCAGTTTCCAGGTGCTCATCCCGAAGGTAAATATATCAGCTTCAGTTTCTTATCCTTAAAACACACACACACGTATACTCTTTAATACAAATATAAAGATCCAGAACATCGCTTGTCACCGTCTGTCTACCTTTCTCTCTATCTCTCTAACACACCTCTGCGAGTTTCTCTTTGACTTTCTAACTGTCGCTGTTCCACACACAGAAACCCTCCTACTCCTACTCCTACTGCAGCATGAACACAAAGCACACGTAACGATCGATCCTTTCGCTTTGTCGTCCTGTGCTTTCTAACTCCATTTCTAACTCCAAGAACTCAACTAAACTTTTAAAAACGTTATCTTGTGCATAAACCTCTGCATGATGCAATGCTTGAAACAATGTTAATCGACTTCGAGGAGCTCAAGGATCCCCAAGGAAATGTTTACATCCCCACTCTATAATTTTCATATTGATTATGTACATTTTTTTAGACATTTTGCTTAGAATTTCTATTTTGTTTTATATTGTATAAAGTTTTTCTGCTTTAACCCTTGTGTTGTGGGGTCGTGTGGCAAATTGTTCCGTAAAGAATCGAATAATTTTCTTCGCTTTAAGCCGATTTTTTTCTTTTTTTCTGTCATTTGTTACGTATACGTAATGTTTCGTATACTTAATATTACGTATACGTAGTACGTTTTAATTTCAATTCTTCCAAGATAATTTAATCACCTCAAAAAACAATGTAAATGTTAAGCTTTAAATTTAAAAATGAACTAACTTCTCCCTTTCCTGCCGTTGCCCAATATTCCCTGATAATATTACGTATACGCCGTGTATACGAAATCTTATTTTTCCTCCGTATCCGAACCTCCGTAACCCTCAAGCTTGTTAAGAAGCTTCGAGTCGATAGGCTTGAGCTTCATCCCTAGGCCTAGGATTATTTTTTTACAGCTGGTGTTACCGAAAAAAATGTGTAAAATGGAATGCAAGCGTCGCCATGACGGAACGATTACAAAGAGGCGTCAAAATTAAAAAGCATGTAACTAAACCTAAACAGCACATAAAACATAAAACAGAACACCCTAGAACACACCTAGACACGGCTTTTGCTTTGTAAATAAACCCAGACACGATCATGTTAATATATGTATGTGTACTCCATAAACATAAAACAAATTACAAATTACAAATAGAAGTACAAATAAGAGACATCTGAGCCGAGCTTTGATGGAGAGGCGGTGCAACACTTGTATGGTATTTGGGAATGAGAATGTATATAATTGTCAACGACGTACGTATGTATACGATGGCATTGCAGATCGACTATATAATCCGATCTTACTATGCTATATAATCTGCAATGACATTTAAGCTTTGTCCTTTGTCCTTTGAGGGCAAACTGTACTTGTTTTTGGTTTCACAACACTAACAATTCAACTTGCAAAGAAACGTAATGAGAATACAATACTTGTAGTGCTATTCAAAATGCTTTAAAATTGTAAAAGAAAATTAACACTCACAGCATAATTTGATGTAGTTTGACTCTGGAAAATACTCTTGAATGTGCTCTCACAAATGCAACTTAAAAATGTAAAATGTAAATTAATGAAATGAAACTCACGTTTGCCAGACACAACTGTACCTCTGACCTTCGCCCCGCCACCCCATGCCTTCCGTTTACTAATCCCAAATCTGATCTTGCTCTTAAAGGCTTCCCGGAGGCGCAGGACTACTTCAACCAGATCCTGACCGGCATCAACCATGTGATCAAGACGCACATGAATGAGATGCACTCCAAGTTTGAGACGCAGTTCTCCACCATGGCCGGGGAGGTTCGTCGGCGAGACGCTATCATCGCCCAGCTGCAGCTCAAGCTGCGCTCCATCGAACAGCAGTCCTCCGCGTCCTCGACCTTGGTGGGTCCTCTGGCGTCCACCACTTCCCTGGTGCTGCCGCTTAGCCGACGCCAGAAGAAGATGTCCCAGCTGTCCGTGGACGACGATGAGCCAGCCGAAGAGGAGGACAACAACAGCAGTTCCGGCTCCTCAGCGGAGCTGCTCTTCATGGTGAGTCCTGGACGAGTTTTGAAAGATTTTAAATATACTTGCAATATTACTTTCAGCGCGGTGACTCATTGGACACAGTGTTCACCTCCTCGCCTCCCATCCAAGGTGGCCGACGGAGCGTATCGCCGGGTCCGGGGCCCAGTCGCCATCATGCAGCCTCCGCCAATGCCTTGAACTGCCCGAGCAGCTACTATGGACCAGGACCCGGCTCTCTCAGCTCCCGGCATGCCCAGAGTCACCCCAGCTTCTACACGGGCTTCGGCAACGGACGAAGGAGTCGCGACTGGAGTGCCGGAGGCGAGAGCTTTGGAGCGGAGAGAAGCGGAAGTGGCAGCGGGATGATGGTGTCGGATGTGACTGGAAATCTGACAAGGCTGGCGGACAGCGTGATCCTGGACATTGGCGAGAGCTCCAGCTCCAGCTCGGAGTCCAGCAAGCTGAATCTAGCCGAAGTGGAAGACGACGAGAACGAAGAGGATGAGGAAGACCTCAATCCCGAAGAGGAAGCGATGGCCAGGACGGAGGCATCAAGCACAGCCTCGGGACGTCACAACGACTGGGAGGTGCAAATGCTGGCTGCCGAGATGGAGCGCCAGGAGCGGAAGCGCGGACACTCCCTGTCTGATAATCTCGGCGAGCTGAGGCACTGCAGCACCTTCCTGCGGCGGCGGCGAAAGTTCAGCGACACGGAGACGGAGTTCAGCGAAACGGACATGGAGGAGCAGATGGCCAGGGCGGGCAGCATTCCCATGGACCCGACGGTGACCAATGCCCCTGCACCAGGCAGCTCCACCTCGGCAGGCCACCAGAGCGGCAGCCAGAGGCCCAGGGCCTCCAGCCTCGACCAGTTTAACCTGCGCTACGGCATCGGAAGGGGCATTTTTAAAGCAATGAGTATCGACCGTGATAAAGACAAGCTTTGAGAACTATAATAGCGACCAAAAACTGTGAAACCAACCCCAATCCCAGTCCAAATGATAACCCAATCCCATGTAGACCCAGAACCCAATCCAGATCCAGATCCATGAGCAATGCAATTCGGCAGTATTACAAGGTTACCATGGTACAAGCAAGTATATTCAGATATACAAAACTAAGTGAAATGTGAGGACATATAGATCTATATTCTATATATGTTTAGCCCAAGCAGATGCAACCCAATCTATATATATAGTACATGCATATATACATGGCATATATGAAGTAAATCCAAACCAGATACATATATAATATAGATAACAGATACAGATAGCCAGAGAGGGCTAGCACCCCAGCAAGGACTCCATTTCGTAGGCTATACTTTCTTTCATTTCTTTTCCCTCTTTCTTTGATACAAAATTTACATAATTGTTGGTGTGTGTGTGTATCAGTGTGTAAGTGTGTGTTTATTAAATGAAAGTGTGTGTTTGTGAAAGAAAAGATGATTCCCACATTAAACCGTCCTGAGAAACGTCCATGCCAAGGATGCGCATGTTTGTTCATTTTTTATAAATCTGTGTAAATGAAACTGTCTATAGCTTGTCCAGATCTCAATTCCCTCTCTTTCCCTGATCCTTTCCTATATCCTCTTGTCTCAGCTACCTAGCCTCTTGATTTGATGGACTCCCAAGGGCGCGGCTCTCTCTGCAGATGTATATACCTCTTATGGTTAGAGACTATATATATACATATATATTTTAAGGAAGTATATGTATTATATCTATATATATATGTATACAGAAGAATATACATAGTTATATATACATATATATATACATATATATATCTACACGAGTATATGAACTAGAGTAATGAAAACCGAAAGCTTTAATAACTTATATAGAGAACTATAGGACAAATGTTTCACAAGTTTTCCATTTTCAACACAGATACACCCAGACACCCACACACAAGCACACATGAGACACAAATACCTATATACATATATATATATATATATATAATAAAAAAAAAAGAAAGAGTAGAATATATATATGTATATAGAGAGCCTAAAATATGCATATAGATTAGCGATTTACTTGTTGAGAGCCCTTAGTTTGAGCTGTTAAGCCTATCTAAGCATTAGTCGAAACATAGCCTAGATACCTGATCCCTGACCCTTAGTTCCATTCTCTCTTTTTTTTTAATTAACTTCAAGCTTGCCCTCTTTGTCCCAACTAAAACGTAAAGTTAATGAACTAAATCTTACCCCAACTAACTAAACGAAAACTATCTCTAGCACTTAAGTAGTTTAGTGCTGTTCAAGATCAATTCAAAGTCAAAGTCAGAGTCAGAGTCATAGTTAGCTTAAAGCGCCTAGAAAACAAAGTCTAAGTTTCTGTTCGTAATTCCTTGTTTTGAATATTGAACTAAACTGCAAAACACTCACTAAATACACACACTAATCAGCAGGATTATAGACCGTAGCCGACACAGCTCTCTAGAATTTTTGGTAGTTTCAAATAGAGTTTCAAATACTTACTGTCGCTCTGGCCTAGGCTTTACTGTACTGTACCCCTAGCTAGCGCACTAAGCCCCAAAGAACAAAGAACACTCCAAGGACACCAACTATCCAGATACTATATGTACTATATACGAGTATATCCCTGTTTTCAGTGTCTAATCTCATAAGATCGATCATATATTTTCTGCTATAAGCTTAGCCAAGAAACAAGCCCCAACAAATTGATTTTTAGAGAAATTAGATGAGCCCAGGATCATACACAACCCCACAACCCCCAGAAAAACAAAATTCGATTCGACAAACCAAATAGGAAAAAATTCACAGCCAGCTAAGCAGTCCAACATAAGATAATTACTAAGCACAAAACTTATGTAATTCAAGTTAGCCGAGTGAGGAAAATGATTGGGAAAACCCAAAAAGGAAACTCACTCTGTAAGATTTTGATTTGAGAATTTATTGGGTTTTCGTTAATGTTGAATGCCGAGAATGTTTTCGAGAAAGTAAATGCAAATGAAAACCTTTTGAATTGAATTACATACGCCAGGGACCACAAGATGTTTTTTTTTGTCTCTTTTTTATATATATAAACGAAAAATGAAAAATGAAAAACAAAAAATATGTAGACACAAGAGAAGAACTTAGAAAATAATAATGAATAAAATATGGAACTAATATACCAGGAAATCCAGATCCAAAATCCAACAAATTCCCCAGGCAATTTCAATCCAGTATTTAATATATATTAAATTGACGAATGATTTTCACTCTCAGTTCAATTGTTGTCAACCAACGAAACTCTGTGAGTCAATTATGTATATGGATAATTTTAAAATGGATTGTTTTTTAAGTGGAATAGAAAGATGAATAGAAAACAAAGAACAAGGGAACCCAGACCCAGACCGAACAAATCCAAAACCCTGAAACCAGAACCCTGATTATGACCTATATTATACTATATTGTATTGTACTATATTACGATGCCATAGATTGCATTCAATACTGCGAATTGTTGTCGTTGTTGATTTGAATTTTGAACTTTGAATTTACAGCTTTTGAATTTGTCGTCTTAAGTTACGGATATTTTTGTACATTAGTTTAAGGTAGCGCGTAAAGAGTCCCACGAGTCTAGAGTAAATTCCTATGTAATTGTATAAATACATATATAAATATTTTTTTTTTAATTGCTCTTAATTGCTAATTTCGCAATGTTGACCGATACTAAACAAGAACATGTACTTATAGCGAAATTATACTTGTATGCAAAGATAATTTAAAAACTAAACTTCAAAGGGAAAACCAACATAAAACAAAAACAAAACCAAGAAAATTATCACATGTTAAAGAAGCGCAAATAAAAAATGAAAAAGGACAACAAAAATGCATCAAGGATGGAAATATGACAGCTTGCCCTCGGTAGCGAGCTGATTTTTAGTGTGTGCCAAATAGCCCTGCCATATTAGCTTTTCCTCCCCCCAAGGTATGATGTTACAGCTGAACAATATCCGAATACACGAATACGAATTAGATTCGAATACCCGGCCCATAACTGAACACTAAATGAATCACAAGCCGACGCTAGTGAGGTAGCCCCCCCTGAGCAACCAAGGTGAAATGTGAGTTTAAATAAACGAACAAAGCAAATAAAATTTATTTGAAGAAAATGAAGAAAACCCGAGCCTTTCAATAGAATTTCCTCTGTAGGCGTGTGATTGGGGAAAGACAGTAGTCGAAGTGCTGAAATCGGATAGATTTCCCAACCTCTATAGGCTGAGTTAAGAAAGGGGCTCCAAATATCACGTATACGCTCCGTATCCGCCAATCGCCCTGGAAGTTTCCTCTTAAAGAAACTTAATTCGGGACCAGAAACATGAAAGCGGCTTCTGATAATATTCAAATCACTGAAATCGGAAATATTTTGCCACTTCTATAAGCTAAGTTATAAGAAGGCTTCGAAATATCACGTATACGCCCCGTTTCCGCCTGTAAGCTGTAAGTATATCGAGTTCTTATAGAAACATAATGCCATGCCAGAAACTTGAAAGCTACTTCTGATGGCGCTTAAATCGGACAGATTTTCCGACTTATATAAGTAAAGTTATGAGAAGGGTTTCAAATATCACGTATACGCTCAGTATCCGCCAATCGCCCTGGAAGTTTCCTCTTAAAGAAGCTTTATTCTTGGCCAGAAACTTGAAAGCGGCTCCTGATAATCGGAAAAATTTCCCGACTTCTACAAGCTGAGTTAATGAAGACTTCCCAATATCACGTATACGCCCCGTATCCGCCTAAATCCCTGTTAGTTATAAGTATTACTGGTTCCTCTTATACAAAACTTAATTCTCGACCAGAAACTTGAAAAAACTTTCTACCTAACGCCGTTTATGTTACGGCAGCGCTATCTGTCGAGCGTTTTGATCAACTTTAAAATTTTTGGACTTGCGCAGAAAATGGAAAATACCTCCCAGCTGGGCTGATAGGAATATAAGCTTAAAAAAGGGCGAGGATGATAAGGAATCCCGACATGGTGGCAACGCCATTTGGAAAAGCTCTTTATCATCCCCCAGAGCTGATGCTGGTTTGCTTTTCTGTCGCTCTGCTTTTGCTTTGCCGTGCTGCTTTGGTGCTTTGCCGTGCTTTGGTGCTGCTGCTTTTGGTGTTTCTGTTGCTGTTGGTGCTGTAGAGCAGACATTCTCGGATACGGAGGACGGCACGGTTCAGTTCGGTTTCGGTGCGTCGGTGCGATTCAATTCGATTTGATTCGGTTGGATTCAGTTCAGTCCGCGGCAACGGCTGCGCCCCAACATTGCGCATACGACGTGTGGAACGCACGGCCGAAAAATAAATAGTTTGGCATTTGTTTTGCTGTCGCTGTGGCTGTTGCTGTTGCTGTTGCGTTTGGTATTGCTGTCGCTACTGTTGCCGTTTGTTGTTGCTGTTGCTATTGCTGCTGCTGCTGCTGCTTATCTTGAACATACATTTTTGCTTTGTAATTTTTTTGTACGTTTCGGGTTTTGTGTATTTATAAAACGAAACTCTAAATGGGAATACCGATTCCCCTAACATCAGTCAGATAACTTCGAGTTATTTGCGAATAATGTGTGACATGTAGCACGATTTTGCAGGACCCCCAAAAAATTTTGGGCGTGTGGGTGTGTGTTTGTATTGAGTGTGCCTGTGTGTGGATACGAAATCGGAGTCGGAATCGGTTTCGGTAAGTATTCCAACAACAAAACAAAACTAAAACAATCAAAACCGAAAACCAGAAACCAGAACAGACCCAACATTTATTTGTTTACATCTCACCGAAATGCCAGCCTTTTCTATTTTTTCTGCTGGGCTTTGTTTATGTATGTGGAAAAGTGTGAAAATGCTGAGAGGTGGGCTAACCGGGAGGCAAGTAGCGTGTACCATCAAAGATATTTGTTCAGGGCTCTTTTGTTTACAGATTTTTTTTTTTCTGCCCACCCCAAAATGAATTTGCACCGATTGTTGGATAGCTTTTGGGTAAAAATTGCATATTTATAAATGAATGGTAAAGCTGGGTGGTGTGGAGGGGTTTTAGTTAAGTGGGAAGGCCCGGGCTGCCCCCGTGTAATCATTATGCAAGCCTCATGGGCTGGGTCGGGCCGGGCCGGGGTCGTTCCACCTGCTACGATGTGCCCTCCATTCACGCAACCATCCGACCATTTATCTATGGTCTTTGTCTGATTTATGCCGCAAAACAATCAAATTATTGCTTGCTACATAGAAACCCTCGCCCCCTTTTGGCAAGCCCCCCTTAACCCAGAGTCAACCCCTTTGGGGTGCCCATTTTTTATGGCATTTCTCTATTTCCCTTTTGCGGCTGCCTCGCTATTTCATTAAATATTCGCTATAGTTTACACGGAAAACAAAATTTCCAGACCTTCTTATATATAATTTATAAGTATAGGTCATTTACTATGTATGACAATTAAACAACAATACAAAAAAATATCTTTATACTATTAAAAAATCTTTACTATTAAATTTTTACTATTAAAAAATCTTCTGAAACTTTAACAAAACTGAACAAAATTTTCAAAGTGTGGCTTCAGCTTTCTTTATTTTTATTTCAATGTTCTTTTCCTTTGGTTTGGTTTTTGTTTGCGTCTTGTTTCAGCGTTGAACTAGTTTTTGGGCCACCACCATAAGCACCACCCTCAGACTCGACCCACGGTCGGTGGCTTGAATTGGGTGGCTCAAAAATTTTCCGGATAAGACGGCGCCGGGCTGGAGGTCAGAGGAGTGGGCAAAGAGGAGGCACGGGCACTCGTCGATATCTTATATCATCTTCGGAAGGATTTTCTGCGAGGATTCGTTGAGGTTTTTTCCCAGCCAAAGTTTATAGGCGGCTCAAGGATCTCTTGGCCAAGGACGAGGACCCTTTACGACCCGCAGAACCCTGCCCTCGCCCTTTCGCCCAGAGGTTGCATAAATTTTCGCATTTAGCCGCTTGTCTTAGGCTCATGAGTATAAGGACACACCTCTGTACACATGTGTGTACAGGATACAGACAAATGTGTGTGTAAATGGGGGGGTTCGGTGGAATTTTGCGGATTTCGTGAGCGTTTCGTACTCAAGGAATTTTCTTTGAAAGCATGACAAGGCTTTTCTTCTCTTGAATGTCCTGTTGAGAGGCATTTTCCGTTTATTATCCTTCAAGTAAAGAGATTACAAAATAATATGCGCCATCGCTTAAACTTGTATATAAAAACCACAAAATACTTCGGCTTTCATAGCCGTCAAGATTGCTTGCTCACAAGTTCATAATTAAATTCTGCGACTTCCACGATCTTTTGATACAGACAGATATTAATGGATCATACAAATCGTTTGAGACATCCCTTTTTAAAATCCGTTCAGAAATGGCCAAGATACGCCCTTCCAAAGTGCGCCCATTCGACGCCAAAATTCTGCGAAACTGCTTGAAATTCGTATGGGAGAAAATCTGAAGTACTAGGCGAACAGGAACCCGCAGAAAGCAGCGCTGTGACGTCAGAGCAGCCAAAGCTAGTTATGAAAAAACGGTACCTAAAATCAATGATGGCAGGCGTTCCTCCAATCACAGTCCCTAACTAGGCGCACTTAGTTATGAAAAAACGGTACCTAAAATCAATGATGGCAGGCGTTCCCCCAATCACTGTCCCCAAAATTCCAGTCGCGAATGGAAATCTGCATTCAGTGATGCCAAGTTCCAGATGACACACGGGGGTTTGTTTGCGTGATCCGTTTTAGGGCCCCAAAAAAATTGTATTCTATTTGGGCCGTATTTATAGGGCCAGTGTGAGCCCCAATTAATGTATTTTTACCGGAAACCATTGCTTAGTGTCTTGCTATCGTGCCATTTGTCATAATGTAACGCTTCCGCGTGAGCATCACTAACTTGGCCACTTAGTTATGAAACAACGGTACCGAAAATCCATGATGGCAGGCGTTCCCCCAATCACTGTCCCCAAAATTCCAGTCCAGAACGGAAATCTGCATTCAGTGATGCCAAGTTCCAGATGACACACGTGGTTTTCATTTGCGTGACCCGTTTTAAGGCCCCAATAAATGTATTTCTATTTGGGCCGTTTTTATAGGGCCCGTGTGAGCCCCAATTAATGTATTTTTACCGGAAACCATTGCTTAGTGTCTTGCTATCGTGCCAATTTTCATAATGTAACGCTTCCGCGTGAGCATCACTAACTTGGCCACTTAGTTATGAAAAAACGGTACCGAAAATCCATGATGGCAGGCGTTCCCCCAATCACTGTCCCCAAAATTCCAGTCCAGAACGGAAATCTGCATTCAGTGATGCCAAGTTCCTGATGACACACGTGGTTTTCGTTTGCGTGACCCGTTTTAACGCCCCAATAAATGTATTTCTATTTGGGCCGTTTTTATAGGGCCCGTGTGAGCCCCAATTAATGTATTTTTACCGGAAACCATTGCTTAGTGTCTTGCTATCGTGCCATTTGTCATAATGTAACGCTTCCGCGTGAGCATCACTAACTTGGCCACTTAGTTATGAAACAACGGTACCGAAAATCCATGATGGCAGGCGTTCCCCCAATCACTGTCCCCAAAATTCCAGTCCAGAACGGAAATCTGCATTCAGTGATGCCAAGTTCCTGATGACACACGTGGTTTTCGTTTGCGTGACCCGTTTTAACGCCCCAATAAATGTATTTCTATTTGGGCCGTTTTTATAGGGCCCGTGTGAGCCCCAATTAATGTATTTTTACCGGAAACCATTGCTTAGTGTCTTGCTATCGTGCCAATTTTCATAATGTAACGCTTCCGCGTGAGCATCACTAACTTGGCCACTTAGTTATGAAAAAACGGTACCGAAAATCCATGATGGCAGGCGTTCCCCCAATCACTGTCCCCTAAATTCAAGTCTAGAATTACTGCACTGACGTCACTGCGCCGCTTTCTGCTAGTTTCTGTTGGCCTGGTACTTCAAATCAGGCCACAAGCGAAATCGAAGCAAAAATGCGCTGCCGCAATGGATTTGAAATTATTTGTTGCATACCGTGGGGGTTTTTTTGCAGTCTTGTTTAATATTTGAATTGAAATTGTGGTAAAAACTATGTAAATATTATGAGGTATTTAAAATATATAAATAAAAACGTTAATAACGAAGTTTTTAGTTTTCTTTGTGTTAAATATCTTTACCATTTGGCAACGGATTGTAAAAAGGGATACCATTCCTGGTTAGGTGTATCTTGGCAATTTCTGTGTCGATTAGGAAACAGAATATCGGACTTATATAGACTCCTTCGGATAAGGTTACGGCACCCTCGGCAAGGACATTAAATTTAAAAATAATAAGCCAAATACTGTTTACCAATCGACCCTTTCCACTGGTCTTCTGAGAGTATTTCGAGCCTGGTCCTTGCCAAACAGAGTTAGAAAGGGAAAGCATGATAAATAAAGAAAGAGACAACGAAAAAGGCAAAGAAGGAGCACCTCTTGGCAATTTGTTTTGTTGTCATAACAAAATCAACAGAGACCGAAATTGATTCCTCGCAGACACTGACTAAAAATAATTGGCTTCATTAAGGCAAACATCGTCATTTGAATTAATTTTAATGCAGGATACTTAGTGCCTAGTGGTAACCGAATAAACCAATCCCGATGTGGGTTAACGTTCTTTTCAGTAATGCAAAGGCGGCGTTATGGCACTGCAAGGCTGGCGCTTTTTCGGTGTCTCGGCAACCATCATCATCTACATAGGCGGCGTCCTGTTCCTGTCCATGAACAACATACCCGGATCGCATCCCAAGAGGCCAAGGATCGAGCGCTTTGCCGAGGTAAGACTTTCAGTCCCTGGACCATCCCACACCTGGAATAACATGTCTCTCCCTGAACAGTTTCCCAGCTTTCATAGCCCGCGTTTCCCGGTGCCCAGCCGCAAGATGACGATACGCTGGTGTCGTGACCTCAAGTACATAAATCGAGATCTTCCAAACTACACGGACTACAGGGCCGATTTTTACAGTAAGACTTTCATTTCTCCTTCAACAATAGTTTAAGAACTAATCAACGATTCTCTTCCTTAGCCGCCATGCCCAGCAGCGACCTTAGTGCTGCCCTCCAGTCCCTACCGGCTCTGACCGCCCTGGCCAGTTTCCCGGGCAGCGGCAACACCTGGCTGCGCTACTTGCTCCAGCAGTCGACGGGCATCCTGACAGGCAGTATCTACAAGGACTATGGCCTGCTGAAGACCGGCTTTCCGGCAGAGAACGTGTGCAACAGCTCAGTATTACTGGTGAAGACCCACGAGTGGGGCAGCAAGGCGTGGCAGCCCTTCTCGAAAGCAATACTCCTGGTCCGGGACCCGGAGAAGGCGATCATAGCCGAGTTCAATCGCCAGAGCGGAGGCCACATAGGCTTTGCCTCCCCGGATCGCTACAAGAGAACCAAAGGGAAATGTAAGTAATATTTCCCACTAAGCCTTTTGACTGCAAATGGTTAATATGAACTCTTATTCCCCACAGATTGGCAGCAATTCGTGAGCAACAAGCTCAAGGGCTGGGAGCTGATGAACCTCAGCTGGGCCCGCAACTTCACCGGCAGCATCAAGGTTGTGTTCTACGACGACCTGGTTCACCACACCGAGCGGGAGCTGCGCTCCATCCTGGAGTTCCTTCAGTTCCCCATTGACGAGCAGCTGATGCGGTGCGCCATCATGCGGAAGGAGGGCATCTTTCGGCGGAAGAAGCGGCTGCTCTCCTTCGATCCCTACACGGAGGCGATGAGGGCCGAAGTGCAGGCCCGCCGGCGTATCGTCTACGGCCTGCTTGGGCGCCAGGACCAAGATTAGTGCTATGAAAGCAGGAAATTAAACGACAACAAAACCCAAAAAATGGACCACCAACACGCGCAAACTCAAGGCACAAAGCAATCGGAATTGCAGCACTGGCAGGATTCCGGCCAGGACTCCAGCCAGACTCAGACCCAACCCGATCGAGTAGGACCGTAGATCTCAAGCCGGACAGAAATTGGAGACCCCAAGACCCGATATTCTGACAGTCCGGAAATCCCCCGAAAAATCATGGCGCATCCTTTCAATCCTTTGCTGTTTCGCTTGCCGCATTAGCTAAGTATCCTTGTGTTGTTGTTTTGATATACATAAGTTAGGGGCGTAACTTTAGGTTGATAGTGACATATATACACACATTGTTTTGGTAGGCTATATACATATAATATTATATAAATGATTAGATAACGATCGCTTGCGTTTGCAACAAGGTGTTATGATTCCTGAACGAATTTATGAAATTCATTATTGGCCATGTTGTGCTTCATCGCTCACCCCCCCAAAAAAAGAAACATTTAAACTGAAACTGAAACTGAAGTACTCAAAAAAGTCAACTCAAATCGAAAACTAAGCGCTCAGCTCAAAATTCACCAATTGCATTGGTCATTTCCATTGAGCTCCCATTTTTGATTATCCTTGTAAAAAGTTTTATACTCGATTCTACAACAACAGCTTGTTAAATATTAACAATGAATGACAAAAATTAGGTAATTGTACAAATAAAAAAAACACACAAACACTCAAAACACTCACACAAATTGAAATACAAGAAATGAAACTACAAATCGAATAAAAACAATGAAATGGATTTAAAAACTAATCTAAAAAGTGTGTTTCTTCAAGCTTGGGTGTGGAAAAGGGATAAAAGCTTACAGGATAATAGTTTCAAGGATATAAGCTTTTGGCTTCCAACTTTTAGAAAGCACGAGAACCCCTAATGGCTTTCTTTGAAGCTTGTCGAGCTTTCAATCGTATCCTGCGAGAAAATTGACACATAGATGGCACCAGCTATACGATTTTGAACATTTTTCAAAAAAGGTTTGTTTCAAAAAGGTTTTTTTTTAAATTTCAGTAGAAAAATCATTTTTAAATTATTAAATAAACATATATTCGCCTCTTTAGAATAAATCTTTGAAAAAATCAAAAAATTAAATTAAAACATTATTTTATGACTGAAATTGTGACAAAAACAGCTGAAAAAAGTAAGTATTTTTAGACAAAAACTTGAGGTTGTTATCAGGATTTTGCTTAACTTTAATCCTTGCTTTTTTTTAAAGGCCCTTCCGTAAAGTAACACCCTTTATTTCTGGTTAGTCGGGTGGGAACACCCTTTAGGAGATTTGCAATGGTGCATGTTTTTAACAGCAGGACTGCAACAACTAGGCCTCATCCTCAACCATTCCCCTAAATATATTCAACTGACCCGGAGTAGCCACCCGGCAGGCCCCTGCCCCTTAGTGCGGATGCCACTCCCACCACCTCCCCCGGCTGCGCCGGACATGTACGCCCAGTTTTGTTTTGGCATTGTTTTTGGCCGCGTTGGCGTTTTGTGCCTTTTGTTAAGACTCCTTTTCGCGTCCTGCCACTCAGGTCCAAGCCTCCTCTCTTCTGCCGGCCCCTGCCCCCTTTCCTCGACTTAAACAACAAAAAAATGTTGAGGTGAAAATAAAACAAAATTGTGCCATATGCCGGACACAGGGCATTGCGATGCTCCGGCTTCGGAAACGGCAGCGCTTCCAGGAAGAGAGAGAGAGCAGGACAAGCGGGGTGGTTTGGTTGCCTTCCTTGTGCCTTGTGGCTCAGCTCCCGGACGGGGACTCGGATAGCGGACTGCAGAGAAGGGACTCCTGCGCAGCCGCCGTAAGGATGCCGCCCGCCTGGCATTGGCTTCGTCAAGTTTGGAAGGACTCTGCCAGGTAGAGACACAATCGCCCGCTGCCCAATTCCAGCTGAACGAAGACGCCGACTGCGCTGCCGGTTGATGAGGGGCAGCCAATCGGATAACGGTACAGGCGATTATATAAGGAATGCGGCTGCCATTTTGGACTCGGGCCAGGGCCCGGCCAGGGGACGTGGCCACGCCCACGCTGATAAATAATGAAAACATGTCGTCCGCCCCATTGAAAATAAACTCTGAAGTTAGCGAAACTCATCATAGAATTCTTTATCACAACACCACGCGCGCTTGTCTAGTTGTGAAATCTGTTCGCTTTCGCGTTTAGTTTCGACAATAGTTGAATGCACCGAGAGTATCGTAGGGAATCGCCAGAATCACAAGAATCACATCGCCTAAATCGCCAGAATCGGGATCGGGATTATCGAGAATATCGTGAATATCTAGACATAAGGTTACGGTTACGTCCAAGCAGAATACGGATACGAGAGGCGAGCGATAGTCGAAGCGGTAGCGATACGGCGCGGTACGACAATTTGGATTATAGCCTACTGATATATGAATATATATAAAAATTATGGAGCTGATCAGCTGAGAGCCAAGTGACGGTTCTACCAATTTCCATATAGAATTGTTTTTGAAATTGTGTCAGAAAGTTTGTAGTTTATCGCTCTTGGCTCTGGGCTTTTCTACCAAATGAAAATAAAGGCAGCCGACGCTTTAGCTTAAAAATAAAAACAAAAAAAGGAGTACGGTTTCGAGTGCGTGATTCTTCCAATAACCGCCGGAAATCTATAAAGCCGGAGAAACGGAAACGGAAGCGACGGCTACTCCCAGAAACCGCGCAAAAGTGTGGAACGCAAATAAGTAGGCAACATTTTTTTACTGTGCTTTTTTTCTCAGTTTCTCGCAACGCGTCCCCACACACACACAACAAAGTCAATTATAAATACATAAAATCCATAATTCAATTAACTTGCCACCCAATAAATTCAGAAAAAGTGAAAAAGTGATAAGAAAAGCCCGTCAGAAATAAGCGGGCGAGCGATCGCGGGGCGAGGAGAGAGGAGAGTAGAAACCAAGTGCTTTCATATTTGTTTATGTCCTGCATGCAGGACACGCGCTAAACCTGTCCCAGTAAGTGCTTCAAAATTTACTCGCCAACTACTTTCGACGCCTCCAGGGCGTTTAAACTGGAGGAGGACTTCGTCGGCGGCTGCATGACAATGTCGATGTACTCGACGACGGATAAAATGAAAATGTCAGCGCCCAGTTGTTTTCCTGGACGCTACAGTCCCTCCTATCGAAGTTCGGAGCAGATGCGACGCTGCATGCCAAATCCATCTGTAAGTATATCTCATCTGCAAGGATTAATCACAAAACTATTCTTAAATTCCCTAAACCTGGGGGACGAATCGACAAAGTGTCTTTGAAGGCCTTTGAAGGAATTCCATTTGCGGTTAACAGGGTCTTCGACCCAGGGATACCTTTCGAGTTGCTATAGCCTTTTGAGTTTGTCCGTCGATGGGTCTGTCCGTTTTCAGAGTCTCAAAATTAAAGCCAGGGAGTTCTTTTCTCCATCGCTTTACCATAATTTAATAGCTGCCAAATAACTTAACAACCGAAAGTCTCTCACTCTTCTGTTTTAACAATGTAAGGTTTAGGACTCTTCTCATCTTTGGATATAATATAATTATTCAAATAAAACTCAAATACTCTCAAAGTTTGGTCTTTTCTGTCTCAAGACTTTACATAGATAGATAGAAGTATTCAGTAGTTCAGAGTTTTCTTCACCTTTTAAAATGTATAGTTTTCATTGCTAATAACTAACAATGGCACAAGGTTCATGGATAGACTTTGTTTTCTTTACTTCAAAATAAACCCTAACAATAAGGTCTTTGAGAAAGAATGGGACTCAACTACTTTCAACTTTATTTGAATTGGCTAGAAATGAACTCTCTATAAAAGGATAAAGTTTCTTGTCTTTGAGAAATGTAATATAAATGTTAATATTACATTATGATTTCCCTTTTTTATTCTTGTTATTCTTGTTAATTTTGGGTTTTCTTAGCGAGTAACGTTCCAGGCAGTCGCATTCTTTCTCCGGTAGAAGAAACCACAATGAAAATAGGGAAAGTCGCTGCACAAATAAGCCCTTTGACCCGCAACTTGAGGTTTCCTTTCATTCAGGGGGGACACAGTATCCTGATTCCTGCATTCCTTCACTCCCAGGAAGCCCAGTTATGGAAAAGCGATGGAGAAGCCTGTGCTGGCTCCCGCGTGTACCTGTGAATGTATCTGGAGCTCGGGGAACCGTGTTTTTCCTGCCTGAATGCATTAATAACGAATAATTCGGAGTATTTGGCAGGCGTCTCGGAGTTTGCCAGGCCCTCTGAATCTTTCATGAGCTCTGAGTTAAAAATTTAATGGGAACACGGCCAGACATTAAATGGTTATTACTGACAGTTCTCAGACAGGTTTATTGATGCCAGTCTGTTGGTTAAAAAAATGCCAAAAAAATCGCAAAAAATGCGCACAAAAACAGGAAACGGAAATGACGAAAACAATGGAGAGCTGGAATGGAAACGGAAGCTGGTTCCTATCTGCAAGTTTTCTTTTCTTTATTCATTAGTCTTAATTGTGGGAAAAATGTCCTCAAAGTTTTCAGTTTCATGATTTCTCTGAGTTTCTCCCACTAAATAAATAAACACAACAATCGAGATAACCTTGAAAAGTTTTGCAATTCATTTTCATTAATTATTCAATAATTATATGTTTGCACTACTGACCAGCTAAAAAAAATTGAAAAGCGCTTAAGGATACGTGAATACGCTTAAAACTAGGATCTATTTGTTGCCATCCAAATAAATGAAACGGAGGAATTCTAGTTTAATTGAAATTAAAAAAAAAACTCCATAAAAAGGGAGTCCTGGAACAATTTATGAATGTAAACTTTTCAAAAATTAGCTTGTCCTTTACTACTCTTTAGCTAGGACATAAATTGTGCGTAAAAAGGACTTGCTAACGGGGGGGAAATGTCCAAAAAGAGCAGGAAAAAAAGTTGATTGCCTGAACAGGTGAAAACTCGAGGGAGGAGCGCCTGGCTTTTCATCCCCGAGTTTTCCGAAAGGGCTCAAATTAATCTGACAGGAAGGCACTTTAAAGAACAGAAAAAAGAAATCACTTCAAGTGTATTCCTGGTCCTGTTCAAGGGGCAGCAACTACATTTGCTTATCGGATTTATCGGGAGTGGTACCCCCCTTAAGTTGGCAGTTAGCCACTTTTCGGCTTTTCGGAAGCTGCCAGCGGACCAGGACGAATGATCAAAGCGCCGGATTTATAGGATTTATGTGCTACCCTTGACTGGGCATTCGAGTCCTTAAAAAGCGCTCTAGGACGAGGGGTGGAAGAACATACGCGGCGGGTGAGACGCTTTTTAGCTGGTTACAAAAAAACACTTAACGCCTTGCAGTCCATTAGATGGAAATTTGTCGCCGATCCGGGAAACAGCGACACAGGGAAACTGGGAAACCAAAAACCAAGAGACCAGGAGACACCAACCATTGGGGGTGGGTGTGACGTTTTCGAGGGGAGGAATGGCTAAAAAGTCCTTGAATTGTTTACCAGTTGCGTTAAATGGACAGCGGCGGCGTTAATTTGATTTAAATATTCATAAACTCTATTAAATGACTGCGACAAATTTATACGCAATTGAAACGAAACCAATTGATGGAAGTATATTGAAAAAACCGTATCAATTAGAAGGGGATTAGCTCTGCAGTTTTTTTTGCAGTTGATTTATCGACGATTAGAAGAGACAATAGATCGTCTAGGAGGTTCTGGGGGGAAATGATTCTGTTTTGGATACATATTCCTGAATCCTATTATTATTACTTTGATTGAGTGAAAGCCAATAGTCGGTGGTTATTAATACCACAATTTCCCCAGAAAGTATGCTATAGAAAATGTAACATCCTTACGGCCTTACGGTCAATCGATGGGTGTCTTACCGTTACAAAAGCAACCTTAAGAACCCGAAGTTACCCGCCAACGCCAAATCAAATAGAATCCTCTTAACTCGGGTCTTAAAGTCTTTCAATTGATTTTAATTTAATCGGTTAGCAGCTTTGCTCTAGTATTTAAAGGTTTGGCGGGGCAAATCGATAAAATTAAGCATGCAGCATTGCGTATCTATGTATCTCACATCATGAATATTATATTCCACAAAAAAAAACAAATAAAAACATTTACAAGACACACACACACACACTGGGATGTCAAAACTCACGTGGAGAGTTAAATAAAATAACACAAAAATAAACAAACAAGTGCGAGACACAGAAAGACAGAGAAAGATAGATAGAGAGAGAGAGAGAGAACGTGGGAAAGAAAAAAATAACAGTTCACTTGATTAATTTTTCACACTAATAAAGAATTTATGTGCAAGTGTCAACCTGCACAGCGACCTCCCCGCCTCGGCCTCTAGAATCCTTACAGCCAGCTTCTGTGTCGCTTCATGTGTGTGCGAGTGTGTGTGTGTGCGTGTGAGCAGGTCAAGACGGAGTCGAGCCACCTCCTCCGCCACCCAGCGAGGATCCCGCCTAAAATGTCCTAGGTCGTGGCCAGAGCAGGACGGCCAGATGTTGCATAATTTGATGAATGACTGCGCATATTAATTCATAAATTAATTTGCTGCTGTGTTGCGGCGGAAAATTTATGACCCACCTCTGGCTCTGGCTCTGGCTCTGGCTGGCCAACAAACTGTTGCCAATCCTTGGACTTGTTTCAGAACTCATTTGTTATTGGTCTCTCGCCGTGGTAAGCCCCTTTCAGGGACAGGATGTCGACTCCAAAACACCTATTACTTTGCTATCTTTCTTTAGCTTGACCGACCAATTAAAACCCACTTAAACATTCCTCTTTTGTCCCTTTATTATTTGTTATTGCCGCCACTGAAACCTGTCATTTGCGGTGTTCGTGAAACGGCAACACGCATAAACGCGGCCATTAAATGGACCCGAGAGCCGCCCCCTCCGCGGGATCCTTTTGCCGAGTTCCACTTGCAAGTGCAAACAAACTGTTTTTGTTCTTGCTGTTGGTGGATTATTTGCAATACGCCTCCCTCACCCCTCGCCTCCCTCGCACCATGCCACTGCCACGCCCCTTTCGACCACACACCTACAATTTTGTAGCAATTTGAGGCGACATGGCCGATGGGGCAAAGACGTTCATTAGGAATGCACAACATTTTGATTTCTACAATGGCCGCCGTCCGATTGTTGCGGTTCTTCCTGCGAAAAACGAGTGGAAGCGAGACAGCAAGCTAGTATCCTTTTTGGGGGGGTGGGGATGATGGCTCTTCGGCGAGGCCTTCGAATTACGCCTTTCGACTCAAAATGTGCCGCAAAACGTCAGTGATGCCATGTGGGTTGCTGTCTATAACCTCCCACCTAGCCCTACTCCTTCTCTTCCTCGTCCTCGTCCTCGTCCTCGTCCTCGTCCTCGTCCTCGTCCTCGTCCGCGTCCTCGTCCTTTCCATTTACACCCCCACCCCCCTCAGAAGCCAAGTCTTTCGTTTTCCTTGTGCGGCGTTTTGAAGTTTTGTGCGCATCTAAATAATTGATTAACTGAAAAATTCGTGCGAGTTTCGTGTACAAGGAGTCGCATTTTCCTCTCAAAAAACACACATATTTATACGAATATATAAATGCACACGGATATATATATACATATATATATATACCTATATATATATACAAAATCGATAAGACTGGAATAATAAAGACGAGGACGACGAGCAAGACGATGTCCTGTGCCGAAAAAGTTTTGATATTATTTATTTAAAAAACCAGCTAACGCGGTGTAGGGAAAAGTGGGGTAGAGAAAAAATCAATAAGAGAGGAACCAGGAAACTGGTTAAAGCCAGAAGGAAAAACCAAAAACAAAAAACCAGAGAAACCCGAAAATCGAAGAACCTGAAAGTCTGAAAGTCTTTAAGGATATAGCTTAACCCTTGGCTGTAGTGGCAACTCATTTCTATACACAATTCTATCGATGTTTGTTCCGTCTTTTCAGAGTCGTTTATTAGAAGATGCTTCCCTATTATGCAATTCGTGGTCAGCACGTCAGAATGTAAGTTAATTTCACAACCAAACAAAAACATCAAAAATATTGTACGTTACGTATCCACACAAAAACAAATAAAACAAAAAACATTAAACTTCTCCTGACTTGATTGATTTTCCTTTGCCAAAATTCCTTTTTGATCTCTCGCATTTTGGATTCTCTGATTTTGGAACCGCCGACTCTGACACCGACCATAAACAATACCAATAAATATATATACAAATATGATATATATAGTAATCTATATCTGTACATATATGCCTTTGTTTAATCGAAAATTCCAATTGGATTTGGGTGATTTGTTGTTCTTCTCAATATTGTTTGGATTGTGTTCTTGCCGACGGACCAGCCTTTGAAGCCGAATTGATACCTCTCTAACCTATGTACCTTCTCCGCTTCAGGGTGATATCTTCGCGGGCATCAACGATGGGATCCTGAGCAGAGCGGAAGCCCTGGCAGCCGTCGACATCCAGAAGCACCAAGCCCAGCATGTACATAGCCAAATGCCCTCCCAGATCAAGCACGACGTCATGTACCACCACCACACAATGAGTGGGCCCCCGCAACGTCCCCTCCAGGTGAGTGATTTTTTCTTCAACAATCCCTTTAGCTCTAAGGATCAGTCATGGCATGGGATTGTACCAACTTGAAACAATACTTTATAGGCGCCACTTTTTTACAAAAACCTAAATGATATCCTACGTTTTTACGTCTTTAAATCCCAACTGAAAAGAAAGCTTTTACCTTGGAACTTAGTCCAGTAATCCCAGGATAATCCCAGGCACTACCATGCCCCCCTTGTTTAGCTCCGTTTTCGATTAGCTCGAAGCCAAAAGCCTGTATAATCGGGCCAAAAACCAGACCGGAAGTTGGACTCTCATCACCGCTTCCTCTCTGGTCTAGAATGCTAGAAATTATGAAAGTCACTCCCTGATGAAAGCCGGTGGGGGACACTGGCATGGGCATTCGAATTGGAATCGGAATCGGAATCGGAATCGAAATGGAAAAAGGATTCGGGACTCAGGATGGGAATTGTCGCATGGGGACAGTCGGAGTACTTCAATTTCCGCTTTTGGTGGTCACACGCACTGCCATCTGCCCATAGACGTATATATATGGATATCGAAACATGTACAGGCTTGTACCTATGTACGTGCGGTTAATTTGAAATGTTTCTTTAATAAAATTAAAATTGTGACGTGTAAGCCTTCTGGGAACGCGCCACGTGACGGTCGTTTGCCAGGTAAGCACATCATGATTCGTGTCGTTAATTGTATTGTACTTCAGCCCGTCCAGAGTCCTAGACTCCACTCTACTCCACTTTACTTCGATGGGTGTAGTCCAAAAATCCGCCCAAAAAAGGACACAAGTGGAATTACGCGGCAAGGTGGTTGCTTGTTCCTCTATTAGAAGTTGATTGTAATCAAATTACACAAGCAACCTGTTTCGCGGCCAGGACACAGCTAAAAAAACTATAAAATAGCTTGGTCCAACTTAATAAATAACTAAATTTTATTCTGACTTTCATTTGGAGTCTGCAATATCTGATGCAACATTCATTGCATGCAATTTAAAGGGGCTTAGGGAATCATAGGGCACTAAAGAATTCCTCCATCACCTCATAGACCCCTTAGTTTCTCTCAGTGCAGCTAGTTGTAGTTGCTCTTGTTACTGTTGCTGGTGTAGCTAGTGTTGCTGTTGCAGTTGCCACTTGTTTTCGGCACAATCGAGCATGACGAAAGGGCGCCCTGTCCACGCGCCGCCCGCGGTGGTTGTTCTGGTTGTGGTTCTGATCGCCCACCCTGGGATTCCTCTTTTCCGTAGTGTCTCCGTAGGCAAAGTAGTGCCCTGTCCCCCGGCGAGGATTCCTTCCTGGCCCAAAACCCATAACCATTCCCAATTGCCAGCGCGTGCAGTC
The DNA here is from genome assembly GCA_035047325.1 of Drosophila vallismaia. Taxonomy (NCBI): domain Eukaryota; kingdom Metazoa; phylum Arthropoda; class Insecta; order Diptera; family Drosophilidae; genus Drosophila; species Drosophila vallismaia. Next base: position 1,546,539 of record JAWNPU010000025.1, on the reverse strand, counting down.
CTTAATTTTCGGCAAACACACTCGAGTCTCAGTGCGTTGGGAGTTCGGTGGCTCAGGCTCAGGTGGATGGGAATTGTTCCAACCACTCAATCACCCCGCCAAAATCTCCGATTCGATGGCTAACAAATTGGCTTTTTATGGGTTAAGGAAGGGGGATTGTAGATTCGCAAACTTCTAGAATTACAATTACATAAAAAGCCCAAATAGGATTCAAAATTCCAGCTTTACAAATGTGGCACTAGGATTCCCAGAAATAACCCCTTAGTGGGAGTTTTGACACATTGTGTAAACCGCAGACAAGTTTGTCACCTGACCCGCCCAATCGCACAATCCCCCAACCACACGCCCCGAGTCCCACATCAAATATTGAGCCGCTCGGACACCGCCAACCCAGGTGGTGGGAAAGTCAGCAGCTGAATTTTTCTTTTTTTTCGCTCCCGCAGCGTAACGCACTGCCCACTGACCGAGGGGCGCTGCCGTTTATCGTACGGCTCGAATCAGGAGGATACATCCGAGAAAATAAATTGTAGAAAGGATTACGAGTTGGAGAGTGAATCAATGCCATGGAGGCTACTTTCTATCTTAAAATACCTTAAACTTAGGACTCTTTTTGCACACCGAAAACAGTTTTATTGAAATGCAAACAAGGGAATCTAAACTGCACGATGGATTAATTCCTTAGTTTGGCCGTTTGGGAGGTGCTTGCTAAAAGTTTTCGGCGTCCTGACCGGATGCGGATGGGCTGGTTTGGCATGGCGGAGATGAGTGACCGCTCACACGTGAGTTGATTTCTTGACGCAGCGCTTGCAGTCCCTGAGATATCATCCCCAGATCCTGGAGTATCGCCTGGCTTTCGAGGTATATGGCCTCGTACTGTAGGCTGCGATGCCGGCAGCTGGCATTGTTGCGGCGACACTCCTCCTCCATGGAATCTATGGACAGACCGTCCAGGTCGTCAAAGTCGAAAGCGTCCGAGTCCGAGGTCGCCGTTCCAATGCCAGTGCCGGTCCCATATTCTTCGTGTAGATTGGTTCGCGCCGTAGCCGCCCACACCTTTGGCTGTAGCATCAAGTCTCCCGCGCATCGTCTATCCCTGAGCTGGTCCTCCAACTGAGGCTGTACCTTAGCCTTTGGCTTGCTTTCCGATCCCGATACACTGACCGGAAGCGTCTGTCTGCTCCCCTGATAGTCTTCCATCTTCTTGACCTTGATCCTGGCTAAATCCGGCACGGGCGTCTTGGTAGACTGCTCTGGACCGATCCGTCCCTTCTCCAGAGAATCCTCCAACTGGCGCACCAGGCAGTGCACGCGGTGCCGGCACAAGAAGCTTTGTTGACTCACTTCCGGCCATGAGTGGCAGGACTGGGGACAGAGGTTACGACGTCGTAGCATGTTTCTTCGTTAACCAAAAGCTGTTGTAATTTTGCATCCATAAGACTAAAAACAAAGGAAGGATTTTTTAACCAAAATAATTTTACCAAAAAGATTTACCCAATTTTAACTTTTTGAATTTGGTTACTGTTTTTTTTCTTACCTTAAACAGGTATCTGTTTACTACAAAGATCTGTTTGGGAGTGAGGAATAGACCCACACGACACTGACACTTTCAAATAGGGGAACAACCGGGTTGCTTTGTTTTTTGGTTTTTTCCCAAACATAATTAAATCTTAGCTCGGTCAAAAGGAGGTGGGAAGCCCCTTATATATTCAGTAGAAGATGAAATCAAAACTCCATTTGTGGCGATTCAAACAGCTAATTGTGCCTGAAAACACGCAGCACATCCTGCCGGCTATCCGGACACCTGGACCCCTTTAAAGGCTAGAGGCAAGAGAGCAGGGGAGAAGGGCGTGTGGGTGGTGGACTGTCAGAAAGTCTGCTAACATGTGTCATAATCGTTATGCCAAAAGACAGAAGCCCCTCATTCTCCAGAACATTACAAAAACTCATTAAATTAAACTAATTTACGAGCAGCCCCAATCCTTTGAGGGCTCAGGAGCTGGCTGGCCCTGGCTCTTCCTCAGATTATGATTATGATTCCGAGTCGTATTCCTGGTCCTGTTCCTTCTCCAGCAACTGTTCCTGTTCCTGTTCCGGTTTTCATTGCCTTTTCCGAGCATATGAAAAGGCAATTATGTGGAGAGACTCGAACGCGCTGTTAAAGGGTAAACACGAGTAAATATAATGCTAATTAAAATAATCATATCCATCATAAAACTGCCTGCTCGGGGAGGGTTTCTCGGAGGCTTGTTGTCAGGTTGTCGGAACATTTGTAACAATTACGACAGCAGCAAATATCCATTATCAATTTCATCCCGAAATGAGCTCTCTGGCTGGAAAGGACCTTTGCTGGCAGGATGCCATACAGGGTTACCATTCACCGCTGGCCACTTTGCTGGCATTTATCACAGATTTCTCCAGGACTCCGATCGGGCCGAGTTTCGAAAGTTTTCAACCCCCTGGCCCGAAACCCAACCAGTAACCAGTAACCAGTAACAGCAAGCACACTTAATTCAATTTAAATTACACTTACATATTTCCGGCGAGACCGCGAACGCCGGGGATATGTATCCTGTCCATTAGTATTTGCAACATATGGCTCAATTTCCCCTCAAATCGTTTTCCAAGCACGCACAGCCCGAAGGGATACACGGGGAATAATAATAAGTAGAAATATTGAATGGAAAGTAGAGGCTAAGGCAGCGATATTGAAAAAGCCAGTTGAGAACTTTGGGAGAAGTCAAAGGATCAGAAAAATACGTCTAAGGTTCCAATTGCTATTTTTGGAAGTAAAAACTGATTGGACCTCATAAGGATATAACTTGCTTGCATTTTCTCCAAGTGCACTTCGAGTTCAAGCTGTATTTCCAGTTTTGGAGTTCAACCACAAGTGGTTTATCGTATTGAAATTCATTTAGTACACCTGTTTGATTTTCCTGTCCCGCCCTATCCCGCGGCCTGGCCTCGTCGTCGTCCTGCTCTTCGTCCTGGCCCAAAGTTCGAATGTGCGGTTGGCATATTGTTTTGTAAATATCGTTAACTTAGCATTGCCACTCCACACGCAATCGCAGTCGGGGGAAAGGCTGCCGGAAACTTCGCTTTCCACTGCCACTCCCACAATGTCCTGGCGGCGGTTTCTTTGTTTTTGTTGCCCGGCGGCGACAGGCGACAACAGTAAATATTTGTCTTTTGTGCACATTAGAAACAACTTACCGCTAACTAGGGTGGCCTGTTCCTACTTCCCTTCGGGGTTGATCACAGAGCAGATTCGCGTTATGTTAATTTTACTACAAGTAGTGGAACAAGTATTTTTTTGCTTAAAACAAATACTAATTTGTTGCCCGCTAATACGTTTCCGTTTCCGTTTCCGTTTTGAAACAAATCGACCAATTATCGATTACTGTCTTGTTTATCGTCTGGCTGCCACGTTTTTTTACCGTAATCCCATTTCAAATCCCATTTCCCATTCGCAGTCATCAGGGTAAATGTCTGGTTATCGATTACGCTGTCATTTATCGCCCGCATTGATTGACATAATTAAATGTGTTACCATATTTAATGCTTCCCCGACAATAAAAACGAGAATGTTGGCCGCAAAACTCATCAAATATAAAAGAAATTATGATTATTAATGCATTAACTTTATTTAGTGTCCGTTTAGGTGAAAGTTCAATGGTTTTTCAACCTTTCTCCCTCTACCTCTACCTCGCTCTCTTTCTGTCTGTGTCTCTGCCTTTGTATCTGTCGAACTGTCTATCTCTGTCGAACTGTCTGTCTGTGTGTCTGTTTTTTTTTGTTATTTTTTTATTTATTTTATTATATTATTGGACTTGTGCAGAAAGCTTTGTGTCATCCAGTGACAATTTACTGTTCCCATTTCCCCCTCGTTCTTGTTTCTTGTTTCTTGTTTCTCTTTTCATTTATTTATTTAGTTTCCTTTTCTCCATCAATTATTTAAGCAGTCTGTGTGTGTGTGTGTGTCTGGGTGTGAGTGTGCGTGGGCGTGTGTGGATGTGGATGTGTGGGTGTGTGAGGAGTGTTTTCTTTCTTTCTTTTCTTTGCTTTTTATGGCCACAACAATCGAAGACAAAAAAAGACCCCAAGTACTGGCCATCACTCATACGCCATGTGGAACGAAAGTTGCCTCCGTGGCTGCAACTTAATGGCTGTCTCCCGCTCTCCGCCCCCTGGAAATTGCACTTTCCCTGCAGCTCGTGAATTATTAATGGCGCACTTTGGGACAAAACTACTTTCGGCCCTGATCGAAAAGCTACAACTTGATTGTCTTGACTGATTGTCTAAATGGGAGATTACAATTGTCCACTTACAAGGCTAAACTTATTGTCGGACTGGAAGTAAGAGCTAGGACGAAAAGGGACCATAGTTAGTAGAACCCCCTCCGGATATCTGAGGGGAGCCCTGAAAAGGGTTCTCTGACAGTTAACAGGTTAACCTGCTTAAAATGCACATCAACGTATCGCTTGACCCAAAAAAACCACCCTGTTCGACTCGACATAATACGCGACATATGTAGAGGCCGAAACCGAATCCTCGTCCGCATCCTGGCCGAAAAAAACTTTACAATTATCAGTTACAACTGTGACGAAGGCAGAAAATATGTTTATTTTTCCAAAGGCTGCCTTTCAATAATACTTTTATTCGCTTACAGCGAAGTGAGCATCAAATTGATCGTATTAATGCCCATAACTAGTTTATCCCGCCCAGTGGATTATACACGCAGATTTCCATTACACAATACGCTGAAAGGGGGTGGCAGGATGGCAGGTTGGCAGAATAAGAGGGTTGCCTGAATGTGGGGGAGGGCCCTGTCAGGGGGTTATCTATCAGCCAAAACGGAACATTAATGCAATTTCAATGAGCCCGAGACCCGAGCTACGGCCGGTCAAAACAAGGACTAACAACAACAATAACAAAATCCGTGGAACACTCTTTTTCGATTTGTGAAAACCACCCAGATCCTGGCAGGATTCCATTCCCCCGAAGGGACATATCGCCCCCGCCCAGCCACATATCCACCTGCGATATTTGATCCGCTTGTTTTTATGCCCATGCCCACATCGCACAATTTGTTTTTAGCTACCAAGGGTTCGTACAGGAGCTGTGCCTGTGCCAGGACCTTCTTTTCCTGTTTCAACGCTGCTCCCACAGGAATTCCCAGGCAATATAACTGAAAGCAAAAATGAAGATAACAGTCAGCACGGCAAGTGCAAATCCACCCGTCCATTTAACAACTTGTACCACCCCCTCACTCATCCACCCCCACCCCCACCACCATCGATGCTCCTGCCCTCTGATCCGGATCCTTTGGCTAAAACCAGCTAACTGCCTTTTTACTTGGCGCGTCTGTGGGCGATTGGCGTGGCCCTGTTTGATGCTTGTAAAGACCACTTTACCCGCTATAATAAAAATAAATCATAATATTTCCCTCACTCTCAGTCAGCCAGTCAGACAGTCACCCAGTCAGCCAGTCACCCCTCGCACAGCACGCCCCTGCCTACAGTGGGCTCAAACTCATTCGTTATGCACTAAACATATGAACTTGTACAGGCTTTTTTTAGTAGGCTTAGCTGTTTAAGTTTATGAGTTTTGATTGGAAGTTCAAGGGCGACTTTAAGTCTTTAGTTGAAAAATTTAGTTAAAGACTAAGAAGGTATTTTAGATTACTTTTTAATATATTAGACAATCTGTCCGTCCCAGGACCCACGGTGCCCTCTGATGCCCGACAATTTCGGGATGCTGGCTGCGTGTCCTGGAGGTTGTAACCCCGGATAATGTACTTAATGCATCTACATATTAATGTCGCACCGCCGAAAAACTGGATGGAAGTGCAGGGAAAATCAAGGACAAGGGAAGGTGGCAGATCCTGGCAGGAAACCTGTGTAATCACCCCGCGACCCGCTTTTTCTACTTGCTACTTTGTATGTAATTTCTATTACCACCCCCTGCCCCTTGGGCGGCCAAGGAATCCCCCGTGTGTCCTGCATGTCCTTGTGCGTCTCTGTCTCTCTCTAGTATGTGTGTGCAACGTGTTGTTGTGCTTTTTTTTGTTGTTTTTATTGCACAGCCTTGCGCGGCAGGCAAACCGTGTGATTGCCACTTTCCCGGCTCCCAGCTCCCGACTGCCGGGTGGCCCTTTCCCTTTGCTTTTCCTTGCCACCACGCCACGCCCCGCCCCGCCTTTCTGTTTTCCTTCGGTTCCCCTCACCTGAGCCCACCGCTGCACTTGTTCCGCCTCGGCCGTCGTCGCCACCGCCGACGTGTGCGTGACATGAAAACACCCGGAGAGGGTGACTCCACTCGGAAAAATATTCAATGGCTTATTGGGATAATATTTTGATACTTTTCGAGCTAAAATTATAGATCTGAATAACTTAAGTTTATTAAAACGACTCTTTACCTAAAAAATAGCAGCATATAAGGAGTAAAAAAGTACTATCATGGCTCCAAGCCTTCAAAGTCGTACTTTTCCCAGTGCATGCGTGCTTGTGCGAGTTTCCCGGTTATATTGAAATGTCTCCCAGTAGGAAAGGACGGAAAACAGCCGGTGGAAACGTTAGCCTGGGACCGCAATGTGTAAAAAATTACGAGCAACATTGAAGCAGGGAAAAAATTAAAGCACAAGGATCAAGGAGCAGTGGAGTGGGTGGCAAAGTGGAGTGGAGTGGACTAGAGTAGAATGGAGTGGGCGGGAAACATTGGCAGGTGGTTGCCGGAAGACGGAGAGAGGAGTACGGAGGACGGAGGACGGAGGCGAGTCCTTTCATTATTTTCGGGCCACGCATGATGAGCCAGCAACAATATGTTGCTGCTGCCGTTAACCCTGAAACTTATTAGTGCACTTGGGCGGACGTGGTGGCGGCGTGCGTGCTAGGGAGTCCTGCCTGCACTTGTATTTTAGCCGAGTTTACGACTTATCTTTGAGGAGTTATGCACTTAGACAAGATTGCCAGCAAGAAAAGGAGCTGGAGGAGTAGAGGCCTACTTTTGAGGACATTCTTAGCGAGGAATAAGGACACGCCGGAATATAATCTTCATAATCTCTAGAGAGGATAGTTTGAAGGTTTTGGAATATTCTTTGTTTCCTTCTAGAGGTTTCTGAAAGCCTCCAGAAAAGGTAGAAAGAATATCCAGATAATAATGTTTGAAATATACGGATCATTTGTGAAAGCTCTTCTATATAATTTTATCCTTTCAGCCCATAGAAATACCCTGGGAGTTCCCCCAGGGACTTTGCGTTACTCCAGCTCGTCCGATCGTCTGTCTGAGAGGTATAAAAGGTAAAAAGTAAAAGTAAACAAGGACTCGCAAGGACCACCCCTCCTCACCCCTCTTCAGCCCGCTTTGCACCTCACCACGTAATGCCGCTAGCAGCGCGTCTGTCGGATATAAAAATAAAATAAAATCTATTACGTGGCAAACCACCCTACATTTATGCGGCAATTTGTTGTTTCTTGATTGTGTCTGTGTATGGGTTTTATGCGTCTGTGTGGGTGTGGGTGAAAGTAAAGTAAAGTAAAGTGTATCATTTTCCCATTTGTCGACCCCTTTTCGACTTTGGCTCCTGCCTGGGAAGCTGCTGCCTCGCACTTTGTCTCAATTCCCAAAACTGTCGCCCGGCAGTTGCAATTTATGAAGATTTGTGTGTGGCCAAAAAAAGCCGGGAGGATATGAGAGAACGGGGGTAGGACTCACGACACAGGACTCAGAACTCAGAACTCAAGGATCAGGACTCAAGAAGGCAACGAGGGTGATGGCCCGGGCCCCGCCCCTCAGGTTTACTTTCTCGGGTGCACTTGTTTTGATTTGTTTGGAATAATAACAGATGCTTACCGTTCTTATTATTCATTGTTAAAATTATTAACGCTTGACAATAAAAATTGGTGTTTGAACAGCTCTCGAAAGGTGCACTCATACTAAACGCCATATTCGTATGCAGGACACTGTATTGGCCTGGGTAAATTGCAATTTGTGCAAATATTTATGTACATTGAAAATTACTCATTTGTGTAACACCAATTAATTTCAACAAACAGCGTCAGTGGCCAACAACAATGGCCAAGCAATTTATAAAACTTTTGTTGTTCCTCCTGCTGCTGTTGTTGTTGCTGCTGTTGATGCTGTTGTCCTTTGCCTTTCTGGTTAAACAAATGGAGGAAAACGAGGTCCTTTGTTTCCCCAAAATAAACGATGCTGTTGCTATTGCCATTACTGTTGCTGTTTGCTGTTTGCAGTTTGTTGTTTGTTTTTGCGGTGCACGAAGAAGGGACTCGCCAATAAGGATATTAAGGATATTTTGGAGACACGTTTGGGGATACGGGGCCTTGAATTAGAGTACTTTCCAGGGATGAACTACGGACTGGCCGGAATACTCGTTAAGGTGCCCAACACTCTAATCAAGGGTGGTGGCCCCGAGGTCATTAACGGGCCAATGCATCCATCCCCTTCAACTTCAACCTGAACTTATTCACACTGCAATTTTTCAATCCGCACTGACAAATTGCAACTAATTAGGGCAGGAGTTCAAGACGGAGAGGCCAAAGACTCTTGAGTTTTCCACTCAATCGGAGATAATATGAACAAATTAGTGGAGAAAAAACCCCTCTGATAGAAACTAATTCTCGTATAGTCAGCCTGTCATTTCCATTCGGCTAGTTTCTAAAAAAATACAGGTCACGTCCCCGACTCAAAATTTGATTCAAAATTTGTACAGCACCGCTAAGTGACGACGAAAACCAACCGGTCCAGTCAAGAGTGCAGCGCAGGTCCATTCCAAGAATTCCGAGTTTGCAGTGCCAGAAAGTTTCCGAGATCCGGGAAGAGTTCCCAGCAGTTCCGATCGGGGCGACGAAATTCCACTTGCGGCTAGATTCAGCTCCAGCCTTCAAGTTAAAGATTTCAAGGCTTTCAGGCAACCAGGCATAGCCATCGTGTCAGATCCTCATCTGCAGAGGATCCGTTATATACAGGATTTCGAAGGTGCCAACCACCATGATAGTCTCGCTGACAACCTAGCCAAGAATTCGCGAGAGGAAGCCGCAAGTACTGCGGCTGAAAAGAAATCAGTGACAAGCTGAGCTAAAGGTCATCTGTCGTAAGTTGATTCAAGTGACGGGCAGGAACCACAAAGACAGGTCGAGGATATAGAGCTTGCAGCACATCAAGCAAAGCAACTAGAATTGTAATCGGAAAGATCATGATCTAGCAAGCGGAACTTGAAACATAAGAATCCGAGTTCGAAACGTCAAAACAACAAGCATCGAGAAACAAAATAACAGAAACGTGTTCAAGCCAAGAAGATTATGAGATACTAGCCTACAAGCTAAAAAATAGGTTTTAAAAAATCAAAAAGAAGAACGAAAAGTAGAACGTATCAAAATCCCTTCGTAACATTTCAAGGAGGTGTACCAAGAAAGCGCTTACAAGCTATAGTGTTTTCGTTGGCCAAGAGGCATATTCGCTCACCAGGAAGTGAGGATCCCCTAGAGCTCTTGCCGGGAGTCAAGGACTTCGGTTTAGTTTATGCCACCCCAGACAGTGGGTGCGTCACCAAAAATCAGGCCCAACGGCGTCCCAAGCGGTTCCGCGCACCCAGCCGGACAACCTTGCTGCGGCGGCGCGTAAGACAGAGTCCATGGCGGAGGTGCTCAACCTGGACAGTATTATCTCCCGGCTGCTGGAGGTGCGCGGGGCACGCCCCGGCAAGAACGTCCAGCTGTCCGAGGGAGAGATTCGCGGCCTGTGCCTCAAGTCGCGCGAGATCCTGCTGGCCCAGCCCATCCTGCTGGAGCTGGAGGCACCGCTCAAGATCTGCGGCGACATCCACGGCCAGTATTATGACCTGCTTCGCCTGTTCGAGTACGGGGGCTATCCACCGGAGTCCAACTACCTCTTCCTGGGCGATTACGTGGACCGGGGTAAGCAGTCGCTGGAGACCATCTGCCTGCTGCTGGCCTACAAGATTAAATACTCGGAAAACTTCTTCCTGCTGCGGGGCAACCACGAGTGCGCCAGCATAAACCGGATCTATGGCTTCTACGATGAGTGCAAGCGCCGCTACACGATCAAGCTGTGGAAGACGTTCACGGACTGCTTCAACTGCCTTCCCGTGGTGGCCATCGTGGACGAAAAGATCTTCTGCTGCCACGGGGGCCTCAGTCCGGACCTAACCTCCATGGAGCAGATTCGTAGGATCATGCGGCCCACCGATGTGCCGGACCAGGGCCTGCTCTGCGACCTGCTCTGGTCCGATCCGGACAAAGACACCATCGGTTGGGGCGAGAACGACCGTGGCGTGAGCTTCACGTTCGGAGCGGAGGTGGTGGGCAAGTTCCTGCAGAAGCACGATCTCGACCTCATCTGCCGCGCCCACCAGGTGGTTGAGGACGGCTACGAGTTCTTTGCCAAGCGACAGCTGGTCACCCTCTTCTCGGCCCCCAACTACTGCGGCGAGTTCGACAATGCTGGGGCCATGATGTCCGTCGACGATACGCTCATGTGCTCTTTCCAGATCCTCAAGCCCGTCGAGAAGCGCAAGAAGTGACGCTGCGAGGTGCCAGCTCTCTCGCGCTCCACGTTTCCAGCTCCCAGCTTTCAACTTTCCCGACTCTCAACACCTGATCCAAATCCAGATCCACTTGGATCCATCCTTGCTATACTTTGCTATACTCCCTCTTATTTAGATACTAAGATTGAGGGTCCGCTTCAATCCTCAGCTTCAAGCCCAGACCCAGTCCCGTGCCCGTTCCCGTTCCCGACCCTGATCCCGATCTCGATCCCGATCCGAATCATGATTGCTAGATTTGTCTGTCGTCAACTGGATCCAAGGAGAGCCCCGCCAATGCGTACTGATTCGATGTACAGATGGTTTTAATCCGCGCTTTGGTTGTATGCATAAAACAATTCGAATGATTTTGATTTGAAGAGTTTGGAAGTCTAAAAAACGTTGTTCTAATGGCCTTAATAACCAGCGATTGTGTTTTTCTTGTGGGAAAGGTGGGATATCCTTACGGGCAGCTTGCCCGCAAAACTGCGCTACAAAAGTTATCCACACCCTCCTTGTTCCTGGCCAAGAGATTCCTCCATGCTCCGTGTAGTTGTCTCTGCTTGGTGGCAAAAGTCACCGCCATAATATATTAACGCTGCTAAAAAATTAATGAACAATAACAAAGCACACACACACGGACACACTATGGGGTAAGGGTGATGGGGATAGGGATGGGGATGGGGGAGTAACAGGCAGACAGACAGCAAACAAAAACAAATTGCGCCAAAAAAGCTTTATTATGTCAAAACAAGAGCAGATAGCAGAAAATAGAGAACAAGAATGAAAAAATAAATAGAAAGTAAATTAAAAACCGAGCCAGCGACAAACAACATACAAAAATTTATAAGTTTATACATATATTTATATAATGAGGTCATTTTGCCAAGAAGTCAGGACGAAACAGGACAAAAAGGACAACAGAGAGGGTAAACCCTGATAAGCAATTGGAAAAACAAAATGAAACTTCTTTCAGTTCATGAATTATAAATAAACTTTTGTTCCCCTCAACATCCTTAAAAAATAATTAACATTATCAAAATGGTCTTGGAAACTTTTTAAGAATAGAAATCCCCACAATGACTTCAATTTCCCAACTAATTTCTTTGAATTATTACCATTTATTGCAACTTTTTAGTTTATTTTTCATTTAAAATGGCGTCTTTACCGACACACTCACACATCCCTCACATATACGAGTATACAAGTATGGAGGAGTCTTACCTGTGTGTGTGTGTGGGTGATGCTCCGTTGACGTCGCTGCAGCAGAGCAACACTCTTCTATATGCAGGACATGTGCGAGTGTGTGTGTGGTGTGTGGAGTGTGGTGTGTGGCGTGTGCCACTATATGTTGCAACGGAGAAAATCAATGCGGACAATATTTGGCAATTTTGAAGCTGTGTTTCCATTGTGTTTCCCCTCTCTTTGCGCTATGTTTGTTTTTTTTTTTGTTGGTTGCTTTGCATTTTTGGGAAATTGTCTTCTATTGTTGCATTTGATTTGTCCTGCGGCAGGAAAATAGGGGTGCCCACGCCACTCCCCCAAAAACGCAACCGTCTCACTATGTGCCAGCTAGATGCTTTTTCCCGAAATCCTGCCGTTCCTTGGTTTCCTTGGTCTCCTTGTCCTCCGTGTCCTCCCATCAGCAACGACATCGAGAGCGCGGGTGTCCTTTAAATAATTTTATTAATTACAAATTATGCGCCTAATGAAGTGGCCAGCAAGGGGACTCTAACGCTTAGTGGGTGGATGGATGGATGGATGGATGGATGGACGGATGGACGGATGGACGGATGGATGGACGGGTGGATGGACGGGTGGATGGGCAAGTGCTATGTTAACGGTAAAGCTAACGCTGGCAGCGACATCGACATCGACATCGACATCGACATCGACATCGGCATCGGCACTGCCCACATGAATTTTGCATTAGCTTCAGCCAACCACAATGCAGCGCTACGGGTTTTCGGCTACGGAGGACTCCACGGGTCCACGGCCAAGTCTCTTCCATCCAAATCCTCACGCTCTCTCTCGCTCTCGCTCTCGATCCCATCCCACTATGCCCTTCTCTATCTCTCTCCGGATGTCCTTCTCTTTCTGGCCCGCTGCCTTGCCCCGTATTTGGAAGCGTTTCCGATTCCGTTTATTGTGTGTGCGCAGGGTGGTTCCGTACTCTCTGCGACGACAGAGACGGCGCTATCCGGTGGGACAGAGACGCAGCGATGCGGCAATGCGGGTGCGAGGAGGTCGGACTGACTGTGCGGAAAAGAGAGAGCCAGAGCCAAGGGTGCAAACCAGTAACCGTCAGACTAATTTTGGGATTGGTTTATAATTGAAGAGTTTGCCATTGTGTTTCGGCTGCATCCCAAAAGGTTGGCGGAAGAGTGAGGAGTGGGTGGTGGGTCGGTGAGTGGTGAAGTAGAGGGGCTGGGATACCATCTACATAGTTTTTCCATCTACATAAACACACTCACGAATACATATGGCAACTGTCTTATTGTTCTCCATAGGCCTCCAGCCCAACACCCATTCGGCCCATCGAGTGCTTATCATTTTAGAGTTTTACATAATTGGCACACGGGTGTCCTCCTCCTCCTGCTCTCCGGGTATCCTACGGTCCACTATCCGACCGTCCGGTCATCCGGCCGTCCACCCGTCCGGCTCGTGCCAGAGCGGGGGCGTGGTATGCTCTGTACATAGAAAGCGAGGAGAGGCTCTCTAGTGCTCTAAACACTAGTTTTACCCGCCCGACTGCGCCACATTCACAAAAAGACAAATAAATATGAGTGACCCCCTGGACGCCTCTGCCTTTCGCCGTTTCACTCGCTCCCGCCGGAAAGGTTCCAATTCATTCGAGTGGGAGCGGGAGGGATAGGCAGAGGGAGACAGACAGAAAGCACAGGGAGAAAGGACGAAGGCAGTTTGGCGTTTTGTTGTAGCATACTTTTCAGCTGTAATCAGTTTAAATGCTTAACAAAGCAAGGAAAAAGGATGGGAGGAGTAGCAGGTGGAGAAGCAGGAGGGGCAGAAGGAGCCAAAGGAGCAAAAGGAGGAGGAACCAGGAATAGGAATATAAACAGAAATAGGAACACAGGAGGGCCAGGAGGGCCAGGAGGACAGGAGCAAGAGACAGAACTGGTGCTCCAGCTTTTTAGTTGCTATTCATATTTGTATAAATAATTGAACGTTTCTATAAATATTTGATGGCTAGACAAAAGAGTTGTGAGCGCCTTCGTATCCGTATCCGTATCCGTTTCATTTCATGGCGTTTCTGGCTGCTTGTTTCAAGAAGCTAAACACCAGAGGGACAAATAATAGTCACCACTTTGCTAAGACCATATTTTAAATAGCTGTTTCAACCATTTTTAGTTGTAGTTTAAAAAGATGATTACGGTTATATACCTTAAAGATTTCTCTTACTTTTCGACATGTTGGTTCTACCTTTCTGTCGTTCACTGTCTCTGTTTTCGAGGCCTGATTTCCCGTTCAATTAAAGTTGGCAGCACACGAACAATAAGGGATCCTTAAACTCCTGGCCAGCCTTCTCCCTGCCACCCACACCCACACCCACACCCACACCCACACCCATACCCATACCCTGGAAAGGGAACAAGTGCAACTCAAGTACTTGCTGCAAAAAGGGTTGTCAGTTTCCAGGCGGGATGTGGGGTGGGGGCGGTTGGACAGGTGAATAAATGGAACGAGGGAGCAAAGGACTTTAATTAGAGGTAACTTTAAATACATTTTCTGTGCCCTGAGTGGAAAACTTTATAAATTATCTGCCCAAGAGAGTGTGTGTGTGTGTGTGTGTGTGTGTGGGAAGGACACCCTTTTGGGGATGATAATGGGTAGCCTGATGATAATGATAACAATGAAAAGATAACTACAAGCACAGTTTTGACTATCCTATAAATTTGACTTATATTGATTTGCTTTTCCAACCTTCCAGATGCACCACTCGATGGACCAGCTAGACATGCTGGATCCGACGGGCTCGATGACCACATTGGCGCCCATCTCGGAGTCACCCCTAACGCCAACACACCAACACCTGCACGGTTCCTATCACAGCATGAATCACATGATGAGCCACCACCATCCGGGCACGTTAAGTGGCCACACGGCGGGTGAGTGATCCTTGCAGCATAGTCCCTGTGCCTCCCTATATCTCTCTTTTTCTCCGCATTCCTATTCAATTCCAGGGCACCATGGACACTCAGCGGTACACCATCCTGTTATTACGGCGGCAGTGGCAGCCGCTGGCCTGCATCCTGACACCGACACCGATCCCCGAGAGCTGGAGGCGTTTGCGGAGCGTTTCAAGCAGCGGCGTATTAAGCTGGGTAAGCTTTGAATCTCCATTTGCGGGAATGAATGTTATTCAAGATCCCATCCTTGTCCAAGCCCACATCATTGTCAATTTCAGAGGGTTTCCTAAGAGGAAATCCTTCTCAAATGTATGCCAGGATATCTTAGATTCTGGGAGCTCGCAAATGTAGCGCTGAAACGGGGAATGTAATTCATTTCTGGATCAGACATCTATATATATAAGATATGGTTATGGAAGCCTTCGAAAAACCCCTATTTTTATATCCAGAATATCTTTTGTCCAGGGAGCTCTCAAATCGAGCGATGTGACTCCCTTGAAAGCTCATATCTTTGTTAATATTGAAGTTATCCAAAAGAGATACACCGATGGAATCGCAGAAAAAATCCCTATAAATCTGCATCCAAACCAGGGAAAGCAATTTTTTATAAATTTTCGATGAATTTTTAAGATTTTAATGATGGTACCCCTTTTAAAAATTGAGAAAATGGGGTCAAATTTTAGATTCTCAGTTTTTGATGCCAAAAGAAAGTATTTGAAGCGCTGAAACCGGGAATGTATACCTTTCCTGGATCAAACTCCTATAAGTTAAGTTATGGTTAAAAAAGCCTTCGAAAACCCCTATTTTTATATCCAGGATATCGTTTGTCCTGGGAGCTCTCAAATCGAGTATTTTGACTCCTTGGAACACCCATATCATTGTTGATATTAAAGCTATCTTCATGGGCGATACACCGTTGAAATCGTAGAAAAAATCCCCATAAATCTGCATCCAAACCTGGGAAAGCAATTTTTAATCGATTTTCGATGAATTTTAATGATGGTACCCCTTTTAAAAATTGAGAAAATGGGGTCAAATTTTAGGTTGTCAGTTTTTGATGCCAAAAGAAAGTATTTGAAGCGCTGAAACCGGGAATGTATACCTTTCCTGGATCAGACACCTATAAGTAAAGTTATGGTTAAAAAACCCTTCAAAAAACCCCTATTTTTATATCCAGGATATCGTTTGTCCTGGGAGCTCTCAAATCGAGTATTTTGACTCTCTTGGAACACCCATATCATTGTTGATACTAAAGCTATCTTCATGGGCGATACACCGTTGAAATCGTAGAAAAAGTCCCCATAAATCTGCATCCAAACCTGGGAAAGCAATTTTTAATCGATTTTCGATGAATTTTAATGATGGTACCCCTTTTAAAAATTGTGAAAATAGGGTCAAATTTTAGGTTCTCGGTTTTTGATGCCAAAAGAAAGTATTCGAAGCGCTGAAACCGGGAATGTATACCTTTTCTGGATCAGACATCTATAAGTAAAGTTATTATCATAGAAGCCTTTTAAAGTCACTTATTTCATGTCGGGATATTTTGGGTCCTGAGAACCCTCAGAGGGGTAATTTTCGCGCCTATGGAAGCAGGCGATCCTTATGAGAGATAGACCGAAATATTAGTTAGAATACGTATTAATATTAACCAAAACTGAAAGTAATAACACTTCTTAATTGGTTTAAAGTGCGCTGATTTCCCAATCCGTCCCGTTTTAAGCCTTCTTTTGACACCTTTGTTTGTCCTTTGGATTTCTTTTAGGTGTCACGCAGGCGGACGTGGGCAAGGCCCTGGCCAATCTCAAGTTACCTGGCGTCGGCGCACTGTCGCAGAGCACCATCTGTCGGTTCGAGAGCCTGACACTGTCCCACAACAACATGATCGCCCTGAAACCGATCCTTCAGGCGTGGCTCGAGGAGGCCGAGGCGCAAGCGAAAAATAAGAGGCGTGACCCGGATGCGCCCAGCGTTTTGCCGGCGGGCGAAAAGAAAAGGTAGAAAGTGTTTTAATTGCCACCGGTAACAGCATCCTTCCCCTCCCAACCACATGCCCTACCCTGCTTCCTAACGTCCTGCGAAAGCAGAACCACCCAGCTTCACCCTCTTCTCCGATTCAAAGAGAGAGCAAAAGAAAAAATTGGCCAAAAATGTAGAGTACCTGGAATCGAGTTTGGGAAAGTTCATTTTCTTTTGTTCTTGTTTCATGTTTATTTTTGATCAGTTTGTTTATTGAATTGGTTTGAAGTAATTAAATTGAACTAGACGTTGTAACCGAGCTCGATTTGGTGGAAAAACAATATGAGACATTCGATTCGATTATGATCACTCCATTCCCGACCGATTCCAAAAACGAATCCGTGCATCTGTCCGTTCAGGCTAGGGACCCGCTTCTAAAGTAATCTATATCGAGTCTTTTTTCAAGAAAAAGGACTTCCATTGCGGCACCTGAAAAGCGTTCCCTGGAAGCCTACTTCGCCGTCCAGCCGAGACCATCCGGTGAGAAAATCGCTGCCATTGCCGAAAAGCTGGATTTGAAGAAAAACGTGGTACGCGTCTGGTTCTGCAATCAACGCCAAAAACAAAAACGTATGAAATTTGCCGCACAACAACACTGACAATCAAATAATACAGCCACACAATTAGGTATAGTTAGTAGTGTAACACCATCAATGACTGGCCACGGTTCGGCGGGATTCGGATACTGATAGTCGTTTATGACGGCGGCAGCAGCAGCAGCAGCAGCGGCGGCGGCAGCGGGAGCGGGCGCGGGCGCGGGTACGGGAACGGGCATGGTCCCGGGAGCGGTAACGATGCAAGGTACGGCCGGATCTATATCTGCCGGATCATCATCATCATCATCAGCAGCAGCGGCAGCAGCAGCAGCAGCACAAGCACCAACACCAACCACGTGTCTGCCCCTCTCGGGCGACTATTACCTTTAGTGATTCTAAATCTGATTCCGACTCCGATTCCGGTATAATACTTACATATATATAGAAAGAAACTCAAACAAAGATCCAGAAGCGGCAGCAACGAAACAGCAAAACCAGCAACAGCAGCAATTGCAGCAACAGCAACATCACCAACAGCAACATCAGCAACAATGACAGCAATAACCACAATGACGTTGATCCTTCTTCACAACTCTAACTCTCTTTCTCTCTCTCACTCAATAATCAGCAAAGCCAGCAATAAAATCAATAAAAACTTAATAGAAAACAACCAGAAAATAATACTACAAATAGCAGCATACACCAGCAACTATGAAAATTTAAAACCATTTATCCACAGACCACTAACCCAAACCCAAAACCCACTCACCCATGTCCTGCCTGCATCCTGCCTCTGCCCATCCATTTCCAATTTTAAGAGTAACTCTCGCAAATATAAAAAGTATACAAAATAATAATAAAACAACCAAAAATGAGAAATCAACATGAAACCAAGAAATACAAGAATTTTTTAGGAACGAATAATGAAACAATGGACCAACATATCAAATGCAATAATTTATTGAATTGTACAAGAGGAAAAGGTAAGCTGGGAATTAAAACTCGTATTATATTTTACGTTCCAAAACTATGCCATTTATTTTATCCCCCCGTCCATCTCTCCCTCTGTTGCAGAACAAAAAGAGCAAAAACGAAGAACAAATTGAAATGATAAATCAATTGAACACGGGCCTTCCTTCCCCTCCAAAAAAACAAAAAAAAGGCTACCTAAGTGAAAGAAAACCCAATCTGCTACTGCCCAACAACAAGGATACACAAGGATATACACACTCAGAGACACACACACACGACCACAACTACTATAAACTCACAAAGACAAAAACAAAGACCAAAAGAATGCCAAGAAATTGCTTCAAGTGATCCGATAATAAGAATCTAAGCTTATAAATCTAAGGGAAGGGCGCAACGAGTGTGGAGAGAAGGCTCCACACCAGCAGCCACAACAGCAGGAGCAGCCGGAGCAGCAGCAACACGAATGGCAGCAGCAGCAGCATCAGCAGCAGCAGCAACGCGGGTTGCAGATTGCATGTTGCAAGTAGCAACATCACCCTCGCCCACACTCACACTTACACACACAGAGACAACACTAACCCAGAACATGAGAGACATGCATTAGCCCCTGTATATATACTATATATATATATAGACAGACTTTAAATCGATGTAAATACCGCACAGGCAAAAACAAAATGATTTTCTGGCAGCTTACAGTAGAGATCCCAAAGCACCTAGCCAAAGAAACCAAGTCCTAACCCGGAACCCGGAATCCCCAAACTCTGCCTCCGCCTCCAGCTTCCCACCCACCCAAGATGCTTCCTTAAACACACACACACACACTCTCTCAAACACACACAAACACTCACTAAATGCATAATTAATTTTTTTTGTCTAATTATAAGTAAACTAATACAAGCGAAAACGAAAATTAAGTAAAATAAATCAAGAAAATCCAAAAAGAAATGTTAGCAGCAACTGGAGACATTGCAACGAATTTAAAATGTTGCCAAACTAAACTAAAACTAATGCGAATAAATAAAGAAAACCAACTCTATGACAACTATTAAATACATATAAATATATATAGTATATATATATATAAAGAATTTTAAAAAAATTATATACTATACATACAATTTTTTTTGTTTTTTTGTATAATTTAGCACATTTAATAGTTTTAACTATAATTGTAAATAACAGAAAAGGAAACTTAACGTTAAAGGATAATGATGAGAATAAATATATTCACATATATATATATATATATTTATATATATTTATATATTTATATAAATATATATATATATATATATATATATATATATAGAAAGAGCGTGCGTGAATGATTTTGAATGTGTAGAATAAAGACCTAAAACCTAAAGTAAAGGCGCCGAAAAAAAAATTCAATAATAATTTTAAACAAAACTAAAGACGGAGCAAGTTAAAATAATTAATTAAATAGTTTTGTATCAAACGAAATAACACATCTTGCCGACAAATTAGAGGATAAAACGACAACAAAACACAAAACATTTTTTTCAAAAGAAACCAAAGACCGAAACCAACCAAAAGCGCATAATAATGATTATAAAAAATTATAATACAACTAACATTGATAAAGGATCAAGCCCAAGCTCATAACTACATTTAAATTTAATTTTAGTAGTTTCTAGACACAAGAAATACTGTAGCATGAAAATCAATTGATTGCAGCGCTCGAGTGCTGGCGGAGAAATATAAGTAAACAATAAAAATGCAGCAAAAAGCGACAAAAAATATAAAAATATAATGGCGTTTTCGGTTTAGAGGGTGTCCACCTCCTGGTTGTCCACCTCCTGCTAATCCTGCTAATCCTGCTAATCCTGCTAATCCCGCTAATAAAAGACATTGTCTCCAATATACATTTATTGGGTTTACACTTTGTTTCTATTTCACCTTAAAGTATATCTGATCGCCATTAGGAACGGAACTAGACCACCTTGTAGCGCCCCTTGTTGAAGACGTGGTGAGCGGAACTCAGCTTCAGCAGCTCCTCCTTGATGAGGCGCGTAATCTCGCGCTTGGCCTTCTGCACCGCTAACTCGCTGCAGCTTTCGATGGCCAAATACAGCTTCCGCTCGCCATCTGGCGGGTTCTTGCCCTGCGGCACGTACGTTCCTCTCACCGTCAGTCCCGCTTCCGAGTACTCGGAGATCTGGGCGAGAGCCTCCTTGGAGGTCACCTTCCAGCGAGCCTGCTGCGGGAAATCGTTGATCTCGAGCTCCTCCTCGTACTTGGTGAACGAATTGCTATTCCCACCAATAATGCTACCCAGACCGTCCTCGTCCTCCTTCGGCTGGTAGTTGAGCTTGTTGTTCAGCTTGGCGGCCATTTGCTCCGCCACCGTTCGGGCGGTTAGCAGCGGAGGAGCACTGCCGGGTACATGCTGAGTCTTCAACATGGGCTCCACGGTTACAGAATTGACCTTTGTTTCCAAATTCTTCGTGCTGTTGATCTTGGAGGCCAGTCGCTTGGCCAATTCCAGCTTGTCCGAACTGAGAGTTCCAGCAACTTTAAAGATAAAATTAATTAAATAATTGAATATATTTTAAATTAAAAGTTTTGTAAGTTTGAAACCCACCAGCCGTTGCCGCTGAGGCATTTGCAGCCACAATGGCCAGATTGGCAGCTGCGGCCACTGCCGCCGCCTGCGCCGCCGCTGTGGCCAGGGCAGGATTGCCTCCGGATGCTGCTGCTGCTGCAGCTGCTGCAGCAGCCGCCGCCGCTGCAGCCGTCGCCGTAGCCGATGTGTCCTTCACTGTTCGCTTGGCCGCAAATATCTGTTCGATCTGCTGGTCAATGTCCTGCTCAATGTCCTCCTCATCATCAGAGTCTGCCAAGCCCAGGGCGGCCTTCTGCAGCTTCTTGCTCTCCTTGACAGCATTGAACTCCTGCTCGTCGAACTTGAAGCCCTTGCCACTGAAGCCGCCGCCGGTGTGCACAGTCTTGCCCTCTGCTTCCTGGGCGGTCTTGTATTCCGTCCACAGAGTCTGTAGTTCGGCGGGTATCGGCGTGCCGGATAGGTCCAGGGCGCGGATAATGTCACCAGCGTAGCGCGACTGTTCGGAAGTAATAAAGGTGTAAGCGCGACCTTTTTTGCCCGCTCTTCCTGTGCGTCCACATCTGCCGGAAGGAGGGTGGAAAGTGGAGATAGTTGCAGATTACTAAAACTCAAAGATACACTTACCTGTGTACGTAATCCTCGTAGTGGTTGGGAACATCGTAGTTGACCACCAGAATGAGATCCTTGACGTCCAGGCCGCGAGCAGCCACCGAGGTGGCAATCAACAGCCTTACCTTGCCCGACTTGAAATCAATGATAGTGGAATCGCGATCGAACTGATCTATGCCGCCGTGGAGGGACATGCAGGGATACGAGGCCTTCATCAGGTCCCGCAGCAGAATGTCAGCGTTCTCCTGCTTATCAACGAATACTATGATGCTGCCCGCTTCCTGGTAAATTCCCAAGAGCTCCAACAGTTTGAAGAACTTGGCATCGTCATTGAGAATGACCACATGCTGTTCGACATCCTTGCAGACCACCGATCGTCCGCCCACAATCACCTCTATGGGTTTCTTGAGGATGTGGCGCGCGAGAGCCTCCATTTGGCGAGGAAACGTTGCGCTGAACATTACTGTCTGGCGGTCCGGCCGCACGTTGTCGATGATGCGCATCACCTGTGGCTCGAAACCCATATCAAACATGCGATCCGCCTCGTCCAACACTACGTACGTGACCCGCCGCAAATTCGTGACCCTACCGGAGTTGGCAGCCAGCATGTCGATCATGCGACCCGGCGTACACACAATGATCTCGGCGCCGCGCTTCAGCTCGGCTATCTGCTCGGATATGCCGGTGCCGCCATAGACACAGACAGGCCGCAGGCCCAGAGACTTGCTAAACCTTCGGATGTCCTTGCCAATCTGCATGCAGAGCTCGCGAGTCGGCGCCATTATGATCGCGATGGCACCATCGCCATCCTCCAGGCTCGGCTGGTCCAGGATGTGCCTAAACATTGGTAGAATAAATGCCAACGTCTTGCCACTGCCGGTTTTAGCAATACCTATCAGATCCCGTCCGGACATGATGGCCGGAATAGCCTGGCACTGGATCGGCGTCGGCTTCTCGAAGCCCAGCCGCCGCAGAACGTCCATTTCCTTTTTGCTAACGCCGCATTGCGCCCACGTCTGCAATTATTGACATGTGTTAGACTTTGTTTTGATAGCGCAACAAAAAAGGAAATATACAAGCGTTAAACGTACCCCCGACATGCCCCCAACATGCCAAGTCGTATAACTCACCTTGATGGGCTTGGGACAGCCTTTTCCCTTCACCTGAACGCCCTCCAGTTCGCTGCGGTACTTTTCCACTTCGACGACCGTCATGCGAGTCAGTTCCGGAACCTCGACGTAGAAGTTCTTGCGGAAGGAGGAATAGCTCACCGAGGAATGATCAATCTTGGCCAGTTCCTTGCGGTGTTTCATCGCCAGGTTGTTGGCCGTGTCACGGATATCTTCCAGCTCGTCCTCGCTCGAATACTCCAAGCTGTCCATGTTCTGTTCAATGAGTTCGCCCTTCTTCACGGCTGCCGTCTTCTTTTTGGCAACGCCGGTGAGAATCATCACACCCTGGGCTTTGGTGTTCGGATTCACAAAGTTATTGACCCTTCGCATCTCGTTGTTGACCTCCTGCATGTAAGCATCCAAGGGATCTATGTCATCCTCTGGAGAGGGCTCACGTTCGGGTTTCACCTCAGAGGACAGCTCCGTTTGCATTGCCTCTTCCTCCTTGACTTTCTCCTCTGCTTTTACCTCCTGCTTTACTTTGACTTCAACTTTGGAAACGGACACAATGGGCTTCTCCTCCGTCTTGACTTCCTTCTTGACTTCCTCAGCTTCCTTCTTGATCTCAGCCTCGGTCTTGGCCAGTCCCATGCCCAGCTTTGCGCCAAACTTGGGCCGCTTTACTGGCGAGAACTTTGGCTCGACGACGTCATCGTCGAATCGCTTCCGAATGCTGTGGAACTTGGAAGGCGGCGAGTCCGGTTCCGCGTCCTTCTTGCCACTGTCCAGCGGTGGAGCAGGATTGCTGTCATCCTCCTCGGATTCGTCCTCAAGACTCCACTTTTTGGCGGATTTGACTACGGCCGGTGTCACCGTCGCCGCTTTGGTGTCCCGCTTGCGTTCTGCCCGCCAGCGTTCTATACGCTCGCGCCGCTTAATCATCTCCTGTTCCAGACGCCGCTGCTGTTCCTCCTTGTCAATCTCCTCGACCTCCTCATCGGAGGAGCTTGAAGAGGGCACGGGTATTACTACCGGAGCGGTTGCAGCTGTGCGTCGGCTATCGCCATCTCTGTCCCGTTGACGATCCCGGTCACGATCCTTCTCCCGTTCGCGCTCCTTTTCCCGCTCCCGATCCTTTTCCCGCTGTCTTTCGCGATCCCTATCGCGTTCCCGCTCCTTATCCAGGCGTCTGCAAGGATGGGGTAATGAATATAGTAATTAAACAAGCTTGCAAATTGTCACTTACTTGTCCTTTTCGTAGTCTTTGGATCTTGAACGCTTTCTTCGCTTATCATCCCGCCTGCCACGATCGCTTGTCATATCCTTGGTCCTTTTTCTATCGTCGCGACTGCTACGAAAACTCCCACCGCCGCCTGCTCCACCCCCGCCTCCATTCCGAGACTTGGACATCTCATAGTCGCGGCTTCTACTCTCGTGATGGCCATCCCGGTCGCGATCACGGTCGCGGTCCCGGTCTCGGTCCCTCTCGCGGTCTCGGTCCCTATCCCTGTCCCGATCCCGGTCCCTTTCCCTATCCCTATCCCTCTCCCTGTCACGGTCGCGCCTGTGGATGAGAGAAGATGTTAGTAGTAGCCCCAATATCCCGGAGAAGTCAAATCTTACCCAGAACTCTTCGACATTGTACTCCAATGGGATTTCTTGTAATCCAGCGCCAATCAAGGGCGACGTCAAGGACTGTGTTTTGTGGGCGTGTTCCGTTAGTAAACTATTTAAACCGCAATATATAGTTTTAGTCAGGAATACCTTACTTTTCGATGGAGAATCCGGCATCCATTTTCAGGGTAGTGTGCGCGAAGGAATATCGAAGGGGAGGACCAAAATATATCGATAATAGTTTTAGTAAACTTTTAGGTGGGTATAACCGTTTAGATATTCAAAAATTAATATTTTGTGAGCATAAAATTTGTTTTGCGGAGCAAATGCACTTATAATTCTGTTTCATTAATATACAGTAACTAGTCGTTATATTGAAAAACCACAACAAAAATATATTATTTATTATAAAATATTAATTTAAATCATATTTTAGATGTAAATGTCGTTATGTAATGTTCGACAGTTTTTACGAAATCTAAATGAATTTGGAATAAGATAAATCAAACCGGTGTTACTCAGATACAGAATAGTTAAATATTTTAAATATATTTTTCCCCACTCTTTTACCGGTTGGTCTATCGATTATTCAACAAGTAACGTTTATCGGCGACACAGCTGATTTCATGTTAGTGACAAGAAGAAGAACACACACAAACATTCATTTTGCCGCCTGCATTCCGCTCCGCCCGCGCTTCATTGATTCTCTTTCACCGACTGGGACTTGCTCCACCTCTCATTGCCCCAATTCCCTGCCCCCGCGGTGAGAGAGTGCGCCGTGTGTGTGTGCGATTTCTGGTTCAGGTTCTGGTCGAGGCTCTATATCTCTAGCTTTTTCCGTTTCTCGTGGCTTCTACTGCTTGTGGCTGCATCTTCTTGCACTGCATTGACTGCAACTGTAAGCTGTCAAAACAGGAGTGGATCCCGAAGACGAGAAGACGAGGAGAAAAAGCTGAAAATTGACAAAGTCGAACCCCTCCGCTTACGCATATTGTATTATTTGTAACTTAGTGTAGGCTCGATGTGTTTTGCATTGCAGCAATAAAATAACAACCAACCAAAAGCTGAGCAACTGAAGCAGAAACCCAAACACACACACACGCGCACACGAGGGGAGCTTGACGAGTATTGACTGTGGAAGAGAACAAACCAGGAAGCCAGCTAATTATAAGAGAAAAAGTGTGTTGTTCTAATAGATAACTACCAGGAGGCACCCGAGCACACAAAATCCTACACCCGACGCTTGACGCTTGACGCCTACCCAGCTGTTACCGCCCTCTAATCCTCCAGCTTTGGTCTTGGCAGCGAAACCAGCTTCCAGTTTCTCATCGGAGCTCAGCGGCAATAACAACATGGTAAGTTGCCGCCTTTTCGGCTTTGGAGTGGAGCGAAGTGGCTCTGACCAAATGCGGCTGGGCCACAGCTCCCACGCACACTCCCATGTATATACATGCACACAAGGCTGCATCCATGGTCTGGCTGCCCTTGTTCCACGGACGCTCTTGCCAGTTTCTGTCCAAGCTTTGTGGCCAGCAGTTGGCTTCTCCTCAGTAAACTAAAGAGATCCCTAAAAGACGGTTGTTGGTACCCTGAGAAAGTAAGGTATGACGGAATTCTATCCATATTGAAGAAAGAGTGCCGGAACATCAAGTTCCTATAAGTTCCTATCTTCGATTTCATTTAGGTATCCCCACTTGGATAACCTGGTTACATTGTGTAGTCTTACATGAGAACTTAAACAACTTCAAACAGTGTGCCATTCATTATAGAAAAGTGCCCCGACTTCCATATGTCCAGTTTATTAGTGACTTTTAGTCAAAACAGTTGCAAGTAAATTCAGGTTGTGATTAGTCAGTAGTCAGTAGTCAGTTGTTGTATAGTATTTGTTGGAAAAGTTTGGCTAGATGAGCGCTGAACGCTTTGTAGCCAAGCAATCCACTCAGCTCCCTCTCTCGAATCCACTCCACTGCATTTGCATTCCACGGCATAAAGTATCAAATTCTTACATATATACATAGAGCCCGCCCATCGTCACGCGACGCAGCGCCCAGCAGGCGAAGATCCAGACCCGCGCCATGGTCAACAAATCGAAATCTTCTACAGGTGGCGGAGCGACGTCGGCAACCTCGGCGGCGGCGGGAGTGATCGGCAGCGCAGCCGGCAGCGGCGGCCCCACAAACAGCTCTGATCCGCGCAAAGCTAACAAACCGAGCGCAGCGCTCTTGGAGGCGAAACGTCGTGCGCGCAATTTGCTTAAGAGCCAGAACAACGCCATGGCCCTCCAGGAGATAGTCACCGATATATTTCAGAATGTAAGTATGCTCTTTATGCTAAAAATCTGCCACTTTATGTAGCAGTACAATGATTCGCATTTTCCTGCTTTTCCACAGGCAGTTAATGCAAAGGGTCTAGTCCGAAAGCCCACAGCTCTTATCTATGATGAGTCCATGAGCCAACACTGTTGCCTCTGGGACAAGGATCATTACGAATGTCCTGAACGCTTTACACGCGTTTTAGAGCGGTAAGAAGAATATAGAAGAAACTCTTGAAATTGTATTACACCGGCTTCCATTTTTAGATGCCGCGAGTTGAACCTGGCGGATCGTTGCCTGCAGCTGCCATCCCGCGCAGCCACCAAGGCCGAGATCCTGCGCCTACACACGGAGGAGCACTTCGAACGCCTGAAGAACACCTCTGGGATCCGCAGCGACGATCAAATGGAGGAGCTCAGCTCCCGCTACGACTCCATCTACATTCATCCGGTGAGTAGCACCGTAGCACCGTAGCACCGTAGCTAGCCGTAGTATCAGTCCATTGGACCAATCGTAATTAGCCCAGTTAGCTCATTGTGTTTACTGCGCTTGAGTGCTCGAAAAGATTAGACTGAGAATTGCAAATTGAAACAGATTAGATTAGCAGTACAGTCCGGTCCATTTATTTATGAATATTTATAACTGATAGATTGTATTATTGGGATAATATTTTCATTGTATTCAAATCTTGTGTCAATTTTGTGTTATCCAATTTGAAAGCAACCTTTTCTATAATCCCCTGGCACCTTGAATCACAATTTATGTAAACCACATGATCGTCTCGAAGACGCACTGTAAATTATCTCAAATGCCTTGATGGGTTGTGTATTATATTATAGCCTTAGATACGATTTACTGCTCTCGTTGAGCTCTGACAAGATTACGCTTAAAACTTTGATAACCTTTCTTCTGCCTTTCCTCCTTCGTTTTAGTCCACTTTTGAGCTTTCGTTACTAGCCAGTGGGTCCACTATCGAGCTAGTGGATAAACTGATTGCTGGAAACGCCCAGAATGGCATGGCCATCATCCGACCGCCTGGCCACCATGCCATGAAGGCAGAGTTTAATGGCTATTGCTTCTTCAACAACGTGGCCCTAGCAGCCCAGCATGCCCTAGATCTTCACAAGCTGCAGCGCATCTTGATCATCGACTACGATGTCCACCATGGCCAGGGAACGCAGAGGTTCTTCTACAATGATCCAAGGTGAGTGAACCGTTGAATTGTTGAAAGACCTAATTCCTAATCGAAATTCTATTTCAGAGTTTTGTACTTTTCTATTCATCGATTTGAGTACGGCAGCTTCTGGCCGCATCTCCACGAGTCGGATTACCATGCCATTGGCTCGGGACCCGGCACGGGCTACACTTTCAACGTGCCCTTGAACAGCACAGGCATGACAAATGGCGACTACCTCGCCATCTTTCAGCAATTGCTGCTGCCGGTGGCTCTGGAGTTCCAGCCGGAGTTGATCATGGTATCTGCTGGCTACGACGCCGCCTTGGGTTGTCCCGAGGGCGAAATGGAAGTAACGCCAGCTTGCTATCCGCATTTATTGAATCCACTCCTGCGTCTCGCTGATTCAAAAGTGGCTGTCATTCTGGAAGGTGGATATTGCCTGGATTCGCTGGCCGAGGGTGCAGCTCTCACCTTGCGGTCGCTTCTTGGGGATCCGTGTCCGCCTCTGGTCGAAGCGCTGGCTCTACCGCGCCCCGAGCTGTCAGATGCCCTCCTCAATTGCATTTGTGCCCATAGGCCGCACTGGAGATGCCTCCAGATGCAGAAAACCTACGAAATGGGCGAGCTTCAGGCAAAAGACTGTGTGAAGAGCACTGACATGCATCAGGTTACGCGCATTTGGATTGGGGGTCCGCCTCCGGTCGACCGCTATCCCACACGGGACACAGCTATTCCACTGCCACCGGAAAAGATTGCCACCAACACCAGCCGTTTGCAGATTCTCCGTAAAGAAACAAAGCTATCAGTACCGCCAGTTCGGGTTTGCTACGCCTACGATACTCAGATGCTACAGCACTCCAACCTTCACGATGAAGGCCACCCGGAGCAACCCTTTCGCATCCAGAGCATCCACCAGATGCACAAGGACTATGCCTTACTGGAGCGAATGAAACAACTCTCGGCCCGTGCCGCCACCACAGACGAAATTTGTCTGGCCCATACGCGCTCTCATGTCAATTCAATACGACGTCTCCTGGGCCGCGATCCGGAAGAACTACACCAGCTGGGCACCAGCTACAATTCTGTCTATCTGCATCCACGAACCTTTGATTGCGCTACCCTCGCCGCTGGATCCGTGCTTCAAGCCGTAGACAGCGTACTGCGTGGCGAATCCCGCAGTGGAATCTGCAACGTACGACCGCCGGGTCACCATGCCGAACCGGATCAGCCGCATGGTTTCTGCATCTTCAACAATGTTGCCATTGCCGCACAGTATGCTATTCGTGACTATGGGCTGCAGCGGGTCCTTATCGTCGATTGGGATGTGCATCATGGCAATGGGACTCAACACATCTTCGAGTCGAACCCCAAAGTGCTCTATGTGAGTGTGCACCGCTACGATCATGGCACCTTCTTCCCGAAGGGTCCTGACGGAAACTTCGATGTGGTGGGCAAGGGTGCGGGCAGGGGCTTTAATGTCAACATTCCCTGGAACAAGGTAAGCCATATTGTCCTGGGTATAGGCAAGGAGTAATATATAACGTCTTTGCAACTGCAGAAGGGCATGGGGGACTTGGAATACGCACTGGCCTTTCAACAACTGATCATGCCGATCGCCTACGAGTTCAATCCGCAACTGGTTTTGGTCTCCGCGGGATTCGACGCAGCCATCGGAGATCCCTTGGGAGGCTGTAAGGTAACGCCGGAGGGATACGGCCTACTCACGCACTGGCTCTCGGCGCTGGCTGGCGGAAAGATAATCGTGTGTCTAGAGGGGGGCTATAATGTCAACTCTATTTCGTACGCGATGACCATGTGCACCAAAACGCTGCTGGGCGACCCAGTGCCGACTCCCCAGCTAGGTGCCACAGCGCTCCAGAAACCGGCCACAGTGGCCTATCAAAATTGCATTGAAACTCTACAGGCCTGCCTCAGTATCCAGCGCACTCACTGGCAGTCGCTGGAGTTCGCCGGCCGCCGGCTGCCGCGGGACTTTGATCCTCTTGTAGGCGAAAACAATAATGAGGATTTTCTTACTGCCTCCCTGCGGCAGTTGAATATCTCAAGTGATGAAATCCCAGAGGCCGCACCGGGCGGCCCCGGTGGCGATCGGCCAGACTGCGGCGAGGAGCGGCCCAGCGGAAGCAAGCCCAAAGTCAAGGTAAAAACGCTCACCGAGTATCTGCAGGAGAATAAGGAGGTACGAAAAACATACGCATTCTATTCCGATCAATCCCCCTCCTAATCTCTCGACTTTCTCTGTTTCCGTGTTTGTCAATGCACCTATCTCACTCATTTTGGCACAAATCCATCTCATCCGCCTCACTCGAATCCTCTGGTGGGAATTTTAATCCAAAACAAAGGCCCTTGAGAAGAACGAGATGTTTGCTGTGTATCCGTTGAAGACGTGCCCCCACTTGAGCCTCCTGCGACCGGAAGTGGTGCCGCCAAGTAAGCTCCAGTCAAAAACCATGTCCACTAGTGGCTTTTCTGCTCCTTCTCTCTGTTTTACTTTTATTTTTGGCTAAACATTGCTTTTTATGGCACGTTTCTTGTCTTATTTGTATAAATCCTTAATGCAGTTCCTAGAGTTTTATGCTTTCTAAATGCTTTTTGGAGAAATGTGTTGTGCTTTTTT
Organism: Drosophila vallismaia; assembly: GCA_035047325.1. Lineage (NCBI taxonomy): Eukaryota > Metazoa > Arthropoda > Insecta > Diptera > Drosophilidae > Drosophila > Drosophila vallismaia. The sequence goes on along the minus strand of JAWNPU010000025.1, from coordinate 1,516,260 downwards.
CTCAAATATCTGGAATTAAAGATTTAACTAACTTTGTTGTATTCTTCAACAGCAATAAATACGGAAGCAATATGCAGCCAGTGCGAGTCGTCCGTGGAGAATTGGATGTGCTTGAGCTGCCGGACAGTGGCCTGCGGTCGATATGTAAACGAACACATGCAGATGCACTGCCTCGAGAGCGAGCATCCATTGGTCATGAGCCTTCGCGACTTCTCCGTTTGGTGCTACTCCTGCTCCTCCTACATCGATCATCCCCGCCTATATGCCTATCTCAATGCTGCTCACCTCGACAAGTTTCGCGAACCGATGGCGTGGACGTACTTGTGCTCACAGCGCGCCGATGGATGCTATCCGATGGGTGCCGACGGAAGGGATGAGGACGATGGCGCCGCCGGCTGTAGCAGTGGGAGCAACATCTGCATCCAACTAGAACGCAACCAAAACAACTGACCCTTGGCTATTCGCGTGCTGGACGGAATCACAAACTACATATGCACACTCTGTCCTCCGCTCAGACATCTTCTCCAGTTCCTGATCGAGCACCTTTGGCCTATTGTTGAGAGTATTTACCTAAGCCTGCTGCACTACTTCTTGGCCAACTAGTGGCTTCTTTCCTTCCTCCCCCCGCCCAATCCCGTCCCTCAAATACAAAACAAAAAAAAACAATTCATTAACTATTGTTGACCTGGGAGCCGTAAGCTGGCTCTGCTAATGTATACAGATATAAATTGTTAATAATGTTATCAACTAACGATTATCAAATAAATATTTCGAGTGTTTTAGAACATATTTTATTACCAGAAACGATTTCTAATTGAAGTGTTTCGTTTTTTACATATGTATGCCTAAAAGGAATGCTTAATATTTCCAAATTATTCATTCTAGAATCCTGCCATGCCTCGGAATAAGTTGGTCTATAATCTTTCCCTACCATTAGCGCAATCTTCTGGCCTCAGATAGCTTTACAGATGCCATCAGCGGAGTACTAAACAGTGTGGATTCCCCCAAAAGTAAACAGGAGCAAATAAACTTCGTTATGGATATTTTACTGGCACTGAATGCGGCCCTATTTGCCAGAATTCTGAAGCTTCTTGAAGAAGTACAATTGGTACCCTGTTCCTGGTACACTTTTCCCAGTGAGAAAGATCTTTCCTAAAACACATTTACTACATTTCGTTTACTTTATTTTTTTGGCTGCTTTCGCTTTGAAGCGAAGGAAGAGTTGGGCTGCTTCCTTTTTTGGGGCCTTCTCTTTCTATTTTCCTCTCCACTGGAGGCATCGGAATCTTCGGAGAAATCATCGCTGTCATTATCTTCCTCCTCCGAGTCAGTTTCTTCAGAGGATTCCTGTGGGGCTGCCTGCTTTTGCTTCTGCTTTTTGTTCTGTTTGGTTTTACTTTTGGGAGTGGCTTCAACTTTTGTCTCCTGCTGCTCATCCTGGTCATACTCGATGGTAACGAATCCTCGGGAAGCAGATGGCTTGACGGCTTCGGTACTCTCAGCTTTTTCCTTGGTTTTGGCCTCTACCTTGATACGGAGCTCTTGAGGACGTGCGTTTCCAAACTGGCTGAGATCCAGCAGTCCCAAGCTTGTGGGACGACAGTCAATGTTTGTCCTGGCAATCTCCTCCAGCTCACGTTTTTCCACGTTACTTTTCCAGACTTTTATCTCTCCAGAGCTGGAATTGTAACAAAATGATACCATTGCTATGTATATTGGTGAAAATACCAACTCACCTGGAGACGGTGGCCAGAAATCCATTCAAGTAGGCCAAGTCCTTAACCCGCGCTGCATGGCCAGGTATTACCTTTGGCTAAACCATAAACCATTGGAATTAGAAGCAATTTTTAAACATAAAAAGATTTAACCACCTACTGCCGATTCCGTTTCATCCTTGAGAGAAATCCAGGCGATGCTCCCGTTCTCCAAACCCACTAGGCACTCGGTCTCGTCCAGCCAAGCGACAGAGATCGGCTTCGACGGCGTCTTGGCGCGCCTGACCACATTGGCGTTTTTAATGTCCCAAACCTCGAGGAGCAGAGGTCCGCTCAGGGTGAAGTGTTCCCCGTTTTTGGACCATGAAAGACATTCGGGACTACTACCCAGCGTGCGCTTGCTCTTGAGATTAGTCTTGTAGGCCACCCGCCCCTTAACCAGGTTCCAAGTGTTCAGCACCAGGTCTCCGCCCAAGGACAAGGCCAACTTGCTGCTGGGATGGCAGCTGATATGACTAACCGACTGACCCGCGTGCGCCTTACGCCAGTCTCCCTCTGTTGTCCAGCTGCCCACGCGGGTGGCAATCATGTGGCCATCGGCGCTGCCCGAAAGCAAATGTGTGAGGTCCGGAGAGAAGACTAAGGTGTTGACTGTGCCAGCATGCGACAGCAGGATCTGCGCCTGCTTCCGTGTACGCATGTCGTAGATGAAGATGCGGTCATCGCTGCCACCACTGGCTACCCAAGGGCCCTGAACAGCCACAGACTTAATGGAGCCGGCGTGCGACTTGTCCGCAAAGGTTTGTTTCAACTGAAGTTCTGCCTTGGAAGCATCCTCCGGCACCACCAGCTGGTAGCCCAGCAGAAACTCTTCATAGGTGCCCACAATGATCTCGATGTCCGGAGGCATAGCTTCGTTCCAATCTGTCCAATCCAAATTGTTTATGCGCTCAACACGTGCAGGCAGTGGCCGCACCGATAACGATAACAAATTGTCTCGAAAGTTATCGGTCGAGTTACCCAGCTGATAGCTGCCGGGGAAAAATCAAAGCAAGTTCAAACAGTCTGTGTACTTCAACCATATTGCATAGAATTTAATAAAACTAAAACACTTCTATCATGCTTCCATTCGTTAAAGAAAACGTGCCGGGGCTCCTGCTGGAGCCGGCAAGGCTTGCGTTCTGCGCCAACCTGCAGTTAAGGATCCCGGACGAGCGGGCCATATCCAACTTCACCTTGGTCCTGTCCAGGAATATGAAGCTCTACGAGTACCGTCTCAAGGAGCTTACCCACTACATTGACTTGCAATCTTGCGACCTCAAAAAGTTGGAAAACGAACTAAGATGCTACCAGGGACCAATTAGCAACTTCTTGCCAAAGGAAGATGCTTCCAATGAAGCCGGTTCTTCCCACGATCTAAGCTCGACAATGCTGGAAACCGAAGTTTCCCCCATAAAATTCGGGAAATATATCTGGATGCAAGAAAAGATCTATGTAATTCTGCACTGCTGGCAGTTGCTCTTAGTCCTGCATAGACCCAAGGAACATGGCGCCAATTTCAAACTGGTTGCCGAGTACGAGGCTGTGAAGGGGTTCAAAATGGTAACAGGCGACATTCCCTATCAAGCTGTTGTGGAAATACAGTTCGAGAACGACGAGAAGGTGCAAACGGACTTCCAGTCGGACCCCCGTAATACGGAGCCCAGTACTTCCGCTGGTGCGACTTCTGAGCCCCTCAAGACTTACGAAAACTTACTCAGTCAGGTGCGTGCCCTGCAGGAAGAGCTCAACATTGCGCGACAGCAGACAGATAAGGACTTTGCCGAACTACAGGATCAGCAGCGGTTTGGTTTGGCCGCTCATCGCTCTTTACTCCTGGAGGAGAAGCAGGTCATACATAGGTTTGGGGAGGTGTGGACGAGGACATGCGGAGACTTCGTGGTCTTAGGTACCCTGCTGGTCAATTTATCGGGAAGTCATGACCTTCACATTGCGTCTAACATAAGGCCGCTGGTTAGGATAACGCCACTGAAAAACTTCTGTATGGAACACCGCTTGTTCGAGCTGCCCGTCCAACCAAATGGACAGCCGCCGGAAGACTTTGACAAAATGGCACAGTTCTGGGCTTGTCAGGAACAGCAAAGCAGGCGGTTCAAGTGGCGGCCTATTCCCAAAGGAGGCCTATTACCGCCGGAACGTTCTGCCGTAATGGTAGTTCGCTTATCCCTGGATGATCTTCTTGATGCGGAAAAGTTGCAGTTAATGGTGACTTATGATATTATGCCTGCTCCAAAGACAGAGGCAGAGTGCCGACATTTAAACCTTATCACCCTGGATGTACGTGAACTGGTGGCGAAGTTGGAGACATTGTCTCCCACATTCTCACCCAACTCAATGCACCAGGACTTTTTGGCTTTGATTCTGACGCACAAGGCGCGTCGCGTGTTGAAGATAGAATTCAAGGAGCCCCAGGATTGCGAAAGTTTTCAGCAGCAGCTGGTTTCTTCGATGCATTTTGAGTTGATTCAGGCAGAGGCAGAGGCAGAGGAAGATCAGAAAGACGGTGAGTAGTGGCAAAGTTTTTAAAAATAATAATAATCAGTAATATATTGATTTCCCTAGACATGGATGTTTTCGACACCTCAATTCCTTCTACTTCCGGTGGCACAAGTTCCACCCACAACCCCGTCCAGCGCATCTTCTATAATCGCAAGCCGGTGTCGCAATGGTATGGAATTCTAATCCTGCGCGACGATCCTGGTCACTACTGGCACATCTATGCCCCAACAGAAACTCGTCTGAACCTGGTCATCCACCACCTAAAGACCCAATTTCTTTTGCTGATCTGCAATGTCACGGTTCTGGATATGCTAGAATATATAACTGAGCCGGACAATGTTGCTGTCGAATTGGACAACAGTCTCCGCCAAGAGCTGCTAGCGTGGCAAGATCTCTTCGATGAAGAAAACATGGATGAAGGGCCGCGGCGTTTGATAGAAAAGGTAACGCATCTCCACGAGCTGCAATATTGTACCGATGTGCTGGCAACTATGTTAAGGAAGCAAAATCTAGAAGAATCCGATAACTAAATATGGTCGTCAAAACATGGACAATAAGGCAGGATATTCTGCCTATTTGATTTTGGAACAATGTTGTGATTTAAAATTTGAGATAAATCGTTTATATTTTAAATGAACAGTTTTTTTATGCCCGAAAGGTATACCGAAGGATGTCTTTGACATTTTAGAGTCATAAAACCGCATCATTAGGTAGTTTCTGGATTCATTTTTAAAGGTTGTACACAAATTTGGCAATTTTTAATATTATTTGATCTTTCGATCTTTTGATCTTGTTTGAAAACTTGAAAGACTTAAAACTTAAAGCTATGTTGGTCTAAAGAAGACTTCGTCTGGATGGAATCGTTTGAGAATGGTCTGTTTCTTAACAACTTCACGTGCTAAGGCGGCGCTGATGCTCCTCGTTTTCTATGATGCTGTCTAAGACGTTCTCTAGATTTTGGGTGGCAGCAGAAAGCTCAGCATTGTCACTGTACGAATCGTCCACAATCTCCTTGACCTTGTGCAGAAGCAATTTAAAGTTAAGCATCTCTGTGTCGCGCATAGAACCGCCTTCGTTTGTTGGTGGGTGCTCCAGCAGAGCTCCCAATGGCATGGGTAGGGAGAGAGGAGCTGGAGCAGTACCTGGAGCCTGTTGCGGATGGTGTTGCAGGCTTGATCGCCTCTGATCGAACCACAGGCTTATGTCATTCAACGAGTAGTCTGACTTGTTGGCCTCCAAATAGCTGCGATTCAAATCAGCGCCATTAACTAAAAAAAAAACAAATTAAAAGCGCATTTTCTTGGGAGGATGGCTTTTCTTACTTGAGTGTGTAAGGTTGGCTCCCACCGGCCCATACATATCAAAAACCTGGCGCTGCGGCGTACTGGAGCTAAGAAAAGTGGAGCTGACTAGAGGAGCAGCGGCCACAGGGGCTCTCAGAGCTCCAGTTGCGACTGTTGGAGAGCACTACAGAAATTGGAAGCTTAAGCAATGGTTTCACGTCAAATAAAATAAAACCCTACCGATAGCTGCCGCATGTCCTCGATAATTTGCAATAAGAAGCTCTGATGGGCGGTGAGAAACTCGGAGATCTCAGTACTCGAAGAAGTAGCCACAGTTTTCAGTTGGGTTTCCAGTTTCCTGTAAAAAAAAAGACACTATAAGGTCTGCATATAAATTCTCGCGCCCTTGGCTTACACGTTTTGGAGTATTAAACGGTCTATAATGGACTGCAGCTGACTGGATGCCTTGCTAGCCAATCCCGTTAACGAGCAGAGCTCCTGCTTCTGCTGAAGAATAACCGTCTTCTCATTGTCTTTCTCACGTTCCCGTTCTCTCTCCTGCAGACTACGAGTCTCAGCGGGAATTGGAGTGGCCGAGATTTGACCCAGCGCCGCACCACTCTCCTGGGCATCACAAAATCCCCGGCGTTCCTCCTCTTGTGTTTTTCTGCTTCTGCCGGGAATGACTACCAACCAGCCGCAAAGCTTGGCCAGATAGCGAGTCCACTTCTGAGGAGGTTGATCCTCAACGAAAACCTCGCACATCCGATGCCCAGGCTCGTGACGACCGCCGGAGTATCCCTCAGCGAAGCAGGGAAGGCATAGTGAGATATCCCGACACACCTGGCACCTAAACCGAATGCCCACAATGCGCTCCTTACGGCACCCCGCGCATGAATTGCTGTGGATCAAGTGTTCCGTGTCCTCGATACGTTTAATTAAAGCCAGCAGATTTCCGTAGATGAGGAAGCGAGTCTGGACACCGGCCCCCGTCCATAGTTTGTGAAACTGCTGTTCCCCCAAACCGGCCCCGTGCGGACACCTGGCGAAGCTCTGCTCCATCATCAGGGGCAGATTGTGAGACCCATAGGCCTTGCCCTCGCCCAGGTAGCTGAACAATTTGCTCAGCGTGCCCAGGAGCTGTTCAAAAGCGTAGCGGGAAATGACCTGGGTTTTGGGATCTGCCAGCAGGCCGAAGAAATCAGCGGGCAAATGGTCACTGTATAGGTTGCAAAACAAGATAAGTGTGATCTTGATCTCTAGGAGCGAAATCGAGTGCCGACGTTGCCTGGAAGAGATTAACGATCAACAACGAATTCATTGAGATTAAACAAACACCAAGACCCACGGATCGTACACGTCCCAAAAGAAGCTGGCCAACAATTCGGAAGCTCTGTTCAACTGGAAGCCCGGCTCCTGGGCGAAGTGACCCAACTTTTCACAGGCAAAGTACACATCATGAATGAGGGAAGTCAATTGAAAAGGAGGTACCATCAGCTCCAGGTTGCCACGCAAGCCGTGCCGCTCCAGGATGGCTAAAACCATTTTGTACGACACTTTTCCCGCTGCAAGGTTAAAAGTTATAAGATATTCATGTAGTCCTTTCTGGTATTGCTATTTCTATTTACTGTGAAAGATCTTTTGCAGCGCTGCAAATTTGCTGGCGCACCGGTAAACCGTGTATTTGTATTTTCCGTACATCATCTGCAAATCATCCATGATGGTTGCCAACTCCGTGTTGTTGTTGGTGCGTTTTCCAGCCACTTGTTGGTCTTGTTCCTTAGAGGATCCCCTGCTTTGGGCTATGGAGACCATTATCTCGGCACTGGATCGCATCTTGCTGAGCTGTGGCAGTCCAGACATTGTGATGAACAGTGAAAATCGACTTTAATTTGGTGACAAATTTAACTTTTTGATGCCGCGTCTTTTTGAGTGATTCTTTCGATTCCGTTAGCGCAAAAGTTAAATTTTTTTAAAAAAGCGTGGTCGAAGTCGGACTATCGATATCTGGACGAGCTGCTACTTATCGATAGTCGTGTTCGATGTCGTAAGACATCGATAAGACACTTTGCCGCCCAGATTTCTCAGCTTAAAATTTTGACGCTTTTCTTCCACTTTTTTATGAATATTTTGAATATTTCGCAACCGATTTTGGAATGGAACACCATTTCGAAATCAGAACTTTGTTTTCCTTTGATTTGCATTCAAGGAATTGGAAAATCAAACAAAAATATTTCGACCACTTTTTTCCGAATTTTCAAAGGTGATGGCATCATGATTTTTTGCCAAAATCAGATTACTCCAACTTTGTCGATTTTCTGTAAGTTTTTTATGAATATTTTGGCCATTTCCCAACATATTTCGGAACGGTATACCATTTTGGAACCAGCGCTTCATTTGCCGCCAATCTGCATCAAAAGATCTGGAAAGTAGAACGAAAAAAATTTCGATCGATTTTTGGCGATTTTGGAAAGGGGTACCATCATGATTTTTTGCAAAAATCGGGTAGGTTTGATTTTGTCGATTTTCTGTTAGTTTTTTATGAATATTTTGGCCATTTCCCAACAGATTATGAAACGGTATACCATTTTGGAACCAGCGCTTCATTTGCCGTCAATCTGCATCAAAAGATCTGGAAAGTAGAACGAAAAATATTTCGATCGATTTTTTGCGATTTTGGAAAGGGGTACCATCATGATTTTTTGCAAAAATCGGGTAGGTTTGATTTTGTCGATTTTCTGTTAGTTTTTTATGAATATTTTGACCATTTCCCAACAGATTTCGGAACGGTATACCATTTTGGAACCAGCGCTTCATTTGCCGTCAATCTGCATCAAAAGATCTGGAAAGTAGAACGAAAAATATTTCGATCGATTTTTTGCGATTTTGGAAAGGGGTACCATCATGATTTTTTGCAAAAATCGGGTAGGTTTGATTTTGTCGATTTTCTGTTAGTTTTTTATGAATATTTTGGCCATTTCCCAACAGATTATGAAACGGTATACCATTTTGGAACCAGCGCTTCATTTGCCGTCAATCTGCATCAAAAGATCTGGAAAGTAGAACGAAAAAAATTTCGATAGATTTTTTGCGATTTTGGAAAGGGGTACCATCATGATTTTTTGCAAAAATCGGGTAGGTTTGATTTTGTCGATTTTCTGTTAGTTTTTTATGAATATTTCGACCATTTCCCAACAGATTTCGGAATGGTATACCATTTTGGAACCAGCACTTTATTTGGCGTCAATCTGCATCAAAAAATCTGGAAAGTAGAACGGAAAAAATTTCGATCGATTTTTTGCGATTTTGGAAAGGGGTACCATCATGGTTTTTTGCAAAAATCAGGTTAGTGCAACTTTGTCGATTTTCTGTTAGTTTTTTATGAATATTTTGGCCATTTCCCAACAGATTTCGGAACGGTATACCATTTTGGAACCAGCGCTTCATTTGCCGTGAATCTGCAGCAAAAGCTCTTCAAAACCGAAGGAAAAAAATGTAACTTATTTTTTGATAACTTTGAAAGGGAAATTTTTGAAATTCGACTCTGTAGTTTTATCGATTTTCTCTAATTTTTTTACGGTATTTTGGTCTTTTCGCAACAGATTTTGGAATGGAATGTCATTTTGAAGTCAGAACTTCATTCTGCGTCGAATCCCTTTTTAAATCGCTTGAGAATTGGGAAGGGAATTTGTTAAAAAACATCGAATTTTTGACTAAAAACGGCTTCCCAATGTTTTGTTTTATTTATGCAGCTTCTGCAGGACCAGATCCGTACCTGGAGCATCTGATCAGCACCAGAAGCACCTCTGGCAGCACCTAGCAGCACTGGAACCGCAGGGCAGCACCTGGATCAGTTGTATCAGCACCTAAAGCATCGGAGCGGCACCAGAAACACCTTCTGCAGCACCTGGAGCAACCGTAGGAGATCCTGGAGCACCTGTATCAGCACCTGGAGCTTTTGGAGCGTCAGCCCAGCACCTGGATAACCGTATTTTGTATTTAATTTCCCATATTTTAAGCAATTTCCTATGTAAATACATGTATATTTATATTTAAGCACGTTTTATTGAAAATAAAGCTCACAGTTTACACCAATTTTCCGAGTTTTCTTTCATTTTCCAGGTTTTCTCCGAATTTTCCCGACTTTCCCACCTTTCCGAGTTTTTCGAATTTTCCTGAATTTTCCTGAATTTTCCCGAATTTTTCTGAATTTTCCCGAATTTTCCTGAATTTTTCCGAATTTTTCCGAATTTTCCTGAATTTTCCAGATTTTTCCTGAATTTTTCAGAATTTTCCTGCATTTTTCACAATTTTTCAGAATTTTCCTGAATTTTTTAAAATTTTAAAAACCCTAAAATCGCCCTCCGCCACTTCTGAAGTACCAGGCGAACAGAAATCAGCAGAAGGTGGATGCCGAATTTTTAAAATTTGGCGGGAAAAAATTTGAATTTGAAAAAAAAATACCAAAAAAATTTAACGGAAAAATACCAAAAAATGTAACGAAAAAATACCAGATTTAAATTTTTTTTGGTATTTTTCCGTTACGTTTTTGGTATTTTTTCCGTTAAAATTTTTTTGGTATTTTTTTTAAATTTCCCGCCAAATTTTAAAAATTCGGCATCCACCTTCTGCTGATTTCTGTTCGCCTGGTACTTCAGAAGTGGCGGAGGGCGATTTTGGGGTTTTTTTTTTAATTTTTTGAAATTCAGGAAAAATAAGGAATGTTCTGGAAAAATTCAAGAAAATTCAGGAAAATTCAGGAAAATTCGGGAAAAATCGGCAAAAATTTGTAAAACACAAAAAAATGAGGAAAATTCGACTAACTTCATGAAAATTCAGGAAAATTCAAAAAATTTTCCCGATTCCTGATGGCCAGAATTTTCCTGAATTTTCATGAATTTCCACGAATTTTCCTAATTTTTTCTGAATTTTCCCGCATTTTCCTAAATTTGTATAAATTTAAAAAATCCAAAAATCGCCCTCTGCCACCTCTGAAGTACCAGGCGAACAGAAATCAGCAGAAGGTGGATGCAAAAATTAAAATGTTGCATACTTTTGTGCGTTTTAATAAAAGACCACTACGCATTTTAATACTTATATTTGCAAAAATTAGAATGTTGCATACTTTTTTGAGCTTTTTAAATAAGGGACTAAAAGACCACTACACAATTTAATACTTATTTTTGCAAAAATTTAAATGTTACATACTTTTTGGATGCGAAGTTCTTAAAATTTAAAAGCTCATAAATTCGCATCCAAAAAGTATGCAACATTTAAATTTTTGCAAAAGACCACTACTCAATTTAATACTTATTTTTGCAAAAATTTAAATGTTGCATACTTTCTGGATGCGAAGTTCTTAAATTTAAAAAGCTCATAAATTCGCATCCAAAAAGTATGCAACATTTAAATTTTTGCAAAAGACCACTACACAATTTAATACTTATTTTTGCAAAAATTTAAATGTTGCATACTTTTTGGATGCGAAGTTCTTATATTTAAAAAGCTCAGAAATTCGCATCCAAAAAGTATGCAACATTTAAATTTTTGCAAAAGACCACTACACAATTTAATACTTATTTTTGCAAAAATTTAAATGTTGCATACTTTTTGGATGCGAAGTTCTTAAATTTAAAAAGCTCAGAAATTCGCATCCAAAAAGTATGCAACATTTAAATTTTTGCAAAAATAAGTATTAAAATGTGTATTGGTCTTTTATTAAAACGCACAAAAGTATGCAACATTTTAATTTTTGCATCCACCTTCTGCTGATTTCTGTTCGCCTGGTACTTCAGAGGTGGCAGAGGGCGATTTTTGGATTTTTTAAATTTATACAAATTTAGGAAAATGCGGGAAAATTCAGAAAAAATTAGGAAAATTCGTGGAAATTCATGAAAATTCAGGAAAATTCTGGCCATCAGGAATCGGGAAAATTTTTTGAATTTTCCTGAATTTTCATGAAGTTAGACGAATTTTCCTCATTTTTTTTGTGTTTTACAAATTTTTGCCGATTTTTCCCGAATTTTCCTGAATTTTCCTGAATTTTCCTGAATTTTCCTGAATTTTTCCAGAACATTCCTTATTTTTCCTGAATTTCAAAAAATTAAAAAAAAAACCCCAAAATCGCCCTCCGCCACTTCTGAAGTACCAGGCGAACAGAAATCAGCAGAAGGTGGATGCCGAATTTTTAAAATTTGGCGGGAAATTTAAAAAAAATACCAAAAAAAATTTTAACGGAAAAAATACCAAAAACGTAACGGAAAAATACCAAAAAAAATTTAAATCTGGTATTTTTTCGTTACATTTTTTGGTATTTTTCCGTTACATTTTTTGGTATTTTTTTTCAAATTCAAATTTTTTCCCGCCAAATTTTAAAAATTCGGCATCCACCTTCTGCTGATTTCTGTTCGCCTGGTACTTCAGAAGTGGCGGAGGGCGATTTTAGGGTTTTTAAAATTTTAAAAAATTCAGGAAAATTCTGAAAAATTGTGAAAAATGCAGGAAAATTCTGAAAAATTCAGGAAAAATCTGGAAAATTCAGGAAAATTCTGAAAAATTCGGAAAAATTCAGGAAAATTCGGGAAAATTCAGAAAAATTCGGGAAAATTCAGGAAAATTCAGGAAAATTCGAAAAACTCGGAAAGGTGGGAAAGTCGGGAAAATTCGGGAAAACCTGGAAAATGAAAGAAAACTCGGAAAATTGGTGTAAACTGTGAGCTTTATTTTCAATAAAACGTGCTTAAATATAAATATACATGTATTTACATAGGAAATTGCTTAAAATATGGGAAATTAAATACAAAATACGGTTATCCAGGTGCTGGGCTGACGCTCCAAAAGCTCCAGGTGCTGATACAGGTGCTCCAGGATCTCCTACGGTTGCTCCAGGTGCTGCAGAAGGTGTTTCTGGTGCCGCTCCGATGCTTTAGGTGCTGATACAACTGATCCAGGTGCTGCCCTGCGGTTCCAGTGCTGCTAGGTGCTGCCAGAGGTGCTTCTGGTGCTGATCAGATGCTCCAGGTACGGATCTGGTCCTGCAGAAGCTGCATAAATAAAACAAAACATTGGGAAGCCGTTTTTAGTCAAAAATTCGATGTTTTTTAACAAATTCCCTTCCCAATTCTCAAGCGATTTAAGAAGGGATTCGACGCAGAATGAAGTTCTGACTTCAAAATGACATTCCATTCCAAAATCTGTTGCGAAAAGACCAAAATACCGTAAAAAAATTAGAGAAAATCGATAAAACTACAGAGTCGAATTTCAAAAATTTCCCTTTCAAAGTTATCAAAAAATAAGTTACATTTTTTCCTTCGGTTTTGAAGAGCTTTTGCTGCAGATTCACGGCAAATGAAGCGCTGGTTCCAAAATGGTATACCGTTCCGAAATCTGTTGGGAAATGGCCAAAATATTCATAAAAAACTAACAGAAAATCGACAAAGTTGCACTAACCTGATTTTTGCAAAAAACCATGATGGTACCCCTTTCCAAAATCGCAAAAAATCGATCGAAATTTTTTCCGTTCTACTTTCCAGATCTTTTGATGCAGATTGACGCCAAATAAAGTGCTGGTTCCAAAATGGTATACCATTCCGAAATCTGTTGGGAAATGGTCGAAATATTCATAAAAAACTAACAGAAAATCGACAAAATCAAACCTACCCGATTTTTGCAAAAAATCATGATGGTACCCCTTTCCAAAATCGCAAAAAATCTATCGAAATTTTTTTCGTTCTACTTTCCAGATCTTTTGATGCAGATTGACGGCAAATGAAGCGCTGGTTCCAAAATGGTATACCGTTTCATAATCTGTTGGGAAATGGCCAAAATATTCATAAAAAACTAACAGAAAATCGACAAAATCAAACCTACCCGATTTTTGCAAAAAATCATGATGGTACCCCTTTCCAAAATCGCAAAAAATCGATCGAAATTTTTTTCGTTCTACTTTCCAGATCTTTTGATGCAGATTGACGGCAAATAAAGTGCTGGTTCCAAAATGGTTTACCATTCCGAAATCTGTTGGGAAATGGCCAAAATATTCATAAAAAACTAACAGAAAATCGACAAAATCAAACCTACCCGATTTTTGCAAAAAATCATGATGGTACCCCTTTCCAAAATCGCAAAAAATCGATCGAAATATTTTTTGTTCTATTTTCCAGATCTTTTGATGCAGATTGACGGCAACTGAAGTGCTGGTTGCAAAATGGTATACCATTCCGAAATCTGTTGGGAAATGGCCAAAATATTCATAAAAAACTAACAGAAAATCGACAAAATCAAACCTACCCGATTTTTGCAAAAAATCATGATGGTACCCCTTTCCAAAATCGCAAAAAATCGATCGAAATATTTTTTGTTCTATTTTCCAGATCTTTTGATGCAGATTGACGGCAACTGAAGTGCTGGTTGCAAAATGGTATACCATTCCGAAATCTGTTGGGAAATGGCCAAAATATTCATAAAAAACTAACAGAAAATCGACAAAATCAAACCTACCCGATTTTTGCAAAAAATCATGATGGTACCCCTTTCCAAAATCGCAAAAAATCGATCGAAATATTTTTTGTTCTATTTTCCAGATCTTTTGATGCAGATTGACGGCAACTGAAGTGCTGGTTGCAAAATGGTATACCATTCCGAAATCTGTTGGGAAATGGCCAAAATATTCATAAAAAAATAACAGAAAATCGACAAAATAAAACCTACCCGATTTTTGCAAAAAATCATGATGGTACCCCTTTCCAAAATCGCAAAAAATCGATCGAAATTTTTTTCGTTCTACTTTCCAGATCTTTTGATGCAGATTGACGGCAAATAAAGTGCTGGTTCCAAAATGGTTTACCATTCCGAAATCTGTTGGGAAATGGCTAAAATATTCATAACAAACTAACAGAAAATCGACAAAATCAAACCTACCCGATTTTTCCAAAATCGCAAAAAATCGATCGAAATATTTTTTGTTCTATTTTCCAGATCTTTTGATGCAGATTGACGGCAACTGAAGTGCTGGTTGCAAAATGGTATACCATTCCGAAATCTGTTGGGAAATGGCCAAAATATTCATAAAAAACTAACAGAAAATCGACAAAATCAAACCTACCCGATTTTTGCAAAAAATCATGATGGTACCCCTTTCCAAAATCTCAAAAAATCGATCGAAATTTTTTCTGTTCTATTTTCTAGATCTTTTGATGCAGATTCACGGCAAATGAAGCGCTGGTTCCAAAATGGTATACCGTTCCATAATCTGTTGGGAAATGGCCAAAATATTCATAAAAAACTAACAGAAAATCGACAAAATCAAACCTACCCGATTTTTGCAAAAAATGATGATGGGTCGAAATTTTTTTGTTCGGTTTTGAAGATCTTTTGATGCAGATTGGCGTGGAATAAAGGTCTGATTTCAACATGGTATTCCATTCCAAAATCAGTTTTGAAATGGTCAAAATATTCAGAAAAAAGTGAGAGAAAATCGACAAAATTACACTGAGCCGAATTTTCTGAGACGCTCCGAACCGAACGGGACCATTATCTTCCATCTACCACACAGGTTTAGGATGCCAATTATATCCAAATCTTCTCAATCCAAAATTAACACATACATTTCATTTTTAAAATTAAATATATATTGTATGTATATTTGCATCGTTCCATTACAATTACTTTAACTTATTTTTTAATTTTTTATATATATATATATGTTTTGTTTTCGTTTTAAAATAGTTTTTTCTTATGTTCTTTTCTTGCTTATATCAATGTTGTAATATGCCAAGTTTATAAGTGAGTGATGGGGTTTTTTTTTCTTTAAGGGAAAAGGGATAAAAAGGAGTCTACACGATTTATTTATTCTTTATTTTGCCTTTTGAAAGCGTTGTCACTTAAGCGAATCTACTGCGGCCGTAGCCTGTGCGTCCACAACAGACGACTTAATTTTTTCTCGTTTGTTTATTACTTTAATTACTAATTATCATATGTGTAGGTTGGTTTCCATATTTCATATATGTATATAAATATATAGACCGATCTTTATTTGCAATGCGCTCTTGCAATTTATGCTAAGGTGTGGGTGTGTGAGGCTGGGTCGTCAGAGAAGTCCTCCAACCGTCTATCTCATTTCGTATAAGTAAAAATACAGCTAAATACAAACATCATAAACTTAATATGATGGGCCAAGGTATAGTTCTTAATCCGTATTCGGATAATACGTCCAATCAAAAAGCCATCTCTCCTGCTCCTGCTCCTGCTCGTGCTGTACGTTCACGTTCTGAATAGAATCGGGCTAAGTTCAAAATCGACAAAATTAAAATGAAGAAAAACTTAGGAACTTGGGAGAGTCGGCTAAAAATGGACGATTGATTTTTACAGTTTGTGTGTTTTTTTTTTTTATAGTTTCTTTTAGCCACCAATTGCACATATGTCTAAAGAATCCTATTTTTTAATTTTCTTCTTCGTTTAGGGTAAAGATTTCGTTTCGACTGCTATTTCCTGTGGTTTTGGTGCATTAATTGATTGATATACATTTTTTGTTGTTTTCAAACACAAAATTTGAAACCTGTCTATATGTTAAAAAAAAAAAAACGTTATTCATAAGTCCTGGTTTGGTTTTCTCAGTTAAAAATAAAGCCGAAAACGAAACCATGACGATCTTAAAATAAAAATCATTCAGTTAAACAAAAAATTTTTATATATATATATATATATGCATAAAAAAAACGGTAGCAATTGTTAATTAAAACTTGAACTAAAATCATAAGGTACCGCAACCTCAGCAGACGCTGAGCTTTTACATTATATACTCGTATTTTAAATTATGTTTCCGTTGGGCGGGGAGATAGTTGCTCTGGATCTGATTTAAATTGAATTGGTGAATTAAATTATTGAAATATAATTCTCTGTTCAGTTAGCACTTAAATAGGTAACCGTACGAATAATAATAATATTATTAATTAATAGTGAAAAACATTTTTCGCTAAACAAAAATCAACTATAGGTAAACATAAAAATCTTTAATTCTATTTATCGGTTGTTTCCGTTTCTTGTTGTTTGTATCTCGTTTGCTTTAGCTTTAGAATTATTCTGTTGATTTAATTATTAATTAAAAATAGAAAATAATATATACGGCGCATTTGAAAATATTTGAATAACATAAAAAAATATGTTTTTATTTGATTTTAGGCGGCGGCTGAGTCGTGTTTTTCTGTAACTCATCTGCTGATGTCTTGTTGTTGTTGTTGTTGTTCGTGTTTTGTATACCCTATTTTATGGTATACATCATTTACATATATAGACAATATATACCCTGCAGTGGGAGTTCCTGAAACCTTTGTATGGATGGAGCAAAGGTTATGATTTAGAGTCTTTGCATCAGCATTAAAAAAGTTGCGTTCTATAATTTTATCTAATGGAAGTTGATAAAATTGACTGCAGGGTATATAAGCATATATATATATATATCCATACTTGTATATATATATATATAGAGATATATATACAGATATAGAAGCGTGTTTGTGTGTGGGTGTGGGTGTGGGTGTGCTTGTGTAGAAGTGTGTACATTCCGCAAGTTAGACTTTAGCTTAGTGCACCACCTGATATATAATTTAACCGATTTAGTAGATTTCTCATTATTTTTGGACAGCAGATGCCGGGCTAACATTTGACTTCTTCCGTCTCCGTCTCTGTCTCTTTCCTGTCTGCGGTCTGCGGTCTGCGGTCCTTCTCTAGACCACGTTCCCCGACAGCTGTCGAGCTGGATATATGCATTGAAAGTTGCATAAGCTCTTCTTGCCGAGAGTGTGTGGCCGAGTTAGCGGGGAATCTGCTGCAGCTGGAGCTGGAGTTCGTAGTGGTGGGTGTGGTTTTTGGTTTTTGTAATTGTTAAATTTTCTTTTCCTTGATTTGTTTGTGGATTTTGTAGATTTTGTGGATCGCCTGCACTGCCTGTTTATTATAGTTTTAAGTGTATCTTCTGTGGAAGGGCTTCTTGGAGTGGCAGTGAGAAACCATTTAGAAACGATAATTCTCATCGGCCATGTGCACGGCCCACAGAAATTTGGTTCTTTGCGTTTTATTGAAGATCTTTTCGATCGGCACTCCGTGCTTTTTACACCTGCGAAAGCGAAAGCATAGGATTCAGTTAGAACTTGACTTGCAAGGATGCGGATGACAATATAAAGGACACTTACCAGGCCACCGATATGCGAGGGTCGAGATAATTTAGCTTAGAGGTGCCCAGGGCAATGGTCTTATTCTCGTCTCTATCAGTCTCTTGTAGTTCCAGTTTCTTCAGCTGCTCCTTCAAGCGCTCCAGCTGCTTGCTCTTCTTGTCGGCAATCACCTTTTCCTTGACAGAGCCCCGCTTAGCAGCTTTCTTCAAATCCTACCAAGCAGCACACAACATAACACATTATTGAAACATTCACGCCCGATTCCGATTCATACCCGACCCGACCCGAACCAATACTCACATGGTACTCGGCTTCGCAATCGTCGATGGCATCGCGTTTGGCCTTGATCTTCTCCTTTAGATTCTCCATGGTCTTCTGGTGGCCCTTCGGCACAGAACGCTGATGGTTACAGAGAATGGCCACGGCACGGTTGGCACGATTGTAGGCCAACAGCTTCTCCGGCACCGTGGCACTCGGATCGGTGAGCAGATCTAGCTGGCTCTGCAGCGTTTTCGAAGCGTTGTACGTACGGAACACCTTGGCCGTAAGTCCTACAAAAAAATAATAAAAGCCAAGGTGGGATTAGGAAAAGCTCGTCAAAAGCTAGAACTGGCTCTTACCGTCCATCAACTCCTTGAGATGCTCGTTCAGGACTTGGGTGTTGAGGCGATCGAAGAGATCGTCGCCATCCTTCTTGTGCTCCATGAAGAGCTCGAGGTTCTTGAACACACGCTTCTCCACCTCGACCTCGTTGTAGTAGCGAATCGAATCCTTACCGGGAAAGTCGAACACCACAACGTTCTCCTTGCCGTTAAGCTCCTTGTGCAGCTGGACGTGTTCGACGCGCAGCGAGCAGCAGCCGACTGTGTCGGCCTGGTCCTCGTCCTTCTCGTTGCCCGCTCTCAGCGCCAGTTTGTCGATAAAGTAGAGAGCCACCGCCCGCTGACGGACGCGCATCTCCTTGGACTTCCACTCGTCGCGGTAAGTGGCGCGAATCTTATCGATAACCTTGTCCAGGCGCCGGGCAGTCTCGTACTTGATGTGATCCTTCTCGCCCTTGAGCTTCGACGAGGGGTTCAACATGATGTACTTCACCTGCCCCTGAACGTTCTCGATCCAGGAGGCCAGCCAAGTGACGGTGTTGTCGTGGCGCACCTCCTTCCAGCGGTGTCCCGGCGGCGGCGACGGAACTTTCGAGTTCTTGCCGCAGTTGATCGAGACCTCGCTGGCCTGGATGCGGCGCTTGATCATGCCCATCTTGGGATGCTCGCCACGGCCGCGGAACAGTCCCGGCGGCTCCAGGCGGAAGTTGCCGATCTTCTCCTTGTGGCCGTCGATCATGCAGAAGCCGTACTCCTTGATCAGCGCCTCGTTCTCGTTCTTCTTGACCAGCTTCTCCTCCTTGGTGGCGGCCTTGCGCTTCTCCGACTCCGCTTGGAAGTAGTTGAACATCTCCTGGAAGTTGCACTTGCGGAAGTCCTTGATGATCTCCTTCTCCTTGGAGGTCATCGACTTGCGGAAGTCGTTGAAGAAGTTCGTGTTGAACACATCCTTGGTGCAGTAGTCGTGGTTCAGCATTTTGGCATAGAAGGTGGCAGCCTCCTCGGTTTCTTCGGAGAGCTCCAGTGGTTTTCCGTCGTAGTAGAAACGGACATTGCGAGGAACTCGCTCGTAGGGCGGTGCGAAAACAGGACCCTTGTGTTCTAAAGTTGACCACTTGACGCCATCCTCGCGCTTCTCTTCCTCCCACCTGAAAGTTAAGTTTCAATTTAAAAATTGGCCAAGAACAAACATCAACTACAACAAAAAAGCTACTACTGTTGCCCCAAAAGCAGCCCCACCATCGCTTTGGTATCACTCCCTCCTCGACACTGATCTTGCCTCGGCGACTACTCCTTCTTTTCCCCGCCGGGATGGAGTCGGAGGCTATGCGCGCCCTCAACACCAGACATACGCTCCGGTTTCGGTCTCCCAACAGACGCACTGCCGCCAGCGAGTGCGCGACGAGTCTCATTCCCATTCCGTTTATCACATTACGCAAAGCCGAACTAACCTCAAACTTGGCGCATGCACACACTCTCCAAGTGTTTGGGGGTGCTCGCTGCTCGCTGCTCAGCTGTTTTTCTCTTTCGAGCGTTACGTTACGTTGCGTGGCGAATACCCAATACCCAACCACATACCAGCCACAACACACAGTGGCACCAGATAGTCTCCACCCATACCACGGTGGTGTCTGGTGCGACACGATGCGACTTTCAAATGTAGGTCAGTGACATTAAAACTTTACAGCCCACATGGCTACCCGAAGCAGCAGCAGCAGCAGCGCAAAAGTAGCTACAAAACAAACACAATGTGGCTCTCAGGTGTCGCCTTTAGTTGTTGTTGCCTGTACTTGGCCGGTTCTCGAGAACCCATCACCCTCGAACCCCACCCCCTCGAATTTGATGGCATTTTTTCAGTGTATTACAATCAAAAGGCCTTTAACCTCGCATAACCTTTTCCATTAAATCAAAACGCGCTCCAACTCCAAACACAGACAGACACAGATCGTACTCACCATCTCCAGACCTCCTCTTCCTCCTCCTTGACCTTCTGGCGCTTGGTGGGTGACACTACGCCCTCGGTCTTGACTTGGAGTTCCTTAAAAAGTAAAATCTTCCTTAGTAACATGTGTGCTGTGATGAGTCCAAGACTAGAATATCAAGGCCTACCTTCTTGACCTTCTTCTTCTTGGGCTTGGCGCTGGAGTACTCGTCGTCGATCTCTTCCTTGACGCGCTTCTTGGCCTTGCCCTTGGGCTCCTTCTTGACCTTCTTGCGGGCTAGCAGCGGCACGTCGTCGTCGTCGTCCTCCATCTGGTCCACCGGCTCCTGCTTGCGCTTACGCATGGCCAGCGGTACGTCCTCCTGGTCATCGTCCACCTCCTCGTTCTCGTTTTCATTGTCGTTGTCATTCTCGTCATCGTCGTCCTCCTCTGCGTAGCTGCGCTCGTTCTTCACCTCGAACGGTGGCTCATCGGCGCGGAACTGGGACATCGAGTAGTCGCAGGAGCTGGCCTGGGAGATGTTGTTGAAGCTCTCGTCCTCCTTCTTGATGTCTACAATCGACTCCTCGTAGCCGTTCTTATAGCTAGCGGCTCCCATACCCATACCCTCTCCGTTTCCATTCCCATTCCCATTCCCATTGCCGTTGCAGTTGGCCGATCCGTAGCCGATCTGCTGGTGGTGGTGCTGCTGCAGCTGGTAGGAATCCAGGCACTCCTGGAGTGGCGCCTGGGAGACGGGCTCCGGCTTGACAAAGACCCCATCGTACGAGGGCGGATCCTTCGACGACGAACTGGTGCTGTGCCGCGAGCTGGAACTGGAATGTTTGCTCTTCGACGAGGACGAAGACGAGGAGGAGCTCTTGTGACTGCTGCTGCTGCTGCGCTCCTTATCACGGGAGCTCGACGACGACGACGACGACGAGGAGGACTTGTGGCGGCTGGAGGAGCTGCTGCTGCTGCTGCGCTCCTTGTCCTTGTCCTTGTCCTTGTCCCTGTCCTTGTCGCGGCGCTCCTTGTCCTTGGAGGAGCTCTTATGGTGGCCAGACGACGACGATGACGACGAAGAGGACGAGGACTTGTGCTTGCTGCTGCTACTCCCATCCTTGTCTTTGTCTCGGTGGCTGGATGAGGAGCTGCTGCTGCTGCGATGCGAGTCCTTCTCCTTGTCCTTGTCCTTGTCGCGGTGCTTCGACGATGAGCTGCTGCTGCTGCTCTTGTGGCGATCCTTGTCGCTATAAACGATTAAGAGACAATAATTAGACTAGAAATACGATTTTAGACCAAGTTTGACCTTACCGACTGCTGCTTTTGTGATCCTTCGACGAGCTGGAGGAGCTGGAGCTCTTGTGCTCCCTGTCCTTATCACGGTGCTTGTCCTTGCTGGATGACTTATGCTTGCTGCTGCTGCCGCTGCCGCTACCGCTACCGCTTCCACTACCGCTCCCGCTGCCGCTACCGCTGCTGCTTATGTGATGGTTCTGGTGGTGGTGGTGCCCGTTGGTGGTCACCCCGTTTGACTGAACCACCTCACCGCAGCTGCCACCATTTTGTACGTGGATATTCTGCAAGGCACAGAGAACGGGGAGAACAGAAAAGAGATGTGAAAACGTTGTCTTTGACGGGGTTATTTTTTAATCGCTAATCCAACCTGTGCATTCGTTGTCATTTTTGGGCTAAAATATTCCCGACTTCTGGAGGATTCGTTTTCTGATTTTTGATTTCTGCTTTTCTGCTTTATCTGCCTTTTGACACTTTTTGTGTTTTTAATTCCTTCTTGTTGTTGCTTCGCTCACCACGTGGTGAAAATCAACTCTAACAAACGCCGCGTAGGAAAATTCGTAAGAAAAAAAAAAATTGTATGGGTATAAGAAGAAGAAGAAGAGGCAGAAGCAGAAAGTGACAGGAAACCGTTCCTTGTAATAGGTTAGGAAAATTCCTAAAAAATGCATTAAGCAGACCGTAATGCAACACAGACTTTTTTTTTTTTTAGCACCAAGATGAGCTCCGCTGCTGGTGCAGATTCCTGAGCTGGCGCGAAATTAAACACAAAAATTAGCCTTTCTGGCTTATCAGGCGAACAAGCTCAAGGTATGCCCCATACCCGTGCCCAGGCCTGGCAATTGTAGTTGCAAAGAAACCGAACCGAACCGAGTCGAGTCGAAAAAAAAGAATTGGGGCACTTACAATTACATACATATGTACACACAATCCGCACCAACAACAACAAACACATGTGATTTTCTCGTTTTACGCAGTGTGACCGAATTGTCGAGAGGCGAGAAGTGTCGGATCATCTCGAGCGGTGGCAAGTAGGTAAATAAAGAAACCGATATGCCGTATACCGTATACCGTATGCCGTATGCCGTTGCATACAAACAAATACGCATGATTATTTATTTGCACGAGTGGCATAATAAACAAGAAGGAGGATCGAGTTAAGCTAGTTTAGCAACAAGGTCTTTACAAATACGCAGCACTTTTTCTGTTGCGCTGTTTTTCGGTCATTTTAAAGCGGTCACACTATGCCCAATACATTTTCGTCTGCTCGATTGCTTCTTCTTCATCCTTTGCCCGCTGCTTCCCTTTCACCCCTCCTCGTCCATGACCACTTGCATTGTCGCCATTTTCGTCAATTATTCGCCTGCTTCTTGCTAAAATTTGTATTTGTATTTTAGTTCGCATGCAACTCAACGTTTAACGCACTCTGCCCAGGCAGACTAGCAATGGCGACGACGCTGGCGGTGCTGGTGGTGCTGGCGGCACTTGGGTCTGTCTTTTGCGGCAAGATTCGACAATATTCAACACGTTTGCACTTTTCCCTGCCATTTGCCAGCTTCGGTTGCCTCCTCTCACTTTTTAGCCTCACTCCTTTGCCCCCGGAAAATTACATAAAATGCCCGACACTATGCCGAAACTACGAAACGAAATAGTAATAGTAGCAAAATTTTCTGGCACTTACATTCTCGGCAGCCACATCCCCACTCATTTTGCACAATTCTTTTTCTCGGCAGTGCGGCGTTTCTTTCTTTTTCCTTGCTGGTTCACTGTTTTTCTCGAAATGCTTTTTCCGCTTTTTCCTTCTTGCGGTCTACAACTCCAAGCTCGTTTTCTGCTCGATGCAGGTGCGCTTTGCGATTTGCGTCCGCCAAGCTGCGCGATAAAGTAAGTTTTCGATTTCAGTTTTTACACCCGTTTTTTACCCAACACTCGAAAATGGAAATAGAGGCGGAACTTACGCTTCCGATGGCAGTATCGAAGTATCGAGTTGCGATATATATATCGAAAGTCTATTTAATACCAGAAAAGAAACAGACCGCACTCAATGGTATTTTACTTATCGATTACTACGTTAGTGATGCTAAATTTAAAGACCAGTTCTGTTTTCCAACACTTTTCGAGATTTCAAAAATCAAACACAACAGTTTCATCGTTTCGTATGTAGGTACACATGTTTATTCATTAATACATTAGTTTAATATTAATTAAGATGTAAAAAAAAAAAACAAATGCATAACAAACATTTAACAGAGTTATCTCCTCCTTTTGCCGTAGATTTTTCCGTTTTGTTGTGTAGGTTTTTTTTTAGGGTTTCCTGCAGCGATTTGAATTAGTTTACATTGAACCATTTATGCGTCTAAGGATGTATGTTTTTATCAGTGTAAATTGTACTTGGCTCACTTAAAAATTTCGCTCATCTTTCTGGGGCACAGTGCTGACCAAACTCTCGTATATAGATATAGTTCCGTCCTATCGAAATGGGAATACCATTCACGGATCTCTCTTATAGTATAACAACATTAAACATCTATAAAAAGTGTCCGTAGAGTAAATTTAATTTAACTATAGGCCAAACGCACGTGTATGTGTGTGATCGGTACTAAATTATATATATATATATTTTTTTTTATATATGCATGTACGATTCTAACCCGAATTAAGTTTACGTTTTTTAGTAAGATTTATGCGTGTGTATCGAGGTTTGTAGTATGTGTGTTTATGTAGTTGGTAACAGTCTTTTATCACGTTTAGTTGGGGCTATGCGCTTCACGGCACACAACATATGGTACATAAAGTATATTTAATAGTATAGTATATTTAATGTATATTCCAATTAGCCTAATAATTGTTATATCCTCCCATTTATGCTAGACTTCGGTCTATTCTATTTGTCTGTTTAGCAGATCCGTCTCCTGGTTGGTGGTTTCCGCCTGCCGTTCACTCTCAATCAATATCGGTACTAAAAAGTTAAAATCTTCTATGCGGGTGTTTAAAATTAGTTACTCCTGCTTTCTTAGACATAAAATCTTTGAATCTTTTATCAAATAAAAGACCTGCTTCAATATTGACTTGAACATTGAAAGTTCCCGCGCAACCGGAAACGGAAACAGCTCTACATGCTACATGCTACATGCTACATGCTACATGCATGCACAAGTCCAGCTTTAAGAACAAAATAGTTACTGCGGGTGTGCGTGTGTGTGGGCGGGGCATCTAAAGTATGTTTGTCTCAGGCTCACTCATAGGTTGGGGTTATATTTTAGTTAACAATCTGCACTCGTATCCGTATCTATACAGTACAGTAACGCTTGGGTATTCTTTTGGGGACTTGACTTGGGGACAAGCTGCCAGGACAGTTATCACATCGATGAAACCCTTCAGTCGGACAGAGAGTTGCTACCTTTCTCTCCTTAGCCTTGGTCCGTACTCTCATCCAGATCCCGCTCTCGATCTCGATCTCGATCCCGGTCCGCATCCTCTGATTCCGATGGTTTCCTGGTACTGGCCTTGTTCTGCAGCTGCACCTCGTACTCGCTCTTGATGTTCACGAAAAGCTCGCTCTGTTTCTGATGCTCCTGCTGCGCGGGATAGAATCAAAGATGTATCTGTTGCCATCTCCCTACAGCTTCCTTCGCAGACTTACCATGAACTCATCGAATCTTTGATCGGCCTGGGGCAGTTCGTATCTTTGACGCTGCTCTCGCAGATTTCTGGCCACGTTTAGTTGTTGGGTCAATTTTTTCCCGATTTGGTCTAAGGAAGTGTTCAGGACGTGCTCGATCTCTGCGTAAAGGATAGAGAAAGGAAAGGATAGAGTAAAATTCAAAGACTAAGGACTAAATCAAGGTCCTACCTGTGCTGGGTATGAAACGGCGCTTGGAAAGCTTCATCTCCTCGTTCTCAGCCACAGCAGTGCTGCTCCTCTTGAGGGATCCAACCGGCATGGCCGGATCGGGTGTGAGGGGACCTTGGCAGGAGGCGCATGGCGACCGGGCATCGCTGCAGGTGCAGGTGCAGCTCCCTATGGAGCTGGGCGACTTAACGGACTGGGCTGACCCGGACTGGGCTCCTCGCAAATGCTTTGCCGCCGTCACGTTGACTACGCTGATGCTTTTGGAGATAGAAGACTTTACAGAGGACGTTTCAGGGGGCACCAGGGCCAGAGGCGGGGTCTTGGAACTGCCCTGGCCGTGCGAGGACATGGCCATCATGGAACTATGATGCGATCGGACGTGGTGCAGCTGCTGCGGTTGCTGTTGAATGTGTGCCTGCTGATGGTGGGTGGTGTACGAGTCCCCGAACTCGGATCGGCCCTCTTCCTGGTCCTCTTCCTCCTCGTCATCGTCCTCCTCGTCCACGTACTCATCGTCCTCGACCTCACCCAGGTGGACTCCTTCCTGGTCGGACTTCTGCAGGTTCTGTATCAGACGCAGCACAGCCTTCTCGAGCAGGGCGGGATGCTCAGAGGCCGGCACATCGACGGTGGACTGCGGGATCTGGGTGTTGATGATCACCGAGAACTTCTTCTTCATTTCCTGCACTCGCCGCTTGCCCTCCTCTTCGTCCAGCAGGGTGTTCACGCACACAAAGGAGTGCACTTTGTTGGTCTCCTTGTCTATCTCCAGGTAGCCCTTCGACTGGAGGTAAATGATGTTGCCATTCCGGGTGAACAGTCGGTAGGTGGACTCTCCATACGAGCTGTTGCAGTCGTACACTGTCAGGGAAGCGATTAGTATTACTTCTAGGATCTAGGATCTAGAATGTAGGACTACTTACTCTGCCGCAGTGCCACAATCACCCAGCGCACGTCGTCGTTGTGCATGAAGGTGAAGGGACTGAGGTTGCGCACCTCGTCCGTCATGTAGCCGGCGACTATGCCGATCCTCTGGTCGCAGTCGATGATGCGGCCGTCGATCAGGTGGCGGGTGCGGTACTCCAAAGTGTTGGCGTCAATCTGCCGGCTGGCGATCTTTGGTGGACGGATTATCCGAGCGCAGGCAGTTAGTACCTAAAGAAGATGACAAGAAATTCTTAGATCTTAGATTCTGATTAGGAATAAAAGCAGCACAAAAAGTAACTTACTATGTCGTTTCCGCTGATCGTGTGTAGGGGAATAACATCGTCGCGACCCCGAGTCCTCCGGATCAGCTGCAGACTGGAGCTAAAGTTGTTGGATCGCACACCCCGCGGGGCCTCGTCGCTCCGCCGAAAGCAGCCGTCGATCTTGACCACTTCATAGGTGGTGGCTTCCGATCTGGGACCGGCCCGAGCCAACCTGTTGAAGGGTAAGCGTAAGGAGTGGGTAAGGATTCGCCAAGGATGCAGACTCATATTCAGAATTACCTTACTCGAAAACTACGCCTGTCCTCGCGCAACTTCCGATCGATGTAGTCCTCCTCGGACTTGCTCCTCTGGCGCGGTTCCCCGTCAACATCCGCATCCGGATGGGCGTCGAAGAGGTTCTCCAGCTCCGTGGGGATCAGCTGCTGCTTGAGCATCTTCTGGTCGTCGGGATGGGTGATCTGCATGATGCTCTGGCCGTAAAGGTCCGTCTGACAGTGGCCCAGGTGCTGCTCGATGCTCGACGAGATTAGTAGGATGTGGCCGTGGCAGGTGAGGGTGAGGAAGAAGCTGTCCAGCATGCTCATCAGGGTGTCGGTGACCTGGGGTCGTTGGTGTTGAAGGGTTTTCCCAAAGGCTGGACGGAACAGTAATACTTTCTTTTAAATTCCTTTAAAAATATTAATATTTTACCGTATTTCAGGCGCAGTCCGTGGGCAGCGAAGCGCAACACGGCCGTCTTGTCCACTCGACGCGGAGACTCTGCCACGTGGGGCACCATTGTGGACAGTTCTTGGATGGATCCGTTCAGTTTATCTCGTCGATTCTTTTCCGCCCTGTTCCGGGCCTCTCGTCCACTGAAAGAAATAATAAAAAAATATATAAAAAGGGGGCAAAAATTTCGAATTTTTTAGTTAGTTTTTTGCAAATATCTTTGCTAATTAGTATCCGATTTGAAAACGGAATACCTCTTATGAATCAGGGTTTCAATATCCTTCGATCCTCATCAAAATTTGGGGAAAAGGGGACAAAAATTTTTTGGTCGATTTTTTGAAAAAATCATAAGGGGTACCCCTTTCAAAATTTTCGAAAAATGGCCAAAAATTTTGTTGTTCAGTTTCTCAAATTTTCTAATGCAGATCGAAGCAGATTGAATCACTGATTCAGAAATGGTATTCCGTTTTGAAATCGGCTTAGAAATAAATAAAATATACGCTATTGAAGGTAGAAAAAATTCGGTTTTTGAAAATGGAAATTTCTTGTTTTTTTGAAATTTCAAAATCTGAACTTTTTGGTTAGTTTTGTGCGAATATCTTTGCCAATAAGCATCCGATTTTGGAACGGAATACCAATTATGAATCAGGGTTTCATTATCCTTTGATTCTGATTAAAATATCGGGAAAACAGAACAAAAAAAATTTTGACGATTTTTTGAAAAAATCATGATGGTACCCCTTATAAAATTTCCGAAAAATGAAAAAATATTTTTTGTTCGGTTTTGAAGATCTTTTGATGCAGATTGGTGGAGAATAAAGATCTATTTCCAACATGGTATTCTGTTCCAAAATCGGTTGTGAAATGGTCAAAATATTGAGAAAAATGTGAACCGAATTTTGAAAAAAAATCATGATGGTACGAAAAAATGCTAAAAAATTTGTTTAAATTCTCGAATCTTCGGAATGCAGATCGAAAGCTGGAATGGAGCTTACAAACCCGAAAAGTAGGTAATGAGAAGAGTGCACCCTTTCACCCTTAAACCCTTTCACCCTCTAAGATTAAAGATAATGATTCAGAATAGTTTCAGAAATAGAGGAGGAGGAGACTTTGCCTCCAAGCATTAGCTTGAAATGAATATGCAAGTGTCAGCGAGAAAGGGGCATGGGCATGATTCATGGTGATCCAGACAATTGGCTTGCCATTGGGGCAGGTACTGGTAACTGGTACTCGCTGTGGAGTTTGGCAATAGATTCGCGTTGCCTTCCCTGATCGAGATCGAGGTGTAGTGCCATCTATCTATAGAAACCGTGACACTGATTGGAAAAGAAGACTTCTGTGTTCTGTACGGCTGTACGGCATTACGAGTGTTCCAGAACAAACCGAGAACTCTGCTCGCGACATTGTAGTCGGAGTCGGAGCACTCGAAAAGCTCCGTCTCGCCTCCCCAGCTATATACTCTACGGAACTATACCGATACTGGTTCGAGCTCTTCTATATAATACTTGTATGTACTATATATGGTGCATTACTTGGCATTTACCCAGACGGCTAGGTTACCCACCCAGTACCCGGCTAGACGATGACAACAAAGTCACCCCGGATCCAGCGCTCTCCATAGCTCTCCAGAGTTTGTTTGGCTTTCAGTATTCCGTCAATAATTATCAGTACCAGGAAGAGAGACCGCAGCCAGGGAGAGTGAAGCGAAGCGATTCAAGTGCAATGATCACGTTCTGTTTGGGGCTCGCGTTGGGTTATTTCACTCGGCGCCAAGCCAATGTCTTGCACCCCATTCAGGCATCAGGCAAGCGATTGCATAAAGACTGCGCTACACTGTAAAAATACGATTCGATTCGTTTTGATACAATGATGATCGACGACGGAAATTGGACGGGTAGGTAGGTAGGGTTCGGTTCTCGGTGTAGGGTGAGCTCATGAGTAATTTATACGGAAATGTGAGATCGTTGCGTTCGATTAGCGATTAGCGATGGTTACCGCCGCTGCTCGCTGCCACAATGTTGTTGTCGAATCGCTCGCCCTTCCTCTGAACCACCCTCCTCTGAACGACCCTTGGCTCCCCATTGATGTAATTTATTTTAAAACGCAATTGCAAAACAAGTTCGCAAAATGCACACACAACACACAGCACACACAGTGGGGCCTGTCTGGGGTCTGGCAATCGGAGTGCAGAGGCAGGATTGCATATTGGCAAATGCACTGAAAAAAAACGCAGAAAACCGCCTAGGAAAGTAAACACAACAGAGCTCTGACTCTAGACAATATTTGCATACATTGAGATACAATTGAGATACATACAAAAAAAAAAAGATACAATAGGGAGATTAGAGATTAGAGATTAGAGAGTCGCGAAGAGGGAATCCTAGTCTAGAAACGAAATTGAGCCACAATCGGAGCACAGCACAGCACAGCACAGCCGCATTTATGCTTATTAAGGCATTTCGTGTTTAAAAAATAACAAGAAGCCGTAAAAAATGAAGTACACAACGACTTTAATTGTGTGTTTTTTTTCGCTCCTGAGAGAACTTGGAATAAAAGTTGGGGACACTGCACCCTTGCAGCTCGTAATGTCAAATTGTTGGCTGCTTTAGGCCACTCGAAGTGTCTACTTTTTAGCCAATTTTAAGTGTTTTTGTTGTTTGAGGGGGGGGGGGGGGGGTGTCGGTCTTGGCGGGAGGGTGTCTGTCTGTCTGTGTTTGTTATCTGGCTGGGTGTGCGAGTGCTCGATTGTTTGTTTACCCAACTAGTTGCATTTCTGACGCTGACGCTGGCGATCGCGAATTGCACTGCAATAATGGGTTTTTTTTTTTTTAAAAGAAAGAAAGTCAGTCCATGGTTATGGCCATAAAATCGCTATCAATCATACGCAGCGTAAGCCGAGGGGGTTTCCATTCCTCGCATTCAACAGATATCTCTTTTTTAATCTATTGTATGAATTTCGCTCAGTGCACGATTGGCTTCCGCTTTCCATCTCTTTCATGCTGTTTGTCCGCGTCTGCTGCCGCTTACATTGTATAGAGTGTGCGATAGCAGCACCACTGTTACACCCAAACCTCCCATCTCCCACACCACCCAACCGACGACGACCTTGAAGCCATGTTAATGACGTATCGAAATGCATTGGATTAAGGTCGAGTAACGAGTAACGGTACAGCAACGGCAAAAGGCAACACACACAGTGCGGAATATGGCCAAGTAAATAATGAATTCTGTGTATTCTGTTTATGGTCTGTCAATCGGGGGGGTGCTACCTAGGGTGGCACAGTGGCACAGTGGCACAGTGGCACTGTGGCAGGCGTGTGCAGCTCTCCTGCAGCGTTTGCCGGGAAATTACTCGATGGCTGATGAATGGCGAACAAAAGCAGAGAATGAATGTTGTCGCGTCGCCGAGACGAAAATAAATCAGAATATTGTGTTAAAAATACTCGGGGCAGCATCATTACCACCGCCGCGGTGGTTCCCCCTCCCGACCTAATCAAGTGGCTGCGGCTTAGTGGCTGCCACAAGCACAAGCGGCCCTAGATGATGGCTAATTGAGAGCTGGAAGGAGCCAATCAGGCCAGACACTCAGCGAGTGGTCAGGCTCTGGAATAGCAAAAAAATCCAGAAAAAACCCAGAAGGGTTTGTCACTGAATGACAGCAAATTGCCTGGGGAACCCCCGCCGAGTGGCATGCCGCTCTACGGGTGGATGCTGCCTCCATTACCCCAGCGGGCAGTCGCCACACACAAAGACCGAAAGACCGATCGAAACAAACAAAATTAGCCGACAAAGTGCGGCTGCTTTCTGCTTAGAATTGAATTGAAAATTCGTATTCCAAATAAATCCAAACTTTAGAGTAAATAATCCATAAAAACCTTTGAAAACTCACCTGTTTGAGAGCTGGAACATCTCCATCATGGTCTCGTGCTGTTGCTGGTGGTGTGGGTGGTGCGGGTGCTGCGGATGGTGGAGGTGTGGGTGCGGGTGGCCGTGCGGATGTGTCGAAGGATACTGGTGGTGCAGTGCGGGATGCATATGCCCGGACGGGTGGCTGCTGTAGGGTCCGGGGCCTGCTGAGGCGCCGCCGTAGCCCATGTACCGGCCGGAGGCTACAGGTCCGGCTCCGCCGCTTCCCGATCCGTAAGGCGCATTCGGGTACCACATGTTGGGACAGAAGGCGGGCGGCGGTGGCGCCGGGGAATGTGGATACGCGTACATGCGTCCAGCTCCAGCTCCAGCTCCAGAGGAGGATCCAGAGCCACCGTTTCCCGGCATTGCCACTGGCATGGAGCTGGGGGAGCGGTAGTTGAAGTGGTACATTGCACTCGAGGGCGGGCGGAGCATGAGGTCGCATCCGGAACTGGACAGGGAGCCCGAGGCGGAGGGCGTGGGCGATTGGTAGAAGCTGTTGGCGGCACTGCCGCTGCCACTTCCGCTGGGGGCATAGTCGCTGCCCAACGCCGAGCTCTCGTTCTCGTCCGGGTAGTTGTCGTCGTCCAGCTCCTGCGGCTGCTGCACCTTCTCCAGCCGCGGAGGCAGCGTCTCCCCATCTAGATCGGCATCGGCATCGGCATCTCCGACTGTATCCCAATTGATTCCCTCCAGGTCGCATTCTTTGTTGTCCAGAGTGAGGAGTTCGGCATCGAAATCCGTAACAGTAGCAGTTCCAGAACTGGACACTCCAGCAGAGCTCTCTGTTGGGGGATCATCGAAGTAGGGAATGTCTGGCTTGAGATCGTCAACGTCGTGGTCGACCTGCCGACCGTGACCTTGGCTCGTTCCGGAGGAGTTTCTTCTGCGACTCGCACCCTCCATGTTCTCCATCTGCGAAATATATTCATAAAATATTGTATTTTTAGTGATAAGATCAGCTGATGAAATATCATTACATCATGGACAACCGATGACTGATGACTGATGACTGATGACTGATAAGAATCCCTAATAGATTATGGTTTGTTGTTAAAAATATTCAAGTGATCAGATCAGGTAATCAGAAATCGATTTGTGTTGTAAAAGCTGTTGCTTTGTTGGCCATAAACACTTGTCTATGTTCCCGCCTTTTTGTAGGCTTCTCGTATTATTATTTTGGCATTTAAATAATTTATAAATAGACGCGACATTAAATAAAGCGACATTAAACACTGAACGAAAAAATATCGGATCGCAATCGGATCCGACATTCTTTTCCGATTTTTTTACGATCGAACTCGTAAATGTCGGTGAGTCATATGGTTGCCCGGGGAGGAGGCTTTCCGATGCCTCTTTTATTTGACAAAAAATTAAAGAAAAAACCGAAGAAGAAGCCAAAGATATGCTGGCTGCTGGGTGGTGTTATTTATATGCGAATCTTCTCCAAGTGCTGCCTATAAATAATTCCCAAACTATAGATATTTTTGCTGTAGACAGAGATCGACTATCTTTGAACTATATTTACTTCCTTTGTCATATATATATATGGTACGCGGTCTGTACGGTCTGTGGAAATATTTCCTCTGATCTGATTCGACCATAAAAAACAGAGCAGAGCAAACCAGAGGCAGCCCCTGCTGAGGGGTGTCTTTTAGTCATAAATTTCGTATTTTTTGCCCTCGAACTCGATTCGTTTGCGGACAATTGATGCTTTCTTTATTCTTAATACATATTTTGTATCAATGCTGTTTGCTGTCCTTGGAGGGAGAACAAGAACAAGAACCCTTATGCTTCGGATAGGGAAATGATTTGTTAATCAAACTAAAAATAGACACTCTCCTATCTGCGATTAAACTGCGAACCAGTAATCGACGGGCAAGTACTCCAAGGCAAGTAAGTAATATGCAATCATGCAATCTATTTCCTATTTTTTTTTTTCCAGCTCTTATCATCGACGATTGCTGTAATATTTGCTCTCTTCAGTCTTCAGTCTTCTGTTTTGTTTTGTTTTGTTTTCCCCGCAAGTCGGTTTATTATATTATTTTGTTAGAGCACTTCTGCCGCCATTTCAACTTTGTTTTGTAATTGTTTTCGAGTGTCGTAGAGAGCTGGGGCTGGGAGTCGTGTCAATTGCTACCAAAATCGCCAGACAGCGCTGACTGCGGGACTGCTGCCACTTTTGCATGGCTGGCTGTCGGTGCAATGGGGCGTATACGCAACGCAATCGAATGGCATGGCAAGCTAAGCGAATGAAAACGGGGCGTTAGATGAATGGGGGGAGGGGCGTGACAAAGTCAAGCACTTTTCACCCCATTCCGTGAATATATATTGTTCGCCATGTTTACGCGATACCATTCCGCTAATATTGACATTTACTATTTCCCCATAATTCAATAAATAAACAAACTGCAAACAAGGCCATTCTCAACTTGATGAATGACTATTTTATAAACCTTTTCTTCTAGATTCGAGAGTTAATTCGATCCAAAACAAGAATTATTACAAATTTGTGTCTCGTCGATCGGATTATCGTAGTGCCAGGGTGTTACAGAATCTCCTCGAATCCAGCAAACATTTCAATCTGAATCTGAATGTAATTTTTGGGTATTATTCAGCGGGTAGGCAAGCCATTAGCGGGTAAAGTTCAGTCCGGGTTCTAGTTCAACATGGAGGTTGTTTGCGCTCCATTAGGCCTTTGGCTGGCCAAATAAAAAAATACAATAAATGCGAATATAATCGTGTGTCTGGCCATGTGTTTGAGAATTTATACATTATAAAAGCTAGTATGGGACTGGGACTGGGACTGGGACTGGGAGTCGGAGTCGGAGTGGGGCCATTATAATCTCCGTACAATCTGCTACAGATATTCAACATGAATATTGCTTTTGATAAGCCGCCGCTGAGCAACGCCGAGCCGAGCAACGCATGTTTGCTCTTCTCGATTGCTTTTTGGCTGCCACAAGCTTTGATAAAGTTTTCCGCCAGGTGGTAGTCACTCAACAAGCTCAAACTTTAATTATTTTCCTTCGTTTAAGGTTAATCCTTGATTCTTTATTATCATGTAATGCAGATACCTTATCCTCTCTATTAGTCACTTTTGATTACCTTTATCTGGTATTTGGCCACTGCAGGTGCAGCATTACTAATTGGCTAGAGAAAGGTAATGGCTGCACTTTGGTATCTCCCAGATAAGGGACTCGACTCTGCAGGAAATACCAAATCTGGTTCTATTTACACGAAATCTTCTTGCAAAAAAAAAAGGTATTACCACGTTAGCTTTCCCTGGGCACACATAAATCAATCATGAAATATTTACGTCTCAGTCTCGGCCATAACAATAACAACAATAATAACAATCAAATAAAAGAGGAGAGTAGTGGAGATGGAAGATGGCGGATGGCGGATGGGTTTTGGGTTTGGGAGGGAGGCTTGGGAAAGAAAGAGAAAAATCAATTTCACTTACATGTTTTGTGCTGTTTCTTGTTTTTCTGCATCAAGCTTTCGCTCGCTCTCCTTGGCTCTCCTTCGCTCTCCTCTGTTAGCCAAGGGCAAGTTCGTGCACCTCCCACGCCCCTCCTCCTCTTGACAAATAGCCGTATAGCCGTATAGCCTTTTAGCCCTCTCGCACGCTCACTCTGGCACTCTGGCACTCGCACGGCCTGCGGTTTGTTTATTTCGCCTGCTCTCCCGCGTCTGTCTGTCTCGTTCCGTCTGCCAGGGGGTGGTGTGTGATGGGAGGGGGTGGCTGGGTGGTATATTGGCGAAATTATATATTTTGTATTACTTTGTTTTGCTGCTCTGCTCTAGTTTTATTTTGTTTCTGTTTGTGTCTCTGTTTTTTTTTTCAACTGATATCAGCTTATGCAGTTGCGATTCTCTTTTGTTGTCTGTTTTGTAATTTCTTTTTCTTTGTGATCCTTTTGTACTTTATTTTTTTTTTAAATTTAACTTAAACTTTTCCCTCTCTTTTAATAGTTTAGGTATTTTTCTGGTATTTTTATAGTCAACGAGCTAAAAAGCGGCCTCTCGCTTAGTATTTTTTCAAACATTTCGCCAACTTTCGCACACTATTATTATTCTTTTTTAAAATTCTATGTTATTCTCTTATTCTCTTACTCTGTTAATTGTGTTTTATTTTTGTTATTTTTGAATTTTGTTTTTGTTTTTGTTTGTTGGTTCAATATCAACGAATATTTGTACAGCTGGAGGTATTCTGTTGTTTTTTTTTTTTGTTACACTTGCTTGTTTTTATTATTGTTTCACTTGTTGTTGCTGTTTCTTCTCTGTTTTGCTGCTGTTGTTCCTCTGTTTCAGTTTCTGTTTCAGTTTCTTTTTCTGCTGATTTGCTGACAAGTGTTTAATTGTTGTTCCTGAAGAAAAGAGAAGAGCAAAAAACTTTACTTTTATTATGTTTCGTGTTGTCGCTGCTTCACTTTTATTATGACTCTGATATGATATTCGCACACGTGCGAAAAAAAAAATATAAGTAGAAAAATAAGACAAAAAATCTTGAAGATACAGTAGAATGTTGAATATTTTCCAAATAGGTTTTTAATTGAATTTAAATTGCATTTTTTTGTGGTTTTCTTAGGAGCTTTATCTGATTTTTTGTCTTATTTTTGCTGTTTTTTGGCAAGATTGGAGAACTACTTTAGTTAAGAAATAGATTTTGTTTCCATTTCATTTATAAAATACCAAAAAATACGCTTAAAAAGATACCACGACTGCTCACAGTGCGTATACGTAATATTAAGTATGGTAGTGTCCACGGTGCGTATACGTAATATTTACGATTTTCTAGAATAACTTTTGTGCTTTTAAGGAAGTTCTTAACACAATTTTAGTTAACTAAACTAATTAGTTCCCATTTCCTCTATAAAATACAAAATAAAACCCCCAAAAACAACCCGCCACTGCCCACAGTGCGTATACGTAATATTGCGATTGCAATTATTGCGATTTTCTAGAATAACTTTTGAGGTTTTTGGTAAATTATGAAATCAATTCTATTTCCCACCTAAAAAATAAAAGAAAAAACGCATAAAAACAGACCGCAAGTACCTATGTACAGTGCGTATACGTAATATTACGTATCCGCCTAATTGGTCTTGAACTTTCGATCAGAATTCGATCAGAATAAACCAAAAAGAAGAGTAACCAATATTCGTTTCTCCTAAACAGGCATTTTTTCTTATCGATTTTATGGCTCGGTTCTGAATGTAAAATTGTTTTTGTCGATTTTGCGGTTGTTTTTTGCTAATTAAATGAATACTTTAATTTATATATTTAAATTTGTATTTCTCACTAGCAGGCGATGGCGAGCGAACGAAAAAAAAATGTTAATACCCTGTCGGATTCGAGTATTCGAGCGAGTATATAGCTGCTGATCGGATCTGGGCTGCTGTTGCTGCTGTCACCTGTTGCTTTTTTGCTCTGCAGCTGCTTCTGCTTCTGCTGCTGCTGCTGCTGCTGCCGCCGAATGCTGCTCGATTGTTTCCTTTTGTTTTAGCTATTGGCTTTGTGGCTTTGTGGCTTTTTTTTTGTGAAAATATAAACCGGTTAAAGCCGACCCAAAAGTTAGCACTTGGAATGGCTAATGGAAGTAAAAAAAAATGGCAGTCTCTCTGGCATAACTGCTGTCCTGCTGTGGTCTGTCGCCATCGTCCTTTGAATGGATGGAATCCCCTGTCCCTGGTCCCTGTCTAGTTTCTATCACTACCTTTCATCTTTCGATTCTGATCCATCTTGAATTTCCCCTAATTTCGGCATTTTCTGCGCATTTAGCTCAAGTGTTGCCTGGCAGTCGCAGTCCAAATCAAATATACGAATATAAGAAGATAAACTTTCCGCTCAGCGTTTCTGTTTCTGCTTCTGTTTCGGTTTCTGTTTGTATTTGGGGCTCCCTTTTTTGTACTAAAAGTCAAGTATATCTGTAACCAGGCACAAGGACATCATAAAATGGCAAGGCATTGCCGCGTAGGTGTGCGTGTGCACAGTAGAGACTGGCTAAGGTTGCTTCTAACCGCGACTCCCACTGCTTTGCATACAACTGCAGCTGCAGTCTCTGGGAGGAGCGAGACTGGGGCCTGGCCTGGGTCAATCACCCGTAATTGTAATAAAAAAAAAACCTTTTCTGCTATCTGCTATCTGTTCTGTTTTATATTTTTATTTCATTTTGCACCGACTGGGTTCGGTTTGTTTGCATTTCAGACGCGACGTAGAAACGCGACGAAAAAAAACGAGCAAGAGCTAAAAAATAATTCAAGTGCTCTGTCAAAAAAAAATGGGGGGAAAAAAACAACAAAAAACCGAAACAAAAACACAAGAGGCAAAAAATGAGAAGAGCCAAAAGGCAGAAAGAAAGGAACGGGGGGTGGTGATTGGGGGGCGGTGCTGGGCGGTAGGCGGTGGGCGGTAGGCGGTGGGTGGGGATTATCAAAAAGAACAACAAAAGAACAGCGTGTGAGCACGAAAAGCACCCAAAGACGGGACGGGAGCAAGAGCGTGCCAAGAGCCGAGAAAATAAATAAATTATATAATTTGCCTTGACGTTTGACGTCGTCCCCCCCACACCACCACCACCACCACCTCCTCCTGGGCTGGGACCTGCGGTTTGTTTACATTTCCAATAGTTAAAGTTACATCGACTTGGATTGTGTCTCGGAACCACCCGGCGTATACGCAATATTACGTATACGCAGCGTATTCGCTCTCCTCTTTTGTGGGGGAACTATTTTTAAAGCAGGCCTGCTAATAGATCATTTGAGAGGATCGCTTCCATTTCGTTTTAATATTAAACTGGAAATTGTTATTGCCTTGTTAAATGGAATATTTATGGGCCGAAGCTCTGCCGAAACTTTGCTCTTGCATTTGAAATTTTGATGGCAAACCTGCCGAATGTCCTTTTGCACTAAAACGGAAACGGAATTACGCGCCATTCCCGAAACAGCAAGCAAACAAATAAACAAATGAAGGAGCGAAGGAAGCTCTGGGAGAGTTTGGGAGTCCTTTCCCGCTCACTGAGACTCGACGTCGACGTCGACGTCGACATCAGGTGGTGGCTGGCAGAAAGTTGTCGCAAAAACCAAAAATAGCAGAGCAGAGCATTGCCACTCGAAGCGAGAGCAGAGAGATTGTGGAACAGCAAGAGAACAGTCCAGCGGTCTGGCAGTAATGGGAACGAGCGAAGAACGTGGTCGCCGGAGCACGTTCTACAAAGATTTCCCAGTGCCCAGTGCCCAGTGCACTTTGCATAACATTCCATAACAAGAGCCATATAATCGCAAACTATAATATTAGTCCACGGGGAGAAATAATTAGCCAGACTTTAGACTTTATTAACAATTCTGGGAAGGTTTTTTTTTGCTGGCAAATCTCAAAAAACAATAATCAACTCCTAGCTCTGAAAAGCTTCCCTTTGCCTGGCACAACGGGGCGTATGCGTGATGGCCTGGCCAGCAAGATTGCGCATACGCCCCGTGAACCCCGAGACTGGCAGAGCTGATCTAAGCCGAATTTGATTTAATTAGCAGGGCGGGCTAAGATGGCGTCCAACCCCACTCTGTAACCCTCTGCGATCCAATCAGCCACCAATTAAGATTCGATTTATCGATAAGCTTGTGCTTTGCTTAATTTATGGCCCGATCGAAGCTGCAAGTTTTGGAAAACTTCAAAGGATTTTTTTTTTAATTATATAATATTTGTTTTTTTTATAGAAAAAACACTAAAAACAAATGCAATGGCAAGAAAATAAATCTCAATTTTCAGCTGACCACCGATTCGTGAGCGTTTTTATTGTCTAGGTTAGGTTATCAATTGCCGTTTTTTTTTTTTTTGCTTTTTTTGCTTTGTTGTTGGTTTTCGGCTCAAGTCCGCTTTTAGTACAAGTTCGGCTTTCCTTTTCCCGCAGCTTTCTGCCGTCTTTGTCGCGCACCTCCTTCCCTGGCCCCCGCCGCCTATGGCTTTGGCTCTGGTTGAGCTTTCAGCTCGCTCTCTCGCTTTGCCGCGCGCTGCCGCTCAGCTGAAACGTGACGTTGCTCTCAGACGCGACGTCAGCAAAAATTTCATAGAGGCGACAAAAACAACAAATAATATTGTACTCATACACACACGCACACATACATACATATATATATATATATATATTTAAACAATTAAAATTTTCGAAAATATATATTTGAAACGAGTTGGAAGAAGTATTATTGACACCACGGACTTGCTACGCCAAGATTCGGCGTAGAAATTAATTATCAAACATGAAACAAACACAACAAAAAACAAAACAAAACAAAAGCAACAAAAAAAGTAACAAATACTGGCGCTGGCAGAGAAAATAATAATAAAAATAAGCCACACACTAAATCGCCAGCTACGAAAACCTTGAAAGCCGAAACAAAAAACAAAAAACAAAAATAAAATACAAAAATACAAAATAAAAATAATAATAAAAACGAAAACGAAAACGCAAAACCAAAAACTAAAAACTGAAAACCAAAAAAACGTTTTTTATTGATCGGAACTCGGAACTGGTAGAAAACACTTGCCAAAAAAAAAAAAATAAAATTATTTAAAAAATTAACAACAAAAACGAGAAAATAAATGCCTGATGATTTTTATTTACTTTTATAATGGCGCGCATTATCATCAGCTTCCATCATCATCATCATCATCATTATTATCATAATGTTTTAAAGCCAAGCAAGAGTTCCCAAGCAGTTCAAGGGTGTCGATGAAGCTACTACTAATACTACTATCTACTACTAAAACTGCTATCTACTACTAAAACTGCTACTAATACTACTATTTACTACCTACTACCTAGTACTATCTACTACCTACTACTACTATCTACTACTTACTACCTAATACTACTATCTAATACCTACTATCTAGTACCCACTACTACTTTGACTCCTACTACTACTACTACTACTACTACTACTACTATAAGACTCCTTGATCTCCGGGCACCAATTAAGCCGCAGATCTCAGATAGGCATTATGGAATTTGGCTGAGCCGAGCATCTGAGCATTTTTGGAATCCGAGAATATGATAGATACATTATTAGAGACTGCGACTACGATATGTTGCCAAGTCACCTAACGGCCCCCGTAAATCATCGAAAACCCTGAGCAGCAACCGCCGAACCGCAGCAGCCAGCTACTGCCGCGGCGATCTTCAAGATAGAAAATGTTTAGGGTTCGGGCAGCGGCAGCGGGTTCGAACAACACCGATCCAAAGTCGGTTCTCGATCAACAGAAAACAAAATTTAATAATCCGAAAAAAGAAACTGGAAATTCATTAATATGTTAATTTTTGTGTTGTCTTGCCTCATTGATTGTGTCGATGTGTCCGTCTTTGTCTTGCTGTATTGTTTCTGTCTATATCTCTGTCTCTGTCTCTGTCTCTGTCGCTGTCGCTTAATGTTGGCTAAGCAGATTTTCGGGGGCTTTGGGAACCGAATGAGACACGCAACAGCAATGTTTCCATTATATATTTTTTTTGCTATTCAATTTCTCGGATTTCGATCACGCCGGCACTGCATTTTGAATTCAAAATAAAAGGCGCGCGCGCGCGCGCATCTCTCTTGCAAGCTCGTGCAAGCTCTTTCGTGCAAAACTTTCTTAAATTAACGGATATTTCCTTTTCTACCTTTTTTCTTCTTCTTGTAAATATTTCCTCTCGCAGTTTTTCTTGGTTTTTATTTCAAACTTTGTTTCTTCATACAAAAGCACAAACACTGGCACGCACACACCCGAAAAAAAACGAATCTCTCGGCAACTCGGTTTTGTTTGTTGCTCGATGGCTTTTGCTTTTCCTTTTTTTTTGGTTTATCTGTGTTTTGTTTCGAATTTTTGTCGATGTTTTATGGGGCTCGGGGGGCACTGTTTGATATTCCAATTCCATTGGTTAGCGCGGCGCCATTTACGTTTCTCGAGCGTGTTCTTTGCATTTTAGCGGCGAAACCCACAGAAAAGGCAAGCAGTGGAAGAGGAAGAGCCAGAGACCGCTCACTCACGCACACACACACACTGGCACTGGCACTGCCACTGGCACACTCAAAAAATAAAAATAACAAATAAGAATAAGAATACGAATACAAGTACGAGTACGAGTTCGAGTGCGGCTGCGGCTGCGACTGCGAGTGCGAGTACGAGAATTCGAAACGGGGAAACAGCGACGGCGAAGCAGCAAGCGAACGTCGCGACGCGTCCGAACCGCTACAGAAACAAAAATTAATTACATATATTGAAATCACAAACTAAACTAATCAGCCAGACCAGCAAGCAGCGACGGCGGCGGCAGCGACGATGGCGGAGCTCAGAGCTGGGAGCGACGGAGAGCGATACCGGAGAGATTCGGAATCAGCTGCCCCAAAGCTGTAGCCGCCGACCCCCAATCCCCCACACAACCAACCAACAAGGGAAGGGAAAAAGCTCACTCCGAGCTAGAAATCCGAGAGAGCAAAACGCTAGAGAGCGCAATGGCGGCGGCGACGGCGACGGCAATGGCGGAAAGAGAAGCAACAACCTGCGTCGGAGAGCAGCGAGACCTTGACTAAGGTTTCCGGCCGGGAAACCCTCGCTATTTACACGGCAAGAAAATACGAGCAAAAAAAATGTATTTCATGAATATTTTTCAAATTTGTTTTAGGAAATAAACGCAAAGTAGAGGGTTAACCAAGACGAGTAATTTAATTGCGAGTTATTTCCGAGGAACCTGCCTAGTTTTGCGTCGTGTGTACGGCCCCCGTTCTCTTGGAGCGGAGGCGCGACAGCTTGCTGCTGCCTAGTGTTTGGTCTATGAACCTGACGCTGGCGTCTTACACAATGCTCTCCGGCCACGGCTACGGCTGCGGCTACGGCTCCGTACTCCGTAGACTTTTCTGCACATACACATGGACGCAAGACGCAAGACGCACAATGCGAGACGCGCGACGGCGACGGCGACGGCGACGCACACACAGGCCCTGATAATGAACACCAACACTGGGAGGGAAGCGAGAGCTCGGTACTAACCTAGGAATTTCGGCAATAATTTAAAAAGAAAAACAGTAACAGCTTCGGAGCCAGAGAACGAAACTAAATTGTCGATCTGTGGAACCAAAGACTGCGGAGCACTGGAGCACTACTGCGATTTGGCTTGGAATTGGTGACTTGGGATGTGGAGGCGCCACTGGGCTGCTTCCACAAACCGGAGCAACGCGTGTCGTGGGACTTGGACAGATGCCGACCGACTGATGCCGGGAATCGAGTCTCCTTGAGGGCAGACAGCACACAGTGAGCAGAAAAGCAGGAGCCAGGACTCTCCATAACTTTCAAGCTTTCTCCGAGAGCTTTTCCCCATTTCCCATTTCTCTCAACCCCATCCTATCCCCAGCCTGGCTCCTTGAAAAGCAACAGTGACGAACGGAGGAGTCAAAAGTGACCCAAAAAAAAAAAAAAAAAACAGTTCAATCGGAACAGTGGCGGCCCACAGGGCGCATACGCAACATTCAAGTTCAGCTTGCTATCTCCGTCGCACGAAAACAGTCGTGGGCACCCAGATATGTTTCAAAATAATTAATTATAATTAAAATATAAGAAAATATTATAAATCTATAGATAATATATTGCCTAATCAGTATTATATTTTTTGCTTTGTCTCTACTGTACTGTACCGTACTGTACTGTACTGTGCTGCGAGTCTCCCCCGCTTTTGTTTCAGGTTTATGAGTTCTTGGTTTCTTCTGTTATCTGGCGATAACGCAATCTAAATAATAACACAGAGACCAGCAGACGAGGCAGTACACGGCAGAGACGGAGCAGTACCAATCTCAGTCATCCGATATTCGAGTTTTTGGGGTGATTCCCCTCGGACCAGACCACCAGACCACCATCGAGAGATAATGCGGTGCCAATTCTTGCTGTCTTGGCTTGCGTGATTCTGATAGCGGATTAGGGGACAAAAGACTTCGGACGGAACCATACCCTTTAAGGCTTAAAACTAGAAAATAAATATGTACTTGTCACTTACCGAAAAAAGTAAATAAAAAATAAAATAAATCCTCAAAAGTCGTGTATGCGATATGCGATGAAAAAACCCATTTATTATGGGAAAAACGAACGATGATTTTGTAACGAAAATATAAACTGGAGACTGGTCCTTGGGACGAGTTAGGTCTGTCGCAGGATGTCCAGTTCCTCGGGCAACGCATAGACGCGAAGCTGTTTCTCGATCATCAGGTCCTGCAGGTGGGCTAGTTCCTGTGGCACATAAACAACACCGTCCATGTAAAGGGCTTTGTCCCACGGGCACTCGTCAAGGGCGGACAACAGGCACTCCTTGCTGCGCTCGAAGCTGGTGTGAGTATCGGAGAGGCAGCGCAAGTACAGACGCCAGTACAGGGAATTCCTCTTTAGAATCTGCCACTGGTTGGCCTCGATCTCGGAGCGATTCGGGTTGCCCGGCAAGAACGTCTCAAATAAACTAATGAGTCTGTTGCGCACTGCGCTTTGGATGTGCGTCTCCGGCACTCCGGGCCCGATAGTCTGTTTCATCACTTCGCCGAAGCGGCAGCGCGAGGCTACGACCAGGTGGAGCAGGGAGAGAATGCCTGCTTGGGTGCGGATGAAGCGGGCGCGCAGCTTGTGCCACTCCAAGGTGCTAAAGGTGGCCCAGCGCTGTAAAAGGGTCAAGTTACGCGGAAACTCATCAAGTCCCGACTCCACAAGCGATACGAGAAGTTTGCTTCTGTTTCCCAGTCTGGTTGAACCTGCATCCTGTTGGGGAAATTGTTTCGGTTTAACATCGAGGGAATGGTGTGGGGGATGGGTGTTAATCGAGAGTACGAATCGATTAAACGAAGAACTTACTGTGTCACTCTCTGCCTCGTTCTGCAAGGTCACTGGCAAGGGCGGTTGAATCGGAAGCTGCAAAAGGATCACATAAAGCTCCAGCATCTGTTCGCGCAGGAAGCGACGTCTCTCGCTGTTAGTCGCCTGGGTCTTGGACAAGTGCTCCTCGAGCAGACTCTTCACCAGCTTCTCCGCCTCGGAGGCGCGGTTCGTCATGCTCAGCATCAAGGCGCGAGCGCGCGTAACAACCAGTAGCTTGTGCGGCATGAAATACTCCTCCAGAGACATCTGCGGCGGTAGCAGATCCAAAGCGGCCAACTCGGCGTTTATCAAGGGAATACCGCGGTGTGAATCACGCATCCTGCGGATCGCGGCTTCCTGGCTGAACTGGGTGA
Source organism: Drosophila vallismaia (assembly GCA_035047325.1). Lineage (NCBI taxonomy): Eukaryota > Metazoa > Arthropoda > Insecta > Diptera > Drosophilidae > Drosophila > Drosophila vallismaia. The sequence goes on along the minus strand of JAWNPU010000025.1, from coordinate 1,471,791 downwards.
CATGGACGCCCATGCAGAGGCAGCACAGCAGGTGGAGGGCTTGCTCGCGACGGTTGCGCGAAATCAGCATCTCGGCGAAGGTGACGTATGCCTGCATCAAGTCGGGGCATGTAAGGGAATCGCTACCGTGCGACTCAGTTTCGGCCAGATTTTGGAATATGCGGAATGCTTTTTCGGGATCGTCGTCGCGCTCCAGGCGGTCGAACTCCCACATCGCGAACTCAGTGTAAAAGCGCGTAACTCGACGGTTTTCCTCGCGGCGCATTAGATTACGGATGGCAGAATGTGACTGCGCAAGACTCTCCTCGTTTTCCTTACCAGTAAGCTTTCTAATCACCAGCAGGAGCCGCTGGAACCTGAACCACAGAACAATAAAGACCCGACGTTTTTGCTCCGAGGGTTGAAATGCATCCGCACCAACCCTCAACAGCTTGCAAATAGTTGCAACGTACAAATGATTTCCAATCCCATGCGGCAAGTAGCTCGGAGACACGCACATCTCCTTGGCTAAGGCCAGCATTGCCACGTCAAAGTCCCGGCTCTGTTGAGTGGGAACAGCATAAGAGTTTCGTTCAGCCAATCCGGCCAGCATCATCTCAATGGCATCCGAGTCGCCAAACTGATCGATGCGAGTGTTCAGCCTCTCCGCAAGGCAGTCAGATCTGGTAAGGGGCAGCTTGGTCAGCTGAACCACAAGCAAGAGAAGATGCAGTTTGTTCTCCGCCGACTTCAGCGGGTACACGTAGCGGCACACATCGTTGGTGTAGACACAGCGTTGCGGATCAAGGCCGCCCTGCACGGCATCTCCTTCCAAGCGCATCTGGGGATAGGGTAGAAAGTGAAAGGCCTGACGCAGGCGCTCCACACGAGTCCAGAGCTCAGGCATGGGCATGCCAGATGCCAACACCATCTCTTCAAATTCAATCAATGGACGTTCATCCTCGGCAGTTGCCTCCAGGCAGTCCACGGTCAGGCCGGGAAAGTTAAGCTCCACACAGAGACGCATCAGAACAAAGAGCTGATTGTAGTTGTCCGACTGTCTGAGGAAGAGGCAGCAGTTATGGAAAAGCTTCATCATTATCGGATCTGTCTCCAGCGAGTCCAGTTTACGGCTGGTGGCATCAGTGTGTCCCAGCTGCATGCGACGCATGCTGTCCGCGTAGATACGCATCACATCGGGCACGTTGCAGCGTGCCATGGTGCCTTGAGTAGCCATGATCAGAGATTTCCACAAAGTAAATTCAAACGGATTTTTTTCCAGCATACGCTCTATTAGTTGTGCTACCTGCGAGAGATGAAGCGAGAATGAGCAAGTACGAGTCGGAGCCTTAGGATCTAAACTTTTAGACTAAACTACAAAGGCAAGGCCTGCTTGTAACACAAAACACAAAGTGGACGAAGCTTGCTTAGATGTGAAAAACTTAAAAACTAGAAGCTGGGAAAACTAGAAGCGCCTCTGACCTGGCTGGCTGGGTATGTTGCGGCCGCAGTCTCCGTGTAGAGACGGAACAACATCGCGTTGGAGGGATGATGGGTGAGGGCTTGCTCTAGGGAGTGCAGCTGGTGCTCGGAGACGGCCAGGCGGTTGGCCTTGTCCAGGTTGAGGGCCAGAAGGTTGTGGAGATTGCGCCAGTGGTCCGGGCACTCTGGCTCCCTCTGAACAGCCACCTTGCACTGGGTGAGCTCCTCCTGACGCTTGGCCACTTCCTCGGGCGAAAGTTGATCATCAGAGTCGGTGGCAATACCCTGGATATAGCGCATCCTACGGGCCGAATCTTTGGCGCTTCCCTCACGTGGTGCTTCCTCGCCATCCTTGAGGCGATTCATTCGGATACTGTAGTTTGGCTTTAAGGGTTTGGTGAGATTTTTTACCTTGTCGGAGCTGTAATTCTCATTGCTCTTTTTATCTACGTAGAAGCTATCGGTTCCATCGAACTCCAGACGCTGCTTGGGGGCTGCTGAGGGCTCAGCCGAAGGCTTCGGTTTCGGTGTCTCATCTTCGGATGATTCCTCACTTTCGATAGAATCACGTTTTTTCTTGTCATCTTTCGATACACTCGCATCGAAACTTTTGTTGGTTTTCCAATTCGTTCCGCTTGTGGAAGGCTTTTCGTCGTCTTTTTTCTTACCATTTCCGTTTTCCCCCTCATCATCGTTGGGAGGCTTGCCGCCATAGGCGGGAAAGAGGGACATACTGCTAAGGAACTTAATATAACTACTATATTTCTTGTACTTTCACTGATGCTAATTTTAATTTTGTCAAGGTAAGTTTTGTGCAATTCTTTGAGATGCCGGCAAAATAGAGGTGGAAGAATTGTGACAGAACAGGGTATATCGATGTTTTCAAAGCTTTGTACAAATATCGATGTTCGATGACAAGACGACAAAATACCAAAAATACTGCTTGAATCGGTTAATCTAAAATACAATATATAAAAATGCATTTGTCAGAATATCAGGAAATCTTATCAGGAAAACAGCAAAAAGTTTTAGCTTACACTAAAAAATATTCTGGAACTTTATTGGAAATCGGTTGGAAAGGCGCTTGAGTCGGGGCTTTGGAAGCAGAAGGCGGCCAAGTCTCCACAGTTGGAGAGTCGAGCATTAGCCAAGTTTCAAACCAACGGCTGCAAGCTGTTTTGCTTTTGAATTTATTTTTCTGGCACAATTAACACTTGACACCCACAAAACGAAGCGATATATTCATACACACAATCTATATATATATATAGTACATTCGTCTATATGTAGGGTGTGCAAAAAATCGGCTAAAAACGAAGGCACACACATTCGCTTACTTGTAAACAACACGAAGCCGAGCATCCGAGACATAAAACATGTAAAGTTCGCCCAGTTTTGGGTGTTTTTTTTGCCCATATCGCATTATAGGAGTACAGGGAACCAGACCCTTCTTTCTCTCTTTCGAAATCAATAGAACCGGACCAAATTTCGGCCCCATTTTCGGACAACCATTCAAAGTGGAAGAAATAAAAAGATTCCGCCAGAGGCCATTCCCTACCAACGATGGCTATAATCGCCTTAATGGCCATAATACGAATGGCTGAAGAGTTGCAGGCATTACAGTTTATAGTAGTTGCAGCACCAGCAGTAGTAGAAACCCAAAAAAAGCATTGAATTCATCGGGGACATAGCGACAAATGTCAGTATATTTTAGCCACGACAAGTGGTAATGCCAATGGGGGTTCCCTCCACCGTACCACCTCGATATGGTACGTACGTGTTCCATCCACGGCTTCGATGGGGGCCATCGAAAATAATTTCAGATTTCCGAACAATAGAAGTTCGGACATCCATTCATTACTTGTGTCTGCTGGTGGCATATACACTGCCACTGCCACTGCCGCTGCCGCTGCCATATTCCACATCCACTTGCCTCCCATCTGGCGAAAACATTTCGTAATTTGTATTTGGTTGCAATTTGATCTCCCGGAATCAAGTGCCATGGAAATGGGGCCAAAAAATTGTCAAGAAAATGAGAAATTCATTGAAATCTTTGGCCTTTCTAGGGATTCTTGGAATTCTACGAATTCGACTTAAATTTTTAGGTAAAGTTTCCTTTTTATCATTTCATTACCGTTTCAGAGCCTAGCTTGAATCAAATTTAATAGCTTTTTCTTAAACATATTTTATAATATTTCCCTTTCCATCCTCCACACACACCACACCCTTGAAGTGCGGCAGGATAATTCCTAATGACAATCGATTTGCAACTTAAGCTTTGTGCATATATCGATAACTGTGCAAGTAAGGAGCTTCCCCCTTTTTTGTCGCTGCCTCATCCTTTTTTTTTTTTATTTCCAGGATGGCTACCTGCATGGCTGACTGCCTGACTGCCTGACTGACTGCCTGACTGGGTGACTGCCTGACTGGCTGCCTGACTGACTAGCAGACTGGCTGGCAGTGATTTCAGTTAGTGTCCTCCTGCCTTTCTCACAGGACTTCCTCTTTTCATTTTTTTCCTATTTTTTGAGCATCTCAAAGACGCTGTAAAATGCGCTCGTTTACACCTCAAGTGGCAATCATTTGCCATCGCCCCCAGTGACGTTATCGTGAGAGTTTCCTGAGCTGCCTCTTCTGTCCCCCTCTTTGGAAGCACCTCTTTGGGGGCTGTCTTCTGCCTTCTGCCAGACGACGCCCCTGACTTGTCGCTAATCACCAGCTGTGAGAATGGTCCTGGGGAAGGAGCTAAAGGAGCGAAAAGGAGCGACAGAGAAGCGTTGACTGCTGCTGTTGTTGATGATGATGAAGTGCCAGCAATGTGACAGTTACAGGATGAGACAGAGACGGAGACAGAGACGGCGCGGAAGACAGTGGCGGCGTTTTCCCACAGGACACACACACAGGACGAGTATCTGCAACCCGAGACCAATAGGATTGTAAACAGTATTGGGCTCAAGGTTCGAAGTATTCCCATTGTATTTGTGGCAAGTAAATTCATCTTTTCATCTTTTTCTCCCCCTAAGCCCCTCGAGTCACCGCCACTGGGTGTGGGTGTGGGTGGGGGCTCCGGGTGGCGTGTCTGTCTCCGAACAACAACAATAATGGCGCAGACACACACCCAGGCACACACACATCTGCCATAATGGGTAAACAACGGCCGACTATGACAATGACAAGGCAAATACTGGAGAAAACTTCACAAATGTCAGCTGGCGGTTGTCCCTTATAATTCCCAACCCCACCCACCACCCGCCACCCACCACCAACTCCCCGAACCTCACAGCTTCCTGCATCCAAAACCCCCCCCTGGAATTGAACAGTAATTACTTTGGGCTTTTTCGCGTGATGGAGGACGATGGAGGACGAGGAAAAAATTAGGCATTATAAAAAATAAAGCAAGTTCGGCAGACAAGCCACCTCGGAGACGACACGAAACTCCATTTAGACATCTTTGTATCGATTCCGCATCCTTAATAAATTTTTAAAGTTTCTATAAACAAACATAAAAATGTACTTCAAATAATAAAAAAATTCTCTAAGCCTTCTCTTCCCCTTGAAAATCCAGGATTTTCCTATATGTCCCCTTGACATGGATATATCTTAGCCAATTCTCATCCTATTCTCAAACGGGATACCTCCAACGATTTCTACATCGATTCTATCGATTCCCCATCGATCAGCATCAAAATCTCTTTATGGAATATTTTTTCGATATTTTTCAAAGTTGTCTGATAGATCTCCATGAAAAATCTAAAAATTGAGAAAAATCACTTTTCGCCCCTTTCGAAGGCTATATCTTTGGCAGTTTTCATCCAATTCTTCAACCAAGTATAGATTTAGAATCTAGAATCGATTCCCTATAAATCTGCTCCAAAATCCTGCAACAAAATATTTTTTCGATTTTTTTCCAAATTTTTCTGATGGATCCCCTTGAAATATCTGAAAATCGAGAAAAATCACTTTTCGCCACTTTCGAAGGCTATATCTTTGTCAGTTTTTATCCGATCCTTGAGCAAAGTATAGATTTGTAATCTTTATTCAATTCCCAATCGATCTGCATCAAAATCCTGGCACAAAAAATTTTTTCGATTTTTTCAAATTTTTCTGATGGAACCCCTTGAAAAATCTAGAAATCGAGAAATATCACTTTTCGCCCCTTTCGATCACCATATCTTTGGCATTTTTCATCCGATTCTTTGACAAAGCATAGATTTGGAATCTTTATTCAATTCCCTACAAATCTGCATCAAAATCCTGGCACAAAATATTTTTTGGATTTTTTTCAAATTTTTCTGATGGATCCCCTTGAAAAAAGTGAAAATCGAGAAAAATCACTTTTCGCCCCTTTCGAAGGCTATATCTTTGGCAGTTTTCATCCAATTCTTCAACCAAGTATAGATTTAGAATCTAGAATCGATTCCCTATAAATCTGCTCCAAAATCCTGGCACAAAATATTTTTTCGATTTTTGTTCAAATTTTTCTGATGGATCCCCTTGAAAAATCTGAAAATCGAGAAAAATCACTTTTCGGCCCTTTCGAAGGCCATATCTTTGGAAGTTTTCACCCGATTCTTTGACAAAGCATAGATTTGGAATCTAGAATCAATTCCCTATAAATCTACATCAAAATCCTGGCACAAAATATTTTTTCGAATTTTTTCCATTTTTTTCAAGGGGTACCCCTTTTAAAATCCAGGATTTTCCTATATGTCCCCTTCCCAGGGCTATATCTTAGCCAATTCTCATCCGATTCTCAAGCGGGATACCTTAAACGATTTCTAGATCGGTTCTCTGCCTATCTGCTATGAAATCTTTATGCAAAGACTTCGATCCATGTTTTGCCATATCCTGTAAGAGATTGCCAAACCAATGAAAGGGTATGGAAAAAATCAGAGTCTGGTCGTAAATTGCCAGACGGCTGAAAAAGTTGCCTTCCAGTTTGAAGGGGGAACAGCAACGAGGCTATGCGGAAAAAGGATTCACTGGAAAAGATTTTTAGCTGCGAAATTAGCTGCAGAATTATGTAGCTTTTTCGAATGCTAATCATATCGAGATGAGGGTTTTTTTTCCAGTGCAAGAATGTGTATATATCGTTTTATATTTACAGCTACTAAACTGTAATCGGGGCCACACACCGGAAGTTGAAATGACTTGAAAATTTATTGCATTTGCTGCACAACGTCGAGAACGACAACAATGTTGCCTCTGATGTTGCTGCTGTGCATCCAGGGACGAACGCTTGGCTGCCTTTGGTGTTGCCATCGCCATAGCCATCGCCATCGCCATTGCCGTCGCCATTGCCGTCGCCATCGCCATCGCCATCGCATCCCCAGCGTCAACGAAACGGAAGTGGCGCGGCAGTCAATTGGGAAGACAGGCCGCCGGCACAGCACTAGGGGGGTTGCCGAGGCAGCCAGGGACTGCAAAATTGAATAAGCCCACAGTAGCCGGGCAACCAGTCCCCACCTCCAGCGATGCAGAGGCAGAGCTGGAGCGCAATGAAGGGATTCCACTCGTTCACTAAGGACAATAATATCCTTTTTCGAGAGTTTTCATAATCCCGGTTTTTCGAAAAAAGCGTTTTGGGAAAATGAACAAGCTTTAAAAGTTTTCCATCCCATTTGAAATCTACTCTCATTGATCCCTTTCTGGGAACTTTTTCTTAGTGTATCGCAACAATCCCCGTCCAAACTCATCCTTATTCCGGTCGACACGAATTTACGGCGATTTTCCCGTCAACGGCAGGACATTTTACGCCAGGCTGGAATTTTCAGCAATTGGCTGCCGCCTGAAATGTCTCAAGTTGTGGCTGTCGGAGAATCTGAATCCGGATTCAGATCCGGATACGGAACCTGGATTCCGGATTTCGGATTTCGGATTTCGGATTTCGGATTCTGTAAAGCCGGCAGACCCGAGTGACTGACTGAGTGAGTGCATCCATCCAGCGAGGAGTTTACTGCTCATAAAAATCCATTAAATTATTCAAATTGCATAGGAAAACTGTTTTGGGCACAGGGATCTCCATCCCATTCCCTAGATCCCCATCCTCCTTCCCATCCTCCTCCCCACTCTCTCCGTTTTCCGTTCCGGATTTTTGTTTTTCTATGGCGATGACGTGAATTTTCCGGGGTTTGCCTTGGCCAGGTTTCTGTGTTTGATTCCAAGCCATTTCTTGCGAGTGCACCGCCTTGCTTTTCCCTTTCTTTCTTTTTTTTTTAGGGATTTTTCCGCGTTGGCTGCTTAAAATAAAAGACAGCTAAAACCCGGCGACTGGAATGGCGGTGGGTGGTGTTTGAAGGATAAGGCCGCACTCCGGACTCCCGATGGATGAGGAGAAAACGCAGTGAGGCATGCATCAGCCTCAAAAACAACAACCACGCGGCCTGCTAGGCGGATGGGTGGGTGGTTGGGTTCATGGTTGGTTGTGTCGCGTACATGTATGCACTTGGCTACCACCTCAGGCCACACCACATCAGTGCCAGGCCCAGGACCAGGCCCAGCACCTAATCTTGCACAGAAAGAAATCCATTCTGACTTGTGGGGGTAATAGAATATATTAAGAAATAATGTCGGATGTATAAAAAATATATTTAGAATTGCTCAGAAGGTAGGAAGTCGCAGAAATTTATTTGAAACCTTCGGGAAAGCCTCTTTTTGTGCGGACTGAAACCCAGCGCAACCAGACTGTAGCCAGGATACGGGACTAGCTGGCAGGATACGGAAAGGGAGAGCACAGCAGAGAAGGAGCCACCGCTTCCACACTAAAATGTAGGCGGTTGCGGTTCCTCCACATATGCCGGGAGTCGGAGTCGGAGACGGAGACGGAGGCCACTGTGGGTGGCGGCGGAGGAAAATTGCCGGAAAAATCTGAACTAAGCTGGCAGGGGCTTGGAAAAGTTTCGATGAGTTTGGGGTTATCAGACTTTTAGGTAACCAGAAATAAATATAAACCTTTTGCAGATTTCGTCGGGGATTTTTTTTCGCAATTCTTAAATTATGTTCAAACAAGGCGGAAAGGTAGATAGATATTTTTATATACTGCAGTGGGCAAGGATAGCCAGCCCACAGCCCACTGTACTTACCTCTTTATCCAGGTGTAGGATGCGCCGTGTGTGTGTGTGTGTGTGTGTGTTTATGCGGATGCTGAGTGTGTGTGCTTGGCATTCTATTCACAGTCTGGTTAGCCCAGCGGCATATCTAATTATTTGCCCACAGAGTCATCAGCAAAACGTTCCGCCCGCAATCCTCCATCCGCCATCCGCCATCCGCCATCGCTGTTCATCCTGCACTCCGCAGTCTCTCCGCATATATCCTCCTCCTCCTCCTGCCACCTGCCACCTGCCTTCGTTTTATCCTATCCGCCTTTTCCATTCGCCGGAGCCCTTTGTGGTGCCTCATTATGCTGGAAAATATAGAAAACGGATTTTGTAGTTTGCCATCAGTGGTGCGGACGCACAGAGTCAAACACAAATTTTTTAGTAATTACATATTTGCACTGTTATTACCTGCATAATGCCAGTACCAGTACCAGTACCAGTACCAGTACATGGACCAGGAGTAGGACCACGACCACGACCACGGCCACGCCCTGGCACCGCCTGGTCTACATTTTGTTCTTTATTTATCTGTTAGAGCCTCGCAAGCGGATGCCGTTGCGGGTGCGGATGCGGATGCGGATGCGGATGCCAGGATCACACACTCCTCCCCACCTGCATTACATAATTACGAATAATGCGAATGTGAGTATAAAAGTGCGTAATGGATGCGCGAGTACAGGGTCGCCCCACGAGGGAGGCGGACTCAAGGGCAGAATCAAAGACATATGAAAGAGCCAGCCCTGGATGTATTTAAAGAGAAGTTTTTTAAATAAAAACCAATCAATTACAGTTTGCAGACTGTACTTAAGGATCTTAATCAGTTGAATCGATAAATATCGAGATCAGGGCCATCTCTAGCGATAATTTAATGAGAATTAAGCCAGGTTGTGCGACATTCCAGTCTGTGGCAAGATTAGCCAACAAAGAGAGACGCTGAGCTGGATTTAGAAACCATAAGCCAGATTATTAAGTTTGCTGAATGCAAAACTGAATTTCGATATGTTACAAGGACACCCAGGTCTTTGTGGACTAATTAAAAATGGAAAGACTAGAGATGCATCGAGCTCATGGCAAGGGAGCTCCTGGCTGCCTGCCTTCCCATTGCATCTAAAGTCCATATTAATCGCCCCGAAAAAGCAGCTCTTCCAGAGCATGAAATGTCGATAAAAGACCAATCCAACCACTGCCCAGAGCAACGTTTCAATTCGAAAAGTAGGCAGGCAACGGCATTTGGTAGTTTCGCCAGAATCGTCAATTTGAGAGGCCCCTCCCAGAGCTGGGGGACAGGTCAGTGTGGTCGTGTCATCGTCCTGGCGTTGTTGTTGTTGGCTTGTGACACGTGGATTGCCGAGCTGGTCCACTTTGTTGCCGTTTTCTACTTGTTAGCTGTTTGCATTCCTGTGTCCCTGCCATGTCGCATTCCACTCTGTATTCTGTTTTTTCCCCCATTTCTCCATTTCTCCAGTTGTGCCTGCTGATGGTTGTCCCTGTTCGCGGTTCCCACGGAGAACGAGATTTAACAGGGATTACAAAAGTTAATCTCGGGCTACTGGGCTACTGGGCTACTGGTCTACGGGGTAAATGAAAATCTGGAAAACGCTAGGCGCTGGGCTTAATTATCAAATTAGAGAGACTCCCGGCTAATTCTACGTAATAACATGTTCAGAACACCAAATAGAAAGTCAAGGCAACAAGTCAACGGATGGAACGCGAATGGGTTCAAAGCTAATCGAGTTTTTATTTTGATTTAAATTCATATTTGATTATGTATTCAAAGGCTGTGTCAGGTGTTGCTGATCACTATGGCTTTGACTTTAATGCAAATTCGAAATTTCCAAATACATTAATAAATTATGGCGTGTATGGCGAATGCAGATACAATTACAGGCCTGGGAATGCCACTGGAAAAGTGCCATTCAGTAAACACATAAATGCATTTGACAGCCCAACTAGGATAGCCAAACAAAAAATGCTCTTCATTTGGTTTTAATTCATTATTTGGCCTTTTTTAAAAATGCAGTAACTGGCTATCTGGCTACCTGACTACCTGACTACCTGGCTATCTGGCTAATGCCATGGCAATGCGATTCCTGCTGCTGTGCACTTCGATGTGCAATCGTTGTTAAGTGTCTGTTGCAATTAATAGGTTGCTGTTGCCGTGTTGCCGTGTTGCTGTTGGTGTTTCGAGCGAATGCAATATTTAATCGATACACACTTAATACCAACAGCATATGGGCTCTGTGTTTTGCATACCGTTGCCTTGACTCGATTTTAATTAATTTTTTATGAACTGCTTGCCTGTGTTGTAAATATTTCGCCAGCCTCCATTTCCATTCCCCAACTTTTCCCCAATGCCAGGCAGAAACCCCTTTCACCCAGTCCTTTGTTGGGAAACGGGAAACGGGAAACGGAATTCCCCTAAAGGAGCACAAAAGCCTCAGCCGAGTGATGAATGACTGCCAAATGAACATGTTTGAGTGGGAAAGTTGCTGGCAATGGCGATGGCGATGGCGATGAGTTTCAAAAGATACAGTCGGAAGCGTACAATATAATCGAAACGATTTCAAGTTTCAAGCCTGTTTTCAACACGAACTGCAAATGCTGTATTCTGTCAGTGCAGCCCAGCAATGGGAACCCTGCAGGATATATCTTTAAAAAAGTAAGGAGGGAACACTCACAGGGAAAGGCATTCGTTGGTTGTTTTTTTTTTTTTGGCAATACTTTGGCTTTGAGCTCCACTGCTTTTGATTATTGATGGGAAGCCCAACTGACAGCTAAGCGAATCGAACAAAGAAGCAACTTTCCCTACCTGGGTTACCTGGAGCAGGGATTAGGCATCTGGCTCAGTCTCTCATCATCAGTCCAACCTCGTCCTGGAGTCTCTCTCCATCTCCATCTGTATCCGAATCTGTCTCATCTTGCAGCTGTCACTCACTCACTCACCCACTCACTTGCTTACCGAGAATTGATGGCATTTGCCAAAAATACTGATGACACGCACACACAGAGCCATGAGGCAGGCTGGCAGGCTGGCAGGCGGAAAACTTTTGTTGCATACTTAGTAGGGCAGGACAATGCGCCACTGATTGAATTGCATGTAAATTAACTTGCTGATCCGATTAGGGCCAAGTCGGGCAACAACAGCAGCAGTACAGCAGCAACAACAGAAATAATATCCAATGCGAAGCCACAAACACATGTGCATCGTTTCGCATACAGAACTATTTGAACACTGAGAGAAATCTCAGTCTTGATGCTAGTCTGTGGGTTGCGGCGATCAATATCTATATAATAATATCTTCCCTTTTATTAATTAGAGCCATTTCATTTTTGCCAAATTTTAAGCAGAAAGCCAAGGGTTTTAATCAAATTAAAAGCTCGGTTTCCTTCGGTGTGCGACTAAAAACCGCAGAAGCTGCCGGCAGGTAAATGGCGAACGAGTGCCAGGGAGAAGCTAAGCACAGACACAGATACAGATACAGATACAAATACAGATACAGATACAGAAAATCTAGATACACACCCACACATGGGCGCTTCGGGCAATTTCATTTGCCGCTTAGCTCCCACACAATTGAAATTTTTGTTGCATACTTTCGAGCAATTTGTTTGCAACTCAAGCCATCCAGCATAAAAGACGCAAGGAGCCAAAAAAAAAAAAAAAAACATTGAAAAAAACGGAAAATGAAATGGAAATAGCTAAAAAAGGAAATACATCCCACTTGGCTCTTTACTAAGCCATGCCCCGTGCCCTGACACCCTGACGCCCTTAAAAAGTTTACCCAAAAACTCACTCTACCAACCAGTCCGCCAACTTGGACTCGATTTATTTTGATGCACTTTTATTTTTGTATTTTTTTGCATGCCTTGCCATGGAGCAAGGATTTTCTTTTTTAAGGAGTAAGGAGCAGAGGATTGGCAAAACTTGTGCATACTTTTCGTGGCATATTTTCTTTTTGCTCCTAGTTCGTTATGAAAGCAGGAGCCCCGGCTCAGTTCAAAAAGCTGCGACCACAATTTGGTTGCCATTCACCCTTCAGTGTCCTGCCTGGTCCTGTGCCTGTACTAGGACTAGGACTATCTCCTGGTCAGAAGAAATATGAAATATACGTATAGAAGACACTGAAGAGAAAACAGCAGCCAAAACTGTAGACGAACTTATTTATTTTCATACTTAGAGCCATGGCTTTGGTTTTGGTTTTGGCTTGGGCTTGGGGTTGGGGTTGGGGTTTCCTTCTCCTCTAGCTCGCTTTTTTTTCGCAATTTTTCGTTTTGTTCCTTCGCTTTTTCCCTTTGAAAAGGATCTGGAGAGAAAAATGCGCGAAATGCTCAAAGGAAAATTAAATAGAAACTGACTAAAAGTGTTTAATTAAAACAAGCCGAGAGAAACTTTTTGGCAGTTGCTTACTTTTTATAAAATCATAAAAGGGGCCAGCGAAAGCCAGATTATACATACAATGCGTGCAGGGTGTGTCAGAGTGTCAGAGCAGGATATTATATATTTATGCACATAACAATTATTCTTGGGATTGTGGCTGATTCATTAGCATAATCGCCAATTCATAATCTGCCGATTTCCTTCATAAAAAAAGCAGCAGAGAGTCATAATAATAAAGACGAGGGACTTGCGACTTGTTTTTTTTTCGCCCGAAATTTAATGAAATGTGTCGCAGCCCCTTTGCCATTTGAAATCATTGGGGGATTCCCTTTCGGAGGGCGACATCCTTTTTGGGGGAATCATGAGAGGAGTGTCAGAGAGTGTGTGGGCGAAATGGCAATCGATGGCTGCTGCCTCTTGAAATGAATTCAGGCACAGGTCCTCCCACAGCTTAGGCTGACTTGACTTTAATGCTGCCTCGTCCTGGCCACATCTGGAATGGTTTCAGGTAAAGGAAAGCCGCGCTCCTTGGTGACTTCAAGGCTACTTCAATTCCTATTCCCAAGGCTACTTCAATTATACAGATTGCAAGAATGTCTATATATATGGTACGATATATATAAGCCGATATGTGCTTCTGGTTGTGAAGTGAAAGGCTAACACTGCCCTCAATGGAATAGTTGGAAAAATGCTGAGATAAAAGCTGCAATTCTATCGAAACACTGTAAGAAAAGTCACGTTTTCCTTTGACATTATTTTTAAAAGCTGAACTTTTATTCTCTCCCTGCAGCCGTTATCCTCCGGATAGTCGCATAATCAGTGCCAAATGCTCTGGACACAGATGTGAATGCTGGCAAGGACAGCTCATGAAATTCATGAAGAGCCCCAGAAATAGGAATGAACTTTTCAAGGCAGCCTGAGCAGCCTGGCTGACGGTACTATTAAGTCCTAGTGGATTCACTATATCCTTGCAGCCCCTCCCTGAGGCCTCCTGGAAACCATCTACCACATGCCACACGCCTCACACTTTACGCAGGAAAATATCCGGAATCCAGAGTCCAGGATCCACAGTCCGCAGTCCGAAGTCCGCAGTCCGAAGTCCGGAGTCCGGACCAAATGAGATGGAATTGTTTTGTTGCAGGGCATTTTCATGGCTTGATTTTCATTTTGTAGTTAACAAATTCATAAAACGAATTCCTTTACCATGTTTTCATCTCGGGCTCTTTCGTTTCCGAGCGGCTGACCGCATCAGGCTCATTTCCAAGTCAGAAATTACAACGCCAAAAACAGGAAACAGGAAAAACCCCCCGAAGAATGGAGCTGGAGCTGCGAACAAAAAAATCCGGAAAATCAACAACGGTGCCGGGGACAAACCGGGCAGTGACACGCCTCTTTCGCCCACTGGCTGCTACGGCAGCCCTTCAGCCCTTCAGCCCTTCAGCCCTGCCGAATATTATTCAGGCCTTATCCCATTTTCCTCCTGCCAAAAAACGGTTTAGCCAAACAAACAACACAGGCTTTCGCCTGTGTTTTGAAAAAAAAATGAAAAGAAGGCAAACAAAAAACGGCGACAGCGGTGATAACACACATTTCCCTCGAACAAAAAACACAAAAACCAACAAAAAACAACCAAACACAAAACTCAACAACAAATAAACTGAAACCCGAAAAAACAACATAAAACCAAAGAAACAATGCCGCGCGTTTTTCGGAGGAAACGGAAATATAAACACGTCGAATGTCCTTTCTTCATTTCCTCCAGTCTTTCCAGTCTCCTCCTCAAGTTCTCCCTTTATTCCCTATCCTAGATCCTAGTGCGCTAACAGATCCTGATTCAAATTGACTTGATTCAATCATTGCATCAAATTGAATCAAATGGAGCAGTTTCAGAATTTTATTCCCAGCCAAAATCCAATTAGTTCTGATCGGGATCGGGGATCGGGGATCGGGGATCGGAGACACACAAGTACCGGGTATCATATGGTTTGTGTTTGAGGAAACATATTAAAGATTTAAAAAATGTTTTGACGAATGCCAGAAAGGAAACCGAATGCACACAGTCGGACTTTGAGTCGGAGAACAAACGATGTAAATGGGCTAAGGCTAAGGACGAGCTGGATAGTGGGGCTAAGGACGAGGGAATGGGGGTTAATGGAGGCAAGTGGCGTAAACCCGCATCAACGCAAATGTCATTTGATGGATAAGTTTTTGGGACAACCTCTGCTCCGTCTCTCTGTCTCTACTCTCTACCATAGATTCCGGCTGGGATCCTGGCGTCCGGGCACCGAAAAACAGGGATAACTATGTTCCATATTTAATTATTCATGAGGCTGCAGAAGTGTTCGAGCGGGACAGACGTCGCTCGGTCTTGGGTCCTTTTGATTAATGAAGCAGCTGAGACAACATCAGCAATCAAATTAATTTCAGTTACATGAGCGGATTATAAAAAAAAAAAGCGACACAGCAGTGGGACACGGCTGGCTTCACACTTTGGAATACCTCAAAAAATACTCTAGAATGTGTATTAGAAACAATTCATTCTAAATCCTTAAACATTTACTACAAATATTGCAATTCTTAACTATCCTTTGGTTAAATATGTAGTTTCCTGTAATACCCTCGAGTAATCCTGAAAAAAAAAACTAAACCAACGACAAACAACAGGATCAGGGAATTGAAAGAGTAAAAGGACGAGAGCTTGGCGCTTGGAGACCCCTTGTCCCGGGGACAGCAACAAATCGCTTTGGGGAAGCAGCGGGAGCAACGAGCAAACATTTTTCACAACTAAATGAAGTAATTTAAAATAATTATCAATGCTAATTTAATGAGGCTTGGGCCGTGGCGCCTTTTGCTTGGCGCCCCAAAAGCCCGTTTGCCGCCATTGCCTCGCTCCGCAGGATGTATTTTCTGTTCTGTTCTCTTTTTTTCGCTCCTTTGCCCCAGCACAGGACTTTTTGTTCTGTTTGTTGACACGGAGACTAAGGCTCCGCCCCTAAAGTAAGGCGAGTTTTTTTTTGTTTAATTTATAGTTTTTTATGCGACCTCGGATATGGTTGCGAAAAAAACTGGCAAGTTCTGGCGAGAAGTTGCAATTGAAATGCATTAAGCGGCGGTTGTGGGAGTGGGCGTGGCAAGTGGCAAGTGGCAACTTCTAAGGCACGTCTAGACGGCTTTGGCCCACCCACACCCACACACACTCTCCTAGCCACGGTCTACACAAATTAGCCGAGTAAAATTGGCTGCCACTTGATGAGGCAGAGATGTTGGCTGTTGGCTGTTGGCTGCCCCTCCGCATGCCCCAAGAGTGGCAAGTAAGCCGGGCTGATGAGAAATGCATTGGGAATCGTTTGCGTCGACGAGTATGCAACATAAATTGTACAAGCCGCTAACGGTAATTGTCGCACCGCCAACATGACGTATACGCGATATTTGCCTAGTTGCAACTTGCAAATGAGGCGCCTCCCCCCACCCGCTCACTTCCGGTCTGTGTGGCCGCTAGAGATGGAACTAAATCTATCGATATAAAAAATTTCACGCCATTCCCCACGCCATACATTTTAAATCAAAATTCCTCTGAAAAAGTCATCCCTTTGAAAGTTTTCGATTGTAAAACGATATTTTTGTTTGGGCTTCAAAGAGAAAGCGATACTTTCCTTCTGGAAAACACTCTACTGGTCTACACTCTACGTGTGGGTGGGTGGTTGGGGTGTGTTGACGTGCTCAAGCGCCTGGAAAATGCCGCTAACGATGACGTTAACGTTGCCTTTTACCGTTAGCGTTACCGTTACCGTTCCTCGTCCTGGCTCCTGGCTCCTGTGCTCGCATCCTCGCATCCTCATCACCGCCTAAAAGCATGCAGCAGCAATTTAAATTTTGTGCACATTTCAATTTGCAAAATGGCGAAAAAGCAGCTCGCTAAACAACAAAAATGCAGCTCGGCAATTAAAAGTCCTGTACGGTGAAGCGGGGACGAGGAAAAAGGACGATGAAAGAGTGATAGAAGACGGAGGAAAATGCACAAAAAAAAGGACTGAAATATCCTTTCTCGTTCTTTGGATCCCCAGAAGATCCAAAATTCCTGACTATCAATAACCCCTATTGGTCTTTTATCTAAAAAAGTATCCTTGTATCCTTGTATCCTTGTCTTTCGGGGGTATTGACCAATTCCTAAGGATCCCCGCGTTGATTGAAACATTTCGCCAGCGCGTGGCATTTCAACTTTAACACAATTTTCTGAGCCGGAGGGAAGTCGAAACCGAAAAACGAGAACGAGAACGAGAACAACTACAGAGGACGAACAGGGGATCCTTCAGATACCCAGCTATAAAGTTCAGACTGCAGAAGGGGCCGAACTGGGCAAGGGAGCCGCTTAGGAAACTGGACAGCGGGCACAGCACGCACATTAAAAGTTCAAATGGCACAAAAATAAAAATCCGCTTACACCATTCCGAGAACGGGGACGGGGACGAGGACGAGGACGAGAAGACAAAAGGCGAAAGGACTGCTGCAGACTGGCTGCAGGACAAGACTGTGGCACTTAAAAGTGGAAAGTGGCAGTTCGGCCAGAAAAAATAATGCAACCCCCACGCAAAACGCTATTATGGTTGGACATTTCAAAGGGCTGGGCTGGGGCTGTTATATAAGGTTAAGGTACCTACATATATCCTTCCCTTTATGTCCTTGCACTGATCAATCGTTTTGAGGGAGCATTTTCTCTGGTAGTCTAGTATTTCCTATTTATTTCGCTTTTTAAAAAAAAAACTAAAACTCTGCTCTGTTCTGTTATTTTGCTCTTCTTGGCTTTAAGTCTTTAAACTAATTAATGAAAATCCTTGCTCCAGGCTAACTTACCCCACATCCTTGTGGGTAGGCCATGTGCCACACCCTTCATATGTTGCGCAAGTTGACTTTGGGCACATTTTGCATTGATTGGCTCTCGAGTCCTGTCCCCATTGTTTGGACCAGGCTTTTGTGTTGTCTTCTCAAGCTGAAATGCACTGGGAAAAGGATATTTATAAATAAATTTAAAAAAAATAAATAGAATAGAGAAATGTTTACTTAAAAAATTGTATATATTCAGTAATAGTTTCGTTAATTTATAGTTTGAGGATGTGCTTTTTTTGTGTGCATTTCTACCCTTCAGGGAGCTTGACAAGTGTGGGATCAGAGATAAATGCGTGAGTCCCTCCTACAACATCCTCCTGCAACAGCCTCCTGTACTCAGCTTCCATTGTTGTCATTATTTTTATTTTGCCAGGCCTTTGTTTGTCCTTTTAGCAAGTAATTAGTTTGGCATAACATTTCCTGAATCCCAACCGCTTAGCATGTGAGTTGGCTATTAGGTTGAAGGTCAGCCTGGGCCCCCTGGGACCTTTTCCACTTTCCATACATTGTTGGAAAAAATGATTAAAGGACGAAGCAGTCGTATAGAGTCGTATAGCATAAAAAGTATGATTCGGAAATCTCGAATACAATCTAGGGAATATCCGAATCATTCGGATTGCCCGAAAAAGCAAGAGGAGATTGGAAACCCGTCTAGTTCTTTATGACCCCAAAAGGTGGACCACTAAAAACGGTTAACAAATCGTCATGGCAGCGGTCGGAATTCAAGGCTCCCCGCAGCTTAGCAGCTGATTAGGTGGGCTCCAGCAATCAGGAGTCGAGAGAAGGACGACAGGTGCAGGGGCCAGTCAGGCGGCACGTTAAAGGCGTAACTCGAGAGGGGATTTCGGGGATTCGCAGCTGTTACTCCAGGCTCTAGGCTGGTGGGGCCAGAGTGGTGGATTTAGTTCTTCGTTCCCTCGTTTCCTCCAGCAAGGACATTGCCATTGTGCCTGCCTCCTTATCGAAATCCAGTGCTGTCACTTGTCGGGCACTTCACGGCAGCCAGTGATCTCCCTCGAGTGTGTTGAACATACGCTTCTTATGTATCCTGCTGTCGTTCGGTCCTTCTGTCGGTCCTTGCTACCCCTCTCCTTCGGCGCTGTCTGTGTTTGTTTATCCTATGCCTGACCCCTGGTTTGTCCTGGGGTTTTCCGGGGCGGTTCACGGGGCTTATACAACCACTCAGTGACACAAATAAAAGTAAACATGATAAAACCATTGAAACTTTTTCCATTTTCACTTTTGAGTGTGTTTGTATTTTGCTTCACTTTGCTTTTGTGTTCAGGGTTCGAGTCCGTTACCGAGTCCGAGTCCGAGCCCGAGTCTGAGTCCTTTTGCATCCTTTTATTCTTTTTACCTCCCATCCCCATCCCCATCCCCATCCTCTACAGCTTTTATCCTACTCCATCTCCATCTCTCGTTGCTGGTGCATCTGCACTTGAAAATAAATAAGCCTGGGAATAAATTCCATATTTTAGATTTTGAGGACATGGAATTGCGAAAAAAAGAGACATTCCTACACTTGGAGCAACAGTTTGCTTTTTATAGATTGCCAAAGCCTTCTAGATTTGTCGCCTGCTTTTTTTCCGAGTGCATTGGCGAGTTAATCTCAAGTGCAGCCAAGAGCTAAATATTTACCATTGGCGTTGACTCTGAGCCTCAAACGCACACACACAAACACGCCACTGGACCAACCACGAGCTGGACAGCCATCGAGCCATCGAGCCATCCAGCCATCCAGCCACACCGCCCACCTGAAACAGGCTCCTCCTCCTGCTCCTGCTCCTTGTCTTTGTATAGAGAGTCCTCGCTTATCATCGATGGTGCCGAGGTCCGTCCGTCCGAGCATGCATTCAAATGACCCGCACTTTCTCTCGACCACCCGACCACCCGACCACCCGACCACTCGATCCGCCTTTCACCCCGCTTGTTTACGCTTAACTAACAAGCCAAACTAAAAGTTAGCAAGCTGCAAGCCAGGACTTTCAGCGTTTCTTTTTCCTCATCCTTTTTTTCTCGTTGCCTTGTTTCTTCTCTTGCCTTCATTCAAAAGAGTCGAGTTTGTTGTGCATAAATTGTTTATGTTGGACCGACCTCTGGATTGGAATTGTTTTTGGATTTCCAGAAGGGGTCTATAGTAGGTCTAGGTGTGGGTTTCGGTTTGGGTTTGGGTCTGCAGAACAGTAGAAAAGGTAGTGCTGCATATCGTGTCAGTCGTTGAACTTGTGCGTTCTGCGCTGTGTGTGTTGACCTTTGGCAAACTGCATCCAAAAGTCAATCACACAACGATGACCGCAGATTGCCGGCAGCTCTGTAAAGAAGAGAGTTTATATTCAACAGCTTAGCCAGCAGACTGGAATATGGAGTTGTGAGATCTGGAGATTATCTCCTCTCCTCCTCTGATAAAACTTTAGTTTTGATTAAATAGCTTCGTTCTCTGCATTGCTGCCTCATGCATATGCCATGTTCCATGTTCCATGTGCCATGTGGCATGTGTGATCTCCTGGCAAGCCACCAACTGGCGAATATTTAAACGGCAAGCTTCAATATTTCAGCGTTGCTCAACCTTGACAGCATTATGAAGTGGGTATGGTGGGTGATGGTGAGGTGGCCTGGGTGGTCTGGGTGGTCCGGGGGTCGTGTGGGCGACAGGTTGCGGTGCAGGACGCTGAGCCGAGCCAGTTGGGTGGCCTGGTGGGCTTTTGGTGAGTGCAATGTGAGACGCTTGGCTGGAGCACTGTTGAGCGCTGCAATTGATGCTGGCTGCTGGCTGTTGGCTGTTGGCTGTTGGCTGGATGGATGCTGGAGTCAACCGAGGCGTGTAACCAAGGCAATGAATGTACTCCTCCTGCAGGACCCGCTCGCTCTGGCTTAACCCCTGGGGCCGTGTGGGGCGGTGGCCTGTCAAATGTCTCATGAAGATTTAACTCACTTACCGGTCCAATGAGGTGCCTCATTATGAGCCGGATACGAAAATGGAATATCCGGCGATTGGGGATTTGGGGATGAGCCCATCTCGAGGTCTCCCTGTTTGAAAATTCACTCGTAACGATCTTTTAATTAAGCCATGACATGGAAATGAAACATTTTTGCGTTAAACACAAGTTCAATGAGTTGGCGGATTCCTTGCTTTTCTTTTATTTCTTTTCCATTTGCTGGGGGCTAAAAGTCAATGCTCTTCGCTGGCCAGCTTTCAATCAGGGGTTCAGCTGGAGCTGGAGCTGTGTGTGTGTGATGCATGTTGCAAGTTGCGAGTTGCACAGTCGCAGCTCGACAATCATTTACCGAGAAGCTTTTGCCTTTCGCTTTTCGCACATCCCGCAATTAATTTCCGTTTGATTGTTTGTCTCTGTCTTTGTCTCTGTCTCTGTTGGTGTTTCCATATCCTTCTATTCTTCCTGCATCCTGCATCCTGCACCATCTTGCGTCCATGTTCCCGTCCCGTCCCCGACCCCGACAGCGAGCTGCGATTTAATTGCTTTGGGGCTTCTGTTGGGGCTTCCACCCATATTTCTGCACTCCACACTCCTGAATCCTGAATCCTGAATCCTGAATCCTGAATCCTGAATCCTTCCCACCCGCAGCATTTCCCGCCATAAATAAAGAGCTAAGCACAAAACCAAGGCGAGGTGTGGAAAATAGCAGATGAGGAAGAAGCTGCCATGTCAACAACTTTGCGGAGCAAGTTGTATTTGTTCGGTTCATTTGTTGCAGGTGAAAAAAACACCAGAACAAAGGAGTTCACACATGCCGAGTGCGGAATTTAAATGGTAGAAGCTAGCTGCTTTTTTTTTTGCTTTTAGACCAGAGTGTTTTGGCCGATTAAGAGAGAGCCAAGACTAGAGCCAACAAGACTAGACCCCCAAATGAAGAATAAGACGGAGCTGGAATCGAGTAGCTCGTCCGAAAGCTGTCAGATCCTGTAGAATTCGGACTTGACAGGTAGTCAACACACACAAACGTACACGAACACAATTCATACACAGACACACTTGGTTACGCATAAATAAAAAAAAAATATAAAAAAAAAAGAAAATATCAAAAAAATAGACGATTTTTGTGCTGTTAGTGTC
Source organism: Drosophila vallismaia (assembly GCA_035047325.1). Taxonomy (NCBI): domain Eukaryota; kingdom Metazoa; phylum Arthropoda; class Insecta; order Diptera; family Drosophilidae; genus Drosophila; species Drosophila vallismaia. Next base: position 1,449,898 of record JAWNPU010000025.1, on the reverse strand, counting down.
AGTCCAGAGAAGAACCAGAGAGTTCCCCAATTCGCGTGTGTGCCCTGATCGTGTGAGCTCCCTACGTACAGTCCTTGCTCCAGCAACCAAGAGAAACCTAGCTTTCAAAATTGAGTGGTTCAAAGTTTTTGAGAATCAAAAAAAACAAAATAAAAAACAAAAAAACAAAAAAACAAGGAAACCAGCAGGTCGGTAGCAGCAGGCGATAGAAGTCCGAAACTAGAACTGGAAGTCATCAAAGTAGCTTAGCATAAAGTGACAGCTGGATGCCCATCTGATCTCTCATTTAGTTTTTCAAATTTCGTAATCAGGTGAGTTTTTTTTGTTTTTTTGGTTTTTCTTCCCAAAACAATCGGTTATATTTCTTCGGTGTTAGAATGGTCATCAACCTAAATCCGACCACCTCGATAAACGCCAATGGCACCGTGAACGGAAGCGGAACCGGGAATGGAAACGGAAGCGGAAGCGGAAACGGCAACGGCAATGGCAGTGGTGACGGCGGTATTGGTAACCACATGCAGGTTGCTGGCACCGCCAGCGGCGACAACTTGACAAATGCCAATGGCGGCGGAAACGGAAACGGAAGCGGTAACATTGTTGGCGGCGGAAACGGAATCGGATTTGGAATCGCTGCAAACGGTAGCGGAACCGGAAACGGAAACGGCAACATCATCGCCAGTGATAACGAGAATTCGAATGAATTTGGCATCGAAATCGGCATGGGCCTTGGCTTAGAAATTGGAAATGGACCGGGAAACGGATCTGGAATTGGAATTGGAAGCGGACTCGGACTCGGAATTGGAATCGGAGCTGGAGCCGCAACGGGAGGCAATGCCGGATTTGGCATGGGCATCGGCATCGGAAACGGAAATGGAGGCGTCAACGGAAACGGAACCGGAACCGGAAATGGGAACGGAAACGGAGACGGTGGCAGCTCCAGCAACCTGATGGGCATCATCAGCCACGCGGTGTTTGACGGAACCGTCTATCTGCACGTGGTGTGCGCCGGGGAGGCGAGCGCCAAGTGGATCACTCTGGACGAGGCCATGGCCTACTGTCCCTCCGGCGTGGTTGCCTACACGAAGCTGCAGCTGGCCCAGATCTACGGTGTTCCGATGGACGCCCTCTTCTAAGATGCCTCCTTTTAGAATCCCGCGGATATCCGGCGCGGCAAAAGAACTGGTTTGGTGGGACTCGAAATTCGACTTTCTGGAAGGTGGCTTACATTCTTTGACTTCAATCGTGACAATCGTGACAATCAACAGGTAATCGCACTTCACCCGATCTGCACCCCCCGACCTGACAGGTTCTTCCGCTCAACCGTTCACTGGATATGCCAAATTTCAAGTTAGTATGTGTTCAATTTTCAAAACCCAAACCGAAAAGGAGTCTTTTTAAAATGAGATAACCCATCATCGAAATGCATTCGCGGACAAAAATATTGATGTTTGCTTCGATCCAAAACTTTCTTGTCTGGAGGATTTCAATTTTAAGGCACGATTCGCCAGCCGATTGTGTCACGTGTGCCGTCATGCAAATGTATCGAATGCTCTCAATATTTAACATAAATCTGAAATGAAGTTTGTCAAATTATACTTGTTGGTTTTTAAACTTTGAATGTCTTTATATTTTTGGGTCATATACTCGTTAGTTTCCCAACTGGGTGCCTGGCAATCGCGGCAGGATTCAATTACGCTTGAGTTTCAGCGACCTCTGACCGACCATCCTGCGGCTCACGTGTTTCCGTGGCATTTGTCAGCAGCGAAACGCAGTGCAAGGGACAAGGACGAAAAGCAAAAGTACAAAAAATTAGCAGAAGGAGAATAAAGATGAAGATGGATAGGCAGAGGCAAAAGTTTAAGGAGCCTTTGCCACGCAGCGACATGGCCACACGGCGTATGCGTAATGCGGCCAGCCTACAGAATTTGGGCATTTCAATTGCAAATTAGCCAAAAGCCAACATCAACGGTCACGCCCAGCCCCAGTCCACAGTCCACAGTCCTCAGTCCACAGCTAAAGTGTCCTTTCCTCCAGCTTGGGTGTCCTGTTTTTTTTTCTTCTCTCTTCTTTCTGTATGAGCGAGTGTGAGCGGCAATTTGAATGATTTATGTTGATTGCGTATAATTGCATGTTGTGTCCTTGTCCGCCCCTTTTGTCCCCAGGTGCGTTTGCCAGCCACGTGACACATCGTCCCTCTGTTTTGCCCCCTCTTGTGCGATGTCCCCTGTCGCCTTTTCTGCCACTTTTGCCTGCCGCTTCCCATACACTCCGCCTGTTATCTTGCTTTTCCGCTCCTAACCTCAGACATTTTGCGGCGCATTGTTACTGGAGGTTGTTGAGGTTGCTGCCGCTTTTATGATGCTCCATCTGTCAGCAGCTTGTTGTGACAACGCCTCTGGGTGGGCGCACAGGGGCGTAGAACACGAGGGGTTTCACGAAACACGAAACACGAATTCTTGTTAAAGAACAGGCTCCTATTTTGAATAGTTAGAGTCCCAATCTTGTTGCTGGGTAATTATGCTGGAGAACCCCAAGAAGACAACGCCCCTGACTGGCTGCTTATCTAATTACGCGCCCAAAAGCACGCAACACAAAAATGCCAACCAAGTCGACCGACCAAGTTGTCTTTTGCGGCACGACGCTTCATTTTTCTAATGCCACGAAATGCCGGAAAGCAATGGGGCACGCAAAGTGTAGTTGGGTTGGGTGGGTGGCACTGCGGCAATGACAGGATGGGTCAGGATCCGTATGTCTGAGGCTAAGGCTCAGGCTGACGTTGGCCAAATGACCAAATTGTAAATAAGCGCAATTTGCAATTTAAGCGCGTCCGCTTGGCGTATAGCTTTCCGCCTGCTTTCACTCCGCTTTCACCCGGCCACGCCAGTCATTTGCAATTGAATATTTATTTGCAGTGCCATCCAGGGTCGGGTGTGGCAGGATGGCAACTAAAAAATTATTACGCATACGCAGCGTAGTCGCTACCCACAAACAGAATCAAATAATGAAAGGCAGCAACACATTCCCTGTGCTGCGTCCAAAGGATTTCACAATGTATGGAGAACAAGGATATAATTGTACTCCATGTGAATTATTAAGATACGACGGGGATACCATACGCAGTACCATAAAGGTAAGTAAATATTTTTTTAGATTATCAATTGTTGGTCCTTGTTGTGCTTTGGTCGCTTGGTCGCTTGGTCGCAGGACTGCCCAACCATTGAGCCACCGGCGGCAAATGCAAAAGGCAAGCTAATAAAATGTACTTTATGCTCGAACGTGAGCTGACTCCGAAAAGGCGACCAATTCGGGAAGAAGAATGGAAAGGATCCATGAAAAAAGGGAGAGAAACGGACCAACTCTGGTGGTGACCAGAGCTTCCTCTCGTTCCTTTGTTTTCCTGGCATCACGCGGCTGCCTAATTATAATTTTGCATTCTGCTGCCGCATGCAAAATTCATGAATGGCAAATGCGTGGGGTTACGAGGGTTGCATCGCTCTTTCCTCTTCCCTAACCCTCCCAGCCCCAGCCCCAGCCCCGACCGGATGCCAACATAAAACTTGACAACATCCGGACGGGCAACGCGTCGCAGGACTCGGCCGAAAGGGTCGGGCAACGGTCAGTTAGTTGGTTTTGGTTGATCAGAGCGGACACATCACCGTCATCGTTAAGCGTTTTATAGCCACATATCCTTGGCATCGTTCGTACCAGGGATGTCCTTTCCAGGGTTCCTTTTCGATATATATCGATTTGAATATCGACAAAAATCGTTATTCGCAACTTTTGGCAGTGTTTTGGGTCCCCGAAAGTAATTCGCAAAAAGCGTGTTTTATATCGTCGGATTACAGCATCGCTGGCTCAAGGATTTTGCGCTGATTCGCACAACTTCCAGGGCAGGGCAGGGCTTCCACATTCACTTCCGTTTTCTGCAAATGTTGCAAATCTTCGCGAAAAACTTGTCGTAAAAATATTTCCATCAGGCAAAATAAAGCAGGACAGGGATGAGGATGGAGGATGGAGGATGGAGGATGGAGGATGGAGGATTCGGATGCGGATGCGGACGCGGACGAGCAGCAGATTAAGATGAAGATGGAGCTTGTTTCGGGGGGCAGGCAACCCGGAAGCAGGATACGAGGGCGTGGCACAGCGGGGGCAGATAAGCGTAGTATTGCTCGCCAACGTTCGCAATGAAGCAATGAAACTGGCAATAAACAAATGGCACAAACGGCAACGGGATGTGCAAAAAGGCGAGCAGGAGAGCCAAAAAAAGGAGCAGGACGAAACGAAACGAAACGAAACGAAAGTGCAGTTACCCTGGAGGAATAACCGTTAGAAACTTTATAGGATGCCAGTTGAATATATTATTAATTTAAATTCCTTTTAATTCTATATAATCGTCCTTGAGGGTTTCAACTTGTTCGAGCCATTTGCGAAATGCGGGAGACACGATTTGAAAAAGGCTTTGAAACCGGTAAGAAGCTTATTGCTCATACGCCGTGTTGCCTTTGATGGGTGGCCTTTGCCAAAGTAAATCTCTTGTATGATCAAATTTAAATGCAATTTTTGTTTGTAAATGCATGTTGCAGTTTGTTGTCTCCTCTCCTCTCTTCTCCTCTTCCGACAAGGTAGCGCTTTTTAAAGCCTTGCCAAAGTTTTCAGCCATTTTGGCCAAATTATTCGACTCCAAAAAGGGTATAAAAAGCAGCTACAGCAGCGTTGGCGCAAAATGCGACCGGAAGACGACGTCGCGGCGCCACCAGCCCACCAGCCCAGCAGGGCGAGGCACGGAATCAGGTCTAAGTTTAGTAACATTTTGGGTGGTGGTGACACCATGGTGGTGCCCATCCACATCGGTGGCGCGAATTTATGAAGCATAAGCTGCATAAACATTAAGATTACATAAACGTCGAAGGGAATCCTTTGGCACTTTGGCAGGACAACGACACTCGGCAGCAGCGATGAAGACGAAGATGAAGAGATACCAGAGGAAGTGGGCGGGAGGGGCAGAGGGCTGGCAAACAAGCGACGCTTGCAACATTTTAAGTGTCGATAATATGATGGCGGGCACTGTTGCCAGTCGGTAGCTCGTAGTTGGAAGTTGGAAGTCTGGCAAGCGGGCTTAAAGGCGTGACCGTGCTTAAGGCTCATGCATATGCATTAACCCAGACAAAGACAGCCCTACCCAAAAGCGAAAGAGACAGGGACATCGACAGAGAAATAGAGAGAGACAGGGAGAGTCGCACTGCACTTAAACATTTTGCATTGCAACGAAGGCGGGCAGGCATTTGCATTTCTCGTTCCAGGGCAAATTAAATAAATGTAAATTTTTAGCCCACACTCTTGGAGCATTTGATTCGTAATGGAAATCGGACAGGGAATGGGAATGGGAACAGGCCAGAGAGTGCCATAAAAAGGACACGTGATAAGATATGGGATTCGGCTTTAACTTAAACTTGGAATCTGTGGATCCCATCGGGCGTAACCCTTTTCCGGTTATTATCCCTTTTGGAATATGTCGTTTTCAATTTGCATTTGGCCGTGGCAGTGGCCGTGGCCGAAATTGTATCCTGTTTGTTATTTCGATTAAAGGATTGCTGCCTCTTTGGCGCCACCACAGAATCCTGTGGTCCAGCTCCAACTGGTGTTGGTGTTGGTGTTGGCTCCTCCTGATTAAGCATAATTTATGTTGGCCAAGTGGCGACCATTAGCGCTGCGTCGCCATCGTCCTTGTCCTCCCATGTCCTCCCAGTTGTCCTCGTTGTCCTTTCTGTACCATGCCGCACCATGTTGTTCCGTCCGTGATAAATGCGCCGCATTAGCGTCCAATGTCGTCCAGCTATAAATCCCCCGCCCTTTCGCATCCAGCATCGGAGCATCCTGCATTCCGCGACTTGTCCGATCTTTGGTTAATTTCGCAGCGGGAATTTTAAATCATCTTTAAATTATGGTCATGCGAACTCAATAAACCAAATGCGGAAGCGAGCTAGGCGGCAGGCAGGTGGGCAGGCAGAGTGCTTTGGGAATGGAATATCTCCTCTTCTAATTGAGTTGCAGATACATACCGATGCAGATACAGATACAGTTACAGGACCACACACAGGTGGATGCAAGTGTGCGTGGCTGCGTGTGTGTGGCACACACATTTGCCACAATTTGGCAAACAAATCACGTAGCAACTGGCGGTGCCCGTTCCAATTCCATTCCAATTCCTGGACCAGGCCCCAAGGCCATTACACTGGTTGGTCGACCCCATCGAAATGCATTCTCTGATTTCGCCAGGGGGTCCTGCTTGCTCCTTTCTCGCTCCCTGAAAAAGTGGCCCCCTTGCCACAGCTCCTCATCTGTGCAAACACGGAGAAAGTGGAGCAGCAAGTCCTGTGGCATTACCACAAAATTGGACACACATGACGTTTAATTGATTCGCCGGCAATTCCTTTTGGCGGTGTCCCGAGTCATTAATTTAAATTGAAACGGCACAGAGTTTTGACTGGAATCTCAGTCAGAGAATATTTCTTTCTTTAAACAAGGTCCTGGAACTTGAACACCGAGGGTTTCAATTACCGGCGGGTCTGAGTAATCCCGGCTTGACCCTCCCACAAGCCATTCGACGGCATTCTGTCATTCTGGCGTCATCAAGAGCAGGAGCCACATAATTTGCCGATAAGTCGCCCTATATCCTATCCTTCACCTCGTCTCGGGTCTGAAGTCTAGAGTCTGGGGTCTGGGTCAAGCAGTTCAATTTGACTTTGAATCAAATCATTGATCGTCCAAAACAGAACAATCGGGTTCGAGCCGTGCTGGGCCGAATTTAATAACGCCCAGAGACCACCCGAACACCCGACCATCCGACCCCCGGAGTTGTCATCACATCATGTCAATCAGGAGCAGCAGAAAACACTTTAGCCTGCCCAAGACAAGACAGCTTCGTCAGGCGGTGCTGCCGGGCGTTTGCCCTCGCAAGGAGGGGGGCTTTCATGAGGTTTCACGAGGCAGCACCGCGCCCCCAGCGAAGGGCGAAATACATTAAACTAAGCTGGCAGCCAAATGGCAAACTAAGTGACGAAGCCTGCGCAAGCCATTAAGAGCATTCGTGCCCTTGCGCTTCCCACCTCCCACCAAGACACTACCAGCAAGACGGCAACTGGAATCGAGTTGGGCAAGGACTACACTGAGAAAATGGCTGTCTTGCATATCAATTAATACAATTCGCTTCCCTTTAACCAAAGCAAACCAAAATCGTTAAGAAGAATCAATTACAGATCGCTTTTATGATGAAAATTGAGGCTTAAAAGCTGGGAAACTTGTCTAAAATATAATTTTCAGTAATGCTTGTCCTGCGGCGCCTTTGTTTGCCGCAAAGTATGCAACACAAAATCGTTTGCCGCCCGATGCGAGTACAAATGATATCATTTCCACTGGGCGTGGCCATCTGTCATGCATGCTGCCACTCAAGGATGCAGCGGCAGCGGCAGCGGCAGCGGCTACCACCCACTAGCCACTCACCCACTTACTGCCACAGCGTTTGGGGGGAAAAGTGTGAAAAAACTTCAACGGAAAGAAAGACAGCCAACGGCACCCAACGAATGGCTCTGGTCTGGAGCAGCAATTGGGGGGGGAGAATCCTTCGTCCTGCAACACAGAAAACAGAGAAAGCCAAAGAAAGGAATTGTTAACAGAGGAGCAACTCGACCGGAAATAATAAAGGGGAAAACGGAAGTGGCAAAACTTTTCGAATGCAACCAGCAATTTTCACTTTAGTTCAAAGCCACACACCCACACCCACACCCACACACACGTCTGAAAAGCATTCACAAAAGACTGGGACTTTCGTTTCCAGGAACAAGAATTTTTCGTATTGTAAACGCAGACAATAAATAAGTAATCGAGTTAATAATCAATTTTAGCAACTTCCGATTCATTCTCCGATAGAGCTTGCACCAAGCACCTAGCACCTAGCACCTAGCACCCGCTTTGAGTCCATTCTGTATTCCAATGGAAAAATATCTGCCGGTAAACTAATCCCCAAACGCACTTCAATAACAGCCGAACAGCCGAACCTCAAAGCCAAAAACCCAATGCCCTCGGTGACCAATAGATGAAAAATGAATAAATATGGAAAGGGGGACGGACGGGAACCCAAACCGAAACCGAAAACTGGATACCTTTGTCCAGTTCAATTTTCCATAAAGTCCACTACGTGCACCTTGGCCTGTCCTGGCCTGTCCTGTCCTGTCCTGCGTTTCTATACTCCTGTCCCGTTGTCCACTGTTGCCCGCAATCGGCTCGAGTCCTTTAGATGTGTTGCCCCCCGGGGTCCGCTTTCATTGCGCAATTTATGGGCGCGTTTTGGCCTTTTGCCGGAGTTTGTTTGGGTTTTTGTTTGCGTTATCTTTGCGCTGCTTTCAAAACCCAAACTGAGCGGCGGCCAAAAATGAAATAATGGCCAATACCCTAACCGAAAGCGACCGATCTCCCAGTTGGATATTTAAGTATCCCATATCCCATATCCTATATCCCATATCCACGGGGTATACTCTTCATAAGGGAAGGGCCTCAGCTTCGGTTCTTAAAAGTTTTACCGCCTGAGAGGTAGGTATTCCTTGGCATTGAGAGGAGCCTTTTCATGTCCCGCCTGGGGACAAAGATTGGAAATTGGTTTGGTGGAGGTGGTTTGGCTTCATTTTATAGCCTCGAAGATCTAAGATCTTTCCGCCGACTGCCTCTAGGGCATTCCGGGTGCGTTCAGTTGGCATTTTCGTCGCCGCTGAGCTATTTCTTTTTACCTTTTTATTATTTGGTGTTCTCTTTTTGGAGAATTCCTGGAAACAAAGTAATTTATAGCTGGGAATTTTGTGCGCCGCTGCCAAGGCAACAAAACGAAATTGACGATGGGTACGGGAGAATGAACAGGAATCGCGGCAAAGTGGGCTGTAAAGGAGTTGGAGTCTGAGGCGGAGTCGCATCCGGAGCTGGAGCTGGAGCTGGAGCTGGAGCTAGAGAAGGAAGAGCGGCACGTAAATTGCAGATGACAGTTGAGGCGATGTCGCAGAGGGCGCGTTTTAATTACGACAGATTTATTTATTGCGCATACGACGCGTTGCCTCCGAGGAAAAGTGCAACGGCTAATTTGCAATGGCCTCCGACGAAGGCCAAGAAAGCCCGAGAAGCAGCCCAGGAAGTTGAAGAAGGCAGCAGCGCGCCTCACCTGACCTGGTGCCCATATCCAAGGCGATAAATTGTCATTAAAATGAGACCGGAATGAAGGCAAGGAGCTGAGCAACTGCGGAACTGGGCAGCTGAGGATTCCAAGGAGCTGCAGAGCTGCAGAGCTGAGGAACCGCTCCTTTTTAGCTTCCAAAGCTTGTTAGCGGGCCAAACGCTAAAAGTGTAATTAAAATTTAATTGCTCGCCAGCAACCTGAAAGGCAACAAATGGAAATGGAGACGAAGCGCCTCCACGTTATGGCCATGTCTGGCATATCGGTTTAATCATCATTCCCCCGGAGAGCTGCAGCCCAGCCGGAATCAGAGAACAATGGAACCAGCTTGTTAGGATAAACTAAAAACCATTTTAAATTTCATTACTAATTTATTTGGTTTTGGGAAACAACTATTTACGCAACAAATTGTGTTCGTCCTCGAAAAAAGATGTGGAGAAAATAAACTTGAAATCGAAATAAAGGCATTTGAAACTGAGACTGTTGAAACAAATCCCAGCACAGCACAGCACAAAATGGCCAAGCCAGAGTCTGTGTAAACATGGCAATTAAAATTTAATAAAATCTAATGAAAGTTGATGAAACAAATCAAAAGCAAATTGTAAATAGCCTTCGGCCATCATTCCAAGTCGGCCAAGTCGGCCAAGTCGGCCAAGTCGACCAAGTCGGGCCAAAAATAAAGATAATGTGGGTGGCCGGAGCTGTTTTCGGCAACCAACGAAAAGTGACTTCAAAGTCGAAGCCTTGCATTCCCTCTAGCTGACAGAATCAAAGGAAGTATAGCGCGTATATCTATAGATATATAGGTACATATATAGTGCAATTTGTGGTAAACTTTATCGATTTCCATTTGCATTGTGGTGGCGCCATCTAGTTGCCTGTAGCCAAACTTTTTTGTTGTTGTTGTTTGTGTTGTTGTTGGTGTTGCTTTTGTTTCGGGTGAAACAAATCTCAATAATTGTGCCCTGGAGTTGTGAACGCCATTCCACCGCTTCGACCACAAACATTCCCCACCAGATCCCACCAGAGATGACTAAAAAGAAACCAATTTTCTGCTTATCGAAATAATCGTTCTATCGAAACCTGATTCTATCGAAAACCAAAACGATAACTGAGGAAACTATCAAGTTATCCTTCAAAAAATAATGTTCCTTTATATTTTAATTTAATATTCCTTAGTATTTCCTTGGAAAATGTACCACAATGCCATCTCCGATGCACATGTGGACAATGTTTAGGTGGACACTGATACCTCCACCTCTCTCCAGGCCGATAAATTGATTTATGTGCTTGTTTGTCAGTTGAACTGCAACTTGTGCATAAATTTCAAATTGCCACTGCCTACCACATGCGACGCCGCCACGCCCACCCCGTCCTGTGCACACTCACATGCCCAAAACTTTGTCCATCCAGCCGCTGCCAGAAAGGTACGGACCAGTTGCTGACCTAGTTTCAGGTTTCAGTCGAAACTAAACTGAGATGTGAGCGAAATGTAATTTTGATTTCCTTCCCATCTATCCCACCTATCCGATCTACCCGAGTTTGTTGCGGAATTCCCAGGGTATGGCTGCCGGGGCAGATTGTTTCCACAAGTTTTCATGTTACCTCCGTGCTGGGCAACTTTGGCAAGCATCTTCATAAATATTTTGAGTTCTTGTCTCGGATACCGAACAAAGTCTCTGTCAAGAAAGTGGCAGGTGCAGGCTACACCAGAACAACACCAAAACTAGCCAACTACCAAGCTACCAATACACGGATTTTTACAAAACAAAACAACTGCGAGGATAGATGAAGGAACGTATTTAATTTTGAGTGACACTAAGAGCAGTGTAAGTGTATTCAGTCTGCAGTCCACCTGCAAGGCACCCGTGTTTTCCTTAATAGAACAATTTGTTTATCTTCCTCCTCAGCTTATGGTCCGGGTACTTCCGGCAGAGATTCTCTATCTCCTGCAGAAGTCTAATGAGTTCTTGCCGCTCATACGTTGCTCTCTTCGTAGCCATCTTGAGGCGGTTTAGCTTCATGGACAGTTGTGCATAGTCCGCCTCGGGAGTGTTGGTTTGAACAGATTCCGATGTCCCGGTCGTGGATCGATCAGAGCTCTCGGTCACGGAGGGATCAGAGCTCCCGGTCACGGAGGGATCAGAGCTCCCGGTCACAGAGCGATCAGAGCTCCAGGTCACAGAGCGATCAGAGCTCCAGGTCACAGAGCGATCACAGCTGTCAGTCACAGAGCGATCACAGCTGTCAGTCACAGAGCGATCACAGCTCTCGGTCACGGAGCGATCACAGCCTTCGGTCGACGAGCGATCACAGCTGTCGGTCACAGAGCGATCACATCTCCCGGTCAATGTGATATCGGAGGTGTCGCTCATGGACGAAGAGTCGTCGCTTCGGACCCTATACGTTTCACACACTTTAAACGGTTCTGACATTTCCGAAGCACAAAATAACAAAATATAATCAAAATATAATAAGAGAGTAAAACTATTTTTGAACTGCTCGCTTCAATAGCTCGAGACACTTTGAACCTGTTCGGTTAAGGTTGAAGTAACGTTCACTGAGGTGAGACGATTGGTTGAGACAGGCCTACTTTGCTTAATAGAAAACCCCACTGGGCTGCTACTTTTGTAACGAGTCCAGTCCCAACTAAACACTCAAACAACGACAGCACTTCCAGCTCCTAGCTGATTGCGGCCTAAAAGGATATTGTTGTACCAATTCATTTCAGACATGTCAGCCAACACAGAGGCAGAGAGCAGAGAGCCTGGAATTCGAATTTCGGCTTGTAATTCCCATGTTGGGGTTTAGGTCCCCTGGCGGTGACAATCCCCAAGACAGGCTCCGTCCTCGATCCCAAAATCATCGAAAGCCCCCAAGTTAATCCCCGGCAATATGTGTACCGACATTAATCGAAAACACTTTAAATAAACCCTAAAGTCAGGATGACATGGCGAGGGTAATTGAAACACTGGCTTAAATAGGTCACTGCAAATTAACAAACAAAGCCGAGCTGTTCACAAAATTAATAATTCCAGCAACATTATAAAATATGCATGCAGCTACCTGTGATAATCGGTTAATTATGTTTCGCTATAAATGGAAAATATTCTGTAATTCTAATGCAATCACAAACCCCACAGACATGTTCATCTCGTTGCTCCGAATCAGAGACACGTCTGATGAATAAACTTGGCCCGAAGCCCATGGCACGGCTTTTTCCTATCCTCACATCGTGGCATCCTGAAAGCCATGATTCCCCCACAATATTTTGAAGCAGATCAATTGGGAATCGATACGTCAATCGTTTGAGGTATCCCGCTTGAGAATCGGATGAGAATTAGCTAAGATATAGCCATGGAAAGGGGCCATATATGAAAATCCTGGGTTTTACAAGGGGTACCCCTAAAAAAAATGGAAAAAATCGAAAAAATATTTTGTGCCAGGATTTTTATGCAAATTTGTAGGGGATTGAATAAAGATTCCAAATCTATACTTTGCTAAAAAATCGGAGGAAAACTGCCAAAGATATAGCCTTCGAAAGAGGCGAAAGGTGATTTTTCTCGATTTTCACATTTTTCAAGGGGATCCATCAGAAAAATTTGAAAAAAATCGAAAAAATATTTTGTGCCAGGATTTTTATGCAGATTTATAGGGAATCGATCCTAGATTCCAAATCTATACTTGGTTCAAGGATCGGATGAAAACTGACAAAGATATGGCCATCGAAAGGGGCGAAAAGTGATTTTTCTCGATTTTCAGATTTTTCAAGGGGATCCATCAGAAAAATTTGAAAAATATCGAAAAAATATTTTGTGCCAGGATTTTGATGCAGATTTATAGGGAATCGATCCTAGATTCCAAATCTATACTTGGTTCAAGGATCGGATGAAAACTGCCAAAGATATAGCCTTCGAAAGAGGCGAAAAGTGATTTTTCTCGATTTTCGGATTTTTCAAGGGGATCCATCAGAAAAATTTGAAAAATATCGAAAAAATATTTTATTCCAAGCTTTTAATGCAGATTCATAAGGAATCGATTATAGATTCCAAATCTATACTTGGTTCAAGAATCGGATGAAAACTGCCAAAGATATAGCCTTCGAAAGAGGCGAAAAGTGATTTTTCTCGATTTTCACATTTTTCAAGGGGATCCATCAGAAAAATTTGAAAAATATCGAAAAAATATTTTGTGCCAGGATTTTGATGCAGATTTATAGGGAATTGAATAAAGATTCCAAATCTATACTTTGTTCAAGGATCGGATGAAAACTGACCAAGATATGGCGTTCGAAAGTGGCGAAAAGAGATTTTTCTCGATTTTCAGATATTTTAAGGGGATCCATCAGAAAATTTGAAAAAAATCGATAAAATATTTTGTGCCAGGATTTTGATGCAGATTTATAGGGAATTGAATAAAGATTCCAAATCTATACTTGGTCCAAAGATCGGATGAAAACTTCCAAAGATATGGCCATCGAAAGGGGCGAAAAGTGATTTTTCTCGATTTTCAGATTTTTTAAGGGGATCCATCAGAAAAATTTGAAAAATATCGAAAAAATATTTTGTGCCAGGATTTTGATGCAGATTTATAGGGAATTGAATAAAGATTCCAAATCTATACTTTGTTCAAGGATCGGATGAAAACTGACCAAGATATGGCGTTCGAAAGTGGCGAAAAGAGATTTTTCTCGATTTTCAGATATTTTAAGGGGATCCATCAGAAAATTTGAAAAAAATCGATAAAATATTTTGTGCCAGGATTTTGATGCAGATTTATAGGGAATTGAATAAAGATTTCAAATATTTACTTTGTTCAAGAATCGGATGAAAACTGCCTAAGATATGGCCATCGAAAGGGGCCATATATGAAAATAATGTAAATGAAAGGAAAACTCACTTCTTTTTCTTTTCTGTGTGCCTCTGTTTGCATGGCTGTTCTCTTGCTTTGCCTGTCCTTTTATAAATGCACTGCCACACTGGAAGAAATAAATGAAAGTAAAACGTTAAAGCTATTTTACCAAAAACGATACGACGGGATGCAGCAGGTTGTCTTTTCAAGGGAGAGGGGACCAATAACTCGTGGGTTTTTTTTAGTGAAACCTTTCTTAGTTTCTCTCAGTGCAGCTGCTGCAGAGTCTGGGCAAGGTGGCAACTCCCAATTTCCGGAGAGGCAGCAACAAAACGCATAAATGTGCGCTCACAAAAACCCACACACACAGGACACAGGACACAGGACACAGGACGAGGCGCACATGTGCGAGTGCTGGTTACATGTGTGCGAAAGTACAGTTACTGGGATCCACTCCACTCCACCGCCCTACGCCAGCCACGCCCACATGGAGCTCTTGGTACTTTTGGCCTTGTTTGGCCCCGTGAGACCAACTTCAATTCAAAGCGAACAAACTAATTTTCTATGCAAATTGAATGGCAGTCAAGTGTGCGAAGTTCGAGATACATTTGCAGCAAATGCTTTTAAAAACAACCCACAACCACACACACACACATAGACATAGACACAGGACACAGCACACACCGACACAGACACAGATACAGACACAGACAAAAAGTGTGTCAGGATCTGGTGTGTGGCTGGATTTGTGACTGCAAGTGGGAGCGCAAGGACTTGCAGCCGCTTCCGATCCTTCCTTGGCCATATAATTTACTTTTCATTTTAATTACCAAGTGGTTAGTGCAAATTAATTGCCACCCGGCACCCTTTGGTCCTCGTCCTAGTATTGGTGAATCCCAGCAATACCCCAGCAACACCCCAGCAACACCCATCCAATCAAGTGTCGCTGAGGGTCCTGTGCGGCAGGCCAAATTGTAATTGTTCTGGCAAATATTTCGACTCGAGTATTACAATACAATAACAATTGGTTCGCGGCAAGCCGGGTTATGGTGGCAAGCACTGGGAGAAATTGAGAACCAGAAAACCTAATATACTGGCAACTTTAGAGCGATTTCTATCAGTGTATGACTTGGCGAGCTGCTAATTAAATGGCTCCATGCGATATGCGGGATTATCGGAATAGGTATCGGAATATTATCAACTTTAAACAGGCAAACCTGTAAACCTGTAAACCGTACACCGTAGATGTAGGTCGATAATAGGTTTATTTATTTATGGGATAATAATGTGGCAGGTACTAACGATAATAGAAATGGGGAAGGCACATATATCATGGCCCTGACCCTAGTCCTGGGCAGGAGCAAGACTCGGCCCGGCCATCAAATGGCAAAAAGCACTCTGTCGGCACTTGAAAATTCCCGGCAGATAATTTGGCCCACACTGACAAGTGGCTCTAGTGGATGCGGATGTGGATGCGGATCTAGGGGAATCCGAGGATATCTGGTATCTGGTAGTGCGTGCTAGTCCTAGTTAAAATGAAACTCATTCGTCATACGCAACGTGGGCCAGACTCAACGGACTACAGACCACGGACCTCAGAAACCCCCGACTCCTGGCCCTGGCCCTGGCCCTGGCCCTGGCCAAATGAAAGTTTTTCACGTACGTGAGCCCAAAGCCCAAAACTCTCGTACTCATTGTTGTTTGGTCCTGGTGGAGGAACTATGGCAGCATTTATGATGCTTTGATATATCGAAATGGCAGGAAGCCAAACAGCCATCCAGCCATCCAGCCATCCAGCCTGGGCATGGGCTGGATTTTTTGCTTTCATTCCTCCTATGCTGTGTCGTTGCCATGACAAACATTCGCCGTCAGTTGACAGTCATAAAATCAAATGCACACACAGAGAGGAGACAGAGGGGCAGACGTTGGGGGCATAAAGGAGCTGGGTGTGACAGCTGTTGCCACGCCCTCTCCTCTTTTTGTGCCGCCCCATCTGGGGCTTATGCAGCTCAAATATTTTTGCAACAATTTCGTTTCGTTTGCTGGGTAAATTTACTTTCAGTTATGCGGCCATTTTCAACAAGAAACTTTTTGATTTTATTTCGACTTTCCACTGTCTGTTAGATATAGATTTTTATTTTATTTCTTTTTTTTTTTTGGGACGACTCTCTGTGACTGTGGGTGGTGGGTGGTGGTTTGGTGGGTGGTGGGTTGATACAGAAACAGCGCCAGCAACAGCATCGAGTGACCCGCACGCAGCTCGGGAAAAGCTACTGAAAGTTGGCTGACAGGCCCTAATTGATTGACGTAGATGTGGCCATCACTTGAGGCATAATTAAAAGCACATTTATTTTAATTTTCCACACTCAAGTGGAACGTCCTTGTTTCCTTGTTTCTTGGAATTTCTTCATATTTCAATTTCAATTTCAATTTCAATAATTTATATATTCTACAATATCAGGACGAAGGAAGGGACGAAATGCCATAGTTACAGGTGAACTTGCCTGCCGGACAAAATAATTCATTCATCATCCTACTTAACGGACCAAAAATTTTCAATTAAATTCCGTTGGTTTATGAGCGACTCCTGACCCCATTCCGCCAAGCGCCACTCTTTCGCCCTGCCCTGCCCTGCCCTGCCACCCGCACTAAGTGTAATTGGAAAATTTATTATTTTCAGCGTCTGCAAATAATTGCGCATTAATCAATTTGAAACGCGGATACCATCATAGGCTGCAGCCGGATAGGGAATAGGGAATGGGACGCCAGATAGCTGACAAAATCAGGCAGCTTTGACTTTGACATCATAACCAGGCTAACCAGATTCGAAGCGATGATAATTAGCCTTAGTTCAGCCTTTAATTAGTTTGATGTTGCCAAATATTCAATGGTCGAGAGGGTTCTACCTCTTAGTCATCTAATTGGAGCATTTAAATCGTTAGCCATCGTTATGGCTGTCGTTCATTCGCTGCGACGTGCCTGTGCCACCTCTTGTCGGGTTGACAGGACTTTTCCGGTTTTGACAAAGAGTTTGCCGCTTGTCCTTTATGATTAAAATTGGTATGCGCAAAGGCAGGTGCACTGATCAAATTCCCTTCGATGAGCCATCAAACTAATGTTTCCTTTCAACTGTTGCTGTCGAACGAAGTAGTAGTGCCTTGGATAACGATACCCAATACCCGGTACTCATTCAGATGAGATTCCACTCTTTCAACTGCCTTTTTTTGTCGGTGCATTTGG
This sequence comes from Drosophila vallismaia, assembly GCA_035047325.1. NCBI lineage: Eukaryota > Metazoa > Arthropoda > Insecta > Diptera > Drosophilidae > Drosophila > Drosophila vallismaia. The sequence continues at coordinate 1,432,593 of JAWNPU010000025.1, read as the reverse complement.
CCTGTGATGCTAGAGAAGCGGAAACTGGATGGAGGAACTGCGGATGGCAACTCCTTCCAACAACGAAGCTTTCTTTTCTCTGCGTCTCTGGTCTCTGGTCTCTGGCTCTATTCTCCTCGCCTGGTGTCCTTCTTTCTTTTGGAAATTTCCTTTATTATTGCATTAGTTCCCTTATGCCATTATTGTTGTCTTGTTTTTGTTGTTCCTTGTTACTGTTGTTGCTGCAGTGCCAGTTAATAGAAAAATCTGCAGCCTGGCAAAGACTTTGAAAGTTTTCCCACGCTCCCACGCTCCCAGGCTCCCAGGCTCCTAGACTCCCCGACATCCTCATTTCCCCAGTTTCCTTCGGCGCAGTTGTGCTTTTCTTTGGCAGCGAGTGTATCTCATAATTTAGACCAGCTTGTCGCTGCTGCCTCTTTTCTTTATGTTCCCTTTTTTGCCCATTTCTCCGCTTCCGCTTTCCCTACTCGCCAATTTTCTCTAGCAATTTGTGATTGTACTTCCACTTTCGCGATGAGTTAGGTTGATTTTCCCCGGCTTTTCTTTTACTTCCATGTGCCTTTCCCCGGCACCATTCCCGCACTCATTCCTGGTTTTCCCTCCGCTGATCTTTTCAGTTTTTATTTTCCAGTTTTCAGTTTCCAGTTTTCAGTTAAGTTTTTTGTTCCCTCTGCTCTGTGTGTGGCGCAGCGTGAAATTGAATTAGGTCAATGCGTCAGGCAAAAGTGCCAAATATATACTCGAATATATATAGAAATTGAGAAATAGAGAAAGTACAAAGTGCAGAGGGAAATGCAAGGGAGCAGTAAATGAAATATGCTTTCGCATTCCTCTCCTGCAAGAGCGAGGCAGGACTGGGAGCAGGAGCAGGTCCTCCCCTAACAACAATACACAAACGAGTACAATAAAAGTATGCAATAAGAAAAGTTTCGAAGGAAGTGAAAGTGAAACGGGCACAATGGGCCACTGATGAAAAGCGCAACAAAGTGCAGTCAAAAACTTCTTCACCCGGGCAACTTTGTCATGGAGATGCAGGATGCCAGGGCAGGATGCGAGGCAATAGAGAAATGGAGTTCTCTAGCGAATCGAAGCGAGAATTTATTGGAATGTCCTCCTCCAACTATTTGTGACTTTTGAGTGACATCAAAGTGGCTTTGAGCATTCCCTCCTGCCTTTAAAGGTTCTTTAATAAAGGACAAAGGACTACGACTACAATACGGTTATTAATATTCCTTGACTCCTCGGCTTCCTCCATGATTGATTTAACCCCCTCTCTCATATTTTGGCGATCAACGCCCATGGGTATGCTTCCATTTTGGGGTAATTAACTTTCCGCTGAAATCCCGAAAACAAATTGAATTCTGTGCCAGGACTAGGGGACTATTCCCAATGGCTGAACAGGGCAGGGAAACGCATTAGGCGATCCAGTGAGCCAGTGCCTCCGTTTTGGCCAACACGTTGGTCATAATTCACTTCGACTGCAGCCTGTGTGTATGTTTATAAAAAGTATAAAAGCGGGGCAACAGGATGTCGGGGGCGAAGACCGGAGACCGGAAACCGGGATCCCTATGGTAAATGAGGCAACTAAATCATAACCGTGACAGCAACTGCTACACACTGGCATATTTTCCGTAATGCTCAACCAGTGTTCGGTGTTTAGCTCGTTCCAGCAACAACGACAACGACAACGCAGCCCATTAACAACTTCAAATTATTTCGCATAATTTATTGGCCGACATGGCGGGCCAGTGCGCCCGAAAGTATGCCACGCGCTAGCCCGAATCGAGTGAAAAACTTTGACAAAAACTCCAATAATTACACTAAGCGAAAAGTTTCCACTCTACGATATTGCAACTGGATTCGATGGAGTGTTTTCTGGCAGTGTAGCGACCACCGAATTGGCTGCCGTTCTCATTAATTGAATTCCCGCCCTAATAAGTACGTTGGGAATAAAGCCCCCGCGTTGTTAGCTGGTTGGCTGGTTGGCTGGATGGATGGCTGGCTGGCTGGCTGGTTCGCGGAAAATGCATAATTAACGCCCAGCCGATGGTATTCCATCCATCCATAAGTAAACATATCGCATATCGAGAAAATAAAACACAAGAATCGACTTATTTTAAAGAGAAAACCAAACCTTTGACCGCGCACGAGTGTGTAATACCTTTGATGTGAAATATTTCGGTATTATTTCGCATTTATTTATTATTATTTCTCGGAGAGAATTTGAATTAAATTTTATGCCAATATTTTGATTACAGAAATGGATTCCTGAAAACGTTTTCCATTTCACCATCAATATGGCAGATGGGTTTGTGTTGGTTTGGATCGGGATTGGGATCGGGATTGGGATTGGGATTGGGATTGGGATTGGGATTGCATCGGATTGGATTTAATTGGATTGGATTGGATTGGATTGGGTTTTTGTATTGATTGCACCTGCCTGGCAGTTGCACTTTAATTAACATTAACCCTTCATTCCCCCGCGTCATCACATAGTCAAAGCTGAAAATTGTTTTCAATGCTCCAAAGGAGCAGCGGGAGTAACAGGAGGAGCAACAGCAGGCAGGAGCAATACACCAGCAGCGTCATCATTATACACCCACCCACCATCCTCCCCTTGGAAAATTTGCATTAACCTCTAGAAGAGAGTGGAAAGCGCGGATGTGGATGCGGATGCGGATGCGGATGCGGATGTGGATGGCACAGATCGGGAGGAGAAAGCGGTGAAAGCGGATGACTGGGAATAAAGGTGAGGCTGTGTACCCGCGCCATAAACAAAAACTCATTAACCCAATTTCAATATTAACGCAATGAAAGTGCAGCGATGCCAAAGGCAAACAGAGGAAAGAGTGGGCTCTGCTGCCAAGCGACGAACAGCTCCACATATATATATTTTTTCTCTTCATTCTCCTATATATATTGTATATATATGTATTACTTTTTTAAGCTTCAGAAGTATATATATCCCAACAATAATCACTCAAAGTGCAAGTCATTAATTTTCATTAAATTTCGTGAGGATTATTTGTCAAAAAACCATTTTCGTCGTGTGTCCCATGTCTGGCGTTTGCTTTGTCAATTGTTAAGGACGCTGGGATGTCCCTGCTGCCTGCTTCAGCTGCCTAGATGTCCTCCCACGCGTCCTCGAAACCAGAGTGAATACAAAATGAATGATAAAAGCAAAATGAGGAATAATGGAAGATTCCATGACATCAATTGCGAATACTTTTAGGCAGATTAATAACATTCAGTTTGGCCCAGACTGCTGCTAAATCTAATTATTAGGTCTCCTTTTGGGAGCAATATAAGGAATCAGATGCAATGCCTTAAACCCTGATCTCTAGGAGGGAGCTAGAGTGGCTTTGCCCGAATAAGTGTGCTATAATTTTTGGAATTTCATTTTCCTCGCGATTCGGCTTTTGGGTCAATCATATGTAATCCAAAAAGACGTCCGTTAATTAGACGAACCGCCTGCCAGGATATTTACAGCATCCTCCTCTATCCTGATTCCCTCAAGGGACACGTTCATCCATCGTGGCCCAAATCCAGTCGCAATCCCCAGACCTGCACTCATCTGACCGCAGCAAAACTTTGCCAATAACTGCAAATGCAATGCATTAAGCTCAGCCCGCAGAGAAGAAGTGGGTTGGTTGAAAGCCTTTTACCAAACCAAACCCCATCATCCATGCCACTCGCTCAATCCTCTCCGTCTACCTCTCTGCCACTGCCACTCGACGCACCTGTCGCAAAACTGACATTAAATTCACATTACAAAATTGGTTGCCTGCATTTGGCGTATCAGTTTTTGGTTACCTTGTTGCAGCAGCCAACTCGATGGCTGATGGCTGATGGCCGAAAAGGGGGAGGTCCTGGATTTAGGGACGAGTTCCGGAGTTCCGAGAAGGGAATATCAGAATGCTACATCGATAGTATCGCATAGTCTAAGGGGTAATTGATGATAGGCTATACCTGGCTAACAAGACTTCACTTCCAATAAAGATGAAGTGAATCTTGCTTGACTTTTAATCTGGTATAAATATTTTCGTAGATGCGAGATACTTATTCCATCTCGAAATGGAACTGAGAGCGAGGAAGCCATCGATGAGCTCTCCACCTGCCCGAAAAAGTTTGTTTTAATGGACAAAGTTGGCAGTTGAAGGCTGGCCGGGATTGTTGGGAACTCAAAACCAGGACCTGGAAGCTGGTAGCTGGTAGCTGGAAGCCAGTCAGGATATGGTAACTGGAAACTGGGAGTTGGATGCTTTTGCCTTGCTCTATTTGAGTTTTAAGTTGTGAGCCGCAGAGCCGCAGAGCCGCAGAGACGAGAGGGTTTCACCAACTTTTTCCGCCAACACACAAATTAAATTATAAATCAGTGGGCGGATGGATGGTAGATGGTAGATGGTAGATGCTAGATGGTGGATGGAGAAATCCCACCTTCATCCGAACCTGAATCTGAACTCAACTTGGTTTGGCTTAAGCTTGCCGCGGCTCAGTGATCCTGCGGGGCAGGCACTGGGAGGCACTGGGCTTCGTTGTCCTCGCCGGGTTTCTCGCTTTGAGTGATTTTCTTGCTCGTTAAATTCTGCCGCTTTTCCGGACCGCCGTCCCCGCAGCTACTACGCAGCTCCTCGGCGGATTTCGGTAGCGGCGGCGGCGGCGGCGACAACGCGGCGTATGCGTAATCTATCAGATTGAGCCACAAAGAAAAGTTTCCCCTTTTGCCAGCGAGCTCACACAAACAAACACAACTTAGAGCTGACATTTGATGCCATTTAATTTGAGAGGCAAACTTTTGCCGGCAGCAAATAAATGCTGAACCCATCTCGTACATGAATCATGATTGAAACAATCGAGGGAGAAATAAATTGTGCGGATAAGAGAGAGAGATTTGAAGCGAGTTCTAAATTATTGTTTAATTGCAAATCGATGGAAGCGTTTAGCATTTAGTTTAATTGTCTACAAATAATTTACGGCTTGATTGTTAGATGGAAATATGAAATGAGAATAAGACCATATGGCCAATATAGAGTATTATCCCCAAACCCAAGATATCGAAGCAAACAATATTAATCAGCGTCAGTCATGAGTTCGCCCAATTGATTAATACTTCGTTTTATAACATTTAATTGATAACTTTCGCAAGTGATAAACTCTTGGGTGTATCATTCAATTATTTGCACAATCAATCAATCATTCGTGTCCAGGTGCACTTACAAATCCTTCGATGCTGTCATCCCAGGGTCCTTGGAGCTTGGAGCTGGTCGCTGTCGCCGTTACCATGTTACCTCCGGCAACAATTCAGTCTTCTGTTCCCATTAAATGCTTGAGCAGCCTAATGAAGGAAATTAGCAACGCAGGAAGGACGCTTCTGCGTCCAGAACGCAGGACAACGACCAAAGGAGCTGGGACGTTGCAAGGAGCCAGAGCCAGAGCCAGCAACTACTAAGCCTGCGCCAGTGTTGCATTGTGTGGGCAAAAAGTTGCAAAGTCTCCCAGGCTGCATCCTGCAAAAGGACCAACACCAACACCACCACCATCACCACCACCATCACCACCACCATCACCACCACCACCACCATCCATCTGGCGAGCCAGTCGAGCGTGCAAGTTATGTTTTCTTTGAAGTTCATGAAGCAAAATGTCTTAATTACAGAAATGAGATGACGACGAGACGAGACGAGACAGTGAGGCTAAAAAATGCCACGGAGGAGGAGGAAGCGGAAGGTCTGAGGCGGCAGGGAGTTTCCCTTCAGTCTAATTAATTTGTTGTGGCAGTAGAACCGAAAAAAGATTAATTTTCTGTATACATATACAGGAACAATATGTAGGGCTGGAGATGGAAAAGATGGAAGGATAAAGGAGCAAGGAGCAAGGAGCAAGCGGCAGACTATATATCTTGGGTGTTCTGGTGCACATCCTGAGGCAATAACTCACGACCACTTTATGCGCTTAAGTGATTTCTAATGCAAACCAATTTCCGAAATCAGGCACAAGCACTTCAAGCCAAGGACAAAAGGCCTCTCTGTGCTGGCCTGTCCTTTCAGCTCTCAGCTCAGCCCCTCCTCGTTGCCAGACCAAAATCTGAAGTCAGAAAGGATATTTCGTTGATGTTGCAAACAGACGGATTCGCTTGCCAAAGGACGCGGCCTGCTCTTCCGTCTATCAGGCAAATGACAGTCGCGTCCTGCCAAGTCCTCCTCCGCCTCGCCACTTCCTTTTGCTCCGTTTGTGCTTCCTGTACCCTGTTCCCTGTGCCCTGTGTCCTGTATCCTGTGTCCTGTGCCCTGTGTAGCTCCACGATGTTTGTCTTCGACTCGGTCCTGGCTTAATATCACATGCACAGGACCCCTCCCCCAGCTCTGCACATGAAGCGCACGAGAGCGAGGCCAATCCAAAGCTGGCAGCAAAAAAATGGCTCAAAGGACGAAGGACCCGGTTGAAGAGGCACACAGTCAGCAGCAGCAGCAGCAGCAACAGCAGGCAGCGGAAAATCATAAAGGAAAATATTGAATTTAGTGCAAAAAATGCAAATTTCTCCTTTGAGGCAAGCCTGAAATCTTCTCTGACTTTTACAACTGCTGGGTAACAAAAAGCGTCTTTGGAAAAGAGTTAAGACAACAGTTTTCAGCACCAGCTTGAATATTTTCCATGTTTCTGGGACTCTTTTTGGGAAAAAGAAGATGATAGGCTTATGGTGCTCCCATGTCTACCCAATGGGTATTAAGGCATCGAGTCCTTCAGCTCCATTCGGGCTGTCAGTTATGCCCTTTCCGGTACATTTCTGACTGTTGACTCCTGACTGGACCAGCACTGGACCAGAGCGGTCAGAGCTGGCTTCTATTCCTTACGCCATCGCCCTCTCTGGTTTTAGGCAACTGTAACTGTGTTCCGGCAATCGGAGCACACTTGTGTGTAATATTGCCACAATTTGCTAGCCAGTTCCAGTTCCAGGATCCCAGGCAATAAGCCCGAAAACCACAAGCTATTTCGGGGCCGTAAAGCCCCCGGGCGATAATACACTATGTACTTTCCAATCGAAATATACGATATGATTGAAATGGAATATTTTTGATGAATTAAGAGCGGGAGTTGGGAGTTGTTTTCATATCGTGCCACATTATGCGATCACCTCTTGCAATGTAATCAAACATATTGGCAATACCGTGGCGAGGGCGAAAAACAGAGAAAATATGGCCAAGGGCAGGCCGTAAAGCAGGCTAGAGGGAGGTTGTTGGTTGGAGGCTGGAAAATGTTTATGAGGGAATACCGCGAGCAATAAAATTTAATATGAGCAAATGATTCGGGGCGGGGGACTGTGTAATAACCACAAATAAAAGCGCCTGGCAGAGGCAATGACAATAAAGAATGAAGAGCGGCTGTGGCAGGCTGTGTGGCACGCTGTGGCAAAAAGGCAAAAAAGCAGAAAAGCAAAAAGGCGAAATCAAAGTTTCGCCATGTATATGCGAAGCCCATGTGAGCGATAAAATTAACAATTCAATGAAGTGAATTCGAAATGGCAAATCGAATCGAATCGAAAAGCGAAAAGCGAACTCGCAGGGGAGCCAGTCTTGGCTTTTGACCTAAGAAAGCATAAATAGAAGCCATTCTCCAACTCAAACTCCCATCCGATGCCGCAAAGCCATCAACTCGTAAAAAATTACGTATAAATACACATTGAGGAGGAAAATAGAAGCCAACAAAAAGTTTCATAAGCAGCTGTAACAATTACAAGTGGCCCTGCTTCTAATTTTCGGCCATTTCTTCTATAAAAACCAGAAAACGAATAAAGGGATGTTCTGGGATGGACGAGCCATCTGTGCTGGTTCCGAACATTTTTTTTTTTGCAACTAAAGTTTTGAGACGGCGTGTGTCGGCCCACCCGGCGGATGAGCAATATGGAAATTGATGTCCTGGGAGGAGTCTCCTGTTTACAGCATACACGCTGTTTTAATAATTAAATAAAACAAAAAAAAACTATTCAACTATTCAAGCAATAATATGAAAATTCCATACTGCTCTCCAGGAATTCCAAAAACTCTGGCGATGCAATCCGAAACTTTGGCAAATTGTTAATTAAAATGCGAAACACAGTGGCACACAAATGTCTTAATTCCTGTGTTTACTCTTTTGTTGTGGCCAAGGCTTAACTGCCTAATGAAACTGATAAGGAGTAGGATGCAGGATGCAGGAGGCAGGATGCAGGAGGCAGAATGCAGGAGGCAGGATTCTGGAAGGAGACAAAGACGGTGGCTGTGGCAAAGTCTTTTGTTTGCCCGCCGCTCGCTAAAATGTTTACTTTTGGCTTAAACGCAACGTTTTCGGTTATTTGGCAAACAGTCGAGAGGCAAGTGGCACGAGGCAGGGGAAGGCACGCAAATGCAAAGTGCAGCGATGCGTTGTCAATGGCAGCATCTGCGGTTTTCCAAACGGGTGATTTTCAATGGCGCTGGGTGGTTTTGCTTCCAACTGGGGACTAAGGACTGGGGATGGCAGCAATTATCGATATTATCGAAGCTAAACGCCGCCGGAGATTTTTGTAAACGCTTCTCGCCAATTGGGCAATGTCTATCAATGCGAAGGATCCTGCTTCCAGTCGAAGATCCTTGCGGGATATTGAATCCTCGATATTTTCCCCACATCCCTATGTTGATTTTGATTAATTTGCATGTGCGGCTTCTTGTTTTCGATGTTATTGTTGCTGTTTGTCAAGCAGAGTAATTGCGAAATCCTGTGCGTGCGTCTGTATGGGTGCAGCAATTATGCACACACACAGAGCACAGGCTTGAGCACAGACGCACACACATGCAGTTGTGCAAATAAAGGACTAAAAGCATAAACTAAATGAATTAAACGACACAGCAGAGCGTGGGGTGGCGGCTTACAGGCTCTGCCAGTAGCACAACCCACCATCCACCACCCATTCGCTCTTTCGCTTAACTTGCGCCTCGCCTGAAACTGGAAGTTTCTATAAAATATGAGATAATAAAAAGTGAATTATGTTCCCGCACAGCGGCAGAAGCTGCAAACAAAACAAAACAAAACCAAAAAATAATAAAAAATTACAAACAAGAGTCGGGAAGATGAGCAAGAACAGCAAATAAATGTGACTACAAACATAAAGCAATAACAACCAAACAACATTTAATTGCAATTGTTTGTTCGCCAGTTAGTTTTTTATTCGCACTTTAATTATGAAAAATAGCTGAAGCTGAAGCTGGACTCGAAGCTGGAAAAACTAATTTTCATAAGTACACAACTTTGTTTGCAAAGATGGAAAGCTGCAGCGGTCGGACAAGTCGGGAGGAGACACATGACTTATGGCCCCAACAAGGAACTTGATGGCCACGAGTGACCACTCTGGCCAGTGATGAAGGACCAACAAACTGGCCAAAACCGGGGAAAAGTGAAATATTTCGGGTGAAACTTCAACTTCATGAGCACACGAGTTAATTACATTAAATCAACATCTGCGGAGTCGCATTCACATTTATCAGCGGGTGTTGGTTAATGTAGATTAAAGAACCCAAAGCCTTTTTGTCAAAGTCTTGACATTTTCATTCCCATCGTGGGAACCCTAGAAAAAATATATCGACAGTATTTCGATGATAGCCTGTGTGTCAGGTCGGAAAAATCATTAAACTTTGAGCATTTTATGCGACGAGAGCTCCAGTTTGGTGTTAAAAAAAAAAAAGTAAAAAAAATTAAATAAATATGTATTCTCAAGGTGGAAATCGTTACCAATTGCTCTCCCTCGAAGAAGAGGGACAAGTGATCCTGCCCAACAAAGAGCTCCGGAGGAGGGCAAAGAAATCCTCGCAAACCCAGATACAGTCCGCAAAGCCTTCGAAGGCCGCCCGAAAGCTCGAGGCCAAGCTAGAAGGTAAGAACAGTGCTGCAGCGGTCCTGACACCCAAGAAGGACAATGTAGTGCCCAAAAAGGACAGCCCGGCGACTCTGAAGAAGAGCAAGCCGCTACTCAAGAAGGATAGCTATCCGTCCGTCCAGTTGGGCAGCCCCAACTCCAGTCCAGACAACAAACGCAGCCCATCGCCCATGAAGGAAAAGAGGCTGCAGGATGCCACCAATCCTACTCCCAAGAAGCTGACCCGCGTCTACAGCGGATCGACCTCCGCCCCCACACGCAACTTCTGCCTGCCGCCGGAGCTGTCGCCGCAGCGCAAGCCCAGCCGGGCTGTCATCAAGGGATCCGTTCCGGGACTGCGCCACCGCTCCGACCGCCCCAATCTCGACCGCACCAGCCGAGCCCGCCTTCACGACCGCCAATCAGGATCCGATCGCACCGGCGTGAAGGCGGTGGACAAGCGCAACGGCGGCGGTGCGCACAACTGGGGATCCCCCAAGCTGGAGATCCAGGAGCACAAGAAGGCCGCCTTGCGCACCCAGTTGCTGGGACCCGGAGGCCGGCAGCCAGCAAAGCTACAGCGCACCGACTCCAACAGCGACATGTCCACTCTCTCGGAGACCGTGACCATCAACACCCTAGATGACTCTCTGGATGACACGAAGCTCCTCACCTTGGACGAGTGGCGGGCCATGCAGAAGAAACCGTCCGGCCTAGCTGGAAAGAATGTCAAGAAAGAAGGATTATCAGCTGCTGCTGTCCTGGGAAAACAAGAAAAACCTGACGGATCCGACTCGGGACCCACTCCCACACCCATTTTCATCCACGGCGGGCAGCGTTCCGGGCGTATGTTGCGCCTCATGGACATCCAGTTCAATTTCCTCGACTCGGACCGATTCCGCAAACAGTCAGACGTTGATGGCAGCTCTTTGGAGGATCCGGAGATGCCCGTGGCCAAGAAGCCGGAGGAGACCAAGATGGTACCGCCCAAGGTCGATGATAAACGCCAATTTCCCAATCTCTACTAAGCCAAGGCCCAGGCGATCCTGTTCCCCCATGGCCATGTCAAATTTGGAACCCAATAACGTTGATTAAAGAATTTGAAAAGCACGTGGTTGCCGTTTTTTTTTTTTTTTTTTGAATTTTTTCTAAGATTTAGGGATGGGGGTTTCAAGTTTTCGATAATGGCCGAAAAGAGACTGTTGTACTCCAAGGGCCTTTATGCACTTTACGATTCTAGGACCGTTCTCCTTCCAGGCGTTTCGATAGCTTTGCCCAATTAGGAAAAGACCGTTTGCCAGAAACCAAGAAATTCAAACCGAATGAGCTTTAACAGTTGACACCTTAGGCTTTTGGCCATCGTTTGACCATTTTAATCGCATTAAACCTACGTTTCTACTCAGGGCTTCCTCTAGCATTCCAGTATTCGTTGGGAAACCTTAAAGACCTTTAAAGTTGTTTCGCATTGCCTTGAATGGAATTTTCCGACAGCACCGCAAACTTTTCTCCCGGCGTCGTCTTGATTCCCCAGCTCCCAGCTCCCAGCTTCTGGTTCCCAGCTCCCATCTCCCATCTCCTAGCTTCCAGTTTCAGCTTTTTGTGTTTTCTCTTCCATGTTACATTAAATTGAACAAATTCTAGCGAAACAAAAACAAAAAAAAGCCACTAGGGACTACGGACTACCGACTACGGACTACGGACTATGGACTATGGACTGTACAGAGTGTAGGGCGATGCAATATAAGAAACTGAAAAGCTGGAACTGCAAAAAATGTCTGAAAACTTTTAGCCCGGCCTATGTCATTGCCTTCCCGCTCCCACTAATTACAGCGCTTTTGGCCACAATATAAAAATAAGAGAGAGGGAAGGAGTCTCCGCAGAACTGCAAATTAAATGAAATTTTAGGAAACTTTTTCCGAGTGCCATACTCCATATAGAGTAGGTATATCTTTTCACTCCCAACCAGAGAAGAAGCGTTGCCGAAAAATAAAACCAAGAGTCGCTAAAATTCCAATTGAACCAGATTTGTCTGGACACCTTTTGCGGTGGAGACGATATACTACGGAGTCTACCATCTACCATATGTATGTAAATGCGATCCCGAGAAAACAAACTGGCAACCAATTAGGAAGATTCCGAAGTGAATTTGACCGAGGAGAGCTAAGGTTTTTGTTAACAACCTGAATGCATCAACATTGAGGCATTAGCCAGGGGCGTGGCCAGGGTTCCGTTCGCCAGGGTCCTTTGCCAATTACTTTCCAAAATATTCTGTTCCTTGATTTAGTTGGAGTCCCCTTGGAATTGACGCCACTGGAAGACAGGCTTTTCGGCGACAGGCGTCTGCTTGTTAAAATTGATTGCCTGCAAAGGCAAGACAAAAGCAGCAACAACTGCTTAGGCTTGTTACCTTTTTGCAGGTCTCCTAACCTGGCCCGAACATTGATTTATATTTGTATTGACACTTCCAGAAACTCTGACCCCAAGACCACCTCACTCACAGCACCGGCAACCCTCTCCCAAAATGCCTTCAATTCTGTATGCCTATCGCACAAATTTGTCCTTGTCATTGTTTTACAAGGAGTCCTTCCCCAACGACGCCCACCTACCAGCTATCCTACCTCCTATCCTATCCCGCCCATCTTCCGAAAATCAAACACAAAGCACTGCAAACGATGAGCAATAAAAACAAGGAGAAAGTCCGGGGAAAGCGAAGAATGCGAATGCGAAGAAAGCAGCAACAGTTCGATACATCAACATCGATTAGGCTTCGAATATTTATTTGAAATTACCAAAAAGTGAATTTAAGGACTTTGCGAAACTCTCTCCATCGACTGCAACTGGACTAGAATGTGAAGTGTATCTTGTATGCCATAATTTCTGTGGTCGCTCCACAGAAATTATTTCAAAGTTGACACACCAAATTACCACTGATAAATGCCGGAAATGTGGCACACATACGAGTACCATACGAGTACCATACCTCTGCCACCGCCTCACACTGGCTTCCCGCCGGGAATCGAATTCGGACTCGCTAACAATGGCCATGCAAATTGGACATGGCTGCATCGAGGACCGTTCTTCAATCGGAATCCGGACAAGGACCACCGCCTGGACACGGGCACGGACACGGACACGGACACGGACACGGACTCGGACTCGGACTCAGACTGGGGTCATGTTTGTGCGACGTGTGTTTGTTTAACTCGGTCATCAAGTCAAAACAAGGGGAAAACAATGACCGACCGAGCAGGGCTGGGTTGTTGTAGCTGGAAAAGAGATGCAGATACAATGGTGCAACATGATTGGGGGTTTCTCTTAAAGGCTAAAACGCCGCATCTGGGTCGGCATTAATCCAACAACGACTCCTGATTCCGAAAATCCTTAAACTTTTATTGACATCTTTCGCTTTTCTTCAGGTCCTAATGAAATTGGCGACAAGTCTCCTGTTTCCCGACTCTTGTTTCGACATTTTTTTTTAGCTATTTTTATGACCTTTTGTTTGGTTATTAGGGCGAGGAGTCGCCGCCGGGTTTATAAAGCCAAAGTCAGAGTGTTTTATTTTGGGCCTCCCTCTGGCGATCGATGGCGACGAGTTATTTTTGACATGTCACCCTGTCAACGTCAACGAAAACGCCAGTCTGACAGCCAAGTGGCGGGGCCAGCACCTGAGACATGGCCCAAAGGACCCCTCCGACACCTCTCTGGCAGTTGGCAGTTGGCAGTTGTCAGTTGCCGGCTACCAATGCCTCTCCCAGGCTTCCCAGGCTTCCCAAGCTTCCCAAGCTTCCCATCTCTTCCCTGTTTCCAATTCCATTTGAGAGCTTCGAGTGCCTAATGATGCAAGAACAGCCGAGCTGGTTGGCCAGGCGACGGGCGACAGGCGACGGGCTACGGGCGACGGGCTTACTCCGTGTTTGTTTATCTAACGAGTAAATACGATTTTAATTAAATGTAAATCACATTGTCAACCCACACACTCGCATCCAGTGACAGAGACAGCTGGAAAGCCATAAAAGTTACTCCACAACCCAGCGGGTATATTGTGGAATGAAACAGGATACAGAGGATTGCTGAGCCACAGCAGCTGCCTGCTGGTTTTTACCCAGAAACAAATATTGCTTTCGCATGTTACTCATACGCCCCGTTGCCCGTTGCCCGTTGCCCGTTGCCACACCACCCACACCCATATTTTGCCCCGAAAATCCACAAACAATCCACAACTCCATCTTCTTCAAGGCAACAGCCAGCACCAGCACCAGCACCAGGACAGACGAAAAACACCCTTGAGATTATTAATTAAAAGACAAGAAAACATAATTTCTAAATTTCCATACAAAAACCAAAGTGTTTCGTGTGGCAAGGACAACAGAGAGAAGAGAAATGGGTTGGGAGAAAGGGAATTACTTATTGTGCTGCTGCACTCTGGTACTCTGTTACTCTGGCAGAGAGCTCATGTGACAGAAGATATTTATGTCATATCGGTCTGCAGGCCAAAGTTCAACTCCCTGGATCCGACTCGACTGGAGTGGCTGCGCAAAAATTAATTAAATTTGTTTCAGAACCAATTAAGAAATTAATTTCTTTTTATTTTCCACAAGATGCCATGTTGAGATGGTTAAACAATACTTCAGGGACATTTTTGAATGAAAACTAAATCGTTTTAATTGGAACTTTCGCCAAAAATTAATTATTATGGGATCGGAACAGATCATAAATCAATTAAAAGTGTTCCATTCGCATCATTTGTAAACAAAGGAAGCTGTAGCGATTTGCGTCGTGTAACAAAAGTTTTGACAATTCAGGGCGCCAGTGAAAATCGATAATTTTAATCACACATCACTAGTTTGGCTGTCAAAAGCACGTTTTTCTTTTTACTCTCCAAAAAAAATTCTGTTCAGTCGCAGGAAAAGAAATAATAATATTTCTTAGCTGAAAATTGAGGTGAGTAGAAAATTGGGAATATTTTTGGTACACATATATCTTGCACTGTGAGAAATCCTCTCCAGAACGCCATGTCTAACCGCAGAAACCACATCCCTCCGATTTTTTCTCGGCACGCGAGTATCAACGCAACGATCAATGGCCACATGACTTGCGGTATTGAGCCTTTGGTCCGGGCCTTGGTCGATACCGTGCAGTCAGGTCGCCGTCCAAATTTTATTTGCGTGGTGGATGGTGTTGTGACAGAGGTGACGGATATATTTGTGGACGCGGACGGGAACTTGGTTCCACCTCCCAACTTCCAGATGCCGCTCGATCCCGCCGGCGTATTAAATTTTCCACCTTCTCCCCACCAGGACAGCGGTCACGTCGTCAGTCACGGTGATTTTGAGATTCGCAGAATAATGGATGTGGTTGTCGAAGGGGGCGAGTCGCTGATCGAGGCAATGGAGGAAGAGGCTGAGTTGGTGGAGATCTTCGAAGACGATGTGGTGGTTATCTCCTCGGATGAGGGATCGGGATCTGATGCAGAAATGGAGCTCGAGCCGGTTGATGTCGATAACTCCGATCAGGAGGATTACTCTTGGGGAGGTGCCCAGGCTGAGCAAGCCGAGTATGCAGAGGAGGCTATTCCCGATTTGAACTACATGCAGAATGAGCATCCTGACCATGACCAGGAGCCGGACAATGAGGAGCCGAACCATGAGCAGCCGGCCAATGAGGAGCCGGGCCATGAGGAGCCGAACAATGGAGTCTGGCAGGTCGAGGAGTATTTGATCGGAGACGATGACGGAACAGCGGAGATGATGGTGAAGGTCGCCCTTCCCCTAGCCCCGGAATCAGATGAGTCAGGAGCAGATCCTGAGACGCAGAGTGTGGCTGCTCATATCGAACTCACACAATTCGAACCGAATGTGGAAGCCAACCTGGATGATCCAGAACCAGACGCCATTATTTATGTGATTGACGAATAGATGATAAGCCATTCACGAAGAGTTTATAAGCATTATGATGCTACAATTTTTGACTACAATTTTTGATCTCAATTTTTGACCATTTCAACCTAAAAATTATTCTGATATACGATTTATATTTTCGTTAATAAATTTCTCATCTTAATATAATTCTTTTATTTAGTCCAAATACTATAATCTCAATACTTTGCAGAAATGCCAGCCGGCAACTGGAGCCCAGAGTTTGAATTGATGAATGAGTACTTCCACCTGCCTCATCCCCCAATCTCCAAGACATTGTGCCCCAAAAAAGCGCCCATGGATCCCCTATCCATCTCTATTTTCATTTGCCTTCTTCGGCTTCAACAAAAGGCATGTGGCATTGTCGTCGTTTATGCCGTCAAAGTGAAAATCCATGCGAGAAATTATATGTCAAAGTTTCACTTTTGATATGCCAAAGCATTTGCGTGTGTATGAATGTAGTATGTAGTAGGTAGTATGTGGTGTGGCAAGCACACACAGAGGCAAAAGGATGCCCTTCTTGCCTGCTTCCCAGACTGGCATTGCAACGCAGCACGCTCCACTGACGCACTGACAAAGACACATTTGCGGGCGACACAGCGCTGAAGATGAGCAATGGCAATGACGACGGCTTGTCAGGGGCGTGCAAAAGAGGTAAGCAGGAGGATGCCTGGCAGAGGCGGAGGCAGAGGCGGAGGCGGTGTGGGGCTAGGAGCGACGTGATACCAATTACTCGAGTTACTGGGCCAGCGCAAGTCCGGGCTTGTGGTCCGGGTCCCTTCCTGACTCCGAAGAATGTCACCCAAAAGTGGCACAAGCCGAAAGCAGAATCTCGATGCCCTTTCATGGCATTCTAATGGAATTCTGCAATGGAAAATTTGGTTCCTTCCCTGGGATGGTATAATGAGTACGTAGAGAAACCTTTAGCTTTGTTTGCGATTCTCTGGCAAACTCTGGCAAAACATATTAGGGCATTCAGAATTCCTTAGAGCACTTGGAGCAATTTTTCCGGCACGGGTTTTTTCTGTTCCAGTTAGTTGTGCGTTGTCCTTTGGTTTTGTCTATGCGAAAAGACGATGGCTTTCCATTCTTGCGCCCCTTCTCAGCCGGCTACCCGCACAGCTCCTGCCACTCGACTGTTTCCTTTTTGTTGATTTTTCCTTGGGCTTGTGCCATGACCTGCACTATTCGGTATTTCCCCCAGGGTATATCTGATCCGATATAGTCCATGGCCTTTGAGGTGGTGCATGCCCCGCTTTGGCTCTGTCAGGGGCAAGTTCGAGACAGGTCCGCCTTGCCAATGGCCAAATGGCAGGCCTTATTGATTTACACTAATGGGAATCAATCGGGTCGAGGCAGCGACTACGAGCTCCTATCTGGCTGCTAGCTGCTGGCTGCTGGCATCATTCAAAGCAATGTAATCTACCCTACTTTACAGTTGACAACCCAAAGAAACCATCTCGCTGCCCGTCCCTCTTCTTTTTCGGTTGCGGTTGTGGCTCCGCACTCCGCACTCCTTTACTCCTTTACTCCTTTCTCCGGTCCGTTGTGCCCGGTCGTTGTCCTGGCTTTCTTTGCTCATCCTGCAAGCGAATGCTGTTGGATGCAATTGGAGGCCACGGGATCCCGGCCATTCTAGGATCTATTCTTCAAACTGCCTGCTTGCCGACCGCCTTCCTTATCAATGTTTGCGCACTTTGCTTAATTTGATTTCGTTTGGTGCATTTGGTGCTGAAGTCCTCTGATTCTGTTTGTCCTCAAGGATGGCCAGTGGCCAGTGGGCACCCTAAATGCACCAGAGTGGCTCTGTGACACTGGTCAATGGTTCCGCAAATTGCATGGCGATCTGGTCGGGAGTTTGAAGCTTTAAAGTCGCCATGAACGCCATGAATTAATTGTGAAGCCACACAGACAGCGAGATTGATACCCAGGATCAATGCTTGTCAATCGATAGTTGAACCCAAAAATATATAACGTACTCCCATGCTTTGGTCTGGAATTTCGGAACGAAGCCCCAATCCCTTTGGCAATCTCCTCGGCCCCTTGACAGCCTGTAGAATTTATCGGGCCCATTAAACGCAGCGCACTCCCTTCGATTCCGTAAGCAATTGTTGAGGGAGCCGGGCGACTGACATGCAATTTATAGCCCCGACTGGTAATTGACAGTCGCCCTCCCTGCCTGATTGCCGTTGCCGTTGCCACCCCGAAGGATCTGGAACCGGAACCTGCTCCGTCTGCTCCTGGAGCTTCTGGTGTTTCTGGTGCTTCGGATGCTCCTGCTACTCCTGCTGCTGCTGTTTATTAATAAATTGTCACTTGCATCTCGGTCCCCCGACTGGCTGGCATTATGGTTGATTGCCACTTGGTTAGTGGGAAAGTTGAACCGAGCCGAACCGAACCGAACCGAAGCGTTCCCATTGCCAATTAGTTGCCATCATCGTTCATCGTTCTCCTAGTCCTTCTATCTTTGTATCTATTTTTCTGTGTATCTGTATCTGTATCTGTATCTGTACGAGCTGCACGAGTACGAGTATCTGCAGCTGCTGCGAACAGCGTTCGTATCGGTGCCTAATCCTTGTTAAGCTTCAACGAAATTGTATCATTATCATATCGAGAGCTGCCATTTTTGGCTTACACAATGAACAGGCTTCCGGCGCACTTGGAGAAATACTTTTTTGTATGAAGAGGTTGGCTTGCTATTAATGAACTACGTTTTTTTTCAGTGCATAAACTAGCTCCAGCTTTTGTTAGCTGCTGCAGGATACCTGAGGGAAATCTCCATCCTGCGCCCGACGTCTCAATTCAATCTATATAATGCTCCGTGCTTGGAGCACTCGCTTTTCCGACTGCCACGATTCCTCATCCTCATCCTGCACCGACTACTAGTCCGGCTGCTCCTTCGATTTTGGCGTTAACAAGTTTTCACCCCCACCGCTCTTTTTTATACGCTCTGTTCTCCGGAGTCCAGAGTCCGTAGTCCGTAGTCCGTAGCTGCAGCTTAAGCTGCTTATTATCCCGCGGGAGTTGAAGGTCCAGGACACATCCCCCACTTGGCTGCCTTGTCCGCTGGCACTAATTGGATTTCTCCGAACAATGGCCAACTATCGGAATTTAATCTGGACACACCCGCCCGGCCGAAAACTTCAATTGCCGGACTGATTACGATTACTCTATGGGAAAAATGGCAATACAAATATTAAATATTAAATGGCCAAAGGATATCTCGCTGGGAAAAAGTGGCTTTGCTTAAATTATAAACAGCCTGGGTCTCTGCCAACTCTGTTCCAAAAGATAACATGCAATTATGTGTAATTTCCCTTGATTATGTATGGGTTCTTGGTTTTTGTTTTGCCAAAAGCACAAGCTTATTTCCACGCCACTGAGCATCTTGAATAATAATAAGAAAAACATGCCACATGCTCCACACGCCACATGCCACATGCCTTGTGCATAAATTTAATTTCAAATTTCAAGGTTTTTCAACAAGCTCGCACATAATTGAAAATCGTCACACTATTAGGCACAAATAAGATTAATCGACCGAAGTATCAGATGTCCGTTTAATTGTCAATGGAGAATCATTCTCCTGGATGGGTTTCAATGCTCGAAGAAGACTCCGCCTCATCACTTACGGGTTAATTGCGATGGCGATGGCGACGGACGGCTAGCTGGAAAGGCTGCACAAAAAGTGCACATAATTCATGCCACTCGGACAGCAGTAACAGCCGTAACAGTCGTAAAAGCAGCCAAAGTAGCAGAAGTAGCAGACGTAGCGCCACCCAATGCTAACAAGGACATTAATAATATCTTAACGCAGACATTCAAGTGGCGCCCACAGAACATTGGCATAGTTGTACTACCACAGTGGAGCCTCGATAATGGGTTCTTTCCACCCAACTACCCCAGAAACCTGTTCTCCAGAAGGTAGGTACATGACCAAATGATCTCTTAGATCTCTAAGATCTCAAATATGTCTCATTTCAGGGAGAATTGGTTTCATTAACTCCAAAGTCTGTCAAAAAGAAGGACTACGCTGGTTGTACTTGACGTTCGGATGCCGGAAATATGGGTTTGGGGATGTTTGGGGTTGCGTTCTTGGAAATTGGTCGGGGCCATCGGACGTGGTCGAGCACAAAATGCAGTTAATTAATCATTGCGCCCAAGAGTAGTTTGGTGCTTGATTTATTTTCGGCCATAAGCAACCAACGGGCGCCGGCAAAAGTTAAAGTTTTTATCTTTCCGCCGTCAGACTGATTCCCCCCATCACCCATCGTCCCTCTATCCTTTCCTCAGCGCTTTCCCCACCAAAATAACAACTAAGAGGAGAAACCGAAGCTCCAATACCCTATCCTGAACCCCTTGAAAAATCTGAAAATCGAGAAAAATCACTTTTCGCCACTTTCGAAGGCCATATCTTTGGCAATTTTCATCCGATTTTTAAGCAAAGATAAGATTTAGAATTTAGAATCAATTCCCTATAAATCTGCATCAAAATCCTGGAATAAAATATTTTTTTGGATTTTTTTGGGATTCGATCTGCGTGAGGAATACGTTGGGAGATTCGTAGATTAATTTCGCATCCATCTAGGACTCTGGGAAAACAAGGATACCCTCTGCAAGGGAATAAACAGAGGGTAAGGTCTGAAAAAAGTGGCAAAAGAACGAAGAACTGCGTCAGCCTTGGCCAAGTTATTAAAAATCGTGGGGAAAAACACAAAAGGACGCGAGGGAGCCAAAAACCGCAGCGACAGGAAGTCACTCTAAGGAGCCGGCGAGAGAAAGACGCCGCCATGGGGGTGGCCAGAGACGGGGCTATGCAGCTATGAGTCGATTAATTAAACCGCAAGCGTTTAAGCGGCAAACCGCAACAGCGAAGCCTGACGCCTGACGCCTGGAGCGGGAGGAGGTGGCTTGTATAGACAGGTTGCCAAGTCGAGTTTACTTTAATTTGACTTTCACTTATACGCCCATGGCACGCCGCACGCCTCCTTCCGCAACCCGTCTTCGAAGAGCGGGAACGAGATGAAGAGACGTCACCCGCATCCGGCACTTCTCGGTCTCGTTCTTCCGGTCCCAACGCGGCAGAGGCAATCAAATTTCGTATTAATTATGTGCTTAACCAAACACCTCGCACGCAAACCGAAACACACACATCCCTGGCACACCCATTCCCTGGCCCTGGCCCGCCCACACACTCACACACATGCAAAGCAGCCCAACATCATCAACGACAAACAACAACAAAGCAGCAGGGGAGAAGGGTCCTTCACAGCTGGAGAAAGGCAGAGAAAGTGCCAGCCATAGAGCTGTCATTGAAAAGAAGCCAAGTCTCCATTTGGCCATAAAGACGATGTCTCTTGCTATTCTGCAGTCACAAAATATCAATCAAGAACCTTTCTTATATATAATATTTATCCTTCATCATAATCCATAAAGTCGTGTCTCCTTAATCCTCAAGATTTATAGAAATACAGCCAGTGAAAGCCCGCCAACTTGGCAGTCCTTTCAGGCGGCTACAAAATTGTAAACTGGCAGCCTGGGGATCCGTTGACGCCAACGTTGGCGTTGGCACAAAGATTACGCCTGGTAGTGGTGCCCCCTGCCAGGAGGCCCCCAAAAACCAGGCGACTGGCCATGTGAAGCGGACCGGGTCAGGTCAGGGACAGGCGACAAGGCAATAATTCTTTGGTTTTCACATTTTGCAGCCGCCCGTTGTCGAAAATCTTTTTGCGGCTTATGTTCCACCAGACCGACCACCCACACATACCAAACAGGGCACAGAATCCCGGCCAGATAGGATATAGGATATAGGATACTGTACACTAAAGTGGGAGTGTCCGCTGGGGACGGGCGACACATGTTACGGGTCAGTGGCGCTGCCGGTAGCAACCGGCGGCATATATTTTTCGGTTTAGATTTTATTCATTTGCATATGCATGCTTATGATGAGATTTATTTATTTGATTCTCGCCCCTTTTTTGGTCTTTTTTCTTTTGGGGGATTTACTTGGCCATATCTGTGATAAGTTGGCCAGGCTGTGTAGGATTAAAACCAGGAGGATAACAGGATGACATAGGGGGGAGGCGTACACGGTAAATAAATATCAATGGACAATCAATCATATTGATTTAAATTTAATTGATACGAGACGAGGCACAGCACATGCTCATCATTAATTAATCACTTATCATTCAGTATCTTGCTCAATGAACGATAAATCATTCAAATTAATGTTGAATCCATTTATAATGTTTCACATAATTGATGTTGATTTAAAAATAATAAATATTGAGTCTTACTTATCGCATCATAACAAAAATGCATTCTTTTGTCGAGCGTTCAATGGACAAGTGCATGCATGTTCGGGAACCGGGTGGCAACGCCAACGCCAACGCCAACGCCACTCGACGTCAACCGAAAGGTTAAGCTAACCTCACTTTGCACGCAGCACACGCGCGATTAGCAGCAATTTGTACAGCAATTAAGCTGGAGTGCAATAAAAGTTAGTAGCAGAATGGGTAATGGCTAGGAGTCCCCTATTACAACTGCAACAACTGCAACAACTGCAATAAATGCAACAAATACAACTATTGCTGCACAACATAAACGATGACAGCCGTAAGTCAGGCAACGGCAACGGCGAAAGCCAAAAGTTATTCACTTTTTTAAGTGAATATGATTGCATTCTAATGTCAGGCCATAAATTAGCGACTCGGGCTCCGGCATGGCATGACCTCAGCTCAGCACGCGACCTGCTCTGGTCTGCCGGCAGCCCCTCTTTTCCAACCCAGGCCGGCATCACCACGCACTCAGCATCCCCATCGCCCCATCGCCCCATCCTGGACCCTACTGCGCGTTACGTGACAGGAGTATGTGAAACTTTTCAACTTGAACGAAAATTTATATGCTGAAAAATATAGCAAACGAAGCCAGTGCTCAGCTCCAACAGCAGCCGCAGTCGCAGTCGCAGTCGCAGCCAGAAAAAAACCCAGAAAAGAAAGGACTATAAAAGAGTTGTTCAACCATAAAATACCCAGTACACGGTTTGCCTTGTTTTTTATTACGCGCTCCTATAAAAATATGAAATGGCGTTGTTTGATTCCCAAAAAAAGCTGTACCAGCTCTCAAAAAACTATCAAAGATTTGGTTATAAAAGTGGCTAAAAGTACGGAAGTGAAATGCATTCGTAATGTCTCCGATTTTGAAGTATTTGTAATCAATTGGTGTTAAAGAAGGCAAGGACTTGCTTGTCTGCGATCGAGAGATTCTTTTAAAGCCATCCTTTGAAGGATATGAAGGATCTTGGTTAGGAATTAATATACCCCTCCAACCTAAAGGGTGCCGGGTAAGAAAAAAGGAATAAATAAATTAAAAAAAAGGGGCAAAAATGTGCGAAAAATTTGCCGTGCATGGGCGGGGCAGCAAAAGGGGGCCCAAAGTATGATGAAGCAAGAGGTTTGCAAGTGGGGCGGCGACATTTTGTGCGGTTTCGCGTGCCACTGGAAAGTTGAACGTGCTCGGCTAATGCTGATGCTGATGCTCCTGCTCCTGCTCCTGCTGCTGCTTCTCCTCTAGATCCTGGTCCTGCTCCTACTCCTGGATGCACATCTGGAACCGCCAAGGCCATGGGGGTGTGACACACATCCTCTCTCACATGCCTCCTCTGAAGATGAAAAACTGCTGCGGATTACGTGGTGGTAAAAACTTTTTGACGCTTGATTTTCATGCTGATTGTAATCCTTGTGTTTTTTCCCCTCGCCCTCGCCCTCGCCCGATCATGCACCAGGCTAAATATGTTGGCCAAGGGGGCGTGGCAATTAAAGGACGCAGCCAAAGCTGGACGCTGCTGCACGCTGATACAGCCATCCGGCTCCGGGGATTTTGCATTTTTGACCCAGCGGGAGGCGGTGGCAAACCGTTGTGGACATGTGAAATGAAAGCCGGAGCCAAATGAACTTTCCGGCTCGCTGGTCGCATTGGCCAGAACAACAATGCGCTGTGGTTATGGCGGCGACTGTACCAGCAGCGATGCCAACTAACCAGAACTGCCCGAACTAACCAGGTACTGCAAGTCTTTGATTATTATGCCATCGAAGCTGATAATCCCGATTTAAAATGTATGAAAGGATATGTTGAGGGACTTGTGAGTCCTTGTCATCCTCCTTTAAAGTGTTTCTTCAATTTAAATCATACTTTTCAATGGAAACGGAACATCACTTGTGTCACGTTTGTTTTGGCCATCCTGGATATGCCACAACCGTTAACGAAGGACACCATTCCCCCAGCCGCTGATGCCGCAGTCGTGCTGCTGATTTCCATTTCAATTCCCATTCGGACTGGCTGTCACTGCTGCCAGGTCCTGCGGTCCTCCCTCGCTTCCAGGCTGCTCCCAGTCTGCTCCCAGGAGAGGGATTGCGTATTTAACATTTTTGATGTGGGACCGCCGAAAAGGAGGCGAAACTAATTTATTTCCATTAGTCGGCGACGTTGGCCACGTGAAATATTTCCGCTAATTGGCATTTGGCAGGCTACGCAGCAAAATGGAGCACCATTCCATTCCATTCCTGAGGAGGAGCTCGGACGGCGGACGGCGGACGGCGGACGGTGGACTGCGGACTGCGGAAGGCGGACCAAGGACCAACGAAAACATTCCGTAATTAATCATTTTCTGATTTGGCATTGGGACCTCTTCAACCTGAACGTGAACCTGAAGCTGAACCCAGAAACCTGGTGCCAGCAGACTCACTGCCATTTTTCCGGCCATTTGACGTCCCTGGCTTGGCATTTTACGCGCCGTTAAAGTTTAATCGAAAAAGTATTTTTGTGGCCAATGAAAATTCCAATAACGAAATGCCAGCCGCAACAAACTTCTTGACTTTTTTATGCCCCCCGTGCCTGATCCTGGGCCCGGAACACCTGCCTGCCTGCCTGCACCTGAGGCCAGGTCACTTTTGCTTGATTAGTGGCAACCCGGACCCGGACCCCCTCCGGACATTGATGCAGCCGGAGAGCTGCTGGCGAGCCGGAAAGATGCCTGCAATTGACAGACGATGCGGACAGACAAGCCGGACAGACAGACCATCGTCAAATTGTCTGGATGAACTTTCTCAATGTGTTGCGTTGTGGTGGCCATTCCGCCGGAAACAGGAAAACTTTTCCCTCTAATGCGCAATTAAGCAAAAATTCCAAACTTGAGAGCTGGGATGGACTGGGATAGAGGGTGGAAGATGGGCGGCAAATCCGTGGATCATCACCTGCCCGCCTCCGCTACTTTGTAAGCTTATTTCGAGTCCTTAGACAACTTGGACATTACGGCCCTGATGAAATGTGTGTCGAGTGGAACACTATTCCACTTTTAATTCAAGTTGGCCAAGATTAAGTGGAGCCGGACATAAAAAGTAAATTGGCCTCGAAACTTTCTTCAAGTAGAAGCACGACCACAAATCAGAAGCTCAAGATTTGATTATTCTGTCAAATTTTCGGTGCTTAACCCTATCCCTAGTCTTGTTTTTCAATTTATTAATATCGCCGACAACAATCTCACTTTCCTCACTTTCCCAGCCGCAAAAATCTCTAGCCATGAAAATTTTATCCGTTTGACACAACCACAAAGCAACGAAAAACGAAAAACGAAAAAAATCATCCGAAAAGACGCTTACACCAAATAAATTCGCAGTTTTAGCCACAATTGGCACCCGGAGAGCCCGGAGTTACCAGAATGGGGGCCAACCTAGCCGGATTCACGCGGGCGGAGCGGAGCCAGCGGCCTGAAGGAGGTGAGGGAGTTCCTGGCACGGGACAAACGGGGCACAAGCAGCCAGAAGCACGGCCGCAGGAGCATCGACCGAAGGAGGAGACCCGCCCCAAGGACCAGAATACCCAAGAGCCCGCGAGGCAGTCGCCCATGGAACCGGGCTGCCCTGAGCCCCAGCGGGTGTCCAGCGACAAGGTCAGGATAATGGGCCGGCCCAGGTCCCGATCAGTGATAAACGCCATAGAGGACATCCAGCGCATGTAAGTATCCTGCAGAAACGAATCCTGCATCCGAACTATTGAACTTTCAATCTGCGCTAGTCCGGAGGAGGCCATCTATGAGGAGTTCGAACGCCTGCTGGTGAACTCCCAACAGCACCTGACACCGATGGGGGATCCTCCCTGCAAGGACGTGGCCGCCCGGCTCCAGACCTGCCTTCAGCGCAGCCGTGAGCGCTCCTGCAACTGCTTCAAGGTGAGTCCTGGTGACTTCTATCCTCACCTTGGCCTAACGCAACGATTTCCCATTGCCGTAGGTCATGGAGCAGTACCAGCACTGCGTGGTTCGCGCCACCCAGGACTACTTGGACGAGCACGCGGACAGTGGTCCCCCCAATGTGGTGGTGACGACCCCAAAGTCCATTCCGCGTCCTGCCTACCCGGCGCAACCGCGCTCCCAGCGCCGCTGGTGGAAGTTCTGGACCTGGTTTCGTTAGTAGCCTCCTTTTTTTCTTGTACCCATCTAAATCCGAGTGTGATATAGAGAGCCAAATATAGAAACAGCTTTATTAATTAAAAGCAGAAACATCCCTTTTGCATCCCTTTAACTAGCCAGATCCACAGGATAACAGGATAGCAGGGGTCACAGTCAGGCTCTCCTCCGACACCACAAATAAATAAATTCAATATAATATGTTTCCAGTTTGTGCCTTTGTTGAAGGTTCGACTTCCAATTTGTATTCGTTTGTAAGTCCCACAATGCAGTCCAGTGCTCTAAGTCCATCATATCCAGCTGCCACTGTACTCGACTCGAGAAGTGCTCTTATGAAATGCAGATGCAGGTTGAAGTACAGGTGCATCTCCAACCTCTTGTACATCCTTTCGCTTCACATTAGCCCTTAGTTGGCCGTCCATCCGTCCATCCGTCTATCTGTCCGATTGTCCGACTGTCAGCTCGTTCGTTGCCCCCTCAGTGTATCTGTGTATCTGTGTATCTGTCTATTCATTCATTCATGATATAGACATTTATATTATGTGGCCAGGCGGAAAGTTGGGTAGAAGCCGGGAATGCAGAATTGCAATTTGCAATAAAAGTAAATCTGCTATGGCGCCGAGCTCCAACGAGCTCCACCGAGCTCCACCGTGCTCCAGTTCCAGATGGTAGAGTCTTTACATTGTGATTCCCCCAAAAAACGAGAAACGAGAAATGAAAAGGACGAAAACGGGGATTACGGAGAAGTAGCGTGTGTGTCGGTGTGGCGGTTTCAGGTTGAAAGCCTTTCGGGCAAGGTAAGCAAACATTAGAATTTATTAAATCCAGCTCATGCAGAGCGAAGTGCTCCGCTCCGCCCACTTCTTCGTATCGCCTGCCTTCTTCTCGAGCGCCAAACCGGGCAAAAAACGAAAAATTATTGCATATAAAACTCACCTTCCTATGGCTTCGGTGGCGGGCTGGGCTCTGGGGGGAGTTCTGAGGGCAGCACATTCAACTTTTGGGCCAGCGGACACCAGAAGCGCTTCTGGAGCTTCGCCTCTACTTGTATTATCTTCACACACTCTGGCACACACTCTGGCACATCCTGGTAGTCTGCTATCCTGCTAGCACACATATTTGCCCGTACATAATCCAACTTTGCTTTTAGCATTTGGCAAAACAAACAGAATGGCATCTCGAAAAGGAGTTGCCTCCGCACCTACACTGCCCAAAAGCATCCCGATTCCGATTCCGATTTCGATTCCGATCCTCCCACGGCCAATAATTCAAAAGATTCTATTGAAATTAGTGGTTAGGCCATAGATAGCCTATTTTTTCGTCCTTTAACGAGCATGAAGCATCTACAGGATAGAAAAAGGCATCTAAAGTTATAATTCCGTTTTTTATTTGGAGAATCCTTTTGCTGAAATGTTTGAAAAAACGCAGGAAACTGCCTGCCGCATTTGAGTTATTCGAAGGATTTGCAGGGTAAGTTGTAACTTCGCAGGAAGCTGGCGATTTATTATCGCAGCTTAATCTTGCAAAAACACGTCAAACCTCCTGAAAATCCTGCAGCCCGGCTGCTGCGTACGCCACCCCCTCCGACTACGACTACGCCACCCCAGGAAGGACCTCGGTCTGAAGCAGGGCGGGGCACATACATTTGGTCTTCATAAAAAAGCAACTACGGTACATGGAGTCCGCATTCCACCAACAAGGACATGCAAGCAAATCACAGTGTAAAACGGACTGCCCCTCCCTGCCCTGCCGGACTGCCTGCCGGCGCCCCTGAACTACCCATTTTATTTAAGCATCCACCTCCTGGCCATTTCTGTGCCAGCTGCCCTACTCGTTTAGCCGGTGTGTTTTCCGTCTGGTTTTTTGTGTTTTTTGGTAACAGTTTTGGCCATTTCTCGAGCTCGTAGTTCGTAGTTGGTAGCTCGTAGTTCGGGCTTCGTACTCGCGTTCAGCGCTTTTTCTATTTTCCTCGTTGTACCATAAAGATTATTATGAAAGTATTTTGCTAAGCTTTTCCGAGTTGAGACGAGATGAGATGTGTCGGGTTGGGATGGGCTTAGGGTTGAAGGGTTGCTGGATGGCTGGATGGCTGGATGGCTGGGCCGGGATAGCAGCCGGCATCCGTTTTCAGCTGGCGCTATCTGAGCATCCGTCCCTGTCATGCCATTTGGCTGGCACTCTCGAGGCCTTAAGTGTGCATGCATTATGCCATGTGCAGCAGGATTCCCCCATCCTGTCCCTTCTCATATAATATGCATGCATGGATAATTTATCAGGACACAGCACAGTTTTAAACTTGATTTAATCCCGGGCCTTTGGCGACTGCCATGTCCTTGTCCATGTCCAGTGTCCAGTGTTCGTTGTCTGTTGTCCTTTCGGTTGTGACCAACTGACAGCGGCTCAAACACAATTAAATAGTCCAGCCGCAAACCAAATCAAGCCAAACACTTTGCTCAAAACAAGCACAACGTCAATGTTCGGCTTAACTCTAGAAACATGGCAAATATTGTGCCATGCGGTCTGGCCGGATTGAAGTGCGAAATCCAAAATTCAACCCAAATTATAAGCGAAACCGTAAACAGAGTTCCCATAAGAAACTTAATTGCTGCCACCGATTGGATCTCTGTGAAGCCTTTCCTAGATCGAAGCCAGCAGCTCCTGCTGTCTTGGATAGAAATTCGGAACTCGGAAACAGCCTGGCTTTCGGCCCCAGCCCTTTTGCCACAACATTTTTGATATGCTTGTACTTTCGGTGTATCGTCGGGGTTTTACGAGTATGGAAAAAAAGCAACCTCGACATCAGCCCAACATCAGCCCAAAATCCAACCCCAGACCAAGTTGTTTGTTTTTATGTTGTCTTCAGCTGTCTTCCACGGCTGTGTTGCATAAGTGCATTTGTCTGTTATCTCGACAGGCTTTTGTTTCACTCTCCTTATGGTGCACAGAGAGAAAAATATACAATAATATTGTATTTGCTCCGATAAACGCACATCTAAAGAGTAATTCATTTTGCACAGTGTACTTGCTTCAACGCCTGCCAGTCCAAGCACTTGTTTTCAACGGAATCAATTTAGCGTAAGAAGTTTCAGCTCCAAGCGCAAGTTCTTGTCATGTGCAGGCGAAAGGATGTGGATTTTCCAAAAAGGGGTGGGGCTAAGGGTTGATGGGGCAAAAGGGCAACCAGGAGGGGGGGGTGGAATACCAAAGGATACCAAAGTGGTGTATATCTGTATACATATATGGGTGTGTGTGTGTGGTGCAATTATGCCAACGACAGCTGCCTGGCAGCCTCGTCGTCGCTCTATTAATCAAAAGTTATACAAAAAGCCAGCGAAGTTCGCCACAGGACTCGTCCTGTACTCGTCCCGTACTCCTCCTGGGTTAGCTCCCAACACTGCGCCACCCCTTCCACCATTTGCTCCTTTTGCTCCTGGCGCCGCTGAGCTTCCTCATGCTCATCCTGTTCGCCTTGTTTGCAATTTAACTTTGCTGTGAGCGAAGGCTCTTCATGAGTTGGCCCAAGCTTATAGTATGTGCACATTCACAGGCACACACTGTTCGAAAAACCAGGATACAGATGAAGTACTGAAGAGTATTTAAAGTCGTAATTAAAGGACATCCATCAAGGTACCAAAAACACTATCCTTAGGAATGATTTTCCAGAAAATAATACCTGTATTAGTACAGTTTCTTCAGGTGTAGGATATCATTGTGTTTGTAAGTGCCGAGCCACAGCGAGTAAAAACAAGATATAATATTTTATGAAAGCTCTGCCTTGCCCCCATCATCTCCGCTGTGGACTGGGACTCATTGCCCATAAATAAATAAAGCAGCCAAACACAATCAAAAACCAATGAAGCAGACCAGCAGCCACAAATGACAGGAGGAACTGTCGGAGGTCTTGGATGGGTGGAAAGGCTCGGAGGATTTAGCATCATCATCATCATCGTCGTCTCGTCAGCCTGATGTCCTTGTCCTTGGGCCAGAAACCAAACCAAAAAGTGACATTCTGAGGTACATAGCTGGCTGGGATTTTAGTGCTTCAATCGGTCTATTTAAGACTTGCCAGTTTTAAGTTTCAGTCTTCACAATCTACACAGTCTCCGGTTTTTCCCTTCGTGCCCTTCGTGCCCTTCGAAATTCATTATTTTCTACGTGTTTTTATAGTTTTTTTGTTTTTTTTTTATAGAAAAGTATTCGCTTTCTCTTCGACAAATTCCGTTCAATAGTCCTAGTCCAAGTCCAAGTCCAAGCATGCATGAGGTCAGGCAGCTCAAGGATGTGCTCTGCCATTATCTACGGCGTTATGTCCAGACTTCGACCGTCAACTGTGAGTACTTCTCCATCTGGAAGGCGTCCCCGTCGCCACCGAAGCCCAGCTTGACCGAATTGGTGGCCAACTTCCTCAACAGCAACGTCTGCTGCTCGGAGGAGCTACTGCCCTTCATGTTCTACTTTCTACTGGCCATCAGCATCATTGGATTTGTGAGTCAATTGCGATCCAAAGAACTGATCCAAAACTGTCTCTCAAACTGTCTCTGCTTTCCAGCTCCACAATTGCATCGAGTTTCTGCGTGTTCTTCGCGAGAAGACTGGCGTCCACCAGATTCGAATGTGGCGGCCCAGACCCCTTATGTTCTTCAAGGAGAACCACCTGAGGCGCTTCCGTATCCTGGGGCACTTTCTGATGTTGAAGGCCTGGTTGATGCTGCTCTACGCCGTGGTCCAAGTAAGTTTTACATTTGTTACGCCCTATTAAGCACGATTCGTATAGCCATTCAATCCATCCAGATTTGTTTTCTAAACTGTTGCCCTCAGGTGAAGCCGCAGTTCTTTTCACCCTGGCTAGCCATCACGGGCATCGCCATGGCCATCGATGGCTTCTTCCTGCTCCTGGACGCCGTCTATTACCGCAAGATGATTAGTGTGAGGTCCTTGCTGCTCTTCTCCTTCCCAATGCTGAACATGTACTGCGCCAAGTGTGTCAAACTCTACTTCGAGCAGGCCTACGACATTAGCGGTGAGACCCACCTCGTCTGGTGGCAATAGCGATCCTGCGACTTTCGCAATTCCAGATTCCAGATCATTCTAGGGCAATTAAATTCGAAGATATGTAATCGTTTTATTACGACCATTGTGATAATGTAGACTCAATTTCAAAATGATTTCGCCTTTGTGCTTGTCTTTGACTGGGAATCAGGCATCAGGCATCAAGTTTTCTTTTTAATTTAATTCCAAAGCTTTCTAACTAGATTTCGTTTCATGAATTGCCAGGCGTTTATTGCCAGGCGACAACTTTTTAATTGCCTGGCGAGGGCCATTCCACATACGCCATGGACGCGAAGGACTCGGAACTGAAAGTTGTCCCAAAGAGTTCTCCCTTTAAGATGGAACATTATATTCTGGATCTGCTTTAATTCCTTTGCTCCGTGATGTGCTTTTCATTTGCCCTAAACGTTTTCGCCATTTGACTTAATGAAGCTTAAAGACAATAAAACGCTTAAGCACACAACTTTTCCACGCCTTAACACTCTCCTTTCCCCTTAGTCGCAGTATATATATATATACCAGATATATATATATATATATATATTATATAATCTATGTATACAACATTGTGTCAACGTCAAACGTCTTTTTCTTGCTCTTGGTCGTGCAACTTTCTGCGCTCGCGTCATAATTTCTATGAATTTTATACACTTTGATAAGCATTCCATTGGCATGCGAGGCACGTTCGAGTTCCTGCACCACTCGGAGCCACCCAGAACCACCCAGAACCACCCAGAACCACTCCCATCCGGCAGCTGGCTGGCAGTTTGTTTGCGTTGCGAACTTTTGTCGCCGTCCATGTAATGTAAATCAGGCCAAGCGACAATTAAACGCGCCAAGCACGACAATACTTAGAGCTAATGGCAGCGGACCTGAACCTCGGACAATCATTAGAGCACTGAGAGAAAAGGATATTACTTACAATATATAATGTCTTATACATAAGAGCTTGCTAGGCTTGTTAAGGTTTAACCCTAACAATAAAGACTATAAGATATATCAGAAATAGAACTTTTTTTTTCAAATATATACAATTAAGGTAATAAGGGGTTGAGGTGGGGGCGAAAGCAGGGCAAGCCTTTGGTGCTTCCGCTCCCATTTCCGCTCGTTGGCCGAAAAGTGTAAACAATTAAATTTTAATTAGAATCCGCATCGCTTGACATGAGACATGGAAATGGACGAAGGCAGGAAAATGTCAGTTGACCGGCCGGCTTGCCGGCTTGCGGGTTTACTGAAAATGTCCCCAACCGAGCACACCCGCACACCCGTACACCCGTAGACACAGAAACCGCACTTCCGATCTCCGCCACAGACACACAGACATTTCATTTCCGTTCTCGTCTGCTTGTTAATTTATTGGGCACCTCCTGCCAGGTCCTGCCAGGACCTGCACCGCCTCTCTCCCGGACCCCTTTTGACCACCTCCTGCTGAGGTGTTCGGCGGGCTCGAAAAGTGCTTGTAAATTAAACGCCTGACAGTTAATAGAAAACCGAAAGCCTCTCATTTGGCACATTTGCGGTCGCCGTTTGATAAACTGGAACTGGAACTGGAACTGGAACTGGAACTCCACTCCCGGTGGTTTGATGGATTGCCGGCTTAGTTTTCGCCAGTTAACTGCCGCACTCGACAATTTATGCTGCCAATTCCCAAGGTGTCGACTTGGCCATAAAATACCGAGAGTGTCGAGAGTGCCGAGAGGAGAGGAGAAAGCCTTGGAACAAAATTTTAATGCTCAAATTGCGGCTAATGAAAATGTCTAAAATCGTTTGGATGATTTGTTGATTTTCTTGAGGCTTTTTTTTTGCGTTGGGTGGCGCCGTGTTGGGGGTGGACTTACAAGGCCAACAAGATTTTGGCCCATCCTAAAGCAAACAAGGAGAAACAAGCTCGAGGCAAATACCTACGTGTATGGGTCAAGGAATCACAGGAATACTTTCAAAACTTTTAAGGAATATTTAGAGAATACAAGATTTTGATGCAGATCGATGGCAGATCGAGAAAGCGTGTTGATGGGTTCCCTTCGCAGAGGAATCACTTTTATTTAATCAAAGCTCCTGTAACCCTCACATCCGCAGCTAAACTCTGGCCACGGATTTTCCACGGATCCGGCAGTGGCAGGTCTCGCTCTAATCCGAATCAAACTACCTACACTGTGTCGCCGCAGTTGACCCAGTTTGGGGCAGCAGCCCAACTTCCCGGATTTTCTGGAGCTCCAGGAGGTGCAACCCGTTCCGCCTTGGGAACCCCGAAACCCCCGACCGAGAAGCCCCGAATCCCAGTAGAGGCTCATCGATGTTTATGGGACGCCAGTAAATTTCGATAACAATAAAATATGATTTTTGCCTGCTGCATAAACAAACAGTTCCGCTGCTCCAGCTCTTTTTGGAGCTGGAGAAAAACACGAAAAGAAATTAAGGAACTGGCCGGAACTCGGAAATTCGGAAACTCGGAAAAAAGGACATTAAGTCAGTGCAAGGATGGCGTAAAGCAAACAGCAACAAATATGGTATGTCTGAAGCTGCACGACCGACCAAGCACGACCCCCGAATGCTCTCTAAAAAATGAAATTATAAACATGGGAAACGAGTTTGTTTTTCGAGGCAACCTTTTGTTGTTTCGTCGTTTCGTTGTTTTTGTTTTCAGGCCATGGGCAATTGGATATACTCGGGAGCTGATCCAGGGTGCAAAGATCCAACAAAGCGCAGAGTAAATATTACAAAAATGTATTACACAGGACCTCTTTCGATGGGCGGGGCACAAAAAGGAAAAATGGCAGACGTGACAAAAATGCTTAAGTGAAAAGTTACGAGCGAGCGGCGGAAATCGCTTTTCCTCGGAACACCACCGCCCACTGGGTGCCTGGGTGCCTGGGTGCCTGTTTCCCTTTTTCTTTATTTTATTTCTGGTTGTTTTTCCAGAGTCCTTAGCCCCCCAGCCTCCCACAGCCTAATACAGCCTCTTCCCAAAACCTTCCTTCCCAAAAGAAAAGTTCTTTCGCGCATTTCCCTTTCGTTTCTTCAGCTTCGTTTTTCGGGTGCGTTGGGTTACGTTTTTGTTTTCCTCTCGCAGCTGCTTAATATTTTCTTGTTTACGCTTTTGTTTTTCCACCAGCAGGGGGCCAGGCTACACTGAGAGAAAACTCAAGGATACGTCAGCTTTCAGGACTTACCTTTCCAGGACTTCACGTTCCTCTTACAGTCTCTATGACTTAACTCTTTCTTGAAGCCACATTATTATTTGTCTGTGAGTGGTGCCCGGTGGACTGTGGACTGTGGTGTCCCGTTGTTCATCATCATCCTTGGATGGTCCTTGGGCCTGCCTGCTCTTGGCTGCTGTCAAACTTTTCACGCACGCCCGCTGCCGGCGAGCGATTTCCCGATTTCCCGATTCCCTGACTCCCCGACGTCCGCGATTTGCCGATTTGCTCGAGTTTCCAGCGATTTCCCGGCACGGGTTGAGAACGCGTTCCAAATCGATTTCCGCTTCATTACGCCACCGCTTATGCTGTGCCCCAAAAGGGGGCAAGTGGTAGCGGGCAGCGGGCAGCGGGCAGAGTGCGGGGTTCAGTGGCTTTGGGAGCACTCGAAATCGTATCAATCATCTTTCAGAAACACTTTACACCCTCGAAGATACAAGTAAGATGTGCCAGGATGCCACGATGCCAGGATGCCAGGATGCCAGGGATGTGTGCTTTCTGCCACCCTCGCCCTCTCATATCTCTCTGTCAGAGACAAGACCCGCAAATTGTTTGTTTGCTTTTGCATGCCACTCTGGCAGCCAGCCAGCCAGCCAGCCCCGTTTGAAAAGCCACACCCCTTGGGCTGTTATTTCGGGCCGCTTTCATGTCATTTTTCAAGTTAACACAAAATATTTCAAGTGTTTGATGTCTTTTGCACCCGAAGCGCATCAATTTCCTCCCCACAGCTTACGCTCTACTTCCTCATATTTGGCATAGTTCCGGTTTCCCATCTGGGATGTGGGATCCACATCTTGGGCTTCCAACTCAATTAAAATGTAAGCCAACCGCAACGGGGACCAGGATCGGGATCGGGACTGGGTAGTTAAAAAAAGTTTAAAATACATATAAATATGTTGCATACACCGCGTAAATCCATAATTGCATTTGCTTGTTATCGCCGGCGCCACGTGAACGGACTCTGGTGGGGTTCCCAGAGGCGGGTGTTGAGGTCCTGCAGGGGACGGCCACCCGGGGTGGCCAGCTTGCATTGGAAATGTATACGCCTCATGAAACCGTACTCGTCCATGTTCTGGAAATCTTCTCCTTTGAAAAGGAATCCTCCTTCTCGTAAGGATAAATATAGGCTTCTTTTATTCTCCAAAAATATTTGGCGTTTTCGAGGAGAAAGTACTTTTCGAAAAAGCATCCATGACAGGGTCTGGGCGGGTTTTTTATATGCATTTCATTGCATTTCTACTTCAATTTGAACGTGCAATGTATTTTTAAGCACTCAACCGAGTGGTGGGTGGTGGGTGGTGGGTGGTGGGTTGTGGGTTGCGAAGCAGCCTGGTGGGTTAAATGGGGAAAGAGGGCGTGGTAGTGGCAACAATTGCCAAGTGCAGCAGCTTGGAATGATCATCATTAACATCATCATGGCTGCAACAGCAGCAGCATCATCATGATGATTGCCTCTTGAGCGCGTTTTGTGCTGAGCTACTTTTTTTATCCTTTCCATTTTTCAACCGCCCCAATTTCCACGCCCCGTGTAGCATACTTTCCCGGGCACGTGTGTGCCTCAGTCTCGGTCAGTGTCGGTTGGTCAATTATTTGTTGCTACTTTATAAACAGTCTCAACAGCTCCTATAAAAACTGACCCGGATCGATGCAAATTCTTCACAAGGATTCGAAGCTAATGTCATCAAGTACAAATAAAGTAATTTGCGATTTGTTGAAAATCTTCTTTCGCAGCCAAACAAAACGCTAAGCCGCCAAGTTTTCATATAAATTACCCGCCGAAGGCAACAAGAAGGAAACATTTCGGATTCAACGTGGCAGAGCAATAATATTTATTTAAAACTCTCTGCCAAATGGTTCGCGGAACTTTCTTTTCCTTTGTTGTCGCCGGAAGTGAATGCAAACAACGAGAAAGCAAAGTCTGAGCAAAGCACAAAGCACAAAGCAAAACGCAAAAAGCACACACGTGCACCTGCTTAGATGCTTTCTCTGGTTGCTGGCAAACATTTTCGATAATTTGAAAGTAATTCGTTTAAAGAAATTTACGTGATTTGCTTAACAACCAAAAAGAGTGTGTGTATTGTACTTCGGGACTACAGGACTTCCGCAAGGATCCAAGGATTGATGGTCGGGGAATCCAAGTGAGTGAGTGGGTTTCGGCGAATATTGAGTTGTTCAATGACACGCCATATTTCTCCGGGCGTGATCTCCTTGCGTGCCACAAAATTATTGCCTAATCACTGCTCCGTGTGGCGGGGAGGCTGCAGTCCACCCAGGATAAGGAAGGATATACTGCTGCGACATCGGTCACCGGGCTGAGCAAGCGGCGAAAGTAGCCGCAAGTAAAACTTTCTTCTCTCAGCCAATTTGGAGCCAAAAGAAAATTTGTAGGCTATGGAAAGTTTTCACCCAGGCTTTTCGGTCTTCAACTTTCTCCACACACACTGAGCGAAAATATGGGTAACAAGCGATTCATTCAAAGTTATTGAATAGCCGGCACTCTGTCTATTAATTCCTGCAATTTTTGCGCGCCTGGGTGGGTGTTTTGATGTCTTAATGTATACCTAGAGTGTGCTATTCTTTCTTCAGAGTCAGAGTCTATCTGTTGTTTGGTGGCCCTAAGGCAGACAGACAGTGGAGGCGTTGGGCGTTGGGGTGTCTGGGCGTTTGGGCGTGGCATGTGGAAAAGTTTTCGCCAAACCAAGGAGAGGAGCAGGAGGAAGCTGTACCACCAAGGCTACCCAAAATAAACAGCCAACAATGGCAAGTGGCAGCGGTTAAGCTGACAGAATGTGGGCTGCCTTGGATTTGCTTTACCATAGAAAGGACGACGACGACGACGACGACGACGAGAAGGATAAGATAAAGCGCTGAAAACTCAAAGCCAGCGGCAGCGGCAGCGGCGGCAGGCAGTCGGAAAACTCGGAAAAAGTAAAGACAAAAGCAAAAGCGCAGAATGAAAACAAATTGTATTTTATACACTTTCCATTAGGGTTACTCGTGGATGATGATGATGCTGCTGCTCCTGCGACTAGAACGAAGAACGAAGAACGAAGGACACAGGATACTGGAGACTGGAGACCACGGGACAGATGATAAACAGCCCCGTTGGATGATGGATAATCAAGCGACTCCACTCCGAGCTCCGAACGAACGTGATGGAGCAGTTTCAGGTTGGTCATTTGGCCATCTAAACGATTGTTTACAAGTCTATACTTTTTGTCCGTCCTCTGATTGAGTAACTCGACTCTGGTGCGGCGCTCGAATTGTCAAATTGAGTGAGTGAACAAGGCGAGTGGAGCCCAGTGTATGTCCATTGAGTGGCAGGGGATCGGTTGGTTAATATTTATTATAAATAATTCATTTCTGGAACACGTCATCAGGGGGACGTAGCTCAGGGGTAGAGCGCTCGCTTCGCATGCGAGAGGCCTCGGGTTCGATTCCCGATGTCTCCAAGGGCTGTTTCTTTTTGCCACAAAACTGGGAGCTACAGGACCCAACCACAATCCTGCTGAGGGTCCCTGATTTAAATGCTCTTTTCTATATTCCGATGGCGAGCCAAAATTGAAATATTAAGCCAAACAAATCAGGCTAGCGTTCGACACGCGCAATATTTATCAGTTTTTCTTGTTGGATGGTGGATAACGGGGGCCAACGCCCACACAGAAGGATCAGCAACAGAGTCCTGCTCACCAACACGAACCGGATGCCGGAGCAGAGGCGGAAGCGGAAACAGACGAAAGGGCTGACTGGGAGTGGCCGGCGGCGATGGCGATGATGCTCCTTCTGGATTTTGGCTCGAATCTGGTCTGACGTTGAGCAAAACGCTTATTGGCGTACTTAATCCTTTTGGCAAATTCCAATAAATTACCAGGCCGAGGCAGACAGCCGTCAGGCTGGGGTGGGCGTTATCCTGGGATCCTGGGGGAGTTGTTGGCAAAAGTAAAAGAAAACAACAAAGAGGAAAACGGAAAAAAAAAATCATCAATAGGCCATGATGAGTTTCTGATTGCGAAGCACAAAAGGGGCGAGGAGCAGGAGCGCCAACGATGGCTCCTGATTGTCCGGACGATGCGGCCATGTCACACGGGTTAACCGGATTCTCCAGCCCCAAGACAGGAGTCGGAGTCGGAGTCGCAGTCGGATTCGGATTCGGAGTCGGAGAACCTTCTCCGTAAACCGTATTGAGATTGGTGACTTTGGGACAGTCATAAAATCGAACTGACATTTTATGGGTCCTGTTGTCTACCTTGAAGTCGAAGGCGAACTTAAATTGAAAGTCCTTGCACTTAACTCTCTTTGTATATTTTGTATATCCTTTCCAGCTTTCAAGGCTTTATAAAGGTTTTAATATACATTTTGTCAATCCTTAAGATACAAAGTGATTTCTTTCAGTGCAGTGTCTGTTGCTGTATTTTATGGCATTGTGCTCTGGCTTATCTCTGGCTTGACTTACTTTGCCACTCCCAGGACTCAGGATTCAGGACTTGGGACTCGGGACTCGGGACTCTGGGACCCTAGACTCCCCTCGAACCTTCTGTCGTTTTTATTGTAAATGCTTTGCATATTTTTGATTGGCTTCCCGTCCAGCCCGCCGACGACCCTTGGCCAAATAAAAAAACAATTCAGGAATCCTTTGTGGCCCGCCGTCTTTAATTTAGTTTGTGCGCCTCAGAGAGGTCCTGCTCCTCATCTTCCTCCTCCTCCTCCTCGAGGAGGTCCTCGTCTTCTTCAGCCAGGAGTTTGCCATCGAACAGGCTGTTGTCCATGCGGCGACAATGGGCTATGACCCGGGGATACCTGTAGATCAGGTCCGCCAGCTCCATGTTGGGCATCCGGGTGGACAGGATGGCGGCCACGTGGCCGAAGACCAAGGTGTCCAGCTGACAGGGTCTCGGTCCGAAAAAGAACTTGCTGCCGGCCTCGTTCTCCTCCAGCCTGGTGGCCAGGGAGCTGCAGCAGATGCCCACCTCGTGCAGGACTTGGTCGGTGTCCAGGGACTGCCACTGGTAGACCTTCAGGAGCCGCGCCGCCTCCCGCTGCTTGGCGAACCGCCTCAGGATGCTCAGCGGCCAGGGATGGGCTGCTCCGCTCCTCGGTCCCGTGTACAGCTGGTAGTTCAGGGTGTCCACGAAGCTCAGGTGGATCTCCGCCAGCGTAAAGACGTTCTCTACGTAGTTCACCAGACAGCGCATCTCCTCGCGTTGCTCCTCCGCCAGCCAGTCGTCCAGACAGTGCCCCGGCTGGGTGGCCTCCACATGAGCCACGATTGGCTCAAACTCCGAGAAGACTCGCACCGGCCCCAGCCGCAGCAGGGGCAGTCGGGTGAGCCGTCCGCCCGGGGACATGAACTCCGCGTGGTCGCTGCTCCGCTCCACGAAGGGTAGACCGCACTGGAGCAGGTAGGCCTTCACGGCCAGGCAGCTCGCCCTCTCTGGCAGAAGGAGCTGGGTCTGCTCCGGAGGCCTGTGCAGCTGCGCCTCCTTGGGCCAGGCATTCTCATCCCGGTCCTTGTCCTTACCCTGGCTCGACTGC
Organism: Drosophila vallismaia; assembly: GCA_035047325.1. NCBI lineage: Eukaryota > Metazoa > Arthropoda > Insecta > Diptera > Drosophilidae > Drosophila > Drosophila vallismaia. The sequence goes on along the minus strand of JAWNPU010000025.1, from coordinate 1,392,570 downwards.
CGCATGGCAGAGGCCAGTCGCGGGCTAAAGCTCATGTCGAAATTTTGAGGGACGGTTTGAGGGTTCCGGTTCGAACAGGTTGTCAGATTGTCAGATTGTGAGGTTGTCAGGTTGTCAGGTTGGGAAGTTAAAGCCAGAGCTTCTATTGGCATAATTGAGAACGGAATTCGATGGCAGGAAAACGAAAAACGGCAACATTTATATTTTAAATTGCTCTTTTTCGAATGGCAATTATGAGTATTGTGCAATTAGTGCTGTGTGCGAATAAACCATCTATAGTTGTTAATAAACTACTCGTATTTTTGTAATTAGAGAAATTATTTGCATCAGCCATCAGCCATCACCCGTTAGCCATCCGTTAGCCAACGAAGCCTTTAAAATATTCATCAGAAGAATGAGAGGCTGAGAGGCTTTTTGCTTTAATTTAGAACGTTGACAAGGTTTCTGTTGCCATTGCTAAAAAATCAGTTTTGCTTTGATGATGAAAATGTTTTGTGAATTTTCTGCTCAAATGGACTTTCTGGCAATTAATCATCGGCAACGCCCATGCCTACACCAAGCGTCAGGCACTCAAAGTTGGCCTAAAAGGCTTTCTTTCCCTTCCTGTCTATCAATCCGCAACCACTTGGCCAGAAGTGTTGGCCAGAGTCCCTGAAACTCGTACCGCCCGCTGGTCGCGGCCTGTAACTGAAACTGAAACCCAAAACCAAGGCTGAGGATGAGGATGATAAATTACACGAGCGGAACATTATGCAGAGCCAGAGCCCTCGCAAGGGTGCCTCCCCTTTTCGTGGAGTCGCAGGAGTCTAGGAGTGGCCTACCGACTTTTTACGGATCATCAGGTACAAAGAGGTGGCTGATTAGTAATTGAATGACCTTGATGGTGTGTGTGTTTTAGCCTCGGAAGGAGTCTATTTGATTTATTTACGATGTGGAGTTCTATTTGCGGCGCACGTCGTTCATCCAGGAGGCCCATAATCACTTTGAGACTCGCTGACAGCTGGGAATCTGGGAAAATCGGTGCAGGGTTCAGGGTTCAGGGTCCAACAACCGAAGAGTTCAACTAATTAGTATTCCCCGGATGTCGGCGACGCTCCGGAGGACTAATTTAACGCTAAATAAAGAGTTTTGGTTGAGAATTTTTGATTTAGCGGTCGGTCAATGGCAAATTGATTGATGCGTTCGCATCCCACAGGAACTGCCTGGGGTTCTGGGGTTCTGGGGAATTAATTTAGTCCTTTTGGTGCCACAAAACTGAACAAAATGATCTCCATCTGTGGGTGGTTAAGGTGCTGGGCCTGGTTGAGACATCGTTTCGCCATCGCTTCGCCATCGCCAACAAAAGCCAACAAAAGGCAACAATTCTTACCCACTAATAAAGAATAATATGACTGCCATAAAACTCAATTTATTACCAAAATGTCGACAAGCAGCAGCAGCAGCAGCTCTTGGTGCGTATGTGTGCCACTTTCTCTCCAGCTTTCACTGTCAGTGTTTATGTGCGAGTGCGAGTCCTGGGGAGTGTGTCTCCTTGTGTGTGTGAGTTACGGCTGCCGAATGCCAAATGCCGAATGCCGAATCCTGAATCCTGAATCCTGAATCCCGGAGAAAGGAGGTAAAAGGAAAGTAGAACGAAGCAAAGGAGCAAAAGTTTATGCTGCCATTTTTGTTTGGCAATTTTCTATTTCTATTTCAATTCCGAGGCGTCGTTTCATTTGCATTTGGTGTGAGAAATGTATGAGCGCAGCCAGGATACAGGATCTAGGATCCAGGGTATTCCCAATTCCCATTTCAGGTTCAAAAACAGGATATCAAGTGACCGTTTCCCACCGACCAGCATCGGGCATCGTTAGTCTTGGCTTTTAACGTAATTCTTTCGCACGACTCCTTGGCATCTCCTCCTGCATCTCCGTTTCATTTTCATTTCTGTTCTGCAATTTTATTTGCTATCTTGGCCTGGACTCTCTGGCCTCCATTCTGGCCTCCATTCTGGCCTCCATTCTGGTCTCCATTCTGGTCTCCATTCTGGCCTCCATTCTTCCTTGGCCGCTTGTCTTTATTATTTTGTTTCCACAGTTGGCGATTTGTTGCTTTTTCTGTTTTGTATTTTCATGTTTCGTGTTTTGTGTTTGGGCCATTGTTGGATTTTGTTGGCCAGCTGTTGGGCGCTTTTTACGGGCCGCACTTTGTGGCCACAGTCTGGGCCAGCATCCTGGCGATACTCCGCCAAATAACCGTTTGGCTAAGCTAATCCACGGCCACATTGACCATTGTCTGAGCCAGATAAGCGTTCTTGGGGACAAAAGTAGATTGCAGCATTCCCACTCAATAACAGGACTAGAACAGCCTTTAAAGAATTCTCATTTTCGATTTCTGATTTCTGATTTCTGATTTCTGAAACATATTTTTCCCCCTTTTTGATAAATGCCATTGCTGTTTTGCGGCTGCCTTGATGGAACCATTACGTCCCACCAGATCCATCCATTAACGAAATGGAAAACCTTTTATGTTACATTAAATTTGACTGCGTGCCGAGTGACAGACAAAGGAGCAGGAAGCCATCTTGTCCTATGTCCTATGTCCTGGCTTGGCTTGGCTGGTGGGCTTGTCAAAGTTGTCGCAACATTGTGGCGCTGTCAGTGTCATTGTCATTATGACTGCCTGAATGCGTAAATGATGCTTAATTAACATTTACCCGGGGTTTCAGTCAGCCAAGAGCCGTGGAATGTCAACGATGCGACCTTGAAAATTTCAATTGCCAAGTTATGCCGCGTTTACAAGCCACAAAAACAAGGCAAGGCTTACACAGAATTTGGCCAGAGTCTTTCATCTGGGAAACCATTCCCGAATTGATCCTTTTCTCTCAGGACTGGACTCTTTGTTTTTTTTGCCATATTCGAGTTAATCGGAACTAATTGCAATGCTGGCGCTGGCGAGAACCGAAAACCCCTTTCGCCTGACCCTAATTAAACCATAAGTCTGATAAAGCGTCTGATAAAGCAGGGCCATCGTCCTGGTACGCACTCATGAAAATCACTTAGCCGAATTAGCCGGGAAAACGTTAAAGGACGGAGAGGGATCGGGCAGGGACAGGCGGCCATTGCGTCAACGTCAACTATGTATGTGGCAAGTCTCGGTTTGGTCTGGTCTGAAAATGAGCTGCGAATCGAGCTGCGAGTCGAGCTGCGGCAGGATAACCACTAGGATAACCAGAATGGCCAGCCCGGACGTGGCGTAGGCCACGACAGGACACGCTTTTAATACAATTAGAGCGCTTAAGTTAAGTGCTCCCAGACTGCGCAGATGGCCAGAACACAGAAGGATCCTGGGTAGCTTCTCTAGATTCCACCAACGCCAACGCCAACGCCAACGCCAACGCCAGTTCAAGTTAATGGCGTAGGCACAAATGATGGCACAACAAAGGATTGAACTTTGTCGGGGACAGGCGATAAATGAAATGAACTACAGGTGGACGAGCAGCCAGCTAAGGCTAAGGCCAAGGGATAAGAAGGGATAAGGGTCAAGTTGGGTGCCAATGGGAGCAGAAACAAAGCCATAAATAAGGAGCAACTGGATGGAGATCCAGTTCCGAAAGGATACCCTCTCGAAAGGGGAAACTCTTGCCTTTTTTGTATAAAGGCCCACCCACTGGGCCGCCACCAGACATCAGACGACGCGGCCTGCCTGCGCTGCCTGCGCTGCCTGCTTTTGCCTGCTTTTGGCATAGTGTTAATTGAAAATTAATGGCGCGATGGCGCTATGGCGCTATGGCGAAAAAAAAACTAAACATGAACATTTTCTGCTGACTGGCAGCCCTCGTGAGTCTGCTAGTGACCGCCAGGTGGCGCCGCGTGGCGTGCCAAAGTGCCGGGAAACGAGTCGCCATCGTGAAGTGCTAAGCAAATTAACATTTCCATAATTAAATGCGGATGACGTGGGCAAAAGGGTGCGCGTACTTCCACTATATATATATATACCTATATATATAATATATATACAAGTCGGGGTGGGGGAGGGACGAACAAAAAATCTTGGGGCCGTTTTTAATTGTGATTAATTGCAAAATTTCTTTCTCCTTTTTCCTTGTGCTCGTTTTATTTTCATGGATATATCCTGCGAGGAGGCAGTGGGTGGTGAGTGGTGGGCAGTGGGTAGTGGGCGTGGCTAACAGATGCCAGGAACGGCGACAACGGCTTAACACTTTGGCCGTGTCCCTTCGAGGAAATAAACTCCAAGTGAAGGTTAAATTAAAACAAGGATAATGTCTAAAAATAAAACGGAAAGGGAATGTATAAAAAGGATGTGGATTTAAGGAGGCTTTTGGTTCAAAGTCAAGTCGTGGAAGAAAACTTGAGCCAAAGACCTGCATGGCGAAAAGTCAAAGTCTGGGAACTCATAAAGCCCCAACCGCATCGGCCAAGGCAAATAGACCAAAAACCAAAGCTCCCGAATACGCGACAGGATACACAAACACACATGCCAGGACACTGGTGGGTGTGGGTGTGGGTGTGGGTGGGAAGCTCCATCCAAGGCCCAAGCCCACTTAACACAATGTTTGTCTTGGCAATTACACGCGCCTCCTTCGCCGCTGTCCGAAATTTGTTGCCTCGCCAAAATTTGATTGTCCAGGGAGGGGCTGAGGTGGAGGAGCTCCTTTAGTTCCTTTGGATCCTTGACTTCCCAGCCGAATGGAGTCTACACTTGAGCACACGAATAATTCCATTACTTAACATTTGAGTCGCAAGTAAGGAGGAGCATCCGGAAGGGGAGCAGTGAGCGATGCCAGGGGGTGGATGGGTGGAAAAAAGGAAATCCTGCCCGGGTGTGTGTGTGTGTGTGTGTTTGGCTATAAATGTCTCCTGTGACCAGTGGCAACAATGGAAAGCTGCTGCTTAAGTGATACAAAATGCAAATACTTTGGATACGTTGATGACGGAACACCCGCCGAGGAGGCGGAGGCGGAGGCGGAGTCGGAGTCGGCAAAGTCACTTGACGAGCTTCCGGCTTAAGGTTATTTGCACACACAGCTCCGTCTCTCTGCCTGCCATGTGCTTTAGTTGCCCCAATGCTTGTGATATCCACTCGCCGATTGTTGTCCTACTGCTCCAGTCACTCCCCCATCAGGCCCGAGGGCAAGGACCACCCACCAGCCCACCAGCCCACCAACCCACTTCGTCCTTGTTGACTGTAAAAGTGGCGTCCATGTGACAAATATATGGCGGCATCTTGTCGCAGCTTAAGACGAAATGTAAACACAAACACAGGCCAGACGAAATTCGAGGCACTTGGAGAAAATGTTGAGTCTTGCTTAGAAGGTCCTTTTGAGTTTTCCAAAACTTTTCTCTCACTGTCTAAGTTTTGGATGCTAAATTATGCGTGGCACCACCCCTCTATCCCGTCGTCTGTCTGTTATTGTCGCATCGCGTTTACTATTTTCTCGACTCGTCAGTTTGTCAGCTCGTAAAAAAACAAAACAACACACACCCGAAACACCCAACACACCCGACACACCCGACATGGCAGGCAAACAAAACTGGAAAACTGGTGAGAGGAAAATCAAAAACTCATCTGCATCCCGCTGGATCGTTTAAATCAACTGGCGGCCACCCCGTCATCCCGTCATCCCGTTTGTCGGTCTGCGATTTTTGGATGCTGCCCAGTCACGTCCACCCATCAAGAGGTTAGTGTCGCTTTTAGAATACACATAAAAAAAAACTAGACGAGACTAGAACGAGGTGACGAATGATTGTGATTGTTTTTTGAGCAAAATTATAGTTTTTGGGCTTTGGTCCTGCGGGTAACTGCAACAGGAATCGTTTATACTTTTGCCAATCGATGCCTGCTACATCCTTTCCCTTTCCGGAACGACCTTTCTCCTTTGTTGGCTTTTGCTGTGTCTTCTTATTGCGTTTCATTCTTTCTCTTTCTTTCAATTTCTTCCTTTTTGCCTCAGTCAGGACATTGTATTCGAGAAGCTGTCCATGGCAACCCATTAATGCTGCTGCTCTGGTCCTGCGGCGCTTTTGACGCCTCATTCTCGGGCATCCAGTGTTCCTCTGGAACGTCAATTCAATACGTTTAAAAGTTCATTTGCTGTTTAGCTTGGTCATTATGTGCCTAGACCCATAATCATCTTCCATTCTCCTTCTACTCCTGTCCAGTATTGAGTTGGGTCCAGGTCCAGTCTTGACTTGCCTTTGGGGTTTCTCTCTCCGTATCTCCGTAGAGTGGAACGGGCAGCCGGCCATTAAATGGGCACTCAATGTGTTTGTCTAACTTGCCATTTGCGATGATAATAATGTTGTATGGCCGTTACATTGATGTTACGGCCGGGCCGGGCCGAAGGACAGAAGGACCTCCGCCATTGCCATTGTTGTCCGGGCCTATTTTATTCCTTGTTGTTGCTGCTCCTGCTGCTGCTCCTGCTGCTGCTGTCGAAGTATTTCCAAATCGTTTGGCCCGACGTTTTGATTTCGTTATCAGTTTTTATGTTTATAAGTATCGGACATACACATATATCTCTGGGCACACACACGCCGCAATATCTGTCCAGATACCCTTTGAGTTTTTGGGAACTACAACTAATTGGATAATTTTGTAGGAACTTTTTGGAAGAGTCTCTGACATGAATTATGTACTTCCCTAGACTAGACTTTTACAGAAACCGGTATCCTTCTTTTAAGGACTATTAAAGGGTATCGGAAAACTCGCATTCTATTGTTCAGGTTTATTTTTGCGTTGTTTGGTCAATTGGAAAACATTTCGCTGCAGACTTTTGGTCGCCGGTCGCCGTCTCGCTCGCCAATCTGCCGGCGCCACCGAAAAAAAAATACCCGAAAAGAGGTGGAATCCTGGTTGGGATTGGGGTTGGGGGACTACTACTGTTTCCCCGGCATAATGGCGTCGTTATTATTTTGGCATTAAAAAGAATTAATACGCTTCAATAGTTCTCGTTGTCGTCGCCAGGAGTCTCGAGACGCCTCTCGACGTGAATAGATCGTTAGGCAGCATGCCAGCCAGGCATTCACCCCTAAAAGCCAACCCTCAAGCCAAACCAGTCCCATCACCATCACCCTTGAATGTTTTCCTTTATCGGGACGGGACGGGACTGGAGGCTTTCCACTAGTTTCTGGGCTTTGCTTTGCTGTCACGCATAGAAGAGCAATTTTTTGGCTCTCGAAGCATGCAAATGGAGGAAAGCAGAACCGGAAACGGAAACGGAAGAAGCCAGGCAAGGCAAAGGGTGGAGGGTGGAGCACGAGCTGCCTTTTTTCGCTAAATACATGGCTTTATTTTTTCCTGTTCTTCTCCATCATTGGAATGTCATTGATGGATATTGTTTAATTTTCAGCTTTGGCTTCGATTTCCAGCATTTTAAATTAACTTTAAAGGCTTCCATTTATTTATTTATTTATTTATTCTCATGTAAAAAGTTAAAACATCAGGGATATTCTTTTATATATTGAATACCGGTAATCAATCTGACAGTTAATAAAACATATGCAAATACCATTTAAAATATAAATTCCTTTTATGCAGAAACAAAACCATCAACAATGTCACACCATTTAAAGCCGTTGGTGGCTTTTCTTTCAAAACTCCGGACCCGGACCCGGACCCGGACAAAGCAAAACGGCTTACCAATGAAACAGATGTGTCTGTGATTACACATCGATAAGTGCATAAGCCCATTCTGTCAGGACATAGAACACAGGATGCCACACAGTATGCCATACAGGATGCCATACAGGATGCCATACAGGACTGCCAATAATTGCATAAAAATTGCACATTAAAACCTTTGACAACGTCGCTAATCAAACAAATATGTGACGTGCCACTTGACACGGTTCGCGAGGGTCACCGGAAAGTCCTGGAAATCCTGAATATCCCGGACCCAAACAAATCCTGTAAAATCACGTAAATCGCACAATGCGGAAATCTCTGCGGAGAGGAAAACCTAGTCACTGGTAACTGAAGTCGATTAACTGCTAATCCCCTGGGGGTTTTCACACTATTTATTCTCTATTTGGAGGGAATTCTGTAAAAATAATCTCTCCACTACGAAATTTAGTTGCTTTAGCTGTCGATAATTATGAAATACGAACGGGGGGAGCGGAGAAAGCCAGACGATTTGAAATTTGCATCAATGCAAAATTCGATTTGCAATCGTTCAGGGCAGCCTGGCAACGGCAACAGAATCAGATACAGATACAGATACTGATTGTGATTGTGGAATAGCAAGTGAAAGAGCCAAAGCAGAGCCACAGCCAGCCAGCATTCCAATTCCAATTTAGTTGCACGCAAATATTTATTTAATTTCTATGCAAACTCATGCCCAGATACAGATGCAAAATACAGATGCAGATACATAGATAGATTGGTATGCTGGCGAGATAAAGCCAGAGCACATATGCAGAGTGGCAGAGTGGCAGCAACAGCAACAGATACATAAATACAGGTGCTGTCACTGCATATCTATTAGATAGAGATACTCTCATATGCATATAGAAGAAGCGAATATATTTTCATTTCGGCAATGCGGTTCGGACCGATTTCTTTGGTCGAATCTCGTCCTGGTCTATCCATATTTGCTTTCAATCTTGTATTTTGTATTTTGTATTCGAGTATTCGAGTAGATACATTTCAATTTCAATTGAATTTGATTTCCAACTACAATACATTCCAAGTATTCCAAGTACGAGTATATAGTGCCATCTGAGCTGGAAATTTATTTGCTTATTAGGGTCGAACTTCAATTAAAGTTAAGCTTTCTGGCTTGTCTAATTGACTCGGGCTCAAGCATTCAAGGATCCTTATGTCCTTATGTTTCTGTCATCGAATGTCAAAGGGCTCTGGCTCTGGCTCTGGCTCTGGCCGGTTAAGGTTAAGTCAAAATCCATTACGCAGCTTGTGGATTGCCGAGAACTTATTAATTAGAGTCCTAAGCATAAATCTCATTGGTTTTGTGAATTCAATCGAAACTCCAAATCATCCGTACTTCCGCTTGTTCGAGGTTCAACCATGGAAAACAATGAGAACAATGATTGAAGTTCACACAATGTGCCCGAACTTTTCAACTCTTCCCAGTCCGAGTCCCAGTCCCGGTCCCACTCCTAGTCCCAGTTCAACAATTATACAAATAGAAGGCTATCCGATGCTGTTTTTCGATTGGAAATGTGTTTTGCTAATGTCCCGAAAATGATGAATCGCATCCGTTCCCAGGATGTTTCTTTTGCGTTTTGATGATTTGCTGTTTACCCAAAATATTATCGGTCCAGTACCAGAGCCCTTTGTTATCCTTGTGTTTTTTTTTTTTCTGTGTTTCTGTGCTTTATTGTGACTGAAAATCATGAATTTCCCAACTGCAGAACGGAAGGAGGAAGACGAGAGAAAACCGCTTTGTGCATTTTCTGGCTGAATGCCGGAAATGTTTTTCCTTCTTCCCCGCCACGCCACCCCAGAACAAACAAGAACAAACAGGATCCTTCTCAGTCCCAGTCCAGTCTTCAGTTAATGAACACAACGATACTGACATCGAAGAAGGGACCTTAGTCCTTGCATTTCGTGCAATTATGGAATGCCTCTGCATTTTGGCAACAAATTTAGAACAAGCGTAAAATTTGTAATTAAATGCCTGTACGCCATGGCCATAAATGAGGTCAGACCGCCCTTTAGCTCCGCACTGTTCGGTCTACTCGGGCTACTCACTTGTTGTTGTGACATTTTTTTTTTGGTGCATTAAAACAAAAACAGAGTCGACAGGCAGTGGCAGTGCCCTACCCTGCCCTCCATCCGAACGTTGCGTATCCGCCACGCTGGTCACGATGCAATAATGCCCAATGTTGGCATTAAAAACAAAACAGAAAATGAATACAAAACAAGGGCCAGGACGAATGGCAGGAGCCATTGTTTATAGTTGCTTTCGTAATACTCTTTTCCCACAAAGTTACACCTACATCCTCTTTGGCAAAATACTACAAATATTCTGGCTTCTAACATTTGTTTGGGGAATCGACAAAATAGAAATTATTCCAAGGCAAGGAATGGCATACAGGTCGTATACGCAACGTAACGCAACGCAACGCAACGATTACCCTGCCATCAAGCAGTCATAAAAACGCAGTAACTGCAACAACAAAAAGGACGAAAAAAGGACGAAAAGAGGCAAACAAGCAGCGACAAGAAAATGACAGAAGGTTTCGATTATACAACAAGCTGTGGGAGGAGGCGGTGGGAGGTCCTGTGTACAGGATAATATAGCTTGTTGTTTGAGCGGATTCGGAATGTGAGTGCAAGGATGCAGCAGGGGGGGGAGGAAGCATATAAGTTGGCTTTCCGAGGGCGTGGCCAGTGCAGTGACACTGCACCCGTTCCGTTGACCCCCATCCATGGGCAAGGATTCGAAGGACAACTACGGCGACACGGAGGCGGCAACGGAAACGGAAATGGAAATGGAAATGGAGATGGAGATGGAGACGGAGAAGGTGTCGCAGTCACCAGCCACTGTGAAAGGGATTCGCAGTTGCCGGGTCCGGACAAATGATAAATGACAAAGGACATACGCAACGCAACGCATTGCCATCTACCAATTTCCCCAATGTTTTTATACCCTTCCAAAGGTCCTTTTGATATTGTCAGGATACACATTTTTACATGTGTTTGGTAACAGGGTTTCCACTTTTTTTATTAAGATATTCTGTATGGGATTCGGATTAGAATTGGCTAAGATATAGCCATAAAAAGGGACCATATATGAAAATCCTGGATTTTACAGAAATCCTAGAATCCTAGAATCCCTAGAAAAAAATGGAAAAAAATCGAAAAAATATTTTGTGCCAGGATTTTGACGCAGATTAATAGGAAATTGTTCCTAGATTTCAAATCTATACTTTGCTCAAAGATCGGATGGAAACTGACAAAGATATGGCCTTCGAAAGAGGCGAAAAGTGAATTTTCTCGATTTTCAGATTTTTCAAGGGGATCCATCAGAAAAATTTGAAAAAAATCCAAAAAATATTTTGTGCCTGGATTTTTATGCAGATTTATAGGGAATCGAATATAGATTCCAAATCTATACTTGGTCCAAAGATCGGATGAAAATTGCCAAAGATATGGCCATCGAAAGGGGCGAAAAGTGATTTTTCTCGATTTTCAGATTTTTCAAGGGGATCCATCAGAAAAATTTGAAAAAAATCGAAAAAATATTTTGTTGTAGGATTTTGATGCAGATTTATAGGAAATTGAATAAAGATTCCAAATCTATACTTTGTTCAAGGATCGGATGAAAACTGTCCAAGATATGGCCTTCGAAAGGGGCGAAAAGTGATTTTTCTCGATTTTCAGATTTTTCAAGGGGATCCATCAGAAAAATTTGAAAAAAATCGAAAAAATATTTTTGTCTACGATTTTGATGCAGACTTATAGGGAATCGATTCTAGATTCCAAATCTATACTTTGCTCAAAGATCGGATGGAAACTGACAAAGATATCGCCATCGAAAAAGGCGAAAAGTGATTTTTCTCGATTTTCAGATTTTTTAAGGGGATTTATCGGAAAAATTTGAAAAAAATCGGAAAAATATTTTGTTACAAGATTTAAATGCAGATTTATAGAGAATCGATGTAGAAAGGTTGTTTAAATGTCGTTTAAGGTATCCCGCCCAAAAATCGGATGAAAACTGCAAAAGATATGGACATTGTACTCGTCACAGGACGATGAAAGGGCATCCAAGTCTCGTCCTGACTCGACAAGATCCTTTCTTGTCTCATTTTTTGTGGTATTTAGTGAGCAGCTGCTACCTTGTTCCTGTCACTCAAATTGTTTTGTAATATGTGGAGAGTAATGCACATCAGCTGTCCTTGAGGCTTAAAGGATAATTAGTTTTGGGGGCTCTGGAATGCGTTCCATCCCATTGCTGTTCTAGAACTCTTTAAATATTTTTATAAATTCGAGTGTCAGTGTAGTTTGTTTGCTTTATCCTAATTGGATTAATTGTTTTAAATTTGTAATGCAATTGCTTTGAATTATTTTTCTATAATCAGGACTAGGATCAGGAAGAGTTTGAAATTACCTTTAATCGCATTCTTACAACATCTCATTGGCCTCAACAAACAGACAATCGTCGGAGATTATGTACATTTGCCCAAGGAAGCATGATTGTGCGGCTGTTTTGTCGAGTTTCTACTTGAGCAGACCATTTTAATTAGGCAAATCAACACCGAGTCCAAGACCGAGTCCGAGACTGAGTCCGGGGGAAGTTTAAGTTTAAATTGAGATTACCAATTCAACGTTTCTGTTTCTGTTTCCGCATTTCAAGGAAGTGCAACTGCAAGTGGACACTTGAATGCCACTTAAAATCCGGTCAAAATGTGCGTTGCAATCCGTTGTTGCCAAAAAAAAAAAACGAAAAACGAAAAATGAGAAAAGTGGAAACATGTTTCCGGGTTCGGAGCTTGTTCAATTTGCGGCAACATGAAAAAGGCAAGGATTTAAATTTCTAGGGAAGCCGCAACCAGGAAATATGCATCCAAATAAATTACTCTTTCAAAAGTGTCAATAAAAACGGGTATATTAGGCCGCTCCAGAGGGCTGGTCACTTTGCATAATGTCCGAGGAGGTCAAGGGGTCGGAGGACCATCAGCAATTCAATTAAATCGCTCGCCGTTTTAAACCCAAATAAAAATTCACATAAAAATCAAAATTAAACTCATGCCAAGTGGTAAGTGGTAAGTGGCAAGAGTAGGATATAGATTCGCATCCGGATTCGGAACCGGATGTGCTACATCCACATTCAATTGGCATTTCAATTTGATTTGCGGAGAGCCAGCCGGAGCAGGGCGGAGTTTTAATGTGCAAATCGTTTGAATTGTTTGAATCAATTAAATTTCTGGCCATGCATCGTCGACCGTTTTTGGCTTTCCTTTCCGTCACTTGTTTTGATTTATTTTTTGAATCCTGCCATCCTGCCTACAGATTGGATAAACTTTTTTAGTCAGTTGGTGTTACGGATTTTGTGGAATTAATAAAAATTAATTGAATCAGAAGCGTATAAATTCGAAATGCAAAGTTAATTCCACGAAATCCATTAGGAAGGACTTTACACAGATTGCTGATTCAATTGGCCATGATATATTATATTCGAGTATAAAATACAATATTGTCGATTCTTGATGGGTTGATGGGTTGATGGGTTGAGGTGTTGCAAATTAAATTCAATTATGGCCCGATGGCCACCCACGAATTTTGAACAGCCTCTCCTTCCATATCCCCAGCCATCAATCAATCATTCAATCAATCACTCAGTACTCAGTACTCAGTAGTCCTGCAATCACTGCAACGCGCCAAAACTCCATTTGTCCCACTAATTTCATCAATTTATGGGAGAATTTTGTTGATATTTCATTGCCAAATACTGGATACCCTTGGGAAAGAGTCAAACCTTTGTCATTAGAAACATTCAAGTGGAATTCCTAGTAAATCCTTAAATATTAAGAACTCTAAATAAATATTTTATAAAGTTTAAACCACAAGGTCGATGCGACATCGAACCACAGTTCGTCAATCTGTCAGTTTTTGTTGCCAGTCAGTTTTTGATTAATGATCTGCGTCGCTTTGAATTTCCCGCTCCTGATTGTCCAACCATTTTTGTGGAAAATGACTTTGACTGGTCGCCAGAATGCCGGCAAAATGCCAATTTAATTTCGCGTTGTCCTGTGGCTAAAATAATTTGTATCCACTCTGCCGATTGCACTGATTGCAGGTTTCTAAATGGAGGAAGTCGGGAATCGGGAATCGGGAACAGGGAACTGGGAATCAGGAACCCCAAATGTGAAATTATGGCAAGGACTGGCCGACCCCTGACCCTAGCTCAACCCCATCTGTCCAGGGTGCCGGTGTGTGAGTTAATTTGATTTTAATTATGAACGAGGTCGCGACCAGCAGGCTCGTTTGCCAGTTTGTGGTTAATCAACTGTCCATGGCATAAATATTTTGATTGCTGCAAATGCGCCAGGGAGGACGAGGAGAGGAGGAAAAGGGATGCCTTTGCCAGGACTACCTAAGAGTCTCCAAAAAGCCAAAAATTAGATGCTGGCTCTGCCGCAGCAAATGACAATTAAAAATAATTTGAAATGCAGACGCCAGGGGCCTAAACCGTAGCCGTAGCTGACGGCAAAACCGAAACCAAGCCCAAAGCCAGGATCCTGGAACCAGGACACGGATCCCAACCCCGTTTCCGGAGTCATAGACAGCGACATAGACGTAGTGAGGAGCGCATTTCATTAAAATTTCAAGTCGACTCAACTTTCGAGCACACACAGGACGGCACTTGACAACAAGAGCCTCCAGCACCACCAGCACCGCCCAGCCTCGTCCTGCGGCAACGCCATTTAAAATTAGTAAAAAGTTAAAGCCCAAAAGGGAACGAGACAACGACAACATGAGCTGTCCAGCAATTAAGTGGAAATTTATGTTTCGACTTGCAATATCCTAGTATTACGTATTATAATATATTTTTTATATAATCTTAAATCATTTTTAAAAAATTAAAAATATGTAAATAAATCGTGTCAAAAATATTACTTACATAGTATTTGACATATTTCTACATATGTATTTTTACATGCACCTGTCCGTGCAAATATGTGGGTGGCTTTTCCCCACACCTGTACCTGCACCCGCACCCGCGCACGCGGAGGACGCGGTGGACGCGACCCGAAGAACCGAAACTTTACTAAAATTGCTCAGAAACCGAAATAAAATTAGCTACAATTACTTTAATTAGAGACCCTCATCAACACTTTAACGGTTTTCACTAATTTCAAAGTTTAAAACACCTGATTTAGAGAAATTTGAAACCTTTTAAGCCGCGACGCCACCAAAAGCCGCAAACACTTTCACTTTCCCGGCACCGATCGCGAGTACTCAATCGATTCGATTTAATATGTGGCTTTATCAATACTAGACACGGTTCTGGGTTTTGACACTTTTAAACTGAAGTTTTCGGTTAAACTTAACGTAAAACGGAAACGTAACGCAATTTGGAACGATTAGAAAAAGATCACGTCCTTTGACGCGAACTAGAGATCGCACATGGCGCTAGCGATGGCACTTCAAAAGATCGATGGGCCTATCGCATGGGGTAGCAGTGTTGGGTTATACCGAAACCTATTGCAAATGGCGGTTTTCATATTTCAAAGCTTAATTTTTAAATAAGATTATTTACTGTCTTTTCAAGCGTTAAATTAAGATTTATCCACGAAACCTTTGTCCCTACAAAGCCTAAACACCTTTGATTGTTTAATTAGCTAAAAATGTTGCCATAAAAGAATTCTTACCATTGACTGTTGTGTCCATCATACCCACCTGCAAACAGGTAGCACTCCAAGCTGGGTGTTGTAGGTGATTGTAGCTGAAATTCAAAACGTCCGACCAAGTGCTGCTGGTTGCAATTTCCCCCCCCCAATTCCAGGCTCCTCCTGCCCGTTTCTGCATCCCTCCATCCATCCAGTCCCATCCCCACAAAGAGGTACTTCATTCCGCTCTATTGCTCCTTTCGCTCCCATTCGCCGGCGCTGGTCCTTTCCGAGTCCTGACATTTTTAGCCCGGAGGGTTTTATGCTGTTCAACTCAACGGGTTTTTGGACCTGGCCTTAGGGTCTTTAAGCGAAACTGTATCGCCCGAGTGGCTTCGATTTTTATGCCAGGCTGCGAATCAGAATCAGAACCAGAATCGATGGAGCCCCCTTCTGTAAACTGTAGTCGCAAAATTAAAAATTCCAAAATTCCAGCCCTATTCCCCGTTCTCCTTTCCCCTTTCCACCATTGAAAATGCCATTCAGTTGACTTTGCTTTCTGTGTGTATTTCTCTCTTGAATTCGGTTGCAATCGTTCTTAATATTGAATTTCATTTATTTACGGGTTAGTCCCCAATCTAGCCGGGCTTGCTAACTTTTCTACCTCACATAGTTGCCAGCTATCGTTAATCGTAAGTCGTTAATCGTTTATCGTAAATCGCCTGCCATTTCTGTTGAGCTTTCATTGCCATTCATTTTGCTTTTCTGCTCTTCGTTCTCCTGTCTATCTGTCTTTCTGTCTTTCTGTCTTTCTGTCTTTCTGACTTCCTGTCTTTCTTCTGCATTTGCTTCTGCGTCTTATTGGCTTTTGTTTTGTTTTGAATTTCGTAAACGTACACCCACGCACACACATATCAGTTAAATTTTTAAGTATTAATAATAACTTAAGTTTAAATAACAATCACATTTACTTATTTCTTTTTTATTTCCATTCGTTTTCGTTTTTGTTTTCTTTCGACCCAAAAAAAAAAGTTCTAAACGCTTTGCCTAACTTTAATATTTGATTTACGAGTAGTTTTAAGTTTATTTATTTAATATTATCATAATATTCATAATATTTTCTCATTGGCATTCGCTCGTTATCGTTATCGTTTTCGTTTCGTTTTTTTTGTTTCTTTGCTTTTGGGAGAAATTGTCAATAAAACAATTTGACAAACAAACAAACGTAAACAACAAAAGTGGTTAAATCGTTAGTCAGGGATTATTTTCCACCATTTATTTATATTTATATGTACCATATATATAAACGGGCATAGATAATTCCTACTACTTACAAATTACGCGCCACTTGCAGTGTGCGGCTGTGGTTTGTTTTTATTTTTGGCTTCACTTCTACGACTTGCTTTTAAGACTTGAGTTGTTTCTTTTACTTTTGCTCTATAATTTCAATCAATCGTGTCTATATATGGCATATATGGCATATATATGTATGTCTATCTGTATGTATCTGTATATATACGAATCGGAACTACTGTACCTAACCGAACCGGAAGTACATATTAATCGGGATGCATTCTTAGGTCTATCGATAGCTTTTACTTTCTTATCGCATACATGCGCTGGAAAAAAACATACACATACACATGAATACACATATATATATTCATATATATCCTGTCTATATAATCTATAGC
The DNA here is from genome assembly GCA_035047325.1 of Drosophila vallismaia. Taxonomy (NCBI): domain Eukaryota; kingdom Metazoa; phylum Arthropoda; class Insecta; order Diptera; family Drosophilidae; genus Drosophila; species Drosophila vallismaia. The sequence goes on along the minus strand of JAWNPU010000025.1, from coordinate 1,375,580 downwards.
TAGTTTCATATACTTTAAAATGTGTGTTTAGTTTAGTTTATATAAATTGTAAGTTTCTCTTTGTAAATTGTGCTTTTTTGGCTTGCTACAAAAGTTCGGCACATTTGATTTTGTCACGTGAGTGTTTTGTGGCTGTTATTTCCGAAATATGAATATTTGTGTGTGTTTTTATTTCCAAAGTATCGTCGAAATCTCTACATTTGTTCTCAGTGCAGATGTAGCGGACAAAGGATTACATTACATATACGTGGAGGGTGTCCTGTCCAAGGATATCTATTTAAAATATCCTTAGTTAAAGGTCACCTTATCAATTCCCACGTATAGGTCGCATAACCCTATTATTCTGTAACCTAGAAGGACTAAATATTTATATAGAATATTTGTGTAGCTTTTGAGTTTGAAATGTGATCCTTTTGAAACCAACTCAGCCGCTGCTGCCTACTAGCAGACCAAGCCTCCTCCACCCAGGGACACCATTTGGCATGTCCTTTCTGCATGTCCTCGCCTATCGAATTCATTTCGCTGCAATTAAGCTATTTTCTGTGGTTCGTGTTGGTTTGACATTAGAGTTGTTTTCTGTGTTTTGTGTTTCAATAATTAGCCTAATTAATTATGCATCGCTGCATATCTGCTGCAGTTGCTTTCCTCTCTGCCTCTCTGCCTCTTTGCCTCTTTTCCGGATATATCTGGCATATCGTAATCGTTTCGGTTGCGAGCTTATTTTATATAGTTTTTTTTTTTTTTTAGTTTTGACTGTAGTTATAGACATTGAAATACTCGTTAGTCGGCCGGGCCCTTCCTCCCCTTGGTTATATTTTTTTTGTTTTGTTCTATCGTCGTTTGTTTCGCTTCGTCTGGAGTGGGTGGTGGGTGGATGGTGGTTTTTTGGCGGGTCTTTGAGAGGGGGAAGGGGCTGCCGGCCGCAAATAGACAAACAATTAATTATGATTTATTCACGTTTTTTGTTTTATATTAATCGCATTTAATTGCTATTATTCTATTATATTGTATTTGAAAATCAACAAACAGTAAGTGGAAAAAGTTGTCTCTCAATTTTCGTATTTTCATATTTTCGTAATCGATTTACGTTTAGCGGGGAACAGTTTCCCGCCCGATTGGGTGACAGTACTCCTAGTAATCCTTACGTTCTAGAATCTAGATCTAGATCTCTTGGAGATCTAACCACCGAGTGCGAAAAAAAATGCCTTGCTTACCCGAATCCGTCTTAACTTCCGTTCACATCCACCACCGCTGGGATGGCGTGGATCCCGTTGGCCAAGCCACCGCAGCCAGTGGTGCTGGGCGGTGGTGGGGAAGCCGGTGGCGAGGCAGGGGGCGTAAGGGTGGAGGGCTCGCCGGCGTCCAGGTCGAGGTCCTTGCCGATGCCGTTGCCATTGCCATTGTTCATGAAGATCTCTGCCTGCTCCTCGACCTTGGTTTCCACCAACATCGGCGGTGGCGGTGGTGGCGGCAGGGAGTCCATCTGGCTGGACTCCAAGAGGGCGGTGGTGGCGTAGTCGCCCAGCTCCTTGATCTCCTCGGTAGATGGAGGAGCCGGCAGGCTCATCAAGCTGTCGTAGTTGGCCTCGGCTTCGGTTTCTAGCTGGGTTGGCGTTTCCTCCGGTTTAGTTTCCTTCTGTTTAGTTTCCTCCACTTCTTGATCCTTCTCTTCGGGCTTTGATTCGGGCTCTGTTTCTTTGATTTCCTTCTTCGGCTCCGGCTGATCTTCGGCCTGTGGGGGAACCTCCTTCTTCTTTTCTTCTGGAGTCTCAAACACTGGCTTCTTTTCGGCTGCAGCAACCTCTTCGGAGGGATCTGGTTTGTTTGGAGGGGGAACCTCTTGGTTTTCTGAAAACTCGGCCTCTGGCTTCTTTACCACCTCCTCGTCATTGATCTTTTCCATTAGAGAAGCCTCCTTGGGGGTCACCAGGATAGGCTTAGCCGTGGGAGAGCTGGTGGCATAGCCGGGCTGCTCGATGACGTAGAGTTCCTGGTTGCCGTAGGAGTAGCGCTTGTTAGAGTCCGCGGACGAAGTGGAGCTCAAGTCCGACTGCGAGAGGCCAGTGCGGGCAAGGACCTCCTGGTCGGGGTCATGGTCCTGGTCATGGACCTGCTCCTCGGAGGCCTCCTCAATGAGTTGGAGGGGCGCCAGGGCATGGCCAGAGGTGGAGACGGAAACGGGGCCGGGGCCGGCAAAGTCCTGGGGCGGGGCATGAATCTGCACCTGCTCGTGACTGGGGGGCAGCGACTGCTCGTCCAGGTGGTGCAGTCCGTTGGCCGTCAGCTTGGTGTCGAAGGGCAGGTCCGTGGTCTCCAGGCCCGAGGCACTGGCTTCTCCGGACTGCAGGTTCTTGGAGTCAATGCCGCGGGCCACCTCTACCACGAAGACACCGTCCTTGTCGGTGTGCATCTTGGTCTCTCTGGCGTTGCGGGAGATGTCCTGCGAAGGGAGGGAGAGCCGGCAAGGCCAAGCAAATCAATGGACAGCACGGTAAGTGGGTGCAGGACAAAGGCTACATCGACCAACTAGCACAACATCGAGAACAACATCGAGGGGTAGGAGAAAGAGAGCAAAAAAAGGAGAGTCCTTGCTGGGTTGACAGGATATCAGGATAGCCAGGTAGGCGGGTGGCTGTGGATGGGTAGCAGGAGAGGAGGCGACAGAGCAGACAAATCGGTTGGTTGCCATGCGGAAAGTGTCGAAAATTGCATTTGCATATCCTTGCGTACACACACACTCACATACAGAGAGACAGATACAGACACAGACATAGGCGCTATCGCTATCGCGCCTCAAGGCTACAGCACACAAACACGTACGCAGACAGGACACACTGGTGTCCTGGCTCTTGGCCCGCAGGGTTGGCAAATAGACGACACCAGGCTTTGGCTGTCAAAATCATTTGGTCCGCAGGCACTGACACAGGATATTTGAGGACAATCGAGCAGGCAGATGAGAATCAAGAGGACACTTGAGGTGTAGTACAAGGACAAGGCACGAGGAAACAATCGAGTGCAGAACTAATTACAAGCACTCCAAGTCCTTCAACCTGATTTTAATTAATTTACATGTGAACCAAAATGGAAAAACATACAAAAAAAACTATGATAGTTGCGGGCAATGCATGTGTGCGCCAAACTCATATTCATATTCATATTTCAACTTCAATTGCAGTCTCTAAACAATAAACAATAAATAAAGAACATAAAAAGTGAAGCAAAAATGGCAAAATATAGTTAAAAAAAAAAATGCATATCCAATCAAATAGCTATAAATTATTTCGAAATTGGAATGAAAAACATGGATTGGAGCAAAAAAAAATAAATACCTTTAGGTATCTACTAAATCACTAAACGATAAATATCTGTGCGATGCAAATGCAGATGTGTGATGGAGACAGCAACATGAGAAAGAGTCAGAGAGTGGACCAGGGCAGAGTTCAATCCGCGACGTGGCAATATTTTAATTATTTTATCGGGCGCCAGTGAACTAACAGGCGAACTAACTACGACAACATCCAGATGACAAAAGGCCTCCCAACCGAAGCGAATGAGACAACAGAGCGTGCAGGTAAGACAGGTGGACAGGTGGACAGTTGGACAGGTGAGACAGGCAGTCAGGCTGAGAAAAAGATAGAAAGAGGTAGACAGTGACGCAAAGAGAAAGAGACAACAACTAGATCAAGGACAGGGACAAGGACAAGGACACCGATCCTTGTCCAGAACACGGCAGAAGAACTTACGTGACGCTCCTCGGTGACGACAATCAGATGATTGTCTTTCAGAGTCATCTTGGTGACGGAACCACTGGGGGGAGGAGTGGTGCGCGCCACCCACCGGCTGAGGCGGCACCACCTGCTCCCCCAGCACCGCTCTGGAGCCACCGGCCATCATTGGCCGCCTCTGGCGACGCGAATCGGAATTCTAGGGACTCCAGAAAACGCTCAGTGGTGGGGTGGATGGGCGTGGGGTGGAGCCGCGTTCCTGCAGCGGGGGAGTTCGAGGTGGAGGTAGAGGTGGCGGTGGAGGACGAGGCGGATGCAAATGCCGAGGCATTCGATTCAAGCGACGACGACGAGGCAGACTGGAAAAGAACCCGGAGAATTGGAGAAACGTGGAATGGAGTCACGCAGCCACGCAGTCTCGCAGTCACGCCCACACACACTGCCCGCTCTCTCACGCCAAGCAGCCAAGAAATTTCATTACCAGACAGCGGAATTAATTTCAATTTCAAAGTCAACTCTAGCTTGAACTTTTGCCAAAGCCTTAAAAATCAAATTCAATTTAAATTTCAGGCGCTGGCGACAGCCAACGAATTAAATTTAGTCTAGGACTCAGGACTACTGCTTCGAAATCCATCCTGCGAAAGGTCTTGCGAGCTCCAATTTAAATAAATTCAATTTGGAAACCATATTTATCGGGCTGCACTTCATCAGGCTCGTTCCATTTAAACTGCAGTTGGAAACTCGGTGGCGAGGCTCGTCTTTAATTTCATCTTTCAGCGAAAGCAATAAAATTTCCACCGGAAATTTCTGCCATTGTTTAATTTTCTCGAGAGCCCAAGTGCATTCGGGTCTGGGATCTGGGAACTGGGATCTGGGATCTGCCAACCGGGGTTCGGAGGACACTTGCGTTTAAATTTCAATTTCCATCAAGTCAAGGCACAAGGACTGTGGCACTGGGGCACTGAGGGGGGAAACAAAGGCGTGGGGACGGGGTAACAGCGAGGGGAGGTCCTTCAAAAGTGTTCTGGTTTCTGCTGGGAACTTACCTCGTGCTTGGAGTCGTGCTGGCCCTGTTCACTGTCATCGCCGTGGGCGCCTACCGCACCGCCAGATGAGGAGTTCTTGTTGTTCAGCACATACCTGTGGGAGAGAGACAGCAGCAGCAGCAGCAGCAGCAGGTCGAGAAAGAGATAGATAGAGAGGGGAGAAAGTAGAAAGTAGATTGGTGATAGGTGGCGAAAGTCGTTGGTAAGCAGGGAAAGTGGCTGGCTGAGAGCTCAGAGTTTCGAAATCCAATGCATTTCTAATGATGCCGCGGCTGGCATTAACATTTTGTTGCCTACTTTGCGGCTGCCTGCAATTACTTGGCTAATACCCTGGATTCTTGGTATGGGCTGGTATGGTATATGGTACGCCGCAACCATCCGCCATCAAGTATACCGCCCTCAAAGACCCTCCCATTAATAATCTTTCCCTCTCAAAAAATGATTCATGCTGCAAAAGAATTCCACACAATGAGCTCTCTCGGCATTAATTCGAAACATTTCCATGCGAAAGTTGGGTCCCTAGAGTACACTCCCGCACTGCCCTCGTAATGCTATTGGCACTCAACAAATTTCAAGTTGGAAGGCAGCCGAAAACGAGCCACACGCACAACTAATTTCTCGTCTCGAGCTCAAGGCTCGAGAGTTTATTGTGCAATTTCCTCTCAACCACACACTCCCCGGGCCGACAGTCGGGGGTGTCCTGCTCAGAGGTGGCGGAGGAATAAGGCAAATAAATTGTGTGTTTCCTTTTTATTTTGACTTGGGCTTTCCACGGGCTTTCCACCTTTTCGCAGGACCTTTTCGGCAGGAGGGGAGCCTGCTGCGTGGGGCAACAAACTGGCAACGTTTGCGGTTGCCATTTGCCATTTTATGCGTTTTTCCTGCGGCACTCGGCGAAAGTCAGGGAAAGCACGCTTTATAACAAGGCTCAGGAATCACCTTGTCGAAACAGCTGCCTTCCTAGCTCCTGGCATCTCTGCACATCATCCCCCTCCCCCATCTAAGTGTGTGTCTTTTTGTGTCTTTGTGAGAGTGTCTGTGTGTCTGTGTGTGTGTGTGGCGACTTCCGTTTCCGGCCGCTGCGTCGCCTTGATTTGTTGCGCCTTCAGTTTTCCTCCGAGTCTGAGTCTGAGTCTGAGTCTGTGTCTGAGTGACGGCAAATCTGACACCCGGTTTAGCTTCTTCTGCTTTGTCACTGCGACACTGCGAGTACACTGAGAGGAAGTTTCGGCAATATTTCCGCACCCTAAGCTGGCTTTTCTCGATGTGTGTTTACCGTGAAAGCAGCTTCGCCGATGGATTCCGGCCCCGATTCGTGGCGTTGCCAAGATTTATGTATGGGACAGACTGCGGGCGATAAAGGATGTGCTGCTCTTAAGCTGCCACCACCCCAAAGTCGTTCTCCCCCTCTGCTCGCCTTGTCACAGATTTGTCAATGTTTTGTTGCCGCCTGTCCGCCTGTCTGCCTGTCGGCCCGTCGGTTGGGTGGTGGCAAAGCGAATGAGAAATAAAATGCTACGAATGAAGCTGATAAATGCGATTTGCCACGCCACCATCACCGCCACCACCACCGCCACCACCACCGCCATCGCTACCGCCTGGGGAGAGGGGTGGTGCGGTGGTCAGGTGTTTGGGGTCCTGGCGTTCTGGAGTCCTGGCAAATTGCTTTAGATTGAGTGCATTCTTCGGTGGTGCGTGGGCGGGCGCTGGATAGTAGGCAACAAATTCCGCCAAAAGCGAAAGCAGCAACCGGAAATCCTTAAAATAGAGGCGAACGGCGAACGGATTAGGGCCGTAACCCCGCCCCCAACAGGAAGTCTATTCTGGCCCCAGGCCGTCACCCCACAGCCTCTGTCCCATCCCATCCCATCCCATCCTGTCACATCCTTGCTGGCTTGCAATTATTTTGATTTGTGTGCGCCAGGATATCGGCGTCTAAGCTGATTAGGCAACACACGAGGCGTAAGCAATTAGCTTGGCCAAAAGGGCAGATAAGGCTAAGACGGCTTTGCTTTGCCTAATTAGGAAATTTCTGTTGCTCAGCTCGTAAGGGTATGTCTAATGCTCCTTTGATCCTTTCACTTACCTGATGGCGCAGTACATGGAAACCAGCAGGGCCGAGGGCAGGATGACGATGATGAGCCCCGTGGACACGGCAAACACATTGAAGAAACCTGGAAATACAAAACCGGAAATCGGAAACCGGAAAACGAATCATTAGCCAGGGCTATGATCTTCCACGGAGATCGAAACTCACCTTCGTAGTCGCCCATGGAGTCGTCGGAGAGAGCTGTGGCGTTTGCCGTCCTGCCGCTGGACAACAGAGGAGCCATTGCCGAGGCAGACCCAGAACCCGATCCCGATCCCGATCCCGATCCAGATCCCGATCCGGAGCCCAAGCCAGATTCGCTTTGCAAGAGCGTGGCATTCACCATCTCCGCCACTGGGAGCTGATCCCGGTGCAAGTGGCTGTCCAGAGGACGGTGGGGCAGCTGGCTCAGTCCCTGCTGGCGGTGCGAGGGACTCTCGAAGGGATAGGAACCCTCCACGCCGTCGAAGCCTCCACCGGCGCCGTCGTCGATCAAGTCTCCGCCGTACTGGATGGAGCTCTCGATCACATCCGGCTCGCTATCGATGCTATTTCCATGCAGGTCCGCGTCGAACATCCCGCCCAGGTCCGAGGGCATGTAGTCGATCTCCTTGAGCTCGATCTGGGGCGGCAGCTCTCCGATTACGGGAACTCCGATGGCCAGGTCCGGCAGAACGGCCGGCTGAATGATGATGTCCTGCTGCTGGGGCCCTGCCGTGGACTGGACTGGCTGCTGTTGCTCCACCTCGATCACCGACTCGCCCACGTAGGTCACGTCCAGGGGCGGAGCGCCGTCGCCACTGCTGCCCGACACGGAGCTCGAGCGGAAGATCTTAAGCGAGGAGTCGGAGCTGTGACGCGGCGAGGGAGAGAGTATAATGTCCTCCTCGGAGGGCCGGGCCGGCTGCTGCAGGGGGAAGAACTGGTTCTCCAGCTGGAACTTGCGCTGCTCCGGCCCGCTACCAGAAGCCACGGTGGGCAAGGACTCGCCCACCTTCACCTCGGTGTTGGAGATGTAGAAGATGGTGTCCGAGTCGCGGTCGATGCTGGGCTTCCTCGGCGGTGGCGGAGGCGGCGGTGGCGGTGGCCTGGGATCCGCCAGGAACAGCTCGTCGGCGGTGGTGTCCTGCGGAGGACGCACTGGTGGTGGAGGGGCTGCCGGCGCGTCCGAGTTGCGGAACGTGAATATGGGATTCAGATGCTCCGAGGAAGAGGAGCTGCCGGCCTGGGATCCCGTCTCGGAGCTGCTGTTGTCGGAGCCGTTATCGATGATCTCCACCACCAGGATGTCATCCCCGGCAGTCTTTCCGGGTGACGAGGAGCCAGACTTCTCGTTGGGCTGGCGGTAGGAGAACTCCAGGTCCTCGCTCTCGCTTCCGAAGGCCTCGGAGACGTTGATGTGGATCTCGATGGCCGCCGGCTCGGGCTTGCCCAGGCCTGGAGCTCCGCCACCCGCCGGCTGCGTGGACACGTCCGCTCGATCAATCACGTACTGGGTGAATCGCTCCTGAGGAAGCTCTCTGGGTGGCTTGGTGGTGCCCAGCACCGTTTCCACTGGCGGCGGGGCGTAGAAGCCCTCGTTGTCCCGGAAGTTCGTAGAGGCCACGATGGAGTCCACCGTGGAGTCGTAGACCTCGATCTGAATGTCCGATATCTTGGACTCGGTGCGCTCGCCGCCATTGGTGGTGCCCGGCAGGCGGGTGGTGCTGGTCTGCAGCTCGGGCACCTGGAAAACGGTTGTGGACAGCACGGATGCGGTGTGGCCCGGTGGTGGCGAGGGCGCCGTGGTGGTCTCGGGCGGCTGCTGCTCCAGCAGGGCCGTCGGCGCCAGAATCTCCACCAGCCGACCGTTCTTCAGTTGTCTCTCGATCGAAGCCACGTGCTGGTGGCTCGGAGGTTGCGGCTTCTTCAGAGGATGCACCACGCTGAAGGTCTTTTCGCCCATAAAGATGGGTCCTAGGTAGCCGTTGTGTACGGGCAACAGGGGCGTGGCTTGGGGAGATGGCCTGGTGGTAGAGGTTGTAGGGCTGGCGGTGCTGCCGGTCTTCGTTTCCTCTGCCTCTTCAGTGGTGCCCTCGGACGTGGTTTCCATAAGCCTTACTGTGGTGGTGGTGGGCACTCTTTCCACCTCCGTCTCGATGGTTGTGGTTGCCGTTGTGGTGGTCACTGTAGTGCTGGTCGTGGTGGTGCTCGCTGTGGTGGTGGTGCTGCTAGGGAAGTGCTGCTGCTGGAGCTGCTTCTTTTTGGTCAGCTTCCGGCCGTCGTGGCCACTGTCCGGCGGTGTTGGCGCCTCTGTGCTCTCCAGTTCCAGCAGCTGCACCACCGCCGGTGGTTGAGGGTGCAGCCACTGCAGGTCCTCGCTTCCAGAGGCCTCCTGGGAAACCGATAGAGCAGCCGCCTCTCTACCCAAGGCCGAGGGTGTTTCGGTGGTGCTGCTGCTTCTACTCAGAGGTGGTGCAGTGGTGCTATTGCTTCTTAGTGGTGCGTCTGTGGTTGGCACTTGGCTAGCCACTGTGGCTAGCTCGTTCCTTTTTGGTTCTGGCTTGGTTTGGATCACGGTTTGGCTGGCGACCGTGACTTTGGCGTCCGTTATAGTGGGGGTGCCGCTACCCACGCCCACCTGCAGGTGCTGGTGGGGCAGGGGCCCACCCATGGTGGTGCCGGCGGTGGCCAGCAAGAGCAGCAACCAGGGTGCGGCCGCCATGTCTCCGCGATGCTCGCCCACCTTCTTCCTGAGACCTACAACTCCTTGTCCTTTTGTTTTGTATGCAAATTTGGTTTTTGATGAAAATCTTTGGCCGCTTTCTCCGCTTTTTTGTCGCGTTTACTGCTGCTGCTGGTATGCTAGTTGCCTTTGGCACTTAATTTCCCTCCTTGGCGTGGTTGGCACTTGGCATTGTTGTCGCTGCTATTGTGCTGCTGTCGTTGTGGCGACTCGGCGTGGCTGCCTCATCATCTGCTGCAGCGTCTTCGTCCTGGGCCGCGGCTCCTGCTGCTGCAAGTTGCACTCATTTGTGGCCGAGCGCTGTGGCTGCCGCTGTTGTGGCGGCCATTTTCTGCGGCTGCGGCTGCTGCTGCCGCAGGACTCGTAGTCCTTGTTGTCCTTGCACGCCCCACCACCGAATCGAGATAAACAAATGCGAGAAACGCAGGCTTCCAGCGCACTCAAGTCGGTTCCTTGCCTTTCAATCTCTCAAATTGCAGCCCAGTTATCCTGCAAGTCCTGCCCGAAAGGGAGGGAAACGAAACGGATTTGCAAAATATGACAAGCTTCTCGAGCAAGGCTCTGTTCAAGGATCAACTAATGAAGCAAACGAAAGTCATAACAGAAAGAAACATAAACAGAATGCGGATAATATTTCAACAATGTGATCGGGTTTCTGGCCAACTTTTCAGTTTTCCTGCCTTTTCGTCCTTTTAATCTAGTTTTCCCTTCATCCTTGAGGTCTTTTTTTGCTTGTGGTTATCCTGGCCCGAAAATTAAAAATATAATATGATGTACAAATTCTACACCATACAAGCTGCCTTTATTTAATTTAGTCAACTGCTCGAAAGGAATCCCTCCGTGTCCTTTGAACCCTTTTTGGGGGAGCAAAGCAAGACAGGGGCGCAGGGCATCCTGCGGCCAGACCATGCAAATTAAATATAAAGCCTGCCAAATGATTCGATTTCAGAGCCCAGACCATCCCATTGACCCCTGTGCCCCCGTGCCCCGTGCCACAAAAACAAAAAAAAGGTTTCTCTTGCGCAAAATGGAAAATGGAAAATGGGCTCCAGAAATGGGCAAACCGCAAGCAGGCACAAAGGCTTTCAATTCGCTCATCATCGTGGTCATCGTAACAAGTTGCCTATCATCACAGTCCTTAGTCCTCAGCCACGCCCTCTCCGCCCATTTTTCCAACTAGTTCGAGGGAACATCAAAGGGCGCTGGGGGAAGAGTTTGCGGCTGCAGGAAAACAAGCGAAATATACAAATGGGGCTGGGAGGACGCAAAATAAATGCGGAAGCACAATAAAGGCGTCGATAATGGCGGGCCAAATGGCATGAAAGGAAAAATCTATAAATACAGACAAATCCACAAAAGAATCGAGTGGAAAAGGTTGCCCCAAGGAGCCCCAAGAAATATTAAAAAATTATATAAAAAAAGAAAGGCTGCCAAAGGTCTGCAAATGATGCGGGAATATCTCCTCAAAACTAAACTAAGCCTCAGTTACCAATTGTAGTTGTTAAGCCAACTTTCAATTGTTGAATAAACAATGCAATCCACTAAATGGATTTGCTGATTAATAATAAAATCAGAGAAAGTTTAGCAAACAAAGGCAAACAATTAATGTTTAAAATAACAAAATGGAAGCACTTATAAAACTGTTTTCTGAATAGAAATTGAAAAAAAGTAAGAAATGCGTTCAAAATAAACATTTTTTTTGACTTACCGGCGGCGTTTTTGGCACTCGCGATTCCACTCGCCCCGCAAGGTAATCCAAGGGTCCTTGCAGAGCCTTTCAGCGCTTCACAATATCCTTCTTATTTATTTTTGTATGCAACTTTTCAGTTTTCAGTTTTTCTGACTGACTTTCGGCCTCTAGTCAGTCACTCACAGCAGTTATTCATGAATTTTCAATGGGTTTTCTCCCATTCAAGTAACCGTAGTATTTTCAATTGTTCTAGCACTGCACTGGACTACACTGCAAAAAACAAACAAACACAAAAAAAAAGATATATTTAGGTGAATAAAACGCGGCCGCGGCCGCGCTGCGGTTAAAACAGCAGTAACAACAAGGTGCGTCTTTAAACGCGCTGAAACCGCGCCAAATTCGGAAAGTGATTCTGGTGGCGGCGATTGCCCTCGGACGGTCAGGAGGGGACGGGGCTGGGGCAGGGATGAGGGGTGTACCGTCAGGAGGACTCACAGGCTTCTTTGGGGCCGTTCAAGCCGCTAAATCCGAATATTCGGAGGTTGGTTTCCCGCTGCTTCGGCTCCCAATGCTGCGACTGCTGCTGCTTTTGCTGCTGCGTCCTTTAGCTCCGAAAACCGCACGCAAACTGCGCAAATTTCGAAGCATCCTTTGCCTTAAAGGACTCGCCAGGACCCCGGCACTTCGGCGCTGCGGCTCGTTTCCCGCCGACCGCGATTTTCCATCCGAAGCTGCGGATAGTCTAGTGCTGGAAATCGCGTGAACCGCGTGGAGAGTTTGGAGACGCGTTGCCTTGTGGTTGGTGTCTCGGATAAAGCAAGTCTTGCCAGATAAATGCAAATATTTTATAAATTAAAAATTAATATATTTGGGAATACATTTCAGGCACACTACACCCAAAAATACCCTTTGTTTTTAATGGTTTTCTATAAATATATATTTATTTTAATGTCTGGTAGCTTTGATTGTTTTTCCAACTCATTTACTGAAGTTTTGGAAAACTGGAAAGCTGTCCCCAAGCTTCTAAATTAAGCTGTTTTATATTTAAACTTAGCATTTAAAAAAACAGCCTTTTCTCTGCCTAATGCTGCCACATTTCTCCTACTACAAGATATCATTTATTTATGGGATTTCCTTCAAGGCTTTCTTGGCTCTTTTTGGAATGGTTCTCTTAAAGTCGAGCCCCAAACACGATTCGATCGTGCACCTTAAACGATAATTCCCATAAATAATCCGCCCTGTTGATTACGTAAAAGTTTTCCGTCTCCTCCGCTTGGCTTTGGCTCTTTCTTCTGGCCCCGCCCCGTCGTCTGCGCGCCCAAGACACACAGTTCTTCAGTCTACGCCGAGGAATTCGAGTCCCCTGGGGCGACACTCCCAACAATCCAAAGACCAAAACCGAAACCAAGTGTCTCCGTCTCCGTCTCCGTTGGAGCATTATTTTGCATGCGAGATGGACAGGAGACAGTGGAAACCTGGACAGCGGACTGGGGACAGTGGACACCGATGCCAGGCACCGTTTGATTACGGATTTCAGTTAAGTCTGTCAATCCCTGGATTCCAAGAGCCAACTCTGCACCTGAAGAAGTTGCGGTTCCACATTAAGATTGAAGAGGAATAAAAAGAAGCTCAGCTCAAAGATCGATTCAAGTTCGAAGATATTGTTTCCAGTGCAGAATTCCAGATAAACCTGAGACGATGTTGCCATTGCCCGTGGGTGATGTTGGCAGCCATTTGGCAAAAGCATTTGCATTTTGACAAATTAACAATGCGCATACCCGCGGCCCCACCAGAGAAACACCAGCAAACCACCAACGAACCACCAACGAACCACCCACACCACCTGCACCACGCCAGAGCACATTACAGGCCGCTTTCGGGGCTAGAAAACTTAATTGAATTCCCCTCGGGTGCCTTCAATTGCTGACCTCAAAGAGATTCATTTGGCAGTCGATGTGTTTTCTGTTTCTGTTTTTATTTATATATTTTGGCTTTTCGGCTGTTTGGCTTTTTGTGCCCCTTTTTTGGCGGAACGCTTTCTTCTCCGGCAGCTCCGGTAGCTCCGGCAGCTCCGAGGCCGGTCGCATTTATCGAGCGTAATGAGCACGCGGCACCACCCCCGCATCCCGTCTCCGGATTTGACCAAGATCGAGCCCCATTAACACACAAATCCAAAGCGTTTCAATTGCCCGCCGGAATCGAAGTCAAAGCAAACTAAGTTAAAGTTTAAGTGCGATTCGGGTCGAGACGTCTGGCTGGCTTCTGATTTCTGGCCTTTGGCCCGATACCCTAAAGTGGATTGGGTTACATTGGCTAGGCAGCTCAATTAACATCTTAAAAATGAGTTCCTCAACAGATACAGAAGTAGAAAGTGCCCTCAAAGCCCCCAAAACTCTCAGTAGAGTATTTCTCACTTCTCATTGATGTCGTTTACCTTTTTTTTTAAGTTAAAGCTGCATTTTTCAATGACACGACCGCCAAATGTGCTGATGATTTTATCGTTTCGGTTTTTGTATCGTAAACGCATCTTAACGGCTCATTTTAATTCAACGGTTTGACATTCAGGTCTTGAGCTTGAGCTTCAACTGGAGCTGGAGCTGGAGCTGGAGCTGAAGCCTCTGGAAATGCAATACCACTGGCCAGTTGGCAATTGACCGCCCATGGCCATGACAACCGCTACAACACGTTGACAACTGGCGTCGATTTATGTGCCCAGCTTTTCCACCAAACTCACCGATTTCCATGGCTTCGAGTGCTTTTCCAAGCCATTCAATCCGCGGCAACGTGCCTCGCATGCCGACTCGAATCCGCTTTGCAAAATTTGCCCGTCAATCGCGATTCGCGATGCCAATTGAAACCGAAACGGTAAACCCGGCCTGGAGCGGATTGGAGTCCCGGTCCAGGTCGACTAAGCTCCTCCAGCTCTGCCACCTCCTCCTCCCGCTAATTTCCAAACCAAAGACCCAAAATCCATCAATCAACAAACTAAATTGGACATTGAAGAACTATTCATCCTTCTTGCTTAATTCCCTCTACTGTTAATTCATAAAAAATTACAGTCGATCTTTTCAGGTATTCCGTTAAGGAATCCGGTATGACTTGGCTAAGATATAGCCATCGAAAGGGGCCATATATGAAAATCATGAACTATACAAGGGGTACCCCTTCAAAAAAATGGAAAAAAATCTAAAAAATATTTTGTTTCCAGATTTTGATGCTGATTTATAGGGAATCGATCTAGAAATCGATTAAGGTATCCCGCTTGAGAATCGGATGAGAATTGGCTAAGATATAGCCATAGAAAGGGGCTATATATGAAAATCCTGGATTTTACAGAATCCCTAAAAAAAAATGGAAAAAAATCAAAAAAATATTTTGTTTCCAGATTTTGATGCAGATTTATAGGGAATCGATCTAGAAATCGTTGGAGGTATCCCGCTTGAGAATCGGATGAGAATTGGCTAAGATATAGCCATAGAAAGGGGCCAAATATGAAAATCCTGGATTGTACAAGGGGTACCCCTTCAAAAAAATGGAAAAAAATCTAAAAAATATTTTGTTTCCAGATTTTGATGCAGATTTATAGGGAATCGATCTAGAAATCGTTTAAGGTATCCCGCTTGAGAATCGGATGAGAATTGGCTAAGATATAGCCATCGAAAGGGGCCAAATATGAAAATCCTGGATTTTACAAGGGGTACCCCTTCAAAAAAATGGAAAAAAATCTAAAAAATATTTCGTTTCCAGATTTTGATGCAGGTTTATAGGGAATCGATCTAAAAATCGTTTAAGGTATCCCGCTTGAGAATCGGATGAGAATTGGCTAAGATATAGCCATAGAAAGGGGCCATATATGAAAATCATGAACTATACAAGGGGTACCCCTTCAAAAAAATGGAAAAAAATCTAAAAAATATTTTGTTTCCAGATTTTGATGCAGATTTATAGGGAATCGATCTAGAAATCGTTTAAGGTATCCCGCTTGAGAATCGGATGAGAATTGGCTAAGATATAGCCATAGAAAGGGGCTATATATGAAAATCCTGGATTTTACAGAATCCCTAAAAAAAAATGGAAAAAAATCAAAAAAATATTTTGTTTCCAGATTTTGATGCAGATTTATAGGGAATCGATCTAGAAATCGTTGGAGGTATCCCGCTTGAGAATCGGATGAGAATTGGCTAAGATATAGCCATAGAAAGGGGCCAAATATGAAAATCCTGGATTTTACAAGAAAAAACTGGTAAAAAATAGAAATAACTGATTTATGGAGATGGCTCTTGAGGTATTGGAGTCTTTTTCGGACCTGGTGCCCCACACCTGAGCCCCCCAATCCGTCGCAGGAGACAATCGCATGCCATTGATCGGCTTTATGCAACCGAAAGATGGTTATCGTGGAGGCCCTCATCTGAATTGTAAAAAATCCAAGTTTATCCCCGTGGACCGCTAAGATTTTATGATCGTTTTATGTATGAGAAATATTTCTTGTTCGGGCTGAGGCGGGATTGATAAAAACTTTCGCATTTTTCGTGTCAGTGGTGTTAACGCGGGTTAACTTAACTGATTCACATGCCACCCTGGCCGGCGGTCCCTCCCGCAGTCCCGCAGTCCCGCAGATGGTGATGGGGTGGCGAGGGGCGTGGCAGATTGAATCATCAATGGCAGCAAAAAGGCAGCATTTCACTTTCGCTTCTTGTCATCGCATCGCCCGGTCGCTGTTCAATTTCTTTTCACGGCTGCGTCTCTGGTTTTTTCAGTGCGTTTTTTGTGTTTTTATATTTTTTCGCCCGGCTCTCGGCTCCCCGAAAAAGTTTCACTTTCTTTTGAGTCATCCTCCTCCCGGCATGGACCGCTTCTGCTTGCTTTATGACTCCGTTTTACGTGGGTGACAACTATTGCAGCATCAGCCCGGGTCTATATAGTCGCCGTGGAGCAAACCATTCCAAGACAATGCCCCGGCTCTGTTTCTGTTGCTGTTTCGGTTTCGGTTTCGGTTTCATCATCAACACATTTTCCGCGGTGCGACATCCATCACAACAATTAATGTGCATTATTATACCAAACAAAAAGCCAAAAAGCCAACACAAAACAAGAAAAAAAAACGAGCAAGTTTATTTATTTGTTACAGTAGAAATTGTTAAGCAAATATTTTGCTTCGAAAGCCCACCACCAAGAGTTCGAAAGAAAGAAACAAAAAGGCAACCGAAACCTGTCGAGAAATTCGAGAAAATTGTTCGGCTCGTTGTGTTTGTATTTGCACAGTTGTTGTTTTTGGCCAATGTTTTCGTTTTCATTGCAAAGGGCAAGGAGCAAGGGGAGCTCCCCCGCACACCACACCACACCACACCACACCACACCAAACACACACACCGCACACACCATGAGTCAAAAACGGCCAACAGCCAACGGCAACTTTCTTTCATCCGCTCCTCGATTCTGGGCAAAAGGCCTCGGCTTTCAGTCGGCCAGTCACGTTCCTTGGCCCGGCGATGCGATGCGATGCCCTGAATTGGCCGGAGTTCATTTGCCGCAATTTCGGTTGCTGTTGCTGTTTCTGTTGCTGTTGCTGTTTTTGGCCGGGCCGAAAAGGTTGGCACTACCTTTATCAGCCAGCCAGCCAGCCGGGCTGCGCACAGAAATCATAATTTGCTAATAAATTTTCATTTCCATGTCGCAGCGCGTCGTCTTGGCAGGTTGAAGCGTTTTGCGTTGTGCGTTTGGCGGAGTGAAAGTTAGCCGGAATCCTCCATGGAATCCGACCCCGCCTTGCCCCTTTTTATGAGCCGACGCCAAGGTGCAGACATTCCAATCGAGGTAGGTGGCATTTCGAATTAAATGAAACTATTGGCCTGGCCTGGTATTCCCTCGTGTGAATAAGCAGTAAAAAATTGGCTTAAGCCCAAACTGGTTATAATCTAATCCGAAATATGACTTTTCTCCGCGCAAACGAAAGACTTAGGCCACAAACTTGGCCTGCCAGCGCCAGCGCCAGAGCCAGAGCCACTTCCGCTCCTCTTTTCTATAGATTTTATTTACTTTTTGACCAACAATAAGTCTTAACTACAAATTTCACTCTCGTTTTCTGCTTAAAAACTATGGCTAAAAAGAGTCGCGTTGCGGCTCGTAAACTTGTTTTAGCGGCGAGAGAAAGAGAGATAATTTCACTTTTATTAAGTAATTCCAGAGTGACACTTGCCAATGCCAGTTACCGAGATACAGAGATAAAAACAGAGCTACAGAGATACTCAACGAAACAATTAAGAAATAAAAGCAATCGGTCAAATGGCTTTGCCAGATGCTGGTATTCGGATAGCTTGAAATCCGAAATCCAAAATCCGAGCCAGAACCGCGGCCACAAACTTTCTTGGCTGCACATTTGGCACACTCGTCTGTTTTGACATCATGACATCGAAACGCGACCAATGATAACAATCAGTGGCATAAATGAGCCAATTTCAGGCAAGACTAGATTTCTGTGTCTCTTCTGAGTCGGAGGCACGACTCCTAATCGAGCCCTCATCTCCATCTCTCCCCCCAACCAGGCCACTCTCGATTTTCTCGAACCTATTTTAGTTTCGATACTTTCTCTGATTTTGGGGAAAGGGTTTTTCATCTCTTCTGGAGATTCTGGAGGGGCTGACTAACTCCCAACTGGTAACTGGTAACTGGTAACTCTCAACTCTCAACTGGTAACTGACAACTGATGGTGTCATAAGTCAAAAGTAAGGTGTCAGGGCCTCGATGGGTTTGTTTTTCCACAATCTCCGCTGTTTCTCACCTGGCCAGTTCTCACGCATTTGTCACGGGGCTGGCATCGCTGTTTTTCTCATTTAGCGAGTGGGTCATCATGCTGATGGTTTTTGGTTTTTGGCCAGGCCGTAAATTATATTAACTGCACTCCCAGCAGCATTGTGGCTCTTGCCCAACAGGATTTCGGTGGCAAAGGATTTTGGACGATTGTGGACGAAAATTCCAAGCCCCATGCAGCTGGAACCTGGAACTTTCCCCCAAAAATTTCGCCACTTTTTGTGTATATTTATTGTTCAAACACAGCCAGCACAGCAAGTGCTGCAGTTGATGTCATTGTTTGCCTTTTGAATTTTCCCTTTCCCAGACAGAGTTTTTATTCATTTTACTTGTATTTTATCTTGGCTGGTTTTTTTGGGCTTTTTGGCACAATTGACACATCTTTCGGCTGTCAGCTGGCTGACCTTGTGGCACATCTTGGCCGCTTTCACGCTGCAGGTTGATCTGGCAGGTTGCAGGCCGCTCGTTGCACGTTGCAAGTTGCTCGCGATGCGGAAATGCCAAATTGAAGCCCCGATTTCTGCCGCACTCACTGCACTTTCAGGCCAATCGTCACACGTCTCGATTCGCTGACAACTTCGCTGGCAATCCTCCGCAGCAGCAGCAGCAGCCGCAGCTAGATTAGTCAATGCAACACCGCCTGTCCGCCTGGCCGCCTGGCACTAGTAGCAACAACTAACTAATCATAATTTTAGTCAATTTAGAAATAAGAGACAAGTGTTTTTTTTTCTCTGTGATTCTCGATGTTCAGTGACTTTCTCCCGACCTCGTTTAGTTCACCGGCAATTCCGATTCCGATTCCGAATCCAATTTCAATTCCTAAAATAAACTATTGACACAAAAGTGGCTGAGGCCGTTGGGTTTTTGGCAAGTTCAGTACTCATTGTATTTAAAACTTATCTATTTGATTTTCTCCCAGTGTATAGTATTTTGGTTTTTGGCTATTGACCTGCTGAATCGCAAGCAGAAGCCCCAAAAACTGAATATGGATATTGTTTTTGTATGTTGTTTTTAGAAACTTTTCGGCAAGCCATAATCATAAGTAGTCGGCCCAAAATCGTATTTGCATATTCCCTGCCCTTCTTCGGGGCCCCCTCTGCCCTGTAGGGCAGACAGATAGAGAGATAGAGGGGAAGAGTGGGGAGTGGGAAAGACACTTAACTTGGAATGCGTTAATTGGCCGAGCAGGCAGCCAACTGAGCAAACAGTTAGCCATGCTTTGAGTTGGAGCTCGGATTCGGGTTTGGTTCTTTGAGCTTCGGTCTTTGGACTTCTTGTGCTGCGGCTGCTCGAGGTTTATTTTCAGGTGGCAGCCAATATTTCACCTGCCGCTGATGGGCAACGCTTAGCAGCCTAACGAGGCGTTACTGCATTTGGCCAACAAAGAAGTTGGGAGAAGAACACAAGCACTTGACACCGAAGGGGCACGAGACCCGGGGCTGTTTGTTGTGCTGGAAAGGGGATCGAAAGTGAAGCTCATTGGCAAGATGATGGGCAGCCAGGCCATAAGAGAGGCTCGAGAATATCCAAACGTAATTGATACGCATTTCTACGAATCTGGGACTGAAAGTTTCGCCATAAATTCCAGGCCATTTAAGAACTAAATGTACTTAGGGCCCTATCTTGATGGTTTCACTGTACTGTTCGCACTCGACTTAATGCTCGGACGTCTCTTCATTAAATTATCATTATCAAAACGAAAGTTCGACGAGCTCGCCGAGAGTTTGCCGTTTCGTTGTCGTTGGCCGTGCGTGAGCCGGACAATGGGCACGTAACTGCTGGCCATCAATAAAATTGTCAAATTGGCAATTGGCTGAGGGCCAAGGGAAAAGCAGAAGCTGAAGCAGAAGCCGCGTGCTTAGAATCGGCAAATCGGAAAGTTGAACTCCTTCGTTTGAGTGGGCGTGGGTGTGAGAGCGGGGAAATTAAATGCAAATTTCTCCGATGGTCAGTCGCTCGACTCAGTCCGCTCGAAACGATGTCCGAACGAAAGACTGAGGCAACGAACTCGGAGTGGAATGATTAGGGCCAGAGGCAGAGGTCGCCGGGATCAGTTAACAGTGTATTAGTGTGTTTGTGTGCTAATGCCACAAATTATTGTTTTCCGAGCAGATGAAACATGTCATCTCGGTGGCGTTTTTTTCGCTGCTCCAAATGAGCTGCGATTGCTCCACTAAGGTGACACAATCTCGGCGAAGCTGGCGATGGCTCTGTCCAGAGCGACCTGATCTACTTGAGCCACTGGCAGGGCACTGAGAGAAATGTTCATTTAAATAGAGAATAGATACTTGTTTAGTACTCAAGACAATGCTGTACAATCTGAGATATGATTATGACTTGGATTTGGAATCCTTTTCTTTCAGTGCTGGGCCTTCTGCTTCAATTGCTTTGTTTTTCTTTTGGGTGATTTTCTTTCAGTTAGCTTGGTTTTTCTTTTTTTTTTGCAATACTTATTGTTGCCACTGTCACACAGTCACCGCTGGTGGGTTAGTGGCTTAGTGGCTTATGTAAGCTCTAAATTCTCTCGACTCTCGACTCTCGACTCGGCTCTGGACATCCACTCGAGCCACCGGCGGCTGTTGCATTCATCATCGTCATTAGTGTCCAAAAATGAAATGATTGCAAATATCAGAAACGCAACAAAGAGCACTTCACTTGTCAGAGCGGGGGCTTGTGTGCTGTGTTTTCAGGAGCTCCGTGGAAAACTGCAGCGATTCCGACAGCTCGAGACAGACTTGCTCAAGAGTTTTACTTTCGTTTCGCAGTTAGTACACATTTCACTGGCACTTGCCAGGAGTGGGAGGGCTAAGGGCGGATAACCGCTCCCTTGTACCGTACCGCCCCCCAAATACACTCAAGTGCAGTCACTTTTCTGCCGACCACTCGCATTCCATTGCGCAATCATAACTACATATGAGCAGCTCCCTCGCCCTCTCGGCCCGCCACTGGCCGCGGCTGGGAAGGCAATTTCCATTTGGCAATCCGCAAAACCGCCAAAACCCACCGCCACCGAAAACCAGGAAAGTACCAAGTCGGATGTTATTCAATGCGTAATTTGGCAAACAGTTTTTCGAAAATCTGCGGTAACTGATTAATGGTTGAGTAATCCTGGTAATCCTCAGGACAGATCTATCACCATCAAAAGCTCATCAGGGAACGGGCGCTGCCTGGAGAAGAAATTTGGATCTGGATCTGGATCTGGAGCACAGTAGTCAGAGCAACCTCGAAGCCACACACAGAAGGTAGCGAAGGTAGAAGCCTAGCGACTCAGAACATTAATCTTGCGAGTCTTGGAAATTAAAAATAATAAAGCACTAAATGGAATAGCTGGGCCCCTTCGGGATGCAGCCATTCTCTGCGCTCGGCTGCCTCTGATGCCTCTGATGCCTCTGCCCCCAGATTCCTCCGCCCGGAGACTCCTCCCCTCGGGCTTGTTGCGTGTGCCCGCTGCCAGTTGATTTCCTTGTTGTGGTCACTTGGCTGTGGAGCAACTGGTACTGGCAACTGGTCACCAGCCCACTGGTGGGCGCTGGTGGGCGTCAGCAGCACGTGGCCAGTGGCGGGTACAAGCCTGCCGAATGGCCAAGCAAGCGGAACCATCCAGGCCAGCCATCGAGCATCCACCTCCCATATCCCACATCCCACATCCCACATCCGAGCTTGCACCAGCGATTTTCTAATTAAATGTTGCCACAAGCCAGCAGCTTTTGGGCGGAGTTCCAGGCGGGGATAATTGAATACCAGAAACAGGGATTAATTCATGAACCCTAAGCCTTGATTAGCAGCAGATTCCCAACCATCCATCCATCAATCTTTGTAGCCATCAATTCATTCCACAAATACACGTAAACACCAACGTTTCCAGGCCAGAAGCCTTTCCATCAATCGCCTTTCGCCCAGAGCACCCTGCGAGTGGTCACGCTGACAGTCTGTCCAGATAATTTCCATTCCCCGTTTTCCGTCTACCCATTTTCCCCATTTTTTTTTTCTGCATTCTGGCTTTGCCAGATCGTGTAGAATGCTCGACTGCACTTTGCTCGCAACCCAATTCAAATTGCTGGCAAATCTTCATTGGCTTCCGATGATCATTGGGCCGTGTTCTGCTCTGTGTGTCTCTGCTTGCTCTGGACCATTTTGCATTTGGCCCACATGTGTCACAGCCATAAAGAGCGGCAACGGCAGCGGCTGTGGCAACGGCAGCGGCAGCGGCAGCGGCAGCGGCAGCGAATGTGCGTTGGCAGTTCCAGCAGTTATAACAAAAAGCCAAGATGCTGCTCCATCGATGCTCTAATTTTCTGACCATTTGGCTTACTTTCCGCCCATTCGTATTCGTATTCGTGTGGCATGCAAATGCGGCAGTGGCCATTGTGCAACGCTGGCTCTTGCCATTTGGCTGCCACGTCCAGTGGCAAGACCACATCTCTCCAGCAGGTAACCCAGAGCAGGTCTCTGGCTGCGAGTAGGAATGCTTCTTGCTTCGAAATTGGTCCACTTGAGCTCAAGTCAAGTACACTGGAAGGAAATTCTTTCGAGGTCTAGTTGGACTTTTTTTGGCAGCATTCTATTCCCATATTTGTCCCCCCTATCCGGCTATCCGGAGATCTATCCCAATCACCTGTCCACCTGCTGGCCAGTGATTTTTGCGAGTGTTCCGTTACAGTTGCATAACCTGTATTAGTGGTTATTACCGTTTTAGAGATGATGGCCCAAGAACCCGGCCCGATTGCCCGGCCATCGATCGAAGGGGGCAAGAGCAAGAGCAAGAGCAGGAGCACTTGCCAGTTGCCAGTTGCCAGTTGCCACTTACCACTTGCCAGGTTGCCACTTGCCAAAAGCGCAGCAGCGGCAAGTGCGCATGCGTGCAGCTCTGCCAGCGTCGGCCGAGCCGGAGGCAGAGGCAGAGCCAGAGCCAGGTGGGCAAGCAGCTTACAAGACGCACGATCCGAGTTGGTCGACTTTCAGTTGCTTTCGAGCTGCACAAGACGACGGTTTGAACTCTTCACCGGCTCTTCACCGCAAACGAGAGAAAACGAGAGAGACTCTGTCTCCCAGTTTAGTGAGCAAGCGAGCGAGCGAGCGAGAGGGGGAGCGCCAAGTGAAAGAGACCGAACGATAGGAAGACACCGAGCTGCCGACTTGGAGCAACTTGGAGCAACTGGCGACTTCAGTTGCCCAGCGGACTTCCAAGCGAACGGTTCAAACACCGGATCCGGTGCCGCGACTTACTATATTTCTCCCTCGACGTTTTTTTGAGTTTCCCCCCCAACTAACGGTGCTCGCGATCAGTGACCAAAGCTACAACTTTTTTTTTCGAGTGCTCAAATAGAAAACCACCTGCTTTTTGTTACCCGACTGGCAACTGGCGACTGGCGAGTGGCATGTCGAGCCAAAGCAATCAGCAAACCCAAACTCAAACCTAAAGTGCGAAAGCCCCGAAAAGGAAGTTCATTTAGTGCGAAACCCGAATTGCGAGTCCGGCGAAAGGCTACTACACCGAGAACAAACCCAACCACCCAGCAACCCAACCACCTAACCACCTAACCACCTAACCACCCACAGACCCACGGCAGGTGCGACCGCGAGAGCAACCATGCAACGGACGCAGCCGCTGCTGCTGCTGCTGCCAATGCTGCCACTGCTGCTGCTGTTGCCGCTGGCGGTGGCTCAGGCACAGGCGCAGGCGCAGAATATAGGTGAGTGTGTCAGCGAAAGACGAAAAGTACGAAAAAAAAACAACAAGAAAGTAGCCAGTCGAGGTGCCAGAACGAATGCCAAATACCCTGCAGGTTCTAGATGGGACTACTAAGAGACTAAGTACAAGGTCTCAGTAATATATTCTTTAAATATTTTCCATAATTTAGATTTCTATCACTTAAGCCCAATCGAAACCTTGACATGTGAGAGATTTTCCATTTGTTTTGGCATCTTGGAGATTCTATGGGTAGTTGGCCTTAACTTTAACGCATTTGCATAATACGAAATGTACGAAAACTTAATTAAGCTGAGTTCAAGTCTTAAGTCATTCGGAAAATGTACAAAACCCCTGAAAAACAATGCACCTTGCGAGTAAGATATTCAAGGAAATCCTAATCTTGGGAACTCTTGTTAGAAAGGTTAGAAAAAACTTGTAAAGGTTGTCCAAGCTCATCCAAAACTGCATATGCCCCCGAATACTTAGGGTAGTTGGGGGAAAAAACCGCACCAACGCAGCCAAAGTCAACAAATTTTCTCTCGTTCTCGTTTGTTGTGGATCCCACTTGTTGCTGTTGTTGTTCTTCTGCCTCTGTTTCTGCCTCTTTCTCCTTCTGTCCTCTTTCTATCGTCAGCCACTTTTTTCGGGCAGTGTACGAGTATGGGCGCACCTCGCCTCGGATCAAAAACGAAAATAAAATGCTTCTCATTTTTCACATTTCATTTTTTATTCGGTTTTTGCATACAGTTTTGTTAAAATTTTTTTTGTGGATTTCCGGTTCTGGGTTCGAAACAAAGGCAACACTTTAATAATTTGTTCAACGACTTTTGCATTTTTCCCACGTTAATAAAATGCGTCCAACAGTCCAGGCTGAAGACTGGCTTGGAAGACTTGGACTGTCCAAGTCCCACTCCCAGTTCCAAGTCCAGTTTCAGTTCCACTTCCAGTCCCAGTCCCAGTCTCAGTTCCAGTTTCGGCTTCTGGCCAAGTCAAGTGCTCCCTGGTTAATGGCTAATTGTTTCGTGGGACATGTGGCCAGAACGGGCATTCTGAAGGGGGTGTGGCGAACGGCCTGGCCAGGAAACGGATGTTTGTTTGACCGAAAAAACGTGCCAACACGAAAGACTTAGGCAACGAACTTGCGCCACAAAATCAATTTTTGGTTCAGATTTCTCGGTTTCCTGTTTTGGCGCACAATTTTCACTTTCCAAGCTCCTTCAGAGGAAAACCTTGTTAATTATTTTAAATTAATCACAAAGGCGGGACGAGTCGTTAAAAAATATGTACGAGTGTTCTCTGCTGGTTCCGAAATGAAGAGGAAAATTTATGATCTGCGCAGCTGCGAAGCTGGGGAGCTGGGGAGCTGGGGAGCTGCGACTACTTACAAGTATAATCTGTAATGTTGGGAAAGTTTGCTTCTGCGGCTTTCCTCCGAATCACAGACAATCACAGACTAAAAAAGCAACAATACTCGTTGACAATAAGAAAAGTAAAAGTGGCAGGGAAAGAGCCACAACAAACAGAGCGTCGGACAAAGGCTGTTTCTTGCTGGCTGATCGGGCCAGGCCCATGGCCAACATCTAATGGCCAAATCGTAATGCCCGCTCGTGTACGAGGGTATGATCGGAGGAGATGGGTTCCATGCATCATATCATGCATGATAGCCCATTGCCTTTGGCTGGCTCATCATAATCATCATCGGCAGATGCGGAAGCTGGCTGGCTAATTGCAATGCGAGACTACCTTTTGCAACTGCCAGGGAGACCTGGAGATGTATCCAATATCTGCACAATGAACCGCAGCCAAGGGAATGGGCGGAGATGGATAGATGGAGGGCGTGGCAGTGTGCACGCATGCCTGCATTTGCAAGCCTCTCCTTGCGGCTTACCGCTTGCTTTTGACTGATTTTCCTTATATTTTTCCTTATATAAGTTACAAGGAAGTGCAAGTAGGAAGCTGTAACAAATATTCAAATACTTGTTATTTTCTGGCTGTGGCAACTGCAACGAATGCTGCAACTCCTACTCCAACTCCAACTCCAACTCCAAATCCAATTGAGACCTTCAAAACTCTTGTCTTCCAGTTTCACTTTCGACTCGTAATGATGATGTTCATGCGGGTGACACTGCCTGCCAAAAGTTGCCACAAACTTGCCCACTTCGGTATGTTTGCCTCAACATTTTTACGCAATATTTTGAGCTTTGATTTTATTTTTGTTTGGCACGTAGGAGGTCTCCACTTGGGGGGTGGGTGTTTTGGTTTTTTTTTAAGAGGGAAACATTGCGCAAGCTGCCAGTGGCCTTGCCGGGTACTCGAGCACTCGATATGTAAATCATTCGAAGAGCAACTATCTGGGTTACTCTAAGAGTATTCCGAATTCTTCAAAGACCAAGGCCATAAACAGTTCCCACATTCTGTGGGGAACATAGTCAGAATTCGCGGCTGTTTCCGCGAATTCAACCAACCAATTCCCGCTGTGCCAAATGTGACACCTATCCCAGCGAATCCCAGGCCACTTAATGGCTTTTATAGAATCGATGACTTCACGGCGGGGAATGGCGAAGAATGGCGAGGAATGGCGAGGGAGGGAGCGATCTTCGATCTCGTCATCGCGTCCCAAAGTCGGGGCTGGGTGGCATACATTTCAATCAATTTCGGAGCTGGGCTGGGCTGGGCTCCCACCTATGGTACCTGCCCACCTCGTTTCGGATTCTCAGGCGTGAGCGTTGTCGTTGCTGTCTGTCGTTGGATATATTCGTTTTAATTGCCATAAACATAAATGACAGACTGGCTAAATATTTTCCATACAAACACAGACTTTATCTCGATCTCCCCGCAACAACTTTCCCGTTTAGTTTGCCGTCGTTTGTTTGGAGTCGTGTGTGAAATTTTAATGTCGCAGTGAAATGCTCGAAAAGTGAAACTAACGTCTAATAAATAAATGAAATTGTTTGCTATTAGCAGCGCATTTAAATGCCAGGCCGGCACAGGCCGGCCCGGGCCGGGCCAGGCCACCAAGAAAGTTACCGTATACCCCGTACACCGTATGCGTTTCATTTCTTCGTCATAATTTTTTTTTGTAATTTAATTAATTGTAAAATATGTAGCAGCTGGCTGAATGTGATTCACGACTTGTTTGTTTGTTGTTCGTTGTTTGTCAGCCATCAATGCCATAGCAGCAGGTCTTGAGGCAAACAATTGAAGTTGCCAATAGCAAGTAATTGCTTTGTTAATAACTTTAAACGCCGCGGTGCTCTTGGAGTTTCGTCACTAACCCACAAAAACCAATAAACAGCCATTGCAAATTGCCCTCAAACGAAAATATGGAAACCTATAGCGAAACAGCGATTGATAATTGCCGCAGTTGTCGTTGATTATTGATCGAGTGTGAAAATCCAGCCAGCAGTTGCAGGTCTTTTATAAATGATTGTTTTCCAACAACTTTATTTATGGCGACTTCTGGCTTCTCCTACTCTCAGGACACGCCAAAGGAAGGAAAACCCCAGGCCGAGCTTATGCCTTTTCAATATAGTTTCCTTTGGCCATAACCATAACGATAACACTTGCCATAACAATGGCCATAACAATAACCGTAGATTATGATGGAGGGGCTGGCTACCTAATTGCGAACAACGGACATCAGACAGCGGACCTGGGCATCTCGGGATTGATGGAAATTGCAATTTGTTTAGCTTTTGCTGTTGCTTTGCTTGCTTTGCTGTGCTTTGGAGCTGCTTTTGTTCCGCTTGCCCGGCGAATGAAGAGGCGATGGCGCCATCTTCATCGGGGGTTCGTTGACTCCTGCTCTGGGATCGGAAGTGCAGCAGGATGAGTTGGCATCTTTTGGCCACTTTAAAGAAGAGCAGCCAAGCCAGGGTATTTCTCTCAGTGCACACACACAAGCCTGTATGGCCCGCAGCAACATGTGGCAAGATGGCAAGATGCAGGTTACTGCCAGTTCTTCTCCTCCCCAAAAGATTCCGATCCGAATCTGGAGTCGAATCAGCGTCTCAATCTCGATCTTTTGATGTTGTAATGCCCCGCAACTAGCGGTAAACATATTCAAATGGAATGCCGAGCCGAATATCGATTTTATAATCGATCCACAAGACCACAAGAAATTCCCAAAGTGAAAATATTCATAACAAAGCCCCCATCTCTGTCCCCCGCCAGACTAGTTTGGAGCTCGGCTGTCTCCGTCTTCCGACCCGGCTTTAATTTCCTCCCGAATTGGGGCCAAGCTTTGATTTGTGGCCCACCATTTGCATAGAAAATAGTTGACAAAAGTCTAAAAGTCCAAAAGCCGCAGAGAAAGGCCCGAAAAGCGACGATTTTGAAGAGGAGTCGCTCCTCTTCTCCTCATCAACAAATTCTCGTCTCTATTTAATGCTTTACGTTCTTCGTCGTCGTCGTTCCCACTTGGCTTTCTTATGCAAATTGCCCGGCAAACTGTTTTATTCTATTTCCATTTTCATTTCTCCCCAGATTCTGACTCACTGATCTTGCATCTCGGTGTGTTGTAAGTGGTCTGCCCAAAAGATTAGCCCCGCCATTTGTCCAAAGGCCCATAAAAGCCGAAAAACCCACAAAACAATCTTGGCTTAGCATTGAGATTCTTCGCAGCTCTCAGCTCGCAGCTCGCAGCTTGCAGCTCGCAGGCCGCAGCCCAAAGCCAAAAGCAAATTAGGCACACAGCCAAAACCCGATGCAAAAGCCGCACAAAATTAGCAACTGCAATGAGAACGCATCTGAGAACAGTGGCCCCTCGTCCAGCAGCCACTCGTCTGGCGTGTTCCGAGTGGGGCAGTCGCCCAGAACGAGGCCCCACTGTGGCACGAGCTGTGGCAGGCGCAGGTGTCTCGCAGCTGCCACACCAACAGACACACACAGAGAGGCCGTCGCATTCTATCTTGAACTGCATTTGGGCCGAAGTGACCCAGTTTCTGAGGAAACACTGAGAAAAATGTCTTATACTATCTATTTTGTGATGTATTTTTAGGCCTTCAATATTAACCTTAACCTTACTAACTGTTTTTCGGTTATAACTTGGCTTTGGATAAAGCTCATTCAAGTCTCTTTCAATCACTTGCAATCAAAACTTTTATAACCGTGCAACATCGCTTGCTGATGCTGCTGATGTTGTTGCTGCTTCCACACATTGCACATTGATTTGCGGGCTTCGGATCTCGGAATGCGGTCAACTAGCAAACGGCTTCCAGTTTGCAGTCTCCCGTTTGCAGCTTCCCTCTTCTATATTCCATATTCCATATACCATATACCATATACTATATAGCATTTTCCAGTAAGCCATCGTCGGTCAATGTCGTCGATCTTCGATTGGTGTCTTTTTGGCTTGCGCCTTCGGTCCGTCCCGGCACTCTGCCACTCTGCCACTCTGCCACTCCGTCACCGTTGTCCGCTTAAGATTGCCGTTGCTTGGCCTTGCTTTGGAAGCGGCAATCAAGCGTTTCCTTTGCGGCAAAAGTGCCGCAAAATCATATCGAACCTGTTATAGAGCTTAGAGGGAGACGACGCACAGAACCCAGAACCCAGAACCCAGAAGGGGCTGTGTTGTCAGGTGAAAGATGTTGCCACCAGGAGAATGAGTTGCTCTTGTGCCATGTGGCTGTTGCTGTCGCTGTCGCTGGTTGCTGGTGGCTGGTGGCTGGTGGCTGGTGGCTGTCGATGCTGTCACTGCCAAGAGAGATGCCTTCTACGCCCATCGTTCTACCAGCTCAGCTCTTCTTGTTTTCTTTTCTTCTTACTATATTTTATTTGTATTCTACTCTGTTGTTGCTTTACGTAACTGTTTACGCTTGAATTTATTGTTGTTGCTGTCGTGCATACCGTTACATAAAAGAGCAGCCACAAAGAGTCGGAAGGTGGCATGTGGCAGGTGGCAAGCGGGGAAGAAGCATGTTTATTTAATACGCTTAGCAGCTCTTAGCCAGCCAACTAGCTCACAGACCTAGCCAGCTATGATCTCGTCGTACTCAGCACACACTCTGGCCAGACGTTCTTTGATGTCTCATTTAATGCGCATGATGGGCAATTTTTATGCGCAATTAATTTCAAAGAGCCAAGAATGGGAAGGAGTATGAGGTTCGATATGAGGTATGAAGACTCATTTCTATTAGTGTAACTGGCCCAAGTGCGTTTCTTTATTGGCCGCGGCCAGAGCCGGAGCCGGAGCCGGAGCCGGAGCCAAAGCCGAAGCCGGAGCTGGGGCGGAAGTTCAAATCAAAAGACTTAGGCAACGAACTTGCAGTTTGCACAAGTCGCGTCTGGCGAGGCGCATCCGTCGAAAACAGCTGGCAACAACAATGGCAACTTTTTGCTGAAATATTGCGCAAACCCAGGCAGTTGCGAAACGTTTTCAAAGTTCTCTCCTCACCGTGGACGCTCAGTGTGTGTTTCTGTGATTTTAACGAGGTTCTACTAATTTGGCGGACAAGCCAAGCCGAAAAAAAAGACTCCAAAGAAGTGGAGAAAAAACAGAAACTGGCCATGAAACTGGGTCATTGAGAGGCAAAGCCGCTAAAGGAGAAGCTGCGTGGCCAGATCCCGGCCAGCGCCAATTTATGTAAATCCAAAAAACCAATCAGCGGCTCTCCATCATCATCATTATGACCATCGTTATTATGGGCTAACGGTTGGGAGCTTCAAACTGTTATTTTTTCCACACCAAGACAGAGCAAGATAATTTCTTCGGCTCTTTATGGTAGCTTTCTGGCTTTGGATAGAGCCCCAAAATGGGAGACCCAGAAAGGGAAAACCTTCGACTCAGATCAGATCAGATGGCCAAGCCCCGCACACTTGCACTTTCCAACTAGCCAGCTTTCCAGCTTTTCCGTAGATCTAGCTACATAGCCCGATTAGGGGCAACATCTACTAAGTAGCAACATCAGGGGCAATATCAGATCGGATGCGGAGCAATCGTCGAAGCGTAGGCGCTTGGCAATCAGCGCATGACGTCCCAGAACTGCACTCACGGTGCAGAAACCTTAGAGATCCCCTGCCCCACCTTGTCCCACGGAGAAACACTAATTAGCGCAGGGGGTCAAGCTGCCCAAAAATAGTAAAAAAAATTAAGCCTCTACCGAGACAAAGGTGAGCTTCATGTGAACCAGTGGCTCCCCACTCGGCCAATTGCATAGCCAAGACATTTGCGCCTCATTCAGATGCCACTGGCACACCCAGATACCCCTGCCACCTGCCACCTGCTGCCTGCTGCCTGCTGCCTGCCACTTGCCTTGTTCCCTTCCCCGCCAGAAATATGGAATTGCATTTAAAATGAAATTAGCCGACATACGCAAATTGCGAACTTAGGAATGTGGAATGAACTAATGCGCAGGCTAGGCTTGGGTCTGGGACGAGGGATCACCATTAGGTGACTGGCCATAGAAAGTGGCAGCAAATGGAATTGCTAGTTGCAGGTTGCAAGCTGCAGGTTGCACGTTGCAGGTTGCTGGGCTCGAAATGAAGCGGAAATGGCAAGCCATTCACACTGCTCTCCAGCAAACTGAAACTAAAATCTCAAAATGATTTTAATTGGAATGCAAAGTCTGGGATCTGGGAAAGTCTTCCCTGCCGCAAACCGCAAATTAATTCCCGCTTTCGTTTTTTTTTGTGTTTTTTTTTCGTTTTCGGCCCCTTACTAACTTCTTTTCAATAATTTTTCTTTTCATTCAATTGTCCCAAATGCTTTTTTCGGTCTCGGTTTGCCATTCAAAATGCTAAACAAATTGGGGAGCAGAGCAATCAAAGAAAGGCCCGTCCCGGCCCGTCCCGGCCCGGGCCCAGCCAAGGTGTTGATGGGTAATTTGTTGCAACAACCAGAGGTGGACGGACCATGTCCGAAACAAGCTTGAAATTATAACTGTTATTATGATTATAATGATTATTAGATGATTTTGATTCGCCGAGATCCGCCGAGATCCGCCGAGATCCGACGAGAGGCGCACAATGAATATTCAGACTTCCATACTCGAGTACTCGAACACTCGAACACTCGATGTTTCTCTTGGCAGTTGCTTGTTGAACAAATTGCCGCTGCTGTTTGTCAATGCCTAACGTGTTGCACATGTGTGTGCCTAGGTGTGTTGTGGTGTATCTCGGGGTATCACTTTCACTAAGTTCGCGCACATAGAAAGCAAATGAAAGCAACGCAAACGGCAATGGAAATGGCAACAAGTTGCTGCTGGTAGTGCCTTTGCACTGGCACTGCCTTTAAGGTACCGCGTATTAGCTCCCACTCATGCCACTCACAACGCTGCTACACTGGAAGAAACGACCTAGTCTGAGAAACCAACAACCCAACAGACCCCCTACAAAAAAGCGACGAGTGTAGTCTTGGCCAGAGTCTGGGCCACATTGTCATGCTTGGCCAACTGGGCAACCTTTCGGTCCTCCGATCTGCGATCTCCCAGCTCTTTCGGTTTCTTTTGACGCACAGCGTGGGAGTCATCATTAGAGGCGCCTCTTTGGCTCTTTTGCCTTCTTTCTAATTCAGTTTTTTTTTGTTTTTTGTTTTTTGTTGTTTCAACTCGAACTCGAACTGGAAATGGAAATGGAAATGGAACTGGAAGTGTAACTGAAACCGAAACCGAAACTGAAACTGAGCCGAAATTGAAAATGCCTCATGAACTTGATTTCTTAATTTGCGTTTGCCCTGCATGACAAATGACTCGCCTAAAGTTGGCTTTTGTTAATTTCAATTTGCCCGAACTAATTTGATTTGTTTTTCCAGCGGGGGGTACAGCACTCTTTTCTTTATTTCTCGTCCATCTTCCCTCTTCCATCTTCAATATGAATCCGAGTGGATCCGCGTGAATTGGAGTGGCTAAGCGTTTTGCAGTTGGACCCGGGATCGGGCTGGGAGCTGGCTGCGATCTGGCTGCGATCTGGCTAAGATCTGGCTGGGAGAACGAACCGTTATGATGAAATTGCACTGGCATTGGGGATTGTATAAGAAGCATCTGGAAATGTGTAGCAACTGGCCAAGAGCCAAGACTTGTTTTTCATTTGGCGCTGCAGCTGCTTGGAAAGTTGCACTGTTGGTCAAATGATGTTGCAGTTATTCGACCATTTATGGCATGCCTCAGTGCCTGGCTGGCAGGCTACCTGGCTACCTGGCTGGCTCTAATCAGACCGGCTGTTGCTTTAATGCCATTCCCCCCCCCCCCCCAGTCTTTATATAGCCCCAAACCCATCTCCCAGCCCATTTATCGCTGATTATGCAAAATCCCACTTAGCAGCTCTGAGCCAAGAACAATTTAAAGCGATACCTGCACTCAACGAAATCAACATTAAATCATTTTCTATAAATTGCTATGCTTTTTGTTTATGAATTGCTACTCAAAATTCGTTTCTCTGTAAGGATGAATCAAATTGATGACATTGGCCAGTACTGTGGGCCTGGGAACAGCTCAATTGAATAACTAATCATAAAAAGCCACTGCAACAGCGGCAACAGCGGCAACATCGGCAACAGCAACACATTTGATTATTGCACACGGCTGGCTCGCATTTTTGCATAGATACTCGTACAAGCAGCCACTGCAACTAAATTGATGGCTGTTTTTTGCTGTTCTGTACTGTACTGGCTGTAGCCGTTGCTATTTTCTCACGCTTTGCATTGACAACAACAGAGCCGAAAACATTTTGCAATCTGCGAATGCCAGAGATACCTATTTGCCAGGCCAGGCCAGGCCAGGCCAGGCGTCGAGTGACCAAACTGGAACGGAACTGACTTAATTGTCAATCGATCGAGCGAGAGGGGGGAATCAATCAAAACGATCCAGCAACTCTTTGGGTGAAAGGCCAAACAAATATAAAGTCTTTTAGTAAATATTTAAGCTCTGCCCAGAATTAATATGATAAATGATAGACAGCTTGGATTAAGAGATAAATCAAAAGATTTAGGGCCCGGAGGGCACCGCTGAGTGGCAGAATATTTCCATATAATTGATGGTCATGGAATCTAATATTCTTTGTTCTCTTTCTTCTTCTGTCTTCCAGATGCCGGCTGCAGCTTCCCCGGATCGCCGGCCCACAGTAGCGTGGTCTTCTCCAATGCGAATCTCACCCAGGGCACCGTGGCCTCCTACAGCTGCGAGCGCGGATTCGAGCTCCTGGGACCGGCGAGACGCGTCTGTGACAAAGGACAGTGGGTGCCCGAGGGCATTCCCTTCTGCGGTGAGTCAATCATAATCGATGTGAGTCTTATTTGGGAAAAGAAAAGAAAAGAAAAGAAAAGAAAGAGCGAAATGGAAGTCAAGCAAACAAAAGACTTAGGAACCGAACTTGCAGTCCGTCAACACAATTAGCGCCTCAGCGGAGTGGCAGTGGCAGTGGCGAGTTTGATTCGGAATCGGACTTGTAGTTGGACTTGGCTTGGACAGGGAACAACTTTCACCGCCACAAAATTTGAAGCGTTCTCAAAATATCTCTTTCTCCCGAGCACCAGAGACTGAGACTGAGACAGAGGCACAGAGGCACAGAGGCAGAGAGAGCAAATGGCATTCCAATTGAATGCAAAGTTGTTAACCAAAAGCGAAACATGATTAACAAAACGCGCGAAATTGGGCTAAAATCGGATGCGTGTGAGAGAGATCGAAGCGAGCGGCGACCGGCGACCGGCGAGGGGAAGAATTCGACCAGATTGACCCACTTTGTTGTTGCCACAAAAAGCCAGGCCAGAGCTATGGCCAAAGCAACAAAACCGAAAACGGAAAACGAATAACGAAAAAAAAAGTGGTAAAACGAGCCAGACACGAAAACAAATAAATATTCTAAATGTACTCCCAGTCCAGCCATTCCAGCCATTCCAGCCCAGCTAGACGTGCACTTCCGTGGGCCAAAAAGGCAAATAGAATTGAAAAGTCGAAATTACCCAATTGATTGACACAAGCGGAGCAAGAGCCGCTGAGTGAATTGATGGATGGGATTGGGGGCGAATCGGGCGATCCATCAGCCATTGTTGAAGCCGTCACTTGCCCCCAAACACACAGCAGTAGTAGGTGTTGATACGCGTGGATAAGGCTTCTGGGAAAGATATAGTACATAGATTGATTGGGCCTTATGGGAGTTTGATATGGGTAGGACCTGATCCGATGAGGCCCCAACAAAAGGCTCTTTCAATAACTGATTTATGGATTCATTATTATTCCAAAACAACAAAAAAGAACTGAATGGAATGCAATCGAGTCGTGAGATCGATGCAGCGGCAGCGGCAGCTCACACTCGCTTGATTGCAAGTTGATGACGCTGGAAAAGAAAAGCCATGAAAAGCCATGGAAAAGCATGAAAAACCATCAAAAGCCAAGACAAGTCGAGAAAGAAAATAAATGGAAAAACAAAGCACAAACGATTTCCGACCTGAAAATTGCTCTCTTTGGAATGCCAGCCAGCTGATGCTGATACGAATTCGAGTTCGAACTCGACTTTGTATTAGACATGACACAGCAGGCGGCAATGGGAAATTAATTAAAAGCAATTAAAAGGCATTTGTCACACCAGCCCCAGCAACACCTGCTGTTACCAGATGCCGCTGCCACAGCCAGATCATAAAAAACGCCAAAAGAAAAGCAACAAGCAGCCAGAAGGTTAGAAAGCAATGGCCAAGTTTCCGAGCCGCTGAGCAAAAGCAAGCCCAGCCACGAATCTCTAAAGCTGGATCTTATCCGACAGATGCATCTGATTAATGAATCCCAGTGCCGCAATGCCGCAGTGCCGCAAAAGTGCGTGGCGAGCGGAGTAATTAAGTCGCAGGTACACCAGCCATGCCAAGTAAAAGTCGAATTTCACTTTTGCTTTTCGGCCAGCGAATACCACGCAGCCAGAACGAAGGCCTTTTCATGGCTTGACAAATTCGCCAGCAGAACGTTGTCGCTGTCTACTACCATTATTTGTGCCTTTTGTTGCCACAACAAATCGGTGTCAGGGCCCGCAGCCAATTAGCCGGGCCTTGGGCCTTGGGCCTCCAACGCTCTGGGAACTCCGGATCCACCAAGTCAACTACACAAAACTGCACAAAGCGCTGACAGAGAAGCGCATTCAATTCCCAAATAATTGCTTTTCATTAAAAACAACAAAAAAAAAGAAACCCAAGGGGATCGTCTTGTAATTTGAAAATAAAACTCCTCAATTCTCAATTCTATTTCCAGTTCTGAACGTGGCTGCTGGCAAGGCGCCAATGCAGATTTCCACGGAGGGTGCCGGAGCACCGCAAAAGGCCATTGATGGCTCCACGTCCGCCTTCTTCACGCCGGAGACCTGCTCCCTGACCAAGGCCGAGAGGTCGCCCTGGTGGTACGTCAACCTCCTGGAGCCCTACATGGTGCAGCTGGTGCGTCTGGACTTTGGCAAATCCTGCTGCGGTGAGTGCTTAGATTTAAACGAATCTCCATCCGATGCAATCTTAGATTGCCCAAGAATTCCAAAAATGGAGCAGCAATTATCCATAATTTCGTGGCACAAAAGCGCTCGTAATAATCCACCAGACTGCATAAAGACCTCAACGCAAATTGAGGCTTTTCGCTTTTGTTGGGCCGCTCAGCCCAACCTTAAACATGTCGCCTGGCTTTGGTAGTGGCATTTTTGGCCAAAGACCTGATCGGACCGGCCCAGTGGACAGTTCAATGCCCCGTTTTCCCAGCTCCTAGCCAGTTTTCAGTTTGCAGTTTTCAGTTTTCAGTTTACCAACTTGCCAATGTCGGCTGTCTAAGAAAAAAATG
Organism: Drosophila vallismaia; assembly: GCA_035047325.1. Taxonomy (NCBI): domain Eukaryota; kingdom Metazoa; phylum Arthropoda; class Insecta; order Diptera; family Drosophilidae; genus Drosophila; species Drosophila vallismaia. The sequence continues at coordinate 1,339,069 of JAWNPU010000025.1, read as the reverse complement.
GCAAGAGCTGCACCATTGGAGGAATCCCTCCTGCAACCGACTAAATAAAGGGTTGCCGAATCCACTGGAAAAGTAAACAACTGGCAAGCCAGTCAGCCAGTCAGCCAGTCAGCCAGTTTTCCCTAATGCTTTCACTTGCAGCCACCAACCTGAAGTCTCTGCAGTCGAATCACCGATCGAGGCTGGTTATGTGATTTTCGTGCGGCTTTACCTGACGACAGAGACTCACAATCGGACGACTGAGACTCAGACTGACTACAAGTCGGTCCGAAATTTATGATTACTTTCACTTGGCTGGAACCGAGCTGAGCTCAACTGAACCCGCCTGACCCGCTGACAGACAAAGCCATAACCATATAATAATGCCGCAGTCGGGGAAGAGGAATCGAGGCAGTGCACTTTAACAAAAATGTGCATAATTCAGCAGAGAAACTTTAGGAAACAGAACAGGGTCCCTCTGTTCTGAATCTCCATTTGATTAAATTGAATTCTCGTTTTCCAGGCAACAAGCCAGCTACGATTGTGGTCCGTGTGGGAAACAACCGACCCGACCTTGGAACTAATCCCATTTGCAACCGATTCACGGGCCTCCTAGAGGCCGGACAGCCCCTCTTCCTGCCCTGCAACCCGCCCATGCCCGGAGCCTTCGTCAGTGTCCACTTGGAGAACAGCTCTCCCAACCCACTGTCCATCTGCGAGGCGTTCGTCTACACGGACCAGGCCCTGCCCATCGAGCGGTGTCCCACGTTCCGGGATCAGCCGCCCGGCGCCCTGGCCTCTTACAACGGCAAGTGCTACATCTTCTACAACCGCCAGCCCCTGAACTTCCTGGACGCACTCTCCTTCTGCCGCTCGCGAGGCGGCACCCTGATCAGCGAGAGCAACCCGGCGCTCCAGGGCTTCATCAGCTGGGAGCTGTGGCGCCGCCACAGGAGCGACGTCAGCTCCCAGTACTGGATGGGAGCGGTACGGGACGGCAGCGACCGGAGCAGCTGGAAGTGGGTCAACGGAGACGAGCTGACGGTCTCCTTCTGGAGCCACCCCGGCGGCGATGAGGACTGTGCCCGCTTTGACGGCTCCAAGGGCTGGCTCTGGAGCGACACCAACTGCAACACGCTCCTCAACTTCATCTGCCAGCACCAGCCCAAGACCTGTGGTCGTCCCGAGCAGCCGCCCAACTCCACCATGGTGGCCCTCAACGGCTTCGAGGTGGGTGCCCAGATCAAGTACAGCTGCGACGCCAACCATCTACTGGTGGGTCCTGCCACCAGGACCTGTCTGGAGACGGGCTTCTACAACGAGTTCCCGCCGGTCTGCAAATGTGAGTGTCTCGAGTCGAAAGCTGCTTCTTCCATAGCTATATCTTATATATATTTCAGACATTGAGTGTGGTCTGCCTGCCAGCATTGCCCATGGATCGTACAACCTCCTGAACAACACCGTCGGCTACCTCAGCCTGGTGAAGTACTCCTGCGAGGAAGGATACGAGATGATCGGCCGGGCTCTGCTCACCTGCGACTTTGACGAGCGCTGGAACGGACCGCCGCCACGGTGCGAGAGTGAGTATCCTTTCTGATGGCCCTTTGGCAATCCCTCTAAGCCCTTCAATTCTTCCTGCAGTTGTGGAATGCGACACTCTGCCGGGCAACTACTACAACACGATTATCAACGCCCCCAACGGCACTTACTACGGCTCCAAGGCGGAGATCAGCTGTCCTCCTGGCTACCGCATGGAGGGACCCCGTGTGCTCAGCTGCTTGGCCAGCGGCCAGTGGAGCAGTGCCCTGCCCCGGTGCATCAAGCTGGAGCCCTCGACCCAGCCGACCGCCGCACCGACGGTGCCCGTCTCTGTGGCCACGCCGCCGCCCTTCCGACCCAAGGTGCCGCAGAGTCCCAGCTCCACCACGATTAGGACGCCCTACCGCCCGGGTTCCACCCCAGGAAGCAGTACCTCCAGCAGCACCGTGGGCACCTTCCCCAGCCTCAGTCCCACTCAGGTGGAGATCAATGGCGAATGTAAGAACCATGAAGTAGAGTCCAAAAGGAAACCATTCAACCGTAACTATTCCCTTCCAGCCGAGTCCGAGGAGGAAATTAACATCCCAGTGCCCGGCACCGTGCGCGAGGAGTTCCCTCGTCGCCCCGTACGTCCCGTGCTCATTCCCAAGAAGCCCAGCAGCACGCCCTCTGCCCTGCCACCCACCACGCCCAACATCCAGAACGTGCCGCCCCAGCCACCGCAGGTGCCCTCCACCTATGCCCCCACGCCGCCACGCACCCGTCCCACTGGCGGTCAGGCAGCAGGAGGAGTGGAGACCACCACCCGGAACACTCAGCAGATCATCGCCAACTCTCATCCCCAGGACAACGAGATCCCCGACAGCGTCAACAGTGTCCAGCAGAACCAGTCGCCCAATGTCAACGTGCCCTTCGCCGTGGACAACCCCGACCGGAAGGAGACCAAGGAGGCCAAGCTTAACCTGGGCGCCATTGTGGCTCTGGGCGCCTTTGGTGGCTTCGTTTTCCTGGCCGCCGTCATCACCACGATCGTGATCCTAGTGCGAAGGTGAGTCTCTGGCACAGAACAGGATCTGGGAATACTACTCCCACGATCTCGATCTCATTATTTGGAGAACTTTTACTTTTGCTTGGAGGAAGACAGCTCTTCAAGCCAGAGAAGGGTCTCGATGTAGGTGTCCATTTAGGCTTTAGTTCTAAAATCGTGTCAAGCTCAATAGTAATCCTAATGAGATCTCAGATCGTACTGAGCAGTACTTTGAAGGTCCTTGACATAAGATACGTGTGTGGATAAAGTCGATCGTTGTCGGGATCACCACCTGCCCAGCACACTCCACTTTCTCTCACCCCCAACTCTGGCCCGCTGTCTCCTCCCTGTCTCTCCTTGGACGTCCCACCATCTGTTCTTGGCTCTAACTTTAACTTTAACCCCTTCTGAAGGTTTTGTTTCCAGTGACCCCCAGCCCACCCACACACCCTCTCACACACACTTTCAGCTCGCAAAAAGAGAGTCTCTCAAGCACACACACCATGTACACACACGGACACAGACACAGACACAGACACAGTCACAGCCACATCGAACGCTTTCTCTTTCTCGTTGTACAACTCTCTTTTTTCGTTTTTGCTTCTCCCACTCTCTGTCTTTTGGCAAACCAACCAACCAACCAATCAACCATCCATTCGCCATGAAAGCACCCCGAACAGCCAACGGCGGCACCTTGCCAAACACTTAACCGCTTACCAACATCACCATGCTCATCATCACCAGAAGCCGCCAAAGCCGCCAAAGCAATCCAAGCAGCAGCGCGCCAAGAAGCAGCAGTTCCAGGAGCAGCTCCACCACCGTTCCCAGTACCAGTACCAGTACCAGTTCCAATACCAGTACCCGGACCCGGACCAACTCCAACTCCACCACCAGAAAGCGAAGGTCCTCGGTGTCGGGATCCCGCGGCCGAGTCGCCTGCCCAGCTATGCCACGGCGACGGCCACCAGTGCCACCAGCTATGCCTCCACCGTCCAACTGACCAAGCACCATCCCAGGATGCGCCTCTTTGGCGGGCCACCGGGCGTCGGGGAGTACGGCAGTCTGGGCTCCAGTGCAGGCGGTGGGGCTTGGGAGCGGACGGAAGAGCGGACGGAAGATCGGGAACGTGAACGAGAGCGGGAGCCTTCGGTGTGGTGCAGTGTCCTGGCCCTACCGTTCGACGACCAGAAGTTGGGCAGGCGGGAGATAAACAGCTATGGGCGAGGCTATCGCAGCCGGGCGGGGCTCTTCAGCAACTCCCAGAATATGTAGACCCTCAAAGTCTCAAAAGCCAAAGCCAAAGAAGAGCCAAAAACACAGCAGAAGAACAACCTTAAACTACCTGACCTGACCTAACCTGACTGGAAACAAAAGTGCCAAAGACGTAAACACAAGACACAAGCTAACCAAAAAACCGATAAAACCCGATAAAAACCGATAAAAACCGATATAGAAACCGAGAAAAACCGATATATCTAGATTCAATCAAAGCGGCCATATCAAGAAATGTAAGAAACATTGCAAAACCCACAATAAAAACCACCACAACCAAAACAAAACCAAAACCAACCAAACACCACACGAAACTACAAAACAAACAATCCATCAGTCAGCCAACACTGAACAAAACACTCAACAAAATGCTGCCAATGCGAATGCGAATGCGAATGCTGTGGATCCTTGCTGTTGCACCTCCATCTGTCCATCCATCCAACCATCTATCCATCAGTCAATCAAAGCATCCATCAGTCAGTCAATCAAACCATCAATTGCACACTAAGCTCCACCAAACACTGGGGACTCTCTTCCACACACACTGCACGCCTGGTTCCAGTCTCTGTCCAAGTCTCCTGGACTTTTGCCTGTCTCTTTCCGTCCCGCTGTCTCTGTCACTTTCTCCTCATACATTTATCTCTGTCTCTGTATCTGTCTCTGTCTCAGCCTCTATCTCTGTCTCTGTCTGTGTTTGTAGTTTTTTTGTGCCTAACCCCGACTCTGTGTTTGCCTGATCTCGTGACTAACCCAACACTTTTTCGTCCTGGCATTCTGTCTTGAAAATCTCAAACCAAATAGATCCTTAGTAATGCATTTTCCTTTATCTTTCCCTCTCAGGAATCGGACCACGCAACACTATCGCCATCGTGCCTCGCCCGACTGCAACACCGTCGCCAGCTTCGACAGCTCCACTTCCGGTTCCCGCAATGGACTCAACAGGTAGGTCTCCCACTTCCTAAACTGGAGGAACTGTTGGTGTAGCTGGAGAGAGTACAGGTTATTAAAAGTTGCCCTTCTGAGGTTCATATCTTAGCCAATATAAATCAGATCTTTAAGAGGAACATTTTGTGGAAAAGGAATATAGAGGGGCTTTCCCTTCAAAAGAATAAGAAAAAGAGGATTTAGAGAAGCTTTTGTCCCCCAAAATAGCTATATCTCTCCTAAGCGACATCCAAACCTTAAAAAGAGCACCTTCTGACAATTGGAGAATCATTCTCTATCTTTCTCCATTACAATCTTCTACACGAAGTTTCCATAAATGTTTTACTTTCTCCTGAGGATTTCCCTCTTAAAAATAAAAAAAAGGATATGAACAGATTTTCCTTTTCAATGTGATATCTTATCCTTATATGAAATATTTCACTTACATGCACAGTTTTCAAATTTAATTCTCATCCTTTTGGAGCTGTTTCCGATAACGGGACTTTATCTTGGGGCCATTGGAGTCCTCGTTAACTTATTTTACACACGCAGGACGCGTTACTGAAATGTAACAAAGCAATTAGTTAGTATCTGTATTATCCAGAATTATATTACGCACATATTAAGCAGAGTCTCGATTAAATACTTTTATTTTTAAAAAACAATCGACAGAAACAAACGATTTAAAAATTAAACTTAGTAACGGCAAAAAGGTGGACGAGGGATTGAGAGAAAGCGCAGATGCAGCCACCCTGTGGGCGGACTTGCGTATTTTCCAACACTAAGCAAGTTTTTAAATCGAAACGGAAATAGAAAGAGCTTTTTAAATTAAGGGAATTTCAAACCTTTTTTTTATATTTATTTCATGTATTTTCTTTTATTAGATACTACCGCCAAGCCTGGGAGAATCTGCACGAGTCCGCCTCAAAGAACAGCTCGCACAACGCCCTGCGCCGCAAGGAGACCCTCGATCCGCCCAGCATGACCCGCTCCCGCGATAATCTGCGCGACAATATGCAGCGTTCCCGTGAGAACCTAGACAGGCAAATATTCCTAACATAAAAACCCATAAATTATAACTTAATTAATGCATATTAATCAATAGGTGCGGCCGTGACAACTACGGAATGCGGGACGACTCCGAGATGGTGGTGTCCGACGTCTGCCTGAAGGGCGAGAAGAAGCGCCACCATCATCACCACCACAAGAGCAGCTCTCGCAATGGGGACTACCGTGACAGAGATCCCTCCTCCGGCAGGCGTGAACACCACAGACACAGCGGAGGCGGCGGTGGCGGCGGCGGAGGCGGTGGTGGCGGCCACTATTGACCAACCATGGTCATCACCATCAACGTGGAGCGGCAGTAGCCCAATCGAAACGAGGAATCCAGGAGGAGAAGCTGCCGCCAGGCGGGCGGAAGGACTCTCCGGAAATCGGGGGGAACTACGGCGAGCGCAACAACGAAAAGTTTTTTGTTTAATTTTAGCAACAGTTTTTTTTTTTTGCGCGTTAGATGTTTAAGAAACAAATGTAAGAGGGAGACTTTCTGTTCATAGCGAAAACGAAATGTTAGACCAGCAGCAGAGCAGGGATCCTTTCCTTGCAAGTCAATACTTAGCTATACTTAAAAAGGGGAGACGAGTCCAGGAATCTCTTGTGACCTGGGCCAAAGGATAACCTTAAAGATTCAAGAGCAATGAATGGAAATGAAACGTTATAGAAACATGGCATTGCCAGGAGTCTGATACGCGGTTGCTTTTGGATCTTTAAGATGTCCCAGCTGCTCCGGGGATTCCCCCAGAGAGATTCCTGGAACTGCCCGCAGTTTTATATATTGTACATGTGCACTCGTGCTTAGATTTGGTCCGAACTCGTATAATTTATTCGCAAAGCTTTCCGTAAGGTTCTTAGTTAAATTCTCTCTATGAATTAGTTGTATGTAAAGGCGTGAACACAGGGCATATTGGCAAGGCGTAGGCGTAGTAATTATTAGTTGCACCACCACAAACCCCCCCATCATCCACTCAATCCTCAATCAATCAACCCCAACAAAGCCCCCCAATCGCAATCAACCAATCGAGCAGAGCGAAGCTGCAGCCAAATTATGTGCAACTTGGTTTCGTTTCAACGCAAGCCAAATCGACTTGCTCATAGTCGCAAATTAGTTACGTAAACTTAAACTAGATAAAAATGTTCCACACCCGACCGAATTGCAACCGAAAAGCAGAAAAACAGAAAATACAGGCTAAAAAATACATGTAATATCGTAGTTCGTGTGCCAGTGCCACATCTGCACCGTTTTGAAGCAATTTATTTAGATAATTCACCCGCGCACAGTTGCACAGACTCCATTTCATTATTTTTTTGTATCCCTAAATATTATTATCCATTATATAATACGTGTATCGCCCTCTGTATTTGTATTTTTATAGTCTTGTAATTTTTAGAATTTGTTTTTGAGTGTGTAAACGTCAAGAGCGGTTCAGTGCTAAAGAATGCCGCTTAGTATGCAATATTATTTTGAACTTCGTGCATTATTTTCCAATGTAAATAATAATAATTTATTTCATAAATAAAACAATGAATATTTTTACTAAACAACTTTACGTGATTTTTTATTCTCTTTAGTTGTGGACTTGCCGATGAAAGCAATCTTTAAATACAATATCTTTTTAATACTTTGAATATTATTTTAATAAGTTGGCGCCATTAACGGTCGATAACATTCCCGTTTTCGATTCAAAAAGCTTCGTGATACGCCAAAACACTGATAATCCAATTCTATCGATGATAAAAGTCGATATTTACGTTTAAAAACAGTGCTGCAAGGTGCTCTTTTTGGAGAAAAACTATCGATATATCGATATAAAATGTATTTTGAGCATCCCTAAATGCAACCCTGACGCCACGCTATATTTTGACAGCTCCTCTCTTCGCTCTTTTTTCTTCAGCCGTTCGCCACTTCAAGATGGTAAATCCGCCTTGTCCGAAATAAAATCGCTTATTTTTATAAACATCCGCTCGAATTTTGTGATGAAAACCAACTTAATACATTGCCACAATTTGGATTAATGTGATGTGAATTTAATTTTTGGCAATTTCGAGCGTTTGGTTGTGAAAACTCAGTGACCCAGTTTGTTTAGACGATCGACTAATGGAATTCTTGTTAATTACAGACGAAGGGTACCTCCAGCTTTGGTAAACGCCACAACAAGACGCACACACTGTGCCGTCGTTGTGGACGCTCATCCTACCACATCCAGAAATCGACCTGTGCCCAGTGCGGCTACCCGGCAGCCAAGCTCCGTTCCTGTAAGTAGAGCTACATGGAGTAGCCTGAGTACCCTTTCTGATTGTGTCTTCTGTTTACAGACAACTGGTCCGTCAAGGCCAAGAGGAGGAAGACCACTGGCACCGGCCGCATGCGCCACCTGAAGGTTGTGCGCCGCCGTTTCCGCAACGGATTCCGCGAAGGCACCCAGGCCAAGCCCAGGAAGACCGTCCAGGCCGGCAAATAGATTCCTTCTACCAGCCCCTGAACGTCTCTAGTAGCAGCAGGAGCATCAGTAGCAGCTGCAGCACCACTAGCACCTTTGGTCATTTTCATCGGAAGCGGCGAAACAAAATCTTCAGTGCAGCAAGCTAATAAAAGCTCGAGCTAATAAATGAAAGTTTTTTTTTATTAAGTGAACTATGGTGACTATTTTTTTGATGTGTGACACTGTGCGGCAAAGTACCGACACCCCGAAAGAGGTGAATCCTATTATTTAATGTGAAATCTGCAAAGAGCCATCCAGGCTAGGCTCTGGTTCGTTGCCACACGGCAAGGCAATCACGATATCTCCCTTAGACCAAGGACAACGCGGAGAAGGAATACGCAGAAGCCTGAATTCCACGTTTTTTGAAGTTATTGCAAGTCGTGTGGTAGCGGACGGATGTGTTATTCCAATCCATGACAGCCTGAGCTGGGTATTCTGTGGCAGTTTCCATTAAATTATGGGTTAACCTAACCTCAGATCCAGTTGTCATGCTTGGGATTTGTTTACCAGCATTGGAAAGCCTATAAAAGTATCTATTATAGTCTTTGAAGCATACTTTCAGGGAGGTGGATACTTCCTCCAGTTCTCCAGTTGTTTTCGATACAAAAAACACGCATTTAGACTTTGTAACGTTTTTTATTTATTAAATTATTATAAAAAAAAAACGGACACTCGACCTGACTTACACTAAAGTATTCTACGAATCCTGGCTCCGAGATGAATCCAAATCTCAGACCCGCAGCAAGCAAGGTAATTCTTCAACCTGGTTCGTCGGTTGATTGATTGATTGATTGATTGGCTTCGAATGACTACGATGGGTCGCAATCGTTGCTCGATTTGACTAACAGTACATTAATTTACAATGTATAAAGCGTTTCACTAAGCCTAGGGATGGGGCTAAGGAGTAAGGATTAAGGATTGGGAATGGGATATAGATGGTGTTGCGCCGAGTTAGCTTAAACCTAGTTGCCACTAAATGCTACAGAGGGGAGACATTTACAAGATTACGGGCTAGTTGGTCCCAGGACTAATCGGAGTGTGGGTGGTTGGGGGCAGTGCTGGGCTGTGTCGTTGTGGCGGCTTCCTCCGCCTTGGGGGCAGCGACCTTCGGCGGCGAGGCGACGGGCCGCTTGATGAGGAGCTTCTTCAGGTTCTGGAAGGGCGCGTCGAAGAGCACCGTCAGGGCCACGGAGGCCAGGAAGATCGATATGAATTCGTTGGTGTCGAGCTGGGGAAAGACGAAAGCGGATTCTTAAGATCTCCAAAGGCAGATGGAAACCCACAAGAGAACTCACAATTATCGAGACAAAGTTGTAGTAGTGATGGATGTGACGCCTTCGGCCGACATTGAAGAAAAAGACGGGGAACTGCGTCAGGTAAATGGCATACGAAAGCTTTGTGGACACCTGGAAACCTCGCCAGGCAAACAGCTTCGTCATTTTATCTGTAGAATGTTCAAAGATGAATTAAATGAATCCTCTTTACAGCTTGGACTTGGATCTTACTTTTGTAACCGTTGTGCGAGACAAAGACGATCCAGGAGAAGAACAGGCACCAGGCGATGGGCGCAAAGGCGGCGTAGATGGCCGCGTGGGTGGAGTTGTACACGTAGTTAATGTCGCCCATGGGGGCAGGACCCAGGAGCGAGGCGAGAAGGCAGGCGGTGGCTCCCAGCCAGCCGAGCCGAAGGTGCAGGCTGCTCAGCTTGGCGTTCTGGAACTTGCGCAGGACGTAGCCCAGCAGGATGCCCATGATGTAGACCGTGGAGCGGTGGGGCGGGAAGGAGTACATGTAGTCGGCAGTGCGGAACAGACGCTGGATGCTGGGGATGGCCAAAGAATGTCAAGAAGCCTAAGAGGGAAGAGTTATAAAAACCTACTTGGTTCCAAAGTATATGTAGTTGGAGAGCTGGTTGACGATCGTGGTGTAGTACCTGGCCGCCGTGCCCACCGTGCAGAGGAGCAGCAGGAAGAAGAGGCCCCGGCGGGGCCAGCGCCACAGTCCCAGGATGAGCAGGGGCGCCACCGCGAACAGCTCCGTGTCAATGCCCAGGTGGTGGGTGTGCGTCAGGCACATCTCGCTGAATCCAAAGTAGTTGTGGATGAAGAGCAGATTGCGCCACCAGTTTTTCTTGCATATGTCGGCGTGGTGGCCCACCACCAGGTTCCACTGCGGCCCGCTGCCCCACAGCGGCAGGACGTAGGTGCAGAACAGGATGAGCGCCGCCAGGGGCGGGACTATCCTCATCAGCCGGCTGATGTACTCGTTCTTCAGCCGGATGGGTTGCTGCTTCATCAGGCGGCCAAACAGGGAGTAGGACGTTAGCATTCCGCTGAACAGCAGAAAGGGATCCGTGTACAGAGAGGCGGCCCGTCCGATTACTGTCCACGGCTGGCCCAGGCTCTCGGACATGGCCGTCCGGTTATTGTACGGATTGAAGAACATGGCCATGGACTTGTGCGAGAATATCAGCATCATGGCGTTTAGGAAGCGGATGCCATGGACCGCCTCGATGTCTCCGGGAGCACTGCTGGTGCTGAAGAGCCACCGTAGATTCTTGTCCAGCGAAAAGGCCGTAAACCAGGCATCTGTTTCAAGGGGACCATGGGTTTAGTTACTGGAATAAAGCTTTTGAGGATCAGGAGTACTCACTTTGCTTGGGCTGGGACTTGGTGGAGCGATCGTAGATGGTGGAGAGCACCGCCACGGAGAGGACGAGCAGGAAGAACCGCACCGCCCAGGTGGTGTTTCGGTCCCAGGGACGCTGGTCCCTCACCTGGCACATCTGCGGCTCCACCCGGACGTTGAAGCTGATTCCCGTGGACGCCGTCTGGTTGGCCAGATACTCCGCCACCGTGTACTCCACGTCGCGGGCGGTGCAGCCGGAGGGCACGCAGATGCCCCAGTTGATCAGGGAGTAGCGTGGCACTCGGTGTCCGGGCTGGAAAAAGAGGGGCAAGGTAGCTGTTGGATTATCCGGTTGTGGAAGCAGCCGAGTCACGGCTCCGGGATTCTTGACCTCCCAGTTCCATCTCAATTAAAAACAGCAATTATCGCGACAATTCCGAATGACTTATTATCTGGATCAGATCCAGCTTTTATTTTAAAATGACAGTTAATATTTTTAACTCTAGCTTCCCAGAAAAAAAACCAACTTCAGTAGAAACCCAACGTTTAATTATAAAAAATCTTGTGGTGTGTAGGTTGGTATTGTAATTAAAAATTGGTACAAAATAGTCTGGAGAGGGTACAGGTAAGTATCTGTGTCTTAGAGTCTCCACCGGGAGCAACATGATCCTTGGAGTGCCATGCCAGGCTTTTTTGTGGCCACAGCAATGGCTATATCTCGGCCAATATTCATCCGATTCTCAAGCGGAATACCTCATTTGATTTGTAAAACAATTCTCTATAAATCTGCATCAAAATCTGATCACAAAATATTTTTTCAATTTTTTGTCAATTTTTCTGGGCAGACCCCTTGGAAAAATGAAGAAATCCATGCCAGGCCTTTTTTTCCAGAGCAATGGCTATATCTCCGCCAATAGTCATCCGATTCTCAAGCGGAATACCTCATTTGATTTGTAAAACAATTCTCTATAAATCTGCATCAAAATCTGATCACAAAATATTTTTTCAATTTTTTGTCAATTTTTCTGGGCAGACCCCTTGGAAAAATGAAGAAATCCATGCCAGGCCTTTTTTTCCAGAGCAATGGCTATATCTCCGCCAATAGTCATCCGATTCTCAAGCGGAATACCTCATTTGATTTGTAAAACAATTCTCTATAAATCTGCATCAAAATCTGATCACAAAATATTTTTTCAATTTTTTGTCAATTTTTCTGGGCAGACCCCTTGGAAAAATGAAGAAATCCATGCCAGGCCTTTTTTTCCAGAGCAATGGCTATATCTCCGCCAATAGTCATCCGATTCTCAAGCGGAATACCTCATTTGATTTGTAAAACAATTCTCTATAAATCTGCATCAAAATCTGATCACAAAATATTTTTTCAATTTTTTGTCAATTTTTCTGGGCAGACCCCTTGGAAAAATGAAGAAATCCATGCCAGGCCTTTTTTTCCAGAGCAATGGCTATATCTCCGCCAATAGTCATCCGATTCTCAAGCGGAATACCTCATTTGATTTGTAAAACAATTCTCTATAAATCTGCATCAAAATCTGATCACAAAATATTTTTTCAATTTTTTGTCAATTTTTCTGGGCAGACCCCTTGGAAAAATGAAGAAATCCATGCCAGGCCTTTTTTTCCAGAGCAATGGCTATATCTCCGCCAATAGTCATCCGATTCTCAAGCGGAATACCTCATTTGATTTGTAAAACAATTCTCTATAAATCTGCATCAAAATCTGATCACAAAATATTTTTTCAATTTTTTGTCAATTTTTCTGGGCAGACCCCTTGGAAAAATGAAGAAATCCATGCCAGACCCTTTATGGCCACAGCAATGGCTATATCTCCGCCAATAGTCATCCGATTCTCAAGCGGAATACCTCATTTGATTTATAAAACAATTCTCTATAAATCTGCATCAAAATCTGATCACAAAATATTTTTTCAATTTTTTGTCAATTTTTCTGGGCAGACCCCTTGGAAAAATGAAGAAATCCATGCCAGACCCTTTATGGCCACAGCAATGGCTATATCTCCGCCAATAGTCATCCGATTCTCAAGCGGAATACCTCATTTGATTTGTAAAACAATTCTCTATAAATCTGCATCAAAATCTGATCACAAAATATTTTTTCAATTTTTTGTCAATTTTTCTGGGCAGACCCCTTGGAAAAATGAAGAAATTCATGCCAGGCCTTTTTTTCCAGAGCAATGGCTATATCTCCGCCAATATTCATCCGATTCTCAAGCGGAATACCTCATTTGATTTGTAAAACAATTCTCTATAAATCTGCATCAAAATCTGATCACAAAATATTTTTTCAATTTTTTGTCAATTTTTCTGGGCAGACCCCTTGGAAAAATGAAGAAATTCATGCCAGGCCTTTTTTTCCAGAGCAATGGCTATATCTCCGCCAATATTCATCCGATTCTCAATCGGAATACCTTAAATGATTCGTAAAACAATTCTCTATAAATCTGCATCAAACCCCGATCACAAAATATTTTTTCAATTTTTTGTCAATTTTTCTGGGCAGACCCCTTTTAAAAATGAAGAAATCCATGCCAGGCCCTTTTTGGCCACAGCAATGGCTATATCTCGGCCAATATTCATCCGATTCTCAAGCGGAATACCTCATTTGATTTGTAAAACAATTCTCTATAAATCTGCATCAAAATCTGATCACAAAATATTTTTTCAATTTTTTGTCAATTTTTCTGGGCAGACCCCTTGGAAAAATGAAGAAATCCATGCCAGGCCCTTTTTGGCCACAGCAATGGCTATATCTCGGCCAATATTCATCCGATTCTCAAGCGAAATACCTCATTTGATTTGTAAAACAATTCTCTATAAATGTGCATCAAAATCTGATCACAAAATATTTTTTCAATTTTTTGTCAATTTTTCTGGGCCCCCTTGGAATCTAGTAATGACTCCTAACCCGCCTATATTTTGACCAATTTAGGTGATCCCCAAGTGGAGTATACTGATTCAGCAGTTTAGGTTTCCCCACCCAAAATACTAGTTCATATATTGTTCTCTCTTTGAATTAGTTTTTGTTTTTGGCGAGTTCATTGGCCGTCGTGGCTTCGATTTCTGCGATTTGCATTTTATGGCCATCTATCTATCGCGTTGATGGCTTTGCTTTGCTTTCGTCTTGCTATTCGCGGCTCTGCCTTCCGATATATATTCCCCTGTTCAAGTTCAATGTCGGATCTGAGGCGTTTTAGCGGCCCGATGTTAATCAATATATTTGGCCGGCTTATAACTTTCACATATGATTTTTTGTGCCGGCCCAGTGATTCACAATCGGCGGGATCTCGGTCACGTTCTCCATTAAAGGAGCTTTCAACCGAGGCGGAGTGGATACTTAAGGTATAATAGAGGAATTCGATATGTACTCACGTCGTTGAACTCGCTCTTGAAGGGTCCGTGGGACTGGATGAGCTTGAAGAAGCTCTGAAGGCGCTTGGACTTGTGGGGCAGGACAGGTTGGGCGTAGGCCAGGCAGTATTGTCCCCGGATGATTTTCTCGTCATCCTGATCCAGACCCAGGTCCTGATCCTGATCCCGATCCTGGTTCTGGGCCTGGTCCCTCATGGGCTGCTGAATGCCCATACACTGATCGAAATCGCCCGGCTGATTGATGTTTCCGTTAAGAATGCCAGAGTTCAGCTTTCCGCTAGCATCGTGCACTGCAAGAATAATTCAACAGAAACTTGAGAATAGTCCAGGGCGAGATTTATGGCTAAGGCCAAGCAGATGTATGGCTTAAAGTTTAAACAATAAAGCGTCAATAAAATCACAATAAATTAGCATACAAAATGTTAATCGATTGATGAAAAGGTTTGATGAACTTGCAAAGACTGTTGAGAGAAGTTCTTGTTTTGATGTGAGTCGCCAACATCTCCATTTTTCGTCTAATTGCAATGAATGTACGGTCTGGAGGCGGTGGGCCATGGCAGGGGGCGTGGCGACCTTGACTGTGATCGGAACTCGTTCTGAGCTTTGCGGTCTTTTGTGTCAAGTTCGCGTGGAATCGCAGCATTGCAGTTGCAATTTCAGTTGCAGTTGCAGTTGCAATCCGCTCCGATGTTTGCGATTCTGGCGATCTTGGCAGAAAAACGAATTGCATTTGGCATTGCCACATGTGCTTGGATTTTGTGTGTGAATATGAGTTCGACGACGAAGTTCGACGATTGGCCTTCGCAGCTGGGGCTACAGTGCCGGACAAAAGCGTAAGCCCGCATTGGCCGTGGAGCCAAGTTCAGAGTCGGCGTCTCATTTCGGAGTTGCCTGACTTTACATGGAATGGCTAGTTCTTTTCCTGCACTTTCCGAAAACCAGTCTAGTATTTGTTTTCAGTGGAGTGCAGTTGACTTTGGGGTCGACTTGTCTGGCGGTCACCTGCTGCCAGTTGGCAATGACTCGAATTCTACTACCAACTGGTTCTGGCTATTCATCCGATCTCTGGCAGAACTTCTTGCTTCTTTTTGTTGTCTTTGCCAATTTATTAGCTGTCTTGGAGCAACCTTGGAGCTTCTTGGATTCTCTCCTATAAACGCCCCCCTCGTTCATTCGCGATACTTACTCTTCAAGGCCCACAGATCGAAGTTGTCCAAGGCACTCAGAAACTGTCGCATCTGCCGGCGACACAGCGAGGAGGCGTCTGGGTTCCTGGCAGGATCAAAAGGCTGCGTGATGGCCAGGAAGCGCTTTCCGATATTGTACAGATAGACTGAAACACAGGAAATTATTTAAATTAATATCTTTTGAGTAATCAAGAAGACTATTTAGCTCTAAAATAATTCGTAGGTGTTTGAATTGGTATTGATTGGTTTTGCTTTTCCAAACTGACCATAAATTGGCTCTACTTTATAAAGAATTGCCGCTAAATATATCAATTTCCACGAATGCTTAGTTATTAGACCCCATTGCTTTTTATAGCATAATTTTGATCAATTTTTCGGTAATACAATAAGTTTTCATTGAATTTTCCAGCTGATGCAATATCCGCAGAGTGAAAAAAGTGAAAGCAAAAACGTTGCAACAACTAGAATTAATCGAAGTAAGATTGAAATCCAAGCTATTTTCTTTCAGTGCTTAATGGTCCGTAAAGCCTCCTAAGGAGAACGATATTATGGGCTACCGAAATTGGACAAGGTCGCTGAGGCTGGAGCGGCACGTGGCGACCAGGAAGTGGGATTCCCGCGGCGGGCGCCAGGCTTTTGAGGAGCTGGAGCTCCCAGTGAGCCGCAGATTGCCAAGCCAGGTACCAATCCGGCCAGTTGACATTCCATGTGCCGCCTCGGATTAACATTTTCAAATTATCATGGCGGGCCTGTCGCCTAGTGGCCACTCGGAGTGACTTTTGTACTCGTACTTTTATGCTCCTCATTTGGAATGCCGATCGCGTTCAACCATCGAACATCGATCCATCCATCAGGCCGCCTGCATCCGTCTGGACTTTATTTTTCTCTCTGTACTTTTCGAGAGTGGGACGGGGAAAAAAGTGCTAAAATGCGTCAGAGTGGGACGAGTTCTGACTGCGGAATGCGAGCCAGCCAACCGGCGACCTGTCGTCATATTCTAAAATTTGCTTTTCCAAATGGAGACGAGGAAGAATGGAGCTTCCCAATTGGCAGTCCCCTCATGTGGTCGTGGATGTGGATGTGGATGTGGATGTGGACTTCTATCCACAACAATGGCAGCCGTGCGAATCTCGGTTCCCTACCCTCATTAGCATCGCAAATTATGAAGATCTTTAGAGACTGATACGAGATGACAAAACAGATCGTCGGGCTAAAGATCCAATAGGAGGCTTGGGGTTCCTGGGAGCTCTGAGACTTGAGACTCCACAGAAAATCTTAGAAGAATTTTACTTTCGTTTTCTGTATGTTGAGTGGGAAACCCACATGATTATTGGCCAGTATTAAATCTAAAAACATAAGCGAGTGGCTTTAGCGTGTTCAATTAATTAAGTATCTGAACTGAGCCGCTGACTGTGCGATTCGCATTTGTCTCTGACCCACTTGAGAACCAGTTGAATGTTAAATGAAAAGCTCACTCGAAAGACCGATAAACTTTTGTAGCCGACAGCTGGATTTTGCTCGCCGATATTGGCCAATATTCCTGGCGCAATCCTTGGCGATTACGCAACATCGTTCTAGTTGCTGGATCTGGTTTGGGCCAGAGTTTTGGCCAGAGTTTTGGCCAGAGTTTTGGCCTTTTCGGAAAGTGTATTTACGGCCAATTGCGCGGTGAATGGGCCATAAATGATCCGGCGGGCTTACTTTTATTTTGATTTATGCCTCGAGTTTGTGATTAAAAAACAAGACGATGTCAGAAAAGATTCCATATTGCCAATTAGCAGCGGCCCATCTACATTCAAAACGATTTAAAATGATTTCTGGTAAACATTCAGCTGCCACTGACTTGCAGTTATTAACGTGTTTGTTTGAACGAGCTGCACTGAGAAAAAGACGTTGTATTTTTAAACCGAGAAGCCTTCGCAGAGGTGTACAAAACATGGCTAGTTTCTCACCGTGTAGTGGCCAACTTGTTTGGATTGTCAAGTCAATATTTGTCCAATCAATTGGCAGTTGACTCGTCTCTTTGGATTTGGACGATTTGCCACTGATTTTGATTCTTGTTATCTAAATGGATTTCTGGTATCAAAGCTCATCACAAAAAGTGCTACACTCGTCACTCTAAGTACCAATCTTGTGGCTTAGATGCCGGGCGGAGTAACAAGTTTTGGGTTTTATGGCGACATTTAACGGTACTCGGGCTGGCCAAGTGGCTGGTCAAGTGGTCAAGTGGTCGCGGACTCATGGCAAATGATGCCTCGAAAATGTACGTAGCGGGCGTGACAAATTAACAGCAAAAACAACGCCACCAGCGAAGATCAATTACAAACAAACGAGCCACAAAGTGGGCAAAACCGAAACCGAAACCGAAACCAAAAACCGAAAACTAAAAACTAAAAAGCACTTAAGAGACCTGGAAATGGGCAGGGCTCGATTATTGGGATTTATTAGTTTATTTATATTTCGTTTTCGTTTGGAACATCTCCCTTTAGAAGTGTTCCACCATCGAAATTACGTAGCCGCCGTGTGGGACACTCGAGAGGCTATTTGCGGAAACGCTCTTAAAACGATTACGTTATGTTTTACCTATCAAGGGACTGAACTTGTAAAGAACTAAGAAATTAACCAATTAAGAGATAAAACTATATCCGAGGGTTGGCAGTTTATTTGATTTGCTTACGTGCTTTATTAGCGGGCCAAAAAAATACGAAAATATTGTCTAGTTTACGTGAGACTTTGCACATTGCCTTGACCATTTGGCCCATTCAAGGAGCGGTTATTGGGGAGGGCTATGACTATGATTGGGAGGGGAAGGGGAAGAGGAATGGGGAGGGATGTTTGGGGCTTTCCCCAAATCGGCTGCGTCCTAACTTGTACGGCAAACATTGACCGCGGCTAACCAAAATCAACGCCAAGCCTTTTAACAAGAATAAGTGGACAACAAAGCCAAGATTTAGACACTGATTAGATAACGTTGGAGATGTGAGGATTTGGGAAGGGCAACCGGAAGTGGCTGACTGACTGACTCACAGCTTGGCCAAAATATCCGCCCCTTCCCCGAGCCGATCCCCGATCAATTGATTTTATTTGAAGCACGCGCACTTCTTATGCAACAATTCGCTTTGGGTCACAATCGCAATCGAAGTCGAAGTCGAAACAAAAAGCAAATGTCGTCAGTACTTGACAGCATTAAATGCTTTACACGAATTACAATTGCAGAAATTGGTCGAAATGCCCAAGGTTTTGGCCGTGTGGGCGGCGTGAGAAAGCGACTATGATCCGGCACTGGATAAAGCCAAGTGATCGGGCAATTATGAAGACACACACTTGTGGATTCGATTGGGGTTGGGCATGGAAAGCACCATTGCTGTCAAAGAGGTCGGACTCACCCTTTTCATCCTCCTCCACCTGATCGTCTTCCTCCAGACTCTTCTCCAGCCGATGAACCGAGAAGTTCCCCAGGGGTCCAGGGTGCAAGTCGCTGAGGTTCGCCGTCTGGTACTCCAGGATAGTAGTGGCGTCGTCGGCAAAGAGCTTCAGGCTGTAGTTGACTTTATCCTCGAAAATGGAGGCGATTTTGCTCTCCAGCTTGTCGCCGGAGACGTCCACGGAGCCATCGGAGCCGCCAGGATTCGTGAGCAGGTTGTCTCCCAGGTTGCAGTTGTCCTTGAGGCTGCAGGTGGGCTGAACCACGCCGTCCAGGGCCTGGCCAAGGCCCAGGGCAGTGGCCGCGGCCAGGACAAAGACCAGAGTCGGCCAGGACATGTCAGGACCTAGCTTTGCGTTTCGATTACTTCGCCTTCAAAGCTTCCCCTGGCACATAATATTCACACAAAACACTCGAAACGAAAAACAGAACACCAGAACAAAAAAATTCGCTAACTCCTTGGTACAGGTATTGATTTTAATTAAGAAACTATTCGGATATATGGCCCGATCGGAGATTCTGGCAGCGATTTATTTTCCAGCGACCGCCAAGACGAAACATTCAACGTCAACTGATTGTCCAAATGCCGCCGAGCATACGAAGACCGCTCAGGTTCGGCGGATCGGCGGTTCGGTGGATCGGCGGTTGATAGTCTCTGTGTCTGTGTCTCTGCCTGTGTGTGAGCCAACTCAGTGTGTGCGAGTGTGTGTTTTAGCCACAAACCAAATTTCAAAACCAAATGCAAGCCGAATTTTGAGCAAGTCCGACCGAGAAGCTAAAATAGCGTTTCCCATTCCCATTCCCACTCCCGAACTGATACGATCCGATCTGAGTGCTAACTTGGCTCTAAGCCAATGCAATAGGTTGGTCAAAATGGCACTGTTCCACCTGCTAATTGGATGGTTCCCAGCATCATTGCTAATTGCGTTTAATCTCTGCAGCTGAGAGCCTACTTGGGGCCTAAAAAAATGATCAAATAAATGAAACAATAAACGCCATGACAATTCAATTAAAAACGAATCTTTATTCGTAAAGTTAAACTCTTTTGGCAACATCGAAATCGTCATTCTTTATAGCTGGATTTCAAAATAATAAATTATGGAGTGTGAGATTTGCAAATTGGCATGACACGACAGAATCCGGGAATCGGGAGCTCTGGCAATGAAAGTGCTTTCGTCTGAGGGAAAGGTGAACGACTCCAACCCCTGTTGATGGAATGCTTGGATGGAAGTCTTCAAATCAATAAAAGGCCAATCCTAAGGATGTGATGCAATGGCTGTTCAATCGCCTTAAAGGCCAAGTGAGGCGCAAAGAGTTTGGTAATATAATTACTGGCAATCTAGCTTTGTTGGCCAATAACTCGTTTCGATGACAACCGAAAACAAACAAGTTCCGCGGATGAGAATCGCAGAGGATGACAGTCACTCGGATGGGATGAGCCCACAGATCGAAGAGCCCACCAGGCCTTTAATCACTCAATCACCGAGCCCAGAACGCCGCTCATTGTTGTTTCTGCAACATTGCATTGCCAACACAAATCTGACGCAAATGCATCGAAAGTGAGACGGGCCTCTGGTGTGGCCTGGTCTTACCTGGTCTGGTCTGGTCTGGTTGCCAATATCAAATTACCCAAGTGCGACCCGACGCCAGCAATTTGCAGCTCAGTTGGCCATACAAATAACAACTATATAGCTATACAATATATACTATATCCGTATAAATGGTCTCAAATGTTACTGGCGGCTTCTTGCAACAGGGGCGCGCTAGTTGCAAGCGGAACCTGCCAAAAAAAAAAACTAAAATAAACATCACCGAGCCTCAAAGTATTTATAAACAAAGCAAGAGGCGCGACTGGGTATTACCTATTCTCTAAAAATAAATAATTAACGAATGGCTCATCCCAAATTAAATAAACTAAGCTAATTGTCACGGCAATAAAAGTGTCACTTTTCAAATGAGTATCGTTTCGGAAACTTGTAAGTGACAAACAAATGGGTTTCCACCAGGGTTTGGATCACCCTGGATTACCCTGGAGAAGCCAATCTCTTTAGCCAGAAGGAAGAATGTGGCAACCGACGGCCAGACCAAGTCTGGCGGGGGCCTGTGGCAATCTGAGCCAGTTTGGTTCCGCGGAACCAACTGCCGGTCCGTTCTCATTAACAGGCCAAGTTGCAAGTGGCAAGTTGCATGCTCCGAGCATGCCGAGTTTTCAGTTTTCAAGTGGCAACAACCAACGTTGAACGTTGAACGTCGAACGTGCAACGTGCAGCGAGTGTGGCAATTTGTGGCTCCGTTGCCAATTGTTATGTTGCCGTCTTGGCTTTTTGGCATTTCGTGCGAATTATTTGGCTATTCGATGGTTTTTTAGGCTCTCGGATTGCCGATCGGCTCCATTAGTCTTCCAAAAACATTCTTGTTTGTCCATCGACTAGCTGGCCCTTCATGTGAAGGCAAATGCAAATGCATTTGATGGGTGATGCACTCAAACCGGTTGTCTTGACCAAACAAAGCCTTTATGCCTTTTTTGGCCGTGTTTCCAAATACTGTTCGACAAGCTCGAGGCGCGCCCGACAACAAATTCCATATCAAACACCCCAACTCATCCAAAATTAGTCTCGGCCGGGCTAAAACCAACGAGCCACACTGATAACATTGGCATTTCGGTGTTTGCCAGCCCCAAACACGCTGAAGAGATTTGAATAAAAGCCATGTAAACACCGAGAGCCGGAGGAAACCACAAAGCTGCAAATAAAAAGGGGGGAAGTATTCGCAAGTAAATAATAAAAATGTTCTTGGAAAGCAGGATTAGTAATCCAAAAGGTTGCATCTCTTTGCGGTGCCTGTCATCAAGTGCCTCGGGTTTTCCCAAGGTCTCTAATCAGTAATCAGTGGGCCAAAACCTGTGGGAAGTCGATGGGTTAAGCGTGCCCTCTTAACCCTTGACGCATTGATGCGTCAATGAAAACCCAAACAGTAATAATAAAAGATGAGGCTGATCGCCTATCAAGTTTGTGTCTTGAACAAGTCTTTTGTTTCGATCAG
Source organism: Drosophila vallismaia (assembly GCA_035047325.1). Classification (NCBI taxonomy): domain Eukaryota; kingdom Metazoa; phylum Arthropoda; class Insecta; order Diptera; family Drosophilidae; genus Drosophila; species Drosophila vallismaia. The sequence goes on along the minus strand of JAWNPU010000025.1, from coordinate 1,317,100 downwards.
AGGAAATATTGCGTGTCCGGCACAGGAAGAAACTCTGAAATCTGTTTACCACAAAACTAAGCATGAGGTTTCTTGAACCTGAACCTATTAACTCCGATTTGTTTCAGTGCAGAAATGCATTTGGAGAAGAGGCCTCTTCCCCCGCCCTCTGGCCTCTGCCCACTCGATCGGCTTCGGCTTTTGCATCGACCTTGGCAGTTGTAACCCATTTTCAGTGTGTTTCTCGTATTTTATTTTCAATTTCGATTTCAGCTTCAATTTCGCTTTCAACAGCGGCCACTGCAACGATTTGTATGTGAAATTTTAAGCAGTTTCTTTGTCGATTTGTGTCTTGTTTCTCGCTGCTCTTGGCCACGATATGCAGATGTTGGCTTTCGGCTTTCGACTTTCGATTTGTGTGCTTGGTCGATAGCTGCATCCCGAAGGGCAGCAAGGGGTTTCTAGTTCGGCCCTGGCTTCCCTGGCTTGGCTGGCCTAATGGCTTCATGTCTAATTAACGATCTCAACTAATGCTAAAGTTCACATTCAAATTGCGCTGCGTAATTAAATATAATTAAATTTGAGAATCTGCGTGGCGTTCTCCCGTAAATTTGTTTGTCTTTCAGTTTAATGCATAAACTTAATGAGCTATTAAATCATCGAGTTGGCAGACCCGCAGGCCACCACAGCTACCATAAACTGGCTTCCATGCTGCGATTAAAAACTCACTTTCCAAGAGTCCAAGACCACAAGATCGGTTCCCCTCCTAAAGATAGAATATGGTTAGAAGTATGAGATAATAGTGATTGATGGCTTCTAAATCACCGGTGATTGGTGACACGCGTGCAATCAGAGTAGTGGGATTGACCCCAAGCTGGCCCCTGGCGACTCTTCTTGGCCAATAAATAGCCTAAGTTGTTATCCCAATTGGGGACTCGTTGAGGAAGTGGTCCGCGAGTGTTATGACTCTATTCCAGGCCGTAATGGTTAATGGCTGCGTTTAGACTTCATTGTCACTGGGACGATGGTGGCTCGTAAAGTTTGTTACCCGGAAGAACACATGCCCGCTGTCCACATTGTACAATACATACTTGCTGCTGCCCGTCAATAACTCGACATGCTTAAAACCAACAACAAAATTAAATACGAACAACTAAAACTAAGCAGCAGCCGAAGTCGCAGAAAGGCAGAAACAAAAAATATGAAGAGCGGACAACAATTTAAATGCCGTAAAGACGATTTATGTTCGCGTATTTTACGCCTCGAACAAATCCCAGCGATCCGTATACAGTCAGTACAGTGCGTTTCAATAAGGTTAAGTCAGGGGGTTAGCTTGTGACAAAGAAATCTTCCGAGCTGTTTACTTTATATTTCCCTTCAAAGACCCATCCGAAAACCCGATACACTCGTTCCACACTGTCTTGGCTGGTATGTGCGCTCATGTGGACACGGCTCTGTCTGTTTGCTGATCAATTCACAAAGTTGATTCGGCCAAGATCCCCCCACAAAAGTACAAACTGCCTCCCCCATAGGCAAGTTCAAGGTTTCGGCCATAAAACAAAAACGACTCTGTTTAGATTAGGCCGCAAAAGAATTGACAGTTGACAGTCAACAAGCCACATTCCTGAGAGATCCGAAAGTTGTTTGCCAAATCGCAAGATTAATTGGCAGATGAATTGGCACCGGGAAACCGGGAAACCCAAGGCTCACCCGGAAGTGCAATGGAGCCTGACGTCACGATTCAAAGGTCGGTCGAAGTTGCTAAAAAAAATTAAGTTATTCCGCGAATATAGTTCAAATAGCGGTCAGTGAGGCCTAACGAAGTGGACCACGCCCGACTTGGACGACCCTTCCTATTCATATGACCAAGTCATTCCATATCAAATATATGTATAGTAGAAACAGAAACAGCGGTGTCTGACAATGAGTCTGGCAAAAGTTGACGCAAGTCATTGACACATCTATTTCTAGCTCTGAATTAATTTCTACAACGAATCAGAGATTAGCATAAAGAGAGTATCGGTTCTCCCCTTAATTTGCATTTAAATGTTATTTCATTTAATAACAAATTAAGTCAGATAACCAGATATCCAATTAATTCAGAGAAGCAATCAAGAAAGTAGGACTTCTTGAAGTAATTAGAGGGCGATTGCGCAGCATTATCAGCATGGCTGGCAAAGTTTAACTCAATAAACAAGCCAAAATATAAGTATTTTGAATACAGTTAACAGCAAACAGTCAAGATGATCGAACTGCTTAAATATATGCATAAATAATGATTCAGCAGATTGTCCGAATATGCTAATCAGCCCAGAGGAGCTTCTATTTCTGGACTCTCTGATTCTGCCATTTAAGGGTTATTATTCCGAGATCGGCTCTTCTGATTTATTCTACCGCCTCTACCAGAGTTTCTGCTGATCTGGTTGGATCGGGTTCTACATTGGATTTTGCACTCCTCGGCAACTTTTATGGAATGGAATGGTCGGGCCAAGGCCGCACTTTATTTTCGCTGAGTTCTGTGACTTTAATTCAAATAAATAAACTTCAAAACTATCAACCGGTTCAGGGTCATCGCGATCTAATCAAAGGGTTTACCTGAGGCTCTTGGGTCTTGGGATTGGATTTGGGTTTGGGTTTGGGGTTTGAGGTTTGGCCACCATCGGAAACCAGTCTTCGATTTCAATTTGGCCAACACCTGTCGGCACGTCCGAGTGCGAAATCCCCTGGATTTTGTTGCCAAAACAATTGTGTTTTAGCCAGGGGTTGGGCAACGCTTGGGGAAGACGGACAGTTGGACACCCAGCACTGACCACCTCTGACGACCGACGACCTTGACCCACCTGATAAGGCCATGTTTTCGCTTGTTTCTGCCAAGTTAACAACTTTTATCGAGATTGGGGAATGTGCTTATCCAAACGTAGAAACGAAATGCTCTTTATTTGCTTTACTTTTCAGACTACTCAATGTCAGATGACAGTCTTGGAGATAATAAGCTTAGTTTCTCATTAAAAATGAGTTTAGAAATCATCGAGTTAGTTAGTTAATAGAGAGGCAGCCTAAAAGTAGCCTAAAATATTCAAGCGCCTAAAGTTCAAAAGCTTATTTTTTTTAATTCTCAGGTTGAACAAAAACCTTTAAATGTACGTTAAAAAAAATATTACCCACGAACGTGTCAAGTCATTGTTTTTACTTCTATAAAATATTTATAGGAATGTGATCTAGTTGTCTTTTTAAGTTTGTTTTTATTTAACTGAATAGTTGACTGACAAAAAGATAAGCTTTGTTCGTAAGTTTATAATCGCTGGGGGCCATTTGGATGATAATTGTAATAAGATTAGAGCTGCATTATATGGGGACTATCACCGAGGGGTCTGAACTTTTAAGCGAATAGTGAACGTAATTGATGACCAGATGGCGCTGTCGGGGGGTGTATGGCTAGTCAGGCAAGTACCAGGTACTGATAACCTTCAAACAGCTAACCCTGTTAGCAGTAAGGACACGAAAAGATGAGAGAAATATCCCTTTAATCCAGAGCAAACCTAACCCCGACAAGAGATATCCATCAGATTATGCATATAATATTGTATATCGTATATATCCAAGTCAAGTTCGCTGACCAAAAGAGCTCTAGCATATGCCTTTAATATTTTATTGTAATCACTTGATAATGTAATCGGCTCTTCCAAGTAGGTCAACGTCAACTGGCTGCAATAGAACTTGTTTTCTTGGCTCTGTCTACGCTCAGTCCATATGAATGTATGTCTAGCACCTCCTATCCCCGATTTGGCGATCTTTGCTCTATAACTGGGAGAGCATATTCACTATCGGTTGGATGGGCTTGTTTACAACTTAATCTATACTACGGTTTTTGATATGCAATATTCTTTATTACGTTGTTATGAAACAATTTTGGGGGTACGGAATCGCCTGATCCGAGGCGCTTGTGATGACCAAGATAGGCGCTGATCGGTGTTATTTTCGGGGGAGCAGCGACCTCTCTGTCATCCGGACGGTCGCTGAGCGTCACTACCGTTTCCGGGAGTCCTCAGATAACATGAGGGCATTCACAGTGCCGCACCTTGCCAACCCAGAGATCGCAGACCAGAGATTGGAACGCACCCGAGCCCAGAAAGTGACTTTCGAGCGGTGACTGTGAATTAGTTGCAATCGAGCCACAAAGCCGAGTAGTTGCGAAAATTAACTTCGCTAAAATAGTTGCTAGAGACACTTAATTGCGACACAACCTCCAGTCGGTGTGCAACAGATTTCTAGCTGTTAGTCCACAAATCACTTAACTGCACCATGAACACTCTGGCGCTGCTGGCCTTCGCCTTCTGGGTCCTGTTTCTGCGCTACTTGCCGCGCATCCTCGCCTTCCTCAGGATGCACAGGTTTGCCAACACGCTGCCAGGGCCCTCTATCGGCGAGCTGATAGCCACGGTCAAGAAAGGAGGTGGGTCTTCCAAACAACTAGGATTAGTTGCTCAGCAGATAGTGTAATTTTTGGTGGTTTTGTTACTTATTGGGTTACTTCATTTCGTTTCCGCGAAGAAATCCTCAACTGGCTGAAGGAGATGCGCGAGAAGCACGGCTCTGTCTTTCGCATTTGGTTCGGCAAGGACCTCACCGTGCTGTTCAGTGACCCCGAAGATATCAAGCAGTTGCTGAGCAACAACACCCTGTTGACCAAGTCCCGGAACTACGAGCTCCTGGAGCCCTGGCTGGGCAAGGGTCTTCTAACCAACGGGGGCGAGTCCTGGCACCGTCGGCGCAAGCTCCTTACCCCGGGCTTCCACTTCCGCATCCTAGGCGAGTTCAAGGAGCCGATGGAGGAGAACTGCCGCATCCTGGTGCGCCGCCTCCAGGAGAAGGCCAACGGTGAGTCCTTCGACATCTATCCCTACATCACCCTCTTCGCCCTGGACGCCATTTGCGAGACGGCGATGGGAATCAAGAAGCACGCCCAGCTCCAGAGCGACTCCGAATACGTACGGGCGGTCCAGACGTAAGTTAGAGCTTCAGCTACCCAGGATAGAACATACCAGTCTAACCTCAATCCATAGCATCTGCCGTGTCCTGCACAAGCAGAGCTTCTCCTTCTGGCAGCGCATGAACATCTTCTTCAAGTACACCCAGGCGGGCAAGGAGCGGGATAACTGCCTGAAGGTGCTGCACGACGAGACCGAGCGTGTCATCCGGGTGCGGCGCGAGCAACTGCTCCAGGAGCGAGCCGAATCCCGGCCGGAGGCAGAGCAGGATGACGTGGGCGGCAAGAGGCGCCTGGCCTTCTTGGACATGCTCCTGCTCACCCAGATGGAGGGTGGAGCCGAGCTGAGCGACATTGATATTCGCGAGGAGGTAGACACCTTTATGTTCGAGGGCCATGACACCACCAGCTCGGCCATCGCCTTCACCCTGAGCCTCCTGTCCAAGAACGCAGCGGTTCAGCAGCGAGCCTACGAGGAGGCCTGCGAGCTGGAGGGCCGCGAGAAGGAGCCGATGCCCTACCTGGAGGCAGTGATCAAGGAGTCGCTGCGCATTTACCCCGCCGTGCCCTTCTTCTCCCGCAAGCTGCTTGAGGACCTGCAGATGGGCAAGATGACCTTACCCAAGGGCACGGCCATCAGCTGCCTCCTCTACATGGTGCACCGCGACCCCAAGAACTTCCCCGATCCGGAGCGCTTTGACCCGGAGAGGTTCCTGCTGAACGAAAAGGAGATCCACCCCTTCGCCTTTGCCGCCTTCAGTGCAGGTCCCAGGAACTGCATAGGTAATGCTATTCTCCAAGATTATCATCCAAAACGTTTCCCTCCCTCCCGAGTCCCTCGTTTATTTTGAGACTGATTATAATAGGAGATAACTCGCGGAAATTTTTTAGTCAAAACAATGGATTATCTCATATATTTGTCCAAATTATGATTTTATTTATAGCCTAAAAAAACACATAAAAATTGAGGGGTCAAGAGCCATGTTTTTGTTGAGTAATGATTATTTGAGTCTATTAATAGGTTTCTCTGTCATTGTAGGTCAAAAATTCGCGATGCTGGAACTGAAGACCACGCTCTCCATGCTCTTGAGAAACTATCGCTTCCTGCCGGACGAGAAGCACCAGCCCCGGCCCTTGGCCGAGATTGTGATGAAGAGCGGCAATGGCATCCACCTGCGGATCCTGCCGCGAGACCAGAAGGAAGCCTCCATCTCGGCATGATTCTCCATAAGATTAACTCTTTTTTACATTTTTTTTTTGCCTTGTATTAAACAAAAACCATGTCTATACTTAAGTAATAAATTATCAAATAATAATCGAACGTATTGAAAACAGCAGGTGGCTGGGCAAGCGGCTCGAAAACGTGACGCACTCACCAGAGAGGCCCCGGGGGAGGTCTTCTATGCCAGGGAAACTATGCCAGGGGGTTATCAGTCCAGGGTGTAGTATAAAATAGACCCCCCATACGACCTTGGACCCCCAGTGACGGGGAAGTGGTAAAGATTACACGACACAGAGGATTTTCCATTGTTTTGTTTATTATTTCGGTTTGAACTTTGAAAAATACAATCAATCGATCATATAGGTTTATATATACACGATTAGGGTACATGTATACATATATATATATTTATGGGTGCTGGGATTTTTTATTAGTATTATTATTTTATTTTTTGTTGTTAACATCCAGAACCAGCAAACAAAAATAGTTATTTATATTATATATATTAATTGGTATATATATTGTAGATGTGTGTATATCTTGTATTGTATTGCTCTCCTTAGAGTCCCCAAAATCTTCTCCCTCCTCCTTAAATGTTCCCTGACAATTCCTTAAAAGATTAACTCCCAACTCCCAACGCCCAACTCCCTATCCCCAAGGGCATTGGAACTTTTATACTTTAAGCTTTCGTGTCCTTCCACTTTGTTAAGACTTGTTTGGATTTGTAGAACTAGTTAAATTCCTTTACCACAAATATATATGTATTCATATTCATATTTATAGTAATATTTGTTGGATTTCCGATCGTAGATACACAGACATACTATATGTGGGTGTTATATCGGGTTTACGTGGTTATACTATATCCCTAACTAGATTGCCTTCAATTTCGGTTTGTTTGTTGTGCCCTTGCTGGGCATATGTACAATATGCCCCGATTACATAGTCGAGTCCCCAAGTACATAATGTGTATCTATAGATATAGGAAGGTAAAGCGAGTGAGTGGTTTCCAATGACCTTCAAGGGGCCATCTACCTTAAAGCTGAGCAGGAAACAATTCGTCTATTTGGGGCTTAGTGGGTGATTAAAGCGGCTAATGCGGCTAATGATATGATTTGGCTAGAATCCAACATATAGTTCATATTTTATATATATATATATATACTTTTATAGCATAACTGGCATGGGGAAACAATGCGTCACAGGACCTCTGGAGTCCTTGCAGTGCAGAGGAGACCCAAGCAAATTCTACATATACTTTTTAAACACTTAACAAGAAACTCGTATATCTCTATAGCTCTCAAATAAAACCGTGTCGTTATTCAACTAAAAACTATGCTTTTCAACAGTAATTACTTTGTGTTTTAGCAACTGCAAGGACTCCCAAAAGGTCCTGGTCTTTGGCCATTTTCTAGCTAAGTTAATTCGAACGAAACGTCTACTGCGGCGGCGACCCCTTGGATCACAGCCAGGGAATGCAAATGGTGCGGCACACCTCGCGACGGTGGTGGGGATGGGGGTGCGGCTCCTCCCCCATCTGACCACCACCCCCGCCCCCAGCTTGGCCATGGCCCTGGGTCTGGGCATGTGCCTGGGCGGTGGCGGCCCCCCCTCCGAACTTAAAGAACGAACTCCTTCGTCAGTGCTTGCGATGGGCCAGTGGCGAGGCGCTGGCAATGGAGCCCGAGGCCGACCCAGAGCCGGAACTAGAGCCGGACCCGGACCCGGATCCATATCCGGGCTCTGTCTCCGGCATGGACTGGAGCACAGAGGCAGCGACGCTGCCATGGCTGGCGCGCTGCTGCACCTGCGGATGGGCATGGATGAAGGGGGAGCCGGAGGAAGCGGATTGCGGGGCCGCCGACAGGGTCGAGGCCCTGGCCAGCCCGCCTCCGTGCCGCTTGGGAATGACGAAGGGCGGTGGAGGCTGCGGCGTGTACTGTGGCGGCGTCGAGTTGGCGGAGGCTTGGCGCACAAAGCTCCTGGTGGCCGCCGGCACTGAGCCACTTCTGGAGATGGCTCCGGTGCGCGGCGGTATGGCTGGCGGGGGTCCGGTGCGGATCTTGGGGGGCGGTGAGCTGATGGAGGCCAGGCTCTCGGTGGATGGTTGGGAGGGCACTCGCGGCGGCAGCTGGGGAAGCTTTCCAGGCGGCGGAGGAGCGACAGCTGTGACAGGAGGTGAGGCTACTGGTTGCAAAGGCATCCTGGCCTGCGGCTGAACCGTGGACATGGTGATGGTGGGCTTCTGCATGGGCACCGTGTGCCGTATTGAGATGTTGGTTCCAGCTCCTGCCTGGGGCTTGGGTTTGGCTTGAACCGGAGGAGGAGTAGAAGCCGCAGAGGCTCCTGGATGAGACTGCGACGAGGGCTGCTGCTGCTGATGTTGTTTCTGCTGCTGCTGGTGCTTCTGCTTCTGCTGGGCGTGAATGTCCTGGATCTGGGGCGTTATAACCACCGGGTTCTTCTTCTGGTCCTGGCCAGCCGCCACGTAGGAGAAAACGCACAGCACCGAGTAGCAGATCTGATCGGACTGCGGAGCGTATACGTGATTTTAAAGCTCGAGGGCTCTCGAAAAAGTTCTTTCTTGTTTGTTTTGGTTTTTGATTTTTAGTTGATGAAATCGTGTGTGGTTGTGGTTTGGGTTGGTGCTTGGACAACAAAACAAAGGACAAACAAGCCACGGAAAGCATGCACCTTGCAAACATTGAAAACAAACTAAATCGAAATCAAAAGTAACCGAAAATCAAAAGGCTTCTGTTTCATGTTGAATGTTTCGATTGAGGTTGCAGTGTCGCTGTTTTTACAGATATAGTAGATACATAAAGAGGATTCTTGGATTTTATTTACATAGGCACATAGATTTGATTCAATTTTCGCATTTCGCATCAGGCACTCGCTGGTGGCTGCACTGGAAGACGCTGTTCCACTTCTGTCGTCCCTCGGGCGGCGCCCTGCCCTTTGGCGGCGACTGTACCTCGCTGGCTGGCCTCGTTCAGGTGGCAGATGTAGGCGAACTGGACGGAGGTGACCCGGTGGAAGCTCAGGACGATCTCTGCCGCCTTTGGTTTCAATTACGCATAGATTTTGGTTTTTTTTTCAGTTACAAAGTTCGATAATTTCGTTGTGTTTTAGTTTTTTTTTGGTTTTTCAGGTATTTCAGTGTTTTTTGGTTTTTGGTGGTGGCGAGATGATGTTGATTTGATGAGGTGGTGTTGGTGGTGTGTCGGAGTGGTGTGTTTGGTTATTGCAGGCATTGTAGTAGTTGTTGTTGTCGTTGTTTGACATAGAAATATATTCACAGAAAACGAATGCAAAGAACGGAAACGGAGGGAACCGAAAAAAGGAAAAGAAATATGAAAAATCAAGAAGATTATCTCAATATATCGTATATATACAATGTAAAAAGGTGTTGGTGCGAGCGAATTGCCAAATACAACGAAGGATATCTCCATGTATATCCTCACTACAGAAGCAAGGATTTATGGAGTTTGTAAGTCTGCAAATCGGGGCAGGCTTAAGCAAGTTTATGTACAGTCCCGTAGTGGTGAATACAGTGCAAGTGGTAGTGTGACCATGGCTGTGGTGGCTGTGGTCTGTGGTATTTTGGGGTGGTTGAATCGCTCTACTTACCATGCTCGACTGGTACTTCCTCTGGATGAGATTGCGCGTCTTGGGATCTAGGGAGAGCGTGGGGACAAAACCAAAGAGTTAGTTGTGAATAGTGACAGGATGGTGTCGGGGTTCGGGTCTTTCGTATACAGTACTTACTGTACTCCTCCAGCACAAAGATGCCACCCTTCTGGGTGAAACACTTGCGGATGTGGTCCAGTCGCACGAAGAACTGAAATTACGGGCGGAAAACAGAGTCAATTTAGCTTCACTGCGACTGGCTGGCAGTTTCTTTTATTGCTTTTGGGTTCAAGGCTCCGTCACGGAACAGAACGCAAGATTGAAACGGAACGAAACTAAACATAACGTAACGTAACGGAACGGAACGGAAAGGCACAAAATGTAACGCAACCGAAACGGAAACGGAAGTGGAAACGAAACAAAAGGCAAATTATAAGGCTCTAGGCGGTTCAAATTAAAAAGCTTTCACACCAAAACAACTTTTTGTTCAACTGAGAAACTGAGAAGGGAGTTATAGGGGAATAGAGCGAGAGAGCGATAGCTGAATAGCATTAGAGAGAAAGACAGCTATAAACGTGACAAACAACAATGGGAGAAGGAGCATTTCTTAGTACGATATCCGTTCAATCGGTTATTTAATGACATTTTCAGGTGTGTAAAACTAGAGACTTATAAAACGGCATGCAAGTCAACTCAACGAAACTAAATTGAATTAAATCAAAGGCAAGCAGGCTAATGCTAGGTGCTACATAAGCTGTTGGGTAAAAAATAAGATACAGTCAACAACATTCACATATGTACACGGCTCGCATTTGGCCATTCGGCGGTTATATCAGTGCGCAAGGATCAAATAGAACGAAAGTCGAACCCAAAAGGATATGAAATGAATGGTAAAGGAAACAAAACGGAACACAAGGAAACGGAAAACCCGATAGGAAACAGAGAGAACAGAGAACAGAGAGAGAATGCAGCAAAATCAAATAAAAGTTTTGTTAACTGGATCTTTTTCCAAAAATCTTGTTGTTTTTTTTAGGTTTTGATTCCATATTAAAGTTATATTCGGGCATATATATTTGGCAATATATATACTTGGCTTGACTATGGAATTATTTAGTAAATTTTAATTCGAGGGATTGGGAATTCTAATTAGCACTTGTGAGATGGTCGTATACTAAGTAGCTTGGATTTGGATACGAAGACGTTGGCTCTATGCATATTAAATAGTATTATTAACAAGAGTTGTTCACCTGAGCAACCCCAATTTGCACTAATACAAAACGCAAAACAACTAATTGTAAATTAAGCTACAGTGTTCGGTGTCTGAGTGTTTGTGTTCATTTCATAATTGTTCTAGAGAGAAAAAATCGAAACACGTAAACGAAAGTGGGACAACCAAACGTTTGTTTCGTTCCTAGTCAGTTGGAGTATATATAGAATACTCGCTGGGGATCCCTTGGGAATCGGCAAAGTGGTGGAGGAGCATTTGCTCTCAATTATGGGGATAGGGATGCCCAATGGGGATCCAGTGTTTGTTGTTTAGAGACTAGGCGGAACTGATTAATGGGAGGATTTCGGGTATGGATATGATGGAGAGGGTCAGGCACTGGGGGTTCCACATGTAACAGCATGCAACATGTGAATCTACCATTAAAACTAACGAAAGTAATCGAATGAGAGCGACATTCAGACGTCGATATTTCAAGCGCGATTTCGATATCGATATCACAGAGATGGAACAAAACTGGAAACGAAACAATAGAGTTAAAGAAACACATAGACGGCAAGAGAGAGAGACAGTCAGAGAGAGAGAGAGAGAGAGAGACAGACATAGAGAGAAAGAGAAAGAAAGCCAGGAAAGTATGCCCTGGACAGATTCAGATACATCTTATAGATACGTTGTTCAAGGCAAAGCATCAGAGTCTGAAATCAAGTTTAGCATTTGTGGTTTTTATATTGGGCTTGTCAGTTTAGGTTTAAGGGTTTCAATGGGTTCGTTTTCTCTAAGAATTAGGCTTCGTTTTAAGATTTTGTTTGGTATTTATTATTAATTTTCATTTAGTTCTTAATTGGTAAACTACATTGGTAACTACAATTGGTGGGCAATCTTTGTTATACAAGTAACGCTACACAAGCAAACTGAAAGGCAAATCAACACTAAGGAAACTTTGTTTAGTCTATTGTTGGTAACTCGGTGTTGGTAACTTGTCGTCTGGCACACTTTGCGGCTCAAGCGCAAAAAACAAAAACCCTTGTCTATGGTAGATCCTAGGCTCATGTTTGTTTAGTACTTTCAGGTGTTAGGATATCCTTGGTCCGGACTCCGGAGGTGTAAGCCCAACTAGCTCGGGCCTCGACTAACAAAAAACCAAAGAACAATACGAAACAGAACAGAATGAAACAGAAAGTGAGAAAAATAAAACCAAAGGAATGAAATAGCACAACCTGGTGTATATGCATAGGCAAGTTCTCTATAAGAGAAGCGTGTTTTCCGGGGGATAACGTTTAACTAAGTGCCAGAAAGTGTTCAGAGATTAGAGGCTTTCGTGTCGGACGTCGGACCGACTGGGACAGATGCAAGTGTGATGCGTTTCGAAGTGATCTGGTTTGGCATGCGACTCGTCTAGGACTCGAAGTTGGCGAGGAAGATGCCAACGCCCAGTGTGACCAGGGTTCGGTGTCATCACACTGATGTGTGGCCAGGCTCGAGTGTAAGTATGAGTGTCGGTGTGAGTGTGAGTGTTGGCTACAGTGTGATCTGGCTAACACCAAAATGAACAGTAACAGTAATCGCTGGTGGTGGTGGTGGGTGAAATAACAAACTAAACCAAAAGTGAAGAGACAACTGTGAGCGAAAATGATAAATGGTAATCTGCTAATCAGTAATCAATAACAGCAACGGTTTTAATTAGTATTTATGTAGTAATCAGTAATTGGTAATTGGTAATTGGTAATCTGCAGTAAGGTATACAAAGTGTACGGCTCAGTTTCAATTAAATTCAATTCAATTCAATCAAGTTCAATTCAATAAACAAACCAACTAACCAACCAACCAACCAATCAATCAATCAACCAACAGTTCAAAAATGAAAATCTCAGTTGGGTTATAGAGATAGAGAGTCAAAAGAGATGGTAACACAAAAGATATATTTAGGTAAATAATATACATTATGTTATATATATTATTTGCGGCTTAATGCTTAAACTCAATACTCAATATCAACTACTGGGGTTTGTTTTTGTCATCAACTGATCAATGCCATATCAGAGATTTTTGTATACTTTTTTGGTTTTACCTTTTTGGTTTTTTTTTTTGTTTTTTGGTTGGTGAAAGAGAAGGATAAATCAAGTGTTTCGAACACAAAAGAGTTCAAGTTAAAACTCAAAAGCAACGCAAACTAAAATATATATTCTATTATTATTATTTAATTGTTTGTTGTTATGGGAGCGGGAGCAGGGTTTTTTTGGGGTTTACTGGGTTATTTGTGAAGGACTTGGATGGATGGGATGGTTGTAGTGGGTGGTGGGCGGTGGGTGACAGGGCTTTAAAAGAACAACAGTTGCTTATAAATTTAAATTCAAATATAACAAGAAATTTGTTCATTTCAATACCTCGAAATCCTTTATCGTATTTTCGTATTTATTTTTTGCATAGATTTTTGTTTGATTTTGTTTTTGTTTTAGAAGTAGACCAATCATTGGAATAATGCAATTCGTTTCGGATCAGTTCGGTTCGAGACGGAACCGAGATTTAAGATGATTTTGTTTGGTTTTTTTCGTATATATATATTTGTATATATATATATATATATATATAGTTTTTTTGGTAAATTTTTGATTCGTATCCACGAAGGAGGGAGAGCGAGCAGCGGTGCAGCGTTCCGCGTTCGACAGAGAACATTAAACAAACAACAAAGAAAATTATAAAAAGGAAATTTGATAAGACTTGTTTTTAAAAACTTGTTTTCATTCGTATATTTTAGTTGCTTGTTAGTTAACAGATTTTCTCTGTTCGATTTTGGTTTTTGGGTCTAATTTACTGGCGAATTTTGTTTTTTTTGGATTTTTATTGGTTATATTTTTTTTGTTGGTAGTATCTACTAAATAGAAACGATATGAAATGTGGTTGTTGTTGTTGTTGTTATGTTAGAGTCGTTTGCTTAGACGGGGAGGGGCATTTTTTTGGGGGTTTTTTTAAATTAATTTTCGGTTTTTTTCAGCTTTCGAATCGGTAATCGGTAATCGACAATCGGTAATTGGTAATTGTTAATTGTTAATTGGTAATCGGTAATCGGTAATCGGTAACAATAGAGAGATATCATGGGTAGGACGAGGCAACTATAACTTAAATAACGTTCTTTGGCTTGTACTTGTTTTTTGTTACCATACTTAGGAATTAAAAAACATGGAAATGCAAAAAAATTGAATAAATAAACGCTACTGAAAAGGTACAAACTGAATACAGAATACAGAATACTGAACTAAATTACAAATGGGGCTTCGAATGGCGCAAGACAGAAGTTTCTGGGCTCACGAAAAAGTCTCATACACCGGGAGAAAGTGAGATAAAGAAGGCAAACGGAAATATATATGATCTATATACATATACTCGTATATAAATCCATATTCCGCAAAAAGAAAGGGAAAACAAATAAGCAAAAATCAAACCGAAATCAGAACTTTAGAGGAATTATCACAAGGACCATCTCAAAAGTTACCAGCTTAGAATACTTTCATTTTGAACTCGTTTATGGTAATTATTCTTTTCAAACATTTCATTTACTTTTTCTTTTCATATTTAACAGATAAACTTTAAAGGGGAAATGAGTTTCCAAAGGAAATAAAGGAAAATGAAGAAATGATAAACCATAAAAACTTAAAAAGTTATCGGATTTGTATCTCCTCCAAAACCGGATTATCCGCTAGATCGAAACCCAGATTTCTATAGTCGATATATATGTACAGGGAATCGGGGTCGAATCGATTTTGAACTCCTAGTGGAGTATTTTTCTACCTAGTTTTAAGTTATACCTAAATTCATGTGGGAAGGAGGGGTTTCAAATTTCTTTTTTTGGGGATTACGTACAAAGTTTGATTGTTTCTTCTATCGATACAGATCGTGAATCGTTAATCAGTAATCGAAATAATCGTTAAAGTCAAGACAAATATGATGAGGTTAAGATGACAATATCAACAAATATCAAACGGTGAGTGTAAGTAACAAAACGTAAGGATCGTAAGAATGTCAATCGTAATCGAAAAGAATGAAAAGGAGAAATGCGATTCCTTATATTTGTTTTTTGTTTTGTTCTTTTTCTATTTTGATTTGATGTTGTTATCATTGAATCGGTTAGATAATAAATAAAATAGAGAGTATAATGAATACAGCATTCAGTACATTCACTAGCACAATATATGGGAATGATATAGATGGAGTTTCTGCACATATATATATATATATTGTTGATTTTTTGTTCATAGATACTTTCTCTTGATCGATAAGAGATTGGATAAGATAATAGATTCGGTTTTGATTATTTTTATTATTTTTTTTTTATTCGATTTGTGGATTATATGATGTCTTACGAATAATATAACTAGATATATAAGAAGGCGAGTAAAAAAAAGGCCAAAACCAAAGCCAATAAACGGAACAAAAGACAAAAGAGTTAGAGCGAGACAGACAGAGAGAGAGATAGAGAGAGAGAGAGATAGAGAGAGAGAAAGAGAGATTGTGTGACAGAGATAGAGATAATACGTAGTTGGATGGGATTACGGATTCGGATAAAGATTCGGATAAGGGTTCCGGTTTTGGGAGTCGAAACTGAAAAAGAAACTCTCGAAAAGAAACGGTAGAGATCGAGATATTTCCGGCCTGGAAAGCAAATATTTCATCATATATTGTATATTATATACTATATATATATTCTTGAGCCAGACTCGGTTTCAGATTATCGTACTTTTAGATAAATAATAGACACTGTCTGTTTCTTTTTTAATCAAAGGGTCCTACTTCTGTCCTAGAGATCTGTGACTGGTGATCATTCGCATAACGATTACATAAGTTAGACATATCGGAAAAGCATGAACTGAAAACCAAACAAAATATCCAGTATATATAGTATGTATAATATCTATAAATATAGATGTACGATATGTATATTGAGAGGGTCCTTGATCTTGATGCAGTCGATACACACACACAAGAAATTTTCAGGAATCGAATAACCAAAGCGATAAATTCTAACCAAACACCATAATGGAACGTAACGGAACGGAAACGGAAACGGAAATGGAAACGAAACAAAAGAAAAAGGAATCGCTGAGTTAGAGACTGAGTGGAAAGAGAGTACGTATCGAAGGAATATGTCCGGGTATATCCCCTATTTCGGGTTCTGTACAAAATCAAATGGAATTACACTTCCTAACTATGCTAATTATGGGTTTGATTTGTTCGAGACAAGGAAACCCATTCTGCAGCTGAAATGGGAAAGTTTCTATAGTTCTATACCAAATCTGATATTTTTCGGGTACTCTTGGATACAGAAATCGATCTGGGGTCTAAACAGTGTGTCTGTACTCAATAGATTATGGATTGGTTCTGGGGATTCGATTTGGAGGTAGACTGGTGATTGATGACTTCATATATTTTTTGGTAAGGATAAAAAATTACAATACATATACTAGTATGATACGCGTGTTATTCTGTGTACGTGTACGTGTACGTGTACGTGTACGTGTCTGTGTGTGTGTGAGTGTATGTGTGTGTGTGCCAAATGTTGGTGAGGGATCATCGATCGACTTAGAGAGAAAGAGAGATAGAGCGAGAGAGAAAGAGAGACAGAGAGATCTGAGAAGGACTCACCTTGCTGTTGGAGAACAACAAACCGACCCCCTCCAGGCACACCTGCAGTAGGCCGCCCTCTCCCGTGTTCATGTCCTGGACCGGAAACTCGCCGCCCAATTCCGGGACATTGGTGGGCGTGCCACCACGCTCCATCGCCTCCTTGATGCAATTGTAAAGCTCTTTGCACTGAAATCAAAACACACGAGATAGTAAGGTACTTGTGATTCCAGAAGGAGTACCGGGTATCATTGTTCATTGTCAGAAACACACCTTTCTGGTATAGTACTTGTGCAACTGGGTCTGACCCCCATTACGGCGCCACAGGCAGAGCAGCTTGGTCTTCGGGGAGTAGGTCATGTTGACTAGCCGCTCGTACCACCAGCGCTCCACAATGGTGCCGTCCACCGAGCGGAGCACCAGACCGTCGTCCCGCACCTCCATGAACCTGAGCGGTCCATTTACGTCCGTGCCCTGGTGGACGGTGAAGCTCTGGCGGTGGAGGAGCCGCGAGCCCAGTGGCTTCAGGTCAATATCGTTGCCATTCTGGAATGGGGAGAATAGCATGAAGTGCTCCTGACAGGTGACAGCCTGGCACTCACCAAATTGTTAATTTGATCGACCACATTGTGTACCTCCTGAGAGTAAACCAGGCCGATGTGGCTCTTGCCCAGCAGTCGGCGGATCTTGCGCCGGATCTCGTCCTTGGTGACGTTCAACATCACAAGGATGGCCGTCAGGTTGTACAACATGGTCGAGAGCAGGCGGTCCTCGTCGTGCTCCAGCCTTTTACGCTCCGACTCGCTCAGGGACTTGTAGCGCTCCATCATCTCAATAGGACCCTAAAAAAAGGAGCACATGAGAGGCAAATAACATCCACAAAGTCCAAGGAGTCCAGGTCTAAGACTTACCTGATCCATGCCAATCATGTCGCGTTCCTGGCTAACGGCATCTAGAAAGGCGTCCTCCCAGAACTGCATCTGGTTCCACAGATTCAGGCGGTCCTTGCCCAGAAGCCCCTCGAACAAGTACACCCGAGGACTGTCCGGCGAGGGGGAGGACGAGGTGTTGATCAGGTGTCCTCCTGTATACCGGAACCCAGCGCTGAGCGTGGACTTGCCGGACCAAAGGTTTCCAGAGCTCTTCTTCGAATCCTTCGACGTGGTTGTCTGGAATGTCAGGTTTTGGTTAGGCAGGGCTCAGTTTTCCGGGTCTGAGAGATATGAGAGGGTAGAATTTTGGGGAGAATTTGAAAGGATTCCCTTTGAAAAGTTAAAACCCTTTCAAAGTTCCTTGAAATGTTTGAATACATTTCTGTATTTAAGGGTAGTCTGGGAGATCTGCCGGACTTTGAGATCCTGCCTAAGAGGTACTTACATTTTCGTACTCGGTGTCCGAGACCGTGGACCGGCAGCTGGAGGGCAAACGGACGCCCAGACTGCCAGTCGGAAGGAGATCGCTGACCACGGAGAGCGCGCCCGTAGATCCGGCTGCCTAGGGATCCCAAAAACACACACACGATTGTAAGAAAGTTCGTATATTCGGATCGGATCAGAACGGATGGAAGCGGGACAGGGATACAGTTACGAATACGAATACGAATACGAATACGATTACGATTACGGTTACGATTACGATTACGAATACGGTTACGATTACGTTTACGAGATACGATACGATGGGTTTGGGTTGGATGACAAAACAGCTACCGCGTTGCCTTATGCAATATACTTATGCTATGTAGTGATAAATACTGGTTTATATCTAGTCGAAAGCTATTTACGTGGATGCGATTAAGCGGTGGCTACACATACGGATATATTGTACAAACTGGCATGATGGATGGGCACAAGGTGGTGGACAAGGACTAAGGAGCTACTGGTAGCCTTAATTGCGGCGACCCCAAGCAAAGCGTTACTTACATCCGAGTCGAACGAGGTGAGCATGTTCTTCAAGGCACTTCTCTTCTGCGACAGCATGTCCTTGAACATCTCCGTCGTTGACTGGCCGTCCTGGCTGTCTGCCGAGGACAGGCGCCGGTTAGCGGCCGGAGCACCTCCTGCTCCAGCGCCGGAGTGTGGCAACTGGGTGGAGCTCTTGCGGGACTCCTGGGGCGAGGCCCACTCGCTGCCTAGCCCGGAATGGGAGCCGTTGGGGGAGCTAGGTGACCGCAGGTTCTCCCGACTGCCCATGGGACTGGCGGCGTGACTGGACAGCAGGCTGGAGGACATGTCACTGCCGTCGTTGATCTCCTTGCTCCAGTAGTGGGTGTGGGCCACCTCCATCAGCTGAAACACCGAAGCCATTCCACCCAAGCCGAAGTTCGAGAAGGTTACGTCCAGGCCAGCGGCTATAGCCTGGACACACTTGAGCATTCCTTTCCACACAGGCTTGGTCACGCACTGCAAGAGCTCCAAGATAAGCCTTTAGGGACTAGGACACCCTGGATAAGATACTTACCACGTCGTCGATGTGGTCGTCAGGCGCGATCTTCTTGTCCAGCGTTTTGTTGAGCTTGCTGAGCACAAGGGTGCGATAGGACTCATCCTCCATTAGCTTCTTAAAGCGATTGAGCTTCAGCCAGCCCACGCCCTCGCCGGTCAGCACCTGATTGGTCACGTCCTTGAGGAAAGCCTGGTTCTCGGCGTTGCTGTGGGAGCGCTCCTGGTTCTGTTGACGGGTCAGCTCCTCCTGGGTCTGTCGCGGTCCCGAGTGCTTGATCAGCGGCGTGCGCTCCACCAAACCCTTCCTGCCCGGGAAGGGGTCGAAGTTGAGGCCTCCGGTCTTTCCCTTCGCAGAGGACACACTTCCGGGTGCCTTGTGAGGCACTGCAGTCTGCTTCTGCTGGTTTTCTGTGGAATGTTCGTATTATTAGTACCTGAAGATATTGAAATTAAAGTAGGGTTACTTTTGCCAAACATCCCCGAGAACATGGTGGAGGTGGAGGAGGCCAGGCCGTTGAAGTCACTGCCTATGGAGGAGAAGAAGTTGTTGCCTCCAGTTCCGCCGCTCTGCTGGACCTGTTTCTGGGTGGCCAACTGGGATCCGGGCGGCACCTTTGCCTGAGGAGCCAATCCTACTGAGCCAGCCGTAGACGGTAGCCCTCCGTGGTGGTCCTCGATCTTGATGATGCCCTTCTTGGTGGCCGCCTCCTTGGCCGTCTTGGTCAGGTCACCCAGAGTGGACTTGCCCACGTAGGTGAGATCCTCCAGGGTGTTCTTGCTCACCCCTGCCGCCTGCTTCGATACCTCGAGGGCCTGCTTGGAGGCCTCACCTGCCGCCTTCTTGGCGTGGAGTGTAAACTGCGGATCCGAAACAGCAGACGGTTAGAGGGCGTCGACATACACTTCCGAGAAGGCAACTCAAATTCTACGCAAGACCAAGCTACAAAGCAAAGCTACCAGTTTCCCAACAACCCGACTACAAAGTCTAAAAATCCCATGACTAGATTGGAGAAGCTGATGGCCGGGATGAGGATGGGTGTAGGACTCCTCCAGATAGGAGAGGATGTGACGTGTGGTGGACTAAGACTTACTTAGCTCTGCGTGAAAACATGATGGAGTGTTGTGTGAAAATGTGTTTGATATGAGATGGGACTGCGGATTGGAATTAGGAGTAAGTGCGGAGGGGAGTACCAACCTTTTCGAAGGTATGACGCATTTTGTCGTCAAGATCTTCGTCCAGCGCATGCTACAGTATCAGTATCGGTATCGGTATCGGTACAGTACGGTACATTCATATCAGTTTCAATCAACCAACAGCAAAACGGAAACCAAAAAGGCACACGGTACAAAATGGAAAAGAAAACAAATGGAAAATAAGTCACGAAAGAAAGGAAAACAGATCACAACATCAGCACATCAATACCAGCACGTCACGGAACCGAGGACCTAAACCCTACCTTGTCCACGTGGGCCAGGAGACCCTCCTGGCTGCTCTGGCGCGTCGTCTCCCTCACCAACTCTTTGGCGTGGGAGGCGAAGTTCTCAAAGAGCGAACTCTGCGAGCTCTGGCGTCCGGGACTGCTGGAACTGGAGCCTGAGCTGCCCGTCCTGGCCAGGATGTTGCTCACACCTGGCTGCTTTACAGGCGGCGTCAGTGGTGGCTGCAGAAAGAGGGATTTTAGGAAATAGATCAAGGAATTCTCCCTTCCTCTTACCGGAATCTTCTTTTCAGGTCGATCTGTATCGCTGGGGTGGCGCTGGAGCTTTCCAGGCGCAACCTTTGCGCTCCTATTGTCCGTCTCTGGCTCCTGCTCCACGCTGGCCATCTTAATGGTGGCCTCCAGTCGAGTGGCCAGTTCGAAGTCCGCTCCTCCTCCTGCTCCCGGCCCAGGAGCGCTCGCCTGGACACCCTTTGGCTGGAAGTCGAACTCCGAGTCGCGATTGAAGCTGGGTGAGCTGAGGTCCGAGCGGCTGGATGAGGAGGACACCGGAGAGTCCGCGCGTTCGTCCTCCTCCTCCTCCTGCATCTTGCTGCCAGCGCCGTCGTGAACGCCCTCGGGGTACTGCAGTTTGCTGGGCGGATGGTAGACGAGGGCGGGATCCAGGTTGGAGGAG
Source organism: Drosophila vallismaia (assembly GCA_035047325.1). Lineage (NCBI taxonomy): Eukaryota > Metazoa > Arthropoda > Insecta > Diptera > Drosophilidae > Drosophila > Drosophila vallismaia. The sequence continues at coordinate 1,295,882 of JAWNPU010000025.1, read as the reverse complement.
AGCGTTTGGGGCACAACATGAGGCCGGTTGTAGGAGCCGAAGACATCGTGCAGGCTGGGCGAGAGGTCCGAGGAGGCCATCTCCGAGACAAAGTCGCTCAGGGAGCTATAGGAGGAGCTGCTGCTGTCCGCCCCCTCCGAGTCGGAGCCGCTCTCGTCCGTGGGCTGACACTCGAGTTGTTTGAGGGAGCGCAGGGCGCCGTTAAGGGAGCTGCCGTCGTCCCAAACCGAGAACCGAATGGGGGTGAGGGCGTGGGCAAACCACTTGGGCTTGTCGCCCACCTGCATGGGGTCCATCACCCCGGTTTGGACCCGCAGGAAGGCCACATTGGTGGGAGTCAGCGACCACTCCGCCAGGAACTCAACCGCCTGGGTGCGGGCGAACTGGTTGAGGAACTGTGAGGCTCTCGGCCGAGATCTCAGGAAACTGTTGATCTGGAAGGCAACCACCGGACGCGGGTAGAGCCGTAGGGTACGCGTATGCTCAGCGAAGTTGGCCAGGGTGTTCTGGGCGTTGAAGAAGCGCACCATGGCTACCCGGGTGGCCACGTCTACGGAATCCACGTCGGTGCCATAAACGAATGGGTTCAATGCTGGCGAGTTCATGGGACTGGGCTGGCGGGAGCTGATGGTGCCCTGGGCGGACACGGAGTTCCTTTGGCTGGCCTGGGCCGAGTGGGGAGGCGTCTGCAGCGGCAGTCGGACTTGGGAGACCCTGGGGAAGTCGAGACCCGTAGTATTTCTCTTATTTGAAATCCGATTCATTGGACTTACCCCAGCAAGGGTGGCTCCTGGAGACTGTCCCGCACTGAGGGCAGGAGCTGCTGGGAGGACACTCCCTGGTTGGTGGCCGTCATCGAGGTGAGAGCCTGTGGAGTTCAGGACAATAGATTAGACAAAGCAGTTGAAGCTCTACACTATCCATATCTAAGTGACAAGGACAAGGACTCGAGGGGTTTCCGGGGTCGGTTAGGCTACATCTTAACATCGGTTATTGGTTAGATTTTGATTCAAATACTGCTAAGAAAGTTCTGATTGGAAAAGTATCGATAAAAAGAGAGAGAGACAGGGCATGCACACGGAACACGGAATACTTAAGACAGAGAACGATAGATACAGATAGAGAGAGATCGAATGAAAGAAGTTAACGGAGGGAAAGTCGAGGATTCCCCTACCCATTTCCCATATACGACTGATTAATGAATGGGGGCTTTATGGGGGCTATGACTATGCGGAGTGACTGTATGCATGCGATTAGTTCTATGTTAGATATATTTTACACATATTTGATATATATAGTATAGTAGGTTAGTACGAGTTAGTATAATGACTATGTCGGTATGTACAAACGGTTTCAACTCAAATATAACGATAAACGAGAAACCAAACGAACGATATTTACACCAAGTCCAGCTTCATCCATCAGTAGCATAGCCTGCCGTTATTTTGCGTTGTTATCGATTGTAATCGATTCGTTTCGATGGTAGTTGTTGTTGAAGGAGTAGTAGTAGTAGTTGATTGTTGTGGTTAAAGTTGTGATCGAGTATATAATCGAGTATCATATAACAGATAATGCATGAGTGTCAAAAGTATAGCATTAGAGTGGGTAGACAGATATGGACACATCGATAGGCAGAAAGGGAGGCATATAACACAAAATAAAGAAAAAGAGAGAGAAGATAGAGAGAGAGAGTTGTACAAGTGTATTTGGGGGCTTACGAAATCAAGAAACAATAAAGAATCGCTTTATGACTCTATCGATAATGGACCCGGTACTCCAAATGAATAGATATCATAAATGTACATTGAAAATAATCACACCAAAGTTGAGAGTGGAGCAAGGATAACGATTACACATGACAGCGATAACGGTAGCATCGAAAAGTAATCGACGCTCTCAAAGGGATCTGCTTCATCATGGGAAATAATCGCAAGGATACTTCCAAAGAGCAGAAACCTTTTCTTTTTTTTATCATAGATACATACTTATACATAAACATATATGTGAAAAAGCGTTTCGGTGAGAAGATTAAATATATTTAGAGATTAGTCGTGGGAAACGTGTGTTTTCAGTTTTGGAAATTCAAGAAAAAGCAGGCCCTGTGCTTTCAATCCCCAGAGACTTCAACTCGAGTAAGTTTCCCCCTTGTAGGTTTCAGTATCTTTGAGAAATCCGACCGAGTCGCATCCATTTCGTATTTGTACCTTCAGTCGAGTCTAGTCCGGAGTTAGTCAGAGCCATGTACAGTCCCCATATCGCTCTTCTGTCGACCGTGCAGGCCAGCAACACCCGAACCCCGGCCCGGCTGCGGTTCCGGCGCCGCCCATCGGACGCCACATTCACGGATCCCCGCGTGGAGCAACTGATCGTACACCGCGCCCTTCTGGAGCACATGCTGCAGCAAAAGGATCACTATGATCACGAGCGCGACCTGGAGCAGCAGCGCCTGGAGCGATTCCGGTGCGAGGGTGCCAACGAGCGTCGCCTCCAGGTCCAGGAGCAGGTGGTGAAGAAGGCGCAGGCCATGCTGCCGGGCATCGTCTTCAAGATGCGCAACCAGGTGGATAAACTGAAGCGCTTCCTCGAGGCTGACCAGCAGCAGGAGCTGCAGAAGCTGGACCCCACCCTCTACAACACCTGCAGCGATCTACTCAAGACATGCCAGCTTACCCTCGACAATCCGATGTGAGTGCCTGGCCCCAGTGCCTCAAATCTCCAGGAGTTCGAGCTCGAGAAACCCCCCACGATGATCGTGCATTCATTTACACACCGACCAAGCGTTCCAGTCGTCTAGACAAGTTCCCAAATTTAAATGTAATGGAATAAGAGAAAAAAAATTTTAAATTTCGATCAAAGTTAGTCCAGTATTTTATCCCATCGTTCGCTAATAAACCATATTTTGTCGGAAGTTTCCTATATCTTATTGAATTTCCAAAGTGTGAGAATACATCGTTTCCAAAACAAAGATATCTTTCACAATAATATGTACAGAATATTGCGAAAAGGGTATAACTAATGACCAACCTGCTTCAGATGATTCTTTAGGATGGTGCCCTCCGGCTCAGGTAGCGGAGGTATTTCCTCGTAGCCCCCAGTTGGCGGCGTCAGCTTGGTGGAGTCCAGATCAACCACCCAAATGTCATCCGGCAAGCTGTAAGGAAACTGTAAGACCCACCTTTGCGATTTCTAATATGCAGTTGTACCCACCGGAAGTTTTTCTTGTAGACCAGAAATGAGGCCGGCACTCCAATCACGAACGGAGTGGGCGCCAGCAGTAGTTGCTCTGCACAGCTCAGGCACGTGGGCAGGAGCGGAATCACCGGGAACATATACTCCAGGGGATACAGCATGGTGACGAAGGCCATTACCGACATGGAGAGAGCGTTATAGTCGCGAGACTGGAACAGCACCTTGTTCTCCTGCATGATCAGGGTCCAGACCTTTAGGCAGGTCTCCACCCCGAGCAGCTCCAGGGGCAGATGGAGGGGGAAGTCCACCAGCGAGAACCGGGTGTGGTCGGGAAGCGCGAAGAGCAGCGGTTCGTGCACCGTGGGGGATAGCACTTCGACCTGAAAATGAGTTTATTGGCACTAGAGTCCAGTCTTCCTGCGAATACGTGATTTTTTGGCATTACCTCTACCCTGGTGGAACCCGGGACTGGCACTGGAGTGGAGAGCAGCCGCAGGATCCAGGTCTCTATCTCCCTCACGTCGTGGAGGACTATCGAGGGAGTCGCCTCACTGGCATGCCCCGTCAACACCGTCCACACATTGTCCCGGTTGATCTTTTGGGAGGCGCCCACCCGCTTCGGGGAGGACGACTCATTGCAGGCGTCGATCAGCTTCTTCAGGATGAACAGGCACTCCCGGAAGGTGGTGAAGAACGGGTGGTGCGAGATGATGCACAGCGAGGTGAGCGACTGATTTCGCAGCTTTGTCCGCTTTCGGGAGGCCCGCGGCGATGGCGAGTGGCTGCCCCCCGACTCCGAATCAGCAGAGGGTGCCATCAGGCCCAGCTTGGGCACCGAGTGGCCAGGGTGGCCGTGGTGTCCCTGGTGTCCCTGGTGGGGATGGGAGTGCTGCGACTGGTGGTGCAGCCGCTGCTGGTCAGAGTCGCGGCGCGAGGTTAGTTCACGGTCCGAATCGCTGGGCGCTACGTTACTTCTGTAGTCGCTAGAAGTAGTTAAGAGGCCGTAACTATTATGGAAATGGTTTGAAATGCGTTAGACGGGCATTTGGGCCAATTAACCAGCGAATATTTTGACTATTTTGTTGGTCATTTTGACTACTCAACAAAACTTTTTGGAATATCATAAAATCAAAATGACCAGCATGATTAAAATAAAACACAACACTTGCCTGCTAAAAGCGGAGTCCGAGCTGCGCTCCATGCTCTTTCGCCAGGACTCGCGTCTGAAGGCCGAGGAGCGCCTGCCGCCTCGGCCGCTGCCTCCACCACCTCCTGCTCCACCGCCGCCTCCATGGCCGCCTGGACCTCCGTTGCCCGACCGGTCGGCCGCTCCCGCCGCCCCAGCCGCTGAGCTAGGACGCTCGATGGGCCTGTAAAAATTCACACAAATGCCGTAGCGCGTCTTGCCAGAGTCCTTGTCCGTTAGGGCAAAGACGAAGGAGGTCATGTCCCGAATGGCGGACCCCGTGCGCCTCGGTCCCACGCTGGTGCAGCCCTCCGGCTGGCAGAAGTAGACCATGTCCAGTGGCAGAGGGAAGTCGGCGTGATCGGAGGGGGGATAACGCCGCAGCAGATCGGGCACCTGCAAGGCAAGTGAAAAGGTTTGGGAAGTCCTTGAGTGCTCCTTGCCATCAGAAGCTGAGACTTACCTGCACGGGAGGAGCCTTGAGCCCCTGGAGGCCCTTCGGCATGGGCGGCGTCGTGTGGGCCCCCACAATGGCCATGTAATCCACCAGACGGGGACACAGGGAGGCTCTCTGCTGGTCCGACATCCTGGGCTTGGATTGAGTGGCTGTGGAAATAATTGTTAGAGCTACAAAGTTTTTTTCCGGAAGGAGGGGGGGATTATTTGTGGAAGGATTATTTCGTCCCAAGGTTTCACATCACGAACGAGAACAAAGCTGTAAAGGGTTTCAAGGTTTTAATTCTCGTTGAAACTTTTCTAGTCAGAAGCCTAACCTGCAACAACTAATTTTCCCAGCTGCTACATTATTAAAAGCCCTACTAGTTTATGCTTTTCCTCTCCCCAGAAGGCGGTTCTCTCTGCTGGAAAATGGCCATTTAAGCGGATCACTCCCCCGCGAATCCCTGCCCGAAATCAAATTAATCGAGTCAAGGCACAGTATCTCCCGCAGGACCTCCACCTCGGGTTCAAGCGAGTCAGTGGCCTTCTCCTTGTTGGTCGACGACCTTGCCCCTGGCAAACTAATCGAGTTTCGGCCTTTGCCTTTTCTAGCACAAAGCCCGGGGCAAATTGAATGTCAAAAGCTGGAATACTTTAAAGTGGCCCAATCACAATCCAAATCCTTATTGACGTCAGTCCAAAAACTCTGGCATGGCATACCATGGCATGCGAATCCCTCGCTAATTCGCCACGTGGAACTGGAGGACGCCAAGGCCATGAGGCAACGACGAACAGGGACTAAAATCCCCATCAACTGTCAGCAGCACATCCATCACTGAATCCCAGCATCCTGGCATTGTGGCATCCCGACGAAGAACCTTGCACTCACAAAAAGTCGAGAGCAAGGAGCGCTTGAATCAAGTGGAAGATTATCAAATTCAAGGACTCTAGTGTGTATTTTTGTAATCCTCTTAGAACTGTCGGGTTGTAGAAGTGCCAGGAGCTTGACTGTTCTTCGCACAAAGCAAATTCAAGTTGAAAATAAACCTGCTAAGGTATTTATAGATTATTTCTTCGAGTGCAAGGACAAGAGAGAAGAGTTCGCCAGAAAAGGACGCACACATTCCTCTGGTCATCAGGACACCGTCTAAACGCCCAGCAGTCACCCACTCACGCTCTCCATGTCGGGGCGAATCATGTCAAGGCTACTGATGCAGTTACTTCCCCCCTCGATTGGCCAGCAGTAGAAGTGCCAGCTACAGAAGGAGGTCCTACGTCCTGCCACCCACGGACTCAGACTCCGCGGAATGACATCAGCCTGGCTGTCACAGGCGTCCAAATGCCATTTCCACTCTCCTTTTAGCGAGCATATCGGGGCTAAAAATAGACTCTGGAGTGGGCAGGATAGCGAAACTGTCATTAACCGAAAAATCGTCAACGTCCTTTTTATGAAATCATCCATCCCCGCCATCGCAGCCATCCCATCCTTACAGCTATCATTGGAAACGGAGATGTGACGCGTGGCCAGTGTTTTGATTGCAGGGTTTCGAGTGTCGGACATTCGACATTGTACAAGGCTATCAGTTCTCAGCCAGGACACATGTGTATCTGCGAGGTAATTTCACAAAGAATGTCGATGGAATTTTAAGTAAGAACATACCAGGATTTATCCTTCTCAAATGTTTTCTCTCAAATATATACTATACACATTGTATGGCTGTTGTTTCCGTTGCACAATGAAATGCCACCACAATGCTAGTCGAAAGAGATTCAGGGATAGTGCGAGCAAGTGCGAGGCACTTCCCAGAAGCCAGAACGCAGGACATGGGACACAGGACCCAGTCCAGCTTATAGTCGTCAAAGCGCCTTGGGTCCCGCTCAGAAGTATGCTATGGAATTTTTCGCTGAATTAAGCGCATCGCAAAAACACAAGAAAAGGACGCCACCAAGAAACGGAGGAAGGATTCTTTCCAACAGCAACAACAACAACATTTACAAGAAGAACAAAAACAAGAAGTAATAATAAAAAAAAGCTCTCCTGTCACCACTCAGGACACTTTAAGTGGGCGTCCCGTCATTCAGTTCTTCATTCTTTTAGGCTGTCTGTCACTCCGCCAGTTATCCTGCCAGTGGCTCCTCCTCCTTATTCTCCTTCAGTGCCCCCTACTCATGGCCTCCCTGGGGCGGTGTGAATGACTGACTGACTTTCTCTTCTTTTGCTGCTCCTGCACGTGCCCGTGCCGTTTCAGGTGGCATGACTGGACTGGGGCTGGGACTGGGGCTGGGAAGACGGCATGCAGATGCGGCGCTATCTGCGTGGTATCATTAAATCAATAAAGGGCTCGGCAGTTGCATTCCCTGACAACAAGCCGAAGCCACATCATCAGGAGTACAGACAGACGTCGTCATATGTACACTCGTATCGGCCATCAAGGCCAGGCCACAGAGGCTGATGCTCGATGGCCTTATCGCTTGGATATTAACATTCCCCGGGCACAGGCGGTGGGTACAGTGGGGCTTGGATGGATAGCATCAGGGACTTGGACAATTACGGAATTACGGAATTACGGAGCGGGATCCAGAAATAGGAAGTATATTTGGAAAGGACAATTAACCCTCATCAAGTATGCGACACGTAGAGCCGCAATTGAAAGGCCGGAAACTCTAAACCCTCCACCAGTCAGATATATGGTATAGACTCGATAAGAATACACAAAATCTATTCTGGATTAGGCCAATCAAGTCAATTATGGGTACATGCTTTTTTAGGGGCTATTATCGCGACCCCAGCTGTGGCGCTTGGAATGTGAAATCGACGACACACTAAAAAAAAAGCCCGGGAACTGACAATATGCTAAGTGAAATGCCTGGGCTCCTCGGACTCCTCGGACTCCTCGGACAAAAACTCCCGCATAAATTCCGACTTGCTCTGCCCTGAAAAGTATGCTACGGAAATTTCGGCCTCAGAACCCAGCGCACACACACATGGATATGCGCAGAAATATGTATATGTATGTAGCAGAGAAAGAAGAATGCGGATAAAGGGGGAGTACAAGGCTAAGCAGGCTACGCACACACACCAATGCATATCTATGTATGTATACACCGAATTTGTACGTTCTGGCGTACGCAACAAGGTCACTGGAAAAATCGTTAAGTACGAACCGAAAAAAAAACACACACACACACACAGAGATACAACACACACACTCCAACAACACACCGCCATATTATTATACACACTCATAAATGGTGTCTTTATTCGGCAATTGCCAAGCCATGGCATAAAAGGTACTCACCTTGGATCACTAATTATTGTTATGCGAGAGTTATGGGTCTGCGGATCGGCTTTGGATTTTACATTTTTGTGGAGAATCTTTAGCACTGACACTACGTGTGATTGTTGGCCAACAAAAAAAAAAACAGCAAAAACAACAGCAAAAAAATAACAACAGTAGCTGTAAGTTGGGTTCCTGCCTCCGCCTGGACTCCCCCTGGCTTTCTCGTGTTGCAGGTTGCTCTCTCTTCTGGCTATCGGCAGCGCCTTGTCTTGTTTTGTGTTGCTTACTGCGCGCTGGCCGTGGTGTGACTGAATTTGCCAACGGTACCAGCGGCCAGCGAAACCAGAGGACGCCAACCACCCAACCACCCACCCACCAGCTCCACAGCCGAACCCACCCCAGCACTGCAATGGCTGGATTGGGGGGATGGTGAAATTCCTCTGCTGCGGACTCTGGAAGTCCCCCGAACGCTGGCGACTGGAGCCGAGTGGCAGCTAAACGCCGCACTTGTTGGATTCTTGATGCGGGTCCTCCACTGCGCATGTTCTGCAGGGCTGGCGCCCCAGCTTTTTAAGGCCAGATCTGGCTGTCCATTTGGTTTCCATATATTTGGATTTAGGATCTATACATCTCTAAGATACATCTATAAGATAGATTATGATATCCAGAATTCTACTTGAAATTAGACCAAAAGCTTGATCCCTCTTTTCAGGCCAAAACATGAACCAACTTTGTTAATTCTAATTCGAAATTCCCCCATTAGGCTAGTCCTCTCTAGAAAGGATTTGTTGCTGCTGCCACGAGTTAAGTAACGTGCTCCATGCGTGTATGTGCGTAATGCGAACATGGCCCTGGCATCAGGAGGAGGAGCAGGAGCAGCAGGAGCAGCAGGAGCAGCAGAAGCAGCGGGAGAAGGACTGCCAGCGGTCTAAATTAAATTAAACATGCGGCAAAAGCGTATACATGCTCGCTTAGCAAGCAAAGAATTTTCAAGCAATAAATGTTCTGGCAAACATGCTCATTAGGAAGTCGCCGAAGAGACCGCCGAAGTCAGCAAAAGTTTTAACTCCATCAAAATTTCAAGAAATTCCTTTTGTAACCCAATAAACCCAATTTAGAACTTGCCCAAAAACAAGCCAAGCTTAAAAGCCAAAGCTAATTATATTTATGCGGCGACTTCTCAACAAAATAATTAATAAAAATTATCATAAATTGACATAAACCATTTTGATATTTATTGGACAGCCATAGAAAACAAAGTTTTAAAATAAATGCACACACTACAGTTGAACTGTAAGCTAAAGCTGATGCTTAACACACTATGCAAAAAAATATATGCTTGAAATAAATGCAGAATAACTGGAGCAGATTGATAAATGTATAGACCAGCAGTGTGCCGACCTGGAGCTTAAAGCTATCGAGGAGCCGCTCAGAGCAGCTGCCTCCTATAAATGCACATTTTGGGGAGTGGGACGCGGCACACTTTGGCCTAAATTGTTCTACAGAAAACAAACGGATCATAGATCTTTAACTTTACAAATCAAATATGCCTATATAAATGCAATGGAACAGCCTTATCCGTAACAGGAGTTCGCGGTAGTCAGGTTGGTTTAGTGCAGCAGGAATAGAGCCGGCTGCTCCAGGTACTGCTTCCAAACATTCGAGAAGCTGGCCATGGTCACGCCGTCTATGACGCGGTGATCGGCCGACCAGCTCACGCTCATAATGTATGCCTTCACAATCTCGTCCTTGTCGTTGAAGCGCGGCACCGCCTTGGTCCGGCCCATGGCTCCGATGGCCACCTGAGGCGCCATAATGCAGGGATGGGTATAGGTGCCACCAATCTAAAAGGAGTTTGACAATAACTATTATCGCCTAAGAAGGTGTTGTAAACGCTTACGATTCCGATGTTGGAGAGCGAGAAGGTGCCTTCAGCAAAGTCTGTTGGCGTCAAGGAGCCAGTGCGTCCGCGTTCAACAAGCGCGTTCAGATCCTTGGCTATCTCAATAATGTTCTTGGACTGACAGTTTTTGATGTTCGGCACCACCAGGCCCTGTGGGGTGTCGATGGCCACGCTGATGTTGTGGGCTCCCTTGTAGATTAGCGACTCGCTGGCCAGATCCAAGGAGCTGTTCACGATCGGGTACTTGCCCAGCGCCACACTGGCGGCCTTGATGCAGAACGGCATGAACGTGAGCTTGGGCACGCCGCTTTCCTTAGCCACCGTCTGCAACTGGGTCCGGAACTTTACCAGCTCGGTCATGTCGATCTCGTCGCTGTAGGCAAAGTGTGGAATTTTCTGCAAGATTCATGGATTACGATGCTGTTTAAATGGAAATGAAAATTTGACTCACAAGGGACTCCGACATAGATTTCAGCATAGCCTTCCGTACTCCCTTGAGGACCTCCACGCGATCGGCTGGAGCGGCGGGCTTCGGAGGAGCTGCAGGTGCAGCTGTAGCTGCCTTGGGGGCCGCCGCAGTCTTGGCAGCCAACGTCGGATGAGGCACATTAGTGCCAGGAGGCACCTGGCCGAGGTACTCCAGAATGTCCCCTTTTAGAACGCGGCCATTGCGACCTGTGGGTGGCACCTTGGACAGGTCCAACTGGTGCTCCTTGGCCAATCGCCGGACAGCGGGTGTGGCAGGGGTGATCACGCGACCCGAACTGGGGACAGTGATGGCCTCTGATGACTTCTCCGCCTCATTGGAAGATCCCTCGGAGGAGGAGGAGGAGGAAGAAGAGCTTGAGGACTCATCTTCGTCACCCTCTTCATCCTGGACATCAAAGTCCAGCAGTGGCTTTCCCACCAGGGCAATCTCGTCGATGTTATGGTGGATCTTGGTGATTTTGCCATCGTACCGACTGGTGATCGTGACCGAGGCCTTGTCCGACTGTACCTCGCACAGATTGTCGAACTGCTCCACGGTGTCGCCCACCTTGACGAACCACTCCTTGACCGTCACCTCTCGGATGCCCTCGCCGATGTCGCTGAGATGAAAGGATACGGTCTTGTCCAAGCGGGAGGTTACATTCAGGCATCGTTTCAGCTGAAATAATACGCAGGTTTACTTTAAATTGAAAACACCTCCTATATCCTATTCCAGAAGGAATTTTTTGCCATTTAAGCAATAACAAAGCGTCAATTGGAGAAGTACAGAGGGGCTAGCTATCTCGCTCTCGTTCTGGAGTGTTTGGAAGATTACATAACAGTATTCTAAGTGTTCCCTGCTGTTGTTTTGATGGGGTGGCGGGAGCTTTACGTACTTGGGCGGCCTGGTGAGGCAAGCAATTTCTAAGGAGCCAGCCGGAGGCACCATTTCGGAGCAGGTGGGATGCCATTAAGCGGGATCGCGATCGGTTTTTGGAGGCTTAGGAAGTCGCGAGTCTGATCTGCGATCGCGCAGGTTGCTGCAGAACATATGATTTCGCATAGTGATGGTGGGGTGGCATTATTATCGATATCGACACGATCGTTTAACCATTTATTAATTCCAAAATCACCTTAAGAAGCTATGATATGTGCTTCTTTATAATTTGCTTAAAAATCTTTGTATTTATTTTAAAAACAATATATTGAAATGATTTTGCCATCACTAAAGGCCTGTTTGATCATTAAGAACATGTGGAAGCTATCGTTTATCAACACTTTAACAAAAACGTGAAACTCAACAAAATGGTAAGGTACAAACAAAGAAGTATTTTATGGAAATAAAACCTATGATTTAATTCCTCCAGACGAACCTACGCAAGGAACTGGAAAAGTGCAAGCACCCAAACAGCCGGAAGACAAAAGCGCTGGGAAAAAAAGCTCGCCGCCAGAACAACAAGCACAAAACGAGAATCGGTCACGCCATCAAAAGTAACATTACCGGCGAGAAACTGAGCTGGTTCTTGGGTCACATCGATGACCAGCGTACTGAGCCTCTAGCGCCACAAGAGCTGGAGGACCTCATTGCCCTGTACTTCAAGCGCTTCGACGACGAGCTGGAGCAGATCAATTTGAAGCAGTCTATAGGGAAACACCGTGCAAATCAGCACGCCTCACGCAAGGATGTGATTACAATAACCCTGGAGAAGGAGAAGAACGAGTACCGCAGTGGCGGCCTGGAGCTGATTAACCTCTGCGACCCCTTGAAACTGAAAATGCTGCGTGATTGGGATGGAAGCGCCCTCAGTGTCCAGCATTTGAAATTGGACCTTATCTCCCACAACATGCTGCAGCGCCTCAAGGAATCGAAGAAGGAGCAGGAGACAATGGAGACATCCTAGAATATTTAATTGTTAAATAAACTAAACAAAATAAACAACGCTTTGTTGACATTTTAATTTGGGAATTGTACAACACTACCACTGTTGAGCTGCACGTGCTACAGGGTTGTCATAGGAAAAATGCATTTAAATTATAATATAAAATAATAAAACTAGTAGGTACTTCTTTTTATCACTTTCAATGTTTATATTTAAAAAACCAAGCAATCCCCTTCATTTACTTCAAAACAGTTTCAAAGCAAACTCATTCATTACAGTCGATATTAGTATATGCCTGACAGCCCTACGCTGTGAACTTGAAATTGTAGCTGATTTTTTGTGTGCGCCGATAAACCGAATTGTGGTGAAATATTCCCATCGTAACGTGAGTTTTATTATATAAACAAATGCCGCGAAACTACATTAACCAATCAACATCAACCAAGCAGGGCGAGCACCGAAACTAGTCAAGGACAAGCGCCAATATCATTCAATAAAATGGGAGCTAACACATCGAAGGGAGTCGGAGTGGCCCAGGCAGCGGCTGCTCCTGTCGTCTCAGCGGCGGAGCCGGAAGCTACCAGTGGAGCCATTGCAGCCGCCGCCGGCGGTGAGAAGCCGAAGTGCAAGGCTTGCTGCGCTTGTCCGGAGACCAAGCGGGCACGTGACGCCTGGTGAGTGGAATCCCCCTGCAAGGATGACGCAACAGAAAGTATAATATCGTTTGTTTCTTATCCCCAACAGTATTGTGGAGAACGGCGAGGAGAACTGCTCAGCACTTATTGAGGCGCACAAGAAGTGCATGCGTGATGCCGGCTTCAACATCTAAGTTGAGCCGTTTCCCGAATCCCAGTGCCACCACCTCCTCCAAGTCCCCAGAATCCCCTCACTGTTGTTTTATGTTATATCTCAAGCTAATTATAGAACTAAATTAATTGAAAACAAGAGTGTCCTTCCTATGGAAATGTCAAGTTTGCAAGTTTTATCAAAAAACCACGGTAGCGTCTCGTCGCCAGCTTTTCTGAATACCTCAAGAACTCTTCAAGAACACCTCGAAAGCAATGAATTCATAGATAAATGTTAATCAATTATTTCCCCAGAGATTATGCAGTTTTTATTTCCCACCGACTCATTTTATATTCGATAACAGAATTAGGTTGCCACCCAAAATTTCTGTTATATCACCTTTAGATAGACTTTAGATCCCCAGATAGACTTTTTAATATTGCAAACCTTTGAGTTAAGTTCCCTAATAGATTTGATAATCTAATAGACTATAAAAGCTTCCTATTCCGATGTCCAGTGCTATCCTAAAACTATCTTAATGAAGCACACTCAGTTTGTTGCATTGCAGAGGGTCGCCTTTATTTAGATAAAGCTCAGGGTGCGCAGGGCAACTACGGCGGCCATGTAGAAGGTGATGAGCAGCATGGTGGCAAAGGCGAGGATCCTAGAGGGCTGGGGAACGGGGTAAACAGCGTAGACCAGGGTATGCACAATCCTAGCGATGGAGGCTACGCGGAACAGATTGCAGGCAACGTTCGGATTCGGATTGGTGCTGATGTAGATCAAGGCCATGATGAAGTACGGCAGGATGTTCTCCATGTCATTACGATGGGCTCTACAGGATATAATATAGGAACAGCTGACAAAACAAGGATTCCTTCTAGCACATACCTTCTCACACGCTCCACATTCGGATCATCAAACTGGACTTCAATGTTCTTAAAGAACAGATCCTCCTGGTTGGGGAAAATCTAAAAGTTCAAGATCAAAATGGTCATTTGGATATTTTAGAACCCCGCCAAACTGGTTAAGAGTGTTTTTCTAATGCGATGACTTGTTGTTTTGGCTGGATGGTTACCTTACGCCGTAGTTTCAGCGGAACTAGAGCCAGTAGCTGCGAATCAAATGGCGAAATGATGACCTTTGAAGCAAGTGCAGCCAATCATGCATATGTATGAATTACCTTATACCGGAAACGTTGCAGGGCCGTGAGCAATGACATCAGCAGCATCTTCGCCACCAGGACTGTGGCCCAGAAGAGGTAGCAGCAGAAGACCCTGTTCTCCAAGGTGAACAAGTCCCCGGGCGTCTGGCTGGTGCCATTCGACGGAGTCGAGATTGGAGCTAGAGCTGGAGCTGACATTGCGTGTGTGTGATTGCGGGGAGACGACCTGGTCGAGTGATGGAGCTGGGCTGCTGCCGCTAAGATCAACTAGCATGTGGCTAAACTGGTTACGAATTGCGTCGGAGCTAGAAGCTTGGGTGCGCTGAGCTATCAACTATGCGAGTGCCGAGAGCTGTGAGACACTCCACCTGCATCTCTTTCTCTCTCTAAATGAATCTCAGACAGCAGACGAAGACATAGCCCGCCTCGAAGCAGGTGATGCCGAAGGTGGTGAAGAAGGCCACAGCTCGGGCCGGCTGGGGCACTGGTATGATGGCATAGACCACCGTGTGCAGCAGCCTGGCGCTAGCGCCGATCCGGATGAGCAGCTTGGCGGTCAACGGATGCGGTCCGCTGGCCACATAAGCCAAAGACATCAAGAGGAAGGGCAGGACGTTCTCCAGGTCGTTACGATGGGCCCTGCAATCGGTGTATTAGTTTGGGACTACTTGGGATTACTGAAATTCTTCCTACTTACCGACGCACCCGCTCCACCATGGGATCGCCGAAGCGAACCTCAGTGGACTGACTCATCCGCAAGTCCTCCGGGTTGGCAAACGTCTTGGTCTTCATCCTCTGCCGAGCCGTCAGCAGAGACATCAGGAGCATCTTGAGGACCAGAACACTGGTCCAGAACATGTAGCATCTGAAAACCGAGTTGGATTTGCTGAGCAGCACCAAAGGCGCCAAGGCTGAGGGCATGTCAGCAGTTGCAGCTGCAGTTTCCGCTTCCATGTGCGTTCGATTCCAGTCAAAGTTCCTTGACTATTACTTGGGTCCGGTGGCCCAATCAAGATTTGTGGGACAACAGGTGCTCCGGTTCCCGGACATGACCTTCTTCCCACTCGTTTAAATGCATTGCTCCTCATTATTTATTTATTGTTAACTGTCTTCGGGAAAATGATTTCAATGAAATGGAAAATTGTGAGTTACGGACTTAATATTGCGTGCTACACTCTAAAATACTTTTGAACACTAATAAATCTTACTCTATATATTTTAAAATGAATTTCTCACAGTGTAAAGGGGGCGTATTGCTGTAGATGTAGATGTAGATGTTTTACACAACATTCTACTTGAAAGCGCCCCCTTCCGGAGGGTGGCACTTACAAACGATCATTAAAAGAATTAACACAAAAGTTTGATAATAATGATTAATTAATCACTCCACTTTAAAGTTAAGCCAAGTATTAAAAGCTTATTATTATTTAAGTTTTATTTACTACTTAAAGTAATTGAAAATATAAAAGAATGGCCCCAAAAAAAACTTTCAAGGACAGCCCAACGGAAGCCTGTCGCCACCCCCAGACAGGGGCGAGCAGTGGGACCCCGGGGCAGCATTTCACGCTTTCAATGAGTGGGGCAACTATTATATATATATTATTATACATGAGACATTATCATTAGCCGTCCGAGTACGAAAATACACACATGTGCGTATATTTGTACAGCCTTTTGGATTGTCAGCGTCTTGCCGAGTTTCAGACAAACGAAAATGAATTGGGATTGGGATTGGAGAACGAGGCGACGCGCCTCGTCTGATTAGATGTCTGCCCCCTCAATGGAGCCCACTCAAAGTCTGATCAGAGCTGAGATCTGGCTGGCTTATCTATTTCCATTCGCATAGAATTTTTACAAGTGTACTGGTACTGGTATCTACCTTGCTGTGACGTACATATTCCGAAGAACCGGCTAGTCTTTGGCCCCGTCTAAATTTAGCTAAAGAGTTCCATTTGATTCTGGTTCATTCGGTCTGTTCTTTTTTGTTAAATATACGCTCGCCGTCGTCGTCATCACGTAGTCCGTCCAAAGTCCAACCTTTTCGTTGGGTGTTGGGTCCCTTGGTTCTTGGTCTTTCTAGACTTCGGTGGGGCTCGCCTCATGACGAATCTGCTTCAGTACACGTACTGCCAACAGCAGACAGTCGACAGTACCCAACTCATAATATAGAAACCCCTGGGAATCCTAAATCATTTCCATAATCAGCTCTTCGACTTGGACCCTCGGAGATCCGTATGTCATTTGATTGCCATGAGGCATGGCGAACTTTGTTTAATAAACGACTTAAGGACTTACACACTCATAACGATAACCGGCGACAATTATAAAACAAAGGCATTAAAAGTTAATGATTAAAAAAGTATTCAAACCCCCTTATCAGGTCGGTGGAATCCATCTAGAAAGCGGCGTGAACAAAATTAAAATCAAAAATAAAATCTTAATGGAACCAAACCAACCGAACCGCCGAACCGCCGAACCGGTGGCGATTCATTCGTACATATGGAAGAGCATTCACTCACTCATGCCGATTCAAAGTCCGACTATATGCCATATCGTTACCTGAATGTTTCCTCCTTCTATATATAGACTTTGCCTAGGCCTCCTAACACGATGAATCCGCTAGAGGATCGAAAATGGTAGAAATTAAAGAAATTAACGAAACAGAATGCAATTCTAGGTCCGCCAGCTCATATAGGCGATGGAACACTTGTTCCTCTGATAACGTTTCACATGTCTCTATATTTAATTATACATAAATGATGCATATACGAATGACTGGGCCTGTTGGGTCCATGATATATTATACTATAGCAAGATCCGAGTCTTGTCTACGTGCACTAAGCCAGCTGTTAATCATTTCTACCATATATACGGCACTCGATACGGCACTCAGTCACCGGATCTTGGAGGGATCAATCTATCTATGAGGGTTTCATAATGTTAGAGGACCTCTTCAGAGCAGACCATGTTTCGTCACCTTAGCCTCTTTATTGACCAAAACAAAGCGTTATCTCTCGAAAATCAGTTCAGTTATCGTGTTTTTAAGTGATTTCCGAGTGGTTGTAATGCAACCGACGAGGAACCAAGCAACCGAGCAAGATTGCGCCATTCCAAAGGTCTCCATTACATTGGCTATCAACCGGCTGATATCAGCCAGACCAATTGGCGATAAGCCCTGGACTGCACCCGGTCTTGGTTACAACATAACCGATACTATGACGACAGCTACCGGACTTTGGATCATGGTCTAAATAGCGGTCTAACGGTAGCAGCCCGCTTCCCGCCTCTCGAAAACCGTCTGAAGGGTCTGGGGCGAATGTGCGCGTTTATGGTCGTCTGGCTGGTTGGAGAACGTTATCGGATATTCATACATAATTGGTTTTATATTGCACATAATTAGCATTACGAGGGAGTTATTTAGATTTAGCGTTGCAACAATTGTAAAATAATAAATCTTATGGAGGATAAAAGGTGAGCCCAGTGGAAGGTAACCCCACCCCGGTGGGAGTGTCTAGATCGGCTGACGACACGTTTTGCTCATAGTTCATTAATTCTGATAATACACATACTATATGTAGTTTGTTTTCGTTTTGTCACACCGGACTTTGGAATGCCATGCGAATTACACAGCGTTCGGGAGTATTACGTCGAAAAGAAAGCGCTGGGGGAGGGCGTGGTGGTGCGGATCAGCGGAAGAGATCAGTGTGCAGTGGCGTATTATCGATGCTGTCGCATGGGTTCAAAGGTCCCACGAACCATTTGCGTGCCCATTGCCCATTGATAATGGAATTGCCCCCATACGAAAATGTACTTCAATCTAAACTTGGTTTGTCGCCCGACTGCGTATTAATCTAGTTGTCAAGTAAAAAAAAACCATAGCAAACAATCTCCCTGCCCCGCTATGGCTTCACCCTTGACTCTACCCACAAGGATACGAAAAATCAAACAAAAGCTGTAGATTTCTTTTATATTAATGATTTAAGTAAATAAAGTTCTGGAAAGTATAACAGATTATGAGAAATGTAACGGACTTTTGATATTCAAATTTTCCCCAACATGTTCATAGAGATGGTCTACATTACAATTTATCGATAGTCAAGACTGTTCAATTCAGTTAAAAGATAGCAGCAATAGCAGGCGGGTATATATTAAACAAAAGGTACGTTATATAGCTAAATCCAGTTACAAAAATTTATAAGAAAATACAGCGGAAATAACATTTTTCTCCGCCATTTAAAATCGATAGGTAAATATCGATAGTGAGGATCGCCATCATCGATAAGCCAACGCGACGAGCATATATTGCGGCACCTCTACAGCTTTTACGACTAATTGCGATTCAGACGTTCGAAATAAAGCATTGTCCGTATTCCCATCGTATTCCCAGATACTCTGAGATATAACGCGAGCCTCGCTGTTTTTTTATTCGTGAAAGACATAAGGAGAAAAGTGCGGTGCAAAGCGAAATACCGCTTAAAAAGAAAAGTGAAAACTCAAACAGAGAACAGAAAACAGCAAACAGAAAACAGAACGCATTACAGAAAGATGGCTAGTGCAGAGCAGAAACACGCCACCCGCAACGGAACCACCGCCAACGGAAATGCAAGTGCGATTGTGCAGGAGGCGGAGCAGCCCAAGGATGCCAAGGACCTGTTGCCGCACCTCGAGTCGCTCGAGAGGATCATCAAGCTGCCGGTGGTGAACGCCGCCTGGGACAAATCGCAGGACGTTTACGGCAAAGTAAAAGGTAAGTGCGAATGCAATGCGAATGCAGTTGCAGAATGCAGTTTCGAGTGCAAAAGTGCATTGAACTCTGGTAACGGCGCGCCCCACCTAACGGCACCAAACGAAACGAAACGAAAACCGAAATCGAAACCAAAGCGCAACCCACAAAACAACAACAACAACAACAACAAGAAGGGGGAGCAGAGCGCAATGCAATCGAAACCGTTGCTTTGCCTTCGCCATTTTGTCTTTTTTTCGAATTTAAGTTTCGAATTTAAGCTGCCAGACCTGCAACTCTATTTAATTGCCCGGCAATGGGCAGAAATTAGGCTCAATTGAGTTTAATTGATTGCCAGCAGAGTTGATAATCGAAATCACAGCACGAAGCGGGCAGCACGGGGCGGGCAGCACGGGCAGCAGCAACAACAACCATGACCTAGCAACGGCGCGAGAGTACTTTGCCCTCGTGACGCGTCCCGTTCAAAGTTCATTTGCTTCGAAAATTTACATAATAACTTGGCCAATAGCAAAGCCGGAGAGCAAGGGAAAGAGTCGCAGAGGCACGCCGGGAGAAATATAACCTAAAAAAACCTTCCACTTTTGTTTTGGAACAAAAAAAAAAAAAAAAGACTTCTAGCTACTCAACAGTAGCGCTTCGATACTAAAAATCCAATTCAATCCGAAACAGTAGTTGGACTTTCGACTTGTTTGTGATATTCCACTCGCCAGAGACTGGCGGCTCGGGTCGGGTCTGGTTGGATGATTGGATGATGTGTTTGCCGAATGACGAACTAAAGCTATCAAAGTCTAAACTTGTGGGACAGACAGATGGGGGCAGCAGGTTGGCAATCGTGAACTGCGCAGTTGCTTATCACTTGGAAATGTGTGTGTTTTCTTTTTTTTTTTTATACTCTCCGATAAGGGAGAGCTCCCTCCGCTACGCTTCGCTCCGATGTCACATGTGAACTACTGGCATTCCAGAAATTTCATAAGCAACAACCTGAGCAAACAAATCAATTAAATCCAAACAATGATTTATTTCCAGGCAAGAACCGCGTCTTCGAATGGGCCCTGACCGCCGCCGA
Source organism: Drosophila vallismaia (assembly GCA_035047325.1). NCBI lineage: Eukaryota > Metazoa > Arthropoda > Insecta > Diptera > Drosophilidae > Drosophila > Drosophila vallismaia. The sequence continues at coordinate 1,275,776 of JAWNPU010000025.1, read as the reverse complement.
GGACTGTGTGACACGCGCCGTGACCACGGCCGCCCCCTTTGTCACCAAGCTGGACAAGCCGATCGCCTATGTGGACCAGACCCTGGTCAAGGGCATCGACAAGCTGGAGGTGAAGGCTCCCATTATTAAGGACACCCCTCAGGAGATCTACAACCAGGCCAAGAGCAAGGTCATCGATGTGGTGCAGCCCCATCTGGAGCGTGTGGTCAAGTTCAAGGCCGCCGGACAGCAGAAGGCCGCCTCCCTGAAGGATCTAGCCTGGCAGAAGGCCAACGAGGTCCTGGCCACCCAGTACGGCAGCCTGGCAGTCAACGGCGTGGACACCACCACTGCCCTGGCCGAGCGCCTTCTGGAGTACTACTTCCCTAAGAGCGAGTCTGACGTCGAGGAGGATAATGGTGAGTTTTCAGGTTGTTTTTTTTTTTTTTTTGCTCCAAGATGTAACTTTTTAGGAACTCATTTTTCTTTCCATTATTTTTTGACAAAATTATTAAGGGGGTCCAGAAAAATAATTAAAAAATAGAACTCCCCCCCTTTTTGACTTCAAATTTTGAAACAGAATAATAGAAAATGCATTTAGACATCATTTAAGGTGAATATACTTTAGAATCCGATACAAAAATGGACAAGATATACCCTAATTTTTAGGCCACTTGCCCTACTTTAATGGATTTTTCCCAGAAAAATATATAAACTAGTATTTTGGGTGGGGAAACCTAAACTGCTGAATCAGTATACTCCACTTGGGGATCACCTAAATTGGTCAAAATATAGGCGGGTTAGAAGTCATTACTAAATTCAAAGGGGTCTGCCCAGAAAAATTGAAAAAATATTTTGTGATCGGGTTTTGATGCAGATTTATAGAGAATTGTTTTACAAATAATTTGAGATATTCCGCTTGAGAATCGGATGAATATTGGCCGAGATATAGCCATTGCTGTGGCCAAAAAGGGCCTGGCATGGATTTCTTCATTTTTCCAAGGGGTCTGCCCAGAAAAATTGACAAAAAATTGAAAAAATATTTTGTGATCAGATTTTGATACAGATTTATAGAGAATTGTTTTACAAATCATTTGAGGTATTCCACTTGAGAATCGGATGAATATTGGCCGAGATATAGCCATTGCTGTGGCCAAAAAGGGCCTGGCATGGATTTCTTCATTTTTCCAAGGGGTCTGCCCAGAAAAATTGACAAAAAATTGAAAAAATATTTTGTGATCAGATTTTGATGCAGATTTATAGAGAATTGTTTTACAAATCAAATGAGGTATTCCGCTTGAGAATCGGATGACTATTGGCGGAGATATAGCCATTGCTGTGGCCATAAAGGGCCTGGCATGGATTTCTTCATTTTTAAAAGGGGTCTGCCCAGAAAAATTTACAAAAAATTGAAAAAATATTTTGTGATCAGATTTTGATACAGATTTATAGAGAATTGTTTTACAAAACAAATGAGGTATTCCGCTTGAGAATCGGATGACTATTGGCGGAGATATAGCCATTGCTGTGGCCATAAAGGGCCTGGCATGGATTTCTTCATTTTTAAAAGGGGTCTGCCCAGAAAAATTTACAAAAAATTGAAAAAATATTTTGTGATCAGATTTTGATACAGATTTATAGAGAATTGTTTTACAAATCATTTGAGGTATTCCGCTTGAGAATCGGATGAATATTGGCCGAGATATAGCCATTGCTGTGGCCAAAAAGGGCCTGGCATGGATTTCTTCATTTTTCCAAGGGGTCTGCCCAGAAAAATTGACAAAAAATTGAAAAAAATAAAGTACCAGATATTGATGGAGAATTATAGGGAATTGTTTTACGAATCATTTAAGGTATTCCGTTTGAGAATCCAATAAAGATTAACCGAGATATAGCCTTTTCCGTGGGCCATATAGCGCCTCCCAGGGATTTCCCATTTTTTTCAGAAAATTTTCCCGAAAAAAATGACAAAAAAAAATTGAGAAAAAATGAAAAAATATTTTGTGATCAGATTTTGATGCAGTTTTATAGGGAATTGTTTTAAGAATAATTAGAGGTATTCCGCTTTGAAATCGGACAGATATTGGCCGAGATATAGCCTCCTCTATAGGCCGTAAAGCTCGTCCCAGGGATTCCTCCTTTTTTCCAGAAAATTTTCCCGAAAAAAAAGACAAAAAAAATTGAGAAAAAATGAAAAAATATTTTGTGATTTTGTGATTTAATGCAGTTTTATGGAGAATTGTTTTACGAATCATTAAAAGTATTCCTTTTAAGAATCCGATAAAAATTGACAGAGATATAGCCTTCTCTGTAGGCCTTAAAGGAAGGATTTCTCTCAAGGATATCGGTCAATTTTTCTGGAAAAAAAAAGATGCCTTTTAGCACTCTATAAAAACAATGTTTATCTAAAAAAGTCAACTCTTTATAAACAAACAAACAATAATGAAAATTATATAGCTTAGATCTTATACCTTATGCCTTTTCTATATTTTATGAAATCGTTTTTCTTGGCTTTCTTCCATTTGGAATGATTGGAATGAATATTCTCCTCTATTTTTCTCTCTATACCGCTCGGTGTGTAAACAAAATGCTAAATTTAAATCGTAAATATTTTTAATTCTCAGATGATAAACAAAATGCGGTCGTGCCGAATGGCAAGAGTTCTGAAAATGACAGTAAGTCTCGGAGACTCGGAGACGATTCGATCTCCGATCCGATTCCGTTCCTCTTTTTTGTTTGTCCACTAACTAACACAATGTCTAATTAAAAATAGTATTAGCTACTAAACCCGAAACCCGAAATACGAAACCCGAAATACGAAATACGAAATACGAAAGCATGAGCACTAATCACACGCATGACAATAACGAACCAAAAAGTGGGAAAAAAAAACCAGAAATATTTACGATTTTTAGGGATTTTTGAATTTAGTCCTGACCCTGATCCTGGTCCTAGCCATCCCCCCCCCCCCTGCAATCCCCACCCTTTAACTCTAATTAACCGCTCGAAAAAGTGACTAATTTTCTAAATTAATAAATCTCTCTCTCTCTCTCTTTCCATTTCTTGACTATTTTTTGGTAGTTGTTGTTGTTGGGGAGAGCTACGACCAGGATCTCGATCAAGAGATTGACGATAGATTCTTAGTGGCCGCCTCGACGGTATTCCTTTCCATGTCCTTGAAAATCATAACCGAAATTGTTGAGTACGTTAGAAGAAATCCAGAGATAATAGGCATTATCGATAGGGAACTCAACAAGTTTATGGTAAGCACACACGACGCCTCCTCCCACACCGCCCAACCTCACTCCAAGCTTTTAACTAATTATTAATTAATAAAAAAAAAAAACGTAGATTTTCTGTATTATCCTTTGTCTCTAATACCCCCGACTAATAGGAAGTTTTTGTCCTTTTTGCAGTGCCAGTTCCCGCCAGCGAGGACCCCGTCCTACACACAGTACAGACGGTCGGACGTCTATCGAACAAGATCTCCCGTCGCGTCTATCGAAATGTCTCCCGACAGATCAAGCAGGTCCAGAAGGGCAACATCAACGACTATCTGAGCTCCTTGATAGCCGCCCTCAAGCTCCACCAGTACATCAACTTTATCAACTCCTCGATGGGCACCAATGTGGAGCAGTCGACGCTGCCCACGGACATGTGCTCGCCCTTCGGAACTGGAACCGGTAGCAGCAGTACCAGCAACAACTCTAATGTCAACTCCTCGTCGGCAGCTGTGGCCCAGAAAGGTCCTCAAGTGGCCAAAAGCAAAGCCGCACCGGCGGCGGCTCAGTAGAGCTTTTCAATTCACATCTAAAGCTACATTTTATCCACCCACCCACACACAGACCCCCCGACCGCACACAACACCCATTTTATATAATTTTTTTGCGTAATTATTTTTTTTTTGCATTGAATTCCCCAAAAACAGAGGAAGAAAAAAGAAAGGATCATTCGAGAGTGGAGAAAGTTACTTGATTCTAGTTTGTAGATCTAACAAGCCCCCCCTCCTTTGCTTTGTAAATATTTATTTGAAGTAGCCCTCACACAACACAACACAACACAACACCCCTAAAAACACCCAACACCCCCAAAAACACACAACACCCACACCCGTAGCTCTAAGGATCGCATTATGTTTAGAAAGGATCGTGAGAAGCAGGAGAGTTTTAGCTGTGCTAAATTCAGAGCGTCTAAAGTGCCACGAATGCATTGAATAATTCATACAATATACGCCTATATATATGCCTAATATATACCCTGATATATATATATATATATATACATAAATATATATAAATACGCAGACACTAGAACACTAGTGTGGGTTAGCTAGCTATACGTATACGTAACTCTATCTCTATTTAAACTCCTTTGTACGCCCCCTGGAGGCCCATCCAGATGATTTCTAATTTCTAATTACTAATTACTAATTAATAATTGTTAATTACTAATGAACATGAATTATGCCCAAAACACACACGCGCACCCTTATGGAGTATTTAGCCATAATGTTTGCTCTAAATCTAAACTAAACTAGCATCGATAATGTTAAAGATTAATAATAAAAAACAAGAGTAAAAACCCAAAGCGAAATTGGAACCCAGAACAAGAAAGTCACTGTGCATTTTTTGTTAATTCTAGAATCTAGAATATAGAAATTAGAACTTGAATGATAAGCCATATATATATATATATATATATTCATGTAGAGATCCATGAGTGTGCCTTTTCCGGCTTATCAGATTGAAGGCAGCTCTTATCGCGGGCAGCTTGATTTATAATTATATACAGATATACAGTTCAAAGTAGAGTTCAGACCTCGACGATGCAATGAATTTATAGAACATTTCACGATAATGCTATATGCCGTGTTTATAGCTCTAGAGTTCTGGTGTCTTGAGATAATACAGTGGGTTTCGAGAGCATAGCACCCGATACGGAGGTGTACCGTCTATGCCTCGTCAATGTCGATAATGACGGCGTTAATGGGTCCACAATTATCCTTTTTCGGCATCGGCATCGTCTTCGTCTCGGAGGCCGACCTGCCCCTCATTTGTATGCTCCGCCAGCGTCTCGATCATTTTAATTTGCACTCCCGACAACATGAACATGCCATCCATGTCTGTCTGGAATTAATCTCGTATCTCGTACAGACCACGTCGGCATACTTGGCATAATTTTGAGGTTTTCTGAAACGCATTTGAGGGTAAAAATATTCATGAGTCCGCCGCAGACTATGCCAGAGGTATGCCACAAAAGAAGGGCTTCGAGCCGAAGCCGAAACCGAGGTCTTGGTATTTGTTTTTTACGTTTTTTGTGGAGCCCATGACTTGTCGGACGGGTTCCGGAGAGACCGCATTGCTATCTGCGGTGCAATACACATCGGAGATGCACTCGGAGAAAATGGTTATGGTTTCTTGGGAATAATGGATGGGGAATTACCAACCGCAGAATGAGTGTGAATATGCTAATGGCTTGGACTTTGGACCCGGCTCAGGCCCAGTCCCAGAGCGATGACGAGGTCTCCTCGCCTCCAGTTGCCAACCAGTGGCCTTATCTGGGGGATTGCGATGGGGGGGCGGTACGGGCACATCTACACTGAAAGAAACTATCAAGACCAACGTTAGATAATAAAGTTTATTTCAATAAATGACAATCTATAAATAACAAACTAAACTATTTATTGCATTAGTGATAAAAAGATAGTTATATTTATTTAAACTTCGATCACAGCTGAATGATTATAACACTCAAAGTGAGGTGCTAAATGGAGGAACAAGTGCGATAAGGCGTCAGGATGAGTCTCCGCCGGGCGGCGGAAGAGGCGTGGCAATCAGCCCCAATCAGAAGAGGAGAACCAGAGAACGAGAGAAGGAGAAGGCGCAACAAGTGCAAAGTACACAAAGTGGCGTGATTCTTATTATTCATTCTCGGGCTTTTGATTATTGAGTGCGGTATTGTATTATGTTATGAGTGGAAATTAGCCGAGTTCCCGGAGCTGCCTACCCACCTACCCACCTACCTTCCACCCACTCTCATGATCGTGGCATCTGGTTAGACATGGATGATATGGAAGGTTACCCATCAGTCTATCGAAACATAGAAGACATCTAGAAGCTATAAATCGGATAATTTCATTCGTAATTACCTCTAATATTTACCTTCAATTGCGGTGCATTACAAAATTGATGGTTTATAAACTGGTTTTCGGAGTACGACAAACAAAAGATAAAAGATACAAGTATCTTTTCACAGCAGTTTTATTAGTGTCACAGCAATTGAAGTTTACAATCTACCTATCTTATTGCTTAATACATCAAGACATCAAGAAACGATCAACACTCGGCCATATAATTAAACATTAACATTCGGTTTATAAAATTTTTAAAAGCAGGCAATACAAAAAGCTAAAGCTAATTTCGATAAACTTAGAATTTTAGAGGCATCCGCTTTTACTCTGGCTATTCCAGTTCCCCAATGACTTGTGTGGCCTTGAATCCGCGGCTCTTATCGCTATCGGTCATGGGGAGCGTCGGCAGGTCGGGGGCCTGGCTGGTGGGGGCCTGCATCATGGCGAGATCAAAGTGCGGCTGATCGCAGAGGGTCAGGCTAAGGCTGAGCCGCCGCACGATCCTTCTTAGTCGTGGTGGGTTAACTACAAGCTGGCGAAGAAGATACCAAGTGCTGGTCAGAAGGGAGACGGTGTATCTGTGATCCAGGCGAGGGTCCTGCCTCGCCGACCCCATCACTTGCAGATCCATCGCATCCAGGTGTGGATTCTCATTCTCATCGAGAGTACACTCCGAAAATTCCTGCTTATTCGGGTCCAGTTGAGGTGGCTTCTCCTTTTCCTCACATTTTCCACTCTTAAGGTCTTTTTGCTCCTGCTCCTTCGCCCCATCCTTGGATGTCACCTCTTGCGGCGCATTCCCAGCCTCATCCTGATGACACATCCAGTTCAAAAGGCCTCTCTCCCGACGCAGTTGAAAGCTCGAATCACCCTTGAAGAAGTTATTCTTGCGCAGAAAGTACAAGGCATCGTCGTATCCCTGTTGGCAGAAGGACGCCATAAAGTCCCTGCGACCGGGCAGGACAATGCGTACCATACGCCTCAGGTTTGGCCTGGACAGGCGAATGCAGGTGTTCGCCCAGTTGAGGTTCAGCTGCAGGATGTGCGGACTCCGGTCCCGGGGGCAGATGTCGCTCTCCCCGCAAAAGGGACTCACGGTGACCGTGTGCTCGTCCAGCAGAGGCAGGTTGTCCGAGAAAGCACCGTCCATGTATCGGACACCTCGCACCTGAAAGAAAGCAACTTGAGGGGTAACCAACTCTTCTTGATAATAAGCCTAACCTTGGGTGGCAGTAGTCCCGAGAGGCCGGGTATGAAGCATGAGCAGAGCAGAGCTTGGAGCAGCTCGTAGCGACTGGCGAACTCGGACATGACCACGTTCCGGCGGTCGCTGACCCGGGTGAGGGAGATGTGCAGCCGTCCGCTGACCCGCTTGTGGGCGTCATCCGGCAGCCGGCGCTGCATCCCCTCCAGCAAGCAGTCGGGCAGGTTGAACCACGGACTGAAGGCGCCCAGGGAGTGGCGACGCGTCTCCTGGACGATGCGCAGAAAGTCCCCGGCCATCGTCTCCAGGGGAAGGTCGCACAGCAAGCAGCAGGCGGCTAGGGCTCCCGCCGATGCTCCTCCGATCCTTTCCAACAACAATTGAGGTGCGTGTTGACGCAGGCAGACTGCCACGCCCACATGATAAATGCCCAGAAAGCCGCAGCCGGCAAAGGATACGCTTGTCCTAGTCCGCATCGTGGTACTTCTGGAACTGGATACTGCTATGCGTGGCAAAAATCATCCAGCTTTTTTGATTTTTCTTTAAGTCTATTTTCGGGTTCCCTCGTTTTCTTTTCAAGCTCTTTTCTTGGCCTTGACTGTGTGACCGTGTCGGAAAGTGTCGGAAAAGCGATCCCGTAAAGCCCCATTAAAATACCGCCTAAAGGGGTATCTTGATTTCAATATATCTTCAAGGATTACCATCTTGTATCTTCCTGAAGCGGCTTTTCGAGTATTACTTTAAAAAAAACACGTTTTTTGAAACACTAAATTGAATTTAAAACTCAAATTTAAATCTGATTAATAGACATTTTATTGAATAATACATATAATCGTAGGTAATATAAAGGGATTTCTAAAAATAAATTCAAAGACAACAAATCGAATTTTATCACAAATAAAAGATAAGGAATAGCCCCCTAGAAAGAATCGCTAGCATTATTAGTTAAATTCATTGTATTTATTCGTTTGGTTAACGCTGATAAACAACGCTATTTGTATAAGAGTAATCTATATATAAGTAAAGATACAAATATATATAGGTAATGTATCTATGCATGCACATATCCACGAGTCTACGAGTCCACAATTGATCAATAGAACCATTTAACTAAACTCAATTTGTTACATGGTTACAGGGATACGATTTTTGAGATTAAACTTGTATTTGTCGGGGGTTAGTCTGGAAGGGTACACAGATATATATTTGTGGTAAGTATACAGGTATATATATATATATTATTAGAATCTTAGTCGCAAACCGATCTGCAGCTGTCAGAGTTAAGTGAATGGCTCTCAGAGGGTTATTTTTTATACATTTAAACGATTATTCTTTATCACAGTCGCCCCATCAAAGTTCATACTCGCGATTCCCGAAAATCGGAGACTCCGAGAATTCCGGGGGCTAGGTTTTGGTTTCTTTTTGTTTTCCGTTTTTTTTCTTGGTTGGTGGTCTAGGATGTGTGCCGAGTTCCTACGCCTTACGAAATGATCAAGGAGGTGCACAAATATATATATGGAGAAAGGGGCAACGCACGCGAGTCCCTCTTGGTGAGTGGCGAGCGAGTTCTACTCTTGTTCCGGCTCCTTGAGTCACTGGATCACATCCTGGTTGGTTCCAAAAACTTCGGTTGTGTTGTAATACAGGTATATTAGTGTTGTGTGCTTTATGTTTCAGAGAGGGAGTTCCATCTGGTGCTTATGGCTTGGCAACTTGGGCCTGCCCGGCAGCAGAGATTGCATTGCCAGAAGAAGTTGCCTCGGCAGCGTCCTCGACGGCTGGCATGGTCTTGTTGAGGATGCGATGAAAGTGTTCGCCGAAGACGGCGTGATTGTAGGACACCAGGCGCCGGAAGGAGGCGATAAATGCAACCAGCTCCTCCTGGAAGTCCACAAACCCAGCTGGAGGCGGCGGAATGCTGCCATTGGAGCGCAAGGCTACGCGCACATAACCATCCAGTCGCTTGGCTAAAGGGGTTTCCGAGATTATAGGTTATAGGTATTTTCAGAACATTGAATCATGAGAAACTCACCCATTAGACTGGGCACAGGAGAAGCCTTGTTTCCCAGTCGGAGCACCTGGCTCTTGAGCCCAGCCTGATCAGCTTCGCTCATGACCGGCAGGCTCTCCTGCTCCAGAGCCTTGTTCACAAAGGAACGTATTTGTTCGAAACAGCTTTCAATGGCAGTGGGCACTTGTCTGTGGGTCGAAGAATTCATATTAGAAAGGGAGTCATTTTGAAATGATGGTTCCAAGAACCTACTCCTGGTCCTTGACATCCTGGACTATAATGTCCAGCTGCTGCGCCAGTTGAATGCGATTCTCGCGTCTCTGTGAAATAATTGGCGTGCTCTGGGCAATCGAGATGAGCGAGGCACACAGGATCAGTCGCTGGGCTCGCCAGGTGAGGCCCACAAAGCGGTCCTTGTCCATGCGCAGCAGTTCCGGGAAGTCCTTGTCCGCCGGATAGTCAAGTAGCTGCATGTAGGCGTTGTAAATCGTCTCGTCCAGGTTACTGCTGGACCGGTGGCGTTGTAGCCAATCCTCGGTGGCCGGGAAACCAGCTGGAAGAGTTACAAATTAGGATTTTGGGCTTCTTTCTAGGATTTTAGACTCACCATTTCCATGGAACTCCCGCAGGTACTTGCTGAACTTCTCCTTTTCGTACTGAACGGAATTGGCAGCGATTTGCTTGCGGGCCAGGGCCAGCATAAAGTTGGCCATGTCCAGCTTCATGAGGCTCATGAGCTCCAGGATGCTGCGGAAGGTGTCCACCACATCCTCGATTTCGCGCAGCTTGGCCACAGCCTCATCACGGGCCGGGGAGCAGGACTTTGCCAGAATGTTGATAACAAAATTGGCGTAGGATTTAAAGTCAAGGACTCCCCGCTCCGATTGCTGGCGGATCACAGCATCGTCTAGCACCTCGTTGATGTGGGCCAAGGCCCGGTCATTGTTGGGGGACAGGAGCTGCGGAAAACATTCCTTGATCTCAGCCAGAAGACGGATGGCCTGGTCGTAGGAAGGCGGCTGACGCTCCAGCTGCTGACGGAGCAGGTCCCAGAACGCCTTGTGCACCATGGTCTTGATGCGACCCTCCAGGCTGTCCAGGGGAGGCTCATACTGCTTCAGCTTGAAGTCCGGGTTGAGGGCTATCTCGTGGGCCAGCTCCATATTCCGGAGATTCTTGAACATGCTGGAGACCTCGTCCAAGGTGACAACCTTCGGTGGACTTCCATCCAAGCTGGGCAGCACGAAGCGCGTCATGCTGTCAATGGAGCTCTCGCTATCCGTCCGGATGCGGCGCTCCTCTGACTCCTCTTGGACATGTCCTGGCTGCTGTTGAGGCAGCTTCTGACCTTCGTTTCCACTATCTTGACTGTCCATTCTAGCTTCTTTGTCTCTGGTCTCTTCAATGACGGAAATGGAGAGTTGGCAGCTGGTTTTGACCAAATTCGGTTGGCACTGGTTTTGGTTCTGGTTCTAAGCTGCTCTGCTGCTGCTGCTGCTGTTGCTGCTGCAATTGCGTTGTTGCCAATGATGCACTGGACCTGCGCTTTCTTTGTTCGGGGTCGTTGCCGAAGCTCCGCTCAGGGTCAGTTTCCGTTGAGGTGGCCTGGGAAATGTTCAAGGGGGGGTTTATATACAGTAACCATCGGATATGTTTGGAAATTATTGAGCAACAGTGCGCAATATTCTAAAAATATTAACCTAATACATCAGGTGTCTATATGTATTTCAAGAATGTTGAAACTGTAAAAAACCTTGAATTATTTTTACTCTAAAAATATGTACCTCTTAAGCAATCCCCACTGTACCTATTACATGCTTTGAAACACCGTTAAACGTGACACACACACCAAGACAGCAAAGCAAGTGAGTCCGCACGTGTGTGAGTGAACAAAGGAACAAAACAAAGAGAGCAAACGTTCGATTTGAAATCGAATAAACTCGAATATTCTCGAAACATTTTACTTTTTAGTTTTTAGAAAATCTGCATCCAACGTGACACAGATTCCAAAATTAAAATTGAAAAAAATGGGAGCAAATTGCACAACGACGCTAGCGAATGGGCGACATAAACAAACGGCGCAATAAAGCAGCCAGCACAACAGAAGAGATAAAAGGCCCTCGGGTGTGTGTGTGTGTGCGTTTTTTCCTATTGCGCAGCTGGGAAATTAGGAAAATGGACACAAGGACAGAGGAAAGTGGGTGGGAAAAGCCAATCAAGTGAAACAGCAAGGGGGCGGTACTATAACCTGCCATTAAAACTTCAAAATTAACCACTTACCACAGAAGATTCCAGAAATTAGGGCCTCGCTGAATCACTTTCAAATTTAGAGCAAATTGAAATTTATTTCTGAAATCCTTTTTGATCTAGCACGCCCGAGCTGCTGCAGGGTGTTGTCACAACGGCGACTAATTTCCTAATACTGCAATCGTATGTAACAGTTCAAATTGTCTTCTCAGCGCCAGCCTTGTTTGTTTTTTGTGCTTTGTGTTTATCTTCCCTTCGCTCTTTGCCTTTCACATTCAGCTGGTTGGCTAGTGTGACCAGGCTCTGAACCGCGGGGGTTTTTTAAATAATCCACAAAATTTAAATTCAAATTTAAAAACGGAAAAGCTAAATCATTATTATAAAATAACATCATAACATTTATAACATTATTTCTTAAGACTGCCCTAAGACTGTTCAGCAAAAAATATTTGTAACATGTCAGTAATTTAAAACCCCTTTGCTTTTAGTGTCATTTTTTAACGTTGCGATATTTATTTTGTACGAGATACACAGGCTTTGGCTGAGTGACCTCTTGCACTTTTTGCTGAGAAGAAGAATCAAGTGGTTAATCCTGGAGCTTCCTGAACCTTCTTATATTCATTTGGTAAAAGATTAGAGGAGGTTCAAAATGTATTATAGTTTCAAGTTAACGATTTGCAGATTTTCATCAGTTGTTACATTTTAATAAATGTCTTCGTCTTTTGGTAAATGCATAAAAAAGGATTTCTGAAAAATTGTACCAAGAATCGGCTCCAATATTTTGAATTTTCCTGCTGAATTAGTGTTGAATAACGTCGGCGACAACAGCTGCCCGTTGGGTGTAGTGCTGCAAAACCACCCACTACATTTGTGAAAAAATTTCTGGGAAAAAGTGATTTTCCAGCATTTCTATTCGTTTCAGGAAGAAAACTTAAAATTCAAGTAGTTTTTAGCTGCTGGAAGAACAGTGCTGGTGGTCGCCAATTGGCATCGAGCGGAGAAGGACCAATTTCAAGGACAATAACCGGATAGACGCAGCAGGACAACCAATGCTGTAGTCCTTCCTCCCCCTCCCCCCACCTGCTGTTTGCCCCAGCCAGCTACGAGAATCAGGACATCAGGATCCAATGGAGAGTGAAAAGATTCTAATGGCCGCAGGGGTGACGGTGGCCGCTGTTGTAGGAGCCTTTGTCTTCTGGGGGCCATCAGGTAGGTTTCCAGGACCGGCTCTAGGTAGCAATATATATAAATACAGTATTCCATTTATCCTCAGGTTCCCGCCTGCGCCAGCGACGCGGTCAGATAGCCGGTCTACACAACTTCGGGCGCACCTGCTTCCTGAACACTTTGCTCCAGGCACTGGCCGCTTGCCCACAGTTCATCGCCTGGTTGCAGTTGTACAACGGCGCCTCTCCAGATCGCCGGAGTCTGATCAGCTCCATGCTGAACACCCTGGAGGTGGTCAACGGGACACATGCCACCTTGCGTGGAGATCCTCACTCGCCCGGAGCAGTGCTGCGGGCACTGAACGCTCTGGGATGGGTGATACCCCAGGAGGAGCACGACGCCCACGAGCTGTTCCATGTGCTGCTGTCGTCGTTGGAGGAGGAAGCCATCCGGCCGCAACCTTTAGGCTGTCTATCCGATGCTTTGCCCCTGGGCAGTGGCGGAGAGAACGATGACACCAGCAGCATTGGCCTGGGAGCAGGAACTGCCACGCCTGTGGGTGGTTTTCGACCAATTAGCTCCATGGCAGCAGGTCCCAGGTAACTAAGAGAGACATTTGAACAAATCACTTATCCATTTTTCCAATTTTTGCAGTCAAAGAATCGGGGATCAGCCCAACAGACCTTCGAGTGCCATGCTTACAGACTTTTTGAATATGGAATATGACGAGAGCACCAGTCTCACTCGCATGGTGCGCTCCGAGGCGCATACTCCGGACTCGCCGGCCTCGGTTTGCGAACGCGAAGGAAACGATCGCTTGGGTAGCTTGCTCCTGGATGCCGTATCACCCGGAACCCCCTTTGGTTTTCCACTGGCGTCGGCGGCTGCAGTTGAATCGATACCCATCGATGTGTTGAACCCGTCTCACGGCGGACCCGGACCAGGAGGAGAGAGAATGTCACGAGCGCGCCTGCCGCAATCCGAGGAGCTCGGACTCAATCGTCGCGTGTCCAGCTCTTGTCGCTCGCTGGAGCGTCTGCATCGCGGACCTGGGCGCGTCTCTATCTGGTCGAACATGATGCCTAGCCAGGTGGCGCATCCATTCCAGGGCGCCATGGGTGCTCAGATCATCTGCAATGGCTGCGGCTCCAAGTCGGCTGTGCGATACGACAAGTTCGATAGCGTCACCCTCAACCTTCCACCGCAGCGACGGACGGGATTGAGTCTGGGCCACTTGCTCAGCGATTACATCACGTCCGAGGACCTGAGCGACGTCAAGTGCGACTCCTGCAACGAGACCACCACCCACACCAAGTCGGTCACCTTCGCCAAGCTGCCGGCGTGCCTCTGCATCCATGTGGCGCGCACAGTTTGGCTGCCCACGGGTCAGGTGTGCAAGCGCCAGGACTATGTCCACTTTCCCGAGAGCCTGTCAATGGCGCCATACAGCTTTGTGCAGCCGCATCTCAACAGCCAGGTTAGTAGCCATCTATCTCTTTTTATTTTGTGTAAAAACTTTAAAAACTTCTCTTTTCTAGGCTGGAACCCCGTGGGGCTCTACTATGTCCCTGTACTCCTCCAGTCTTCCCATGAATAATGGCGTGGGAGTGGGCGGTGGCGAGGGCTTTGGCACCATGTTCCCCAAGAATCTGTATCGTCTCCTAGCCGTGGTAGTCCACTCTGGCGAGGCAAACAGCGGCCACTTTGTGACCTACCGGCGAGGTTCTCTGAGGAATGCGCATCGGTAAGTCCGACTTGGACTATCAAAGGATAATCTAGGCTAACTTTATTGTTTATTTCCCTAGCTGGTTCTACACGTCGGACACGATTGTGCGGGAGGTGAGCATTGACGAGGTGCTCAGCGTGCCCGCCTACCTCCTCTTCTACGATCGGGGTCAGCAGCGGCAACTCCCTCTCCGCTAGTCAGTTTGGAGTCCGCCAAAGTGGGAGCGGGAACAAGAGCAGGAGTAGAAACAAGGATCGAGATCGGGATCGGGATCGGGATCATCCTAGTCAGAAGTCACTCAGCCGGCGAGGCCGACACTCATTCGATGTGATGGAAATCCAAATCCAACTTATCTTTACCCGTGGCCATAAAGAACACGAGTCATAGACATACCCATAAACGCATATAGAGTCGTAAAACATATATATATATATATTTATATATATATACGGATATATATAGATCCTATGATTTGTTCAGTAAGGCAATATTGCAGGATGCAGTATCAGCTTAAAACGGAACACCAAAGCATAACTATTCATTTGTTATCGATGCATTTAAGAATTTTTAAGAAGAATTCCAAATTCATAATGTGCTTTTAGCTGTCTGTATGTAGCAATGTACACACATAAATCTACTGATATTTGTTTGCGCGTTATTTCAATAGGATAGATGTTCAATAAAAATCTAAAAAAAAATCGGTTACGGTTTTTTTGAATTTAAAACTTGTAGGGTATATAATAAATCGGTGTCTGGTATGTTTTTATCGAAACTTAGTAACCCACCATCCCTGGCAGCTTGCTTATCGATAAATCGATAGCTTGCCTGAATCATAGAAACAACGCGAAAGAATCAAGAAGAAGAAAAGCGCAAAAGAAGCATTTGTGGCGTAAATAGTTTAACTAAAAGATGTCCGACGCGGAGCAGGAACAGAGTGGCGTTGGGGAGCTGGAGGAGGAGGAGCACGAGCAGGAACAGCACCACGTGCACGAACTGGAACAGGGCCAAGCGCACCAGCTGAAGCAGCATCATGGCGGGAGAGAGATGATGGTGCCGGAAGGAGAGCAGCCGGTGGAAGAAGAAGTCTATACCATGGACGCTGGGCCGCCGCGGACGCCGGTCGAAGATGCAGCGGCAGAGATGAACGCCAATCTGGACGTGAGCGGCTCGGATCTGTCGGGAGAGCAATCCTTGGACCTAACTAACGTTCCGGTTGAGGCTCTGCCTGAGGAGCAACTTGAGGAACAGATGCAGGAGCAACTGGAGAAACAGATGCAGGAGCAACTGGAGGAACAGATGCAGAAGCAACTGGAGGAACAGATGGAGGAACAACTTGAGGAACAAATGGAAGAAACACTGGAAGAAGAACAGATGGAAGAACAGATGGAGGAACAACTAGAGGAGCAAATGGAAGAACAGATGGAGGAACAGATGGAGGAACAGATGGAGGAACAGATGGAGGAACAACTGGAGGAGCAACTGGAAGAAGGGCATCTGGAAGAAGGGCAACTGGAGGAGCAACTGGAAGAAGGGCAACTGGAGGAGCAAGTAGAGGAACAACCAGGGGCTGAAGCGGAACCGGAAGTCGAAGCAGAACCGGAAGAACCACCTCCGAAACGAGGAAGACTCGAAACAAGTCCCATTTCCGAGGACTACAGCGACCCCAGCCCCAGCTCAACCTCCTCCAGCAGCGTGGAGAGCAGTTCCCGCTACGAAGAGATCAGCGAGGGCGAAGTGGAGATAGTGCCGGAGCAGGAGCAGATGCAGATGCAGATGCAGATGCAGGAGGAGATGCTTGAAGCAGCCGAGATGGAGGCTGTGGATGCAGGCGAGCAGGAAGCAGACCAGGAGTGTGTGCTCGAGGAGGATGTGGAAACCGAGGACGTTCCCTCGCCGAACACGGTCGTGTGTGTGAGCGACATCGACGACCTGGCCCACGCCCCAACCAAACCCATAATAACGGAGGTGGTGACCATTCCCGCTCCGCTCTGCCTGAAACTGCCACTCGGTCCTCCGGCCCCACCACCACCCCTGCATCATGGGGAAAAAGATGACATCCCAGACACGCCGGCCTCACCCACAGGAGCGGCGGCAGGCACTGCCATGGCCCTGTCCTATCTAGGAGGTCGCTACATCTACGACCAGGTCGCCGAACTGCGCGACATCATCACCGGGATAAACTATCCGCCCCGATTTGCGCCGCGCGATCCCCGCCAGCGCGTCATGCCCCCACCCATGCCCATCCAGACAGTCCTGAATGCCAACATTGAGCCCATCTCGGATGAGAGTAACCAGGGCGAGGACAGCTGCAGCGAGGAGGAGGAGGAGGAGGACGACGACTGCATCACGGTGGAGCACGACAGCACCTCCGGCGAGACCACAGCCACCTCGGCCGATCCCATGCTCCAGAAGATCGACATTAGCGAGAAGTCGGACAAGATCTACTACATTCGACGCGACGATGGCACCGTCCATGCCGGGCAGGTGCTGCAGGTTCGCACCTCGGACAACTCTGCCTTGCCCGAGGAGTACTACGTGCACTACGTGGGTCTCAACAAGCGGCTGGACGGTTGGGTGGGTCGGCATCGCATCTCCGATAACGCCGAGGATCTGGGTGGGATCACGATGACCCCGCAACAGGCTGTGGCCAACGACCAGCCGGGCACCAGCAGTCAGATGCTGGCCCAGCAGGCGGCAGCTGCAGCGGCGGCGGCGTCAGCGGATCGACCTAAGAGGACGGGCAACAAGGACTACTACCTGTCGAAGTGCGAGAACAACCGCTACGACTACAGCGACCGGAAGATGACGCGCTACCAGAAGAGGCGCTACGACGAGATCAACCACGTCCAGAAGAGCCACACCGAGCTGACGGCCTCCGAGGCGGCCCTGGAGAAGGAGCACGAGTCCATCACCAAGATCCGGAACATTGACAAGCTGCAGTTCGGAAACTACGAGATAGACACCTGGTACTACAGTCCGTTTCCGGGCGAGTACGGCAATGCCAAGACGCTGTACGTCTGCGAGTACTGCCTGAAGTACATGCAGCTGAGGAAGAGCTATGCGTACCACCAGTACCAGTGCGAGCGGAGGCGTCCGCCTGGCAGGGAGATCTACCGCAAGGGGAACATCTCCATCTTCGAGGTAAATGGGAGGGAGGAGCCGCTCTACTGCCAGCTCCTCTGCCTGATGGCCAAGCTGTTTCTCGATCACAAGGTGCTCTACTTCGACATGGATCCGTTCTTCTTCTACATACTCTGCGAGACGGATCGCGAGGGCAGCCACATCGTGGGCTACTTCTCCAAGGAGAAAAAGTCGCTGGACAACAACAACGTGGCCTGCATCCTGGTCCTGCCACCGCACCAGCGCAAGGGCTTCGGCAAGCTGCTGATAGCCTTCAGCTACGAGCTGTCGCGCAAGGAGGGCGTGATCGGGAGCCCGGAGAAGCCGCTGTCGGATCTGGGCAGGCTCAGCTATCGCAGCTACTGGGCCTATACGCTGCTGGAGCTAATGAAGAACCGATGCTCCCCGGAGCAGACCACCATCAAGGAGCTGAGCGAGATGAGTGGCATCACCCACGATGACATTATCTACACGCTGCAGTCGATGAAGATGATCAAGTACTGGAAGGGTCAGAACGTGATCTGCGTCACCGCCAAGACCATCCACGACCACCTCCAGTTGCCGCAGTTCAAGCAGCCTAAGCTGGTCATCGACCTGGACTTCCTTGTGTGGAAGCCGTACAGCATGGCACCACCTCCTACTGCCCGGCTGTCCGGGGTCTCCCTATTGTCTGCCTAGAATAAACAAGTTTTTTTTTCTAGTTTTTAACTTTAAACTTAGATAATTATAAATAACTATAAGAATAATCTGTTTAAGCACTACAAACACTATACCGACTTAAAAAACTATGCTTTTTCAGTGTACTATACATAATTCTTTATTTAATTCATTAAGTTGATCCAATATAAATAAATAATTATTAAAATAATGGAGCTTTTTGAAATACAGTTTCCCGGGAAAACTATCGCACTAATTTTTCATAAAAAACCTATCGATTAGCCAGACTGCGCTTCCAATTGGAGTTATCGATAACGGCCGCATTCAGCCGGTCACTGTTTGTTGTTGTTACTGTCATTCCTGTTGATTGGAACTCGGCGCTGGATACAGGGATATATTAGAAAATATGGGACTACTGTCCGACCCATCTATTTCGACGCACAGCAAGCTGGTGGACGGCCTGGCGCGTCATGTGCGGAAGGTGTGCCTGGCCCTTTATGTGGCGGGTGTGGCCTGGTTCTTCTGCCTGGCTCTTCCGGAGTTCAACCACGGAACATATCTCTCCGAGAACGCCCTGTCGCCAGGTGTGAGACTGTGGTTGTTCTACTTCTCCCATGGATTACCATGACTTTCGTTTCAGGTCTTGTCTACCCCGAGATTCGCGTCGACGCCAATCGACTGGCCATCCAGTTGCTGGAGGAGCTGCAGCGGGAGCGCAAGGACCATGTTTCGACGACGCCGCATGCCTGGATAGCGGCCAAGATGAACGAGTTCGGACTGGAGACGCACACCCACAATTACACCCTGAGATATCCCTTTGGAGGTGGCAAGGAGTACCACGGCAAGAATGTGTACGGGATTCTGCGGGCGCCTCGCATCGCCTCCACGGAAGGCATTGTTTTCACTGCTCCCTACCGTGCTGCGAGCTCTGTTCACACAGACATTTCGCCCAGCGTCCCTCTGCTGCTGGCCTTCGCCGATTTCGCCAGGCGCAAGAACTACTGGGCCAAGGATCTCATCTTCCTCGTCACCGAACAGGAGCAGCTGGGTATGCAGGCCTGGCTAGAGGCCTACCACGATGGCGACAGGGAGCAGGATGTAAACAAGTCGTATTTAAGGCCAGGAAATTTACCCGCACGAGCCGGATCCTTGCAGGCTGCTCTGAACATCGAGGTTCAGGATCTAGAGATTGGTTAGAAGGATTGGATTACTGCTCTAAAAGTATTTCTTTTTAATCTGCTGTGGTTTCATTTCAGACTACGTTGATGTAAGGATCGAGGGGCTGAACGGAAAGCTGCCCAATCTGGACATGTTCAACTTGGTGCAACGAATCATGGCCCGCGAAGGCATCGCCTCCGGCTACAAGCAGGCGCCGCGCAAGAAGCGCCGTCACAGCCAGTCCGTCTACGAGCAGAATCTCCGCGGCATGCTGGCCATGATGGCCAGCCAGTCTTCGGGTGTTCCGAATGGAAATCACGGCCTCTTCCACCGATACAGAATCGATGCTCTTACCATAGCTGCAGCCAGACGACCCACACATGCCACGCTGAAGGGGAATCCCGGATCGGCGGCAGTTCCCCTGCTGAAAGCCATCGAGGGCATCTCCAGGAGCTTGAACAACCTGCTGGAGCGCTTCCACCAGAGTTTCTTTTTCTATGTGATTGTAAACAACGATCGCTACATCTCGATTGGAGATTATATGCCGGCTTTGGTGGCTCTGGTGGCCTGTGCCTTCGTGAAGGCCTATTTGAAGTGGGCCACGCTGCCACCAGCTTCGGAGGTAGAGGCGGAACTGGCGGCAGCAGCAGCACAGTCAGCAGAGTCATCGCCGGTGACTGCTGAAAATGAAGTAGTAGACGCGGAAACCGATGAGCCGATCGAACTGCCCTATGGCTCGGTGCTCATCTACCTCACTGCCACCCTGGCCATCGGTTATCTCTGCAACGTGCTGCCTCTGCAGCAGTACTTCCTAGAGATACCCATGGGCGCTGCCCCGCTGACAACCTCTGTGCTGAGCTTTCTCTCTCTTATTGGCTTCATACTGCCCTTTGTGGTGGTGCTGCCGCCGGGTGGGCTGGAGCTGCTCCACGTGGCCTTCTTGTTGATATATGGCTGCGCCCTGATAGCCATCGGCCTACTCAACTTTGCCCTTGGATTCTTCGTGGCAGTGCTCACGGTGCCTCTGGTCATATCGCTGGAGACGTCGGAGGAGAACTCGAACAGTTCGTTTAGGAACTCGATCAGGCTACTCACCTTGATCCTGAATCCCATGATGATTGTGTACGTAATAGTGCTGGGTATGACTTTCTACCAGTTTCCCGAGCTGCCCATGCAGAAGATCCTGCTCCGAGCGGCCACTGCAGCCATGGATGCCTCTGCCTATGGCCTCATCGATTCCGTGGTGAGTGCTTTCGGATGGATTAGGATGCGATAGTGTGATTTTAATCATAATTTACCCCTCAGATCTATGGGAACTTTTTGTACTTTGTCATCTCCACGGTGCTCCTCCCCTTGTGGATCATCTGCTGGACCCTGGCGCTGTCCAAGAGAAGAGACTACGCCGACTACCTGGACTTCGATGAGACGCCCTCGTCTGCTCCGCCTCCGCCTCCGCCGCGCCAGTCCAAGGTGAAAACGAACTGATGGGCCTCCGGGCATGATTAACTGTCTACATATATCAACTGGAAATTATCCTAAGATTGAGTGTGATAAAACCAACAAAAACAAATCGGGAAGTGAGGGTGTTACGCACCTTCAACTTTCAACTGAAATTCCATTTAAATGTTATGCATTTTGATTAAATGTCTAAATAAATGAAACCTATTTATTAGTTGGAAAATTTCTATAATCCAGTCGGAGCATATTTTGTTTTCAATGCACCTTTGTCAGCAGTCAGTTGTCAGCAGAATCCGTACTTTCTGCCAAGGTGGCTTATAGTTTAGGCCAGGAGCACCCCGGCGGAACACGTGCCTCTTTTGAATAAGTGGAAAACTTTTCGACTATGACACGCAACTTAATTTAAACTTTGCACCCCAGCCAGCGACTCTAGCAGCGACTGTACCAGCGATGAAGGCGACGTCGGCAATTAGTTATGAGCCTGGATTTGGCTCAATCAGGGACGGATGCAGGGCAGGGACTTGGGAAGCCTGGAGCTGGTAGCAGGGAGCTGGGAGCCCCCATTCCGGTATCGGGAAGGGGCGCCATGGTGCACTCGCCGCGCCATGTTTACCGGCGGCATTCAATCTGCAACTTAACAAGAAAACTTTTCTCGAAAACACACACATTCGACGGCACAAAGTTGCCCTGCACAGTGGTGTGTCATCCCAGGGAACTCTTAATGAATTATTTATGGAAATATTTCATTAAAGAAACCCTAAATCTAAAAAATAAAGAAGGAATAAACCTATATTCCTGACTTCCTGATTAAGACAAAAAACAACTCGATTTTTCGTGAATAAAACTTTATAAACATTCAAATGATATCCGATTTGGTTAGTGCATCCTGGGACATCTCTAGACCATCCCCGGCTCCCAGTTCAGGTCCTTCGCCGGTGGCAGTTTCATGCAGGACATTCTTTGGAGGCTCTGCATCCGGTTCCATGTCCATTCTTAAGCCTAAGCAAGCCGGTTCACCCGGTATTCTGGCCAGGAATTCGTCCTCGACGTAGTGCGTCATTTGATAGTAGAGGGCATTCCGTCCTGGCCGGATGCTGCTGCTGCTGCTCTTCGGCGACGACTGATAGTCCGAGGAGCACATTTCCATGTCGGTTTGGGTGCCCTTGCCGTTCCCGTGGCCGTGGCCGCCGGCACCTTCCAGCTCAGACTCCTCGTCCTCCAGCTCTCCCTCCGCCTCGGTTCCAGTATCCGTGTCGGTGTTGGTGTCCTCGGTGTTATCGTCCTCGTCATACATCTCATCCGACCGGTATGAGAAGCGATCCTGACTGCGAGCCAGAGCACGGAGGCACCGCTCCCGTATGCTCTGAACATCCTCGCTGTCGCACTCCGCCCGAATGGCCTCAATCAGATAGAGCAGGGACCTCCCGTTGGCCTCCACCTCAAGGTCTCGCACCAGCTCCACGTCTCGATACAGCTGGCGTTGCAGCTCCAGGTCCCGCTTGATGGCCTCCGCCTGGTTCAGGAGGTTGTTGGTCATCTGCTCCGTCGTCCGGTACTCGGCCTTCAGGTTCTCGGCCTGCTCTAGCGCCTGGAAAAGCTCCCGGGCCTGTGGGCAGCGTGGCGACGGGGGCGGCGGAGGCGGTGGCACCGGCAAACTAGCGCTCACGGACTGGGCTCCCCGCGCTGTTCGTTGGTACGGCGCCGAATCGGACTTCTTCAGGCGGCGCACGGCCATGCCGCTGCCACTTCCACCAGTGGCTGTGTTCCGTTGAGTTCCTTGCTGGCTGGA
The DNA here is from genome assembly GCA_035047325.1 of Drosophila vallismaia. NCBI lineage: Eukaryota > Metazoa > Arthropoda > Insecta > Diptera > Drosophilidae > Drosophila > Drosophila vallismaia. Next base: position 1,253,130 of record JAWNPU010000025.1, on the reverse strand, counting down.
CCTGCCCGTCATGCCGGGACGCCTGCCATACCTACTGCCGCTGTTGGCCATTCGGTCGGAGATTGTCGACGAAGCAGCAGAGGAGTTGGGCTTACTTTGGGGAAAAGCGGCGTTGCCATAACCCTCCAGGCTGGACATCTTGAGGCGACGAGCCCGATCCACCACGCTGGCCATGGCTCGTCCCACGGCCAACACCTTGGCATCCTGGCTAGGATGATCGCTGGATTCCTTGCTAGAGTCGTCGCCGCCACCCGGTTCCACACTCATCTCTTTAGATAATTTGGATAAAAAACTGCTTGAGCTAGGGTTTTTATTTGGAGCTAAGTGTGTCCTTCAAACGAGGGTCCCTGTACGCCCTTGCGGCATATAATGTGCAGTTTTGTTTTAGTGTTTTAGTTGAATTTAGATTTTGTTATCCGAGTGTCCGAATTTTTGGGCAAACCGTGTCGTTTGTGTTGAGGTATAGAGCACTAGAGAGTTTCCCAACCTAATGTAGCAAGGCCTGCTCTCGTTCTAGAATCTCTTCAAGCCTGGAAGACTAAGATCTGTGCCATATGATGTCTAACCCACTAGATTTTCCCAATATTTAAATGAATAAAGAAGGGTTTTCAAGTTATGGCGAGCTTTTGAACCACTGTTAAGTCCTTCTGCTTTCGCAAGCTGCGAGAGTGCAGGATAAAAGATGGCGAATGGCGAATGGCGGATGGTGGATGGTGGATGGTGGATGGCGGCTCAAGGATCCAGGGTTCAGGACCCGGGAAAAGCTGCAGGGTGCAGCGGAGTTAAAATTGGCAAGTTGATGTCACATAATTGCCCCTCGAGCGCTCGACTTAATTATTGAGCTGGCTGACTTCCTGTTGCCCGACTTAATTCCCCGTTAAAGCCAACAGACCACAACCGCCGCCTCCTTGCGTATCCTTCCGCCCCATTGCGGTGCTCCGCATCTCCCCGCACTTATTGCGTTTGGCAGGGAAATAATCAAAATTGTTTGGGGTTCAAGTGAAGCCCGAAGAATGAGAGGTGCGGCTTGATGCACTTCACTTAGTCGAGAGGGCGGAATCGTGGGGATACATATATTATATTTACATGACAGTAAACAGAATCTCCTTGGATTACCACTAGGCTTGCATCCAAGCAATCCAGGGGAGGAGTGGGGTATGACTGGCTCCGGGACTCCGGGTACTTCAATATGAATATTAAGTGGAATTATCTCAACAAAGGCCGTGTAGCCTAACGGATAGGGCGTCGGACTTCGGATCCGGAGGTTGCGGGTTCGAATCCCGTCATGGTCGGTTGTTTTTTTTATATCTTTTGAAATAAACCAAATAATATTTATGTATATGTCAGCGGGAAGTAAATATTTCATGTCCTTCAATTACGGACACACAGGACTTGAATAAAACCCCCTGGAAACAAGCCATATCTATATTAATGCACTCGGAATACCGCGACTTGGAGTTCCTTTTTTTTTGTGGACTTTCCCTATTTCGATTGTGTTTTAATGAAAAGTGAAAAGCGGGAAAGGCGGGAAAAGCGAGAAAAGCGGGAAAAGCGTGAAAACAAGTGCAGAATAGAGGAATACCAATCGAAGGCTTTCAATTTGTTCGTCCATTGTTTTCCTGTTGTTTGCTTTGGATTTCCTAGAATTCTTCCTTTTTGGGTTTCCATTTTTCGCACCGCACCGTGCTTTGCTTTCCCAGAGAATTGAAACTTTGACAGTTATTTGTGTGTTTTGTCCGCCCTGCCTGCATATTCCTATCGAGGAAGAGGTCCTGTGGCAGTGCATTCCGGAATTCCAGCGTGGATAACAAAAAATTGGGCAGGTGAAATGGAAAATAAACGCTGTGAGAATTAAAAAACAAAGCGGAAGCTGTCTGCACATTCTGGAGGCACAGGAAACAAATTCGAATCGCTCGACGAATATAATGTATACGCCCCGTTGATTTTTGGGACAAAACTTTGGGACTAAAAGATAATATTTTAAAATAAATTTATTCTTTCTAAAGTTATTCTAGACTAGATAATCTTGTTAAATTAATCATTATTTCTCTCTGTTTTCAGCCAAAGTGAAAAAATAACAAAATAATATTGCATGCCGTCAAAACTGCCAATTTTTCTCAATTTGTAAAGTTTGTTGTATTTTCCTTTTTATTTTGTTTATTTTCAATGATATGTGTGGGTGTGTGCAGATTCCCGTAACGTGAAAAGTTTCAACTAGTTTTGGTGTCTTTTATTTATTTGTTTTACCCTAGAATAGAGTATTACAATTTTTGTGTGGAACTTACAACGCAGGGACAAAGGATACGCGTTAGCCTCTAATTACATCCTTATTGGCATTAAAACTAAAAATACCAGTAATAAAAAATACTAAACCGTGTGCTCTAAATAGTAAGACCTTTTCTGGCTCTTGCTCTCCGCGATCGGCCATTGGATTTTAATCCTCCGCTCTCTTTCTCACATTTTTGTGTTGGCAATGCTCTGCGCTAATTAATCCGAGCTTAAGGTTAAGTTTTCTTTTAATTCGTTTTTTAACATCGTTTTGCTTTTGAAAAGTTGGTTTAAATGTGTTCCCAAGATCGGTCTTAACAAAATCCAAGTCAAGTTTTGGCGTTATATTAGTTTCAAGTCGGGTTTTCGCGAGTGTTAAAAATTTCCTGAAGCAAGGAGCGGATCCACAGGACGAAAGCAAATGAGTGAAAAAACGGAATTCGACTCAATTATGGAAGATCAATTTCATGTAAGTTTTGCTTTGATTTTTTAATACATTTACGATCTTTATTACTTTATAAACTTTATTTAACTTTGATTATTAAATAAGATTCTACACTTAAAACTGCAAGCGTATTTAAGCTTCGACTCTGCCCCAAAAGTTATATCTTTTCGTTTTTTTTCGGGTCCACCAGTCTTGAAAATTCATTTGGAGTTACTTTCTTTAGACTTTTTCAATACTTTGACGCTGCTCTTAATCAAAGTTTGCGCAGCGACAATAAAACTGACGATTTTATTTACAAACAATCAGAGCCTGCGACGCTTCCACGCCCCGCAAAAGTGAAAACAAAGCCGGGACAAAGGAATCAAGGACTGCAAAGGCAAGGATCTGCTGCAAGGAGGCGGGCCGAAAGGCCGTTAGATGAATGACAAACGACGGCTGGTGTAGGCTGGTAGTACTATCCTGTATATGTGTGGACCAGAAATGAGCGGAGTACGTGGGGGAAATTTGGCAAATTGAGCGAAAAAGACCCAAGCAGCGGGCTACGGTAGTGTCCTTATAAAAGAGAGGACCCTGTCTGTCTGTTAGAGAAGTCTCACAGAGAAGTCTTTTTTAGCCAGAGTTGACTGTGTGGCGCTTGTGGGTGGCGACTACAAAGCAACAGCTACCCGCATGATGTTTTTTTATTGCCGCAAAACTCTTAACGTGAAAGCCAGAGCGGATTTTCCGTGAGTGTCTTTTCTAACTGCTTAAATTTTGCTGTTTTGCTGGAATTCAATGTTATTTCCTTTGTCCTTTGTCCCTGTCCTCACCCTCGTTCTATTGTCCCTTTACAGAGCAGTTGTTTAGCACATTAAGCCACTAAAACAACCAGGGGAACCAGGCAGGTTCCCAAACACACATCCTTGACTCCTCCTTGCTCCTGGCTCCCAGTTGTCAGCTGTTTTACGGCCAAGTTATGACGTGCCTCCGTCACAGGATTAAGTATGTACAGCAAGGAACAAAAAGGAAAAAACGGAAAAATAAAAGCACACATAAAATAAAAAGTAAAATCTAAAAGAAACAAGAAAACAAGAACCAAAACATGCTCTAAATACTCTTAGAAATCATATTTTTTATCAAGAAAATAGAAACGAAACTAAGAAAACTTTCATTTTGATTGAAAAACCAATAAAAATCATTAATTTATTTGAAGAATTAGTTCGAATTATAGATTCCTTTGCTTCTTGTTTAATAATCATAAATCCAACTACTTCATGTGAGAGTAAAAAAACGCGAAAAAAACTCAAAAAACAAGAGCATGTCCTGGCCTGGAAAAGGAAAAACTTTTATGCGCTGCTCGCTCGCTGGCGTACACAACTTTTGCCTTTTATGTCCTTGTCCCGTGTCGGGCTTGTCGTCTCCTATCAGTGTATATATACTACAATATATATATATATACAGGCACATGTACGAGTATATAGAGTGCGGGAGGAGGGTGTGTGTGTGTGTGTGTGTGTGCTTATGGCGTTTTGTGTGACATTTATTGTCATTTAACTGTGACAAAGTTTAGGGATAAGCATGCACAGAGCCATCTGTACGTCGTGTACGGCTCGTCACAGGAATCCTCTCGTCCTCTGGATTGATGGATGGAATCGTGAAAGGGGGGCGGGTTGTCCAGGGCAGTTGGCGTTTGACAGAATAGCCAAAAAAAAAAAAAATTAAAGCCAGACACAACATTACTTCGACTTAATTGTCTAAAGCAAACGAGAAACCCGAGTTTACAAAAAAACAAATCAGGAAAAAAAGGAGCAATTATTTAAGGTACGATTTCCAGATCGTTGCGGTTTAGAAATTCAATTGAAAATCTCTCGTGTACAGGTGGGGGAATGGTCATCGGCAAGGACATGAGTCAGGATCTTTCCACGGAAATGGCAGCCACTGGGAACAAGGGTAAGGCCAGTCCAGTCACTCCTACGGGTCCCGACCACATGCCCAAAGGAGCACCCAGGTCCAAGGGCCGACTGCGTATGGTATTCCGCATGGGTCCGAATCCGAGCTGTGAGTTCGTCAATGGTCTACCACCTCCTGGGAGGGGATCCGGGGTGGACAAGTCGTAGAATCTATCATCTGTAGTTATAAATATAAGAAAACGCGTATTTTATCTGAATTCTTATTCTGTAATCTCTTTTTGCGAACATTGCGATATTTTGATTGGAGTATTGATGAGTCATTAGGCCAAGGTACAAGGAGCGGGAAAAGGATACGCACTTGATAGGCTGGCCGGGTTATGACCGGATTTTACGACTTGAGGGGAAAACGATAACGTTATCGTTTTACAAGGAAAGTGATGGCCGAAAGTTAAGTGACGGAAAGCATGTGTTCGGAATTGATCGATAATTGATAGCTCTGTATCCTTTATTCTTTATCCTTTATCCTTTATCCTTTAGCTTGGACGCAGTCAGGATTTGTTTTATTAATTTGTAATTTGTGGCAGTGGATTAAATGGTTCTTTATTTTGGTTTCAACATCAAGTGCTGCGGTAAATCAAAGTCAACTGAAAATGACTTGGATTTTGTTATGCTTGGACTTGGGCAAGGACTTGCATCGATTTGCCAAAAATGTCCGGAGGAAAGGATAGTGCAGGAGTGGCTCCTCTGGAAATTTATGTTGCCAGAGTCCGGCCAGATGTTTGGTCGCATATGCAGATTAAGTTGAAAGCAGATCATGTTAGCCGGCAAAAAGGAACAGGGCCAGGAACAGGGCCAGGAAGAGTGCCAGGAAGAGGGCCAGGAAGAGGGACAGGAAGAGTGCCAGGAAGAGTGTCAGGAAGAGGGTCAGGAAGAGGGCCAGGAAGAGGGCCAGGAATAGGGCCAGAAAAGGCAAGAACCAGGGCCAGGAGCAGCACCAAAAGCAGGACTAGAAGGAGAACCAGAAGCAAGACCAAAAACAGGACGAACAGGACGAGGAAGTGGTCGAGGAAGTGGGCCAAACTAAACTGTTGTTGTTGGCTTGTTAGGCAGATGGTAGACATATCTCCGGCCGGATGTGCGCCAAGGATATGCTTACAAGGCAAACAAATTTACCCATAATGCTGTCAGATGCATATCGAAACCAACACAAAGTCCTGGCAGCCTTCCCCCCAGCTGCCTAGGACTTCCCTGCCGTATCCAGCAACCATTAGTTGTGTATACTCTACCTTCGGGTTAAACTCCAGTCAGTCTAGGACAGTCTGCCAGTAATGCATACTGGCATTTCCTTCGAGAGGGTGTAGAATCCTGGCTGGCATTATCCTGGCTGGCTCAAAGCACAACCAAATGGGCCTAAGAGAAAGTTGCTTTCTTGGAAGCCTGAAAAATTTGTTGATTCCACTGCTGCTGTTGCCAAGACAGGACACCCGCTCCGGATTCAAAATCAGATGCAGCTGCACCACTGCACCACTGCACATTCATCCACTGCGAGAAAAAAAGTCAAATTTTAATGCAAAAGCAAAAAGTTTCCCAAAGAATGGGTTGTATCTCGGTTAATATTCATCCGATTCTCAAGCGGAATACCTCAAATGATTTGTAAAACAATTCTCTATAAATCTAGGGGAAAGAATGAAAAAAAAAAAAATAGTTTCAATATTTTCTCTCTGTGTTTGATTGTTTTGAAATATTTACAAAGCAGAAGAGTGAATGTCCTGGACGGGAGGGGAAATTGGCCGCCCGCTGGGGTACGTATCCGTTGGTTGTTTATGCTTTTGTTGTTGTTGTTGTTGCTGGTGAGCGAAATGACCACGCCCCGTTCCGCCTACATCCTTTGGGACACACACTTCTTGTTGGCAGCGCCTTGCTGCTTTTTTGGTCCTGGCAGATGAATGATGCTGCTCCGGCCATGGAGTTCTGGGGTTCTGGGGTTCCGGTTGTGGCCACTCCGGGCCTGGGCCTGGGCCGTAGTCTGGACTCCGTAGCCGTAGCAGGGCCATCATTTGTGTATTTGCAGACAAATTGGATTTCAACTGCGGCCTGCTCTCGCCAGCCGGTTTGCTCAATTAACTTTGTGTTGCCCAGCATCCAAACAGGCCATTTCTCAGAATCTATCTCTTTCGTCCTGCGGCGTCCTGCGACATCCTGCAGCTGCCTGCCGTTGCTTCTGCTTCTGCTGCTGCTGCTGCTGCTGCTTTTCTTCCTGCTTTTCTCCTTCAGTTTTCTTCTGGCTCCTTGCAGGACACACACTCGTTCTTCCTTCACATGGAAGTGCATGCTTGATAAATGGCCTGTGATTATGCCACGCCTTCGCCTCCACACACACACGAAGGATTAGTGTTGTTTGCCACAAATGCTGCATATCGATTAAATGGGGCGGCAAATAAATCGACCCAAGCGACAGGATCGATAAAAGAGGAAGCTTTCCAATGAAAACGCGCTTTTAAATTGTTTACTTTTCACTCAAATAGATTTTAATTCCATTTAAAGTTGCCGCCGTATAATTAGATTTAAATTTTGTTTTAAATTTTCAACAAAGACACTCTCTGTTCGATGGCATTGACGTGAATATCATATTTATTATACTATATTGTATGGTATATATTGTACAATATAATGCAATTTGTGGATCTCGGATTCAGATTTTGTCTATTTACAAAATAGCCCGCATCGCATCAGCGCATCAGCGCATCAGCCGAATGCACAAATTCGCAATATATAATATTTATTTATCGAAATGTGTGATATAGACAGCCGCCTGCCCACGGCGATAATGTTTGAACAGAAAGCCGCAAAAATGCATAAATCCATAAATGAACCGAAAAGTGGCATTGCTCTGTAAAGTGTAAAGTGTAAACATATAGAAAAATAAGCTTAATGGATTCGGATTTAAGCCGATAAGGGATTTCATATTTTATTTCCATTTCTGATTAGTTCTAGTTGAGATGAAAAGTATCCTTTTTTTTGTATTTTGTCGGTCAAAGGTGTCGTTTGGCACAGAGATGGCAGCAACGCGATAATGATTTCCGTTTTCACACCTCGCCTGCTCCACAAAGGATGTTGGATGTGGCATGAAAAACCAAAACAAAAAAAAAAAACTCTGCAAGGCTCTGCAAGGACAAGGGGCCCCTGGCGGAAACGCTGCATTTGCACATTTCCGGCGCTGCTCACTCAGCCCGTGCATAATCGATTAACTGGCGCACATAAACATGACCGCAAATGTGCAAATGAAGAGGCGGAGGCGGAGGTGGAGGTGGAGGAACAGGACGAACAGGACGAACAGAAGGATAGTCGCGGCATTGTAGCGGGTGATGTCGACATGCATAAATGCAAATGCCATGGCAATACATATGCAAATTACTTTTCACACACTCTGCTTCACAAAAATGCATCGCAATCCGGATGCGAATAGCGAATAGCGAATACGGGTGCCAATACACGACAAGGCACTGTCAAAAAAGGATACTGCCAAGTATTAGAATAATAAATGTATTCTTTATAATATTTTTTAAGGGTTCTTGTCAAGTAAAAAACATTTTCTCTTAGTGCATGGTAGCTGCTTATAGTCCTGCCACTAATTTTGTGTGTTTCTCTGCGGGCTGGCAGCCGCTAAACTAATTGCAAAGTGAGACTGCCTCGTAATGTAATACTGATTTTCCTCCCGCTTTTCCTGGATCCTGGATCCTGGATCCTGGCGCCTGCGGTGTGTTAAAAGCTGGAAAATCTGCAGACTATATCCGTACAGATCGAACGGACAACTATATGAATGTGTTCTGGAAATATCCTTGCTGCTACACGAAATATACAAAATGTTCCCAATTGTGTAATCGATCTGGCTTGGAGGTCAGCAAAAGCCTAAACACAAGTATCAGGACAGAGAGTGTCCTGTTCCTGGCTTTGAATTACTTTGCATTGATAAAAGGGCCCGCCGGTCGGCTCGGAGCCAAATCCCAATGAAATTTATGACCCTCCTAGAACCGGGGCCAGGCTGAAAGTGGCTGAAAAGCAACGAGCCACGGAGCACGGAGCACGGAGTCAAGTAAATCAGAGAGCAGAAATGGTGCAAAACTTTTGCCTTGATTTTTGGCAAATTAATTTTAGTTAAATTTCAACACGTTTATTTTGTGTGTGTACGCATCTGAGGTATTTGAGGCTGAAAACCAAAAACTTCTTGGCCTGGATGGAGGTTGGTATGGAGGAGTGGGACTGGGACTGGAGGCAGCTTCTAACCAACCTAGCAACCTGTAGGCAAAAGTTATATATATTTAGTGTTGGGGGAAAAGTCCGGGGCGGGGCTCCTAACTTTTTGCCATATTGTTTCTAGTCGGACGGGAAAAGCGAAAAGCTAAAAGGGTGGCGGCAAAATTTAGAAGGAAATTATACAAGTTGGAGTTTTCAGAATGAAACCCAAAATTTTAGCAATTAACAAGTCCCGAACGGGTTTATATTGTATATTTTCGTTGTACGACTACTTGTATGGAATGCAACTTTTTGGTATTTGAATTTTTATGTTTATTTGATTAGAATTCGTCTTGGTTTGTTGATAAAATTGATTCGCTCCTTGAGTTTGTCTAACATTTCGTGGGTGTGAAAAGAAAGCTGATGATGAGTTTTGGGTCTGGGAAGGTGCTTCCACCTCAGAAGCCTTTAAAGATTCACGTGAAACCGCAACCAACTTAATTAATTGAATATTTTTCAAGGTGAAAAAGTCAAAGATGCAAAGATGCAAGGATACAAAGATGCAAAGATGCAAGGATGCATTTTCGTAGCATACTTTTTGGGGTAAGGATGTTGCTTTAATCAACATTTCTCTTGGCATCTGTACTGGGAGTGGCGGCTTTTAAACTAAAGTATTTATTCTGAAAAGTTTTCCTTGAAAACATTTGCATTTTATTTTTCTTATTTGTTCTTTTTTTTTTTGTAGCAACTTTAAGTATTTTTTTTTGAGAGCTTTTCAAGTTTTGCAATTTACCGAAAAAAGAGTCCTGCTTAAAGTTGGTGAGAACAGCATTCAGCTGGCCAGCATTTCTTCGCTTCTCCTGTGAATTCCTTTTTCTGTGGCATTGTCATTATAGCCACGCCCCCGTTGCCACCTCTGGCCACCTCTGTCCCCCGCAGCAGGAACTCGTCCCTTTCCGGCTGCTTTTGTCGGTTTTGTTGATTCCTAATCAGAAACGTGTTTGCATGCACAGAGGCACCTCGGGGGGTTGCCGGGCGATGACGTGGAGTGGGAGTTGGGTAGAAGGGTAGGAGGGTAGGAGGGCGGGCCAAATTGGGGAGGCAGTGGCCCAGTGGCCACCCCTTGCTGTCGCTTGAGTAATGGCTGCAATAGGCAACGTGCTGTCTCCAGCAATGGTCGCGAAAGCCATAAAGGAACGAGACAACAGGGAGGCTACACAGGAAATTATTCTTTGAGAATCTTTTTGAGGTAAACACCCAGAGATGTTAACCATCTACCTCTAAATCCATCTAGTTTCTTGCGATGTAACAAGCGTGTAAGTGGGTGGTGGTCGGATGAGTGTCGAGTGTTGTCTGGGAAAAGACAGAAGAATCCAAGTACAATACAAGGAGTAGCCGACAATGTGTTTGCTGCGTGCGTGGTTTCATTTTCAATTCCGTTTTTGCTGCCACACTTGCCCGCCTCTGGTCCATCTGGCCAGGACTTTGCTGTATCATTCAGAGGACCCAGTATAAAGACGGGAAGCGACTTGGATGCAACATGGAGAGTCAAAAGGCAAACCCTCATCGATGGAAGCACCGAATTTTTAATACGCTTCAAATACCATACGCTTCGAAATGGCAATGAAAAAATATCCGAGAAACATCCGGAGAAACACAAATGGAAATTGGAATTGAAATCGAACTCGAAGGCGAAATTCGATTCATTCATTTATTCATGGTCTTAGTTTTCTGGGCGAGAGCGAGGGCGAGGGCGCGCTGCTGCAAGACCAGGAAGGAAGGACCTCATCCCACAGATGCTGCAGATGTTGCCTTACGTTATGCTTAGATGGTTTTTATGTTTTCGATGGATTTCAATATTCCAGGGACTCGGGCGGGGTGTATTCGACCACAAATATTAATTTGGCCAAATTAAAAGAAATCTTAAATTGTGGCAGAAATAGTTCGAAAAGCGACTGAAGGACCGGAAATAAGTTGAAGCTGAAGCAAAAGGTTGAAGAGGTGAAAGAGGAGCAGCAGCTGATTCAACTAATCGTTATATTCCACACTCGAATACACTTTACTCAACGACCCTTGAGAAGGACATGGCCGCTTTTAGTCCTTTCCACCCACTGTCCTTTGTCTTTCTGCTTTCTGCTTTCTGCTTTCTGCCTGGCAGCTCCACTGAGAGAAAGGTATTCAGTTAGAAGCACCTGGATACGGTCTAGCCACTGGCGTTTTTCTTCCACTGTGGTGGCCAGCCGGCCGACGGGGCGGATGCTTGATATGTCATTGTACAGCCAAACCCAAACACTCGAAGACGAAACACGCATTTCCCGACAAACCGACAAAGACGAGGAATTTCATAAATTTCCAGATGTGAGCAACAAGGCAACAAAGCAAAAAACAAAATTCAAATGGCAGCTGCAGCTGCTGCGGATTCAGGATTCAGGATTCAGCAGTGCTCCTTCGGTTATCCTGGCACATCCTAACGATGTGCTGAGTGGTCAATTGTCTGCCCGAACAGCCGAGCCAAATCGTACACACACTGAACACACAATTTGCTCGAAATTGTTTTTTATGCATCATCAACTTAAATTTTGTTTTCATATGGCCTTTTGTTATTTTTGTTGGACAACTTTCACTGCCTCGTCCTGCCACATCCTCGTCTATGTACAATGCGGAGCCTGGCTAATTGTTTCTGGCCAAATAAATCCGAGTGCTGGCGCCAGACGGCGATAAATCAATATAATATTTTGTACATTGTATTCCGATCCTAAAATGCAAATATACGATTGTGTATCCGAAACACAATCAACGCTCGAATTAATCCATTGAGGAATCAAATCGCTTCGTTTGTTAATCAATAGAATTTAATTTAATTGCGGACTGTTTGCCGCCGCCACTACTTTGGATTACACGACAAAAAACCACGATGATGTTGAAAATTTCGTGTTTTCATTGTGTTTTAAATGGCAAAGGATACTTTTTATTGGAGCTCCAGCTACAGCGGCAACCTTACCTACATTTACATTCATGCAATTTCCTTGCTTGCTATGGCAACTTTATGCAACTTTGTGCGGCAACTTGAACTGCAAAATGCAGCCAACATGCAAAGTTCGGATGATAAACAAGTGGAAATTATGGCAATGCTTTTCCAATCTGCTGCACGGAGCAGCTAGTCTCTGGGCATGGTGGCATGGTGGCATGGTTGCATGGTGGCTGGTGGCAATCATGGAACGAAGGGCGAACCCATCACGATTCCATATCAGGACAGAGTATCAGGACTGATAGTGATGATGTGGTTGATGATGATGACTATGTTGACGATGCGGTTGCCAAGGAGCAACCAGTGCCAGAGCCGAATCTAGTTAACAGTCAGAGACATTCGTATAAGTTCTTGTAGCGGTTGGAAAACATCTCCATGAAGACCCTACACTCCCGTGAGGCAGTGTCCCAGTGCGTGTGTGTGCGTGACCAAGCAGCTGGCGGTTTTCCTGCTACTAGACCGCAACCATAAAGGACATAATAATCGTAATAAGCCGAGGCGGCACAGGGAGAGACCAGGACTACGACAAGGACTAGGACGAAATCATCAAACGGCAAATGGCGACAATGCGGTTAACTTGGCTTAAGCCTTTCCCATGCAACATTGCTTGCCCCGAAACTTGGTGAGCCGAAAAGAGATGGCTAACAAACGAGAGGGAGAGAGGGAGACCAAAGCTCACCTATTGCAGTCCCGGGATTGGAAACTCCATCCACATCCGCATCCGCATCCGCATCCTCCATCCAAATCAGTTAGCTGCAATTTCGAAGCCGGAATTCCCAATATGGAAGCCCGGCATCCATTTGTGGGCCACTAGCCAGTGTGGCGACTCCGTCACTCTGTCCGTCCCTGTCGCGCCGCCGCTCTTCGCCGGATGGACTGTTGAAGAGATTTCAAATTCAGGTACATAAACAATGACAGTGGAGCAACGAGAACAACTAGAAACACATGGCGGCCATTGCAAATGGAGGATTGCAAGTGTGGCGACCAGTGCACTGAAAGAAATCATGGCAAACGGGAAGATTATTCCATGGAAAGAGATGTGGAAATGCTGCTGTGTTTTGTAAAAGTGCACTGACAGAATCAGAGTTAGTCTCCGAAGGCCCCAAGGCACTGACAGAGTGAGGAGCATCGAGGAGGGGCACGGCACTAGAGGCACAGGCCACATCGCTGGCTGCATTGCAAATGCAGATTATTTATGGAACATGCATGGAGGTAGGTGGAGAGTCGAGTATGTTACTTGTGACCGAGTGGGTGTGTATTCGAGTCTCATTCTGCAGTTGTGAAATATTCACAAAAGTCTGCCGCCCACAAGATAGGCGGGGGAGCGTTGCAAGTGTTACTGTTGCTGCAACAGACAGTTGACAGGAACAAAACACTAGGAGAAAATCATAGCTCAAAGGTTGAGAAAATTTATTGAAAAAAAACCCTTCGGAATTCGAAAACAAATGTTCAGCTTTACAGATGTCCTGTCAATGATTGTTAATCCTGTCAACTAAGCCTTATTTTTTCACCATGCACTCACCAAATCATCACGCCACTTTGCTGCTTTATGAGCTACGGGTCCAGAGCTCCGAGTCCGCAGCCTGGAGTGCCCAGACTGGAGTCCTGCTCCGAGTCTGGGGACCTTCATTATTTAAAGCTAAAAATGTCGAACGTGAGGCCTGCTGCTGCACTTGCCCGGAGAAAATGCGGAAGAGTAAGCCAATTTTCCGGCCAGGCCACAGCAAATATGGGTTAATTTTTGGCCCACTTAATAATATTTCATCTGGCCGAATGTGAAATGCAATCATTTGATATAATTAACAGTCCATGAGCGAGTCCAGCTGCGCTTAATGGAAATCCCATCGAAACGATTCCTCATTTCGGGGCACTTTCTGTGTCAAGAGTTAGGTAAACAATCGGTCGGATTATGTGGACCGGCGCCCATGTTTAATCAAGTTCACAAAAATTACATTTTTCCTCGGGCTGCCGCCAAGCAAATCGCATAATAAATGCCAGAGAGCAGAGGAAATAAAAATTTCAATTATTGAAACGCAAATGGAATACAAATATTTGCATAAACACAGGCGGAGCGCAAAAAGGCGGGCGCTTTCCACCGACTGTCACGCCCTCGAAGAGAATGCTTACCTTCCGGTTTGTATATCGAATGTTTCTATCGATTTATTTCGATTTTTTAGATGAAGAAAACTAGCAAGAAATGTCAAGTCGAATAACCTGCATTTGTAGCTTTATGTCCTTTCAGTTCGTCAGGATTAGCATAGCTGGGGGCTAGACTGCCACGCCCCTGACGGGGAATTAAACCCTGATTCATAAAATGTATCCTTTTTTACAATCTGACGGAAAATAGCTAAAATATGGAGTAAAAGGTTCCCAAAAGTATCGTATTTTTTTGGAATTTTTTTTGGAAATTAAACATAACTTTGCTTTTAATTGTCAGATCTTCGAAAGAGTTACCTTCCCGATCTTAGATCTTTGACTACTATCGATCCCAATCAAAATCTGGCAAACTAAAATCTGAGCCGATTTCTGAAAATTTTCAAAAAATCGATCCGAAAAATTTGGAAAAAATCGAAAAAATATTTTGTGCCAAGATTTTGATGCAGATTTATAGGGAATTGAATAAAGATTCCAAATCTATGCTTGGTCCAAGGATCGGATGAAAAATGCCTAAGATATGGCTTTCGAAAGAGGCGAAAAGTGATTTTTCTCGATTTTCACATTTTTCAAGGGGATCCATCAGAAAAATTTGAAAAAAATCAAAAAAATATGTTGTGCCAGGATTTTGATGCAGACTTATAGAGAATTGATTCGAGATTCCAAATCTTGTCTTTGCTCAAAAATCGGATAGAAACTTCCAAAGATATGTCCATCGAAAGGGGCGAAAAGTGATTTTTCTGGATTTTCACATTTTTCAAGGGGATCCATCAGAAAAATTTGAAAAAAATCGAAAAAATATTTTGTGCCAGGATTTTGATGCAGATTTATAGGGAATTAATCCAAGATTCCAAATCTATACTTGGTCCAAAGATCGGATAAAAACTGCCAAAGATATGGCCATCAAAAGGGGCGAAAAGTGATTTTTCCCGATTTTCAGATTTTCAAGGGGGTCCATCAGAAAAATTTGAAAAAAATCGAAAAAATATGTTGTGCCAGGATTTTGATGCAGATTTATAGGGAATTGATTCTAGATTCCAAATCTATACTTGGTTCAAGGATCGGATGAAAACTGCCCAAGATATGGCCTTCGACAAGGGCCAAAAATAGTAGGATTTTTTTCGATTTCTCGGAAGAAAATTTCTTGTTCGATTTATCGAATCTTGTAATGAAGATCGAAGAGGACTGAATGGTATTTCCTGATTTATAAATCAGGATCCGTTTCCAAGTCCGATGAAAAATGTCTGAAATATTAGCAAAAGCAGATTTTCGAAAATTTTGAAAGGGTTATCATGATTTTTTCCAAAATGCTAAAGTCTAGACAAGAATTAATATTTCATGTAAAAAATATAATTTAAAGAATAGGAAGTTTTTAAAATATGTTCCAAGTATTTCAGTTTCTGTAAAAAGCCACAAAGTCGAGCCAAAAATGGAATATAAAAGGGTTTCCTTTGACAGATGTTTCTGGGGGACTTCGATAAAAGCCAGGACTCGCCGCAGGACTGGCCCATTGGCAGCACAGCACTTGTTGCATGCCCCATTGGCTTTGCTGCATGAAAATGTTAATTAAGCGAGCGTGCCCCCCAAAAATTCTCCTCCGGCAATATTAATGTGAAACGTTTGGGGTTATATCCTGAATGGAGCGGGTTGAGAGGGGGTAACAAAATTCAAATTGGAAAATATTTGATGCTCCTGGCTCCTGGTCCGTGGCATTGCCCATTGCCCTGCGTAGAGTCCGGGCAGGTCCTGAATGCATTCCCGGCGGAGGGAAAATAATAGTCAAAAAGGGGAAAATAACCGGCATGATGGACAGGTGAAAAATGAGTGTAGCAGCCAGGGAGTAGCCAGGAGCTGGCAGGACCGGACCGGGTGAAGGAAGTTCAAAAGGGGACGAGGGACGGGGACCGGGGTCAGAGTCCAATCAATATGGAAAGCACTTTAAAAGCATGATTCATATTCAACACGCGCAGAATTCTCGCTGAGGCATTAAGACGCCCAAATGAAATGGAACGAAACAAAATGAAATGAGCAGCAGCCATAAGGTTGGAAAAAATGGATAGGACACTGCAAAAAAAACCCATCAATATTTCATATCAAATGTGCATTATGTATAGAGAGAGAGGGTTTCCCCTTTTGATTATCCAAATAATGCGATTTTATTTAAATACCTAATCTTTCTGGAAACATATTTCTCTCAGTACAATTGAACTCGCTTTGAAAGGAAATTAAGTACACATTGTTTTGGATGATTATTGTTGAATGGCTTGGCTAGGGGAAATGGGACGCAGATCGGGGGATAGCCGCCATTACGTTTTCCATTCGGTTTCGGGAAATTACGGATGACTAGCCAGAAACAGGGACAGAGTCAGAGTCAGGAGCAGGACCAGGACCAGGACTATTGAAGGCGAAGCTAATGCAATCATCGCTATGCAAAAATCCATGTTAAATTTATAGCAATCAGTGGGGGGTTCAATCGTTCAATATATTCCAAATGAAGTAAGGAAAAACTCTGCAGAATAATTTATATATTTTCGTTTTCGTTTTTCGCTAAACTGGATGAAATTTTAAAATAAGAAAATGATTTCCGTGTTGTTGTTGCCTTTCGGCACTCTTGTGGATAATGATGTAAATAAATGAACAATAAATTGTTCGCTGGATCTGTGGCAGATTGTTCCTTGTTGTTCTTGCTGTTGCTGTTGCTGTTGTTGTTGCAATACTTTCTACTCGAATGAGTACATCCATCCTCCTACACTGTACACTGGCACGCCTCCCATCCGTGTCCTTGCCCCACCTACCATGCCTGATTGTTTTTGCCACTCGAGAAAGCATCTTCATGTCGCCAGCAAAGCCGCAATTTATTGTCCTCCTAATGCCTGTGAATTGCGAATGGCGCAGAGAATTCCCAGAACGACACGGTTCTCCAAGTCTCCGAAGGGGGGCACGGCCACCTATTTGTGGCATATTGTTTTCGGAAGACAGGGGGAGCCCAGAGCCAACAGAGCCCAGAGATGGCGAATTATTTTCTACTTTTTCCTCGGAAAGTTAAAAAAGTAAAAAACTGAATATAAGAAATGTAAACTTTTCACAGAACAGAACCGAATCTCCTACGTTGGCTTTGAGCTGGAAGTTAATAGCTTATAGGATGGATTATAAACCCTTTTAGCCCGGGGCTTCGAGTATCTTCGCGCCATCCATCCATCCATCTATCAATCCATGTATCCAACCATCGATCCATCCATCCATCCGTCTATGCTTCATTACAAGGCCAAGAAGTTGCGACGCGGTGGCTCTAGTAATGGCAGATGCGATTTCTCCGAGGACCTCGTAATTGACAGGCAACGTGGCTCGATTAGTGACAGCTAAAAGCGGGGGGGTTGTGGCGAGATACGGGACGGGATAGGATCGGGGGCTAGGGCCAGGGCGGGGTCAATGGCATTGCAAAATTTCTGGCTATTCGGCAACCATTTTGGGGCCGAAACCGCACACAAAATGCAATGCTTAATTAAGCCTCCATTAAAATGCTTCCCAAACAAATGCAAATTGCATATCCTCGTATGCGTCAGCAAAACTTTTAGATCCTTTAAAGCGAACTAATGCACTGAACAGCTTTACCATAGCTTCGGAATAATTATTTAAATTTTCTGCCCAAAGCTGTCTATTTCATCTGTCAGAACGTAATCGAAAGATATATTTATAAACGTACGAGTACCCATATATATCTTGTAGAACGCTTTTAACGAGATTGAATTCGGGCCGCAAGAAGAATGGTGGCCAAGTGACATTGCATATTTTGTTGGTTGGGAAGTCTTCCAGAAGCTTTCTTTATTTTCCTTCAAAAGAATGCAAATTTAGCCACTTTAATGTTTCCTCATAGTTTCTGGGCTAACATTGTTTAGCGGGATTGTTGCAGCTGCCACAGTTGCCAATATTCTGGCTGCCTGTTACCGTTTCTGTTAACAATTACCGAAATGGCTAACAAACGCCGTTGGCATTTCATAATGCCGCTGCTTATGATTCTGCAAATAAATGCGAGCCGGAATGTGTTTGCACTGAAAGAAATGTGTATGTGTCTTGAAAAACTATAAATAATTAATAAAATATTCATTACCAAGCTAGGAATCGGGTTTTTACAAGGATAATTTCTAGTTTTTGGCTTTCAAAACTTATCATAGGAGAAACCTTAACTTTTTTTTAGTTGTGCTCTTTACTGCGGCTTGTGGTCGCCGCTTTTTGGGGAAAATAAACAGCAGGAGGGCTGGGGCTAGAGTTGTACAATAAAAAGGACCAATTTGGCGGCGGTGCCCCTGTCCGGGTCCGGGTCCGGGTCCGTGGTGGTGCAGCTGCGCCCTTGTCTAAGCCAACATGAAAATTTGCTTGAGCTTTGCCATTAACAAACAGCCGGCGGGCCAGAGCCAAAGCCAAAGCCGGTGCCGGAGCCGAACTGGAAGCCAAATGCTGAGACAACTGCTACAAGCTAGCCCTCTCTTTCTTTTGTCCCAGGACTATCTCTTTCCAACCGATAATATAATGTATAATTCCTCTTTTCTTCCACTCTAAGCAATGCTTTTTTTCGGGTATCCTGGGCTTGTTCAAAATTTAACAAAAGTTTGAGTTCAAAATATGAATAAAATATAATTGTGCAATTTAGAAGCCAATTATGTATGCTTTTTTGTTTCTTTTTCAAACAAAACTGCCCATCGACATAATTGTCATCAACGTATTCAATCGGGCCAGAACTGGTTGCGAATTTTAAAAATTTTATTTCAAATCATGTCTCTTCAGGTCTTCAACTTCACTTCCAAGGGGTTTTTTTGGCTTTCCGTGACTCCTTCTATGAAATATCCTGCATCCTGACCAGGAATACCAAAGGATAAGATTTTATTTTCCACTAAAAGCATGGATATGGGATAGAATTACTAGAAGAACAATGGATTCTATGGGTCTTTTATTCTTTTTCAATTAGAAAAAGTTATCCAAGGAAATTTTAAACATTTTTATGGTATAATTTATTTAAATATTATAAATAATATATTTATATAAAGCCTTGATTACTTTTAAAAACAAAAAAAAACACAAAAAAAGCAATAAAAACAAAAAGAAAAAATTTTTGAAGAAGAAGAAAAAAAAACGTAAAATTTTTCCATGAAGCGAGCCTCCTTATATAGTCGCTGGCAGAACTGGTTGCGAATTATAAAAATGACGTCACAGATGCTATCTCCTCAAAGTTGGAAATCCTTTTCCAAAGGACTTTCTATAACTATGTGAGGATCCTTCTATGCATTATCCTGCATCCTGTCCAAGGATACCAAAGGATTTCTTTTCCGAAGAAGAAATTTTTAGTTTTTCACAAAAATCAAAACTGATGAAAGATAGTCCTTTGAAGCTTGGTTTCTCCAGCTCTATATCCTTGATTTTTATATTTTGAGTCTTCTTCTATGCATTATCCTGCATCCTGTCAAAGGATAACAAAGAATTTTATACTTTTTTCCCGAAGAAGCGATCTTAGTTTTCACAAAACCAAATTGATGCCAGATATTCCTTTGAAACCTGGTTGTTCTACCTTTATATCCTTCATTTGTATATTTTTCATATTTGTATATTCCCATATTTTGATGCAGATTTGCAGATTCGATCCACAAATCGTTTGAGGTATTCCGCTTAAAAATCGGACAGAAATTGGGGAAGATATAGACATGGAAACAGGTCAAAAATGAATAATCACATTTTTTACATTTTTACAGGGGTTGGCCCACAAAATTATCAAAATATCGAACAAATATGTTGTTTCAAGATTTTAATGCAGATTGATAGAGAATCGATCCACCAATCGATTAAGGTATTTCGTTCAGGAATCGGATAAGAATTAGGCAAGAAATGTGCCCAGGAATTGGCGAAAACGGTCCTCCTCTTCATTTTTCACATTTTTCGAAGGGGACCCTCAGGAAATCCTTTGGTATCCTTTGACAGGATGCAGGATAATGCATAGAAGAAGACTCAAAATCAAGGATAAGAGCTGAAAAAGCTAGGTTTCAAAGGACTTTCTTCCATCAGTTTTATGATTCCATGATTTTTATGAAATTTTCTTCTTTTGAAAATTTCTTCTTCGGTAAAGAAATAAAGAAATCCTTTGGTATCCTTGGACAGGATGCAGGATAATGCATAAAGGGGTCCTCACAAAGCTATAGAAAGTCCTTTGGAAAAGAATTTCCAACTTTGAGGAGATAGCATCTGTGACGTCATTTTTATAATTCGCAACCAGTTCTGCCAGCGACTATATAAGGAGGCTCGCTTCATGGAAAAATTCTACGTTTTTTTTCTTCTTCTTCTTTTGTGTTTTTTTTTTGTTTTTAAAAGTAATCAAGGCTTTATATATATATTATTTATAATATTTAAATAAATGTAACCATAAAAATGTTTAAAATTTCCTTGGATAACTTTTTCTAATTGAAAAAGAATAGAATCCATTGTTCTTCTAGTAATTCTACCCCATATCTTTTCCTTTGGTATTCCTGGCAAACCAACTGCAGGATATCAAATATCCTGTACTGTGGCCTTGAAAAAAATCCGCTTGTTTTCCGTCTGTATTTTGTAGTTTTTTTTTTTTTACTTTTCGCCAAGGGCATTCAATTAAGCGGCTCGTTGGGCGCCTTCAGACCCACCACCAGCTACCAGCCAGTCCCTGACCGCGAACCACCTCCCAAAATATAGCCAGAAATCGCTGGAAGCGGTTAGCTATTAGTTTGGTACATTGTACACCGACCCTGATGCCTGATGCCTGATGGCTGATGGCTGATGGCTGATTCCAGGACCTAATTAAATGCAACGTCCAAAACTTTGTAATGGCCTGCACGCAAGATGTCGCCAATGGCAAAGGATATTATTTTCCGAGTACCGACACCGACATCGACACCGACCGGGGGTTCCACGTGCGTGGAGTCGCTGTAAATTATTTTTAGTTTAGTTAGCCTCGCCTAGTACGGGGTACTCGTACTCGTACTCGTACTCGTATAATATCCATTCAATATTAATTTTGGTCCCTGGTTGTGGGTTTGTTACTTTTCATTTTCTTGGCTTTTTTCGGTCTGCCGCAAATGTCCGTGTCCGTGTCCGTGTGCTGTGCTGTGCTGTGCTGTAACATGTGGATTTTAGTGTCGCTATATCGCTAAACTCTTGTTGCTTTTGTGGCTCTGGCTGTCTGGTTTATTATCATCCGTATAGCCATTTCTCTAGAGCTCTAGAGTTGCTGGGCGATGGGCGATGGGCCCGGCCTTTTCATTCTTCGCATCCTTGGCATCCTTTTCTCTTGGGTGAACAAATGCTTCGCGGGGGGGATGCTGCCTTATCCTGCTCCTGCTCCTACTCCTGCCCCTGGTATTTGTTAATATCGCTGGCTTAACTAAGTCCCAATGACTTTTATATGATTTTCGGCGGCTCCGTGTGTGTGTGTTGTACAAGCTTTTCGATTGCCATTACGAAACTGAAATGGTCGTAAAAATACCGCAGCAACTTGTTCTTGTTCTTCCGCCTCCTTTGATGTTCCTTTGGCTGCCACGTCCTTGTCCTTGTCTCCTATCCCATTCAGTCCTGCTGCTGCTGCTGCTGCTGTCCCCCTGCTCTTCGTCAAGTAATGAAAAGCGCGTTAAACCGCAATGCGTGCCTTTGTCTATGCCACGCACTCCCTACTCCCTACTCCCTACTCTTATATATGTGTTTGTATATACAGTCCTGTATATCCTGTATCCTGGCACACATTCTGCGGGCCCTTCCATCAGCCAAGTAAATTGCTAGTCAGGCATTTAATTTGATCTTTTGTTTGATTGTGTGCGCTTCGCTTTAATTGAATTTTATGATGATGCTGCAACACTCGCTGGATGTGGGATGTGGGATGTGGGATGTGCCCTGGCATCCGCTGGAGGAAGAATTAACTACTGATAACTACTGCTGTCCACGCTGCGTATGTGTGATAAAATCCAAGTCCGAGTCCAATAAGACATTATTCATGGCAAGGACAAGGCAAGCCAACAGTGCGTATGAGCATTGAACGATATGACTAATATATGTATCCTTGTATCCCTGCTGATAGATAGGCTGTGGGTTTAACTAGGCCCAGCGATTGACCAGCCCCATCCAAAGTTGCATGTGGCATTTGTTTTCTGCCAAAGCCAAAGCCAAAGCCCAACCAATCGGATACAAACCAGCCATCAACATCCACAACCGCAGTAATACATATGCAGATATTGGCAAAAAAAGTGAAATAAAAATAAAATACAAAAATAAGAGAAACCATTATAGTGCAACTGCTGACTGACACTGTCGGACATTATGAAATTTTCAACACGACTGCATTATTAATACGATGAATAATAAATGCCAAGCAGGACACAGGAAAAATCACAAAGATTCAGACACAGTAGTACTATTTATTTTATAATATTATAGAACCGCTTAATATAATAAAAATTCTCCAAATATTCGGATTGCTATTCCTTGATTGCTATCTTGATGCAAAAAAAAAATGGAACATAATTTTTGAAAATTTTATTCTATGGATTATGAACTACTTTCATTGTCTGTCACACCTGCCGTCTGCATATGGGAAGAGTTGTTAAATGTTTTATTTACACAGCGTGGCGAATTGCAATTGGCAGTTGATTTTGTTGGGCTCGATGTCCTGTCGTTTCGTTTTTTACTCCTTGTTCTCTCCTGTCACATTTATGGCTTTTTTCCTCCTGTTGTTTGCATGCAAATTTGCATGCTTAACATAATTCATTTCATTTCTGGTTTTATACGTTTTTTCCTCTCGTTTTTTTTGTTTTTGTTTTTTTGGGATGTCACCGCCGTTTGGCCATTTGAATCGATTCAACAGCTTGCCAGACTCTTATGATATGGAAATTTTAGGGCAAATTTTAGGGCAAAGCGAAAGCAGCCAGTGATCCGAGAGGCTTAAAGAACCGTCTCTTCGAATCCCTGCAGTATTATTAAATTTAATTTTGAAAAGCCATAACAGTTTGCAAAGTATACAATCATAGTAACAAGGAAAAAGTTCCAGAAGCAGAGAGAGCCGTAGAGCCGTAGAGCCGGAGTAGCAGTGGCAGAAAGGAAGGAAGTCGAGTCGTGCCACATCCATGATGCCACAACCATGATGGCAATGTTCGCCGCAGAGATTTTGCAGTTGCATGGCTGACATTTGGTCGCCATTGGGCGGAAATGGGGTCGTTAAATTGGTTCCGCATCCGGTTGGCATTGCTGTCGCCAAAATAACCCATACAGAGGATGCGGAGGCACCCCAGAAATACGTAGGATACGGGCGGGGCGAGGTTTACTGCCGTTTGACTGCCAACCGATGACGCGATGCAGCCCCAAGGCAGCCAGTCCACTTTGCACTCGCTGCACTTCCTCCTTCCGATCGGGCAAATCGTGGAGAACTGCAGGATTAGGATAATTGTGGTCCTGGGGCGGTTCTGGTGTGGTTCTGGAGCTGTTCTGGGGAGTCTTAGGGAGTCCTGGGTGGAGCACACCTCCTTGAGACGTCGCACCGATTGAGAAGTGATTAAGCAAAGCTGTAATCGATACGGAAAATTACAATTCAGGCGAAAATTCAGCAAGGAAAACCCTACTGATTCTCGTCACCCGAAAAAGTATGCTACGGCTGCATAATTAATGCTCTGCTCGAATGTAGTTTGGCAACGTGTGTCCTCACAGCCACCTGAATCAACAGAGATCGAGTCTGGAAATTCAATTAACTTCGAATCCATGAAACGGAAGGGTCCTGCCAAGGCCCGGGAGGCGTCAATGAGCAACCGCAATTGATATAAATTTGAAATTTTGCTGCCTCTTTTATGGGCGTTGGTCGTTGGGCGTTGGGCGATGCCTGCTACTTTTTCC
This sequence comes from Drosophila vallismaia, assembly GCA_035047325.1. Lineage (NCBI taxonomy): Eukaryota > Metazoa > Arthropoda > Insecta > Diptera > Drosophilidae > Drosophila > Drosophila vallismaia. Next base: position 1,229,228 of record JAWNPU010000025.1, on the reverse strand, counting down.
CTTCAATAAAAAATTTAATTTCCAGCCTAATGGCTGTCATGTATGAGTGCGTATGAGTGAGTGTGCCGTGTCTCTGTGTCCCTGTATGAGTGGGGTCCTTGATGGTCCTCCTCTGTGCCGGCTGCACTTAATTTGCTCCTCGAGCTGGCCATAAAAGGGGCCGCGGCGACTGAAATGAAATGAATTGAAAGCGCTTGCAGTGTGTGTAATAAATTTTCCGAGTGTTCTGGGCCGGCGGAATGTCCTTAACGGTTATTTAACCGGTTAACCGGTTAACCGGTTTCCCTTCTCGCATTTAAAGCTCTAAGTTCAACTTTAATCTCAAACAGAGACTCTCTGTTCCAATCAACTTTCAAATTCAATTTCTATGCTTAAATTTGAGAGCTAAAAACTCGGCAAATACCGTGTATTCTTCATGTTGGAAACTTTTCCGGCATGTGGGCGGTTTCTATGGCCACGCCCCCATGATGTTCAGCTATTTTTAGTTCACTTTCCACTTACCACTATGCCCTTTGCATGCTGCACGCAAAAATTCAAGAGAACCACCGACTGAAATTCCTGAAAAAAATGCGACGAGGCGCGAGGCACCCCAAAGCTAAAGTTGGCCAAAAAGAGAGCACCTCTTCTGCCACTTTTGGCCACAGCCACAGCCTCAGCGCCATGGGCTTCAGTAAACCAGCAAACCAGAAACCGGAGACCCGGAGACCCGGAGACCCGAGACCAGGACTCACACGATGGCCATGGCAACTGCAGGACATTCGTTCAGCCCCCCTTTTGAGCCAGCCATCCACTTACGGGGGAAAGCGAAGCCCAGTCTTCCGATTAAGGCACTTCGAGATGCGAACAAAGAGTTTTAAAATAATAAACACGATTTAAAGATATTGAAAATTAAAAATTTATAAACTGAAGAACCAACGCGTAGCATAGTTCTCGTAATAGAATGTTAGTTAAGGGAACTCTTCAAGCTCCTCTCGAGACTTTCAATTTACAAAATACGCCTCGAGCAGCTTTTCACGCGTCGCGTCCTCATCGCACCCGGAAAATCGCAAAGAAAAAAGGGAAAATTTTGTTGCCAAAGAAAGAAAATAAAAATGAAAATCGACAGAAAACAGAAAACAGAGGATAGAGGACAGAGGACAGTAATGGAAAGTGGAAGAGAAAGCAAGACAACTGGCCCGTGACAGGACAATGACAATGACAGAGCCTTCAGCCATTAAGCCAGGACCTCCATTTAGTACTTAGTCTTAGGCCCAAAAATGAAGATCTCCTTGGCCCCAAATATCAAAAAAAAAAAAAAAACGCAACGAAGGGGTTTCTTGAAGGGGTTTCTTTTTATTCATAATGAATTATTTGGTTTACATTTATACTAAGTATTTACTTGTGTTTCTCTCCCAAATCCTGCGACAACTGCGACTTTGAATGAATCCCAAGTACCTACAAATAATTCTCTACATCGAGTGCGAGTGCTTTTCGCATTTATTTGCCATGATTTCGGTTTTCAATTCGTTAAATTTTAGCTTAATCTTAAGGATACTCTGCTCGGTGGCAGTTACGCTTCTTACGCTTCTCTGCTCTGTCAAAATTCAGAATCATTCGGAATAATTTTCTTAAAATTACCAAATGACAAACGATTTCGCGTTTCCTCCTCCTCTATTTCACTATTTTCCGATTCCGATTCCCACCAAAAAAAAAAAAAAACAACATCTATGTATCATCATATTTTCATAATTTATAGATAAATATGTAATATGCTTTAGCGGCTTCTGTTTTGGATTGCCGTCTACTTGGCCATAAGCTGGGAGTAAGCTTGACGAAGTGACCAATTGAAACCTCTTGGTTGCTTGAAACTCTGACAAATGCTTTGACAGTATACCATAATTCTGGAAAATTTCATCTTAAGGATCTGGACGCAGACTTGATTCCAGATGTAACCACATACATATATTTCGCTGTTAGGCAAAGTAGACAGGATTCCAAAACATGCGCCTCTTGTATACGCTTGTAAACACTTTTTCTTAGTATTTATTACTTTTAGATTTGGCCTTTTCAATACACACACTCCGTGTCCGTGTCCGTGTCGGTGTCGGTGTCCTTTCCCCGGCTCCTCCTGACTTTTGTGTTTATATATTATTTTTTATGTCTGCCACCTTAGCCCTGGCTGCCCTTTGACAGTCTCCATACAGTCTCCATGTCTATTTCTATGTCTATGCCGGAGATTTTGAGGAAAAGGTCCTTAGAACGTATTGATTCGGAGGAGTAGCATAAAGCTCCTAAACTGTTGGATTAAAAGGTCTAAAGCCTAGTCCTCGCTCCAAGTTTTCTTCTTTGTTTGCCATCTGAAAGAAGTTCATGAAAAGCTACCGGCATAAACATAGTAATAGTACATCTTAACGAGTATTCAAGTGTTTGTATATTCGTGTGCATGTCTGTGCGTGTTTGCTTGTCTTTATTTTCATCTTTTTTTTGCTCCTGCTTGTGCTCCTGCTCGTGCTCCTGCTCCTGCTCCTGCTCCTGCTTGTGCTCCTGCTCGTGCTCCTGCTCCTGCTCCTCGTGCCGGTGAGAAATTGACATATTTGGTGCCTGCAACTGGAACCGTCTGCCAACTTGAGTTGAGTTTTCTTTGCGTCTTCTTCTCGCTCAAGCTTTCGCTCTCGTTTTCGTATCCGTTTCCGGTTGGCGTTGACTAACAGCTTGGATTTCCGGCAGCGGAGCGAGCGGGTTGGAGTTGTACAAACTTTTGGTCGGAATGTGGATATGGCCAGGGCTTGGCTGTTTGACTGTTTGGATGGGTGGTTTTGGTGGCTTGGTAGCTTGGTGGTTAGGTGGTTGGGTTTGGAATCTTGTAAGGAAATGGCCTGGAATGCGATTTCAGGAGGTTCCGGGTTAGGTGACTCAGATCGAGAATTGGGGGGTAGATAGGTAGATAGGTAGGTAGTCGCAAGGTAGGATTCTCAACTGATTCAATTTACTGGCACCCCGGCATGCAGCCTCGGATTTTCACCGATTTTCCTGATTTCTGAAGACCAATTACGTGCCAAGGAGGAGCCTGTATCGCTATCTTTATCCGTATTTTTATCTTTATGTCTGTGCTCTATTCTTTTTTTTGTAATTTTTTTGTGTTTTTTTTTATTTTTTTGTTTTTGATAAAGTGGCGGGTGTGTGGGAAAGAGGTGTGTGTGTGTGTGTGTGTTGCGATTACGTTTACGATTACGGTTACTTTTGTGGATTCCCGGAGTCAGGGATTCCCGAATACCCGGATTCCGGTCTTCCTGCTGCGGGGATTCCTGCTGCTCTCTAGCCCAGGATCTTCTTGAAGTAGCTAACCGTTTCCGGCTTGGTTAGCGAACGTCGTCGATTTGGCTTGAATGGCGCCTCGGTTTCCTCGAGGAAATTGTGTCTTGTGGTAGCTGTCTCGCCATGGCTGTGGCCATCCTCGGTTGATCCTTCGACTCCCTCGGTCTCCTTTTTCTCGGCTGACATCTGGTCTCGGTGATTCATCTGGTGAGTTGTTGCTGGTGCCACAGTTGTTGCATTCGATTTGATTTCATTAGCTGCGGTTGTTGCCATTGCTGCCGGCTTCTCACTGGCAATTACCGATGTTGCAACTGTTGTAGGTGTTGCAGGTGTCTCCGTCGTGTCTTCACCTATTTTCACGCCTGTCGTGGCTTTGTTGACTGTTGTTACCTCATCTGCCAGCGGAGATGTTGTTGCCGTTGCCACTGTAGATGTTGCTGCTGTTGTCACTGTTGATGATGCTCCTGCTGCTGCTCCTGCTGCTGGTGCCGCTGTCAGTCCACCGCTTGACGTTGCTGTTGATGGCTTCGTTTCCTGCTCTGGCTTCGTTGTTGTTGCCGCCGTAGTTGTGGTTGCTGTTGCATGCAAGCCCTTGTGCTCCTGGCCGTGCTCGTGCTTGGATGGGGGCACATAGTGCGACTTCACCAGCAGCATTGGTGGAATAAAGTGCGAATTGTCGGCGGACTCCTTGACATGTGTTGCATGTTGCAGCTCGTGCTGTTGCTGTTGCTGTTGCTGTTGCTGTGGCGGCATTTGCTGTCCGGGATGTATGGGATGTCCTACGATGCCGCTACCGCTGCCGCCGACTCCGATGTCTGTGGGCGTGGCTCGGCTAGGGGCATTGGTGGTCGTTGTAGTTGCTGCCTCAGTTGTTGTTGCAATGGATGCGGTTGTAGTAGCCTTTGCGGTTGTAGTAGTTGTTGATGGTTCTGGCTTCACTGTACTTGTGGTGGCTGCTTCTGGCTCTGTTGTCTCCGGCTCTGTCTTCACTGTAGTCGACTTCACTGTACTTGTTTCTTCCTCATTTCTCATTGTGGTGCTGGATTCTTTTGGCTTCAGGGTTGGTTCCACCTCTGGCTTCACTGTAGTTGTTGTTTCTTCCACAGGCTTGGCTGTTGTTGTAGTCGTTGCTGTGGTTGTTGTTGTTGTGGAAGTGCTTGTGGTTGTTGTCAGCTTGGTTGTTGTTGCCGGCGCCTGGGAGCTTGTTGTGTCCAGGGCCTTTGGCGTGGTAGGGACTGATGTGGCGGCCTCAGTGGTTGCCGTTCCCTGTGTCGGTGTGGTGACTGTTGCCGGCCTGACGGTTGTGGTCGTCGTTGTTGCAGTGGCCACCTCGACGATGGGCGCCATGGTGCGCAGGTCCTGCGGGAGTATCTTCTTCTTGTGGGGCAAGTGCTCGAATATCTCGTTGGAGGTCTCGCTGTCGCTGTCGTCTTCGGAGACGCCCGGGGGCAGCTGCTCCGCGCTTAGGGCTGGCTGATCCCCCATCATCATCTCCTCCTCTTGCTGCTCCTTATCCGCCTGGTGGATCAAGGCTTTGCGCGATTTCTGCTGCTGTTGTTGCTGTTGCTGCTGCTGGTGGTGCTGGTGACTCTGTAGCTTCTTGGCGAAGTCCGGGGCAATCACCTTCTTGGCGGCCTTCTTCACCGGCTTGGGCACCAGGTCGGGGATGCGGTAGAGTCCCGAAACGGAAACCGTTCCCGGTGCATCCGCCTGCATAAGCTCTCCAGGGGGCGCCACCTGGATGTTGATGGCCATGCCGGATCGGGCTCCGTAATTAGGCAGCAGATCGATGTCGTTGTTCTCGTTGTTGTCCGTCCGGATGTTCTTGATAATCTGCAAGGACTTGAAGTGCGAGTTGGTGATGTCGTTGATGCGTTGGGCCTCCAAGCGCTCCTTGGGACAAATCAGTTGTCGGATGGCTCGCTCTCGATCCTGCGAATGGAAAAGCAACCACAGAAAAAGGGGGAGGCATGATTAAATCCCATAATTAATACCCATTCGGCCTCGTTCGGGAAGAGTCCCCGCCTACTTACATCCTTGCCCTTGCAGGTGTGTCTCAGCAAACCCTCCTCCTGGCAGTTGCGAATCAACTCGATGCTGGCCGTGTCCGCCATGTACTGCATTGTCAGATTGGGCATGTCCTTGAGGATGCAGGCGTCTGCCCAGCTGGGCACTGAAAAGAAGCGTTGAGCCAATCGAGCTGTCAGTTTCGACCCAGCACCCAGCACCCGAAAATGTCCCCCAAACTCACCTGGCATTTCGCACAAAAAGGATGCGGTTTCGGGACCACCGCAGCGCAGGGCATGCCAGCGATAATCGCGAATGGGATCGATTACAGCGCAAAGTGGGGCGTCCATTAGAGGCAGGGACTCGGCCCAGTATCCAGTGTCGGCTACCAAAGGACGTGAGTTCCTACAGCCACGAAGACAGGGGAAAGGAGGTTGTTCAAGGATTCGTAAGAAAGGTTTCAATAGAAGTGTATGGTATTTTAAAGCCCTATTATCAAGTTCTCAGCCAAGTATTCTCAGCCAAGAGTAGTCGTTCGAATCTCGTCCATTTGTTCGTTTGTCTGTCCTTGGCTTTAAAACTTTAAGAAAGTCTCTCTGCCTCGGCCCCCTCTTAGAGGAGTGCGTCCTTTTTGTTCGCCATTATTTGCAAACTATCGGTAGTTTATGGCTCCTTCCCGCCAAGGATGTGTGGCCGTGCCCTAATGTCCTTTCGCGCAGATGGAATTCCGCCTTGGAGCGGTCAGCAAGCGGATCCATTCCGCATCCATTCCGGAATTCACATGTCGGCCCCAACAGGACAATTGTGGCCCTCAATCCCTTTTGGCCGTATCCGTGTCGGTGTCCGTGTCCGTGTCGGTGTCCGTGTCCTTATAGTTTTTGGTGTAACGGTTTGTAATGGTGTGTGTTTTTGTTTGTGGTTCTGTGTGTGTGTTTTGTAGTTGTTTTTGTTGTTGTTGTTGTTGTTGTACTTACGACCACATAAAACGATCCGAGTTCTGCGGTCGCATGAGACCAATCCAAACGATGTCGTTCACATCCAATTCCCTCAGCAAGTCGCGCGTTGCATCGAATTGAAAACTGTTGTCGACTGTCATCGCCCGGCAATACACACAGCGGCCACACACACACACACACACACACACACATGTGTGGCAGGACGAAAAAGGATGAAAAAGGATACAAAGAAAGGAGAGAATGAGTTTAGTTCAAATGAATTCGAGACGACAAATGGTTTTTATTCTGTTTTTTTTTTTTTTTGCAGCACACAGCATTTCTATGAAATTCGCCTTTTCTATTGTTTCTTTTTGCCACAGTTTTTTTTTTCTTTGTGGCATGTGGCATGTAACCCCCCAAGTGACAATACAAATTGTTAACAAAATGCTGTTGCAAATTATTTTTGTTTCCATTTTTTGCCCGGCTCTTGTGTCTATTTCTGTTTTCGATTGTAGTTGATCTTTTGTTTGTTCTGTTCCTGTTTCTGTTTCTGTTTCTGTTTCTATTCAGAGTTCATCTAGTCGTCAGTGCTTCCATGTTGAATGTAGATATATTCTGCTGTTTGGCATCTGGCAAGGTTAAAACTCAATAGTGGGGTGACTCCATTCAGGGATTCAACCTTTTAAGAGGAATATGCCGGACTTTCGGTGCTTTTATCTCAATTTGCAGGAAAGATCGCAAGCCATTGGGTTTGAAAAGTTTTGCATTGAAAGCAAATATGTATATTGGCAACTTTCTGGGGCGATTGGGACCCCGCTCTGACCCCGCTGACCTCACGGATCCGATTCTGAATCCGAATCTAGACCCAAATCTAAACCATCTACCCGCTGGCACTGCAGCGACCGAATTTTCAGAGGGATTTATTGTGTTATGAGGAGCTAGAGCCTGGAAAGAGTGCCAGGATGGGGGAAAGTAATGCGCTAAGCGTGAAAAAAAAAGCCAGAAGGAGAAAGGCAAAGGGATAGAAGGGCCAAAGGACTGGGGCAACTGCAGCAGGTCAGAGGTCGGATTCTGTGGCAAAGCCTTTCGGGGTCCGGCCACATAAAAGACTCGGCTGTGGCTGCGTCACTTTGCTGTCATTTCATTCATTTGCGGACCACAATAGCAACCTCCCGTTGGCATCGGTCTTTGCCTTTGCCTTTGCCTTTGCCACAACTAGCCCCCATCCATGGCCCCTTTATGAGCCCCTCTATGGACCAATCTCTCTTCCCCAGATCTCCAGTTCTAAGGTTCATAATTGCATTCGTTACTAGGTGACGTTTGCTCATTTGTATTAATGTGGAATTGTGGAGGAAAACAAAAAAAAAACAGAACCATGTCTATACACTAGGAATTAAAGGTAGAAAAAATAAATAAGCTTGAAACTATAATATATATAATGGGCTTATTAAAATTGTTTTTTCTGCTGACATTTAAATGCTCCGGCTAAACGTCACTCTGCCAGGCCGGATTGTTTACCTTGGAGGAGGCACAGAGAAGGGACTTACCTGTCACCAGGTTGGCGTGATGGAACTGGCAGACAGCGTCCGCCTCGAACCAGGAGATGCGATCCCGAAAGAATCGGTAGAAGACATTCAGTCCCTCCTGCGGCATTGTCCAGGTGTTGCTGACATTAACCTGTGAATGGAAAATGGAAAATGGTGAATGGTGAAGAAAAAGTAACAATTTTCAGTGTCAGGTTTCGGGTTGATTTGTATGCGTGCGGTGTGTGTTGTACGGTATAAGGTATACGGTGCGTATACGTTATGCATTAAGCATACGCCCCGTGGCCCGTAAAGCGTTTACATTTTTAATGCCTGACGGGGCGGGGCGGCGTCGAAGGTGGTTTCCTGGTTTCGAGTCTACGACATTAAAAATACATACAAAGCAACACACGCGCACATTTGCTTAGGAATTTCGCTGGAATGGAGCTGGAGGTAGGTATGGTAGGTAGGTATGGTAGGAGGCTGTTGATGTAAAATCTGCTTTGAAGCCTGTCTCCATATATTTCATTAGAGCAGGCCCAGGCCCCAGACCAGATGCCACAAAGCAGCAGCCCCAAACCACCCAAAAAATATTCTTTGTAGCCGCCGCGTGCTGAGACCGAAAAAACAGCAACCAGGGCACTCGGCTCGGCTCCATCTTTTATTCCCTGGAAGGACGATGGCAAGACGATGGTAGAGGCCTCCTTGCTCTTCTTCTACATTAACTAATTACGGCACGGGCCTGATGCCTGGTGCCTGGTGCCTGGTGCCCAACTACAACTTGTATACATAAACAAACGGCCCCAGGAACCATACACAAATATGTCATGTATACATGGGGCTGACATCAGGAGAAAGCTGATGACAAGGCTGGCAGAATTCTGTCGCAAAATGTGAACTTTGGTCCTACAAAACTTTCGAAACAAACAGGAATTTGAATTAAAAATGGCATTAAAAACAGGCATTGAGTCAATCTGGCTTATGTTTTTAATTTAAAACGAAATTCGTTCAGCCAACCGAAACTCTAATTAATATTATCGTGTATCGTGTATCATGAATCAAATATATATATTTATACTGCCTAGTGTAACCTGATACTTTGATTGCAATTTGAAGTGAAGAATCCCGTGCAATTAACCACAATATTTTCAGTCATAAATTTCTGGGATTCTTTTGTGCGAGTTTTATTCGGAAACTAATTAAATGAATTTCCAAGCCAACCAAGTGTAATTGCAGCCCAACTTTTTAATACCAAGTGTAGTATGTATCGTAGTATCCAGGGAAACGAGGTCGAGGCCATAAAATTAAAAATTTTGGATTCTCCTCTGTCTTTTGTCTTTTGTCCGATCTGGGGATCAAATAACCGACCTGCATGCCGACCTGCTTGAATTTTTAATTCAAGCCGAGAGAGGCAAAGCGAGAGAAAACAAAGAAGGCAGGCATTTCATTAACTTAATTAACATTTAATTGAAAAATTCAAAAAGCCAACTTCTCTGAAGGGGAGGCGGCGCACTTTCATCTCTTCCTTTTCCGGACTGGAGGAAACAAAACAAATTCCATCGGCTTGGAATCAAAATAAAAATAAAAGCCACCATGGAAACCAGGAGAACAGCTATTTGATGGGGCAGGAATACCTTTCTATATATATATATATATATATACACCTACTATATGCATTTGTTGTGCCGAATAATCACTTCTCAGTCGATTAACTTTTGTTTTTTTTATTTTTTTATACCCGCCCAAGCCCGTCGACGAGCGGGAGCAGAGCAGAGCAGAGCTCAAAGCGTAGCGATTCATCTTTTTACAACGCTTTTTTTATGGGCCAACAAATTTTCTTGCCTACCAAATATACAATAATACCAAATAGCTGTTTAATTTACCCACAGAAATTGCAGTTACAATATTATGCATACATCAATTTATTTATGTCCGTATTTACGACTGGGCTGATTCTGGGCCGTGATTTTTGCAGCAAATGCCTGCCAACAAATTATTCAGTGCCGTCGAACGTCGAAGTGCCAACAAACGCATTAACACATATGCCATGTCCTGTCTGGCTCTGTGTCCTGGAAGTATTAATTATGCATTGAAAATGGCTCTGGCTGTAGCTGTGGCTGTGGCTGTGGCTGTAGCTGCCATTATTAAACTATTAATGTTGACATTATTCGATTCAGCCGCAGCAAAAGGATATAGGAGGTGGAAATAATTGATCAAAGAATGGTTCGCATTAAAGCTAGTAGGGACCCGAGTACTGGGTATGAATAGTTGCTCCCAACTGCCAAGTGGAGGTCCTGCAATTGGCGAGAAGAACAAAAGCAAAGGATGTTGCGTTTGCCACAATTGCAGCAGCAACCTGAACAGCAGCAGCAACAGCAATGAAAGTTGCTGCAACACCACCAAAAGCTGAGGATACATTTGTTGACTTTTCTCTTTCTTTTTTGGCTCGGCTTTATTTTGATCCTTCTTTTTTTTGTTTGTTTTTGTGTATTTAATTTTTTCCTTTGGCTTTTGGACACTCTGCAGCAAGTTGCTGGGCAAACAATTCAGCCGCTGCTGGAGCTCCTGCTGATGCTGATGCTGTTGTTTGTCTGCTCTTCTCTCTCTCTCGTTATGTTTTGTTTGTAATTATGATGAAGACATCCTGCGGAGGATATGGTAACGGACTGGGGGACTATGCGGCAGGACGAACGAGTGGCAGACTGTAAATTAAACAAAAGAATAAGTGAAATCACAAAGCGCTGCAAAAGACTTCTTTGTGCTTGTATAATTTTTTGTATTTGCATTTTATGAGAGCGCCAGCAAGTAAGTAATTGTAGGACGAACTAGCCAGGACAATGAATTCACCAGCCACAGCCATCGTCGCGCTCCTGGCACTCCTGGCACTCCTGACACTCCTGGTGGCAGCGCAATTTGCCAGTCCAAGTGCCAGGCTTGCCGGGACAATTGAAAATTTCCCCTGTTTGCACCTTTTAATCTGGCTAGAAATGTCTGCTGCATGCTACATGCCGCACATGCCACAAAAATCACTCCCGCAAAGAAAAATCTATTTAGATTTAAGAATTTAAGCCAAAAGCTCATAACTTATGAAATGGCGAGCTATCGGTTAAAAGCGTATTATTTGCATACCTTCAGTTTCGGATCCCAGGCAAATTGTGAATGCATAATGTAAGTTGATTCATCCCTTTTGACGACGTTAGGGACCCCTGGCCCTTGGCAGCTGGCCCCTGGCCCCTGGCAGCCCACCCAACTGAGCTCAAAGGAAAATATTTTCATTTTCCTCTCCTTTATTGGCTTTTTGCCGTTGTATTCGAGCGATTATAATGGGGGAATATAAAGTGGGCGGGAGTGCGGTGTTTAGCTCGGGGTGTCAACACAATCAGGTCCCGGAGTGCCTGGAATCTTGCCATCCGCCACCCGCTACCCGCAACCCGCTAGCTGCCACCTTCCACTTGCCACCTTGGCTTGTGCCACTTTTAACCTGCCTGCCTGCCACCTGGCAGTCGTGCGTGAATCATAAGTATCTTGTCCCCATACAAGCGTCTATATCCATTTACATACATCCCTGTAAAGGATCGTACTGGATGGGTGGGGTCAGGGCGGGGGCATACCCCGTATATGCAGATATATATGCTAATGTGGCAGCCACAGAATGGGGCACCTTTAAAAATCAAATACGCGTAAGGGGCATACACGAAGCCCACGAGTCTCTCTCGCAGTCTCACAGTCCTTGTGTATTAGCAATCCTTTTGATATATTGGCGTTTTTTTTTTCTTTTTTTTTTTTTACCTTCTTGATACACACACACGAACTGCTCATTTTTATTCAGGATTCCTTTCGCTTCGCCACCTGAAATTGCCCAAAAATAATAAGGAATAAGGAATAAGGAAGAGACACACCTGCCACATCTGCCCCGACAACGGTTAACAAAAGCTGCAAGTCAAGCGGCTTATTTATGAATTAGCAATGTGATTTTCTGAGTTCTGAGCTCTGCTCAACTCCCCCAGAGTTTATTTTGTAATTTCGAGTTTTTTTTTTATCTTTTTCCTAATGTTTTTGATGATTTACACTCCATAAGGTGGGCCATTATGCTAATGAAGCGCCCACGGGGCGGGCATTATATTTTTATGGAAAGATGAAAGTATCCAAAGTAAATATTTGATGCTTACAATTCAATTGAATTATCTTGCTTCCCACTAAACTATTTGTATGTTTCTACAGGTCCTGCTCAATTTGTCAATGACTAAGGCTTCGAAAATGTGAGTAGAACTCTGAGTAACTTTTTGTGTTAAGATAATAAAAATCTAGCATATATGCGCCAAGAATACTTGTATATATGCATGGAAATAAATGAAATGAGAGCGTGACCCGTCGCCGGGTATAAAAAATATCGCAATGTCACATTGCCACTGCAATGTCCTTGCTGGGGCACAATACCCCATCTCGCTCTAAGCACTAAGTTCTAAACTCGCAGCCCAAGGACCCCTCTGGCAACTCCCTCCGTGACATGTAATTGTAACAGACTGCCAAAAACAGCGCCAACAATGCCGTTTTTGCATGGTCCCCGAAAAATACATTTCTTTTCTTCTTTTTTTTTGGGTTTTTTTTTTGTTGTCTGTTGAACAATGAGCAAGGACACTGGAGAGGAGGATACGCCAGTATGTAGAAGTTGCAACAATAACACCCACTATTGTGATGAAAGGGAGCTGGGAGAACGAAGCTGCAGCTGTCAACTGTCGCGCTTGCTTACATGCACGGGAAACTTATTAAAATTGAAGACAACCTGCATTGCACTGGCATTCAGCTCAATTTGTCACTTTGCCAGTCAGTCAGGCAGTCAGTCAGGCAGTCAGGCAGTCGGGCAGTCAATCCGTCAGGCAGTCAGTCATCCTGGCGTGACACACATGAGTGGGAAGGGGATTCCAAGCAACAATCTTAGGATAATGAAATACATTTGCATTTAATTCCTGCCACACACACATGAAAACCGCCATGAAAATCAGAGCAGAATAAAGGGTTGAGGGTGTTAGAAAGTAAATGCATAAGTAGCCGTGACACGAAACATGTGCCAAAAGGGGTTAATGGGGGGGGCCACCAAGGACATGTGTTGCTGGCCTCCCCCAAGGATAACATCGTAATTTGTTGTGCATCGTCGTCTAATCCTTGCGCTACTTTCGAGCCAATGTGAATTATGCGCACTTAAGTCAACTCTTGCCGCACCCCAGGACAAGGCATAAGGCATACACAGGACCTGCACTCGCACACATAGTCACTACATAGTCACTTCTAGTCTGCTTCTGTGTGCTTGCGAATTTTCCACCGCTTTTATTTTTGCAACCAGCTTAAGAGATTTACTGTAACCAGAAGACTGGCCAGAGGGCGTGGCAAGTGGCAAGTGGTGGTGGGGCTATGGGGCAAGGACAGGGGCAGGAGCAGGAGCAGGAGCAGGAGCAAGACTGCTGTTCCGAATGGCAGCTGCAAAGAAATTAAATTTCTCAACGGGGCAAAAAAACAACACAAAAATAGAAATGCAATAATGATAATAGAAATAACAGAAAGTATCAATGAATGCGTTGAAAGGTTTTCTTATAAAAGCAGCTATTTCAGAGTTCGAGAGAAAAACTACAACAGGTAATAGGAGTGGGTTAAGCCACAAAAAAGCATGTCTTAAACTTTAAAGATTAAAGCAAGTTGTGTTGAATATTTCTCTCAGTGGCCTCGACTTGACTGCCGTGAACTAAACTAAGCTAAACGCAACTCAAGCGAGGCCAATCCGCTGGGGAAGCAGTTAAAGTTTCTAATTGAAACTGAAACAGACCGACGGACAACAGATAAGGGAGAGAAGACAGCGGATAAGGAAGCTGGAGATGAGTCCTGCAGATGCTGCTATGCAAATCTATTAGCGAAAATGAAATCCAGCCAGAGGGGAATATCATCGGAAAAGGCGAAGAAGCCAGTAGAGCCCTGCAGTCATTCCTTTCATTGTCCTTATTCGCACCGACATCCTTGGTCCGTAGTCTGTAGTCCTTAGTCCGTAGTCCATAGTCCTGCAGAGCATTGTCAAAGTCGGCAAATATAAACACAGAGCCAAGATTTATAGACTTCTGGCAATTGTGAGCTCCTGGACAGCTAACAAAATGCTTTTAATTTGTTTACAACAAGAAAACTATTCAAATACCTTTCTCCATACTCTTGAGCATTTAAAAAATATATATTTTAAAGTATCTAGAAACCCTAAGCTCTCCGCCGAACGATATCATAAAGGTTTCCGATGCAAAGTTGATTGCCAGAGATTTAAGTTTGTTTCCGAAAAAAAAATGCTGATAATCCAGAATCCAGTCGAGCTCCGGGGCCCAGCTAGGTGGGCGAATCATTGCATAAACTTTCCCTGGGTTGAAGTAAACTAAGTCCTTCCGCAAATCCCCTGGCGGGGGCGGGAATCCTTGCAGATGCACCAGCCCACCCGCATCTCTCTCAAGCTCAAACTCAAGCCCTCTCTAACAAACTGCTTCCAATATCCAATATCATGGCCTAGATAAAACTTGGACAGCTTTGCGGATTCGTTTCGATTTCTAATTAAAAGCGCAGAAACTTTTCTACCTTCTACCGGCTTCCCCGCAACATTTTGGCCAGATGATCGCAATCGAAATTGTCGCACATTATGCAGTAGTGGGAGGGCCAGGCCAGGCCATCGTGGCTATAAAGTAACCTCAACATTGCCGAGGAGCGATAACCAAACCCCAAAACCTGAAACCCCGAAACCCAAATGAAAATGTGCAGCAGAGGACAAAGGCAAAAAGTCGTCAGTTGGCCTGGGAGAAAGTTGTTCAACTTTTGTCACATTTAATTAACATGAATCAATGGCTCATCCCGGGTAGGCTACCCGCCCGAAAACCGGGGAACTTCTTGCCAAGTTCAATGCTCAGGCACGCAAGGCAAAATTTATTGGACACCGACAACGACACCGACACCGACAACGGCAACGACAAGGACAAAGGTGACCCCGGGTACCCCACCGGCCTGGTTGCAATAAACTTGAAATTTTCATGCCAACGACTCATTTAACTTGAGCTCTGAATTAACAATTTATGCCCATGTATGGGTGAGTGCTGTGTGAGTATTGGTATTTAAGCTTGAATGTATTGGTGGATCGCTGCGTGGGTGGCTGGATGGCTGGTCGGGATGGGTTTGCGGATGTGGCTGTGGCTGTGGCTGTGTGAGTTTTATGACTTAACCGACACAAATTACTTAATGCCGTTCGTTCTTTATTGTTCAATTATTAAACAAGGCCTAAAGGCATAAAAAAGTTTAACACACATTAGACCCAAGCTCTTCAGTGCGTGTGAGTGAGCCACTGAGTGTGTGTTGGGCTTGGGTTTGGGTTTGGGTTTGGGTTTGGGCCTGGCTTAATCAGGCAACTCGACAACAGCAGCAAAATGGCCCGATTAATGGACCAACATTTGTTATCAATGATGCCCCAGTGAACGATAATGTTTCACCAAAACACAGGAGGAGCACAAGATCCCAGATGGGCCCCAGAAGGGGATGGGTCCTGAAAAAGTAACATGGACTAAGTCGGGACCTGGGATTAAGTCTCATCATCATTATCGTTCTCATTATCGTCCTTGTCAATTACGATTATGTTGATGTCAAAAGTCTCTCCAAGATTAGATTCAATGATTGGCAAATCATTCTAGTCAACCATTTTGGAACTCTAGCAACCGAAACTGAAACTCTGAGGCTTTCGTCGAGTCCTTTCGGAAAACAAAACCATCCCTCTGGCTTAATGTCCGTCACATTAATAATTTGGGGTCAAACTTTCTGGCCAGGAGCAAATGTCCTAAAATTAATTCTCCTCATATTAACGGCAGCTGTTTCGCATCCTTCACCGGCCTCATGTCCTTCGTTCTGATCCTGTTTCTGCTTTGAATTTCAGTGATTAAAAACACACCCACGCAGGACCTGCACGCACACTTTTATTTACTGTTAATTAATTCGTAATGTAATCTTTTCGCAGTTTTTACTCTTTTTTGCCATGGCTCAGTTTTTTGTCCTGCTGCCACCTTTTTACTCTAGACTTTTTTGTGCCCTCCCGCCCTGAGCCGCGGCAGGACCTCAAAGCGTCGCCTTCTAATTTGCTGCTAAATGGAAGCGAAAACGCTTTGTTTGTGCATAACGAGGCGTGCAGAGGCCCAAACAAAAGGGGCTCCAGTGGTGGCGGTCGGGAGGGATTACAGGTGGCCAGGGGCGTAGCAGGGATATCACAAGGATATAAGGATAATGCGATATATTCTAAAAGATTTAGATTTAAACATAGATATACAAGACTTTTGTGGAGCTACTTTGGAGCATATTTGATCCTTTATAAGGATCCTTATTTTGGGAATATTTAGGTTTGTGCCATCTCTAATCGTGGCAGGACAGCCGAGTCCTCTTGCTTTTTTAGCCCATTGGCTAGCAGATAAAACGTTAGAGAATACAAAGAATCTCCTCTGCAACTGCATTTTTTTCCCGCATCCGTGGAAGGACCCATCACCCAGCACCCAGCGCCCAGCGCTCAGGACCCTTAAATGGGGTCAGAGGAGGGAGCGTTAAGAGGGCGTGGTGGCAATCGAGTTGATTACCCCGCGAGTGCTGAACAAAGGACAAAAGCCCGCAACGCTGCCATCCGACGTGTGTCCTGAATGAATGAATGCGAAAAGGACGAAGGGAGTGGAAGGGAAAGTGGAAGGTCCACGTGCCAATTGCTTCATTACTTGCACATTTCAAGTCAATAACATTTAGCTCGTTGTCCTGCCCCTTCACTACGATCCTGAGTAAGGATTTCGCGAGTGAGAAACGGAGAATTTTGTAATACGAATTACTAGAATTTCATTGAGATAATCAAGGAAATGATTAGCATTCCAAAGTGCAGTACCGGGTATAACATCGCTGCGAAACACACATCATAGAATGAGTCCTGTATCAGTTAGAGAACAGATTCACATTTCAGGCCCAATCAATTTTGATTGCTATTCCATGATTATGCTTATCTCATCTGCTTATATCATCCAACGGATGGCAAAGCCCCAAGCCCAAATACGTGCACATTGTTTATCCTTGTTAACCTGTACGTCCTTTGTCCTGTGTCCTCTGTCCTCTGTCCTGTGAACGCCCAGACCCACCGCCGCACATGGGTATTCATGGCGAATGGCAAACATTTGCGTGACCCCGGCACACCACCGGAGCCGCCTCCACAGCCACCCTTTGCCCTGCAAATTTCTTAATTACGTTTGTCAACATTCTCGAATTGCACAACTGGCCATCCTCCATCGTCCATCCTCCATCCTCCATCGTCCATCGTCTATTGGCCATTGGCCATGGCCAAAAGCAAACATACCAAAACTACCTACAGTCCATCTAATCGGGTTAACCGCTTCAAACTGAATCATTTGAAGGAATTCCATTATAAACAAAATATTTTGCTCTTTTGGCCAAAGCAAGAGGGGACTTCACATTTAACTTTCTGTTGCTGCTGTATTTCATTTATTTCGAAAACTCTTAAAGTCAATTAACGAAAATGCAATCTGCTGGAGATATAGTTTTTGTTCGGGGAAAAAACCCTTCATATCCTTTTTTTCACACTTTTTAACAGGCTCTCCTCAAATCTATTCAATGTTTCCTTTTCGGAAAGTGTTGGAGAAAAAAATCCTTTTTCGCCCTTTTTGAAGGCCATATCTTTATCAGTTTTCATCCGATCCTTGGACCAAATATAAATTTGGAATCTTTATTCAATTCCCTACAAATCTGCATCAAAATCCTGGCACAAAATATTTTTTCGATTTTTTTTCAAATTTTTCTGATGGATCCCCTTGAAAAATGTGAAAATCGAGAAAAATCACTTTTCGCCCCTTTCGAAGGCCATATCTTGGGCAGTTTTCATCCGATTTTCGAGCAAAGACAAGATTTGGAATCTCGAATCAATTCTCTATAAATCTGCATTAAAATCCTAACACCAAATATTTTTTCGATTTTTTTTCAAATTTTCTGATGGATCCCCTTGAAAAATGTGAAAATCGAGAAAAATCACTTTTCGCCCTTTTCGATGGCCATATCTTTGGCAGTTTTCATCCGATTCTTTGACAAAGTATAGATTTGGAATCTTCATTCAATTCCCTATAAATCTGCATCAAAATCCTGGCACAACATATTTTTTCGATTTTTTTCAAATTTTTCTGATGGATCCCCTTGAAAAATGTGAAAATCGAGAAAAATCACTTTTCGCCCTTTTCGATGGCCATATCTTGGTCAGTTTTGATCCGATCTTTGAACCAAGTATAGATTTGGAATCTTTATTCAATTCCCTATAAATCTGCATCAAAATCCTGGCACAACATATTTTTTCGATTTTTTTCAAATTTTTCTGATGGATTCTCTTGAAAAATTTGAAAATCGAGAAAAATCACTTTTCGCCCCTTTCGATGGCCATATCTTGGGCAGTTTTCATCCGATTTTCGAGCAAAGACAAGATTTGGAATCTCGAATCAATTCTCTATAAATCTGCATTAAAATCCTAAACAAAAATATTTTTTTAATTTTTTTCAAAAATTTTCTGATGGCTCCCCTTGAAAAATGTGAAAATCGAGAAAAATCACTTTTCGCCCCTTTCGATGGCCATATCTTTGGAAGTTTTCATCCGATGCTTTGACAAAGTATAGATTTGGAATCTTTATTCAATTCCCTATAAATCTGCATCAAAATCCTGGCACAACACATTTTTTCGATTTTTTTCAAATTTTTCTGATGGATCCCCTTAAAAAATCTAAAAATCGAGAAAAATCACTTTTCGCCTCTTTCGAAGGCCATATCTTTGTCAGTTTTCATCGGATCCTTGAACAAAGTATAGATTTGGAATATAGAATCAATTCCCTATAAATCTACATTAAAATCCTGGCACAAAATATTTTTTCGATTTTTTTCAAATTTTTCTGATGGATCCCTTGAAAAATGTAAAAATCGAAGAAAATCGAGAAAAATCATTTTTCGCAGTCGAATGCTATATCTTGGGCAGTTGCGAATTAGTTCAGATATTCGAATAAAACTGTTCCATTAATTGGAATTTTAGATCGAATCTTCGACTTATTCGGAGCGTTAAAGGGAATCAAAGGACACGCAGTTGTCTCTCGAAAATTCGGACGTTGCATTCGAATGATTCCGGAAGCTTTGGCTCTGCCAATTTGTTTTGTTTTCTTCTGTTGACCTGGTTGCCAGTCCTTGGCCATTGTCCTTGCTCTAAAAATGTCCCAGAACACACACACATGGCTGTGTACATATTCGTTTGGTATTTTTGTCATCTGAAGATCCATCTGTCATTCTGTTTGTGTTTGGCCACTGGTTTTGTTAATACTCGTACGTCAGCGAATTCCCCAGCGAACAAGGCCTGATGTTTGCATACGAATTTCAGTTGCCAAACGGAGTAACCCCGACTTGGCCGAGTTGAAACTTTGGTTTCTAAAACTTGGTTTCTTTTCTCTTACCTATTTCTTGAATCCTCTGTGGCTTGACCATTTTTTTCCCTTTTAGCTAGAGGCTTCTGACATGCAAGTCACTGAATTATGGCTCCTGTGCCAGGCTCTTTGACTGACGCCGAGGTCATGCTCCACAGAGATCTCAATCAGCGGTTTTTCGTGGTTGGGCTTGGTGGCTTGGTAGTTGGCGAGAAACCAATAGCTATTTTTTTTCACGAATTTATGCAATGTGAGTCAGAAAAAATGCTTATGGTAAATACTTTTTGAGATACCGAACCATTAAAAATGTTCTCCGTTTCACTCGCCGCGTTCCCAATATTATATCCGCATCCGCATCCGGTTCCGGTTCCGCTCACGCGTTTTCCTCTTCGCTTCTTTTTTTGGTTGATTTTTTTTTTTGGTTTCTGCGGACACGAAGTAATTGGCTGCGAAAATGCCGCCATAAATCAAACCGATAATTATGTGGGCGACTGCGCAACTTTTTCGCACCCGCGAAACACCAAAAAAAAAAAAAAAACCAAGCAGAAATCAACAAAAATTTCCAGCAGGCCCGTTTTGATTGCCGTCCATAAATTATGATTTGATATGATTTGCGAAATAGTTGAGGCTCTTGCACTGGCCGGGTGGGGTTTCCATTCTTTTTCGGGTGGCAGCTCCCAAATGCAGCTCAAGGTCGCGGGTATTCATGCTTCCTTTCCGTTGCCGTTGCCTTTGCCTTTGCCGTTGTGTGTCTGGCGACGGCCTTCGCCAGTCGTCCTTGAGCAGGCGGGCGGAGAAGTGGGCCAGAGCGAACATGAAAGTGGCAGTGGCAGTGGAAGTGAAAGTGAAAGTGAAAGTGAAACGGGAGAAGGCTGGCGAAAAACGAAAAAAGGAACTCCCTTTTCTGGCTGTGGCATGATTAATTGCTCATTGTTGCGGCGGCCACATCGTAAATTGCTTTCACGTCTCGTGAATCTCGTGTCAGGGGCACGTGAGTCCCATGAATAAAGGCGGAACAGAATGAAACCGATGGCTGGCAATGGAATGAAATTGGCAGGAAACATGCCAGCGAGTGCACGATGAGAAAAAGAGGACAAAGATCTTCGAAGGACAAGTCCATGTGTCCATCTTCTAATCAGTCTCCCAGTCTGTCCATCTACTACAATAGTTTCTTTGCAAGTTTATTTTCTCTCAGTGCTCCTTCTTAGGCATTTTTAGGCATCGCCACGGCTCATCTCCTGTCATCCAAGATAACGTTTAAGGCGTTCCGCATTGTTTATCTTCTTCTCGTCCCGGCTAATGTTACATTATTAATGCATCTGCATGGAGATCCTCTCAAGCCTTCGTATGTAAATTAAGGGCGCCCAGGCAAACTGTGGCTCCTTGTCCCGTTTCCTTTGCCCGAAACGTGCTCTCCAACAAATGGCCAAAAAATAGCAAAATGGCAAAGAAATCCGGAAAACGCGACGTTGAAGCAATTCGTGCCTGTTACTCCAGAACTCCAGAAGTGATAAATGATTGAGAGACTATTTGGATAGACGAGTATGTTGAGTATTTGTATGTATTTTGCAAATCCTACCACGGCCTAAGTGAGCTGCCAAAATGGATTTCGGATGAGATTACTCGGTAAATTTAATATTCAGTCCATTATTAGTTGAGGCCACGTTCCTGGCTGCCTTCTGAGCTCTAAACTGCGAACTGGGAACTGAGAACTGCGAAATGTGAGCCCCCGAAACATAATAGAATAATGGTAATTATTTGCTCAAAATCAATCTCAGAATTTCTATTTAATTGAATCAACAAATTACTGACTTACTCTCACATTTTAAATGTAATATTTTGTGGCACCAATTTAAAGGTTCTTTCAGGCATTTTATTTTTTTGCAAAATGCTCCATTTGTTCAATTGCGGCAGTGAGTGGCGCCTCTGCAGATTCTATGTTTCTTATTTTTCCCCGACTTGGCAATAGCAATCACGATAATAAGCATAAATAAAAAGGCCAACAAAAAAATTACACAGCCATAAAAAAGGGCGAATGGCATAAAAGTGGGTGAGGAAAGTGGAGTTATTTCTAACCGTCGAGGAAAACCTTACCAACCACCCATCACCCATATAGCCACCACCCACCACCCACCACCCGGCCATATCCATTCGTCTTTCTGGCCATATAGAAGGGCAGACCCGATAAGAACGAAAACAAAAACAAAATATAAGTACGAGTTGAAGGAATAAACATACAAACGAACAAACAAACAAACAAACAAACAAATGTCGAAAATGAGAACACAAACAAGTCTTGTAGTGGCTCGGAACCGCTGAACAACCTCGTAAAAACTTATTTAATTTGTGATTTATATGAATAAAATTGTGTAGTAAATTCCCAGAAATTATTCATTTCGCAGTCCAGGGACAGGACAGCGAAAGCGTAAGGATCTGAGTTTGGCAGAGCGAGTAAACAAAATATAATATAAGTTAACACCTGAAAGAGAAACTAAGAAAGAGAAACCTAGAAACTAAGTAACTTCAAATAAATACCATTCCATTGTAAGTTAACACCTGAAAGAGATACTAAGAAAAGAGAAACCTAGAAACTAAGTACCATTCCATTGTAAGTTAACACCTGAAAGAGATAGCATTAGGGTTAGGGTAGATATATTTTTGCCATTCCCTTGTATTTAGTTTGGTCTTGGATTCGAAAGCCTACGCTTCTTGAATAAAACATAGCTCCGGCATTGCCGTAAAACCTTGTCGTTTTATTGACATAATTATCGAGCCACAAGGCCGGTGATCAGAGAGGAAGATAGCAGCTAACGCCGCTGGACTACGCCTCAACCTGCCACGCTTCCTACATCGACGCGGGACAGGATTAACATAACTGGATAACAGCTAACGCCGCTGGACTACATCTCAACCTGCCACGCCTCCTACATCGACGCGGGACAGGACTAATATAACTAGAGAGCTAACGCCGCTGGACTACACTTCAGCCTGCCACGCCTCCTACATCGACGCGGGACAGGATTAAAATAATTGGCGCCCAACGTTCATCAAGGACCTAGGAGTATCCTAACAGGATAGTTAGGGGATAAAACATGTAAGTTTGATTAGTGAAGTCAATTCGGCAGCATAGGAATTGTTTATTAAATAAATAAAAAAGCCAAAAGCCACGTGCGTACCTAGAGCATAAATTCTATAACATACCCTACGGAGTGGTATTTTGCACTGCATACTTTTACCAGAAACGAATTCTGTAGCATACCTTGTTGTTTCACATTCGTGAATTAATAAGAAATAATTATTTTTTTTTTTTTTTTTGCACAGACCCTTTCTTTTTTAAAAAAAAAAAAAAAAAAAAAATTCTTTGTCTTTGTGTCGCATTCTACCTTTCGCGCATGTAATAATTAATCGCACCTCGTATAGCAATCAACCGTGCTCGAAAGAATTTAATTGCGCGGTGCCAGCCAATGGTATGTGGGCACGTAGAAACATTAAAGTCGAGTACGATAGTGACGACGAGGGGAAATTAGAATCGGAAGGTTTTCGACCTAATACGGCAAATAACACAGCAGTCATGGACGCTGCCCAATTAGAAGCAGTTATAGCTAGAGCCGTTAGTCAGGCCTTAGCCCAGCAAGAAGTTAGATTGAAGCAGACATTCCAGACACAGTTAGATGAGATGAAACAGCAAATGAAAAGCTTGTGCGTGGAAGCACCACAAGTAGAAACTTACGAAAGGATAAAGCCGGACCCTAGTATTCGATGTGAAGTCAAACTTGACATCGTAAAAACTATACCGGATTTTACGGGAGAGCAAGGTGACTATGTGTCATGGCGGCAGTCAGCCGTAGACGCATACGAGATCTTCAAACCGTATTATGGTAGCGAAGCGCATTATCAGGCCGTTGCAATTATCAGAAATAAAATCAGGGGGTCGGCAAGAGGGCTACTAGTTGCCCATAACACAGTCTTGAATTTCGATGCCATTATTGCTCGATTGGACTGCACTTACGCGGACAAAACGTCGCTGCGTGTCCTTAGGCAGGGACTTGAAACAGTTAGGCAAGGGGAGCTTAGCCTGATGGAGTATTATGACGAGGTAGAAAAACGATTAACGTTGATAACGAACAAGATCGTTATGACACACGAACCGGACAGTGCTATTCTGTTCAATAGTGAAGTTAGAGAGGATGCTCTCCATGCATTTATTGCAGGCCTTAGAAAACCCTTGAGGGCCATAGTGTTGCCAGCGCAGCCCAAGGATTTGCCCTCAGCTTTGGCTTTGGCTAGGGAATCCGAGGCTATCATAGAGCGCACTACCTTCACTGCCACGTATGCAAAGGCTTTGGAGGACAAGACACTCCTCTATGAGCACCGAAAAAATCAAAACCGCTCAAGGGAGCCGCAGGGAAAACATAGCAGGGCCGAAAATGACCAAGGGAAAAACCCTCATTTCTACAAAAAGAAAAATTGGTCCCAACACAATAGTTCTGCACAGAACACGGGCAACTACCGTAATCAGTCGCCTGAGCCTATGGAGTTAGGGTCCACCATGACTAAATTTAAGCAACCGACTTCCTTTGAAAGCGGTCATCCTACAAATACCACGGCCGAGAGTGCTCGGGGCCATAAAAGATTTGGCTCCGCACGCATGACCGATCAAAGGCGTCAGAGATTGCAACACACCATGCAACAGGCTGACGATAAAAATGACAACGAATATGAAGGCGCGGCAGCATCGGCCGTTACCGAGATTGACGAAGGGTCTGATGATAATGATCAGATCAATTTTTTAGGGAGCGCTCCCGGCTGCCGTTCGTTGAACGACAGCTACAAGGGAGGAAACTAAAAATTTTAATCGACACAGGGGCGGCAAAGAACTACATCAAGCCCGTAAAGGAGCTTAAAAATGTGATGCCGGTCGATTCCCCTTTCACAGTTAGTTCCATTCATGGTTCTAACAGAGTTCACCAGAAATGTTTGGTGAACATTTTTGGAAAAACATCTACGTTCTTTCTTTTAGACGCGCTAACACCATTCGATGGTATTATAGGATTTGACCTCCTAGCTCAAGTGGGAGCAAAACTTGACGCAGATAAAGGTACGATAAATTATGGTTCTGTTTCTGAAAAGCTTCAGCATCATAATTGCGACAATGTGAATTTTACTAACGTAAATGACATCGCCGTACCAGAACATGTTAAAGATCAATTTCGAAGCATGATCGCAAACAGATCTAAGGCATTTTCAGCCTCTAACGAGGCACTGCCGTTTAACACTTCTGTTGTCGCCACAATTCGAACAAGCGACGAAAAGCCGGTATATTCCAAACTATACCCGTACCCCATGGGTGTAGCTGAGTTTGTTAAGCGAGAAATCGCAGACTTACTGCAGAAAGGCATTATCAGAACCTCAAGGTCGCCGTACAACAATCCAATATGGGTTGTGGACAAAAAAGGCCATGATGAGCTGGGGAACAAAAATAAGCGTCTAGTTATAGACTTTAGGAAACTTAACGAAAAAACCATCGCTGATAAGTACCCAATGCCAAGCATCCCCATGATACTGGCAAACTTAGGAAAAGCCAAGTACTTTTCAACGTTAGATTTAAAGTCCGGCTACCACCAGATTTACTTGGCCGAGCACGACCGTGAGAAGACCTCTTTTTCGGTAAACGGCGGAAAGTATGAGTTTTGTCGACTACCGTTCGGGTTGAAGAATGCGGGGAGTATCTTCCAAAGAGCGATCGACGACGTCTTACGGGAACAGATTGGCAAATCGTGCTATGTCTACGTAGATGACGTCATTATTTTTTCTGAAAATGAAAACGACCATGTTAGGCACATAGATTGGGTTTTAAAAAGCCTGTGTGATGCCAACATGAAGCTATCCAACGAAAAGACGCACTTTTTTAAGCAAAGCGTTGAATATCTGGGATTTATTGTTACCAGTGGAGGTGCTAAGACCGACCCAGAAAAAGTAAAGGCCATAAAGGAATACCCAGAGCCTACAAATCTGTATGAGCTTAGATCATTTTTGGGTCTAGCCAGTTATTACCGATGTTTCGTTAAAGACTTCGCGGCGATCGCGAGGCCTTTGACAAACTTGATGAAAGGAGAAAATGGCTCTGTCAGTAAGCACATGTCTAAGAAGACTTCTATTGAGTTCGGTGACTTGCAGAGAGATGCGTTCGAGAGGCTTAGAAATGTCTTGGCTTCCGAGGATGTAATTCTCAGATACCCTGATTTCAGGAAGCCATTCGACCTGACAACGGATGCTTCCGCGAACGGTATCGGTGCGGTTCTATCGCAAGACAAAAGACCCATCACAATGATCTCTAGGACCCTCAAAGAGAGCGAGTCACACTACGCCACGAATGAAAGGGAATTATTGGCCATAGTGTGGGCTTTAGGCAAGTTACAACACTACCTGTACGGCACTCGCGATATTAATATTTATACGGACCATCAACCGTTGACATTCGCGGTGTCCGATCGAAATCCAAATCCGAAGATAAAAAGATGGAAAGCGTACATTGATGACCATAACGCAAAAATCCACTACAAACCGGGTAAAGACAACCATGTGGCTGACGCTCTTTCTAGGCAGAACATCAATGCCCTACAAAATGAGCCTCAGTCAGACGCTGCGACTGTTCACAGCGAACTGTCATTGACCTACACGGTCGAAACGACAGACCAACCGGTGAACTGCTTCAGAAATCAGATTATTATAGAAGAAGCACGTTTCCGACTGAAGCGAAACTTGGTATTGTTTCGTAGTAAAACTCGCCACTTAATCAATTTTACCGACAAAAGCACCATTTTAGAAATGCTGAAGGAGGTAGTAAACCCCGAAGTCGTGAATGCGATACACTGCGATCTGCCCACCCTGGCAAGTTTTCAACACGATTTAATTTCTCATTTCCCGGCTACGCAGTTTCGATACTGTAAGAATATGGTGATAGACGTTACCAATAGGAACGAGCAGTTGGAAATTGTCACGACAGAACACAATCGTGCACACAGGGCGGCTCAGGAGAATACCAAGCAAGTCCTCCGCGATTACTATTTCCCCAAAATGAGCGGCCTAGCAAAGGAGGTGGTTGCAAATTGCAAAATATGCACCAAAGCCAAATATGACAGGCACCCAAAAAAACAGGAGCTTGGGGAAACACCCATACCGAGCTACACCGGCGAAATGTTGCACATTGATATCTTCTCAACCGATAAGAAGCAATTCTTAACATGCGTTGACAAATTCTCGAAGCTTGCAATAGTGCAACCAGTGCTGTCCAGAACAATAGTGGACGTCACAGGCCCCTTGCTTCAACTCGTAAACCTATTCCCCAAAACCAGAACAATATATTGCGACAATGAGGCCGCCTTCAATTCAGAAACGATCACCTCTTTACTTAAAAACAATTACCACATTGACATCGTGAACGCGGCCCCGCTTCATAGCTTGTCAAACGGTCAAGTGGAACGATTCCACAGTACCTTGACAGAAATCGCCAGATGTTTGAAGCTAGATAAAAAGATCAGCGATACGGTAGAGCTAATCTTGAGGGCAACGATAGAATATAATAAAACAATACATTCTGTCACTCAGGAGAAACCGGTCGAGATCCTCCACTCGGGTTCCGATGATCGCTGCCTAGGCGTTAGAGACAAGTTGATAAAGGCCCAGAAGAACAACATCGAAAGATGTAACCCAGCTAGACGAAACCGTGTTTTTGAGGTAGGAGAAGAGGTTTTTGTTAAAAACAACAAAAGGTTAGGAAACAAGCTAACCCCATTGTGCACAGAACAAAAAGTGCAGGCAGACCTAGGAACGTCTGTTCTTATTAAGGGGAGGGTGGTCCATAAGGACAACCTCAAATAAATTCCCCCACGTTTAATTTACTTATACCATACCCTTTAATAGTAAGCTAGATTTAGTAGAAAAAATTATTAAGGCCCGAAATAACAATTTGGTTGACACCCCGCACCTGTATGAAGCACTACTAGCGAGAAGTGGAATGCCGACGGCAGAGATACAAAATTTAATTCTAACCATAACGTTGGCTAAGGCTGATATAATAAATCCCACTATCCTTAGTCATGCCGATCTGAAATCACTAATTGAACAAGACACTCCAATAGTTAGTTTATTAGAAGCAGCTAAAATTATATTATCCACATACTAATAGCCTACCCTAAAGTTAAGTTAAGTTAAGTTAAGTTAAAAAAAAAAAAAAAACATTAGATAAGCAGCCTGGCGTAGCAAGACCACTACTACTGAACATCGTCGGCCATGACCCAGTATTGAGCATGCCCTTGCTACACCGCATGAACAACAACAATCTGCGCTTTATCCAAGGGTTCAAGGACGAGGTTGACGCCGCGGGCTCCCCTAAACTTTGGTTCACGGAAAAGGCGAGCCTCCATCGAAATACAACAAACCATCGATAACTCAAAATAACCGAGGACGGTCATAATCTGAAGGGGGGAGCAGTTAACACCTGAAAGAGAAACTAAGAAAGAGAAACCTAGAAACTAAGTAACTTCAAATAAATACCATTCCATTGTAAGTTAACACCTGAAAGAGATACTAAGAAAAGAGAAACCTAGAAACTAAGTACCATTCCATTGTAAGTTAACACCTGAAAGAGATAGCATTAGGGTTAGGGTAGATATATTTTTGCCATTCCCTTGTATTTAGTTTGGTCTTGGATTCGAAAGCCTACGCTTCTTGAATAAAACATAGCTCCGGCATTGCCGTAAAACCTTGTCGTTTTATTGACATAATTATCGAGCCACAAGGCCGGTGATCAGAGAGGAAGATAGCAGCTAACGCCGCTGGACTACGCCTCAACCTGCCACGCTTCCTACATCGACGCGGGACAGGATTAACATAACTGGATAACAGCTAACGCCGCTGGACTACATCTCAACCTGCCACGCCTCCTACATCGACGCGGGACAGGACTAATATAACTAGAGAGCTAACGCCGCTGGACTACACTTCAGCCTGCCACGCCTCCTACATCGACGCGGGACAGGATTAAAATAATTTATATATCAAAAAAGAAAAAGTTTCTTTTGGCTGGTCAACCAAAGAGTTTTCACATTTTTGATTTACTCTCTCTCCCCAAAAACCGAGAAAGTCGCAACTTTTTGCCGCATACATATACTCGTACCCCTCCACTTTCTACTTGCCACTTGCCACTTGCCACCCGTAGCTGTGGCTACAATTTTATTTGGCTCGAAGGAGGATTGAATGATTCTCGATTCTCGCAACTAACCGCAATTTAGTCTGGAAATATCTTCGTCCTGACCTCAATTGCTGGGAAGGGAGACTGGCTGGGGGGAGTCATGAATTTGAAAGGAGATCCTGAAAGTTGAAGGCAGAACGCCTTAAAAATAGAATTTGACATTTATACCAGCGACCTGCTATAATTATTCGCAAATGTATTTTAATTTATGCATTTATTCCCCGCCCTGGGGACCCCAAGATATCACTTTCACAAAAACAAAAACTTCTGAGA
Organism: Drosophila vallismaia; assembly: GCA_035047325.1. Lineage (NCBI taxonomy): Eukaryota > Metazoa > Arthropoda > Insecta > Diptera > Drosophilidae > Drosophila > Drosophila vallismaia. The sequence continues at coordinate 1,200,457 of JAWNPU010000025.1, read as the reverse complement.
ATAATTCGATACTTCGAGCATGAAACTGCCATATTCTGCTTGTCCTGAGGGCAAGTGCTTCCCTAATTGGCAAAAATGTCACTTAAAAGTCATTTATTGTCACAGAAACATGGGCTTAGATTAATTAAACGATTTCTCTAAATAATTAGAAGCAAAGAAAATTGTCCAAAACACAAGCAAGTCAAAACAGATTGCCTCTAACGATTTTCTGCTTCAAATATGAGGTATATTTTCTTGTTTCTATTTTCTAATAGTTAATAATAGATTTTATATGATTTTGTGATGAAAACTTACCGCTCTGGCATCGCAACGCATTCCCAGGCTGATGACCAGGCATAATCCCAGGATCTTCAGCAGACTGCCCGGCGACATTTTCGCACTCCTTTTTTTTTTGATTCGTTTTTGTTCGGAAGGATAACCACCTTACCGCCTCTGTGAGTGGCTTTTTTTAATTGTTTCTGGGCTTTGCTTTTATTCTTTGTCTTTGTCTGTTTTTAAAATATATTTTTCTGCTCCTGTTTTCGAATCTTCACTGTGTACGGGAAAAAAATATGAAAACAATAACAATGGTGGGTTTTCATTAACGCATCGTCACGAAATTCGCGATATTCTGCTATGGTTAGGTCCTTTTTGCAAAGGGTCCTTGCCCATACCCCTGTAGCCCCTGTCCCACGCACTTTCGTGTTGCTTTCCAAGCAACAATAACAAGGAATAAAACATTTTGCCGGCGCCGCTGTGACTTGTTTACTTTCACTACAACGAGGACCACACTCACACTAGCACACAGCGAGTCCTGGCAAAATAAGAAAAGCGCGGAGGACCGGGAGACTGGGGGACGAGTGATGGAGCCCAAGAAAAAGTCAAAAAGGACACTTGGTTGCTAAAAAAAAAAACAAAGTCTAAACGAACCGAACGCGCACGCGGCACGAATTGTTCTGAAATTTCAGAGGCCAGAAGGCCGCTTTTGAACGTCCTGTCGCGGCGAAAAAGGATAAAAGGCGAAAGCTTTGCGGCGAATTGGCAGCGGCCGAAAGGAGGCGAGCGAAAACCCGAGATGGACGAGGCGAAACGAAGCGAATGAAGTTTATAAAATGTACGTGACTGTGGCTCGCTTCGAGCATGAAGTGTGTGCTAAGCTTTGCTTTTGGTAGCAGGACCCCCGTTTCACAGCCCCTTTCTTGCCCCCTTTAGGCACCCCTTCTCTGAACCCCACCCCATTTATCCTTCGTGCATTTGGCACAAAATGCTCAAGGACACTTGCCCAAAAACTCGCACCAGACCCAAAAACCAACTCGGCCACTACACAGTATTCCAGATCATTTCTGGTTTAGTTTTTTCAACATTTTTGATATTTTGTTAAGAGTATATTTTGAGTTCTTGCCAGGGTCGCAAAATTTAAATACTCTCAAGGATATTTTAAGCTCTACTCAAGGCTCATTTCTTAGAGTGTACTTCGAGGAATGGGTGGGAGGTTCCTCCAAACGAGGACTCTCCAGCTTAATGCTTTCATTGTGCAGCATATCTTTATTTTTAGTTGATTTGTTTGGACATTTTTGGTTAGTTTTTCTGACCTTGCCACCCCTTCGCCAAGGCCACCCCGCCCCCACTGTCCCTACCCCTGCCCTCGGCCAGCTCCGGTGGCACTCCAATTAGAATTGTGTGTTTTCCGAGGTGGACAATGGCTGCCACTTGAACTTCACGCGCTCGATTTCACTTCCATAAGTTTCAGTGGCATAATCCCCGACCAAGCCCTCGTCCTGCTGCCCCCCTTAATGTCCTGTCGGTGTCCATGTAGTTTCCTAGTTTACGGATTATACTTGTCCAGCCACACCCGTGCCACACAGTGGCACATCCGATCCGATACGCTAGCCATATCGGGTAATCGAATATCCTAATACCCATGCAAGGACATTTGCATGGCTGGCAGAGCATCTTGCCTTCGGTGGAACACCAATAATGTGTACACATTTATTTATTTACCCAGCCAGGACAACTCTGTCGTTCTGTTGTTCTGTAGTCCTGTCATCCTGTCGTTCTCTCGTCCTCTCGTTCTTGTTGTGTGGTTCTGTTTTACGTTCTGCCATTGCCTGTATTGTGTTCTAGGTTCTTAAGCCGCCTTAATACCTTTCCTAATGGTTCCGTTGCCCTCCATTAGCGCCACTGCTCCACCACTTAATGCCACACGTAGTCGCCAGGAGTCCTCTACGCCAGCTGACTGGCTTAGGTGGACAAAGTCCTGGCCTCTTATGCTGTATCCTTGCCAGTTTGATTGGTTAATCAATGTGAAACCTCCAATCCAGGACATCATCAGCACCAATAACACCTTGGCGTCATTCTGAAGGACTCTCTGCTTTTCTAAAACGAAATTTAACAAATTATAACCAGAAAAACAATCCTTTTAAGGGTAATATCCATTATTAAAACCTGTTTTAAGGGAATTATTTTTTTAAGTCCAATTATTTACTCAATTCTTGAGGCTTAACAAGCTGAGACTTATTACTGATATCAACCGAAGATGTACTTTGTTTTCTCTGTCACCCAATGTGTATGTCAACTAATTGTCTCCATGCCAACTGCTCTAGGACTCCAAGGACTACTCAGAGAACTCAGATGCAGGATTCCTGCATCCACCATAGCCAAGTACGCTAAAAACTATGGAATATAAAGCAAAAATTGCTAATTAATAATCCCTAATGAGTGCCGCAATCTCGGCAACTGAGCCTGTGTTGTATTTCCTGCATTTCTGGCTGCTGCTACTGCTGCTGCATTTCTGGAAAAACTCTCTGGGAAAAGGGAAAAGTGCGTGGGATTAAAAATCCATAGTGTACTGAGAGAAATTTTTATGAAACCCCAAGGCAAGTTTTTCCGATCAGCACCAGTTGCAGGGTTTGCAGTTTTTTTGCTTTGACATTATGTAATAAGTGTTGGGCCGCGGCGCGTGACTGGTCAGTATCGCACAGTATCAGTATCACAGATCCTGTGTGTCCTTTGAGCCATGTGATTCCGTAAGCGGCACGTGCCGGGCCAAAATCTGTAACTCTGTGACGGTCCCTGTACGAGTATCTCAATCTGTACATGTATCTGCATTTGTAACTCCATCTGTGCAAAAGTTGCATGCCGACCGCAAAGGGGATTGTAGGCTTGTAGGCTTGTAGGCTTGAAGGCTTGCAGGCTTTTAGGCTTCCGAACCGAGGGAGTGGAGTTGGAGTGGGTAGGCGGCTTGTGGTCCTGGCAACCGACAATTATTCATTGCGCATACGACGCGTTGGACGCGCTAATTAGACGCTGCAGCTGCCGTTTCTGTCGATAATGAAGCCGCTTTTTGGTCCCGTCCGCAACCTGCAAGTTATATGATTATGCTGCCACGCCCCCATGGCCACCCTGTGCCTGTACCGCCACACTGCCCCGTCCAGCACGTCGCAACGCCCACCAGCTGGCTGCGGTAGCCAAGAGCTGACTGTTTAAGCTGTGAAGCACGTCCTGCTCGAGCCATCTGACGTGGCATGCATTCCGTGTGCGGTATCCACTCCTCCAATACCGACACTCATCCCTCCCTCCACCATCCACCCCCGTTGAGCCCTGCTAAATGGCCGCGTGCAAACTTTTGTGCCGGCCAAAAGAAAACTGGCCAAGTAACAAGTAACAAAAGTGCTCCCGCACAAGTTTCTCCCAATCCCTCTTACGAGAAACTAGAAAGAAAAGAAATAGATGAAAGCTGCTTCGGAAAAATAAGTTTTTCCAGGCAAAGAATCGACAGCCTGATTAGGTCGAAAGGAGCACCAGATCGTGGCCAAAGTCTCAGGATGACATTAGCCAATATATACGTAGATACACCAAGGTTTCAATGCTTCTGAGTTTAACCAACAAGCTTGACACTATTTACTTTACGGATTTTAAAACATTTTGATGCAGATTGATGGGGATTCGATCCACGAGTCGCTTAAGGTATCCCTCTTAAGAATCTGATCCTTTTTGGCAAAGTTATAGCCTTCTCAGTGGCCCCTCCATCGATTTTTTGATATTTTGAGGGGGATCCTTGAGAAAATGTTGAAAAAAATCTAAAAAATTTGGTGCTCCTCTATTTTGATGCAGAAATGTAGGGATTCGATCCATGAGTCGTATAAGACATTCCTCTCAAGAATCTGATGCTTTTTGGCAAAGTTTTAGCCTTCTCAGTGGGCCGTATTGGCCCTCCCAATACACCCCACAAGCTTACGATCCACAAGGTCCAAGTGCCAGAATTTATTAAATGACCCACTGCAAGCCGGGTGGAATCTAAGAGCTTAGAGCTTTAGCTTTCCATCCACAATGGGGGGCTCTCCCATTGCCACGTTCTTTCAATCGATCAGGTGGGAAGATCAGTTATTCGAAGACTCTCCACGTGGGTGCCTGCCATTTGTAGAAAAAAAATTAAGTCCAACGACCTTGGACTTTCTTAAAGATAAAGAAATGGACGATATCGAGGTGCGACAGGTTGAAGATAAGGATTCGGAGCAGTTGATGACCTTTTTGCTGGAGCACTACTACACCGAGGAGCCCCTCACGGCGGGCACGAGTCCTCCGGAGCCAGACGCCGCTGACAAGGAGTTTTTGCTCTCCAATATTGTCTTCGGAACCTGCTTCATGGCCGTGCGGCAAGGGACACGGGGCGAGCAAATAGTGGGAGCATTGGTGGCGGGTCCCAAGGACGCGACGGGGCCACAGGAAGTGGCCCGGGAGGCCGCCAAGCACGCAGGCACCAAGTGGGGTCGCATCCTCACCGTCCTCTCCGCCATGGAGACGGCCACTGACGTGTGCCGCCGTTACGGAGTGCCCAGCAGCCTCCATGCCCACGCCGTGGGCGTAGATCCTGCGGTCAGAGGTCGCGGCTTGGGCGCCCGCCTCATATCCGCCGCCATTGAAAAGGCCCGGGAGCTGGGCTACCGCCTCGTCTCCGCCGACTGCACCAGTGTCTACTCCGCCCGTCTCTTTCACGCCCTGGGCTTCGAGCTCATTCACACGCTGCTCTACGCGGACCTCAAGGACGCCAGCGGCGACCAGCTCATCCGACCACCGGCTCCCCATGAGAGTGTCCAGACTTTTGTTCTCCAACTGTGAAAGTGCTGGGAGCAGCTGGACCACCTGGATCACCTGTTCCACCGCACCTACCTCTTATCTTTTATCTTATCCATGCCGTTCCCTAATACATGTTATCGAACGTGTTCAACATCCACATATATGTGTTATATCGCGGAATATTAAATTATTTCTAATCGGAGTTTTGGCCATCGTTTGCCTTTAAGATTATGATAAAATAGAAGAAAAGTTTTGTATCTTTTTATGGGATTGGTATCTTTGCTTTTCTGATCAATTGAGATCCGAATGGGGTTGAAGGGATTACAAAATGATACATGTAGTAATCGTAGAAGCATTGACTTGGAAACTTGGAAACAAACGTGTCTCAAGTAATCCAAGGAATCGAACTGTCAACATCCCGCCCTGTGATGCTTACCTCCACGAGTCGTAAAAGATATTCCTCTCAAGAATCTGATGCTTTTTGGCAAAGTTATAGCGTTCTCAGTGGCCCCTCCATCGATTTTTTGATATTTTGAGGGGGATCCTTAAGAAAATGTTGAAAAAAATCTAAAAAATTTGGTGCTCCTCTATTTTGATGCAGAAATGTAGGGATTCGATCCATGAGTCGTATAAGACATTCCTCTCAAGAATCTGATGCTTTTTGGCAAAGTTTTAGCCTTCGCAGTGGGCCGTATTGGCCTCCCAATACACCCCACAAGCTTACGATCCACAAGGTCCAAGTGCCAGAATTTATTAAATGACCCACCGCAAGCCGGGTGGAATCTAAGAGCTTAGAGCTTTAGCTTTCCATCCACAAAGGGGGGAGGGGGGGGAGAGGTTTCCCATTGCCACTTTCTTTCAATCGATCAGGTGGGAAGATCAGTTATTCGAAGACTCTCCACGTGGGTGCCTGCCATTTGTAGAAAAGAAATCATTCGAAGGACCTTGGAAAGCTTAGACAAAGAAATGGACGATATCGAGGTGCGACAGGTTGAAGATAAGGATTCGGAGCAGTTGATGGCCTTTTTGCTGGAGCACTTCTACGCCGAGGAGCCCCTCACGGCGGGCACGAGTCCTCCGGAGCCAGACGCCGCTGACAAGGAGTTCTTGCTCTCCAATATTGTCTTTGGGACCTGCTTCATGGCCGTGCGGCAAGGGACACGGGGCCAGCAAATAGTCGGAGCATTGGTGGCGGGTCCCAAGGACGCGACGTGGCCACTGGAAGTGGCCCGGGAGGCCGCCAAGCACGCAGGCACCAATTGGGGTCGCATCCTCACCGTCATTTCCGCCGTGGAGACGGCCACTGACGTGTGCCGCCGTTACGGAGTGCCCAGCAGCCTCCATGCCCACGCCATGGGCGTAGATTCTGCGTTCAGAGGTCGCGGCTTGGGCGCCCGCCTCGTATCCGCCGGCATTGAGAAGGCCCGGGAGCTGGGCTACCGCCTCGTCTCCGCCGACTGCACCAGTGTCTACTCCGCGCGTCTCCTTCAAGCCCTGGGCTTCGAGCTCATTCACACGCTGCTCTTCGCGGACGTTAAGGACGCCAGCGGCGACCAGCTCATCCGACCACCGGCTCCCCATGAGAGTGTCCAGACTTTTGTTCTCCAACTGTGAAAGTGCTGGGAGCAGCTGGACCTCTTATCTTTTATCTTATCCACGCCGTTCCCTAATACATGTTATCGAACGTGTTCAACATCCACATATATGTGTTATATCGCGGAATATTACATTATTTCTAATCGGAGTTTTGGCCATCGTTTGCCTTTAAGATTATGATAAAATAGAAGAAAAGTTTTGTATCTTTTTATGGGATTGGTGTCTTTGCTTTTCTGATCAATTGAGATCCGAATGGGGTTGAAGGGATTACAAAATGATACAAGTAGTAATCGTAGAAGCATTGACTTGGAAACTTGGAAACAAACGTGTCTCAAGTAATCCAAGGAATCGAACTGTCAACATCCCGCCCTGTGATGCTAACCTCCACCTCGACACAAGTTTTTAATTCGTATTGCTTCCAATCCGAACACATCAACAAAAATAACTATCTACTCATCGAATAGTAAGTAAAAGCGCGTATTCCAAGATTGTTTAGTTTTTTGCAATAATTTGGTTAATTCTTGAGAATGGGGTGCAAGCGTGGAGGCCCTACGAACCACTTTACTCATCTGTTGCCGGAGACTTCCGCTGTTCCGCCCACACTGGAAATAGACTTCAGCATCGACAGTCTTGTGGCACAGTTTGAGGCCCTCTCCCTGGATCCGGAGAGGCCTGTGAATAGAGGAAATAGGAGCTACAATGTCTTTGCAAGCATTTATGACGAGTACTTGGACCGAACACTGCCTCCCGACCAACGCAGATCCAGTAGCAACGGCTTGCGAAGCCGCAGGATGATGCAGAACAACGGCGACCAGCAGAATCTATTTGTGAGCAGGCTGCATAAGGCAGGCGGTCCTGGTGCTGGTCCTTAATCCTTGTTCCTTACCCCCAGGCACCGGCTCAGAGTCGTACGCCGAGTTACCGTCTCGGAGCAGTCACTGATCCAGAGAGGCGTGTGAACCATCGAAGGGTCCACAGCCTGCGGCATTTATTCATTCTTAGGCAGGCGAGGGTCTCGGCTGAGACCTCGATTGGAACCTCGTCTGGATTATCGCCTGGAGCCTCCCCTGGAGCCTTGCCTGAAACCTCGCCTGAAAACTCGCCTGAAACCTCGCCTGAAGCCTTGCCTGGGAGCTCGGCTGAGACCTCAGCTGGGCTTCAGATTCCTTCCGCAGTCGCTAACGCCCCCACCCCTTTACAGAACAATCGTCGTCGGGACCCGGGCTACATGCCGGTCCGCCGATCGCAACGTCCAGTCGTACATCTGAACGTCAGCTGGAGACATCGTCCGACCCAGGCGCAAGACCATAGACATTCCCATAGACCCAACATGCCGGTTTTGACTCTATCGGAATTGGCTGCTCGCGCTCTCCAGGAGCACAATAGAAGACGCATGGAGGAGACCTTCCAGCACGCAGACCGGGATCTCTACGACCACGATGACCCCGATAGTTCACCATTTTACAATTACCTTCACCGCAAGCGCTCCCGATAGGAGCATGCTTGCTGGCGGCACACATTCAGTTTGATTCGAAAAAACAACACGAAGACCTGACAAACACTATAAAAGCAGAATGACCCAAAAACAAATTTCCAAATGTAGACAAAATTTTTAGCAAGACCGCAAAGACTGCCGTAGATCGCCAACCCTTAGCCCATGGCAAGATCACGAAGGATCTCTATATTTTAGTTTCTTTTTTTCATTTAGGCCTCAACTGGATCACAGGATGTTACTTAATGAAGTCACTTAGTCCTTCAGTACATTCTTACATTGTTAACTTGTTGTTGTGAAATGCTAAAAAAAATATGTTCGGTATTATACGTTTTCGAAAACAAACTTGCCGCACTTTGTACTTTTCAAAGGGAAAATAATATATTTACGAGTATAATTAAAACAAGTTTGTTGAAAAGCCATTCCCGTCCTTTGTACAATTTCTCACATTCTGTCTTTGCAATGACTTTTCACAGACCACCCACCCCCCCGGGAAATTGGGACAACAGGATCTGAGCCGAACCTGACCCTGGACCTGGGCTGGATATAAAATGAATGTATGTGTTGGGATGTGGGAACTGACCATATAGTTTGCCAACTGCGAGTGTTGTATAAATAAGAAATGGCCACGCATCCTTTCAGTTGATTGTTGGTCCTGTTTATGGTGGCACGAATGTTGCTGTTTGTACGGCCGTTGTCGCCTTTGTCGTTTTTATTGCCTGCCTGTCAATATCCGTGTCCGCATCCGTTCGCACATATACATATCCTGGCGAATTCGTCTGCCACTTTGCACACTGACCTTTTTGCTCCTATGGCTCCTTGCTCCTTGCTCCTTGCTCATTGCTCCTTGTTCCCACGTGGCCCATCCAGCGACAGATCCTGCAACCTGCTCCGTATCCACATCCACCTCCTCATTCACCTTCTCCTGTCTGATTCTGTCTGTGCTCCTGCGACCTTAAGGATATGTGTGACCATAAACAACAGGATATGAAATGGCTGCCTCGAGTGGCCCCGGGGACAGGATCTCTGGCTGTTATTCAAATGTGCCACCCACCCACCCTGGCGCGTCCCATCGCAACGTATCCTTGATATCCTTGTGGCGCTGGCGCTGGCGCTGGCGTTGGCGCTCCTTTGCCTGGTCGCCCTTGGCTACGCACGATTTAAATTAAATTGCACTTGACGCATTTCCTGGAGTAAGTGGAGCAGAGACAGTAGGTCCATGACACGGTTGGAGTCCTGTTACCCTGCAGCAGCTCGGTTCGCCTGCTTGTCCTGCCATGTCCTTATTGTGATTCAATTAGTCAAGCTAGTCTGGTCCAGATGCTGTTGCTCCTGGTGCTGTTGCCCATCTGGAGGCCAAGTGGCCGTAAATAAATAATAAATGCAATCCCAGGATCCCAGGTGAGGCGAAAGTGGGCGGCAGGACGACTCAGTGGTTAGGACAGGGTCCAGGATTACGCTGGTCAAGTTCATTGAACCGCCAGAGATCACAGGCCAAGATTGATGGATGGACAGGCTGCATCGAATTGGAATTAATGTATTGATGCAAATGGGGAGAGGATTAGATGGGATACACGGAATACTATAAGAGTTAGGGACAGTAAAAGGGATAGTTTCCAAGATCTTATTTCCCTCCCAAATACAATAGCTAAAAAAAAACCTTTGTCCAGAGCGGAATCGTAACCACATTTGCCTCTAATTCCGGCAAAGAACTGATACTCCACAAAAGGATGGAGCCTGCAAAGAAGACACACAAATCTAATTTGAAATCAGCACACATGCCAGGCAGGACCCGAGGCAGAGGCCGGTATCCAAGGGGCAACGGAGTTGCAGGACATCGAACAGATGGCCAGGGCACCTGGACTGCACTATTCCAGCAGTATCCTTGAGATAGCAACGGCAGCAACAGCAGCAACAGCAGCAAACAAACGACAAAACAAAATCAAAGTGTGAGTGGGTGTGCGATTTAATCTTATAATGATGCTGGTCTTGGGTATTGGGTATTGGGTATTGGGTCTTGGGTCTTGGGTCCTTGGTCCTGGAGGCAGCTCCTGGCACACATCCGTATCTGTATAGGAGTCCCATCGTCCTTTTTCTGTGTTCCTGTATCAGTGTGGTGTTTCCCTCTTGTATTTGCACATTTTCGCAGGTCATCGTTTGATGTTCTCCTGCCGAATGCCATTCATCCCGGACCGCTCCTGGCTGCCAGCCCCCGCCCATTCGGATACTTTTACTCCTGCATTCCCGGCCAGAAATACTCGAGATAACTGCCGGATTTTCCACTCAACTATTAGGATTTACCAGGGATTCTAGCAATTTTTCGAACAGCCCGGACACGCACAGTGCCAGGCTAGTTTTAAATGCAGCTACACTGTTCAAAAACAAGACATTTTAGGCTTATCGAAGAAGAACCTCAACTAGACTACAAAGTGGGATAGATTTTTGTCATAAGATTTAAGTAAAAGGATAAAAAATCAATTGTTTTACGCTTTGGCTAGCTTTTTATTTCAAGTGCAAATGTAGGCATTCCCGGAAATTCCTTTCCCACCCAGCACATTGCCGAAGGGACTTAGGCAACAGGACTCGGACATTCCAGAAGCGAAACGTCTGCTTGGGGAATCGGCCAGATATTTGTGCGGGTAAATTAGCATCTAAACGGTTAATTTTCTTAATTTCCAATACAAAAACCTGAAACTGAAAATCAGTGCTGATCCGGACGGTCCTGATCCTTCTGCTCGCCACGAGCTCCCCCCGAGCCACTGGGTCCCGCTTCGTTGTCCTTCTGCGCTTCGAGGACCGCCAGCTCGGAGGGAGTCATATCCACGCCGTAGGTCCGCTCCTCGGTGATCACCAGGCTGAGGACGGAGGTCGAGGTGACCAGGGTGGAGTTCGGCTTGATGGCGTACTTCCCCTGGCGCTCGCCCCGCTCACTAGCCACCGTGTCGGTGCGGAGGTACTCCGCGCCCTTGGCGGTCACAACGCAAAGGTCGATGTTCGACCCGGAGCCGAGGTCGTTGAACACCCCGGCGGAAATGGCCTCTCGAACAAGCTGCTTGCCCTGGGCCTGGTCGAGGTCCGGGTGCCAGCCGTGCTCCAGCACGGACATGGCGGCCAGTGTCCCGGATCCCATGGCCGCATACGGTAACTTGTCGTTGGAGCCGCACGGATAGATGCAGTAGATCTGGGGTCCCTTCCGATCCACGCCGCCCATGACCAGGGCGGCTCCGATGTGGCCCTGGTACCGGAACAGGGTCCGTCGGAGCAGTATGCCGGCACAGACCACCGGCACGGTGCGGCCCGTGTTGAGCTGGTGCATGTCCAGCTCCGCGGAGGTCATCAGGGTCATCATTTCCGTGTCGGCAGCGGTGCCAGCTCCGCAGCAACTACAGGACAGTCGAAGGGGAATCGTTTCTCTCGAAAGTAATCAATATACTTACTAAATGTGCTTCTGCAGGTGATGGATCTTGGAGCAGTTCTTGTCGGAGACAATGGGTCCTTCGGTGGCCCGAGTGTCGGCTCCCAGGATGACGCCATCCTTATAAATGATGCCCACAATGGAGGTTCCAGTCTTTGTGGCCTTGGGCGGCTGGTAGCCTTGGGCCAGAAGCTCAGCATTTCTGGAGGCGTTGGTTTTGAGTTTTTGAATCACAAAATCATAAAAGCTCACCGCCGGCAGTTGATAAAACTGAAACCGCATCGTTTTTCGGTGGCATCTCCAGATCGCTTCCGTTCCGTCCTCTGAGCCGGATACTGCAGCAACATTACGGCACGACAAGTGGAAACTAGGAAGTGGCAAATGGTAATTGTAAAATGTAACTTGGTACGAAATTTGCAGAAAAAATGTGGACAAAATTTAGTTTTGAAATATGTAAAGTGAAAAGTCGCTTCTAGTGACTGAAAAAGCTTTGCTGATATTTTCTGTTAACAAAATCGATTTTGATTCCGTTTTACATATTCAAAATTCAAAATAGCTTCCGTTAGCGCCAAAGCACCTATTAGTATTAAAAATATACTAGATCTCATACTAGATTACTTAGTATCTCTAATACTACCATCCCTAATACTGCGATCTCTCCCATTCTCCCACCCCTTGTGATCGCGAATAGTTCGTTTTCAATCGTTCGTCACCTGCTCGTGCTTTTATTTCTTATCATTGTTTAAAATTAATAGTTTAAATAATACGCGCTTAAAATCGTTTGGAAAAACGTTTCAATTAAGAATTTCCGTGCAGTGTAAAGCCGCAAGTGAAGGGTGTTGGGGGTATTTCTGTACTCACGTGTGTTTCCGTTTGCTATATAAAAACCAATATTGCCCCATTTCTGGATCGTAAAAACGTTATACGTGCATATAATTTAAGCTTTGCATATGGAAATGCAGCAAAACACTATTTCCATGTAAGTTTTTTATAGATTTTCCAAAATACGGTGAATTTTGTTTCAAGTCCTCCATTTTGTGTGCCAAATGTCGAAAAGGGGATGACAAAAAGTGCAAGCAGCCCCCATCGACCGTAGCGTTGTCAAGCTGGCCCCAACGACCACAGAGATTGAAGCTTGAGCCAAGTTGAAGTCCCGTTATAGTGTATGCTTATGCGAGCAAGAGTATGAATGATTGCCAACGACCAGAGAATATATTCAAAAGGTAAGTTTTATTTTTAATATTTTATAGAAATAATGTTTTTTAATAAATGTCAATTAGTTTCAGATGCTAAATGCACACTCTTGTGAAAAGTGGAAAAGCCCCAACGAACGCAGAGCTGGGCCAACTTTGAGTACCGTTATAGTGTATGCTTTTGCCAGCGAGAGTATGTTTGATTGCCAACGACCAGAGAATATATTCAAAAGGTAAGTTTCATATTTTATTTCAGTTTTGTAATGTTTTTAAATAAATTTCAATTAGTTTGAGACTCTTGTGAAAAGTGGAAAAGCCCCAACGAATGCAGAAGCCCAAAAAAATACTAATCAGAAGGACATAAAAAAAACAAACATCTTTAAATAGATACAAAAATAAACAAGTAAGTTTGGTTTTTCTTTTATTGGAAAATGTTTAACAAGTTGAAATCAAAGCGAATTTTAAGTTTTCTTTACTTAGCCTTGATTTTGTTTGTGGAAACTTTATTTGTCCCAAAAAAGGAGCGCAGCCAAGAAGCAATTAAATAATTGAAAATTCAAAGGAAAAACCTGTGCCCCAAAAGGCGGGGGGAGGAGGAGGCAGGCAGCAAAGGACGAGCAGGACTTGGGCGTGGCTGGTGCAATTGCAGCGGCCGTTTGTGCCACATTTTGTGTCTGCATTTCAAATGCCAAACAATTTGACAGAGCTTAATTGGTTGCCCAGCCCACAAAATTGCAAGTCGGTGTGCGTGTGTTTCTGAGTGTTGCAAGTTGGGGGTTGTGGGTGTGTGTGTGTGTGTGTGTGTGTGTGGTTGCAACTTTGTCCGACTCATCTGACATGTGGGGTGTGCCGGAGACTGCCACTGTTTATCCTTGTATCCTGTGCATTAGTCACTCGAAATAAGGACTCACAGATGCCGCGCAGAGGAAGTCTGTTTCAGTTTTCTTCTTAAAAAACTATTAAACTTGAAATTAATGATAAAAATTATATAAAATTTGTACACAAAATATGAAAATGAATAATTTTAATGAGAATATCAAAGGTGTGGCATGCTCTACAGGGCCCCATTTCCTTGCCATGTAGCACATGTCGCACAAATCAATTAGCATTAATTAGAATCCAATTATATTTTAATCAACATTTGGGCAGCCCAGTCGCCGAGAAACAGCAGCGTCTGCCTTGCTTTCGACAAGCTCTGATTTTGATTTTGATTTTTCAGGCGGCAACGGCTGCAAGTTAGCATTGCAAGTTGCAAATCATGCAACCAACTTTGGCAACTTAATTGCGTGGGTGGCCACCGCCGCAGGACAAGCCAAAAGAGTTTGAAATCTAGAAAAAAACAAACAAGTAAGTGTTTGATTTTCTTACAATTTAAATATATTATTCATTATATTATTAAGAATATTTATAAGATAAGATTTCCATATCAAAGCTTTTGATTTATTCAAAATTTTCTGTAAAAATTATTTCCTGTGTACTCCTTTTGGCAAACTGCGGCCAGAAAAGTTTCTCTCGGCAATTTTGGGCCAACAAAAGTTTGGCAACAAATGCAAATGCAGCTGGAACAGTTTTCTTTTCAGGGGAATATTTCGGGGATTTCTGACAGCAGCTGATGCGGTGGCCACCATTTGGCTTTTCAATTAGGCATTTCGGAAACACCTGTCCAGGTGTTGAATGCACTTGATTCGAAGGCGGGTACCGGCTACCGGGTACCGGGTACCGGGTACCGGGTAAAAGGCCTACAAAATGGGAAACTAATCAAAAGTTGGCAATCAATTTTGATTTTTGTTTTGTTAACAGCAATTGGAAAAGTTTCCAACAAAACCCGCACCCCAAAACTGACCTTGCCTGGTTGTTTTTTTTTTTTAAACATGCATTTTGAGGTTTTACCACCTTACCACCCAAAGGAATCCCTTTTTTGGGTTTCTCCTTTTTATTTTCTGTTTGGGACTAACTTTCCCTGCGTCCTGCCACTTGCCCCTGCGTCCACATAATTACTGGGAACCTGGCAGCCTGGCAGCCTGGAAACCCAACTGACTGCCTGCCACTGACAAAGGATGCGCGTCATTAGCTGATTGGGAGATTAAAATTTAATAAGATTACAAAGTCATTTCGGGCTTGTCGGTGGAAATTTATTTGGGTTTCTCGAGGAATCTATGTGTCTTCGTTTGTATTTGTTTGTATTTCTATTGACCAGAAAACGAGAGAAAAAAAACGAGAAAACGACATCTTAATTATGCATCAATGGGGTCGAAGGTTACCAGTTTTCGGGGTTTTAATTGATTCTTGCTTACCAGTTTAAAGGGTTCCAATGATTTTCCTCGATTTCCACTTAAATTTGTTGAAAAACGGAATGTCCTTTGGCAAAAAAAAAGATTTCACCTAAACCAGGTACCTGGTTTCTCTTGAATTTTCAATCTTCTGCGATTTCATGCTGATGACTTTGAGTTTGCTTTGCAAACATACACCGAAACCCACACTGAATCACCTGCCGTGATGGGTCCTTTGATGTTGCCGTTCGTTTCCTCCCATTCTTGTCCCGTCAACGGAAGGACATAAAGGTGGACTGGGCTGGACTGGACTGGACTCGACTGGACTATTCCCCGGTGGTTGGCCAATGACCAGTGCATCCTTTGAGCTGCACCCGCTGTTAACACACACACAGACACACACACACACCCAGTGGACGGGGACACATTGTCCTGGCGAAAGGCTCTTTTCTCTGCAGAATTCATTTGACACATTCAAGCGCCAGGATACGGTTCAGGATAAAGGCAAATATCCGCTAGTTGGCTGGAAAGCTTCAAATAGCCCTCCACTACAAAATAGTTGACAATAGAATGATGAAAGTGCACGGAAAGAAAATTATAGAGGTCTTGAGTTTCCAAATAATGAATATCCTTTGACTTTGCAAACAATGTTATCCTTTAAAAAGATGTAGAAAATGTATAAAAAATGAAAACTTTGCAGTCTCCAATGTCAGTTTATTGGCAAAGCTTAAAGAAATAAATACGAAATAAAGTTTTAAGCGAAGAGTCTGGCACTGCATCCCCATAATTCAATTAGTTATAGCCATGTGCTTATTTTGCTTGGGTAGACGGCGAGTCCTTTTGAGTTTCTCCTCCGTTTTTGGGGCCATAAGCCGCGGAATGTGCAACATGTGTGGGTTCCCTTCTGGTGCAGCAATTAAACGAGAATTTCATTTTGAGACAGCAGAAACAGCAGCAGGAGCAGCGGCATCAGAAGCTACCGCAGAGCCATCAACTAAAGGCAACAGCAAAAGCAAAAGCAAAAGCAGCAGCAGCTGTTGGAGGCAAGTCACAAAATAAAAAGTTGCCAGGAGGAGGATGTCGAGGATCAATCGACGGGGATTTACCCAGCACCAGGACAGAAGATACAGAAAGATAGTCCATGGGCTATAAAAGGTGTATGAAAATTTAAAAAGGAAGCAGGCTGCTGAAGCCTCGAGCCCGAGATATCCTTCCTTGTGTCAGAGAGCATGGCCAGCAAGAAGCCTTCGGAGCACGGAACACAAATATGTGCTCGGCAAATGCAAATGCATAACGGGAAAGAACAATAAGCAAATCGTTAAGATTCGCAAACTTTTCACAGAACAATTGCATGCAAAGGCACACAAACTAACAAACGGAGGGATCGTACACAAGGACAAGGAAAAGGATAGACTCGTAAGGACCACCCACCCGTATCTTACAGTCCGACAAGTGTCTGCGAAATACACTTCAGCTAATGGAATCATAACGAAAAGGCCTCGGCTTTGTTTCTGTTTCTAAAATATCCTACGAGGCTCCTCGCCTCGATTCCCTATTAACTTGCCACAAATTTGTATCTCGTCAGAGCGAATTGACACTTTGAATGGTTTGTTTTGTGTTGCAATCGACAATTACGATTACAAATTAATAGAACAAACAGAACAATTAAAAATAATTGATATTAAATCCTTACCGGTTTCTGGAGTTCTGGAGTATTTTCTGGGAATAATTCTGGGAAATGGATTTAATTGGCATGTTTTGTGATGAAATAGAGAAGCTCCTCTACCCTTTCCATGCCACCTGCCTGGCGGCACCTACTTTTTTCCTCCAGCACTTTCTTTCTTTGCGTTTCTTTGTCTTTCCCGGGGAGAAAGTTTTCCCGTGTGTCTGTGGAGGAGTTGGAGGTGTGAACTGCACGTTTGCTGCATCCGAGAGCATGTGTTGTTTTAGTGCAATTACACACAGATACTTGCATCTGCTACAGCTCCAGCTCGCAGGACGAGAACGGGGACGGGCTTATGACTTAATAAATACTCCCCAGTGTGCGCAATGTGGCTGGCAATTTAATAACAAGGCTAACGGCATCGAAATAAAAAGTAAAAGCCCCACCCAGGAGGTACAGAGGGTGAAAGGGCATGCTTTTGATTTACTATACTCCCAAGGACCAAGGGGAGAAAGGACCCAGCACCCAGCACCCAGCAGCAGCTCAGTTGCTGCAAATGCTCGTCTAATATCCTGCTTCGCATATATATTTCTCTTCCGGCAGACACAAATTCAATTGTCGAATCATCCCGATCTCAGCTGGAGTTGTTTCTCCCCAAGATTTTCGATCCAAAGGAGCTGACAACAGTATCCTTGAGATATATTAAAAGCCAAAGAACTACCATAATCATAGCTACAGTTTATGTTTTGTATTTAAAAAAATTCAAACAACAATTAAAACTAAGGTAACAAAAAATTAGTCGGCTCTAAACCAATATCCTTTAGTGGTAGGCGGCATACAGAGGGGCGGGAGCCACGGCCTTGACCACAGCCTTGACCAATGGCTCGCGGTTCACCACGGCATTGAATCCGTTGATGGGATCGGCGGTGTACTGGACGGTCCTCTTGAATCCGTCAGAGTCCACCAAGGAGTAGGCGCCGCGGACCACGTCACCGTCGCGCTCCTCCACCTGGCTCTTGGAGTCGCCGGACAGGGAGTCCTGGACGTCGTAGGCGAACTTGTACTGCGGATGGGGATCGTACTCGTCGTCGGCCTTGGCCAGGACTGGGTGGGCCAGGGTCTTGACCACGGTGGCAGCGACAGGAGCCACAGCCACGGGGGCGGAGTGGTAGACCTGGGCGGCTGGCAGGACACCGCCACTGACGGCGGCGATCAGGGCGAAGAGAGCGATGAACTGAAAGGATAAAGAGTATTATTTAGGTAATCTTTTTATTACCAAGCACATCCCTTACCGTGAATGCCATTTTTTAGTCCGAAATCCTTGCTGTCCTTGGTGTCTTGCTGAATCAACGGCCAAGTGCTGTGTGATAAGAAATAGCCAAGTTTGTCTGCTTTTATATCCAAAATAATAACCCAAACAGAGTGCCAACCAAGGCCTAGTGACCCATTTTTGTGGAGCATTCGCAGCCAGGGAATTGTCACAGCAATTGGACACACTCGGTTGCCGCAAACAAAAATAATTTTAATAAAAAAACGCGAGTAATACGATAAAAGAGTGCAAAGCAAACAAACATCTGGCTCGTGTCTGGCTTGGCATTCAATTTGATTGCAAAAAAAAAAAGCGGATTTGATGGATAATTTTGGCAATTGAAACCGGTCTCTGGCGTCGGTTAATTACGAGTCTTGCTGGTCAAGTGACTGATCATTCTGGTCGTCGAAAGGGTTTCCAATGAATATGAAGACTTCGGCCTGAGGGGTTTCACTTGTCATCACCACCTGGCAGGATACCAAAAAATATCTACTCTGGAATGAAACACGACTTTAAAGCTTAAATAAACGTTAATTTTATTTAAATAAAAAAAAAAAGAAAGTAGTTGAAATGGTTGCTTAGTTTTGATTGAAATTGAAATAATATTAAAAAAAAAAAAAACTGGCTATAATCCAGACTGACTTTGCTCTCTTCCTCTGAATTTAATTACAAATATGAGTGGGATCAGGTCAGAGTTGAAAGGAATGTCGGTAAGGAAGAGAAGCGGGGCAAGAAGGAGGTCCTGCCCGTAGCAGGACTCTGTGTGGTGCTAATGGTGTAAATGGTGCGCAGCCCTGGTTAAATATCCGTTCTATCAAATTCAATTAAAGTTGACATGGGTTCACAGCTGGCCCTCGGTTTCGGATTCAGTTTCTGGCTTCTGGGTTGTGGGTTCACGGAACTGGCAGGATGGATTGGTTGCCTGAGGGGAATGTTATGGTGACCTGACGTGGTATGGTTACTGCTCCACCCACCTGATTGCTGTATCCAATTTTTGAATATGTTGCCAGTGACAAGCCCGAATCAAAAGAAACATGGCACTTGCACCACAGGATGGCAATCGGATGGATTAGAGTGCCTCGTGGAAGCCTCAATTGCAGCATTAGGGATGATCTCTGGAATATCTAATATCTAGAATATTCAAACTTGAATATTATATTTGAAATAATATATTTGATCATCTCTAGTACAAAGTGGCCAACGCCCAGGCGTAATAAGACAAACGAAAAAGTGGTAAAGCCCGGGAAAATCTGGCAAAGGTTTTTCCTGCCACGACGAGGCCTTCTGGTCGTCCTTTTTTCTGGCCAAATTCTCTCTTTTTTTTTGGTTTTTTTTCGGGGCGATTGCGGCACTGTGTTGCTTAAATTAAAACACAGATACTCGCCAAAACACACACAGTTGCAGTTGCCGAAAAGGAGCAAGGAGGCAAGGAGCAAGGAGGCAGAAGGAGCAGGAGCCATCTAAAAAAAAAAAAAATGGAGGAAATTTGCAAGCGCCTCAGATGAAAGTCCGAGGCAATTGTGATTTTTGGGCCAGGGACGACATGGTGATGCAGGGAATAGTTGCTTCCTGCCCCGTGCCACATTGCCCCATGCCCCGTTGCCACTGAAAGAGCTTAACCCCCTTTTCAAACTGCCCTTCTGTTGCTGCTCGCTGAGTGTAAATTTGCTCGTTAAATTTGTTGGCACTCTCGACTAATTTGCACTTGTAACGCAATGGTCTGCGAGGGGGCAGAGAGTCCTGGCACCGCCGGCATCCTTGGCCAACTGCTTTGCATCGGGCTAATTGAAAAGACGATGGCCAGACGAAGGAGTCCCCGCGCCTCCTGGCGCCTCTGACCCACTTGGAGTTCCCAACTAAATACTCCTCCATCTCCAGCTCCAGCGTGGCTGCGGATCGGAAACGGAAACGTATAAGCAGGAAAAATAAATCAAGTATTTAGCACTTAAAAAGTGCAATTAACAACTTGCAAAGTTTCCGAGTCCTGTTTTGTGTATAAGGACTCGTGATCCTGTGTAATTAAAGTTGACTAAATGCAAAGATTTAATGAAACAAAATACGAAATAGATAGTAGTGTTTGTTTTCGGACTCAATCTTTCTGAGAAATTAGTTCCCTTTGATAAATTACTTGAGCAAATAGTTAGAAATTGTAAATAACTTTCGCTCAGTGCACAATCAAAGGACACTTTGTATGCAGGACATGGAACACAATCACAGACGAGCAGAGTCAACGGGGCAGACATGCGTATGTAAATGTTAATCAAAGCAAATCATTTGGCAGGACAAGTTCATAAATTTACCTCCCTTCCATCCCCGTCCCCATCTATCATCAGCCTTCACCCCCCCCCGTTCAAGGATTCGATTGGAGTCGTATCCTTTTTGGCAGGTGGGTTATGCCGGTGGAAATATGAATAATTGGCCCGCATTAGCTGGCATTGTTGTTTCGTCAACGGGAAATCAGTTGGCAGATTAATCGTGCGGCATTCATGGCCATAATTTGCTGAAAAGGACCAAGCAGAGGGGCGCAAGGATCAAGGAGCAAAACAGAAAAACAAAAAAAAATTACTGACTGATTAATGGTCGGGGCATATCGAGTCGATAAATGAGAACCGAATGCAACACAGGCCTAGGGAATAGTAGAAGCCAGGGAGGAGGAGTCGGAGTCCAAGGCTGGGACAGACCCCCCCCCCAGTGGGGGGTGGCAAGTTTCCGAGTGCCTCCTTTTTGGTCCTCGACTTTGGCTCATTATTATGCAGCTCATGAGTCTCGTTAGTGGCAAAGTTATATGAGCATACATCAAGCCATGCCGCACAACTTTGCAACACCCGCAGGAAGTCCTAAACTGGCGGGGGCTGAGGCGCCAGCGGGTCAGGGATTGCATGCCCATGGATAAGGGGCTGCCAAGGAGTAAGGACTAAGAGGGTGTCAAGCTGCGTCTAGCAAAACGGAAAGTGTTAAGCACAATGAAGTAAATGCTGCCAACTTCTGACATCCCTGAGGCAAGCCCCGGCATCTCGCCCAACTTCAATCCCGAAAATCGGCAAGAGCGGCGGCGGGAGGGTTTAGTGGGAGCTAAGGATTCTTTGGGACTCATCCACCGACAAGGATAAGAATCCCTGCCGGCGAGAGTTTTCAAAGCTCTCTCAATTCGCCGCAAAACTCGTTCATTTCGAGGCGAAAAGCAAATCCTCCTTCCTTGTCGTTGATTTTTGGAAAGAAATTCTTTCAAATATATTTCGTTCGTTTAGTTTAAGAAAAAATTAAGGAATATAAATATTATATATTTTAGTTTCAAAACAAATTCGGAAGGAATCGTAGAGGAGGAAGTGAAAGTAGAGTTCGA
The DNA here is from genome assembly GCA_035047325.1 of Drosophila vallismaia. Classification (NCBI taxonomy): domain Eukaryota; kingdom Metazoa; phylum Arthropoda; class Insecta; order Diptera; family Drosophilidae; genus Drosophila; species Drosophila vallismaia. The sequence goes on along the minus strand of JAWNPU010000025.1, from coordinate 1,179,121 downwards.
GGCACGTGTCCTTCCTTCTTCCGATTAGCTTTTGGCGGGACATTATGTGTGCCACGGAGGCCGCATCAATTATCAATTCCAAGCCGATTCCCGATGAATGATGAGCCGAATCGATGGCGGCTAATGGTCCCGAAATGAACTGGCCCCGTGACAAGGACATTGTGTGATGGTCATGGCCAGGATCTGATTTATGGGGCAACATAAAAAAGGAAGAATTACCAAAACTGGCTGTCCATTACCCACCTGCATTCATTTTTTATTTTGGCAAAAAGAACGGCTTTGAGTTTGGTCGCTTTGGGGCATCAAAATCAGTTGCACATCCCACGGGTGTAGTTGGGGCTAACCGGGGTTAGGAGGAAGGAGCTCTTGCTCCTTTGTGGCCACTCTGTTTCCGTTTTTTTCCCGGAATCCGTTTCCCGGCCAATCCTGGCCAAAGGAACAAAAAGTTTGTATAACAAAAAAACAGAAAACTCGAAAAAATCTTTGCTATAAAGATAGCTATCACACAATCAAAGGTTGCTTATAATATTATAATTTATTATAAGATAATAGTTTAGTATGAAAATTTCTCTCGGTGTTGCAAGGGGCATACAATTAGCAACAAATTGAGGGCATGTTCTGGGATAAAGTGGGCTAAAGTATGGCGTGTCGGGAATCAGCTGCATTAGCAAATTCATTCAACGTACATACCTAATTGAAACGGCGCCCAGCTGCAATTATTTTCCATTCTAATTCCAGTTCCTCAGTGGCCTCGGGCTACTGACCACCACATGGGTTCATGGGGTCAGGTCGGGGCACTCTTTTTTTTTTTTTTGACTGCCGATGGGATCCAGCACCCGGGACACGGGACCCGGGACCCGGGACCCGGGACCCATTATCCTTTTTCAGAACCTCGAAACTCGAATTGAATTTGAATTGAAACGGCATCGAAGGGCTGCAGGTTAAACACTGCACTAATAGTTTCGAGAACTTCGATATCCTTTTTCATTTCCAATATAAATTATTATTATTGGGGTTTATATTAAACAAGGATATATTTAAGATATTTAAGAGGGGTTTAAAAGCTCAACGTAATCCTTGTTAAAGCGTTTTTTTTTTTTTCCTGTGTACTCCCTCTCCGATTCCATTTGGTATAAAATTGGCAATTGGTTTTCGCCCCGCCGCCCGCAATTTTCGCGTTTAATTAGCTGCGACTGCAAGCTGCAAACTGCAACTGCAATTTTAACTGCAACCCATCTGGACAGGGCGGTCGCGGTCCTGTGTGTTGCACGATAGTTTTGCCGGTCTCCATTCTGGCTATATGCCAGGGCCGTGTCGATGCAATTTGTGCAGCCATGTCGCAGTCCATCAACACCTTTTTATTCGCCACTGCAGCTTGACCCGGCCGTGCCACCCTTTTCTGTGGTTGCATAAATTGCAATTGACAGCGGCTATATGGCCGCCATGCCACCTTTTTTTTTGTTTTTTTTGGGTGCAACGCTGCAACTGCCAATCCCAAAGGAACCCTCTAAATAAAGTTCATCAAGCGGATTGTGGCTCGGCTATGGATACTAAACGAGAACGAGAACGGGAAGATCCACCAGAGAGTTTGTATTTGCGGATTGCAAATGAAAGCGGATTATTTGCATTTGCATTTGCATTGGCACAGTGGAGATCGAATAGAAACCAAAACTGCAAACTGCAAACTGCAAACTGCAACTGCAACTGGGAACTGCGAACTGCGAACTGCAGGAATTCAAACCCTGAACAAATCATTAAAATTACTCTCAGGCACATATTGTATATACAATTATTAGCTTTATTAGTGGAATTGTGTGGAATTTAATACACCCCGCAGACGGGTTTGTATTCTTTTCCAACCCAATTTAAATTGAATATCTTTTCGTTATACAATATGTATTAATGGAAAGGTAGCGCATGCTTTAAATTGACCAACAACTTTTGTTAAAGTCGCTTGTTTGGGGGTTCTTTAGGGTTCCTTTTTTTCGGTTGGGGTATTGACAGGACCCTTGTTTTTGAGCTGTTGCTTGGCGCGTTGGTGGGCCTCTGGAAACAGAAACTCGTTGCTTTTGTAACGTGGTTAGACAATTCCATTTCGCGTTCGTCCTGCAAACTTTGGGTCCTGGTTTTTTGTTGCCAACCCATTTTGCAGGTCACGTAACGGTGGAATGGGGGTGGTGTGGTGGGTGGTCGCGTCGCGTCGCGTCGGGCGTAAGTCAGTTTGTTTGCTGTTTGCGCATTTCAAATTGAATTTTCATCGCCCAACCTACCGCGCCCTATACTACACCCACCCACAGCCTCCCGGGCAGGTGAAATAGAGGGCGTGGATGCCGCATGATGTGGCAATTATAAAGAATGCAGTGCTGCAGCAAGCATTTCGGGTGCATTCTATTCTCTTCTCTTCTCGCCCGGACTGCTATGACATATAAGTGAGGAATTATTGGGCGAAAGTTTGCCAAATGTGGCAGCCACAGCTGCAACCTCCTGCCACTGTCACTGTCCTGTTTTGAAAACTGCCGCCTCTCTGCTTTCGAAAAAGTGTCAAAGTCAAAGCCAAGTGGGAAATGCAGCACTTTCGATGCCAGGTTAAAATAAAGAAACACACACTCGCCACAAAATATGATTACACCGAGATGAATTTCATGCTCTATTCTATCTGTCTATCTGAAAGATACTCTTAATCTTTTCAAGATACTTGTACCAATAATAACCGTAAAGAATAGAATAGATAGAATTGAAGCCTTAAAGGGAAGCCAACAAGCTGCAACAAAACAAAACCAAACCCTTTGCTCAGTGTGCTTTAGAGCATTCGCAGAATTCCTCTCTTTAGGATAAAATGCATCCTGCAAAAGGAAAGGGGGGAAAAGTGCCAGCATGTGGCCCACTGACAATGACAGCTGTTGGCTCTGCGAATCCCTTTTGTGGGAGCAGCAGTAGGAGTAGGAGCAGCAGTAGGAGGAATGTATATCTTATAGATACTAGAACGGCTTGGCCCACCCACTTGGCTATGACATTTCACTTGCTGCCTCGCATTTTCACTAAATTGACTTTGCCTGCTATCGTTTAGGGTGCCCCATGCCCCATGCCGCATGCCGCATGCCGCATGCCGCTCATACGCCCCCATGCCACCCACAGAGTCCTCGCATTCATCCACGCCCCAAACATTGCCAAAGTGCTGAGTCTGAGTGCAGCAATTTTTTATGCTCCGTTGGGCAACGCCAATAGAGCTGGAGCTGCCTGGAACTTGTTGACAAAAAAAACTAGTTTTCAATTTTAAATATTGAAAATATTTTATTGAAAACATTTAAGAGGTAATTACACTTTAACAATATTTAGATAAAAGATAAATTATAAAGATTGGAAATAGTTTTTCTACATTTCTGGTTATCGAAGTGGTCAGAAAACATGACCCAAAGCCGAGAAGGTCCTTTTTTTTGTGTCCTTGTCCAAACGATCCATTTCAATGGCATATTTGGAAAGCAACCCCTCCCCAACCAGCAACACCCAAGAAGATGGAGTGTGTCGGAGATTGAAATCTATGAATATCTAAAATCCCATAAAACTGCAAATGGCAGGGAGCAGATTCGTAGATTCGTAGATTCGCAGATTCGCAGATTCCAAATTCGGAGGAGGCCACCTTTTGGAAGATGTCATCATGGGAATCATGGCCATTGAACAGGTGAGATTGGTGATTGGAGGTTGCATCCTCCGCCAGTTCCAGACTGGAAGCCAAAGTCCTTGTTCCCATTTTCATTCACATTCTCATAGCGGTTGCCTTTCAATTGCAACATGAGTCGGTCGTCGGACTTGGACGGGAAATGGGATTCGGATTTAGATTTGGATTTGGATTGAGATTGAGGAATGGGAATCCATGGGTTCGGTTCGGATTGGAATTGGGACAATATTTGAGGATGATTGCATGCTTGTGCAAGCGGCTTTCATGTACGTGAACAGCAAATTTATTTGCACAAGTGCGATTGATGCTGCCATCGCCATCGCCATCGCAACAGTCTCTCTGCCGCCCCAAGATCCTTGTTTTCTGATACACTGCAACGAAAAAGCAAAAGTTGCTTCTCTTTAAACTTTCCAAACTTAAAGCTTGTTTTTCCGAGTGCACTAACCTGACATTTGGAAAATCCCAGCCCGTCAATCGGAGTCGGGCTTTAGGCAAATGCTCGTCTCGTCTCGTCTCCTGATCTGCACCATAAAAGTCTGTTGCATAAACCAATTTCGCATTTGCTCTGCCACCAAATGCAGATGCCCCCCAGGGTCGTCGATGGGTAGCGCCAGTGCCAGTGCCAGTGCCATTCTGTCAACGCAATTTCTTTCCCTGCCGCCAGAATCGTTGGCTGATAACGTAAAGCGCTTTGATTTTTATTTAACTGCACATTTTCCTCGGTTAGGGGTGTTGGGTGGTGGGTGGAGATTTTGCCAACCCCCCCCGTTTGACATTTAATGGCAACTTGTGGCAGATTTTCGATTGCAATTTCTGCGGTTTCCAATTTTTTTTTTTTCCCCAATTCCACAATTTTCCATTTGCCTTCACTTATTGCATTTATTTATTTTGTGCGGCATCTCACTTTTTGCGCTTTGCCTTTTTGGATGGAAACGCGGCTACGGAGGTTACAGAGGGGCAGGCTACGAGGTGGTCTTCTGAAATTGATAATTTATAAAATTGCTGGCAAATGGCAGAGAAAAAAACAGAGCCAGAAAAAATGGCAAATACGAGTAAGAAAAACACAAGGCAGGAAGAAACTTGCTGCAACACATTTGCCGCGTTGCCGCTGCCGCTGCTGCTGCCGCTGCCTCATGAAATATTTCACAAGTTTCGTCCGCTACCTTGGCTTGATAGAAAGCATCCTGCGGCACAGAGGCACAGGATCTTGGTGGCCACTTTATGGCGGGGACCTTGTCCTGCCTTCGCTCCTCTCCTCCCAAGTCAAACATTAAATTATGCAAAACACACACACACATTCGTCCGCAAGGATTCTTGCTTTTTTTCCTCCTTCTTCGCAGCAGCAGCGTTAAAGAGAATACATTTTGCACTCGGCTGTTGCTTTTACTTAGCCTAGTGAGCCGAGGCATCGCGCTAGTATGTAGTCCTGTATGTGGTCCTTGTCCCATCTCCTAGCCTTTAAATTTTCAATCCCCATCCTCGTATTCCCATTTCCACGTATTTATTTGGCGCTTCGCTGCTTTTATTTTATTAAAATTTATGATTTCTGACACAGAATTTATGTTGTTTTGCATTCGGTAGGGGACTGGTAGGGACACGGCGTGTGTGTGGGGCGTAGAGGAGGGGACAAGGGCATAAAATAAACCTCAAATACTCGTAAAATGCCCGAACAGAGACCCTCGCTCCTGGTCGTCCTCCTTGCTTCTTCGACTTCCATAAACCACAGTCACCAATCTTTGGGGAGCAGGAGCAGGAGCAGGAGGAGGAGGCACGCTCCGCTCGAAAGGAGAAAGTCGACTGGAGAAAGGCACGAAAGGGGAGAAATAATATTCCCGCATTACGAACTTCTTCGTGTTTTTGGTGGCCCTTCCGGTTCGTCTAGTCCACCCCAGCCACGTCCCTGCCCTGTCCTGCCTTACTTACTTCAATGACAGTGCTGGTGGTTTAGCCAAATCCAGTTAAGGACTTTTAAGGATAAGGCTATACACATATTTAGAGACATACCACTAGGTAATGCTTCGATAATTCTCCAAGATATGAACTAGAAAAAGGAGCACTCGACTGATGCAATATTTAGCCTTTTTAATCTTCCCATCACTGACCACAATACCTCGTACTTGTATATATATACAAGTAATATATATATATATATATAGATATATTTATTTTTTCACATACATATCCACGTATACAAGTATATGTAGGAAAATGGGGACTGGTCTGGGTCCTGGCCAATGCGCGTGAATTATTTAATTCGTATAAATATTGAAAACTCAATTTTTTATGATGTTTTCTTGTTGGTTTATTGCTCTTTTGTGGCGCTTTCACATCACACAGCTTGGCCCCAGGACCCCGGGAAAGCCCCAAAACGACATGGCGTTGCGTATTGGTATTTCACACTTCCGTCGTTGGTCGTTGGTCGTTGGTCGTACAAAAACGCATTCAATTCAAATCCTTAATGGCAGTATCAGCCCCAGGACCAAAAAAGAAGTAAAAAGGATATGGAAAAGGAAAATGCGATGGATAGAATTCTCCTTTTTGGTTCTTAAAGGACTTTTAATTTAATCTGTTTCAAAAGTTTGAATAAAATCAATTGATTCGAACAGGTTTAAGGTTTAAGATATACAAACCTTCCTTTTCTTGTTTTTATTTCCATGTTTGTTCCATGTATTTCCGAATTTTTGTATACTCGAATCCTTGATTTTTTCCATGTTCCATGTTAGAAGCACTCTTCACTCTTTGAATGCCGGCAAACAAAACTCGCCATTCCATTTCTAGGTAGGAGTAGGTAAGGTAAAGCAACTCGAAACCGAATCCGGCTTAGACATTAAAAAGGGGGTTACCCACTACCCAAAGGGGGTTACCCACTAAAACACACATAGTCCATGCACTACAGGCTACAGGCTGCCCCGAGTTAACCCCAAAAGATGAAAATTGTGTAAAATTTGTGTGTTGGTTTCACTGATTAAGGATGGCTTACTGGCTACTGGCTGCCCCCATCAGGGGAAATCTCTTGAAAGCCAAAAAGATGAATAGACCAGACCAGCATCTAATATGTGCGAAATTTATCAGCCTTGATACATAACCAAACACACACTGAGGAATGTTGAAGGAGCAAAAGCAGAAGAAGAAGCAGGAGCAGGAGCAGGAGCTGCAAGGACGAATCCAAACGGCATGGAAAATCGCAATAATAATTTTTGCCTTTCAGCTTCGGTTTCTGTGGGAACAGAGAAAGAAAAATTGATAGACTGAAGCACTTGAAACTGAAATTACTCGGAAAATAGAAGCTTTGCCTAAAATATATCTACAATTTCTATCCTAAAGGATGTTTTTTTGAAGTAAAAGCTGTTCAAAACCTGTACTAGAATATATTTCTTTTTGTGCATCGTCGTCTTTGTGTGTGCGTGTTTTGAAAGCTGCCGCAAAGATGCCCAAGCATGCCTGTCCAGCCATGCGAGTGGACAGTTGTGGTCTCTCGGATGCGAATGCGAATGCTCCAATTATCCGTGAGCCAGCCTTGGCTTGAAATCGGATCGGATCGGGTCCTACACTACACCCCAAACCCCAAACCCCAAACCATCTCTACCAGTTGCAAAAAACTCGCCAGATTCAATGCAGATGCAGATGCTCCGACTACTCGGACATCGCTCATATATTTTCGTTATGCTTTTGCTGGCTAACAGCTTGGTTACAGTAACAATTGGAATAAATTGTGCCTCTCGCATACTCTGTCCCCGTATTTTGGCTCGCTATCGGGTCCGTTTGCATTTTCCGTTTCCATTTCGTTCGATGTCGTCGATTTTATCAGGTTTTCCATCAGGTTTGGGGAGGTCGGGATAGTTCTTTGGGACTAATAGTGCTGCCAACTGCCGCTTAGCATCCAATTGCCTGCAGGTAACCCTGGATTTGGGCACTAAACCAAAAAAATTGCCTAATTAATAATTTAGTTATTAGAAAAGTTATAAAACCCTTACCCTAGTCCCTTGCCGTTTGCAGTGGATTTCTTGTAGAGCGCTGCCAGGAGCAGGATTTGTCCAGTCACAAGTAGCTCTCGCTTCCCATAGCTCAGCGAGTCTCGACTGGAAAGCATACGGAAGGAGTCGTTAAATCGCTCCTCTCGTCGCTCTTGCTCGTTGCTTTCCTCTCGTCGCTCTTGCTCGTTGCGTTCTTCTCGTCGCTCTGCGTTGCGTTCTCGTCGCTCAGCGAGGCGGTCTTCTCGTCGCTCTACATTGCGTTCTTCTCGTCGCTCTGCGTTGCGTTCTCGTCGCTCAGCGAGGCGGTCTTCTCGTCGCTCTACATTGCGTTCTTCTCGTCGCTCTGCGTTGCGTTCTTCTCGTCGCTCAACGAGGCGGTCTCCTCGACGCTCTGCGTTGCGTCCTTGTCGCTCTGCGTTGCGTACTTCTCGCCGCTCTGCGTTGAGTTCTCGTCGCTCTGCGTTGCGTTCTTCTCGTCGCTCAACGAGGCGTTCTTCTCGTCGCTCTGCGTTGCGTCGCTCAGCATCTCGCTCGTTTCGTCGCTCAGCAACTCGCTCGTCTCGTCTTTCAGCCTCTCGCTCGTCGCGTCGCTCAACGCTTCGTTCTACTCGTCGCTCGGCATCTCGCTCGTTTCGTCGCTCAGCATCTCGCTCGTTTCGTCGCTCAGCAACTCGCTCGTCTCGTCTTTCAGCCTCTCGCTCGTCGCGTCGCTCAACGCTTCGTTCTACTCGTCGCTCGGCATCTCGCTCGTTTCGTCGCTCAGCATCTCGCTCGTTTCGTCGCTCAGCAACTCGCTCGTTTCGTCGCTCAGCATCTCGCTCGTCTCGTTGCTCAACGCTTCGTTCTACTCGTCGCTCATCACGATCCATTTGACGCAAGCTTCCTCGTTCGTCCCGTCGCTCCACATTTCGCCCCTCTTCTTGTTGCTCGCGCCTTTGAGTGGAGTCTTCTCGAGACACGCGTCGAATGCTTTCTTCACGTCGCAGACTTTCTCGTTCCTCTCTCCTCAGATCGTCTCGTTGTTCCTCACTGCGAACCCGAGTTTCGCGCTCCTCTCGGCGTTCTGTTCTGGCCCGAGATTGCAGTTGCTCACGGTCAACCCTTCGAGAATTGTCCCTACGTTCTACGTCGCGAACATTTTGTTGTAATTCTCGTTCAATCTGACGCCGAGACACATCCCGTTCAGAAGATTCCACTCGTCGTTCGTCCTGACGCCGAGACACATCCCGTTCAGAAGATTCCACTCGCCGTTTGTCCTGACGCCTTGCAGCAACACGCTCACGGTCTTCTTGACGAGCATTCTCCCTCAAACTGTTCTCGCGACGGTCATTGGGTTCAACCCTCCTGAAAGCATCCTCTCGCTCCCGAACCACACGTCGGTTGTCCACCTCTGATTCGCGCTCCATTCGTTCCTGCCTGGCAGAGTCTCTAGCTACATCGCGTTCCCTACGGTCCTCAATTCTGCGAGCATCCCTTTCCAATCGTCGTGTAGAGTCCTCCATTTCTCGGCGATTTGCCTGACGCTCCATTGTCCTATCCTCTTCCACCAGGATATTACGACGACGATTGTCTTCTACACGTCGCTCTAATCGATGTTCGCCAGATTCACGGTCTTCATGTCGCAACTCTCGAGCGTTACTAGACTCTACTCGTTGCTGACGTGCTTCGCGACTTGCAACTCGCCGAATGGGTTCAGTTTCCCGATCCTCGCGACGCCCTAAACCCATCTGACGAGCTTCACGCCGTTCAATACGCTCTTCTCGGCGTTCTTCCTGGCGTTCTTCCCGGCGTTCTTCTTGTTCCCGACGAGTTTCACGGAGTTCAGCTCGCTCTTCCCGGCGTTCTTCTCGTTCCTGACGAGATTCACGACGTTCAGCTCGCTCCTCACGTACAGGAACAGAGTCCAACCTGACGCTCGTCTCAAGCCGACGATCGGAGATCTGAGGGGTTTCTCTATAGCTTCGACGCTCTTGGAACTCGTCAGAGCTGCGATGATGGAGGTCCCAGCGTCGATTACTGCAAATGTCGGTGGACCGAGTGGATCCATCCCGGTCATCGCCGCAGGAAACCCTACCACTGGTAAGAGCCAGTGTCAGACAGCCAAGGTGGAGCAGCAGAAGCAGGAAACTAAGCCGAAGCCGCCTCATCGTCGTATTTGTACAGAGCTTCAGGTACGAAAGAAGAATCCGGTTAAAGGCTAGCTAGTGTGGCACGTGGCACCAGCAGCAGCAGCAGGCTTCGAAACTTGAATGGCTGACCAGGAACTGTGCCAGCTTTTTTATAGTCCTTGCCAGGTTCCAGTTGCCTGGTTCTGGTTCCTCTGGAAATTTAACGCTGATTGATTGAATTCCGCTTATCGCATTTGTGCACCACTGCTGCCTGCTGCTGTTCATCGATTCGCGCAGACGCCGCACGTCCACTCGAGCGGCTATAATGTTTCTTGGATTTCATGAATGAAATTTGTGACGTCATAGACTTGGGTAGGGTCGCCTTCGGTGCGTTCTGTGCGTTCTGTGCGAGAACCAAACAATAAATATATTGTACAAGTATAATAATGTCGGCTATCGATTTGTTGTAGAGCGCACAGTTGACGTCAAGGGGTGTCGTCTCGAACTCCTTCTCTGGCCAGGATGTGAGTGCACAACTGCGATAAGCGCAATTCAATCAAAATCAAATTAGAGCGCAACGAACAAAGGACTCAGTCTAGGATAAATGGGAAAGATACTCGTATAGTCCATCAGGGCGTAAAATTGCGCATCGAATTGGCAACTGTGTCCTGTGTCCTGTGTCCTGTCTCGGCTATAAAAGAAACCACAAAAAAGGCGGCGAGCTGCCAGTTGAGTGGAGATCCCAGCCAGAAGCGGTCCGGAGTACCGGCTAGCCTCGGAGCCACAGGATGGACTGGACTGCAATGGAAGGACATCTGACCGCCGAGTATCCCTTCAACAATCCTGGACAAAACCCCAACTAAGAATATCGCTTATCAAATATCAAAAACGTTCAACTCTTGTTATCTACCGCAAACTTTATTTTAATCATATCGTGTTTGTATTATCCAAATACCTATTGGATCGTAGCTCCTACTTGTTATCTAAAAATGATATCTAATCACCGATAAACCGATAACTTAGCCAGTTAAATGTTGCTGTTGTTTGGGATCGTATTGCCACAAGTTGAAAGATTTAAGCAGCTTCTTCTCGTCTATATCCATATCCAAACGTAAACATAACTCCCACTGTTATGTATTTCATTCGGACGATAAGGCACGATACAAGAAGCACATGCAATAATCTATTATTCTCTAAAATATATACAAAATAATGAGTAAATAAACTGTAATCGCACTTTAACGAAACATGAATTATTATGTTTTTATTCCGCGACTCTTGGAAATTTCTTAAGCTTTCAATCGGCTTTCCAAGGCTATATCTTTGGAAGTTTGGAAGAGCCAAGTGTAGGTTTGGAATCTAGGATTAATTCTTTATCAATTTGCATCAAAATCCTGGCACAAAATATTTTTTAGAATTTTTTCCAAATTTTTCCTATGGATCCCTTTGAAAAATTTGAAAATCCAGAAAAATCACTTTTCGCCCCTTTTGATGGCCATATCTTTGGCAGTTTTCATCCGATCCTTGGACCAAGTATAGATTTGGAATCTTGGATTAATTCCCTATAAATCTGCATCAAAATCCTGGCACAAAATATTTTTTCGATTTTTTTCAAATTTTTCTAATGAGGATACCTGAAAAATGAGAACTTTCATATATGGCCCACTTCTACGGCTATATGTTCCCCAATTCTCGTCCGATTCTTGATCGGAATATACCAAATGAATTGTAAGTATTTAAAGTTACAATTTTAAATCTCGACGGGGCAGAGCACGATTTGGACGTGCCTAAGCTGGACTGGAGGTTTTTAGGCTGGCCGGAACGGATCTGGCCAGATCCTGGAAGTGACCAGACTGCTTTCTAGATCTAGGTAGTTCCTGGAGGCTCCTAGGCTAGTCTGAACGGGTCTGGCCAGATCCTAAACGTGCCCAGTCAGGTCTGGGCAGGTCCCACACGTTCCCAGGCTAGTCTGTACGGGTCTGAGCAGGTCCAGGACGTCCCTGGCAGGGCTGGAGGCTCCTAGGCCAATCTGGGCGGGTCCAGGAGGCCACTAGGCTGGTCTGGACGTGCCTGGGATGGTCTGGACGGTTCTAGGCAGGTCTGGACGGATTTGGGTAGGTCCAGGAGGCTCCTAGGCTGGTCTGGGCAGGTCCTGGGTCCACCTAGGCTGGTCTGGGCAGGGCCTGGATCCACCCGGGCTGGTCTGGGCAAGTCCTGGAACCACCCAGGCTGGCCTGGCAGGTCCTGGACCCACCCAGGCTGGTCTGGGCAGGTCCTGGATCCACCCGGGCTGGTGTGGGCAGGTCCTGGAGCCACCTAGGCTGGTCTGGGCGGGTCCTGCGTCCACCTAAGCTGGTCTGGGCAGGTCCTGGACCCACCCTGGCTGGTCTGGGCAAGTCCTGGAACCACCCAGGCTGGCCTGGCAGGTCCTGGACCCACCCAGGCTGGTCTGGGCAAGTCCTGGGTCCACCTAGGCTGGACTGGGCAGGTCCTGGGTCCACCCGCGCTGGCCTGGCAGGTCCTGGAGCCACCTAGGCTGGCCTGGCAGGTCCTGGGTGCACCTAGGCTGGTCTGGGCAGGTACTGGGTCCACCTAGGCTGATCTGGGCAGGTCCTGGAGCCACCTAGGCTGGTCTGGGCGGGTCCTGGACCCACCCGGGCTGGCCTGGAAGGTCCTGGGTGCACCTAGGCTGGTCTGGGCAGGTCCTGAACCCACCCGGGCTGCCCTGGAGCCACCCAGGCTGGTCTGGGCAAGTCCTGGGTCAACCTAGGCTGGTCTGGGCATGTCCTGGAGCCACCTGGGCAGGTAGTAGACCCCAATTTGTAACAATCCCTTGTCAAAACCATATTAATTTCTTACGAAACCTTTTCTCTTTTATTTCAGGTGACGCAAGGACCTCTTTTCGACCTGCCAAAGCTTCATTAATTGATTAAAAGAAAATCAATGTACTTGTAATACGTTTTATTTAATAATTTAATAAAACCAAAATTAAACAATAAAAATAGTCCTCTAGCATCATTTATGGAGGATATTGGATTCCGTAATATTATAATGGCGTCTGGGTCGGTCCTGGGTGTGCCCCGGCAGGTCCTGGAGGCACCTACGGTGGTGTAGACGGCCCTGGGAAGATCGTGGGCGTGGCCGGGCTGGTCTGGATGGGTCTGAGCAGGTCCTAGAGCCTCCTAGGCTGCTCTGGGCAGGTCCTGGAGCCACCTAGGCTGGTCTGGGCAGGTCCTGGACCCACCCGGGCTGGCCTGGCAGGTCCTGGAGCCACCCAGGCTGGTCTGGGCAGGTCCTGGACCCACCCGGGCTGGCCCGGCAGGTCCTGGAGCCACCCAGGCTGGTCTGGGCAGGTCCTGGACCCACCCGGGCTAGCCTGGCAGGTCCTGGACCCACCCGAGCTAGCCTGGCAGGTCCTGGAGCCACCTAGGCTAGCCTGGGCAGGTCCAGGACCCACCCGGGCTGGCCTGGCAGGTCCTGGAGCCACCCGGGCTAGCCTGGCGGGTCCTGGAGCCACCTAGGCTGGTCTGGGCAGGTCCTGGATCCACCTGGGCTGGCCTGGCAGGTCCTGGAGCCACCCAGGCTGGTCTGGGCAGGTCCTGGACCCACCCGGGCTAGCCTGGCGGGTCCTGGAGCCACCTAGGCTGGCCTGGGCAGGTCCTGGAGCCACCCAGGCTGGTCTGGGCAGGTCCTGGACCCACCCGGGCTAGCCTGGCAGGTCCTGGAGCCACCCAGGCTGGTCTGGGCAGGTCCTGGACCCACCCGGGCTGGCCCGGCAGGTCCTGGAGCCACCCAGGCTGGTCTGGGCAGGTCCTGGACCCACCCGGGCTAGCCTGGCAGGTCCTGGACCCACCCGAGCTAGCCTGGCAGGTCCTGGAGCCACCTAGGCTAGCCTGGGCAGGTCCAGGACCCACCCGGGCTGGCCTGGCAGGTCCTGGAGCCACCCGGGCTAGCCTGGCGGGTCCTGGAGCCACCTAGGCTGGTCTGGGCAGGTCCTGGATCCACCTGGGCTGGCCTGGCAGGTCCTGGAGCCACCCAGGCTGGTCTGGGCAGGTCCTGGACCCACCCGGGCTAGCCTGGCGGGTCCTGGAGCCACCTAGGCTGGCCTGGGCAGGTCCTGGAGCCACCCAGGCTGGTCTGGGCAGGTCCTGGAGCCACCTAGGCTGGTCTGGCAGGTCCTGGACCCACCCGGGCTAGCCTGGCAGGTCCTGGAGCCACCCAGGCTGGTCTGGGCAGGTCGTGGACCCACCCGGGCTAGCCTGGCAGGTCCTGGAGCCACCCAGGCTGGTCTGAGCAGGTCCTGGAGCCACCTAGGCTGGCCTGACAGCTCCTGGAGCCACCTAGGCTGGTCTGGGCAGGTCCTGGGTCCACCTAGGCTGGTCTGGGCAGGTCCTGGGTCCACCTGGGCTTGCCTGGAAGGTCCTGGAGCCACCTAGGCTGGTCTGGGCAGGTCCTGGATCCACCCGGGCTGGCCTGGCAGGTCCTGGAGCCACCTAGTCTGGTCTGGGCAGGTCCTGGACCCACCCGAGCTAGCCTGGCAGGTCCTGGATCCACCCAGGCTGGCCTGGCAGGTCCTGGACCCACCCGGGCTAGCCTGGCAGGTCCTGGAGCCACCTAGGCTGGCCTTGCAGGTCCTGGATCCACCCGGGCTTGCCTGGCAGGTCCTGGAGCCACCTAGGCGGGTCTGAGCAGGTCCTGGAGCCACCTAGGCTGGTCTGGCAAGTCCTGGAGCCACCTAGGCTGGTCTGGGCAGGTCCTGGGTCCACCCGGGCTTGCCTGGCAGGTCCTGGAGCCACCTAGGCTGGCCTGGCAGGTCCTGGAGCCACCTAGGCTGGTCTGGGCAGGTCCTGGATCCACCCAGGCTGGCCTGGCAGGTCCTGGAGCCACCTAGGCTGGCCTTGCAGGTCCTGGGTCCACCCGGGCTTGCCTGGCAGGTCCTGGAGCCACCTGGGCGGGTCTGAGCAGGTCCTGGAGCTACCTAGGCTGGCCTGGCAGGTCCTGGGTCCACCTAGGCTGGTCTGGGCAGGTCCTGGACCCACCCGAGCTGGTCTGGCAGGTCCTGGAGCCACCTAGGCGGGTCTGAGCAGGTCCTGAACGCGCCCAGGGTGATCTGGACGGGTCTGAGCAGGTTCTGGCTGGTCCTGGAGCCACCTAGGCTGATCTGGGCAGGTCCTGGGGCTTCTAGGCGGGTCTGGGCAGATTCTGAACATGCCCAGGCAGGTCTGGACGGGTGTGGGCCAAATCCTGGTTGTGCCCGGGCTGTTCTGGATGGTTCTGGGCAGGAGGATCTGGTGGCGCGCAGCTGCTCTGCTCGAGTCTAGACATTATTTGGCTTGCAAGCTTTAATGAGAAAGCTAGAAAATATTTGTGGACAATAGACACGCAGAAATAGCTTTCCCCAGGAGGTGTCTCGAGGTCCTTAAATGAGAAAGGACACCCCGAAACACGTCCTAGAGCATGTCGCAGTGGGTGATGACCAGTGGCTTGATGATTTTTCCGTTCTTGGTGCCGAGGCTCTGCATGTACTCGATGATCTTGTCGCCGCGCACCACCCTTCCGAAACCCACGCGAAGTCCTCTGGCCACCCGGAGGGGCTTGAAGCTGATGCTGAAGTTGATGGCGGCGCCGGGAAAGCCGTGGACGCAGTACTCCTTGGCGCAGGACAGAACAAAGCCGTGCCGGGAGTGGCTGACCACTCGGGAGTCGAACTCCATGGGATCGCTGAGCGATGGCGTGTCGTCGGGATGGGGGATGTCGCTGTTGGCGGCCATTAGAAGGTAGCCCTCCAGCCAGAGATTGGGAAAGATGCGACGCAACAAGAACTCGTGCGAGCGCTGGCACAGGCAGGTGCGGACGAAATGGAGCACCACGAGAGGGGCGGCCTCCGTGTACAACTGGACCACCACCTGGCCCAGCGGCCTGCCATCCATGACTCCGAAATGCAGGCTGATCCGAGGCCGGAGGAGTCGCGTCAGCTCGAAGCTATCGGAGGGGATCTCCAAGTCACAGCCGGCATACTTGTCGAAGACGTGGTTTAGCTTCGACAGGCACTCTGACTCCTTGCGGCTGACCGGAGCGCTACCGCTGCGCACTGCCACTGGCACTCTGGTATCCCATTCCATGCGCTGCTGCTGCTGGATGTTCAGAAGACGCTGTCCAAACTCGAGGTTCTCTCGCTCCACGCCATCCACCCGGCGCTGCATATAGACCACGCCCGAGCTTGGGGCCGCTGCAGGGGCGGACGTGATGTGGATGGTGCCGAAGGTACGCTTGATGCGGGACAGATTGAGCAGCAACTGAATGTTGGCGTTGGTTCGGTTCAGAAAGGTCCTGGCGTCGCGGGGCAGGGCGTCGAACCTGGCCAGCAGCTTCGCCGGCAACAGGGGAGGCTGCTGGTCCACGCGACTGGGAGTCCGCTTGAGGCGCTGCAGGTACCGCTTGAAGCGGTTCTCCTCGATACGCTGCTGGCGCCGCAAACTGACGGTGGAGGCCCGCCCCGCCATGCCCATCGCCGACACTGAGCTGGGAACGAACATGTCCTGTGGGATACTGTTGGAACGGGGTTAAATATATTCAACAAATATACTTGGAGGATTATCGTAAGGATTCTGTGTCGGAATACTGTGAATTTTTATTTGACTTTGTTTTACGTTTTCTTACGTTTCCGCCTGCTTTTCATCCAAAATCCATTTTCTTACAAGAATATTGTTGAATTTTTGATCAGAAATAATAATTGAAATATCAAAAAGAGTTTACAGTACGTTTTTGGCTTTGTTTTTATATATAATGTCTATATAGTTTTTGTATATAACCTTGTTCTGAAAAGGTAAAATATTATTAACGGCCCCCGTCGTTTCATTCGTTTTTTTTTTCAACTTTTGTAAAGTTTTTGGGCAGAGACTAAAATGGTAGGATAAAAAAATGTCGCGCAGGATGTCTGGCTTCCTGCTTCCTTCTAATCAAATATATAATATTATATTTAAATTGAGATCGCTTCGAATTTCAGCAGCTCTGTTAGCTCCGATATTCTATATACACTTGAAATAGACTCTAGTCTAGACCTCTAGTAATCTTCCTGTCTCTTTCGTTTTGATACCCGCTTTCTCTTTCTAATTTGTGGATACCTGAATTTCTATTGGGAAACACTAATATTGAACATACTTTCCACAGACGGACTACAGACTACAACTTGAATCTAACTTGAATCTCCTGCCCAGTGCAGTGTCTCTCAAGGACATTAGGACTCTGGCTGGAGAGGGTCCTTAAACCTAAATACAAGTATGTTGAAATCTGATGAACACTTTGAATCTGGTTTATGGTTGAAAATCGCAAGAAGCATCAGAGTATCTACGCTCCAAAGTGAACCGAGACCAGTCCCGTCCTGTATCCTTGATCCTTTATCCTGTATTCTCCCCCACCTAGTTTCTAATTAATTTTCATCAATGGATGTGTTGTAGTGCTTAGACGGACTCTAGTCGAATTGGCTGGCATTGAACATGGCAATGTGGCTTAAGTAATCTAATCCTGTATCCTGTCTCCTGTATCCTTATCCTTATTGAACCTTTACTTGTTGTTGTTCTCCTGCAAGAGATCTTCCAATGCTCCATTGAGGCGTCCTTTGCTCAGGGCCTCCACCAGCATGTGCAGTCGCTCCTCCCGCTCCGAATGCCGGCGCTCCAGGAGGGATACCTTTCAAGGAATCAAAGGATTTCAAAGTTATTTATCGTTTGAGAAGTTCTATTTTAGTCCTGGATTACCTTGGCCTTGAGCGCATAGTAGTCGACGGGCACCTTGCGCCGCTTTTGGGTGGCAAAGGCCTCCTCCCTCTCGTTGAGGCGCTGCTGCAGGATCCTGACAGTCTCGTTGCAGGAGGCCAGCTCCCTGTCATGGGCACTCTGCAGGGTTTTAAGCTGGAAGGACAACGAATATACATATATATTTTGGCGCTAGTTTCAAGGCATAAATATTTAAGAGGCATTAAATATTTTTGTGTCCTTGGGAAACCACAAAACTCACATCCTGCAGTCGCTTGTCGTGGAGCGTCTTGTAGTCGGCCTCGAGGAGGCGGTACTTGTTCTGGGCCTCCTTCAAGGCTTGGCTCTCGGTGGCCGCCGGAATGTGGTCGCTGTGATGGTGGTCATAGCGCCGCTGTCCTCCTCCGCTTACAGCCACCGGTCCCTGGGACTGGGACTGGGACTTTAGGTCCAATTTGCTGCCTAAAAATCCATATTTGTATAATAAATATTGTAGATTAATTCTTATGCAAGGGTTCATTGAGCCATTAGCTAACGGTTGGTTAAACGGTTTCACAAACACACCTCCCCCCTCATTACATAATATTGTAGTTATGAAGGCGATTTGCATTTTTTTCACGCGCGTACGAAATTAAAACATTTCGCTGATTATAGCAGCCATAGCCATGCGCATGCGTCCGCTTTTGGCATTTACAATTATTAACAAAACTAATTTGACGAAGCGACGGCTCATTAATTAGCCACAAAAAGCGCACAATAAAAAAATCAAAACACACACAAAACGAATAAAAAAAACCTTGCCAGCAATAGAGACGGAGGGGGCAGAGGGAGGCATTATAAAACCTGTAGGAGGGGCAGACTATGGCAGACCATGGCAGACCTTATCCAAGCCATGTAGCAGCGTCCACCGACCCGCAAACCAAACAAAAACAAACATCGTCGTTTGACTTTGACTTTCGCTTTCGAATTTTCTTTTTCGATGGCAGCAGCAGCCAAGTCGCAGCACAAGTCGCGTCGTTACAAGAAATTTAAATCCGAATCCGAATCCGAATCGGAGTCCGAGTCCGAGTCCGAGTCCGAGTCCGAGTCCGTATAGACAAAAAGGTAAATAAACAAGCGATAAACAGGTGACATAACCAAGTACCCGATCGGCGAGATGCGGTCGCCTCGCATTTATGTCTTCAAGTCTCTGTGTCTATGTGTCTTGTGGCTTTAAGTCGGAGACCATGGATTGGGTTTCGTTTTGTCTCAAAGTCTTAACCCTATAAGGTTTAACTGACAACTAATAGAAACTATATATTCGGAAAGAATCTTTCCGACAACAAAAAAAGAGTTTTAAATGAAATATTTGATAGTTTCTTTTCCAGTTTGTTGGCCATCAATGGGTTAAGACGGTTGGGTTGTAACGTGTTTGTCTTGGCTATTGGCCTGGCCTGGCCGAGTGAAGTGTTTGGCTGCTTAGCCGCTTCGTTGAGCTGCAATTGCCGTTTGAAACGAGTGCAAAAAGTGGTCAGAAGGCCGACAGCGTCGACAGCCAGCAGTACAATGATTTATTCCAGCAATTTATTTGTCATCTTGGGATGCGGGCGCGGGACGGGGGATGTCCAAGTAGGCCCACGAGGGGCTGAGGTGGGGGAGTGCCATGGACAGGGGCTGGGGCTGGGGCAGTGTACGTGCTGACCGGGCAGAGAAAGTCCATAAATTACCAAGCCATTCAGCGGCGACCGAGTGACACAAACACAACCGAAATTAGAGAGGAGGGATTGGGATTTGGGATTTGGGATTTGGGATTTGGGTTTTTGGATTTCCAGTTTTCGAGTTTTTGATTTTTAGGATTTCGACTTCTAGAATACACACCGGAGAGGCTGGCACATCCTGAGGAGGAGTCCCTGTCGCGCTGCAGCTTCCGGATGGTCTTCTTGCAGCCATCCAGCTCCCGGGTCAGGCGCTGCATGGCCTTGTTCTTGATGGCCAGGTCGACGCGCATGCTCCTCATGGAGCTGAGGAGTTGGGCCTCCTCCTTGGAGCCATTGCCTGCCCCAGGACCGTGACTTAGCAATGAGAGGGTGGACTCCGACTGGGAGATGGGCAGCTTGGAGGGTCCAGTAGAGCCAGTGGCCAAGGGAGAGCGCCGCTGGGTGCCGCCGCCCTGCTTGGAGTTGGGACGCGAGGTGTTGGGCGTGGAGTTGGCCGTGCTGCTGGTGCTGCTGCTCGCCGACGGAGGATGCAGCTGGTGGCCATGACCGGCACTGTGATCGCGCGAGTGGCAGACCAAGGCGGGAGACGGGCATCCGATGGTGTTGGTGCTATGATCCCGCGTCCCATTCACCGCCTGGGTCTGGGTCTGGGTGCCCGTGGTGGAGCTGATAGTTCCTCCAGCCGCTGCTCCTCCTGCCTGCAAATCCCCATCCCCATCCAATGGCTCCGTTTGGGTGCAGTTGTTGTAGCATCTCTCAGCCCGCTTCTGCATGTAGCGATCCAGGGTGCGGACCTGCGACTCGATCTGCTCGTTCAGCTTCGTGTTGATTTCTTGGAGGCTAAAAATTAAGGATTCAGAAGGATCTGGTAATCTGGTAATCACAGATTCTGCAACCCACCTTAGAACCTGCGTCTCGAGATCTGCTATGTGTGTCTCGTACTTGGCCTGAACCGAGTTGAAGCGCGCCTGGACATTGGCCAGGATCTGCTGCGCCTTGCGGTCCTGCTCCTTGGCATCCGACTCCAACTGGGCGATGCGCTGCTCCAGCAATTTCCGGCTGTTGACGTTCTCCTGGTCGTTCAGAGGACACATTCCATGACTCTTAGAAGCCACTAAGAAAGGATAATAAAGGATTTTAGAGAAACTCGTAGGAAATATTTATCCCGCTTACCTATCAGAGCCGAGACCGAGTCCGGGTGCTTGCGCATCAGGATCCTCTCCATCTCGCGGCATTGCCTTTGCAGGTCCTGTATCACCCGGCCATCCTTCTCCTTGCCCTCGCTGGTCCGCCGCCGCTCTCTCTGCGACTCCTCCAGCTCCGCCCGCAGCGACATCTGCATCTGGAGAGCCTCACTGCGATCCCGGCGCGCCGCCTGCAACTCTGATCGCAGGACCCCGGCGCACTCGTTCAGATGCTGAACGTCCAGCTTGAGCATCTCGGACTCCTCCTGCAGGCGGCCGTTGTGGTCCCTTAGGGCTCGCTGCGTCTGCGACAGGGAGTCGCTCTGCAGCCGGACGGAGGCCAGGCGCTCCTCGGTGTCCTTGAGCCGCTCCTGCAGCTGCTCGATCTCCAGCTTGAGGGCGTGTTCCCGCGACACGCTGCACGCTATCTGCTCGATGGGGGAGCTCAGGGTGCTGACCAGGTGTTTCGGGGAGCTCCCCACCGCCTTTTCGCTGTAGCTGGCCATGGGCCTGATGGGCTGGGTTTGGCTGCTGTACGAGTGGCTTCTCTTCACCAGGGTTTGGGTGGTGGCCACTAGGGCGTCTGCTTCGGTGATCTCCTCCATCTGGGATTTGAGAGATTCAGATTGAGATTGAGAGTAAAAGATGGGCCACATGTGAAAGTGTAGGAGTGGCGGCTTAATGCTAATGGGTTTCCTCTTCCCAAGCGACAAAAAAAAAGAGGTGCGCGCGGCGAGAATTGTTAATGTCGTTGCCTCCCCCATCCTCTCGAGAAATGGGAGGAGTGGCAGAAAAACAAAGCCCTTTGTCGGAGAACAAAAAAAAAAAAGGTGCAAGCCATAATGACAACTTCATGTCCCGTTGGACGAGGGATAGGCAAAAAAATCTTAATTTTTTTTTTCATTTTCAAAAACAAAAGACTTAGAAAACGAACTTGGTTTTCGAGAAAACTCAAAAATTTCGAAGAAAAAAAGCAGAAATATTCTTAAATTCAGAAATTGAAGAAAACTTTCGAACCATTGTCAAGCATTAGCGAGTGTCAAGCGAGGTTTTACTGTACTGTAGCCGCTGCTTTGAGGAGATAATTGGGATGATGTGGGCGTGCAGAAGCCGCACCAGCACCAGCATCAGCACCAGCACCAACCGGAGCAGGGACAGGGACAAAAAACACTCGAAACTCGACAAAAGCTGCCAAAATGTTGAAGAAGAAAGAAAGTTGGTGGCCACCGACTGCCGCGACTCCCGCAACTCCCGCAACTCCCGCTGCCATTTCTGCCCCCACAAACATCTATTGTTCCACTGTACTTGGCATCGGTCTTTGCTTTTTTTTTTTTCAACGTTTCAGCGTTTTCGGCGGCAATTGACTGACATTGCTGCCCACTCTCGCTTTCATCGACTCACCGCCTCCTCGCTGCTGGATTCTACCTGAACAGCACCAGCCCCGCGCCCCACACTCCTTTCCAATTTTCGGCTTAAAGTGCCTTCCATTCACTTCATTCATACTTTTGTTAACTTTATGGAGCTGCCTGCTGGCTGCTGGCTGCTGGCTGCTGACTGCTGGCTGCTGGCTGCTGGCTTCCACTTTCCACTTTGAAATTGACTTGAAAATGCGCGAATTTGTCAAAGCCGCCTATTTCGATTAGTTCTTGTTTATTTTTAAACTAAAAATTATAGATTTTCTTTTATTTTAAGTTAAATTATTTAATTAAGAATCCCTTTAGATGAATGATGATGAATTTTCATTGATTAATCATCTTTTATTAGACTTTTCTGTTCAAGAATGGCAAGTCTAGTGGCAATTAGCGAATGATCGAGATCGGACAGGGTATAGATATATATACAGATATATAGATATAGCGTATTAAGGACAATTTCTCTACTTGACCCGAGCTGTCGCTTTGCAATTACTTGAACTCTCGCTCTTCCTCAATTGTCATTTGATAAACTCCACTTATAAAGTGAAAGGAGCCGAGCGATGGAGCTGGAGCTGTAGCTGGAGCTGAAGCTGGAGCTGGAGCGGTGGCAACAATAATACCAATCGAGAGCTTCGATAACGAGAGCCACAGAAATTATGTCAATGAGCAATTGAAAAAAAACTGACTGAGAAACAGAAACAGAAACCCTGACGGACCAAAAAAAAAAGAAGATCCAAGATCCAAGATCCAAGGTGCATTCTGCATTAAGTAAATCCTCGTTTGAATGCAAATTTGCATAAAAAACGCGATCGCTCGAATCGAGAATAAACAATAAACAGCGGCAGTTAACATCGATTATTGTTTACTTATTGGGACGGACTACTACCGCTGGCTGATTCAGAGATATCGATCGTGATTCAGAGATGGAGATCGATCAAGATTAAATCGAAATTAATAATAATTTGCCTTACTCTGTGAGGCATATAGAAAGTGGATCAGACAAACATAATTGTGCCACTCAAGGCTCTTGATTACAGAGACTCTTGTATCTAGATTTTTGTATCTTTAAGATACTTTTTTTTTTTCGTCATTAATATTCTTGTTTTGTTGTGTTTTTTGATTGTTTTTTTTGGATTGTTTTGCATTTTGATCCCGAAAGAAAGTGAGAGCGAGCGGGAATGTAAAACAGAGATCTGTCCATGGAATATATGCAGATGGAAAACGAGATATAGACGCTGACGCGGTTATGCTGATGACATTTGATTTGGTTATAGATGTTGGATGTGCAACCAAGGGGGCGCGATGGGGAGGGGTGTCTCTCACAAGGAAGAGAGCCGCACAGAGCCAAACGGAACGCATTTACATACATAACACGATCCACTGGTCACTGGCAAGCAGGCAGGCAGCAGGCAGCAGCATGCTGAAGCGTAAGCTTACATATTTTCACATTTTTCAACTCTTGATGGCCAGTGTAGAGAGGTAGAGAGGTAGAGAGGCAGAGCGGCAGAGACGCCAAAGACGGGGGCAGTGGCAGAGCTAGTGGCAGAGGCAGAGGCAACAACAACAACAGCAACAGCGGCAGCAACACGAGAGAAATATCGAAAATGAAATGGCAATACTTTCCTCCCAGCGGTGGTATAAAAGCGCCACTCCACCAATGGGACATGTCTCATTACGGTTCACAGTCAGATCCCGCTAAGATGTACAACGGGAGATCGCGTGCAGATCGTGGCGCAGATTCACAAAAGCAAAAAAACATTCATTCAAGAAGAATGCCGAAGAATCCCCTCTGGGTGATAGGGTCCCTGCTGTTGGGCCACCTGGTCCTGGGCGTGCCGGCCATGTCGCTGGATCGTCTGGCCCTCGAGCGGAACGAACTATCCCAGACGGCGGATCCCCATCCCCAGACCCAGACCCAGCCAGAAGCAGCCCAAGACGTCCTCGTCGACGACATGAAACTGGCATCTGTGCCCTCGGCCTCCTCCGGCTCCGCGGACATGTTCATGCTCATCCCGGAAACGGTGGCCAGCCAGCTGGAGGACACCGACCACGTCAACCGCAACTCTATAGAGTCTGATGCCGACGCTGAGATGGAGGCTGCCGATCCCGCTGGCTCTGCCTCGGACATGCTCATGCTGGAGACCGACTCCAGTCCGGC
The DNA here is from genome assembly GCA_035047325.1 of Drosophila vallismaia. Classification (NCBI taxonomy): domain Eukaryota; kingdom Metazoa; phylum Arthropoda; class Insecta; order Diptera; family Drosophilidae; genus Drosophila; species Drosophila vallismaia. The sequence goes on along the minus strand of JAWNPU010000025.1, from coordinate 1,155,155 downwards.
AATGCAGATGGTGGAGCTGCCCAGCGACATCACCGTCGCCGAGTCCCCGGTGGAAACGGAACCGATCCAAACCCACCAGCCAGAGTCCATCGAGGAGCACGTGGTGGTGAAGCCCAGCCCCAGCAGCCAGGAGGCGCAGATGGAGCAGTCCCAACTGGACACCGAAGCTACAGAAGCTGCTCCCGTAGTGGAGGAGACGGAACAGGATCATCCCATGCAGGAGGAGGAGCAGCCAGTGGCCAATGATGAAGCGGATTCTGTCACCGAGAGCTCCGACATCATTTCGAATGCCGTGGAGGAAATGGAAAAGGAGATCGAACAGGCCATGGAGGATGAGCCGCAGGAACAGCAGGCAGTGGAATCCCAACCAGAAGCCATCGAATCCCAACCAGAAGCCATGGAATCCCAACCAGCCGCTCAGGATGACGAAACCCAACCTGAGGCTGAATCCCAATCGGAAATCCCAGAGGAAGTCCAACCCGAAGCCCCAAAGGAATCCGAAGACATCGAAAACAATGAGGTGGACACCACGGAGGCATCCCTGATGGAGACCCTGGTCGAGGGCATTGAGCAAGGACTCACTGCAGCCATGGACAACCTGGTGCCAGAGGAGCTCGCCGAAATAAATGAAAACAAACAGGATGAAGAGCCTGAGAAGGAGCAGGATATGGATCAGGATCAGGATCAGGATCAGGATGAAGCTGTTCCAGCCATTGAGGCTAGCGAAGATGGTCAGGAAAAGGAATCGGAATCGGAAGCCAACTTAGCGGATGAAGCTGAGGCTGAGGCTGCCACTGAGAAAGTACAAAAAGAGATTGCCCCAGAAGCCGAGGCTGAAGAGGAAGTCAAGGCAGAAGCTGAAGAGGAATCCAAGCCAGAGCCAGAGGAGGAAGCCAAGCCAGAGGAAGAATCCAAGCCAGAAGAGGAATCAAAACCAGAGGAAGAGCACCAAGTGGAGGAGGAATCAAAACCGGAGGAGGAATCACAACCTGAAGAGGAAGCAAAGCCAGAGGAATCCCAAGTCGAAGAGGAATCCCAGCCAGAGGTGCTCCTCCAGAATGATGCTGAAGCCGAGCCGGAGCTAAACGAAGTGAAACCAGTGGAGCCTCAGGCTGAGAGTCCCGTGGAAATCCCTGCAGAAATTCCCGCTGAAACCACAAATGAGATTCTCTCTGAGATCCCCGCTGACGTCCCGGCAGAGATTCCTGCGGAAGAGATCCCAGAGGAAACCCAACCAGAAGCTCCAGTTGAAACTCCTGCTGAGACGATAAAGGATACTCCAACTGAGGTTCAAGCTGAAGCTTTGCCAGAAACCCCAGCAGAAGTACCCGCTGCCATCGCTCCCGAAGCTCCAGTCCAATCCCAGCCAGAACCTGTGCAGGAACAGGAACAACCCGCTCAAACGGCAATGGATGAGATGGAGGAACCCAAGCCCACTTCCTCCCTGCTGACCACGATTATTCCAATGGTGCTGCCACAGCCACAGAACCAGAACCAGAACCAGAACCAGAACCAGAACACGATCCTTCCCATCCAAGTCCAGGACAGCGTGCTCAACTACGTGAACACCTCGTTCCAGAAGCCGCAATCGGATCTGCCCAAGACCGAGGAGCAGGACCAGGACCAGGACCAGGACCAATCGCCCTTCAACGCCCACTTGAGGCGCTACGACGGAGCCCAGGTCTGGCGCATTGTGGTCCAAACCGACAAGGACAAGAGGCTGGCCGATGAGTTGCAGTCCAAATATGGTGAGTGTCCCGGGCAAGGACTCCTTATCCTTTTTTTTTTGTTGTGCGACAAAAGTGAACCCCAAATCTGACCTATTCTGCTTTCCAGATGGTCAACTGTGGAAGGAGGTGAAGCAGGAGGTGGACTATCTGCTGAAGCCCCAAGTCCTGGCCGCCGCCGAGAGGCACATCCGCGCCGCCAATCTCTCCCGCATCGTCCTGATCGACAACCTGCAACACGTGATTGAAGTGGAGAATCCACCAGCGGAAAAAATAGCCGAGCTACAGAATCGCAAAGGTAAGTCCTTGGAAAGTCCTTCCAAGAGGGTGACTTGAGGCAGTGCCTGGGATTGAGTGACAGGTGGTGGCGGTGGTGCATCCGCGTGGCAGGCAGCCATTCACCTGCCAACCCTTTTTTCTTTTTTTGTTCAATTTTTTTACGGGCCGCTGGAGGTGTCGCCGCAAACGAGCATTTAATGCGCGGCGGCGAGGGGCGTGTGAAAAGTCATCAAGGGCAAGTGGCTTTGCCATAGGAACCCCCCAGTCCCGTGTCCTGTGTCCTGTGGCACGTGGCACGTCCCCACCTCTCTTGCACGCACTCCTCGCAAGTCGTAAGACGGAGTTGTTTAATCGATAGGCGGCTCCTTGCCAGGATCGAAGAAAAATATAAAAGAAACCCAAGGGGTTCGAAAACTTTGCTAAACTCTTTACTCCACCCTCGACTCGACTCTTCGCAGGACACCGTCTCACCTGGCAGGCCTACCACCGTCTGGAGGACATTCACGGCTTCATCGACTACATGGCCAAGACCTACCCGGATATCTGTTCCACGGAAGTGATTGGCTACTCGGTGGAGAAGCGTCCGCTGAAGATTCTCAAGTGAGTACCTGCCTCAGTCCAGGATTGATATCCTTTTATTGATATCCTTCGACATATCCAAAGGATATCCAATGGCAATGCCAAGAACCCTGGCGTCTGGATCGACGGCGGCATGCATGCCCGCGAGTGGATCAGCCCCGCCACGGTCACCTTCATCGCCAACCAGCTGGTCGAGGGCTGGGAGGACCTGCCGGAGCACATGCGCAGCATCAACTGGTACATCCACCCGGTGGCCAATCCCGACGGCTACGAGTACTCCCACACCACGGACAGGCTCTGGCGCAAGAATATGCGCGCCCACGGACGCCAGTGCCCCGGCGTGGACCTGAACCGCAACTTTGGCTACAAGTGGGGCGGCAAGGGCACCTCGGCGAGTCCTTGCTCCCAGACGTATCGCGGCAGCAAGGCCTTCTCCGAGCCGGAGACCTTCTACATTTCCAAGTTCATCAGCGGCTTCCCGAGGGAGACCTTCCAGGCGTACCTCTCCTTCCACAGCTACGGGCAGTACATCCTCTACCCGTGGGGCTACGACTACCAGCTGACCCAGGACAGGGCGGATCTCGACCGAGTGGCCAGACAGGCAGGAACGGTAATGGTTCTCCTCTACTCTCTAAATCTCATTTGCTAAAAGGATTCTCTCTCCACCCTCCCCAGAGCATCACCAAGTCCACAGGCGTCAAGTACACGGTGGGATCCTCGGCCACTACCCTTTATCCGGCCGCTGGAGGATCCGACGACTGGGCCAAGGGCATCGCCGGCATCAAGTACTCCTACACCATTGAGATGGGCGACACCGGACGCTACGGCTTCGTCCTGCCCGCGAGGTTCATCCAGTACAACGGCAAGGACGGCTACACCTTCGCGGACACCGTCGCCAAGGCCATCGCCCAAGGACGCGGCAAGGCCGTGGCCCGGCACGGAGGTGTCAGCGACCGCCGGCGACGCCACCACTAGCTTAGGACCAACCTAATCCTAATCCTAATCCCCTAAATATTTTTTTTTTTTGCTATTTATATGAAAAGCTATTTATTTATTTATTCTATTTGTAATTAGAAAAATTGAACACAAAACACACAGAAAACAGAAAACAGAAAACAGAAACAAAACGAGCATAAAACTCATCGAAATAGACTGAAAAATGTTTATTCTAGATTTTTGGTTTAAAGTTTTATTTGGGAACAGGTTGGAAACTCTCTTAGCTACCCTCGGTATAACGTAACGCGGTCTTAGACAAAGTAAAAGTCGAAAAATAAACCAAATCGAAGAATATTTATGCTTTGGGTTGCTTTTTATGCAAATCTTTTGGCCTTAATTAGCCAAATGGCAACGAAAAAAAACCAGAGAGATTGCCCTCGGAAGAGGGAAGAGGGAAGCGGGAAGAGATGGGAGAGAGTTAGCTGAAGCAGAGTCTTGACCAGCGATTCCTCATCAGTTCAAATCCCTTCCAGCTCGCAGATCGAACGCAACACAGAGATCGATACTCCAACTCCACAAATCTACCGATTCCCAAAGAATCGCGTTCCATTATGAACCTTGGCCTCTGGAAGGGGGCGTGGCTATGCCTGATCGCGGTTCTTGGTCTTGGAATCGTGGCTGCCGGGCGGAGCACTTACCACAACCTGGGACGCACTGACAACCCCCTAATGAGGCTGCCCTTCTTCGGGGGCGGGGTGGGCCACCTGCTCCGCTTCCTCCATCCCCTGGGAATGGGTGGTCCAGCCACGCCCTCGCGCGGTCGCCTCTCGGAGCTGCGAAGCGAGCTGGATGCCAACTATGTGAGCTACCGCGGTGCCCAGCTCTGGAAGCTTAACTTTAACGCCTCTCGCAGCTCCTCCATGATGGAGGAACAAGAGGAACCGGAGGAGGAACTGGAGGTGGAACCATCATCATCTTCATCATCATCGCCGGATGAGCAGTTCAACGAGGCGGTGGCCCTCTTCGGTGAGTCATTGATTACCAAATAAATACTGGCCCAGCATGCCCCGAAGGGCCAAAAGCGACTCCAAGAGACTCCAAGACAGAAGCACAGTGGAGGTCAAAACGGGAAGATTTTTTGGGTCAAAAAATAATATTAAGACGGTCCAGACGGTTAAGGTTCCTAAATCCGTTGAAAATCAAGCTTTATAAAACCAGAGAATCGTGCTTGAGTGTTCCTACTTTTCTAACCGCTACTGTAACATTTTTGGGAGGGGTCAGGACAGGTCAGGTCAGGTCACAAATCGGCACCTCGGCACGCACTCTCACGCATAAATTTTGCATAAATCAACGCGACCTCCCGGTCGGTACCTACCGATCTCCCAGATGTACCGCTAGAATCTCCGGCTCAAAGAGTTCGAAAGAAAGATTCTACAAAGATTCTCTTCAGTTTCGAATCGGATTCGGAGGAGAAGATGCGTCCCTTAGAGAAGCTGCTGCCGCTGCTGCTACTGGCATTAATGAGAACCGAGGGACAGGTGCTGCTCTGGCGAAGCGTCTCCGTCCCAGAGCTGACCGGCCTCTCCGGCCTGTCCGGCCTGCCTCTGGCCCTGCTGACCCTCAACAGCAGCGAGCTCTACGCCTCGACCTTCGAGGGTCTGCAGTGGCTCTCGCCCACGGACCTGCGCCGCTTCGACATCTTCTCGCCGGGATCCTCGTTCCAGATCAACAGGCGCTACCGCAACGGCAGCCACGTGAAGCGCTACTACGGCCACCAGCTGTGGAAGGTGCACGAGACGCGGCTGGCCTTGCCGGAGCTCAGGGCCTTCTGGAGGCACTTTGGTAGCAGAGCGGGGATAACCTAGATGATTCCTCTTCCTAATCCCGTTCCTCTTCCCAATTCCAGGCAGCGAGGTGTGGAACATCAACCAGGACGGCATCGACATGCTGATCGAGCAGCGGAACGTGGCAGGTGCCAAGGAGTACATGGAGAAGGTCGGCTTCAGCTACAACATCATGATCAGCGACATCGAGGCGGCCATCGACGAGACCTACGTGGAGGTTCCCGCTGTGGATCACCCGCTGGATGCGGTGCGCAACGGATCCCTGCCCTGGCTGGACGTGGAGGGGTCGCTGATGAACTGGCGGCGCTACCACGACCAGGCCGACATCCAGCAGTTCCTGCAGCTCCTCCTCGAGAAGAACTCTGACTTGGTGGAGATTATTCAGATCGGGGTGACCAGGAACAAGCGTCCCCTGGAGGTCATCAGGTAACCAGGTCAGGTCCTGTTGCTTTGGAAACTTTTCTAGATCTTCCCTTCCATTCCAGGATATCGAATGGGAATCCCAATAATTGGGCTGTCTTTGTGGACGCCGGACTCCAGGCCAGGGATTGGCTGAGTCCCGCCGCTTTGACCTACGCCATTTCCAAGCTGACCCATCTCTGGCCCAAGGAGATGCGCCGCGTCGACTGGTACTTCCTGCCCCTGGCCAATCCCGACGGCTACCAGTACTCCCGAAATACCGATCGCCTGTGGACCAAGAACCGCGCCTACGACAGCGCCAGCAGCTGCTACGGCGTCAACCTGGATAGGAACTTCGACTACGGCTGGCGGGGACCCGGCTCGACCAGTAATCCCTGCAAGAACCTCTACCGGGGAGCCAAGAGCTTCTCCGAGCCGGAGAGCCGGGCCATTCGCAGCTTCCTCACCGGCATGCGCGAGTACCTGGGCGCCTACGTGTCCCTCGGGGGCTACGGCCAGACCATCACCTACCCCTGGGGCGACGCCGACTTCGTGACGGAGAACCAGAAGCAGCTCAGGCAGACGGCGCGGCGCTCGGTGCTCGCTCTGAGACGCCTCAACCAGGCCGAGTACTCCGCCGGCACCAGCTACCGCCAGAAACTGGCCCGTCCCGGCAACTCCGCCGACTGGATCCAGGACCAGATTGCCCCACAGCTGGTCTACAACATGTTCCTCAAGGACCAAGGTCGCTACGGCTACCTGATGCCCCCCCACTACATCGTGGAGTCCGGCGAAGAGGTCTTTGAGTTCCTCCGCATCATCGCCCAGCAGCTCCAGTGACCCCTTAGATCTACTTTTAGCTCCAAATTATTTATTGAACGAATCTAACCTTATTCTTAACCTTTTTTTAACTGAAAACTATAACAAAAAATATGAATATTAAATTATAGAAAAACTATGAAAACATTTTTGTAAAAAATGCGGCCTTCCCATAGATTCTTCCTTCATTTAATAGCGTATATTTTAGTCATTTTTTAACCGATTTTTAAACAAAATACCATTTCTGAATCAGGTTTTCAATCTGCTTCGATTTGCTTCAAAGAATCCAAGAAACTAACCATCAAAAATTAATCCGATTTTTCAAAATTTTGAAAGGGGTACCCCTTATGATTTTTTTTAAAAATCAAGAAAAAATTTTTTCTCCCGCTTTCCGAATATTTTAATAAAAATCAAAGGATAATGAAACCCTGATTCATAAATGGTATTTCGTTCCAGAATCGGATTCTTATTAGCAAAGATATTCCCAAGAAACTGACCAAAAAATACGGATTTTGAAACTTCAAAAACACAGGAAATTTCGATTTTCCAAAAACGATTATTTGAAACGGTTGACAGCGTATATTTTAGTCATTTTCCAACCGATTTTAAAACGAAATACCATTTCTGAATCAGAGCTTCAGTCTTCTTCGATCTGCATTCGAAGATTCAATAAATCGAACAAGAAATTTTTTTCCATTTTTTGAAAATTTTAAAAGGGGTACCCCTTATGATTTTTTTCAAAAATTTGAGAAAATTTTTTTTGTCCTATTTTTCCTAAATTTTAATAAGAATCGAAAGGTATGGAAACCCTGATTCATAAATGGTATTTCGTTCCAGAATCGGATTCTTATTAGCAAAGGTATTCCTAAGAAACTGACCAAAAAATACGGATTTTGAAACTTCAAAAACACAAGAAATTTCGATTTTCAAAAAACGATTTTTTGAAACGGTTGACAGCGTATATTTTAGTCATTTTCTAACCGATTTTAAAACAAAATACCATTTCTGAATCAGAGCTTCATTCTCCTTCGATCTGCATCAAAAGATTCCAGAAATCGAACAAGAAATTTTTTTCCTTTTTTCGAAAATTTTGAAAGGGGTACCCCTTATGATTTTTCCAAAAATTTGAGAAAATTTTTTTTGTCCTATTTTCCCTAAATTTTAATAAGAATCGAAGGGTATGGAAACCCTGATTCATAAATGGTATTCCGTTTCCGAATCGGATGACTATTAGAAAAGATATTCACAAAAAACTGACCAAAAAATTCGGATTTTAAAATTTCAAAAAAAACAATAAATTTCTATTTTCAAAAACCGAATTTTTTTCCACCTTCGATAGCGTATATTTTAGTCATTTTTCAACCGATTTTAAAACAAAATACCATTTCTGAATCAGAGCTTCAGTCTTCTTCGATCTGCATTAGAAGATTCAATAAATCGAACAAGAAATTTTTTTCCATTTTTCGAAAATTTTGAAAGGGGTACCCCTTATGATTTTTTCAAAAATCGACTAAATTTTTTTTGTTCAATTTTTTTGGATCTTTATATGTAATTTAAAGAATTTTAAGCCCTGATTTCAAAATGGCATTTCGTTTCAAAATCGGTTGCGAATTGGCTCAGATATTCGAATAAAACTGTTCCAAAAATTGAAATTTTAGATTTAAAAAATAAAAAAGTGGACTTTTTTCAAAAACGCATTTTCCGAAAAAATTCCGAAATTTGAAAAAAACCGAAAAAATATATTGTACCAGGATTTTGATGCAGATTTGTAGGGAATTTAATAAAGATTCCAAATCTATACTTGGTCCAAAGATCGGATGAAAAATGCTTAAGATATAGCTCTCGAAAGAGGCGAAAAGTGATTTTTCTCGATTTTCACATTTTTCAAGGGGATCCATCAGAAAAATTTGAAAAATTCGAAAAAAATATTTTTTTTCAAGATTATAATTTAGGTTAAAAGGGAATTCATTCCCGATTCCAAATCTATACTTGGTTCAAGGACCGGATATATATATCCCAAGATACAGCCTTTGAAAGGGGTCAAAAGTGATTTTTCTCGATTTTCACATTATTTAGGGAAAATCTTGAAAAAAATCGGAAAAATATTCGATTCCTAGATTTTAATGCAGATTCGTAGGAAATGGTTTTGAGATTCCAAATCTATACTTGGTTTAAAGATCGGACCAAAGATGACCAAGATGTGGCCATCGGAAGGGGCCAATTTCCCAATTTCGGGAATTTCCCAATTTTTAAAGGAATCCATCAGAAAAATTTGAAAAAAATCAAACAAAAAAAAATGTCTTTCTAGGTTTTGATGCAGATTTTTGCAGAATCGATTCACGAATCTTTTCAGATATTTCGCTTAACAATCGAATAAATACTGGCTGAGATATAGCCAGCGAAATATGCCATATATTCGGATCAGAAAAATTTGAAAAAATTCTCCAAAATTGTTCGTTCTTATATTTTGATGCAGAATCGATCCACGAGTCTTTTAAGACAATCCGCTTAAGAATCTGATGCTTTTTGGCAACGTTATAGCCTTCTCAGTGGGCCGTATTGGTCCTCCCATGGATACTTGCATATTTTCAAGGATCTCTTCCATATTTTTCTATAGAAAATTTCGAAAAAAAATCTAAAAAGTTTACTCTTTCTATATTTTGATACAGATTGATGGATAATAGATCCACGAGTCGTTTAAGGACGAGAATTGGTGAAGAAATAAACAAAGTTTCGGGACATATGTGAAAATCCTGGATTAGAAAAAGAAGGAAATTTCAGAAATATCCCTGGAATATTCCACAAAGTAGGGAAAACCCTTTTCCTAGGCTCGTTGCATACTTTCAGGGCGAAAAAAAAAGCAAAGCTCTGGCGGGAAGTTTCGAAAGAGATTCGAATACCTCACCCATCCGCTTTACCATTTCTGGCCAAGAAGCCAAGGAGGCGATGGGCGGTGGGCGGTGGGTGTTTGTTGGTGGATGGTTACGGTGATTGGCAAAAGAGAGAGCGAGACCTTTTACCGTTGTAGCGCGACCGTGGCCACGTGTTCGATCGCTCGCAAAGCCAAAGCCAAAGCCAAAGCCAAAGTCGATCGACGCCAATATTTCGCAATCGCTTTTCGCCGGCCATTAACGGGCTTATGTAAACCTGGCGAATGGCTAATGGGATACGGTTAACAGGGGAGTGTGGTGCGGGGGGGGGGGGGGGGGGGGTGGGCGAACCAGAATGCTCAGAAAATAGAAAGCTTGGAGAGCGATTTAGAAAGAGAGAAGACGAGTGGAGAGCGAAGAGAGTGCCGCAACTTTCACTTTCAATCGCGTTTCAAAAACCTGTAAGGCTTATGATATTTTGATTTTGAGTTATTATTTTTTTTTTTTTCTTCCACTCCCCTCCTGCAGCAGTACCCCCCGCACCTGTAACGCCTTGATTGGATTGGATATAGAAACGAAGCGAAAGGCCAAAGCCCGTGCTTCTGGAGAGCAAAAGAAAGTATTTTGCAACAAAAGGAAATGCGGCTTCTAGCGTCTAGCTAGACGAGTGTTTACTGTACAGAGAAGCGGGACAATAATAATCGCTCTCGAAAAAAAGGGTTAAAAGTGAAAATCTGACCACGAATCACAAAAAAAAACGGAGAGAAAAAGTAAAGCAAAAGAAACAAAACAAAACAAAACAAAACAAAAATAAACAAGAAAGAGGCAGGCGCGAGGGCGACGGGAGACCCCACCATTGATCGGTCAAAAGAAAGTAAAACCCGCCAAGTGGGTCAAAAATTGCTCAGTCATATCAACGTACATCCAATCTCGTATCGTATCAGACAATAATTGAAAATTACATTCCCACTCCAGGTGGGGATCCAAAAAACGCTTCAAAAACGCTTCAAAACTCTCCAAAAAAAAATGTAACCGAAAAGAGGTTAAGAAGAATAAACAACAAAATGGAGTTGCCAACCTTGTTGGATTGTTTAATTATTTCACGCCAGGCTGGCCAGGTAATTCGATTCCTTTTAATTGATGATCGATCATCGATGACGGAGCGCTATCAGGGAGAAATCCACAAGGTTTTTTTGTGTAAAAAAAATACAAATAAACCGAAAAATTTCTTTTGATAAACATTTCACGGGTCTTTTTATGAATATTTATATTAATATTCAAATTTGAAGCCTCTGTCCGGTTACCCTCTTCTCTGTCCACTCTTCACTCTCCACTGTGCACTGTCTGTCTCTGTCCTCTATCCTCTGTCCACTGTCCACTCTCCACTACCCAAACCCCTAACTAAAAACCAACAGGGTTTCCCCATTCAATATTTATTTTTATTTAATTAGAAATCGTAAAAAGTTAAATATTACTCATACGCCCTGTTGCATGCTTTATGTTAACTGTTCCTGTTCTGGCGTTTGTTTTTTTTCTTGTAGCAGTAAACAGTAAACAATTTCTTAAGAGAAGAACGGGTACGGGGTAGGTTTGAATGCCTCACCGTTCTGGTTCGTGAAAAAAACCCCACAGAACAGAGGTTGAAGATCTTGGATGGTCGTGACTTAACCCGTGACTCATGGGCATCGCAAAACAGCTTTGCAGCTTGCAGATTAGCGAGTTGGCAGCCCATTTTGTGTCAATTGTGTCTTTGAAAGCGTAAATGCAGTCAAATGAGCACTACACTGTGAGAAAATGGGAGCAATATACACCTAATTTTAATAAAACTTCATTAAATTAAAGGTATTCTCATTTCAAAAGAGATCTGCAGTTGCAAGTTGGCAGCCCAAAGCCTAAATGCAGTCTTAAATGAGCACTACACTGTGATAAAATGGGGAAAATATAGCTAATTTTTGAATTATCCTAAAACAAAGGGAATAAAACAAGAAAACTTCATATTAAATGAAAGGTACTCTCATTTTTTGTCAGTGCAGTATTAAAGGTACTCTCATTTGTTGTCAGTGCACTCATCAAACGTCACGAGCCTAAAGTGTCAATGTCGGCCATGGGAGAGTGGGAGTGTGAGTGGGAGAGTGGGAGTGGACCATGCACTCTCTCCCCCCAGCCGACAATGCAGGCGAGAAAGAGACGACCTGCAAGTGCGTACAGAGGAGGCTCTCTCTCAGCTGCTGCTGCTTGCGCTGTCGCTGCTGCCGCTGCTGCCGCTGCGCTGCCATTTTCATTTCCATTAACGCGACGATCGCTCCAAAGATCGGTCGACGGTCAGCGCGAAATTTACAACGGTTTGCTCTTCTTTCTGCCGCTGTCGCTGTCGCTGTAGTCGTTGTTTTTTTTTTCATTGTTTCTGTTTCTGTCGAGTGTAATTCTCGGTTTCGTTTTTGTGCGTTTTTTTTTTTTCGTTTTTTGTTGCTAAATGTTTGTTGTATCTGCTGCTGCTGTTGTTGTTGTTGTTGTTTATTTTCGGGAAGCGGCAATATAAAAATTGAAGCGCATACAAGCGCAGCATTTAGTCGGGCTCCAACGTTCATAGAGTCACACACACGCGCTCCACCCACCCCCGCCGACCCATAAACAGCCGGCAAATAAAAAAAAAAAAAACACAAATCACAAGAAGCAGCAGCGGCAAGTGCAACATCCCAGCATCCATCAAGAAGAAGGGTAGGTACAAAATTTTCGGATAACCGTGAATCAGAGTTAATAAGAGAAGCTTTTGGGGCGTGTTGGGGTCTGCCCCTGCGGATGAGGAAGTAACCGTTAGCCGGCGAATTTTCCTCGAGTTTTTCCTCGAATTTTGTTTCAATTTTCGGTCACTCACCGAAGCAAGTTTGCATTTTTACTGTTTTTTTTTGCTTTTTTTTTTGTTTAATTTTTAGTTTTGGAGAGGAAATTGAAATAATTTCAAGAGCAATATATTCCATTTACATGAAATTCGTTCCGTTTAGGAACAGGAAGTTGTGTGAAAAAAAACATTAAAAAACGTTTCAAAAGCAATTCAAGCAATCGTAACTAATGAGGTAAAAAGTGTTTAAAATATAAATCAAAAAGGGGGTAGGGCAGGGCAGTAGCTACCCAGATGGAGCACGAAGGTCGCGGTGAAACCGAAACGAAACCCAAAACCATATCCCACTCTCGAAGATCGGAGATCGGAGATCAGAGGAGCGCTCCGGCGAGAGAACCAGTTCTTGGAGACACTCGAGCAGTACTTGGCTGGCTGCCTGGTGGGGGAAGTGCCACTTTCTGGCTGGCAGTAAAAAGAAAATAAACACGAGAATAAACACGAAACACGATAAAAAAAAAATAAAAATACGCATCGCATCCCATAAAAAAGAGTTTTAAAAAAAAAAAAAACAAACCGAAAACGGGCCAGGCCAGGGAAATTAGCACAAAAGCGTTAAAAAACGGGGTTTCCAAATCATCGGTAAAGAAGTGTCGGAGGAAAAGTATTGTCATAATCTAGAGCAGGGTTCCATTACACTGAAAGAAAATCTAGACAGCTTTCAAATAACGAACGAACGAGGTTTCGTTTTCTAAGACGCATTGTTTCATTGAAACGAAATATGAATACAAAATAACAAGATTAACAAGCAAAGCCAATAGAATCACAGCTTAAAGTCAATAAAAATCGTGGAATTGTCGTGGAATCCGTAAATCCGAAAAAAACAATGATAATTATTTGAAAAAACATTGAACTCTGGGGGGAGAAAACACTGAAAACTTAATTTGTGGCTCTCCAACTCTTAATTTTAATTGAATTTATTTAAGAATTTATTTATTAGCATTAAGGAAGAGTTTGGGGGATAAAATAGAGTATAAACCTCTTATAGTTTCTACAAATAAAGCCAAAGGGATCGTGTTTAGCGTAAATGGATCTGCAAAAAGGTAACGTTAGAGGTCGGATGCCATGGCGCTCCTTCAGGGGAGGTAAGCCTGCAACGGGGCGGCGGAAAACAATTGTCAGGATCACAGTCAGGATCTCAGGAACTGCTTTTGCACAGAATTAAAGCTATTTTGGGGAAAGGAGGAGTATTTTGGACTCCAAAACGCAGAAGCAGGGGATAAGGATCGTTAAATCCGTTTGACCAACGCTCCGGCTTTATTCACTTTATTCACAAAAATCTGAATCTGAATAGAGCATTGAAAAAACTATATAATTTCTGTAATTGTTATTGTAATTGTAATTGCGGATTGCCAATGTCATAGGAGGAGCACCGCAGGGTTACCCGACACATTCAGATACTCAGATACGAGTGTCAATAGAACGGATGTGTTTTTTTTTAGTTTTTGTTATCGTTTTTTTGCTATCGTGCTGGGTCTTTGGTAATTAGACGACTTTTTTCAATCATTTTTCAGCCATTAAAATTTCCACTGGCACGGATTCGAGTTCGCTTTTAGTTTCGTTTTACGAGCAATTTACGAGAAATCTGGCTCTGGAATGATACTATATCAAAGTATATACGTTTTGTTAAATATTTACAAACAAACAGTTGTCTTGATTCAACAATTTTGCAAAAAAAAAAAAAACTTTACACAAAACTAAAACACAAATAAATATCTTGATTTGTTTAACAACTTACCAAGTCAATAACACTATAACCTTTAAAAAATATATAATATATAGAAACAACAAAAAATAGCTAGAAAATGGTTATTTTTATGTTTTTTTAACTTAAATTTAACCTAAAAAATGTTTGTAGGGAAAGTGCTGATAAAAGTTTATTAAAATTATTGATTATTTAAAATCCACGATTTAAATTATTAAATTATCTTTTTTAGAAGAAAAATTCACTTTTTTATGCAATTCTAACGGTACTAGAAGTTAAACGGTACTAGCTGGGGACGCTATGGGCGTTGGGGGACAAAGTCTCCATTTTAACCACCAAAAACGAGAGGAGGAACGAGGTTATGTTTTATTGCCTCGGAACTTGTACGAACTTTACCGTTTCAAATCAATTTTGGAACAAAGAAAACAAAGAAAGAATAAACAAAAATCAACTCACATGCAATTGTCATCCATTGATACGCATGTAACGCACACACGTAAATACATTCCACTTTACACGCATTCATTACATGCATTCTCACAGCGAATAACGGCACTGTGGATTGCCGTGGATCGTATGGTCGTTGGCGGCGGACCGCAAAAGTGAACTCACGCTCTCGATCGCGAAACACCGGACAAAGAGACGCGAAAATTGTCACCGTATTCCGCAATTTATATTACAATTTACATTATATAGTCAAACTATACGCCAAAACCTTAAAGCCCAAGATGCAGGTTTTACACTAATTGGGGATTTTCACTTCTGACGGACTTCATTTCTGACGGCCAAGCGGGGGTATTTCCCAGCGAATGCCGCGCCACAAGCAAACACACAAGCACTTGCAAACATTTGAATTTATTTATATTAGTTGTGCAATTACCCAGCTTTGGGGCTATACGCCGTTCCATAGCGGCAACAATTTGTAAAATTGAAAACTAAGCACTCGAAAACGTTAAAAAAAAAACGGAGGATACGCTTGAAAAGAAACTTCGATCGCGCTAACCAAACCAGGGGGAGTGTTGTAAAGGCAGGTGCAGGCGACGGTCATACCATTAAGTAGGGCTTTGCGAATTTTCCAATACCGATATTCCAGAATATCGGTAAGAATTAAGAACTTTGGCGCGAAATCGAAAATATTCAAACTTTTTAAATTATATTTATGTAGGTAGTGTTATGTTAAAAGTTATGCTACCCCTGGCTAGGGTATCAAAAGAAACTCCATTGATAACAAATCAATAACAACCGATTGCAAATAAAAATTCCAGGTCTACTGCTGATAAGAACAGATGATGAAGACAATGATAGTCCACCATCTTCTGGGGCTGCTGATGATAACAGTAGCAGTAGGGACCGCGAGTGAGGTGCCCTCTAACCTGACCTTGACCCTGGACGTCAACGAGATCCCGCAGCGGTACGACGAGGCGCAGCTCTGGAGGATCTACAACATCTCGGAGGGGATGCAGCAGCGGGTGCCCGTGGGCGAGGTGCTGGAGCAGAAGTACGGCGGCAACATCTGGAAGGAGAACTCCAAGTTCCTGGACATCTCCATCTCTAGAGACCAGTTGAAAAATGCCCGCAGCTTCCTCTCGGCCCATCGCCTGGATGCTGAGATTCTCGCCGACAATGTACAGACCCTGATCGATGAGGAGATGCTGGAGGGGATTAGGGAGACCTCGGCCTCCGAAGGCAGGCGAACGAGTAAGCAATAGCAGACAGCAGAGGAAATCAGAATTATTTATCCATATTTTGTGGCTTCTCTTTTTCAGAAAAGGCCACGAGGAGCAGCATGCACTGGAAGGACTACCACGACCTGGAAACCATCTACGCCTTCATGCGGGAGATCCGCAGCAAGTTCCCCAACATTGTGCGGCTCTACACCATTGGCCAGACGGCTGAGGGACGGGACTTGAAAGTACTGAGGTGGGTGTCCCTCAGTATGCTATAGTTTTTGGATTAAAAAGAATCCATTGCCGTCTTTTAGACAGTGTTTCCCTTAACAAGAGGTTCAATCTTCGAGTAACAATCTTTTTGGCCTTTTTGCAGGATTTCGGAAAACCCCAGAGAGAACAAGAAGGTTTGGATCGACGGCGGCATCCACGCCCGCGAATGGATCAGCCCGGCAACAGTGACCTTCATCCTGTACCAGCTAATGTCCAACTGGGAGAACCAGCCGGCCCACATCCGTGGCCTCACCTGGTACATCATGCCGGTGATGAACCCTGATGGCTACGAGTACAGCCGCACCACCAACCGTTTGTGGCGCAAGAACCGATCGGCCTCCCGCCGCGCCCAGTGCAACGGAGTGGATCTCAACCGGAACTTTGACATCGGCTGGAACGGCTACGGATCCTCGACCAATCCCTGCAGCGACACCTACCGCGGCTCGTCGCCAGCCTCCGAGAAGGAGACCAAGGCGGTGGCCGAGTTCCTGGCCAAGCGCAAGTACAATCTGGAGGCGTACCTGACGTACCACAGCTACGGCCAGATGATCGTCTATCCGTGGGCCTACAAGGCCGTCAAGGTCAAGGACGCCAGTGTGCTGCAGCGCGTGGGTAGCCTGGCCGTGGACCGGATTGCGCAGAAGACGGGCAGCACCTACCGCTCGGCCGTCACCCACGAGGTCCTGGGCATTGCCGGCGGTGGCTCCGACGACTGGAGTCGGGCTGCTCTCGGCGTAAAGTACGTGTACACCGTTGAGCTGCGAGATCGTGGAGCCTACGGCTTCGTCCTGCCGCCCCGCTACATCAAGGACACGGCCCTGGAGGGCTGGACAGTGGCCGAGACAGTGGCCCAGGCCATCGGACCGAGCTCGTAATCCCTTGTAATCTCTGTTTGCTCTCCCAACCTTTTTTTTTCTTCTTCGAACCCACCTGGAGTGAATGTGGCAAGAGTGTGGATCGGTCTGTGAATAGTGTCCGGAGGTGACTGCGTATTTATGTTCGCTTGAGTGTGGTGTGCAAGGATCGGGTGTGAATGGTCAGGTGGGTGGGTCAGCGGCAGCAGCGGCAACAGTGTCCTGCGGGACACACAATAAACAAAACCTACGCTATTTATTACTAAAGATTGCAATGTTTCTTTTATTATGGACTCCACCCCGGGGTAAGGAAGGACTTACCGTGTCTTCGTCGTCATCGGTGTTGTCCTGCATTTGCAGCTGCAGCTGGGCCATGTCGAGGGCGGCCAGGTCCTTGGGCGTCGACTCCTCCGAGATGACCGACTCCGACGGCAGGTTGTCCACGAACTCGGCAAAGATCCCGTTGCCCTCGGGATTGGGGGTCTGCGCCAGGGACGTGGGCGAGGCCGACGACTTGGAACTGGACCGGGGCCGTGCGATGGCCGAGGCGTAGGCGGAGGTGCTGGTAATGGTGGTGAAGGTGGTGGTGGTGGTGGTGGCTCTGCTGGCGATTGCGACAGCCACCTTTGGCGGTTTGGAAACGGGCATGTGCTCAATGCGATGGGTGTATCGTGTGTTCAGTCGGATGCTGCTGTGCGGCGACGACACGGGGGATGAGGAGGCATCCTCCAAGGCGCCTGCAGTTTCACCTCCTCCTCCTCCTCCTCCGTCTTCGACTCCTTTGGCCACCCGATCCCCGGCTTCGTCCAGGTCCGTCAAGTCCGTGGTTATGCCACCCAACCGCAGCTGCTGCTGAATGAGTCGCTCAGCTTCCAGGAGCAGCTCGTCCACGGAGCGCATGTCGTTGCTGTCCGACAGGCGGCTGACCTCCTGGAAAATGCTCTCCGGATCCGGGTCCGCCAGGCCGCAGTCCTGCTCCTTGGCGAGGAACTCGATGATGCTGCTGTTGCTGGTGTAGTCCAAGGACTCCACCTCCACGGTGGAGGTGGCCGCCACGCCCACAGGACGTGGGCAGGGACCCCCCTGCTTTTGGGGGCTTAGCACCTGCGACATCCTTTCGATCGCACGCGTCCTGTTCCTGTTCTGGCTGCGTGCGTCCGAATGCGTGGGTGTGTGTTTGTTTGTTGGTTTAATGGTTTGTTTGTTTGCTGTAAACTCTAGACCAAAAAATCCGAATTGTTTACTGGCGGAGTGCGAGGACTCCTCCTCGAAGTGCGCGGACTTTGGCGGATTCAGCACGGTCACAAGTCGCGAGGGTAGAGAGCACGGGACTCAGCGAACACGGCACATCCTCAGTATTTACCACTTTTTGTGGCAAACATTTCCTTTTGGGTATTTGTCGGAAATCGGTGTGGCCAGAGGTTGGCAACAGAAACGCCAGGCCCTTAAAACGGGTCATACTTATCAGCGAGGGCTGCCACCCCGGTTAGTGTGGAGCTGCCACCCCGGGTCAAGGACACAGGAAAGCTTGGCGCCAATGGGGTCCTGGAGGGGCTTAGGGTCCTAATAGAGAACGTTAATGACATAATATTGAGAAAAATAAATTAAGGTTTTTTTTTTCAATTTAGTTTTATTTTTCTGCAAGAACAATATATGACGTACTCGTTATCCTAATATACATATACATATATATATATATATATATATATATATATGATTTTTTCACATTATCGACAAATTTGAAAACACAAAATATGTAAATATATATTTTGTTCCCGAAATTGTTTCACGACTCTCCGCTCCGTCCAACGCGCGCGCATGCTTTCTATATCGTTTCTATATAACCGATTTTGTAGCCTAAATATGACATTTTTGTGGTATCAATTGTAAACGTACATATATATATATCCATACATAGATTTATTGATCAGTTTTAGTTTTACAATTAGAGGTTCATTAACTTAGTTTTAGGCAATAAAATAACTTTATTCTCCCGATCGCGATTCTACAATTCTATCTCCTTTACAGTTCTCTCAGTTACCAAAGTGATTCTTTTTTTTTTACCAAAAAAAAAAAGTATTTAATAGTAGGTAAAAATAGGTAAAAAAAAATATAATAACCATTTAAACTTATGCCTAGGACGTGCTCAATAAAATCGCTGATCAAACATTATTTACATGGGGTGTATTTCCTGTGGTTAAGCCGACATTTAGCTGCTAATATTGCTTATTACTATATAACGTAGACATATCAGTAATGGATTTGGATCTTTGTGTTGTTCGGGGCGTTGTTTGCTTTTAATTCTTGGTTTAAACTCTCATTTCTAATTTCTATTCGTCACATTCGTAGTTTTGTGTGTGCTTTAGTTAAAACGCTGACCATGCTCCAAAATTCGCTATCACTTTTGGTTAATACGAACGCATCGCATCGTCTGTTTATATATATATATATATCTCCGATCTATCTACTCCGACATACCATATACGAGAGCTGATCGAAACTAGGTGCATTACGGCTATACATATAGTGGTTGCTAAATATCAACACAAATTGATTACATAATCACAAACAACAGAATTCTATTTTGGTGGCAGGCTTTCGGTGTGATTAACGATAGCGAGAAAGGCTATTTTCTGATTCAGCTTCCGTTTTCATTTCCGCTTCCGTTCTCGATTATCTGTGACTGCTGTACGTCTTGTAGACCCGCGGAGGTCTCGTCGACGTGGCACTGGGCGATGCAGACGAGCAGGATGCTGCGGCACCGTCCTGCACCGTCGTCTCCAGATTCAGGGGCAGGACATGGTCGTGCTCGTCCGAGTGCTCGTAGATGTAGTCGCGCTTCTTAAAGTTGTCGATGATGCGCTTCGTCGACTTCATGTGTGCCACAAAGTTCGCCTCCAACTAAACAAATAATTTGGGGAAAGGTTATTAATAGTAAAAAAAAAGAAACAGAAGCCAACAAAAATGTCTCTTAAAAAAGAAAACCCCGTCAAAACTCACGCTGGAGGTCAGGTTCATGAATGTGTGGTACTTCTCCAGCACACCGACGATCTCCTTAAAGCTGTTCCCTCTCAGCTGGCGCCGCACCAGCGCCTCGTACTGTTCGTTGTCCGCTATTAAGTTGCCCACCAGAATGGCTGCATAGCTTCCCTTGAGCGTGTGCTCCATGTGGTGACCCGCTCGCTGCACAACTGTCGGTGGAAAGTCAATGGGAATTAGCATTTATGTCCTTCTTTCAGGCTCAAAGAATACTCACGATTGTTTACGGTTTCCTCCACTTCCTCCACCTTTTTCTTTCCCTTGTCGTTGCTCTCGAGGAACGCGTCCGTGTTCTTCTCCACCAATCTGGAAAATAATTTCGTTAAAATTGGTAAAAGTTAAAGAATTCGCTTTCGATCTCACCTGGCCAGCTCCTCGCACTTGTAGAAGTACTCGAGCAGAGCCTGGAAAGCGCTTACAACGCCCTGGGCTGGCGGGTTGTCAGCCACGTACTCCACCGGAGCAGCAGCCTGCATAAGAGCAGCGCGGTTGGGCAGGGTGTGCATGCAAAGGTTGATCAGCAGGGTCAGCACCTGAAGGATTAAAGCAGAAACTAGGACATTACAAAGCGAAACTTGCAATAGAAACCATAAGAGTACCCACCAGGATGCTCAGCTCGAAGACGCAGTGGTCGGGAATGTAGTTGGCGGACAGAAGCAGCAGCCGGAAGCTCGTCTCCACCACATCGCCACGCTGGCCAAGCAGCTCGGCTCCCAGCGAGGGTTGGGCCTCGTTGAAGGTGTGCGTCAGGTTGATCAGTACCTTAAGAACAGGTACCAGAAGCTCGCGCATGGCCACACCCGGGTGCTCCTTGTTGGTGGCAGTCGCGTCCACGGAAGGATGCAACATCAACTGCCGACTACACAGGCGGTACAGTTGGCACAGCGTTTCCACGGCTCGGCCCTGGCCAAAGGTCAGCATGTACCGCGGGTTCGCCTCGTTGTGCTGCGTCACATTCTCGAGCACTCGCAGGCACCGCGCCACCGTCTGCATATTGTCCAGCAGCGTCGGCTGCCAGACAATCTCCGCGGACGCCTCGTTGGCGATAACTGGCCGGCAGAAATCCGATATCGTCTTGATGATGTGCTCCAGACCGCCCAGCTTGCGCAGGTCCTCCTTGAACCACTCGCCCGCCCGCTTGGAGGTGAGCGAGAGCAGGGTCTCCATGGCCAGGGTGCCCACCGTGAGCGAGTCCACGTTCAGATGCGTTCCCTTGCCCTGCGCCTTGATCTCCTCGCATAGCTCGCGCACCTTCTGCTTGTTCCGCTCGAAGCCTGCTCGGTCCGGGTGGCCGGAGCTCTCCGCATTGTCCGCCTCCAGCAGGTTGATCATCAGCTCGAGGGAGTCGCGATCGAGGTCCATGTTGAGGCCTTCTTGTGAGAGGATGTACATGATGGCCGAGGTGCACAGACCCAGGCTGAGGTCTTTGTTGGCATCGGACAAGGCCTGAAAGGAAGAGTCAAAGGAAATTGGTTGGAAAGTCATTCTCTGAATCTTGTGCCATCCTGTGGCTACGCTTTTGTACATTTCTCAGAACAGATGGTCTCCAAATGGATGGAAGCTTCTTAGGAAAGTGAATTCTTCGTATTCTTCAAGTGCAAGCGCAATTGGAATTGCAAATGGAAGATTCGCAGAAATAATTGTTTACGTTTTAGGGAACTGCTGTTTGTTTTTATGAGAATCATCCGATCGGCTTTGTTTTTTCAGACATCCAAGAGACATCCAAAACCGTCTTCCGACAGACTAAACATGTGTCAAGTGGGGTGGACTCACCTTGAAGAACTTGGTGACGACGCCGTGGGCACGAACGTGCATCCGGAAGGCGGGCATCATGCACTTGGCGGCCAGCTGGAGCGCCGACAAACAGCGCGTCGCCGGCGGATTGTGGGGCTGGAGAGCGTCCAGAATGTACTCGACATCGTCGTCCATCTCCTGGTACTCGCCGATCTCCTGGATCTGGTGCGCCGTCTTCACGTTCCGCACCACCGTGTAGTAGTCTTTTGTCTTGCGATCCACGCGATTCAGTCCACCGCCTGACGTGCCGCCGGCTGTTCCGATCGATCCCGATCCGACTGCAGAGCTTCCCACTCCCGGGAGACCTCCAGTGGCCAGGTCGTCACCACCTGCCTCCAGGTCCAGGTCGAAAGCATCGCCGACGGCCGAACTGCTGCCAGGAACACTGCCCTGTTTCCCCGCCAGGCGGGAGATCTTGCCGAGAGCTGGGCTGTCGCCACGCAAAGTGGACGCACTGCTGCCACCGCTGCACGAGGAACCATTGTTGTTTGAGGAAGGGCTGTCGCCGAAGTCGTCCGACTTTCCGGCGGTCAAGTGATGCAGCAGATCCTTGGCACCGCCTCCAGTGACACCCAAGGTGCCCGAGGCAGAGGCGTTGCTGGCGTCGCTGCCCGTTCCGCCGCCATTCGCCTCCATGGCCGCATCCCAGCTGTGCTTGTACAACGCCCTCTTGGCCACCGTCGCCTGCTCCACCTGGTCCGATGGCACCAGGGCGCGGCTCTTAAAGATGCTGCCCTTCTTTTTCGAGATGACCAACTTGACGGCGCCGCGTTGTTCCGTCTCGGCTGTCCCTTCTCCTCCTCCAGTGCCGGCAGCTGTCCCTGCTTCGGCGGCAGCGGCGGCTGCAGCGGCAGCTCCAGCTGCGCCCGCGTTAGCCGCCACCTGGGAGTCCAGGGTAAGGGTTCGCTTGAACTTATCCTTGAACTTGAAGTCACGCGGCGGGGGCGAGGAGGAGGATCCGTCGTGCTGCAGCGAAGAGTTGTTTGACAGCTCGTCCGCTTCCAGGTCGGGATCGGGATCCGGATCGTGATCCGGCGACTCCACCCTGGGATCCGTGTGTAAGACTTTGGCCGGCGTGGGAAGCTCCTCGGACTCGTCCTCCTCCTCGTTGTTGGCAGCGTTGTGCTCCTGCTGCAGCACCTGCGTCACCTGCTGGTTCTTCCGCTTCCGACCATAGCTCCTCGGGGCTGTCCCAGCCGCTCCGCTGCCATCCTCCAGGCGGCTAGCCTCCGCCTTGGCCGACAGACTCGCTGCGATCTTGTTGATGTTGTTGTTAATGCTGGCGGAGTTGTTGTTGTTCGCCCGAGCTGCTGCAGCTCGTCCTCTTCGTGGCGGTGGCGCCGGCGCCGGCTCTGGCACAGGCTCCTCGGCCGCCGGTTCCTCCATCTCCACGTCCGCTGGTTCCGCCTCTGCCTTCTTGGAACCGCGAGTGCCGCCACGCGTGCTTCTCTTCGTGGGGGAAGCTGCTTCCTGGGTGGTCTTTGGTGGCCTTCCGCGGGTTCTCGTTGTCTGGCTAGCCACCGGTGCAGGGGTGGGCGCAGGAGGAGGTTCTACTACCGCATTGTTGGCCTTCCTGCCCCGGCCACGCGTGGCCCTCTTGGCCGGCTGCTGCGGCTGCTCCAGATCCGCCTCTGCCGTGCGGTCTGCCGTTCCATTAAGTCGAGGCACTTCGCCCCGCAAAACCGCCAAGATATCCTCCTGCAGAGGCGTCTCCGGCATCACAGTGGATGCCCCCGTACCCGCCCCATCGATGGTCATCATCATGGACTCGAGACGGGACTCGATGTCGGAAGGCAGCGCCACCAGGGAAGAGTGCTGACTAGTCTCCAGGTCGCTGGTGATCACACTGGATCCCCGGCTGCGTATCACGCACGAATCCTCCTGCACGGCCTGGGCCAGGAGCTGCGGCGTGCTGTTGCCCTTCGAGGAGATGCTGCCCAGGACAGAGGACTGCGAGTCGAAGTCGTGGTCGGATCGCGTCGTGGGCGAGATGACCGCGGACCCTCTTTGCGGATGGAGGTGGTGCAGTTGGGTGGCCTGGGTGTGCAGCTGGTTGGGATCACTGAGTGCCAGGTGGGGGGAGGGTGTCTTGAACTCCGAGGATTCGGTGGTGGGGGCTGTAGCTCCTGCTGCTGCTCCTCCAACCGTTCCTGCCGCAGATCCTGCACTCTGCAGCAACTGCTTGTGCTTGTGCTTCTTGCTCTTGGACTTCTTTTCGCTGCGGGACTCCGCCTTGGCGATGGCGTTGCGGATCACATCCGTTTTGATGATCAACTTGAGGCGTTCCTTCGGCGGCTTGTCCGGCGATATCTTCACCGTGCAGTAGTTTATCTCCGGCGGTTCCTCCTCTTCGTCCTCCTCCTCCTCTTCCTCGTCTTCGTCCTCCGCCTCCGCCTGGAGATTGGCAGACTCGCCACCGGATGCTGCTGCTCCCGCTGCTGTTGCCGAGGTGGGGGATATTCCTTCCGATTCGACTCCGGCCTCCGGCGGTCGCAATGGCTTCACAATGATTTTTGGCGTGCTTGCAGGAACTGTTTCACCCTCTCCGGTCCGCTCTGGCAGCTCCTCCTCGTCCTCCTCCTGGTCCTGGTCCTGGTGGCTCTGAAGCGGGTTCGGGTGGTAGTGCTGGTAGTCCGCGGGCGAGCTGCTCGGCGGCTCTTCGCTGTCCGTGCTCACCAGTCGCGACGTCCCCTGCAAGTGGATAGATCGAGGAATGCGAATCAGATTAAATAGGCTTGGAAATTGTTTATGTCTAGATGTCTGGATGTCTGGTTGTCTGGGTATCGGATGCGTTGTTTATTTGTGTCGCCTGGACACTGGATGCCCACCGTCTCCACCTTTTCAGTGCAGTCCAACTTTTATAGCTGATCTGGCAAATCGATGTGGAAACTCAGCAATTAGCACTCTCGGAACCGCACCAGAAAAACCGAACTGAGCACCGCAAGAAGCCACCAAGAAATGCGGAAGAAAAGCGAACAAAATGAGGCTCGTAAGGAGGCGGGCGGTAGCAGGGCAGCAGGGCAGCAGGGCAGGCAGGGAAGCCGCGGAGCCGAGTGAGAGAGTCTCTGCCGCTGCCTCTGCCTCTGCCTCTGCTCGGTGTAAAAGCGCGCGTAATTTAACACTGGCTTGTTGTTGCCGATCGAGATTCGCGCCACCGCTGCTTTCTCTTTCCCACACGGCACACAGTACAGTTGGTTGAGGTGAGAGCAAGAGGAAGAGCAAGAGCAAGAGCAGAGCCCGCGCTCCGGAGAGAGGAGCGAGCTGAGAGCACGAGGTGGCTGGAACCACAACCGGGAAACCGTTCAGGCTTGGTGGTCGGAAAACATGGTAATCCCATCCCAACATGGATTTGGACTTTTCAATAAAATTAATTTCAAAAAAAAAAAAAGCTCTTCCAGAACCTCATCAATCCTTATATAAGTACATATTAATCCTAAGGACAAGGCCAAGACCTACCTTGGAGATGCGCAGCACTATGGGCGGATGCTCCGGCGTGCGAGAGGCACTCGAGGGATTCGAGGCAGACGCGGAGGGCAGAAGCGGTACCGTCGCAGAGGCGGCACTGGGAGCTGACGTGGGAGGTGGCAGCGCTGGCTCGGATCCCGGACTACCCGCCGTCGAGCTGATAAAGGCCTCCGCGGCGGGGGCACCAGTTCCTTCCGCAGACCTTCCCTTGGGAATGATCAGATCCTTGGTGGGCGTGGGATAGCGTTCGTCCTCGTCCACCTCGCAGTAGTTGACAGCCTTGCGAGCTCGTCCCAGGACCCGGGATGGCGGCGCCTCCGGCTTCAGCTTCTTCTCCTCCTTGACCTTCTTTGACTTCTTTCCCGAGGCAGTCCGCGAATCCGCCTCGTCCAGCTCCCTTCCGAGCTCTAGTGTTTCCTCCTCGGACGCCTCCCGATCCGTCGCTAACGCTCCGGGCGTCGAGGGCTTCTTCTTGGGCGACTTTCGCTTCCGCTCTGCGGAGCTAGCGCCCTTGCCCAGCTTCAGCTTCAGCCCACCGGCTCCCTCCTGCGATCCGGAGGTGGGCGTGCTGCCACCTCCTCCGCCAGGCAGGCTACCCTGGTCCCGCATGGGCGATGTGGCGGCCACGCAGTGCGGCAGCTGCTGGATGATCTGGGCAATCACCTCGGGCGGGGCTGCGTTGCGCGACTTGAAGAACTTCTTGGGCTTCGGTGGCTCCGGCACCGACACGGACAGATCCTTGGGGTCGTGCTCGTGCGTGGAGGCGGGACTCTGGGCGGGACTGGCGGCTGCTGCAGCCGCCGCCGCGGCCGCTGCCATCGGATGCAGGGAAGACAGCGTGTAGGTCCTCGTCGAGGTGAACCCCATCTTGCCCCATTTCCCCACCGTGCCCACGGATCGGGCAACGGTCGGTCGGTTGGTGTTCTCCTTCTCCTTGCAGAGCGAGTCCAGCGGCACCACGATGTTCTTGCCCCAGCGCGACATTTTGTCCTGGTCTCGGTCTTGGTTAGATGAACTCCTTGGCTGTGGCTTTAATCCTGGGCAAACAGCTCACTAAAAAAGTACAAGAAATTAGTGGAAATCGAAGTTGGAGCTTATCCTATTGGAAGGACTTCAAGGGGCTTGGAAAACTTTGATAAAATATAGTATCTAAGGGCACTTTTAGTACACCTTGAATTATAAAACACTCCCTGAAGGGAGTCCTCGTCCAGGTAATCCCTTCTGGAATTGGGGCAGGCCAAGGAAGCTGTAGCTGTGGCAGGTCCTGGGATAGAACGATGTAAGACACTTCAGGATTACATATTAACCCTGTAGGTGTTGTTTTCGTGACAAAACCTTGTTTATTTTTCCACAATATTGCAACTTAGGAGCGAGAATTGTTTGGCCGCGAGCGAGAGGGGAGAGCGCAAACAAGAGAGAGAGTTGCAGCACGAGCAAAACACAACAAACGCGCTGCCGTAAGGTGGCTGCGAGTGGGAGCGAGCACACGCTAGTGCGACACACACACACTGGTATTCGAGCAGCGATTTCCAATTTTCACACGCATCGAATCCAATCAAATCAAAGTCGAAATGAAAACAATTTGCTGCACTTGGCCCGCCATCCTATTCCAGATTCGTCTAATGGCAAGGCAAAGCACAAAAAGCACAAAAAGCACAAAAAACACAAAACACCAAAAACACTCACCTCGAGAGAAACATTTGAAGCGGCACTTTGTTTTTGTAGCTTGTAGCTGTAAATGCTGCGTGGATGCATGGGTGTACGGGTGTGTGCGTAGGGATGCGTATTGGTTCCAGTGTGTGTGCGAGTGGTCGAAATCTCTGTTGCATATGTATGGGTGTGTGCGAGTATGCCAGTGTTTGACTGTTTGAGTGTTTGAGTGTGCAAGGAATGCAATCAAACAAACGATGTTTGCGTTTGCTTTTTTGCTTCTCGTTGGCTTATTGGCGCAATTTGCTGGCACGCACGAACTGTTCGATATTTTCGCAGTCGAGTTGCGGTTCGCCCTTCGCTGATAGCATCCTATTTCTTATTTTCGTTCTCGTTTGTTGCTCTGCTTCTTCTTCCTTTTGCTGGCAAGTCGTCTTCTTCTTGGTGGTGCTGCAGCAGCAAGACTTTGATTTTCCTTTGGTTTCCAATTCAAATTCGATTCATTTACGTTGCAAACACACACGACGAGGTTGCGGCACATTGGCGCGTTAAAGTTTGCGGGTTATTTTGGACTTTTGCGCGAGCGAAATGCACGGAAAAGTTTATTTTCACTGTTTCATAGGGATGTCAAAATTTATTTATCGAAATATCGATAGTTCTTATGGAAAACCATTCGCGGGCTTTGGATCAATTTTCCTACCGTTTTCCCACACTATACTTTGGTCTCAGTACTTTCTATCGATAGATCTGTATATAAGGATAGTTGGCGGCATATTTTAAAATGCTTCCATATCAAAGGTCATCTTAGTAGTACGAGTTTTATTTATTTTATTTACACAGGAGGTCCGGATTATATGTATATGGATTTTGTTTATTTACAAAGGGAAAAAATAAAAGTGAAGCATCTAGTAAACCCGCTCCTTGAGCTTGAACATAAGCGGGTCTTTGGTGCGCAGGATGAGCTCGGCAATCAGGACGGGCGGCTCCGAGGTGTCGCCCACAAAGGACACATCGTAGTGCCTCAACACGTTGGCCACAATGGCCTTAATCTCGAGCATGGCAAACTTCTGACCAATGCAGTTCCGCGGTCCCGCCGAGAAGGGAATGTAGGCATAGGGATTCAGCTTCTCGGCACTGGTGACCACATCGAAGCGCTCCGGCTTGAAGGCGTTCGGCTCGCTGAACAGGTCCTCCCGCCTTCCTATGTACAGCGGCGAGATCCCGATATTGGTGCCAGCGGGGATAAGCTTTCCATCTGTAAAGGGTCATAAATGTAAGACTATGGTCATGGAAAAAAGGTTACAGGTAGCTTACTTATCTCGCAGTCCTCCAAGACCCTGCGACCCAAGAGCGGCACCGAGGGGTACAGACGCAGGGTCTCCTTGACGCAGAGATCCACGTAGTGGAGCTTGTTAAGGAGCTCGTAGTTCACGGGGGCGTTCTTGTCCTCTCCCACCACGGAGCGGATCTCCTCGAAGCATTTTTTCTGTGCCTCCGGGTGTGTGGCGATGTTGTAGAAGAAGAACATCAGAGCCGAGGAGGTGGTGTCGTGGCCTTCGAACATGAACGTGTCCACCTCCTCCCGGATGTCCAGGTTGGTCAGCGGCCGCTCATCGATGGTCGACTGGAGCAGGATGTCCAAGAAGGCCATTTTGCGCTTGGCACCCACGTCAGCATCGGCGTTGGCGGTGGAGTCTGCCTCCTGGCCGCCGCCCTTGATGAGCTCCTCGCGCCGCTGGACGATTATTTTCTCGGTAAACTGGTGGAGCACGTTCAGGGCCTTTTTCTCGGCCCTGGCCAGGGGGGTGAGCATGTAGGTGAGGTCGAACCGGTAGAAGATGTTGAACATGCGCTTGTGGAGCACCATGGAGATGGTCTTCACGGCCTGGACGTACTCGGAGTCGGCGTTGGTCTGGGCGTCAATGGATACGCCCATAGCGGTCTCTAAAAGGAGAAGAATAGGTGAAAAAAGAGTTGAGATTTCCCTCTTAAAAAAATCAGAGATCCTTAAAAAATACGAGACTCGTAAGTGACAGAAAATTTAAATTAAAAGTCCCTTTCGAAGGCGGATTCCCGGAGAACTCGTACCGCATATCGTGTCCATGGTGCAGAGGTTGAGCCAATCGTAGAGATTGAAGCCCGTCTCGCCCTGCTTGAGGCGGTCCCGCTCCATGTTGCGCAGCAGATCCCTTGACCCCTTCTCGAAGACGTCGACAAACTGGTCGAGGATCTTGAAATGGAACGCCGGCGTGATGATCTTGCGCCGCTTGTGCCATTTGCGGCCTCGGCTGACCAGGAGGCCTTCCTTCAGCCATGGCTCCAGGGCCTTGTACTCGCCGGCCTTGTCATTGAAGCGCAGTGTTCCGAGCACCACCTCCACGTCCTTCGGGCTGGCCATCAGCACGTTCAGCTCCGGGCCGAGCCAGACCTTGAGGGTCTGGTCCTTGGAGCCGTAGAGTTCCATGAAGTTGAAGATCGTCTTGACCAACTCATGAGGCGGCTTGCCGATGAAATGATGACCGTGACCCACCAGCGGCAGGACCGGCGGACCCGGCATATAGCTGATGAGGTTGATCAGCCGCTTGAACTTCAGCTGGTAAACGAGCAGGCCCACGAACAGGGCGCTGGCCAGGATGGCCCCCAGAATCAGGAACATATTTTAATCAGAATTTTCGCGTTGCTTGGCGGAAAAACTCCTCTAGCCGGCGGCGAAAGGGTGACTGATCCACTAACCCACTAGCCAGGCGACATGAAAGTCAGCACGGCAGCCGGAACTCATCGATTAAAGTTATCCATAAGCCTAGAAATCTGCACTGGGAAAATAGCCAATAAGTTCTCTCCAGCATTGCTAATCCTCTAAAGAAATTCATTAGTTTCGCTCCAGGCTATCCTTTATGGTTAAAAGGGCCTCTGGACTCTACTTTTTAAACTATTTTAACATATTTTATGCATTTGCGTGGTGCTTTTTCCAGTGCAGATTCCAATCGGTTGCAAGTATCTAATCTCCGCGTCGACCAGCAAATACATTGGGCAAACAATCCCTGGATCGAGCATAATCTTATCATAAGTGGCTTTGTCGTATTTTAGTCTTTTATGGCACTGAGTTGAATCTGCACCTTGACCGCGACCGCGACTGGCATTTCCAGGGGGTTTCGAATTACCATACTACTCACCGCAAATGGCGTCTAGGGTGCACAGGTGCATGGCCTCACCCAGGTGGAACTCCTCCTGCCCTTTATTGTACTGACGGCGCAGCTCCCGCACCAGGCGGCGCGATTGGCGGTCGAAGATCTCCACATAGGGTTCCAGGATGCGGAAGTGGAAGGCTGGCGTGATGATCTTGCGGCGACGGTGCCACTTCCGGCCCCGGCTGACCAACAGGCCCTCATTCAGCCAGCGCCCCAAGAAGGAGTACTCGTGGGCCTTGTCCAGCAGCCGGGTGTTGCTCAGCACCTGCTCCACGTCCGCCGGATGGAGGAGCATCACGCTGAACGAGGGCCCCAGGAACAGGCCGAAGGTGTCGCCGTACTTCTCGGCCAGATCCGTCATCCGCTGGCAGGCCTCCGCCGGAGTCAGTCCCAGGAACAAGTGGGCGTTGCCCAGGAGGGGTATGGGAAGGGGGCAGGGTATGTTCTGCATGATCCTCGTGAAACGGAGCAGCTCCAGGGCCAGGATAGCCAGGAGCAGGACGGCGGCCAGCAGAAGCCACATTTTCAACTCTCGTCCGATCTCTTGGAGAAGCGTCTCGAAACTGTCTTTGGACTCAGCATCTCAATTTTATAAAAGCCCGTAGTCGGAGCCCCGAGTCGGACTTCTTATCATCCAAAATATCAATTCTACAAACAGAAACATATATATTTAAATGTATTCCGAATTTAGAAAACTTTTGCGTTTTAAAAATCAAAGATTTCGAAAAGTTTTGCGTTTTAGGAACCAGAAATACGAATGACAGTTCCCGGGGGAAAATTGGAATCCCAGAAAGTGGGATCTTTGGAAAATGTTCCCCTAAAGAAAAGAAAATCCATTTCAAGTTCAAGACTTCGTCATTGTTGTTTTCCTGCCCGCTGACGTCGAGTGGGTTGCTGTGGATGTTGATGTGGATCTTGCCATGGCCTAAATATAGAGCATCTGGCCCAAAAATAGGCGATGGCCATGTGGCCTTTTGGCCATTTACCGATGGATGATTTGATGATTTGATGATTTGATGACTTGGCCGCGTGTGACGTCACAATGATGGCAGGATGAGTTGCGGTCAGGTGAGTGGCGATCCGGGGGAATCCGAATGTAAACACAAATCGATTGCCGGAATGCAGGAATGCCGGAATGGCGGAATGCTGGGCTTGTTTACTTAATCACTTGGCCATCAGTTCCAGATCCAGATTCCAGAATTGAGTTCTTTATCCCCTGAACAATTATTAAAAATTGGCAATCTTTAGGGTTGACCCAGCGGCTGACCTTTCCCGCAGCATTCTCCCAAGTCAGGATGACTTGCCGGTCCAAAATTAGACTGCGAACCGGCGGGAATCGCTCTAGAATTGGAAAATAACATAATATACGACTATATTCAAAATAAACAAAGACCCCTATATTGAGATGCCATTCTGGATTCCAGATTTTTGTTTTACAATAATTCGCGAAACTGTGAACTCCATAAAATAGTAAACAAAGGTGGCAGAGAACTATCATTGGGACTACTCGATACCCATTAGAATGGCTCGAAAATAGCTTCGAAAATGGTTGAAAACTATTCTCGACCTCCATATATCTATATGTGGTCATCCTAATTGAGGCATTGATGCACATTTTTTTTGGAATTGCACACGAGCAGGGGGTCTAATAGCAATTCCCATACCCACTTGGCACCCGCAGCTGATTCATTCCGCCTATGCCTCGAATACGAATACGAATACGAATACGAATCTGTATCTGAATCAAAAACACATGCACCATCGCCCACTCAACTCTTGGGGCTGTATAAACAAATCCGAATCCGAGTATATATCCACAACAATGGCAACAACAAGTAGGCGTCCTTCGAGCATGCCAAATTCCAAAATTCTTGCGTCGCCTTTGTCGGTCGTCGACTTCCACGTCACTTGGACAGTTCCATATCGCCTCCAACCCCTAGTCTACTAGTCCACTAGTCGGCCCAATCGTATCCGATCTGAAAACGGAACGTAAATATTTGCACATGTCTTACAAGAGCTGGTCATTTTGTTTCCATCTTTATATAGATACTATGTAGACGCAGCCTCGGATACATCCCCTTCGTGGGGTAGTGGTGGAAGTGTGCGGGCTTTTCAATTTAAATGGATTTTTTGTGCGTTGGAATTTCATTGGCATTTCCATTTTCATTTCCAATTTGTTAATTTTTCATTGCAAATCGTTCCGCCGAGCTGGCCAGAAGCGTAGAATGTTGTATTTCTTGGGGGGATTGCCTTTAAGTGGCTTTGAGAGCCTTCTACCTCCCTTGTAGTTCCTTTGGAAACCCCTTAGATTTTATTATGCGTATTAGAAATGTATAAGAAATGAAATATTCACTTTCCGTACCCGGGACCCGTAGCTCTGGAAAGCCGCACTACATTATAACAATAAAAATAATAACATTTTGGCAAAAGCGCGCCATTTGCGTCAACAGAACTGGCCCACCCGCCATCTAGTACTTGTCCCAAAACAGGGTGACATTTAATTCTTAAGCATATAGTATATATAATTAGAAGAAATTGGAATTCCAATACTAAATAGAAAAGTAACCAATCTTATCGAATGTGAACTTCAAGTATAACCTAAACTTTTAATCAATTTTCAGCATTAATCAGATCCTTCCTTAGAGGGTTTATATATAGAACTCGGGATGAGGCATCAGCTCTCGTCTTTTGCGCCACAATGCATGCCCGTACTAATAATAATACGGCATAATAATAACAATAATAAAGCATATGATTAAGCAGCCAACGCCGCGTATGCGCAATTTTTTATCTCTTCGCCCGCATTACGTATACGCCACCGAAACTCAGAGTCCTAAAAAGGCGATTTTGCCTCGGAAGAGATTGAGATTGAGATGGCTGGGACATGTCCCAAATGGGATTGGATGGATATGGGAAATGAGTCACTCTTGCAGTTGCCAATCATCTTGGTAGTTGCCGTTTTGACGTTTTCTGTTGCCTATTTTCACAAATAAACACACGACTAATTGTTTGAAGTGCACATTATATTTCAACAGACTCTGCACTCGCCTATGCCCATGCCCATGCCCATTCCTATTCCTATTCCCATTCCCATTCCCATTCCCATCTGAGGGTATCGAAAAAGCAACGGCAAATGATTCAAAGTGTCTTGTTTTTGACACATGCCGAGGGCTTTTAATTGGTAACTTGGTAACAAAGTTTGGCCATAATTACCCGACTCAGGTCAAGCCAGAAGGATTGTTTTTCCTAGCCATAAATCATGAGTTCTTTGAAGAATGTAATATTGGAAAAGTTGCCACCCGCACTCGCACTCGCACTCGCATTTCTATTTCATTCTGAATTACTGCGATTTGAGGGGTTTTCGTGACAGAAGACAGATCTTTTCATCGCCTGGCAGATCTATCAGATAATTTATGCTAAGCATTTTGCGATTATTTCGTCTCAGCCTATAGCTCGTCCTATCCCCTATAGCTGCCATATAGGCGATGCAACAGGAAATTGCTCAGGCGAACGCATTTTCATTCATGAGTTGATTTTATTTATGTGGCCAGCCACAAGCCACTAGCCAGGCCGCGCCGAACCAGGTCCAACCAGAAGATAGCCCAACAGTCGTTGGCATGCCATATAATTGCCC
Source organism: Drosophila vallismaia (assembly GCA_035047325.1). Classification (NCBI taxonomy): domain Eukaryota; kingdom Metazoa; phylum Arthropoda; class Insecta; order Diptera; family Drosophilidae; genus Drosophila; species Drosophila vallismaia. The sequence goes on along the minus strand of JAWNPU010000025.1, from coordinate 1,121,537 downwards.
AACGACGATCGCCAAACCACCAATCCTGGGAGCACCACCATCGCCATCGCCATCGCCATGCACTTGTGGCTGTCAGCCAAACATGCAACAATAACAAGCGATCGGAGTGGAGCTTTTCGGAGGAATGGTCTGAGAAATACCCATTAGGTACCCAGGGGAAAGACCACAAAGTCGAGTCTGTAACTACATGATAACCAGTACTCTTCTGAAGGCACCAAAGATTCGACCTAGAACTAGGCTATATGTTAGCCGGTACTCCTACAAGCAAGGGGTATTCCTTACCAGAGAACCCTCTATGTCTACGATTCCCAACCCCATATACCCAAAAGGTGGATGCAATGTCCAGGGTAGACCCCATTGTATGCGAACAATGCAGTCGAATTTGTTTAATTAGCGGAATAAACTCGTATATTAAAGATTGGCGGGACGGGTGGACCAGGCGTTCGGTGACTTGACAAGCCAAGGCAGCTGGGCACGCGTTTGAATTCCCTGGCAACCGGTACACTGGGCTTGAGTTTGGGGCAGGGAGATCCTGGGACGGGGATTCGTCCGCTTTTTAACCACGAGGATCTTTAGCGGCACGGCGCCTGCGAGCTGCGAGCTGCGAGTTGCGTTTCCTTCGGCTACGGACACGGTGGCTGTGCGAGATTTTTGAATGGCATCCAAAATTCCTTCCGACGATCAGGGCGTTACATGAATCGAAACGAGACCCGCCAACCGATCAGCATACCGTTAGATGCTCGGTCTATTTCGGGTCCGTTGCCAAGCGGGGGGGAGTAGCGACTGAAAGGGTGGAGCAGGGGGACACCGCTTCCGGTTTTTCCCAAGAGCAATGCCAGCGAAAAAAAAAAACCAAAAGCAAAAAAGAGCACGAGCGATGGATGCATCGCTGATTTGATGGCTCTTCACGATTCTCTGCCTTTCTCGAAGACTCACATGCTTCAACACTGAAAACTATTTCCTATATTTTGAGAATCGAAAATTTCCATTTTTAAAACAGCTTTATTCGGATATCTAAGCCAATTCTCAACTGATTTTGAAACGAAATGCCATTTTGGAATCCGGGCTTCATTCTTCTTTAATCAGCATCCAAATATATAAAATATCGATCGAGAAAAATTTATTTGATTTTTGAAAAAATCATAAGGGGTACCCCTTTCAAAATTTTCAAAAAATGGTAAAAAATTTCTTGTTCGATTTTTTAAATCTTCGAATGCAGATCGAAGAAGACTGAAGCTCTGATTCAGAAATGGTATTTCGTTTTAAAATCGGTTGAAAAATGTATAAAATATACGCTATCGAAGGTGGAAAAAAATTCAGTTTTTGAAAATTGAAATTTATTGTTTTTTTGAAATTTTAAAATCCGAATTTTTTGGTCAGTTATTTGTGAATATCTTTTCTAATAATCATCCGATTCGGAAACGGAATACCATTTATGAATCAGGGTTTCCAAACCCATCGATTTTAATTAAAATTTGGGAAAAATAGGACAAAAAAAATTTTCTCAAATTTTTGAAAAAATCATAAGGGGTACCCCTTTCAAAATTTTCAAAAAATGGTAAAAAATTTCTTGTTCGATTTTTTAAATCTTCTAATGCAGATCGAAAAAGACTAAAGCTCTGATTCAGAAATGGTATTTCGTTTTAAAATCGGTTGAAAAATGTATAAAATATACGCTATCGAAGGTGAAAAAAATTCAGTTTTTGAAAATAGAAATTTATTGTTTTTTCGGAATTTTAAAATCCGAATTTTTTGGTCAGTTTTTGGTGAATATCTTTTCTAATAGTCAACCGATTCGGAAACGGAATACCATTTATGAATCAGGGTTTCCATACCTTTCGATTCTTATTAAAATTTAGGAAAAATAGGACAAAAAAAAATTTTCTCAAATTTTTGAAAAAAATTATAAGGGGTACCCCTTTCAAAATTTTCAAAAAATAGGAAAAAATTTCTTGTTCGATTTATTGAATCTTCTAAGGCAGATCGAAGAAGAATGAAGCTCTGATTCGAAACCTGCATTTCGTTTTAAAATTGGATGAAAAATAAATAAAATATACCCTTTCAAAGGTATAAAAAAAATCAGCTTTTTTGGAAATGTGAAAATCCTCTTCTCTCAGTGTAACAACTGACACTTTTCTTTGGGGCTTCCCGGTGGCAATGGCAATGTAAATGGGAAGTGCGCCTGGAAGCGGGGAAGATGGAAAATGGAATCTGTTCTGCGGTCAGGGCTCCGGATCAGCGATGCGCGTAAGCTGGCGATGATTGGAAGATCGGAGCGGTGACCCCCCAAGTGAACTGGCAGCCTGGCAGGTGTCTACCCCTGGAGTTGTGTGCCGCTGATTTGCATATGGGAGTGGAAAATGGAAAATGGGAAATGGGAAAATTGGTCTAAAGAAATTAATGCGGAGAGAGAGGTGCAAGGTGGGAGGTGCAAGGTGCGAGACAACAGCTGGCTGAGAAAGAGAGCGAGAAAAAACAAAGGCAGCACTGAGAAAATTCGAAAATCGGAAAATCGGAAAACTGAAAACTGAAAACAGAAAACCAACCGAATAGAAGAAGAGCAGGGAAGAATTAGCAGAAAGCAGAAGCCCCCACACTCTAGTGTAGATGTGTGCGAGAGTATCTGTGTGATCGCGACTATAAAAAGAAAGCGCGCTCGCTTTCGGCGCTCACTTTTGGTCCCAGACACCAAACGGCGTGTGTCTCAGTCGAAAAAAAAGGGAAACAAAAAATAAAAATACAAAAAAGCTAAATCCAAATCTTAGTCTAAAATCAAAAACCATATCAAGATAAAAAGTGCACGGAACTCGCAGGACATTTTCTTGTTCTTTTTTTTGCTGTTTTCGAAAAACTCCAGAGAATCGAAAAAAGAGGAAACGTGTTTTCAAAAAGTGCATTTTGCATTGTGAGTGGTTTGAAGTATCCAAGAAACGCGGAGTTTCATCTAGTCAGAGGCGAAAAATTCAAAAAAAGAAAAGGAGCTTTACCTTCATCCCAAGGAGAGAAAAGTGAGTGTGACTTGGGGGATTCCCCCCATTTTTTTTGGGACTTCCCTGTACAAAAGCACTAGCAGGTGTCTCATTTTTTATTTTTGTATATTTCCTGCTTTCGAAAGAGTCTGAAATACGCTTTTAGTTGAAATATTTAAAGTTATCAATCCCCTCCCGATTTAATAACAAAAGTTCAAGCATGATTAAACTTGTTGTTTGACATTTGGAAAAGTCATGATCAGGTTTTGGAAAACACAGAAACCAGCTGGGAAATCGTAGTAGTCTGCGACCCACTCACAACCTACCGGGTAATTTCCAGTTAATTGAAAATGGAACAACGGCAAATGGGTACGAAGCTGAATTCCGGTTCATCTTTCTTGAGGTCGGATTTTTCGGGGTCGCCCCCAAGGTGCGAGGGGCGCTTGAGAGTTGGGGCCTAACGGTTTTCTGCGTGGTCTCACTGGCTTTTCCGGAAGTCACTGGAAAAAAAACTGGTACTTGGAAGGGTTTACTAACGAAATGTATGCTTGAAAAACTCCATTAAGAAGAGAACTTGACGACATGTTTCATGGCAAGAGTTGAAATGTTAATGTTGCGAAATGTTTGTATGCTTTTTTGTTGAATGCTTGAATGCTGCTCATCATGATAATTTTTTCGTAATTTTGCGGCCATTACTGTGCTTTGGAACCGGAGCTCAGAGCTCAGAGCTTAGAGCTCAGAGCTATGGGTTGGGTTTCTTTCTCCCTGGAGGTCTGGGTCACACAAAAGAAATGCTAAAATGGTAAAATGGCAAAAAGTTAATAAACGCTGTTTGGCAATTCGTCGCACAACAAGAAAAAAACACAAAATAGTGGGACCCACAAAGCACCAAAAGCAGATATTAAAAAAAACACAAACAATGGAGGGCGCGAGCTGGGTGCCTTCGCATGGAGCACATTTCCATTGTTATTATGGATGTGGATGTAGTTTGTTGCGAAAATTTAATTGGTTTCGTTTTCTTTCCCATCGCGGCTGGGCCTTTGTCTCCCCAACTCACCTCTCCTTTCATTTCTCCTTCCACTCGTTTCAGAGGCGAAACAAGTGTTGCGAACTCCATCCGGACGGACATTGCCACTTTCCGGAGACCATCCAGCCAATCTGCCAATCTGCCAATCTGCAAGATCCAAGCCAAAATCCGGCCCCAAACCAAGCCAAGCCCAGCGCCAATATGACGGATGTATCGCATGAATTAGGCGCCCTGCGCTTCGTGGTGGTAAGTAGCTTCAATTATAGCTCCAAAATCTCCAATCAAATATCTGTTAAATACAAGACACCTGACTGTCATAGATTAATGAAGTATTTGTCATCAGAAACGGGAAAAAAAACTTCTGGAATTTCCCAGAACTCAAGTTTCTATTATTACCCAGCTCTGGGTCTGCTGGGACTCCTTTTTTTTGTTGGCCAGAAGGCATCTTTGGAATGTCACACTCACAACTGAGAACTATAAAAAGATATAGAAAGATTTTCATTGTTTTTCCCTATCTATTTGTTTTTTTTTTTTTTTTGGCTGAAACATCTCGTGCGACAAATGCCCGAAAATAATTTATGCGCAGAAAAACCACAAGAAATGCGTGTACAAAAATGAAATAGAATGAAATTATAATGCAAATGTCACAGCCAAAAATGTGAAAAGCCAAAAAGCTGAGCAGCCGAAAGGCATTTTGTTTTTGGCGAGAAAAATGTTTGCCTTTCTTCGGGCTGGACAGCTTCCAAGGTGAAATGATTAAAAATCATTAGGATTGAAATGATATAAAGAATTCGCTCAAACTCAAACTCAAACCAAACAAAACAATAACAAAGGCGTTCAAGATTTGGCTTCTTGTTTTAATTTGTCGCCACATGAATTGCCAAAACATACAATCACACCAAGCACATATATATTATAATATATAAATACATATATAAAGAGATATCGTATATATATAGTACATAGCCACAAAGAAACAAATTTTCGCAAAAAAGATCAAAACACGGAAAAATTCTTGGCAATGACCATCGTTCGAGTTGAAATAGCAGCGCCGAATATCCGAATATGCATATGTATGTACAGGATATATCGCTATATCGGAATATATACGTCTATATTCTATGCTGATGCTGATGCTGATGCTGAAGCTGATGCTGGTCTGTAGTCTGTAGAATGCGCAGACTTTTCAAGAGTGACAACGGCGCCGACAAATAGATCCCGTCCGACGTAACAAGTTCACGGATTGCGGATTGCGGATCTCGTATCCCGGATCCGGCCCGGTCAGCTGCAGCTGAAAACTTGTCACGAAAATGAATATATTCAAATATTTGAACATCTATACTTTGATTTGTATGGAAACCCCAAAGGAAAATCTCTTTTACCATAACGTGGTAGTTTATGTTGGAAACTCCCTCTGGGTTCGTTGGCTTCTTGTTTCGAGCAATTATTCATATCGAGAGACCTTGTTTACAATATAAATTCCACTTTTGATGGCTCCGCCACTCGGGTTTTTCGGTTTCCCAGCCCCAGCAGATTTGCAGTGCGAAATGGTAATGTCGAGACGAATTTCCATGGACAAATTTATGCATTTTTTTCCCAAACTTTCACCTGGCTACCTTTTCTTGGTTTTTCTTGGATCTTCTCGGGTATTCCGCCCCCTCCGGAATGGTCCGTCGTCGATATCGACAAAAGCAGGTTGTGGTGCCAAGTTCTGGCCGCTTTTCATTCATCGCTGCTTTTTTATTTATAAGCTCTTTTGATATGAATGAAATTCGCAGTCGCAATCGCAATCGCATCGGTAGCGTCTGCGCAAAAACAGAATAAATAAAAAATGCGAACCGACGATTGACGAAATTTTGGATATTGATCAAAGAGACAAATTGAGGGCGTCATTGCCGCCGCTGCCAGAAGCAGATAGCAGATAGCAGATAGCAGATGTGTGGACCATAAGGATTATATAAACACGATCCGAAGAAGCCGATCCGAAGACGAGTGTCGATATAGCCCGGGGAATTCATTCATTGATGGGCAATTCAATTGGGGGACTCCGTTCTGAAATCAGATGAAATCTTTCGAGGGGTGTTCTCTAAGAGGGGGGTGTTCTCTAAGATAGCCATAAATAATATTTTTGAAACATGAAAACAAACAGAGTGACTGGTGGCGAAAATTGGCCGTGAAGGTCATTCCTGTTTTCATTTTTTTGTTTTTTTTTTCGTTTCGTCTCTGTTTTAGAGGAAGTGTTCCCACGTACTAGAAATATACTCGAATATTTTTGAACGAACAGTTTTAGGTGTTCGTCAAATGAGCGGTGGTGCCCCGCCCACTCAGGGGGCTTTATTTATGACCACGACATTTGCGCATTCCTTTGGGGCTATTTTTTGGCCCGGTTATGAGTGGCGATGGCTCATGGCTGGGGCATCTAGTTCTTATTAGTTGAAAAATTACACAAAATGTAAGAGTGCTGTTATTTAATTGCGGCCAATTAGTTTTCGGCGGACGAAGCTTGTTCTAGCAAGTGTTGAATTCGAAAGCCATTAATTGCCGCACAGATCTAGCCAGCATTATAGCCATTTGTCTTCACGCTCGTGTGGGAATACCTCAAGTTTTGGAAATGGTTTCGAAACAGAAATGGCACTTCCCTGGCCAGTCTGGCAGCCCTCTGCCTAGCTTAAACATAAAGCGCGGTTTAAACTTTGGTTTTGCGTAACGGAAATTGGCAATGGGCAAAGCGGTTGCTTTTGCAGTCTGGCAGCTCTCTGGCCAGCTTAAGCCTTTGGGATCTTGGGATATAATTAAAGTTTGGCTTCACTTAGATGCTTTGTAACAAAAGCCAGTCTTGAATTTGAAAATGGAATTCAAGGAGAAGAAATATAGTTTTCATGTCCATCTGTTCCTGGGGCTTTGGAAGCATTTTTTATAACGGAAATTCAAAGATTACAAAGTGGCAATAGGTGAAGCGCTCCCTTTTGCAGTCTGGCAGCTCTCTGGCCAGCTTAAGCTCAAAGAGAGGATTAAAGTTTGGCTTCCTTGGGAGAAAAAAATTTTCAACTTCTTCGTACTAAAGGAAACCAAAACCTTTACTGCCTTTCCAGGACTCGCCGCTGTCCTCCAAGGTAGCCATGTTTAACAACCAGGCCACGCAGCACAAGCAGAACCAGTTGCTGAATCCCTTCTCCCAGGACGGACGCGCCTCCTCGCCGAAGCCCACCTTCTCCAAGGATCAGTATGGCAAGCCCCTGGCCGGCAGTCTCACCGAAATGCGCGGCCAGAAGGCCAACATGCACGTGATGAAGGAGATGCTGGAGCTTTGTCAGATCATCAATTCGGAGGGCTACGACGTCAAGGACGAGCCCTCGATGCGGGTGATCCCCTTCGGCGAGCTCTTCAATGTAAGTTTGCCACCCAAAGCGCCTGAGAAGTTCTCTAATCTATTGGTGTCTTCTTTTCAGATCTACAACTACATCTCTGACAAGGTGGTGGGCATCCTCCTGCGTGCCCGAAAGCACAAACTAGTGGACTTTGAGGGGGAGATGCTGTACCAGCGAAGGGATGACGATGTGCCCGTTTTCCTGCTGAAGCCAATCAAGGAGATCCGCGCCGAGATGGACGCCAAGATCGAAGACATCAAGCGCGCGGCGAGTCCTGCTCCTCCGCAGTCCACCTCGGTCCTGCTGGATCGCAGTGCTCACGAGCAGCACCTTAAGGCAATGCAGTCGAGGACACCGTCCCCTGCCGTTGGCAAGTCCAAGGCCAAATCGAAGACTCCCTCGCCGGCAGCAAGGAAGACGACAGAGCCTGAGGAACCTGCTAAAGCTGCTCCCTCTGCGGCTCCTGCTCCTGCTGCAGATGCAGCTCCTGCGGCTGCTTCTGAAACTGTTTCCGCTCCAGTTTCTGCTCCAGCTTCTGCTCCAGAACCTGAAGTCGCTGTGGCACCGGAACCCATTCCGGAGACAGCTGCCACTCCAGCTCCTGTCGAGGCCAAGCCAGCAAGCGAACCATTGCCGGCTGTGGCTGTCACAGAGGCAACGGAAGTACCGGCAGTACCGGAAGTGGCACCTCCAGAAACCAGTCCCCAAATCGAGGAAGTGGCTCCAGCTCCAGCTACAGCTCCAGCTCCAGCTCCAGCTCCAGTGCCTGTGGAAGCTCAAGTCCCAACTCCCACTCTCACATCCGCCCCCGAGGACTTGCCAACGATCGTGATCGAGGCCTCCGCCGTCTTTGTGCGCACCGTCAGTGTGGAGCAGTTGGCAACGAGTTCGGTGCCGGAGGGCGAATCCCTGCCGGAAGGCACGCCGGAGACCCCAGCCAAAGAGGAAGCAGCCTAGGCTGCTCGAAAGCCAGGACGAGGCTTGGGTGCTGGAGGATAGATTGTTGAAAGGAACTCTCGCAACTATAAAGCGGCAGCTTTAAAATTGCAGTAGTTTAGTTTACGGCATACTTAGATTAATTTTAAGATTAGATCAAACACAAAAAACCGAAGACAGAAATCAAGAGCAACTATTTATTATACTTACATATATACAATATACATATACTGCATTAACTGTATATGCTTATGTCATAGACGGACGACCAAAGAGAGATGTCGGTAATTTGTAAACCTAAAAAACACAAGTTCTAAGCTTAAAGTATAAATAAATAAATTACACGTAGAAACAGTACTAAGAAGCGGATTTAATTTCATTTTTGAAAAGTAACGGACACGAAAGCTCCAGTTTCCGGGAATTTTGGCATCTGGAGAACAGTATTTTTTTAACTGCGCCACCTGGTCACACAGCAAATGAGCGACATAGGAATTAAAAGTAAACAATAACTTAGATAAAATGCGTAAATTATCCAGCTTAGTGTGCGGTGCCGGCGCCGGACTGGCGGCCTTCTACATCAGCCGGCTGCGTGACCCCCAGACAGCGGCGCACAGCTCCTGGACGAGCAGCGAGAAGCCGGTGGACGCATGCGGCCTGTGGGACACCAACTGGGACTGCCGGGACCCGCGCTTGATGGTGCGTCCCCTGAAGAACGGCCAACCGGAGGAGGAGAACCGCTTCAACGCCGAACTGGAGAAGGCCAAGCCCAAGAAGGCGCGTCACATCATACTCGTGCGACATGGCGAGTACCTCGACGTTGGAGAGACGGACGCGACGCATCACCTGACGGAGCGCGGCCGCAACCAGGCCAAGTACACCGGCCAGCGGCTGTCTGAGCTGGGCATCCAGTGGGACAAGGTAATCGCCTCGACGATGGTCCGTGCCCAGGAGACGGCCGACATCATTCTCAAGGAGATCGACTACGACAAGGAGAAGGTCGTGAACTGCGCCTACCTGCGCGAGGGGGCGCCCATTCCGCCGCAGCCGCCGGTGGGTCACTGGAAGCCGGAAGCATCGGTAAGTGTGCCAGAGAGTAGCTCGCATTCTAGAGGTATCCATTCTCATTTCCGCATCCATTTTCATGCAGCAGTTCTATCGTGACGGCGCGCGCATCGAGGCCGCGTTCCGGCGCTACTTCCACCGTGCCTATCCCGACCAGGAGAAGGAGACCTACACCATGATCGTGGGCCACGGCAATGTGATCCGATACTTTGTGTGCCGCGCACTCCAGTTCCCGCCGGAGGGCTGGCTGCGCATCAGCATCAACCACGCTTCCATCACCTGGCTGACCATCAGTCCGTCGGGAAATGTGTCGATCAAGTACCTGGGTGACTCTGGCTTCATGCCCGTCCAGCTGCTCACCAACCGCATACCCCGGGAGGCCAAGAACGTTGTCTAGTCGTCACGGTTTCCTATCTATCTACAATCTACGAGTACACTGCCTGCCATTGATCGAGAAGCAATCCTAGTGTATTTAATGCCAAGCCTTAAAGTAAATTTGTAACGCCACTGGACGGTGGATCCATCCAGGGGTGAAAGGAACCTAAACACTACGGGTTTTAGTAATTATATTCCATTGAATTGAACAAAAAACAATAACGTAATAAATTATGCACTTTTTACCATTAATGCAAAGCTCCAAGACAGTGTTTCCTTTCCAACTAATATTTATTTAATACTAAACCTGGTCTCGATCTAAGTCTAACCTAAGGCCTAAATGCTAGCTCAGGACCTGCTGGAGTCGCTGCAGGCACTTGCGTATGCCCACATCTTCACCAGCTCCCCGTTTCAGCTCCACCTGCTTGGCCTGATCCTTCACGAAGGGCAGGATGGGGGCTACCAGGTCAGCGGAGACCTCCGCCAGCTTGATTAGCATCTGGAAGTAGAAATAAGTACAGTGGGCCAGGTGCTTCTCGGCCAGGTTTCGCAGGTGGGTGCAGCACTGCTCCTTGACCGCCAACGACCGCTTGAACCCCTCGTGGGCAATAAGAACCCGGTAAAGCTTCAGGACCTGGCCCCGACTGTGGTCGAGTTCATCGACAAACATGACATGCTCCAGCAGGAGCATATTAACGGCCTGGACAAACGTCATTAGCTGTTGCTCGGCCTGCTCTTTGGGGGTTCCTTCGACCAGCTGCTGCAGGATCGTGATCACCAGTCCGGCATGCTGACCGGCCTTGCGGCGCTGCACCGCTAGGAACTGTGTCACCAGGAGTTGGAGCACATGCCGTGTAATTTCTCCGTCCTGATCCGATTGTAGCAGGGTAGCATAGGGCCTCGCAACCAGCTTGGCGCTGGGTGAGAAACTGAAGTGCGGCGTCCAGTGCTGGACTAACTGCTCCAGGGTCCTGCTCACATAGGCGTCCGTGCGGTACGGTAACCGGCCGATCCCCTGGAGCAGCACAGGAAAGATCTTATGCACCATTTGGGGGATACGGCCCTCTGGAGGGACACCCGCTTGCAGCTGATTGGTGAGCAGAAAGCGAACCATGGCCAGGTGAAAGAAGCAGGTGGGCTTGGACCTTACATAGGCAAGGCTCGGGCAGTTATAAATTACGATGGCCAGGAAGCTGAAGAAGCGGGCGCCCATCTCGGAGCGCAGGCGGTCAGTCGGCAGCCACAGTTCGAAGTGGTTAACGTAGGCGTGCAGCTTGTGGCTTAGTTGCATTCGCACGTGGGCCGCCGCATCTTCCTGCTGGGCACGACGCCCCAGGGCGCCGAAGAAGGCGCACAGTGGTTCCCGTCCTCCCTCCAGGGACGCAGGATCTATGCTGAGCTGGCGAAACTCATCCAGCCGGGCAATGTGAGGCGCTAGGGCCACAACAGCCTCGTTCTGGGCGTTGAGCAGAACCAGAGACTTGACCCAGACCTGCAAAATCGTGGCACTAGAGGGCCTGATGACCTGCTGGTGGTCTTCCAGAATATGGAGCATCAACTGGGCGGAGGCGGCAAGATTGAGTGGCTCGGGTCCCTGCAGAAAGCTGAGCATCAGTTTCTCCCGGTCGCGCTCCTCCTCCAAGGCCACAAACTTGGCCGCCAGCTTGGGCAGCCACGAACTGTGACCACTGACGTACTGCGTCCTGAGAAGCGGCAGCACATTATGCTGGAGTTGTTCCCGGATACCGCTCTCATTTATCACCTTAGTCTTGGATTCGTCCAGCCGAACGATCATGGAGTCCAGGGCCTGCCACAATCGATCCTGCGAAGACTGTCCGCTCTTTTCTATATAGTGCGTCATCCAGGGTCCCAGGAACAGCTGCTCCCCCCGGTTGAAGTCGTCGGCCAGATCAAAGATGGCTTGGAGGCTGCCCGCGAAGATGGCTCCCACTTCCACATCATTCCGTATGGCAGCCATCTGGGAGAGCAGCTTCCGCAGATAGTCCTCGAAGGAGAAACGATGCTGGGCGTGCACGAGTAGGAACGCCATATGGCCCTTGGATACCAAAACCCTGCGAGCTGGTGGCAGCTTTTCCAGCGCCAGACAGAGGAGCATCTCGCGGAGTTTCGGGGTCAGATCGGCCAAGTCTTCACCTTGGGAGAGCAGCAGGCAAAGGAAGAGCTCGATAACATGGTGTATCCCGGACTCGTTAAGCGCCAGAAGCTTTGCGGCACTGAATTTACTGAAGATGCGGCCCAGGAGCTTTTGTCGCTGGTTGCTCCTCCCGTGATGGGGCAGCAGCTTCAGCGTCCGTCCCAGTATCCAGGCGTACATCGTAAAGCTACTGAGATTCAAATCCTCCAGCTGGGTTTTGGCCAGGAGCTTGGTATAGCGTTCGACGTAAGCAGCTCCACTGGGACAGAGCAGCGGCAGCTGATCGAGGTCGGTTCCTGCGTTAAAGTTGCAGTTCAGCGAGCGGTGCAGGTACTCCCACAGCTGGCAAAGCACATCGGTGTCCGGCTGGCCCAGGTGGAGTTGTAGAGGTGCGAGCAGGGACAGGTAGACTCTGCGGTGCTGCTCATCCGGCTGGTTTGCCAAGAATTGCTTGAGAAGATTTGACGTTTGAAAGGTCGCCGATGGTGAGGGAACCATCATTTCTGGCTGGTAAATACCTTCCTGGTTGTATTCCTCCAAGCGCGCCACCCCCAGACGTAGCCAGGCATAGAACTCATGGAAGGCCAGATTCACTCCATTGGCATCTCCTGGAAAAAGAAAATGGTTTGGGGTTCCCGCTTATAATATTGCTATGTATTGCTCAACCTTGAAAGTAGCTCTGCTTATGTCTCTGCATGGCCTTGTGAAAAAGGGTCCAGAAGTCCAGATTCTTCTCGCCCAGCCACAACGGGATTAGTCGAGTCAAAAGCAACCAGAACTCCTTAATGCATCGGCACATGAACGGAGAAGAGTGAATGAGTTCCGGCAGATGCTTGCCTCGGTAATGGTTAGCCGCGCACACAATTAGATCGTCTAGAGTTCGCTCCAGCTGGCTCAGGCCTTGCTGATCCTGCTCCGGCTGCGAAAAGAGCAGAATCAGGTCCAGGAAGCGCCACTCTAGCACGCCGTGGTAGAGGTGATACGCCGGCGCCTGGCAGTCGTTTCCCTTGTTGTTCTCGGCAAAGTACAGAACCTTCCAGGCGTCTGCGTCCAGCTGGTTGTTCAGCAAATGTCGCAGATCTTCGAGGTAGAGATGTATTTCGAAGAGCTGGCCCTCCTCTCGCATCCACAGAAGCAGGTGGTAGAAGTGGGTGACATGCTGGCGCACGCGGAACCAGCCGTAGCCCTTGGAACTCGGAGTCTGCAGCTGCTGCTGACCAGCCGCGGCTTCAAACAGCTTTTGGACGTTCTTGCTGGGTTTCGGATAAATTATAAATAGCTGTTAATGCTGATGTTTTGCCAGGAAGTTGAATTACTCACCAGGCTTCCGCGTGAAGATAGTTTCTCACTGAGGAGACCGTAAGTTGGCCCTGGAAGAAGTCAAAGCAGAGGTTGTCCATTCGACAACGTGGTGGGACCAGTTGGGCATAGCCGTTGCGCAGGAAGCTCTCTTTGGGGAACTGGCTCTTTAAGGTGTCCCGCCCGCCGCAGCAGAACTCTGGAAGGAGCTCCAGACCTTCATCCTCGTCGCCAGTGTCAACATCGTCCTCATCCATGTCCATTCTCCCAGGCAGAGTGTCCTGCTGCTGTTTTTGGGTTGCCTGTTCGCAGGCTGTGAAGATATCCTCATCGTCATCGGACTGAAATAGGTCGTAGTCCATGGTGAAGGCGCCGGGATACAAATTTTGTAAATGGGAACCTCTAGAGGATTAGCTGCGCGCCATTTCGAGGCCAGTGCTGAAAAACAGCTGAAAAAAGATCTTATTTGAAAATGCTTGATCGATAAGTATCCAAAAAAATGGGTCATGCTTCAATCAATTTAGCCGTGTTTGTTTATTCAAACATGTCATTTCATTTCATTCATTTAGATACAACTAAAACGTACACTATATACATTTTTTGAATAATTTGTTTCTAATAGAACTTTGTACAGTGTTGTATAGCGACAAAAAAAGTGCTGGGAAACACCAAATTAACTGTGGACATTTGGACTTTTGTTTTGGACTTGAAATTCGTCTTATCTTTACGTTATTACGTAGCAGCCTCCGGAGGAGCAGCATAGGACAGAATCCACCAGCTTCAGCATGTCGTTCCGTCCCCTGGTCGAGGGCGACTGCGGCGGGGTCAACCCGCTAATGCAATTGGGCGGCCAGTTTACTCGCGATGTGGCCCACAAGGATGAGGGATTCGTGCAGCGCCAGTTCGAACGCGGCGCCCGCCCCGAAGAACAGCTCATCAACGAGTTCCTCGGTCAGGTGTCCGCGCCGCCACAGTCCTTCCAGATGGACACATTGCTGCAGGAAATGCGGGACATCAACCTGCATAGTTATCCGCAGCAGCAGCCACACCTGCAGCAGGCGGAGCAGTGGAGCCAGGACATGGCCAGGGGTCTCACAGCTCCTCCTCCCCCCAACAAAATGATCCACATGCAGCCCCAGCTGCAGGAGATGCAGCACGCCCAGGAGTTCTTTGACGAACCGCTAATCACCGCTCAAAACTTCCAACGCCCTCACCTGTCACAGCCGTACCTGGCCCTGACAGCTGCACCCCACCAGCAGCAGCAGGTGGATCCCTTTTTTGACTCTGAGATGGAAACCATAGTTACTGACAACCTGCCCAGGGCTGCTCAAGGTAGGCCTCGAAATATATTTCAGCAAAAAAATAACTCTATAGTGTCATTCGTTTCGAGCAGGTGAATCCCTTGATGACTGGATAAACGACTACCAACGCAGTGCCGAACAAAAGGAACAGACCGCCGCGAACTTCAACGAAAAGTTCTGGCAAAGATTGCAGGACGAGTGGCAGAAACTGGCGGATGAGAACGAACATCCGTGGCTGTCGGAATACAACGAGAATCTGGACGCTTATAAGGAGTACGAGTTCGCCGAGGAAAATCCAATGTCTGAGTTGGAAAACGCGTTTGAGAAGGGCAAGGAATACCTGGCCAAGGGCGACATTCCCAGCGCAGTTCTTTGTTTCGAGGTTGCTGCCAAAAAGGAGCCGGAACGAGCTGAGGTCTGGCAGCTTCTGGGCACTTCCCAAGCTGAAAACGAAATGGATCCCCAGGCCATTGCGGCTCTGAAGCGAGCCAATGAGCTGCAGCCCGAGAACCGCGAGGTGCTCATGGCCTTGGCCGTTTGCTACACCAACGAAGGCCTCCAGAATAATGCGGTTCGGATGCTGTCCAGCTGGCTGGCGGTTCACCCAAAGTACAAGGACCTGGCCTCTGAGTATCCGGAGCTACAGTTCGAGGGGACCTCGCTGGCCTCCTCCCTGATCGGGGCCAGCAAGTTACGAGATTTACAGCAGATCTACCTGGATGCGGTGCGCCAGCGTCCGTCCGAGGTGGATGCCGACGTCCAGGAGGCGCTGGGTGTGCTCTACAACTTGTCCGGAGAGTTTGACAAGGCAGTGGACTGCTATCGCTCTGCTTTGCAAGTGGATCCGCGGAACGCCAAGACCTGGAACCGCCTGGGCGCCAGCCTGGCTAACGGCTCCCGGTCCGTAGAGGCAGTGGAGGCTTACCAGCATGCTCTTCAGCTCCAGCCCGGCTTCATCCGAGTGCGCTACAACGTTGGCGTCTGCTGCATGAACCTAAAGGCGTACAAGCAAGCGGTGGAGCACCTGCTTATCGCCCTAACCATGCAAGCCCACACTAGTGCCGCCCACGAGCTGCCCAATGCGATGGCAGCCGCGAGCAGCGGCCAGAACCAGATGTCCGAGTCAATTTGGAGTACGGTTAAAATGGTCATCTCGCTGATGGGACGCAGCGATCTCCAGGGCTATGTTACTGACCGCAATCTGACGGCCCTGAACGAAGCCTTCAAGGATTAGACAGGATACAGGATACAGGATTAGACAGCATGCATTCCCCAACTTTTGTTTCCAAGCAAAGCAGCAGTTGTCAGTATATTTTTCTATTTTCTTATCTATAAGCCATTAAATTACTGTTGAGGAAATATAAAAGAGGTTGGTGATCTACGGCAAGCCTCCGAGGCGTTTGTAGTCGATTTTCTCGAGCTGCACCAGGGGCTTGAGCTGCTCCGCGAACACTCGCATCTCCTCGCCAACGTTCTCCTGACCCGTAGGCGCCACCACGGACAGCTCGACAATGTAGCTCTGGGAGATCGGTTCGTTGGCCATGTCCTGCTGCTTGCCAGGAACGATTTTGATCAGTTTAGATACGGTGATTTTCATGCGACCTTTGCGAAACATATAGCCTGTGGAGAAACCAATACATAGACTTGGGATTTGACTTGACTTTAAGATAAGGAACTTCACCTTTGGCTATGTATTCGAATTCCAGGCGGAAGCCCATTTCGGTGAGGAACTCGAGGATGCCATTGGTGCAGGCGCAATCCATGCAGCTGCGGACGAGTGTGGGCCGCCGTTGGTCAACCTCCGGTTGGCCCAGGTACCTCATCTGGAAGGGGGCATCCCGACTAAGTGCCCTACGCACCCGAAGCAACAGCGGCTGGGTGGAGTTCGGTTGTCTCAGGCTCATGCACACCTCTAGGTCGTTGAACGGTTCCGGTGAGGTGTCCACGTTGTCACAGAGTCCCTTCAGCCTATTTCAAAAAGTATTTAGGCTTTAAAAGGCAAAACTAAGAGGTGATGGCAGTCCAACCTGTGAATCAAATGCTCCACGGCGGAGTCCATGATGGAGCCCTGCAGCAAGTACTCCAGGTTTGGCAGGAGACGGTTATTGAGCGCATGCGAGAGTGTCTCGCGAGCCGATGAGATGCTGCCAGCCATGGCAAATATAATTACAATTATAGCTATTAATAAATTAAACCGGAATTACAGCCGCCGACTACGATGGCTCCTTTTGTTTACAATTTGGCCAGTGTTGATAAACGCTGTTGGTAGGTCTGATTTGGTATTTTTAGTTGTTTGGTATTTTTCACAAAGCAATCGCGGTGGAGACGCGCACTGATCGTTTGATTTTGATTTGGAGAATTTGAAACTAGATTCGAAGCGAATTGCTCCGAAACCAACTGTTCATGAGAAAATGGCAGATCATCCGTACAAACTGTTCCGAGCGGTCGATCCAAGCACGGTAAAAGTGCCGTTTAAGGAGAAATTTGCCAAACTTACGTTGTCCTCGTTGTCTAAAAAAAAACAAGCACCCGGAAAGCAAATAAAAACGACATCAGAGACGATGCCGGCCGCAAAAGAGAATCTTTCCAGCTGCGACCCCCAGGATCTCGTTGACTCCGAGTACATGGACGCCCTGCAGCTCAGCGGAGATGACAATGAGGCGGAGGTGGAACCTCTCACCTCCGGCATCAGCAACTTGACATTGGAGTCCAAGACGAGGCAGCTGCAGCAGCAGCAGCCAGAGGTCTCCATCTGCATTTCCTCAACGTCGGAAGAGGGCGAAGACACTGACGCCAACGCCACATGCATCACGATCTCTAGCGACTCTAGCGAGGATGATCAGGAGCACGAGAGGGCTGCGCCTGACAGTATGGCTGTAAGCGATCGGCCCGTCAAACTGGACCACGACCAAGAGGCTCTTGCTCCGCCCGTACTAACCACAAGCAAGGTCCAGCGCATCGAGGCTTTCCTGCGCGATGTCTCCTTCAATAGAAAGGAAATGGAGCGTCTTGGGGATACAGAGACCCCTTCGATGAGGGAATCATCCAGGCTGGCCAATGCCGATACTGAATCCATGCCCACCGACGAGTTGGCAGACTGGTTGCCAGCGACCAAGACCAGACCGATAGACAGCAGTAAGCGATTGGCGGACAACGATACCGAGGTGGACACCATTTACTCCGCCGCGGATGAGACTCGAATCGACACCAGCAAACAGCTGGCGGATGCAGAAACGGAGGCCAACACCCTCGGCTCCGAGGATCTCAGACCAATGGACAGCAGCAAGCGACTGGCCGACAATGACACAGAGTTGAACACCCTTTGCTCGGACAACTCTACGCTCTACGACAACGACGAAGACGACGAACCCATTCCGGAAGAGTCTATTGAGATTCCGGAGACGGCCAGCGAGTCGGAGGCCTCGCCACAAAAACGAAAAAGTTCCTCGAGTGAGGAGGAGGAGGGACAGCCCGTCTCCTTCCAAGTTAGCAGCATCAATATATCCGCAAAGATCAATATCAAAATCAGCATTCCGCCCATGGATTCGAGTTCGGCGGACGAGGAGGATGAGGAGGCTCCCCTTCCCTCAACCAGAGCCACCAAATCCATCCTCAGTTCCGAGGAGATTATCCTGGAAGAACAGCAACAGCAACAAAAGCAGTCGAAGGAAAAGGAGAATCCAGATCCGCCAAAGTCAATCCTCTGCACGGAGGATGCCTCCGAGGACGAGCAGTTCCTGACCCATGCGGAGAAGCTTCTGAACGAGTTGTACGGAAAAACCTGGCAGACGCCGGATATAATTCGCGACTTAAAACGCTCAAGCGGCGGTGGCAACAAAAGGACTCCGCTGAAGCCGAGGAATCTCAATTCCCCTAAACCTCCTAAACCGGATGAGAGTGTCTTAGGAGACTTTAGGAAATGTAAGTATATCAGAAAGATCGAAATCCAGAAGCTAATGTCCAATTACTCTCCTTAGTCAAGCGAGATCTTCGAGCCAACGAGACACCCTTGAACTCCACCCGGTTACTGCCTGTTCGGGCTGTTCAAACGGAGCGGCGTCCCCAAAGAAAGCCAGCGACTCGTCCACGCACCAACCATATCCACGAGGATCGCTGGCGTGCTTTGGTTGACTCCGACAGTGGCACAGATGCGTCCGACGACGAGGACGCGGATGCAACAATAAGCGAAAGCAGCAGCAGCAGCGACAGTGGTGATGACGAGGACAAACCTGGCGACATTACCTATTTGGACTTGACCAAGGACGAGGTGGAAGTGATCAGCAATCCCGACGAGGACAGGCAGTGTAAGCCAATCGATTCAGTCGGAAAAATAGATTTTCTAATTATAGATTCCTTTATTATTTTAGCACCAAAGTTCCACCGCCGTTTGGATGACATCCTTCGCTCCTGCCGTGCTGGCTCGAAGGCCAAGATACCCGCCACGCCGCCGCCACAACAGCCCACCACCAGACGGCAGCTTTTTACGCTAAACACAGGCTTTGAGACCGATCAAGAGGCTAGGGAGATCGTGGACCGAGCTGTGCAACTCGACATGCTCGAAGAACTGGAGGAGGCGCACCTGCCAGGAACGCCCGTCCACAAGCGGCTGCAGGAGGTGAAAAGGGATATGGGCATAGCCCCGAAAACACCCAAGTCTACGTCCATATTCAAACTTTATACCCCGAAAACGGCACCGCCTAAGCCCACTGCTCCGCCCAAGTCTACCATTCGGAAGCCGAAGCCGAAGCCGCAGCCGCAGTCACCGCCAGTTTCCGAGAACAAAAAGTGCAGTTTCCTGAAATCCCTCGAAGCGCAAGTGAGCCGCGAACGAGCGGACAACGAGGCCTACTTCTACAGAGAGAACTTTGCCAAGAACAAGGACCAACTGGCCCAGCACCTGTATAAAATGTACAACGCCCAGGTGTTCAACAACGAACTGGACGTGCCCATAACATGGTCGAAGTTCCTTCGTAATACGGCCGGACGCTGCATAAACAAGAAAAAGTGGGTATTACAGATTAGTTTAAATGAAAATCCCGTCAAAATCAAACTCTTTCCAGACGTGATCTGCGTAGCAGCGCCATAGAGCTAAGTGTCAAGGTCCTGACCACAGCCGATCGCCTGCGCTGCACCCTCATCCATGAGCTGTGCCATGCCGCCGCCTGGAACTTCAACGGCGAAGGTGGCCACGGTAGCGTGTGGAAGATGTGGGTCCGTCGTGCCATGGCCAAGTTCCCTGATCTGCCCGCAATCACGGTGTGCCACAGCTACCAAATCGAATTCAAGTACACCTACAAGTGTCTGAGTTGCAATACATCGTGAGTTCTTTCTTTCTGGCTCCGTGTCTTGCATTCCCCCAACTCAAGATGTGTCCTCCATTACAGATCTCATGCCCACTCCCGCTCGAAAAAGGTGGAGAACCTACGTTGCCAGTGGTGCCGCGGTCCCATCACGTTATTCATCAACAAAAAGGATAAGCAGGGAAACATAGTATCCACGCCGGTTGGTGAGGCCAGGGGCTTTGCTAAGTTCGTGAAGGAAAATTTTGGCAAATACAAAAAGGACCACCTGACCGCCCCTCAGGTGATGCGCGTTCTCAGCGTGGAGTATGCCAAGCTAAAGGATCGAAAGTCAGGAGGGGAGACTGCGGCGTCGATCGCCGGACAGGTGGAACACCTCACATTGGACGATTAGATGTATTCTAATATGTATATATATATATTTTTTTTTTGTTTTATTTTATATTTAATGAAATAACAAAAAACGGTGTTTCAACTGATTCTGGTACCGTGTTTTACCAGCAATTTGGCCAAAACAAGCGAAACAAACAACATAGAACTCTAAGGTTAAGTTTCAACGATCTATAAAACCTTTTTGTAGTACAAAATAAGTTTATTAAAACCCTTTGAAACATTTTCCTGTCACCCATGAAAAAATCTGAAATCGAGAAAAATCACTTTTCGATCTTTGGACCAAGTATAGATTTGGAATCTTTATTTAATTCCCTATAAATCTGCATCAAAATCCAGGCACAAAATATTTTTTCGATTTTTCTAATAGACCCCCTAGAAAAATGTGGAAATGGAGAAAAATCACTCAAATCAATCATATCTCTGGCAGTTTTTACCCGATCCTTGAACAAAGTATAGATTAGGAATATAATTAGAGGATGGGTTAATGATATCTTACAAATATCCTTCATATGTCCTTTTTATATCATAAATATATCCTGCAAATTTACCTCTATACGTAAATGAAAAGAAATAAATAGAAAAGATTTCGCAAAAAGCAGCGCCCTCCTCCTCGATTCTCAAAAGTTGTACCTAATCAGCCCAAAAAATGTAAACAAAAAATAATTAAATTTCCATAACATACTTTTGGAGGTTCGCCTAATTAAATCCAATATATATTTCAAATATATGTAAATATATCCTTTTTATATCCTTTTTTATATCCTTTTCTATATCCTTTTCTATATCCTCTTTTATATCCTTTTTATACCCTTTATATATCCTATATCCTGTTTATACAACTGTTCCTGTAGTAGTAAATAGTAAATGATATAAATGTAAACGATTTAAGAATAACAGCGCCCTCCTCGATTCTCATACCCAGTACTTAATGAACCCCAAAAACCTGTATATATCTTATTATTGTATATCTTGGCGAAAATATATCCGATTCTCAAACGGAATCTTTGGAAATATGAAAAAGTCCTTGGCAAGCCAATTTGGCCTAGATCGGATTGGATTTATCTTCGCCAATTCTGATCCGATTCTCAAGCGGTATACCTTAAAAGATTCCTTAATTAATTCTCTATCAATCTCCGTAAAAAACTGATCACCCCTAGAAAAATACGAAAATCGAAAAAAATTACTTTTCGCCCATTTCGATGGCCATATCTTTGGCACTTTTCACCCGATCCTGGAACAAAGTATACACTTGGAATCTTTATTCATTTCCCTATCGATCTGCATCAAAATCCAGGCAATTCAATTCCCTATAAATTTGCATCAAAATCCTGACACAAAATATTTTTTCGATTTTTTTCAAATTTTTCTGATGGACCCCCTGGAAAAAGTGAAAATCGAGAAAAATCACTTTTCGCCCCTTTCGATGGCCATATCTTTGGCAGTTTTCATCCGATTTTTTAGCAAAGTATAGATTTGGAATCTTTATTCAATTCCCTATAAATTTGCATCAAAATCCTGACACAAAATATTTTTTCGATTTTTTTTCAAATTTTTCTGATGGACCCCCTGGAAAAAATGAAAATCGAGAAAAATCACTTTTCGCCCCTTTCGATGGCCATATATTTGGCAGTTTTCATCCGATTTTTGAGCAAAGTATAGATTTGGAATCTTTATTCAATTCCCTATAAATTTGCATCAAAATCCTGACACAAAATATTTTTTCGATTTTTTTTCAAATTTTTCTGATGGACCCCCTGGAAAAAATGAAAATCGAGAAAAATCACTTTTCGCCCCTTTCGATGGCCATATATTTGGCAGTTTTCATCCGATTTTTGAGCAAAGTATAGATTTGGAATCTTTATTCAATTCCTTATAAATTTGCATCAAAATCCTGACACAAAATATTTTTTCGATTTTTTTTCAAATTTTTCTGATGGACCCCCTGGAAAAAATGAAAATCGAGAAAAATCACTTTTCGCCCCTTTCGATGGCCATATATTTGGCAGTTTTCATCCGATTTTTGAGCAAAGTATAGATTTGGAATCTTTATTCAATTCCTTATAAATTTGCATCAAAATCCTGACACAAAATATTTTTTGGATTTTTTTCAAATTTTTCTGGTGGACTCCCTGAAAAATGTAAAAATCGAGAAAAATCACTTTTCGCCCCTTTCGATGGCCATATCTTTGGTAGTTTTAATACGATTTTTGAGCAAAGTATAGATTTGGAATCTTTATTCAATTCCCTATAAATTTGCATCAAAATCCTGACACAAAATATTTTTTCGATTTTTTTTCAAATTTTTCTGATGGACCCCCTGGAAAAAATGAAAATCGAGAAAAATCACTTTTCGCCCCTTTCGATGGCCATATCTTTGGCAGTTTTCATCCGATTTTTGAGCAAAGTATAGATTTGGAATCTTTATTCAATTAACTATAAATTTGCATCAAAATCCTGACACAAAATATTTTTTTGATTTTTTTCAAATTTTTCTGGTGGACTCCCTGAAAAATGTGAAAATCGAGAAAAATCACTTTTCGCCCCTTTCGATGGCCATATCTTTGGCAGTTTTCATCCGATCTTTGGACCAAGTATAGATTTGGAATCTATATTCGATTCCGTATAAATCTGCATAAAAATCCAGGCACAAAATATTTTTTCGATTTTTTTCAAATTTTTCTGATGGAACCCCTTGAAAAATCTGAAAATCGAGAAATATCACTCTTCGCCCCTTTCGAGGGCCATATCTTTGGCAGTTTTCATCCGATCCTTGAACCAAGTATAGATTTGGAATCTTGGATTAATTCCCTATAAATCTGCATAAAAATCCAGGCACAAAATATTTTTTCGATTTTTTCAAATTTTTCTGATGGACCCCCTTGAAATATCTGAAAATCGAGAAAAATCACTTTTCGCCTCTTTCGAAGGGTATATCTTAGTCAGTTTTCATCCGATCTTTGGACCAAGTATAGATTTGGAATCTTTATTAAATTCCCTATAAATATGCATAAAAATCCTGGCAATTTGACAAAGCACACTTGGTGAGGGCTATATCTTGGGTAATACTTATCGGATCCTTTAATGGAATACAGTTATTGATTCCTCAATAAGTTCTTTTTAAATATATAAAATAAAATATCGACTTTTTTTATTTTGTATTTTTTTTACAAATATTTCTGATAATATATCTGAAATAATGGGGTTTGCTTGTCTATAGCATTGCACATATCTATCCGATTTTGATTCCGAATACTTTTTATGGATATTTAGTATTTTGTAGTATTTTCGCGTTTGCACCTGTAACGCAAACTGGCCACATTGTCGCTTTCACACACACAGCCAGCGTAAACATTTGTCGAAGAACCGAACACGTCAGCTAGCGGATTCGGTTTAGGATTGGATTGATTGAAAAAAGGCTTGTTTTAAGTGCCCCCCCGATTGTGATTTGCTGCAGCAGCCCACCCGGCACCGTCCGCCTCGTTCCGCCAACTATATCCCAGGGAAGAAGCCAACGAATCGCTGCCCAAAATGGTGAGTACATGGCGGCTCACCCACACACGCACGCAACCTCGCCGATTTGTGGCTAATCCCGAGAAACAAACCCACTTTTTCCACCAATCTCTCCTGCCCATCACAGGTACTCATCGCCGCGGCAGTCTGCACCAAGAATGGCAAAGGTGAGTTGCATTTATGAGCCCAGAATGCGGGATGTAACCAAAATATGACTCTGCCCTCTGCCCGCAGTGATACTGTCACGTCAGTTCGTCGAGATGACGAAGGCACGCATCGAGGGACTGCTGGCCGCTTTCCCCAAGCTGATGACTGCCGGTAAGCAGCACACCTACGTGGAGACCGACTCGGTGCGCTACGTCTACCAGCCGATGGAGAAGCTATACATGCTGCTCATCACCACGAAGGCCAGTAACATTCTAGAGGATCTGGAGACGCTGCGTCTGTTCTCCAAAGTGGTAAGTGCTTCCGGGCGATACAAACACCCAAAAGAGAGATACACCAACCTAATTCCGTCTTAGATCCCCGAGTACAGCCACTCGCTGGACGAGAAGGAGATCGTGGACAATGCCTTCAACCTGATTTTTGCCTTCGACGAGATTGTGGCCCTCGGCTACAGGGAGAGCGTCAACCTGGCTCAGATAAAGACCTTCGTGGAGATGGACTCGCACGAGGAGAAGGTCTACCAGGCGGTGAGGCAGACGCAGGAGCGCGAGGCTCGCCAGAAGATGCGCGAGAAGGCCAAGGAGTTGCAGCGCCAGCGCATGGAGGCCAGCAAGCGCGGTGGTCCCTCTCTGGGTGGTATGGGAGGACGCAGTGGTGGCTTCAGCTCCGACAGCTTCGGCAGCAGCAATGTGAGCAGCAGCTCCGGCGTCTCCAGCTCCAACATTGGCATGGCCTCCATCGAAGTGGATACCAAATCCAAAGCGGCCGCGTAAGCCTCCTCTTATTGTTTGGTTCTTCTGGTTTTCTTTCATTGTGATTCTTCTCTATCAGTAAGCCTACTTCTCGCAATGCCCTCAAGCTGGGTGGCAAGTCCAAGGACGTGGACAGCTTTGTGGATCAGCTGAAGAGCGAAGGCGAGAAGATTGCCAATCTGGCTCCAGCAGCGGCTTCGGGAAGCTCGGGTGGCGCTTCGAGTGCCAGTGCTGCGGCCAAGGCTGCGATTTCGGCGGATATTCACAAGGAAAGGTGGGTAGTGGAGTTATCTAATGTCTGTTCCAAGTAATGAGCAACCTGTTCCGCTTTTAGTGTGCATTTGAAGGTCGAGGATAAGCTGGTGTTGCGTCTGGGACGCGACGGAGGAGTGCAGCAGTTCGAGAACTCGGGCTTGCTGACACTGCGCATCACGGACGAGGCATACGGACGTATTATGCTGAAGCTATCCCCTAACCACATACAGGGCCTCCAGCTGCAGACGCATCCAAATGTGGACAAGGAGCTGTTCAAGACACGTTCCATGATCGGGCTAAAGAATCTGGCTAAGCCATTCCCGCTCAACACAGACGTGGGTGTGCTCAAGTGGCGGTTTGTCTCGCAGGACGAGTCTGCCATTCCGCTGACCAGTAAGTCATGACATTTCCTCCATCGATTGCCTCTCTTTTTAACTTGTTGCTCTCCTGCTCTATTCCAGTCAACTGCTGGCCGTCGGACAACGGAGAAGGCGGCTGCGACGTCAACATCGAGTACGAACTGGAGGCACAACAGCTAGAGCTGCAGGACGTTGCCATTGTCATTCCCTTGCCGTGAGTCGAGCTACTCTGTACTCTCTGTCCACTCTGCTTATTAAAACTCCTTTTTAATCTCTTCCAGAATGAATGTACAGCCCTCGGTGGCCGAGTACGATGGCACCTACAACTACGATTCGCGCAAGCATGTGCTCCAGTGGCACATTCCCATTATCGACGCAGCCAACAAGTCCGGTTCGATGGAGTTCAGCTGCAGTGCCTCCATTCCGGGCGACTTCTTCCCCTTGCAAGTGTCATTCGTCTCGAAAACCCCGTACGCCGGCATCAATGCCCAGGACGTGGTCCAGGTGGACAGCGAGGCGGCCGTGAAGTATTCGAGCGAGTCTATACTATTCGTGGAGAAGTACGAAATTGTGTAGGCCACCGCCGCCGGCCACGCCCACCTAGTAGTACATAATTATACATATTATCTAGAAATTCAATAATTTCCTCCCCGCCCCCAAAAGGGACCTACAGTTTTCGATGCGATGATATGATTATACAGCTGCAGCATGTTAAAGATTATTTTTACAAATACATTTCTGTTCATTTGTGTCGAGGAACAGCTTCGCAGGAACAGCTTCTCAGCTCACAGCTCACGGCGAGGAATTCCAACAAAAACAAAAAGAGAAATCTTCTAAAAAAAAACAATTAACTAAACTAATTTTGTGCACTCCAAGCGCTGCGTATAACGGTATACTTATATAATAAATGAAAGGCAATTAGTTCTAGTTGGCGACTGTAAATTGTTTCGTTTCCTTTCCGTCTTCGATTGGAGAATTTTGATGTGAAATGCTATGAATAAAATATTACACATATACATACAATTACGGAAACCAGAAAATAACTAAATCTTTTTATTTAAATAATAATATAAGCGAAATAAGGAATACATCTAAAGTTTTGGTAAATTGATTTCGAAATTCAGATTCCAGCATTGATGGAATTTTAAATATAATATAAAAAAATATAGAAATAAATCTTGGTCGTTAAAAATGATTTAAAATTAAAAAGAAGTTTAATTTTTAAAAATCCAATTGGATGAGTTGGAGAGAACAGAATTTAGTGTGCTTTTTGCCAATTGGGCGTGTAGCTCGCCTGGTCACACTAGTCCCCCATTGTTTTGGTTCTTGCTTTGTTTTCTTTGAAATTTATCGTGAATATATTTACATTTATACACCTCGCCCATGGAGAGTCAACTGGAGAAGGTCTTGGCAGAGATGTAGGGCTGACGAGTAAGTTGAAAGGTCAGTGCACAGAAGCTAAAAGGACTTTATTTACAGCACTGCACGTCAGGATACTGTGGGAGCCCTACTGGCCAACCGTCAGGGTCTGTGTCTGGGGGGTAAGTCTACTTCAAACACCGTAAATTTACCATATATAGATTCATTTAATGTATCCCGTAGCCAAGGGCAATATCAACCCTAGTGTCTCCGGCATCGGCATGGCCATTTCTGAACAGGTGGCCAAGTTGGAGCCGAACAGCTCGGTTCCGGCCACCATTTGCCTCTACAGTGGCAACCAGTAGGTTCCTGGATTGAAGTGCTGAATGCTCATTTACTCATTTTCCCCTTCTTTGTTTAGGCGCTGTGTGATCCAGAAGGATGGGGAAATTACGGGCGTGATTTTCAAGCAGCAGGCGGCTGCCCAGTCAGGATCCGCGGCCAACTAACAGGAGCTGCGGCCATGCTGTGCAATTCCCAGGCCAAAAGACAGCACGACAGCAGGCAGAGAAGCAACCAACACGGATACAGATATCTTCCACTATTCGATTCCCGCTCGCATTAGATGGCCAGCGCCTGTTACGTTTGTCCCCCTCGTTCCATAATCATTGTTTCCTCAGTGACCGCCTAACATTAGCATATTATAACGCATTAAGCATCGAGCATTAAGCATCGAGCAGCGATTGATCGAGCCATGAGCTAACTATTAAGCCAGCTTACTGCGTGTACATCTCTACACATAGACTTTGTACTATTTAAGCCCCAAGAAAGTGATCAAACTGCATATATGTATCAATACGAGTGTATACTTATAAACCACAATTATAGCGATAAAGCGAAGCACTCGGCGATGAACTTGGCGATTTTTTCCAACAACTGGTAGCTGTAATTACTCAATCATAACGTTTTGCTCCTGCATTTTCTTGCACTTTCCGGGTTGGGTATTGGGATTTCGATTGTCTGAGTCTGAGCTTGGCTTATGGACGGGGCTTATGGATTGCGCACTCAGGCGATGCTTCGAGGAAACGTTAAGACCATCAGCACCACCACCAGCACCGCCGCCCACGTCATGTGAGAAGCATGGCATGCAGCATGCAACCAGCTGGCAGCATTCGGGGGCAGGCGGACCAACTGAAGCAGACAAATTGCCGCGCATAGCAAGGCCCACGAGCTGGCACGGTGGGAGTTTCTGTAACACAGTGGAGCTAGCCAAGATGGAGTTTGAATCCGAAACTCTATATTGTTTCATTTGAATCCTTTATGATTGGAGTCGCACTGTGTTTCGAAAGTAGTATGACTGCACACATAATTTTATCACGAACGGCGCTTAAAATCTTCTCCGGCACCTAGCACCTGGCACCTGGCAATTGGCAATTGGAAACAGGTATGATGGCGGGCCCCTGGAGGAGGCCAGAAGGAGCCCCAGAGCCTCGGGAATGCCGTTAGTGGTGATGCAATGACCCAGTAAGTATAGAAGAATGGATATACCCATCTGCTTGGTAAGACCTCGAGCCGGTGCCTAGCGTCGCTTCGTGTTTACCTGTTGCAAACAGCCTTGAACTTTCACCAGGGGCAATGCGACCCACGTGTGGCGTCTAGGCCTCTGCTAGGTGTCTGTCTGGCTCCACCTCCGCCGTTACCGAGCCTCCCCATCGCTGTGGGTGTCGAAAAGCTGCGGCCGTGCAAGGTAAATACCACAGACCCAGAGACAACAAAGTTGATAAAACACGAAATTGGCAGCCAAGGTGCGTTTGTTTAGCCGCCGCACCGAAGCCTTCAACTTGAATTAAACGTTCACTTCATGTGACCCCCGCACCAATGTGCGGGGATGTATTCCATCCATCCATCCATCCATCTATCCATCTATCCGTTTATCGGTTTATCTGTCTGAGTTGCTTGTAACCCAACTATGTATCCGAATCTAACCCGAAAAAGAAAAAAAAAAACTGGTTATTCACTCTCGCTTTCAAAGAATGGGAACGTTAATGCTCGACAAAACCGGCTGCCTTTCCCCATATTCGCTGCGGCCTGGTGCTTCAGCGAAAGTGCCAAAGAGCCAAGATGATTCACGATGCACTGGCGAAGAAAACCCCGATTGGGGCTGCATTTTTCGAATAGCTGCACCCAATCCAACCAGATCCGATCAGACCTGCTGCTGGACATATTAAAGAGTGGCTAAGAGTTATGACCACTTATTGGCCTTATTAGTTAGGCCCCTTAATTGAGTTTTAAGCTGTGCGCCGTTTTAAATTCTATATATTGTACGAGCTAGCTATATAGCTTTTCTGGCAATCTAATCAAGTCTCAATCCGGGGACTATAATCACCCGGGTTTCTTGATAGGAACGAATAGTATTTACATACTATATGTGTACGCAGTCGGGCATGACGAACGTCTGAATCGAATTAAACGTTGCCCACATTAATCGTAATTGTGATTGGATCGATTCCACGCTCAATTGCAATTCGATTAGCAAACAATTGACTGCACCTCGGGGGGCGGGTCCCTCGTCAAAGTTGGGGCGCTTGCAACCGGTGCAACCATATGGAGGCGCCCAACCATCATCCTCTCCTTCCCGACACTCGACACTCGACACTCGACACTCGACTCCGTTTGGGTAATTATGTCATGGGGAGTGAAGTTCGCAGCCGGTCGAGCTAACTATCACGTCATCACTGAATAACATATCCACAATATGCGTAAATATATGTATCTGTATCTGTGAGATACTAGATACCACAAGTATATGTACATATGTGCTGCAGAATGACGACATTTGCTCTTGGAATAATATTATATATGGTACTTTTGTTTACACTTCTGTTTCCACGCGTAGAGAAATCCAAACACCAGACCCAGGCCGGTGTTGACTTTCCTAGCACTATTCTATCAGAGCTTTTCATTGCCTCCAGCACCGCCCACCCATCAATCTTTTGAGATATCCTTTTCAGAGGGACTATCTTTTAGAGCTTGTCATGGGCCTAGGTTGTGTGGCTAGTAAGACCTATTTATAACTCTATCGTTTACCAGACAGAACCGCCAAATCATCAACAAGTGGGTGACGCCAAATCGCATATAAATAAACAAATATATCCGAGTGACGGCGACTTCTCTTGAGAAATGCTGACACCTGTGAATCATCCGATTTACGATTACGATTTGGGTATTGGGTATTGGGGGAACTTGAATTCGGATTTTCTCCTTATTTGGTTAATTTCAAAAGTTATTGGGATTATTACACAAGCTCGCTGGATCGCTGGCTCGCTGGCTCGTTGGCTCGCTGGCCATGTGGCCAAAATGTCCATGAATCATGGATGACATATGTTCGCATCGGAAGATATTTTTGGATCCAGGCTTTCGCTTTGTTGCACATCTGTGCTGTGGGGGATTATGATGATATTGGGAAGGGAATATTGGAAATTGGCAACCCCCGCTTGTTGCATAATCCCCAGCATAGCTTCTAGGCCACATCGCTTTGGGGCATTAAGACAATCGATGTGATTTCTCGCACAAATGTGCCAAACACGAGCGATCGCCGATCCATCGGATCAACCGCAAAAGCATTCCACGCATACGATAAATATTTATATATACTATATAGTACAGCCCCACCCCCTCAATACCCCCTTCTTCTTTGTTGCTTTTCTTTCTCACAAAACCCAAGGAAAGAAATTAAATCGATTTAAAATCAATCAATAGTTGGCTCAAAGCTAGTGTGGGCGTGGCGAGGGGTGAGCATAGAACGGATAGCTAGGGGAAAAGAGAGGGGGCTGACAGAGATTTCGTCATCAGCGACTGGCAGGCAGCATCATTAACATGCAGACACCTCTTGAATCACTTTCTACTTTCACTGCTTTAGTGCTTTAGTGCTTTAGTTCGCGTTCACGCACACGCGGAACCAGAAGAGAGCATAAAAAGCCAGCAAAAAGTACACACCGACACACACACCGATGCAGGTGATTGCCTGTTTCGCACTTGAACGTTAAAATGGGGGGAAAAAAGGAGAGGAAAGGTCGAAAACAACAACAAGACGAGAAATTGACGTCAGAGCCAAAAGATAACCTTTGCTTGGCAATCAAATGCTCTCTGTTAACTAACAGCTGTTACTATAGCCCATGCCCGATCCCGTTGTAAGCGGGATCCAAAAATATACTCTACTCGCACTTTGTGCACATGTGTGTGTAGCTTAACCTGGGTACTTGGGGGATTCTGCGACGCAGATGTAGTTTGCTAATTACTTAGTTGGTCAAATACTCTAAGTACTTTGTTTTTTATACACTTGGAAATTGCGGGAGATATCCCTGCTAGATATCGTTCTCTATTCTTATGAATTTTCTTTTTTTAAATACTAGATTAAAATGTGGAAAAATATTGTATATCCCCCACACCTGCTCTCTTGCTTACAGAAGCTCTCTTTGATCCCCATCCTTTGCTCTCTCTCTGTTTCCGGGCTCCTCCTTCCCACCTTTTCCGTTTTGTCATTTCTCAAAGTCAAAGTCACGCTTCAAACGGTGCCTGATAAACTCGAGTGTTTTTGTGTGTAAAATTATTTCCTTTGTCGTAAATTAAGTCGAAATGTTTAATAAATAAAGTCCTTGCATCCTCGGTTCAAGTTTAAGTTTAACTTTTGCGGTAAAGTGAATTTCGTGGTTGGGGCTCCATCTTGCATTAACATACATGCATATGTATGCTAGTGGTGGGTCCAGAGCCCCCACAGGCGCAAAAGAACCGCTAACTTATTGCTGCACTTTTCTGGCAAAAGAAAGAGAGACTCTAAAAAAGCTTAGTATAAAACGGTTTTGAAAGTCCTCTTGGAGGTGAGTTTAATTTCTCTTTAAAGTTGAATTAAGAAGGGCTTAAAAGCATGTTTAATACGGTATAAGCTAGTAATAAGTGTAAATCAGCTTCGGACTTGCCCTGAAGTTAGCACTGCTTTGTTGTTTTTCTTGTAAACTATTTCTTGGCGCTCAGCTGATCACACATACGCCCCTTGTGCTGTGCTTCAGCAAGCTGGCAATACACCTGCTGGCCTGCGTGAAGGCAGATGAAGTACAGTGGGCACTTGCTTGAGAAATTTACAAAAAAAATACGAAAATATTTAGAATAAGAGGAAAATTTTTAAATAAGAAAATTTTCAAAAAAACTAATTTTTTTCCACCTTTGATTGAGTATATTTTATTCATTTTTTATCCGATTTGAAAACAAAATACCGTTTCTGAATCAGAGCTTCAGTCTGCTTCGGTCTGCATTCAAAGATTCGGAATATCAAGAAAAAAAATATTTTTCAATTTTTTAGAAATTTTTAAAAGGGGTACCCCTTATGGTTTTTTCAAAAATTTGAGAAAATTTTTTTTGTTCTGTTTTTCTGATATTTTAATAAGAATCGAAGGATAATGAAATCCTGATTCATAATTGGTATTCCGTTTCAAAATCGGATGCTTATTAGCAGAGATATTCGCAAAAAAACCGTCCAAAAAACGATATATTACTCATCCGCCATGGTGTACAAAATTCATAATAATTAATACCGATTTTCTACGTTTTTAGAAGGGTTATCCCTAATAACTCTCAAGATGGAGTTCCGCCTTCTAGGGCCCACTGCCTGGGTACTGCCTGTCCGGGGCTTGCAGCGACCTCGCATGGCCCATGCAGGGCCAGCCTCAGCCTCAGTCTCAGTCTCAGCCTTAGCTTCAACATGCCGCATGATCTTGAGCGATGCCGCACTAAGGTAACACGGTCTGTAAACAGCAAACAGTACAGTGAAAACCCAGCATGTTTGGCCAAGGTAAATAATTCATCTAAATTAAGATAGACAAAACACTGTCGTCGCAGTACCTTTTGGCGCTTTGTCTTATTGAAAACCAAAAATTCCCACTCGCCACGGTCTGGGCAGGTTTCTGCGGTCCATGACGTCGTCTCGAAACCGAGCGGGTCAACGTGCCCCTCGCGTCACGCTTCTTAATATTTTTCCATCGCCCAGAGACGATCGAGACAAAAAATATTATATATAAATTAATCAGCCGCCATGTGGGCGCTCTACAGCCTGAAATTTATGGGCGTGCCCCATGGCCGATCAAACGGTCACTATTTGTCACGTCCCCCTCCTATATCCCGATTCCCGATCCCCGAATAAGAAACAACAAAGTCTTTTAGGTGATATTTGAAACAAATCATTGTATATATATTATTTTATATTTATTGTTAAAATGTACTCATTTGCATTTCTCTCTGTGTAAAATATACGCTGAAAAAAAGCATTCCTTTTCAGTACAGTGCATCCTCGATATCCCATACTATATATATTCCCGATTCCCGAATAAGAAACAACAGTCTTTTTTAGGTGATATTCAATTTTAAAAGAAATCATATTTTAGTTAATATTTATTGATAAATATATACTCATTTGCATTTCTCTCTGTGTAAAATATACGCTGAAAAAAAACATGCTTCGATATACCATACTATATATATTCCCGATTCCCGAATAAGAAACAACAAAGTCTTTTTTAGGTGATATTTGAAACAAATCATTGTATATATATTATTTTATATATATTGTTAAAATGTACTCATTTGCATTTCTCTCTGTGTAAAATATACGCTGAAAAAAAACATGCTTCGATATCCCATACTATATATATTCCCGATTCCCGAATAAGAAACAACAAAGTTTTTTAGGTGATATTTGAAACAAATCATTGTATTTTATTTTATATTTATTGTTAAAATATACTCATTTGCATTTCTCTCAGTGTAAAATGTACGCTGAAAAAAACATGCTTTTCCAGTATGTACAGTGCATCCTCGATATCCCATACTATATATATTCCCGATTCCCGATCCCCGAATAAGAAACAAAGTCTTTTTTAAGTGATATTCAATTTTGAAAGAAATCATTGCTTTCTTTTTTATTTGTATCGTTCAATTTGCAATTATTTTGCGTGTTGTGCTCTGCGTTTCTCTCTGTGTAAGAAAGAACACACATGTAGTAGAGTACAGCACAGTACAGTGCATCCTCGATAGTGCTCAAGGTGTGACTGTGCTCAACTTATGCTGCTAGGAACATCAATTGTCGAATGAAGCATTCCTCGTCAAGTAACAATTACAGGGTATTACAAAATCGGAACTTATCGCCTAGAATGATGGAGAGGAGTGGAGTGGAGGAGTTCAGTGTGGAAAATTGTACACTTGAAGAAATTTCCAATGAACCGTGGCCGTAGTATGCGTGTGAATTCTTTTCAAATAAATAATCGAAACAATCAAAGAAAGATACAAACTTATCCATACGGGGCTTTAGTTTAATTTTAGTTTAGTTTTTAGAGTAAAGGAACCTAACTTACATTTATGCATAATGTATAAAGTAGTTAAAGTTGAACTTTGCTGCTTAATGTTCGTTCATTTTGTCGCCAAGTGTAGTATAGTAGTATGTATATGAGATGGTTGATTAACAAATTTAAAAAAATAAATGTGGGTATAAAAAAAATGTGTAAAATATTGTGCGGTTTAACGTAAAAAAAAGAGAACCTAATATTAAATGGAGTGAATGGAGTTTTTTGTTTTGGTCAAGAATAAAATGTTTTTGGATTTCCATACTATATATCTAGATCTAGTTAAAAAAAAAAAAAATTATAGCTGATAATGTATGCATGTATATATATATTTTTTTATATTTTTTATATTTTTTTTCTATATATTTTTTTGTTTCGTGTAAATATGTGAGAAAGTGAAAAAAACATCACAGCTAAAACTTCAGTACATTTTCTCGTGGTTCGAAAATTAGAAAAAAAAATCAATATGCGTATATAAATATGTAGATTAAAGTTATATATATATATTTTTTTTGCTTGTTTTATCTATAAATATACGCTTACAAAAATTCCTTATGCATCGCATATACAAATATCCTTTTCATCCTTTTCGGTTTTCTGTTTTCGGTTTTCTGTTTTTTTTTTTGACGCTTTTTGGCCTGAACCTGAAAGCTCTTTGAATTTTCTTTGTCATTTGAATTTTGTGATTTACCTGCCGGGTGGAGAGGGGACTTGGGTAAGAAATGTTAGGCGGCCAGGACTTCTAGTCCCAGAGAGTCCTTGAGAGTCCTGAGCCACTCAGCATTTGATTACCAATTTCCCCGTCGCCGGCACAGTTGAGATTTGTTTTCTTTTTCTTGTTATCCTTTTGGATTTGCTTTTGCTTTTGCTTTTGCTTAGAATACAATCTAGGCGAACGGCTAACTTATCAACTAGAAGTACTTGCTGGCCCCCCCCCTTGAATCCTTGAAATTATCCTGCAACAATACCTGCAGGAGCAATCAATCGTCCCAGCACCAAGTGGGATCCAAGAGCTCCCGATTGACCCGCCAGAGCATCAGCTCCATGCAGGCGCGCGAGTCCTCGAAGCTGCTGTGGCCGGTGGTGCCGTCCCCGCTCTGGATCTCGCGCTTCAGGTGGACCTTGGTCAGGTGGCGCAGGGCGCGCCGGTAGGGGAAGCCGCTGCAGTGGGGAAAGCTGATCGACGTGTCGATCAGAGTGTTGTGCACGATCCGGAGGGCACGCAGGTCATTGTCCAGGCCGTGGCCAATGAGGATGGTGTCCGCGGAGATCAGGTCGAGGAGGTCGCGCTGCACCTCGGCCAGCGACTTGGCCCCGCCTCCGGTGCGCAAGTCCCGCTCG
Organism: Drosophila vallismaia; assembly: GCA_035047325.1. Classification (NCBI taxonomy): domain Eukaryota; kingdom Metazoa; phylum Arthropoda; class Insecta; order Diptera; family Drosophilidae; genus Drosophila; species Drosophila vallismaia. The sequence continues at coordinate 1,086,223 of JAWNPU010000025.1, read as the reverse complement.
GTGATGCCCGAATACCGAGTGTTGTAGTCGACGATGTCGCAGTCCGGCCGGACAAAGTGCTCGTAGACCAGCTGCCCGTTGAGGGCCACCAGCGACACCTTGGTCACGTCCAGGCCGCGCCCGGTGTAGCTCATCTCGCAGTCGAGGGCATAGACGGCCGGCAGCTCCTCCTGATGGCGGGGCTGGGTGCGGACAAAGTCGTGGTAGGGCCCGTTGACGCCCACCACCGATCCGGTCCAGACATGGCGGTCGCTGTGGCAGCAGCCGGGCGAGGACTCTTCCGTCGCATGGCAGCAGCTCCAGCGGCCCATGCAGATGCCGTCGAAGTAGCGCTGGTACTTGCCCGAGTGGTATTGGCACTCCTCGCAGGTCACGTAATCGCCGGTCAGGTACTCGCCGGTCAGCTCGTCGACCAGGAAGTGGCGCTTGCAGCGGGCGCAGGGCTTGGCCAGGCTGCGTTCCACCTGGACGTATTGGCAGTACTTGAGCTCCAGATTGAGATCGCCGGCATCCGAGCCGGAGGAGCAGGCAGAGGACTTTGAGGACTTCGAGGAGGAGGAGGACTTGGAGGAGGATTTCGATTTACCGGAAGAGGTGGAGCTGCTCTCGCATTCGCTGCCGCTCCACTCGCCGCCCGACTCCGAGTCCATGGACCGGGGCGAGCTGTTGCCCGAATCGCTGGAAGGGACTGGGTTGGCCCCCATCTCGGCCAGACCGTCGTGGCAGTTGATCACCGTCACGGCCGGAGCCGTCTCCGCCAGGGCGGCGGCAAAGCTCATGTGCGGCAGGCACTTGAAGATCTCGATGGCGCCCTCGTGCACCACCGACTCCACCGGAAAGCCATAGACCCTCAGCAGGTGGTGGTCGATGATGTGGCGGCGCAGCTGCTGCACCAGGGTGCGGTCGTCCAGGTCCAGCTGCTCGTACTGCCGGAGTGGCGGCACCAGGAAGTTGGCGTTCCTTCGCCACTCCAGACCGCTACCGCCGCTGCCCGGCATCGGAATCCGCTTCCGGTTTTGGGGCGAGCAGGTGGGAGAGCTAAATGGCGAGGAGGATGAGCTGCTGTCGGAGCCGTTGATGCCGCCGTTCCGGAGGATGCCGTTGTTCCTGTTGTTATTGCCGCCGCCGTTGTGCTTGACCAGACTTCCGATTCCGATTCCGATTCCGATTCCGCTTCCGCCGTTGTTGTTGCTGTGACTGGGTTTTCCGGGTTTCTTGCCATTGACTCCACGTTTTCCATTGCCATTGCCGTTCCCGTTGCCGTTCCCGTTGTTGCCGTTGTTGTTGGTTGGAGCCGAGGGATTCTGTTGGCGCCACTTGCCAGCCTGCTTGGGCTTCCCATTGGACATCATCTTGCCAGGATTCTGCTGCTCCAGACTCTGATGCTGCTGCTGCTGCTGGGGCTGCTTCTGCTGACTGGAACTTTTCTGATGGCGCTTCGGGCGGGCCTTGCTGCCAGCGGGGGCGGAGCCCGAGACGGCGGTACCTGCAACATGACCGCCGGTTATTTGGTTGCCCTTCGGCTTGTTCAGATGCTCTCTACTGGAGTCGATGTCCTCGCTGGTCGCCTCGCTGCTGGTGCTGTTGCGGTGCCCCGGATTGTGCTGCCCCAGGAATTTGTCTGCAAAAATCACAAAAATAAATATAAGAAATCGGTTAATGTTTCGGTTGATGTTTTGCCACTTACTTTTAAGACTAAACCCTAAGACTTAAACCTAGTAGAGGATTACTTAATTTTATTCAATCTTTTCGGGTATTCAGTCTTGTCTTGTATTAGCTCATAAATTTCGTTTTCGTTTCGTAAGAAACAACAAGAAATACCTAACCATAATATTATATATTCAGCTCAAAATTTTTAGCCAATGCAAATTGGCGGTGATAACAAGTCACACACGCTGCGGGGAAAATAATACTATGAAGAGGCAGGCGTGGCGTGTGTGCTTATCAAGCGAGGCTGGCCACGTGCTTTTTGCTTTTTGCTTTTTGCTTTTTGGATTTGGAGTCGTTTCTGTTTCTGTTTCTGTTTCTGTTTCCACGAGCGTTGTTCCCTCTCGTTCGCTCTTCAATCCGCGTGTTCAAAAGTGGGTGTGGGAGTGGGAGTGGGTGGTAGGTTTAGGGAAGGTTACGCATGTGCCTGTCCAGTGGGAGTACGGGTACGGGTGGCAGGTGGCAGCCTGTTGACGCATTACAATTATACACATTTATTATGACAAAAGCGCTTTATGCTGTCGAGCAGCTTCCGCATTTAGCTCATCATTCTCCCCCCGCCAGCCAGATTTCTCTCTGTGTACATTTCATCATCAAAATAATTCGAGGGGGGTGTTGAGGCGTTGCCAAGCGACTGTCGAGCAGGCTTGACCTGTTGTCAGGAGCTTACATTGTTGGTCTTTCTATGAATTCTATGAATATTTATGCTTTTTTTTTTGGCTATTGATTAATTAGTGGAAAGGTGGATTAGGGGGAAGCACCCATTCGTTCTCCTACGCCATCCGTCAGCCGTTCGTCAAGATCTTGTGACGTTTCCAACGACCCCAATACAAACCAGAAAATACAATTTCTTATCTGAGACTTTCGCATTGCCTGCGAACCGAGTCATCCGAATCGCTTCCTGGTGGAGGAAAGCACTTCCTCAACACCCATATGGAAGAGAAATCCGTAATCCCAAGACTACGAATCGAAAATTGAGTTTCAAAGCGCGCATAGATAAATCATATGGCGAGGTGGGTTTCGGTTTCGGGTTGGGTTTGTTGACTTGCCAAGTCGAAGGACGTCGATTTCGATGTCGACTAAGCACCGCGACGTGATCTGGAAGACCAAATGGGATCAGGAGAAATGATATCAGCTGTTTACATATGTACTGACCAGCATGGCAGCATGGTACGAGTATGTATGGAAAAAAGCATAAGTATGAGGATCACGTATCGCCGGATTCGATGGTCCCCTGCTCCCCGATTAGATAAGGCGTGGCAGCTTTTATTTAACTTATTTATTATTTATTTTTTTTTTGGTTCTCTGGTGGCCATCTGGGCATCTAAGTCGTCGCACTCTCGGAAGCCACCTTTTGGCGCACTTTACGAGTGCCCTAAAATTTTAGCTTTATCAACGTCCGACGCACGCGCCAATCTCTCTGAACAGCCTTGGAATAATATATATAATATATACCTCTGGAAGCCATATGATTAGAAGGTAAACATAAAACCCGAAACCTTAACCTTAGGAAGGAGGAGGCATGACCAGAGAAGATATGGAGAAGAGACCCGCGATTAGATAGTTTAGTTAAACAAGTGAGACTAACGTGTCAGGGGCTTAAATGATAATCTAGAAGTATATAGCTCGTATATAGCTCGTATATAGCTCGTATATAGCTCTATTGTAAAGCCAAGTGATATATTATCCTACTGCGATGAGTTCTAGTATAAAACTTGATTGAAATTGACAGTTTTGGGTGGATGCAACAGCCTCTGGCATCGTTTGGCATCGCCTATTAAAAACTGTGAGAAACACGCAACCTGCCATTAAAGAGCCTCAAATTGTAGAATCGCTTTGATTTAGTGCACATGTACGGGAAACGAGACTGTCTAGACTGTAGACTCCCAATCGATGGCATCCATATGCCGATTTTTCGGTTACTGGGCAGTGATAAGATGTCTCCGGTTCCAGTCCTGCCAACTGCCCAGTTACCTACGGCAACAGAGAGACACTCGAGTCGTGACTGTCTTCGTACCTGGGTGACTGCGACTACTCCACATAGATTATTATTTCGGGGTTCTTCTGGGTATTGAAAATGGGAATTCTAATCAGCTCCAGGAATAATAAATTCAACAGCTGTTCCCCGTAGATACGATGACTATATAATCGAAATAACTTTTCGCTTTGAGGCGACTGACTCTGACTCCGCGCTGTATTACACAGCATTTTAGGTGCGAAAGCCACGATATTTAATTAGTTATCGCCGGCAGTCAACTGTCAAGATAACTCCATAAATATGCATTAGTTTATCTATCACTATCACTATCACTATCGACACCACCGACTCTATGACGCAATCGATGTTATGGGGTGACCTAAAACCCAAAAAAAAACACACGCAAGACCACAAGAGATCATCCAGCATCCCAGGTACTTTTGGATAATTTATTTGAGCGACCTTGGAGTGGCAATGCGGCGCTTCCTGTGCCAAGACAACGTACGAAAAAATGACTCGTCTCGCAATTGGTCTTGTGAATTTTTAATGAGGCCCGAAACGTGGCTTTGAGCGACACAAAAAATAAAAAATAAATACAAAAAAATAATCGTCGCTATAGTTAATACAACACGCTCACGTCTGTCACAACATCCCGTCGGGCCCTCGCTTTTAATGTAAACTAATACGAGTTTTATTAATCAAAAAGATGTTTAAATATGGCTGGCTGGCAAATGGATATGCGAAATGTGGCCTGGCCATTGAGGTCAAAGCGCCTCTGGACTCAACGGACTTTAAATTCAATTTTCATTTTGAAAAAGACATAAAACCATATATACAGTCGTATATCGTATATATCGTATGTAGTATATAATCGTACTATATATAGCAACATATTTGCACGCAATCTCCATCCACATTGTTGTAATCAAATTATTAGATAATGGAGGAAGGGAACCTGGGAACTTGTACTTGTACAGCCCCCACCGCCGATTGGTAATCTCTATATCTTTATGTGTTTATTAAAAATATCATTAAGGGGTGCATAAACCTTCTAAGAATAGTAATATGGTTCTGTTTTTGTCCGGTGTTCCAAAAAAAGAGTATCTACGTTCTAGGAATTTTTCACCAAATTCACAATCCCTGAGCTGGAATTCTGCCTAAAAAGCAACTTTTGACTTCTGGGAAGGAGTTCTCTTTTGGTTTTTGGAGCCTCATTGGCCTGAGCTTAAATGGCCAACAGGTTGACCTTGGCTTAGGCCGGCGGCTTGATTCGCAGACAGAGAAGCCGAAGCCTCAAAGACGCCAAGCAAACCGTTTTGCGAGTCCGAGTCCGAGTCCGAGTCCGAGTCAGTGGGGCATGTGGCACCGTTAGGCATGTGGCATGGGAAAATGAGTTCAAGTTGCTGCCTCGTTGTCTTACTATATAGACTATATATAGCCTTTAATCCGATCCGTTTGGTGGGGCGTGAAAAATGCATCTGGCAGTCAGTCGTCGAGGGAAAACCGCAAAAGCCGATGCCAAAGCCATTCCTTTTTGGCCAAGGCAATTATCTAACGAATGCGAGGCATCTAAAGTGTTTATCCATACCCGGTACCCGGTACCCGGTACCCGGTACTACTCTGTGTACAACCGAAACCTGTTTGATCCTCTGCTCTAACGACACTTAACGCTGCTGTGCAAATTTCGACGATCTGTGCGTTGTTCTGGCCAAGTGCTAATCAATGACAAAACCGATCGATGTTATGTAACGCTTCGCTGCGATTGCTCTATATACGAGTAGTACCTATGTACTATAATATATAACCGATTATCAGTTTTTTTTTTCGTATTTGAGCAAAAGCGAACCCCCACCGCCCATCAATCAGACTATAGAGGCAATAAAAAACACACCTGATACGTCAATAATACATAAAGTAACAAACAAAAAAAAAATAGGAATAATATTAAAAACACCGTTGTTGGTCTCCTCGGCGCCAGGTGACTGAGAAGTGAAAAATCTGAACGCTAATCAGCTCAGACTGCTCCTCTACTGCGTCTTAATAACGATTACCTAGACCCTACACTATATAGATTAATTTCGACATAATTCTGGAAAGTTTCAGCACATTGCTGGATGCCGAAAATTCTTAAAGAGATAGTTTTTTTTTCGATGTTTTTTAACGATTTGTTTGTTTATTTAATTTCTTGTTTTCATCTTTAATTCGCGCCTGTTTTTAATTAATTTTAACTGCCAACGCAAACAAAAGCGAAACCGAAAGCTAGATGATGGAATAGAATACATAGAATAATATTATATATACTATTTATATCACTAGGAATAGCAGCACTCGGAATAGTTTCGATTCCCAGATTCATTGGGCTTAAGCGAAGATTTCCTGCAATTTTCTTATTGCCGAACAAAGCCTCAAGTAGCGTAAATCGCTCGTGAATAAGAACCATAACTATAACTATATAGTTTTAGGTATACCCTTGAAGTGCTCTCCTTCTCGATTGTCTTGGGAATCAGGCCTCAGTCGTCATAGTCAGAGTTAATTGAAATGTTGGCCCCCCCTTGAAGATAAGAACCTTCCAACTGATACCAAAAATAGACCCCCCTCCCTATTCAGGTTAGTGGACTTTTCCCTGGGTTTTTTTATATAACTCTTGAAAAGTCGCAGCGTTGTATGGAAAATTTTGAAGGTGGGCAGGGCACCGCCCCGTAAATTTCCAACATTTATCAATTACAAATATTTGCTACTTGAAACCGAGGCGATGGTATTTATGGATCCACCTACTGACCCACAGAGATCGGATATAGTCCCGCTTCCATTTCAGTTTTAATTTCCATTCCCGTTTCCCGTTTCCCGTTTCCCGTTGATCGCTGATGACGTCGATTTAATATAAATTGCCGGCTATGATTCACTTCAGATGTCGGACGATTTGCTTGGAATTTGTTTTTTTTTTTATTAAAAACAAAGCTAAGAGAATGAATCAGCGTCTGCTGGGTCTGCTGCTTGGCTGTGTTTCTGTTTCTTTATTATTTCCTTATGGCTCATCAATGGCCAGGAAACCAACAAACCAAGAAATTACAGCTAAAAGTTTAGTAATTTCATTGAAATTATTCAATTAGAAGAATTATTTAGCTGATAGCAGACTCATTGCTGAAGAATTTCTATGATTAATTATTGATAATGGACAGGCACGCGACTTTCGGAATCACGAGTGTATACAAAAACTAATTTAAATTCAAATTATTTGTGGCACAATGTTCGAGACTCACCTTCGATGTATGAAGACTTGACCAGGCGGTGTCCGTAGCGCCAGGTGGCGGCTGGCGATGAGGGGGAGGACTCGCTTCCGGTGGCCCCGGAGTTGCGCTTCCGCATGTTCAGGTTTCCGTATTGCTCCTGCCTCTGCTGTTGCTGCTGCTGGGGGTGCGGCTGCTGCTGCTGCTGCTGCTGCTGCTGCTGCTTGTTGTTGTTGTAGCGACTCTTGCGTGTGGCATGCTTGTTGCCATTGTTGCTACCGTTGTTGCCGTTGGCGTGCAGTGTGGCTGCTGCTGCGGCTGCTGTTGCATGTTGCTGGTAGGCCATCATCCCGTTGGCCGCTGCTGCTAGGTTGCCGGTATATTTCTGAGAGCAGCGTTTGTTGCCGTTGTTGCTGTTGTTGTTGCCGCTTTGGTTGCAACGCTGCATCTTGTCATCTGGAAAATAAAGAAAGAAACCAAAATCAGTTTCACTTTTCTACCAAAACTTGTTCTTACAAATCTTACAAATTTTAAGCAGGTGAAGCTGCAAGAAATCTTCGAGAAAGAAATGCATCGCCCCGCTGCAGACATAAACGCGTTCGAATTAGATAAAGCCCAAAGTAGGGGAGTGAGTGTTGAGTGTTGAGTGTTGACCGCTACGAGTGTCTCCGAGTCAAAGCTAACCGCCTGCACTTGCAGTTGAAAGTCAACTAAATGCCGCCATTAGCGGCCTCTCGCGATATAAACAAAACCTGCGCCAACAAATCGCTCGTATAATGACTATACGAGTATGAATAAAAAACTTTATGAAACAAAAAAAAAAAAAAAACCCAGCTGGGCGATCCAAAGCCGATGACGACAGAGTGAATCACCCGCTGATAAGTGGGAAAACGACGAACTCGGTTTCTATATCTCTTTTCTGGGCAGTGACTCGGTTTCGAATGGACAACCGAGAACCGACAACCGACAACCGAGAACCGAGAACCTAGGCCAAGAGACTCTGGCCAGGCTCGGACCACGTGCCAAAACACAAGCTTCCTATTTAGATACCAACTATCTCAATCTGTATCTTTTGTGTCTGATTGTATCTGAAAAACTGAAAAACTCGAAAAACAAACTTGGCTGTCCTTCCGAACTTGGCTCCTCGATGCTGATGGAACCTTTTCATCATTATCCCTCCTGTCCTGTTCCGAGTCCTGCTGCGATTCACCCTTCGATCTTCCTCGATGCTCGATGCGATTCAAGAGTGTTTTAGTTTGTTTGTTTTCTTTTGTTTTGTTTTGTTTGTTTGTTTATTTTGTTTGTTTAGTTGCACTAAAGACAAAACGAAGCGAAACAAACGGCAAAAATTTTGATACTTTTGAGCAAATGTTTTGTTTGTTTTGAAAGTGTCTTGAACTGTTCCGATAACATGTTGATAATATTCTCCAGCAACTACGCCAACTGGCATGCCTGGATTATGTTTCGAATCAAGAATTCAAAGGGTCATGTGATCGAGTAATTCGAAAACTTTCTCTGGACAAGTGTCTTGGCCAGTTTCGGCCAAAAAAAAGCCAAAAATATAAACAAATAAATTATAGAAGAATAAAACAAAAAGCCAGAAATAATAAAATACATTCGGAATGAAGATTGCGAGAAACAGGTACCAGTTCGTGCCTAGCGCCGTGCTCCATGTGCGTACAGACCTCCCCCTCTGGCCAGGCTACACGCTATACACAGAGAGAAATTTCAGTTGAAACCAAAACCAGTAAAGGAGTTCAACTTGAAGATACAAAAGTTACTCGCCAAGTGCACCCTTTGTCGGTTTCGGTTTCGGTTATTTTCTTGGTAATATCGCGAACGCGAAATGCTTCAAAAATTCACTGCCATGGTGTGGCCACACCCCCTATTAGGGCGTGTGATTTATGGAAGCGCCGCTCTGCGCTCTGAATGGCGATGGATCGGATGCGATATTCAAATTCGATTGAAATTCGATGATATTGCGTAGTGTCCCAGAACCAGAACCAGTTTTTTGGACTCCGAGAAGGAACACGTGGATGGTGCAGTCAACCCCAGAGGGGTTCTCCTCCCAAATTGCAAAATTTTTCATATCTGATTTCTTGCCAAAACGGAAATGCAACGGGCGCGTGTTTCTATTTTTGCGGCAACTGCCTCATTCATTCATTCCGAGCCCGAGCGCCAAAGTTGAATGAATTCCACGCGGATCCCAGCCAGAAAAACGACGATGATGATGAGAAAGAAGGCAGCCAGCGACCGAGTATATAGGGAGTATATACTATATATAAGTAAGTATTTATGGTATCATGAGTATGTATCACGGATCATTAAGGGAATCCGACCGAACAATGGGGGGAAACTTTGAAAAAAGAGACTCAAGACTCAAGACTCAAAGCCGCAAAGACGAAGATCCCCAAACTCGTTGTACGACGGAAGGCAATTATGTTTGAGCTTCTGTTTGGTCTGAGTAAGGGTTCAGGCAGTCGGGCGATCCATTAGCCAACTCTGGCATGGCAACAGAGAAAAGCAAAAGTATTCAAGAGATGCGTACAGTGCGAGTATATCTTGTATCTGAGAGATACACACACGGGTGTCGAAAGGGGTTTCGCACGAAACTTTTCCAAAAATCCAAAGTTCGTGTGGAAAATTTTCCCCAACCCAAAACGAGTTTTTCATAAATGGGTTTAATGGCTCCACTGGGGTTACGAGTACGAGTACGAGTACGAGTACGAGTAGCTTGGGGTTCAGCTTTGAAGCTTAAACAGCAATCACGTGCGTGGTAAGATTCTGGCTAGTAGGGCTTTCGTAGGGATTTTTTTGTAATAACCAATTGAGTGGCAACCGGAAATGTTAATGCGGCCTCTAATGTATCGTATAATTGCTGCCGCTGCCGCTGTCAGGCCATAAAAGTGAATAGAAATCCATTGAAAATGAAGTAATTTGCATTCAATTACGTGCCCACGCGCGAACATCTAGAACTTTTTGTGGCCGCGCAACGTGAATTAGATTGATGTAAGGCATTGCCAAAAAAGACTGGCATCAGACTGGGTAGACGTGTAGGGATTGGTTACTGAAAAAGATCAAATCAAACAACAAAACCCTGACAACTATGCGTATACGCAACGCTCTTGTTGACTTCCTGGGGGAAATGCGGCTATCAATGCCTTGGGATCGATCACTCTAGAGGCTCTAGAGGCACTAGAGGCCTTGAATATTATATTTTATGCTGCTACTGGGACTGGGACTGGGACTGGGACTGGGAATCGATAAACAAATCACTTCCGATGACGACATTGAACACATGGCGAGTACCCAAAAAGTACTCGTACTATCAATGCTAAAGCTAATCAATTTTCGCAGAAGAGAGTATTCCAATGAGAAATCATAAACAAATAATAATTTACGAATATACGAAATGTTTTCCACAATTGTTATTAATTGCAAACATTATGGAATTCGGTGTTTACTCGCTGTTAGCCAACAAATCAACTAATTCTTGGATATATTCTTGGATTGCTCGAAAACTGATTCGAAAATTGGAGGGATGAGTTCATTTAAAGAGTCCGCGTGCTTGCTGTCATAGTTTCGCGCCTCTGACACTTTTCTGACAACTCGAAATCTACAATAATAAGAACAGAAGAACCGAATCCAAGTATCGTAATAATATTCTTCTTCTGAACCAAAAATCTTGACACTTGTCAAAACAAATCATCTTCATTTATTCGTATTCGTGGGTGGAACTAGAAGACCCGCAATACCCGCAATACCCGCAATACCCGCAAGAAGAATCAAAATATAAATCTGAATATGAACGATAAATGCAGAATGCAGAATGCATTTTGAGGAATGCATCTTTGGAAAGAGTTCTTTGACAGATCTTGGAGAAGAAACTTGCCGAAAAAGAAAAGTCGGGAAAAGGCATGCCTCACGAGATAGAGAATATATATAATATATAAACGATATACGATCGTATTCTATATCTTTTTTTTGGGGGCGAGGATGACCCATATTCCTCTAGTTTATCACAATTTGCAATTGCTTACGACATCCACGGCCACTCGCGGCATAAGATGGCATTTTATTTTGCTTGAAAAATTACTTTTGACAAAATGTTTTCGCATTTCTGATTTCTGATTTCTGATTCGGATTTTTGTTTTGGTTTTGGTTTTGTTTTCGAGTCGACAAATACTCGTCTTCATTCATACCCGAAACGAAACGCAAAATATAAATAAAAGAAAAGAAAAGAAAAGAAAAACATGCCAAAACAAGAGAGAAAATAAAATATTTATGGTAATTATTATTATCATTATAGTATGTAGAAATGGCTGACGTATGATATATATGATATATAGTATGGCTATAGCTATCGCTGTCATTGTTTCTTCTCTGCAGCTCCTCCGGTGGCATTACGTATATATATTATATTATTTTAAAAACACGCATATTATGTATATGATGCAGAGCAACCGCAAACCTCGATGATTTATTGGCTGCCCTGCCCTGCTTCGAGCCAAGTAATCAAAGTAATACAAATGGGCGCACAGCACAGCACAGCACACAGTTTATAAAAATAAACAAATCAGCGGGCCAAGAGCAGAGTCACAGCCATAGCCATAGCCATAGCCATAGCCAGTATAGAATCGAAACGAAACGAGTCTTTCCTCATCTGGCAAACGGAACAAGGGCACGACAGCTAGAGAAATGATGGCAAATTTTGATTTTGAGGCACGTCGCCAGCTGCTAGCCAGAAGAATCCTGTCCTGTCCGAGCTCTTAAGTTGTCTAAGAGGACCAGGAACTGGAATAAAGACACCAGACACATTTCAGGACAACAGGTGGTTCAACAGCTGCCTGCCTCGAATAAGGGCAAAGATTGTTCAAGTAAACAAACCAAGAGATACAATATCTTGCGATATGTGCGGCGAATAACAAAATTGAGAAAGAGTTGCAAGACCAAGGCAATCAAATGGAGAAGATCGTCTTGAGTTGGTCGGTTGGCTGGCCTCCATTTGCATGCACGTACTTATTTATTTAATTTTAAATAGAAAGTAACCTCAATTGCACTTGTAAAAAACATAAGTAAATAGCGGGGAGTACATAACAAAAGGAGGCTAACAAAAAAAAAAACAGGTAAATACTGAGCCACACTGACTTTTGTAGACTCTGTGGCTGTGGCAGTGAAAGGCCGGGCCCGAGGCCTACAAATCGAGTGGCTTTTTGGCCAGGGAAAAGGCAGACGGGCGATGGGAAAGCGAGTATAACAATAATTGTAGTCCCAAGATCCGGGGTAACATTGCGGAAATGATTATCACACAGTTTCTGCCACAGAAACATTGTATTCGAGTTGATTATCAATTTAGCTTCAAATCAGAATCAGAATCAGAATCAAAATCAGAATTCAGGTTCAGGTTAAGGCAATTTTGTAATTTTTTTGAGGGGCTTGCAGTTTTTCTTGTCACGCTTGTCATACGAGGCGTTGAATGTGCAAATCAACTCGCTGGCAACGAATCAAAGTCAAAATCGGAATCGGAATTAAAATCAAAATCAGCTGAGAAATTGGAAATTCAAATTCGGAAATCTCAGTTTTTTTTTTTTTATGTTGAGAGGAAATCACGCCGCATCAGAGCAGCAACCCCAACCCACTCGTTGTTCTAAATAAAGATCAACAATTGAATAGACTTTATCTATAAATTGTTCTAGATTCGAGAATCGTGAATCGTGAAACGAGAATCGAGAATCTCAAATCTACAAAAGATACAGAAGAATCTGCTTAAATGCTAGCGAACCTTTCCGCCTGACACTCTTAATCCGATAAGTTAATCAAAGAATCGCCTCTCTAGTATATAATTCTTTTCAATTCGAAAAGGAAAAAAGCTACAAAATTAGCTACAAAACACTCTGCTTTGATTTATTTCTGCTTTCCAGATCACAATTTCCATTCACGAGTATGAGTATTCGAGTATATATTCGAATCGAGAAGAAAAACTATTCCTTCCTGACGTTTTCTGGTTTCCCAATAAAAATCCGAAATTCATTCATTTCGGCGAATAAATAAGAAAGTCAGGTGCGTTGGCTTCTGTTTGAATATAAAATATTGTATCTAATGGATGAATCTGCCAGAATGTTGATTATGATTTGATTTAGTTTATGTTTACGCGTTCCCTGCTTGGTTTTAATTTATTTATGAGCCATTAAATCGGAACTCGGTTGAACCTTCTAAGAAAGAGATATCTTTTCATAATTTCAAGGAATGAGTCATTGTTTTGCATCGATTATGGCCTTAGAAACTCCGCGGAGAGTGGCTAGTGCCTGTCCCCTTGACCAATGTCTGTGTCTAAATCCTATTCGGCTTGCATCACCTGACAGCGACTGCCGGCTACCGCCTGCCGGCTGGTGTTTTCTTTTGGCCAATTGGTCACAGCTAATTGAAAAATCTTGTGGCTTGCATAACGACTTTCCCATCAGGATGTCGAGGGAAAGGTTCTTCCAGAGAGAGACGTGTTCGAATGTCGGATGGGAATTTCGCAAGCATTTTGATTCATATTTTGAATTGTCGCACGTATAGGAGCCGCGAATAAATATAATATTAATAATAATAATAAAAAAACGGAAAGCAGGTAACAAAAAAAACAAACAGCTAAGCACAAATGGCCAAAGTGAAAACGAAGCTGTTGAATAAGAAGTTCGAGTCGAGTCGAGTCGAGTCGGTTTGAGTCGAAAAAAAAAAGAAACGAAAAGCAAAACCTTAAAAACTTTCGCTTTGGCTTTGGACTTGGCCATCATCGAGCAGCCATCAGATGGCCAGAAGACGATAACTGGAAATGGAAATGAAAGAGCAACTCCCGGGGTCTGGATATCATCGGTTCGGCGGGTGACCTTTCTTATGTCACGTTTTGTTTTTTGCATCGCCTCCTCTTGGCCAAAATGCTGACCAAATATTATTGTTTTTTTTTCTGACCATTTCACTTTTCTTTGGCTTTGGGTTTATGGTAATAAATTTATAGAAGATTATGTCATGACACACGACCTATCCAACCCCTGCCCCTGCTTTATTTTCGTTTCATTGCGATTCGATTCGTTTTCATTTCCACACGTAGGCGGCATGCCGCATTCGTGATTCTTTCCTCGAGATTTCGAATCGGAATCTGAATACGAATCCGAAAACTAAATGCCAGCCAATTAGCATAAGAGTTCAAACAAATTAAACAAATAGTGGCGCAGCAGCAGCAGCAGCAGCAGCAGAGAACCGAGCGGCGATATCATTAATCGGAATCATATGATGTCCCCAGGTCCATGTCCAGTCGCGAATTGTGTAATAAAACTGTCGAAAATAAAAAACAAGACCGTCTGACACCGTTTAGAGGATTAATAAATTAATTATTTACTGGCTAGGAAGATGTCTGGGAACTGAAACTTTAAAGTAGAACCTTATCTGATGGACGGCGGGTGATTGATTGGCTTAGAAGTCTCTTCCAGCAATCTTCTAAAAAAACACACAAAGTATTAGCTAAAAAATTGTTAATATTCATGGTGCCCCGCTGCATAATGCATGCCAAAGCCAATTGCCCTGCAAATGGAATGCCATGGATTGCGATACTGACGGGAAACAATATTGAGGTATTTGCTGAAGTATTGCTGAAAAAAAAAACAACTTAATAACAAATAATAAAAACCAGAGCTGATAAGAATAAACTGCGCGTAAAAAAACCTAGCGATGAGTACCAGATATTCCAGAATTTCCCTCAACTTGACTTGACTTGATAAAAAAAAAAAAGCAAAGCAAGTACTACCTAAACATTGAACTTGAACTTAAAGCGGTATCGGTATCGGGGAGCGGTATCGGAAAATGTTTTCAAATGCAATCGCGACTTGAGATTAGCATTTAGCATTGAGGGGTATCTCTGTTCGAGTCTCTGTTCGAGTAGTTTAGGAATCGTAAGGAGTATAAATAAATGAACTCAATTTTGCAGAACGAGCCAAGAGGTAAATAACAAGAGCAAGGCAGCAAGGCAGCAAGGCAGCAAGGCAGCAAGGCAGCAAGGCAACAAGAAGCCCAAAAATAGCATTGCAAAAAAGTAAATAACAAAATAATAAAATAATAAAAATACCACACAAAAACGCTGTGCAACAATGTAGAGAAGACTGTCCCAGTAACTGGGACATCCGAAGAGGTTGGGCGGACCTTTCTCAACCGAAAAGAAAGTAACCTTAGGAAACCCCAAGTCTGTTTTTTTTTTATCTCCATGCAAATTAGTTTTGGCGAATGAAAGTTGCTCGCTGGATTATTATGTAAACATCGGGTTTTATTTTTTATTTGCTTTTTTTGTCTGTTTTTCTGATTTGCAAACTTTGAAATCAAATCAAGAGGTACACGAAAAACTTGATAGCGTTTGCTTCCTACTCCAGATATCACTTCGAGTTCGTACCCAGAAACTATCCATCTCCTGCCAGACATCGATACCGATACAGATACAGATACAGATACTGTATCTTTTTGTGCTTCCTGATTAATTGCAATTGAAGAATTGAAAAAGTTCTTATCGCAGAAAAGAGCAGCGAAAAAAAAAACACACTTGAACAGCCGCGAATCTTGAGGGGTAGGTCAGGGAGCTCCATGGAGCACAATAGTGCTTCCCGTGCTTCCCGTGGGTTGCGATCCGTTCCGGCACTCGAATTATATTTGCATTCCCCCATATTTTTTCTCTATTAATAAAAAAATAAAGAATTCGAATTCAATTCGGGGTTCGAGTTTGGACTCGTGGAGAGTGTGGGAAAGCCCCCGACCCGACTCGCAGCTGTTAGTCGCAGAATTTCTATATAAATACAGCCACTCCTCCTTTGTCCAGCCGCCCTCTGTCGCAGATGTCTTTTCTTTGTTGAGACAAAAACTCATGCGATTTGGCATCTTGAAAAAAAAAAAATGTGGAGCGCAGAAAGTGGAATAGGTTAAGTTCTCGATTCTCGAGAGAATTGAGATCGAGTTGTTTGTTTTTTTTTTTTTTTGTCACTTTTTAATGGGACGAGGACAGAGGACAGAGGTCGCAGGTCTCAGACCTGATTAGTGGCTTAAATGCCTGCAATTTGATTAATAAGCCGGAAAGATAGCGATAGAGTTGATTGATCAATCGGGAGAGGACTAAATGTTCCTAAATGTTTTCTAATTTCAAACAAACAAATCGAAAGGGGAACGGGAACGGGAGCATATTTTTGGTGACTCAGGCCAGAAGGACTTACTTTTGCACTTGGCCAGGCCACTGGCCACCTGCAGGAATCCATAGACGGCGATTACCACGCAGGGCAGCGCCACCACGCCAAAGGACACGTAATCCATGTGCTCGAAGTAGTTGGTAATCTGTTCCATTTTTTTTTTGATTGAAATTTTCAGTTTTTCACTTGCAATGCACTTGAAGAAAAAAAGGAAAATAAAATTGTTCTTTTTTTTTGGGGTTTGGGTTTTTTTTCTTGGGTGGAAGGATATTGTCCTCCGTTCCTCCTTTCAAACTTTAGATTTTAAATTGATTTTCTTGTTGGGGTTGCACGTTGCACGTTTCGTAAGTGTTTCGATGGTTTCTCTTTTTTTTTTTTTGGGTTTCCTCACTTTTTTTTACGGGATTTCGTTTAATTATTTTGTATCGGCGGCAGTTGAATTATTTGGGGCACTGTTTGAATGTCCTGCGGTGTCAAGGAATAATCTTGTTCCTGCTTATCCTGCGAGGATATTGTTGGAGTTGTTGTTGCTCTCGTTTCGCAGCTTGTTCGTTGTTGGTCTTGTTGTTGTTGTTGTTGATGTTGTTGATGTTGTTGTTGATGTTGCATTTGTAACGCCATTGTTTTGCACTGCAAATCTGGCGTAATTGATTTGCATCGGTGGTATTTCAGTAAATGGCTAAAATCCCCCAGGAACAAGGAACAAGGAAGGTCTTTTTGCTTAAACACACTCGCGTGGCGTCTCCTTTAATGTTGCCCCAAACAAAAATGTTGCAGTTGCACGGACTGACTATCTATCTATTCATCCACCGCGCGCGATTCGACACATCTTGCCCGTCGAAGTTCGAAATTTCAAGTTAATAATATATTTTGCGACGAGCGGCAGTTCTTTCCCGTCCGAAGATATTTTTTCGAAAAAAAACAAAACGTTTTTGTTGATGCTTTTAAGCGACAATCGGGCCCCACTGTTAGCCAACAGCCGAGAGAGCAACAGCGGCCGAGAGAGCGCCATTGCCGCCATGATGGAGATAGCAACGGGACAAAGTAATGGCGGGGAAGCACAATGGCGCGAGAGCGGAAATGGGAGAGCGGCTAGCGATGGCTGCCGTGACACGAGCTTTAAACTCGGTTCTCCATTTTTTACGAAACAATTTATATGAATAACTAGCCTTGTTTTTTTTTTGGATTTTTTTTGGCCTGAAAAATATCCTTTTAATTAATAAATATCTTTAGTGAATTTACTTAAATATATTTTCATTAATTTACGACTTGGCACGCTCCCATCTTTTAATATGCTTTTGGGGGATAATGGGGCTCTCCAAGTCTGTTACTGTCTCTCTCTCTCTCTCTCCTTTGCTGTTGCGAATCTTGACCTCTCTCAGGCTGTTAAGATCGCCGGAAAGCACGTGAGGCTTTTTAACCCTTATGCGGCATGTTGTATTCTATAGAATTAAGAAGAAAATATTAACCCTTTCGTATCGTGTATTTCTCTTTCCAGAACCTTGGACGAAAATTGATGATGAAACGAGTTGAATTTGTGGGTAAGTCACACTTTTGGGGTTCGGCTGAATCGCAGTAATAAAATTTTGGAGAGCCAGAAGGGGGAAAAAAACACGTACGGCCACATGCCACATGCGCCAGTTCAATGCTATTACTGCACGTGTGTCCGTATGTTTATTTACGGCTATATAGATTGACATCCGACCGAATGTCGTATGCAACCAACCCACGCAATCCCGAAACCTGAAACCTCTGAAACCTCTGAAACCTCTGAAACCCCAAAGCCTCAAACCCCAAACTAACCACGAAACTTTTTATACCAAAAGTACGACAGCAAATTGATGACATTGTTAGTTTTGGAAGCAATTATTGTAGAATTATGCTAGGTTCGGGTATCCGTATCAGGCCCTAGCCCTAGCCCTAACCCTAACCCTAACCCTAACCCTTTGCCTTTGGTTTGGGCCACGTCAGCCAAGCCCCAAAGTTTGTCATTGTCGGGAAAACTGAATTATAAATGGCTGTCTGTGACCTTATTGATTGACTCGGGGGTTAATGTATGAATTATCATGGGAATTAAGCCTATGGCTCGTGAATGGCTAAGAGGCTCTAACTAATTTTAGTTCAAATATCCAAACGATATACTATAATATATACAATTTATTAATATATTTCAAAAGAAAATATTTGCGTATTTGGTTGGGAAGTTAATTGTCGTTGCCTCGCCCTCGGTGATAATTTTTATCATCTCTGGCGTCGCTTTCTTTGTTCCAAAACCGAATAAACCCCAACAAAAGGCCAAGAGATACGACACGTGTCCTTCTTGCCCAATTATGATTGTTTCAATAAAGATTCCGGGTTCAGGGGTGTTGGGACACCCTCGCGTTGTCGCGTTGACACACACATTGTCTGGAGGTCTAGACTCCGGAGTACAGTAGACACTGACGAAAGGTCCTTCTGCCTTCGCTGACTCTCGACAGGCAGGTTCAACGCTTCATTTGTTGTCCGGACAGGAACGAGGTGTTCAACCCCCGACATTGCCAACATCTACTATATGCTATATGCTATATGCTATATGCTATATGCTATATGCTATATGCTATATGGTATATCGTATAGAGTGTGTATCGGGCATGAGATCCACCCCCAAGCAGCCCCTTTCGGCCGCAACTTTGAACTCGTTGGGGCTGTTGTGCTTCAATTCAATTTGCCAACCCATCTGGTCGGGCCGGGTGGGTGAGTCTTGGCCATTGAACCTGATTCCCCGCTTACTAGAGACACCTTGCTGTTTGTTTTTTGTTTTTGGCAGAATTCCTGTTTTTTTTCTGTCTTTTCTGGCTTTTTGCACAACACCCACCCGGGGGGGTTTAATGGACTGCCGGCCTTACTTTCTGCACAGCAAAAAATGCAAGTCGCCTTTGAGGATGATCAACTTTCATAATTCTCTAACTTGAGGAACGATACTCTGTTTTTTTGCAGTGTGGAATGCGTGTACAGAGTGCACTTGGCAAATACAAATATGGTTATGCAAATAAATAAATATCGGATGGATTTCCAAATTCGCGACTTTTGCTCTCGCGACAAATGCGCAATTTCTAAACGAATCCCGATGCCCGATGCCCGATGGGGCTTTGGCATTCGCAGTTCTTGTCTTGACTTATGGGTTAATAACTTAAGGCCAACCTTGTTGTCTGACTTTATGGATTTTGGTCAACGCCTCCGCAGAGGCAGATGTAGAGGTGGGGCTGGCTGGACTTACCCAGAGACACAATAACTTCTGGTTAGGCAGAGGCCTCAAGCCTCGTTTATGGTAGGTCGTTAGAAAAGTGTTTTACTCACCTGCAAAGAAAACAAAATGCAAAAAAAGCCATAAATAAAATGTCAAAAATGTTAATAATAATAAATAATAAACCCAAATAATATTTGGGTTCAAGAACGCAAAATACATGTAGGCTTTGTTTTGTTTTGTTTTGTTTTTTTTTTCGAAATATTTATCCAAATCA
This sequence comes from Drosophila vallismaia, assembly GCA_035047325.1. Taxonomy (NCBI): domain Eukaryota; kingdom Metazoa; phylum Arthropoda; class Insecta; order Diptera; family Drosophilidae; genus Drosophila; species Drosophila vallismaia. Next base: position 1,066,608 of record JAWNPU010000025.1, on the reverse strand, counting down.
TGCCATAGCATTCGAAAGTTCAATTCCGATTCGCATTTCCCACTTGCTAAAAGGAAACTTTGAACTTTCATTCATGGCGAGCAGGCCGAGAGAGAGAGAGAGAGCAAAAAGCTCTTATCGGTGTAACGAACCGTTATTGTTGCTTTCGCCTCGCCTCGCCATTGCTGTGTACCATTACGGTATATTACGGTACATGTGTGTGGCTTTAATCGGTCAAAGAAAGAGAGTGCAAGCCGGCGAGCGAAAGTGAGAGCAGGCAGGGAGGCAGGGACGCAGGGAGGTGTTTGAACTTGCAGAATTCTTCAGAATTCAGAAGCCGGCACCGAAAGCGCGTGTCTCTGTGGAATCAGGTGTGCGATATGGTCGGTCGTGGGCGATTGAACCGTTGCTATCTTGGCAGAAGCAGAAGCAGAAGCAGACGTAGACAGAGATGGGGGCGTGTGTCCCCCGCCGCCAGCCCTCTCAAAAGATGTTGGGGTAGGCAGGATCCCTCGCCGGATCACAAGCAGCAAGTGCATTAACTAATTAATTATCAAAGTAAATGAAGCCTCATGGCCATAAACAAAGGCGAGACTTCCTGCTTGATGTCTTTGTTCGAATGCCTCCTCAAACAGGAAGCCATAAGAACGAAGGCGGGGTATATGATCTGGTCTGACGACACCCGACACCTGCCATCCCAATCCAAGGAGCAATCCCAATCCCAATCCCCGAAAAAAACGTCAAGAAAATAAACAGAGATCGAGTCTCACAAATCACGAGGGAAAGAGTCGAGCGAGATAAGCCTGCAACCTGCAAGCGGCGGAATTTATGCGGAAATCACACAGCATCTGACACTTTTCGAGCGGAAGTTGTTTTATTGAATTTATATTTAATTGCCTTCTGCCTTCTTATCGAAGATCCACATGTTTAGCGTCTTTTTGCAGCAGCCTCAAGTGGTCAGCCTCCTCCTCCTCTGACAGCGAATTGCGTCTTAATGGAACAACGGGGCGTATGCGTGATGCAGCCAAATTAGGCTAATTTTTCACTTTGTTCCCATTTAAAATGTTTACAATTCTTGATTATTAATTCTTAATTGTTAATTGTTGATTTGGAATTATGAATTCGAGACGAAACCTTCCTGCTAGTTCGATGCGCTCTTTATTGAGTTAATCATCGCTGGCTTTGTTGATCATTTAAATATCAGGGCCCCGGCCTGGACAATAATACACAGGCGAGGCAGATGTTTGATTATTCGCATTCGCATTCGCATTTAATGCGATTTACATTTCCGAGTGCAAGTTGAGGTTGGTTCTGAAGGCCAAGACGAGCGTAGAGCGCAGTGCGCAGAGCTTTCGCATCTCACAGATACTTTCTGTAGCTGTCCGTATCTGCACTTGGCCAATGTATCTGTATCTATATCTGTATCTGTATCCGTAGTTTGTGTTTATGATTCGTGTTTTTTTTGGGGCTAATTTAATTCTACTGCGATGTAGGTGCATTGAACCTATTGTTTATTTATTCGGCGAGCTTTCTTTCGATATGAGGCGCTAAGTAGAAACTGCTGATGTTTTTTTTTCGGGCAAATTAGAAAGAGCGGGAGAGTAGGGAGCTGTCTTGGTCTTAGTCCCAATGCCAATGCCATTGCCATTGCCAATGCCAAAACAGCAAAAAAAAAAACAAACACCACCGTCTCGCTCCCCTCTTTCGGGCACAAAGTTTAACCTCGAAAACAAACTTTTCTTTCGTCGTCGAAGTTCATTGCCGTACTTTAACCTCGCGGCGAGTGCGTTGCCTGCCGCCTGCCGCCTGCCGCCGGGTGCCCTGTCCCTGTCCCTGTCCCTGTCCCTGTCCCTGTCTTGTCCCTATCCCTGTCTCCCTCTCGTGGTGGGGCTGCTTTGTTATGATTGTTGTTATTGTTCGAGTGCCGGCGCATTTATCGCTTGATGACATTGTTTTCAAACAGCAGATTATATTGTATTATCCTTGACCGGTCATCGGTCATCGGTCATCCTATATACATATATGCAAATCCATGGGGCGTGTGCCCGCCCCAACAAAGGCGAGCAATATGCATTCCCCCCGATAAGCAAATTCAAATTAGTTTTAGATAAAAAAAATGCATACATTAGAGGTGAACAATTCATGGAATTCATGGAAGCTTGCGGAGCAAATTGGTTTGGCCAAAAGCTTTGGAGCCCACTGTGCCTTGGCCCAACAATCAGCTGATTTTTGCAAGTGTGCACAGCTGTTTTTTTGCGCGAACCCGAAACGTGCAGCCGCCGATTGCAGCGCATCATAACAAAAGGCAAAAACTCAAAACGCAAAACGCAATATAAACAGGCAAGAAGCGACGTTGAAGACGTTGAAGAAAAGACGGGAAGAATCACAAACTCACATGTTGCTGCTGTTGCTGTTGCAGATGTTGCTGGTGTTGCTGGTGTTGCTGGTGTCATGCCTTGGTCTTCGATGTCATATATTGTCGTCGTTGGACCTGATTTGATCCAAAAAGGTCGCGAGTTCGAATTGTAATACGTTCTACGTTGTCGCCTATTGAACTTTTGTTGATTGTTGCAGTTGCTTGTCGTGTTGCTGCTTCTGTGTTGCTTGAATTGCAGTTCCTGTTCCTGCTCCTGCTCCTGCTCGGGTTTCCTCTTTATGGCTCCGCCAGGAGTGTTTCTTATGTCACAGATTTCCACAAGCAGCATCTTTCTGCCTCCGTCAGTTTGCAATTATTATTTACACTCGATCCCCAGTTATAACAAGAGATATTGCCACTTGTTGAGGTAATGTCCTGGGTGTTGCTGCCCCCGATGTTGGCCCTGCGATTCGTTCTATTTGCGTCGAGTTGCCTTTGTGTTGCATCAGCAATTCCAACACTCGCATAGTTTGAAGTTATTTTTCGCCAGACTCGCACCGACAAACAAAAAACGCGGAAAACACTGCTTTCCCCCGTTTGACGTCACGTTTTCTTTTCTCAGTTTTGGCGGTTTTGGCGAAATTCTCGACTGGGATCTACGCAGCACCCGAAAGTATTGCAACAAAGTGGCATCAGAGTGCATACGATGACAATGAGTTGCGATATTCACTTGAATCACTGATCATTGATCTCACTTTTGATGGCTTTTCGTCTTGGTAACAGTTAAAAAAAATCTTCTACACTTTTTCGACAATTAACAACAACAACCCGCTTATGATTGAAGCTCAAAATGGACTGGCAGCAGCAATTGTTGCTGCTGCTGCTGCTGTTGCTGCTGCTGCTGTTGCTGCTGCGGCTGCTGTTGCTGCTGCGGCTGCTCTTTCCGCTGCCGCAGCTAGCAGAAGCAGTGGTTCTCTCTCGATTTTAGAGCGGAATGAACTGCAGGCATATCTATATAGTCTATGGCCTTTGTGCATAATTCCAAGAATATATCATCGCCGCCCGAAGAGTTCCACCCGCGAGCTGCGAGAGCCGTCCACTGCGCAGGAGAGAGTCGGTCGGACCAGGCGGCTATTGACCAGGCTATCAGACCTAGTTAGTACCCTCTGGGCCTTGAAAGGGCCCTATTCAGATAATAGATACTTTCTATCACAGTTCTACATTCGAAATACATGAAAACAAACACTCCCTGCAAAGGTGGGGCTTCTACTGGCTACTACTGGGTATTATATCAGTGCCATATCAGTGCCTTTTGCAGAACAAAGAAAGCCACCTCTGCTCACTTTCTGCCCCGTGACGCATGTCTCGTATTTGTTTGCCATGCTTCTTCTACCATACATTCGCGATATTGCGCCTAACCCACTTCGAGTGTCATCATCTGGTCATGGAGCTGCCCTCTGGTCGGGTGGGGTCTCTCTCGGTGGAGCATAGATGGTCGGACAATATCAAGGGAGCTCGACTAAAGCAAACTAAATCAAGAGCAATAGTCGAACTCTCGATACCCGGTACTCCTCTGGTTTGCAATCTTTTCCATCAAATTGTATTGCTAACTTTAAGGTATTGCTATTGAAAAGTCTATGACTAACATCAATTGCATCCGACTATCATTTTTTCTTCAGTGTAGAACATAGATTGTTTATCTAATCTTGGACTCTCGCTTTCAACCTTCTCTGGGACGTGCACAGTCTGAGAGCCGAAAGCTTTCACTTGGAGTTGGCAGCACACTGGGACCACACTAGCCAGAAACTTAATAAATTCTAGACTCACCCAATATTGAAAGTCCTGGGATTAGATTTTTAGACACTTTTGAAATTGTAATACACTTGTAGCACTTTACTTTGCTTTCGATTTTAGATTTTAGATTTTAGATTTGGAAAAACAACCGTTCGGCTTCAATTGAAGAAGTCAACTGACAGGATTGCCCGCATATTCGCACATTTATACGGAGTCAGGCCTCTAAGGAGCTCAAGGACTCGTCGCGAAAAAGGGACTCGGACTCGTCTTAAATGTAAATTAAAAACACATTGGTCGATAAGCGGTCAGCCAGTAGTTATCAGGTAGTTAGCGTCCGCAGACCTCGGTTCTGAGACCTGAGTCCGTAGTCCCTAGTCCGTTATCCTTCGTCCTTTAGGTCGACAAGCAGGCGCGTGTTTCGGAGGATTTTGGTTTTACCTGCACCCCTGATCTGCCGCGATTTTATGGCCCCGTCAGCTGCATCTGGTGACCGCCATAAGCTTTGGGGCCTATTCCCGTCTTCCAGATTTCCAGAAGGATGAAGGATTGTCGCAGGTAGCCTCCACAGGTAGCACCTTTCAAATGCAAATAAAACCTAGGTCAAGATCAAGGTGCCGGCCTGGTTTCCTCTACCATCCAGCTGTCCGGCTATTTTCCTCTAGCGCCGCCATCTCTAATCAGCGGGCGTAGAACTCGGCTAGTTCAAGCTTTCGCCTTGATTGATTGCGAACTCGGCTGTTTGATTTGATAAGCGTTTCGATTTGCATCGATAATTAGGTTCTGAGGACGCCCCTCGCTCCACACAAGAGCCACAACTAATGCGAAAAGGGGCTTTGTTTACTTCCTTCCAGTCTTGGGTTTGTTTACTCCGAGGTGGGGCTTGGATTCCAGACACCTGACTCACACTCCCCAGTCGGAATTAGAGCGCACGCCAAAAGTAAAATTCAAACTTAATGCGAGTTAATGCGGAAAAAAAGCCACACAGAAGTCGGCGTGTGTCTGAGAATAATGTCACTGGGTCGTGTTTGCGTCTCAAGAGATCCCAACAAAGAACTCCGCCTCGTTAAGTGGAGTAAGCGACTTGGCTGGTAATTTGTTTTTGGCTTTAAACAATATTTGGAAAAAAACAAACAGGCAGGCACCGGGACAGAGACCGAGACCGAGATCGAGACCCAGAAACGGAGAGTCCGACAGGCAGACAGTCCGACAGCCCGACAGGCAGGAGGCCATAAATCCCTCATCTCAACGCATACTCACCGGGCAGGGGGATTTTCGGTTTTTGGTTTGGATCGGTAATTCCGGAGCGATTAACCCACATCCATCCAGGTCGTTCCGTTCCAGGTTTTTGCGATCCGTTCGGAAAGGCGATCGGCTATCAACTAACAACAAGCCCCGACCTGAGCTTCAAACTCGCTGAAAGGCTTTTGAAAAGCCATAGCCATGTCACAGTCATAATAGTTGGATAATTAATGGAAACAAAAGCATTAAAATAGTATTCGGAATGTATGATACCCGGTACTTGCTACGCAGACTGGAAAGTGACAATTTTTTTGGTTCTAATTTATGCCCTATATGTATTTTTCCTCAACTGTACTCGTACTCGTACTGTACATTTTTGGGTAATTAATGGAAACACAATCAATATTATAGTATTCGGAATATATGATACCCGGTACTTGCTACCCATAAGCTCTATTAAATTTTCCTCAACTGTACATTTGCAAAAACATTCCGCGATGAGTTCCGACAAAAGCCAAAAACAAGCCCACTCCTGGCCCACGACCCTGGTGGAGCATTTTCAAATATTGGAATAGTATTAGGCAGACTGTACAATCCTCGTCATGCCAGGTCTTGTTCTTGTCAAGCAACTTACGATTTTTGTCCCAACAGAACACTAGCTTCAGTGTTGGCAAAAAACAAAAGAATTTGACGTTTGCTGTCAAACCCCGAAGAAAGGAGGAAGAGTAAGCTTTGCCGAAAACTTCGCGACAATTTTCAACCTGGGACCTGGGACCTCAAAGAAAGTACCGAGTCATTGCATTTGTGAACGTATTCTCGTGAAAACCGGTGAAGGAAAATTTTCTTAAGAACTTTTCAACTTTCATTTTGGTTTACTTCTTGAGTTCGTTGCATTTTTTAATTGTTTCGCTTTTGTGAAAATGAATCGCCCAAAGCAAATGAAGATACACTCTGGCGTTTGGGTGAGCTAATATTCGTTTTTTTTTCCCCATATATTGTGACATTTTGTGACTCAAAAATATTAACTTAAGATGAACAAGAGCTACGCCGCTGCAGTTAAGGAGGAGCCCGAGGTGGCTGTTCTCTCCTGGCGCTCTCCTGGCCCGTCCAAGTTCAAGGAGCCCGAGCCTACTGGCAGCTACTCGCCCGGGCCCGCGGCGCCCAAGGTCGGTTACCCGCCGAGCCTCTACTCCGACTCCGAAAAGGAGAAGTGGACGCAGAAGCTCTACGTCTTCGACAAGTCGGACGTCGACAACGAGCCGTACTTCGCCAGCAACCTGAAGTACTATCCGCACTTGCCGCAGCCGCTCTGGGTGGATGACTATCAGACCTTTGCCGAGATCAAGGCCTCCATTTCGGCGGGCAACCACTCTCAGATCCGGCCGCCCTTGAGCCTGCTCTACATGCCGCCGCGCCCCAACTGGTTCGCGCCTGCCGGCATAAACCGCGACTATGAGATGGATCGCAACTTTGAGCGAAACTTTGGGTTAGAGCGTAACCTCGGGATTGAGCGTAACTTTGGGATCGAGCACGGTTTCAATCCGGCGGCTCCATCCTTCTTGGAGCGCTCCAACCCTGGCGACTGGCTCCGCATGAGCTGCCCTCCCTGGCGCCGCTATCCGTCTGAGTCAGCGGGCGTCTCCCTGGCGTGCCTCGATCGCGATCTGGCCAACCTAATGATGTCCACCCGGCTGTCCAACGGGCCGTCCCAAGAGGCAGACAAGGGGGAGGCAAACTGCCAGGCGAGCCAGGCGTGCCAGGCGAGCCAGGGGGCCGGACCGGATGCAGGACCGAATGCAGGACCGGTTATGGCAGCTGGACGCTCCCTGGTGGCTGAACGCGCTGCGGCAGCTGAACGCTCCATGGCGACTGGACGCTCCATGGTGGCTCAACGTGCCGTGGCGGCTGGACGCGCTGTGGCGGCTGGACGAGCTGTGGCGGCTGGACGCGCCGTGGTGGCTGGTGGCCAGGGAATGTACCCAAACCTGCAGCCAGAGCCGGTGCCCATGCCACCGCGTATTCCGCGCTATAACATCAACCGTCGGCGTCGTCAGATCATGAGGGCCGCAGACTTGGACGCACCCGCGACCGCTGGCCCCACATCAACTATCTCGGCCATGTCCATGACGCTGTCCTTCGAGGTCTGCCAGGCCGAGGGCGATGGCTCGTCCCTGGGCTATCCCATCATCAAGGACAACGGGACGCTCATCAATCCGCTGCCGCCGGCCCGTTTCCGTGCTTTGCCGCGAGTGACGGAGGACATGATGGCCATTAAGGAGGACGAGTGGCGCTCCCCATCCACTGCTGCTGTTGCCGTTTCGACTTCATCCAGTCCCATGCTGTCTCCAACAACCGAATACTAATTTTGCAGACATCCTCCTTTTTGAATATCCTTTTTAAATATCCTTTTTACCTAATAAAGAATTCTTTTTTGACTCAACTGAAGAGGCGCGTACCTGTGTTCTTGGAACATAATGATTGATAATTATTAAGTGGCCTTTAAAAATTGAGAATTAATAATTGAGAATAGAAATCGGCGTGTTTGACAATCGACAAGCGGCATTTGGTTCAAGTTTAATGCACTTTTTGCGCAGCAAAAAATTCGCCAATGGGCGTACTATCTCGGATCTATTGGCTCTGTCGTAATCATAAAATTTTTGTGTGGCGGCATGCCGCGATTGCTGCCTCTTAAAAACAGCCACAATAACAATAATAAATAAAACAACATAAAACAGCAATCGCAGCAGATATGACATGAAAAGCTAAGTAAACATTTCGTTGCTACTTGAGTTTTGACACAATTCGAGGACTAGAACAGTTTCGACTGGAGTCGATCCTGGTATGCTCTATTTTCAGAGTTTTTAGGGATTAGAAGTATCCCTGATAAATATAATAAAAACGCATTAAGTTCCCTCTTGATTTTAAAAAGAGGTTCCCTATAATAGGTGGTTCGAAAGGGTGTCAAGAATCTCCAGGTTTATCTATCAAGATATGCCAGGCAGGCGCGATCTTCAGATAGAAGCCTTGTTTACTCAGATTGTGGCTATTGTTCTGGCTAGGGGATAGTGGTCAGCCACTAGTAGAGTTATGCGATCGCTGGAAGTATGTGAAGGTTCTATATTTGTCTGCTTAGGGCTAGACAAACAATCCGATAGTGAATAGTAAAGCAGAGTCTATAGCAGAGTCTGTCGTAGGTCGCTGTTTCCAGAACTTTCGCAGGTCAGAGTCAATAGATAATGATAAACACAGGCTTTGATCCTAATTCCCACACAAAGGCCGATTTCCGTTGCCAGCTTTCGATTTCAGGGGCCAAACGATAACCCCGGGCATCTCCGATTCCGATTCCAGTTCCTAGCCGACCGCCCCTCGGAAACAGAAACAGAAACATCAACACTCACAATCGGAAATCTGAAATACCTATAAAGACACATGACTTTCTAGCGATATGGATACAGGTCACCTCGCCATCGCCCATAATTTATGCGTATTTTTAGACCTAATACAATGCGTCATTTTGGCAGATTAGTTACCGATCCGCACGAGCTTGGAGGTCAAGACCGGGCCCGGGTCCAAGTAGTTCCAGCCGGACCGGCCAGACGCCTCGGGAACTAATTAGACTGCTTCCAGACACGATCTCGCTGAACCCCGCCGAAATTATAATGATTCTGTGTGTACGAGTACTCCGCGGGTGCATGGTTGTCAAGATCGATCCGGATCGGGACTCGGGACTCGGTCCATTGATTGAGTCACCCCCTGGCGACTTGTGTCACCTGAATCGGGCTTTATCTGAGTCGGATCTGGGCAAGCTTCGTGCTCGGTTGTCCACGTTCTTAGCGAGCCACGTCCATATCGTTCAGTCAAATGGCACGAACCTCCGGGGTGACGCAACTTGGTGCTTGGTCAACGGAAAGTGCAGTTCGTGGATAGATGGAGGTAGAGCCATTTCTTTGGCTCGAAATCAAAACAAAGACATTGCACCTCTATTGATTTTTTGGATGTCTTTCGGAGGCATCTCTCTGTTCCCTCTGAAACGATAAATAGTCGCCTGCTTAGAGGGCAATCCCTCGGTTTCCTAGAATCCCACCACGTGCTGGTGGGGGGGATATCGTTTAGAATTCCAATTAGGTGGCTTACTACCACGGGCTTACTCCCACCTGCCCAGAATTCTCTGGAACCTGACCAAGTTCCGCTTTCTTTCCACCCGAAGGTTATACACACAGATCATGGCTCTCAGCATTCCAATAAAATATATATTAGATGCACACAATTTCGCGCCGATAAAAGTATGTTTAATCGGGGCTGGAAATCGGCGATGGTATACTTCGACATACTATACTATGGTGTGTCCAAAGTGCCCGACTCAGACATCAGGCATTTATCATTACTTAGACCAATGACAGCACAGCTCCAGGTGCACTGGTGTAGGTGTCTCTGCGGAATCTAGAATCTAGTATAGAATCTATACACTGCGGAGTATGCTGACCACGTCGATGGCTCGCCTAGGTGATAGGGATGATGTGTGCGGCATTCGAGAGGAGATCGGACATAGATGCAGGCGCAGGCGCAGGCCAGTGGCTCTCCCAAGGGGGGCTCTATTAAGGCTCTATTAAGCCAATATAAATTATGGCCAATCAGATAATTGACTCGGCCTACTATCAGCTTTATTCGAATACATAATCGTGGCTAGTCAGCTAGTCAGCTGATTTCTGGAAGAAACATTAAACGTAATTTGTCTACATAATCTCCGAGTTTAATGAACCTCAAAGTTCTAGTTGTAGTTTATTTTGTTGATCCTTATCAGAATCGGAATTGGGTTAGGCCGTATTCGAAATAATTCCAACAAACTATTCAATTAGAAGCTTCAAGTCGTAGGTTTCCTACATTTCATGGGCTTGTAATCTCCGTTTCGGATGATCTTTTACCTGTAGATTACCTATAGAATCCACAAATCAATAATATTTGATGTTCAAATGTTGAGAATCAGAGCTGGAAACTATCGAGAACTTCGGTTTGAAATAGTACAAGAGGGGTGACAAGCCATCCCCTGGAAACCCCACCTGAAGAGCCTCTGCTCCAGTCCGCTCCAGTCACTGTCACTGATATAGAGCTATAGAGACACCGTCTCGACCATATCGGTGGCGTCGACAGCGACGCTAACAGAGGCAGAGACCCTTATCGGACCGTTCCGGCTTATATTTAGAGGAGACGCTTGGCCCTCCACAGTTTCCCAAGCGACACGACCGGCGTAGCAGGTGTCCAGCCCTCAAAAAAACTCAAACTCAAAAATCGATTGTTTGAACCTGGAATTGGACCTGAAACTGAAACTGAACTGAATCCAGAATGAAGCTGGACGTGGAGAGCGAGAAACAGATGCAGCGAGGACGTGTTGCCGTGGGTCCTGAGCCGCCCAAGTACCTCAACGAGGACTTCTTCAAGGCCGCTTTGGAGGACGGTCTCCGCGACATGCGGGTGGACATCAAGAAGATCATCTTCGCCGAGTCGAGCGGCGGGGGCGGAGAGAATTACTGCAGCAAAATCTACCGGGCCAGAGCCCTGTACCGGAGCAGCAAGCGGCAGTTGGACGAGGAGCTGGCCATGATCGTGAAAAGTATCGCCATCACCCCGGCCACCCAGTTCCTCGAGGAGCTGGCCGTCTACCTTCGCGAGAAGATCTTCTACTTTGACGTCCTGGGCAAGCTGGAGGTCCTCATCGGCGACGGCTCCAAGTTCGGAGCCAAGTGCCTCTACACCACCCGGGAGCCCATCCAGACCATTGTCTTCGACGACCTCACCCAGTACGGCTACAAGCTGGCCAGTCGCCAGAGTGGCCTCAACGAGGAGCACTGCTGCGTGATCCTCAAGAAGCTGGGCAAGTTCCATGCCAGCTCCATGCTTCTGGCCGAGAAAGTGAGTTTTTTAAACCTTTTAAAACCTTAATTCTAAGTTCTTCTCTTTGATTTTGAATTTTGGGTTTACTGAGCCGGAAGCGAGAGGTTAGGGGTCAGACATAAAGCCGGGCTAATCTGGTCACGAGACGCAGAAGGTTCCAAAGTGCAAATGATTTATAGTATTGTATTTTTTTTTTTTTTTTTTTCATTTAATAACCAAGAACCGAATCGCAATTCAATTCTAAATACGACGGATTCCTTGCTGAATATGTCGTTTCGCTTAATTCACAATTTTAATTTGTTTGGATGACAGCCGGACATTACACAATCCCATTCCCATTCCCATTCCCATTCCCATTTGGGAAGGGAAAAAGTCTATTCAATATACAATATATTATATATATTATATATATTCGAAATCGGCTGCATCTAAAGTAGAACCAATCGAAAGTCTCAAAGTAATCGGGGATGTTGCCGCCTGGCTTTATCATGAATGAGGAGAAATTTGATGACCCAGCATCGACGTCAATTCCAGATGGGATTTTGATTCGAACCCAGATCCCAGACTCAGACCCCGACTAGGGTTTAGAAATTGTAGCAAGTATGAGATTAAAACGGGTGACAAATCCTTTGCCATGTTGCCAGGAGCCCAGTGTCCGGGAGCACTTCACCACGGGAATGCTGGACGAGAACTACATCCGGACGAATGAGCGATTCATCAACTTCATGACCCTGCAGCTGCGCACTCTGGCCAACCTGGTGGCCAAGTGGCCGGGATACGAGGTGCTGGCCACCAAGCTGCACCGCCACTGCGACAACATCAAGGAGAACCTGGTGACCACCGGACGGCCCCTGCCCGGTGAGATCACGGTGCTGAACCACGGCGACCTCTGGGTCAACAACTTTATGTACAAATACGACGACTTGCAGCCCACGAAGCCCATCGATGCCATCTTCGTAAGTCCCCGTGCTCTACTCCTTGCAAGACCATAACCGAATCCGTATCCTTGTCCCTGTCACCCTTCCCCGTTCCCGTCCCCGTCCAGGTGGACTTCCAGAACAGCTTCTTCGGGAGTCCGGGCTGCGACATTAACTTCTTCCTGAACAGCAGCGTCCAGCTGGACGTGCTCATCCATCGGCGGGAGTTCCTCATCCAGACCTACTACGACTCCCTGCGGACCAGCCTGGAGAGGATGCACTCGGACTTCGTGCCCAGCTACGCGGACATCCAGCAAGAGATCGCAGCCAGGGAGCTATACGGATTCTTCTCCTCCTACGCCTTCCTGCCGATGGTGACCATGAAGAAGGAGGACTCCTACGACATCAGCATCGAAGCCCTCACGGACCAGGACTTTGCCAAGAAGAAGGTCCAGCTGATGTTCTCCTCCAATCCCCGCACCACCGACACCCTCCGCTACGCCCTGCGTCGCTTCGACGAGTTGGGAATCTTCGATTGACCGACTCCACTGATCACGCCCAGACAGACTCCCTTTTCGTAGTCCTTGTGGTAGGCTATGCCGCTCTTTTTTTTTTGTTTTTGTTTTTAAACTGTACTTAGGGTTAAGTGAATTCTAAATATTAAATACAATATCTTTATACATAAAAAATAAACCAGCCATCTTGTGGAAAACCTTCAAAAATGTATCTACTTTCTCTGATAAATATATATTTCTAAAAGGCAAGCTGCTTGCTAAAAAAAAAGTTAATATACGAGTATATCGGATATATAATATATTCTAAACTAAAACTCGAATTCTCGAACTAAAACTCCCAAGTAGGAAGCCACTTGAGCTTGTACATCGTGGAGTTGGGCTCGTGGGACATGGGACCGGTCATTCCGTAGGCCAGTGGGGAGAAGACGGCGAAGCTGTAGACCAGGACGGAGAGCATTCCTCCGAGCAGGACATGCTGGAGCCACTTGGGCAGGCGCTTTATGATGTAGTTGAAAATGATGCCTGCGGGAGAGAAAGACAGTGGTGACCGACTATAAAGTCAGGATTTCTGCACACTTACCCGTCAGCATTGAGTTGAAAATCAGTGCCGGGAAGTAGTGGTGGAAGTAGAGCACCCGTCCCATGGCCCAGAAGGGAAGGTAGTGAAGCACCCAGCCCACGAAGAGCCAGGCGGCGGCCTGCAAGGACCTCGACGGGCGGCTGGGCGCCTCCCGCTCCGGCTTCTGGGGGCTGGGCGGAGTGGGACAGCAGCTACAGATGTCCGTGGTGGAGGGCTCGCTGTCCTCGCTCTGAGCCGGACACGGGGACCGGCGGCTCTCCAGGGCTCGGGCCTGGGACTGGGCATCGGTTAGACCGTCTCTGCGCTGCTGGACCACAGCGTTGTACATGAAGACCACAACGAAGAGGGCCAGGAAGACCAGGTTGCTCCACCAGATCACGGGATTGCCCAGCAGATAGATGCGGTACTGGCTTCCGGAGAAGAACTGACCCTTGTAGTTGATCGGCCACTGCCAGGGACGACTGGTGATCTCGCCCTCCTTGGGCTTGAGTCCTGCGTTGCCCTGGAGCATCACGGCGTGGGATTCCAGGAAGCGGGAAAAGAAGCCAGGAGCGTAGACACTAAAGCTTTCACTGGGCACTGGTATGTAGATCATAAATTAGCGACTTTAATATCAGAATCAGAATCAGAATCCCTGAAATCAAACTCACACAGCTTGTGCTCGTTGTCCTCGACATTCCACTGCGAGTTCTTGTCGCGGATGTTGGGGTTGCAGGACACCTCCTGCTGCTCGAAGCCCCACTTGGGCAGCTGCTTGCCACTGGAGGTGAGGGCGCAGTTCTGCAGCATGTGGATGAACCTCAGTCGGGAGGTCACCGTGTGCACCGTCTCGTTGGCCTTCCCTCCCACAATCATCAACCGCCAGATGTCGTTCACATCTCCAGCTCCATTCTAAAAGAGGATACAGTTTAAAGGTTATTCTTTTTCCTTGGTCGGGATCCTACCTCGCCGTAGCCCGTGACCTGGAGGTGCTTTTTGGTCATGGGAGCGGTCTCCGCGTGCGAATGGAGGTTCCTCTTGGTCATCAAGTGCTCCAGCCGGACGAGGTCTCCGTGCTTGAGCAGCTGCAGCTTGTCCTTGGGCAGCCTCGGCTTGTTGTGGGGTTTAATCACAAACTTGTTGTTCTCGTCCTTGTGCGTGTAGGTCGTGATCTGTGGAAGGTTCAATCCGGAGCTTACTATGCGTATACGTAATATTTTACTAAAGCCAAGAATGTCCTCACCTGCTGCTGTCTGACGCCTGCTCCTTTGGGATACAGATGAAAATGCGAGTGGAGGTAGCCTCCTCCGGTCTTGTGGTTCTTGATGGTCACCACCGACCCGTAGGCCACGTCCCGCGGCATGGTGGCGTTGTAGAGCGAGTTTCCGATGAGGCGGGACTGGAAGGCAGAGCTGTAGAAGCCGTCCCCGTTGCCGCTCCGGTTCAGGACACTCAGATGGATGTAGAAGAAGACGGTGTAGAGGAAGATGGGCCAGAAGATGAGGGCGACGGCTCGGCAGGCCACCTGCTTGGCTGTCTCCCAGATGGGCTTCTCCAGGTCGCCCAGGATGAGCCATAGCTCGGTGGCGGTGTGCAAGCCCACGAGAAGCACCACAAACAGGCCCACGAACTTGACACTGATCGTGCAGGACAACATGGTGCCGGTGAAGAAGAGCCACGACCACCAGCGCAGGCTGTAGGAGGCGCCGCCGGCGGTGGACTTGGAGATCTTGACCATGCCCCACACGGAAGCCATCATAAAGAAGAGCAGGATGGGATCGAGCAGGATGTACTGGTTGAGGGTCAGCAGGCCAACGTCTATGGGGAAATAGGATATATATCGGTTCAGGGATAGATACTATGGAGTATCCTACCGAAGATCAAATAGGCAGCCGACAAAATGGCCGCTTCGTGGGATCTGGTGAGGTCGTAGACCGTATCGAAGCCCATGGGCATGATGAGAGCCCCCAGAGTGGTGCAGAACTTTGGATTCAAAGAGTTAGAATCAGAATTATACGATATCCTTGGCACTTACGTATCGCATTCCCTGGTAGCGCGTCTCGTTGTACTTGTCTCCTGGCTTTTCAAAGGGGAACGTACCATTGTAGCCGGTCAGGTAGCCGGACAGCCCGATGAGCATCTGAAAGGATAATTCTTATTAAAGGTTAAGGATTAGGAAGACTCACCTTTCCCAGGGGCGGGTGGACGTCGAAGAAGAAGGTGCGGTTGATGTACCAACTCCCCATCTTGCCAAAGTGGGTTTCGTCCCAACTGGAATAAAAGAGAACTGTTCGAGGAGACTGCTGCTGGTTCTCAAAGTGGGCCACTTACCAAATGTGATCCGGTTCGGTGACCTTGTAGAATCGGGTGGCAAAGGTGATCAGGAAGACGGTGGCCAGGAGGAGGCACCAATTCCAGTTCCCCTCATTGCCAGAGTCGGTTGCATTCTTTGCTGGGATCTTGGCCAGGTCTTTGGTGGAGCCCCGCCTCGAGCATTTGGGAGCCTTCACTACACTGGCAGCCATCGTGTTTGAAATTGAATTCGTTTTAATATTTGTTCAAAATAAATAAAGAATCGGACATTTTCCGCAGAGGCGGAGAAATGCGCTGCACACGTCAACAAAAACAAACCAAATGATCGCCGAGGAAAGCTTTCTCTTTCGACTTCTGCGTTCTTTCTTTCTGGTTTTCCATCGTTTGTGGCCAAAACCGGTCTTGGAGCAGCAGCTGAGCAGCTTTGGCCTGGGTTATCGATAAATCAGATCCAAGTCTCTTTCTTCGGGCCAAGTTAAGGCATTTTCTTTGTTTTCTTAGCAAAGAATCAGCAGCGCCCCTGGCGGACAGTGGCGGAAGTCACCAATCCTCCAAAAAGTATCTTACATTTTTCTTCTCGAATAATTCGTCGTTTTCTTTGCCATAAAAACCTCTATTTCGATATTTATTATATTAAAAACTTTATAAAACAATATTATACATCTATAATACAATCTTTTATAATAATAATAACAGAAAAACATTAAAAACTGCCAACTTCCGGAGCAGTTATTATGTTAATTCGTGTTTCCTGGAAGAACACAAACAGATGGAGACTTTTTGGTAAGAAATTGAAATATGAAACCGGTTCCAGGCCAAACTTAATGGCCAATTATGTGGCCTCCCAATCTGAGCTTGAATGCATTTGTCTCTCAATTCGTTCTGTTTTGTTATTAAGGAAAATTGCTCTGGCCAAGACTTCTTAGCCGCATTTAACACCCACAAATGGCCGGCTCTTGGACTATTTGGACCAATCTCCAGAGCCTCCAAAGCCAAGCCAAGAGCTTACCTGTTTGCTTGACCGGCTTTCTGGCTTTCAGCCAACTTGCTAGATGGCTATTTTATCCGCCTCTCTTTAGGCTTAACTCTTGGAACAGTGAGAGAAATGGGTCTTTCTTGGCATTTAGTTCATTGAGGGAATGAAGCTGATTCTTCTCAGTGTTCTCAGAGGCAAGACGAACATGAACGACAACACCGATCCGGATGACGATAAAGCGTTAGGGTTGGCCTGGCACCGCATTGCTCTCGGCCATCGTCTCGGTCTTTGGTTCCCCTCCGTTCTTGGCCAGCCCGGAGCCCAGAAGTCGCGGGGCAGAGCGGCTTTAATCGCTTTGATCTTGGCGCACCGAGTTAATTGCACGCTTGCTGCACAGTTGCTCTTGCTTGTGGCTTTTTGTGTAGTTTTTTGTTGCAGTTGCCGCTGTTGCTGCCCCGGTGCTGCCTCGGTGCAGCAATTTGTTGGATAGAAACGTTGCCGGTTGCCGGTTGCCGGCACGCGGTGTGGCAGCTCCAATCAAATTAATTGCTCTTCGGCAAATACCCTTGTTTTTTAGGGGGACCGTCCTTCGGTCTAGAAGTGAATGCTTCTCCAAAGTAAGTCTCAAAAACTGGTTCGAATTTGCGGCACAGCTCGAAATATTGTAGAGCATCAACTAGTTGGTATAAGAAAAAAGGAAAGCCCACAAACTCTATCCCATAATCTGTGTGACACTCTTCGAGCAGGCTGGGCAGGCTGAGGGTGGGAAGGTGGCAACAGGTGGCAGGGACCGGGCACAGGTGGCACCGTGGCATGGTGCACCCGTGGAGCGGAGCAATCAGCGCCGGGCCTCGTCATTAACCATTTTCCTTCTAATTGCCATGGCTCGGACCGCAGACAATAGCAACAATTTAGCCTTTTTGTTGCATTTAAAAGAATTCGCAGCAACTTCCAGGCTTTTGTACTTTTTTATTTTTGCAATCACTCTCGTCGGGGCTACTTTCGCATCATTAACCCTCCGGGATGAGGATGGGGATGGGGATCGGGGTTGAAGAACCCGGGGACATCGTGAGAATCCCCTGAGCGGGACGGCATTTAAAAGACACTTCTTTTCCGTTCAATTAAATTACATTTCTTTTATTTACACAAATTGTATTTCTTCTAGAACTATTTCTTTACAAATCTATGCTTCACAAAAAAACTTATATACAGGCTTAGAACTAAACTAGAATTTAAATATTATTATTTAAAAAAAAAAACAGGGTTGGGTGAGGGATCTTTAAAGCTATTAACACATTTCGGTTTTTCATTAAATATTTTTTTAGCTTAAAAACTAGACATACATGGAGTAATCATGTACTTAGATCAGAGCTTAAAGCCTTATGGGATCGGGAGTGTTATGTACACTTGGATGGGGATTACCAAGACTGATTCTAGAGGATTCCTAGACCCTCGACTGGCTGGGATTGTAGACGGGAACGTTGTGGAAACTGATGCCGGCGTAGAGGGGCGCCGTGCCTCCACCACCAACTCCCAAAACACCTCCAGTGGACTTCCCGCTGGTGTAGAGATGCTTCTTGGGCAGGGCACCCGCCGACTTGTGGGCTGGGCAGGACTGGGTGCAGCCCGGCGCTCCCAGGCGGTTGCGGTAGCTCTCGCAGGTCTTCCTGGACCACACCCAGAGTCCCGTCAGCGTGCCGCCCACCAGCTGGAAGAAGATCCTGACCAGGGCCGGCCAGGCGCTGAGGGGCGCCGGCGAAGCGCAGTCCTCCGGCGTGGAGCAGCCGGGCACGGAGTCCACGTAGCGCTCGCACAGGGCGGCGATCACCCCGGCGACCGTGGGGGCGAAGTAGAGGAGCGAGAAGAGGACGAAGCGCTTCCGGATCTGGCCGAAGCGGTGATGGGCCAGCGCCAGGGTGGGCTGGAGCTGCTGCTGCAGGGAGAGCAGAGAGCGGGAGGCGCGCAGCGTAAAGTAGAGACCCAGCAGGAGCAGCACCAGGGCGGGCAGCTCCACGAATCCCGGTGCCGTGCACATGCCGGTGAGCTCACTGGGACGCACCCGCTCCAGGAGGAGGGCGGCGATCGGCGGGGCCAGCGGAGGCACCCAGGCCAGGACGTGGAACAGGCCAGAGCGCTTCTCGAGGGCCTCGCTGGACCACTTCTTGTGGGAGGAGAGGTAGAAGCAGAGGGCGAAGATGAGCCACCAGCTGGCGGCGCACAGGCTCAGATACGAGGTAGTGATGTAGGAGGCCAGGCAGGGCGGGGTCAGGAGGCAGCCCTGACGCAGCCGGGGCACGTCCTGCATCTGGGCGGCCAGGCTGCGCGCCTGGTTGTGGAACACGATCCTCTCCAGGTAGCAGACGCTGAACAGGTTGTAGCACAGGCAGAGGAAGAGCACCGGCCGCTCGGGGTAGCCGAACCGGGTGGGCTCCGCCCAGAAGGTCACCAGGGCGAACAGGGTCAGGACGAAGCAGACGGCGGACAAGCCCAGGATCAGGCTCTCGGTCAGCTTCTTCTGGGCCGTGGTGTGGAAGGCGTCCCGCTGGCACTGCGGCAGGCAGACCTCCGGATTCAAAGGGCTGCCACTGAAGTTCTGCGGGCACAGGACTCCGTTCCCGCCCGAACTCTGGCCGGGAGTCTGGGGAGGGCTCTTCCAGAAGCGGTACATGGACGGGGGCGGACTCAGCTCCGGGTGGTTCTCCGCGGTGGCGGCCGGACTGGCCGTGGAGGAGCCTCCTCTTTCGGCCAGACCTCCCTGGGCGGGCAGCTCCTCGGGAATCTGCATGCACAGCTCGTGCTTCTCCGGCTGGGGCAGGACCTCGCAGTTCAGGAACGAGGGCCATAGCTCCATCAAGTCCGCCGCTGGGCTGGCCGCACACTCCCCTCGCACCGTCTCGCACAAGGACTTGCAGGCGGTGACAGGGCGTGGCACATCCGGGGTGCAGAGCGGAAACAGGGCGGAGCAGAGCAGGAAGCGGGCGCGTGGAGAGCAGCCAGACTCGATCAAGGGCAGCAGCTTGGCAATCTGGAAAGGAAAGAGCGGGGCATTCAGTAAAAAACTAAACCAAGTCTTGAAAGCAGAAAAACAAACTAATTTTATGGATAATCTTAATCGGGCAAAGCGATATTTTATATATTTATAAATAATTGCTTCAACCCAAAATGGTTTCCCAAAAAGATCAGAAGGCACGTGCACAACATCCGCTAGCAGAACCGTAAAAAAGACTCAAAAGATTCTCGATTTCTTTAACAATTAACACTATTTAATTGTATCGACGGAACTTGAAAGGCACAGCCGCCGAATAATTAGATTGAAATTCGCTGTCCGATAGCAAATAGAAAGAAAATAAACACAGGTGCGCACTGGGGCGGGCACCTGGCATGGTATGGATTCGTAATAATACGAATTCGCATTCTGGTTCACACTACTGTCTGTATTGTATTGTCTTGCCATTGTTGTTGTGCCGCCGCCTCTGATGTCTATAATTTTATCTAATAAAAATGCAATAAAAACTTAGTCAAACAGTCGGCCTTTGTTTCGACTTTTCACTCGGCTCGGCTTTGTTGTTCCGCCGACACGCTGACACACCGACACGCCACCAGCAACAAAGTTAATTTAACAAATGTTGGCCATTTGCAACAATTGAGCCACACAATTGCAGTTTTTGTTTACACCGGTTAATGCCTGATATTAAATTAGCTGGAAATTGCAAAATTAGATCGTGTAATGCTAATGCTAATGCCAACGATTTGTGTTGGCTTTTTTCCAGCTCACAGACTTGCCGGCTCACAGGCGGCGGTACAGACCATGTTGTGCTTTGGCTCTTGGCAGCGCGAGTTTCCAAATGATTTTCCGAATCATTAGAGAACAAATTTACGAATCTTTAAAGGTACTCTGCGAGAGGATCGCCCAAATATTGACCAAGACATGTCCTTTCCAAGTCTTTACTCAGGGATCCACAATTCTCGATTTTCACATTTTTCAAGGGGATCCATCAGAAAAATTTGGAAAAAATCGAAAAAATATTTTGTGCCAGGATTTTGATGCAGATTAATAGGGAATTGTTCCTAGATTCCAAATCTATACTTGATCCAAAGATCGGATAAAAACTTCCAAAGATATGGCCATCGAAAGGGGCGAAAAGTGATTTTTCTCGATTTTCACATTTTTCAAGGGGATCCATCAGAAAAATTTGAAAAAAATCGAAAAAATATTTTGTGGTAGGATTTTGATGCAGAACGATAGGGCAATAATCCAAGATTCCTAAACTGCTTTCCGTTTAAGGATCGAATGAATATTGCCCAAGATATGTCCCTCCCAAGGAGCCCTTCAGTCATCTTTTTCCGATTTTCCGAATATTTTGGAAGGTCCAATCATTGATTCTCCTCCGAAAGGGGCTTCATGAGAATTGAAAAGCAGGTCGACTGCTTATTTGGCCAGAATGTTTCGGTGGAGATTGTTTATTTTCCATTAGCAGACTCACACGAACGAGTATTTCTGGCGGGTGTGCTGGGTGTGCTGGGTGTGAAAACTTGCGTCAGACTTCACACATGGAAAAATGTATAAAAAGCGAACTAAAAAGAGAAACGCCGCTGCTGTCCAGTTAGGAGTCCATTCCATTTCCATTTGCAGTCGTCGACTGCAATTAATTGTCAATTACTGGCCATGCAATCTAATAACTTCAAATGGAGCCCACATTCCCCTTCAGCGGATGCGAAATGAATCCTCGCAAGAAACGCAACTACACAGAGAGAAAATGTGTACTGTTTATGGAGTGTTTATGGTTTGTAGAGAGTTTGTAGAGTTTTTGTGGAGCTGAAGCTGAAATGGTGAAAAAAGTGTTTTTGAATCAGACTGGCCTCAAATGATCTATGCTTTGTTTAACCTGTGGCAAGTTCCCATTGTCCATGACACAAAAAACCAGACTCCGATGACGATGACGAACCAGACACATCAACATTTATGAGTTTGTGGAATTTTAGACAAGTCAGCGAGCGGTCAGGAGAAATACAAAAAAAAAAAAACAGGACAATAACAGAGGTAGCGCTTTGGGATACGGATAAAAAAAATAAAAACAGGATCACAAAAAGCTGCATCAAATTATCGAGATACGTTTTCTCAGGAAAGATACCTTTTGATGGCCAAGATCTTTGGGAGATGTCCGAGGGGACCCGAGATGCTCCCAGAGCGGGACTTTTGACATGGATTTGATGGTTAGCCCGAGAGCGAGGCTCTGTTGGCCAACAGCAACCGAATTGTGGCCGCTGTTGTATAATTAAGCCACATTAGGCGAAAAAGCATAAAAAGCATAAAAAGGGGGGAAAAAAACAAGACTGGACCGGACTGGAGTCCAAGAATCGGTCAGAGCCGACCAGACCGACCAGTGGGCATCTCGAATGGAGCATTAGACACGCGATTTCCAATTTTTGTAGCTTTTGTTTCGCCTTCCATCTTGCTCTGAAAAATAGCTGCCAGCAATAATAATTTAATGATGCAGCCGGCAAGTGAACCTTCGTCATCATCATCATCATCATCAACATCATCACGGCCAGGCACTACGAGAAGCATTATTGGCCAAAATTTGCTGCGAAGCTGTCTGGATTTTGGGGCATACAGTGGAGTCGATAAGATAGGTCTTGGGAGCCTTAGTATCCAGTACTTGGTACTTTTTAACTTGCATTTAATATTAAAATCTTGAATTCAATTAGAATGTTTTGGATACTGGAAACATCTTCTTTGAGCTACCCACTGTCTAAAATGTATTATTAATGCAAAAGGGCAGTGCCTGGTCATGATCATCATCGTACCTTAGTCGTAATGATGGCCAGAATCCAGCCACAGCCACAGCCACAGCCCGAGCACCAGCCCCAACCCAGCTCTGCGCAGCGAATGCAATCTGCAACGCTTTGAGCATTTTTCCGAGTTTCTTCTCCTCTTCGATCTGTGTTTTTTTTTTTTGGAATATTTTGTGGGGCCACCACGCCAGAGCCAAGACCAAGAGTTGGCCAATTCGCTGCGCCTCAAAGTCCACCCGACAAAGGCGACAAATTCGTTTGGTCGCAGCCCACAAAAAATAATTATTATTAGTGTCCAGTCGGCAAATAAACAACTTTGAAATGGCAGAAAAACTAGAAAAGGTATTTCTGGCCAAATGATGAAATATATCGCCTAAATATTGATTTTGTTTTCTCTTCAAAAAGTCTAAAAAATTCGTAGTCAAACTTTGGATCGAAAAGTTCTGCTTAATTTACTTAAAAAATTTGGTTTTAGTTTTGGTTTTGGTTTTGGTTTTGGTTTTGGTTGCTTTGGCGGTTGGAGGCAACCAGGCCCTACCCTTCTTTGTCCAGGTTTCGTTTCGGTTTTTGGGTTTTTTCTTCTTCCAATGCTACGTTTGGGTTCGACTCGCGGCTATTTCTTTTAATTTTTTTATTTTGGTTTTTTAGCCTTTCCGTCTGGGTTTCTTTGGCTCGCATTCGGTTCACACTTTTTTGGGCAAAGACCTGACCAAAGGCCTGCCGAAACCGAAAAACCGAAAAACATTTAATTTTGTTCAATTTGAGTTATTTGACTCGCTTCTCGCACCCCTCCTCGGCCGTGTTCACAATTCAATTACAACTCCCAGAACAGCAACAACAATGGTCGGGTTGACACCTCTTGGCCTAAACGCGGACTTAATGATTTTACAATTTTGATTAATGATTTCTCAACCCGCCAAGCTGCCAAGCTGCCAAGCTGCCAAGCGGCCAAGCGGCCAAGCTGCCAAACCATCAAAACCCAAACAAAAAACAGCAACAGAGAAATAAAATAAAAAGTCCTGGTTAAAATAAAATTGCTCTGCGGTATCTTGGCTTTGTGTCTACTTTGTATATTTCTTCAAAGACTTCAAGCCAGAAAAGAAAGGAGAGCTGCTTTACTTGCTTTAACTTGAAAATATTCTCCAAAAACAGATGCAAGGAAACCTGCAACGAATCGAGGCAACTAAAAAACCCGACTGTGTTCATTCATTAACAACGCTTAGTGTCGAGGGATCCGAATCGGATCGGATTGGATTGGATCCTCTGAACCGGCTCCCTGCCCTCGCTATCGCGGGTCTTTTAATGCGTTCAGACATCTGTATAATCTACATAATGGATTAATTTATAATTTTATACGCTTGCAGCCGCAGCCCCAGCCCACGATTGCGGTGTATCTCTGCTGGGGCACACAAAATAAGGGACTCGAGCTCGACCGCTTCGGGCAGCGACATGCTAATGGAAATGCAAATGAAAACGAGTCTGGGATGGGATGGGAAATCTCTGGCCAAGTGTTAGATAACGTTCAAAGTCTGAATCCTTTTAACGTCGCCGAGAGGCACTCGGGATCCTGGCGGTGTCCGTATCTGGCAGATGCATCTCTAGCCGGCACGCTTCGCTGGACTTGGCCGCTGATTCCCCAACTTGCCGACTTACCGATTCGCTGATTTGGCTCTGGTCTCAAACAATTTGCCGCCTGTCAGAGTGACAAGTGCCGCGAAACTCGTGAGGCGGCATACGAAACAGCCAGCCCCATAGATACGACAGTGAAGCCTCTCTTGACACACCACTTGGGGGCTCAAAGTCAAGAGGCTGGGGGCCCCTCAACCTCAACAGACGGCGGCTTTTCATCTCGCACCGTTCGCCCTGTTTGCCGTATCTTAGAGATGCGTTGCACGATTTTCCCAGGAGGTTTGCCGAAAAATTCATTTCATCGATTGAAATCTGTCTTGTTCTGAATCTGAGCTTTAACTTCTATCCAATATTATAAAAGATATAAATAAATCGAAAGAGTGACTATATAGTCGCTAGTACCTCAATCTCACCGATGCGATAGCGATGCTTTATTTGATTTGGCCGCCCGAACCACAGATTCGAATTGACAGCTGTGCACGCTCTGATGCCGATCCATATGGCAGCTATATGTATCTTTGGATAGTCGCGGATACGATATACGATTCCGGCGGCTCGACTTCAAAGTCAATTGATTTAATTTGCTACGAAAGCGTTTGCAATTAGCGAGCGGGCAGTTTCATTAGAGTATACGGCTTGCCTTTTGGTTTATACAACTTTTTCTCTTTCTGTCTCAATCGAAGATATTTTTGTTTGTTATTTGTTGTTATTGTTGTTGGGTAATTTGCATAATTAGGACGGCATCCCGTGGCGACAACGATGCGATGATAAATCGCCGAAACGCCCAAAAAAAAGAAAATAGGAAATATGAAACGAAACAAAAGCTGCTCCATGACATCAGCTCTGGGGCGGCAGATGCAAAGATACTCGTACATTTTGCATTCTTAATTAGCTATCCCTAGCTTAGATACAGATACTGAAAGCCGCCAAAGATGTGGATATGGATACGGATCGATTCAAACGGCAGCGATAGCTGGCTGCATTTTTGCACTAAGCCAGCCAGTAGCCAGAAGACTGCCAACTGCAGACTGCAGACTGGAGACTGCAGACTGCACACTGCACACTGCAAACCAAAGACAGAAGACAGAACTGTCAGCCAAATGCCGACGACATACGACTGTCGTCTCACAATTAATTGACATTTTGACTGGCGACGATTGTCATTCAAAGGCAGGGTTGGCGATCCAGGAGCTGGGAGCTGGGAGCTGCCGCATCCTGGCCACAGCAAAGGCCACAGAAGTGGCATTCAAGTCTTTTTGCATGAATTCTGTCTATTAGAGAAACGGGGCTTTAAGATTCCTCTCGAGTCATAGATCTTTCAAGTGCTCACAGCCACTGCCACTGCCACTGCCAATAATTCTCAGGGAATATACATATATCTAAAGCAATGCTGCAGATTGTACCGATCCGTTCCAAAGTTAGCTAATCTTGGGAGGCGATCTGCGGCAAAGCCGAAGGCATTCAAAGGTCCACCACCACCGGACACTTGGTTAGCTTGTGTGGTGGCTGGTGGATGGCAATACAATTGGGACATGTTTGGCGGGTTGGCCAGGGTACCGAATCCCGGGAGCTGACAGTCGCCTGCCATTGTATGGAACTGCATTGGTTTGGGATAATGTATGCGCTGCCGTCGTCTGCATCGCTGACATTTTGTCAGCCTGGATTACCCGAAATGAGCTGCCGTTTCCACGGATTCTACACGCAACTTACAACGCAAATGACGTACGCCTCTACCTCTGCCTCTGCCTCTGCAGCTGTTTCTTCCCTTCTACTCTTCCCTGGTATGTTGCTTTTTGTTGGATTTTTGAAAGATATTAAGTATATCCCACAGTGAGAGCAATTCACGCGAGCGCAGGCGCGCAGTTCAATTAACTTAATTGCCATGTAATTACGTGCAACAACAACGAGAACATCAACATCCTGCCGCTGATGCAAAAAGCCACAACAACAAAACAACAACAATGCAACAGAAACAACAAAGAAACAAACGCAAAACAAGAGACTTAAGACACAAACCTGATGCTGCTGCTGAAGCTCATCTCTCGCTCTCAGCTCTCAGGCGCAGCTTTTAGGTTTTCTCTTTCTCATTTTCTATATCTTACTCTTTCTTTGGGTTTCTTGGCAACCCAAGATGGTAGAAGTTCTATTTTTCAACTACGATTACAAATATTTGTTGCTTATTATCGAATTTTCCAACACTACGAGGAAATAATGTGATCCTTTGAAGCACTTAAGCTTTTCGCGCTTCCTCAAACCTTGTTTTCTAATTGAATCTAATCCCGTTTAGGATTAAAAAGACTAAAGATCCGCTTGTATATATAATAAATATCTGCAGTTCCAACTATATAAAGAATATCTGCAATTTCAGGTGATGCAGAAATCAAGAGCTTCTGGAAAGTGGATGCGGACGCTGAAAGGTGGCCAAAATGTGAGTAGTTTCGTTGCTAGCAGGCCTGGAGTGACCACATCAAGTGGATAGAGGGATCTGGATGGATCTCCTGTAAGTATCTAAACTAGGTTTTAACATTTATGATCTATAGTATGTGATTTTTGATGGTTTAATTCTGACATCGATCGGATCTAGATGGATCTACAATGAAGATTGAAAACCTTGTCAAGGCTAGGGTATAACACCTTCGACTTGGAGGTGCCGCTCTCTCTCTGTTTGTATCGGGCCGATCCTCCGACATTCCTGCCTCCAGCTTGGCCTGCCACTTCCCCTTCTTTAACTTCCCGATCTTCCCGATGAGAAGGCATTTGAAAAACGTTGCGGCATTTTTTGCGTGTTTGCCAGAAGCCTCAGCCAAAAAAAAAACCAAACCAAGCAAACCGAGCAAACAAACAAACTTCAGAAGAGGAAAAAGCTAAAAGGAAGCACCAGAAGAATGAACTAATTGTTGCTGGACTGGCCTGGCTTTGGACTGACTTTGTTGTTTTCATTTTTTTTTTTGTATGCGGCTGCTGCTTATTTTTTGCGCTGTCAAATTGTTTTCGTCAACATTGCAACCGCATGAAGGATGGACCGACTGACCGACCGACCCATCATTATGGCGACGGATTGTGTGGATTGTGGCAGGGCCGAAAAAAATTCCAGCGAAAAAAGTATACTTGAGTTATGTCTGCCATTCGCCATTCCAAAGTCCCCAATCCCTGATCGCAGTTCGCAGTTCGCAGTTCGCCGAACTTCAAAGTCACTTCTCAGTCAACAGAAAAACAATGGCAATGGCAGCGGCATTTCTTTTTTTTTTTCATAAATTCATTTTTTTGCTTCTCGTATTTGACATTATCAGCGTTAAGTCGTTTCAAATGCCGCCCTGATGGATTTCTCAGTGCCTTGCCAGTGCCAGTGCCATAATTACGCCACAAACAAAGCGTTGTGGCCTCTCTTTCGGGGCGAGCCGAAAACGTAAACCAGGTAGCCAGCATAGCCTGGCCTGGCCTGGCCTGGTCAGACCTGGCAGACCTCGGTGTGTCTGCCACTCTTCGATAAGAGAGCTCTGGGTTGACTTTCTTATCACCACCGCCCGCCGGATCAACTCTGTTTCTCCACTTTTCCTCACCGACGTTTTTTACGGCTTTCGCTGATAGCCCGAAACCCATTAGTTGTTGTTCTTATTTATCGGAAATGCTGAGGAAGGAAAGCTAATCAGTGGCGAGTGGCGACCACCCGATGACACCTTGATACCCTGGATTAGTGGCATTTACAGTGTAGGTTCCCCTTTTCCTTTCTGGCCTATTATTGAAATTTTCGAAATGACGCTGCAGACAGCAGAAAACAGAAATATTGAAGCCTTCATTCTGAGAATTAGTTGCGAGTGCGATTGCGATTGCGAGTAATATCTTTAATCAAATGCGACTCCGACTGCGCCCAGATATAGATAGATAGTGTGATATCGGATTGATATACTTTGCCTTCATAAGGTTAAGTCATAGGCTATATATAAAGAGACGGGGACGGGGCCGATACACGGGCCTTTGGCGAGCGATAAGCCGCTGGCAATTGTCATAAAAAGTAAGTTTTACGGCATTCCTTGCCGGCTCCAAAGTATTTCTCCGCCTGGTCCGCCTGGTCCGCTGGTCCGCTTTGGTTAGCGTCTATCAAAGCTCCCACTCCCACTCCTAAAAAAACCCCCCCACGGCCTCAGTTCGAACCTGGAACTGGTTGCTGAGCAATCTTAATGGGTTCTGATTTTCAAAATCAAACAATTTTATTGTCGCCATCGCGGCCGTTGTGGTTGTTGCTTTATGGTTGCCATCTATGCGACCGCGGCCTTGTCTGATGTTTATTTACCTTTTTTTTTTAGCCGCAGGTGGGGCGCGGGTGCGGGCGCGGGCGCGGTACTTAGGGAGCTTGTGGCACGGCTTTCGGACTTTCGTTCACTCGCCTGTCACGCCGCCTAATGCCTTGCTCAAATATTTACAATTACTTTACATAAAATGCTCCAGCGTTTTGTCACCACCAGTCGATCGGGGCGAAATCGGTGGAGTCTCTAGTTCGTTTTGCCTTTGGGAATGAATTCTACAAAAAATCTTTTATTTTATTTTGATTTTTAGTCGAAAAGCAAAGTGGAGCCGCCACGCATTTAGCCAAGAACCAAGAACCTTTTTCGTTATCAGTCGGTGATACGACGACAAATATAACTCATACGCACTGTGGCAGGGCAGCGAGGCAGCGAGGCAGCGAGGCCGCGAGAAATTAAATCAGGGGGGAGGAAGCGACGGCCTCGCCTTGGACACCCCAGGCTGTCCAAGATGGGCCAGACCCGCACTGGATGGCAGATGGAACACCGAAAGTGCATTTCCACAGGTTTATCATCTGTCAGTGCGTTGTTTGGTTTGTTTGGCTTGTTTGTTTCCTCGTTGTTCCTGTTTGTTTGTCAAGTGGGCGGTGCGGTGCGACCGAGTGCCGACAAAGTGCTCGTCAAACGACAATTACAAGCAAATTAATTGAAAGTACGCCCCCCCTGGTCTGGTGTGGTGTGCCTTTTTGTTTCTAGATAAACATCGTGGAATCGTGGAAGTTGCCTTCATATCGGTTGAGAGGAAGAGCAGGAATTCCTTGTGCTTTCAGATTAGACAACTAGATCAGGTGGAATCAATGGAGTATTTCGGTTCCAAAAACTACAATAAATATCACTGGAAAACACCGAAAACCAATAACCAATAACCAATAAAATCAAATCCAGGATACGGATTTCCATCTCGTAAATGTAAACTTCCCCTCCGATTGACTGGCTGGCTGGCTTTGATGTGGAGGCCATGTGATCTTGGGCAGTTAGTTATCGGTTCCTCGATCATTATGTAAATAGTAGGCCCGGTCCATTCATGTCCACATGCATTCGCCTTTGATTGCTGTTGTTGCTGCTCTTTTTATGTCTCTTGGCCCAACGTGGCTGCTGCCTCCACTGCCAAGTTCTTTTGATTTCCCTGCTCTGTTCTGTTGTTGTTTTCAGATCCAGACTAGCTGCCTTTGATCTGTTTTAGGTGCTTCCGATTCAATTTGTACGTTTCTTTGGTTTTTCGGCCTTTCTGCCTCTGCCTCTACCTCTGCCACTCTCTGAGGCGGCGAGGGAGGCTGCTTTCGTTTTTATTGCCACTTGAGGCATGCTCGCTCGGTCTTCTTTCCGTCTTTTCATCTCGCTATCGTTTGGATAAACAAAAACATGCCCGGGACCAGGGAAGCCCAGACTAGATCGGACAATGCATTTGGAAGCGTTTCTACAGCGCCACGATATAACAAAGTAGGCGGCTCTGCTCTCGGTAAACGCCCAAACAAAACCCAGAACCACACAAAAAATAGAAGGAAGAAGGTGGGGGCCTGGCCAGGCCTCCACTATCTATGGTCTTTGGCCAAGAACAGCTCCTGTCGCCAGACGGCAGTGGTTCCTGCCAGTGCTGACAGAACTACTAGACCCGATTGTACCAGAGGAACTCCAGCACAGTCATGACTTGGCTGGAACCCCGCCAAGCCAGGCATCTCCATCCCAAGATTCTCCGCACACCGACTTCGACTTCGACGTTTGGCTCTTCCATACAAAGCGGGCATGGGCATGGGCATGAAATGCAAGATATGCTCAAAGGAAACCGAAGACCGAGGAAAGGTGTTAATGGACCAACCTGGACACACACACTAAGCCGCAACTGATGCTCGTGTCTACACTGAGCCGAGTCGGGGTGATGGTTCCCTACTTCCCTAGACATCTACACAGTCAAGAGTTAAGAATTTCTTCGAGTGCAGATTCTCCACGCAGCGGCAGCTCTTTCTTCTCGGTTCTCGGTTCTCGGTTCTCGGTTCTCGGCCATTTATTTTATTCTCTCTTTGTCGCCAGCCCGGTTAAGAATCTCTGTGATGTCGGCTCGACAGAGGAGATTTCCACAAAATAACCAGCCGACGTTCCACAGCCACTTTTCACGCACTCGCACGCAGCGCCTACTCAGCGATTTTCCTCGACTTGATGGTACAATATAGTCAGAGACGACCTCTACTAATAGGAATATTCATTCCAAATGGTAATACGTACTACTTCCCGTACCAAGTCATGTCTAGAGAGACCTGAGTCCGCTGAGTCCCCTGAGTCCCCTTAGTCACTCGCCTAATTGAAAAGCAATTAAATGTCGTTCCTTCCACTCCTCTTGAGTGATAACAGCGAGTCGATGTCTATGTAGGTTTTATCTAGATAGTGCCGAGAGGTCGGGGCACCTTTTTCTAGTTCTTGTTCCCAGGGCGTTGCTAATGGAAATGGAAATGGAACCCCCAGCGGGCAGCAGTGTCTCGATAAGAAGAGAAACATAAACGGATAGAATCCCAAAATTATGAATAAAATTATTTAAATTTCCTACCGCTCCAGTTTTGTTTTTGATGACAAAACGATGAAAGTTGCTCCGACTCACTCGAAATATTATATCAAGACATTTAATCAACACAAAAAAGCAAAGTAAGTGCTGCTCCCAACTTAAAATGCAATTAGCCCCCGTCCCTCCATTTTCGTAATTTATTTATTTATTTTTTACTTGTTTCTGACTTGGGGTTTCCTCTTATCTGACATCGGCGGCAGCCACAGCCACAGCCACAGCCACAGCTACAGAAAGAGTGTGGGCGGGAGGGTTCGGACTCGATCTTTGATGAGCTGCCGCCATAGAGGCTCCCTGCTCCTATGGCCACGTACCCGCCATTCACAATTCCGCACATTTCACAAGAGTTTGTGACTTTTCGGCAATATTTTGCTTTGCTTTTGTTTTCAATTGCTTTGATGGCCAACCGCCTGATGGGTATATGATTATTTTCGAGAAGAGGCGCTTGAATCTTGCTGACATTGATTGGAAGCATAAATATTTACCATTTAGAAGAAGTTTTTCTACCGGTCAGGCCTAAACTTGATGTTTTAGTTGCTGTTTTCACATTTTTCTCTTGGCACGCAGCACGTAGCCGACGAGAAATGTTTTTATGGGTCACACAAAAGTGGAGCTTATCACAACGCCGGAATCCGAATCGGAATCGGAATCGGAATCTTCGCTGCGAGACGTACCAGCACCAGCTCTCTCTGTGTACTTTAGCTTGCCTTGGAGGCTTTGGAGCTTACCTGTAGCTCAGCCTCCAGCTGATTGGTGTGACCCGCCAGGTTGGGCAAGGCGGTCATGTTGTAGCCGAGTCCCTGGCAGGCGGAAACGGCAATCCGCTGGCACTGTAATCCATTCGGGCCGGCTGCCTGGCCTCCGTTCTGGTGGGGACTTGTGGCCTTGGCCAGGACGAGGCCGACCAGGAGAAGCATCAGGGGCTTCATAGTCAGCATCTCAACTCGTGGCTCCAA
The DNA here is from genome assembly GCA_035047325.1 of Drosophila vallismaia. Classification (NCBI taxonomy): domain Eukaryota; kingdom Metazoa; phylum Arthropoda; class Insecta; order Diptera; family Drosophilidae; genus Drosophila; species Drosophila vallismaia. The sequence continues at coordinate 1,034,838 of JAWNPU010000025.1, read as the reverse complement.
ATGAAAGTGATTAGACAGCGCGGGTGAGGAATAGCACCTCAATCATATTGTCGGTTTCGGCACAAACACGAGAACAAAAATGTATTGCGATCTTTGGGGTTCACTGATCAGGGTAGGGTTTGTGTCTCAAGTATCGAGTCTCGAGTCTCGAGTCGCGAGGAAGGAACTCTCCTGTCCGTTTCTAGCACTTGTTAACCAAGTCAGAGATCAAAACAAAGGCGAATCACTAGCAGGCCAAGTTGGTAAACAATTTCGGCAAAGTCTTGGCCACTTTTTCCGTCTCTGTGACGGAGCTATCCGAACGTCCGTGGTCGACTTGGGTTTGAATCGAGCGATTCGTGGCGAGGCCCGACGAAGTCTCTGGCCTGCTGCCCTGCTGGCCTGCTGGCAACTTGTTCGATTCGAACGTGTTCGACTCAGGTGAGTCCCTACTCTTACCTGGTGGGAATAGCAATTCGAATAGGGACGAATAATTCATCGATTTTATGCAAGGACTTGGCAGGCCCACGACTAGGTGAACCCTTCTGGGTGTCCTCTTGACTATCTGTGAGTCGTTATGACTTGGAGCACTGGTGATGATTTATTTAAGGGAATCGGTGGAGGATTTCAAACTATATTTAAAGGCTAGGTAAAATAGTATCCTGCCAAGGGATATCCCTATCCTGCTGGATCTTCTCCAGAAGTTGCTTCGAATCTGATGAAAGGGGTTTCCCTCAAGACCGGCCAGTGGGGAATCACTCTTACCTGGAGTGCTCTTACCACTTAAGGGTTCGAATCGAACTCATACTAACGTTAAAATGCACTGAGAGAAATACCACAGACTTAGTGTAAGGGTTTGTAAAAAAACTAAACAAGAAAACCTTGCTGAACCAATAGCTAAAGGAGTCTGTCTAAGACACCACATGTTAGGCATTCTATTCTTTCCCAACTCATGTTCTCCAATCATTTTCTTGCAGTGTATGGATGAAGAAATTCGATCGGCAGTGGCGACCAACCGCAACAGCAACATCAAACAAAACTGGTGGCAGTTCCCCGCCCGGAGTGGGGGCCGTTTGTGTGGCCCCCCACGGGATGGTTAGGACAGGAGGGGGGGCATGCAATTGAACACCGCGACCTCTACACGCTGCACGCTGCACGCTGCACGGTCTGCCACTGCCACTGCCACTCCCTCCGCCTTTGCCTCTGCCACTGCCACCGCCTTAGTCACTGCCACAGAGAAGTCGACTGCGACGACGGCATCGGCATCGGCATCGGCATCGACATCGGCGATCTTTGATGTGTGCTTTGATTTCCGGCAGCCAGATAAGATTTTTTTGCCCCTCCAGTGCTGGGGGACTCGGCGGCTTCTTGGCTCCGCTTACTGCCTCTCCCTGGGTGCTGTTGGATCAAAACGAATTACTGCAAATTTCCTGCCCCGTCCAGTCCTGTCCTGCCCAGGTAAGTGTCGGAGCCGCGAGCCGTGAGCCCCGAGACAATCGCTGGCATTAGATCGGCGGGGCCAACCACCTGCTCAACTCTCGGCCCAAGCATTTAACAAACTTCTAATTAAGTTGGATTTAAATTGTTTTATTTAAAGAATAGAAAAGTGCTAGCTATTCGGATCGTATCTCTCAATTGTCATTATAGATAATCCCCCATATGTACTCAGCTATCCGGATCGAAAACGAAGATCCGGAGGCTGAGTTCTCATTGTTTGTTTTCATTCTTGAGATCCGCCAGTTGGCGGAGGCGTACGCAAAAATAGGTATCATCAAAGAGATCGATCTGGAAGCGGGGGATGTGGATCGGGATACGGGACCGAGTATAATAGCTAATGTAAGCACTTGCACTTGGCCTGCTTCCCAATCCGAATCCCAATCCCCATTCTCGATCCCACCCCTACTCCAACGAAGCGTCTATTGTTTACACAATATTCTTTTCAGGTTCGGTCTTATTTTCTTTTGTGGCCGGCCGGGTGGTGAGGGACTCCGTGAAGAGTGTTTCTGTTAAGTGCCTCTATCTACCATATAGTGCTAGCTGTCTCTTTCGTTTCAGATGGTGCCGTCACTCTCCCACGGATGACACACGTAAGTGCGGATCGCTTTGGATCAGAGGAGATTAGTCCAATTGTGGTAAACGGGCCTCTTTTGTCCCGCGAATTGGGAGATTCATCACGTAGGAGAACCCAAACCGGATATCGGAGGGCAACTATGGCCTGGGATGTGTGGGTGAGTTACCGATTCGCAGATACAAGTATTTCGCAGATACTTCCCAATTCCCAATGAAGACATCAGGTTTGAAAGTTTGGGCTTTTGCTTTCGAGTTATTAGAAATATTATTAGCTGTCGTCGCAGATAAATCTCGGCACTGGTGGCGACACTTGGCAAAAAAATCAAAGAGAAACGCCGCGAGCTTGCTCAGCCGTTAAACGCTGTCAACCTGGCCAACGATCATATTTTCCAAGCCGTCTCTCCCTCGACGTTTCTCCATTTTCATTTACCATTTTCCAGCTGGGGGTTTTCCCAGCGATCGGCTGTCGTGGCTGATAGCTGGTGACTTTGATTTTGATTTGTTTGCGCTTTTCTTGCCTTTTTTTCCGCGGCCTTTTCCGATGCTTGACAATGATACGGAGGCGGGGGATGTCCAACCTCCCACATTTGTGTCCGAAGAACAACTCTTTCGGGGGCTGAACATCGATTAGATACATATCCATAGGATCTCCATGGAGTACCAGGTACCAGGTACCAGGCAGGGGAGCATGGAGCATGGAGCAGGCAGCAGCTCTGTGTGTGTGCCATTAACTAGTTTTCTGGTCGGCCGAGTTCAAAAGCGCTTATTAATCTCTGGTACTTGTGTTTAGTACTTTTAAATACGTTTTGAGTACTTTATTCAGTATGCTTGATGTTTCGCCGCCGCTCCAAGTCACGATGTTTGTCTTCTCCCCAGCTCCCAAGCTCCCCAGCTCCAAGCTCCTCCGATCTCTCTGGCCAACTCCTCCGCGCTCCTCTTTCTCGCCGATGTCTTGGCCGTTTGCCTTTAGCTTTTCTGATTTCTGATTTCTGCTTTGGCTCTGGCTCTGGCGAATTGGACGCGCGTCAATATTTATTTTATGTATCTTCTTGGCGGCTCAGCTCACGGATCTCTGAACGCGTCTCAGGAAAACACTGAGAAGGAAAACTTACGGCAGTCTTGGTTAATCGTAGTTGTACCTAAGCCTGGTTTCTTCCTGTGCACACAGGGAGTGGGCAGCGGGTTAGAGTACACCCTCAAAACAGGCGCCCGCCTGCCATTCAATACGCTCGAAGACTCCCCAGCGCGATTTCTCCTGCTCTCCTGGCCAACTCTTTCATTTCATCTGCTTCTTTTGTAGAAGCCTTAGGAATAATGCGATAATTACAATGCCAAGAATGATTCGCCCAGAGGCGCGCCACCGGCGGGGATGGTCCCTGGATGGTCGCTGGCCTCTGTGGGGGGACCGTGTGAATTGCCGCGGCCCAGACAAGCGTCTAGAGTTACCTGGCCTCTAGGGGGAGGTGGGAGCCAGAGATTAGCCGGACGGCAAACGGATCCTGCTACTTCAGTTACACTAAATGCCAGCCACATAAATCTCCCATTTGGGACATGGACACATGGACTGGGCCAGAGCCAGTGCCAGTGTCAGAGCCAGTGCCAGAGCCAGTCAGTTGGCAAAAACAATGTGATGAATATGCGAGTCGGTGCCGGCTCGAAAGCCAAGCCAAGAACCAGGTACGTTTTATGCTTGTTCTGGCCAAAATCAATAATCAGGTGGAGACGGTTTTCTTGGCCAAACATACGAGTACTAGCGGTTGTAATTGCTCAATTGGGCTGCCAGACAGACATTTGATAGCCCCAATTAAAGGAGCTTCTACGTTTGGAATGATCCTTGAAACCCAGAGAAGGGAAGCTAGTAACCGAGCCTGGCGCTAATTCAGGTAGAGGGAAGAGGGAACAACAATAGGGCCGCGGACCAGCAATAAAGCCTCGACAGAAAAACTTCAATGCCGAACCAGAAAAAAAGTCCAACTCGAAACCCAACAAATAAGCAGCGACTGCGAATGCGAACATATGAATTCCATTGTGCGGCCCTAGACATTCATCTATAGAATGTCCGTGGAGGATGGCGCGGCGAGGCGAGGCGAGCCGAAAATAATTTGCCATATCCTGGCGGGACGAGAGGCGACTGTAGAGGCATAAGGCAGCTGGCGGATGGAGAGACGATGGACGGAGGACTGGGAAAGATAAGGGTCGTCGAGGGAGAATTGTCGGCAAAAGATGAAAGCCTGGCTGGGGTGCTAATAAAGTTGCCCAGCAGAAAGAACTTTGATCCGTGGTCACAGAAGGGGAACTCCGCCCCTATAGGCTTCATCCTGTTCCTTCCTTTAGTCCCTTCCTGCCCCTGGCCTCTGGCCCCTGTCCCTGTCCCTGTCCCAGTGTAGGTGCTAATTTCGCGACCGACCCCACACACAGATACCCAGACACCGCACAGAATTTCCATTTTCAACAGAAATGAACTTAAGATAAGAACTAAATGTCAAAATTATCAACACTCGCAGGCGACCATTAACCCATTGGCGGTATAAAAGTGCTCTTAGGGGTCTCTCCCTTGAGGTTTTCTAGTTTTAAAATCCATTATTCTTACATGTAAGATCAAAGACTAACTGGGGACTAGGCTTGAGAAAATGACTTGTTTTTCGTTTGATTCAAACATAAGATGTCGCGGGTTAAAGACCCTGATATGGTAGTGAAGGTTCTGGATCGAGCTCATCCTCGGTGGATGGAAAAAAATTGTTTAAAAAGCAAAAGGACCGGCGACAGACTGACAAAGTGCAAATATGTGTTGCCAGACCACAAAGCCGACTCCGACTCCGACTCCAACTCCGACTCCGAATCTGAAACTGAAGCTTAAGCCAAAAGGCAGAGTAAAAAAAGCCGAAAGACACGGGAGGATGGGACAGGCCGGAGGAGCGAAGTGAAGCCGATGGATGCGATTGCCTTACCTCGAGATGCCAAAGTGCATCAGGCACTAAAATGCAGAAAATTGAAACAGGCTTTTAATGAAATGAAAGCGCCGCGAGAGATGAGATGCGCGGCTGGTTGGATGGTTGAATGGTTGGATGGGTCGATGGCTTGGCTATCTATCTGGCTATCTGGCTGGCGTCCAGGGCTCAGATGGGGTGCCTCAGAGGTGGTGGCAAACGAGAGCGTTTCGAGAGTGAGTCCAACCAAAAACAGCAGAAGGTCCACAAAAGTAAAACAACAGCGAACACAAAGAGTCAATTAATTAGTAGATGGATACGCGATTATCGCTATATTAACATTGCACTGTCGTTGGGCTACACTGAGGAGAATTCTAATGGACCTGGATGTAGTCGTTAAGTCTGATTGAGTATAGAGTTCCCTGTCCCATTTCTCGCAGTGCCTAATCCTTCACTCCGTGCGAGTGGTCTTCCTTTTGCTTAAGATAACATGAGAGGTGGGGGCTTTCCGGGATTGGCTGGTCCTCGAGTGACCGGTGAACGGGGAAATGGAAATGGAAATGAAGTGGAAGCTGGGGGTTCATTAAATGATAACAGCCCGAGTCAGACCCAGCCGGTTGATAAGGCCATTTGAACTAATCCGCTCCGACAGGAACGGACGGGAACAGCTGCCACGATACGGAATGGAAGAAATCATCTGCGTCGGCAGATCAAATGATCAAATGGCCAAATGAAAATTCCCAGGAAAGACTAATGATGGCTGGATGGCAGCAGAGAGTACGGCAATGAAAAGTAGCCCAGGAATACCATACTCGTACACAAAGAAACAGAAGCTGTGCGGAGAAAAATGATTTAAATACACGCAATCCTCGAGGCGCCACAGCGGCCCGAGTCCTGAAATTTATGATGCAATTTTCTGACCCAAACCGAATAAAAGGGGGAAAAGGTAACACAGTTCAATCATATATTTGCATGTTCCTCGATTTACATTACCTCTTGCTATACTCGTACCTTTGTTGGGACCAAAGAACTCCACTTTAAATGAGGCTTAAACCACCCGATTAACGCACTAAAATATGGGCTCCCTGACTCATCGAACCGGTGACTCAAATTGGCCAATCTCCTAGGTTTTTAAACCTTTTCCAGGTAGTTCGTAAAAAAAACGAGTAAATCCCTCAAAAATAAAGCAACAGATACGACAATAGTATGCTAAAATCGAAAGCCCCATTTTGCAGTCGCCTGCAAAGAGGGAAGATTATAAGCCACAGGTTTGGGGGAAAGGATGGGGAAAGGAGCAGCAGTCAGCGGGGCAGGACCCTGGTCCCTGGTCCCTGGACCCCGCCAGGCCATCCTCGAGGAGCGGGAGCAAAACGGCAGCCATCCGAGAATCGCTTTACGTCTTCTGCGAAATATTCATTACAGCAAATTTGTAAAGGCAATATAAGCGGCATCACGGGGCGATGTCTGGCACTGAAAGAATATTCCGATTGTTTTATGAGAATGTATCCACGAGATACTCTTGGTGATGTGTTCTTCCCTTTCCACCAATTCTCTCAGTGCTCCGGCCGAGAAGGGGCCCAAGGCGGGGTCGCTGCCATGAAGCAGATGATGACGCAGTCGGAGACTGCAACATGACTTGGCCCTCGGTTCCCTTTGGCCCTTTTTGTTCTCCGACCGGTGCTCCGTGTGCGAAATTATCTCTGGTGTTATTATGCATTATGATGAGGCCTAATGCGCACAGTTCCTGTATCTGCTCCATGGAGGAGTGGTGGAGTGGGGGAGAAAGACAGGCAACGACCCGGTGGAAAGGGGGACACTCCTGCCACACCAGGCTGAGAAATCTCAACTATTTGTGTACAAAATCGCTAATAGATCCAGGGGGATGGGCCAAGGTGAAAACAGAAAAACAGAAAAACAGAAAAAACTGCAGGCGGTGGCAAGTCATTCAAGAATTTCCACTGGAAACCCAGGAGAAAACTCGAAAACAAAAGGAAAACCGAGGTGGAGACATCGCTGATGATGAAGGAAAGGAAAATCTATGCGACGACGACAACTCAATTGACGCAAATTGCACAAAATATTGCCGGAAGGGCATACACCAGGAGAAACCCGGTTTCGGAACCGGATTGCCAGCTTGGTGGCTAAGCAAAAGTAATCGCTTTTGTTTCAGTGTAAGGAGGCTGGCATCAAGATTCGAGCTGAAAATTGAATGCACGTTTTGTTGCCCCATTGTACGCCCCTGTCCCGCCCCTTTCTTTCTTTTCCTGCTTCGACGGCGGGTGTCTCATGGTCGCTGCTCCTTGATTTGTTCCCTGTCTTGGCTTTTGTTTCTGTTTTTTAGTGTGTTTTTTAGTGTTTTTTAGTGCTGCTGCCGCATGAAATATTGCCCGAGGGGCGGTTCAATTTTGAAGCATTTACAACGTTCGGGGTGTTGGTAATTATAGGGACTTTATGTCTGGAAGTTTCCTTTATGATGGGGTTTTTACTTTCAAGTTTCTTTTATATACCGTTCGTATTCCTGTCTGTTTTTTGTTGAATAAATTGCATCTTTTGATTGCTGAATTAAGTCGGTTGAATTTGTCTTAGGATCCTTGTCGCTAGGGAGAACCTATGCATTTCTTTAGTGTAGCCTGCAAGCAGGAATTTCCAATCTCTTCTTCTTAGTTGTGTACTATAAAAAAAAACCATAAAAATAAATGCCTTTTTACTTAGAACATTAATTGGTAACTATTTTGCATTCCTTTGCATTTCCCAAAAAAACCTTCATAATCAGAAGAAAACAAAATTTAAATAGGCCGCCAAAACGTCGTTAGTGATGGCACTTTTGAAAAATACCAAACGGCAATAATTTCCAAATTCTATCGATACCCAATCTTATCGGACGAAAAATGTATGGTTTAAATATCGATACCTCGATACATCTGTTTTGGACATCCCTAGCTCCCTATCACTAGCTAAAATAAAAAGTGAATTTTGAATTGGAGCAAAGACATCAAGCTATTGCGTTTCCCAGAAAACGCAACTGAATTTAAGGTAAAGTCGCAATACCGCCAACCCCAACACTAACAGACAAAAAGCCAAAAGAAGAGTGCACGATGCAATTGCAGTTTTGTGTTCATGCCAGTCAGCGTGAGTGCGTGTGTTTGTGTGTGCGTGCGCGTTGTAATTAGGTTGAGTGCAGAATCCTTTTGAGACGCAAAAATCGAGACAATGGAGACGCACGACTGACATATATATGCCACCCTCCAGTACATACGCATGGGGTATGGGGTGGGATGGCCAGGAGGGGCGGGAGGCTGCAATATGGCAGGGGCTGCGCAGTGGCAGCGGGCCGTCGAACTTAACCTCAAAATGTTGGGAACACAAACGTGTGGGGGAAAGCACAACAAAGCAAACAAAGTCAGTAATGTCCGAGGTACGAAGTAGATTTCCAAAACGATCCTGCCGTCAGACGGAGTAGAAAGCAAAGCTATGAGTCAGAAGCCGAAATGCCAGGAGACTCGCAAGAGCCAGCGCGCCCAGCGGGAGATGCTGCAGCAGCGAAAAATTGCCAGCCTGATAGCCTACTTCGAAAGCAAGCACTCTTCCACTGGCACAACCTTCTAATCTCTAATCTCTAATCTCTTCTCTTAATCCTTCACAGAGCACTCTACTCAGGAGGCCAAGGCCAAGCATTTGCTCGCCATGGTCAAGAAACGGCAAACGGATGCCCACGACGCGGCCAGCTCCACGGATTCCGGGGAGGATGAACGCCACCACTTGCACCACCACCATCCCGGGGCCAGGGGTGCCAGTGGCGCCGCTGCCTCCATGGACGGCTCCTCGCCCAGTTCCTCGCCGTGCCAGCACATCAAGCGGGCGGTGGACGCCACTCGTCTGCGGCGCCAGCTGAAGACCACCGGCCTGCTCTACGAGTGCTCCCAGTGCCAGAAGCTGGGCCAGCAGAAGCAGCCCCCGGATGGCGGATCCGTTCCCCAGGCCGGGGACATGGAGTACGACAGCACGCTCTGGCTGTGCCTCAAGTGCGGCAGCCAGCTGTGCGGCAGATCCCGCAACAAGCATGCCCTGGAGCATCATCAGGTAGGGCACCACCAAGATTTCGAGTCTCTAGTTCTAGGTTTCAGGGGTTTAAGGGAAGTGTAAATGTGTCTTTTAAGGACTCTTTTATACAAAGCTCTCTCTAAAGCTCTTTAAATTCCCTTTTTCTTTAAAAATACTCAAGTTTTAAGTAACTGAATCGAAGCAGTAGGTTTGGATGACATAAAATGTAGCTTAATCTTGTCTAAAATTCTACATTCTACTTATTAAGTTTCACTTTTGTTTCCTTTACGAGAACAAAGGGTATTAAAAACGCTTCTATGTTAGAATGCCCATCGATTGTAGAGGCATGTAGACCCAGTATCCCAGCATCCCAGCATCCCAGCCTCCCAGCATCCCCCATGTCTGCCATCTGTGATCGAATACTCATCCACCTTCTCCTACTCTTCCTGTAGACACCCCGTTCCGAGTCCCATGCGCTGGCCATGAACACGCGCTCCTTTGACATCTGGTGCTATGAATGCGACATGGAAATCTGCTCGAACTTGCGCAAGAACCTACTCGAGTGCGTGGAGCTGGTGAAGCGATTGGCCCAGAAGCCGCCAGCCACGCCCAGTCCACCCACAATCAGCAACATTGAGATGAAGATCAAGTCGACGGTGGAGCAGCTGACGTCCATGGTGCCGATGGCTGCGGCGCCAGCGACTGGAACGGCGGGCGGGACCTTTGACGAGAGCAGCGCCGGAGCAGCCGGTGGCGGGAGCAGGAGTAGCCAGGTGGCCATACCTTTGCCACCGCCGCCCCCGAATGCAGCTCAGGCCACCGCCTCCGGGTCAGGCACCCTCACCAGTGTGCCGGGAATGGCCAAGCGGGTCGGACAACCCAACGGACCGACCCTAGCAATTGGAGCTGGAGCTGGAGCGGGAATCCGACCTTTGCCCGGAGAGCTGCAGCGCAACGACTTGGATCGCTTGCCCAGGGTGCGCGGGCTGACCAATCTGGGCAACACGTGCTTCTTCAACGCGGTGATGCAGTGCCTCGCCCAGACACCCTTCCTGCTCAGCGTTATGCGGGAGCTGGCGGAGCCGGGAGAGGAGTAAGTAACCCGCAGGGCCACCCGCAGAAGCTTACTGATTTTAATCAAAATCTTTTATCCCTTTTTCAGATTCGTTTTGCCTGGTGGGACATTCAACTTTAAGGACAAGGGAGACGTGGAGCTCCCAATGATCAAGGGCACGCTCTCCTCCTGGGGTGGCCTGACCGCAGCCTTGGCCAACGCCTTGGAAGAGCTCCAGGCTGGCGGCAGCGTCTTTACGCCCAGCAAGCTCTTCGACAAGCTCTGCGCCAAGTGTCCCCAGTTTACGGGCGGCGACCAGCACGATGCCCACGAACTGCTGCGCCAGCTGCTGGAGAGCGTCCGCAACGAGGACCTCAAGCGCTACCAGCGGGTCATTCTGCAGAACCTCGGCTACAAGGACCAGGACATCAGCAGCGTCTCGGAGGAGATGCGGCAAAAGTGCAAGATCTACGGGAATCAGGCGGGCGAACGGATTCTGCGCCCCGATCAGGTGTTCCGCGGCTTCCTAGTCTCCACGCTGACATGCCAGGACTGCCACAGCGTCTCCTCGCGGCACGAGTACTTCCTGGACATGTCCCTACCCGTGGCCGTGGAGAAGCCCCAGCCGCCGCAGCGCCGAAAGCCCAGTCCGGAGCACCCGCTGATCAGCCTGCCCATTGCCCAGCCGGCAATCAACACCAAGTTCACTGCCGGAGAGAGCGGCGTTAGCTTTACGGCCTCGTCAACGCCATCGTTCTACCTGCACTCCGACCAGAGCGAGGCCACCACCCTGGGGCCCTCCAAGTCCCAGGTGAAGAAGGAAAAGGAGCGCGAGCGCAAGGCGAAACGGGCCGCCAAGCACCAGCGCCACAAGCAGGCCCACAAGCTCAGCCTTAAGCTCAACGGCAATGGCCTGGCGGAGTCTGTTTCGGACGCCCCACAGCTGGTCTCTTTGGGAGCCGGCGATGGCAAGATCAGGATCGAGGGCGGGGAGCAGCCCAAGGAACAGGCCGAGGACACCACCTCGTCCAGTGTGACCACCTCGGAGCACTCGGACGCCGATGTGGAGGACAACCTCGTGGAAGACTCTGCTCCAGTCTCCGCCTCAGCCCCTACAGCAAGCAGCTCACCGTCTTCAGGAGGAGCGGCTGGGGGCAAGTTCTATACGGATAACAATGGCAATGCCCAGCCGCTGGGCGAGAAGCGGGACGACACTCCCGAGCACATGGACAAAGACTCCTTGGAGGAGGACGAGAATGGTGAAACATTCTATATATGAAATATGAAACACAATTTTATAATTTCTTCTTGCAGACTCTGGAATAGCTACTAGTCCAGCTCCAACGGCCACCAACAGCTGCAGCAGCACTGCCGTGCCTGCAGACGCCACGATAACTAACTCGGAAACCTCCAGCGGCACCTTGGAGGACACCTCGGCACCCGCCAGCCTGGTCAACGCTGGACTCTCCGAGAAAGGTGCCTCCTTGATTCGTCAGTTCTCCAACGGAGGAGGAGGGTCTGCGGCCGAGTCCGAGGCTCAGGTGAGCGTCCACCTCGAGAAGCTACGCCTAGAGGGACAGAGCCAGGAACAGAAACTAATCCAAGGGCAAAAGGTGGCCGACGCTCTCCTGGCCCAGACCCAGCTGGCCCAAGCCCAAGCCCAAGCCCAGGCCAGCGCCAGGGCCAAGCGGGTGCGCACCCAGAGCTACTCGGACTGGAGCACCACCATTGCGCCGCGCTACCAGTGCGAGGATGGAGAGTGCTCCGTCCAGTCGTGCCTTAACAACTTCACCGCCGTGGAACTGATGACCGGCCAGAACAAGGTGGGCTGCGACAGCTGCACCCTCCGCATCAACGGCAGCGATCCGAAGGCCAAGTCGGTGAACACGAATGCCACCAAGCAGCTGCTGGTCTCCAGTCCGCCGGCGGTGCTCATCCTGCACCTGAAGCGTTTCCAGCTGGGGCCGCGCTGCATCTTTCGGAAGCTCACGCGGCCAGTGAGCTATCCCAACTTGCTGGACATTGCCGCCTTCTGCGGATCCAAGGTGAAGAATCTGCCAAATATTGACCGCAAGCAAAAGAAGCTATTGTACGCATTGTACGGGGTGGTGGAGCACTCGGGCGGCATGTACGGAGGACACTACACGGCCTATGTGAAGGTGCGACCCAAGGTGACGCCCGACGACAAGCGCTGGAAGTTCCTGCCGCACGGCAGCAAGGCGGAACTCGACCAGGACGACGATCAGCTCAAGAAGCTGGAGGAGCTCTTGGCCAAGGAGAAGGCGCGTGAGCTGCACTTGAACGTCATGGATGACAGCGATGACTTTAGTAGCAGTAACTCGTCGACCTCGGACGAGGGCAATGCTCCCCCAACGCCTGTCGAGGAGCAGCAGCAGCAGCAGCAGCAACAGCAGCAGCCACAGCCGCAGCAGCAAATGACACCGCCGGGGGAGGAGGCTGCCCACGTGAAGGTGCCACCCGGGAAATGGTATTATGTCTCCGATTCACGGGTCCAGGAGGTGAGCGAGGACTCGGCGCTAAAGGCACAGGCTTACCTTCTTTTCTACGAGCGTATCTATTAATTGGAGGGAGCCCTGGAACACTGGGTCGATGGATCCGATGGACATGAAGTGGTAGACGGATGGATTTTGGCATAGGATGGTACAACTTTAATGAAAAAGGAAGAGTGGAGTCGTGGATTCGTGGAGTCATGGATTCGTGGAGAAGCCATCGTTTCATCAACTAGCTTAGGACATTATACATAGAATGAAACACTTTAGCGATGGGCTTGTTTTTTAGTTATATCCAAATCCAAATCCAAATCGATATCCAAATCCATATCCATATCAACCCCTCCCCAGAAAACACTATTGATTTATACTATACATATATATAGATATTTTTGCGCTCATTTTTGTTTACAAAACAACGAAGCTGGACTGAAACACAAAAGATGATGAAACATAAAAGATAAAAGATAAAAGATGATGAAGCCGCGTTAGCTGCAAAATAAAGACAGTAAGCGAGCGAGAAAGAGAAGGAGAAGGAGAAGGAGGCGCGCTTTCACTCACACTCACACACGCCAAATGCATTTGTTTTTGCTCACTCAAAATTCTATTAATTCTATTAAGAACAATAATGCTAATTGATGAAAAACCTTAGTTAGTCAAGTTAAAAACAAACAACAAACAAAAACAAATAATCAAAACGATAGGCAAACGCCCCTTTTTAAATTGTGAGTTACTTTTTTTTTACGTTGTTTATGCTAAGTTTTTCTATTAATTTATAAAGGGAAATTACAATGTTTGTTAGTTCTAAGTTAGTTACGTAAATATATACTTTTTCTATGGTCAACTCGGGCATGGCGTCAACTTTTAATGTCATTAAGATACTTAACTGAAACTGAAAGAAAACTGATATGAAGAAACTAAACAAAAACATGTAAAAGAAAGAAAGACCGTAAAGAAACCTTACCTTAATTCATTTTCTTTCATTTGCCACTCATCTATAAGAACAGTGATTTCCCCACCATGCCCTCGCAACCTTCAGGATGCTAAAAACTATTTAAGAAAACACTAGAAACAAAAATCTTTTATGGAAGCAGTTCATTCCATCAAAACGTCGCTCACTTTTTAAGATTGAATATGAAAGATGATGTTCCACCAATCCCATCAAGCATAACTTACCAAAGTGCTCTTTGAGTAATCCCTTCGTATCAGGAACATTAAACTCATCCTCATCATTAGCTGCTACCCTAGAGGAATCCATGTAACGCGTCAATGATTCGTGGATCCCAAGTCTTGTGGGCAAAACGATATGCAGGCTCCTCATCACGCAAGTACACAACGTAGCTTGGAAAGCGTTCAAGAGCCTTCATCCAGGTACACAAAACAGAGATCTAGCTGGACTCATCATGACTAAAGAACTCGGTTAATCACTACACCACCATCATCATTTGAAATGAGAAATGTTAAGACCCCATCTTTGGATGCGCATACTCCATAACTTGAATATTGCATTTCAGTGTTTTGAATTACAATATGTAATAATCTCAAGTTTAAGCTTGGTCCCTGGAAATGGAGGTCTATATAATCATATATAAAGTAAACTGGGGAAACGCTGGAAACCGAAACCAATCAAACTTACATGAATGTGTAACGCATTAGGAAAATTGTACCGATGCTAATGTTAAAGTTATAACGAAAACAAATATGGGAAAAACATGAAAATAAAACAACCAACAACCAATTGCTCGCTTCTGCCAATAAAATTAACTTTGCAACAATATTATATTATATATAAAGAACATATATACAATTTATTATGGGGTATATACACGCTCACGACCACGTAGGTATTTAAAATTCAAGCCGAGTAAATAAAAGGAATAGTGCAACGAGAGATTTATACAAATGCGATCATATATTAGTTAATAATACAGTTTATCTTATGTCTTAGGCTTAACTATCGATTTAATTTATAATAACTAACTCTGTGAACTTTCTATTATTAAAGAGTAAATCGATTTGCTAATGATGCAATTCGATGGATTGTAAATTTTTATATTCGGGGCTAAAAGTGATTTTAGAGCTTGTTTCTAATTTCCCAGTATTTTAGATTTTGGCATTTTTCCAGTTCGTTTTGTGCAAATATCTTTTCTAATATGCATCCGATTTGGAAACGGAATACCAATTATGAATCAGGGTTTCATTACCCTTCGATCCTCATTAAAATATGGGGAAAACAGAACAAAAAAAATTTGATCGATTTTTTGAAAAAATCATGATCATCATCATGACGCCAAAATTTTTTTTGTTCGCTTTCTCTAATATTCGAATGCAGATCGAAGAAGACTGAAGCTCTGATTCTAAAATGGTATTTCGTTTTAAAATCGGTTTGAAAATGAATAAAATATACACTATCGAAGGTAGAAAAAAATTCGGTTTTTGAAAATAGAAATTTCGTGTTTTTTTGAAATTTCAAAATCCGACTTTTTTGGTCAGTTTTGTGGGAATATCTTTGCCAAAAACCATCCGATTCTGGAACGGAATACCAATTATGAATCAGGGTTTAATTGCTCTTCGATTCTAATTAAAATATCGGGAAAATAGAACAAAAAAATTTTGACGATTTTTGAAAAAAATCATGATGGTACCCCTTTCAAAATTTTCAAAAAACGCCAAAATTTTTTTTGTTCGCTTTCTCTAATATTTAAATGCAGATCGAAGAAGACTGAAGCTCTAATTCTAAAATGGTATTTCGTTTTAAAATCGGTTTGAAAATGAATAAAATATACACTATCGAAGGTAGAAAAAAATTCGGTTTTTGAAAATAGAAATTTCGTGTTTTTTTGAAATTTCAAAATCCGAATTTTTTGGTCAGTTTTGTGGGAATATCTTTGCCAAAAACCATCCGATTCTGGAACGGAATACCAATTATGAATCAGGGTTTAATTGCTCTTCGATTCTAATTAAAATATCGGGAAAATAGAACAAAAAAAATTTTGACGATTTTTGAAAAAAATCATGATGGTACCCCTTTCAAAATTTTCGAAAAATGACCTAAAATTTTTTGTTTCTATTTTACGGATATTTTTGCGATTTTGACGGAGTCTGAAAGCCTGATTCCGAAATGGCGCTTTTTACCCCAATCGGTGGGAAAATGGCTAACATATTTGCAAAAATGTGCTTCGAAAAATCAAATTTTTGGATCATGACCAATAATGGTTTATTTTAATTTACTTTACAGAATCCTGAACCGGATGGAGGCATACCAGGAGCACCACTGCACCATGAAACATCCCTTGAATCAGCGGATCAGCTCCTAGAGCATCAGAGTAGCACCAGAAGCACCTCTAGCAGCACATAGAGCACCAGAACAGCACCCAATGAGCTCCAAGAGCACCTGTAGCATTACCAAAAGATTCAGAGAAGTTCCTAGAGCACCTGAAGCACCTGGAGCAACAGAGCAACTCCTGGAGCACCTGAAGCAACAGAGCACCACCTGGATAAACCGACTACGAGAAATAAACGGTGTGTTAAAGAAACTTTCTTATTTCCATACGAAAACTTAAACACTCTTTTTATAGTTACTAGGTACGTCCTTCATTGGTTATGCATTATCTTCCAGCATCAGGCACTATTCATCTTTCAGCAGAGCTTATCAACTGCTGTTTTGAGAAGCAACAGGAGCCGGATACGTGAATAAAATATATCAGCGACACCACACGAAGCTGCTTCAACAAAATACTTTTAGCTATCCTGTATATATCATTATTTGTAAGCTTTTTAAAATGTTTTAAGAGCTTCTTTATTTGTATTATTGAAAATAAAGCACACACTTTTATACAATTTCTGAGTTTTATTCTTATTTCCTGAAATTTCTCCAATTTCCCCGATTTTCCTTAATTTTCCCACTTTCCCCGATTTCCTCCCAAATTTCCTCAGATTTCCCAATTCCAGAAGTTCAGAATTTTCCTCAGTTTTGCCGATTTTTCCTGAATTTCCTTGAATTTTTTCTCATTTTCCTCGATTTTCCTGAATTTTCCCGAATTTTCCTGAATTTTCCCGAATTTTCCTGATTTTTCCTGAATTTTTCTAAATTTTCCAGAATTTTTCAGCGTTTTCAGATTTTAAAAAACCCAAAAATCGACCTCTGCCACTTCTGAAGTACCAGGCGAACAGAAATCAGCAGAAGGTGGATGCCAAATTTTTAAATTTTGGCGGGAAATTTAAAAAAAATACCAAAAAAATTTTAACGGAAAAATACCAAAAATGTAACGGAAAAATACCAAAAAAAATTTAAATCTGGTATTTTTTCGTTACATTTTTTGGTATTTTTCCGTTAAATTTTTTTTGGTATTTTTTTCAAATTCAAATTTTTTCCCGCCAAATTTTAAAAATTCGGCATCCACCTTCTGCTGATTTCTGTTCGCCTGGTACTTCAGAAGTGGCAGAGGGCAATTTTGGGTTTTTTTGTTAAATTTTTTGAAATTCAGGAAAAATAAGGAATGTTCTGGAAAGATTCGGGAAAATTCAGGAAAATTCAGGAAAATTCGGGAAATTTCGCGAAAAATCGGCAAAAATTTGTAAAACCAAAAAAAAAATGAGGAAAATTCGTCTAACTTCATAAAAATTCAGGAAAATTCAAAAAATTTTCCCGATTCCTGATGGCCAGAATTTTCCTGAATTTTCATGAATTTCCACGAATTTTCCTAATTTTTTCTGAATTTTGCCGCATTTTCCTAAATTTGTATAAATTTAAAAAATCCAAAAATCGCCCTCTGCCACTTCTGAAGTACCAGGCGAACAGAAATCAGCAGAAGGTGGATGCAAAAATTAAAATGTTGCATACTTTTGTGCGTTTTAATAAATACTTTGTGCATTTTAATACTTAGTTTTGCAAAAATTTAAATGTTGCATACTTTTTGGATGCGAATTTCTTAAATTTAAAAAGCTCAGAACTTCGCATCCAAAAAGTATGCAACATTTAAATTTTTACAAAAGACCACTACACAATTTAATACTTATTTTTGCAAAAATTTAAACGTTGCATACTTTTTGGATGCGAAGTTCTTAACTTTTAAAAAGCCCAGAAATTCGCATCCAAAAAGTATGCAACACTTAAATTTTTGCAAAAGACCACTACACAATTTAATACTTATTTTTGCAAAAATTTAAATATTGCATACTTTTTGGATGCGAAGTTCTTAAATTTAAAAAGCTCAGAAATTCGCATCCAAAAAGTATGCAACATTTAAATTTTTGCAAAACTAAGTATTAAAATGTGTAGTGGTCTTTTAGTCCTTTATTTAAAAAGCTCAAAAAAGTATGCAACATATTAATTTTTGCAAATATAAGTATTAAAATGTGTAATGGTCTTTTATTAAAACGCACAAAAGTATGCAACATTTTAATTTTGGCATCCACCTTCTGCTGATTTCTGTTCGCCTGGTACTTCAGAAGTGGCAGAGGGCGATTTTTGGATTTTTTAAATTTATACAAATTTAGGAAAATGCGGGAAAATTCAGAAAAAATTAGGAAAATTCGTGGAAATTCATGAAAATTCAGGAAAATTCTGGCCATCAGGAATCGGAGAAATTTTTTGAATTTTCCTGAATTTTCATGAAGTTAGACGAATTTTCCTCATTTTTTTTTGTGTTTTACAAATTTTTGCCGATTTTTCGCGAATTTTCCTGAATTTTCCTGAATTTTCCTGAATTTTTCCAGAACATTCCATATTTTTCCTGAATTTCAAATAATTTAAAAAAAAACCCCAAAATCGCCCTCCGCCACTTCTGAAGTACCAGGCGAACAGAAATCAGCAGAAGGTGGATGCCGAATTTTTAAAATTTGGCGGGAAAAAATTTGAATTTGAAAAAATACCAAAAAAAATTTAACGGAAAAATACCAAAAAATGTAACGAAAAAATACCAGATTTAAATTTTTTTTGGTATTTTTCCGTTACATTTTTGGTATTTTTCCGTTAAAATTTTTTTGGTATTTTTTTTAAATTTCCCGCCAAAATTTAAAAATTTGGCATCCACCTTCTGCTGATTTCTGTTCGCCTGGTACTTCAGAAGTGGCAGAGGTCGATTTTTGGGTTTTTTAAAATCTGAAAACGCTGAAAAATTCTGGAAAATTTAGAAAAATTCAGGAAAAATCAGGAAAATTCGGGAAAATTCAGGAAAATTCGGGAAAATTCAGGAAATTCGAGGAAAATGAGAAAAAATTCAAGGAAATTCAGGAAAAATCGGCAAAACTGAGGAAAATTCTGAACTTCTGGAATCGGGAAATCTGAGGAAATTTGGGAGGAAATCGGAGAAAGTGGGAAAATTAAGGAAAATCGGGGAAATTGGAAAAATTTCAGGAAATAATAATAAAACTCAGAAATTGTATAAAAGTGTGTGCTTTATTTTCAATAATACAAATAAAGAAGCTCTTAAAACATTTTAAAAAGCTTACAAATAATGATATATACAGGATAGCTAAAAGTATTTTGTTGAAGCAGCTTTGTGTGGTGTCGCTGATATATTTTATTCACGTATCCGGCTCCTGTTGCTTCTCAAAACAGCAGTTGATGATGATCTCTGCTAAAAGCTGGATCTAATCCTAGTAGTTCCTATTGCTGGTGGATAATGCTGCAATCCGGCTAGACTTGCTACCGGAAAAGTTATGGGCGATGAAAGGCGCATTCAGTACTCTGAAAAACAGTGTTTTAGCGTTTGAATGGAGATAAGAAAGTTTCTCTAACTTACCGAAAAATTGCAGGTGCTCCAGAGGCTCCTACAGGTGCTCCTGTATCTGATCTGGTGCTGCTGCATATGCTCCAGGAACTGATCTGCTGCTGCTACAGGTTCTTCAGGAGGAGGAGGTACTCTGATGCTTCAGAAGTGCAGAGATGCAGTGGTGCTCCTGTTCATGATTCTGTAAAATGAAATAAAATTGAATATAAACACAGGAGGCTCCTGGATGCAGCACATCGATTCAAGAAGATGGCGGCTCAATCCCTGAACGACCTTCGTTTGAAATCAAAGGGAAATCTGCAGCTCCACGTCGTCGACCTTGTTCCCGTGGACGTGATCATCCGAATAGCAGCTCCACAGTCCACTGAATATTTCCTGCCAGTCGTGTCGATTAGTTAGTGTAGGTATTAAGACCAGTAAAGTCTATCACCTGTTAAATATGAAATAAAATTGGTGTAAAAGAAATGTTGTCTGTTTTTCTGGTAGGGTTTTTTTGCAGGTATGGTGTCAACTTGGCCATAATAGGTCGAAAAATAACAAACAAAACCGATATCGATTAAGTTAAGACCATCTTATAATGAAATAAAAGGGTTTACTATTTTGAAATCGGTATTACAGCCGGATTTTTGCAAATAAAAAATCGCATTTATTCTAACGAGGATAATATTTAATAATAATATTTTTAATATTAATATTTTTTATTTGGAAAAATCCGGTATAAATTTTGTTGATATATTTCGCAATTTTCCAGTCGGTTTTGTCTCAATATCTTTTTCAATATGCATCCAATTCTGGAACGGAATACCAATTATGAATCAGGGTTTCATTACCCTTCGATCCTCATTAAAATATCCGAAAAACAGAACAAAAAAAATTTTACGATTTTTTGAAAAAATCATAAGGGGTACCCCTTTCAAAATTTTCGAAAAATGGAAAAATTGTTTTGGTTCGATTTCTGGAATCTTTTGATGCAGATCGATGAAGACTGAAGCTCTGATTCAGAAATGGTATCAAATTTTCCTGATACTTGCAAAAAATGAATCCCAACAGAAAACCGAGTCACGGAGGCTCGATAATGTCCAATATGGAGTTATTGTCACGATTCCAATCCTTCTGATGAATCATTCTCATGGGAACTCCTTCACAGTTCGAATGCACCAGCTGAATTCCTTCTGAATTCATGTTTTCTAGCGGTTCCAGATGCGTGGGAGCTGCCACTTTATAAAAATTAAAAGAATTAATAAAAAAATCATGTTACCTGCCAGTTATATTGATTTGTTAAAAAATTACTCAGAAATCCAATGGGGTTGTAATGCCAGGAGATAGGAAACACAACGGCTTATCGCGAGCCAAGTATCGCCAATCTGCATCCCATCTGATCCCAACCCGGAGGCGATTTGTCGAGGTTACGATGGTCGATTAATCTTCTCGCCGGCGTCGCCGCGTTGATTAATTCGTCGAGCTTCAGTCTTTGGTCCCCAGTAGCATGATGAGAGCGGCGACGCTTGCATCGTTAGGCTTCTGGTTCTGGCTGGGATTGGGCCTGGGACTGGTAGGGGTGCTGCAGAAACCCGGAGACTCCAATTTGGTCTTGGCGAAGCGGTTTCTGCGGTGCGAACTTGCCCGTAAGCTGCTCAACCAGCATGGCTTCGAGCGAAGTCTGCTTTCCAATTGTGAGTTTGGCAAAGTAAAATATGGGTAGCCACGCAAACTATTTGCTTTCCTAGGGATATGCCTCTTGGAACACGAAAGCGAACTGGACACCAGTCGTACCACCACGAATCCAAATGGCTCCAAGAACTATGGACTGTTTCAGATCAACAGCAGGTTCTGCCAGGAAGGACGCAAGGGTGGCACCTGCAACGTCAAGTGTGAAGGTAGACAACAGCCTGGTAGTTTTAACTTTAAAACTTTGCCATATTTTTCCTATTTCCAGATCTTTTGGAGGAAAATATAGGGGATGCTGCCGCTTGTGCGAAAAGAATCTACACATCGGATGGTTTCCGCCACTGGAATGGATGGCAGCGTTACTGCCGTAACCCGCAGAACGTTCCCAACTTGAAGGTGATTTGTGGCATCTAGAAAAGATATAAGGAAAATCATGTTAAAGATATTTTATAAATGGGCTAACTAGTAGAATATTTAATCTGTATACTAATTATATTTGAAACATATAAGAATCCATTCCAAAAAAAGCTTGTATAGTATGTATAAATTTTAAATAAAAACATACAATTTATAAAAACAAGTTCTCTTATGGGATCTTTTGAAACTGCGTCTCTTCGTTTCGTGCTTATGAAAGCTTTCAAGAAGATTGTAGATAGTCTCCCAGGGAGAGGCAGCAATTCTCTGAAGAAAGACGTAATTGGAAGCTTTTTCCCGAAGCTTTCTTGGCTCGTCAGCTGACGTGGGGCTCGGGTACGCGGTACGCGGTACGCGTTGGGGAATTCATTAGACGACATCGGCTGAACGACTGTGGAGCGTTGGCCGATGGCGGGCCCGAGAAGTATTATTTTAATAGCCTTTCCGTTTGACAACAATTTGGCAACGTGTTCAAAACTAAATCCAACTCCAAAATGGAGCCAAAGTTCGCAAAGTCAAGAAACGAATAGTCCAGTGCCCAGTGCCAGAGATACACTCTGTCTTTCTCTGTTTCATGAGAAGCAATACATTAAATAAAATGTCTATATATTACAAAAATGTATATTGCAAAGTCTGCCATTATATAAAAATGCAGTACATGTGATATTGTGTTCGACCCAGCCCCTGACCCCTGATTACATAAACCCCTACATTACATAAGCCCCATTCCCTGCTTCTAAAAAAGAGCCAAAAAATCCCTAAAAAGATCGTGTGATGAAGCTAAAACTTAAAAATTCGAGTGAATCCAAGCCAATTTTTTGTTTTGTGTTCAAGAACCCCGAAGTCTGATCTACTATTAGTTAAGAAATATATACATTCTATACTTTAAAATATGAATAAGTGCCATCTTATGAAATTATATACGAGTATATTTACATTTTATGTTAAACGAAAAAGAAAAGAATAAAAGAATATGTACGAGTATGTGATAGAAATAAAATATTTTAATATATATAGTACATAAGGGAAAAGGTAAAAGGGTCTTGATTGAAAATTAGTTATATAAAAGCGTTGCTTAAATGGTTGAAATAGATCAAAGCCAACTCCAAAGTGGAAAACTAGTCCAGGGATTGAAACGTGTGTGATGTTTTTTTTTCGAATAAAAGAAAACTCAATCCTCGTATTGAGACGTGGAATAAAATGCATTTTTAGTATAAATAACTAAACAAAACTCCCTTTAACTATAAAAACTATATAAAAGTACGGTTGAATAGTGCATGAGTCGTCTTTTGCTGCAAAAGATCATGGAGCATTATTTCGAATCGGAAAATAAAGCAATGGGATGATAATAAATGATCCTTTTTATGCTTTAAATGTCCTGGGAAGTGATTTCGGTGGAATAAAGTTAATTTTAAATGTAAAAAACGAAATGGTAAACAAAATGATTAGTCAAAGTCCACCTTAAACTAATTAAAAGTACGTTTGAATAGTGCATGAGTCATCTTTTGCTGCAAAAGATCATGGAGCATTATTTCGAATCGGAAAATGAATGATCCTTTGAATGTCCTGGCAAGTGATTTCGGTTCTGCGTGAACTGTGAACTTTGCATGGGAGATATGGTAAAATGTATCTTTTCTGTATCCATTTTTATTTCATAAACTTGCGAAATAGAGAACAAAGACTTTTGGATTTCGTTGGGGGCTATTTCATCACATCGCGAAATACCGAAAGAAATCCCCACTTTTGGGAGAGAGAGCTTTGTTTTGATGTTTTTTTTTACTCGTTTTATGCTCGCAATCGGTACGACGCCAAATCCACGTAGTTGATAGTGAGTTACGAAAATAAAACTCGCAAGCAATCAGCTACAGTGGAGCCTCGATAGGCTCCACTGAGAAATAGCGAAACAGCGATAAGATAGCGATTTATGGGGCCTGGATAATAAAAATCTACTAGATATACTAGATATGTACTAGAAATGTTATTGTTTATCCTTAGACGAACAGATCCGACAGTCTGAATACTAATGCTTACAATTTGAAAAATATACTGTTTTATATACTGTTCCTTTAGTATATTTTTTTAACAGCATAGAGTTGTTGCTTTGTAGTATAGTATCTACTTGGTATTTACATTTTAATCGAGTCTTTAATCCTAATTAATTTAACAATTAATACAACATTTTGTTTATATTAATTGCTTCTTGATATCGATCGGGTTTCGGTCTGGCAAGCAATGGATCGTCTGATCGTTTTATATTCTTCCGATGAATTTAGAGGGGTTCTACTGTGTTCATATTGAGCTCCCTTTGTTCGCGACGCATATTGTACTCCGGCCGCGCCCCAGTCCGAGAGTCCCAGAGTCCCACAGCCCCAACACCGCCGGCTCTGTTGGCGTCGCGTCAGCGTTGCCGGCGTTAAAGTATAAAAGTTGCCGGCCGGCAAGCGTTTCTCATCAGTTGCAAGCTGTCAGCTTTGTGGAAAATATTTGTTTAGCCAGAGAAGCCAAAAAGCATAAACACAAGCTACCCAACGAAACCATAAAACCAGAAAACCAGAAAACCACAGCGAAAAACTAAACAAAGAACTCGATTTTCATCACCAGAGGAAAGTCCCAGAGCAACTATGAGCGAGTTGGCCAAATTGCAGGGTCAGGAGAAGGAGCCGGAGGTGCTTGACTGCGACATTGACTTCGAGGAGGAGCAGCTCCTGAGCGCGGAGCTCCCAAGGGCGGAGCAGAAGAAGGGTCAGCGGACCAGGACGTACCGGTCCGACCAGTTTATCAACAAGGCCTTCAAGAAGATGGTCAAGGCGCAGCACATGCTGGATCATGCTCTCGTCCTGCTGGACGAGGAGGCGGAGAAGCAGAGCAACTCCAAGAAGGACCAGAAGAAGGCCAAGAAGCAGCTGAAGAAGCAGGCCAAGAAGGACAAGAAGAAGGCCAAGAAGCAGAAGAAGCAGCCGGCGGAGACTATCGAAATCGACCTGCTGGACGAGGATATGGAAGGGGATCAGGGGACCACCAAGGCTCCTCGCACACGCTCTGATAGCGTCAGCTCCACCAGCTCCTCCAGCTCTAGCTCGAGTTCTAGCTCCAGCTCCAGCTCCTCGAGCTCCAGTGGATCCTCCGATGATGAGCTAAACTATTATGGCTACGGCTGGGGTCACAATCCCTGGAGGCGTCATGGCCGCAAGCATGGTCACGGCCACAAGCATGGTCATCATGGCCATGGTCGTCCTCACGGCAAGGGGCATGGACCCCATGGTCATCATGGTCGTCATGGTCGTCATGGTCGTCATGGTCGTCACGGTCGTCATGGTCACCACCATGGTAGACTCCATCCTTTTGGACCCCATCACTTTGGACCCCACCACTTTGGACCCCACCATTTTGGGCCCCACCACTTTAGGCCCCATCATTTCGGGCCCCACCACTTTGGGCCACACCACTTTGGGCCACACCACTTTGGCCCTCATTTCGATCGCCGATCTTGTCTGGACACTTGCCCAGAAGCGTGGCAGTTTTTTCGGTGGATGGGCCTGCCGTGGGCCCTACCACAAATCGCGGACCTACGCCCGAAGTGCCGATCACTGTCTAGATCGGACCTTAGATATCACAGAGATCAGGAATTTTACGGACACGGACACGGACACGGACACGGGCTCGGATACGGACACGGCTATGGCCACCAGAGTCGAGCACATGACCGTCGAGTGAGGCGCTCCTCCTCCAGCTCCAGCTCAAGTTCCAGTTCAAGTTCCAACTCGGAGAGTGAGGCTGAAATCAGGAAGAAGGACAAACATTCTCGCAAGAAGAACCATAAGCGATCGCAGTCCTCTTCTAGTTCCAGCTCCAGCTCCAGTTCCGATGATGAGAAGAAATGCGACAGGAAAAAGGACAGGAAGTGCAGAGACGAATCCAGGGGAAGGCGGAAGCATGGTCACCATGGTCATGGTCCACATGGCCATGGGCATCATGGGCATGGACCTCATGGTCATGGGCGTCATGGTCATGGACCCCATGGCCCTGGACCTCATGGCCATGGACCTCATGGTCATGGGCGTCATGGTCATGGTCCACATGAGCATGGACCTCATGGCCATGGACCTCACGGTCATGGTCCACATGAGCATGGTCCACATGGACGTGGACCACATGGTCCTGGACCTCATGGTCTTGGACCTCATGGTCATGGTCCACATGGACTTGGACCACATGGTCATGGACCTCATGGTTATGGACCTAATGGTCATGGTCCACAGGAGTATGGTTCACATGGGCTTTGGCCCCATGGTCTTTGGCCCGATGGAGCTATGAGAGAGTTCGTTCTGGAGAAGGAGCTTGACTGCGATTTGTTTGATTATCCACGTCGCCGCTCCATATCGCCGGACACCGAAAAAACCAAGAATGGAAAGGGCAAGGACAAGCACCAGAAGAAGGACAAGCACCATGAAAAGCACTAAGCCGAGATGACCAAATTTGCATTATCAATACTTTGTATAATACCCAACATATTATCCTCACTGCATATTAACCAGAACACTGCAAAACCCTATACGAGTACTTTGTATACCCCTAAAGCTTTATTAGTTTTTAGTTAAAAACAAAAAATGTATAACCCAGTTTCAAAATAAATAAAATTAAAGAAAATATCATAATGAAAATATCATTATTTATCGATTACAGATTGGGAAAGGAATAAAAATAATTGAAATGTGGCGATGTGTGAGCTCATTAAAGCATTTAAACATTCAATGAAATAAAACCCACTCCTCATTATTTATTTTATCTATTATCCTGTTTGTTCGGCTCAGTTCAGGCTGCTTTAGGATTACCAGGCAGCAGGCGGCAGGCAGCAGGCAGCTGCATTGTACGAGTATACCAGCCCTAATTATAATTATTTAATTATATTTCACAAATCGGATGGCTGAACAGCGGCAAATGATTAAATTGCATTATTAAGGCAGCGACTCCGATAAAGGTATCAAGCCCCGAAAAGCAAGCAGAACACAGAGCAGAGCAGAGCACAAACACAGAAAGTCAAATCGCATGAAGGGTATTAAAATACAATTTGGCCACCACTGGATGCGAAACCAATTTATAATAAAAGTTATGAATAAATAATGTGGGTGGTTAGGTGGGCGTTGAATCGCAGTTTTCCTGTTTTCAAACAGATACGAGTAGACCTTTCGGTAAGGTCTTTTGGCATGACGAACCCTGATAATTTGGGTATTCCTAGCCTGCGAGGTTTTCCCACAAAACTGTCAAAGCCCTCAACGCCATGTTAGCAAGTGAGTCAATCGATAAGATCGATAAGAAGTGATAAGAAACACTGCGACCCGCCACCTCCTTTCGATTGGTAAAACTAATTAAATACACGTCATTAAAGGTATCACAAAATTAGTTTTCAGGGAATTCAGGAAATATTCTCCACTCCCATTTTGAAAATCGGAACTTTTCTTTCAGTTTTAGGCGAATTTCTTAGCCATTTGGCCACCGATTTCGAAACGGGATACCATTTTTAAATCACGGTTTCCACATCATTCGATTCTCATTAAAATATCGAAAAAACAGAACAAAAAAATTTCGACGATTTTTTGAAAAAATCATAAGGGGTACCCCTTTCAAAATTTTCGAAAAATGTGAAAATTTTTTTGGTTCACTTTCTCTAATATTCGAACGCAGATCGAAGAAGACTGAAGCTCTGATTCTAAAATGGTATTTCGTTTTAAAATCGGTTTGAAAATGAATAAAATATACACTATAGAAGGTAGAAAAAAATTCGGTTTTTGAAAATAGGAATGTCTTGTTTTTTGAAATTTCAAAATACGAATTTTTTGGTCAGTTTTGTGTGAATATCTTTGCCAAAAACTATCCGATTCTGGAACGGAATACCATTTATGAATCAGGGTTTCCACATCATTCGATTCTCATTAAAATATCGAAAAAAAAGAACAAAAAAAATTTTGACGATTTTTGAAAAAAATCATGATGGTACCCCTTTCAAAATTTTCGAAAAATGGGAAAATTTTTTTTGTTCGCTTTCTCTAATATTCGAATGCAGATCGAAGAAGACTGAAGCTCTGATTCTAAAATGGTATTTCGTTTTAAAATCGGTTTGAAAATGAATAAAATATACACTATAGAAGGTAGAAAAAAATTCGGTTTTTGAAAATAGGAATGTCTTGTTTTTTGAAATTTCAAAATACGAATTTTTTGGTCAGTTTTGTGTGAATATCTTTGCCAAAAACTATCCGATTCTGGAACGGAATACCATTTATGAATCAGGGTTTCCACATCATTCGATTCTCATTAAAATATCGAAAAAACAGAACAAAAAAAATTTCGACGATTTTTTGAAAAAATCATAAGGGGTACCTTTCAAAATTTTCAAAAAACGCCAAAATTTTTTTTGTTCGATTTCTTGAAAATTTTAATACAGATTAAAGAAGAATGAAGCTCTGATTCAGAGATGGTATTTCGTTTTAAAATCGGTAGAAAAATGAATAAAATATACGCTATCTAAGGCTTAGAAAAATTCGGTTTTTCCAAATAGAAATTTCGTGTTTTTTGAAATTTCAAAATCAGAATTTTCTAGTCAGTTTTCTGCAAATATCTTTGCCAATAAGAAACCGATTCTGGAACGGAATACCATTTAAGAATCAGGGTTTCATTACCCCTCGATTTTAATTAAAATATCGGGAAAACAGAACAAAAAAAATTTCGACGATTTTTTGAAAAAATCATGATGGTACCCCTTTCAAAATTTTCGAAAAATAGGAAAATTTTTTTTGTTCGCTTTCTGGAATCTTTTGATGCAGATCGAAGAAGATTGAAGCTCTGATTCAGAAATGGTATTTCGTTTCAAAATCGGTTGAAAAATGAATAAAATAGGCGCTATCAAAGGTAGAAAAAATTCGGTTGTTGGAAATGTAAATTTTTTCTTTTTCTCAATTTAAGAATCCGAATTTTGTAGTCAGTTTTGCGGGAATATCTTTGGAAATAAGCATCCGATTCTGGAACGGAATACCATATATGAATCAGGGTTTTAATACTCTTCGATCGGTGGGAACAGAGTCGACTAACTGGGCCAACCTGCTGGTGGGAATGGATTGGAAAGTGCAGTTCCCCTTTGTGGCCCATGACATTGGGAAGAGTTGATTGCTGGTGAAAAAGTGTTCCCATCTGCGGAGGGGAAGTCCCCATGCGAAGGTATTCCCATTATTAAACTTTCGCGAAACATTGAAACACTTGAATTTGTTTTATACCGAATTGAAAAAACTGCTTTAAAAACTTTCCTTTGACTTTCTAAAATAAAAACCTTAACAAAAAATGAAGAAGCCGCTTATTTCGAGTGTAGGCAATGCACTGCTGGGTTTTGCTCAAGCTTAAGGCTTAAGAGAGCTCTTAAGAGAGCGGAATACTGGGAAAAGCTGGTGCGGTGGGAACAGTTTGTGTTTCCCCCTAATTAATGGGCGATGGTGGATCCGGAGAAACGTCTTTTGTCTCTGGCTTGTCTGGTACCTCGTGTGGGCGTGGAAGGGCTTCAGCGGGAGCAGGAGCAGGAGCAGGAGCGGGCGCCTCCTTGGGCTTCTCTGGTGCGGAGCTGTGGCCAAAGTTGAAGGCTCTAGGGCAGCCGGGTAGTTGGCCTGTGTGTGGCTTAAGTGCTGTTTAATAATTAAGGAACGCAACTGCAGGGGGAATCGAATATTTTGGGGCGTTAAAGCCACCGCAGCGGCGGTTTCTGACCCGGGTGGCGACCGGCTGGCGACCGGCTGGCGGTATCCCGTGACCAGGAAGTTGGCTGCCTAACTGGATGGCGGGCGAGTCACAATATCATTCCCGTGGATAGTCAACAGGTGAGACACACACACGCACGGTCGCAGTCGCAGTCGCAGTCGCAGACACAGACCAAAGCTGGGGGCGAACGTTTTCAAAGGAAAACTTTATTCAATTTTGTGACAATATGACAGGCGCAGCAGCAACTTTTCGTTGCCTTTTTTGTTTATCGCTTTTATTTATGTATGTATGTGCTTTTTGTGACATTTTGGAAAGTTGATTTGTTTTTCACAGGCATGGAACACTCGAAGAAAAACAATTACCAATTAATTCAATAATTTCCAGTAGAGTGTAGTAGAGAGACTACAGTCAAAGCAACACAAACACTTTTCGGGGGAATCTGTTTGGAATACATTCTTATAGTTATTTTTCTAAGTGTGGCTCCTGCCGCCCCCTCGGATCACTGTCATCTGCAGGCCCCTTAGTTCTCGGGCGAGGAACTGTGATTTACTCGAACCGAAAAGATTTTGTTTTCAATTTCCTAAAAACAAGAAGCGGATGGGCAGACCAGAAACAGAAACAAGCTCTAGAGGCGGAGGCGGAGACGGAGGCGAAGGCAGGCAGAAAGAAGAAAGTGTGGCGTGAATAGAGAAAGTTGCCGGAAGTGGATTTTTGAGCGGAAATAATTTTGCCACATGTTGGCAAAATAAAAAACACGAAAAGCAGCGTAACGTCCCCCTTCCGCAGAGGGATAATGCTGAAACAAAGTCACACGCAAGCGGAGGAGGTTCAAGGAGCAGGACGTGGCGAAAATCCTTCCGCTGTCGTCATTGTCGAAAGCTTTAAATTCAATATAAGCGGAGAATGGAGAATTGCCTGGCCGCCCGCTTCCTTTCCCTCCATTTGCTGCTGCATATCCTTTGTACGTTTTAATAATTTCCCATTTTTTCCCCCATTTTCATTTTCATTTTCATTTTGATTTTCCTGTGCCAGGTGGAAAAGCTTGGGGGCTTACGACTCGGTGTGTCAAGTCCTTGAGCCAAATATCTTCTGAGAAGGAAATGTCAAATCAGAGTTGCGTGGAGACTTTAATTTGGCCATCAAGAGCAGGAACTGAATATGCTAACAACGATTACAGTTTCGGTTACAGAATTACGGAATTCATGGAGAACTTAAATATTTATTTGGCCCCTAAAAAAGGCTTACCACATTCACAGCTTTGTCGAATAGTTATTGAAATATTTGAAATGTAAGCGGGATTTGAAATGCTAGCAATCCCTTCGCTGGCAGCGCCTAATTGGTCCTGATTTCAGAGGGAGGTTCAGGTGCAAAATGTTGAAGGAGCTTTTACCATAAATATTTACACACTTTCTCTGGCTCTTCTCGTTTATTAGGCAAACCCCGAAAAGTATGCTGCGTTTCTTGAGAACGGGGGCCTCAAATATGATGGGAGGGATGACAGCCCCGGACTCGCCCCGGAAAAACACTTCGGGCACAGCCCCTTTCGGGCTGTGAGGTTTTTGGAAAAGTCACTGCCACCTCTATCTCTACCTCTGCCATCTGCCATCTGCCACGGAATAACTGGCAAACAATGGGCGCTGTAATACTACACAATAGATATTTGTGATGGGCGGGGCTAAGGGGGTGAAAGCGTGTTAGGTGCGAATGCAGATACATAGAAAGTTATACGAATGTTACGTGAGCAAAATGCCAAAGCAGTAAAAAGTGTAACAATGAGCGGGTGACCCCAGCGCGAAAAACCCCGCCCACTGTCCGCCCACTGATAACCCGTAACCCTTGGCTTGGTTGCAACGCATTTCGTATGCAGCGCTTGTCCAGCAGCGCAACCTTTACGGCTACGGCTACGACTACGGCTACAGCTCTGCCCCTCATCCTGTCCTATTCCAGCTATTCCGGCTAAAACAAGCAAAGCAGCCAAACAACAGGAATGTAAAGATGCTGCGGAGGTGTGGGAGCTGGGAGCTGGGACCTGGCGAGCTTGTCCTCTTGGCCAGGATGAAAATGAGAAGACAAAAAGTGCAGTTTGGACAACGCAAGGACAACGCTGCGTATGCGCAATGTCCCATCCAGAAGTAAGGACAATCGGATACCTCGTCGGATACTTAATGCTTTACTTTAAAGGATATATTTTGTAGAAGTAGAAGTAGAAGTAGAAGTAGAGGAGTGTGTGGGACATTTGTCCTTGTCCAACAGTCTCGACTGTCTCGGCTCTACAGGGTATTGGGCACTTCCGAGACATTTAGTTGGAGGGACTTCTCCCCGAGTTCAAACAAGGCAATTAAGAGCCTGGAACAACCTATTCTAAAGGCATGTTAGCAAAGTTGGCAACTTGTTTTACTGAAATTGGCATTTGGCCAGAGACAAATGGCTATAAATATTTTGGTTTTTGGTTTTAAGCCGTGCAGCTTTATTGCTCGGTAATTGGTAAGTGGAAAGAGGATATGGGGCGCAGCATGAAATATGACGAAAATGCCAGAATTAGCCATAAAATTAAATATCTTAAATTGTATGCAAAATGTGGCAAAGCACGCAAACTATTCCACAACCAAGCAGAAAAATGTGGCAGACAGTAAATTATTTCGATTCCATAAATGCAAATATTCAAAAATATGGTACATATGTTTCTGTGTTTCTGTGATTGGGAATTGGATGGAATCGCTCGCCGGGGAGTCGGTTTCAAATATTGCGGTTTCGCAATATTTATGGGAAATACAATGCCAGCAGGTATGGCCACTGGCCAGTGATCAAGTTGCCGCCTCGTCCACGGATTATAAATAATCTATTCGGTTATTTATTTCGATACGTGCGAGACATGTTTTAAATAATAGAGGCTGCCAGCCATTAAAATATGTTATTTAAATGGCCACACATTCAGTCCCATTTGGTGCGATTAAATTTCTTGGGTAGCACAAAAAATCTGCATACGAGATGTGACAAATTTGTCGCTATAAAAGCCAATTATTCCATTTACTTAGTCTTTGCTCTCGGCTAGCACACACCCACACGAAATTAAATCAAAATCTTTATTAAAACATTTTATGCAAATGAATAAATAAGCAAGTGGCAAACCAGCAAGACGGCTGGCAAAAAAAAGGCGACTCCAGGCGAGGCGAGGCGTCGCCTTCGCTCTCAGCCAGGCAAACATTGAGATAGAGATACAGATTCTGATTCAGATACAGATACAGATACATTTACAGATACAGATACATAGATACAGATTCATATTCACACTGAGTGACAGCCGTCAGAAGTGTCTGAGACAGAAATAGACGTGGGGAGTGGGAGCAACAGTTACACATTTACATAAATATTACAAGGCTATTACTCGCCGCCCATCTGCCACGCCCCCCTTTAACGCATCGCCCCCAAAGGCCCATCATAGGCGGTGTGTGTGCATTACAATAATACGAAAATTATTTGTAATGTAATTTCAACTTAATAAATGTTCATTTTCATATAAAGCGACAACTCATTTCGCGCGGCGAGGCCTCAGGTAAGTGGGCCATGCACTGAGAGAAACGGGTCGAGGCAGTCGAGGCAGTCGAGGCTAGGCAGTGCAGCAATAAATCTATCTCTTTTGTTGGCTTCTCGCGGTGTAGGAGCCAGTGTCATTACGGAAGCCGACAATGACTGAAGTAATGGCCCGGCAGGGGCGGCAGGGGCGGCAGGGGCGGCAGTTGGCGAGGCTGGCAGGCTGGCAGGCTTCCATTTGAAGGTAAAAGCCAAAAACACGACAGGAAGTAAAGTTGTCGAAAGTGAATTTGCATAAACGTATGAAATTTTAATATTTACGACAAATTTTCAACAACTTCCACCTTCCACACCCCCTTCCTAACATATACACACGCATCGCACTTAACTTTCATGCCACTTTTTGCCGCTTTTGCCGCTTTTGCCGCTTTTGCGTTGCATACTTTCCAGGACACACACAAAAAGGAAAAGTTTCCAGCCTACGGAAGGAAGGAAACAGCATAGATGCTATGCTCCGGCTCTGGCTCTGGCTCTGGCTCCAAGGTCTACGTGTGTGTGCAGATAAGGATGACAAAAGGGTGGCGTGTGTGGGCGTGGCATTCACACTCTCAGACACCCACACCCACACCCACACCCACACAGAGGGTGTAAACTAAATTGAGTTAGCACTGAATTGGGCAATGGGCACGGACTGTGCAGCAACTTACCTTCACGGCTGGCTTAGATTCTTTAAGCTTTCGCATTTAATTGAGTAGAAGTTTAGGTTTGATTATGGGCATGCAAAGCATTGCCATTGCATTGGAAACTAGCATAGTCCTTTGTTCCTGGCAAGAGGAGAAACTAATCGATTTGCCAAGGACCGAGCCAAGGAACGAGCCAAGGACCGGGAAGGAGTGAATGGAATTGACGAGGCGGAACTGCTCCACTTTGGCTCCACTTTCATTCGGTCACACCAGGTGGCCAGAACTTGGAGGAAGTCCAAGAAGTGGGCTTTAACTTGGCTGCCACAAGGAGGTAGGACAATTGCCAGCTTTTGGCTAGTTGGCTTTCAGAGAGAAGAAAATGATCAGAAAAGAAATCTTTCAGAAAAATAGTTGTTTATGGCGAGGCTAAATAACATTATGTCCCGCTGATCTCCTTCGCAATTAGCGCCGCCATTTAAATTATCTTCTGCAGTCGCTGGACTGTACGAGTACGAGTATGGCCTCTGGGATTTGTTTACCCCATCAGTCAACCTAAATGCTAGTTTAATCGTTTCTGATCCAGATCCAGATCCAGACCCACTTACTCAGATGGCCAAATTGTTTTCTAAATACGAAAATACGAAAATACGAGTATTCCCTTTGTGCTGGAACGCTGTGACTTCATGTTCGCAAAACGCTTTTAATGTACTTTTTAATGGCTTTTATTGCCCTGGTCAATCGCTTTTCGATTGTTTTTTCCCCAACAAAATAAAATAAAGCACGGAGCAAAAATATGGAGCAAAAAAAAAAGAATCATTCGGCGCACTGAAGCACATTAAATTGGCATCGAACATGGACGGCATTCGTAATCGGACCGCACTCGGGCCTCTCGAGCCGGAACTGGCCATTGTCGGAGTTACTTTCCATACCCTTTGACTGCTCGACCTGTTAAATTAACTGGCAACTTGTCATTTTTACGTCTCTGCCTCTAAAGAGTGGGCGAAGATACGGGTAATACTAACAAATCGACGAAAAGCATAAACTTTAGTTATGATGCTTCTTGTGTCGTCCTGGTTCCGCTTCCTGGCCTTTCTGTATGCCAGTTGGCACTTTTGATTTCATTAGATATTGATTGCCAACTTGCAGCCATGCAACATCAGCCAATCAGGCAGTAAGGCAGTAAGGCAACAAAAACATCAAAGACCCCCAGCCTGGCCTTTGGCCTTTGGCCCCTCTCCAGCGAACCGAAACGATTTACCCTTTGACGTTGGTAAATTGATTAAGGCGAAATCAGTGCACAGGCAATTTACAACATAAATGAAAAATTAAGTTGCACAAACACATCGCAGTACATATCGCAGCACATCCATCCGAATATGGCGAATATGGCGGGGCATCTGGCGGGGTTCGCTCAGCGGAAAACTGACATCATAAGGCGTTTCCATTTAATCAACTTCAGTGCCACTTGACGGCAATAAAAGCTCGTTTGTCCAGAGAAATTCCCGGTAGCTTTCGGGGGCAAGCAACAGAATTGATTACATAATTGTCGAGTCTCGCTCTGACCTTTAAAGTAATTAAAATCCCTGTCAAGGTACAGTCTGCCAGCCGATCTTCACTGTACCGCTCTTGTGATATTTGTGCGGAAAATCGCTTATTGAGTGTTTGTCCGTTGGCGGCCCGCTTATTGTTTATGCCTCTGTTTTTTTTTGGGAGGCTGTTGCCCGATTGTAATTAAAACTGTTTAATTTGCTGTCAATACAAATACTCCGACCCAACCACCCACCCATCAGCCATTCAGCCACCCACAGCTGCAGGCTCGCCTGTCAGCAAGACGTAATTAACGCTGTCCGAAAAAAAGTAAAATAAAAATAAATAAGAAATGTGAAGAGACTGAAGGACTGAAGCCCAATAGAAATTTTCACTTATGCTCCAGGCATTGCCTTTCAACACCATTTGTTTTATTGGCAATGAAACTAACTCAGTTTTAATTAAACGCCCCCTCCTGTCATCCATTTTTATCGTTGGATGCGGTTGCAATGCTTCCATTCCTGGCTTCCATGGCCTCATTCCTGGCCTGCTTCCTGGCCTGGGGTATCTGGTTATCTGGTTACCCCAGTTGGGCGATGCAGGTTTCGGGGGTGTAATTGTAGGTTAATTGGTTGCGGCAACCACCTTGTTTCATCAAATCGTGGGGGCTTCAAATCGAGTTCCGTTCCGATACAGAACATATGCTTTTCAGCTACAATTTATACAATACATTTTTGTAAAAAGTTGCAGCTTCAGATACTGCCACAGAGTTTAGTTGAAGGAGCTTATAAAGTGGCCTTTACTTGTATTCCGATGCGACAATAAGCCGCTTGTCTTATCTCGACGAATGCAGGATGCAGTAGTCCTGCCCCTAGCAAGGAGCAACAGTTTTGTCGCTCTGCCAATGTCCTTGCTCGGATGTGGAAAGCCAGCCAGCCAGCCAGCCGCAGTCGAGAGTGAAAAGTGGGCTATTGCAGAGCTTCACTTTTCTCCTTCTACAGCCGCTCCAGTCGTAATTTATGCATGACATAAAGAAAGCTGCACTTGGCAAACCAGGACACCAGGACACACTCTCCTCAGACAACCTCTCTTCCTATCCCTAGCTTGGGGTCAAATGCTAAACATCAATCACGGTCCTCACTGTACTTGTGCCCTATATAGAACGCAGAGTATAGAGCATCGAGTTCGAGTACAGCATGGCATCGATATGTGTGGCGCAGATTGTATTGATTTCCAATTTGTTTGCGGTTTGTTGTTGGCTGAGGAACCTTTAATTGAATCCCAGATCTCATCGGTGCTCGGATTAGAGTGCATCACAGTTACCTTGGCTGCTCTGGGATATTCCTGGCCTGGACCTGATTGATGGCTACGTCTCAACCGCAATCAGGGGATTGCCAATCAAAAAGCAGACCAGATTGCTGCATTAGCAGAAGCGAAGGTTAAATTTATTTAAAGGGAATATATTTACCCAATTAAGTTGATGAAATGACAAAGCCCACAATCCAATAGAGACAAGTGGCATAAACAAATTTAAAAAGCATAACCCATTGTTGGAATAGCTGCAATTGATAAACTACGAGTACGAGTACGAGTACGAGTATATATGCCCGGAATTCGAACTCGGAACTCTCGTAACCAGAGAGCTGGTTTATTTTTCTTCCCGGCAGTAGTCAATAGAATACAATAAAAGCCAGGCCAGCGGAAAATGCCGGACTGCAACTAATTGGGCGCATAAACATTGGAAAATTGCCAGACAAGTGGAGCTCCTAACTCTGATTGCAAATTTGCTGTTGCTGTTGCTGTTGCTGGGAGGGGGGATAAAAAATAAATAAAGAATGAATGGAGGGTAAGGCTGGGGCTGGGTAAGGGGGCTTCATCAAATCGATTCCCTGCATTTACAATGAGCTTAATGCCACATACCGAGCCACTTGGATAGCATGTTAATTAACTAAATCGTTTTAATGGCCGACTGAAGGGGAGTCCTGGCCACTGAGCCCTGAGCCCTGAGTCGTGAGTCCTGAATCGTGAGTGCTGAGTCCCGAGTCCTGTCGCCATTTAAATCTTTACTAAGCTGTTGAGCAAAGCGCATTAAATTGTAATGAGAAGGCTGCACAAAATGCTTATTTTTTCCCATTATTTTGCTTTTATTTTTTGCTCCCCTGTGTCCCCGGCCAAGGTCATGGCTTGACAAGCCGCTTAAAACATTAACTTATTATTCCACTTTCTACATTTCTAGTAGATTCTCTTCTCTTCGGCAGAGCAGAGGCCCTCTTTTTTTTCCAACAGCATTAAAACAAAGGGAATTGCTTTTAATTATGACTCGGGCTAGACGGTCCAAAATGTTTGAAGTTGCCACTAAAGCGACCTATTAGGCCCTCGTGGCATCGGGGACACAATATGTTGCTTTCTATAAACTAATTAAGTCAAATTTTTGATGCTACGCGGAGGGAATACAACATGATAAGCGAGTCGAGTCGAGTCGAGTCGAGTCAAGCTTATATCCCTTTTCTCCAGGCCATACAATAACCACTCGAAAGTAGCAAGAAACCAAATAAAAGTCACAAGAATCTGTTTCTCGTTATTCAATTGTTCTCGGTAATTAGGCTCTTAAAAGGAGCTGCCTTGAAAAGAATGTAAGCAACTTTTGAATAGACCTTGAGCGGATGGAAAGGTGCTAAAGGGGTAACTTTGTAATGCTAATTATCCTGTAAAGTGATAACAAAGGCCAGAGTGGGACGAATGAGGAAGAGTGACGGCACAGTCGTAGCACCGCCGCTTGATTTAATTGTAGTGCCAAAAGGGAAGGAAGGCTTCCCTGCGAACAATTGCTGCTCATCTGTGATAATCAAGACCGTTCGCAATTTGCTAAGCGGCATTGAGACCTATTAGGCAGTGCCACCCGTACAGGATGGCTGATCAGGAGCCAGAAATTGCCAGGACACAAAGGAACAGAAGCCGAACAGAAGCCAGCAGACCAAAAACTGAACGAGACGTGCTAATTGCCGGCATGAACAGGCTGGCTTTCCTTTAACCGAAAGCCAAATCCACAACATTTCCCAGAAGCTGCCAAATTACATTACACATACGCCAAGTTGCGAGACGAAAGGCTGCCCCAGTGGCGTTTATCGGAGGAGCTGCACAGTACCAGGGGGATCGAGTGGGATAATGGCAAGGTGGCAAGGTAATAGGCAAAGCATCCACTTAATCAGACAATTATGCCCCGCTAATATTCAAATAATCTTGAGATTAATGCTTTTAATTTCGCCCATAAGCCGTTGAGGGTAATATTCCGCATATTCGCATCCCCTGCAGTCCCTCCTCTTGGCAAGGCGGCACCGGCACCGACAACGGCAAGGATATCGCGGGAAGACCCGGTAATTTTTCAATTAAAATCGCTAGACTCATGTAGCAACATGAAAGAATCAAAATAACAGAGGAAAGTGTGGAGGGAATCGACCTAAAACTTCCTTCGGGGTCCTGGATACACATCTTTGTATTTCCAAAAAGGACATATCAAGCCTCTTGTCCAGGATTTGTTTTTAATAAAAGTAAAATATTATTTAAAGAGTACAGTGACTTATATACTCATTAAGATAGTCTGTTTTACAGGGTATCGAGTCCATAAAAAGGTTGCTCGTGGCAGGTGGGCGAACACCTCCTCCCCGTCGCGACCTTGCCACCCCCTCAACCATCTGAAAGGAAATCTGTCCGGCAGTCTGTCAGCCGCCTTTTTTGCTGCAAGTTGCCATGCGCAACGCAAAAACCGCTGCTTATGGCGAGTAGTGTTGATTGACGGGGCCAGAGACCAGGTCGAGACCAGGCAGAGACCGGGCATGGGGCCAGTGGGTGGGTGGAAAACGCAACTTAAATGGCATCGCCCTCTGCGTGGGCCGCGGACTCCGCAAGCAGCCATAGTTTACTGCAACAGGAGCAACCAGAAACCAGCAACCAGAAACCAGAAACCTATGCAGCACACGCGGCGTATGCGTTATATTCATCCCACAGAGGCACGGAACAGAGGCAGACACGGTGCACGTCAAAGCCGCTTTTTTTCATGAATTTTTCCAAGTTGGCAGCCTGCTAGAATAGTTTGTCTATTGAATTATCCTGCGGACCTCGGTCCATTATGTTTCCGAGTGAGTTACACGGCCAGTTCGCATTAATTTGGCTTGGTTTTATGGCTCAACGAGAGTTGAATTTTTTCCGATCTACGTTTTCCGTTTCCCGGTTTCCAGAAAAGTTTTAGCTGCATTCGTTGCTTCCCTCCACTGTTGGTTTAATTAATTTGCCAGATAAACCCGCCCGGTGTGAGCCTTTTGTGGGGCAAACAGTTTGTAATAGTTTGCAAATTATGAATAATTAAAAAAGTTGTTAGCCAGAAAATTTGACTACCCTGTTCGGTCTTTATATATTTTTTTTGATTCGCTCCCAACATGAGGACTTTCTATGAAATTGTGTTTTGAATAATTCGTTTGCTAATGTTTTGTTTTAATCGCAATTTGGTGCCAAACGCTTTTACCTAATTAGCAAAGCTATTATTCTGTTTTAAAATTTTGTATTGAAAAAGTTTTGTTGGAAATAGAAATGAAATGTTTCTAGAAACAATAAACCCATTCGCTCCCGTTTAGTCCAATATCTTCTACTGACCGCAAAGTTGCATTTTTCAGATGGGTTTGTTGCCCAGCAAGGAGGAATCGGAGAAAAATGCACGTTTCCCCAGTGGGTGGAAGGACAGGAGTCCCATGTGGAGTGGTGCTTGCGGTCCTCTGTGGGATATACATCCATTGGCAAGCACACAGCACACAGAACACAGCACACAGCATAAGCAAATGCATAACAAGGCGCCCACACACATAACAATAACCGAGATAAGTAATAGCAAATTGCTGGCATCGTTCACCCATGCACCCACACCCGCACACGCACCCACCCACCCAACCATCCAGCCTGGCCTGCCAGG
Source organism: Drosophila vallismaia (assembly GCA_035047325.1). Classification (NCBI taxonomy): domain Eukaryota; kingdom Metazoa; phylum Arthropoda; class Insecta; order Diptera; family Drosophilidae; genus Drosophila; species Drosophila vallismaia. The sequence continues at coordinate 995,003 of JAWNPU010000025.1, read as the reverse complement.
GGCCAGGAATTTACTTGTGGCTTTGCAGCAGGGTGGGGGCTGCAATCTTGAGAGTATTTATAACCGGCACTCCTTCAGCTCCCTGCGGTTAGTGCCTCCTAATTACTGCCACTGCTGCGGTAATCATGATTTAAGCGCTAATCTGTCCCACACTAGCCGGCAACCACACTGCCACTGCCACTGCCACTGCCACTGCCACTGCCACCCTGTACGTGTTCAAGTCGAGAGGGGCAAGTGCTCGGATCGGGAGGTGGCAGGTGTTTTTGTCACGCCCACCTACCCCACATCACCTATGAAAGTGAAAGATAAGGAGGCACCTAGGAAGTACCCAGGACAGGGCCTCCACATATTCATACTCCAATAAATGGCCTCGCTTTTATCCCGATCTGTGTGTTTAATAAAAATTCCAATCATTACCTACAAGTATTGGAATACCCGGGAAAACTCTCGAGGGTAACTCTAGGGTATCACATCGAAAGGGGATAAAAAGACATTTAAAGCAAATATGTTGAATTCAATTTGAAACGCACACAGAAACGCGTACACCTCTAAAAATGCCCCCAGGGTAGGGCGGTGTGTGTGGATGCGATGGGCACCTGCCCACCGTGGGGTGGGACGATAGGTTCGGGCTGAGGCTTCAGGCTTGTTTGTTGGTTGTCAAAGAAATACCAATACGACAAATACACGCATCGAGGAGATATTTTGCCACTTCCGCCTTCGGATCGCAGGGGGAATGGAGAACGATTGTGGCACATAAATATACAACAGACACGTGTTGTACAATGTATATGGAAGAGTTCGATATAGAAAGTCGCCTTGTAGAATACCCAACCCTGTTTTTGTTCCAAGATGTAGGATATCCTATGATGGAGGATATTCTCGAAACTCAAAACAATAATGGGTCCAATGTGGAGACACAATGCCCATTAAAACGAGATACTCTTCTCTTACATTTAGGCACTCGAGAATTTCCATTTATATCCTTCAAAGGCAGGGTCCTTGGGTGAAAAATTGGAAATAGACAAAAAGCCACTCAACTAAGCTCAAAGGGGTGCCACCTGCCACCTGCCCCCTCGCATTACCTTTCTGGCTAAAAAGTAACAACATCGATGAGATGGAATCCTTTATTTATAGACACACCCATGTGGACCGTCGTCCTGTAGGACTCTCCAAGAGAAATGGCGACTGTCGGGCCGGAAACGACCAAGGCAAGGGCTCAAAGGCTGTCCAAGACAAACGATTAGGTCGATTCGCCAAAGCCACATCCGGAATGCTTGGATTCTAAGGATATATTCGGTCCTTTTGAGGTAACTCACATCCATATCCGGAAACCGAGGGATGTACAAGGTAACTCTTTGGCATTTTGTGGCTGCCAGGAGCAGCCTCCTCATTCATCCTTCCCTATTTAAATATTAATCAATTTTAATTGAATGCTGTGTGTCGTACAAGAATAACAATTAAAATTAAAACTTCCATGAATAACAAAGATATCTTTAAATTAATGAATGGCGAGCGCTTTAAATATGAATATTAATGGTTCCGCCGATATCGATGCCGGACTTCATAAGGATGTCGTGTGGCAGTCGCATTTAAGTGCTGTTTGCCGTGAATGGCCGATAAATAAGCAGAAGCTGATGATAATTGCTCGCAGGATAATGAGAACGTTCAGAGTTCAGAGTTGGGTTGTCTGCCAGCCAAATAAACATTAATCGGTGGCATTTCAACTCGAATTGCACGGCCTGATCGGGCAGCTTATGGGATTCCGATGGATTCAATTGGTGGACTCAGGACCTGACATCGGACTTGGCCACCTGGGAGCCTGCGAACAATGAAGATTCGATTCATGTTTGCTCGACTGGGCGTTCAAATCGGATTATCTCGGATTGGAGCACTGGCTCCGCCACCTTTGCCATAATTGAGACAAGCTCCACGGAGAAAAGGAGAATTCTCAGATCCCAAATACTCCGGTCATGTGAGCCTGGCCCCGGAGGCATATCAATCACTGGGAGGGAGTCTTTGTGCAGCCATCGGAATGGTGCTGGCCAAATTCTATAAACTTGAATCCACACTTGCCCTGCACACTACCCATTGAATGCACACACTGCGCGGCATGTGAGGTTTCCAGGCACTTTGCGGATTGCAGATGCGAAGGAGGGAAGTGTCCCCAGAAGTGATCAAGTCAGGGATTGTCATTCCCCGAGATTAAAGCGTATTCCTTATCCTGCAACCAAATGCTTTCCTTTGTTCAAATCAATCAGATTGTGCCCATTTTCTGTCGGCCCGAGGCACTCGTTTAGTCGCCACACTTGCCACAGGCTGCCTTTCATCTTTCCTCTTTCTTTGCCTCCTTTTTTTGGCTCTTACAGGCTGGTGTCCCGAGAAGGCTTCTTCCTGACTGCAATACAGATCCGTTTCGACTTTGGAGTTTGCCTTCTTCTGGTTTCTATCGCCCCAGGCAGCGGGGCTCAAAAATGCAATTATAATGCCACCAACCAGCAACTGAAATGCAACTGCACCGGAACTGAACTGTAACTGCAACTGCAACTGCAACTGGAACTGAAACTGGTATGCAACTGTGGGGCGACTGTCGCTTTGCATATCAAAAGCGTGTGTGCTGGTTGTCCCTTTGGGCGGAATCACTAAATCAGACTCGGAACGGGAATGGGACTTGGAATTGGGAACAGGAATCTTCTCTGACAGACGTGCCATGGGCTATTCCACCAGCAGGAGATGGAGATGGAGATGGAGACCAAGACGGATGTGAATGCGGAAAAGTCCCCTTCATATGCCCGGACGAAAGGCTTCAGTTGCCATTTTGATTAATACGAAATGTTGCTCAAGTACGGATAGCTCATGCGTTTCAGATTCAATATGTTTGCTCGGCCCCTTCACGGCCAGAAAACACTTTCGGAATCTCAACAGAAAGATTATTGTATATAAATGATCAAGAAGAAGTTTTCGTTCAGTGCAGGATAAAGGCGGCTGACTTATTGATTCCGGCTAGTGGCCACTCATAAACGACACACAATGGATCCGATTCTGCTGCCGATTCTGCTGGCTGGGATCTAATCGAGTGGCTTAGCGACTCAAGTGGCTCGAAACCAAAGCAACGCTGGGGAAATAATACAGCTTCGAGAGATACAAATAAAGTCAGAGATATGGTAGAGATAGAGTTGGGAGTAGGGAGTCGGGAATATGACAAGAAAATCAATTTCTTCTTTTGTTTAAGCGACACTCGTGGGAGGACATTGGAGTTCAACTGAACTTCTAATTGTTGCAACAGGAATCCGGGCAACAAAGAATCAATCATCGTCCAAATCGAATCAGAGTTCAATAAAGATTGACAAAAATAAACCGGCTAGATGGAGGGGAATTAAAAGACGAGACCCGCCATTCCGCAGGACATAAATGGCAACCGGAGCTGATAAGGAAATTGCATTTTCAGCGGCTCCAGCTCTTAAGACTCCCATCCTACTGGATCCTCTATGGCTGCGTTGCCAGGACACAGGACACAGATACATAAAAGTTAATGACTTTTCGCATTTTTCGCTGGCAAGTCAATGACCAAAATGCCGCACCGCCAAACGAGTAAAATCAGGAGCATAAAAAGCAACCGCAAAGCTTAAATCATAAAACAAATTTCGCCGATGCCCTGCAACGGGGTAAGGGCATCAACGTAGACTAATTTGTTGTGCATTTCGAAGCGAAATCCTCTTCTATCCAAGCCAAGTCAAAGGGAATCCCTTTATTACAATCCCAACAAACGCATCTTAGCTTTGCCAGCCAAGAGTATCCTTTCATCGGCTTGAACAAATATGGAAGCGGAATCCTGTCGCTCTGGTGATTGAGTAAGTTCTCTAGGATGAAGATGCGTTGGTTCCCAACAGTGGCAGCGAGTGGGTGGCGGGCAGGGCGGAGCGTTGTGGCAAAGTGTCAAACACCTTGGCTGGATGTAAAACAGCTGAGAGCAGTCAAAACAAAGCGCGGTACTAAGAGATTAAAAAACGTTTAAACAAAAGCAACAATGGGACAGGACGGGTGGCAAGGCAGGCGATGTGTCAGGGGCAGGGGCAGGGACCTGGGGCAGGCCGGGGCCATGTAAACAAAAAACTCCGGGACTGGCGAATACGCAGACGCACGGATAAAATGGTTGAAAGGTGGCGGGGCCACGGATAAGTCGGATAACATATGGCCGGATAAAAGCAGTTGGGAACACTCTGGCTGGCACAGCCGCTTTCCACGACGGCTTTTCCGACGACCAGACGACCAGACGACCAGCCGACAGCCTCGCTTTTCCCGACCACGTCGCCGAAATGTTGGCAGGCAAATATCCGCCAACACCAGAGGAAACTTTTTCGAATAAAACCAAAGAAATTTGTTTGTTTTGATTCAGTCGTTGCGGGTTTTTTAAGGCGAACACAGCCCAGCCAAGAGCCACCAGCCATCAGCCAACAGCCAACAGCCAACAGCCATCGGCCAAGAGCCACTTAAACTACAAAAATCCAAAACTAAAAACTGAACAGTTTTTAACAAAAAATGGGATCCGTTTCGATGTTTCGAATTCCGGCCAGTTGAAGAAATACGTTTTTTAAAGAAAATAAATACCAAATACCGAACCAAATGTGCAAAACTTTTCAACAAACCAGGAAACATAAAATAACATACAAATTCCAGTTTGAAAATACATTTTTTTGAACATTTTTTGTTTGTGTGATTAAAAAAAAAAACGGAAAAACTCAAAATATTGAACTGAAACTGAAAGTGAATTTTTTGTGCGAACACCAAGAGTTTCTCAGGTAAATAAAGTTTGTGTTTCATTCATGTTTTGTAAATGTTTTTTAAGCGGAAACAGCGGTGTAAATCTGTATTCAAAACGAAACAATGCCCTCGAAGGCATAGGCAAGCCAGAGAAGGAAAGGAAAGCGAAAGTTTCGAGAATTTCTTCGTGAAATCAAACGGAATGGTTCCGAATCCTTTGGTCCTTGCTCGCAGATATCCGAAATATATCTACCGATTAATAGACCTCGGCATGTTATGGTAGTTATTGTGGCTTTGAAGTTGAAACTTTAAATAGAGTTTCCCTTCAAGAGGCAATTCCCGAAGAATTCCTCTTCCACCAAGCTAGAATATTGAAAACTCCAACTCCTTTGTGGGGCTTCCGGCGAAGCCTGGTAAAGTTTTAGTCCAGCATAGTTTTGCGGCTCTTATCCGGCGCAGCTTCCTGCACAAACAGCTTAAAGTTGCATAAAATAAAAAAGTGGAGAACAAAAATTGATATAACAGAAAAAACGATGAGAATAAAAACTAAAGAACTGCTTCTAGTTTGAAAACTTGTCAGGCAGCAAACTTGCACTTTGCCTTGACTTTGCTCCGGAGTTCCTTCGGCTTTGGCTGCACTGTAAAAATGTTTCAGCTCCCACCATTCAGGGCTTCTTCGATCTATATAAATAAATAAACGCTTTTGTCTGAGATCTTTTGTGCTGTGTTTAGGAAGTCCGTGGAGCCAGTGAGGGGTCCGTCGCAACTGTCGAAAGTGCGCTTTTCATATGACAGGATGCTGGCCAGGGCTGCTCCCAGCTCCCAGCTCCCAGCTCCCAAGACGTTTTCCCACCTCCCCCACGCGGAGCATCGATTTTTGAGTCGACAATGGCCAAGCGGCCACCAACTTGGCCAACAACGGGGAAAACAAGACGACAAGTGGCAATTATCAGACCGGGAGAGTGTCGGGAGTCTTACAGTCGGGAGAAGCCTATTAAAATTATATTTAATGCACTTAGCTGAGAATGCGATTAGGTCAACGTCTAGGTTGGGTGAATCGGGAGTGCAAATTGGAAAATTGCTCTGCACTGACAATGAATTAATTTGATTTGCCTGCAAATGCGAGGAGCTCCTTCGATGGCGAATTGCCTTTGCAGCATCAGCACTCATTAACTTGAATAAAGGATTTGGATTGGGTATTGAAACTCGAAACCATATTACAAGGATATGGTAAAGGGGCGCCACGCCACTCCACTCCACTCCTCCTACACTCCAGCTTAAAAGCGATGTATTTTGGGAACCGTCATAAAAACCGAATCGCAGGCAGGCTGTCCTGATCCTTTGTTAATTATATATGAGCATTTTTTCCACATAATTAAGCCGACATAAAATCGATTTCCATTGGTGCTGCACCAAATTGCAAATACTTATCAGTCGCTGACAGATCCCACCCAGCCCAGCCAGTCGTGGTCTCCAAATAAAATGAAACACACACAGAGGCATATGGGTCTCCGAATAACTGGCGTAAAACATGGAAATCCTTTTGAGTTTTGACCTGTGACCGCGGTTGCTGGCGTCCAAAACAAAAAAACCGGAGACACTGCGGTTGCAGACCAAACCGAAATCAAACTGAAACCGAAACCGAAACCGAAAAAAATTCATAAAAGGCAACAGCAGGGTCGCAAATATGACAACAAAAAAATCAAGTCAAGGAAAATGCAGCACGCACAAAGGCAAACGGCTAACAGCTTTCGAACCCTTTCGGCCACCATCCTGTGCGAAGGACAAAACCAAGGACCTTGCGCCCTTTATCCACCTCCTGACCACAGCATATTGAATGTATTTGGGCGCAAATTATTGAAAGAGAAACATTAGGAGCAACTCCAGTCCTGGCCTTGGAGTAACATAAAAAGCCCAGTGTGCGGTCACTCCGCTGGCTTATTTGTTGTTGGCCAGTTGGCCAGTTGGCCATTTTTTGCTGCTCCTCATCTTGGTTTTTTTTTTTTCGTTAGCTGCCCAGTCGACCGGCAAACAAACAAAGCTCTTTCTGATCCTGCAGGATTTTTCTTGCCACTTGCCACTTTCCGTTCTCCACTCTTTACTTGCCACTTCTGGCTTTCGCCCTCTGGCTTCTCGGCTTCTGGGTTTGTGAACTTCTGGGTCTGGCTCTGGGTCTGGGTCTGGGTCTGGGTCTGGGTCTGGGTCTGTGGCCCACTTAATGGCACCTGTGGCTCCTGCTAATCACGATTTTAATGACTCCTTACCTGAGCCCTTTTGATGTTGTTTATGAATGCCGTCGAAAGGTTTATCAAGCATCCATCGCCCGACCGGACCCGCAAAAGGTTACAATTAATTTTTTAAATGCTTTACAGCCGAAGCTTATTCCGGCCCCGGGCTATCCTTTTTCCCCGCCAGACTGCTCATACTTATTTGTTAGCTTCACTATTTCCTTTCACTATTCACTCGAATTGCCGAGTTTTGCCCACTAATTGCCGACTTTTTCATAATCGTTTCCAAAAAGCAAACAAAGCCCTTTCACAGACCACCTTCTGACCTTCTGACCTTCTCAAAGCAAATCAAGTGCAAAACCAATTTAAACTGAGCCCCGAGATCCGAAACTCAAAGACAAACTCAATCAAAATCAACTTTGTGATCTCATTACCAGTCGGACCCGTGGACCTTGGGTCTTGGTGTAACATTAGACCGATTTGGTCAGTCCTTGGTAATATAATCGCCTAAATTTAATTCCTTGACAAACATGAGCGCTGGAGGGACGCTGGACGGATCCCATCCAGAACCAGAACCAGAACTAGAACCAGAAAGGCAATATGTAATTTCAATAATTTATTGTTCCAGGGCAGTGGCCGGCAAACGTTTTTTATTTTGTCGATTTGTGCTCCTCTTGTGCTTCGGTGTTTTTTTGCATAAGAGCCTGTGGGCCTGGCAAATATTGGCACAACACGTTGTTTGCTCACAGTCACAGTCACACACAAAAGTGCTCGCACACACAGAGACTATGCAAACGAAGCCGGCCGGCCAGAGATGAAATATGTTAAACCGACAACATATTGAATTTAGATTTAGTGTCGCCAAAAATTGAGCAGCGCGTGTAAGGAAGACCTTGGGAGTGGGAGTGGGAGTGGGAGTGGGAGTGGGAATGGGGCGGCACATTCCGGAAAAGTGAGCCTGAGACGGGGGAATATGTAAACAACATCGATGCTGTCATAGGGAAGCGCCAACTGGGGAGACTTCTTCTGATCAGGTTCATTGACATCAAAGTGTCCGTGTCCGTGTCTGTGTCCGTGTCCCTATCCGTGTGGCAAGAGGAATAGCGAAAAAAAAAAACACGGAAAGAACATCCGAGCTGGGGGCTTCCGTAAGGACATATGTCCCGGGTCCGCCTACAAAAGGGAAAGTGTTTCTCAAAATAAATTCCAGGAAATTCCTCGCCAATGAAGCAAACTTTCTTTGTTCCCTTCGGCTAATTGTATACCTCAAAAGGTGCACAGAGCAAAAAAACGGGGCTTATATTCCCTAATTTGAACTCTGACTAACTTCAAGTGATTAATTCTTGTCGTTGCGACAGAAATTTCCCTTTGATTGGCCTACAAATTACTGAAAAATTACTAAAAAGTTTAGCTGAAAACGTTCAATGTATCCCCACGCGTTCCCACCCTCGAATAAATGAGCATGCAGGACCTCAACTTGGATCCTTAAAGGTACTCAGAGTAGCAATTATTACACGGCTCACCAAATGCCAATGAAAAGAAAACATCAGCCGAGTGAAAAAATGGCTGTGGGAGTGGAAGTGGGTTTTACTTTTGATGAGGCTCCAAACAATGCCGGAGGATGCAGGAAAGGAAGCCTCTAAGTCTTGAGCCTTGAGCCAGGAGCTACGAACCACGAGTCCCGGCCAACGGATCCTTTGGCAACAGGTTTCAGGGTTTCCTTTCTACCCTCGGCATTTCACAGTCTGCGGCTGCGAAAGGAACCGAGATTGAGATTGCCACTGAGACCGTTCCGTTTTCCTGTATACCACATACAGGAGGAACCAGGACGAGGACGAGAACGAAAACGAGGACGTGGATGAAAAAGAGGCCGAGGCGTTGCGGTTTCTCCTGATGTTGCACACTCTTGGTTTCGAAAAGGTTAAAGCCTCCACACAATGCGCTTTCAAGTACCTATCCATCGGTCCGTAGTGTTGATTACCTTAATTTTATTGTCTAAAATATTTGATTCCGTAATTAAACGAACAGCACCGATTCACTCGAAACCGAAGCAAATCCTATTTAGTTTTAATCAAGCTGAGTGCTAGTTTCCAGAACAGAGCACATAGCCCACTTAATTTGCATGAAATATGAAAGCAAATCAAATGTAATATTCATTGGAGCAGATCTCTTTGGGAGTCCAAGTCCTTGGCAGGCGGATTATAAATAAAAAGGGATAATAATACAGATTCCAAGACAAAACAAGTACTCGGACTCGGACTCAATCACAGAGTGCATGCACGTGTAACTGACCAAGAAAACTGGCATTTCCCTATAAAATTGTGGTTGAATTTGAAAAGGATTAAGGCGTAAGGCCTCGGAGAGGTAATGCCTTGACCCGGAAAGATTTATGGGTGGATAAACACTTGGCACTCGGCACTCGGATATTTATTGTTCGACTTGCAGGCAAGCAAGAACCAGAGACTATAATTCATATTTGTCGGAGAGACTCTAATTAGCACTTCATTAGACGGTAGATTTTTGCGTGAATGTGAATACAAGTATCCCAGCTCTGACCAAAGGCAATGGCAATGCTGGTGGAGGTTCACGCTTACGCATTTTGGCCCATGACGAACAAATTAATTGAATCAACAATCGAATTAATCAATGTGCTGGCCAAAAAACTATAGCATAAGAGATAAAACAAAAAATAAATAAAATCGGAAAAATGGAAAAATGCAAAAGAAATTAATGACGGAAGAGAAGCGTGGTTTTTTTTTTGTGTTTTGTGTTTTTGCGGTTGGAAAAAGGTGTTTGCGGCTAGTCGGTTTCTGTGCCTGCCAATCCATCAATTTTATTTAATCATTTATTTAATCAAATTACTGATTATGCACGCAGGCCAGTGCCAGTGCCAACTCACACAATGCCCAACACCCACGGCAGAAAGTCAGAAACGAGGACAGGACCAGGACACGAGCTTACTCATCAGACACAAAATTTATATTAAATTTCTGCTGATTTCTGATGAATTCTGATGAATTCCCTCGGCCACAGACGCGAACTGTGCATCTCTCTTCAGACCCAAACTAATTCACTTTTGATTAACAAAGTATTTGCTTTTTTTCCTGTCTTCTCCCCCCAAGGACACTTAATATTCTCTGAAATTTAAACAGGACCTTTTTTGTTTTTCGCCTTTCCATCACATACTTCGATCGAACACTTCGATTATGATGTTTTCATCGTTTAGACACAAAACAATGAAAAGGGGAAATCGAAAGCGTATTCCCAAATCAAATCCACTTCCCGTTTTCCGTTTTGCCAATAAATTGCTGTCATTGGAAAATGAGTATTAATTGGCATTGTTTATGGTTTAGTCCTTTGCCTCCTGCCCCTAACTCTCTGACTAAATTACACATTGTGACGTGAATGCAGTCGATTGGGTTGAAAACCATCAAAGATCCTTCAACTGACCATGTTTTGATGGCACGTCACCAGTTTGTGATTTATTGATGGTTTGTTTGATTTATAGACAGAGTCCTTCGGGCATGTGTTTACCCATAAATTACTTCATTGTCCCTCATCCCCAGTCCAGTCGTCCTGGGGAGTTTGTCACTCTCGTCCAACGAATCCCAAGGCATCAAGACAGCGCTGGCCATTGTGACATTAATTGAATTTGCCATGGGATTTGCATTGGATGTAACTAAGAGCAACTAATGGCGATTAGCGTATCAAAGGGCCTAATGTGCGCACATGTCCTTCTCTCTTAGTGTCCTGTTTAAGCTTTAAACCCTGTTCACAGTTCACAGTCTGTTAACATAAAAAATATCAAGCTGAGATTGCTGACTCGGCGACAAGAACTCCCAACTGGCAGTGGCTGTCCTATTCCCAGTTTTTCTTTTTCTTCGCCTGCCCACTGCCTGGCGTATGTTTAACATCCTGGCTTGGCTTTTTTGTGGCCGAATCTTTGAATCTTTTCAGAAATCAGAAATCATCGTTCGACTTTGAGATACTCTTCTAAGAAAGAAAAAGAGTTGTTTTATTTTGAAACTCGGCTGGTTTTCGAATGCGATTCGATTAATGGAAAGTTTATTTTGATAACACGATGTATAACGCACCCTCCCCGAATGCAGGATAATTTATTTTCACTCGTTTCGAAGGATATTTCCCATATGCTTTCCCTTTCCTGCCATCCCCTGCCCCTGCCCCTGCCTCATTCTCATAATGAATGCTCATTAAAAACCGACAGCCCGGAGGCGGGCACAGGTGGGTTCTACCTAAATGAGAACACCTTGGTGACATTCCCCAAATTGGGATTGGGAGTAGAAGTGGGTTTGGGTGTGTAGGAGAGGCGTGGCTAGGCAACGACATTGATTTTATGCCGCCGCCATTCGACAAGTGTCCAAACACTAATGTGACATTGCTATCTCGGCGAAAAATCGATTCGGTTTGGTTTTCGCTCAGTTTAATGGGGGGCAGCGGTGGCGTTGGTGGCGTTGGTGGCATCGTCGTGGTTAACAGGGTTCGCCGGACATAGTTTTTTTCATTTCGACTCATTAAAGCCAAAGGACGGGCACAAAGGCCTGGCGTTTATCAAACTTATTAATTTGCTCGTAAAGCCACAAGCCCAACTGAGTGTAACTAAAGTGTAGTTAAGTATAAAAAACTTTACCCAGCCAGCCTCAAACACACTGTATGCATGCCGTGAGCATGTCTGCCACAAACTTTAGTGGAAAGTCTGGGTTGCTTTACGTAGCCATGAAATTTACCGAATCTTCGCTGATCCTGATTCAAAGTTGGAAACTCTATAAGGAACTCGCAAGAAAGTAGTTCTGCGGCTTCGATTTTAGTATCTTCCTCGAGGAACAAAGAACCTTATCAAATAATTGCCTTTAATTTATGATTGACCATATTTCTCCGTGGTATGTGTCTTAATCTGTTCCTCAACTTTGACATTTAGCCATAAGCTGGCACTTATTCCCTTAGTTAACGCTCCGATGCTAAAATTAAAAACCCCAGAAACCACACCGTAAAGATCTACAGAACCACGGAGATATAGTTATGGGAGATGTGTCCATATAGATATGGAACCAATAACCATTCCAGAACGTAGCAATAGACTAGAGAGTGGAGAAGGAGAAAGGAGCACCGCAGAGCTCCCCGAAAACCGCAGCAAGTTATGATGGCGTAGCAGTTTAGGACCAACAAACATAAACTGAGCATAAAATGTAACTTAAGTAAACAGAAGCACAAAAATACACCAACCGCAGCCACTCAGACAATGTATTAATTTCTGTGGGGCTGTGGGCGGTGGGTGTTGGATGTTGGTTGGTGGAGGGAGATTGAAATGCCAGGGTGCGGTGAAAGTGGCAAGTTTTATGAGGGGAGAGCTTCAATTATTTGTTTGAGGTTCGCCCAGGGCCAGGGGCGAAGCAAGGAACAGCCTTCAACAGCCGCACCCTCTGACAATTATGTGCGCCAATTAGTTGCCACAAAAAATATACAATACATGGGTACACGCGCCCTCGCACAGTTGCCACAATTATTTGGCACGTACTTGTTCCCCTACACTTTGAGAAAAGGATTCCCAATCGTCGCGTTTCGGTTCGTTTCTCAAAATAACTCAACAATGAAAATCGAGAAAATCGACTTTAGGCCCCTTGCGAAGGTCATATCTTTGGCAATATCCTTCCGATTTTTGAACAAAGTATAGATTTGGAATCTAGGATCGATTTCCTATAAATCTGCATTAAAATCCTGGCACAAAATATTTTTTCGATTTTTTTCAAATTTTTCTGATGGATCCCCTTGAAAAATGTGAAAATCGAGAAAAATCACTTTTCGCCTCTTTCGATGGCCATATCTTTGACAGTTTTCATCCGATCCTTGAACAAAGTATAGATTTGGAATCTTTATTCAATTCCCTATAAATCTGCATCAAAATCCTGACACTAAATATTTTTTCGATTTTTTTCAAATTTTTCTGATGGATCCCCTTGAAAAATGTGAAAATCGAGAAAAATCACTTTTCGCCTCTTTCGAGAGCCATATCTTTGGCAGTTTTCATCCGATCCTTGGACCAAGTATAGATTTGGAATCTTTATTGGATTTCCTATAAATCTGCATCAAAATCCTGGCACAAAATATTTTTTAAATTTTTTTCAAATTTTTCTGAGAACTTTTAAGATTGAGGAGCATCGAGGAGGGGCACAACTTTGTTAATCAGATCAGATTCTGGATTGGAATCTTTGATTGACTTTTCCAATCGATATAAATATATTTGAAAGGCACTCTAATTTGTTGCAGTGGAGCTCTGGGAGATAAGAAAAGGAGAACTTGAGGGAAATTGAAGCGGGCAATTGATTGGCCGTGTTGTTGGTGTTTCTGGTTTGGCGCTGGCGCTGGTGCTGGCGCTGGCGCTGCTGGCGGATGGATGTTACGACCTCTTCATTGGCATATGCAGGCATTATAAAAAGTTTATGTGCGGGCTTTATGAAAAGCAAAACTGAATTTGCATATGAGCTTGGCCTAGGCAAACAGCAAACTGGCAAGCTGGCAAGCTGGCAATCTGGCGAAATGAAAGCCGAGAGAATGCCATCTACTGGGTATGATATAAAGTGCCATTGTCATACAGATATCTGGGTACATGTGTATATACATAAATGTGCCACATATTACATTGTAGTGGTGTGTGGGGAGTGTGCGTGTGTGAGTTATATGACCGACACACACACACACCGACAGACAAACAGGATTGACTGTGATTTGGTCTTGTTAACGTTGCCAGCTTCAATTTGGCCAAAGGCTGTCTGCTATCTTATCCTCGTCCTGCCTCTGTCTCTGTCTCTGTCTCTGTACCATAGTCAGGCCCTCTTCTTTCCGGCTGTCACATGTTCATTATTGTTGCTTTTATTGTAATGGAGCGACAGGTACCCCGGAAACTAGCCGTTTCAGTGTCTCAGTGTCTCAGTTTCGAGTTTCCACTCACGTAAACGGGTTTGTCACCTCGAAAAAGCACCCAGACAGGCAACGTGCCAGAGGCATTTACAAAATCAAAACCCTTTAGCATTCCTATAGTATAGGTCAAGGGTCAGGGAAGAGCCGCCTTGCTACCTTCCTACACAGGACATTAAAAAGAAACTTTAATTTCACTTCAACTTTTCCATTTCGATTAACATTTCAAATACACTTCTTCCAAAGTTCCACCAAAGTAAAGAAAGAAATCAAGTTTCGCAAGCAAAGTGTCACCTTTCCAACTATTTTAAAATATATTCATGATGATGTTTTGCATTTACGAGTATTTTCGAGAAACTCATAAACTCATGCCAAAAGCAGCAAAAGCAGCCACGATGACTGGCAAAAGTTTATTTATTTGATGTTATTCTCAAAAAAGTGTTCCTGACCGTCTGGTCCTGGTGCTGGTTCTGGTGCTGGTTGTGGGTGGGAAACGAGTTTCTTACACGAGCTCCTCCAACGCTCGAATATCACTCATACGCAGCGTGGTCTGTCCCTGCCCTGTCAGGGCTCGTGCCGGGATAATATATTTTTTACAATTTATTGCGCTTTTGCAACAGTTTTGCGTCTCCTTCAGCTGGCAGCAGCATAATACCTACATTGTATTCGTATTCGTATTTGACTGCAACAGTCCTCCAAGTGGCAACACGCGCCGCAAGATTTCAGCTCGCTGAGAGGCCATTGCCCATAAATATGAAAATTCCTGGGAATTATACTTTTTATTATCGCTCCAACAAAAGCGACCTGAGATTTGCATTCCGCAGGGCCTTAAAGCCCCAACACCACCCCTGTACCCCTGTACCCCTGTTCCAAGTAATGCCAAGTTGTGGCATAAAAATTAATGAACTTCAAAAGATTGCCGGCGGGAAGAGGAGCATCTCCCCCTCGTATCCCCATTTCGTATCGTTGCGAATGTTGTTTTGTTCCTGGAGGGACAACAATCACAGTTCGCCAGCCAGATGAGCACTGGAATTACGCTAATACAAGCCAACCCCTCGTGCCGTACAATAAAACATTTACGGAAAGTCGGTGAGCTGCCCGGGGAGGTGCCCGGGGAGGTCTCATGAAAAACAATTGAGAGGAAAACACTGGGGGGGGAGCACATCCAAGGCAGGAGAAAAAAAATACCCAACACTGAAATGAAAGGAAAGCGAATAATCTGCAAGTTGCAGCGGAAAAGGAAAGCCAGAGCAAACCAGCTGAAAAATTACGCACATCCAAGCCAAGTGGAAGCGCTGCTAAATGAGCGTGTTGCCCGCGGTTAGGGAGGTTAGGGAGGTTAGGGAGGGTTGGGGCAGGAGCAACTTGCAACACGCTGCTTGCCACTTTAGTGGCTACAAAGGGCAATTCCGGCTGATTGCCAGCAGAGCTAGGATAGCCGAAAATGGAGCTTGGGGCCAGAGTTTCCACCCAGAGCTCACAGAAAGGTACGAGTATGGTATGTCCTGCGTGGCCCCCTCTTGCCACACTTTCTATTTTTCGAAAATGCAACTGCAACTAGAACTGAAACTGAAACAGTGACTACCACAGCATCCGGGGGATCAGCAGTTTGGCAAATGTCAAGTGGCCGGGATAACCGGAAAATGCAAATGAACCATCAGGACGTCCTTAAATGATGCGAATAAACAAAGGGAATCGTTTAGTGTCTGGCCCTGAAACAGCCAGAATAAAGTCAAAATCTAGCTAGCAATAAAGACTACAAAGTTGATAATATCTTCCCTATATAGAGCTACAGATAAAAAATTAATAGAATAAGAGACAAAGTAGAAAGTCTGAGAGCATTAAAACTTAAGCTGCTTGCCGAGCTTGCGGCTACTTTCCGAATTTTCAGCGAAGAAGCTAACGAAAACATTATCTTTAATCCGATTGGCATGAAAATATGAAATCTCCGAGCTGCAGCTTTACAGTTTGCTTTTAAAGACACGCAATTGAACATTAAGCATTATCGAAGGAAGCCCTGCCACATTGATTTCTACTTGGCTCACTTAAAATTCCCGAAAGCCAAAAAAGCCAAAATAAGGAGACACGCGGCAGCTTTAGCCTGTACATCGGCGAGTTGGGGGCGAGGAAAAAGGACCAAAACCAAATGGCACTCGAGCCAATCGAGAGTCTCTTTGTTTAATTTGCCTTATCCTCCCATTAGGTTCCATTCAGCACTCGGCAGTTGGCAGTTGGCAGTTGGCACTCTGAGAACGAGGACAAATCGAATGTTACAGAAACAGGATAAGCAGATTGCACTTAAAATCAATTTTATTTAGACAGCGAAAACCAGAGTGTTTCGTGTGGGAGGAACTGCTACACTTGAAGAAGAGAGTTTTTTGTGGTTGGATACTCGAATGAATACTCGAATAAATAATTGAATGTGAGTTTAATTACTGATGATTTCAGCGACTCCCTAGGATTATAATCGCACTATAGACTCCCCTCTTTTTTTCTGGGTGTACCGAATAGTAGTCGGCGCTATATCGACATTAATGTCCTTATGCGTGCGTTCGAATTTCTGGCGAATCGAGCCAAATAAATATGTAAATTTCGCCAGCCTCTAGCCCGTAGCCTAGCCTGTAGTAGAAACAACAAACCCAAATCGGTGCAGACATCACCAAGATACGGCCTGGATGGGGGTGAGGTGTGGAACAAGTGGTGCGTAAAACTGATGACTAGACACGTTGACAATCGAGTATGGCAACGACGACGACGACAAGTTGGGGCCATTAAAATGTGGGGCCAGGACATGCCGGGAGCCAGGACATGCCAGGAGCCGAAAAAACAACGGTAGAGGAATGAAGCTGCTGCCCTTGAGTCTTCAATAATATCGACAGACATATATCTGTCGGATAAGTTTAGCGACGAGTTTGTATCTGTATCTTAATGACGCACAGACATTAAATGAACATATTAGGATCATCTGCGAGTCGACTTTCATGGCTTAATGTCGATTATCGATTGGAATTAACACATTTTCTGGGGATTTCTCGGGATACACTTTAAATTTCGACTAGCTTTGGTATTAATTATGGTTCTGACCGAGTTTGTCTCCCTAATAGTTTCGTCCCCCTGATGCCTCGGCGACCTAGTTATTCCTACCGACCTTTTCTATAAATTGTAGTTTGCCTTTGGCTAGGGGCGCGGTCACGCCCAGGAATTGGGAGCCAGCAGCTGCTGGCGATGGCGGAACACGCCCCACAACTTAATCAAAGGCAAAACCAACAAACGGCAACAAACGGCAACAAACGGCAGTGCAAGCCCATGACAGTTAACACCTTCCAGCGGGGTGTTGTTGGTCGAAAAAAAAAACACACACACACGCAGCAACAGCAACAGCAACAGCAACAGAAACCAAAATCCAAAGCGAAAGCAGAAGCCCTTTGGCCCACTTGGCCATCTCATTTATCAAGTGGCGAACAAACAAACACGCGCCCATTGTTATTATTGGCATTATTGCCAAAGAACCCGAGCAACCAATGATCCAAGGCGGCACACTCGTGTGGCAAGAGCCAAAAAGAGATACAAATTGCTCAATTCAAAAATGTGTAATTTGGGGCTGTCACATTTGGCACGCCCCAGAAAAACTCCAGGCCAGGCGACCACCCATTCATTGTATCACCTAGGGTTGCGTGACCAAAAATTAAGGACCACAGGACGAAAGACGAAAGACGAAAGACGACAGAAGACAGACGACAGACTACGGACGAGGCGAAAAGATTGCCCACGAGCACAAATAAATAATGTAATCAGCAATGAAAACGAAATGAAAAGAATCAAACAAGACATTATAGCTAGGACATTAGAGGAGAAAGAAGCAGGTCCTGCCGGCCACGCAAAATAAATTAATGCAAACAATATTAATGCGAGTCCTGTGTGCCTGTGTGTGTGCTTTCGAACTAAAAAAAGACACAGGATAGTGGTCCAATCTTAAATCGAGAATTCTTCCTACATAGACAGGATTCATACAGCATACAGGATACAGGATACAGGATACAGGATTCCGGCATCATTTGTAACGCCGCCTGGACTTTCAAGGTTCGGAGCCTCGCCTTTGTATGAATAAATTAAAATGTGTTATTTGTGGCACTTGAGTTTTTACGTTGTCTGCCCTGCATAAAACATTAAGCACATCGAACATTAAGCATCAAACGAGCTCCCATCCCCAGGACCCCTCGGTTGACCCCTCCAGCACTACACCTCTGTACGTTTCCTTTTTTTTTTTGCATCAATTGAGACATTTAACAAAAAGGTCCGACGTTGCCGTTTACCTTTTTTTAGTGCGTGAGGGAGCGGTGTGTGTAATGAATGTATAACACGCTCTGCCCAGTGTCCGAGGCCCTAAACAATTTTCCACAGTGTACAATGGGAACGCGTTGCTTTTGAAGATCAAACATTTGGTTAATTACTGCCCTTGCTTTTGGTTATATAATTCTGATAAATAATCCCAATTAATTTGAATAGAAACTTCTTATAAAATATATTTATTTGAACAACATTTCAGTTGCTTTGGCCCATTGTTGGGGTTTGTTTTCTTGCTTTCGAGAAAAGGTTTCGCTTGCGTTTTGCTCAATTTTGTCTACGCTGGTCAGGCCTCCTCGTATGGAGATGTGTTCCTGGTGTGGGGGCGTGGGAGCCTAAGCACTGACCAAACTGACCAAACTGACCAAAGGAAGTGAGCAGGACTAAGGACTACGAAGTGAGCAGTGAGCAGTGAGCAGTGAGCAGCTGCGCTGCCATCCTTGCGAATGAAATTTTGCTTTATTTTATTTATTTTATTTTACGTTTACCCCCCAGACCCGAAACGAAATGTTTTCCTTTTTTTTTTTTGGTTTTGGTGCGAGCATTTGTGGTGCTCGTTCGGAGCTCGTTTAGACATCGTTTTGTCATTCCGGGTGTGTGTGTGTGCCTTAAATGTCAAACCCTTTTCAAAAATAGTCTGACAAAGGCCACAAAACTCGCTCGTTGTTTAGGACATTGAGGCGGCCGAGCAACATGCATCGTAAATTTTCCGCTCGTTTCTCCCTTCCAGCAATGCTAGTTTTCTTTATTTTCCCCGACTCAGAGCAGAGGCTTGGGTGGTTTGCAGACAAACAAAATTGTATTATTAACACTTTGGAAATGTCCGAAGTAATGCTTGGTCAAACGTGGCTAATATGCCTGGCGAGTCCTTCATGCAAATTGTTTACCTTTTCGTCCCCGAATATGCCACTGCACATTAGCCGCCGGGACACGTTAGCCGCACGCCAGGACATACCTACTTTCCCAGGACACCAGAGTCAATGCACTTCTGAGGGAATTTTCCTACCAAATACTAACTGCCAACTGCCTGACGCAACTGCCACTTGTCTGACTTGCTGTCCCGACTGTCTTGGTTCCACTTTCGTTTTCCGTCGCAGGACCAGACTCTGTCCTGCCAACTGCCAGTTTCAATTTGAAACAATGTCACGCGGGGCCAAGAAAGTGCAATTACTTTCATGTTAAGGAATCGCTTAGCGAAATCGGGCAACGTCCCTCGTGTCCTCCTCCATCCTTCTCTTGATTTCCGTTTCTGTTTCTGTTTCTGATTCTGATTCTGATTCTGATTCTGATTCTGAATCTGAATGGACACCAATTAAATAGTTTTCCAAATGAAACTGTCACTGAATGCCACTGCGATTGTCTTCGCAGAGAACAAAAGAGCCAATTTCAGACTTTATTGCAAAAGTGCGACTGTTACTTGAATTATTAAGCGGCAATTTTATGGCGAGTTCTTGAATAATAAGAGGGAACTGTTCCATTTTTAAATCCCATAAAGTCGTACCGCACGACTCGTATTGATTAAAAATTTAATTCGCTTGGCCAGCCGGAAAAACCCGTCCAATGTGTCAACACCTCTCTGTAGTTTTTTGCTTTCGGACAGCTCTTTGGATGGCCTGGAATCAGTTTTTTTGGCTGCCACACTAATTCAATTATCCCACATGGCGTATGAGCAACGTAACTTTTAGGGTTTTTGAAATGCGCAAAAGCAAAAAATTTGCCTAAGTCAGCCGCTGCAGCTGGCAAGCATTTTGATCTGACAGGAATTTCCAATGGCACGTCTCCCATGACTAAAAAGTGTACAATTTTTTAGCCCGATTAACACTTTTTGGAAGGGAAACTTGACAAAATAAAGGACACTGCTGGGCGAGGGTGTTTCTTTCCTTTCTGTTTTCTCTCCTTCTATGGGGCTCCTTTTTACATTATTTTTATGCCATTTTGTTGGTGTTTTGCATGTTCACACATTGACCCTTATTTGCCGCAGGACTCGGTGGCAGGATTTATGGGCATTTGAGTGTAGACGGAGCTTGTAGCAATTAGCAGGGCCGAAATAAAATATTTTGTTGACCTTATTTAAAATGTAATGACTGGCGGGCGGACCTTCGTCCTTGTACAATTTATTTGCTCCTAGCTGGATAGCCGTCTGACTGGCCGTCTGACTGGCTGGCAAAAGGAAAAATACCGAACCCGAAAAATAAATTACAAATCAAGCGAGGGACCACCACATTAGTCATCGACCCCGAACTCTGTGGATTCAGAGATTCATCAAGTGGATCCCCAAATTATGCACAAATTAGAAATTAGACTGAGGAAGGTCGTTGCGTTTGGGCCAGCTCTTATCGGCTGGCGGTCGGTCGTACGGGTCGTATGAGTGATATACGAGTCCTTAATTGCAATTGCCCAAAACTATAATTCACAGAATATTCCCTCTTATCTTTCTTGCAGATCTCTCATCTGAAGGACACTATAACAACCGAGCATTGAAGCTGAAACCAGAGGAGACAGAGGAGCCAAGGTAAGGGAGAAGCGAAGGATTTTTGGCAAATATTCGGTAATAAGATCTGGAGATTGCCTTGAATCTTGACAGCAAGTTTCAAATGCAACAAAAAAGACAGATTTTCATTCATGGAAAGTTCCAGCAAGCCAAGTAATTGAATCAGAGAACATTTAGGAATTTAATTGCCAGCTTTTGATGGAAGAAGAAAGTCGGATGATGGACTTTCCCTGCGAATCGAATACAATTTGGATGAGGGCTGGACTGGGAATAATATTTAATATTCAAAACTCTATAAAGTATCCCATATAATTTAGAGCAATAAATATTTAGGTGCTTGCCGCCTGATGTGCATATTTTGCGACAATAAAAGGCGATGATCTGCGTTCGAGGTGACTGCTGGTCAATCGTAAATCTCGATTGGCGTTTTGAATGCCACCCAGTGGTTGGATGGCTGGATGGGTGGATGGGTGGATGGGTGGGTGGCTTTTGGAGAGTAATTCTTGTAACGATGGCAGCAATGTTTGGACAATGAACGATGAACCGAAGAGCGGCGTCGTGACCCTTGAGCGGCGCAGTTTTTCGATTTTAAACTGTTCACAGCAAACAAGTGGCAAGTGCGGCGGCGGCCAGAACAAAAAAAGCAACATTAAGAATGGCAAAACCAAAACAAGTTGCAAAACCAAAAACGACGAATTTATTTGCAGCACGCGCCAGTCTGGACCAAGATCTGTCGCCGCAGATAATCCCGCAAACAGGCATTTAGTCGGCTCGCCCCGCCGACTCCCGCCCATTATATAGCACTATATATCTGCTGGAATAGCGCTCTCCGATATTTGTGGACGTGCACTTGCCCATCTTCGTTGACAGCCATTAAAAAAGTTGTAAAGTACTAAGATGCTCGGGGCTTGTATGCAATTAGTGAAACAGTTTTATGGTTCCTTTCCCTTTTTCCCCCAACAACGCGACTGGATCTGGATCGGATCGAGGTCTGGGTCTAGGTCTGGGTCTGGGTTTGAGTCACAGCTGGAAACACTCAACACTCGATATTCGACACAAATTGCGGATTCCGATTTAGAGTCTCGAGTCTCGAGTCTCGAATCGGAAACTTTTCAGTGACTTCTCAGCCCTTCCAGGGGCAGGAAAAACAAAGTTGTCGAACAAGAAAAGTTTGTTGGTTGCCAGGATTGATTACCAGGACACTGGACAGCTGCTAGTGGCAGCGAAAAAATGAAATCATCAAAGAGTTTCAACACAATCTAATGTGTATATTATTAAAAATTGGTGCCACGTTTTTTAATAGGTTTTTATTTTTTCGTTTTTCTAATTATGAATTTTGAATGTAATTAGGGAGGGATTCCCCTCACATTATGCGGAGCGAAACTTTTCACTTATGAATTCATTAGCCCATTTTGACCAAAACGCTCTGAACGCGCTTGATGGACTCCGCCGAGTACTCCATCAAATGGGGAAACTATTTTAGAGTCTCCTCCATTAGCCGCAACTGGTCCGCAGTACGAGTTCTAGTTCCATGCGGCCTCTATGCGGACAAAGTTGGCAATAATTATCTGAGTTTGCCACAATGAAGCCATAAGGCATAAGGCATGGGGCATGGGCCATGCGGCACTCTTTGGAGGCGTTGATGTCTGCCTTTTCAGTTGCTGATGAATTCCCAGCACGTTCCGGGGTCTCGGAGCCAGAGGCGCCGCCTGCTGGGGCAACGAGAGGGCGAACTAACAACTATTAAGCCAACTTTTTAATGCCCAACTTTTGTGTGCTGTAAATTTGGGCCACGAACTGTGAGGGCATCCAAATGATTGGCACGGCCGGAACAATGGAACTGCACTAATCGGCCGAATTTACATCCCCGGGGGGAGGATTGCCGCACTGCAAGAATTTGGAATCAGGATGCGGTTTGTAGTTGATCTCCCTTTTCGATAGGAAAGCCTTTTCTTCCAGTGCCTGCTCATTCCCATATGCTGCGATTAATAAGCCCGTTTTGTTTCGTCTCGTCCTGGCTCGTTGGCTCGTTGCCTTGTCTATGATTTATAGCCGTAATTAAAATCCGTAGCTGCCGGCAGGCTGGCTCAAATAAGCCGCTAAGGCTTTTGTCAAAAGATATAAAGGCTGTCTGTGGGGTTGGAGGAGGAGCGAGGAGCGAGGAGCGAGGGGCTAGAGGCTAGGGGCGAGCTTAAAGCGCTGGCCAAACGAAAATCCTTTTATGCCGGAATTTAATTAAAGCAAATCTCCCTAAACACACACATCCGCATGTGCCAACACATTGGGGGCCACTGAAAATACCAAAAGAAAATGGCGCTGGGGGTAGGGATGGGTGTCTGTAGGGTGTCTGTAGGGGCTTCGGGGGTTTCATCCAATATTGTATTATTGTTCCAGTGCCAGGACCGGCCATGGGAGTCGGCGTTGTTTCGCTGCTATCTTTACAGCACAGCCTCCATATTTGTTGAGTGCTCGCACCGGACATGGTCGGTCCAAAGGAGAAAAAAAAGCCCCCGAAAAAAGAAACAAATGCGAAAAAAACTAGTGACAGGCTGCACTGAAAAATAAGCCCCCTATTCGGGGAAAAATCTCTCACACATCCTTTTTAAGACTTCAAATATCCCTAATCTCTATTCTCATTTAAATGCTCTCGCCTTTATAATAATCATAACTCATCGCATCCGATACCTGGGACTTTCAAAAAGCCTCTGCTGACGGTGCAGGTTATGTTATTTACTTTTATGTAGCCGTAGCCGTAGCCGTAGCCGTAGCCGTAGCCGTAGACGTGCCCCGTCCAAAAACAAAAACCTGTAACAATGGCCAGAAACAGTAACAGTTTTCCAGTTAACAACTCTGGCCGAAACACCCGGACTAACTCAATAGAGATATCTGTGCATATCATCGCCAATAAATTGCTGGAAACTGACTGCTTTACTGTCCGTGGATGTGTCCGTGGATGTGGATACACTCGACTCTTCTCGACTTACACTCTTCATGGCGAATGGCGAATGCTCAGCGAACACCACGGCGTATTCGGAATATTTATTGTTTGTTTTCTTTCCAGTTTTTTGTTGCTTTTTGCTTTTTGCTTTTAACGTTTCGCTCAACGCTGAAAGGTGTAAATCAAATGGATGAAATTTTCGCATAAAAGTTCTTCGCGATGATGCGATAGGCGGCCTCCCCCCATAAACGAGTTTCGGGAGTGCTGACTGAGTAATGGACCAATATTATTAACTGATTGTTATTTTCCCTTTTTACATTTTTACGCTTTTATTACAAGTAGTTTGAATTCGCTGGCGATGTGTCGCCGCTGCACGAGTCAAAGCTTGTCAAAGCTCAGAAAAGCAAACAAAACTACGGATCGTCTTGTTAAGTGAGATTAGCTGGCAAGTTAATAGTTGAGTTTTAGCTTTGGTGTGATTCGGACGTGTCAGCAGTCCCTGGTACCTGACTCTGGTAACTATCTCGACTCGTTTAACTCATTTATAATCTCTCCTCTGAATGTTCCTGATATCCTGCATAAATTGTAAAAATGCCAATTAAATGCAAAAGTCTATTCCTGTCCTGGCGCAGGGGAAAAAGTTAATAAATTCTATTTAATTGCCACGAAAACTGGAAAAAAAACGTTATCCCAAAAGTGGGAGCAAGACGAGACTAGGCTGACCTAGGACCTAGGTCCTGAGAACTGGGACCCCCTAGCGGGATGGGGGGAGAAGGACATCTAATTCAATTACCGTTAGCTCGGTCGTCTGCCAAGCGTCTCAATATAAAAACTCAATTTAATGGGTGCCAAGCTTGTTGTGCGTGTGACTCGGCTGCGAGTGTGTGACTGTATCTGTATCTGTGTCTGCTAATGTGTGTGTGTGTGTTTGCAAGGATTCGTATACATGTTTGAGGTCTCTGGTCGCCGGTCTCCGAGTCCCTTGAAAGCCTGTCAACAACAGTCAGCGATGCGGAGCGACCAGCAAGAGCCACAGAACAACAACAAGGACATCTTGCAGCAATATTGGCTGCCTTGCGAAAAGAGGAAGAATGAAGAGCAGCAACAGTATTACGGTAAAGGACCCCACAAAAGCGTAAAGCTAACAGGGAACAGCGAAAGAAAAGGAAACTAGATCACTTTTGGCTTTCGAAAATCGCAAATCAAATAGGAGTACCTCAGAACTCAAACAACGGAGAGGATATTACTTTTTTAAGGAAGATAACTCCTTGTTTGGTATTGAAAACGAGTTGAATTTATTTGCTGTGCAGTGCCAAGGATCTAAAGAGCAAAAGCTGCTAGGAAATCACATCCAGAACAGAATCAAGAATGTGACAACATTAAAAGGGCTTTGAAATTATAAATCATGGACCGCGTAGAAGCCTTAAAATATTAAAGGAAACACTAATCAAAAACAAATCCATACAAAAAATAAACCCCAAAAACATCCAAAGATAAACAAACTCTCCCAAAAATCATTTTAAATTGGTTAAGTGAACTTTCTCGGCCAAAATACGGCAAAAAAACGAAAGACAAAGGAACGGCCAGCAGGCTCGAATGACATTTGGGCAGAAATTAACAGTTCGTGGACCCAGAATAGGAATGTATATATATAGTACAGTATATATACGTATTCTTTATATATACATAATTATGCCCACTTGGCGGCAATGGCTATGGCTATGGGAATGGGAATGGGAATGGCTGTGGCAATGAAGATGACATCGATGCCTTTGATGGCTTCGATGGCGACGATGCCGACGCTTCAATGAAGTGGAATCTGGAATCGGGAATCGCGATTTCTGAATCCTGAATTCCGAATCAGGACTCTGTGGCCTGTCTACACTCACACTAGCGTACTGGCGTACTGGCTTGTGTGCATCATTCAACGAAATTTGTCACGATTACCAAACTGAATGTACACTTCACTCCAGGCGACGTCCGACAAGCTCCTTTCTTGCCACCGACAGAGGCAGCCACAGACAGAGACAGAGACAGAGACAGAGACAGCAGTCAGATGACAAGCTCAGCTGAAGGGCAGATACTGCCAAATGGCGTAATTGATTCACTTCGATTGATTTTGGCCAGCAGCTGTGTCCGCCGGTCTGGTTACTGACTTTTCTCGCTTTCCCAGCTTTTTCCCAGTTTCTGTTTTTTTTGTCAGAATTTCACAGAGTCTCACAGCTTGCCACGTACTTATGCGGCCTGCGACAAATGCTCATTATGAGGCATCAAACTAGTTAGGGCAACTCTGATGATTTTCCTTGACACATGAAGGCTCCGGAAAGGAGTTAAAGAGCCGAGGAATTCCCTTAAGGACATTCTGCGTGGGCGATGAGATAAAATCTCTATTCTCTCTATTTCCCTACCAGACGGCCTTTTAAAGTGTATTTTTAATAAATACTACTAGGCGTATGAGTAATATTTCTCTTGTATTTCTGTTTTCTTGAAACTTAAATTACATTTCTCTTATATTTAAAATTTCCCATTATTTTCACGGCTCTAATAATTATGTCCCATTTTAAAATGCAAAGTTGCGCGGCAATTAAAATTTCCCCAACGACTGGGATATTAATTTCTTTGTCTACTAAATATTTTTATGATATGAACCTGAAGACACCCAAGGGAGAGCTAACTTTTGGAGAAATTTCCCTCCCCATCAGCGCTCCCTTAAGTGCCTAATTTCAGGGAACTTTATAATAATTATTCTTTGTCGGCTTTTTCCTATCAAGGTATGCTAGTTATTACTTTATCTTATCTCTCTTGTAATTTTAATAATTTTTATGTATTATCTTTTGGAAACTCACCCCTTTTAATATCCTCGGTTGTTTTTTATCTCTTGATTTTGTTAATTTGTTAAACACTAAAGAACAAGACGTTTTTAATTAAAATATTGTATTGCTTTACATTGTTTAAGAACTCACCTCTTTATATTTTCTCTTTTTCGTAGAATAAGCCCTTCTATTGAACTTTCAAGCTGTTTAAATGCAGAGAAGAGCAACATAGTTAGCGGGAAAAATGGTAAAACAATGTTGCAGAGGATTACTTACTTGCTCTTAACAACTAAGGGGTTTGAGAGCCATTGAATGTAGAGTCTGTTTCCGCTTTCGGGATTCCTTTCCTTTTTTATTTAAATGTATCAAATAGTTTCCATTTTGGGTTTCAACTAAAAAGAAAGAGTTACAAAGTATATTATTAGTGGGATTAGTTTTTTCTAGATTTTGTAGCTTACATTTACGGCTTAGGCTCTTTCTCTGTCTTTCTCTCAGTCAATTGGTATGCCACTGCACTTGTTATTCATAAAATGCAAGAACACGAATAAACGGTAACTGGATCTTAATGAGATTTTAACACAAAAATAAGAGAGAGATTGAAGGCCACGTAATGGGTAAATTTTTCGGCTTTTTTTTATACTTTTTCTCTTGAATTTTAATGCGTAGCTTCAGTTTTTTGTTTTCTGAAATGAAAATTTACACATTACGATATAAAAAACAATGCAGATCCCCATTCTTTACAATGATACATGTTACATGTAATGGTATTTCTTGTTGTTCAATCATTTATCGTTTTTTTTTCACAGAGAGTTTATTTTTGCGCAGTTTTTCACTTTGTTTGTAACTTTCATTTTGCACAGCTCCGCTTTTCATAATTCACTTAAAGAAAACTTATAATTAACTTTGTGATATTTCAATTTTTAGTGGCCAAACTTTTTGTTATACTTTTCATAGATCGTAATTATTCCGCTGCTCAGACACCGTACCCTTCGCCTTTGCCTGCACTCTTTGTTCTAATTACCTCACAGAGAGTGGAGGGATGCCTGAGCCGTGCTTGGAGACATTTCCAGACTTAAGCCTCTCTTTAACGCTGCTCTCGTAACGCAGATCCCATTACCTTACTGTCGCTCTTTTCCTTCCCTCTTAATGACCGTGTCAACCGTCTGAATATTTATACCAATTTCCCTATATTTCCCTTTTTTGTATTTTTCCCTGTATTTCCGATTTTCACATTTTTCAAGGGGATCCATCAGAAAGATTTGAAAAAAATCTGAAAAATATTTTGTGCTGGGATTTTGATGCAGATTTATAGGGAATCGATTCTAGATTCCAAATCTATACTTTGCCTAAAAGTCGGATAAAAAATGCCAAAGATATGGCCATCGAAAGAGGCGAAAAGTGATTTTTCTCGATTTTCACATTTTTCAAGGGGATCCATCAGAAAAATTTGAAAAAAATCGAAAAAATATTTTGTGCTGGGATTTTGATACAGTTTTAAAGGGAATTGATCCTAGATTCCAAATCTATACTTGGTCTAAGGATCGGATGAAAACTGCCAAAAATATGGCCATCGAAAGAGGCGAAAAGTGATTTTTATCGATTTTCACATTTTTCAAGGGGATCCATCAGAAAAATTTGAAAAAAATCGAAAAAATATTTTGTGCCAGGATTTTGATGCAGATTTATAGGGAATTGAATAAAGATTCCAAATCTATACTTGGGTCAGAGATCGGATGAAAAATGCCTAAGATATGGCCATCGAAAGGGGCGAAAAGTGATTTTTCTCGATTTTCAGAAGGACCTACAGGGTATTTGCTGAGATGTAACCTACGAAAGGGTATTTCAAGCTTCGGTTATGCCCGAAAGAAGGGCATGCACAGCTAGTGCAATTTTTCCGACTGACTGGAAGATGATTATAATCGTTCGGAGGACTTGCTGGGCCTCCTTCGGTTACGAGTTCATATTTATGTGGCCAGTGGGAGCTGTTGGCCGAGACTTAAGTGATTTTGTTGGCCGAAAGAAATGTGGGCAGGAGAGTGGCTTGGTGCTGCTTGATGCCTGGCCAGTCGGCTGTTTCTTTATTTTATTTTTTTGATTATTGCTATTATTATTCTCGTCAGTTGCTAGAGATGCTCTCTTCCCGATGCTTCTGAGGGCGCCCTTTCAGGTATATTTATGGTATATTTATAAGACCGAGACGTACACAACATTTAGTTCATTGCACGACGTCTGCCATTTTGATTCGTTTCTACTTGGCTGACATCTTTTTCATGTTTACTTTTGACTTAATTAGGGAGCCATCCCCGCTTTCCCGCCACCCGACTGCTAGCCGACTTTCACCCGACTTTCTCCGGACTTTGTGCGACACGTGTTGTGCAGACTGTAGTTCATTTCGCCCACAATTCGTGACAATATTTGAAGGTCTTCCATCTCCAATCCGAGCCTTTGTTCGCCGCCCATGGCTGCTTTTCATTTCTGGAGGGCCGCGACTTATGAACTGAACTGAGCAAGAATAATAAATGAAGCGCGGCCGGCGCGAGTGTTCGACTGTGAAATACGCTTTAGAAAATCCTAGCGGGATGTCCTGGCCCTGGCCCTGGCCCTGGCCCTGGCCGAGAAGTGTCAAAAGTGGCCTCCACCCATGGGGACCCCTAGAGATGTATCTGGCTCTGTGCTGGAGCTTCACTTGATTATCGTAATGAGATGGAAAGGAAATTCTGAGCTTTCTCATCGCATCGCATTCCTCTGGAATAAAAACTAGTCCATTGCAGTTTTGGAGTTCCTTTGGAGCAGCTGCCTCTTAAATCTGGGAGTCTAATGAATTATTATAACAATTACACCATGTAGATCTCCAGATAGAGACGCACTGCTCCACTTCTGCCCCCTGTTTCAGAAAGTTTTCGCCTGGAGGTCTGGGTCTGGGCAGTGTTTCAGTGTCCAATTTGTAGAAGCAATTTATAGTAAAAGTTTTTCCTGCAGAGCCACCACAACAAACAGCTGCACTGGATTTAGATGTTTTGTGTGAGGTGGCGGTGGCGGCAAGTATCTTTGCGATATCTTGCTTCTCCTTGACTGCCCCTTTTCTTGGCCCGCTAACAATACAATGGCTCCAAGACAGAAGCGGGCTAGAGGATAGGCGATGGGGGATAGGAGCTGAAGGATGGATAAATATCTTTGCATAATTAAATCCAATTGGGCGCACAACTCGCAGCTTTTGTTCGTCGGCAAAGGGACTGCAGATGGGCATGGGAATGACCAAGTCAATCAAAAGTTGGCCCAAAGCAAAACAGACTGAGAAACAGGCGGGCCAGGGCCAGACCCACAGAATAATAACAAAGAAAGACCAAAATAAAGACTGCACAGAAATAGAAATGTGTGGATATGGAAATAGAATTGAAATAGAATCGAAATAGAGCGCTAAAAGCTAAGACTAATTGGCAGCTGGCGAGCTGGGCATAAGCCCATTAAATTATAATTACGAAACGCACCGACCGGACTCCGATTCGCAGCCATATATCATTGGTCAGATCGTAAATCGCCTGGCACGTTGACCACCCGCTGCCCCCGGCTATATATCTTCGATCCAGCAATCCTACTATCCAGCCGATCACCGCAGATATCTTTTTGTTTACCCGACTGCCCAATGCCCATTGACGCAATTCAATTAGTTGTAGCCCGAGGCCAGTAGCCAGTGCCCGGTATCCGGTATCCGGTACCCGGTATCCGGTAGAGTGGAAACAAAATGTGAATAGAGGGACAGTTGACCAGGACATGGGCAGGATCTGGGCAGGACCTCACCAGGACCGGACATCATCCGTCGTGAGGAGCTTTTGCTGCGAGCCATATTTTCATATTTTGCAGATTTTCATTTATTTAACATATGCGGTGTGGATCCAGGGTCCAGGGTTAAGGGTTAAGGGTTAAGGGTTAGGGGCTGGCGGTTTACCACAGGGGGTGGCAAGTGCAGAACGGAAAAAGGAAAATGGAAAACCCGGGTGGATAAAGGATAAATATTCCAATGCCAATGGCAATGGCAATGGCAATGGCATGCAATTGTTTTCGGTGCACGGAACTGAAATTTTGCTTAAAGCGAGCTTAGGGAATTTTTCCAACAAGCGGATGAGGAAGCTTTATTATTTTTTTGGGGTTTTTCTGTGAAAAATGGCCAAAGAAATCATTTTATGGGACCGGGGATGGACCGAAAGGGTAGTCTTTTTAATACAAATCCCACACACTCATGTTTAATGCAGAGGTTTATGGATTCTGGACAAAACTGTCGGAATGGACTATTTACCAAAAAAAGGGGATAGCTTTTTCGGGAAACTATAGAGGATATCCTTCATTGTTCAGAGCTTTTTTTGGTTATAATTTTAAACTCATATTTCAATGCTCCAACGTTCCCAACTACCAGCAACCAGCAACCAGCTTTAATTTCAACTCTCAAACATTGTTTTAGAGCGAGGGAATCTTTTATGCAAAAAGCGCTCCCAGCCAGATTTCCAATTATACATTTTTGTGGCGAAAAATTGTTTGGTTTTGGACATTTATTGATTTTGCTCGGTGCGGGCGGCTTCACATCCATTCGAGACGAGTGGATTTTAATTGCCGCCGGTGCACGGAAAGGAGTTCAAATTGGTTTAATTGAGACAGGAGGCAGGAGACTGGAGCAGAAGCAGGAGCAGAGGCAGAAAAGTGACAAATATATCTCTGATCAAATCATAAATGTTTCCAAACAACAACAGAAATGATAGCCAAACACACTTCTTGTCAATGTGAGTGACAGTCGGACAGAAATCCGAAATTCCATAAGCCCGAAATGCCGGAATGCAGGAATGCTCTTGGCCTGTCGGTCTGTCGGCCTGTCTGTCGTCCTGACAGACACTATTTGTTATTAAATTTTATGCGGCACGTTGGCTAATGGCGTCACATACTCGTATAAATCCCCAACGATTACCTTTGATGGCCAGCGATCGGCTTGTCCTCCTCCGATCATTGATGGCCACCTCACGGGTCGTTTCTGTCTAATTTCCCGTGAAATCGAACAGGTGACTTGGGACGGCGACGAGGTCCTATTTCAATTTGGCAGCCAAGTGGCTTTCCAGCACATTAAGCCATGTTCCACCTGTAGTTTTTTCTGTGTTTCTTTTAGCCCCAAGTGGCCGCCGTTGCCGTTGCCGTTGCGACAAAAACAATGTTGCGAGACATTAGCGCTTTTCTTTATTCGAGAAGCTTATGGCCAAGGATTCGGGCTTGGACCAGTTTGATGGGATTAAGATCGGGCCTGAGTCTGAAAGTCTGAGATACATTTCTGTGCCTAATCAATTAATCCAGAATTCAGAATTAAGAATCCAGAAGATCTATTCTCCAAACACATTTATTACTGGCAAATTTTGAGACCAGAAAAGGGACGCGAACGCGGACGCGGTTGGCTGAAACTTTTAGTTTAATGCTTTGAGTTTGAAACAAATTATATTTCCGTAAGCTCGTCTCGCTTTAAATTTGTGTTTAACTTTCGCACACATGTTTGTGGTTTGTGTCGGTGGGCATTTTCCTTCCATTTTCCGCATTTCCACTCTCAGTCAGGCAGGCTGGCAGGCTGGCTGGGTGGATGGCAGCTTGTTTGCTGTTTGGCTCTGCACTCAGTGCGCCAACACTTTAGCCACTTTTCAATGGAGGCGGCCCAAAAGATTTAGCCTGGCTTCTGGCTGTTTTGGATGTGCCTCGCCATCGCCCTCCATCCTCTCTTTAGGAGGCATGAAAAACTCGTACATTTTCTACAAACATTTGGCAAATTGTTATAGAAACAGCACTCGCACTCGCACTCGCACTCGCACACATGGGAATATATACATACATATGCAGGGACTAGTACACATGTGCTGGTTTTGGATAAATTTGGTTGCGAAACTCGACTACAACATATGTTAACGACGCATTTGCCGTTGGAGGATGTCTGCAGGACGTAATCTGGGCGCCCGTCGCCCGACCACCTCGTCGTGTTCGTCTTGCTCATCAACTTGGTCTCGTTCGTCCATTCCGGACACCCTTTCCTGGCTCAAGCTCTATGAAAGGGGTAGGACTGGGGCGACGAGGGCGTCATTTAAAGACATTACGACCAGACAAGTTCCTCCACTTTCTGGCTTGAAATTTACATAAACGACAGACTCGGTGATACTAAAAGTATTTCCTAGTTGCTGAGCATTTTCCATTCGATCATTGCTCTTCCCTGCCGGCTGCCGGTTGCCGGCTTCCTGCTGCCTGCTGCCTGCTCAGAACGTGCCTCGGTGGCACGAATACAGTGAAGCTTGCCCACTCACACACTAGTCTTTGAATACCCATTACCCATTATATAATATAAAGGCGAAGCGACGCGAACTCGACGAGATTGAAATGCTCTCGAAAGGAATTGGAATCTGTAGCACTCTCGTGGCATCAGGATTGCAATTAGAGGAGACTATGCGATACCTGGTACTAGGTTCTCTTCCCCTCTCAACGGAATATTTTATGGAGTATTTATGGAGTGCCAGAGAAGACAATTTAGGCGACGGGCACAGCTGGAGACCCGTCTTTGGGTGTCCAACGAAAAACGAATCGCATCGCTAGTCGGGCCAACCCGCAGCGCTGCCAGCCGCCAGCCACCAGCCACCGCGCCACATAATGTTGCACGGTTTAGTAAATAGATTTATAAATCTGCAAAATTGCGTTTGCTAGCATTTTATAATTTTATTTTGCGGAATAGTGAATAGTGAAGGTGAAATCCGCATTAAATATTAAAACTTGTGGCACCTTGGTCGAAAGTTGTTCTTCATTTCAAGGTAAACGAAACGAAACGAAACGTACAACTTGTTTATTCTCAACATGGTGTTTGTGGATGTTCTCTGGTATTTGATCAACCAGTGGCTTTAAGTAGCTTTAAGTACGTTTATTTTGGATTTAACTCGCAGCAGAGGGCCAATGTGGCGTATACTTATTTTGTCATCATTGGACACATTTGTCCACGGTGGCTCTCCACCTTGTCTGTCTTCTGGTTCTGTCTTCTGGTTCTGGCATCCATTTGCATATTTTGCAGTTGCTAACGCTCAAGCTAAAGGCAACGGCAAATCTAAAGGCTAACGGTGGCTCTAACTGTAACTGTAACGGTAACGGTAACCGTAACCGTGGCCATAGCTGGAGCCGTAACTGTAACCGTAATGGGAAGGTGCTTAGAGCCTTGGCTTTAGCCGCGGCTTTGCGATGTAAATGCGTGCCATTTGAAATAACGAACTGCATTCCACACGCACCTTCGCCACGAAAACGACACATATAAATAAATATATATATAAATGTATATATATATACGATATATATTTAAATATATACAATATATATTCAGCTGTCCTCGAGCCAGACGGGGTTTGTTGAACTGGCAGGGCCGGGCTACCTCGGGCTTACCGACGCGCCATCACATTCGAATTTAAATTTGAATTTGAGTTCAAATACTGGGAGCGTTTTCAACTTCATTTCCGGCGCTATGAGGTTCTTTTTTACGGCTCTGGCTACAGCTACGGCTTTGGCTTTGGCTTTGGCTTTGCCAGTGGCATTCAAATTGAATCGGTAATAAAACGAAGGAGATGCAGAGGCATGCCATGGGCCCCGCAACTGCTGCAACAGCTGCCTAAATAATACAATTCCTTTCCCAATCCTGAATGATTCATTTTCGGTAGTCGGCAAAAGGTAAAACTGGCAAACTGGTAAACTGCGGTCGAAACTAAATGAAAGGAACGGCTGGTGCAGGTGGTTTTAGTGAGCCAACACTGCGGATGAGCAATCTTTGTGCTCACACAAGGGAATGCGGCTTAGAACAGCTGCGATTCACAGATTATTATTCAACACGAGTTTTTAGAAGGCAGCACTCATACGATGTCAAGTGACTGGCTAAGGCAGCCCTCCCAAAAATTAATCAGTTAATGCTACTTAAAACCCCCAAGAAAGTATACCCTAAGCGGCTTTTCCCCCCGGGAGGAGACTGGCGAGTAAAGAGTAACTCTGGCGCTCTGGCGATCGGATTCCAATAGAAAGTCTGCCCCCTCCTCGGATTGAGATTCGCTTTTTTTTTTGCTGAATTCGTGAATTCCTGGAAGGGGGCTCTGTCATGTCGCTGCAGACATCTAATCCTTTTTATGGGCCCCAGACACGCAAGGTGCCGTTAATGCCAACTGATGGCCGGGTGGCTCCTGGGTGGCTCTTGAGTGGGATGGGGATCGGAGCCTTCAAAGGGGCTCCAATTTGTGTGCGGCGGCTTATCACTTATCTAGGCGGCTTTCACGAGACTCCCGGCCTTGGCTTTGTGACTGGGAGGCAGGGGGTTCCGCTCTGGATTTTGGCCATTAAAGAAATGTTAGGGGAAACGCGAAAAGCCAGGATTCAGCGATGCGTGCAGAGTGGCCGGCAAAAGTTTTGGGACTCCTAGGACTGCCAGGGGCTGCTGTGACTCGAATGGAGAGGGGCGTGCCAGCCAGAGTAAAGCCGCCTTAGCCGGAGGCCAGTCAGTCCGCCAGCCAGTCAGCGTCAGCTATTGTGCTGCGATGATGCCTTTTTATTTTAATTCCCAAATCGAAAAAGTTTCTCTATGGCGATTACGCCGGCGAAAACTCTAAACGCTCTAAGCTATATGCTGGGAAAGTCCTGGGACGGGGTCTACGGGGGTCTGATGGCCGCTATCAGGGGGTGCAGTGGGAGTTGGGAGTTGGGAGTTGGGAGTGGGAGGACATCGTATGTGAACTACTAATTCAACATGTCTGGGAAGTTTCTTTTTTCGGCGCTCGGCGCTCAGAGCTCAGAGCTCGGCGTAATGTCGCTGCTTTATCTTTCAGCCCGCCCATAGCTCATTTCGTATGCTCGCCGGGAAAAGCGGAAAATCCGGGGGGAAAATCTAGGCCAGCCAGGCCAACCAGAGGGAGAGCTGTCCGGGGCAGACCTTAAACGATTACAAATGATTAAGTCCACAAGTTGGCGTGAAAAGAGCAGAACAAGTGACAATAAATGCAATTTGTGTCTCTTGGCTGTTTTGGCTGTGAAAGCACTCTGCTTTTTGTCTCAGTGTGGCCACCCAGCATGCCGGAATGCCAGTGGAATGAAAATGAGCCGCATTAGAATCCCCAAGGCTGCCCAAACTGGATTCTCCTCGTTTTCATTTATTATTTCGGGGTATTAATTATGTGGCCCGACTTCAAATTTGGCCTGCATGTTTGCCAAAGCCATCGGCTGTGAAATTTATTCATTGCACTGCATCGCAGCCACAAAAAAATACAAAAAGAAAAGAAAGTAAAAGTGAAAGTCTAAAGGAGAGCAAACATTACCAAAAACACAAAACGAAAGAAAGTGCTGGGAGAAAAGACAAAGGAGATGGAGATTATGTCGCCTAAATGGAAAATGGAAAATGGAAAATTACTTAAGCCATTCGAAGGAGTCCCCATACTTGAGTTCTCTTTCATTCATCTTGCCCCGGGGGCCACGCCCTCTCTTCCCCCGCCCCTTCAAAGCACACACAAACACACACAAACACACACACTCTGACTGCTGTGCCTTAAAGGGAATTTTCTCTATTTTTTGTTTGGTTTTTTTTTTCATGGTAAAAAGTACAATTAAGTTCATCCAGCAAAGAATCCGAGCCTCAGCCCGTCGACGACTTTCTGGGTTTTCCACTTTTCCACCGACGACATCGTTCTATTTGATCGACTTTTCTTTTTTTTTTTTTTTCCTTCCCAACATCGCCGTTGGCCTGTTTGTTTTGGCCTACAAGGAAAGCCCGGGCCTGGCCGTGGCAGAGTGTGTGGAAAATGTTATGGAAAATAGAAGCAACAGAGACGCAGTACCAAGTCTAGTGTTTAACACTATTTTTAAACTCTATTTAGCGGAAAGCCTCGACATTCGAAGGGCTTAAAGGCCTCGACTGCTTGGCATCTTGATTTATCGGAGGTAAGCCACGTTTTTTGGTGGCCAAAAGCAAAGCACCGGTAATGCCGGAATGATGCCTTCGAAGAGGGAGAAGACTTGAGTCCTTTGTGGGGAAAACTACTTTATTTATTGGAAATTCATTTGGCCAGATATGTCCTTGCCCAGAATGGCTCTGGACAGAGCTGCAGAGTCTGGGAGGCGGAAGCAGAGGCATTTTAATGGCAGTTTTAGTTCCCACTAATCGCTTTATGATGATGACTTGCCTATGCAAAAGTGTGCGGGAGTATCTGTGTGGCAGTACGTGTGCTCGAGGACCCCGTGTATGTGTGGGGGTGGCTGCTTTTTGCAGTAGATTCGCATCTGCGTGTCCTAGTTAAAGTTTTCCATCATCGCCTCACGTAGTAATGGATCAAAGATGGCGGCTAATGTCTGCAGGGCGGACAGAGGCGGTGGTGCCCCCTTCGAAGGGATGGAAACGGATCTGGGGGAAGGTCTCCGAGACGAGACAAGACAAGACGAGACGAGCCGAGCCGAGGATAATTAGCCGGTTATGCAACACCAGAACTTCATGAGAAGAAACGAGATTCGAAATGGGATTCGTTTTGTGGAAATATAAACTGGACTCGTGGAGCAGAGATTTGGGGAAAGTGGAGTTCCTTGGGATTACCTGTACTTAGGTCACATATTGCCCGAAGTTTTCCCATTAACAAGGCTCAAGGGATTGCGAGTTCAGGGAGCTACGAAGTCTGCAAACTCATAATGTGGTTGCCACCTGAAACGTTGCACTTCAGATGCAAACGAGGAAATTGCTTTTATGTCTCGAATTCTGAAGAAATGCAAATACTAGAGTTCCGCAGGCTGTCAATGTATGAAAGGAAAAGTGGTGGAAAGTCAGAGAAAGTGTGAACCTGAAGGTCCTGAAAAGTGATTTCCAATTCCCAATTAAACGAACGCAGAGCACAGAAAACAAATGGGAATGTCAGGGACTTGAGTGCCTTTGAAGACTGCACCTGATGGATGTTTGGCCTAGCTTGGCTTCACTGTACAACCTTGATTGCAATATTTTGTACTTGGCATTTAGCATTTTCTTCACCGAAATCACGACATTTGATTTCACGCTGAATGGCAACCCACAATCAATGGCTACTCCGTTTATTTCGTTTTCCTGTTCAATGTTTCTGTGTTGCTATTTTTTTTTCGAATTTTCAGTTTGTGTTTTTATATTTTGTTGCTTTCCCCAATCGCCAATCGCCAATCGCCAATCCTCAATCGCCATTTGAAATGCATGCAAATCCGCGCCAAAATAGCTGAAACTAATTCAATAATTCATTCAATTGTGCTCTCAATTGCTCTCTGCCCTAGCAATATTGATGAGCTTAACAATTTAATCTAAAATAAATAAATGGCGCTCGCAGCAAAGTATACAAATTAAATCCAAATTGAATGCCAATAAAGGATTATGAAGGATATCCAATCGATGGAACAAAAAAGCTTTTAAATATTAAATTCGTTGATCCACTGACACGATTTCTTATCCATCTAACTATCTGCTTTCTCCACTCTATCTTTCAACGAAAGACTTAGAACGTATTAGACATGTTCTACATGTCTTTAAAAAACACACAAAAATATGCCTTCGCCTTCGCCTTCGCTTTCAATTTCTTTCTTTCTTTGGAGACATCGACGGCGACCCCTGACCCCTGGCCCGTGACCCGACCGCCCATTCTTCTTGTGGCGCTTATGTGGGTCAAAGGAAAACGGCACAGGGCACCAGGCACCAGCCACCAGCCAGAAAAGATGGAAAACCAAAATAAAAAGAGCCAAAGTTTGGGTCGCCGGATTGGGAATGCGAAAAATAAAACCATTAAAAAGGCAGCATAAACATGACACAAACATGCGGAATGCTCTGTTATTAGTTGGCTTCTGAGATCAAGGACCAAAAGTTTCCATTGCCAGGCCACTCCCCGGCCATTCCATATTGTTTATGGGCCGAGCTGTGAGATAACTGGGCCGAGAAGCCATCAAAACATTATTGTGATTAGAAACGTTCGCCAATGGCCATTAGAGTCTCCTTATCTATCAATGTCCTGAATAGATGAAAGTTGAATGCGAGACCTTTAATTGTATTCCCTTGGCCGGGAGTCAATCTAAATCTAGATTTTGGCAATCAATTTGCTGATTGAACCATTCAATTGCAATTTTCTCTCCAGTCCACTCAATCAATCATGGATTCTGCTAAAAGAATCATAACCAATTTGAATATTCAAACAGACACAAAATCAGAAACACAACCAGAAACAGACTTCAATCTTTTTGTTTTCCCCACGAGTTTTGGTAACCTTTTTACCAAATCGAAATCGCTCAGACAGATGAAACTTTGTCGGTTTCGCCCTTCGATCGCCCAATTCCCAATTCTCCATTGCGGTAACAGTTTTAGGGCCTTTCCAATAATTTCTTCCCTTTTTTCACAATGCTGCACGGACAATGCCAAAAAGTTTGACCATTAAACAAGAAACTGGCTAACAAGTTGCCAAACAAATCAACGAAACTGCTTAGCCCTAATATACTCCCATCCAGGGAGCAGCTTTCCAATTGTACAGAGCGGAGCGCGCAAGACCGATGGATTACAAAATGAAACCAAATACAATGTATGTTAATATTGGAAATTAAAATTAATACTTTTTTGAATAGCGTATCTCGCAAATAGGAGCCCTCACTCCGAATACACTGAAGAAGACTGCAGTTTTCGTAACTCTTTGGAGCATTGTACTTCAATATTCGGTTGACCGCAAAGAAGCCGCTTACTCGATTTTTCAAGGGGATCCATCAGAAAAATTTGAAAAAAATCGAAAAAATATTTTGTGCCAGGATTTTGATGCAGATTTATAGGGAATTATTCCAAGATTCCGAATCTATACTTGGTTCAAGGATCGGATGAAAACTGCCAAAGATATAGCCTTGGAAAGGCGCGAAAAGTGATTTTTCTCGATTTTCAGATTTTTCAAGGGGATCCATCAGAAAAATTTGAAAAAAATCGAAAAAATATTTTGTGCCAGGATTTTGATGCAGACTTATAGGGAATTGTTCCTAGATTCGAAATCTATACTTGCTCCAAGGATCGGATGAAAAATGCTTAAGATATAGCTATCGAAAGAGGCGAAAAGTGATTTTTCTCGATTTTCAGATTTTTCAAGGGGTTCCATCAGAAAAATTTGAAAAAAATCTAAAAAATATTTTGTGCCAGGATTTTGATGCAGATTTATAGGGAATTGAATAAAGATTCCAAATCTATACTTGGTCCAAGGATCGGATGAAAACTTCCAAAGATATAGCCTTCGAAAGGGGCGAAAAGTGATTTTTCTCGATTTTCACATTTTTCAAGGGGATCCGTCAGAAAAATTTGAAAAAAATCGAAAATATATTTTGTGCCAGGATTTTGATGCAGATTTATAGGGAATTGTTCCTAGATTCCAAATCTATACTTGGTCCAAGGATCGGATGAAAACTGCCAAAGATATGGCCATCGAAAGGGGCGAAAAGTGATTTTTCTCGATTTTCACATTTTTCAAGGGGTTCCATCAGAAAAATTTGAAAAAAAATCTAAAAAATATTTTGTGCCAGGATTTTATTATAGATTTATAGGAAATTGAATAAAGATTCCAAATCTATACTGCGTTCAAGAATCGGATGAAAACTGCCAAAGATATGGCCATCGAACGGGGCGAAAAGTGATTTTTCTCGATTTTCAGATTTTTCAAGGGGATCCATCAGAAAAATTTGAAAAAAATCGAAAAAATATTTTGTGCCAGGATTTTGATGCAGATTTATAGGGAATTGAATAAAGATTCCAAATCTATACTTGGTCCAAGGATCGGATGAAAACTGTCAAAGATATGGCCATCGAAAGGCGCGAAAAGTGATTTTTCTCGATTTTCACATTTTTCAAGGGGATCCATCAGAAAAATTTGAAAAAAATCGAAAAAATATTTTGTGCCAGGATTTTGATGCAGATTTATAGGGAATTGTTCCTAGATTCCAAATCTATACTTGGGTCAGAGATCGGATGAAAACTGCCAAAGATATGGCCATCGAAAGGGGCGAAAAGTGATTTTTCTCAATTTTCAGATTTTTCAAGGGGATCCATCAGAAAAATTTGAAAAAAATCGAAAATATATTTTGTGCCAGGATTTTGATGCAGATTTATAGGGAATTGTTCCTAGATTCCAAATCTATACTTGGGTCAGAGATCGGATGAAAACTGCCAAAGATATGGCCATCGAAAGGGGCGAAAAGTGATTTTTCTCAATTTTCAGATTTTTCAAGGGGATCCATCAGAAAAATTTGAAAAAAATCTAAAAAATATTATGTGCCAGGATTTTGATGCAGATTTATAGGAAATCGTTCCTAGATTCCAAATCTATACTTGGGTCAGAGATCGGATGAAAACTGCCAAAGATATGGCCATCGAAAGGGGCGAAAAGTGATTTTTCTCGATTTTCACATTTTTCAAGGGGATCCATCAGAAAAATTTGAAAAAAATCGAAAAAATATTTTGTGCCAGGATTTTAATGCAGATTTATAGGGAATTGAATAAAGATTCCAAATCTATACTTGGTCCAAGGATCGGATGAAAACTTCCAAAGATATAGCCTTCGAAAGGGGCGAAAAGTGATTTTTCTCGATTTTCACATTTTTCAAGGGGATCCGTCAGAAAAATTTGAAAAAAATCGAAAATATATTTTGTGCCAGGATTTTGATGCAGATTTATAGGGAATTGTTCCTAGATTCCAAATCTATACTTGGGTCAGAGATCGGATGAAAACTGCCAAAGATATGGCCATCGAAAGGGGCGAAAAGTGATTTTTCTCAATTTTCAGATTTTTCAAGGGGATCCATCAGAAAAATTTGAAAAAAATCTAAAAAATATTATGTGCCAGGATTTTGATGCAGATTTATAGGAAATCGTTCCTAGATTCCAAATCTATACTTGGGTCAGAGATCGGATGAAAACTGCCAAAGATATGGCCATCGAAAGGGGCGAAAAGTGATTTTTCTCAATTTTCAGATTTTTCAAGGGGATCCATCAGAAAAATTTGAAAAAAATCTAAAAAATATTATGTGCCAGGATTTTGATGCAGATTTATAGGAAATCGTTCCTAGATTCCAAATCTATACTTGGTCCAAGGATCGGATGAAAACTGCCAAAGATATGGCCATCGAAAGGGGCGAAAAGTGATTTTTCTCGATTTTCACATTTTTCAAGGGGATCCATCAGAAAAATTTGAAAAAAATCGAAAAAATATGTTGTGCCAGGATTTTGATGCAGATTTATAGGAAATCGTTCCTAGATTCCAAATCTATACTTGGTCCAAGGATCGGATGAAAACTGCCAAAGATATGGCCATCGAAAGGGGCGAAAAGTGATTTTTCTCGATTTTCACATTTTTCAAGGGGATCCATCAGAAAAATTTGAAAAAATCGAAAAAAATATTTTGTGCCAGGATTTTAATGCAGATTTATAGGGAATTGTTCCTAGATTCCAAATCTATACTTGGTCCAAAGATCGGATGAAAACTGCCAAAGATATGGCCATCGAAATAGGCGAAAAGTGATTTTTCTCGATTTTCACATTTTTCAAGGGGATCCGTCAGAAAAATTTGAAAAAAAATCGAAAAAATATTTTGTGCCAGGATTTTGATGCAGCTTTATAGGGAATCGAATATAGATTCCGAATCTATACTTGGTCCAAAGATCGGATGAAAACTGCCAAAGATATGGCCATCGAAAGGGGCGACAAGTGAGTTTTCTCGATTTTCAGATTTTTCAAGGGGATCCATCAGAAAAATTTGAAAAAAATCGAAAAAATATGTTGTGCCAGGATTTTGATGCAGATTTATAGGGAATTATTCCAAGATTCCGAATCTATACTTGGTCCAAAGATCGGATGAAAACTGCCAAAGATATGGCCATCGAAAGGGGCGACAAGTGAGTTTTCTCGATTTTCAGATTTTTCAAGGGGATCCATCAGAAAAATTTGAAAAAAATCGAAAAAATATTTTGTGCCAGGATTTTGATGCAGATTTATAGGGAATTATTCCAAGATTCCGAATCTATACTTGGTTCAAGGATCGGATGAAAACTGCCAAAGATATAGCCTTGGAAAGGCGCGAAAAGTGATTTTTCTCGATTTTCAGATTTTTCAAGGGGATCCATCAGAAAAATTTGATAAAAATCTAAAAAATATTTTGTGCCAGGATTTTGATGCAGATTTATAGGGAATTGTTCCTAGATTCCAAATCTATACTTGGTCCAAGGATCGGATGAAAACTGCCACAGATATGCCCATCGAAAGGGGCGAAAATTGATTTTTCTCGATTTTCACATTTTTCAAGGGGATCCATCAGAAAAATTTGAAAAAAATCGAAAAAATATTTTGTGCCAGGATTTTAATGCAGATTTATGGGGAATTGAATAAAGATTCCAAATCTATACTTTGTTCAAGAATCCGATGGAAACTGCCAAAGATATGGCCATCGAACGGGGCGAAAAGTGATTTTTCTCGATTTTCAGATTTTTCAAGGGGATCCATCAGAAAAATTTGAAAAAAATCGAAAAAAATATTTTGTGCCAGGATTTTGATGCAGATTTATAGGGAATTATTCCAAGATTCCGAATCTATACTTGGTTCAAGGATCGGATGAAAACTGCCAAAGATATAGCCTTGGAAAGGCGCGAAAAGTGATTTTTCTCGATTTTCAGATTTTTCAAGGGGATCCATCAGAAAAATTTGAAAAAAATCGAAAAAATATTTTGTGCCAGGATTTTAATGCAGATTTATAGGGAAATAATCAAAGATTCCAAATCTATACTTGGTCCAAGGATCGGATGAAAACTGTCAAAGATATGGCCATCGAAAGGCGCGAAAAGTGATTTTTCTCGATTTTCAGATTTTTCAAGGGGTTCTATCAGAAAAATTTGAAAAAAAATCGAAAAAATATTTTGTGCCAGGATTTTGATGCAGATTTATAGGGAATTGAATAAAGATTCCAAATCTATACTTGGTCCAAGGATCGGATGAAAACTGTCAAAGATATAGCTATCGAAATAGGCGAAAAGTGATTTTTCTCGATTTTCAGATTTTTCAAGGGGTTCTATCAGAAAAATTTGAAAAAAATCGAAAAAATATTTTGTGCCAGGATTTTGATGTAGATTTATAGGGAATTGATCCTAGATTCCGAATCTATACTTTGCTTAAGGGTCAGATGAAAACTGTCCATCGAAAGGCGCGAAAAGTGATTTTTCTCGATTTTCACATTTTTCAAGGGGATCCATCAGAAAAATTTGAAAAAAATCGAAAAAATATTTTGTGCCAGGATTTTGATGCAGATTTTTCTCGATTTTCAGATTTTTCAAGGGGTTCTATCAGAAAAATTTGAAGTATTAATGAGACCCTCTAAACATTTTCTATTTGCAGTTAAAACTAATCCCCTTCTGGCGGTGAATTCCAGGAAGTAAGAGGAACCCAAGGAACCCAAAGTAACCGAAAAACGAAGCCCAAAGCCGGGCTAGAATCTCTCGAAATGTCGGCCTGCCGATCCCAGCCTAAGTAATCGAAAACCCAAGTCGAGTCTCCGTCACTTGCCAATCTCCAGCATGGACAATAACTCGGTGGTCGTCGCCGTCTCCGCCTCGGTGGCCTCCGCTGTGCATCCGTATCCGAATCCGTACGATGTCTCCGCCGCGGACGTCTTGTACCAGTGGAGTGCCAATGCCGCCGCCGCTGCT
The DNA here is from genome assembly GCA_035047325.1 of Drosophila vallismaia. Lineage (NCBI taxonomy): Eukaryota > Metazoa > Arthropoda > Insecta > Diptera > Drosophilidae > Drosophila > Drosophila vallismaia. The sequence goes on along the minus strand of JAWNPU010000025.1, from coordinate 950,780 downwards.
TCCGCCCGGCTCGCCCCATCCGCCACGCCATCCTCTGCGGGACTGCCCCCGGAAATGGATATCGCCCTCGGCGGGCGAATGTCCGGCTCCGTGGACGGTGGCCAGTACTTGGTCCTTGTCCAGAACGAGTCGCAGTTCGACTACGGGAACGAGAGCCTCGACTCCGGCTCCTACCAACAGCAGATGGACGGCGGCCAGTGCCGGCAGATGGACGCCAACATGAGCTACTGGAACCTCACCTGCGACTCCCCCCTGGACTATGCGACGCCTCTCTACGGCTACTGCATGCCCTTCCTGCTGATCATCACCATTATCGCCAACTCGCTGATCGTTCTGGTTCTGAGCAAGAAGAGCATGGCTACGCCCACCAACTTTGTCCTAATGGGTAAGTGTATCTGTCACAATTCAAGGAAAGAACTGGCAGGCATGCCTGGTGCAAGTTCAAAATGGTGTCGTGCCACATGCAACTGTTTGTTTGTCTTCCGGACAAGGTCACAAGGGACCTGCCAGCCTTGACTTTGGCATTGGCTCCGCTTTGGGGGATTGAGCCCATTCTGATGTTCCATGATTATTATGTATTTTTATTCCATGTCATTGCCTGCCCCTTCCCGCCTGGCTGCTTAATGTGGCACAATGTTAAATCAGGCAGAAGTTTTGTGAGATTTCAAAATAGCTGGCACTGTGCGTGCTCCGGCCTTAGCCCCGAGAGTCCCATGGACCGCCTTAACCCGCTGGGATCCGCTTAGCCCGCGTAATGCTGAGATATTCTAATAGCGTGTGTAATGCTAATGGCTGTGTGCGCGGAATTTGCCGCTGATTTATGAAAAAGCCGCCTCGACATCGTCGCAGAAACTGAAACTGAAACTGAAACTGAAACTGTGGAAGCCAGAGGAAGCTTGGGGGAAGCCTGGGTGAGTGGCAGTAAGTGGCTTACAAAGGGGGTTAGTTAGCGAGAGCCGAGTCCTCGATGAAATCCCATCGAAATTCGATCCAACATTCGATCCAATTACGATGCGCCGGAGAGTTAAAAACAAAGTTTAAATTTTAAATAAATTCCAATCCTCGTGCAGCGCGACGAGCTTTGACTGTCAATGGGTTAACCCCACACCCACCCAGCTCCCACACCCACCCAGCCACCTAGCCACGCAGACACCCCAGCAAGGCCGCCCAGCGGGTGTCAGGCACAGGCCAAGGCTAATCGCATCAAATGACAGCGGTCCGAGCCCGAAATGAAGTCTACAGCAACCGCAACCGAAATGGCCCAAAACAACATTTGCCGCTTGCAGGCAAAGTGAAAAGTGCACTGAGAGAAGTTTCTCCATTCTAAGAGCTGTTCGTAACTCCATTCGGATTCGGGGGGTCTTTGTAGTCTCAGTGCAGGGCGTCTGTCCGGTTTGGTGAACAAAGGTCAGGTCATCGGGGTGTGTCAAATGTCAGTGGGCCAGCAACCCGGCCAGCAAAAGTCGATTAGCAGGATCTCTGTCGAGAAATCTTTTCTGAAACATACTCGTATTATTATATATAATGTACAATGGACATTATCAAGCTGAGAAAACATTCAACAGTCCGACTGGGTGTTTATTTTTGAATTCGGAAAGCACAACAAGGGATTCAAAGATGTTTATAATAAACAAATCGACTTGTCATCACAACGAATTCCATTTTGATTATGGCAGATGTGTGTCCACAGCACAAATATTTACTTGACGCTCAAAATTTGTGCTCCAGGCAAAGAGATGGCCAGAGCCAATAGGAATGTCATAAATAATTGATCTGGGGAATCGATTAATGGCCAGAAACCAGAAATCATATTACAACATTCAATATTGACAGAGACAGGACATGTTGCGCTTAATGTCCAATCATACAATCAATTTACATTTAAAATCGCCGATGATTTGCATATCCATTACCATAATTTCTAATTTCAACTGACTGTCTCTCTCTCTCTCTCTTTCTAACTCTGTATATCTGTCTCTGTTTATCTGTTTACAGGCATGGCTATATGCGATATGCTGACGGTTATATTTCCGGCACCGGGCCTCTGGTACATGTACACATTCGGCAATCATTATAAGCCCCTGCATCCGGTCTCCATGTGTCTGGCCTACAGCATCTTCAATGAGGTAAGTCAACAAAAGGCAACAATGTTTCTCGGTTTCTTGGCTCTACACTGACCGAAATGGGGGATTAGTTGGAGCTTTGTGGATGCAATATAGATAGCTTCAAACTATTGCATACTTTCAGGATAGAGATACAGTTTTTTCTCGAGTGGAACTCGCTTCTTGGGTTGCTTCTGTCACAAACTAATTGCCGAGGCTGGCCAAAAACGTGGGAAGAGCGGAAAATTGTTTGTTTTGGCTTCTGGCCACGTTCCGGACTCCTTCCCCAGTTCCCAGAAGACGCGACATGCCGCGCCGCCGACTCATTGACCTAAATAAAATGCTTGGCTGAAACTTTTTGCGCTCTTTCCATCCTATATCCTGTATCCTGTATCCTGTATCTGTATCTTCCAACCCCCACCTCTGCTTTCACTCTCGCTTTTACTTTCACTTTGAGTTTCCCTTTGTCTCCGCCTGATGTATGATTCTTTGTTTTGTATCCCGTCGCGATATCGTTATCGTTATCGCATTTGATGCTACGTTACGTTCCCGGGCTATGTTCTGGTTCCCAGTTCCAAGTTCCATGTTCCCCTTTTCCCCGGTATCCTTTTGTGTGTGTCATTTCTGTCAGCATAATGAAAGAATGAAAAGCGCTGCTAGTGCCACTTGCCACTTGCCATTTGCCACCTGCTGGCCCCTTCCTCGCCCAGAAATCGCAGTAATCCACCCAAGTCCCCCATCCACCCACTCATTCAGCCATCCATTCACAACACTTATTCATTTGAGAGCGTTTTTCCACCATTACCATGCAAACTTTTGGGGCTCCGATTTCCCCCATTTTCTCCTGCCCTTTGCACGTTTGCCTTGATTAATCAACATTTTCAATTTATGGTCCTCGTTAAAGGGGCGAGAAACAGAACACACAGAACACAGAGAACACAGAGGGTAGCAAGAGGGTGCAAAAGCAAAACTGTTTACTCACTTCAATGGAGTAGTGTCAGGCTGATAAAACGCCACTGCCACTGCCACTGCCACTGCCACTGCCCCACTGTCATTGCCAAATAGCTCTGCCCTACGCCCCAGACAGGCCGAAAACAGAGGCACAGTGGTGCCACACAGCTCCACAGAAGAGCTGAAGAGGTAATTCGATTAAAACTAGTCGTGGCCTTAACAAAAGCACACTTTTGAATGCCAAGGATACTATAGCTGGAGTCAGACAAACCATGTTGGACAATAGTTTGGTTTTATTTGACAGACAAAGCCAGAGTCCTGTTACCACTGTCCTGGCGCGCTCTTCTGCCACGGCTACGTGCTGTTAGTGGACTCTCAGGGGATTTGTACCAGCTAAATTCAAGCTGGGCCTCCTCTCCCTGCCACGGAAAATGTCCTAGATGGTCGGATGAAGGGATGGATGAGGCTCGCTATAAGGAGCCAGTGTGAAGAGAAGGGAGCGTGGGAAAGGGACTATCTCTGAGTATGACTGCCATAAAATTCAACTCACATCCACAGCTACAGCCACAGCCAGAGCCAACTCCATATCCACATCCTCGTTTGGTAATAACCGCCAGGCGGCCATTGCAGCCTCAAAGTTGAAGATTTCATTTCATTTCTATGGAATTTATATGCTCCAGCAGCACGTTCGCCCCTTTCTCTCCTAAGCTTTCTCTGCTTTCTCCGCTTTCTCCCCTTTTGAATGGCGCGCATAATGGCCATGTTAATATAACAAACGAGAAAGGGCAGGAGCGAGGGAAAGCGAGGGAGAAAGAATGAGCCAAGAGCTAACCATTTCATTGTAAAGTACACAGCGTGGTCCGTATCCGTGTCCGTACCCGTGTCCGTGTCCGTGTAATTGCAACGGAGTCAGACACATAAACCGGATTAGGCCACAGATTGTGCATTATATGGCTAAGCTCAATGTCAAACGCACAGCCATAGCCACAGCTCCAGGCGAGGCTAAAGATTCAGATACAGATACAGATACACAGCCGACAGATAGAGATACAGATACAGACTGCGGTGCTGAGTACCTGTCTGCCACAGGGCCATACTCATTATGCTCCATAAACGGAGCAGACACCTGTCGTCCTCGAAAATGTTCAAATGGACAGTTGCCAGCAAGTGCCAGAGTCCTCAGTCCGCAGTCCGCAGTCCCCAGTACGGAGTACAGAGTACGGACTGACATTCCGGACTTTCACCTGGACACCGGCTAATGCAGTCGAAACGCCAGAGTTGTCCAAATCAGATTTGTGGCTCTGACGAATGGCAGAATGCCAGAATGGCAGAAAGAATAAGCAATTGCTTTTCGGGTTTAATGGCAAAAATGCTGTTTACTTTCTTATGTCAAGGGGAATCAAAATCGAGCAGGTCGCTCCTCGGGACAGGCTCCTCAGAATGAGTTCCATAATCGTTTAGTGTTGCAATATCATTTTCTGGGTTTAGCCGCCTGTTTTTGCTTCTTCTGAATCTTTGTGAGTCTTAATTATTGTGCCTCCCCTCCCGTATGTGATGGAAACTTGTGCGAAAAGTCAAACAGAAAGTTATTTCCAGAGCTCAGGCTAATCCCCAGCAAGACTCCGACTCCACACATTCCATATTCTGTGTACAAGCCACTCATCCCCACTTCTATCCTTCTATCCTGTTTACTTACAGATTATGCCAGCCTTGTGCCACACCATCTCCGTTTGGCTAACTCTGGCCCTCGCCGTGCAAAGGTAAATATGCAATTAGACGAATAAAACTGGCTTCTCGCACGCCTTTCTTTGGTTGAGATGTAACTAAAATAACAGAGTGACAGACTGTCTGAATGCCAAACTGACAGACTGACTGGTTGACTGCCTGACTGGCTGACTGGCTCACTCGTTGACTTGTCAATGACGGCAATAAATCAGTTTTTGTGGTAAAAATAAAATGTCAATGCCTTCGCGCTGCCTTGGGCATACAAATTATGGCAAGTGTGATGGCAAGGGTATGTGCAGAGTATGTAGGGTGTTAAGGTAAACAAATGGCGTTACCTTGACGGGCACTGGGCCAACGCTGCGTATGAGTGATGCGTATGAGTGATGCGAGTTGTTTCTCGAAGACAGCCAGACAATCAATCGATTTCCATCGAAAACAGGAGCGAATGGCATACATACACGGCATTTATATAACATTAAATCTATGGGAGTATCGCAGGTCTCTTTAAAATCAAATTGGCCAGCTGGAGAGCTGGGTGCTGGAGAGCTGGAGAGCCGTACCACTAATGTTGACCCATAAATAAGCCCTCTAATTCAGAAAACAAACGACTATAAATATTTCATAGAGGCCAAGAAACGAAACCAGAACCAGAGGGCAGAGCAGGGGAAATTGAAAGGAAAACAATAAACTAATTTCGAATAGACAACATAAATTTCATTGTTTCCATAGAAAATAAAATTCCTTTCAAGGGCTCCGCTTCGCATTCTTCTATTAACTCATGTGTGGGATCATAAATTTTACAGCTTTGCGAATAAATTCGCCAAGTGGAGGAAACGCTGAAGAGGGCCGAAAAAATTTCTATGGGAGAATAGTCATAAATATCAGCGCCATTATGCGACTTTGGGCCGCTTTCAAGTGGTCGCCACTGAAGTGGGACCACTGAAGGGTGGTTTGGGTGGTGGGGTGGGTGCCACTGTTGCACCACCAAATAGCTGAATAATAATAATAATATATATTGTATGTGGCGTGTGGTGAAACGTGCATGGAACGGGGTAGAATGCTGGCTCTGGCCAGAACACTTTCTAAAATGCGTTGAAAATTGCCCGGGGACAAATAGCGCGATAAAAAACATTCAACGTTTTGTTGTTATTATTGTTATTGTTATTGTTATTGTTGTTGTTTTTGCTGCTACTGTTGTCAACTTATTGTATTTCAAGTGTTTTTATGGCCTCTGCCAGTGGGCGGGGCAGCAGGGCACCAGGACAGCAGTCGTCGAATAATGCTTTGGAGTGGCTCGAATGAACTGGCTGAGTGAGTGACGCTCTCCATAAAAATTTCATACTACAAAGAAGAATACAAATTTATGATATATGGTATAGAGGTAGACTTTTTATGCATGCCCATCGGCATCGGCATCGGCATCGGCATCGGCATGACATACTTTCACCGCCCCATGCCTTAGAGGGCCAGGACACTGCGGAAGGATTGAGGGAAGGCAAAGTCATTCGGGGCACTATAAATATTTAATGTCTTCCTTATTAGTTGTGTGATTTGAATCACTTGACGGCTAAATGCACCTCAATTATTAATAATGGCGACGGCAGCTAGATTGCTTTGTTTTTCTATAGAGTTTCTTCACCTTTAGGGTCGATATTCGATATTGTTTATCGAATTAAATATTGACGCTCGCTTGTGACGCCTGTGAATAACAAACTTGTGGATGAGGAAGCCCATCCGAAGTACCGGGTATCATAGAATCGAGGTATCCTTATTTTAAACTAATCTCCAGAGAACTCTTTTATACAATGGCACAAAATGTTGTCGCTTGATTGATTTATTGTGTCGCTTATTTTTCGTTAGACGTTAAGGGTTAAGGGTTGTTTTCCTTGGGGCTTTCACAGTTTTGGACCCGGTTTTTTTTAACCTTACCCATCCCATCCGGAGGTAAGGGCAGGGCCATCCTTTTAGGACAAATTAACTAAATTGTTAAAATGACAACGAAAATGAGGCGGCGAGATGGCAAGATGGCAAGATGGCGAGATGGCGAGATGGCGAGAAAGGGCAAAACATAAGCCAGCTAAATGTTATTCATTTATTAATATCAATTCCATTTAGGGCTAAACGCCTGGCAATCGTTGCTCAGTGTTCCAGTGTTCAGATTTCGTCCTTGGTCCTTGGCCCTTGGTCCTTTGTTCGGCTGTTGTGTGGCTGTTTTCGTTTCGGTTTTTGGTTTTCGGTTCTCGGTTCTCGGTTCTCGGTTCTCGGCATTTGTTTTTGGCTGCTTTCAAGTTTAATGAAATCCCCGCTTGACAAAGGTTCAATGAAAGATTGATTGAAAATCATTTTCAAGTGCCAGAGCAGTGGGCGTGGCCATAATTATGCGCATAAATTAGGACACCGCCGAGGTCCTTGGAGTCTCATGCTTGGAGGCAGACCAACTAGTCGCCGGGAAACTTTTCGCAGAAAAACAAGATTTGGCAGGATTTGATTTTCGGTGCCGTGACAAATTGCTCAAATTATGAAATTATAAAGCACCAACTTGATTAGCTTTTCAGATTGCCCTTGATTGCTTTTTCCTAGAGGCTAAAAGCTAAAATTAGGATTTCGGCAAATTCATTGTCACCGCATTGCGATCGTAAATTCTCACCTGGGGAAATTGGTTTATCTCCCGTCGACATTGCCAGGGCCATAAAATTATATTAAGCAAATGCGCTTAGGACGCACAAGCTCGTTAAGAGCCCAGGCAGGGCAGGGCAGGGCAGCGCAGGGCATGGCAGGGCAGGGGCGCTGTTAAAGGATCCACAAGGGCGGATTGCCCTCCTCCGACTTTCCATTACTCGGTTTTGAGTAACAAATGCTTAATGGCCCTTAGATAAGCTTTCGTTTTCGCGCAAACACCGATACCCGATCACCGATAACCATTATTTTCGAAAAAGGAAAGGAAAGGAAAGGACATCCGTTTCCCTCGGAAATTTTAACTGAAAAGCTAGCCATAATTTAGGGAAAGGGGTTTACTTTTATACAGAATATCCTTATCTATCCTTATTTCAGTAAAAGACGTAGAAGGGAAGGTATGATTAATACTCTTTCCCTTTCTCCCTTAGGTACATCTACGTGTGCCACGCCCCCATGGCCAGGACCTGGTGCACCATGCCGCGAGTGAAGCGTTGCACCATGTACATCGCCCTGCTGGCGGTGCTGCACCAGCTGCCCCGGTTCTTCGACCGCACCTACACGCCCCTCTTCATCGAGTGGAACGGCGAGGAGACAGAGGTGTGCCACCTGGATACGGCGATGTGGGTGCACGAGTATATCGGGATGGACCTCTACTACACGAGCTACTACCTGTTCCGGGTGCTCTTCGTCCACCTGCTGCCGTGCATCCTCCTGGTGACGCTGAACATCCTGTTGTTTGCGGCCATGCGGCAGGCCCAGGAGCGGCGCAAGCTCCTCTTCCGGGAGAACCGCAAGAAGGAGTGCAAGAAGCTGCGCGAGTCCAACTGCACCACCCTGATGCTGATCGTGGTCGTCTCCGTATTCCTGATCGCCGAGATACCCATCGCCGTGGTCACCGCGATGCACATCGTCAGCTCGTTGATCATCGAGTTCCTGGACTACGGCCTGGCCAACATCTGCATCATGCTGACCAACTTCTTCCTGGTGGTCAGCTACCCGATAAACTTTGGCATCTACTGCGGCATGTCGCGCCAGTTCCGGGAGACCTTCAAAGAGATATTCCTCGGCCGGCTGGTGACCAAGAAGGACAGCTCCACCAAGTACTCCATCGTCAATGGTGCTCGCACCTGTACCAACACCAACGAGACGGTCCTCTAGTAATTGGTGATGTTGGTGCCGCGGCGGGGCAGCAGCGACCACCGTCGCTCCACCTGCACCACCACCATCCATGCCCCTGGCGGATGCGGGGGCGTAGGCGGTGATGGAGTCGAGGTGGCGCCGCAGCACCAGCATCTGCTCCAGCCCCATCTCCCACCCTCCCAGCGAGGGGTGAGCACCATGGACATCATAGCCGAGGAGCGGAATGTCTAAAGGGTGCCATCCAGCTACCCGTTCTACCCCCTACCTACTATCCAGAATAACTAACCAACTATCCTTTCAAGAACCTAATCAAGCCATCAAAGCCCCAATTATAATATTGAAAAAAAAAACGAAATATTCATAGAAAAATGTCAACTTACCCCTCGGTTGTCGCTTTCCAAATGCATTTCCTGCATTTCTCTGGAAACTCTGGAAGTGTATTTGAAGCGAGAACAGGATCCACAAGTCAGGTTTCAGGTGGGAGCCTAGAAAGAAGTTTCCACAAAATAATACACAACCCTCGATAAATGTCATAGTAAAACAGAAAACAGTAGAAGCTTAAGTGCAGGCAGGACTATTAGCCCCTTGGAAGGACCCCAACTAGAATTCTGTGTGTGTTTGTCCAATCCTGACGTGTTGCGATTAAGCTAATAATAGTCTTAGGTTTTTGCTCTAGAGTTTTAGAGCTTTAGAGGATCCGTAGGATAGGCTCTTGGCATGGGGTGGGGGGATCAGCTCTACGAGGTGATACTGGCAGATACTGATACTGGGGGTGTTCGTAAATGGTAACAATAAATTTTACTGTAATACCTAGGATAGATACTATACAACCTTTGAGAATAGTTACAGGAAACTCAAGAGTTACAACTATCAGATTAGCAAGCTGGATTGCGAAATCAATTAATCAATAATACTAACGAGACAATTACTGATTACTGAATACTGGTTACTGGTTACTGGTTACTGGTTACTGGTTACTGGTTACTGGTTACTGGTTACTGGTTACTGGTTAGTCCTACAATCTAAAATCGAAACCTTAAAACCTTAAACCAAAGTCTTAGGATTGAAATCTAAACCCAAGGCTTAGGGAAACTTTATAAATCGAAAAGTACATCCAGAAACTGATTATTTTTGTGCAACCTTTATGTGCGCCGTTTGTAAAATATTTTTGTAACTTTCGATTATCGTAAAGTATCGTAGAGTTCGTGTTAAGTGTTAAGTGTTAAGTGTTAAGTGTAGTTAGACCTATAAGAGCGAGACCTCTCAACTCGTTTAAATTCGTAAACCCAGTCGAGCCCCGGAGTTTACCGATTTAAATGAAATGAAAACTGAAATTGAACAAACAACACAACACATAGACACTGAAAAAAACTTAGTAAAGTAAAGTAAAGTAAAGTAAAGTAAAGTAAAGTAAAGACGGCCTCGAACCAGTCATACCGAATTTCAAATTGATGTTTTAGGCTAAGAGATAGCGGGAATGCGACTACTTTCCCACACGTTTTTTTTCTAGTGTAAGCAATTGGGATTCAATGTTGATATGTGTACAAGTGTTTTACGATTACAATTACAATTACAATTACAATTAAAAATAAAATTACAATTGCAGTTTCCAGTTTGAATGTTTTAAGTGTACACAAACTAGACTAAAATGAACTAAAAAATCACAGCAAAAAAAACTAAAACTAAAACTAAAAGAAAACTATAAGTTCAGCCAAGATTTGTTTGTCTGAATGGAATGTGCTACCTATGTATTTACAAATATCTATACTATATAATGTATTATATTTAGCGCCGTCAGCTGTGTTTCCGATTCTGATTACGGGTTTCGTTTTGTTTTTGTACATATTCCGACGGTGCATCCAATAATGAATAAATAATCTCATTAAATGTCACCCAGCTATTGTGTTTTTGCTTTTATTTTGAGTCAGATTTGAGCTTTGATTAAAAAGCCCAATCCGCAACTACAGATCGGGGATTCCACAAATCAGAAATCAGAAATAGGAAATCAGAAATCAGTACAAGAGGCAGGTCTTGTTCGTGGGCCTGGGCCTGCCGGGACAGTCAAAGGCCATCCGGAAGGGCTGGAACCTATGAATGGCGTCGTTAACCCTCCTTCTTTGGCTTCCATGCTCGCTGCTCCACTCCCAGCGCCGCTCGCTGGAGCAGAAGAACTGCGCCAGGTTGAGGAAGAAGAGCTTCCGCTTCTCCGGCGACTGGTCTCCGGTCCGGTTTCTACTCCGGTCTGTTTCGGCCTCGTGAAAGTAGGCCGAGTAGGCCAGCTCCACGCCCATGGAGTCGGCAAACTTCTCCTCCGAGTGCGAGTTCTTCCCCAAACAGTTCGCTGCCCGCCCGAAAGCCTTGTTGCGGTCAAGCTCCCGTCGCACTCCGGCGTTCAGATACCCCCGCGGGCTCCGTGCCGCCTCGTCGAAGCTGAATCCGTGGGTCAGCTCGTGGCCCAGGATGAAGCCCAAGGAGCTATAGGTGAGGACATCGGATTGGTTTCGCTCGTACAGGGGACTGGCCAGCAGGGACAGAGGCACCACCAGCATATTGGCCCGCAGCAGGAAGAAGGGCGAGGCGAAGCTACCGAACTTCTGGCTACGAATGGGCAGCCAGGCCTTACGGTCAACGAAGCCGGATCCTCCTGATCCGCGGTTCTCTAGGATTTGCTGCAGGTTCCCGAAGTAGTCCGCGGGGTATAGTCGGAGGTGCTGGTAGTACTTCTCGATGGTGTCCCTCTTGCTTCCTTTCCGCGGCAGGATACTCAGCCGCAGGAACATCTTGTCGAGCTTCGCCAGAAGAAAGGTCTGCACTCTTTTTGAGAACTGATTGCGGTTGGCCCTCAGCTTCTGGCCGAAGCGCTGCTTTAGCTCAAGGAACAGACCCTGGAGCACTGGCTCCTCCCGGAGTCGGGGATGGTGCTGCTCCATCAGCCAGACGACGGGATGGTTAATGAGCTCGCGGGCTTGCCGGGCGCAGTCATCGCGCTCGAAGGACCACGGCTTCAAAGATCCGGGATCTGGGATCAGACTCAGGCGCAGGTAAAGGTAACGAAGTAGGAACTGGTCGGGGCAATTGGAAAGTATCCATAGCATGTGCTGGAAGTGCCCTACGTCGGGTCCTTCGTGTGGCCAGGGAAGAATCCAGAACTTTGGAGGATTTTTCAGGGATTTAAGCTTCTTTTTCCCACTGATTCCGAGCAGATTCCCTTCGATAGCTCTCATTTTCAGCCAAAAAAACTCCTTGTCTTCCTGGTCTGCTGCTGGAAACCGGGCCCACACGCGCTCGAACTCATCCCGGGTCATGGCCTCCCTGTGGCTTCTATCGTCACCGTCCCCATCCTCGCGTTGTCGCAACATCAATTGTATCCAAAGCACGTTCATTTCCGCATTTTGAAAGTCCAAGAAGACCTCGATGCGAAAGGCGGCCGTCACTCCAACTGCGACATCAGACAGACTGGTTTCCCGCTTCTTGATAATCTTGGCCAGTACCTCCATGGCCCGGTCGACCGTTTGGTTGGCCCTGCAGGCGGCATAGTAGTCCCTGACCAGACCCACGAATAGGGGCTCTGGGGCGTAGGTCATCGGCTGGTCCAGCAGATCGGCCAGCAGGTTGTGGTATTCCAAGTCCAGCTGACCGATCACGCTGCGGTAGCCCTTTCCAGCATTGACGGACGCCCACTTGCCGCAGGCGTGTCTGTAAAAGTCCTGACAAGGATCCACGCTCGGGTCCATGTACTGGGCCACGCGATCCGGAATCTGAGGCGTCACCAAAGGTAATCCCGGTAGAAGGACTACCATCAAAGACACCGGGAAGAGCCGCACAAAAAAACACATGACTGATCTCTGCCAGAGCCGACGGAAAAATAGCGAAACTATCAGCCGACGATTTGGAACTGGACCGAATTCTCAGAGTCTCAGAGATCACTATCGGAAAGCGTGATTGATTCGCTCCCAGATTAGGATTGCAATTTAGCGAATTACTTTTAATTGAATCCCAAAGCTTTTGATTTAGACACACGAGTATTGGTTCATGGCATTTGTTTACTCAAGTTTTCAGGGAATACGAAAGCAATTTGCGGCCAACTTTGGCCAAACTTTGGTTATTTGTCGTGTTTTTATGATTTAGAAAAGTTTGTATTCTGCATTCTGCATTCTGCATTCTGCATTTTGCATTTGGATGACTTGAAAGTTTTCTGCACATATGGAGTATGAAACTTTGGGATGGCGCTGGCTGGGGGTTGTTCCTCGAATAAGGTTGCGACAATTTCTCATTTATATTTAATGCACTTTAGCTAAAAGTGTTGGCCTGGCTCTGCTGCTTCTGCTACTGCTGCTGCTTTAGGGTCTCGGGCTGTTCTCGGGCTTGTTAAGTGCTGAAATATTTGGTGGTGTTTCCACCAATCAGTGGCGAAAGGAGGAGAGGATATGCTGTGGGGAAATGCCGTCACTGCACTTGAGAGTTTTCATCAAAGTCACGAGATTTTTGGCAACAAAGAGGCGTTTAGCCGGTGGGTGGGGAAAGTGCTAAAGTGGAAAAAGTGCCACCGGAATGTGATCCAAAAGCCTGGAAACCTGGCCATTTATAATGCCGGGACCGGATGGTCCAAGGGATACCGGGTATCGGGGGGATCTGCCGCGTCGAGGCATGTTCAATTTTAAGCCTTTGCCTTTGGCTTTGGCTTCGGGTTCGGCTTTGGCCTTCTCCTTTGCCGGGGCCCCAAAGTGTAGGCAACCAAAAATGCTGCACAAGCCTCATTTATTTCACTCAAAATTGATTGACGTCTAGCACACACATAGAGCAGTAGACCTTCGGACAAGCAAACAAGAGTACAGTGGAGACTCAGTGGGGTGGTCTTCCCCCCCGCTCTGGCTATGATGACAGCCAAGTCCTTCGACTTTAAACGAGGTGAACGAGGCTTCTTCGTTAGCCAGTTTCCACTGTAGCGTACAGCGTACGTGTGTGTATTGGACTGAACACATCAACACGGAGACAATGAGAGGGCAGCAGATAATCAATCAGAAAGCTGCTTATTGGCTTTTCAAAATGCGTCGAACAAAATAAATAAAAGTCAAAGCGACAATGTGGCATGTTACATCGCCCCCACATCATCCTGCATCCTGCCTGGTTTCAGCAGCAAAAACAAGTCAAGTTCAATCCAATTCGGGCCCAAAAACATCCACAGTTGGTATCTGTATCTGCTGGTCCACTGTCCTGAGTCCTGACCTAATGCCAATTTAATGCTGCGTGTGGCTTATGTCTGTCTCCCCCCAGGATCTCCTTGCCTGAATATCCTGAACCTCCTGGCCTCTTTCATGTGTGTGTGTGCCTTCGTGCGTAAGTGTGCGTGATGGAGTAAGCTCTCCATAATGCCAAAGTATCGATAGACGTATATAATCAGAGGCAATTACGTTTTTCATCCACCCAGTTTGGTTGGGAGTTCGAGTTCAGATTCGAATTCGGATACGGATTCGGATTCGGATTCGGATGCCGCCATTTGCTAATTAATTTTCAATACAATTTATGCACACCCGCCAAACCACACCAGAGGACCCACCAAAACCCACCAACCGCAACAATAACATTGATTAGATGATGGCAAACAAATGGGGGGGCTGGATACACGGAAGTCCTTGGACCCATCCACTATACGCTTGGTTGGGTTATGTCTCAAATTTCTTGTTCTGTGATGAGATATAGGTGCATCTTTTCGAAACAATGTGGCATGGGCTCTAAATGATAATGACTAAGGGCCTGTTCTACCATTGTCCTTGTCCATTGAAAACCGCACTTTCCATGGTCGAGTGCAGCTCGATTTGCAATTAATTGTCGCCACTGGATCGGAATTCCGCGTGTCATGTACTTGATTGCCAGGACACAACCGCTGGAACTGGAATTAATGGAAACTATTTATTATGTAGCCCAGGAGAAGCATCGATTCGAGTCTTTGAACAACACAAAGGGACAAAAACCAACTCTTTTCTCAAGATTTCTTCCATAAACTTCGAGCCAGAATATTTTTCAAGCAGCAGGCTTTTAATTTAAATAAATGCGGCTTGTTAATGTTCTTGTAATGTATTCTTGTATTATTTTGTTGCCATTTGTCAGCGGTTTGTCTGGGCATTTTTGGGTTTCCAGAGTTTTATATTTAATTGCGGACCAAATTTGCCATTTGGCTGTCATTTTGGTTTATGTTTATGGTCGGCTCGCTCTGTAATTTCCTAAATGTCCTAAATTCCCCCAAGGCCACTCTCGGCCAGCGCCAGAATGCGAAATATTTGAAGCAAAGTTTGGGAAAAGTAAAATATGAAAGAGTTCTCCAGCTTTCGTTGATCTTTTCACCTTTCTCGAATTGTTTTCCTCACTCCATAATTAATTTTATGCTCTCGTAGTTAACAATTAATTTGGATGCTGGATGCTGGATGCTGGATGGTGGCGTTTCTATTGGAGGAAACCGCTGGTCATCTTCCAAATTTCGGGTGGGTGCCATTCGGCCATGACAGTAGACTATTCTCGGCCAAGTGTCAAGCTGTGACTCGGCACAATCCGAGGACTCCCATTGACCAAGTTCACGTATGGCAGGCCAAGTGGCAAATTATGCCCCAGCACAACAGCAAACAGTGGCACTTGGCAGCAGTTTGAGCAGGAGTTTCTAAATTAAGGACTCCCATTCATGCCAAGACACTGACAGAAGTCTTTTGGGGTTAATATTTAAGTTTCCAAAGGAATTAAACGAGATAATGTACTTCTTCTCAAGATTCTACCGACTGTATTCTGTAAAAACTATTCAAGTTTTTCGAAAGCTTCGATAGCTGTTTTTTTGACCATCATGTGGAGAGTCATTAGTTCTCGTATTCATTCTCATAAATATGTACAGCGTATATGGATGGCATTCCTCACGCAACATGTCGCGGACTGTAGACTGCAGGACATTTGTCACGAACCCGCAATCAAAGGTGTTTCTAATTTATGAATCAACGCAATTAGCTTTAATAACGTGCCGCTGCTGCCGCTGCTGCTGCTGCTGCCCTCTCCGTCTCCGTTTTGACCAAATTAGCTACGGCCACTCCCCCTCCACCCACTGCCCATTGGCCATATGTGGAGGCGTGGCATGAACGGGGAAAGTGCTAGACTGTTGACTCAACATTTGGCATTCATTCGCATTCATTAACTGGAAACGGAATGACAAACGGTTTTGGTTGCGGCCAAAAATGCTCAACAGATGGAGATGATTGTCATAAATTGGGGAATCGAATGGATATATATATAGCCAGCAAAGGATACATGGGATACGAGAGAAGGATACGAGAGAGAAAAGGATATAAATAACAAAGGGGGAGTCGGCCACAAATGGAGACAACAATAAGCGATGGTAATATGTTAGGAAAGGTAATCGCATCGTGAACTGTAAATAAAGGGAAAGCAATAATGAATGGAATGACTTTTGCTACTTCGACCCTTTGAATTTCTCTCTGTGTAGGTGTCTCGTGTGGTTATTGAACCACAAGAAGTTTTCATTAGGCCGGAAAATCTACAAAAAATGCTTGGCAATAAAAACCACAAATCAGCAAAGACGAAGAAGCGACCGCAACTGGATTTGTTTGATTTGAATTCTGGATTTCAATTTGGATTTGAATTGATTAAGTATGCCAGGGTGGGCGTTTTAATTAAAGAAACATCAAGATGCGAACAAACCGGAGAACAAATGGAAACTTTCAGCCAAAGACAAAGTTCGCGACAAGTTGCCAGAACTGAGCTGAGCTGATGTGTGTTTTGGTTGTTTTGGTTGTTTTCGAGTGGCAAGGCGAGAACATTGGCAGTAATTTGGGAAAGTTTCGTTGCCCGGCCACCGCTGCGTATGTGTAATGGCTGGTAATTCAATAAACTTTCAGCACGAAATGAAAACTAAAGCGCAGGCAGCCACTGGCAGGCGCTGACTGGCCCTGACTGGCAGCAGACGGCAGACGGCTGACGGCCAACTTGAATATGCAATTTCACTTAATTTGTCTTGCCTTTCCATCAATTAATTAGTGCTCCACGATAAACTTGGATCCTTGAGCAGAGCTCGGAGTCCGAGCTTTGACTTTGAGGAATTCGGCCACAAAAAAGAAACAAACACTCCAGATTCCGACTGTCGGGGTCGGGGTATGGCAAAATGGTAATTTGAGTTGTTATTACTGCTCCCGACCCTCTGGCGTTGTCTGGACAACCTGGACAACCTGAACAACCTGAACAACCTGGACAACGGCAACACAGAAAGCTGACAGAAAAACAAACCCAGAATTATACCGGTCATTAGCGGGCATTTTTTTTGGGCTCCGGCCAAAAGGACATTGAACAGTTAATGATACCTGGAATTCGACCAAAAATAGGAACACGGAATCAACTGAATGCCCACTGACATGCTAACGAGGTTCAAGTAAGGAATATGCTTGACCTTTCCACGGCTTTAAAGTCGAGGAGGAATGTTTGGATTTTGGATTTGGAAATTCTTGATCAGTTTATTGGAAGTTAAAGGAGAGCAAAAAAAAAAATTAGAATCTTGATGCCTTAAAGGACTCTCGGGGCAGATCCCTAGGCAGGTCTGGCTGTGGTGGTGGTGGTGGTGAGGGGGTTTTTGGTGGTGGTGGTGGTAGGCCGGGTGGCAGGACGACGCGGAGTGGGTCGTCGGGTAGGGGGGCGTCGGGTCGGAGGTCGCGGCAGAACAACACAGGTCTGAGGCTTGTCGCCCAACTGCAACGTTCCGCAGCGCCTCTTATCGGTGCGTCTCCAGTCTGAAAGAGATTTGAAACCAAGGATTTAAGTATCCTTTCTGATCAAGCAGAAGGACTGTTATCCTTACTGTTCCTGGGCCGGCTGTGGCAGTTCTGGTTCCTCAGCTGGCAGTTGTTGGCCAGCACCTTGCACTCCTTGCCGTTGCGGGACTGAACGCAGATCTCCTTGGCGGGCGGAGTCCGCCTGCAGGCGACGGGACGCGCTGGGCAGGGCTCCCAGCAGCGGCGGCGGTTGGAAACGCCCAAGCCCCTCACGCTCCTGCACTCAATGTCCCGGGTGTGGCGCACGTTGGCGGGGGAGCCGTTGAGGTTGGCCAGGCCCAGCTCGCAGATGGAGCTGAAGCGCTGGCAGTGGCCGCTGGGGGTGCGACCGCACACCTGAGGGCTCGAGGCAGTGCACAAGCGGTGGACGGGCAGGCAGCGTGGGCGGGGACGGGGACGTGGACGCACCGGGATCGTTGTTCGTGGTCGGGTGGTGGTCGGTGGAGGACCGGTGGTGGCCTGGACCGAGACCCACAGCATGGCGAGGCCTGAAATGACTTGCTTTTAGCATTACCGAAGCCTTCGGGGGATCAAAGGGTTATTACCGAAAATCAATGTCAGTTGGAAGCTTTGCATTTTTTTCGGTTTGGAGTTTCAGGTGCTTCTGATGCCAATTTAGGGAAAAGTCGTAAGTATTTATACCGCGTTTGCAACCTGGAAGCAAACGCAAGACAATTCTTGGCCAGCACGCGTCGCTGTTGCTTTTGTTTCATAACTCATTATATTTATGCTTTTCATTTTTAGAGTCAACGAACTTCCAAATAAAAAACGGCAGCTGCTGCTGTTCGATCGATGTACGCCATATCGTATGTGTTCTAGAAAATGATTCTCTGGCAGTCTTGGGATTCTCGTATTCATTTTCATTCATATTCTAATATTTGTCTTTGGCTTTCAATTACCATCAAGAGTAAACCTTACGATTTACTCATCATCTAATATTATTCCATGCAAGCTGTGTTGGAACTTTGCAAGCCATCGAGTTAGTTCTTCTGATTCATGTTCATGAATCGATCCAAAAGCGATATAATTTGATGTCCATTGATTACCAGATGGAGGAAACCCGCTCGAAAACACACTTTCCCATTCATTGGCGAAAGACAAAAGCATCGGCCCTAGACAGAACAGATGTCTGGAGGCATTACGAGAGCTGGAGCTATAAATACTCCAATCCCCGATCGGAAAGACATCAATCAAGCACCACTGCTCCCCCAGACATCTTCTAGAGACACCCGAGAGAACCATGTCCAAGCTGAGTATCTGTATCCTCCTCGTAGTCCTGGCGATCGCCTACACCCAGGCCGATGGCAACCGTCGTCCCTGCGCCGGACGTTGCACTGGATATGGCGCGAACGATGGCAAGAGCGTCTGCATCCGGGACAAGCGGACCAACACCTGCACCAAGCTCCGTGCCTGCCGCCTCCGCGAGAAGAACTGCGCCCGCCGCGACTCCGGACTCCTGCCCCTGAAGGAGACCTGCATCACCCGCTGCCGCAACATCCTCGGCTCCAGCGGCATCGGTCAGTGTGCCCCCCGCATCCGCAGCCCCGCCGCCACCGCTGAGTCGAAGCGCATCCGCGAGTGCCGTCGCCGTCTCTGTGTAGAGGACAAGGTGTCCACCTGCTGGAAGAACCAGCAGGGCGGCTGCCGCCTCCAGACCCGCTGCGAGGCCCAGAGGAGGAACTGCGCCCGCAAGCCCGGCAACCAGTGGGTGAGGGCCAGTCGCTGGAGCTGCAAGGGTAACTCCGAGGATGGTCGCATCCGCAAGTGCTGGACCAGGCCCATCATCGTCAAGGACTAGAGTCCTCTGAACCGATCCAACCAACTGGAATCCTACCAGCAACCAGGCTGGCAAGGCAATCATAACACATAACACTTTTCCTTTTTTTTTCAATCACAATATCTAAATAAAATTAAATGCAACTAATCCAGACTGTTTCCTTTTCGATTCAACAATAAAATTCTATTTCCTCTGTTTGACAAATATTTTTTGACAGCAAATGCTGATATTTTAATGCAAAAATAAATGTAAATTCTGCCTAAAAGGTGTAAACACTTGCAACTGAACAATTAGACCTTCGGCCACATTATTCCCCCGTTTCGCGCAAAACAAATTGAGATGCAATCCTAATTTCCCCCGGTGGCCAAAGTTGCAGCCATTTGCAAATATTTAAATGGACTCGGCCAGGACCCAGCACGTCCGTATGCCAATATTTAATTCCAAGCCCTGCGGACTTGGCCTGGAACCTCGGGCGACTATCCTTACCGGACTAGCCTCCCTGTGTGACTCGCCTAAAGGCCCAGTTAGCCGGGCCAATGTATTCTAATTTCATTGTTCGCACTCTGGCCGTTAAAAATATATATACAGAGTGTGCAGTCTAAATGCACCCACACACAGGGCCAACAAAATTTGCATTCGAGCACAAAGTGGCGAGTGTAATTTTCATATTTGCACTTTCCAGGGGGTCACTTTCAGTGGCGAACAGAAGGCCAGGACGAGGGTCGAGGGTCTTGCTAAATGCTAATAGAACGCGTGGGAGCCAGCCAGCTGACAGCCCAGCCGGATCTGGGGTTCAACCCGTGGACACGCGGCTGCGAGGATGCGAGGATGCTCGGCTGCGGAACATCGTCCTTTCTCCTTCTTTATGGCCGCAGCAACAATAGAAGATGCAACAGTAACACCAACAGCCGCACAACAAGCTGAAGCAGCAGCAGGTGACTGGCAACAAAATGCAACAAAGCCAGCTCCCATGGCAACTGCGACACTGCGAAAAATCTCCAGGACTTTGTCGTGCAACATTTTATAATATGGCCTCTTTCGAAGGCCATATCTTTGACAGTTTTCATCCGATCTTTGGACCAAGTATAGATTTGGAACAATTCCCTATAAATCTGCATCAAAATCCTGGCACAAAATATTTTTTCGATTTTTTTCAAATTTTTCTGATGGATCCCCTTGAAAAATCTGAAAATCGAGAAAAATCACTTTTCGCCTCTTTCGATAGCTATATCTTTGGCAGTTTTCATCCGATCTCTGACCCAAGTATAGATTTGGAATCTTTGATTATTTTTCTATAAATCTGCATCAAAATCTTGAAACAGAATGTTTTTTCGATATTTTTCAAAATTTTGTAGGGAATGAAAGAAAGTTTCAGTGCATTTTGTGATTCAAAGAATAACAATGTAGTGGGTGGGCGGAGGGGGCACAGCCACCACTGTGTAGCGGTGGGAGTATGTGCACCATGTGCATGCCTTTGACCCAAAAGGGGCGTGGCGCGTGTACTTAAGCCAGGATAAGAGCCGACGGCCGCCCCTGCCCCTGCGCACGGCAAAGTGGGCTCCACAAAGCTCAACTCCTCGTGTTTCACTTAACGTAAGCCGTGGAAATGTGACAGCAAAGGGGTTGTGGGTGGGCTTTGGACCAGGTGACACATTATGATGATTTTAGAAGTGTTTTCGCTGCCGTTAGAGGAAGGAAATCTGAGTCAAGTGGATGACAGCCGGGGAGTCGACGACGTTGCCAGCAGTAAGCAACATTGATAGGTGCAATTAGATACGCTTTTCCAGCTCCGATTATGCGACTAAACCAAAAGAAGAGTGGCTTCAAGTTTCGTGTGTCTTTGATTTAAAATCAGAAACGCAAAATTCACAGCCACAGCCCACAATTCAATTAAAAGCCTGTTGCCGTTTGTCAGCCTCTGCCCGAGGTCCTGCGACATGGGCTAACCTCAACCACGTTGGGCTGGGACCGTCGAAATTTGTCATCACAGGACCCTGGAAAAGGACACAGGAAGGACAAAGAGGCTGGATTCAAGGGTCAGATAACAGCCCAATGTCCGATTCTCATGTCTAGACTAAATCCACTGCTAAAAAAAGGGCATGGGTTAAAAATCTATTCTGAATTCCGTGCTGGAAAGAGCTTTTACAAGTTGTTTGGCACTTTTCCCAGTGTATCGGGACCGGGAGAAGGAGCTGGTGAGCCTATCCCGACCCCCGACACACGCACATAATTATAGAGTCCTGTGCCTAACGGAAATTGAGGACCAACAAAGCCTGGCGGCCAACAAGCGATCCCTCGTCCCCGATCCGGAGGCGTCTCCGATCCCGGATAGTGCTTACAATTTAATTTCCTAACAGCCAGCCAGTAGCCAGTCAGGCCAGACGACACTAAAGCCCAAACAAACTGCAGGAAGCTGGAAAACTACGTCCGCTGATTGCGCCACGGAAATGAAATTAGACGAGCTAGAAGAGATTCCCGGAACCCGAAATCCAACACCCGACACCCGTCACCCGACGAGGGCGGAATGGCTGGTAATGAAAAGCTGAAGATGTGACCCGACTATAGAAGCGCCGCGGCTCTGACAAATTGTCGCGAAAACTTAATTACTTGCAAATGAGTTGCCGTTGCCACAAGATCATTAGGCTAATTACGTAGGCTCGGGAAAAAAAACTACAGTTTTCCCGGAAAATCAACAAACAGCGGCGAAAAATAAATATTTCAAGAATTCCTATTTGCATATTGGTTACAGGGTCCGTCGATTTGCATATTTGCATATTTGAAGCGGAAATGAAAACATTATCCTTTTCTTAGCCAACTACCTACCAGGAAGGATTTAAAGAAAAAAAAGAAAGTAAATCGAATCGGAAAGAGTTCTAATCTAATCTTCTCCTCGTTCTCAATCACAATAATTTCTTTATCAAAAGGGTATCAAAAGCACGTTTCCTCAGTGACAGTGCCTCAGTGACACATTTTTTTTCCCCCCTGTTTCATAATAATTTGACCGCTGCCCGTCAAAATGTCAAATGTGGCAACATAATATGTTTTGATAGTTTTCCGATTCCGATTCCGATTCCGATTCTGATCCCGATTCGGGCCTTTTAATTGGATTTATTGGTTGGCCGCATGACAAAAACGATGGAAGAAATAATCAACAGCAGAAATTGTATTATGAAAATAAACAAAACTCATTTTCATATGCAAAGAGTGTCCTTCGTCCTGCGACTCCTCCCTCTCCCCTCTCCCCCTTTAAGAACCTACGCCACTGGGGCGTGCGTGCATCTGCATATATTTAAAACTTTTTTACACAATTCTTTGTTTATTTATTTAGTTGTGTTCGTGTTTGTCTACTCTGTCCCCGTTCGACAAAAAACACAAGAAAACAAAAAACGCCCAACCGAACCGAAAACAGAAGCTGAACAGCCAACAAAACCGGGCTTGAGTAAAACATTTTTGCATAATTTTTTAATTTACTCTTTTGGCTAAAAATAGCGAGCTATCACAAAACACAAAACACAATAAGAAGCCCTCGCACAGCAAAAGCTTCTGATTGTTTTTATACTTTTTGAAATCGATGCCAGGCATGGGTGGAGCAGGGCCCCGTCCCAGTTTATTCTGTTTCTGTGTCTTCTGTTAAGGTTCCCTTTTTATATATTTTTATATTTATTTAAGCAAGAGAAATGGTCGACACACGTTTCTCTGGCCACTTCAATCCTTGGCCACTTGCATTTAAAAGTAGGGAAAGCAAAACCCACAACTGGCAGAGGAAGTGCAGCCAAATTGACACATATTTTCCCTTCCCAGGATAACAGCTGCCAAGCTGCGAGCGAGTGTGAGCTCCTTAGTGGCAAGTCATAAATGTCAGTGGCTCCTTAGGCCCAGGACTTGCCGAAAATCTACCCGCCAGCACTGAGAAAAAGTTCTACAAGTTTGAGTCAGCATTAAAAAGACATATATTCTGAAATGTGTAACAAAATCCTACAACTCGGAAACATTATGCATTATCTTGGAGAATTTCTAGGAGAAAGCAAAGAAGCTCAGCTTGGGAAAAGCCATGTTCTCCATTTCATCGAGGTCTTCCTGAGGGATACGGTCGATCTCTGCCTTTGGGCGGAAGAATTCTTCTGGCAACATTGTCGGCTTCAAGGCAGATTTCAGATTAAAATAAACTATAAATAAATTTGTTACCTTTTTTCTTCTGGTTCTGGTTTTGTTTTTTTTTAGCTTTTACACAAAATTTTCAGTTCTCTGCCGTTCGGTTTCCGATTTCCTATTTCCTATTTCCGACTTTTGACTATCGACTTTCTAGTTTCGACTTCCGACTTGGGCAGTGTATCAGAATGAAGTGACAAATAACTCGGAACGTGATTGATGAAGGCCCTGACACGATGACACATATAAATGCCTGCAAATGGAGCACGAGACGGGCCTGGTAGTGACGGGTGGCACTGTAGCCTCCCCCACATATTCCCATATGATCCAGAGCCTGATCCATATCCATGACCATATCCCGGAACCCAGACCCAAACCCAGACCCAAACCCAGATCCAGATTCAGACCCAGACCGAAGACCCTAGAGCCTTTGTTTTTATTTATGCTTTTCCTGCTTTTGCCAATAGAAGTGCGTGATTTTTGTGCCCGCATCATTACTCAGGACTCTAAGTGGGCCAGGACTTGGGGTGGCGGTGGATTTAGCCAACGATTATTGCCATTCATTGCCAGAGACGGGCCAGAGAATGTCAACAAACTTTTATGCCATTTAAAGGAGACGGCAAGACAACTTTGTCTGCCGCAACTCCAAATGAATGCAATTTGTAGTCCAAGGGCTGCGTTTGGCCCAAGGCTTTCATTTACATTAAGTAATTACCTGGAAAAACGTGGGAGTGCTTAGCTTCCATTTTGTCCACCCCCTGACCCAGCTCCAGGCCAACATCCAGACACCTTTCAGGTTAAAGTCTGCTCCTGGCGTTCTATTCAAGTGGCTTTTCGGTTTAAAGTTGTAGCTCGAGAATTGCTCGAGAATCAAGACAGACTTTAACTTCCAACCACAAATCCCTTATCGATTAAAAAACATTAAAACGAAGAAACTCTATCTGCAGCAAAATTGACAATTTACTTTTTATGACTTTCCGGTACCTTTTCGTTTATATATCTTCCCGGGTTTGGCTCCGGGCTGCTCCAAAAACACACGAGTACTCAAGACTGGCGTGTGTGGCGGGGAGGAGAGGGCCATGTGAGTGCCTGCCATTAGAATCGCGCGATTTGGGATCAGGTTTTGGACTCAGTCTCAGCGAGTGTCCCTTCAGCCAGGCCCAGGGAGGCAGGCCCATGCGTGTACAAATTGCCAGCAATTTTGAAACATGACCCAAAAACTCCATCCAGATGGGGGAGCTGGATACCATCTTCATCTCATTCCACACACCGTCGAGTTCATCCCCAGAGCGATGGCAACACTTCAAAACTGATGACACTGTCAATTTAGATGGCCCGGCCTGCAGGAGGAGGAGTTCGAGTACGAGGAGGAGGATGTGTGTGTGTGCCTGATGTGGGCCAGCTGGGACGCCCACTTTTTGGCCAAATGATGAAACGCCCACTCCTTCTCCTCCTCTGTCCACTATCCTCGCTTCTTGTTTCGTTACCAACTACTCTGTGATGCATTGCAATGACATTTTCATGCTTTATCTGCGGCTGGCCTCGCTTTTCCACAAACCCCAAGCTCGACCCCAGGTTCCTCCCCAAAAAAGAAAAAAATACTTTTTCACACCGCCCCCTTGCTGTTGTTCGACATAAAAATGCAGTCAATTCTCTTGACAAATTTCACTTTTATTACACGCTTTGTTTATGTGAATTTGTGTACGAGTACATGGCATTTGCACATCATCGATGTGCCGCCTCTCCGACTTGCCTTGCCTTGCCTCTGTGGTGGCAACATTTGAATTGGGAATGAAAGTAAAAATACGAGTGCTATGCTGCTGCAGGATGTTGCCAGGAAACTTTGCACATGACTTGTCAATGCTCTTATGGTAGAAACCGAAACAGTTTGGCTTTTCGATGTCATAACTTAATGGGAAAGAATCGCATCAAATTAACTTTATTTTCGACTTTAAATTAGGAATAATTCTAAATCAGAACTAGCGGCGGCGGCCTTAGAAGTCCAATGGAATCGGATTAAAGTGCATTTATAGGCACAGCCATAGATAGCTTTTGTTCTACTTTTATAGCATACCTAGCATACTTTTATGCGCTGCAGCAAATTGTTTTAGACGCGACGCCGCCCCATGTCCTTGTAAATCCACCAATTTTGTACGTTTTGCATTTCGCCATTTCGATTCGCCATTTTCGATTCGATCCTAGCCATTCAGGACCATCTATGTATTTTTTAGGGCATGTGTGTGTGTGTGTGTGTGCGAGAATTAAATTCATTTGCTGTGCCGCCAGTTGAAAGGCAATCGATTACGGGCGGCTCATTGTTATTGGACTCCCACAGTCGTCACCTGATTAGCATAATTTGATGTGTGAGCGTGTGCCAAGGACATTGGCAAGGCAAGGCACTTTCAATCTTGCGAGAAATTCGTTCGATTTTAGGGCGCAAAATATTTTTGAATCAGCGCCATCGTCGTCGCCGTTGTCGTTGTTGTCGTTTGGCGACATGTCATCATCAGAAAACGCGACGCGAGACACGCGACAACTTCATTTTGTATTTTCCAATGCCACCCGGTGGCAGCAGCAACAAAAGCCAGCAGCAACCTTGGCAACTGACAGTTGAAAGCCTGGCCAAGATGACTTACCAAAAAGGAAGGTAAGCCAATGAACTTGCCGAGAAACAAAGAGATATCCAACAATAACTCGTAACTATAGCCAATACGATTTTAAAGGATATTTCGAGTCCTTTTCGGGACTGTAATTGATAAATTTGAAGGGAATAAAAATTAATTTCGCATCCCCCGCAAGATGCCTCTCAATTTAAACGTTGATTGATGAACAGGTGGAGCTTCTCCAGCCGCCCCCAGACAAAATTTAAATAAATTCCCCCGTGTATCGGGTCAACATATGGGCGCCGCCGCCATCGTCTGCCTTTGTCAACGCAGATCCTGGCTGCTGGCTCCTGGCTCCGGAGGAGAGATAGAATCCAATTCGGGACCTTTAAAACCCATTCAGGACATGCGAGCACCATTAAAGCCGTTGCTCAGGAAGTTGTCGGCGAGCAGAACCATTATATTTGATATACGACAATAAGCGTGGATAATGCTCTAAAGGAACTGAAACCGGGGACCGGGGACCGGGGACCGAAGGACCTCGACACGATGGGGATGAATACCCGAAGTCGGACAGGGCCATAAATTAGCCAAGAAGTCTGAGCCAAGTCAAGCCAAAGGAAAATGAAGTGCAGGTAAGTGCAGCCAGAGATTTTCATGAACGTCGGTCATGAACAGACACTTAATCATAATGGGTTAAAATATGGATATTGGTTTCCCTATCAGCTAACTATCAGCGATGGGTTCCTTTGCCAATAAAAAAACCTTTGCATTTTTTTACAATGTTGCATTGCCGTTGGGATAAAGCCACTTAATCCTCGAGATACCTTTGACCAGACTTGGCCGGGTCTTTAAGCCGGCGAAAGCCGGTGAAAGCGGAATCGGCCAGCTCAATAATAGAAATAGCCCGGACTTAAGCCTTTAAGTCGCCAATTACAATGAAAATTGATTTTATTTCGCTGGCGCAGTTGGAGTTTCGCTTAGAGCTCTCTCTCACGGTCCATCTATATACATTTTTTTCTTTTATTTGGATCTGGGCATTGTTTTGGTCTAGTCTGGCGGCCAGTCTACGCCTCCATCGGCCTCTGCCCACGCCAGGACTTTTATGAAATACACAGCTGGCTGGGCTACGGATTCAGGATTCTGTTGCTTTTGTTTCGGGCCCCCTTGGAGTGGAGTGGGAGCTGTCTGCTTGTCTACTGGCAAAGTGCCGAATGTACATAATGCCAGTGGATTAGGGCTTAGTTTATCAGCGCTTTCACTGCCAATGTCAAGGTCAAGCTCATAAGCGCGTATGACAACAGCATTAGGCTTACGGAGAGGCGTGTGTGTGCGGTAGCGGTAGCACTGGGAGAAATCCTGGGTGTTAGGCTGCTATGAGGGAAGCTTCTATTGAAAGTCAAGCTATTTTTTTTTCTCTCAGTGCTGCAGGCATTGGAAATAAATTTGGCATTAGCCACTTAAGTTGGTCGCCTGCAATCGCCAGCTGTTGGTCACTTCGCAACGGCTATTAACATACAATTATGCCCAAATGCCAATCAAACGCAGACTGGAGACTGGATTCGGGAGCGGAACCATCCTACCCCTTGGGGATTCCCCTAGACTGTCCTCGTCCTCGTCCTTGTCCTTGGCGTGGCCCATTTATCATGGTAATAGGCGAACGCGTGCGGGAATCGTTGTTTTGATTTAACGATCCCGTTTTGCTGCAATCAAAGTATCACAGACACACGTACTCTATTTTCTGGCGGACAGGCGTCGTGGCTCGTCTGAGCTGGCAATAAAAAATAAAGAAGCCGCCAGGATGGCAGGACGACAGGACGGCAGGACGCCAAACGCAACCAAAATACGCACGACTGTGTCTTCATCTGCCAGACGTTCTTCCAGTTATGGAAGTAATACAAAGAAAAACGAGCTCTTATTTGAGGTGCCGTGCCACTGGCACAAAGTATCTTCAAACTGGAAACTATTTCCAATTGCTGGCAATTAAAGAGGATATTTATTATACTGCCAACTTGTTTATCGTTGTGCCATTAAAGTAGGGTACTCAGAGCGTCGGGGCTGCCAAATTTGTTTACCGCCTTAATGTGCAAGTGGTCGTAAAAGTCCTGATACTGGGGTGAGTGTCGTTGCAGCTGGACAAAATAAAGTGCTAAGCAGTTTTTTATGATTATGACGAAAGGCTTTCTGGGGGTGCCCCAGCCCAGAGAAAGCATACATTTGTGGCAGAAGAAACAGATACCATTTTGGCAACAATGTGCCAAGGCAGCTGCACTTTATGGTTAAAATCGAGATTCCAGGCAACAGGCAACGGGCAAAAGGCAACAAGGTAGCAAAAGGAGCCGATCCACCTGTGGCAAAGCAAGTCTCTCCACACACAGATGAGTGCACTCTCGAGGCAGGATTCAATCATAATATCCGAGTGGGGGCCTTGCTTTGAGTGCATTTTATTCACACATTGAATAAAAAACTGAGAAATGCATCCGAGAAGCAGCTTGCTTTGATTGATGCCTTGTTCCAGAGAGACCTTCCTTTGAAGCTTCCTCTGATTAACCGCTTTGGTTGGCAAATGTAATTTCGCGATCCAAGAAATATGGTTATTTTTTTTGCCTCACTAAATGCCACAGTTAGTGCGCTCTATTTGCAACCTGGCCCTGCCACATCCGCCTCGTTGCAAATTGAAAACTCTTAATCTAATTTGTAATTTGATCACAGCACATCGTTAGTTGGGAAACCGTGTGTAGAGAAGGGAAGAGGTCCTGCCAGTTGGCATAACTAATAATTTGATTATTATATCCAGCTTCTATGTCCTGACGGTGCCCGTCTCTTTCCAATCATCAGCTTAGATTTCAATATTGCCTTGTTGTTGCCTCGGGTGCCATAGATACACGTATATTCCGCCATATCCTTCGGATATACCATATCCTTCCACGTTGCCAGCAATTTCCGTTATGCGTGGATGTAATGGTATTTGTGAAAGTGGCATTGTGTGTGTGTGTGGGTGGCTTTGTGTGCCTTGCATTGCTAGAAAAGTCGCATTTGCTCTTCCAATTTCATAAATTGCATTGCCAGAGGAAGCTGGCCAGAGGAAGCTTGCCAGCGGAAGAAGGACACCCATTTTCTCTGCGTGTTCATAACTCTCTAAGCTCTAATTCCCTTCACAGCATCCTCGAAGCCTCCAAGAAAATTCCACACACGGAAAATCAAATCAGACGAATGACTCTGATGAAGTGCCGCTGGCTCGTTTTCATTTTGAATTTGCATTTTCATTTGCATTTGCATTTGGGTTCGGATTCGGATTCGGATTCGGATTCGGATACGGATTCGCATTCGATTACCGTTCCACTTGGCCGTGGTGGCTGCTCCCCTTCGCTGCTCCAATGCTCGGTTCCAAACAAAAAAAACAGCACAAAAAATTTCGCCAAACATATAAAAAATGATTGAAAAAAAAAGGCAGCACCAGGTGCAGTGGAAAGTGGGAAGCTTTCCACCAGCGGGCAACCTGCCAGACACCAGCGGAATCCAAATGGAAACTCACGTACGGGATTATCATTATAAATGGATGGTCATGCTCTCTATGCGCGGTTTCCATAATGTCGACTCATCAGAAAACTATCAAAAAATATTCGCAAGGGACGGATGGGGGCGTGGCGTCAAATGAAATCCATAAATTTTGGCCAGGACCTATTGATGCCACTTATTTCCAAGCGAATGGATCGCCAACTGTCGCGTTTAGACTTGATTCCTTTTTGTTGTCGTTAATTCCTATTTTTTTCTCTATACTTTTAGAAAAAGAGAGCTTTCGGATATGGCAGACCCGATCTTGACCCGATCGAATGGCATATCTAGATAATATATAGACAAATATATGGCCAGGATGGTCCAGGATAACCGCATTGCATATGCAAACGTAAATTTTCTTCGATTGTTGACTACGTGGTCCTCCGGTTTACGTGCCACTCCATTGAATTTCCCATTTTCCCGGCGACTTTCCCCGCAATGCCCGCAGAGTTGGCATTGTCTCTGGACTCCTGATTCCGCCCGGCACGCTTTCAATTCAAATTGAAAAAAATACATTCCCGGGAAACAATTGAGGAGGGGAGCTGGTTTACTATATTTGCCGGAGTTTGCAAAATGCCAGACAACTTTTCAGAGCCACCGAAGCACTTACATAAGTGGCAAGTACAGCATCGTAAATCGTGGCCATGCAGGTGAGCATGCAGTACTGCTAGAGTGAGGACTTCGACGAGGTCCTTGGACTCGAGCCAGGCAGTCCGGGGTGCCAGGCAGTCAGTAAAATAAATTGATCAAAAATCACGCGAAGAAAATTGCTTTAAAATGTGCAAACGCAGCGAAAAATGGGAATTCGCAACGGATTCCTAGGGGAAAGCTCCAGACAGGAGCTCCGGACAGGGAGCCAGGACGAAGGGCACTCTCCATAGTGTGTGGACAGGGCTCTGGCCAATAAAATGCCAATTAAATTGATTTGAAATTCAACATTTTTTAGATTGATTGGGACGGGACGCAAAACGCAAAGAATGACGAAGATGAAAGAATACAGACAGGACCAGACAGGCAGGACTCTAGGAGGAGAGGCTCGATCTCATCTAATCATATGGCCTGAGCCTGGTCCTGTGCCTGGTCCTGTGCCTGGTCCTGTGCCTGTGCCTGTGCCTGGGCGGACCATTAATGAGCCCTTCACTCGAGACGATGTGGCGGAAAATATATTCCGATTGATTGATTGCCCGGGAAATGTAATCGGACGGGACGGACGGGAGCGATGGAACAATTCATTAGCATAAATTACCCGCAGAAACCGAAGTGGAAACCTCAATGTTGGTCGATAATTTAATGCTCTGTGATAATACGTCTAACCGGGGGGGGACAACATGGGGTTCAACATGCAAGTGAAATGTATTATAATTCTATATATATTCTGAATAGAAAGCGTAGGAGCTTAGCCCTGTTAATAGACCAAAGTTTGAGACATCCTTTTGGTCCTGGTTCCGCTTTAAAAGAGCCAAGGGAGGTACGGGACGAGATACAGATACAAATGGAGGATGGCTCCTGTGCTCCTTGAAAGACATCCTGTTGCACTTGGACCATTTGATTGATGACTCTGGCACTCGAGTGCACACGATAATCATTTATAAGGCGCATAAATGTTTGCAGCGACTTTGTTCTCCGTCTCCTGAGGGAGGGGACTGCTTATATATATAAATTATATACAATATATAGTATATAGTATATAGTATGTAGTACATAGTAGCTCGGGGCAGATGGCGTCTGTCGGCCGCACAATGTGCACCGTTCACTGTCGAGATAAAAGGCGCAAAGACGGACATATTGGAGATTCAAATCTCAAACGAGGTCCTTGGATTTTGGATTATGAGTGGGGGCGGCACCCACCCCACTGTCTTTTTTGCATTCGAATCAGACGTGTATCTGCATCTGACAGATACCGCCCAGCTGGTGGTGAATTTTGCACATTTTCCCCCGTCCCAAAGGACGAGCAATGACTTTGCCATCTGGGCTCCTTTGGAGTGTGCGATTAATTATGTTAACTTCGACTCTCTTGGCTAATTGTTCGAGTTTGAGCGAAAGTTTTCCCAAGAAAAAGAAAGTTTCGCTTTATCCTTTTTAAATATATAATATTCCTAAGAAAATTCTAACCAGAATGTTATCGAAATTCCTGCCTCCGGATTATCCTGATCCTGCGCCAAGGCTGCCAATTACAGTCCTTTCCTAATTAGATGCACAAACACACTACCTTCGGAGAGCGGAAACCAAAGCTCAGCCATGTGTGTGAGTCCTAGACTTAAAATTGTGTTCAATCGGAAAATGCATTGAAAGAAAATCAAAAAACTAAAGCTTAGTATTTAACTGTACATTTTTGGAAGCGTGCAATATCCCCATCCTCTTTGCTCCAACGAAAGCGCCCCCATAAACACGTGACAGCATCCAACAAAGAATAAGGAAGAAGGAATAAGGAGGAAGGATAAATGGCAAACTCACATGCAACTGTACTCCTCTGGCCATGTATGTATGTAGGTATGTCTCCCTCGCCGCAGTGGGGCGCTGCTCCAAAGCGTCACCCACCCACGCACACGCACACGCACACGCACGCGGAACCGAAGGACCCGGCTTGAATTTCCCTATAAACTGGCAGTTTGGCGTGGAAATGAGGATTTAAATAGTGGTATCGTCTTGAAAACGGCACGGTAATTAACTTATTCAAGTTTCCGACACTTTACAAAGCGACAATTACACGAAACACTCCCTAGAAACTTTCAAAGGACACGCACTCTTCCCGGCAACCGCGTATTTCTACTTTAAACACTGATTTTCACTATGCCGCGATCGCTACCTTATTAAAACACTGATTTTATCATTTATATTTATTAATTTAACACAAAACAAGCACTAAAAACGATTAAAAACACGAAAATAGGACGAGAAAAGGACGAGCAATGGCGATCGCGTAACAGACGACGGGAAAGTGAAGAAGAAGACTTAACAGCGCACGGTCACTGTTAATTACAGAGTGTAGTGTTGGAAAACCCTTAACCGCTGTTAAAGTTGGCGGGATTTGAATATTCAAATTGGAACAGCTGTCTGATCGGATTATTAATTGTGAAACAATAAAAATACTTTTTCAAGTGTAATTATCTTCTTAAAGTTGAAAATTATTGCATGGTTTGAAGACCCTTGAAGAGCTAAGAAGTAATGTGTTATTTAAGCATTGCATCTCTTGAGATAATAATTTGCCACTCGAAAAGTAATCATATTTGTTTGCCCTTCGATTACCCCGACTGCCCGGAGTGTGTAGAATCTGCAGTACGATTTCGCCCAACCTCCGAGTGCTCCTCCTGTGGGTGGAAACCCCACCATGGTCATTCGATTCGCTGTTTATCGATGAGCTAGATGAGAATATTTATTTTTAGAAATCGTGTAAACAGACTTGCCATGGAGATGGCTCTTTGATTGGCCTGCTTGGCACCCCCGGGAGTGGAATTGCACTTCTTTGTTCGGTTTATCGCTTCAATTGCTCAAGTGCATTTCATTTGAATGGCATTAGATCCACTGCGTCCACTTTGTCCACTTTGTCCACTGCATCCACGCCAATCTCTTATGCTTCTGCTTGTTTATCTGAGACTGGGATTATGGTTTGTATTCACACTTTTCACTCGTCATTTCCGGCTGGCTCTGCACTTTATGCCCATTTCCGTCGATTAAGAATCTGACATCTGCCTGTGAACCCAAGTCCCCACTATCCACTCTCTCTAGGTCAAATGTTTCCGTTCCGAATCTGAATCCGATTCCGAGTCCGAGTCCGAAACTGAATCTGAATCTAACTTTTATATTTGTATTTGCATTTCTGACTGAATGGCTGAGTGGCTGAGAGAGACGCTGCGATTGTGCAAGTGACCTTGCCAGAGTGGGTGGCTGCGAGTCGGGGAGGTGAGTGGGCCACCCATCTGGCAAATAAATCATAGACTGCTCCAAAGCCAACTTGCCTGCATATGAGTCAATTAATAAAACTCAATTCGGTGTCGTGCTGGAATGTTTTTCCCTACCTTTGAAGGGGTATTCATAGATTCATAGTAGGGAGTTCGATAAGCCTAAATAAAGTGAAACATTTCCTTTGTTACAATGGCAAATATCTGCAGAAAAGCTATATCATTTTTGGTCATAAGCCAAAAAAGTTTATTATAGTTTCTACTCAAAAGGGTAATCATGAGTCTTCTTGGTATCCATCATATTTTCCCACAACTTGTTGGCGTCTCTTCAGAGGTTTGTTTGTTTTTGTTTGCTCAGCTGTGAGTCTTGGCGTGGCGTGCGATATGCGATTTACAAAATGAATAAATTGGTTTGGAATACGTTTTGAGAATTGGAGAAGAATTCTCAATCGCAATCTCTAAACCGATACCTCTTTTAAAAATGAGATAAATAATTTTTAGAGGGGCTTTTGTCCCCCAAAAGAGCTATATCTGCACTAAGAGACATCGAAACCTTAGGTGGACTCGGACCTTTTGAGACTTGGAGAATCTTTCCCTATCTTTCTCCAGTGTCGATCCGGAGGAGCTTCTATCCCCAAAATAGTCATATCTCCACTAAGAAACATCCAAACCTTAAGTGGATTTGGACCATTGGAAACCCTTTATCTTTCTCCATCACAATCTCTCACACACCTGCCTTTGGATGCTGTCGAGGGGCTCCGAGCTCCCATGAAGCACATTAAAAGCCCCGTTTAGCCTGGTTAATGGGAGCTCAGTAACCCAATCAATCAATTAGCCTGCCCCGATAACCACAACGATAAACGCTGGGACCTCCGCTGATAAGACGGACCCGCATTTCCATTTCGCTCCCAAGTGGAAGAGCGGCACGGGTCGCTGGTGGAACAATCGGAAACAAATGGAGGGGCACAACAGTGGGCTAGACAAGGGGGCCTAGACTCTCTTCATTATGACGCCACTTTCTCCATCACCTTGCTTATTAAAAATATGTCCCTGGGGACTCGGGTCAGGTGAGGTGAGTCATGTCCAGTGTTGCGTGTTTGCCGTCCGGCGATGGAAGTAATAGCGGCATACATTATAGATACAGGGGAGAAAAGTAACACATTTGTTTAATTTGAATGAGAGACTTGGCCATAGTAGTTGTGGATGAAAAGCAGAGAAAATCAGATACTTTTTTCAGATACATTGAAATTGGTTTTTTTCCCGAATCAAAAGAGGTATCAGTATTTACTCTTGATATATGCATATTTTTTTCATCGTTTTGAGTATATAAAATATATGTGGTAGTCTTTTTTCGCACTCGCCCCACTGTGCCTGGTGCCTGGTGTTGGGGCTCCAGTTGGGGCTCTCTCTCCTCTCACGACGCTCTCCCCACTTGTTGTTTTTGCTCGCCGATTGTGACGGTTGGAGCGTTCTGAGCGTTTTTCGTTGTTTTTTCCCAAGTAGCCCCACAGTGGCATTCCGTGCGTGCCCGAGAGCGGAATGTGAAATTGGCCAGCGCCGGCCCCAGCTCGTTTTCGTTCCACATCCTCCGATTGCGTCCCAGATTTCTGTCTGGATTATCTCCCTGAATAATGGCCGGAACCCAGGAGCACGATCGCCAGTACCTGCGCAGCATGTCCGGGCTCTGCAAGATGGCCTGCTTGGTGAGTAAGCTTCGGGTCAAGTGGCAAGAGCAGAGACTCAACCATTCTCCACACGTCCAACAGCTGTGCAGCTTCATCGGCTTCCTCTGCATCGCCTGCGGACCGGTGAGAATCAGCAACTTTCGGGGAAGCTTCTACCTAGTCGTCGTCTCGCTGGGCTTTGTGGCCACCTTGGTGCTGTTCCTCGCCAGGTACCTGCGCCTCTGGGAGCGGCACTGCTGCCGGGTCGACCCGGTGCTCTGGTGCCTGGCCGTCCACTCCGCCCTGGCCCTGGCCTACTTCACGGCCTCCGGCCTAGTGCTGTCCCTGGACATTGGGGCCTACACAGCGGGAGCGGTAAGAAAGCGATAAGAAGCGTTTGGGAATGAAATAGTAACCCGAAATGCATCTGTATCTTTGCAGTTCTTCGGCCTGACCGTCTTCAGCATCAACGGACTGGAGGCTTATGCTAATTTCCGACGCAGTCGCCAGCGGGACGTGGCCACCCAGACGATATAGGCCTCGATCGGGGCCGGGGATCGCTGGAATCGCAGGTGTAACTTCAGAGTCACAATTATGTTTACTTTTATGCTTTTTAAGGGATTGAGAGTGAGTGTGTGAGTGAGAGAGTATCTGTGAGTGCGAGAGTATCTGTGTGAGTGCGAGAGTGCGGTATCTGTGGGAGTGCGAGTATCTGTAGGAGCGCCAGCGAGTGGAAAGTCCGTTAGTCAAGCGTGAAAAACGCAACTACAACTATTGGAGGTCCGAAGTTATCTAATTGTGAACAATAGTATCTGGCATTGTGGGTCAAGAGTTGAAGAAGAAAAGGAAGCAGAGCTGGAGCTGAAGCTGAAGCAGAAGCAGAAGCAGAAGCAGAAGCAGAAGCAGAGCTGAAAGAGCTTAAAGTTTAGATAAAAAACGCGAATAAAAAACTCAACTTGAAACGTGAATAGCGAACAAGAGCGAGATAGGAGAAACATTGAAAAGAGAACGCTAGCAAATGCCAAAGAGATAAATCTTATTCTTCTGCTGTTCTTCTGCTTCTTCTTCCACCGATTCGGGTTCTTCTTACTCTTCTTCTTCCGATAACTGGTTAACGTGAATATCTGAATATATATTTTACATTTTTTTTGTATTCTAGCCTGGCTAAGTAGTTCCCTAAGTTATGTTTTGTGTCACTAAACAAAATCTTGTAAATAAAAACAAAGTGTCGAAGCGAATATATAATTTCCATTGTTTTTTCTCCTCAAACAGGTAGTAGGTTCAGCTCCCCAAACAATGTCCTCCGACCTGTACCTTTGTTCCCTTATCCGCATTAAAATTGAGTCTAAACAGGTAAACAGGCGTCCTTTGGCCAGGACTCGCTTATCTGTTTTTGTTTTGGTTTTAGCCGACTCTCTAAGCTGTTGCCATTGTTGGCTTTTAAAATCTTTTTGCCCTCGCCCCCCCTTGGGAAACAGGCCAACCAACCATTCCAACACCCTTGCAACCTTGCAACTACCTTGGAATCCCCCCCTTCTGCCACTCTTGGCTGCCGCCTGCCTCATTATTATTACTTTTGTTGCCAGTTTGATGATGAAGTTTGCGCCCCGTCCCGATTCTTGTCTATTTTTGGCACGATTTATTCATACTCTGTGTGTACTGCTGTGTGTGCCTTGTACTGCTGTGTGCTCTGTACTGTGTACTGTGTACTGTGTGCTGGGTGACCCTTAGTTGTTAGTTGAGAGTTAGGCAACTTTTCGTTAGGCAGCTTTTTTGGCCAAGTACATTATTCGGCGTAATGAAGAGCGCAATATATTCATGCACTTTATGCCAAAATAAATTAATTTCCATAGTTGATAGGGCGAGGCTTTCAGATTGGGTCAATATAGGGTTTGGATTTTAAAAATAATAAAATTGTGAAAGTCATAGAGGAGGCCCACATGGCGTATGAAAATTTGAAAGCCATACCGCGGGCCCACATGGCGGATGAAAATTTGACATACTCGAATTTTCTTCAAGAGTTCGGAAAGAGATCGGAAAAACAATTATGTGACATTTCATGCCCCCTTGGAGTACCGCACTTTGGCTAAATGGTCATTTAATTATTTCTTTGCTGGCAGCTCTTAGCACTTCCCATACATAATGTGCCATAATTTCTCCGTAGCAGCCCCAACCCCGTCCAACGTCCAACCTCGGCCAAACATCGCCTTTTCTTGGCCATGCAAGTCACGTAAAGTGAAATTAATTAGTCTTGTTTGCCAGTTAGTCAGCCTCTTCATGTCCTGGACGGCCGGGGCCAAAGGGATCCTGCGACGGGGCGGGTCAATCCTTGAGTGATTGAAATGCAATCATGTGGTCTCCAGTCTCCAGTCCCCATTCCGTGGTCCCCGGTTCATATTGATTTTGTGGTAATTTGGTGGCACGCTCTTAGTGGGTTAAGCTTCCGGCGGATGATTTATGTGGCCATTAATAAGGCACCGAAAAAAGGAGTAAGTTTAAGCCAGGAAGGACTTTTTTTTAATTTCCGTGCCTTGGCTAATAGCTAATAGAGTTTACAATCGCCGTTCTAGTGGAAATCATTTCCTATTTTGTACAAATCATAATTCCGGCCTAATTAGCTCTCGAGAGATCTGAAGATATAACTTCAATGAATAAAGCCCTCAAAGGCAATAATAACCTGGGGCTCAGATTCGGGCCAGATGATAGCTTTTAGCCAAAAATAATTTCTAATTAGGCGTGGGGGTGTGGATGGAAAAGCGAGAAAGTGGAAATGCGGAAAAGGTGGCCCGCCCTTAATTAATGAAATCATTTTCAAATCAAACGCGCATTTAATCAAAGTCAGACCGCCGTTTCTTGTGCAATTTATCTGGCTCCAGGATCCCAGCAGTTGGCTCTGGCTCCTTCTCGGGCTCTCTCGCCAGAGGACCCGCGAAACACCAAAGCCCCGACAAACCGTTGCGGTGGCCAAATGACGCGTTGAAATGCGGGCCAAAACCATCCTTGGCCCCCCCTTTCACCACAGCTATGCTCTAAAAGGGGGAGGGGCAGATGCTAATGCGGCCAAAATAAATGATGGCATGAAGGAATCTTCGGCCGCTTTCTTCGCTTGCTATTGCTATTGCCATTGCTCTTGGCATTACTTTTAATTTTCGGCATTCGCATTTTATCTCCGGAACGAAGCCTGTAATTGTCGCACATCCTTTGTGCCTACTAGCCTTCACCCTTGGTCTTCCAAATCCTTCCCCAAATTCCTGTTTTTGTGGCCAATTTTGAATGGATAGCAAAACAACAAGAAATTCGAAATATACATTTCTTTTGAGGCTACTAAAAAGTCAAAATTAAATTAGCTAAGCCATCCATCCACTGATCAAAAGTAAAAAATAATATAATAAAATAGAAGTGTGTCTCATCAATTGGCACTGAAGACCTAGAAATTAGATTCAACGATCAATCAGCTTCCTTCAGAGACTTTGCTTAATCTGTCCATTACGTAAATATTTTATATTTGGCACCGTTGATTGTCAGAGTTATAACAATAACAGCGTGGCGTACGGACCTTGGTGTTTTTTTAAATAATATTTAATTATATTTTTTCCTCACCTTTACAATTGAGAGAGAGGCTCGAACCCACGACTTACTAATCGAATCGGGAGCGTTCTAAGTACGAGCACCTTAACACGATGCGCCAAGAACGACCTCTTCTATATAGACAATGTGGCACTGACCGATTTGCCAGAAGCTATAGTGAAATCGGAGAGGGTTCGACTCCCCTAGCAGACAGGCTATATAATTTTTAGCTTCCCCATTCTAATTTATCTTTTCTAGAAGATGTTTTTAGACAATATAACAAAAATTTAAGTAGAAACCCCTTTGAATGACTAAAAATAAACACAAAAATGGACTCACCATCTATGATTGATTGCTTTCTGCAGCGCCCTCTGTGTTTGACGAAGAACCGAGTTGCCAGACATTCCAAAATTATAACAGTTAACTGTATGAAGGTTTTGGGTAAAAATCATAATCTAAATCAAGTAAAAAGAAAGAAAAAAGGACTTAGCTTGCGCAAAAATAAAGCAATAAGAATTGTAAAAAGTAAAATGTAAAATGTAAGCTACAGTAAAGAAACGAAACGAAAATGTAATGTCAAGTAATGTAACGTAAAGTAAAGTAAAATGTAGATTACAAATGGCGCGACGAAAGTCCTTGTAGAATAGCAGCCAGGATTATAAAGAATTCTCACTATTTATCGTATATATACTTTAATTTTATTCCTTTCGTCATTCTAAACGTAGCATACATTTTTACTCAACTTAGATTTAAAAAAAAAATGTTCTTTCGACGAAGTACCTACTAAAATATTATCCTTAGTGTCCTTACAGCTAATAAACTTACTTGTAGTGTTTGTTATCGTTTCAATATGCGGTTCTGGATCTTATCTTAAGGTCTCGTAAAAAAAATTGGTTTCGATTCTCTTTAATATTTGGTTTTTGTGTTGTTTTTTTTTGGGTGTATTTTGAATTGAGGCAAGGGCGGTTCTAAGTGGGGGGGCGTGTTGCACTCGTGTCTCCTGGGCCGAAGGGAACGGCCTGAAAGCCCTACAGCTTCCTCTGTCAGACATCCTCGCCGGCCATGGCCAAGGATCCGCCGCCGGCCAGCTCCAGCTTGATGGTGGCTGCGCCCACCGTGGGATTGGGGACGGGCAAGGATGGCGGTCCGCCCTGGGCAGTTCCCTCGCCGATCTTGATCATATCACACGGGCCATGTCCCTGACCTTGGGCCAAGGACTGCGACTGGGCCTGGGCTTGGGCGTGGGCGGCGAAGCTGCGAACCTGCAGGAAGAGTCCGCCGTTGTTCAAGAGACGGGCCTGGTGCTCTTGGGCCTTGGCCCGCAAACAGGCGATGGAGTTGTTCCTGAAAAGGCATTTCAATATTAGTTTATGTTCCAACTATACTGACCTTTCCCCTACCTGAAAGCATCTGGATCGTGTTCCATTAGGGCGGCAGCCAAGTGATGGGCGTGGGAGCTTGCAACATGCGACTGTTGCTGCTGTTGTTGCTGTGCTGCCGCTGCTGCTGCTGCCACGGCCGTGTTCATAATCAAGTGAAAGTCCTTGCTAGAGGCGGCGGCTCCTGCGCCGGCGGCATTGGCAGCGTCCAGAAGCGGATGATAACTGGGCGGGGCAGACACTCCTCCGACTCCTACTCCGCTACTTCCCAGGTAGTGGGGCATCTGCACCGGGACCTGCGCTGCTTGCCCCACCGGCTGGTGCTGGTGTTGCAGCTGCTGCTGGGGCGAGGGAGAGCTGAGCTCGATGTGGGGACTTCCCGAGCTGTTGGTAGTGGCTCCGCCGGGGGTCGGAGTGTCAGCTCCGGCGTAGCCGCTGCTGCCATGAGGCGTTGTCGAGGTGGGCGGCGCTGTCGAGGCGGAGGTGGTGCAGCTGCTGGGCGCCGGGCTGACCACGTTCAAGGACTCCGTGGAGGAGCTGAGGGTCCGCGAGTGAGAGCGCAGCTCCTCCGAATGTGCGGACTTGGAGCCGGCGGAGTCCTCATGGTCACTCACTCCGGAGTCGTCCTTCAGGGTGCACTGAGCCTCAATGGATTTGCGGTGCATGCCTGTAGGATGATGGAAATTTTCAGTATGTGTTTGATGTTTTCTCAAAATTAATTGTGGGAATCCAAAGCCCCTGAAACCCCCTGAAAGCCCCTGGAAAATCAATTGCCAACTAATTTGACATATCGACTTAATTAAAAACGGTTCCCGCTAAGCCACTTTTGGCCACGGCTACTTGGGAATTGATTCGCCAGTTGCCACCCGCTTGTTGAGATGCGGCAAGGAATGCGATTCGACTCCGGCACCCTTCGAAATAGATAATAATGAAGCGGGAATTCATTGCTTCATGGCTTGGGTTGTGGATGGTTGTGGGATGGATTCCCATCACCCTCAAAGCGTGTGCATTTTGCATTTATTAAGCGATTATTAACGTATAAAGGAAGCCAGCAGAGCAGAGCCACCCCTCAGGCACTTGTCCCGGGACAGGAATCCGGAGACGGGAGTCCGCAGTTTATTGTCTGCTAATCCGCAAAGTCATTCCGGGAAATGTGCGAGCAACATATGACCGAAATGTGAAAGTATCGCTACGGAAAGATTCGAGGCAGCTCTTTGGACATGTACGCCAAATATGCTCACAATTTACCAATCCAACATCCATCCGCTATCATTTTATAATCCCCGAACCGGTGCCCTTTGTGCGATTCGAAATTTAATTAAAGCCTCAAAGGAGCATTATAAACTATGAGCAAGTTCCCCTCCTTTTAAAGTGCCAATTAAATTCCTCGGAGCAAGTCCAATCAATTAGAATCTTAGAGTTTTGTTAGAGCCTAGTTTTCTAGTCTGGGAAGTCTGGGAAGAAGGGATTACTTTGAGATATTTGATATGATTGTTGCATTTACATTTCTGATCCATACCTAGTAGCCAGGGTGCCACAGCGTCGTTGTCCTTGGCCGACTTGAGGATCGTGTCCGGCAGGGGCAGCGAGTGCCGGACCATGGCTCCGTAGAGGCCGTACTCGGCCATGATGGTGCTGCCACCCCAGACCTTCTCCGTTTTGCGCCATTTAGCCCGTCGGTTCTGGAACCAGACCTGCAATATTAATGAGCGAAAGGTTACCATTTAAATCGAGACAAAATTCCTGCCAAACGAACATTAAAAGTAAACTGTGGAGCTCTAAGATGTCGCCCATATGGATGCTGACCTATTCAAATGGCCGGCCAATGTCTTGGGTCCACTGTCCAGTGTCCCCTGTCCACTGTCCAGTGTCCCTTGTCCAATGGTCAATGGTCAATGGTCAATGGCCAATGGGTATTGCCTGCGAACAGGCTCTAATCCCATTCAAATGGCATGCAAATTGCAAAATATTAAGTAAAAAACTCGTTTAAATTGAAAAAATGTAAATGGAATGTTTTTTAAATGCTAATACTTGGGTCATAAGCCCCCCGAACTGCCAGCGGCGTCCTAAAAAGGGGCCTTGGCATCTAAAAGACCCCGTTTCTGATTGAGCCACTGGCTTCGTGACACATTCGATGGTTGGACAGAAATACTCGACTCTCCGCACACAGAATGGCAAATGATATACATATTCGCATATAAGTGACCAAATTAGATTATCTTCCGAAACATTAAACCGATTCTTGGGTGGCAACAACAACAACAACAACAACAACAACAATGGCAACAACAACAATGATGATAATATGAAAACATTAAATGTTGATCACAAAAGGCGACCGGCAACCGACAACCGGCAACCGACAACAACAACTGTCACAATAAAAGGATTTGCCACACAGCCACACAGAGGCACAGAGGCAAAGGATTTCGCAGGAAGAACCACCCCCGGAATCAGCCCCCATCCCCGGGCAACCCTTAACCTTCTAACAATTCTGCCCTGTGTCTGCTCCGAAAAAGAAGTCATCATTTTTCTGGTCCATCAAATCGTTTAGTTCTGCTATTAGTCATGTATGCCAAAGGGGGGAGTGGATCCTGGATCCTGCCTGGAGTGGGCAACGTGAGGGGTATAGCGGGGTGATGTTCCTGAAAAACACCAAAGATTGCCCAGCAAAGTGAAATCGACGAGAGTTCAAGTCAGTGAAGTGGCTCTGTGGAGAAGCAGCAGAATGAAAATTTATAATAAAAAAGCAAAATATGCAAAGCAGGCCAGCTCGGCCAGCTGGCGGGAAAAGTGAGTAAGTCCTGGGGTTAAGGATGAGGATTCAGTGGCTCAGGAAGAGGTAAGGGGGGGTGCTGTTGTGGCGACATTTCTGCTGGAAATTCCTTGGCCAAGAAACCGAACCTCACACCCCACACCCCACACCTTAGACCCTCAAGACCCTCCAATCCCTTTCACACGGATTGAACAAATCCCAACAAATCGTGCGCGGGTTAAGTGGGCGGCTCGGGGCGTGGCCC
Organism: Drosophila vallismaia; assembly: GCA_035047325.1. NCBI lineage: Eukaryota > Metazoa > Arthropoda > Insecta > Diptera > Drosophilidae > Drosophila > Drosophila vallismaia. The sequence goes on along the minus strand of JAWNPU010000025.1, from coordinate 907,754 downwards.
TCCCTTGGGGGGACTAAAAAAGGATACGGAAGATAGAACGAAGATAAAGCGCTTTGGCTTTTGGTTCTGTCACCAGTTTTGGATGCCTACCAAGGAGCCTTGGATCGCCGGGCACATAAATCTGGTTGCATGAGAAATTGGCAGAGCCGAACGGCAGAATTTGAGGAATATGAGGAGCAAGGACCAAAAGGACGTGCCATAGCAGCGAGGAGCCACTCAGTTCCGTTGCAGCCCAGAAAATTTACAACTTGCAACCAATGAGTTTTGGCAAAGTGCCTTCAAAATAAATACGATGCCATCCACTGGAAATGGTGCACTTGATAGCAAAATGTTTGGAAAATGTATCAGAGTCTTTTCTCTTCTCCCAGGACTCTTTTTAAAGTTGAGCTTTTCCCATTTTGCCATGTTTGGAGAGACTTTTTGAATAGTGTGACTCTATAATCGATTCCTTGCAAGATTACTCAGGCGTGGAGTTTGAACTCGTGCAGAGTTTTTCCGGCTAAGGCCAGAGAGATAAAGATGAGACCCGGGTCTGAAATTACCCTCCACTGTTCTACGAGGGACTGCCAACTGATGTCAAATTAATTTGCACACATTGGCACTGAATGGAGGATGCTCCTGGCCGGGAAGTGAGCTCGGAACAGGCTTTTCGACTGACTTTCGGGCTTTCGGGCTTGCCTCGCTTGGATGCAAAATCAAATTAATCCGGTTTGTTATTTCATCATGCAACGTCAACGTCATCATCATCAGCTGCAACAACAGACAAAAGCCGAGGCAGAAACACCAACAGCAACAGCAACAGAAACAGCAACAGCAACAACACTTTGCAATAATAAACAGCAACACACAACACACACTCTGATGTAAACAATACAAACATGGATGGAGCCTCGACTAAAGGAGCGGAAAATTTCATTAACAAGGCACACAGGCAACCAGCAACAGCAACAGATATTGCAACTGCAACAGCAACAGCCACACCAGCAACGTCCGGTGTGTTGCTGAGGAAAAGGGAGGGTGTCAACGATGCTCCACCGACAACCGACAACCGACAGTCGACAGCCGACAGCCCTGATAATTTAATCAACTCTCATTGAATTATATCATTTTGCAATTTGCAACAACACTGAAACAGCAACACTGGAGCACCAACAGCAACAGAAACAGCAACTTCCCATCATCCAGATCCCATCGTGATTATGATCCCAAATGCTGGGGCCCGGAAAAGCGGTGCCCGGAAAAACCAAGAGCGAAAGGAGCGGCCAAGGGCCAAGGGGTCCGCTTTGAGTGCGGAAATCAAAGAGGGAAATGCCATAAATTTCCAAAACGGAAACTCTCTGCTAACCGAAATCTGCCTCACAGGAAATTGGAGCCTACCTTCAGTTGCCAATCGAACCAATTTCCAATCTTTCTTTTCAAAACGACACCACATGGAGTTCTCCAGAATCCAATTTGCGGCCTCTTTCGAAAGCTGTATCTTGGGGAATATATATCCGACTCTTGAGCCAAGTATAGATTTGGAATCTAGGAACAATTCCCTATAAATCTGCATCAAAATCCTGGCACAAAATATTTTTTCGATTTTTTTCAAATTTTTCTGATGGATCCCCTTGAAAAATGTGAAAATCGAGAAAAATCACTTTTCGCCTCTTTCGATAGCTATATCTTTGGCAGTTTTCATCCGATCCTTGGACCAAGTATAGATTTGGAATCTTTATTCAATTCCCTATAAATCTGCATCAAAATCCTGGCACAAAATATTTTTTCGATTTTTTTTCAAATTTTTCTGATGGATCCCCTTGAAAAATGTAAAAATCGAGAAAAATCACTTTTCGCCTCTTTCGATAGCTATATCTTAAGCATTTTTCATCCGATCCTTGGACCAAGTATAGATTTGGAATCTTTATTCAATTCCCTATAAATCTGCATCAAAATCCTGGCACAAAATATTTTTTCGATTTTTTTCAAATTTTTCTGATGGATTCCCTTGAAAAATCTGAAAATCGAGAAAAATCACTTTTCGCCTCTTTCGATGGCCATATCTTTGGCAGTTTTCATCCGATCCTTGGACCAAGTATAGATTTGGAATCTAGGAACAATTCCCTATAAATCTGCATCAAAATCCTGGCACAAAATATTTTTTCGATTTTTTTCAAATTTTTCTGATGGATCCCTTGAAAAATGTGAAAATCGAGAAAAATCACTTTTCGCCTCTTTCGATGGCCATATCTTTGGCAGTTTTCATCCGATCCTTGGACCAAGTATAGATTTGGAATCTAGAAACAATTCCCTATAAATCTGCATCAAAATCCTGGCACAAAATATTTTTTCGATTTTTTTCAAATTTTTCTGATGGATCCCCTTGAAAAATGTGAAAATCGAGAAAAATCACTTTTTGCCTCTTTCGATGGCCATATCTTTGGCAGTTTTCATCCGATCCTTGAACCAAGTATAGATTTGGAATCTAGGAACAATTCCCTATAAATCTGCATCAAAATCCTGGCACAAAATATTTTTTCGATTTTTTTCAAATTTTTCTGATGGATCCCCTTGAAAAATGTGAAAATCGAGAAAAATCACTTTTTGCCTCTTTCGATGGCCATATCTTTGGCAGTTTTCATCCGATCCTTGGACCAAGTATAGATTTGGAATCTAAGAACAATTCCCTATAAATCTGCATCAAAATCCTGGCACAAAATATTTTTTCGATTTTTTTCAAATTTTTCTGATGGATCCCCTTGAAAAATCTGAAAATCGAGAAAAATCACTTTTCGCCTCTTTCGATGGCCATATCTTTGGCAGTTTTCATCCGATCCTTGGACCAAGTATAGATTTGGAATCTAGGAACAATTCCCTATAAATCTGCATCAAAATCCTGGCACAAAATATTTTTTCGATTTTTTTCAAATTTTTCTGATGGATCCCCTTGAAAAATCTGAAAATCGAGAAAAATCACTTTTCGCCTCTTTCGATGGCCATATCTTTGGCAGTTTTCATCCGATCCTTGGACCAAGTATAGATTTGGAATCTAGGAACAATTCCCTATAAATCTGCATCAAAATCCTGGCACAAAATATTTTTTCGATTTTTTTCAAATTTTTCTGATGGATCCCCTTGAAAAATCTGAAAATCGAGAAAAATCACTTTTCGCCTCTTTCGATGGCCATATCTTTGGCAGTTTTCATCCGATCCTTGGACCAAGTATAGATTTGGAATCTAGGAACAATTCCCTATAAATCTGCATCAAAATCCTGGCACAAAATATTTTTGCGATTTTTTTCAAATTTTTCTGATGGATCCCCTTGAAAAATGTGAAAAGGCCTCTGAAAATTGGCCTCTTTCGAAGGCTATATCTTGGGAAGTATAAATCCGATCCTTGAGCTAAGTACACCTTTGGACTCTTGGATTTATTTTCTACGTTTGAGGTAGTTTTGTAGACTTCCGTCTGGGCATAAGACCACAAGTAGTACCCATTGAAACCAAATTATTCGCCATTTTAATCTATTTATTGCCGGAAGCAAACTGTATATGATTTCGGCCACCATTCTTACCCTAAAGAAAGAAGTGTGGGTCTGGAGATGGATGGAGAGTGGAAGTGGATAATGCCAACCACTTTAATAAAGATAACAGCTCGGGACAATCTGCCGCTAAATGATTACTTGACCATTCCCATTTGAACTTCGATTCGAGAATGCCGGGAATCACGACATCAATTTGCTGATTGAAAATTTATTATTATCCAGTTTCAGTTTCAGTTTCGGTGGTCGAAGGGGTGATTGCTTGTCGACGGACAGGACATTTTTATGGGCCGAGACCGAGGAGGCCAAGGATGCCAAGGATGGCAAGGATGCCAAATGGAAGCCCAGTCAGCCGAGGATGCCATGTCACGCCCACTTGTCCGGTTGGTGGAATCACTTTTGATTTATCGGACCATCAAAAGTGCAGGCCAAATTGAGCGATGAAAAGGATCTTAAGGGAAATCCGAATCCAAGCTCCCCAGTTTTCGATTCCTCTAAACTAAATCGAACTTATTAATTAAACATCAATTTTCAGACTGCCCGTAGACAAGAGGTCCCTTCGACCCTCTTCAATCTCAAAGTGGGGTCCAGAGTCCAGAGTTTCATAATTAAAATATTGGTAACCAATCAAAGATTCTGAATGGCCTGCTTGTCGTCCTGCGAAAGGATTGCGATTTTCATTTGGAGCCCGCTTGCGGATTTGCGAATTGCAAATCGGGGATCAGGTATTGGGTATTGGGCATCGAGTATTGGGTGGCAAATATTTGCTCACCCGGGCTGCAAAATTGCGCAAATTGCATATGCAGTGGGTGGTCGTTCTCGTCCTCGTCCTCGTTTTAGTCCTTTCCGTCCTTTCAGGTGACATGTGCACGAACACATTGCATTCGATTGCAACTGCCAGTGGGTTTGGTTTGGTTTTGTGCGAGGGATTTGGCCCGGCTTTGAGGTTGTGCGGTGCGGCCTTTATTGGTTTACTTCATCAACTCGAACGAGCGACTGAGTGGAGTGTTTCGTGGGTGGCTGGGTGGCTGGGAGGGTAGTAGTTCACCCACTGGTTTGGAGTACGTTTATTCGAGTCGAACCCCCCCACACACAGACAGTCATCCAGGCTAGGCGAGGCGTGTGGAAATTTCATAACGAGAGTCCGCACTTTATATCCAATATTCAATTGACATTCGCGGAATTTGTTTTCAAACGCTGCCAAAAGGGTATAGCATCTTTCTGAAGAGACTATGCGAATGGGAGATCTATTCGAATATACTATTTATGAGTTAGTCCTAAACAGTACGAAATATTTGCTCCTTAGAGGCATTATCTCCTTGCTTGTTATGGGATTTTCGCAACCCTTTAGGGTTTTCTCTAGGGTATTGGCTTGGCAGTCGTGTCCTTCTGGTTTTTCCGAGCTTTTCTTTTGTTTTTGTCTTGCCGGGTTTTCCGCTGGAACTTCAATTTCCAACTTTCCGGGACATATGAGTTGAACGGTCGCGGGAAAAGGCTTTCAGTTTTTTTGATTACGGATTAAGAAATGTGAATGCGAAATGATTTTTTACCCTTTTTTTATCATTTTTGTCATTCTGAGAGTATTAATTTTACACAAACGGAACTGAAGCGAGGGCTATGGCGCAGTGCGAGTCATATTAATGACCTTTACTTGACATTGAGCTTCCAGTGCAATTGGCATTGCCGCTGAACAATTAATTACGGCCAAATGATGTTTTAAATGCCTCATGATTAATGAAGCGATTTTCTAATTACGTTCAGAGATCTTCAGGGGAAAACAAGAGGACTCTGGCTGTGGGCGTGGCTGTAAATCCAAAACTCCTCGAACTCGAACAATTACGAGACATTTAGTGTTTACATTAAATAATCGGTCGAATGTCAATGCGATAAATTACTTGAACTCGCTTCAAATCGGGGGAGGAACCCTGAGATCCCAGAGATTCTACATTTTTTGGAGCAACTATTACCCATAAATCATCCAGTCCAAGTCCAAGTCCAAGTCCGAGTCCGAGTCCTAACCGAAATCAGCAAATTGGCAAGTGCACGTGGAAGATGGACGCGTGTCAGCCCAGCAGGTTTTCCTCGAATACTCGAATTCAGTGTGAGAACTGTTGCAATTTGTTTGTTTGTTTTGTCTTTCCTTTCCACTCCTTGCGAGTCCTTTGGGTTGTACAAAGGGTTGCTCGGGGTGCTTCCAGCAACCAGGGTTGGGGTTGCTCGTCCTGCTCGTCCTGCTCGTTTGTTTATGATTAACGCGCGCTAATTTCATTCATTTCGCACTCAATGGGCTCTGTTTAGGGATCTGGAATCGGGCCTCTCCGGGGACCTGGGCTGAGCGTACACAGGACACACTTTTGGTTATTGGATTTTGCTCGACCGGTTGCCAGGCTAAGAACTTGGAAGGACATTGGGTTGGGTTGCTATCTCTCTCGGGGTAGTCGAAGGACTAAAGGGATGGGCTTCACACGGACCAGGGACCGTGCCAGGGTCGCAGGCACTTCGGCCGGATAACCATTAGCGGTACAACCGGAATCCTGCGGCTGATTGGAGTTGACTTTGAGGTGTCGGAACACAAGTCCTGTACCAATACCCTTCCCGCCCCTCATCACTGGCCGTTGGGCGCGGGAGGGGAACTAATAATCTTATTAGAATTAATGACGGAATTTCCAATTTGCGGCGACAGGCAGCCGGAGACGAAGCCGAGGCGCTGAAAGCTGAAAGCGATTTAATGTTAATAAGTCCGGCGTGCCTGGAGTTCCCGGAGAGCTACGCAAAATAGAAATTCCTTGCCGGACGTGCGAAAATGCGAAAGGAGAGTGAGTCCTGTGACACAGATTACGATCTCTGCTTGCTTGTTGTTGTTCCTGCGTGGGCGGGAAGGATGTGACCTAGTCCCTAGTCCACCATCATCCATCCCCAGATTGTTAAACTCTCAAGAATTAAAGCACATTTTTTGCTTAAAGCCAAGCCGCAATAGGCACTCCTATTGTTGGCAACAAAACCAGTCAACCTTTCGCATTCACAATCATTATTATTGCGATTATCGATCATCATTATTATCACTATCGAGCTTTCGATGGCCGATTGACCCAACAATCGAAGACCCGCGACTGCAGGTGTATGCTTTTGACAGCAACGTTGTCGTTGTCGTTGTCGTTGTCGCTGTCATCATCATTTTCATTAATGGTAAACCAATCATTTTTCAATTATATTCGCCGCTGGATACAAATTGTCTGATTTGCGTGTGCCAAACCGAACAGAACCCAAGCAGAGTCGAGCGCGGCAGGCGCCACGCCACGCCCACCTGCCAGGTATTGCCAAAAAAAAAAAAAAAATAAGAAACGCAACAATAAAAACTTTGGCTCACCCTAGGTTTTGTCTCTGCGGCTCTACCGATTGGGGTTTCACGACAATCCAACAAAAAATAAAATAGAGTTCCATATTTAGATTAAAAAATATTTCCCAACATTATTTGGAGAGCCTCTTATGGCCTGGACAAAGACCCCAAAGACAAGGGAGTTCGCGCTTCGACTATATCCGACTTCTCGCTTTATCTGTCGAATATATAGTATTATTTTTTTTTATTTTGCATCACCAGTTCCGGGGCAGGCTCAGGCTCAGGCTCAGGCTCAGGCACGGGCAGGCTGCGACAAACCAATTGAAGTGTCAGATGCAGGCGGGACACGCTGCGTGGCGCCACGCCCCCAAGTTGCAACAGTTGATAAAGTGCACAACTTCTGCGGCCTGAGCTGACAGCAATACAAATAGTCTGGATCAAGCTGAGACTGGGACTGGGAGCTGGGAGTCCTGCGAGCTGCCTGCTAGCTGGCGAGCCCCAGACCCAGGGAAACCCATTATGCGACCATAATTCGCTGACAATTCCTCAATTACCGGCACAGGTGGGGACATCGGAAAGGTGAAAATCTGGCAAACAAAGAACGGGGGATGTTGACAAGGCTCATTGCCCCCGAACCGCCCCGAATCGGTATTTTTTTTTTCTCCGCCACCAACTCCCAACGCCCACCCAACTCCCGAATCTATTAAATTAATTTTGCTTAAAACCCACACTGCCCCGACTGCCCCGTCCTCCTGGCAAGCTCCCTTTGTTTGCCAGATCAGAATGGCAGAAGGAAATCCCCCTGGGGCCACCTTTCCAAGCTCAGATTGTAAAATATATTTCCCTGTTTCGGGATGAAAGCCGCAAGCTTCCTTTTAAGGCCACTTGTTGTTGAAAATTAGCGTGAAATGCGATTTATAATGTCAATTGTGCTGCGATTCCAACGAATCAGTTTCAGTTTTCTGTTTCTGTTTCTGTTTCAAGCCGAACTTTGTGGAAATTGGAAAATATGCTCTGCCAGAGAAGAAAGTGCGGATTAGTGGTCGCGCAAATTGAAAACTCTATACCTCTGCAGCTCTATTTTTCTCTTTATGAAAATGAAACAGGTTCCCCTTCCTGCCGGGTTATGGGGACTTTGTCTAACATCAATCAATGGCACCCCCGACCCTGGCACCCTGGATGACCATCAATCAAGGAGTGCGAGGAGGTTGTCCTTACAGGAGGAGGAGGAAAGGTCCGGAGGTCCGAAACTATTTGTTCTAATTGCGTGCAAAACAAAAGCAAACAAGGGGCGTGCCTAATTTTCAACCAGATAGCCAGAAAGGGTTGATCCTCTTTTAATACCCGGTACTCCTGCACTCCAAGGGTATGTTCTAATGACAAGGCCAAGCTTTGGAAGCGTGCAGTACGAGTAGCGGGTATCATAGAGTCCAGACCTTCGTACTCTTTTCTGGAAACAAGAACAAACAATGAATGTGCCAGAATTTGGTTTGCTTTTAAACCAAATGGAAATATGTCAGCAGAAAGGAAATTAGTTAACTTGGTTTCAGGTTGACACAGCAAAAAACCATTCCGGTTAGGCAAACGAACTTGGAAACTTGGAGTTTCTCAGGTTAGACATTGAAATCGTTTCACGATCCACAATCATCTGATTTAACTATATCCTTTAAGCAATCCTTTTCGTTTTTCGTTTTTCGTCTGTCGTTTGTCGTTTTTCTTTCCTCTCAAGTGGCCATTCTCGTTGGTTTTGGTAACTCCTCAGAGTTGGGTGCCAGAAAATTAAGTATAACTCATTATCGCAATCAAGAAATCCTTTTTCTCGGCTGCCACACACTCGAGCCGGCAACAGCAACAAGAACCATAAATCGGATTCAAATTCAGATTCAGATTCAGATTCGGATTCGGTGTTGCCTGTTGCCTGTTGCCTGTTGCACACCAATTTTCTACTCAAAACTTATGACAGCCAATTCGAGAGAACGAACGAAAATTATACAGACACTCGATCGCTCGGCTGCAAGGCATGACTGTTCAGTTTTTCAACACATTATCTACTGTACTTGTATATGGTTGGTGGTATATCTGGATATATATTATATATATATATATATATATATATATGGGTATAGTATAGTACTCTGGCTGCAACTTGGACTCTGTGCTGTGCTGTGCTGTGGGGCTTGTTGAAATCAACATCAAACCTTTAATTTGATGATTCTGCAAATAATTCGTCGGAGCCGTTGACGTTTTTTGTTGTTTAGTTTTATTTCGTTTCGTTTCGTCTGCCCAATTTCAGTCTGAATTTCTGTATTTTAATGTATATTTTTCTACCTCTCACCTGACTTTGTCTGTTGACTTTTCCGCGGAGTCGAGGCGTGAAAATATAATAGCTCCTTTTTAATTATATTCTCCCAGCGCCAGCGGCTTTGTCTGCTGCGGATCCAAACAATACGGATCAGAGAACCCCAAATGGCAAAATGGCACAAAAAGTGAAAGGCTTTTGGCACAAATTGCCCAGAATTTGGCCTACTCGCCGCCAAATTAGACTGATCATGATGGCAATTCACTATTCCGGCCAGGTTTTCCCCCCAGAGCTTGTGGTTTTTTCCGCAGGTTGAATGCACTGCCAAGTGGGATGAGTCTTCCGCCATTTATGGAGTTCAGCTACTTTTGTACTCTATTTATGGATTCCCCAAGCCTTTTGAGAGCTTTGTGGGATATCTGTGAAAGTTATACCTAACAATATTAGTCTTCTGTAGCCCGAGAAGCTCTGCCAAATTCTGAAGATCATCAATAAAGTTTGTTCCCAGCCCCAAACAGGAAACCCACAAACAAAACCCCTTTCGATGGGTGACTAATTTTCCAATTTACAAACACCTCGCTCTTAAGCTTGTTATTATTATTTTTATTGGGATTGGAAGCTGGATTGGGTTTGGGACTGGGTTTGGGTTTGGGTTTGGGTTTGCTCGATGAGTCCAATCGAAGCGAGGTTTGGTGTGTGGGAGCTGGAAATTGGGCTGGACTGTTGCCCAATCTGTCCGATCGGAGATAATGTTTATTGAGTAAATACTGTACAAATATAACACATTCCGTTTCGATTGTCATGCGATAATTACGCCTTTCAAAACGCGATAATAGGCCTTATTCACGGACGGCCCTCGTCTTCGATCGCGGACTTTCGGGTCGTTAGACAGGGCTCCAAATTGCTCGATCAGCAGTTACCATAATGTGGAAAATGTTTCAATTATCTCAATTAGGGGAAGGCTCTAAATCAGAATCCAAATCAAATCAATTTGAGAGGGGAGGCAAGGCGGGGCGGGAAGCTAAATTATTTACTTAATTCATTTTCCCAAACACATCATCAAATATAATAATATATTCGAGTTCTCACAACAAGTTTGTAGTAGCATTAGTAAGTAATCCCCAATCGGTTTTAATCACTCCAGAATTGAGCTCGCCGCCCTTCAGTGGGCAGGACCATTATCCTGCGGAAAATCCTCCCCGCGTAAAGTCAATGGCAACAATGTGCCACTGTGGTTTGTCGGCAGGACAATCCCCCGGGAGGCAGGGCAGATTCCAGGGGATGAAGCTGCAAGTGCGTACTTTTTTTTTTTGTTGTTATCCTTTTGCAAAGGACGATGCTGCGATGCTGCGATGACACGTGTAAGTGCAGCCACATTGTCGCAATTACACTTTCTTTCTGGGAGGGTTACTGGTTCCTGGGTTCCTTGGTTCCTTGACCGGGCTCTGTTATTAATTTGCTGCGTTTTGTTTGTTGTTTATTTCGAGTGGGATTGCGCCCGTTTTCATCACCCAACCATCCACCCATCCACCCATCCACCCATCCACCCACCGCACCACCCATGGCGCGAAAACGTGACCTCCGCCGGATTTGGCAGTTTCCCGGCGGATGGTAATGATTCGTCTTGCACGCACTTCCCATCACAACATCGCCGTTCCCCAGTATCATCCGGACTTATTAGCGCGAAATGAGCACATTGCTCACTCACTGGCAAAGTGTCTCGAATGCTCTGGTTTCCATCCGATTCCAGCCTCTTCCCCTGCCACTTCCACTTGCTACTTTTTTGTACGTGTCTTCAAGTGGGAAAGTAGCTCGTTAGCCACTCAACCGATAGGTTTTCGAGTGGCCAGCCCAATCGATCGGATGCTGAGATAGAAATCGCCACAACTATCTCTGATTTTTAATTAATTAAACGCACTTTCTGTTGCTCTGACTTCCCCAAAGGGTGCCCTTGGCCCCCCCGGCTAGTATTTTTAACTCTTTTCTCGAAATTGTTTCCACGAGGAGCTCGCCTGCCACCCACTTGCTGTTCGCGTTTCCGTTGCCTTTTCCTGGAAACCTCAAGAGTGGAAAATCCACTCCTAACTCCCTCCCTTTCAATGGACAAAATACAAAAATACAAAAAAACTGAAGAAACCGAAGAAACCGAAGAAAAAACACGATGTCAGGGTTGACATGAGCTCGAAGGTAACACAATACTCCACACAGGCAACAGGCAAGGCAAGGCAAGGCAGCCCAGCCTCAGTCAGCAACTACTTAAAATGCAATTATATGCATTATTATTTGGCTGCTGGGCCGAGTATTTTTAAACACAAATACGCAGAATATAAGAATATACGAGGAGTATGTACCTACAAGTATATCGCGATGGCAGTCGGGGAGTCGGGGAACTAGAATACAAAAATGTGAAATAAAATGGAAGGCGATGGAGTGCGAGCGAGTATTTAAATGCCCACCTCAGCTACTAATTATTACCAGGAAAAACTCTTGAAATTGACGTTTCATTTTGTGCGGCGGAGCACGTCAACACCAAATCCGTGGCCAGAGGGCAACGGGGATTCTCCAGCAGCCCAGCAACCCAGCAACCCAGCAATATCCAACTCCTCCTCATTCTCGGTCTGTTTTCACTCAAGAAAACCAGAAATCCAAAAATCCAGAAAACCTGAAAATCAGAAAACGGGGTACTCCGCACCAGCGTGATTGTGCACATCGAACTGCAGCCAGTCGGGCAGAAAGTCGAAAGCCGAAGGCTTCGGCAACAGATTAAGGCACTCGAGAAATTATAAAAAAATAATATTTTTCTTAGAATTGATACCATTTTAAACGAATTGGTACTCAGCACAGAGTCAACAAAATGAAGAAGTTCCACGATCATTGCAGGCCTGAGAAAAAACGCAGGAATCTCTGGCGGGGATTGCACAGCGAAAAATCGGGGGGAACCCATTGAAGTAAGTGGAAAGAATAAGTGAACTCCTTCTGGTTTCGTGCAACCAACTTTTTCACTGTATGACCGAATAGCAAAGAATGGAGATTGGATTGTGGGGGCCAGGATTGACGAACTGACGAACTGACGAACAGAACAGAGAACCAAGACCTGAGGTAGGTAACACGATCGCCGGCGATGCAGACGGCATTGCGTCAAGTGGCAGCATCGGCCAGTCGACCTGTCTGCCGCAAGTCTGCTCTGGCCTTTGCTGTGGCTGTTGCTGTGGCTGTGGCTGTGGCTTCTTTTGGTTTCATTGGGTTCCCAGGCCAAAGCTGAGACTATCGAGGGGCCAAGTGGCAAGGGGACTGGTGGCAACTGCCAATCGGGCAGCCGCAGCTACTCCAACGAGCCGAGCTTGGCTGCTCCAATGACGCGGCCACAATTTCTTAGCCCGTCCCGTCCCGGCTCGAGCTCCGAATCCGAATCCGATTCTGAATCTGAATCTGAAACTGCACCTCCAGCTCTCTATCGAGACACTTGGACGCGTCGACACTTGAGTAAATTAGTTTCGTAGAACTTCCAAGACTTCAAGGCCCACACTGAGCACAAAAGGCGTCCAGGCACTGCGAGAAATATTGTTCCCCTACTTGGTCTAAGGGAAAACCTCTTCCAAACTAGCTGGCTGAAGCTTTCGGCTGGCGTTTGAATAATTTTGCCCTCAAATCCTTGGCAGGGTTGGAAATTTATTCACACAGAAATGTGTAATTACCCAGACACAGAACAGGAGCAGGATCTGCCTGCACACAGGTATAAATACACACACACACACACACACACAGGGACACATTTTGGAGGGACTCACACGCATGCGAGAATTGGCAGCACAAAAAGTTCACTTCAAGTCTTCGTTTCTGCGCTCCAAGCGAAACTTTCTACCGAAAAGGGCGATAAAGGACGAAGACCAAAACGGGGGTGTGGCATCATGGGCGTTCGAGTGGGCGTGGCTGCTCTGCAGCTTCTGCTGCTACTGCTGCTGCTGCTACTGGCATGGAAAATTAACAATTTTTCAATTAAAATCAATACCGAGTGTGTACTTGTAGTCGCAGTAGTTTCTTTTTACCGCCCAGCCACCCATCAGAGGAGGGGCTAAAGGGGAAGGGGGATGCCACAGGACTGGCAGGGTAATCTGCAAATGTATGTGTAAGCTCCTGTGTGTGTGTTCGTTTCATGAAAATGGCTTAAGTGCCTGAAAATATGCAACGCATTCGACGATGACGAAGGCCGTATCTGTGTGAGCTACAGACTTCTGTCTGTGTATGTGTAAGAGTCCTTTTTGGGGCTAAACTGTGTGTGTGTGTTCCAAACTTGTTTGTTTATGTGTGTGTCCTGTTTTGTTAGTTTTTTGGGCGTCGCGTCGTCGCTGTCATTCCAAAAAGCAAATTCTAAGGCTATTTTTTTCACATTTTTCGGTCACACACACACACACAGATGCAAGTACATGGCAAATAGTGCCGTTATTTTCCATGACACTTGCAGGCAATACACAGAAAGAAATGATATACTACAATATAAATATTATATGAAAGGATACTAACCTGATAACCTTCTGCTCCAAGAAGGATATACGATAGATTTCATATTTTAGGGATATTAATATTTTTCTGATTAATTGTCAAATATTTTGTTGTATTTTTAGCAAGGACTAGACAGGATTAGAGCCTTCTCCCTCCTAATAGTGGCTATGATTTCTCATAATTTGCTCAAGTGCGTGTGTTGGCTTGTGTTGGTGGGGATCCTTGGATCCTTGGATCCTTGTGCACCGTTTTGCGGCTGTGTCGGTCTTTCCCCCGTATTTTGTGGTCGTCTAACTGTTGAGCTCTCTCACACACACACACACACACACCAACACTAGCACAAGACTGGGGATAGCCAGGAGTGGGAGTGAGACAGACTCCATTTCGGGGGAACCGCAAACAACGTTAAATGCAAATTTACGTCCTTGCCTCTCACTCACTTAAACTAACGGACATATAACTAAGATGGTAAAACCATCCTCCAGGATATTTGCCGCCCCAGAGCCCCACCTTCCTACCCCTCTTCTGACTCTCCCACCCTTGACCCCAACAAGTTGACACACAAAATGGCCGTACTTTGGCGCCATTGCTTCACTTCGGTTCTGGTTCTGTTATCCTTTGGCGGGCTGGCTTTTTGTTTTTCTTGTCCTGTGCTGGCTATTGCCGTTATTGCCAAGTTGGAGCGAGACGGAGAGCGCCCAAAAGAGGGCGAATCGGGGCGTAGCAAGGGGCAAGGGGCAGGGCCAGTGGCCAGAATTGAAGTGTTAGTAGTAATGCTACTAATTGGACTCGCTTTTAGCAACGCTTCATGTGCCCCCGAGCAATTTCAAGCCATCTAAGGCCAAAGCTCCTTTCGACCCACACACACACACACACGCACACGCAAGGATAATACACTCCAAAGTCTATAATTGGAAAATTTTACACACTCGAAATTGAATTTGAACTACGGATTGCAGAATGCCAGTTGAAATCGGATATGGAATACGAAATATGGTTTGATTAGAGTCGATACTGGATTACTGGATTACTGGATTGGATTTAAAAAGCTTCTCTTTTGCGATTATTTATTATATTTTACACAGCTCTGTACACAGTCCTGTGTCAGGGTCTAATTGATTTTAAATTTTGTAAATTCAGACACCAGTTCTGCGGCATATGTATATCCTGGCACAGTGAGTCCTGGAGTGAGTGAGTGCCCAGATATGGTACTTGAGGCAGGGCCTACCATTAGCACTCGAGAGTCCAGGACTCGGAACTTATCGGCAGACTGGCTGGGCTGACTCAGTGAGTGAATGAGTGAGCGAACGAATATAGATGAGTGAGTGGGGCACTCGATTCGCGGGTAAAAAAGAGGGCAAATTTGCCAAGGAATCGCGCCATAATTACTCACATTTTTTGCGCATTTTCTGGACTGCTTTTTGCGTTTTTTTTTTCTTCTGCTAATCAAACACACGCAAACATCGTAGAGGGGTGGAGATGGGTTGTTCGGTTTTCGCCTTTTAAGGGTGGCAATTTGCTTGTCCTGAAGCTCACACACACACACATATACATCCAGGACTCGCAGGACTCTCCCTCTCACTCACGCGACAGGACGAGACGAGTCAGGACTTAGAACAATAACGGCCATTAAAATGCTTAATTATAAATTCGCAAACGTAGCTGAAATTTTCTGCGTTTTTTCCCTAGACCCTTGGCTCTAGGCCCCCCGTCCAGGTCCTGTATCCTGGCTCCTGCCATCTCCCTCACTCCATGCGCTGTCTCACTTGCCCAGCATGACGGCGGGCGTTAAACGATTTCCGGATTCAGAGTTGTCCTCTCGCTAATTCTATTGGAAATTTAATTAAAGAGACTAAATTTCGGATTAGAGATGCACTCCTTTTTTGTTTCAGTGATAGAAGCAGAGAAAGCAGAAGAAACAGGCTCTCAACCGATTGCTTATTAAAAATGGTTTGCCATAATGACGCTGTACAAAAACCCAAACCCAAACCCCATCCCACCAAGGAGGTGTGAAAAATCAGAACAGAGACATCCAAACAAGACAAAAGGATCGCTGCAAATGAATTAAAGTTGAGGAAATGCAAATTCCTGCCCGATTTTTTGTTTTGCCAACAGCAGACACCTCCGCGGCACCGCAGATGTGTATGTACAATAATTAGTTCGTTAGTCCATTAGAGACAATGGGCTGGCATATCGGGTTTCCACTCTGTGACTCACTCACTCACTCACCTGTATACGATCCTCGGGCAGCTCCGTCTTCAGGGACAGCATCTCGCGGGCATACACATCGGGGTAGTGGGCCTCCTTGAAGGCCTCCTCCAGTTTCTCGAGCTGGTAGCTGGTGAAGATTGTGCGGCTGTGCCGCCGCTTCTTTTTCTTCTTTTTGCTGTTCGGCCCGACCCCGAAGCCGTTCAGAGCCTCGATCCCGAAGTCCTTGGGTGCCAGAGATCCTGCTTTTTAAAAAAGATCCTTATTAACAAAGTTTAGTAATATATCTAAGAGATTATAACGATAATTTATCAAAACTAATATGTTATATCGAAAATTTTAAAAATCCGAGAATTGGAATATTAGGTCCCTTTCGAAGGCTATATCTTAGGGAATATATATCCGATCCTTAAGCCAAGTATAGATTTGGAATCTAGGAACAATTTCCTATAAATCTGCATCAAAATCCTGGCACAACATATTTTTTCGATTTTTTTCAAAATTTTTCTGATGGATCCCCTTGAAAAATGTGAAAATCGAGAAAAATCACTTTTCGGCCATATCCATGGCCATATCTTTGGCAGTTTTCATCCGATCCTTGGACCAAGTATAGATTTGGAATCCAGGAACAATTCCCTATAAATCTGCATCAAAATCCTGGCACAAAATATTTTTTCGATTTTTTTCAAATTTTTCTGATGGATCCCCTTGAAAAATGTGAAAATCGAGAAAAATCACTTTTCGCGTCTTTCGATAGCTATATCTTAAGCATTTTTCATCCGATCCTTGGACCAAGTATAGATTTGGAATCTAGGAACAATTCCCTATAAATCTGCATCAAAATCCTGGCACAAAATATTTTTTTCGATTTTTTTCAAATTTTTCTGATGGATCCCCTTGAAAAATCTGAAAATCGAGAAAAATCACTTTTCGCGTCTTTCGATAGCTATATCTTAAGCATTTTTCATCCGATCCTTGGACCAAGTATAGATTTGGAATCTAGGAACAATTCCCTATAAATCTGCATCAAAATCCTGGCACAAAATATTTTTTCGATTTTTTCAAATTTTTCAGATGGACCCCCTTAAAAGTATGGAAAATCTAGGAATTGTCGAATTTTGGCTTCTTTCGAAGGCCGTATCTTGGGAAATATTTACCTGATCCTGAAGCAGAAAAACGCAGTGGATATACCATAGATATCGTGGATATATTCCCTATAAAACTGCTTCATAAACAATGACAATTAAGCAACGAAAATGATTTCTTTAAAACTCGATTTCAAAGAAGCTCGCTCCAATACGATGATTATTTTGTTCATAAGTGGAGCTCCTTTGGAAGTGGATGCCACTTGGGCTGCCTTCGGTGTTCTTGTCAAATTAGTTGACGAGACTCCCACGACCTGCTGCCGGAACCCCCTTCCCAACACCTCTGTCTGAAAAAAAAAACCACATGGCGCTGAAGCGCGACTTTAAGTGGTTTTTGGCGGTTTGTTATTTTAAACATTTAATAATTGTATCTAGTTTCAAAATTGTCTGGGGCTGGTGCTGGTGCTGGTGCTAAGCCCCGCCGTTATTTGTATGATCTTGGGGTTGTCACACATCATCTTTTGTTCCAAGGAAACCCGCTCTTGACAGACGGGGAAAAGTGAAAGCGTGGAGAAGGAATACCGTGGATATGGGAACGGATCCGAGATCCGCCATCCGCCATCCACCATTCACCATCCACCGTCCGCGATCCGAGATACGAGGAAATCGGAGGAAGGAGCTGACAGGCGGCGGTAGCCGCGTTGACAGGCGCGATTTTCGAGTCCCGGAATCGAGTATCGAGTCTCTCCTTCGGTATTTACATGAATTTGTTAAGAGACTGATGATGAGGATTTGGCCGAAGATGAGTCGTAGGATCGAAGAAGCCACTCATCCGGCCAAATCGCCACTTAGCGTATTGGGGGATCGGTTATTGACGATTGAGGTTTTGGCTTAAAGCTCTGAAGTACCCGGAAAACAGAAATCCATACACACCGTTTGCTGATCGAGTGGTCTGGGCCACTCAATGCCAGTTGGGAAAGTATGGAAAAAAAAACGGCGAGGAGAAAAATATAACCAAAATGCAGAAAGGCAGAAACACATCCCGGCAGGCAGGCAGGCAGCTTCGATTCGCGCTGAAATTCGATATGGAAAACGAAGCAGAGGGGGAACACCGTTCAAGTGAATTTCAAATTCCCATTCCCATACCCAGACTCAGACTCAGACTCAGACTCAGACCGAGACCGAGACCCACACTCGCTGGCATTTTCACTAAATATGCGCGGCCCGGCCCCGACCGGCAAGTGGAAATGCGTGTATAATGACGACCGAAAATTGCATCTTGAATTACCTGGCCGAAAAGTAAAATAAAAAGCAATCAAGTTCAAGGAAAATCCCATCAAGATACAGTCAAGTACACAGTATTGGGTATGAATTTCATTCGGAGATCAGCCCGTAATTAATTCGCCACTTGATCTTCAATAGCCAAATATGATTTTCAATCAAATCTGCTTTCTGTTTGGGTCTCTGGTTTTGGCCTCAGTTTAGTTTCCACAATTCAATGGAAAATAATTCAAAGCCAAAGCCAAAGCCAAAGCCAAAGCCGGGAATCAGTTAATTTCGCAGCCCACAAAAGTAGGCAACATAAAATTTCTTGTTCGCACTTTTAATGAGCTCGCAGGCCTTGCGAGGGCTTTATTGAAAGTTTTGCCATTAGGATGCCCGCATGGATGCCAACATGTGTAGAGGACACGCCTCCCCTCCCCACACACACACACACACACACACACATGCATTACAACATATTAGCAATTAAAATTTTCTTAGTTAATTACTTTAAGCAGACGACGAGCCGAGGACGAAGGATAACGACAACGTCATGGAGGAGCATGGCCGGGAAAAATGCCAGAGCAGCCAGAAAAAAATGTGGCAGCAAAATGAAAGGCGACAGCCCGACCCCCCCTTACTCTCGCTCTCTCTCTTTCTTTCAGTGTTTTTGTGTCTCTTTCACTCGCCTTGGGGTACAAAGAAAGGAGAGTCTGTGCCCTTGCTCGCTCGCTCGCTCGCTCGCTCGCTCCCCGTCCGGCGGCAGTCCTGCCAAGTGAATTTTATGAAATTTATGCGCATTTCACTAGAAAATTTAATTAGGAAATCTAATTTGCTCAAAAGCGCATAAAAAATGTTGTCGCTTCTGTGTCCTGCCCCTCGCCAACCCACTCGCGCCTTCCCATTTTCCCGTCTTTTCAGCAAAAACCATCTTGACTTGTTCGTTTTGTGAGCTTTGCGCCATTTTGGTTGGCTCCACACATAGCTTTTCCGCCACAGCGCTTTTCCTGCCACACTGCGTGCCACACAGCTCTAGCAGGGGGTGCTACACCCATTCGCTTTCCATGCATCAAGTAACCAACAAAATGACTAATTCCTCGTCCAAGTGTTGGTGCGATGGATGTGTCTGGATGGATGTGTGTGTGTTGGGGGTGTGTGTGTGTGCGAGTGTGTGTGCGAGTGTGTGTTGCATAAACAGTTGCATGGCAAAATACGCTAATAAAGTGGCTGTCACCCGGCTTCGCAGTCTCTGCCAGCGTCTCCGTCACCGTCTCCGTCAGTCACGTCATTCGAGGGGCATTTCGCAAATTTCGCAATTTCGCAATTTGCATTAGCACCAAAGTGGCTGCTTCTGTGCCAGTTTCTGTGCCAGTCAGTGTGTGTGTGTGTGTGTGTGTTCTTTTCGTACTAATTAGAAATGAAATTGAATTATTTGCTTGAGGAATCAAACAGAAGCCACAAACGCAAAAAAAAATCATGCGAGTGGTCCAGTAAATGCTCCAATTAACTGCTTTCACAGAGTCTACATTCCAGACGCACCTGGCGGTGCATTTATTTCGGTTTCTTACTCAAAATCCTTCAATGCCATCAATAGAGCTTTCAAGAGTTGCGTTTTATAAGCAATTTTGAGTTATTAAGCCAACCGAAAAGGTGTTCAAGTCAAGATTACAACAGATTTTGGCACTACCCAGAATTTCCAAGTTCCCGTCTAATTGCTCCTGTCTGTCCATCTCCCTCTCTGTCCCTGTCTCTGTCTGTCTCTTTCACCCCAACCAACCTTTGGCTAACGTTTTGGGGGCTGGATAGCCTAACCCTTTGGACGGACGGAGAATCCTCCTGGCTTCCTCTGTTCCTGTTCGTCGTAATTTGCGCACTCAATGGAAAATTGTTAATTAGATTCCTTGCTTGTCGTGTGACTTGGTTGTCTACTCCTTGCCACTCCAACCCGCAGCTTCTTCCTAGCGCCATTGTTACAGCACCACCTGGAAACCTCCAGCCTCCACCCACCAAGCCCTCCCTTCGGGCGGCAGCATTTTAGCCAGCTTTGTGTCAAAGTTGGTTAAAGTGATTGTTGTTGCCACTAACGTTGCTTTCAAGTCCTCAAGTCTTCAAGTCAGTGCTGCCAGCAAAGAATATTATATCAAATAAATGTATATTCGACTTGAATTTGTACTTTGTAATTTGATAAACTCAAAGAAAAAGCCAAGAAGAAACCAAAGCCAGAAACTAATAGTTCTAGATCTCATCTTGGGGCTTTGATTTTGTCAGAAACTGCCAGATTTGGCTGGTAAACGGCCAAAGTTGGTGACACCAATGGCCCCACCCTTTGCCAACGATTCATTCGCTTTCGGGCCCACTTCAAGCCACCTTTCCGCTTCACCGAACCAAGCCAGCTCAACGAACTTTAAGTGCAAAGCGTTTTGCTCCAACAGCACCAACAGCAGCTCCAACAACGACTATAGTGGCACAATTTTTGCAATAAACTCTCTGCTCTTTCACTTTTTCCCCAGCACATGGTGTGCTGTGTATGTGTTTTTTTTTTGTGCCTTTCCTCCAGGTGAAACCTCCTAACGAAGCCCTAACGAAGTGCAGGAAATAGCGCGGATGTACCTCGGAGATAGTCCCAAATGATATCGGGTTCGGGTTCGGGTTAGGTTTGTGTGGTAAATGAACTTGCTGGTTTTCGTTGAATATTACTCTCCTAATGAGTGCTTGTTGGTAGCATCTACATAATTGCCTCTTTGTCGCAGTTGTTGCTTGTTGCTAGCTGGATGTAGCATGTTGCATGTTGCATGTTGCTGCCGTGTAGTGGGCTGGCTCTAATCTCCGGCCGGGTCGGGCAACACGAACTTGGCCACTTGGATACTTGGCCACTTGGCCGCGCATTCTTTCCATTCTGTTTTTATGGGCGAAGTGCCCTGCTTGAAAGGGAAAGAGTCTTCCACAGCCACTCGACGGCTGCATTCTTCCAGAGACCCGGAGACACGGAGAACTGGAGAACTGCAGAACTGGAGAACCAGCAGCAACAACATTAGATGAAGAGCCTCGTCAAAGGGGGTGGTGCAGCCACTTTGAGCCATTTGCTGCGAGCGGATTGCAAGACAAGATTACACAAAAGCCAAGACGTCGAGAAGTCGGAGGAGTCGGAGGAGTCCCGAGACTGACAAGTAGGGCAATTTGCCTTGAATGGCCGGAAGAGTGAGTGGGTTGTGGGCGGAGAACAGGCAACAGTGGGTGGTGGCTTGTGCATCGTGCTGCACTTGTCATGGCCAAGATTTTAATTGGCATTTGCCAACCCAACCCTGCCCCCTACCCAGCTGCCGCTGCATAACCAGAAACAGAACCAGAACCAGAACCAGAACCAGAGCGTGTCTAAGTTTTATTTGCCGGCCATGCCGAATGCCACCCTCTTTGGCTCAGAACACTTGCTGGCTTAATTGAAAAACACGCCAGACAATAACAGAAAAAAAACTGAAAAGCTGAAAACAAGAACCCCACACACCTAGTACACGTACACACATGTGTGGAAGCGAAACCAATCGCACATCGCACATCGCACATCGCGTGAAGGTGTCAGGGTAGAGGACAGGGAAAGGGTTAACCCTCATCCGAGTTAGGCAACAACCTGTCTGGGGGAATGAGGGATTATCGGTGTTAATCGGGGAATATATTCGATATGGTACTAATCCAAACAAAATATAGTCATTCGAAGCAAGCGATCTAATGAATTGGAGACGGAAGACGGAAGAACAATTGGTAATATCGATTGCAAGTCAATTGAGCTTCTGGCCTTATTCTATTCCAAGTAAACCCCTAATCACTGTGGCTGCTTCAATAAAATGGTAATTAAGCTGATATTTCATACAGCGGTTATGTTTCGATTGATTCAGGTGGCTCGTTCCCCTTGACAAACATTTCAATTTATTGGCGCACTCATTGCTGCCCCAGCCCAACCCCTTTGGCCGAACCATCGGCTCGAACCAGTTTCCAGAGCGTTTCTTATTAGAAAACTTTACGTGTGAGTCTCGCATTTTGCACGCCTTTGTTTTTGGCCTCCGAGTATGTGTGAGAGTGTGTCCTGGTGCTGGTGCCGGTGCTATGTCTGTGTGTGTGTGTGTCGAAAGGATTAAAGAGCAGGACGGCAAGAGTGTGCGAGGGAGCTGGCCCCAGGACATGTGAGGAGAGATATATGCGCGTGCAAATTGCGTATAAAAGCGTATGTTGAAAATATTTATTGCCCGTTACGAATGCAACAAAATGAAAATGGAAATTTCATTATTTGGCTTTTGTCTCTCGGCCTCGTCCTCGTCTTCGTCGTCGTCCTCGTCCTCGTCCTCGTCCTCTCTCGTCCTTTTTTTTGAGTCCTGTGTACGCGTGTGTGTGTTTTTCGTTAGCTAAATTGTTTATTTTATTAGCAATTTGGAGAATTTATGGGCGCGACATGTGAAATTTACGCAGGCAAAACCCTTTTGCGCCACGCCCAGACCGCCCAGACCGCCCATCCCGCCCGCGTCCCAGGACTCCGAAGGACCCTCGAAATGAAGCCCTGGAATATCCATTAATTAGGTTAGAGTGAGAGGGAAACCAACACAATGCCGCCCTCTTTGGGTCGCGCAAAGCTTTCGGACTTTTCTGCAAAAAGGACTGCACTCGAAAGGATCTGGATCTGGATCTGGATCTGGATCCTTGGCCTACCTTTAGGCGGAATTCAATTTGAGGAGCCAAACACAATTACTCACCCGGCAGACAAGTTCCGGATCCTGCGGCAAAGTTTTTCAGCTGCGGAAATCCTGCAAATTAAAATGGTTTATTGAATTAATTAAATGTACAAATTGTTTGAATTATTTTTGAGAAAAAAAAAACAAGTGTAAGAGAAGCTTTATTCTATTAAATTACCTTTGTAATTTTGCTTTTAAATTTTAATTTTTAGGTTTTCTAATTTAATTGGCTTAGAGTAATAAATATGATACTTGGTGTGGCTTATTAGCCAGTCAAAAGCCTCCAAATAAACATTCCCCGATCCCCAATAGAGAACAAGGCATGTTCCATGTCAGTTCTCAAGTTAATGCACAAAAAAAACTAATTATGACTAAGAAAAATGATGAATAATAAATGGTTTTAAACTAAATGTAAGGTTTCAGTGAAGCAACTAAACTCTGAAGGTTTTCCGGAGTATGGAGTATCCTGAGGAAGGATTTGGAATATACATTCTCTCAGTGCATCAGTGCTGTGTGCATGCCAGGCCAGGCCAGGCACTCAGAAATGCAAATCGGCGACCTCGACGATGTCGATGTCGATGTCGAAGTCGAGACAAGCTCTCCTTGCAAGCCGATCCCCTTTCAACCGAGCCCCTGGGAGGGGAGCGACATATCAAAGCAAAATCAAATTTGACAGACAACCGCGCTAATTTCTGGTCGATGTTTCATTGTTTCAAGGCGCTGGACGTCTCGCTTTGCATTTGGTTTTTGGTTTTTCGGTTTTTCGGTTTGGCATTGGCTTTGTTTTAAAGTCGAGGAGGGAGGACTGTAGAGGGTATAGAAGGGGTCGAGGCCGGACCCCTCTTGATTCTGAGCTCGAACTGCGACTGCTACTGGGACTTGGACTCGGACCGGGACTCAGACCGGGACTGGGACTGGGACTGGCATTTCCCTCAATTGTTTCACGCTGACGCATTTCGAGCAGTACAATGAGACCCCCGACATATGCCAACAATGATGATGATGATGTCGAGGCTGCTGCAGAGCCAGAAAATAATTGCCACAACCGATAATGAAATCAAGCAATAAGCAATATATGTTTGCCTTAGTTTCTTCCAGTGATACAATACTTTTATGTCGACAATCAAACCGCATTTATTAGCTTGTGTGTGTTTACCGGGAATTCCAAATGTTATAGAAACTTGATATCCAATACGGACGACGACGATAGTCGATAGTGCGCAAAATTTCTCTAAAGAACTGCCAGCAAGAAAACAAAAACAAAAAATAGGGGAAATTGCAAGTGACGAAGTATTTATAAACTGATTAACGCTCGACAATAGCTGATATGGGTTGCTTTCAGCAGCGAATTTGGGAGGAGGTTGGTGGCAGTAGAGGAAAAGCTGACCACCCAGAGCGGTGGAGCTCCAAGCGGAGCTCCAAGTCGTGCCAACTAGCTTCAACCGCTTCAGTCGAGTTCGTGAGTGAAAATCAAGTGAATTAATTAAGGCGAGCGAGTGCGCCCCAAGGCACTCCTTATAAGTATGGCGGATCGGGAAAAGCTACTCCCTGTGGGTTAATGCTCCCAAATAACCCGCTGACTCGGATCCGATCACCTGAGTGAGCTCCATGACACTAACAACCCACAAATGGGCTGCTGCCAACTAGCTGCTGGGTTCGCTTAAATGGTAAATGGCCAGGTGAATCGTGGTGCCCACTACACTGCCCACAACCGAAACAGTTTCCAGCCAAAAAAACTGAAAAAGTGCTGAGTAGCCACTCCAAATAGCCAGATAGATGGCCATGCTGCGCATAATTAGCAGAGTTGCTGCTGTCGGACAGTGAAAGCCACTGGTCGGTAGAAAAACATAGTGAATCTATTTGTAAAAAAAATGGTCGAATTCCAAATCCGAGATCCGACCCGAAATCCAAGCTGAAATCCCACTTTCGAGCCGCTGAAGAAGCAAAGCAGCCGCCGAGCAAACTCAAGTGCCAAATCGTGTTTATTTGCGTTATAAAATTAGCGCAGTGCTCTGTATCTCATTTTATTTATTGGAGTGCCCGGGGGTCTCTGTGTCTTCGGCAGGGAGGTGGTCTTGGTCTTGCCCCCTCTGCCATATCTCGGAACAACGCCCCTGTGCAGTAGAGCCGGTGAGTTGGACTTTTTGCCCTGCCCGGCTCTGATTGCCATGTGACTGGCACAAATCTGGCTTATGAATAAGCGCTACTAACAGATCTAGATAGTTTTTTTTTGCCAATTTTTTTAAATAACTAAAATTAGGTTTAATCTGTTTCAACTTTTCAGCTTTGAAATATTCCTTTTTTGTGAAATAAAATCGATGCAAATTGCGGCTAATTCCGTTCCATCTGTTACCCTACGAGTCAAGGCCGCTCTCTGGCACTCTGGCACTCTGACACTCTGACACTCTGACACTTGAACTCAGACCCCTCCACCCCTACCAATCACACTCTTGCACGGACAAATTAACCCCTTGAGTGGCACTCGGCACTTCGGTCGTCAAGTTGCTTTAATTGACTTTTAAATTCGCAAAAAATCAAAGCGAAAAAGTGTGACAAAGTGCCAAAAATGAAAGAGCGAAAGCGAAAAGGGGGCGGCAATGGGTAGGCAATGGGTAGGCAATGGGTTGGCATGGGTGGCGAGGGCTTTTTGGCAAGTGGGGCCAAAGTGCAGCCACAACAACAGCAGCAACAACTGAAACAATAACTGCACTCGTGCAAAAGCTGACGGCGGGAATTTTCACACCTCCGACAATGAGGTGAGGGGTTACGAGGTTACTGGATGGGGGCATCACTCAACGGAGCGGAGGTCGTTTGCCGACTTGCCGACACTTTTCCCCGTGTAGCAGCCCTCCCTCCACCCATTTTAATTTACGTCAACGGAAAATCAAAGCAAAGTCAAGAGAAAGACCAGACCGCACACATTGTCCAAACTGAACTACAATTAAGAATATTTTTATCAGCCATGGCCAGGAGACATGGAGACATGGGGACAGCAACGCACTTTTTTGTTGCTTCCTGGCTGCTGCTTCCTGGGCTATTAGCAAAGCGTCTCAAATATCAAAGGACGCTGATACAGACCACAGAACACAGAGAGTGTGAAGCAAATGGAGGGACTTTTGACAAGCAGCAATTAGCAGCAAAATGCAATACACACTTCGTCTTTGACTCAAATTGAAAATTATGCCTATTGATTTTTGGTGGAGAGCTTAATCCCTTTGATGGAGATTAAACTCTCTAGGATAGATACGAAATAGATAGGTACAGGGTATCGTATATCCTCCTGGAATCGGTTATACCTAGCTTCCTGCTTCCTTCTTCCTGCTTTGACTTGACAACCGAATAATTCTAAATGGGTAATTTCTGAGGCGCAAGTAATTTGCCACAGCGTGCTGTGCCTTTGTTCACTTTCGGCTATCGATTTGCAATAACAAATCCAATCCGCAGACACTTAAATAGCACTGGGTGTTATAGTGGGTGGATGGGTGGATGGGTGGCTTGTAGGTGCTGGGTGCTGGTCGGTGGGCGAGTGTGCAAACACATCAAAACGCCTGTCACAACAAAGCGACGCGGACTAAAGTGAAAATTGTCAATTAAATGCTCCTGGTGGAAGGCGAAGAAAAATCGTCGTTTTTCGTCTCGTCTTTTTTTCTGGGCTGTTGTTTGGCTAACCAATTTTCCGATTTGGTTTTCTTTGGTAAAAGATCAAAGGCACTTACTGGGGAGGCGGCGCCAATTGTAAGCCAGCACCGGAAGGGGCCAAGCGGGTGGGTGGCTGGTAGCTGGTGGCTGGTGGCTAAGCCGAAAATCCGGTCCGGTCGACGAGAACTCGATGCGGTTTTTTGATTGAGGAACGCAAATGGGTAAAAAATCAACAACAGAATTCCCAAATATGTTGGATATTCTCACATATGTACTCGCTTCTACCCAGAACCAGTCAACAATATGCAAAAATTAAATACGATGACGCGGGTGAAAAGCAAAAGGCAGCAGCCACGCAGCCACGCAGCCACAAAACAGCAAGCAATAATAATAACAAAACTAAATGGCAAGAAGAGAGTCAGTCGGGAACTCGACAGGCCGAGTACTCTAAATATTCCATACGATAATATTTCGAAACTGAAATGCCTTAAATTCTGCCGGAAGAATGCCGGAAAAAAAATAAATTTATTATTTAATTTTTTGGAATATAGGTACATGCCCCAATCGCCAAAGTTCTTTCTCACATTATTGGGAAGTCTTGGATCGAAAAATCATAATTAAAGTAAGTCTGAAAGCGGAAGGAAAGCCTTAGCCTTAGCGGAAAAGGGTCCGGAAGTGGCGGCAAAAACAAATCCCAAATCCCAAATCCAATCCCAATTCGAAAAATCAAATCCAAAAGCACAAAAGTTAAGTACGGAGCGAAATTGGCACAACGAAGCGGTGTTCGCGATGAAGATCGGAGATGACGATGACATTTCAACGCTAATTAAAATAATAATAACAATAATAACAGCTGCCACTTGAAGCGGCAAGATTATCCGAGAGTCTGCCGCTTGTTTCACTAACAGAAAAAAAAACATCTCTCTGTGGCCTAATGGGGTCTCTAAACTCGCATAGGTCTTGAAAAAACAAATTAAATCGATATATATACTCCCATAGATCATTCTTTGTTAATAATTTAAGTCTAACTATTAGAAGGATGGCTAGTTTTTCTTGGAGTGTATCTGCTTTTATTATTTTTTACTCTTTTCCAAAGCCTGGCTGTCATCGCTCGACTTGGGATGATATTGCCACTTGCTGGATGTTCGAATCTCGAACGCTGTTGTGGATTTTCGATGTGGATGTGGATGTGGATGTGATTGTGGGGGATTGTGGCTCTGGGATACTTGCAAATGAGCTTCGGGCCGCGAGACAGCAGGTCGAATACTTAACGTTGTTATTCTTGAGTGTGCGTGTGTGTCATTGCCTTCTGCCGATCGCCCGGACGTCGGACGCGCCACAGTGGCTTCGATGCGAAAATAAAGTTGGATAATACAAAAAATACACAAGACTCTAAAGAAAAATAACTTTATTCATCTGTACTAGAGGTTCTTACAATCTAATTTCCCTTAAACTAGCTGACAACTCGATTCAATATCGATATCAAAATTCACCCACTGTGGCGCCCCTAGCCCGTTGCAAGGCGCAGCAATTGGTGTTGCAATTAGCAGCTCGGCTTGAGTGGCATGGAGGGGGAGGTCTGGACTCTCTGGTTCGTTGATTAATTTCTTTTTTTTATGCTAACTAAGCGGCTTTCCAGGCCCCACTGTGCGAGGGCGACTCTACTAGTAGTAGTGAGCTTATTGCCACTCCGACCCCTCTATATATGTGTGTGTGTGTGGCAGGTTGTGTGGCAGGTTGTGTGGCAGGTGACAAAACCAGTTGCGATTGCTAATTGCGTTTAAACTTTGATTGTCATTGTAATTGTGGCAGACGTGAAGTGCACAGTAAGAAAAATGTATTTTTCGAAACTAAAAAAATAAACTACAAAAAAATAGAAAGACTACCGAAAAGTCGCTGGAAGTCTTTTTGGATAAAAAAACATTCGCATGCCGCCCCTGGACATGCGGTGGCTTACCCTGTGCGTGCAGCAGCGGGTGGTGTGGATGGCTGGGGTGGTGGTGGTGCTGCAGCGACGTCGGCGGCGGCCCCACGGCGGCTGCCATGGCTCCTGGGTGCGGATGGTGGGCGGGGTGGTGCGGATGCGAGTGCGGATGCGGATGCGGGTGCTGGTGGGCATGTGGATGCGGATGGTGGTGCTGATGCTGCTGGTGGTGGTGGTGCACCGCTGCGGCAGCCGCCAGCTGGTGGGGCATGAAGGCGGCTGCCACCGCCGCGTGGGCGTTGAAGTAAGCCATTCGCGAGGCCGCTGCCATGGTCATTTGGTGGTGCTCCCTGTAGTGGTGGTGCTGCTGCTGTTGCGGCTGCGGCTGCTGCTGGGCCTGTTGGTGCTGTGGCTCCATCATCGCATCCACCGTGGCCACTGCCCCGCCACTGTACGCTGTTGTTGCTGTTGCATCGCTCGTTGTTGTTGCAGCTAGTGCTGAAGTTGCAACTTCTGTTGCTGGCGGTGTCGGGGCTTGGCGTTCTTTGGCTGCTGCAGCTGCAACAGTTGCTACTGCAGTTGTTGTTGTTAGATCGGTTGCAGCTTCAGGTGTTGCTGCCGCCGCTGCACCGGTTGAGGCCGTGTTGGCTGCTGCCACCGCCAGGCCGAGGAGCTCCTGAATGGCAAACGGCGATCTCTGTGGCATTTCGGGAGTTGCAAGTCTGCAAGTGACTTTCCTGGTGCAATACTTGTTGCAAACCGCAAGTTTTCTTCGCTAATTGGACATTTGCCTTGGAAGCCCCCCGCAACAACTACCCATCACTAAACCAAACAAAAAAGTGCGACTACAATTTGTGACAGGTTGCAACTTTCAGCTTGTTGCAACGTTGCAATGTCGCGAGCAAGTCGTTTGTTTTCGTTTTCGTTTATTTTTATGTATTTTTTGTTTTGTTTTTTTTTTTGCCCTCTGAATGACACGCGCAACAACACAACAAATTCGCAATAATTTCCACGTTAAACTGTTGCCAGAAATAATGTGCACCAGGAGTTTTGTCGTCGCAGCAACGATTGCTGCTGTTGCTGGTTGCTGGTTGCTGGTTGCTGTTGCGTGTTGCTCTTGCCACTTCTGGTGCTGTTGTTGCTGCTGCTATTGCTTCAGTTGCCGGTGGTTGGATTTTGGCCAGGAAGAAGCAGTCAGCTAACAAACGGTAAACGGCGAACGGCGAACGGCAAACGGAGGACCTCAAATCATCGCAATAGGCAGCAGCATTTCGCAATCGCAATCCCAGTAGCAGCGGCAGCAGCAGCAGCAGCAGCAGCGCGGCAACAGCGACGGTGGCAGCTGCGTTGGCGGCTCGGCCAACGTCGACGTCGCTGCCCGGCAACGGTAAATCGCTGCGGGGCGGTCTCTGTCGCACCGCCTGCACTGCTTACTCGCTCACAACGGAGCGGGACGGGCGTTATTTCTCGCAGACCCCGCGACAACATGGCGCATGAGCAATGCCAGCACGAGGAGAGCGGCACCAGCCCGGGCTGGCACAGCTAGTCGTGCCGCTCTAACCTACGCTGTGGGTTCCAGTCTTCCACTAACCTTCCAGTTTCCCGCCAACCTTCGATGTATTGGTGAGGGAGAGTGTACAAGTATTGGTGTCGGGCTGCCAGTGTGTGCGGAACCCATTTTGCGGCCTTTCCTGGTGTGAGTGCGGGTTCCCTGGCGGGTGGTGGGCTCTGGCCCGATCCTGCAACTCCGCGCGGACTCTCTCGTTCAATGAAGGACGCCAATTTATAGCCAAAAAAAAAAAACAAGAGAAACGAACGGGACCAGGCCGACGAGCAACATGCAATGTTTGTTGCTAGTGTTGCTGCTGTTGCTGCTGCTGATGCTGCTGCCACTGTGACACTTGTCGGCTCGGCTAACAAAAAAGCCACCAAAAAAAGCAGTCTAATTAAAATTTTACCAAAACTTGCACTATTAAAATGCGAAAATTAGCAATCACACACACAGACACAGAGGCAGAGGCTGGAATTTCGGAGAGAGCGAGTCCTTGCTGCGCAGCTGGCGAGTTTCGACATCCCGATGGGGGGCCAAGGCCCATTGTGTTAGCTCTCAAGGATAACTCCTTAACCCAGAGCAGGCTCTACACATTTGGAATACAATTTCTGGCCAGCTCTTCAGATCGCAAGATTCGAAAGCCACGATCGGCGGCTTCAAAAGCTGGCCAAGACGAGCTCAGAAGACGGCGGTCCGGCGGTTGCCTTTCTCACGCCCCCACACTGGGCTCCCCCTAGAAAGATGACCCACGCGGCAATTAAACCATCGAGAGAAGATCGGATTGGATCCACGCAGTCTGTCTGCTCGAGGAACACAAAAACGCGTAGAAGCCCGTCGGCGAAAGAGAGGGAACGAATGCCGTGGAAAGAGACGGAGGGAATAGTGCGTAGTGCTGGAATTCGGCGATGGTAATCCGATATTTTGTGGGTTCACAGGTTGAACAGAACAGAACACAGGGCACAGCACACAGGACGATCCAGGTTTCAGGATGATTCATGCGGGGAAACTGACGGATGGAACTGACGGATGGGATGGGATGGGATTTTAATGCGAATTCGCATTCGATTCGAACTTATTTACAGGAATTTGATTGTTAATTAACTTGCAATTACAATCGCCGGGGATCCGATCCTGTCAAAATAAATATTGAATTTCGCCGATGCCGATGCCGATGATTATTCGGGCAGAAATTCGTCCTGAAATCGGATATCTCCTGTTCGGGTCGTGGCATAGTTTTTGAGTGGAGCTGCGAGGCAGCCAGGAATTCCAGGATTCCATCTGGCCTCCATTGGCTACAGTTTAAGGATGTGTTCCTTTTTCATTTCTTGCTTGGCTGCTTTGCTTTTTTTTTTTGGCAAAGATTTCAAAGGTTTGAAGGCATGTCCTTCAAGTTCCAAGAAGCTCGGACCTTTCTGCATTGTTTTGCAAATATTTTGACGTGCGATTCTCACACACATGACTGACAACTGTCCAACTACCTGGATATAAATACATGTACAGGTTCTATATATATCAAATATATACATATACCGGGAGAGATACCGGGTGCCCTGGCTGGAGCTTCTGGTAGACTATCCGGACCCGACCCGCCAAATGATTCAATTATGACTCAAGACTCAAGACTCAAGTGCGAAAGCTGAGCAAAATCCACAAAAAATCGATTCGACTGTCAATTAAGTGTCGGGCTTTATTTACTCAACTATTATTGTCTTGAGACACGAATCACAATCGGACAAACTTAATTATAAACAATTAAAGTTCAGTTACTTTCTGTGTGTATAGGCATCAGCCCCATCAGCCCCATGAGCTCTATGAGCTGCATGAGGCCCGTAGTTTTTCGATTATTTTTGGGCAATACATGGCTTCAGCTGCCAGATTAGAGAGTGATGGCCCAAAGACAGCTCCATAAGGGGGACAGAGCCAGGTCATAAATAATAATAATAAATAAAATACCCAAATCGTACTCGTACACACAAACACATTGCCTTATTGTTGTGTAATTAAGTTGTTTCGCTGTCGACCAACCGACCACAAGTGAAAAAATCTTGTTGTCTTCGCCATTCAAGGGGCCTCTTCGGGGTCTTCTCCGTGTGGCGACCGTGACAGGGGCAGGGTCTGGGAGCGGTGGCGGAGGCGGAGGCGGAGGCGGAGGAGTGTGGCCCAAAACAATATTATTGTCACACAATTGTTGCCGTGTGATTATGATTAGTTGAAACTTTAATTGCGCCACAATAGCATAATAGCTGCGATAATGGCCCAAAAGCCGAATCGAAACTCGACAAAACACACCGAGTTGGAGCTGAAAGGCATTGGGTTTTCGAGTCTAACACAAAAACTAGATACTCTAAACGGAAAATATAAATAAAATGTGTTTTATATAGGTCTCTGATTCTCTTTGAACTATACTTCTATAATGATGAAGGAGTTAGGATAGTTTGGTCGAGAGGGATATCCTCGACAAAGCTCTCAGAAAACCTACTACCCCCTAGTTAGAGTAACTAAATTAAGTAAATCGCATTTACCGCACAAGAGGGAGCACTTTGTATTAGCTGTGAAGCTTAATCATTATTATCATATTACTATTATTTGTTTATTTTTCTATTTCTGTTGCTGTTACTGTTGCTGTTGTGCTGCCTTTGTCCATTGTTGCTGATTTCGAGTTTAGTTTTCAATTATTTAATTGTTTGTTTCGCCTCTTGGGCAACGTGAGAAAATGTATTTCTGCCATTGGGCCAAGAAGTCTGCCAAATAATTGGAAAACCTCAACGAAAAGGTTAACGACAGCCAGAGACTTTCGGGGCAGGCGGTTTGTGCCCACAGATGGCGCCACCGCTGCCGCCGTTTATGGCTAATTTCGCGGAGAGGCAATCAAGGACCTTCGGCTGGTTGGTGTCTCGGCTAACTCTCCCCCGGTCCAGGATATATATTTTAATTGGCAAAACTTTTAATGGCTCTTCTGGCTGGCATAGGAAAGCCCTAATCACTTAATAGGCCAACTTATTTAGATAACAAAATTAGCAAAAAAAAAAGGTTTTACTTTGGCTTTCCAAGGACTTGCACTTTCAAAGCTTTTTTTTGGGGTCTCCGACTTTGCATTAACTTCCTGATTTTTTATTATATATCTCTATAGTTTTAGTTTAAAAGGGAGCTACCTTTCTTGCTACGAAACACAAATTACCGCCGCTAATCCCATCCTATATATGGTACACACGATACCGATAATAATGACCCAGATTATTCCCTGCCCTGCTCCTGGCCTGGTCTTCTCAATAGGATTATCTGCACTAATTTCAGGGACAGCCTCGTTGTTGAAACTCCTCAATCATCGTTTGTGCGGTGCGACGGTGTGATTGAAAATGATTTATCATCCGAGAACACTCGACGCAGAGTCTTCTGTATGTTCTATATCTATATAAGCTCTACGGTCTACGGTTTACGGTCTACGAGCTCTATAAGTTCTGTCCATGTAGCGCTACCGAAGTGGCCAAAGTGCTGATGGCCGGAGTGCCGAGTGCTGAGGAGTGTGCTCGACAATGACGACGAACCAATTTATGGGACAGACACTTGAGCGACCGAAAGACAAACACTACACAGGGACAGCGGACAACGAACAGCGGACAACGGACAACGGACAGCGGACAGCGGACAGCGGACGGTAGTTGGCCGTGACCAGGGGGAGAGAGATTAGGGGTTGGCTAGAGTGGTGTGGTGTGGTGGTTGCAGCCGTAAATTAGAAAATAAGCGGACAAAAAGCCCAAAGCCAAAACAAATTAGTAACTGTTGGGAAAAAAACGCGGTCCACGCATACAATACGAGTCTAAACATATGAGGAAATCGAAATAGTTATAATCAAATAAGGGTGCAAGGGGTGTGAAATCCAAAATGGCCGCCCCGCGAATCTAGAATTTCAATTCTTAAATTTCAATCGAAGTGTAAGAGAAGAAGTGGCCAGGCGCTGGGTTTCCAGTGGCTTGAGCAAAAAAAAAACATCTGCATAGCCCCGATGGAGTAGGCACTGCCAGAAAATGCGGCAACCTCGACTGCTTCGATCTCGAGGACTCTGGCTTTGCTTGACATTGAAAAGATTTAAGCTCAGTGTAAGGCTCTGGCGACAGATCGCTAATGATGATGGAAGGTCCCGCGTCTCGTTTATGGGTTAATCAAATTGTATGAGCGGGATTTCAGTTATGCAAAGCAGTCAGTCAGGGCAGGGCAGGGCAGGGCAGGGGAGTGCTGAATGGGCAACAGAATGGGTGTGGACATGGCACAGGGACAGGGACTGGGACTGGGACTGGCACTGGGACAGGGGGACACAGGGAGGAGGAAAGTGGGAA
Organism: Drosophila vallismaia; assembly: GCA_035047325.1. Classification (NCBI taxonomy): domain Eukaryota; kingdom Metazoa; phylum Arthropoda; class Insecta; order Diptera; family Drosophilidae; genus Drosophila; species Drosophila vallismaia. The sequence goes on along the minus strand of JAWNPU010000025.1, from coordinate 873,377 downwards.
TGACTTCAATTAGACGCTCGGTGTTTGATGTTTTCGATGGTGGCGGGTGCTTGGCAGCCAACCAAAAAAGGGGCGCACTCTGTATAAAAATGGGAGTGAAGAACGAGAACCCACTGAGGCAACATGGCAGCCTGGCGGCGTGGCAGTGTGGCAGCGTGGCAGCGTGGCAGCGCGAAAAAAACGTTCGGGGAAGGGGCAGCCACTTTCAATTGTGGCAAATTGCAGGCGTTTCCGGTGCTGCCATCATTACTTATTATTCTCCCTGTCTCTCTCTGTAACTCTGTCTCTTGCTCTTTCTGTGCCACATTTCCCTCTCCGTCTGCTGCCTCGGTGGCATTTTTTATTATTTGTTAATTTTCAAATCAGAGTCGCGTGCAACGAGGAAAAAACGAGGAAACATGACGCAAATTTGATTATTTTCCAGCCTTCAAGCTGTGACCCCTGCCTGGACTTGTTGGAAAGAGTTGCCAAAGTCCAGAGCTTTGTCCTGCCGGGCTGGTGGTCCGCTGCTAATGAGCCATTCAAGGAGCCATTTGCATATTTCAAGGGAAGAGTCCACCAAAAGGGTCGCAAATTGAAATACCCTGGGGTTCCTGGGGATGTTTCTAGATGGGATCCCGGATCCCTTTCCATACCTTTCCGATAATCAAAGGTGTTCACTTTTCATAAAATATATATTATTTTTCTTCGAGTGTGATTAACTCTGACTTGGGCCTTTGTTTCGCCATCTGGTAATCTGTCCTTTCACGTCTGATCCAAATAATATAAACAAACCCAGGCAATTGGGAAGCTTTCAAGAAAGAAACGAGAACAAAACCAGGATGCAGGATGCAAAAAACTGCACTGGCTTGGACTCTTTGTCCGGGAAGTGCAGGTTGCACTGGCTCGAGGGGACAGAGACAGAGTGGGAGAAAACCACCCAGTAGGAGGCGTTCCAATCAACCTGCCTACAAAATCCAACAATTCGCAATTCGCAATCTGCAATTTCCAGCACGAATTCTGATTATTATTTGATCCTGTTTTTGTTTGCCGCTTGTGCCGCTTTCTGTGGAAAATATTCACGCAATTGTAATCAAAGCGATTCCCCGCCGAACGGGAGTGGGATTCCACTTCGAGCCGAATTGGATTTGTCCGGCTTTCAATGCGGAAGGCTCAAGGCTCAAGGACCCCAAGGACATTCGGGGCGGAGCGGGGCGGAGCGGCAGTTCTGCGCTTTTGAAGCACTTTAAAATTTCAAATTGCATTCATTTCTGTGAATCGGAAACTTAAGCCCGAACTCAGAACAACTAAAAACTTGGCCTCATAATGAGACACGGAAGCCTGGCTATATCCATTTCCACTTGACTGGCTCCTGCCAGACTTTCTGGGGCGGAATGAGGCTGCCACGCCCCCATCGCTCCCCACGACTCTGGCAAAATGATAATGATGAGGCTGATTTAGAACACACATCTAGAGACACTCGCCGGGTATGACTTTTCATTACAATTATGCAAATACGTGGGAGCAGCTCCCTGTCTCTCTCTCTCTTATCAGGCATCTCGCTTCCACTTACCGAGCTGGGTTCTCCTTTCTTCTTGGCCTAAACCACGCCATTTTGTGAAACAATGGAAAATGCAGCCAGAAACCGCAGCAATTTGTGGCTCACGAAACACAATACCTATCTACTACACTGAGAAAATGGTCCGCTTTCTTCTCTTCTTGACTTTAAAGAAAAGATTCTATAACTTATAAGATCTGATATCAGAGATATTTATTAAACAATTAGCCCCTAGAAAGTCTTCCTTCTAAGATCTTCCTCGAAAATATCCTTGCCATCGCGAAATGTCAACTTTTTTCTCAAGCAATTTCTCATTTTACTTTTTTTTTTGTTGGTGCCGCGAAATTTTGCAATTTGCGCATAATATTCATGATAATAATAATCACACCCACACATATGATTCAGAATGCTGAGGATTCTGGATACTGGATACTGGATACTGGATGGTGGATGCTTTTTTTTCACCTCGGGCCAGGGCGTTGGCGGCCACAAAATGCGGCAAAAAAATGGAAAAAATCCGCACGTAAATCCACAGAATGAGAAAAAAATATCCCGGCAACGAGGACGATATAATTCTTTTTGGGGCGTTGGGCGGTGGGCGATGGGCGGTGGGTGGTTTTCAGACCTCGTAGGCGTGGCAAGATGTATGCTATCCGCCTGGTTAATTGCGGTGGAGCTGTTTCCCACTTGTGAGAATTGCGCAATTTTCAATTATTTCTCGCAAGCCGCAAGGATTGGGGGAAAACTGCAGCAGGCAGCCAAGGGCTAGGGGATGGTGAATAGGTGGGCGTGTCATTGCAGACTTTTGCATAATTATAAGCTGCGATTCACTCCCAGTCTGCAAATTATAATTAATGTAAGCCACGCCATAGTCGTGGCTATGGCTCTCCTCTTTATAATATATATATTTTTTTCCCCACCAAGTGTGTGTTGTGTGTGTGTGGAAATCTGGAAATTATGCAATGGTCTGATTATGCAACTGAGAGAAAAAATCTCAAAGAAGTGAGCGATGGGGCTGGGCTATGGCCAAGGATAATGACTGTTGCGAAAAAAATTAACGAGAAAATGCTAAAATAGTGGCATGTAATCAGCGAAAATCTAAAGTGTGTGAGTACCGAGTATCACAGACTCCCGAAGAAGGTTTCTAATTGTCCGAATTGAAATGTTTAAGTCCTTTAAAAGGTACTGCTAAGTATGTGTTGTTCTTTTATTCCCTTGAATAGGATTAACATTCAATGTTGATCCATAATCGCTATTCGGAGGGTTTCCGATCCTGCTCACTTGGCTTCCACAGCTTCCATTAACAGGGACAGGGACTCGTACTTTGGGGCCATTCAACGGGGCAAATAATAGGAATAATAATTGCAAAACAACAACAAAAGAGGCGCAAGAAATTAATTTCCATGCGAGAGATCAAAGAAAGTTTTCAATTGTTGCCATTTGCCCAGCAGCTTCAACGGCGGAGGCGGAAGTGGCAAGTGAGGCGGTGGCGGGTGGTTGGGTGGTTGGGTGGTTGGGTGAGTGGGTGGTGGCAAAGTAGGAGGTGGCTTAATACGAAATGTAGCAATTATATGCTTGCCACCCCAATCCCTTGCCAGCCCATCCCTACATCTTGCATATTTATTCATTTTTTCATTTACACATTTTTAATTTCAATTCTGAGCCCTAGTCTAGGGCTTTCTCCATTTCTCCATTTCTCCAGCATTATGGCTCAACTCATTTCCTGCGACAATGCAAAGCTGCCACGCCCTCGTACCTCGTACTTCGTCCCACCTCCCACCACCCAACGCCCACTTAGGTGCGCTTTGCATTTCCTTGCCTTGGTTTATGTTTATTTTTCTGTATATTTTTTTCTTGTTTTCCATATGGAAATCAACACACACTTGGGCTGCCTGTTGTTGTTGTTGATTTTTAATGAAGTACTTTTTCATTACACACACCCAAACACCCCCAAACACCCCCAAACACCACCCAACACCCCAATCCACACACTCACACACTCGTAGAGCCATGTATATGCAATTTCTTTTCATTTCCGCCATCCGAGTTGCACTTTGTGTTTCTTGTTTATTATTTTTTTTTATATTTTAATTTTTTTTGTCACTCATCCTTGCATTTCTCTTAATTTCTATTTTAGTTTGCTGCTCGAAATCGTCTTTTCAGGCAGGTCCTCGACAAGTCCGAGTGTGTGAGTGCTCTGTGCATGTCCTGCAATTGTCCTTAAGTGAAGGAGTACTATCTATCTGTGGAGGATATCTGCTTATTCAGCAGAGATTTTATTCCCAAAATTCTCGCAGTGCTTCCTGGCCTCCATCTAAGACCTCCAACAATTTGCATTATCCTGTCTGCATATTTGTCCTCTGACTCATCTTTGATCGCTGTCCTTCTCAGTTTCTTTATTCGGGCTTCGGGCTTCGGCTTGGCTCTTCCTGCTTTGTGCGAGAGAAGAACTCTTTTTTTTTTTGGCATTCTTCTGTCAAAATATTGACCCAACAGTTGTCAGGAGCGGTGACAGGACCTCGCAGGACATTCCAGTCGAGCAGTGTATTGTCCTGCCTCTAAATGGGATCATTGTCAGCTGTAAAGGTTGCAAACCGGCTGCAAAATCGACAGCCACCTCAATTTAGTTGTAATTATATTATTTGGAGAACAAACAAGACAGGATACGCCGGGATATGGCCCGATAATCCCATCCTTGGCCAAGAAGTGGCAATGTAAATAAGCCGATCGGTTCTAAAGGTGCGAAAACCGGCTTATGAATGGGATTAGCATTGACCTTTTCCCCGGCATTCGTCCTGCCCAACGGTAAAAGGTGTGATGAGTCCTCCTTCAAGAGTCCTCCGGAGTGCCACGAAATCACAAAGATAACAGCACAGCAACAGTTGGTCAGTTGAAACAATATTTTGCTTTGATTTTTTTACTACTCGAACAGCTGAGGAGATTTTTTGGTAACAAAAATAAATAGAAACCATGAACAGGAAGTGCAAAAAGCTAAATCCAAACATTTTAGACCTGAATTGTTAACCAAAACCAAGCCAAAACCAAGTATCTGCTCTCCATTATCCCCGTCCATCCAGCGGCACTTGTGGCCCAATTTATTGGATGATTAACGCCAATCCAAGGCGGGAATTGCCCTGTCTGTCCTCGAACACACAATAGGGATCCTCGTCAGCCCGCCCCGATTCCACACGATTCCACACATTCACAGCCACTTGAGTTTCCACCTCTCCAGGAGGAGAAAAAGGAGCACCTGTGCTGTGCTGTGCTGTGCTGTGTGTCCCTGGCTTCTAGGTTCGGGTTCAGCAAGATGGCTCAGCAACTTTTGCGCTGGTTTTCCGCCTTTTTTCCCAACCATTTTCCAGCAAACTGCCAGCGTTTACTCAACTCGTATCCCTATCCCTGCCAGTCCCCTTCCAGGCATTCTCAGGCGTGACTAAAGCGTTTCTCCAACAGGCCAACAGGCCAACAGGCCAACTCGCTAACGAGCGAAGGGAATCGAGATGACATCGTGATTTCCCACGAAAAACTCGACTAAGCTCAAGAACTCTAAAAATTTCTTTCCGATTCTTGTTAAATTCATAATTAAATAGCTTGTTTGTGAGTCTTCCCTCCGAAGAAGTCACATCTCTAGGCCAGGTTGGCTCTTACCAACTCTGGCTGCGTCTCAGGCTTTGGCTGGCAATCGAGTTTAATTGGTAAATGGTTCATTTAGCAGTCAGAACCAATTACCGTCACACATATGAATATGAATACGAATACGAATACGAATACGAATAGAAGAGGTAGAAGTATGAGTGCCTCGAGACTCGAGTGTCCGCTGTTGCCTTCTGCCTTCTGCCTTCTGCGGGCTGTAAAAACAATTACAACAGTTTTTCACCTTTTTTAACGAGGCAATGCCAGTGGCAGTGGCAGTGGCAGTGGCAAGATGGAAATGAAAATGCCTGTGGAGGGGTCTTCTTCGGTGGAACCAATTAATTTTTTTCTATTCCATTGCTTTCCATTGCCCCACCACCACTCGCCACCACCACTCATCGAATTAATTCATTTTCCTCGTTTTAGACAGCAATTTGCACACGCCTCTTTGATTGGATAATTGGCGGACTGTGTGAGCGAGTGAGTAATGAATAATGAACACCGAACACCGAATACTGAATAATGAATACATGAATACTGAATACTAGTCACTGCACTCGTGAATACATCGTATAGTTCGGTTCACGAGCTCAATGCCCAGTGGGCAGGTCGATGTCCAAACGGCGCTTGTTGGATATTGACGGGATTAATCGGTCTAATGAGTTAATTGCATCGAGTCTGAATCTGAATCTGAATCAGAAATATTGATATATGTTCGAGTATGGCTAACCACTGAGAGAAATAGGTATGGAAATGCTGCTGCCCTGTAATTGGGAGGCAACAAATTTAGCTCGTTGCCTTCATTAGAATTATTTAAGTAGACACAAAAAAGGTGCAAAAAAAAAACCAAAGTGGGCAGAGGAAAGAGGCTTTTCTCAAAGGAAATCAACATATTTTAACATTCGTTTGGAGGAGACGAAACGAAATGGAACAGGATTCGTTGTGGATGGGGAAAACGAGTTAAAAATTTTCACCGGGACAGGCGCCAGGACACGAAGAGGACGGCGCTACTGAGCCATCTCGCTGCGTCTCCTTCATAAACGGATGGAAACCGGCCGTGAAGGGGCCGTGTGTGCTCACCGAGGCGGGGAAATATAATAATGAGGACACCCCCCAGGACTCGCAGGACTCGCCTCGTCTTCCCTCCACTTCGTTAGCTAACGACGCACCTGCCAACGAAATGGAGTATTAAAAAATTATGCAAATGAATTCGTGTGTTCGTATTCGCTGAGAACTGGAAAAACCAGAGAATGAGACTGAGGAAGTGGGCAGGGAATGGGTAGGAGACGAGTCCTTCAGCGCCACTCCCCTGAAATGCGCGAAATGCGAAAATTAAGCGCAGGACGCCGGGAAAGTTGAAAATTCATTTCTACACCCACTTTTGTACCTGGTTCCTAGACATACCCGGTACTCGTAGAGCTACAAGGGTTTTTTACTCTTCAGAGGTAGCGGGTATCTGATAGTCGGGAAACTATAGGGTGTAGGGATGGGGATCGGGATTGGAATAAGGATCAGGAGTGGGTAGCTGGGTGGCTGGACGAATGCATAAAAACAATTACGCTTTAATTGCAAGATTTCCCAGGAAACGCGACACGGACACGGACACGGTGAGAAAAACCCTGCGAACTGCAGCGAATGAAGGATTTTCAAGGAGGCAAGGAAGCCACTGCAGTTTTTGCATATTCCTTGAATAAAAAATCCTACTACTAACGAGGCCCGAGTGTGAAAAGGTCAAGTCACAGTGGGCCAAAAACTTTGTATAAAATGGTAATTAAAAATAATCCAAATAGTCCTTTGAACTCCTAAAAAACTTACTATATTTTTTATGAATAATCCAAAAAGGATTCAGAAATGTAGCCAAACGTGGCCCATTATTCAGAAGCGGTTCCAGTTGGCAATTTTAATTTCGCTTAACGAATTATTAAATCCTCAGGAGCAAAGGCTCTGCCCCGTTCGCGTGGGTGTAAGTGCAGTGTTTGTGGGTGTGTGGGTGTGGGTGTGTGTGTGGGGTGTAGGTGGGTGTGCGTAGGTGTGTGTCCTGGTGTGAGTATGGGTGTGAATGTGTGGTTGAAAATCATATTCACATTCATGCTTGAATGAGTTTTTTCTGCACACCGGGCACTTGCTTGATCAAAGGACGACACTCTTGAGAAATTATCATAAAAGGATTTGCAGCAGCGGCGACTGCTCTCCATTCTCCAATCCCGTTCCCGTTCCCGTTCCCGTTTCCATTTCCATTTCCATATCCATTCCCGCTTCCATACAACAAATCCTCCTCTCTGCATTACGTTTTTTTTGCATTTTTTTGTCGCATTTTTGTGAATAGAGCGACTTGGCTTTTGTTTTTCATTTGAAAATTGTAAAATTTGAATAATGCGCAAGTGGCGTGAACAAAAGGATTAAAAAAAAACGCGAAGGAAAATCATATTCAAATTCAGGGCTCCAGAGATGCAGATTGCAGATGCTGATATTCAGATTCAAATTCGCTTCCCCGGCCCCTGGCTTTTGGGGTTAATTTCCGGCGGGGAGGAGGCACCAATTTACAGATTGCAATTACAGAAAGCCAAGTGCAATCAACAATAGACAATTGGCGCTGAGACACTGGGACGCTGGCGCTGGAGATTGAAATAAATGCTAAACGCTAAATGCTTAATGCTAAATGCTAAATAAGTAATCAAGCGATCCGGTCGTTCATTTGCACTTTGAAGTGGTTGAGTACTTGAGCAATGGGACCCACTCTTATGCCCTATGCCCATCCTCACCATCACCGTTACCCTCACCCATATCCGCTTCCGAATCCGCATCCGCATCCGCATCCGGATTGCCTTGACTTGATTGCCAGAGCCCCAATATCAGGGCAATCCTTCTCAGTCCAATTAATTGCATTTTAACAATGCCACAAGTCCTCTTCTAATATGACAATGCCTTGACATAATCTTCCTAATTGGGAATGTCACTTTTAAAGAAACGAAAACAATTTTAAAGATCAAATTGTGGTAAAATTTCTTTAAATTATATCAAAATAGTTTTTAATAGTAAAGAAAGAACAAATAAGAGACGTTTCTTTACAGAACAAAGCATTCTTTTATAAAAGAATGTCTTTAATTTTTGGGGAATTTGATAAAGGTTTAGGGTCACGAACCTCTTAAATTTAAATTGAATCACAAATATGATTTGAAATATTGTTTTTTTTAATCAAAAACATCCAAAAAACTTATATATTTTCCTCAAATTCATTCTTATAGAAGTTTTCCAAAGCAAACTATTTCTTTAGAAACCCATTAAGAAGTTATTTTTTCATCAAAAATTAAATCTGAAATCATTAAAAACTATATTTCTATTATATATAAAACAAATTGTATCCCATTAGGAGAAAACAACCGTCTCTCCTTGCACATAACACATTAGTTTATATAAAGGCGAAACCTTTTGTGATAGTCCTTGGCCGGGTTTGTGTCCCGGATAACAGGACATCGCTCAAAAGATTGCAAAAACCCGTGAAAAGTTTGCACAAAATTCGCAGCTTTCGGGAGTCAAAGAAAAAACAATTAAAAAGAAGAATGAGGAGCTTTTGGGTCCAAAAACCCAAAGGGTTGAACAGGCACATCCTGCATCCTGTGTTGATGAGTGCCTTTAATTGTGTGGGTCTCCTTGTTTATGTGTGTGTGTGTGTGTGTGTGAAGCCATTGCGCCTGTGTAGTGGCTGGCCCACGGTGCGTATGCGTCATGGCATTGGTTGAGATTCGATTTAATTTCCGCTGATTAAATGACGCTCCCCGAACCTGAACCCGAACCCGAACCGTTTAAGCTAGATTTGTTGGCAATTTCGTTAAGTTGCACTCTAATTTAATTTCATTGTTCCCCCGCCTTGCGAGCCTCCTTGCGAGCCCCGAAAAACACAATCGAAACGATAAATTGAATTACACTTTAGCTGGGAAAAGTCCAAGCCAGCCAAATATGTCAATGCCAGAGTCTGGTGCGGGGAAGGATGCCCAAAAAATAGAAATAAGATGAAGTCGAGAGAGGCCAACCCTCCTCTGAGTAGTAGTTGGCCCAAAAGTGTATTTAAGCTAAAAGCTTCAGAGCCCTCTTGACAATGGGCCAAGTTGTTTTTGTGTTGTCGTTATCCTTGCTTGTCGTTGTACGAGTATGTTATCCTTTTGGCAGTGTAATCCGCTGGCTCCTGGCCGCTTCGATTTATTTACACTCCTTGCGGTCCAGTCAAACACAGTCAACAAGTCTGGCTGGAATGGATATTCGGGGAGGGCAGGAGTCCGGGTCCAGACAGGACTTTAGCGTCTTGGCCAGAAGGAGGCATGGCTTTTGTGTCAGTTGATAGCCCATTAGAAGTGGGATGTATCTGCGGGTTTCTAATGCCATAAATAACTCTCGGTCTTCGGTCTTGGAGTCTTTCAACGCCCATTTCCGTTCCACTTGTCCGAAAAGCAACTTAGCATACGAAAGGAAATGGAAATTGCTTAACGGCAATTTTCCCTCTAAAAACGCAGACGAAATTTGGTAAATTAATTTATTTCGGATTACTAGAAGACGATGGGAAGATGAGAAATTTCTTTTCTTTTGGTCTTTGAAGACGCAATGCTCTTGTCCATTGAAATATAATTCATTTTGCTCAACGCGTTTTCTTTTGCCATGCAAATGAGAATTTCTCCATCTCCATCTCCATCTCCATCTCCAACCTCGACTCCCATCATTTTTTGCTGATGGGGCATAATTCTTTCTTTGCAGACACCCCCAAAGAAAAAAAAAAGAAACAAAACCAGCAAAGCCAGCACCTGGCGGAACTGGGAAAAAATGGAGTAAATGGTGAATAAAACGAAATTATGTAATTTGGTAGGTGCTGCTGCTGCCACCGAGGAGGAGATGCTTGCTACCGAAGATTCCCAGAAATTTATGCAACATCTGTCGCCGCGACCGAATAAATAAAGAACAGAAAAAAAACAGACTGCCTGATAGACTGGCAGACTGGCAGACTGGCAGATACACTCATGTCTATCCGATAGATACCCGCACAATGGCCTTTTATCACCACCAACATCGCGCTGACAAAAGGATGAAGTGCAAACATTTCACGTCACCGAGGGACGCGCGGACAGACATCGGCAAACATGTCAACCAATTCTGACACGTAGCCCGAAAAAAGGAAACTAAGCGTCTGAAGTGTCAACCGGGGGTTGGGGTAGCAGGGAAGCCGGATAGCCGGATAGCCGGGAAGCCGGGAAATTTGTTGGCCATTAGGAGGGTGGCTATAGGTAGCGATCTTTTATTGGTTTATCGTCATCATATCAATCCAAAGTTGATTTAAACAGCTCCCCATCCATCATCCTTCAGCTGCTCGAAATTGGGTGGGAATAGAGATGATTACCCGCAAATTATTGCATGGACAGGGATGCCATGAGCGGAGTACCGTGTATCGCATATTCTCCGACTATTTCCCTAAAAAAGTTCGAAACTTTGACCCCAAGACGTAATCCAAGGCGAAGACTGCAATCAACAATATCAACAGCTAAAGAGTCAACACGCCAAATGGAAATAGAAATTCGTTTAGCTGCAACCGTTCAAGGACTCTCAAAGGACACGCTGCGAAATGTCAGTGGCAGCCATAGGAAGTCTATCCGAAATCGGAATCGGAATTGAAATTGGAATAGGTATTGCAACTTGCAGCACACACATAATGCATATTGTCGATGATTGCACAACAAATAAGATGCCAGCACCTGGGATTTGATTCGATTTAATAACTTCTGTCAAGCCAGGACTTGACTGCTCCTGACAGGTGAGTCCTGCCACCCTTTCGGCTGCCAATATTTGCCAGGCAAGGCGATGAGTCTCTATTGTGGCTCAAATAGCTTTCGTCAACTGCAAAGCGGTAATAGAAAAAGTCAAATGTCAAATGGCAAATGCGAAATGTTATTTCCCAGGCATCGTAGATTGCAGGTGAAATAAAGTTTTCTTAAGCTTTAAAGGACAATTGGTTGCCTTTATTTGGCTTTTCAGGCTTTTCAGGGAATAAAAAACTCTGAAGATGCCCAAATTCGATATAATTGAAGGCGGGGCAGGGGCTACGAAGGACAACAGTCAATATAATCATTGCAGTTTTGCGCCATAATGACTTCCGGTGAGCACTGCAAGCCACACAAAAAAATACGCCAGAACAGAGAATAAAAACGCAGTGAAAAGAAACAACAAAAAGGTCCTGGAAGGCAGCCATTAGCGAAATGTGAGCACCCAACCCGAATCGCAGCGAGTCAAAGCAAAATGAAGGACGACGAGTGCCCGGTCCCAGGGTGGGTCCCTCCTTCCTGGCCCTTCTCGATGGATGGATGGATGGATGGATGGGTGGGTGGGTCTTGGTCTTGGTTGTGTCGGGTGGTTTAGCCATCGAATAATTCCGCCAGAATCCGAATTAAGCTGAATAATTTACACAACCCCTTGAAAGTGCACTTAAGAGCTACAATATAATAATAAATAGAAGCGGAAGATTGCTGAAATAATATTTTTCTTTTCGATTTCTTTCTTGCCCGCCAACCGATTCGTCATCCTTTATCCTCATCATCATCATCAACGACCATCATCCTCCGGCATCCTCCGGCATCCTCCGGCATCCTGGCTTCCTGTCGTCGCTGACTGCCAATAGAAAATTGCGTTTCCCAATTGACTGACTGACTGGCTGGCTGGCTGACTGATTGACAAATCGACTGACGGCGATTCGATGCACTGAAAATATCAGAGCAATTAAAAGTCAGAGAAGCTTAACAAAACTGAAATCTAATCACCTATTTCTCGCAGTGCCGGCACAGTCGGGCTGTGCAATTGTCTGGATGGGCATTGAGCAGATCCTGAATGGAAAAGGAGCTTCAGAGCTTCCCAGCCGGAGCGCTCAGGATGGATTCAGTCAAGTGTATTATCAATTGGAAACTCAACGAACTTGCCAGGTAGCATTGAATTGGATTGGATTGGAAATGGATTGAGTTGCCGTAATCCGTAATCGGTTAAGTTCTCAGGAGCAGCACAGGCACAGGAACTCTACCTTGCCAAGAGGAGGATCGAATTCGTGGACTCTTAAGTAGTTTTGGTTTCTATAATGATTATGGATTTCCAAGTCCCAAAATGAAGGATTCTTCTAATTTGTATTGCTTGTCGTTGTATTGCATTTAATTCTAAAGCCTTTCGTAAGCTTTCCATCTTAAGATAAAACCCTATCCTATAGTAGAGTCTCTCTAAGATTTCAAAAAAATTTGTTTAGCAGCGCATTTGGCTCCTCGGCTTGGTCCTAGCCAAACCTGTGTACTTTTCAATTTTTTTCACTGCCTCCTAGGACCTCCCACTGCTCGGGTGCCTCTTCGCTAATGACGCTGATGAGTTGACGAGGTAGGTTTTCCAGTATATTAACGACAGCGACAACAAGGACATGGAGCAGGACATGGCGAAAGAGGAGGAAGATGACGACGTCGGCGCACCGTTAATGAGGACGATTATAATGTCGCTGATTTTGCGTTCAAACTAACAGGCAACTGAAGCGCAAGGACCCCCACATCCTCCCTCCTACAAGGAGCCGCGGAAACCCCTTTTTTTCCAACCAAAGTTCGGTCCATTATTCCGAGTGCCAGAGCCGGAGCATGTCGAGAACGGATGGCATATTTCTGGTCTAAATGAGGCTAGGTTTTCGAGCCCCGCCGGCGCAAACAATGCCACCAAAACCACCCAAGAGCCCCAAGCACCCCAAGCACCCCAAGCACCGCCCACCCACCACCATCGAGCAGCAGCTTCTTTATTTTGAGGAAACCCCTTGAGGAGCCGAAGGCTGCGCCCGCCCATTGAATTCAAAAATTTGCTGCGTTGCCCCGCTATAAAGAAGATTATAATAATGATGATGTTGCTGTTGACGCTGATAACTGATGACTACTTCACTTAATGCAAATTTTCGTTTGGGCGGAGAGAAAATGTTATATTTGATGAGTGCTCAGGCCTACAGAGAGAGAAATAGCGAACAGAAAAGCAAAGATAGAGGAAGGTTGTTGCCTTTCTGGCAGTTGCCAGGACATTTTCCATTCTCTCAGTGCACGTGCAATGCGAAGGGACCGAAGGAGATCCAGGGATGGGTCCGCAAACGAGGCCATAATACTGCAAATCGTCGTATAATGAATGAGTTGCTGCAACTCGTTAGGCCATAAAACATAAAGACCCCCGATAAAGGACCTGTGCCTGTGGGTTGGAGGACTCTCGGATGGCTCATGGACTGCGACTGCGGGTGCGGCTGCGGCTACGGGGCTTCCGCACATTTGAAATTAATATGCCATTGTGGAGGAGTGTGTTTAGGGCCAAATAAAAAAGTTGCGAAATTCAATTTCCACCTCGATTTTTTCCCATTTCCCTCTCGTTTGGCTGCATTCGAGATTCACTAACGATGCGGAACGGTATGGGAACTCAACTAACGAGATTTGCATATGGATGCGAATGGATGGCGACACGTCCTTCCACGTCCAACCCCCAGAACCCCTCGAATATTTCACGCATCATAATTCCCCAAACTCAATTCCCACAACGCCATAATCAACTGACGACGAAGACGAGCTCTGAATTCTTTCCGAAATTAAGACCGAAAATTGCATTGAAATATGGGAAAAACTTTGAAATCAGCAGAGCAAATGAAGCGGAACTTGGGCGAAAGGGAAGCTTCCTCGTTTCTTGGGGTCTGGGTCTGGGGAACACGTTGAGCACCTTGACGTTCTTGGCCAAAATCGAGTCAATGAAAGCCTTAAGGACCCTACAAAATTCCTCATTCAAATCCAGTTATATTACACATTATAAAGATTTATTTTATTCCGAATTAGAACTAAATCCCAATCACTTTTCCTCTTGCTTAGCGGAAGACTTTCAACGATTTTAAAGCCAATTCCCTCAACACTCGGCTTCGAAACTTTAGATCGTCACTCTCCAAAGAGGGCTTTCGAATTCTTCCCCCTTCAAAAAATTGAAAAATCCTAAGGAGCCACTTTCGAGGATCACATCTTGGCCAATATATATCCGATTCCCAATCGGAATACCTTTACAGTTTCCTGAATCGATTCCCTACAAAACTGCTTCAAAACCCAGAACTCAATTTTTTATCGACTTTTTTGTCATTTTTTTGTGGATCCCTTAAAAAAATGGGACAATTCCTAAAATCGACTATATGGCCATTTTGGAGGACCATATCTTGGCCAATATACATCCGATTCTCAATCGGAATACCTTTATAGAATCGTAAATCGATTCCCTACAAAACTGCATCAAAACCCAGAACTACATTCTCGATCGACTTTTTTCTCATTTTTTTATGGGTCCCACCCTTAAAAAATCGGAAAATTCCTAAAATCGACTGTATGACCATTCTGGAGGACTATATCTTGGCCAATATACATCCGATTCTCAATCGGAATACCTTTTTAGAATCGTAAATCGATTCCCTACAAAACTGCATCAAAAACGGGAACTACATTTTCGATCGATTTTTTTCTCATTTTTTTATGGGTCCCACCCTTAAAAAATTGGAAAATTCCAAAATGGCCATTTTGGAGGATCATATCTTGGCCAATATATATCCGATTCTTTATCGGAATACCTTTTTAGAATCGTGAATCGATCCCCCACAAAACTGTATCAAAACCCAGAACTCAATTTTAGATCGACTTTTTTGTCATTTTTTATGGGTCCCACCCTTAAAAAATCGGAAAATTCCTAAAATCTACTATATGGCTACTTCGGAGGACCATATCTTGGCCAATATATGTCCGATTCTTAATCGGAATACCTTTATAGAATCGTAAATCGATCCCCTACAAAACTGCATCAAAACCCAGAACTACATTTTCGATCGACTTTTTTGTCATTTTTTTTATGGGTCCCACCCTTAAAAAATTGGAAAATTCCTAAAATCGACTATGTGGCCACTTTCGTGGATCATATCTTGGCCAATATATATCCGATTCTCAATCGGAATACCTTTATAGAATCGTAAATCGATCCCCTACAAAAATGCATCAAAACCCAGAACTACATTTTCGATCGACTTTTTTCTCATTTTTTTATGGGTCCCACCCTTCAAAAATCGAAAAATTCTTAAAATCTGCTATATGGCCATTTTGGGGGACCATATCTTGGCCAATATACGTTCGATTCTCAATCGGAAAACCTTAAACGATTTGTGGTTGGACTTTCTATTAATTGGGTATAACAAATATTACTTTCTAGCTTTTGTAAAAGTATTTGAACTTCGGTAGTGGTAGACCTTAGATTAATGGTTTGATTTGATTTGAGGTTAATTGAGTTCCATGAACCGCAAGGAGGTTTAATTGGATGCAGAATGGCTTTAAGGATACCGCACAACAGGCTGGTCAGCGATATACCTCGTTAGAGGTCGGTTCCTCTGCATAATTGAGGAAACACTGCATTTGTGTTTACAGTCCTTGTCATCAAGTCATCAGAAGTCACAATTGATTGCGTGGATTTGATGTTTGGAATCTAATATTGCCCCCTCGGAGGCCCCTCGCAGCCGGCTGTCCCCGAACTGGACAGCCAACCAACCGATCCAGGACCCAATCTGGGGCCAAGGTCCGAGGATGGTGTCCTCTTTTCCTTGTTGCCATCTCGCTTTGACCGCTGGGCCGGGGTGGTCGGCCGGGGTTGTTTCTTACCTGCCGGGCGGTAAGTGGGGTGCAAGTGCTTCCCTGGTGGAGTGGCCATGAGCAACCCTCGATTTTTCTCCTCTGCTGATTTTGCAATCATCCTTGACAGGACTTTTTCGTTTTCGCCCCTCCCAGTTAATTTCGCTGCCGCTCTATCTCGCTTTCTCCTCCATACCTAGTGCTACTTTCTCTCTGTCACACTCACCTCTGGTCTTTGGGCTCTGGGCTCTGGGCTCTGCTCATTCATTTTCATTTTATGAATTGCATTTGAGCTCACTCCCTCGCCCCCTCTCTGTCGCACTCGTTTGACCTGCGCACACTGAGCCGTTGCCCTCTCGCTCGCACTGCCCTACGCCGTCTCTTTCCGATTGGCGCTAGCTGTCTCTCTCTCTCAGCTCTAGAGGTGGACTCTAAAGAGGAAGCCATTATAAATTTCCCATCTGCGGCAAGCGTGGAATATTTCGAGGGGGTTTCAAACGGAGGTGGACTTGGCAGGACTCGCAAGGATACAGGCTGGGCTGATTACTAGATTTTGTGGCCTAACTGAAGCCAAGGATTAGAGCAACTAATTCCAGTCAATCTTTGAAAGAACTGCCAAATCCAACATTCTTCTCGATTCTTATTTAAGATTCTTCTTTAAGATTTGATTGAGAGAAGATTATGCCAGCGATTAATGAAAAGAGTTTAGATTTTCAAAGGCATGTCTGTCGAGAGTTCTCGAGAATGCAGCCTCATCATTCTGATATCCTTGGAGCAGGGAGCTGCCCTGCCCTGCCCTGCCCTGCCAACCAGCAATCCCACAAAAGCCAAAGGACCACAAGGTGGTTATTCAAAACGGCGCAGGAGCAGGATTCAGGGATTCAAAAACGGTACGGATATGCGGATACGGGATACTTGAAGCATATTAATGCATATGCAAATTACTGCAAGGCTGGGCACCAAAGGAAAACTGCATCCTGCAGTAAGGTTCCTGCTTGGTTGGTTCGTTATTCGGTTACATTGCATTACATTTCATTATAGAAGCTCCAAAAGGGTACACAGAAAGAATTTTACTTCATTTTTCCCATCCATAATTTATGCAATTAATTATCAAAAGAGAGTATTCCATTACGTATACGTAATATTTTAACATGCACTAAGAAACTAAGAAAAAGATAGATTCCCACTTACTTGCTTTTTATTCTCCTTGTGGCTGCAGTGGTGCAGTGGTGCGGTGGTGCAGTGGTGCGTTTGGTGTGGTGGCAAGTCGGAAATTTAATTCCTTCCAGTTTCATGCATATTCACAAGATGACGGCGGCAACGCACACTTTTATAAATTAAGGATAACGACGTCGTACTCAAGGGTGTAGGAGGAGGACATGTAGGTGTGTGTGTGTGTGTGTGGCTCCCGTAATGAGTTGCATTTTTTTGTGATTCCGATTCGGAAATCCTTGGCTGCTTTGCATAATATCCTTTGCCATCCCCTGCACTCCTTTCGTAATTGTTATATGTTTGCATTTCTCCGACGTGCTGCATCCAATCTGCAAGTCTCCTGCGTCTTTCGGTTGGGTTTCCTGCAAATTGTTAAAACACCATAAACAATTATTGTGCATTTTGCTTTGAGGTGTCGTCTCTTTGAGGAGCACACATCCTTCGTCCTTCTCCTGGGGGACTCTTGGGAGGCACGTGTTTGTGCGAAACAAAGCTAAGGGGGCCGGGCACTGCATCCTGTTGCACTTTTTTCTGCATTTTACCAATTCATTTAATCTGGCCAACGGCGATTCGGCAAGGATACTATAATGAAAGGACTTAAAGGACTGCCACTTCCGATATTAGTTTGAAAAACATCTAAAAATACATTACTTTAACATAAATAGCTGCCAGAAAACGCCACCAAAACACTCTTCGTTTTAAATTTTAAATGATTCCGATCTCGGATCTGTTTCATGTTTCCTCAGATGATGGGAAAAGTTTCATTTAGCCACCGCAGTGGAGCGTGAAACCTTTCAGACCTCTTAATTCCCGTTCAGCGCTTGCAGGCCCTTTATTTAACGCTTTTTTTTAAACATTTTTCATTTGCCGTCTTCATTTTTTCGCCCTGGTCGAGTGCAAGCCAAGCTGCACAATCACAAAGGCAGCTCTCTGCCGGCTCTGCCTTTTTTTGTTGAAGAAATTTCCACACTTGCCCGTCTTCCATATGCATGATGGTTCCACTTTGATGTCCACGAATTGGGCGGATATCATTGCGAAAAGGTATCCAGTATCCAGTATCCAGTATCCAGTATCCAGTATCCAGTATCCGCACCATGATGGCCGTCGCCGAACGATGGCGAACTTGATTTTAATTTGAGTCTCAATTTGAATTTGAATTTCAAAGGGCCGCCCACAAGAGCAAAAGGCAGCAAAAATGCACAAAAGCTCAGAGAATCAAACAATAAACTGCACTCGAGCACGAGGCAGGTGACTGGAGGGGATGTTGCAGGCGATGTTGAAGGAATTGAAAATTTTTGCGAACAGAAACGGTGGCAGGACGTTGGGGTGTTTGAGGCCCGAGAGGCCCGAGAGGCAAGTGCAAAGTTGGCCATATTTGGACGCCATGCTGGGCGCCTTAATTCGATCAAAAGGAGCCAAGGATGCATCCAGCCCATCATGGCTGCATGCGTCTTGCACTCGAGTCAAGTTGAAAAAGGACCCGTCCACCTCCAACCCGTCCACCCCAAGCTGGCGCCGGGCACGCCCCCCGTCGTTTAACCCTTAAAAAACAGGCACAAAAAAACGAAGGAGACAGAAAAACCCGGACTTTCGAGTACATTGTTGAAATTATCCTGGCCGGGAAAAAGTGTTTCCTAAATGATTATAATTTTTAATGAGAATGGGTTGCCCCCCGCTCGAGTGACAACGCCCCAGGTGGAAATCCAGGCACTTTTTTCCTTCGTTTCAGTTACAATTCAAAAAGAACTCTTGATTAATTCCAAATTTCGATGAATCCTCATCAAAAATAGTCCCTGAACTAAACTTTTTCCCCGATTTTTATGCTTGTTTATCCTTGACAACATCTTGAGAACCTCTGACCTGAACCCGAACTGAACTTTTAACGATTTCCTTCATTAGGAGGCCATTCGGCAATCTCCCGTCAGTCTGTCACTCTGCCATTCTGTCAGTCTGCCATTCTGTCGCTCCTGTTATCCTGTTATCCTGCCGCTCTCGACCCAATCAAACAATCGACATCAATCGTAATTTTCGTTATTTTCTTCTCACATTGATTACATTTATTTCAGCCGCCTTCGCTCCTCGGGCTTTTCTTCTCTTCGATTTTTTTTATGAATTTTGTCATTTTCCTATTTTCCCGGCGACGCCGTTGCTGTCGCCCATGCCGATGTCCTTAATCCTTGTCAACAGCAGCTAACAATGGCCCGGGATCTTGGGTCCTTCGTCCGGGTCCCCTTTGCTCCTTTGGCTGTCGGATTTTCGTGTTCATTTGTGGTGGGAAAATTGTCATAATCTTTTGACACGAGTTTTTCCAGGGGAGTGGTTTTTTTGTCCCTGCCATTTTCTTTGATACTCAATAAGGAGTTGTCCTTCGCAGGATTAGTGAGCGGTAGAATCCCACACCCGCCCACACCTCCTCGCTCTCTCGTTTGCGCTTAATTTGCATTTGCCGCGTTTTAAGACGTCCTTACAAGGCGTATCATCTTACGAATCATTAAAATTTCACGGTTGACTTTGTCTCCCACCCACGCGCGGTCGTGAAAGTGCGAAACTTTCTCCGGCAAAGAGCAATTAGTCGGGAAAATGCAGAAAATCAAGAGTGCAAGTGCTGCCTGGACTCGCTTGGTATTAAATGATAATGATATCCTCTCAGCTGCCCACCCATCTGCAGCCATTTCTTCAATTGTCCTGTCATGTGAACTGCAATTGAGTTGTGAGTGTCCTGCTGTCCTGCTGTCCTGTGTCCTGTGTCCCATGTCCTGTGTCCAACTCCAACTCCAACTCCAACTCAATTCAAGCAACCAAGTGTATGGGAATAAATGAGCAATTTGAGAAACAAATTGAGCAACAAAGGAAAGGAAGGAAACAACAGGACATGTGCCTCGGAGAAAGGTGGAAAGGGAGACCAGGAGGAAAGGCCATCCAGGATGTGACTACTTTTCATGGCCAAGTGAGTGCCAACTCGATTTGCCATTCGACGAGCATTTATTCGCCCATTCTCGGACACTTATTGTCAAATTTCGAGAAGGACGAAAAGGACGAGAAGGACGAGAAGGCGAGGGATGTGAGATTGGTTTTGTCTATTCAATTGGTTGCTTCTCGGAATATATTATAATGCTTCAAGAACTAAGCGATTTAAGTGAGCGGCTTTCACATTTAATAACCTGGCATTGTTTCGCCCCCCAACCAACCATTCAGACTACTCAGTTGGAATGTAATTGGTGTAAATCGAAGGCGTACGCTCCATTGATCGGATCACCTGCGCAAAAATTTATGCAAATATCCAGCGATTTATCCAACGATTTACGAGTGTTTATTTTTTAATAGGCATGAAAATATAATGATTGCATAATGCGTACGTACGATGGATTAGGGAAGCGAAAACCGAGTAAGGACCTTCTTCCTGGGGGTGAGGGGTGAGGGATGCCGGCAGACGTTGTCATCTGCGGCTCAATTGGAGTGGAAAACGAGGATTTCCTTTGTGCCCGCGGGTGTGGGGTTGGAATCGCAATTCGAATCTCCAATTTAAAACTCAGAACTTTTTAAAATCTGGCTATAATTTGGATAATAAAGCGCCATTTTTCCCTGGTCCTTGGGAGTTTCCCTCGTCCTGGCTAGATACCCAGAAAATGAGTCCTTGGATGACGGGGTTGGCACATCAAACGCTCTGTCAAAACACACGATAAATGTCACTCGAAACGCTGGAGAGGAAGCCAGGACTCGGATTCGGATTCGGATTCGCATCGGGAATGGGATTTAAGGACGCGATTGCAAGATGGCGCATTTGATTTCCATTTTGCTTATTGTCGCGAATCACTTGACGTAATTAAAACAGAACAGCCAACCCAGCAGCCGGGGACAGAACCAACAAAACAAACAAAAAACAAAAAAAAACCCAACGAATCCTTTTGTCCTGCTCCTGCGGACGAATGACATTTACGCCAGGAAGCATCAATTTAATGGGGGCTATACATATAGGTATATCTTCTCTATATATATTTGTTTAATCGAGGGGGATACATTACCCCAGACGGCATTTCCTTTTTGTAATTGAAACCCGATCGTCATGACACAGGCAATCCTTTCGCCAACTCTTTTTCGCCCTTTTCTCATTATCCTTCCCTATCCTCTGCGGTTGTCGTTTAGCTCTTCGCGCAATTTAATCAACTTGACGCGCTTCCTTCAAATTGTTGTTTGGTCGAGGACTCGACCATTGTGTCCTAGTATCCTGTAGTATCAATTACCAAATGTTTTGACAGCAATTGTCTAAATAGGCAGCTTTCTGTGCCCGTGAACTTCCTTCCTCCGCAACTCCTTGCTTAGAGTCCTCCTAGAGTCCTCCTAGAGTTTTGGTTGTTTTAAGAAGAAATAGGACGAAAAGGAACTTAAAAGTTAAATCTATCTTCCCAGCAAACTCAAAGTCCAATTAACTGAGGGGTAGCCCTCGCATAACGCCCTAAACCAAATAATAACGAATATCTGGTCTTAGCTGACCAGATTGAATAATTTTTCCAATCAATCAGGGCAGGGCACAAAGATCCCCATCGAGGCGGGAAAAATAGAAAGAAAGCAAACTGACAAAGCAATCAATGTTGCCTGGCTCCCCCCAAGCCTGGAGGCATCGTTATTATTATTATTATTATTATTAAATCGCTGATATTATTAGTGAGTGGAGATGAAAACAATTTGAGGCTCGTTAAAGTTGACACTTTCATTAAGTTGGCGAAATTGGAATCATATTTTCACGCCCATCCAAAAAGGAGGCGTTAATGAGGAAAGTAGAGCAACAATAACAAAAAGGAAACAAAAAAGCACACGCGATGAAATTTGACGAGACATGGAAAATTAGTGAGAAATTAAAAGTCCACCCTGAGGGCAGGATTATAAGGGGGAGGTTTGTTGATGCTCCGAGCCAAGTCATCCAAATTGTGTCAAATGTCAAAATATCCTGCCAACAACGAACCAACAACCAGTCGTACACCCACCCTTTGTCACCTGCTGCGCCTGCGACTGCCAACATCCAATTAAACGGCAATGCCAGCGGATCAAAGACAGTGTGGCAGTGTGGCAGTGCGTCGGGGAAGGTGGAAATAGATGTCAATGATGTCGTCATGCCACCAATTAAACTAATGATAAGCAAAACGAGCATCGCATCGAACGGAGCGCGTCGAAAGTCAAAACAACAAACGCAGAGGTTACACTGCCCAAAATTCGAGTCCAATCGATTCCAATCGATTCCATAGAATCGTTATAATTCAGATAGTCTAGTTAGTTATTTTCGAGTGCATGACTTCTGATTTATGTTTCCGCCTGAATGTGTGATTGTTAGTGCGGGCCCGAAGGGGAAATTATAGTCAAGGCCTGTTCACAGGGCATTCGGGCTTTGCAACCAAAAATGGCAACTGCCACGCTCGAGAGACGTGAGAAATTGCTTGTTATCAAGTTTATTTCGGTTGGCACGTTGCACATGCCAAAAAGTATGCTACAACACATCGGTTGTGCGAGTGTGCGAGTGTGTGTGCACTCCTACATGCAAAACTGTATCCTGTAGTCCTTAAGTGGCATCATTTTGAAATAAAGTTGATTCAATCAGATACTGACATGAATGGAGATGGAGATGGAGCTGCCAGTGGAAATGGAAATCAGTGTGTGGGTCTCTGTTTGTCATCTGTCACACATCCGTCCAATGTTGGCTGCCATCCGTCGGATATCAAAACGCACACCCCTACCCTACTCCACCCACTATCGCTCGCTTTTCTCGCAAATTAACCAATTTAAGTTTCTCTCGAAAGAGTCACGGAATAAATTACATTCCAAGTTGCATTTTAAATCATTATAGAGAATATTTAAGGATTCTTGTATCCTTACCCTCTAGGAATTACCAGAAAACTATTAAATCATAAAGTAATCATCACTTTATTTAATTCTTTTAAGAATATCTTTTGGTATTCTTCTTTCATAATAATCCCTTATTATTCCATTTTAAATATATCCTTGATAAAAAGCGTAATTAAGCTTTTGGCAAGCTTGTGTTGGCTTTCAGTCTGCGCACTAACCAAAGCTTTCAAGGACACGCATCCTTTATACCGCAGTGGCTCCCTCTAGCGTTTCCGCCCAACATTTGCCATAAAACCCACTGCGGGGGATGAGTAATATTTCGCTTTTTTTCTGGTTTTTTCAACTGCCAATGTGAACTCGAAACTCGTGTTTTCTAGTTTCTTTCGGTTTGTCAGTTTCTGCTTTTGATTAAACAAGTTTTCGGTTTTTTTTCTGTCCAATCCTGTCCAATCCTGTCCAGTCGTGTCTCAGCTGTTCAGCCGCGCTAATCCTGAGCAAAAAACTGAATGCAATTATGCGATGAGAACTCAAAACAAAAGCCAAACAAATGTCATCACTTCTCGTGGCAGCGGCTGCTGCTCTTCTTTCAATATTTTTAATTGAAAAATTCTGAAATCACATAATTGCAGACGCGTCCGCGTCCGCAGCCGCGTAACTTTAGCCGCGTAATTAAGAAAATAAACCCACTCTGACCCCATCCTCGGGTTGGAATTTTTATATGGAATTACTTACTTGAGTGCAGGCGTTTACTTTTAATTTGTAGCCCCCTTCCGGTGCGGCGCGAAATGGTCAAAAAGAAAGCCACGTCAACAGAAAGTGAAAAGGCCGCTTTAGCCGTGTTAGCCAGCTTTTGAAGTTCAGAACAGAACAGAACAGAACAGAACAGATACGGCACAGATACAGATACAGATACAGATACAGATACAGATACAGATACAGATACAGATACAGAGATTCAAATGAATCTGAATCTGAAGAGGAGTGCGCTGCTCATTTAGGCGCAATGTCCACAAAGGAGAGTCCTCATCCTCATACCCTTCGTCCATGACACGACTGGCATTCAGTCGGTCTTTGGGATTAATTTTGAATTATGAGCGTTTTTGAATTCCATTTAAATGTTGTTTCTGCCGAGATAATAATTGAAAAGAAACTGGAAAAAAAACGCAATTCGCTTCATACGCCCGAAGGCTTAATGAGCTCGAAGCCAAAAGGGAGCAAATGCAAAGGGGGGTCCTTTGGCAGGAGGTTGGGGGTCCTTATTAAGGGTTTCCTTGCTTTGCTGCATATGCAGGAATACCGCCAAGGGTAGGGGGTATTAATATTAATCCAAACCAACAACAAGAAGCTTAATATCAAGACGAATCTGTCTGGAATAATAAGAGGTGTGAGTTCTTCTATCGAATTAAAGACGAAGAAACCCTCTCGGGATGATCAGCAGAATTTTTAAGCGAAACCCCAAAGAATCTTGGCTTTTCTTCTATTTTATATTTATTTATTTTTTTTATTTTCATTTTTTCCCCATTTTTCGTTTCGCTTGTGGCACCCCTCGTCGAGTCAAAGAAATCCGCGAGCGCCAAAGAAAAGTCCAAGTGCCTGAACGGGGGAATAAACTGGAATGGAGCAGAAGCTGACCAATTATATAAACCACTTACACACACACACACCCCAACCCCTACTCCTACCCCTACACACACACTCGTACCCCCACACACACACTCTCATACATATACACAACAAAAAAAAAAACACTGAAAACTGAAAACGAAAACACGTCAATGCGATAATTATTAATAATTATCCACTCGTCCTTCTTTTTCCTTTTGCTTCATTTTCAGCTGCCCCTGGTTCCTCAGATTCCCTCCCTCCCTGGCTACACTGAAACAAAACATGGGCAGTATCTGAAACTGAAAAGTATCTACTGGGTAGTATCTTTTGTAGATTTCATTTTTGGATCTCATTAGTTCCTGGATTTG
The DNA here is from genome assembly GCA_035047325.1 of Drosophila vallismaia. Taxonomy (NCBI): domain Eukaryota; kingdom Metazoa; phylum Arthropoda; class Insecta; order Diptera; family Drosophilidae; genus Drosophila; species Drosophila vallismaia. The sequence continues at coordinate 848,523 of JAWNPU010000025.1, read as the reverse complement.
TATTTATTTCTGGAATTTTTTAAAGTGAATCATGAAAGCAGTGTAGTCTGCCTCCGTAACCCCCCATCAAGAGTGGCATTCCAACAAAGGACCACGCACCCCCGACCTGCCTTCGTCCTTCGGCGCTCCTCGTTCGTCCTTGGTTGGAGCCAAACTGAACTGCTAATGGACGGGCAAAACTAAATTATGGCCAAAATGGTGTTGGCTTTCTGGCTGGGTGCCACTTATGTGCCACTCACACATGCACACCCCCTAGACACATCCCACGCAGGACAACAAGGACTTCCCCATTTTGGAGTTCCGAGTTCCGAGCTGGGAGCTGGGAGCGTGTGCATGAAACATGTAATTATGAAATTAACGATTTCCAAGTGGCTCGCAGCGACGTCGGCCATTGGGAGCGTGTCAGCCAGGCAGCCAGGCAAGAGGATAACGAGAGGCGAAAGGACTTCCCAAAACAATGGCCGATGCAGCGAATACCGCATCTAGTACAGTCCTGAAATTAGCCAACGAAATATCGCATAGAATGCCTTGCTCCAATCCAACCAGCTGAGAATTCTTGTACAAGTAGATTCATTGATTCTGCTAGTTCATTGTGCTCTCGAAAAACACAGCAGGATAATTCGAAGGACTCCAAGAATGAGTCCCCCAAACCAAAGTCGGGCCGAGATCCATTCAATCGCTTACCAGAAAGTCCCGTGGAGTGTGAAGCCCGATTGCGGTCGTTGCTGGGTTTATTTTTGTCATTAGTGAAATGGCAGGACGAGGTCGAAGCTGGAGCCGGGGACTCTCCGGCTAATCCTTGCCGGCTAAGCAACAACAATGGCAGTCCGGGGCAGGGCTAATATGTGGCTGGGAGGACAATGCCGTGCAATTCCCCCCGGGGGACCCAAAGTGAGCAAAAACAAAAAACGAGGCCGAAGTAGAGACCCAAATCGAAGAAGCCCTGGCTTCTGACTAAATGCGAATTCCGAATTGCAAATCGCAAATTGGCAAGTCGGGCAGATGCAGATTGCAGATCCTTTTGGTTAATTAGTTGGCTTTTAGCCTAATGAGAGCCCGGACCGAAACAACACACACACACAACACACAAGGCAAGGGTGTCGCCGGGATCAAAGGATCAATCAACCAATAACGAATCGAAGTGAGTCCCCAATTTGCATACAAAGCCCGAGGAACTGTTGCACCCACACCCACAGCCACAGCCACGGCCACAGCCACCTTAGTCTGAGGCGGAAAAACAAAAAACAATCTGGAAACCAAGTGGACCAAATGCAGAACTCCCGAGTTCTTCCAAATGCATCTCAAGTGGCCGTCGAACATCAAAAAGAAAAAGGCAGCGCCGCCATAAAACCGGCACAAATAAAATAATAATATATATTTATATATACTCGTACTCGTACTCGTACTCGTACTCGTACGTATTACGTATACGTATAGAAAAGTGTTTTAAAAGGACGTGTTGGGTGGAGAACAAAAAAAGGCTTTTAGCCTATGAAGTGGACGCTCTGCATATGGAATCCGAATCCGAATCCGAATCCCAATCCCAATCCCAATCCCAATCCCAGAAATAGTCGCAGACCCGCCTCCATTTGTGATTTATGCGACGTCTCTTTGAGGCTCAAGTGCAGATTACATTATAAATATGAAATAATGCCCCGGTCCTCGAGGACAATGCGAAACGGAAGCTCCTTTTATCGAACTTTTGTGTGTCCTGACCACTTTACGGTCCTTGGCGCGGATGGCGCAGCGAACCAATTAAATGAGGGAATGGTGGCTGTATGGTTCACTCTGGAATTCGCTTTTCGAGGGAAAAATCTCAAAATATTTGAATATAATTTTAGTTCTTCAACAGCCAATAAAGTTGATTCTGAATAATGCATTTAGCCATCCCGATCTCAATTAGATTTAAGGATTAAGGATTATGAAGTAAAAACAATAACCAAAGTCCTTGAGACAAGTGCGGAGATTAAAGCGAAGAATAACTCAGCCAGATGTGGGGGTTCTTTTTGTTTCAAATTGTCAGTTTTAATGTGTTTCAATAATGTACTCGTTTTTGTGGGAAAGATGAAAGTGAATGGCCGAATGAGTGGGTTGAGTTGAGAAGGAAGCCGGAAGAGAACAAGGACATGGACCAAAGGAGGCTCAACCAAATGTATTGAAACCAAAACACACAAACACAAAAAAACACAAGGAAAAAGGACACTAAACCTGCTTATGATAGTTAATAATATCTGCTGTGTTTTCCAATTAACAATTTAATTGAAATTAAAACAAAATTATAGCACTACACTACAAAAAATTGCCAAGTAATTTAATACACAAAAGAACTCGACTTTCAAAGGACTCGATTCCAATTGCAGGATTATAGCTTTGCTCTGCTAATTATTTAAAACCAGCGCGGAATGTCCGAAAAAAAAAATCGAAAATAAAAACTGACACAGGTGGGTGGCGAGGCAAGGAGTGGGTGGTTGGGTGGTTGGGTGGCTGGGTGGTTGGGTGGCTCTAGATGGCTCTAGATGGCGGTGGGTGGTTCTCGGGGTATGACTAATTGCTAACCAAGCAGTTAATTGAATTGGCATATTGATTATGCAATTGTTATGCAATGCGACTAATTAATGTGTGCAAGTGCGATTGCACAAGCAAAAGAGAGATGGGGCATGGGAAAGAGATAGCGGGTGTAGTGAGCGAAAAGTGCCAGCTAATCGATACGAGAGAGTCGGCAATACCCGACCAGAAAGAGAGAGCAAGCGAGAGCGAGGCTTAATTAACATGACCAACTTTGGCCTGAACAATGCTCGTAATTTGGGGACAAACGTGGAAGCCGTGGCAGTCGGGAGGCAACTTCCTGGAAAAGCGGCTGCCAGGATAACTTGACTTTCACAGCAACAGCAAGAAGAGAATCGGAGAGTGAGCCATTCCCGAATCCTTACAACTCGAAATTACCCGTTTCGGTTTACGCCAAAAAATACTCTTTGAAAATAAAATATACATTCTCCAATACAGTTTATAAATCTTAGGATTTTTTATATGATTTTAACGTTAAGAATCCTTATGATGCTGATGATCATGTTAAAGAAATGATGGCCAATTGATCGAATTTAATGCTTTTCGAAATAAATTTCGAATCGTAGGCTTTTCTTTATTTTTAATCACTTGAAAAAAAAAAATAAAATAGAAAACAAAACCAACTTCCAGAGCAGCGACGAAATTGGCAAAACAAACTAAATCCGAAAAACTCCAAAGCCCAAAGCCCGGAGAGACTCGAAAACAGCGTAATTAACACGCACACAGGCGCAGGTCACACGGATAGCGTGTACAGTGTACAGTGTAGGTGAGACTTCCAATGGCGACAGGGAAAGAGAAAGCGGAAGCCATGCAGCGGGAGAGAGAGAGCAACAAATGGCAGCCCGCTCTCTGCAAGAGAAACAAAGATGGCCAGACGGCCACTTCCGCCGTCTCTCTCTGCCGCTCAAAGATGGCGATGGCCGTCGGCTGTTGTGCCTATAAAAGCCATGAGCGCAAGCAGTGCCGCACTATGGCTGCGCAGTCGCCGTCAATGCTGCGTCGCTGCTTCCAGGGGCAGCGTCTGTTCGAGCCCTGTTAAGGCTCTGTTGCGGCTCTGTTAGAAGCTTGGAAGCGCTGGCCGTGCCTCTGGATCCGCTTTTAGCCCTCTGTTACGGGCCTGGCTTTGCTGTTAGCAGCCGCCTCTGCCGCTGGCTCTGCCACTTCTCTGCCGCCGTCGACCGAGGCAGCGGCAGCGACGCGCTCTCAGTGGTTTAAAAGCATCAACAACTACAAAATTGTTTTTTTTCGAAAAAAGTCGCTCATTGGGTCGCATCGCGGCTGAAGATCCGCAAAATTCTGATATATCGCGAACAACTAGTTATTTAGCAGCCAGAATTTTCCGATTCTGATTCCAATTCTGATTAGTCGAGAAATTCAGTGACGACGGAACACGCAACGGCAGCAGAAACTCTTGAACTTGAAACCAAAAACGCAAAAAAATCAAAAACAAAAACGAAAGCCAAAAGGCCAAGTACCAAAAAGTTGTTACTTTTTTTCCAGTGCGTACGTTCGTGTGTGTGTGTGTGTGTGTGTGTGTGTGTGGGGGCCATGAAAGTGCAATAGAAACAACAACAACGAGCTCCGCCAACCGCTTTTTGAGTTTCTGAGAGGACTTGGACGCCGGAAGAATCCGGAAGAGACCAGAGCTTGAGCGCCAGAAAGCCGTCGGCAAAGCAGGCAGCACAATGCAGGCCACCAAGATGCGGACCCCGTTTGCCATCCAGGAGATCCTTGGCCTGGGGGCCTACCAGCAGCAGGCGGCAGCCGCTGCAGCAGTAGCTGCCACGCCCTCTGATGCACCGCCGTCGCCAGCGGCCACGCCACCGCCCCCGCCGCGAACGCCGCACGCCGCTGGAGGAGCCGGATCAGGGTCACACCAGCTGCAACACCAACAGCAACAGCAGCACCACAACCACAACCAGAACCAGAACCAGCACCAGCCACATCCCCTCATCGATGGCATCCGGGACTCGCGCTCCATCTCGCCGGAGGTCAGCAGGCTGTCCGCAGCCGCCGCCGCAGCTGCCGCCGCCGCCGCCCACTGCCAGCTGCCGGTCTTCAATCCGGCCAACTTCTACGCCGCCGCCGGCTATGCGGCCGCCGCCGATCCGGGCAACGCCGCCGCTGCCCACCATCACCACATGACCACCCTGGCGGCGGCCGCCTATCTGCGGGGCTTCCTGCCGCCCGGCTTCAGCACGCCGCACGAGTTCCGGGGCCACTTCCAGCAGCACTTTGGAGCCCAGTTTGCAGGTGAGTTCGGAGTTTGTCAAGATCCAAGATCCCCCCTTGGATCTCCTCTTTGATGGAACAAAACTATAGAAAAAAGTGTGTGTTTTGAATCCAAGACTAATCCCCATGAGTCTCCCGATCACCTGACTATAATTTAGTCTCGTTAGGCGTTAGGGGAGATGGTTAGGGGATTCCAAAGACTTAATCCAAGCTTTGGCTTTAACCATTATCTATTTAATTGAACAAATAATCATCCGGAGACAGCTGCCTGGCGGGGATTCACTGTCAATTGAGCGGAGAATCACTGCTCACCTGTGCGGGACTTCCTATTGTTATGATTCAGGAGCTTCAAACACGAGCTTTGCGGTTGAAATAAGAACAAAAAAAAACAACAAATAAAAAACAATGAGGCTAATTAGGGGGGCTCGGGGAGTTGCGACTGCGAGGCAGTCTGTTGCATCTGCCACACACGGCTACTGGGTGCAGCCAAGTGGCAACCGCATCTGTCTCCCCTTCAAGTTTCAGGCTTCGTCCTCCTTCGTCCTCCTGTAGACCCTCGTCCTTGCCCACCCGTGTAGGCGCAACTAATAAGCTCGTCGTAAGCGTACAAAAAGGGGTTGCCAGGATGGCAGTCGAAGTTAAAACAATAAAGCGACACGATTACAAAAAGGGGCAGAGGCTCGGGTCCGAGCTTATTATTAACACGGGGACAGGGACGAGGTCCGGGACGAGTTCCGGAACGTGTGAAATCTCACACACACTCAAGGACTTCAATCGGGCACGATTCTAGCGCTAATTAAGCGAATAATTTCCTCTGAAATTAGCAAACTCCACTTGGCACGAGCAATCGGAGCGATATCCCATCCAGTAGAGCTCTAATCTGTTCCATAAAAAACGTGGGCGAAACCCAGAGATTACTGGAAGTCCAGGGTTGGGTTTAATAGTTCCCTTGAGAGCAATCATTGGGAAAGTCCTCCAACTGTTCTTATTGTATTTGTGTTTTTTTTAACATTAATAATTGCATTCTTTTGCTTTTTTCTTTTTCGAAATCATTACAAAACGCGCTGAGCCACCTGATCCTGTTTGTTTTGAGGCTCTATTATTATTGTTCGAGGCGTTCTAGGCGTGGTGTTGTTCTCACACATGCTCCTTGGCCACGCCCCCGCACAATTTGCACCTCCAACGGATACCCGAGAGTTACACGCACTTAATTTGTTAAATTTTCACACTTAACATCTGTTTATTTGTCGCTTGGCATTGTGTGGTTTCGGTGTCTTCCGACTGACTGTCTGTCATTGTTGACCTTTCCGGGAGCTGCTTCATCACAGAGAGAAATAGCTAGGAAATCCTTGTCTACACGATGTCCTGTGAAGTGTAGTGCCATCTTCTATTCTTCTATTTTCTCCCCGTGTAGTCTCTTCTCCTTTGGCCGTCTATTGGCGCAGCCCGTGTTCTTGTTAGTCATGCCCATCTTGGCCTGTTTGCCGAAGGTCCTTAGTCCTTGGTCCCTTGTCCGTTCGCACTTTGTTTGCACAACAGCAGCCGTCAAGTGAGACCCCGAGGCTCCTGTGAGCTGTAAAAAAGGCAACAAACGCCGTGGCCAGGCGTCCTTCGGCCAGGATCAGCATCCAGCATCAGCATCAGCATCAGCATCCGAAGCGTTAGTTTTCGAGGCAAATTGTGTACAAAATAAATCGACTCGAGTGGTTAACCGCAGCTGGAACATTGGAGGAAAATCGAGTGCCAGACACTCCTTCCTGGCATCCTTTCAATGCCTCTCCTTTTTTTTCCAGCGAAAATTGCTACTTTTCTAGCTGCTGCTTTCTCGGCACGTTGTTAGCCTTAATTTGAGTGGCCATTGAGGAGCTCTCCTTGCTTCCTTGCTTCCTTTGGCTCTAATAAATATTTACTGGAGAGTCATGCAAGAGTATGTTGTGTCCTTTTGTCCGTTATCCGTTATCCGTATCGCTGTCATCTGGTCTTTATGTCCTTGCCCGAAGAGGCTTCACCTTTTTCTCAATCATTTTGTCATTGTTTGGCTTGCTCTGGATTCACTCTTAATGGAAAATAATTGCAGACAAATTGTTTTCCACAAAAAGAAAGTAATAGAGCGAAAGTTTTAATTGAAAAAAATATCAAATTATGCTAAACGGTTTCGAGATATCGAAAACTGTCTAGTCTAATCTCTAGTCCGATGATAAGTCCATTAAAACTGGAACTTGCTTTGAAAACACGTGTCCCAGTCGAGGACCTCAAAAGAATAAGAAGGAAAAGTCCTCGAAAAGAAAAAAAGGAAAACCAAACCAACCAAATCTGTGGAAAAGCGATAGGGATCTGAAGAGTTGTTCATCCTCGACGAGGAACAAAAACCAGAGTATGGATGGGAGGTGTCTGAGATATTTGCGATATTATTGTAAGCCAGCTAGGACGCACTTCCGATACAAATCCTTGCACATTTCCTGCCCGTCCCTGCCCTGCCCGTCAAAGGAAATTCGATAGTTTTTCGCACATTTTCCCTTAAAAAAAAAAAAACGTACAACAAAATAATGAAAATTGCAGCTCTCACAAATTACTATATCAAGTGTTAATTATGTGACAATGAGTCGACCGAAAACCAAAAACCGAAAACCAAAAACCAAAAACCGAAAACCGAACCGAAAAAAAGAGCAACCCAACCTATCATAATTTTTTAATTAGAAAACAACGAGTTTGGGTTTCAACGAAACGAAACGAAACGAAACGAAAACAAATATGATAGATGGATGGATGGATGGTTTTCTCCAAATGAAAAATTTCAGGCGAAGCGAAGTGCAACCGAACTGCAAGTGGCTCCGCTGGATAAACAGAGGGCCAGAAATTGATGACAACAAGTGGCAGGCATTGAAAGGAGTCCTCCTTCTCCTGCTCTTGCTCCTGCTCTTGCTCCTGCTCCGAAATTTAACCATCTGCATGATCAGCCAAATGCAGTTCCTTAGCCACTTGTCCTCAACGTCGTCGTCGTCGTCGTCGTTAGTCGTTGTCATTTTGGTTTTTTTTTTTCATTTTCCTAGGAAGCACTCGAGAGCGGCGTGTAAACAACTCAGATTTTCCAGCTCTCAGTCCAAGTCCGAATCCGAATCCCAAACCGAATTCAAATCCAAAGTTGGAGTCCAAACACTATAAACTATAAGTCATAAACCTACAAGGCTAGTCAGGCCATCAGGCGGAGCCCTTGGCCCGTTAAGTGGCTTTGTTCGTTCCGTTCCGTTCCTTCCTCGGTGGCTTCCACCGCCACTGCCCTTTAGGCGCTTTTCTGCATGATTTTGCAGTTAAGACCCCAGAGGGCAAGCATCCAGCATTCAGTTTTTAGTATTCAGGATTCGGGCCAAGTGGCATTCGGGAAAAGTGCATTGGATGGATTGGATGGACGGCGATGGCAGCGACTCAACATGATGGACAATTTTTAGGAAAGGAAATCCCACAAAACCGATTCATTAGGAGGAGAATCGGTTGGGAAAAAGTATGGGAACCCCGTGATTAGCAATCGAACTCGACTTTAATAATCATTATTAACAAATAACAGGAAGCGAAACGAATTGCGATTGCAACTTGCGATCCCAACAACCATTTGCCACTTCGATTGCCATTAATCGAATCAAGGACTCGGCGCGTCTCTAGGACTCCGAAGCAAGTACCCAGGCACGTTGCGGCATTTTGATAGCCAAAAGCTGCGTGGGCGCAAATTGAATATTAAACGTGTTAATCCATTTTATGGCCAACCCGGACGAGAAGAGACGAGACGAGAAGAGAACCCAAAGGGTCTTAGTTTATTTTCCGATCTTAACCGAAAGCTGGCCTGGGTTGGGGGTTGGGGGTTGGGGGTTGGGGGTTGGCCTTTAAAAGGGATTTGACTTTTTATTAATTTCCCTGTTGACAGCAATTTGCAACGCTACACGAATTTGTTACCACCGAAAAACACACATGCTACATGCCACATGCCACATGCCACAGGAAGGGGCAAGGGTAGTGGGTGGGTGATCTGAAGTTTTCGAAACGGCCGGAAAAACTTCCGCATGTGTTGATGGGTTAATAAATATTTGAGCACAGAGCCGCACACCCTCTACCGCCTATCGTCCTTGGTCCTTGGTCCTTTTTGTAAATGTGTATTTTTATATTTACCGCTATTTCGGTACGCCATTTACAGTGTTGTAAAACGTTGGGGCGACCACAAAAAGGGTTGCTTCGTTACGAGTTTAGTTGCCCATTTAAATGGGGGCCTAAAAGGGGGCCAAGTCCTGTTTGGGGTCGAAACAGGATAAGGATAACTGTTCACTGCCCGTTTTATGTGCAAATGAATTTTACAAAAGTGAAGCATACATTCTGGCTTGCTTTCTGATTCCCCAGGAAGGATAAAACACACAAACTTTGGGGCAGAAATGGGCGCCGCAGGACACGGATATTGCTATTGATTGCCCGAGCCCGAGCCCGAGCCCGAGCCCGAGCCCGAGCCCGAGCCCGGGAAAAGGGTCAAGGCGAGCTAGCCATGAAATTTATTAGTCAAAAAGGACACCTAGGAGGATGTGCGATAACCTCGATCGATTTGGGAGTCGACACTGCGCGAAAGAGTGCCCGAATTTCATTAGCTAATAGCCACCTTTCAGCCACGCCCACGCGGAATAATGTCTAATTAAAAGGGGCGGTCGAGGCGAGGCAAGAAGGGAAATCGTTTGTGCGCAGCAGCAATGGCGGTGGAAAATCACTCAAGAGTCGGGCGTATAAATAAATTAAAGTACCCAGAGGGACGAGTGACGAGTGACGGGTTTCTTGCGAAAGGAAAATCGCACTTACTACCCAATTATTTCATTTAAGCTTCACTGCTCCGCTGCCGAATGACTCTATGGCTGGTATGGCTGAGGAAAATCCAAGGAAAACAACACAGAAAAGCTGCAGGTAAAAATCTAAAAAAGGAAAGCATCCAAACGGTGGCGCGGAGTGGTGGAAAATCAGCTTGAAAATCGAAATACAATACACAACTCAGCGTCAAGTGGTTGGGAAGCTGCCGAGGGGGAGCTGCCAGGATTTTCGAGGCGAGTAAGCAAATTTAAGCACAGCACAGAAAATCAATGACTGCCAACCAGGAGCTCCCAGGGACTACCAGGAACTGCCAGGAACTCCCAGGGACGGGGACTGAATAAAAGGAGCGAAATTGGAAAATAAGCGTAACACAAAACCCTAAGCGGAAAAGCCAAAGCCAGAGCCCGCGGCTCCACAATACACCCACTTTTCTCTCTCAGTCTGAACAATCGTCATTGTCTGATTGTTGTTTTCAGCTCAAAATTCAAGGGAAATCTTTAGGATTTCAAAGATATTAAACTATCCCTTTAATTGGCTTGAAAACTAGATAAAAAAAATTAAGAAAATTAAGAATATTTCATAGAGAAATATTAAAAATAAATCGAAAAAAAGCACAAAATTGCCTCACAGCTTCCAAAAAACGAGGGAAAACTTTCATTTGTTCGTCTATTATCCCTGTCTCCCTTTCTCCGCAGTCCGCCCTGCCTCGTCCTGCCTCGTCCTGCCTCGCCCTCCCTCTGTCCGTCTCGCTTGCACACGTCCGCCATCTTGGAAAAACAAGGGGTCCTTCGTATTTATTACCACAGGGAAAAGGGAAACGGGAAAGGAGAAGCAACAAAGCGAAATGCGAGCGCAAATCGAGTTAACGAGCTAACTGCGGGGCGTGCAACCCAACCACCCACCGCCCCCCGAAAATAGTACCCCACCTCCCCTCTGAATGTCGCAAAAAACAAGCAACCACCCACAAAATTGGGAGACAAGCCGAAAAGCAACCCCAACGAAAAGCCAGTCGAGTCGCTTCGTTGTGTAACAACTAACAACTTGGCCGCCCGCCTGCTACACGTGCAATGTCCTGGCATCAGGACACCCTGCCCCCTGCCCCTTGCCACGCCACCTTCCATTTGCCATTTTTCTTTTGCCACTTTGCTCCTTCAACTTATTTACGTCTCCATTACAAATAATTGCGCGTCATATTGGCTCAGCTATACTTAGCTCTCGTCTCGCCAGACGAAAGGCCACCCCCTGGCAGCCACCCAGCCACCCACTCTAGCCCAGTCTAACCCACTAGCCACCCCACCCGAGAGCCCCACTGCTTCCTCCGTTTCCTTAGCTCAAATAAATACGCTTTACATTTGGCAAACGTTGGCGGGGACCACCCAAAAAAAAAAAAAAAGAACCCAACCCAACCACCCAGCCATTCCGCGGATGGCCCCATTTTCTCGCCTAGGCAACCACCCCCGCAGCAGCTCTCCCCCACCAACTGTAAGTAGTAAATACGCTCGAGTATTATTAACGTAAATGCAAAATTGCCAATTTCGAGTGTATTTCCTGTCAACAGAAATTTCCTTCTATTTTTTATGCTGCTTCTCCTACAAGGTATTCAGCGCGAAATAAAATTAAAAGCAAGGAAAAGAAATGGTGGCGCGAACAGGCGAACAGGGGGTGGTTGCCTAGGGGGCGTCTTACAAAATACCACTTGGTGGCACCCGCGTGGCCCATCCACAGAATCCACTAAAAGAAATACACTCGAAAGAAATACTATATACCCCCAAGCAAAAACACCAAAAATACTCAACTCTTGCAATGAAATTTTGTAAAAATTTTAATAATAAATATGTATAAATTCAAGAGATTTCCACTCTTAAAGGACACCCTTTTTTTCTCCCAGTGGGTACGTTCCAGGACAGGCATAGATGCCAATGCCAAATGGTGGTGCAATGGCGGTGGTTGGTTGGCTTTTATTAATATGTCTGGCAATTTCAATTTGAGTTTATTGGTAATTTTACATTTCGTCTGTGAAGGGTAACTGGCGGGGGGTCCCCATGGGGTTGGACCTTGCCACAGGATCTGCTACTTGCTACTTGCTACTTGCTACTTGCTAGTTGGACGAATGCCATTTATTAGAAGTAGAGTAGAGATCCATAAATCAGACCCCCTAGATGGGTTAGGTAAGATGGAGCCAAAAATTAAAGCCATAAATATGGAAAGCAAATGGTTATCCTTGAATAGAAAGAAAGGACCCCGACCCCGACCCCCACCTATAAATTGGCATATTATCGTGACCGCTTCGATGGAACTCATGGAATGCCGCACAAAACAAAAGCCATTCGATCAAAATATTGCTTAATTGAACAATTAATCGGGGAACAAAGGGCGCACCGGTGGACAGTGTCCGAGGAAATCCAAGGGGGAACAAGGACAAAGGACACGCCATCGGCTCGGTCAGAGGCAGAAGAAACAGGAGCTCTCGTATAGATTTCACTCGAACTACGAGTACGTGTACGAGTACGAGTACGAGTACGAGTATCAAATTAATTTAGGCGGAAAACGAGCGAGGAAACTCTGTCCGCAAAGTGGAAAGGCTAAGGAAAATGGCAAAAAGGACGAAAAGGACGAATAGGATGGCGGGGGCAGCACAAAATATCGCATGACGGAAAATCAAGCAACTCATGCCCCGATTGACTTGCCCGAGCAGCAAATTAAATTAGTTGACGAACTGAATCGAGCCTGGACCAGTCAGTCGTCCACTGAGAGAAAATGCTGCCGACTCATCCAGAAAATGTTTGAATTGAAGAATCGAAGCAATTGAAAAGCAAACAAAGGAAAAGATTTGATGGTTAAGTAACTTTTCTTGGTTTTTTTTTCAGTGCAAATGACATCGATAGCTGACCAAAGTGGCTGACCACTCACCTCCTACTCACCTCCCCCCCCCCATATGTGTGTGTGCATCATCATTATGGCTATTTATAAGTGTGCGGCGAGTGCTTTAAAAGCATTTGGCGAGGGTCCGACTTGGGCTTCTCGGGTGGTGATTCCATGAATAGGGTAGGGGATCGGGTATATATATGTCTAGTGGGGGCAGATGACCAGCTAATTGCTAATTGATGTGTGTCTAATTATGCCGGCAAAGTAGCCAGGCAATAAAAAGACCGTATCGTGCAGAACAGGAACCAGGATTCGCTCTAAATAAGGTCCTTTTAATTGGCTCATATGCTCAGGTTTTTGAAAAACCACAATCTTTATGGCATTATCATTATTTCATTGGTCAGTACTCGTATTTCGATGTCTCTGCATCGTCCTGGCAGGATCTGCCTTTCAGCAACGGCAATCACAATAGAACGCCCTGGACAACACGCCTAAGCCGATTCCCGCCTAATTTGAAACCGAAAAAGGGCTAAACCACTTAACACCCCAACACCCTAATTGTCAAAACAAAGCCGGCACACGAAACCGCCTTTATCCTTCATCCTCTACACTTCATCCTTTTTTTGTATTCGTATTGTTGTCTAGCTCCTTGAAGGACCTAGACCTACCAAAAGACAATATTTATGTTGCCTTGCCTTGTAGTTTCCCCATCCACCACACCTCCATCTCCATCTCCATTTCTGTTTTCTGTTTTCTAAGAAGGTGGAAAAAGGAAAAGAAAGAAAGCTGGCAAGGATTGGAAAGGAAACACACATTTAACCCTTCGCTGACATTTGAATACAAATCCAGGCAACTTGTCAAAATCCGCACGACATTGAATTGAATGAGAACATGGAACATGGAACAATTTTCCAGCTGCCGCTTATCGTCTGCGAAAAATCAACATTTCGTTTTCGTTTCGTCTATTTTATTTTTGCCAGCCGTGGTGGCGGCTCGAATGTCTGCTACATGGAAGCCATTGTCTGGCATTTAGAGGAAATAGGATTGCCATACAGGCATTGCCAAGCGGAAGGACACGCACCGGGTTTGGGGACATCCCAAGGCGCCAGGCATCGAATACCTTTACATTCCTCATAACTAAACATTACATTTTTCTCACTATTTTCGGGTAAACAAAGTAGCCTTTTCTAGGAAATCCCTTTGACAATCGTTTAATCGAATAAAAAAGTCAATAAAGTAATAAAAAATGTTGATCGGTAATTGAAAAGCTAATTAATACCAATAAAAAAAGGATCCCCTAAAACCCCACTAATCAGTCTGGTTTCCTTCTCTTCCTTAGAACAAGCGGCCGCACGGGGACAGGACTATGCCAGCAGCTTGACCAATGCCAGCGGGGACGAGCAGTCGCCCAGCAAGGCCAGCAACTCCTCTGGCAACGGATCGGGTTCGGTGGGAGCCGGAGTAGCAGCGGGAGGCAATGGCGGGGGATCCAGCCAGGCCGGATCCAATGGCCTGGGTCATCTGGTGGCCTCCCCGCCGAGCAGTAACGGAGGCTCCGCCGTCGGAGGATCCTCGTCCGGAGCAGGATCTGGCTCGGGCGGAGGGGCGGCCGGATCGGGTGGGTCAGGAGGCTCCGGCTCATCGGGCCCTGGCTCCGGGAATCCCGGCAACCGCTCATCGCCCGGCGGTGGCAATCCGCACCACGCTGCCCTGGCAGCCCACCAACATGCGGCAGCTGCGGCTGCAGCAGCCCATCACCATGCCGCGGCGGCAGCTGCTGCCCACCACGCCCACCATGCTCACGCCGCCCATGCCCATGCTCACGCCCACGCCCATGTGCATGCCCATGCCGCCCACCACGCGGAGGCAGCCGCTTTCCTAGGAGCAGCCGGGGGCCCGGGCAGCACTCCCGCCGGCCTGCTGGCTGCCCATGCCGGCGATGTCCTGGTCGGCCCTCCTGGCACCGGACCCGGTGGCAAGAAGAAGAACAAGCGCCGCCACGGCAGGACGATCTTCACCAGCAGCCAGCTGGAGGAGCTGGAGAAGGCTTTCAAGGAGGCCCACTACCCGGACGTGAGTGCCAGGGAGCTTCTCTCGATGAAAACCGGACTTGCCGAGGATCGCATTCAGGTGAGGCTTTGGTCCTTCGTTTACTTTGAATAGATTAAGCTAGATTAAGCTTCCAAAAGCAAAGGACTTTTTTTTTAATGGGGGAAACTAAAGACAGTGCTGAGGAGCATAAATCAAGGACTCCTTTTTACGATCCCCAGGAATCACGTAGCTCTGCAGATTCGGACATTAAAAAAAAGGATGCCCAGGTTTCCCCTTCAGGTTTTATATCCTTCAATGGCAGGTGTGGCTTTACGGCCATTTTTTATAGCTCCTTCGCTTGTAAGGATAATGCAATCAAAGGCAAAGGCTTCTTCGATTCCAGGGGGCTGGCTTTCTCCTCCCCAAAAAAGGGGTAAAGGACGAAATGGAGAAAAGGAAAATGGCAAATTGGGGGAGTACAGACTCTGCGGCAAGTGTTGCCACACTTCGGCGAGGGCCGCGTAATGAGGCCCGCTGATTACATAATTACAATTACAGTTACAAGTACAGGCGGACGGGCGAGTGCCGCAATTGCATTTGCAACAGAAATCTCCAAGTAGCAAGCACAAAAAGCTAAGCAGGAGGCGCGAAAAGAAGCCCACCACATTAAGTAAGAAAACGTGGCAAGCGGCACTCGCCGACACTCGAAGAAATAAAAAAAAAAATGGTTCGATACAATGGCCAGCGAGGTGTGAGATTCAAAATTGCAAATTACCAAAAAGAAATACATTTTTCGGCCACAAACAAAATGAATAAAGCGAATAAAAGGCAACGAAATCAGACTTGAAATCTGCTTAAAAAAGCTCTAATTAATTGACTCTCTCCTTGTAATATTTCTAGGGTTTAAGGAAAAATAAAATTCTAGTCCTAGACTTTCCAAACTAGACAGGACTTTCCATTGATTAATTGTCCGATAAGATGTCCTTAGATGGCTTTGGGTATTTTCCCTTCACGTGTTTTAAGATATATTGTTTCAGAATTCTTAAATCTCTCCTGGGGATGGGGGATGTTCCCCAATGTCCCAAAATCAACCATTTTGAGGGACCCACTCCCTTACGGGACTTTGTAACTCCTGCAATTGCATTATCCACTTGAAAAGCCGCAAGATGGCGCCACAGCCCATTGGATAAGAGACCACGCGCGTGTGTGTGTGTGTGTGTGCGAGTGAGTGTGTGAGTGAGTGCATCCTGCTTTTTGCAAAAATCAAATTAACAAGCACAATTGGCTGAAAGGCAAAAAAAACGGAGAAAACAGGCTGAGTAGGGAACAGATGCGGAAGAAGGACGCAGGAGGTGGAAGAGTGGGCGGGTACGAAACAGGGCGCGGAGGAAGAAGAACTGAAGTAAACATAAAGCTCGCGCGCACACACACACACACACACACACATGTGCAGCACAGGCACGCTCTTCAATTAAGTGCAAATATGGCGCAGTGTGCTCACAGCTGGAAAAAGCCGTTCGAATGGAGGGAGCGGAAGTGCGGCAGGGCGACAGGGCGGTAGAGAGCGAGTGGAGATGGAGAGGCAATCATTAGCAGCACGATAAGGAAGTGGGTAGAGGAAGAGGACCGGCAGCCATGCAAATTCATTCAGACAAAAACAAAAACTGCATATCGAAGCCACCATTAAAAGTTTTCTTTCTCATTCACTCCTCCTTCTCGTGTGCCCCCCTACACCTCGACGATTGTTCTGTGTGTTTTTTGCCAGCCGCTTTTAATTGCATTCCATTTTGTGTTCATTTCTCCCCCATTTTTCGCCTTAATTTTTTGTTTGAGCTTTTGTTTTTGTTGTTTTTTTGCTAGCGCTATTTTTGCACGTATTTTGCCGTATTAAAGAAAAAGTAACATGGCAACCTCCGACCAAAAGCCAAATCATGTTTTTGGTTTTGGCGCTCTCTCATTTTGGCGCTCTCTCCTCGCACACACTGGAGCCATGCCTGGCCATTGCTGTCTCGCTTTCGGTTACCGGTGGAGAGCTGCTGGGAGCTACCAAACTTGTTGTTTCTTCTGTCAAAAGTCAACGACCAGGCGACAAAAGCGTCACATTCGAAAACATGACCCCAGGCAATTAGTGATTATTATTTAATTATTGATGACTTGGCGTTGGAACGTTCACAATTTATCAAGATTAAAAAAAAAAAACAACAAAAATATAAGAGCTTACTATATATTAATAGTAAATACTTAGAAATTTGTTGTGGAATTTGAAATTGGAAAGTGTGCGTGCAAGCTTTTTTGTCACCTGCGCCCATGAGTTGCATGTGCGAAAAGGACGAAGCTAAGAGCTCCAAGTTGTCTGCATTGTTTGCCAATTCTTTCAATTGGCTCAGCCTTCTCTCTCACCTCTGCCTATACTCTTTGACTTTTTTTTGTTCTTTTGCTGCCCATTTCCCTGTGCCACTCAGCCAAAAGAAAAGATGAAAAAACGGGAACAAAAGCCAGTAAAATATGCATTTAAGTAGCTTTCAAAAACAATGCAATTACATACATGATTAAAGTGCGCTTTTATAAATGCATTTAGTGCCACAAACAAAAAAGAGCACTCCACCGCATGTTGCAATTGTTCAAATATCAAAAAAAGTAATACTCAAAGGAAAAGCAAAGTTCTTTGAAACAAAAAGGAGTGCCATATCCTTGAGAATCATTATGCTCAAAAAAAAGAACAAATAAAATTTGTAGAAGCTAATAAGCTCTTGAAATCCATAAATGAATTAGCAAGTTTTTAAGTTCAATTACAGTTTGATTTGAGCTTTTTTTACATCGAAATTTAAATGCAGATTTAATGTTAGTATTTGCTGTGTATTAAATGTAGCAGAAAGCTTGCTCGCTAACTGTTACAACAAATTGCTTGCACCATCTATAATAATTTTTCGTGTTTGCATAATTTTCTTGCTCCTTGTTTGGTGTTTGCAACGTTGCATTAATTATACACTTCTACTCTTGCTTTTCTCCTGCGCTTTTAATGAGCTGTTAATATTAACGCACACATACACACACACACACACACACAGACGCACAACACAAAGCAGGGAAAAATGAAATTAAAAATGATTATGCATAATTATGTAATTAACATTTAAACAAAAGAGGTTATGGCTGGCAACAAAAGCATTTAACAAATTGCTATTTGCATTTTGTATTCGCTCTCGCTTTTTCGCACTTGTTAGCATTTGTCAAATATTCGTAAAACTACGCTGCGAAAAATTGTTTTTTTAAATCTAACTATAAAATTCGCTAGTGGCTTAAATTAATTAAGTAAATTTTGAATACTTACAATAGAAATTAAAGTTAATTTTTCACAAATTAAAAAGGCTTGTCGCTGGGGTTATGGTGGAGCTGCAAGCTTAACGGCGGCTAAGAAGATAAAGAAGATAAAATCTACTTTTAGCTTAAATTAATTTAATAAATATTGAATACTTACAATAGAAATTACAGTTGGTTTTTCACAAATTAAATAGACTTCTCGGTGGGGTTGTGGTGAAGCTGCAAGCTTAACGGCGACTAAGAAGAAAATGAAAGGAGAGATCTAAGGAGAGAGAGTAACTATTAGTATCGTTTTAGCTTAAATATCGATTACAAGATATCGCAATTTATTTAATAATATTAATTTAAAGAAATATATTTAAATAAAGATATTATTAAAGACACGCAGGACATGAACATGCGTATGCGCTGAAAAGTATGCTACATTTTTGTGTACATCTAATTCACAAAATTTATTTGGCTTTCTGACGATTTTATCTATTTAATCCGATATACTTTTGTGGCTGTGTAAAACACAAAACTAGGCGCAGTTTCAAAAGTCATTTATCACTGTATTAGCAATACTGATTGAGTTTGCGCGCCCAGCAGACAGTACAGAATCACCCCATTGTACTGGGTACTGGGTAGTGGGTAGTGGGTAGTGGGTAGTGGCAGCCACCCCCTGATCCCTCGAGGTTCGAGCATTAGAGACCTCTACCTCTAGGCGAGAGGCGGTTGGGTGGCTGGGTGGCTGGGGGTGTTAAGTGTTGTCAACTCAAGCAGATTTAATTTGCCATGTTTTCACTTTGCTTTTTTCGTGTTGCTGTTCAAGTGCAACAATAAACAAGGCAAACAACTGTAAATGCAAATGTTGACATCACACCGACAAAATAAAATAAAACCAGGCGCATTTAAGGACACACACACAAAAAAAAAGCAGCAGGCAGGAGGCAGAGGCGGCGGCAAGGACGAGGCCGCGTGGCTCAGAATTTAAAGTGATTTCCACAATTTGATGTGGTCCTTGGAGAATTGAGGCACATGTTGCAGCCAGAATCTGATGCTGAATCGGAATCGGAATCGGAATTGGCAACCCTGGGAAAAGTTCTTTCCCGAAACTGAAGTTGAACTTTTCACAACAGAAGATTAAGTTGTCCCGGGGGAGAAGTCCTGAAAAACGCAAACTTGTCTGTGAAATTGAAAATTGACCGTTTAATGTAGCTGGTCGAGTGGCAGGCTGATGGTAACATTTTGTTAATGTTGTAATTGCTGTTGTTGTTGTTGTTGCCGCTAATAAGCCCTTGAGATCGGAAATCTGAGGGTTGTGAAAATGAAATAATCGCAAGGATGCGTGACAAGTGTTGTCTGCAGAAGGGTGTTGTCCTTCTTCTTTCCTTCCCACCCTTTCCATTTTCCTATTTAATTTAATTAGTTTTTGGTCCTTATTGTCCTTGCCATGCCCAGATAATCCCAGACAAAATAATTTCCTAGTTAATTTCTTAATTTTGAATAGTTTTAAAAGTAATCCAGACCTCAAAAGGGGCGGGAAAGTATTATATCTCCATAAATAAAAATCATCTCTAACCTCTGACTTTCTTCGATTACCTTCTAGGTGTGGTACCAGAACCGCAGGGCCAAGTGGCGCAAGACCGAAAAGTGCTGGGGCCACAGCACCAAGATGGCCGAGTACGGACTGTACGGGGCCATGGTCCGGCACTCGCTGCCGCTGCCGGAGACGATCATCAAGTCGGCCAAGGAGGACGAGTCGGTGGCCCCCTGGCTGCTGGGCATGCACAAGAAGTCCCTGGAGGCGGCGGAGCTGCTCAAGAGCGACGAGAGCGACCGCGAGACCCCCACCTCGGACGACACCAACACCAGCTACTCGGCCGGCAGCACCCACAACTCGCCCATCTCCAGCTTCTCGATCTCCAGACTGCTCTTCGACGCCCCTCCGCCTGGCGGAGCTGGCGGGAAGCCGCACCACAAGCACCACGCCGCAGCCCACCACGCCGCCGCCCATGCCCACATTGCTGCTGCGAATGCGGCAGCAGCCGCGGCGGCCGCTGCAGCACACCACCACCAGCACTTGCACGGCGGTGGCGGCGGCGGAGCTGATGCTGCCCTCCAGCAGCACCATGCCCAGCAGCAGCAGCAGCCAGGAGCTGGCTCCGGCTCCGGATCGGGCGGCCAGCAGGCCCACCATCCCTACAACCAGCAGCAGCACCTGCACCACCTGCAGCAGCTCCAGGCCCAGCAACAGCAGCACCAGCAGCAGCAACAACAGCAGCAACAGCTGCAGCAGCAGCATCACCACCACCACCATCACCACCCACTGCACCACCACATGCACCACCATGGGGCAGCCGGGTACGCCGAGGCAGCCGTTGCCGCCGCCGTGGCTGCAGCAGCGAATGCTCGGAACGCTGCAGCCGCCGCAGCTGCCGCCGCTGTGACTATTGCCGAATCCGAACCGGACGAGGAGCAGGATGACCTGGAGGATATGGACCTGGACAAGGACAACCAGGAGCCGGAGGAGACAGAGGGTGGTGGCAGAGGCGTCGGCGGCGTTGGTGGTCATGAGGCCGATCCCGACGCCGACGGCGATGGCGATGGCGATGGCGATGGCGACGGCGACGGCGAGATCGACATTTGCGACGACCACGACGAGGAGGTGCGGCTGCAGGAGCAGTTGTTGCTCAAGGTCAAGCAGGAGCAGGCCGCCGCCAGTGGGGCCAGATGAAACATGTACATCGATGTGTTGTTCTAAATGCGATAAATTCATGATTAATGGAATCAGACAACTGGAAACTGGAAACTGGAATCCACTAGGAAACCATCGATTGAATAGAATACAACGATTAGCCGGCAAGACCTTCCGATGACCTTGCGCACATTTTCTAATAACGAGAATATGAGAAATTAAAATTAACTAAAAACCTTACGTAATAATACCTAAACTTAAAGAAACCACAAGTATCGAAGTAAAGAACATTTTTTTTGCATACACCTAAGGCGCACACACAATATTATTAACTAAATATTATATAGGATACCCTCGTTCGTCTCAGTACTCAGTTTTTTTTTTGGTCGTTTGTAAATAATAAATAATAAATTATATTAAATTATGAAGATAGCACCAAGACAGAGAGACACGCACACACTCATTAGGGTCTAAGGAGCTGCATCGATTTACAAAACAATTTATAAAATATATGCTAAATGTGATTTAATTTAGTTGTCGATTTCGAAAAAAGGCTTTTTATGGTTTAAGCGAATTTTTTTTTGTATTGTGTACGTTTTTTTTCTGTATCTTTTTTGTGAGTCCTAACCTTAATGTAAAAATGTATATACCAATCCGAAGCAACGCAAACGCAATCTAATAATAATGGATAATACTTCCCCGAAGCGAAGAAATATATATAAAAATATAACCCCCAGTCCACTGCCTACATCGCTATTATTTTCTCTCTCCTTTCTAACCGTAAAACTTCAGACATATAATTCAGATTTTGAGGATCAATATCGAACGATAATGACAATTGTGTAATTAATACAACACAAAACAGATCCACACACATAACACATACTTATATATGAAAGTTAGATGAAATAAAACGGATGATATATAAAAATACAATATTCGACTTTTTCATCACATTTGAATGTCCTGGCAACTGCTTAAAAGTTATGTTTTCTGGCATAGGCTCTGCTACGATTCTTTTAAGGTATTCCGACTGAAAATCGGATATATATTGGCCAAGATATGGTCCTCCAAAATGGTAATATAGTAGATTTAAGGATTTTCCGATTTTTTAAGGTTGGGACCCATAAAAAAATGAAAAAAAAGTCGATCGAAAATAGAGTTCCCGTTTTTGCTGCAGTTTTGTAGGGAATCGATTTACGATTCTATAAAGGTATTCCGATTGAGAATCGGATGTATATTGGCCAAGATATAGTCCTCCAAAATGGCCATATAGTCGATTTTAGGAATTTTCCAATTTTTTAAGGGTGGGACCCATAAAAAAATGACAAAAAAGTCGATCGAAAATTGAGTTCCCGTTTTTGATGCAGTTTTGTAGGGAATCGATTTACGATTCTATAAAGGCATTCCGATTGAGAATCGGATGTATATTGGCCAAGATATAGTCCTCCAAAATGGCCATATAGTCGATTTTAGGAATTTCCCGATTTTTTAAGGGTGGGACCCATAAAAAAATGACAAAAAAGTCGATCGAAAATTGAGTTCCCGTTTTTGATGCAGTTTTGTAGGGTATCGATTTACGATTCTATAAAGGTATTCCGATTGAGAATCGGATGTATATTGGCCAAGATATAGTCCTCCAAAATGGCCATATAGTCGATTTTAGGAATTTTCCGATTTTGTAAGGGTGGGACCCATAAAAAACGACAAAAAAGTCGATCGAAAATTGAGTTCCCGTTTTTGATGCAGTTTTGTAGGGGATCGATTCAGGATTCTGTAAAGGTAATCCGATTGAGAATCGGATATATATTGGCCAAGAAACAGTCCTGGATATTGGCCATATAGTCGTTTTTAAGGATTTCTGCTTTTTTTAGGGAAGTAGTAAACAAGATAAATTAAAAATATTATTGATTCAAATAATTATCATCGTTTTGAATGCAAATTTGTGGGGAATCGTTCCATGTGTCACCCAAGATATTCTGTTTACACATTTAAAGGATGTTGTCTAAGATTTAATACGAAATATGGGCGAAATGGAACTTACAAGGACCTTGTAGATTACAGTATCCTGAGAGTAGATAACTTCCCAGTAGTGTTGCTTACATGTCCATAAAGGATATATTCCAGTAAAACATCCTTGTAATCTAGGTAAACAATATTAACGCGTGATGTAATGCATTTTGTAACAAAAAATTTACATTTAGTGGAAATATAACAGTTACTTGACAGCAATGTGGCAGCTCTGAACGCATCGGTGAGACTCTAAGCTCACATATAGATGGCGGCACTTTTGAAACCCAGGGCTCCGGGAAACGCCATTCAAATCTCAAATTTCCGCCACAAGCAGGCCATGATGGACAAAATTGTCAACCATTTTGTGAAAAGCTTCTAGAAAACCATTCGATTGTACAACTCGGATCACAACGGTTCTATAACATCATTTCTCTCGTGAAAAAATAACCGGATATATTTGTTACGCTATATATTTTCTACGCGCTTTGTACATCGATTCTAGTTAAGTTTAGTTTAATTAGTTTAGTTTATTTAAGAGTTTTATTTCGGCATAATAATAGAATTCCGCATAAATGGATAACTTCAAGTCAAAACAGATGCAACAGCCGCGTCCGATAAAGGCTCTGCGTGTGTGTTTTTTGCGTAATGGTGACACGCACTTCCAGGGAGTGTGCATAGCGGTGTCCCGCTGTCGATTTAAGGATTTTCATGCCCTCCTGGAGGGCGTGACTGCAGCACTACGCAACCACGTAACCCTTCGATCGGCGGTGACCCATATCTGGCGGATCGACGGCTCCCCATTCACCACACTGATGTGTTTCTGCGAAGGCGATATAGTTGTCTGCTGCTGCAAGTACGAGGCGTTCGCTAAAGTTGACTACCGAGTGAACAAGGACTTTCTGCGCCTGTACGGCTCCTTGATCCGCTGGCAGGACCTTCGCACTAGCAAGGGCAACTCTCTGGAGTCGGTCGACGCCGATGATTTACCACAATCCATCAAGCTGTATATATTAAATCTAAAGGCTTTGGTGCAGTCGCCAAGAACAGCCATTTTTCAGGGAACCAATCTTGCCGATGACACCACTCCGTTCATAGTCAAGATGGTCGATAAGAAGGTAAGTCCCACTCCTGGTAACTGGTACAGGTAACCCAATGACCCAATGATTCCCCCATTTACAGGTGATGAACTCTACTTCCGAGGAATCGTACAAAGAGATGGAGATAATGCGAGCTTTGCAGACGCACAAGAATATCCTAGAGCTCGTCTACACCATCGAGCAGGAGCGCTACATCTACCTGGTGGTCGAATGCATGGACTTTGACCTAGAGTTCTTGATCCGCAACCGCGGACACGTATCAGAGAAGAACGCCAAGGAAGTGGTCGCTGCCACAGCCGCCGGACTGGCCCACATGCATCGCAAGCAGATCATCCATCGCGACATCAAGCCGGAAAACATCTTCATCCGGGCCAAGGGCGAGGGCGAATTGGTGCGCAGCCGCTATGGCATGAAGCCAGGATGGCCCCTCTTAGCAGAGATAAAGGTCTCGGACTTCGGAATGTCAGTTCAATATCGTGGCAGCAAACTCTACACCTGCTGTGGTACTCCACCGTACATGGCGCCGGAACTCATCCAGGAGGCGGGCTACGACTACCAGATTGACGCTTGGTCGCTGGGAATAACCCTATATCAGATGTTCTTCGGTCGCCGGCCCTATGGCGAGAACTCATCCAACATGAACGAACTGTACGCGGAGATACTTACTGCTGAGCTTCGCTATCCCATGGACTGGATCCGCGGCACCAACAAGGAGGGTCGTCAACTACTCGATGCGCTTCTCCAGAAGAATCCCAGCCAGAGACTGTCCTGCTCCGACATCAGCAAGCATCCCTACTTGGCTTAGGCTTTTTTCTAAATTTGCTGTGACCTGTTTAAATTTTGTTGCATGTTAGATCACAGCACCTGTTCTATTGAAAAGCAATTATTTTTTACGAGGACGAGCTCAGAACAATGCCAGATGAACGTTCGAAACGCATAAAACCTATTAAAAGCTGGTGGAGCCAATCCTTTGTACCCGTTTGGTTTCATTCAAAGCATCAAAAACATTGGATTCCTTCTAAAAAACAACCATCTTTACGAGGATGAGCTTAAAACAATACCCAGATGAACGTTCAAAACGGATAAAACCTATTAAAAGCTGGTTGTGTCAATCCTTCGTACCCGTTTTGTATCATTCAAAGCATCAAAAACATTAGATTCAACGAGGACGAGTTCAAAACAATACCAGATAAACGTGAAAAACGAATCAATCTTAATAAAAACTGGCTAAGCCAATCCTTCGTACCCATTTTTGTTTCATTTAAAGCATCAAAAAAAACTAGATTCACATTTCCCATAATACTTTCTACTTTATTGAGTCGCACACATGCAATTCCATGTCCTCAGCCTAAGTGGACCAACTAAAGAGGTCCGTCGGAGAAGGAGCGTCAACCACACACTCGGAAGGGCTAGGGGCTAGGGTCTAATAAAAAATTGAGTATTCGAGTCGCACCTTCTTCGAGCAGACGAACAGACGGTGGAAAAGTGCGGTTTAATCAGACAAACACTGGAACACGAACACGAACACAGAACACAGAACACACAGCGTTAGCAAATATGTTAGATCATAGATTTGTATTGGTATAATTAACATCAAAATATCTAAATATCCAAAGCGTAGACAGACAGACAATTTAACATACTGGGGAGCATTGGGGCATTGGCTTCTCTTCTCCTAATCATTCAGTACAGTACGTAGATATAGATACATGTATAGATATAAAATTAACTAATTCATTTATATAAAAAGCAATCGAAACTCTGGGCGCCTTTGGGCGCGTCTTGCTCCAAGTTCCCTTGATGTTGTTTCCGTTAGTTGTTGCAGTTGCAGTTGCATTTGGTGTCCTTGATTTGAATCATATGGTGTTTCCTGTTTCCTGTTTTCTAGGCGCGAGATGTGGGGAGGAGGAATGAGATAGTGCTCGCCTAGGTGAAGCTGCAGCAGGAGTTTGTCTTTTTCGCCGTCTTGTAGAAGGCCTTGCTCTGCAGTGACAGCTTCTCCGACTTGTTGACCATGTCGTCCAGCTTCTCGCCCCTCTCCAGCACCGCCTCGATGGTGTTCTTCAGGATGATCTTCGTTTCGTCGAGGTCATTCTGCATTTTCGTAAGCGGATCGGCCTCGACGGGATTCTGGTAGCGGGCCAAGAACGCCGGCAGTAAGTCGAACGAAATGGTGGCCTCCGTCCCCTGGGGCCACTGGTCGGCCGGCACCTTGGCCGTGAAGTCGTCCAGTATCTTGGTCAGCAGGGTGTGCGCCACGCGCTGGGGATACTCGTGGTCGGCGATCAGGACACCCGAAAGGTTGTCGGCGCGCACATAGACATAGCAAATGTAGGCGTCCTGCTTCACCAGCTGGCGCTGCGTCGGCTGGGTACGCTCCACGATGGTCTTGGAGGCAAAGCTGTGGAAGAAAGGCAGTGGGGGTGTAGGCGGTAAAGGGTCAGTTCAATGAGCCTGCGCATGCAGGCGCGTCACACTCACGTCATGAACTCGTTGACGGTGCCACGTTGGAAAAAGGAGAACGACTGCAGGTCGGACGTGGTCTTCAGCAGGCGTGCCTCACTGGCGCCCTTGTGAAAGATGCTGAGTGCGAACAGCTTGACCATTTTATGGCGGAGTAAGTCTGCGGGTTGCGGGTTGCTGCGACTCTGCGACGAATGTACTGACAGCTGCTGATGCTTCTCCTGCTCCAGCGGTGCTCCGGCGGGTGGGTTCCAGTTCAGGGGCTATCTTACATGGGCTGAAAGGCGATCTCTCGGTTTGTTTAACGCTCCAATCTGAATCCAATCGGTGCTATCTTTGTATATGAATGTGATGTGTGTCAGCTTATTTGCGATGGTAGCTGTCTAGGCCGATAGTCTATCGATTGTATATCGATATGATATGTATATGTAATAGTCATATTTTTCTTGGTATTTATTATTGTAATAAATTTATTTATTTAAAAGTAAATAAGTATTTAATTATTTATTGTATTCTCTTCAGTTATAAACTATTACCTCTATCGATATAAAATTTAATCGATATATGATTAGTGTTGGAAAAGCCATTAAAAAAGGCCCCGGTCTAACGGTGCCGGTCAAAGCTAATTTTCAAAATGGCCACTTTTACTTTGACAGAACTTGAGTAGAGTTCGTTTGTTCTAAGTTTTCTAGAAATTAGAAGAAAAAAAAGCAACAGCTTCGGCGCAGTTAACAAGGAAAGAGTAGAAATTTCTGCACTTTGGCTAAAAAAATGCCAAAGCTGCGGAAGTTTCTACGTCTGGAGGACATGAAACCCTCCATGACCCGCTTCTCGACCGTAGCCTTGATCATATCGAAATCTTCGCCAAGCGTCTTCTTCGACAAGATGACCGGCACCCAACGAGGTGTCCTCACCATTACCCTAAGAGATGGGGTAGACCACATTGCCAACTGTAAGTTTTGGGGCCAGAAAGCCAGCGTCGAGGAGTACGCCGAAAAGTGGAAGATCGGAGAAGTCGTGGCCGTAATTAACGCCAAGGTCATGACCATAGCCCCGTACTTCTCCGCCAATGACCACCGCTACGGCCCATACGGCACACTGCCCCATTCCCTCATCCTGAACGAAGGAGTTGGCTATTTCCTGAATCATCAGCCCAGCGACGAAAATGGCGCCCGTCTCGACTCCGCCCTAAACCAGCTGCGTCATCATCAGATTACCCCATATGGAAACTGCATGAAGCTGGCCGATGTGCGTTCGGTTTATGTGAATCCGCATGCTAGAGTGGGCAGCTCGTACTTGAATCTCCTGGTGGTGGTGGCTGCAGTGCGTCCGGTGCGCACCCTGAAGCGCAAGATTCCTGTGCCCGGCAAGGACGATATGACCAACTGCCTGGAGCTGGTCATCACCGATCCCAGCCACCCGGCGGGCATGTTGTTCACCATCTGGCACGAGGACTGGATCCGTCGTGCCCGTTCTTGGAAGCCGCTCCAGACCATCCTTCAAATTGTGGATGTGAAGGCCAGTTACTCGCTCTACCATCAGAGTCCGGTCTTCTCCCATGTCTGCTGCACCCTCATCTGCGAGGATCCGCACCAAGCCGCCCCGGCCCATCGGCTGCGTCTTCTGCTGGACTTTGCCGCCTCCATGAACGTCAACAGCTACGATCGGGTATCCTTGCCCGAGGTGGGCGTGCAGCTACCAGCAAGTATGCTCTCTCCTCCAGATTATGATATATTTGGATAAATTTCTCGTCTTCCGCAGGTGAAACCATCGATACTCACATGAGCGTTATGCAGATCTATTCCCGAGCCCAGGGCGAGCTGCGGGATCCCCTTAACAATCGGTTCACTGCCATTTTGAGTGGCCTGGTGAGCAGCTTTGATCTGGACGGTCACGCTCTAGTCGTGAACCGGAAATGGTGAGTGTTACTCCTTTTCATAGATAGATGGTATCAAAAAAGAGTCCTTTTTCAGCAACGCTTGCCAGCGATTCATTCCCCGGGCTCTGCCAGAGTGCCCGAATGTGGCGTGCCAGCAGGAACCGTCGGAGCAGGACGATCTCGAGGATCCCTCTCCTCCTTGGCAGAGTTTCTTCAACATTACTATCCACCTTACCGACCAGACCGGCACCCTGGTTGAGGCGCGTCTGGCTGGCCCAACGGCCGAGCGGATTCTGGGCGTCAAGGCCTCGGACTTTTTGAACATGACTGCGCGGGAGAAGGGCTTGCTCAAGTGGAAGCTGCTCCTGAAGTACTTCGAGGTGAAGCTTCTCATCATCGTGAAGCCGGCGGAAGTCCGCAGGAATCTAATCATCGTGGTCGTGGACATGGCCCCCATGTCGATGGAGCAGCTCGCGGAGAACGTTAGCGTTTTCTAGCTCGACGCTTGAAGCTTGAAGAAAAACATTTTTGAAAACTACACAAAGGTCGGTCTTTATTTCGCAAATTCATACACAAAAATTGTACAACTCATTACACAAATAGACTCGCAAGCTGCTGGAACCACGGGATGGGATAAGTTTGGCTGATGCGGAGGAGAACTACACAAAGACTGTCTTTATATCGCAAATTTTTACCCAAAATTGTACAGACTCGTAAGCTGCTGGAACCACAGGATGGGATAAGCTTGGCTGATGCGGAGGAGTCTTACAGAGTGCCAGGATTTATAGCTTGGAACAAAACATATCTGAAAACTACACAAATTCTTATACAAAATTGTAAAACTCATTAAACAGACTCGCAAGCTGCTGGAACCACAGGATGGGATAAGTTTAGTTGATGCGGAGGAGTCCTAAAAAGTGTCAGGATTTACACGAATAGGTGATGGCTGGCTCTTTATGATTATAATCCTATTACATTATTTTCAAAAGACTCTCTTTATAGTTCTTTAAGAATCAGAGAAATAAATATTCAGATAATCAAACAGAAACATAAATATATTCTAACGTTTTTATTATATTTGAAATAAAAGTTGATAACAATGGGGGAAAGGAAAACAAATTAGCCGTCGACTTATAATCATAAAATGTATAATTAAAATTAAAAACCCTGAAATTGTATTTGTGGAAATCAATCAATTAATAAGGAAACAAATTGTTAACTTTCTGTGGTTAAAACACAACAAACTTAAAATAGCACTTGCTAGTTTTGAAAACTCTTTACAATAAGGGATTGTGACTTCCTAGCCTGGCTGCAAACTGTCCTATGGCCACGAAACGCACTGTAGATGGTTACTAACTAATCTCCTGGTTCTCGGCTTTTCTTTTTTTTTTTTTTTTGGAATGGCGTCTAAAACTGGGCTTTGGGCTGTCGGGGGATGCTTCTAATCTAGAACTACAAGTCAAAGCCGAGTGCGGTCACATATTTTCACTAAACGAGTATATATAAATAACGATTTGGTACAACGCTTAATACTGGCCTACATACAGATACACAGAAATATGTACAGACATATACACACATACATATACATAAGGGGTGTGCACAGAAAGGACATCAAAGGACCTCGGACAATGGACAATGGACAATGAACATTGCTAATTGGCCTATGGGATTACAGAGTCGCTACTCCCACGGCTACTGAGTGTGGTGTCCTACAACAATGAAGTAGTTGGAGTAGTGGCACGGAAACCTGGTCCCGGAAATCCAACTCCCAACTCCCACAATCCGTCCCTTTCTAGTTCATAGTTCAACAAGGAGCACACCGGTTCGAGAGGGAGAGAGCATTGAATATCGACATCAAAGTAACAGTATAGAGGTAACAAAAAAACACATTAAAACAAGAAGACTCTCTGGTCTAGTCCAGGAGTCTACTTGGGGCCTCCCGGCTGCGAGTGATGGTGCTGATGATGTTGCGGTGGGTGGTGGGATGCCGCGTGGTGGTAGTGCGACTGCTGGTGCGAGGATCCAACGGCGGCGACACCTCCTCCTCCGCCGGCACCTGTCACGCCTCCGCCGCCACCTGATGATTGATGGTTCTGGGCCGCGCCACTGACCGAGGTACTGCCTCCGCCGCTGTGGTTCAGCGAGGACATCGAGGCGGCCGCAGTGGCCGCGGCCAAAGCCGCTGCTGCCGAGGCAGCCGCTGCTCCAGCAGTAGCCGTATTCAGCTTGTTGCCGTTGGCGTTGTTGTTGTTCACCCGCAGCTGGCGGATCTCGGGGAAAAACTCAATCATCAAGATCTCCAGCAGCTCCTGCGGAAAAACATGTTTTGAAGGACTCTCTTTAAGGTAAGGTATGCGAAAAAGAAACTCACATAAAATAGTTGCTTGTTGTAGGCGGGATTCTGCAGGGCCTCGAAAACCTTAAGGACACCTTTCTTGGCTGCCTGGGCGCCCACTAGGTTACACAGGACCTCCGGTATGTGATCGGTCAGCAGGGCCTTGGCCGCCGTGGCGGTCATTTCGCGCATGTCCTCGGATCGAGCCGGATAGGCACTGGCCAGGACACCGCCAGGCCAGAACGATTTAAGGATCGCCGAGAAGTAGTTGTGTAGCATGGACTCCTCGAAGAGGTAGGCCACCGACTCGCGGATCTGCCGGTTGATCGTCCGGCCGTACGTGATCTGGACAAAGGAGATGAGGCTCTTGCGCAGCCACTTGAACACCCCGCCCATGTCGAAGATCTCGCCCATTAGCGCGTACATCGGTTCGGCAATGGAGTCCTTGCAATCCAGGTCGGTGGCCAGCATCTTCGCCTCGCCACCCGACTCCCCGTCCAGGTATGTGGATATGTCCTCGTCGTCGCGCTGCAGCCCCCAGAAGGGATCGGTGGCCCGACTGGCGGCCTCGTGGGTAGCCTTGCCGCCGTCGCTCCGGAAGAGGGTGGCCAGCGAGAATTTGCTCTTCTTTGGCGACGGCAGCGACTGCTTCAGGTGGTCAGAGCTGGGGCTCAGGAACGTGTAGATGGCCTCGCTGCCGTTCAGATGGTCGTCCTCCAGAATGAACTAAACAAGGAATCGAATCAGAATTGCAATAGAAACTAAGCTCAAAGCACTTACATTGAGAAATTTCTGGATCTGTGCCTTGGCCTTGTCCTGGCCATGTCGGTCGGTCTTCAGGAAGAAGAACTTGAAGTTGGTGGGCAGGTCGAGAGCCTTCAGGTTGGAGCTCACATGCCGCAGCTTGCGTTGCAGCTCCTGCAAAGTCCATAGAAGTCAATGATATTTTAGGGACACAGGATTAAGGAATACCCACATGGACTTGGTTTAGGGAACGCATCACCACCCAGCCGCTGGAGATGCCTGAGGGACGCTTGCGCAGATTGGCGGCCACATGGCCAGGATCACCGTTCTTCGATGCCGTTGGCTGGGGCGGAGCATTAATGTCCTCGTCCACATGTACCAGGATCATGAACTGCAGAGACTCTTCGTCGGACACCTGAAACATATTGTCATAGAGTATGGTTTGGGTTTGAGCCCATTAGAAGCATTCGGTTACCTCCACACTCTGAATGGTGGCCTTCCACTTGCCCAGATGCTCCGTCCAGGCGTCGGTGCGGCGCAGATGCGCCTCCGTCTGCCGCTTCTCGCTCTTCAGCCACTCCATCTCCTTCTCCAGTATGGACAAGACTTTGGACTCGGGCTTCACCGAGTACTTGAGAGCGTCCAGAGCATGGTTCTTCTTGTCGATGCGCTCCTGGATCTGCTGCAGCTTTCTGCGGGCGTACGAAGTGTGGGCGGCCACGTCAATGGCTCCCCCGCCGCCAGCAGCTCCACCTCCGGCCATTCCACTTCCGTTTATCCCATCTAGTCCTCCGGGACCCTGCTCATCGGCCAGCTGCTCCGCGGACTCGCCCCCCATCGTCGGGCACATCAGAAGGGTAGGGTCGGCGATCTCGTTGGAGTCCAGCGCCTCCTTCAGCTGGCGGTACTGGTCGCTCAGCACGAACGGCGGGTAGTACTTCTCCTCCAGGGTCCGGAGAACGTTGCGCTGAATGTCATAGAAGATGTCCGGGTCGGCATCGCCCAGCAGGAACGTCTCGATCAGCTTGCGCTCGTGACGGTCGATCTGGATCTCGGACTTTGGCACCCGGATGTACGTGTAGAAGATCTCGGTGCCGAGCTGGTGGCTGGCCGACTTGTGCGCATGCTTGACCTCCTCCACGGCCAGGTAGAAACCGATCAGGGCACTGGCCTTGAGCGGCTCCAGGAACAGGGTGAAGTAGCGCCGGCCCACCGCCGTGTTGAGGATCTCCACCAGCGTCAGATCGATGTCACTGGAGTAGTTGCCGTTCCAGCCGTATTTGGCCAGGTTCTTCTCGCACTCTGCCTTGGCCGTTGTCAGCTGGCGGACGTAGCGCTTCAGCCGGACAGCGGCGGTCAGCTCGGCCTTGGACAGCGAGTGATCCTCGTGGTCGGGGTCTAGCCCCTTGGCCCGCTGCAGGTTCTGCATGGTAGTGGCGTGCATCAGGTCGTTCACGATGCTCTTGCGGATCAGTGAGAGGTCTTCCAGGCTGCCCGAGCTGTTGATGATCTTGAGAAAGTCCTCGAAGCTGGCCGCGTACTCGTAGCTCCGCTTGCTCATGGCTGCCGCCGCCAGACGGGTCTCTATGTTCTGGACCACCTTCTGGTTGATGTAGTCCGGAGCGGTCAGCATTTTGATCATCGGGAAGAAGACTGAAACGATGGCGGTTAGGGGTTGGAGGAGCCTTCGTCCTGGACTTGATAAAAACTCACTTTTGTAGGAGAGGATCTCGCTGAGCAGGACCTTCAGCGGAGGCAGCGAGTAGCCGCGAGGCAGCAACAGGATCACCATGATCTCGCACAGCTTGCGCAGGAACTCCATCTCCTTCTCCTCGTCGGCCAGGTAGGTGTTGGTGCTAAAAACCGGCATCGTATTGGTCTCGGCTCTGCCAAAATAGACCAACGGTATTAATAGATTAAAGGATGACCTGAACTTTTCAAGAATTCATGACAAACAACAATCGAGATTAAACAAAGAAGGCGAGGATCGATATTATCTAATCTCTTTCTTTGTTTTTATAATTTTTAAATTAAAAATATCTTCGATTTCTATAAGAATATATCGGGAGATTTCCGACAAACTGATAACCTACGCTCTGGCCTCCGCTATGCGAATCTTCTCCAGGTGCACCGTCACCCGGTTGACCATGTCCACGGCTATGATCTTGGCGGCATCCATTCGGGTGGCCCTCTCGTGGATCTTTTGAATGGCGTTCCACAGGTCCTCGCGCACCACATCATTGATCAGTTTGGGCTTGGTAACCACATATCTGGAGGGAGAAGAAGGTATCTGGTAAGGCAGTTCTTCCACCGGACTATATAGGTCACTCACCCCAGCCAAGGAAGCATAAAGTCGCGCAGCACGTACTCGATGATCTGCTGGAGCTGCAGGTCCACCGTCTTGCCGAAGATCAGGGGCAGGTTCGATGGGTTCTTGATGGGCTTCGGCAGGTCGAAAATATTGCATCTAAAGGAAGGTCGAGAATGATATCAGGTGGCTTGTGACAAAGTCCGAGCGGGCATACTCACTTGGTGGCATTGTAGAGTAATCGGGAAGGCACGCGACTTGGACGCGTCGGCTCGTTGGTGGTGAATATATAATGGATATAGACGGTACCGGCCACAGCTGTCGGCGAGATAAGGGCAATTATATTTACTTTTTGGACTTTTAATTAGGCGCATCCAAGTGGTGATTGTGGCAGCGATAGGGCACTGATAGAGTGACTCATGCCAAGTGCCCAATCTCTGGTACCCAATTCCACTCGTCCAACAGTCTTACCCGCAACCACAAGCACCAGGGAATAGACGACAAAGGCGAAGAACAGAAAGAAGGTCGGATAATACCAGATGACGGCCAAGAGTGTCAGCGTGATTCCGGAAATGATAATCCTCCAGTTAAGCTGCAATGCACGTAGCAGTCTGAAATGGGATATCCAAGATATAATGTTAGTTATGGAATCTTTTTATGGAATCTCTCTATATTGTTCCCCTCTCTATATTGAATTGAAATCGTTATCTTAAGCCCCACCTCTGGGGATATCTATCTATATAGGAAAAGTTCCTAGGAATATCTGTTTAAAACGACTGGGAGTCCATTTCTATTAATAATCCGTGACATTGGGCCTTGAGTCCAGCTGACAGATGGCCTACGCCCGGTGGGTGCCCGTCCAGTGGGTGGTGTCCCTCACTCACCGTGTGGCCAGGAGCGTTAGGCGCTGCGTGGGCGTGATGGGCGGTTCCGGTTCAATGGGGAAGAGTGGCAGGCGACGGCGGGGTGACTCTTGGTCGCCGGCGTCGCGGTCGCGGTCGCAGTCGTGGGTTTGCTCAAGCTCCATTGTCTCCAGTGCGTGCAGTCCGAGCTCCGGTGACAACTGCTCTCTCCGGAATCCCGCCTTCGAATCCGAAACGCTCTACGTCGTATCAATATTGTTTCTGTTTCTGTTGAATTTTTGATGAGTTTCAAACATTTTTGACAGCTTTCAGCGGCTCTCGCTTGTATTTTGTTTTTGGTTTTCGGTTTTGGGTTTGGTTTTGGTTTTGGGCTTGGACTTGTACTGGGGCCCATTAAAAATAGTTCCCAGCAATTGCGTCAATTCCCCGCCGACCCATCCGTCTCCGCCGCTTTCCGCTTTTCACTTTCCACTTCCGTAAACACCCCCCCCGAAGACGAACCGCAAACGTAAACGAAAACGAAACTGGGAACTGGGAGCACAAATATGGTTTGGAATCTATGTATATGCGATGCGATTCGATTCGATTCGATCAATTAAAGGCAACACAGCCAGGCTACTCTTTGTATATTAAATCAATAACTGGCGAGCAGTGCGTTCCGCAACAAGTTGATTGATACTACTGCCCGCTGCTCCTCTGCTGGCTGCGATTTATCCGATCCGATTCCGGAGGGGTCTTCGAGGCGTCGAGTGTGACGCCGTCGTTTCCACAAAATCAAAACAAGAGACTTTGATTACACGAGAACGTATTCTCCGCCGCCGTTTGCCAGTCGCCAGTCGCCTTTCGCCGTTCCCAGTTTTCAGTGCTCTCCTCCACTCCTCCGCTATTCCTCTCCAGTGCGCGACTCCGGGCTGGTTGTTGTTTTTCTTGCGCCTCCCTCCTTCTTTTGCGGGGCTGGCTTGTTGTTGTTGTCGCTGCTGCTGCGCACTTCAGGGTATAGCCAGTGATAAGAGCGCTCCCAAATCCATAATGCGTTCCCAATCCGATTATCCGAGAGCCCGCCAACTATCTTTTCTGTTATGGTTTTTGCGGAAAATTGTCTCTCCTGTTGGTCGATGAGGGGGTGGCGGGTGGCGGATGGCGGGTTGGGTTTGGGTCGTAACTATCGATAGTTTATCGGTTACATCGATTGCAGGCCGTTATGCCAGCCGTTATTTTTAAATCAATATTACATACTGCGTATTTTTTAAGAAATAAAAATTACAATTAATAAAATAGATAAACTTAGAAAGTATTTTAATTTATTGAAAGCCTGATAACATGATTATTTACTTAAGAAAACCCCACTGCCTTTGAAGGGAAGAAAAAAACACAGAAATCTGGATTTAAATATATTCTTTGTGCCTTTATCCATGGGTTAGCACAAGGCAAGAGTTTTCAATGACAATAACCAGGAAAGTTTTTGGTACGAGCATCCTTAGCTTTCTTTCGCATTATAAATAATCATTAACTATGACTAGCCGGATTCCCCCGACTCCTGCAACCCAACTCCTGACTTCTGACTTCTGACTTATGGCTTCCGATTCTGATTTCGATTCCAAAGTAAATGCTGTTTTAAAGGAATGATGACAGCCAGGTTACTGCTCCTTGGCCAGGCGGCGCAGAGCACGCTTGCGGGTGCCCAGGATGTTCTTGAGCACCAGGTTGCGGGCGAACTGGTCACCGAAGACGGCCTCCGTGAAGTGGATGATCAGTTGGAGCAGGGCATGTGGCAAGTATCCAGCCGTCTGGGTAGCAATGCCCAGAGTGGAGAGAGCGGAACGCACATAAGTCTCCGGGGAGGGAGCGAAAACGCTGGCCTTGCGAATCTTCGACATGTTGGTGGCTACGAAGCCGGGCTGCACGCTCTGGATCAGAATGCCGTGGTCCTTGTACTCCGTCTGCAGGTCATCGCTGAACTTGTTCACAAAAGCCTGGAGCGGGGAGTTTAAAAAAACCAAGATTATTATTGGAAATCAGACTAGGACTCCAATGGCTCACCTTTGAGGAGCTGTAGACGCTCAGAAGAGGATTGGGGATGACTCCTGCGGTGGAGGATAGGTTAATGATGACTCCCTTGTGCTTGGCAAGCATGCCCGGCAGGAACAGGGCACTCATATGGGTAACCGAGTGGATGTTCGCCGCCACAATGTTGCGCAGGAACTGCGGATCGGCCTTGTAGCAGTCCATGAAGTACTCCGGATGGTTGTAGCTGATGCCCACGTTGTTGACCAGCACACCGATGTCCAGATCGGCGGTTTTGTCCCGGATCTTGTCGTAAATCTCGGCCCCGCCGGTGAAGTCCACATCGATCACTCGCACCTCCACTCCGTACAAGTCCCCTGAAAGTATGCCGTGATCGATGAGTTGAGAAATGTTAAAGACTTTTGGGGTTCGAGCCTGGCTTACCGATCTCCTTGGCCACGGCATTGAGCTTGTCCAGCGATCGGCTGATCAGCACCAGCTTCAGTCCGCGACGAGCCAGCTTAAGAAATTAAGGAGTTTTCTTTAAATTCATGAAGTCTATGGTAGATTTTATAATAAGAAGACTGGCCAAGGCTAGTGGCTTTAACCCAAACCCAAACCCAAACCATTTAGATCAGCATTTTTCCCCATTAATGCCAAGTCAACAGAACAGACATATTGCTCCACTTCCAGCAATAAACCAAATCTAAAAATTGGGTACGCATTCAGAAATGGATTGAAAGTATAAAGAATCCACAAGACAGGGAGCTCAGAGTGGACATTGGAGCCCCTTCCAGAGCATTGCGTCAGACGCAACCCGAATAATAATGCTCAATCGGGGCGGAGCCCTGCGCGGCACTATGTACAATGTGCCTCGATTCGATCACCACGTGTTCTGGGGGTCTGGTCGAGTGGAGGCGGTAAACAAAGTCCGGGGTTTGGGAACCGCCCGGTTTCCTCAAAAAACTAACTGCTGCCACTCGACAATTTGTGAAAATAAACAAAAAAATATGGGTGTAAAGGGCTTCACTGCCGGACTGCACTGCAAATGCTGTAATTTGCAGTCAAGCAAACACTATTAGGGAATGTTTGCGGCCGGAGATCGATTTCAAAGTGCAGATTCATCCGTTGCCTAATGCACTCCCACTCCCACTCCCGCGCTCGGACAATCCCCGAGTCATCGCGGGTGACGCTCCAAGGTTCCACAGTTGGATAATTAATCATTAATTAGCCGGACGGCCATTGGACTTTGTCGTCTGCTGGCCAAGATTGGTCTATGGTCTACGTACCTCCTTCGCGTAGGCCTTGCCAATGCCGTCAGTGGACCCGGTGACAACTGGAAAATAAAGAAAGCAACACACGTTAGCAAAGGTTTCCCAGGTTATCGCCTCAGTTTGTGGAATTATTGGGTTCTTATCGCACACAGGTAGAAAAGTCTATACATTCCCCTAATCAAATAGGGCAGCCTATAAACTTTATAGTTCTAGCTTTTGGTTTAGGGTCTTTTTTCCCTGTGTACTTTCCACTGACCACTGACAGGATTCGCTTACCTGCCCACTCGCCCATCTTGGCCAGGTTCACCGAGGAGCCAAACACCTTGGGCCCCACTATATTCGCGTATATCCAGGGCAGGACCTTGCGGACCACCTGGAAGCCCACCACGCAGATGGCCAGACCACTGAGGATGCTCAGTGCGCTTGAGTTGCCCTCCTCCATGACGATTGATGGATAAGTGCCTCCAGATACTGACGATCAGACCCTACTGTAGCCTCCGCTGGCTATATAGCTTCTAAGTTTTCGGTTTCCAAGTTTCCAAAAGTGCAGTGGTGCTGCCTGGTTTTCGCTGACGCTGCCGGCGTCGCTGTCTCGTGGCTGTGGGGTTGTGGTTGTGGTTGTGCCGAATCCACACACTAGCAGACAGCCTTTGGATCCACTCTGGAGTCGATATCCGCTTTGAATATTAAAATCGCAGAACTTAAGAAACTAAAAAAACAAATGGAAGAGACCGATTGAATGCTAATTGTCAAATGGCGGCGACTCGAGGCAGAATGAACGGTTCTTCTGGTACTTCTGCTTATCCGTGGCCAAGCTATGTGCGTTCGGGTGGGTGTGCGTCGTCGTGGTGAGCACGGGCCACTTATGTCACCCCGCTCTCTCAGTCCTCGTCGCCCGATTTTCGTACTATATCCCCCGGTGGTGAGATAGGGGCGGCTGCACACAGTACTCCGTAAAATTGTATGAATAACCCAACTGTTAGGCGGGTTGCTGAGATTCGTGGACGAGAATCCGGACGATGTGTGTGGCAGGCAGTGTGGATTCTATGCTCTCGCGCGCTGGGAGAGCAACCACCGAATTGTGCCAGCTCATGCGCAGGAAGCGTGAATAAAGTGAGATAAGAAAGTCTTAATTGGAACTATTTACAGTACTCAATTAAAATTACTTACAACGGCCTGATTTCCTATGAATTCTTTACATTTGACCGCAAAGTGGACGCCTGCCGGGTTAACGGTTTTTTTTGGCGGCCAAGGAAAAAGTCTGACCGCACGACGATAAAAAATAAACTAGATTTAAATAAACTTTGAATACATTTAGTACATATTTTCTTACTCTAAGCCCTCGAGATTCTTAGAAAGAATGTGCCTTTAAATATATTTAATATTAAGAAGAAAAATAAATGAAAGTTGATATTTATTTTATTGCTAATTAATAAAATCATATTTTAAATTCAAATTTGAATTGTAGCGGCTAAATATCGATAGGTCGGATATCGATTGTTTTGAGGTAAGGTCACACTAAAGCGGGC
Organism: Drosophila vallismaia; assembly: GCA_035047325.1. Classification (NCBI taxonomy): domain Eukaryota; kingdom Metazoa; phylum Arthropoda; class Insecta; order Diptera; family Drosophilidae; genus Drosophila; species Drosophila vallismaia. Next base: position 809,487 of record JAWNPU010000025.1, on the reverse strand, counting down.
CAAGCTTTATTTCTATTTTAAATACTTTCTAAGTAAATTATTGTATAATGAAAAAATAATTAAAGAAATCAAATGACTGATCAATTTCTTCATAGAACTGCAGCAAAGAGAATCCTGAAATGTTGAAGAAGCTCACCCTGTGGTCCTTGCTGAGTGGAGATAATTTCGGCGCCATTTTTGTTTTACGGGACTTGCTCAAGAAGTCTCAAATGGGGCTCCTGTGGACACTACAAGGATACGGGACTGACCATTTGTAGATCGTTTCCATTTTTACAATAATACATCTAATTATGTTAATATTATGATCGCATTTTGTAATAATTTGTAATACAATAGAAGAGTAAGTTAAAAAATTATTTTTTATTGTTACCTTTCTTATATTTTAACTTATTTTCAGGAATTCATTTACAACTTCAAGCCTTAAACATGCATTTATTAAAAAACTTAAAATATATTCAACATTTACGATTAATATCGCTCGTAAATTTGTAACAAAATCCTTTGAAAAAACCTTCTTCTGTTTAATATTATAATCTTTAACGTTTTCCGTATTCCGGATTCCGTAACTTAAAAAATAGATTCAATTAATTGTTGCCTTAATATTAATTTTAAATGTGGCGCAGGGTTGAATCTATGCCGAGAGAGATGCTGGCACTCCGGAGCGGAATCAGTGCCGCACCAATTGTGGGTGAGGGAACAACAACGTCTACGGCCCGGCATCGCCTTTGTCCCGCCGTAAATCTACTCAGCCTGCGTCCCACCATACCAATTGTTTCCGGATTTATCTCAAAAGGAACCCAAGAACAGAACTAACAGTATTTTGGGGAAATCTGCCAAGGATCAGGCACATTTGGTGGACAAACAGTAAGTCTATGCCTTGGTTTATGTCCCGTTGAGTGGTGAGAAAAGTGGGAGTCGTGGGTGACTGGGCGACTGGGTCGGAGGCTGGAGCCGAAGACTGGTGGCTGGATGCTGGCCATGCGCAGAGCATACCCTGACCTACATTCTCGCTTATTGGCCATCCAATGGGGCAGCCTGGGCCAGGAGCAGCAGTGGCAAAATAATATAAATACACACGCAACACGAGCTAGTTAATAAAAGCCTCTCGTCCTTTTTCACATTTTCTCGCATCGGAAAAAAAGGAAATAGGAGATTGCAGAAAAATACAAAACAATTTGAGACAAACAACACTGTTTGGAAATGTGATTGCCAGGAAAAGCCGAGCTTACAATATGTCCAGCAAGTGCTCAAAGCCCAATCGATAAGAAGTTAAACTATACTTGTGCCCGTATCCGGATTATTCGGAATGCAGTGGGACGCTGATGCACTTGGATCGATATAGAACAGATTACAGGCGCGTTTATATGTGCATATCTTGCGGTGAGTGGCCTCTAAAGGACATCAAGAAGGCTTTCTATATTGTCTTCTTCCATTTTTCAGTGATGAGATCGAGACTATTTTGGATACTGGCGATTATATACTCCTCACTCCATCACATTGGCTCGGGTTCCACGTCGACAACATGTGCGTTTCATTAGCTTTTCATATATAGTGTTTTTTTTTATATAAATTAATCACAGTTTTCTAACATTGTTTATTATAAATTAGTTTAATAAAAACATTATTTATATTGTATAGTAAAACGACCGCGAGCTGGAGATCCTTTTGACACATTCCCCAAGAACTTCTGGCAGGAGTTCTCCTCCCCGTTCACCGACACGCCCGAGGATGAGGAGCTGGAGGTCACCGAAACGACCACCCACGAGCCGTTTCCGTTCTTCGCCGATCCGTATACGACGCTGAACATCAGCACCCAGCTCTCCTCGAACGTGTACTTGCACTGTCGGGTGAACGATCTGCAGGGGAAGACCGTTTCGTGGATGCGGAGACGCGGCGAGGACCTCACCCTGATCACCTTTGGCCAGCACACGTACAGCGGCGATTCGCGCTATTCCCTGGAGTTCGAGGAGCCCAACGACTGGAAGCTACTGATCCAGTTTGCCAACGAGCGGGACGAGGGCCCCTACGAGTGTCAGGTGTCCTCGCATCCTCCACTCGTTCTGCTCGTCTACTTGACGATAATTGGTAGGACTGGTAGGACCCATCTCACTATTTTGCATTTAATCATTTTTTTCATTCACAGTTCCTCACGTGGAAATCCTCGACGAGCGGGGTTCGGCCACGCCGGAAAAGTACTACAAGGCTGGCAGCACCATCGAGCTGCAGTGCGTCATTTCAAAGATTCCGCACCCCTCTTCCTATATTACCTGGCGCCATGGGCCGCGCCTGCTCAACTACGACACCAGTCGCGGGGGAATCAGGTGAGCTTGTCCTCGCATTAACCAAAAATTCTTGACTCATCGGTTTCGTTTATTGCAGTGTAAAGACGGACATGTTGCCTGGACGAGCACTTAGTCGCCTGTATATCGCCAACGCCAATCGCCAGGATACTGGGAACTACACCTGCATGCTGGGCAACGAGATTACCGAAACGGTGATGGTCCATGTCTTGAACGGTGAGTATCTCTTTGAATATAACTCCGGCTACAGCGTCCGAAATTCTTGGTTGCAGGTGAGGAGCCAGCGGCGATGCAGCACGCGAACGGAAGTCGCATCAAGGCCAGCATCCCCATACCCACGATGGTTGTGTTTTTTATAGGATACGTATCCAGGTTCGTTTTCCGATTGTCTGGAGGCGAAATGGGAGGGGCTAGGGGATTGCGATGACGCTAGACGATAGATCGCGGTTCGCGGAAAATGCAAATACACCAAAAGTATCTTGTCCAGGATTGCATTTTCGACTTTTACTCTAATCATGGGTTGTTTAAAATACGATACATAGCATAAACTGAATATTTAAGCTTAAGTCAAGTATATTTAAAATCAAAAAAAGAGAATTCGCATTCGAAAGATCCAACACAAAGCCAAAACGAAACAAAACCAAACACAAATTCGTTCGCGCAACTCGAATATATGTAATATTATATAGATGGGAAATTGATTTGCAGTTTTAAAGCTAGAGCATGAACAAAAAAAGAGAACATTATATTAATTATTAATTGTGTAATGTCATATTCGAAATCAAAATGGAAATTGGAAATTTGTATTATAATGGCCGTGTTTATGTTGGCTGCATATTGACCTTATACACAATGCATCTAAAACGTTTAGCTCTTTGTTACCTTCCAGTTATTATGGAGATATACCTAGATACTAATTTGTTTGTCGCTTGCAACGCCACATTCCCCGATATTATATGTATTATGAAAGATATATGTATACACTTCCGAACCAAGGCCTTGTTAAACGAACACAAAAATGGTTGTAGCTTCTTGAAATCAGACAGCATATCAGTTGGGATCATTATAATTGTCTAATTGTAAAGATCAGCTCCGATCGGTCGGAGTTGTAGCTTAATTCATGTGGCTCTTATTCGTTGTTATCCCGATTCCCGATTAGGAATTCTGCTTGATTAGGAACCTTATTATTATATTCATTTGTGATTATTGCCAAAACTGAAGGTGTATTAGAAAAGAGTATTGAAACAAGTATTGAAAGTGAAGTGGAAACCCAAGGAACCATAGAAATGTTTAACGTTAACATAACTGTGCCATTCAAAATGGATACATATCGTTTAATTGTTGTTAATTCGGTTGCGGAACCAAATGACCATTCGGGCCAGAAGAGAATCACAGAATAACATTTACACTCGTAACACTCGTATGTTTGTTATGGTCTCCTTTTTTGGAATCGACAGCACGTACCACTCGGACCAATGCGTAGAGAAATGACTTGATTTATGGACGGTCCCAAGCCTAGAGAAATACCCAGTAGTTCTATTCAAAGAAACAAAAAACCCAAAACCTAGCCATCGATCAAAAAGAACAAGAAGCAAATGAATATCTTTCATATTTCTCTCGAAACGGGCGCGAGGTGAGGAAACTATGATTTAGTCAATGCCTGCAGTTTGCTTATTGGAAGCTTTTCTATCTTAGCTTAATCCTTAAACGAGTCCTTACTATCCACACTTTACACCTTAAAGTGCTTTTTCCCGTCATGTTGCTTTTAAATCGGTTTTAAATCATCCCACAAAAAGACGTTCTCCTTAATAACAAAAGCTCGGCTTGAAAAACTAAAGAAAACTAAACCAAGAAGAAATATTAATAAATCTTGAGGATAAAATGTACTTGGGTAAACTAATTTCAATGGTCCAGTGTAGTTATTGTAAATTATTCAAATTGGTCCCGACCCAAATCAGTCCCAGATCTGATCCCTGGAATATGCCATTATATAAAAACCAAAAACCAAAACCAAAAAAAACAAAACAAAACACAATGTTGGAGTGAGATAATGAAACAATACTTAGAGACTAAATGAAAGTGACGAAACGAAACTTTTAGAAAGATTTTGGTTACACATAATTATATATTTAAAAATTATTACATTTAAAATTGATATTATAAAATCAACATACATAATGTATAATGTGGGCGTCCTCTGTCAATAACCAGAACCGAAAAAGAACAAAAACAAAAAAATAAGATACAAATGAATGAAAAATTGTATAAAAACCACAAAAAACCACACAAAACACATTTGTTTTTTCTATTAAAAATTTTAAAATCCATCAAATGTAGTTCTTATTTTTATAAAAGTAGCTGCAACTCGTTAGAATTCGTTACAAAAAGGAGAAAACATAATTTTCAAAAGGATATATTTTTGTATATACAAAGATTGAAGCCTGGGCTTAAAAATAAAACATGGTTATCTTAAAAAATATCAAAGTAATCGGCCTTAGCCCTCGTATTCGACGTCCGCGTCGGTGTATATCTTTGTCGGCTGGGCGGCCAGTCCATTATCGGTCTCCATCATCTCCACATCGCGGCAGGTGGCCGCCTGTAGCTCTCGCCGGACAGCCTGCGTGATCTTGAAGTGCGACTGCTTCCTGTGAAAGGAAGAAAAAAAGATACGTATTAGCATTGAATATGAATCATTATTGAGGATAAATTACTTCAAGAGTTGCAGCAGGGCATCCCGCTGTTCAGAGGATATGTCGTTTTTGTAGCGCTCGGCGAAGGTGAGCAGACTCTGATGCCATAGCACTGGCAGCTCCCGCTTTTCGTTCTCGAATCTGAAAGAAAGCCAACCAGACATAAGAACCGAATACAACAAAAATTGTTATGAGAACGCACCTCAGAAAGTGAGATACTGCTGCGTCCACGACGCGGTAGGGCAGTGCGTAGCGCTTGTCCAGGAAGTAACGTATGAAAATCGAGTTGGCGCCGGAGTAGTTCATCTCGCAGATCTTCAGCAGACAGGCGGAGGAGTGCAGGAAGGGAATAGAAGTGCGGGCCACAACGCTACCGAAGATGATGGCTTCGCGGAGCGTGCAGTCGCCACCCTCCAGCAGTGGCAGGATGATGCCCTTCATGAAGGCAGCCGGTTTGAATATGGCTCGCTTCAAGGCATTATACAGATATACGTTGAGCTTCTTGTACTCGCAGAGATCGTCCCGGATGCGAGGCAGCAACACCAGGTTGTAGAACCGCTGGGCCATGGCCGGGGATAGCACAGAGCAGAAGATGCGAGTGGCCTGGAACATGGCGGCGGCGCTCCAGCTGTGCGGCTCTGTGATGAAGAGGATCTGCTCCCAGTTGCGCAGATTCGGTATGATCTTAAAGGCCTTGGGGAACTTTCCGCTGCGATAGCGCTTCATGACGTCGCGCACGCCCTCGTACATCTCCTTGACCTTGGGATCGATCTCCTCGATCCTTAGCGAGCCCTCATCGGAGATCTTTGTGTGTATGTCGGCCTCTTTCTCTTGGATCTTTTGCATGATTATCTTGGAGAGGTGGAGCGTGCGCTTGCCCTCCTGGGCTGGCTTTTGGAAGCGCTCAAAGGCGGCCATATCCTCGTCCGCCATGTCCAGGTCCGCCATGAAGTCTGTCTCGGTGACATCCTCCTCAGCCTTGTCGGTAGATGGATCATCTAAAGGACAACAGTTACTGGGATTCAAGAAATATCCTAAAGTTAAACTCACTCAAGTTAAAGTTTGGCTTTCTGACCGTCACCAGGCTGGGAAAGTTTTCCTCGTCCAGTTCCAGTTGCTGCTGCTTTGCCGCGGCTAGGATCTTCTGGCTGCTCCTGGCATCAATGTTCTGAAAGCAAAGCGGATTATTCGAAATCTGGACCTGGGGGTACTTCAAGGATATTTCGTACCGGCGACTCCTCTGCCCGAAGCTTCACTTTGTCCTTGTTCTTTGCCTTGGCCACCTTGCCCTCGGTGATCTGCTTCTCCAGGTTAACATTCTTAACCGTCGCCACATTGGCTTTCTTCGGTTTGCCCATGCTGCCTAGATTAACTATATTTTGATCACTGCACGTGTTGGAGTTGCCACTGTATCACGAATTAGGGGAAAAAACACACACACAGAGTTGTATATCGATAAATTTAAAGTTTTAATAAAGTTTACGATTAATAAATAAAATATATTTTAAATTACGTATAAAGTTAGAGTATCAATTCTAAAAACACAAGCAAGTTAAACATATTTTTTTCATACCAAAATTCATAGAGTATTAAAAATGAAATCTGGTTAAAATTTTCCAACAGCTGATGGGTCATATAATTCTTTTTTATTTTCTACGTATTTACAAAAAAATTGTTTCTGTTTTTTAGCAAATATAGAGACAAAATCAACTATATCGGTAACACTATTGTGACCGATAACTATCGATAGCTTTTGTTTTGGTATTTTTTAGCACCTTCTCGCATAACGCAAAAGGCACACTGATTTCCTTCAACGTGGTTTTTCGATTCTTTTTCGATTCTTTTTTTTTCTGCGTTGCTTGCAAACAGACGACGATATGAAGGTGTGCTAAAATTTTGTGAAAATAAGAAGATAAGGTGGCGGACGATGAGAAATATAGTGAAAAAGAAACATCCCAAGCCCTGGCTTAGTGGAAGAAACGTTTAGCAAAACAAAACATCCAGTGATTGCCTTAAAATTCGCAGATCACCGAATCGCCGCCGCCGGTCTATGATATTTGTGTACATTGATCTGGAGGAGTATATGTTTAACCCGTATATGTGTGTTGTTGCAGCTCAACGTGTCCTATCCCGCTACGGGATGCCAGAAACTGTTCGAGGTGGTGGATGAGCACAAGCTCCGCGTCTTCTACGAGAAGCGTATGGGCCAGATCGTCGAGGCCGACATCCTGGGTGACGAATGGAAGGGCTACCAGCTGCGCATCGCCGGAGGCAACGACAAGCAGGGATTCCCCATGAAGCAGGGTGTCCTGACCCACGGTAAGCTTGCAGGAATTCCCCTACTGGACCCCGTCTAATCCCTGCTGTGTTTTTGTCACCAGGTCGTGTCCGTCTGCTGTTGAAGAAGGGACACTCTTGCTACCGTCCCCGCCGTACTGGCGAGCGCAAACGCAAGTCGGTGCGCGGATGCATCGTCGACGCCAACATGTCCGTGCTGGCTCTGGTGGTGATCAAGAAGGGTGAGCAGGATATTACCGGACTTACCGACACCACCATTCCACGCCGCCTGGGACCCAAGCGTGCCAGCAAGATCCGCAAGCTCTACAACCTGAGCAAGGAGGATGATGTGCGTCGTTTCGTCGTCCGTCGCCCTCTGCCCGCCAAGGACAACAAGAAGGCCACCAGCAAGGCCCCCAAGATCCAGCGCCTCATCACGCCCGACGTCCTGCAGCGCAAGCACCGCCGCATCGCCCTGAAGAAGAAGCGCCAGCAGGCTTCCAAGGAGGCTGCCGCCGACTACGCCAAGCTGCTGGTGCAGCGCAAGAAGGAGTCCAAGGCCAAGCGCGAGGAGGCCAAACGCCGCCGCTCCGCCTCCATCCGCGAGTCCAAGAGCTCCATCTCGAGCGACAAGAAGTAAACGGTTCTCTCTCTCTGGAACCAAGGACCCCACATTCGTTGTATAAGCAGAACACCAGGTCGTAGTACAGCCCCATGCTCTACGGGAGGACTAAAAAGAAATCACATACCCATTTATCATGAATAAATGTGTGCAAAAACTCAGTACTCAGTTTCATTTTTTTTTTCGTGTGAACATTTGGTGAAGTGTTTTAAAATTGTTAATGGTCTGGATTGGATCCTTATCTCGAGATTATGTTACTTGAAATGCAATCCATCCTTTTTTTGTACAAGAATTTGGGATTTTCTACTCAGATGCCTTGGAGTTTTGGTGAAACATAGAAGATATATATATTATAGTAGAAGGATATCAGAAATCGCAGATAAATTCCTTTTATCGGATACAAAATACCGACTACATAGAGAGCCTTGTCACGGCGCTGCAGTTTATCGTACGGCTCCGATCACGGGGATAGATCCGAGAGAATAAATAATAGAAAAGATTATGAGGAAGAAGAGGAGCACCGAGGGGCTCCGAAAGGTAGGATCTATTTAAGGATAGATCAGGAATAGAAGAGAGTTACGAATACATTTATTGCTCTAAAAGGTAGGATATTATGTTTAAGAATCGGATAAGAATGACCGACTATATGGACATAGCCATGGGCCATATAGGATGATTATTTCCGCGTATAACGTGCATCCCAACCGACCGAGGGACGATCTCCGAGAGAATAAAGTGTTACGAATACGAATTTGTTGCTTTGAAAGGTAAGATCTAATAGAGGATAGATCCAGGATAGAATAGAAAGTGAAGTAATAGAGTAAAGGAAGGTAATAGGTATGGGTAGAATATAGGCCCCAAAAGGCTCATGCTGGACATATGTAGATCTACAACCACTTAAGAACAGGAGCTGTCTGTCCTCATTATCATTAATAAGGTTATAGAGGAAAACGATTCCCAGCACCTTTCTACGATCGGTTAGGGAAGGTAGATTCGTTTGGGAGTCTGTTAAAATAAGAAGGGAGGTGAAGATTTGCATCCCAGTTGAGTCCCCTAAAAGCACGGACTCAATACGATCCAAATCTCCAACACAACATAACCCGTACTCCAGTATTGGACCTACTAAAGATTGGCTTTATTAACCATCTTAGAAATATGGTCGGAAAAATCTGACTTGAACATTTTCTATAGATGCAGACTGATCAAGAATAAAAGTAGAATTCATTTGGTGTATTCCGATCAAGAATCGGATGAGAATTGGCAAAGATATAGGCATATCCGGGAGCTATACATAATTCCCATTTTTCCATCAGAAAAATGTTGAAAAAAATCGATCGAAAATTTTGTTCCGAGTTTTTGATAGGGACTCATAGGGAATTGAAATACAATTCATTTGGTGTATTCCGATCAAGAATCGGATGAGAATTGGCGAAGATATAGACCTAGAAGTGGGGGATATATGAAAATCCTCATTTTTATCTTTTTCCAGGGGGTTCATCAGAAAAATTTTGAAAAAAATCGATCGAAAATTTTGTTCCGAGTTTTTGATGGGGACTTATAGGGAATTGATTAACGTTTAATTTGGTGTATTCCGATCAGGAATCGGATGAGAATTGGCAAAGATATAGGCATATCCGGGAGCTATACATAATTCCCATTTTTCCATCAGAAAAATTTTGAAAAAAATCGATCGAAAATTTTGTTCCGAGTTTTTGATGGGGACTCATGGGGAATTGATTAACATTTAATTTGGTGTATTCCGATCAAGAATCGGATGAGAATTGGCGAAGATATAGACCTAGAAGTGGGGGATATATGAAAATCCTCGTTTTCCAAGGATAATCCTTCGGTGCAGATTGACCGAGATTGGAAGTGGAATTCGTTTGGTGTAGTCCGATCAAGAATCTAATGAATATTGATAAAGATATAGGAATTTGACGATAAATTAGAGGGAGATGGTCGGGCAAGTACCATCTCTTTCTCTTCCGTGTACTTCCCCAGTAAATGGGATTTCGATTTCTATCTAGACATACATATATTCATCGGTAAGTAGTATATAAATAACAAATAGAATGTGTATATAAGATGCGTGGAGGAGGAGGAGAAGATTCCTGGGGCAGTCGGGCAGCTTGCAGGGGCTTGCAACTTATCCTGGATCAGTTCTTATCTCAGAACAGGACCCTCCTCGCGGTTGAGGGGACTGGGAACTTGATTGGACGAGCCTTCGGTTTCGTATCGCGTCAGCTTTGCCTCCTGGTCGGCCAGTAGCTCGAGCAGGTCCTCCTGATCCTTCTGTGTTGCCGCGAGAGATTCCTGCGCCGCATCCGCTCGTTGCTTCTCTGCCGCAAGTTGCTGCCGCAGGGTTTCCAGATCCTTTGTCAGCCGAATGTTCTCGGCAAAGTACATATTGGCCTGGTAGCGGGCGGCATTCAGCTCCTCCTCGCTGGCCGCTGGCGTGGCTTGTACCGTCGCAGGCGTTGGAATGACCTGTGGTTGACCCGCCAGTTGCCCAGCGGCGGTCAACTGTGCCTTTAGCAACGTGTTTTGATCCAAGAGTTGCGCCTTTTGCGACTGCTCCTCCTGGAGTTTCTCTTTCAGCTCGGCGTTCTCCTGTTCCAGCTCCTTCGACGATTGCTGCAGCGTCTGGATTTGTCCGTCCATGCCCCGGATAATGCCCTTGTACTGGGAGACAAGGGCCGAGGCCTCCGAACTGAGCGTCAACTCGGTGAGCTCGATTCCGTCCACGTCGAAGCCACTAACCAGCTTGGCTATGAGCGCCTCCAAGCCCTTGTATAGCTTGCAGTACTCGAAGTCGAGCAGCAGCTCTCCGGCGGACTTGGCTCGGATCTGGGCCTGCTTACAGGCCCTGCTGTAGGCTTCGTGGCGCGACACCTCGGCCAGCTTGCTGCAGAAGCTCTCCTGACCGATCCGCTTGATGATCAGCTGGCTGATGTCCTCGCGCTTCTGTCCAGCCAAAGAGTTGTCGTTGAACTGGATGCACAGGCCCATGAGGAACGCGCACATGCCCTGGACGAGGAACTCGCGCTCGTCATGCTCGTTGGAGCACAGCTGGGCGGTCAGATAAGCCATGGTTCCCTGCGTCTCCAGCAAGGCCTTGACAGCGCCCGGGCAGTGTGCCAGCCACAGGCTGAGCAGCATCAGAAGGCCCACCTTGCTCTGGAGGCGATAGCGCTCCTGCTGCATCAGATTGGTGCACTGCTCCAGCAGAGTGATGGGCTTCTGGCCTCCCGGTGTGGCCAGCAGCACGCGCAACAGTTCCTCCTTCAGGGCAACATTCTCCACCAGCGAGTGCATCAGGGCCACGGCCGAGAACCAATTGGCCAGAGCGTCTGTGGAGAAGAGTCCGGTGCAGAGGAGCTGGCCCGTGGACAGGGCGCTCACGTCGGAGGCGCTGGACGGGAGCAGGGTCTGCACCACGGCCCGCTGCCCATCCGAGTTCCGATACAGAAAGCACTCGAAGCAGTAGAGCACGGCACAGCGCAGGGCCAGCAGTTGCTTCTCGTTGATCATGGACATCAGCAGCACCACAATGGCAGGGCGCGGAGGACTGCTCGGGGCCATCACCCGTCCCAGCTCCTCCTGGTTCTCTCGGTCGCCGCGCACCACTTCGGCCACGGCGTTGATGGTTTCCGTCAGCGTGTCGGCTGGAACGCCGCTGCTCATCAGGATCTCGCAGAGAGCGTGTAGGAGGCGGGACTTTTGCATCACCCTCTGGCAGGCGGCCACCACCTGCTGCTGGTTGCTGGGCGTGACCAAGGCACGGACCACCTGCAGCAGGCAGTGGAAGTTGGAGACCTTCTGGGGCGACCAGCCAACCTCCTCTGTGTCGGGCGACAGCTCGAACATGGGAGCCAGGCGCTGAATGTAGCTGCCCTCCTTGAAGAACTGCTGGTTGCTCGAGTTGTTCTTGAGAAGATTCAGCAGCAATATGAGGCAGTCCTCCACCACGATGCCACCATCGGAGCAGCCCTCCTCCCGCACAATCTCGAAAAGGCGGTCGAAGGCGTTCTCGAAGGCCACGATCTTTTGGATGTTGGAGTTGCCCTTGGTCAGCTCGATCAGGAGCAGGAGGACGTCGTTGCGGATTACCTCGCGGCTGTCGGTGAGCAGGTCCATCAGCTTGGACACGCCCATGGGGCTGACCAGGATGAGGTCCTGCAGCTCTCGCGTCTTGTTCGAGATGAGCCAGGTGATCAGATGAATGGCGGCCCGGCGCACCCGAAAATCGTACTCGTCCAGGTAGCCCATGACCAGGGTTACGTGTTCCGGCGTCTTGATGAACATCTCCGTGAACTGCTCGCCCACGTTCACTGAGACCGTGGGGTTGTCCGCCTCCTCGTCAAACTCCTCGCTCGTCACCACATTGCAGAGCGTGTCCAGGGCATAGCTAATGATCTCCGCGTCCTGCCCGTCGTTCTGGAGCACTTGGACCAGGGGTGGCATTCCCTGGGCGCCCACCTCGATGCGGTATTTGCGTGAGAGCGCCTTCAGGGCACGGCAGGCGTCGCGCCGGTCCTCCAGCAGAGTGGATGAGTAAACGCGGTCCACCAGCTTCTCCACCGTCTCTGCAGCACTCGGCTGCTGGCCCGGCTCCGCGCTGCCCAGTACCGTCTTGATGCCGCTCTTTAGGAACTCCATTCCGTCGGTTGTCTCGGAAGTCTCTCAGTGTCCAGCAGCCAGTTCCAGTTCCCAGGGTCTCCAGGGGCAGGGCCTGCATCCACTTCTGACACGTCAATTTATTTATTGACGATTGGTGGTGGACGTGGAGCGATAGGTCGAAATGAGAGTTATCGATTGGCAAATTGTGGGTTTATCGGGTTTGAATTTAATAAAGAAATTAAGTTTTCAGAAAGAATTACTAATTAATTTGAAAGAATAGACATATAAACATCTGAGTTGTTTACTATTTCTTTATTATATTCCTGAGTTTCACTGTAAATGAATTAATATATAAAATATTTGATATGTAAATATATATTGTTTCTTAATTAAGACTAATTATTAGTGAGGGAAATAGTTTATTCGGGACTATTTACTTGGTACTTCTAAACATAGCTACCAAAATCACATGTCAATTTTCTGTTATAACTATGTAATACTATTCCCGTGCGGCGCGGCGAGAATTTAGTCTTTTCTTTCCCTTCATCTTAGGCTCTCTTGATGCGCAGGCTTGGCTTGGGGGCCAGCACCTTCTGGGCCATGCGCCTGGTCTCGTCCCGAATCGGTTCCGGGGACAACGCTACGATAGCCATCAGGCGGTCCAAGAGACGACGACGGCGTTGCACCCTCTTGAAGCGACGCCGTGGCAGGTACTTGCGGTAGGCGATAACGTAGCGCCCGAACAGGAAGCCGAAAGCCTGGAGAGCTTCAGCGCAATTGGCCTGCTCCACCAGCTGGCTCAGCTCGCACCAAATGGCCCGGTCCGCGCGCACCTCCAGGCTTCGGCGGAAGAGGGTCGTTGCCTCCTGGGCAGTGGCCTGGGTAACCAGCACGATGAACTCCCGCAGATAGTTCAGGGAGCTTACGTTCAGCTCATCCGAAACAAAGAACTCGGAGTGGCTGAGGGTGAGCGCCATATCGGATATCTTCCTACGCAGTTCTGTGGAAAACGTATGGAATCGAATCGTAAACAAATAGTAGCGTACCAAGTACCGAGTGTAATGCTTACCCATGTCGAAGTACAGATCGAATGGCATGTTTATTTTCCAGTACTTGACTGCGATACCAAGGACGCGGACTCTGTACGGGTCGTAGTTGGTGAGATTCCAGCGCAGCTGGTCCATGCATACCATCATTTGGGACATGAGCAGCCAGTGGGTCTGGCGCCACTCCATCATGCCAGCGTGCATGTCCACGTAGTTCCTAGCCTCCTCGAGGTCCTCAGAGGTTACATTAGCCGACTTTTCCATTTTTGCCAGCTGGTTGCGGCACACCACTTGAAGCTGCTTCTCGGACGAGGAAATCTGCATGAGCACATTGAAGATGCACTCCAGAATTTGGTAGTTCGGGGCCGGGTCATTGCCGAACTTCTCCAGGCCTGTTGCACAGGCGTTCAGGTACTCGATGATGCCATCTTTCAGCATCTCTTTGGTATACGGCAGCTTGTCGCCCTTCAAGTTCACGTAAAAGCTGCGTGTTCCCGGCTCTGTGGTCATGCCGTTGAGGATAAGAAAACGGGCATACAAGGACACCAAAAAGTTCCGGGCATTGGGCTTCAGAAGCACCCGATCATCTTGAAAGAGACTCTCGGCACACTTGGCTACGTGGTAAACAGAATGCCCGGGGCAAAGGCTGGCTACGCGCCAGAAGAGCGCTCCGAAGCGGTTGTCGGCCATTGCCAGGCGGGCCAGATCGAGCCAGGTCTCGGCTGGCCTCTCGTAGCACAGCATTAGGAACTCGGGCATGGGAAAGTGGCCATGCATTGATAGCTGGTTAAAGTAGCGGATGCGCTGCTCGTGGTGGGCGCCACCGTCAAAGCGGAACTCGTCCGTGATGCCCAATTGGTCGCGCATCTCCAGGATCTCAGCCTTCTCCTCCGGACTGCAGTGGTGGTAGATCGGGCGCATAACAAGGCGGATGAGCGGAGCATACTCCTCGTCATCGTCGTCCGAACTGGACTCGGAGAGGGCGCAGCGATAGCCGCTCTGATCCTCGCTCATGCTCTGGGCCAAGTGCTCTTCCTTCTCCGCCTTCCTGGCCAGCACAACCTGTCCGAGATGGTTCATAATAATGCGACCGTGCTCCACGTTCAACAGCTCCAAATGGCAGCTCATCGACATCACGCACTCATCGTTGCCAAAGGCTATTGGACGGCTGAAAAGCTCAGTTATCCCGGCCACCAGCTCCTCCTCTGTGGGGGCTTGTTCCTGGTCGGCATCAAGGTACGTAAGCAGGTCGCCTATGGTCAGCTCGGTGAGACGCTGCTTGAAGGTCTTTGCGTTCTCGGCAAAAGGCTTGAGCTGCCCGCAAATGGAATGCTTGGCCAGTTCCGCGTTTTCAGGCTTGGCCAGCTCAGCCAGCAACTCCGAGGCCTGGGAGCATATGAGCTCCTGGTAATTGTACAGCAGGCGCGGCGAGTTCAGCTCCACCCAGGTCATATAGGTGTTGACGGTGACCAACTGCAGGACACGCTGGAGAGCATCCATCACCACGTTGGCAAAGCGACGGAGGGCTGGCCTAGGATCCGGATCGTAATCGGTGCTGAGATCGCATCCGAAATTGCAGTAGAACTCAAAGTAGGGTGGCTTCTCGCGCTGCCCAGCCTTCTCGTCGAGGGCCCGCAGAGTAACAGCCATCATCTGGGACATGGCCTCCGCCAGATAGTTCTTGCGGAAAAACGGATGCAGTCCACGGATTCCCTCGGTGGTGTCTACCAAGTGGCGCTGCAGCATACTCGAAATGTGAAGCATTAGCAACTCATTGGCTTCCGGTAGGTTTCGGAACACGATGGCGTCGCCGGCCGCGCGCAGACAGGACCAGACACGAGAGATGACGTCCATGCGCTCTGGGTACAAGGAGCCCATGGTCTGGTTGAGAGTATCGAAGTACTGCTGGGTAAGCCAGCGGGGACCGCAGATAAGGAACTCCTCCAGCACTTCCTTCATGGCGCAGCGCAGGAAAATGGCAACGCTGAGAAATTGCGGCAGCACCGGGAGCTGCTGCAACAGATGCGAGCACTGCGGGCTCCATTTGGTCTCCAGCGAGTGGAACTCAGTGGTGGTATTCACCAGGAATAAGGCAAACAGCCCGCGGAAGTGATTCATTGCCTCGGGACCCATCGGATCTGTGACCAAGTCAACGTCTCTGGTCACATGTGGGTACTGGACCACGAGATCTTGTTCAAGGAGGACCGTCAATATCCGGACGCATATTTCCAATACATGCCCTTCGTTGCCTACAGAGTTACCGCTGTGAGTAAGCAAAAGCAATAAAACTCAAAAACTTACCGCTGAAATATATTATGGATCGTAGGTTGTTGTTGGCTTTGGCATAGCTGTCAAGCTTGCTCTTCACTGCCAAAAATAGCTCACAGTTGTCCAGGGGATGCAGCTTCTCAACTAACATCCTGACTGTCTAACAATTTCACTTTCTTTACCGTTAGCGTCCTTTAGCGCCGCTCAATCGAAAAAGAAATTGAATCGGCGAGCTTACTTAGAGGTGGGTTCTGTTCGATAAAAGCCACACTATCGATAGCTGCGAACGTAGCTCGGAATACGCACGAAAAAATGAAATAATTTTTAAATTAGAACGAGGAAATTTTTTTTGTATCAGACTGACTTAGAATCGAAAAAGAAATTCAATTGATCAGCTTGCCTAGGCCTTGGCTCTGTCCGATAAAAACCGCACTATCGATAACAGCGAGCGAAATTCGAAATACGCACGATAAACTAAATTACATTTAAATTAATTTAAAATTACAACGAGGAAATTTTTGCTTGTTTGATTGTATGAGACTGCCTTTTATAAAATATATGTGCTAACGTCTGTGTCTATAATAAGACTGATGAAATGAATGGAAGTGATCTTACAGGTTGTGGTTCGAAAAGTAAGGGCTACTATGTTTTAAAATTTTTGTTTTTAGTTTCTCTTATTAATTTATATAGTTTTACGTTTGTATTTTCGTTGAAAAGGTTACATTTCCTTTACAAAATTGTCCTTTTCTTGATTTAAATATATTAGTATTTTAATACTAGAGCAAGTTTTATTGGTACATTTCAAAGCTTTTCAAAACCCTTACCACCTAAATAATCTAAAATGTTTAAAATTAATGCCCAAAGAAACCCTTTTCGTTAGTATTATACAAAAAATAAATTAAACAGAAAGCTTTTTAATGTGCGCGGGAAATTCAAATGACGCGCCATTCGAGGCGAGCGCCGACGCCAGCTGGCGGGAGCTTATTGGCGCGAGGGTGGGAGCCGGACAGGGCGGGAAACCAGCTGACGGACCATCGATTTGTGGGAGGCGGGTGCGGCAATAGACGGCAACTCACAGATAGCGGGCGAAGCGAAAACTAAAGCGCACCCAAAAAAGCTAGCGAGCGGTAGAAAAAAAGCGGAAATCCCGGGAGTCATCTGAAGTGGACGAAAACCATGCAATAGTCCATCTATTGGTGCACACTTTGCAAGCGAGAGTGAGCGGGTGACAGAGAGAGAGTGGACAGAAGCGGCGGCAGACGGGCGTCAAGAATGGAGCTTCGCGATTTGCGTGCTGGTGGCGGCGACGGTGGACCAGGAGTAGCAGGAGGAGGAGTCGGCGCCGCAGCAGGTGCAGGCGGTGGAGCAGGTGGACCAGAGTTTGGCGGCATCTGCATTGGTGGCACCGGCGGTGGCCAGAGAATGCCCACCAAGGCCGACCTGTTCATCGAGCAGCTGAACGCCACCAACGCCAAGAAGGTGGCCCTGCTCCTGGTCCTCGGATTCATTGTATACCACGGTCTGCTCAACTGGAACTACGGTGAGTATTTCTGGGCCCATCCTGCGTCATCCTGGGTAAGAACAGTCTCAGATTAGGAACCTAGAGGGACAACTACGGTCTTGGATATACAAAAAAATAGGAATTAGGTTATCTTCTTTTTTACAATCAAAGCTTTATATCTGCTTTTTTATCACAAATTTTCCAACGTTAACTGATTTGATATGAAATTTATATGCAATATTTTAAATAGTTTCCATTAACATTCCATTCCGTATCAAAATAAGCTTTAATCTAACGGTTTTCCGTTTACAGTAAGACTTTTAGTTCAGTTTCGGAGTTACACTGCAAAAAAAGATCTCATGATAATTATCAGCTAAGAAATTCATAAATTGCGCTCCTCCCTTTCCGCCTATCCATCCGGTATTGATTTCGCTTCATCCTCCTTTTCAGGCAGCGACTCCTGCCAGTGGCTGCTGTCCAAGGGCCGCTTCAAGGGAGACAACGAGTGGCAGCCGTACGGCTGCATGGTGCACAAGTACTCCCTCACGTGAGTAATCACTTCGAAAACATGCCATGCCATGCCATGGCCGTGATTCATCCGCATCCAATCTAACCCACAGCGACACACGACGATGTCTGCGGTACCTGGCCTTCTTCGACAATAAGAACAACTTTGTCTTTATCGGCGACGACAGTGTCCGGCTGCTCTACGACCGATTCATAGAGCAGCTGCGCCTGCCGCTCGCGGCGGACGAGCTGGCGGCCCAGCAGGAGCAGCAGGAGGAGGACAACAATGCTTCCGTGGCGGACAGCTCGGCGCGCTTCGAGGACAAGAAGCTGCACATGCTGGCCCAGTATATCCGGGCGGAGGAGGTTACACCGGCGCTGGTGGAGCGCCTCTACCACTTGGAGGCCGAAAAGCAGCTGTCCTCCGTCTACGTTGTGGGCTTCACCTACTCCGGTCTGCTGGCCGGGAACACAACCGAGGATGTGCTGCGCCAGTACGCCGCCAACTTGACGCTGCTAGTGGCGCCATTCCATCGACTAGTGGCCCAGACGTCGCGGGTTCTCTGGAAACTGGCGGATCGCGTGGACGAAGAAAAGCTGCCAGCCAGCTGGAAGCTCCTGCAGAACGAGCACATCGACCGGCTGAACCATGTGGCCCGCGGCGTCTTCCGGTACACGGAGGCCAGTGTCTGGGAGTCGGCCTGGCACATTGCCAACGGGCTGCTGGACAACGCCGTCGATGGACACCAGCTGTGCCCCCACGGCCAGCGTCTGGAGGTCCAGTTGCTGTGGAACATGTACTGCAACGACTACATGAACTACAATGACGGTACCTGCTGCAGCAGCTCCGAGCCCTATACCACGCTCCAGATAGTGGCCTACGCCATGTTCGGTGTCTGCATGGCCCTCGTCTGTGGCATGTGCCTGCGTCGTTGGGTGTTCCACCTGCGGGGCCACACGCTCTACGTGCCGCTTCAGCAACACCAGTCCCAGCAGCAACAGTCGGAGGGAGGCGAACGCACCAGGAGAGCTCCCGGCAACGCCGTGTCGGCGCTAATAACCGACTACGGCGCTCCTATGGTGGCGCTCTCCCTCCTTGGCCTGATTCTGGCCTACTTCTACCTCTGCGACCGCACCAACTTCTTCATGAAGGAGAACAAGTACTACTCGGAGTACAGCTTCTGGATTCCAGTGGGCTATGTCTTCGCCTTGGGGCTCTTCTTCACCGAGGACTCGAGGTTCACCAAGGTAGGTGTCAAGACTCTTCTTAAGTATCCCCACATTCTAACATTATCTCATGGTCAGGTGCTAAATCGGGATCAGACGGACGAGCTGCGTGGTTGGATCCTGCTGGTGGTGCTGATCTACTACATGACCGGCGCCCAGCGCGTCCTGCCCATCCACATGCACATCAAGCTGCTCATCTCCGGCTACTTTTTCCTCACCGGCTACACACATTTCACTCACCTCTGGCACACGGGCAGCAGCGGATCCCTCTTCGTCCGCTTCTTCCAGGCCATGTTCCGGGCGAACTTCCTCAGCGTGCTGCTCTGCTTCTGCATGAACCGGCCCTACCAGTTCTACTACTTCGTCCCGCTGCTGTCCTTTTGGCTGTGCGTCGTCTACTTCGTGCTGGCCCTGCCGCCGCGGATATCCTCCGCCTCGGTGGACGCCAATCCGCTGCACTACCTCTACCTGGTGTGCAAATGCATCGGCTGCCTCGGCGGGATCACGGTGCTCTTCATGTCGGAGGTGTTCTTTGAGCGGATCTTCGTGACGCGGCCGTGGAAGGCCCTGTTCGTGACCACGGATGACGACCTGCACGAGTGGTGGCACCAGTGGAAGCTGGACCGCTACACGGTGGCCTTCGGAATGATCTACGCCGCCTTCTTCCACATTGCCCAGAAGTACAATGTCTTTGACGACAACAATCATGGCAACCTATTCTCGCGCAGGACCTCCATTTCGGTGACCTTGCTGGCCCTGCTCGGCGTCGGCGTCTACACGGCCTTCTCTTTCCTGTGCCGCAACGTCCAGAACTGCGAGGAGATCCACTCCTACATCCTCTTTATCCCGATCGTTGGCTATGTGGTGCTTCGAAACATTTCAGGTGAGTTTTGTGGACTCTGTAGAAGCTCCTGATACATTTCTTCTCTCAAAGGTATCCTGCGCACGCGCTACTCTGCCTTCTTTGCCTGGTTTGGACGGATTTCATTGGAGCTCTTCGTGTGCCAGTACCACATCTGGCTGGCCGCCGACCGCCACGGCGTCCTCGTCCTTCTGCCCGGCTTTCCCACGCTGAACATGATCATCACGTCGTTCATCTTCGTGTGTGCCTCCCACGAGGTTCACCGGCTCACCCAGATCCTCTTGCCCTACGCTGTGCCCAACGACTGGCGCCTGGTCATGCGGAACTTTGTCATCTTCCTCATTGTGCTCATACCCGTCGCCCGATCGGACGGGATGTTCTAATCCCGGGAGCCCGGGAGCGATAATAAAACCCATGTGTGTTCCCAGAGTGGGTCAGTTTTATTTTATTTTTTTTTTTTTAGAGAGACGAAGATCAGAAGCCAATCTGAATCTGATGGAATACCTTAATCAAAGTTTACACTTTTATTTACAATCTTCCAAGGCGCACACTTAACCTACATATTTATTTCGGATCTTTGGGAGAATCGACTCGTCTAGGAGTCTAGGTGTCTACGATTATAGTGCGAATCATAGTTGTAAGCCATAAAGTGTAGCCAACCCGCAGCGGGAACTTAAACCTACTTAATAAACTTCTCCATTGTAAGCTAAGCCAGATTAGATTCGATTTACACACTTTTCTAAACGCGATTGATCAAAGGACATAGTCGAAATTGTATTGTATTATATAGTACTCTCAAATAGTGGACTGATATATTATTTGAACAATCTAACAATGTAACAATCTATATATGGTAGTTGGACAGAGACAGATTAGGCGAATAATGTGATGATTACTGGAATGGAATTACTGGAATGTTTTATTTTTTGTCAATTGCAATATGCTCATAACTGCCTTAATCCAATATACGAGAAGAGAATGTCTATGCAATCTATGCAATAGATGCCTTGATACATTTTTTGAATATCTTCAGAATAAAGGCTTTGACTTAACCATGCAAGATTCTTATGGTTTTGAGACGCACTGTCGTACTGTCGTACTGTCGGACACACATTCAAATTGAATTATACACATGTATCGATCTACAATCTAGGATTAATCGTAGCTTTAAACCATTTGTGCACAAAAAATACTTAAAGTCACCCACATCCCGAAACAGAAAAGCAGCAGCTACCAAATGTATGTATAAAGCAAGTCAATAAATCAATGAACATAAACTTATGTCGAGCACTGTTCGGGCGGCCACCGTCGGAAGCCTTTGGCCGGAAAACTTATTACTCTTTTCTATTGGGCACAGCCTCTCGCAACTTTGGCGGCTTTCCCACTGGCGGCCACTGAACCGGGCTATCCCAGATGCCAGGTATTCGCCGGGAAAAGGTGGGTGGGCCAGGGAGGTGTCCCTAATTGACAACTTAAACTCAAAAGAAGATGCAGGGGAAGTTTTATCCTGAAATTGAAAGAGCAATGCATAAAAATTCCCAGCCAACATGGCGTATGAGTAATATTCACTGAAGACATTTTCCTCTCTTCTTTAGTAAGGAACTAGATTTAAACTCTTAATTCATGTTCTTAATTTGCCAACTCTTTACGCGGAGTGTACAGTTGCTTTGTATTCCATTCAGAAAACGGATTTACACAAGTTGTGGAAGGAGTTGGAGCGAGAAAGTTAAAGCTGGAAAGGGAAAGGCGAGAAAGGAAAGGTGCCTCATTATAGCGAAGACACACACCCCTCCCTTGTGACTGTTCACACATTCTCCATTTGCATGCAGATGCAGACGTACTCTCAATTAATGAAGAACTTAATTCTCTTGACAAACAGGAAGAGGATTTTGGTTTTAAGGCTGCAGGCTTGTGGCAGAAACGCAATTGGATTGTATATTTCTGTCCCCTTCATTGGACTACCTAACAGGAACAGGAACAGAAGATGGAGCTTTAAAATGTGTAGGGAATTTGTGTTAACTCGGCTCTTTTATAAAAATAAATACCCTTAACTGCCTTAACTGCTTCAATTTCATATTAATTCTTGAGGTCTGACCGCAAAATAACGGTAGCGCCGAGATGGTGACAACGATCGGCTGAGGCTTTTGATGGGTGGCCTGGAAAGCTCCCCAAGCCTGGCAACAAGTGGCTTGGCGCTGGGACCCCCTCCATCCTTAGCCCACGCTCACCGCCTGCGGAAAAGCTCTCGGTTTCTTGGCTGCCAACCAGGTCAGGAAGCTTTCATTTTCAGCGATGAGCAAAGCTTTGGCGCCTTCGGGCGGCCGGCGAACGGCTTAAATAACAGTCCTCGGCGCTGGCGGCTAGCAGTTAGCGGCCGAACGTGCGTGGAATAGGTTCGTTGGCACTCCACCCAGGAGCAAGAAAGCCCCAAAATCAGAAGCACAAGCAGTACCACTATCCCTCTCCCTTACACCAAAATCCCACTCCTTCCCCACCTGCCTGGCATCCTGGCCTAGCGGTGTGAGCGCCAAAAAGTTCGCCGGATGCTGTTGAAATTATTCGAAGCTTGACACACAAAAATCACACAAAAAATAGAACAGAACGCAAACAACTGTGGTGTGGCTTCTGCTTTTGGGATTGTTTTTTTTTTGATTTATTTTATTTCGTTTAAAATTTTGTTGCTGGAAAGCGTGCTGGAAAGCGTGAAGTGCCAAGGAAGTGTTTCCCGTACGGCGGCTCTTTGCCCTTCACTTGTGTTTGTGTTTTTCTAAGACAGTGCGCGATAATTAAAATTTGAAATTTCCTTCCCGCCAACGACAACGATTTTTTTTGCTTGTTTTTTCTTGTTCCTGCAGTAAACATATCAGTTGAAACACTCATACATGTGTACGTGTAGAGAGACAGTGAATATCGAAAAGTTATATCCAGAATCTACAGAAAGTCGAAAAAACGGAAACATCGGAATGATCGGAAAGATCGAAAAGATCGGAAATATCGAAGAACGAAAGTCCCAGCGCTAACCATCGGGGAAGGATCAACTTTGTGAAACGAAACAAGCAAAAAAATCAAATTTTTAACTCTTATTCAACCAAAAGTATACCCAATAAGCACTACAAACATTTTCCTAGATATATATTCTATCCAAAGTGTAGCTATAAGTCTTGAAAACCCACAAAATTCCGAGCTTACATTCAAAACCCATCAACAAAGAACATACTTTATTCAAAACTTTAAACACGAATTAACACGAATCTTTCGATGCAAAAACCCATATCAATGTTATAAAGTATATAATATCAATTTAAATTAAGCCAAAACATAAATATTCCTTTTGTGTAATCAAACACAAAGTCAAAGCAAACATTCTAAAGATTATGTTTAAGAGAGAGATCCATCAAACTCCGATCATAACTTAAGAGTTTTAAATGTAATTTTCAATCGAAGACAAATCAATTGAATCTTATTGATTTGAAGAGAAACCTCCGAATTTGTAAAGAATTAGAATTTAAGAAACACAACCGAATTGTCAACTGTTTTGAAACATCGAACTTGGTGAAGAGTAAACCTAAAAAGATGTCTTTGAATCCGGGATTTGACTTGAATCCGAAGCCACTGCTTGTCCAACTTCACATTCACTTTTGGGCAGGACACTTGAACTAAGGAGGAGCAGAAGAAGATCCGAAGGACGACGACGACGACGACGAAGGAAGAGCCATCCAGCATCTAGCAGATTCGAAAGGTAAGAGAGCCTGGACACAGGACACTGGACGCAAGACACAAATTCAATTCCTTTTGCCATTAACTTGTTGGCGCCATTTGGCATTAACATAGCTGTGTTGTTGTTTTCGTTGTTTCTTTTTTGTTGTTGTGTTTTCGATTCTGTTTCCGTTGTTATCGTTATCGTTATCGTTATCGTTATCGTTATCGTTACCGTTATCATTATCATTAACATAATCATCGTTGTAGCTATTACTTATGTCATTTGCAATTACAATTGCCTTCGCGATTACAATTAATGTTGAGAACACGAACGAAATGTGCAACACAAGAGACACAACGGATGGATGGACTGCACACAGACAGAAAAACCGAAAGCCCAATTCATATTCATTAACAAGGACCTGCTAGTCCCGTCTTTCTCAGTGTACAGTTACAAAGACACTCGGTACTTGCCTCTTGTTTTCGTGTCGCAACTCGCAGCTCCCAGCTCCCAGCTCGCAGCTCGCAGCCTCTTAATGCCTTTTACTGCGCATTAGTTATCCAAAGTACTTGGGGCCTCAGTGGGTGGTGGTTGGGTGGTTGGGTGGTTGGGTGGCGGACTGTATATTATGCCAGGATCCCAATTGTATTAGGGGGGTCCTTTGGATGCCCCGTCGCTGATGAAGTGCACTCTCGTCTTCCAGCTTTTTCGGAGACTTTAATGCCTCCGGAATGCCTCATTGTAAACTACTTAATTGCTGGGCATGATTAAAGTTTATATAATAGACGTTTTTTATCGAGGGGAAGAACGGTAACAGGACGGTAGCAGGAGGACAAAGCCTATCAATGACAAAATACACCGCCCTACTGGCCCACTGCCAGCCATCCTTGCGAGCGTCCTTGTGTATCTGGCAGTTAATTAGAATTGCGTTGGCTGCTTCTTGTTTTGATTGTACCAGACAGACGCTTAGACAACTCACGTCCTTCCCTGCGATTTGGGCTGTGACCTACACCCCTCCCTCCTCCCCCATCGTCCTTAGACAAACACACACACCCTGTATCTGTGTATTTGTATCTGTATCTGTGTAGCTGTGTGTATGTATAAGACCCGAGGACATTGGTGTCCTTGCATCCACTAAGAGCGTAACATCTGGCTTGCTTCTCCTTCGAAAGCCCTTCCTTGGCGTCCTTTTCGCCTTTTATTCATTCTTGTGTTTCTTCCACGAGTTTTTCACGCTTTTTCGAGGGACTTGGCTTGGCTTGTGTGTGTTTTGTTTCCATTTGACATCCGTTTTGGCTTCGGTTTGTTGGCCAACTCAAGAATTACTGTTGCCTGTTGGCTTTTGCTTGCGGTCCAGGAAGACCGCTTCAAACCACATTCAATTGGCCATTAAGGAGACTTTAACGTGCGACTCTATCGGTTAGCGAGATACTAAATACGTTTCGACGACTATTTCCGGTCCGACGCGGGGTCCCTCGAATGTATGCTACACTTTTGTTTTTGTCAATGCCCCGGGGACGAGGACGAGAAATATGAAAAACAAAAAAACAAAAAAAACGAAAAAACAAAACAACAAATGTAAACAAAATCAAAAATGCCGGCCATGTCCTTTGGCGTTATGCTCCACATATTTCTCTTTGTTACTCCCTAATATATACAAATATTTTGATGGCCGTCGGTTGGTCGGTGGGTCGGGTGGTTGGTGGGTTGGTGGGTTGCTCGGTCGGACTGGGTGGATCCTGGTCGTAATGGCTTTGCCTGATAATTCAATTTTCCTCTCTTCCGACAGTACTTTGGGAAAACAGAAACATTTGACAGAAGAAACAGAAACGGGAATCAAAAGAGCTCTGCTCTGTTCTGCTCTGCTTTTCTAAAATAATTCATGATTCTCCGCAGAAGAAGTAGAAGCGATTCCTGTTTTGCTGCCAGGAAGCTGCCAATTAATAATCCTGTCCAGAGACTTCGATTGCCTTTACTCATTGCCACACTCATTGAAATGCTTTGAAAGGCTTTGTTTTATTTTCAATTTCACCTCACAGGACACAGAACACAGGACACAGGACACAGAACACACAGCACATGCCATGCGATGCAGTTTTATTTTATTCGATTCCATTTGTTTGTTTTTTGTTTCGGACAGCTTGTTTGTTGCTTTTCTCCATTATTCACAGATGAAATTTGAAAGCAATGTCCGTGTTTTTACGTCTTGGTGTCGCTTTTTTATTAGTTTGTTATTGCTTTGTTGGTGTTGCCACCACCGCCTCTGCCGCCTCCGCCGCCGCTTTCCATTAGGGAATAATCGTATCCTTCTTTCTATCTACTCTCCCGGCTTCAGTTTTGGAAAAAAAAAACAAAAAACGCAAACTGAAAGCTTTTTTCCCCGAGTTTAGATCTGCAAAAAAATGCTAGAATGTTTAAGCCAAAAAAAACTGTCCTTCCCTTGATTCGGTAATTATCGAATATGGAAAATAATCTTCTGTCAATCTTCGGGGGTTTCCTCACTCAATCCTCTCCTGGGGATTGAGACTCCAGGCTTTTAACCCCATTTTTTCTCCGCAACATAAACAGTCAACAGATATTGGCCATAAAGTCAGCCGGATGTGTGGGTGGCTGGCTGGTCGTAAAAGCCAGCGATAAACCAAACCGATCATAAATGATAAAACAATCAATCTGAATGAAGTTTATTAAGAGACCATCGACATTGCTATCGATTTAATTGATAGTTGTACTGATTACGGGGGCAGTTATATTAAGAAGTGAGTCACGCCCTGTCCAGGTCCAGGTCCAGGTCCAGGTCCAGGTCCAGAGTCTTCTCTACCTTTCTGTTTGCCAACTGGCCTTCCGGAATGGAAGGCCTGAAAGACCTGAAAGACCCGAAAGGCCAAAAAGGAGAACAAGTGAATCGATAAACAACTCGGGTTTAAGTGGCCAGCATTTGCATTTCCAGGACCTGCCAGGCAGTGGCAGAACCTCATAGGGATGCATTTGCGATGCAATTGCATTAAAAGTCTTCTTTCACTGGACACACACATTCCAGTCAGACTGACAGTCGGAGAACAGGAAAAGACACAAATATCTGCATATTTTAGTAAAAAATACCAATTAAAAAGTTTTTAATTAGCGATATGAATCGCTGAGCCCTTGGGCTCTAACAGCTCTATTTTTTCAGTGCATTCAGTGCCCCCCGAACATATGAGTCTGTCTGTGTGAGGAAAGTAATCTTTCCCGCTCCGTGCCCTTTCAACTTTCAGTGTTTTTGTTGAAAATTTCTGTCTGAGAACCCATTCCGCCCCAAACTCCTCGGCAAATGCCACAGCAGCCAGGCAACCGCACCTGCTTCCCAATTATTCCTTACACGCTCCGTTCCTATTTTTTATTTGGCCTATTAGGCCAATCCATAGGCAGGCGAAGTCAAGCGAAGCCAAGGCCCGAAGGACTCGGGATTTGTCAATCGCGGGTATAGGGAATAAAGGGAAGCTCGAATCCTCAAGCCTCGTGGGAATCCTCAAATTGAAATTTTCGGCGTAATAATTGATTTTGTCAATGATTTAAAGAAATTATCAAACGGAGGGATTTGTTATTTGTACACAGCCAGAATATCGAACGAAGGAAGTATTATCCTTATTATCCTATGAGCTTGCAAGCCAGAGCTACTAAGAATGCAGAATTTCTCCCACTGTAGAGCTCTTCGGGTATTCAAAAATTTTGGCATGGGACTCGGCGATGCGTGTGTTTTGCTTTTTGTTATCCAACTGTGCCTGTGCGAGGCGTTCATGTGTGCTGGCGTTGTGTGTTTTCCTTTTTCTTTTTACAACCAACCCGTGATGGCTGCAGGAATAAAATAAGAAACAGGACTCGTTCCGACTCGGCCCACCTCGCCTCGACTTGACTCGACTCGACTTGACTCTACGACTCGACGACTCAAAAAGCCATTAAGACGTCGAAGTCAATGCACTCGAGCGATGGGGCTGGGCTGTCTTGCCAATTTCCAGGGGCTCCGCCCGGATGGCCCCCTGGGGTACAAGTCCTGTCCCTGGATATTTATTGGCATTTAAATTGACTTGCACTTGCGCGCGAAATGTTGTCCTGCCGTCAAGTGGCAGGATTTGCCGTCGGATTTTCAACTCGTTGCTCAATCCGGCCCCTCCACTTCCTTGTTATTGATCTAATATTTATGGATTAATCAATCATCAGCTCTAAGCCGTGTCGAGTGGGGGGGTGGGCCTCGTTTATAATTAATTGGCCGCCCACTCAGCGTGGACCTAATAGGCTCAATCAACACGAGTTTCGCCATTCGCAGGATACAAAAATTTGCTAAATATCTCAGTTCTTCGTTCTTTCGGTCCAGGCCAGTTCCTGGCTTTGTTGTCAAACTGATTATGATGGCATCCGCGACCGAGAGGGTGGGACAACCACCTGACACCCTTTTGATAGGGAAACCCGTTTTGCTATCTGTTCGGACTCGTCCTGTTCCGCAATGGGGGATATATCTTATCTGTTGGCAGGCAGGCAGGCCTCTGGCTTTATCTTGGCCCGATGAGAGCCAGCGGGTAGGTGACACATGGAAGACCCCTTTGGAAGGCCAACTTTGACTCCGAAAAGGGGGCCAATGCGGGGTCTCGGCTAATTACGCGCCCGACTTGTCAGTCCGGAATGACTCATCTGGGTGCTGGAAAGTATTGTATTTATTCGGGATTAGAGATTAGGAATTAGGGATTAGGGATTAGGGATTAGGGAAAGTAATATACTTTCTAGTAATATATTTTTCAATTCTTGGGAACTCGTCGTATGTCGTCTGTCAAACCAAGTGTAAAAACGTGTTAACGCTTTCGGTTGGCTGTCACAGAAAATGATTTCGTGTGCATTAATGTGGGCCATAAATTCAATTGACAGGCCGGGCGGCGATGCGAAAAATCTGCGATGCGAAAACAGAAACAGAAACAGAAACAGAAATTCCATAATGTTCCATAACAAGTACAAGTATGCGATATTACATGCCACGAAAATGGGGAACGGGGGAAAAGCGCGGTAGCGCGGAAAAGTCCTGGTATTCACTCGCAAACAAACACTGGCATATGTTCGGTCTAATCAATAATTATTACGAGTGAACACAATCGAGTAACTCAATCAAGTGGCGACTATTATTAGAACATTTCCAATTAGCATTCCTGCGGTTCGCTACGGTCCTTATCGCTCTGGCTATGGCTCTGGCTATGGCTCTGGCTATGGCTCTGGCTCTGGCCGCAGGATTTCCACGACAATGGTCAGGCAATGACAATGTCGGAACTCAAAAATCTCAACTCGAAATTAATTCAATTGGAGTCTCTCATTGTTTATTTGATTTACATGACAAATCCCTATCGCATTTCGAAATGAATGCCCGCGTAATTTTAGTCTCGGCCATGGCCAAAATCTATTTGCATTGGCCATTCCGCCTCCGCCCAACAAAGCTCCAAAATTCTGTTTTCTGTTTTCTGTTTTTCGTGTTTATCGTTGGGTTTTCGTGTTTTGTTTTTTTGGCAACATTTTGTGGGTGCGTTGGCTGGAAAGAAGTACAAAAGCGTTTAAACTAATCAACAAGGCAGTGGCGGTGGCGGTGGCGGTGGCGTTGACGGTGGCGGTGGCGGTGGTGTGCTGCCCCTAAATAATATATGAGGCCACTTGATGGGAAGCTCCTTCCATCTAGGGACTTGGGACTCCATTTTGCAGCATTTAGCAGCATCTAAAACCGCCAAGGCACTGGAGCATACATGCAAAAACCCAACAAAAACCCCAACAAAAACCCAACAAAACCCCAACAGAAACCAACAGTGGCAGCGAAAGCAGAAGCAAACAATATCGATTCAGTGTAATTAAGGTAAAGCAGCACTATAATAAAAAAATGTGTCGCAGGCCAGCACGCACACAGATACCATCATATATCAGGCCAACTCCTGCGGGTGCTCCTGCGGGTGCTCCTGCGTTTCGAATAAAAATCGATAATTAAAATAATCGCTGAGTTATGGCTGTGCCAGCTTTAAGTCCAAAAACACAAAAGGTCCACCACATAGTTTTAAGCCAAAATTAATTACGCATCCGCCCCGTTGAACTTAAAGCCCGCATTGAAGGGTTGGCCAGGATAAAATATATGTCCAGACCCAGACACAATGCGGCTAAATGCGGAAATATGTTTTGGCAAGATAAACGAGCAATAGATGTTTCTGGCCTGTCCATTGGCCAACTGGAGTTATTCATCATTCCCAATGCAAATCTCTGGGCCAGCAGTACAGCAGTACAGCAGCCCACTGCGAGTTTAAACATTCAACAAAAAATAAATCGTGGGCGGCGCTTTGCTTTACCATAGCTTAATGGTGATTAATTATCGCATTTTTGACAGGCTCATTGTCGCAGTGACAGAGAGAAATTGTCAGAGAAACAAGTGAAAATATAGGGCTATGATGGTTTTTGACAACAACTGATTAACAAGTACCGGGTATCGTGTAGTCTCAGATCGTCTCAGTATGTCTCGAGTCAAAAGGGAGACCGACCATTTGTCTGAGTCGTTTCCGGTTGCGGTTCCCCAGAAGAAGTCAGTGTCCCGGACTCGGAACGGCAAAGGAGACTAGAAACTATGGGACTCTGATGCATCCTCGGTTCGCCAATTGGGGTCGCTTATGGCGAGGCACCTGGAGGTGCAGGTGCACTGCGGATGAGCTGCTTCCCAGAAGGACAGAAGGATGCCATCCTGCGGCATCCTGCGACACTATTACACTGGAGAACGCCAGAAAGCTTTCTGCCCATAAAGTCCTTCCCAGATACAAGCCTAGCCTACAAGGTTCATTAAAAGTGTTTCTCTCCGTGTCCGTGTCCGTGTCCGTGTCCGGATAAAAATGTGAGCAAAATTGTTGCGTGCAATGAAAGTAAGCACCGTTGCCGTGAGCTGGAACTAAAATGGAAAATGCAATGGGGCTTGGATGGGCTTGGCTTGGCTGGGCTCGGCTGTTGCTCCTGGTATTTAAATGCCAACGCACAACCACAGTGGGTGGATGGGTGTGTTTTGTTGTTTCTGAATGGGGGGGGAGAAAGGGATTTGGTCGTACAGTAGAGGGAAGTACAAATGAAGTGGCACGCCAGTCTGACAGCCGCTCGAAATGCTTCCGGCTGCCCTCTTATTTTTGTCCCTCATTGCATTTTATTTTATATTATATTCTGGATTCGAGGCAACGGCAACGGCAACAGCAACAGCAACGGCAACGGCAAAAGCAATGGCAACAGCTTTCAACGGCTTCAACTTTATTATGTGAAATTAATTTTAATGAAAAGTACTTGGCGTTCTCTGCAACGAGTGGCGAGGCCGAAAAAAAAATCCTACCATCGAAAGGATAGTTTATGATTGGTTTTCAATGGAATCAAATGCTTAGAGGATTCTTGGGTCTTTGCTGTTTCAATGGGTTATTCGGGGAAACTGAAACTGGAAGACACGCTGGGATAATGATTCGCATTCTCTTTCCCAGAGTCGCGGGTTGACAGTGATGAAGCCCTCGGCTGACAGGCTGGCTTGGCTCTGATTTTGCTTTTGCTTTTGGCTGGGAGCTGGGCGATGGGAGCTGGGCGATGGGAGCTGGGCGATGGGAGCTGGGCGATGGGAGCTGGGAGGTGCCAATGCCCTGACGGATGTCTGACGACTGATTACGTTCCCTACTTACCAGCCGGTCCCGTCTATATGGTAGCTATGTCACCCAACTCCACCCAATCCCCTCAGCTGGTGGGGAATAAATTTTGCAATCAGCGCCCCACCGTCGGACTCGGCCGTGTCAGTCAATCAGCCGTGACTCAAATGCATTAGACCGAAGGTGAAAAACAGCGAAAAGGGCAACAGAACAGGGTTTCCCGGGAATCTCTTTGAATCTCCCATCTCCCATCTCCCAGTTGGAGCCCTGGAGAGGTGACATATTATGGTTAGATTCAATCCCATTGTTCGATTGATTCGTGAAAACAGAGCGCCGATTCCGCATAATAGGACTCAAAAGTCCGTTCGACCGGTTTGGGGCTGGGAAGTATCAACATTGCGGTTGCAATTAGCCTGCAGAAGCATTCTGTCGTTCAATCGACCAATTAACCCCTTGGAAGCCATTCAAGCTACAAGCCAAACTATCTGGCAAAGGATGCTGCCTTATATCCCATGCTGTCCACCTCCTGCTCCTGCTCCTGCTTCTGCTCATGCATGAGTCCAATTACAATTAGAAACTGCCAGCCGGCAAGAGTGTCTAGGAATCAATTAATATTGGCAATGGGCTCCAATTAGCGACTGATTAATTGGAATTGGATCACTTGCGGCGAAGGAGTCCGCAGAAGGAGTGCTCCAAAAGGTGCTAGGGGGGGACTACGGGTTTCGACTTTCGGTAAATGAAAACCGTCTGCATGCCTGAAAGGGTTAAAAGATTTAAATTCGATTTAAAACTCCTAAAGACAGGATGTCTGTTTTTTTTAGCCCGCTGTTGACCTATTTAAAAACGTCAGATGATATCTGGGTCATCGGGCAACTTCCAACTGGCAACTGGCACTTGCCATCTGGTCATAATCCGGCTATCAAAGTGTAACAGAAACATAAATAAATAAGTCGAAAATCCGGTTCGGAAGTTGTAAAATACTTCCGGACGAGAAAAAATGCTTTGCTGTCATTTGGTGGCAGTTTGGGAAATCTGGTTTCCATCCTGGTCTGGTCCTGAGAGTTGTTAAGTTATTGGAATTTAAAGACTCTCTCCAGAATGTTAATCAGAGTGTTAATCAAAACCCACTTGCCAAACTATCCTGGCCAGATTATTTACCACCGGATTTTGGGCCAAGTTAACAACTCACTTGACGCATTTGTTTATGCATGGAAATCATTTGATTGCCCAACTGGCTGCATGATATACCTGGCCAGCCCAAATCCTTGCTCCTGACTCTCAAAGTGGCACGTGTGCCAGGCTAACGAGTCGAGCAACTCTCAAACATGAACCCGTAGGGAGAAAGCAGAAGGTGAAAGCTAAACTTTTGTTCCCACTCTGGACTGGACTCTCTGGACTATAGACTATGGACTATGGACTATGGACTCCGGAGGCTGTTGTCATAAAACTTTATCCCTGTCATTACAAACGCCTTAACAGCCAGATCAACATGCCGCAAATGGTTGACACACAGACCAGCCACCCATCCATTTTGTGTGTGTTTGCCGTCAGGATGACGGGCACATGTGTCGTGTGAGAAAGTCGAGTCGAGTCGCACTGGGAAAATATCTAATTAAAATAACTAGTTGAACTTTCTCTAGCAAGGACAAAAAGTTTTTGATTTGAAAACGCATCTACTGGCTGCAAAAATAAACCCAGAGCATGAGAGCATTAAAAAGTTGAACAGTTTGAATTCCAGTGCAGAAAGTGTGCGCGTGGGTGGAACTTTTGCTCCATTTTGGTGTGTTTTTCTATTTCAGATCCAGATCCGAATGGCAGTTTGCTTTTTCGGGTGCTCTGGTGCGTATCGAGGGGGTTGAGGGACTGGCGAGATTTCTGCTTAAACATTTATAAGGCAGCTC
The DNA here is from genome assembly GCA_035047325.1 of Drosophila vallismaia. Lineage (NCBI taxonomy): Eukaryota > Metazoa > Arthropoda > Insecta > Diptera > Drosophilidae > Drosophila > Drosophila vallismaia. Next base: position 776,317 of record JAWNPU010000025.1, on the reverse strand, counting down.
CACCCCTCTTGATCCTCCCGCTAGGAGCTGGAGCTGGAGCTGGAGCTGTCCGTTCTGTTCGCCTTCGCCTTCGCCATTCATTCATCTCGTTTCATTCATTTGGTTGGGCGGCTGGGAGGGAGGGCAGCTCCCTCCTCACAGCTTTCTCTACTTTCACCGCCCAGCCTGGTCCATCCATCCTGCCTTCCATCCTTCTTCCTGCACTCCCTTCTTCCCTCATGTGCAAATCCAATTTCATGCGCCTTTTTTTTTTTTATTTATTTCTTGTTCCTTTATTGTATTTTGCGCTTGTATCCCGGTTAGTTTGTTGCCCAGCGCAACGTCCAAGTGCCACTTCAGCCCAGTTGCCTTTTTCCAAGGGCCCCCAGCTACCAGCTCGTAGCTCTCAGCCTGTAGCTCCCACTTGATATTGGGTCAGTGCGGCATAAATTATCAGACCCCCAGATGGGATCGCTCCTTTACCAATTCGCACTCGCAAACAGTCATGCCGTATGCAAGGGTTACGTATGCAAGGGTTCCAGAGATCCCGCAGCACTTCCGGGGTTTCCAGCTAGCTTTCCGAAAACTAGGTCATCATCATCCAACATATGTGCTCCCCCCGTTTCTCCCGGTGTATATTTGTTTATTCAATAAATTGACAGTCAACCCGTGGACAGACAGACAGACAGACAGAGAGACAGACAGTCGGGTTGGACAAACGAACGATATTCAATTGTTGAGAAATAATTGAAAAGTCAGCTAAAAAAGGGAAGTAATGTTCCGATTGGCAGCAGCAGCGGGTTAAAATAAACAACTTAGTCAATTTATCCATCATCCTGTGACCGGGCTAGCAGGTCCTTTCTGTCCTTTTAATTTCCTTCCCTCGGCAAACTTAAATGTTTACACGAATTTGCATTTGGCTTGCTAATTAAAAAGGCCGCCATGATAGCCGGCTTACAGGATGGTGAGGGGGCGTTGGGAGGCGCCATCAAGGTGCACTTTAAAGGGGCGTTGGGGGGCGGGAATCGTGCAACCATTTGAGGGCACTAAGCGCCTCAAAGAGACTACACGACTAAAGAGAGAAAAAACGTCGAGAAATAAGATTAATTTTCCATAAAGCGATTTGTTAAGGTCGAGCTAGAGTTTTTCTCTCAGTGCTTTTCAGCCACACTAGGCTGGCGAATTTTTAATAAGCCCGACGCCAGAGTCTGGGCCAGGTTCCACTTGACATGGTTGTTGCCTCAACCCAGCCAGCTTTCGGGGAGCAACGAAAGGGGTGAACTTTTTGTTTTTTGTTTTTTGTGGCACTTGGCACTCGGCACGGGGTGGGGGAGTGTTAAGGGGGTCGTGGCGTGCCCCGACGCCTCGTAAATTACCGAGCAGGACTAAGCAGGACCTGCTGCAAATTGGCGACAGCAGCAAGTCTAAGCTGCATTATAGTTATACATGTTATTACGGTCCTTGAAAGGATCTTTGGTAGAGAAAACTTCTCCAGGCGGGAACTGTAAATGATTGAGTAAACTGTTTTTAGGGGGGAATCTAATTACTAATTAGCAATTACGGGTCTGGCGGGTTGGAAGACCAGTGTCCTGGAGCAGTGACCCTTGGCCGGTCCAGAGTCTAGACCAGAGACTGACCCAAAGCCACGCCTCTTTTGGCCAAAGCCCGACTTTGGCGTACCCTGGAAGGTACGAGTATACACACTGTGCTTGGTCCTTGGCGAGGACCTCATTAGCATGTCCCAGGGAGGTTCTGTCAGAGCCCAGAGCCCAGAGCCGAGAGTCCAGAGAAAAAGTTTGCGGACTCTGTCCGGAAAAAATTAGTGTCTCCGTGGAAATAGCTTTTCATCCACACAACACACACAGGAATGGGCGTGGCATGTTTACCATATATATACCACATTATGTGACACCTTGCGAGCAGGAGTCGGAAATAGAACTTCTCCGAGGCTGTCTGATAACTTTTCACTCGGAAAAAGTGCGGAAACTGTGATGGCCCTGGAGGTCCTGGAGGCTGTGCTCCTCACCCACCACTCTCGCGATTCCTCGCGATTCAATTGAACCTGAATTACATCCACTCGAGGGGAGATTGTAAAAAAATCATTGGTATTTGAAAGAAGCACTTGACCTTTTTTAATCACTTCCACACTCGATGTATCCAAAGCAGGCAAGGCAGACAAGGCACTCCGTCCCCAATGACACTCGAACGGATTATTTCATGTGTGTACTTGTACTTGTACTTGTTGAATTAACGATTCCACTAAATGTTTTTATAAATCACTTCAAACTAAACAAACTTAAAACTACAAAAAAAAAGTTACTCCACGGATACGGATCCGAGATCGAGATCCTTTATAGCTTTTGGCATGGCTTTTCAAAATAGTTGCAATAGATTGAGTTAGTGTTTCGGTTATCCTTATACTTTTGGTTCTATGTGTTACGTATTATCCTGCTTTTTTTGTTGTTTTTTAGTTGATTCCTTTCTCATTTCCGGCCCGAACTATCGCTTCCGCTTTCGCTGTCCTTTTCTAACCTTGGCGCGTACGCGTGTTCTCTTCTTGCATGTTTCTTGGTCTGTCCCGCTTGCCTTCGACGTCGGACCATAAAAAAAGAATAACTGTTAAGAGTCGCGAGAAGGCTATAGGCGCTAAGTAAAAAAATATACCATACATATAGAAAGATATATAGACAGAGAGAGAGAGAGAGACAGAGAGATAGAGAGAGAGTGAGAGAGAAAGAGATACAGCTATGGACACCAAGTTGGAGGCACGGGGCCAGTTTCCGGCCTCCTTTCCGGACACGTTCAAGAACTTCTTCGCCATGATGAACGAAGACGAGGATCACGTGGGGCTGTTTGCCAATCTGCTGGAGGACAAGGTAGCCCGGCACCCCCGTTTGTCACCTGTCTGAGCCCCTGTCCTGACCCCCACTGACCTCTCCTTCCCTCTCGTTTCGCCCTCTCTCGCCCTTCCAGGTCATCCCGCGCCAGTCCAGCCCCATGCAGCCCCAGCGCCAGCGGTGCGGCGGCAGCCTGCGCAGCCACAGCGGCGGAGACCGCGCTGACCGCGGCGACCGAGCCGAGCGGCGCTACCAACAGCAGCTCCAAAAGCAACAGCAGCAGCAGCAGCTCCAGCAGCAGCAGCAGCAGCAGCAGCAGCAGCAACAGTCGCAGCAGCCACATATTCAGGTGAGCAATCAGTACCCTGTACTGGCCTTGGGCGCCCCAAAACTATCCTTCTCGCCCCCTTTACTTACTATTAGCAACACAACATGTCCGTCTATCCGACACGTGGCCGCAGTGGCAGTGGCAGCGGCGCCGAGCTGATGATGTCCAGGGATGCCCGGGATGCCCGGGATGCCCGGGATGTCCGCTACGGCATCACCCCCGGCAACCGATCCAACTCGCTCCGCCTCAACAGGCAGCGCGGCAGTGGCAGCGGCATGAGCTTCAGCCAGAACGGCCTGAACCGCCTGGGCTTCGGCCCGGTCCTGCTGGGCCCGAACGTCAGCTCCAGCAGCAGTGGCAGCCTCATGGACATGGCCGTGGGCGGGGGCGGAGGCGGAGGCTCAGGTGGAGGCGCAGCCGGAGGTGGCGATTTGCCGGCCATATTCAATAGCCAGCGAAACGCCGCCAGCTCCACAGTGAGCGGCAGCGCCGGCTCCTCCAGCAATCAGAAGATGGACCGCGGCTGCGGTGGATCGCTGGGCGGCAGCAGCAATGGTGCCGGAGGCGGTGGAGGCGGTGGCCTGCTCTGCAAGCACATCAAGTATTGCTGTCTGCACCAGAATCCGTCGCAGTCGCCGTCCGTCGATGGCCAGATGCATACCCAGCTCCAGCTCCAGCAGCAGCCGCAACAGCAGCAACCCATGCTGGTCACCTTGCCCTGCGACTGCCACTTGCAACACCAACTTCAACTTCAACAGCAACAGCAACAGCAACAGCAACAGAAGCGTATGGGTCCCGATGGCGAGGACAACGGCGGCGGGAAGCACTTGAAGGGCTACGGCTACGGCTATGGTCCGGTAACGGCTCCGGCAACGGTTCCGATTCCGATTCCGATTCCTATTCCAGTGCCCGGCTTGCCCAAGAGCTCTTCCAGCGACGACCCGGGCTCTTCAGTGGCCGCAGCGGCCAAGGAGCGCCTGGAGAGGATTGAGAGGCAGGAGAAGCGGCACTCCACCATCCTGGAGAGGGCCTTCGACTTTGGTAAGTTCTATTTCCAGTTCTCGATAATCTCCGCTTCGTAGTCTCGCTCTAAAATTAAAAATATTTAAATTTCGAGCCGCGTTTCCCCTTTGAAAGTGAATTTATTTCTTTTAAAAATAGAACTGGGTCGCTGGAGGCCATTCGGTGCCATTTCGGCGGAACACGCAATCACGGAACTCCACGACTCACAAGGACTCGACGACTCGAAAGGGCGCCTTTCCATTTCAGTTTCCACAATTCGCATTTCGCAAATCTCGGCCAGCTGGCTTATCTTGGGGCTTGATTAGGGAATTAGTCACGTGTTGCCGGGACCCGCCCACTGTACACCAAAGGGCGTGCCGTGAGGCGGTTGAGTGGGTTCCGGAAATGCGTGTCCTGCGGCAGAGCAAGGCCCAAATGCAGTTCTTTTGCTTTTGCTTTTGCTTTTGCTTTTACTTTTGCCGGACGTGCATGCTGCACGGTCACTCCCTTGTTCGTCCTATTCGCTCTTTTCGCCCTTTTCCTCCTCGTCATGGCTGGCAGGTTAATTAGGACTCCGGTCCGGACTTGTTGGGACCCGGAAGCTGATAAAACGACAACTGGCCAAAGTCCGGAGTCCGGAGTCCGGAGTCCGGAGTCCGGAGCTCCAGAGTGGAATGTGTGGCACTTTGAGGTGACAATGACATGCTCCAGACTGCGGACTGCGGACTGCGGACTGCGGACCTTAAGCCCGCTTCAGTGCCCGAAACATACATAAACGGGTTAAAAAGTACATTGAGTAGTTGGGCCAGAGTTTTGTTTCTTGTTTGGATTGTCATCGATTCCCATTGATGTTTGCCTTTGACCTCAGAATGATCTAATAGTCGGATTTACTAAACTGTGCGTGAAGGAAACGAGATACGAGATAATCCTCAAAGCGGAATCTTTTAAAGAAATGCCTCCTGTTTTCCTCTTGTATAATGACGCCCATTAAATTTTCCCTTCAATATCGAAACGGAAATGCCAAGGCCACGGGACACGGGCCACGGGCCGGAAGTCTTTCCCCCAAAAGTAAAATAAAATGACCAAAAATTAAACATCAACTTAAAATGTGGCAAATGAAGAGTATAAAGGGAAAAGGTCCGGGCATTTGGCCGTTCAGTTGTTCTGCGACCTTTTTCCCTTTATGCCGCCTCCGTTGGGTTTTTATTTTGTTGTCCAGCAACCGACAAAGTTAAAATGGGCGGTGACATTGACGGGTTACAAGGATAATCGGCTCGCAGGCTCTCCTGCTACCCCGGCTACCCCGGCTACCCCGGCTACCCCGGCTACCCCGGCTACCCCGGCTACCCGACTCACAGGCTTTTCTTCACCTGGTTGACAAAATACAGAGGACTCCCCCGAACTTTAAGGACAGCCAGCCGAAGCCGAGAGTATCCCGATTTCGGATCCGCTTTGTCCACTTAATTGCATTTGGTAAACTGTTGAATGGATCCGCAGACTCATTTCTATAATGGATGGGTCCTTCATGGTGATTAATTCAAGTGAATGCGGCTGAAAATGTGTTTTTGAACTGACAATGAATGGGTTTTTCCACTCCTGTTCCCATTCGCAGTCCTAGTCCTAGTCCTGGCTGCCATGACCCCTGAACCCTGGCCCGTGATCCGTGAGTTATGATTAATCGCCCGTTACTGAGCCGAGAAACAAAAATATCGGGAGACGCGTCATGGCAAATGGAAAACTCATTAATCGAATGATTGAACTGCAACTCTTTAGAAAGCAGAAAGTAGAAAGTAGAACTGTAGAAAGTATAAGTACAGCGGACACCGCCAGGCAACGTGGAATTTAAATGCGATTCGGCGGGGTCTCCAATAAACCTAATTTAAGCTCCGAGTTCCAGGAGTTTCTGGCGCTAATTAAGAGTAAGCATCAGGACGAAATTCCCCTCAAAGTCAGCTAGACAAAGTCGAAGACAAAGTCGGAAACAGAGTCCTGAAATTTAATCATAAACATGCTGAAAACAATTTTTATGGCCACCCATTAACCGCCCTTGTGGGGTATATCCCGTCATGGGTTTCTTTGCATTTCCAGGATGGCAAACTAACCGAGCAGGATATCCCACATGTGCTAAGCATCTTCCTTTCTTTCTCGGCCATGTTCAAAGTCTAACCAACAATTTTTATGGCACCCATCCACCCATCTACCCGAGCACCCGAGCACAAAGCGCCAAAGTTTATTAATTTTTTCGTTGGTTTTTTCCTCCTGCCTGGCTCCTGACTCCTGGCTCCTGGCTCCTGGCTCCCACGCTGTCTTTCAGCCCCGAAAGGAGCCAAAGATGTAAGAAAAACCTAAGCTTGGCCATAAACATGTAAACAGTCAAGCAAACACACTGCCAAACTCCCAAACAACCCAAGATGAAGGAGCGAGGATGGGGACTTTGAGAAATGTCTCGGAAAAGTTTGCTTTTTGGGGTCTGATGATGGGAAACATTTTCATATTTGACTGCGACTCGGGCAGCATAATTCCCGGTAGAGGCAGCAGAAGCAGCAGCAGCAAGGACACCTGGCTGGTTGGCTGTCTGGCTGGCTGGCTGGCTGGCTGGCCACAGGTGTCCTCCATTTGGTCCGCTCCCTCGAGTCGCTTTGACTTTTCACATTCTTTGTCCCGAATAGTTTGACTTTGAGCTTTGATTTATTTATTTTACCTTATTCAGATGCCAGTTGCGACGAGAGCGACAGCTTGTGCAGCAGCACCCCGGGTCCTGTGCCCTCGCCAGCTCCCCATCAGCTGGCCTACAATGTCCTCAAACCGATTCTGAAGCAGCCCCAGCAGCAGCAGCAGCAGCAGCAGCAACAACATCAGCAGCAGCAGGTGCAGGCTGTGCCACATGTGGTCCATCGGCTGCTACCCACGCCGCCCACTCACAGCGGCCTGGGAGCTTTCCACACTCGGGAGGCTGCCCTTCAACGCGTCCAACAGCAGAGTGGCTTTGGGAGTCGGTCCAATCTGAATCTGAATGCCGGAAGCTTCCTCCAGGGGCCCAGCACCTCGAGTGCCGCCGGGTACAACTCCTACCCAACCCAGCTGGAGCAGCAGATGCAGCAGCAGCAGCAGTACGACTACGAGCCTCAGCAGCAGCCGGACTATGGCCAGCAGGATCAGCAGGACCTTCAAAACCAGTACGGGGACTACCAGCAGGAGTGGGAGAACCACGAGACAGCCGCGGCTCCTCCGCTCAGCACCTACGGAGACTTTTTGAACGCCGCCCAGAATCCAGCCGGGAGTCGGGTAAGTCTCTTCCCCAATACCCAATCCCCAATACCCAATCCCCTTTGAGTCTCTGGCAAATTCCGAATTCGAACCCTTTTCCCCTTCGCAGCAGAGCCTGCGAGCCCAGAAGTCGCCCATTTTGAACCGACGACGCGCCTCGTCCATCGCCGCCAACTGCTTGCACTCGGACTACACCGGCTACGCCCGAAACAGCATCGGTGGAGCCCCCTTGGGCACGGAGGAGCTGCAGAGGATTTCCCACAGCAGCAGTGCCAGGTAAGGTTCCGGATTGGGCGGGATTGCGTCCGGATTGTCTTAAGGCTGCAAAGTGAAAGAAAAGAAGAGATGATAAAGTGGTGGCTGCCCCGTCCAGTCGTAAACAACGAAAAATGATAATTAAAAACTTTGGCCAACAATACCTTGTTGTGGAGGAGGAGGGAGGGGCTGGGGCTGGGGCTGGCTAATTACCTGACCCGGACACTGTGTGACCTTTGGCCTCCTCAGCCCAAGGATGTGGGCCATTGTCCCTGGCCCTCTCAGCCTCCTCTACCCTGAGAAGTCCTTCAACCGAAGGATGAATTGCATCCACTTGGTAGGGCCTGAGATTGCATTTCAGATGCTAGGATGCCATTAGGCTTCTCACCACTTTTATTGCCTCGAAAAGTTTTTTGGCAAGGACTTTATAAATCATTTCTTATTTTGGGATTTTTTCCCGAAGCAACCTAAATTGATGGCTCGCTGTGGTGGCAGCCTGAAAGCTTTCCGTGGGCGGCTTATAAAAGGGTTGGCTTTCGGCCACTAAGTGGCCAATAATCGCGAAAAATACAATTTGTCACAACCGAAAGGGTCAAAAACATAACTAATCCCAGCTCCCAGCTCGTGCTTAATGGATTGCCTTCTTTTCGCACTTAAGGGATCGCATGTCCTTGGCCGGGGTCCTGACCTTCCAGCAGGCCATGTCCGGGGCCGTGTCACCGCAGTACGGCACCGTGGGATCCCTGAACCCGCCTGGAATCGGAACCGCAACCGCTACCGGAAACGGAGACATGATGATACCGGGCCCAGGAATCGGAGGAGGTCTACTCGGAGGCAGCAGCCTTAACCTCACCGTAGGTTTGGGACTTCTAGGCGGCTCTAGCACCACCCTGGCCGCCGTGGCCGAGGTGACCAGCGGCCCGGATGCCACCGACTCGCCCACCGGCGACTCCAGCGACTCTCTTTCTCCTATCTCCGAGGCCATGGCCGGCACCGGAGCAGGCTCCAAGTTGCAGCAGAAAAAGAAACAGCAGCAGCTTCTACAGCAGCAGCAGCAGCAGCAGCATGTGCCGACCCACTTGCCACGGGAGCGGGAGCGTGGCGTGGGAGAGGCGACAGGGGCCAGCACCTCTGTGACCGCCCTGGCCGCTGCCGTGGTGGCTGCCTCTCACCCGCCCGGGAGCCGCATCCTGGCGGAGCGGCAGCGTCTCCGGACATCCAGCATGCCCGCGGAGAGTCGCAGGGTGAGTAAGTAAGGTGGTGGAAGATGATGGCAGAGATGACTCCCTCCAGACTTGATGAAACTTTAAACTATGACACTCTATACACACGTATACACTTTTCCTATTCAAAGTTTGGGTGATATGAAAAAATTATGGTGAAATTTATCGAGACTTATCAAGGACAATTAATTTTTTGCGATTTTTGAGAATCAAAACTGTGCGTTAGTCTTTCGCATTTCGAAAATATTTACACAAAGCAACCTGAAACTTTAGTTTAGAAACAGAACAGTATCTTCCGATTCCTAGGTTGTGGCTTGGCTTTTCAAAACAATCTAAATTTATTACTCAAACTAACCAACAAACTAACTAACCAAACGAAACGAAACGAAACGAAACTAACTAAAAACCAAGACGAAAGGGACAAACTCGTGTAGGGAGAGAGACCAGCTGGATGGAAAAGTGGCATTTAGAAGCATCTCAATACTTACCCGTCACCCTGTTTATTTGTTTTTTGGCCAAGTCATGTTCGGGCCATATTGGTTTTAGGCTCAAATGGCCAGCTCATGGGGATTATCGCACTAACAACAGCTAACAACTAGTAATTGCAACTTGGCCCGAGAACAAAAGCTATTAAGGACACCCCCATTAGCACTGGGTAGTGGGCTGGGAGCAGTGAGACATTCGAATAGTTGGGTCCCCGTCCCCGCACGAGAGTCCTGCCAAGACACTAAGAATAATAAGAACACTTGTTCACACGAAAGTGGCAATGGGATTTGGCCAGGAGGGGCTGGCTTTTTTCGGCAGGAAGAAAGTTTGCAGCATTGGCCATGACTGAGCTTCGAATACTCGAGCCTCGAGCCTCGAGCCTCGGGTTTCGGGTCATTGGCTGCCACAGCCCTGTCCCTGGCCACCTGGCTACCCCCTTTTCTGGCACATGAGAGATTTCCGTGGTTGTGGTTTCTGGTTTTATCGGGAGGACAAGCCCTTCCGCCAAAAAATATGAGGGATGTTACAGGAAAGAATAACCTTGCTAGCATAAAAATCCAATAGAGAGAACTTGTTTAAAGCACACGTGTAGGTCTGTGAGTCATTAGGAAGGATTCATGGCAGCCTGGCATATTCCGGTTCATCCTGTCCTGGAAAAGCCCCAGAAGCCCTGCCTTTCTTTGGCCAACAACTGTCTAGTCTGTCTAGTCGGAGCAGCTAATGTAATTAGTTTGTGAAATTGCTCGAGTGAAAATTGTGCAGCGCGTGTGCTACGTGCAACTGCTGCACTTGCTGCACCTGCTGCAAGTGCTGCAAGTACTGCAAATGCCACACGGGACTCGCAGAAAGTAGAACAGGTAGAGAAGCATTGACCCGAGCCGGGTTCAAAGTTTTCATCATTTTCATGTGCAAGCCCGTGCAGCTGCCGCTCGAAATTGATTCCGGTTGAAGTTGCATTGGAAACAAAAACTCAAAATCCAGGAGCGACTGTGGCTGCAATTAAAGTGAGCGCGATCCTTCGGAGGGAATCAATGGGATGACAGCGGTGGTGGGAAGTCGGCATTAAAAGCGGAATAGTGTCAAGAGTTCTGTGCACTCGATGGAGCTTGTCGACTGCAGAAATACCTCTCCCAATGTCCCAGCCTTTTCCAGCAGGCTACATCCTTTGAACGGGGAGGGAAAGGATGGGAAACCGAAGCTTAGAGACCCTGAAAGATGTGAGGGCAGACAGAAGACAGAAGACAGAATGCGGAAGGCAGGACGCTTTTGCGGACAGACTGGTCTCGGATTGCCGAAAAACTCGAACTTTGTATTTCCCTCCTCGGCCCAAAGGGCAACCGCAAATACATAGAGTCTGCATTCGAGTGCATGCCCCCCCGAGGAAATGTGGCACTGCGATTGTCAGAAACATGCTTCTTCCTCGAGGATTAGCCAGAGCCAGAGCCAGAGCCAGAGCCAGAACCAGCCCCAGACCACTTACAGACTCACATTCGATGCATTCTAATTGAAACCTTTCCAGCCAGTCGGTCGATGTGGAATTTGATTCTAAATAAAAGAGAATTTATTAAATATTTGGCCTGGTAGAGAATCAAGATATTTAATTTAGTTTCAATTTATAATTTGTCGATGACAAAGACGATTGGAAGATTGGTTGTGGCAAAAATGTTAGAGTGAGAACTACAGGCAATCCTAGACGTAGTTCCTTAGATGGTAGTATAATTCGAATCCGAATTTGAATCCGATCCGATCCCGATCTGATAGTCCGTAGTTGGTAATTGGTAATTGGCCAGGTGGAATCCCTTATTTAGTTCTGTCTACTCCTCCGGGCTTGTTTACTCCGCAGCCTAGATTGGCAGAGATGCGGCGGTCGGCAATCCATGCCGGGGACCTGGACATGGAGTACTACCGCCTGCGTAGCTTCAGCATCACATCGCATGGCGTCTGCAATTTGGGTGACTCCCTGAGGTGAGTTTAGATCAGGACCTCCCCTGCTCCTTCCACCTTATCCCCATCCTCATCCTCATCCCTATCTTCTGTCTTTCAGGAGTCGCAGGTCGCGTTCCATCAACTCCGTCACGTCGACGGGCACTTCGAACAGCGGCGTGGATCGCCACAATAGGTGAGTGTAGCGATTGAATGATTGAATGATTGAATGAGTGAATAGCTCTATGAACGGTTCACTGGAGCCCAGCCCAGCCCAAGTGGCTGGTAATAAATTGTTTATGAAATGACAATGAGTCCTCCTCCCGACAAAGCGGCAAAGCGGCAGGCTGGCATGGCGACAACAATGGGAAACGTGCGGCATTTTCACGGCTACCACGTCTTCGCACAAACACACTAATTTTCCGCAATTTCCGCTGCCATTAACAACAAATACACACACATGTATGGCCATACCATATAGACATGGCCAGGCCCGGGGGTCGGGCTCCTCCGAAAAGATGAAGATGAGTGGCAACAATGCCTCGGCGTTTTCCATCTCATTGTCAAAGGCGGCGTCCGTGCCTCGTCTGTGCCGCACCGCCTTTCGAGGCTGTCGTTTCCATTTTGTTGCAAGTAACAAACGGCGGCTGCCGCTTATTATTGTTATTACTTGGAGCCCGTGGAGCCCGTAAAACGTGGGGAATGGAGGTGGATTCCTCCCACGGGTTTCTTTATCCATTATATTGTATTAAACGTAAAGCAGCCGCCCGAAAAAATGCCTCTAATTGCATTAAAATTTGTATAAATTTCAATCCGAAACTTTATTAGCAACGCATCGCGCGTATCGGGCGAAGTCATCGACGGAGATCCAGCGGCCCAAGGACAACAGCAGGACGGCGCACCCTCCGTCCCAGCCTACAAAGTGGCGATGCTCGGCAGCTCCGGTGTGGGCAAGACGACCCTGACTTACCAGTTCACCACATCCGACTACATATGCGCCTACGACCTGAGCCTGGGTAAGTCCTGTACATCCTCAAAATAGTTTAAGACCCAGCAAAGTCCTGGCTTTTAATCAAACACATTTGCATTTTAATTATACGCCACAAAGCCATAAAATATGAAAATCTCGAGCTCTAATTTCATTAACTCTCAACTGGGAAGTGGGAGTGGGATTGGGATTGGTAGTGGGATTGAGAGTGGGTGGCGAGATGTCAGGATGTCGGGATGTCGGTGGTTTCCCACCTGTAAGAAAAATTGCAAAATACTGGAACCACCTTCAACTGTTCCGTGGATAGAACGGTTCTCTGGGAGAAAGCAGCACCAAAAGATTCCCAGGAAGTCTAGTCCTTAGAGTACCATAGTTGGAATAAATCATAAATTAATCATATAACTCTGAATTGGTATTTATGATACATCCGGCTCAAAGCCCTGTTACGGGCCAGGGAATGCATTCTGGGTGAATTTCTGTTAACACAATCCAATGGCCACAGGACGACCGGTAATTGGTTAACAAATTGGACGCCAAAGGCTGTCCAAAGGCTGTCCAAAGGCTGTCCAAGGGCTGTCCGCTGCATGTGTGATGTGTGGGATTCCTTGTCGTGGTCCTTTTGTATTAATTGAATTCCCATAATATCGAATTACCCTTCATTCCTCGAAAAGCAGGTCCACACTGGAGCTTGTTGCATTAAGTCCCAAAGCATGGCACTTTCGTATCCTTTGGAGATTGGCTTGGGCCTGAACTCGACACGATATGGGCGGTACGAGATAAAGGCAGGGGATTGAGTCGGATTATAAGGAATTATTCGTGGAATTTATGGAATTCGATTAAGTTGCAAGTTTCACAAAGTCCCATGCATTGTTCGGAGTAGATAAAAGTAAATCTGACACTAATGAGTTTTGAAACTGTCTTTATTTATCGAATGTCTTATCAAAAGAAACTTGTATACAAATCGAACAATTGTTTACTTATCATCTCTGGCAGTTTAAGATCCCTTTTCTATTATTTAAATGTTGTTTTTGCATCCACATGTTCCATCCTTTAATGCGGATAATAAGAGAACTCAACTCGACTCAACACTCCGCAACTGTGGCCATCCACGTGTGGAAGCCACTTTCTGGGTTGCAAAAATGTCCTTCATTTAGGAGGAAAGTAAATGCAGTTCCTGGGTTCCTGGAAAACTCCCTGGCAAGAGGAATCTGCTGGGTTTCGCTTCGCAGGCCCGCTGACTAATTTCACAAAGAGCTCGTGCCCCGGACTTGGATCCACACGGAAACTCCCACGCCATTCGCATCGGCCGGGATAATAAAATTCCGGGTCCTAATTGGCCAAAAGGCACGGCGGCACATGGCCAAGAGGATCCCGTGGCGCATGCTTTATGACATTCGCAATTATATTTCTCTTCCTATTTAGGCCTGAACTATTTGTTCTCTTTCGGGGTATTAATAGAGGTCCTGCCTGCATTTGCCGTTCTGGAGACACGCAAGTTCAAGCCACGTTGCATGGCCAATGGTCGGTGGTTCCGGCCATGTTCCGCCTCGCCTTCGGCCCTTAGCTGGGACAGTTTCTGGATTTATTGCGCCTCATGTCCTGTCCAACTAAATCTTGGCCGGGACGCGTTTCCTTGTTCCGATTTTAAAAGAAGGCTTTTAGTTGACAGTTGACTTGCGTGTTTGAAACGGAAAAGAGGACTCTCTTGTCTCGACTTTTAAGCTTGTTTAGTCCTGGATAGATATTTTTGGTTTTGATTTGTCTTCCAGGCATTTCTTTGGTTGCATTGCCATTGGATGACTGTGCTTCGCCATCGCCGGTCAATGGCATGACTAATCGCCACATGAGGATTCCAGGATACACGGGGTAGCAGGGATACCTGGGGCTGTCGTTAGGCGGCTTCTACCACAAAACAGCCACACACAGCCATGCACGTTTGCTTTTCTTTTCTTGTCTTTCCCTTATCTTTTCTATTCAATTTTTGCGGCACCGCCCACGCACGGAAAATTACTTGCAACATGCAAATTAACCAAAGGACGGAAGGGTGTGAGGTGCCGCCCAGGAGCGTCCCAGGGGTGGCCGTCCAGGATGCGGGTCGACTGCCGTCTAAATATTTGCCACAGCTGAATGCAAACAGAGTTGGTCGCAAACTGCAGTTATTGTCACCGCCCCCAGAGTCCTATTCTTTGTTATCCTTGCCAGCTACCACCTCTGCATTCTAGTCCGTATCCTCGCCATCCCTTCTATCCTGCTATCCTGCTGGCTCGTGTCAAAGTGCTGACACGGCGTGAATTGGGCAGAGTTCAGGCACTGACAGAAAAACTATAAGCTTTTCCGAATATTAATTGAAAGTTAAGTCAGAGTCCGAAGTCTGGTTCTCGACTAATAAATATTCCATGAAATATATTCAGGATTCAAAAAGGTGTAAAGATGGTTAATAGTTTTTTTGTGAGTGCCTTGGTGACGTGGCTCTTAACGGCGACAAAGGCTTCACGGGTTGGAGTCACCCCCAGACCCGGACCCAGACCCGGATCCGGACTATGAACTTTTCACGTTTTATGGTTCGAAACGGTTCCTGGCTAAAAAACGACTCAATGACAGGGCAGAGCCGTCGCCGGGTTGGCCGCTGCCCACCAATTGCGACGTTAACTTTCTGGGCAAAATAAAATCACTTTGATTACGGTTTTATGGGCGACACGCCCACTCCGCCCGCTCTCCTGCCCGAAACTGCCCGAAAGGATTGTCGTTGCAATTTGATCGATTTTAGCCAGTTCGCGAGTGCGAGTGCTGCAGCTTGAAAGAGTTAAAGGACTCCTCCTGTCCTGTGGATACACCTGTCCAGGAGCATGGCGATTATTTTGACAGCATACCGTTCCAGGAAAATCCTCTCAACTTATTTACAACGCACGGGCTGCGTTTTCCAATTAGATTATTTTGTTAAAAAAAATGAAAATCCTTTGCTTTTGTTCCGCAAACTCTGATTAGTTAGTTAGTTCGAAGCGGTGTGGTGTGGGAGGACATGCATAAGTTTAATTTGCTAATTTACTATTTCCCAGGCAAACTTTTCTTTCCTGAAAAAATGTTTCCACCTGCATATCAGATAATTCCATCTGAGTACTTAATTAGGACGAAAAGTACGCAACTGCACACGTTCGATAAAGCTTCCACAAGCTTATTATTTTTTCTCAATCACTCTGCCATTGTTCTCCCTTCCAGATGATGACTACGGCCAGAAGACGGTCTCTGTTCTGGTTGATAACATTGAGACGGACCTGGAAGTTATTGATCATCCGGCCTGCGAGATGTCGGTAAGTGAGTCCTGGCCCTGGTTTCGTCCTTTTTACACACACAGATACAGATACTGCGGCCTGCGGTGCAGTCTGCCGCCCAGTGGGTCAAGCTGCGCCAGCTTGTGGGTTAAGGGCCATTCAGAGAAGGACACTCTGTCCCGTCCCCCACTCAGTCACTATTTCATTTTGTCATTTTGCCATTGTGGCATTCTGCCATTCAGTCATCGGCATTCAACCCCTTTGGTCCCATCTGCCTCTGGAAACAGTTGCCAAATGTCATTAACACTTTGTCGGTCCTGCTGGCCTGGTCGGGTCGGTGCTGCCACTTTAAAAAGGAAACAAGTGTAAAAAACAGGCCGTAATGTGTGTACCTCGACTGCGTCCAGGAACGGAGAGTTAAGACCCACGACCGATTAATAAACGACTATACATCCCTTCCAGACGGAGGCCTTCTGCGCCACCTACAACATCGATCTCTTCGTGGTCGTCTACTCGGTGGTGGACAAGAACACCTTCAAGGCCGCCGAGCGGGTGCTCCAGTACCTCAAGGAGAACGAGATGCTTCTGACCCGCGGCGCCATCCTGGTGGGCAACAAGACGGATCTGGAGCGACACCGCGAGGTCTCCAGAAATAGTAAGTACCTTAGGGAATGGCACCCGTCATAGGAGATTGGGTTCTACACTGAATCGAATATCGAATAGTTTTTGATAGGCACTCATAGGGAATTGAAATACATTTCATTTGGTGTATTCCGATCAAGAATCGGATGAGAATTGGCGAAGATATAGACCTAGAAGTGGGGGATATATGAAAATCCTCATTTTTATCTTTTTCCAGGGGGTTCATCAGAAAAATTTTGAAAAAAATCGATCGAAAATTTTGTTCCGAGTTTTTGATAGGGACTCATAGGGAATTGATTAACATTTAATTTGGTGTATTCCGATCAAGAATCGGATGAGAATTGGCGAAGATATAGGCGTAGAAGTGGGCCATATATGAAATTCCTCATTTTTAACTTTTTTCAAGGGGTTCATCAGAAAAATTTTGAAAAAAATCGATCGAAAATTTTGTTCCGAGTTTTTGATGGGGACTTATAGGGAATTGATTAACATTTAATTTGGTGTATTCCGATCAAGAATCGGATGAGAATTGGCGAAGATATAGGCGTAGAAGTGGGCCATATATGAAATTCCTCATTTTTAACTTTTTTCAAGGGGTTCATCAGAAAAATTTTGAAAAAAATCTATCGAAAATTTTTTTCCGAGTTTTTGATGGGGACTCATTGGGAATTGAATTACCATTAATTTGATGTATTCCGATCAAGAGTCGGATGAGAATTGGGGAATATATAAGCGTAGAAGTGAGCTATATACGAAAATCCTTAATCCGTTTTCCTGCTCTTTTGTTTATCCTTGCAGTGGGTCGAAAGGTGGCGAAGGAGATCGCATGCAAGTTCATAGAGACGTCCTCCGGACTGGATCACAACGTGGACGAACTGCTCGTGGGCGTGGTGGCCCAGGTGAAGCTCAACCCGCAGCGACTGCGGCTGCTCACCGAGCTGGAGCTGCAGCGGCTGAACCTCCAGAGCACCATCCAGAAGCACCGCGGCATGCACGTGCCGATCCGACGCATGGTGCGCCAGATGAGCGTCTGCCAGGGCGAGGAGGAGACGCTCGAGGGCTTCGATGAGCTGGCCATGCAACTGCGTGGTGGAGAAAGGATCGACAACCCCAACCGGCGGCCCCTCAACCTGGAGAGCATCCTGCGAATGGGCGGCGAGAGCGACCTGGAGGAGGGTGGGGGCAGCAGCGGTGTCAGCATCGGCCGACTGGGCAAGTTTGAGATCCTGGCCGCCAGTCTGCGGCACCGACATCCGTTCCGGAAGCGGCGCTCCTTCGACGGCGCCACCACAACCTCTGCGGCGGCTGCTGCGCTGGCCGAGCTGCAGAGGCGTCAGCAGCTGCGGGCCATGGACGACTCCCAGTTGGGTGCTCGCCGGGAGGAGCGGTACGGGGCGGTCAGGGAAGGGGCCGGCGACAGCGAGGACGAGGAGGAGGGTAACGGCAACGGCGGCGGCGGTGGACGCAGGAGCAGCTGCAACCGGAAGGTGGTCAAGAAGCTGACAGCCAGGACCAAGGTGTTTATATCCTCGGTGCTGCGCTTCAAGAAGGCCATCAACCTGAAGCGGCGCAACTCCTCCAGTTGCAGCGATCTCTTCGTGATTTAAGGGAAGGGTCGTTGGGGAATGAGAAGGATCAAGAGGATCAGAAAGATCAGGTGGATCAGGAGGATCAGGAGGAGAGAGACTGACTGTATATAGAAGCAAAGGCACGGAGAAGGATCCCAGAGGATTAGGGATTACGAGGAGGAGAGTATGAGGCGGAGGAGCAGTAGCAGAAGGACGAGGATCTGGGGAACGAGGATAACCGGATCGGATTTGGAGGATTAGAAGCAACAACGAAGCAGCAGCGCAACCAAAACGTAGTGGCGATGAAAACGGAAGCGGAAACGGACGCGGAAACGGATGCGGAAGCGGCTCAACCGGAAGCGAAAGCTAAACAGAGGATGTTCAAGTATGGCGTCGGGGTCTCCCGGCTCCGGCTCCGGCTCCGGCTCCAGCAACTCAAACGAAACTCAAACACAAAACACAAACACGAATTGAAAAGAAATTACAGGGAGGAAACATTTATTAAAAACAAAATTTAGAACCATTAGTTTAACCGATGAATGATAAATGCAAGCAAAAACACCTTCCAACCGCAGCCAGTTGCATTTTGCAATTGATAAAAAATGAATAAATAGAACACAAGCCCCATTATCCCATATCCTTTACCCGTTACCCGTTACCCGTTACCCGTTACAATTTAACCTTTTACCAGAAAAAAAACCCCTAGAAGAAAACCTTCGAAACAAAATTCAACACCGGCAAATACGGACAATAATTTTACCATTCCCCAGACCAGAAAACCCGAAAACCAAAACCTTCTAATGAAAATTACACCGAAAATAATAATTAAAGGCAGAATGTGGCAGAAAAGGTCCTGCCAGTTAGCAGGAAATATAACAATATTCTACGAAAGAGTTAGAACCAAAAGAGAGCAAGATATTTTGAGATTCTTGTCCCATTTAATATCGAATATCGAATATCGTTTATTGTGGTTTCTTGTTCTTGTTTCGAACAAACGCGTGGTTTCAAATGGAATTTAGGAACGGAAGTAACCGGAGGAACGGAACGGAAGCAAGACTGCAAGTAATCGGGAATCCAGACCCATGGCTGGGATGGGAAGCAGATGTAGGATGTAGGATGCAGGATGTAGAGAAACCACTTGGAGAAACCGGAGTGCCAAGGCACTAAATACAAAATACAAAATACAAATAAAGCAAAGCTCAATTTACAAAAGCTATAAAATAGAAAAGAGAAAGCCACATGTGGGAGAAAGGAAACCAAAACCAAAACCAAAACCAAAACCAAAACTAAAACCAAAACCAAAACTATTAAAATAATTAAATCACACAGGATGGCAAGGATGACAGTCGAGCAGGAGAAACTTTTGATTTTTACTTTACACTGAAACATACATATTGGCCAAAGAATGCAACACTCCTTTTTTCGTTTTTTTCGTTTCTCTAAGTGTACAAGTATTGTTCAAAATTTCTGCATGACTTTTGCTCTTTCTTAAATATGAACTGTGTCCTTATTCTGTGTCCTTTTCTACTCTGTGATTATTTTCATGTTTACCGTTTACCGTTTATGCAACCGTTTATCTTAGTTTTGAATGCAATTTCCGTTAATAGATGTCTCATGTTCTGTAATGGCTGCTCATTTGGCCAAAAGTAAGCAGAACAAAAACTAAGAAAATAGCTAAGAAAAATACAATATAACCTTAACTGTCTAGCGCCAGGATGTAAGAGGAGTTAAAGGAGTTTTAAAGGAGTTTTCGGGTGCCATAATCATAACCGTAAGCCGTAACCGTTGAAAATAAGTGTTTTTTTTTTAAGCAGTTCTCTGTGTTGTGCGATAAAGCAATTACCGAGCAAGTACTACAAGTACTACAAGTACACTACAAAAAACTAACACGCGAAACTGCAGACTGCAGGCTGCAGGCTTCAGACAGGAGGTGTGGGGTATGTAAGCTAGTAATCCCTAAATCTAACTTAATATCCAATTTGTCTAAATTTTCGATTATCGATGCAGCGGATCGGGTCGATTCAGATTCAGAATCAGAAACCGAAACCGAAACTAAAACAATTCACATTAAATCAAATCTCTGATGTCGTGACAGAATGGTGGCGGAGCCCGCCCCTTGGGGAGACCCGCCCCTGGCCATGCCCTCGGCTCCACTTGATGTCGATGGGACTCAGGGCAGTCGAGTAAAAACCTTAATGAGCTTAACCAAGGTCCGCAAAAACGAAATGGAATGAAATGAAAGAGACAGAAAAGAAAACTAGAGTAACGGTATTGTGGGGGCTTGGTGGCTCAGAGAGGGCGGTTGCAGTGGGGGTGGCAACTTCTTTAGCTGCCACAAATGTACGACGAGGCCACTAATACCCTTTTTACAATACACTTGAGAGATAATGATAAGTCGGTCCCCTCCACTCGAAGGATAGTTCCCTTTAAATGCAATTATTACATTTATCGACCTCTGATCCTGCTGCCCTACAATTCTACAATTCCAGAGTTCCACCTGGAATCTGGAATCTGGTATCCGGTTTAATTTTAAATTTAACTATCAACTGAGACAAAAACGTAAAACGAACTGTAAACAAAAAACAAGAATGGAGTCGGCGTTGGCGTTGGCGTTGGCGAAATTCATTCGCTCTCCCGATTGAGACAGCTAATGCCTCTCCAGACGCGTCCAAGCGAAGGTGATATCAGGTGGATGGGTGGAAGGTGGAGTGTGAAATGGAAACGTGGGGAGTTGTAACAAAACCAGGCCAAAATAACTGTAAACAGCAGCGGCCGAAGAGAACAAAGAGGAGGAATAAGCTCAAAGTTTCCACATTGTTTTGGGGCTGTGTGCACAAGCAACAACAATAGCAAAGGGCGGCTCTGGGTGTACAGAAAGTCAACAAAAAACAAACACACAAAAAACTTAAACAAATTGAAAATGAACACACAAAAACATGAGCGTGCACGTCCACACACATACAGAGACAGAGACACCCGAAAACACAGCAATGTCAGCAAGCCCCCATCTGTGTACGTGTATGTGAGTATGTGTATGTGTGTGTGTGTGTGTGTGTGTGAAAATGGCGAATGCAGGGAAGTGTGGTGGCAATGGCGATGGCAATGGCGGAGTTGGTGGAGAACTCCCTGGGGAAAAGTCGATGCCATCGAAAGGGACTCCATCGGGAAACTTAGGCAAGTACTTAACAAAACTTGATCGGCGGAGGGTCTTGAAGAAGCAAAAAAAAAAAAAAAAGAAGCGGAAAAAACGGAACAACGAATCGAGAAGGACCTGAAGAGAAAAATGCTAATACTTAACATTTTTAGAGCTTTGTTTCAGTGTATGGAAATGGCGAAACCTACCTATAAATATATCATTCAGGTTATTTTAATGCATTTTAAGTAGATTTAACATTATTTCCCTATTAAATTACCTAGCTAGACCTATTCGGATTGCTTTATTCATAGTTTTTTTTTTACTACTACCATATAACCTTAAATTATTCTTAGCCTGCGATTTAAAAGATTTATTTAGCTTAGAAATACGTATTTTTGTCAAATTTCAACTCTTTTCTTCCACCAAAGCCACTTAGGAATTGGAGTTGCCACCGAGAAGAGGCTGAGTGTTGGAGGCTGCTAGTGGCAGCTGCTGGTGTTTGGCTCCGAGGACCTGCAGGTGGTCGTGCAGGTCCTGTGGGACTCGGCTGCACTCAAACTGATAAAGGCTAGAAACAATATTGAGGGCCATTGGCTGCCGGCGAGTAATGAGATTTGAAGGACAGTCCGGCTGTAAGTGTATGGTATTCTCCAGGCAGGATGTGCGACGAGGATGCGGAAAGAAATAGCAATAGCGTACTGTGCGACAGGCACACCCACACGGACAGTTACTTAACCACTTTCGGAACTCGACCCACTACTAACTTCTACTTCGAAAACGAGACTGATTATATTTGCTCTACCTAAACTTGACCCTCAACCTCACATAACACTTCCAGCTTAACCCTTAACCCCACATCCTAGTCATAGTCCTAGTCCTAGTCCTACTCATAGTCCTAGTCCCCTTTATAATCGGCACAGTAAGCCAGCGAGCCAAGCGGGCATGGAAGATGGATATACAACTTGCATAGACATTTAAACAGATATATATCTTATATAATTATATACCCAATATTATATACATGTGCGTATGCATCAATAAATATAGTACTACAGGCAAGCATATATACAAGCATATATTAGAGCTACAGGATGTACCCTGTACGAGGTACGAGGTACGAAGAACGAGAACACAATTTACACACTCAAGTTTCAGCCTCCCTACCGCAAAGATTCTGAATATGGAACATACCATATATGGTATATGGTATATGGTATATGGTATATGGTATATGGTATATGGTATATGGTATATGGTATATGGTATATGGTATATGGTATATAGTATGGAAAATAAGTTAAGTTTGAACCAAAACTTTGTACGAATTTCGGGCAGATCTCAAGACCCCAAAAATAATGTTTCGAACAACGTAGTCCAGGCTTACTTACTCTTAAATTAAATATCATTTAAGTGTGATACGCGACCGATCGCGGGGATCGCGAAGGATTTAGTTATAGCCGTCAAGATCCCAATCAAAATCCAATCAAAAATCCCATTGAAACCCCTTTTTCCCGGGCATTGAATCTTCCCCAGAATCGGGATTCAAGAATAACAGAAAGAAAGCCCACTTTAAACTTTTGAAACTAACAAAATTGTTTACAAATCAAAACTTACAAGTATTGTAGTCGGATTCTATATACACGCATATACAGCAACAAATATAAATAAATTTTTTTCGATGTACGTTAACCATTTATGAATGTGTATTTGTGTGTGTGTTACCACAACTTTATATAATATTTAACTTAAAGTATAAAGCTTATTAATGTGTAATTACGAACAAGAAAACAGGAAATGGAATGACAATTTGCTTATTTCCAAACAAAGTTCCCAGCAATTTCAGAATTTCCATGCAAAGCAATTGGGTTCGTTAGCAAAGGCAGAAGGTTCTATCGATCGGCGGAACGGTGGATCGGAGCTCCTCCTGGGGCCCAAGATCTCCTCCCCGATTCCCCGATTTTAGCACGTACTTAATACGTTTCCTTTGTCGATGATCAAGATCAAGATACAGCCATTTCAATCAAATTGAGTGGACTATTTTATCCAAAAATTAATAAATATTTTATTCTATGTGTACACCTACAAGTAAAAATTAAATCTTATATTATATATGTATGAAGAATCACAGTTTATGCTCAATGGGATGATGGGACGATGAGTTGGGGGCCGGAATTCGGCCTACTCCTTGCCGAAAGTCTGGCAGTTAATTAAGGCC
Source organism: Drosophila vallismaia (assembly GCA_035047325.1). Lineage (NCBI taxonomy): Eukaryota > Metazoa > Arthropoda > Insecta > Diptera > Drosophilidae > Drosophila > Drosophila vallismaia. Next base: position 753,199 of record JAWNPU010000025.1, on the reverse strand, counting down.
GAGATTCCTCCTGCCGGAGAGATGGACTGAGACCCTGCCATCACACATAACTGCAACGCATAGTTTCTAATTAAAAGTTACTCCATGTGGCAAGGACCTGTTTCTCCTGCCCCTCTACCTTTCTCGCCTCCTCTGGAATTTGACAAATGGCGCGGCACTTAATCACTCCCCTCTTGGCAGCGGCTCATCCCGGAGTCAAGCGGATTCCGGACTCGATGAATGACTAACCGCCGAGAAGCCGGAAAACGAAACAATAAATATTTTATTCCCCACAGCCTTCTGATTTGTAATTGCCACAAAATAAATTGGAAAATCTTGTGGCTGAGTGAATCCCCAAGATGGATATCTGAAGAATAAAAACCCGATTTGGAGGTCTTGAAATCTTGACTCTCACCACAAGCTCCTTCCAATCCCCCCCCACGCGGCCTGGTGCACTTCACACAGACTGGAAACCCCAAAGCAAGTTGTCTACTTTTGCTGCTTAGTTGCGGTAAGTTGGGCTTTTTGGTCCTGACACGTAATTGTGGCGCCTTATTTGCGAGCAAAGGATTTTCCACGTCCACCACCAGCCAGGTGGCTCAGGAAATTCCAGGAAGACATTACAAATCAGCACTGTCTAGTTAATGCCTCGTGGTCATGGCCAAAGCTACTCTCTTCCTCTCTCTTCCCAATCAAACGCAGAAGATGTTCATATTTCGGCTTTTATTCGTTATAAATTTAAATAAATTAATCATACAATTACGAAACTGGAATCATCGAACTGGAATTCGAATCGATCGAATAAATAGCAAGCAATAAATAATTGAATTTCTCGAGGACTTAAGCTCTACGGTCGTAACTCTATCTCTTCGTATCCGTATCCGTATCTGAATCCGTATCCGTATCCGCATCTGAATCCGGGTCGGGTCAATGACGATATACGGTATTTACACTGTTTCCCAGCATGTTGGCCAACTCCCGCTGGCCGCTCAGTTGAAAAAATCCAGGATGCCGTTGAGCAGCTCGTAGGCGAATCCCGTCTCCTCGGTCGCCTCCGCGACGGCCTTCTTCTTCTTGTTCTTTTTCGCCTTCTTCGACTTCTTGGCCTTGGGCGTGGTGGAGTCGTCCGCGGCGGCGGGGGCGGGAGTCACAGGGGCGGCGGCGGCACTGGCTACTTCTTCGGCCGCGTTACCGGCGGCAGCGGGAGCGGAAGCGGACTCTGCCGGAGCAGCAGCCGGAGCTCCCGCCTCGTCTTTGCTCTGGACGGGATCGGCCACTGGCGTCTGGGCATCAGTGGAGGCCACCTCTCGGGTCTGATCAGAAGCCACAGCTGCGGCAGTCACCGGCTTCTTCACCGGCTTCTCGTCCTCGTCGTCATCCAGCTCGTCCAGGAGTCCGGCCAGGCTGAAGCCGCCGTAGTCCGCATCCTCGGGCGCCTCCGCCTCGTCGTCGGCGTAGTCCTCGGTGTCGTCGTCGTCATCGGTCTCAGTATCGGCATCGCTGTCGTAGTCATCCTCGTCCTCGTCATCATCGCCGCCTGGAGGAGAAGAGAAATTGTTAAGTCAAGGCCAATGAGTGCTCTTAAGGACACGCCCTGGACTCAAAAATCATCTAAACTTCCTTCAAAACAAGGCAAGTATTCAAGGATATAGACAACTAGGCGTATACGCAATATTAAGTATACGCCAGGGTCTTGATTTCATCTTAAACAGAAGTCAAAGCCACGTAGGCGGAACGTCCCTGGGTACTAGGAAAGCATCATTTGTCTCGCGGCCCATACGTACCACCGAGTCCGAAGAAGTCATCGTCGTCCTCGTCGTCGTCCGTGCTGGGCTTGACGGGCAGGGGCTCCGCCTCGGCTACGCGGAGTCCCTCGGGGCCGAACTTGAAGCAGGAGACGCGCAGGGAGGCCTCCACCTCCTCGTCGGCGCGCAGCTCGAAGGCCAAGCAGGCCTTGAAGTCCTTGGAGTCCTTGGCGCGGGACAGGCCGTACATGCGGCCGCAGAACTGGCTGTAGCCGCCGGGCAGGCCCACGCAGATGGGGCGGGCGCGCTTGCTGGAGATGCGACGGGAGGCGAGGGTGAAGTCGCCGTACTTGAGGGAGACGCTCATCTCGTCGTTGCCCAGGTAGGCGATCTTGGCGCAGCCCTGCCCGGCGGGCAGCAGCGGGAGACCGAACTTGCGGCAACAGTCGCAGTGGGTCTCGGAGCACTTGCAGAACTTGCTGATGGGGTTCTCCGGCTTGGGGGTGGTGGGCGCTTTGGTTGGCTTGGCGACGGCCAGGGTGGTGGCGACGGCGGGGGCAGCAGCGGCGGAGGCGACGGCGCTTTCCGGAGCCGCTTCTGGAGCAACTGCAGCGACCACTTCCGGGACGATTTCTTCCGCGGCATTCACCGTGCCCTCGACATCTCCGCTGGCGATCTCGTTGGCGCTGTCATCTATCACGGAGAGGGGGGAGCTGGCAGCCGCCTCCTCGACCACATCCTCGACCTTTGGCGGCTCCGATTCGGGGGGTGCCACGTTGGGGTCGATCTCCTCGGGCGGCAGGTCCAGCTGCTTGAAGTTCTCCGAGATCTTGTCGGTGCGTCGCAGAACGCTCTTGGCCTCCAGCTGGAGGACCACGGAACTGGCCACCAATAGCGCCAGAAGCAGCTGGGGGATCTGTTTCCTCGAGCCAGACATCTCTGATGGGTTCTGTAAGTGGACGACGGGAAAGACTCTAGGGTTAGACACTCGGACTGGGTGAGTATTTGTCGGAATCGGGAAATACATATTATATCTACATCTATATCTATATATCTATATCTATATCTATATCTATATATCTATATATCTATATATCTATATATCTATATCTATATATCTATATATCTATATATCTATATATCTATATATCTATATATCTATATATCTATATATCTATATATCTATATATCTATATATCTATATATCTATATATCTATATATCTATATATCTATATATCTATATATCTATATATCTATATATCTATATATCTATATATCTATATATCTATATCTATATCTATATCTATATATCTATATATCTATATCTATACATAATTATTTCTTCTCCGGCAGGCCGCGAAAGGTATTCGGCATTCGAAAAGTCAACAACTTTTGTCGCTTTCGAGTGGGCAGCGATTAAATTTCACCGCATTCTTCTTCCTCGTCTGGTATTTTGCAAAAGAAATGAATTTAAATAAATATTGACATAATTTCTTTCACTTCTTCTTTTCGTTTTCATCTTGGTGGAGTAGTGGAGGAGGAGGAGGAGGATGATGGGTAGCCATGGGTGTTGCAAGGGAGACGGTAGGCGGTTGGCGGTAGGCGCCATCCAGCGAAAACTCAACGAAAGTGAAATCTGTCTTTGCATTTTGATTCCCAAAAGTTATTTAATTGACAAACTGGGTTAGAGCCTCATTAGAATTTCCCCCCCTCCCCCTCCCCCTCGCCACGACCAGGCCAGCCCCATGCAACTACCAAAAACAAGCCAACAAGTTGGAGTTCGCTGCCAACTCAAACCAGCATCTTCAGAGCAAGAGGAGGAGCACTGGGAGTCACCTCCGATGGCAAAGTGAAATTTCAGCTATTGACTCATTTGCCTCAAGTGCCCACCTTTGAGGGGGGTTGCGAGACTGGGTTGCGAGATAAGATATATGGTAAGGGGGATAGGGGACGGAGCGGCTCGAGATTTCCAAATCAATTAGCGGCTTTTAACTGGAGCTCGACTGGCGGAGAAACTGGTGTGGCTTAGCCTTAGACTATTTCGGGACTGGGAGTCGACTCCCGGGAAAGATACTTTAAACAAATGGAACGTGATTTGGCGGTAATGACCAGCGGGGTGGCCCGCTTGTTACGATTCCACCAACTGATTGTTTTCTTTCTCGCTTGCTTTCCCACAGCCATTCTGATGCTTATGCCGCACATTTCCTTACATCATTTCCATAATTTGGCTGGAAATAGCATGTTTCCGCTGATCTCAGCTTGGAAGCTCGGAACTTGCTCCACCACCAATGGTGCATTGTTCCACTTTCATTTTTCTGCAGCAAGCCCCTTCCTCTTGATAGTCTCGTAGAATCTGAATCCCAATCTGAATATGAATCCGGGGAGGCGTTGCTCCACTGATGACCTTCCACCGAAACAACAACAAATGGCTCACAATGGTCATAATAAAGAGCTTGTTGCTAGAAACTATTTGTCTAAAGAAAGTATGCGACCGAATATGGCCAAAGATGCAACCAAAGCCATATTTGGAGCCATACTAAGAGCTTAGAACTATTTAATGGAAATTAAAGCTTCAATTGGCCTTGGTCCAAGTTGTTGTGGCAACTCTATCAAAAAATGGCGTTGGACAAATAGAATGGCCGCTGTTGGAAAAAAATGGGATTAAGTCCACTTGGTCCACAGTGGAAACCATTTAATGGAAATCCTTTGAGTAGAAAACTTTCCACTTTCCATTCGAAGGCACTCAACAATTAATAATAAAGAGAGAGTGCCCTTCCATAGAAACTCTCTTCCGATCGGTAACGGGATCAGTAGATCCACTCTCTGTTTCCGTTTTCCCTTTCTACCACTTCCTTGTTCTCATTCCGCATTCCGCACTGGAAGCCACTTGAGCCTATGGCACCGTATAGAGCGCACGTGTTTTAATCTTTTTCAACTGGAGCTGTTCGTTGTAATTGAAGTGTAACTCTTAATAAATACAGTTTGGCAATAAATCCGTTTAAGTAGCCTTTGAAGTGTAATTCTGGGAATATAGAGAAATCCATGCCACGAGCCGCACCTGGCGTGTATGTGTGTATGCGAGTATGCGTGTGGGTGGCATTCAAAGTTCGATAGCTGCTCTACATCGACCCCCCCCCCTCACCAAAAAATACCGTTAACTAAAAGCATCGTAACCCAAATGTATTTAATAGAAAAAAGCTTTGAAAAGAGCGACCAGCTGAAGAAGTGCGCGAAAAATTGACAACGCGCTGCACTTGCCCTTTGACCATGGTAGGTAACTGCATTTATGGCTTCTGGCCATTTGATGTCCCATTTCTGCCCATTTGATGTTTGATGCTGTTAGTCTTTCCTTATAGGCACCTCACCTATACTGAACCGGAACGGTTCCCGCCCGGCTCTGCTACCGCCTGACACCTGCATTCCATTTAGTTTCCCAGCCCCAGCCCGGAAATTTCACCTCGCAAGGGCCAAAAAACGAAACGAAAATTCCAATCGGTAAACAGGGCCTCAAAGTCCGGACCGGTGCTTGTGCCTTCATTTGCATTTCGTCGCATTTTTTGGTTTGGTTTGGTTTGGTTTGGAAACGGGGCCGGAAAAGAGTCAGCCATACGGTATACGGTAGGTATGGAGCCAACGAAAGAGACACCTGATGACGCTCCACGACATCCACATCCACATCCACGTGTGAGTATTTTTTTTATATTTCATTTTTTATAACGTTTTTTGTTTTTGGCTGGTTTTCGCCTCTTGTTTGTTTTGCTCGACCAGACGAGCGGGGCATTTTCGAATTTTGTCAATAAATTATAACGGTTGTGAAAAGTTATTAGCATTAATTAATTGTTAAGCGCATAGGAAAATAGAAAGTAAGTTTGAAAAATATAATATGTGTAATGCCGTATCTGTATCTGTATCTGGAAATTATCATAACACAATCTGGTCATCGAAATCGAGTCCGAATTTTGAACCCAAAGCGAAAGTGTTGACCTGATCTGATCTGATCCAAAACGGTTCGATCGACGGTGTGATGTAAAAACTATAAGATCCGATAATACGATTTCACTCATTTATATTTTCTGGCCAAGACAGATACCTTCTAAGCCATAGCTTAGGTTGCGGTGATTACGAAACCAGCACGCCTCGATTATGCTAAACAGTTTGTCAGACTTTTACCAAACATCCTTCGGTTCGGTTTAGTTCGATTTATATAACCCGAGAAGCGCACAAACAAGCGCACCAACAAATTTGCATAATTTTTCGGTTTCTGCTTTTGTTTTTGTATCTTTTTGTAGCTGCTGTATCACTGCTGCTGTGAGATTTTTTCTGCTTAATTTGTCCCAACAAAGCGTGAGTGTGAGTGTGAGTGCTTACCACTTTCTTCTGGCCATGTGTGGGTGAAATCGTGGCCAGAAGAGGCCAGAGAGAAGGGGACAAATCAAAGTTACCATAATAATGATGGCCATGCCATGATGGCCGGGCCAAGACCAAGACCCGAGACCTATGCCAAAATTAAGGTTAAGTTCTTTAATGCAGCCTACGGTGAAATTTTTTATTTGCTTAGCAGTCAGCGTGGGCCTGATGGGTTTGATGGGCCTCATGGGTCTCGTGGGTCTCGTGGGTCTCTCCACATTTAGTTTGGAATAGAGGGCGTCGGGGAAGGGGAAGGGAACTGGCCGTATTTCCGGTCAAGGCTGACCCAATGGACCAGAAAATTAGCCCAACCAACTCCACCAACTCGAATGGGGAGAGGAACTCTATTTTTTTTTGGGATTGACTAAAGCGATGGGTTATCTTTTGGAGTTATGACCTTTTCGGATGGAGAGCCTACCATTAGCCTTGTGGCTTTGACCATCAATTAGCCACCCAAAACAGGTTGCTGGACAGACAGTGCCACTTTCCAGGCCCGAGTTTCTTGAGGCTTCAGTCTTCAGAGTCTGGAGAATGCGGTGGGGCGATGGCTTGGACGGATGATGGGTTGTAGAAAGTAAAACGGAGAACGAAAACGCTTGACGCGTTTCTTCTTTGTTTTGCCAAATTCAAATAAGTTAATGACAGGCAAAAGAAGAACAGAAGCACAGAAGCCACAAAAACAGAAGCAGCAGCAGATGGCCAGCGACGCAGTGCCTCAAAGTGGCAAAAGCAGGGTAGAAGGGTAGCAGGGTAGCAGGGAGACAGGGAGACAGGGAGGTGGCAACACCTTAGCCAGTAAGTCGGAGCCAAACTGGTTGACACAATTTCACGCCGACTTTTACGTGCAATTGCCTCGGCCGCCTGGCTTTGGCTTTGACTTCGTCTTCGGCTTTGGATTTGGACTTCCAGCACTTGAAAAAACATTCGAAAATTATTCGATTCTTAAGGGGAATCCCCATTTTGTACCTTTGTACCTGGTCGATCGCTTTGCGAGATCACTTCTCTCAGTGTGGCAATGCCACTTTAGTCATCGGTATTGGCCCAGTTAAGCGGCGCGTTCTTCAACTGTCTGGTGGCGACCGCATTTCACTTGCCAGCCAAACAAACAATCCGAAGCAGCACCCAGAATCGGAAATCCCAAATCCAACTACCAACTACTTCTCTTTCGTTTGCCTTCGTTTCTCTGCACTTAACTTGGCCAAAAGGTCTTTTCTTTACCTTGCACGTGTGGTATCGGTATCCTTGAGGTGCGGTCCGGTCCGGTCCTTAGATGCTGCTGTCCACTGTCACAGGGCAACCACAGTGGGTGGGATGAACTCAAATGCACTCAAATCAAACCAAACAGAAAAAAAAAGAAAAGAAGATGATACTCCGGCTTAGATCGAAACAAAATTGGCGCGCGATTTAGGACTTGAGTTGGTGCTGGGACCCAGTGGATGGGAGCGTTGAGCGTTTTTAAAGACTGAACTCTACGCTTGGAAACGCGGAACTCGACTGCCCAGAGTTGGAGCCACCGAGCCGAGTTATGGGCGAATCCCCGCCTGCGATCTGGCCAGCTGATCGAACAAGCCAACAGCAGCTTTCTTTTCGCGTCGAACGTGTTGGCCGCTCTCAGGTGGTTTGGCTGCCACCTGCTGCACGTTAGCTAGTGGGTTAACGGTAACGGTATGGGGTATGGGGTATGAGGTATGTTGCGGTAGAGGTAGAGGTTGTGGCGGCACGTAGAACCCCCCTTGGCAGGCAATTAACCCACGTCACTGGCCTTCCTCTTCCTCGAGTCGGGGCTTCGGGGGTTTTTCAGCAGCGCTCTTGCTTTGGGCTCCTTTGTCTAGGCCGGGAGATCGCTGAGTAATCGCTGGGAACGCCACACCCACACCCGCGCTGTAGCCTTGAGGTGGCCAAGGAACTTCCAGGTAAAGGTGCAGCCCGACAAATGTAATCAGTAACCCATGCAGAGGCCTTACAAGTCACAATTGCGAGCTAAAAACAGGGATACAACTTTTGTTCAGGCTTGAGCTATCTAAAATGATACCGAACCCTTTCAGATGGGAAACACTATGTAGTTGCAAGCAGTAGTTACAGAATTTATAGAAAAGAAAGTTTCATTCTAATCCAAGGCAAAATCATATCTTTTAACACGCATCTTGACATATTCTTTTTTACAAGATGTTTTCATCAAGTTAATAGCTTTCTACGGCAACAAACTTGATATTTGCTTTCGATATTAAGAAAAAAACGAGGAAAACATAGCTAGCTTGATATCGGGTTTGCTCTTTATATAATCCCAGTGACGCGTGATTATCTAAAACCCCAACCCAGACCCATGGTTATGCAAACGCGAACATGAAAGTTACTCTAGTCCGCGTCCCCTTCTTTGGTTTTGGTTTTGGTTTGAAAAAGCTATTAATTCTATGGCCAGCATAATTTAGTTAGTTGCCAAACTCGCAGTCCAGTGGCCAGTGGCCAGTCCTCGTGGAAAGGATTGGGGAGTCGAAAAGTTAAAACACAGGCACACGGTTTTAAGGGAATGTTTGAAAACATGTTTTAATAATTGATTTATCATTCACATATGTATGGTAGTTGTATTATATGTATGCATTTTCTATATAGTAGTTAACATATGGTGCTGACGCCCTCCTTTCTTTTCGAACTGTTTTCGATCCGTGGGTTAATTATACATATGTACACAAACACGAAGCCCTGAATGGGACACTGGACGTCTCCCTTATACATATACGAATATATCTGTATATATATATTTTTTTTTGTTTAATAGATCCTATATTGGCGGTTATCCATTGGGTTGGGGGAGGAGGCTGGGCGCGCAATCTGCCGGGTCGATAATCGACAATAATACTCGTACTCGTATAACAAAACTACATACATTGATCCAGGGAGAGTATCCGTAATATAATATACATTAAACAATTGCATAACAAGGACATGGAGGTGACGTGGTGGGGTCGTGGGCGAACAAAAAAAAAACGCAGATACGAAAAGGTAGGAGAACAGGAGAAAAAAAAAAAGTAAACATTATAACATTATTTTTATGCCAAGTGGACGCACGCACGCAGGCAGGCAGGCGTGGCGTGGCGCGGAGCTTAGAAGATGGGTATGTAGTTGTCGATCTTGGCCCGGTGCTTCTGGGCGACGCACTCGGCGATCCAGACGATGTTGCGACACTCCTGCTCCTTGAGCTTGAGGTATGCGTAGAAGACGCCGAAGTGGAACTGCTGCAAGAAGGCGTACACATTGAGCTTGACCTCGTGCTCGAAGAACTTGTCCTCGAGCGTCTTGTCGCCGGGGTTGTTGCCGGAGCCGTCGAACAGGGCGGCGTACTCCGCGTAGTACTCGGCCACGGTCTTCACCTGCTCGTAGTCGTCGGCGCGGGCCAAAGCGGCCAGGCCATCGGGGTACATCTTGCCGCAGTTGGGGTACAGCTTGGCGCGATCGTCCTTGGACAGCTCGGTGCCGAACGAGTTGATGGTAATGATGATGGCGCGACGATCAGCTTCAAACTGAAAGAACGGTGAGACATGAACTGGTCCTACAACAAGACAAGGTCCTATATCGACTAAGAACTCACGGCAAGGATTTCGCACATCACATCGGCGGTGGCACCACCCATGTTCTTGCAAAAGTTGTAGAAGGCCTCCAGGTAGGCCTTGTAGAGCGTGTTGCGGATGATCTCGATGTTCATCTCGTCGAGATCCTGCTCGGAGATGCAGTCGACGAAGAAGGGAGCCAGCGGCGTGTCCACCAGCACCGCGTTGTACAGCTCAGCGGGCGTGGAGGCAACGTGAATGGCCTCCATCTGCTCGAAGCTGCCCAGCGGATGGCACTTGGGGATCAGCTCCGAGATGGGGCGCTGGTGCAGGGTGCCGGTGATCAGCAGGATAATGTTGTCGATCATGTACCCGTAGGTGATGAAGTCCAGAAAGTTGGATAGCGGCTCCACGGCATGGTTGCGCATGTGCTGGAACTCAATGACCAGCTTCTCCCGCAGCTTGTCGTCGATCACCGACACGGAGAGCGGCGAGGGCTCGTTGGCCAGGAAGCTGCCGTAGTCGGTGCCCTGCAGGTGGAGCTTCAAATCTGGAAGAGAACCCGATCAGGCAGGGAAAAAGGCAAAAGGATTCCCCAAGGGGCGGCCGTCAACAAACATCACAAGACAAGCTTACACACACATGGAGGCCGAGCAGCTGTACATAGCCGACCCGCTCGCACACTAGCACCCGCGTAAGCGCTGTTATCGCTGGTCATGTGATTAGCAAAGCAAAGAGAGCGGCCAACTTGGCTCTTTTCCGGCCAGATTTGGCTGGAGTTTCGTTTCGGAGGTGGGACAAGATACCTTGAGGCTACTTTTTCTCATTCATTCCAGTAACCAGTAATAAAATCTGGTTATGTTTTTTCTTAAAAAGTCAATGGAGGAGACTCTTTGGAGTAGAATTTTATGTTATTTCTGGGAGCTAGTGTGCTGTTGGGCGAGGGACTAGAGAATCCCCCTTAAAGGCCATGAGATAGAGACCACTTACCCTCCAAGGTCTCGCACTGAACCAGATTCAGGTAGTCCGCCTGCTTGAGGATGCCGCACTTGAAGCCACGGCACAGGCCCTCCAGATACCCGTTGTCGATGTTGAACATGAATCCTGAGCTGTTCATCTTGCTGTTACTTTCGGATGGTATTCCCAGCTAGTTGAATGGATGAGTGGCACCTGCACCTGACACGGGCAAGAAAACACAAACTGGCGTGGAAGCGAGTAGAGAGAAGTAGCGTAAATCGCCTGGGCAGAGTTCCTGGGGTTCGGCCTTTGTTAGCTTTAGTTGGCGAGTTGCGCGAATTGTGTGGAGTTCTTCAAGACCAAACGGGGCGACGACGGTTAAGTAAAAATTCCAACTTTTTTCTCTATCGATCGAGTCATATGATTTGTTCTGCTCAGTGTTGCCAGATGGTCAAATCGGGTCATCCTAAAAAGTTCCTAAAAAATCCTCCCTTTCATATTAGTTAGGAATTCAGAAAACAAGTCTCTACAAATAGTAATTTCTTGTTAAAATTAACTTTAATCGAAGGGATTTCTCTTAATCTCAGGGAAAACCCTCAACTTGAGAGTTCTGTTATTGTGTTAATGTGTTTCCCAACACTGGGGCTTTAACAGAGCCTTAACAGAATGTTAGCCCAGAGAGTGGCAACACTAAAGCTTTCCTTGAGGTGAAATTTGTATTTAAATTTCACTTTTAACAAAAAGGATTCAAACTTAAATTCATTTATAGGCATTTAATAGTAGCATTTAATAATAAATACAAATTGATATATTGTATATAGTGTAGATATACTGGTATAGATCAGATTAGCTGTCAAGGTCATTCCAGTGCTGGCGCTCTAGCTCTAGCTGCCGTTTCCGTTTCCGCTTGCGCTCCCGTTCCTCCTCCAGTTCCAGGAGTCTCTCCCTCAACCGCTCGGCATAGGCCTCCTCCTCGTCGTAGGGAATGTAGTAGTAGGCAATCACCATGAAGACGAGCATGTCCACGAACATGAGACCGGCGAACAGAAAGAACTCGCTAGCCTGGGAGTCAAAGAACTTGGCCTCGGCCACCACCACCACGATGACGTTGCCAAAGGCCACCGTTAGGAGCCAGCAAGCCTGCAGGACACTCTTCATGCTCGGCGGGGACTGGGAGTAGGAGAACTGTAGGCCGGTGACCGAGAACATCACCTCGCCGAGGGTCATCACCACGTACTGGGGCACCAACCAGAGCATGCTCATGGAGTTGGGGGACGTTACTTCCAGCAGCTCGGAGACGAAGCCCTCGTGGGTCTGGCCGACTGCCAGAACGTAAACCCCGCCAGCCCGCAACTCCACCCGTGCAAGCGGATGGTCCGCCACCTGGACGTTATAGAAGCCCGTGGTGAGTTCGTGGAGGTCGTGGTTGCGGGCTGGAAGGTCGAGGGCCACATTCCCAGATGATTCCTCATACCAGACCACGCGGGTGGTGGCCAGGAGGTTGGCCAGGGTGCGCACCAGAGCTCTGGACCGGTTGGACTTCTGCACGTCGTCCTCGTACCAGTACTTGGTGATGGCGTGGGCGGGCCGCAGGAATAGACTGTGGGCGGTGGCCTCGTAAAGCTGCTGGGTGCCGCCCTCCAGAGACTGGCAACCTGCAGGGCAGAACAGGCAGAATTGAAGTCTCCAGCCGGTGATCGCAAAGGATTGCCAGTGCAATCCACAAAATCTGGCCAGCACTTACCTTCGGTCAGGCTCTCCACCGTGTAGGTGAGGGTGAAGATGCCCTCGGGTCCTGTGGCCACATTGCCGGAGCTGTAAAAGTCCAGTCCCCGCAGAGTGAAGCTCTCCCGGGTGCCCAGGTTGGTGTTGAAGCGGTACTCGCACCCGGGGATGCCGCTGAACACCCTCAACTGGGTGTATCCGCCAGAGGCTATTACGGGATAGGTGTTCTAGAAGGTGTCGGAAGCACAGGCCCCACGTAGTAAGAAAATCGTTGCGTAAACACAAACAGGACGACGAGGGATACGAAACGCACAGGAAAGTCAGAATCGCAGAGAGGCAGGTGTAAATCGGTAGTTTTCTTTTATTAGATTAACATTTGGTGGATGTCTTGTCATATGCAACAACGCCCAGGAGCCCAAGAGCTCAGGGCTGGACAGGAAAGGGAAGGGACAGAGGTCACTAGGACCTCTCACATACACACGTCTACGATAGAAATACAATACAAATAGAAATACAAATACAAATAGAAATACAAATACATATAATACACAACGCTGTGATGGCGCTATTTTGACTACTCGTCCTTGCTAATGTCCTTGCCCTTGTTCTCGACACCGCCCTCGAGGGGCGGGGCCGGCGGCGCCGTCAGGGGCACAGTCTCGTCCTCGTCCTTGATGGGATTGTTGGGCTGGTAGCGATACGCCATGAACATGAAGATCAGCATGTCGACGAACATGAGTCCCGCAAACAGGAAGAACTCATCCGCCTGGGAGTCGAAGAGAGCCGCCTCTGCGATGATGACGACGATGACGTTGCCGAAGGCTACTGTCAGGAGCCAGCAGGCCTGCAGGACACTCTTCATGCTGGGCGGGGCCTGGGCGTAGGAGAATTCCAGTCCGGTGACCGAGAACATCACCTCGCCGAGGGTCATCACCACATACTGGGGAATCAGCCAGAGGATGCTCATCGAGTTGGGCTCGGTGACTTCCACCAGTTCGTAGCCATACTGTCCAGCGCTTCCCCACAAAATCAGGGTATACACTCCGCCAGTGTGCACGTGCAATGTGGTCACCACTTCCGTGCCAACCAGGATCTCATAGTCTCCAGAATTGACCCGCGTGAGCAGCATCTTACTCGCTAACTCCTCGTAGGCCACCTCGCCCTTGGAGGCACTGCGCCACGTGATCGTCTGAGTTGCGGCAATGTTGGCCAACATCCTGATCAGGGGATAGCTTTCGCTGGGCTTGTCCACAAAGTCCGACTCCCAGAACAGGTCGCTGCTTATATTACTCGGATTAAGGAACAGGGACCAAGCCTTCTTCTCGGTCAAAGCCCAGCCGTTATTGAGGTAGCTAGTGCATTCGGAAGAAGAGTTGCTTGTCAGCGAGTAGGTAAGTTGGAAAGAGTTGCCCACGATCAGGTCCTTGTTGGTGTAGACGTTCCTGGCGGGCACCGTGAAGCTTTCTGCTCCCGCCAGGTTCGAGGTGAACTCGAAACTGCACGGCTGGCTGTTGAAGATGCGCAGCTGGGCATTCTGGCTGTAGGGCAGGTCGGGATAGGTTTTCTGAGGATCGGGCGTGCAACGAGAATGAGAGAGTGTGTGAGCGAGAAAGCAAGGCAGGTGCAAGTGCAGGTGCTGGGGCCGGGCCGGGTCAGACACAGGACATGAAATGCAAGATACTCACCTCCAGGTTCAGCTCCACCACACCGGAAATAATGAAGGCAATGCCGGCCAGGATGCCGCCCATGGTGAGCTTTTGCAGCGGGCGCCGAATGCCCACCAAGCGGAGGGCCGGGTAGAAGGCCACGTCGTAGAGCGGGATGAAGATTAGGATGAGCAGCGGGTTGAGCACTTGCAGCTGGTCGGGCTTGATGTCCCAGGAGCCCATGTCGCCGTCCATCCGGGTGGCCTGGAAGGTCCAGCGCGAGCCTTGCTGGTCGAACAGTGCCCAGAAGACGGGCAGGGGCAAGTAGAGGAAGAGAACTCGCATCAGCACCTTGACGTCATCGATCAGCTGGCGGTCGTACTTGACGTCCGCGTAGTCTAGCCAATGCTGGCGAGGATTCGTCTTCTTCTCCTTGCACTTGGTGGTCCAGGCGGTCCAGATGGTGCTGCTCACCAGGACGACCATGTTGCCGGCCGGCGGCTTAATCTTATACAGGGAGCGTCCCAGGACGAAGATGACCACGGAGATGACCATCAGCACGGCCGGCACTCCGAAGGCCAATGGGTAGCAGTTGATGTCGTCGAAGCAGGACACGTCCTCGCGCAGGATGGGGGTCACCGTGGTGGAGATCAGCGATCCGGAGTTGATGGCGAAGTAGAAAAGCGAGAAGAACGAGGTAATCTGCTTGACCTGCTCCGGCACCTTGAACTGATCCCCGCCGAAGGCCGCGACACACGGCTTTATGCCGCCTGATCCGAGGGCGATCAGTGCCAGGCCCAGAATGGTGAACGTCTCCATGGGAAGGTTGAGGGGTCCGATAGCGCCCAGGGTCAGCAGCACCGACCCGCATATGTAGACCAGCGAAAGGTAGAGGATCGTTTTGAATTTGCCCAGCCAGGAGTCCGAAATGATGGCGCCGAAGACGCACAGGAAGTACACAAACATGGTGAAGACGTGGAAGGTGACGGTGGCTGTGTCATCGGAGTAGCCCAGGACACGGCTCAGATACAGGACCAGGACAGCTGAGGGCAAGTGTGTGCAAATTGGCATTAGATCTATGGATTCTAAGGACTCAGGGGACGACTTACTTCTCATTCCGTAGTAGTTGAAGCGCTCGCAGAACTCGTTACTGATGATGAAGAATACGGACTTGGGGTACGGCAGTTTCTACGGGAATGGATGGGACCAAGGACCAAGGATAATGGATTGAAGACCTCTAAGAAGACTCTGCCAAGACTCACCTTCTGTTGTCCTTCCGCTTCGGACACGTTCTTGAAGTCACTGGGCTGCGCCAGTTCCTTGCCATTGGAATCGGGGTCGGGCTTGCCAGAGTCCTTGCCGTTGGTCACGGGCTCAGCTTTGGAGTCCTTGCCATTCTGATCCGGCTGCTCCTTGGGCAGCGCTCTGTCAGCCTTGTCGTTGGCAGGCTCGTCGTTAGTTACGGCTGTGGCGAATAGCTCCGCAACTGCAACTGCAGGCTCTGGAACCACCACAGGCTCGGGAACATCATTCTGCACGGGAGTGGAAGAGTCACTGTCACTGGGTTGGGAGTCCAGAATAACAGCTGCCGTGGGAGCAATCTCCGCTACTGGCTCAGCAGCTGGCTGTATATCTGGGGGCGAAACAATGCATCGAGTTAGATATTATCTCGCGCTGATTGAGACCTGAGGATGGCCCACCGAGGAGCGGAACCTGTTCCGCCGCGCGTTCCATTTCGTCTGGCGAGACCGAGATGCCAGCCCCCTAAGTGATCTCAGAAGCATTTCATCAGAATGGTTAAAAAGTCTTGGACAGCCGAGATTTGTGGCCCTGTGCTTGACACCACCTCTGCCGGCAGATAAGGTGCGGCTGAGCTGCTCTATATTTGGCCAGCCTTCACCCGCCAGCCGCGGTCGTGTGAATTCTCCGTCGGGGAATGGGGAATGGAGAATGGGGAATAAATTAAGAAGCATTACGGACGACTGTCTGATAACCCGGGTGACCATAAACACCCGCGCGGATCGCGGATCGCGGATCGCGGATCATCGTGGATGCCCAACTTTGGGACATGTGTACTTTGTTCTGTGGTTACTCTCTGTGGCTACTTTCCTCGCCAAATCGGTCACAAATGGTCATGTCCATGTGCGTGCCTAGTTGCAGCCAGTGCGCATCCCAGCCTTGGTCATGGCCATCTATGGCACCAAGCATCAGGCACTGGGCTGGCTACGGAAATGGAAAATGGAACTGTCATGGAACTGGATCTGATCGACGGACCAATAAGGCCACGCGAGGGGCTCTACATAGTTCGGCGGGTTAATCCATCGATGGCTTATCAGCGTTTATGGTAGCCATCACATGCCGCCATAAAGCGTGGAAGCCCAGCCACATCCACAGCCACATTGGCATGGAGAGGCGTTATCGGAAACATGAGGGAACAGCATTGACCCTGCGATGCGGTGGCTGCTTTGAAGTCCGGCAAAGTGTGGCCACTGGCCAGTAGAAGACGCTTCTACCTGTGGAGCAGGCACCGCGCCATCTCAAGTGCCTGGTCGTAAAGACTCACACATTTCCCATTCAGAGGCGCACTTGGGATCTGTGTCAATGTCGCCGATTGGATCGGTAAGGGTTTTGTCGGAGCACTTGGCTCTATAATTTGAAACTTGAAGTTCAATTCAAAGTATAATAGCTTGCAAGTGCGTACGTGCTTCGTCCTGAATGGAAAGCGTCCTCCCACACAGCTATCAGCCATCAGCTATTAGCTATCAGCCTCGGTATCGATATCTTTATCGCAGTCGCAGCAGCGTTATTGCTGGCCGAGTGGACCTCGAATCGCTTGTAAATTTGGCGGCTATAGCTCCCCCTGCTATACCTGTAGCTTTCCCGATCCACAGATAATCTCCGTCGCTAAAAGTAGATCCCTTATCCACCAGTCAACTGATTTACAAGCGATTAGCTCTCGAGCTCTCGAGTTCTCGCGGAGAACGAGGGGAGTTTGAAGAAGTGTTGGCAAGTTTATGACCCTCTCTCTGATAAAGGTAGTTATGCCGAAGTAGAGACGCGGCCCAGTTTTTAATTACAAATGTCGGGGAGGAAGAACAGAGCAATCTGACAGATAGGTTTGTGTATCTGCGATACAGATACATTCGTTCGGTAGCGCAACTCTGATTGCCTCGCCGCGTTTTGTACAATAGTTTCCATTCCATGATGACTGTTTGGCGTGGCGGTACTTGGCAATTATATTCCGATATCGGCTCTGGCTCGAAACTATTGCTCCGACTGAGGACTAGTCGCTGGAGAGCCAGTTGAATGATGAAATGCCTTTTACATTGCTCACTAATTGCAACTAAACTGGCAGTACATTCGATTTCTCACCAGATATTCGTGGGGGGAATACCAAAAGCGGCGATTGAATCGAATCCCTAAGCTCATAGTCACATTGTCTCATACTCGTAGTCCCATATTGTGTGAATACGCAAATGAGCCGAGGCTAGGCCTCGACTGACATTGAAATGCAACACACCGCCCGCAAAAAAATGTGTTTGTCGAAAAACAATCACAGTTTTGGTAGATGTTTGGTAAACCTGTTCCTGCCAATCAGTACTCGTATTTTCTTCGAGTGCACACGCAAGCCGGTGGGAGGCTAGATGAATTTCAATATTGACAAGGTCTCCGACTGCAAGCCGTGCCATTTAACCAACTTTGACAGTTTTGGCAGTTCTTGCCTGGTTGCAGGGGCAAGTCAAGAGGCCAAGATCGGAGGGCATCCGCTCCGGCGGGGGCACCACTCGAAGACGCTTATCGGAAGCGATTAGATTCGACGGCACGAGGACCGGGCGACCGTTCAGATTGTCCTTAATTCCGATGAGTGCCTCCAGGTATTGGGGCTAATCTTTACGACCCGCCGAGTGTTACCGCACGGCCTATATTTTCTCCAGATAGGGGCAAGGTCTTTGGCTCTCGCTCTCGTCTATAAATCAAGTAAAACTTTCGTTTAGACTCTGGGGGTTTCGTTGATGCTCTCTAAATCTGTACTTGCCATAAAGCTGTTATCTGGGCGATACTGATTAGGGGTAGGGACTTTTTCTATAGTTATTCCCAGACCTACGTCCGGTATGTGAGACAATGAGACCCTGCAACTCGAGAAATCAATCCCATCGAAAGACTACTATACTATACACTATAGATATTCCCCCGCCTATCAAATCTGTGTCATGACTCATGAGACCCGGTTCAGTGATCTGTATAATTGGGGATCTAAAACTAAAACTAAAACTAAAACTAAAACTAAAACTATAGTTAGAGTAGCGTAATACCAATACCATTTTCTTTATCCGTCATTTTGGGGTCCGATTCACATCCGTGGCGTGACACTTGAAAGCGAAGAGAAATCTTTATTATTTATTATATTTAAATGAATATCAGAGGATTGCATAAAGCCGAGCTTTCTTATCATTTTGTTGTTAATGTTCAAATTGTAATTGTTTGTCGTTGTTTTCAATTAACTTGAATCGAGCAAAAGTTGAGCAAAACAGAAGTGCGCTTGACCGAAAGGAAACCGGGTTTGGGGTTCCTTTTTGGGGTATTAGCCCCACAATTAGCCTGGTCAACACAAAAAACCAGGTAACCAGGTAACCTGGTAACCAGGTAAGGGCAGGCTTCTGTTTTCTCCTTTCTTGTGGATTCTTTATCGTGTCATTCCTCTCGTTATTGTTAAATGACAATTATTGCTCTGGCGGGCAGGCACTCCCAGCTCACAGCTCGTAATTCGTAACTCACATTAAAACATTTAACAAACTGCAAAAAAACAAAAAATTACGCAACGCACGAATCGTTAACGGTTTGGGACTCGAAGTTGGAATTGGAATTGATAAACGTTTTTGGTTATTGAGCCGATGCGCTTTCAAGTCCGCCTCCGGCGATCGACAGCCTCAGACTGAAATCGACTGAACGAATTGTCTTCCCCAAGAAGCCGTGCCGTGCCGTGCCGTGCCGCTAACGCTCCAACCGCTCCGCCCGCTGCGACTGCGCACCTGCTTGGGTGCTGGAGTGCTGGAGTGCTGGAGTGCGGGGGATGACAAAAGCGTTAGCCGAACCACCGAGCAGTGATAAGGCGATAAGGAGGCGATAAGCCTAATCGCCATGTTATCGACAACTGTTGCGAAGTATTTACGGCCGGTGTTTGCTTACCCACAAGCTAAATGATGTCGGAAAGCGGTATCGTTTTCGCCTGCCTGTTTGCGTTGCTGTTATTTATGGCCCAACATCCCCCTTCCCAAACTTGTAGCAGGTGCCAGCCCACCCACTTTGTATCCCTCATCTCGGAGAAGATTCCTATAATCAAGACCTATGCCAAGGCGCGATTTATTCCACGAGCTCCTCCTCCAGCTTACACCCAGAAACTACTCTCCCGGCCAGCTTATCGGATATGCGGCACGCCCCGTCTGCCAGTAGCCGATGTAGGCGATATCGCTTAGTCATTAACTAAATATTTTCGACACTATAACGCTTATCATAGTGCATTACTTGCAGATCTCGGGGCTGGGAGAGCGGTTCCAATTACTCGACCGGCGGTCATAATTCAGGGATCCGAAAGTGTCTCGCAAATGAAGGAAATCAATTGATAACAATATACTCGTAATAATAAGTTTATGCCGCGATACTCTTCAATATTGAATGGGAAACTACTCATAGAGTCGAAAATAGCATTCTCGAGTTTTCCCCCATTAAAAACCTAAAAGCTGGAAGTAATCTTAATTAGTTATTGTTGCGCATAAACCATTCAATGACTTTGGGTATTTCTTTCAACTCTTTCGGGACAACTCGGGGCATAAATAGCTCTCTCTAAGACTCAAATGATTGGCAATATTTGGCAATAAAACTCTTTTGAAAAGATGGGCACTTGAAATATATGCCACCACTCGAACTCGAGAGATAAGGCTGGTTCAGGCGATGACTTCTTGGCTTGGAGGATCGCCTTCGAGGATCAACATCCTCTGAGATCTGAGCCTTAACCTAGAGGGTTAATCCATCTGTCTATCAGATACCTAATGGCACGAGGCTCCTAGCTCGTTTCAGGCTTTTTCGCATTACTTTTATGGACTTAATCGCGAGTAGTATTATATTTATGAGCGTCTATCATTATAGCCATGCCCAGAAACAAGTATAAACATCACATCTATATTGGCCGATTCCCTGTTCCCTGTTCCCTGTTCCCAGTTACCGATAGCCAACAGGCGGACTATTGTTTTTGTTAATATCAACCTTTATTGCCCCGCCAAAGAGGCGATAAGTGCACTTTTTGTTTGCTTCCTTCGATTGGCTTTCGATTTTACGATTGTCACCCGCTCGAGATTGCATGATGTCTAGTCTAGTCTAGTCTAGTCTTTGTAGCGCTATCCGATCCGCTACGATCCGATCCAGTCCGATCCGATCGGTTGAGCAACACTTAATTAGAGCCATCGAGACTGTGTCGGCGATTGTAGCAAAGGCTTGCGTGTTTTGACACACTAAAGACCGTGGATCATGGATAGCTATCTACGACCCGGAGGAATGTGGCTTCGTAATTGTGGCATGCCCCCATACAAGTATTTCTGTTATAAATTTCCTCTTTGCTGATCAAGCTTATTCTGGATTGGCAATCCTCCGAGCATCCAAAGCAGTCGCAGCTATATCTTATCGATCCGATCGCCGTGGTGGTCAGGTGACGCCAGTCCCGATTAGATCGGATCGGATCCATCTTTGG
This sequence comes from Drosophila vallismaia, assembly GCA_035047325.1. Lineage (NCBI taxonomy): Eukaryota > Metazoa > Arthropoda > Insecta > Diptera > Drosophilidae > Drosophila > Drosophila vallismaia. Next base: position 732,452 of record JAWNPU010000025.1, on the reverse strand, counting down.
CACGAGCGCGCCAAAGTGCACCTTGCCCCGATGTGGTAACCCCCCTGGTGGCTAATGTCCCTGGCTCAGATACGAATCAAGTGGCTCAAGTGGCCAAGATAAATACACTTCATCGACATCGGCTGATAGCGTTTTTTCCAAGAATTTGTAATTTTCCTTACAAACACCGGATTAATGGCAATTCGAGTTGCAATTTCTTATAATAAGTGTGACTGATGGAGCTTCTTAATGGAAACTAAGAAGTAATACTTTAAGAGAAAGGGAACTTTATCTCTGCAACACATTTGGTGGGACTTCTGGGCCCTAAAATAGCTATATCTCCACAAGGGGATATCCAGTTCTCATGTGGAATACGTTTTGAGAACCAAAAAGTCCTTCTCTATGCTTCTCCATCCCAAGTTTATGATTCCAAGTTTCGATATAATTTTTTCTATTATTCCTAATGGACCTGGACCTCTATAGAAACTTATAAGAAGACTCTTCGCTGGGATTTTCACCAAACAAAGACATTATCCCCACTAAGGTTATCTTGATACTTTGTATAGATTTCTTAAGAAAGATATAGTAGTCTTATGGGATTGTGAATGGAAACCCCGAGATCTTACAGGCTTTCCTTGCCAGAGCTGTCAAAAGAGACTATTTAGAATCTAAAACAATGTACCACAGGTCGAAACGGTACCGGAACCTCTCGTCAGGGTCCTCTACCAGTGGAGGATCCCGCTGCAGCGACTTTTCCGACTCGTCTCTCAGCCGGTTCATAGCGGGATCGGAATTCGGTCGTGGTAAGTAGGGAAACCCCAACAATGTAAATCCTATTAACCAGGATTCTTTGGTAGTAATGGCGCTGGCCCATTCGGAGCCGAAAAGACACAGCTACGAGACGGACAGTCTTGAGAGTCTCGACGTCGGCAGGATCCGAAGGGAGCCGCGCTCCCGCCAAGAGGTGAGTCTGGAATATAGTCTGGAATACCCTAACCGGCGCCTGCTTTAACGCACCAATCTCCCGTCGATACATGGCCAATGCGGTTCGTAAATCTCAACAACTGGATAGATTTATGGCTGCTGGGAAAATCCCACAAATTACTCAAAGTCGTAAAGAAAACAAACACAGATAGCAATAGTTGGGCACTTGGCTCTACCAGGGGTCTATGGATCGGTACTCTGGGCTCCGGCTCCGGCTCCGGGGCGATAGGACTCCGCAGAGATAAGATCAATCGGAACCCTATCGCCTGGACTTGTTTCGCGGGCAGGCCTGAAACCCATAGCCGTAGATTAGCCGGTTTGGTAACAGTTGCGAGAATTCGTACTTGGAAAGTCTACATAAGCAGTGATGGGTTCATAATTGGTATTTATTTTGTAATACCATTTAGGAATCGGGACTACATTTTCCATCCATTGTCCATCATAATCAAAGATTTCTTATTAATCAAACATCACCTATAGGCTCATATGTCCTTTTCTCGCCACCTTACTTAGGTTTTTAAGGAATACGCTTGATAGATATCCGCTAAATAGATAGTACTTAAAGATACGAAGTCTGGAAAGTATACAAACCAAGTTATGGTTCTTGTAATAGAGAAATTGAAGTGTTTTTGAATTGCCAAAATCGGAAAGATGATATTTGTCAAAAAATGTCTTTTTTGAACCATTTAATAGCGTATATTTTATTCATTTTACAACCGATTTCGAAAGGAAATACCATTTCTGATTCAGAGCTTCAGTCTTCTTCGATCTGCATTCGAAGATTAGAGAAAACGAACAAAAAAAATTTTCCCATTTTTTGAAAATTTTGAAAGGGGTACCCCTTACGATTTTTTCAAAAAATCGTCGAAATTTTTTTTGTTCTCTTTTCCCGATATTTTAATGAGAATAGAAGGATAATGGAACCCTGATTCTTAAATGGTATTCCGTTCCAGAATCGGTTGCTTATTGGCAAAGATATTTGCAGAAAACTGACCAAAAAATTCGGATTTTGAAATTTCAAAAAAACACCAAATGTCTATTTTCAAAAACCGAATTTTTCTATGCCTTAGATAGCGTATATTTTATTCATTTTTCAACCGATTTCAAAACAAAATACCATTTCTGAATCAGAGCTTCATTCTTCTTTAATCTGTATTAAAATTTTCAAGAAATCGAACAAAAAAAATTTTCCCATTTTTCGAAAATTTTGAAAGGGGTACCCCTTATAATTTATTCAAAAAATCGTCGAAATTTTTTTTGTTTTGTTTTCCCGATATTTTAATGAGAATAGAAGGATAATGGAACCCTGATTCTTAAATGGTATTCCGCTCCAGAATCGGTTGCTTATTGGTAAAGATATTCGTAAAAAACTGACATAAAAATTCGGATTTTGAAATTTCAAAAAAACAAGAAATTTCTATTTTCAAAAACCGAATTTTTTGCTCAGTTTTGTGCAAATATTTTAATCATTTTTCAACCGATTTTAAAACAAAATACCATTTCTGAATCAGAGCTTCAGTCTTTATCGATCTTATTTAAAATATTGAAGAAATCGAACAAAAATATTTTTGGCTTTTTTTAAAAATTTTGAAAGGGGTACCCCTTATGATTTTTTTCAAAAATCGATTAAATTTTTTTTGTTTGATGTTTTATATATTTGGGTGCAGGTTAAATAGGATTAAAGCCCTGATTCCAAAATGGTATTTCGTTTTAAAATCGGTTGCGAATTAGCTGAGATATTCCTATAAAACGGTCCTAAAAATGGAAATTTTCGATTTTCAAAATACGGAAAGTGGACATTTTTCAAAAACAAAATTGGCTAATCAACGGTGGATACTGGAAAACAGATAAGCAGTCATTCCATGCCACTCACTTCCAGATGGAAGATGACTTGGGAGAACTTTCCAATTAGTTTTTAAAAGCATAAAGAACAGCTGTTTATCAGCTAATACAAATTAAGGGAAAATAACTCTGCGGGTGAGTAATTAAATTAAATCCAAGCGGTTAACTCATTCTCCAAATGCCCATTTCCATTTTCACCTCCATAAGGCCAGTCGGCTGCGGCGGCGCTCTTAATGGATGCTGTTAATGGTGTCCGGGGGCATCATTTGAATAGCATTGAACTTGACTCTGACGAAAGCTCCCCACTCTTTATTTTTATTGAGTCCAAGAGGGAGGTAATAGAGGGAGGCAAGGTAATAAGAATAAGAATGCTGCAGTACCGGCGGCTGCAATGATCTCTTATAAAGAGAGTGGGTGGGGGAGAAGTATTTAAAGAGACGAAAGCTTCGCTTAGACGAGCGCTTTTCCCCTACTTACACTTCACCCCAGCTACAATGTGTGTACGTACGCCCCACATCCCCCACCACCTATCCAAACCTCCCGCCTGCAGCTTCAAATTAAATTTCATTTTTGTTCTTGCTCCCCTTTTTACTTTATTTGGTTTTTTGGCTGCGCTACTGCATCCATCGGCGCAGCTTTAAAAGCAGAGCTTACCGGAGGGCAGCGCATCATTTATCGTTTCGGTTTTATGGCGACAACGTGGCTCAGTCCAGCAGCCGTCCCTTACCCCCGTCTACATCGTCAATCGTTAGTCGTGTATCGTCAAACGTCGCGTCTGAATTACACCTGTTCGCAAATCAGTGCAGAAAGTCGCGTGTATTAATTGTTCGTTTTGTGTGTGTTCTTTTGATAAAATTCCAAAGAGGGCCCCAAAAATCTCGTGCACTTGTTCCCCCTTTTTTTTTATTAACTGTTATGTGCTGGGGGAGAAACTGAAAACGAAACGAAAATGAGTCGGAACGGCGCTAAAAATGGCCAACTCCAGGAGTCCAAAGAGTTGGAGGCACACGTGAAAACGAATTCCAATTTGAAAGCAGATTCAAAGAATGCGGTGAGTAGCCAAAGATGGAAGATGGTAAAACGGTAAATGGGAGGGAGCCATGTACATAGGTTGGGGGATAGAAGGGGTATAGAAGGGGTGCTCGTTGGGGCCAAAGAGAACTGGAAGTTTAAAAAGAAATCAAAGTGTAAATGGAGAAGAGCTAAGAGCAACTACTTATCATCATTTACCGTTGTCAATTGGGCAAGTACTCGTACAGTGGGCACGCAGTTACAAAAACCTTAAAAACTTCAAAACAGCATTCCTTCAAGGCTATTGATCGCCCTTGAACGCCCCCCAAGCGAAATGTGTGTCAAATATTTTAAAATCCTTTTATTGACCGCAAATTGATTGAATTAATCACCGAAAACGAGAATCATTTTGCGATTCTTTTGCGATTCAACTTGTTCTCTCTTTTAAGAGCTTTCAAAATATTATAAATCTATAGGATATATATTTAATCAATAAGACAGGGGAGTTGTAATCTATGACCTAGTTTTTGGACACGCGAATCCAAATGCAGTCTAGACTTTGGGCAGACCTGGGCAGGCAGCGACCATCTTTGCCATAATCAGCTCTGATCTCAGGCTCCACCTCCTCCCCAGCCGACTCCCCTTTGTTTATTGTTTGTTAATTACAGCGGGCGGGGCGGTGCGGAGAGTGGAGTGGAAGGGGAAAGGCGCCAAGATCGAACTTTAAAGCTCGGAGCCAGTGGCGGGGTGTTCTTAGTTCAAAACCGAACGCAGTCTCCGGCGGACGTCGCTCCAATCTCCAATCTCCAATCTTGAATTTCGAATCTCGAATCGGAGCTAAAGGCCAAACCTCAACCGGAGCGATTGTTACATAAAATTAGCTGCGGTTATGCCATTTGCCGGTGCAGGTGCTGGTGTCGCGGGGGATGGCAAATCCGTAACGGTGAGTACACGAGGCGACAGGTGCGTTTGGCCTAGGCCGTGGCGTGCGCGGAATTCTCAATCATCAATGGATCGACGGATAGCTGGATGTACCAGATACTAGATACTAGATACTAGATGCGAAAACCCGTTTGCATTCCGTTGCTCACCTTGGCCAAGAGACTCTGCAAATCAAAACAAAACAAAACAAAACAAAACGAAACACAACAAAATCGAAAGCCAAACGAAAACGAGACGAGACGAGACTTGGCGACGGCAGAAAGCCAAATTACCATGAGAATAGCCATAGGAAAAGATATGAAGCGGGTTCCGAGCTATCTGGTTACACAAATACTCTATAAAATCGGTTCAGAAATAATGAGATATTAGCAGCATTATCCCCGAAAACCTTACTCTCATAACTGTTATATTATAGTAGAGATTTTTGGTATGGAAACCTCCCTGTTTGTAGCTGCGACTATTAGTAAATTTTTGAATTATAGGCTGAATAAAAATGCAAATTTATGAGTGGCTCTTTGTCAGAACATAAAACTGTTTAAAGGCAAAACTATGTAGAAAGTTTCTGCGCTGCGACGTGAGATAATGGGTCTGAGAAATCGCAAAACAGACAAAGGTAAAGCCAAGAACCCTCTTAGGGCAAGAGCATACGTGGGCCCCTAGAATGCGTCTAGTCAGCGAATGACACGGCGATGTCTGGGGGATGGACACATCGATTAAGCCAGATCAGATAAGGAATATATAACCGACGAGTGACTATATATTCTTTCCCTTTGCAGGCCCCCATTCCGTACCCCAAGTCGGTGGCCTTCATCATCAGCAATGAGTTTTGCGAGCGATTCAACTACTATGGCATGCGCAGTAAGTTCACGTTCCAGGACAATCGAATCCTTCAATCAAAGACTAATCTTCAATCCCTTCTTTCAGCCATCCTCGTGCTGTACCTCACCAACAAGCTGGGCTACAACGAGGAGACCTCCACCGTCCTCTTTCACATCTTCACGATGCTGGTGTACATCTTCCCTCTGATCGGAGCCCTGATCGCGGATGGATGGTTGGGAAAGTACAAGACCATCTTGTACTTGTCCCTGGTCTACAGTCTGGGAGCCATGGTGGTGTCCTTTGGAGCCGTTCCCCTCCCAGGAATGCCCACCAAGTAATGTCTAGATATTACGGACTAAAAACTTTATTAAAAATCCTATTTCCCTAGTGCGGTGACTATCGTAGGGCTCCTACTCATCGCCATGGGCACCGGTGGCATCAAACCCTGCGTTTCCGCCTTCGGAGGCGACCAGTTCTCGCTTCCCGCCCAGAGCCTGCAGCTGGCCAAGTTCTTCTCCCTGTTCTACTTTGCCATAAATGCCGGATCGATGATCTCCACCACGGTGACCCCCATCTTGCGGGCCGACGTCCACTGCTTCGGAGAGCAGGACTGCTTCTCTCTGGCCTTCGGCGTGCCCGCCGTCCTCATGGTCGTCTCGGTGCTAATCTTCGTGGCCGGAAAACGGCTCTACCGTTGCCAGCCCCCGGCGGGCAACATGATATTTGGCGTTTCCAAGTGCATCGCCGATGCCTTCAAGGGTTGGTGCAAGCGGCGCCACTCCGATCCGGAGGAGAACTTCCTGGACTACGCCAAGCCCACAGTGGGATCCAAGCTGGTGGAAGAGACCAAGTGCCTGGCCCGGATCCTGCGGCTCTACCTCCCCTTCCCGGTGTTCTGGGCCCTGTTTGACCAGCAAGGATCCCGCTGGACCTTCCAGGCCACCCGCATGGACGGCAGGGTGCTGGGCTACCACATCAAGCCCGACCAGATGCAGGTGGTCAACCCACTGCTGATCCTGGCCTTCATCCCACTCTTCGACTATGTGGTCTACCCGGTGCTCCGCAAAATCGGCATCCGGCGACCCCTGCAGAAGCTCACCATTGGCCTGCTCCTGGCCGCTCTGGGATTCTTCTTCTCCGCCGCCCTGGAGATGAAAATGGAGCAGGCAGCCTTCGCCACCGCACCCGCGAAACCCGACCTCGTCCATTTGCGTCTCTACAACGGAATGCCCTGCAAGTACGAGTTCACTTCCGAGCTGGGAGCGTCGCCCGAGCAGCTGCCGCGGGTCATTGACCCTCTGGGCATGTGGTCAGACCTGTCGCTGTTTGTGCCCGAATCCCGGGAGTACGGGTTCAAGGCGCAGTCCGTCTCGGCCAAGTGCCCCTCGATCACTGGAAACCTTCATCTGCGTCCGGGGAAGTCCATTAGCTACTTCCTGGCCGGGAACAAGCTGGTGGAGTTTAGCGACGGACTGGAGATGCCTCCGAGCGCCAGCAGCCCGCCTTTGGTCAGGGCTCTGCTCAACACCCCGTCCAACGAAGGGTCTGTGCTGCTCCGGGGCGCGGGATCCTCCCTGGAACCACTCATCCTGAGCAGCAGGAACCTGTCGCAGGTGCACAAGATCATCCCCGGCTACGGCGAGGTGGAAATCAACGGCCGCAGGGCAGGCAGGTTCGAGGCCAAGGAGGGCGGACTCTACAGCCTGGTGGTGGAGGGAAACGCCGAGAATGGCTACGTAAGAGGACCCAATGGTTATATTTTCGTTATCCTTAATAATTTCCCCTTTGCCCATCCAGCAATATAACCTGCTGGAGGTGGTGGCACCCAGCGCCGTGTCCATCTTGTGGCAGCTGCCCCAAATCGTGGTGATGACGGCGGCAGAGATCATGTTCTCGGTGACCGGACTGGAGTTTTCGTTCACCCAAGCCCCGCCCAGCATGAAGAGTGTCCTGCAGGCCTGCTGGCTGCTCTCGGTGGCCATTGGCAACATGATCGTGGTGGTCATCGCCGAGTTCAAGTTCACCAGCTCCCAGTCCGGCGAGTTCGCCTTGTTTGCCTGCCTCATGCTGGTGGACATGCTGATCTTCCTGTGGCTGGCCCGCAGCTACAAGTACAAGAATCTCTGCTCCGACCCTGAGGAGCACTCTGCTGGCGAGGCGTCGCCGAAGGACTCTCCCGCTTATAGAGCAGAGAAACCCTTGCCACGCCTTGGCAGCGGCATGGAAGCGGAACCAGGATACGGGGCCTATCGCAATCACGCCTACGATAACGACTTCTCAGAGGCCTGATTGTGCCGGATCGCCCATCCATCTGTACTTACGCATCACTCCCCTACTTGCATTTAGTCTAAGCCGCCCCTGTATTTATTTTATTTGTTTGCATTTATCTGTATAGTTTCTGATTATGTTCGTCGACCAAATCGATCTTTTATCCAATTGTTTGTAAATAATTTTACCCAAAATCCGAGCCTGTTCGGTTTTAATATTAAATATTACCGAAGAATGTTTAGTTAAGAACATTCCTAGCACAAATTTTAAATACTTTTTGAATACTGATTTCAGTTTTACTTTGCATGGAACTTTCACAGGAAATTGCAGGTATATATCCTTTTTATTACGTATATTTTTTTAAATTTAAAACTAACTCATAAACTAAAGCCTTAAAAAAGAAACTAAATCCAATGTAAAACCCTTTATTAGGAACTGAATTTAAGACTTTATTTAATGTATTCTCAGGATTCTCCTAGAGCTCGTGGATGTCTGTAAATTATGTAAAAAAAGGGTAAGTTTATTCTTCAACTCCCTTTTAAAATTAATATTTAAGTTTAAGCTATTTTTAAAACAAAAATATTTATAAGAAACGAAACGAAATTCGAATCTAAATGTTAGTTAACATTTTATGGAATGTTAACCTCCATTGACTGGCATTGCCACATCGCTGTAAAGAGGTTTCATGAATGGGTGTGTTTAGTGCGCACGATCGCGGTTCTGGTTTTGATTTTTAAAACGTTCAAACGGCAAAATGTGCTATTTAATGATATCCTAGTGAATCCTAGTAATTCTAAAAAATTGAAAACAATCTAAGAAATCAAGTGACAGAGCTTCCAACTAGGAGAAAAGACTTGAAAAATTTAAACAAACAAAACAACATGGGCGTCGTCTGAGGGGGGTTCTCCCTACAGTACTGTACCCCCAGCTTGATTCTGGATTAAATGGCAACGCCGGGCGACCTTTTGCCGACCAATTTTCAATGAGATAGCGAAAATCGAGACGAAAAGTCGTCACGAGCGGCGAGGCCTCAGGAAAATTTAATATAATTTTTTCAAGTACTAAATTTTCATTAAAATCTTTAAAAAATTGGCAAAGAAATGTTGGTGATGTTCAAGAAATCAGAGACAGCGTAAGAAGCAGGCAAAAATAAATAAGACGGCAGAACCTTGAGAATTATAAAGAAACTCGTTTAAAACGGATAAGGCTTAGAAATAACAATGCCTGGCAACGAAAACCCAAAAGGGTCCAAAAAAAAGGACCAGCAGCTGCCTGGAAAAACCCTGGGAAGCCTGGGAAGTGAACCCTGACGAATTAGGGGATGGACGGATAGGGACACGTCTACCTGAGGCATTAGTTGGTATACCTGAAACCCAGAACCGAGGCTACTTCCAGACCTCCGATGCCAGGCCAAGTGTCAGTCGCCGAAGAGCGCTGCCCCCAGCGCCATGGACCTCTCGTAAGACTCCGAGTACCAGAGTGAAAATTTATACATATTTTTTCGTTATTTTTTTTGCAAGTGATGTACGATGTACAACATAAAGTTTCCGCTTAGTGAAAAGTGCTATCCCATATACCAGGACAAAGGCAGCTTCCTGGATCCCCAGATCGAATAGAAAATGCCTCAGATTCTTGCATTCGAGGCCAGACTTCACCAGCATCGCCTCATTCGCCACATTCATCAAGTGATAATCCTTGAAGCCCAATAAAAAGTAAGAGAGCCGTCGTCTGAACCGATGCCTGCCAGGTGGTGCCTCCTCTTCGGCGAGAGGAGACGCGTCGGCGTAGTCGAACCCCGTGGGTGCGAGTGGTGCAAACTGGGCTGTGGCGAGCCGGGCGGAGACCCCATAACCGAGAGATCCTTGCAGTGCCGCCAGAGCTATGGTGATGCCCCGATTTTGGAGGCCAAGAAAAACGCTTGTGGTGGAAACATCTGACCAGGAGCGAGAGAGACCCCAATCCAGAGCATTTGCTTGGCGCCACATGCGTCCGAGACGAAGCGGTCCGCATACTTCTATCTTTGCGTGTGTGGTGGCACGCAGATGCGAGCGAGACAAAAACACAAAAAATTGTCCCAGAGAGTAGCTCCCTCTCTGTTCAATTGATATATCCCTGTCGCGCTGGTGAGACGTTTGCAGCACGAGCGGCAGAATGTATCGGCCATAGGGCGGGCTGCAAGGTCAAAATGAGCAGTAAAGCTATAGTCCTATATAATCGAAAAAGAACGCGTCGAAAGATGCGAGTATAACACTCGGGTTCCCCCACGCTCCGCGAACAAGCACAAACCGCACTCACAGACACCTTGGAGTTCCAGCTACCGACCGCCAAAACCGGAGATCCTGATGGTCAGAAGGCTTGGTTCCTATAAACCAATATAGTTTCTATAATATCTTGCAAAGAATTGAAAACTATATAACTATAAACTTCCTAAATGTGTCATCGTAACTTCACCATCTCACGATTCATCAAGCCACATTTCTGGCCAGAGAAGCGAATTTTAAAGAGGTTCGGTATTCCCTTAAATGAATCTTTTAGATGCGAAGCGATTTGCCAGGAGGTTGCCTTGTCCTAAGGAGCACGTAAGGACTGTAGAAAACAGGACTAATTAGGCCATGGCGCTGGGATAAGAAGATGAAACGAAGCCAAGAAGCTGAGCTCAGAAGAAACTGCCACTGCGTGGGTTCATAGAAAACAGAGACTCCACAGTGATTCAGATCAGATATCAATTCGAAACCATATCCTGTCGGTTAAGCCGACTGAATTCAAGTTCAAGAATAAGTCAAGTTTTATTGTAATTTGATCTTGGCTTTGTTTCCAGTAACTCAAGGGAATGTGTCTTTGTTTACAATCAATAAAATCAATAATCAATAATCAATCAAATGTAAATCAAATCGATTTACGAGCCGATCGTATTTTCAGCAAGAAAACATGCAAATCTTAAAACAAAAACATTGCAAAGCTACAAAAGCTATACAATTCATGAGCAAAAAGTGAATAAAGAATATTTTAAAATGAAAACCTTTTGTGGGTGAGTCGATTGACCCACAGCTGGTTTGCCACGGCAACCGATTACATTTTTTGCTTATGAATCAAAATAATCGCTGAATATATGAAAAAACTCGGTCATTTAAAATAAACAAGAAAAAAACAAAGGCACCCTTTACTGGAAACCACAAAATTTGTCTCTTTCAAAGAAGTCTAACTCAATGATAACTCCTGGCTTATTTCTTGAATCAGAATATTCATTTGGAGCATTTTCATTCTGAATCTAATAACTGTCTTTGCTTCATCTACTGAATCAGATACGCAAGCAGGATTCAAAGTGTTTCCACCGAATCCATCCCCAGAACTGGCCACAGCCAAGAAGCTACGCCACATTCAAGAGAAGATGTTCTATTTTCTTATCCTTTACTTTCAGTTTCCGCCTTGGATGAGTTTCCTATTTCATTTCTCTACCGTCTTGCTGAACCTTCTTTTATGTTTAACCTCCAACCGAATGTCCAGTGTGTTCCCTGCTTCTATGTGTACCCACTATCCAATAGTCTAGTCCATTCGAAGTTCATGTTTCCCTGCATTGTGCGCTCCATATCATCACCATCCCCATTATCCGTGCACCCAACCAAAAGTACACTCAACATTCAACAGAAATCACAACAAGTAACACACAAAACACATCTAAATACGAACCATCGTCGTTGTAAAAACATATTTGTTTCGGGAAATGAGTCAAAAAACGCCTTTGAAACGTTTTCCGAAACGAGAGAATATATTTGTATATATGAATTGCGTAAAACGTTTATATCTGATCGTGTTCTGAGCACTTTTCGATATGCATATATTCATGAAAAAAAAGAAAAGAATAATACACATTTACTAACAAAAAATATATATATATATATAAAACTTGCTAGCACCGTTTTACGCAGCTCGAAAAAGAAACTAATATTAACAATTATGCAAAAATATATTTATGGTAAAAAAAAAAATAAAAAGCAAGTATAGAAATGTGTGGAAATGTTATACGCATCTTCACCAATTTCTCCATTCTAATTAAGAATATAAAAGCTACCGTTATACGCCTGTGTCGACTCACAAGAAAGCAAATATGTTTATTCAGAGGATCCCGAGTTTAATTTTCTTGAGAATTTACACAGGAACCACCTAAATCATAATAAAACTACAAAAATAAACAAATCATGATAAAAAATGTCTATTTATTGGGATGGGTTTTCCTCCAATTTCCTATATTTATGAGCTTTCCGGATTTTTCCATATCCATTCTTGGATTTTTCATTGGAGGATAGAAGAAAATTCGGAACCATGCAGGAAAATTCCGAAACATTCGGGGAAATTCGGAATAATGTAGGCAAATTTTGAAACATTCTGGAATATTCGTGAAAATGAATGAAATTTTAATACAAATCGGAAAGATAATAAGAGAGGATGCTTTATTTTCAACAATACATATATATGTAGATGTGCTAAAAATACATTAAAAAAGTCAAATTTATTTGCACAAAATATTGCTTGCCGTATTGGGAAATTGATTACATTTTTTGCATGTTGTAACTAAGGAAATGCTTAAAAATAAATGTTTTTGAATATAGGATAGCTAAAAGTATTTTTTAAGAAGTCGCTACATATGGTGTCGTCGAAATACCATAGGTGATGTCCCTGGAATTTACGTTCTTCTGCCTTTCGGGCACTGATGATAATCTTTTCTGAAGGCTGGATCTTATTCGAGTATTGTCTGATACTGGAGGTTTATGCTGCGATCTTGTTAAACGCAATATTGGACAGGACATGACCAATGGAGGGCACATCTCGAAATCTGAAAAAGGTAATGTTCTAGTGTTTTAATTGGGGTAAAAGACTTTCTCTCCTCGCCGCTTAGTTTGGCAGCTTTAAGTGCTGCTTCACGAAAAGATCTTTTGTTCTTTGTGGCTCTTATAGAAACTCTGTTTCCTGTTCGTTACGCAACCAGCTAGAAAATTGCATAGAAAATAAAATCTGAATTTTTTGGTCAGTTTTTTGCGAATATCTTTGCCAATAGGCATCCAATTGTGGAACGAAATACCATTTTAGAATCAGGGTTTCATTATCCTTCGATCCTCATTAAAATATCCGAAAAACAGAACAAAAAAAATTTCGACGATTTTTTGAAAAAATCATGATGGTACCCCTTTCAAAATTTTCGAAAAATGGAAAAAATTTTAATACAGATTAAAGAAGAATGAAGCTCTGATTCAGAAATGGTATTTCGTTTTAAAATCAGTTGAAAAATGAATAAAATATACGCTATCTAAGGCTTAGAAAAATTCGGTTTTTGAAAATATAAATTTCTTGTTTTTTTGAAATTTCAAAATCCGAATTTTTATGTCAGTTTTGTGCGAATATCTTTGCGAATAAGCATCCGATTCTGGAACGGAATACCATTTATGAACCAGGGTTTTATTATCCTTCGATTCTCATTAAAATATCGGGAAAAGAGAACAAAAAAAAATTTCGACGATTTTTTGAAAAAATCGTAAGGGTTACTCCTTTCAAAATTTTCGAAAAATAGGTCGAAATTTTTTCGATAGAAATTCGAGATATTTTGATGTAAATTGAAGGAGAATGTAGTTCTCATTCCAAAATGGCATTCTATTTCTAAATCGGTTTCGAAATATTCAAAATATTCGTAAAAAAGTGGAAGAAAAGTTACGCTTTTCGAATTTTTTGAACAAAAATTTGTTGGTTTTTTTTTTCCTTCAATCAGAAAAAGGTTCTCGTTTTCCCGAATTTGCATCTTCGAGTAGTATCTAATTATCGGATACATGGTACTTTGTATACAAAAATATACAATTCCTTTAATTTACATTAAGAGGATCGGTTAATGATGTCCTAAAAATATCCTTCATATGTCCTTTTTATGTCCTTTTTATATCCTTTATATATCCGATATAAAAAACTTTACCTTAAATAGTAACTGAAAAGAAATAAATAGAAAAGATTTAGCAGAAAACAGCGCCCTCCTCCTCGATTTTCATAGTCTGTACTTAATCAGCCCAAAAAATGCAAACAAAAAATAATTAAATTTCTATAACATACTTTTGGAGGTTCGGTTAATTAAATCCAATATATATTTCAAACATATCTACATGTATCCTTTCTATATCCTTTTTTTATATCCTTTTTATATCTTTTATATTTCCTATATACATTTGCGTTTAAAATAATAGGAGTGCGCTTGCACATCGACTTCTCCTGTTTGTAGAAAAGTTATTTGTCTATTTTTTCTGTTCTTTTTTTTCCACTTTTTTTGCCAATGGGTATACTAAGAAATAGCACTAATTATATTCAAATCTTTCCTTAATTTTTTAGAATTAACAAAATTTCCTCAACATATTTTCATATATCATAACATATTTTCCCCAATATTTTTATGAATATCTTGCCCATTTAGTAACCGATACTAAAACTAAGTACCATTTTCCCGAAATTCCCGAATACTGGGATAAAGATTACGGGCTGAAATCGGCTGGAACATGGCCGAAATATGCTTTTCATAACATATGAAAATATGGGTTAGCCGAGACACGAACCGATCTTTCGATATTCGATACCAGCTGAAGAATATCAAGCATTTTTTAGTGTGTCCGTGACTGGTCACACCGATTCTAATTAGCAAAACAAATGTGTTGTTTTGTTAGTTTTTATACTTAAAACTAATCAAATAAGAACAAATTTAAAAAACTGAACGTAACTAGACCAGAAGAGTGCCCCAAAGATCATTCAATGGATGAAGAAAAACCCCAGAAAGAACCCTGAGGTATCAATACCTGCGAACCTGCTTGGCGGGAAACACATGGCCAAGGCGGCACCAAAAGATCGTTGGGATGGAGGAGATCCCGGGAAAACAGTGGAGCTTTTAGGTCAGTACTAAAAATTGGTAAGATTGGCCATTCTAAAAAACCTGTATTTTTTTTGTTCGGCTTCGTGGAGCAGTACTTCAACTTGGATTACTCTCATCTTGAAACCCTGAGACCTGCGTTATTACTGAGGCGCCTGGGAGGAAGTGATCATCGCCAGTAATGTCCCATTATCGGGTAAGTGAATATCTCTAAGAGTGAAACCAAATATTGCATTGAAACTTCATTGCCTTTGCATTTTTCCAAAACATATTTTCCTCAACATTTTTATAAATATCTTTCCCATTTAGTAACCGATTCTAAAACTAAGTACCATTTTGGAACCAGCACTTCATTTGCCGAGAATCTGCATCAAAAGATCTGGAAAGTAGAAGGAAAAAAATTTCGATCGATTTTTTGCGATTTTGGAAAGGGGTACCATCATGATTTTTTGCAAAAATCGGGTAGGTTTGATTTTGTCGATTTTCTGTTAGTTTTTTATGAATATTTTGGCCATTTCCCAACAGATTTGGGAACGGTATACCATTTTGGAACCAGCGCTTCATTTGCCGAGAATCTGCATCAAAAGATCTGGAAAGTAGAAGGAAAAAAAATTTCGATCGATTTTTTGCGATTTTGGAAAGGGGTACCATCATGATTTTTTGCAAAAATCGGGTAGGTTTGATTTTGTCGATTTTCTGTTAGTTTTTTATGAATATTTTGGCCATTTCCCAACAGATTTGGGAACGGTATACCATTTTGGAACCAGCGCTTCATTTGACGTCAATCTGCATCAAAAGATCTGGAAAGTAGAAGGAAAAAAATTTCGATCGATTTTTTGCGATTTTGGAAAGGGGTACCATCATGATTTTTTGCAAAAATCGGGTAGGTTTGATTTTGTCGATTTTCTGTTAGTTTTTTATGAATATTTTGGCCATTTCCCAACAGATTTGGGAACGGTATACCATTTTGGAACCAGCGCTTCATTTGACGTCAATCTGCATCAAAAGATCTGGAAAGTAGAACGAAAAAAAATTTCGATCGATTTTTTGCGATTTTGGAAAGGGGTACCATCATGATTTTTTGCAAAAATCGGGTAGGTTTGATTTTGTCGATTTTCTGTTAGTTTTTTATGATTATTTTGGCCATTTCCCAACAGATTTCGGAACGGTATACCATTTTGGAACCAGCGCTTCATTTGACGTCAATCTGCATCAAAAGATCTGGAAAGTAGAACGAAAAAAATTTCGATCGATTTTTTGCGATTTTGGAAAGGGGTACCATCATGATTTTTTGCAAAAATCGGGTAGGTTTGATTTTGTCGATTTTCTGTTAGTTTTTTATGAATATTTTGGCCATTTCCCAACAGATTTGGGAACGGTATACCATTTTGGAACCAGCGCTTCATTTGCCGAGAATCTGCATCAAAAGATCTGGAAAGTAGAAGGAAAAAAATTTCGATCGATTTTTTGCGATTTTGGAAAGGGGTACCATCATGATTTTTTGCAAAAATCGGGTAGGTTTGATTTTGTCGATTTTCTGTTAGTTTTTTATGATTATTTTGGCCATTTCCCAACAGATTTCGGAACGGTATACCATTTTGGAACCAGCGCTTCATTTGACGTCAATCTGCATCAAAAGATCTGGAAAGTAGAAGGAAAAAAATTTCGATCGATTTTTTGCGATTTTGGAAAGGGGTACCATCATGATTTTTTGCAAAAATCGGGTAGGTTTGATTTTGTCGATTTTCTGTTAGTTTTTTATGAATATTTTGGCCATTTCCCAACAGATTTGGGAACGGTATACCATTTTGGAACCAGCGCTTCATTTGCCGAGAATCTGCATCAAAAGATCTGGAAAGTAGAAGGAAAAAAATTTCGATCGATTTTTTGCGATTTTGGAAAGGGGTACCATCATGATTTTTTGCAAAAATCGGGTAGGTTTGATTTTGTCGATTTTCTGTTAGTTTTTTATGAATATTTTGGCCATTTCCCAACAGATTTGGGAACGGTATACCATTTTGGAACCAGCGCTTCATTTGACGTCAATCTGCATCAAAAGATCTGGAAAGTAGAACGAAAAAAATTTCGATCGATTTTTTGCGATTTTGGAAAGGGGTACCATCATGATTTTTTGCAAAAATCGGGTAGGTTTGATTTCGTCGATTTTCTGTTAGTTTTTTATGATTATTTTGGCCATTTCTCAACAGATTTCGGAACGGTATACCATTTTGGAACCAGCGCTTCATTTGACGTCAATCTGCATCAAAAGATCTGGAAAGTAGAAGGAAAAAAATTTCGATCGATTTTTTGCGATTTTGGAAAGGGGTACCATCATGATTTTTTGCAAAAATCGGGTAGGTTTGATTTTGTCGATTTTCTGTTAGTTTTTTATGAATATTTTGGCCATTTCCCAACAGATTTCGGAACGGTATACCATTTTGGAACCAGCGCTTCATTTGCCGAGAATCTGCATCAAAAGATCTGGAAAGTAGAAGGAAAAAAATTTCGATCGATTTTTTGCGATTTTGGAAAGGGGTACCATCATGATTTTTTGCAAAAATCGGGTAGGTTTGATTTTGTCGATTTTCTGTTAGTTTTTTATGATTATTTTGGCCATTTCCCAACAGATTTCGGAACGGTATACCATTTTGGAACCAGCGCTTCATTTGACGTCAATCTGCATCAAAAGATCTGGAAAGTAGAAGGAAAAAAATTTCGATCGATTTTTTGCGATTTTGGAAAGGGGTACCATCATGATTTTTTGCAAAAATCGGGTAGGTTTGATTTTGTCGATTTTCTGTTAGTTTTTTATGAATATTTTGGCCATTTCCCAACAGATTTAGGAACGGTATACCATTTTGGAACCAGCGCTTCATTTGAAGCGCTTCATTTGCCGTGAATCTGCAGCAAAAGATCTTCAAAACCGAAGGAAAAAAATGTAACTTATAATTTGATAATTTTGAAAGGGAAATTTTTGAAATTCGACTCTGTAGTTTTGTCGATTTTCTCTAATTTTTTTATGGTATTTTGGTATTTTTGGAGTCAGAACTTCATTCTGCGTCGAATCCCTTTTTAAGTCGCTTGAGAATTGGGAAGGGAAACTGTTAAAAAACATCGAATTTTTGATTAAAAACGTCTTCCCAATGTTTTGTTTTATTTATGCAGCTTCTGCAGGACCAGATCCGTACCTGGAGCATCTGATCAGCACCAGAAGCACCTCTGGCAGCACCTAGCAGCACTGGAACCGCAGGGCAGCACCTGGATCAGTTGTATCAGCACCTAAAGCATCGGAGCGGCACCAGAAACACCTTCTGAAGCACCTGCAGCAACCGTAGGAGATCCTGGAGCACCTGTATCAGCACCTGCACCGTTTTTTGTATTTAATTTCCCATATTTTAAGCAATCTTCTATGTAAATACATGTATATTTATATTTAAGCACGTTTTATTGAAAATAAAGCTCACAGTTTACACCAATTTTCCGAGTTTTCTTTCATTTTCCAGGTTTTCCCCGAATTTTCCCGACTTTCCCACCTTTCCGAGTTTTCCGAATTTTCCTGAATTTTCCCGAATTTTCCTGAATTTTCCCGAATTTTTCAGAATTTTCCTGAATTTTCCAGATTTTTCCTGAGTTTTTCACAATTTTTCAGAATTTTCCTGAATTTTTAAAAATTTTAAAAACCCTAAAATCGCCGTCCGCCACTTCTGAAGTACCAGGCGAACAGAAATCAGCAGAAGGTGGATGCCGAATTTTTAAAATTTGGCGGGAAAAAATTTGAATTTGAAAAAAAATACCAAAAAAAATTTAACGGAAAAATACCAAAAAATGTAACGAAAAAATACCAGATTTAAATTTTTTTGGTATTTTTCCGTTACATTTTTGGTATTTTTTCCGTTAAAATTTTTTTGGTATTTTTTTTAAATTTCCCGCCAAATTTTAAAAATTCGGCATCCACCTTCTGCTGATTTCTGTTCGCCTGGTACTTCAGAAGTGGCGGAGGGCGATTTTGGGTTTTTTTTTTAATTTTTTGAAATTCAGGAAAAATAAGGAATGTTCTGGAAAAATTTAGGAAAATTCGGAAAAATTCAGGAAAATTTGGGAAAAATCGGCAAAAATTTGTAAAACACAAAAAAATGTGGAAAATTCGTCTAACTTCATGAAAATTCAGGAAAATTCAAAAAATTTTCCCGATTCCTGATGGCCAGAATTTTCCTGAATTTTCATGAATTTCCACGAATTTTCCTAATTTTTTCTGAATTTTCCCGCATTTTCCTAAATTTGTATAAATTTAAAAAATCCAAAAATCGCCCTCTGCCACTTCTGAAGTACCAGGCGAACAGAAATCAGCAGATGGTGGATGCAAAAATTAAAATGTTGCATACTTTTTGGATGCGAAGTTCTTAAATTTAAAAAGCTCAGAAATTCGCATCCAAAAAGTATGCAACATTTAAATTTTTTCAAAAGACCACTACACAATTTAATACTTATTTTTGCAAAAATTTAAATGTTGCATACTTTTTGGATGCGAAGTTCTTAAATTTAAAAAGCTCAGAAATTCGCATCCAAAAAGTATGCAACATTTAAATTTTTGCAAAAGACCACTACACAATTTAATACTTATTTTTGAAAAAATTTAAATGTTGCATACTTTTTGGATGCGAAGTTCTTAAATTTAAAAAGCTCAGAAATTCGCATCCAAAAAGTATGCAACATTTAAATTTTTTCAAAAGACCACTACACAATTTAATTCTTATTTTTGCAAAAATTTAAATGTTGCATACTTTTTGGATGCGAAGTTCTTAAATTTAAAAAGCTCAGAAATTCGCATCCAAAAAGTATGCAACATTTATATTTTTGCAAAAGACCACTACACAATTTAATACTTATTTTTGCAAAAATTTAAATGTTGCATACTTTTTGGATGCGAAGTTCTTAAATTTAAAAAGCTCAGAAATTCGCATCCAAAAAGTATGCAACATTAAAATTTTTGCAAAAATAAGTATTTAATTGTGTAGTGGTCTTTTAGTCCTTTATTTAAAAAGCTCAAAAAAGTATGCAACATTCTAATTTTAGCACATATAAGTATTAAAATGTGTAGTGGTCTTTTATTAAAACGCACAAAAGTATGCAACATTTTAATTTTGGCATCCACCTTCTGCTGATTTCTGTTCGCCTGGTACTTCAGAAGTGGCAGAGGGCGATTTTTGGATTTTTTAAATTTATACAAATTTAGGAAAATGCGGGAAAATTCAGAAAAAATTAGAAAAATTCGTGGAAATTCATGAAAATTCAGGAAAATTCTAGCCATCAGGAATCGGGAAAATTTTTTGAATTTTCCTGAATTTTCATGAAATTAGACGAATTTTCCTCATTTTTATTGGTGTTTTACAAATTTTTGCCGATTTTTCCCAAATTTTCCTGAATTTTTCTGAATTTTCCTAAATTTTTCCAGAACATTCCTTATTTTTCCTGAATTTCAAAAAATTAAAAAAAAAACCCAAAATCGCCCTCCGCCACTTCTGAAGTACCAGGCGAACAGAAATCAGCAGAAGCTGGATGCCGAATTTTTAAAATTTGGCGGGAAATTTAAAAAAATACCAAAAAAATTTTAACGGAAAAAATACCAAAAATGTAACGGAAAAATACCAAAAAAATTTAAATCTGGTATTTTTTCGTTACATTTTTTGGTATTTTTCCGTTAAATTTTTTTTGGTATTTTTTTCAAATTCAAATTTTTTCCCGCCAAATTTTAAAAATTCGGCATCCACCTTCTGCTGATTTCTGTTCGCCTGGTACTTCAGAAGTGGCGGACGGCGATTTTAGGGTTTTTAAAATTTTTAAAAATTCAGGAAAATTCTGAAAAATTGTGAAAAATTCAGGAAAAATCTGGAAAATTCAGGAAAATTCGGGAAAATTCAGGAAAATTCGGGAAAATTCAGGAAAATTCGGAAAACTCGGAAAGGTGGGAAAGTCGGGAAAATTCGGGGAAAACCTGGAAAATGAAAGAAAACTCGGAAAATTGGTGTAAACTGTGAGCTTTATTTTCAATAAAACGTGCTTAAATATAAATATACATGTATTTACATAGAAGATTGCTTAAAATATGGGAAATTAAATACAAAAAACGGTGCAGGTGCTGATACAGGTGCTCCAGGATCTCCTACGGTTGCTGCAGGTGCTTCAGAAGGTGTTTCTGGTGCCGCTCCGATGCTTTAGGTGCTGATACAACTGATCCAGGTGCTGCCCTGCGGTTCCAGTGCTGCTAGGTGCTGCCAGAGGTGCTTCTGGTGCTGATCAGATGCTCCAGGTACGGATCTGGTCCTGCAGAAGCTGCATAAATAAAACAAAACATTGGGAAGACGTTTTTAATCAAAAATTCGATGTTTTTTAACAGTTTCCCTTCCCAATTCTCAAGCGACTTAAAAAGGGATTCGACGCAGAATGAAGTTCTGACTCCAAAAATACCAAAATACCATAAAAAAATTAGAGAAAATCGACAAAACTACAGAGTCGAATTTCAAAAATTTCCCTTTCAAAATTATCAAATTATAAGTTACATTTTTTTCCTTCGGTTTTGAAGATCTTTTGCTGCAGATTCACGGCAAATGAAGCGCTTCAAATGAAGCGCTGGTTCCAAAATGGTATACCGTTCCTAAATCTGTTGGGAAATGGCCAAAATATTCATAAAAAACTAACAGAAAATCGACAAAATCAAACCTACCCGATTTTTGCAAAAAATCATGATGGTACCCCTTTCCAAAATCGCAAAAAATCGATCGAAATTTTTTTCCTTCTACTTTCCAGATCTTTTGATGCAGATTGACGTCAAATGAAGCGCTGGTTCCAAAATGGTATACCGTTCCGAAATCATAAAAAACTAACAGAAAATCGACGAAATCAAACCTACCCGATTTTTGCAAAAAATCATGATGGTACCCCTTTCCAAAATCGCAAAAAATCGATCGAAATTTGTTTCGTTCTACTTTACAGATCTTTTGATGCAGATTGACGTCAAATGAAGTGCTGGTTCCAAAATGGTACTTAGTTTTAGAATCGGTTACTAAATGGGAAAGATATTCATAAAAATGTTGAGGAAAATATGTTTTGGAAAAATGCAAAGGCAATGAAGTTTCAATGCAATATTTGGTTTCACTCTTAGAGATATTCACTTACCCGATAATGGGACGTTACTGGCGATGATCACTTCCTCCCAGACGCCTCAGTAATAACGCAGGTCTCAGGGTTTCAAGATGAGAGTAATCCAAGTTGAAGTACTGCTCCACGAAGCCGAACAAAAAAAATACAGGTTTTTTAGAATGGCCTATCTTACCAATTTTTAGTACTGACCTAAAAGCTCCACTGTTTTCCCGGGATCTCCTCCATCCCAACGATCTTTTGGTGCCGCCTTGGCCATGTGTTTCCCGCCAAGCAGGTTCGCAGGTATTGATACCTCAGGGTCCTGTCTGGGGTCTTTCTTCATACATTGAATGATCTTTGGGGCACGCTTCTGGTCTAGTTACGTTCAGTTTTTTAAATTTGTTCTTATTTGATTAGTTTTAAGTATAAAAACTAACAAAACAACACATTTGTTTTGCTAATTAGAATCGGTGTGACCAGTCACGGACACACTAAAAAATGCTTGATTATTCTTCAGCTGGTATCGAATATCGAAAGATCGGTTCGTGTCTCGGCTAACCCATATTTTCATATGTTATGAAAAGCATATTTCGGCCATGTTTCAGCCGATTTCAGCCCGTAATCTTTATCCCAGTATTCGGGAATTTCGGGAAAATGGTACTTAGTTTTAGTATCGGTTACTAAATGGGCAAGATATTCATAAAAATATTGAGGAAAATATGTTATGATATATGAAAATATGTTGAGGAAATTTTGTAAATTCTAAAAAATTAAGGAAAGATTTGAATATAATTAGTGCTATTTCTTAGAGTATATATATATTCAAAATACAAATTTTTTGGCCAGTTTTGTGCGAATATCTTTGCCAATAAGCATCCGATTCTGGAACGGAATACCATTTTAGAATCAGGGAATTTCATTACCCTTCGATTTTAATTAAAATATCGGGAAAACTGAACAAAAAAAATTTCGACGATTTTTTGAAAAAATCATGATGGTACCCCTTTCAAAATTTTCGAAAAATGGAAAAAATTTTTTTGTTCGAATTCTTGAAAATTTTAATACAGATTAAAGAAGAATGAAGCTCTGATTCAGAAATGGTATTTCGTTTTAAAATCGGTTGAAAAATGAATAAAATATACGCTATCTAAGGCTTAGAAAAATTCGGTTTTTGAAAATATAAATTTCGTGTTTTTTTGAAATTTCAAAATCAGAATTTTCTAGTCAGTTTTGTGCGAATATCTTTGTCAATAAGCATCCGATTCTGGAACGGAATACCATTTAAGAATCAGGGTTTCCACTGTTTTCCCGGGATCTCCTCCATCCCAACGATCTTTTGGTGCCGCCTTGGCCATGTGTTTCCCGCCAAGCAGGTTCGCAGGTATTGATACCTCAGGGTCCTGTCTGGGGTCTTTCTTCATACATTGAATGATCTTTGGGGCACGCTTCTGGTCTAGTTACGTTCAGTTTTTTAAATTTGTTCTTATTTGATTAGTTTTAAGTATAAAAACTAACAAAACAACACATTTGTTTTGCTAATTAGAATCGGTGTGACCAGTCACGGACACACTAAAAAATGCTTGATTATTCTTCAGCTGGTATCGAATATCGAAAGATCGGTTCGTGTCTCGGCTAACCCATATTTTCATATGTTATGAAAAGCATATTTCGGCCATGTTTCAGCCGATTTCAGCCCGTAATCTTTATCCCAGTATTCGGGAATTTCGGGAAAATGGTACTTAGTTTTAGTATCGGTTACTAAATGGGCAAGATATTCATAAAAATATTGAGGAAAATATGTTATGATATATGAAAATATGTTGAGGAAATTTTGTAAATTCTAAAAAATTAAGGAAAGATTTGAATATAATTAGTGCTATTTCTTAGAGTATATATATATTCAAAATACAAATTTTTTGGCCAGTTTTGTGCGAATATCTTTGCCAATAAGCATCCGATTCTGGAACGGAATACCATTTTAGAATCAGGGAATTTCATTACCCTTCGATTTTAATTAAAATATCGGGAAAACTGAACAAAAAAAATTTCGACGATTTTTTGAAAAAATCATGATGGTACCCCTTTCAAAATTTTCGAAAAATGGAAAAAATTTTTTTGTTCGAATTCTTGAAAATTTTAATACAGATTAAAGAAGAATGAAGCTCTGATTCAGAAATGGTATTTCGTTTTAAAATCGGTTGAAAAATGAATAAAATATACGCTATCTAAGGCTTAGAAAAATTCGGTTTTTGAAAATATAAATTTCGTGTTTTTTTGAAATTTCAAAATCAGAATTTTCTAGTCAGTTTTGTGCGAATATCTTTGTCAATAAGCATCCGATTCTGGAACGGAATACCATTTAAGAATCAGGGTTTCATTACCCTTCGATCCTCATTAAAATATTGGGAAAACAGAACAAAAAAAATTTCGACGATTTTTTGAAAAAATCATAAGGGGTACCCCTTTCAAAATTTTCGAAAAATGGGAAAATTTTTTTTGTTAGTATTCTCTAATCTTTGAATGCAGATCGAAGCAGACTGAAGTCATGATTCCGGAATGGTATTTTGTTTTAAAATCGGTTGAAAAATGAATAAATTATACATAATTAAGTATCAGATGGATGGACTTTTGGAAAATTGCATTTTATTAAAACACAAAATATTTGTTCTTAACATTTTTTCTCCCTCACAAGACAGTCTTACGTATACCTAGATCCAAAATATAAGAACCAGGTTTACTTACAGAAATAAGAAAGAAAAACAAAACAAAAAACATATCTTAAACTTAGATTGGGTCCGAAAATATTGAAAAAAAACTAGGAATAATTTGATAGCAGATAATTGTAGGAGTATTCGAAGACCAGCAACAGGATGGCGCCTCCGGGACCCAAGCGCATGATCTTCGGCACGAGTCCCTTGTATAGAGCCCGGAATCCTTCCTCTCGATAGACGATCCCCATGGAGCTTAAGGTGCCGCGGTACTTCACTATTCCAGGTTGCGGCTGGGGTCCCTGGATACGCGACTTGGCCACGTCGAAGGGGATGTTCACGAAGCAGGCTAACGTGCCGGCCAGAAAGCCGATAGTCACCTTGCGCAGGAACTCTAGGCGGGAGTCCTTGTATTCCGGCACCACATTCTTCACGCTGTGGTAGAACCCGAAGTAGACCATGTTGAAGACTCCG
The DNA here is from genome assembly GCA_035047325.1 of Drosophila vallismaia. Taxonomy (NCBI): domain Eukaryota; kingdom Metazoa; phylum Arthropoda; class Insecta; order Diptera; family Drosophilidae; genus Drosophila; species Drosophila vallismaia. The sequence goes on along the minus strand of JAWNPU010000025.1, from coordinate 707,396 downwards.
TTGCGACCCATAGTGGCTGTGAGACCCTTGTTCAGGCCCTGCAGACCCAGGCCGTTCCTCTGGACGATCCCCTTTGCCACCTCGAAGGTGCTGAGCAATTTCTTCTGCCTGTCCGCCTGCTGTGCGACCTTGACCACCTCGAAGGGGTTGACGGCGATGGCTTCCAGTGTGCCGGCCGTGAGTCCAGCCAGCGAGAAGGTCAGAGGCGTGGGGTTGGGCGAGCCGAACTGAAAGATTGGCTTCGTCTGCTCGAAAACCAGGAACTTGATGGCTCGCTTTGGCGTCTCGGCCAGGATTGGCGGCATGATACCCTTCCAGTAAGATGATATGCCCTCATTGCGGTACATTTTGGCGAAGCAGTCAAACACTCCATTGTAATGCAGCTGCATAAATAAAAAACATTAACTATAAAAACGGACAAGGCAAACAGCTGGATCGGGGATCTGGGTTTGGGACAACAAAGAAAGAACACGAAGCTCACAGCATTTCCCTATCTTTTGTTGGTCAAATGTGAAAGATACTAAAGATTTTAATAAACTTTTATGGCAGTGCATCATAACGCAGATGCGTGAAGAGTTCATCTTCTTTGTCTGGGTGTTCTCTTTCGAGTCCAACGAGTCAACGAGTCAACGAGCAAATCTGGAATCGCATCATGGGGCAACAGCGATCATTGTTCCAAATGTCTAATTATTTGGTTGCTAATTTGCAATCCAAACACCTCCACTCTCTGGCCGTTGGCTGTTTTCATGCACAGTCATACATTTTCTAATCATCGCTTCGAGATGCAGTGGAAAATAAAATTGGTGTCGCAGTATTAAGACATATTTATGCTGGCGTCTACCAAGCACCGAGATAGAATGTCTGGCTATAGATACTACAATAGATTCTACAATAGATTCTATAACTATAATGGGAGCTTTTGAAATGGCACCTAGAGAGAGGCTTATCCAAAGAAGCAACGAAACAAATAAGCTATTTAAGTCTTTTTTATGTAGCCTAAACCTTATCGCAAGATTCTTGGATCCCAAAAACAGCGATTAGATAATGTGTGAAGGTGGAATATTTCGAGTCGAAAGTAGCATGTTGGGATTGCGATCCCGCGGAGTTAATGACATCCGCGCGTGTCCAGTGTCAGACCGGAATCAAAAGCAGCGACTGCCTGATGCTCGGTGTCTGAGGCCTGAGGCCTGATAGCGAATGCCGATTTCGGTGTTGAATCTGAATTCTTTGGGGAATGTTTGGCGCGTCTGGCGTGACAGAGGAAGGCGGGGCAGCCAACAGCCAACAGCTGATAAGCAGGGCTAGAGGCAGGGGGTTCCACCGCTGATAAGTATGGGCTGTCTGTATGCCACGAGGGAAAGTAAACACTGAGACAGTGAGACATCGAGAGAGAGAGAGAAATTTCGAGAGAGGAAAGCCATTGCCGGATTCCTCAAGTGGGCTAGCGGGTGCGTGTGTCCATGACCTTGCTTTGCCCTTATCCAAAAAAATAATAAAGAATAGACAGGGAAAAGCTCCGCCTCAACTCAGCTGGGAAAGCAACAAACAAACAACAGCTGATGCAGCAGGACAGGACGTCCATGGGACTAGCAAGACGCCACTTACCTCACCCACCATCGCACCGGTTGCTGCGGGCGTGGCCTGGATCTGGATGCGGGTCTTGACCACGTCCAGCGGCTGCATAATGCAGACCTCCAGGAAGCCGGCGGAGCCACCGGCCAGCACCTGGAAGAAGGCCCTCTGTGCATGTGAAATTGGCGGGGCGAGCACCACCGCAGAAGTAGGCACCGGTTGGTTGTCCGGGTTGATTGTGGCTTGACCGGGGACTGGAGCCGGAGCTGGAGTTGGAGTTGGTGTTTTTTGGGCCATCCCTGCGTCTTGTTTGGGGCGATTGCCTTTATGTCAAGTAATTTGTCTGGATGTTTCGTTCAGATCTGCCAGAGATTCTTGTCGCCGCCTACTTCAGTGGAGGCTTGTTTTGTTTTTGGATTTCGATATTCCAAATTTTTCTGAACTAGAACTAGAACAAAAATCACACAAAAAAGAAAACAAGTAACCCGGAGAACGCTTCTCGCCGCCGCCGCTCGTTTCGACAACGCAATTCGCACTGAGCTCCCGGCCAGCTGCCGTCGCGTCCAAGAAGAGGCGGCTGACGGATGAGGGAGTGTGGCCTAGAGCAGGGGTTGCTTAGTTGGGACAGAGGCAGGGACAGCGACAGCGACAGCGACAGGGGTGGACGAGGTGGGGGCAAGCTTTCTCTAGAAGCGACACTTAATCTCTTATAAGTAGGCGACGCTTGTGTCAACCCAAACCGAAACCGAAAACAAAACCGAACCGGAGAGAAACATGTTCTGGAAATACATACTCGCGTGTGGACAAGAAAATAAATAACTTGCTAATTCAATTTGCTCGAGCAGATCGGGGCGAGAGCTTTGCCAGCGATTCTTCTGCGATCGGAGAACGAAGAACGGAGAACGCCAGTCAAGATTGGCCGGAAAAAGCTCAAAGTAGACAAAAGCTTTGTTCGGTTTGTTAAGGGGTTTCAGAGCAGATTACTAGAGGCACATTGCTGGGTTACCTTTAACCCTGCAGGATATTTCCTTAAACAGCCACGACCTTGGCAGGTAGCTGAGAAAATTCGAGGGCTGACCCAACGAACCTTCCACAAAGAAGCTACAAGTATCTCAAAGATAAGAGAAGCATTTCATAGAATATAACTAACACTTGAAATATATAAATTAAAAAAGACAATCGACAAGTGATTAGATTCAGACAGAAATAGTCATCAATCAATTCTTCAAAGAAATGCTTAGAGACAGCTTTGCTCCTGGTTTAAGGGACTCCAAAGGTATCCTTCTAAAGGAGTCCTCAATAGCTGTATCCATTGGATAGTTTAGCTTATCTGTGCATCGCATTAACGATGCAATTCCTCGCCCATGTAAACACGCTCGGAAACAAAAAGATAAAGAGGACAGAGCCACCGAGGCATCGAGGGGACAGAAAAATGAACAAACAAATCTTTTGACAGTTTCCACAAGTGTACTCTGGCCCTTGATTGGTTTATTGTTCAGAGACCACGGCAGGTCGGACATCAATCAGAGCCAAGCCACAAGACACAAGACACAAGAGACGAGACATCCACTGATTGAGGACAACTTTCATTTACATAAAATGCATTCTATGGGAAATTGATAGAACAAATCGTTGGTGTCAAAAATGCACTGCGCTGGTACCTTTCCATCTATGATTTAGATGCTATCTATTTATTTTTGTGTCTATCCGAATCTTGGGATGCATGTACCTGCATCTGTATCTGTATCTGTATCTGTATCTGTCTTTGTGGCTTTGTCTGTTTTACGATGTCCAAATATTTCGGGCTGTTAATTATGGGCACGAGTTGGCGTGACTGATAGCCAGAATGGTTGCCCTGGCCAGGGTCTCGGCCAGGGTTTGGGATAGATGTGTGGAATTTATGACATGCCACCATACCAGGTGAGGAGGAATTTAAAACGCATTAGAAGCCATTAAAAGAGAATTAATCCCGGCCAGGAGTCCTGACCCAATAACGCTGTCACGTCACGCAATCGAATTTCTGAATGAGGATCATCCAGAGATCAAGAAAGAAATGAATGAAAGATCAGAGACGGCCCCGCATGAGAAACGATTCTGAAATCATTTCGCCAGGGCCATTGCTCGTCTTACTCCCCAGCTGGCAAGGGATCCCGTCTCGACATGGAATCCCTGCCTCGAAAACGAATTTTGGCCCGTCCCGTAATTAGCCCAAGTTTTACAAGCGCAACATGCAGCATCCAACATGCAAGCGCCGATTGATCGATCAAAGCCGCGATACAGGGCCTAATCAATCATTTTTCCATTTTCCATTTTCCGTTTCCCTTTCCATTGCCATTTCCATTTCCATCACTCGACTCCGGTTCCCAAAGTGAGAACTCACGACCGCCTGCAGTCCGTCCATCCGCGGTCCGTCCGACCGTCTGAGCGTCTGACCGTCAAAGGCTATTAACCCCGTTTCGGGGCCAAAATGTTCCACTTGTTGCACTTGTGGCCCTGAGAAACAAGTTGGCCCCAAACAGAGTGTCTGTGTTGGTCATCAAAGGGTCTCCGAAAATTTCACTTCCACGGTGGGGGAAAAGGCTAGCTGAGGAGAGCTAGCCGGAGGAGCAACCACAATAAAGGGATTCCAAATCCAGAATCAGAATCAGAATCAGTTAAGAGTGTTTTGATTAATGCCAGTTTTGACAGCTGTCCGAGCCATCAGTTGCCACTGATGGAGCTGAAAAAATACTCTGCCAGCTGTGGATCTGTTCTACGAGAGCCAGTACAGGGGTACTCGGTACTAGGTGCTAAGGCTATTAGGTATGCCGACTACGTATAATAAGTAAATGTTTTGTTTTGGAACTACATTACACACGAGGTGACAGCGCACTAGTTTGGCGACACACTCAGAACGGGTTGTGAGATTGAGATTTTCGCCCAAAACGAAAGTAAGTTACGCCATAAACGACATAAACCCAACCAGAGACACCACCTGAGTTGGCCCTATAAAGACTTGGTGGCCAAGAAGTGGCCCGACCATTTGGCAGACACTCTTTGCACCAAATGGACAGTTTACTGCCCACCTGGACCCTGGCGCTAGTCCATTTGCTGATCTGGGGAGCAGAGGAGGCGGCGGCACAAAGCTTTCTCGATGGCGAGCAGCGACCCTTGTGGATCCTGGAGGACGGCCTGGCCAAGAGGCAGAGACTGGAGCGGCCGGAGGAGGATTACGCCACCACCACTAAAGAACCGACCCATGGGATGCTCCGAAGGCAGGGCAGGGGTGGCATTGGTGGCCACGAGCCAGGTGCTATAACCTTCTTGGTGCGGCACGAGGATAAGCCCAGAGCAGCTGCACCTTTGCCACCTTCCCTGCCGCAGCGACGCTTCATGATGCCCCACCGGCTGCAGCTGCCGCATCAGTACGTCCAGCCCCAGAAAAGAAACCAGCAGTGGCACAAAAGCCAGCGCCGGGAGAACCGTCGCCAGCTACCAACCTTCGACAATGGTCCGGGCGAGAACTCCCTCAGACCGGGCAGAGGCAGCCACTATCCCGTCTTCGTGTACAACGGAACGCGCGGCGAGCTGATTCTGAACACGATGCTGAGTAGGCGGAGGTACCCCATGCAAGAGCCGGTGCCCGGACAGATCCTCTACCCGCCATCGACGCCGATGTTCCGGCCCAAGCCCATTGTGGAGCGCTTCCGGCTACCGGGACAGCGCCAGGTGATGAACCTTACCCTAATACCCTTCTACGCCCACGAAGCAATTGCGGATCCCGGCGGAAGGATGTCCTCCACCCAGCAGCCGCCGCCGGCTACTCCCACTCCGCTTTTTGAAACGCAGCTGCCCAGGAACCAGGAGTTGGCTCAATACAGGCGGAGGCCAAAGAAGGCCAAGCAGTACGAGGTCTTCCACTCTCCCCAGGAGGTGATGCAATGGCAGTCGGTGCTCCGCCGCTCCACGGCCCAAAACAGACACCACCGCACAAGCAATCACCGGGACTATCCGGTCGAGGAGGTGCACCTGGATGAGCCAAACTCAATCTCAGCCTCAGAGTCTGGCTCAGAGGAAGCTCCCGAAGGAGATCAGGAGAATGATGCAGAGGAGAAGCAACAGTGGGAGGATCTGGAGGAACCGGCAGCCCCGGCAACCGTAGCCTCAACCAGTGAGGGTCCCTTCCAGATTGTCTACCTGGACGAGAGCCTGGAGCGCCCCGTGTTGGAGTCCCTGGTCAGCACCACCACCCCGAGTCCTGCTCCCCAACTCCTGCGCCAGAGCTCGCGCTATGCCCTCAAGAAGGAATACTACGCCTTCCCAGTCTACACCCTGGGGAAGCTCCTACAAACCCAGAGTCCGTCCAACCACGTACTGGAGCAGACCGATCGAGCAGTTCGGAACTCGGAGGAGAGCAGTACCTGGTTTATACTTAATTCAAGGTAAGTCTTAAGGTTTCAATGGCAAAAACCTAACCCTACGTTTCCATCAAGGTACAAGGGCCCACACTATCAAAGGCTGGACAATCAGACCAAATACTACACCTCCAAGTACACAGGTACTGCGACGTTCAGGCCACGATGACCGAAGACCCCCAAGCTCCATCATATCCTGTATCCTCACTTTTGCCAAAGAAAGTTTATATCCTGCACGAATACGAGAAATATGATTTCCTCTCCAAATAAATAAATAGAAACACCAACAGCTTAGGGGGCCCCCTGGCTTGGTGCAAAGTCAAACGATCGTTAACGCCTATTCTTGGGATGGCACTTTGGATGAAAGCCCCAATCGACCCTGCATGGAACAGTTTATGCCCCATTATGGAGCCTCAAAGTGGAGCAGTTTCTATTTTATCCGCCATAAAGGGCAGTCATAAATTCCAGTGCGACACAAAAGCGCTCGTAAAAGGCCGCTGGAGAATGGAACCGATCTCAAAAGAACCTTAGAAACACCCCATTATGGGGCTTGGGTTGCGTAACCCACCGTGCAAATCGAACCGCGTTGAGTCTCGCTCTGACCAGGCCTAGACAACCCGCAAAGCCAGAGGCGAGAAGGCAAAGGCAAAGGCGTCGGCTGACCCAAATTCCAGAACCCAAAACACAGAGATTCGGGAAATCAGAAATCAGAAAGAAAAACAAAATATTTCAATGTGTTAAAAAGCAAACGGGCGAATGGGAAGGGGATCTGCCTGTGCGGGGAGAAGTCATCAACAAATTTATATGGCCAATCGAATAGATGCGGCCCTTTCAAGACCCCTGGCTGCAAGATCCTCCCACCACCTGCCCTCTCCCAACGGTTCCCCTCTCGTCATTGGCTCCATCATTCATTCAATCACTTTGTCAATGATGCGGCTGCCTCATCCTCATCCCTATCCCCATCATTGCCATCACGTTCATTATTATTATTGATTTCCCAGCTTAGTTTTCGCTCTGCAGCCTGCAATTAATTTTCTCGTTGTTCTTACAAGATCCCCCCCATCCTCCATCCTCGATGTGGAAAACCCGCTTGGTGGCGGCCTCTTCTTTTCTGTTCTGGCCAGCATCGGCATCGCTGTGGGCCACACAATCGATCCCATCCCATCGACTGCGTTCCTCGTTCCCCATCTTGGGCTTGGGCATCTAGGGGCTATAAAAGCTCGGACCGTGACTCTTCTTGGGCTTAGAACGAAGACGACAGCGATCGCGAGTGGAGCAAGCGGATACATTCCAACCATTCTATTTTTTTATATTTTTTTCAACGCTTCCCAAGGATAAAGGGACAGACACCCGCCCGGAAGTGCAGTGCCTTTAACGAATAAACACAATGTGGCTGTATTTTGTGGTATGTGAGAAAAGGAGAAAGAGCTCAAAGGACATGAAAGGATATTTGAAGTTCCCAGAACAACTGAATACATCAGAAAATAAGTGATTGACTAACCAGTGATTATCCTTTGAAGACAAAGAGGCTTCTGAATAGATCAAATGCTTAGGAATTCATCAGAAAAGTGCTCGAGACCATCTTAAAAATAATCTTACATAATATTATAGTTCTATTCGAAGCTTTTTGAGTTTTTAAAAATGATAAAAAAGGATAGTAAAAGTAGGAAAAGCTTTTCAAATAGTTAAATGTTAAACGAAAACTATGAGTATAACGTTCAGGACTAGAAGATATTTTGTAGAGTATGAATCCTTGTTCAGGACTTTAGCAACTAAAATAAATAAATAAACTCACCGGGATATAATATTGTATTCCTCAGATCACCGTCGTCGCCTTGCTGGGAAGATTTCCGCTCGCGGACGCCTTCTGGTGGCCCAAAACAACAACGTAAGTGTCAGTCCACAGGAAGACTTCGATAATTCTCACCTGTAACCTGCAACCTGCAATTAATTCTCGTCCACAGGGAGCCACCGAATGGAGCGGGTCCACTGATGCAGCAGATTCCGCTCACCTACTTCCGGACGTACACGTACCAGCCCCTGGGTCCCGACGGAGCCTTCAGCATGCCCCTCTTCGGCTTTGGAGCGGCTCAGACGCCTCTGCTGCAGGGAGGCCACCAGTACGGTCCTTTCGCGGTGACCAGCTACGCTGCAGCCCGCCGACACGACTCCTCCTCGGGGGCGGGGCCCAGGCCAGAAGTGACTCCGCCGGTGCTGTCCTTCGGTGGTCCCATTCCCGCCGCAAGCACCACCACCTCTACCAGCACAACCCCAGCACCCACCACAACTACGACTACAACCACTACTACGACTACGCCACCACCAACGACTACGACGCGCACCAGTACCACCAGCACGACGCCGTCGCCACCACCTCCTCCTCCGGGCTTCGAGGGATCCTCGCCGGCTCCGGGATCCGGCGGCACGTCCAGCCTGCTGCGCTACGGGGAGTACCCGACCTACAGTCGCCGGGTGAGCAATCTGTACAACGCCAGGCCGCAGTACCCGTATCCGGACTACTTCAACTACCAGGCTCCGGAGCAGGCTGTGGCCGGCAGTGGCAGCCGCATCCAGTTCGTGCCCTGCATGTGTCCCGTGAGTGTTCCGAGCTTGGTAGCTTCCGTTCCAGCGGCGAGCACAGCTCCAGTGGCGGTGACCACTTCCTCCGAGCCCCAGCCAGCGGCACGGCACATTGAGAGGCATGACATGCAGGCAGTGGCGGAGGCGGCAACGGGAAACGAAGGAGAGGAAGACGAGGAAGAGGATGAGCCGGAGGCAGAGGGTCAGGAGGAAGAGGAGCAGGAGCAGGGACTGGGACTGGGACTGGGAGAGGAGGAAAGTGTGGCCACAAAGGTGCAGCTGGAACAGCAGGAACCAAACGTCATCTCCAGCAGTTCCGTCTAGAACGTCTCGAATCCTCTCTAGAATTAAGCCAATCCGCCAACTGAACCGTCACTCTGTCTCTCTGTCCTATTGATTCAAAAATCAATTAATAAACGAAAAGAAACAGTAATTGGGATTAATAGATATTTCCTTTTCGAGCCAGGATACCCACAACCGAAATGAAACACAGAGTTGTATTTAACTCACATTGATTTCACGTTCTTTTATTAATTCGTATTCGTATGTTCCATCAAAATGACATTTACATATTTAAATTGTATTTATAAATATTCTAATACTTTGCGCTGCTGCACGATTTCCACTAGCCCCGAATGCCCCATTAATGGTAATGCCTTGGGCTCCGTCTCCGGCTCCACTCGATCCTCTCGGTCCGCCGTCTGAGCTGAGCTGAGGGGTTGGACAGGAGGTCACCGCTCTCAGCTAGCTATCCTGAATCCTCAATCTTCGGTCAATACGTCAATACGTCAATACGCAATACATCAATCCATCAATACATCAATCAATCAACAATTACAATTAGATTTATGCTTAACTTTAAGATGAACTTGTGCTTCGAGTCTTTGAAGTAGAAAATACATAGCTTGCGAAAAGGGGGAAATGCTCAGGAAATGCTTCCGCGGTTCAGGCTTCAGTCTCTGTTCCGGATCAGATTCTGGGCCAAAGTGTAGCCAAAGTTGATGCGTCGTAGTACCAGATAGATAGTACAATACAAAATAGAAGTTACGAATACAACTAACTAATCGGTAATGGGTTGATCAGAGTCGGTAATCAGTATACAGAATCCAGTAAGTCGGGAAAAAAATATAAAATCAGTCGTTTAGGTTACAGATACATACATGTACATCGATATACTCGTATAAATATAGTCATAAATATAAGCAGCTGCTTATTACACATTCAAATTACAATTACGCGTGATCGGTGATCGGTATCGTCGATTCGTTTCGTTTCGTTTTGAACAATCAAAGAGTTGGAGTTACTAGGGCGTGGTCCCTGGGCCATCCCCTAGCCAGGACCCTGTGTCAGGGACCAGGCCCAGCTAGCAAAAAAAAAAATGCATCTTACATCTACTAAGATCTCTCGTAGTGCTAGTCTGCTAGGCTGCGCATGCGCATGCGCTTCAAATTTTCTGGAAATGACACGATTTTGAAATCTTTTCTGTCGTCGATTTCTCGTCGATCCTGTTGTGTGTTACAGTTGCTTTGTTTTGTGGCTTAAGTGGTACAGAAATTGCATTAATATGGCCTATCAATTTATATCCGAATATATCCTAGTCTGCTCGTCCTTCGGCTGGCGCCGCTCGCTCTTCCCCTGCTCCTTCGCCTTCCTTTTGCATTTTTGCATTTTTGCATTCGAAAAAAAAATACACCTATCTTTTGCTTACAAGATATGATTTTTGTTTCTTATCATTTGCATATTTCTCTATATATTTCTCTTTTGCTTTCTTTGTTTTCTTTTTTGTTTTTTGTTTCACTTGAACTCTTTTTCTTTGTCTCCGATTCAATCGGTTGCTATATCCTTGCTATATTTTCTCCTTCTCCTCTGCCTTGTCAGGATTATCTGCCCTCGTCGGGCTCCTGCTCCTGTCGGGCTCCTGCTTCTGTCATCTGCAAAAACTCCTCGACTCCGTCTCCTCTAAACATAATGAGATTGCGCCGGACTTAACGCGTACATCATTCACTCTTTCACTCAACATTTTGGGCTGCCAGTGCCGGTGCCACTCTTGGAAGTCATTTCTAAAACCGAAAACCGATAAAAACAAAAACTTGCTCAGCAGATGGCAGCTCGCAAAACCTCAACTCAAACAAAAACTTAAAAACAAGCTCACGTCCGCACACATGCATATAAATAAATACACGTACTAGTACTAGTACTAGTACTAAACACAAATTAAAAAAAAAACCTAAACTCTAGAACTAGGAGCAGAGTCATGCTGGAAAAAACACTAACTAAATGCCGCCAATCTCAGATCTCTCGTAAAACTAGAACCTAAACTAACGCATTAGAGGCTAAACTAAACGAATGTCTGTCTCTCTTTCTGTCTGTCTGTCTGTCCAATATATCCAGTGTCTGTCGGTGTGGGTGTCCTTGTGGTTGTCAGTGTGGGTATAGTGTATCCATGTAGCAGCGCATCGGCGGTGAGCGGAGGGCTGGGGGGGGCTGTGACCCCGAGTCTGATATGTGAGTGTCCTTTGGCCCGGCCCTCGTCTTTAAGTCATCCTCCTTCTCGTCGGGTGCCAGTCGTTCCTTCTTCAGTCCGTCTCAGCCGCCTCCAACCTCTACGTCCTCGTCCACGTCCACGTCCACAGTCCATAGTCCAGGGCCTAGACAAAGGTCTCCCGGATGACGGTGCCGCTGCCGCTGCTACCGGCGCTTATGTCTTAGAACTCGGTTGATTGTCAGACAAACGAGGAGAAGCCGGGCAGCGGTGCCCTCGATCTGGCCATATTATTGACGATAATCTGGCCACCATTGAGGCTCATCACTGCGCTGCCCTCCGGCTCCGAGTCCGTGTAGCTGGAGTAGTTCCGCACCGGCTTCGTCTTCTTCCACGACTGTCGCAGGGAGTCGTTCACGTTGGCGTAGTGGTTGACGAACGAGTGGGGATCGCTGCGGACGCTCTCGTTTTCGCTCTCCGAGTGCTGCAAAATGGTTAGGACGGGGATAGTACAGGATTAGACGAGATACACAACATTACCATTGGGTTTGCCAACACAACACAAGAAAACATATAGAAACATAACACAGAGACAGTCACAGGGAACCAAGAGGACGACACAAAAGTACATTCAGCTTTACCTTTTCCTGCAGAACCACACAGTCCCGCATTCGTCCATTTTAATTTGAAGCGAAAACAAAGTCGAGATTTAGTTTTAAATGATCCGAAACAGTGTTCAAAATGTGTGCAAGTTATGTTTTGGATTTGTTTGTGAAGTTTCTAGTGTGCTGGAACTCTCAAAGCTCGACAGACTTAAAACTAAAGACCTTTTGGGTTACCAATAGAGGCCAATTCTTGGAGTATGTTCGAGTGCCGTGTGAACCCAATAAAAATAAAAAAAAACCGGTAACAGGTAACTCACCTGAGATGCCTCCGAACTGCTGACCTCCGAGGGCTTCTCCGTCACGCTGCTGTCGTCGGGATTCTCGTCGTAGCATTTGAGGCTCTCCTCGTCGCTGTGGTAGGCAACGGAGGCGGGCGAGGGCCGGGGCGGGCTCTTGCCCAGCTGGACGTTGGGCGGCGGGCGGTGGGTGGACTTCCGGCCCAGGGTGCCCAGGGTGCCGCTCCTCAAGGTGCCCACGCTGTTGAGAGTGCCGGTGCCGACGCCATGGCGGGAGCGATACAGCTCCAGGGCCAGCTCCTGGCGCTCGTCAATCGACATGGCCATGGACTCCTCCAGCGTTTTCTGGGCCTCCTCTGTAGGATAAGGAAATATCGAATTAGTAGAGGATTTCAGGATCAAAACCATTCGATGGTTAACTTACGCTTGTACTTGTAGCTCTTGCTCTTCACACACAGCACTGCGATGACCATGACGATGATCACGATCGAGGTGGCCGCCAGGGAGACCATGAACCAGGTCTGCCGGTAAAAGGGCTTGTGCTGGAGGTAGCCGTACTCCAGATGCAGCTTCGAGGGCGTCAGAATTGAGTCCTTGGAGTAGACGGGGAAGGAGATGCCGTACCGGTTGTAGGCGATCACTCGGAAGGTGTAGGCCGTCGAGGGCATGAGGATGTGGTAGCTGACGGTGAAGTCCTGCATCATTCCCTTCTTGGTTTGCTCGATTTTCGTCCAACGGGAGTCGTCTATGTGGGAAGGGATAAATGTGTGAGTTGACATTGTAAGGATCAAGCGACTATATTCTTGATTACAAGATAATGCAGTTAAAGAAAGTCGAATCTAGTTTGTTAGGCGAAGAAAGTTATTAATTTCTAAATGAAAAACTAAATCTTAATTCTTAAATTATACTTTTTACGCTCAGAAATACTTACAAACAAACGCTGGCTCTCCTTTTTCTACGCAAGCATTTCGCAAATTTAATTCGATTTTTGGTTTAGGTTTTGTTTGGAAAAGATTTTGTCAGTTTAGAACCAAGCCACCAAATGGTAACCGAATGCAAAGGATAAAAAAGGGATCAAAGAGATACAGATACATGTCAAATATGAGAAGTAGAAGCATCCAAAACCGGAGAGAGAAATAAACTCGGCACTTACCTCGCTTCTTGGCCTCGATCAGGTAGCCCAGAATGGGGCCTCGGCCCGAGGGTCCGTTGATCCAGTGCATCTCCACGCTAGACAGGGTCTTGGTCAGGATGAGGTCCCGGGGCGCCACTGGTGAGCCGTCTTGGGGTCCTGTGGTCACGTTCTCACTCACTCCTGGGCCGTAGTCCACCGTGGTCTGGGCTCGCACCGTGAAGGTGTAGGTGACCTCCTCCTCGAGGTTCTGGACTCGGAGCGTGGTGTTGGACACCTTCTGCTTCACCTGCTTGCTGAATTCTGGAACAAAGAAACAGGAATTCAAAAGCTGAATATCCTGACAAAGACAAAGCCACTTACTCTCATTCTCCTCCGTGGTCTCGTAGGTCACCAGGTAGCCCAGGATTTCGCCGTTAAGGAACTTGGGCGGGTCCCAAGTCACCTCCAGACTCTGCATTGTGATGTCTGCGAAGCGAAGGTTCAGAGGAGCACTCGGCACTCCGGGCAGGGTCTTGACCGTAATCGGGGCGGACCGCGGTCCGTCACCGGCGGGGTTGAAGGCCAGCAACTGGATGCGGTACTCGGTGAACTTGTCCAGGAACACCAGGCTATGAGAGGTCGCCGTTGCGGAGACCACCTCGATCTCCTCTTCCCACTTACGACCCGGCTCCAGGGCCTGCGGCGAGTAGGTAACCAGATAGAAGATCTTGTAGCCCAGGATGTCGCCGTTCTGCATGCTCTGCTTCGGGGGCTTCCAAACCAAGCGGACCTCAGTGCTGGAAATGGGCGCGGCGTCCACGGCCCGCGGCTCCCCGGTGGGTACAGCCTCACCCACATAGACCGCCGCCGGCGGAGTGGCTGGGCCTGGTCCCTGAGAGTTGAAGGGCAGCACCACGATCTCGTAGTTGCGGTCCTGCTGGAGATCCGAGAGAACCACGCTGTTCTCATTGATTCCGTGGACGTCGGTCTTCGGGGTGGACTGCAGCGCGGTGGGAAAGTCGGAGAGCTGCTGGTAGAGGATCCTGTAGCCGCCAGTTGCGGCGTCGCCGTTCCACATCCCCGTCTCCAGGGCACCCCACTGCACTCGCACCGAGGTGGTAGTGATCGGCACCACCTTGAGTCCGCCCACACCGACAGCGGGTGCCGCCGGCAAGGTCCGAACCACGTCGCTCTCCCGGCTAAAGGCCGAGGGTCCCAAGTCGTTGGTGGCTTGGATGCGGAACTGGTAGGTGGTGTGGGGTCGCAGGCCTATGGCTGTGTAGGAGCTCAGCAGGGGATCCACCCGCTCCGGCAGCGTCTGCCAGCGTCCCTCGTTCTCTCGCATCTCCACCGTGTAATACCGGAGCGGGGCGAACCCGTCCCGGCCTGGTGTCCAGCTGAAGGTCATCTGGTGGGCCTGGATCTGGCTGCGCGATATCTGCGGCACCGACGGCGCCTGGGGTCGCTCCCGGTTGTTGGTGGTGTAGACCAGCGCGGTGGCCGTCTTGCCCCATCCGAGCCGGGTCTGGGCCGTCACGCTGAAGCTGTAGTACTTCTCCGGCAGGAGCTGGGTGGCCCGGAACGTGCGGTCCCGGGCTGGGAACTCGCGGCTGTAGTTCAGGTTGGCGCTGCCGTTAAGGGTGTAGGTGACCTGGTAGGCCAGGATTTCTCCGTTGGGGTCTAGTGGGTCGTCCCAGATGATGCGGGCCATGGTCAGGGTGACGTCGGGGAAGCTCACGTTGGAGGGAACGCCAGGCGTGTCCTCGAAGGTCTGCACCCTCATGGGCGGTACGCTGAGGGCTCCGTTGCCCAAGCGCGTGTAGGCCAGCACCTGGACGTGATAGACGACGAACTTCTTGAGCTCCGTCAGCGTGGTGGTGAAGGTGGAGTTGCTGGGGATCGTCTTGTGGAGCACCGGCTGGCCAGGACGGTCAGCGGCAGCGTAGAAGACCTTGTAGCCATCGATCTGGCCGTTACGATGTTGTTTGGGGACCTCGCCCCAACGCACAACCACCGTGGTGGAGGAGGTGGCATTAGCCACGACATCCAGAGGTCCGTAGCTGGGCGTAGCCTCTCGGGTGCGTTCCACAGCGGTGCCGCTCTCCCGGGAGCATCCCACGTCGTTGCAGGCGTTCATCCGCACCTCGTACACGGTCCACTCCTCGAGGCCTTCCAAGACGTGAGAGTTGGCCGTGTGATCCTCGATCACCACCGAGCGAGGAACGCCACGAAGGGAGCCTGGTGTCTTCTCCAGCTGCTTGTATGAGATGTTGTAGCCCCGTGGGTTGCCGTACCATTCCGTCTGCTGGAGGGGGATCCAGCGCACTCGCAGCTGCTGGGCGCTCATGGCTCGGACCGTGACGTTGTAGGGAGCGTGCTTGGGCCTGGCTTGAATGGTCTGGAAGTCCTTGGTGGCCTCCGAGGCCCGCGAGCTACCCACTACATTGGTGGCGCTCAGCCGCAGGCGGTACTGGGTGAACGGCATCAAGCCCGTGACCGTGAGGGTCTCCGCGTCGGGGTCACTGATCTCGCAGATGGTGAACCAGGTCATGTTGCGTGCCGTCTGGCCCTCCACCTTCCACTTGGTGATGCTGGAGTTGCCGTCGAAGCCGGGCGTGAACTGGAGCACCACGGAGAAGGCTTCGATGTTGGAAAGGGCCAGGTTGGTGGGGGCGTGGGGCAAAACCGGTTCCACCCCGGACTGGATGGTGGCCGACTTGGGGGCTCCGCTTCCCACCCGCGTCCAGGCGCAGATCTCGAACCAGTAGTGTGTCGTGGCCTGGAGCTGCTCCACCGTTAGCTCCGTGTCCTCGGCGGTGAGGTTGACCGCCTTCATCGTCTCCGGGCGGTCCTTGACCTGGTAGCGCACCGTGTAGCCCGTGAGTATGCCGTTGGAGAAGCGCGGCGGCAGCCAGAGCACCTTCACCGACCGGTCCGAGACGTCGTCGAAGTGCAGAGCCGCGACCTCGTCTGGCACGTCGTCAAGTGTCTTCACCGGCACCTGCAGGCTGGGCACTCCGTCGCCGGGATCCGTGAAACAGAGAACGCTGACATTGTACTCGGCGAACTTCTCCAGGCCCCCCAGCACGGCTGTCTGCTCCGCCAGTGGGTCAATCAGGCTGGGCGGAACCGTCATCATGCGCTTCTCAAAGTCCCGCCACTCCCCGTCGATGTTCCTGCGCTGCCAGGCCTGTATCTTGTATCCCTGGTTGATGCCGTTGATCTGCTGCGGGTTGGGCGGGATCCAGCTGACCCTGGCCGCCGTGGAGTTGCGAGCCTGCACCCGCACCTTGGTGGGCGGTGCTTCAGGCACTCCCTCCTTGGTCTTGATCTTGGCCCCGTCGGTGTAGACGCCCACGCCCATGTTGTTGAAGGCGGCGATCTGGACGATGTAGTCCTTCCAGGTGATCAGCTCCTGGATGAGGAAGTTGCGCTGCGCCTCGTTGGTGATGTTCTGGTAGGACCAGGGCACGTTGTTGTAGCCGAACAGGCGGTATCGCAGGATATAGCCCAGGATCTGGCCGTTGCGGTGCTCCTCCAGGGGCGGCTGCCACTGGGTGATGATCTCCGACATGGAGCGGGCGGAGCCAACGAATCCTACAGGGGGTCCCGAGGGAGCTGGGTTGGGAAAGGGAAACAGGGATTAGAAATCTTTCAGAACTGAAACTACTACTATGCAAACGGGAGTTGGTACTTCTCCCTCATCTGGGACAGGATGTGTGTGTTCTTGTAATATTTTATAATGTCTGGTGGGGGTGTATCGGTGTCATTGAAGAGGGGTGACAGGACGTTGGGCGATGGGCGTGCCTCTGGGCTATTTGTTACTTATACCTCGGTGAAGCGGAAACTCTAGCAGCAACCAACGGCGGAATTCAATATTCAATTAGCATTTCGCGACGACAACGATAGCAGTAGAAAGTACAATACATACAGGAGTTTAGAATTAGTTTCTTTTTACACTATACAGGGTATACAAGATTAGTAGCTTGGTCCAGTTTTCACTGTACCATAGACACTCAAACTAAACTGATAACGATTTGAATAAAACTCAAAACTGCTTCAACGCAACTCAAAGATTTGTTTCTAAAAACTTAAACGAATATCCACAAAATTATAATAATAAACTTGTACAAAATATTCTTTACAAAATCGTTTTATAAAAGTTAAAAAATTCATGTTTTAAATTCCAAAATAGAAGACATTTATATTTGTTAAAAACTCATGTTTTTATACCTTCAATAGCGTATATTTTATTCATTTTCTAACCGATTTTAAAACAAAATACCATTTCTAAATCAGAGCTTCAGTCTTCTTCGATCTTTGTTAAAAGATTTAAAAAACCGAACAAAAAAAATTTTCCCATTTTTCGAAAATTTTGAAAGGGGTACCCCTTATGATTTTTTCAAAAAATCGTCGAAATTTTTTTGTTCTATTTTCCCAATATTTTAATGAGGATCAAAGGGTAATGAAACCCTGATTCTTAAATGTATTAAAAGTATTCCGTTCCAGAATCGGTTGCTTATTGGCAAAGATATTTGCACAAAACTGACTAGAAAATTCTGATTTTGAAATTTCAAAAAAAACACGAAATTTCTATTTTCAAAAACCGAATTTTTTGGTCAGTTTTGTGCGAATATTTTATTCATTTTTCAACCGATTTTAAAACGAAATACCATTTCTGAATCAGAGCTTCATTCTTCTTTAATCTGTATTAAAATTTTCAAGAATTCGAACAAAAAAATTTTTTCCATTTTTCGAAAATTTTGAAAGGGGTACCATCATGATTTTTTCAAAAAATCGTCAAAATTTTTTTTGTTCAGTTTTCCCGATATTTTAATTAAAATCGAAGGGTAATGAAACCCTGATTCTTAAATGGTATTCCGTTCCAGAATCGGATGCTTATTGGCAAAGATTTTCGCACAAAACTGACTAGAAAATTCTGATTTTGAATTTTCAAAAAAAACACGAAATTTCTATTTTCAAAAACCGAATTTTTCTATGCCTTAGATAGCGTATATTTTATTCATTTTTCAACCGATTTTAAAACGAAATACCATTTCTGAATCAGAGCTTCATTCTTCTTTAATCTGTATTAAAATTTTCAAGAATTCGAACAAAAAAATTTTTTCCATTTTTCGAAAATTTTGAAAGGGGTACCATCATGATTTTTTCAAAAAATCGTCAAAATTTTTTTTGTTCAGTTTTCCCGATATTTTAATTAAAATCGAAGGGTAATGAAACCCTGATTCTTAAATGGTATTCCGTTCCAGAATCGGATGCTTATTGGCAAAGATTTTCGCACAAAACTGACTAGAAAATTCTGATTTTGAATTTTCAAAAAAAACACGAAATTTCTATTTTCAAAAACCGAATTTTTTGGTCAGTTTTGTGCGAATATTTTATTCCTTTTTCAACCGATTTTAAAACGAAATACCATTTCTGAATCAGAGCTTCATTCTTCTTTAATCTGTATTAAAATTTTCAAGAAATCGAACAAAAAAATTTTTGGCGTTTTTTGAAAATTTTGAAAGGGGTACCATCATGATTTTTTCAAAAAATCGTCGAAATTTTTGTTGTTGTATATCTTCGACCTTTTATTGCAGAATGAAGGAGCCCAAAGTCCTGATTCCAAAATGGCATTTTGTTCCAGAATCGGATGTGAAATGACCGAAATATTCAGTTTCAAATTATGAAAAAAATGGTTTTTATGGAAAGTCGGAGGTTTCCTTATAGGATCCCTTACGATCATCCGATCCTCAAGCGGGACAACTTAAAAGATTCAGGGATTGTTTAACTTCCCATCTTAATAGAAATTATAATATCTCAAAAAGAGTTTCGAAGGGATATTATAGTAAAGTTTGATCATTCTTGGAAAGGTTCATGGTCAAAAATGGTTGTAAATATCAAAGAAAATCTTGAAAAAAGTCTGTACAAAATAAAAGGGTAATCAAAATATAAATGGTGAGTGATTCACCTCGATTGGCGATGCAAAAATATTCACAAACTGAAGGAAAGCAAAACCACACACAAGACAACTGAATAAAATACAACACAATACGATTACGATTACAATTAGGATTGGGAGATGCAAAAGCGAATCGAAAGCTTGACGGGATTAGGGCTGGAGATGGAGATGGCTGGAGTACTTACCCTCTTGGGGCAGCTCGACAACGTTGCTGGGCTCCGAGGGCGAGCCTTCGCCCACCCGGTTCACGGCACTGACCCGGAACTGGTAGACGGTGGCCGCCTTGAGGTTCTCGAGGAGGATCCATCGCTGGTCGGCGGACACGTTGCTCAGTTCGGTGATCCAGTTGAGCAGTGGGTCTGGAACTGGACCTACGAATTTTTCTGTGATGTTAATGTGTTGGAGAATAGCAGGCATCGGGATTGGGATGTTATAGTGGGTGGGTAAGTGGGTGACAGATTTACAAGGATTAGTTTTTTTTTATATCAAATATTAGTGGTTCAAATAGAGTACGGGGGTGGTGAGGGATGAGCATAGTACAGGTGAGGGTGGTTGGTGTTCCGTTTTTGGTGATGTGATGGTCGATGCAATGAGAACAAAGTGCAAAACAACATTACAATCGCAAATTAGTTCAACGAATGTACAAAAGTTATCATTAATATCGTTAATTAAAGGAAATATATTAGGGTTAGGGGTCCAGTCCGTTCCGGTTTGGTTGAAAAGAGAGAACGAGAAAAAAAAAGGGAAAAATTTGCATCAGAAAGTGTTTTCTGTATGGATTCCCAAACAATGGCTTTCATTGAGCTCGTCTATGGTCCAATAGTGACACCCATATTGAAAGTTTAAGTATGTCAGAAATTTTGTCAATAAAGTGTATTTTGAATTATAATAAAAGAGACTCTTCAAAATACACTTTAAGGATGGGTTGCAGTCGAATCTCCCCTCTTAATTTAAAAAGTGGAAAGTGGAGAGTGCAAAGTTTACGCCATTCTGAGTAAATTACTTTAAAGAGAAAGAAAAGGATCCAGAAAAAGTGGCGACCGTGCGCCCTCTCCGCCCATAAATCATAAATCCAATACAAGCCGAAACCACCGCAACCCACAAACTACCGGTAGCTACCAAAAATACCATATTTATATCTACATATATACCGATGTATGAATCTGCAATATATATACATATATATATATATCATACATCATGTATGTATAACCGTACCGAAGTACCCAAGGATACCGAAGGATACCGAAAAAAAGAAAGGGAAACAGAAACACTTACCCAATTCGGAGACCTCACGTCGCTGGATAATAAATTTGGATATTGGACTGTTGCCATCGAAGCCGGGTGTCCAGGACACGTTGATGCTGCGCTGCAGTGGCTCCGGCATGCGGTCCACCTTCACGTTGCTGGGCGGGAAGGGCAGCTCGATGACACTCAGTCGGGCGGCCCGGGTCTCGTTGCCGCCGGGGGAGGTTACTACGCAGGCGTAGCTGCCCACGTCGCTGGCCCGCACCGCCTGGATCTCCAGCTGGCCGTCGGCCTGCACCCCGACCCTCTGGGAGTTGCTGATGGGCGCCGCCTGGCCCTCCCGATACCAGTCGATGTTGTACGGAACGCTGGGGTCGCTCGACACCTTGCACTGCAGTGTGGCAGTGAGTCCAAGCAGCACTGTTGTGTCCACCGGCGGCTGGATGATTTGGGTGCGCACTGCGGGTGGAAAAGCGAATATGAGCGATATGAGGAACAAGAATGCGAAAGGGGAATGTCTGGGGAAGCCCATTAACAACACGGCAATGCAGATTAAACGAGCCATCGGGGGCGACCGCACCGCCACCGTCACCGTCGTGGCATTGACAAGTCGCCGTGACCCATCCCACTTTTTTGGCCCTATTCCAGAGGAGGAGTTCCCGAGGACTTAAAGCTCCAAAACTGACCTAGCCAGCAGATCTCCTGGGCGTGTTGAGCAACTAATTCAGAGGGTTAGTTCGGTTGGGTGTCTCCACAACAAGTAGTTAGTTTTGCTTTCATTCCTTCATGCAACAAGGCAACAACAAGCGCGAAATTATATTTAAATAGAGGGTAGCGATACTTTATAGGGTATTCTCTAGGTCGTTTAGCTCGAATCTCAAAACAGACATGCCGGCATTCGCTGTTCGTTTGTTCTTTTATGTATGGCTTTCTCTTTTGATTTTATTTATTTAATGGTTTTTTCTTTTTCCTTTGCTCTGCCTTGGAATTCCTTTCTACTTTTTTATTTGTTCTTTTTTTTTTATCCCTTTTCAGTCACTTGGCCCGCATGCATCAAAAGTTCAACGCGCCCCGTGGCCCAGACATGGTCGGTCGGTGGGTTGCTAGATCGGTTAGGGGATATGTGGTGGCTGGTGGCTGCCCCTTGGTGCCTGCCTGCCAGCTGGTGGCTCGTCTGCCATAAGCCAAGTTGCTTCTCATATGGAGAGCACGGACGGACTGAACGGACGAGATGAACTGCACTGCACTGTTGACTCCACTCCTCGCTGGTGGATGGCAGCAGGGAAAGGCCCACAAATGAACCTTGTTTACTTTGGCACCCCGAAATACCTCGTAATAAAAGGGTATTTACAGTTGAAGAGAAAGTCTCTCCCTTTTAGGGTATCTAATAGTCGCTTTCCTTATCTCTCAGTCCACGTTAGGCTCCTGTTTTTTATTTCTTTTCTGAGACTCGGACTTGGGCACTGTGTTTTATGCACCACACACAAATAAAGCAAGGCGAGGATTTTCTGGGTGGCATGATGGTGATGGTGATGGTGATGGAAAACTGCCATCAGTTTGGTGGTCGCAGTGGCAAAGGCTGCAGTCTGCAGTCTGCACCGTCCACCGTCCACCGTCCACTGTCACAGTCACAGTCACAGTCGGGTGTCCAGAATTCCAGAGTCCGAATTCCCTTGCTCGCTGAGCGGCAGCGTTTTGCCAATTAGCCGCGCATTGATGCTGCCTTTTAGGGCCAACACATTCAGATTCACATTCATCCCCGTCCGCATTCATATTCAAAAACACACACAAAGATGAAGCGCTCTGGGCCAAAAATATTGCATGTGCAAATCAACTTTAATTACACAAACAACACAATGGCGGGAGCAAGTGAGCGAGCCCTTAAAAAATCATTTGAGCTTCGGATTTTCCTGTTTTCCCTCTGAAAAGTCAAAGCCGTAGACATGTGTGTGGAAATGTGGAAATGTGGAAATGTGTGGCGGCGGGATTTGTATATTATCACAAAAGCAATTGACGCAGCTCCGCCCACACCAAGGGGGGAGTCCTTCGCAGTCGCACCTGGAAGGGGTCGTGGATGTTGGAGGTCCTTTCAAGTTTCAACCGATTCACCCGAAAACCCCCTCTATTAAAGTCCTCTACTACCCCTCACTGGATCGCGGTTTATCGTGCTTTGGTCCTGGTTGTGGTTGTGGCGACACTCGTTATTATTATTGGACCTTGCATTTTAGTTGATTTAATGCGATATTAGGGCCACTCCAGGAAATAACGGACAGGACGGTTATCCCGACGGGTGACGACAGGTGCACAAACAAGGGCCTCATGGATAACATTTTTGGTGGGTGAACTCGATTTGAATCTCTTTTCTGGTTACACAAGAGTTTACCCGGATTTTGGGGAAGGACAATTGGTTGGGGGAGGCAGGACTGGTGACAGCTATTCAGTTACAGTCGCAGGATGTGCCAAGCCAAGCCAAAGCCAAGCCAAACCAAGCCAAGCCGAGCCAACATCAAAGACCTGCCATTGAACAATTGATGGAGAGTCGAGACGTTTCGAGGATTCCCAAACCCCAGATTTTATTCAAGGAGCCAGGGAATTGTTCTGCCACAAGTTAAACGCTTAAGCAAGCAAGGCACTTGCAAAAGTGGCGAAAGTTTAATTCCATTTGGCAAGAGGAAGTTTCCTTCTCTAGGCGACTTAAAGATGTGGCACGACCACCGAATTATCCTTAAACTTTTTCCCCACCAACCTATTAACGCTGGCTAAGTAGTTATTTGGAGTCTCTGCGAAGGAATATTAATTATTTCCAGCCACATTCATGGGGTCAAGGTTAAGTGGTTGCGATCCAAAATTCCCATTGGCTTAAATGATGCAAATGCAAGTGTAAACGCTCACTCCGTGCCAGGGCTTAACCGTTTGCTAAAAGTTGCCTGAGAAGGCCACAAAGGCCCTTGTAAGCCTTGTTAGCCAACCGAAAGCCAAGAACTCAAAACCATAAACTGAAAACTGTAAACTGAAAACTGAAAACTAAAACGTTAAACACTCAGACAGACGCACTTGAGGCTAACAAAGCGGTAGAGCGGTAGAGCGGCAGGCATTCAAATTGCGGGTTGTAGCTGCAGACATAACAGGTTGCAGGATAGTACTTACCTAGGACACTCAGATAGGCCTCGCCCTTGACGCTGCCCGCCTCATTGGCTCGCACACAAATGTAGAGTCCGGCGTCCGAGGGGCGGATGTTCGAGATGAGCAAATCGCCGGATTCGAGTATCTGCACCCGGCTGGAGATCTCCACCAGTTGGGTTTCTACTTGGGACAGCCGGTAGCACGTAGCACAAGCAGATAGCAAACAGCAGGTTGCAAGTTCGGGGTTGGGTTATTGTCAAGCATTTCGGTGTTAGGATTACACGATTCGGTTAGCGAGCAAACAAAAAAAGGTAGAGATTAGCCAAGTACTAATTAGTGGACCGACCATGCTCAGGCACTCAAGCACAGAAGGATAACTCACCGTTGTAGATCCAGGTTATGTTCGGGTTGGGCGATCCCACGGCCCGGCAGGATATCGTCGCGTCCTTGCCATCCAGGGCGGTCACATTCTGCGGCGGCTGCTCCAAAACGGGAGCCGAGGCTGTGGAAATTCCAATCGAATCGGATTCAGATTAGTTGCGTTTCAAAATACAAATCACATTCCGAGTGGGGAGTGAGTAGAAAGTGTTGAAAGCAAATTAATTTCGGTGATTGCTACAATCTTGTTTTGTTTCGTGCATTGGAAAGCGAATTTGTTAGATATATGGTAGAACTCATAAAGAACTCGTAGTGTATGGAAATAATTTAGAAACTATGCTTAAAATTATAACAATGGTAACCTTTTTGTGTGGGAATTGTGGAAAGTGTGTGGAAAGCCCAGCTTGGGGCAGAAGCCAGTGACTTGTATTGTAATCCTACATAATATTGTTTCCTAAATGATGCGTTTTTTTATTTATATTTATGTTAGCCACAGAATAGATCTCTTTTTGTGTGGGTTTCACACAATTTTAAACCATCAACTGTCATGATTATCTAGCCCTTTCCCTTTCCCTTTCCTTTCATCTGGCAATTGATTGAAATCGATTCCTTTTTGCTTGATTAACTGCTCCATTGACTCAATCGAGCTTTCATCGGGTGCTGACTTTTGCAATTATGATTACGCCAAATTGAAGGCAGGCCAATTAATCATGTTGCCTTATTGTACACCGTCCATCCATATTATAGAGTCGGATCGGATCCCTCGGCTCAGTGCTGCTGGTGGTGCTGCTGTTGCTCCTCCTGCCACTTGTACTGCCACTGCTACTGGTTAATGTAAATTATTTATTGGATTTTGAGTGGCACGATGGCGGATGGCATTGCCGTTGCCGTTGCCGTTGCCGCTTGCCAGAGCAGAGTTTCGACGCGGCACCTGCCTGGCTCCTGTTTTCATTGTTATGGCCAAATGCCACGAGTGGAGGCGGTGCGGCACGGTGTACGGCAAATGTAATAATATTCGTAATAATTTCGCATGATGAAGCATTCCCGTTAACTACGCTTATGTAAATAAGTGCATAAAATTACAATAAAAGCCCCACCCGTGGGCTCCCTGCCACCTTAAGATATTAAGTGCTGAGTATGTGTCATTGCGATTGTGGCAGTGTGGCAGCGTGGCAGGGTGGCTGTATGTCTGAGGGGGTGTCTGGTCTGTCTGTGGATGTTGCAGTTGCAGCTGCAATTGTTGTGGATATCACAAGGACATTGCAACTCTGCTTGATACCGCGATTGCGATAGCGATAGCGACTCGGGGGAAAAAATAAAGTCATAACAAAGGGAAGCAAGGTGAAGGCATGCGACTTTAAGCCGACTTTAAGTTAAATACGATTAAGCTGGCTCAGACTCCAGAGGAGACTCCCGAGTCCAGAACCGAGTCTGCGTTTTGCACTTAAAGGACAATTAAGCTGCGCTGGCTATTACATCACTCCAGTGGGCAGGGAAAAAAAAAGGAATAAATGTTGAGAAAATAAGGTATGAAAAATGTAAGAGACCGGCTAACTCCTTCCTCGGGCCAACGTGTTAAGTGTGCTTAAGCTGCCCCGGTGGTCAGTGGGGCTCCTAGGAGTCCTTTGGCCCCCTTTTTATGGCTCACGCAAGGCGCATATTAAAGACACGAAGGTACGCAGCGACCCACCAACCGACCGAGAAGAAAGAAACAATTTGCGCCACGAATCCCGCCGCCAGGGAGAGCCCCAAACATTAAGGGACGGACTGTAAAAAACTTGCACCTCTATGCGAAACTTTGCCGATCGAATTGATTTATGTGAAACTTGTAAACAGGGCGTATACGTAATAACATGGCGTATACGTAATTTGAATGGTGGACTCGCGGTGCACACTGCGTATACGCAATATATAGCGTTTGGTAAACAGAACTCGAATTTAAATGATTTTTTGATTATTAATTCAGACGTAGAGCGGGACTACAGTGCGTATACGTGATGGAGTATCAAGTATACGCCATGGTGGCTTATATTTTCGTTTGGAAAACGAATATGGAATATGGTATTTGTTGCGGCTACTTTGGTGATATCGCGGTATGACCAGAGCTTTCCTGGAGCCTTCGTCAACGGTTGGCCGTAATTAATTTCAAGTTGACCCACTAAAGAGGCCCGCCATCAACTTAAAGTCATAATAAAACGCTCACTCAGCCGGACAAGTGGCTCAAACTCGAAAGGGGGAAGGGACCATAAGGACTATAAGGACTATAAGGACTAGGGGTAGTAGGGGTAATGGCGTGCGATGGCAATAATTGCCATTACTTGGCCATTGAAGTGGGGCCGTTGGGAGGTGGATGCCACCCAAAGTCCAACATTTGCATGCGAATTGTTTTTGCCTTCTCGTGCCTCTGTTCCCGACTCTAAATTCAATGGGCCGGGTTCGAGGGGGTGGGCCTCGACGACCCATTTCGCACCGTTTGAACGGTTTTTCGTTTCGTTTCAGCTTTCTCCGCTTTCTCCGCTCTCTCCCAGCGGCGCCCTTTCTTATTTTCTTATTTTAATAAGCATAAAGAGCGAGAGCCGCCGTTCAAGGGGCCTTTATTTCGAGTTGAAAGTCCTGTGCCTTGCCTCTGCAGAGCCTTGCCTCTTGGCGACTGTGTTGCAAACACACTAATCGAAAATCACCCTTCAGTGCGAATTAATTATTTAGGTTGCCAGGAATTAAATTTCAAAAGAGCCAACTTATGACTTGGGGATTTTGCATTCATTATTTGATGAAATGGCTTTCTAGCTTTCTGGCTTTCTGGCTTTCTGGCTTTCGTTTCTGTTTAAATTTATTCCGTTGATGCTGGAGGTTGGAGAGGTTTTTTGATGTTTCGCAAAAGTCTCCGATTTGGCCTAATGTAATGTCCCGATTCTGACTAATTTAGTGCCATGCCTCGCCAGGATCGAACTCGAATTCCTTTCAAAACATTGGCCGCGCTGCGGAAGTTGCGATTCCAAGTGGCCTGGCCTGGCCTGGCATGTCCCGAACCAATCAACTCGAAACTTTGCCTCCCACGGGCGCTCATTGCAATCAATTACCGGACGAAACGGACGGAGTGCCCGGAGGGTCGTGAATTCCCGGGTTAAAAGGTGACCCCTGACCTCGCGTGAACGCCACCTGTTGTCGGCGGGTGGCGAGTCAATAGTTTTGGATAAGCAAACAAAGAAAAGCCCACAAATTCGCACAGTGGAAATCGCATTGAGCCGTCAGGCAAAGGACCGCCCAACCACCGCCCAAAAAGTCACCTAATTATTCACACAGAGAGGCAAATAAGAAACAAGGCGGAAGGCGGAAAGAGGTCGGAGGTGGCAATGCCAGGAAGCGGCGATTAAAATCACTTTTGCGTTTCGGGAAATTACGAAATTATGTTACTCGAGTTTGGAGCCGCGCAAAAGCTCAGGCAGCCGGAAAATGCACACCAACAACATCAACACAAGACCTGAAACTGAAACAAGAACAAGCCAGAGCCAGAGCCAAAGCCAGAGCTAGAGCCAAAGCAATATGGAAAACTCCGACTCCTTGGAGGGGCGGCAGAGGAGTTCTGGAAATTCACGGCAACTTAACTTAACAAAAATGAAGTGCAAAGGCGTCCGGCGCCCGGTGCCCGGTGCCCGGCTCGCTCCACAAAAGACCAACAGCACGGGAGAAAGATGCAAAACTTTGACAAACATAAGGCGGGCCGGTATGAGGAGCAATTAAAATGCAGCCAGGTCGGGAGGTCGGGAGGTCGGGAGGTCGGTAGGTCGGAAGGTGGCTAAAATTTACAATTCCCCTTCCACAGCAGAGTCGCAGCTTTCTTTCACCTGGCTGAAAGCGAAAAGCTGGAAAATAATTTCCCCAACTCTAATTCTTCGCCTATCTAAGTGAAAAGTGCTCCGGCGCAAGGATTATCCTTCAAGTGGCCTTCCTCCAAGCGGAAAATAGCAAAGGGGCTTTGCTGCGCGGGAGGTAATCGGGCTTGGAGCTGCTCGCTGCTCCTTGCTAGCTCCTAGGTGTTTGGTGTTTGGTGGTCGGAGATTGGAGGCAAAAGTAAGTGACTGGAGGGGCTTGGATCAGCAATAGAAATGCCAAACACTTGTTGCCGCAGAGCGTGGAGGGTGGTGCCCAGT
The DNA here is from genome assembly GCA_035047325.1 of Drosophila vallismaia. Classification (NCBI taxonomy): domain Eukaryota; kingdom Metazoa; phylum Arthropoda; class Insecta; order Diptera; family Drosophilidae; genus Drosophila; species Drosophila vallismaia. The sequence goes on along the minus strand of JAWNPU010000025.1, from coordinate 679,488 downwards.
GAACAGGAGAAGGACGAAAACCAGGATATAAACGAGCTCACAAACAATAAACGAAAGAAATTGCAAAATGAAATCAAGCGAGTCCCGAGTGCTGAGAAGGACGCAGCGGAGACAGATTAAGATATCTCCCAGACCATTCCATCTCCCAATCCCTGACAGAAACTTAAAGACTGACAAACAAAAACAAATATCTAGAAAGCTAAACATTCTGCCACAGGCCAGTATCCTAGATCTCGGGTGGCAATCGAATCAGAGTTGAACTCAAAAGCAAAGGTGTTCGTAATCCGATTCAGATTCTGATCTGGATTATCTCTGCCCCAACCAATTACGCAGCCCTGTGAGTCGGGCAGGAAAAGGTCTCTCTCCAGGACTCCTCCTGCCAGTCCGACACAGACCGTACATGGAAACAAAGCCGATTAGGGCAGCTCCTTCACCAGCTGGACCAGAACCTTGGTCCGACACCACAGTAGTCAGACAACAGGCAATAAAACTTATTCGGAATGGAGAGACCAGAACCGAGAACCGAGTATTAGAGACTCCACTGGCGGCTAAATGATGGCCCGACTAGGATCGTAAAAGCGCTGGCGCAGACAAACAAATTGACTCGAATTAGCTTAGGCAAATAAAATTAAATGAGCCGCAACGATTGGTTACCATTCTTGGTCATCCCAGCCAGAAATCCAGGCGGCTCAGTAGGAAAAGCAACGTAATCAGCAAGGAAACTTAGCCAGGTCCTGGTCCTAACTATGAGACTGAAAAGTTTTTCAATAAACCGCCGACGACAAAATCCCTTAACTTGCTCAACTCAAATACAATGTTGCAACGGACGGGGCTCAAAAGAGGTGGCGTCGGCGTTGCAACATGGCTAGGAATAAGCCAGTAAAATATGCATTGAAATTTAAAATTTACATGGAAATCTCGGCTCAGCTCAAGCGCCGGGGCTGGTGGTCATAAAAATTCAAGTGCGGTGGCCGCCGCCAGAAAGGACGAACTTTGCTTAATGTCCCATCAAAAACGACACAGACACAAAACTTGCAAAACAATAAGTCTGACACTCCTCTGGCATGTCCTTTGCGCTCTTCAAAGGACTCAACTGCCTCTGTCAAATATTTAAAACGTCACATTTTTCTTTTTTGGGCTAGGCGTTTTTGGGTTATTCTTATTCTCATACTCATACTCATACTCATGAATGGGAAATTATTCAAGTTGGCCAAAGTCGAACCTCGAAATGAAGAGGCAATCCTGGACGTTGTCGTGTCAGCATGACAGGACTCCTTCTTGTCTCCTGTCTCCTGTCTTCTGTCTCCGAGTGTGACTTGTGTGTCAGTCTTAATTTTCGCATTATGAAATTCATTAAAATGCAAAATTGCCCCACAGAAAGTCATCTTCGGCATGCCTGAGCCACTGAAGGATGTAACTTAACGGCACTTGGGGGTGCAACTTGGGGGCAAGTTAGCAACAGGCTAACAGGCTTTTTGTAATATTCGTTAGCACTTGATGAAAGTGTGTGGAGTAACTCATCCGGTTGGTCCTTGTCCAAGGAGAAATCGATTGTAAGGTTATGTTTTCTATTCTTAAGCTTTCTGGGGTCGCATCGCAGACAAAAGTGATGAAGGGCCGGGAATGCCGGACTAATCAACTTGAATGAAAAATTCTTTTGCTTTTGACAAAATTCGAAAGAGGAGCAGGTGGAGGAGGCGACTGGAATTTCATTTGCCATCTCCTGGACAGCGCACTGGAGCCCCTGGGCGTTCCATAAAGCAACGTATCCTGCAATGCAATGGAGCTTCTTCACCCGCAGGGCAAAAAAACAAATTAGGAATGGACGGGGCCAAAACGAAAGAGGAGCCCGCTGAAGAAAACTGAAAACTGAACGGGGAAAAAAGGAGCAGGGAACCAAGGGAGCTGGGAGCTGGGAGCTGGGAACCGATAGGAGCTGGGAAAGTCAAAGGAATACTTAGAGATAATGTTTATGCTAGACTAATACCAGGACTGGCCAGTGCCCGAGGCACCAAAAAGCAAAACAAAGGCAGGCAAAGCGAGCCAATGAAACAACAAATTGAATCACAAAAACAATCAAATAAGCTACCAGCTACAGGATATGTTTCAGGGTGGTGGTGGTGGTGCAAGGATGTGCAGGAGTCGTGCAAGATTTTAGTTTCAAACTAGTGCGTGAGTGTGTTTGTGACTTAATGCTGTAAAAATGCCCATACCAAAGCGGAACTCCTTGCGTTTACCAGAGGAACCTGATCCCGATCCCGATCCCGTACCTGAGCCCGAGCCCGAGCCCGAGCCCGTGCCCGAGCCTGAGCCCTTTTCCGATACCGATCCCAAGCCATGCGAAGCTCTTACCCTCAGGATTCGGGGCTGGGCCAGGCGTTTGACGCGATTCTTGGCCGTGTCTGCTATGGATTTTTCAGGTGGTTAAGAATGGGTTAAAGGCAAAATGCAAAATGGTTAGAGGGCACGGTTAGAGAGCCATTTCATGGGAAGATTATTCTAGTGTATTTTATGCAGAAATGGTTATGAATCAGGCATCAGGCCATTAGTTTGCTTTTCCGCCCAGGTGGCACTGGACGGGGGAGTATTCATCTGTATTGGATGCTTCTTTCCAGTGGGTTACGACATCTAAAAGCTTCTCTACCAAATTACAAAATCCAAATCCTGGTAGCTAACCAGGTACCACCTCCCCAGGACCAGTGCCATCCAGACTTAGCCAGTTAGTAGAAAGGACAATCTCTTGACTTACTTTTCACACGCAGCCAGGTGCTGGCCGAGTTCTCGCCGGCCTCGTTGGTGGCCAGGCACTGGAACATGGCGGCGTCATCCAGGATTAGTTTCTTAATTACCAGAGTATTATCTGTGCTCAGCGCGTATCTGAAAGGGATTAGGGACACATTAAATACAGTCACAGGAAGAATCACAGGATGTTCTGGGACTCACCTTCCGCTCTCAATGTGGGCGTCCACCGACTCCGCGTTCCGGAACCACTTGACCTGAGGCGTGGGCTCACCCACCACATCGCATGGGAGCTGGACCTGCCCGCCGAACTCCCCAAAGGTCTCGGCTCGCATCGGGGTGAAGAAGACGGGAGGCTCTAGGATTTGCAGCCGGGCGGAGGCACTCACCGGTGGATAGCCGCCGCTGCGCAGCCGCACCTGGCACGTGTACTCGCCGGAGTGGGAGCTATTGGCCTGCAGCAGGGCGAGGGTTCGGTTCCAGGGGTCGTTCAGGGTGTGCCGCACCCCGGCGGTCTCCACGGCCAGGCCGTCCTTCAACCAGAGCGTCTCCAGTTCGTGCAGGGGCCGGGCGTTGGCGATGCACTGCAGCTCCACCACGCCGGTGCCCATCTTCACCTTGACATCCTGCGGCCGGACCACGATCTGGGGCGCCACTTCCACGAAGGGGTCTCCGCTCACGTTCAGGTGGACAAAGGCGCTACTCTCCTCCTTGCCCAGCTGGGTGTTGGTCGCCCTGGCCCTGTAGCCCCTTCGGTCGCCCTCGTCTGCGCTCAGGATTATCAGCTGGTTGGCCTGGGTGAAGGCGTACTTGATGTCGTAGTTCAGGGGTCCGTCCTCCGACTGCCACATCACCGAGGGCGTTGGCACCGAATCAATGGCCGGCATGTCAAACACTGCCGGGTGTCCGCTGATCACCGTAAGCCTCCCTTCTGTGGTGTTCTCGAAGACGCCCATGTCTGTGGAAAGGTTTCATATCAAATTTATGTTTAAATTCTTCCTGAATATTATCTTTTCGCCTTTCCGCCTTTCCGCCTTAATGTGCTTGTATCGAGTAGCACCTTTGTATCCTGCACCTTCGGCATCCTGCCAAGCCAGCCATGAAACGCGTTTCATGCCTTCCTGTGGTGTCATTCGCTAATTGAATTGAAGGTAATGCGGCCTGCGGGCAAGCCTCGCAGCCCAAGACCGACCTCCCCCTAGTAGCTCTTAGAAGCAGGCAGTGGAGCTTTAAAGGTTATTATGGTAGTTCAGTTTAAGCGGTGCTCTCTTCGTTCGGTCCTACAATTAATTAAGTGCTCAAGACGCTGTTCCATAACTACCAGCTGCTCCAAGTCAACCAGTCAACCAGTCAACCAGTCAACGAGTCATTGAGTCATTGAGTCAGTCTGTCAGCAGGCCACGCCCATAGTCGCCCCAGGAAAAGAAGGTCACCGTGAATTTGGTTGGGGAATCAAGAGAGACAGAGGCGGAGGAGGTGGATCTATTAGGTTCAAGTAGTGGGGTAATAAGCTCTCACACTGGCGCACCAATGCTCAAGTGTCACTCACACTTAGTTGTCTAATTGTTCGTTACATCCACAACCTACACCTCCACCCACACCCACACCCATACCCACACCTACCCCAGTGACCCCGTGGCAGGGGGGTTGTGACCTCCTCGCAACGCAACCAGGCTCTGCTTCGTTCGGTTGCGTTCATGTTGTAATTAAGTTCGTATTAAAGAAAAATTAGCAGCTAAACATTTATCCCTTCCAGAGGGAGAGAGTGTGTGTGTGTGGGGTTTCCCCGGAAAGCACTTGTGACAGCCGTTTGATTAGTCCTTGTACTCCTTGTACCTAGAACAGCATCCCCCTGGTGACTGGTGTCTGGTGACTGGTGACTGGCTTCAAGCTGATTAACCCATTTCAATTTTGAGCAACTTTGAGCAAATTAACTCGCCATGAGGATCCTTAATTAATACTCCTCCTCGTACTTCTAATCAAAACTTGATCGAAACCATTTCTAAAAACTATGCTTCAGGGGTCGCAAGCCCCATTGTTTGCTAATCAATGTCTTAATCATCCTCTTGGCTAGTAACCCGAACTGCTCAATTGCTTTGGGTCTCTGACACGTCACCCCGCTGTTGCTCTTGAAACGGAAACTCAAAGAACTCTGATGCGGAGTAATCGATGGTTAATGCGCTTGCAGAGAACCCCCTTATCCTGTTTACTTACAGGCCACGACGACGTCGCTCTTCTCGCTCAATATGGATCCGGCATCATTCCTGGCGATGCACTGGTAGCTGCCCGCATCCTCGCGCCGCGTGCTGTGGAAGCGATAGAACTGGCTGGACGAGAAGTCCCCCACTGGCACGCCGTCCTTGAGCCACCGGTACATGGGCTGCGGGTAACCTGCGGGAGGGATATAGGACAAACCAGGACATGAGTCAGTTATACAAGACAGAGAAATGCGTTAAGTATGTGAAGGATGTGGAGGGTGAATATCGTTAAACCGGAGCTTTATTTGATTTCCACAGACAAAGGAGATCTGAATGAGCAAGGACATGGGCAGGGAGAGGGATATCAAAAGGGGTTTAGTTTTCTTTACTTTAAAAATAATTCCTTTACAAGCTAAATATTACTACAAGATGTTAAAGTCCTGCAGATAGGACGCCCCTGTCTCCGACCGCAGATTAAATCGTATTCTTGCGGAGTTGCAGGACAGAGCCAGAGCCAGAGCCAGAGCCATAAAGAGACCAATAGATGGATGCCTGCACAAAGGACACCCTCTCCTGGCCGCAGTTGGCTTCATCTGTTTGAACTGGCCACCGCGTCGTCTCCATCGGATAGCTCATTCGGATTTCATTGCTGTAGCGAAGCATTTAAATTAAAGTTGATTTATATTGCCCGCCCACCTGCTCTGCGCCCCGGGCCACGGGCCCTGGGCCCCAGACAACTCCCTTTGCGGAATTGGAATGGAATTGCAATTGGAATGGCTAAACAAAAATTACATGTGGCCGAACGGCGGCAGGACGATCTAAATGAAAGCCTGAATAAAATATGCGCTCCGCCTAACTGGCCAGAATGCAACAGGATTGAGTGCACAGAGCGGGATGTGGATGTGGATGTGGAGGCCACCGAACGGGAGCAGACGGATTGCCAGAGGCCCAAAATCCGGTCATCAAGCCACCTTAGCCTGGCTCACGTGGAAGGCAGGATACCCTGTACTTGATTAACATTCAAGATGGGCTCTCGATTATGCTTTCCTCTTTAGGGCTCACTCTTGCAGGGTTTAATATCCCGATTAGAGGGTAGCATTCGGACCAAACTTGGCTCAATGGCCATGCTTCATGGCAATTCGCTTCATTCAGTTTACGGACAAAATCGAATTTCGCCAAGTTAGAGGAGAAACTGGAAACTACCAGCCGAGAATAGGAATCAAATGGAATCATCCTGCAAGGGAGAAGGGAGCAAGGAGCAAGGACCAAGGAGCAAGGAGCTGGAAGACGCCCGGCAGGCAGCAGCAGCCAAAACTTTCTCAAGGAACAACGGCCAAAAAAGTCGAAATCCAAGGATAAGAAAGCCCATGAAGAAGCCCCACAAAATGGACAGAAGACAGAAGACAGAACCAGGACGAGAGGCGAGAAAAGAGGCAACAAAAAAGGGCAGAAAAACAGGAAACAAGAAAGGAAACTTAACTTTGGAAGGAGACGACGTTTAGATACCCTAGGAAGCTATAGAATATAGTCCAATCCGGAGTCAATTGGAGTTTCAAATTGACCGAAAGACGGACTCAGAAGGTGATCCTGATGGAGAATATATACATCCTTCACAATGTTTAAGGACATATCCTTTCAAACACAACAAATACCCTCGAAAAAAAGGGCATCAAAAGTTACCCGAAACGAAGCGAAAGGCAGCAAGAGTCTATTTGGACATTTTGGGCAATGACGCTGCTATAAAATTACAATTTGGGGAATTGTAAGGCAAATACACACACAAGGACGCACAAGGACCTTCACACACTCCTACACTCACACCGAGCCAAATGCAAACTCACACATCGGATGCCGGTGCCGTTAGTCAACAGAGCAGAGAAAGGACGAAGAAACAAACATTCTCCAGCGAAATGTGTCAGCGCTAAATCGAAGCGAAGATCCAATAGCCAGAGGAGGAGACGGGCCAGTCCCAGAAGGACACTTGCAGAAAGCAGGAATCCAACAAGGACTCTCCGATTTCTTGCAGTGCCTGCACATGTTTCCTTTCATATCTGTGCGTTTAATTATAATAACTAAACTGACAAAAATCCTTTAAGCTGAAGCCGTACAACCTTCACGGCCTTCACAGAACCAGAAAATCCACCCGAGGGGCAGCAGCAACAAAAGTAAAAAATAGGAATTACAAAAAGGGCCCAAAAGAAGCAGAAATTTACATTCTCTTGGGAAGCGGCCAGGCCAGGCCAGGCCAGGACGAACCAAAGTCAATCAGATGGTAAAGACTCAAGCAAAAAAAAGTGACAGCGACATGGAGGGTTAAGGCCGAAAGACATTGCCTTCAACCACAGGGGCCCAGGCACAGCCCGAGTGGAATTGACAATGAAAGGAAAATGATTAAAAGGACTCTCCCTTGCTTTGATCAGAATTAAAATCGAACAACTATTTGTCCAGGACTCTTTCCAACCTGATGACTTCAATCTACCGTCAAAATGGGATTATTTAAAGGCGGGCGGCATCCTGTTCCGCTTCTCGTTTCCATGTTTCCTACACGAATTTTCAGCTTATATCTGTTTGCGGTAAACCAGGATGCCAGGATGCCAGGATGCCAGGAAGCCAACCAGCCATCACTCAGTCAATCAGTTAGTCAATCAATCAATCAATCAATCAATCAGCTGGTGTCTAAGCTGCGGCCCAACTGCATATAAATAAATTCAATAAACAAGAGACGCAATGCAACAAATTGCATTGGTGTGCCACGCAAAGGGGCTGCCCCTTTCTCTTCTTCAACCCTTGATCCTTCTGGCTCTGTGTATGTCCTGGCACGCATGGCGGAAATTGTTTGATTTGTGGCCAGAGCAAATCCATCGATTGACTGATTGCCCGCCAAGCAACGAATCAACCATCCAACCAACTAGGCAGACAGGCAGGCAGGCAGGTCCTGCAGGACGTAGGAGCTACGCGAAATCAATTTCATTTAAAGACAGGCCCGTTCCGAGGATACAAAACGGTAATTGTTAAGGTAACGCTAACGGTGCCAGGATGTAGGGCAGGAACTGGAGAATAGCAAGACGGCATCCTGTTCCTGTTTTCCGGGTCAGCCGGGTCATTCGGATCATTCGGGTCATTCGGGTCACTCGGGGCATTCATAACTCGCAGCTATCAATGTTTGTCAAGCGCACTGGCCTCTGCAATTCGGCAAATCCGTCAAATTGGACTCCTGAAAAAGTCCTGGCAAGGATTTAACTCCACAGGAAGAAGCAGTCTAGCTGTAGAACATCCTGGCACTAATTTGCAAATCATTTCTACAGAAAAGAGAGAACACTTTAAATGTCCCTTTCGTTATATTTTCGGTGGTCCTTCTTCTGTCTCGTTTCTTGCCACTGTTTGTGGCAACTCCAAGCACATGTTTGCATCTAAATTATGCACAGAGCAATACGCTGACGCCTTCGGACCTGACCAGCAGCTAAAAACAAAACTTATTTTTGGGGCATGGGGTGTTCCTGCGGCACTTGCCACTTGCCACTTGCCACTTGGAGCGGAGTAAACTCGAAAAGTGCCTAAAAGGCTTTCCTCGCTTTGTCTCGCCTCGTCGTATGTTGCACATTTCACTTTTATGCACTCGCCTTTGTTTACACATTTTGTTAGTGTCTCTTGCCACTCCGCCTGCTACTCCGCCTGCCCCTTGTGCAACTTACACCGCAACACTAACAACTTTGGGCCAAATTGGTTGGGTAAAGAAATTTACTAACTTGGCACTGACTCAGCCAGGACCTGTGTCCGGCTTTTGCTTATTTTCTATTTAAATGATTTAGTTAGAAACAAAAGACTTTAGTTTCTTTTAAAGCCGATATGATTGAAATGCCATAAATAACTTGCAAGCTTGCAACAGGAATTATCTCGCTGCCCTTTATTTTCTCTTCATTTCTAGGATATTTTTTCAATTCCTTGCAGTTAATCAACCTGCTCCTGCTCTCCTGCCATTCCTCATTCCTCAGTCTGTGTTTCAGTAAACACAATATCCTTGTTGCCCGAATCACCTTTTTGGTTTATTTTCTGCTAGAATTTTTCAGGGTTTTCATTTCAGGAATATGGTACTTTATTTTGCAGTTTTTTCCTCAACACATTAAGCAAAGCCATCTCTTAGTTCCCAGCTAAATGCAACACGGACTGTTGCAAGCAGTCGCAGTCGCATCATATAGGCATATCGTTGGGTTAGTCTCCCGACTCCTTGCCACTCTTCCTGAAGAGCAAACAACAGGATTTACAGAAAGAAATTGCGACAAAAAACTGGCAGCAGCTACAAAAACAATAGTTTGCAATTTTTCAGCTTACCTTCCTATTGTTTCTTCGTTTTCCGTTTCCTCGTTGAAAGATGAAGAATGGCAGAAGCAGAAGCAGAAGCAGAAGCAGAAGTAGAAGCAGAAGAAAGCCTCTAACCACGCACGAGCATGTGTCTCCCAGCTCTTTCTTCTGGCCTGGCTTTCTTCCACCCATCCACCCTTCTGGTATGCCCCTTGTTCGACACATGTCGGACTTGCAGCACCGACTTGCAGCTTTGGCGGCTTTTGTTGTTGCCATAAAAAGCGTCTTTGTTGCAAGTGAATGCGCTACATTTAAGCAGCAAGCTCTCGCTCCCCTCTCCCAAAACGCGGTCTCATCGCATTTCATTTGTTGGCCAGAAACAATTCCACACACATTTTGCTTAGCTTTTATGCTGCTATTCTTGCCTAGCAATGTGGGGCACATTGTTGGGGCATATTGTTTTGCTTGCCACTTGCCACTTGCAACTTGCCACTGTTGCAAGCTGGAACCATGAGTTGGAGGGTATCTCTTGAGTTGCAACGATTTGGCAACTCCTCTAGCTATTCCTGTGTTGTTTTCGCGATTGTCGCGGCACAAAACGTAGTCAAAGCGGCCAAGAGGGAGTGGAAGCCACGTGATGGGGCAGGGGCAGGGACAGGAGCTGGAGCAGGGTCTAAAGGGACTAGAAACTCGTTTTACTTGAGACGAAAGACGAGAGACGACGCCCCTTCATGGCCATGGAAAACTAGGCAAAAAATCGCGACCGACCGAGAGAAAAACTCGTGGAGCTCGTGGAGGGGCCATAAAGTATCTTAAAGCCAGGCTAGGCTAGGCTAGGCTAGGGGAGGGATGCGAAGGGTGTTGCAGCATCTGCATCTAGCTGTGTGTATCTCTGTGTTGGTGTGTATCTGTGTGCCAGTGCTTGTGTGTTGACAGCTGAAACCGCCAAAGTGACTGAAAGCGCGAACGGCAACGCTCGTTGTGGCATGTGTGACAAAAACAACACCAACAACAACAACACACACTCCATACGCCAAAGAGCGGCTAAAGAGATTTGCATTTGTTTTTATTTTCCCTCCCAGCACCAGCACCACCCCCAGACCCTGCCCCTTTATGGCCTTTTTGTGTGTGTGTGTTTTTTTTTTGTCGGAGGAGGGAACCCGCCGCTTGCAGCTTATGCAAAGTGCATGGCTCTTGGGTGTCGTTGCATAGATCCCCATAAATGCGCACCAACACCGTTGAAATAGAGGCATGCCACTGCCACTGCCCCTGCAACACGACTAGAGGCCAAAAACCAACTGCGATTATGGCCGAAATCCCTAAGAATCAGTTATTCCCGAGAACCTATTCATATGCAAGAGTAGTTTTTTGTGCAACGTTCCTTGTGCCCCATCGAAAGTTTTCGATTAGAGCGGCGAAAGAAAACTAATTGCCGCAGAATTGCTTCTCAATATCAGCCATTGGCGGCTCAAATGGCCCGCCTAATCGCAAGGATTTCCAAGGACACACGCGAAGCCTAAAAGGTTAAACACTGCCACCTGAGCCTCGGCGGAGTTGCCCAAATAACGTCCTCGGAGGCCGCTGTAGCTGTTAGCTGTAATTTGCCAATTAAGACACAACAAACAATGCTTATATAGCCATGTCCACATCCACATCCACATCCCGTATCCGTATCCGTATCCCTTGGTATCGTATCCAACCGCCCTGCCCAGGCCAGGACATTTCACGACTAATTTTGCGAATCCGCTGGCCATAAAACACAAGCACGGACTTTGGGGGATATCGTTGTGGGGAAGACCCAGAAAGGCAGTAAACAGCAGAAGCCGAAGGACGCAGGCTGGTGGCATAGGCTGGGCCGGAAAGTAAGTTCATAACATTTCATTCTTTTTCGGATAATTTTCCAAGGACGGAGGGCGGAGGGCGGTGGGCGTACAGCGCAGGACAAAGGACGAACGACCAACAATATGAAACCGATACTCGAAGCTGTCAAATGCAGGCGACACCAGGCAGAGGCAGGGCCAGGGCATTACGTATACCTGGGTACCCCCAAGCCCAAGCCTCTAGAGTCCTGGAAAGCCGTTGACTGGACACTGGCACGCCCTAAAGCGCTCAAAGGATTACCTTGGCCAGCCTGGGATCTGACAATAGTCGGCCTGAGACTGGGACTGAGACTGGGACTGGGAAGGATGGCCAAGGCTCCAGCTCCATCATCCAGCTCCAGCTGCGACTCACTCACAAGGGGGAAACCTCATAAAAGTTATTGTTTTTCTACTTCATTATCTTTGAAAAGCGCGCACGAGCAGCCAAGAGGGAAAAAGTGTTTTCGTTTATGGTTTCATTTTACACTAAGCCTAAGGACAGCCGGCAGGACAGGGCCTAAGGACGCTAAGGCGCTCTTGGCTTAGCTGAGCTGTCAGGCGTTTTGAGGGACAAGTGTTGTGTTTAAAGGCTGAAAGCGAAAGTTCCGCTTTTGAGTGGATTATTACACGCATTTGATTCAGTTAACAGATGTTTCTAGCTGCCTGGGCAGGCATCTGTCTAGGCCTAAAAGCTCGCACTTACCCAGAGCATGACATTGGAGAATCTTGGTGCTTCCTTCGCTCACAATCGATCCGGACGAGGAGGGATGCGTGGTGAACCTCGGAGCCTGGAGCTGCTGGTGCGGCTGTTGCTGCTGCTGCTGCTGGGAAATCAGTTGCTGAGTCTGCGGGTTTGAATCTGCAAAAAAATATAAACAAAATAAGGCATTACTTTTAAATATTAAAGAGTTGAAAATAGAGTTTTAATTATCTAGAATCAATCATTATCCGGCTTTCCCTTAAAAGCCTCCCATCCTGTTGGACTTTGGCTTTAATCCCGAAGGCTTAAAGACTAAAAAGTGATTGATTTATGGCAGTTGGCGAGGGGAGGAACCAAAAACAAATCCCAACCTGAACCGGAATCCCGACCAACCCCACCATCCAAGCATCATTTTATTTCCCATTTTTGCATCGATTCCTGGACCGGGGTTTATTCTGTGTCTTTTTCATCACTTTTGGTTTTTTCGGGGATTCCGGTGTGGCCGCAGGGAGTTCCCCCATGCACCCATGCACCCATGCACCCATGCACCCATGCAGGGCACCAATAAATTGCAGCTTTAATAAATAAATAACCTCCCAAATATATTTTATTTCTCGTATTGCTGTAAAAATACAGCACATTTTAGTCCTTGTTTCGATTTTATTTGCATTCTTATTTAATTTTGCCACGCAAATCGAACACAGAACAAGCAGGAGACGAGGTACGAGACTTCCAGTCGAATGTCCAATGCCCTACCTCGACTCTAGAGCGACTTGAAGGATCAGGTTCAGATCCTTGAAAATAGGGAAACAAAAAAAAAGGAATGCTGGCTGGCTGTTCGAATATTTTGTTCGAGAATAATAAACTCGATTTCAATGCAAACAAAATCGACAAACCGACAATATTTTGCACCAAAAACCAAAGGACAAACGGACAGAGGGACAGCGGGACAGAGGGACAGCGGGACAGGACGATGTGTGTGCAATAGTTGAGGGAATTATTTTTCATAAATATTTGTATTTTGGCATTTGTATGCACAGATTCATGGTGTAACAATGATATCAACAGCAATTACCAAAGGAGGAAGCTTTAGTAAGGGGAGAGAGAGAGAGGTGTCCCACCCGTTGAAAGGTAGAAAATTATTCAGGATGTCTGATAACATATTCATGGAATCCTTGCACTCGTCTCCGTCTCTCCCATCAAATATAATTGCCATCTATTTCTATGGGAAAACTGCATCCGAAAGCTATAACCTATATTAGATGTGATTGTTTGAAAATTAATTAGAAATAAAAGGAACCACTTTTGGGTCTTGATATTGCTTTCCAAACTAAACCATTATTTACGCTTCAATGTTTTAGTTGCCAAATGAGACATATATAGCACCAGGACATAGCCAGGACACAGCCAGGACTCTGGCACAACTGTACCTAAAAGCGTGTTGATGCCGGAATCGGAAAACAATCTTGAAACCGCTAAGGATGCCAATCAATCGGTCAGCTCTCCCTTGTTGATCCAAGCCTGTCGTCCTGCCAAGCCTGTAACTGACCCACCTCACAGCCCACGTGCCGAGTGTTGGGTGTTGGGTGTTGGGTGTTAGGTGTTGTGTTTGGTGTTTGCTGCCCGTCTGTGTGGTGGCCGTTGCTCGTTGCTCTAGTTGGTGAGCCCTTGTTTGGTTTCAGTTCGAGTCAATGATGCCTTGCCACAGGCGGTCCAGGGGCGTTGCTATGCCCGCAGCTCACTGAGCCGACTTTCCACGAAGAACCTTTGATATTTGAGGAATTATCAAAGAGTTCTTTTTCTAAATTCGAGTTAGAAACAAATCTCCAATAAATTCTCGCTGTGCACGCTTATGGAAGCAATGCCATGGCATGGCAGGTGTGGAAGGTGTGGCAGGGCAGAGTAGTTGTCCTGGCATCAAGCAAAGCAGGCGTTAAATTGCCACCATCCAGAAATGTTGGTGTTGTTGGTGTGTTTTGGGAAAATCTCCACGTGGCACGCTCTGGCAGGGCCCGACACACCCTCTCCTTGGAGCTTCTTTGGCTTGGCTTTTGCGGTTTGGTGCGCATGCGTGCAGGCCACCGCGAATTCCATTTCGCATACAGCATACAGCATTTTGCATTTTGCATGGCTTCCCCCATATATCGGACACTTGATACGCAGCGGTAGTGGCAGTGGCAGTGGCAGGCAGTTGCACCTCCCCGATGTGTGGCTGCGCTCAATTTGCAACACGCACTCAAGTGCTGCAGGCGAACCCTAAACTGTGTCAGTCTTCGGCAACGTCCAACGTGCAACGTGCAACGTGCTCTGGCTTTTGTTGCTGCATTTGTTTGCCCAATGATGCTAAACACACACATTGCTTTGCAGGACACAATGCCCGAGATGGCAAGACCAAGACACCACACCGATACCCAACACCATAGAGGCCAGCTACTTGCAACTTCCTCATGTGGCAAGCAATTCAAGTTAATGATAACACACTGCCACACACTGGCAATCGGGTTCAAGTGGGGGTTTCTGGGTGGTCCAGAGGTTAGGTCACGTCGCAACAGGATGAGCCAACAGGATGAGGTCCTGTGCACAGGAATCTGATATCTTGAGGGATAAAGCAAGGAGGTTTCACGGGAAGTGATTTCAAATGCCCAGAGATCCTGTTGATATCCTGGGCTATTTGTTTGCCTTTCTTGCTCTTGCTGTTGCTTTTTTTCGTTTTATCATTTTTTCTGAATCCTTTCGAATTAGGAAATTTGTAATTTCTGCTAAAGAGGCAGATAGAGAAGCTCTCTGAACGGGGCGTTTCGTTTGTCCAACCGTCAATCACTCCAACGGCAGGCCGCAGTCTATACTTTATACTCGTGTTTTTGTGGCGGGGGAATCCATTCCATTCCATTCCAGTCCATCCAGTCCAGTCCATCCACTCCATAACTTTCGTCGAGTTGAGTCTCTCGACTAATTTTCATGTTGTCTGCACGCGGGACACGGCACATCAATCAAACTTTAACCCGCACAAACAATCCAACTTGATTTTGCAGCTAAGGCTTAGGCTAGGCTAGGCTTCCCCCACATGCTGGCTAAAAAATAGTTACCCGAAGAAGAAGTCGACTTTGGCTTCTGGGCAACCGCTTTCCTTTCCAAACTTTCGGTGGTTTTTTTTTCGGGTTTTCGGGATGAAAAATGTGTAATTTGAAACTGTTTTTCGAACGAGAAACGAGTTTTTCCTTCAATCAATAATATAATATTTCTGTAAAATGCTTCCCGCGATTCAATTGCTATAATTTGAAGCGAGTCCCCTGCCAACGCCCCAACGCCCCTATGCATGCTAATGTTCGAGTCTCTTATTCGAGTCTAATATTAAAACTACAGCGACGGGACTGCCTGGGATTAGGGCACCGGAGATAAATGGGCAGCAAATTTTCAATAATAATAAAACGCTTCAGAGGGCAGGCGGTTTCCAGTAATTATAGACTTGGACGGGACGGGGTGGGGCTTCCCGCGAGGTTTGTGGGAGATTTCCAAAGTTAAGAAGCGAATTATTTATACAGAAAAAAAAAAAAGGTGGTGGTCGATGGGGAAAACTACGACCCGGCTAAAGCCACATGTGACGACTTGAATTACTTTCAAAAGTGTGCTGTGTGTGCTGTGTGTGCTGTGGAGGGAACAAATCGCGGTTGCGGGTGGAGTTGCTCCGTTTCTGGCGATTGTTTCGAATTCCCAAATTCCCAGCCGAGATAGAGACGAGAAAAGCTCTCAATTGTTTAGAAATTCGTTGCCATTAAGTAATAATTACAGAAAGAATACTTTTTGATATTCAGGTAGCGATATAGAGTCCTATATTCTCTTCAGAGTCCTTGCACTGCAGTTCGTTTCATTTCATTGCATTTTTGTTTCGTCCTGTCCAGCTGACGTTTTGTCGTTTATCAAAAGGACCTTACCCTCCAACACCCCCACAAATAGTTTCCTGTTCCGTAGGACAGTTTCATTTGGGCTCTCCTCTCCTGTCCTGTGACCTCTGACCCCGCTCTTTCCTTTCTCTCGTTGCAGCCCTCGTTGACATGTCTCATAAATTTCATTGCTGTCGCTGCTCCGTCGCTGCTTTCCTAATCCTTGTCTCGCTGACATCCTAGTCGCTGTCCACGTGGAAATTGCACTTATCGCTTATCACTTGTCCTGTTCCCGGTTCTCTGTTCTCTGTTCTCTGTTCTCTGTTCTCTGTTCTCTGTTCTCCATCCTGTTGTTTTGTTTCCTTAACAGATCTGACCCCGACCCTGCCGTGATTTAACCGCTTTAAGCTCCTGCGGCTGCTTTGAGGCACGAACTATGACAGAGTCGTCAAGGGGTTAAGAGAGTTAAGACATTATGCTCGCGACTAATCCTCGGGATCAAGTGGCTTGAGCTATTGTCGCCGAAAATAGAAGGAATTCCCATTCCCATTCCGCTGTCAATGAAACCCCAAACCGAAACCCAAAACGAACAGTAATTTGCGGGGGCGGGACGGCTTATTGAATTCATGCAAAATCGGAATGCTGCTGGCCAGGACATATTCCGAATTCTTGGTAGGCTCTATTAACTCCAAGCCCAAGGAATTCCCAAGGAGGTCGCTCGAAAGATTGGAATTTAATAGTTTGGTTACCAAAAAGCAACTACTCCTCCTCTATCATCCTCTAGCATCTCCCATACGATATGGCAATGAATCGCCTCGACAACAACTCGAACAAGAAAGTTCAAAAAACTCCAGTCCAGAGTTTATTGATTTTTACGTTTTTCCTCGTTCTTTGGGCTTCTCTTGCCAGAGTTTCTGTTTTTCTAGACTTTTTATTTTTCTATTTTTTACCCTGGCTGCTGCTGCTTCTGCTGCTGCTGAAAAGCATTTAGTTTGCCATTTGACACAAGACATGGTCGAGGGGTTAGCGGGCAGTTGCGAAAATATTTTTTTTCCACTGACATTGTGTCGCTGGCTGGCTGGCTGGCTGGCTGGCTGGCTGGCTGGCCAGCAGGGAAAAGGCCATCCAACAGTGGACACTGGACAGCGGACAACGTTTTTCACTGAGCCTCGTAGACGAAAAAAGGGAAACGGTGTAGCTGCATCTACAACTGCAACTGAAGCCGCGCTAAAAACAACCAATGAAGGATGTTTGTTTTCTGTTTCGGATTCATAATGGATATCGACGATTGAATATCTATTTGGGTTCGGGAAGGGACCAGGATTACAGGTGGAGCGGCCTATCCGATACATACAGCTGTGTTCAAAATAATAGGAGTGCCCATTACACTTGTCAAAATTGTCCCATTATTTTGACCACAACAACCAGAAATGCAACCTGCTTTGTAATTTTGCAAATTCTAAAAAATTAAGGAAAGATTTGAATATAATTAGTGTTATATCTTAGAGTATTACTTAGAGAACAGAAAAAATAGACAAATAACTTTTCTACAAACAGGAGAAGTCGATGTGCAAACGCACTCCTATTATTTTGAACGCAACTGTATATAGGATATATAAAAGATATAAAAAGGATATAAAAAAAGGATATAGAAAGGATACATGTAGATATATTTGAAATATATATTGGATTTAATTAACCGAACCTCCAAAAGTATGTTATAGAAATTTAATTATTTTTTGTTTGCATTTTTTGGGCTGATTAAGTACAGACTATGAGAATCGAGGAGGAGGGCGCTGTTTTCTGCTAAATCTTTTCTATTTATTTCTTTTCATTTACTATTTAAGGTAAAGTTTTTTATATCGGATATATATACAGGATATATAAAGGATATAAAAAGGACATAAAAAGGACATATGAAGGATATTTTTAGGACATCATTAACCGATCCTCTTAATGTAAATTAAAGGAATTGTATATTTTTGTATACAAAGTACCATGTATCCGATAATTAGATACTACTCGAAGATGCAAATTCGGGAAAACGAGAACCTTTCTCTGATTGAAGGAAAAAAAAAACCAACAAATTTTTGTTCAAAAAATTCGAAAAGCGTAACTTTTCTTCCACTTTTTTACGAATATTTTGAATATTTCGAAACCGATTTAGGAATAGAATGGAGTTTTGGAATGAGAACTACATTCTCCTTCAATTTGCATAAAAATATCTCGAATTTCTACCGAAAAAATTTCGACCTATTTTTCGAAAATTTTGAAAGGGGTACCCCTTACGATTTTTTCAAAAAATCGTCGAAATTTTTTTTGTTCTCTTTTCCCGATATTTTAATGAGAATCGAAGGATAATAAAACCCTGGTTCATAAATGGTATTCCGTTCCAGAATCGGATGCTTATTCGCAAAGATATTCGCACAAAACTGACATAAAAATTCGGATTTTGAAATTTCAAAAAAACAAGAAATTTATATTTTTAAAAACTGAATTTTTTGGTCAGTTTTGTGCGAATATTTTATTCATTTTCCAACCGATTTTAAAACAAAATACCATTTCTGAATCAGAGCTTCATTCTTCTTTAATTTGTATTAAAATTTTCAAGAAATCAAACAAAAAAATTTTTGGCATTTTTTGAAAATTTTGAAAGGGGTACCCCTTATGATTTTTTCAAAAAATCGTCGAAATTTTTTTTGTTCAGTTTTCCCGATATTTTAATTAAAATCGAAGGGTAATGAAACCCTGATTCGTAAATGGTATTCCGTTCCAGAATCGGATAGTTTTTGGCAAAGATATTCGCACAAAACTGACTAGAAAAATCGGATTTTGAAATTTCAAAAAAACAAGAAATTTATATTTTTAAAAACTGAATTTTTTGGTCAGTTTTGTGCGAATATTTTATTCATTTTTCAACCGATTTTAAAACAAAATACCATTTCTGAATCACAGCTTTAGTCTTCTTCGATCTGCAATCAAAGATTGGAGAAACCGAACAAAATTTTTTTTTTCATTTTTTGAAAATTTTGAAAGGGGTACCCCTTATGATTTTTTCAAAAATTGCCAAAATTTTTTTCGATCTATATTTTATATATTTGGATGCAGTTTTAATAAGAATGAACCCCTGATTAAAAAATGCCATTCCGTTGGAAAATCGGTTAAGAATTGGCTGAAATATTCCAATAAAACTGTTCAAAAAATGGAAATTATCGATTTAAAAAAACAGAAAGTGGAAATTTCATTTCCTCATCCTTCTGCTCAAGTTTTTTAAGGATATTTTATCCATTTTGTACTAGAATGTGTGTTATTTTGGATGAAAATTGCCTATTAGCGATATCAAGTGGAACTAATTGATGGCTTTTGGATTCCTAATCTGCATAAATTCCCATTAATGTTAGGTTGGTTTATAGAATTAATTTACTCGGATAATTGCATCGGAGAGTTTGGTGAAAAGCTGAAACTAATTTCCACATACGAGTATTTGGCGAATCCGTTTCAAGCATTCAATTTGTTCGATAAATATTTAGTTTTATTTGTTTAGGTCTAATGACCACTTAATTGGGTTTTTAAAACATAATTCTCTAATCTATATAAATCTATAAATAAATCGCACTTCGAGTGGGATCTCCCTCCAGGGCGATCTCTCCCAGATTTGCATACAAGCGATAATCACTTTTTAGATGCAATTAAAACAAAAGTGAACTTTCCCAAGACACCACCGTCTTGGTTGGTTTTCTCGGGAGAGGAAAACCTGTTCCACAGTTGCAACGGCTGCCCTGCCCTGCCCTGCTCGCCCTGTCCTGTTTGCGGCACGAAAAATTGGATGGCATGCAATTTTCTTTTAGTAGACTTTAGCACGACCATTGAGGGAGTCAGGCATTCTCCCGTTTAGCTGGCAAGCTGCTTTATCAGCGTTGCTGCTGCCTCAGAAGCTGCAACAGAACACTCTTACTCTCGAGCTCATTATGGCAGCAGTCGCTGTGGCAGTAACAGTGGCAGCAGCAGTGGCAGTGGCAACAATGCCCCTGACTGAAAATAATGGGAAAATATGTGGAACAGCCCAGGTAGAGCTAACGAAACCGCCACAAGAAAGAACGAAAGAAAGAAAGAAAGAAAAGAAAAGCACCAGAATTTGTGGCAAGTACAGCGGCAACAGGAGGCAACAACGGAAATCATTTGGGCATGAAGGACACACTCTCGTATCTTCAAATTGTGGAAAGTAGGAAGCTCATTTCGCAGATTGTATTTCACTAATTTGTAGCTGCAAGAGCTGTAGTTTCAACCATATAAGAAAACGCAGAAAGGATGTAAGGACTAGATCGACGTTTAATCAAGGATATAGACTGGAAACCCGACCTCGTTATCCTGGCTCATCCTGCGGAATCCTGTGTTATTTATGAATGTTTTGATGCGACTTAATAAAGCCAAGTCCAGGACAACAAGTCGAGGATTTCGGGGAAAGGTCCGACTCCCTTTTCGTGTCCTGTTTATTGCGCTTTTATTTTAATATGATTTCCCAGCAATTGTCATTGTCTGTCGCTGTTGTTTCCCAGCCTGCCCAGGTCTGCCCTTTTTTTTATTTATGTAGTTCCGTTCCGTTCGGTTTCGTTCCTTTCCTTTCCCAGACAACCTCTCAAAGCTGTCAGAGCTGTTGCCAGCCAACACATGGAGTGGAGTCTAACCTTCTCGCCCGCCATCTTATTGGTAGTTCCTGGGACTTTGACTTGGACTTGGACTTGGACTTGGACACGACAACTGAGAGGTGGGGCACTGCCTCTTGCCAAGTACCATAGTTCTGTTTTGGGTTTGGGGTTTGGGGTTTGGGCTTCTTCCCGGAATTACATGTTTCGGTATAAATAATTTTTTACTTTATTCTCGTGTCGTGTCGTGTCGTGTAGCTTGCCTGGCATTTTGGCCTTTTTATGCTCGCTTCTTGTTTTATTTCCTTCAAAATCCAAATTAAAACGAAATTAAAAAACCAAAAAAGAGTTCGATTCTGTTTCTGTTTCTGTCCTAAATGTTTGCTCCAAATTCTTGCGTCATTTTTTATTCCGACTTCTAGCTTGTCTCATTTTGAATTCAATTCTTGCTTCTCAGATCCGCTTGCAACATTTCGTGGCACTAATAATCGAAGGAATTCTTGTTCTCTTGCACTTCTTCATTTCCTGTTGACATTTTCATAAACCGAAAACTTTTCTCATTGTCCTGACGCCTGCTCCTTTCTGCTCCTATCGCTATCTGTTGTTTCCTCCTTATCCTTCATCCGCTCCTGCAATCAAGGTCGCTCCTGGTTAGGGGTCAGGATGGAGCTAAAACAACATAATTAGCGCATATCCTTGCCACTCTCAGCAACAGCTGCAGCAGGAGGAGCCCCTGGCTGGGGCACTCGAAAGTGTCTGGCACTTCAAACACGCACTCGGGGGAGTGGAGACATATATCCCGACATTGAAACAATGCCAGACTATATATATATATATATATATAGTTTATAGTCTAGAGGATGATCAGTAAGTCTTTGAACTTGTAACCCCATTAAAATCCATGAAGATGTTCTCGTTCTCCTGTACTCTGCCTCTGCCTCTGCCTGATTATTATAATTAAGTTTTGTTGCCACCGCTGAAGCGTAACACTCACTGGGGCATGCAACAAATGAGGGGCGGGTAGGGAGAGTAGGGAACAGGGAACAGCCGCCAGCTGCGGACTGACAATTTAGAGCTCGATTAACTCTCACGATTCGAGACGCTTGTTCGGCTCAGATTTCCATCTCGAGGGGGGCAGTGCCACAGGCAGTGGCAGGGAAGGTCACCTGGCTAATCACGCTGCTCCTCTTCAAGAGCCATCTCCATTAATCTGAAGCCGGAGCTGAAGCTGAAGCTGAAGCTGAAGCGGAAGCGGGGGTCCTGCCGCAGCAAATGGATGGCCCTAAATTGAAAAGAATTTCGCTTTGAGAGTCTCCTCGAGGCAATTGAGAAATGCAATAACGGTCAAGAGGGTGGAAGAGTGGGTGGAAAACCGCTAATTGAGCAAAGCAATTTATTTTTAGCAAAGTTCAGTCCTTGCCAGGACTAAGGACTCGAGCTTGGCAAATATTGATTCAAGTCTTTGATTTGGATATGAAAATATTTGTACGTGTACGAGGAGGTGGTTGAGGGCTTAGGAGAGATCATTTTGTTGCACAATCGCTGTGGCAATCGCTGTGGCAAAGTTGCCTCGTTTCCAGGAATCCTTTCTCTGCTTGCTTGGCAGAATTTAAAAAGTTTTCGCAAGCACACCCAATGGATTTCGAATCGTTATGCTCGCATTAACCCAATTTACAGAATGCAACGTTCTCTGGGTTGCATGCCCCTCTAGTCTTGCAACTCCCCTTTCCTGCCTGAAGCCCCTCCCCAAGCCAAATTGCAATTGCTTGGGAGTTATAAACAATTTTGCTATTTTCATTATTGAAAACGCAAGACGAGGCAGGAGCAGGGTGTTGCATCCGCTGCGGCTGCAGCTGCGACAGCGACTGCGACTGCGGCTGCGGCATCTTCCCCCTACACTCCCTCTCCTATTCGTAGTCTTAATCTTGGAGCCTGCTGATGAGGATGATGATGAAATCTTCTAAAAATGTTTTTGTTTATTTATCTATTTCAGGCAGAGCAGAGAAGGGCGAAGGTGGCAACATCAGCACCAAGAAACTGCACTCTATGGTAGAGCCATGTGTGCAACACGTTCCTCTCCAGCGACAGAGAAGGGGCACAGACACTGACCACTGAGAACTCTACTCTGCTCTGCGTTTCCCGATAAATCAAATAGAATCTGTTGCCTGGAAAAGCCTCGCAGGTCAACCTGCCTGGTCTTCGTCTGAAGAAAGAACCGAGAAGAAGAAACAAAGACCAAGCGGAGAGGCATGAAGAGAATCCAAGAGAAGGTCGGAGAGAACAAGTAAATCAGGTTTTTTGAGTCTTCAAAGTATAAACCTTTTGTTGGAGCTGCTGGGTCGAGTCTGGCGGTGAAACATTTTAAGCATTTTACGGGGCATATACCATATATATTCCATAAAGCGGAAAAGACTCAAAGGAAGCAGCTGGTGCTGCCTCTGCAACTGGCCCTGCAACTGCCACAGCAGATTAGCTCAGGTGTGTGGAAAGAAAAAGTCAGTTGCGACGTCGGTTGGCAGCTTAAGCTCAACGACTGAACGACTGGACGACTGGACGACTGGACGACTTTTGGTGGCCAGTGTGGCAAGTGGCGCGCACGATTACTCACATGTGTTGCTGCTGGTGCAGGGGCAGAGCCGCCTCTGGTTTTGAGGTCACTTCGAGTGGCTTATTTCCGCCTTTTTGCATGCTGCTTAGAGTGGAATCCCTCTGCCTCTGCTTCTGCCCCAAGACTACTGCCCTGTGCAGCAGTTAACAACAGAGACAGAGGTAGCCAAGTGGCTGCCTCCTGCCTGCTGCATGCTGCATGCTGCATGCTGAGGCATTCTAGAAGAAATTCAAATGGACTGCTCCAGGACCTGGAAACTTGCTACATCAAAGTACATCAATCAATCAATCAGCGAAACTTGGCCAGAAACAAGAAGAAAACTTTGTTTTAGAGCGAAACTTAAGGAAGCTCACAAATCACTCAGGTGTCCGGTTGGCACTCACAGTTTGCGCAGGTCAGAGGTCAAGAGTGGGTCCAGCATGCCCCATTATGCCCCTTGCGAGGTACCACAAAAGTAGAACACACACTCGCGCTCCCACAAAGGCAATCAAAAGCTCAAAAGCCAAGAGTGGTCGCTGCAACAAATCGCCAAGTGTCGATAGCACGAATCAAAAAAAAAATGAAATGTTGCAGCAACACACATACGTGCCACACGGAGGCACACTGTAAATGCAGTGAACTGCATTTTGTTGAACAAAATTCGAGTCTTTGTTTTGCTCTTTTATTCTGTTTTTGCTTCTTTTGTTGCTGCCCCATTGACTGGTTGCTTTTGAGGCCTGTTTTGGGGCTCGCCAATCATTTTAACCCAAATTGCTTTTGTTGCAGCTCTAGAATTGCAACAGCCACAGCCACAGCCACAACTTGCAACTCAAAAAGTATGGTATACAAAAAAAAAAAAAACAACTCGATCCGAAAAGGAAAGCGAAAAGCTGCACCGGAAGTCAACTCAATTTCTTTTATTTTTTAATTTAAAATTTTCATATTTCAGTTGAGCGGATCAGGATCCGGGGGCAGGCTGCAAAAAAGTGGTAGGTAGCTTGGTTCCGCTTCGCTGCCGCTGAAAGGGAGTGTTCCAGACACAGAAGCCACTCCACTCCACTCCACCGAGAGACAGCCTGGCAGGCAGATGGCCTTTGGATGGAAACTTTAGAAACTATCGGAACTCGGAACTTGGCAAGTAATCCCACAAGATTGACACAATTCCAAACTGATCAAACGCCAATCAAACGCACAATAGTCATTGTCATTGATGACGCTTTTCTTACATTCCCAACAAAGTTTTGTTTACTTTCCAAGATGACAAAAGTAAACCCAAAAGTGTGCCACAAGTTCTGTAAACTCTTCCGAATAATTGAAAATATTTACGAGATTTACAAGAATTATGAGGCAGCTTTGATTTTGTGGCAACGCTGATTACTTTTCGGTTAATTTCGAGTCAGTGGGTGGAAGTGGGTGGTAATGCACTCGCAGCTCCTCTACCTCTCTGCCACGGATTCTCTGCTACTTAACCACTCATCCACTTAGTCCAGCTCCAGCTCCAGCTCCATCTCCAGTTCTACGACTGCCTCCTCCTGCTGTCTGCTTTCTGTGTCTGTGTCTGTGTCTATGTCTGCTGCATTGATGATGTTGATGACGTCTGGCGGCGGCAATCAGAGCAATCAGGCAATTCAATCAGTGGCAAGCAAGCCAGCCAGGCTCGCTTTCCAGGCAAAACAGAAATCATCCGCGAATTGCTCGCTACACGGAGCGAAATTAGGAGGATTTGCAATTGACTTTTTTTGCAATCGATTAAACTCGAGTTCGAGAAACTCCGAGTCAGAGTCAGAGTTAGAGACTCTCTGTAGCGAAAACTTTGCTGACATCAAAAGGAGCATCAGGAGCGAAGGAGAAATAAATAAAAAGGAGCTGCAACTGAATGGCTCCACTTGCCGGTTGAGGCTAGAAAAGAGCCAGTGCTATGCCAGTGCTGTGGCAAGAACGAAAGTCGGGCCAAGTTGCGCATAATTTCTTGCCCCTCCCAGAAACACAGGCACACAGGCACACAGGCGCTCAAAAAAATAAATATTACGAGTGCAGTCAAGTTGTGTTGTTATCGCCTGTCAGACAAGAAACAGCCAAGAATAAGAAGTTTTATTTCCACTTATCCCGCATCCCGCAGCCCTGGAAGGGGCGCCTCTTCTTGCCCCTATCTTGCCCCAAAACGGGGAGCTGCTCCAGCTGCTGCATTCTCTTCACTTTATTCTATTTTTTATCATTTCTTTCTTTTTTAATTTTAATTAACGCAAAAAAATGCAGCGTCTGGTTGGGGGGTCGGCCCTGGAAAGGGGCACTATCCCTAGTGGCAGGAGTCCTCTTCCCTTCCCCAAAACATGTCATCTAATTAAAATAGAAAAATAAGAAAGCTCAAAGAAGGGAATCTCACTCCCGTCTTGGCGAATCGAGACTAAAAATAACATTTTATTAACCGAGAACCGAGAACTCCAGAGAAAGATGATTAATTCGCGACAATCTCTTGAAGAGACTCATACATGGTTACGATTCAAGAACAAAAGATGCATTAACTCGGTTACTCATCCGCTTATTCATGAATCATCCATCCAGCATTCGCAGTCGCATTCGCATTTATCGCTGTTGGTTCAGATTGGAGATTGTAGAGCGGTCCTGAGTCCTGACTAGACTGGGGATTCCCCTTAATTTCCATACCGTTTCCGTAGCCTTTGATTTTGCGTCTTTTGTTGAGTTCTTTGAATATTTGGCCCTAAACTTTTTGCCACTAGCCTGGTCAGTGGAGGTGGTCCTTTTGGCAGGCGAATTCCCATCCTTTGTGGGCTACTAATTATTAAAGGATTCCTCTACATGTGACAGGCAACAGAAATTTTCAACTCTTTCTGTTCAAACTCTCATCAATTATTTGCCAGATGAATGGCTGAGAGTTAACCCGTTTCAAGGACCTTCCTTAATATATAATCACACTTCTTAAAGATCGAATTTAGTTTGTTTTCTCACCAAATTAATTGATTGACAAAGTTGTTTGATTGACAATGAAAACTACGTAACGTGACAAGCATTTTGGGCTCTCAGATGCTCTTTAAAGAGATTTGCAAACAAACCGATACAAATGTCAACCCTGAGACTCACCCAAGACCAGGTAAGCCCTAAGGAATGGGACACACAGGACGAGCTGGGGGACGGCTCCTCAAACACAAAGCTAAAAGAGGAACAAAGCGACTGAAACAATTGACTTTGTGCATTGAGGAACTTTTGCTCATGCAATGAGAATGAAAATGAAAATCAGAATCAGAATCGGAATGAAAATGCAAAAATGATTTCAGCAAATCAACACGTTTTTGTTATGATTGTGGACTGGGAGTGTGTGTTTTGAACAAATCTCAGTCGATGCGTGGAAGTACACGGAGAGAAAGGCTTGGGTGTACCTCAAAACTGCTTCCTTGCTTCGAATCTAAGCAAGTTCTCAGTGTTTCCCCTCGCTTTGGGGCAAGTTGTTCTCCCACCTTCTCTGGAATTGCCATTGCCACTGCCACTGCAGTAGTTGTTGATTGAATTGTGCGAATCCAAAAGTCGAAAACTTTTCAACGAGCGTCTAATAGCAAATTGTGTGCGTGTTGTGTGGGTCAGAGTGGGGAGTCAGAGTGGGTGGTGGCATGAATGTATAATGAAAACTTCTCACGCACCACCCCCGCCACCCGCCACACGCCACCCATTCGCACAAAGTTTCTCCCAGGACTCCAGGACCGACAACAAGAAAAGTGTTTCCCCACGTGGAAAAACGGGGGTTAACTAGCTAGAGGCGGCACGTCGCGACATTGACTTTGAAAATTAGTTTACGCCAGGACACGCCTCCTGCTTAATGCCTCCTGCCTCCTGCCAGTTAACCCAATTAGTGGCGGATAATTAGGGATGCTCGCCTCCTTTTAGAATGTTTTGTAAAACATTCCACACACAAAACAAAGAAAGGATTTCATTGAGTGCCAGGACGAGGCTTAGCTCCAATTAGACACCGAATAGATTCCAATTATCGGAGAGGTTAATCAGCTCCGATAGTTTCTCTGGTAATTCAAGTCAGGATCGAGACGGAGGAAGCCCTCGACATAATCTTTTAATAATTATTCCATGTAAACCGATTCACTTCTCTGTAGATTACACGAATCACGAACGTGACTTGGCCTGTGACTTGCCACCAAACCTGCCCCTCAACGCACAACAGGATACAAAAGCCTTTGAAACTAACTGCTCCTTTTCGTGTGAATTGTGTTTGATTATTTCGGCGGCAAGGCTGGAAAAAGGACACCAGGACACCAGGACACCAGGGGCCTGTTCCTCTACAGGAGGAGATTATTTTGTGCTCGAGGCTGACATTTTGACGTCGGGCCCAGAGACTTCTCGTGACTCCTTTGGCCCAAACCCAAACCCAAACCCTTTCAGGTTTTCAGTCTTTTAGGCAGCATAAAAGTTTATGGACGAGAAGAAAACGAAAAGAAAATATTTAATTAAATTTCATCGATTTCGGGGGGCCGACTGTCTGTCTGTTTGGAATCTATCAATTACTTAATTAAAAATAGCCAAAAAAAATTAATAAATTATGGTTTATTAAAATGGAATAATTGCCTTGCTCTCGCTCTGACTCTGACTTCGGTTTTCGGGTCGTGACAGCCAAAAAAAGGAATATTTTCGAGTGAATTATTGCTGCGAAAGAGAAAGAAACAAAGAAAGAGACAAATACTGAGGCAGAGAAAGAGAAGGGGAGAGAGAAGCTGGGCAGAAAGTGTCAACCATAAAATTTAAATGCGATTTATTTGCATTTTTAACTCCATAAAGTATACTCGTATTCGCATGTGGCAAGTAGGAAAGCAGGGAGCCATACTTTCGCGTGTGGCATGAATCCAGACCCAGACAGAGCTGGAGATGAGCTCGAGTTGGGATTAAAATAAGTATTATCTAGTAGCAGTATTAATTTTTATTAAGAGTTGAGAAAATGAAAGCTTACTTTGAAAAATCGGCATCAAAATATTGAAAGAAGGTTCCAGATTGATTTTTTCCCTAACTTTCTTTAAAAAGTAGGGAATTCCATATATGATCCATGGCTACTGCTATATCTCGGCTAATTTAGCATTTAAAATGGCACTACAAAGTAGTAGCTCAACCAAGAGTTGAGAAAAAGAAATCTTACTTTCGAAACTAAGTGATATCCAAAGGTTAAGCTCCTTTGATTTTCTAAAAATCCGGAACGACTTTTACCTTAACTTTCTAGAGGGAAACCCTTTAAAAAGTATAGAATTCCATCTATGATCCATAGCTACTTCTATATCTCTTCTCATTTAGCTTAAATTTTTTATCGAAATACCTGAAATGATTTACCGATTGATATCTTCCAAAACTTTCTAGGGGAAGCCCTTGGCTTATTTAGCTCAGATTTATGATTGGAATACCTTCAATGATTTTCAGATCGATTTTTTCCTTAACTTTCTAGAGGGAAACCCTTAGAAAAGTCTGGAACTCCATATATAGTCCCTGGCTACGTCTATATCTCGTCTCATTTAGCTCAGATTTTTAATAGGAACACCTTGAATGAGGATTTACAGATTGATTCTCTATAAATCTTTATCAATAAATGTATAAGAAAGGTTTGTTCTTGGTTTGCCACAATTTCTGACAAACTTTCCATAGTTTTTATAGTTTTTATAAAACTCTGACTATAATTATTAAAATAAAAAGGAACAAATCCATTTACGATATAAGTAAGAAATTAAAGAAAAAAGACGATCCCTAAAAACTTCAATTATACCTAAAAGAGCAGAGAGACCCGCTACCAGATGATGATTTCAAATGAAGCTAAAATAATTATAATTTATGGGTATGTGAATGTGAATGTGAATGTGAATGGATATATAATATTTACGAGACGAAAATGTTTACGAATTCATAAAAGAATCGAATAACGAAAACGATTGAACAAAAAGTTGTTGCAAAGTCAAATCGAGTTTATGAAGCGGCAAAAAGATTAAATGTTGCAAAAACAGGAATTAAAGGGGAATGAAATGAAAATCAAATCGAAATCGAAATCGAAATCGTAATCGAATCGAATCGAATTAATAGAGAAAGATTGATTCCTATTAAGAGGTAGAGCATACGAACCCAAGCCAGCCTCTTTTTTGTTTTTGGACAAAAACTTACCTGAAAAAAAAGAAAAAGAAGAAAAAAAGAAAGAATTAGTTTGGATAAAAACAAGAGGCAAGAGGCAAGAGGCAGCTGCCTTGGGGCATCAATTGGGATGATTTGGGAGCCTATTTATTATTTATACTACAGTGTGTCCCAGTTATGTGCGACATAAACAATAACAAAAACGATGAACTCGTCGCGTTATCTGTCGCCAATTAAACGCCGACTCCCAGCGACAAGAAAAACATCAACAAATCTTGGATGGGGCAGCAACACCAAGAGGGGCAACACATGTTGTGGAAACACGAAGGCTGTGTGTTCTTTTTGGGGAAAGCCTCCCACCTCCCAGTCCCAACAAAAATTGACCATCTGCTTGGAATATTAAAGACAAGATTCGTTCAAGGAATTCTGGAAATGCTGGAAATGTTTGGGATTCCAAGAGGGGAGAATCCATCTCAGGACTGACGAGGGTTCGCGCGGTCCATTCGCGTTTCAGACACTATTTGTGGCACTTGGATGTAGTCCAAAAAAAGATGCTTCCAGAGAACAAAACAATCAATTATTTAGGTAATGTTCGGGATTTTAATAAATTTCATAAAAATAAAGCTCGTTATGGGGTCATAAGCTGCAAGAATTCGAAGTTATTTCAGGGATGAGGATCCTCGTCCTTGAGAGGGTGGGCGTGTGACAAAAAGCCAAAGGAGACAGACAGACAAGAAAAGACAAGACAAGACAAGACAAACAAACAGAAAGACGCCACCGAAAGCCAAACAACCAAACAATAACAAATGCCGGGAATTCTTTTAGAAACAGCCACGAGACTCCACGAGTCAGAGTCAGAGGCAACATTCGGTGGCAAGAAAGAGTAAATAAATAAATAAATAAATAAATAAATAAATAAATAAAAAATCAAATAAAAATCGAGCGCAGCGCAGCAAGGAGAATGCACAGGATTCTCCTCCCCCCACCGTTTCCCCACCCGGAATGCCAAAAGGCAAGCACCTGAAAGGACCCGAAAGGACCTCAAAAGGATTGCTCCGTTCCCGGAAAACATTTGAATATTGAAAGCAATTCTTTTCTTTATTTCTTTCTTCTATTAAAGTCAAGACGCGGGCTTAAGGTTGCGATTCTTTAAAGGAATGTAGTTGACTTGAATCAAGGAAGTCCTTTTTGGACTCCTCTTCTTCTTTGGACTCCCCCTAACAGGTATTTATTCTAAAGACAACATAACAAAGCATATTATTTTTAAACTTTAGCGACCAAGAAACACTAAACAGGGGTAGAGGGTACAGTACAAGGAACTGGTTGCTTCTCCTCCATAAATCTTGGCCGGAATAAGGAAAACATATGCCTGCCATGAATACATCGATGTGTCGTGTGCGTGAGTTGCACAAATTTGTTTCAAGTTGCGAGGATTCGACCAGAACGTCGAAACGTGCCAGGACTCTGACTCCAGCTCGGAATCAGAATCGGAATCGGAATCCAAAACAGAAACTGCCTTCTGGCCTGCAACTGCGGCACGGCACGCTAATGGACATAATTATGCCGAACACAGGACACAGGCGGACCAGGGGCGGAGAAGTGGAAGCCATAAACCAAGGACTAAACTAAACGACAATTAATGACAGTGCATGATAGATAAAGAGCCTCAAGGAGCCGCCTCCTCCACGGCACAACTTGGCCAAACTGATCAAAACCCAAACAGAAAACAGAAAACAGAAAACAGAAGCCAGAAGATGCAGGAATATTCCTAGGAGAAGGGAGCTGGGAGCTTCTGGGAGGAAGGAGTCTCGAATGCTTTACAGAGTCCTGCGACTAATGACTTTTAAATGCGTTAAAACGACAACAACAAAACAAACCAACAATCGCCCTCAGAAATGGGAAAATAATGAAGAAAGAAATGAAGAAAGGCTTCTAATGAAGTTCGAGTAAAGAATCGAGGTTTCTTTCCCTATTTTGGATTCTATTTTTGATCGAAAACAAGAGATTCTTATCGCTTCTTCGACGAGTAACCAGAAAGGTCAAAGGTCTTTATGCTAATTGACTGTAAACTCTAGTCTCTCTCTCTCTCTCTCTCTCTCTCTCGTTTCGTTCGTTGTGCGTGTCGGACGCTGGTTTTATTTTAAATACAAACTTCCTGCCCCCAAAACAGACACAATGTTTATGTTTATGTTTTTTTATTCTCGATTCCTCGTCGAAGATTGAGGGATCTTCTCAGATCAGAGACCAGAGTCGGAGTAGAGAGCCGCAGAGTGCAGTTCCAATGAAATATGATCTCAATTAAATATCTTGTTCATTGCCCAGCCTATCAGCTTCCAAGCTTCTGTTTCTGTTTCTGTTTCTGTTTCTGTTTCTGTTTCCAGTCTCTGTAAGCCAGAACTTACTTTATTCTAGATCCCATTTCCAATCTAGTTTCTGTTCTGTTTATGGACATTTGGCATTTTAATTACTTCAGAAAACAGTAGAAAAAACTGTTTGGTTTGCCGCAAATGGCAAGAAAACACGTTCCCGAACGGGCGCGCGAAATGGGTTTGACTTGAAAATGGATTCAGAAGCGATAGGAACGATGGAAGAAGTGCTCCTCCAGCCCAGTTCCCGGTTCCCAGCCCTCACATTCCACAAAATGACACAGAGGAGGAGACAACAAATAATTTGACAAGCAAAGTGCGGAAAAAATTGTTGCAAAATAGTTGCAACCGAAGGGAATTGGATGGGAGACGGCTCCGTACTTCATGCCCCATGCCCCATGCCCCATGCTCCGTTTCCCGTCCTGAGCAAACAAACAATCTGAGGCGATGAGGCGATGAGTTGGGAAACCCCAGAGATGCAAGATGCCATCGCTTGGATTAGGAAGGGATACCAGAAGATACCAAAAGATACCAAAAGATACCAAAAGATACCAAATGATACCAAAAGATAGCATCAGAATCACTTCCGCGTTTATTTTGCATTTTGCATTACAAATTCTATATATATTTTCCAAGGATTATTGAAGGAAACATCAAGGATCTGCAGAGATTTCGCCGTTTCCAGGGTAGCTGCCACTCGTGACTCACTCAAAACTGTCTCCTTCGATGGCTTCCTTCATTCTTTTCATTAACGAACTGGCACAACAAACACCGCCTGGGGGTGTTGAAAGCAACCTGAAAGCAACCTGAAAGCCCAACCAGGAAGTGCGCCACGTTGCACCATCCGCGTGAGTGAGGAAACTCTTTAGGGTTTCCTAGAGAGATGGAGGCAGGATTGACCCTCAAAAATAGGGGATTTTAGATAGAAATATATCCTATATTCCGTTGAAATTATATTATATAATGTTTATTTCGTTTCCAACTAGATTGGAAATCACATTACTCGGAGCTTAAAGCCGCAAGTCCTTGCCTTGTAGGAGGAGACACATATGTGGCACACAGACCCCCGAAAAAAACCCTGCTCAAAGGACACTCCCCGCCTCCTTTTCTCTATTTCGATTGCAGTACCACTTGCTGGTGTCCTGCTGCTTTTCCTGCTGATTTTCCTGCTGCTTTCCTCGTCGTGTTTCTCGTCGTGGTTCTGGTGCATCTTTTAATTACGAGCCAAAAGGGGTGGAGTGTGGCAAAGATTTGATTTATACGCGAGGACTTGGCATTTATGTTCGCTGGAATTATTTTAATTTGTTCAGGGGAAGAGCGAAGGGGGACTGGGGACTGCAACTTTAATCTAATTAGAGCCCATGTGGGGCAAGGGTCGCAGGTCAAACGATAAGATCAGAGTGGACGCTCTGGCGTTGTCAATAAACTGAATCTATTCAATGGACTTCCGAGGCAGCTTTGTGACTCTGACTCTGACTCTGACTCGGGAAGAGGGGAACGCAGGCAAAACGTTCCCAAACCTTGCCTCAAATTAAAGCTTTCATGGAAGTTTGTGGCACGCAGAGTTAAACCCTCAATCATGCAACAGACTCTCGGAAAGATGCCATTAAAAAATGAAAGAAACACAAAGGACAAAAGGAAGGTCCTAGAAGGAGATCCGTCAGGAGGCTTCAAAAGGGATTTTCTGAGAGAGGGAGCAGCAGTTCCTGTGTCCAGGAGGAAGATCAGCTACAAAAAATGCATTCCAATCTGCAGTCTGTTTTTCCCTTTCAGTCCCCTTTCCTTTCATTGGTTTTTATTTTCTTGAAACGTAGATTTAATGAGGCGAGACATTTTTAATTGAGGCTCAATTAAGCGGCAGCCGAAAGAGACGCCAAATGGGGGCACAGAAAGAGACACTCTGCCACAAACGCCAAGGTTTCGTCATGTCAGCTTTTGTTTTCAAGAAAAAACCAAAATTAAATAAGCATAAAAAAAAACAGAAGCCTGCATATAAGTGGGTGGTGGCAAGGCGGTCAGGCTGAGGCCACAAAACCGTCAAGTCTGCCCCATCAAAAGCGTTGCGTTCCTTGCAAAAAAAATAGCCATAAAGTCTGGAAGGACTCGGAGTTGGACTCGTAAAAAAAAGGGAATTCCAACGCAAAAGTATTCGAAACATTTCAATAAAACGAAACAATTGAAACTTTAATCAGAAAAAAACTCAAAACTTCATTTAGAGAGAATGATGCTTAAAAAAAGAAAGGAATTTCCAATGGAATTTCCTCTATCAAAAACATAATTAATTATCCTTTATTTATGGAAAAAAAAACATTGCCAAGAAACTGGAAACTATCCATGCAACATTTGCTGCAAGAAGCGTAAATATTTGCGTAATGCCTCGAAGAGAGTGAAGAAAGTGTAACTGGCATGGCATGGCGAAGAAATTATGAAAAATTATAATTAAACGTAATCAAATTTTTGAATAAATAAACCGAAAGCCATCAAGCGAGCAGCATGTGTACTTGCGGAGAAACGAATAGAAATTAAAATTGTGGGGCAGAAAGTGAGAAGCAACAAGGAAAGCAGCGGCAACTTGAGGCAACAACAAAAACCAAAAACAAACAAACAAAACAATTATAATAAACGGCCTGGGGCGCGCTGTGGGTGTGGCAGTGTGGCAGTGTGGCAGTGCGGCAGTGTGGCAATGCAGAGGAAATTTCTGAATTTTTGCAACAAACATTGAGTACGACTCCTCCTCGGGGGGAGAGAATGAATAAAAATATTCGGTTCAGACTCCTTTGGAGAGTCCTTTGGGGTTTCAAATATTTCCTAGAATAAATCACTTTCTTCCTCAAGTTCTTTGTAGAAAAAGCAAAAAGGCGAAAGGCTTAACCTGAAGGAACTTTAACCTTTCCTGGTTTTCTGTTTTTGTTTTCCGATTCATTAATTTAATTCAATTTCTTGGCCAGAAATCGCGGTTCGGAATTATCTCATTGGGGCAGGTCATAGGTCATAAAGCACTTTTCAATTTCCATTAAAAAAAAAATAGGCAAAATATTTACATTTCCGTGCCGCTCTGCTGATGCTGAAATTAACAATTGAAATGGGCTAAAAAATGGGTAAAAAAATGGGTAAAAAAATGCTTTAAAAAAAATTGGCAAAAAAAAAACAAACCCAAAAGAAAGGCAAAGAAAACGCGGGTCAGTTTTGATTCGGTTTCTGGTCTCCGATTACGTTTAATGAGCCAGCGGGAGGCGGTCGGAGAAATAAACAAAAATTACGGCATTGAAAAGGAAGAAGAAAAAAAGGAGATTAGACAAAGCCAAGGCTCGGAAGGACCTCTGGTCACTCCTCTGGTTACCTTTAAGAGATCTCCGCAGCAAGAAAACAACATTTGCAGAAATTGATTTGAAACTCCATTACAACTCATTACATGAAAGTCCTTAGCAAGGACGAACTGAAGCCAAAGCCGAGGCCAGGCCAGGACGAACACCCACAAAATCCGATTGGGACAAGTTTTCCGAGGATTCTATTCAAGAGAGGAGCTCCTCCCCGTCAATTTTCCAATCAAAACTCTTTGCACTAATATGGCAGATTATTCGCAACTCGAAAGGGGGGGGTCTTGGGTTCTCCTCCTCTCTACAGTGTCCTGGGACCTTTGCTAATGAAGCCCAAAACCGATCAATATGAAGCCCAATTAAAATGCTTCTAAATATCCGTGTGCCTTTCTCTCTCTCTGTGTGTGTGTGTGTTTGATGCAAAGTGAATGCAATTAAAAGTTTACTCTGCCCAATCGTCCTTTTCAGGAGCCAAACACACGCACACTTGCACACTCACTCGCACGCACACCCAACACCCAACACCCAACACCCAACGCACAAAAACAAACAAACAAACAAACAAACACAGACAAAGAGCTTAAGCAAACAAATTTGCAGAGCGCCAACTTTTGCAACACACTGGCTGTGCTGTGCAACTGGTGGGGAATGGGGCATGGGGCATGGGGCATGAGGCATGGGGCATGCCACCGACTGACTGCTTCTTTTCGCTTTCGCTTTTCGCAATTTATGTCAAATTAATTAAGAAGCTGCGCAACAACAATCAACAACAAAAACAGACAGAGTCTTGGCAGAGACTTGGCAGAGCGAGGGATACCCTGGAAAGTCTAAGATACCCTGCAGGGATACCTCTTGAACTCTGCTTCAAAAGGGAGCTGGCTCCTTGCTGGCTTGTTACTTTCCATCCAAACCATACATCACCCACTCAGTTTGTTGTCAATTGTCAGCGGAGAGACATAAAAAAAGGCAGACAATTGGGACAAAGAGTTGAACAACATAATTACCAGATAATTATACAAGTACCCACCACGCCACCCCCTGGAGCACCCTGGAACACCCTGGAACACCCTGGAACCAACCCAACCCATCCACCCAAGATTTCGTTAACAAAAGAAAAGCAAAAAAAAACAAAAAACAAGAAAACATCAAAACGAAAGTTTTTTTTATGATATTTCTGGCGTTTTGTTTCGGGAACCTCTCAATTGGCCAGGGAACCCCTTTAGACCCCTTCTGGGCAGGGAAAAATCTCAACAATTACATGGCTGTGGAAGCCATGAGCCGGAGAGGGTCTAGGGGTCGTCCAGGGGTCTCGAAGAATGCGAAATGCGCTGCCCGCACGCAAACTACGAATAACTCGAATAGTTTAACAAAGACCCAACCCAAGAGTGGATGGGTGGGTGGCTGGATTCTATGCCACTTTTACCCAATTAAAGGGAAGCGACTACATCTTTGTCTCCCATCGTTGTCGAGCGACTGATTTCAGGCTTTTGTCTTTCCAACACAATTTTTGGATGAGGATTCGGTTTATAATTCAAATAAATATATATTGTGAGGAATTGTCAAGGAATCTGTATGCTCCCAGGAGTTCCCAGGAGTCGGGATTAGTTTATCTTAAAGAGGCCTCTCCTGTGTAGAGTCCTGTTAGAGTTCCCTTCAAAAAGCGATGCAGTGACAACAAAATTAAGACTACTTTTGGGCCAAAAAGCAGTTGGCAACAGGCAACAGGCAACCGGCAACAATCGAGACAAAACTGAGTCACCCACAGAGTCCGAGCGAATCCGAGTCGCATTCAAAAGAGGGGAAGAGATCAATATTCATGATTCATGCCATCGGCATTCATGCATCTGGTTGAGGCAATGAGTCTGCCGTCTGTGTCTCTGTCTCTGCCGGACGGACAGGTACCAGTACCGGTTAAAGCTTTACGAGTTAAGCACAAAAAAAATTCTTGGCCTGACAAAGCCTCGACTCGACTCGACTCGATTCGACTCGATTTGGTAAAGAGTTGGCTTTGTTTTTGTTTTTGTTCCATTTCCCATTTGGAGTTGCTGGGAAATGGCTTCCACCTGGCCAGGGCCAGGCTTCCATCTACGCATCGAGCGGGCGGGCTATTAGCTAATCGCCGGGACAACCAACATCCATCATCGATACCGAACGGCCAGACTGCCGGACCGCCATGTTTGTGCTTCGATAGATAAGCAATAAAAAAGCCAACCTGGTGACCTAGAAAAAGCAAGCGACAAGCTGAATTATGAAAGATATTTTTCGTTACGGGACAGTCATTGATGAAATCTAAATAAAAAAAACCAAATCAAAAGTGTTTGAAAGCGAGTTTAATATTCAATCCAAAACATTATCTATATTTTTTGTTAAAAACCCAAACAAATTCTGTAAAAATTGTGGTAAAAAAAAAACTCAGCCATTAAACCTACTTCCCCGATAACCGAGAGATAAACACTCCGACTCTGGTAACAATAAAAGTAAATAAATGTCGCAACATTTAAGCCAACACATGAGGCTCATTATGGCTCATGAGGTTGTTGCAACGTCCACAGACCCCCTTCTCCTCTTGCCTCTTGCGTTTGTCAACAATTTTGTGTGATAAGATTTTTCGTTGTTTTTTGTCAGAGTTGTTGATTGTGTATTTGATATTCCGGATTGCATGAGGTTGGAAATTATGAATGGATCCATAATCGAGGTATTAATGATTCTGCCACCTGCCACCTGCCACCTGCCACCTGCCACCTGAGAACTGACCTAAGCGTGCGGGTCAATTTTCAGCTTTTAATCAAGAGAAAAACCAACAAAAACCTCCGATATTTGCCATAAACTCGGAATGATAAGATAAAAGTTCGTATTATTGGAATATCGGATTATTGGAGTGTTTATTCGAGGATATATAGTATATCCTTGCTGGGTTAAGCTTAAGCGATTATTTCCCAACTTGAATTGGCAAATTATGAAATATGAAAAGCGGAATTAATTGCCATTAACAGGAGAGATTATAGAGGGAGGAGAAAGGCGGGTCAAGGGAGGAGAATGCCAGGTCAAGGGAGGAGAATGCCAGGTCAAGGGAGGAGAAAGGTGGATCCTGGGACAAGGCAAGTCTCTGGGATAAGCGATTAAGGTATGAAAATGAATATAAATTGCAGCACAGACTGAGGCGTCATAAAACACAAAAGCTATAAAATGTACAAGGAGTTGTGCTGCAAGATATGAAGCCACCACCCACCACCCACCTTGCACCCTCATCTACAAAGTAAAAAGACGCCTGCCTCTGCCTCTGCCTCCTGCCCTGTTCCCGCGTAAAGTGGCCACAATTAAGAGGAACAGAGGAGGAGGAGACGCAGAGGAACAAGATGAAGTAGCCCAAGAAGCGACTCAGGGAGTGGAGCACTGGAGGCAGAGGCAGAGGCAGGGGCAAGGGCAGGGGCAGGGGCAACTTGTCAACAAGGCGAGGAGGCAAAGACGCAAAGTCGAGACGGCACAAACCCCAGAAAAAGGTAGCAGAAGAGGCAACCGATCGAAAAGCAAACAAAACCGCAGAAAAAATTCAAGAATCGAGCAAACACCGAAGTCAGGCTGACAAATGCCGTCGGTTTATGGGAGATTTTCTTTGAAATACGAAGAGTTTTGAAAAAAATGGAGTTTTTTCCAACAAAATATTCTAGATTCTTTTCTGGAAGTATCTTCTCTGGAAGTATCTCTTGGATGTATCTTCTAGAGGCACCTTTTCTGGAGCTATCCCTTCTGGAAGTATCTTCTCTGGAGGTATTCCTTCCAATTCTTTTCCGAGAGCTCCAAAGGAGCGCCTTCCGCTTGCTTTCTTCTGCTTGTTTTCTTCTGTTAAACAACATCTTTTCTTCTGTTGTTCTTTTCTCTTCTCTCCGGTTCTTATTTAATATTTAAAAGCGTCAACAATGGCGGATCCAGAGTCCGCCCTCTGGCTAAACAAATACGCGGGGATGATGAGGAGGAGAGCCGCGTCCTTCGTCCTTTCAACAGATTCGAGTCGTAGCATCGCCTGGCAAGTGCCATGAAAAACTGTGTGTAAGCATAATAAAACAGCAATAGCTAGGACCTGCTCCTTGACAGGTAAGTAGGGTAGCGCGATAAGAACGTGTTGCCGCATTATCCTGCGTATCCTTTAACGCACTATTCCGTCAATTCCATCAGAGACCCTTAAAAAGCCACAAAACCAAGTCTCTGACTCTGAAGTATTCGCATTACTTCGCAAACTTTCGGCGCAATTAATTGCGAAAGAAAATCCTGAATCAGAATCAGGACCAACAATGAGGCTCTTGAAACTTCCTGCCGCAGATTGGGTTCCCTTCCTTGTTCCTCGTTCGACTCGCTCTCCTGCATGAGGCATACTTTTGGCGGCGCGTTCCTCTCTCTGCCACGCAACACGAGACCTGGACTTGAGGTCATGTGTGCGGCATGTGGAGGCGTCTGTAGGCGACTCCCTGGAATCCAGAAACCAGAATCCAGAATCCAGAAAAGGCAACACATGTGTGCGTGACCAAGTGCTGTCTCCGCCTTCGTCTTCGTCTTCGTCTGTGTCTCTGTGTGCTGGGAAAGTGCATTCAAAGACCGGAAATGCCTAATGATAGCAGTCAGAGGCGCCACTCTGCCACTCTGCCACTCTGCCACTCTTGAGACGCTAACCATGAAAATGTCGCCGTTTGCAGCACCTGGCTTTGGTTTGCCTCGCTCCCGAGGTGGCTCTCTCCGGAGTCCGGGTTAGGCCACATCGTTTTTTCGTATGCAAGTCACAATGCAACGTCTTGCAACTTATGCAAATGTGCCCCGCAGAGGCAGCAATGACCCACCCGGCCTTGATCGTGGCTTCCCCTGCAAGACTTTGCTTGATTCTTCACTCAATCATTTGCTCGCTTAGCTCGCCTGACATGCCACGGCACCGACTCCGACTCCGACTCCGACTCCGACTCCGACTCCCCCAGCTTGCCCCGCCTTGATGGTCTTACCACTTTCGCATATTAATTGAACAGAAAAAAGAAACGTAAAACAGAGAACGGAAAAGCGTTGCTGGCCATAAAATTCCTCTAGAATCAAGGCAACAAAACAAAAAGAGGCAGCAACATTAGCTCGGGGTGGCAGAGAGTAGAGAGGCAGCAAAGGGTGGCAAGGGGCAGCACCAGGTGGTTTATCAATTAGTGAGCATTAACTGTACGTTCGATCCGCACCCCTGACCGCACCACCCACCCCCCTTTAGAGTTGCCACAAGAACGTGCTTCATTAGAAGCCATCGAAAATATTCTTTTACAAAATTTTATAAATAAATCATTAAGCGAAAGGCAGTGGCAGGAGGCAGGGGCAGGGGTTGCAAGGGAGTGGCAAACACATTTTTGATTGCACAGCCATATGAGTTTTTTAATATGATTTTTTAATGGCTTTTTGGCCAGCAGCGTGCCTTTGTTGCAAGTGGATCAATGCTAATTGAAATTCGTGGCAAGAAGCGAGCAGCGACTCGAAATTACAAATAGAAATCTCGATTTCTTGGCTCGAATTCCGTGGCACTTGCAACTCCTTTAGACTAGCAAGGATTCCCTGGAATCTGGAATCTGCCTCGTTTTGGGATCATCAAACTCTTAACTCGTTTGACGCAAAGTTTCCGGCTGTGAGAGACGCATTTGCTCCCCAGGGATCCAGGGATCCAGGCAAACCAGAACAGATGTCCTGCTGCTTGTAATCTGGCATTGTAAATGCTATTCGGGTCTCCTTCCTTGCCCCGCCAGGACTCTAATCGATCTCTGATTATGGTATGGATTTTTTTGGCTAGAAAATCCCTCCAATCGATGATCTTTCTGATTCCTATTCCCATTTCAGCTTTCATTTCCATCTCAACACCTGTCCTGCTTTAAATTTTGGATATGCCACAGCTTTAATTGCTTTTTTTTTGTGTGGTGCCACATAGAGTCCTGACAGCTTGCTCCTCCCCCTCCTGTGGACTTGTGTGTAAATATTTGTGCGATGCAAAAATCCATGCGCCGCGCCCGATTACATTGTCAATAGAAAGGCATTAGGATAATGCCGAAAAGCCACACCACGACAAATAACAATAAAGGACACCATCGCGGTCCTTGCCACACCCCGCCCCTCTCTGTGGGGCAAACAATTGTTGTCGATTTTCCCCGAAAAATTTGATTTATCTAATGCGGTCGCTTCGGGACGAGAGACTGGCGAGTGGCGAGTGGCGAGATTCTTTATTAGATTGGGTCAGTTTTTGGGCGTTAAATAAAATGTAAATGTCCTGTTAAAGGACATTAGTTCCTGACTAGCTGACTTTTGTTTCCCCGTCAAACTCATTTCTTGTCTCTTCAATATTTTGCCATCAATATGGAAGGACGAGGCAGGACTCCTAGCCAAAGGCGCTTACTGGCTTATAAAAAAGCAATCCTGAAAGCAAGCTTCTTAAAGGAGAAAGGAGATGGGAGAATGGCAGTGGACCTCGAAGGAGAAACAGAAACCGAGAGATTTTCAGCTTGTTACTGGCATTGTGGCATGTGGCAGGCAGCAGGCAGCAGGCAGCAGGTAGCAGGTAGCAGGTTGACAGGACATCGAAACTGTCCCCTGAAGGGAGCCAAGCTTGGCTCGACCGAAATGGAAACTCTTTTCTTTTTTTTTCCAGCCATAGACACTGGAATAACAGTATAATATCATGTCGCAATATCTGATGAATATAACCAGCAGAAGGACCCTCACCCGCAGGACCCCCTCTTGGCAGTGAGGAAAAATCCGCAAAACAAAAACGCAGAAACCAAAAACCAGAAAAACTCCTCCTTCCAACTCCTAACTATGTTTGGAAACTATTCTGCCAGGATAACGGGTAACGGATGGGTAATGGCCAAGTGGGTGGCTGGGCGTTACGAAAAACCGTTAGGCAATTTTCGGATTCGGAAGATGCCACAAAAAATGCCAAAAGTCCCAAATTATTACCCCTTCCGATGGCCATATCTCAGTCGCCTTTAAGCCGATCTTTCTCTGGAATTATCCTGCATTTAAACCTCGGAAGGGCATATTTTTTCAATTTTTTTGAAAATTTTTCTGAAAATTTCTGACTTTTTTCCTTGAAATATGTGAAAATCGAGAAAAATCACTTTTCGCCCCTTTCGATGGCCATATCTTTGGCAGTTTTCATCCGATCTTTGGACCAAGTATAGATTTGGAATCTAGGATTCAATTCCCTATAAATCTGCATAAAAATCCTGCACAAAATATTTTTTCGATTTTTTTCAATTTTTTCTGATAAATCTCTAAAAAATCAGAAAATCGAGAAAAATCATTTTTTGCCCATTTGGAAGGCCATATCTTGGGCTATATCCTCCCGATCCTTGAGCCAAGTATAGCTTTGGAATCGGGAAGGAATTCCCTATAAATCTCCGTGAAAATATGAAACACTAATATTTTTTCGATTTTTTTCAAATTTTTCTGATCGATTTTCCTAAAAAGTAAGAAATTCCCGAAATTGCGAAAATGCCATCTTTCGAAGGCCACATCTTGGGCATCCTTGGACCGATCCTTAAGCCAAGTATAGCTTTGGAATCGTGAATTAATTTGAAATTTTTCTGCATTTAAATCTCGAAGGGACATATTTTTTCCATTTTTTTCAAATTTTTCTATGAATCCCCCTAAAAATTGGAAAATTCCCGAAATTCGAAAATTTGCATCTTTCTATGGCCATATCTGGGACATCCTTTGTCCGATCTTTGAGCCAAGTATAGCTTTGGAATTGGGCAGGAATTCCCTTTTAACCTGCATTAAAATCCAGAAAAAAGTTTCCTTTCGATTTTTTTCAAATTTTTCTGAAATTTTTCTGAAAAAGTAGGAAATTCCCGAAATTGCGAAATTAGCCTCTTTCGATGCTCATAACTTGGGCATCCTTTGTCCCATCTTAAAGCCAAGTATAGCTTCCGAATCGTGGATAAATCTGGCATTATTCTGCGTCAAAATCCTGGCACAAGAATTTTTTTGATTTTTTTTTCAAATTTTTCAGAAAAAATGCGGAAAATCCATGGAAATTAGGAAAATCCCGAAATTGGGAAATGTTGCACTTTTGGAAGGCCACATCCTTGATTCGATCTTAGAGCCAAGTATAGCTTTGGAATCGTGAATAAATTTGCAATTTTTCTGCATTTAAATCTCGAAAAGACATATTTTTCGATTTTTTTGGAAATTTCCTGATGAATCTCTGATAACCCTTCAAATATTGGATATTTCTAATCAATTTAAATCAAAACCAAACCCAATGGAAGCTTCACCCGCAATCACTTTCCATCGCAAATGGCTTTCTCTCTGCTCTGATTACGGCACTCGAATCGAATCGAGCTCTGAGCAGACTTGCTGTTATGAAACGTAGTGTATGGGCAGCTTTGTTTACGAACCAAACCATCATCACCATTCGCTTTATATTGTTTTATTGTTTAAATTGCATATATCTTTCCATATCTTTCGCAGTCGATTCCCTTGGAGCGTCGTTTGTGTCTCATTTCTGCCTTATTTCTGGCTCATTTCTCGTTGAAAATATTTATTTATTTTTTTTTTTTTATTTATACATTTCGCCTTAACCTTCCCATTCAGAGAGGCTTAAAAAGTCATTCCGTGTTTTCGAGCAATAGTTATCGCGCATTTTCGCCTTTCGCGCTTTTTTCTTGGCCTTTTTGGGCTTGAAAAGCGATTTGGTGGCATGGTTTGATGGGGCAAGGTAAGAGAGAGACAAGGTGCAACAACACGATGAACCCAATTATAAAACTGTCTTGAGTCTTTGAGTTTTTCAGTTTTCCTTCTTGGAGTTTGTCTTGGTTTTGGCCGTGTAACCCGAGATGATGCCACAAAATATCTATGGGAAACACACAAATGGGCAAAAAAAAATGGAAAACAATGTCTGTCAGAGGAGGGAGGGAGGGAGGAGAGGGGGAAGAAAAGACAAGGCGAAAGTAAAACAGCTGGACAAACAATTTGCATTTTTGTCAGATTTCAGCGACCAGTTCTTTCTCTTTTATGCTTTTTTCTGCAATTTTTTCCGCAATTTTTCTGGAATTTTTTGCATTCTACGAGAACTCCTGATCCGTTGTGGATTCTATAACTTGAAGATATATCTTATAGCCGAGAGGCGGAAGACGAAACCTTCTTTTTTCTTTAAAAAAAAGATAACTTTTTAACGCAAACTTTGCGTTTTTTGCGTTTTTTGGCTCAGTTGCAGTTTTGCCCAACGCCGCCCCCTTTCCAGGGGCCACAGACAAGGTCAGGTTGCAGTCACTCAGCCATAACAAGATCGCTTCTCCGGTTCTCAGGTTTTCCCCTTCTCAGAGAGACAAAACCCGAGACTTTTGAGTGCATTCTATCCCCCAAAATGAGTTGGAAAATCAACTCTTTATGAACTCTATTAAATTTTATAAATAACTCCCCGTAACTCCCCATCAATTGACACCATTTGAGGCGCCACGCAACGCCCCCACTGCAATCCCCACCCCTCGATACAAAACCAAACAAACAACTGCCCGAGGGACGCATTGTGGCAGCTTCGCTTCGCTTCGTCCCTTTGCCACAACCGAATTCGCAAAATACATAATACTGGTATATATATGTACGTATTTATATATAGAAATTGGAGGTTATGTGTGTAAGCCCCCGCAAAGCTCAAATCGGAAATTGGTTGATTCTGTATTTAATATTTGGTTTTCGCAGCAATGCCCGGAGGCCGCGGGACAGAGGTCAGGTCAGGGATTTGTTGTGCAAATCGCAAATCACAAAAATAGAAAGCCCAAAGAAGGTTCTACGAGTCAGTATTTGTATTCTCAACCGATCGCAGAATACGAGATTTCTATCGCTTTCTTGCCACTGTGATAAGGCAAATTATTTATTTTTGCATTCCTGCATGTCT
This sequence comes from Drosophila vallismaia, assembly GCA_035047325.1. Taxonomy (NCBI): domain Eukaryota; kingdom Metazoa; phylum Arthropoda; class Insecta; order Diptera; family Drosophilidae; genus Drosophila; species Drosophila vallismaia. The sequence continues at coordinate 634,878 of JAWNPU010000025.1, read as the reverse complement.
GTAAAAAAACAAGAGATAATGCAGAATAATGCAACTGGATATTCTTGCACCGATTTCCATGAATTTAGGAACTTTGTAGGAGGATCCCAGATCCCAGATCCCAGATCCCCGATCCCAGATCCCAGAAGAGCTTCTCAGGGTGGGTTTCGCAATTAAAATCTTGACTTGACATAAAAAACTGCTATACAGTTAGGCTTAATGAGTCGCGAAACCAGATCTTCTTCTACACAAAGAAATTCTAGACTCGTAAAGCCCCAGAAAAGTTCCCAAGACCCGTCATAACTTTGTTTGGCGAAGAATTACGCATTTTTCACACTCGCGATTACCTTATCAGCTGCTGGCTTCCCTCTTAATAACGGTTCCATTAATATTTGCTTGCCTTACTTTTGATAAGAGGGAGACGGGAGACGGGAGACGGGAGAGGCCAAACAAACTCACAAACAAAAAATTGCTGACCATCATTCGAGTTCGAATTCGAATTCGAGTTCGAATTTCGGTTTTGTTTTGAGTTTTTTTTTCGGGTTTTCAGGTTTTCGATATTCCCACGGATGTTTGTTTTGTACTTGCACTCTATATATATATACGAGTATATTCTCTTAAAAATGATGATGCAAAGAGGGGTGATAAACGACAGGAGAATGAGGGAATGCATGTGTTGGTAGAAGAAGAAGAAGAAGAAGAAGAACTTACCCGCGTAACAGGAGCAGCTGTCCAAATTCCATAGCAACAACAACAGCAATCCGACCTGGCTCGAAACCTTTCTTGTTGTTGTTGTTTCCGTTGCCGATCGCAGCGACGACGCCGCAGATCGTCGCTGCCCGCCGTGCATTTGATGGTTTTTCACGTCCGTGCTGTCTCCTTGCTGGATGAGTGTTTTTCTTGAGTGTTTTTCGAAAATTCTCGGATTCGGATTCGGATTGCTTGTTTTTGCAGAGTCTAGTCTAAATTACTCATTTCTCACATCTTTCGCCTTGGCTATAAAACAAAAGACAAGAAACAAGAAACAAACATGAAGCGTTTGCCAGCTCTGCTCTGTTCCGCCATTCGCGCACTCTCCCACAGACACAGGCACACCTGCCACAGGTAGTTGACTGCGAGGGGGGGGCGGAGGCCATATGGAGATACAGAGAGATGCAGAGAGAGCGATCGGGCCCGCTCTCTGCTCCGTTTAATTGGAATGCTCTCTCTCTCTCTCTGTCTGCCTGCTCTCTGTTGGTTTTGGGTCTTTAACTCTGCTGCTGCCGCTGTTGAACCCTTTTTCTTTTGGCTTTTTGAGACTGGTTGCAAGAACCCGTTTTTCACATGCAATTCGTGTTTTTTCTGCTTTTTGTTTCTGGCTCACACACACACACACTCCAACACACTCAACACACACACATACAAATAAAGCATGCAAAACAACTGAAAATTATTGCTATGAATCATTTAATTTAGTTTTTCCATTCTTGGGGCTCTTCTTCACCTCTTTTTTAAAAACAACAACAAAAAATTTGATCAACTCAATAAAACAGAACAAAAAAACCCACAAAAACGCGATCTCAGATCTCGGATCACTGAGCGAGTGTGAGTGAGAGGGCACGACAACATTGCACCACTTACACTTTGTATTAATGCTACTTTAATGGTTTTACTGTATTTTTCTGTATTTATCTTAAAACACGCGGCAAACTCTCGACACAACAAACAAAAAATAAAACCAGCGCGCTGAATAAACTTTGCTTTACACGCCGAACGCTAACAGATCGCACATCCGCGCAGCCACCGACAGTACTTTGCCGTCTGCCACTTTTCGTTCGAATGGCGGCCAGCGGCGCGACGACGATGACTTCGCTGCTACGGCACCAGGTCTTGGCCCGGCTTGAGCGTTCGGGTTGCCGAGCGTCACACGAGCGAGCGGTGAGGGTCTGTTAAGGCTCTGTTAAGGCTCTGTTGAGGCTCTGTTGATGCACAACTGGTTAACAGGGAGTGCGAGCTCTCTGTTAAACTTTGCTCCCCTATAAAAGTACTCAACCGCACGGTGGGACAAAATGGAGTTGTACCATGAAAGTACAGTGAATATTTATGTTGGATTATCCAAATATATTGATATTTCCCATTGTATAACAGCAACCACTTCCCACTCAATAGCAGAATCACTCAATTGGAGCTTGGGGACCATCTGAGTGAGTTCGGCTCAAGGCTGTTAGATTTGAAAAACAAATTTGAAGATTTTCAGGACAAATCTTGCAGCAGAAGTAATAGGAAGGATTCAGCAAAGGCCATGACATGGCAATTAAACTATCCAGAAGCCAGAACTATGAGCTCGTTCCCCCAAAAACACATTTAATGGAAAAAACATGTAAGAATATGCAAAAAATAAATAAATTCTGATTACGCGGAACCCCCTACCCTTGGTGGCAACACCATTTTTTGGTGCACACTTTTCAAGTGTGTTAACAACACATTTTGGCTATTAAACTTGGCGCTTTCTCCGCATTAAAATTAAACACACACAAAATGTATGCAAAATGTAATGCAATTGTAAGTTGTGTGTGTGTGCCACACCTCCCCTCCCCAGTCCAGCCCCTCGCCTCTTGCCACGCAGCGAGCCAGAAGCCAGGCAGAAGCCAGAGGCACGCAGGAAAAGATGCATGCATTTCATTTCAAAATGCACTTAAAAACTGTTGTCGCTTCTTTTTGCGAGTGTGTGAGTGTGCGAGTGTGCGAGTGTGCGACTGCGAGTATGTGTCCCGCCAGAGGTCAGGTCAACTTCGTCGCCTGCCAATTAAAACTTTTTATGCGCTGCGGCGGCTCCACACACCCAAACACACACACACTCGCAGTGCCAGTGGCAACCAAAAAAGGGAGAACCATAAACAGCCTGCCAGAGGTGGGAAATCGCCTGTAAACTTTGCGAGGCTAAAAAATTGATTATGAAATTAAAAAGTTTCATTAAATAATTCTGCGTATCTGAATCGAATTAAACGCAGAGGTGAACCCTTCTCGAGTCGAACTTTAAGAAATCCTGGATATCCTGGAATTGAACTCAAGTTTCGTTTTCATAAGCTGCGTGACACGATTATATCTCCAGAGCTGTGAGGATGGCGCATTTTCAAGTAACTTTATTAATGCGATTTCAGTTAATTAACGACACAACAATTAAGCGTCATCAGAGGAGAGGGAAGGGGGTGGGTAGGGGAGAGGGTAGAGGGGAAGAACTCGCCAAAAAGCAAGCTTTAATAAAAAACTACACACAGATACACAACTCTACACATATATTTACAAATATATATGCAAGTGTGGGGCATTCGCGGTCCTTCCTTTGCCCCACTCTATTACACTCAAGTTTGCACTCAATTCGGACACGCCCCCACGAGGCGCCCAACGCCCACGCATGTGTCGTATTGTTTTGAGTTGGATTTTTGTCATCGCGCAACAAGTTGCAAGTTGCCGAAGGATGGTCAGGGCAGAGCACAGGACGTATACGTGATATGCAGGGTGTGTGTGTGTGTGGCGCCTCCACTTTCTCCAGGAAATCGCAGAAAGTGTTGCCTACTTTCGGGAGCGGACTGGCACGGACTGCCAAAGGAGTTTTGGCAAGGAAAGCAGGCAAGGATCCCAAAAAAGAGTCAGAAGGGATTCAGAGATCCATCAGGATTGATTTTCGATCGAAGAGCAAACCCAATCAAAGCCGCATTGTTGTGATTCAATATACTCGGCGTTTGGCAATTAATTGCAATCGAAAAACCTATTCACATGCTCTGGATTCCAATTCGACTTTATTTATTCATCCATTTGTGTCGCTTCAATCCTGACTCTTCATTACAAATTCCAGAAGAGACAGAAGAGGCAGCACTTTATCGAAAATGAAAATAAAAATGAAAGCGGACAAAAAAAAACTTAATTATGCTTAATTGAGTTAAATGATTAACGGAGCATTTAGCTATCCCCCCTCCCATCCCACCGCTCCGCGGCGCTCATTTCCATGTGACCTGTGACCCATTCAATTTCCACATGGCCAGCTTATTGGTCAGTCGGACATGGCTTAACACTCAAATTGATTTGAAATGTGCTTAAAAAATTATGCTCTTTCCCAAACAAGCAGCGAAACTAAACAAAAAAGGACATTGTGGAGTATCCTGTAGAGGCGAGGGAGGTCAACAGAGCAACAGAGCAACAGAGCAACAGGATATCGCCTGGGGAGGGGGGCCCATGCATAATTTTTGGAAAATCCTTAATTGGATGAATTAGTAATAAGCGCAATTATGTGGAAAATGATTTGGCCAAAACCCAGGAGCCCCCCCTCGGAGAGCGCCTCTGCCACGCCTCTCTGGGGCACAGTGCGGGGGCAGAGGTCGCGGAACAGGGAATAGAAAATGTCTGTTCCCGATGTGCAGGTGAATTCCATCCGCATTAAAAAAAAAACAGAAAACAAATCACAAACAGGAGCCACCTCCCAGCCACCGAAATTATTTGCCACACCTCCCCCTCCGGCTGGGTGTTGACAAGCTTGTTGGCGAATCACACAAAGTATGCAACAAACAACAAAAACAACAAGAACAAGAGAGGGAGGCGGAGGAGGAGGCGAAGCCAACCCCTGCCACCAAACAAAGGCCAAGAGACAGGACAGGAAGATTGTGGAAAAACAACGGGGACATTGGGAAATTGGGAGCTGGAAATGAGAGCCAATTTTCAATGATGGTGGGGCAAGGTCGGTGGCAAGGAGGCAGCAGCAGCAAAGAGCGGGCGAAGCGCAACAAGTTCCTGCAGTAGTCGATTCCAATCCCATTCCTTTTATTGTTGCTGCTACTGTTTGGTCTTTGGCATTTGCAACTTTTTGCACGACAAACGTGCAACTCCTACTCCGCCCCCCTCTGGGGCACTCATCCCGCCGTGTTGCCAATCAACACCTACTCCTCTGGCCAGGCCAATGCCATTTTGACAGGGATATAAGCCAGGATTCGGCGTTATTGGCATTCGCCGTGATGTGGCAGGACTCTCTTCTTTTGAAAAGTAGAAAGGGGGGAGCGACGTGGCACGGGACACGGGGATTTAAATCTGTATTCGAATCCGAAGCGAATGAAATGTCGCTGGACTTGGACACGAAACGGATGCGGATGCGGATGCGGATGCTCCTGCGACTGCAAACACTTTTTGCTAATCGAATTTGAATTTCAGTGAAATGAAGCGCAACGCACAAATACAGGACACGGTCGAGCTGCAGGACTAGAGCAGATCCTGGCAGATGTCTTGTTGCCGGCACTGTGTGCTGGCACTGACCGAAAATGTTGTCACATGCCACGTGCCACGTGCCACATGCCGTGCAGGCTGTCAAACTTTTCTCCCAGTGTCCCAGTATGGACCTCGACGTCAACGTGGGCGTGGCAGCTTATTTAATCAAACATCCTCTTTGTGTGACTAATGGGACATTGAGTGAGCGAATAAGCGGAAGCCATGGGCGTAGACGGGGCGTGGGGCGTGGTCGGAGGCGTAATTGCCCAAACCCGAAACCGAAACAGAAACAGAAACAGCGACTGAAGCTCCAACCCGAGGCGTAGGTGTCAACGGTATCTGCAAGATACATTTCTGCATATATACATATATCCAAGCCGTTGGCTGTCATTACCGATTGTTAATCTGACACATTATCGATTCCTTGCCACTTGCCACTTTCCACTTGCCACCCAAGACGGGGCGTGTCTCCAACTATACTGCCTCTAGCTGCGAATGTGTCAATAATCTCTCAATTAGTCCCGAATTATTCTCAATCAGATTTCTCAGCTCTAATCCATAGATTGTTGCAATTTATTCGGAAAAACTCACATTCAATTCAATTCAATTCAATTAGTTTTATAATTTTGATTGCCACAAGTCTTGAGCTTTTGCCAAAAAAAAAAAAAGTGTTGGAAATGGCAGTAAATGCAACGTGCACTTTGTTGCAAGAATTCTTGGCATTCTTGGCATTTCGAAGGGAATCCCTTCCATATTTTATTCCCCTTAAGCTTCCTTCGATCAAGTCCTCGGCCATAAAGGATTCGCACATAATTTCATTTCCATGCCTTTGTTCCGTCGATACTTATCGGACACTTGTGATTCTTTTCGATTAACTTTCCCTCCGTCGCGGTTTCGTCCGGAGGCGCCACATGGCTCCTGCTGCATTGCGACAAGTTGGAGCTCCTATCAACTGGTGTCCAATTTGTTATGGACAGGTAAAAATGGCAATGCGCGACACTATAAATCAGGAGGGTCTCCCTCTGCCTCTGCCTCTGCCTCTGTGGGTATCCCTTCTACGAAGAGGATCCCCAAAGGATACACCGAGTCCGAGTCCGGTCAGGGGCAGGCGCACTTGGCGCACTTGGCAGACTTGGCAGAATTGTTGCGGATTGTGGCATTGTCTTGTGGCGTGCAGTCGTGCCGCACAGTGGGGCAGGCCCTAGTATTCTGCCCCAGCTAGTGGCACCTTCAACTCCTTCCCCCGCGACAGGACTGTTTACCAATTAAAGTTATCACTTTACTGCCCGAGATGGCGTCTTTATCCGCAAAATGCTAGTTTAAAATTCCCTTTCTGAGACTCTCTCTCTCTCGGTGTGCCCCAAAAAAAGGATCAGAATTCAGTGCCTCCACTGTCCTTGCGCCGTGCCGTTTGTCAATTATGTTTCGCATGCAGTTGAATACGTTGCATTTCCGCCGCTATCCTGATATCCTGCTATCCTGCTATCCTGCTATCCTGCTATCCTGATATCCTGCTACCCAGCTAGCTATATAGTCGTAGCCAGTGGCCAATGTCGAGTGGCGACGTGGCCGAGAACAAAAGACGACCAAAACAAAAGGACACTGAAGCAGGGGCGGGGTGTAGTCTGCTGGGCCGAAAGGTGGTTGGGTCTTCAGTCTGTGCCAGGCATCCAGGCATCCAGGCATCCGGAAGTTTGCGCTGACATTCATTACCATAATTCACAACAGCTTAAAACATTTATGTGGCTGCCACCCCGAGGCGTCTCCTGCAGACAACCCACTGCTGCGCTGGATTATGTGGCAGGAGCATGCAAAAGGGGATAATAAGGAAAACTTGAAAATTTGTTGCAATTATTTTAACTGCTTGGCAATTGTCGAGGTCCTTCCATGGCTCCCTTACCCCCCTCCCCCCCATCCGCAGTACATTTTGGCCACGTTGTTAGCTTGGCAAAAGCCAATCGAGTTTCGATCGAAAAGAAATCTCACAACACTGAAAAAAGTAGCCGAAAGTTTTTATTGTTTTTTATCGAAAATTTTGGGTAAATAGTAGGCTTTGGGTTTAATTTCTAGTTGACCTGTGACCCGATCCCTCCAACATTCATCAAACAGCCTTTACAGCTCGACCTAAACAGACCTAACTCGCTCTCTATCTAGTTTTTTATTTTGTGAAAACCAAAAGCAGTTCTATCGCGCGAATTCTGATATTTTTTTTTTACAATTTTCTCATTTCGGAGTTAGCTACAGTTTTGATTGCAAAAATTCGTTTCTTCAAAATTTTTCTTTTCAAGTGATAATTGTAGATTTTGTATCTAATATTTTCGTTCAACATGTCCCACATGAACGCATCCGGCGGAGGCGCTCCTCATCCCAGCAAGCAGTCCAAGGCGGCGGCAGCGGCAGCGGCAGCGGAGATCTCGGAAATGGAGAAGGCGATCCAGGAGAAGCAAGAGACCCTCGCACCCACTGAGGATGCATGTGATAATCCGTCATCGCGACACTCCAGTGGCTACCAGTGCCGCGTCAACGTCAGCTGGAACCTCACCCGGGGACGCAGCTACAAGAGCTACTACCAGATGTATCAGAAAATAAAGCCTTCAGCTCGTCGTTCAGAAGAGGAGTGCGATCTAGAAGAGGAATGGGATGTCGAACAAGAGTCAGATGCATCTCAAGGATCCTATGTAGAGCCAGAGCAAGGTCCAGAGGCAGCTCAAAAATCCGCTACACAACAAGCTTTCGAATCAGACTCGGAGCCAGCTCCAGCTCCAGCTCCAGCCCCAGCCTCGAAGGGAGGCATCTGGGAATGGGCACCCGATGCTTTCAAGAGCCCGGAGCCAACCCCAAGACGCTCCAGTTCCACCTCACCGCCACGCTTCAGTGGCTCCAAGCCCTACAACCCCTTGGATGTCCCGGCAAACCGTCTCTATGTGCCCCCAGCAGTGCGCGAGTTCGTGGCGCAGCAGATCAAGCAACAGAATATGGGGCAAGGTCAGCCTGTCAGCTGGAGATCCACAGTTAAGCCGCAGGTGGTGGCACCGCCAAAGACCGCTTCCACTGCCGCCTGGAAGAGCAGCCGCCAGGAGAATGCTGAGAAGAACCAGGATGCGAGCTTGCCAGGAGGCAGAGGAGTAGCCAAGAATCAAGACAAATCCAAAAGACAAAGGCAATTAAGGATCGCACGACCTCTCCTTCGGGGACAACAGAAGCTACGAAGACCACGACCACGAAGATCCGCGGCCGGGAGTTCTACAACTCGATGATGGGCAAGCCCTCAAGAATGGACAGCAGCAGCAGCTCGCGCAAGTTATCCTGGTCCTCGTACCTTTCGCGACGTCGCCAGACTTTAGTCCTGGGACACCTATTGAACCAGCAAGGCGCAACGCCTCCGCAAAAGCCAAAGACGCGCAAGCCCACCCCCGCCGATTGGCGAGCTCGTCCAGATGTATCGGTCGAGAAAGTTCAGAAGAAACGGGAACAGGAGCAGGAGCAGGAGCAGGAGCAGGGTTTTTTTCCACAAGGCGCTTATTATGCCGAAGATGTATCGTTTGGAGAGCTGAGTTGCATTGCCTGCAACCCCAATGAGATAGAGTTGCCCATCTTCCAGAATCCGGACTTCCATTTAAACACCCAGAAGCAGACCGACGAGGAGATTGAGCTGATCTACCGCCGCTTGGACGGTCTAGGCGAGGATATGATTAACCTGATTGAGAAGGGACTCTACGACGACCTGCGGAAGTTCCATGTCGCCTATGAAGAGGAGGAGAAGAACCAGTCAGTGGAGCAGCAGCAGCAGCCACAGCAACAGCCACAGCAACAGCAGTTACAGTTCCAACCGTTGCAAGTGCAACAATATCAGAATCAGAATCTGAATCAGAATCAGGAGCAGCTTCAAGAGCAGCTTCATCAGCAAATGTATCAATATCAACAACAACAGTTTCATCAGCAACAAATGCAGCATCTGCAAATGCAAAATCGTCCAATGCAGGAGTTTGAGAAAGTAGAGCGGTCGTCGATGCAGGAACAGATGACGCATCGGCTGCAGATCCAGGAACCTCAAAACATCGAGTTCCAAGGACAATATACAGAGCAGACCGAGTTCCAGGATCGGCGGCCCATCCAGCAAAAGTCGATCGAGCAAATGCAGATGCAGCAGCTACAAATGCAGCAGCAGTACATGCACCAGATACATTTAAACGAGATGCGACAGCAACAGATGCAACAGCAGCAGCAACAGCAGCACTTGCAACAAATACAGATGAACGAGAAACAGATGCGACAGCAAGAAATTCAGCGCCAAATCGCTGAGCAGTGGAATCAGCTACAGAACAAGGAGTTGCCGCAAGTGCCACTGCCACCGCCCAATCCGATGGAAGAGATGAAGTTGCAAGAGCTCGAGCTGAAGAAGCAGCTTCAGATCCAAGAACAAACTCTCCAGCAGCAAGCCATGCCGCAGCAACTTCAGGAGGAAGAAATGCAACGCCAGGAGATGCACAAACAGCACATGCGACAGATGCAACAGATGCAGCACCAGGAGATGCACAAGAAGCAGATGCAACAGTTCCAACAGATGCGCATGCAGGAGCAGGCGATGCAGCAGCACCAGACCCTTCTCCACGGCGATGTTCCCTCGCCCTTGACCTACGCCCCCAAGACCGCCATGGAGGTCTTCTACAGCCCCAACTTCCCACCCCAATTTCCAATCAGCCAGGATAATTGCCAGGATAACTGCAACCAGAACTTGAACCCGAGCTCCTCCCTGTGGGGAATGGGTCCCACCAACCAGTCGAAGTTTAGCAAGTTCTTCAACAAGCAGGAAAGCAAGCAGGACGGGCACAGCAACGTCCTCATCGCAAAGTTGTCCGAGAAGGACCTCAAGGATACTTTCGATGGAAGCGTGAGCAGGACCTTTGAGCGGAACCCAGAGGCGGGCAAGACCCCTGACAACGAGGCCAAGAACAAGGCTTTCGTCCGAGCTGTGGGCGATCCCTACTACAGATGTCCTGGCAAGGAGGCAGGTACCTCCAAGGCGTCTCCCGGTAACCCAGAGTCGTTTCCCTATCTCAAGGCTCTGAAGCAGTCGAAGGAGGCCAAGCAGGCGCAGGATCCGCCCCAGTCGTGGCGCAGTCAGGCCAAGCCCCAAGTGCCGCAGGACAATGTGGCAAAGGTGCCGTTCAGGACCACGGTCAAGAAGCCGGAGGCGCAGCCGCGCTTCAACCAGTATGGCGGCAAGGTGGCTCCCAGTGCCAATACTTATAGCTACGTCAACAATAATAACAATGCCAGGAACAAGTGGCAGGCAACCACTACCCCGAAAACTGCCAAGTCGACCCACAACCCCAAGAAGGACCCGAAGGATCAGAAATCAACGGTGGCGGCTTCGGTGCCGGAGCAGGGCAACCGCAAGGAGAAGAAGGAGAAAGGCGGAAAGACATCGCGCCGTGTTGATTCCCAAGGATTCGTCCTAATCGGCGGCGAGGGCAAGAAGATGCCAAACCTCCCGTCCGGCTCCGGAAACAAGGACAATGTGGGCAACAAGTTCAACCTTTTGGACAACGACTGCTAAATTCTCAGTACAACGTCAAGATAGAATACACTCCGTGCCACAGAATGCATACCTCGAGCATAGCACAATCTTAATATCCTTGTTTAGGCTAGCATAAATTTGTAAATCCTTTTCCGTTCATCTATCGTCATTCCCTCCGATAATTTATATTTTCAATAAATTGTATCAAAATTGTTATAAATCGTAATCTAAGATGGTGTAATCTTTGGGACATGTCGGGTTTATTCTGGATATCCTTAGGTCTACCTAGGTAGATGTCAGTGGTTTCTTGGGGCATTCTTGGAGTATCCTTCATCCTTCTGTGAGCTTCTGTGAGGAGAGTTCTTTTTCAAAGCCTACTGGCAAGGCCTGGCAAGAGCTTTTAGCTCGATTCTTGTTGCCAATTTATCGGAAGAAAGTCTGGAAGAAAGTCTGGCATCACGTAGGCCTTTCGATTGGAAACCCAAAATCGGAAATCAACCTGGCCGTGACCCTTCTGTCAAACCCTGTCAGTCGACTTGTCAGGCAGAAGGAAACCTTTTCTAGTCATTCAGTTGAGTGCCTTGCTCCAAGACACACATTTTGTACAACTTTTTCATTTTTCCTTAATAAAAACAAAATAAGGTGAGTTTTTTTTCCTAACAAATAAATTTCAGTGCAAAAATTCTAGAGAATTGGAAATATTCTATATCTATATCTTCTATAGAATGGCCGATTTTTTGAAAACAGAGGATCAAGTGAAGATGAATGAGATCGTCGAAAAATTGGTCAAGCAAAATTCCAAACGTTGTCCCAGCAAAGATGGCGGCTACTACGACATTCCCTGCTGCTCCACCTCGGACATATATGCCAGCTGCCCGGAGCTGGCCCGCGTTACCGTAGCAGCCCCGATAGAGACCGCCGCCGCCGCTGCCGCCGCCGCCGCCGAGAGGCAGGAGGAGGCCAGCGGCTCGGCCGGGATGCCGCACATCTACCACTCCGGTCAGTTGGTAGCCATTGGACGCCGCGTGGCCACTCAGATGCTCGACCCCTCCGGCCAGCGAGAGATGCAGCGCTCCCGTGCCCACCTGGATGAGCGCCTCCGGTCCGCCGGCATCTACCACAACCGCCTGGTCAGCCACCGCCAGAACATTCCGTCCGCTCAGATGCAAATGCAGATGCAGATGCAGTTGCAGGGCCAGGAACAGGGTGGCCGCGGCGACACCGATCCCGGCAAGCGCCCCGCCAACTCCTCAATCTGATTACCATGCAGCTCAAGGCGCCAAGATAGATTCGCCCTGCCACACGCCCCCAGCTGGTTGTTCCCCCTTTTATGACATTTATTTTTAACATTGTGATGCATTCTCAACGACATTGTGATCAAATTGTTTAGTTAAAAGTTGTATAAATGCTTACCTCACCCGTTGACGGCCTCCGCTTTCTTCGATTTCAAGAATCCATGTTTTAAGTTTGGGTTTGTGTTTGGATTTGGGTTTGGATTTCTTCTGAAATAATACAAAAAAAAAGTATTATTTTTTTTGACAGTTAAATCAAAGATTTATGTTGGAATACAAACCGTATTTATAGAACATTTTTATATCCAATCGATGGCTGTGGGTGGATGAGCCCGAAGAGGCGTTGTTGTCCCTCAACCGGAACCTAATCCCGGGTAGAGACTCACAGGCTATGGACTGTGTTGTACGTGACTGGACACCGTTAATTATGATCTTGGCTAAGTGACAGAAACTAAACCAATGACAGATGCTGTCGCTCCGGCTGTCCGAGATGTCGCCTCCTCGCTTTTTACGACCGCAGATTTATGAGCAGCTAATTTACTAAGCTAATTTGTTTGAAATTTAAATACACTTGCAGCTGCCGGAGGCTGTGACAGCGAGCTCTGACTGCTCAGCTCTGCTTTGCTGTGCTCTGCTCTGCTCTGCTCGGCATGTTGTGACACTTTTCAGAATGCGATTTCCCCCGAGGCAGAGTGGCAGAGTGGCAGAGTGTCAGAGTGGGTGGATGGAGATGGTGGCAGAGTGGGCGAGTGGCAGAGTGGCAGAGTGGCAGAGTGGCTCTCCCGCTGACGTTACTTGGCACGCACCACACAATTCCATATGCAAATGCTTCCGGACTACGGAAAACCTGGAAAGCGGGACAAAGGGAGCCAGAGACAAGGCGCTGGACCACCTGCAGAGCTTATCTCCGGAGGGAGTTGGTTGGTCAGCGACACTCTCCGAACAAAGGTGCAACCGCAACTCGGACTCAAAGAGGTGGCAACTGGCATTGGTCAGTGGCAAGTCACGGCGACCACAAGCCAGAAATTCTAAAATTCTGGATTTACGCACGTAGTTGGGAAATGATACACTCCTCGTCCTTGGGGGCGATCTCTATTCCGTTTAAGAACCATTATTCAATCTGAAGGATATAAGTTTCTTTTAATATTATTCCATTGTGCATTTTTTTATAGAAAATAGTTACTAACCATGCCTCAGAGACCAAGTAGAAGCCACGTACTCGTGTAGACAGCGCACTTTCATGTTGCGGCATAATGAAAATGTTGCAAATCGCACAAGGCTAGAAGGATAACGGAGGAGGGACACAAAGGAGCCGGGTCGTGGCAACTGCGTGTTGATATGCCCCCAGGATGAGTATTGTCCAGGACACCCAAGGGACCCAAAGGAGCAGGGGAGCTGTACACGTATTCATTTCAAGCGTTTTATGCGTTGCTCGGCTTTTGTTTTACAGGCCCTCCTGCCAGGACAGCGAATGTCCTGAGTGGTCAGCCTGTCCTGGGTGTCGTGGTTTGTCCAGCATAACCAGGACAGGCTCGGTTTCCAGCCACTCCTTTTTCCACAAACTACAAAGGAGTCAGGACCCCTCTCTATCCCAATAAAATTACATAAGGTGAGCCTTTGCCAAGAAATTAATTTTATCAATTGCATACTTTTATGCTGACAAGCCAAAGGTTAAAACAGACCCCAGGATCACTCAAAAACACAGAAAACCCACTCGGAATCTGAGTTTAAAGCAAAGGTAAATAATAAGCCAAAAAAAAAGCTTACGGACAAGCAGAGAAAGCTAAGAATTAAAAATCACTCATCTTGTTTTTAGGCAAAAGGAGGCAAAAGGTAACTGTAAAATATAGATTTCTGGAAATGGTAAACACGAAAATGGAGCATTTTGGTTTTTAATTAAATGTTTTGCATACTAAATTAAGTATTTTGATAATAAATTTGGTCAAGTTTTTGAGTTGTTTTAAATATTAGTTTTTGCTCTTTAAAAAGTTTTTTAAATTAGTCTAGTTTTATTTTATAAATAATCAGGTTTAAAATCAACTAAAGAATATAAGGTAATATTTATAAAATCATTAAAATTCAACTTACCTGCAATTGTACTTTGTTTTATATATTTTTTCGTCCATGCATTTAATTATTTCCAAGTTATTCCACATTAACTGTACTTTTCTTTGGAGAGATTGGAGAATCTTGGGGCTCCCATGGTTTTACCTGCATGAGAAAGAGTGGGGAGATGTGAAAACTTGTGTGAAGCAAAGGCGGAGAACGCAAAAGCAGCCTGCGCATGTGAACAGTGGAAAACTTTACGCTTTTTCCATTAAAAATATTCATATTTCATTCAAAAATTTATAGAAACCTATTAAATTGTATGAATTTCGCAAAGTAACTGGTTAAACTTACATTCAAATTAACTTCTAAGGACTGTGCGATCACTGATGGTTCAAAGAGATAATCCTAAATCCTTAAATTATAAAGCACTATAAAGCTACTAAAAGAAAGCACCATTTAAATTGCTACAACCACTAGCCGCTGTATTCTAAATTATGAATATTGGCTTTTATAAATTAAAAACTATATTAACTGTCCCGTTATTAGAAACGCACTTCCTAACTACACGCGTTCGAACGCTAACAAGTTTAAAGATCTAATGAGCCAAAGCCGAGATTTCAAACGCTGATAAGTATGCTCAAAAATAACGGAGCGATCACAGCTTAAAAGGAGAGAGAAAACAAGCGGCGTACGCGGATTTGAGAGAGCGCAAGTGCGGTCATTGTTTGCGAGAGAGCGCAAGTGTGGCCATTGCTTGCGAGAGAGCGCAAGAGCAGCCATTGCTTGTAAGAGTGAGCGTAGAAGCAGGCATTGCTTTTGAGAGAGCGCAGGAGCAGGCATTGCTTTTGAGAGAGCGCAGGAGCAGCCATTGCTTGTGAGAGAGCGCGGGAGCAGCCATTGCTTGTGAGAGAGCGCAAGGACGGCCATTGCTTGTGAGAGAGCGGAAGTGCGGCCATTGCTTGCGAGAGATCGCAAAAACAGCCATTGCTTGTAAGAGAGCGCAAGAGCAGCCATTGCTTGCGAGAGAGATCGCAGGAGCAGCCATTGCTTGTGTCCTGGCAATGCTGGTGCTGATCCAAAGCGAATTATTTGCGAAAAGGAAAAACAGGAACGGAATTACATTATAAATTAAAGTATAAAAATACCATAAGTAGCCTGAAATGTATAGTTTTAATTTTAAGTTGCAAGGCTTGTTGCCCTCTTTTATGCTTCAATTACGAACCAAATTGCCAAAGTCGGTTAATGGAACATTACTTCTCCTTGACTAAAAATATTCGAAGCTCACCTTTTCTCCGTTTCCCCCCTCGCTTGCTTCCGCCTTCGTGGCAGCGTCTCCAGCAAACGGTCCTGTGGTTGGCGTGCCTCGCCTCTGCGCTGACAGTAAATGCTGAAAATTGAGTGCAACTTGTCGTAACTTTATTTTCAAATGCACACACACATATATACACACGGAATATGCGGAAAGGACTAACCAGACAAGGCACTCCCCCCCCCCTACAGAAATGTGTGGCGGCGCGCATTTAACATGCGGAACGCAGGCGACCAGGGCGTCACGACCGAGATGGCAGGGAAAAGCTCTCAGAGATTGCTCTTGAAATTTTTGTCGCCTGGCGTTGTTCCTGGGTGTTCCTGCGCTCTGCGTGTGTGTGTGTGTGTGTGCTAAGTGTTTTGCAACAAAGTTTTTGCGTGCTTTTGTCTGCCGAATGCCGCCTGCCGCCTGCCTTCTGCTTCTGCATTTCCCCTCGCCGCAAGTCGTCCTAGGATCCAGGACCTAGGACCCAGGACCTGGCTTAGGCCCGACCCCCGCTCGGCGTCGTCTGCATAAGCTATGCGGTTGGTGGCTGCCTTCTTTCAGGCCCAGGACCTCGTCCTTATTGCGCCCCAACTCCCCCCGCTAGCTGCGGTGAATACAACGCATATGCAAGTCCTGGTCAGAGCTCCGTGTGCTCCTTTGACTGTCCTTTTCCCTGCTTCCACACGAATTTATACAAATTCCAAGGAATAAACTAAAAGGTGCAGACAATACAGGAATATTAGAATATTAGAATCCTTGAAGTTATGAATATTCCCACAAATAGCGACACTTCCAGGAGCTTCCCCGAAACCAGGCGAAGGATCAACTTTGACTCGCCCGCTTCAAGTTGGTGGCATCCTCGTAATGACTGCCACTTCTGCCACGCCCTGGGGCTTCTGTTCCGTTCGCCCTTGTTTTCGGACCACGCCCACACACTCGTCGAATCAAAGGCCAATCAATGGACGATGTCCGACGCTTCTGGAGTCAATAAATTGCAGGAGCTTTTGCCTTTCTTTCGTCCTGGCGCGTTGGCGCGATGGTTGGGGGCGCCACTTGATCCTTGACGCCGCTGGCGTTAAGTAGCCATAACCGGAAGTGCAAGAAGGAGCACAGGAATTGGTTGCATGGCAAGCAAGTAAAAGCTTAAATATAGAATTTTAAGTGGAAAGTTGCTTTTCGTCCTGGAAAACTACTTTCTCCAGAACAATTAAGCCTTTTCCACATTCTCTGCTCTGAGTCCACCTTTGTGTAGGTGTAGGATGTGTGTGTCAAATCGAGCATTTAATGGTTTTCCTTACGCTTCCTGGCCAGATTTCTGAGTGCCTTTTGCCTGTCAAAGAGTGATAGCCACACCCACGCACTGCCCACGCACCACCCACGCACCATTCACCTGTCCTGGCCCGCTGGCAAACAATGTGGAGAGTGTCGGAAGCAGCTCCTCAAGCACGAACCCAACCGAATTCCACCCAAGGGTATTCTGGAGCAAAAAACGAAATGAAACGAAAATGTGCATCAGGTGGAGGTGGAGAAAGGAAGGTCGAAAGGTAGGAAGGACCTCTTTGAGTTTGCATTTCTTTGCCCGGCCAACCAATTTGAATATTATGCCAACGAATAGAAAAAGCCCGAAAGAACAAAACTGCCAGGATTGGGTGTTTGGAATCGAAGCGTTGATGCTCTGAAATCGTTTATTAATCTTTCCGTTTCCGTTGCATAACAGCGAAAAATTTCTTCTAAAAAAATGTAGTTTTCGATGCTAGAAATGAGTCTGTTCATGCCCCAGGAAGATGGAGTAATCCGATGGCCGAAAATACCCTTCCGCCGGCGGGCGAGAGTTCCGGAAAATGAAAGGTAAAAAAGGGTAGCAGAAGCAGGAGCCAGGAGCCAGGAGCCAGGAGCTAGGGGATCCATGAGCTGGGAGTCTGGTGTGCGGGGCAAACAAATCTATTTCGGAAAACCCGGCACACACGCACAATTCATACCCCTTCGCTTTTGGCCTTTGATGGCTCTCGTCCCGGGTCCTGGGTCCTGGGTCCTGGGCAAGGCAAACACCACAACAACAAAAAAATTGAACCGAAAATTGTAATAGAAATTTTTATGCTGCACATTGCAAATATCGACCCTCAGAAGACCCTGCGGCCTATGGGGCCCTTCTGCGAGGAGTTTTCTGCCAATTGGCCACACATTGGGTTAAGGCTTGTGCAAGGATATTCCAAAACTGCCATTAAAGGAGAGCATTCATCCCGCAAAATGGCAGTAAATTGAAAGGACAATGGACGAACAGCGCGCACCTGCCGTGTGTTTTGTGATCAATTTAATGCAAATGAAATTGTAATCCATCGCTTACATATGTTTGCGTTTGCACAGCTACTAATCACACACTTCACCGGCCACCGCAATATGCACTGCACTGCGTTTATTGGAATCGGACTCTTATTATTTTATCATTATGCAAAATGTTTTACCACAAAGGATTGCGAAGGAGGCACACGTCCAGGAGGGGCACCTGCAGCTGATGGCACACACGTCCATCATCTGGTGAAAACCGACTCTTGGTAGCTCCTGGGAATCTCTCTCGTTGAGCCCAGAATCTCAGTCTCGGTTAATTGGTAACTAAATAGTGGCCTAATTGGTAAGTAGGACCTCCTGGGGGGAAGTAGAGCTTAGTTGGAAGCACTGTAATGTCAGCAGCCCTCAAAAAACAGGACTGCTGGCTGGCCCACAAACAGACAGAAATTTGAAATGTTTGTGTAAATGGAAACACAATTAATTTGCATTAATAATTGAGTCATGTCATTTTAATTTCATGCATAAAGTTTCCAGGACGAGGATCAGGAGCAGGAGCAGGAGTTGGACTGTTGCTGCAGTCCCTGAGCTGTTTTGCATTTGCATGTGCAAATATTTAACTCAATTATTAGCCCAATGAGCAGTGATATCTTTGAATTAATTGTTTGTCCAGGACACACACAGCGGTCCAATAAATACCGCACACAGCACCAAAAAGTGATAAATATCCGCTGGTGTTTTTTTTTTTTAAACTAATTACCAGAAAGTCAGAAAACGGTCTCGACCGGCGACCGCAAGTCTGGAAATTTTTGTGTCGCTTCCTTACCCTGCCTTGTCCTGACTCTGTCACAGCGTGTCCTTTGGCCATAAAATATTTGTGATTACATTTAAATTGTGCTTGCTTGTGCGGCCTTATAACTCAAATTTATTTCAATTTGTAATTTATGCAGTAATTTATGCAATTAAATGCAAAACTTTAACCGCAAACTAAGCAAAAGATAAACAAATCGTTGGAATTAATATAATATTTTCCATGTCCGTGATCCGGAATTTGATGATGACTAGTGGAGCGGAATTCGAACTCGGGGTTTTAAGCTAATTTAAAGGAATTAAACTCTCTAAAGTCTCTGCAAATTGGGAGCTTTGTTTTGCTCCAAAATCAAACTGAAAATCAAACTGAAAACCCTAAAGGCTCTGGCTTCTCCGAACAAATCCCTACATGCAGGGCCAAGCCCAAATAACGCAAACAAGCCAGCCCAGACTGCATTCATCCTGCGAATTCAGAAATTCCCACATACATTAATATGTTCTCATAAAAGGCCAAAAGTCCCATATACTCGCTTCCATTGAAACTGTGGGTGCCAGTGCCAGTGCCAGTGCCAGTGCCAGTGCCAGTGCGGGTGCGGATGCGGGTGTGGGAGTAATGCTCTCGTCACTGGCATTCCTATTGCATAATTGAAGGATTCTGCGGTCCGAGTACCTTTTGAACTTCCAAATGCCAAGTCCTAAATGGAAGCCGGCATTCAGGAGGCGTACAGGAGGGCAAAGGAGATCATAGCAAGGCAGAGCAGGGTGTCCTGCCGAAGTTATGGAAACCGCATTCATCACAGCCAAATGGCAGGCAAATCTTGGAAGTAACTGGCTCAAGGGCCTTCGCCACGATGGTACTTACATTTTCTACTTCATTTGCCAACTCGACTTTGATGTCGATGCTGTGGCCTTAAAGAATCCTTTTTCCATTTAATTGAATTCATTTCATTGAAGCCTAGACCTTGGGACACTCCGAACCTCAAGTGGTTCTGACGGATTCCCTCGAAAATCCATGGAAAGCCAAGGATATACATATATGCTCCAAACGGTGGCTATATCTCAGCCAATTCCTATCCGATCCTTACGTGGGACATCTTAAACGATTGCTACATCGATTCCCTACCATTCTGCATCAAAATATTTACCCTGAATAAACTTTGCAATTTTTTCCACAACTTTTCTGATGGATCCCCTTGAAAAATGTGAAAATCGAGAAAAATCACTTTTCGCCCCTTTCGATGGCCATATCTTAGCCATTTTTTATCCGATCTTTGGACCAAGTATAGATTTGGAATCTAGGATCAATTCCCAACAAATCTGCAATAAAATCCTGGCACAAAATATTTTTTCGATTTTTTTCAAATTTTTCTGATGGATCCCCTTAAAAAATGTGAAAATCGAGAAAAATCACTTTTCGCCCCTTTCGATGGCCATATCTTAGCCATTTTTTATCCGATCTTTGGACCAAGTATAGATTTGGAATCTAGGATCAATTCCCAACAAATCTGCATTAAAATCCTGGCACAAAATATTTTTTCGATTTTTTTCAAATTTTTCTGATGGATCCCCTTGAAAAATGTGAAAATCGAGAAAAATCACTTTTCGCCCTTTTCGATGGCCATATCTTTGAGAGTTTTCATCCAATCCTTGAACAAAGTATAGATTTGGAATCTTTATTCAATTCCCTGTAAATCTGCATTAAAATCCTGACACAAAATATTTTTTCGATTTTTTTCAAATTTTTCTGATGGATCCCCTTGAAAAATGTGAAAATCGAGAAAAATCACTTTTCGCCCCTTTCGATGGCCATATCTTAGCCATTTTTCATTCGATCTTTGGACCAAGTATAGATTTGGAATCTAGGATCAATTCCCAACAAATCTGCATTAAAATCCTGGCACAAAATATTTTTTCGATTTTTTTCAAATTTTTCTGATGGATCCTCTTGAAAATGTGGAAAATCGAAGAAAATCGATGGCTTTATCTCAGCCAGTTCCTTTCCGATCCTTGAGCGGGGTACTTTAAGCGATTCCTACATAGATTCTTCATCGTTTTGCGTCAAAATACTGAGTAAATATTCTAGGAAGGCAACGGCTAACATCTTAAATTTAGGAATCCCTGAGAAACCTTTAAAGAGTGGCCATCGAAAAAACATTGCTTACTTTGAGTTCCTGTCCTGTCGAGTCTAAATATTTCAGCAGGTCCGAGTGGGCAGGTGTCGGCAATTATTCGTAAGCTCGTTAAGTAATTATGAGGTCACTGCAGGTGGTTCATGAGAATTTGATGGCCCCCGAGTGGCTAGGAGCTCCATAAAAGGGCTGGAGCCCAGGGATCGGGCTCCAAAGAAGAACCATGCTGTTCCGCCGCCGGAAGGAGAAGAGCGAAGTGAGCACCTTCGAGGACATGACCCGCTTCCCGATGGCCTTCTACAAGACCATCGGCGAGGACCTGTACTCGGAGAGGGACCCCAACGTGATCAGGCGCTACCTGCTGCGCTTCTACCTGGTCCTGGGGTTCCTCAACTTCAACGCGTACGTGGTGGGAGAGATCGCCTACTTCATCATACACATCACCTCGACGACGACCCTGCTGGAGGCCACGGCGGTGGCCCCGTGCATCGGGTTCAGCTTCATGGCCGACTTCAAGCAGTTCGGGCTGACGGTGAACCGGAAGCGGCTGGTCCGGCTGCTGGACGACCTGAAGGCGATGTTTCCCACGGAACCGGAGCAGCAGCGCGCCTACCACGTCGCCTACTACCAGAAGCACATGAACAGCGTGATGACCCTCTTCACGATCCTCTGCATGACGTACACCTCCTCGTTCAGCTTCTACCCGGCCATCAAGTCGACGATTAAGTACTACTTCATGGGCTCCGAGATCTTTGAGCGCAACTACGGCTTTCACATCCAGTTCCCCTACGACGCCGAGACGGACCTCACCGTGTACTGGTTCTCTTACTGGGGCCTGGCCCACTGCGCCTACGTGGCCGGGGTCTCCTACGTATGCGTGGACCTCCTCCTGATCACCACCATCACCCAGCTGACGATGCACTTCAGCTACATGGCCGACTGCCTGGAGACCTACGACGGGGGCGAGCACTCCGACGAGGAGAACATCAAGTACCTGCACGACCTGGTCGTCTACCACGCCAGGGCCTTGGAGTGAGTATCTGTCTAGGGGATCTGTCCAGGTCCCATCTAAGCCTCTCCTATTCCAGTCTCAGCGAGGAGGTGAACAACATCTTCAGCTTCCTTATTCTGTGGAACTTCATAGCCGCCTCGTTGGTGATCTGCTTCGCGGGTTTCCAGATCACGGCCTCCAATGTGGAGGACATCGTGCTCTACTTCATCTTCTTCTCGGCCTCGCTGGTCCAGGTGTTTGTGGTCTGCTACTACGGCGACGAAATGATCTCCTCGGTGAGTTGGAACTCTCTATTGGTTTCGTTAATAGTTTCGTTCCCTTTTAGAGCTCAAGGATTGGCCACGCCGCCTTCAACCAGAACTGGCTGCCTTGCAGCAGCAAGTACAAGCGCATCCTGCAGTACATCATCATGCGGAGCCAGAAGCCGGCCTCCATCCGACCCCCAACCTTTCCGCCCATCTCTTTCAACACCTTTATGAAGGTCATCAGCATGTCCTACCAGTTCTTTGCCCTCCTCCGTACCACCTACTACGGTTAGGCTGAGGCCTCATGGCCATTTCAAACTAAGGCGGCTCTCGTGTCACCTCGCTTAATGGCTCAATTATTAAATTCGCAGACAAAATATTGACTTTCTTAATATTTATTTTGGCGAAAGTTTGTTTGGGCAATTATTGTACAAGAGGGCGACGATGCGTCCCAAGAACAATACATTTAATCCGCGATGATGGACTGGCCAGTCCCAGTCCAGTCCCAGTCTATATTTTTTCACATTTTCAATTTAAAGAGCTGCACAAGAGCACTCAGATGCAGATTTCCAGTTTAAATACATAAGGATATAATATGGTATACACACTATACCAAATAGTATACACATACTATGGTGTATATAGTTGGAGTTGTGGGCTGGGCACCTGAGGCAGCTGTCATGGCGGCTTGTTGCTGTAATTTTTAATTGCATATCAGCAATTCATAAATATTTACATGCAGAGCCACGACCCACGACCACGACCCACTCCCGAACACTGCCCCCAAATAAATCAATAATTGTCAAAAGCAATCAAAGCCCATAAAATGTGTGATTGGAGAGGGAAGGATTGCTGATAATGGAGGCCATTCGATGGGCAGCATGTCCTTTGACAGGAAGTGCTAATGAGCTGGCGATGGTCCTGAAGAAACCCAAGTCTCGCTAACAGGAAGCTGCGAGAAACACTATCCAATGTTGATGTTATTCTCGTATTAAAATCAATTTGTATTTTCCTTTTTTTGCAAAATAAAAACATCTCTGCATTCGGATCGGTTTCGCATTGTTATTTCGGTTCGATGTTTGTTTATTGTTTGTAATGAGCTCTGGCTAGTGATGCTGCCGAAGGCACTTTATTGATTTGGGGGAATAGGTCATCCTCCTGGCCGCCTCCTGACCGCCTCCTGACCGCCTCCTGACCGCCTCCTGACTGCTGGCTCTTCGTTCTATTTCGTTTCGGTTTCCACAGGACTGTGCATACATGTCCTTGACAGCTCCTTAGGGGCGAAAAAATGCACATACTACGAGTATACACAGTGATGTTGTACCTAGTTTTTCGTTGTCATTAGCACGTCTTGTTGATTTTCAATTAATCCGAAAATACATATTTCCATTTGCCATTGGCTATTGAAAATATTGTTTGAAGGCAATGCAATTGCAATTTTAGTTAAGACAGCCTCAAGGCTGAAGGATATTCTGTAAGTAGAAGCCGTAAAGGCTCGCATTCGGTTGTTACATTAAAAGCCCATTACTGGAGTGCCTGGAAAAATGGCTTCACATGGGGGTCACTGTCGAGCATCTTGCCCCTTTTATTGGCAACTTCTGGCAACCGAATGCGGATGCGGATGCGGCTGCGGCGGCGGTGCCTGCCCAGTCACTCCAAAGATTGTCAGGCAACCAGCCAGCCAGTTAATGTTGCCTCTGTGGCAGGTTGCGGCCTGCAACTTTGCTGCATGTGTGTTTTTGGGGCACGAAGAACACGCCCCTCCCGCAAACACTCTGACACATAGTTGGGCTCCCAAATGTGCCACTAATTTGTGGCCTTGTGGCGATGTTTCCTTTTGGCCCCATCTTCTTGGGACAAGCCAGTAGCCAGGAGCCAGGAGACGAAGCGAAGGCGGAGCAACCCCTGTTACCGGCAGGTAAGCACGTTCCAGTTGCCAGTTATTAACAATTCGGAGCACCCGCCACAATGTTGTGACCATCCGCCTCTCCCAGCTGCCGTTTTTATTATTTTGTTTCCTCGCCCAGCTCGCCAGCTCGCCAGCTCTTCCAGCTGCTGAAGCTGCTCCTGTCAAATTGTAACCAGGACCTGCTACTGCTCCTGCTCCTTAGCCCGACTGACCAAAACCCAACCGGAACACATGCTCGCCCAGCCATCTAATTGACAATTACCAGGAACTTGCTACATCCTGGCAACTAAATATTCGATATTTTTCAGTTGCTGAAGGCAAAGCTAAAGCTTTTCCAGCTTTACGCAGCCTCCCGACGTTGGATTTCGAGTAAACCGATCCCAATTATAAAAGCAGCATTAATATGCCGCCTCCTGCCTGCTGCCTCCTGCCTCTGGGCTGCATAATTCGTTATCCTGGCGGCCCCACGCACAGCCGTGGAGCGCGAAAAAGTAAGGTAAGGGGAAGGTAATATGCATAATGTAAGTAGTTCCCCGGGTAAGTAAGTAGGTAACTATGGCTCTGGGTGTCGACCTGCCGGATGGCGGTCGGATTGTGTAAGTACCTTTAATAACTTTACTTACACGATGCTCGTTTATTGAAATTCCCCACTCGCGCCATCGGAGGCACGCGCCATCCTCGTCATCTAGCTTGACTTGGCAGCCCCACCTCGGCTGGTTTAGGATTTGGCATAGAGATGAAAGCGTGATCATCGCCGAGACGGAAACAAGGACTCTACTAACAAGACTCAACTAAGAGGATGTACTGCAGAGACCCGACCAGGCGGGATCCTTTCGAGGAGTCTCACGATGCCACCGCTAGGCCAGCATCGCTCCGCGGTCCTTGCCTGCTTCGAGTGCCTGCTGGGTATTTGCACATTTTAACGGATTTAATATGAAAATTAACATCAACACACATGCACACTTGCACGCATCCTGCATGCGTGGAGTTTGAGTAATTTGCGTTCGTAATAATGAATCCTTGGGCCTGCTGGGCCAGATGGTAGATGGTTGTCCTAGGGAATGGCGCTGTAACAGCTGTACTTAGTTGAAAAAGTTCCTAAAATAGCTGAGTCAAGCCCCATCAAAGGGGTGGCGCCGGCAACGCGCTCGCAACTTAAACAATTATTCAAGACGTGACTTTTTGCCATTTAAATATTTATGCGTACACGTTTTGGGAACAAAACACAACAAAACCCAGCCAGTAATGGCAGCGGCAAGGTCTTGAGAATGACAGGCAGACCTGTCCTTTTGGGAGTTCGGAGCTAAGAGCTCGAGAGCTTGCCAAAACTCATAAAACCAGGAACCCTTCAACCGTTAATCCGCCCTAGCCCCTTGGATATATCTATTATTTAGTTCAGATTTAAATTCCATTCGAATCTCTAGTCACTTCCTCGTTGCTGGATTGCTCTTCGGATGGTTGCTGGGAGAAATGCAAATTGCTGCACTTCGTTTGCCTGTCAACTGCTGCACTCTGAAGATTTGCCATTTGCCATTTGCCATTTGCAGTTTTCCCACCCAGTTCTCTGTGACGGGCCAGTTCCCGGGCCACGTCGAGTACATCGTCGCCTAAGCAACATAATTTAAGCATTTCCCGAAACGAAAACAAAGATTTTTATCAAGTCTTCCGACAGCAGGCAGGAGGAGGCAGTGTGGCAGACAGCAGGGCGTGAGTGAGTGGGTGAGTGACTCCTCCTCCTCCGGTGTGTGGAAAGTTCGCACGCAGCCGCAGATTTATGCGCTCAGTCAGCCAAAATCGGGGAAAACAATAAAGCCAAGTCGCCAGTAAAGGGCTAACAGAGTGAAAGAATTTATTTGCTCTGAAAAAATAGTTTTGTTTGCAATTTAAATGGTTATGTTGAACCTGCTCCCAGTCTAGCTCCCAGTCTGATTCCCAGTCCAATTCCCAGCCCAATTCCCAGTCTGGCTCCCAAAAGTTGTGGAGTTGCCTTGATCATGGCAACAGGATGATTATCCTTGGGGACTCTCCGACTGCTGCGAGTTCAAAGCCCGGAAGCGCGAAAGTAGGGAAATGGCACAAAGCCGTTTACAGTCTACCTGGAATTTAAGCCCCAATTTGGTCACTCTTGCCCCAAAGGGGGAGGTGGCGAAGAGGGCTGGCTTTCACGCGAAACTCGCGTTAAATGCTTTTCCGCCCCGCCCCGTCATCCCCGTCATCCCGGCTTTATGGCCAATTAATGTGAATGTAACACACACACACTCGTATGCAAATCCCGATGGCCGCTAATGGACATCTTGAGCCATGCAGAGAGAGGGGTGAGGTGCAGCAGGTGCTGGCGGTGGTGGGGCGGTTTTGGGGGTGGTTCTGGGGGCGGGGCAAAAAACTGACACGACATGTCCCTTTCCGTGTCGAACATGAACAAAATATGCATAACACAAACAACAACAAACAATGGCCAACGCAGAAAGCAGAAAGAACTAGCAACAACAACAGGTGGTCAAAGAGTCCTGTGACCAGGTATCCAGGTAACCAGGTAACCAGGTGCCAGGACACAGTGTCCTCAGGGTGTTTGGAAAGCAATTCCAGGAATGTTCTTTTGAATTAAGTCCTGCGAAAAGGGTGGAGAGTTACTCCAAGAAGAGCGACTCTATTGATGATTTTATCAGTTTTCGTATTGATTATCCTTTGACCAGGGTCCTGGTCCTGGGGCACTCAAAGGGCTAAGACACAGGCAAACAGGAAGAGCTGGGACAACTCGAACTGCTCCCAAATGTGCTGCGTGTGCATGCATATTATGTAAAGGGGGGAGGCAGTGGGAGGCAGTGGGAGGCAGCGACCCCCTGACCCCAGGACTGCATAATTAAATTGCAGTGACAAGCGGATAAGCGGCAGTGAGCGGAATGAGGCAAAGTGGGTTGCAAAAACAAGTGTGGGCGGGGGTTAAAAATCAGGGAACAAAGCAGGGCAACGGGGTGGGGGGTATTGCCACAATGGTGAACAAAAAAAAAACGCGCAACAGGGGCTGAGGAGAGAATATAGGTAATTTGGTTTATTATTAATGAATATTCAGGACGTCGAACGCGGAGCGCCTAAAAACATGCAACACAGCACAAAATGCCACACTGTGTCACCGTGACACGCCCCTCTGACGCCTACCGCCTACCACCTACCGCCTACCGCTGTTCAACATTCGCCATATGCAAATCCGAACAATATGCATAAATAATCACCCCAGCCGAGCGGCAAAGCATCTTTGTCAGCCATCAACATTTTGTTGCACATTTTTGCCATTTTTTTTTTTTTGTGTGTTTGCCACACCTGTCTCTTTCGCTCGCTATTCCATCTCTCTCTCTCTCTCTCAGTGTGCAACTAATGCGCTTACAAACGACAAAGGACAAATGGCATGGAAATCGGCGGAAAACATTACATATTTTCGCATTCCAAATGGAAATCATGCCCTGAATTAAAGATGGAAGCTCCTAAGCTCTCACCATCGCGTGGCAACATTCGATATTACAATATTATTTGAATTTAAGCCAATTGTGGCTTATCAATTATAAGTGAGTGACTTTAATGTTGAATTATAAATGATAATGAGTCCACTTTGCACTATGCTTCACTTGCGAATCGTGAATCGCGAATCCTGATCCAGGTGCTGGATTCTGATTCTCATTCTGGATGCTGATCCTGATCCGAACTCCAGGCTGACCATTTATTTTTAATTGATTTTCACATCATTTATCAGCTGAACACGGGAATCAGTCCCGGAATCCCCAACAAACAATAACAAACTGGAACAGAGCAACGCGTATTCGAGGCTCATCCAATTTGAACATTTTTAATGCAAGTCGTTCTTAATCAATTTGTACAATTTTAAATGTGCACTGATGTGCATAAATGCAACATTTAATTTATGCAAACAGCAACAGCAACAGCAAAAGCAGAAAAACAGCAGACATGCCCAGAAAAAAATGACAAGAAACGTTAATAAAATGAAATTACGGTCCACCTGTCGTATGCGCGATATTTATGCGTTGCCTTATGCGAGGAATATCCTTATGCAGGAAATCGAACACAATCGAGCCCTAAGCGGGGTCAGGATTGGGTCAGAGGCTCAACTGGTATTTAAAGCGGTATTAAAATCGAACTTAAATTCGACTAAACCCAAACTAGATTGACCTCCGACCCCTGACCGACCGGAATCAAAACCATAATTAGATGGGAAATGTAAAATACTGAATGTATTAAGTACACCTCGAAGGGTGTTTAATTATTTGGCCATTTGCCATTTGCCAGGATTGGGCCTGGATATTGCAATTTTTCGATTTCGCTAATTGCGATTTGGATTTGGGCTTTGGGTGGTCACAGGATTCCGTGATGGAGTTGCGGCCATTGGAGGTTCATTAGCAGGTTCACACGGTAATCCAGGGTTATGGCCAGTAATTGTTCCCGGCTTTGAAAACTATCTGCGAACTGCAGTTAATATTCCCATCTCTCTGCAGGATTCATTATCCGTCTTAGTGGATATAATTAAATGTACAAGTCCACTTCGTGTCTCCACTCAGTGTCCTGGCGCTAGTCGTGGTAGCCGGTGACCACCGACTAAGTTCCGTGTCCAAAGACCCAAGGACTCAGCCTTTGAAGTCATTTTTCCCGGCGGTTTGGTTTGACAACTTTGGTCACAAAACCGCGACCGGCAACCCAGAAATTTGTTTGCAGTTTCCAGCTTTCAGTTTTCAGCTTCCCAAGCTCTCAGTTTGGCAGCCAGCGTGGCATGGAAATGCATTTGACCACGTCAGGACGACGGACGATGGACTAAAAAGGATAACCAGGAGGATAAACGGGGAACGCCAGCGGTGGTCCTGTGGCATACGTAGCTGTTAGCTGCAATTGCCCTGCATCCAAATGAAGAGGTTTATTTATGCGGCTGGCATTCTCCACTTTTTACCCATTCGCCATTTTTTTCGCCATATTTCTCTTCATTTGTGTTGGTGAGTTGGTCGAGTCATGTCGCGTCATATAATTTAGGTAAAAATTTATGTTCTCACAGCCAGTCACAGTCAGAGCCTTTAAGGACACACAGGACACATCGGGCTAAAGGGGGCAGGCGGACTCTGACGAAGTGACTTTATCAGGGTGTCCCCGTTTTTTGGTATTATATAATAGTGATGCACTCAGCACCTCCCCGCTCAACGCTCCCCAGTCCTGCCTCCTAGTTCTATTGGCAGAATGTGTCCCTGCATCCTTTTCGGTTTCCCTTTTGAAGTGAGTGTGTGAGTTCCGAGGACTCAGAGAACCGAGAATCCAGCACCGAGGACGACCCATTTTGCAGCTTCATGAATTGCAAGCTCACACATGCAGAGACACACACATCCATATATATATATTCCATATCCTGAACTCGACTCCTTCACCTGTCCTGTCCTTCGTGCCTCCTGCCTTTCGCCTCCTGCCGCTTCCTTTAAGCATTTTCGGTCGCACATTGTAGCTGCCTAATGAACACATGAATAAAATATGCGATTTGCTTAACTTTTGCACCACTCTGCCAGATCTCCCACAGTTCCTTAGCTCTCTCTACTGGCTCCTGGCATCCACATTCAACCCGATCCCAGGCCCAATCCAGAACCCTGCCGAGCCTGAACCCGCATAAGCAGGCCCAAGTCGGGAAAATCAAGTGGGCTTTAGAGCACTGAAAGGAATTCCTGAGACTTGGCTGGAAAAATCCTGTAACTAGATGACTCTGGGAAGGTCTATCAACCATTCCTTACCATTTAGAAAGAAGAGCTGGGATAATTTGTTTAATTGCTTCGAAATTGGGGAAATTTTGTCAGTGCCCGAGCAACAGTTTTCGAGGCAAAGTTTTTCGAGATTTCCAACCCGGCGAGCTGTCGAGCTGGCGAGCAGGAGCGTAGAGAAAAGGGGGCTTAGCCCAGGACCCCCGTGCAGCTGGCAGCTGGCACAGGTGGCTGGCTGGTTTATCTTTGGGCCAACAGGCGGCAGCTTCCGCCAGCACCTCCACCTCCTGGAACTCAGGTAGGACGAGGCGAGGACGCTGCATCCGAAAATCGTTGAAAGTCACTCAACAGTTTAACAGTAAGGGGGGGAGCTGTAGCATGCAGATCCTTTGCCAAAGTGGGCGTGTGACGGATAGATGGGCGACGGATAGACAGATGGATTGTGTTCGCCGGCATAGACAGTGGCAGTGTGGAATATGTGCAGATATGTGATATGGAATAACGTTCCTCTACCTCGTCCTGCTCGTCCTTGTCGTACTTTTCAGTGCTTTTTGTGGTGCCCCTGGATGGCTTCCATCTGCCATCCACCATCGACCACGTTTGACGAATGCCAATCGACTGCTTATCGAATCTTGGCCAGAAACCCAATCGACTGTGCCACCGAAATGTCAATCGAATGTTTATGACTATTTTCCCCGCCGGCCTGACTGGCGATTAATCGAGTTTTCCATTGCTAGGGCGTCGATTGGAAGTTAATTGAGTTCTGTGACATGTCCTTGCTGACATGTCCCGGCAAGATCCTGCCCGCTGTACCGGACCCGGACAGTGCAACAGACCACCTTGATGGAATGTTTCAGTTTCGGGTGTTTCAACCCCAATTGTAATTGAAATGATTCAATTGAGGAGGTTGGGAATGCAAACCAGTTCCGTTTCCGCACCTACTTTTTCTCGTCCTCCCTAGACCTCTCGAGGACGCAAACAGGAGGTGCCACACACACACACACACTCACAGTAAGGGCAAAAAGTCTGGCGCCAAGCATTTGACGGCTACTAGAGCGCGATTCAATGGGCACGTTTATGCTGGAAATGGATTTCCCATAGAATTAATATCACACCAAAGGAGAAGCGCAAAAAACAAAAGTCCTGCAGACGTCGCTGCCGGATAAAATGGATAAAATGGAAGACAGAAGACGGAAGACGGAAGACGAAGGAAGCCAAGGCGGCAGTCTGCTTTTTCATGCAATTCAATTGCCAAGTGAAAATCCGAGAACATGCAGAAGCTCCTTGGGCTGCTTGGGTTCCCTTGTCTCCCTTGGCTCCCTGGAATCCTTAGACTCCTTGGGGGCAACAGAGCCGAAGCGACGACAGCAGCGCGGATGACAAGAAGACACGACCGAGACTGGCCAAAAACCAAAGCCAAGCCAAGCCAGAGTCCGGGCCGTGGCCTTCGCCAAGCGAAAAAAAAGGTTAAGTGGAAAGGAAAGCCGAGACAGGGTTGGAGTTTGAAGCTCACCCCTCGACCACGTCCTCGGGGGACAACGGGCAGCCAGAGATTGACGCAGAATATATTTTGGGATTTGCCACATGGCGCACAGGACTCCTTCAATTACAACTATTTGAAATGGGATCCTTGGGATGGGGATTCCCTCCCCTTCCCTCACAGCTCGTATGAGTGATTTATTTTATGAGCTCCTTCATTCCTCGCAATCGCCTTTTTATACCCTTAACGGGGGTGTGAGGCGGGGGTTCTGCCACTTTTTGCGAGACCATCAGTGCCAGGATCAAGTCAAGTGGCTTGCGTTGCAGGACACTTGCCTCTGGAAATATGTCTACAGGACTGTAGACTGTAGACTGGGCCTGGCTGCAGGCCTGCTGTCCTTTTATGGCCTGCTTTTTGTTCCTCTTTATGGGACGGTCATCAAATCGCAGGCCAGGGCGTGACAGCACGCCACCGAAACAGCTCGACTCCGGAACTTGCAACACGGAAAACCCGCTGGCAGCTAACAGCTGGCAACTGGCAACTGGCAACTGGCAACTGGCAGCTCAAAGTCGCGGCAATTGCACCAGCAGCAGCAGCAGCAGCAGCTGGCCACTGCACTCGAGCTAATTGTGGCCACTGCCACGCCCCCGAATCCATGGACTGCCGCCCACCTTTTGGCGGCTGCACGCGCCGAATCCTTGGGGAGCCACTTGCAGCTTAATGACCGCCATCAAGTCCGTAATTAGCATTGTGTGCGGGCCTAATCAGGACCTGACCGATTTGGCCGCCTTCCCAGCTCCAGGTCCTGCTGAGGGATGGCCTGCCCAGGGGGCGGGTGCAAAGCTCCATTAATTGCATGTTTATGGCCAGCTCGGAGCTAATTGTCGTCACGCAAAAGTCGCAACACTGACACTCTGATTTGATGAAAAAGCTTAAACTCGAAACTCGAAACTCGAAACAATATAAATGCGTGTCACTGGAGGGGAACTATTCCATAAAAATAGAATGCATTAGAAACATGTGCCAGCAAATGGCGTTCTGATTACATTATGTTGTGTCCTTTTTATTTTTTAATTGGGTTCAGGACATATCCGGGCTCCTGTCTGCCAGGACTCGCGGCTCCCGATGCCCGGCTCGGTTCCCCAACTTGACAACCTACGGAGGAGGACAGGAAGCTGCTCCTGTCATATCTGGGGAGGATGCTGAGCTGGATGGCAAAGCTGAAAAAACGGCAAAATGACAAAACGACAAAACGGAAAAACGGCAGAACGGAAAAGTGCAAGGAAAAACATTGAAAATTGTTTGCAAATAAAATGCAAGTGAAATCTAGCGCATTCATTTGCAACAAAAGCAAGGCAAACAAATGCTAAACTATCGCACTTCACTGCCACTTGCACTCGAGATGAAGGTAGCAGGCAGGAGGCAGCAGGCAGCAGGCAGGAGGCAGGATGGAGCTCCTTTGTGGAGCTGCAGGATATCCTTGCCGGAGAGTCTGGAGTCCGGAGAGGCGAGAGGCGAGAGAGAGAGCAACAAACATCGAAATGGCGAGAAGAAAAAATAAAATAAATTGTTCAATTTAACAAACAAGCGAACACAGCAATCCAGGCGAGCCATGTCCTGCCAGGTGAGGCGACACTTTATGAGGGAAAAACGGCAGCGGGGCAGCGGGGCACTGGGGAGGAGGGTCAAAGCAAACGAATGACTTTGGATTGCATAACTCAGGCACTTGCATTTCGCCTCAATCACCAGAGTCCCCCGAAACCACCAGAGCTGCCAGAGAGCCACCAGAGCCACTAGAACCACCTGATCCACCCTCGATACCCCACTCTTTGGCCACTTGGCTCTCAGGCTCCCGGGGTAATTGCATCGACGGGGGAGTCGCAAAGTTATTTCAATTTATTAGAAATTGGACCCAATTGAAGTCACACGAAGCCTGATGAATGGCCTCGTATATTGCTTCTGATGGAAATTTAATCGCAGGCCAAACCAAGGAAATAGTTCAACCAGGACTTCCTGACTTTCATTTGATTTTGAGCTGGGTATCACGCCCATCGCCCATCGCCCATCGCCCATCGCCCAACCCCTAATGGCGTTAAGGAGATAATGAATTGTGGACCAGACCGTTCCTCCCCCTGCCGTTGCAAAGGTTAACCGCCGAAGCAAGCCGCGCCACAATCTCAACATTCGCCAGATGACTTGAGGTTAAGGTTTCCACGAGGTGACAGCCACGACTGGCTGGGACTGGGACTGGGACCGAAAACAGGCATTAATATATGCACCAGCAACGTGTCATAATCTGGTGTCACCCCCAGTACCCACTCCCGACTCCCGACTCCAACTGTCCTGACATCAATTTCACTTTTATGGTTTTTGCGCCCTGGCCAAGTAACTTTGTGTGTTCGAGAGTGTTTTCCGAGGATGTGTGTGAGGTTTGCCAGGACTGCGTGCTAATTTCGAATACTTTGTGGTGAAAGTTGCGGCTTAACCAGCGGAGAAAGGCAGCAGGCAGGAGGCAGAAGGGCTGCTGTCAGGAAAAGTTTTCGGGAAACACGCGTCGACCTGAAACCGGGAAAACAGGAATACTGCATTCAGCCCCTGACTCACTGAATACTCTTTTTAAATAAATGATCACTCGGTAAATCGCTTTTAAACGATTTTGATATTCTATCTCGTACATTGCGGGGTGAATGAAACCCACGGAGGGGTGACTCTTATTATCTAAAATGAGGCTACCACTTCCTCTGTTCCTGCCACTGCCACTGGCACTGGGACTGCCACACGGAGAGAAACAAAAGTCCTAAGCCGCTTATCAATGGGCGGTTGCCTTTCACTTTCCACATTTCGCTCTTCAATTCTCACTTTTGTCCATGCAAATCCGGCAGCAACTTGGACGGTCACGAAGCCGAGATCCCCTCCATCGCCTGATACCCTGGCAGCCAGGCAGCCAGGCAGCCTGGCAGCTGGAAAGCCTCGTTGCCTGGCACTTTATCTGCCATCTTCCTCCGACTATTCCAGGACATTTCCTACCCCATAACCCGTACCTGTCCTTCAGGTTTCAGGGTTTTTAATTCATTTTCCTTCCATGCACTGCTGGCGTATTTTGTTGCATTTGGAGCTGGAGCTGGAGCTCGTCCTGCCGGAGCTGCCCGCTTCCTCCTCAAAGGCATTGTGTCCGTGTGCTGGCAGCTTCTAAGGAAACATTTACACGGAGTAACACACCCTGCAGAGTGTGGTCATCCATCCAACCATCTGCACATGTGGCCTCCCCCGAAATCCAATCCTTAGCCGGCGTCGTCAGCTGCTGCCAATCCTGTCCAGAGAGAGAGAGGGCCTGGCCATCGGAGCGTACGGGTATGCCAGTCCAAATATCCTTCGGAATTAATGTAAATTAATGACAGGAGAGAACACTTTTTGTCAGTGGCTTGAAAAGTTTAATTTAATTCTGTCCGATTGTAAAATCTGAAATGATTCATCCCCAAGAAAGTAGGAAAGTTTATTTTTTTAATACCCATAATTGGACATCGACAAAGTTTCTGGCTCGAGGACATTGTGCGGGAACTTGGTTCTTTCTCTTTCCTAGAATACCCTAAGAGAGGGTCTTTCTGCAGATAGATCCACGAAAAGTTAATAAATAAATAGTAGTTTGTGATTCTATAATTTGATTTCAAGATTCTCTGAACTATATCCTTTATTTTTTGTACAATTTCAAGGATATAGAGGGTTCGGCTCGGCCCGGAATCGGCTCGGTGCTTCCCTTTCTTGTTTTTTATGCAAATTCCTGGCACAACTGTCTAGTGCCCCTCCCGGACCCTGGAGAGTGTGTGATTTCCGACAATTTGCATGGGTGCTTGGTCGGTTCCGTTTCAGTTTATTCCACACACTGTGCCACACACACGAGGCACGACTCGACTCGACTCGACTCGATATTCCACACATATTCTCGATTGCAAATTCTATGCAACAGCTGTCGGCTGAACTCTGCTGCTAATTGCCACAAAATATTCAATCGACCGGAAATTATACAATATACTCCTCGTACGGAGCAGCACAAATAAAGCATTACCCACGTCCCGACACTTTCCCCATAAACGCCAATAAAATCGCCGACAAAAGTGATTTGAATATTCCACATAAACCGAGAGGTTTCACTGCAATTCCCAGTTCCTGGATCTCTTATTGTTGTAAAATGTTTACGGCGGAAAGTTTGGAGTTGGGACCTGGGAGTCGTCGGAGTCGTGGAAGCCAGGAGGGTTTATGACGCCACTGGAGCATTCCACACGCTCTGTTTATGGTTGTTCGGGAGGATACTATATGGTCATCGGGTACTATCCACGACGGGATTGTAGAGCTCAGAGATTGGGAAACCCTAGCATCTCTTGCCGAATACTCTCCAACATTACAGTCCCGAAACGCAGCGTTAAACTGGCCATAATAAACTTGTAGTACAACAGCAGCCGATGCAGTCCGGAACGAAATTGGAAAACTTCCCCCAAAGTCAATGGCCTTCTAAAACACATCCACATAGGAACCATGAGCCGTAATGATGGACTGTGAGGCAGCGTTCCAGAGGCAGCGGCGGAGTCCCATTCCTTTCAAGTGCCTCTGCAGATCCAAAACAATAAACGCCAAGTGCCACAACACATGGGAGTATAAATAGTAATAGTGTTCATGGAGGAAGTTTCTCGTGAAGGTGCGAGGAATACTTTCTAGTCTTTAGTGTCTTTAGAATCTAAGCCACTTGCAGAGTCCAACGTTGGCACAGTCCAACGAGTCTTGGCCAAGCGATGGCGGCAGCCATAAACAAAACGTATTCCCCCGGAAAAGATTCCGCCTCCGCCCTCGTTTTAAGACTTTGATCGATGGACGAGGCGAGCAACCAAAAGTTGCATTATTTACATTTGCCAAGGGAGCTGGAGCTGGGGAAGGGACCGATGCCACATGAAACTCACACTTAGTAGACAGATGTGCTACCAGTAGCTAGCTAGCAGTAGCTACCAGCAGACCATAAGCATGTGTGAACTGTGTGTATTAAGCATTCGGCAAGTCCTACGATAACATCCCACGCATTCCCATAGGAGGCCATAAATCTACAGACTCTGTAGAGTCTCGGCCATGCCACTGCACTTCGATATTAATAGAGTCGAGTGGATTTGGATTTGGAGCCCCAAGTCCCAGTTCTCCGACTGATCCAATGTTTGCGCTAATTTATGGCGGCACATCATAAAGCGACTTAATGGCCAGCCCGGCACTTGCTCAATCCAATCCAAATAGAACTAAAAAACCAATGAGAATATCTCTTGGCTTCGAACCAATCGTAAATTTAATTGGTTGACATTTTACGAGGTGGCCTCGTCTCCCCCGAAAACTAATTGGCAGCTAATTCGATCTGTCCTAGTTGTGATACGTTTCTGATTTATACTCATTGTTGCCTCATTGTTAAAAGCCTTCTTCTCGTTTTAATTATGGGTATCCCCCCACAGAGATTAGAGTAAGTTAGAATCACTTTTCGGGCTCCTTAGCCAGCCAATTTCACGCCTTGAGGTCCTCCAATTTGATCCTGAACCTGGAAACTGCAAACTGAAAAATGAAAACAGAACCCGCTCGAGCGAGGCTCTTTGTCTTAAAGGATCTGGATCCGAATCCGAATCCGTGAGGGGGAGATGGCTCAAAAACAACAACATGCAATTAAAGGCAATTCAAATGGGCCACGCCCATCAGCATACGCCCATTGATGCATGAGGCAGGATGAAACTATGAGGAGGCAGGGAGGCGCATCATCCCCAGAACCATCCACCCATCCAGTGCCTCCGAGATGGGCAAACTGAATGGCAAGAAAATGCCTGAATGAGTGACAGTCTTAATTACAGAGAGATTAGCATGGCCAGGACCTGGCTAAAGGATAGAGGGGGCGTGGAAAAATGGAAAAGGAGCAGGGGATCAGCGGAGCTGGAAAGCACGGATGCTGAAGGATGCAACCAGGATGCAGACGTATTCAATGTCACGTTTCACTGGAGGACACGACTTAGATGATAAAAGAGCCCAGCCAGGTGAGTGCAATGGCAATGGCAGCTGTTCCAGCTTCCATCTCACTGCAAAATAATATCCCAAGTTATGTATTTGTCTTTTTGATATAAATTACCCCTCAAGCTCTTCATTTCTATCAGTGTAGCCTTAAGTCAGGTGAAGATCCCGCCCTCCTGGAGCACCCAGTCACTCCTCCCATTGGATTCCGCATTTTTTTGTGCTACTTTTTCCGCTCCTTTGTTACATTTGATTGTCGCAAACGAAGTGGAAAAGTAAATGTTGCACTCACACACACACACACACACCCGCATAGGGGTGTCCTTGGGAAGGAGGCGGAAACGGAAATGCACACTAATTACTCCTTGGCAGTAGAAGAGGCAAGAAAGCCAATGGGGGAACCCTTTCACTGCTCCGGCTCTTTCTTCTCTTGGTGGCTCTCTGCTTGGTTCTTCTGTTTTATTTGTATTTGTATTTGCCTTTCTTGCATTCTTTCAATTCTTTGGCTCGAGAGCAGGCACCGACCCCCGACCACCGACCCTCTCCGGACTTTATTATAATTGAAATGGCGGGGCAGAGCACGGGGCAGGGGCGAGGAGTCGAGTCAAAGGACACCCTGTCCTTCTGGAGATGCAAAAACAATAAACCAGCAGGAGGCTTTGACATTGAAGCCTGCTTTGTGGCCAAAAACTAAAGCCTGATCATCCAAATTTTGATTAATTTTACATTAAAGTATTAAATACTAAAAAAAATAAAATATTTTAAAAGAAAAACCACCCTCCTCCTCGATTCTCATAAGCTACACCTAATCAGAGTCGGGGAAGAAGGCCTTTTAATCGATTTCAGTATTTATTTCGAATTATTTTTAAAATTAAACTACTAAATACTAAATAAATTAAAATATTAAATAAAAACCGCCCTCCTCCTCGATTCTCATAAGCTACACCTAATCAGAGTCGGGGAAGAAGGCCTTTTAATCGATTTTAGTATTTATTTCTAATTATTTTTAAAATTAAACTACTAAATACTAAATAAATTAAAATATTAAATAAAAACCGCCCTCCTCCTCGATTCTCATAAGCTACACCTAATCAGAGTCGGGGAAGAAGGCCTTTTAATCGATTTTAGTATTTATTTCTAATTATTTTTTAAATTAAACTACTAAATACTAAATAAATTAAAATATTAAATATTAAATAAAAACCGCCCTCCTCCTCGATTCTCATTAGCTACACCTAATCAGAATCGAGGAGGATGAAATCTTTGATTATATTTCAGTATTTTTTTTATTTGTTTTTTATTTTTTACATATAATGTCCCAAAGGGGCTATATCTCCGCCAATATCTACCCGATTCTTGAGCGGAATGCCTTGAACAATTCGTGGATCGATTCTCTATCAAACTGCATCAAAACATTATCACATTTTTTTTTGGTTTTTAAATTGTGAAATACAGAAAGTTGATAGATGCCAAAAACTGACTTTTTTTCACAATTTGATAGCGTATATTTTATTCATTTTTTAACCGATTTTGAAACGAAATACCATTTCTGAATCAGAGCTTCAGTCTTCTTTGATCTACATTCGAAGATTGGAGAAATCGAACAAAAAAAATTTTCTCATTTTTCGAAAATTTTGAAAGGGGTACCCCTTATGATTTTTTCAAAAAATCGTCGAAATTTTTTTTGTTCTCTTTTCCCGATATTTTAATAAGGATCGAAGGATAATGAAACCCTGATTCTAAAATGGTATTCCGTTCCAAAATCGGATGCTTATTGGCAAAGATATTCGCACAAAACTGACTAGAAAATTCTTATTTTGAAATTTCAAAAAAACACGAAATTTCTATTTTCAAAAACCGAATTTTTTGGTCAGTTTTGTGCAAATATTTTATTCATTTTTCAACCGATTTTAAAACGAAATACCATTTCTGAATCAGAGCTTCATTCTTCTTTGATCTGTATTAAAATTTTCAAGAAGTCAAACAAAAAAATTTTTGGCGTTTTTTGAAAATTTTGAAAGGGGTACCCCTTATGATTTTTTCAAAAAATCGTCGAAATTTTTTTTGTTTTCTTTTCCCGATATTTTAGTTAGAATCGAAGGGTAATGAAACCCTGATTCTTAAATGGTATTCCGTTCCAGAATCGGATGCTTATTGGCAAAGATATTCGTAAAAAACTGACCAAAAAATTCGGATTTTGAAATTTCAAAAAACACGAAATTTTTATTTTCAAAAACTGAATTTTTTGGTCAGTTTTGTGCGAATATTTTATTCATTTTTCAACCGATTTTAAAACGAAATACCATTTCTGAATCAGAGCTTCATTCTTCTTTAATCTGTATTAAAATTTTCAAGAAGTCAAACAAAAAAATTTTTTGCGTTTTTTGAAAATTTTGAAAGGGGTACCCCTTATGATTTTTTCAAAAAATCGTCGAAATTTTTGTTGTTCTCTTTTCCCGATATTTTAGTTAGAATCGAAGGATAATGAAACCCTGATTCTAAAATGGTATTCCGTTCCAAAATCGGATGCTTATTGGCAAAGATATTCGCACAAAACTGACTAGAAAATTCTGATTTTGAAATTTCAAAAAAAAACACGAAATTTCTATTTTCAAAAACCGAATTTTTTGGTCAGTTTTGTGCGAATATTTTATTCATTTTTCAACCGATTTTAAAACGAAATACCATTTCTGAATCAGAGCTTCATTCTTCTTTAATCTGTATTAAAATTTTCAAGAAGTCAAACAAAAAAATTTTTGGCGTTTTTTGAAAATTTTGAAAAGGGGTACCCCTTATGATTTTTTCAAAAAATCGTCGAAATTTTTTTTGTTTTCTTTTCCCGATATTTTAGTTAGAATCGAATGGTAATGAAACCCTGATTCTTAAATGGTATTCCGTTCCAGAATCGGATGCTTATTCGCAAAGATATTCGCACAAAACTGACCAAAAAATTCAAATTTTTAATTTTTCAAAAAGAAGAAATTAACATTTCCAAAAAAAGGATTTTAATGCGAAAACTGTAGCTCCTTAAAGGAGCTTTAAAAGTAATCTAAATAATGTGTCAAATCGAGAGCGTGTTCCTCCACTCCAAACTCTATTATTCATTAAAAGCACCTGCCAGGAGTGCAATGCCAAGCTGGAAAAAGAAAAGAGCCAAGCCAGGGAAGGACTACACAAAAGTATCACTCGGAAAATTGAAAACTTCCGCCATTTTGCTCGCTCAATGGCTCAATGGCTGCCTGCATCCTGGCCATCGATCAATCCCAGGGTCTGGTCGGACATTTAAGCCAAGAGCACTCAAAGCAGTCGCCAGCTTGAATGGAGCGGGCTCCTCCTCTGTTTCCGCTTCCGTTGCCAATCAGCCTTGGAAAGCACCAATTGTTTGGCATTGGCAAGTGATTCGTGAAAGGTAAAAGGCGTCCTGGGCCGGAGACAGGAGCAGATGTCCTGCAAAATGACCAAAGCCGTGGCTTCTTTGTGTCCTTTTTTGAAGCATATGTATGTTCCGGTCCCTTTTTGAAGGAAGAATTGAGACAAAAACAAAATTGCAGGATGTTCCAGCGATTATCGAATGGTAATGACATCAAAAGGGAACATATCCTGCGAAAAATTCAACTGTTGCGTTTCAAAATCAGCGCTTATTTTTCACTCAAATGTTTGAGTAAAACTGTTAGTTCCCGCTGGAGCCGCCAGGTGTCAGTCTGGTGCTAACAGCTCTGTTAACATGCCGTGTTTCGTGCTGTTAACCGCCAATGTTAAGACTAAATGTTTCAAAAACCCGTTTAAAATCAATGAAATGTCTATATTTTATACTGGCAAAGCGCCTACATTGCCCCAACCTTCCAAAAACAACACAGAATTCAATAGTTTTCCCATGAGAAATCCAAAAAGCCTCCAAAATAACTCCTGGAACTCCAAAATTCCAGATAAAAGTCAATCCCGGGGAAGCACACTTTAACATTTGTCCCCATTTACGGATACGGTGTTGAGTAATATTTATTTTGGTGAAGTAATCGCATGTTCTTATCAATAGACTACCGTTTTCATAAATTACATAGAGTGTGGTGTACGACAATATTACCCGCGATACAGATCGTCAGTAGAACATGAGGCTAGTGATAGAACAAACAAAAAATAAAACTCGGCTTTAATGGGAAATGAATGGAAAAACTAGAAACTAAATTAGCCAGCAGCCACCGCCAATCCTCATCGCCACAAGCCATCTGGTGTGTGGGTGTGTGTGTCGTCTCCTGAGATCCAATCTAAGATCCACTCCAACTAGTTGACGATGGGATCCGCGCACTTGGACCGGCCTGTCTGGCCTGGGCGCCTACTTCTCCTCGCACCACTCGTTCTCCTTGCGCACCTGCTCCTCCTCGGCGGGCGTGAAGTCCTTCTTGATGTTGAAGGTCTTGCGGATCTCCTCCGGGGTCTTGCCCTTGATCATGTTGGCCACCGTCTTGCAGGTGAGCTCCAGCAAGCCCTTGATGTCCAAATAGTTGGCCGCCAGAATCAGTTCGAAAAGCGTGCCCTGGTCAACCTTGAGGAAATCGGCGTCCCACGAGATGATGTCGTCGGTGCGCTTCTCCTTGCTCTCGTCATCCTCGGTCGGCTGCGGGTCGTCCTTGTGGTAATGGGCCCAGATCAATACCTTGCGCAGAATGGTCGAGTTGACGTTCGGCAACGGCACAATGGCATTCTCATCGTCCTCCATGCCGCAGTCCTCCAGCATGGTCTTAATGGTGCCGGAGCACTTGGCGATCTGAATGTCTGTGTCGAAGATCTCCTCGTCGGACGACTGCAGTTTGATGATGTTAGGCATTTTCGGGTTTTCGGGTTTTAGATCGAAGATCGAATTTCCTGGAAACACGCGGCGGCAAATAAGAAAATGGGAAAAAGTGAAAATCAAGCTTCGAATAGTTACCACACACACACACACTCGCACACACCGTTCGTAACGCACCAGCAGCGCCTGCTTGTGTGAGTGGATGAGTGGTCGAGTGGTCCCTTTGTATGTCTTTGTTTTTTTTCTTGAGCAATGCGATGCCGCTTCTCGCAACTTCTATATTTTCGTCTGGTTTTATTTGCGCTTGGCTGGCCACTTACCTCGGTATATTAATGTTTAAAATTAAAGTTAAAGTCCGCTGCGAAGGCAAAAGAGTAAGTAAAGACAGGGTTGTTGATTATCAAAATACCAAAATTTATCGATTTGTTTATTTTAGCGATGATAGCGAGGCTTCTTCGTGACTTGGGATTTTACCTATCGAAATTGGAAATTGGTGGTGTGCAACACTGGAAGCTTGGAGGGTAACTACCTATCGGCGTGTAAAAATCGATTTGTTTTTGAAAACTTGGCGCGCCGTATGGATGTTTCGAAAGGGAATTTTTATTCTCATATACTTATTATTAAATGTATTTTATCGAAAAGGATATATCTGAAATCGAAGACTTTTTGCTTTTTTAATTTTTGAATTAACTTGGAGCAGTTTCCGTTTTGTACAATAGCCTTGAACTGTAAAAGTATAATGAAGCCGAAACGAATGCCTGTCGTTGGCATGAAATTTTGAAATGCCAAATATTTCAAGGGCTACTTGGTTTCACTTGTATTTCAACCTGGACTTGGGGGCAAAACGAAAGCTACAGAAGTTCGCGACTGATTTTCATTTCCCATTTTCCTCGCCTTTGGGCCGTTTTCGCCTTCTGGCCGTCGCGGTCATCACCTGTTGTTGTAACTTGTTACCTGTTGACTCTTGACTGTCGCTGCCACTGCCACTGCCACTGCGGCACTTACTTTCACTGCGACGAACACGTTTCGATGGGTTTTTGAGCTCTGCGCTTCTGTGCTCGTCCCCACAATGCAAAAGTTATTAAAATGACAAAAAAAATTACAGCCAAATGGTAGCAAATCGGGGATTGCCTTACCAATAATCGCATAAATTAGCAATTCTGTGTGCAGCAGTCTGCGGAAGTTTCTTCTGGTCTGGCTTTCACTTTCGTTGCCATTGTCAAATATTTAATAATTTGTGCTAAAATGTGAATAAAATGCCAGGCCCCGCATACATAATGTTTCTTTCAGCCGTCCCACCCAACCCCCCAAACCAACAACAACAACAAACCCAAACAACAACAACAAACGCAATGCGACACTGAGGAATGCGAAAAGAAAACGAAATACCTGCGCTTGACGGCCAGAAAGAGCGAAAGAGAGGGGCCTACGGCTAGAGACAGAGACGGGGCAAGACCCGTGTTGGGTTTTTGGCCAGCAATTGAGATCGAGAACTGGCCAACATGCCACTCCGATCCGATTACAAGCACACAGCTATATAAGTGCATGGCTTGTTGGTTCTTGTTGTTGTTTAGGTAGTTGTGGTATTTCCACAACACACACACCACACACCCCACCATCGTCATCTCCAATGACACCTAGACAACACCCGGCACAAGAATAGGAACTAGAATTCGACAAATTACATTCTCTAAGAAGCTCTAAGATTGCAGGGAGATCTTTCTATACCTTAGAGTAGTTTCCTATATTTTGGAGTAGCTCCCGAAATCTGGGAGAAGCTCCCTAGAACGAGCTAGACAACAGGCGGCACAAGAATAAGAAACCACAACAAGATCGATTCACATTCGATAACTCTATGATTGCAGGGAGATCTGCGAGAAGCTCCCTACATCTTGGAGTATCTCCCTATATCTAGGAGTACCTCCACAGATCCAGGAGTACCTCCCTAGAACGAGCTAGACAACAAGCGGCACAAGAATGAGAACTACGCCAAGATTCACCGAATCTGGAAGAAGGAGCTGCTCCCTAGAAAAATCTCCAAGGAGAAACCTTTTCATATATATGTAAGTGCATCCAAAACAACTCTGATATAGATTACCCGTGTCGGGTACTGGTTTCTTGGATTGCAGTGTAGCCGACAGCGCACCCAAAAATGCAATTGAAATAAAAAGAAAAACCCACGCCATAAACAGAAACCCAAAATAGACAAAGGCATTAAAGTCGATGAAAATCAACAAAAACAACAAGGCGGCGGCGCAGCAAGATGCCAATGCCGTTGCTGGAACGCACAGATACAAAGATACTCCGATACTCAGATACAAAGATACTCAGAGATACCCAAAGACAGAGATACGGCGATGTGTGAGCTCAGGTAATAAACCTGCACAGTTGCAGCCTCCACACTGCGAGAAATAGAAATAGGTGGTCAGAGAGGGTGGTTGGGTGGATTAGCTCATCTCGGATAGTTTTGGGATTTCTATACCTTTTTTTTTGCATTTCCACTCGAGTTTTATTTTTATTGCAAGCAACAGCCTGTTTCTTGGCCGAGAAGCTAATGGCAGGCTGTGTTTTGGTTTTGGAAAACGGTTCCAGCGAACGGAACCAATTAAAATATTGACTTACCAATCCAATGGAACACTCGTGGTTACAGATGTTTGGCCAGGCCCGGGGACTAGCCGGAGCTGGGTTTCCCCTTACATATGTGCTAGCTTCTTAGTCAGAGCCTTTAGTTTGATATCCGATCGAGTGGGTTAGTCCCAATGTG
This sequence comes from Drosophila vallismaia, assembly GCA_035047325.1. Lineage (NCBI taxonomy): Eukaryota > Metazoa > Arthropoda > Insecta > Diptera > Drosophilidae > Drosophila > Drosophila vallismaia. The sequence goes on along the minus strand of JAWNPU010000025.1, from coordinate 590,337 downwards.
TGCTCAAAACTCGGCTTAGAGTTACGATCTGGCGGGACCTGATAGGACGTGGATCCCAACCCACAGCTCACAGCCCATCGCCCATCGCCCATCGCCCACCGTCTACCGTCTACCGTCCAGAGGCCCTGCTGCTGCTCCAGCTCCACCAAATGCCGAGGCAGCCAGCAAAAACAAGAAAATATCAACAGGCTGTTGATGCATCTTTGGTTGTTTTGGTTTTGAATACCCTATGAAAGGGTACTCTAGCTATGGCTTCTCCAAAGAAGGTTAAGTTCAGAGAAAGGGTATAATTTTGATAGAAAATCCGATCCCTTGGAAGTCATTCTTCGCGAGAGGGTACTTGGTAGTTCGACTTGGTAGACGGATCCTCCTTTCTTGTTTCTCTGAGCCTAAAGCTGATCCTCCCCCCCATTTCTACCTGGCTCTCCCCTACTCTGACAGTGCACTGCAAAGCGCTCAAACGAAAAACCAGGCAGCGGCGCCGACTGCAAAACTGGAGGTACGGACGGGTCTTACCTGAATCTGGGACTGGAGTCGAGCTCAGGGGCCGTCGAAATTCAGTTTCAGTCCGCCAGCGAACGTTGTCGCGATCACAACGTCTTAGTTCTCAGAGTCTCAATCCAAGTATCTCTCTCTTAGAGTCTCAGTCTCTGTGATTCTCCGTCTTCAGTTCTCAGATTCTCCGCCGGGCAGCGCGTGTATCTGTATCTTCGGACGTGTGTATCTGCATCTGTACCTCTACCTGTTGCAGTGTGTGTGTGTGTGTTAGCCAGTAACACTGGCCCGTTTCTAAAATAATTATTTTTTCGAACGTTGCTTTTTTTTGTTGTGCCTTCAAAACTGGTTGCTGCTTTTTTTAACTGTGTATTTGTGCAGCAGCAGCAGCGGCAGCAAGAGAAGAATCAGAAGCAGAAGAATCTCTCCAAGGCAAGAAGAGAGAAGACAGAAGATCAGCGAAGCAAAAACAACTGTAGTTGGGATTGTAGTTGTTTACTTTTCGCTTGGATTTCGCCTTTCCGAGATTTTTTGCTTGGAAAATCAAGAATTACAACACCGAAAACCCGCACATCCGGGAGCCATAATCCTTCGTGAGTTTCCAGAGGAGTCCCTAGAGCATCCTCACAATGCCCTGCTCGGCCGTAACCCTGTCCATAGCGACGATCTGCGCGATCATAGCCACCGCCCTCCTGGCCATCGCCTTCTCCACGGATAACTGGCTCCACTACGACGTTTGGCGCAACCAGATACAGGTGAGTCTCCCTAAACGTTCCACTCGTTCCACCCGGTGGGGGTGGGGCCTCGCTGCACTGGCGTCGTCGTGGCAGAAGCCACATTTCCACATACATGTAAATCCCAAGCCCGAGGCTAAAGACTTTGCCGCTGAAAACGGAGCTTAAACTCTGTGAACAGTGGGGCAAAAGTACCAGAAATCGTACAGCTTTTATAGTATTCTTTTATTTTATTATATTGGAGGGATAATCCATTTAAAGAGGAATACAATCCAAAATTCGGCTACAACTTATGGGTTAAACAAAAAAAAAAGAGCGTCTTAGAGAGCTTCTAAATTGTTATTAAGTCCTTAATTAATCCTTACTAAGTCTAGAGAGTAACTTGGATAACTTTGAAATGTTATCCTTCTTGGTTTCCATTCAGTTCCCCTTCATATCTGACATCTCAACGTCTAAGCAAACGCGCTCCGACAGGAATGTGCATGCTCGTGCATGTTTGTGCACGACAAACAGGTGTGTGTGGCCCACTGTGGGCTGGGGGCTGGGGGCCAACCAACAAGAAGAAGAAGAAGCACCAAAACAGCAACAAAGCCAACAAACGGTGGTAACAGTAACAGTAACAGCCGCTCGTTTTGTGTGCTTGTCCGAAAGAAAATAAGGGCAAGGCGGAGAAGAAGAAAGAAGAAAGGTCGAAAGCAAACACAGCGAGGGGGGAGCGATAGGGAGGGTGGGCAACGGCCGTTAACGTTATAACGTTGAAACTTTCTACCAACGGAGCGCTTAGCCAAGCCAAACGCGAAGAAGACCGCGATGGGCGGCGGGTGGGGGAGCAGGCGGAGGAGGCAGACGAGACAGCGACTGAAGAGCTGCATTGCAGGACTGGGGAGGTGGGGAGAAAGTGGAGCTATCGCAAGCTTCCGATTCATACGGAAAATACAGTCCAACTTCCTCAAGACAAACTTGTTCAGCCAAGAGCCAAAAGTTTATAATTAAAACCTTGGAAATAAATTAAATTAACAATTACGATCGTGGCCAAATGAACTCCGGCTCAAAAGGTGCAACAGTTGGCCCGATGGAGCACCTTAGACGGCGGCCAGAGAGAGACGGGGCACTGGCATACCTCGCATACCAAAACAAGTTACCTCCACACACACACACACAACACACAGACACCGAAAGCACCTTCCAACCAACGGTGGGGAAGAGGAAGAATCGGCTCAAAGTGTGCTGAAAATATTTGCACGTTTTTGACTTTGTGGCTCTTATTGAGGCAAAGCTGTCGTCTAATCCGAAAGCTTCAATGAAAGATACCTCGCCCTGGTGACAGGGTGCCTCTTACCTAACCCTTGGAGGTAGCGGGGTGGGGCATTTATAAAGCCATTAGAACTAATCGCTCCCGAAGAACCTTAATTTGCCGTGACCACCCCTGCCCTGAGACGACTCTCAGCGTTTACCTTTCTTCTCCCTCTATCTGGCCTTCCCCAGTTTCCGCCCTTAGTCCCTCTCCCTTGTCCCTTTGCGCCTTTGAACAGCCGCTCAGGTGCAACAGGTACGTAATTCGAGATCGTCTACCTGGACAGGAAATTACACAAACCGAGCAGACCACTCCAGCACTCCGGGGGAGTCTTTAATTCGATTCGTTATGGAAATAAAATTCGTTTTTTTTGTATATTTTTACGTTCTAGAAACCCCGTTAGGCTACATTTTGGGGGCAATCGTGAGAATAGGAAGGAAAGAAATGGAGAGACTTACATGGAGCCGAGCTTTTCCTTCACATTTGCTATCCTTTTTGCAGTTGAGAGTAGCACACGCACTTGCACTCTCAATTAAGCCTTGAAATTCCTCATTTTAATGCAAGGATCTTTTGTTTTATAGTTAAGCCCGTTACCAGTAGTGTCCTTTTATGGGTAAATACACTTTTTACTAAACTATAGAGCGTAGCACGTCCAGGAATTCAAAATAAACTTCACCGTCGACGCTTGGGAGGAGGACTCTCCCCAAAAGGGAGGACCGATTGGGGACAGAAAGGGATGGAGCTTGCGATGATCGCGCGTTTTACAGCACTGAAATGTTAACTTGAACTTTTAATGAGACTTCTTTAACCCTTAAATAGGGGCCAATAGAGATGATTGCTTCTTAGAATCTTAATCTTGAGATGTTAAGAAACAATGGAAAGATAAAATACCCTTCAAACAGGTTGTTTAAGGGTTTGAGAGCTCAAATCTTAAGCTTAAAAACAATATTACATTGGATTATACATATTTCTTTAATTAGAGAGATCCTTTCGCTCCTCAAAATATGGTACTCGAAAACCTCTTGCTGGCTTTGGCTTTGGCCAGGCTTGTGGCTTGTGGCTTTTGGCTTTAGCTGCGGCTTTTGGATTTGTGTTGTATCCACGCCTATATCTGGTACCGCTCCGCCTCCCCTCTCCACACCTCCACCACCGTGGAAGTTGGAAACTGGTTTTGGATCGAGTTGAGTTTTCACTCGATTCACGTTTTCGAGACGACAACAACGGCGACGACTCAAAATTGGTATGCGGATAGTTGGCCGGTTTGCTTTGGCTACCACTAGGCGTTTTGGCCCTAACTCGCGGTGTGCCGGAGCAGGGGGGTTCGCAGAGGGAACCGGAGGTGGGCACCCAAACCCCCGATCCCAATCGCAATCCCAAACCCAATTGATGAAACTTCGTTTTGGCCAGGTCTTGAGCACAAAAGAGAAAACCCTTGAAACCCCGCCAAAGTAATGTAGTTTTAACCGATTTTTCTCCGTGCAGTCAGCCTCGCCATATATTTATCCATATAATGTTAATGTATATATATACTAAATATATATATTTTCGCCACTGCTTGGCAATTTCTTCGATTTCATTTCTCGCTTTTGGGCAATGCAATTCAATGTCGACAAGCCTAAGGCAAAGGCAGAAGGCAAAACCCATCACCAGAGCCAAATCAAGTCAAATATCAAATTAAAAGCTGCTTGGGTTTGGGTTTGGGTTTGGATTTGGGTTGGGATTTGGGTTTTCCAAGCAAATGAATGAAAAGCGAGTTTTCGTGTTGGGCCTTTACGCTTAGTAAGCACTTTGTCGGGCGAAAGACGAAACACATGTTAATTCGCGATGTGAAATTAATTACAGTGTGTTTTTTGTTTGGATAAAGTTGCGCATACGCCAAGTGTGACAGAAGATTTCTTTTCTCCGCTTTCCTACCTCATCATTACTTACGAAGTACACGGATCGACGCGAGACGCCATCATCGAGTGGCTAATTTTGTTATTTTATAGCTGACATCATGTGGAATTCCAAATTGGTAAATCACCAGCCACCGGATTAGCATAAACTGAATTGCAATTGGCCTGAAATGACGGGGGCTTAGAAATCGACGATTCGTTTGGGCCTGGGAGAATTCTGTGAAGAAAGAGACTCTAATCCGCAGCCATTTCCGGTTTCCAAAAAAAAAGCAGCTCCGATTTCCAATACAAAAATATCTAATATCTAATATTTGATATCCCACTTGGCACATGAAAGTATATCGGCGATAACCAGGTCCCGGCAATTGAAAATTAAGGCTATAAGGTAATTTCTATCAATTATCCGCATGCGAGATTCTTTCAAGATATAGCTGGAGCTTCACTATGGTAAATATGAAGATCGAGATGAAGATCTCTCGGAATCCGAAGTCTCTCATTATAGAGACCGCTTGAGCGTGCGATTGAAAACGCTTTCGCTTCCCACCAAAAAGCGCTTTGAAGAAACCCAAAAACGCCCAAAGCAAAGCAACGCAAAGCAAACAACTTTTGCCAGAGCGTGTTGCTGGAGCAGAGCTGCTACTTCCCTCAATAAACAAATCATTTTTGATTTCAATCGGTTTCAGATTTCAGGTTTCTGCTCCTCAACAATCCGTCCAACAACGACAATTCTTCCCATTCGACTTCCGCGTGCTCTTTTTATAGATTCGTTATAGACGCGTAGTGGGGCTTCTTTAGACCGTAATTGCGATCCGTGTGTGTGGGCCGGCCAGGCCAAAGTACATTAGATGGCCAAGAATGTGGAATTGAAATGCCTCTCAATGTCGTGCTCCCACGACCTTTTTGTTTTGTTCGCTTTTTTGGTGGACAAATCGAGAAACCGAAACCGAAACCGAAACACAACGAAAACCAGTCTCTGTCTGCGATTTAAATTAATGTCTGTGCATCGGAATTTGCTGCAATTGTTGAATTATTCATTAGGTGACTCCCAAAGTGACTCCCACTGAGTGGTCTGAATCGGGATAGGACTCGCGGCCACGCCCCGGGATCGGAATGCCGCTTCGATTCGGCCTTGACTTGAGGGCGTTTCAGCAGCGCGCCAGATGGCGGTTTCTGCCACCTTTTGGTGGGGCGTCCTGGGCCCACTCCGCAGCCACCGATCCAGTTTGCTTTATCTGGTTTATCCAAGCAAATACCAGACCTTACTACTCCACTCCTGCCCGCCCCTCCCTCCGATTGGCTAATCACCGACATCCGACATCCGACACTGCCTGCCTGCCAACTGGCTGCAGTCCCCTGCAGTGGGGCAGAAACTAGTTTTGCATGTGCTCCGGTCTGGGTGTCATAAAAATATTTGTGGCTCACTCGCATCTGTGCCCGCTAACTAAACCAAACCACCGAAACACTGAGTCGCTAAACCACCAAGCCACCAAACCACCAAGCCACCAAGCCACCAGACCACCAGATCAACAGATCAACCAGATCAACCAGGTGGTTGCAATTTCCGCAGCCAGTAGATTAGTAGATTATATCCAGTATATGGTATTTGCGATAAATAGTGAGGTAGTAAAGGAAAGTATTACGATTCAGAGATCCCATTAGGGCTCCCGATCAACCTTGAAGCTCATTTCACTTTACAGTTTGCAATCCATGTCGCCTCATGCGTAACCCGTGAGGCACCCAAGACATACAAGTCTATATAAATGAGACTACTATTACTATGGCGTATTAATCCAGCCAACCATCCGACAATGCACCGCTGACTGGAAGACTCTTTCATAGTCGAATGCATTTGCAAAGTGGCATGGAGCCCCGGAGACCAGACCCCTCCCCCGGTTGAATGCCGGACAAAAAATTACAAATCTCGGACCAGGGATCGGATGGGGGGCCCTTAATTGCCGGAGACTTTCATAAGAAAGTTACAAAACTAATCCGCCTGAAGAGGCCCTCGGATTACTCGAAGAAATGAAAGAAATGAAGAAAGGGGAGTTCCCTCCATTGGACTGAAAATGAAAATGGAAATGGAAAAGGAAGGTGTTGCGCCCTAGTCCAACCGCCGTTTTCAGAGATCGGTTACGCAAGTCTCGAGTTCGAGCTCGAGCTAGAGCTCGAGCCAGGCGCCAAAAATTTACATAAGACCCGATCTCCGATCATAAAGTATTTCCCTTTTTCTCGGCTACTTCTCGGAGTTGGATCTGTGGAGTCTGCCCCTGCCCCTGCCCCTGCACCCAGTGGCTGGTTAGCTGCTTAGCTGCTTGGCATTTCCCAGAGCTACTCAACTACCGGACATACTGTACAGTGAAACCAGTTTTTCGAGACTCATTTCTCTCCAACCGATGGAAACGCATTCGTACCGCAAAGAAAAACTCGTCGTTGCGGGCAAGCGATTTCCCCCGACCTGGCCAGGCCTGAAAAACGCCAAAATCATAGAATTTCTGGCCAAAACGTGAGGAACGTGATATTCTTCGGAATGATTGGATTTCACTCTAGGGTTTCACATGCCACAAATGCACAAAACAAATAGAGAGTCAGACGTGGAGTCTATAGATTTTCCAGAATTATGCGATGCGATGCGATGAGTAATTGAGAGCGGAGGTCACTGGCCAAAAATAGTTTGGATAGAGAGTCTGATAAGCCTACGGCCACGAAACGCACTGTACAACTGTATTATGCATTATGCAGTCGAGGTGCCCGCCGGAAACCTGGGGCTGTAAAACACTCCGCGATTGCCCAACATCTTGTGGCCTCGGACAATGGGAAACCGCGGTACGTGTTCGAAATGCGAGTCGATCTGATACGAGGGAAGCCCTACGCCCTGCTCCCTGCCCGGGGCCCACACATCCCACTCCAAGCCATATCCGAACATCCGCATATCGTTAAGGGGCACGATTTGACCGAATGATGATCGACATGCGGTTCAATGCTACCGCTCGGAATCTCGGATCTCACATCTCGAGATGGGGCGAGGCGGTTCGATCGAGAGAGAAACCCACGGGGGCGAGACCATGTTTGTTTTCGATCTTGATACAAACTCTAGTTGTTTGGATTTCGATTATGTTTGCCAGCTCCCTTTGTAAAGCGTTCGCACCCGCCAGTTAATGCCTCGAGAAGGCCAATCCCCCAATACCCCAAAAACCTTCACACTCAAGTTTAAACTCCTTCTAACCAATCCATTCTCTTCTTCCAGGCCTTTGCCACCAAGCACTCGGATGCAGACTCCCTGCTGCACAACCTCAACTACAAGTACTACTACTACACCAGGACACGCGGTCTCTTCCGCATCTGCTACCCCAAGGAGCGGCCCCCAGCCTCGGCAGGTTTGTACCAACTACAGTTCAGTACAGTTCCTCCATATATTAACCTTCAATCCCTTGCAGTGCCCACCTATCTGTCGCCCATAGAGACGCACTGCTCCAACATCGACTACTTCCCGCAGGCAGAGGACGAGAAGATCGCCAACGAGGACGCCACCTCGCGCCTACACCTCGCCCGCTCCTGCATCGCCCTGTTCATCATCAGCTTCGTGACCATTTTCTGCGCCTTCTGGACCGGCCTCTCCGGCTGCTGGAAGCGCTCCTCGGGCGCCATCACGGCCACCTCGATCCTGCTGCTGGTCACCTGCCTCCTGGCAGCCGGCGCCATGGGTCTCTGGCACACGGTGGAGTTCTTTGAGAAGGAGAAGGTCGTGGGAGAAGACTACTTCCAGCAATGGAACACGGTAGGTTAATCTTTACAAGCAACGATGCAATGGATACTTATCAGTTTAGTCCAACAGGTTCTCCGCGACAACACGAAGATCGCCTACGACTGGTCCTACATCGTGGCCTGGGCAGGCATCGGAACCTGTCTCCTGGCCGCCATCCTGCTCTCTGGAGCGGCTGTCTGTCTGCGCAACGAGCGCGAGAAGGAGGAGCAGCTCAACCTGCAGTACCTGATGCCAGTCTACTCCCAGAAGCAGCCCCCCTATCCGCCCTACGCCAACTACGCCCAGCCCCAGATCTACCCGGGACCCTACTACCACGGATCCCAGTACGGGCCCTACAACTACTAGGCAGTCCCCAGGCTGAAGTCCGCCTGGAGGAAGGACAGGAGCTACAAAAGACCAGGAGGAAACCTCCCCAGTAAATGAAACACAAACTTTCGGCCGAATGAATGAATCGAATGAGCGCCGAGCGGAGGAAACAAGGGCGCTCGCCACAATTAAATTTTGAATTACGCATAATTTACAGCATCATCTTTTTTTTTTGACGAGAATTTAGTTTTTAGACTCTATATAGAACTATATAAATATATATAAATATAAAATTACGAGTGTAACCGTGGGACTTGAGTCAAAGTTGCGTCAGAGCTTTTGGTGCGCGATTTGTTTGCACGAAATTAAAAGGAAAAACTTAGAAGGACGATAGGACGGTTTGCGACAACGCTGATTAAATAGACGAAACAATAAACAGTTAATTTATTGTAGCACGTAGCGAACATGTAGCGTATCTAAAATAATAATATATAAACCGAATATTTGTATGTATCTAAGCTAAAAGTTTCATTGTACAATGTATATGAATGTAAAAGTGCGCGACAAGCTTCAAATTGTCTTCCAAGTATAGTGCATATTGAATGTAAAGCTGTACGATTAATAAATAAAAGTTTCTTGCGTTTACGGCAACATAATTTTCTGCTACTTTTTTTGAATTTGTGAAAAGTCGTTGGTCGTGAATTTCCGGATTCGGACAATCGATATTTGATAAATTAATCGTTTAGTGTTGGTAAACACATATCGATTGCCATCGTGACACTGTCGATACTGTATTTATTTACTTGTTTTCGCCCATCCCTAGTGCAGACATATTTTTTGATATTTAAATTATAAATATACAAACAATAAACAATGAGCAGCGAAAAGGCCAAGATTAGCGCCCAGATCAAGCACGTGCCCAAGGATGCCCAGGTGATCATGTCCATTCTGAAGGAGCTCAACATCCACGAGTACGAGCCGCGCGTAGTTAACCAAATGCTGGAGTTCACCTTCCGTAAGGAAAAAAAAGCGGCCTGGCATTTTATAGCGCGTAAATAACTGGATCGATCTATCTTTTAGGCTATGTCACCTGCATTCTGGACGACGCCAAGGTGTACGCCAACCATGCCCGGAAAAAGACAATCGACCTGGACGACGTGCGTCTGGCCACCGAGATGACGCTGGACAAGAGTTTCACCGGGCCACCCTCACGCCACGTCCTAGCGAAGGTGGCCGAGATACGCAACGCCATGCCCCTGCCCCCAATTAAACCACACTGTGGCCTGCGACTGCCGCCCGACCGTTACTGCCTGACGGGCGTCAACTACAAACTGAGAGCCACCAATCAGCCCAAGAAGATGACCAAGTCGGCGCTGGAGGGACGTCCCCTCAAGACCGTTGTGAAGCCCGTGTCCAGCGCCAATGGCCCCAAACGAACGCACCCGGTTGTGAACAAGCAGCAGGTGGTGACGATATCAAAGCCCGTCATCAAGTTTACCACAACGACCTCCAAAACTGTGTCCAACAATAGCAGCTCTGGCGGTGGAGCCAGCGGCAGCAGCGGACCACCCGCTCTGGCAGAGGTGAAGAACGAGCCTAGTGGAGCAGCCAACGACGTGAAAATGGAGGTGGATAGCGATGCGGCAGCCGTGGGGAGCATTGCCACAGGCGGAACGGGAAATGCACCCGGAACGGGAGGCGCCGTTAAGCGGGAACGGGAGGACGAGGAGTTTGAATTTACAGCCAACTAAGAGCATAACAGATTAAATACTAATTTTAAATATATTTTCAACATCAGAAATACAAAAAAAAATTCATTTTTTAAGAGCGTGAGTAATGCTAGCGATGAATCCTACTTAATGGCTTGGATGATGCAGCAGCCGAGGTCCATTATTTGCAAATACTCTGAGGCGCCGTCCTGCAGGCGGAAGCAACACTCCTGAAATCAGGACAATATTGTTAGATTAAATAGTAGTTTTGGAGTACAATCCGAAGACTCACCCCCAACTTGTCGCAGATCTTTGCTTTCTGCGGATCATTCAGGCCCGGGTGAGTCACAATGAACTCCACGAACTGCTCCAACATCTGGCCGACGCTGTAGGCGGAGTAGCCGATGTCCCGCACAAACTGCTCCAGCCGACTGTAGTCGCCCGACCGACAGACCTCCAGGTAGTCCTCCAAGTAGAAATCCGGGATGACACCCGACATTTCGAAGAGATCCGCTGTGTTAATGGTATGATGGGGACCTTTCAGGCGGAAGCAGGATTGTAGAGTGGTTATGGCACGACGCAGATCTCCACCAGATATCTTCACAATAGACTTGTATGCATCTGGGTCGATCTGAACCTCCTCTTTTTCGCAGATGAGCTGCAAGCGTTCAATCATCTTTTCTTCCCCCAGAGACTTGAATCGAAACTTGGAACAGCGAGACGTGATCGGGACGATGATCCGAGACACGTAGTTACAAATCAGGCAGAACCGAGTGCTTTTGCTCTCCTTCTCCATGGTGCGACGCAGTGCAGACTGGGCGGCGTGGGTCATCGAGTCCGCCTCGTCCAGGATGACGATCTTAAAAGGCGGACACGGCCTACCGTCGGGACGGACACCGCTGGCGGCAAGCTGGGAGAAATCCTTGATTTTGGTGCGCACCACATTGATGCCGCGCTCATCCGAGGCATTCAGTTCGAGAATCCGACTCTTGTACATGTCTCCAAAGATCTGGCGACCGGCGGCAAGAATCGTACTGGTTTTTCCGGTACCAGGAGGTCCATAGAGCAGCATATTGGGCAGGTCCCCACCCTCCACGCACTTGCGAAGCACGGCCACTACCTCGGGCTGCTCCACCACGTCGTCCACGTTCCGTGGCCGGCTGTGTGTTAAAGCATGTCAGCATGTGTCTCGATTTGGAGTTTGCAGTACTCACTATTTTTCCACCCAGAGCGTCGGCGGCTTGCGCCTCTCGGAGGAGGTTCCCTGTTGTTTCTCGCCCAGGCCGGTGCCGGATTTACCCGTTTTGAGAAAAGCCTGCATCCTGATATTCTTTGGGTCTTTTGGTCAGCAACAAATAAATACAAACAGGAACGCCAAAGTTTCCCCGCGCTTACTTCTGGTTATCGGTTATCGATAACTACTATGGCGCCATAGGGTTGTAGATACAAAAATTCAAAATTTGAATTGATGTATAAAATGGAAATTGAAAAATCTTTACCTTTTTATTAAAAACAAATGGTTATTTCGACTGTTTGATTTTTCGTTGGTCTTTATTTATACAACAATAGTTTGCAGACACAAAAAATAATAATTACAATAGACATAATCTTAAACTTTAGGTAAAAAAATGATATTCTTCAAGTGAAATGTACGTCACAATTTTTGTTTTGGCATTTTTAGTATTCTTTTCGTTTGCTCTTGCTGTTGCTTCCTTTGATTCGTTTTTTAGTTATTTTTTTATTTGTGACCCTGGCTTAATACTCAATAATGTCGTTTGCAACGAACTTGGCTTGAAAAATCGAATATATATGCATATGCGAGATGGCGGGGCACGATGGAGGTGCAAGTACAATGACACGGGTTCCCTAATCAACACTTAGGAGGTCCATTACAAGTCTAGGTTGGACCCATGGACTCGAATATATAAAATAATAAGGATAACTCTGTGGGAGATGGCAGCTATGTATGGTATATCGTACAATCTTTAAAGGAATAACAATTCAATGGATTGGTCAGTAAACGATTATGGCAGGCGAACAAAATTTTCGGTTATTCTATATATTTCTAAAAAAATATATATAAAAAAACACACACGTTTTAAAACTGGTCAAATACACAAGACTTTGCGAGTTTCCACTTTAAGCTTTAAGTAAAATTTGTATATATATATGCAAATATATATATTGTTTTTTGTTGTGCGATCAAGTGGCGGGCAGTGCTGGCTATAAACTAAGCAGTTTTTTTTTCATATTAACAATACAATCACAGATTATGAATTAAAGAAACGAAACAAAACGGAAATCAATTTAGACCTGAACGAGGAAAGGCCACTCTTTCCCAGCTGCTTTCATCAAACTCTAAGGCACTGTACTCTATGGCAGTCTGTTATTCGCTTAAACTCAAAATGCAAATACTGGCCAGTACGGAATGTTTCAAAATGATCAAATATTGCAACTAAACTGTACTGTGTTGCAAGACAATTCTTTTTTTTCAATTGCTAGTGCTGTGTGTTTCTTGAGATCCTAAATAATTCAACACTTTTCAGACCCTGAAGTTACTAAACTTTATCAAGTATCCAGTATCCAGTATCCAGTATCAATTCAATTAAATTTATAATTTCGAGACATTGCAATAATGATGAGTTTCATTTGTGATTCTAGATTGAGCGTGATCCCGCGTAGATTTTGAGATATTGAGATTGTGAGAAGTTGGTTTCAAAATGAGTCTACTTTGAAATGAATTTTGCAGGTTATTGACGCGATTGTTCTGTGGCTTCTGCCCCCGGGTCCACACTGCACCACCTCAAGCCCTGTCCTTTAATTATACATCAGCCTCCTGCTGTCCAGCCTACAGCCTACAGCCTACAGCCTACACCCTCTTCGGCTTGCTGACAATCGTGTAGTTGAGTCCATTGTAGTTGCGGTGATCGATGGCCGTGGCTGGTGGTTCGTTCGAGTTGCTCTTGTTCGCTGTGACGGCGCTGCCGCCGACGCTGCTGCTGCTGATGATGATGTTGCTGTTGGAGATTCCTAGGTTGTTGTTGTTCGTCGTTGTGGTGCTGGTCTTGCGCAGCACCCCGTACCCCAGATGACTGTCATCCGCCTTGCGAAAGCTTTCCGTGTCCGGGCTGGCGATCATCTCGTACTCGTTCGGCGGCGGCGGACTGCACCGGATGCGACTGCCCGGCACGGTCACGTTCACGATCGTCTTGTATCCGCTGGAGGTTTTGTTGTTCGGCGAGAGGAAGTCCAGGCGATCGTAGTTGGAGTCCCCTCCTACGGAACTGGGCGAGGCTCCCTCCCCAATGTCTATATCGATTATCTTGGGTGTGGTATTCGAGTGCTTCGTCACCGAGCGCTGGCGCACAAACTCCGAGGTGTCGCACAGGATGGGCACGCGCTCGCAGTGCCGCACATCACCCACTCCTCGGGTGCGCCAGGCCTCTGTGATGTTCTCGATGCACTCGTAGTCGCGCTCCATTGCCCCGCCTCCACCCTTGCCGGTGCTCTCGTTCCGCAGCGGCAGATCCGGCGGCAACGGATCCGGATCCGACGTTTCCAGGGGTTTCAGTATAACTGCCGAGTCGGTAGCGGGCGAGGATGTCGTTATGGCCACAGGCTCATATTTCACAATGTTCCTGTATTTATCACAATGTTGTTGTTGGTTTGCTGTTGCTATCGGTGTTATCGGTGTGGTTGGACTGGCTCCTAGTTTCCGTGGCGGCTTGTTGGGAATGTGCTTCCCGGTGGGCACCGAAAGCGTCACACTAGCACCTCCACTGCCGGGCGTCGCACTGCCGCTTGCCGCGGAGCAGTTGTTCAGCGAGTCGTTCGAGCTAAGGAATCCCCGCATGGAGAAGCCGCTCTGAGTGGAGTTTATTTCGAATTCGCCGCCGTGCGGATTGCTCGACGGAGACGGCGGCAGCGGACTGCGCGATCCCGGTTCCATGTTGGCCGCCGCACTGAACTGATTCTCTCCGCACTCCAAGGTGCTGAGCGAGGCGGAGCTGTTGTCGCCGCTGATCAACTTCTTCATTGACTTCATTTTGGCGGACATGCAGCGGAAGACCTCCTGCGGATTGGAGTGATCCAGTGTGAAGACTCCCTCGCCGGTGGTGCACTTCCGACCCGCCTCAAACGTGAACTTCCCGTCGCGGTAGCCATACTTCCGAATGAAGCGATACGGCCACATGGCAATCGTGGTGCCCAGGTCCTCGGACTTCAGCTGCAACTCAGTGGGGGTCATCTGGAGCATGTAAGTCTTGGGTTCGATACCACAGCGCCGGGAGGCCTCCGAGGGAATCAATGTGATAATGAACATGCCATCCTAAAGGGAAATTAATTCTTGTTAGTTCTTTTATGGTAGAAATAATCAATGTTAAACAGAAATAAACCCAAGCAACCCAGTCGTTTCCCTTTTCACATTGTACTTGAAATTCTAAAAAAGAGATCACTTTCTTTTAGTACGTTTTGTAGAAGTTTCTAATAAAAAGTTTCGCTAAAACGAACAATAAATTTTGCGTTAAGAGTATATAATATATATAATGAAAACAGGAAGAAAAATGTGCGAACCAAACAAGCCTCATAAGAAGCCGGAATTGAAGACTCAAGAGCGCAGTCAATCAACTCCAAATAAATCATCTACACGCGAGGATCAAAAGAATCTGTCTGAAATGCCTATTGTGGAGAAAAAGAAACCCGAGGAAGGTCACTGCATCACTGCATCAAAGAAATCTTCCACAATGGAGGCAAATCGAGGGGAACCTCTTGGAAAGGATACGTTACCCTTGAAGGAAAAGAAAACTGATTCCGAGGAGCCTAGCAAGAGGGAAAATACTTTGAAGTCCAAACCAAAGCCACCAGAAAAACCCCTCAAACTTGAGGATGAAACTGCAAAACTGCTGAAATTTAAAGGAACTCCCCCGAAGCCAGCCTTGAAACCGGAAAAGCCAGCCGTGAAACCAGAAAAGCCGGCCGTAAAACCAGAAAAGGCAGAAAAGCCGGAAAAACCGAGAAAAGGCTCCATGAAAATCGTAGAAATAAACTCAAAGTTGGAGTCCCCCGTGGCAGATAGCCTTCGGAGCGATACCCAACTTTTGCTGCAGGAGCTGGCCCCACGACACGCCTTCCCAGCTCTGCCACTCAGCAAGCCCATCAGCCTCCAAGTAGGCAGCTTCGATAATATTCTCAACCAGCTAACGAAGAACAGCGACAACACTCTCCCGGACTCCAGCGTGATAAAGATCACACTGATTGACATGCTGAAGAACTTGGACCGCGGCACTTGCGAGCAGGCGAGGCTGGACAAGCTCTGGGAGGACTCCATGGGTCCGCCGCGCACTAATCTGGCTGAGAATCTGCTCCGCATGTTAAGGCAGAACATCAAGCCAACTCTCCTGGTAGTGGTGGAAAACCGTCAGTTCCGTTGCCATTCCATTGTCCTGCAGCTGGTGTCGAAGTTCTTCAGACGCGCCAAGTTGGGCAAGTCCCATGTCTACCATCTGCCCAGTGCTATGGTCAATGCCCGGTCGTTTGTGGCCATGTATCGATGGTCCCTGGAGACGATTCATCAGATGTCCACCAGCTACCTCATGCAGGTACTGCGTGCAGCCAAGTTCTTTGACTGCCCCGCCATAGTGGCCGACATCTGGAACGCCATGGAACTGGTCACCCGGGATCCCGAAAGAGCTGTTGCTTTGTATCAACGGGGCCTGACTATGGGCCTGAGTCTGGAGGATGATCTGCTCGGCCGAGTGGCCAACATCTTTCTTCAGTTTGTGGCCAGCAAAGAGTTCAGGCACTTGGAAGCCCCCACCATAAAGCGGTTGCTGGCCATGGGCTCCTTGGCGGTCAACTCCGAAATGGAGGTATATATGGCCGCCGTGATCTGGCTGGACTACAAGTGGCCGGAGCGCCAGTGCCATGCTGCCGAGGTCATGAAGAGTGTCCGGTTCGAGCAGATGCCATTCTTGTTCCTCTTCTCTTTGGTTAGACGAACCGACGGACCGCCAGTGCTCCGCTTCCTGGCCGGAATGCCGGAAATACGCAAGCGAGCCTTAATAACCCTTGAAGGATTGTAAGTATTTAGAGCTGATGCGAGTGTCCCTTTTAATAAACTTCATTTTCCTTTCCAGCGACATCGCTGCGAGCAAATTCCAAGGAAGGGGCGGGAATACCAGCAGGAACTGGATCTATGATCGCCGGGCGCCGTATCATCACGGGGAATCATGTCGGCGTATCCAGTTCTTAGGCTACGACAACTTTGTCCAATACTTGAAGTGGCTGCAGTCCGCCGGACCCAAGCACTGGCGCACCGTTCGCAACATTCAACATCCGGACATCCACTGCTGTGCGAGCCTCCGTACTTTCTTCTGAGCAACATTTCCGCATTTCAAAATCAAAAGAAGTTCATTTTAGTAACCTGAATAAAAACCAACTAGAATAACACGGAAAACTAACATAAACTACAAGTCGGAGCTTAGTCAGGGATGTAGATTTATAGTAAATCGATCTACGAATTATTTAAGATATTCCGATCATGAATCGGATACAAATTGACTGAGATATAGCCATCGTTTTGGGCCATAAATGCTTTTCCTCGGATTTTCAGATTTTTTTAAGGGAAAAATTAAAAAAAAAAATCCGAAAAAATATTTTGTGCCAGGGTTTTAATGCAGAGCGATAGGGAATTGATCCAAAATTCCAAATCTATACTTTGATCAAAAATCGGAAAACTGCCAAAGATATGGCCATCGAAAGGGGCGAAAAGTGATATTTCTCGATTTTCACATTTTTCAAGGGGATCCACCAGAAAAATTTGAAAAAAATCGAAAAAATATTTTATGTTAGGATTTTGATGCAGATTTATAGGGAATTGATCCTAGATTCCAAATCTATACTTGGTTCAAAGATCGGATAAAAACTGCCAAAGATATGGCTTTCGAAAAGGGCGAAAAGTGATTTTTCTGGATTTTCACATTTTTCAAGGGGATCCACCGGAAAAGTTTGAAAAAAATCGAAAAAATATTTTGTGCTGAGATTTTAATGCAGATTTATTGGGAATTGAATAAAGATTCCAAATCTATACTTTGGTCAAGAATCGGATGAAAAGTGCCAAAGATATGGCCTTCGAAAGGCGCGAAAAGTCATTTTTCTCGATTTTCACATTTTTCTAGGGGATCCATCAAAAAAATTTGAAAAAAATCTAAAAAATATTTTGTGCCAGGATTTTGATGCAGATTGATAGGGAATTCATCCTAGATTCCAAATCTATACTTTGTTCAAGGACCAGATGAAAACTCTCAAAGATATGGTCATCGAAAGGGGCGAAAAGTGATTTTTCTCGATTTCCACATTTTTCAAGTGGATCCATCAGAAAATTTTGAAAAAAATCGAAAAAATATTTTGTGCCAGGATTTTAATGCAGATTTGTTGGGAATTGATCCTAGATTCCAAATCTATACTTGGTCCAAAGATCGGATGAAAACTGCCAAAGATATGGCCATCGGAAGGGGCGAAGAGGTATTTTTCTCGATTTTCACATTTTTCAAGAGGATCCATCAGAAAAATTTTAAAAAAATCGAAAAAATATTTTGTGCCAGGATTTTAATGCAAATTTGTTGGGAATTGATCCTAGATTCCAAATCTATACTTGGTCCAAAGATCGGATGAAAAATGGCTAAGATATGGCCATCGAAAGGGGCGAAAAGTGATTTTTCTCGATTTTCACATTTTTCAAGGGGATCCATCAGAAAATTTTGAAAAAATCTAAAATAATTTTGTGCCAGGATTTTGATGCAGATTGATAGGGAATTGATCCTAGATTCCAAATCTATACTTTGGTCAAGAATCGGATGAAAACTTCCAAAGATATGGCCATCGAAAGGGGCGAAAAGTGATTTTTCTCGATTTTCACATTTTTCAAGGGGGTCCATCAGAAAAATTTGAAAAAAATCGTAAAAATATTTTGTAACAGGATTTTGATGCAGATTGATAGGGAATTGATCCTAGATTCCAAATCTATACTTGGTCCAAAGATCGGATAAAAACTGCCAAAGATATGGCCATCGGAAGGGGCGAAGAGGTATTTTTCTCGATTTTCACATTTTTCAAGAGGATCCATCAGAAAAATTTTAAAAAAATCGAAAAAATATTTTGTGCCAGGATTTTAATGCAAATTTGTTGGGAATTGATCCTAGATTCCAAATCTATACTTGGTCCAAAGATCGGATGAAAAATGGCTAAGATATGGCCATCGAAAGGGGCGAAAAGTGATTTTTCTCGATTTTCACATTTTTCAAGGGGATCCATCAGAAAATTTTGAAAAAAATCTAAAATAATTTTGTGCCAGGATTTTGATGCAGATTGATAGGGAATTGATCCTAGATTCCAAATCTATACTTTGGTCAAGAATCGGATGAAAACTTCCAAAGATATGGCCATCGAAAGGGGCGAAAAGTGATTTTTCTCGATTTTCACATTTTTCAAGGGGGTCCATCAGAAAAATTTGAAAAAAATCGTAAAAATATTTTGTAACAGGATTTTGATGCAGATTGATAGGGAATTGATCCTAGATTCCAAATCTATACTTGGTCCAAAGATCGGATAAAAACTTCCAAAGATATGGCCATCGAAAGGGGCGAAAAGTGATTTTTCTCGATTTTCACATTTTTCAAGGGGGTCCATCAGAAAAATTTGAAAAAAATCGTAAAAATATTTTGTAACAGGATTTTGATGCAGATTGATAGGGAATTGATCCTAGATTCCAAATCTATACTTTGGTCAAGAATCGGAAGAAAACTTCCAAAGATATGGCCATCGAAAGGGGCGAAAAGTGATTTTTCTCGATTTTCACATTTTTCAAGGGGATCCACCAGAAAATTTTGAAAAAAATCGAAAAAATATTTTATGTTAGGATTTTGATGCAGATTTATAGGGAATTGATCCTAGATTCCAAATCTATACTTGGTCCAAAGATCGGATGAAAACTGCCAAAGATATGGCTTTCGAAAAGGGCGAAAAGTGATTTTTCTCGATTTTCACATTTTTCAAGGGGATCCACCAGAAAATTTTGAAAAAAATCGAAAAAATATTTTATGTTAGGATTTTGATGCAGATTTATAGGGAATTGATCCTAGATTCCAAATCTATACTTGGTCCAAAGATCGGATGAAAACTGCCAAAGATATGGCTTTCGAAAAGGGCGAAAAGTGATTTTTCTCGATTTTCACATTTTTCAAGGGGATCCACCAGAAAATTTTGAAAAAAATCGAAAAAATATTTTATGTTAGGATTTTGATGCAGATTTATAGGGAATTGATCCTAGATTCCAAATCTATACTTGGTCCAAAGATCGGATAAAAACTGCCAAAGATATGGCCATCGAAAAGGGCGAAAAGTGATTTTTCTGGATTTTCACATTTTTCTAGGGGATCCATCAGAAAAATTTGAAAAAAATCGAAAAAATACTTTGTGCCAGGATTTTGATGTAGATCGATAGGGAATACAATAAAGATTCCAAATCTATACTTTGTTCAAGGATCGGATGAAAACTGCCAAAGATATGGCCTTCGAAAGGCGCGAAAAGTGATTTTTCTCGATTTTCACATTTTTCTAGGGGATCCATCAGAAAAATTAGAAAAAAATCGAAAAAATATTTTGTGTCAGGGTTTTGATGCAGATTTATAGGGAATCGATCCACGAATCTTTTAAGGTATCCCGCTCAAGGATCGGATGTGAATTGTCTCAGATATAGCTATCGCTTTGGGCCATTTATGCATTTCAAAGGATACGGGTATTTCCAGGAAAAGTTGTAAACGGAAAAAACCAACGAAGCTTGAGCTGCTGCTGCTGTCCATCGTTCCTGGAAAAGAAGACACACCCCATTAAAAGTTGAGAATTGCCACTCACAAAGGAACTGCAGTAGAGGTCGTTGTCCTCCTCGATCGCCCCGCTGTTTCCACTCGACGGGGAAGTGTCGCAAAACGCCACCGTCTGGAGAGCGGTGATCCAGTCCTTGAGCTCCTCCTCGCTGCCAGTGCTCAGGGTGAGCGTTCCATGCCGCTTCACGATCTGAATGAGACGCTCCGGAGGCAGTTCCTGGGTGATCTTGACGCAGTTCTCAAGGGTGAAGATCTTCGGGTTGCGATCCTCCTTGCTCTCGCACATCTCCAGCCGGGCGATCCCATGGCGACTGGCCTTGAAAAGGAGACAGTACCGACTGCATGCCTTCTGCAAAAGGTGTTTTATAGAAACGATATTAGTAAAGGAGTTATCGTTGCTTAGAGGGTAAGCTTTCCGAGACAATGGCATTACGTAATGGCACAATCCCCGACGAACTTCTCGCCCCCCTTGTCACCTTCTAGCCCTTTTCCTACCGCCAACTGAAGAATTTCCTGTTGCATGTAAACACACACCATAAAATTCAAGCATTTACGCCCAGTGTTTACACCAGAGGTAAAAATAGTATAACTCTTTGGAAGATTCTCTTATATATAATATAATCTTTGGATCTATCTGGTGTACATTTTCAGTAGCTCTATGCGAATTTTCTTTCTAAGAATTGTCCCTAACCCAAACCCCATTTGGACTCCCATAACGTGTCCTAATTTGTTGTCCCCGCCTGTATGTTGGGGCTCGCGTTCTCCTTGTCACTCTTGTGCTCCCACTGAATCTGTCTCGCCCTCACTCCAAGTCTGCCTGTGTGCAAAGGCACACCCCATCGTAAGTCCTGCTTGGCTTATCGCAGCTGCACTCCTTCTGGCTTCTAAGGTGGAAAGCTTCTATGTACGGACGATATGGGGCGATGGCTCGATGGCTCGAAAATAGGGCGAAAAACAATGAGGATATAGTATAGTGATGAGCTTAGGTGATTTTCCATACCTTTTTTGAGATACGATTTAGCGAAAATCCAGTTTGTGTCGGCACATTAAGATATCCAGCCAAAACAGGTATTTCAACATCCATTCTGTGGCTCCCCCGCTCCACTCCGCTGCGCTCCTCCTTCGCCTGCTTCTCCTTCTCTTTCTCGCTCTTGCGATCCACTTCTTGGTAGATTCCTACGCGCTATTTGTTGTTGGGACGCAATTTGATTCTTGGATCGACTTCAAGGGGCAATATATTTATATTCTCATCCGTTTTGGTTCTGGTTCTATGCGTTTAGGTATAAGATGCACACTGGTAAAAGGATCGCACTTCATATCTACATCGCTCTTGGAATTTCGAAAATCGCAGCAGCAGCAAAAAAAATTTACATAAAAAAAACAAGATCGACTTTATTTATGCGCTTCGCGGTATTATTTAGTGCGTTTCTTAATTCTCACCAATGCGTGAGCTATCGATCGCCACGTGAATATCGCCATTGACGATAAAAACTATCGATACTTCTCCCACCAACAACCTGCAGCCACTACTTTGCTCAGTCGGTGGTAGGGCTGTCAAATGTGTGTCTTTTATAAATTTAAATAGTTTTTATAATCCAAAAATAAGTTTTTTAATATCTTAATAGCAATATAATCAAAAAAAAATACTCTTTTAATCTGGGTTAATTTATATTTATGAAGTAATTATAACATTTGCAGCGCGTGACAACCCTGACCTTCTGTTGTGTTATTGTTTTTGTGTTTTTATTTTTTTTGTTTTATTGACGAGGAGCTGATAAGCTTAAGGTTTTTTATACAAAATAATAAGGATATATAAATAGAACCGCGTCGCAGCAAGGCCCACAAACATGATTAGCCCATCAAGAGTTTAACAAGAGCGCGACTGCTGTCCAAGTCAAGACGATTCGGAGCGATTCGGCGGGCAGCTTTTGTTTTTCTTTCTTTTTCACACCTCGGAAGAGCGTTGCCAAAATCGCCGCCGTCGTTATTATGTAAAAAAAAAGTCGCACACGGAATCGGAAGCGAATTCTCGAACACAAAGGCAAAAGTCCGCCCACCCAAGATCCGCGGGAAAGTTCGAAGCACTCTGAAAACATCACGCGACCGTGTGAAAGTCTCCCGCCAGAGTTTGTTTTCTGTTGTTTATTTTCCCATCCAAACCGCGTACTAAGTCCTCCTGCTTATCTTCCAGCTCTAACTCTGCTGCTATGGCCACGGCAACGGGCTCACCCAGCACTCCGACTGAGGAATCTTCGCCAGCAACCGTAGCAGTCTCCAGCTCCACGACTGCCGCCGCTCCCACCAACAGCGGACGCCATCAGCTGCGGCCAGTCAAGTATGATTATGCAGACTCCTTCGCCTGCACCTACATCGTCTCCGTAGTGGCGGCGTCCATTGCGGAGCTAGTCACATATCCTCTGGATCTGACCAAGACGCGTTTGCAAATTCAGGGCGAGGCTGCTGCCATAGCAGTGACCAGTCCCGCTAAAGCCAATGTACGTATATCGCAGACAGGCATGAACCAGTGATAGGGGTATCTTCGTGTTTATTCCTTTCAAGAACTTCCAATCCTATCACTGGTTTTTGGCATCGCTTGTCGTTTTTGTTGTTACTGCTGGATACGGCTGAAACCCCACTAATCCCACATCTCCATTTGTTGTGCCTGCCTACACTAACTTGAGACTGCTCCTCTGACTTATCACGGCACCTATTGCTCGATAAGATGGCTAAAAGATTGCGAGGGAGATACGCGAAATCAATGCCATGGGTGAAAGGTAACTGTAGCAGTCCCAGCCCCCAGCTAATCTCCCACAACCACCCATTTCATTCTGTGTTTTTCCTACACTATGTGTTACAACTCGAACCACCTCTTCTGGGTGGACCAGTCCCTTAATCTATCCCCCTATGTGTGTGTGTTGTTTCCTGACTTTTCGAAAATACAGATACTGTTACTACAATGAAGCCACCACAATTACAATTACCATTACCAGATGCAATACCGTGGCATGGTGGCCACCGCCTTCGGGATTGCGCGAGAGGAGGGCGCCCTGAAGCTGTGGCAGGGCGTGACGCCGGCGCTCTACCGACACGTCGTCTATAGGTGGGCAAAACATCCAAAAAATCCCCATACTAGCGGCTAGTTCTAGCCAATAGATCACTTAGATCATCTGCCGCCCACTAGCCATCCGACCAGTTCCTCGAATCGCTCTAATTCCCTTGTGTATCTGTTTACTCCCTCAGCGGAGTGAGGATTTGCAGCTACGACATGATGCGCAAGGAGTTCACCCGGGATGCCAATCAGGCGCTGCCCGTTTGGAAGTCGGCCCTGTGCGGCGTTACCGCCGGTGCCGTGGCCCAATGGCTTGCCTCGCCCGCTGACCTGGTGAAGGTGCAAATCCAGATGGAGGGCCGGCGGCGACTGATGGGCGAACCGCCCCGAGTACGTAGTGCTGGCCACGCCTTTCGGGAAATCATTCAGCGAGGCGGAGTGCGGGGCTTGTGGAAGGGCAGCATCCCGAATGTGCAGCGAGCAGCGCTGGTGAACCTCGGCGATCTCACCACCTACGACACCATCAAGCACCTCATCATGAACCGCCTGCAGATGCCCGACTGTCACACCGTCCATGTGCTGGCCTCGGTGTGTGCTGGTTTCGTGGCGGCCATCATGGGCACGCCGGCGGATGTGGTGAAGACGCGCATCATGAACCAGCCAACCGATGAGAAGGGCCGGTGAGTTGGCTTCAACCCGTATCAGCTCCTAGCACTCAATGTGTTCTTCCTTTTTAGGGGTCTGCTGTACCGCGGATCCGTTGACTGTTTGCGGCAGACCGTGGCCAAGGAGGGCTTTGCGGCACTGTACAAGGGATTCTTGCCCTGCTGGATCCGAATGGCACCCTGGTCGCTCACATTCTGGTTGTCCTTCGAGCAGATCCGCAAGATGATCGGCGCTTCTGGATACTAGAGTGGTCTCGGGAACCGATCCATAAAGATTAAGGCGTAGATGTATATACCGGAGCAAATGTAAAGAGCGTTTCGCGGCTCACAAGTGCGTTCCTAATCCCTTTCCTAGTCACCAAATTGGTGCTAGCACGACGGCACCATATCCAAACCCTTCCGTGCCTGAAACTTTAAGTCCTTAAACCTAAGCTTGGAAGTTCGTTTCTTCGCCAGATCCTTTAGTTCACCCAACAACCCATTCTTTTGTTATTGTTGCCTTGAGTGAATGCAAAATATACAATAAAGCGACAAACTTGTTATTTTCAATTTGGTCGAAACAGTCTCCATGAAAACGAAAGAGACAGTCACATAGTTGATTCTATAAACCTTTTTTATTCCCATCCAGATACAAGTCCAGTGCAATTCGTAATATATAAATTAGAACTTTCGAAAACAGCGAATTCTGAAAAATTTATAAAACCTTTACATGAAGTTCATAAATATTATATTTAATTAAATTGAAATTGTTTCGATTTATATTGCAGTGCAATGTCTGTTCTCCGGTTTTTTGGTTTTCCTCAATAGTTTTGGCTCATCACACCCACAAGTACCTATTTCCATCTAGCTCCAGTGCAATCGAGCAAAGTTATGAAATGATATTTGGTAAAAATACCTAGGAAACATACACACACGAGCAGGCACACATATGTACATAATAAAATACATATTTATGTATTGTAAAGATATAGACATACTATAAACGTTCTCATACATATATCCAAAATTGAATTTCCGTTTCGATTTAAGTCTGAGCCATGGAAAGGTTGGGTGCTAGGAAGCAAGCCTCGAAGATGGATGCCGATGCGTCTGCTCTGGTCCTCGAGCACCAGCCGCACCCTAAGTTTCTGGACGGGGAGCGGGTTGGAATGAATGGCGGTTGAATGGTGCTGGTGCTCCAGTTGGTCTGTCGTTGTTGGTGTTCAATTAGT
The DNA here is from genome assembly GCA_035047325.1 of Drosophila vallismaia. Classification (NCBI taxonomy): domain Eukaryota; kingdom Metazoa; phylum Arthropoda; class Insecta; order Diptera; family Drosophilidae; genus Drosophila; species Drosophila vallismaia. Next base: position 565,335 of record JAWNPU010000025.1, on the reverse strand, counting down.
AATAGTGTGCATCCGGGCTACTGTCCAGAACTTTAAATACAATGTGTGTGTGTGTGCTTGACTAGACGCTCAGGAAAGCAACGGGCGGGTCCAGCAAAACCTACTCCAGACCCAGCATCCAGTTAATGCCTTGTACTATGAAGAAAATGAGCGGCTGCCAGGCCACCAGCCAGCGAATCCAGTCCAGCAAGCGCCCGTACAAGACGTGAGGTTTCTCCCAGCTGAAAGATATAGTAACAGATTAACCAAATCCCTAGGTTATAGCAACGCCAAGCCTCGTCTTACGGATTTCGGAACATCTTCTGAAGGTCGACCTTTTCTTTGCAGTAGGGACAGGTCTGTTTCTTGCCTACGATGCACCAGCCGCGTATGCAGAACTCGTGGAATACATGCTGGCACGACAGCTTGTACGTGTTCTCGATGACTCCTTCCTCCTTTTCAGAGACCAATAGCTGGTTGCCACATACAGCGCAGACATTATTGTCCAGGTGGCGTGTTGGAATGCCCTGAGGTGTGTAGTACTGCGAGGCCAGATAGGATTACTAGTAGAAGATGGATCGTAAAAACTAGTCCTGTACTCACGCCGATGGCAGCGGCCATTTTATCGGAGCAGATCTCGGATATATCTCGGCCCAAGACTCCGATATAAAGGCCGTAAAAGCAGAACATCAGGCCCACGTCCATCCAGGTGTTCGGAGGTTGCGAAAAGACATAGTTCATGCCCAGAAAGGCGGCCATGATCACCAAGTAGCCAACCAGACCCAGGCCGTAGCTCAGCTTGTAGATGAAATAGAACCATTTGTAGACCAGCCTGCAAATGGATAAGATTACCATTATATTACCCTTATCGCCAATTGTCGAGACGTGACTCACCTAGGCGTAGTACCCTGGATGGGCTTATTGGTGGCCCTTCGCATCACCAGTGCCGTGATGCAAGTGAATATCAGCCAGATGACGATGAAGCGCACCCAACCAAAGCTGCATGAGATTATTAGCGGGATGAGCCACATGGCCAATAGGGTAACGAAGGCGTAGGAGCTGTAATGGCGCTTCTTCCACTCGACCAGAATGATCTGGGCGATGACCAGGGTCACAAAGAGGATGATCACCATCTCCGAGTGCATGGCATCGTGGCCACGATGTTTTTCCACCATTAGCTGGTGTTCCGCCCTGTAGTAAGAAGGCGAACGATTAGATTCATTGAAATTCAGAGAACCGGTCTCTAACCGGAATCAAAGCACTCACCGCATGCGCTCCTCCGGAGACATCTCGTCCAGGGACTGTGGGACATTAAGTAGACACACATTAGCTGGGACCTTGCTTATCACTTCTAAGTAATCCCCTCCAGAATTCGCTTACCTTGTTCAAGTCCACGGGCGCATGCAGGTCCATGTGCTGCTGGTGCATCTTGTTGCCGAATCCGTTCCCTGGCACCTCCAATCCGCCGGAGAATCCCACACGTCGTCTGCGTCGCTGCGTTATCTTGCCGACGTTTCAATTCGCCTCGTCAGTAAATTATTTTTCCCCTTTCCTAAAAAACAAACATTACGCTTGCTACGGCTCGATTCTTGTGCTATCGATATCCAGTGTTTTCACGATGTCACGTTGTCCAACACTGCCATCGGCTTTTGATTATTTATTTTTGTTTGTGTGGGCGAAATTGTTTGGCAAACAAACCGACTGACTGCTTAAAGCGACTGAGAGGAGATGGAACTAGACCACTGGGGCTCCTTTCCCCCGGAAGACGATGACCTGCAGTTGCCACCAGAAAAAGGAATCTACCCTGTGGCAAAGAAATCCAAGTTTGAAGTGGTTCGTCCGGGTTATGAGCATTTTTTAAGGGAAAGACGGTAAGTAGGGCTATTTAATGGAGTTGAATAGATGGCAAGCTGATTTTCTGTAACCCTCAGGACAAATGTGGAGCTCAGGAGCTCGCTGGTCACGCAGACCATCGAGGTGATGAAACAGACGGAGGTGCTACAGTCGCTAATTGAAACATACTCAAATAAAAACGTATGCGAAAAACCGGATATTCCAGTCTTGGATAAAATTACAATCTTTTCCGTTTTAGGGAACATCTAACTATCTTCTGAACCCCTGCCTAATGATACCTGAAGTGGACTTCCCGCCTGAGAACGCCGCCGACTTGGTGAGCGACCAAAAGTTCCAGACACCCATCTGGTTCACGCCCACTGTGGACACAGCCTACTCCAGAGGCGATCCGCAGGCGTATCCCGAGATATCGAGTAGTACCTGCCGACAGGCCGTACGCAAGGTGATGTGCGGGATGCTGCGCTTGGCCGGATTCACCGACTGCTCCGAGTCGGCCATGCAAGTGCTGACCGACGCCACCGAGGAGTTTCTGCGCAGCTTTGTGGGCGAGTATCGTGGTTGCTACGACTCAGATCCCCGACAACAAAAAGCCACTAGTCTCCAACTAATGCCCCTGGAGCGGGCGTACACCGCCATCACGGGGACATCCTTAACTCAGGTCCACAACTACTACAAGCACAAGGTGATAGCCAGGAATCGCGTGGAAATTGGCGAGTTCAACGGCGTGCTGCAGGAGTACGACAAGCTGATGAAGGAGAGCCAGAGCAGCATGCAGAAGCAGCAGATCCAGCAGCAGCAACAGCAGCAGGACTTCAACGGCACCGACTTTCTCAACATACTAGACAACAGTGCCACGGGAAGCAACCAGAGCATGGGCGGGCATCAGATGGTGGGGGACATGCTCCAAGATCTCGGCGGCAGTTCGGCGGGCTCTAGCGGCACCGCCAACTCTCAGCAACAGATGCTCTACGGGTTGCTCGATGGTCAAATGTCTTCTACCTCAACTGTGGCCGCAAATTGCGGCGGTGACAATGGAAATGGGCATGCGGTGAACACCTTTCACGCCACCTTTGAATCGTAATAAAAGTCCTCTACAGTTTAGGGATTTTTCTTTTATTTTTTCTTCCTTCTGCTTATCCTGGACTCGTCCCAGTGGTTTTGCCTCCTTCGCTTTGTGAATTCATTGGCGAGTTCCACTTCCAATAGTTTGTTTCCCTTGGCTGCCTTGTACTCGAATACTTTGTCAGGCCGTATTTTCGTTGAGGCCCAGAAGCGCGTTTCTTTTCCATCTAGCACAGACTGGCCACTGACTGCTATGTATTCGAGGTCTGGATTAGAGGATTCGTCTTCTGGGAGGCAACGCTTCTTTATTATGGGTTTCTGCTGGGGACCTGGAGGATCTTCCAGCACCACATCCGTGTTCAGGTAGCAGTCGGCAGTGGAAATGAGCTTCACCTTGTCAGGAACTGACTTTTGTTTTGCAAGAGGACGCTGTTCCTCCTGGCTAAATTCGATTTGCTGCTGAATAATCTCACTCAGCCGGCTCCAAATGTGCGACTGCATCTCTTGTGTTACTCTTAGGTCACAGGCAGGTGGCTCCTGGTCCTCTAAGTAGCGTTCACTCTTGGTCGAGACTGGATCCTGCTGCCTTGAGGGGATCTGCGGCGTCTGCTGATCTCCTTTTGAGCGTTCTAGAGATTCGGATTCACCTTGGAACATGGAATTCGTAAGTAGAGAAGTGTCAGCTGCCTCCCGAAGCCGTCGCATCTGAGCGTCATCTTCAGAATCAGAGTCGGAGTCGGAGTCTCGGGTGGAGCAACGGGACTTGCTCTTTGCCGGCATTTCTATAATTGATGCACTGTCACGTGTGCCTCGGCGTTTTCCAGCACCTAAAACCTAAAACCCCCTTTCGATATCCAACACTAATAAGCGCAAAAGATTCTCGATTAAAATGCCAGCTTAAAGGTACTTTATTTTTATTTTCCTAAGCCTACCAGAGCCTAAGCCACGGAGCTACAAAGTCCACAATTGCTCACGGGACACATCTTCATCTCGACGTCCTCGCCAACTCGCACCACCGCCGCCATGCCGTTCTCCGAGTGCGGCGATATGTGGCAGTGGAACATCCAGTAGCCCGGGCTGTTGGTGAAAAACCGGAAGATGGTGTAGCCAAAGGCAGGAACCTGCACAGAGTCCTTGAGGGGGGCACCACGTCTGCGACGGGGCAGCGGACTCCGCCGGTCGATCGACTCGATTTGACCGATCTGCTCCTCGCCCAGAACCCCCATTCCCACAACCCGGAAGGTGTAGCCATGCAGATGGATAGGGTGCGGGGTGTTTGACAAACTGTAGACGACGAACTCCACCTGCTGGTTGGCCGGCACTTGGATCACGTTCGAGCAACGACAGTGCCGCTGGCGACAGTTGAAGCCCAAGTCGGCCTGATGGGAGCGATTGCAGAAGAACTGGCCTATGCCCAGGTTGCGGGTCTGCAGCAGCGACATCTTCGGCATGCTGAAGCTGATGTCGTCCATCTGGAAACGGAACCCTTCCCCCTGGCGCACTTCGAAGGCGTTCATACTTGTGTAGTAGGTCACCGCTGGCTGCATTTCCTGTTCCTGTCTCTGGGCGTTCAGGTCCGCGAGGGAAATACTCTGCCCGCCCCCATTAGCGGTCATGGTGTTGTCGTCTCCGAGCTCGTTGAGGGTGGTCCCCGGAGCATCGTAGGCGTAGCTCAGGGTGTGCGTGTCCAGCGACTGAGGGTCCGCATCCCGATAGTGGAGAACCGCCTCCTGGTGCAGCTGGTTCTTGGCGCAGAAGCTGTAGCCCTTCACCCGGATCCAGTAGTTGGCCACATCCTGGTTAGCGTGCAGCACAAAATCGAAACGCTCCGCTCCGTGGAACATGATACGCTGCACCTCCACCGGCTCGATGTCGTTGCCATCGCTGGCGATCACCACCAGGTCGTGCTGGTCGATGCTGAAGCTGATGGGGCAGTTGGAAACACCTGAAAAGGATTAAACGAATCGGCAGTGGAAATAGCAGTAGACTTTTTCGGTCCCTACTCACCATTGAAGATCACCCGAAAGCGATAGCGACCACCGCGGACCACCGGCAAGTAAGCATACAGAGTTGGCTTGGCAGTGACCCCCTTCTTTAGGTTCCGGCCCTTTCCGTTGATCAGGATGTTCTCCGCCACGCTTTCGACAAAGTTGTGCACCCAGTCCTGGATCATGATCACGTGCTCCGACAGGTCAAAGTCGTAGAGATGGGCGTGAGGGTTGAGACGCGGTGGCATCCGCACCACCAAGGGACCGGCCAGCCCAAAAGCCCGTTGATGCTCCGTGTGGCTGTGCCACCAGTTGGTGCCACCGTGGTCCACCTCGAATCGATAGCGGAAGGCCTGGCCGGCTTCGATCGGATACTGCGTCACATGCGGCACTCCATCCATAAAAGGGGTCATCCGCTGGTGCATTCCGTGCCAGTGGACCGTCGTCGTCTCGTGCATGCTGTTTATTACGTCCGCCACCACCGTGTCGCCCATGCAGACCTCGATCGCCATTCCGGGAAGCTGACCGTTGACGACCATCACCTGACTCTCGAGTCCGTCGGCATACTTGCAATCGGTGGTTCCCAGTTGCTCCGCCAGCTTGATGCCGTCGATGTACTCCTTTCCGTTTAGCTTGAAGCGGAACTTGGCCTGCGGGGAAGAGGGTGGGACTTGGCATGTATTCTTTGTAATTGTGGTTTCTAAACAAAAATAACACTTTTTATCGGCCATGTACTGATCACTCGAAGGAATAAACACCATTATCGGTGTTTGATCAGTGTTTTCTGACGTATTCGAATAATTCTGTGGAAATATCTCAAGACATTTTCTAATCGCATGACATCACGGCCGAGCTCTAGGAAGAGAATGGAGATGGGGAAGTAATACCGGGAACATCGGGAATTCCCTAAGGTATACTTATATCACGGGTTACAGGGAGCCTATGATAAGCAAATGGCGGAGGCACATCCTTTGCCATTCAACAAAACTCTCGAATTCGAGAAACTCAATCCTTTTTGAGTAGAAGTAGAAGTAGAGGTTACCTGGAGGTACCGCTTGCAGGTCTCCGTCATGGTGTCGTCATAGTGGACCACCATGTAGTAGTAGCAGGTCATGGGCAGCTGGTCGGAGCAGTCCCGCTTGCAGGGATGCCGCATGTCCTTCTCAGCGGCCCGCCACTGCGAGGATTCGCCGCCACCCGTCGTCAGTTGAGGGTACATCTGCATTATCCTTTCGTACTTGCTCACGATCCGCTTTCCGCTGGCATCTGTCGCAAATTGGCGGAAAGGTCAGAATTAGTCACAACATAAGGGAACCGGAAGGTGGGCTAGAAGCCCTAGACGTCACCTTGAATTCCATAAATCTGGACACTGATAAAACAGAAAACGAAAACTAGTGTCTGCATCAAATTGAATTTCATGCTCACACCCGAATCAATCGAATAAAAGAGGATCAAACCACAAATTTATTTAGGATCAAATAAAATTTTGAATTTAAACTACTGGAGGGATAGTGGGTCTACGGTCTACGGTCTACGGCTGAGGGCCAAGAGTGACTGTTAATAGGCTTCCGGCATCGGTTACCTTTTGTTGGAACCTCGTCCGGGTAAGTTACACTGCAATTGTCTCTTGTCAAACAGCTCGTAGCTGTTAATTGAAGAAGATTGTGCTGCAGACAAGCCGCCAGAGGAGTGGGAGATGCCTCTGCGGCGATACCAAGCCAGATAAAAGTATAATTTATCATGTTCTAGTAGAGCTACCGCTGTGGGAATACCGTCAACATATCGTAATAGCTTCTGGCCTAGTTTTGGCATAGTTTTTGCCATTTGGTTCACCTTGAAGGACTAGGACTTGAGGAAGGACTAGAAGAGGACTTTTCTACCATTCTCCATTTTGTTATTCAAATTTAACGGAAAGAGTGCTGGATAACGACCGTTACACAGTCGCCGGCACCTCTACAGTGAAGCAAAAGAGACATTGACGCAAAAATGGAATTGCTTGCCATACTTTGCCCCCAAATTTGAATTCGTACAAGTATATGGTATACGCATTTATCTGGAGATAGGCGGAGGAGCAAAACAAGCACCAAGAGTTGTCAGCGTAGATTACACGTTGCGATTCGTCCAAGTTTTGGGGCTAATCAGAGACCAGAGGAAGACCGCCACCCCTCAGCAGAACTGCCCCCCAGCAGCTTCTATTTGTGAAATTCGATTTCATTTGGCTTTATCAAGGGCGAGTCGGGGCTGGGTGTTTGTGGGGGCACTGCAGCGGTGTTGATTATGCAAAGCACAAACAAAAAGTGGTCGTGCAGCAGTAGCTGGCAAGCATATAGCGGTAACATATACCCCGACATCGCCCCGACGAGTGCGGGTTCGAGTGCACATTGAAACGAGTTTCAGCGCTTCATGGAGTTCATTAGCCAGTCCATTCGGCAGGCGAGCAGACGCTTCCCCAGACACTGGCACGGACACGGACACGGACTAAGTATCTATAGAAATCACTTCTTCTCCGCCAGAAGCCCTGCTCCCAAGTAAGTCGTTTTCTGTGGATGTGGGTGGCAACCCCGACGCAGCTCCGATACCGCTTCGTTGTTGTTGGGGCAGAGTAAGATTTCACAACTGACCTGGCGAAGATTTCGTTTCGATCGACAGGTGAAGAGCTACAGCACCAGCACCATCACCAGCAGCGTCATGGACACCACAGTTCACTCAGCGGGCATAGCAGAGATCCACCATGTGCCCATGGAGGTGATCAAGCGACCCATTCCCTCCGTTCTCGATGAAAAGAAGGTGGAGTCGCTCATGGAAACCATTCAGGTGAGATTTTATGGTTTGAAAACTGAAGGTGGATACAAGGGCAGCTATGAGTTAGGGACTTCAAGGTCTTGGGTGGGAGAGTTATTCACCCAAAAAAAAGGACATCCGTATCCGACCTTAATGTTAACCTCCAGCGCTATCTTATCTTCCAAAAATTACCAAAATCATGCAGAAAGCGTTCCTATTTTCGGCAACGAAGCATTCAAAACAATCAAAGTTGGTTTTTTTTAGCTTTGTACAAACACTTTCCATATTTGAAAGCTGGATAGTTGCTCTACTGGTTACCTGACCGCCTTACTTTCTCCCACAGCGCGAAACCAGCGAGGACGAGGTGCCGCCCATCGATCTGCTTTGGATCACTGGCACCGAGGGCGGCAACTACTACTTCAGCTTCGGAGGATGCCACCGGTTCGAGGCCTATAAGCGCCTCCAGCGGGAGACCATCAAGGCGAAGCTGGTACGCTCCACCCTTGGGGATCTCTACCACTACATGGGCTCCAGTGCGCCCAAGTACCTAGCCTGATCAGGGTGTACACCTATATACTATATATACCTATATATAAGAACACACACATTTTTTTTGTGTTTATTACAATGCACTTTCGTTCTGTTTTATTTTTGATAAGAAAATCTTGTTTTTTACTCTTAACGTTAACGGTCAAAGTGTCTCAGTTATCGCATGATAAAGTTGCAAATTAACTGCCAAAACAAGACCCCAAAATAATGCCTTTGTTTTGTTGATTGCAGAAAGCTTATCGCCCCGGCAGCTATTTTAAAAATACTTTTAAAAAATGCGCATAAATAATTAATCGGTTTAAAAACATGTTTGACAGAATGAGACATAAAAAGTGTATAAATAATTGGACATTGCATTGCGGGATCTTGGAAAGCGCATAATTTTAGGTAGACTTTATATACCGCTTCGTAGTCCATAGCGGCGCCTTTAGTGTGCTTTGGTTACGGCTAAATTCCTAAATAATTGTACTCTTCGATTACCACCCACTGCGGGTGAAAATTCCCTAATCATATTCGAAATGCTTCGGTGCAGTCTCCTACACGCACATTCACCACAGGAAGGGCGATCGCTCGCGGAGGATCCGGAGTCCGTACCGCTGCCAGTCGTGCTGCGAGATCCATAGCTCGCGGGCACTCTCCAAAACGGACATGATGGCTGCCCCTTTCCAGGCTACCATGCCGGCATCCATGCCTTTGGTGAAGACATTCACCTCGCTTCCGGTGGGCTGCATCTGCAGTCTGATACGGCTCTCTAGCCAGGCGGCTAGGCCCGGCAGCTTGGCACTACTGCCCACGAGAAGAATGGAGCCAAACATCTTGCGCTTGGTCTCCACGCTGGCGCAGCGGTTAATGGACCGGATAACCGCCTGGTCCAGGGGCAGCACTTGACCCTGATTGTTTAGGTAGTAGTTGTTGGAATAGTTCTGCTGCTGGGAGTTGCTATTGCTCTCGTCCTGCTCCACCACGAGCATCTCCTCGTCGTCGGCGGTAATGGGAACCTGGGGTCTTGGCAGTGATCCCGGGCCCGCCAGCAAGGGTAGCTGCAAGCTGGTATCCCCACCGCGAACCCCATTCTTTCGGCCAGTTTCCTTCAAGTAGTCGGCACTGAAGCAATCCTCGCAGTCGTACTGTTCCTGCGCCGTCTGCTGCGTGCAAACGGTTCTCGTCCGGCCGGTGATGTTCAGCAGCTCGGTGTGGAAGAGGGCCAGCGGAGCCATGATGGCCTCATCGCCCACTTGGATCGTGTAGCGCAACCACTGACCGTTTTGTTTCCGCAGCGTGAACTGCTTCTCCTGGGCGCCGCACACATTGGAATTCAAATGGCAAAACTTCTCCTTCAGATCGTCTAGCAGATGGGCATCCACATAGCTGTCCTGGACGTTGCACTCCCGGTAGGGAAAGCCGCACTTCCGCAGAAGCATAAGCAGCACCTGATCGAGGTCTCCGCCGCCGTAGGGCAGCCTAACGCGCGCATCCAGCTGCGAAATGCCATCTTCGATGCAGGCAATCGAGGTCTTTTGGCCGCCGATGTCCACTACGCAGCCGTAGCCCACACCGGCGCCGTACGTTGACGCCACGCTGTCCTGGACTAGGAAGCAACGCCGGAAGCCGAGCCGCTGCAGCAGTAGGGTCATAAACTCCCGCAAGTACCTCCGCACGTACACATCGTTCACCACAAGCACGGCGCAGTGGGTCCCTAGGTCTCGGAGTGAAATTTTCAGGCGAACTTCGAGCGCGTAACCCCATATTCGCTCCAAGTGCTGAAGGGTGGCCTGTACAGAAGAAGACTATAGTGTGAGGAGCGCCAAGGCACTGCAACAACCTACCTGTAGCGATCCGCCTTTCTCTTTGTGGACATTCAGCTCGCCACGCTGCATAGGAAAGTGGATGTCGTACTCGCGGGCATCGAAGGCGCTGAGCCTCAGGATTTGTTCATCAAAGATGCTTTGTGCATCGCGATCCAGCCAAGGCCGCTCTTCGGGTACCCCGCCAGGTGGTGGTATCTTCTCGGCTAGGCTGCTCCGGTTGAAGTGGGCCAGTTGTTGCGGCGGCGTAGCCACCCGCAGTCGGTTCTTCTCGTCAACGACGCAGTGCTGCAGAATGCGTGAGACGGCCAGTCGCTGTTCCTCGAACTCGACCTGTAGCCGGGCGGGGTTGATGTTGTCCAGCGGCGGTAGCAGAGGGTCGTGGTGCGGCCAGTCACCCTCCAGCTGCCGCCGCCTGTAGGCCACCGCATGAAGCAGGGTCTGCGGATTCAGGTCCGAGGCCCTGCCTATCCGTAGGTGCTGTGACCCGGGGTGAATTACAATGATCTTGGGCGCCTCCAGGGGCTGTGCTTGCTGCGGAGGATAGGGGTTCGCCGGAGCCGGCAAGCGCCCACTGCTGGTACTGCTGGCCCGCGAACGTCTGTGAATATAAGAGGCGGAACGTGAATTGGTGGGGTGGCGTTCCCAGCGAAACTACTCACTGCATAGCTCGTGCCCGTTGTCTCCTGCTGTCGGAAGTAAAGAAAATGACAGAGGTAGCGGCCGCGAGAAAATCCAAGCCCCAATTCGCATTCCAAATCCAAACCAAATTTGGCAGTGTGGCCAGCAGCCATCGTAATGCAATACAAGACGGGGCAAGGGTGATATGGTCACACTGTTCCTGGCCGCGTGTTCTTGTTTTGATTTTATTTGAGAAGCCAGAAGACATGGGAGGACAAGGAAAGGCCATAAACCGCAAGCGCAAGTTCACGGGACGCAAGGCCGATGATCCCGAGTTCGACCTGGACAAGAAGCACTTCAAGGTGCTCCATTTGAACGCCAGCGAGAAGCGATTGATTGTCGTTTTGGAGGGCGCCCAGCTGGAAACCGTCAAGGTGGGTGTTCTTAAAGACTTTAGTTGGCCTGTCCTAACGTTTTCCATCCATCAAAAGGTACACAACACTTTCGAGCTTCTCAACTGCGATGATCACGCGGGCATCATGCGGAAGAATCAGCGGGATCCGGGTAGCTGCCGCCCGGACATCACCCACCAATGTCTTCTCATGCTTTTCGATTCTCCTCTCAACCGCGCCGGCCTGCTACAGGTGTTCGTACGCACTGAGAAGAACGTTCTCATCGAGATTAATCCGCAGACGAGAATCCCGCGAACCTTCAAGAGATTCGCCGGCTTGATGGTCCAACTGCTGCACAAGTTTCAGATCCGAGCCAGTGACTCCTCCCGTCGACTGATGAGCGTGATCAAGAACCCCATCACGGACCATCTGCCCGTCGGGTGCAAGAAGTACGCCATGAGCTTCTCCGGCAAGCTGACGTCCAATTGCCGGGACCTGGTGCCACACGGCGAGGAGGGCAGCGCCAGCTACGACGAACCTGTGGTCTTGGTCATCGGTGCCTTTGCCCACGGAGTTCTAAAGACCGACTACACCGAGGAACTCTTCTCCATCAGCAACTATCCGCTCTCGGCAGCAATAGCCTGTTCCAAGCTCTGTTCTGCCTTCGAGGAGGTCTGGGGCGTGATCTAGTTATTTGACATTTTTTTCTAGATATAAGTTAGTTGCTAGAATTACTGCTAGATTTTCCAATTTCCATCTGTTGTTGACGCCAAAGTACATGGAAGTTTGATGGAAATGAAATTAGGAACGGAATATAGTTCAAATACATGATCTGATTGATTTGCAAGACGATAGATGCGTCTTTTGCGGGGGTTTTAGTGCATGCGGGTTTTACCCATAGTCCCATAACCCACATTATCTCTCAAATCTAAATTCATTTACATTGTTATTTATTTGTATATTGTATATAATTCGCAATTACAAAAATGTAGGCTTGAAAAACTACGACATTTGAATCGACACGGATACGGATCTCTTATGGACACGCCTGCTTATTGCCATTAGCCATTGCGAGGTTGCCATTGCGATTTGCTTCGGGATCAGGATCGGGGTCGGAATCGGAATCGGGATTGGGATTGAGTTACGATTGCAAGTTTTGAAAGCAGCTTGGCGGCATCTATTTGGCTCCCGGCTTTTTGGCGCTGGCCTCTAGAGTTTTCTTCTCCGCCTCTCGCTTGGCGGCCGCCTCCTCGCGCTGCTGCCGAATGAGTGCCAGCCTTGCGAGATCCGCCTTTGCCTCGGTGGTCTTGCCCTGGGCATGGAGCTTCCTGTACCGCTGGCGCGCCTTCTCCTTCTTGATCTGTTCACGTTCGCGGCGCGACAGCTCAGGCTTTGGGGCGTCATCAGATTCATCGAGTGTGATGGCCGACAGCTTTACCGTGGCCTTCTTGGGCTCCCGGTTGGGGTTTTTGATCTCAATGAGCGATGCCACGCCCTTCTTGGCGTCCCGAGCTTCTCCCTCCGACTCATCCGAGTCTTCCTCGGACTCGGACTCCGAGGAACTGCCTCCACCTGCCGCAGAACGCTGTTGCTTTTGTGCAGGACGATTGGCGGAGGCAGATTTCTTTTGGGCAGGTGTCTTCTGCTTGGATGTGGAAGCTCCAGCGCCGTCCTTCTCATCTTCACTCTCGCTGCCGCTGCCGCTACCGCTGGACTGTTCCTCCGACTCGTCGGACTCCTGCTGCAGCTCCTCAGGCGACGTGAAGTGACGACTGCGGCCCTTGTGGTTAACGAACTTTCCTCGTGGCATCCTTCGGATACTCTGCGCTGTTCCTCTGACTATTGCTCTAGCTGCTCCCTCAACTCCTTTGGTGTGTCACTCTGGCCGGATGCTGCTCCGCTCCTTTTTTTCAAAAAAGCTCAGTACAAAATCACGTTGACTTTACTTTGTATAAATATTCACACTTTCAGTGGTGTTTTGTGGTTTTGGTGAAATTTGCGGATAGGTGGCAGCCCCAAAAGTCCAGTGGACTTTTTCAGTGCTGCCGGATCGTATATCGATTTTCGATAGACAGATCGATTGGTAGCGTGCGAACTCGAACCCCAACGCAACGGTTTGAACCAATTATGCTTGATAGCGCGTTACGACTGAATTTTAAATCAAAGTTTAGAGCTAACGGTAAATTAAAATGGATATAACAGTAATTATAACCGAATCAAACCAAGTTTATTGAAAATTTAAAATAGTTCAACCAAATAAATCATATGCTGATTAAATATTTATCGGAAAAATGATATATAAGAATCAGAATGCCTAATTTCAAAGTGCCAAAAAAGATTCAAATCCAGTCCAGGATTGTCATCTATCAAAAAAGTTTGACATGAATCGCGACAAAGTTCACGTTATTGAAATGTCAAAACGAAGGACTGTCTTCTTTTCTTTTCTTTTCTTACTTGAAAGTTGAACTTGAAAGGAAGCAAACGTCCCGAAACAAATTTCCCAAAAATATTTGGGGAGCACTAATTTTTTTTCTTTTATTTCTTTTTACGCGCACTTAGCATCATGGAAAGAAACCCATGGAAGAGACCTATGGAGCCATCTAAGGAAGACCAGACTGACGATCCGGCTGTAAAGCGAGTGTTCGTCAACTTCGACTACGTGGACGCAGAGCTGGCGGAGATCGAGCGGGAGATCAAGCGCTTGCAGAGGGAGTACCTAGTAATCGCCAGGCAGTGGATCTACTGTGAAAAATTAACCCGAGAGGCCTGCAATCTCTTCATGGGCTCCAAGCAACCTTAAAGCTTTGCAAATATTGTCTTAGACATTTAAATGTAATAAACATTTGGCTGCCACTCATCGAGTGAAAGAAATGTAATGGCATATTATTTGGGAATACATAATGGGGAAATCAGACAAGAGAAAAGATAATGCTTTGAATTTGGCCGCCGCCATCACCCCAGAGAAAAGCTTTCGGATGCAAGAAGTAACGCTTCGGCGATAGTTGTAGAGATGGGCGATGTTACGGCAAGCCAGCTCGTGACCCAGCTGCTACCACCTCTATATTTTTATTAAAAAAAAGTTGTACACATAAAACGAAAAACACGGCTGAGCAGAGGGGAAACGGTCATTTTTAAATTGAGAGTGTAATCGCGACGCACCTATTTTGGTTAGAGGAGAGCAGCGGAGCGGCAGTTGCAGTTGCAGTGGCCAGTGGCACAGTGGCAGCAGAGTAGTTTCAGTAACCACACAATAACAACAATAATAACAATCAACTACGCACCGAAACCGACCCCTAAACCGACCGATCCGACCGATTAAGGCCCGCCCCCGCCACCCGCCACCCGCTACCCGCCATCAGCCATCAGCCATCAGCCACCTGCCCCCACTTTTGGCACACACACACACACGCACACCCACTCGTACACAGACACACACCAGCTCGCAGAGTTATCATCCGACCGCATTTATCATCCGTCTCGCATCATTGTTTGCTATTGTTGTCTGCTCCGCTCCGCTCTGAAGGAGCAAACAAAGAGGACGAACGAAGTGTTGGAGTCGGAGGAGTGTGGGAGTCGTAGAACTATCGGCAGGAGCCAGTGGCACACTAACCCCCCTCCCCCACCCCACTGAACGAACGAACGAAAGAAAATCACAGAACTCGAGTAGCATTTGCCAGGAGCCAGGACTGCGCACTGAAGCAGTAGCCGTAGCTCCTCTATGGGTCAGAAGGCGAGCACGCCAGCCACCAGCGGCCAGCAGAGCCCACGCTCCAGGACCTTTTCCAGCAGCTCAACGGGAGCGGCGGAGCCGACTGCCCCCAATGTGACCACCAGTCGCAGTGGCGGCGCCTCCACCAACCCTTCCACTGGCGGCGATGCCGGTCAGGGCTTCAACCTGCTGCGCACGCTGCCGGGACTGCAGGTCTACCACAATCAAAACTCGACTTCCGTAGACAGGCAGAGGGCGCGCAGCCTGAGCTCTGTGCCAGACATCCAGCAGCAGCAACAGCAGCAGGCTGCCCAGCAACAGGGTTCGCTCACCTCCTCGGGCAGCAGTCCGCACGCCCACACCCACGCCGGCCACCCGGCGCACCAGCATCTGCAGCCCCACCTGCAGCCGCATCCCCACGCACATACTGCGGTGGCGGTGACTGTGTCGGCGAGTGCCAACAGTAACTATGGATTCCCGGCTGCCGGAAACAACAACGGATCCGCCACTCAGTCCTACATGCAGCAGCGACGCACCCTGGGCGATTCCATACGGGTATATTGAATCTATCTTGGACTATTCCCGAGCCTAATGAGCCTTTCTTTTTAATATAGGACATAACCGGAAGTAACATCGCCGAGAGCATCGCCTTGGCCGCCTCCGCCACGTCCGGCAATGAAATCGGTCGTGTCTACACGGCCACCTCGCTTCCATCGCACATTTGGTCCTTCAATGGTGAGTGGTCGTGTTGCCATGCCCTCCTCGGGTCGCAAGTCGCAAGTCGCAACTCTCAAACTAAACACTCAATTACCATTACCGGGAATAATTGCAGGTATCAAGTGCCCTGTGTGCAATAAGTTTGTGCTGCCGGACGACATTGAATGCCATTTAGTCATGTGCCTAACGAAACCACGACTCTCATATAACGGTATGCTGATGCGCATGGTCATGTCTATAGCTCATGGCTATGGCATGTTTATTTACTCTAAGGCGGGTCCGACGTAGTCCGGCTTTAGTTCCATTCCAACCAACCCGACTCTAAACTCCATTCTGTTCCGTTTCAGAGGACGTTTTGTCGGACGCCAAGGGCGAGTGCGTCATCTGCCTTGAAGACCTGAGCCCAGGCGACACCATCGCCCGGCTGCCATGTCTGTGCATCTACCACAAGGGGTGAGTGTGAGGCTTGGGTATAGGATCCCTGGATCTCTAAAAGGGTTTCCTTATTGTCATGGTTTCTATGAATAGATGTCTTATCGAACGATTTCTCTTTTCACAACCTACAGATGCATCGACCGTTGGTTTGAGGTGAACCGCTCCTGTCCCGAGCATCCTGGAGATTAGTAACCCCAATCAGGTGAGTCTTGCCCAGCTTAAGCATCGATACAATCGATTCTAATTTGTAAATCCTTTCTTTCAGTTCCAGTTCCAGTTTTTCCTGGCCCGTTGTTTGTGTAGAGAAAGTTGGTTTGGTGCTCGGAAGGTTGATAGGACGTCGTGATAGGAAGTCTAATAGGAAGCCCAGAGACAACCATGCACGAGCTAAAAACCATCGAAAGTATATAGATATATAGAACTTGTAGCAACCGACAACCGACTGGACAACAACGCTTTTGGCCAACGGAAAACAAAAGATGAAACAAAGAGGAGTTATAAGACGACGAAGGTGACGAGGTGACGGAGAGGCTAGGCTAGAACGTGTGATCGGGACTTCGATCATTTGACCTACCGACCGACTGCTAATGGAACCCAAAACACACAAAACCACACACACATAAATCAATTGAAACAAATTAATTTACAATGCAAAAATGGCGAAATCAACCAACCCACAAAAACTGCAGAAAAAAAGTGAAACAACAAGAACAACCGGAAATATGATGACGGAAGGAGTGTAAAGCGAAGCAACCAACCAACCAACAAAAGAATGTCAACCAATGTGATGTTAAATTTTATATTTTGTACTATGGATAATGATGTAATTGTAATTGTAATGTATATGTATGTATTTATTATTTTAAACAGGACTAAAATAGGATAACAACAAACAAAAAAAGAAACGGAAGAAAACGAACACAACGCGTAAGATCACACAAAAATAACAATAACAAGAAAATACTATTAATAATTATGATAAAATTATGGAAACAAACGAAAAGCAAAGCAACCAAAAAAAAAACAAAAACAAAAACAAAAACAAAACACACAACATACAAAAAGAAACAAAACCAGCAAAATGTAATGAAGGAAACCACTTTTCCCATTTTTGATGTTAATTTTAAGATTTATTTAACAATCGCACCCCCGCATTGTGTTTATGACGTGTTAATCCGCCGCGATTCTATGAATTATGACTAGTTATATTTTAAGTTACTCTATCTCTATTTGTATCCCTGTTTGTTATCAAGATTCTGTTTGTGTTTTTGCCTAAACACGGGAAACAAATATGAAATTGACAGAAATCGAATGAGAAATATTTGAAATATTCGCCACAATTTGTAATTTGTCAATGTGAAGTTCTGGTCAAACGAAAAGGCTTAGGGAAAATCGGATGTATGGTTTTTTTTTTTATATATCGTCATATTATTATTATTACTATTGTCAACAGTTTCAAACTGGTGCCCGCGTGGCAACTGTCGCTGGAGATCTTGTCCAGGACAGGACCCAGTCTGCTTTTGTTTCCGGGCATTTTGTAAGCATTACATTTGGCGCCAAAGGCGTATGGTGGCCAGTGGTGCGTTTATTATCATTACTACTCTGTATATGTAAATTACTTACCATTACCTACATTTATACTTTTATTCTTGCTCATCGATACACGGATCGGGGATCTGGGATCGGCGATCGGGGATGCGTCGATGATCCGCCAAAGTTTCCTTAGCAACCGCAGAATTCGTCGGCGGCAGCAGCGCAGCACGTAAGAACTATTTTGTAAATTGTATATGTATATTATATATATAAATCGTAACTGTATAACTAATAGCATTGAGTTGCATTGAGCGATTGAAGATACAACTGATTTCACTCTTTAAACTAAACGACAAAATAAAAGCGATAAACGTAACATTTCAATCGGCCTTTGTATGTTTAGTTTCAGCGGGGACTTATCGGGTGTTCAAATTTCAATATAACTTACGATATTCGATCTCAGGATCTCAAAAATGTATCAAGCTTGGCTTGAGCTCGAATATCGTAAGCTTCGGAAGTTCCACGAATGTCATACCGTTAGAAATATTAGCTTTCTAAACTTTCGATATGCGAGATCAGCCCAACAGAATGCTTTATATATTTGGAATTTACAGATCGATATGGCAGATAATAAAAAATGCATTGGTTACTTCATAATTGCATGCTGTTTATTGATTAGGCATAAAACTAAAACTTGTAAAGAGGTTCCGCAACCACCCGTCCAGGATCGAGCCCCTGGAAAGGAAAGCCACATCCCCTATGAGCTTCGGTTACATTTGTATTCATCCTTGATAGGGGGGCTGCATTGTATATAATCATTAAAAAGGGTACAGATATTTGGTTAACAACACAATTCAATATACGCTTATATGTTAATAATTTTGCACTTAATTAAATAATAAAAAACCGAGCTTTGACTCCACATTTACAAATGGTAATAGAAACAGATCCGGTATGGGGTAAATAAATCTATAAATATATATATATATAATGTATACAATCGAATTCAGGATAAAGACACCGGAGAACGAATATGGAAGAGAACTGAAAACTATATAAAGGATGTCGAATCCCTAGGAGCTTCGGTTACTTTTGTATTCTCAGTTATAGGGGGTTGCATGATATATGATATTCTTTAATAAGGGTACAGATAATTTGGTTACAACACAATTCAATATACTCCTATACGTTAAAAATTTTGCACTTAAGTAAATAAAAAAAACTAGGTTCGACTTAACGTTTACAATTGGTAATAGAAACAGATCCGGTACGGGGCAAATGAATCTATATACATATATATATGTATATACATAATCGAATTTAAGGTAAAGCCAAAGATCCGAGAGACCGGACACCGGACACCGGAGAACGAAAATGGAAAATTACTGAAACCTATGGTTAGGGTGTCGATATTCGACGACGAATCCGGGAGTTATAATCTGGAGTGTACAAGCTGTCGCTGCAGCTAGCTAACTCCCGGCCGGACACCCGGAGAGCTCTAGATGCGATCTCTGCTACAGTCCGCGTGTGTCCCGTCGTCGAATCATTTTCTATATCGCTTAGGCACCAACAACACTGGGTCGTTGATATTGGGGCAAGTCCGCCGTCCGCCGTCCGCCTCCGTTCTCCGTCGTCTGTCCCCTGCCGCTAGTAGCCTGTCGTCTGTCGCCAGGCTGCTAAATCTCGTGATAAGAGATCCATACAGGGATATCCGCTCCCGGGGAGGCGAGCCCCCAATATGTCCTGCTGCGTCTTGCTGCGTGCTGATGTCAGAAGCCCAAAATGCGGCCGAGCACTTGGGCACACTAGACCCACGGTGTCCAGCCCTCGTAGAGCACCGCCAGGTTATCCGGATTGATGGCCTCGCGGATCGCGTAGTCCACTTGTTCAGCTACAGTGCTGCGCTGGTTGCCATCCGGGTCACGTCCCTCCAGCTTCATACGAATCTTCTTCCACACGGAAACACCGTAGGCGTTTCGCTTCTGCTCGTGCAGATTGTTGGCACCTGCAAGGAGAAAGATTAGAATTCACTGAAAAGGATGGTGGCCATCTACTTACCCTTGCAGTGGGCGAAGGTCTCGTATGATTCGGTCTGTAAATCGGTGGCCTGCTGGAGAAACTCTTCCATGCTCTTAAAGAGCGTACTGACCTCATCGCGGGTCATTGCTTGGATATCCTGGAGCTGCTGCCGCCAGGAGGCCAGCACTGGACACGTCCACACCAGACGCTCGCAGCATAGATCCTTGCGCAATTCAGTCAGGCGGTGGAACAGCGTTTGCAGCACGCGCTGGCAGTCGCGCAAATGACCGCAGAGAAGCTGCACATCCGTCGGGACCAGCTTACCCTGACCCTGCGCTTGAGCTTCCGCGCACAGACTGCGAATGTGGAATCGCGGGAGGCCCTCCTGCAGCCGCTGCGTCTCCTTGGCCAGGGTGCAGATGAATCGGTGCTTGCTTTGCTGTTCACACTCCAGCGCGGACATCTCGCGCTGAACCTTGCACGTGTGCTCCTCCAGGAGTCCCTCGACGTCCTCCAGCCAGGTAGGGTCGATGCCGCCTTCGGGGTCAAGTAACTCCACCACGGACTGTTCTACACTGCTTATCCGCGAGCTACTGGCCTGCCACTGGCCGTGAACGGCGAGCCATTGCTCCAGGAGTTCCACCAGCATGCGACCATCTTCGCCCAGTGCCTCAGGATGTTGTTCTAGGCGACAGACAGCACCGGCTCCGTCCGCCAGCTGACGCAGTACAGCCACATGGCCGAGAACTCGAACGGAGTGCGTCTGTTCCATTCGCAGGAGGTTGTCGATGGTGTTTCGGTTCCAATTGCTCCTCTGGGCCTGCAACTGACCCAGCTGAGTGTCCAGATTAATCTGTAGCCGTTGCAGGCCCTGCAACCCGGTGTCCAACTCCAGCCAATTCTCACCGAGAGCTGCCGCGAGCTTATGCCTGCTTATGATATGGTGGCCACAGTGCATCTGGTTTCCGCCGAGCGCATCCGCGTAAGCCCAGTACTGGGCGGATGCCGCTAGAGTGTGCAACTCCAGCTGCTGGTTAAGCAGCTCCATCTCCGCTTGCTGCTGTTGTAAACCGCCGTCTGACTGAAGAGAAATGAAGAGGCCCTCGCACATGTGGTCGGACTGGGCGGCGTCGCCTAGACTCGGGTTTCCGCTGGGCGGAATCGGGCACTGAGGACCCAACGATTCGTAGAAATGGCGGGCCAATGGTGGAAGAAGACCAACTAGGCTCTCGGCCTGGATGCGGTGGATCAAGCCCAGGACGGGGCGGGCCATCTCGCGCACATCGCAGCTACGACTTGCTTCCAGGGTCTCGCTGACCAGGCCAAAGAAACACTCATCGTCCAGAACCAAGCTGCCACTTTTCAGTATTCCCAAATCCTGGAAAAGAAAGAGTACGTGGAATAAATCTATTTTTGTTAACAGAGAGTGCTTGAAACCTACCAATAGCTGCAGGATCTGCGGATCGCGAGAATCCTCTACCAGGAGCTTGAGGCTGCGCACGAGTTCATCGTAGGCGGTCACCGCCAGCTGGAACTGCTCGTGGGCAGGCTGCAGGGCGAGCAGAAACCTGCGATCGGCAGGAAACTCTCCAATCGGCTGCTCTTTGGCCTCCTCGATGGTGGCCTCCAAGTAGAGCTGCGCGAGGCTGGGGACGCTCAAGTGGCACAGGGCACTCAGCTGGCCGAGGTTCGGCTGTAGCATCAACAGGCGGTAGATGCTGGCAGGAAGGTCGTGCTCGAATATCTGCCTCAGATGCGCCAGAGACGACAGAAGCCGCTCCAAATGACCTAGATGGGCGTCCGCCTCCTGCTCGCCAACGTTACTGACGGAGAGCACGCCCTGGCACATGGTACGGACTAGATGGATCAGGTGGAGCTGGTGCTGCAACAGCTCCTCGTCCTCGGTGTCCACTGCGGCTTGTTCGTAGGACCCAAACGCCTCGACCGCTCTGTCCAGAATGCGCACCAAGCTGGCCTTCAGCAGGATTAGGCTGCAGCCACTCTGGCCAATCATTGCGAGGAGCGCCGTAGTCGGGGGCCCGAGGGCTTGGGCTTGGGCCTGCTTGGCAGAAAACCGCTGGGAGGAGTTGTGCAGCTGACAGTTTAGACGCATCCATGCGCTTTCCAGGGCTTCCGCCACACCCAGAATGTCGGCGGTACAAATGATCGAGCCGGAAGGCGAATGGGAATCGCTGGAGTTTTCCAAAGTATCCCCGCCGTGCCGGACGTACGCCGAGTAGCTGTCGTGGAACCGGACGAGCAGGTTTTGTCGGTGGCTCTGCTCCGGAAAGAAGCCCATCACAGCGGCGTACTGCTGCAGTTGCTCCGAGATACGGAGGGCCATCTCGCCCAAGTGCTGGAGCAACTCGTCCAGCTGTCCGCGCATCATCTCATAGCCCGGCAGCACCTGAATCGCCTTCACCTCTCCGGGACTGCTGAACTGCCCCGCCGACGTTGCCTCCATTTGGAACTGCAAGAGCTGAGCGTGAAGCTCGGCCAGGTAGTAGTGCTGTAGACACTGTCCGTAGCTGGTCAGCAGGTTCTGCACCGCCCCAAAGTCCGCTTGGCGCTCTTCGCTAAGGGAGCGCAGCGCTTCAAGGTGGCCCCGCCGCACCGCGTGCCGCATCGAGGCCGTGTTGAAGCTGTGGCTCTCGATCGCCGTGCCCAGGGACTTGATCTCCGCGATGAGGGCGCTCCGTTGGTTCAACTCCAGTAGCTCTTGCTCCGAGAAAATGCGTCGCTCCTGGGCTTCTTGCAGCTGGCCTACCTCCTGCTCCATCTCCTGCAGCTGCAAAAGCATCTCATCCCTGACCATGACGAGGAAAATGGTTAAAATCTAGAACCAGCCAACCCTCCTTTAGAAAACTCACCTGTTGGTGGACCAAAACTTTTGCAGGTGACCCAGTTTGGCTAGAAAATGTTGCCGCTTGGAATCCCAGTCGTGTGGCTTGTTCCTGTTCTTATCCTTTTTGTGACACTTGAGTTCGCCAGGGGCGCCACCTCCTGCTCCTCCTCCTTGCTGTGGTTTGGCGCCGAGGGACCTCCGCACAGCCTGGGCATCGTCGTTAACGGTCCAGTCCACCAGGGGATCGTACACGAAGGCCTCCAAGAGGGTGAGCAATGTTTCGCGTTCCTTTCGCATAACCTTCAGGACATATTCGCAGCCAAGGCGGAAGGACCCCTGTGAAGAGAATACATTTTGAGGTACATGGAATGATGCAACTTGCAGGGAAAAAGCATTGGGTCCGTTGGGGAGTTCCGCTAGGGGGAGGGAAGGCATATCGGCGCCTGTGTATCACCATAAATGGGCCAATTGCTCCATAAATACGCGTATCCATCGGATATCATTCGAGTATATGGTATATATGGTATGAGTCGTAAAGCGAATACAATGCTGATTTTATGGGAAACCAAACTCAAATCCCAACCTGGAACAGAACGGAGAACGCAGGGATAGGGAAAGGAACCAAAACGGAGTCCAGGTACCTGAACCATAACCATGTTTGACATATACGACCTCAAATGGAATGGACGCCTGCCTCTAATCGATGTTTACACTTGCAGATTGCCACGTAATTTACGCGATAAAGTTTCGGAGATGGGGGCAAACCATATCTATATATCCATCCGAAGTGGTCAGATGGTGTTCTCTGATAGGTCTCACGTCTAACTCACCGGTGGCCCACCTGGCCACGACCCCGGAGAGTGGATATACCCCACATACTCCTGGATTCCCCGGACCTTCAGTCCGTTATTGGCAACAGTTTAAAATGGGTTTCAGCTAACAATGTGCCAAAATATGTAGGAGAGAATCATAGCAGTTACTGTCCCTGGCCCTGGGTTGGCTTTATCGTTCTATTTTGGTCCGGGACCGGTCCGGGCTAATCTGGTAAACCCCCCAGCGATCTGTTTGGCCGTGCACTCCAAACGGCTTTCCGTGGGTTGGCTGGCTGTTTCGACGGGTGGAAGCTTGGCATGGTGGAGTCATAAGTGGCGGGCTTATCGACGGATTGCCGTTCTCACGCTGGATCTGTTGGCGTTATCAGTTAACTGGTTGGAAATGAATTGGGAAGGGATATGCAGGGAAACGGCGGATTCACCAGCGAAACGTAAACAAACTACGCCCACGATCCAGTCGAAACGAACCCGAGGGGAGCCGAAGTCCTTGGTACCACTGTACCACTGATGGGTTCCGCCGAAAACTGTGGCATTTGGCTATCCATTGGCATTGCGTGCGCTTCGGTTTGTGCTCAGTGTCATGGAAGTTTCCAGTCCCCCGTCGTCTTCCGAATGGGACTTTCAGAGCACATCGCTGTGGTCCTCCGTCTCCGCCTCGGTCTCTGAGTCTGCGGGTTCCGACTCCACCGTCGAAGCCCAAGCCCAGGCCACCGTAGGGGTGACCAACCTCAGCGCTGGACTTGTCCTTTGGGTGGTGATCAACGCGGTTCTCTTTATCCTCATCCTCGGAGGCAATATCCTCACCATCGTGGCCGTGCGCACCTGTCGCCACCTGCGCTCGGTTATCTCCAACCTCTTCATCCTCTCGCTCGCAGTCTCAGACTTCTGCGTGGGCCTGGCCCTGCCCTACCACCTGGCCTTTTACATGGGATCGGACATTGGGGCTATGCGGGCGCCCTGCCTGCTGCGCTTTTTCTTCCTCATCTGTGCCTGCTGTGTCTCCATGCTGACTCTCATCTCCATAGCCGTGGATCGCTACATAGCCGTGGTCTATGCCCTGCACTACCGCAGGTACTTGACTACTACTATACCCTCCCCTTTTCGGGAGTTTATACTATATAAGTTTCTTTTTTCGACTCTCCCCAACAGATACATGACCAGGCGGGTGGCCTACAGCATCATCATCTTCAACTGGTGCATGGGCGCCGTGGTGGCCCTGATTCCCGTATTCTGGAATCGATGGCCCGAGGCGAACGCCTGCGAGTTCGACGAGGTACTCTCGCCGGGCTACATCGCCGGAGTCATCACCCCGGGCTTTGTCATCATTTGGATCTGCATGCTCTTGGTCTACTGGCGGATCATGCGAGAGGCTTCCAAGCAGGCGCAGCGCCTGCGCCAGTCGGTGGTGTACAACGCGGAAGAAGCCACCACCATGCGAAGCCTGCTGCTCCACCCGGACTGGAAGAGTGTCCAGATCGTGGTCTTCATAATGGGCTGCTTCACGCTCTGCTGGCTGCCGTACTTCTGCGTGGCCATTGCCCAGTTGTTCCGCATCTGCCGGAGCAGTTCGATGATATACAAGACCACCTTCTCCTTAGCCATAGCCAACTCCGCCCTCAACCCAATCATCTACTCCTGGAAGAACTCCGGTTTCCGGCGGGCGTTTGCCCAAACGCTTTGCTGCCGAACGGCGAGGCAGAGCGAAGAGCAACTGCCGGGGGACAGCAAGCACCGCATGGAGGCCACCTCATCCTCCACGGGATACCAGCAGCACCACGAGAAGCAGCCGAAGCAGCAGGGATAGGTGAAACACCAGACCACCCAATGACTACATGATGGGATTGGGATTGGGATTGGGATGATGCAAATTAAATACTCCACGTTATGTGGAATTATCATGGACTTTTGTTTTGTTTTCAATAATTCTCAAATCTTTTCCTTCAATCAAGTTCTAAGTTCATGATTCCAAGATTGATGACTCACCTCTATTCCGGTTATTCCCAGGGCATGAATCAAGTTCTGTGTCAGTCGGAAGGGCACCTTCTCCGGAATTCGCAGCGTCCGTCCCTTCTCGAAGCAGACGTTGTAGTCGATGTGGACGATGTCGCCGCTGCCCAGGTTGATCAGCACGTTGTCCAGGTGACGGTCACCCAGTCCGATCACGTAACCGATCATGGACATGACGGACATGCAGCGGCCGTACCGCCGGATCGATTGGCGCCACTCGGCGGCGTTTCCCGCCTGGCACCACAGTTCTCTGGCGAGCAGGTCGCCCGGAGTCTCCTGCGAGAGCTCGGCCAGCACCTGGCGGAGAGCCGAGAGGGGCCACTGGCGACGCGGATCGCTCACTTGGAGGTTGTGCTTAGCCAGCAGGGGGGAAAGCTTGCTGTAGAAGAGGTCTGTGAATCGCCTAGTGGCATTGACTCCAGCTCCAGGTGCTCCTCCAGTTTTTCCGCCTGTTTGCGCCTGTCGCTGCTGCCACTTCTTGTAGAGGGCGAAGAGGGGCGTCACTCCGTCCACCCAGCTAATCAGTCCCGACTGCGGTCCCAAAGGGATCACCGAGTAGTGGTGGGCGCGGTAGCTGCCGTTTCCTGGTGGGCAGTCACTCCGGCAGGCCATGATAGCGTTCGAAATGGACAGAAACTGCATGATACGTTCGTCGAGGTGCAGGTCTTCCATGCCCTTAAAGAGGAATGTGTACCTCTGGCCGTTACTGCCGTAGAAAGCAACCTTTTTGGGCTTTGTCTTGGTGGGCAGGACGCACACAGTACTCTCCACGCTCTCAATGTACACCTGGTCCTCGTCCGGTCCGTGAGCATCCAGTCCTGGCATCGAGATCCGCATTCGCCCAATCCCGCACAGAACCGGGCTGAGGCTTTGCATCTTGAGGGTGTTCCCGGTGCCTCTTATCATATTGGACTGGAGAACGTGGTAGAGCTGCTTCAACTTATCCCACGCCTCCGGGTATCGTCTTGTCCTCAGGGCCTCCAAAGTGGCCCGAATGGGCGCATCAAAGCGTTTGCGGAAGCTCCGCTCGTAGGTGGTCTCGGGCGGACGGTCGGTCAGAGCGGCCAGGGCCTCCACGTCGGCCAGGAGCTGGGGCCGCCAGCAGTTGAAGCGGTTGTTCTTTCCCTCATGGTCGTCGGGCCGAAACTCGGTGGCCAATGCGCTTACCCGGCTCACGTAGGTGTTGTAGATCTGTGCCAAGGAGTGGATCCAGTACTCGTCCCAAAGCAAGCAAACGCGCCGCAGTTCCTTTACCATCAGCTGGACATGCTGCACTGCCTCCGGGGCCTGTTTCGAGAGGGCTCCGAGCAAGTAGTCATAGCAGCAAGCATCCTCCGTGGAGGAGGAGGAGGAAGGCACAAGCGTCTCCGGTGGCTGTTGCTGCTGCTCCCTGTTGTGTCCCACTACCGCGGGAAAGATAACCAGCTGGGGACGACTCTCCGCCAGGCGGCACAGCAGGGCACACACACTCTTTTGAACGTAGGGCTCGTGGTGGTTTAGGCGGCTGAACAGCTGTGGGATGATCACCTTCCAAGGACCGATGGGCGTGTTGCACAGTCCCTGCTCCAGTACCTCCTGCAGACTGCTGGCGTGCTTTACAATCAGCCGGAGAAGGCGCAGCGTGGTGGTCACCAGATTGCTGTCATCCACGTGAAAGCGTTGTTCTCCCTCTTTGTCACTGAAACCGCATCCAGTTCCAGCTTCAGATGCATACTCGACCCCGGACCCGGATCCTGATTTCAAAATAAGATACTTAAAGTACGAGCGCGCCGCATCCTTGTAGTAGTCGTAGGTGTTGGCAATGGCCCTGCGCCAGATCCTCAGGATTGTATCCAGCACTTCGGGTGGCTTGTCCGCCAACAGGCTCAGCCGCCGCAGGCACTTCTTAGCCGCCTCGTCGTCCCGGGCACGTGCCTTCTCCGGGCAAGCCTCCTCGCACTTGGCCGGGGGCTGCTCCATGCTGAGCGCCTGCAGGAGCTCACTGAGTCGCTCGCCGTCGAGCGGCTGACTCAGGTCCAGGGCCTGGCTGAGGGCAAGCGAGTCCACCTGGTTGAGTACGCAGCCACTGTCCACGATCTTCTTTCCCCAGCGATAGCACCAGTTTCCGTAGGCGATCAGGGCCTCCTCGCTGCCGGGTCGCTGCTGCAGACTAGCGTGCACCAGCCGCGCCACCAGGCGCTCCGCCTGGGGAATAGCTAGAGGCTGGGCCGCCGGGCTGCACGTCAGGGGGCACTCTGGCAGCTGATCCAGCAACTGGACCAGGGCCGGTGATGGGTTCGTTGCCAGGCCGCAGCAGCTTCGGGCTGCAATCCAATCTGAAAGATTCAGCAACAATTCCGCTCCCAGGGCCGGGTACCGCTGGCTGCGCTGGAGACCCAGGCAGAGGGACGAGCAGAGGTCGATCGGAGAGCTGGTTTCGAGGCATTGTACCTGAGCCTGCTGCTGCAGATACAGGCACTTGACGAGCTCGCTGTAGCCACGCACCATGTCAGGGCTGTTCACCGTCTCCAGGACAGACTCCTGGGCGATGTCTGCCAGTGCCTGCCCAAAGAACTGGGACAGAAGCGACTGGCACAGCTGGGTGTTTCCCTCTATTCGGGCGGCGGCTGCGGCGTCCAGGCAGAGCGTCTCCCAGCTACCAGGGGCGCATTGCTGACGGAGCAACTGGGTCCAGGCGAGGCAGCGCATGAAGATGGCGCTGGACAGCTGGGAGCGTCGTTTGTTCGTCGGTCCAAGGGGCAGCAAAGAGAGCGCCTGACCATTGACTACTCCCTGGACCACGTGTCGAAGTATGGTCAGCTCTTGATAGGCCCTCTGGTCGCAGGTGGGGTTCAAGAGGCTGTCGCGCCACTGGGTATCCAGAAGATTGCGCACCTGGTCGGGCACAATGCGCTCCTCGAGGTGCTGCAGCACCAAGTTCTCTGTGCGCTGACGTACGTGAGCCGAGGAAAAGCTGGCGTGCCCAGATTCGTCCCAACCCCTGGGCCACTGGCCAAGCTCCTGGAGTGCTCCTCCCATGCCTTCCAGATCCATAGACTGCTCTTCGCTCTTGGCTAACAGCCGTTCCAGGGCACTGACCTCCACATTACTCTGTTGGAGGAAGGGATTCCGTTCACTGTCCTCCGGCCGCGTAAGCTGGCGCTGCTTTAGTTCCACCAACTGCGACCACTGACCGGTGTCCTGGAGGCACTGCATCATCTGGGCGACTACGAAATGCCGCGTGTGTGTGTCCAACTCCGACGGCTGCTCCTCCGTCTCGGCCAAGAGACTGCGGTATCCGACCAGAGCAGCTTCCCTCCTGCCTCCGGCTTGGTCTGCTGCATGCTGCAGCCACTGGAACGACTTACTGGTCTTGGAGCGGGCCCACAGGTAGAGGCCGCGCAGGGAGTCCGCCTCCTGGCACCTCACCCATGCCCAGGCCAAGTACACGATTGCCTGGCTGTAGGTGGCGTCCTGTGTCTTTTGGGTGAGTAAGATTTGCTAAAAAAATAGAATAATATATTAGCTTAAGACGAAACCGGAGCAGAAACGCGTACCTGGGCATATCGGATGACCATCTCTGGCTGCTGGACGTGCACCGCAATGATGACGACTCCGATCCGGATTCGGTTAAACCACGACTGGCAGGTTGGATTGTTTAGGCGGAAGAAAGCCGCCACCGGCTTCTCCGGCGGACGCAGGGCAAAGGCGCTTCCCTCGGCCGCGTTGTAGATGAGCTTTTCCAGGGCGTCCAGGAAGCCTAGCATGAGGCCCAGGTTCGATTGCATACTGCACAGATCCGCCAGGGCTAGGGAGTCTAACGAGGAGCGCTCCTCCTCCTTGCCACAGCCGCTCAATTGCCGGGCGTGCCGCATGATGATGGCCTCGAAGCCAAGGAATGTTTCCTGCGGTTTGCCGAGCGTCGTCCGAAGCCGCTGATCCACGCAGTACCTGGCCGCCTCAAACTGCAGCCAAGCGGTAGCCAGGCGCTGGCAACGTCGCGTGCACTGCGACAGCTTCTCCTGCCGCTCGTCCTGGGGTGCCATTTGGCAGCTGCGCACGAAGAGGGCCCGCAGGTTATTGGTCAACGGCTGCTGCTCGGTCTGCTGTAGGCGCTCAAAGAAGTCGCGGAAGACGCAGTCCCTCACCGCACTGCACTGGCTCATCCGCTGTTGCCAGACGCTGAACCTTCGGCTGCTCATACCCGGAATGGGTGTCTCGCCTCCACCCAGAGTAAGATGGAGGGGCAGCTTGGCATAGATTTGACTAAAGGGAGTGTGCCCGTTTGGCGATAGCACCTGCAATTGCTGGAGGGCCGCGTCGCGATAGAGAATCAGTAAATCCGGCAGATGTCCTAGATTCTCTGGGCCGTAGTCCAGCACGGTTTGGATACAGGTGGCGCTCTCCTGGGGACTCCACTTGCAGGCACTGGTCACCAGGCTTCGGCAGATGCTTAGGAAGTGCTCCTGGGTGAGGAGAAGGTCGCATCGGTCCCGGCACTCTACTAGCAGAAGCTGCGACCATTGGAGGAGTTGACGAAGATTTTGCGAGTTAAGGAGGCCGGCATGCTCTAGGACTGTGGCCAGGAAGCGCAGGATACTGGCAAAGCTATTGGCGGTTGGGGAAGTGTTCTCCGACATGAGCTGTTCATGGTCTCGCAGCAGGCTGGAGTTGGTACGGAAGTTGTGGTTGGCCTGACAGTGTACCACCAACAGATTAAGGATGGCCTGGTGGGTGGAGGGGTATCGGCTCCAGAGAGCCAGGTCCTGGGCCCGACAATTTGTCAACAAGAGTTCCAGGATGGAGGGCTTGCAGGCATACATGCCAATGATGGAGGACGTTTGCTTGGCCAGGGCAGCCAGGGCAGTCAAATGGAAGACGAGGAGCACGCTGGCTTCGGTGGCTCTCCACTGGCAGTGGGAATCCTCGACGAGCATGTCCTCCATGCAGTGATCAATGTCCTCGACCAGATGCTTGTAGGCCTGTTGCAGTAGAGGCACATTTCGAATGAGCAGCGTCTCCTGGCAAGTGCGAAGCAATAGCTTGTAGGCCGTGCCTCCCGGAGCACCGCGCTTCACTTCTGCCAGGTAAGGATCGCTCTTGAAAACCAGCTGCACCAAGCTTGCGGGCAGTCGCGCCCGCAACCTCCTTACCGAGCAGAGGAGAAGGTACAACGTACTCTGTCGCTGGGCCTCACTTATCAAATCCACCCGCTCGAACTGACTGAGAAGGAGCATTTCCAGAGTGATCGGTTCGAGACCGCCAAACCCGTTCATTAGACAGATGCAAAGCAGCTCGTTAATGTTCACCACCGCGTCTGTTTCGGTATCCTCCAGCAGACTAGGAAGCATCTGTGTAAGATGGTCCACAGCCAACTGGACAATGGATTCGCAGGCGGGCATGCCCACGAAGATGTGCATGCGAGCCAAGCACTTCAGGAGCGTGTTGAATGCCCCCACAAACGCTCCTACTCGTTCCGCTGGCTCTGCTTCCTCCAGCACGGTAATGTCTTCGACAAATTGGGCTAGCAGGCCGTAGCTAAAATCGATCTGCTTGCTAAAGTAGGGCGTCAGCTGTTCCAGCACCTGGGCGCAGTGCAACTTGAGCTCTTTGGGCTGACCTGCCTCTAGCTGCCACCCTATGACAATGTCTACCACATCCGTAAAGTGGCACTCGAAGGCCTCGCGATAGATATACGAGAACTGGACCAGAGCGTCGCTTACAGCCGTGAAGCTCTCGGCACTCTCGGCGCCCTCCAGAAAGTCCTTCAGCATCAGAACGATTTTATCAGCATATGGGTGGAGGTCGCACTTGGAGTCGCAGCTGTGGAAGGGTAAGAAAGGAAAGAAAGGGTTAAATTAGTTTTTGGTTAGCAAGATAGAGCGTAGGGGACAGGATGAATCACCTCATCGTGGTGCGCAGCGCCTGAATCAGGTGTTTCTGCAGCCGCTTGGCTCCGGTTCGGTAGTTCTTAATGATGAACTCTTCGTAGATAGGATACGACTTGCGGTTGATGTACCCGATCACACCCAGGATCTTGCTGCACTCTTCGAGGACAACGGGCGAGCACTGCTTGAAGAGCGTCAGCATGTTTTCAAGGATCCAGACAAAAGAGCATGAGAGGTAGCCCATGTTAATAGGCGTCCGGACTGCCTGATGTAGCTTGGCACAGAGCTCCAATGCTGCCGTGGGATTCGTTTCATTGCACAGGCGTCGAATGATCTTGGAGAGGCGCAGGTCCTCGCCATTGTTGGTCGCATCCTGATTTCTACCGCCATCTCCTGAGTGCAAAAAAACAATGACAACTTCAGTTGAAGGTGACAGAAGGCTTCACGGGGACTCACCTTTGTTTTGATAACCCTTTCGGTGATTTTTGGTCATTTCCTGCTGGTTTACGTTGCGCAGTACCAACTGTTGCCCAGAAAGGTTTCCTGCGGTCCATAGGGCTTCGCTGATAACGCCGTTGCTGCTGCTGCCGCTGCCGCTCCCACTGCTTGCCTCAACTGGGTTGTTGTTCCTCAAAACTCGATCAACCAGCTCCGCGTGCAGAGCTGCAGCCACCTCATCCTCCTGCGCTTCATTGTAGTTGTCCGGCTGCAGCGCGTTCTTCATTGAGGCGACTGGCGGAGGCGCGAGCGCGGACATCTAATCTCCTCCACATCAATTCTCCCCGGTTCTGCTCCACTGTTTATACCACAAAATTGGCTGTTATTCCTTGTATTGGGTCGTTTTTTGGTCGAAACACTTATCAATTGACTTAGTGGTGGCCCACCAGTAGTGGAGGTCACTATCGATATATGCCACCTACGCTTACTGGGCCATCGATGACGCGGACAAACTATCGAATAAAGAAAATCTCTATAAATCTATGCTAAGAATCCTTGAAAATCTCATTTCATTTTTCAATTCCCAAGGAATTCTGCATAGCCAGATCTCTCGGTTACTTATTTCCAGAGTGAGAAAAATATGTTATATGTAATGATTTTGACAAAAAACTACTAGATTCTAGTACTGGATAAATTCATTTATCACATACACCGCTGGTGATCCACATCCGTTTCGAATATGATAGATATTGAAGCAAGTGTTGTGCCACCTGTTGAATGCATTCGAACTGCTGAGTGTCTCGTGAGTCACGATCAAAATTATCAAAAAACTACCATCTCTCTTATCTGTTTGTAGGGCAACAACAATAGAAGACAGCAAAATGTTTAGCTTAAGTATTTATTTAAAAAAAATGTATTTGGAATTAAATTAAAATTCATTTATAAAAGAATTCCGCCCCGAAGTCGTTTCCACTCTGCTCCTCATTTCGCTGCCTTATCTTTTCGGCAATCATGTGCTGGGTGTAGGCAGCCACAAAGTTGGCCATCTGAGCGTACACTCGGTAGGGATTTCGTTGGGGCAGCACCGGATAGCCACCGAGTGGCGGGGACGAGGCAGCAATCGGATAATCATGCACTGGAAGTGGAGCCGTAGCTGGAACTTGTGACAGAGCGGGTGTGGGCGGTGCCACGGGGGCCACAGGTGGCTGTCGGGAAACCAGAGACAGGCAGATGTCGCCCACCTGCAACTGTTGACACCTGAGCTCGTACAGTTGTTGCGACACTTGCGGATTGCATGAGGCCCAGCCTTGGCCGTAAACAAACAGCGGATGGGCCGACGCCACTTGCAGGTTCACCTAAAAGAAAGGAAATACTCAGTTGGGTTTCAATCATCCTATACTTACCAAAATAATGAAACTATCTTACTAATTCGGACAAGAGCTCTACTCCAAACTCACCTTGGCATGCTGATTGTCGTAGCTGAACGTGATGGTCACGTGGGAGTCGCCTGCGTCGTCCCCTCGGTCAATCCTTACCACCGTAGCCTCGCGCAGATCAAAGCTCTGGCTGCGCAGCGCCGACTGGATGAAGTCCTCCGTACGGATGTCCTCCACGCGACGTATGGCGCCAGAGGACAACTCGATGTGGGACCCGCGCCGGAAGCACGAGTCGTCCGAGTCCACCTGACTGCAAGACAATGGGGTGAATTGCGAGTGGATTGTTTTTAGCACAAGCCTTAACTGGGCTGCCTTACTTGCTTGAGCCTTGGGCGTGCGGGGGTCTCCGGAATGGCTCGTAGCCATGGCTGGGCGAGAAGTCCATGTGCAACTGCATGTCGTCTAAGGAATGGCTGAATAACCTGTTCGTTGGGTGGGAAACCGGCAACTGAACGGCTCGCCACTCAGCCCGATTGATATATTCATTCAGGCCGCGTATTTTCCGCGGGGTTTCCAGGAATCTCGTCCGGCCGCCGGACCGTATAGTGTTACCTGTTTTATTACCCAAGCCCCGGCTATAATCTCATCTTGCTACCTGGCCCGCACCCCGATTTCCGCGTAACGGCTTTGTTTATGGCGCAGCCATCACCCCAGCCAGCGGCGCCGTGCTGGCTGTCCCAGGCGCCTTAGGACAACGAAACGAAAGTGTTTCTGCTGAATCCCATTCGAGGACCTATGTATTTATTTCGTCTTTCGTTTTTTCTTTCTACTCCTCTCGACAGTCTCTGCGGAGGTTGAGGAGGGCCACTTTGCATACGAACCGATGCCCAACGCATACAGATAGTAGCCCCCGAAGAAGTAGAGTACCCCAACCGCCGAGTAGACGGAGGTCAGCAGCAGGGGGAGAAAGGGCAGGCGCCGGTGCCAACCAAGCATGTGCGCCAGCAGGTGCTCGTACAGAGGGATGACCAGGAAGCCGAGAACGTAGAGCCACTCCAGCACGTGGAAGCCCCGGAAGCCGGGAAAGACGCGATACAGTTGGCCATACAGCATGGCCACATAGGACATGTACAAGGAGTAGCGGGGGATGAACAGATCGGGGTCGAAGAGCAGCGGAAACAGAGAAAAGTAGCCGGCAATGGACAGGATGTAGGCGTATCGGGCATCCTCACGATTCACCACGGTGAGCAGGCTGCAGGATCGTGGGATTGGAGTTAGTGGGTACATCTTTGGGTTAGTATGCAAGGCACTTACCATAGGGGCAGAAGCACCATTAGAATAGCCTTCTCGTGGACGTGCCAGCCGAAGAAAAAGGAAGAGCAGCCGCAGAGGACCACGGCGCGTAGGAACACCAGAGGACTTTGGCTGTCAGGATGAGAGAACAATATTAGAATTTGGAATGATTGCAAAATTTCTAAATGAAATTACCTTTTGGAACTCCTGAACAGCTTCACCAAAATGGGCAGCATGAATATAACTGTAAGTGCGAAGGTTACAAGCGGGGAGATGGTGGGCAATACCACGTGCTTGACCTCCTGCACCAGGCCCGAGGTTGCTCCTGCTCCATCGGCCTTCACCCGGAGCACGCTGGCGAGTACCTTGTCGGCGCTGTTGTACAAGGCCCAGAAGTTGGGCGCCCAGTAGGCGTGAGTCAATCCTCGCTTGAAGGGAAACAAGCGGGAGAGCACCTGCGGGATCTGCTCCCAGAAGGGTCCAAAGGAGGCTACAAATGGCGAGAGCCCCACGACCAGGAGCTTAAGTAATGCTCTAATCTGCGATCCAATGCCCTGTTGCTCCAGGCAGTAGAACCTCAGGAGGTAAATCCCAAAGGCCGGAGCCAAATACAGGAATATATGTTTAAAATTTAGCAGAACTGCAAATATAAAGGCGCTCCACAAGAACCTCTGGCGAATAAGGGAGCTGATGCTCAGCAGCAGGATGCCGAACAGGAAACCATTGTATTGGAAGTGAATGTGGTCGACAAAGAGCAGTCCTACATTAAGCAAGAGGACCATGGAGGCGGCAAAGTGCTGCTGAGTATCCCGTGCCAGACCCAACGAGCCCAGGCTGCTGCGCACGCCTAGGACATAGACCAGGTCTGTCGCAATCACAGACAGCCGCTGAAAGTAAACGGTAGCCTTCGAGTCATAGTTAAGGTTCGCAACCTCCAGCATTCGGGGATCCACGTACTTCGCCACCTGGGAGAGGAGCCACTCGAAGTACGCAAAGAAGGGCGGATAGTCTAGGGTCCATTCGCTAGTAGCCTCCACATACCATCGGTTCAATGGCAGGCTGTGTGTGATGGCCAGCCAATTGCGGTGCACCTCGAAGTCGGTGGAGTGGCTACGGAAGAACACGATTAGTGGAGACCTCCAGATAATCAACAGGTGGTTGGCACTTACTATGCCGGTATAAGCAGGATCTTCAGACCAGTGCTAATACCCACAAGGTGCCAGAAAAGGTCCTTCATCGTGGAGCAGAAACAAATTCTTATCACAATTCGACCGGCGCCACGAATTGGAGATGGAAAAATACCGATAGTCCCCCATCGATTTCTGTATGTATTTAAAAAAATTATATTTAATATATATTTTTCCCTATATTTTTCTATTTAAAATACAGGGAAATTTAAATTCGTATATAACCACAAAATACGGCTATATCTTAGTCAATTCTCATCCGATTCCATATCGGGATACCTTAAACGATTTCTAATTTCATTCCCCATCGTCCTGCATCAAAACATTTCGCGAAAATAATTTTAACATTTTTTCCAAAATTTTTCTGATTTTCACATCACTTTTTCCCCCTTTCTATGACCATATCTTTGGCAGTTTTCATCCGATTCTTGACCAAAGTATAGATTTGGAATCTCTATCGATCTACATCAAAATCCTGGCACAAAATTTTTTTTAGATTTTTTTCAATTTTTTCTGAATTTTTCTGAAAATCGAGATATATCACTTTTTTCCCCTTTCGATGGATCAGTTTTCACCCGATCCTTGAACCAAGTATAGATTTGGAATCTTTATTCAATTCCCAATAAATCTGCATTAAAATCTCAGCACAAAATATATTTTCGATTTTTTTAAAATTTTTCTGATGGATCCCCTTGAAAAATGTGAAAATCGAGAAAAATCACTTTTCGCCCTTTTCGAAAGCCATATCTTTGGCAGTTTTCATCTGATCTTTGGACCAAGTATAGATTTGGAATCTAGGATCAATTCCCTATAAATCTGCATCAAAATCCTAACATAAAATATTTTTTCGATTTTTTTTAAAATTTTCTGGTGGATCCCCTTGAAAAATGTGAAAATCGAGAAAAATCACTTTTCGCCCTTTTCGAAAGCCATATCTTTGGCAGTTTTCATCCGATCTTTGGAACAAGTATAGATTTGGAATCTAGGATCAATTCCCTATCAATCTACATCAAAATCCTAACGTAAAATATTTTTACGATTTTTTTCAAATTTTTCTGATGGACCCCCTAGAAAAATGTGAAAATCCACAAAAATCACTTTTCGCCCTTTTCGAAAGCCATATCTTTGGCAGTTTTCATCTGATCTTTGGACCAAGTATAGATTTGGAATCTAGGATCAATTCCCTATAAATCTGCATCAAAATCCTAACATAAAATATTTTTTCGATTTTTTTCAAATTTTTCTGGTGAATCCCCTTGAAAAATGTGAAAATCGAGAAAAATACCTTTTCGCCCCTTTCGATGGCCATATCTTTGGCAGTTTTCATTCGATCTTTGGACCAAGTATAGATTTGGAATCTTTATTCAATTCCCAATAAATCTGCATCAAAATCCTGTCACAAAATATTTTTTAGATTTTTTTCAAATTTTTCTGATGGACCCCCTAGAAAAATGTGAAAATCAAGAAAAATCACTTTTTGCCCCTTTCGATGGCCATATCTTTGGCAGTTTTCATCCGATCCTTGAACAAAGTATAGCTTTGGAATCTAGGATCAATTCCCTATCGATCTACATCAAAATCCCGTCACAAAATATTTTTTAGATTTCTTTTCAATTTTTTCTGATGGACCCCCTTGAAAAATGTGAAAATCGAGAAATATCACTTTTTTCCCCTTTCGATGGTCATATCTTTGGCAGTTTTCACCCGATCCTTGAACCAAGTATAGATTTGGAATCTTTATTCAATTCCCAATAAATCTGCATTAAAATCTCAGCACAAAATATTTTTTAGATTTTTTTTAAATTTTTCTGATGACCCCCTAGAAAAATGTGAAAATCGAGAAATATCACTTTTTGCCCCTTTCGATGGTCATATCTTTGGCAGTTTTCACCCGATCCTTAAATCAAGTATAGATTTGGAATCTTTATTCAATTCCCAATAAATCTGCATCAAAATCTCAGCACAAAATATTTTTTAGATTTTTTTCAAATTTTTTTCCCTTGAAAAATCTGAAAATCAAGAAAAATCACTTTTCGCCCCTTTTGTTGGCCATATCTTTGGCAGTTTTTACCCGATCCTTGAACAAAGTATAGATTAGGAATATAATTAGAGGATCGGTTTATAATATCTTACAAATATCCTTCATATGTCCTTTTTATGTCCTTTTTATATCCTAAATATATCCTGCATATATCCTGCATATATCCTGCATATATCCTGCATATATATCCTGTATAAAAAAATTTACCTCTAATCGTAAATGAAAAGAAATAAATAGATAAGATTTCGCAAAAAACAGCGCCCTCCTCCTCGATTCTCAAAAGTTGTACCTAATCAGCCCAAAAAATGTAAACAAAAAATAATTAAATTTTCATAACATACTTTTGGAGGTTCGGTTAATTAAATCCAATATATATTTTAAATATATGTACATATATCCTTTTCTATATCCTTTTTTATATCCTTTTTGTATCCTTTATATATCCTTTATCCTGTATATCCTGTTTATACAACTGTTCTCGTAATAGTAAATAGTAAATGATATAAATGTTAACGATTTAAGAATAACAGCGCCCTCCTCCTCGATTCTCATACCCAGTACTTAATGAACCCCAAAAACTTGAATATATCTTATTATGTCTTGGCGAAAATATATCCGATTCTCAAACGGAATCTTCTGAAATATGAAAAAGTCCTTGGAATATGGCCTAGATCGGAGGCTTTATCTTCGCCAATTCTCATCCGATTCTCAAGCGGTATACCTTAAAAGATTCCTTAATTAATTCTCTATCAATTTATATTATTTTATATCTACATAAAAAACTGATCACCGAAAATTTTTTCGATTTTTCTGATGACCCCCTAGAAAAATGTGAAAATCGAGAAAAATCACTTTTCGCCCCTTTCGAAGGCCAAATCTCTGGCAGTTTTCATCCGATTCTTGACCAAAGTATAGATTTGGAATCTAGGATCAATTCCCTACCAATCTGCATCAAAATCCTGACACAAAATATTTTTTCGATTTTTCTGATGGATCCCCTAGAAAAATGTGAAAATCCAGAAAAATCACTTTTCGCCCTTTTCGAAAGCCATATCTTTGGCAATTTTCATCCGATCTTTGGACCAAGTATAGATTTGGAATCTAGGATCAATTCCCTATAAATCTGCATCAAAATCCTAACATAAAATATTTTTCCGATTTTTTTAAAAATTTTCTGGTGGATCCCCTTGAAAAATGTGAAAATCGAGAAAAATCACTTTTCGCGCCTTTCGAAGGCCATATCTTTAGCAGTTTTCACCCGATCCTTGAACCAAGTATAGATTTGGAATCTTTATTCAATTCCCAATAAATCTGCATTAAAAATTATCTCAGCACAAAATATTTTTTCGATTTTCTTTCAAATTTTTCTGATGGACCCCCTAGAAAAATGTGAAAATCCTGAAAAGTCACTTTTCGCGCCTTTCGAAGGCCATATCTCTGGCAGTTTTCATCCGATTCTTGAACAAAGTATAGCTTTGGAATCTAGGATCAATTCCCTATCAAGCTACATCAAAATCCTGACAGAGCATATTATTTTGATTTTTTTCAAATTTTTCTGATGGACCCCCTAGAAAAATGTGAAAATCTTTATCTGCATCAAAATCCTGGCAAAAAATATTTTTGCGATTTTTTTCAAAATTTTTCTGATAGACCCCTTGAAAAATGTGAAAATCCAAGGATTTGCATATATGGTCCCAAACTGTAGCTATATCTCAGACAATTCATATCTGATTCTTATGCGGGATACCTTAAACGCACATTGATAGACATCCTGTATGGGGAAATATAAGCTTACGTGCGGATTTACGTAATCAGAATCTTTAATATCTTACTAATGGTTTGGACTTAAAAATATTAGGTTTACTTATAGCTATTTTGGACATACAAGTATTTTATAAATTTTACATACAATATTATATAAAGCGGGGCGGGAAAAGATAAAATGAGTGGGTTAGTGAAAGGCCTTAGCTTGCGGGAATAAGGCACTCCTAATATAGTTCCGACTTTTGCATGACCGCCGTGACAAGAGCCTTGAAGGCATCTTCGATCATGGTAATGTGCAGCTGGGCATCACGGTATGAACATAGCTTGGCGCTCTCCGTGAGCGGCATCTGCATGGTGGTCACACCAAGCGAGGATTGCGAGTGCAGGCTTCTGCCGATTGTCATTAATATGTTTACACAATCGTCTGCCAGGATAGGGAAAGTCTCAACGAAGCGCACCATAGCCGGCAGGACGTTTCGCAGGAACTTGCACTTGGCTGAAGCTGTAAGAAGGGACAATGTTGTTTGGATGACGTTCAGGCAGAACTTCGAGACGCCTAAGCTCTTGGGTATCGAGTAGTTGAGAACAAGATGAGAGGTAAGCTCGATAGTGAAGATCTGCTTGTCCATCTCGGTGACATTGAGGAACTCGTGCACGAAATCAATGCAGATGTGCATCGACGGCACGCTGGCCACAATCATGGGGATGACAGACTTTGGGTACGTCTGGAAGTGCACCAGCTTGGCCAGCGAGGGCTCCGAAATGAAGGCCTGATGGACGTAGGTGCCGATGATGCCCTGGATTTCACGCAGCTCCAGATGCGAAACCCGGTCGCGGGACTTGCTGGCCTTGTATTCGAGCACCTCCAGCAAAATGTGCACGGCGGCACTCTCCTGCGAGGCAATCAGCGTCGTCTTTAGGTCCTCTCGATCCGCGTCAGTCTGTACTAGTCCGTTCTTGTCCAGCACTTGCTTCTGCTGCATGTGCACATTGAGATATGTCTTGGAGGCGGCTAGGCTTCCCTTAAGGATTCGTAGCAGTATCATCAGCAGATACGGAGAGCAAAAGACGTGGCGAGGGCAACTGCGGGGTGAGATGTACAAATTTGTCAGTTCGACGCGGCACATGAAAAGATTATTTACTGACCTTAGAATCTCCATGGGCTCCAGTAGGCTTTCGTTGCCAAAGGAGCGTCTGTTGATAGAGTCCGAGCTACTAGTGATGGCGCGCAGCGACATAATCCACAGCGTTGTGGGCAGCACAGCGTTCAGCCGCAGCCATAGCTCGTGGTACAGGTCCTTGATGTACCGCGGCACCGTCCTTTTAAACACCATCGGCATGTGTTGCACCAGCTTCTGGCCATATTGCGCCAGGGATTCCGGCGGTAGTTGTAGCAGTTGCTTGAATGCCCGAATGACCAGGTGTGGCTTTGATTGAATAGCCGCCAAAGCGAGATCTAGTTGCTCTGGCTTCAGCTCCCGTTTGCTTACCACCACCAGTGGTACAGGAGGATTACCCTCCGCCAGGTTGTGCTCCTCTAGCCAGTCATCCACCATGCTGAGATGCGGATAGTTGGAGATAATCAGCCGCAGCAGCGGGTGAAACAGCGACAGATAGTCATGGTGGTAATGGTGGGCTTTCTGGAGCAGATACTTCAGAGGTAGTCCGCCCAAGAAATTGGTCGTGTACTCTTTCTGCTTGCGGCCGCCGAGGGCGCTCAGGTTCATCAGCCGCGTGTCCTCGTATAGCATCAGGTAGTATATCATCAGAAGCTGGGCTGTGAGGGGGCAGCTCACCTGACGGAAAGGAAATACACTTCGATATAATATGCTAATATAAATAAATATTACTGCGTAGGATTACCTCGATGGAAGACAGCTCCTCGTTTTCCACCATTGGGGGAAGCTCCTCGGCAAAGAACGTCAGCTTTGAGGTTCGGAACACATGCAAGATTTCTGCCTCAGTGAACGGCCGGTGCATGTGGTCAATGTTCACCTTCCCGGTGGGATTCGGTATGATTAGCGTATTGACAAATACCTCCACCAATGCGGGCATCACCGGGTGCACGGGCCGCACAGAGCTGCAGATCTGCTTGAAGATCCACGCCTTGATGGGAACCTTGTGCTTGAGGAAAGTTCGCGACTTGAGCAGCTGGTGGATGCAGTGCACCGGCAAGTAGCCTGGTATCGTGCCGTTCAGATTCGGAGTCACCGGGACGCGAACCGCATGTAAGGCCACCACCTGCTCTGTGAAAAGGTCCTGGGTGAATAATTGCTTAATGCGGTTTGTGCTGTTTGGCCGGATCGGTATTTTCATCGCCAGCGTAGAGCAAACCATTTCGCTTATCGCCGTAATCTGGTTGCTGTGGAAGTGGATTGCCAGCAAGAGAAGCATCTCCCCGAGGGACGAGTTTGTCCCCGATCTCTTGCAAAAGAAAGCGTCCTCCCGTATTAGCCATGTCAGCCACTCCACCGCCTTGTTCTCCAGCGGAACGGTGGACACCAACGATGGGCAGGCGATGAGCATGCAAAGGGCCAGCGTCACAAACCGTACGCCAGAGGGCGTGGCCTGGGGGCAACTAGTGACCAGGTGGGACAAGGCGTTTATCTCATCATCGTTGAACTTCAGGCCGCCGATTCCTCGAAGCGCACAGTAGAGGCGCAGGAGAACCGCCCCTTGCAAGTTAAAGTCCCGCAGCTCCGATGCCTTGCTGGTCGTTTGAATCACCTTCTGGAGCAGCTCCACACGCACCAGATTAAGTGCGTCGCCCTTGCGCTTCTGGCTGGAGCGGATGTAGACGGCGAACCAGGAACGTAGGTTTTGATCGTTTCCCAGCAGCAGGCCAGTGAGAAAGGCAATCTTCCGAATTCGATGTGAAAACACCATGAAAAAGAAAGGGACATGAATAGTCAGACTAAATGGAAAAAAAGGGTGTCAAGTACTAACCAGGTCGTCGGGATGCTTTAGTGTCAGCTTTAGCATAAACGACGGCACCTTCAGCATTTCCACGCACATGGATCGATTGGCCAGCGCCTGCGAGGGATTCATCTCGCTGAGAGCCATCAGCAGGGTCAGCCGGTACTTGCCGTCAGAGCCTTCCTCATCACAGTTGGCGATAACGTGCGAGACCACGTCCCGATAGCAGTCCGGAAAGTTGGCCACCAGAGCACAGATAATTCTGTGGCCATTCGGAACATGGATGAGGGCATCCGTCAGCTCTAGGATGTTCAGCAGGGAAGGCAGCTCGGCCAGGGCAATGCAGAGGATGTCCACCACTTCCTCGAGATAGATGCCATCGTCGAGGATCTCAGAGTGGGCAGCCGGCTTTTGCTCCGAAACCTGCTGTTGCAGATTGAAAATCTCGGAGAGCACCACTCGCACCTTTCGGGCCACGTCCGCCCGCTCAAAGCCCAGCGCAATGCCAGACTGCAGACCGTACTCGTGGGTCTGGCCCTCAAAGTAGACGGCTTTCTGTCGCGTTTGCAGCTCCTTCTTGAGCTCGTTCTCCAGTTCGTGGTAGTTGACCTGCAGGTAAGAGACTATGCTGTTCACCACCTCGATGCCGATAAGGACAGCCAAGATCTGCTTGCGTGACTCCATTGATGACTCCGTGTTATCCAGCGGCGATAGAAGGCTCATTCGTACCAGCGATGGCAGAACCGGCCGGATCTCAGACTCCGGGTAGCTGGCCAGCGAGGTAATGTCCAGGTTCTGCATGGCGCTGAACACGCGCGACGTTACGTCGTACATATTCACCGGCATCTTGTCCAGAGTTGACTCAAATCCCAACTTGTTGCTCTAGCTTATCGGTAGTGCAGCGATCCTGTTCTGGAACTTGGCTCTTGGTGGGCCCAACGAGCGGGTACTCCCGCTTGGCGTTTGACTCCGCGTAAGCGATCTCTGACTAGGATTAGCCTGAAAATCATAGAATCCCCCAAGTCCGTATCCAAAAGATGTCAAGTGTGGCCAGAAGATGTAAAAAAAAACAACAAGATACTATGAAAAATGCATAGGTATCGATAAAGTATCGATAAATGCACATCAAATTATCGATAGGAAAAAGAGTTTTCGATGTAGGTAAATATTTTTCGACATCCCTAGTTTTGAATACACATTTTCCATTCTCGCAAGTTGATCCGCCAGACCGAAGCCTTTCGACTAACGTGCTAAATCTATGAAATTAACTGTGTTTTATGAATCGATTGGGGCGAGCCGAGAACCAAAATTATCCAGTAGGTAAGTGCGATGAGCTGGTAGCCCAAATTCGCGCAAAAACGCTTGTGAAATCGGCAACCAACGCCCAAGAGCCATACGAGTACTAAAAAAAACTTCAGGAGGGGCAAAGAAGAAGCAGAAGCAGAAGCAGCTAAAGAGCGGATGCGAGTGCAAAAGTATCTCAGATTGGGGGACACCAATCTCGGGAATGTGGCTCGGGCTCGGGTCAGTGGAGTGATATATCTGTGTAGATATTATGCCTAATGAAAACATACATCATCGATTAAAATTGGCCCAATGTTTCATATTTTGCCGCCGTCGCCGTCGCTGTCACTGTCGCTGCCTTTGCTTCGACTCTTCTGCGGCTCTGCCGTTGATGACATCATTCGGTTTTCGGTGAGAGCTCATAGTGCGTATTTGTGTTGGTGTTGCTGTGCTGTGCTGTGTGTTGTGCGAGTGGTGTGGCTCGGCCACTCATTACTGAAAGCTACGTACTCCCAATCGAAACTGTTTTATTTTTGTGCATTTTTTTTACGTTTATACGTTCATTATTATCTTTGCGAAGAATAGCAAGAGAAGATCGGCAAAAAACAAAACAAACTGTGCATCTTAAAGATCTTATTGTATCTTATTGTATTTTGCGATCTGCATTCTCTGCCGCAGAAAGAGCCTTAAGTAACATTTGCGTCAGTTCGGTTGGTGATAAAAATGAACGGCAATCGCCTAATCGGAGATATATATTTACCCACACAGCGGCAGCGTCCAACCTGAGTGCGTGTTTATCTGTGTCGGTGTGTGTGTGTGT
Source organism: Drosophila vallismaia (assembly GCA_035047325.1). NCBI lineage: Eukaryota > Metazoa > Arthropoda > Insecta > Diptera > Drosophilidae > Drosophila > Drosophila vallismaia. The sequence goes on along the minus strand of JAWNPU010000025.1, from coordinate 521,220 downwards.
GTTTACGACGGCGGGCGCGCTCTCTTCTTCCTCATAGATACACCCATCCGCATATGCATTTGCCTGAAATACAGTTACGTGCTCACGCCAGCCCACAAACACCATACAGTCAAACAGCCACACAGCCAGAGAACACTCACACACGGCATATAAAAATAGGAAACACTCCCCCTGCCAGCCCCTTGGAGAGGTCACGAGTTGAAGTTTTTCAAGCATAGTGTGGATGGAGAGTGAAGGAAAATCAGTCCAATAGTGCAGTGCAGGGTGAAAATCTTCAGTCCCACTCCCACTCCAGTTCCATTCCCATTCCCGCCGCCGCCGCACAAGTGCAGCATTGTTTGTATATTTAGTGGATCGTATTCGTATTCGTATTCGTATTGTTTATCGCACTCATCCCAGCAATTAGAAGAGGAGAAGTGACGAAGGCACATATTTGGAACGAATGGGAAAACAGGTTTTCTTCTTGTCTAGTAGAAGAAGAAACCGAAACAGAAACAGAAAACAAATTACATTTTCAAAGTCCAACTCTGGTGGTGGTTCGGGTAATTAACTCTACATAAGGGGATCGGCTCGAGCTTGAGCAGCTGCCTACGCCCGTAGCAAGTTTCCAACTCGAGTTGAACTCTTGGCCTGCTTAATTGAACTCTCAATTGCCCAACCGCAACTACGAACACAACTAAAACCGAAACTACAATACGCTGTATGTGTCTGTACGTGACTCCACGCCCGCCTGCTCTCTTGAGCTGGGGGCTCTCTCCCACTCAAGTTATGAGTTCATCGCACAACATACTTTTCCCAAAGTTTCTTCTTGGATTTGGATTTCCAGCTTGTTCAAGGAGATCACCCGTTGGAAAAAGTGTGCCAGGCTGGAGTCGCAATTCTGCAGCACAACAGTGAGTCGGGAGGGAGTTGTGGGGAGTTGTGCGGAGTTGGAGTTGGAAACCAACCCTGTGACGTCCCCACCCCCATCGAACTAGCTCTCTTTCTCTCACCGACTGCACCACTGAGAGACCGAGAGACTGAGAGACTGAGATACTTAGATACTCGAATACACAGATACTGTGTGTCGGAAAAGATACTCTGCTCTCACTCGCTCCAGTTGTGCGTGACCGCTTTTGTTTTTGCTCGCTCTCGCTCTCTCCTCCGGCCAGTTTTAAGCTTCGTTTTCATTTTAATAAAAATATTACGTAATAGATAGAAGCTGCTGTCCCCGACACCGACATCGACACCGACACCGACACCGTCCCTCTCCCCGTGTGTGCGTGAGTGCTGATTTGCTTCTGTTTGTTTTAACAATTCACGGCGGCCTGTTGTTGTTGTTTCCGCTGGAATCGGTATTAGTCGGACGGATGAAATCAGCAGCGCTGGCAGTGCTTGGGATTGCTGGCAGCTTAATTACAGAAAGAGGACAGCGCGGTCGGAGAGCAGGTGGAGGCAGTGGCAGTGGCAGTGGTGGCCCAACAGGACGTATCACAACGTAAGGGGTTTGACCTTCTTTTCTAGCCTAACCCTGGGTGTGCCGCCTGGACAGTATCGCCAGGAAAAAGGTGTTTTCTTTGCAGAATGACCGCCTGCGAAAAGGGAATAAAGGTCAAAGGACATTGACACAAAAACACTTCCCACTGTTATACAGAAAGCGTCGCTGACCTAGGCCAGAAAGAGGACCGACAACTGCATTGCCGAAAAAATAGTTCAAATGTGAAAGCCAAAGGCAGGCGGAGAAAGTAAGGCGGCGCATCGGAACCCTAACCGTAACCGTAACCGTAACGAAAAATCGCTGCTAACTACCCGGCTCATAGGCAGTGCAGCCTAAAAGCTGGCAAAGGTGTGAAAAACTGCGGCAAGTGTGAGATTCGAGGTTCCGAGGGTCGCCCTGTGAATAGGTCATGATTTCAAATCGCCAGCTAAGTCGATAAAAGTGACGAGCACTTCACTTACTTGTATAGTACATACTACATATTATATATATAGCCGTGGATTTGTGTGCTAAAAAACAAGCCCATAAAAAGGTGACCTGATAAAAATGGAAGTGGAAACTGGGCTCTGCCTGTTTGTCTCCATGTGGCAATGTATAGATACAAGTGCGGTCATGGGAAGCTACCATAGCTTACAAAAGCTGTAATTTTACGTTTCTTAATAATCAATCAAAGAAAAAGTAGCTAGTTTTCGATTGGAGGGTACACTATATGGTAACCCTCCAATCGATAATAAATTCATAATTTGACCTAATTATTGCTCATCAAATGCCTTATTGTCTTTGTCAATTAATTAATTAATGAATGTCATTAGACTCTCTTCATATGTACAGTCTTTGCCACTCTATATGTTCGGTTCTAAAAATTATATGCCGGTTTTTTTTTTTCATGTCTAGTTGTACAATTGCGATGGTTTTTGTGAATTGAATTTCCTGCAATTTCACGGGTCTGCCTTGCCTTGCCGCTTTGGGGGAAGTTCAACAAAGATACAAAAAAAAAAAGGAAACAACCTCCCCCGGTTTTCGGTTTTTGGTTTTTGGTTTTGTTTTCGACTAGCAGGTTGCCGTGATGTAATCGTTTTAAGTAAGCCCCACAATTGTGATCGAATCTGGGGACAGTCTAGTTGTCTCTACTGGTGACGCCATCCCCCTACCCACTCCCCCCTACCTCATTCGAATCACAAATGAATCATCCGCTTGTTAGATAATTATCTAACCGATTTTCCCACCGCCTTTCAGTGATTCTCTTCTAAAGGCAACACATTCGGTTTGGACTCGAGGGATACACTGAAACAACACACAACAAAGGACAACAAGGAAAAACGAACCCGAACGAAGGTGGAGAGGCGAGCTCCCAAAAAAAGAAACGAATATAGATACCTCATACTAATATATACACTGAACACCACGAATAAAACGAAACCACTGTGGAAACTGTAGACGCTATAACTAGAACCAAACCATGACGACGGACATCTCGATTGTTCGCTGGGATCCGAGCCAGGGTCCCGGAAACGAGTACATCGACGAGTACGAGTACGATGGGGGCAACTCCAGCTCCCGGCTGTTTGAGCGCTCCAGGATCAAGGCCCTGGCCGAGGAGCGCGAGAGCGTCCAGAAAAAGACCTTCACCAAGTGGGTGAACTCGCACCTGTGCCGCGTCAACTGCCGGATCGCTGACCTCTACGTGGACATGCGGGATGGCAAGCACTTGATCAAACTGCTGGAGGTGCTGTCCGGCGAGAGGCTGCCCAAGCCGACCAAAGGCAAGATGAGGATCCACTGCCTGGAGAACGTGGACAAGGCACTGCAGTTTCTGCGCGAGCAGCGCGTCCACCTGGAGAACATCGGCTCCCACGACATCGTCGACGGCAATGCTTCCCTCAACCTGGGCCTGATTTGGACCATCATCCTGCGCTTCCAGATCCAGGACATCACCATCGAGGAGGTCGACAACAAGGAGACCAAGTCGGCCAAGGACGCCCTGCTGCTGTGGTGCCAGATGAAGACCGCTGGCTACCACAACGTCAACGTGCGCAACTTCACCACCTCGTGGCGCGACGGCCTGGCCTTCAATGCCATCATCCACAAACACCGTCCGGACCTCGTCCAGTTCGAGAAGCTGTCGAAGACCAACGCCATCCACAACTTGAACAACGCCTTCGACGTCGCCGAAGACAAGCTGGGGCTGGCCAAGCTCCTCGACGCCGAGGATGTCTTCGTCGAGCACCCCGACGAGAAGTCGATCATCACCTACGTGGTCACCTACTACCACTACTTCAGCAAGCTCAAGCAGGAGACGGTGCAGGGCAAGAGGATCGGCAAGGTGGTCGGCATCGCCATGGAGAACGACAAGATGATCCAGGACTACGAGAACTTCACCAGCGACCTCCTCAAGTGGATCGAGACGACGATCCAGTCGCTGGGCGAGCGCGAGTTCGAGAACTCCCTGGCCGGAGTCCAGGGCCAGCTGGCCCAGTTCTCCAATTACAGGACCATCGAGAAGCCGCCCAAGTTCGTGGAGAAGGGCAACCTCGAGGTGTTGCTCTTTACCCTGCAATCGAAGATGCGGGCCAACAACCAGAAGCCCTACACCCCCAAGGAGGGCAAGATGATCTCCGACATCAACAAGGCCTGGGAGCGGCTCGAGAAGGCGGAGCACGAGCGCGAGCTGGCGCTGCGCGAGGAGCTGATCCGGCAGGAGAAGCTGGAGCAGCTGGCTGCCCGATTCGACCGCAAGGCTTCCATGAGGGAGACCTGGTTGTCCGAGAACCAGCGTCTGGTCAGCCAGGACAACTTTGGATTCGATTTGGCTGCCGTAGAGGCAGCTGCCAAGAAGCACGAGGCCATCGAGACCGACATCTTCGCCTACGAGGAGCGCGTCCAGGCCGTGGTGGCCGTGTGCGATGAGCTGGAGTCGGAGCGCTACCATGACGTCAAGAGGATACTCTTGCGCAAGGACAACGTAATGCGCCTCTGGACATACCTCCTGGAGCTGCTCCGGGCTCGACGCATGCGTCTGGAGATCTCGCTTCAGCTGCAGCAGAACTTCCAGGAGATGCTCTACATCCTGGACAACATGGAGGAGATCAAGCAGCTCCTGATGACCGACGACTACGGCAAGCACCTGATGGGCGTGGAGGATCTGCTCCAGAAGCACTCCCTGGTCGAGGCCGACATCAACATCCTGGGCGAGCGGGTCAAGGTGGTGGTGCAGAACTCGCAGAAGTTCCTCAGCGACGACCCCGAGTCCTACAAGCCGTGCGACCCCGAGATCATCGTCTCCCGGGTCCAGCAGCTGGAAGACGCCTACGCGGAGCTGGTGCGTCTGGCCGTGGAGCGCAGGAGCCGCCTGGAGGAGAGTCGCAAGCTGTGGCAGTTCTACTGGGACACCGCCGACGAGGAGAACTGGATCAAGGAGAAGGAGCAGATCGTGTCCACCGACGAGATCGGCCACGACCTGACCACCGTCAACCTTCTGCTGAGCAAGCACAAAGCCCTGGAGTCGGAGATCACCTCGCACGACCCTCAGCTCCAGAACGTGGCCAAGGTGGGTGCGGAGTTGATCACCGAAGGCCACTTTGGGGCCGATCGCATCAAGGACCGCTTGAAGGAGATCTTGTCCAAGTGGGACCACCTCCTGGACCTCACCAAGTACCGGCGCCAGCGTCTCGAGAATGCTGTGGAGTATTTCCAGCTGTTTGCCGATGCCGACGACGTGGATAACTGGATGCTGGATACCCTGCGCATCGTCTCCAGCGAAGACGTCGGCCGGGACGAGGCCAATGTCCAGTCGCTGCTGAAGAAGCACAAGGACGTGGCCGACGAGCTGAAGAACTACGCTGAGGTCATCGACGCTCTGCACAAGCAGGCCGAGAGCCTCAAATTGAACGACTCCGAGAAGGCCAATGTGGACAAGCGGCTGGAGGCCATCGACAGCCGGTACAAGGAGCTCACCGAGCTGGCCAAGCTGCGCAAGCAGCGCCTCCTGGACGCCCTTAGCTTGTACAAGCTGATGTCCGAGGCCGATGGGGTCGAGCAATGGATCAAGGAGAAGACCAAGATGCTGGACACGATGACTCCCGGCAAGGACATTGAGGACGTTGAGATTATGAAGCACCGCTTCGAGGGCTTCGACAAGGAGATGAACGCCAACGCCTCAAGGGTGGCCGTGGTCAACCAACTGGCCAGGCAACTGCTCCACGTGGAGCATCCCAACTCGGATGAGATCCTGGAGCGGCAGAACCACCTCAACCAGGAGTGGTCGGCGCTGCGCGAAAAGGCCGAGGCCAAGATGGACGATTTGAAATCAGCCCATGGCGTCCAGACCTTCTACATCGAGTGCCGGGAAACCATTTCCTGGATCGAGGACAAGAAGCGCATCCTCACCGAGACCGACAGCCTGGAGATGGATCTGACTGGAGTGATGACCCTGCAGCGTCGTCTCAGCGGTATGGACCGCGACCTGGCCGCCATCCAGGCCAAACTGTCTAGCCTGGAGCGCGAGGCCAACAGCATCGAGGACGAGCACCCGGAGGAGGCGCAGCTGATCCGCGAGCGCATCGCCCAGATCGAGCTGATCTGGGAGCAGCTCACGCAGATGCTCAAGGAGCGCGACTCCAAGTTGGAGGAGGCCGGTGACCTGCACCGCTTCCTGCGCGATCTGGACCACTTCCAGACCTGGCTGACCAAGACCCAGACGGACGTGGCCTCCGAGGACACCCCCACCTCGCTGCCGGAGGCTGAGAAGCTGCTCAACCAGCACCAGTCCATCCGCGAGGAGATCGACAACTACACCGAGGACTACAAGAACATGATGGAGTACGGCGAGCGTTTGACTTCCGAGGGCAACACCTCCGACGACCCGCAGTACATGTTCCTAAGGGAACGCCTGAATGCACTGAAGGACGGCTGGGAGGAGCTGCACCAGATGTGGGAGAACAGGCAGGTGCTGCTGTCGCAGAGCCTCGACCAACAGCTCTTCAACCGCGACGCCCGGCAGACCGAGGTTCTCCTCAGCCAGCAGGAGCACTTCCTCAGCAAGGACGACACTCCGGTCAACCTGGAGCAGGCCGAGAACCAGCTGAAGCGCCACGAAGCCTTCCTCACCACCATGGAGGCCAACGACGATAAGATCAATACGCTGCTCCAGGTGGCCGACACCCTCGTGGAGAAGGACCACTTTGACGCCGACAAGATCGGCAAGAGGGCCGAGAACATTACCGGAAGGCGCGACGACAACCGCCAGAGGGCCCTCGAGCAGCACGAGAAGCTAAAGAACCAGGTCAAGCTGCACGAGTTCCTGCAGGACCTGGAAGAGCTCGCTGAGTGGGTGCAGGAGAAGTACGCCACGTCCCAGGACGAGAGCTATAGGAGCGCCAAGACCATTCACTCGAAGTGGACGCGCCATCAGGCATTCGAGGCTGAGATAGCCGCCAACAAGGAGCGCCTGTACGAGGCCGAGAAGTCCGCCCAGGAGCTGTCCAAGGAGAAGCCCGAGTTCAAGGACGTGATCGAGCCCAAACTGAAGGAGCTGGCCAAGCAGTTCGACGACCTGGAGGTGCACACCAAGGAGAAGGGCGCCATGCTGTTCGACGCCAACCGCGAAGTCCTCGTCCAGCAGACCTGCGACGACATCGACTCCTACATAACCGACCTGGAGAAGCAGATCGTCAGCGGAGACACGGCCAACGACCTGACCTCCGTGAACATCCTGATGCAGAAGCAGCAGGTCATCCAGACCCAGATGGCGGTGAAGGCTCGCCAGGTGGAGGAGATCGACAAGCAGACCGAGTACCTGCAGAAGACGGTGCCCGAGGAGAAGATCGAGCCGATCGTGGTCAAGAAGACCGCCGTGCTGGAGCGCTTCGAGAAGATCAAGGCTCCGCTGCTGGAGCGCCAGAAGGCCCTCGAGAAGAAGAAGGAGGCCTTCCAGTTCTGCCGCGACGTCGAGGATGAGAAGCTCTGGATCGACGAGAAGCTGCCGGTGGCCAACTCCTCGGACTACGGCAACTCCCTCTTCAACGTCCACGTCCTCAAGAAGAAGAATCAGTCGCTGGCCACGGAGATCGACAACCACGAGCCGCGCATCAACGCCATCTGCAACAACGGCCGCAAGCTGATCGACGAGGGCCACGAGGACGCCAAGAAGTTTGAGGCGCTCATCAGCGACCTCACCCAGAAGTGGCAGGAGCTGAAGGACGCCATCGAGAACAGGCGCAAGCACCTGCTGGAGTCTGAGAAGGTGCAACAGTACTTCTTCGACGCCCAGGAGGCCGAGTCCTGGATGAGCGAGCTCGAGCTCTACATGATGGTCGAGGATCGCGGCAAGGACGAGATCAGCGCCCAGAACCTCATGAAGAAGCACGAGAACCTGGAACAATCTGTGGAGGATTATGCCAACACCATCCGCCAGCTAGGCGAGGTGGCTCGTCAGTTCAACGGAGACGACATCTCCTCCGGCGATGCGGTGGCCGTCAAGCAGTCGCAGTTGGACAAGCTTTACGCCGGGCTCAAGGACTTGGCTGGCGAGCGAAGGGCTCGCCTCAACGAGGCCCTGCAGCTGTTCATGCTCAGCCGCGAGGTCGACGATCTGGAGCAGTGGATCACGGACCGTGAGGTGGTGGCTGGCTCCCAGGAGCTGGGCCAAGACTTCGACCACGTCACCCTTCTGTCGGAGCGCTTCAACGAGTTTGCCCGCGACACGGAGGCTGTGGGCGGCGAACGCGTGGCCAAGGTCAATGGCATTGCCGACAACCTGATCCAGGCCGGGCACTCTGACTCCGCCACCATTGCCGAGTGGAAGGACAATCTGAACGAGTCGTGGCAGGACCTGCTTGAGCTGATCGAGACCCGAACTCAAATGCTAGCCGCCTCGCGGGAGTTGCACAAGTTCTTCCACGACTGCAAGGATGTGCTGGGCCGCATTCTGGAGAAGCAACACGGCGTCTCCGACGAACTGGGCCGCGACGCCGGCTCTGTGTCGACGCTTCAGCGCAAGCACTACAACTTCCTGCAGGACCTGACCACCCTCTACTCACAGGTGCAACAGATCCAGGAGGAGTCCGCCAAGTTGCAGGACGCCTACGCCGGAGACAAGGCCAAGGAGATCACCAACCGCGAAAAGGAGGTGCTGCATGCGTGGGAGAACCTGCAGGCAATGTGCGATGCTCGCAAACAGAAACTGGCCGATACTGGCGACCTCTTCCGCTTCTTCAACATGGTGCGCATCCTGATGATCTGGATGGAGGACCTCGTCCGCCAAATGAACACCTCCGAGAAGCCGCGCGACGTCTCCGGAGTGGAGCTGCTGATGAACAACCACCAGAGCCTCAAGGCCGAGATCGACACTAGGGAGGACAACTTTGGGGCCTGCATCTCGCTAGGCAAAGAGCTGCTCACCCGCAACCACTACGCCTCCTCTGACATCAAGGACCGTCTCCTACAACTGAGCAATAGTCGTAATGCCCTGCTTCGCCGCTGGGAGGAGCGCTGGGAGAATCTCCAGCTGAGTAAGTGTTCCTGATCCTTGTGTAATCCATACTCTGTACTGACTATCCGATTTGTTTAGTTCTGGAGGTCTACCAATTCGCCCGAGATGCTGCAGTGGCCGAGGCTTGGCTGATCGCCCAGGAGCCCTACCTTCTTTCTTCGGAGCTGGGCCACACCATCGACGAGGTGGAGAACCTGATAAAGAAGCACGAGGCCTTCGAAAAGTCCGCCGCCGCCCAGGAGGAGCGCTTCAGTGCTCTTGAGCGTTTGACAACAGTATGTATCCACTTTCCGATTCGTTTTGTATTTAAGAAGGACTAACCATTGTTTTCACTCTCTTACAGTTTGAGCTTAAGGAAATGAAGAGGCGCCAGGAGCTGGCGGAAGAGGCCGAACGACAGAGGATCAAGGAGGAGCAGGAGGCCAAGGCCGTCTCGGAAGCGGCGGAACAGGCCAAGCGAGAGGCTGAGCGACGTGACGACGTGGATGTTGGAGCTTCGCACGATGACTCTGGTAAACAATATTTGAATAGTATACAACCCTCTTAGGCTTCTCCAAGAACCTCCCTGAATCGTAGTCATATCATTATTAGTAATCAAATCAAATCCAAGATAAAAGCAAACTCAATTTATCTTTAAACGTTTATCTGTGTCATTCAATCATGCTTACTAAAAAATCATGCTAATCATGGATTATTCAACTAACCACTTAAACCGTGAAACCGTGAAACCGTGAAGCCGCGAAAGATACGGCTGTCGAGTTTGAACGCGTTGTCGAGATCCAAACAGGTATAAAAATATAGCAATCGTCGATGCCGATTTCTAAGGTTTACATTTTCCCTTTTTTGTGGTTCTTTTTTTGTGTTTATGGTTATTTGTGGTATAGAAGTAGTTTTTATTTGTTAGAATATCCATTGCAATAAGCTCCTTTGTCTCCACAGAACGAGGAGCTACACCATCTGCTGGCGAAGGCCAGGAGGGCTATGTGACACGAAAGCACGAATGGGACTCGACCACCAAAAAGGCCTCCAACCGATCCTGGGATAAGGTAAGCAACACTACCATGCACATCTGGACATATCTGGACATAACTTTGGGCCTTGCTGCCTTGTTGTCTTGCAGGTTTACATGGCTGCCCGGGCCGGACGCATTTCATTCTTCAAAGATCAGAAGGGTTATAAGAGTAATCCCGAATTGACCTTCCGCGGTGAGCCCAGCTACGATCTGCAGGGAGCTGCTATCGAAATTGCCAGTGATTACACCAAGAAGAAGCATGTGCTGCGAGTCAAGTGAGTGTTCCCAGAGTCATAGAATCAAGGTGTTCGCTTATTTTGACTCTCAATTCTCCTCCTTCATTGTAGGCTCGCCAATGGCGCAGAATTCTTACTGCAAGCCCATGACGACACCGAGATGTCCCAGTGGGTGTCCAGCCTGAAGGCCCAGAGCGATTCGGCAGCGGTGGCCGCCAGCAGGTCCCAGACTCTGCCAGCCACCTCACAAAAGGACGAACCAAAGCGCAGATCGTTTTTTACTTTAAAGAAAAAGTAAATTAATGCTAGAGGACACTCACTTACACACACCCTGCCCCCCCACACACACACATAAGCAAGAGCAGCTAATTAAAATAATTGCAAAAACGACAAATTATACAACAAACATTAAGAGGACGCAAGAAATATATATATTTTTTTTCATATATTTAAATTTATTTCGTAATGAGAAGTAAAAGAAAAAAACAAAAGCTACAAAAACTTGCAAGAAACGAGCAAAACGTAAACAATTATTATTATGCTTATCAAATTTGCACGATAAATACTGCTATTATGATTAAACGTATGTATCTTATTTATTTAAACAAATACAAGGTAATATAATGATAAAACAAAACAAGAAAAATACAAAAAAACAAACAAAATGTTTGAGGAAAACAACTCGTGTATGCATTTCAATGTATTCGATAAATAAACGAAATATTCCTTTAAAGTAAACACATTGCCATCGAGTTCATCGGTTGCTTGGTACTTGGCCAAATCTGGTGAAAGATGGGTCAAATGTCTCTTTTTGATCTACACATAAGCTATGCTATGCTGTAGGAGTATTTTAAGACATTGCCTTTGCCCTGTGAGTAAACCTTTGGCGAGATATCTGTATCCAGAGTTTACGATATTCGAGCTCATGCCAAAAAATGTTTTTCCTGGAATCAGTGGAACGTTTTTGTAGTTAGAAAACATTTGTATAGCTTAGGTGGAATATGGTAAGTTAAATATGTAAAGATATCAGGACCCGAAGCTTATTGGTGTTTTAAGACATTGCCTGTGACCTTTGATAAACCTATAGGCGAGATATTAAGTCCTAAGTAAGTGTCCTAAGTTTACGATATTCGTTTACGTTTTCCGATAGTGTATATTTTATGCATTTTCTAACCGATTTTAAAACGAAATACCGTTTATGAATCAGAGCTTCAGTCTTCTTTGATCTGCATTAGAAGATTCGAGAAATATAACGAAAATTTTTTGCTATTTTTCGAAAATTTTGACAGGGGGATTAATGATTTTTTTCAAAAATCGAAAAGCGTAATTTTCGCGTTTTTCTTCCACTTTTTTTAATAATATTTTGAATATTTCGCAACCGATCTGGGAATGGAATACCATTATGAAATCAGTAGTTCATTTTTCTTTGATCTGCATCAAAATATCTCGAATTTAGATCGAAAAAATTTCGACCCATTTTTTGAAAATTTTGAAAGGGGTCCCATCATGTTTTTATTTCAAAAATCAAACAGCGTAATTTTGACGATTTTCTTCCACTTTTTGACCATTATTTTGAATATTTCGTAACAGATTTAAAAACGGAATACCATAATGGAATCAGAACTTTATTCTCATTCGATCTGCATAAAAAAATCCCAAAATTTGATTAAAAAAATTTCGACTCATTTTTCGAAAATTTTTAAAGGGGTACCCTTGATACTCATGATTTTTTTGCAAAAATCGAGTAAGTCTGATTTTGTCAATTTCCCGAATACTGGGATAAAGATTACGGGCTGAAATCGGCTGAAACATGGCCGAAATATGCTTTTCATAACATTTGAAAATATGGGTTAGCCGAGACACGAACCGATCTTTCGATATTCGATACCAGCTGAAGAATATCAAGCATTTTTTAGTGTGTCCGTGACTGGTCACACCGATTCTAATTGGCAAAACAAATGTGTTGTTTTGTTAGTTTTTATACTTAAAACTAATCAAATAAGAACAAATTTAAAAAACTGAACGTAACTAGACCAGAAGAGTGCCACAAAGATCATTCAATAGATGAAGAAAGACCCCAGAAAGGACCCTGAGGTATCAATACCTGCGAACCTGCTTGGCGGGAAACACATGGCCAAGGCGGCACCAAAAGATCGTTGGGATGGAGGAGATCCCGGGAAAACAGGGGAGCTTTTAGGTCAGTACTAAAAATTGGTAAGATAGGCCATTCTAAAAAACCTGTATTTTTTTTGTTCGGCTTCGTGGAGCAGTACTTAAACTTGGATTACTCTCATCTTGAAACCCTGAGACCTGCGTTATTACTGAGGCGCCTGGGAGGAAGTGATCATCGCCAGTAACGTCCCATTATCGGGTAAGTGAATATCTCTAAGAGTGAAACCAAATATTGCATGGAAACTTCATTGCCTTTGCATTTTTCCAAAACATATTTTCCTCAACATTTTTATGAATATCTTTCCCATTTAGTAACCGATTCTAAAACTAAGTACCATTTAAGAACCAGCGCTTCATTTGCCGTCAATCTGCATCAAAAGATCTAGAAAGTAGAACGGAAAAAATTTCGATCGATTTTTTGCGATTTTGGAAAGGGGTACTATCATGATTTTTTGCAAAAATCGGGTAGGTTTGATTTTGTCGATTTTCTGTTAGTTTTTTATGAATATTTTGGCCATTTCCCAACAGATTTCGGAACGGTATACCATTTTGGAACCAGCGCTTCATTTGCCGTCAATCTGCATCAAAAGATCTGGAAAGTAGAACGGAAAAATTTCGATCGATTTTTTGCGATTTTGGAAAGGGGTACCATCATGATTTTTTGCAAAAATCAGGTTAGTGCAACTTTGTCGATTTTCTGTTAGTTTTTTATGAATATTTTGGCCATTTCCCAACAGATTTCGGAACGGTATACCATTTTGGAACCAGCGCTTCATTTTCCGTCAATCTGCATCAAAAGATCTGGAAAGTAGAACGGAAAAAATTTCGATCGATTTTTTGCGATTTTGGAAAGGGGTACCATCATGATTTTTTGCAAAAATCAGGTAGGTTTGATTTTGTCGATTTTCTGTTAGTTTTTTATGAATATTTTGGCCATTTCCCAACAGATTTCGGAACGGTATACCATTTTGGAACCAGCGCTTCATTTTCCGTCAATCTGCATCAAAAGATCTGGAAAGTAGAACGGAAAAAATTTCGATCGATTTTTTGCGATTTTTTGATTTTGTCGATTTTCTGTTAGTTTTTTATGAATATTTTGGCCATTTCCCAACAGATTTCGGAACGGTATACCATTTTGGAACCAGCGCTTCATTTTCCGTCAATCTGCATCAAAAGATCTGGAAAGTAGAACGGAAAAAATTTCGATCGATTTTTTGCGATTTTGGAAAGGGGTACCATCATGGCTTTTTGCAAAAATCGGGTAGGTTTGATTTTGTCGATTTTCTGTTAGTTTTTTATGAATATTTTGGCCATTTCCCAACAGATTTCGGAACGGTATACCATTTTGGAACCAGCGCTTCATTTTCCGTCAATCTGCATCAAAAGATCTGGAAAGTAGAACGGAAAAAATTTCGATCGATTTTTTGCGATTTTGGAAAGGGGTACCATCATGATTTTTTGCAAAAATCAGGTAGGTTTGATTTTGTCGATTTTCTGTTAGTTTTTTATGAATATTTTGGCCATTTCCCAACAGATTTCGGAACGGTATACCATTTTGGAACCAGCGCTTCATTTTCCGTCAATCTGCATCAAAAGATCTGGAAAGTAGAACGGAAAAAATTTCGATCGATTTTTTGCGATTTTTTGATTTTGTCGATTTTCTGTTAGTTTTTTATGAATATTTTGGCCATTTCCCAACAGATTTCGGAACGGTATACCATTTTGGAACCAGCGCTTCATTTTCCGTCAATCTGCATCAAAAGATCTGGAAAGTAGAACGGAAAAAATTTCGATCGATTTTTTGCGATTTTGGAAAGGGGTACCATCATGGCTTTTTGCAAAAATCGGGTAGGTTTGATTTTGTCGATTTTCTGTTAGTTTTTTATGAATATTTTGGCCATTTCCCAACAGATTTCGGAACGGTATACCATTTTGGAACCAGCGCTTCATTTTCCGTCAATCTGCATCAAAAGATCTGGAAAGTAGAACGGAAAAAATTTCGATCGATTTTTTGCGATTTTGGAAAGGGGTACCATCAGGCTTTTTGCAAAAATCGGGTAGGTTTGATTTTGTCGATTTTCTGTTAGTTTTTTATGAATATTTTGGCCATTTCCCAACAGATTTCGGAACGGTATACCATTTTGGAACCAGCGCTTCATTTTCCGTCAATCTGCAGCAAAAGATCTGGAAAGTAGAACGGAAAAAATTTCGATCGATTTTTTGCGATTTTGGAAAGGGGTACCATCATGGCTTTTTGTAAAAATCGGGTAGGTTTGATTTTGTCGATTTTCTGTTAGTTTTTTATGAATATTTTGGCCATTTCCCAACAGATTTCGGAACGGTATACCATTTTGGAACCAGCGCTTCATTTGCCGTGAATCTGCAGCAAAAGATCTTCAAAACCGAAGGAAAAAAATGTAACTTATTTTTTGATAATTTTGAAAGGGAAATTTTTGAAATTCGACTCTGTAGTTTTGTCGATTTCCTCTAATTTTTTTTATAGTATTTTGGTCTTTTCGCAACAGATTTTGGAATGGAATGTCATTTTGGAGTCAGAACTTCATTCTGCGTCGAATCCCTTTTTAAATCGCTTGAGAATTGGGAAGGGAATTTGTTAAAAAACATCGAATTTTTGACTAAAAACGGCTTCCCAATGTTTTGTTTTATTTATGCAGCTTCTGCAGGACCAGATCCGTACCTGGAGCATCTGATCAGCACCAGAAGCACCTCTGGCAGCACCTAGCAGCACTGGAACCGCAGGGCAGCACCGGAGCGGCACCAGAAACACCTTCTGCAGCACCTGGAGCAACCGTAGGAGATCCTGGAGCACCTGTATCAGCACCTGGAGCTTTTGGAGCGTCAGACCAGCACCTGGAGAACCGTATTTTGTATTTAATTTCCCATATTTTAAGCAATTTCCTATGTAAATACATGTATATTTATATTTAAGCACGTTTTATTGAAAATAAAGCTCACAGTTTACACCAATTTTCCGAGTTTTCTTTCATTTTCCAGGTTTTCCCCGAATTTTCCCGACTTTCCCACCTTTCCGAGTTTTCCGAATTTTCCTGAATTTTCCCGAATTTTCCCGAATTTTCCTGAATTTTCCCGAATTTTTCAGAATTTTCCTGAATTTTCCAGATTTTTCCTGAATTTTTCAGAATTTTCCTGCATTTTTCACAATTTTTCAGAATTTTCCTGAATTTTTTAAAATTTTAAAAACCCTAGAATCGCCCTCCGCCACTTTTGAAGTACCAGGCGAACAGAAATCAGCAGAAGGTGGATGCCGAATTTTTAAAAATTGGCGGGAAAAAATTTGAATTTGAAAAAAAATACCAAAAAAAATTTAACGGAAAAATACCAAAAAATGTAACGAAAAAATACCAGATTTAAATTTTTTTTGGTATTTTTTCCGTTACGTTTTTGGTATTTTTTCCGTTAAACTTTTTTTGGTATTTTTTTAAATTTCCCGCCAAATTTTAAAAATTCGGCATCCACCTTCTGCTGATTTCTGTTCGCCTGGTACTTCAGAAGTGGCGGAGGGCGATTTTGGGGTTTTTTTTTTAATTTTTGAAATTCAGGAAAAATAAGGAATGTTCTGGAAAAATTCAGGAAAATTCAGGAAAATTCAGGAAAATTCAGGAAAATTCGGGAAAAATCGGCAAAAATTTGTAAAACACCAAAAAAAATGAGGAAAATTCGTCTAACTTCATAAAAATTCAGGAAAATTCAAAAAATTTTCCCGATTCCTGATGGCTAGAATTTTCCTGAATTTTCATGAATTTCCACGAATTTTCCTAATTTTTTCTGAATTTTCCCGCATTTTCCTAAATTTGTATAAATTTAAAAAATCCAAAAATCGCCCTCTGCCACTTCTGAAGTACCAGGCGAACAGAAATCAGCAGAAGGTGATCCCAAAATTAAAATGTTGCATACTTTTGTGCGTTTTAATAAAAGACCACTACACATTTTAACACTTATATTTGCAAAAATTAAAATGTTGCATACTTTTTTGAGCTTTTTAAATAAAGGACTAAAAGACCACTACACATTTTAATACTTATTTTTGCAAAAATTTAAATGTTGCATACTTTTTGGATGCGAATTTCTGAGCTTTTTAAATTTAAGAACTTCGCATCCAAAAAGTATGCAACATTTAAATTTTTGCAAAAATAAGTATTAAATTGTGTAGTGGTCTTTTGCAAAAATTTAAATGTTGCATACTTTTTGGATGCGAATTTCTGGGCTTTTTAAATTTAAGAACTTCGCATCCAAAAAGTATGCAACATTTAAATTTTTGCAAAAAAAAGTATTATATTGTGTAGTGGTCTTTTGCAAAAATTTAAATGTTGCATACTTTTTGGATGCGAAGTTCTGAGTTTTTTAAATTTAAGAAATTCGCATCCAAAAAGTTTGCAACATTTAAATTTTTGCAAAACTAAGTATTAAAATGTGTAGTGGTCTTTTATTAAAACGCACAAAAGTATGCAACATTTTAATTTTTGCATCCACCTTCTGCTGATTTCTGTTTGCCTGGTACTTCAGAAGTGGCAGAGGGCGATTTTTGGATTTTTTAAATTTATACAAATTTAGGAAAATGCGGGAAAATTCAGAAAAAATTAGGAAAATTCGTGGAAATTCATGAAAATTCAGGAAAATTCTAGCCATCAGGAATCGGGAAAATTTTTTCAATTTTCCTGAATTTTTATGAAGTTAGACGAATTTTCCTCATTTTTTTTGGTGTCTTACAAATTTTTTCCGATTTTTCCCGAATTTTCCTGAATTTTCCTGAATTTTACTGAATTTTTCCAGAACATTCCTTATTTTTCCTGAATTTCAAAAAATTTAAAAAAAAACCCCAAAATCGCCCTCCGCCACTTCTGAAGTACCAGGCGAACAGAAATCAGCAGAAGGTGGATGCCGAATTTTTAAAATTTGGCGGGAAATTTAAAAAAAATACCAAAAAAAGTTTAACGGAAAAAATACCAAAAACGTAACGGAAAAATACCAAAAAAAATGTAAATCTGGTATTTTTTCGTTACATTTTTTGGTATTTTTCCGTTAAATTTTTTTTGGTATTTTTTTTCAAATTCAAATTTTTTCCCGCCAATTTTTAAAAATTCGGCATCCACCTTCTGCTGATTTCTGTTCGCCTGGTACTTCAAAAGTGGCGGAGGGCGATTCTAGGGTTTTTAAAATTTTAAAAAATTCAGGAAAATTCTGAAAAATTGTGAAAAATGCAGGAAAATTCTGAAAAATTCAGGAAAAATCTGGAAAATTCAGGAAAATTCTGAAAAATTCGGGAAAATTCAGGAAAATTCGGGAAAATTCGAGAAAATTCAGGAAAATTCGGAAAACTCGGAAAGGTGGGAAAGTCGGGAAAATTCGGGGAAAACCTGGAAAATGAAAGAAAACTCGGAAAATTGGTGTAAACTGTGAGCTTTATTTTCAATAAAACGTGCTTAAATATAAATATACATGTATTTACATAGGAAATTGCTTAAAATATGGGAAATTAAATACAAAATACGGTTCTCCAGGTGCTGGTCTGACGCTCCAAAAGCTCCAGGTGCTGATACAGGTGCTCCAGGATCTCCTACGGTTGCTCCAGGTGCTGCAGAAGGTGTTTCTGGTGCCGCTCCGATGCTTTAGGTCCTGATACAACTGATCCAGGTGCTGCCCTGCGGTTCCAGTGCTGCTAGGTGCTGCCAGAGGTGCTTCTGGTGCTGATCAGATGCTCCAGGTACGGATCTGGTCCTGCAGAAGCTGCATAAATAAAACAAAACATTGGGAAGCCGTTTTTAGTCAAAAATTCGATGTTTTTTAACAGTTTCCCTTCCCAATTCTCAAGCGACTTAAAAAGGGATTCGACGCAGAATGAAGTTCTGACTCCAAAAATACCAAAATACCATAAAAAAATTAGAGGAAATCGACAAAACTACAGAGTCGAATTTCAAAAATTTCCCTTTCAAAATTATCAAAAAATAAGTTACATTTTTTTCCTTCGGTTTTGAAGATCTTTTGCTGCAGATTCACGGCAAATAAAGCGCTGGTTCCAAAATGGTATACCGTTCCGAAATCTGTTGGGAAATGCAGATTCACGGCAAATAAAGCGCTGGTTCCAAAATGGTATACCGTTCCGAAATCTGTTGGGAAATGGCCAAAATATTCATAAAAAACTAACAGAAAATCGACAAAATCAAACCTACCCGATTTTTGCAAAAAGCCATGATGGTACTCCTTTCCAAAATCGCAAAAAATCGATCGAAATTTTTTCCGTTCTACTTTCCAGATCTTTTGATGCAGATTGACGGAAAATGAAGCGCTGGTTCCAAAATGGTATACCGTTCCGAAATCTGTTGGGAAATGGCCAAAATATTCATAAAAAACTAACAGAAAATCGACAAAATCAAACCTACCCGATTTTTGCAAAAAGCCATGATGGTACTCCTTTCCAAAATCGCAAAAAATCGATCGAAATTTTTTCCGTTCTACTTTCCAGATCTTTTGATGCAGATTGACGGAAAATGAAGCGCTGGTTCCAAAATGGTATACCGTTCCGAAATCTGTTGGGAAATGGCCAAAATATTCATAAAAAACTAACAGAAAATCGACAAAATCAAACCTACCCGATTTTTGCAAAAAGCCATGATGGTACCCCTTTCCAAAATTGCAAAAAATCGATCGAAATTTTTTCCGTTCTACTTTCCAGATCTTTTGATGCAGATTGACGGAAAATGAAGCGCTGGTTCCAAAATGGTATACCGTTCCGAAATCTGTTGGGAAATGGCCAAAATATTCATAAAAAACTAACAGAAAATCGACAAAATCAAACCTACCTGATTTTTGCAAAAAATCATGATGGTACCCCTTTCCAAAATCGCAAAAAATCGATCGAAATTTTTTCCGTTCTACTTTCCAGATCTTTTGATGCAGATTGACGGAAAATGAAGCGCTGGTTCCAAAATGGTATACCGTTCCGAAATCTGTTGGGAAATGGCCAAAATATTCATAAAAAATTAACAGAAAATCGACAAAATCAAACCTACCTGATTTTTGTAAAAAATCATGATGGTACCCCTTTCCAAAATCGCAAAAAATCGATCGAAATTTTTTCCGTTCTACTTTCCAGATCTTTTGATGCAGATTGACGGAAAATGAAGCGCTGGTTCCAAAATGGTATACCGTTCCCAAATCTGTTGGGAAATGGCCAAAATATTCATAAAAAACTAACAGAAAATCGACAAAGTTGCACTAACCTGATTTTTGCAAAAAATCATGATGGTACCCCTTTCCAAAATCGCAAAAAATCGATCGAAATTTTTTCCGTTCTACTTTCCAGATCTTTTGATGCAGATTGACGGAAAATGAAGCGCTGGTTCCAAAATGGTATACCGTTCCCAAATCTGTTGGGAAATGGCCAAAATATTCATAAAAAACTAACAGAAAATCGACAAAATCAAACCTACCCGATTTTTGCAAAAAATCATGATGGTACCCCTTTCCAAAATCGCAAAAAATCGATCGAAATTTTTTCCGTTCTACTTTCCAGATCTTTTGATGCAGATTGACGGAAAATGAAGCGCTGGTTCCAAAATGGTATACCGTTCCGAAATCTGTTGGGAAATGGCCAAAATATTCATAAAAAACTAACAGAAAATCGACAAAATCAAACCTACCCGATTTTTGCAAAAAGCCATGATGGTACCCCTTTCCAAAATCGCAAAAAATCGATCGAAATTTTTTCCGTTCTACTTTCCAGATCTTTTGATGCAGATTGACGGAAAATGAAGCGCTGGTTCCAAAATGGTATACCGTTCCGAAATCTGTTGGGAAATGGCCAAAATATTCATAAAAAACTAACAGAAAATCGACAAAATCAAACCTACCCGATTTTTGCAAAAAGCCATGATGGTACTCCTTTCCAAAATCGCAAAAAATCGATCGAAATTTTTTCCGTTCTACTTTCCAGATCTTTTGATGCAGATTGACGGAAAATGAAGCGCTGGTTCCAAAATGGTATACCGTTCCCAAATCTGTTGGGAAATGGCCAAAATATTCATAAAAAACTAACAGAAAATCGACAAAATCAAACCTACCCGATTTTTGCAAAAAGCCATGATGGTACCCCTTTCCAAAATTGCAAAAAATCGATCGAAATTTTTTCCGTTCTACTTTCCAGATCTTTTGATGCAGATTGACGGAAAATGAAGCGCTGGTTCCAAAATGGTATACCGTTCCGAAATCTGTTGGGAAATGGCCAAAATATTCATAAAAAACTAACAGAAAATCGACAAAATCAAACCTACCTGATTTTTGCAAAAAATCATGATGGTACCCCTTTCCAAAATCGCAAAAAATCGATCGAAATTTTTTCCGTTCTACTTTCCAGATCTTTTGATGCAGATTGACGGAAAATGAAGCGCTGGTTCCAAAATGGTATACCGTTCCGAAATCTGTTGGGAAATGGCCAAAATATTCATAAAAAATTAACAGAAAATCGACAAAATCAAACCTACCTGATTTTTGTAAAAAATCATGATGGTACCCCTTTCCAAAATCGCAAAAAATCGATCGAAATTTTTTCCGTTCTACTTTCCAGATCTTTTGATGCAGATTGACGGAAAATGAAGCGCTGGTTCCAAAATGGTATACCGTTCCCAAATCTGTTGGGAAATGGCCAAAATATTCATAAAAAACTAACAGAAAATCGACAAAGTTGCACTAACCTGATTTTTGCAAAAAATCATGATGGTACCCCTTTCCAAAATCGCAAAAAATCGATCGAAATTTTTTCCGTTCTACTTTCCAGATCTTTTGATGCAGATTGACGGCAAATGAAGCGCTGGTTCCAAAATGGTATACCGTTCCCAAATCTGTTGGGAAATGGCCAAAATATTCATAAAAAACTAACAGAAAATCGACAAAATCAAACCTACCCGATTTTTGCAAAAAATCATGATGGTACCCCTTTCCAAAATCGCAAAAAATCGATCGAAATTTTTTCCGTTCTACTTTCCAGATCTTTTGATGCAGATTGACGGAAAATGAAGCGCTGGTTCCAAAATGGTATACCGTTCCCAAATCTGTTGGGAAATGGCCAAAATATTCATAAAAAACTAACAGAAAATCGACAAAGTTGCACTAACCTGATTTTTGCAAAAAATCATGATGGTACCCCTTTCCAAAATCGCAAAAAATCGATCGAAATTTTTTCCGTTCTACTTTCCAGATCTTTTGATGCAGATTGACGGAAAATGAAGCGCTGGTTCCAAAATGGTATACCGTTCCGAAATCTGTTGGGAAATGGCCAAAATATTCATAAAAAACTAACAGAAAATCGACAAAATCAAACCTACCTGATTTTTGCAAAAAATCATGATGGTACCCCTTTCCAAAATCGCAAAAAATCGATCGAAATTTTTTCCGTTCTACTTTCCAGATCTTTTGATGCAGATTGACGGAAAATGAAGCGCTGGTTCCAAAATGGTATACCGTTCCCAAATCTGTTGGGAAATGGCCAAAATATTCATAAAAAACTAACAGAAAATCGACAAAGTTGCACTAACCTGATTTTTGCAAAAAATCATGATGGTACCCCTTTCCAAAATCGCAAAAAATCGATCGAAATTTTTTCCGTTCTACTTTCCAGATCTTTTGATGCAGATTGACGGCAAATGAAGCGCTGGTTCCAAAATGGTATACCGTTCCCAAATCTGTTGGGAAATGGCCAAAATATTCATAAAAAACTAACAGAAAATCGACAAAGTTGCACTAACCTGATTTTTGCAAAAAATCATGATGGTACCCCTTTCCAAAATCGCAAAAAATCGATCGAAATTTTTTCCGTTCTACTTTCCAGATCTTTTGATGCAGATTGACGGAAAATGAAGCGCTGGTTCCAAAATGGTATACCGTTCCCAAATCTGTTGGGAAATGGCCAAAATATTCATAAAAAACTAACAGAAAATCGACAAAATCAAACCTACCCGATTTTTGCAAAAAATCATGATGGTACCCCTTTCCAAAATCGCAAAAAATCGATCGAAATTTTTTCCGTTCTACTTTCCAGATCTTTTGATGCAGATTGACGGAAAATGAAGCGCTGGTTCCAAAATGGTATACCGTTCCGAAATCTGTTGGGAAATGGCCAAAATATTCATAAAAAACTAACAGAAAATCGACAAAATCAAACCTACCCGATTTTTGCAAAAAGCCATGATGGTACCCCTTTCCAAAATCGCAAAAAATCGATCGAAATTTTTTCCGTTCTACTTTCCAGATCTTTTGATGCAGATTGACGGAAAATGAAGCGCTGGTTCCAAAATGGTATACCGTTCCGAAATCTGTTGGGAAATGGCCAAAATATTCATAAAAAACTAACAGAAAATCGACAAAATCAAACCTACCTGATTTTTGCAAAAAATCATGATGGTACCCCTTTCCAAAATCGCAAAAAATCGATCGAAATTTTTTCCGTTCTACTTTCCAGATCTTTTGATGCAGATTGACGGAAAATGAAGCGCTGGTTCCAAAATGGTATACCGTTCCCAAATCTGTTGGGAAATGGCCAAAATATTCATAAAAAACTAACAGAAAATCGACAAAGTTGCACTAACCTGATTTTTGCAAAAAATCATGATGGTACCCCTTTCCAAAATCGCAAAAAATCGATCGAAATTTTTTCCGTTCTACTTTCCAGATCTTTTGATGCAGATTGACGGAAAATGAAGCGCTGGTTCCAAAATGGTATACCGTTCCGAAATCTGTTGGGAAATGGCCAAAATATTCATAAAAAATTAACAGAAAATCGACAAAATCAAACCTACCTGATTTTTGTAAAAAATCATGATGGTACCCCTTTCCAAAATCGCAAAAAATCGATCGAAATTTTTTCCGTTCTACTTTCCAGATCTTTTGATGCAGATTGACGGAAAATGAAGCGCTGGTTCCAAAATGGTATACCGTTCCCAAATCTGTTGGGAAATGGCCAAAATATTCATAAAAAACTAACAGAAAATCGACAAAGTTGCACTAACCTGATTTTTGCAAAAAATCATGATGGTACCCCTTTCCAAAATCGCAAAAAATCGATCGAAATTTTTTCCGTTCTACTTTCCAGATCTTTTGATGCAGATTGACGGAAAATGAAGCGCTGGTTCCAAAATGGTATACCGTTCCGAAATCTGTTGGGAAATGGCCAAAATATTCATAAAAAATTAACAGAAAATCGACAAAATCAAACCTACCTGATTTTTGTAAAAAATCATGATGGTACCCCTTTCCAAAATCGCAAAAAATCGATCGAAATTTTTTCCGTTCTACTTTCCAGATCTTTTGATGCAGATTGACGGAAAATGAAGCGCTGGTTCCAAAATGGTATACCGTTCCCAAATCTGTTGGGAAATGGCCAAAATATTCATAAAAAACTAACAGAAAATCGACAAAGTTGCACTAACCTGATTTTTGCAAAAAATCATGATGGTACCCCTTTCCAAAATCGCAAAAAATCGATCGAAATTTTTTCCGTTCTACTTTCCAGATCTTTTGATGCAGATTGACGGAAAATGAAGCGCTGGTTCCAAAATGGTATACCGTTCCGAAATCTGTTGGGAAATGGCCAAAATTTTTTTTGATTTTTGCAAAAAATCATGATGGTACCCCTTTCCAAAATCGCAAAAAATCGATCGAAATTTTTTCCGTTCTACTTTCCAGATCTTTTGATGCAGATTGACGGCAAATGAAGCGCTGGTTCCAAAATGGTATACCGTTCCCAAATCTGTTGGGAAATGGCCAAAATATTCATAAAAAACTAACAGAAAATCGACAAAGTTGCACTAACCTGATTTTTGCAAAAAATCATGATGGTACCCCTTTCCAAAATCGCAAAAAATCGATCGAAATTTTTTCCGTTCTACTTTCCAGATCTTTTGATGCAGATTGACGGAAAATGAAGCGCTGGTTCCAAAATGGTATACCGTTCCGAAATCTGTTGGGAAATGGCCAAAATATTCATAAAAAACTAACAGAAAATCGACAAAATCAAACCTACCCGATTTTTGCAAAAAGCCATGATGGTACCCCTTTCCAAAATCGCAAAAAATCGATCGAAATTTTTTCCGTTCTACTTTCCAGATCTTTTGATGCAGATTGACGGAAAATGAAGCGCTGGTTCCAAAATGGTATACCGTTCCGAAATCTGTTGGGAAATGGCCAAAATATTCATAAAAAACTAACAGAAAATCATGATGGTACCCCTTTCCAAAATCGCAAAAAATCGATCGAAATTTTTTCCGTTCTACTTTCCAGATCTTTTGATGCAGATTGACGGAAAATGAAGCGCTGGTTCCAAAATGGTATACCGTTCCGAAATCTGTTGGGAAATGGCCAAAATATTCATAAAAAATTAACAGAAAATCGACAAAATCAAACCTACCTGATTTTTGCAAAAAATCATGATGGTACCCCTTTCCAAAATCGCAAAAAATCGATCGAAATTTTTTCCGTTCTACTTTCCAGATCTTTTGATGCAGATTGACGGAAAATGAAGCGCTGGTTCCAAAATGGTATACCGTTCCCAAATCTGTTGGGAAATGGCCAAAATATTCATAAAAAACTAACAGAAAATCGACAAAGTTGCACTAACCTGATTTTTGCAAAAAATCATGATGGTACCCCTTTCCAAAATCGCAAAAAATCGATCGAAATTTTTTCCGTTCTACTTTCCAGATCTTTTGATGCAGATTGACGGAAAATGAAGCGCTGGTTCCAAAATGGTATACCGTTCCGAAATCTGTTGGGAAATGGCCAAAATATTCATAAAAAACTAACAGAAAATCGACAAAATCAAACCTACCTGATTTTTGCAAAAAATCATGATGGTACCCTTTCCAAAATCGCAAAAAATCGATCGAAATTTTTTCCGTTCTACTTTCCAGATCTTTTGATGCAGATTGACGGAAAATGAAGCGCTGGTTCCAAAATGGTATACCGTTCCCAAATCTGTTGGGAAATGGCCAAAATATTCATAAAAAACTAACAGAAAATCGACAAAGTTGCACTAACCTGATTTTTGCAAAAAATCATGATGGTACCCCTTTCCAAAATCGCAAAAAATCGATCGAAATTTTTTCCGTTCTACTTTCCAGATCTTTTGATGCAGATTGACGGCAAATGAAGCGCTGGTTCCAAAATGGTATACCGTTCCCAAATCTGTTGGGAAATGGCCAAAATATTCATAAAAAACTAACAGAAAATCGACAAAGTTGCACTAACCTGATTTTTGCAAAAAATCATGATG
This sequence comes from Drosophila vallismaia, assembly GCA_035047325.1. Taxonomy (NCBI): domain Eukaryota; kingdom Metazoa; phylum Arthropoda; class Insecta; order Diptera; family Drosophilidae; genus Drosophila; species Drosophila vallismaia. The sequence goes on along the minus strand of JAWNPU010000025.1, from coordinate 495,534 downwards.
GTACCCCTTTCCAAAATCGCAAAAAATCGATCGAAATTTTTTCCGTTCTACTTTCCAGATCTTTTGATGCAGATTGACGGAAAATGAAGCGCTGGTTCCAAAATGGTATACCGTTCCGAAATCTGTTGGGAAATGGCCAAAATATTCATAAAAAACTAACAGAAAATCGACAAAATCAAACCTACCCGATTTTTGCAAAAAATCATGATGGTACCCCTTTCCAAAATCGCAAAAAATCGATCGAAATTTTTTCCGTTCTACTTTCCAGATCTTTTGATGCAGATTGACGGAAAATGAAGCGCTGGTTCCAAAATGGTATACCGTTCCCAAATCTGTTGGGAAATGGCCAAAATATTCATAAAAAACTAACAGAAAATCGACAAAGTTGCACTAACCTGATTTTTGCAAAAAATCATGATGGTACCCCTTTCCAAAATCGCAAAAAATCGATCGAAATTTTTTCCGTTCTACTTTCCAGATCTTTTGATGCAGATTGACGGAAAATGAAGCGCTGGTTCCAAAATGGTATACCGTTCCCAAATCTGTTGGGAAATGGCCAAAATATTCATAAAAAACTAACAGAAAATCGACAAAGTTGCACTAACCTGATTTTTGCAAAAAATCATGATGGTACCCCTTTCCAAAATCGCAAAAAATCGATCGAAATTTTTTCCGTTCTACTTTCCAGATCTTTTGATGCAGATTGACGGAAAATGAAGCGCTGGTTCCAAAATGGTATACCGTTCCCAAATCTGTTGGGAAATGGCCAAAATATTCATAAAAAACTAACAGAAAATCGACAAAATCAAACCTACCCGATTTTTGCAAAAAATCATGATGGTACCCCTTTCCAAAATCGCAAAAAATCGATCGAAATTTTTTCCGTTCTACTTTCCAGATCTTTTGATGCAGATTGACGGAAAATGAAGCGCTGGTTCCAAAATGGTATACCGTTCCGAAATCTGTTGGGAAATGGCCAAAATATTCATAAAAAACTAACAGAAAATCGACAAAATCAAACCTACCCGATTTTTGCAAAAAGCCATGATGGTACCCCTTTCCAAAATCGCAAAAAATCGATCGAAATTTTTTCCGTTCTACTTTCCAGATCTTTTGATGCAGATTGACGGAAAATGAAGCGCTGGTTCCAAAATGGTATACCGTTCCGAAATCTGTTGGGAAATGGCCAAAATATTCATAAAAAACTAACAGAAAATCGACAAAATCAAACCTACCTGATTTTTGCAAAAAATCATGATGGTACCCCTTTCCAAAATCGCAAAAAATCGATCGAAATTTTTTCCGTTCTACTTTCCAGATCTTTTGATGCAGATTGACGGAAAATGAAGCGCTGGTTCCAAAATGGTATACCGTTCCCAAATCTGTTGGGAAATGGCCAAAATATTCATAAAAAACTAACAGAAAATCGACAAAGTTGCACTAACCTGATTTTTGCAAAAAATCATGATGGTACCCCTTTCCAAAATCGCAAAAAATCGATCGAAATTTTTTCCGTTCTACTTTCCAGATCTTTTGATGCAGATTGACGGCAAATGAAGCGCTGGTTCCAAAATGGTATACCGTTCCCAAATCTGTTGGGAAATGGCCAAAATATTCATAAAAAACTAACAGAAAATCGACAAAATCAAACCTACCCGATTTTTGCAAAAAATCATGATGGTACCCCTTTCCAAAATCGCAAAAAATCGATCGAAATTTTTTCCGTTCTACTTTCCAGATCTTTTGATGCAGATTGACGGAAAATGAAGCGCTGGTTCCAAAATGGTATACCGTTCCGAAATCTGTTGGGAAATGGCCAAAATATTCATAAAAAACTAACAGAAAATCGACAAAATCAAACCTACCCGATTTTTGCAAAAAGCCATGATGGTACCCCTTTCCAAAATCGCAAAAAATCGATCGAAATTTTTTACGTTCTACTTTCCAGATCTTTTGATGCAGATTGACGGAAAATGAAGCGCTGGTTCCAAAATGGTATACCGTTCCCAAATCTGTTGGGAAATGGCCAAAATATTCATAAAAAACTAACAGAAAATCGACAAAGTTGCACTAACCTGATTTTTGCAAAAAATCATGATGGTACCCCTTTCCAAAATCGCAAAAAATCGATCGAAATTTTTTCCGTTCTACTTTCCAGATCTTTTGATGCAGATTGACGGAAAATGAAGCGCTGGTTCCAAAATGGTATACCGTTCCGAAATCTGTTGGGAAATGGCCAAAATATTCATAAAAAACTAACAGAAAATCGACAAAATCAAACCTACCCGATTTTTGCAAAAAGCCATGATGGTACCCCTTTCCAAAATCGCAAAAAATCGATCGAAATTTTTTCCGTTCTACTTTCCAGATCTTTTGATGCAGATTGACGGCAAATGAAGCGCTGGTTCCAAAATGGTATACCGTTCCCAAATCTGTTGGGAAATGGCCAAAATATTCATAAAAAACTAACAGAAAATCGACAAAGTTGCACTAACCTGATTTTTGCAAAAAATCATGATGGTACCCCTTTCCAAAATCGCAAAAAATCGATCGAAATTTTTTACGTTCTACTTTCCAGATCTTTTGATGCAGATTGACGGAAAATGAAGCGCTGGTTCCAAAATGGTATACCGTTCCCAAATCTGTTGGGAAATGGCCAAAATATTCATAAAAAACTAACAGAAAATCGACAAAATCAAACCTACCCGATTTTTGCAAAAAATCATGATGGTACCCCTTTCCAAAATCGCAAAAAATCGATCGAAATTTTTTCCGTTCTACTTTCCAGATCTTTTGATGCAGATTGACGGAAAATGAAGCGCTGGTTCCAAAATGGTATACCGTTCAGAAATCTGTTGGGAAATGACCAAAATATTCATAAAAAACTAACAGAAAATCGACAAAGTTGCACTAACCTGATTTTTGCAAAAAATCATGATGGTACCCTTTCCAAAATCGCAAAAAATCGATCGAAATTTTTTCCGTTCTACTTTCCAGATCTTTTGATGCAGATTGACGGCAAATGAAGCGCTGGTTCCAAAATGGTATACCGTTCCCAAATCTGTTGGGAAATGGCCAAAATATTCATAAAAAACTAACAGAAAATCGACAAAATCGAACCTACCCGATTTTTGCAAAAAATCATGATGGTACCCCTTTCCAAAATCGCAAAAAAACGATCGAAATTTTTTCCGTTCTACTTTCCAGATCTTTTGATGCAGATTGACGGAAAATGAAGCGCTGGTTCCAAAATGGTATACCGTTCCCAAATCTGTTGGGAAATGGCCAAAATATTCATAAAAAACTAACAGAAAATCGACAAAGTTGCACTAACCTGATTTTTGCAAAAAATCATGATGGTACCCCTTTCCAAAATCGCAAAAAATCGATCGAAATTTTTTCCGTTCTACTTTCCAGATCTTTTGATGCAGATTGACGGCAAATGAAGCGCTGGTTCCAAAATGGTATACCGTTCCCAAATCTGTTGGGAAATGGCCAAAATATTCATAAAAAACTAACAGAAAATCGACAAAATCAAACCTACCCGATTTTTGCAAAAAGCCATGATGGTACCCCTTTCCAAAATCGCAAAAAATCGATCGAAATTTTTTCCGTTCTACTTTCCAGATCTTTTGATGCAGATTGACGGAAAATGAAGCGCTGGTTCCAAAATGGTATACCGTTCCGAAATCTGTTGGGAAATGGCCAAAATATTCATAAAAAACTAACAGAAAATCGACAAAATCAAACCTACCTGATTTTTGCAAAAAATCATGATGGTACCCCTTTCCAAAATCGCAAAAAATCGATCGAAATTTTTTCCGTTCTACTTTCCAGATCTTTTGATGCAGATTGACGGAAAATGAAGCGCTGGTTCCAAAATGGTATACCGTTCAGAAATCTGTTGGGAAATGACCAAAATATTCATAAAAAACTAACAGAAAATCGACAAAGTTGCACTAACCTGATTTTTGCAAAAAATCATGATGGTACCCCTTTCCAAAATCGCAAAAAATCGATCGAAATTTTTTCCGTTCTACTTTCCAGATCTTTTGATGCAGATTGACGGAAAATGAAGCGCTGGTTCCAAAATGGTATACCGTTCCGAAATCTGTTGGGAAATGGCCAAAATATTCATAAAAAACTAACAGAAAATCGACAAAGTTGCACTAACCTGATTTTTGCAAAAAGCCATGATGGTACCCCTTTCCAAAATCGCAAAAAATCGATCGAAATTTTTTCCGTTCTACTTTCCAGATCTTTTGATGCAGATTGACGGAAAATGAAGCGCTGGTTCCAAAATGGTATACCGTTCCCAAATCTGTTGGGAAATGGCCAAAATATTCATAAAAAACTAACAGAAAATCGACAAAATCAAACCTACCCGATTTTTGCAAAAAATCATGATGGTACCCCTTTCCAAAATCGCAAAAAATCGATCGAAATTTTTTACGTTCTACTTTCCAGATCTTTTGATGCAGATTGACGGAAAATGAAGCGCTGGTTCCAAAATGGTATACCGTTCCGAAATCTGTTGGGAAATGGCCAAAATATTCATAAAAAACTAACAGAAAATCGACAAAGTTGCACTAACCTGATTTTTGCAAAAAGCCATGATGGTACCCCTTTCCAAAATCGCAAAAAATCGATCGAAATTTTTTCCGTTCTACTTTCCAGATCTTTTGATGCAGATTGACGGAAAATGAAGCGCTGGTTCCAAAATGGTATACCGTTCCCAAATCTGTTGGGAAATGGCCAAAATATTCATAAAAAACTAACAGAAAATCGACAAAATCAAACCTACCCGATTTTTGCAAAAAATCATGATGGTACCCCTTTCCAAAATCGCAAAAAATCGATCGAAATTTTTTACGTTCTACTTTCCAGATCTTTTGATGCAGATTGACGGAAAATGAAGCGCTGGTTCCAAAATGGTATACCGTTCCGAAATCTGTTGGGAAATGGCCAAAATATTCATAAAAAACTAACAGAAAATCGACAAAATCAAACCTACCCGATTTTTGCAAAAAGCTATGATGGTACCCCTTTCCAAAATCGCAAAAAATCGATCGAAATTTTTTCCGTTCTACTTTCCAGATCTTTTGATGCAGATTGACGGAAAATGAAGCGCTGGTTCCAAAATGGTATACCGTTCCGAAATCTGTTGGGAAATGGCCAAAATATTCATAAAAAACTAACAGAAAATCGACAAAGTTGCACTAACCTGATTTTTGCAAAAAGCCATGATGGTACCCCTTTCCAAAATCGCAAAAAATCGATCGAAATTTTTTCCGTTCTACTTTCCAGATCTTTTGATGCAGATTGACGGAAAATGAAGCGCTGGTTCCAAAATGGTATACCGTTCCCAAATCTGTTGGGAAATGGCCAAAATATTCATAAAAAACTAACAGAAAATCGACAAAATCAAACCTACCCGATTTTTGCAAAAAATCATGATGGTACCCCTTTCCAAAATCGCAAAAAATCGATCGAAATTTTTTACGTTCTACTTTCCAGATCTTTTGATGCAGATTGACGGAAAATGAAGCGCTGGTTCCAAAATGGTATACCGTTCCGAAATCTGTTGGGAAATGGCCAAAATATTCATAAAAAACTAACAGAAAATCGACAAAATCAAACCTACCCGATTTTTGCAAAAAGCCATGATGGTACCCCTTTCCAAAATCGCAAAAAATCGATCGAAATTTTTTCCGTTCTACTTTCCAGATCTTTTGATGCAGATTGACGGAAAATGAAGCGCTGGTTCCAAAATGGTATACCGTTCCCAAATCTGTTGGGAAATGGCCAAAATATTCATAAAAAACTAACAGAAAATCGACAAAGTTGCACTAACCTGATTTTTGCAAAAAATCGCAAAAAATCGATCGAAATTTTTTCCGTTCTACTTTCCAGATCTTTTGATGCAGATTGACGGCAAATGAAGCGCTGGTTCCAAAATGGTATACCGTTCCCAAATCTGTTGGGAAATGGCCAAAATATTCATAAAAAACTAACAGAAAATCGACAAAATCAAACCTACCCGATTTTTGCAAAAAATCATGATGGTACCCCTTTCCAAAATCGCAAAAAATCGATCGAAATTTTTTCCGTTCTACTTTCCAGATCTTTTGATGCAGATTGACGGAAAATGAAGCGCTGGTTCCAAAATGGTATACCGTTCCCAAATCTGTTGGGAAATGGCCAAAATATTCATAAAAAAACTAACAGAAAATCGACAAAATCAAACCTACCCTGAAGCTCTGATTCAGAAATGGTATTTCTTTTTAAAATCGGTTGGAAAATTAATAAATTATACGATTCCGAAGTTATAAATACATCAGTTTTTAGCGAATATAAATTTTAACTATTTTGCTATTTAAAAACGCAATATCTTAGTCAGTTCTGTGGGAATATTTTTACTATTAGGCATCCGATCCGGAAACGGAATACCATATATGAATCGTGGTTCCAATATCCTTAAATATGAGATGCCAAAAAACCACTCAAAGTCCCTTTTATCTAATTTTTAAAGGGGGTCCATTAAAAAAGATTGTGATGGAGAAATATAGAGAAGGAGTTGCCGATTCCCAAAAGGTATTCCACCTTATGTTCTTATGTGCAAGCTTAACTTATTTCGAAGGCTAAATGCCAGAAACTTTCTTAATTAATTTCGAACAAATATAATTATCGCAGAGCATTTTTACAAAACTACGAAATTTTTTTTCTGGGGGATCGGGAGCGGGTCATCAAACTGGACAATCGGTTGAATGGGAGCTCGAACAGCAGGGTTGCTCCGATGGCCAGGAAGTAACAGATGCCGGAGTGGCCCACTGTCAGGAGAATCTGGGAAGGCATAAAAGGCTTAGGTGATCGTCCAGACTCATTGGAGCAGGCCAGGCAACTTACCATTAGGGATTTGTCCGCATTAATGGAGGAAGTGAAGGAATGATAGAACCAAATGATGATAATGGGGTTCAGCAGATAAATGGCGTAGGTGAATCGGCTCATACGCTGCAGCTGCTGCGACCGCAGGAGGGCCAGGATCCAACTGTTGGGAGGCCAGACATCTTGACCATCGCCGCTGAGGATAAGGTGGCTGGCCCAGGTAGCCACCAGGAGCCGCAGTACAGCCATGAATGCGCTGAGGATGCTAGCCGCTGGCAGCTGTTCCACCAAGACCTTCCGTAGCAGCCACCCCAGCATTAGGGTAAGCCCAAGTTTGGACCACCAATTCGGCAGGAGTTGGGCAAAGGGCGTGTCCAAGCCACGGGCGTAAGTGTACCCGTAGGCCCCTCCCACAATGTAGGACAGCAGGCGAATGATGGGACTAACGTAAAACCATTTTCCCGCCAGGTAGAACTCCTCGAAATTCGACTTCACATTCAGCAGCTCCATCATCACCATCGAGTAGACGATGCTTATTACCAAAAGCAGACCGGTCAGCCACCTGACCAGACGAGGATGGCGTGTGTGCAGAAAGAGGAGCAGCAAAGCCAGTAGGTGAAGCTGCATGTCACAGGCCAGGGACCAGGTCCAGGAGCCGCAAAGCTCCGCTAAGGGGAACAGGTTCTGGATGAAGAGCAGGTTGCGCCACCAGTACCGCTGGTAGAGCTCGTCGAACGGCACGGTTACGTGCAGCAGGGAGGTCTGCCGCTGGTACTGGGAACCCACCGATGCCAGGAGCATGGCCACAAAGAGCAAGGGTGCCAGGCGAAGGAAGCGCCGCAGGACCTCTGCCAGGAACCGGCGCACGTTTCTCCAAGAAACTCCGTCGCGGGCGATGTCCAACTGCATCTGCTCGTCTCGCAGAAAGTTGGACACCGTTAGGTAGCCACTGATCACAAAGAAGACTTCCACCATGCTGGGCCAGTAGGTGTGCCGCATGGTTATCGCCGTCAGCGCCTCCAAAAGCATCATCGAGGGGTCCCCGGCAAAGGCCTTATACCAGACCACGTGGAGACCCAACAGAGCGAAAGCGGTGACCACACGGAGTCCATTAATGGTGATGTTCTCCTCCGGACTAGCCTGCCATGCGCGCTCCCAATTGCTTCTGAGGTCAAAGCAGGCCAGGATCTGCGAGTAGCGGGCCAACCCGGCGCTGGACAGCAGGCAGAGCAGTATTTGGCCCCCGGCGAGGGCCAGAAACAACTGTACGATCGGGCTGGTAAAGAAGTCCGCTCTGAGACCTGGTCTTTTCACGCTTGCCAAGCGGGGCTTCATCTCCCAGCGCCGGAAGGAGTGGCTCCTGTTAGTGGCTAAGATTTCATGCAGCAGCTGGTGCACCTCAGGGGTGCTGCAGCTGCTGGGCAGGCACAGGCCAATATGCAGCAAGGACTCATCCATAATGAACACCTTGAGGTGCCAAGGCGAGTGGGGCAAGACGTAGGCCACCAGATAGTCCAGGGAAAAAGGCGAAACGTGGCGAAGCAGGCGGCCATCCCGATCGGTAGTGTCCTGGAGCACTGGCTCACTGGCGGCCCGGCAGGTGGTAGGGCTGCCCAGCCACGTGCTGTGGCCGAACATGAAGTCGCCGTAACCCTCACCAGAGGCATCCCGCGCTGGCATCATCAGGGAGATCAGAGTTGTTAGAACGGCGGGTGATATCGATATCTCAAGCCTCATTTTAAATCAGACTTACCCTTCACGGCCCAGGGCGCTTTCTTCTCTAGGCCATCGTGGAGGAGCTGCAGCTCCTGCTCGCACCTGGAGTGTGTGGCGTTCCCAATATTTTTGTCCTGGGCAACAGCTTCTAACAGGTCGAGCAGCAGTGATTCCTGATCACCGAACGCTGCGACTATCTGAACGATTAGAAGGACTCGGAGCAACATGGAATTAGACGGGATCACCTCCAAGCTCCAAGACAGACGCCGCACAACTGGCTGACTGGAAGGTCCAAAGCAAAGTCTAACCCACTCACCTAACCCCGGATATTCAAATAAATTCGACGCTGATCCGCGACGTTCTCCAATAGCCGGGAAATCGTTTAATGGTCTTGGCCCATTTTTATTACCTTGTCAGTCTCGATTCTACCCTTACGGAATTGGGCCTTGGGCCTGCTTGCTTTCGTATGAAATTTCAACTATTTTTCAAATCGCGGGTATTCCAGTACCTTCTCTACTCCGGTACACAGCGCTTCCTTCAATCTAATTTGATCATACTTCTTAAGGCAGAGAGAAGGCATCTTTCACAGCTTTCAATAAGCCCTTAACAGTATTAACAGTCTATGTCGATGGAATCCACGTCAGACTAGAGACACAGACTAGAGCTTACTAAAATACAATCGTAATGGAAAGATTAGATATCGGATCAGATCCCCACATGGGACTTGGGTTCGACCCATGGTGACCTCACCGGTGACCTCACCCTGACATGAACGACTTTTGAATCTATCATTAATAAAAAAGCCGTTTTGGAACCATAACTATGATACTTAGGTGATACTTACTCCTACAATGTAAGCTTGTTAATACCTTAATACCGGTTGAGACCTTTAAATATTTGCATTATATACCTAGAATACAGAATGAAAATATATATCTGCTTGTACAATAAAGTTAATGAACTGATGATGCGGAGGAAAACTAATTGACAAAGACGTCTTTTTATTTTGGCACTTTATTTAATATTTTATTTGTTTATGTAATTTGTTTATTAATCCAACTTGTGCAAGTATTATCGAATTATTATTAGTTACATTAGTTAGTTTATCCATTTAACAATATATAGTATCTATACAACAAAAAGTTAATATTAGTAGTAAAAAAAAAAAACAAAAATGTCGATATTGATACTGAAATTAGACATAGGCATTATATATTATTATCGAATTACGATTGGAAGAGGCGTGGCAGGACAGTGGGCTTGTAGATCCCATTCTAAATAACATTTCGCTTTTCTTCTCTCCTAGACTTCAATTCAATTCACTTCGATTGGCCTTTCATTTTTATTTGCTGCTTGTCAAATGAAACTAAAGCCCCTGGGCCGAGCTAAGGCCGAGCTTTGTTAGCAGATTTTATACTTCGGTTAGGCATGGTTTGGGGTTACTCGGGAGGAGACTCAGGGGTTACTCAGGGTTACTCAGATCCCAACGGGGAAGCATTTTAATTTGCGGGCGGGCAGGCTTCACTTGCGGTGTCCTCCGGTTCGAAGCTCGATGATGGTGGCCCCCGATCCGCGGCGCAGGTGCTGGCCTTGCTGCTCCACCTCGCTGCCCCTTCGCACTATGCTGGCCGTGTCCTTGTTCAGCTCCACGGAGGGCGGGGAGCGCGAGTCCAGCGAGTACTTGGCTTGCAACGGATACTTATGCCCGTTGCTGCGCTGGCCCGCGGAACCAGCGGACTCCTCATCGCCGTGGATCACCCGGTAGAGGTCGGGTGCCTGCTGGTGCAGACCACGCAGGTAGAGCTGCTTTTTATCGGGCTGCTCCTGGTAGGGCGATGAGGCGAGAAGCAGGTCCTCGTCTTCGTTGCCGGCTGCCCCGATCTTGGTGAGGTCTTTCTGGCTGCGGCTGATCAGGTTCACGATCGAAGGACTCTTGAGACCGCTCTTCAGCGAGTTGTCCTTGCCGGAGAAGAGGTGCGGGTTGGACTTGTAGTTGGCGTTGGGTCCTTGGCCCAGGCCGTAGCCACCTCCGTTTCCCGACGGCGGATAGTTGTTCCGGGACAGCTTTTCGATGTAAATCGGACTGGGATCGTTGCTCCCGTTCATTCCGTGGACGTTGAAGCTCTTGCTCCGGTTCAGGACTTTGGCGTAAGTCCTGGCCGGCTTGGCTGGGCCCTGCTGCTGGTTGAGCTGGCTAGGATTGGGATTGGCATTGGGATGGGTCTGGTGCTGCGGCGGTGGCGGCGGCTGCGACTGCGAATGCTGATGATGGTATCCTCTGGGGGCCTGCTGATGGTTCCCTCCCCGGAGACTCAGCGGCGGGGGCTGGGAAGACGGAGGATAGTACCGCCCCTGTATCTGGCGCTGCTCGTGCAGCTTGCGCGGCAGCGTCTGGGCGGTGCGGTAGTCTTGCTGCTGCTGGTGGAGATTGGGCGTGGAGCCACTAAAGCGCTGTCCGTGCTTCTGGTAGCGGCCCAGGGTGTGAGCCGTCGGAGGCGCTCCGCCGGGACCCCTCTGCTCGTAGTAGTCGTCCTCCCGCTCTTGCTGCCGCTCCTCGTACTGTCGCTGGCGTGGACGACGCTCGTAGAGATTCTCCTTGCCATAGAGAGTGCTGGAGTAGGGATCCTCGCCCAAGTAGTAGCGCTGCCTGGGATTGATGGCTTGCTGCTCCATGTTCTGGAGCTGCGGATCGGCGGACTCGGCGCGTTTGAAGCTCGGACGCATCTGGGAGTCCCTCTCCCTTTCCCTTTCTCTCTCCCTTTCCCTTTCTCGTTCCCTTTCCCTTTCTCTTTCTCTCTCCCTCTCCCTCTCTCTGTCTCTCTCCCGTACTCGTTCGCGTTCCCTCCTCCTTTGATTGTCGCTTTGATTGGAGTCCTCCGAGTCCTGGCTATGGCCGATGTGCCCATCAATCACGTTGTACTGCTGGTAGGTGGTCATCTGGGGACTGACTCCTCCTCCGCCGTTGGCTCCATGGGGTCCCGAGCTGGGCGACTGTTCCCGAGACTTGCTAGCTGCCGACTTCATGCGGAACTTGCGCTCCGCACTGGCCGATCGGATCTTGCTAACCAGTTTCCGCAACGAGTTCCCAATCACCTGGCCCATCCGACTGGGCTTGGAGCTGCCTCCGCCGGCACTGCGGGCGCTCATGGCGGACAGGTTCGAGGTGGAGGCCGAGGTGGCGGCACCGCCGGCGTGCGGCCGGTGCAGGGTGCTAGCTCCTCCTGGCGGGTAGCTGGAAGTGGGGGCAAAGCGCGTTCGTTGCTGCTGCTTTCGGCTGAGGGTCATCGTGCTGGTGGGCAGCTCCCTAGAACAACAAAACGAATCAATAAAACAATCGAGTTAAAAGAAACGAAGAAGTACCCACCTGTTCATCAGGTAATCAACCTGGGGCGAGGACGAGCGGCTGTGACTCCTGGGAGGGGGCGAGTAGTCCGGCGGGGGCTCCAGTTGGCTGCCAGAAGGCATCGGACCAGTAACCGCCGACGGCACTGGAATCAGCGGAGCCTGGGCATGCACAGAGGCATGGTGTCCGGCACTGGAGGTGTGCTCCACCAGCTTCTTTTCGATGGCACGTCGTCGCTGCGGGACTGTGGGTCTTGAGTGGTTCTCTCCAAGGCCGTTGCCAGTCCCATTGCCGCCGAAGTCCATTGGCGGGATCGGCGGTGGAGGAGCTGGTTCATAGATCTTTCCACGACCGTTCACCAAGGGCGTTGGGGCAACTCCATTCACCCCATTGCTGGTGCGGCGATGGTGTCCATAGGCCACTCGCTTATGGGAGGGCTCTTCGGGCCGCAATGGTCCCGGACCGCGGCCCGGGCTCGGTATGGCCTCCAGGTCGTCTAGGGCGTCGCGAGATCCGCGCAGAGAACGCGCCAGGAACTGGGAAGACAGGCTCTGACGCTTCTGCTGCAGAATGTCCTCGCGACTCACATAGCTATCCTTGGGCTGCTCGCCAAGGAAGGATCCGGCCGGATCCCGACCGGAGACTTGGTTCTTGCGTCTTATGGTCTCCTGGAGATCATCTCGAAATGCCTGCGAAGAAAAGTGGTTGACCGCTGTGGCGGGGGGCGGACCAGGAGCTGGATCCTTACGGTCCGACCAGTTGGAGATGCCGTGGAAGTACTTGGAGCGGCTGCCGCCAGACTGGAGGCCACCGGGTGGCGGCTTCCTTTCCAAGGTGGCCACCTTGACCCGCTCCCGTTCCCTCTGTCTCTCCAGTTCTCGCTCCGTCTCCCTTTCTCGCTCCCTTTCTCGTTCTCTGTCCCTTTCCCTCTCGCGTTCCCGCTCCCGCTCCCGCTCCACACTCCGAGGCAGCGTCTGTGGGTGGTGGTGAGGATGGGCGTGGCCGTGGCCTTGGGAGTGGGCGTGGGTGTGGACATGGGCATGGGCATGACCATGAGGATGCTGGTGAGGATGGGGATGCAGCTGCTGCTGCTGCTGCTGGGGTTGGCTCTGCGACTTTATGGTCACGTTGAAGTAGCTCTTCTTGGTGGGCTCCACCACCTCGCCCTCAGGAGCCACCTCGTCATCCCGGGAGTCGTTGGAGGCGGTGGACTCGCTGCCGAAGTGCGACTCCAGCCACTTCATGGTCTCCCCCTTGCGGGTCTCCTCCTCGCGGTCAAAGTCCAGCGGCCGCTTGGTGAGGGCATCTTTTCGATCCGCCAGCAGAGCCACTTCTGGAGAGGATTCGGATAGGAGGATTATTTGATTTTCGACGCTTTCCAGGCCGCACTTACCCTTCTGCTGCTGCTGCTGGGAACGACGGAGCTTGCGCATCCGATCGGAGAGGCTGTCCCAGTCGCCCGGACGCTCCAGCTCTTCGGCTCCGTCCTTGTCCATCTGGGTCGTCTCGGCGGCGTAGCGCATCTCGGTGGACAGCAGTCGGCCGTTGGCTAGCAGGTCCACATGCTGCTCGTCCCGCTGCCGGAAAAAGCGCTGGTTGGCCGCCGTCGTGGTCACCTGCTCCTGTTCCGAGGCCGGCAACTGAGCATGCCTTTGGTCACCGGGGGGCAGTTCGTCGTCGAGGATAAGCTCGTGTGCGGTGGTCTTTCGGCTCTCCGTCACAAGCGTTCCGTCCTCCTGGGCCAGGCAGCGCTTCTGCGTGTCTTCCGAGTCGATGGTCTTGCGGGACTTGCTCCGGCTGGCCACCACCTGGGGTCCCACTGGCACCAGCTGACGTTGGCTCTCCGGGGAGCAGAGTACGGCCTCGAGGTCCTCGACGCCCTGGCGCACGGCGTTCACGTAGGTCTGAGCAAGTGATTGGAAAAAAAATGGAATCCCAGTAAGCGAAATGTCAAAACTTGTATTCCAAATGCGAAAAAATACACACATTTAACGTTATAATGTAATATGTATTAAACAAAACCAAAATTTAGAATTTTGTTATAAAAGTTTCGAAAAAATAAAGCCAAAAATATAAACAAAAAACTAAACGGAATTTGGAGACTCAATGTCCTCTTCGAGAGACAGAATCTGGAAACTCAATGTCCTCTTCGAGCGACAGAATCTTAAGCTCGACAGGACTAGTCCTGGAGATGGGGCGCAGAAATGGCTGCGGCTGGAGATCATCGTACTAGTCTTCTTCAGGGCGATCGCCCTCCGGGGTGGGAACAGCAACTGGAGCTTCCTCATTAGATTCCTCAACAGCCGGAGCAACGTTCTGTTCAGTCTCTTGAGGCATTGGAACTTCTTCCATCTGTACCATCTCCTGACCCTCATCAAATTCCTCATCAGCCGGAAATATGTCTAGGACAAGGGAGTTTCGGTTTCGAAACATTGGAACTTCTTCCACCTGTGCGTCCTGCTGGCACTCTCCAACCCGAACTTCTTCATCCCCAACCATACACTGCTTATTATCGTTCTCGCCATACATCTTTGAAAGTAAATCTTTATCGACGGGGCGAATATCGTCGAGCGTCGCGAAGGCCTGGCAAGAGGGGCAACTGACATGGGTATAAAAGCTAAGCCACTTCTTCAGACAGAAGTCCCCCAAAATGTGCCCACATCGCAATGATATGGCTCGATGATTGCCCGACGAAGTCATCTCTTCTAAACAAATGGGGCACCGCTTGTCATTTTCGGCAAAGTAGAGCTTACGCTCGCCTTGCTCCTTTTCGCGCGTATCCGGAACGGATACTCCGGGTGCTCCGAGTTGGACGCGAATTGGCACCGGGGCAGGGACAGGGTGAGGTAGAGGGACTTGGCCTGCTGGGCCAGGGCCCTGCTGCTGTCCAGAAGAGCCTGATCCAGGTGCGTTCGGTCCGGGAGCCCCCGACCTTGCGGTCGAGGCCGGAAACCATTGCGCAGGCAGGTCACGGAATCTCGCATCCAGGCGAAGTGTGGCGACGTGCATTTGGGCTCCGGGTGGCGGTGCGGCTATAGGCGTTAGAACAAGGACGTTATTCTCGACGGTCGCCCGTACCACGAAGTTGCGACTGGATGGGCTAGGCCGGTTCCCAGAGCCAGCGGCAGTGTTAGTGTTAGTGTTATTATTGTTAGTGTTCTGCTGCTGCGAATTTTCAGACATGATTAATTTTGATAGAACTTAAAAGACAAAATAATCAAACAAAAAAAAAAAAAAAAAAACTATAGAAAAAAAAACGCACAAAAAATATTTGCTAGAATTTTAAAAAAGTACAAAATTCACTTAATAGTCGAAATTAGTTGTAGTCGTGTCGCGCTCCAGATTGAAACTGAGGAAATCCAGAGCTGGAGCTGGTAGGTCGATTTTTTCGTTGGCATTTTGGGCAGAGACTATGTGATCGGGAGACTTTTGTATGGGAAATCCGGAAATGAAAATCGATAACAAGTATTCCATGAGAAAGCCAAAGCTACTACGATTTGAATGGCAAATCGAAAGGAATCAAAGGAGTAGTACCTCTATTCTTTAGAGCATTCTTTTATTTTTGAAAGTTCTTTGCGTTTGGCAAGCCATAACATATCATCCTCGATCCGCTGGAGGTTACATCACCACTCCAGCGATGCAGTCGCTGCACATGGTGGCGGCTCCAAGCTCTCCTCGCCCTCGCCCTCGCCCTCGCCATGCCACCATGCCACCATGCCACCATGCCACTCGATGGGTTTTTGGGTTTTGGGTATTCAGAGCAAGACAGTCGAAACCACAGAAAACACAAACACAAATCCCCATTTACTTTTCTCAGCAGCCGACTTTATGGATGGGGCAACGTCATTGAGGTAACGGTAAAAGACGGGAATGCAACTCGAGTAGGAGGTGGAGGAGGAGGGTTTAGGGGTTAGAATTACACTGGGAAAAAAAAGCGAATCTTTGCATAGAGCGCAGCGGGAAGGGAGCCTACAACTAGTAGCTTTTGGATTTCGATTCTAGACTTTATTTTTAGCATGGTAAATGGACAGCTCAAGGTCGCATCGCATTGGATACCTTGGCTTCTGCCCCCACCATCCGCTGCCACTCGATCCGAACCAGTAACCAGTTGCTGGCTTGTCCGACGACCTTGCTTAACGGTAACGCTCGTAGAAAGTGTTTTGTTGTTGCTCATCCAGTTGTCTTTTTAGCCAGTCAGCCAGGCCAGTCAGCCAGTCTTAGCCAGTCAGCCAGTCAGCCAGTCAGCCAGTCTTAGCCATCTAGCCATTCCATACAGTATCTGGTGTTGGTTTTCTTTTTTACCTTCTGCTGCCTGCTACTAATCCAGCGCTTGGGGCATTCATTTTCTATGCTGCTCAAAAAGCCCATTGAACGAACACGAAATCTCCAAGCACATATGCAGATCAGTCGCCGGAGTTGTGCTGCACGTTTAATTTTTGTATTATTCATGCGCCGCTAACTCCAATGATTGATCAACAAAACGAACCAAAAACCAAAAACTAAAAAACTAAAAAACCAAATTCAAAATCAAAGAGTCAAAGAGTCAGAGACGGAGGCGGTGGAGAAGGCCAAGAGGCTTTGATCGGTGATTAATATCGATTGATGACGCAGAGTTCAAGCAAATCCCCTCCGTTTTATTGCCTTTCTTTCGTTTTCTTCAAGAGACTTGTCATTGGCCCGAAAATTCCGTAATCACCTCGGATTCCGAGGGCAACGGATTCTCTGCTTTTGGGTTGGGATCTTATGTGGTACAGTGAAACCCCTGCAGGGTACAGGGTAATCCCTCAGCGTTGACAACTTTTCCCCCCACTGCGCTTTATTGTCTTAACCGGGCAGAGACTCGAACTGAATTTGAATTACGAGTAAAGGAGGAGGAAATAAGAGGGCCAGGTGAATACTTTTCGGGCAGAAAGCCAGCTTGTGGCCCGCAGTAGCCAGTAAGCCAGTACATTCACATTCGAGTACCGAAAGAGTGGCCTGGCATGCCAAGTGGCCAAATGCAAAAGCCAGGAAAAAAACCAAGCTGGCTATCAGGCAAAGTAGCCAAGCAACCGAAACAGCCACAGAGCTTCAGAGCTTCAGAGCTGCAGAGCCACGGAGCCACAGAGCCAAGTGGCCAAAACGAAAGACAATACCAACAATATCAAATCGCAATGGACAAAACTGAAAATAACTGAAATAAAAAAAAGAGAAATGAGCTAAATTTCAAAGGGGGTGGCAGAGGCGCGATACGGAATACGGATTGGTATCGGAGCAGAGTCGGACTCTATATATATCTACGAGTATACTGGCCAATGGACACTGGCAAGTTGGTGGACTCAGCGACCACGACCAACCAAGACCAGTTTGCCTTGGGAGTTGCTCAACGCCTCGTAGATCGGAGATCGGATATCGGAGGCATAGCACAGGGTAGGGAGAGCAGGGCCTGGTTACTGGTAACTGGCTAGCTTGGAACTTGGCTCTATCGATTATTATTATTTCATTTCGGCCCACGCCAACGCGCGCCTGCATGTTGTCCACACAGAAACAAAAATTAAGACTTTCGACTGAATTTGAAACAAAATTAATGTATGGTAAATAGGTTTTACAGTTCCCTCCTCTGGAACTGAGCCCTTGGAAAACCAGAGCCCTCCACCAGATGCAGAAGCATTCTCTCCAACCCATTGCTGCCACCCAGTTGTCTTTTCTTGCCTCTTGGCTCTTTGCTGGCTGGTCTCTTGGCTGGCTGATTGGCATTTGCTGATTAGAGTTGTTTGGGCTGGATTGGATTTGGTTGCTTTGGTTTAGCATAGCTTGGAGGGAGATCGAGAGGGAGACCTAGACACCGACTCTAAACGAGTTTTCGGCCAGGCCACGGCAGACCAGCCAAGTACCAAGTACCAAGTACCCACTCGCACTCACTCACTCACTCACTCACTCACTCGGTGAGTTGGTACTCTGAGATACAGATACAGATACAGATACAGATCCACCTGGAAACTGCCACCACTTCGAGAGGTACAAAATTTGAATTCACATTCCAAACGCTTTTCTGCAGAGAAAAAAATTACCTGGAAGTGGCGAATGGCAAATGGCAAATGGCAGCTGGCAGCTGGTAGATGGAAGATGGAAGCTGGTCAGTAACTCAAGCTTACCATAGAAACCAATTAAGTTGGGAAAGATGTCAGTTCGCCCTGGAAACCCTAACTTTGTTTTCGTCGTGTATGTATCTGAATCTTGGTATCTTGTTGTCTTGTTGTCTTGGTGTCTCTGTACCTCTGGGTATCTCTGTGTGTGGACGTGCGGTTAGTTGGGTTCATGAACCTAAGGCAGACACGCCTAGAATCCAAGAAATCCAAGCAGGAGCCGCGCAGAAGCAGAAGCAGAAGCAGAAGCCGAAGCAGAATCACTTGGCTGGCTGGCTGGCTATTGATTAAGCCTGGCTCAGAACAGGTCTGCTCAGAACAGGCCCCTCAGCTCAGCTGCTCAGTCTTCGCAGCTTGGCAGCTTGGCAGCTTGGCAGCCTTCGGGAGAGACTAGCCCTCTCTTTCGCCCACTGGCCTGCCGTTTCTTTCTCTGGGCGGGAGCCACCAGTGTGTATGCCTTGCGTTTCCCAGCCTGGCGGCTCTGAAGACCCAGCGCCTGGCCTGGTACTTGATGTTTCGGTTCGGGCATTACGATCGGTACGATATCTTATATCGGATATCCAGAAAAACCAGAATAGAAATTTCGGCTCTTTTGTGGGAGTTCCTATTCATAGCAAGTGACCTTTTTAGACCAAAAAATAGTCTGTGACTAAGGTTTCCATACTTGACCTCGCCCAAAGACGGCCTTCTTCGATTGCAATTACCGGTTCAGGTTCAGAATCCGGCCAGATACACAGAGATACCTCTTTCGTCTTAAAACAAAGTGTCTTAAAATGTCTTAAAAGGTTTTATAACTTACGTTTAGTATCTGCTGACCAAATCGCACCTAGATAATTATGGAAATTAGAGCGCTGGAATTCGTGGTCTTGCGTAGACTCGGTGTTCGGTCTTCGGTCTTCGGTGTTTCTCACAAAATTGGCAAAGCTCTCTGGGCTGTTGCACCACTGGCTTATAATTTTTGTATAATTTATAATTTATAACTCGGCCAAGAGCCCACGCATTAGCAGCTAAATTAAAACAAAGCAATAACACTAAACACACCAATCCAGACACGCACACTGAGAGAAACGCGATTCAGAGACGGATCGGAGAGTTGTAAACAAAAAATGAAAATTGGCAACAAAACACAGCCCGCAGGGGAGGGAGGATACTTATACCGATCGATCTGATTAATGATTATCGATCTCTGATCACCTATCACGGATCGCCGCCATTTAATTATTTGTTTATGTTTCCGCCGACTGGCGACCAGATAAAAAACAAAAGCGAAAAGCGAGTAACTGTAAACCGAGCTCCGAGCGGTGTCCAAGAGCCAGTGCAAGAGCAGTGTTTATCCGTATCCGTCCGTTCAGGTGAGATTTCTTGCCGAGACTTGCTGGGCTCGAGCTGGCTGCTGGCTGGTCGCTGCTCTGGCTACCCGGTTGGAGCGGTGGGAGCGTTACCGGTTGGGAGAGTCCAAACCGAGGCAGCTCTCTCGGAGAGTCGACGAGGCGGGATGCAGCTCCAATCCAGCTCCAAGCTGGCATTAACTTCCAGCTCCCAACGAGCTTAAAACCAACAACAAACTAACGAAACCAACAAAAAACGATAGAGACTGCGCGGATACATTGTTGCCTTTAACGCCGAATTGATTTTCAGTTTTTACGCCAATTTTCGGCTCGCCTGTCAGCAGTCCTGTCTCCGATTACCAATCCCCATGCACCGGAAAAAAACTGACAAAAAAAACCAAGCCCAGCTCTTGGAATTCTCTTCAAATCCTCCTCCTCCAGTCACATTCGATCTATTGAAGAAACTCACTGCCCAAAGTATCTTTCGGTTAGACAACCCCAACCCGGGGTGAACCCGCCCGCTCCTGGACCCATTGGCCAACCGGTCTTGGCTGCTCTTCTTCTGTTTCGATTTTCGATGCCCACAAGAGCTGAGCTTAACCCACGAGGAAAGCCAGCTCCTCCAGCTTCTCCAGCTCCGCCAGCTCCCCTCACGGAGACGAACATAAACCTGAAGATGAATAACGCGCCTCCCTGGGGGGTGGGGATCTACCTGGTCCCCGACCAAGTCGTGAACATAAACGGCCAACAGGAAAACGCGAGCAACTCAGAGCTTTCCCTCATTTCAGTCTTAAAGTCTATACAATTTCAATAGAATATTACGACAATTTATCATCAATCTGATGAAGTCTAACCAAAATTTAAAGGGATTCGATTTAATAAAAGAATAAAAGTAAATAATTAAATCATTTTTGATTCAATCTAAAGTCTGGCTTAAGGAAACAATAAGATTCGAATGAAATCCTGAACAGTAAGATAGAAAAAACACTAACCTGATCTGTAAAGTCGCCCAAGTGGTGGACGTCCTCCGTCTCGTGGTAGTCCTTGACCTCCTCGTGCGAGATGACCCGCTTGTCGTCTACCTGGCGCACCAGACCGTCCGCCGGCCTGGGGACCATCCGCTTGACCAGCTTCCCGGCGCCGTCTGCGGGACCGAAGACCTCCTGGATCTGGGCCAGCTGGGACTCGTTGACGGCGGCGGCTTGCAGGGCGGCCACGTCGGTCAGCTGGGCGTTCCCGTCGAGGTCGTCGGGTAGGTCCAAGTCTCGTTTCTGTAAGGACAGGATATCACTTAGTAACTAGGGCATCAGATCCCCTTGGATCCTCAGTACGTACCTCGGTGGTCTCCGTTTCCTGCTTGTCGGTGTCCTCGGTGGTGTTGGTGGAGACAATGGGCCCAGAGTCCTCGATGACCTTGCCATCCTGCAACTTCACCTGCCGCTTGACCCTCGTCTCGATCTGTCTGGTGGTTGTGAGCTCTGTCTTGCGTTTCGTTATCCACTCCTCTGAAAGAACCAAAAGGGAAAATTAATAGAGATTGCCAACGCTAGTTGGCAATAGCTTTGAGCCTCCCAAAAGCAGACTACAATTGGCAGAAACTGCATTTGGGTTTGGGTCAAAATCAAAGCTCCGGCTGAGCTTTTCGGCAGCTTGGCGGGCAGGACAAGCGGCTCTTGCCCAATGGCTCTGCCGTTCTTGTCTTTCGTTTTGCGCAACTGCAGCAACTGACCAAGACGCCGCGCCGCATTTGCATGTGGCTAATGCCCATTTTGAGATTCGCTTTTTTCTAACAAAAGAAGTCTGGCTACCAGGGGAGTCGGACCGGTGCGAGGGGGAAGCGCTTCAGCGCTCTCGAGCTGCTCGCCAAATTACGTAACCCAGTCTAGTCTGAGGCGCAGACTTATCCGACTAACTGTACTCGTTGTGCCCCAGCCAGTCAGCCAGTCAGCCAGTCAGCCAGTGATGCCTCTGCCAGTGTTTTGTTTCTTGGCCATAAACGATTATAACCAGTTTAAGGTACCCGATGATTTAACAAGATTTATTCAAAGGTTTTCAGGCAAGATTTGGAAAATATAGTCCTCCAAAATGGCATTCGAGATACAAAGAACGAATTTATAGTGGATGCAGTTCCTACAAAAACTGGACATCCATCCATACTATAGTAGTTTCTTTGGTGTTTCCCGCCAATGGAAAAAAGTCCAAGCAGGCAGCTTTGGTGGCTTCGGTAGTTGGGCAACCTGCACCAGTCTAAGGCCCCCGATCTGGGAGCTAAGAGCTAAGAGCTAAGAGCTAGGAGCTGGCAGCTTGGAAGCTGGAAGCTGATTATTGGGAGCTGGGACCGCGGACATCCGCCAACTGGGCAGCGTGATCTGGGCACTGATTTGCACAACAACTTCTTTTGCTTCCACGTCTCTGGCCAGAGTCTCCAAGTCCTACTCCAACTCCCCTACCCGCAATACCATTTCCCGATTACGTTTCCCCACAAAACTGAATCTCGGCGTCCGTCCGACTCGACTGCATTGAGATCGCTGGACCATTAAAGGTCGCTTACATAATCTATCTGCAAATGCAAAAGCAAATGCAAATGCAAATGCAAATGGAAATGGAGGTGGAAATGCAAAAGCGGCAGAAACCGAAACGAGACGTCGCAGAGTCTGTCTGCCACATCCTCCTCCTCTCCCAGCCGCTCCTCCCTCTCGTTCTGGTGGCGAATCTTGGTCTGAATCTTGGCCAGTCAATCGAACTACAGTCGAAGATGGCTAGCATAAAAGGGCTGACTGGTAGAGAGGTTGAGTACCGTGCTGTGTTCTTTGTTTTCTAGTCATCACTGTATCAGGGCCACTTTCTGACTTTTTCTGTTCGACTTTTTGCCTGACCAGACTATTTATCTTTATCATTTGCAAATACTTTACTCAGTTTGCACGTACATACTCGAAGATATGTACTCGTAGATATACGATGCATTGTTGCATCTGTTGGAGCTTCGGTTTCGCCTCCCCAACAATTGTGCCACCAAAATGGTGCATATCTCGGCCATTTCGCAACGGATTTGGAAACGACGTACCTTTCCTTAATCAGGGCTTCAATATCCTTCAACCTACATCAAAATTTCGCGGAATTTCAAAGAAAAAATTTCGATCGATTTTTCGCCAAAAATCATGATGGTACCCCTTTTAAAATTTTCGAAAAATGAGAAAAAATTTTTTTGTTTGTTTTCTCCAATATTTTAATGCAGATCAATGAAGACTGAAGTTTTGATTCAGAAATGGTATTTCGTTTCCAAATCGGTTGAAAAATGTATAAAATATACGCTATTTAAGGCACAGTAAATTTCGTTTTTTGAAAATAGAAATTTCTTGCTTTTTTTGAACTTTCAAAATCTGATTTTTTGATCAGTTTATTGTGAATATCTTTGCTATTAAGCTTCCGATTTGGAAACAGAATACCATGTATGCATCAGGGTTTCATTACCTTTCGATTCTCATTAAAATATCGTGTAAAAAGAAAAAAAAAATTTTTGACGATTTTTGAAAAAAATCTTTCAAAATTTTCAAAAAATGGGTCGAAATTTTTTCGATCGAAATTCGAGATATTTTAATGCAGATCGCAGAAGGCTAAAACTCTGATTCAGAAATGGTATTTCGTTTTAAAATCGCTTGGAAAATGAATAAAATATACCCCTCTAAGGGTTTAAAAACCATCGTTTTTTGTAAATAGAAATTTCTTATTATTTTGAAATTTTAAATCCGAATTTTTCAGTCAGTTTTGTGGGAATATCTTTGCCAATAAGCATCCGATTTTTGAACGAAATGCCGTTTTCGAATCAGGACTTCAATCTGCCTAAACCTGCATCCAAAGATTCAACAAATCGAACAAAAAAAATTTTGTCGATTTTTGAAAAAAATCATGATGGTACCCCTTTCAAAATTTTCGAAAAATGGAAAAAATTTTTTGGTTCGGTTTTTTCAATATTTTAATGCAGATCAAAGAAGACTGAAGCTCTGATTCAGAAATGGTATTTCGTTTTAAAATAGGGTGAAAAATAATTAAAATATACGCTATTGAAGGTAGAGAAAATTCGGTTTTTGAAAATATAAATTTCTTGTTTTTTTTTAAGTTTCGAAATCCGAATTTTTTGGTAGGTTTTGTGCGAATATCTTTGCCAATAAGAATCCTATTTTGGAACGGAATACCTCTTATGAATCGGGGTTTCATTATCCTTCGATTCTCATTAAAATATCGGGAAAAGAGAACAAAAAAAATTTCGATGATTTTTTGAAAAAATCATGATGGTACCCCTTTCAAAATTTTCGAAAAATGGGTCGAAATTTTTTTGATCGATTTTTGAGATATTTTTATGCAGATCGAAGGGGAATATAGTGCAGATTTCATAATGGTATTCCGTTCCTAAATCGGTTACGAAATATTCAAAATATTCGTCAAAAAGTGGGAGAAAATCGATAAAATTACACTGAGCCGATTTTGTTTCCCTTTCTATGCCCAATCTACGCCATTTATCGGGGCAGTCGAGCGGAAAACAGAATGAAAAATGACTTTTAACTAAAGTTTATACTAAAAGATACACTCCACAAAGATCTATTGAAGAAATGGGAGTCATAGAAAGGGGAAGGGACCCGCACAAGAGGAATCTGTTGCAGGTTTCTGGTTGCAATCCCGCTCGACTCTGTGTCCCATTGTCCGATTCCTGAGCAACACAGTCCCCTGGCGCTAATGCGAATCTGTGTTGTTGCAGCGCCAGGCCACGCCCACTTAACAAGCATCGATTTCAGGCGATTGCAACTGATTTGTGGCAGGTCCGCTCCGATCTGTCTGCAGGTCTCGGATATTTCCACAGCCAAAGTTGCAAAGATTGGATTACCACAGCATCTCTTGTACTAATTGTGGTATTGATTATGGCCCCCGCCTGTGCCAGTGCCCCTGCCCTGCCACTGCCTGGGTGCCACACAGCCTGCAGCTCTTGTCACTGGGGCCACACCCCAAGAAAGCACAGAGGGTACACAGAGGGAAAACATGGCTTTTGTTGGTTTAGTTGTTGAAACGACCTTCCCCCGTGTTGCACGTAAGTGATAAAAACTCGCTTACACTTCTAGTGCTAAAACTTTAGACGTAAACATTTAAGCATTGGTTCCTCACAACCTGCGAACGAGGTCGCGCTTTAGATATTTATCGGAGATCAATGGGACCTTGGGTCGGAATGTTTTCGAATAAATCGTTTTCCAGTGACAGTACCAGGTTGCCACTCTAAAGGGGGACTTCCAAGCTTCCCCAATTTCGACTTCCCATTGCCACACTCTACTACTTGCCACTTCTTTTTTTGCATATGCCACTGGCAGTAGCAGTTGAAGTTGCAGTTGCAGTTGCAATCGCAGTTGAGTTTTAATGATCCGCTAACGTGGGAAATCTTACCGCCACGGCAGCGCACATTTTCCTCGGATCATTTTTTCATACTACTCGTATAGCTTTCATAGTGTTGTTGCTCACTGACTATTTTCAATGGATTTGAAATTTGCATTTTGCATTTTGCATTTTGTTGTGGCCGCTTGTTATTTATAATTTTTACACGTTTTACATAGCTGTAGACTGTTGTGCTGTGTCTCATACATTTTTCCTTCATATTGCTGGCAGTAATCGACTTATTGTTGCAGTTGCAAGTTGCCAGCTACTTGCTACTTGCTACTTGCTGCTGCCAGCTAGCAGCTAGCTGCCTTTGTGTTATGTTAATCACATAATTAAATCGAAACTTTCTACGATTTCCGCAAGCGGAATCCGCGGGGGCTGTCTGCACATGTAACACATGTTTTTAATTGTAATTGTCAGGGCAGAGCAGAGCAGAGCAGGGCAGGGCAGGGCAGGAATTCGGGATTAGGAGATCTGATTATTATGAAAAACTTTGCTTTCGATGCACTTTCGTTTCGTTTCGGTTAGAGTCGAGTCGAGATCGAGATCGAGTGAGTAATCGAGTGGCCAAGCCAGAGATCTCACAAAATCTGATCTCACGCTGGCGGTGATCAATTTCCAGTTGTCGAAGGCTTGCCTCTCGATGATGCCACACGATTGATCGACTCACCCACCAGCGATCGAGTGTTCTGATTGATCCGACAAGCTGCCTGACATGACCTGCCTCCAGCCAGTCAAAACCCTACTCACCGTCTCTCTGTTTATTTTTACGTGCTAATTGGCCAAGCAAGTTCCTTGGATCTGTCGTAACATGAATTGAAGCTCAAAGTTTTTAGACAAACATTACACATTACATGGGTTTACTCTTAGACAATCCCAATCCCAATCCCAATCCCAATCCCAATCCCAATCCCAATCCCAATCCCAACCATATAGACTTCGACTTACCTTCTTTGGTAATAGCTTCTGTATCGCAATTGCTGCCAGCGGCCTCAGTGCCCTCCTCGCCATCTTTGGACTCGAACTCGACCTGCGAAGTATCAATGTCGTAGAAGTTAACGCGGGTCACGTGACGCACATAGTCAGTGGTGGTGTTGGCGGTGTTTGTGGTGGCGTTAGCGTTAGTAAAGCGGTATCCCTGGGGATGCGACTTGGGCAGTGATGGGTGGACGCGGAAGACCACCGGATGGTTCTGATAGTTCTGGCTTTGGCTCTGACGCGGTGGCTTGGGCACGGCATTCGGCCAGGGCGACCATCCTCGGGCTGGCAGTGGGCGGTAGCTATGACTATGACTAGGCTGGATGGGATGGGGCTCCGACGGAAGGCGCTGCAGGTATCCGGCTGCTGGAATGGCCGTGTCGCCCGTCGACGAGGATTCATTGCTGCTGCGGGAGTCGCGGCTTTCCGGAGAAACCGAGGCGGTGGGCAGTGGATGTAGGTGGTGCTGATGGTGCTTGGGTGGTGCTGATAGTGATGATTGGGCGGGTTCGTGGGCGTGGACCGGGGCTTGGGCGTGGCTGCTGCTGCTGCTGCGGCTGCATGTGCATGGCGACAGTAGGAGGATCACCACCATTCGATCATCTGGCGGTGTCGGTGGCAACGGCGGCTCTGCTGCTTCTACATCTGCCCTCTGCCACTTCCACTCTCCCCACTTCCTGCGTCTACTCCTTCTCCTGCTCGGCCTTCTTCTCTGGTTCCTCTTCCACTTGCTCTTCCAGTCCTAGTTCCAAGTCCAATTGCTTCGGAGCAATTCCAAGGCGAGCACAACATCGCAGAGGACGCAGAGAGATCACGGCTCTGGCTGGCCAAGATCAGACCCAGATTCTAAACCAAATCAATCGCTTTAGACACATCGCTTTAGCATTAAGAGTTACCATAAGCATCAAGAAGAAGTTTATTATCTGGCTTTAAGTACATCTAACAAGACTTCACTAAGATTCATCGTGATTATCATTTTTGGCTTGGCTCCTCCCCGTTTCTCTCAGTGGGCGTTAAACCCGCGAAGCGTTAAGGCAAGAACGGTACTCCAAGCTCATTAAGCCTCATACTTTGGATCTGGCAGTGGGTCCGGCCTCCCGCCTTCGCAGGGTGTATGCCGCGGCCTCAGAGTCAGGGCCCAAGGGCATCAAAGGGGCAACGGGTAGAGATCAGGGCGGTAAAACGAAAATGAAGCCACTAGAGAATCAGGGGTTCAAAGGTCACACCGAAGGGTCACCAGCTAGCTTGTTGAAACACTCTTAAAGCCTCTAATAAATCATGAATCGGGAACACAGGAAACTATAGCTGGGAACGTCACTAACTGGAGGCAAATATTGTAAGTTCCTCCTCCTGCTACCTCCCCGTCTTGACCCTCAGCCGCTTCTGGCGGATGTGGCATCAGAATCAGAAGCTCCACCACCCTGCCACCACCGCTCGCAATCCAAAAGCAGTTGAAACGATTCTTGAATCGATAATTAGGCGATCGAACAATAAATCTAGCCCCGGCTGGGTGATTTGCTATTTTCGGTTTTGGTTTCGGTTTCGGCTTCGGCTTTTTGGCCAAGTATGACGTCAGACCGCCACAACAATAACAATCAATTGTGACTGCAATTTGGCCATTTTTGTAATTGCTTCCGGTCAGATCGATTTGTGGCTCCAAAGGGAAACAGAGGAAACTGAAGAAGACTCTTGAAAGGTAGCTCCGCCGGCGATTCCTCTTTGGAGTCGCTTTGTCACAGGCTGGGAATACGGAGGGGGACAATGGCCACGCTCCGATGTGAGTCACCAGCCCAAAATCCAAATTAAAATAATCCGACTCGTTTGGATTTGGATGTGGATGTGGATTTGGATTCGGATTCGGATTCGGATTCAGATTTGGACTGGAAGTTGGAGCTTTGGCAAACTTTGACAATTCCTAATGCAATCGCAATGCCTTTTACTTGACCCAAAAGCCAGCAGTGGCACTCGGACACTGAGAGAAAAAGAGTTACACTACTCGAAACAAGACAATAGCAGCTTATGCTTGCTTTTGGACAATATTTTGTTCTGTGCTGAAAGTTATAGACAAGTTGGGACAACCGAGCGGCCACAACAAACTCGTAGCCGAGCCCAAAAGTCACGCACTGGTCTCCGACTTGGAATAGTTATCCAGTGGTAGGTAGGTACCATAGGTAGGTATCCACCTTGCCACCTTGCCCCCGGACCCTCTCGACTAGTGTGGTTGTAGTTGCATTTAATTCACGCCTTTTGGCCATACAAAGAAATTGAATTGTGGCCGCTGACGCTGTCCAAAAAGACGCCAAAAGAGTTTTCCTCTTAGAAGAGCGGGAAAAATCCGAGGCAGTTCCCTACTAGTTCCCCTCGTACCCCCCCGTCCATTGTGGCCAAGAGGCACAAACAAACAAGTTGATCAACAGCCAAAAACAACAATAAACAAGCGAACAACAAAACTCTTTCCAAAAGGCAGCCACACATAACCAGCCAGAGCCGCAGCCGCAGCCGCATTAGTTGTGGGTGCTATTGGGGGCTCCCTTCCGCCCCCTTGTCGAGCTATTTCTTAGCAGTGCACTGAGAGAAAAAACGGTATCCACAAGTGGGATACTGTATCGATCTGGCTCTAAGAGGGTGTAGAATTTTCTCCCTGTCTAGTGTCCACTTGGTGAGCAGGCTATGATTTGTTGTTATATGTGAGTGTTTCTCAGAGCCCGTTCGGCGGACTTGGCGGGCCTCTTAATGGTGGGAAAATATTTTCGTGGCCCGCGGAGCCACACAAACTACAAAGTCTGGAAAGTGAATAGAGCTGTGGCAAACTAACTGGCAAAATATTGCGCCTATTGCAATACTAGAACTAATTTGCTGGGCCAACATGGCGTATGCTCAACGTAGCTGATGATGCAACACACGAAGATCGAAGTAGAAGTACAAACTACGGCAAATATGCAACCAGCAATAAAACCAAAAACAACAACAAATGTCACGACAACGAATAAAGCCAACAAAACGAAATGAAGCGAGTATTACCAAGTAGTACTCCCAAGCTAATGATTAATTTTTTGCACGTACGGATGGAAGCTCTTCTGCAATTTAAATTCAATTCTGAGATAACGTTTTAGCGGAGCGGAAAAGCTCGGAGCTCGGAGCTAGCTCGATAAGTGCACTAGAATGAGATAATAAACTTCTTCTTTGTCCGGTTTATAGTGTTGACCCGCTCACCCTTCTTCTAGCTCCCATGCGATGTCACACTGCACTTTGTCGGCGCCATTCACAGGCGATTACGGTGATTACGGTAATTGGGGAAAAAAACAAACAACAAACGACAAACAAAAACAAAAAATCAAGTGCAGCTTTTGCGGAAATCGAATCCAGCTCACACTTTGTCCCAGTTATGTTCTTTGCTCGACCGATCCGGAGATCCAAGTTCGAATTGCTGCAACGCGAATAACAGAGTAATAGGAGCGCGCACGCGCGAGTTCAGCCCGATTCGTTGTCTGCGACTGCGGTTCTGCGGCTAGCTGCACCGTTAGTTTGTTACACCTGAGCTTGAAACTTTTTCGCCCGCTGCCGCTGTCGCTGGTGCTGCCTCTGCCACTGCCAGCGTCGCCGTCAGACAACGCCAAAGCCAAAGCCATTCATTGTTTTGCCCGCACCGCCGAGCTTTACTTACTGTAGTGCCCCTCGTCTTGATCCGTCCCATGCGGGTTTATTGCTTATTTTAATTTTCTGTGTTACAGTGTACAGGGTGTAGTGGGTAGTGGGTGGTGGGTGGTGGGTGGTTAGGGGGGTACTCACCAGTTCCTGTTGCTCGTCTTTGGCGCCAGCCTTTGATTTGCTCAAAGCCATGGCTTTTGGATAAATATTTATTGATCTTTATCGTTGACTCCGGACCCTTTCAGTTTTTATTTCCATTCAACAGCCTACAATTCAAGAATCCAAACAATGCACAAATAAATAAACACTCTTTATATTTAAAATTAAGTTTCAGTAAGCTTTAAAGATAGTTAAAACTTGATAGCTGTCTTGTGCCTCTGCTTTCGACTTGTCTCGAACACCCAATAGTATACTATGCTTTTTGCCAGGTTAACACGACAACTAGATGGCGCTGGTTGATGTTGCTTCAACGATTCAAGAAAATCGTATGGATTTTAAATTGTTCTATTTTAAACTGGGGGGTTATTAATCCACACAAATTCAACTGCCGATAGGTAACACAAACGATTAGACACTGCCTTGACTTAAATGGGAACTCCTGGTACAACCTCTGGCCCGCTGGCCAGCTTGCCAGCTTCTCGCGCTTTGTTGTCAGCAGATTGAGCTCTTCGCGATAATTGCTGCTCTCGAAACAACGTTGAACTGGTAACTGATGGTAGAGCGCCCACTCGCCGTTTTCAAACCGCATAGTTTCAAACGCATTTGGTCAAAATGAGTTTTGATTTTCGTTTTTGGGTCCCGATGGCCAAAAGCATTCGGAACGCCCCCGCCTGTTAATGAAACTCAAGCTCAAACTTGAGTTCTCCAAACTCAAATAAACAAATAAAAACACAAACACCCGTCGAACTCAAACACGAACCCGAACCCGAATCCGAATCTGAATCTGAATCTGAATCCGAATCATATTGGTGACACAAAACCAGCGAAATCGGAGGACTTTACGATGCGCGAGACGACCGCTGTCAAGGCTATCAAAATGATTTGCATACCTACACATTACACAGAGCACTGAGAGAAAACTATGGTATACTGAACTATACTTGGCCAAGACTATTTCCGTGTACTTGCATCAAATCGCTGGGGAATATGACAATATGAACGAGTTATTCACGCGGCTAGAACTGCTGTTTCCAATCTTTCTTCGGCCCACACCAGACATTACAGAACCGTAACCGTGATCTGTATGGCAATATTTATATAGATTTATCATGTGGGTGTGTTTGCGTCTGTTTGTGTGGCAAACATAAAGTCGTACTTGTCAGTCTCCAATACCGACAGCCACAGTGCGGCATTCCTATCACGATCCTATCACCAAGGTGGTTACGGTTACCCGAATTCATTCAGCAAAATCGTTGGATTATTGAATGGGCTAAAATAGTGAATGTCATTAAGTATTTCCGTAGTTTTTACAATCCTTCTGGTGTGGTCTTTACTGCCGGAATATGCAAAGCGTTTAAAGGGACACTGAGAAAAACTACAGGCCTGTTTAGTCACTGGTTGACCTGGTCGGATTCCATTTGAATAGCTTTGGAATAGCTGGTTTAGCCCACGACCGCTGACTATATATAGTAAATGCTTAAATAGAGGTATCGCGTACATTCAAACCAAAACGGAGGTGTTCTAGTTCGGCTGGAATCTCAAGATCCAATCAGATCAGATCACTTGGCACACACTGTTAAAAAAAAAGATAGAATACAGCTACAGCTACAGCTCACAGCTCACAGCTCACTCTGCACTTAACTCGGATCATCGATCGATCACTCGAAAAAAAAATAGAAAAGAAAACAAACAAGGCAGCATGCGGTTGAGGGGTCTAGGTGCCTAGGCCGGGTGGGGAGTTGTCCAATTAGCCAAGATACAGCACATGGGAAGCTGGGCAAACAGATGTTGCTAAAAAGGCCAACAGGGCGCTAAGTTGGCCACTTAGGCAAAGTCTGGGGACGCTTTTCTGTCTCTGCCGGGCGGGAAAGCCAATCCTGATGTGGAGATATCCTTTTCAAGCTTGTGTTACTCGTATATTATATATTTCGATTCTTTATATTTATATTTTACGGCTTTATCATTTCATTCTTTTACGGAAACAGTCTCTAAAATAGTTCTTGTGTCAAACCGAGAACTTCCGACTTTGTACTTCGAGTCCTGATTTGCCAGTTTATTTCTGACAGACTTTCTGACAGGCCGCAAAAACACAATAATAATATGCAAGTAAATATATATATATATTTATATTTTATATAA
Source organism: Drosophila vallismaia (assembly GCA_035047325.1). Lineage (NCBI taxonomy): Eukaryota > Metazoa > Arthropoda > Insecta > Diptera > Drosophilidae > Drosophila > Drosophila vallismaia. The sequence continues at coordinate 463,795 of JAWNPU010000025.1, read as the reverse complement.
TTTTACACACAGACACACACACACACATCTGAGACCCGATCACGGTTTTTGTTTTTGTTTTTAATTTGCCTCGCTTTGGAGCCAAGCCAATATCGTTTGTTGATATTCGTCCGCCTGTGCCAGATTCACAACTGATCTACCTGCTGCTGTTGTTATTCGCCATTCGCTGGCTGTTTAGCTGTTTGGCTGTTTGGCTTTTGGTTTTGGTTTTAGCCCCAACTTTAGCCGCTGTCGCGTCTCGTCTCTGGCCGCCCGTCTGCGGTCGCTCTCCCGCCAGCCGCCAACCGCCAACCGCCGATCGCCGATCCCCGATCTCCAATCTCCATTTTTCCATTTTGCGGTCGGTCCATCTGCTGGCCACTTGGACAGAAATTCATTCAAGTCCGACTTGGGAGAGAGTCCACTGGCTAGCTGGCTGAGAGCTCGAACCCATGGGCGTGGAATTGGGGGGAAATTTCCCCGTCGGTCCAGAGCTCCATTGAGGCATGAGCCCTCTCGATCGAGACCCGCCCATGGCGCTGGCCCCACAGACTCGATCGAACTGAGCTCCATCGACGAGAGCGGGAGAGATTACTACCTGGCGAGAGCCAGAGCTGGCTTATACCCTAAGACTATGGGAGTATGTGCACTTGGCAGTCATCAGTCATGGGGGAAAGCCATGTGAGGGAGAGATATACCTTGGCTCATACTCACCTGAGGAGCTCCAGGGTATCGCACAGAGACGGTATCAGCGGTGGTTCCCACTGTGTGCGACAATATTTGGTTCATACCTGAAGGTTAGGCCCGTAACCGTGGTAGACCTGTAAACCCCGTAGACGCAGGCTCGGAACGAGAACTCATCCGCTCCGACACAGTCACACAGTCACCAGACTGGAATGTGCGCGCAATAGATGTCTCATGACATTTCGCGGAATCGGGGAAATGGGTATGGGTATCGGTATAGGTATGGGTATGGGTATGGACTTAGGCATTAGCATCCCCCTGACCAGAATGGAGCGTAAACTGTTCCGGTGGGCGGAACGGAAAGGGAGCGGCACCCCATAGGAAGTGCCGTAGCACGCGCTACATGTTTTTGGCCAGAAGAGAAAAACGAAGCACGATTACTTGGTTAGCTCTTATCAAATCACGACTTCCGCGAAGAGCTTGATGCGAAGAGGATCAAAGTTTGGGAAACAATATAGAAATATCTTCTTTTTATTCTTTTTATTGCTTTTCACTCGCCGTCCTCCTTTGTGGGCCATATTAAATATAGTTGATGTGTGTTGTGAGTGAGGGATACACCAAAGGATATACGAACAGAAAAGGAGTAAAAGACCTTCCAAAAGGAAAGGGAGACGGCGAAAAGCGAACGGCGAACGGCGAACGGCGAACTGGGGCAAGGAGCTCATATTATAAGTAGTTAGCCTCAATCTTTACCAGAATGCGACATCGTCATCTCATACGCTTTGTAAATCATTTTCATGTTGTATTTTTTTTTGGATGTGTGATTGGTGTTATCTTATGCCTAGGTGTGAAAAATCAAGAACTTTACTTAAACGAAAAGTAAACAGACAAAAATGGTTAACCATATGCCGGTACATGGATTTCTAGGTGAATTAAGGTGATCGATCGGTGATGCTTTAGAAATATTTTGAAGACGAAAAGGGCAGGGCGGGGCGGGGCGGGGCGGGCGGTGCAGGATGGGGCAGGATAGACAGGATGGGGATGACAGAGGATGTATGAGGCGACAGGCGACTCATGACAGGCGATAGGTGATGTCCGCCTTCATTTTAAACTAATTAAATAAATTATGCTAGGATAGTGTTTAGAAAAAATAACTACATACTTAAAAAAAAGAATGGTTCCATTTCTGGCATTTCCATTTCTCTTGGCTCCTTGTTGGTATCTCATCTTTCTATTTTGTTTTTTGTGTTTTTTTTTTTTTGTTTTAGTTTTGTCTACATTCTAAGCTGACTGTCTTACCAAAAGGTCTGTCTGTGGATGAGTGTGTGGTTTAAATATGTAATTGTATATGGTAACTGCTTGCACATTTCTTTGGAGTGAGTGGTCCTTGCTCTCGATCCACCAAAATTTTGCCTCAACTTTAACTTCCGTATCCGCATTTTCTACGCCTCTAAATGATGTTGGATGGTGTCTCCTCTGCTTCTCTGCTTCTCTGCTTCTCTTCATCGATTCTTCATTTTTCTTCCTTGCGTGAGTCCTTTTTGTTTTTGTTAATCATCAGATCAGTGTAAAATTTTATAGCGCGCCTGCATCTTTGTTTCTACCATCCTAGCTTTGCTTTTATATTCTCATATTCTGGCCCGGCCCTGTGGGTGTGGATGTGGATACCCTACCCTAGCCTTAACATCCTTCAGTTGCCTAAAGTTACTGCTACTGCTACTGCTTCGCCATTATCTTTGCATTCTGGAACTCGCGCCACTCATGCGTCTCATAATCTCTTAAGCATACGTTTCTTCTCCTTGAGCAACTTCTCCTTCTTCTTGTCTTGAAGTTTTTTGTCCAGACCGGCGTGCTTCTTTGTCGAGGGGCCATCGTCATCTTTGGAGTCGCCAGCAGCGCCTGCCGCGCACTTGGAGGGCTAAAAGAAGACACACGTTATAAAGGCTTCTATTCAGAATAGAAAGAACCGCTCACCTGGGCGTGAATCTCTGTCATCATGCGCGCCCGCTGTGAATAATCATCGTAGCGCTCCAGAAGCATCTTTCCGGCCTCCTCGTTGAGCGCCGATTCCGGATTGGGCACGATCAGCAGGCATTTGATTGTTAGCAGTATGTGCTTGATGCCCAGGTCTGGCTTCCAGTCCTTCTTTAGTGTGTTCACGCAGATCTCCCCGTTGGCCGCGACATTGGGATGAAAAATCTTTGTTAGGAAGTACGCCTTGGGCGGCGTCTGAGGGAAATCTTTGTTTAGCGTCAGCTTGACGCGGAAAATGCCAGCGGCATAGGGTGTGCCGGCGGGTCCGTCGATTAGCGCCTGGACGTCCGTGACGTCGCTTTCGTTGATCAGCACCTTGATGCCCTCCGGCGGCGTGGTCTCCATCTCCTGCAGTTCCCGCATCACCTGCCTTATCGTCTGCGGCGACAGGTTCTCCACGTTAGAATATTGCTGTAAGAAGATTAAAGAGAGTTAGTGATTCAGAAGTACAATCCATGTAACTCGGTTAATGCCTTTAAATAAGACAAATAGCATCAAATAAATCAATAAGAACTAATCCTGGACAGGCCAAGGGTCAAGCGATCTTAGGAAGGATTGCCAAGACATGAGAAACCTCCACCTTAGCCTTCCAGGAACGGACTGTACCATCTTCTATGTTTGATTTATATGATTTTCTGGAGCTACACCACGCGCTATCACCCGATCCAATGTTTATATTACCGAACTCATGGTGCTGGCTGTGCTGCTTATCCTGCTCCTCGTGCTCGTCCTCGTGCTCCTGCTCCTATTCCGCTCCTGTCTGCGTGTGTGTGTGTGTGTGTGTGTGCGAGCGAGCGAGGGTTCAAGTGCGACGGTGTGTATGTGCGTGCGTATTCGAGTGTCTCAAGGTTTCGCGTCAGTGCCTATTCCTGCAGCTGAGTGTTCTCAGGGACGCACGTCGCGCGAAAAACGCGAAATTGCAGCAAGAGGAGAACGATGCGATCTCCCAGCTGCGCTGTTGCTGGACAAACCAGTGGCCAGTGGGAAACTGAAGTTGCAGTTAAAGGTGGCTTGTGTTTCTTTCCTTTTTCTCCGTGTTGTTTTGGAACTCCAGATGTCGAACAACTTGAAATTTTGTTTGGAATATGTGTATTGTTTTGAAATCAGGCAGCTTGCCTTCGCTGATGTTGTGTATGTGTTTTAGTGTATGTGTATTTATTTATTAACAGTTAAACAAATTCTGTTGTCCAATTTCATTTTATGCTCCACAACAACACACAAAAACAGCTCTCCTCCACTTTACAGAAACCCTCGTCTCGCAGCAGAGGTGGAGAAACATCGATGGCATTTATCGATAAGACGCTTCAAATTCAAAGTAGAATTATTCCTTCTGGGACAGATCAGTTAATGTGGACCTAATCGTGGGCCTAAAGAATCAAAGGCAATATCTATAAGTTCTTTTCTTTTCTATGTTTATCTTCTTAGAAGGTTATTTTTATTACACCTTTCAAATTGTAACGTATTCAAATGTCCGCTTGGTCAAGCCAAACAAGTCTCTACACTAATGCGCTCTCATTCTCCCAGACACCAGAGGGTCACACTCGATATCGATAAATATTTAATTTCTTAATTGCATGTTTAAATTAATCCAGGCTTAAGTATGCAATACAGGTGTAAGCAATAGATTAAATGTATTTTTGAAATCAAAATATTTCGAAAACTTTATATTAGGGGCGTTGTTAGCCGGCGTTGGCCAACACTGTAGCTGCATTCCGCAACACCTGCGCGTTCACCAACACTACAGCGCTACACTACGAGATTTCCTCCATCCACCATCCATTTCTTTTATTTAATTAGTTTTAATTTACCTTTCTAACTCTAATTTATTGGAAGCCTTTTAATTTCGCTGCCCCTGTCTTCGGTTCGGTTCACTTGGCATCCAATCGGTTCGGTTGGACCCGATCCTGAAGATCAGATTAACAGAAAAAAGAGTCCCAAACCAAAGCGAGTGACTCTTGTGTGGAAAATTGTGAGCAGGGGAAAAATGTCGAAGAACAAGATAAACACAACGTCCGCTGCAGCGGCTAGCGGGGAGACGAATCTGATCGAGGTGAAATCGAAGGTGAGTCCACTACGTCGTCTCCCATTCCGACCCTGGGTAACGCTCCCCCTTCCAACCCGCCACAAAATCCCCACGCCCCTTCCACCGTTGCGCCGCTGATTCATGCGCCTAGCAATGGCTGAAGATCGGAGCTTATATACCATTGGATCTAGGGGAACTAAACTTTATTATCTTCTTTAGTTTGATGCAGAGTTCCGGCGTTGGAGTTTCAAGCGCAACGAGACGGAGCAGAGCTTCGACAAATTCGCGGCTCTAATCGAGCAGCTGCACAAGCTGGCCAACATACAGTTTCTCATACTCTACATAGATCCGCGGGACAACGATCTGCTGCCCATCAACAACGACGACAACTTCGGACGAGCCCTGAAGACGGCACGCCCCCTCTTGCGGGTCATTGTGCAGAGAAAAGGTGAGTTCCCTGGCAAATATTCTAGTAAAACATTCGTTTGACTACATAGTTTGACCCATTGGAATGAATAGATGATCTGAACGAGTACTCCGGCTTTGGCACCATGAAACCACGAAACCTAATAGGCAGCATACTGATGGGGCACACTCCGGTGAAGACCAAAGCCCCGTCGATATCCATACCGCACGATTTTCGACAGGTATCGGCCATCATAGACGTGGACATTGTGCCAGAGACCCATCGAAGGGTGAGGCTGCTCAAGCACGGCAGCGACAAGCCCTTGGGATTCTACATTCGGGACGGGACCTCAGTGCGGGTAACTGCCAGCGGCCTGGAGAAGCAGCCGGGAATCTTTATATCTCGCTTGGTGCCAGGAGGCCTGGCCGAGAGCACCGGCTTGCTGGCTGTCAACGATGAGGTGATCGAGGTGAACGGCATTGAGGTGGCCGGCAAAACTTTGGACCAAGTGACCGACATGATGGTGGCCAATAGCTCGAATCTGATCATCACCGTGAAGCCGGCCAATCAACGCACGCTAACGTCCACGCACCGAGGCTCGTTCTCGAGGAACAGCCAGCTCTCGAGCAGTTCGCATCACACCAACAACACCAACACTTCGGACGAGATCGAGCACGACGACCAGGACGACATAGTGGATCTCACGGGAGTCACGTTGGACGAAAGTCCCACGTCGTCCGCCGCCAATCACAATCACCAACCGGCGGCTGCGTCCCAACCCTCCCCACTACCTTCCTCCCATCACCAGCAGGCAGGCTCGAACGCATCAACGATAATGGCCAGCGACGTCAAGGATGGAGTGCTTCACTTGTAGGAGAAAGGAGAAAGGAGAAAGGAGAAGAGCTGCAGACACGACGAGAAGAGACACTTTGGTTTTTCAGACTAAACTTTTCTTTCGTTTAAACTGGAGTCAATTATCGAAACTAAGCCTGCTGAAGACAATCACATGTGCATCGCTCACTTAAGACAAGACTGATTGTCAGACCTGGTCCTGGAGCAAGTGAGGGATATATAGAAATCGCTTATATATTCTTAGTCATACGACTTATACGACTTTCCCCATACATTCCGCACACAAATCGCAACACACACCACCCACCCATTTGCCCAACACACCTATTCATTTGCACGTTTTTGAATGCAGTCCCTTGTTTTTATCTTTTTCCTTTCCATATTTATATATATGATGTGTGTATTTAAATTTGTAAGATTTACGTCTTGTTATTATCCTTACTTGTTGCATTAGATTAAAGAGAGACAGCTAAAGCGAAAGCGAAAGAGAGAGAGAGAGCGCATTAAATGCAGAAAGCAGATTGATAGAAATTTATAAGTTATTTGAAAATCAACTGAATTGTACGACCAAATCACACAAAAACGCTACTAATTTATATCAGAAACATTCCATTTTATGTACTTTAAAGAATCAATAGTGTTCTATTGATTTGAATATTTTTTTAACCTCAGATGATAATGTTGTGCGAGTGTCCTTTGAATGTCAGCTATGTAATTTTATACTGTTCTTGAATTATTTGGCATTATATTGTGTAGATTATCTTATTTTATATATTGTATTTTTTTTATTTTAATTACTTGTTTGTCCCAATGTGTCCAATACTCTTTTGTTTAAAAAAAATAATAATTCACGAAACAAGGATCGACGACATCGGAGAGAAAAACTTAACAAAACGAAACACCAACAGCGCCTTTGCCTTCAAGAGAGCAATTCGATACTTTATATAAAATATATACAAGATAATTATACATCTATTTTATACACGTAGTCGGTTAGTCGGAGTCTGTTTACGCTTTAGTCAAACCAAACGGAGGAGGGCAGGAGCCACGCCACACCACGCCACGCCATCTGCGACGTGAAGTTAACAATATACATTATAATATACTACGATATACAACTACGACTCGGAACAGGCAAAACTAATGCTAATAACCTTAGAGATCGCACCTTATCATAACAAAATATACACATAATATACAAATACATATAGATAGCAAGATCTAGACTAGAGACAGCTGCGAATCTGATCTATATCCAAATGTCCATTTCCCACAACCCATTCCTTACATTCTCCCATTTCCCAAAAACATATCCTTCTACACTGTCAAGCAATCGAAGCTTCTACCGATCAAGAACGCATAGTCTCCCGAATGCCCGACTTAAGAATCTTAACAAGTCGCTCACGCATCTATGAAAAAAATGAAATGTGTAATTCTAGCTGAACAACTGGAAAGACAAAACTTTATTTTGATGTATGTATTATTATTTTTTAATAAACTTAAGTGAAATTGTAACTGAGGTGTATTTCATTTTCGTGTTTCTTAATACTCTAGAACTTGAGTTTCTATCCTTTTTGCAATGTCCTGTATCGAACAAATTCTTCTTGTTTCAAGGTGGGAAGATCATCTTTTACTGAACTAAATTGTTTTCTGCCATCCAGATTTTGATTATGATTGTTCCTCTGTCTTCAAAGGAATGGCCCGTTGTCAGCCAGGTGTAAGAAACCATATTAACATTGAGTTTTGTTTCTTTGGATTGCTTTTATTCCATCCATCCTATTATTTGGCCTCCACAAATATAACAGCCATGTTTTTGAAAACTCTTTTCATCTTCTTCAAATTATAAATCCAGTAACTCTGGGAATGTCTTAGAAATTCGTGTAAACATAAATCATCTTCGATTTTCGATCGATTTTGAAAACTTCTAAGCACAACCTGCTTTTCTCGTATCAGTTTTTCAATTGAAGTTACTTTCACTTAAACAAAACGTTGCAGTTCACCAATTCCCCCGATCACGGACAGGAAGTAACTTAATCAACAAAAACTTAAATACATTATAAAAGAAATCGATTGCTGTTGCTTTCTTCTGTTCGTTTAGTGAGTAGTTAAAACTTAAAGCTAATAAAGAGTATGCATAGGTGATTGCCAATCGATGGCTAACAAACGGTTCTCGAATAAGGAAGGGTTTAGGATAACAAAGTAAAATTCGTCTAATCACCTCTGCACCCCACGTTGACTGCATTGTTTTCCAGGCTCTGCCAAATGGTCTCCGCAGCAGGACGATCCTCGCTGAGGGCATTTGTGCAGAGATAGAACAGCTCTACGATACAATTGTAATCGTCGCTAAGTTGGAAAGCCACCGGCAGGGGAGGGCGTGTTCCGTAGGCAGATTCAAGATTGTTCTCTGAAAAGTAGGCCATGTAGTTTTCCTTTGAATCATCCTCTTCGAAGGTAGTCTCGCCTTCAGGAGCTGCAACAGATGGCCCATCCGCCTCCTTCTGAGGGCTCACAGCCATTTCTTCAACTTTTGATTTGTCTTCCTCGAAATTAGTTGTACTTGTCGAAGATTCGTTACAGTCGGAGAAGTTAAGAGCCTTGCTTTGCAGCTTATTGTCCTTTTTATTGGCGTCCGCATCATGGGATTGCTCCTCGCCTAGGTCCTCGCCCAGGGCTGCATCCAGCTCCAAAGTGTGTGGCGGAACCAGAGCCAGGGTCTCATAAATAACCAGACCAAAGCTGAATATGTCAGCCTTGCTGTCGATGATTTCCACTTCGTCTATTACCTCAGGGGCCGACCAAAGGCGGGTTCCTGCAATTCAAAAACAATGTAGTTTTAAAATTAATAAAGAATCGGATATCCTTCTTACCAATATAACACAGCTCTCTATTTTGGAGGATGTTGACCTCGCCGTTCTCGTCCAATGGCAGGGATACCCCAAAGTCGCAGAGTTTGCATATCTCGAACTCCCCTTTGACCAGGACATTGAAGGACTTTAGGTCGCCATGCAGCACGCGGGCCTTAGTATGCAGGAAGTCCAGAGCCTTAGCCACGTCTATAATCATTTTCAGGGTATTCTTGGGCGGCAAGGGGCCCAGCTCCTCGTCATGACGCTCCTCCAGAATTGATCCCAGCGAGGTGTTGCACACCTCCAGGACCAGGGCGTTTAGACCATTTTTATCGGTGACCAATCCACGGAAGCCGACGATATTGGGATGCGTAAGTTTCCTGAAAAAAGAGTTTATTTTTTATGAATTTAAACGCCGAATTGGAGGAAGTTCCTTTCCCTTTGGGAGTTGCTGGGAAAGTGCAAGACCCTTGAGTGCAGTTGGGTGTGCTTTACTGAGCGAAGTGGGCCATTCCAGGAACACGCGCATAGATGCAACAGCGCACACACGCCCAGCGGCATAGCCAGGACACACGCACAGAAAATACCGATATGACAACACCTACCGCAAAACCTGAGCCTCCATCATGATGCGCTCGTTGAAGACCGGGTCCCTCCTGATCCTGGGGTTCTGGGTGATGCGCTTGACGGCCCAGGGCGAGCGTACTTTCCCCTGGCGCGGCGAGCGGTCCAGGCGGTAAACGGTGACCCCCGTTCCGTGACCCAGGGTCTTCAGAAGCGGGGACGACGGAATGCAGATTGGGGTGCTGCTGTTCTGCACATTCTCCAAATGCAGGTCGCGCGGAGTGCGGCGCGGAGTATTCATTTTCACAAGTAAAGAAACAAGGCACTACACAAAATATTCAACTTTCTGAAAGTGACGCCGCGCACAATGAAATTCCCGTTTAAACTTGGAACAGTGAGCGTGAGCGATGACAGATGGCAGTGTGGCCGTACTATAGTGTTGTATATAAGCCGTATTTTAAATCGCCACGGCTAACTAATCGATTTATCAGAGGTTACTTACTATTCGCAAAATATAGCATAAAACAATATTTCAATATCTTGGGGCTATATATTTAATATTAATTCAAGCACTGTTAATTTTCAGTGTGGCCATAAGCTAATCTCTCTTTTGCAGATAGTGGGGATTCTTTAGCGCTCTAGCGAACGGTCAGTCTCAAGTTGCCCCACCAGATGGAGCTTTGTTTTTGCCTTTAAGCTCTATAGTTGTTATTTTAACGATCTGCGAAACAAGTGTAATCCACAGTTTCCCAATTGCAGGTTCGAGAATGTACCAACCAAGCTCTGACCTCAGCATTAAGCAAAGTCCAAAGCGGGAATCCAGCGAACCCAATAAATCAATGGTGGGTAAACAACTTAATCCCTAAGTGGGTGGGTGCAGTGCAGCGATGGATGGCTTAACCATTTTGTTATCTCCTTATCGCATTCAACACAGACCACAGCGATCCAGAAAACGGAGACATCATCGATGGAGGTGGACGAGGCGAAAGCTGGCCAAAGTGGCAAGCAGCAGCTGGAGACCTATCGAGTGTATGTGGTCACCTGGAACGTTGGTAGCCGCTTCCCAGACAACATCTCCCTGCGTCAGTTGCTGGGTCTACACCACGTGGGCACCGAGGAGTCGGAGGAAGAGAAGGCTCATCTGCCAGACATCTATGCCATCGGCTTGCAGGAGGTGAACGCCCAACCGCAGCAACAGGTGCTTGGCTTGTTCAAGGAGGATCCCTGGACGCACAAGGCGAAGGAGCTGCTGCGAAGCTACGACTATGTGGCTATTAAAACAGAGCAAATGCAGGGCTTGCTGCTGAGTATGTTTGTTAGGCGGAAGCATGTGGAACACCTGCATGACATCGAGGCGGAGTTCACGCGGACTGGCTTCGGCGGTATTTGGGGCAACAAAGGAGCCGTCAGTATCAGGTTCACCCTGTACGGATGTGGTCTGGCTTTTGTGGTTGCCCATTTGGCTGCCCACGACCACCAACTAGACGAACGCATCGAGGACTACCGCCAAATTCTCGAAAACCATCACTACCATGTCAAGCGTTATCGGGAGATTTACGATCACGACTATGTGTTTTGGTTTGGTGACCTCAACTTCCGGCTGCAGGGCGGCGATTCCGCCTCCGAAGTGAGACAGCTGGTGAGCGATGAGTCCCAGCACGAGGCTTTGATGAAACGTGACCAACTGTACCAGGTCCGCGAGCAGACCCAGCAGGCCTTCCAGGTATGATACAAAATTATATAACCTCCAGCTCGATACTCAATTATATTCTAAAGGTCTTGCAAGAACGACTACCCGCCTTTCCGCCCACCTTCAAGTTCCGGGAGGGAACCTCCGAGTACGATCTGAAGCGAAGACCAGCTTGGACAGATCGTATCATGTACGCGGTGCAGCCTCTGAATAGGCAGCCTGGAATGCAGTTGTCCATTGAGCAGTGCTCCTATAAATCGCATCCCGTGTACAATATTAGCGACCATAAGCCTGTGACCAGTGACTTTACGGTGAAGCTTTATCCAAGTATCCGAGTGCCGGGTGTGATATTCTCGCCGATAGGCGTTTGGAAGATTGGGGACGAGAATACCGTGGAGTACCGGAAGCAGCCGGAGTTCGAAGAGGGTCCCAATGACTGGATCGGCATCTATCCACTCGAGTACGCCAGTTTGGCAGACTACGTCGCCTACGAGTACGTGAACCAGGCAGAGTCTCCCACATCATCGGACTCCAACCACGAGCCGGATCCATTCGACACTCCCGCCACCCACCGACGTGGTCGACACCACCACAGGAATCGCCAGAGGCTGAGGCGGCACCAGGAAGCCAACTCGCAGGAGCAGGTGCGCCTGGACTTTGCGGACGATGTGGAACTGCGCCATGGCGAGCAGTATGTCCTGATCTACTTCCGCAGCACTGGCGTTCGAGGTGTGACCAGTTTGGCCGGGATTACCAATACATTCGTTGCCGAGAAGCGACGCGGCTCGCCACATAGAACGGAGTACCACGTTGACTAGCTGGCGGAGGCGCTGGACATCTTTATTCTCTAGTTTTCAGCCAAGTGTGTCTAATTTTACCATGTTAAGTTTTATTGTTGCCTTATTTTTTAAAACACTCCATATGTGCAATTATACAATTGACCAACCTATTACGTTTGCGTTAGTTTTTACCCGATCTTGATTCCCCTCGGCATGTTGTTATTCCTGCGTTCATTTGCATCTCGGCCTGCTTTTGTTGTCACTTTGTTATTTTTGTTTGCACGGCATCATGGCATATTAGAAATATTTAACCGGTTTCGTAAAGGCTAATTACGCCACAAGCCCGCAATAAAAAACTATGACACATCCGCGCACAGTGGGGAAACATTAGAAAGAAATATTGAATGGAACTTAAAGATGCAGCGAGCGTTAGCAATTATTCCAATTATTATTTGTAAAAGTATTTATTGATTATTTTAAACATAAATGGGAAATGCTTAGAGTGATTATTTGTGCATATAGATCATATTTTCAATTTGTGGTCCCTGAAAACTCTTAAAATAATTAAGTAAAACTATAACATTCAATTCGAAAGAGAATGATGCTGATATAATAGAAAAATAAGACTTATTTGTGATGATATTTACCAGTTTTACGTGGAATCATATTAGGAATTAATAGCGAGATTACAAATAGTCTAAACTGATTCAAATCAATTAGGACATGACCCATTCCAAACCCACATTATTTCGTATTAGACTATGCAAACTTATTATAGATGGGAGTACACTGTAGACTGTAGACCACCCAGTCAACTTTTGAGTAGACTGTGCTGAATTTGGCCCACCGTTCCGTGGGGTATTGGGGCATTTGCAGTAGCTAACGTGACTGGGTGCCCGGAGAAACTGTGCATCCATAAAAGCAACGTTTCAACACACACTATATGGAGGCACATTGTAGTGTAACCTCTGGCTCAATAGGCCAACCGAATCAAACGAAACGTACATATTAAATGGGAGCAGACACTAATGCTGGCTCGGTAATTGAATTTTTGGGGGTCACTTAGACCCACATCGACGTCAAGTTGATAACAACCTTAGCTACGATAATACCCAGAGATATAAATAAAATGAATATACCACCACATGATTCTCATTTTACACCTTTTATAGGAATATGTATAAAGAAATTAGGAGAACTAATCTGGAAAATCACGAGAAAACTGGGTTCCACAAAAGCCATATCTTATCTAAGGGCAAGTGTCCAGAATAAGATATAACTGAATCCATAGATCTCTTTACATTGATGAGGCTATACCACAATCTTGCCCTCCCTTTATAAATCCGCCTCTAGTGGAGATCATAGGCTCCACAGCTTCAGGGGAATGGAACTCACACAAAACCCAACCTAAAGTCAGGAAGACTAACTCATAAGAAGTGCAACAACGTAGACACCTCGATAAAGTCATTGAAACCAAACAAAAATCCCACAAAACTATTTTTAAATAGTAGTCTGTTATTAATTACATTTTAATTTAAGAGAATGAAGAGTGCACCACGACTTTTGAGGCACACTTTATAATATGTATATGTACACATGCCTTATCAGTGTACTCGGTAATCAATGTACTTAACCAAATAAAGACATTTACAGTTGCGCAGTAAAATATATATATATATATATATATGAATACATGGAAACAGTTCAGGATAGGATCCCGAAACTGGCCAATGGACTATGGGTTCTATCCATTGGACAATCGATTTAGCCTTATATTATATACATATATTTAATCTAAATGTACCAATTTTAATGCATATAATAAACAGAAACTGAATATGTTGAGAAGCTTGTGTGCGCCTTCCTATCGAGTGTTCCGAGTGATCTTTGTGCATTGGACACGGTAAAGAGTTACAAAGAAAATGAGGAGGAGTGGGGCCCTGAAGAGCTTAGATCCTTGCAGAATTGTGTGGTAAGGACTGCAAAACTTTCCCTATGCACTATATCATTTTTTTCACATTGTTCTGTTGATAAAATATATTTTTACATTTATATGACTTGCTGAAATACCAAAAAAGTTTTCACCTTATATACAACATTGTTTTCTTTAAACTATTTTAATGAAAGATTTACAGAACAGCAGGAAATATGGAAAGCTCAAAGAGGCCTTTCTTTGAAGGCTATGACGAGTATTTCAGAGAACAAGTAATACGTAAAAACAATTTGTATCGGTTAGAATTTCTAAATCTCACAATGAATGGATTCTTTTGGGCCTGTTGCAACTGACTTGTTGCCTGGTCTTGGGTCCCCGAACAGCCTGCTATTAGGTAGGCACTTCAGGATCAGTAGTTCCGGGAAATACAACTCTTGACGGGACGCACTGCAGTCTGGTTGTTTTACAGTCGATTTTATTGCTAGGTTTCGTGATTTTTCGCTAATTTGAAACGTCTTTAGGTGTGGAAACTGTGGGTTAGCTCGTCATGTCTGCTGTTGTTTTTGATTTCGGTTCTGTATCGGGTTGTCTCGGTATCGCTAGGCGCTATCCTGGAATCGGGTTGGAAAGGGATCGTAACGGGGTGGTGGCGAGTTTGGGTCTGGGCTAACCACTTCCAGTGCCAGTCCGTGGACGAATTGCCATCTATGTGGGCAGTCCCAATGTTTTACGCACCAATCGTCGGGCGATGGTATTGAACTCGTCTCTCCGTTCGCGCCACATGATGGCTGCATCGACATTGGCGCCACTCTCGTCGTTGGGTTCTGTTAGCGAAACAGTGAGCTCGTATAGGTCATAAAGGATAAAGCCTAATGGAATCTTACCTGCAAGCATGCTGACCACGCTCAATAGGATCTTCTCAACACTTTGTACGGGACTCCATCGCTCGGCGGACAGCTCATAGCCCATGGGATCATCACCGGGGGCATGCAGTATAGATATGCAGACGCGACCATCGGCGAATATGTTGGGATGGAACATATCACAAGTAAACTTCATCTTTGGTGGACTCAGTGGGTAGTCGGGCGGGAATACCAGTCGAGCCGGAAAGACTCCGCCTTCGAAACAAGTACCCTCGGGTCCGCTTCAAGGGTCAAAGAACAGATTGCAATTATTCTGAAGAGGATTAACGCGTCCGGGCGGGCAAGGTAACTTACGCTATTAAGGCCTCCCATTCGAAAAAGTTGTCCTCGCTAATGGGTCCGGCGACAATGCCCTCAGGTGGATCGAGTGTCAACTCTAGAGGTGGGTACATGGTAATTAGCTGCAGAACTTTGCCTGTGGACTTCGCTCCCTGACTTACGTTTGTATTCTGCCATGAGGCGTCGCAACGCGGATCCAGCCATCGCTCCTAATGGATCTTATCCTTTTCTTCGGCCACGAATTCTCGGGTCTGTGCTTCAGGTGTTGTGTCCTCCTACACACTCTCTGCTATCCACTTGGTTTTCTTCTTTATTGCTTCCGCTGTTGCAGGTTTGTGCGTGCGCCCCTTGGGCTTCGTCCTCGGCTCTCTAGTTGGCGCGGGGTTTTCAGATCCAATAGGATCGTCTATGGAATCGAATGCAGACACGTAATACACAAAACAAACCCTTTCAATATGTTTATTTATATCAAGTGTTATATATGTAAATATCTAGGTATGTGTTTTTGTCAATATACTGTACAGTCAAATCGACTAGTGATGGGAGTCGAATCTGGAAACGATAACTTGTCGGCTTATCGGTTTTCGATGATAAGCTTGAAACAGAGTTGCCGGACAAGTGGGCCTTTTGAACGACATGTGGCAGCCCAACCAGCTGTTGGATTTGTATATATGTCCTATATTCATTTTACGTTTGTTTTCCACCGAAATTGTCCGTACTTTTTTACCCACAAAAGTATAAATTCAGATCGCCGGATCGATCGGACGTTGTCACTACAAGATCCTCTCACTCCGTGGGAGCTGTGATTCCGCCATAGAAAAAGTAAACAACCGCCGGTCGGACTATTCGGTCCCTAGTGTCTGATTTCTGGACTTGTTATTATTATTATTATATTTTGTTGTCCCGTCCTCTGTCCTCTGCTACCGTCCACCGTGCACCGAACACCGTTAACGACTCCAATTTCGACTTTCCTCGTATTCCTCTTCGTATCGGCTTCACCCCCACCTTCACCACCCACTGCATCCACCCCTCCACCCCAATCCCACTCTCCGGCGATTTTCAACGTGCTCGCAAGGTTACGGAATCTGAACTATTATTACCGTTAATTATAGCTGCAGCGGAACGTGTGTAGAGCGAACAAATAGAAGCAGCAGCATATCCCGTAGCCGACTCGTCTAGATGTTCAAGTTCGCCCTCAAAGACGCCGCCAACTGTGTGCGCTCCAATATCCGGGAATTCAGCCTGAACGCCTTGCGCCTCCTGCCCCAACTGCCACAGCTAAGCCCGTACGATGTGAGTTTATTCTAATTATTAGTCTAAGTTAGAACCCGAACAGGTGCTTTATGGATATTCTAAATCACAACAAACTCTCCATTGCCATTATTCCATTAAAGATATATCTCCGGCTTTTCTGAACCAATCTTATATAATTCCATTAAATCTAAGATCTAAGATCAATTTAGGATCATTTAAATCAAAACAATTAAAAGCAATAACTAGAAATATTGATAAAGATATAGGATCACTCAGGAAACAAAACTAATGTTTATATAAAAGATGATAGTCTAGAAAAATTTGATATCCTAGCTACCATAGCTTTCGTAGAATTCCGTTGATGTGTATCGATAATAAAATTATGATTATTTTCAAATATCTGAAAAGCATAAATCAAGTTAAGTTGGCTTTGGCTGCTTCCTTTAAAGTTATCGAATAGAACGCCAATTTTCGAAAACATAGTAGGCCTCGTTATGGTGAAATTTGTATATAAATAGTGCCGGGCTAGAACAATTCAGTCATTTATAAGTCCGACATGGAAGAGAAGGTTCGTTGTGAAAAGTGGTTTCGAATTAAAAAAGAATAAACAACAAATAAATTAAATAAAAAAAATAAAAAAAAAATTAAAGAAAAGTGCAAGTGGAAATCGTTTTAATGATTTCTTTCTATCCATAGGTTAACCAAGTGCTAAGGGAGAACGAGTTCGTTTTTAATTTCCCCTTGGATGGGATCATACGCAGCTACGAGACCAACCAGTTGGGCTCCAACTCGCCGTGCGAAGATTCCCGCACGGAGGCCAGTCTGCTGCACCGTAATGGCTTCATATGCGGCATTTTCGACGGGCACGGAGGAGCAGCGTGTGGCCAGGTGGTGTCCAAGCGCCTTCTACGCTATGTGTCGGCGGCCACGCTGCCGCGCCAGGTGCTCCGTGAGCAAATGAGGACCGGGTGCAACAGCCAATCCTTCTTGAAGTGCCACAACGATAATGTGGACTTTGTGAGCGAGATCAAGCCGATCTACGAGGCCAGCTTCCAGAAGTACATTAAGGAGTTGTGCGACACGCCACAGCGGGATGTGGCCAGCGAGCTGATCCACGCCTTCCTCCAGCTGGACGAGGGCCTGTCGGAGGAGGCCCTGGCCGTCAGTGATGTGCGCACCATGGGCGTGGCCTTATCAGGTACGTTACTCCATTGTTTCCATAAGTCCATGCTCATATTTCGATTAATTTTAGGAGCCGTGGCCTGCCTGGTTCATTTGGAGGGGTCCCAGCTGCATGTTGCCAGCACGGGAGACTGTGGCGCCGTGCTGGGCGTCTTGGACCCGCAGACCCAGCAGTGGACGCCAAAGAAGCTCAACATAGAGCACAACACCGACAATTTGAGCGAGGTGCGTCGCATTCTCGCCGAGCATCCCAGGCAGGAGCAGGAAACCGTGATCCGTAACGGGCGTCTGCTAAGCCAGCTAGCTCCACTCCGTGCCTTTGGCGATTTTCGCTACAAGTGGTCCTTGGATGTCATGCAGAAGAAGGTGGTGCCCATGTTCGGGGAACATGCCATAGCGCCGAACTACTACACGCCTCCGTACCTAACCGCTCGTCCGGATGTCCAGCAGCACCAGCTGGGCCCCAACGACAAGTTTCTAGTCATCGCCAGCGACGGCCTCTGGGACTTTCTCTCTCCCAGTGAGGTGGTGAGCCTCGTCGGCGAGCATATCGACTCGAAGAAGATTCTTGAGCCGATGCGTCTTCCCGAGGACGATAATGTGACCCTGGAGCAAATCTCCGCCCAGCTGGCTGAGCGAAAGTGAGTAAATCTATAAGAATAAAGTCCCATTTGATAACCTTTCTTGTTTCAGAGCTGGACTCACTCGCAAGCCCATCGACTCCAACGCGGCAACCCATCTCATCCGCAATGCTCTGGGAGCTACCGACTACGGCATCGAGCACTCAAAGATCTCGTACTACCTGACGCTTCCGAAGGACGTGGTGCGTCTCTACCGCGACGACATCACCATCACCGTCATCTACTTCAATTCGGAGCACATCGCCAACCTGCAGCCCCCCGATATTCCGGACAAGCCTGCAGACATGGCGCTCGGAGCGTGATGCCAAAAGTAACCTCCACCGCATTAACCTAGCCACTAGAGTTACCTATAAGTTTGTTTTCATTCGCCATCTCGGAACGTGGACGACTGCTATGCCTAATAAATGTCACGCGGATAGCGGAAGATGTATGCGTTTTTCTTTGGGTTTTGGGATAAAATAATATAATAGCACGGATAGATGTGGTTCCTGTGTTCAGGTTTTCTTCAAGAAAAGAAAGGGACTTAATTTTCGAGAATCGATTTATTTTACACTTACAAGAAATAATATTAACGCTGAGCTACATACAAATATGTAAAAGCGATTGGCTGGTGCACGTGGCGGGACGACGGGAAGTCGGGCTCTGACCGAAGAAGAGTCCTGGAGAGCGACGAGAGGGGGGAGGGATGGGCGGTAAAGCTAACCGAAGGCCCGGATACTGGTTCCAGGATGCTTCGAACTGGTAAACGGTACAAGTCCTAATCCTAAACACTGATAAAAAAAAACTACTCAACTACTAGGGTGGGCGAACGGGGGGTAATCGGAAACTAATCCTTGCCATCCTGCTCGGCCGATTCCTGTCGACTGACGCAGTTGAGGAACTCCATCTGGATGTGCGTGATCTGCGTTTTGCTGAAGCACTGCATCTTCTTTTTCAAGAAGTCGAAGAACAGATCCAGTTCGTCCCGCTTGGCCAGAGCCTGAGCAATCTGCTGCTGTTGCTGGAAGTCTTCTTCCTTGACCAGATTGGTGGTACTGCTGCTGGCCGCACTCACAGACAAGGGAATGCCACCGCATCCGGCGGAAGTTCCCGATACACCGCCTCCACTGCTAGCACTGCCGCAATTCAAATTCGGCAGCTGCAGGATTGTGGCTGTGGGTGTCGCTGTAAAGGATGTGGTGTTGCACAAAGCAGCCGCCGGCGTGGTTGTCACAGTGGCTGCATTCAGGGACACAGCTGGAGTGCTGGAAATGGTAACACTGGTGCTGGTGGCTTCAGTGACATCCACCAGAGAAATCTGATCTGTACGCGATACTCCTTGACCTGAGCGAGAAAAACAAAAAAAATTTGAATACCTTTTATACCAGAAAAGTGCCGGAGAGAGAACACCTACCTCCTGCTCCGGTTCCACTTGTCGCTGTGGTCGTCACCAGTGTGAGATTCTTCAGCTTACCATCGCCCACCACTGTCCCCCCCGACAGAACGCTGTTAGAAGCGCTGGTCGACGTAGTTTGGAAATGATGTTTGCTGGTTCGCACCGTCTGCGGCTCAATGTCCGATATGCAGAAGTCGTGGGCGTCGATGTAGTGAAAGCCCTTGCCGAGCGACACCACATCGCTGCTCGCATCGACGGCATCCCCCACGCCCATTTCACAGTCGACATGGGCGCCGCTGGCCTCCTCGTAAAGGCACACCTCTTCGTAGTCAACCTCCGCCCCGGTGGCTCCGTCCTCGTCCAGCTCGTGCTTGACAATGTCCACCACATGCCCGTCCACATCGTCATCGTCGTCGTCCACATCGTCGACGACGTCATCGTCATGTGCCAGCTGCGAGAGCTCGATGCTAGAGATGCTGCGGTCGTGCTGTGACTGGTGGTGGCTATGGTGGTGGTGCTGGTGATGGTGTGACTGGTGGTGACTGTGGTGGTGGTGCTGGTGGTGGCTGTGGTGCTGATGGTGGTGCTGTGATACGGAGTCATCCTCCACCCCCTCTTGGTAGGCGGTCAGGATGAAGGTCTCCGCCTCCTCGCTAACCAGGGTGATCTGCGAGGTGCCGTGATGGGAGGACACGGTGGCCGTGTCCGGATCGGAGTTCACATCGTCGTCCACCACCTCGTCGTCATCGTCCCCGACATGCTGCTTCAGATGGAGCATGGCTCCGATGGGTAGAGTTGTGCTGTTGGCTGCCCCGTTGCCTGTGGCACTGCTGCTGCTCGTCGTCTCATAGCTCAGGGTGGTGCGGTGGGACTTCAGCTTGGGCTGGTACACTGTCGACAGGAAGTCAAGCTCCTTGGCGTAGCGCCACTTGGAGAGCCGGCCCTCGATGCACTTGGGCGTGCGGAGACGGTACTGATGGTAGGTGTCCCGTAGGTTCTTCCACTTGCGCCTCACCTCCTGCACGGTGTATTTGTCTAGGGGGAGAGAAGAAAACAAACAAATAAGTGTCTCTCCTAGTGCACTTCTATCGTGGGTCAAGTACTCACTGCCAATCTGCTGGGCGACCTCCTGCCAGCCGTTGAGGACGTCCGAACGACGGCGCTGGTTCGGTTGAAGTTTGTAGTTGTAGAGCGCCGGATTCTGGCGCACAAGGTTGATCAGGGTAAGAATATCGTCCGTGGGAGCGTTGTCCTTGTGGTAGCGCTTGCGCTCTGGCGTTGACGAGGACATGTTGCTTCTACTGTTCCGGGTTCCCAGCTTCGGTTCGGTGCCTCACTCACATCTAGTGAGCTTGTTTATGTTTACAAATCCACTCGCTTTCGAGGGACTATCAATTCAACAAAATTCTCGCCGAGATCCACGCACACACTCAAGTACTGGCACCACACAAACACATACAGACATGGAGTATTTGCTACACATTGACAGGCTAAAAAAAGCACTACAATCACGGATATCCCAGTTGCAAGCAGCTATGCTGTGATTTGAAGGGAGTCAGGATCAACTTCGCGCTTGAAAGTTTCGGTTTTGTTTTTTGCTTTCTTTTGATTTTGCTTTGGCGTTACTTACTTCGCGCTGGAGATGAACCTACTTCGATAGACAGTATTCCATAATCGACCTCAGGCTTGGATAGCTTGGATTCGATAGCTATCGATATCACACGCAACCCTGCACTAATTGTTTTCGCCTCCGCCCCCTCACTAAAAATTACAAAAAAAAACTAAAAAAAACAAACCGCATTGTAAATTTGCCGCAAACACTAGCGGAATTGTTTATTATCATGAGTACGCCGGCGAAAAACAACGGAACGGGCCTGGAGGACGTGAATATACCCGGACAGGCATACCTGCGTGAGGCCCTTACCTCCTGCACGGATCCCCTGAAAGCAATCGAGAGTTTCCAGGTTTGTTTACGTTGGCAGCGCAAAAACGCGCCAAAAAGAAACAGTGGATTTTGAGACTCACCCATCGTATTTTGAAACCCTTTTAGTTGGAAAATGGAGTGCTACTGCCGTCATTGCGACCCATGCTACCGCTCCTGGACCTGCACGGTGTCCGGCGGCTGGACTTCCATACTTCGCTGATGGAGGAGCTCCGCGACAAGTTGATCGCCCACATAAACGACCTGGGCCAGAAGGAGGCACGCGAACGTGACAAGAAGCTGAAGGAGCTGCTGGTGAAGAGTTTCCCCGTGGTGCGAGTGAAGTCCCTGCGACCGGTGGTAATGGCCATTCTCCGGAACACCCAGCACATTGACGACAAATACCTTAAGATCCTTGTCCGGGACCGCGAGCTGTACGCCGACACGGACACTGAGGTGAAGCGGCAGATTTGGCGCGACAATCAGAGCCTGTTTGGCGACGAGGTGTCGCCGCTGCTCTCCCAGTACATTCGCGAGAAGGAGCATATCCTGTTCGACCATACGAACCTCAACAATCTGTTCTTCCAACCAACGCCGAAGGTGCGCCGGCAGGGCGAGGTTGTCCAGAAGCTGGCCAACATGATCGGGACGAGCGTGAAGCTGTACGACATGGTGCTGCAGTTCCTCCGCACTCTGTTCCTGCGAACTCGCAACGTCCATTACTGTACGTTGCGGGCCGAACTGCTAATGGCCCTGCATGACCTGGAGGTGCAGGAGATCATCTCCATTGATCCCTGCCACAAGTTCACCTGGTGCCTGGATGCCTGCATCCGCGAGAAGAACGTGGACATCAAGCGGTCGCGAGAGCTGCAGGGCTTCCTCGACAACATCAAACGCGGCCAGGAGCAGGTGCTGGGCGATCTCTCCATGACCCTCTGCGACCCCTATGCCATTAACTTTCTGGCCACATCGGCCATCAAGATCCTCCACCACCTGATTAATAACGAGGGCATGCCGCGCGACAATCAAATTCTCATACTGCTACTCAGGATGCTAGCCTTGGGGCTCAGTGCTTGGGTGATGATCGACTCGCAGGACTTTAAGGAGCCGAAGCTAGACTGCCAGGTGGTGACCAAGTTCCTGCCCGCCCTCATGTCCTTGATAGTGGACGACCAATGCCGCAGTCTGCACGGCAAGCTGCCGCCGGACGAGCGCGAATCGGCTCTGACCACCATAGAGCACTCGGGCCCTGCCCCGGATGCTGTGGAGGCCTACATTCGGGAGAGTTCCGTGGCCAGTATTCTGGCCATGTACTACACACTACATACAGCACGGCTTAAGGATCGCGTGGGTGTACTTCGGGTGCTGGCCATTCTCTCCGCCTGCAAAGATGACCGTGCCTACGAGGATCCATTCCTCCACTCCCTGGTAAGTAGAGAAGTAAGCTATTTGGACTCACCTCGTTAAGTACTAACTATATTCCAGATCGCCCTGCTCATTCCCATGAGCGACGAGTTCGCCACGGAGGACTTCTGCACAACGCTCTTTGACGAGTTCATCTTCGCCGGCCTGACCAGGGAGAACGTGACTTCGCGGCACATGCTAAAGCTGCTCTGGTATGTGCACAACAAGCTCCCGGCCGGACGGCTGGCCACGTTGATGAAGGCCATGCAGCCGACGACGGCGCACAACGAGCACATCCACAAGCTGTATGAGACTCTGCAGGAGCGAATCGGGGCCGGGCAGGCGGAGACGCCCGTGATCGAGGCGCCCCCGATGGAGTTTGACTCTCCGCTTAAAAGCGTGCCTACGCCAGGTCCACACTACAACGCCCAATAGCTAGAGGCGCCGGCGGCCGCTGTTCCGCCTCAAACACCGGCTATAGCGCCAGCTATAGCCCCAGCGGCTGTCGTCGGATGATGGATAATGACCGCCACGCCAATACCGATATGGATATGGATTTGGATACAGATACCGATCCCGGTACCGATACCGATACGAACTCGGATCATGAAGATTGCGTTTATTAAAGAAAAGTTACGGATACGAATAGGGATACGCGGTAGCCTTCGCCTTCGCTTGTAGTCCCTAGGCGCTCAGGATAAGAGTATATTTTGTTAAGACTAAGCTAAAGTTTCAGGTAGGTCGCTCAGTCGCGAAATTACGTACATTATATAGATACATATTTACATATTTACGGTAGCCAGTGAAGGATATAGAAATTGTTACGCCTGTGTGACTACTGGACCTAGTACACATTATAGAGTACAAATATAAAAGAGTTTTCTTTTTTGGCTTTAAACTTTTATTTTTTTTTCAACTTATAATATATACACAAAAAAAAAAACGATTTTTACAATTCCCTCTTTAATAATTAAAAAACATTTAAGCCTTTCATAAATTTAGTTCTTGACTTATTTAATTGCTAATACATAATATTTAGTAATACCTAAATGCTAAATAGTTTCGCCAATCTTTCGTTCTCAGCTTTCTTTAAGTTCGATAAAATAGAATACGATTGATTACGATTGATAATAATGTATATAATAATGTAATAATAGAAAAACCTGGATGGGAATATGGGCTTCTGCTTTATTTAATTACAAGGGGTTTGTGGGGCAGGCGGCGAGGTAGAGGTTTCCAGTGGAGGCGACAAGGATAAGTCTTCTATGCAGACGGTGTTGGTGTCTTCGTCCAGGACCTGGTTCTCTGGCGAGAACCCGACTGCGGGCGCCGAACTCGACGAGGAGGAGGAGCTGGAGGTGATGGTACCGGTGGTGTTGGACAAGTCAGTGGCGGTCACTGCTGTCGGCGATACATCTGCGGCTAAATTGGCACAGAGAGAGAGTTCAAATCGGATTAAAGAAAAGTTTGGGACACAGTGATTGGAGGTTTGTGGGTTAATGATTCGTTAGTATTTTTGAAAACAGAAAACCATAAAAATATACATCTGACCGATCGGGTGGGTTATGATTGTTAACAGTGCATGGGGAAAAGCCTCTTCATCGTTTTTCCGTTTCTACCTTGTATGGTTTCTTCTGCTTTGTCTGCTGCAGATGCTCCCTCGGAACCGGACCCGGTCCCCGGGCCTGACTCAGTTGGAGATCCTTCCTTTGGCTGCGGCGCCTTGGGCATGGCAAACATTTCCTCCTGCCTCTGCGATTTGCTGGTCTTGAACAAATCCACGTATTCAGCGTACATAAGCTGCCACTGGGAATGCGGCTTCAGGGTATCCAGCACGCATTGCATCAGCTCGTCTTTGGGTACGAACTAAAAAGAGATGCAAAACTCAATACGAATACAAGGAAAGACTTGAAACAGACATACCTGCGGTATTCCTGGTTCAGGATCTTCCAGCAAATCGTCGAGGAACTGACGCATCCGCTTCTCCGTTCCATAGGTGGCCAACTGGAAGGTCAGCATCCGGTGCCAGTGCTTCAGTTCGTCCAACGACTCCAGCGCCTCGCAGAGCTTTATCTGATTCTCAATGAACACCATTTTGGCACTTTGCTGCCACGCCTCCGCCTTGCGCCTGTAAAGTGTAGAAAGGATGAGTGTATTCCCCAGAAAGCAGAATTCCCCCACTTACAGTTCCATTCCGGCACTGAAACAGAAGTAGTTGGAGCTGCTGGCCTGCATGCCGAGAACCGGAAACTTCTGGTTAATCTGGTCCATGTCCCGGGGTAGGGTTCCCTTGATGCCGTGGTACATGATGGCGTCTTTGGTGGCCAGCACCAGCCAGGACTGCAGGCTAGTCGAGTAGGTGTAAGCCAGGCCGTTGGCAAAGCCTATTAGCGGCAGGCCGTAGTCCGTCACCGAGAACTGTACGGCATGACCGTGGGCGGACAGGAGCTGAGCGAATCCGGCGGCGAGGTTGACAGAGCGTCGGGCAATATCCCAGACCCGCAAAAGACCACAGTCTGTCACTACACCAACGAAGCGGTTATCCGGGCTCTGGAAAGTAAAGATTTCAATGCCACTTTCGGAACATCCCCTCCACATCTTGGGCACTCACGAAGGCACAGTGCACGGCGGAACTGATGAGGGAAATGGCGGGAAAAACGGGACAGCCCGTCTCCATGGAGACCAGCCGCATGCTGCCGTCCAGGGAGCACAGCATGGCGTACTTTTCGCACAGATTGAGGTTCACCACCGGCGATCCCACATAGAACTCCCACAGCATTTCGGTGGAGTCCGAGGCAGTGATCTTGGCCAGCATCCCGTGGGTGGTTTTGAGGTAGCCGTTCTGCACGTGGACGCGGTAGTCCAGAGCAGCCTTGACGAACTCGCTCTTTCCGGTGGCTGTCACCTGGACATCTGGCGGTCCGGCAGTGGTGCTTTGATGCTCCTCCACACGGGGGGAGCGTGGCAGGTCGGCGGGATCTACAGGTTGCGACTGGCGGCGCTGATAGGAGCTTGGCTGAGTTTTCAATCTGGAAAAAAGTAACGAGCATGTGAAGTAGAGCAAAGTAAGCATGGATAAGCCTCTCACCTGGAGTCGAGCCGCCCGTGCTCCGTCCGAACCAAGGGCTCCGGCATCAGTGGCGTGGCCGCGCTCTCTGTCGGCACCGTGGAAGACACCGCCCTGCTGGCCCCCATTCCACTAGCCGTCGCCGAACTGGACACTACGCTGGTGGTCAGGGAGGTGGGTCCGTCCTCGTGCAAGGGTATAAACATGGGTGTTATCCGCCTTTTGCCGTCCTTGGTCCTGGTCTCGGTTTGTTGGCTAATCGGTCGCTGGTTGGACTCTGTGGAAAGGGGGAAGTTGACGGGTCGCGTCTCTAGGATGGGAGGCTGTCCGCCGCTCTGCGGTTTCAGCAGCCTCTCCGGGTGTTCCATTGCTGCAGCCTTGGCCGCGGCCAAGCCGTCGCCGTACGCCATGCCGTACAGCTTCTGGATAATCATGTTTTTGTCCCCATCGGGCAGAGGTGTCCCCAGTTCCATGTCCGCAAACTGGAGGCAGGCGATGCTCCCGTCGCCACTGCAGGCCATCAGCAGGCACTCTTTCGGACCCCAGGACAGGTCTAGGACGCTGTCGTGGAATAGCTCGTGAATGACCACCATGGGACGCTGCAGAGCAGTCATCCAAACGGAGAGGGAGCGGTCGCGAGAGCCAACGGCCAGGCAGCAATACTGCAGCTGCTTGCTCGGACTGCCGTCGGCCATCTGACGATGCAGGATGGAGTTGTGGAACCGAACGCAGGTAACTGCCTTGCGGTGGCCCACAAAGTCCTTGTCACACTTCCAGCCCTCGCGCTCGATGATCTGGGCAGTGGGTCCGCCACCGTTCATAGCGTGGGCAGAAACCAGGTACTGGCCGTCCGGCGACCAAGAGAGCCGAAGAATGTGCGTGGTGCCGCCACACTCCTCGAAAGGCTCCGTGATCTTGTGGGCCGTGGTCCAGCCGTCGGTGCTCCAGATGCGAATGCTGCGGTCGTCCGACTGGGAGGCCAGGAAGCGGCCGATCGGATCCCAGGAGACGCCCTTCACTAGGCCTGTGTGGCCCCGCAGCGTGGCAACCACGTGGGGGAAGGCCTGCGCGTCCCAGATGACCACCGTGTTGTCCACGCTGCAGCTGGCCAGGTAAATGTCGTTGGGTGACCAAGCCAGGTCCAAGACATCACCAAAGTGGCCGCGCAGGGTGTGGAAGCACTTCCAGGACTCGTGGTTCTTCTGCATGCCGCCGCTGCCGAAGACACCGCTGGAACCGGCGGACTTGCGCCAGATCATGATCAGCTTGTCGTCGGAGCCAGAGGCCAGGCAGAGTCCGTTGTGCGACCACCGGACGCAGTTGACGCAGGCCAGGTGCTGGTCCATCTGGCAGAGCATCTTCGGCACGGAGGGGTCGTGCTCCGCCTTGTCGGAGAGGAGCGGCAGCAGGTTCCATATGACCACCAGGCCGCAGTCATTGCCTTGGCCGCCGGTGGCGAACTTGGTGCAGTCCTGGTGAATGTCCACTGAGAAGATCTGCTTGTCTACCAGGAGGGAAGGAAGAGAATTGTAAGCCATATCCATTGACGGAGTTCGCACTTCGGCAAGCCGGCGAGCTTCGGCGCCGAAATCCGGACTCCGGAGGCAACTCACCATCGTGGTGCACCCAGCCCGGCTTGATGAGCCGCATACCGCCCTTGAATCTTGTCCGGATCTGGGACGGAAGTTGGCGAATTCAGATATAAATATAAAATGAATAACAACAAACTAAAGTTGTTTTGCCCGGAGGTTTGCGTGCATGGCAGTGTGGCCGTATTGCGGTAAATTGGTATATCCCAGCAGTCTGGCCACTCCCCGCGGAAGAACCTCTTAAACAAGGTTGCCAATCAACCTAAATTTTAAATTTGAATTTGAATTTAAATTTGAATTTGAATTCTTATCCCTTTGTAGAATTATTCATGTTAAGCTTAAACTTTAATATGAGGTTTAATAAATAAACTTGAAAGTACAGCAAAAAATACGTTACAAAAGTGGGTGCCTTTAAATGATTTATATTCTCTAATTTTGAAATGTATTGTTATTTGTTTTTAAATTTATGCACTATAAAACTATCTTTCTGGCATGTTACTGTATTCCTAGATTTAAAATAAACTACATTATTTGGATTTAATTGCTTTCCATAAGATATCCTTTTTATTCCTTTTATTCGAAGAGTGGAAATGCGAAATAAAAACTAAAAGGATTCAAAACTTTTAGCCTACGTAGATAAGTGGTACCTGTGGAGTCCCTAGGCCGGCCGTTAGTTTATCCTCCGCCCCTAGCTTTGATAGGGCGGACTCCTTGGTGTCCTTTTTTCCGGAAAACTATGTGGGAGGAGTGAAGCCCCACGAAGGCAACGAACGGCGAGGAAAGCGCCAACAAACACGAAAGTTTT
Source organism: Drosophila vallismaia (assembly GCA_035047325.1). Lineage (NCBI taxonomy): Eukaryota > Metazoa > Arthropoda > Insecta > Diptera > Drosophilidae > Drosophila > Drosophila vallismaia. The sequence goes on along the minus strand of JAWNPU010000025.1, from coordinate 435,565 downwards.
CCTAAGCGCTCGCCTTCCATTGGCTGGAGCTCGTCGAGGGCGTGACCATGCCTGGCTGGCGGGTGGGGGAGCAGTAGGAGGCGGGTGCGAAGAACAGGATAATGGGGTGTTGGGACGTTGGATCCTCCAGCGAATATGCAAAAAATAAGACAAATATTTTGAGAATCCATGCAACGCAACCGATTCGAATCGCTTTCTGGGAAATTGTCATTTGGAGTAATTGACACGAATGCTAGAATTGTCTCCAAATATGTTTTCCAATTTATTTGTCTCTTGTTTGTTTGTTTGCCTGCCCCGCCTTACTATTGCGAATGTTCCCCAGGCGGATCTCAGGCTGCAAATTGACTGAATGACTGACTGGATTTCCACAGTCTCAATAAACCGAAGTCGCATACACTGGGAAAAACTAGACACAAAATGTAGAAGAGAGGGCCTCCCACAAATAAGTTGTAGGAGGAAACTCTTCTCAGTGTCCACTTTACCTGGAGCAATTTGCAATCCGGCGCATCTGTTGCCGGCAACATGTGGTGTCGATGATGTTCTCCTGGATCTGGAGGGGGTGGATGGATGGATACCCGTCTCCCAGGCCGGGGATTTTCCCACCCCTGCATCCAAAGCCACTTGACAATTGTCAACAAAGCGCACATAAAGCGATTACAGTCTGCGTGAGTGCAGGGATATGGAAATGGAAATGGATGTAGATGTGGATGAGGATGAGGATGTGTATCCTGCTCCTGAAAGTCCTAGCATTTCTTTTGTCACTGGAGAATGTGACGGATATTTGGCAAATCCGACGCCGGCAGCACTTAAGCCTCTCCAGATTCTTTGCATTGTCATGGAGGAGTTCCAAATTCCATTCTACCAGGCCTCCAAAATCTCTCTCATCACCAGCGAGAATTTCAATTTAATGACTACGGAATCCCCCACGGAAAGAAAGTTTCAAATATCCGGCCAACTAATTCATTAGCCTTACAGACCGCAGGATAATTTTTGGGAAATTGAAAAAGCCGAAAGGAAAGCGAAAAGCAAAGTGGAAAAACAAAAGAAGCCTAAAACCTTAAAAAAATCCAGGCCCATGGCCGCTGCCTTGATTGTCCTTGATGGATGGAAGGATGGATGGATGGATGATGGACGGGCGTCCAACCACGCAAACCACTCATAAATAATTGTGGGTGGTGCGGCTAAAAACAAATGACAATCAGCGGCGAGCAGTTAACACAACCACAAGGACATCAAAAAAATGGCGGGCCTTTTAAGGGGAGAAGGACCAAGGATGCGAAGGATGGCATGGATGGCAGGGCAGGGTATGAAGAAAAAGCAACTTCTTAGCTACAATTATATAATATTTATCTATAAATTTAATATGTATACTTTATACAATATGTATATCCTTTAAAATATCGATATCCTTGCCATCCTTGGCAAATGTTTGTACGTTCGCTGAACATTTCAATCAACGCTTGAGTGAAATGTTGAAAAAATGATAATAAAAGCAAGGATAATGTTGCTGGGGAGTAGTTGGGCGTGGGCAAGGACGAGGGCGAGGACGCAGACGAGAACGAGGACGAGGGCGGGGGGCAACCAAGCGGAAATGGATGCGCAACACAAAAGTGGCACAAATTGTGTGGCATGTGGGAGACGTTGCATGCAACAATACAAAAAAAGGACTACGAAGGAAGGACACCATCGCAACGTGCAGATGGCGGACTGAAAGACAGGAAAACAGGAAGAGCCAGGCTCACACCTAAAAAAAATTAATATTGAAATTAATTAAAAAAAAAAAGAAACTAGTCCCACGGGCTGGGTGCCCAATAAAAAACATATTCCTGCTTAGAATCCTTTTCATTTGGCTCTTTGCAACCGTAAAACATTCGCACTCCCCTTACAAAAATCCTTTCTGAGTGCAACAGCCGCTGTTACACGTTGTTACCACTCGGCCCCCTTCCCGGCCAGCCAGCCGGGGAATTGCCATAACAACCGTTAACCGAGATACATTTAAAATCTCCAGAGAAGAGTCCAACATTGGGAATAACAGGGGGAAAAAAAAGTGGATTCCCGTGGGGAGAGGGGCGATGCGACGACCAGGACCAGGACCAAATCCAAAGTGTAAACATTCACAGCCTCCGTTTTGGCAGTGGATAGGTTTCGTCGTTTTGGCCACTAGACAATGGCACCCACTGCCACCAGCACTGCATCCCCTTTGGACAGCTACAGCTTCCTTCCGTGTTCCGTGCTGACGTTTGATGTGCAGCCATGGCAGCTTTTTTCCGACCACCAGCCTGAGGAGGAGCAGGAGCACGCAACCCATGCGAAAAAAGAAACGAGAGAAAAAAGAATATACCCAACCCAAATTGTGGTATTTATTTCAAACAAGCTCAGTGCAAAAAATGGAAATTAAAAAAGGAAACAAAACGCAGGAAGCAGAGGGATGAATGGCAAGCTGCACATGTAATACACTGGGAACAAGTCGAGGCTGGTCTGGACTAGATTGAGGCTCTCCCTTGCTTACTTACCTACCAGAATGTCTCTCAGTGTAGCTCCCACACACTGACGACTCCAATTGCTTGGCAACAGCTTGTGGGGAGGTGTCGCTAATGAAGTCGCAAACAGTCGCTCCCGGCAGCCGCAAAAAATTAAGCGAAGAAAGCCGCACAGCACACACTGCTCTGCATCCGCATCCGCATCCTCAATCCTCTTCCGCATCCGCAACCGCATCCTCTCATTGTAATAGAAATTATAAGCTTTTTCCTACACCCCCTGGCAGCCCTGCCTCGGGGAGGGGTGGTGTTGCTGTCGTTTTAGCAACAAAGATTGCACATCCATTGTTCTAATATGCCAGAAACCGAGTCCGAATCCGAATCCGAATCCGCAACAGCAACCGTAACCGTAACCGCATCCGCACTCGCATCCGCCAGTGGCTGGTAATTGAAAACGCTGCTGGAAATCCTGCTCTGCCAGGCCATTGTTTTCGAATGAGAGTTTCCTTGCATTTAGAATTTAGAAGAATGAATTAATCCATATATTCCACACACACTAGACCCATTTCATGGTCCTTCATAGTTTCCACATTTCAATCAAATGTTAGAGAGGAGTTCGTGGCCTCTCTCCTGAATCATTTTGGAGTAATACATATTTTCAATTACTTAGCTATTCCTGATTGACATTCGACGGAGTTGATTTCAACTGATTTTCAACGATCAACCCGATGTCGCGGCTTTACCTCTCCTCGTCCTCGCGAGTCCTGCCGAGGGTGGTTTGCATTAACACTTCACTTTGGCCGTGCTGCTGCCGATGCGCACCACCAAAGCCACAGCGACTGGGGCGCACCACCCACCCGCCGGGCCACCCAGTCGCGAATCCCCTCCCCCAGGCTTAGCGATTCATAATTTTAAAATCGCAGCGAACCCGCTTCGCCCTGCGTCGTCCTGCGTCGTCCTGCGTCGTCCTGTTCTCGGTTTCGGTTTCGGGTTTGACTTCGGGTTCGTCCTCGGCTGCGTTATCGTAGCAGGGAAGTGGTCCAGGTGGTCCTGCTGGCCCTAGTCCTGGCTCCGGCTCCGGCTCCGGCTCTGATTCAGATTCTGATTTTGCTTCTGACGTTTCTGTTTCTGCTGCTGTCTCGGCCTCAGGACTCGCTGCCGCTCGCATTTATATCATTTGATTTTTAACTGTCATAGACGGCAGTTCAGACTCAGACCGCTCTCATCATCTCGTGTCCTTCCGGAGTGTTTATCGTTCAATATCAGGGTTCTGTTTTGTTTTTTTTTACGTGAAAAGAGTTAAAATATATCATTAAATTAAAGGTGAGCAACTACCAAGTGTTAAATAATCAATTAAAAAAATTAGATGCTTCTAAATGAAGCTATGGAATGCTGAAGATGTCTTTGGAGGTCGACGCGAGGGATCCCCCAAGTCCTTGTCACTCCCATCTCGTGAACTCCAATCGAAAGTACTCGTTTTTGGGTAGCCAAAGTGTAAATTATTTGCTCGTAACTCATCTGCTTCCCGGGGTGTCACCTCATCCCCGGATCAGAAACCCCTCAGCAAGGGTTCAAATCAAATTCGATTTGGCCAAAGTTGCAAATGAAATTTTGCCAAATTTTCAGGCAATGCAGCCACACGGACCACGGCAGTACGGACACATTTCCGGACTCTGATACGGATTGCCAGACGGACAACCACACGCACTGGGACGGGGACAGGGACTGGGACTGGGACTGGGACAGGGTCTGGGCGCTGACAGGGCGGGCCTTGTCTGCCACAACACACACACATGCCCTCGTCGGCACACGGTCACTCGGAGAGCCACAAGCCACAAGTGGCACATTATTTTAATTCGCAGTCAAACGATGTAACGTTAACACCACAGCGACATGTCACCAACCAACCAACAAGTTCATTTACTGCGAGTGCTGTGTGTGGGACTGGAGTCGGTGGGTTAAATGGAGAACAGGGTCGGATCAGGGTCTTCGGGGGAGAATACATTCGAAACTATCCAAGGGGTTTCATTGGTAAAGTTTGACACAGAACGCCAGGGAATCGATGTAGCAATCGCTTAAGGTATCCCGGGCAAGGACCGGATACGAATTAGCTGATATATATCCCTTTGGGGCCATATATGTTTTTCCTTCAGAAAAATTTGAAAAAAATCTATAAAATATTTTGTGCTGAGATTTTAATGCAGATTTATAGGGAATTGAATAAAGATTCCAAACCTATACTTTGTTCAAAGATCGGGTGAAAACTGCCAAAGATATGGCCAACGAAAGGGGCAAAAAGTGATATTTCTTGATTTTCACATTTTTCAAGGGGGCCCATCAGAAAAATTTGAAAAAAATCTATAAAATATTTTGTGCTCAGATTTGAATGCAGATTTATAGGGAATTGAATAAAGATTCCAAGCCTATACTTTGTTCAAAGATCGGGTGAAAACTGCCAAAGATATGACCATCGAAAGGGGCAAAAAGTGACATTTCTCGATTTTCACATTTTTCAAGGGGGTCCATCAGAAAAATTTGGAAAAAATCTAAAAAATATTTTCTGTCAGGATTTTGATGCAGATCGATAGGAAATTGAATAAAGATTCCAAATCTATACTTTGCTCAAGGATCGGAAGAAAACTGCCAAAGATATGGCCAACGAAAGGGGCAAAAAGTGATATTTCTCGATTTTCACATTTTTCAAGGGGGTCCATCAGAAAAATTTGAAAAAAAATCTATAAAATATTTTGTGCTCAGATTTTAATGCAGATTTATAGGGAATTGAATAAAGATTCCAAACCTATACTTTGTTCAAAGATCGGGTGAAAACTGCCAAAGATATGACCATCAAAAGGGGCAAAAAGTGATATTTCTCGATTTTCACATTTTTCAAGGGGGTCCATCAGAAAAATTTGAAAAAATCTATAAAATATTTTGTGCTGAGATTTTAATGCAGATTTATAGGAAATTGAATAAAGATTCCAAATCTATACTTTGCTCAAGGATCGGAAGAAAACTGCCAAAGATATGGCCAACGAAAGGGGCAAAAAGTGACTTTTCTCGATTTTCACATTTTTCAAGGGGGTCCATCAGAAAAATTTAAAAAAAAATCTATAAAATATTTTGTGCTCAGATTTTAATGCAGATTTATAGGGAATTGAATAAAGATTCCAAACCTATACTTTGTTCAAAGATCGGGTGAAAACTGCCAAAGATATGACCATCAAAAGGGGCAAAAAGTGATATTTCTCGATTTTCACATTTTTCAAGGGGGTCCATCAGAAAAATTTGAAAAAAATCTATAAAATATTTTGTGCTGAGATTTTAATGCAGATTTATAGGGAATTGAATAAAGATTCCAAACCTATACTTTGTTCAAAGATCGGGTGAAAACTGCCAAAGATATGGCCAACGAAAGGGGCAAAAAGTGATATTTCTTGATTTTCACATTTTTCAAGGGGGCCCATCAGAAAAATTTGAAAAAAATCTATAAAATATTTTGTGCTCAGATTTGAATGCAGATTTATAGGGAATTGAATAAAGATTCCAAGCCTATACTTTGTTCAAAGATCGGGTGAAAACTGCCAAAGATATGACCATCGAAAGGGGCAAAAAGTGACATTTCTCGATTTTCACATTTTTCAAGGGGGTCCATCAGAAAAATTTGGAAAAAATCTAAAAAATATTTTCTGTCAGGATTTTGATGCAGATCGATAGGAAATTGAATAAAGATTCCAAATCTATACTTTGCTCAAGGATCGGAAGAAAACTGCCAAAGATATGGCCAACGAAAGGGGCAAAAAGTGACTTTTCTCGATTTTCACATTTTTCAAGGGGGTCCATCAGAAAAATTTAAAAAAAAATCTATAAAATATTTTGTGCTCATATTTTAATGCAGATTTATAGGGAATTGAATAAAGATTCCAAACCTATACTTTGTTCAAAGATCGGGTGAAAACTGCCAAAGATATGACCATCAAAAGGGGCAAAAAGTGATATTTCTCGATTTTCACATTTTTCAAGGGGGTCCATCAGAAAAATTTGAAAAAATCTATAAAATATTTTGTGCTGAGATTTTAATGCAGATTTATAGGAAATTGAATAAAGATTCCAAATCTATACTTTGCTCAAGGATCGGAAGAAAACTGCCAAAGATATGGCCAACGAAAGGGGCAAAAAGTGACTTTTCTCGATTTTCACATTTTTCAAGGGGGTCCATCAGAAAAATTTAAAAAAAAATCTATAAAATATTTTGTGCTCAGATTTTCATGCAGATTTATAGGGAATTGAATAAAGATTCCAAACCTATACTTTGTTCAAAGATCGGGTGAAAACTGCCAAAGATATGACCATCAAAAGGGGCAAAAAGTGATATTTCTCGATTTTCACATTTTTCAAGGGGGTCCATCAGAAAAATTTGAAAAAAATCTATAAAATATTTTGTGCTGAGATTTTAATGCAGATTTATAGGAAATTGAATAAAGATTCCAAATCTATACTTTGCTCAAGGATCGGAAGAAAACTGCCAAAGATATGGCCAACGAAAGGGGCAAAAAGTGATATTTCTCGATTTTCACATTTTTCAAGGGGGTCCATCAGAAAAATTTGGAAAAAATCTAAAAAATATTTTCTGTCAGGATTTTGATGCAGATCGATAGGAAATTGAATAAAGATTCCAAATCTTCACTTTGCTTAAGGATCGGAAGAAAACTGCCAAAGATATGGCCAACGAAAGGGGCAAAAAGTGATATTTCTCGATTTTCACATTTTTCAAGGGGGTCCATCAGAAAAATTTGAAAAAAATCTATAAAATATTTTGTGCTGAGATTTTCATGCAGATTTATAGGGAATTGAATAAAGATTCCAAACCTATACTTTGTTCAAGGATCGGAAGAAAACTGCCAAAGATATGGCCAACGAAAGGGGCAAAAAGTGATATTTCTCGATTTTCACATTTTTCAAGGGGGTCCATCAGAAAAATTTGAAAAAAATCTAAAAAATATTTTGTGCTAGGATTTTGATGCAGATCTATAGGGAATTGAATAAAGATTCCAAATCTATACTTTGTTCAAAGATCGGGTGAAAACTGCCAAAGATATGGCCAACGAAAGGGGCAAAAAGTGATATTTCTCGATTTTCACATTTTTCAAGGGGGTCCATCAGAAAAAATTGAAAAAAAAATCTAAAAAATATTTTGTGCTGAGATTTTAATGCAGATTTATAGGGAATTGAATAAAGATTCCAAACCTATACTTTGTTCAAAGATCGGGTGAAAACTGCCAAAGATATGACCATCGAAAGGGGCAAAAAGTGATATTTCTTGATTTTCACATTTTTCAAGGGGGTCCATCAGAAAAATTTGAAAAAAATCGAAATTTTCGGTGATCAGTTTTTATGTAGATTGATAGAGAATAAATTAAGGAATCTTTTAAGGTATACCGCTTGAGAATCGAATGAGAATTGGCGAAGATAAAGCCTCCGATCTAGGCCATATTGGCTTTCCAAGGACTTTTTCATATTTCCAAAGATTCCATTTGAGAATCGGATATATTTTCGCCAAGACATAATAAGATTATATTCAAGTTTTTGGGGTTCATTAAGTACTGGATATGAGAATCGAGGAGGAGGGCGCTGTTATTCTTAAATCGTTTATATTTATATCATTTACTATTTACTATTACGGGAAAAGTTGTATGAACAGGATATACAGGATAAAGGATATATAAAGGATATAAAAAGGATACAAAAAGGATATAAAAAAAGATATAGAAAAGGATACATATATGTACATATATTTGAAATATATATTGGATTTATTTAACCGAACCTCCAAAAGTATGTTATGGAAATTTAATTATTTTTTGTTTAAATTTTTTGGGCTGATTAGGTACAACTTTTGAGAATCGAGGAGGAGGGCGCTGCTTTTTGCGAAATCTTTTCTATTTATTTCTTTTCATTTACGATTAGAGGTAAATTTTTGTATACAGGATATATATCCAGGATATATGCAGGATATAAAAAGGATATAAAAAGGACATATGAAGGATATTTGTAAAATATCATTAAGCGATCCTCTAATTATATTCCTAATCTATACTTTGTTCAAGGATCGGGTAAAAACTGCCAAAGATATGGCCATCGAAAGGGGCGAAAAGTGATTTTTCTCGATTTTCACATTTTTCTAGGGGGTCGGATAAGGATCGGATAATTAGTTGGCTGAGATATAGCCTCCATTTGAAGACATATATGCGTTTCTTTGGATTTCCTTGTTTTGTGAAAGGAGTTCATCAAAATCATTGAAACTCCAGAGGCCACAAGGTCGGAGGCAATTGTCTTCACATTGATCGCCTCATTTGGGCGCCCACGTGGACGGTGTGGATCCTGGGCAGACCTGGAGTCGCATGGGATGGAGTGGAAAGGGGGAGGCACATCAGGTGAGTCCTTGAGGGTTGCTCGGTATACCAGGGAAGGGTGTTTACCCCGGGGAAGGACTCAATGTAGACGGCTTAGCGGTGTTTGATATGCTGTAATTATGTTATAAGGTTGCCCAAACCCAAGTGGCTGTTAAGTGTGTGCCTCAAGGGTTGCCAACCCTATCCGGCAGGGGTTGATGAGGCTGGCAGGACATCAATCAGCTGGACAGGACTCAGCGCCGGGTGGTTGCCATCAGAGCAGAGTCAGAGTCAGAGCCAGAGTCCTGGAACGCCGAGATTCAGATGGTGTGCTTTGGTTTTAATTGCCGTTCGGTGTTTGCCGGCGGATAGGGCGGGGAATGAGACTCGCCGGGAATTATGCGAAAGTTAGTTTCAGTTTCCAGCTTATCCCGCAGCCAGACAGACGAAAGACAAACAAAAGTCGGACCAAGTCGCTATGCACTTTGCACATTAATCCCAGAGCTCCCCCTCCATAGATTCTCAGCTGCAAAAGTTGAGGCAAAACTTGGGCATGGGCCATAAAAAGAACCTCGACGACAGCTGTTGATTGAATATTAAAACGCTGCCAGTTACGCCGTAAAAAATACGGCAATTCAGGGCCCTCCGTTCCGCGTCAATCAGTGCAGTGCCAACGGAATTTCCTCCCACTTCCACTTCCACTACCACCCACTGCCACGCCCCTCCTTAATTAGCATAATCTAATTTCGACTTTGTGGCAAAACTCCCCCATCCTCCCTTTGATTTTTACCTCGACCGCATGACGGCTGCCAAAAAATGCAAATCAACGCGGCCTCACTCCTTCCGGTTTCGGTTTCGGTTCCGCCTACGTCCTTCGTCCTTCGCCGCTCGTCGTTGATGTCCTCCTTTAGCCAGTTGCGACAGTTGAAAACTTTATATATTTTTCCAACGAAATGAAAAAACAATAAAAATGAAAAACTCCACAAATCCAACATGCCACACCGACAACGAGAGAACCAAAACCAGAAGGCGAGCTAATGAATGAAGAAGCAAATCCTGGGAAGCTGCAGGCAAGGGAGTACCCTGTTGCTCTCAAAGGACATCCATCAAGGAACAGTAGTGGTCGGGCATACCCTAGTTCCACCAATTAGTGGATATCCCCGTAGCGAGTTACACCGTGGGCTTGTTAAAAACTTTTTAAATGCGAAAATGAAAGAGCAACACGGCTCTGGGGGAAGTGTGATGATGGGAGACGGCTGCCCCCATTCCAGGTTAGAATTGACAGGCACAGGCATAGGCGGAGGCAGGGGCAGAGCCACAGAACAACAGGATACAACAGGATACAAGCAGGCGGCGCTCGGCGACAGCAGGAACAGCAGCGACAGCGGCATCAAGTGCCCCAACAATTGAGTTTCCACTCGAGGGGGAGGGCTCTGCTGTTGAAACATTTAATTTACCGGAATTTGGCGCGATGTGTGAGAGCTTATTAACAGTTTGCCCAGGAAGAGGTCCTTGAAGGGTGGGTAGGCGTTATCGCCTGTTTTTCTATGCAAAACCCAGGACTTTGTGGCTTGGGAAGGAGTGTCCAGAGGACCACAGGACAGCAATATTCGGTACATTAAAGGCTAACAATGGTTGCTGGGCTTAGAAGAAGGGTTTCCATTTAAAAATGGATTTCGCATCCTCTCCAAGACCCAAGGATACTTAATTGTCTCAGGAAGAGCATGAAAAAGGTGGGGCCTTTTCTTCCAAGACAATGCAGAAACCTCCTCACAAGAATAAATATAAAACGACTTCAGCTGCAGGCTTGGGAATGTGTCTTGAATTGTCGGGGCGGAAGGTTAACTTAAACTAATTATTTAATCGTCCTTTGCAGGAATGAAGGACAACAGCAGCAATCCGACGGGCCTGCCGTGCTCCACCTCGGCGGCCTCCACTTCCGGTAATGCCACGCCCAGTGCGCCCTCGACTCCTGTGACCGCCACGGCCGCCGTCTCCGCCGCAGATCCCTCTGCCACCTCCCAAACTCAGCAGCAACAGCAACAGCAGCAACAGCAACAGCAACGCGGGAAGAGCAACATCCACGAGCTGAGGAACCAGGACTACGTGAGCCGCTTGATGGCCGCCACGCCCCCCTACCTGTACTCCGCCCCCGTGGGGCCGAACAACTTCTTCTTCAGCGACATGCTGCGCTCCCTGGTCCAGGCCCGGAACAACGAGACGGCGCGGGTGTTGCAGCTGCAGCAGCAACAGCAGCAGCAAGCCCAGCAACAGCAGCAACAGGCTCAGCAGCAGGCAGCCCTGGTGCGGCGGCCCCGGAAGAGGTCCTGGTCGCATCGTCCTTACTACGAGCAGCTACGTGAGCGCCGCGACGTCGAGGAGAAGCAGCACCAGCAGCAGCAGCATCAGCAACATCAGCAGCAACTGCAGCAGATGGCGCCGGAAAAGCCCCTCGAACTCACCAACAAAGCCATTCCTCCCTATGGCTACACCAAGATGGAGGTCAAGCCCACGGTTGCAGCTCCTCCGGCATCAGCACAGGCTCCTCCAGCTCCGGCAGCTGCTCCACCGACATCGACAGCTGCACACAGCGGCAAGAGTGCCGCACTGGGCGGCGCCGTGGACAGCGTCCTGCAGGACAACACACCACCTGCCGCCTCGCTGCCGCCACAGGACCTGGTGCTGCCACCGCCGCCCCCAGTCTGGTATCCCCCGCTGTACGCGCCCTACGGCATCGATCCGCTGCACTTCTTCATCGATCTGCGCGTCTCGGGACACATCTACGACCGCAAGAAGGAGAACGTCTCGCCCCTGTCCAGCAGCAACGGAGGGGCGTCCATCGCCGAGGAGAGCGCCCCCAGCGCCGGGCCCTGCTCCGGTGCCGGCTCCAGCCAGTTCCCCAGCAGCCTCCTCTCCAAACAGCGCCACGGCTCCGCCTTCACCGTCCCCATTCCCAAGGCGGCCCAGAGCGACGCCATCAACCTGTGCGCCAATGCCCAGGCCGGGACGGGAGGCGTGACCGGGAGCTTGGGAAGCAAGTTCGAGCACTACGCCAAGTACTACGACCTGGGCGAGGCCAAGGAGAACCATCCCGGATCGGGGAGCAGCACCGCGGCCAACCTCTCAGCGGCTGCTGCAGCGGCGGCGGCTGCTGCCAATCTGTCCAAGTCGGGGGCCAGCTACATGCTGCAGCACCTGCCACGCCTCTACAGCCAGTTCGCTGCCCACCAGGCGCAGGCCCAAAGCGGCCAGGACGCGGACGCCAAGTCGGAGTCGGCCTCGGTAAGCGCCTCGCTCTCCGCCCCAGATCTCTGCGACGAGGACTCGATCGGTGGCCGCGGCTCCAGCGATGCGGGGGTCGGCCTGGAGGGCAACTCCTCGCAGAGCGGAACAGGAGGCGGGCAGGGCAACTGCGACATCGACGTGGAGATCATCGACTCCATCAAGTACCGGACGGATGGCGAGAGCAGCCGCTGCTCCAGCAACGACGAGGCCTCCATCACCCAGATCGATTAAGGCTTCCAGGCTAAGAATTTATGAATAAACCGTTTGCTATTTTATGGAGAAAATAAAGGACTTTTTATTTGTTGGAAAGAGGGAGGGTCTAGGTGACACGGAGGACTTGTACTTTAGTCAAAAGTTAAGTCCCTAAAACAATGCTTTGTTTTCAAAATACACAAACCTGAGCGGTGAGCGGTGAACGACAAGGACCCACTGACTTGACACTACATCGTCCTGAATGTTGTCTTCGTCTGCCACGGCTCCTTCCGCCCACTTCCGGTTCTTCCTCTTCTCGTTCATTTCCTCCACGCCCCTGGAAGCAGCAGCAGAGGCAAAAGTAATTTCATAAATCATTTGACGCCACTGTCGTCGGTGTCGTCGCTGCCTTTTCGCTCATCTTGGTGGCAGCCTCGCCTTGTGCTCTGGCAGCCTCGAGGCTCTTTTTAAATGTCCTGGCGCGAGCTGTCCTCCCCCGCCCAGCTCCCTCTCCAGCGAATTACACGCCTGACTACGCTTTGTGTAAATTAAAACCGCTGGCGGCCACTCCCGCCCACTCCCACCGCCACTTTCCGCGCAATTCTTTGCACATTCCGTTTTTATTTTCCGCCTGGGCCCCTCCCCTTTACCCGCAGGATATTAATTTTTACACCATTCATTGATTTCGTGTGGCAACCGCTGCTTAATGAACATGCAACATGCCGAGCCACAAGTGATGGAGCCTAGGCCCGTGTCCGCGTCCATGTCTGTGTCCGTTTCCGTTTCCGGTTGTTACGGTTTTGTCCTTTGCATCTTGTTTTTGTTGTCATTTTTATTGCCATTTTTGCGCCATTTGTGCTGTGCAATTTTTATCAAACGTATGAGTTTCGATGAGTTGGCAAACCTCTGCATATTGAGGCGGAAAAACTGCACCGCCAGCCAATCAGAGCCCCACAAAAAAAAGCGATCAAATATTGTCCTATACACTCTGTACAGTCTGAACAAAAAGAGTCGATAAAAATTTGCATACACAGGACGGGAATGGTCCGCTCCCCATTCTCCCCATGAGGAGGAGGAGGAGGAGAATGCGAATGCCATCTCCATCATCATCATTGTGTAATCAAAGTAAGTAGAATCGGAGGGAGCTGCGGCGATGCGAAATTGAAATTCAACCTAATTGAAGGAAATTTATAACTCAACTTAACAGCTGACAGATTCTTCCCCTTTTCAGAGAGGAAGGAGGACGGGACCAGACCCACTTTTGTTATCCTGCAGCTCCTTTTGAATTCATAAATCTTGGCAGACACTCATAATTCATGCAACAGTCGACAATTGGCAGCGGTTTCCACTCAAAACAGCGCCGGGCGTGGAGTGGGTGGGTGGGGCGGTGTACTTTTCACATCCAAAAGAAATTTTACCAATGACAAGCCACCAAGACGAGCTAACTGGCAAGATAAAGTAGAAAAAAAAGGAAAAAACGGAGAAACAAACCCCGAAGGACAAGCGAAGAAGGTCCTTGCTGAGGGATGGGGGTTTTTGGCAAACAATAAGTGCAGCTTATCCCAAGAAGGGAAAACGAAAGCAAAGTACTTGGGCGTGTTGACAACTTAAAGCTTTTTTCTTAATTGATAGATTTGTTTGTTTAAGGAGCAGGAAGGAGCAGGGGATGTCCTGGCAAACAAACAAGCACCAAAAAATTGAATTAAATATCCTTTTAAAAAGAAGATTAAAGAAACAAAAACATGGAAAACCATTCAATAACAAAAGTACCCCAAAGTGTACGATTTATTTTGTTATATAGACGAATAGTCAAGTCTATATATTTTAATCCGATTTTGTGATTTCAACAGTAATGCTGGCGCCATCTATGGTTGGCTGGAAAACCGTTACACTTTCTAGTGGGCTGCCACTCGGTAGGCGCTAACGGTACGCGGGCAGTGTTGCCAGAAAGATAAAGGACAGGCATTTTTTGGCGCCAAGTTTCGGCCCTATCAAGGTTTGAATTGAAATTTAAAAATAAAACATACAGGCGGGAATTAGCTGTTAGCGTGTTACTTGGCGACGTGACTCACAAATATTATCAAAGTAATTAACAGCTAATCGAATGCGAGGCAAACTGAACAAACAAATTGAATCAGATTAGGCCAGAGCTCACAGATATTTTATTTGCCACAAAAATCGAAAACCGAAATTCGGCCTTCGTCAAATTATCATGTGATTGCGAGGCTTCGCTTAAGCCCTTCTCCAAACCAATAATCGGAAGCTATTAAATACAATTAAATATTAAGCTTACTTTCCGAAACTAAACATTTTGTTTGACAATCCAAGCCGGACTGAAGAGAGGCAGGAAACGCTGCATTATGTATGCAAGGCGATCGATCAGTTACAGTTACAGTGCTCGGCATTTCCAGGCTCAAACCAATTTGAATTTCTAAATTGTCGTTAAAAAACAAAAAAAAAAAAAACAGAAAAAACGAAATAAATACAGAAACCGAATTCAGAAAATCAAGATCATGTGACGCAGTTTGATTCAAGAAAACACGAACACTGCGCCCGCTATCTCGCGTCAGATACTTTTTGAGGCTACTGCCTCCGATTCCTATTTGTCTCTTCCTCCACCTCCACCTCCGACACCCACCCACCCCCACACGGGAGGCTAAAAATGTTTTGGTTAATGCCTTCAGCTTTTCGCTTTTCTGTATCTTTTGATGATCGTTTAGCTTTTCTATGCACGAAATTCAATCCGGCAGCCGACACAATTCACGAGATCCCCACACTGAGAGAAAACTCGCTTTGCCTCCGAAGTGACGCAATGTGCGATGGAAATTTTGTAAATTAGAGTTGTATCTTTAATTGTTACTTCATTTATTCAGTTCTCTCCGACATTTGCATATTTTCGTGGCTGATCCGATTGTCCGATTGTCTAGCAGGGGGTGTAGATACAGATACGTTACCGCGATACAGATACAGATACAAATAGAGATAGAGATAGAGATAGAGATAGAGATAGAGATAGAGGTGGAAATGGTAGTGGCGGGGGTGTAGACCCGCCGAGGGGGAAGAGGCGCATGGCAACAGAAAATTCGTTGCGTTTGTTTGCTTTATTGCTCCACTTTGCTTGTGACTTTTTAGTGCCCTGGTCGCTTCGGTCTCTGTCGCAGTCGCAGTCGTTGTTTGTCGCTATTTGATTTTCACATTTTTCTTTATTTTGGTATCACATGATTATACAAACATATCCCAAACACACACGCAGGTATGCACTCCCCTTGTGTGTCTGTGTGTGTGTGTGTTTGCCTCGAAGGAATTTTCCTTTTCGAGTGACTGATCTGTTGATCTCCACATTTGTCGCTGTCGTCTTTGTAGAGTAGTTACAGTTGAACAAAATAACGAAAAATAAACAAAAAGTCGGCAAACATATCCATCCCCACAAAACATCCCCATAACCATCATTTGATATTGAAAATATAGCTTTACCCGACACTCTGTTATTTTTTCCATCACGTGTGGGTGAGCTTGTAAACATTTTGTCGCGGATTGGTAACACTGTTGCTCGTTTTCGCTCTCCCCCTTCGGTGGGCGCTCTCTTCGGCCAGCGAGGGGCTGCCTCACTGGTTGTTATGCTTTTTGCACCTGTTAAACTGTTTTTGTTTTTTCGCCTCTCAGGGAGCGCCCTTGGGGGGTCGGATTGGATCGGATCGGGCGGTCAAAACGGTCAGGAGGGGGTGTTTAGCCCCCCCATCCCCCCCCCTTCGGCGTTGCCATGGTTCTAACTGGTTTTTCGAAATTCCTTTGCACTGCAATTTCACTTGCTCATTGCCTGCCAGCAAATTGGTGTTTCGTATTTGGCCCCCAGAGCGAGTTGTATAACTGTTTGTGTGTGCAACAGCAGGTACAGTGGAGCCTCGATAGAGAGAGTCACACCGGGATACCTTCGTACCAGCAAGCTCTATAATATAGAAAACCTCCTACGTTGGGGCTTGGCGCTCGCGAGGTTCTCACATAGCCAGTCTCCACTGTAACAGAAAACCGCATGGCAAAACGAATGTGAGAGAATGTTGCCAACACAGCGACGTCGAATAGTTGTGTGTAAACAAAAGTTGGCCCCAAAAGTTGCGGCTCTCTATTTCGCAGCCAAACAACGGGAGAGATAAAGAGAAAGAAAGAGCGAGCGACGACCGACCGACCGCCTGCAGTTTGTTTATGCGCCGTTTGTCCCACATAATTTTGTTTGTTGGTTTTTCTGCTCCTTTTACACGCGTTTCGTCTGTGTGTTCTATTTTCCAACACACACGTTTTCCGTCTGCTCTTATCCACTGCCAGCCCCCAGACCCCAGACCCCACCGCCTGGCCCCAAGCCCCACCAGTCGCCTCGTCTAGACCGTAGCGCACTCTCTTTCTCTTTTTGTCACAATCTTTTGCGTATTTTTGGGCAGCCACGTTGTTGGAAAAATCGGTTTGACGGAGCGAAAAACCGGCCGGGAAACCAGCCGGGCAAACAATTCTCCAAGTGGAGTCTCTTGGCAATTACGTGGTCTCTTTCTCTGTCCCTGTCCCTATCCCTGTCCCTGTCGCTCTTTCAGTGCGTAGGGCACCGAATGACATGTGATAAGAACTTATCGTCAGACTTTCTTTTCTGGCTTGGTCTTTTGTTTGTTCCCATCCCCTGGTACTCCTGGCCATCGTCTCTTCCCTCTAATTAACACGTTTACTTCACAATTTAGTTTCATTAATAGCTTCAAAATCAGAAACTAGAGCGCAACCAACACAAACATAATCACGTTTGTATGTGTGTTCGTTACAAGACGCACGCGGCGTGAAGACAATAACGGCAGTTCTTTTGCCGTTTTATTTTTGTAATGGCATGATAGAATCAAGCGATGGCATGTATTAGGCGCTCTTCGAAATTCGAATGCCGATACATGGTTGTCAGCTTTGTTATTTGCGGGCGGAGCTGGGGGGGGTGGTTGGGGCCTACAGAAAAAAAATAAAACAAAACAAAGCAGCAAAAACAAAAACAAAACCAAGACGCCGATGCGGTTGGTTGTGCTTTGACGTGGTTGATACAGTGGGCACTGGGTGGCTGGCGTTTATGTAAATGCTTTGAATACCTTTGGCCGCCGATGATAAGACAGCCCAGAACACAGTGGCTCGCCTCTTAGGTAAGGCAAGTTAGATATCGTGAGTTTGTTTATCCCTCCTCCTCCCCGCGTTCCGCTTGTAGACCGCTTGTACCTATTAGCAAGCATGGTCCCTCGAAATTATCAATACTTACAGTCACCACTCGATTTTGATAACATAATTCAGCTAACTGTAAGCCTGCTTCGTCATTTTCTTCTTCTTCTTCCTCGCCAACTCTTCGATTTGGCAAAAACAAAAACCATGTGTTTGCCACGCGCTTACCCTGCGCTCTCTCTCGCAGAGAGAGCAGAGAGCCGAAAGCAGGGAAAAGAGAGCGAGAGCAGAGCGAGAGAGCGGCAGAGTAAGCGCTGTGGCGGCGCAAGCAGCGTCGTTCTTCCACGTCGTATAAAACACAAACAAAAGTGGACTTGAGCGGAATACGCAGAATAAAACCGGGTAAAATCACTACAAATTGTTGTCACTCGAAGATATATCAGCAAAAGAAGCAGCTCCTAACTGTTACCTTACTAAATCGAAGTTAAATCAAATCAATTGATGTCCGCTACGAAGGCAGAAGCGTCTGACACATAATTAAGTAGGTATGCCCAAGCTTCTACTGTTTTTTTTATGTTTACAAGTGTGTAGTTGGTGTGATTGATGAAATGCAACAAGAAAACAATCAGTTGATCTGAAACATAAACAGCAAATGCGCAAAATTAGCGAACAAGTTTGCAAATGACGCCCCCGACGCCAAGGAAAAAAAGAATGGCGTAAGGAAAAGAAGAGGAAGAGAGTGAGTGCAAAATAAATAAGAAAAAAACGAAAACAGAAAACAGAAATAAGAGGAGGGAAAGCAGCAACAAGAAAAACACAAACAAAACTATGTATACGAAATGGCAAAAGCTTCGAATAAAACAAAAAAACACATTCGAACTAAGAAGAGCAAAAACAACGTGGTTTCAAATCAAAAACATTTTAGTGCTCCACTTTGTGTGTGTAAAAAAATTTGTCACCCATGTTCGTGTACGTGTACGTGTACTTAATACGGAATACGGAATACGGAATAAGTGGTGTGTGAGTGAGCGTGTGTTTGCGGGTCCCCCGCCTTGTTGTGGTTTTCGCTTCTGAGACGCCCCCCGCTTTGTCCAAAAAAATTATCATTTATCCCTGGGCAGGGACAGGATAGGGGCGGCTTAACAGGCTAACAGAGGGCGGGGCACCCGCATACGATGGCAAAATAAATACTGTAAATTTTTGTTTTATTTTATTTGCTTAGATATACCCACACACACACGAACACACACACATGCAATGCATACGTAACCCACCCCCTCCCTCACCCTCACCCTACTTGTCAGCTTAAATCTCCTAATCAATCATCGAAAATCGAAAGCGTCGCCACCTGTTGGCCCTTTACATAATCGAATGTATCAATCAAAATCTGGGCTATACATATTCTCCGCCGATTCTGATCCGAGTCCTAGTCTCTGTCTATCTCCCTTTGCCCGGATGGGGCTCCGTGATTTTGACTCAACCTGGAGACCCCACTTACACGTACAGTCCAGCCTCGCTACGCCGACTGAGGCTGCAAAATGGCGCTTGCTCTTGTTGGGGCTTGACATTGTGACAGACTAGATACGTTTTAATTTAAAGACTTACGACTGTTACTTCAGTTGTTTTCGCTTTTCGCAGTTACCCTGCAAGCACACGGATGGATGAGCATATCAGCTATTGGGGCTGGGGGCTAGATGGGGTGGTTGGGGGAGAGGCGCTGCGTCAGCGGGAAAATAGAAAATAATACAAAGAGTAGCAGCGACTCGTTCTGACAGGGACACTTTCCTGATCATACCCTGTAAGCTAAGGGGTATGCTCTACTAGAAGCCCGACCAAGAACAATTAATCTTCTATAGGGTGTCTACCTAGTTGTAATGGTAGTATTCCTGTTATTTGTATTGGCGTTGCGTCGTTGTTGTTATTGTTTTGCATATTTTCAGTGTGAGCTTGCGATCGTGTGCTCTCCTGCGCTTTTGGCGCTCTCTCGCTTTGGGGCTATTGGAGGTCTCTCAGCGGAGACGCTAGTTTGTTGTTGTTTTGTTGTTGATAGTGCTGCGCCATGTTCGACCTTACGTTTTTCTCGATTTGTTTTCCCCCCTCCTTCACCTTTTCGTCCCTGCATAAGAATCTATATGAACAGGAATAGTTTTCTATTAAATATCGGAAATTGGATTGGATTATTATCTCTAATAGGCCCCTGTAATCCATCTTGAACTCTAACCCAGCCTCGAAACACACTCTTCTGCACGATTGGCGCTGCGATTATGCAACTGGCGGCGAAGAATATCTAATGAATACTTTATACTTTCAATTTTAAAGTTCAAAAGCTCTACATTACGGTAGTTTCCAAACTTGTTCCTTTTCTTATTG
This sequence comes from Drosophila vallismaia, assembly GCA_035047325.1. Lineage (NCBI taxonomy): Eukaryota > Metazoa > Arthropoda > Insecta > Diptera > Drosophilidae > Drosophila > Drosophila vallismaia. The sequence goes on along the minus strand of JAWNPU010000025.1, from coordinate 415,677 downwards.
TTTTCTTCGGGTGCGTGTGTGGGCTGGTGTGCGTGCTGGCAATTTCCGACTTAAAAACCAATTGGAAAATGAAATTCCCGACGCTGGGCTGGATTAAAAACTAATTGAATATCGGCCGTAACATTTCCGACGTATTGGGATGATGGGTGGTGGGAGGGTGGTAGGGTGGTAGGGTGGCGGCGGTTTGTGGGTCGACACGCAAAAAGTGGAAACTCGTGCTGACAAAGTTTTAATAATTTCCACAGCTTTATATCGGAACTTGACAATAGGAACAAAGGTAACTATGGAACATCCATCTGTAAAAAGTCCAAGGAATTGCATTGATCGATGCCTTTGTAGGGGGTGGGCGGGGGCTTGGGGCTTGGGGCTTTTTTTGAGAACCGCGCAGTAGAGCTGTTTGTCGATTACATAAAAAATGAAAATAATTATGTACACTACTCTGAGTACGAGTGTGAGTGTGTAGATGAGTGTGAGTGGTAGTGTGAGTGTGTTGGTGTTGAACTAAACTCACACACAGACACACTTACTCGACAAGAGAACTCAACTCAACGCGACGCGACGCACAAGTCAGCCGAAAACTTTGTGTTGTTAGCGCGATAAGATATAGCTACATCTACAGTTATATATAGTGGCAATTGCAGCAACAACAACTACGCCAGCAGCAATAGTGCGCAAAATGCAAAAAAAAACAAGACACTACAAAGTAGCAACAGGAGGAGGCGACATTGTTGGCTTTTTCTGAATATAACTCGAAAAATAAAGAAAAGAAGGTGGGAGGTAACACAGAGCAGTGCCTAAGCGGCTAGAACTAGTTCCTTAATCTAGTTCCATAAGCTGCTGGGGTAGAACTAGTTCCAAAATCTACCATAAATCTTGTTTTGGAAGATGAAACAGTGGAAAATATCATTTCTCTGATATAACCCATGACTTGGTACATAATTCGAACAAAAAAGAGTCCGAGAGGTGCACCTGTCTCCGTCCAATCTCATTCCCATCGCAATCGCCGAGAAGAGGAAATAAAGCGGAATGTTTTCACAGCTGTTAGCACCTTTTGGAACGCTCACGAATGCAGTATGCAAATTATTGTTCCAAAAAAACCTTAATCTGGCTCAACTGCGACTACGTAACGCTCGCTCCCATTGCCAGCAATTATCAATCCATCTATTTAACTAAAAGTTTAACGAAAAAAAGCGTTTGGATGCCAGGTACTTGTAGAGTCAAGGCGAGAGATCGATCTGGGATGGGGTACCGGGTATCACATAGTCGAGAAACTGCCTGGAACCAGTTCAATCCATCTTTTTTTCGAAAAGTAGAGCTCCATAGTTGAGATCTAGGGGGTACCGGGTATCATTTAGTCGAGAAAACCCCTTCCAGATCCCTCCTATCTTATTATTAATATTTTTTTAAGGTTTTCCACTGACGAGCTGGTCGTTCCGAATGTGCTAATTAGTGGGAAACGTTTATCGCGCTCTGCTCTGCGGTCGTGTGTATCGTGTGTGTCGAGTGTGTTTCTGGTGTGTGTCAATTGGTTTGCCTGCCCGGTTGAAGGGCAGCCGAAAAGCCGCATGGCCCACTGTATGCGAGAGTGCTTACTGTGCGCGAGTGCCACATGGCGGACAAACAAACAAAAAGCGAGCCACTGTCGTGTTTTGTTTGTTGAAAGTTTGTTGGGAGCTGGCGCTGACAGGGCTTTAGGGGATCCTCGCTAGTCCAAGGCCGCTTTGGGTCCACTCTAATAATGATCAGCTGTTTTTTCAGCAATAGCCGTTAGTTGGAATGGCCGGAATGCAACTAGTTAATAGCTCTCTCCTCCTGGTCAGCTGTTTTTCAGCCATTACCGTTAGATGGAATAAGTGGAATGCAACTAGTTAATAGCTCTCTCCTCTTCCTGGCCATTATCAGAACCAGCCACAGATCGCGAGGGAAAAACAACCGAGTTCTGTCAACAGATTCGTTAATTTCTTTGTTTATACTTTTTTATTTATTTATTTATTTATTTGTCTTTGTTGATTGTTGATCTGCTTTGCTTCCCCCCACTACCCATGGGGCTAGGGGGATGTATATGGTTTGCCTATATTTAGTTGTATTAATTGCGGTTGACCCAATTTGTTGTTCTTGCAACTGGCGACGCGTCTTGTGTAATTGCTTAGAGCGAAAATAAACTTAAACAAAGGCGAAAAGAACGGGAATAAAAATAAATAGAGAAGGGGGAGGATAAGGGGCGGTAAAAAGAACTCGTGAGGTGTTTATTTCGGGGGACCAGAGCAGCCACGACACACTCCTTTTTTCTTCCTGTGCAGCGTTAGATGCAAAAGCTGCTGCACGCGGCAGGTGGGGGGTCAGGAGGTGGCAACACGCCTGGCAACAGCATTTTATTTTGTAAAAAACCAAGAGTCGCCTCGCCGCGCATCGCATCGCATCGCAGAAACTTAAATGCTAAAAGAAGAACAAAAATAATCATGTATGTACATGCATTTGCTTATGTAAATGTAAGGTACATGTAGGTACAACTGGGGACACATTAATAGCAGTTTGGAGCCCAGTTTGATGGATCCATATCCACTTTTAACTGCAATTGTTGTCTCTCCTGCTGCAGTATCTTTAAAGCCCCCCAAATCACCCCAGCCACCATCACTACAACGTCTGTGTTTCTCTTCTGCCGGCTCTTTTATTTCTTTCCTTTTTGGCCCAAAAAGCCGGCAAACTTCATTTTTATGTAAGCTCCTTCGCTGGCTCTTCGGAGAGGCGGCCCCAAACTCTTTCTCTTTCGCCTTTCTTCCCTTCCCCGGCCGCTCGTGCCGTGTGTGCCGAGTGGAATGGGGAAAAAGTTGTAGTCTCGAAATTTATTTTTATTCCCCAACAAATATAGGATGATACATAAGCGGCAGCGACAATGCCGTCGTTGTTCAATTTTCCCCTGCCTTTTGCTAAAATTAAATATATGGCTTAACAACAAAAGCAACACCTCAGAATCGCAAGCGAAACAAATGCCTACTTAAAAAACTATTTAATTTTAAAAAACCTATTTACTTTTATGCGCTGCATTTAAGGTTTATTTTGTTATTGGAATTTTCGTGTAGCTGTTTTTAGTAGTATTTGTGTTTGTGGCTTCTTGTATTTCCTGCTCTGCGGCTCTCTTTTGGGGCTCTCTTCTCCACCTTCGGCCTAACCTGCCGCCGCCGCCGCCGCTGCTGCCGCCGTCACCTACCGGCTGCCCCCCACTCAAAGACCATTTTCGTCGCACGTGTCGTATTATTATTGTTTTTGTTGTATTCTCGGCCGATTTGAACCGGAGCGAGAAAATGTTGGCGATATCTAATTAATTTAATTATGCGTTTAATTAAATGCCAAGAGCTAGTTTTTGTTTGTTTATCACAAAATCACAAACTGAAGAAGCCCAAGGCTTTTAGTATAAAAAAATATTTACATATTCGCTTGAGTGATCCAAACTTTTGTACAGTCTGGCCTCTGGGACAGAACTATGACGTCTTAGCTATGACTGCCTGTCGCGTTTGTTATTTTTTTTTGTTATTTATAAACCTCTATGGGATTTCTAAATAAATCTGTAAGAAAAAGCCTCATTTCTGAGTCACAATGAGGTGAAGAGCGGACTGAAGAGCCGGGCTAAGAGAGTCCCGTGGACTGTGGGGCTTAAGCCTAGCCCAAACAGCTGTTTGTTGGGGCTTATTTATTTGTTATTTATTTCTCTCTGTTCTCTGTTAGCTTTTGATCCTTACCAAAAGTTGTTTATGTGTGGCAAGAGAGCAGGAGAGCGGGAGACAGTGGGGCCTTATATGGGGAGTGGGCGAGGGACGCTACCTAGCGTTTGTTTTTGTTGCCATTGTTGTTGCTGCTGCTCACTTTTCAATAAATGGCAATGTCATGCGCGAACGCACAGCTCGCAGAAACATACATACGACTCAAGTAGGTGTGTGTGTTTTTGCGCGGACGGGAGTGTATACATTAGGGCGGTCCTCGTTTATATGGAAATGTTATCGTCCCATCATCGCCGTCTTATAAAAAGTGCGTAGTGGCGTTTTGAAGGCAATCCCTTTGAAAGAGGGGAGCCCAGAGGGAATACTTAAGTCTAAAGGGTCACCCAAACGGGCTTGAACTTTATCACTCATACGCACCGTTGCCCTTGCAAGCTGCCACAGGCAGATAAAGTGAGTGTTTTTTGCCAATTTGAGGAGCTGTTGGTGGGCCACCCTAATACAGCTACATATATAATATAATCGCTCATACTTACGTACACTTTCAAGCTTGTTTACGACGCTTTGACTTAGCTTTTGCTTTTGCTTTTCATTTATTTATTTATTTTTTAGCTTCTTTCTTCTGTGCCGTGCCGGCTCTCTCTCGCAGTCTCGCAGTCTCATAGTCTCTCCGTCTCTCCGGCAAGCTTTTGTGTAAATTCCGGCGGAGAGCAAGAGAACGATGCATGTGTGTGCGTGAGATTCAAGTGTTAGTGTTGGTAGGTGTATTGTCGGTTTTTCAATTGCTAAAATCGCCGCTTCGCTTCATTCGTTTGCCTGCTCGCGTGCTTTACGGTTCGAGATTAATGCGAAAATCCACGATAAAATCCTTAAATTCCCCCAAATTCAAGAATAGAAATAAACAAAAATTCGTTTTCGTTTTCGCACAATCTGGCAGAGGAGCTCTACGAGATAACTTTTTTTTTAGTGTAAATCGACAAAACACGTCAACGTCCCGACCTGAGAACGCCTTGTATGGAGGTATGTGAAGAAAATCAGCAACTAATATTTTAAAAATTACAAAAAAAAGTTAAGAAAAAGAAACAAGAAGTTTTTGAACAAAATAGAAAAATTGCCGCGGGCAATAAAAACAACAGCCTCTGGCTGTGTGTGAGTGCGTGCCTCTGTCAGTGTGTTGGTGTAAGCAAAACAAAAATAATAATAAGAAAAGTAGGAAAAATACAATAGGCAAACAAAGCAAGGAGAGAGCGACAGAGACAGGGACAGTAACAGAAACAGAAACAGAGACAGAGAGAGTGAAACAAAGGCAGATTAAATGTAGAATTTAAAATTGATGTTTTTTTCGTAAACGAAATACTTACACTTTCAAAATATTTATTGTTGGTTTTGGCTTTTTTGCGTAATGGCGAGCACATTCTCCGATTTCATAATCACGCCTAAAACACAGCCACTAAATGACAGGCGGCGGCATGTATAAAAATAACAACAACTGAAACAGAGAAAAAAAAAAAACCGAATAAAAAAACGTCAAGAAACCACGTTGAAATTTTGGGCAGCGACGTCAGCGTCTCTCCGATCCCCAGCGGCTCCCCGAATCTCTTTTGCGCTCTTTTTTGGCGTCCTGTTAGCACGGCGTTATACGTTTTGCGAATACAGTTATTTTAGCCTAATGCAAAACCCACAAAAAACTCACTCAAAGAAAATTCAAGTTTCTCTTCGAGTGTAGCTATAACAAATAGACAATTCTTTCAGTTATTTATGCAACGTCTAAAGTTCAAGTAAATGCGATTCCTCACTCACATCTAGAGATTACTGTACTCACTGTACTTGCCCCACAGAAGTCACAATAAAATCATAATCATGAATAATTACTTTTAAAGCTCGCTTCTAAAGAGCGGCAGCTAGGAGGGTCAGCAGTGCGGTGGGGCCGGGGCCGGTGGAGGTGACACACTAAATAAAGTCATTCCCTCTCTTAGTCGCCAGCCAGCCAGCCAGCCTCTCCTCACTTTCTTCTTCTCTTCTTGCTTGCTTGCTCACCTTTATGCTTTCTCGCACACACACGTGCATTGCCATTTGTTTTTTTTTTCCACCGAGAGCCGTTCGCTGCGACGCGAAAAAGCTAAAAACAGCAACAACAATCAAAAATAACAATAAAATTAGCGGCAACAACAAGACAACGAAACGAAACGAAAGACAACAAAGCGTAGAGCAATTATAAACGCCAAAAGCATTTTTCTAGCGGCCTTGTTGCGTTTTTCAATGTGTACACAAGTACAATAAACATTGGAATCCAAACAAGCCTATATTGCTAATTTTATTTATGTATATTTTAACACAAATGCCGCGCACTAACGTGATTGTTTTTGTGTGTAGAATCATGTTCATTCCTGTTTCCTTTTACTCTTTCCATTTCGATTTTGATTTTGTATTTTTACAGTTAAAGATCCTTTGGAAAAAGTACTCATACGCCCTGATGGCGGCGTATACCGTTGTTTTCTTACAAAGCCGTTTCCTTTCCTTCCTTTGCTACCCAGGCGTATACGTAATGTGCAAGGAACCAGAGCGAGAGCGAGAGAGAGAGAGAGAGAGCGTCACACACATGCACACGTCACACAGAACACAGACTGTCGGGGCATTACGTATACGCCGCGTGGTTTGTTCTTTGCGTTTTTTGCTGTTGTTGCTGTTGCTGTTGCTGCTGTCGCTGGTCGAGAAAATTCGAAAATATATGTGTATTTATGGTGACGACGAAGTGAATGCTTCGATTTGATTTTATTTATAATTGCACTTATCGGCTAAAAATATCTGGGCGACTAAAACCGAAAACTAAGCCGAAAACTGTAGCTTTTTTTCGACGTTTTGTCAAATCTTCGACTTACCTATGTACCTTTGTTCGCCATTAGGTGAATGAATTTCAGTCATCTTTGTTTATGTTTCATCAAAGCTCCAAAGCCCCAAAGAGAGTGTAAATGGGAGAATGTGTTCTCTCTAAAAACGCTGCTGCTTTTCGCTTTTCGCTTTACGGTTTTGCTGTTATCTTGTTGACGGCCGGAAGTATGCGAAAGCTTTTGCTCTCTCGTGCATTTTTCCCTCCCCCTTTTCCCACCCACCACTCTTTGTTGTTACGTGAAATGTTTTGAAAGCGGCTGCATTATTTTTGCCTATTGTTTATTGTATATCGCTATAAAGAAGCGACACAAAGGCGCGCAATTAAAACATTTACATTTTATCACTTTAATAAGTAAAGTATACAAATAAAAAATGAGAAATGGGAGAGAGAGAAGGTGATAAAGCGAGAAATACCGGCTGATGCTCTCCTTTCTCTTTATATTTGTATTGGCTCTCTCTCTCTCTCTCTCTGTCTATATGTGGCGTCGTCGTTCCAAATATTTAATTTTATTTATTGTTATTATGCATTTATTTTAGTCTCAGGCTTTTTTAATGTAGCTTTACTTAAAAGAGGAAATAACTCATTTACCCTTTTTCCGAATAGATTTTCCCATTAGTTTCATTGTTTTTCTCCCTAGCTTCTGTCTCTTTCGCCCCTCTTCTTTATTGGCATTTCAATTGGGCGACAATTTTCACAACAACAACAATGACACACAAAATCATGCTGGCTGTCAATTAATTGTTGTTGTTGTCGCTAAACTGGCCAGAGGAAGAGCGTTTGTTGATACACTCTTAAATATAATGGGAGAGAAGTCATATTCATACTGTAACCCATACTCATATTCGTGTTCGTATTCGTATTTGTGAGTATTGAACAAGTTCCACGCTGATTACTCCACGAGGTTTTTTATTGCCCGTACAGGGTAGCAGTGGGTTGTCTGGTGTAATTAATTATCACCCATTTACAAGGGAAGGCGCAGGGCTGGACAGTCATTTATAGTTTAATTAAAGTTTATAATATTATGTATTACAGGGTATCAACTAGTCGCATCTCCCCCTTTTCCAGCCAGTGTAGTTAAACTTCACTTGTTAGTCTTTGGTTTGTTTGTCACTAAAGTGTCTGAGGCCTCTTGTCATTTTTTTATTTCATTATTTTTGTGTTTTGTTGATACGCTCGTAAGCATCCGTGCGCCGCATTTGTGCACATTTATGTATTAAGTATACACCTTATATCTGGATCTGGATGAATCACTCCATCATTCATTAGCGTGGTTCTTATTCGCTTATTTTTATTCTAAATTATTATTATTTGTTGCTTTTTTGCTGCTTTGGCCAGCAGTAAGAAGCAGCAGGTACAGTTACCGCTAGTTGGCGGCTGCTGCTGCTGCTGCTTTGTTTCCCCGTTAATTGGCTGCCAGAAGAAAGGCCAAAATGCAAGAAGCTCGCTTGGCTCTCTCTTGCTCTTCCTGCCATTACCAGTCCCGTTACCGTTACCAGCTACCCATCAACCCACTGACGTTCTGTGGGTGGCTCGGTTGACATTTAGAGCAGCTGCTACTCTGGTTCTGCCTCCCTCTTCACTTTCTGTCAAAAGGTCCGCAGGTCACAAGCGAAAAGCCCAAAAGTCAGAAAGTCAGAAAGCCAGAAAGCCAGAAAGCCTGAAACCAGAGAGCAGCAATTTGACGCTGACGTTGACGTTTCTAGAACAGCGCTAATCTCAAAGCAAGTACAGTGGAACCCCAAGGCTGTTATTGGTTTAAACTAATAAAATTAGTCGGGTAAGAAAATAGTGCAGTAAATGTAATGGGATGAGATTTTATTACCCTAATAGTCTATCTTACCGGGACCCAACTGTAGTAGCAAAGCAAAGCTTGAAAACAAACGGTTGGCTCTCGTTCTACGGGTTTTCTCTGTCTGGCACGCTCTTCGGAAAACAATCGGCCCCCGTAAGCCCCAAGATAAACAATCCCCAACGCCAGAAAGAGAAAGAGCGAGAGCGCGACAAGGCCGGACAAGATGTATCGGAATTTTTGGCATGAAAATAAAACGGTGAGCTTCCAGCACCATATTTGTTGCTAATTAATTATGTCAAAGGCAACTTCAGAATTCGATCCCCACCAGAGCTCTTATCGCCACCACGTTTTCGGGCTCTCTTTGAGCGTTCTCTTTCCCTATGGGGGCCAGGGGGCCACAGCTCTCTTGTGACGCTGAAAAAAATATTCGTATGCGTCTTGTTATTATTTTGTTGCTGTTCAGTGGCACAAAAAAAACAAAAGTTACCAAGACAACGAGGCAAACTTTCGAAAAAGAAAACAAAAAATGGCAAGAGTAACAAATCTGCGTCGCAAGCTTTTTGTCTTTATTGCAAAAACAATGCTAGATTCCAGTCTGCAATGTCTACACTGACAGAATGAAAGGAATGGAGAGTGACTTCGATGTTAAGCTTTTGGAGAGCTAAAGAAGTTATTTCTCAGTGTAGTCTGCGTCAGCGTTGACAGCGACGCTGGCGCAGGCTTCCATTTGGAGGTCGGTGGAGCTTTTTATTATTGTTATTGTTTTTGTTTTTGTGCGTTTCGTTCTCGTCGCGTTTGTTGTGTTTTTTACGTTTACGGGTTTGTTGTGGCGCGCTGATTCCTCCCCGCCTGCACCCTCGTCCCGTTTCGAACATCCAGAGGAATGGCTGATAATCAGGTGGATTACCGATACCGTTAGGTCGGGCAACGTGTCGTATACTTGATGTATCTTCCAGCGAGGCTCCTTCTATTCCGTTAGTTCCTTCGAAACGAAAATGAAAATGAAAATCAATAAATAATAATACACTTTGTTGGCTGCCCCACCCCCGCCACCCTCCCGTACCCTCTTGCGGCCCATTCGCGTGCCCAACGGCAAATAAGTTGTCCCTCGAGCCAAATGAATATTTTAGCTGATTGCCTTTGAGGTAATAGCCTGGCCTGGCCTGGCCAAGATGAGTAAGTGCTCGAGTCACCTTTGATGGGTGCTCACTGTAGCGATCGCTGATCATTGGACTCTGAGCCTTTGAGTATTTCCGTCACTTTTTCTCTTGGACGAAGCGAAGAAAATGAGGTGAGGAAAAGCAGAGGCTAACGGTACTCCCGCACAAAATGCTGATAAGATAATCCGCTTATCACAAATATGGTACACTGGGAAAAACAGAGAGGGTGAAATGAGGGAGAGGGAAAATACAAGAATTCCAACGATTTATGAAGAGCTTTTCAAAAGTCTCCCACCTCTCTTTGGGTTGACTTATTTCTTTTAGTGTACACTAGAGAGAGATGGAGCTACGGCAAAAGCTTGAGTGGGACAGAGAGGCAGCGACACACGCTTCTGGCGTCATAAAAATGCCACAAGAGGCAAACACGCGTAAATTAGAAGCAAAAATAAACGAAAAAAAAGACAAAACACAAATACGTATGTCTTCGATTGCGTAAAGTGAAAAATAATAGAGAAAATATGTACAGGAGGGGCAGAGGGGGGGGGGGAGCGGGAAAGTATGCAATAAAAAACAGCCGAAGGACGCTTAAGAATAATAAATAATTATGCGACTTTTTTTTGTAGTTGGAAAGTCACGAAAAGCTTCTAATTTGATGACAGAACAAAGTGCAATAATGAGTCGGTGAATAATACGAGAGACGAGATTGATCATTCCATCAATCATTCCATCAATCATTCATTAGATCATCCAGCATGGCTAAAAATATTACCGATTATCGAGTAATTTGAAAGGAATTTCCGATTTTTAGACGCGATCTACGATCTATGATATAATCTCTATATTTTTAAGGCACTTTTTTGAGGCGAAAACTAACTCTTACCTCTTGCCACTTGCAGCATGTCCACAGATAGTCCCACACAGGTGCGGGATTTGAGCCAACTGCGGGGTCACCTCCAAGGCACGACCACTGCGACGGCCACCAGCACGGCCCATGGATACCGCAGCCTTGCACCGCCCTCTAGCAGCAGCAGCAACACCACCACCACCACCACTACTGCAACAGCCACGCCCCTAGTAATACCGCCCGTCCTGGCCAACATGCCGGCCGGAGGAGGAGGAGGGTCCAAGTACGTGCTCCTCCAGCACAACCACAACGGCGGCTTCACGGCCTACGACAGCGCAGCAGCAGCTGCGGCGGCCGCAGCGAACGCCGCGCAGGTTGGCGGGGCAGCAGCGGGAGGTAGTGCAGCGGGTGGCGGGAATATAGTGCTCCTGGCCACGGAACCAGTCGATATGGGATCAGCAGAAGCCCTCGCAGCTGCAGCAGCGGCAGGGACAGGACGCACCACGGACGACGACGGGGAACTGCGCTCCCTGAGCTGGCTGAATGACAGGAACCTGATCAAGGGCATAGTGACCACCAGTGGGGCGGCCGGAGCGAAGCGAGGCGCAGCGGTGGCTCTGAAGCACACACCGGGCGCGGTTCCGGGCTCCGTGCCGGGCTCGGTTCCAGGCTCCATGTGCATGGTGGGCGACCTGATCGAAGAAATGGCGCCCAGCGATTACCCCAGCGAGCAGGACCACCCCGCGGGAGCGGCGGCCACGCCCTCGGCGGTCTACAGCACCACCACAGTGCACAAGGGACCCAGCGGCACCACCACCGTGGTGGAGTACAAGGCCAGCAAGGTCACCAGTCAGCCCCAGTCGCAGTCCCAGTCCCAGTCCCAATCCCAGCAGCAGCAATATCAGCGCACCACCCTCGGTCCGAGCTACCTGCCGGGCCAGGCCACCCTCTCGCCTGCCAAACCCACGATTGCAACCCCACAGACACCCCCACACCCACACCCGCAGCAGCAGCAGCAGCAACCGCAGATCCTGGTGACCAGCAACGGAGGAAGCGGCTTCAAGGCGGCCGTCACGGTGCTGAGCTCCCCCACCAGCGGCAGCAGCAACAGCACCACCACCCACCACCCACACAAGAAGTATCTGCGGGAGAAGATGCACGTCCAGATGGATCATAGCAACCACGTGGCCTCCACGGTGACGGTGGTCAGCTCGCCCGCCTCCTCCAACAACTCCTCGATCAGCTCCAGCTCCGCCAGCAACTCTGTCGCGGGCTCCGGCTCTGCCTCTGCCTCTGCCTCTGCCTCCTCCACGGCGGCCGTCAACGGAGGCAACAGCCCAGTGCCCAAGGGCGGCGGGAGCAGCAGCAGCGCCTTCACCTCGGTGTTCGAGGCCATCAACTATGCCACCACCGTGACCAGTGCTCCGCCCAGCACCAAGCAGGAGTCTTCCTCTGGCCCGGCTCCCGTTGCCGTGTCTGCCTCCAGCGAGGCTCCAGCTCCAGTTCCGGTTTCGGCTTCCGCCATTCAGCCCGCCGCCGTGGTCATCAGCGCCGGATCCCTTCCTCCCGGCTACAGCTTCGTGAACCACGTCACCAGCACGCCCCACGTCATGTAAGTCGTGAAGGGAATCCCGCAATCCCAACCAGATCGTAATCTCTCTCTCTCTCTCTCTCTCCGTCTCTTTCAGATCCACGCCAGCCCAGATGGCCTCCCCTGAGACTCCGCCTCTGATGCCGGGAACCTATTACACCACCACCGCCTCCAGCAGCGCCAGCACTGGTCCAGCCTCGCGCCTCCAGCTGTCCGTGTCCCCGCCGCCTCCGGCCATGACGCCCACAGGCCACAACGGCTCCGTCTCCGTGTCCGCCTCGGTCCTGGTCGGAGGCAGCGGCTCCAACCTGCGCAGCCCCAACAGCTACGCCAGCTACGACAACGAGGACTCCCTGAAGGACTTTGACATGGTCGTGAGCTCCCGGATGCACACCAGCACCCCGCAGTACCCAGGAGCTGGAGGCAAGGCGGGTCTTGGCGCCGCCAACGGCTACGGAAGCGGCAGCACCACCGTCACGCCCCAGAAACAGAAGCATCCCAACAATGTGCCATACGATCCGCTGGTCCACACCAACAACAAGCCGCCATATAGCTTTAGGTGGGTCTTGGTTGCTTCTCTCAATCCTCTAGAGCCTCCAATGACACGTTCTCTCTCCCTGTAGTTCCTTGATCTTCATGGCCATCGAAGGCTCGACCGAGAAGGCGCTGCCCGTGAAGGAGATCTACGCCTGGATCGTCCAGCACTTCCCCTACTTCAAGACAGCCCCCAACGGCTGGAAGAACAGCGTCCGCCACAACCTGTCCCTCAACAAGAGCTTCGTGAAGGTGGAGAAGGCGCCGAACATGGGCAAGGGATCGCTGTGGCGCGTCGAGCCCCAGCAGCGTCAGAATCTCATCCAGGCCCTCAACCGGTCGCCGTACTTCTCCAACTCGGCGGTGGACAAGATCAGTCCCTCGCTAAAGAGTCCTGGAAGCGCCCCAGCCCAGTCCTACGACAGCCTGGATGGCCAGGCAGTCTCCTCCGTCCAGGGGGCACCTCTGGCCGGATCGCGGGCGGGACCTGGAGCGGGCGGTGCCGCCGTGGCCCTGTCCACGCCCTCGAAGAGCAACGGCCTGGTGATGGCCAATGTCGCTAGTCAGTCGCAAAACGCAGCCATGCCCCACAGTCCGGGCGGGGGAGGGGGCGGAGCAGCCGGCAGCCACGCCCGCTTCGACCCCAAGCTCTTCCCCAACCTGTCCAAAGCCTTCAGCAACATCCGAGACGACTCCGCCGGACAGCCGCTGCTCCATGACGTGATCGACGAGGATCTCTCCCGGGACTACCACCCGCACCCCCACAACAACAACAACAACAACAACAACAGCAGCAACGTGGCCAACAACAACAACAACAACAACAACAACAACAACGTCAAGTACAACTTTGTGGGCCTGAACGGATCCAGTGGAGGAGTGATGGGATTGGGAGGTGGAGCTTCCAACGGGATCCCCGCCAATGCGGGCGCCACGGAGGGCAGCATCAACTACGAGCGACTGGCCAGGGACTGCGGCGCGGACAGCATGGACGACGTGCACGCGGCGGCGGCGATGCTCTTCCTCAAACACGGACCAAAGGCCTTCAGCGAGCCCTTCCAGAATGGGTAAGTCTTCGAAGAACTCGAAGAAAACAGGGTACCAATTACCGTTTCCGTTTTCCGTTGACTTTCCAGCGCTCCGGTGATCACGAGTTCCCCCAGCGAGGATCATACTTACTCGGCAGGCGGCAACAGCAATGCGGACAGCGGCGCTTCCACGCCCTTGACCAACGGCAACCTGCTGGCCCAGACGGCGGTCCAGTCGGCCCAGAGCAACCCAGGAGGAGGCGGTGGCTCCGACAGCAACTGCGCCAGCTCTGATGCGGCCTACGACAGCAGCGAAGAGAAGTACGACGGAAGGGAGAAGCTCCTTTAAATGGAAACTAATTTGAATCCTTATTCCCCTGAGCAGCCACAACATCACGCCCGAGGAGCTAGCCGATCAGCAGCGCCATCGCGACGGAGTGGACGCCCTGCTCTCCCTGTCGCGCTCCTCGATCGTGGAGTGCGGCTCGGTGGCCACCACCCACTACCACAGCAACGGCAGCAGCGGCAGCAGTCACGGCTCGCCCCACAAGCGCGCCTCCAGCCAAAACCTGGAGGAGGACCACCGCGAGCAGCAGCACCTCCAGCACCAGCAGTTGCACCACCACTTCGTCGGCTCCCAGGCGGGCGGCATCTACACGAACGGCAGCGGCAGCAAGATGGCCCTGCTGAGCAGTGCAGCGGCCAATGTGGCACAGCAGCAACAGGACCAGTACAACCCGGCGAGTGCCCTCTACCTAGGTGGGGGAGGCATGCTGCCCCAGAGCCTCAGCGCCGCCATGGTGGCGGCCAGCAAGAGTAGCAACAAGGTGAAGCCGCTGCGCGGTCCTCTGCGCACCAAGATCAAGCGTAAGTCGGCCTGGATGCGGTGAATATGGCGTCAGGCTGGCGGCAGGCGGACCTAGTGATTGGCGAGGGTCCTTCTGCCAGCTACCTTCTGCCACCTGCGACCGCCCACCGTGCCACCGCGCCACCGCGCCACCGCGCCACCATGCCACCATGCCACCAAGCCACCATGCCACCCACTGCCCCTGCCACGCCCCAGTTGTTATCTCTTTCTAAAGTACAGATCCAGATCACAGAGAGAGCATTTAGTCGAAACTGAAAAGGATAAACTTAACCCCTGCTCTTGTTCCCAGAACCAGAACCAGAACCAGAACGATCCCCAAGAGATCCCCCTATAAAGGATTATGTTTTGATTAACTTTTGTGTTTGTTATACAAATTCTTGAGCCCCGCCCCGCAACGCCCCGATTCTTTCAACACCTGGAAACAATATCAAATTTAGCTTAAAGCCTCCTTCTTTTATAAATATTTAAAAATTGTAGTGATTCGATTCGATTCGATTGATTGTTGGCCATGTAAACTAATTTTTGGATACGATTCTTTTGATGTACGATGTACGATGTACGATGTACGATGTACGATATGAGGATAATTTAGAAGCCATCTAGCAAGCATGCATGCCCCTTGTACGCGTAGGTCCTAACTGTTAGCTTTATCTTATTTGTTTTTCTTTTAGTTTGTAACTTAAAAATGTGCAAATATTTTAAACAGGAACATTTTGAACCGAAACGGTGTAAGCCTTTTGCTTCTAATGTGAGAGACGATTAGGGACACAAACAAGGAAACCTGTTGAGGAACAAAGGTTTTTTACATAATCCATATACACATTATATATATACTAGGATATATACCTATATATATCTAGAAAGAGATAGAGAGGTAGAGAGAGAGAGAGAGAGAGAAACCAACAAAGAAACTACAAATTCTGCTAAGACCCAAAATTGAAATGTGACTAGCGCAATAAATATAAGTTGTAGCTTGTAAACGAGAAACCAAACAAGAATGAGAAACTAGAAATTGTTACAAAGAAATTTGATTTTCGGCTGTATGGAAAAATGTAATGTTTTTATGGACCTTAAGGCGAGAGACAAGCCCCCAGAAACCGGATGCCGGATGCCGGAAACCGGAATCCGGATCTGCAACCGAGATGTTTAAGGATGAGACAGTTATATAGAGAAAGTTAAGATAGGCCACGTAAGGAAACAAACACACACATTTATCGCCTTATAAATTGAGTCCTTAGCTAAAAAAACGAGAAAAAAAAACAAAACAACAAAAAATATTGAAAACGAGAGATCTGTTAAATTGTTTGAACTGCTTTGTTATACGGATACGAGAATCAATATATTCTATATCTATATATTGCTAGAGCTAAGGCCAAGCCCCCTTCCCCTGAAGATACCCTTGAAGTAACCCCTGACCCTCAACCCTCGACGACCCTCGACCCCGCCCCAAAAACCAACTCAAGCAAATGTTAAATCAAAGATATTTAGTCGATAAGCAAACCAAAAACCATTAAAAGCAAAATGCTAAACAAACAAATCCTAATTGTAAGCTTAGTTGAAATGAGAGAACATTTGTTAAACGAGAATCAAACAACAAAAATTAGTTGAATAATATGAGAAAATCCCAATGCCGAGTTTCGAGTTCCGAGTTCCGAGTTCCGCTGGATCTCTGCAGATCTGTTGAAATTAATCAGCAATTAAAATATAAATATAACTAACAAAATGATACACAATGATCCTTTACACCAAGGCAACCAAGGAATACTTATTAACTTTTAAATAAGCAAGTTAAAGAATGAATTAAACAAGAAAAACACACACACTTGACTAAGAATGGCCCAAGTGTTACACTTCAAGTACCTTTTTAGCAAAAAGCAAAAGCAAAGATCGCATTAAAGTTTAATTACTCTATATAAATATATATTTAAATTACGGATTACCAGTTACCAATTACCAATTACCAATTACCAACTACCCATTACAAAGCTTAACTAAATGTTGAAGTCAAAGAACCACTTGCTTGTTGTGTTGTTAAAATAAACAAACAAAAGTGAAGATGATAGATGTTTTGTTTCCTCAGACCTTAAATATTATTCGATTATGATTATGATTATCATTATTTTAGTTTTGTTTTTAGTTTAGATGCGTTTGAACTTTGATTGCCTTGAAGCATAATGAAGGATGCTGTGTGACAAAATAAATCTACTAAAAGCGGAAACAACAAAGTAATTGTAAATGTAGCCTAAGGACCAGATATCCTGCGACCTACATACATCCAATATATCCAATCCTCCTGTCCTCCTCGCACGACAAACAGTGTCTGACAATCGTCGCTGTCGCCTAATTTTAAACTTTCAACAAATTTTGAAACAATTAGCTATAAAATACCTTAGACCCCCAATACACAATACACAGCAATAGCAAATAATACATACATACATCCATCTATTGTTATGTACGATCTTAAGCTTTATCCTTTGGTCCTGAATCCTGGCCCCAAATCCTAAATCCTAATCTAGATCTGATTTGATCCCAAAACTCCAAAACCCCAAACCGTAAGGAGCAAACCAGTTTTGTTACAGTTTTTTTTTTTCTTATATTTTAACTATTGTATCACATCATTATTATTATTATCATTATTATTATTATTATTATTACTATGTTTATATTATATTTTCATGCTGGTATATATCCATCTATATACTATACATATTTGATTATAAAATCTTTTTTTGAGTACCAAATACACACAAATTGAAATGTGAACTATTTTCTTAGCTGAAAGTCTTTTATTTTCCTATTCCTATATATTTTACTGATGACGGAATTGTGTATATAGCTTCTAGTCTCGATCTGTGGGGATTGAGTTCTACAAATAGAGAGATCGGATTCTGTTGAATTATGTATTGTAAAGTGCCTGCCTAAAGACCCCCTCCTCGAAGAATGTTACTCAGAATCGATTAGAGCTTTGATTAATCGCCGCACTGTTGCCAATTTTCGTAGACTTGTTTGTTAAAGTATTAGCTTAAAGCTAGAAGAACCCCGATCCTTGAAATCGCCCCTTAACCGCCTTGCTTTAGCCTCGGAATACAAAGTCGTAAATAATATATATATTGAATATTGTTAGAAAACAAAAACCAAACAATGTACAGACTACAGGGTATACCGAAAAACCGAAAAACCGAAACACCTTTTCTATATCTAACAGAGTATATATGTATCTCCGATGAGTAGGATCATCATCTGTTTGCCCTCCAAGGTTTCAGCTAGCGCCTGTTTTTATGTCTCTAACAACCTCTGTACCAAAAAACATCAAACATCAAATACAAAATATACAAATACATCAAATGGAATGAATAATCAATACAACTTAAGCGAATCAAATACAATATAAATTATATTTATATATACATATATATACATACATATGTACGAGGGATACGATATCCTCCAATAAGAGCAAATAAGACGGAGATGGATAATACCATAGAAGGAAAATGTTACCCTGTGTATTTTTTTAGACATAACATTTTTCTACTTTTGGACGATGTTTTATTTTGCGTTCTAGTTTGTTGCTAACTCGTAGTGCACACTAAAAACACT
This sequence comes from Drosophila vallismaia, assembly GCA_035047325.1. Lineage (NCBI taxonomy): Eukaryota > Metazoa > Arthropoda > Insecta > Diptera > Drosophilidae > Drosophila > Drosophila vallismaia. Next base: position 397,654 of record JAWNPU010000025.1, on the reverse strand, counting down.
GAGAGAAAACAAACACACACACGAAACAGTGCGAACCAGATTGAGGACTGACCTTTGGGCCTACATCTTTGTGAATAAGCGAATTGTGTATGACATTCAATAAATAAATTAATCTTCACCCATCTGTTGATATCGAGCAAAAGCAAAAGGTGTTTGTCATTTGATTTATTTGGATCTATTGGGACTTTTGTGGCAGTGTAATTACTTTCAGCATGTGGCGCCCCCAACAGTTGGCATTTAGCCAAGTTTAAAACCATTTAGGAATCGAGACTTCATTTGCTGTCCATCAGAAATATTTGAAAAAATAAAATCTAAAAAATATTTTCTGTCTGGATTTTGATGCAGATCGATAGGGGATTATTCCTAGATTCCAAATCTATACTTTGTTCAAGGATCGGGTGAAAACTCCCAAAGATATGGCCTTCGAAAGGGGCGAAAAGTGATTTTTCTGGATTTTCACATTTTTTAAGGGGGTCCATCAGAAAAATTTGGAAAAAATCTAAAATATATTTTCTGTCAGGATTTTGATGCAGATCGATTGGGAATTGAATAAAGATTCCAAATCTATACTTTGTTCAAGGATCGGATGAAAACTGCCAAAGATATGGGCATCGAAAGGGGCGAAAAGTGACTTTTCTCGATTTTCACATTTTTCAAGGGGTCCATCAGAAAAATTTGAAAAAAATCGAAAAAATATTTTGTGGCAGGATTTTGATGCAGATTTATAGGGAATTGAATAAAGATTTTGAATTGAATCATGCATAGAAGAAGACTCAAAATATACAAATCAAGGATATAGAGCTGGAGAAACCAAGCTTCAAAGGACTTTCTTTCATCAGTTATGATTTTTGTGAAAAACTAAAAATTTCTTCTTCGGAAAAGAAATAAAGAAATCCTTTGGTATCCTTGGACAGGATGCAGGATAATGCATAGAAGGACCCTCACAAAGCTATAGGAAGTCCTTTGGAAAAGAATTTCCAACTTTGAGGAGATAGCATCTGTGACGTCATTTTTATAATTCGCAACCAGTTCTGCCAGCGACTATATAAGGAGGCTCGCTTCATGGAAAAATTTTACTTTTTTCTTCTTCTTCAAAAATTTTTTTTTTGTTTTTATTGCTTTTTTGTGTTTTTTTTTGTTTTTAAACGTAATCAAGGCTTTATATATATATTATTTATAATATTAAACCATAAAAATGTTTAAAATTTCCTTGGATAACTTTTTCTAATTGAAAAAGAATAAAAGACCCATAGAATCCATTGTTCTTCTAGTAATTCTACCTCTTATCCATGTTTTTAGTGGAAAATAAAATCTTATCCTTTGGTATTCCTGGCCAGGATGCAGGATATTTCATAGAAGGAGTCACGGAAAGCCAAAAAAACCCCTTGGAAGTGAAGTTCAAGACTTGAAGAGACATGATTAGAAATAAAATTTGTATAATTCGCAACCAGTTCTGGCCCGGGGCCTATATAAGGAAGCTCGTTTAAGGAGAACATTTTTCCATCAACTTTTTTTCTTCTTCTTATAATTTTAAAATAAAATAATTAATTAAAATTTCTATCATCTAAGATTCTAAATCTATACTTTGCTCACGGATCGGATGAAATCTGCCAAAGATATGGGCATCGAAATGGGCGAAAAGTGATTTTTCACTTTTTTAGGGGGTCCATCAGAAAAATTTAAAAAAAATCGAAAAAATATTTTCTGTCAGGATTTTGATGCAGATCGATTGGGAATTGAATAAAGATTCCAAATCTATACTTTGTTCAAGGATCGGGTGAAAACTCCCAAACATATGGCCTTCGAAAGGGGCGAAAAGTGACTTTTCTCGATTTTCACATTTTTTAAGGGGGTCCATAAAAAAAAATTTAAAAAAATCTAAAAAATATTTTCTGTCAGGATTTTGATGCAGATCGATTGGGAATTGAATAAAGATTCCAAATCTATACTTTGTTCAAGCATCGGATGAAAACTGCCAAAGATATGGGCATCGAAAGGGGCGAAAAGTGACTTTTCTGGGTTTTCACATTTTTTAAGGAAAAATTTGAAAAAAATCTAAAAAATATTTTCTGTCAGGATTTTGATGCAGATCGATTGGGAATTGGATAAAGATTCGAAATCTATACTTTGTTCAAGGATCGGATGAAAACTGCCAAAGATATGGGCATCGAAATGGCTGATAAGTACTATCTAGTTAGGTGGCGAGAAAAGGACATTTGGAAAAAAGGACGAATTCGTATGTGGCGCCCCCACCTGTTGGCATTTGGCCAAGTTTCCAACCCAAAGTGAAAGTGGAGAAAGCTCTCGCCCCAGAAGCAACCGGAAATAGGAGGCGCTGCTTTCGAATTGGAATACAGTAGATTCTTCTTTATTTAATTTGATTTTTCTGTTCAGTTTTACATGCTATATAAACTAGTTTATTAATCATATTACTTGTTATTATAATTTATATTTGCATTGTTCGTGTATCTTTTGTGTCTTCTGTCCATCATTTTGAATGTATGTTTATTTTTTCGAAAATTGTTCGCTTTCCTCTGCGATTTATCCAGAGTTTGGATATTTATTTAAATTAATGTTTCGTTTTCTGGAAATACAGACACTATTCGTCATTCTAACCGAATCGATTCAAATCAAAGTTACATTTTAGCTTAAGTTAAAAAAAAAACATTACCTTTAATTAAGTTTTTATCATGTTTTCTTTGTTATGTTTTTTATACCTTTATTTTGTGTGTTTTTGTGCATTTATACAAGAAATGCTAAAAAAAAAATATTTTCAAGTTGAAGTTTTTATTTTTTTCGGTTAATTCCCATGTTTAATTGCTCTTAGATCTTAAAAAGATTTCCAATTCGATTTCGAGGTTGCCAAAAATTGTATGTGCTTAAGTTTAATATCTATTGTATAATATCTATTGTATATAATATATATATTTATAACTATATACTGTTTGGTTTTCTATTTTCCTTTGTTTATGTGTAAATTTTTGATATTTTTGCTGCTTTTTTCCTTTTTTTTTTTACTTCTTATTTAATGTTAATTGTTAATTATTAATTGTTTGTTTGGGCACATTTTGCTAATTTAACTTTCGCTTCGTTTGGTTTCATTTTCTGTTTTGTTGGTTTTTATGTTTTGTTTTTTATTTCGTTTTTTTTTTGTCTCTTGTTTTCTGTTTTTTTGTTTGTTTTGTTTTTTTTTGGGCGGACTTGAAACTGAAAAACGGAGCTGGTTCTCATCAGGATTCATTATTTGATTTATTATTATAAATATTTTGTATTTGAATCGTCTGGTGGAAAACTTAGGGCTTCGGCTTGGGATCGTACGGGGTATCGATCGCTCAGTGTGTTAACTACTTTTCATAATCTTCATTTTGGTTCAACAGTTCGGCTTGCATACGAGTATGTTACGATTACGATTACGATTACGATTACGTAAGTTGTGTGTATATAGAGGCTTTATATATATATATATATATATATATATTCTTTATATATATCTGTATCTGCGGTTAACACTATGTGGCTATTTCAAGTCATGCTGCTTTGGGCCTGCTAAAATAAGTGCTTGTATATCCCTCGATTCACTATTCCTTAGGCTTAGGCCTTAGAGTTTAAACACAAAACTGATATGGTCTGGTTTTAGTAATATTATCTTTCTTGACTCATAGTTGGATTTCCTACACGATCTGTGGGTTTATTTACAGCTAATCAGCTAATGGGGCTTTGAAGAGGGCTCTGACTCGATTTGTCGCCTAAAATTTTGTCGCCTCAAGTTTTCGTTAGATATCTGCCTCTGCCTCTGCCTCTGCCTCTGAGGAGGACATGCAAGTGTTATCAAAAAAGTGGTGAGTTGTGTTCTAAGTTGGAAGGATAATTTCATAAATCTCTCGTTTATGTTTATGTACAGCTTAACTTTTGATTTCGATTGAATACTTGTTACTTTCGATCTTTAAATTAATTACGTATGTTCTTTCTTTTAATGCTGTAGTACGGATCTATGCAAAAAATTTTATGAGCCTACGTCTCTAGATTTGAATATATATATATATATGTATATATTATATATATATATAGACTTATGTATCTATGTATATGCCACATCCCTGGTCTGGCTTTAAATATATGTTTACTTTTTACTTGGGTAGCACCGCATATTATTTTCATATATATAGTATATATATATATCTTTGTATATATGTATCTACGTATCTATAAAAATGCTGATCATGCACATATTTATTTAAGTCTATATAGGCTTATATCGGTTTCAGTTTTCGGTTTTCGGTTATAGTTTTGGTTTTGCTTTGGCATGGGCTCTGTTTTTTCTGAGCTCCCAAAAAGTATGCTATACAATTTCAGAGCCTGCCTCTGTCTAGAGTAGCATTTGATTTTTTTGCGTGTATCCGTGAAATTGGTGGGTGGGACAGGGACAGGGACAGGGACAGGGATATGGGAAAGTTGCGAGTACTTTCGTTCCTCAGCGGCTTTCTCTAAATGTCTAGAGTTTGTCGGGGAAATCATAAAGCTAAAGCCTTGTTTGGAAAATAAAAAAGGATTTCGATGGGTTTTTTTTCGTTTAAGAAAACATTTTTATTTGATAAAGTTTCATTCATGTATTATTGGTATGTTGTTGTCGCTTGCTTGCTTTTCTTTCTCTTCGATTTCATATATATATATATATTTATATATATATTCATAATAATATAATATAATATAATATAATATAGTTTAATTCGAATTATAATTACAATAATAATAAAAATACCAAGACAAAAAATGATTGTATTAAAAAAAATAATTAAAACTAAAAGTTGCGAACCATTCCAACTTCTTTATCCATACTTTGTATATATATCATATATATATATTTTATAATTCATTCATTTTTGTTTTTGTTTTTGTTTTCGTTAATGCGTAATGTTTCATATTCATATTCCATATATGTAGATGTAATTCTTTTTTTTTTTGTATTAGCTAAAGCGTAAAAAATGCAAAGTATTTAACTTGATAACTTAAACGCGAACAGGAGGAGGGGAAAGAAATCTTTGTTTTTTAACTAAAAATCGATCTTAACAAATTTACTGACAGAGGCAAAAGTTCTTTGCGTATTTTAAATATTTTTTTAGTCGCTTTACTTCGTGAATAAATTTCCCTTGAAGACGCAAATTGTATTTCTTATTAGGTTTTGAAACGTGTTTGGTATATGTTGGTAATTCTCCCTCTTAATTCTTCTCTCGTATATACATAAGTATGTAATAATCATAATAATAATAATAATAATAATAATAATGGTAATAATAATGGTAATAATAGTTCGGCAATTTTGGGCCAATGAAAAAATGGTGGTGTGGTGTGTGCACTTTTTAATTTTAAATTTATTTATATTTTTGATGTCGCTTGTCGCTTGGTTTTTTGGTTTTGAGAAATCTGTGTTGTGTTTTTTTTAGCTTAAACATTTAGTCTAGGAAAAAAAAGGTTTATTTAATTTAATAAAATTTGTTTGTTTGTTTGTTGTTTTTTTGCTCGTCTTGGTTTTGTTGTTGTCTCTTGTTCATTTAGGAAAACAGATTGAGTTTTTATTGTTGCATGTTTATTTTAAATTTGTTTAATATTACGATTAAGTTGTAAACTTAAGAGCTAGGCAAAAAAAAAGTTGGCTGTCTTAGCTTAAGGTTTTTTATCTTTTATTTTTATCATATTTTTTTTTTTGTTATCTTTAATTTTTTGTGTAATTTCTTTAGTACGATATGCGGTTTGTGTGTGTGTTTTTTTTGTTTTTGTTTTTGTTTTTTACTTTTACTTCGTGTTTTGTTTTTATTCTCAAATATTTTAGATTCACAGAAAAATTTGTTTTTATTTATTCTAGGGTCTGATGCAAATTAAAATTAGCGTTAGGCTAAGGTTGATAAATTTCCACGATCCATCGCTCTATGTGTATAATTTGAATATGCATTATAATTATGTATATAATAATAAGATTATAAATAATTTAGTGCATGTTGCATGTTTATTTTTGCTATAATTATGAATTAATCAATTTTTATCCATTTTAGATGTTTGTGTGTTTTTGTTTCATTGTGTACTTGTGTGTGTATTTTTTGTTTGTGTTTTTGTTTGTGTTTGTGTTTATGTTTGCTTTTGTTTTGTGTGTTTTTCTTGTGTGGTTTTTATGTAAATTCAAAATTTACGAATTTTATTGTTTTATTTGTATTATTTTTTTTCCTTTCGCACTTCCGCATCGTCGGAAAAGAAAATAAAACATCAGAATGTGGGGAAAACAACTCGGCTCGGCTCCTCGCGCCTTTCAACTTTTTCCATTAACTATCTTTTACTTTGGGTCTTTCCTTTTCCTTTTTGTTTTTCTTTTAGTTCAGCTTTTAGTTTTTATTTAGGGTTTTCGTTTTCATTTTCATTTTCATTTTGCTTTTGTTTTTGTTTTTCTTGAGATCAAAAGATAGTTAAACAAGTCGGTAGCTGATGGTTATCATAAAATTTCATTTTTTTTCGCTTTTTTTTGGGTTATATCGTAGGAAGATCGAAAGCAAGTTTGTGCCTCGCAAGAACTCTATTTACAGAATTTATTTAATTATTTACATGGCTACCTCTAGACAGTAATAATAATAATTATAATAATGATAATGATACAAAAAAAAATGTTATATTTTCATATATTTAGCGTAGAATTACGTGTACCGCCTTTGCTTACAGTCTTCAAGTAGAAACAAATCGAAAAAATCTTTGCAAGATCAAATCTTTTTCGCTCTGGATTTCGACCTCGTTTTGGTTAAAGTTCTTCGGCAAGTCAGGGTTCTATATCTTCTATATCCTCTCTTCTATTCTCTTCTGTCTCATTTTCTTCTTTGCTCACTTTCTTCGTTGCATCCTTCTCGTTCTCGTTCTCGTTCTCGTTCTCGTTCTCCTTCTCGGTAGCTTTCTTTCTAATACTTTTGCTCCTCATCTGGGTTTTCGCATAGCGTCTCTAAACTTTTAGCTATAACTATTACAACTTTCGCTCTAATTCTAAACTCTTATTCTTAATACTTTACTTCCTTACGGTAAATGTAAACAAAAAAAAAAAAAAAAAATTATGCTTCTTCGTGTTTTGTTTTAGAGTTTTCCTAAGTTCCTAAGTGCTATTTATTTTTAGTATATATATATATATACGTATATATATATATATAGGTATATATATGTTTGTGTGTAGGTGTGGGTGTGGGTGTGGGTGTAAGTTGGGGGTATATTGGTTTCTGATCAATCAAACTTAATCACAAGTAAACGCTCATTGCACTGTTCGCTGTTCTGCTGGTTCTCCTTCCTAGTAGTTCCAGGCAGCTCCGGCTCCGGTTCCGGTTCCGGTTCCGACTCCGGTTCCATTTCCGTTTCCGGCCGAGGGCGAGCAGGAGGCCTGGTTGGTGCTGGCGCCGCTAACGGAGTCTCCCACACCGGCGGACTCCTCCGCGTTGCTCAGGCGACGCACCCGCACCAGGCGCAGCTTCTCCTCGTTGATCACCTTCAGCTTTTGCTCGGCAGCCTCGTCCACGGAGCTCTCCAGGAGGGGGTGCGCCTGGGAGTGGTCCTCCTCCTCGTCGTCGTCCTCCTCCTGCTTGATGCTCACCTCCGGCTCCATGAAGCTCTGGTCGATCTCCAGCTCGTTGTCACCGCCTCCTAAGGAGGACTCCTCGCCACCCTTGCCGTCGTTGTCCTCGCCGCGGACTCCGTACTCCGAGGGCTGCATCACACACACGCCGTTGATAATGCGCTCACCCTCGGCGGCCGCTGCTGCTGCTGCGGCTGCTGCCACGGCGGCTGCCACGACGGGATTGGTGGTGGGACCTCCGGCACCGGCGGGATTCACCCATTGGGGGGCCGCCGGCTTGCGGCGGGAGCTTCGTACCGCATTCGACATGTAGGCGGCGGCAGCGGCGGCAGAGGCCAGGGACTTGTGGAGGACCTTCTCGTAGTCGGTGCTTCCTCCGGTCTTGTCCAGGTCTCCGTCCTGGCCACCAGAGCCCTCCAGGCTCTCGTTGTCGCTCAGGTTGTGCTCCATGTCGTCCTGGTAGTCGGCGCTACGCTCGCGCTTCAGAGTGGGCATGGAGAGGTCCAGGCCCCTCATCTGCTCCTTGAAGGCCTGGTTCAGGGCCGTGAGTTCGTCGGCTCCGGCAGAGCCGGCTGCGCCCACTGCTGCCGCTGCAGCCGCTGCTCCTGCAGCTGCCGCCGCTCCGGGAATTCCCAGGCTGCGGCCCAGCAGGGCGGCGGCGGCAAAGTACGGCGGATACGGGATCGGTGCGCCGCTCAGGCCCATGCGCTCCTTGTGCAGCTCGACGAGACGTTGCTGAAGCAGGATGCGGAACTGGACGGGATCGAAGGGCGTGGCACTGGTGCTCTCCCGGCTCGGAATGGGGTTGTCCTGGCCGGGCTGGCCGTGCGGCACCTGCTGCTTCAAGCGCATGCGGTGGTTGTGGAACCAGTTGGTGATGGTCCTGGTGGCCAGGCCGAGCTCGTTCGCCAGGAACTCGATGGTGCCCACGTTGGGGTAGGGGTCCAGGGCGAAGGCCAGGCGCAGAGCCTCCTTCTGCTCCTCAGAGAAGAGGACCCTTTGCTTCTTGCTGGGCGGGGCACCGCCGACTCCGCTTCCCACGGAGCCGGGGCCCGGACTGCTGGTGTAGAAGTCGTTTGTATCGTTGCTGGAAGTGTCGCTGCTGTTGTCCTGCTGGTTGGGACCGGTGCTCCTTCGCCGCTTGGAGGCCTCGCGCCGCTCGTTCTTGAGCAGCTGCAGCCGCTCCACGTTGTTGGCGTCGCTCAGCCAGAGCTGCATCCGGATGAAGGGCTCGCGGCCCTTGATGGAGAGCATGTGCCAGGGCTTGGGCTTGCTCAGCAGCTCGGAGACGGAGCCCTGGGACAGGCCCAGGACCGCCTCGCCGAATATCTTCTGGCCAATGTTGTTGGCCAGAAGGGCCTCCTTGATCTTGGTGGTGATGTCGTGGGTGTCCAGGTCCTGGGTGAGGGCGGCCATTTCGTAGACGGTGGGCGACATGTGCTGGTGGAGGCTTCGCATGGCGTTCCCACCATGGACGGGCATCAGCATGGGCTTCTTCTCGGAGCTGTTGCCGACGCCGGCGGGACTGGCGTTGTTGTTGTTTGGTGTTCCAGGAGCCACTCCAGAGCCGGCTCCGGCGCCACTGGCATTGCCTCCTCCCGGCGGTAGGCTGATGGCGTGCTGGGGTGGCAGTCCCGGCGAGGTCAGGAGCATGCTCTGGTGGTGCAGGGCCGCCGCCGCCGTGTGGTGAGGGTGCTGACCCGCCACGGCAGCCGCTGCCACCGCCGCCTGCTGCTGCAGGTGCTGCTGCTGGAGGTGCTGGTGCTGGAGCTGCTGCTGCTGTTGCTGCTGGGCCGCCGCTGCGACCGCCACCTGCTGCTGCTGGGCCACCGCCTGTTGCTGCATGGCCGCGGACATGGCCGCCGCCTGCATCTGCTGCATGAGGTGCTGCTGGCCTTCCGGCTTCAGCTTCAGCTCGTTCATCATCTTCTGCATGGGCAGGGAGGCGGCCTGCATCTTGGAGGCGAAGCCCTGCGGCATCTGGGGGCTGCCGCTGTAGCTGCCGGTGCGCATCAGCTTCTCGGGGGCGATCTTGTACTGGCTGGCCACCAGCTTGTGTACCGCGTTCTCGTCCTCCAGGAACATCTTCATGCGGATGAAGGGTTCGCGTCCCTTCTGGGTGAGCATGTGCCAGGGCTTGGGCCGGGCCAGCAGGTCCGAGACGGATCCCTGCGAGAGGCCCAGCACGGACTCGCCGAAGAGCCGCTGCGATATCGAGTACTGCGAGAGGGCCTCCTTGACGCGCCGCACGATGTCCTCCGTGTTGAGGTTGTTGAACATGTCGAACTGCTGCTGGGTGATCGGGGGCAGGACCGCCTTGGTCGGTCTTTGGGGAGTGCTGTGGTGTGGCGTCACCGGGGGCTGGGTGATCAGCGAGTTGGTGATCGAGGCCATCCTCTGGAGGGGGCTCGCCGTGGCGGCGAACTCCTCGCCCTGGCTGCTCAGGGCCGGCGGAAGAATGGAGTTGCTGAGCGGGCTGGGGGCCGCCGAGTTGCTAGCGGCGCTGCCAGAGGCTCCTGCGCCTCCTGGTCCGCCTGTGGTCGCCAAAGGTTGCTGTCCCACTGAGGGTGGGGCCGGAGTGCCGGGTCCCTCCGACTGCAGGCCGTGTAGAGAGGCAGCGTAGCTGTCCTCGCGCTCGCCGTCCTTGGAGCAGCTGCTGCTGCCGGCACTGTGCTCCAGCGAAGAGCGTTGGCCGTTCAACTTGATGTCCTTGGCGGTCAAGGAGAGGTCCTGGGCTCCGTTGAGGACCTGCTGCTGCAGAGCCATCAGACTGGAGAAATTGGGGAACTGCTGCTGCTGCTGCTGCTGGACTTGCTGCTGCTGCGCCTGCTGCAGCTTGGCGATCTCCCGCTCGAAGGCGTGCCTCATGTTCTCGTCGGCGGCCATGGCGGCGGGAAAGGCGTTGGCGGCTGCTCCTGGCATGGCGGCTGCTCCTCCGAAGAAGGGCGACAGCAGGAAGCTGAGGGACAAACAGAAAACAGGGATTAGACACGCTCTAAGATGGGCAGATATTCTCAAACAAGGCTGTCACGGGATTGAACGGAAATCTATAAATCTATAAATATTTGCCAAAGCCAACTGCTGACCTACTGGATTCTATTCACTTGGGAATCGGGGAATCGGTGGAACGGAAAGGGCTTGTGAAGATTACTAACCTGGGGAAACCCGTCTCACGGGGCGTGCGGGCAATGAGCTCCTGGTAGAGCCGGGCCATCTTGTCCTGTGCGAGATCCTCGTGTCGCAGGCGCTGCTGCTGCTCCCGCTCGCGCTCCCTCTCCCGCTCTCGCTCGCGTTCGCGCTGCTGCTGGGCCTGGTCGGGAGTGAGGTGCTGCTGCTTCAGCTGCTGCTCCACCTTGAAGAAGGGAGAGGTGCAGCTCTGGAGCGGCGACTTGCTGTCCTCGTTGCTGTGGGAGTCCTCGCGGCCATGGTCCCGCTGCTGTTGGGCGGCGCTCGACTGCTTCATCAGAGAGGAGGCCTCGCTGAGGATGTGGGCGATCCGGTCCTCCGACATGGAGTCGTCGCCTCCGCCGCCGGGGCCTCGGCCGGCGTACTGGGGCAGGCCTGAGTCTGGAACACGAGATGAGAACCAAGAGATGATTAAGTGGAGGAATACAAAGGGCAGATTAGGAACTGGCTGATCGTAAAGCCCATTAAATGCTGTAAACTTTATGGAGCCTGGCGGAGGTGGCTCCGATGGATCCCCAAACCCTTACCCAAACCCTTGCCCAAACCCCAAACCGAAAACGAAACCGAAACCAGACCAAGGCCAGAACCAATTAAGCCATAAAGCGTTCAAAAAGCCAAAGCGAATTTGCGGCCATAAACCCGCTGCACTGGGTTGCAGTTCAAAAGGCGGCCCGCCAAGTGTCCACTGGACAGCGAGAGCCTCCTGTGCTCCAACCTGATCCACTGGAAGAAATCACAGGGATATGGGTTCCCTTTTGCTGGCACAAGGTAGCAGAAATCAAAATCAGGATCCATCCCATATTTGAATTTCTGGTAAGCCGCCAATTTCAAATCTTACCCGATTACTTGGTATTATTAATTAGTATTAAATACTAAATATTAGGACGATAGTCCCTGTCCTGTGCTGGACCAGCGATCGATATTAATCTATCGGGAATCGGTGCCGTGTCCTCCTCCTCGGTTTTTTCGCTGCCGCGCTCGAGCTTTGATTTTAATTTATTTAAATCGGAAAAAGTGAGTAATAATTGATTTAAAATGTGGTTCGAAGTGATTTAAAGCGATTGGAAGTGATTGAAACTGTTTAGAAGTGATTGCAGTCCGGAATTTGGAAACTTTTCATGAAAACTGCGCAAGAAAAACGCGAGTCGCGAAAATGGCCGCTTTTGTCTCTCCGTTTTGTTGTGTCTTCGTCGAAGTGACGCTCGTTGGAAAACACTTAGTTATTGTTGTTTCAGCTTAATTACACCGTGGAATATATATTAAGCCTGATCAGCATAACTAGGATCATGTTTTTCCAACGACTCCCAATCGGAATTCGGAAAATTAAGGCACCCGGGCGCGATTCTATGTTGAGACAGCGGCCATTTTTTTTTTGTTCCTTTTTGTTCTGTGTTCGTGAAAATGACTCGCGTTGGAAAAAATCTTAGTTATTGTTGTTTCAGCTTAATTACACTGTGGAATATAGATTAAGTCTGATCAATATAATTAGGATAACGTATTTCCAAAAAAATTAAATCAGAAAAACGCCGCCCGCAGAGAGCGGCCATTTTTTTTTGTTCCTTTTTGTTCTGTGTTGTGTGTGTTCTGTGTGTGGAAAAAAAAAACTTAGTTATTGTTGTTTCAGCTTAATTACACTGTGGAATATAGATTAAGTCTGATCAATATAACTAGGATAACGTATTTCCAAAAAAATTAAATCAGAAAAACGCCAACCGCAGACAGCGGCCATTTTTTTTTTGTTCCTTTTTGTTCTGTGTTCGTGTTGGAAAAAATCTTAGTTATTGTTGTTTCAGCTTAATTACACTGTGGAATATAGATTAAGTCTGATCAATATAACTAGGATCGCATATTTCCAACAAAATTAAATCGAAAAAAACGGCGGATTTCGGTTTTCGCGACAAAAGGAGCTGCGGCGATCAGTTCCGTTACTCGGGTTTTGCTCTCCTCTTTGTGCTTTTGCTTCTTGGGTACTTTCGTGAAAATTTGAGTGAACAAAGATCTGCTACTCAAAGCTAATAGACTCCATCCAGTATTGGAAAACGTTTTGAAAAACTTGAGCCAAGTTACTGCACTCATTCCGTTAGGAAGAGAGCTCTGATTTGAGTGTCTTGTTTTGAGTGCAAGGAGAGTATGTACCGTTATGTCAAGTACAATGGGATGACTGAGCGAAGTTGCATGTAAGTAATTATTATTTTTTGTTTTATAACAAATTATATTGAATTCATTTTATAAATCATATTTTTCTTATACATACATTTTTTTGTATATGTTGGTAAAATATTAATTATCATAAAAATGGCATGAAAACTTTGAGTCCTTTTATGATTAGCTTTGCTTTGAATGCCCCCAGACCCTGGTCCCGAATAGTTGTTCGATGGCAAAGGCTTTGCGCTAATTTGGCACGCGCCAGAAATGCCCATCGAAGCGAGAGGGAGGTCCTGCTGGGCGGCAGGAGCAGGAGCAGGAGCAGGAATGAACGGAATGAATAAATGAATGAATTCAATTGCAATTGAGAGAGCCGCAAAAAAATGCAAAAGCAGAGAAAAAAAAGGAAATGTGTATGAAAAGCCGGGAAGCGAAAAAAAAACGAAACGAAAATCGTTTCGCTGAAATTCAATTGAAAATTTCGCTTTTTGGCTTTTTGCTTCGTGACACAGAGCGGTGGCGCTGAAAGAGAATCGAGTGGTAAATTGCAAAATAATCACACAAGTGGTTCGGGCTGGACAGGCACTCCCCCGCCTGCCACCATTGATGCCCTGCGGCATGTTTTTGTGGCTGCCACAGCAAAAACATCAATCAGCCGCACACACCGGTTAGCAGGAATGGAAAGAGGATGTGGGAGTGGGAGTGGCTGGCGAAATGAAATAACTGAAAATCGCTTTACAATTGCCTGGCATAATCGATGCCCCAAAGGAGCAAACACTTGGCCTCAAAATAAAACTGCAAGAGTCGCAGGAGCGCAAGCGGAAACGGAAATCAACACATGAATGGCAAATGTCCTGCCAGTCCATGTCCAGGCCCAGGCCCCCACCCCCACCCCCACCCACCCTTTGGCGCTGGCCATTGAAGCGAGAGATTTGGAAAAATAGCCAGCAAGGATAAAGGCGATAAAATGGCCAACTACAATAGATCCTTGAATTGAAGAGGAGGAGCGAGTCCAGAGTCCTGCTGCCATGCCATTCCATGGCACGGAATGAAAATTGGAAAAATGATTTTGTGTGTTTTTCCGATTTTTGTGTGTTTTATGCGGAGGACTGCTTGTCGTCGCTTCATTTGGGGATTACAAAGTGTTTTTGTGTTATAAAGTCGAAGATGACATCGATGACACCTGGAATGACCCGACCAGACCACCCGACCAGACCACCCGACCAGACCAGCCCGACCCAGACAGCTTAAGGGGTCTTAGTGGAAGATTGTGGCCAGAAGGGTTTGAGGACCAGGACCTGGACCTAGACCCGCTTTAAGGCTGGTACTTCCTGGTTAGTTGGTAAGTTTTTAATTCAATTCTGGCTATCAGCTGGCTATTTCCATTCGCATGCTAATACAATATTTTTGGCCAAAAGCGATTTCAAGAGCCAGACAAAGCTCGATATAGCTTCGTTTTTTTTGGCATCCTTTATGGCCGTCATTCAACTTTTTACACAAATACATTTATATACAGAAATATATATATAAATATTCCGGGGGATATACGATATAGATACGATATGTGATGGCCACTTTTTTTCGTCTGCGATTTGCATTATTTTTTTCTGTCTTTTCGGATGTTGCCCCAAACCCAAACCCCTTCTCGGTTCTCTCTGTTTTTTTTTATGTGTTTTTTGTTTTGTAATTTATTAGAGAGGAACATGTTGACCAAATTGTCATTCAAAGGGATTTCCGAGTCAGGTTGGTGGAGAAATATCCGCACCAGATACCTATTCCCATATACTATTTGAATATTTTTATACATTCGTTTGCCGCTGGCCCTTGCCTCACTCTGGCCATTTGCTTGATGAATATTTGCCTTTTATAACAAATCAGAGAGAGGACCAAGAACCCAACCAGACAACCCAGAGTTTGCGTTTTTTTATTATTTATTATTCTAATACAATAAATATTTGCCGGAGCACACAAATATGTAATCATACTTGAACATGTCGCGTCGATCCGAAAGGGTTTTCAGCCCAGAATATCGTATATATATATATATATATATATATATATATATGTATACAGGATCGGGTTGGGGTTGAGGGGGGAATTGGAATTGGCACACGCACGCAATTTGCATTAATTGCAAGAAAAATTTTGTAATTAAAATGCCAGTCATTTGTTTTTCACCTTCTGGGTGGGTTCCCCTTTCGGGTTGTGAGGTAAACCATTGTTCTTGTTGCTTGTGCCGCTTGTATTAGCAAAAGTGTCAATTAAAGGAGAGAAAAAACAGGAGCAGGAACAGGAACAGGAGCAGGAACGGGCTCCCGTAAGAAAAAGACAAGTGGGTGGCAATTGGAAACGAAATTTGAATTGGGGAATCGGCGTGGCAGGAGCAGGAGCAGGAGGAGGCTCGCGTCTTCTAACTGAGCTGAAAGCAAACGTAGCATGGAAAATTGAAGAGCTTCGACAGGGACAGGGACAGGGACACAGCAAGGATACCTGTGGGCTGTGTTCCTTTTTTTGTTAGGGGTTGTGTGTTTTTTGTGCGATTTCCTGCACTGCACTGCAGAGTCAGCTGTTATCAGAGGTCAGAGGGCGTCCCGCTTCTACCTTTCTTTGTTTGTCTTGCAATTAAGCAGAAAATATGAGAGCACCGAAAGGGGAGTGGTTGGGGAACGAGGAACGAGGAACGTGCAGCAACTTTGTCTTGCATTTTAATTTGTTTTCGTCATGATTTCGCTCGCCTTGTTCTTCAGCTCCAGCTCCACCTCCTCCTCCTCCATCATCCAGCTCTGCTGTTGTCAAAGTTCATTACAAAGTAATTAGCCGCCTTATATGCAAAATAAAAAATAAAAAGCACAAAAATCAAGCAGAAACACGAACAACGTCACCGTCGCCGTCGCCGTCGCTGTCGACATGTGCAACATTAATTTGTGGCGGTGGGCTTAAAAGTTTTCCAACTGCTGGTGTCTGCTGCTGCTGCTGCTGGTCCCCGATCCAAATCCCCTCTCTTGGATCCCCCTTCTCTGATCTGATATCCCATTTAATATTTTATTTATTTGGCTTTGTCCGCTTTTTTATTGCACTGTCTCTTCGGTTAGTCCCCATCAAATTATTAGCACTCCCTGATCGGGGGCCATTACTCTTCGCGGCCGTGCTGTGCCGCGCTGTGCCATGATTGCCTCATTTCGTTCATCACAAAACATATCAAAGAAATTCAAAATAAAATAAATTTCTGCCCCAAATATCCCCCCAACCTCCAACCTGCTACCGGCCGGCTAGTTCGTTGTTGATCGCCAGATTTATGAAAATTGTTGAGCGAGCTTTATGCTAATTTATGCGTATTGTTTGCCCAGCCCACGCAGGGCGCTCCCTTCTCTGTCCCTCCTCTGTCTGTCTTTGTTTTTTTTTTTTTTTTTCGTTTCGGTTACCGCAATGAGTCGCCACACTTATGTGATGTGTCTTCCCGCCTGCCTGCCACTCAATGAACAATTCTAATGGCCCCAGTGTGTGTGTCTGTGTGTCTGTGTGTCTGTGTGTCCGAATTGAAACATAAACATAAATTTAAATTCAAATGTAAATATAAATATAAATACAAAATGAAAATAAAATCAAATAAAATAAAATACAATCAAGATGGGGCCAGAAATTGGTTAGCGCGTAAAAGCGAAGGAATTGATACGCCCCGTTGGTCACTTAGTCAGAGCAATAATTCGAGTGTGTGTGTGCACTGGGAGAAAGATTTAGGCACTCTCTAGTCTACTTTGTAATAGACTATGCCTTTTTTCTTGCAGTGCACGACACTCACACTTTTAGGCCGCTTTATGGCTTGTGACAAATAATTTGTGAAGAAGCGGCCACAAATAAATGTGCGGCAGTGGCAGCGGTGGCAGCGGTGGCAGTCTGCCTTCTGTTTTTATTTTATTTTATTTTTTTTGATTTTTTCTTGGGTTTGGAATGCTTTTGTTTTCTCGCCACCCCCTACCACCCCCTCCTATACTATGAGTGTGTGTAGAAGCCCGAATTCTATTCTTAGGCCCCATCCGCACTCTTTTTTTGCGGCCTGGCCCGAGTTGGCCTGGCTAAGAGCGACAACAAATAGACAACGACAAGAACGACAAGAACGACAAGAACGACAACGGCGGTGTCTGGTGAGAATTATGTGTTAATATTCTAGTATTATTAGCTGCTATAATGGCTCCGTTTTAGCCCAGTTGGCTCCCCCAGCTCGCCCAGCTCCAGTCATTACGTATCCGCCTCGTAAACCCATTTTTTTATTCATTTTCTTGTTTGATTTTGCTCCTTTTTGGTGGCAAGGCTCCTGTCAAAGAAGGACCTTCTATCGGACTGCTCGTTAATAAATCCTTCCCCGATCGATACCGCCTCGGGTTCCTGTTTGCAGAGCTCGTCCAGTCTCCGGTTTAATATGCAACAATTGTTGTTAAATGTTGCAACAAATAAAATAAATAGAAGCCCTCGGGAGCGGGTAAGGTGGTGAGGGGGTGAGGGGGGAAAACAAACCGAAAACGCAAAAACTTTTGCGTCGAATCAGGGACGGAGGAGGAGCACGAGCCCCCACCCAAAGGTACCCAAAGCTAGCCGGAAAGACCCAACCACCCTTTTTGGCCAGCCACAAAGACGACTTCAAACGCTCGGCACGTCAACGTTTTGCATGCCTCGTTGAAGGCAGTTGCAGTTGGCAGTTGTCGGAGGCAGCAACAGAGGCAGAGGCGTAGGTGGGACCCTTGAAAAGAGGGGCGCCCCAATCACTCCTCCCGATTTATGATGGCAAGATAATTACAATTCACACACTCGGCGATGCAACAGAGTTGCTTCTAGCTACAAGGGGGATCCCGGCCACGCCCCTGGTTAACGGGAATTTGTTGCACTTGTGCTGCCGCTTGCTGTTTACATTTAATTCAGCTTCTCGTACACATTTTCCCCTGTTTCCCTGACGTTTTGTTTTTTTTTTTTTCAGTTTCTGAATTTTGTTTCAAGCCTTTCACAGACCAATTGTCACGGCAGTCGGTGCGGCTCTTCGTCCCCTCCCTCTTGCTTTCCATAACGCGCTTTAAACAATTACAATTCAAAATTCATTGACGCGCATCCTGGGTTAACTTTTGCCACAATGACTTCAAAGTATTGTTAACCAACAGAGTTGACTGGCGAGGGTAGGACCCTCCAGTCTCCAGTCTCCAGTCTCCAGTCTCCATCCTTCATCCTCGTTTTTTTCGGCTACTCGTACAAGCTATTCTAAGCTCTCTGTATTTGCTTATAATTAGCAGGTGGAAAGGAAATAAATGTGGGTGGTTTTCTGTAGGGGGTGGGATAGGTGGGATAGGTGGGATAGGTGGGGTTGTTGCACTTAGCCTCCTGTTCTACCTCCTCTTCTAGCTTAACCCTTGACTCTCTCTCTCTATAAACAGTCGCAGTTAGTTTAGCTGCCATGAGTAATCGTCATAAATTAATTGTCAACATTTGCATGCACTTAGACCAACACACACACGACACGGGGAGAGGTAGGGAGGTGTAGGGTGGTCGGATGCGTGCAACGTGCAACGCCACTTTAAACATACTTTTGCATTGACATATTTTCGCTTTTGCTTTTCCTTTTGCCTTTGCCCTTTGCCCCTCCGCGAGGGCAGCGACTAAAACTTTTCCGAGCATATTTAATTGATGAGTAATCAATACGGGAAATAACGGGGAACCAAGACAACAGAAAACAACGGTAAAGGAAGAGGTCCTTCTATAGATATAGATCCTAGCGAATGCGATCCACCAGAATGGCAACCAAACGAGACGAAATCAAACGAATTCCTCTTTATTTTCACGCCTAATGTGCGAATTTGGCGAAATTTATGGCGACAGGCGAGTGGCCGCCGCTCCAACTGCATCTCGTATAGTTTGACCACCTCCCCTAACCCCCTCCTCCTAGCCCCAGAAGTGGCACCCCCACCCAGCAGCAGCAGCAGCAGCAGCAAATGGCGTCGTCAAGTTTGTCGCCGCTTCTGTGGCTGCTGTTGGCACGTTGATTATACGCAAAAATCAAAAATAATTAAAATTTCACAATTTAATGTTTTGGCCGGCGGCCAAACGAAATGAAAAACGTCGCAGAAGTCGTAGGAGAGTGGGAGTGGCAGAGTGGCAGAGGAATGGATGAGATAGATGGATGGGAAAGGAGCTGCGGCAAGGATACGCGAACGTTTGAAGCTTCAGAATCGGATGAGCCTCGCTCGAAGATAGTTCAATGAACCGACAAATTGCGGAGAATTTGCATTTGCAACGCGGGTTAAGCTTCAAAAAAGTAACACAAAGCCCCCGAGATTATATTTTCTCATCAGGAGAGAAACATAGCAAGTCCCGTCCAACAGGATAACAGGATAACACGATAACAGGATAACACGATAACAGGATAAACAGAATAATCCCCCTTCCGGCTAATCCACAAAGCTAATCCACTCACCTTTCTTCGGTATCAGCGACTTGAGCAGCATCACCGCGTTGTCGTCGCAGGCCCAGGCGTGCATCTTCCGGTAGCTGTCGCGCCCCTTCTCGGTCAGCTTGTCCCAGGGCTTCGGCTTGCTCAGCAGCTCCGAGACGGTGCCCTGGGAGAGGCCCAGGATGTACTTGGCGAACAGCCGCTGGCCGATGTTGTGCACGGAAAGGAGCTCGCGGACGCGGCGCGAGATGTGAAGGGTGTCGAGGGCCTGGTTGGCGTACTTGTCCATGTTGTAGCGCAGCATCTCCTGCAGCTTGGCCTCCATGGGGTCGCCCTTGGGGATGAGGGACTCGCCCAGCCGGCCGGCCATCGAGGCGCCCGGAGGCAGCTGCAGCTCGGCGTCGGCGAAGCGATAGTGGGCGCGGGCATCCTGGCCCACTGCCGCGGCGGCTGCGAACTGGAAGGCCGGCGACAGGCCAGGCAGGAATCCGGCCGGACCGAGGGCGTGCTGGGCGTGGGCCGCCATGGCGGCGGCTGCCAGTCCGTTGGCGGTAGCTGTGGCGGCGGCGGCGGCTGTGTCGGGGTCCTGCAGCAGCTTCGACCCGTTGAGGTTGCCTCCTCCGGCGTTGGTGCTGGTGGCGCTCGAATTGGAGTTGCCGTCCTGGTGGTGGTGGTGGTGGTGGTGCTGCGCCTGCTGCTGCTGCTGCTGCTGCAGGTGGTGCGCCGCCGCCGGGTGCAGCATGTGTAGGTGGTGGTGGTGGTTGTCCGTGGGATTGGCTTGGCTGGCGTTCGGGTGGTGCTGCTGCGGGTGGTGGTGCTGGGACTGTTGCTGCTGCTGCAGGGACTGCTGCTGCTGCTGCTGCTGGGAGTGGCTTCCATCTAGGCGGGCGGAGGAAGAAGAGGGGGTGGAGTTGGAAAATGTTGCGTTAACTAGTTGACTTAGCAAGGCGGTGGACGAAGGTCCATGTTGCTGTTGCTGTTGCTGTTGCTGTTGTTGTTGTTCTTGTGGCTGTTGTGGCGATTGTTGAGGGTATAGAGGCGTGGCAGTCGGGTTGCCAAAGTGCTGACTGGGGGGCAGGGAAGGCGGCGGTGGGGGCGGAGGCGGCGGTGGCAGCAACCGGCCCGGATCGATCGCCGCCAAGCTTTGATAAACTGTCGGCGTTTTGCTCCCGGACTTGTCCGCCTCGAAGCCGCGACGCCAATAACTATTGACCGCAATGGTCGTCGTCGGCTCCTGGTCGTCGGCTGCTTCCTGCTTGGCCAGCGTTTCCGTTCCCGTTTCCGTTTCCGGTTTCGTTTCGGTTAACGTTTCACTGCCCAGCGTTTCTGCGGATAACAACAAACAAATGTTTCTATTTGCTGTTGCCAGAGATCAAAGGAAGGTATCTTTTGTTTTTGTTTTTTGCTTTTTGTTTTTTGTTTTTTGAACAACATCCAAGGAACAAAACGCCAAAAATGAATCAAAACTTGTTTTTCTTGTTTCTGTTTTTTTTCTGTTTCTGTTTCAATTTTGAAATCAATTCATTCTGATCGCCAATTTGTCGTAAAAAAGAATAGATTTTTCGATGGAGTCGAGTCTGTGGAGTCGAGTTTCTTTGCTTTGTTTTCTGTGCTTTCTGTTATCGATAAACATGCTTTATTACAACGATAACAGTGATAATAACAACAACAAGAACAACAACATCAACAACAACGGCAACAGTAAGAGTAAGAGTAAGAGTAACGGTAAGAGTAACAGTAAGAGTAAGAAGTAAAAGTAAAAGCAAGAAGACACATCGAACGCTCACGCTCGCCCGATGCAAATATTTTTCTTATTTTCTTATTTATTTTTGAGGTGGAAAATAAAATAAAAATAAAAATAAAAAAGATACCAATGAAAGGGGGGAAAAGGGGAAGTAAAAGAGAACTGCATTCTCCCGGCTCGCTGTTTGCCTTCTTCTGTTCTTCTGCTTGCATTCTTCTGCAATCGCCTCGCCTCGGCTTTTGCCATAAAAATAAAATCTGGCGCCGTCTGAGGTCTTGGATATATTATTGAGCTTAACCTCCTTCGAACCACGATAAGCGGTCAAACAAACCATAAAACGTATTTTATTGCAGGGGCAGAGTCGGCGGGATTTTTCGAATCAAAGCCGAGCAGGAGGGGGGGGCGCCAGGAGAGGGGCCAGCGGAAGCAAGACGAAACCGGAAGTACAGTTCCCTCCAGGCAGGGTGGATCGAATCCTTCCCCCCAAAAACCACTCGAAAATCAACTATCAAAGACTCACCTTCGGTGTTGGCGGCGTCTCCGGTGCCGTTCTTCAGCGCCTCCGCGGCCAGAGCCTTGGTCCGCTCCATGAGCAGGGCCTGGAATTTGTTGGGGTCGTTGGCGCAGGCGGCGGCAGCGGCGGCCGCGGCTGCAGCGGCGATCGTTGCCTGAGGACTGAGCACATTGAGATCCAGCGGACTGCTGCAAGGAGAAAATATGGAAAGGATCCTTTAGATAAGGACTTCTAGGGCTACAGGATATCGATTACTTACTGCTGTTCCTTTTTGATTTTGAGCTCGTTGCCTTCGTTGGAGGCTGTGCCGGCTGTGGAACGATCTTCCCGGTTCTCGGCCTCCTCCAGCTCCTCCTCCTCCTTCTCCTCCTTGTCGTCGTGGCCTTCGTGCTTCTCCCCGTCCACCAGCATGGCCTGGTCCTGGTCCTGGTCGTCCTCCTCCTCGTCCTCGATGACGGAGGCGGCGGCGGTGGCGGTGGTGGTGGTGGTCTCGTGCTCGGCCTCGGCAAGGTCGGACTCCGCGGCGCCCAGGGGCAGCTTGTTGTTGTTCTCGCTGCTCTGGCTAATGCTGTTGTTATTGTTGTTGTTGTTGTTGTTGGTGGCAGCTGCCAAGGCCGTGGCCTCGGCGAGGGCCTCGTTAATCTGCTGCTTGTCCAGGCGAGCCTCCAGCCGGATGATGTGCTGCCGCTTGACCTCCAGGTGTCCCTCCAGTCGCTGGATCTGGACGAGGTGGGTCTGCTCCAGAGCCCTCAGGCGCTGCAGTTCGTCCAGCAGGGCCTTGATCTGGAAGGAGGGAAAACAAGGTTAAAGGTTAATATTCAATTCAAGACTATCTCTCCTGAGGAAGGAGTCTTTAAGTTAAGGAGTCCTTTTATTTAACCACCGAAAAGCCGTATCCAACCTTATTGCCCATCGATTCCTCTTGCCTCGAGGCAGCCTTTGGGAATTTTCCCATGTGTGTGCGAGTGTGTGTGTGTACGAGGGTGTGTGCGGAAAAGTTGGCGAAAGTTATAAAGTAATTTTTAATAAAATTAACAACGACGTCAATGTCGCTCAACGGTGATTGCCAGCGACTGATGCTGCTGGTGATGCGGCGGCGGGGGGGTAACCACCCAATCGTCGAATGCCGGCAGGTACAGTAACCACCCGGCCACACCAACAGCCCCCAAAATCCCCGCAAGGTATACCCCATCCTTCCACCCACTGGCGGCAAGCTTTGTTTGGAACTTTGTTTTTTTGATGAAAATATGATAATTGGCAAATTTGACAAGGGAATTTTTCTTAAGTGCGTCGTACGTGTGTGTTGGAGTGTGTGTGTGTGTGTGTGTGTGTGGCACTCCCCCCCGCCCCCAGCAGAGCAGGCCCAACCCCAACCCCTTACTTTCCAGCCCAAAATCTTGTTCGCTGAAAGTTGACAAGATAAAGTTTTTCAACTGCGCCGTGTGGCATGCAGCGAAATTTTTTAATGACAGCCAGGTGGGCGTGACTGCGCCCCCTTGCCACACCCACACACACACACACACGTGTGTGCCTGTGTGTGTGTGTGTGTATTTCTCATTATGTGATTAAAATTAATTTGATGGCGCGGTTTTTAATTGACGCATCTGCCAGCGGGCGAAAGCAAAGCCAATTTTCCTCAACGCAACTTTTCCTGATCGATACTTCCAAGGGGGCGTTAGGGGTAGAGTAGAGTCTTGAAGTCATTGATTAAATTATAACAAACGATTCCCCCCCTTAAAAGGGAGAACCCATACCCATACCCAATACCCATTCAGGCAGGCAATGCATGCAAATAAATAAGTTTTGACGAATTCTAACTACAAATTTGCGTGTCATTGCGTGATTTGTGTCGAACATGGGCATAAACAATAATTTCATCAACATGGGAACACGATTCCTGCCTGGTCTATAGTCTATTTTATCAATATTTGTGGCATGGATTGTGGAGTTGTGGAGTTGTGGAGTCCTTGGCTTTGATGATTATTGGCCATAAACAAAGGCAGCGGCAATGGCATATAATTGGCATTAAAAAAGCATCAACAACATGCGTGTGCGATGCGGCAAGCCGAAAAATGCAAAACAGCCAGCCGGTTAATTCTATTATCAATCAAAGGACATAAAGGACATGTGAGGGAGGTGGAGGGTCTTTGGGGTTTGGGCTTTTTTGGTTTTTGGGTTTTCGAGCTCTGGATTTTCGGCAAGGGGTTGCCATGCCATGCGTGTTCGATTTTTCATTAGCATACGGGACTAACGGGACTTACAGGACATTCAGGACATACGGATACGGGACCGGGACCGGGACCGGGACCACCCCGACGTAGCGAAAAAGACATGACAAGACGACAAACGACTCAAATTAATTGCATAAAAATTGTTGCTGTGCTGGGGGTGCTGTCATAAGGGGGTGGCTTCTAATTGCCAACTGCTTCTTGCCAGCAGACACTCCCCACCCCCGCCCTCTTTACAGCAAAACGAAATTTTTCAGCTTTCTTAAATAAACGTAATTAGCACAAAAGTCGCAATGGGGAGGAAGCTCTTGTAAAGGATTTTCTTCAACTCGTATGGCTTATGGGAACACACGATGGGAACGCAACTGTACCTTGTCAGGGTTTCTCAACCAGGATCTAGTGTGAGGATCGTCCAGTCTTTAAAACTTAATTAATAAATCTCTCAGAATGCAAATGAAGAGCAGAAAATAAGGACCAAAGCTGCCATTTCGATTCGACGAATGAAAGAAATATTAAAACGATAAATCAACTTTTCGGATTTCCCAATCCCAGTCCCAGTCCCAGTCCCAGTTCCAGACAGCAGAAATCATTTTCAACCCTTGAGCTTTTGCCAGAAAGTTTCTGCAACACTCTGTGGTTGATGAAGCTGCATGGGTGGCAGTGTGGCAGGATGGCAGGATGGCAGCAACAGCAATCAAACAAACTATAACAAATATTTTTGCATAGAGCTGTGTAAAGGACAGCCAGCCAGAGCCAGGCAACTCCTGTATTGACTGTGAAATTATGAAAATTTACATTTTTCTCGGACGGGGCGGACAAAAGGTTTCCCGCCGGACACTGAATAGTGTGTGGGTGGTGGGTGGGTAGGTCGGTAGGTGGGTAGGTGGGAAGGTGGGACATTAGCAGCGAACGAAAAGCAAACGATTTGTAATTAACAAAATTGCCAAGCAGCCGAAAGTAGCCCCCTCCCGCCTAGCTCTCTCTACCCTTTTGCATAACAATTGACAAAGCAGTCAATACACGCACATGTGGCAGGGGCATGTGGCAGGGGCATGTGGCAGTAGCAGTAGCAGGGGGATATCTGAAACACAACAATAACAAACAACACTCGAAGGCAAAAGACGAAGGAAGCATAAAATGCCAAAAGGAATTAAGGTTATGCGTCGTCTGTCTGTCTCTGTCTCTGTCCTACCCCACAGATTTTCCCATATATATCTATATCTATATATATATATTTAAATATGTATATATATATATTCCACATGAGTCGAGAAAGCCTGCCGAGTGGGTGGTTCGATAGGTGGGGGTGTAAAAAAAGGGTTTAATCAGCGAGCGGCAGCAGCATCGTACAATCTACAAATACAAATTAACAATAAGCAATCAAAGACACACACTTGTACACTCTAACACACACACACACACTAACACACACACACTAACACTGACATACTGAGACACACACAGGACACAGGACTACAAATGTATATCCTTTTTTTGTTTAGACGACTTTTAGGCCGTCAGCTGCCAATGGCAAAGGCAGAAACCGTCAAAGGAATTAAAATTCATTCGGGCATAAAAATTTTAAAATATATATATGACTGCCATCGGGCTTGTTGAGGGTCGGAAGGGGGACGGGGGGCGGAAGGAGTGATGGATAGAGATAGCGTCATATAAAAAAAGGGGTAACTTTTGCCAGAAGCAGCCTTAGCATCCTTTAGCATCCTTAACAGGTTGTAGGGGTGGGGCTGTAGCTTGTAGCCTGTAGCCTGTAGCCTGTAGCCGGGGGTTGACTCTGTTGTTAATTTCCAAAAAGCCAAAAGACAAATGAGTAAAAGGCAACAGACGGGGAAGAAGCTGCTGCGTCTCAATGTCGTCAACTGTTTTTTTTTCCTCTTTTTTTTATACCCCAAGTGAATTTTTGTGTCGAAACACTGGGAGAAATCGGGGAAGGAATGCAGTTCGAGCTGCATAAAGGATGTGGGGAAGCTCTTTTGGGGGAAAAGTTTCCCATTTTTCTTGCTGTGCAGCTTGTCATTGATTTTTGATTGTTTCAAGTGTTGGCAAAGGATTGGGGGGGAGTAGAAGGAGGAGGCCCTGCCTGTGGGAGGAGGAAGCTTTAAAGTCTGCCAAGTGCACCCCAGAGCTTTGACGCCAAGGCTTTTGTTTTTGTTTTTATTTTTTGTATTTTTTTTTGTATTTTCTGTATTTTCTGTATCGTGGCTGTTGCGTTTTTGCAACTGGCAATGCCCAAGTTGGCAATTTGCAACAAAAGATAACAAAGAATATGACGAGCGAGCGCAAACAGAACGCAAGTAATAAAAAATACAAAAAAATATAAGAAAATCCAAGAAACAACAAGCGGGGGAAGGCAAAAAAAAAAACACAAAAACCAGAAACAAAGACCCCGAAAGAGGTCACACATGGATATGGAATATCTCGATCTCTCGCTTCTTATACTCGGATATAGTTTTTGGATCTTAGAAGTTCAATTGAATATTTAGTCGCTGGCTCGGATTGCCATTCACTTATTCATTCATTCGTTCTAGAGACAGACAATTCATCAACTTAAAGACCTCAAATGGCAGGTAATTCCGCCAGAATTTTTGCATTATTTGTCAAGTCTTGAGGGGGGGAACATTTTTAAGGCGGTGGCGGCGGCGGTGGCGGTGGCGGGGCAGGCACTCTCCGGCAATTTACAACAATTCAAAGGCATAAATCAAACATTTTGCAAGTTGAAGTTGGCATGAAATGCTAGAAGGGGACGGGGCTAGTTGGTGGGAGCAGGACAGCCTATGGCTTCTCCGATTTCCAGTCATTCATTCAGTCAGTCAGTCAGTCGCTAATTTACGCACACACGCACACAAACGGCAGAGTTATTGAATTGATTCCGAAGGGGGTATCGAGGGGGTGAGGCAAGCAACAATCCCCACCCCACCAACCCCAACCCCACCCCCCGGGGCACGCAATTCCCGTGTTGTCCCCCCATCGACCCCTTCTTCTGCCACGCGATGTTGTTGTATTTTTTGGATTATAAAGTTTTGTAATTAAAATTTGACAGCTTTACAATTCCCAGGACCATCCTCCCTTCTATCACTCAAAGCAGGGTAGAATCTTCCTTGGCACCGCCCACAGCCCACCGCCCAACGCCCAACGCCCAACGCCCACCACCCACTCCCTCCCACCTTTGCGCGCTCATTTTCCTATTAGAATTTTACAATTTTCGATTTATGTTTCGATTTTATTGTCTACGCTTTGAGGGCTCCAGGAGTGGGGGCGGGAAACGGAATTAAAGGGCTTTCTTGGCTTTCATTTATTTACCCTTGCCACTCCTTGCCACTCTTTGCCACTCCCTCGACTCCCCTGGTGGGGGCATGGGGGCATATACCACCCTCCCCCTCACACACACATGACGGTGTATATTTTTAATCAAGGCTGCCCACCTATCGCCCGCCCACTTTTGTTTCTAATTCGTTAAACTTTTGCTTAATAATTGTCTGGCTGCCAGCCCATCCCTCCCCCCTCCCCCGAAGAGTGGCATAACCCTTTAACCCCTCTCCACACAATTGCGAACTTGACTTTTATTCATATTGCCGAAAAAATAGAAAATAAAATGTTGTTTCCATTTATTTTGTGCTTGGTAATATTTTTATTTTTTGTCGATAAGCACTCGACGGCGACCCAAAAATTGCCTTTGGTCCTTGAGGGGGTTGGAGAAGTGGGTGGATGGGTGGATGGGAGGAGGGGTGGGTGGACGACCGCCCAGTCACATGTCTAATCCTTTTGCTTATTGATATGATATCTGCACACACACGCAAAAAGGACAAAAAACGGACAACGGCAAAAAGGATATGGCAGCGAAATTTTATTTTATATATTTTTCGGCGCGGGGGCGGGGGGCGGAGGGAGGAGGAAGAAGGAGAAGGACTTTTTCGGGGCTGCTTCGAGGGCTTTCATAATCAAAAAACGTTAAAATCATAGTCTAGACAATAATTTATGAGCGCGGAGCATTGCTCATCTCTCGGCTCGAGCTCCAGAGCTTTGGTCCTGTTTGTGATTCCCTTTTAGCCCTTAGCCCGCATGAAGGACATGCCCCTTACCGCTTACCCCTTACCCCCTTCGAATGCCAATCAACATCTCTCGAGCAAACATTCGTAAGGACGAGTCGAGTCCCGGCTGATGATCCTGCATCCTGGTCTGTCATTGTTTCGTGTGCCTTGCCTTTTGTGAGTTGGCATTTTTTGTGCCACCCACCTTCTCACCTTCTACTTGTATTTCTTTTTCTTTTTTTTTTTTTTTGAAAATATAAAAATATGAACCGAAAAAAGAGGAGCAAACCTCTAGATTTCGGGGTTTCAGCTTCAGTTTCTAATGGCTTCAACTTCCTTCCGCTTGCAGTTGTCCTTTTTGTGGCCCACGAACTGAAATATGAAAATCTCTTTCTGACTTTCTAGCTTGGTGGCTTTCTGGCTTTCTGGCTTTGTGTTTTTCGTGTTTTTGTGTTTCTGTGTTTATGGAATATTTCGTTGTTTTGGCCAGGTGTCTGCAACTGCAACACACAAAGCTACTTAGTGGAGACTCCGACAGCTGCAAGTTCCCCAAAAAAAGAGAAACAAAGAAGCTATCGATACCAAAGTTGGTGTGTCCTTCAAGGAAGGTGGCATATTTCCAGCAGAGCATTTCAGAGCAGCAAAGCGATGACAGAGCTCTGTAATTTGATTTGAACATCAGCGTCAAGTTCTAATTGAATTTGGCCCCTCATTGCGATGTCTGTGCATCGATTAACTCGCCTTTCCTGCCGCGGACTCAATCTTCATTTGATGACAATTTCATGGCGGAAAGTCGGAAAAAATACGAGTAGATATGGCCGGCTTATTTTAATTGCCGCTGCCGCTTGCTGCCTGTTTTTTCGGGGGCAAGGAAATGAGACAGTGGGACAGCAGCTTATTGGTTAATAATAAAAGTTTCGGTCCTAGTTTTAGTTCCAAAAAGGTTCTTCAGTAAGCTGGAAAACTGATCGCTTTGGAAATCATTCGGAATCTGCCAGTGCGACTAATTTATTTATAAAACCCAACCACTGTGCGTCTGTCTGAGGTCCACGGCAATTATTTTGACGACGCTTAATTTGCGTTGAGTTGGAGATTTCTCGGATGCGGATGATGACGAAAACGTGGATGGTGGATGTGCTGGATGGTGGCCGTGTGGACTCTGGAGACGAAGACGATGTCGCGGTTAACTAGCATCAAAATTGAAGCGACAGCATAGCAAACTAATTAAAGTCAGGGCATTCGGCCCCCGGCTCCGGCTCCGGCTCCGGCTCTGGCTCCGGCTCCGCGCCATTTAGATGATGATCTGCTTTTCCCTCTGCTTTTTTTTTTTTTTTTTTTTGGCGGTAAATTGAACGATTTTTATGTCTTGGCCTTTTTTTTTTTAATTGTTCTCAACCGCGGACTGGGGGAGGGGAGGTGGCTTGGCCTGGCTTTGATGGCCGAGCAGCTTAAATGCAGAAATAATGAAATATTCGGCTTTAATGGCGTTTCATTTAAAATCAATTGTCTATCTAATTGCTCGAACTTCCCTGTTTAATCGGACAAGAAGCGTTCTGGTCTCGTTATGTCTCTGCAGTGAGATTTTTTATTTGTTTTTTTTTTTGTGGGTCTCAGGTCTGGGGTCTGGGGTCTTAACTGTTTGCCATCTATCATATTGGACGGTGTCTGTCCCACGTACTGGCACTGCCACAGCGAAGGTTATCGAGACAAAAACGCCAGAAAGAGCAGAAAGACCAGAAACTAATCAAACATCAGCATTTGGCCATGACAACGACGTCGGATTTGTGTGCATCTTCAAGATACTACAAGTAATAAATTCAAATGCAAAGTTAATTAATTGCTGAGTTGCTTTTCCGTTTTTTAGTCTCTAGTCTCTAGTTTTCCGTGAGACTCTGTCGATTTCTGTCGAATACCGGACAAACTCAATTTGATGGTAAATTAATAAAGAGAAAGATGCCATTTGATTTATCGACAGAGTGAGGAGTGAGGCAGCCCGCCTCGTCTTCTGCTAATTGAAATGCTAAATTTCCGTTCATGCCTGTAATTGACTTGGGTGGGGAGGGGGAGTCGCACTATCGGCGGAATTGGGAATTGCTAACCATAACCAGGCGGGCGGAGAGCAGAGGAGACAGGAGACACGGCCCGGCAAGAAGTGTGTCTGACTGAAAAATTGATGGCTACAAGACTTTGGGCCGCGACTTGTCCGATTTTTCATTCAGCGCCCACCCCCAAGCACCTTCCACTTTATTTGTTGGCCATAAATCAGGCGGCTGAATTTTAATTTAAACCAATTCCACGGTATACCAAGTGCATTTTGCGTATTTTCACATTTTCGGCTTGTCACAGCCCCAATGGCCCCCAATTAGCCAGCCCGGCGCTGTCTTCGATGCATGTTTGTAATTTGTTTGCGACTCACCGCGAAAGTCCCATTTCCAATGTCCAATTGGCGTTGCCAGATTGGGCAATTAGTGGAGAGCAGAGCTCCAAATTGATCGCACAATGGTCAGGTAACCTCAATCGGCAATCAAGAAAAGCAGAAGCAGAAGCTGATGCAACACAGTGGGATAATTCCAGATTCCAACATCCAAATTCCAAATTCCAGATTCCAAATTGAACTGAACTAGCTCACGCAACAACAACAAACAACAATGAACGAACAACGAAAATAAGGAAATAATCAATTTAAAAAAATCAAAATCACACATTTACCCATTTCGTAGAGACGGACTAAGGCCTACTAAGGCAATCAGTCAATGTGCGACAGAGAGGTCGCCGAGCAGAGAAGGGCAGAGAGGCAAGCGGCCAAGCGAGTCAGCCAAGCGAGCCAGCCAAGCGAGCCAGCCAGGCGAGATAGAGACAGCTGATCAGAATCGGAATCCATATGCGATAAATGAATTGAATTTATCCGCAATTGGTCGAGAGCCGAAAAGGGGAGGGGATCGGCTCGGTTCCATTCGGTTCGGTTCGCTTCGGCTCCCCCTGCATGTATGGATATGTAGTCAGTCTCTCTGCCCGTGTGTGTGTGTGCGAACGATAATGACTGTTTTTCACTTTAATCAGCATTGCGACATCGGAAAGCAAACACAACACAACCACAAGCACAAGTACAAGCACAAAAAGCAGATAAGCAAAGCAGCAGCGCAGCAGCAGCAACAACAACAACAACAACAACAACAACAGGACTGCAGGCATTGCTAAACTAAGCTCAATGTCTCCAGTTATCTATGGACTTGTGTTTGTGCGGGCTGATTGATTTGAATTGAATAATTGCAATTGTGTTGCCGCAGTTACAGTTATTGCTTGAATTCTGTTTTATCCATCTCTTTCTATCAATTTGATAAACTAATGCGTTCTGATGAATTCCCCCCCCCCAGCCTGTGCAGGACTCTCGAAAACTCACCCGTTTCTTCATCTTTCCTGCCACAAGAGAGAAATCAAAATCGAAAAAATCAAACTTTTGCTTCGATTGGCAAAGATCATACTAAAGTAGCAAATCAATTCTGAAGGCTTTCGCTTTATTTTAATCATAATGAGATTCAAATTAATAAGAAACAAAATCCATCCAAATAATTGAGCTTCAAGGCCTTCTAATAGATTACGCGCTTACTTTTGATTAGGAAAAAGTATCAAATATTATAGAAATTAGAAATAGAGAGCGAGTCAGAGATCGAGTGCTGGTTGCCGGTTGACATTCAGATCAACTTTCGTTTCGAATAACAATAATCGCTCCCGGGGAAGGGGACGGGGACGGGGACGGAGACGGAGACGGGGACGGGGATCTGGAATCGATGGAATCGTTTGAACAGTTGATCTGGTTTCCGCTTTCTGTGACTAATTTTAGACCATTTGCGTTAGAGTTAGACATTTGATGGATTTTCCGCTCGATTTGCATTTAAAAATAACACCAAAACACCGCGGCCCATTGTCTTTCGGGTGGAGCGTGTATCCAAATATTTGGGTGATGGTGACACTCGGAGTGTGTGTACACACTCCCACCCACCGGGGTTTTGCCTCTGACGTCGATTGTATTGTATTTATTATTCGAATTATTCGTTTTATTCGTTTTATTCGTTGGCAATTATTTCGAATTAGCCGCCGAAAAGCCATCCGTCAATGCGATGGAACGACAGACCCAGAAGTTATTATTTTTAATGGGCCCTCGTGGGATCGGATCAAATCGGATCGGATCGGATCGGGGAGTCACGCGATGATAAGCACAAATCGAACTTAAATTGAAATTGAAATTGAAATTTCTGGATGGAAAATGATGAATTTTTGAATGATTTATGAAACGGATTAGTTATCAGGCGGAGACAGAGACGGAGGCGGATACGGAGACTCCGACTTATGCTGGTCAAGGGTGAGGAGATGCGGGACTGCCCCTCGTTTTGGTAACTAAACGTTTTGTGGTTTTATATTTTCTGTCCTGGTGTCGCGGTGTTAGGACAAACAACTAAATCTGGCCACAGAAAAAAGGGGTCATAAAAAATTGATTTGCCTTTTTTTTTGTTTAGTGGCTTAGCTCTTTTTTTTTTTGGATCGTATCGTGTATAAAACAAATATGTGGCAATATGCCGATAAAGAAATTCTATAAATACAGGAAATCGTTGCACACACACACACACACATACACACACACACACTCTCGGTTGGGGCAGATAAAAAAAATATAAATTCCACACACAATCGGATATAGTAGATGCGGTTGGGTTTGTTTTTTAATAAATACATTTCTTGTTTTGTACCGTATATTTCCCCCCTACCCCCGTCTACTTATTTGTGGTTTTTTCCGCATATGTTGTTTGTTTTTGTTTGCCGCGTGATAAAAAAACAAAAAAAAAAATGCAAAAATATTCGAAAAAAAACATAAAGACTGACTATCGGAATTGGAATTGTTGAACGTGTCAGTTCCAAACCAAGTACTATAACTATACTATATATATAATACTATATACTATACTATATAGATGATTTAGTATTAGTAACAAAACAAAACAAAATCGAAGCGGAAGCTGCTGCTGCTGCTGCTGCTGCCACTGCCACTGCCACTGCTACTGCTACTGCTTTGTTTGCTAATTTGTTGTTCATTTGTTTGCGCTGTCAAGAGGCGTTTAATTTTTCTTTTTCGATTATGTGTGTTTTTTGTCGGTCGTGGTTGGGTTTATTTTTGGAGCGGCAGCATCGGTCGGCGGGAGCACTTTGTCTATAAAAATGCACTTCTGCGAAAAAATAAACACATGCCTCATAGCCTCCTAGCCTCGTCGAAGCCAAAACAAACGCAGACAGTTGGCCCACAAGTGGTGGGAGAGGGGAGAGGGGGCTGGAGAGGAGTTGCTGCTGCACTTCGGCTCTAACAACAAACAACTGTTGCAATTCCATTTAACATCATTTCGGTGTCTGCCATATTTTGGCACTGAGAGAAACTCTTCCCCATGCTATATATCCTGATCCTGAATTCTGATCTGTTCTTCTCAAAGAGTTTCTCCCCCTGCACTTTCCTGTCGATCATCTTTAGCTGCCGCTCTGCCTCTGCCTCTGCCTCTGTCGAGGACAACAAAAATATTGTCGCATAAATATGAACATGTGTAACAGATAAATCTGAATCTGGTCTGGTGCCGTTAGCTTCTTCTTGGACAGCTTCTCTTGGACAGACACGCACTGGCACTATGCTGGGCATACATAAGTGATTTAGTTGTCAGGCGAGTGCATTTATCACAGCTGTGGGGGGTGGGTAGGGGGTGGCGGGTGTGTCGAGGGGGCCAGGGGCCAGGGACCAGCAGAGAGAGGTGTCGCCGGGCGCCAGTAATCAAACTAATGAGCTTGGGCCCACCAGCGGGTGGCAAAAATAGCTTTTAATGGATTTCAAATAAGAAAACGCGCACAAAACGCAGGCAAAACGCGGGCTAAAAGCCAAAGCCGCGCACAGAGCACAGAGTTCCACGGCGCTCCAAGGGGGCGACGGGTTGTCTGGCCAAGTGGAGTGATAAAACATTAAAGAAATGCGCTTTCAGTGTTCTTCAGGGTGCTCCTTTTCCATTTCTTTTCCTGTTTCTTCGTTTTTTTTTTTTTTTTTTTGTCATTTTTATTTACATTTCTTCTCCCATCAACACCCCCCCGCGCGAGTTCTTTATTTTTATTTGCACGTGCAACAGCGACACCTAGGGGTTGCTAATGGAAGCCGTTGCTGCACTTAATGGCAAATGATTGTGATTGATGCAGAAATGCATCAGCAGCTCATCCTTCCTGTGCTTAGGCCTCCTTGAAATCAACACAAAAAGCCACACGGAGCACTTCACAGAGCTTCTTCCTCCTTCGTATCCTTAGAGGGGATCAGGACTCGGCAACCCATCGGCAAATCATTGAATGCGGTGGGAATTGTCAGCTTTGCTTGCTTATTTCTGCATTAGCGAAATTGCAAGAATTTTAATTGGTGGCACGCTGAAACAATCCATTCTTTGGCCATATTTTATCCGATGTCAGATATCGGTAAGGAATCCAAAAAAAAAAAACAAAAAGACAACAACAAAGCGTCACCCTGGGGAATGCCTGTCCTGCCAACGCCGTGCCGTGTAAACAAAGGCATTCAACAAATTTGTAGGCGTAAAAATTGTCTTGTCAATATTTTAATGATATCACTTTACACCCCCAGCTAGGTCCTTGTCCTAAGACCTCTCTCTGGCCAACAGCCATCACCCAACACCCCGCAGGAGCCCACAGCTTTCACAGAGTCCTTTTTTGGCCGAAAGTTTCCTTCCAACATTTTTTTTTTCTGTTGGCAAAAGGCTCAATTCCCCGGCTGAATGTATTTCCTTTTGCAGAGTCGAGAGTCAGGAGTCAGGAGTCGGGAGTCGGGGGTTCGTCCTTTTTTTATCCTCCCAAATGCCGCTTCTTTTCTTGGGCGTGTAAAGAAAAAGTCAAAAGTGGCGTATTTTTTTTTTTTGCACCGCTCATTTGTTTGCCTTGTAAATTTTCCACTTTTGTTTTTTATCTTTTGGTTTTTTACTTTTCGGTTTTTTACTTTTCGGTTTTTTGTTTTTTGTTTCCCGTTTTCTGTTTCCCGTTTTGCTGTTTTGCTGTTTTCTGTATTTTGGTTTCGGTTTTCGGTTGCCTTGTACTCGGGGGCAACATTTTTTCTGTTTTCTGTTTTCTGTTTGGCTAAAAAATTACAAGAAAAGTGCGGGGTGTTTGTTTATTTGTGCAAGTGTTTTCTCAATTGTGCGTGCTGGTCAGAAGGGGCAAGGAAGCGAGGGGAGATCGGTCAGTCGTGCGTCGTCGTCGTCGTCGTCGTCGTTGTTGTCGGCGTCTGCGGTTGGAATTCCTCCTCCAGCCAGGACTTGGCCTTTTCCTGTGTTCTACCTCCCCCGCCATCCCCATCAGCCTGCATCCTTTTTTCCCCAGAAAATGTCCTTAACCCGCACACTCCCCCCCGGAAAAAACCCAAAAAAAAAACCCGGATAGAAGGAATTCCAGTGTGGGCGGCGACGTTTGTCTAATCTTAACGGTTTTACATTTCATTGCGTCGGGTAATTGTCTGTTGGGGGTGCGAGGCGGTTGCGGCTTGGACCCAGGACCCAGCACCAAGGACGCAGGACCCTGGTCCGTTACAGTTTATTAAATTAAAAAGTCACTTAAAGTTGGTCTCGTTTTTTTTTCTTTAAAAAAAGGAAGAACGCCAAGGCTGTCGAGGAGCTTGACTTATCCTTTGGCTTGGACTTACCTCTTTGTCTTTGGCGGCTAAAAGGACAGCGGGCTGTCCGTTGTTGTTGTTGTTGTTCTTCTTCTTGCGCTTCTCGCTGTTGCCGCTGCTGCTGTTGTTGTTGTTATTATTGTTATTGTTGTTATTGTTGTTATTGTTATTATTGTTGTTGTTGTTGGTGTTGCTGTTGTTGGTGTTGCTGGTACTGTTGTTGTTGTTGTTGTTGTTGCTGGTGGTATTGGTGTTGTTGTTGTTGGCGCAATCGTCCTCGTCCTCGGCGCTATTTGCCACATGCGGCTCCTCCTGCCCCTCGCTGATGTTGCACGTGTTTCTACTGCCACTGCCACTGCCACTCTTTCGACTACAACTATTATTGCTATCGGTTGTGTGATTATTGCTAACATTTAAACTAGCCTCCGGCTCCTCCTTGACCTCTTTGACCTCCTTGACCTCCGCCAAACGCCCTTCGCTATGTTGCTGCTGCGCTGCACTTGACTCAGTTCTTGAGGCGCCGGACTCGGCCCCGGTTTCTTGCAGTGCTGCATCCAGCTCCATGTCGTCGGCGTTTGATTGCATCGAGGCGTTGTCCTCCTCCTCCTCCTCCTCCTCCTCATCGTCTTCGTCCTCTTCCTCGTCCTGTGCCTCATCGGCATCGTCTTCCTCGTCCTCGTCCTCGTCCTCGTGGCTGTGGGCCGCTGCTGTGTTGCCAACGGCATTGCTGGTGGCTGCTGCCCCATCGGAGGCTACCGCTACCGCCTGATCGGCAGCCACATCGACCTCCTGCTGCTGCTGTTGCAAGGCCGCTGCTGCTGCCGCCGCCGCCGCTGCCGCCTCCATCATCATCTGCTGGGCGTGGCTGAAGAAGAGCTTCGGGTTGAGGCAGCCGCCGCCCTGCTGCAGGCTGCTCTGCAACTGCTGCTGCTGCTCGGCGGTGAGCAACGGCGGCGAGGGCGACGGCGTGTTGGCGCTGGCCGCCGCGTTCGCCAGCAGGCTGCCGCCGTTGAGATGCTGTTGCTGCTGCTGCTGCTGCTGCAGCGTGATGTGCTCCAGGCTCTCCAAGATGCCTGCGGTACTGACCACCTGGTTCTCCTGGTTCACCTGCTCCTCCTCGCTCTTAACTGTTGCAGTCGCTCCTGTTGCACTGGCTCCTGTTGCGGTCGCTCCTGCTCCTGCTGCTGTGTCGCTGTTGTCGATGCTGTTGCCTGTGACGGTGTCGCTGGTTCCGGTGGATAGCTGCTCCTTCAGGGTGTTCACTTCCTTCTCGGCCAAAGTAGCGCGCTGTAACGATACAGAAGGGGAAATCGCATTAGTTAGAGGTTAGTTAGAGGGAAACCTCTAAGGGGTGTATCATGGAAACCACCTCCTCAGTAATCCAATCCCCAGGACCAGGCCTTGTCAGGCACATATGTTGCCTCCTCCTGACAGGAACCAAAAAAGTTTCCTGCAACTATCGACCCTCATTAATTTTACTTTTAAAGTCATTACGGGTTAAATTTAGCCAAATTAATACGTTGCAAAAAGTTTTATGCAGGACTACTTCGGGATCGGGGTAAGGACGAGGCTTAAAAAACATCCTGGTTGGTTATTTCCTTTCCGTCTGCAACAAGGCAGCGGCAGCGGCAGCAGGGCAATAAAAAGCTAAAGAGCCAGGACCAACAAATTTATAGTTTATCGTCCGTATCGATAAGCCCAACTTGAAAATTTTCCCTGCTATTAGAGCTGACCTTTCTTTTTTTGCTGTCGACATTCGTTCCTTCCTCGATTCGAATGCCAAATGAGAAATTAAAACAACAAAACAGTGCCAGACCAGACCAGACCAGACTAGAACAGAGCAGAGTAACTCCCGAAGAATCGAACCGAAGAAGGTTACAAAAATATGCGGTGGAAACTTTTTTGGCAAATTAGTCTGGGACCAGGCTGCAATTTTGGGCGAGAGCTAGCCAAGTTTTAAGGCTTCCATGCCAGCCTAAGCCCAAGGCAAATGGCAAATGGCAATGACTTCTGGCTTGCCGCTCTTGGCTTCGATTTTCTGTTGATTTGTACTTGTTGGTTCGGTTCGGGTTTTGGGTTTTGGGTTTTGGGTTTTGGGTTTTGGGTTTTTGTGCAATTTTATTTGTATAAATACCGGAAGCTAGCAAAGCTACCAAAGCTGGATATCCTTTCGGGGCGTTGCAGGCAATAAAGAACTTTGGAAATTAGTCGATGGGCCAGGGCTAGTGCGATGCCAGTTAAGCCTTTTCTGTGGCGTGCCTGCCCCCCCCTCCCAACGGGTTCTTACTTCGTATCGATGAAGAGTTCTGGCCCCTCCAAAGAAGTAAAGCAGGAAGTCGTTACAGGACGAGTTGGAGTGAGGAAAGCGGCACGGGAATGCCTTCAGTTTCGAGATAGATTCGATATCAAAGCAATGCCGCAGGACAGACAAGTGTTCTCGGTACTAAAAGCGGCAAAAGTATTTCGTTCAAATATCAAATAAATAAAGTGCAAAACTTTTCCCGATATCTCTGGCTTGCAGCATTCCGATTCCGATTCCGATTCTCATCGCGCCTAATGACAATGTAACGCGGCCGGGCAGAAGCGAAAATAAAATCATTTTTCTTGGCCTGGCGGGCATATTTGTCAACATCATCATCCTCATTACGGGGCGAATCGGATCGAATCGGTGCGGTGCGGTGCGGTGGCTAGAAGGGGTGGCAGAAGTCTGGAAGTGGAAATTGTTGCTAACGGGGAAATGGCAAGTCGAGGGCCCACTCGCAGCATAGATATATATTTATGATATTTAAAAGCTCTTAAATACAAACAACAGACAAGCGGTTGGGCAGCCGCGGGGGGAAGCTGCAGTTTTGTCCTCCTTCGTCCTTCGTCTGAGACTCGAATGCCAGACACACAGGCAGACAAATGAAAATCGGAAGGTTTGGCTAGATGGGTGGTTGGTTGGCTCTATAGCTCTGTGTGGCTTGGGGGCTCAGTGGTTGCTCTGTTTTCTCGAGCACCGTTTGTTTTCGTGAGCTGCTTAAGCCTGAAAATTGTTTTCATAATGGCGAGGATACTTTTCATTTTCGCTTTCCTTGTTTCAAGTCCTGCTTTTTCTTTCGCTGACTTTTTGCTTCGACTCGAAACTCGTCCAAAATCGATCAGTGGCTCGCTCTCTTTGCCCGTTCCCCAAACGAAATCCTCGTGGGAACGTCGACACTTGTTGTGTCCTGTCCGGTTTTTCTGGTTCTTCCTGGCGGAAAATAGTTTCCCCACTTTTTTTCTGCTGCCTCAGCTTCAGCCAGGGAGAAGGACTCAGACTCTGACGTGGATTCGGATTCGGATTCAGACTCGGACTCTGGCAAATCAATTAATGCTAGCCTGGAAAATTCTGGCCCAGTTGCCAACCAAATGAGTTAATTAACTAAAATGCGGGTGGCTTTGGCGGACTTTTTTTTTGGCCATAAACTGGAGTGGGATTCTCGGTTCTCGGTTGTTTTTTTTTTGTATTTTTTGGGAGCTCTGGGAGCCACTTCAATGGTCCTCGTCCATTGCCCCGGCCCGTGTGTGTGGTCAGCTTATTCGTATTGAGCACCCTTTTAGCGTGGCCGGCGCCCCTTTTATTTTTGGGTTTCATTTAATATTTTGCCCGGTTGCCACTTCAAAGGAGCTTTCCAAATAAAAAAACACAACAAAACAGCAAAAACATAAATGAAAAAAATGAGTTAAAACATATAGGAACAAAAATCTCTTGCGCGCAAACCAAAAATGTTAAGTGAAATGTTAGCCCCATGTCGGGACTCTTCAGATTCTTTTCATTCACGAAATTTAACTCAAGGGGTCCTGTCCTGTCCTGTCCTGTCCTGTCCTGTATTTCGTTTAAATTTGATTTGAAAAACGTTAGCCAACCAATTAATGGATTGTCTTTAACTCAACTATCGACTGAGCAAGTCCGCCTGGAATGTCCTGGTTCCCTTTCTGCTCCTGGATTCAGCTTCTGCATTTTATTTTCCTTTCCGTGTTGTTGTCCGTGTGTGTACAAGATCGAGTGTGTGTTTGAGTTGTTTGTTCGCAATTGTCGTGTGCTTGGCACATGTCAACTTTCCCCATTCCCATTCCCTACGCCCATGCCTGTGCCCCTCTGGAGTTGCAGCATGCGGCATTGTCTCAAGCTGTTTGTCTGAAGTGAGCCTGCCTCGAGACCCGCGAGCCACCGAGCCACCGAGCCACCAGCAGCAGCAGCTGCCTTCAGGACCTCAGGATTTTAGTATTACACGAGGAGAAAAACTAGTGGACTCTCCCCGTCCAAGCTCTCGGGTTTTATTCGCCACAAAGGTAACAATTACAAATCAAAGTAGATTGAAAAGGGGTTTATACTTCAATAAATATCGAAAGTTGGCAAATATTTCTCAAGGTGCATTATTTGAGGACCTCGGGGGTTCGACGAAGGAGTTCCAGCAAGCACTTTTTGTAATTAGTATGAAGGCAATGTTATGAATTGTGCTTCAACTTAAGCTCGAGTGCTAGCTTGTGCTCCTTTTTCTTGTTTTTTTCTGCATTTGTATTTGTATTTGTATTTGAATTCGTTGGGTGGCTTGACTCAGGGGGGGTTGGCAGCAACCCCTTCGGTTGCCAAAAAGGGTAGCACAAGTCTTGGAAGCCTTGGAGAGGGTTAACGCGGCTGCATTGTGCGGTTTTGGACAATAAATCAAAGCAAATCAATGCAACAATATTGTGAAGGGTCCTTTTGGTTCGAGGGTTTTCGACGGGGTTCGGGGGCTTTGATGCCTGCAACACGGGAACGAGGAAGCCTTGACATTTTCTGCATGGCCTCCCCTTGAGTGTTAGGGGTTGGGGAACGATGGGGTGGCCCCAATCCGAAGGATCAAGGAAGATGTTTGAGAACCTGGATTTATGCAAAAATATCCAAAGATTTTTCCAAAGTTTCTGGGATCTCTGGCTGCCCCATAAGCCCTGCATGCCGCAGCTAAGCAGCTCAACTGCTATCCATTAATTGCTTCTTCTTCTGCCACTGGCTAAATACTCCAGCTCCCCCACACCCACACCCACACCCACCCCACCCCGGCACGTCTTCCGTTAAACCCCTTATTATACCCCTCGAACCCCTTTCGAAAAAAGCCTTCAGATTCGGGGCATGCCTCTGCATTTGCTTTACAATTTCAAACATCATTAGCAACGCACACAGAGGCGGTGGAGGTGGAGGTGGAGGTGGGGGGTGTGTGAGACGCACACACATGTGCACACCCACACACAGATCCCTTTTTGCTAATTATTTATTTAAATATTAAACAAAAAATACCCAAAACACAGAGAGGACGCCAGCCAGGAGTGGTCTCTCGCTCTATCTGTAAAAAAACAACTGCAACAAAAAACAAAAAACAAAACAAACAAAATGAAAAGAGTGGCTTAAAATCAACACACACACACATCCACACACACATCCACACAC
Organism: Drosophila vallismaia; assembly: GCA_035047325.1. NCBI lineage: Eukaryota > Metazoa > Arthropoda > Insecta > Diptera > Drosophilidae > Drosophila > Drosophila vallismaia. The sequence continues at coordinate 356,634 of JAWNPU010000025.1, read as the reverse complement.
ACATCCTGGTAGAGAAAAGACGAAAATGATGTATTGATGTTGCTCCGAAAGTAAAGAAGATAGAGCGGAGCAGGGGGGGTGGGCTCCTGTCTGCAGGCAATCTCCACCAGCCTCCCATCTACCCAACCACCCACACCCTCCCCCCGCATACACTCGCATCGAAAAAGAAACACAAAACAAGCTCCAGACCCAGACAAGCAACAGAAGCCCAAGTCAGACTTCCTCCGAGAGACGCTTAAAGCACTCGAACACAAATTTGAGCTTTTTAAGATCTTAACTTAAAGAAAATCTATGGAGCAATCGTTTAAGGTGTCCTGCTTAAAGATCGGATAAGAATCGGCTGAGATATAGCCACCGTTAGGGCAATATTCGCCTTTCCTTGATTTTCGAGGAACTTCATCAGAAAAATTTCAAAAAAAAAAGAAAAATTTCTCATGCTTAATATTTTGATGCAGAAGGAAGGGAATTGATCCAAGATTCCAAATCTATACTTGGCTCAAGGATCGGATAAAAACTGCCAAAGATATGGCCATCGAAAGGAGCGAAAAGTGATTTTTCTCGATTTTCACATTTTTCAGGGGGTCCATCAGAAAAATTTGAAAAAAATCGAAAAAATATTTTGTGCCAGGATTTTGATGCAGATTTATGGGGAATTGAATAAAGATTCCAAATCTATACTTGGCTCAAGAATCGGATGAAAACTGCCAAAGATATGGGCATCGAAAGGGGCGAAAAGTGACTTTTCGCGATTTTGACATTTTTCAGGGGGTCCATCGGAAAAATTTGAAAAAAAATCGAAAAAATATCTTGTTCCAGGATTTTGATGCAGATCGATAGGGAATTGATTCAAGATTCCAAATCTATGCTTTGCTCAAAAATCGGATAAAAAATGCCAAAGATATGGCGATCGAAAAGTGATTTTTCTCAATTTTCGCATTTTCAAGGGGGTCCATCAGAAAATTTTGAAAAAATATCGAAAAATTTTTGTTGATCGATATTTTGATGCAGATCAATAGGGAATCGATGTAGCAATAGTTGAAGGTATCCCTTGCAAGAATCGGATATGAATCGGCTAAGATATAGCCATTGGGGTGGACCAAATATGCTTTTCAAGGGATTTTATTAAAAAAATGTTGGAAAAAATTGAAAAAATCAATTTTTGTTCTATGTTTTGATGGGTATGGTGGGGGAGCTGCTTGTTCTCATTGTCGGATAACTAATATTTTGCAATTTGGAATTCTGTTTCTTTTTATTGCCACCCCCGTACCCGTACCCGGAACCGAACCCGGACCCGGACACATTGACGCCCCACAGGCAGGCAGACTCTTGCGAGGCAACACATATGTAAATTTATAAAATTCTCTATTTACTTATCAAAAATCAGAAGCAGACCCATTGAGGGGGTTGCTTGTTTTTTATTCGGAAGGGGCAGAGGGCAGGGGGTATGGGGCAGGGAACTGCGTGCACGCCCAAATGTATGCTATGCGAAATATAAATTAGCTTTGATATGCGAAGCTGCTTCTGCTGACGAAGATGAGGCTCAAAAAGGATGTGCTGGAAAAAAGGATTATATGTTACGCACACACGCGCGCGCCTCCCACACACACACACACACACACACACACAAACTGTGTTGCTGTGTAGCTGTGTTGGTGTGTGAAAAGATGCTGGGAAAAAAGGATTAATGCGTGCGCCAAAGCCAAAGACATGTACTGGCAGGGGGAGTGGGAGTGGGAGTGGCAGTTTTTTCGGGCTTTGCTTCGATTTTGAATGCGTCACACGACAGGACGAAAGGACGAAGGCAACTCAAGTTCCTACGGCTTTGAAAAGTGTCAAAGAAGCATCATCCCGGGGTGTGGCATCCATTTTTTCCACTCGGGAGATACAGTTACACATGAGTCCTGCGAGGGGGTGTGAGCGGGTGGGTGGGAGAGCTTCAAATTAGACGTTTTCTAATTGCCAAAGGCAAACAAATAAAGGACCAAAAATACATGTCGAAAAATCCAAATGAAAAATTACAGAGTCGGGAGGAGGAACAAAAATCCTGTCAAGGAGATAAGAAACGGAGTACGTGTGTCTGTGTGTGTTTTTTTTTTTGTTTTAAGGTAATTAATAATATCCATAGATCCTCCATAGATGTCCGTCTCGTAAACTTAAAAATTGTGTCATTCTGTGACTAACGAGGAATTCCAAAATACTCATACGAGGAGCGACCCTTTTCCCGAACCGGCTGGACCCCCGCCACTGCCGCTGCCACTGCCGCTGCCACTGCCGCTGCCACCTGAGTGACCGAAAGTAATAATAATTTTTTGGCTTATCCTTATTATTACATAACGTATGCATACCTTTTTGTGCGACCCCTGCCCACATCCTGGACTCCGCCCAATCGTACATCAAAAATGAGCGCTGGACATTGGTGTGGATGACCCTTTTCTGTGGGCTAGTGGGTGGATGGGTGGATGGGTGGATGGGCGGATGGGTGGCTCAGCGGAGAGAACAATGGGTCCGCAAGCCAACTCGTAGGCCTTTTTTTTTATTTTGTGTGTGTTTTTTTGGCAAGTAAATAATTAAGCATTACACTGACCAAATAGCAAGTCAAGGCACAAAACGGGCCCAGACAAATACAAATAAATATAACTCATATGTGGGCATTGTGTGGGTTTAGAGGAGGGTGGAGGGTGGAGGGAAGGCCATACAAATAATGATTAGAAACCTTTTTCCACACACCCACACACCCACTCACACACACACAGTAATTTTTGACATTTTTATGCGGGCCTCAAAATGCTTTCAGTTGGGGATAAAAAAGGAAAGCCAGCCTACCTAAGGGTTGTCCATTAAACAAATTTGACATTTTAAAATCTAAACGAAATTAATGATTTCAGTTTTCTGTTTTCTGTTTTTTGTGTTGTTGCAGGATAAAGGAGAACAAAAGCAAATACCATAAATAAGCATATGGATATGAGGATACCATATACGAGGTACAGTTTGCCACAAAACATATATTATACCATACCATATATGGGGGCGTTTAGTCTAATTTTCAATCCTTTTTTCCCGCTTACCGCTTACCGCTTCGACCGTTGTCCATTTTAATCAGAGCCAAGCATTAATATAAATGAAAGCATTAATGTTAAAGGCGAATCAATAAATGTGGTAGATGGAGATGGAGAAGGAGAAGTGGGTTCTTCTTTTCCAAAAATCTCTTAATTAAACCGAAAATGAAGCAATTTATTATTTGCGCTTTGTATCTGTGTTAGGATACTGTAGAATTTTGCGTCTTATGACGACCCTTTTTCAATCAAAATTTCCAATCAATGTCAATTCATTATGCCGGGCTCCATCTCGGTAAAAACCAAGGCAACCTAGCAAGGTGCAGAGGCTGCGGGATAGAGGTCCTGGGGAAATTTTGTGCTACTAAAGCAACCCCAAAGACAAAACTCAGTTGGCATTTTTAATGAAAAGCCACGACGACGACGACGACGACGACGACGACAACGGCAAGGCATGGCATGGTGTAGCGTGGCAAGGACCTGGCATGGCAAGGCGAAGCCCTAAAGTTGCCTGTCAAGTTTGCCTAATCAAAATCGACAACGTTTTATAGTTTCGAGTGTGCGGGGCAGGACGAGGCGCTTCACCTTTTGCTGGCTTAGCCCGGAGAGCCTGGAGAGTGTGTGACAAACAAATATTTGAGAACGTAAATCAGAAATCTTTCGCTTTCATTTGCCAAATCCTTTTGTGCCGTCGAAAAAGGGGCGTCTTTGGGCTTGGCTCTGTCCTGACTTAGTCCTGGTTCTTGGCAAAATCGAAAAACATTTCGTGTATTAAAACCGAAACGAATTAATTTAATTAATTACAATCATGTCTTATTAGAGACGTATGAAGGAGACGAACGAACGAACCGTTGTGAGACGTTGTGTCCTTTGTAAAGGGGGGGGGGACAGGAATTAGGAAGCAGAAGAAGGGCGGATTGGGAGCGGGGTTCGTCCTTTCGATGGGCGGGGAGGACAAAATGGAAACAACGGCGCTTGTCAGCTGCCAAAGAGTTGCCTTCGCTTTCGGCTTTTGTTTCAAGTGCTTGGCAGCGGAGCTTAGTGGGTGGCATTGGGTGGCATGGGGCAGCATGAGGCAGCATGAGGCAGCATGGGGTGGCACCACCTCTTAACCACCCCCCTCCTATGTTTGGGCGCCAAAATTTTATGCTCACATCATTTATAAATGCCTGATTTGTTATTTACAAAACGAGACAAGTTGCGGCATTTCGGAATTCTCCCTAAAAGGGTGATTGAGGATTCGTTGGCGGGTCGTTACAGGGGTGGGGTGGGGTGCAGGATGATTTCTGGGACACATGTGTGTGAGTGTGTTAGTGTTAGTGTGTGTGGTGCTACTTAATTTGAATTTGAGTAATTGCCCAAGAAGGAGTATTTCAAGAGGAGAGCTTTGTTTTCTTGATTCCTGGGACAAGCGAAAATTTAAGGAAAGTTTTACTTGAAAAGCAAAAAATGTTGAATTCTGAATTTAATTCGAATGCAAAGCCCATTTATTTAGATTTCTTTCACACTTTGTGTCCGCCCATTGTCGTTTTTGTTTTTGCCACAGTCTCTGCCTCTGCCTCTGCCTCAGTCTCAGTCTCTGCCTCAGTCTCTGCCGCTGTTAATTAATTTCTGTAAAAATATTTATTATTATTAGTCGACCCGCAAATGGCGATGGCAATGCACTCGGCCAGCCCGCCACTCGATAGACACTCGCACAGTTTGTGCGCCTTAAATGCATGCCACTGATTCGCCTGAGCTTGCCCCTTCCCTGCCATTTATTCTGCTGCGTCCCCTTTGCTGCGTCCAACGACTTGACTGTCACTAAACGGCTCATCTAACTGCAATGCTTCATAGAAATCTGTTTGTATCGGAAAAAGGGAGCAACTGTAGGAGTTGTGGCTGCCTGGCTGCCTGGCTGGCTGGCTGGCTGGCTGGCTGGCTGGCTGCGTTATTTTTACAACAACAATGAGGGGCAGCAGCCACATGAAAGAGCGAGACAGCGGCGGCAAATCACTGAAATGAAAATCGAAAAGTGCATGCTTTCTGCCACATATGCCACATGGCACTGTGTGCGTTTATCAAAACACTATATAGCTATATATCTATATATTTATATATCTATATATCTATATATCTATATATCTATATATCTTTATAGATATGTAGATACAAAGTATTCCACCAGAGAGAGGGCGTGAGAGGAGGAGCGGGACAACAACAAATTTACACTCCAACAGACGATGTCGTCGTGCCAGTCACTCAGTCAGCCAGAGCGGCTGTCTAGAAAGCCGCGTACCGCCCTGCCACACGAACGAACCGGCGGAGATAGATATGCATTTTTGTCCTTATATCGGTGAGGATGCAGTGGCGTGGCTGCACTTTCTGAGGACTTTCTCAATTCATTAGACCCCCTTTAGTGGCGGCTCTGCCAGCCCCCACTCTCTACCCTCTACCCTCTACCCTCTACTCTCTACTATAAAAATAGGCAAATAATTATTTAAGAATTTCTTGATTAATTGGCAACGTGGTTGTTGTTGTTGTTGTTGTGGCCGCAAATGTGGTCGCCGTCGTTGGCAAGAAAAAGGCAGCAGGCAGCAGGCAGAAGGCAGCAGCAAGGAGACAGATGAGGCGTTTTGACCAACACTTGATTGCATTTTCAATTGTTTGCCGTTATGCATTTTTGCCAATAATTCGCATATACTTGCCACGACTTGCCATTCCTTGCCACATGGACAGGGAACCAAAAGGGGGATTCACTTTCATTGAGTTCAGTTCAGTTTCGAGCACTCTCTAGCCAGCGGGCAATTAGCATATTTTATATCAATTTCATTCGCACACGCATTTTCCACACCTTGCCACATTCAGAGTGTCTGTGGCTGCCCCGAACCCAAACCCCCGCAGAATCGTATGTGTCACCGCCCTGACGATTGGCAAAGAGTTGCACAAAGGACAGGCGAGCGATGCCTCCCTGATCTGTCCCTGATCTAACGATTCCTCCTTGGACGGGCAATCCCATCCATCTATTCGCTTCTCAGTTTCTCACTTTCTCACTTTCTCAGTTTCTCAGTTTCTCTGGCTCTCGTTTATTTTTATCAACTTTAGTTTTGGGCCGTTTTTGTGTGCAGTTTCGCTTATTATTCAGACGGAGCAGACGGAGTAGACGTAGCAGGGATCCATCTTGGCGTTCCGCATAAATAAATGTCGCCTTCGCTCTGTCTGGCTGGCTGGCTGGCTGGCTGGCTGGCTGGCTGGCGTGCATGCATTATTTCATTAAAGTATTACAATATTAATTCGATTTTCACTAATTGACTCCGAACAGAGAACAGAGAACAGAGAACAGAGCAGACAGCGAGGAGCGATCTGGTGACGACTTGCTGACTTTTGCTTTAAAATTAACTCGGGCACGGGCACTGTAGCCAATTAATAAAGTTCATACACTCGCGAATGGTCTCCTCCTCTTGGCACACGCCCCTAATCCTTGGCTTATTTTAAACCTGAAAACCTGCAAAACCTGCAAAAGCTGCAAAAAATTCGCGGACAAACAGAACAAAAAAGTCGCTGCCAGAGGCGGAGAATTCCTGCAAAAGGGATATGGTATGGTATTTGTGGGCGGTGGTCTTGGTGGGTGGTTGGGTGGGTGTTGGGTTGTGGGTGGCTTGTGTGTGGTGTTTGTAAATGTTGCGGTTTTTACGCACAAGAATAAGAGGGACCAGGGGCCTGGGGGGTGTTGCGACAAACTGTTGCTCTCGGCATTTTGCGTTGGCATGTTTGGTATGCTTCTGACCCCAAAGTACAAATCAATTGCATGTGTATGCTGTGGTTCTTCCAGTATATATATCTGTATCTGCGTATCTGCGTATCTGCACCAGTGTGTGTGAGTATCTGTGTCTGTGGTGTCAGTCCCAGTGTCAGTCTCAGTCTCAGTCTCAGTGAATGTGCAAATGATACACTCTCACACACACGGCCCTCCTCCTCCTCCTCCTCCTCCTGCAGCAGGCGGCTGGAGTGCCTTTTTGGTCAATGCCAGCCGACTGCCAGCCGGCCTTGTCTCTCTGTGAAATTGTGTCAATTGCAGTGGCCACTGGGAGGTGGCCCTGCCTCCCCCTGGATTGGATGCCCAGCCGCCGAAAACACGCTGTCCACACTCAACGCAATGTCAACAACATGCGCAGGTTGCGCGACAATTTTTCGAAAAGTATTTTCGAAGAGGGGGTGAAGAGAGTTTACAGCTTTTTGGGGGCAAAGCCTACGACTACGACTACGACTACGACTGCTTTTCAATGTCAGCCCAAGGTCTCAGGGAGAAGATAGTTCCTTTTTCTTTTACGTTTTTTTGTTTTTTATCGACCCGAATGCAAAATCAAAATCGAAGGCTCCCACGCATTGAATGCTTGATGATCTTCCAGCAAAACCCAAACTCGAACCGAGAACGACAAAGCGCAGAAACCAAAACCAAAACCAAAACGAGGCAACGCTTAATTTAATTTCCTCCAGACAAAATGTGAAATTCGATCGAATGAAGACTTACGAGTATTATGTTTGTGTGTTTGCCAAAACAAAGAATCACTCAAAACCGAAGCTCAACTTTGTGCGGGATTCGTTTTATTTAATTCGTTTTCGTTTATTCGAATTCGTTTTTGGCTCTGCTGGCTGGCTGGAGGGTTTTTGCATATTGACAAGGCCAAACAGGAAATCCATGTTTATGCTTAAATTAATAATAATACAAGAGCCACAACATACACACACACATCTTTCTACCATATACCATATATATCGAGGTATCAATGAAACGAGCCAGCCATTGAACAAACTCTGATGAGCTGATGGGCTGACGGGCTGCCGGGCTGACGGGCTGACTGGCTGACTGGCTGACGAGATGATGATGATCATCCGCGATCGGAATGATGACGATGCTGGCATGCGGGACAACATTAATACAATAATATAATATATTATGGCTCTTCCTGTTTGCTCCGATAAAAAATAATAATAAAATCAAGCAAAGGCAAAGGCAGAGGCAGAGGCTGAGGCTGAGGCTGAGGCAAAAGCAATGGCAATGCCAATGGCAAAGGAACAGAAAATTCGAAATTGAACAATATTTTTTGCGGGGGAGTGAGCTCCAGGGGTGGGTCCGGGAGGGGACCGGGCGGCATTCGATAATAATGCGTCGCCGCCGACGACGACAACAGCGACGACGAGGACGAGGACGAGGACGAGGAAGGCGAAGATGTCGTGGCTTTATGGCAGATTTTGTGCGCCTGATTTGTGCAAATAATTGAAATTTGCATTTAATGAAGGCGACATACTTTTTTTTCTTTCTTTTTTTTTTTGTCTCCTCTCAGTTTCTGGGGGCGTTCAATAAAAGGGTTTGCTGTGGGGGTGGGGGATGGGGGTCGACGGTATTTCTCTTCTTGTGAATGAATTGCCAGCACAGTAGCTGCAATCAAGTCGTGTGCTAACTCTTTCGGGATAAGGATCGCTCTATTGTGAACTGGCACATAAATTACATTTAAGGTGAAGCCGTATCCTGGCTGTTAGCCTTGAAAACTTTAAGGCCCCGAAAACGGGTCCGCAAATTGAGGTTCCTCCACCGAAAACGACGACAATGATGATGATGATGATGATGCTGGATGGGAATGATGATTATTATCATCGCATCCCGTAATAAGCATCATCGTGTTCGTGGGCGTATTGTTGTGGCTGCTGCCGCTGTTGTTGTTGTGTTGTTGTGTTGTAGTTGCTAATGGCAGACAGACGAGACAAGTTTTGACATATTTTGTTGCAGGAGGCAGGCTGCGAGAGGCAAGAAGCAGCCGCCACATGAATGGAACGCAAATGAATGAAATGCGGCTCAAAGGCAGCAAACACACACCCAAGCGAAAAAAAGCGAGGAAACCGCAGTAAGGAGTGACTAAAAAGAGCAGAATCCAAAGTACCTCCAAATATAACATCAAATCAAGGGGTAAGCTGTTCTTACACCTTTCGCGGGTCGCGAGTCGCTATTCGCTATTCGCTATTCGCGACTCATCATTAGTTTTTCGACAAACCAAAGTGGAGCAGAGTGTCTGGTGGCCCGGGAGGAAATTTAATAAAAACTTACAAATCCGAATGAGAGTCTGTGAGGAGTATTACCTGCAAAGAAAGAAGAGAAAAAACCTGGTTAGTTGCGGAAACATTCACCTTGTTCGAGTAGATCTTACATTAAAGGGTTTCGATCTCTATTTATTCGGAATCACAGGGGGAAAAAAAACAGGGGTAAGCGGTGAGAGTGAGTCACGTCTTCCGGCCCGAGGAGAACCAATATTTGCTTTTATTTGGAAACCGGAAGCCAAATAGCTTGTAGTTCATTGGAATGTCGAATTACGCATACGCCGTGGGGAGCGCGACTTTGGTCAGGAACAGGAGTCAGGAGTATACGTCGGTAGCCGATATAACGCGTCAAATAGCAATTAACAACTGATGAAGATAATCACCGGACAAAATATTCTGAGCGCGAAAAAAAAACTTCAACGCACACATTTCTATATTCTTTATATATATATATATATATATATAAGCAAACACGCAATGGCCGCAGCATTCTGTGATAAACGACAAAATAAAATCAAATCTAAAGCTCCCAAAAAAAAGAACCAACGAACGAAATAAAATAATCACAAGGCAGCAGCAGCTACTGAAGCTGTCTGTGTCTTTGTGGGGAATTAGTTGGAAGCAAAGGCAGAGCAGCAACAATTTCTAAACAAATACATCATCATCATCATCGTCATTGGCGACATCATCATCATCATAATTATAAAATTAAATTCCTGTAGCGTTTTTTATCAATTCTATTTGTTGCCAGCAGCGGGTTGCGGGTTGCGGGTTCAGGTGGAGATCAGGTGGGGATCAGGTGTTATAAAGGCCATACATTTTGATGAACGAGTGTGTGTCTGAGTATGTGGCAATGTTCAAATATTTCCAAAGATACATCCACAGAGCCTCACAACCCCACAGATACCCGCACGAGTACGAGCGATCGAGTGCGACAACTCTACCTTCCATACAAGTACGCGATACGCGATACGCGATAAAGTTAGGGTCGAATGTGTACTTAAGATATCTAGGCGTATTGCTGCCATATTTATATAGAGACGTAATCAAGTCAGTCAAGTGGAGCTTCGTCTATTGGTCGAAACGAGAATGCCAACCGTACGGTACAGTAAGTACAGCCCCGCCGATAAGACATCGCTTATCTGCTGCTATATCTCTGCTATATACTATATAATATATAGTATATAGTATATAGTCGTATATCCAACCGACTTAGTGGACAAACAAATAGGTGTATAAATAAGAGCAATTGCAAAAATGAAAACGAAAATAGAGAGATAAGCAGCCCCCAAAGGCAATTCAAAAAGTGGCAGTCATATCTGGCTGACGAGCACGAGATATAGCCATAGCCATAGCCATAGCCATAGATATAGCCGTGATATCAGTTAATCGGAGGGCCATATACCCCATATATTCAAAAGCAACAAAGATACAAAGATACAATGATACAGATTCGGATTCAGATACAGATACAGCTGAAAGAAAAAAATAAATAGAAATCCACTCGCTTGGCGACGCAAACGGAGACAATCGTCATAAATTGTTTAGTTGTTGGCTAAACATGTTGAAAGATTTATGGTAGGGCTATATGCGATCATATAATGATTTGTAAGAAATCGGCCAGCTATATGCGAGGTGCCTAGATGTGGCTGTGGATGTGGCAATGGCGTCAGTAAGCTGGCTAGTTAGTAAAGTGTGAAAACTGAAAAGTGAAGACCTTGAGCTAGTTGGAGTCCACTCGAGTGTTTGCTCTTGGCCCGAAGCTATCTCTCTAGATAGTTGGGGTGGTGTGGAAAGCCGAAAGCCGAAAGCCCATTGCCCATTGCCCAATATCGGTAATACTATATCCTATCGGAACGAGCAAATAACTTAAACTTAAAATAAATGAAAATCCATCTGAAGCGTAATAAAAGCAACATATCTATGGGAATACTATAGATATATATTGTATAAACGAGGAGAAACCGATGTACATACATATGTACGGGGGGAGGGGGGGAGGCATCTATATAATAGATATATCTATATAGCGAGCTGAAATCCCTACAATAAAAACGGGGCGGAGCACAAGTGGCGAAAAAGCGAAGGAAAATCAACCAAAGAGCGGAAAAAAAGACTCAAATCAAATAAAACGAACCGAAACCGAAAAGAAATGAAGAAAACGATGGAAATGGGATAAGGGAAGAGGGAAGAGGGAGCAGAAAATACAGAAAAATCTGCCAAGTGAAAAGAAATCGGAGCCAGTGGGGATGGGAGAAAGTAGTAGAAACGGAGGTGGGAAGCATCCAGCATCCAGAATCCAGAATCCAGCAAATCCTGATGCTCCAGCAAATGTATCTGTGTATCTGTCTCTCTGTCGCGTATGGGTGTGTGAGTGTGTATCTGCTGGCAGCACTCGAATAAAATCGAATAAGCATAAAAACGCATGCCATAAGGATGAGCTTTGTGGGCGTGTGTGAGTGTGTCTGTGTCTGTGTATCTGTGCGAGTACATAAGCCGATGGATGCTGTATCCATAAGATACAGATACACATGTCTAAGCAGGCTGGATTTGGGTTGGCTGTGCCTCGAACGCATATTCAATAATGACATAAATAGCACGCACACCACTGCAACCGTACGGCACCTCTACCTGTACGGTACCTGTACGGTACCTGTACGGTACCTGTACGGTAGGTCCTTTTCGTCCTGCCTGCCTGCTGTTGAGTGCGCTGCTTAGCACCTAAAAGCATGCTACTATTTTTATACAGTCGAGCGCTCTCAACAACACAACAACACACCATCAGGGGGGGAGTTGTCCTGTATCTGTGGGTGTTTAATACACCACTACACACACTACTATACCGAATCCCTAGCAGATACATCTGTATCTGTGTATCTGTATCTGTATCTTTGTGTGTATCTGTGTGTGTGTGTGTGCACTTGATTACATTTCTGCTACTGCTACTGCTGCTTCTTCATCTTCTTCGGGCAATGCTTTTTCTTTATCCTTGCTGGCTTCGAATTTGTTGTATTTTTTCATCGCTCCCCGCTCATCGCTCCCTACACATGTATATAATGTATTGACGGCGGCGAGCCCCCCCACCCCCTCCACCAAAGCCCCTGGTCCTGGTTGGCTGGGATCCTTTGGAACTTGTCAACCTTCCACACCCTCAGCCGAAAACCCAATCCCCACCCCAAATTCAATGCCCCAAAACGAACGACAAAAAAAAGGACCTCCATCCCTCCACACACACACACACACACACACGCACCCAGAGGGGGCAGAAAATAAAAAAGAAAAAACCAAAAAAAAAGAAAAAAAGAAAAGCTTCGGTTTTGGTTTAAGGGCGCTGAGAGAGCGACATCGCCATCGACAGGAATACGAAAAGGAGCCCGAACCGAGAACGAAGCCAGCTCCCTCCTGCCGGCGAGGGGTGGTTGGGGTCACCAGAGGGTGGCTGGGTGGCTGGGTGGCTCTGGGGGTGGGACAGCCTCCCGTTTAGGGCGCTAGCTGTTGATGGCTTCCCAATCGAAATCGATGTTCGTATGTATTTCGCTCCTTTTTCTCGGTTTAATTTTTTTTGCTTTTTCGGTTTTCGGTTGTCGGTTTTTTTTTTATATTTTGAACCACCCTAAAATAGGAATTACACTCGTTTGCTCTCTCGCTCACCCCTCCCTGTCTCTTTCTGGCTCGTTCTCTGTCTCTTTTGGGTGGGCAGAGTGGGCAGAGTGTGGGGTGGCGGTTGACAATGTTCCTTGGACAGCTTTAAGGCTTCAACGATGTTCGGCATTGAGTCGAGTGAAAGTGTCTTGTAAATTCTTTTTTCTCGCCCCGACCAGCTACACCTCCCCTATAGCTCCCCTCCCCCTCGTTATTGCTCTGTTTTATCGCTGTCTGGGGTGCCACCCCCCACCCTACCGGTGGGGTGCTCACTGCGTTTTTTTCACTCATTTTTCTCATTTTTAATGGGGGTCTTGTTATGTTATTTTCCTTCTTTTTTCCGAAGCTTCGGTTTTCGGTTCGGGTGCCAGGCCAGAACGGGACGGAGCGCCTCTGAGCGAAAGAGAGGTGCTTGCTGTTTCGAAAGGTTGTGGCTGGGGCTGGTGGGGGGTGCCATTTCCCAGAGGAGGAATGCCGAGAGAAAAAAAAGGAACCCATACGGGCAATACCAAATTGGATTGGTTTCAGTTTCGGTTCGGTTCGGTTCGGTTTTTTTTTTTGCTTTGGCGTTTGGTGGGGGGGGGGTTTGTTGGGGGGTTGGTTTTTGGGTGATTGGAACTCACACACAGACACAGAGGAGGGTGACTGAAAAGGAGCATTTTATTCTTCTTTTTTTTCCTTTTCCCGTACATAAAAATTTGTGCGTCAATTGAATTCGATTGGACGAATCCAGCAACGCACAAGTGGGCGTGTGGGGCGGGTGTGGGCGTGTGTAGGGAGCAAAGGAAAAGTGGAAAAGAAGTGAAAAAAGGGCAGCTGGCTGCGCTGCCGGCGTCAACGAAAAGCTGTTAACCTTTCGCACATAAACACACACACACAGAGATAACCCACACCCTCGGCCACGTCGGTGTGTGCTTTATATAGATTGCTTTCAATACATATTGGCAACGCCTTTCGGGGGCCCACTTGTGATTGGTTTTCACCGCACACACACACACGCAGAGACTATGCCCGTATGTGTGTACATAAACACTCTGGGCATGGGGCATGGGGCAGGGACAGGGACGGGTGCTTGGCTTGGTATTGACCCCAAGTAACTCGGCTTCCAGCGGGGCTATTCTGCTGAAACATTTTGAGGGCCTTTTCCGGAGTTTCTCTTTATATGAGAAACATTTTTGGATACTTTTGTGATAAAATTAGACATAAAAATCGCTTAAAATGTATCTGAAATGGGTATTCTATTGTAATATGTAGGAGAGAATACAAAGATCGTAAAACATTAAAGCTAAAAAAGGAATACTAGCAAGAAGAGCTAGCAAGCTTATCAATGCAATATTATTAATCCCCCCCTAGAGATAGTGCTCGAGATCCACGATTCTTAACAGGGTGATTCAGCTCCGCTTATCGGTCACATATCGATCGTGAATCACGGGGCAGTCATGCGAGATCGCATCGCCATCGCCTCTGCCTCTCTGTCTCAACCATCGCCATTGCCATTGCCATCGCATCGCGTCGCATCGTATGGCATCGTATGGTATCGCCCTCGTGAGTGGCTGAGCGGGCAAGCGGGCGGGTAGGCGGGCAGGCGGGTGGTTGGTGGTGCAGTCTGTCCATTGGCCCCTCCACCTTTTCGGCTCGCCTGTCGATACCCTCGCAGATGTGTGAGTATCCCCGAGTATCTGTGTGTGGAAACCAGTCGGGCAAAGCGAACGAATACGAGTGCGAACGCCGCTATGACCGTGTGTGAGAGCTGGTGAGTGCCGGCGAGTGTGTGTGTGTGTGCGCTAGTCAATAACATCCAATCAGGTTTGTTAAAAATCTATCTATATATGATGTTCATGATGACGGCGACGGCGACGGCAACGGTGACGGTGACGGCGACGCAGTCGATGTCCGCACACTCGTATGTGAGTGGAAGAGAGACCCCTCTACCGCACGACTGCAGCACACACCACCCGTCCTCCTGGTTCTGCTGATTCTGCCGGCGCCGCAGCTGCAGTCGACGGCAACGCAGCTGCTATTTCATTCATTTGCTCTGGGTTATCGAACACACATTGAACCGAAAGTACGGGTTCGTGTGAGTGTGTGTGGTGTCTTATCAGCTGCAGCGGCTCTCTGGGTTCGGGACTCTGGCGAGCAGGCGCTCTCTCTGCCGCCCACTTTCTCTCTTTCCCTGACAGTTCCACTCAATGGCTCGTTGAGTATTGAGCCCTATTTTGAGTGCTTTCGCTGCTTGCTCCTCGACTGAGAGGAGCTCGCGCTCTCCACGCTCACGCTCCTGACTGAGCTCTTAGTGGCAAAAAATTAAGCAAAAATCCAAATAAATAATTGTTGTTGCCGTTGCAGTTTCTTGGCCAAAACTTGTAGCTGCACCAGAGAGAGACGGCCTGAGACAGGGAGCGAAAGAGCTACCGCAAGAGAGCGCCGTCGCGGCTTGAGCGCTTTTTTTGTTTATATTGTTGCCTCCTTTTTTATACGACCGACACTCTGCTTGTTTTTTTATTTGGTGCTGATTGATTTTCCATAACATCCACCCCCGGCAGAGACGCCGGCCGAGGCAGCGCTGCCGGCAACTTCGGTGCGCGTATGCGTGTCCGTGTGTCGGTGTGTCGGTGTATCTGTGTGTTGATGTGTCGGTGTATCTGTGTGGCTGCGTCCCTGTGTGTGTGTGTGTATCGAACTCTTGGCCAATGGCAAAAATTTCCAATTGCGTACGATTTTCCAATCAAAATGGCACGACAGGCGGATTGGATGAGGAAAAAAATGGGGAAAAATCGGTGGAGGGAGGAAACAAATATTGAAAATGGTCAAGAGGGGGGGAATTTATTGCTTTTATGGGGGAAGGACCCCGAAATGTAGTTTGCCAGTAAAGCCATCTCTTTTTTCGCGATGCACATGACACCCCCTACCCCCTAACCCCTATGCTGCCCCCTATGGGAGGTCCAAGCGCAGCAACTGCCGGATCCTTGTGCGCATCTCTGACATATTTCCAATATCATTGGTCGATAAATACCGAGCAAAACGAATCGAAACGAAACGTACGAAATGGGGCGTCCCTCCCAGAAACACATACAGGCACCCCTGCACCCCTGCACCCCCTACACCCCGTACACCCCATAGACCCCGTACATGCAAGGACATTCGGGGGCCAAAGCTAAAAATATCTTGGAACGTAAAGTGGATGTGAAAGGACTCGCTTCGGTTCTCGCTTATGCCAGTATTCGTTTATATAAATACACATATGTGTGCCATATATTCGCCACTTGTTGTTGTTGGTCGGGTGTGTCGGGTAACAGGACATGGGACCAGCTCGCAGGACCTGCAGGAGGTTGTAGTTCCTCCAACAGGTTCCTCTACCGAGACTTGATTAGTGACCAACGACTTTTGAATCCTTTGGATTGGGGGTATTTCTGTGTCTTACAGGTTTCTAAAGTTCTAGTGGGTTTCAAGAGGTCTTTCTTCCCAAGACATCCGATTACCGATTCCGATTCCGATTCCGATTCCTATTCCGATTGGTTTCCGATTGCCCTGAGAACACACGAGAGACAAATCCCTCTTTTATCCCCATCGCCATAAACGAAGTCTGCCAATACAAAAAGAAGGCGTTGTACTGAGAGACCCATCCCAGGCCCAGACTGCCTCGGGATACCCGCAAGGTCTTTGGGGGAACGGGTATCCTGAGTAGGGGTTTCGGGAGTCAGTGTCGACGCACTCAGAACAGAACAGAACAGAACTGAACAGGACTGAACGGGACTGAACTGAACTGAACAGAACGGACATGGACGAGAAGAGGAGACTCAATGCAGGCGTCGTCCTTCGCCCTTCGAGTGGGGGATGGCAAGGAGGAGACTGCATGGAAGGAAGGACCCTCCACCGAGGACTACAAACGATGATGATGACGACGACTACGACTACGACAACGACAACGACTACGACGACGAGGACGAGGACGACGACAATGTCCTTTCACATTTGTCGTTTTGGCCGAGACGATGGCAGCTTTAGCTTTAGCTTCAGCTTTAGCCCAGAGTTCGCCGCTGTCTGTGTCTGTGTATTGGGTATCCTGGCGTATCCTGCGTCGGAGTCCCTCCACTGACTGACTAACTCTGTGTGTGGGAATGGCATAAAAAAGTTTACTTGTCTGCGATGCTGTCTGCCCCAAACTGCTGCCAATTTTTATGCGCTCCCTACCGCTTTTTTTCTTCTTGTTGTTGTTTGATTCATCTCCAGACCGAGCCACCGTGCCACAGAGCCACCGAGCCACCGAGCCACCCACCTTCCAACCACCACCCTTGGCTCCTCCCGAGCTTTATTTCATTTCATCTTCACTTTCGGGTTTCGTTTTCTTTCTTTCTTTCTGACGTGTATAGATTCCTGTGTTCGGTAGGGATGATTGCCAGCCATCCAGCCAGCTTTTCGGGGGGGAGGATTCAAGGAGGAGCCGTGGTCCGTGTTCCGTGTGCTGTGTGCTGTGCATTCCAATTCAAGGATATTTCCCGATATGTGTAAAAAGAAGAGAGAGTCGGAGCTGGAGCTTGGCAGGAGCTTGGCAGGAGGAAAAAAAATGAAATGAAATGAAATAAAGAGAGGAGCTCAAAACGAAAGAAAAGACAGGAAAAATGGGAGGATGGCTGGATGGCTGGGTTGGGAGGACTTGGGGAGGTCCTAGGAGTTCGACTTGCTCTCTCTTTTTCTCTTCAGGGTGTGTGTGTGTGTTCTTGATTGCGCGCGTTAGCAGAAATGAAAATCGGGAGGAAAATATATAAAAAAAAAGCAAAAAAAAAAAAAAAATAGCAGAAAAGAAAAACCAAGTGGAAGGAGAAGCAAAAGCAATCGCGGCATATAAGAAAAAAAAGGAAGAAAATAAGGGAATTTATTTCTTTTTGAGCGCGCGCAGGATTTTTGCCATTTTCTATATATACAAATTTATATACAGGGACGGGCAATCGCAATCCATACATAGCTATTGCACATACCATATACAAATATATATATATATATATATATATATATATATATATATAGCCACATGGACGTGTATGCGACTATAGATATTCGTGTATGCAGCTATATACTATCCGGAATAGAGCTGGAGCACTTCTCCGAATAGCTTTGGCCGTGTACATGGCAATAAATTGGCCTCTGCCAGCGCTATTTGATGATTTTTATGCTCCTCGCTCCGATGTCCTGGCTCCTGACTCCTGGCTCCTGACTCCTGGCTCCTCTAGCCTCCTCCTTTTCAAGGAGTAACCTCACGTAACTCGGTTACTTGAGTGGCTTTGGAGCCGGGACTTGACTTGAGCTTAAGGCCCTGGTTCATCAATAATGACTGGCGGAGAATTGGCGGAGCTGGATTAGGCCTCCCCTCAGCTCAGATCGTTTTCATATACGGATGCGATTCATCAAACAAAGAGCCACATGCGAAGCAGAAGCCGAAGCTGAAGCCGCAGCAATAACAATCAGACATGGCATGATTGGAGCTTCGATTTGAAACAAAAACACAAAGCCAGCCACATTTATGGCGATCGCGCAGCTTAAAACATCCGGTAGTTAAACAATCTTACAATGAGCCTAAGCTCTCGTCTAAGTTGACTTCAATTATCAGACAGAGTTCGGTTTTGGTTTCGGTTTCGGTTTGTGGATTGGGGATTGGGGATTGGGGATTGGAATAGTCTCGTCCGGCGGGCCAGATAATAATCATTAGTATGATCAATTGCCCGGGCATGGGCATCAGACTGCTAGCAGAAAAAGTGTTGCGTTTAACTGGTAAATCAGAGTCCGAGCTGAGACCCCAGAAAAAGATCCACGCCGGACGTTGGCGGCGGAAAGACACTTAATTGAATTCGATTTGACGACTGGCAGTGCTCCGGTCTGGTCTCTGGTCGCTGGTCTCTGGTCCAAGTCTGCCTCATCCGACTTTGGCATGTCAATGTAGAACAAACGGAAGTCGCTCCAAAATAAATTGAAAGCAAAGCTAAGCTGAGCTCGTAGCTCACAGCTCGCAGCTCAAATAGCCACCGAAAATCAAAGGCAATCAGCAATGAAACAAAAGTCGAAACAGAAGCGGGCCAGGCCAGGCCGCTGCTCCAGCAGCAGCATCATTTTATTGTTCTACTCCACGCACACACAAAATCGTCTATATGGCACTCTGGATATGGTACTCTGGATATATCCAGATGAGTATGAGTATGACGGCGGAGTGTGGGTAGCCTGCTTCCTGTCTTCATCATAAAAAATCAAAGTAATAATGCGTGTACTTGCGTTCGCCACTTTATAGATTTATTAGTCCCTCCTGTTCTGTGTTCTGTGTTCGCTCCCTCTTCAGCTTCCAAACGGAAATTCAAATTAATATTGAATACAGCAGTACGGTGGGTTGGGGGAGGCTCTGGCTTTTGATTCGATTTCTGCAGTTCAGTTTTCGGTTATTCATAGTTTGCTATTTGCATAAGTAAGAAAAACCGAAACAGAACTCGAAACACAGAACACAGAAAAGATTACTCGTAAAAATGCGCGGGCGTGCATATAAATCAAAATGCAGACTTATGTTTCTCCCAACAATGAAATATGTGATCCAATGACTTCCTCCCAATTAAAGGCTGCGCTTGGCGGTCTATTTTTGGCTCCTTTGGCTTCCTTGAGAACCGCTCTACGGTCTGAGGTCTCCACTCTGAGATCTCCGGGAAAGGTGTGCTCAGATGCTCAGATGCTCAGATCTGGCTATATATCATATCGTGCGGGGTGTGAGACGAATTCAATGAGATCCGCTTCGGAACGAGGGGAATGGAATGGATATTCTGTTCTTTGGGGGGCATGGAAAAAGGAGCCGGGAAGTGTTATGTCCAACAGATGTGCGATAAGTGCGGGTGATTCTTCGGGTGTCACTTAAAAAGATGACTACTGGCTAAGGGAAGCTACTCTGTCTGAGAGACCACCACCTGGTTAACTTACTTATTTTAAGAAAAACAAAAAAAACTTGCTTACGAACTACGAATTATTCAGTGAATAATCAAGCTCGATTTGAGGTCACCCGATAAAGCCAAGGTTCACATACCTGGAAAGAAAAAGAGCAGAGAAACGAGAGTCGCATTAATTATCGATAGTAATTATCGCTGGAATTGGATTTAATATGAATTTAAGTGGCCGCCCGCATTTCGAGTTTGGCTTTGAGTAGGAGGTAGAGTGGGTGAGTGGGTGAGTGGGTGAGAGGGCGTGTTTCTTGAATATTTTTGATTACTTGTGGATTCGCTCGTTTCGGCCAAGACTTAAAGCCACCCAACTGTTGCCACCCCGAAAGCAGCAAAAGCAGCAAAATGGCAAAGAGTGAAATGTTCTAATTAAAGCCAACAGTAAAAGGCTAACACACACACACACACACACACACCGACACACGCATAGATACCGGCATACACACAGATACACACACACACAGATACTGGCTCTGAAAATGTGCCAAGAGGCAACGTAGCTCATGATGACGATGACGACGATGATGATGATGATGTTGATGACGGCAACGGCGACGGCGACGCCGACAGTGAAAACTAACCTCAGACAACAAAACAATAACGAATAACGAAAATTCTAAGCAGGCCGACAGCACCGACAGCGCCGACGTCGTCAGCTGGCGAAAAACTAGCAAAAGAAATTAAATTTAAAGGAAAACGCCATCGCCATCGCCATCGCCAGTGCCAGTGCCAGTGCCACTGCCACTGCCACAAAACATAGCCTAGTGCAAGGCGCCTCCGAGTAATTGAAGCTCACAGCCAGCCACACACACCTAGCACACCCCCTAGCTGGCCCTGCCACCCTCGACGCCCCTGCCGGCGGAAAAAGTAGCAAAATTAGTAGCAAAAAGCAAAGAGAGAGGAGCCGAGCAAAAGACGAAGAAGCCCCCCGAGTGGGTGGAGGTCCTGGAGTTGAGGTCCTGGAAAGACAAGGCACTTTTGGCTTTGTATTAGTGTTGTTGGTTTGTTTGCGAACTGTGCTATTTTTTCCCGATTTTTGTTCGTTTTTTTGTTTTTGTTTTTTGCCAGCCAGTCTGCTGTCTTAAACTTAGACCACGTCCTTGAGCTTCAATATGGCAGGATGTGTGTGAGCTGTTGAGCCTATTTTCTATTTCTAAAACGACGCTAAGCGGCTGCGACGACTTTAAAGCGAAAGAGCAACAGTTTAAGGCTGGCAGCCAACCTTTGGGCTTTAAAAGTCAACACCTTGTTAGATATTTGGACTTTTCTTGGCTATATTCTGACTGCTCTCTGATTTCTTTTGGCATCTGGCTGGGTATTGGCAAGATTTCAAAAATGGAAGCCCGTTTAGCCTGGGAAGACTGTAGTTTAAAGACTGTAGACTGGCGACAAACACTCTCGCACACACTGGCTTCCTCAGGCACACTCAAACACTTTTAATTACGCACGTTTTGCGGTGGCAGTGGCGCGAGTGGGTGGTTGGTTGGTTGGGTGGCTGGCTGGGCGGAGTTGGCTGCATGTGTGTCTCGAAAATGCCGCAAACGCATGATTCTCCCACCCAGCCAGGCAGTCAGCCAGGCAGCCACCCAGCCATTGTGCAATGCATGTGTCCTTGAAAGTTTTGGCATAGTTTTTGGCCAGGCCAGGCCGGGTCGGGTGGGGTCGGATGGGGTCGGGCCACCACCAAAGCAGTTAATGCTTTGCGTAGATTTTGTACACACTTTGGAGGTTTGGAAGGTTAACGACATTTGCGAGTAACTATCGAGTTGAAACTAAAACCTAAGCAAACAACCAACCAACCAGCCAGCCAGCCAGCCAGCCAGCAGCATTGATTCAAACGAAATCAAATTAAACACTCAAAGACCCTTCGGCTGCGGCCACTTAAGATTCATCGGTTGACCCCTCGGAGCTGTTTGTTGTTTTTCTACCGAATGTTACTACCGAAACGGGGCTTATCATAAGCCACCGATCTGGGCCAAAAGTGGGCAATGATATGACAGAAATTATGACTTCATAAACGGTTTACATCCGAAGGAATAACACGACTGAATTCAATAGAAATTAACCCTCGAGTGTGGAGTCTCTTTCCAGCCCTAAACTAATGCCAAAAACAACGTTGGGCAATTAAGTTGCTTGGGGGGCATGGGCTTAGCGGGGGATGGAGGGAAAGTTTTCGGCCTGACATTATATCATAATTAAGCGAATATATGTGAATGCCGCTTATCAGTGCTCGCCAATTATGAGTGGGAGAAGGTCGGTGCGGTGGGGTGGTGGCTTTTATGACCTCTTAAATATTTACGATGCCCAGAGATATAGATACACGGGAAAAACTATCAGGCGGAAGGAGAAAGCCCCCCGAAAAACAAGCGAAATGTATAACATGACGAGGGAAAAAAGCATCCGAACAGAACATCCGAAAAAAACATCCATCCGAGCCATCCGAGAACTATTTGAAATAAATTTTAACAAATTAACAGTGGCAAACTAATCCCCGAAACACAACAATGGCCCATCGCCCACGCACGCCCGAGTATTGGCAATCACCATAAATTGTCATAACTGATATCCTCTGTCTGGGACAAAGAAAAGTCTATAGATATAGCTCGGATTGGTATAGCCAGAACTATTTCGGACCGTCAGACCACCCCTAGATATTTGATAAGTATTTTAATTGGTTTTGAAATTAATATTTGGGCGACCATTAAGCCAAATGGATTCTAAATCAAGTTCTTTTTCTGGCTTTTTCATGAAAAACTCTGCTTTCTGCTATCTGCTATCTGCTTTCCTTTGTGACGGTTTACTTTTTCTGTGGCGGTTTCTGTGCTTTTCGGTCTTTGCGGTCCCGCAGACTGTATTTTCAATAAATTGTCGGTTTTTCTGAAAGCCAAGTGAAAAAATATTATCCGCGATGTTTGAAAATTTATTTGCCTGGTCGATCGGAATATTGTGAAATCAAAAAAACAAATAAATTAAAAGGAAAATATAGGAAAATGAAAATGAAAATGAAAACGTAGCGACATGTGAACTAGAAGAGCCGCCAGAACAAAGCGTGCAATGCGCTCTAGTTCCCATCGAATCAGAGACATATAGACGAGTACTACCAACAATGGGCCCCCAAAAACTATGCCAGGGGGGGTGGTGGACTAAAGGGGGACCACTGACAAACTGACAAACTGACAAACTGACAAACTGACAAACAGAAGAACTCAAACCGAAACCGAAACCGAAACTGAAACTGAAAAATTCAAATTCAAATTCTATCGATGTGTGGATAGATATTTTTATCGAAGTCGCGACCGGAGCAGATCACTTCGTCATGTCACATCGAAAGAGGCAACAAAGGGGACTAACAGCGACTGCCGCGATATATGTACAGATCGTACAGATATATATATATATATATTTAGTACAAAATAATACCTTTTAATTTAATATGCAGCTGACGTGCGATCGCCGCTCGATCAGTCAGAGAAGTTCACTTCGTACCGCTTTTGTCTCGCTGTATCTGTATCTGTATCTGTATCTGTAAATGTATCTGTATCTCATTCGGGGCTTCGGTTGAAAATAAAATAAATCGAAATGACAGATCATTAAAATTTACAACAACACCAGAGCGAGAGGCCCCAATGATTCCGATTCCGATTCCGATCCCAGAAAAAGGCAACCATCGTGGACATTATTTTCCGTTTGCTTCTTTTTTTCTGTTTTTTTTTTTATATTTTATTTGTTGTCTGGTTTCTGGGGGGAGGAGGAGGGAGGCATGAACAGAAAAACCAAAACACACAAAAATAATATACCGCACCGAGCGAGTTATATTTGTCGTTGTCGATCAGTTTTTATGTCGTTCGATATGGCAGCAAAAGGCAGCGAAAATTTTTATTAGTCTGTGACGATGACGATGACGATGACGATGGCTGCCAACAAGTGCAATTTGATTTTATGCATTTCTATATGCGTTCTATATGCGAGTGTGCACTGTACAGAGTGGAGAGTCTCTTCGGATGCACAATGCACCACGATGCACCACTGAGATCATCGCAATTCGCAGCAATGCCAGCCATGGAGTAGAGTTTTGGACACAGAACAGCATTTTCTGACTTGTTTTTCCCATTTATTTTTCCTCGAATTTCCCAAAAATTTCCTCACACATTTACTCTGCGGCTGACTGGGCTGGCAGCAACCCATAAATTAATAAATGAAGACGTTCCTGGGCCCCCTTCTTGGGGAAAATACATTAAAAAACCGTTTCTCTCCCCTCTTGAGAAGGAAATAATACAAAAAAAAAAAAACAGAAACAGAAACAGAAACCGGGCATCAATGAAATTCATAATATTTACGTCCATAATTTTTTCTAATATTTTCAACAGCTGACATCGAGTGTGTGAGTGTGTGTGAGGGTGTGCGAGGGTGTGCGAGGGTGTGTGTATAATTGACACTCAATTATGCGAGGGTGGGGAGGTGGCATTACGCGCTGCCATTATCTGAGCTACTTAGCAACCGTTCAACGGCCACTTGTTGAGATCCACTCCCACTCTACGCCACCGCCACTCCCCCGTCACTGCTGCTGCTACCAGAAACAAACAAAACCGGCTAATAATACAAGAACAAGGGCTGCCGGGCTGCTGGGCTGCCAGCCACTTGAGGCCAAGACACGGACACACAAAAGATTTCCGCTGAACAAATGCCTTTCTTCTGGCTGCTGCTTTTTTTTTTGTCTAAAATCTGAAGCGCGATTGATCACATTGATCGCCTCGCCGGCTGGCAGTTGTGAGAAAGTGCGTGTGTGTCTCTAAACAGAAAAAGTATTTAGTAAAACACAAGCACCAACAAATAGTATTTCAAGTAGCTGTGTCCCCGACAGCAGCAGCAGCAGCACTGCGAGAAAAGTCGCAGCCAAAGTGCCAGCACCTCTAAATGCCTTCTGAGGCATTTCTCTCAGTGTCCCTGCGATCCTCATCAGTGTCGCTTCACATTTGCAGTCGATCTATATAATAATTCATGTGTTTAGGCATCATCGAGGCATCATCGAGACACCATCGAGGCACAACTTCAAAAAGCATTGTCAGCAAAAGTCCGGGGTTTGGGAGTTTTCGAGTTCTGGAGTTCTGGAGTTCGGAAAGAAGCTTCAAACCGAACTGAGTGTGAGAAGCAATTCATTTGTTGATGAGAAGATCTCTCGGGTAGCATGTAGGCGTCTACCCCATATCCCATATCAAGCTGAATAGATCTGAAAATCGAACTCTTGAGCTAGTCCCCGCTTTCCCGCTTTCCCGCTTTCCGCTCTGTGCCAGCCAAGTATTTGGGTTCTATCAATCGTTGAAGTTGCATTTCCCGGGAAAGATGCAAATGATATGCACAGCAAGCAGTGGAGGATCGGATCGAATCGATAGAGGAAGCAGCTTTTTCACAGAAACCGAGTTGAGTAACGAAAACTCCTGGAACTAAGAACTAAGAACTAAGAACTAAGAACCCTTGAACTGAATCCCCTGGCAGCACCCCTGGATCAGTGGGGTAAGGCCGACAGAAAAGTATCTAAAAATATATGTAGAAGAGCCACATGTGTGCATTGTTTGTCACTGCTGTTTGGCCGCAGACTTTTGTCAGCCACCGTACGGCAATAATTAAAAGCATAAAAAAAGGGAAGCCCAAAAACCAAAAACCAAAAACCAGAGACCGAAGACTGAAGACTGAAGACTGAATACTGAAGATCGGAGAAGGGGCATCCAGCGGAGTATATTTTGCCTACTTAATCATTGTCTGTGCGTGCAACATGCTCATGCCTTGCCCCTTGTGCCTTGTGCCTTGTGCCTTGCCACTCTTTCCCTTCGCTGTATAACTGCAACTTCAACTTGAACTGCAACTGCAACTGCAACCGGCGGTTGCTACTTGATTTGATTTACGCCTGCCAATGCTTTATGATTGAGTGGGGCAGGCAGGCCAGGCAGCCAGAAACAAAAAAGATAAAAGGCATAAATGTGTTTTTATTTTACGCGGCCGGGATAGCCAGATCGACGATCGAGGGATCGGGATCGGGATCGGGATCGCATATGCCGCAGATATATTTTAGTTTTCCTCTCCACACTCCTTTCCCCAGCCACCCGTTTTTTGTGTGTTTTGCGTCTGTTGCCTTGCAATGAGGCGCAGCGTTTTGTGGCATGCTGCAGCATAGCTAGAAAATGCAAAAAACAAGCCGAAACGACCAAAAAAATCGGGAATGTAATCCCAGCTGTCCACAATCCACCAACAAAAAAAAAGGCAACAAAGGGTCGCCAGGCATCGAATATGAGATTTTGATTTTTTTTCCCGTACAAATAATATAAAAAATTGGAACTCTGCTCAGCTCATTGAATAAATCAAACTCATTTGCATACCAACTGATAAATTATAGCGAAACAGGCCCGACAATTGACAAACTGGCCCAGGCCCAGGCCCAGGCCCAACACCGAAGGCCGAAGACCGAAGCCAATCGGGGAACAACCCTTCTCTGGATTGTTGGATTTTGGTGGTAAAAGAGCAACCACCCATCGCCTGAAAGGGTCAAAGATGGGAAACGAGGAGGGCCTGGGAGAAAAGTGACAGAAACTCTTCCCATGTGATTAAGTAGAATTACCTTATTCTTATTCCCAGCTTCCAGCTTCCAGCTTCCAGCACAAGTGATCTTTCTTTCCGAAGGAACCTCACATCAAGGTGTGCTGCCTATCAAAACACAGCCGGAGGAGAACCGAATCCAGCGCGGAAAACAGCAGAAAACAGCAGAAAATATTTTAGGGGGAAGCACTGGCACGCAGAGGCAGAAGCAGAGTCGAAAACCGCAAGCGATATGGAATCTTGGGGAAAATTTCACATAATTAATTATATAAACAGCTCGCCAAGCTGCCATATTTGTAGTGCAACTATAAAGCTCAATCGAGCGTCTGTCGATTCCAATGAAAAAGAAATATTTCGCCCGAACCAGAATCTTGGCTAACTTGCTGCTGCTGCTCCTGCTGCTGCTGCTGCTGCTGCTGCTGGCAGTGGAAGGTAAACACGGCAAACGGCCCAAGAGTTATGCCACATCAAATATTTCAATAACATCAAATTAAACATAAAACTGCTTTGTACACACAGCCAGCCAGCCAGCAGCTAGCTAGCTAGCTCCTAGCTCTAGAATTCATTCCCAGGCATTCGAAACTGTGTACTTGGATATTTGGATACCTACAGCCTATAGCCTATAGCCTATAGCTTTTAGCTTTTAGCTTTTAGAGGGGAAAAGGGGGAAAAGGAATGGAATGGAATGGATTGCAAATGGTAACAAGCACTCAAAAGTCAAAGCGAATTAAATTCTAAACTAATTTTCGTGTCGTGCCAAAAATAATAAAATATAAAAAAAATCAGCCAGCCAGGCAGCCAGGCAGCTAGGCAGCTAGGCAGCTAGCCGGCGAGCCAGACAGACAGACATTGAATGCATGCGAGATTGAGAGGAAAACAGGGGCGTGGGCGCAAAACCAACAACTTAATTAAAGCATCAATAAAAAATTGTAAAAACATCTGAAGAACGCCACGAGGACAACGCTGTAAAAATTCATCGCATTTATGTTATGCTGCAATTTCTGTTTCTGTTTCTGTTTCTGTTTTAGTTTCTGGTTAAAATTATGAAGAGCGAAGAAGTTAAGAAGTTAATGGAACCGCCAATAAAATCCTTGATCCCCCCTCGTTGGACTCCTTCTCTCTGGCGGAACTGCCAATAATGATGATTCCTTTTTAATGTGCACTCCTCAGGCGTTGGTCATTACTCAAGAAACCTGCAACTGGGAGCTGGAAGCCCTGAGATCTCTGGGATCTGGGATCCAAAAGCCAAACTCTTTTTTGCATTCAGCGTATCGATCACACAAAATGTTGCCAATACGGTCAGGCTCTCAAAACTCATCATCATCAGCAGTCCAGCAGTCAGTCAGTCAGTCGGTCGGTCGATGGTCAGTGGGTTCTTCTCTCTCCAAAAAAAGAACAGGGGGCGTGCACAAAATGATATTTTATTCAATATCCTCGGCAGCGGTTCAGTTCAGTTCCCCCCCTCGGCAGCGTTTCAACGTTTCGTTTTAACGATTTGTCCTTTTCAGGCAAGAAAAACTCTCGTCTCAGGAAATCAAATTGATGGTGAGACAGCATGATGAGAAACCTGAAATTAAAAACTCATAAGATATCGACTGATATATTGAGCTGCACAAATTACTGACAACTGAAAGATGAAAGAAGCCTCGCTCGCCATCGCAGCAGAGGAGGAGAAAAAAAACAAAGACGGATTTTCAAGACAGGTTTGCCATTGCCATCCTTTCCCCTTTACCCACTCGTAGATCCCAGTCGTTTTTGGCCTGGCTTTTCTTCAGATATTGTATAGAGCAGTATGCATACCTCGTATTCGTATAAAAAGACAATTAGTTGTTATTAAGTTGTACACAAAAGCCGTCGAATCTTTTCTCTCTTGTCGTGCTGCTGCTGCTGCTGCTGCTCGTCGTGTATTTTTGGCATCGCCTGGCCTGGCATCGGCCTGGCTTTTGTCTAAATGCGGAATTAATGATGCAATGACAATTGATGCACACCACGCAAAGCGCATTTACCATTTACCATTTACTACCATTTACCATTTATGATATTTTTGCTCAATTAGTGTCGCTGCGATCTCTCGTCTCAGCTCTCAGCTCGCAGCTCGCAGCTACAAGACGGGCTTTTGATTTTGAATTCTAGCATAAATAGTTACGGAATTGATCGCACTTGAAACTATATTACGGGTATATAGGTAATTAGTGTCGAAACTGCTGCTTGAGGATTGAGGACACTCGAGAAAAGACACTCGAGAAACGCCATAATACAAACTCCTCTCCCGGCCGGCTTTTGGCTTCAATTAGCTTCAATGGCTATTCATAATTAATGCCATAAACCGGAAAGAGAGGCAAACAGACAGTCAAACACATAATCATAATAAAAAAAAAAAAACAAGCAAGCCCCATCCATAGATGAGAGCACAGTTCATGAACTCAATTTTTAATAATAATTTCCAAATGATTTTTTATTTCACATTATTAGTTGCGTGGTAGAACGATCTGTCGGATTCGGTTTCGGTTTCGGTTCCTCGAGTTCGCGGGTTCGCGGGTTCTCTAGTTCGGCATCTCCCACCCACAAGCTTTTAATTGTTCGATTTTCATTTCGATTCGTCTCGTTTCGTTTCGTTATAGATACAATCCCACTAGCCGCTAGCCCCTAGCCTCTAGCCCCAGCCATACACCCAATATTCTATGTGGGACAGACTGCGGATATTTGTGGATGTTTTGTAGCCGCAGTAGCAGTAGCTGCTGCTTCTGTGTTTTAATTTCCGCGCTGACAAATTAATTTAATTATATTAACATATCTTTCCAGCGATCGAACGATTGAACTGACTGAAACATTTTCGAATGCCCAGTCCCCGGCCCGGACAGAGTGTGTTTTCGTTTTTTTTTGATTCACTGAGTGGGTGGTTGAATTTCGATTTTGTGATTCTGCGATTTCTCGGATTCTTAACCCCTTCGCTTTTCGAGTGTTTCGGTGACTCATTAGCTGGCTAGCTGGCTGCCTCTCCCCCTTGCCACTCTCTGGCAGTAAATTGCACTTAAAACGCTAAAAATTATGCGACACACGCCGATCTGTATCTAAGTATTCGAGTATCTACGCATCTATGTATCTCTGTATCTCTGTATCTCTGTATCTTTGTAGCTGGGCCTGCGAGTGTGTGTAACCAAGGGCTTAAAAGCCAGGACCAAGGACCAAGGACCAAGGACTAAAGACAACCCTGCTATAGCTCCTGCTGGGCTGGCTGCTCATTTTCGGCATATGCAAATGCCAAACGCCATCTTTGAAAATTAAACTCTATAAACTATCAATGCTCGTCCCTTATCCCTGTATCCTTGTATCCTTTTATCTGCATCTGCGATGGTGGTGGTGGCTGGCCCATAAACCGGTTTCAATTCGATTAAAACGGAACCCAAACCATCAAAATGGAAAAAAAAAACTTGAATTTTCTCTCATCAATTTTTTTGTCCGTTGTTGGTTGTTGGTTTTTTCCTAGTTTTTGGTTTTGTGCTGCTTTTTTTTTTTTGTCAGCAAATGCATTTAGCAATTAGTTTTGTTTTGTTTCCATTTCCAGTTTGGATCAGCACAAATCAATGACAGACCCGAGAGCTTTAGTTTTTTGGTAATTGTAGAAGCCAAGCTGTGTAGAAGCCGAGAAGTCTCTGGCTTGGGCTTGGTTCGATGTTAATGGGTCAAGTTTATAGATTGCATTACGGAAATTAATTTTGCTCTTTTTTCGACGCTCTTGTTCGGTTTGGTTTGGTTTTTTTTTTCCTAGATTTCGCCTCGTCTCACTCGTTCTATATTTAATGACAAATTTTGTGTTAATCAAGCACATTTTATTGCTCGTTTTTTTTCGATTCGATTTGTGTCGAATCTGTGGCCTTTGCCACCCAAACCCAAACCCAAACCCAAACCCATTCTGGGAAACTCGTCTAGTCCAGAAACTGCACCCGCCAGGGTATTAGAAGTTCGGCTTTCCCCTCCGACTTCATTTAGACTTCTTGTACTGCTCGCTTGTTCTTGAGCGAACGAAAAGTGTAAATAAATAAATAAGGAATACTATAAAAAGTATTTCATCAACTCATTTAGACAGCTGTAGACGGTCTACAGACCCGCCCCGCTCCGCGATCCTCTCCTTCATAACAAGTCTGCGGTGCGGTTTGTTTAATTTACTTAATAAACTTCTATTTTCGGTTGGCAAATTAATATTCGTGTTGAATAACCTTTTTCTCTGCCAGTTTCGTAGCTGTTTGGAAACGTTGTTCTAATTCAAAAAGCATGACGATACTGGATACTGGGATACTGGGATACTGGGATACTTTCAGATACTTTCAGATATTCATATTGATTCATTGATTGCAATCGATCATCGAGCTTTTGAAACCCATCAGACGGCTGCGATCGTTAGGAAATAAATACAGAAACCCAGCCCCAGCCTTGAGTACTTCTAACGAGCTTGTCGGCCTGCTTAATCTTTCCTTCAAGTTCTTGGAAACAGTTCAGGGGTTAAAGAATTTCCACAACTAAAGATCTCTCGCTTATTATTATTATTTTATTGGATCCAAGCGAGCATTTACCGACGGCAAACCGACTCCCAGATCAATCGGAAAGAAATGCAATTAAAAACGCCCTGCCCTGCCCTGTCCTGCCCTGCCCGTTGACGCTGAACTCAACCCAATTAAGTTGGCAAATATAGTATAGAAATATTCAAATATATATGCCTGATACTTCCATGTCTGGTCTGGCCTGGGACTCCTGCTCCTTTGCCGGAGTCTGGCACTTGGCCAGCGAAAAATTCAGCGTCGTCTGGCGGCCCCTTGTGGGGCACGCCACACACACTCCTCCTCCAAGTGTCTGCCGATCTTGTCTGGCTTTAACTCTCAACTCTCAACTCTCAACTTTCCGGTGAAGGGATCGAAAACGGGCAACAAACGGGCAATCCGAGTAACTAACCGAGTGCTAAGAAGTTAGTCAAGCAATAAATTGTTCACTTATTACTGGCTTGTTGCACTTTGCATTTTGTTGTTTTGTAAACAGTTTTTTACAGAAATCAATAATCGCAGCGCAGCGAATGAATGAAAAACTGAAAAACTGAATACTGAATACGCTTTCGGCCAGAAAAATTAGACAACGATAAAAGCGGCAGCACATTTTCTGTAGACACGCAAACTCAATTAGTTAACTCGAGTTGAGTTAAGCAGGTGGGAGGAGGTGCAGGGTAGTGGGTGGTGGGCGGTGGGCGGTGGGCGGTTGTAGGCAATGGGCGGTGGCTGGTGGGTGGTCTAGGGCTATTGTCTCTCCAGGTGAGATACGAAAGTCTTCCCTAGGAAGTCGAAGCTCGTTTCCAATTCGTTTTTTGTCACAAATTTCAAATCGAATCGCAAAATATTCACAGGTGTAGTTCCACTTCACACACTTTATGCCACAAATGCCACAACCTGCCGCAGTGCCTCGCGACAGCAGGAATTCCAAGATTCTAAAGAATCTCGAGAGAAGCGATTTTTCAAAATCGAATATTTCCCGATTTCCCGATTTCCCGATTTCGATTTCCCCCGAGAAAAGCACTCGAACTCGAAGTCAAACACTCGATTAACTTGCCACACGGGGAGGCGACACTGCACTGTGGTTAGCACTTACCTGTTGCCAAAATTGTGCCAATAAATAAATTTGCTCCTTTTTGAAAAACCAATCGTTGATTGATTGAACAGCCGTCAGATCCATATCGGCTGTCCCAGCGGCTTGTGGCAATGTTGGCTGCATTCGTGGGCTTTCAATGGCGCTCAATTGTCGGATTTCGGATTCGGATTGTTCAGATTCGATTTGTGGGTCCAGCTCCAGAGATAGCTCCGATTGGTAGTATTGACAATATTGATCTTTTCATTGGCCAAAAATTTTAACTGGCTAAGGCCTGGCATTTATGCCGAGTTTTCTTTTTTTTTTTTCTATCTTTGTTAGTTGGTTTTAGTAAAGTTTGTTATGTTTTGTTTTGTTTTGTTTTGTTTTGTTTCTTGTTTGTTTGTTGTTTGTTTGTTTTGTTTGTTTGTCACATCACATTTACACCTAAGAATAACTGTTGTATTGTTGCTTTTTACGTGCCCAAAAAAATTCATAAAATACGTTAAAATAAGCCAATTTGATTCGTGATTCGTGTTATTGGTTTGAAGCTTTGCGTTAACACTTTGTTCTCTTTGATTTGTTGGATTGCTGAGACTTTTGGTTCTAATTAATTAATTTGCTTGATTGTGGGATTGAGGGGGGAGATGACTTGTTGTTGTTGTTGTTGTTGTTTCATTTACTTTATTAGAATTGAAAACTTTTTGGTTTGGTTGGTTTCGTGTATGTTTTGGATGAACTTTCAAGCCATTGTTGTTGCCAAAGTGCTGCAGCAGCTGATGTTGCACATTATTTTGTTTCGGTTTCTTGTTGTTGTTGTTGGTGTTGTTGTTGTTGTGGGTGCTGCAGTTGCTGTTGTTGTGGGTGCTGCAGTCGCTGTTGTTGCTGATGTTGTTGTTGTTGTTTACACTTGACACTCATACACGCGCACATTTTCTGATTGAAAATAATATCATGGAAAATCATCACTCGAAAAAAATAGTGTTTTAAAGTGAGATATCTTTCGTTCGTCCTGGCTGGAATTGGAATTGGAATTGGAATTCGTTTTCGTTTTCGTTTTTGCTCTGCTAGGCTGTTCTTGGCGATTTTGCGATCTTGATTGGGATTGGGCTGTGGCGATGGCGATGGCGATGTCGGTCGATTAAATATGCAAATATATATATTTCGGATATATATCACACACTGAGAGAAACACACACATTATCGCGCGGTCGGTCGGTCGGTCACACGGCACACACACACAGTCACACAGTCACACAGTCACACTGAGACACTGAGGAAAGCTGAGGTGTGTGTTTCATTCAATCTCTCAGTTTTAAGATTTCGATGCAGATTCAGATTCAGATTCCCTGTTCGATTCTCGGTTTGCCGATTCTCGATTCGATTCTCCGATTCTCGATTCACCGATTCTCGATTCTCGATTCTCCCATTCGAGTCTCACACGAGTTGGCGACGTTGCCAGTCACGAATGCTGTTGATGACTGAACAAATCGAACCCTAACGAAGCGCCGACAACCCTCCAAAACATCTAGCACGCACACATCCGTACGCTACGCGCGCTGCAGATACAGATACATTCGAACCGGGCGAGTGTAGTGTGTGTGGTTCGTGTTCGGCTGGGCTTCGGGCTGTCCATCGTGGCTCGTTTGGCGTTCGGCCGGTTTGCACTCCACTCAACGGAGCGAGAGAGAGGGCGTGCTCCCACGGTGGCCACTGCACGAGGAAGCGAGAAGGCGCCAAGGCGAGTTGGGAGCCCGAGAGAGATCCACTCAATTCGCTGCCAACTGCACGCTTTTGATTTCTTTCAATAGGTTTTTGATTTTTCCTGCTTTTCCTGCTTTTCATTTTTTTTTTTTCGCCTTCTTGGAGTTCCCTTTTCCATCTTTCTTTTTTTCTTCTTGTTTTTGAGCATTTTTTCTGCGCCGTCGCTGTCAGTTGCATGTATTGAAATTCATTCATTCAACGGCCCCCACACTCCAGCCCCCCCTGCTTGTCGTCTCTCTCGCACAGCGACGCCTTTTTTTTATTGGGAAAAACTTATGGGGGAAAAGCGAGCTTCGGCCGTAGTTTTTGTTTATTGAGCCGCAGATTGAGTGCAACGCCGACTGCGACAGCGGCAGTGGCAGTTTTGTGACTGTGACTGTGTCAGGGACGGGGGGCTCCTTCTTTCTGAGAGATATTCCTTGAGTGAGGGATAAGCGATTTGGTTGCGGAATCGGGGATTGGGATTGGGATTGGGATTTCGGATTGGGATTGGGATTGGGATTGGAACTGGGGATTGAGATTGCAACTTCGGCTTTTTTTCGTGCACTTGTTTCTATTTATTTTATTATATTTCCAGGAGGGGGGTTGGGTGAGTTGTTGAAATTATTATTGTGTCTGGGTTTCGGTTAGTTATGTATATTTCTGCTGCCACCGTAAAGGTCAGGGGAATGCAGGGATTGGAAAACAAATTGAAGCAGGATCTTGATGGGGATAGTCAGGACATGAAAGATTTTTGAAACTAAAGATAGTATTGCTTTTTAGATACAAAGATACAATATATTTCTTTGAAATAGAAGGTAAAAATGTCCTTTTATTGGGTGTCATCGAAGGGAATCGAAACTATAGTCTTGGTTCCTTTGCAGAACCCATAAGGACTTGCAGGACAACCTCCTTGAAAATCCCAATCCAAATTCCATGAAATATTAAAACCGGCGAATGGCAGCAGCTCCTCCCCCTTGGGAATCTCGCATAAAGAAAAGTTCAAATTGTATCGAAGCGCCAAGTGCAACGGTTTCTTCTTTTTCTACCTTCAGTCGGGGGGTGGGGGTGGGGAGTGTGCTGGCTTACACCTATAGAATTGCTGAGAACCAAAGTCGCAGTCGCAGATGCGTTGCTGCAGTCTGAGAGAAAATGGCAGGAAAATGGGAAAAGTCGTGGTGTGCTAGATGGGGAGGGGGAGGGGGAGGGGGCCTGGAGGGTGGGAGGTGGCCCTGCTCGGAGACTTTGTCGTCGTCGGCTTGAGGAGAAAACGAGAGAGAGGGAGGGCCGCCTACACGAAGACAAAAACTCAGGATTTCGGATGCTCGGTTCCGCTGCCGCAACCGCTCTGCCGGCGTCGCTGCCCGACACTCATTTCATTTTATTGCTATTAGATTTTTTCCCACTGTGGGTTTTCATTTTTTTCTCATTCTTAAACCCACTTGGGAAGGGGGGTCGGTTTTGTCTTAATCAGGGCACGTCTTTTCCCCTTGGATTCCCCCATTTATTGATCAAATAATATGTATCACCCAATGATCGGAAGTTCGACCCCCGATGGATGCCCGATGCCCGCCAATCAAACCCACAAAACAAGTGTCCCGCAGCCGAGACCGAAATTCCAACCAGATTAGTTAAATCCAACAGAAGAACAAAGCCGGGAGCAGAACCACTCAGAAGAGGGGCACTCGCGGTGAAAGCACTCAAGCACTTGGCCACTCACCCACTCTCGCGCTCATTCCATCTCGCTCGCTTGAGCTGCAGTTGCAATTGAGCGCAGGGGCACGATACGAGTTCGAAAACGATTCGAAACTGTTTCGAACTTGTTGAGTTGCTTCTGAAATAAAGGTTCCTTTGAAGGAATCAGGTCCTGCGATGTTTTTGGGGTCCAGTAGTCCTTGATTCATCAGTTGCTGTCGGAACTTTCCTGCCGGTACTTTGATTTAATCTGACATTTTTCTTTTTTCTTGGATTATCGATACGTCGCAGTCGATAGCTTGGAATTAATACCAGAACCTGGAAGAGTGATTTCTGTGATCGATTTGCAAATTACCATTATTTATTATGAAACGATTAAATCATCGAAAATTAACTTTATTAAACGATCAACTATCCACTCTTTGTTAACCCACTGTGAGGAGAAAAAGCTCACTCAGAAGAAGCAAAAAAAAACTCACATGACAGGCGCTCTCAATTTTCGATAATTCCCACAATAAAACCCAAAACACACGCTCACACACACTGACAAGTGTCACAAAAAAGTCAAAGAAGCGATGGCAGCAGCAGAGGCAGAGGCAGTGACGCCGGCCGAGGCAGAGACAGCGCCGGGCAGACAGTGGGGAAAAAGGCAGAAAAAAGCTGAAAAAAGAAAGAAGCCAAGCGAAGCGAACGATTTAAGCCCCGCCCCATTTGATTGGCGAGCAAAAAGCAAAGCAGCAAACAGACGACACACCATCGTCAATGGACAACAACACACATATGTGTCTCAGGTGCGACTGTGTGTGTGTGCCGCTCTGTCGCCGTGCAGGTAGCAGAGGCAGCGACTGCGACTGCGACCGCGGCAGCGCCAGCGCCAGCGCCAAAAGGGGCAGCAAAGCCATTCATTCAAACGCAGCGCCACAGCATCAGTAATGAGCCGAAAAAACTATTAATGATATTTCACAAAAAATGATTAAAAATATATATTCCGATATTCCTTTTCAATATCGGGAAACTATTGGTGGCCAAGAATTGATTGAACTCAAAGTTGAGCGCCATTGAATGACTCTTATTTTGTCGAACTGCCTTTGGGCTTTGATTTTTCTTGGCTTTCAAGTTAACTTTTCTCCCTCTCGCTCTGGCTCCCGCTTTAGCTACCTCTTGCTCGCGCCATCCCACTCCACTCACACTCACTCTCTTTCGATGCGCGCAAGCGCTCTCTCTTCCCCTTTTGAGTGCTATTCGGTTGGGTTTCTTCTTTTTACTTTTATTATTCTTGTTTTTTGTTTTTGTTGCTGGTTTTTTTTTATTTCTTTCTAGTTGGGGGGCTGCGTCGCTGGCGCTCTGCCGACAACGCTGCCGCCGCCGTTGGGGCTGCAGTAGTGCGAACGAGCCGGCACTATGCAGGTGCCGATGATGCTGCTTGCTGTTCGCTCCTCACCGCTCACTGCCTGCTCTTTTGTTATTTCTTATTTGTTGTTGTTTCGTTGTGTGTTGTTTGTTTTTGTTATTGTTGTTGTTGTTTTCGCTGATTGAAATTATGATTTTTTGTTATTAGTTGTGCGTGTGTGTGTGTGTGCGTGTGTGTGTTGGCCTAACTGTTAAAGTGTCATATTAGCGTTGTTTTTGGTTGGCTGCCTCCACATGTGTGTGATGGCGTGTGCGTGTGTGTGTGAGTGAGTGTGTGTGAGGCAAATTGATTTGATTTGTTTCGAGTTTTTTGTTTGTTTTCTTCTTCTTGGCCCCAACACTAGCCAGTTTTTTTTTATTTCTTCTTCTTTTTAGCTCAACAAAGCAATGAATTCCAATATTAATTCCATAATGGCTTCCATGCTTCCAGTCTTGAGCCAAATTTGAGTTATTTTATTTTGGGAATGCCTAAAAGGGATCCTTGAGATCCTCCTTCGATGGCAGGTGTCCGAGTTTTTGGCACATCTTCCTTTTTTTATCCATCACCCTGCGAAGCACTTTCACTCTCCCAAAAAAATACCAAACACACGCCCATTTAATGCGTTAATTACTGTTAATTAGACGTAAACATGAAAAATCACAAAAAACGTCGCTTTCCCTTTCAAAACCGAAAACCGAAAACTGAAAACCAAAAAAACGAAAAATGGCAACTCGACTGCAGATTGACAGCAATTACAGGAGCTGCTGGCTCTTCTGGTTCTGCCGGCGTCTGGTGGCGTCGCAGTCGGCGCTCGCAGCACCGCAGGACATCGACTGCCTTTTGACCTTTCCAGCAGAACAAAAAGAAGCGGAAAAAAAACAGCATAGAATGGCACAAGCAGCAACAACAAAGAAAATTGCATAACACCAAACACACACGACAGACAACAACAACAACAAAACAAAACAACAACAAAACACTCAAACACACATGGGGGGGAAGAAGAAGAGCGGGTGAAAGAAGAAGAAGCAGAAGCAACAGTTGATACAAACGGACGATTTGTTGTTGTTGTATATTTTGCATTATTTCGCAATAAATGCGCGATAATTGCAAACACACACACACTCGGGTAGGTGTGTGAAAGCGAGAGTGAGAGTAAGGAGAGGGAGTGCGTGTAAGGGAGAAGGGAGGTGTTGCAGTTGCAAGGCCAAGCCAAGGGGTTGATGCGCTGCCCGAAAAACTCGGTCCCTTTCTGGCTACAAATCGCATTTCGGGTGCAAGGACATCAATAGAAAGGGCTTTTGGGAAGGACCTTCC
The DNA here is from genome assembly GCA_035047325.1 of Drosophila vallismaia. Lineage (NCBI taxonomy): Eukaryota > Metazoa > Arthropoda > Insecta > Diptera > Drosophilidae > Drosophila > Drosophila vallismaia. The sequence goes on along the minus strand of JAWNPU010000025.1, from coordinate 318,562 downwards.
GCTGGCCAGGCCTCTGGAGATACAAATTCCACGTTTCAACCATCATTTTCTCGCAGTGTGTGTAGAAGGGGTGCCATCAAGACTCCAGTGCGTTGTAGTTTGGCGAAAAGCTGCTAAAAATCCTGCACCGAGTCCTGCACTGCGAACTCGCCCGAAGGGCCAAAAGGAGCAACAGGCGGCAATTGTTGCGCCGCCGTAATTGTGTAATAGATAAATGACTCGCGGGGGGCACATGACTGCGGGTTGGGGGCCGCGAAATGCAACATGCAACACCCTTGTTCTCGAGGTCCTTGTATCGATCCGGGAAATTGCGTACTTTTTCGAATTGCGTGTTGGGAATCGAGACTGGCCCAGTGCTGGCCAATTCCCTGATCCTTTACACTTTTCTTCACCTTTTTTTCCAGCCAGGATCCAGCTGCCTGCGACAATTAAACACCTTTGCTCATTACTCGCTTCGATTCGATTCAAGGCGTCCTCAAGGGTTTGAGGGTTTGCCATCGGACCGAAAGGAATCGAAAGGGTGCCTTCCTTGGCCGGGTGTACACTTCTCGGTCCTTGATGCTCGATTCGGCTCGTGCTAATTTGCATATTGCAGGCGCTGCTCCTGGGTAGGGCATTCCTTCGGACGTCCCACTTCCTAGGCGGTAATTTTTCCTCGCCTTTGTGTCTCGCCTGGCAGGCGCTTTCTTCTTTAGTGCCTCGGTTGTTTCTTCAGCTTAAATTATTATAATTTGCGGGCACTGGGGGATGGGGTGGCTAGGGAGTCGCTCTGGGGTGATAGGGTGCAGCTGCCACAAGTTTCGATTTCAATTACCGTGAAAATCGGCAACGCTGCCGTTACCTTCATCGATGCCCCGATCGCCGCGGGGAAAGCCTGCAAATTAATAAAATCTAAGCTTTCAATATCTACAAATCCAAAGCCTTTGTGCTTCCAGAGGCGAGACGCTGGCGAGATCGGATCGCATTACGCTTTGCTAAACATCCTTCAACGCCCGAGTAAGCGCAAGCGCCTCTTTAAGGCGAATCCGTCAGATGCATTTCAGTTGCAAATTTTCCGCTGCATCTTTTTCGTTCTAATTACATCCAATGGACACCGATACCTGGACCCTGGACTCTCTGCCTGGATCTGAATTGGGGATTGGATAACTGGCCAGCACAAAAGATACGGCAATAGATGGGAAAATAGAAACAGATACAAATACTGCATAATGCTATGGAGAACCGACGTCAGCGATCTCGGATTTCCTTCGCATTTGATCGTGTGGTCGTGTTGGCTTGGATTTACCATTTCGTATGTTTTCCAGTATCGAGGCTTAGGCAAAGCGTGATCTTAGAGCCACGATAGCCGAAAGCACTCGCCAATCCCCTGCATTTGCATTTCAATTAAACGGAGCGGTCCCAGGCAGGGGCAGCTCTCCATTTATCATTTGCATAGAAAACGCATAGCTCATCATCAGTCGGAGCGGTGTCGAATGCGAAATGGCAACAACTAGCTGCTACTTTAGATTTATGGCTCTTCCATATGCCACCGAACCAAAACACCAAAATCTCGCAACTATTGGTAGGAACTATCCAACATTTTTCTGATGGATCCCCTTGAAAAATGCGAAAATCGAGAAAAATCACTTTTCGCCCCTTTCGATGGCCATATCTTTGGCAATTTCCACCCGATTCTTGAGCAAAGTATAGATTTGGAATCTTTTTTCAATTCCCTACAAATCTGTATCAAAATCCTGGCACAAAATATTTTTTCGATATTTTTCAAATTTTCTCGATGGACCGGAAAAAGTGAAAATCGAGAAAAATCACTTTTCGCTCCTTTCGATGGCCATATCTTTGGCAGTTTTCATCCGATTTTTGAGCAAAGTATAGATTTGGAATCTTTATTTAATTCCCTATAAATTTGCATCAAAATCCTGACACAAAATATTTTTTCGATTCTTTTCAAATTTTTCTGATGGACCCCTTGAAAAATGTGAAAATTGAGAAAAATCACTTTTCGCCCTTTTCGATGGCCATATCTTTGGCAATTTCCACCCGATTCTTGAGCAAAGTATAGATTTGGAATCTTTATTCAATTCCCTACAAATCTGTATCAAAATCCTGGCACAAAATATTTTTTCGATATTTTTCAAATTTTCTCGATGGACCGGAAAAAGTGAAAATCGAGAAAAATCACTTTTCGCTCCTTTCGATGGCCATATCTTTGGCAGTTTTCATCCGATTTTTGAGCAAAGTATAGATTTGGAATCTTTATTTAATTCCCTATAAATTTGCATCAAAATCCTGACACAAAATATTTTTTCGATTTTTTTCAAATTTTTCTGATGGACCCCCTGGAAAAAGTGAAAATCGAGAAAAATCACTTTTCGCCCCTTTCGATGGCCATATCTTTGGCAGTTTTCATCCGATTTTTGAACAAAGTATAGATTTGGAATCTTTATTTAATTCCCTATAAATTTGCATCAAAATCCTGACACAAAATATTTTTTCGATTCTTTTCAAATTTTTCTGATGGACCCCTTGAAAAATGTGAAAATTGAGAAAAATCACTTTTCGCCCTTTTCGATGGCCATATCTTTGGCAGTTTTCATCCGATTTTTGAGCAAAGTATAGATTTGGAATCTTTATTTAATTCCCTATAAATTTGCATCAAAATCCTGACACAAAATATTTTTTCGATTTTTTTCAAATTTTTCTGATGGACCCCTTGAAAAATGTGAAAATTGAGAAAAATCACTTTTCGCCCTTTTCGATGGCCATATCTTTGGCAGTTTTCATCCGATTTTTGAGCAAAGTATAGATTTGGAATCTTTATTCAATTCCCTATAAATTTGCATCAAAATCCAGGCACAACATATTTTTTCGATTTTTTTCAAATTTTTCTGATGGACACCCTGGAAAAAGTGAAAATCGAGAAAAATCACTTTTCGCCCCTTTCGATGGCCATATCTTTGGCAATTTCCATCCGATTCTTGAGCAAAGTATAGATTTGGAATCTTTATTCAATTCCCTATAAATTTGCATCAAAATCCTGACACAAAATATTTTTTCGATTTTTTTCAAATTTTTCTGATGGACCCCCTGGAAAAAGTGAAAATCGAGAAAAATCACTTTTCGCCCCTTTCGATGGCCATATCTTTGGCAGTTTTCATCCGATTTTTGAACAAAGTATAGATTTGGAATCTTTATTTAATTCCCTATAAATTTGCATCAAAATCCTGACACAAAATATTTTTTCGATTCTTTTCAAATTTTTCTGATGGACCCCTTGAAAAATGTGAAAATTGAGAAAAATCACTTTTCGCCCTTTTCGATGGCCATATCTTTGGCAGTTTTCATCCGATTTTTGAGCAAAGTATAGATTTGGAATCTTTATTTAATTCCCTATAAATTTGCATCAAAATCCTGACACAAAATATTTTTTCGATTTTTTTCAAATTTTTCTGATGGACTTCCTGAAAAATGTGAAAATTGAGAAAAATCACTTTTCGCCCTTTTCGACGGCCACATCTTTGGCAGTTTTCATCGGATTCTTGAACAAAGTATAGATTTGGAATCTTTATTTAATTTCCTATAAATTTGCATCAAAATCCTGACACAATATATTTTTGCGATTTTTTCCAAATTTTTCCGATGGACCCCCTGGAAAAAGTGAAAATCGAGAAAAATCACTTTTCGCCCCTTTCGATGGCCATATTTTTGGCAGTTTTTATCCGATTCTTGAGCAAAGTATATATTTGGAATCATTATTCAATTCCCTACAAATCTGCATCAAAATCCTGACACAAAATATTTTTTCGATTTTTTCAAAATTCTCCGATGAACTCCATTTATCATTTGCATAGAAAACGCATAGCTCATCATCAGTCGGAGCGGTGTCGAATGCGAAATCGCGACAGCCAGCAGCTACTTCAGATTTATGGCTCTTCCATATGCCAGTGGACCAAAACACGAAAATCTCACAGCTATTGGAATGATATTCGGATATTCAGATACTCGGTAATAGATGCCAAACGCATTATTCGAGATAGTTAGCGGCGATTCCTGCGGGAATGTCAACAACTGCACAAATGTTTGCTTTTTTCAACCCACCTCTGACCTCTTCGTAATGACTGTTCCTCCCAACCCCCTCGGCACGCAGGCTGGTGCAAAGTATCTGTGTCCTGTTATCATCTTTAATATGCAAATTTCGCGCCCTTTGAGTGTTGATCGCTTCTGGTTTTTTCGACAAGCTGTTAGCTTTTAGAGCCCCGTTCGCCGCCTTTCTCCGCCGGAGACGGAGACGGAGCTGGAGCGATGCTTCTTCCCACAGATGCCAGGGAAAATTACTGGAGCTGCAGCCGTGTAATTTGTCCGGTGGTGGGCGTGGTCGTTTGGGGAGTAAACTGTGCCGTTTGCTACGCATTGGAGCTGCAGTGGCAGCCAGTGGAAGCCAGTGGAAGCCAGTGGGGGAAATAGATACAAACGTATCTAATAGATACATGTGAAAATCATGCATTTGACAGCGCTGGGAAAGCCAATGAATTGTACTATTGGATGGACCGACAAACTCTCCGCTGGCCCGACTGTGTATCTCATGGATGAGATACAAAACTCTAAGCGACAACTGCACGGAAACGTGTTATGACAATGGATCCATTCGTCGGAGAGGCGAAGAAAAACGGCAGAGAAGCAGAGAAGCAGAGAAGGGTAGGGGCCGAGTTCTGGTCTATTAAGCAATGCTGCGACCTGGGCCGCGTATCTTAAAGATACAAGTTAACTAATAATTAGCTTGCCAGCGGCTACAATTGCAGACTTCAGCTTCAACTTACGAAATTGGTGGGAATATTTTTCCGTTCGATTGTTCAGCTTCTACGAGGTGCTCGCACATCCGAGATACGACGAGGTACAGTGCGTTTCGGGCGGAGAAGCCGCGAGATTTTTGGGAGGCAAAATACATACTCTGTAGTGGGTAGCAGGTCGCGGGGCCTTACAGTTAGGACACGCACTGTAGCCAGCGTGTGAGTAAATATGTTAACTCCTTTACTTATTGTTTTCATCTTTCGTTTATGGCTTGCTTTGTACGTTGAGTTTGACTTTTATGGCAAACTTGTGATTATTTTTTGGGGTTTTTTTGCCTGCTCTTAAATTCGGATTGTTTTATTTTTTATTTGGATTTTTTCGTTTCGGATTCGTTTCGACTTTGGGCCGTCTTAGCGTTTGGCAATCGCTCGTCTCATTCAAAGTTTCGAGTTTCGGGTTTCGCGAGATGCAATTTTCGGTTGACAAAGTATAATGGACAACAATTTTATTGACATTATTTTAATTAGCAGTTTCAGTTTGAGTTTTTCGTATTCGTATTCGTATTTGTATTCGAATACTTGCCAGCTTGTTTGCCATTGTTTGTCATTTTGTTCGTGGCCGAAGTCACTAATTGAGGTTAATGGGGCTTCTTGAAATTTGTTCAGCTTCCAAAATCAGATTTTTTCCCTTTCCTACCAACACCAAGTGATTGTCAGCTTCAAACTATAAATTGCTCGGTCCGGATTCAGACTTTGATACTCGCTTATTCGTGTTTCGGATTTCGTATTTCGTATTTCGGATTTCGAATTGCGGATTCTGTTAATTCCCATTTATGGCTGGCATAATAATAATTCAGATTTGAATGGTCGCTTTTCGGTTTCCATCACTCTAAAGTGCCACTTGCCGGTCAATTGTACTCAACCCGAGATTCGTAATCATTTTCTGTCGTGTTGAGATGCCAGGTGGGCCATGGACTGAGATACCTACCAATGGAAGATAGTGTCTCTGTTTGTCTCAAAAATACGAAGTAAAAATAGGCAAAAAAAAAGACGAAATCATTAAAAAACTATTTGCAAGCGTCCTTAGCAACCATTTGATTTCACATGCAGGACAAAGGACTCAGAGTGAAGGACTCGGGACTGTAGGCATCATTAATTTGCATTAATTCCGAATCAAGGAATACGAGCAAGGAACAGCACCGAGTCCTTTCGAATCGAATTACACGAATCGAGCATATGTGTGACAGGCAGAGGAAGGGAGAAAGGAGAAAGGAGAAAGCCGGAGCCTCACGAAAGGAGAGCACATCCTGCCTGATCCTGCCTAATGACATTTTTGAGGTTGACAGCAAACGAAAAGGGTTCTCATCCACCGTCTCCACCGTCTCTTCGTCTGCAGATGCGCAGCGCATATGACATTTGTTTATTTGCATCATTTACCTCCGACTTCCACCGCCTCCTCCTGGCATTTGGCCGGGTTTTGGCCACAGCTCTCTCGACGCCACTAAGTAGGCTATGGCGCAAAAGTAAAGGATTATTAATGATGCCGCTGACAAGTGAAGTGAAGCGAAATCTTCCCGTACAACCGCATTCCCATTCGCATTCGTATTCCAAGTCGTATTCGTATGTGATTTATTGGCATTTTCTGGCATTTAGCAAAAAGTCTGCCCCACATCCTGACCCCCGGCTGCCACATCTTCACATTTCCCAAACAGCCTGCAAACATTAGCAAACATTAGCATAAGCAGGCCATTGATTAATGGCCAACAACAAGTGCGTGAGCCAATCAATGCGGGGCCGATCTCCTTCTTTGATACACAAACGGTACGAGTACGGGTGTTTGTATCGCGACTTCCTGAGATATCCGATTTATCTGTGGGAATTCCATCGCACAATGCGTCACGTTATTGTGCCTCCTGCCTGCCTCCTGCCTGTCTCCTCCCCGACTATGCCCCTGCACCAAATTTGCATAATGCGCCGTGAGAAGCGGCATGTCCTTGGGTTCCTGCCGCACATTATGCCGGGACAGGCCGGCGAATTTAGAGCAGGATTCTTTGGTGGGCTGCATCGAAATCCGAGGCAGCGGGGCAACAAGTGACTCTTGTGGTGTCTGCGGGGCAGTTGCATCCGAAGGATACCCTCTTGGGAGACCTCGATAGGCCAGACTCTCCTCGCAAGCTTCGGTTTGGCATACCCCATCGATACCCTGTGTTGCCACAGCCGGGGGAAGTGCGAAAACAAACTACGACAGCGGCAACATGCTCATTATTAACTACTAAATAACATTGGCCAACAGCAGGCGGCATATGTAAACTTGCCTTTTGCACATTTGTATCTCATAGATACGCGGCCCGGCCCGGCCCGGCCCGAGTGCACTTGCTCGTTCGCCGTTTGCCGTTCGCTTTTCGCATAACGGTGCATTTTGCTATGCGGCCCGCGAAAACTTTGTGCAGAACAACAACATCGAGAGCCACAAACGACGACCTTTTCAAGCCTTAGCGTCTGGTTTTTATCAGCGCCTGGCAAATCGGCAGTGCCCCTTTTGGCCGCGCCTCCGTTGCTGTGCCACTGCCACTGGCATTGCCCCCGCCACCGAGCCACCGAGCCACCGAGCCACCGAGCCACTGCACTTGCCGTTGCAAATTAATTTTCGTGCAGAGTCGTAGCCGGAGTCGGAGTTGGAGTCGTCTAGAACAATAGACAAACAGTTGCGACCACAAAAGCTTACGTGGAAACCCCCCTGCCCTGCAGCAGAGTGTGCCCCCATGGCGTATCTCTTGCAACGCGCACTTGTAGATACACTCAATAAAAGTTGAATGCCACAAAAATTCACACACGTTGCGAACTTTCCGAGGAGCTTGCCAAAGCGAGTGAGCGGAACTAGGCAGCCCATCGACAGTTGATCTTGATCTCGAGATTGGTTATGGAATTATATGGAACTGGAGCAGTTAGAGAGTTAGAGAGGCAAGCCAGGCATTTCTCGTCGGGCGAATAAAGATGAAAGCTCCGATAGGGGGAAATAGTCACACGACATCCCCAGTAAGAGGAAATATCTTCAGAGTCATCAGAGTCCGCCCTCTTAAAGCTGAACAGAACCCCAATAGATTGTCAGGCCATAAAATCAAGTGGCACAAGTCCTTGAACGCAGATTAACTCCCAAAATCACACAATCCCAGCGGGATCCTTTGTTTCGCAAATGGGATCGCATATCACATCGGGGTCATATCACAAAAAAAAAAAACAGCAGCTAAACGATGCCAAGTTGATCTCATTACATGATACATCGCCTTTCTTTTCCAATGTATCACGGGGAGAGTAGCGGAAAGGGTTGAGCACTTTCACCCTTTCGCACAATTCGCACAAATGCGATTTGCACTGTTTTGCCAACTTTCCTTTCTTCTGACCTTTGGCACAGCATCAGCAGATTTTTGCAACGAAAAAGGGCTCCGGAGAAAGGGGTTCGGACTCGTCGTATCAATTACCACAAAATGCCACTCGAAATTGTCGCAAATCGAACAAAGCGAACAATCAATTTGATTTTGGCAAATTTGCCAAATACGAGCATTTCCCTTTTGCCGGCAAACAAAAACCTTCAACCCCTGTATCCCTGTATCCCTGTATCCTTGTACGAGGAGAGACAGCCGTCTTAGCTGATTTGCATAATCATAATCTTGAGGCAAGGCCATCAGGTATTGCTTTTGATTTTCCACAGGGGTTGATCTCGATCTCGATCTCAATCTCAATCCCGATATCCTTTTCTTCCCCTTCCATTCGCCTTGGCAGTGCGGTTCCGATTCCGATTCCGATTTCAATACACTTCCGATCCAAAATCATTTGCATTTCAATGCCAGCGGATATTATTTATTTTCATTATTTTCATACGAAGCTGCTCCGAGGATGTCTGGTATTTCGCCAGTTCGGCGGAGTTGCAGATGTGCCCGAGACCGAGACCGAGCCCGTGGCCGTGGCCGTGGCCGATCGATGGCCCTCGATTTTCTCATAATTATAAATGCAGGCCCATTCCTGAGTCGGTGGCTCACTTCGGAGCCAGAAGGAAATGGAAATGGAGTTCCTTTCCTAGGCATTTGCATTTGCATAACCGAATATCCTATTGATTGATCCTTTCCCCGGATTTCAATTTGGAGTTTCACATGCGAATGCAAATCTCGGGCAGCTGACATCAGACTTCAACTTGATGGCCCCACAAAGGCGTTGAAATATCAGGTCTTGTGAATGGAAAGGATGTTGGCCAAGCACGTTGGTTATGTGCGACTATTAGAGGACTTCCTCACCTCACCAATTACCCAGTTAAAGCCAGTTAGGGGCGATTTGGAGCGCGTGTTTCCTTTCGATTTCCACGTAATTAATTGGTATTATTTTGCTCAAACTCTCACTCCGTCCCCCCAAAAATGGAGGGAAACAAAAACAGCCACCTGGGAACAACGAACTCATTTGGGCGGACACACTAGACCACTCACACTCGCTAGTACGAGTATATTCCAGCACAAAAGGATATATATTCGTATTCGTATTCGTATTCGTATTCGTATTCGTATTCGTATTCGTATATAAATGAAGTGTGTGTGGCCCCGAACAACACACCTATGGCAATGCCTATATAAAATGCTAATTTATGGCCAAAACCGATCTATTAACTGGAATGTCAAAATAACAACCCCCGAGCCAGAGTTAACACAATGCCCAGGGGTCAGTCGAATATACTTGTACGAATATTTACATATATATATCGTATCGTATATGGGGATATGCCACCATTGGGTGTCATTTGATTAGCATAATGCAACTATAAATGTGCCATAGCTTACTTTTTACCAATACCGCGACCTTTTATCGCGCCACTACCGACTACCGACTACGGAATACAATTATATATTATATACCCCGAGAGTCGGGAGTCGGGAGTCGAGAGTGGGGAGTTGGGGGCTGCGCCTCAGTGGCCTGATATATATGTACGTTTGGTTTTCGTCGTGTTAATGTTGATGTTTGACTTTTGCCCAGGTGGAAAAATGAAAAAAAATGGGAATGGAAATGGAAATTCGAAATGTTAAGGCTAAATGGGCGAAAACTGCTCGAAAAATGGCCGCTCCAATGGAGAGAAATAGTGTAATTTGAATATTTATTACGTTATTAGTGGGCCTTTGGGAAGGACTTTCGTCACAGGACACCGGGCTTGGGAGAGTCTTAACTTCTACTATAATTATAATTAGGAATTTTAATGCAAAAGGACTCTGATCTTGTTAAGTAGAAACCTTGGAATCTTTTCGAGTTTCTCTCGAGAAGCTATTGTTGACTTCCCTGGATCTCTGCATATCTAAATTTCTGTATTTCGCCTTATCTGTCATCAGATTATTTGCTCTGTAGCTCTTCTAGCTGAAATTTATAGCTCCCCCCGTCGTACGACGTACGTGATCACCCATAAAGGTGTAATAATTTTTATTAAGTCCACTTCCCCGCCTTATGACTTATGCGTGCGTTGGATCGGGACAGATCACGATCATTATATGGTAACGAGGACGCCGAACGCCGAACGCTGAACGCTGAACGCCGCTGACGATGGGAATCTTTACGCAGAACTCTTCGGCCTCTCCAGATCGAGATCCAGACCGGATCGAAGCCGGAGCTTTGGCACTGAGCACGTGTCGGCATTCTGCGCCTTCGTCCCCAGCATTTGGCTATTGATTTTTGGGGCTAACGAGTGCGGTGATCGACGTGCCAAATGCTCTGATAAAGCTTCTGGAGTGGGCCTCTCCCAGTTCATCCAGTTTACATTTCTATGAAGCGAACTTTCCCTTGTCGGTTAGATTGATGGCTTTGACCAGCACAGGAATTAGCCCTTGAGCAGATAAGACGAGGAGAAGCCCCCAATTAGGGATTCGGTATGCCCGGACATGAGTCCGAATGGGCCAGTGGCCAGTGACCAGGGCTCAGTTAACCCCTTAACCCCACTTAACACCTAACACTTCTGGGCAACAACAAGAGGACAGCACGACGGTATGGCGACAGGAGCACCCACCCTTTCGGGCCCTGTTCGGACTGTTATCACCTTTCAATAATAAAAGGCACATGACCAAGTCAAGTCGCCCAACGAGGGCCAGAGAAATGACTTCAATTAACCATTCGACTGACTGACCAGTGACTAACCAAAAAATGCTTAGCAGGAGCAGGAGCTGGGAGCGTGGGAGGAGGACACGCACACGGCAAGTCAGAGCCAAATGGGGGTTGAAGGGTTGTCGGGTTGCAGGGTTGCAGGGTTGACAGGTCCTGGACGCGAATGAAGGTTGACCCGAATGATCGAGGCGGTGCCACCCAACCACTGGCCCATTGGGTCTCCTTCCATTCCCATTCCCATTTCCACTCCTCACCTTCACCGCTGTTTTCCCCGACGGCTTATCGATTCGCATAAATTAATTTTCATTTAAAACGAATACGAATAAAGTCAACGACGGCATTGTGGAACTTTTTCCACACTCGGCTATAATTTTTGCTCTGGATCAGGGGCGTCTCGAGGGACCAGCCGGGGCGAGTCGAACTCTTTGGATCCCCTGTCCGGCGCCCCTGCTCGCGATAATAGCTAAACTTTTATATATAGCATATATATTTACATTTCAGGCACTGCCACAGCCCAGAGCCCAGAGCCCAGAGCTCAGAGCTCAGAGCCGATAGATGACGAAAGTCGATGTGGCCAACTCACACATTGCATGTAGGAACCCATTGGCTGCCGTTTGCTGAAGAACTCTGAATTTTGTGGCAACAAGGCACAGTGAAGGGAACTCTGGGTATAAGACATAAGAGGGAAATCGGGTGGGAAGACTCGGGTATTAGCTTTAAAGACTTTTCATAACGAATCTCCATAACAAATCCCTCCATTTCCAGAAGAGGGACTTCCTATAGGCATCGAGGATATCCCAATTTCCAGGTGGTGGCAAACAAAACAATATCTGGCAAACAAGCTTCGACTATATACGTATGTATATGCTATATATGGATATAAACTTGACTAAAAGGACTCGAGGGAGATATTAATCTAGTTTTTTTGTTCCTCGTTCGTTCTCCCTTTGCCCAAAAGCCAAGTGTTGGTGTTCGTTTCGTTATTATTACCAACTATTCGCGGTGGCTTTAACCTGATACCCGCCGAAACCTGAACCCGCTAACACACACACACACACACACAACCACCTAATACATATATTTCTATATATATTTCACGGGTTTTCAGCTGCCTTTCATGCCCGTGTTGGTCTCGTACTCTTAACTTTTATTGTTAACATGCAATTCATTTATTAATAACTCTGGTAACTGGTATTCATATGTCAGTGCATGTGTTGCCTGTAGCCTGTAGCCTGTAGCCTGCAGCCAGTTTCGTCCTTTTTTCATACTCTTCTACCCAAAGCTCTCGGAGGAGAAGAAATATTGATTTTGGTTGCGTGTTGAGTCTTTCTTCTGGTCTAGAGAGGTGCATTGTCCCAAATACTCGGAAGAAAGCCAGACCCGCTAGAAGAAACATTAAACGTAATTGAAGAGGAGTCGAGTCACAAAACCCAGGCAGAAACAGAAACCTTTCGAAATAAAACCAAAACCGCCATATTGCGTGCAATATCTGGCCAAAAGCGATCTGGCCATCTCGCTCCCTCTACCCATCCACATCACTCTACCCGTCCCGCTCAGATGTGTGTGAACTAAAATCATATTTTGTAATAAACTTGTACTCGGGTTTAATTAACTTCACACGTTACATATGCAATGTCTCCGCCGAAAACCAAGAAAAAAGCAACAAAAACGTGCCCTCTAAGGTTTTTGAGGCCGATCTTTTCGAACGGTGCTTTTGTTTCTATTGCTGCCTCACTCGCACACAGGTAGACAGAGACGGGTAGTACCAGAGAGAGATAGAGAGAGATAGAGCTATATTTTAACGAGTTTAATGAAAACCCTTTAAAGGGTAATTAACGTATATTTTTGGCAGTTTTATGACAATTTTTGTGGCTTATGTTGTTGCCTAAGTAAGACGCACTCACACTCTGCTACGAACAGGTAAAAATTATAACCAGATACGAGATCCATATTTGTCTTACTTGGGAGGTAATCCGAGTTTTCGAGTTTTTTGAGTTTTTGAGTTTCCGAGCCCGCTACTGCTACTGCCACTGCCACTGCCACGGAGTGTTTAAAAAATTACTTAATTGCCGCCGTAAAGTGGTAACTTTTTTCCACTCTTATTTGCTTTATTGTCATGACTCGGCCCCACACAGTGGCTGCGATCAGTCGGTGGACGGATCACTGGGGGACTTGCCAATCGAAAACTCGCCGACTTTTGGCCCAGACTGTACGACTGTACTTTTCGAAATCTTCCGTCCGGGGCCTGGGCCGGGGCCGGGGCCGGAGCCGGGGCCGTCGGGGCCGGGCAATCGCCATCACAATAATAATAAAAATAATAATAATAATAGTCGCCGGGGCAAAACTGGTTGTTAATAATAATATTTTATTGTTATTGCATTACCTGCTAAGTGATTAATTCCAAACTCTGGCTCTGGCTGACGAAAATACGAAAAAATGCGAAATAAATTTGAAATTTGAAGGGAAGCTACGACTACGACTACGACGACAAGGGGGCCAAAGTGTTTTATAGTCTCTCTGTTATATAAAAACTGAATGAAAGCTGTGTCGATTTTCTCCTAAGGACCATTCCCGTCCCATCCCCACATCCTCATAATTGTGATTAAGAGGCTGTCGCTGGGGCAGAGATGCGGGACTGCAGTTGCATCATTAAAGTGGTCAAAATTTTCATTCACTTACTCATCGTTCACTTTAATTGATAAATATCTTTATTTGCAAGTCGAAACCGATTTGTTCTCGGATTGACTTCTTTATACACGGAAAGAAACGGATCGGAAGCATCTCTACAAGAGCCATGAACCATATATTGACGACTTTTATTCCGAAAAGTGTTTCGGGCCGTGTTCCCTGGCTCATTATTTTGTGGGCTTCGTTCGGGGCTTTAATCAGGAAGTTTTTAATTACGTCGTACATTTTAACTGGCAGCAAACCATATCAAGTCTAAGGCCCCTCAACCTCCCATCCATCCCATCCATCCCATCCCCATACCCTGCGTGTTATTTCAATGAACAATCATCGTGTGGCGTCATTTAATTGAATTATTTCGAACGACAACAATAAAATGACGATGAAGAAAAAAAGTAAAAAAGTTGGGAAATCGAAAAGATTTCTGCGCTTTATTTTTTATGAATTTTCTGTACCCTGTTTCCCTTCGGATGTTACTGCAGTATGTAATTAATTTTTAATTTGGCTCGCAGAAATTGGGTAATAAAAATTGTAAATTGTAGCCAAGGCCAGGGGGCTTAGACATCAAACATTAGCGACTCGAAGGACTCGAGGCTCGGAGGAGAGGGTTGGCTTGGCGATTGCGAATGCGAATGCGATTGTTTATTGAGTCGAGCCCCCCCTCTTCTCTTTGGTTTTTTTTGTTGGTTGGCCAACCTTCAGGATCCTGGAGCCAGGATCCAATGTTTAATTTTAATTTTTTTTTCCCTTTCGATTTTCCTTGACTTTTGCATTATTAAAAATGTAAACAAGAGCGGTTCTTAAGTGAATTTAACCCCTCTCTGTGCCGCTGCCGCAGCTGCCGTTGACCAGCCGGCAATCCAAAAAAAAAAAACAGAAAAAAATGAGGAAAAGTTATTATAATTTCTTGCCCGCCGATTTTTTCCCGAACTCTGTTCTGTGTTCTCTTCAAACGGATACAAACTCGTTTATATATTTTCCCGTACGTTCCCGTAATCGCCTTCGATACGGCATGGTCGTAGTTCGAAGCCGACTTTGACGTCGAGCTGTGGGCTGCAGGGTCCTGGGCTTTGGGCGTTGGGCGTTGGGCTTTTGACTTCGTCTTTGACGGAAACGGAAACGTAGCCAAAATGCGACCTCCCCTCCGCTTCTGAGCCCCCTGTCCAGCCCCTGTTGTTATTTTTCTGGTGTAACAATAAAATTTCCTTTCCTCATTTTCCTCCTTTTTTTCTTTCTTTGTTGGGCGGTTTGGCGGTGGGTTGGTCGGTTGTATCCTTTACCAAAGCCAGAAAAAAGTGGAGAAAATTAAATGAAAAGGAATCAAAGGCTGCAATATGCCGCTGTCTTCCACCTCCTCCCGCCTCCCTCCACCCAACACCCAACACCCAACACCATTTCTTAACCCCCTTCGACACCGTCTGTTGCTGTAGTAAAAAAATCCAAAAAAAAAATGAACAGAAAAAAAACTGAATAAAAGAAAGCCACAACCGAAACCGGCAAGCAATTGTTGTGCTGTGTTTTGGGTGATTTTCCTCCTTCATTCTTATTTTTGGTTTTCACATTCTTAATTTTTTTCTTCTGTTATTTTCATAAACTTTCAATAATTTCCTACTCTAGTCCATTGGCTGGAATTCCCTACAATCGGAAACAAAAGGTATTTCAGGTTCGAGAGCTTCGAGTTTGTATCCTTTGACTCTCTATAATGTATGAGTACTTGTTGTTATCCTTGCAGAAGCTCTGCCTCAGATCTGTCATCTTTTTTGGACCCTCAAATAGCTCACTTTTGCAGTCGTCTAGATTCGATACTTTCTGGCAAGTCCAAGTTCCAAGTTGATCCATTTCGCTGCTCTCCCCTCGGTTTTTTTTCTTTGGCTACTCCTTATTAATTTTGGTGCAATTTTTCGCCCCTTTCGGAAATCCTTTCGCCACCCCCCAGCCCAGTTTCCAGCTCCCTTGTTTCCTTGTTTATCCTGGCCAGGGAGTTGTTGTTTTTGGTCGGTTGCCGCCTGCTGCTTATCGTAATTTATTTGGCCTTTCCCTTTTGTATTTTTTTGTATTTCTTGAAAGGCGGTGCAACATTAATTTCTATATTGAATCCTTTTATAGACTTTCTTTCCACCAGCCCCAGCCGGGTTGCGTGTGCTGGATCGCGTTATCCTCCATTTGCATCTATCTTTCGCTCAAATTGTCAGTTAAGCGACTTTCGTTTCGACACACAATGCCGCAGCAGAAAATAGTAATAAATAATACGGAAAACGCACGAACTTCAGATTTGGCTGGGAGTCGAGTTGAAATTGACTGAAATTGGATGGATGGATTTCCCATTTTCCATTTCCCATAGTGGCTTATAATTTGTGATGGGAAAGTCCCGGGATAGCCCGCTAGAATGGATAATAGATATCATCTGTATGGCCAATAATTTTCCACTTCTCGATGCGACCAATGCACGTTGACATTGGGGCTCGGGGAAAGGTCTACCTTACTACGCATGGAAATTAAAAACTAAATAAAACAAAGTGGGGAGTCGGATCTGTAGTCGGAGTCAGAGTCGGAGAGAGATAGGAAAGACATTCACCTAGACATTCACCCTCGACATATTCAGAGACTGCAGACTGATG
Organism: Drosophila vallismaia; assembly: GCA_035047325.1. Lineage (NCBI taxonomy): Eukaryota > Metazoa > Arthropoda > Insecta > Diptera > Drosophilidae > Drosophila > Drosophila vallismaia. The sequence continues at coordinate 302,349 of JAWNPU010000025.1, read as the reverse complement.
GCCGAAGACTGGAAACTGAAAACTGAAAACTGACGACTCAAGACTGAAGACTGAAGACTGAAGACTGGAGACTGGAGAGTCTAGAGAGCCCAACATCATCCACCTTTTAATTGTGGTAAAAATGGAGTAATGACGGAGTTCGGCTTTCGGAAGTTGGCGTTTTGAGTTAGTATTATGTACTATTATTGTTATTATTTTAGTTACCCGGAGCGGCCTTAGACAAACAGAAAGTCGCGTTGCATGCCGCATTTTAGGTGGCTCTCAAGAGGCTGTCTTGAGGTACTTGGCAGTGGAAAAGGTGGCGGTGGTGGTGCCACTGGAGGGGTCACATCTTTCTACGCAACCACATCCGGCCCTCTTCTTTTTGGGGGGAAGTGGACCCCCAACACAGTCTTGGACTGTGTTTTATTCGTAGTTTTTTGTGAGTTTCGAGTTTGGTTTGCCTCGTGAATGGCGCTCCCACACGTGAAAAGCTGCGGGAAAGTTCAGTGGGTCAGCCCGGAATCGGAGGAATAGGTATCACTTCAAGATATTATCCAGAACATAACTTCTGGTCATACACTTGGTACTTGGTACTTGGCACTTTGGAAAGGAGCAGAAAAGTGTGGGAACCTGCTGACTCCGTGGGGTGGGAAAGATCTTAAAGGCTGTGGACTTTCTTAGATCTCATTCCCGCTACTCTACTCCTATTTGGCAGGACTCTCTGTTTCCAATTGGCTGTATATTAAAATTCGCATGTCGTCGAATTTGACATTGGCCTGTCAGGCCGTGGAAATTACTTTTATTCTTTTCCCATTCTTCCAATCGCATTTTTTCCGGCTCTTGCCAAGGAAAAGGAAGCGATACATATTTTTTTCCCCTCAGCGGGGTCGTTGGGGTGTTGGAGGGTGTGCAGAGTGTGCAGGGTACTGCCAAGTCCATCAATCATCAGTCACACATCCGAATCCGAATCCGAGGCGAGCTGAGCTCCGCACTCAACGTAACATTCAAATCAATCAAAATACCAAGTCGCAGTCTGAGTCTGAGTCAGAGTCGGACTCGGAGTTCTAACTGCTTTCCTTTCGTTTTTATTTCCACAAAGGATCTGGCTGGGTGGGCGGAGGAGGTACGACACCCCACATCCCACACCCTCTGTATGCAAAACGCAAATCTAATTTTTCATCGAATGTGAGCTGTGGCAAGTAGTTCCATGCAAGACCATTTCCACTGATGAAGTTGTTCGAAATGAATGAGTAATGTGCCCGAAACGGGACCGGTGGGGTGGTAATGCTCATATGGCGTGCTCTGGCTGATGCCACAAATCCATATGGCACTCAATTACTTCTCCAAATTCAGCTCGGCTCAAGGAGGCCTTGGAATTGGAATTCTCCAGCTCCCTTCTAGCTCTGGCCTTCAAGTAGGCCTTGCAGTTGTCATTTTGGGGTCCTAGTCGAGACAGTTCCCTTACGATTCATTCAATCCCAGTTATTCGGTTCGCTAGCACATTATTTTCCCAGCTCGATACCAGTTTTTTTTTTCTTGATTTTTAGTCTCGTTTTTTTTCCCAAAATTTTTAAGGTGCTTTTTTTCTTGATTTGTAGTTTCGGTTTTTTTTTTCCAAATTTTTAACGTGCTTTACTTTCTTGATTTGTATTTTCGGTTTTTTTTTTCAAAATTTGTGAGGTGTTTTTTTTTCTTGATTCGTAGTTTCGGTTTTTTTTTATTCCAAATTCAGTTCGGTGAGTGTGCCCCAAAGGGAGTGTTCAAGAAGAAGGTGAACCTTCAGTTCCTTTTCAGTTAGAAGCACTATGAAGTCGCTCAAGTCCATGACCTTGGTCCTCGCCAAGCTGCAGCTACAGCGTCGCGTCTTCCTAGTCTCTGGGGCAACCAGGGAATTCCGTCTGGACTCGCAGAAGCTGGGCCAGAAGAACAAAGACCGTTCCGAAGCCAAAATCTCCGCTACGGTTCGCACCAGCAGCCTCGCCAGCAACCAGCCGACGGAGCTCGTGCCCGAAGAACCCCGCAAACCGACAGAGCTGTCGCAGCCCATCTCCCAGCGAAGGAATGAACTAGAGCAACGCAAGATCCGGAAGGCCGAGTACGAGTCGTCCTTGAAGAACATGCTGGACCAGCAGAAGCAGTCGTCGGACACCGTCCGGTGCGTGCCGTTTGTGAGGAACACTGTGCCCTCGGACAACCCCAAGAGGCGCTACGACAGCCCGGAGGCCGTCCTGCAGCAGATCAGCGATCCCATGGAGCTGGCAAAGGAGTTGGTGAAGATGGCGAGGCAGTTATACGCGGAGCGGCAAAAGAATGAGATCATGATGCAGAACTTTCTGGATCTGGAGGCCTCTATGATAGCCAGAGGTTCTGTCCCTTTTGCCGCTCCGCGTATACCCACTGCCTCCCCCACCACCTCTGCCTCAGCCTCTTCCACCACTCCTTCAGCCGCCATCTCTGGCTCCCACTCCCACTCCGATCCTGACAAGGCCAAGTAACTCTCCCAGGATTCGGAGCACACTGGTTAGGATGTTAATCTGTTTAGTAAAACTTTTCGGACTCCTCAGACACTTTTAGGCAGCATCTTTGGCTTTGAACTGAACCAAATTTTAGGCCCACCCTCACCTTTGAACAACTCACTCTCGGAAAACTAAATTTTTGTCAAAATTCAAGTCTTGGTTTCCTTGGGCGGTCTCTCCGGGGATACTAGATAATAGCTCCTAGAGCTGATGAAGAATGATGGTTCGGCTGGACTCGCCTGGTTGAGTGAACAAGTCACTTGGCTAAAAATAGCCGCGTGATCGCATATAAATTATAATTGAAATTATCCATACACTTGCTCTGATAAAAAATCGCGAGCCTCGAATCGCGAATCGCGGATAGCAAGGCAGCCGCCGCCGTATCTGGGATGCAGCAGTCGGGGGCGGACCGGGGGCGGATCGTGCGCGGATCGGGCGGATATATCATATATATGAGAGCGGAACGGTGCTGCTGATGACTTGATTTGAAATCTGAAGTGATATTTTAAGAAACTAATGCCGCCATATCTTGACGTTGACAGCCGCGAGTGACGGTCGAGGGGGTGTCGTGTCTAATCCGCCCTCATCTACCCTCTCCTTCGTCCCAAAACATCACCACCCCACAACACCCCACCCCACCCCAAAACTAGATAAACCTGCAGGCTGCAGCTCTTCGTGGGCATGTTAAATGTCATTTAATAGTTGACAGTTGCACTTGCCTCTGTTTTTGTTGCTGCTGCAACGCGATGCAATGCAATGATTATTGCAGTTTATTTTTTGTGTATCTGCAGCTAGAAAAAATTTATGTGTAGGTGGTTTTAAATTTATGTGGTCGTCGTTGTCGTTGTCGTTGTTGTTTTCGTTGTCGCCGCTCGACGCCAAAACAAGTCGCGAAAATTCTTTTGAATTTGGTTCGTTTTTCTTTAATAAAAGTAAATTTTATTGCTTACACTAAAAATGCATTGCACTTGGAGGCTAATGCTCTCTCAGAGCCAGATACAGATACAGATGCAGATGCAGATGCATATGCGGTTGAAGATGCAGATACGAGGGCGAATGGGTACGCAGATACAAGATACTGATTGGAATACGTTTACAGGTTATTTAAGACATCCTGTGGCTTTTGTTCCTCTAAAGCACAAAATAAAACGACCCACAAATTTAACCCCCCCCAGTTCGGCTCGAAAGAAAGTTTCTGTTTATTTTTTTGGCAAATCATGAAAATGGCGCCGCGGTCACGGATCGTCACCAACGAATTTGGTTTGGACAAGAAGCCAAAGAGGCAAGACGGTACAGTCGCCTCGAAACAGTCGCAGATAAGCCCGAAAATCATTCAGTTCGTCAGTTCGTCAGTCATTTAGTCATTTAGTCATTCAGTCAGCCAGCCAAGCGTCTCCGAGTTCAAGTCGCTCTATCCGAAGTGGCTGCTCAAATTCCACCTGCTCATTTCTCCCCCTGACTCCGGGCTCTCGACTTTGGGCTCTGGTCTATGGGCTATGGGTTTTTGGTTTTTTGGTTTCGGTTTCGCCATTTTTGAATTTCGTTTTTTGGACGAATGCCTCTAATATGAGTTAACAAAAAAAAGAACCGAAAAAGCCAAAAGGAGAACTTAGAAAACTGAAAACATTTTTCAAATTTTATGCTCATTGTTAGTTATGTATTTTTTATTTTCGGGTTTTGTTTTTGGCTAATTAGCGTAGCCCCTGGGAAATGGAAATGGATATGAAAATGAAAATGCCTCCGCCCGCAGCTCGTGAGCTGAATTTCTCTTGAACTGGTCCGGCTCGGCTCGGCCAGCACTCCACTCTACACACTCGTATAATCTCACATCCACATCCACAGCCATGTCCATATCCATATCCAGGTTATAGTCGCCCGACTTGTTGTTGCTGTTTTGCATAAATTAAATATTATTCGGTCGGGCCATTTGCCGGTGGGTGGTTTGGCCCAGTTGACTGGCCATTTCGAAGGTGAGCCGAGGGCATTTCGGGAATCTCAAGAGCCCGGCCAGCTCGTAGGGGAACTTGAGGAGACGCTCTCCATGGGCTGCAGTGGTGGGTGGGGCATGGGGCGTGGAGCGCGGAATTCAATCCCCTATATCTATAAAAAGGTAGCCGAAAAAGAGGCCAATTCTCACCATTCCATAGTACCCCGCCTTGGTCTGGTAGCGGACCCCAGAGATCCGAAAGTTATTAAAGCGCAGACCCCACTCCCACTCCCACTCCCGATCCACGATTACGAGTATATTGTTTTAGTGTTTTGGGTTTTTGGCGCTAGATTCACACTATAAAAAATTAGCTGCCTTAGCTGCTTTGTTGTTGTGCTCGCGTTTAGCTTATTATTATTATGATTTTGTAGGTTTTACGCTCCGGCATTGTTACTGTCCACTTGCCGGGTTCAATGACTAATTTATGAAAGTTGGCCTGACTTGACTTTAAATCTGCTGTCAGTTTTAGGTTTTTCTATTATTTTAATTTTTAGTTTTTTGCTTTTTTTCATACCTGAAACCACCGAAGCGATTCATTCAGGCTAACAGGCAAATAGCAAATAGCAAATAGAAAATAGCAAATACGGGAAGATTTCTAATCAGACTTCCATCGAAGAGGGATACACCTCGCCCTCAGAACTTTCACCGCCCAATAAAACCGCGGAGGATCTGAGGATTCCAGGAAGAGTCCGGGATGTGCTCGAGTTTCGTGTTTGCTTGTGAAATATCGCGTTTGGTTGTTGCGGTTGCGGGTCCTACCTGGCCGGAGGTTAACCGACATTATCGAACAGGTATTTTCCGGGAAGAGCCAACAAGGGACCGCGTCTAGGATATCCGGACTCTGGGTCACCCAGATGGCCTCGTCCCCGCCCATTTAATGGCCTCTAATTGAGCCATAACAAAGCCATCGATGGGGTATCGAGTCGATCGAGTGCCGCCGACACAGCGTTGCGAGTAAATCAATTTTTATGCGGCACTTTGCAGTTAAATTGGTGGCGACACAGACAGATTCCTCATCCAATTCCGATTCCGATTCAGATTCAGATACACGTGCTCTAGTGGGTCGGGATCGGGATCGGGATTAAGCGAAAAATAAGATACAAAGACACACTCGCCTCTCGTTACATTAAATATGCATCAAAAATTGATGATGATGCATTTTTAACGATTCGAGGAGATTTTTATGTCGCCAGAAATGCATTTGACAGAGCATCGAGTCGCGGTTGATGTATGTATGTTCCAATACACATGTCCATCATGCCGTCATGCCATCATTCCATCACATTCGACATCTCCGCATCCACATCTGAATCTGTATCTCCACCTTCGCTGGGACCATTTTTTTTTTTTTTTTTGGACTTGTTTGTCGCTTGTCTGCGCCTCAATTTGATTTTAATGGCCTTTTGATAAATATCCCCGCCTGTCCAGTCCCAGTCCCAGTCGCAGTCGCAGTCTCTCGGATAGAGCAGCCCCCTGGGATCCCGCCTCCGAATCCAGCCAAGACGCCGCATCCAAGCCTGAGGTCGCCCAAGACCTTGGTGGCACATAGTACATGTCATCGGCGCTGGGCGGCGCCACTTTGCAACGCTCACACGCTGCGCGTTAGCCTGGACAGTTTGTAATTATTTCTGTGGCCAAATTGAATTGAATTAAAGCGAAGAGGCCAAGTGCACACGGCGGGCAACGGCAGAAAGCCATCAGGGCCGGGGCAGGAGTAGCCGACCAGGAAATACCTTTGAGATTGGATAGTGCGAATGAGTTCGTGGCTGTTGAGCGGAGTCTCCCGACTTGGTCGAGAAGCCGGATATACCCGCGTGATACCCAATGGTCTTGTACCCAGCATAATGAAGCAGGGAGTCGAGCGCAAATGAACAACGAACTTTTTGGCCACAGTTGAGTGATTCTTGGGTGTCGTCGTCATCGTCTTTGGTCTTTAGTTTCTGGGCCTCTTCTGCCGTCCGCCGTCATCGTAACTTGCACCTGTAGCACCGCTGGAAGTGCCAGTACCAGTCCCAGTACCACCAACACCACGGAAACCACGGAACTGCTCCGAAACCACCACCACCATCACCAGCACCACATCCATTTCTATGTTTTCACATTTCCAGACATCGATGGCGAGGCGTCTTGGGACTCGTATTTGTACGAGTATTCGTACTCCTATTCGTATTCGTGGCCACTGTCACTGTCAAGCGTAATCATAATTTATTGTAATTATTTTGTATTATTTTTTAAAATTGTTTTAATGAGTCGTAGTCGTTGTCGTCGTTGTCTTCGCCGCTCGCTGATTCGCTGATTCGCTGCCACCTCACCCAGGTACCTCGTTTCTGGCTCCTCTGGTTGAGTTTGGCTCCTCTGCGATCACATCGACGGCAGTCACCTCGATCTGGCCCGTAATTGCATTATAGATACATTTCCATGTTGTGATCATCGTTGTCTGTGCCAGCAGCAGCAGCAGCAGCAGCAGCATTTTGTCAAACGAGCGACCAAAAATTTCATAATCGGAAGTGTTAAGAGCTCGACTGTGTCTGTCTTTTTGGTGTTTGGTGTTTGGTCTGAGAGTGTGTACTTTTTCGGCGGACTCCCATTATCCGAGCACTTTTAATGAGCCGCAATTATTGAAATTTCTCGAATGCAACGGCCCATGGGAGGGAGGTGTTTCCTTATACTCGTATGTACTCGTACATATTTTCTTGATGGGAGCTTCTTGTTTTCTCGTTTTCCATCGGCAGAATTGTGAGATTGTGAGATTGTGTGATCGGAACCCCGATTTGAGGGTAATTTTTCTTTGGGAAAGGTTTGGTTCGGGGTACAGTTAGTAGGTCATGTTAGTACTAGTATTTGTTACTATTCCTATGAGGCAGTCTGACTGTCTGACTCTGTGTGGCAGGTGATTGCTCAACCATTATTTTTGGGATGCTGACTCTGGATCTCTGGATGTCTGGATGTCTGTTGATCTCCTGTTGATCTTCCGCAAATATTGAATAGTTCCGAGCTGCGAGCTGCGAGCTTCGAGCAAGGCGACCCCTGGCAGAGTACACACCCATGGATCCCCCGATAGGGCCCCCGATAAGGTTTTAGGCCCTTCCTCCGCCCTGCCCCGAAAACCCACTTCCCTGCCACTTATCAGGCCCGGATTGCGTGAAACGCGGGGGTGTTTGGGTTTCTATTTGAACTGGCATGTGTCTCTGTTAAAAAAGGCGATAAGATACCGAGGCACCCAGGCACCCAGCACCCAGGCACCCAGCACCGATTACGAATAGGAATCCGAGTTTGTGGAGTTTGTCGGTTCAGCTTCAGCTTGAGTTTTCGGTTTCCATCAACTAACCGCAGCATGCCAAAGTCATGAGGCTAATTTTCCAAGAATACGGTGTGATTTTGTTTTCGTTTTCGGTTTGGCTTCGTTTTTTCGTTTATTTTTATTTAGTTCTCCTAAATAGTGGAGGGGAAGTTGTCCCCAAACAAACAGCCCTATAAATAAGGCGAATGCCTGAGCAACAATAGAAATCAAAGGAATGGTCTCATTGTTTGCACTGCGATAAGGAGATTTGTACTCCTCGGCCTCCTCCACGCAAACAAGTGGCAGCTCAGCCCAGAAACCGTACCGGGAAAGACAAAAGTAACAAGTGTTCTCCCAGATCTTGCATCCTGGGTTTGACATGTGGGCAGTACAGCTAAGAAAGTCAATATCCAAATCAGAGCTTTCTGATGTCTCTCAGTTAGTCAGTTTTTTGTATTGAATTCTCATTGGTTTGGGGTCCTCCTCCCATGAATAAGGCAAAGAATCGCAGTGTTCTCCATTCGGACTAGCAACTATCATATCATAGTTCATATCCACATCCCCATCATGATTGTCGCCATCGTCGTCGTGCCCAGCTCATTATTTTTTACGAGTCTTTGTGGCATCGGGCAGCGTCTTTTTCTTGTGCTGTCTTCCTCCTCTGGTTATGTTTTTGCTTTCTGGCTTCTGCTGCTGGCATTGCAAAGTGATCCAAATCTATTGACTGAACTCCCAGAGACAGAGACAGAGATAGATATATAGAAAGAGATATGGATAGAGACAGACATAGAGACGGAGACACTGTGAGCAACACCTGAGAACCGAGGAACAAGCGAATGGATTGTTAAGATACTTTTTTATGGTAGTCTCGTTGTTGCTTTCTGCTGCTGCCGCATTTCTGGCTAACTAACATATTTATGTATGTGGATATTTTTTATTGCCATTCATGCATAATGCCAAAAAGATAAATAACAAATAAATTTCCTACTACTTGTGTACTATGTTTTATTTAGCCATCTCCCTTGCTCTTTCCCATATTCCCATATTCCCATATTCCCATATTCAGTGCGGTAATTATTAATAAATGCCACTGCCTGCCCTGCCTGCCTGCCCCCCTCGTTCTAATAGTATTCACGCTTCGCTTGGCATTGAAGAAAACTTAAGACTCTGGAAACCAGACCCGAACCCAGACCAAGCTAGACTATAAAAGGTAACAAAAAATGGACGTACGACCGAGGCCGTGCCCTTATCCGACATCCAAGCCAATTGTCTTTTGGCATATTTTAGAGTTGAACGCTCCGCCAGTGGAGGAGAGATCTGCTGGAGCGATTAGGCCCCAAAATACAAATCAGATTACTTAATTAGAATAACTTCAATCCAATAGTCTGAATCCTCCTACTAAAACAGTCCATTCGAAAGTGATTGGCGAGCTTAAAGCCATCTGTTGTCATGCTAAAATCTCCAACCCATCTCCGAACCCATCAACCCGTCAACTACTTTCGATACCCATTCAAGTTCATTCAGATATTTCATTCATTCGATTCACATATGCTTGGGTGGAAGGAGGAGGACTCGGATCCCGGATCCCGGATCCCGGAATGTTCTCAGTTCTCTTAGCCACCCTCGCCATTCCGTTCTTGAAACTGCTTTGCATATTGACATCATCATTTTTGCCGGAGAGACGACAAACTGTCAAACAAAACAATTGCTGTCAAATTTAGCACAATGAGACCCAGAAACAGCAGCAACAGCAGCAACAGCAACTCGGCACACACAAAAAATGGAGCTGTCAAAGTTTTTATGGCAGGCCAAGAAGCAATTTCAACATATCAATAAATTTTTGACATTTCCCCAAGAACAAGAGCAACCAGAAACAGACCCAGAGCCAGACCCAGGCCCAGACCAAGAGCCAGAAAAAAAAGAGGAAAAGAAATGCGGATACAAAAGCAGAAAACTTAACGAAACGAAACAAATACCGAGGAACACCTTTTCAATAAATTTGCTACAACTGTCAGCGAAACAATGTCATTGTCACGACGCCCTCACCCTTTCGAATCCATTCCAGCCAGGCCATATCCTGGCTGTTGCGAAGGAAGCGACCTATAAACCTGTCACAGGACCCTGGCGCATTCAATTCGATGGGTTTAGATAGGGTAAGGAACGACGACGACATTATTGTCGCTAAACAAACGATCAAATGGCAATTTAAAAGTTTTTATTTAACACTAAATCACCCACTCCATCGTCGAACCACCGAACCGCCAAACCACCCACCTGACATTCGCTTTCTTTTTCAATTTCGAACCCTTTCTCTTCGACTGGAAAAACTCAACCCTTGCGCGATTTTCAATAACTTTTGCCGGCAAACGAACAAAAGGCGCAAAACTTTAGCGACTTAAATTATGGCCTTGTCTTCTCCGCTCCTGGCCCCACATTACTTCCTCCTGGCCGTGTCCTTTTCTCTGTCTCCTTCCTTTCCCATGTATTTTTTTCCCTCGCTCATCGACTCCCAGCGGAATTTAGAGCTCTTGTCGTTATTTCCATGTATGAAAAAATGTTCTGACACAATAACAGAACAACAGAAACGGAGTATCGCAGGAATAGAAGGTGGCTTAAGGAGCAGCAAGGACAATTGACGCGGGGTTAAATTTCGACCTTGACGGGAGTCTCCCGAACATCCTTTAATGTGACTCGGCATATGGTCTGGATATCTGTGCGAAATCCACCTGTGTGGCAACACGTGTTTCTCTCGCCCGTTTCAAGGATTTACATCTAGAAAAAGGTCCTTTTAGGACCTTAAAGAGCTTAAAGATTGAGAAGCCTTCGGCAAATTTCACCACGATAACTTGATAATTTATTGAGCTCCAACAAACGAACAGAATACATAGTCACTCCAAAGAACACAGTTTTGGTCGAGGGACCGAAAGGAGTCCATCCAACGGTCGAGGTGGGCGGGGACCTTGGAGGGGACCTTGGAGGGGACCTTGGAGGTGCAGTGTTTGCATCGGGAAAGGGTGTTGGGGGAGGTAGACTACTTCCAGTGCTGGGCGGCCTGGCGCTGGTGACCGGCATCCCGCTTGTTCAGAAAGGCGATGGTCAGGTGGCGCTTGGCCGGAGTGAGGGAGTACTTCGAGTCCTGCGGCTGTCCTGCTCCCAAGCCGGCGATGCTGCCCAGGCTGCTGCCCACGGGAACATTGCGGTTCTTGCGGCGACTCCGGATACGGGGGCTGGCAGACCTGCTGGCTCCTCCAGCCACTCTGGCTGCTCTAGCTCCCCCACCCGGTACCCTGGAATGCCAGGCACTCTTGATCCTTTCGCCGGTGGCGATGGGCTGGCGGAACCTCTTGGTCCGCGAGCTCACACGCTCCACCGAACGACGATCTGGCGACGCCGCTCTAGTCTTCGTCATGGCATTATTGGGGGCCTTGGGCTGGGCTACTTCCTGCGGCTCCTGGTTCTGCGAAACCCTGCGACGTCGGAACACGCCCGAGCCATTGCTCTGCGGCTCGTCGATGGCCTCCTCCCGCTGCAAGTCCCGCAGGAAGCGCTCCTGCATCCTTCGATGGTGACGCTGCCGGGTGGTGAAGTTCTGCCTCCTCTTCAGGGGCGGAATGGGTGTGGCGGACCTGTTCCGACGGGCGTTCAACATGCGACTTCTCTGCCGCATCAGTCGGTGAGCCGATATGCCATCCTCCAGGTTCGGACGCTGAGTGGCTCCGGCGCCTCCCGGGAATTGATACGGAGTGTACCAGGGGAAGTTCACATTCCGCATTTGCCGGCCCACATGGGACTGCACCTGTTTCTTGGCCGTTGGCGGTCGGACCTTGGGCTCCTCGCCTCCTTTGCTCCTGACCGACTGATCGCTCTTTTCGTCCTTGCCCGACGACTTCTCCTCCCACTCCACCTCGATTTTGTCCAGTTTCTCGGGCTCCTTCTGCACCACTTTGGTCTGGACGCTTGACCCGGCTTTTCCAACGGCCAGCTTGGACTTCTGGTAGCCCGCGGAGAGACGCTTCTTGCGCCGCCGCACCAGCCAGGGCTTATCGTAGCTCCTCTGCAACTGCGGCAGCTGCTTCTTGCGGCGTCTCGGGGTCTTTGCCTTCTTGGTGGACGGCTTCTTCTGGCCGGAAACATGTTGCTTCTGCTGGGGCGGGCTGGGCTTCGGGTGCGGACTGGGAAGGGACCCGGCCAGCAGCCGCTTTCCGCCCGCATTTATCTGTCGCTGCGAGCGCCTCGAACGGATCCTCTTTCCCTGCGCAGATATAACAGGCTTGGGGGCTTCCGGCGGCGATGGCGGTGGCGGTGACGGTGCCGGAGCCGCTGGCCTCTTGATGTCCTGCTGGGGCTCGGTAATTTTGTTGGACGAGCGCTTTCCGCGGCGTCGTGTCTTCTTGGTCGCCGCCGGGACATGCAACAGGATCTCGCGCCGCTCGCCATCCTGCGGCAAATGGTTGTCCTCGATGATGACACCGTTTAGGCTTCTAATCCCCGCGTCCGCCAGCTGGAACTCCGTGGTGGAGCCCTTCTTGCGGTGATGCTTCATAGCCGAGCGGCTCCTTTTCTTCTTCAGGGACGGAGAGCGCTGCTTTCGCGCCGATGGCGGGGCCTTGTTGTTGGTCTGCGACTGGGACTTGCTCATCTTCAGGATCCTCGAACGTGGCGCCTTGATGGACACCCGCAGTCGCGGCTGGGACTTCAGACGCTGGAACTTCGGCCTCGGATGCCCCAGGCCGGAGGGCCGCCCCTGGATCCTCTTGGCCAGACGCGGCTCGTGGAGCAGCAGATCGTCGAAAGCCTCCTTGGACTGGGCGATCAGCTCCGTGAAGTTGAGGCGGTCGGGCTTGGCGAAGTACATGTGGCCCTTGTAGTCGGCCACCTCGCCCAGGCTGTGGTGCTCGGCCACCACCTGGGCAACCACCCGCTTCATGGCGCTGCGGTTCAGCTTCAGATGGTTCGCCACATTCCTCGCCAGAGCCTTGAGGGCCCCGCCTGATCCGCCCACCTGCGGAGAGCTCCAGATGTTCTGCTGCATGCCACGGCTTCCAGTGGTCGCGGTTGCAGTTGATGTATCAGTATCGATAGCTACAGTTTATAGAAAGACGAAGATCTTCAAAAGGTTAACATGAAATTTATTCTTGAGCCAAAGATTGTAGCCAATAGAGGGGGATAGAGCTGTTTGCTGCGAGCCTATTTTGCTTAATGTCCTTTTTTTCTTAATTTTGTTTTGCCAATTTTTTGTGTATTTTTGTTAGGGTGTATTTTTTTTACGGGTTTTCTACCTTATAATCTGGAAGTGTGTTGTAAAAGTGAAAATCTTGCGTTTACCGGAAGTTTATCAAGAAATGCTCAAAGCACTTACAAAATGTATTGTTACAAAGTGTCTAACTTGAAAAGTGTTGGAAAACGCACTGGCTACTGTATTGCTGATGGAGAAATCAAAGTATCCTTCGCCCTGCCCCTTTTTGGATATCAAAAAAGCATCTGAGTAGCTCTAATTGGGGCTGCGGCTGAGCTCCTTGATATTGCTATTTAAATTAAGGCACCCACTCTTCTGGATTTACGATTAACGATTGACGGTTCACGGGGATCTTTTGTGGGTCATGCGAGTGCAGGTGAAGGGACTGCAGCTGCCCAGCTGCCCGGCTGCCCGGCCGCCACGTGCTAAGGTGGCCGGCCATCCCATCAATGAGTTCCGAGCGGGCAATCAAGCGTCAGAAAAACACACACCAGGAGGGGAAAAGGTCGAACGGCAGGTAATTCCTTTTATGCCCCCGAAGAAAACCATCGAACCCGACCGCAAAACAAGCCCTGAGACGACAACACAGGGGTCGAAGGAAAATTATAAATGATTTCATTAAGACGACCGAAGAACGAAGAACGAAGAACCAAGAACGAGGAGCGATGCACCTGCACCAGTTTGGCCCCTATACACCTTGGGCAGGTGAAGAGGCATAGAGGCATGGGTCCTCCTAGGGGATCCCTCCTAGGGGTTGGAAAAATGATTTACGCAACGCGCTACAGTTCCGATGTTGATAATGATGATCCGCTTCAGTGACGAAGGAACTGGAGGGGAATAAAGGAAGCACGGGAACTGGTAACTGGTAACTGGGAACTAGAGGCCAAAAAACCCTTCGCCAAGTTCGATTCGGAAGGCGCCCCCATCCCGATCCACTCCCCTCCTCTCTACAGTATATTCTGATGCTTTTGCCCCTCGTTTGGGCCACTTAACCGTAATTAGGGCTTTTCAATATTATTAATGATGATGGTCGCTCGCTGGCCTGAAAATGTGGGAAATGCATTGCGAATTGATGACGACAACGACAGCGGCGGACAAAGGGATAGACAGACAGACAGACAGACAGAAGGACAGACTGGCGGACGGGCGGACGGGCGGACGGGCGGCCAAACTGGCGGACAATGAATGCAAAAATGCAAACACGCAAACCCGAAGCGCAACAATTTTCGAACTGCAATTTTTGTGCCGCTCTGCCTCGCTCTATTTGACTTTATTTTGTTATGTTTGTGTTGTGGTGCATTTTCTGGTGGATAGCGGATGACGAATGGTGGTTGGTGGTTGTCAGTTTGGTCGGTGGTTGGATGGCCCATCCATCCATCCATACGTTTTTAGCGTTATCAGTGCAAAATAATCTTTCAATCAGCCCTATGTGGCTCGCAACTCCACTTCCCTCGTTCCCATTCGGTTCCCTGTCCTGTCCCAGTCCCTCGTTTCCAGCTCCCAGCTCGAACTCCTCCAGTTCTGTCCTCAGCGAGGCGTGACGTCAATTGTTGCAGTTTCATTGCCACTGCGAGTTGCATTTCCAGAGCTACTCGGGGCAGGGGCCCAACACTTGAAGGGCTTTCCATCAAATGGGCTCAAATCATCGAATGGCCAACTTCAAATAGAAGCCAAGCCGGCTACTTGTTGCTGCGAGGTACTGGAAACTCTCTGAACAGCCTGGAATCGGTATTTTGAACAAGATTTAGGGATCGATTGGGGATATATATCTATTTCCTTGGATTTTCAAAGGAGTTAATCAGAAAAATTTGAAAAAATCGAAAAAATATGTTGTGCCAGGATTTGGACGCAGATTTGTAGGGAATTAAATAAAGATTCCAAATCTATACTTTGTTCAAAAATCGGATGAAAACTGCGAAAGATATGGCCGTCGAAAGAGGCGAAAAGTGATATTTCTCGATTTTAACATTTTTCAGGGGGTCCATCAGAAAAATTTCGAAAAAAATCGATAAAATATTTTGTGGCAGGATTTTGATGTAGATCGATAGGGAATTGATCCAAGATTCCAAATCTATACTTTGATCAAAAATCGGATGGAAACTGCCAAAGATATGGCCATCGAAAGGGGCGAAAAGTGATATTTCTCGATTTTCACATTTTTCAGGGGGTCCATCAGAAAAATTTGAAAAAAATCGAAAAATTTGGTGTGTCAGGATTTTGGTGCAAATTTATAGGGAATTGAATAAAGATTCCAAATCTATACTTTGCTCAAAAATCGGATGAAAATTGCCAAAGATATGGTCATCGAAAGGGGCGAAAAGTGATATTTCTCGATTTTCACATTTTTCAGGGGGTCCATCAGAAAAATTTGAAAAAAATCGAAAAAATATTTTGTGCCAGGATTTTGATGCAGATTTATAGGGTATTGAATAAAGATTCCAAATCTATACTTTGCTCAAAAATCGGATGGAAATTGCCAAAGATATGGCCATCGAATGGGGCGAAAAGTGATTTTTCTCGATATTCACATTTTTCAGGGGGTCCATCAGAAAAATTTGAAAAAAAATCGAAAAAATATTTTGTGGCAGGATTTTGATGTAGATCGATAGGGAATTGATCCAAGATTCCAAATCTATACTTTGATCAAAAGTCGGATGAAAACTGCCAAAGATATGACCATCGAAAGGGGCGAAAAGTGATATTTCTCGATTTTCACATTTTTCAGGGGGTCCATCAGAAAAATTTGAAAAAAATCGAAAAAAAATTTTGTGCCAGGATTTTGACGTAGATCGATAGGGAATTGATTCAAGATTCCAAATCTATACTTTGATCAAAAATCGGATGAAAATTGCCAAAGATATGGTCATCGAAAGGGGCGAAAAGTGATATTTCTCGATTTTCACATTTTTCAGGGGGTCCATCAGAAAAATTTGAAAAAAATCGAAAAAATATTTTGTGGCAGGATTTTGATGCAGATTTATAGGGAATTGAATAAAGATTCCAAATCTATACTTTGGTCAAGAATCGGATGAAAACTGCCAAAGATATGGCCATCGAAAGGGGCGAAAAGTGATATTTCTCGATTTTCACATTTTTCAGGGGGTCCATCAGAAAAATTTGAAAAAAATCGAAAAAATATTTTGTGGCAGGATTTTGATGTAGATCGATAGGGAATTGATCCAAGATTCTAAATCTATACTTTGATCAAAAATCGGATGAAAACTGCCAAAGATATGGCCATCGAAAGGGGCGAAAAGTGATATTTCTCGATTTGCACATTTTTCAGGGGGTCCATCAGAAAAATTTGAAAAAAATCGAAAAAATATTTTGTGGCAGGATTTTGATGTAGATCGATAGGGAATTGATCTAAGATTCCAAATCTATACTTTGATCAAAAATCGGATGAAAACTGCCAAAGATATGGCCATCGAAAGGGGCGAAAAGTGATATTTCTCGATTTTCACATTTTTCAGGGGGTCCATCAGAAAAATTTGAAAAAAATCGAAAAAATATTTTGTGGCAGGATTTTGATGTAGATCGATAGGGAATTGATCTAAGATTCCAAATCTATACTTTGCTCAAAAATCGGATGAAAATTGCCAAAGATATGGTCATCGAAAGGGGCGAAAAGTGATATTTCTCGATTTGCACATTTTTCAGGGGGTCCATCGGAAAAATTTGAAAAAAATCGAAAAAATATCTTGTTCCAGGATTTTGATGCAGATTTATAGGGAATTGAATAAAGATTCCAAATCTATACTTTAGTCAAGAATCGGATGGAAATTGCCAAAGATATGGCCGTCGAAAGGGGCGAGAAGTGATATTTCTCGATTTTCACATTTTTCAGGCGGTCCATCAGAAAAATTTGAAAAAAATCGAAAAAATATTTTGTGCCAGGATTTGGATGCAGATTTGTAGGGAATTAAATAAAGATTCCAAATCTATACTTTGCTCAAAAATCGGATGAAAATTGCCAAAGATATGGCCATCGAAATGGGCGAAAAGTGATATTTCTCGATTTTCACATTTTTCAGGGGGTCCATCAGAAAAATTTGAAAAAAATCGAAAAAATATTTTGTGCCAGGATTTTGATGCAGATTTATAGGGAATTGAATAAAGATTCAAAATCTATATTTTGCTCAAAAATCGGATAAAAACTGCCAAAGATATGGCCACCAAAAGGGGCGAAAAGTGATATTTCTCGATTTTCGCTTTTTTCACTTTCACTTTCATCAGAAAAATTTGAAAAAAAATCGAAAAATTTTTCATGCTCCATATATTGATACAGAACGATTGGGAATCGATGTAGCAGTCGTTTAAGGTTTCCCCCGGATCGGAGGATCGGATATGAATTGGCTGAGATATAGCCTCCGTTGTGGGCTATTCGGGACTTCGATCGAGAATCGTGTGAGATATAGCCATGAATTGTTGGTACTTAGCATATTTCTGTTATGTTTTGCGAATTTGTTTGTTTTGCAACCATTTGCTGCCACCTCTTTGTACTGCTTTTGTACGCTACTTTATATAATACCGCGGAGCAGCTCGTGTACTGTGTTTGCTCTACCGTTCGCGGACCAAAAAAAAAAAATAAGAAAGAAAGAGAAGAGGAAGCGACTTGGGACCGGGAATCATTTAAGCATTGCGGTGTGAAATTTCACACCGATTGCAATAAACATTCAGCGTTCAACATTCAACATTCAACAATAAAACAAGTCGGCGGAGAGAAAGGCTGGCTGGGAGTGCGACCCTTGCATTGGAACAAAATCAATCAAACAGACGACGCATGCGCGCACGCCGGGTCGCCGGATCGCTGGATCGCTGGATCGCTGGATCGTTGGATCGTTGGATCGCCGGATGTGGATGTGTTGGTAGCGGCTACCGCCGCAGGGGTGGGGGCCTGAGAGGATCCGGGTCCGGAGTACCCATGTACCGCTGGCGTTAATGGTGTCACTAAGTACGCCGCAACTGACGGCTTTTGAAGCCGCGCTGCTCGGCTCGGATCATCGAATGGAACCAATAAAAGTCGCCTTCCCATTGTCTTTATTTTATTTGCGCGGGTCTGTGCACAGCCATAGCTACACTGCAACAAATGGGATAGTTTTGTGTCAAATATAGATGAGTTTCTGTTTATGAAGTTCTATGGTATAAAGTTTCATGATTTCTTTCAGTGCTATGATACACTTACACATGCATTCGTGCCACTTCCATTTCCCATTTCATTCAATTTGCATTTGTGGCCAGCAGCCTCATGGTTGAATGGTCTTGCGGGTGCTGTTGCCGCTGCTGCTGCCGCTGCCTCTTCCTGTGACCGCGAGTGTGGGTGGGGGTGGAAACGGGATACTGGATACTGGCAGCGGCGAGGGGGCACAAAAGAATCAACCGGAGAGCCGAAACAATTCAATTGTCCGCCTGGTTGGGCAATTGTTATTCTTTATTCGTTATTTGTTATTCGGTATTTGGTGTTTGGTGTTTGGTGTTTGGTGTTCGCGGTACATTGCATATCACACATCGCACATTAGCGATGACGATTGCAATTCAAGTGGCAATGACAAACTTTGACGACTGGATGGTTGAGCGACTTCTGACCTGGATAGTACGCATACCTTCTCTCCTTTTATTTCGAATGACGCTTCAGGCTTCCCTGTGGAGTATCCACACTTGTTGCCAGTGCACTTCCCATCTAGTTAGGGATGAGGATCCCAGCTAATCATATATCATTTATTTATCTGCATTTCCGACTAACCCTCCTAACCCTCCCCCTCGAAATAAACGTGTCTACCATATATATATTGTAGAGCAGCAGCCTGCTAATATGCGGGCGCGATCGGAACCGCAAACGGAGCGATTCCCGCCGAAGACCGATTCTTAATTGCAGTCAGACACAAAGCACAAAGGGTCTGAGCGGGACATACTCATACATACTCGTACATGCGTAAATACATTTTCCAATGAAACATTTTTATGTTAATTCGAAAAATTGTTTTACAACCAATTAACTTAGCCAATGCACCAAAAAGATCAACGGACAAGATCGCACTCTGCACTATGGGGGGAGATATGGTAGAATATGAAATTTACAGAGGCTCGAATCGGATCGGATCGGATCGGCGTGGATCGTCGCGGATCGGATCGGGGGTGAGTGTCGATCGCATGCCGCTCGGAACTCCATTATATGTGGCAAGTCGGCAGTTGCAAGTTGATGGCCAGCGGGCAGGCAGGTGCACTGAATCGAAATGTCTGGCCGAAGCCTGGCCTAGTACTAGATATTGGTGCTAGGTGGTGGCTCCTTCCGCGGCGCGGGTCCTGTGTCTGCGGGTCGGGCTGCTCTCTAAATCAATCAACCGCCAAAAAACACAGCCAGACGAGGGAATACCCACTGGAGCTGGAGCAACCAAACATGACCGATCAGTCCATATACCCTCCTCTCTCAGAGGGTAGCAAAAAAATTTCAATTAAAATTCCACTTGGGGACACGACCTACCCTGCTACCCTGCTACAGGTGCGAACCTACACCAGGTAACCTGACCTGCGGTCGTGTCATGTAATTAGGAGCTTCCCCGAGGTGCCCGGTTTGAGGGAAGGAAGGCTATCAATTGATCGGATCGATCGATGCAAATGCGATCGACGGAATAGAGTCATTCCGCAGCTGCTTCTGTTTTTCTTTCTCTACTGGGGTTTTCTCGTCACCAGTTTTCTTTTCGGCCCAGTCATAACATGGTTAAGTGGCTTCTCGTGATCTGCAAAAAGTCTCGAGACTTTCCCAGGCCATCTATTGTACGTGAATACGAGTATTCTCGTTTGCATTACCTACCATAGATGGGCTGCCCGGCCTAGCTCTTCATTAAGACCAAGTTATCAGGCAGTGACAAACTGGCCAAAGCCGGCCAGATGCGACTGCATCCAGGAACAGGCCTCCGGCTTTTGGCCAATCCTAGCCAGCTACCGTAATCTCGGCCAGCTAATCAAAGTCACGTTACCGAAACCAACCACGCACTTCGCCTCTTTGAATCTATACACTCGTCGGAACTGGATGGAAAGATGAATTCTTAATAACCGATATCTATTCAGAGAGAGATTCTTAAAAAAAGAAAACAACATTAGTCATAGAAATCGAAGAAATTAACCATTTAAGTCTTCTAACCCGAAACATTACTCATTGTTTTTTCGAGTATATTTGATCCAGGGCTAACCTCCTGCTAATTGTCCTCTGTCAGCGTATAGGTGAATTATGATATAGTATTCACGAGATATACACAGACGATATATGTAAGGCAAAAAGCTAAACCCCGACCCAAGCTGATCGTCGGACCCGATAATCGCCGGCTTCGGAGTTCGGAGTTCCAGCCAGCCGCCAGTCTAGAGAAGCCTCCTCCGATTCTCTCTCTCGTTTTCTCCTATTTTTTGATTCCGATTCTGCTTCTGCTTCCAGCCTCTATCTTTTGCTTTTGCGGCGGCAACAGAAATCAGAGCTCGTTAAAAAACGCTCCAAGTTGAGCCAATCAAAAGACGCGCCGTCGTCGACGTCGACGATGCCGCCATCGTTTTAGGCCATAAAAAACAAATAAACAACAACAGCCATAATAGCAGAAGAATCACGGGTGACGGGTGACGGGTGACAGGCAGCAAGAAATTATTAAAAACGTGTGACAGAGATACAAATATATCGTTTTTTATGTACAGAGATGGATAGAAAGAAGATTTGGGGACCAACAAATCTACTAAAATAGTGAAAATGTGCGACTCTTTCCTATTGAAAGTTCATTGTACGAAATATATACAATATTGTATTCGAGTCTATGTACAGGGCCCGCCGCCGCTCAAACCGCTCAAGTCGCTCAAGTCGCTCAAGTCGCTCGAGTCGCTGTCGAGTCATTAAAATATGATCTATGATCCATTGTTCTAGAAATTCCGAGCTTCGGAAGTTGACTTAGCCCGATTTCTTGGCCCAAAAGAAATGCCGGAATTTCGAAAGGCATCAGGCACCAGGTACCAGGCACCAGGCACCAGGCACCAGGGGCCAGGGGAGAACCGGAAATGTTTTCAAGTTGGAAAAGAAATTTAAATTAAGTTTATGGCTCTTATAGAATTGGGAAATTGGGAAATTCACACATTAATGGAATTCAAGAGGATTGAAGAGGGTTAACCCGGGAGTTGATCTTTCTTCTATGGATGATGTATCCATATTTTCTCTAAAACTGAATAGTTTTCTTCCCACAGTCTTACCACTCTTTATTCGAATCGCGGATCCACAGATCTGCAGTCTTTCTGATTTCCAATCCATCAGCATGACTCGCCCGCTTTCCGGACCCGAAACTCTTTGCGGCCCAGTGGGCCTGGCCTGGCCGTGGCCATGGCGGTGGCTTTGGCCACTCTCAGACGCAGTCTTAGCTTTAGTTTCAATTTAGTTGGTGGTTTTATGTGGCTCCGAATTCCCGAGTTTCTCCACCATCTTGCGCGGCTGTGCGGCTGTGCGGCTGCGCGGCCTCAGAGGGGACCATTATATCAAACCACTCAACCACATCAACACCCGGGCGTGCAGCTTATTAAGTTGAATCATAATGAAATCTATACAGCTATAGCTTACCCTTAAAGATCCACCAGCACTGGGGGGAACTCGTGGAGGAGGGCTTTTTCGAAATCAAAAACATAAAGATAAAGTTATTTTACAATCTATATTTTATTGAAATACATTAAGAAACGATTTTATTATTAATATAAAGACTGCAATATTAAGGAAATGCTGTTTTTTCTCAGTGCAATTATTTCCTCCAACACTGCGCTTATCAATTAATTTCGAAGAACTTCGTAAACCACCTTCTCCCGATCCAAAAACATGCATGGATGCCACCCAACTATGTATAGTATATAGATTGTATATATTGTATACAGATATATTATATATTCTTGCCTATGGAGGGAGGTAGTTCCTGGGCTTTATATTGTTCTATCACGCGAATCGGGATCCCCGCAAATCCCATCCCATTATCCAAAGCCCAAGCCGGGCTTCCAGTTGGTTTCTATTTTTCGCTTTAGATTCGCTTTGGTTTCTAAATTGGAAATTAAATTAAATCTAAATGTTAAATGTTTATTAATTATCAATATTCTCCACTCTCCACTCTTGGGTTTCGCCATTTTCCCAGATCGGTCCATTCCACCGCGCTCCAACATCCCTCTCTCGCTGCCGGCTCGCCAATATCATCATTCCCCATTCACCCCTTCCCACCATGCTTCGATTATCACCTCTCCCGCTCAGTCATTAGTTAATCTGCAATTGGAATGTAGGTCAAGATTAAGAAAAAGTGTAAAAAGTCAAATATTTGCTTATTTAGCTAAAGGAAATGTGGAAAATCTAAAGAATATTGATTAAATTGATTGAATATATAGAAAGGATTCAAGTTTTCAAGTTAAATAAGCAAAAATTGGGCTAAATTAGTGGCGTCTCGATTCGCCGTTCGTGTGCGTGTGTTTGTGTGTAAGTCGCCGCGAATTCAACTCCGTAACGGTGAATTATTTGTCGGGAAAAGGGAAAGAACACATAAAATGAGTGGCTATTGTACCTGTTGATTGTTAATGGTAATTAATACGAACCTGCGATTGTCTCTTATTGATGCTTTTCTTATAAATTGCAGGTTGGTGCTCCCGGAGGCAATCGCGACGGTGTCCGCGTCCGCGTCGCGACCGCGACCGCGTGTGTGTGTGTGTTTCAAAATGGCTTCCGAAGCCCCAAGTACATAAGGACTTGAAAATGTAATTATGTAAACATGTACTCCTTATGTAAATTCACATGTAAGTACAAATTATTACCTATAAATGCTACACATTGTTTTTTTTTTCATTAAAACTATATTTTAATATTCCAATATTAATGTCCCTGTATTATTCATAATTTACATAGTTAAAAAAAATGAACTTAAATTTGTAATTATTTATATATTTGAACAATATTTACTATACTTTTTTTGCAAGTGCTGCTCTCAGTTGTTCAGCTATTGAAAACGGTAAATTATCACCTTCTCCCTTTGCCACTTTTGGATCTTGTCATTCCTACTTAGTTGGGTGCTGTCCCTCTCTGGCGTCCCTCTCCCACCTCACCCTCAATCCACCACGCTCCCACATCACCTCGTTCGCGATTCCCCATTTTTGCCATGACGTCATGCAAAATTCACCTCATTAAGTTATGGGACTTTTTTCTTTTATACCTTTTAAATGTTTTACTTTCTTATTTGTTTATATTATATATTATATTAATTTAACTAATATTAGTAAGAAGCTTTGGTTTTCCTTTAAAAATTCCCTTTTTTTGTTATGTTTTTGGGGGAGAATCCATTGCGTTCCGTCATTATGGGCCTTGTGGGTATAAATCAGAAGCTTCCACCTGACTTTCTTGTACACCTCGTGCGATGGCGTCGCATGTGCAGCATTTTGAATTATTATCCATCGGACGGGGGGGGGGGGCCGTTCTCGTTGGCTTCGGTTCTCTGATTGCTTTGAAAACTTCTTCTTCTTCTTCCCACCTCCCACCTCCCACCTCCCGGCTCCCTACGACTACGAGTATGTGTTCTATTCACAAATACTCCCCTTGGAATAGGTATAAGTATAGGCCATAAGTACACCTCCCATATCCGAGCACCATATATATCATCGCTTTCTGCTGTTCCTGCTTTTGTTGTATGGATTGGCGGCGGTGTTTGGTTTGCTCGCATCGTGTAATGTGTGTGGTAAATAGCGGCAATTGGCACAAGCCCCCTCCCTGGGGCAGGTGAGCAGTGGTTGGGTGGTTGGGTGGTTGGGGGCGGGGTCTTTGACTCCTCCAGTAAGGCATTGACTGATTATATATTGAAAATGTAATACAAATATTATAATAAACTAAACACGGAAAATAAAGAGTAATTTAGTTTGTTTAAAATATTCTTGTTTATTGTTTAGTTTTATTCCATTTGTTGTATATTTTTTGCGGTATTTTGCTACGCAATTGCATTTTCTCATGGCGAAACCGAATCCGAAACCGAATCCGAAACCGAAACCGATGCAAATCGTTTCATTGCCCAACGCACCTGAGACGGAAATGAAGAGCATCCAGCGATTCCATTAATTAAACCAAAAAAAAAGAAAAATACAACTAAACCGATCTTAGACGCGGGCCAAGTAAAGCAAAGTTCAGTCCAAATGCGAAGCCGTGACTATTAGCCAAGGGATAAAAATGCACACTGTAAAAAAAAGATGGATTCATTCCAAGATTGGATCTTTAAGCTACAAAAGAATGCTTTATTTTAAAGATCGTGCTAAAGACTAGGACGGATTTTCTCTCAGTGCTGGTCTATAAGCGTAATCGGCGCATTGGCCGCAGCTTTTTCAAACCGCTGACTGATTTTTGCATAATAAAACACTTAATTTCCATTCCATTCCAGCCATTTCCATTTCCATTTCCCAAAAACTAGCGCGAGACAGCAACAGCGACAGCGACAGCGAAACTAAAATAAAATAAAATAATAGAAAATAAAATAATAGAAAAGCCCGAACATCTTGGTGTGTAATTCGAATGGGAAATTTATACAGCGAGTTGTGGAAAATCATTAAACAAATCGCACTTTAATAGGCGGACCTGCAGACCTGCGGAGGCAACCATACGAGAGCTCGGGGTTGGGGCTGGGGTTGGGGTTGGGGTTTTGGAGAAACAAAAACAAACTTGAACCGAGCTTGCTGTTTGAACCGAACTGAGCGGAGCATCCAAGCGCTGCGGAATTGAAGTGAAGTGAAGTGCAAAAGACAACAACAGCAACCACAGAAACAACACTTGACTCGGCTACCGAGTTCACAACAACAACAACAACAACAACGAAAAAAAGGTAAAAAAAAAAATAATAATAAAAAAAACAAAGAAAAACCAGGCACCTGCGACTGCGCAGCCGCGCAGCCAAAAACGAAAAACGAAAAACGAGAGATAAAAGCGCACTCGAAGGCGCTCGCGCATGTGTGGGCGAAGAAATGGCTTGCACTGAAAGAAAATAATACCAGAAAGCATTGAGCATTCATTTATTTTCAAAAGAAATCAATAAATGGCTCAGAAAGCGCGGCTTTAAGCAGTTCTTTGTGCGTTTTTGGACTCCTGAGAGCCGCCAACCAAGCAGCAAGCTCCAAGAGGCACAAAAAACACACAACAGAAGCCGATATGTATGCGATTTTTATGTGTGAACGCAGACAAGTTCGGTAGTTAAATAGATGCACGGCCACACGGCTGAGAGTCGCACAAAAGGCACCAAACAACGCAACAGTCAGTCGGACAGACAGTCAGTCGGACGGACAGTCGGACAGACAGACAACAATAAAAACAAGCCAAAGAAAAACCCCAAAGTTAACCAACATTAACATTTAATCGAACCTCATGTTCAGTAGAGCATGTCTCCTGTTACATACGAGTTATCATCCATCCAGGGGCGAGGGTGCGAGGGTGCAGGAACGAGGGCTGCGACTACTGAAGCTCTGCAGAAAGACGCGGCTACACTGGAAAAAGGTTTTCTCTCCCAAAATAAGCGAATTTTTTATGACAGAAACTTTGAAATCAATGAAATATTTACTCAAGAACCTCTGTGGCAAGTGGCAAGTGGCAAGCGGCAAGAGTATGTTTTCAGTGCCACTTATACACCTGTAGCGGGGAGACTATACTTGCCACTTCTGCCACCGCTGCTGATGATGATCGCTCAACGTCGTTAGTGTTTCTGTTGTCGCTGACGCCGTCTTTTGTTTTGTGTTTTCGCATGCGGTCGCTGCTCTTTATCCGCTGCGCACCATGCCCCATGCCCCATGCCACCTGCCACCTTTCCATCTTCCCCATTTCCACCATTTTGCGGCAGATTTAAATTAATTCGCGCTCCCATTTTGGGGTTCGGGCTTCAGCGATCGAATCGGATGTGTAAAAAATCACATAAAACCTGCCCTCGGTGGCGCCTCCCGATCATTCCGATGAGATAGTCAAGTCTGGGAGAACACGGTTTAGATGGAAAATATATTGGAAAGACTCCAGAGATCTCCAGAGAGACGGAAACTTTCTATGCAAAGTCAAGGGTCAAAGGCTAAAAGTCGCTTTAAGACGCCTTTCTCTATTCTGAAACAACAATTAGCCAAAAGCCAGAACCCGGAGTAGCGGCCAGAGCAAAGCGATCTCTGAACCAAGCCAGATTAAACCCAACCCCAACCCCAAAACCGGTGGCATGCTAAACGCTGCAACACTTGACGGGGAATGAAGATCACCAGAGGATGTTGGGGAAATTTCATCCAAAAGTCTGCGGTTTCGGCTTCCGAAATGAGACAAGCCTGGTCCCTGGTCCCTGGTCCCAGGGTTCCTGCCACGACTCCACCTTAACCCATTACCGGCGAACGTGCCACAATTATGTGCGTTCGCAAATTGCTCAATTGTGTGGCAAGATCACGGATCGGCAAGATCATCTCCGGAGTCCGGACCACCGCAAATGCGAGCACAAATATTTGCATTTCGGTTGTTTATTTGCAATTTATTTGCAATTTTCAATCAAGTCGTGGCCAGAACAGAAACAGAACAGCTGAAAAATGCAGAAAAAAATGTTGCAGAAAAGAAAATTGATTAGTTTGCTGGATTGCGGTTAAAGCATTTTGGTACAGTGCGGTTTATTAGCATAAGGAGGAGGAGCAACTAACTTACTATACGAATTCCATGCTATAAGTTCATGCCACGCACTGTACAGCCTACAGCCTACAGCCTTGGTGGCCTTTGCCGATTCGATCACGTTTCAATATTTTGAGGTTTTCGCATAATTTATAGCGAAAATTTGATCAATTTCCAAAGCGCTTATCTCCTGGGTGGCATTTCTTTCCAGTACTTGGATCCACCTTGGATAACCTATATCTTGGCCCGATCTCTCGATCTCTCGATCTCTCGATCTCCCACCTTTCGATACGTTTTCACGCTTCAACTAAAACGAAAGCCATGAAATGCAGGAAGCGCAGCGATCTCTGTGTCGGCTTTTAACAAATCTTTACGATATGTCATTAAAAAACAACACACAAAGAGATATATATATATATATGTACTAGACTGTACGTTTATCGTTGTCGGCAAATCGGAAGTTTAATGGGTTAATGATGGGCACAGAGAAGAAGAAAAAAAAAACACCGCCTAGCAAGGGGAAGCGATCTCTGAAAATCTGAAAATCTGAAAATCTGAAAATGTGAAACTAAAACTAAGCACAAATAAACATATAAAAAAATGATCAAAAAAAGGAAACAATCGTAAAAAATTGCAGCCGACACGACCGCGTTCGTTGCACCACCCGGTGGCAGCCTGGCAGCCTGGCAGCCGCTCGGGGACCACCTTGGTGGCAGGCCCGAAATCGTAGCTATTTTCGGTCTAGCGCCTAGCGCCAGGCGTACGATTTTTATTAGTTTGATCCCTTCAGAGTCCCATGGATGTGGCACATTTATCATCGAAGAGCCATAGCCATGGATGCCACGTAAATAAAATAAAATAGAAACTAGTGGCAGTTTATCAATAGATCGCTGATTGTTATATGGAACTCTTACGATACTCGATATTATTTACGAGCGATTCTAGATGTTAAATGCGGCATGACCTCGCTCTCTTTATTGCTTATTAGCGATAAATTATACCAAATAGTTGTGGAATTTGGCTGAATTCTTGTCACAAATTATCGCTGGCTTCCTGCTTTCTCGATTTCTCGATTTCTTGATTCTCGAACATAATCCAATTAGCCGAAGATCATTTCCGATGTCTCCCCAGCATCCGTTTTGTCCGGCTTTCGGAATAAAAAACAGAAACCGAAACACTTTCAATTAAGTTAAATTTCTCCGCCCTAGCCGGAGTCGGAGTCGGAGCCGGAGTCGGAGCCGGAGCCGTCGGTTATCTCCGCTCAATTTAATTGATGCATTCACACGCCCTTTTGCCACACGATCGCTGATCAGAAAAAAACTGAAAAAAAAACACGAAACACAAAAAACAAAACACCAAATCGTAGATACAATAACTGAAAGATAAAGCCGAGATGCTGATGAGGAGGAGATGATGATGCTGTTGATCACATTAGCGGACCACGAAGCGGAGTGGAACGATCATTTATGATCGAGGAGATGATACACTCAGACTCAGATGATACTTCAGACACCCATTTCCACACTCATATTCATAATTTATTGAAATGTCACTTTCAATTAAAAGCAACTGCTGAGCAAACATAATTCAGGCGTCGATCAAGCGCCCTCGCAGCAGATCTTTGCATTAATTGATGTCCGCATTGGCACATTATCGCTTGCGTTTGCCCTGCACTGGCAGAAAACTCTTCTAATTGTGTTTTCCCTCCCCTATTTATTGATTACTTTCAAGGGAATTTTTCACAGTGCTGAGGCAGCTGCATTGGTCCGTGTTGACCCCTCAGACAATGCCCATCTTGGCACTCATTAAGCCAGACCCGTGCCCCAGCTCCTTCGCCTGATATTGACTTATGGCATTTTTATTACCAGAAAAGACGTACATTCGGCATTCGGCATTCCCGGAATTTTTCAGGCTTATACAGCTCCAAGATCGAGCCACCAAGGACATCATTATCATCATCAATAAAGCATAATTCCCGGCAAACAATTCTATTGAACAACAGACTCCACGACACAACAAAGAATGGCCCCAGTCGTCGGCCACCAGAAGAGCCATTAAAGTCTCGCTAGTCTCGGGAGCTTCTGGCTCGTGTTACAGGCTCTCCAGGTTGGAGGTTCCAGGCGCAGCCACACAATAGGGGTCACAATGGATGCCCATTTTTTGCAACTGTCAAAAATTTATAGTTCGAGCTGGAAGACATCCAAGCCAGCAGCCTGGCTAGAGCCAGGGGCGGTTCATCTTGGACAAGGTTCCTCTTCCCCTAAAGTGTTTCTCCAAATGGCCCAAAACCCTCCATCCTGACCAAAAAGTGGCTGTGGCCATCAGACATCAGACATCAGAGTGAGGCTGCCACCTACAGAGGGCGTTCCTCGCATCCAGGAACGAGCACCCACAAGATCGGGCAAGACCCAGACCCAGACCCAAACCCAGACCCAGCAATAGACAAATAGTAACCAGGCGATTTATAAAGGCAGCTTATTATTGCAATTTAGCCACTGGTTTTGATTTTTCCAGTGGCTGGGCATAAGGAGCACAGCACGAGGTCCCGCGTCGGAGTCCAAGACGAGACAAATGTCATTTGGCAGCGTTCGAGAGACTATATAGGCTGTCATGATCATTATCGCAATATATATGCCTGCCCCTGCCTATCTCCTACCGAGAAACGGCACGCACGCCTCTCCCGGGTAATCCCAGCTCATCTCGCCATGGTTGGTCCCCCATCCTGTCGGTAGGGTAACCAGGAACCTGGAATCTTGAATCCTCCTCTATAGATGAATTGTTGAGGCGAAAGTGAGTTATGCGCTCGACGCGTGCACTGGGCCAATGTCCTGCTGCGTGACACCATCGATCCAGCTTCGAATCCGATTCATTTGTAATTTATACTTTCCAGCCAAGCAGTCAATAAATGTCATGTTTGTGTTGTTGATTGTCCACACTGTAGTCTACACTGTAGTCCACTACAGACTACAGACTACAGAGAGTCCACCCTGCGGCAAACCAGTTCCCTTTTCAGTGTCGAGATGGCGAGCTGCTCCAGTATTCCAAATCGCAGGCATTCCTCTTGTCTCTTGCCTCTTGGGCTCTTGGGCTCCGCGATTTGCATACACAAGATCAATTGCAGGTGATTTGTTTAGCTGTCGAAATCGTCGTCTTATCGTAACTCATTACGAGATTTATTTTGTTCAACAAATGCAGAAGGTGTGATTTGTCTTTGTACCGATCACAGTCCTCACAGCGATCTCGTTTTGCCCTTTTTTTTTCTTATTTTTTTATTGAGTGAATCATGCTTCAGGAGGCGAGTCACTGGAAGAAAAGTCTTGGGTATTTTTAAGCTTTTATTCAAGACAATTATGAAGGAAAACTTTGAATAGAAACGAAGAACTTTTCAGTTTTTGTCACTGCAGGACATTGGTGTCGGCTGAATGGACTTTTAGGCAATGGTTCAATAAATTCTCCCGGCTCCCAACGCACTTGGCAGCATCATTAACCGTCCGCGGGCACAAGTGGACTCGACGCGAAAGAAACAGGGACACCGATCCAGGGACCGGGGACCGACCTGTGGGCCGCCCACAAAGGACGCCCGATCCGGTCGCATGATGAGCAGCTTCTAAACGCGACCGCAGAGCCAGAGCCAGAGCCAGAGTCAGAGCCAGTCCACGAGCGAAGCGATAATGTGATTTATGCTGTCCATTAATCTGGTAATTCATTTAAGCGCAGGAAACCGAAGCCGGCTGGTTGGGATGCAGAAGAGGACTCCGAGCCTGCCGAGCCACATATTTTATGGCATTGTGCATATGAATCTTGGCTGGAAAGCCACCTTGCCCTGCCGCATCGATTGCACTTCGACTGCTGTTCATCTTGTTGGAGGATCGGGAGCCAGGAGTCAGGAGTCAGGAGCCAGGAGCCAGGAGCCGGGAGCAGGGAGCTAGGTGTGGAGAACCCTGCTGACTCGCAGCGGAGGGCCGAGCAATCCCGAGAAGAAGTCCCAGGCAGCGATCGCTTGTCGCTTGTATTAATAAAACATTAATTACACACTTGATACTCGCTCAACTCGCGGGCTTCGATGCTGCAATGCACTGGAAAAACTGGAAAAACTGGAAAAAGGAAGAGAATCCTTCAACTAGTCGTAGTTTTGCGAAAAAAGAAAGGTTTCTGCCAGTGTCTCGCCCTGCTGGATGCTGCTGCTTCCCTGCCTCGTTGCTGCCTCATTGCTATGCTTCGATGCCACGATGCCACGATGCTTCGATGGTCTAGGAGGTGGAGGTGTCGTTGTAGGTGTTGCTGGAGCTTGGCTGGTGGTCCGCACGTTAACCGCGCCTGCTTATGCCGATGATGATGCGCAAAATTGATGGCACAGAGCCACCGAATGCTGTCTGTTGTGGTGCCGATTAATGGGGGTCACCTGGCTTGACCCAAGTTTCTCGTATTTGTAGGCACTTCTCCTTCTCCAAGAGCAACGATTGCGGATCCCCAATCCAATCAATCGGAATACTTGGCAAGGGTCCAGGTCTATCAGGCGAGCATGTCGTCATGCTAATTGTACGTGTGATTATTTTGACAGCCTACTGGGTCCCGAATACTTCCGCTGTCGCTGTCGCTGTCGCTGTCGGTGTCGTTGTCAAATTGGAAATGCAATCATGCGTTCAGACGTCAAATTAAACAGCTCGGAACAGCTCGGAACAGCTCGGAAGAGCTCTGATTTTTAGGCAGGAGCAGACGAGTCGCAACACCCACTTAACTAATCGCATGATTAATGATGTCAAACCGACTCGATGCCGATGCCGATGCCTCGGCGGCTCCAATCCTGTTTCGGTGTCCGTCCAGACTCCCGTTTAGGAGGTGCATGCCTCTTCCAGTCGCAACTGCGCGCTTGAATGACAGGTGCTGACAGGTGATAGATTATTGCTGGCGTGCTGCCTTCGGACCGATCCGATCCGATCCGATACGATACGATACGATACGATACGTCTTTGCCTGCGTGATTTAACCCCGCTTCCGCTCTTGCTCCTGCTCCCGCTCCTGCTCCCGCTTCTGCTCCTGCTCCAAGGAAAAAGGAAACACATCTTATTGGGAGCTCGACATGGCAAAAAAAAAAGTGGCGTGTGTGATTGATTGGTTGTTCAATCACGGGAAGATGACATTATTGGGGAAAGTAATATTTGGATTTCGACTCATTGGAGACTATTTCGACACCCTTTGAGTCTTGAAGTGACTGGGAAATTCTCTTGGTGTAGCCACAACATCGCTTCATCGAAGCAAGGAAACTCCTGGCAAGACGCCAAGAATCGGGGGGGTAATTGATCTGTTCAATCCACGGCGATCGGATGGGAATGGGAATGGGAATGGGAATGGGAATGGGACTCCCAAGCTGGCCGATGGGTGGGTGAAAATCTGTGGCATCACATCGCCTGCTCTTTGAGTATTATTAATGATGGCAACGTGTCCGCCGGGCCACCGCCGGGCCACCGCCGGGCCACCGCCCTATTAGCCGATTAGCCGATAACTCAATTTATTTCGACTAATTGAATGGGAAGTTTGTCGAACAGGACGAAGGGATTAACCGAAAAGGGGAACTTCCGTTCGACTCGAACAGACTCTGAATATCACTTAA
Source organism: Drosophila vallismaia (assembly GCA_035047325.1). NCBI lineage: Eukaryota > Metazoa > Arthropoda > Insecta > Diptera > Drosophilidae > Drosophila > Drosophila vallismaia. The sequence continues at coordinate 270,098 of JAWNPU010000025.1, read as the reverse complement.
ACTTATTACTGTCAACGTGTTTGGAGAGAAGAATAATAAAAAACAACTATAAACTCTGGCATAGATAAAAGACAACGAAAAGTACGCGGACTGAGACTGAGACTGAGGCTGAGACTGAGACTGAGACTGACCAAAGCGAATTCGATTTGGTGATGGAAAACCTTGGACTTGGACTTGTCGTCGTCGTCGTCGGAGAACAAGAGTTGTGGCCCCCACAATAAACAATTTGTAGCGCCTGAATGCACAAATCTGGCGTCGTTAAAAATGAAGTGAGGAGTGCAGAGTGCAGAGTGAGGGGTCCTGGCAACTGGCAACCTCCCCCAGACCGTCCAGAGCCGGTCCAGAGCTCATTTGACGGCGTTGCATAATTTGCATTTCGATTCGATTGGAAGAGTTGCTTTTGAGGCGCGTTTAGAGGCGCGTGTCCGCCGACACTTTTTCGTGATTTACCAGGCCAAAGACTTTGACTGACACTGACTGTCGTTCGGTTCTAGGAAATCACAATAAAAATTAACGAAATTTGTTCCAGTAAACGGCTTGCCGTAGCGGGATCCCATCCCTAGCTCCATCTCGAAGTCGAACTCAAAACCCAATTCCACGTACGTGACACGATCGGTGAGAGAGAGTCTCTTATTTGCTTTGGCCGCCCGATTGGATGTGCCCTAACCCCCAGTCCCAGTAAGTCCCAGTCGGAGATCCAGTCCAAGCTAGAAATGGAGTGGATCCATCGGATCCATCATAATGATTGATTCGACTATGCCAAATCCTGGCCGAGATTCCTGGCCACGACCAATGGTGATGACCAATCAATTGTCAGCGCCTGCGGTCGGCTCAGGCTCAGTCTTAGGCTCAGTCTCAGGCTCATCTCGAATCGAATTGGATCGGATCGCGGATTCGAATCAGTCATTAAGAGATGCCAGAGTTTGGGTCTCTTGCCAGGATTTCTTCTACAACTAATATCGATATTGAATCTTGAATATTTCGTCAAGATACAAAATCTAAAGTGCGAACTCGCACAGTCGGCTTGGAGCCTTGAAGCCACTCCTTAGCGCTGCCCCTCCTTAGCTATAGCTCAGGAGCTATAACCTGATTGTTGCCTTAAGTCGGCTGCTTAAGCATGCAAATCACATCTCCATCCTCGAGTCGACGTCTTGTGTTGAGGAACGCGCGTCAGTATCGTAAAAATGTCATTCAGAACGGGGCAGTGCCAGGCTTGCCGGGAGAAGAGGCCCCCGTCTTCGGCTTTCCTTGATTTAAGGCGGGCTTTTTGCGGGGAAAAAGCACCATCTGAACCACGGTGCGATGAGTGGAGATCAAGAAGACTGAACAAGAATGAACGATTTGTGTGTTTTAGATTGAAATCAAAATAAAGCTCAAAGCCTGCCGCCCAGCAATAAGGCTTTCCGTCTCCGTCTTCGACCCTCTGATTTCTCCGATACCGGGGACTACCTTTGCTTATTTGTTTTTTTAGCTTTTTAATTTTTGTTCAAGCAGTCAGGCAGTCAGGCAGTCAGGCAGTCACCTTTTCAATGGCCGCATGTGTGCGATTTGTCAAAACTGTTACGGTCGCCAAATTGAAGATAACTTCGTCGTATGGCAGATCCACGGGCGGCAGGCCGTCTTTTGTAATCTTATTTTGTTGTTTCACATCGCTTGATGTCATAAAGTTATTGAAAATCTTGATGGGGAACCGCTGCTCCCTCCTCCGACTAATTGGTCCTTCTGAGAGGCCTTGAAGTCGAAATGCCTTGAGATCTATCTGTGTCTTGAGTCTGCCCTCTCTCTAATATTAAGTAATCCCCCCTCGCGTATTTATTTATGATTTTGATGCAGTTGGAGGGCCCGTTTTTCGGTGCATTTCCACTCTGCTTGACTCGTGTGTCAATAGTCAAGCGGAATGTCAACAGGCACATGGCCACGCGTCGGATACAGCGACTCCGCCCACTTTTCCGGGACAAATGAACCGATCCGGCGGTTCGGCGGTTCGGCGGTTCGGCGGCTCTCTCATTAACATAACAAGTAAAGTCAACAATGAAAATTGTTGTCTAAACAAGACCCGATCCCGGGCAGCCCCAAGCAGCCCCAAGCAGCCGCACCGCAACGTTTCAATAAACGATGCCGGTATCTTCGGTCTTTCGAGCTGGCTCTGCTGCAGCGCTGCAGAATTTATTGAGGCTGCGGTAAATATTCGGGGCTCGTTCAAAAGAAATCAAACAAGTAATTTGTTTATTTGGCCAAGGCAATAAAATGAGTAAGCGGCGGGAGGAGAAAGCTAAGGCCAAGCGAAGAATCTCAAACGGAGAATGAGGATCAAGGCATTATCGATTGCAAAGACTGCCTCAGCGCGAACTGCAATCAAGATCGGAAGAATCGCTCATCAATCCCCATTGGCCTTGCTTCGCTCAGCAACCAATCGACAGCGTATGTAGATTTCAGATTCCTGATTGATTTACGGCTACCAGCGTACTAATTGCTTGTTCGCGATCGCTTTATGGCTTGCCACTCGCGGGGAGATCGGCTAACCTAACCTATTCCAAGACTTGAATCGCATTTCAAATGACAAACGATTCGGTTCATATGAAAGATTTATCTGTAGAACATCTTGGGATGGGGATGGATCACGTCGCGGCCATGAAACTGACTTCTTCACAGAATTCGATCAGACGCACCAGAGATGGATGGAGATAGGCCATGTCCGATGCTGACAAATCGCCGGTAATAAGTCTAAAAAATGTGCTGCACTACTGCAGCTCGACCTGTGACTCCTAACCTTTGTTTCGATTCCTGTCCGGTCTTATTGATGGGCCTGTGCCCGCCTTTCCAGCGGCACTTTCACTTTCCCCGCCACCATTTCTCCCTTCTAATGAGCAGCCTTTACCTGACCTGTTCCCGAATCACACGGATCCTTAAACGGATTTTGGAATCTCTGGCTAATCGATTTGACATCGATGGGCCCTTCGATCTTACAAGTGTTTTCGTTTGGTGAGCAAATGAGTTACGGGCTCGCCTCGGAAACACCCGCCTGGCTCTCGATAAATCCATGTTTTCCCCCAATCCGTGCTCTCTAATTTGTTTACCTGACGTTGGTGGTCTGTGTTTGATTTATCGGGAATCGGGGATGCACCAGGGACCAGGGACCAGGCTGTTGTTGCTTTTCATACTTTTTCGACAACAATCAGGACGTTAAATTCTTGTTAAAACTTTGTTAAAACCAAGGACCCGATTAATGTCATTCTTTCCCATAAAAGATCAATAAGTGGTTATCGTTCAGCTTTTCAGCTTTTTTTGGATGTTACTGCGGGGGTGGCTTCAAGGACATACATAGAGCTGTATAGCTAGCCAATCCTTTGGGGGTGGACTAAATCCAAATGCTTTACGCTCCATATGCCACGTGCAGCCCAGCACAGAAGTCCTTCCAGAAGACAGGAGACAGAAAGGAAACCAAGTCAAATTCCTGGCATAAAATTCATTGAAAAATTTTATGCAACATAAATTTTGCGTGCAGGATTTGCCTGGCCATCGCCCAAGAATCGAGAAAAGCGGAAAATCGGGGCAGGGAGACTCAATCACATGCAAGTGGACCAGTTGTGGGTGGCTGTGGGGTGTAGAGTGTGGGGTGTGTGTATCGTTTCAATTTTAAAACCAAACGAGCTTCCCAGCCCGACAGGACGAAAAAACGACAAAAAAATTTGAAGAAATTGAGAAATTTTCGATTTTTGAAATGGAATTCGCAATGCCCTTACGGCAAGGTATAGAAAATTTACATATCCCCACAGATAGTATTTAAAAAGACAAAAATATTAGTAGAAAATTTAGTATTTTTAGGTATCACAAGGATCTCGAAATCCTTTGGGAAATCCTTGGCATTCTTGAAAGTCCTTTTTAGGCCTAAAAACCGATTGAATCCTTCAGTTAGAGTGTCGAAAAAAGTCAAATTGTAAAACCCGCCCTAAAAAACCGCTCAAGAAGCACTCGGGGAACGGCACACGGCACACGGCAGGACTAAAGGACTAAAGGACTAAAGGACGACAAAACAGGACACTCGTCCGCCGCCTTGTCCTTGTCCTTGTCCGTTTTTCGGTTTTTGGGTTTTACTTTTTGGTTTTTGCTGCTTCAGTTTTTTTTTCTGGTTTTCTTCAACTGGCTTGGTCGTTTGTCGGTTTTTATGGCTTTTTGATTTGCCATTTCTGGTAGCAAATGATCAAAAATTGAATGAAATTGTTATTTTCAAGTGGAACATGTCCTTTTTACAACCAAACCGAACTCCTGAAGATTGAGGGCTTCGACATGCCCATTTTGTTGCGGGTTGTTAGCCTTAATAAGAGATTCTCTGCCTGCATCATCTGTGGGGATGTGGGGAGAGTGGGGTGTGTGGCAGCTTTGATTTGCTTCCACGGGTTGAGGTGACAGGACTTCTTCCTTTTTTTTTTCTTTTCTGTCAAATCTTCATTTCCATATCCATAGTCGAGTTTCAGTTCAGTTTCATTTGAAAATTGAAAAATTTCCAAGCGATAAAATTTTATTATTGCCATTGCCAAGAATTGCCGTGAATGCGAATGCGAATGCGAATATCCTGTAAAAGGAGTCTCACATGTGAGTCCTGGCAGGTGCTGAGAATGGAAATGACAATGACAATGAAATGCACAGCGAGTCCTTCCCAGGACCGGGACCGGGACCGGGACCGAAAACAATTAAAATATTTCCTTAAATTACATTTACACATTTGTGTCAGCGGAAGAGAGCATTAAGCGTTGAGTCTAGACTTTCGGGGAAATTCTTGGGGGCCATCAAGGTCCTCCCACAACCTACAACCCACCATGGACGGTCTTGGACGGTCTTGGAGGTTTGATATTAATTATGAATTTATGATCCAATATTTATTAGTAATAAAGCCCAGCAGGCGCCCACAAACCAAGAGCCACCCACCCCGCACCGGATGCGGTCAATCCGCTGGCCTGGCCACTGCTTAACCCACTGATGCGTTGCTAATGAACTTTTGTCATCGCCACACATGGCGGACGACGACTGACGACTATGTGGGTTCATTTTCCCGAGGGTGGAGGCTTCTCAAATCCTAGATTGGGAATCTTAGCCCAGCCAGATCTTGGAAGTATTTTTACGTAAAAATAAAGCTCGATTTAAAGCTCTCTTAGAGTCATTAAAAATATAATAATAATGGCAATAAATTATTTATTTTGGGGGTCGGAAAGGGTCAATCGGAGCATAACTTTTAATTGCTCCAGTTCGAGTGCCTTCGAGTGGTTTTTAGTTTGTGTTTTTATGGCATTCCGGTCGCTTTGACTGTTTGACTGTCATTCCATCCACTCCGTCAGTTGGTCAGTTAGTCAGTTAGTCAGTTAGTCAGTTAGTCGGTCTTGTTTGGCCATGTTTTATGTGTTTCGTTTCCATTGAAACCCCCAAAGAGCCGAAAAAAACGCCGAAAAAGCGAGCAGCCACAGAAATTATTTGTAAACGGCGGCTGTGACAATTTTTTCATCGTTTTTAGCCGTTCCATGGAAGTTGCCACTGCCACTGCCACTAAAAACAACAAAATACAAAAACAAGTTGGAGAAAAAATTAATTGGAAATTTTTATGTCTCAAACATGTTGTAAGGGCCGAGCGCTGAGCGGTAACACAAGCAGCGCAGCGAGCGAGTAGCGAGTTCGAGGTTAATTGTTTGATTTTCTAACAAAAAAATATAAATAATTTTTAAGGCCAATCTCACGAGAGCTCGCGATGGCTGATGGCTACCTGAGACTCTTAAGACCAGACCGGACACTGGACACCGGACTCGACTCCAGAATCGGACGACGGACTCCGGACTCCGGACCACAGGAAATGTTTGAATTGTAGTCTCGGCTCGACTCGGCTCGGTTTTTGTTTTATTTTTGGGTTTTCTGGCTGTTTGTTACAAATTTCTCGGGTTGCGTTTCCGGAGAGTGTAAACAACAAACGGCAATTTATGGCCAACCGCATGCAAATCATTGGAGGGAAAAGGTTTGACCCGCCGAGCGACCCAAACTGACCCCCTTTTCCCACTAACCGATCTGTATTCGAAGAATCTCGGCCTACTTGGTAATAGTTATAGTTAAAGGGGGGGACTACCGATCCACCCGATGGATAATAATTCAATTTATAAAGAAATACCGGAGAGAATTTTATCAAAAAAAGTGTTGAAGAAACTGTTGGGATCCGAAAGACCTTCCTCAAAAGCTCTTGGTTATCATTTATCGATCATTAAGAAGCCCTGGTTGCCAGAAGCTCCTATCGATAGTCGCATTATCGCTGGCGTCGATTCCTTCCGATGTTTATTATTTGCAATTATTTAAAAGTTTTGCAAAGTTCTGTTCAGTCGACTGCCAGATCCAAATCACACTGCAAGTGTGGCTCTGCTGGGTTGGAGCAGCGAGTGGGAAACCCGAGTCCGAGTGCCAGTGTTTACGCCAAATGATCTATATCCAGAGCCAGAGTCAGAGCCAGAGCGAGAGCCACAGCCAGATCCGTCTAGGTGCCTGATAGACGCGCCGGTGAAACCCGATCTCCTAGATCGGAAAGCCAACTTCCCCGAATCGATTGCTCGAACGGCTCGGATGGGTGGTAATTCCGCGATTACAGCAGCGACTTACAGCAGAGTTTAGGTGTTGGAGGCGTATGCGGTGGCGCCGCAAGTTACACCCTCGACAGAGGCCAGTCTGGCTTTTCTTTGTCCTGCAACAAGATCTGCTCCAGCCACGTGCTTGGTCCGGAGGGAGTGGAAAGGAGCAGGTTTCATAGTCCTGTCTTCCTCCTGTCCTGTCCTGTCCTGTCCTGTCCTTCGCGGAAAGGCGACGAATACTCGATAGTCGGAACAGGCCGATCAAACAGTTTTATCTACTTATTGTTGGGACAAAGCTCAGCAGAGCTACTGTCTCTACGAGAGGGTACATTGGCTTGGACGGGGCCTGGATTTAAAATATAAAAAAGACTCTCTTTTCACGCAAATATTTAATCTTTAAACTATATATTTCAGATCGTTGAGGAATCCCAAAGGAAACAAAGGAGAAAAGTCAAAGAAAATGAATAAAATATCCAAGGATCTATAAACGAAAAACTACAAAGGTAAGTGCATTGAAAAGTCCAGAGATTCGTAGACTTTGGCGCATTATTCCAACAATTTCGAATTTGGTTTAGACAGGCCTCGAGGTCCTCGAGCAAGTTGATGTTGTTTCGGATTGTTTATTTAACTCGCTGCTCTTCCGGCTGCTACCGACTACTACCGACTCTTGGCCATGGCTTTGGCTTTATGGTTATGGAAACGATAGCCCGGTAGCTAGCTGGGTCCAGAGAGAGGTCCAGAAAGATGCAGCTTTCTGGGCAGCTGCGATCGCAGGGAGCAACAGTAGCAATGAATCTGCATGTACTACATGGAAACCGTGATCTCAAATTTGTTGCTGCCAGAGGCGGGCTACGGGGCTACGCGGTTTCGGATTGGCGGGGTTTGGGTCCGAGGATCATGGCGTTACTTCGAATTGGTTACAGGGCCGTACTTGGCTACAAGCCAAAAAAAAACATTGCTTTCCTACACTTGGCAGAAGGAAAAGGAATCTTAAGAAGATTTCCTACTCTCTAGAGAATAATATAAAACATTCAGAGAATAACCATTTCTCGCTGTGCACTTTGGCAGCCTGGTTGCAAGTTGTCAAGCTTGCCACGGCAAATTTGCGATCAAGCGACAACAACAGTGACAACAAGAGTCGGTGACGGGACGTCCAATGTCTGAGCCCAGCCTGTGTCCCAGCCCCTTCTTGGCCATTTCCATATCATCCACACACAGTGCGATCCAGGCTCCAGGCAGGCTTCTTGGGTTTCACCGGTGTACATCACGTCGCCTTGTTTGTTAACCCATCGCGCAGCGCAGCTTCTCCCCGGGGTCCCGAGGTGCCTTTCCTCTCTATCCTTTTGTGGATGAGAGTCCCGGGTCTGAACTTTATTGACCATATTGATTGCTGCTGTATTGATCGTTTCTTGCTGATAAAAGAAGCAGTCTCTGGGCCTCTTGTTAGTTTTCACACAACCAGAGGGACACCCTTTTTGGCCAACTTTGTTCTAATTTCCTCAAAAATCTCTTCTTGTCTGGAAAGTACTGTCTTTTAGTTGAATTTCGAGTGTTAGCTCCGCATAAACGACGGCATAGGACGTGTCTAGCGATGGCTACCGACCTGATACCCAGCCAGCGGGAGGTCCTCGTCTTGGCTCCTGCTCCTGCTCCCAGAGAAACCTTGCATATTCATAATTTCTGCGCCTCAGTTCGGCTGGATTTATCAATTGCACATCTCAGTCATGAAAACGCATAAACATTTCAAAATGCCCGCCGCGGGTCAATAACTTGACATGAACGAAACAATATGCAGACACGTTCCCAGCAGTCCCAGTCCTGTCCTGTCCTGTCCTGTCCTTCCTTGCTCTCAGGTCGCCTCTGCTGTGCTGGAAGACAAAGAATTCTTGCCCAGCCAAGTAGGTTTCTTTTTTTTTTTAATATATTTTTCGCTCGAATATTTGTCGAGGCCCATTGATGATGTGTGAATAATTGAAAACGGTAAGAAGCAGGTTGTTACCTTTTTTGCTTTTAGTGAAAAAAGGGAGCGGGTAGGGGTGTGCTGGAAGGGATCTCTGATTTGTAGAAGAGGAAGCACGAGCTTTTCCCGACATGAGCCGGTGCTTTAGCTTGAAATTTCAAGCCTAGTGGCTGAGTTGTCTGCCAACAACAGGCCAGCAAACACTCGAGAAGAAATCCTCAAGGGCCGCTGCAGATCATCAGCTGCAAAAAAAAACGAAGGCGGGCTGAAGAGGGACTGAAGGAAGACTGCTCCTGGCACCCTAGAAAGGGGGGCTCCTGCTTCACAAAATAAATATTCAGAAAAAAGCCATTCAATCGAAAACTGATTTTAATTATTATATATATTTTTTTTAAAGTTTCATAAAAAAGTACAATTTTTGTTTTTTAACTTATTTCTTTCTCTGCTGAAATATATCTCTGCTGGGGTGTCAAAAAAGTCGGGAATAAAAAAGCAAATGAGAAGCGAAGAGAGTGTTGAGAGAGAGAGGAGGTCACCCACGCAGGAGTGGGCAGTTTTCAAGACTTTTTTAGAGAGTGCTGGGGGTCAGGCATGCAAATCTAAATAAAAAACTATACATCCAGGTATTCCTTTACGGATTTATGATTGGATTGAGATGGAGAATGGATAGAGATCAATCTCCAGGGCTTTCTTCAGCCTCGTCTTTCTCTGTCGCCTAATTTATGGACTCTGGGATGTGTCAAAACTATTTTTAATTGGTGTCGCGAGACACTCCGTGAGAAGTTAGTGCTCCTTGGCCGATTTGGCCATTATGTTCCATTAGAAATAGTCGCGATTTCCCGAAAATCGTAAACCAGGCGAGATCAAAGCGGAACTGAGTCTCGAGTCTCGAGTGTCGAGTCTCGAGAAGAATTCACTTTCTATTTTCTGCGATTTAATTGATATTTCGCGGCGTTGTGTCTGTTGGGTCTGTGTTGGGTGTTGGGTGCCTCTGCCCTGCCCACGTGCCTCTGCATGCCTCGTGACTAATGTCCTGCTCAATAGACACTAAAGATGCATTACCCACAACCTAGAGGCACTAAGGGCACTGAGAGAAACAGTCTAAGAAGTCTTTCATTTAGTAAAGAAATGAATCTAAAATCGACTAGACTAGACTTTCTCTCAGTGTCGCAAAAACCGAACCGAAGCGATCCGATTCAAAATGCGAGACGAGGCAGGAGCGAGATCTGCTCTCACAATTGCATTTTAATGCAAATTTGGTGTCAACGCAATATCGACCATGACAGACGCAGTCTCCTTAGCTGCCTCATGCCTCCTGCTCCTGCTCCTCCTCCTGCCCGGTGTGGCAGTGTGGCATTGTGTAAGTGGCGGCTGCTGGGTGTTAAAGTGACTGATTAAGTTTGTGTTTCTGTTGTTGCCGTGGCTGCCTTTTGACGCTAAACGAATTATACGCTTACGTAGGTGGCAGACACTCTGGCAAAATCGGCGCACGAAGAAGCAGGACCAGTCGCAGACACTGAGGGAAAAACAAGGTCCCTAAAGGATCGCTAAAAGTGCCAGAATGCTGGCAAAACTAGGAAGAAACTTTCACAATATTAATATTCTTTAATATCCTTTATATCGAGTATTTTTTTGAGTGCCTGAACTCGCACATAGCGACAAATGAATTGAGACGCGCCGCAAAAGTTATAAATATTGTCCCTGGAGGGGCGTCATCGCCGCCTTTCTGTAGCTTGTTCCTTGATTTTTTTTTTATTGTTTTCCATTCCGGCCGATGCCTGGGGACTTGATCCTTGTGTGGGCGAGGGCGACGCATATAAAAATACATATCCCAAGGAAGGAGAAGGAGAAGGAGAAGTCTTCTTATGATATAGGTATCTGGCATATCTGAAGAGATGTATCCAAAGGTTAGGCTTCACTTTCTCTCTATCTAGGGACAAACCCTACTGGCATCGAGTTCCCATATTTACCTTGACATTTAATAAAGTCGTAAAATATCACAAGTACTCGTAAAAGTGGAAAAAGTTTGGGATTTATGTTAGTTTTACGATGCCGCGGCTACTGTCTCTCGATCGGTTACGGATACGGATACGGATCAGGTGATCAGGTGGGATAGCTAGCCGTACCGCTCCGTATCGACTGCAATTGAAACCTTTCGGCAACCTCTGTTGCAACGGTTTTATGGCGATCGTAAAGCCATAAACGAGCTACCTGTTACCTCGCCCATCGCCCATCGCCCATCGCCCATCGCCCATTGAGAAATGGGCACCCATTGATGTTTATCGGGCTATCGGTGAAAGTTTTATGGCTGGTTACGCTACTAACTGTCCTAGCTTCGTTTTTGGAACTGGAACTGAAACTGCAATTGAACTTTATTGTCTCTGGAAGGGAAAGAGATGTTATCTAATCTTTCGAGACTCAGAGACAGACAGAGCCTGGCAACGTCGCAGGACAAGGATATATTAATCCGCAGGTGATCCAAGAGACAAAACCATCTATTCTTCCTCCCACAAAGAGTGGGGCTCCTTTTTATGGAACTTCCTGGACCGTTTCGAAAGGAGGAAGCATTCGCTGGCAGGACGATTCTCAATATCCTTTGGCTCGATTTTGATTGCTTCCTGTCGCGCTTTTCCAGCTTCCTGCGATAACCTGCGCTGGGGTTTATTTTCATTCTCGAATCGCATTTCAAAAGGCAACTTAATCGAGCAAAATAAACCGTTTTCATATGCTCGAATTGAGGCAAACACGTCGCATTACAAGTGGACTCGGTTCTGGGTTCTTTGGGGAATTCACGACAAGGACAAGGGGCTGTCTCTCCTTTTTTTTTTGCTCGGATTTTCTTGTTCACTTAACGCGGCATTGGCATTGGAAATGCGCGAAATCTCTCAGGTTTGTCGCTGGCGGGATGCTGCCTTTGTCAAAGGATTATCACTTCCTTGCGGGAAGGGACTCGTCGCATTTTTTAGGGGGTAGAGCCCTGCTAATGAGCTGTGCCCATAACCAATTCGTTGGCGATACACTCTGAAAAAATACGAATACCATAGAAGGGAGTTCTCAAGCAGAGACCAGCTTTTCCAGGTTTTTATTTGCAGTGCATTCAGTGAAAGCTGGGAACTCTCTTGCCACATGTGGCAACAGTTTTGGATTGACAGTGTGCAATATGCGTTGATTTTTTATGGCCTTCAATTTGCTCTGGCTGAGCGCTGAGCAGTGGCGTCGCCTCTGCGAACTCCTCCGAGTCGATGGCGATATGGCAATGTCGATCCGGAGTCGCTCTGCCGATCTCAAAATGCAGATAATAATTATTTCAATATGTGTGACTGACTTGCTTGAATGACTGAATGACTGACTGACTGCCGGACGGACGGACGGACGAGCAATGCCAATGCCAAAGCCAGAGTCGTCCCAGATCTTCATTATGCGAGCGGATCAAAACCGCGACGCCGCCAACAACATCGTCAGCCTGCTCGGCTGCTTTTTTTTTTCTACTTTCTGCACTCATAAAAGGTATTATGATTTCTGGAAAGAACTGGAAACAAGAGATCGAACAAGTAATACCCCAAAAAAGTCACAAAAATCACAAAAGGTTAGTAATCTTTCTTATTCTTATTTATATTTTTATTCTTATATTAATTTCGAAGAGCATTTCATAATTCTGCTTTAAATTCTGGATAAACTCTCGTCTTGTTGTTGCTTTTCACTTAATCACTTGTTGGTCTTTTAAGTTGAAAATTGAATTTCTTAGAATTACAAAAACACAATCCGCGAGAGCAGAAAAGTGCCGTTGGCATGTCAGCCATCCCCGTCCACCCTGAACAGGCAGCAGCATCCCCAATCTGTCTCGATCTGGATTTGGATAGCCTATCGCGTATAGTATCCCATATCGCGTATCAGCATGACGAGCTTCGTTTCATTGCATTGCATTAATTTTGCCAATTAAAAAGTAAGTAGAGCCTGCATCCTTTTATCCGAGTACGAGTCTTTAGCTTTCTGTCTCCGCCCAAAGTTTTCAATACAATTTAATCCAATCTGCACACATATGCAGGGAGACGCATGGATGGATGGTTTGGTTTGATGAAACGCCGCTGGCAGTACGAAAACCCCCCTTTTATTGGGCTTGCCATCCCGTCATCCCGCCATCGCGCCATCCCTCATCAGTTCTTGGTTTTTTGGGAAGCCGCATCTTTGCTCAGCGGTGGGTTAAGCAAGCAGATGGAGAGATCCAATAGAAGAAGCCCTAATTTATAGTTTAAGGCTTACCTCTGCCATCTACAGAGTATTTTTTTACTCTTCTAGGTCAAACAGAACATGCATGTTAATTCTCGTTTGGATGGGCGTTTGGATGGGTTGGAGGGAGGTTCTTCGACCTGCTTGGGTTGGGGCTTCCAAAGGCAATCATCTTGGGCATCCAGTCGCAACCGTTTTGTGGCGCAATTGTCTCAACCGTCGACGCGTCGCTTGCGTATCGCATATCGCACCTGATGGCCTGATGGGCTGATGGGCTGATGGCGATGGATGGGCTGGTCCAAAACAGCTCCACCCTCCACCGGCTCCTTCTCATCGCGCCCAAGAAGCCGAAGCGCCTCTGCCCTGCCGCCCAACCATTCGTATAATTGTCGATGCGTTAAGGTAATTGTACACCCAGCCAACTGGCTGGCAACTGAGCCAAAGCCAGAGCCAGAGCCAGAGCCAGAGCCAGAGCCAGAGACCTGCCTGGCCAAAAGCCACGAACAAGCAGAGCAAGGCCGAGCCGAGGAGGAGCACTGTGAGAAATCAGGTGGCGGGATGCACTGCCTCAATGGATGAGTCTTCCAATAGAAGAGGCGCTTCTCGCGTTGATTCTCTGCCACAGCGAAACCGAATTCATTTTTTACCCTGTCGAGAGGGGGTTGTGGGTGTTGGGTGTTGGGTGTTGGGTGGCAAGTAGTGGGGCAGGATAGATGGCTTAACTGCCTTCTGTTCAATGCCAGCGTCGTCGTCGTCGATTCACTCAGACGTCTCCGAGTTTGCGTTTGTCGTCGTTTGCCGTATTGATGGCACGCTCCGCCGCCTGCCGCCTGCCTCTACCGGTCCGCCCCAAAGCCCCACGCCCCACGCCCCACGCCCCACCCTAGAGACCATTTAAAATTTTAGTTTCTGCCAAAGACAGACATCAGTTGAGTTCAGTTTGGTTCGGTTTAGTTTAGTTTGGTTTTCGGTGTTTGGTTTTGGTCTGATTTGCTAGATTTGATTTCAGGAAATCTCAGCCGACTCAACCTGCAACCCACCTGCCACCTGCCACCTGAATGGCACAGCTACTTGTATCTACAAATATGCAAAGAGCCATAAAGAGCCGAGCCGGCTTTGGTTTTGTATTCCAATTCGGATACATTCGTATTCCGATTCGCATTTGTCAAGAGCTTGGGGCATGGGCATTGTCTGCTCTGCTCCGCTCTGCGATTTGTTTGCATTGTGTCAGGGCGTCTTTTGTTGCAATTGAAAAATTATAGCAATTAAATGCAATCCCTGAGCACACGAGACAATTGACTAAACTGAACGCCGCCAAGGTCCAGTTGGTTTGGCAATGCAAAATAGGATTAGATTCTCTTGGTTTTTTTTGTCTCTCTTTGAGAAGATATTAGATATTAGATATTAGATATTAGATACATCTTCTTAGACAAAACACCTCCATACCAAGAAATCGATTACAATTAACGTGGCTAGAAGCTGGAAATTGGAAACCATCCTCATAGTAGCTGGACGCTAGAGGCTAGAGGCTAGAGGCTTCTGCGAAGCGATTGATTGTGTGTGGCTTCCATTGAAAATCGGCTACCGACTAAATGTCGGGCATATAGATCAGATCCCTATCGGTTAGTGGGTTAAGCTTAACCCCCGAGCGACAATGTCGCACCCGAAACGCGGAAAAAACGTATTAAATACAAATTTCCTGGTAATAAAAAACAGAGGACAGTGGACAGGGGGCTGCCTCCTCTACTGGCTGCCAAAATAAAGAAATAAATCTTTACAGCCCGCGTCCGCGTCCATGAGAGGGACGAGGGACGAGGGTCGAGGGACGGGACAAGAGATCGGCTAAGAGAGTGACTAAGCGAGGTATAACGTATGTATCTCCGATCCAAAGTCGCGTCTGTCTCGGGTTTATTGTTGCTTTTGTTTATTTCTTGTATCAGCATGTAAATCTCGCTCACACACCAGATGAAATACTGAGACTCCGAGTCGGAGACGGAGACGGAGTCGGACTTGAAGTCGACAAAATTTTTATTGGAAATCTGTACGCAGAAATAGTCATCACCGCATCCTCATCCTCATTTTTGTCCTCATCGTCATTATTATTATCGTCATTATCGTCATCTTTCGGATTCAGATTCGGATTCGGATTCGAATTCAAGCGCATCTTCATCTGCCGCCCGATCTTTACTTATTTTTCCTTGTTGTCTCTGATGCTTGAGATGCATATCTGAGCGGCTCTGGCAATAAAAATATATATGAGCTGTTGATGACTGCATATAAAAATTATACGAAACGGTCAGACCCGCCTCCGACCAGGAACCAGGAACCCTGCCAGAGAATCAGAGAAACCCTTGACAACTCCGTCATGTTAAAGGAATAGAATCGGAATCAGAATCGAATCCCAGGAAACCTTCATTCGCTTACACACACTCCCCACATTGCCAAACATCGTAGAGCTGGAAATATTTTTCAAAATATTGGAAAAAAAACTTCAAGCAATGGGTCGGGCCCCGTTAAGGAGGAGGACGCGCTCGCGACGCCCCACAGTTTGGATCGAGGATCAGGAGGACTTCGACCTGGTGACGGCCGAGGAGCTGTCGCAGTCGATCCAGCGGTGGTCCTACGACTGGCAGAGATCCCCCGACTCGGACTCGGACTCCGAGATCGGATCCTATCATCCGCCAAAATTACGCGAGTTGAGTGCCTACGGGGAGTGGCGTCTGCCGGGGGGCAAGACCAGCTTTGACTTCCACCAGAGCGCCCTCGACCTGATGGCGAAACTGACCTCCGAGCCGTACCCGGACATATTCCGGCCGCCTTCCCTGATTGGGGCCAAGGGAGTGGCCAACCAGGTGCTCAGTCCCTGGATGTACGTCGTCCACCATCATCTGTTCGCGGATGCTTTGCCGGTGATCTACGCCAGGGTCAAGGATCTGGTCAATCCACCGCCTTGCGAGGGGGCCGTCGGCTACGACCAGCGCTACTACGAGTCCTTCACCATGGTCAAGTCCTTGTCCATGCGGCCGCGTCGCTGTCGGTATCCCCCCGAGCAGAGCTACCTGCCGGGCGGGAGTCACTCGTGGATGGACGGCCGGCACTGTGCCCGGTTCTTTGTGGAGCTCAAGGAGCCCCTGCTGGACTACCAGCGGCTTAGGCGGCTTCCCTGGAGGCTGAGACCCCAGTCGAGGCCAAACAAGCTGGGCATTGGATTCAGGATTAAGATTAAGAAGGTGAGGACGTTCCGATCTCTGAGGCCGCGGGCCAGGATCATTCTGTACTCGGAGTCCAGCGAGGAGCCGCAGCAGTGGCTCGAGGACGAGGAGGACCCCGACCAGGATCAGGACCAGGATCAGGAAAGAGCCTCCACGCCATCGGAGGACTTCGTGGAGTGCGACCCCGACGAGTTCGAACTGAACCCGGAGCTCTCCTCGCGCAGCTCTACATCGTGGCGGGTGGAAATCAACCCTCCTCCTCGCCTGCTCCGCACCCAGTCCGAGCTGGTCCTCAACCTGCCCAAGGAGGCTCTCGGGACAAGGCGCTCCGCAAGCCTCAGCTGCCTGGTCAGCTGCTGAGTCAGAGACCAGTTATCGCACAAATAAAACACATCACACATCAAACGCTATTCTGTTATACTTTCAGTACAAAAAAAGAAAAAAGAAAAGAAACTGTAACAGCAATACAGGCAGCAGCTCATCGATCAGTTAAAATTAATAAAATACTCAATAAATGCGCTCACAAAAACGTGTGCAAACAATCGATCAATCAGGCCCCCTGACAGCTCTGGTCCGGTCCGGTCTCGGTCTGGTAGCAGACCAATCTGTTGGTCGGGACTGGGACTTCAAAACAATTACACAGCAGCATTTCCAGCGGCAAGTCGCGGGCGCGAGCGGCGGTATCTGCCACCGTACGTGGTACTCATACTTGGATTTGCCTGTCGGCCTGTTGGCCTGTTGGCCTGTTGATTCAAGCGATTAATCGATAGCAAATAAAAACATTTCGACAACTACTTCCAGAGAACAGAAAACAGCGAGCTCTGCACAAATACAAAACCCAAACCCCAAATATAAACCCCAAACAGAATCCCGGGTTTGGCTACACTTGGGGAAACAGAAATACCAGGAAGCCTCTAGAGATCCTACAGCCCCCGATTGGTGTAGAGAATTTGGTTGCAGTGTAGCCCACTTCATGGGCAACTCGGAGCAACATCGGAGGTTGTCAACAACTCGACATTGCGGGTATGAGTGGCGTGGTACGCATAAATGCCATGGAAATTTTCTTTTTAATCAATTATGAGTATTAAACCGAAGGGGCCATATGTGGATGGTGGATATGCTTGGGAGCTGGGATCTCCAGATCGAAAAGAGTGTTCTTGGCTTTGTATTTGTTGTGGTGGCTTGTATCTTGTATCTTGTATCTGCGATTGCCGATCGCCGATCGCTGGGGTGAGAGCTTGAATGCGAGGCTCGCGCGGCGGCCGAGAGATAAAAATCTCAAACATTCTTTGTTGAATGCTGTGGATGCCAGCGATGGATGCCAGACATCATCTCCCTAAAAATGTGTGTGCGAGTCTCTGTGTGTAATCCTTAAATACAAAATGTACTAACAAAAAAAAAAATAAGCCAAGTGGAGTGCCACTTTGAGGGCTTCTCGATCTCAAGTAGAGGCATTTGAATTTTGGATCCTGCGAGGCCTTAAACGCTGCTCCTGCAACCAGGGAGATCGAACCAACATGCCCTGCTCTTCGAGGGTAGCATCCATCCCATCGTCATCGTCATCGTCATCGTCAAACAAATCATAATCGGTGGCTGTAGACAGTAGCTGCATACGCTTCAAACGGTCGACAGTCTGTCTGTCAAATTGACAGTACACACAGCGAGGCAGCTGCGGCGCTGGCAGAGGGCAGCTCAAGTGCCACCAACAAGTTGCATTTACACGATACACTGGGAGAAACCATGCTGTAGTAATCAGAGTCTCATTTTCATGATTCAACATGTCTCGAGAAGCGCAGAACTTTTCTCTGAGTGCTCAGACGGATCTGGACTTGGATTGAAATTGGAATTGGAATTGAAATTGGAATTGGAATTGGAATTGGAATTGGAATCGGGGGGACCTTCGCAGGAGTCCGGGCGTAGGCCGCTTGACTGACTGACGGACTGCCTGTTGGCTTCTGTTTGCGGCGCTGACTTGCAGATTTGCAGATCCGCATACTCGAACTCGAACCTGAATTCAGAATTTGCGTCTGCAGCTGAATCTGCATCTCCGACTGCGTCTCCTGAATCCGAGGCCAGAGCCTGGATGATTTTCCGCCTGGACAACCTGTTGGCAACTCATTAAATAATGCCGATGACTGGACAAATTCAAGGAGCTCCAAGGCGAAGGGGAACTGCGTATTTTTATTCTGTATTTAGCATTTTTTCCTCGCCGCCCGCTTGTCCTGCTCGAATGAAAAGTGATTAAACAAGCCCTGCATAATCCTTGCTGTTGCGGCCTTAGAAGCTGGGAGCTGGGAGCTGGAACGTTGGCGTTATAATTCTACCTACCCACCTTCAAGCCTCCAAGTCTCCAGCTCTGACTCTGACTCTGACTCTGACTCTCGGCATCCTCCGATCCCCTCCAGCTGACAGGCTGCTTCTGTTCCTGGACGAGAATCTTGGAGGCTGTGTGTGCCAAAGTGACACTTGTACAGATTTTCTTAATGCGCCAAAGTGCCACTTGTCGTCTGTTGACGCTCCTCCTGGATCCCTGGATCCCTGGATTCCTTCCCCCAATCCCTGGATTCTCATCCTACCAGCTATCTGCATCCCAGAAGATCGAAGCCGTTTTGTACGTGTCTCGGCGGTGAAATTTTGTTAAATCAGCCAAAGTTGTCGCGCATAACGAGCCTTGACCAGGGCTTCCAGGATGCCCAGCTGCGGCAGTAGCTGCGGCAGGATGAGTGAAAGAGCTGGGTTGGGAGAGCTGCCGAGAACTTTCAGTGGATTCTGATGGTTATTATTTGCGTTGGAAAAGCCACAACACACCCTGGAGCTAAAGCCTGAGGACTTCCCCAGCCGTGCTTCTCCTCTGGACAAGACTGCCACTTAATTTATTTGTCACCGAACCGAAGCGCAAACGAAGTTCGAAAAAAGCAGCTCGACATGCAAAGGCAAAGGCAACGATGGTTTCAAATTGTACAAGAAGGAAAAAAATCCAAAGCCAAGCCACGGTGGAGACAAAAACGCTGCAGAAATAATTACAAATTAAAATGAAACACGGAATGGGACAGCGGCTTCTACTCGTATTCATATGTTGTGTGTCTGAGACTGAGAGTATAGCGAGAGGAAGGTCCAAGGAGGGGGCTTTGTATCGGGTTTATAAATAGCTCCGTTGACGACGCCGCTGGCCACGCATGCGCAAAGATTTGTCATAATTGATAAACGACAACATTGGCTGAAACAGAAGCGACTCTTCCAAGATATGATGAGTCGAGTCTGGCCAAATTAGAGTTCGTTTTGAGTATTTCGAGGGGCAGTTAAAGCGAACTTGTACTCCTGCGACTGTGACACGAAACGCGATCACGCCTGGCCGGGTTCCCGAGTCCCGGGTTAGACCAGGAACCAGGAACCAGGAATCGGACTCCATCTAATAGAGATTCACCATAAAGAGTGCCCTCAGATTGGCAAATTCCTACTCCACCCGAAATGTGGCACTCGAGTCTCGATACGGAACCGAATCCCAGCAAAAGTGACGATGACAATGACAATGACAACTTCAGCATCGGCTCCAGACTTGGCTGCAACTGCAACCTCGACTGCGAATGATGAAGCCAAATTGGCAACGCGTCTTTGTTTTTTTCCCTCCTCCCGTGGATCGTATGGGTTTTTTTTTTGTGGCCCGAACGTGAGAACCAATTGCTATGTATGGTCATTACAAGCCGACCACTTGGAGACGGAGGGCCAGAACCGAGAACCGAGAACCCAGAACCGAGAACCCAGAACGAGGAGCGAGAGATAACCCATAAATATTTTAATGATGATTACATTTTAAAAACGAGCACTGCGGCACGAAATCGAATGAGAAATCACGGGTCCGATCAAGAGCTGCTGGCGAGGATTGGGATCCGGATCGGGATCGGGATCGGGAGCCTTCTCTTGCCCCAATGATGAGCTATATTCGCCGGCACTGGGCGACACTGACGACATTTTTCGAATCGCATTGACAGGCCGGACTGGGACTAAAAGCGATAATTATTGTTCCTGTAAGTGTTGGCGATCGTGTTCTCCAGCAACAGCAGCAGCAGCAGCAACAGCAGCAGCAGCTGTACGTCGAGTATATATACGTCTTGTCCCTGATCGACGGCGTTTGCCAATGTAATTTCAATAATTTTATCTGCTGCCGCTCGCGTCTGCCGTGATTCGATTGGCGAGCGGTGACAGATCAAAGCCGCTGTTTGCTCAACAGGACACTGCGAGAAAAGGTTGAAATTTGTCAAGTATTACCTTGACTAAGCCTTGAACAGGCTGTGCAGGATTTTCTCTCTCTGTAGGCCGTGTCGGCAAAGATCAGTGATCAGCTCCGGCAGGCTGGAGTTGGGTGGAGCTCCTCGGTTCGACTGCCTGCTCCAGATGTTTAGCTGCACTTTGGCGGCTTTGGAGGAGATCTGAGACCTGGGACCAGAGACCAGAGACCAGAGACCAGGGAGCTCAAGTTCCAGCGATTGCAATCACTGTGAAAGGACTTGATGGGAACAGAGAGAGGAGTGTCGGGCCAGGGACGGGTCCGAGACGCAATCATCAACTTCAATGCGAGCGTCATCAGCCGACCACTGCCAATTACTCGCTGGCATTGTTGACATGCCTTTTGCCATTTGCATCGTTTTCGTATTGATTTGTTTAGCTCTTTTTCGGCTGAGATCGAGCCCAGCCAGTCCGGCCAGTCCGGCCAGCCCAGCCAGTCGTCCTGCCATCCTTCGGGCCAGCATTTTTCTCCCACGGCCACGGTGGAGCGTGTGAATAATGGCCAATCGGGCTGGATCGGGTATCGGGTATCGGGTTCAATGGTCCGCTCCCAGTTCGATCAAAAATATGTCAAAAATCTATCGAACATCGAACTGCATGGCTCTTCGGTGGAATTCCTGCAGGCTTGTAGGTCAGTTCCCGACCCAGTTTACGTGAATGAAGTTGTCCTGCGATGGAAACTGTGCAGTTTCTTGGATTTTAAACCATTTTAAACCATTTCAACTAAGAAATTACGTTTCCAGTCAGACTAAGATCCCACCAAGAGCTCCTCCAGATCCAGATCCACTTTCGGGCAATTAAAATTCGATTGAAATCGCCACGAGGTGAACATGCTAATGAGAGATCTCCACGCCTGGCTACCACGGCTGGCTCTGATCTCTGATCATGATTTTTCCCACACCAATTGGCGATTTGAGGGCGAGACGCGAACCAATACTCCAATCTGTGGCCGAAAATAAAAGCATTTCAGTCGCATTTCATTTGGGATTCCGTGGACGTTTCGGTTCAAACATAAAATAAATAAAAATCAGTACAATTCGAAGAGCTGTTGTCGCCTTTGAGCTTTTGCGACAATCACTCACGTTGCCATTTGGCGGTTCCTTGCCTCTTGCCTCTTGCTGCTTGCCACTGGGCATTGGATCGTTCATCGTTCAATCATCGGCGATCGTCTTTGAGGCCCGACTCGTCCCAGTCCCAGTCCCAGTCCCCGTCCCAGCCCCAGTCCCGGTCAAGTTTATTTGTTAAATGTTCTGCGTATTGAAATGAAATTTGTGTCGCTCAACACGATGACATATTCAATTATTCGATACGACGCCACGTGATTGAATTATTGAAATACCTGCGAGAGTTTGGGCTGGAGCATGGTGATGGATCAGGTGATGGATTTATAGTACTGCAAAAATTTCACTATTTCTGATTGCTTTTAGATTTTAGAAACTAGACATCATCATCTCTGGGTAAAGGCAGCTCCGTTCGAGTGAAGCTTTTCAGAAGCCAAGTTAGAAGCAAAGTTGGCCATGTGGCTGTTGTAGCAACAGTTTTCAACACACAACGTGGAGATCCACTGACGGCAAAACAAATAAATATCGGAAATCGGAAAAGACCCAGTGTTATCCCAAATTGAAGCGTGAACCAAATTCGAGACCAAAAATGGATGAAGATCAACGGGAATGCCGGAGTGCCAGCAGCGAGCAGGAGCTGGCCTACAGCCGCAGTCGCCGGAAGGCCGTGCACTATGCCTCCATCGGGGACTTCCTCTCGAGTCTCAACATCAACGACACCTCGCTGAGCTCCTTGCAGGGCCTGCGGACCCTGACCCTCGAAGATTACCTGCGATGCATGCGGAATCCGGAGCGGTTGTCGCCCCCGCCGCCGGGAGATGGAAACCTGCGGATGAGCGGCAAGGCCACTCGGAAGATGCGACTCGGCCGGGAGGACTTCAACCGGCAGCGAGAGCCAGCAGGTCGCCTCGTAGGATCTCCGGAATCCGAATCCAAATATATTCCCCAGTACAGCGAGAAGTTTTGGATCTGAAAAGCAATCTTGGCTCAAAATTCGCCTAAAAACGTTCCCATCTTTTAGTTGAATTCGCCCTTAAGCCTATATCCTTTAGTCTAGAGACACATCCTCCGGTTTTACAATCCCCTTGCCACGACTTTCCGAGGATTCCCAAATTATTAAAGTTAATATCGCTTTACGGGTCACTTGTTATGATTGATATTGGCCATAAGAATTGGCTTCGTGCTCCCCCACAGACACTGAGCGCTAAACAAGCCATAAACTTGGGCTTTTCCTTTCTTCCAAAGCTCGGCAGGAAAAAAGAACTTGACTCGCCTGACAGCCCACTTTGCATAATTGTGCGCCGCGTCTCGCAACGCATACAAATTGATTATCGAACCGAATTCCTGATGTATTTTTTATGGTTTGATTTATGATTGCCATAACGATTGCCAGTTGTCAGTCAGAGTCAGAGTCAGAGTCAGTGTCAGTGTCGGGGTTCCCGCATCGCTTTGACGATTGAGCATCAAAAATGTTAATTGAGCTGTTTATCGATTTGTCAACAACAATAACGCAGGAAATACAGAAAGAAAGAACTCGAACTCGAACTCGAACAATGACCACATTGGCGACGAGCAGCTTACGCTCTCCATTGGACTTTGTTGACCATTAAAATTGTGACAAAGTGTGTTTGAAATTTTTTATTGTTAATTATACGCGGCGCGGGCGGGCGTAATGTGGAACCAATAAACAATATCGCCGGCGCAGCTTTTGGATTCGGTGTTAATCTTTATGGACTGGCTTCGGACTGTACTGGGAATTAATTTGCTGAACGAACTAATTAATGTTTGAGGCAAGGGCAGGCAAAGGCAGGCAACGGCAGGCAAAGCGTGAAGTTGAAATCAAATCAAAATCGAATTCGAAAAACGCTCAAAAGAATAGACAGCCGGATCGGACATGCCAAAAAAAAAACTTGATACCCCAGATCCCAGCTCGAGGCTCTCAGCTTGAGGCAAAGATGCAGGGCTCTGCACTGAGAATAAAAACGGGTATAGTTTGGAATGCTTTTACTCTGGAAATAAGCATTTAAAATGCTTTTTTTTCCGTGCAAAAAGCTATCCGCGAACTGAGTTTGAGTAATGAGCCCTGTTCGAGCCGCGTTCCAAACTGATTTCCCTGCCCGCCTTGAACTGACTTACTGACTGACTCACTGACGGAATGACGGAATGACGGAATGACGGTCCGAATGACTGACAGATCTGCGAACCCTTCAGGATCACGGATCACGGGGGGCGGAGCCTGACTGACATTTGATTATTGGCTTCCAATTTGTTGCAGATTTTGTTTTCATTTTCCATTCAAGCGCAAATTGCGTGGCTGGCAATCACGGTTCGCCAATTTGCAGAATCCGCGAGACCGCGCAGAAAGGGACGGCACGAGTGGTTGCGAAAGAGAGGGCCAGAACAGAAGTCAAATTGTGGCCAACATGGAAATTAATGGAAGGCGATTGAAGGAGCGGATGGATCTGGAGCTTCAGATGGAGCTTCAGATGGAGATCAGGCAGCCGCTGCTGCTGTTTCAGATTTCCTTCCTCTCGTTGTGGTTGCTGCTGCTGCTGCTGCCAAATCGGCGGCAGGAAAAGAGTTATTAAAGCCAGAGAGGGATGGCAGAGCCTGCCCGTCATTGTTTCTTTTCGTTTTTTTTGTGTTTTTTTGCAACTTGCTCTGTTTTTTTTGTTGCTGTTTAATGAAGGCAGTTCGATCGATTTGGCTGGCTGCGAATCGTGGCAGCCCCACCTCCAGGCCTCCGCCTCAACCACACGATCCAATTCCAGTTCCAGTTGCCGGATCGATCTTTGGAGATGGACTTTTTCGAAATCTTTTTCATTTCCTTGAAACAAAGACTGGAGAAGTGAGTTAGACTGCATCACAAGGAAGATTCGGAATAAAGCTTCAAAGTATTGCTTGTCGTGACACGATGTCATCGCTGAAATCGGCCAAAACAGCGACCAGTCCTCGGCACAATTCCAGATCGCTGCTGCTGTTGGTAGCTTTTTTGTTTTAATTTTTCTGCTTTTTTCTGTTTTGGCCAAGTTAAGAGCCCAGGGTCCAACTGACTGGCATTTCGATCTGTCTGTCAGTCAGCTGCCATTTTAGCTTGGCTCGAGACTCGGGGGGGACCCGCCATGTATCTGTATCTTTGTATCTGTGACTCCAGATTCAGATCCAGATCCAGACTCCCGACTCCCGACTCCAGATCGAGCAGCCAACCGAGGCAGCCAACCAATTGATTGACATTGCCCACAACGCCCTTTTGCCAGCTCTTGGCCAACGGTGGGGCGGTCCAAATGGCTTTTACTCGGCAACTTTGCGAGCAACTGTACCGGAAATGTGTGAAAATGCGAGCCATTCATGAAACTTCTGGCGAGTTATGCGCCATCCCAGCTAACAGCTACCAACTACCAGCTACCAGCTACAAATTATACAACAATAATTAATTAAAGCAAGAAGCGCGGTTAACATAAACCAGTTAGCCGAAAAAACAAAAAAAAACAACAGAAAAACACTTTGCAGTCGAAGTTCATTCAAGAAAAACTGACAATGAGAAAAAACAGTTACCGCCGTGTGTTGTGTGTGGAGCTGAGCGAAGCGGTCAAAGCCGTGTAATTATGAAATTCAAAGAAATCAGGCATTAAACTGAACAATCTCGGCACAACAAGAAATATGATATATGACCGCAGTCGGGTACTCAACCTCAACAGCAACTAAAACAAGAAAAAAATAAAAAAGAAATATTTTTATAACTAAATTAGCATGAAGCCACCGCCCATTGATAACTCCAGTAAAGACTTTTGGCTACTTCTTACCGACCGACCGTCTTGCTGCTCAACCATGAGCTTTTGGCCCATTCAGAGGTTGACAAATTAATACACAAAACGCGCTTTTTGAAGTTGGCCGACCGCCTGGCCAGTCGCTTTTCTACAATAATTGGGAAGTGCTATAAAAAAATATCCAACAGGTCTAACTCCAAATCCAAATCCAACTCCAACTCCAAGTCCATCATTTGATTGCCTCAAACTCGTCTTTTCTCACCATTTGCTCGCTGCCTGCCCGGTTTATGATTATTTTTACAACTATTATTATTATTATTATTATTTAAGTCGTCTGCCTTAAGAATTTCCAGTGAAAATTTCGAAGCGAACCACGGAATGGATTTATAGCCATTAAATCCTGAGTTATGTCTTTATACAAAATCCATGTTGTGTGGAAAGTCGAAAAAACGGACAAAGGCTACTCTAATTTCTTTCCAAAGTTTCCAAAGTGAATTACGAGACGAATCCATCTCGATATCCATCCAGAGACTCGAATAATTAGTCCAACTCCTGGCATTCTTGCTGCCATTCCTCGGCTCTAGTTCAGTTCTCATCAGAATCATAGCCTTCGCCTTCGCCTTAGCCATTCGCGCTTTTCCATGGCGATTTTCCCAGGCGATTTCAATGTGCCAGAAACGTGTACACATTTCTAATTAAATTTTCAAAGTTGTTTTTCCATTCTGTGCGATTTTTGATTGACATTTTGCATTAAATGTTTTGCAGCCAAAGCTCAAGAAAAAGAATCCCAGAGATGCATACAGAGACGCTGGCAAAGAGTTGCAACAGCAACAGCAACAGCAACAGCAACGTTGAAATTGATCAATTTCACATAATTTCAAGGCAAGTCGGACGCGGTAATGCAAATCCGACAGATGCGACTACAACTGCGACTGCGACTGTTAGAAGAGCTTAGATCGCTTTTCCCCCGGGAAGAGAGGGATTCAGATACTGGGAGCTAGGCAAATCGGACTGGGATCGGGGATCGAGGATCGGAGATCGGAGATCGGAGATCGGAGATCGGAATGGGTGGATTCCAGTTTCCACCGACTGGCCTCCCGACTTATGATTGACAACGACAGTATGTAAGTTGCAGACCAAAGCCAAAGCCAACGCCAAAGCCCAGGCCCAAACCGAACAAATCTGAACCTAAACCAAAGCCAAACCGTGGCGATCCGCGAATATTCGTATCCCTGACAGCTTGACGGCCTTTGGGCGCTTTAAACGTTTCGGTTGCCTCCCTCGCCACTCCATTGGAAATCACTTGCCACAAATTCCAACTACTTAAAGTATCAAATAAATAGAATTTTCTAAAACCTTAACTCTCATCATCTTTCTAAATTATTTATTAAGCT
This sequence comes from Drosophila vallismaia, assembly GCA_035047325.1. NCBI lineage: Eukaryota > Metazoa > Arthropoda > Insecta > Diptera > Drosophilidae > Drosophila > Drosophila vallismaia. Next base: position 243,597 of record JAWNPU010000025.1, on the reverse strand, counting down.
ATAATATCGCATAAACTTGTACATTTTCATCGTTTATATAACAATTATTTTTCCGAGTGCATCACCTGAGCTGCCTTTTAATTGCTCGCCGTCTGTTGGATTTCTTCAGCTTCTTTCACAATTTTCATTGATCTTTTTTCGAATGTGCGCAACTGTCGGATTTTGTGAGCTGTCAGTAGGACTCTGGATTCTCAGATCCCCATCGGAACCCCAAGCTCCCGCTCACCGCTCACCGTTCACCGCTCACCGTTCACCGCTCACCGTTCACCGCTCTCCTCTGTCTGGACTCTGTTTCCGTGGAGTGGCATATCTTTGATTTGCTAATTAACGGTTTGTCGGTTCGGTTTGACATTTGAACATGAGTTTTTGACATTTCTCCTTCTCTCTCCGTCGATTTTGTTCGGGTGTCAAGGGGTTACGAAGGTCTAGAGAAGGCGGCCAGCCAATTTTGGGTGCAGATTATTCCTTTGATTGGCTTGGCCCTTGAATACTTCGGCCCTATTACCGGGAAAACAAATTATTGCCAGTTTTTTTCTGGCTCAATGTTTTTATGCAGAATGGTAAGGAATCGATGTAGGAATCGTTTAAGGTATCCCCTGCAAGGATCAGATAGGAATTGGCTGAGATATAGCCTTCGTTTTGGGTCATTTATGCTTTTTCTTCGGTTTTCAGATTTTTCAAGGGACTTCATTAGAAAAATTTGAAAAAAATCGAAAAAATATTTTGTGCCAGGATTTTGATGCAGATTTGTAGGGAATTGAATAAAGATTCCAAATCTATACTTTGGTCAAGAATCGGATGGAAATTGCCAAAGATATGGTGATCGAAATGAGCGAAAAGTGATTTTTGTCGATTTTCACATTTTTCAGGGGGTCCATCAGAAAAATTTGAAAAAAATCGAAAAAATATTTTGTGCCAGGATTTTGATGCAGATTTATAGGGAATTGAATAAAGATTCCAAATCTATACTTTGGTCAAGAATCGGATGGAAATTGCCAAAGATATGGCCATCGAAAGGAGCGAAAAGTGATTTTCTGTCGATTTTCAAGGGAGTTCATGGAAAAGACGGGGCATGGAAGTAGATATCCGTAATAAAAAATATATCTATTGGTAGGTTGAGGAAGTTCCACTGAAGTTCTTGGTAATTTTTTCGAAAAAATAAAAGAATCTCTGGTGGCGTCGTGTCCACTCCCACTTTTCCAAAGACTTTGTGTTAATTCAGAAGTACAAATCGCTGTACTAGTCGCGAGTTGATGGTCAACTGGGAACTGGGAACTGGGAACTGGGATCTGGGATCGCCGACACCGCGAACCAACATTGTTAACACCTTGGCCGTGTCCAATCCCCGACGCTGGATGGTTAATATTAATGATGATGTGGTGTTGATGCTAAGTGCAGTTTAATAAATGAATTGTCTCCCTTGGCAGGCGAAGAGGCAAAGAAGCATGTTGCAGAGGAACTTGCCTTAAAGCCAGGTCGTAATCCATCATCGGATTTCGTCTTAGTTTTGGTTTCATTAAAGACGAGACTTGCCAGCTTGGCAATACATTTGCATGCAGCGTGCACTTGAAGAAATCGGGCCATCGTTTTGATAAGTTTCCCAAATAATATTCCCAAATACTGTGGCAGAGCTGCTCAGGTTTGTCTCTTTTTCAATGTCATTTTGTGGGGTTTCGCTGCGTCGAAGCCCATTTGTCTAGTGGATCCTTTTGCTTCCTTGTAGGCTCGCTATTTCTTACAACTTCTTCAAACAACTGCAACAACTGCAACAACTGATGTAAACAACAACAGCAACATGGGCATTTGTCTGTTGCTCTTGCAACGTGCAACTCGTCGAGGCACTGACAGAAACAAAAGCCTATCTTGCAACTCCGGACAACATTAAATGAGTCCTTGAAATGGCAATTAAAGGATCTTTTTAATAAAAAGCATATCTATTTTTATAGTTTTCTTTGGTTTTAGTATTTTTCTGTTGTCCTGAAACCGTTTCGAATTATTTTAAGTCTACGACAAAGTGTTTTGGAGTCTTTCGCTCGTTTTCGTTTTGGTTAGCAACGTCTAACGTCTAACAAGCCAAAGAAAAATGAGCCCAACGCCAACTTTTGGCTAAAGCGCAAACACATTAAAAATTGTTTCTTCTTCGTCTATTGCAACTTGTTCTTTGTCTGCCTTTTTTGTGGACTTGTAGATGGTATTGGAGGTTTGGCCGAGATACTCTATGTTTGGCCAATCTGACAATGAGCAGGGTTTTGGATGCCTCTTACCAAAAACATGGTGAACCTTCTTGGGGAGCCACAAGCAAAGCCTCATAATGGAGAATTAAATCATAATTTAATATAAAATCCGCGGCTTAGTGCATTTTTGGTTCGATCTTTCCATGGCCATTGCTCTGGACCCTGCCGCAGGCTTGAAATGCACTTTGCGAAAAAAGCATTTCCTCCAAACTTGTTTCGATTTTGGCCAGCCTGCCCTTTGGCGATTTTAGTGCGAAACAGCGACTGCATCTGTAACTGCAACTGCAACTGCAACTGCGCTGCCTGCTTCGGTTGCTTCGGTTGCTGGGTTGCTGGGTTGCAAGTTTGCCAATCTGCTGGCGCAGCAACAATTTCCAGCTCCTCTCCCTGAGCTCTGAGCTGTGCGATTTATCTTTGGCTTGGCAAGTTAATGTGGCAATTGTATGCTAAGCAGCAAATGCAAGGCTCTTCCAGGGGCACCTTCCACTACTCCACACTACTCCCCTCTGCGGAAGGGGGCGGACCTAGGCCGAAACCGAGGATGGGGCAGTAGTTTTCATGAATGAATTAGGCGGTGGGCAAAGTTTGGCTCTCGGTGGCGAAAGGGCAACAACTCAATTTACAGTTGTTATATTTTCTGCTAGAGTGTTTTTTTTTTTTGGCTGGCCGGTAATTTTTCTTCTTTTCCTGCTTTTCCTGACCAAGTGGAATTCCATTGGCCATTGCCATTGCCATTGCCCGCGGGTCGGCCATCATTTCCTTGGAAAATTCAAGTACATGAAGAAAATCCGAAGAAAAAAACGGGAGATTGGGGTTTTCTGGGACATCTCATGGGTGTGATTTTAATTTCATACACAAATGAGCACACCCCAGCCCCTAGTCTATTGATGCCCCTGCCACGGCGTGGCATAGGAATGGCTGAAATAATGGCAGCAGAGCCAGAAAACAGCAATAGCTCCCACGAAGATTAATAACATAGAGAGGCTGCCACACCAGCCACACCAGCACACACACTCACTCGTAAATAAATAACAAAAATAAAATACAAAATGCACAAAAAATGAACAATAACCAACCGAGTGGTGGGTGGTGGGTGGTGGGTGATGGGTGGGTGTTGGGTGGTTGGTGGGGACCGCAAATGAGAGGGGTGCAGGGGGCGGGGTCTTGGCGGGAAATGAAATTTATGCATAATGCCGAAAAGCGAGCAGGCGAATGGCCCATCAAAAAGCGGCAAATAAAAGCAACAACAAATGATGCAGAGCCTGGCAAGCCTGGAGAGCAACAAAAAACAGAAAAAAAAACGGAAAAAATATCAAATAAGAAAAATGCCAAACTAGGAAGAGCAATTGGATGAATTGATGCCATGGGCGGGGCATGTCCTGGCAAAAAATTAAAACGAAATCCACATACTTTAAAGGAGACCATCTGCACCCTTCTCTATAGATTCATTTCTTATTTTGTTTTATTCAAAATTAAGACATGACTATAAAAAATATATATGCCCCCGAAATTCCTTCATAGTTGCCTCGAAAATGGGGCACATCCTTGCTCGTAGCTCGTAGCTCGTAGCTCGTACATCAAGGATCAATGGCACGTAGCGGCACTAAAGTTATTAAAGTCATAAGATACTTCAGCCAGGCGGACGGGCGCCCGCAATCCAATCCCAATCTGAATCTCAATGCCGCGCCGCGCCGCGTCCATATGTATATCTACGAGTGCGAGTATTTGCATATACATCCAGATAAATGTATTTTTTAGATATATATATATATATATATATGGTACATACGAGTTGTGGGCGATACATTGACGCACACGCACCCCTCGCCGAATAAAAAATAAGGAAAACAAAATAGAGCTACACGACTTTAAAGCCATCAAACCATTAAGAACAGTAGCGGCGATGCACAGAGAGAAAAGCTTGCAAGGAAGCGTCTATGACAGCCCTGTGTTTTGGCTTTTGGCTGTGTTTTCTGCCAGTGCAGGCATAGCTCCCCCTCTCCAGCATGTAAGCAAAAATTTGCGTATGAGTCAACGGCAGGGACGTTTATCTCTCAACCACCACCCACCACCCATCACCCATCACAGGTACGCCACCCCATCCCCATCCCCATCCCAGCACCCACTTGATATGTATCGCCGCTCCCGTCTCCAGTTATAAAATATATTATATATGAGTAGGGGCGACAAACGACAAACGACAAACGACAAGCTTTCCTTCGGTGCAGGCTCAAGAAAAATCGACGTGGCAAACGTGTCGGAAACGTGTCGCAAATTGGTCCGCCCAGCGCTTTCTTTCTACTTTTCGGGATTACTCAGAGATCCGGAACGGCCTGCCATAGGCCTACCAGGATGTATTGTAGTTCTCTCTATCTATCCAAAGAGCTATCCAAAGAGTTCCCAGAACCTTTTGCCATATTAAATTTTGAACAAAATATTCAAATACTGGCTAGGAATTAATGTGTCGCTCGAAGCAGAGCAGAGCAGAGCAGAGCACTAGCTCTCGGCCCATTAACGCCCGTAACGTAATTAAACAAAAATAATGGTCTCAATATTCTCGAGCCAGGACCGTTTAGCCACCCGTCCGCCCGCCCGCAACACACACTTGCCACCAGCCCTTTTTTCGGATTCGGATTCGGTGTCGGTGTCGGAGTCGGAGTCAGAGTCCTAGTGATTATTTGGTGCGGAGCTCAAAAGTCCTTTTGGATTTACACACACGAAGGGGGAGATTTATAGGCGGGTCCCCTGCTCTCTACGGCTGTATCAAAAATCAATTAATGACAATAATTTTAAAATTAAAACAATTCTGCGCACCGCCAACATGTGTGAAATTTAATGACTTTGAAGATATTTATGGAAATACTCGTAGACCAAGACCAAGACCACGATGGCTTTTATTTGTCGGCTGCTGGGGTTCTCTTTTTTGTTTGCAATTATCGAGTATATGGTATTGCGTATCCGTATCTCAGCCACCCTTTACGCCTGGGTGTCCTTTTTGGGTTTTGGTCGGTTGGGCGGTTGGGCGGTTGGGCGGTTGGTTGGTCCTGGAAGATGGCACATTCTCTGTAATTAGATGAGCAGCTGAGCCGGGCAAGGGTTTAATTACATTTTGAATAGGAAATTTATGAAACAAGTTTTTCAGTTTTCGGTTTTCGGTTTTCGGTTCAGCTTTCGGGTTTCGAGTTCCAGTTGCAATATTTTCAAGCCCTCCAACCCATTGTCGACATGTGTGGCTGATTGTATCCGATTCCGGTTTATAGACTCGACTTTCTTGGACTCTCTGAACCGATTGCAGATTACCTGAAAGTTACCTGAAAATTCGATTCGTTCCGCAGACCTGTAATTGCCGCCGAAAGTCATTTGGTCTTGGCCTTGGTGGGCTGTGGCTTATGGCGCCTAAAAGTAGGCGACACTCCCACTCCCACTCCCACTCCCAGTGCCGCCTCTCCGCCTTTCCGCCCACACGGGCACACATTCTGGCGGCAGCTGCAAATTGTGGATTCTGAAAATGGCACCCGCAGGCGACTCGTCGAAAATTTGGCCACCACATCCTGTTTGCTATTTTCGCCAGGACGAAAAACAGAGGAAAAAATCGGTAGGTTTTGGGGGAACAAAATCGTTATGGATATTCATACATCACTCCTGGTTTCTTCAAGTGTAGCCAAACTCAAAGACTCCGGCTGGTCGAAAAATGTTAATTGATTTATGTTTATATTTGTGCAACATGTTGATGCCGCACATCCATCCATCCATCGCACATATTGCAGGCCGCGGAAAACCGAAAACGCTCGCGGTTGTCATTTTGTTGCCGAAGTGGGCGTGGCAGGTAGTAGTAGGGTTCGACAGGAGGCGGAGGGGGGCGGGGGCGGCAGACAAACCAAAACAAAAACAACTGAACTGAGCCACGTTAATTGAACAACATTCGACAGAGGCAGCTCGAACGGAAACCGAAACCGAAACCCAAACCGAAACCGAAACCGAAACCGAAACAGCAACAGAAACCAAACTCAAACTCAGAATCGCAAACGGCAGAAACTCAATTTGAGGCGAATTTCAGCGTTAACGGCGTATTTGCTTGTAATTAATTGTAATCATAAATATACACACGGTATGTGGATATTTATACAAACATCCATCTAGGCCACAAGTACTGAGTACTGAGGGAGATCCCGGAGACCGCCGCGGGCCTTCAAATTTGATTGTTTGTTTATTTTCAATGATTTATGAAAAAATGAAATTATGAAAACAGGTTAGAAGGGTGGAAGGTAAGGAAAAGGATAAAGAATAGGGCTGTATGCCCGATTTTCGATTTCCCATTACTTCCATAAACTTCCACCAAGGTGGCTCCTTCTTCTCAGCCAGATTTCCAGTCAAACTCAATTTAACCGGCAATTAATGAATGCTCCTGCTTTGAGTAGAGGTTCGAGGCGCTCCAAGTGCCATTCTAATTCCCATTCCCACTCTCAGTCCCACACCCAGTCCCACTCCCAGCCAAAAGTCCATTCGATCTATTGCCGAAAGTGGCAATCAGCAGAAACAACAAACACATGCCGGCAGAGTCGGTGGCACGCCTCCTGTCCAAGCAGGAGCAAGAGCAGGAGGCCATGTCGACACCTATTACCATTCATTGACTTTTGTCCCTGGGGTGTCATCTATGCAGGTTGCTTTGGTTTATCCTGTAGCCTGTAGCCTGTATCCTGTAGCCAGGATGTTGGATGTTGCCCAACGCGTTTGATTGCATTTGCAGGCGCAAAACCCAACGACCGTTTGCTAATGTCCTTCGATAAAGCCGGCAAAATCAACACCAGCCACCAAAGGATACACACTCACACCCTCCGCGCTTGGCACCCGCACCCATTTGCAGGATACGCTGTGGAGTGGCCAGGATATGTGCCAGGATGTGACTGCCAGAGAGAGATCGAAAACAGAGTGAGAGCGAGCTTTCGGCCTCCGTTTTCATTTGGTGTTTGATTGGATTTTCAATTATTCATTATTATTGGTTGCAATTTACCTGGCTGGATGCCTGGATGCCGTTCGGGCACGAATCCTGGTCGAAAAGTGTCCTTGCATTGATTGCGATGGATGATGGAGGGCAGCCATTCAGTTTTCCAACTCATCAAATTCCAATTGCATCATTAAAAGGAATTTTTAATGTCCTCATGTCCTGTCCTGCCCTGCCCTGGTGATGTCCTGTCGCTGCCATTTGCATATGTTTCGACTTGATTGAGTTTTCTGTTTCGGTTTCTCGTCTGCCTTGCACCCTGGCCTGGCTTGGCCTTTGCAGGTGAATCACCAAAAATATCCGAATTCAAGGTCGCGTAGGTCGCAGAGCTAATTGCGATCGCGTTTAATGTGCGGATCAAATCGATCCGAGGAATACCCTATCCATATATTTATTTCGATTACCTTAAAAGCACAAACTCTAAACTCCACGCTGCCATCCGTTTTGTTTTGGAAAGAGACGTGGCAAGCCGGCGTGGCAGGGCACAGCGACCCGCACTGAGATCGAGCCATAAAGATTAGACTACAAAACAAATCTAAAAGAAAAACCAAATCCGAAATCCAAATCCGAAACCGAATCAGAATCAGAATCCGAAAACAAGCCAAGCCACCGACAAAGTGTTTCCGAAGCTTCAATTTTTTTGCTGCCAGATTTTAATTGGCAGAAGGCAGAAGGCAGGAGATGTGATGGGGGAGTGGCCCAAAGACCAATTTGATTTTTACGAGCATTTCGTTTTGCATCGCGGTATATGCGGCTACTTGTCTTTGTACGATTTCGGAGATTTCCGAGACTTCAACGACAATAAATTAAGTCGAGTGTAGCATTTAATTGATTGTTATCATAGATTAAATATCGCAAAGCAATGGGTGTTGGGTGCTGGGTGTTGGGTGTTGGGTGTTGGGTTTGGGTGTGGAGCTACAACAAAGCCCCAAAAGGCCGCACTGACCAATAAAGTCAAACAATCAAATCAAACAGCTAACAGCAGCTCCCTCCTCCACCCAGGGGCGGCGGTTGGGCAAACAAAGCAATTTGTAGTACAATAAGTTATCGTTACCATCGGACCATCGGACCATCGGCTCTTGGTTGTTGTAATCGTTGTTTACCAATATGTAATCCTTAGAAACAACAAGAGCCTGTGACTGTCCTATGCGTATCCTTGTCGGCTTCGGCTTCGGCTTCAGCTTCAGCTTCAGCTTCGGATTGTCCTGCTCTGCTCCCCCATTTGAATTTCAATTACCCTTGACTGGGACTGGGACTCGACAGGGACTGTGCTTCCGAGGGGATTCTGAGGCTTAATGGCGTTTTACATCGGACATCATCGTCCTTTATAAAGGACAATGTCGAAATATGAACTAAATGTGTATAAAAAGCTTAATGTTTGCCCAATTACCAAACTATTTTCTCTTAATTCCCTCACTTAATATATTTTTGCAAACGAATTCTAAACGCGGCAATGTACTTAAATTTGGAAACATAAATTGGGGTAGTCTGGAAAGGTGGAAGCCAGGACAGTGGAAGAAAATACTCGCGTTGCTAACGAATCAAATAAATTTGTTGGTCAATTAAAAAACTGCAAAACGCGCACAATTTCCACATGTGTGGCAACAGCTCTAGTGCCTCCCCTGCCACCTAGCCACCTTGCCACCTTGCCACCTCCCTGCCCTGCCCTGCCTGTCTGTCTGTCTGCTGCTGATTTTTGCTCTAATGGCTGCCAGCGCCAAATAAAAAGCTTCGCGTGAAGCTGAAAAAACGGAATGCATTGCAAACCAATTTTTTCCTCTCCAGGGTTTTTCTTCACGAATTTCCTTGTACGTTTTTTTGCGGAAACAGTGCAGCTTCCTCGCTGGATCCTCACTGGCTTTTTGACCAAATATTCTCCACACACACACACACACAGTTCTTTTTTCTCACCATTTTTTATGATATGCTTTTTTCCTATTTCTCGTATTCCTATTTTTTATATATTTTTTTCCATTTGGCGTTTGTTTTTTTTTTTATGCTAAACTTTTGCCGTAAACTAACTTTGTCGGGTGGGGCTTGATAGTGTCTAGGGAGAATTGATGTTGCACAGGGGCGAGATGCGAGATGCGAGATGCAGGGGCTGGGGTCAGGGTTCGAGCTGAGCTGGCCACGTTAGTTATTAGTCGGAGGCTATTATGGGTTGAGTGAACACGAGGGCGGCGATAAATGTCTAATTCAGCACTCAGAAAGGCTCACTGCCTGAGAAGAGCATCGCATCGATAGGGAGGATGCGAGAAATGCAGAAGGACTTTCTGAAATTAGACTTGTTTCTAAAACAACAGGACTACACCCAGTCCTGCAAATATTCATTCCATTCGTAGGTCGTAGGTTGTTGATTTCATTGCTCTGATTGCAGCGCAAAAATTGACATCGCCTGGCTGACCAGCGGAAGCGCAAACTAAATAAAAACGCAGTGCAATTTGCAGTTCGCCAGGGGCCTGGCTTGCCACGAAATTGGCAGTCGCTCTCAGCCTTTTGTTCTTTCGCCTTTTTTCGCTTTTTGTTCCCCCCATTGACTGGCCCGTTTTGGGGCAGATCCATCCAAAAAACATCCATTGTCGGGATGGATAAAAAAGAGAAGAGCAGCAGCAGGTGCTCTCTTTCGACCTGGAGGCACCGCCTTCGGCTCTCTACTGCGCCGGTCCATTGAACCAATCGATTGCCGATACCCTACGCGTCAATAACCAATAACCAATACCCATAGATTAGAGACGGAGCCATAGAACGATGCCGAACGCCGACAGGTCCCGAGCCCAGCGACCGGGCCAGAGGCAGCGGGCCCGGGAGAAGATCAGGACGAGGGCCTCCACTCCGGAGGGTGTGCTGGAGAGCCATCTGCACCAGCTCTTTGAGGAGCAGCAGCTGCTCCACAACCTGCTCATCACCCACTGTCCGAGTATCGGGCTGGGGCGAGGCGACCTCATTCCCGAGGACTTTGAAGGAGAGGCTTCCTGTGGTGGGCTTGATCCTGATAAGGGTGAGGAGACTGCCACAGAGGAGAAGCCCAAACCGGAACCGGAACCGGAACCCGAGACAGACGTCGAGCAAGATCCCGACAAGGACACCGAAGAATTCAAGTCGGCTGTCTCGAAGGTAATTTTTGTGCCGCTTTCGGAGAAAATTTTCACAAATTTTTGGCTCTTCAAAAACGCAAACAAAAATGTTGATGAAACTAACAAAATTATATTGTACCAAGGACTCTGTACAGTCGAAGCTGCGAAAAGAAACATTAAGCTGCTTCGACTGCAGTTTCTCATTATCTGTTCCCAAAAACTTTCCTCGACTTTTATGCAAATTTATACATTGGGGAAGCAGGAGGTGGTGGAGGTGGACGAGCAGGATCTGGTGGTTCTGGCGGAGGATGTGCCCACCAGTCCACCCCGCCTGGAGGAGCTGCCGGAGGTGGACGAGCAGGATCTGGTGGTTCTGGCGGAGGATGTGACCACCAGCTCGCCCCGCCTGGAGGAGCTGCCCAACACGTCCAACCGTGTCTACAGCTACAACCTCCCCACCGCGGTGGGGCACTGCACGCCCCCAAAGCTGTCGGGTCAAGGCTACGACCCGCCTTTCCTCTATCCGGGGTTCATAGGCAAGACAACTGAGAGCCGCGTCAAGTGTGAGTTACAGTACAAGGACAAGTATTTAATATTTGTAAAATATCTATAAATCCATCCTAGACATATTCACCTTGGTGGACAGTCTAGTGCTGCAGATGGAGCGCTACCTAAACCTTGCGCAGCACTCCAAAAAGGAGGCAGATCCCATCGGCAAATCAACGGGAACTGTGCCCAAAACCAGGTCTCTGGGCCAGGCCAAGATTCAAAACAAAAACCCAGCCAAGGGTCAAGCAGGCCATGCCAAGGGTTCTGTCAGTAGGAACAGCCCAGCCGACAGGGATTCGAAGCAGTTGTGTCAGTCGAGTAAGTGACTCCGTCAAAGCATAAACTCGGAGAACAAATTATTTTCTACTTAACAAAAAATATATATAATTTCCTCAGAGTCTCATCAAGTGGCAAGACGTGGACAGAGTCCCTTGCCTTTGAGAGAGATCTCTGTTGAGGACCCGGAAGTTGCTTTGGAAATCGATTTGGATTGCGAGTTCGGCATGGAACACATTGAAAGGTATCGTTCGAACAGGGTGCGCGGAGTAGTGCGTCCAGGAGCAGGACAAGGACAAGGACAAGGACAGGGACAGGGACAGGGACAGGGACAGGGACAGCGGAAGGGAGATGAAAGCGAAGAGGGACGAGGACACGGAGGAGGACGAATACAGAGTCAGCCACAAGGACACAGCAGCGGACGCGGATACGGATATGGACAGAGCCAGAGGCAGGTAGACAATCAGAGTCAGAGTCAGCGTTCGAGTCAGGGTCAGGGACAGAGTCAGCGTCAGGATCAGGGACCGAGTCAGCGTTCGGGACGGGTTCAGAGTCAGGGTCAAGGAGACACCTACAGACTCGGACAAGGAGACAGCCAGAGATACGGTCAAGGAGACAGCCAGAGACACGGACAAGGATACGGACAAAAACAACGTCAAGGGCAAGGACAGGGGCAGGGACAAGGAGACGGATACGGACAGGGATACGGACATCGCGAGGAACAGGGATCTAGACATCGCGAGGGACAGGGATCTGGACATCGTGAGGGACAGAGATACGGACATCGAGAGGGACAGGGATCTGGACATCGAGAGGGGCAGGGATCTGGACATCGAGAGGGGCAGGGATACGGACATCGAGAAGGACAGGGATCTGGACATCGAGAAGGACAGGGATACGGACATCGAGACGGACAGGGATCTGGACATCGAGAGGGAGAAACATATAGAAAAGTTCAAGGACATGGACATGCATCAGGATCCAGATCAGGATCGTATTCGGGAAACGGAAGTGCCAGTGGTTGCGGCTCAAGCGGAAGTAGCGGAAGTAACCAAAAGGGAGGAACCAGGGTGAAGACGCCCCACAAACCGGAGGACAGTAACAAAACCAGTAAGTGATCCAAGGACCAAGGTTCCCAAATGCTTTCATTGGCACTTTCCCAGGCTATGCGACCTGGAGTGATGTTAGCGCTCTGGAGAAACCTCAACTAGTAGGCCGGCTTCCTCTTCGCAAGCTGAAGTATATGGGTCGCCACCCTTCCACCACGACCCTTACTCCCGCGTACGATGGACCGACGCGACCTTGCAGCCCCGAAGAGGAGGCCTCGTTCTTTCAGCCCCTAAACAAAGGCCTCCCGATTTTCAGGCAGTTGACCAAGAAGACTGAAGACAATTTTTTTCCGGATGTCTTGGAGGGTTTGACGATGGAATCGCGAAAAATAATGGAGTCCATGCTGACAGGTCCCTCGACCTCGGGTGGGTTGTACTTTGTGTTCTTGTCCGACAATTTAAAAGTGCCCAAGTCCAATCCACAGCTCAATCTAAACGGGATCGGGAGCAGGATCGGGAGCAGGATCGGGATCGGGATAGGGATCGGGATCGAGATCGGGAGAAAAAGAAGCCTTCGACAGCTACTATTTCGGATTCGGATTCGGATTCAGAGTCGGATATCGAATTCAATATCAAACAAGAGCCAGGTAAGTAGTCTGTGCACTAGCGTAGATCCCCCAACAAATAGGTATCCCCCAGTGGAAGCATTTGTGGATACCAGAGAGAGCATTGTCCTGAGGAATAAGCCAGTGCCCAGGATGAAGCGTTACATCGGAAGGGTGGATCCATTTAAGGGTGTCGTGACCGAAGTACCGAACTCTTTTGAACGCTATGTTAGAAAGAAAAAGAAAAAAACCGCAGAAGAGAGACGGGAAATAAGAGAGAGAAGAAAAAAAAAACGAAAGGAAAAGAAACTGCAGCTGGAGAAGGAGCTGGCCGCCAAGCCCATGCCGAAAATCAGGCCACCATCAAGTCGCCAGCCGCCGAAGCTTGAGTACATGGAGCGAAGGGAAGAGGGCGTAGAACCTCCTCCAATAGAAATTATTATACCCACCATAGAAGCGACACCCACACCGGAAGTCATAATTCCCGAGGTGCCCAAAATAGAGCCGTATGATCCGCTGGCCAAGGAACTGCCCAAGGAGGACATTCCCCTGGAGCAACTGGATCGAGGCCAGAGACTGAAGAATCTCTTGATGGACAAGGATCGCCTCAGGCGGCAGCAAAAGCTGCATCACTTGGTGCCTCCCGAGGATCCCTTGGAAGCCGTCTTCCTTCCCAAACTAATCCATCGCTCGGCTGGACCCGAGACGGTTCTCGAGATCAAGAGAAGGCTGCTCCAGGAGCAGCTACATCTCGACTTGGGAGACAGTCCGCGGAGCGACGAAAGTAGCCACTTCGAACCACCACCACCACCAACAGCAAGCACCGTAGACCGGGGCTGGAACTCGCCCGCGAGTAAGGAGACATCCTTTAGAACTGACTCCAGTACGGTGACCTACACCTCCACTCCGAGATCGGGGGGCTCTGCGGACTCGTTCACCTCGTGCTATGATCAGGACATGGGCTCTGATGGGGAGAGGCAACGCACCCCGAAGGATGAACGTAGTTGGAGGAGTGATCGGAGGGGGGATCGGAGGCGGGATCGTAGGGAGAGAGCGGAGTATGCGGCGAGATGCGAGGATCAGGATGAGGAAGAGGACGAAGAAGACGGAAAGTTTGCATTGAAAAAAAAGAGTCGCAACCTAATGCATGGTAGGATTGTGGCGGATCCTTGTTGCTCCTCCGCCCAGAGGTGGCTTCACAGGGAGGTGGTGCGGAAGAAGAAAAAAAAGAAACTTGCTCCCCCAAAGACTTCTCCCAAGAGTTCCAGCCTAAGCGAGATACCCAACAAGGGAGACTTCAGAACTTACTTCGAACTGGACGAGCTCACGTTGCTGGCGCTTCTGTGGGTGGCGAAGCTGCCTCTGAACGAGGAGAGGATCGAGTCCCACGACCGGATTCGCCACTACATGGAGCACTTCTACTGGGACCGCCTGACCATGGACGGACCCCACTTCCATTGGTTCATCAACGAGGGCTTCTTTCCAGTGGACTTTCTGATCAACGAGAGAACGTTTGCGGAGCTCGACATCATGTCCAACGGGGAGGTGGACAGGGAGGTGCTGGACTACATCCAGCAGGTAAATCAACCGGCAGAGGAGAGGATTGTCCTGACGGAAATGAAGGCCTTCTTCATGGTAACCACATACTTCCGCGTCCTGTATGCCAGAGCTAGTCAAAAGCAACGGCCTCTACGGGATAGATATTTGTTGCGTTGCCGGTTTGCCGTCTCCCTGTTGGAGTCGTTCTTCCTGGAGCAGGGCTTGAAGCCCTTCGAGGGCAACCTGGACTGTGCCAAGCTCCTGCTGTGGAGCCTGGAGCACGAGGGTCGAGTGAATGCCATCTACGAAGAGCCCCTTGACTACTCGGCGGAACGCGCCGTCATTGATACCAACACCACCTTTGTCATGAGAACTCCGAACCTGGAGGCGTTCAAGGACTTTTACGAGCGCCGGGTCCTGCCCCGGCCGGACGCCCTAGCCATCAATCCCTGTCCGAGGAGCATCCGCCGCTATATTTCATCAGAGGTCGACCACAGCGACTTCTACTGTCCGATCAAGGGCTGTCGCATGGGGCTGAGCCCGCCCCTGCTGATGTCCCACTTCCTCACCGACCACTGTCGCCGCATGGAGGAGCTCTGGCTCCGGGACCGCATGATCCTCCTCTTCTACCCCCGCTCGTACCCTCCCGATCAGATCTACTGCATCTGTGTGCTGGCCCTCTTGGCAAAGGATATGCGGCCGACCCAGGAGGTGCACATTCCGCGGCACATTTTCAACGCCGAGATGCCTTCCCGGCTGCTCTACTTCGCGGAGCACGTGCCCTGCCTGCTGATGTACTGCCAGGTGTCGCAGGACATTGTGATCAAGCCAACAGGGAAGAAGCGCCACAATCATGACAAGGACGATGAGCTTATACCGCTGGACAGCAGCTACAGAGACCCCGAAGCACAGTTGTACATCTTCTGGATAGCCAGCAACGAGAACGAGAACTTTCCGGAAGTGGGTTGTCGGCTGTACGTCTATTGCCAGGACCGGAGCGTCAAGGGCAATGCCCTGCTCAACTTTGTCATCATGTCGCGGTTCCAGGGCCTCGAGGACCTGGTGAACAATCATCCGGACTGCTACTTGGCCTTCGACCATGCCACAATGGTCTCCCTCACCAAGAACTTCAAGGAGCTCTTGTTTGTCGACGTGCGTTATGTAAACCGCTCCGACTTTGACCCCGAGAACTCGGGCGACGAGTCGTGGGACCTTTAAGGTTGGATCTGGCATTAGTTGTACGCTAATCCTTCCAATCTACTCTAATCTAATCCCTGCCTTTTCTCGTCTCTCTTTTTGCAGCTCCCTCTTGAGGCGCTACCCTTTGAGGTCCTACTCGAGGCCAGTTCCTGATTTGGATCCTGGTTTATATCGCATAACTACATTTCTATCTTTGCACCTGATGACCGAGTTTATCGTGAAATTTTCTGTACTTTATACCAATAATAAACCGATATGGGACCAAGGGACCCCGAGCAGTATTTTATTCGAAACAAGGAAATAGCAATCAGGGGAAGAAATGGAAATTTAAAATAAGCAAAGCGGGGCATCAAATCAAAAAACAATTACGCGGCAAATGACATTATCAAATGTCAAACGTCGTGCTCGCCTCCAACCCTACTTTCGGTTTTTTTTTTTTTTTTTTTGCTGTCCTGCCCCTGTCTTGTGTCGTGTTGTCTTGTTGTCTTGTAGTCTTGTATCTGGAGCAGCTCGTGTATCTCAAGGCGTACTCGGAGTGCGTAGATACACTGAAATGCAAAGCAGCAGCGACGCATCAAATTTGTTCAAGGCAATTTTTCAATTCATTGAAGTGGAATTCATGGGAAGCCCTGGATGGTCGGACTGGAGAGGAATCACTGCCAAGGACTCGCTTGTCTCTTGTCTCTTGTCTGTTGTCTCCGGACTCGGATTCCGATTCGGATACTAAGCGCCACTTGACTCGCGTGCCCCTCTGACTCTGACTGACCCCTGAGGAGGATGAAAAAAAAAAAAAAAATATACAAAATACCCTGCCGCTGACGCTGAAGTATCTGAAATCAAAATCTAGATTTTTGATTCTTTTATACACGCGTATTATCTCCCATCCTGTGCCCCATCCTGTGCCCCACCCCCATCCCCGGCTTGCCGATAAAATAAATTTCGGTTTCTGGGGGGAGTGGTGGCAGGGTGGCAGGACTTTTCCTTTGTTTGTCCGCCGCTTGTTTGGGGTTTCTTTCTGCCTTTTGAAATTGGCTTTAAGCCCGTTGCCTGTAAATAAATCTGCGTCGCTTTTGTATTGCCATTTTATTTTCACATTATTGGTTGTTAGGCACTCGAAGAAAAACAAGATTACCAACCAGGCTTTGGGTGGGAACAATGGCTCTTCAATTGAGAGGGATTTCATATTTTGTAGCCAAAAAACGGGAAGGTCTGTAGCTCATATTAAATTTTAATACAAATTAAATTTAATAGCCCAACTTGAAGCGTTTCCTTTACTCTATAGATTCGAAAATTTCGCAGAGTGTAGGCTTCGCTCATCACGTTTGATGTCCCACCTGGATCTGGACTTTCATATGGAGGCCGGCGACTCGGTTTTCCGCATATTGATGACCTCGCATTTATCTCGTCAAGGTTGAAAAATTGCCCCCAAAATGACCCCGGGCCACGGCCCCTTTCCACGTCGCTCCTAATGAAAGTCAACACGCAGGACGCACAGTTCCAGTGACTCGAGGGGACGGACGGACAGAAGGGCGGGAACCACCCACCGACATCGAAGAAAACTAAACGAAGTTTTGAATATTTCGATGCCCAGTGAGAGGCTTTTATTGAAAGTGAGCTCATCTTGCTTTTAGCAATGAGCTGTACCAAAAAAAAACTATTAGCTGGGAGCAGGACTTCCTCCAAAGGACAACTCGCATATGTCACAACCCCGAAAGCAAATACGGGAGAAAAAATGAAAAATGATCTCATGGGCAGCGGCACCGGCACGGCCAACAGAGGGTTAAGAAGGTCAGAGAAGGTGTGGCGGCATTCGTCCAATTGCCATAATTTATCTGTCACATGTCGAATGTGTGTCAACGTCAAAGCAAAAGTGCACTGAAAGAAATCTATTGGCTTTTGAAAGAGGTTAAGCTAGTGCTTTCTTACTCGATGGGAGAAAGTAGAATATTACTTACTTTGAACTATGTTTTCTTCGTTATGCGAAAGCAGTCTAGATTTTTTTACCTGCACCAAAAGCAGCAGCTGCTTCGGAAGCAACGCCACCCACCACCCACCACCTACCACCCGTGCTGGTCAGATGTCATTAATATTTATTATGTCACATGCATGCAGGGTCCAAAACATCGACTTTGACTCAGCCTCATTCCCGTACTCCTGTGCTCCGTTCACCGGAACCGTTCACCAAATACGGATCCGGTTTCAGGTCCAACTCCAACTCCATCTCCATCTCCATCTCCAACTCCAGCCAAGTAGTTTTCGAGCTCGAGTTTTAATATTTAAGCAGTCGGCATGAATATGACAGGCAATCGGCTGCAGGAGAGCATCCAATCTTCAAATATGGAAACCAGTCTTCAAGTTTATTAAAAGCTTTCTAATAAAGGACATGGAGCAAAGGTCAATACCTGATCATCCCGCCCACTATCTAGAATCCCTAGACTCACGAGTCCAGCACCAACTGTGGGCTCATTAGCCGTTTAATGGAATATGTAATGCGAATGGGCCGGGCCGAGTGATAAAGTGACGAGTGGCTCCGGCTCCGGTGGTGGCTGGCCCAAAAACTAACAAACTAATCCAATATTTTTATTACGAAATGCCATTAAGGGTCATTGAATATTGTGGCATAATAAATAAATGGTCCTGCCACAGCAGCAGCAGTAGCAGCAGCAGCAGCAGCAGCGCTCTCTTCAAACACTGTATATAGATATTTCTCGGCAGGATGGGGATGCGTTCGGGAATAATCCCGGCTATCAACGGCATCATTATTCAAAGACGGATTTGCCGAGACGATATTGTAGCGAGTATTTCACACATATGGGATTGGGATTGGTAATGGAGTGGTGGCATGAGGCATGAGGCATGTGGCATACATCAACGCGCCTTAAGTCTGGGTACTCCTGGAGAACTTTTATATTATTTTCCTGTCTTTGAAGGAAAACTTATAGCAATTGAATGTATTTAGCAAATGATTTTCGCTCCTCCACTGTCCCTAGAAGAACATTGTTCACACCCAGACACCTGTCCGTGCACATCGACCCTCTGCTTCGGGCCCAGCTCTTCAAGGACCAACTCGACCAACGTGCGCTTAATTAGTCCGTTTTGTTTAAAGGTATTCTGATGGCTACGAAGCTGCTGATGATGATTCTCATGTTCCACGACATGTGCATATACTGGGTGACATTTGGGGATACTCTGCCGGTTCCTGGATACCCTAACCGCGTGTTGTTAATGGAAACTATTGAGTTAGTCTCCCATCCATCGAAGGATCACAAGTACTTACTCCCTTCCGAGGGCTAAAGAAAATAACTTACCAGGGTAGAGTATTTGAAGCAGGATTCCCCTTTAAAAGTCCTGCCACATGGCAGTACCCCAAACCCAAACCCAAACCCAAACCCAAACCCAAACCCAAATCCAACACTTCCTCCTGGAGCCGCTTGTTTGCCAGCAATTCAATTTTCCGGCTTATACGTTGCCTTCCACACACCACACACCACACACCATGCCCACACTCACACTCTTGCATTTTGCACTTTACTTTTTTTGCTGATGCCACACCCACGTTTACGTTATTTTGCCGCCCGTGTTTGCGTATGTTAATCGAAATGATTGGCGGCTAAATGACCGGCTCTCCTGGGGGCGTGGAGTGCACACATTTATGTATTTTTTTTCGCCCTGTACCGTGGCTTTGTTTAACATTAAATGGAGGTTAATACCTGGCGGCCCTGACGGTCCAGGCGGCACGTCCATTTGCCAAGAAGCGGGGTCAAGTGCAGCATCCGCATCCGCCGCCGCCGCACCGACACGAAGGGTTCAAATAGCCCGTTGCATGGAATATATGGCCAATGGCCATCCAACATTCAACATCCAACATCCAACATCCATACATACATTCATGGTTGTGGTACGTGGCAGCAGTATATGTACATATGATAGCTAATGTTATTGCCACCGCATTTGTTGATTGTTGTCCATTTGGCCGGCGCCTGCGGGACTTGACTCCGCGGCCAGCGATTGTTGTTGCAAATAGCAAGTGATTTTACGGTTAATTGATTTTAAAGCGATTTGGCTTAAATGCTATCTCTGCGCCTGGATCAGTGGGGATTTTTGTTGTGGTTATGGCTCTAGCTGGGGGAGTTTTTAATTGGCGAGCCAAGTGTCTGATTACATTTACACATCAAGCGCCTCCTGGCTCTGGCTCTGGCTCTGGCTAATTGTGGCACGAGGACGAGGGGCTAATGAAAACTGTATCCAGTTTTGAGTCCTGTCCGGCTGTTCCTTGTTTTCTTATCGGGAAAAAAACCAATTTGGTTGCTGGAATTGTTTCGTATAGGTATAACTTCAATAATTGCTAAGCCAGCCCCCAACTGGACTCTGAAATTGCACTCGTGTGTTCATTAAAACAATAAAAAGGACTCTCTGGTTCGGGAGGCACACGCACAGATACAGATACGAATACGAATACGAATACGAATACAGATACAGATACGGATACAAAGATAAAGATATACAGATCCGAAGGCCTAATTATGATTTCTCCAACTGACAGCGGTCCAAACAGCTTTGGGAGGCTATTATCGAGGGGTGGCCTCTCCGTCCGCCCACGCCGTCCGTCCGACTGTCCGACTGTCCGTCCGTCTGGCTGGCTGTCCGTTCATCTATCTGTGCGTAACGCAACGTAATTACACAACATTCTTCCCCGGGCATTTGGCCTCTGGCTATTTGGCCATTGGTTTTACGAGCGTGCTGCACTTTTGCGGCCATCATCGGAAGGTTCGGAAGCCTTCAGCAACCCCGAAAAACTATCCCGCAATAACCGAAGGGTCAACTAACCGAAGCGGTAACGGTAGCAGGAGCAGGAGCAGGAGCAGGAGCTGTAACTGTATCTGCTTCTGGAGGCTGTGCCACCTGTACTGTGGCTCAGCACGGAAAGAAATTTCGGATTGAATGCGAAAAGAAAAGAGAAATCGAATGTCCTGTATCATAAGGATTTCTTCCAGTGCACTCTCTGTCCCTGGAATGTTATTAGCAGCTTGCGTGCAAAAACATTTATGAATCCCCCATCCCCGTCCGCCGTGTGTCGCAGGACATCTTTCGCCGGACAAACCGTCCTTGGCACTCCGTCTTTATGTGACGACGCAGAATGATACGAAAACGTTTCGTCATAAACTTCAATAATCGTAAATATAGATTTCTCCATTTGCCACCGCTCCCTTGTAGGTTGAAATTAATAGTTTTAGGCTTTCGCCAGAGCATCGCATCGCATTTCATTTTCCCGTTTTCCTGGTCAGTTATATTGCTTCTGGACCAACTCCCCCTAAGTCCGCCCCTGTGTGTAATGCACATTTATGTTATGTCGCCGGCCAGTGGCTAACAGTTTTATCGTTTCGTCAATGTCATAAATTCTGATCTAGTAGCTCAAATTGAACTTAATGCGAGACAGACACAGGCGCAGGCCCAGGCACAGGCACAGGCACAGGACGAGCCAAAGGAGCAGCCAAGCCAAGACGCATTCGAAGATTGCCGGGAAGGTGCTAATAAATTCAGATTTTTTTCTATGCCAACCACAAATAGAAGTCCTTTTAGGGGCGGAAGCCATCTCATCAATAAATAAGGATAAAAACTCGTCGATAATTAGTGATTGGGTTCCTTTTTCCAAATGATAAACAAAGGTCCAGACACATTGATAATCTTTGTCCGATAAATTATAATGTGCCGTCTGACCCTTTGAACTCCTGCTCCCTGTTTTGATTCTCGATTCCCGATTCACGATTCCTGATTCCTGATTCCTTTACCGGATCCTGGTTCCTGGTTCCTGGTTTGGGCTTATTATTTATGTGGCAATTAGCGCTGGTGCATGCTTTTAGGCAAAGGCGAGCGATTTTAATGACCATTTGAAGCGCATTTCGTTGTTGGCACTTTATTTTTATTTATTTAAGCACAAATGCGAATCGAGGACTGGACTGGACTGGTGGTTGGCGATTGGGGATTGGATGGCCCTTATCAAGATGTACGGTCGCCAGTTCTAATTGATAGGGCGGGCACGCCTCTCCGCCCCATACAAACCCCATCCAAACCCCATCCCACCCATCGAATGGCTTTCCTTTTAAGCGTTCGATATTCGCGTGCTCATAATTTGAGCTCGAAAACGAAGCCATGGAAAATCCACAAACACATTGTGTGCTAAATTACTAAATCAAAGGGTGGTTCGACCTGGGAATTTGTATTTCAGTTCGAGTCGCCTCAAGCCTTGGGTTTGAGTTTGTGTTTGTGGAAACCGAAAGCGGTGGGTCAGTCATACACAATTTCTTGGTACTTGTGTTGGCGTGTCGATCGCTCATAATTCCTTTTTTTGGCTATGCCTGCGACTCCGACTCTGGCTCCTGCTTCGGCTCCGACATGCAAGCAAACAAAATCGAAAATTCAGCACGAACATTATCGATAAAATTGCCATTAAAGCACCGCCAGCACCGGGCCTTATCGATAGTTTGCATCGCTCTGCGCCGCTTTGCTTTGCTTTTCGCAAAAAAACAAAAAGAAAGCCAAATAACCGAAAACGGAAGTCGATTTGGATGATGAATGAACCCCGATGAAATGGGCCAGATATCCAAAGGAAGAACTTTGGCCCAAACCCGGGAGTAGCCAACAATTGGCCCAATAAGGGTTAACTCCAATCTCCAATCTGGGCGGGGAAATCAGCGGGCGGGAAACTTTGCCCGCAAATCGGGCAAATTGTTATTGAAAAATATAATTAATTCAGCAGAAATGAATTCGTTAAAACTTTAAAGCGGAGTACAGAATCGTACGTAAGAAATGGAATTATGGTAAATAAATTTGCATGCACCACGCATCTGCAGTGCATACACAGCTTGGAGTGGCGACCATTGGAGTCTAAACCCACTCCCTTCCAAAACCATTCACTAAACGCCTGAAAGTATGCAAGAATTCAAAAAGCCCAGAGCTGACGACTGTAAATCAAGCGAGTTCGCAAGGGGTGGTGCCTGCTGGCCCTTGGAATCTTGGAATCTTGGAATCCACCAACTTGGTTCAATCATGCAAAGTGGCGGAGTGGCGGAGTGGCGGAGGACTTGGACTTGGAGGGAAAATCGGAAAAATCGGTCGGGGAAAGCGTGACAAAGTGGTGGCGGAAAATAAAGTCATTTGCATGCATGACAATTGTTATTGGACATATATAGTATATTTTTTTTTATTTGGCGCATACGCTAATATCGGAATTAAGGAAGTGCCCCAGAAACCAGAAACCAGAAACCAGAAACCAGAAAACGAAAGTTATCAGCATCAATTGAACTGAACTACCCTTTTCATTTGAAAGCTTGGCTGACTGACTCGGCTCCCTTCTCGACAGAGAACTTTATGCCACATAAAAAACTATAAACGTCTATAAAAAATACACAAAAAATGCCAGCAGCGAGGGCAATAAAAATGAATTGTCGACAGCTCCGGGGTCCGGATATATGAGAATATGCTATCCATATTTATCTATATATTGTATGTAGACGAGGAGCTGGGGTTAAGGGCTGTTGGGGTCTCGGGGTGTCGGGCGGAAATCGCTGAAAAAAATAGAGTGAGAGATTTAACAGCATTTTGCGGCTTGTCCGGATTTGACTTTTTTTTGGGTGGAAGGAGCCTGGAAAGGGTTTCTTGATTCGCCAATCCAACTCCAGATCAATCTCAAATCTCTTTCGGGATAAAATGAAGTCATCCGAGCTCGGCACGACTAAGCTTTAAGTGGATTTTATTCGAACAACTTCCCGAATAGACTCCGATCCTACTTGTACGTTAAGGGGTAATCGCATATAACAAAACAACACGCCCATAAGGTGCAGTCGTTGTCAGTTGGCTTTTGGCTTTGACATTTGATGAATTACACGCATACGCTGCTAAAAAATCATCAACTACACATCTAATTAGACTGGGGACACAGTTTTTATTGCACACTCATTCGGACGAGGGGGTTTCTGTTTGTGTGTGTTTCTGGTTGGCGGAGCTACTTTTTTAGGTGTGTCTCGGCGATTTTTCACACCACTTGCTCACTTGCTGTTGCTTCTGCTACTAATTAATTAATTAGCTTGATGACAAAATAAACTCTGATGAGCTACTGATGAGCTTGGAAAAAAGACAAAAGACAAATATGAGAATTGAAAATGCAAATTTAAGCTTGGGTTGGGAAGAATCAATGAAGCACCCCCCGAGTATCCTGCGAATCGGTATTGAAAACTTTGAAAGGCGCCAAAAATCAATAACCAGCCCCCGCCCTGCTCCGCCCTACTCCGCCCTTTAATTTCCGTGCTCGCACAGGAAAACTCTCAAGGCCGTTTATCATTTGCGGCTCATAACTTTGTGCAATATGCAGAAGGCAGAAGGCGAAAAACCACCCCATCTCCAGCCCCTGCCCCAGCCCCGTCCTTGGCCCTCTGGGACAGCCCCACCCCCTGCTGCGAGGGCGGCTTGTGAAAACGCAAAGCTGTCAATGAGTTATGTTTGGCGCTATCATAAAATTTGACAGGCCTCTTTCTCAGTATTTTTCTCAACCTCATCGAATGCTCCTTGCTCCTTGCTCCTTGCGGTGGGGGGGGGTATGCAAATGGTGGCGGAACAGCTGGAAGTCCTTCGAAAGGATTGCGGCTTCCGACTGCAGAATCAAATGTATTTTTAACTCTTCTGGAATCTAAGAAAGTGCTGACCTCAAGAGGTCTCAGAATCAGAACTAGAATTAAAAATAGAAAGCTTCAAAGGAGCAACAAGCTGCCAGGATGTCTGCCAAATGTTTGCAATAATAATATCAAATATCCAAAGTACAATGTGTGTTTCCGCCTCATTCAGAGTCAGAGTCAGAGTCAGAGTCAGAGTCAGAGTCGGAGTCAGAGTGTTTTGCATATGCAATTCTCCACAATTCTCAACAATTCTCAACAATTCTCAACAATTCGCCACAATTTTCGCACTTATTTTTGAGTATTATCGAAAAAGTTTTCCCATCATCGAAGCGCACCAGGCAATTGGCCAAACAGCGCACGTCCACGTTTATATTTTCCAACCATCTACGTGTCCAATTGCTGGGCGAACACAGAGTACATGGATGGTATGACATATATGGTATGGCCCAAAGCTTAGGAATAAACTAACTTTGTGTACGAGTATGGTTTTTCGCACATCTCTGTATTTCTGTGCATAAAATGTTTATTGGCAATTTTCGGCAACGCAGGAAAGTGTTTTGAAAGCGTTAGAACGTGAGCTGGCATTGGAAGTTATTAATTTTTGTCAAGCAAAAGGGACAGTCATAAGTTTCCCATTTAATTTATTTCGATTTCTAGAGATTTGGGACAAAGTAGACTAGACTTGCTATAGCTTCGAAATCTCCTTTTTTTTTGTATAAAATTATTTCTGTGTTTCTGAGCTCACCTGCCAACCGGCCGGCTAATCACTCAGCCAACTGTTCACTTTACAGCCTTCCCTTTGGGGTCCGCTATACCTTTCACTTTTGACTGCTCAAAGTCGGTTTAACGCTTAAATAGCCAGAAAAATCACCAAGGATCAGAGAAGGATAACCCACCCCTGAATATTTGCCCACCCCGGGAATTACCTATGAAAATATTTTAAACATTTTTCGGCTCTTGACAGCCGCAAACGCAAACGCAAACGCAAACGCAAACGCAAACTTTGAATGAAAATGGTACAGAAATTACCGGAAAAAAATATTCATTTTGCTTTTCCACTTATTTTTTTTTCCCCCCCTAATTTTTTTTTTTTTTTGCCGCTTTTCTGATAATTTTTTCGCTTTTTTCTCTGGGTTTTCTTCTTCTTCGTTTGTTAATTTATAAAAAACGCTTGAGGCTCGATAAGGAGGGAGGAGTGGCAGCGAGATTGAGAGGGCTAGAGGGTGTGAGGTGAGGCCAAATGTCGCCTGGTGGGTGGAAAAATGAAAAGTGGGCGAAGGTGCGAGACTTGATGTTCGGTGGTGGAACGGGGAAAACTTCAAACGAGATAAATACAATTTCCATTAGGCCTCGCGGAAAATCCCTCGAACCACATTCATACTTAAAAAGCAGCTTCTTACTCATATATAGCTGCACTGCAAGAAAATACTAGATACTAGAAGTAAAACCTCTTGAAAACTTCACGTAAAACAGCAACCAAGTCACCCTTCAATCATTAGAATCTTCTTAAGGGCTACTAAATCCTTTTCACCCTCTTTTTCTTCCAGTGCACAAAGGACCGACACTCGGCCTGTTCCATTTGAGGTTTTCCTATTGATTTTAGGGCTTTTTCACAGTTTTTTCACCAATTTCTCATTTGTTTTCCGAACCCAACCCTGCCCGGCCTGGCCTGCCCTGTTTTGTCTGTTTTACGTTTCTTTTTTAATTGTAAATATTGCCTACGGTTGAATTTTTCATCTGTGTCCGCAGAACGCCCCCCTGCCCCATTCCTCTGCCCCGGGGTTCATAATTTCACCCCCGACCTCCTCACCCCTGCATTGTTTACATAATTTGTACGTTACAACGCGCACACGCATTTTTTTGGGCATTTTTTTGGCAATAGATTTACGTTTTCCAGGCTGTCTCGGGATGAGAACCAGGACATGTTCAATTCAAGTTTTCACTTAGTATTGCCTATTGCCCGGCGATTTCGGAACGAGCCATGTCCTTCGTCCATTCCTCGATTATTTTTATGTTGATTGCCAGTTTTATTGCCGGCCAGCTAATTGCAAACTATTGGATCACTCCGGCACACTCTCCCACTCGGGCAGCAAATGGGGCACGTTATGATACAATAAAGTAGGGTTATGGAGCCCCATCTAGCTTGGCTTCGGATATTAGAAATTATGACAGTCTTGCCACTTGCCACTTGCTACTTACACTTGCTACTGCCACCCACAATAAATCCCACCCCACGAAATAAATAGAGCAAGATTGTGTGTTTTTGTGTATTTCCAAAAGGTTTTTTTGATCCAAGACAAGCCGCTTCGAAAGGATGGCAGAACAGAGATCCACACACACAAAGAGCAGGGTTGCGCGATCGATCCAGGCAGGGGGGCAGCGACTCTCCAGGACACCGACGGGGATGTAGCAGGAGGATGGCAGGGAGAGTCGCAATCGGCTGTTGTCTGGAATTCACAAACAAAATAATTATTATTATTAACAAAAATATGATAAAAAATGTATATTAGTCTTACTTGAAAGTCCCATTTTGTATCCTTCTGGTTGCGCGATGCACTTTGAATTTCGTGGATAGACGAAAGATTTCTGGAACTGAGAATTTGGCTCGAAAGTTGCACTGAGAATTTGGGTTGGTTGATGGAGTCGCTGATACATTTTTATGTCGTTATGTCGTCTTTGATAATCAGTGAAGTCCGCTGGGTCAATTTATCCGGTGGATGGAATTGTATTCGCCGCTTTTCATTGGATGTCGTCCCTCATGTTTCAATTAATATTCATTTCGCTTACAGCTCTAGCTCAGACTTCAGTAATAATGACTTGCTCAACATTGACGTAAATCTCAAAACTCTGCAAATCTTGCAATCTTCATAGCCCGTGATGGTTTTCGTTCCGTTGCCTTGTGACGGTTAATGGTACACTTAGATCGTGTAGTTCGAATACATATATATATTTTATGTGTTTTTATGCAAAAATATATTGTTGTATTGTTTAATGTGCAGAAAATGTAGTAATATATTGTAGTGATAGTGTATGTAGCCTTTTCCATCTGCATTCTTCGTATCGATTAATCACTTTGAGCTTAATACTAGATAAACGAAACGAGAACGAACGAAACTCTGGTGACCGATAAATTTGGAATTGTACTAGTCTTTGCCGAAAATTAGTTACCGATTTCTTATTCAACTTTTTTTTTTTGGTTTTTTTATTTTATTTTTTTATTACAAAAACTGAACACAGAACACGACCCTCCAAGTCGGAGGGTTAGAGAAAACTGAACTCCTATAGAAATGTTCGAGCTTAGGTGGATTCCAAATCTGACATTTGCTGGCCACAGCCTGCTTGATCCACAAGTTTGGCTCCAGCCCCGAAACAGGGCTACTGCTATTCCTAAACTTTGATTTAGGGAACTTGTACATTTCTCTCTCTAATCGATTATACCTTCCCGAATTCGTATCGTCGAGTACTATCTGACTATCGTATCGTATCCATCAACCGTATTCCTTAAACCTAAATTAGGGGACGATGGACATGTGAAGCTTACAGTTCGATTAATTAGAAATCTTTGAAAACGATGGACAGCCCCTTTCACTTTTCGCCCCTTTCGATGGCCATATCTTTGGCAATTTCCATCCGATTCTTGACCAAACAATAGATTTGGAATCTTTATTCAATTCCCTACAAATCTGCACCAAAATCCTGGCACAAAATATTTTTTCGATTTTTTTTTCAAATTTTTCCGATGGATCCCCTGAAAAAAGTGAAAATCGAGAAAAATCACTTTTCGCCCCTTTCGACGGCCATATCTTTGGCAATTTCCATCCGATTCTTGAGCAAAGTATAGATTTTGAATCTTTATTCAATTCCCTATTGATCTACATCAAAATCCTGGCACAAAATATTTTTTCGATTTTTTTCAAATTTTTCCGATGGATCCCCTGAAAAAAGTGAAAATCGAGAAAAATCACTTTTCGCCCCTTTCGACGGCCATATCTTTGGCAATTTCCATCCGATTCTTGACCAAAGTATAGATTTGGAATCTTTATTCAATTCCTTATAAATCTGCATCAAAATCCTGGCACAAAATATTTTTTCGATTTTTTTCAAAATTTTCTGATGGACCCCCTTGAAAAAATGAAAATCGAGAAAAATCAGTTTTCGCCCCTTTCGATGGCCATATCTTTGGCAATTTCCATCCGATTCTTGAGCAAAGTATAGATTTGGAATCTTTATTCAATTCCCTATAAATCTGCTTCAAAATCCTGGCACAAAATATTTTTTCGATTTTTCGGAAGAAGCCGGCCGGAAGGTCACGAGCAAAGGTCACGAGCAGGGAACTTGTCCATCTTCGTCTCGAGGCGATTGCCCTCTTGGAGGTGAAACACTTAAAGTTGGCTGAACATTCTCCGATATCGGAAGAGCCCAGCCGGAAGGTCACGACCAAAGCTGGAGGAGGGTGAGATTCTGTGGCAATACAAAGGGAAGGCTCAAGGCAGAGGCGGCTTCGTTGTCGCTTTTTGGCTAATGAAAAAGAAATAAAAGTGTCGAGTGCATTATTGCCAGCTCTCCTCCCCTCCCCTCTGTTATCGCACACACACACACTCCCACACACTCGCACACACTCGCACGCACACACATAAGAACATATCATTTTCTGTGGTAATTGTTGAAACATTTTTAGTACTAGTCTGCGTGCTACGTGTCTGTTGCCTTGTACCGCAGGACCAGGACCAGGACCAGGCCCAGGACTAGAGCCTGGCTACCCATTGGCGGGCCTCCCGCCCCATCGTGGGCGCACCACCCCCTCGTTTGAGCCACCCCTCGACCGCTGGCTATTATTTTGCACTTACTATAACATGCACATAAATATTGTTGGCCGGGCCCCATTTTGCCCATATGTGCGTGTGTGTGCGGCTATTTTATTGATACTACCACACATTCGGGAAAATTCCCATAAAAGGATATACCACGTGTCCTTCGTCCTTGCTCTGTGTGTGTGTGGATGTGTGTGTTCGCTGTTTGCTGTTTGCTGTTTGCCAGCTTCTTTTCATTGTCGCCTTGGCGAATCTCTGTCAAAAAGCAATAATCATCAATTCTGATTCTTTTTTGTATTTCGGCAAGGAGCAAGGACACTGCCGTCTGGGGGCCCGATTTGATTTCAAATTGATTATTATTTATGTCGGCGACTTGTCTCAGACTCCTTCCAGGCTAATTGCCGAAGGTTCTTGTATCAACTAAGTCTCTGACATGTTGTTACAAAATTTAAAAACAACTTAGCCTTGCTTTTCTCTGTGACAGTTCATTTGGGAGGTAGGGAAGGCCCCTTCCGACTAGCTTCAGTTTGCTTTCATCCATTCAAGCAGTAAGAGCTCTGAATTAAATATTAATAAATATCCAGCCTGATATTTTATTATAGAAAATAGATAGATTGTGAAAGTGAAGCTAGAAATAATATATATATTTTTTACCTAAAATAAGTCTCGCGATTTTAAGTAAGAACGGAGATTCTCGATTGTATTCGTATCGATTGTGTGTAATAAGTGTTCGATTTTGATCAAAACAATGTCGTCGATTATTTGCGACATACGGAAGTACGGTTGGGCCAAGGTTGTCCATACCGATGATGTCGAAGGAGATTTCCGTAAGTATTCCTTTGATGGTTGAGAGAAGTTTTGTGTGGGCGGTGGAGAGCCTTAGGCCATGCCAGACCCCATAGATTCAAGATCCTGTTCTGTGGAATTATTACCGAAAGCATTTCATTTTCGGGCCATTGATCGACCCTTTTCCAAAGCTCCTTGCTGCCGCTGCCCACAGCTTGTCACACTTAATTAAAGAACATTTTGAGCACTTTAGACGTCAATTTGTGCCCACTTTTCGCAGTGACAGTAACCAGTTCCCCATTCTGCCAAATCTGCCACCCATCTCGTCAAAAGGACGAACAAAAATTAAAAATAAGAGCTGAAAAGAAACGGTTTAATTAAGTCGAAACCCTTTCGTGCGTGCCAGGACCACCAGTTGGCCATCGTACTCGCCCGCGTCCTCGTCCTCGTCCTCCTCCCAGTCTCGAGTCTTCTGATCCAAGTCGAAAGGCAAGTGGCCCAGTCAAGTAACTTGGGGCGTGTTAATTTCCAAGGTGTTTGCTATTCCAAGCTGTTTCCGTTCTGTTCCGTTCTAATATAAAAAATCAGCGTAATTAAAAATCAAATGATTTTTCCTTGCTCTTCTGGCTGTCCTTAAAAAAAATGCCAATCCCTCTGCCCGACGACAGCGAGATATCTTCATTAATTTTGCTCTTCTGCTGAGGGCTAAGGGCTGAGGAAGTACCCCCACCGATTCATCCAATGCTGCACAATTTTTAACTCATTAATTGGTGTGGGCCACCCTTTTTTCCAAAGTCCTGGGTCCTGGGCCCTTTTTTTGTTTGGCTGAAGGCGGCGGGTGGGATCTGTCGGGAAAAATCTGTCCTGAAAACTGAGCCAAGTGATTTATTTGTTTAATCCTTTTCGTTTTCAACCGATTTCTTTTTATTTATTTACCCTGCCCCAGCCTCCTGCCTCCTGCCTGGCCACTTGAAATGTTGAAATGTTGCTGATTAGCAAAAAAAGACACGGCCAGTCCCGAAATCTGGCCAAGTCTTTCATTTGGCTTTTCTTCGAGTGTCCTTCTGCTTTTGCTTCCATTTGGTCTCATGGCCTAATTGATTCGTTATCGACCCTCTTCAACACATCCATGCATACCATATGAAAGGCCATCGACAAAAATTCAGATCGACAGGCTGGCTGTGGCGACTTGTTTCGCTGATTTTAATCCGCATTCGATACGGTAACAATTCTTACTTCATCACTCCACCAGCCTGCAATCAAGTGGCCTCGAGGGGCAGGAGATGAGCTCCTGACATTCGCATAACTTCCGATTTAATCCCAGCGCGTGAACGACGTTGTCGTCGATCCTCATCCAGCTTCAGGAGGGCACTGAAACGCGAGTCTTGCCAAGAATCGGAATCTTTGTAGGGCTGGGTTCCAATGCCTCACTGCAGTTTCTCGCAGTGTCCCGACTCTTGCTCCATCTGCAGAGTTATGCGCATCTGTGCGTTGTCGTATTTTGTAAGCTTTTACGCGTCGGCTACCAGGTTCAAACCAAAGCCAAAGCCAAAGCCAAAACCAAAACCAAAACCAAACTAACCGATCCAAGGCTTGCAGGGATGCCCCTTGCAGCTCCACAGCTCCACAGCTCCACTTATGCAGAGTCGCCGCTGAAGCGATAAAAGATCAATTTAGTTGCGCCACAGCCGCCGCTGATTTAAATCCGATCATTGCGCGGCGATTTGATGCGAACTGAAACGTGCACCGGGGAATACTCGTACAATACCTGAGAAAGCATGTGGTTCTTGGTTAGCGAAAGGCAGAAGGTATTTCCCTTTCGACTGAAACCCTGCTGGAAGACAAATGGGCTCGGACTAAGCTCGTTGTTTTAAAATCAAATAGCAAAGAACTACAAATCGCACGCCAAAATTCACTTCAATACAAAGCTCTTGGGTAAACACTAGAAGACCGAATGCCAAAGTTGTCCGTAAACGTGGGCCGCATGCCTCTCCCGACTCCCGACTCCACCTTTACTTTCCTGCTTTTGACGATGTAAACCTTAAGGTATTTTGCGATAATTGCACTTTGCTTTTGCTCTTGCTCTTGCTCCCGTTTCCACTTCGTCCTTGCCAAAAAGAGTTGCCAGCTAACTTTTTCCTGCACCCTCACTAGGACCACCACCCACCACATACCACCCACCACATACCACCTCCAGTTTCCGTGTGTCTGTGGAGAAGATAAACAAAAGACACAACTACTTGGGAGTGTGTGTTGTGTGGGAGTTTGTCTGGCACATGTCTTCGCCTTTTTGCCCATCCTGCGGCGTCCTTACAGCACTTTCCGCTTCTGTCCCGGCTATTAATAAAGTAACTTCGAGCCTGGGGTTTCCATATCAACTTGCTACTGCTTGCTATTTGCTGTTTGCTGTTTGCTGTAGCCAGTGAGGACTGTACTTTCGCCACTTAATTAATTCAAATCTAGCTAATTGCATTTTATTTGCTTTTGGTGTGCAGATTTCAAGTTTTTAATTGCGATTTTCTGCTAAACGAAAGCTAATACATACGTTTCATTCTTTTCTACCGCAGGTGGCATTTTGGGATTTCTCAGCTGGATGGCACTCAAGGTTCATATGGCCAAAGAATATTTGTTTGGCAAAAAGGAAATGCTCCGTGACGAGTCCTCCATGGTTATGACGCTGGTGTTGATCTGTCTAATCTTGCTGATCCATGGCACGACTTTCGTTGTAAAATACCAGTACACCCAGTGGTCACAGCTAAGGAAGTCACAAAAGGGAAGGTCACACAAGGAAGAGCTTTCGATCGATGAAGACAAACCCGAGGAGAAAGTGTCTTCGGAGGAGAGTAAGGAAGCTCCCTCGTCATCCGCTGAGGAAATGCCCAACAACGGCTTGAACATCCATGCTACTATCAAAGAGATGCCTGAATCCCAACTGTTTTACTTCAAGACGATGAAACCACAACCGATCGGAGATCAAATCGCAAATAAGGACGCAGAGGAGAAGCCTCAACAAGAGAAGCCTCAACAAGAGGAGCCAAAACAAGAGAAGCCTCAACAAGAGGAGCCAAAACAAGAGGATGTGCCAGCCGAAGGGCCAAAGGTAAGTCCGCCCAGACTATATTTAGATTTAGCTTAGAATAAGTATTGGCATTATTATTAGAAAACCATGCCAAGGCGTCCTCCGACTCCTCCAGCTCATCCTCCCTCAGCTGCTCGTCGTCAGCAGCTGGAAAAAGACCGAAAGGCCAAAAAGTACGCCGATCTTTTGCTGCCCGAGGACGATGATGGGGACGAGGAGATGAAAGCTGCCCTTGCCGATACTGACAACACGGAGATACCTCGTAGTTTGATGGACAAACTGTATCGCAATGGGCGCTTGAAGATGGAGGGAATGATTCCTCCCCTGACCATGGAATCGATTTGGCGCACACACAAGACCACACAAACCCGTCCCGTAGTGGGCCTGTACATAGAGGAGGTCCGCATGGGGCGCGGCAAGCAGGAACATTAATACTTTAAAGCAAGCTACAGCTGGTCTAGGGGGAAGGATTACAGGATTACAGGATTACACTAACATGGAAAGACTTTTCTTCTTGGCAATCACACGGGTCGATCTACCACAAAGATTCTTTAAATTTCGGCAAACATTTCAAAACGCGCACAAGATTTCAGTTTATTTTTTCTTAAGGTAGAGGTTCGTAGGCATGTTTGTAGGGCAGCGTCGTTAGGCAGTTTAATTATTTGTTTGCCGCACTTGGCAGCTCAGTTAGGTTTGTTCAAATGGGAAGGTTCCGTAACAGGGGCTATCAGGGGTTATCAGGTGTTATCCTTAGTTTGGCAGGTAAATCTTTAGTTTTAGTTTTTAGTCTTTTTGGGAACATATTGAGGGAACAAATTGTAAGATATATTGTAATAAACTTTTTGGCAAACTAAACTGGCTCTTCTTAAAGCTCCCGCTACTTCATTAGCTCTTGCAATAGCTGGCAAAAACACGTTCCTGTCCTATTCGATAAACTCTCTCTCCCATCCCGGCTCTCGAAATGAATTGAATTCGCCTTCTGTCGCTGCGGTTGGCCGTCTAATGGCGGCCACATGGGCGTGTCACGAAGGGTCCCCATTACCCCATTACCCCACAGGGTCATGTCTTCCAAAGGGTCATGTGAATGTGATGCGCAAGTTTAGGAACAGAATAACAGAATACAAAGACAGGAACAGGGACAGGAACGGGGATGGCCTGGCCTGGCCGTTTTTGGATTTCATTAAACGCAAATTTATGCCTTTACTTGAACGTCAAATATGGAAAAGTCAAGCGATGAAGCGGGATTTGGGAGAAGACACTGCAAGAAATGTCGCTGAAATAATCGAGAATCTTTGTCTTTTATTAGAACCATTAAACTGTATATTTTCGAAGAGGCTGAGTTTTATTTGGGATTTCATTTAGATTTCTCCGAGTGTTGGGCTGTACGATGTTAGTGAGTCCTGCGGACAATAGTGTCCTTCCTTGGGGTAAAGGCAATGGAGGTGGCGTCGAACTCTGCTGGATCTGTTGGTTTTTATGCGTTGTTCGTTTTGTAATTAAGCGACGCACTTGGTTAGGTTTTGGGGCTGGGGCTGAGAACGGAGGAGTATCTATACTGAACCGGATACGAACGAACAGTCTATATATAAAATATATATATATTTGAGCTCGTCTCCAGTGTCCAGTCTCCGGTCCATGAATATATTTGCCTTGCTGGTCATCCACAAACACTGGCCAAAGCCCTCACCCTTTTCGCCCGAAGAGATGCATTGACCCGGCAACTAGTTTGCGGTCAAAGTTGGCGTTTGACATTTATGCCGGATGTCAAGGAGTCCCAGGATCAGTAGCAGGACCGAGACAGACCTAGACCAGCTCTCCAGTTCATTGTCATCATCGGTCGTGACCATTTTGTGCTTGTTATTGTCACTTTTGCCACTTTTGTCCACTGCTGGGAGAGCAGTATCGATACTTGTGGCGTGGGTTCAGGGCCAAAGTCAACCTTTTCCGGGACTCTCCCGGACACTCCCGGAGTGGGTTATCGTTTGGCTCGTTATAGTTTCTATTGAATCGGCTCGGTTAGTTTGTTGGCTGGCAAATGCACCCCGGAGGGCATTTTCATTTTAATTTCTCTTGTATTTGTTTCTGTTTCTGTTTCCATTTACATTGCCATTGCCATTGCCATTTCCATTTCGGCTTTTTGTGTATT
Organism: Drosophila vallismaia; assembly: GCA_035047325.1. Taxonomy (NCBI): domain Eukaryota; kingdom Metazoa; phylum Arthropoda; class Insecta; order Diptera; family Drosophilidae; genus Drosophila; species Drosophila vallismaia. Next base: position 208,578 of record JAWNPU010000025.1, on the reverse strand, counting down.
TGACATTTGGCTCAAGTGTTGCCGACTTTTCGGTTAGTTCTTTCTTTTCTTGGGGGTCTGGGCTTTCTGTGGCTGTTGTTTGCCTGTTTTTGTTGGGCTCTTAATTAAAGTTTGGTCAACGGTCAACTGGTTGATGCTCAATGAATTGGTCAGCTTCTGGTCTGCTGCGAAAGGGCGCAGCTTGAGCCTGTCTATATTCATTGAAACTGGGAGTGATTTTTGCGAAATCTGTAGCTAGTTTAGAATATATTTTACCCTGTCCCCGGGGTCTGTCATTCCATCTCCGTTCCCACATCCACTTATTCTTTTTAGTCTGTTTTTGTCGAAGTAGGATCTTTTTTACGACGCTTGGCCCAAAAGAGCATCACGTAGCGAATCACTTAACTTGATTCCATGACCACCCCCAGCCCCATGACCATGGCCCCGCCCCTGTGGCATTGTGGCATTTGGAATTTTCCATTTTTTCCCCCCATGGCTCTGATGGCCCTGATGGCACAATGGGGATTCCCAGGATATCCTCGTTCGGATGTCCACAAAAAACAACTCGCAACTCGCAACTCGCCCAGAACAATGGAACTCCAAGCGACTGAAAATAATTTGCTCTTATTTGGGGCAAACACGCAAATGCGTTCGAATCAATTGTCCGATAGAGCCGATTGCTCACATTGCCAGTTATCCTTCATTTCAGGACCAACCAACCAACCCACCCACTATAGCCAAGAATCCTTGATTTTGGCCACAAAAAATGCGTTCAAATTGAAATGAAAAGCTCAGCGTGCAACGCATCCCAAATGAGGCAGCTCCGAGGAGGTGGTGGCGGGGTGGCGAATGTTTTTTCTGTTTTTTTTTTTTTTTTCTGTCGGGTCGGGTGCGTGCCGTGTGGTTTCACTTTCACTTTCACTCTCGCCTCTCTCCGCTGTGCAACTTTCACCCGCAAGAGGAGGCGTGGCAAAGGCTGGTCAATCGGCGGCACGTGTCCTGATTTTTTGGGGTATCTCGTTGTTGTTTTTTTCTGCCCTATAAATAATTTGTGGCAGACGCTCAATGAGTTTGCTTTTTGCGGCAATGTCATTTGTAAATGGCATGTTATCAATTTTCGAGATGATTGAATCAAGTGATTTGTGTGCGTGTCAAATGCTGTGGCAGGACGATCTCCTTCCAAACCCCCCCATACCCCCTCATACCCCCATACCCTCATACGTGCATATAAATGTCAATATTTGGGAGATACTCGGGAGTCGAGAGATGGGATATGGGAGTCTCCCAATCCTAGACACACCCAGACTCACACACGTGTCCAAGGAGTTTCTTTGAAGTCCTGTTTTGTTGGTTTCCCAGCGTCTTAGCTTTGGCTTTGCCTTTCCTGGGCGAGACTGCGGACTGTTTGCCTCTCGGCTTATTAAGAGATTATCAATTTCTTTTGATGGCAGATAGAAAAATGTATATAATACGAGAAAATTGAACCGGGATAACGAGGCTAATGGCTGCAAAGCAGTCTAGCTGATGGCAGTTGGGATGATGGGGAAAGTGGTTGGCTAAAATTGGGATAAATCAGGGAAAGCTCCGAGGCATCCGAGCAGCATGCGAGCAGCATCCATCAAGGGCCATCTCGAATGGCATCGGGAGTGGGAATTCGGGAAACAGATGCGACCGTCGAATCTCATTGCGAATGCACAAAGAAAACTTGTCCGGCATTGCTTAACCCTTCCGCTCCTGCCACTGGCACTGCTTATCCTTAACACCAGGGACTAGCCCTCCCCCTGGGTCGGCGTGCATTTGCATGCCCTTTCTGCATTAAGAAATTAAAATCTGCCCTAGAAAAATGCACGTAGAAGTGCTGAGCACATGTGGTGCTGGTGCTGGTGCTGGCTCCACGAGTCCTGGTCCTGTTGCCAGCATCGCCTCCGCCAGTCCTGCTCCACCTCATCCTAATGTGTTCGGCGGTCTTTGCTAAGCGAATGTTTTGTTATTTTTGCGGAAGTTTTGTAATTGCGGAAACGGCAACTGCTTCAGTCTCAGTCTCAGTCTCAGTTTTAGTCGCGAGTTGCAGCTTTGGATGCTTCTGCTCTTGAATGGGCACTGCGAGAAAAGTTGAAGGATTCTCTATACGTTGCTCTTAGTCCTAGCTCTGATTTCAGTTGTACAGAGAGTGTACAGAGCCAAGTATATTAAATATATACACAAAATGCACATACTATACAGTATATGGTATATCCGCGTGTGTGGCTGCTGCTCAAGTGTTCGATATACGGCCCGTCGACAAGTTGTTCCTTTGGGTGTCTTGCTCGGTAGGTAAACTTGCTCGGTAGGAAACTCGAAGTTATGGACGCGTAAATTGAAAATACACATGAGAATGAAAACTCTGCCTAGCCACTCCCACTTTGCCGAGGCACGCCATAACAACACCAAAAACACAATGCAGCGGTTCGTGGAACGCGGTCGCCACATTATTGAAACTATAAATTTCTAAAAGCAATCTTTTGCGGGCAGACAAGAGCTCTGCAGCAGTAAGGGGGGGTAGCCAGGCAGACACAAGGGCACAGGGCAAAGGGCAAAGGGCTGGGTAGAGGCAGCAGGATGCAGGGTGGTGTTTGCATTCGGGTTGTTGCAGTTGTAGTTGTAGTTGTAGTTGTAGTTGTAGGTGGGCCGCCGGCTGTTAACGCTTGCCACCGCGTCGATGTTGTGGTCGAAAAGTTTTCTCATTTCGCATGTGCCGGCACTTGTATACACTTGGCCTAGACTTGGCTGGATCCGGACGCCACCCACCCGCAAACCCGCCAACTGGCGACGCCGGGAATTAGGCAGCTTGTATCTTCACCTCCAAATTGGCTTTCGGAGGAAGGTTAATCTTTCAGTGGATGTCAGTCATTCATCGATCCTCCAACCTCGATATCGATGGTTTCCTTGGTTGTACTTTATCAAACCCCATTGATTTGCATGTTCATTGCCCATCGCCCATCGCCCATCGCCCGCTCCCATTCCAATCTGCAATTAATCAAATCTTGAGTAATTTAGCATCTGGCCATTCGAAGGTGAATCTTCAGCGGCGTCTCTTCTGGGCGAAATCAAATAATGGCAAATTTCCCATTAGTTTTAATGGAGGGGCGCGAGCGCTGTGGCTCCGGTTTCGGCTATCAAAGCGCTGCAGGTGAAATGTGGCAAGCGCTTCGATAGACAATTTTCCGCGTTTCCATTATCCCATCCAAGCCAAGGATACCCCATAACCACCGCCCCTTCCGGCAAAGATTTCCCCCTCTTTTCGTTCTTCCTCGTTTTTTTTAGCGTCGAAGAAGATGTCTTCCTCGCTGGTCATTTTTATGTTCGAGCTGCTTTTTTCTCATTTTCCATTTATTTATTTTTTATTATTATAAGGCAAACAGGAAATATCTTCGGTGCTGTGTTTTTCCTTTTCTTATAAATGACAACGCCTCATCACGCAATTTGTTTACCTTACATTTGCCTTGCCGCCAGGACACCCTCACGTTTTTTTCACTTTTTTTTCATTAATTCCAAAATTGCTACATTAGTGTTGCACACTTAACAAGTTTAAGGGGCGCTGCCGAGGTTTTCCTTCGGTTTTCCCTCGCTTTTCCCTCGCTTTTCCCTCATTTCCCGGCTACCAGTTGCCAGTTTTTTCCCTCGGTATACTTTGTATTTTCGGCCTCGTTGCGTATTAGAATTAGTGATTAATTTTTACGCCCGAAATATGCAAATGTATTGCATTGATGAATACATTCAGCGCTGCTGCCCCGTCGTGGGACGAGGGTGGGCGGTGGGCGGTGGTCCGTGGTCGCCATTCAAAAATTGGGCGTGGCTTTACTTCATTTTCTACTTCATTGCCAAAGTTCGACGCTTTGGGACTCGTCCTTCGGGAATTGCTCCAGAGCTCTGGCTCTGGTTCTGGCTCTGGCTCTGATGCTCCGCTTGTCGATTTTTACTGGCTTGTTTAATTTTTCTTCATTTTTTCCTGCTGCGCAAGGACACGAACAATTTTTATGTCATATTTTGAGAGTTTCTTCACATTTTTTCCGAGGGGCCGGCGGCTAAAATTGATTATGGATGAACGCAGTTGCCATGGACTGCGCGCAATTAACATTACTTTTAATTCGCCGAGCGTCGCGTACCGCCCTAATGAAGCATGCAAATGGACAGAATTGAAAATGAAGGGCATAAAACCCAGGGCCAGGGTTCGAGGCAGTCGGGGGAGTGAACACCCAGATAAGTTGCGATGTCCTCCTTAACTTTATTTGGTCTATTAGTGTATAATTTTTAACGTATTTTCTCCAGCGGCAATTGATATGCAAATCGTGCTTATTTTTGGAGAAAAAATTTGAATCTTGACGTACATTTTGGCTTCTCCCAACTAAATCATGTTCTACGATACGGGTTTCCTTAGATTTTCAAGCGATTTCTTCGGAAAAATTTGAAAAAAAAAATCGAAAAAATATTTTGTGTCAGGATTTTGATTTAGATCGATAGGGAATTGAATAAAGATTCCAAATCTATACTTTGCTCAAAAATCGGATGCCAAAGATATGGCCATCGAAAGGGGCGAAAAGTGATTTTTCTCGATTTTCACTTTTTCCAGGGGGTCCATCGGAAAAATTTGAAAAAAATCGAAAAAATATTTTCTGTCAGGATTTTGATGTAGATTTGTAGGGAATTGAATAAAGATTCAAAACCTATACTTTGATCAAGGATCGGATATGAATTGGCTGAGGTATAGCCTCCGTTTGGAGACTTATATCGGCTGAGTTGTTGAGAGCGCTCTATCGGGTTTTTCCGGAGCCTCCTCTCCTGTCAGTCACCACAGCCCATTCCACCTCGTTCCAACGCCACCTCCCCCCTCAACCCTTTCTCAGGATTCCCTTCCACTGATCCTCCATTAAGCATTGTCTCCTCTTTTTCACCATAGCCAAGTTCCAATATCACCTCGTCTGCCCCTCCCTCATTCCCTTTTCCATGATCTCTCCTTCTCTCGTCTGTTTGGTGTGGTCAATTTTTCGCACACTTGTCAGTTATTCCTTAAACTGCAATTGGAATGGAGGTGAAATATAGAAAAGTTTTAATTAGCAGCAATATTTGCTTATTTAACTAATGGAAAAGTGGAAAAACGCAAAAAGATTGATTAAATTGATAAAATGTAAGTAAAGGATTCAAATTTTCAAGTTAAATAAGAAAAAATTGGTCGAAATCAGTGGCGTCTCGAATCCTCGTTCGTATGTGTGTGTGTGTGTGTGCAAGTCGCCGCGAATTCAACTCCGTAACGGTGAAATATTCGTCGAGAATGGATGAAAATGCTTAAGATGCTTGGCTTTTTACCTGCTGATTACTAATGGTTATTAATATGAAGCTGGAATTGTCTCTTATTGATACTTTTCTTAAAAATCGCAGGGGGTGCTCCCGTCGGAACTCGCGACGGTGTCCGGGTCTGCGCTTCCGCAGCCCCAAGTACATGTGTATGTTTGTATGGACACGGACATGTTGGGCCTGTATGTGAATATTATTGGAATTATCCAATATTAATATTGGAATGGAATCAGTTATTCTATATTCATATTAAAATGTGAGTAGATACATATTATCACCTAAAAAAGTTACACATTTTTTTTTATTGAAACTATATTGCAAAATTCCAATATTGACATGCGTGTAAATATATATTTTAATTTCGCAATAATTTCAAATACTTACTATACTTTTTTTGTAAGTGCAGCAGTCAGTCGCTCAGCTATTGGAAACGGTAAATTATCACCTCTTTTCTTTGCTGTTGTTGGATGTTCTCATTCCTACTTAGTTAGGTGCTGTCCCCCTCTGGTGCTGGCTGACCCACCTTACCCATTTCACCTCTCTCCCACATCAGCTCTCTCTCGCTTCCTTTCCCACCTTTTGTTTTGCCAAGAAGTCATGGAAATTCACCTCGATCTTTTTCCCCTAATATGAACTTTTGAAATGCAAACTATTTTTAAATTTAACGCTTAAAAAGATTAAAAAGTAACTTCAAGAAAAAGTTTTTATTTCTGAAAATAGGGAAAGGTGTAAACCTTTCACCCCCCTTGATATCCTTAAGACGACAGTCAAAGGACACACGTATCTCTAACGAATAATGCTCATGCCATTATCAGAGGGAAATTTTCACACACGCAGACAGTGATAGGCAGGCAGAGTGGATATTTATTATGTTATCGAAATAAATCACGAATAAACATAAATAAACAAACCAAAACCGAGGAAGGATTTGTCAAAAAGTAGTGGGCGGAAGAGCATCCTCGCATTCCCGCATCCTCGCCTAGATGCGCATACACACGCACGTACTCCCCCCCAGAGTCGGACAGACGTGCCCGAGATGTGCCGCAAAAGTATGCAAAAATGCCAAGAAAATGAAAATAACTTGATGTGTTCGTCCTGACAAGAATTTATGGGAGTTTATGGTGTTCCCCGAGCCTCCTTTTGATTTATCAAAATAAGTCTGATGATCCAATAAACTTCTTGTACCGCAACGGTGGCTTAGTCGAGTCCTTGCCGAACCCTTTCCCTTTCTCTCCTGTCGCATTAGCGACGCATCCCAGGCAGGACTTTTGCATAGCATACTTTTGAGGGCCGAGAGCCGGCTTGGAATGAAAATAAATGCGTTACATTTCAATACTTTCGCCTCAATCCCCCCCTGCCCCTGCTCGATTTTTGATTTATGTGTGTGTACTTTTTTTTTTCGTCCTGCCTGGCAATGTGTGTGACACTCGCTAAGGACACGTGAAAATATTCCGAGATCCTGCGAGAAACTGAAACTACATTAGACAGTCATCGGGAACTGGCAAGGACATAATATTAGTTTCATTCTTCGCCAAAAAAGGAAGCCAGGAAAAGGACAATTCCACAATTCCTAGTCTCCCCACCTCAATCATAGATTGTCCTTTCGAGCACCCCAAAAACACACATTCGCGCATCTGAAGATGGCAAAAGGAAATGATTTATTTGTGGCATTCCAGGACTTCCTCGAAGGACTCGCAACTCGCAACTCGCAACTCGCAACTCGCAGCTGCTTTTAATACATTTTTCTCCTTTCGGCATATTTGGGACTCCATGCATGACAAATTGTTAAGAAAGCGCATTGGGAAAGCGTTGGGAAACCCCGTATCCTCCGGCACATGTGCTCTTGCTCTTGCTATTGCTATTGCTTCTCCTTGTCCTTATCCTTATCGAAATGTACTCGAGGAAATTCCGCAAATGCCGCGATGCCAGCTCCACTTGCAGGCAGGAGGCAGTGGGCAGGAGGCAGGAAGCAGGAGGCTTTCCAAGGGTTGAAGACAGGGTCCTGCATGCATGAGCAGTTCATTGAGTTGACATTGAGTGCTTGTGATTTATGTTGGATTTTTGCCACTTTCCGCTGCCAAATGGCTGCCAAAAACATCGCGGTCTGCCCTGGTCTGGTCTGGCATATTAGAGATTGTGCTGTGCGGGGGAGGATATCCTGCCAAGGTGTACAAATTGTAGAGGAAAAGAGTATTGTTTAAGGACATTCTAAGCGAGGAGCTGCGAGTTCAGATTTAACCTTCGACATCTTTCTTTCTGGTTTTAAAAACCAAATTGCGTTTGCGTTCGCGTTCGCGTTTGCGTCATCAGCGTCATCAGTCAGCGAGTGGAGCTTAGTCCTTCCAGAAATGCTCGTCCGACTGACGACTGGGCTGCCATATATTCAAACTAAATGTGTCACGTCCAAACAACAAAAATTTCATTTATATTCGCATATAACGGGAAAAAAGGAGCAGAAAAAAAAATGGAGGACCAAGAAGCGAAAACTAGAGGGAGGCGGCGAGGGGCGGTTAGAAAGTTTGAAGGGTGGCGTAGATGAGCAAGAAATGGGGCAGAGTATGGGTTTGGTTTATTTTAAATTTGAGGCAAAGCCCAGCCCAGCCCAGCCCAGCCCAGCCCAGCCCAGCCCAGCCCAGCCTCCACCGCCTACTTCGGGGGCGGGTGTGAAATGGTTAAAAATTATGTGCAGCATAAGCTGACGCTGCTTTCTTCTTCCATTTTTTTTACTCCTTTTACTGCGTACGGCGGTTTAAGCGGCCACTTCCTGTCGGGCCCCTCTCACCTCCTTCTGCAGTGCCGGCAGCCACAAATCAACGGAAGCGGAAGTGGCAATGGAAATGGAAATGGCGACAGCGACAGCGACAGCGACAGCGGCAGCGAATGGGGCAAAACCGCAAAGGTGTAAAAATGGCGAGAAAAACACAAAAAAAGAAGCGTTAAAGTAGATGAAAATGAACGGGAAAGCAGAGTTATCTTAGCTCTGCTGTGGATTCTGTTGCAGTCCTTGAAGAGGTATCCCTTGATCCTTTTTTTGGACAATAATCTAGTCAAAAATTGTTAGAAATCCTTCCTTCTCGGAACTTACAAACGTCTCAAGGAATCAATATACCTTGGAAGGATTCCCTTCTTGAAACCACAAAAAGGCGTTAGTCACACTCTCAGGCAGAGTGGCAACACGTAGAAGAGTCCTTTTTTTATATTAAAAATACGACTTCTAAAGTCAATCGATATCAATCCTTAGAGAGTTTCCCGATCAGGATGCGTAAAGGACTTCTATAAGGATATCGGACTGGTTCCCATCGCTCCTTGAGCCTGATTTGTTTGCAAAACAAAACAAAAAACAAGAAATTCAGAAGGAAAAGTCCCTCAACTAACCTTTTCCTTTATTTCTTTTGGCAGAAAATCTGCAGAGCCCGAGGGTGGACCTTGGTAGACCGCAGTTCGTCCTTAAAGTGTGTCATTCCAAGGGCACTGCCCACATCCTCCGGAATCGGAATCACCACCCAATTTCAGGCTTCGAACCCGTTAGCTGCTCAATTTTTTCGTTTTTTTTTTTTCGGTTCGGTATTCGGTATGCAAAATGTTAAATTTTTATTGTCCGTGTTTTGCTTTTATTGCCAGCAGGCGCCGCGCGTCTTTATCCGCACAGGATCTCCACAGGACTCCCCCTAGGCTAGCCTTTTTTCTGTTTTTTTTGATACACTGTAAAATAAATCGTGTATATCGGTAAGGAAGGAACGAAACCTTTTGGACTGATTTCCCTTTAAGCGAAATCTGATAAAAAAAAACAAGTTTAGCTTTTTTCCTCCTCGAATCCCACGCGAGGATTCGATCTGACTTTTCGCCTTTTCCCACATGTCGTATCAGCGAGTGTCCTTCTGCATCCCCTTTCGAGTCCTTTTTTTTTTCCTTGCTTTTCCGACGATTTTTGCTGCGATTTTCAACGCATGGCCTGCAGGGGTGCCCCTTTGGGTTCTGGGTTCTGGGTTCTGGGTTCTGGGTTCTGGGTTCCGTATTATTTCGTATTTAAAAATAGATTTGCATTTGTGTGTTTACATTTGTGTGTGTACGGTGTCGGTGTGTCCAATTGATTTATGGTTTTCGTAAATAATAAAAAAAAAATGCCAAAGGTTGCGAAAACGAAACGACCATACGCGTAAAAGAGGGGGTCAAAGGGGGTCAAAGGGTAGAATTAAAAAATAGTAAGCTCTCCGCTGGCTGTTGTTTACTTTTGCGGTTATTTTGCGGTCTCGCTTTTCGGCGCATTTTTATTTCGTCCTTGTGATATCCTCGAGTCGATGGTCAGGGGTCTGGGGGCAGTTTATTGACTTTTAAACTGATCCTTTGGGTGTAATTGTTGGCGATTGTTTGCATTTTTCATGCCGCGGATGCCGAAAAATTAGCATACTAAAAAATAAAGAAATTTATCCATTTTTAGAATACTTTAAGATTAATTTTTTGACATATTTTTGTTGATTTTTTATCAGAATTCTTTTTTTTCTTTTTTTCAGATAAATAATCTTGGTTTGGTTGCTCCGACAGTGTAATCCTTCGACAACTCGACGCTTGGTTTTCTTCGTTCTATCTTCATGAAAAATCCTGCCAGGCAATCTACAAATACACAAATTGATGTCATTTTTGTTCTTTCGTTGCGTTTCAAAAGGAATAATTGGCTAAAAGTGCTAAAAAATAAACGAAGGAACGAAGGAGCGCGACATGCAGAAAGGACGAATCCAAACAAGGCTCTCAAGGAGCAAAAGCAACAAAAAAATGTGAGTAAACGAAAACAGACGTCACAGAAACGCAGATAAACATATTCGCGAATTTGTTATTATTGTAGAAAAATATTGCCCAATATACCGCTGGGGGTGTCGGGGAGTGTTTGCGAAATATATCCCAGAGGGTGGGTGGATGCTTGTGTTGGGGGCGGATGCTAATTCCCTGGCGACTGCATGTGACGCGTTTTGCATGCGGTTTGAGCGCGTTTGTTGGCAAAGGTGGTGCCCCGCGGTGGTAAGAGCAGGGGCTGGTGTCGCAAATTAGTTAAAAAGCCAACTCAGACAATCAAAGATCAAGAATTGTCAATCGGGGGGGTTTTTTTGGAAAGAAATCGTAAAAGCTAACCTACAAATTAGGCTCGAGAAAGAGGACTTTTCTGTTTTCTTACCAAAATAGATTCCTTTTTTTGATATAAAACGAAATGAAATGGCATCCATGGAAAACCCTCAAAATAAAACAATAAAGCAACAAATTACCCTTCAATTCAACTCAAACAAGAAAAGTTACGAAAAAAGCAACAGAATAGTCTTCACCTTTTCCAGTCTGACATGCAAATGGACTTTTGGGTGCGTCGTTGTCTACTTACCACCCCTTATCCTTACACCCACCCACCCATCTACCACCCCCCACTTCCACTCCCACTCCCAATATGCAAAATGGCGATTATTCATAAATCATTAAACACCATTTGGCATTCGTGGGCTTGAGGGGGCTGGGCTGGTGTACCATAGTCTGCCTTCAAATTTTTATCGCGCTTTTTTTTTCAACAAACTGGCCAAATCCTAATGAGCCAAGAGCACAAAAATAACATAAAAATTTCCAGTATAAAAGTTACAAAAACTTTGGAAAAATCAAAGGACGCGTTTGTTAGCCATCCTAGGGTGGCTGAGCCGGCTAGTTGGTTGCAGGATTTTTTGGGTGCTTTTTAACAAGGAAGAAGACTCCAAACGGGACTCGGACGAAGACATTAAAAATTTTGTTTGATACTTGGGTCGCGCCCCCACCCTCTGGCACTGAGAGAAAAGTCTGACTATATTTAATTTTTAAACTCTTATTTACACCTCTTTTTAGTATTTAAATACTTTTATATTTTATTTAAAATTTTATTTTGTTTCGTAAGCTTGTCCGATATTTTCTGGCCATATTTTCTGCTGCTTCATTGCGATTGCCAGTGCTACGTCACTTCAAATCCAAGTTTCGCTTCGGCTGTGGCTTCGGCCGCTGTTCTGGTCGTTTGATTTCCGCTTCCGTTTGCCGTTGAGATTAAAAACATTTTCGTGCGTTTTTCCCTTATTTCCCAATGCTTTCCATCGCCGCCTTTCCATCCTACGTTTTCCATCGTATCTTTTGCGTTTCGCGGACCAACGACCACGGGATATGGCGGATATGGCTTTGGCCACGGCCACGGCCACGGCCACGGCTGCGTCTATCTGCGAAACACATTAAATTAAAAATTCATCTTTAATCAAAGATTATTGTTGGCATGTCTACGTGGAATTAACTTATAGAGTCTGAGGCAAGATATCTCTACTTATTTCTAAGAATTTTTGAGGGATGCAAATTTTTCAATCCCAATCACTCTGCACCAATAGATGACACTATAGGATTTATATTTTAAAATTAATTGATCTCTTACTCCCTTTTCATTAATTAATAACAATTGTGGTGCATCTTGCAGAGAGTAGTATAGTTTGAGCCCTTTTGACAGATAAATTTCATTCTTTTTGATTTCTAAAAAACAGAGAAACGATTTTTGCCAAAAGTTCGCTTTTTCAAACATTTGTCAGCGTATATTTTCGCCAGTTTCTAACCGATTTCAAAACGGAATACCATTTCTGAATCAGAGCTTCAGTCTTCTTCGATCTGCATTAGAATTTTAGAGAAACAGAACAATAAATTTTTTCCCATTTTTCGAAAATTTTGAAAGGGGTACCCCTTTTGATTTTTTCAAAAAATCGAGAAATTTTTTTTGTTCTCCTTTCCCGATATTTTAATTAAAATTGAAGGATATTGAAAGCCTGATTCATAAATGGTATTCCGCTTCAAAATCGGTTGAGAATTCGCTCAGATATTCAAATAATACTGTTCTAAAAATGGAAATTTTTAAATTTAAAAAATACGCGAAGGACATTTGTCAAATCTCATTTTCTCATCCTTTTCGAAGTTTCGAAGGACATTCTGAAGCTGCTCCTGGAGCTGTTCTGGTGCTTCGAAAGCTACTCCTGGTGCTCCTGGAGCTGCTCTGGTGCTTCGGAAGCTACTCCTCGTGCTCCTGGAGCTGCTCTGCTGGGCCAGAAGCTACTTCTGGTGCTCCTGGAGCTGCTCAGCTGGCCCAGAACCCGCTCCTGGTGCTCCTGAAGCTGCTCTGGTGGCCCAGAAGCTACTCCTGGTGCTCCTGGAGCTGCTCTGGTGGCCGAGAAGCTACTCCTGGTGCTCCTGGAGCTGCTCTGGTAGTCCAGAACCCGCTCCTGGTGCTCCTGGAGCTGCTCTGGTGGCCCAGAAGCTACTCCTGGTGCTCCTGGAGCTGCTCTGGTGGCCGAGAAGCTACTCCTGGTGCTCCTGGAGCTGCTCTGGTGGCCGAGAAGCTGCTCCTGGTGCTCGTGGAGCTGCTATGGTGGTCCAGAACCCGCTCCTGGTGCTCCTGGAGCTGCTCTGCTGGGCCAGAACCCGCTCCTGGTGCTCCTGGAGCTGCTCTGGTGGCCCAGAAGCTACTCCTGGTGCTCCTGGAGCTGCTCTGGTGGTCCAGAAACCGCTCCTGGTGCTCCTGGAGCTGCTCTGGTGCTTCGGAAGCTACTTCTGGTGCTCCTGGAGCTGCTCTGGTGGCCCAGAAGCTACTCCTGGTGCTCCTGGAGTTGCTCTTGTGCTTCGGAAGCTACTCCTGGTGCTCCTGGAGCTGCTCTGGTGGTCCAGAACCCGCTCCTGGTGCTCCTGGAGCTGCTCTGCTGGGCCAGAACCCGCTCCTGGTGCTCCTGGAGCTGCTCTGCTGGGCCAGAACCCGCTCCTGGTGCTCCTGGAGCTGCTCTGCTGGGCCAGAACCCGCTCCTGGTGCTCCTGGAGCTGCTCTGGTGGCCCAGAAGCTACTCCTGGTTCTCCTGGAGCTGCTCTGGTGGTCCAGAACCCGCTCCTGGTGCTCCTGGAGCTGCTCTGCTGGGCCAGAACCCGCTCCTGGTGCTCCTGGAGCTGCTCTGGTGGCCCAGAAGCTACTCCTGGTTCTCCTGGAGCTGCTCTGGTGGTCCAGAACCCGCTCCTGGTGCTCCTGGAGCTGCTCTGCTGGGCCAGAACCCGCTCCTGGTGCTCCTGGAGCTGCTCTGCTGGGCCAGAACCCGCTCCTGGTGCTCCTGGAACTGCTCTGGTGGCCCAGAAGCTACTCCTGGTTCTCCTGGAGCTGCTCTGGTGGTCCAGAACCCGCTCCTGGTGCTCCTGGAGCTGCTCTGCTGGGCCAGAACCCGCTCCTGGTACTTCTGGAGCTGCTCTGGTGGCCGAGAAGCTACTCCTGTTTTTCCTGGAGCTGCTCTGGTAGTCCAGAACCCGCTCCTGGTGCTCCTGGAGCTGCTCTGGTAGTCCAGAACCCGCTCCTGGTGCTCCTGGAGCTGCTCTGCTGGGCCAGAACCCGCTCCTGGTGCTCCTGGAGCTGCTCTGCTGGGCCAGAATCCGCTCCTGGTGCTCCTGGAGCTGCTCTGGTGGCCCAGAAGCTGCTCCTGGTGCTCCTGGAGCTGCTCTGGTGGTCCAGAACCCGCTCCTGGTGCTCCTGGAGCTGCTCTGCTGGCCCAGAACCCGCTCCTGGTGCTCCTGGAGCTGCTCTGGTGGCCCAGAAGCTACTCCTGGTTCTCCTGGAGCTGCTCTGGTGGTCCAGAACCCGCTCCTGGTGCTCCTGGAGCTGCTCTGCTGGGCCAGAATCCGCTCCTGGTGCTTCTGGAGCTGCTCTGGTGGCCCAGAAGCTACTCCTGGTGCTCCTGGAGCTGCTCTGGTGGTCCAGAAACCGCTCCTGGTGCTCCTGGAGCTGCTCTGGTGCTTCGGAAGCTACTCCTGGTGCTCCTGGAGCTGCTCTGGTGCTTCGGAAGCTACTCCTGGTGCTCCTGGAGCTGCTCTGCTGGGCCAGAACCCGCTCCTGGTGCTCCTGGAGCTGCTCTGCTGAGCCAGAACCCGCTCCTGGTGCTCCTGGAGCTGCTCTGGTGGTCCAGAACCCGCTCCTGGTGCTCCTGGAGCTGCTCTGCTGGCCCAGAAGCTACTACTGGTGCTCCTGGAGCTGCTCTGGTGGCCCAGAAGCTACTCCTGGTGCTCCTGTAGCTGCTCTGCTGGCCCAGAAGCTGCTCTGGTTCTCCAGAACCCGCTCCTGGTGCTCCTGGAGCTGCTCTGGTGGCCCAGAAGCTACTCCTAGTTCTCCTGGAGCTGCTCTGGTGGTCCAGAACCCGCTCCTGGTGCTGCTCTGCTGGGCCAGAACCCGCTCCTGGTGCTCCTGGAGCTGCTCTGCTGGGCCAGAACCCGCTCCTGGTGCTCCTGGAGCTGCTCTGGTGGCCCAGAAGCTACTCCTGTTTCTCCTGGAGCTGCTCTGGTAGTCCAGAACCCGCTCCTGGTGCTCCTGGAGCTGCTCTGGTAGTCCAGAACCCGCTCCTGGTGCTCCTGGAGCTGCTCTGCTGGGCCAGAACCCGCTCCTGGTGCTCCTGGAGCTGCTCTGGTGGTCCAGAACCCGCTCCTGGTGCTCCTGGAGCTGCTCTGCTGGGCCAGAACCCGCTCCTGGTGCTCCTGGAGCTGCTCTGGTGGCCGAGAAGCTACTCCTGTTTCTCCTGGAGCTGCTCTGGTAGTCCAGAACCCGCTCCTGGTGCTCCTGGAGCTGCTCTGGTAGTCCAGAACCCGCTCCTGGTGCTCCTGGAGCTGCTCTGCTGGGCCAGAACCCGCTCCTGGTGCTCCTGGAGCTGCTCTGCTGGGCCAGAATCCGCTCCTGGTGCTCCTGGAGCTGCTCTGGTGGCCCAGAAGCTACTCCTGGTGCTCCTGGAGCTGCTCTGGTGGTCCAGAACCCGCTCCTGGTGCTCCTGGAGCTGCTCTGCTGGCCCAGAACCCGCTCCTGGTGCTCCTGGAGCTGCTCTGGTGGGCCAGAACCCGCTCCTGATGCTCCTGGCGCTGCTCTGGTGACCCAGAAGCTACTCCTGGTTCTCCTGGAGCTGCTCTGGTTCTCCAGAACCCGCTCGTGGTGCTCCTGGTACTCCTGGTGCTCCGAAGCACCAGAACAGCTCCAGGAGCACCAGGAGTAGCTTCCGAAGCACCAGAGCAGCTCCAGGAGCACCAGGAGCGGGTTCTGGGCCAGCAGAGCAGCTCCAGGAGCACCAGGAGCGGGTTCTGGAGAACCAGAGCAGCTTCCGAAGCACCAGAGCAGCTCCAGGAGCACCAGGAGCGGGTTCTAAGCCAGCAGAGCAGCTCCAGGAGCACCAGGAGCGGGTTCTAGACCACCAGAGCAGCTCCAGGAGCACCAGGAGTAGCTTCCGAAGCACCAGAGCAGCTCCAGGAGCACCAGGAGTAGCTTCTGGGCCACCAGAGCAGCTCCAGGAGCACCAGGAGTAGCTTCCGAAGCACCAGAGCAGCTCCAGGAGCACCAGGAGCGGTTTCTGGACCACCAGAGCAGCTCCAGGAGCACCAGGAGTAGCTTCCGAAGCACCAGAGCAGCTCCAGGAGCACCAGGAGTAGCTTCTGGGCCACCAGAGCAGCTCCAGAAGCTCTAGGAGCGGGTTCTGGACCACCAGAGCAGCTCCAGGAGCACCAGGAGCGGGTTTTGGGCCAGCAGAGTAGCTCCAGGAGCACCAGGAGTAGCTTCTGGGCCACCGGAGCAGCTCCAGGAGCACCAGGAAGCTTCCGAAGCACCAGAACAGCTCCAGGAGCACCAGGAGCGGGTTCTGGGGAACCAGAGCAGCTCCAGGAGCACCAGGAGTAGCTTCCGAAGCACCAGAGCAGCTCCAGGAGCACCAGGAGTAGCTTCTGGGCCACCAGAGCAGCTCCAGGAGCACCAGGAGCGGGTTCTGGCCCAGCAGAACAGCTCCAGGAGCACCAGGAGCGGGTTCTGGGCCAGCAGAGCAGCTCCAGGAGCACCAGGAGCGGGTTCTGGGCCAGCAGAGCAGCTCCAGGAGCACCAGGAGCGGGTTCTGGACCACCAGAGCAGCTCCAGGAGCACCAGGAGCGGGTTCTGGGCCAGCTGAGCAGCTCCAGGAGCACCAGGAGCGGGTTCTGGCCCAGCAGACCAGCTCCAGGAACACCAGGAGCGGGTTCTGGACCACCAGAGCAGCTCCAGGAGCACCAGGAGTAGCTTCCGAAGCACCAGAGCAGCTCCAGGAGCACCAGGAGTAGCTTCTGGGCCACCAGAGCAGCTCCAGGAGCACCAGGAGTAGCTTCTGGGCCACCAGAGCAGCTCCAGGAGCACCAGGAGTAGCTTCCGAAGCACCAGAGCAGCTCCAGGAGCACCAGGAGCGGGTTCTGGCCCAGCAGAGCAGGTCCAGGAGCACCAGGAGTAGCTTCCGAAGCACCAGAGCAGCTCCAGGAGCACCAGGAGTAGCTTCTGGGCCACCAGAGCAGCTCCAGGAGCACCAGGAGTAGCTTCCGAAGCACCAGAGCAGCTCCAGGAGCACCAGGAGCGGTTTCTGGACCACCAGAGCAGCTCCAGGAGCACCAGGAGTAGCTTCCGAAGCACCAGAGCAGCTCCAGGAGCACCAGGAGTAGCTTCTGGGCCACCAGAGCAGCTCCAGAAGCTCTAGGAGCGGGTTCTGGACCACCAGAGCAGCTCCAGGAGCACCAGGAGCGGGTTTTGGGCCAGCAGAGTAGCTCCAGGAGCACCAGGAGTAGCTTCTGGGCCACCGGAGCAGCTCCAGGAGCACCAGGAGTAGCTTCCGAAGCACCAGAACAGCTCCAGGAGCACCAGGAGCGGGTTCTGGGGAACCAGAGCAGCTCCAGGAGCACCAGGAGTAGCTTCCGAAGCACCAGAGCAGCTCCAGGAGCACCAGGAGTAGCTTCTGGGCCACCAGAGCAGCTCCAGGAGCACCAGGAGCGGGTTCTGGCCCAGCAGAACAGCTCCAGGAGCACCAGGAGCGGGTTCTGGGCCAGCAGAGCAGCTCCAGGAGCACCAGGAGCGGGTTCTGGGCCAGCAGAGCAGCTCCAGGAGCACCAGGAGCGGGTTCTGGACCACCAGAGCAGCTCCAGGAGCACCAGGAGCGGGTTCTGGGCCAGCTGAGCAGCTCCAGGAGCACCAGGAGCGGGTTCTGGCCCAGCAGACCAGCTCCAGGAACACCAGGAGCGGGTTCTGGACCACCAGAGCAGCTCCAGGAGCACCAGGAGTAGCTTCCGAAGCACCAGAGCAGCTCCAGGAGCACCAGGAGTAGCTTCTGGGCCACCAGAGCAGCTCCAGGAGCACCAGGAGTAGCTTCTGGGCCACCAGAGCAGCTCCAGGAGCACCAGGAGTAGCTTCCGAAGCACCAGAGCAGCTCCAGGAGCACCAGGAGCGGGTTCTGGCCCAGCAGAGCAGGTCCAGGAGCACCAGGAGCGGGTTCTGGACCACCAGAGCAGCTCCAGGAGCACCAGGAGTAGCTTCCGAAGCACCAGAGCAGCTCCAGGAGCACCAGGAGTAGCTTCCGAAGCACCAGAGCAGCTCCAGGAGCCCCAGGAGTAGCTTCTGGGCCACCAGAGCAGCTCCAGGAGCACCAGGAGCGTGTTCTGGGCCAGCAGAGCAGCTCCAGGAGCACCAGGAACGGGTTTTGGGCCAGCAGAGTAGCTCCAGGAGCACCAGGAGTAGCTTCTGGGCCACCAGAGCAGCTCCAGGAGCACCAGGAGTAGCTTCCGAAGCACCAGAGCAGCTCCAGGAGCACCAGGAGCGGGTTCTGGCCCAGCAGAGCAGCTCCAGGAGCACCAGGAGTAGCTTTTAGGCCACCAGAGCAGCTCCAGGTGCACCAGGAGCGGGTTCTGGCCCAGCAGAGCAGCTCCAGGAGCACCAGGAGCGGGTTCTGGACCACCAGAGCAGCTCCAGGAGCACCAGGAGTAGCTTCCGAAGCACCAGAGCAGCTCCAGGTGCACCAGGAGCGGGTTCTGGCCCAGCAGAGCAGCTCCAGGAGCACCAGGAGCGGGTTCTGGACCACCAGAGCAGCTCCAGGAGCACCAGGAGTAGCTTCCGAAGCACCAGAGCAGCTCCAGGAGCACCAGGAGCGGGTTGTGGACCACCAGAGCAGCTCCAGGAGCACCAGGAGTAGCTTCCGAAGCACCAGAGCAGCTCCAGGAGCCCCAGGAGTAGCTTCTGGGCCACCAGAGCAGCTCCAGGAGCACCAGGAGCGTGTTCTGGGCCAGCAGAGCAGCTCCAGGAGCACCAGGAACGGGTTTTGGGCCAGCAGAGTAGCTCCAGGAGCACCAGGAGTAGCTTCTGGGCCACCGGAGCAGCTCCAGGAGCACCAGGAGTAGCTTCCGAAGCACCAGAGCAGCTCCAGGAGCACCAGGAGCGGGTTCTGGCCCAGCAGAGCAGCTCCAGGAGCACCAGGAGTAGCTTTTAGGCCACCAGAGCAGCTCCAGGTGCACCAGGAGCGGGTTCTGGCCCAGCAGAGCAGCTCCAGGAGCACC
This sequence comes from Drosophila vallismaia, assembly GCA_035047325.1. Classification (NCBI taxonomy): domain Eukaryota; kingdom Metazoa; phylum Arthropoda; class Insecta; order Diptera; family Drosophilidae; genus Drosophila; species Drosophila vallismaia. The sequence continues at coordinate 189,909 of JAWNPU010000025.1, read as the reverse complement.
AGGAGCGGGTTCTGGACCACCAGAGCAGCTCCAGGAGCACCAGGAGTAGCTTCCGAAGCACTAGAGCAGCTCCAGGAGCACCAGGAGTAGCTTCTCGGCCACCATAGCAGCTCCAGCAGCACCAGGAGCGGGTTCTGGACCACAAGAGCAGCTCCAGGAGCACCAGGAGCGGGTTCTGGACCACCAGAGCAGCTCCAGGAGCACCAGGAGTAGCTTCCGCAGCACCAGAGCAGCTCCAGGAGCACCAGGAGCGGGTTCTGGGCCAGCAGAGCAGCTCCAGGAGCACCAGGAGTAGCTTCCGCAGCACCAGAGCAGCTCCAGGAGCACCAGGAGCGGGTTCTGGGCCACCGGAGCAGCTCCAGGAGCACCAGGAGTAGCTTCCGAAGCACCAGAGCAGCTCCAGGAGCACCAGGAGTAGCTTCTGGGCCACCAGAGCAGCTCCAGGAGCACCAGGAGCGGGTTCTGGCCCAGCAGAACAGCTCCAGGAGCACCAGGAGCGGGTTCTGGGCCAGCAGAGCAGCTCCAGGAGCACCAGGAGCGGGTTCTGGGCCAGCAGAGCAGCTCCAGGAGCACCAGGAGCGGGTTCTGGACCACCAGAGCAGCTCCAGGAGCACCAGGAGCGGGTTCTGGGCCAGCTGAGCAGCTCCAGGAACACCAGGAGCGGGTTCTGGCCCAGCAGACCAGCTCCAGGAACACCAGGAGCGGGTTCTGGACCACCAGAGCAGCTCCAGGAGCACCAGGAGTAGCTTCCGAAGCACCAGAGCAGCTCCAGGAGCACCAGGAGTAGCTTCTGGGCCACCAGAGCAGCTCCAGGAGCACCAGGAGTAGCTTCTGGGCCACCAGAGCAGCTCCAGGAGCACCAGGAGTAGCTTCCGAAGCACCAGAGCAGCTCCAGGAGCACCAGGAGCGGGTTCTGGCCCAGCAGAGCAGCTCCAGGAGCACCAGGAGCGGGTTCTGGACCACCAGAGCAGCTCCAGGAGCACCAGGAGTAGCTTCCGAAGCACCAGAGCAGCTCCAGGAGCACCAGGAGTAGCTTCCGAAGACCAGAGCAGCTCCAGGAGCCCCAGGAGTAGCTTCTGGGCCACCAGAGCAGCTCCAGGAGCACCAGGAGCGTGTTCTGGGCCAGCAGAGCAGCTCCAGGAGCACCAGGAACGGGTTTTGGGCCAGCAGAGCAGCTCCAGGAGCACCAGGAGTAGCTTCCGAAGCACCAGAGCAGCTCCAGGAGCACCAGGAGTAGCTTCTGGGCCACCGGAGCAGCTCCAGGAGCACCAGGAGTAGCTTCCGAAGCACCAGAGCAGCTCCAGGAGCACCAGGAGCGGGTTCTGGCCCAGCAGAGCAGCTCCAGGAGCACCAGGAGTAGCTTTTAGGCCACCAGAGCAGCTCCAGGTGCACCAGGAGCGGGTTCTGGCCCAGCAGAGCAGCTCCAGGAGCACCAGGAGCGGGTTCTGGACCACCAGAGCAGCTCCAGGAGCACCAGGAGTAGCTTCCGAAGCACCAGAGCAGCTCCAGGAGCACCAGGAGTAGCTTCCGAAGCACCAGAGCAGCTCCAGGAGCACCAGGAGTAGCTTCTGGGCCACCGGAGCAGCTCCAGGAGCACCAGGAGTAGCTTCCGAAGCACCAGAGCAGCTCCAGGAGCACCAGGAGCGGGTTCTGGCCCAGCAGAGCAGCTCCAGGAGCACCAGGAGTAGCTTTTAGGCCACCAGAGCAGCTCCAGGTGCACCAGGAGCGGGTTCTGGCCCAGCAGAGCAGCTCCAGGAGCACCAGGAGCGGGTTCTGGACCACCAGAGCAGCTCCAGGAGCACCAGGAGTAGCTTCCGAAGCACCAGAGCAGCTCCAGGAGCACCAGGAGCGGGTTGTGGACCACCAGAGCAGCTCCAGGAGCACCAGGAGTAGCTTCCGAAGCACCAGAGCAGCTCCAGGAGCACCAGGAGTAGCTTCTGGGCCACCAGAGCAGCTCCAGGAGCACCAGGAGCGGGTTCTGGCCCAGCAGAGCAGCTTCAGGAGCACCAGGAGCGGGTTCTGGACCACCAGAGCAGCTCCAGGAGCACCAGGAGTAGCTTCCGAAGCACTAGAGCAGCTCCAGGAGCACCAGGAGTAGCTTCTCGGCCACCATAGCAGCTCCAGCAGCACCAGGAGCGGGTTCTGGACCACAAGAGCAGCTCCAGGAGCACCAGGAGTAGCTTCCGCAGCACCAGAGCAGCTCCAGGAGCACCAGGAGTAGCTTCTCGGCCACCAGAGCAGCTCCAGGAGCACCAGGAGCGGGTTCTGGGCCAGCAGAGCAGCTCCAGGAGCACCAGGAGTAGCTTCCGCAGCACCAGAGCAGCTCCAGGAGCACCAGGAGTAGCTTCTCGGCCACCAGAGCAGCTCCAGGAGCACCAGGAGCAGCTTCTCGGCCACCAGAGCAGCTCCAGCAGCACCAGGAGCGGGTTCTGGACCATCAGAGCAGCTCCAGGAGCACCAGGAGTAGCTTCCGAAGCACTAGAGCAGCTCCAGGAGCACCAGGAGTAGCTTCCGAAGCACTAGAGCAGCTCCAGGAGCACCAGGAGTAGCTTCCGCAGCACCAGAGCAGCTCCAGGAGCACCAGGAGCGGGTTCTGGGCCAGCAGAGCAGCTCCAGGAGCACCAGGAGTAGCTTCCGAAGCACCAGAGCAGCTCCAGGAGCACCAGGAGCGGGTTCTGGGCCAGCAGAGCAGCTCCAGGAGCACCAGGAGTAGCTTCTGGGCCACTGGAGCAGCTCCAGGAGCACCCAAGTAGCTTCTGGGCCACCAGAGCAGCTCCAGGAGCACCAGGAGTAGCTTCAGAAGCACTAGAGCAGCTCCAGGAGCACCAGGAGTAGCTTCCGAAGCACTAGAGCAGCTCCAGCAGCACCAGGAGTAGCTTCTCGGCCACCAGAGCAGCTCCAGCAGCACCAGGAGCGGGTTCTGGACTACCAGAGCAGCTCCAGGAGCAACAGGAGTAGCTTCTCGGCCACCAGAGCAGCTCCAGGAGCACCAGGAGCGGGTTCTGGCCCAGCAGAGCAGCTCCAGGAGCACCAGGAGCGGGTTCTGGCCCAGCAGAGCAGCTCCAGGAGCACCAGGAGTAGCTTCCGAAGCACCAGAACAGCTCCAGGAGCACCAGGAGTAGCTTCTGGGCCACCAGAGCAGCTCCAGGAGCACCAGGAGTAGCTTTCGAAGCACCAGAGCAGCTCCAGAAGCAGCTTCAGAATGTCCTTCCAAACTTATTAAAAGGATGAGAAAATGAGAATTGACAAAAGTCCTTCGCGTATTTTTTAAATTTAAAAATTCCATTTTTAGAACAGTATTATTTGAATATCTGAGCGAATTCTCAACCGATTTTGAAGCGGAATACCATTTATGAATCAGGGTTTCAATATCTTTCAATTTGAATTAAAATATCGGGAAAGGAGAACAAAAAAATTTTCTCGATTTTTTGAAAAAATCATAAGGGGTACCCCTTTCAAAATTTTCGAAAAATGGGAAAAAATTTATTGTTCTGTTTCTCTAAAATTCTAATGCAGATCGAAGAAGACTGAAGCTCTGATTCAGAAATGGTATTCCGTTTTGAAATCGGTTAAAAAATGAATAAAATAAACGCTGTCAACCGTTTCAAAACTGCTCCAGGAGCACCACCAGAGCAGCTCCAGGAGCACCAGGACCACCAGGAGCAGGTTCTGGAGCTCGAGAGCAGCTTCAGGAGAACCAGGAGCAGCTTGTTCTGCTTTCCAAACCGATCCAGGGAGAAGAAACGGAAGCCCAATTAAAAAGATTACCTGGCGAACAACTTGGCTGATTATTTATACAGCGCTCTAACCACCGAAAACCTCAACCAACAATTTCAACTTAATTAAATGCTTCTTTAATACTTTTGGCTGGCAAACAGAGAAGGAGATGGCGACGTGAGCCTGAAAGGAGGAAACGCATTTATTAACGTTCATATGTGTTTGTTTGGCCAAGAAAAAATAAGCCAACAAACTTTTTAGTGAGAAGGGTGGATCGTTATGCGTGTTTATCGTTCAGGCTAAAGTAAAGTTGATTAAAATTTGAAAGATTTTTGGCAGGTTTGCGCCAGCGGCAGCGGCAGCGGCAGCGGCAGCGGCAGGATAAACTGAAGTAGAAGCAAAAAACTTTTGTCAGATATGTCAATATTGAAGTTAAGCTTCATAGAAGATTTCTATACGAGTCTCTTTAATCTTTCGTTTCACAATATATTTTGTGCCTTTTTAAATACAAGTAGTTGCAGAAGTGCTTCCCATTAAGGTTACTTAGAATTGGAAACCCAATAAGAACCGCACACGAAAAACTGCAGATGAAGTAGCTCAGCTCGATATAACATTAGGTTTTATGGCGGCTCTCGCAGGACAGCAGACCAGCAGACCGGAGACTGGAAAGAGCGGTTCAATTTAATGAGCAGACGTCACAACTTTCCGCTACGTTGGAGCCGTTAAACTAATCAACGTAGAACAACCCACCGGCACCCACGGCACCCACCGCCACCCATGGGCTGGCACCACTAAGACACCCCCGCCCACGGGCAACAGTTGTTTGTTTGTCTGCTCAATTGCTTGTTAACATTTGCGCAATTTGCGAAATTTGCGAAAAAGAGGGCGCCGTGAAAAGGGGGGCCGAAACTACCTGTAAACATGGAAAAAAAAACAGAAACCAATTGAGCGTGAGTCTGTCTGTCAATATGGTGGGGATGTGTGTTTCGGTTTCGGTTTCGGTTTCGGCCTGGCTTGTAGAAAGTCATAAAATGTGATAGTTCGAAGGGCGGAATCGGCCGTGTGTTATGGCTGTGAACTAATCGCCGCAGCATTTTCGTTTCGCCTTGGGCCAGTTAATAAAATAGCCGTGGTTGTGGTTCAAATTAAGTCTGGAGTTTCTAGGGAGCTAAGGGGGACTAAGACTGGGAAAATTACTTGGCCATTAAAGGTCAGCAGTTGCCACAAATGATATACGAAGAGAAAGTCAGAGAAAGGCTGTTCAATTACTTATCCTATTTCTTAATTTTCTGATTGATTCAAATTGGATAAACATCCCCTGTCGGAAGAAAATGAAATCCTTTCAGTACGCAGTCTGAAACCCAAAACCCAAAACCCAAAACCCAAAACCCAAAAGATTGACATCAAATCACACAAATCGGAAAAAATCACTGTCGCAATTTGTGTTTGGCAACCGTTCCAAAAAGTTGTTAGAAACACAAAAATAGAGTCCGTCTAATATATGCCATAACATAAACATGATACAACAACCCCACGAGAATCTGACAATCTCTGGGTAGAAAGCATAACTCACGCTGATGACTTTTAAGGGCACATCAGGACCCTTTCTTTATATTCCTTCTTATTCGTCCGAAGAACACTATAACCAATAAACATTGTTGCTGGATTGCTTGTTTTTGCAGCTAATAAAATCATAAAAAATAAGTGGACAGGAAAAGAAGGAGGTTAAGGTTGCGAGGGTGGACGGGTGGACGGATGGACGGATGGACGGATGGATGGGGGGAAGGGATTGGCGGCAATGACAAGTGTTTATCCTTGCTGGCCTCTCGGAAAAGGCGCCGGCCTCGATTGCCCAAAGAAATGGATGTATGGATGAATGGCTCTTCTCTCCGCTTTCAAGTCTAAAGATGGGGTTGGGTGTGTACTGGGGAAAATTCCGAATTCCTACACATTTTCTGGTCGAATATCTCCTTACAGGATACGCGAACAAAAGCTCTCAGTGTACTTGGGCAAATAGGGGGTAGATTTCGCCGGATGGCACCACAATCCATGCAAATTGTAACAAGGATAATGGCAAACTCTCAAAAGACCACCGCAAATAAGACGTCTGGAAGACGGGATGGAGGATGACTATGACGACAAAGTAGCACGCGCCAGGACTCCCCAAAAAAAAGATGCGACGCACACGCTTTAGAGCCACTTGAAAAATTGGTCAAGTAATTTTGCAACAAAAAGAATTGACCCCAAGATGTGGGTGGAAAAATAGTATCGACCAGTAAAAAAAGCCATAAAATCAGGCCACTCTTGATATGCTAAATTGAGGTTGGTTTTTTTGAATAATTAATTGATATTGGATAACCCAATCCCGCATCGATACATGCTTGCGATTTCTTTAGAATCTTTAGCAATCTGATGAAAGGTTTTTTCTATAATTGCCTGATGGATCGTAGAATTTTGATGAAATTCAATTTGGAAGCAACTCCTTTTAGGGTGTTACTTCTTTTATTTAATTGGATGGGAAGGGTACCGATTTTTTGTTGGTTTTAGTGATTTGCAATAAGTTCCCTGTCCCGGCCTAGATCATGTGCGTAAAATGCTGTTGTCATGGTTTGTTTATTTAGTGCGGATGTCCTTTGACCCCATAACCCTTTACCATCGACTCAGTCCGCTCAAAAATTTTCCATTGGCCCGTATGTGCTTTTTTCCCTTCGTTTTTCGTCAATCTTTCTGGCACGGGGACCCTCAAGACCAAAGGGTTTCGGTTTCAGTTTCAGCTTCAGCTTCGCTTTCGTCTATATTGGCCTTGGCCATCCCCCGAAGAGATTCCCCCCTCGGTAGCGTTGGCGTTTCTGGTGGCGTTCTTAGCCGGCCAAGTAGATTAAGTGATTTTCAAGTCATGTCCTTTCTGGTCGTTGCCTGCTTTTTGCACCCTGATGGACTGCTGCCAAAAGAAAGTCATGTCATGTTGGGTGTGCGAATTGGGCTATTTTTGTGGGTGCGTGTGGCTGCGTGAGGATGCGTGAGGATGCGTGTGGATGCGTGTGGGTACTCTGTTTATATTACAAGGGTTATTGAGCAAATCACCGGGGGCATAAAAACGAGCAATGAAATCTAGTTTGTTAGCATAATTTGTTTGATTTTTATTAGATAGACAATATGCGAGCGTGGCGACCGGACTCTGGCAACAAAACTCTCTGCTATGCTATGCCATGCTATGCCCCATTGCCCATCAACCCTTTTTCTATTCTTATTTTTTATCCTTTTTGTGCCAAGTCATATTAGTGGCGCTTCTGAAGGCGGATCCTTATGGGTCATATCAACTTTTTGACCCGACACGTTTTTGTTATTAATTTTTATTACGATTTCGAGTAAACTGCGTTTACCTACACATCCACTCACCTCTCACCTCTCACCTCTCACCTCTTACCAATTTAGTAAATTCAATTTACTAAAACGCCACAAAAAAGAAACAAAAGACCCTTTTCACTTCATCAGAAAAAACGGAAGCGGAAGAGAAATACAAAATAATTTCTGGCACTAACAAGCCCATTATTGCCAGCTTTACATTGTATAAAAGTATACAAAGTATAAAATATAAAATATATAAAAGTATAGAGCGGGATGAGGACGCAAAAAAGGCAGGCAATGGCGGGCTTTTGATGGCTGGGCCTTTGATTATAACAGATAGAAACATATCGAGCTGGTCTCCGAGGACCTCTCACGAAGAAGACGCATAAATATCAAAGCACTCATAAATTCCACCAAGTGCCATTAATTTCTTGACATTCTATATGCATATGCACACCCTTGTCGACAAATATATGGCCATTGTTCGGGACTTGTTTCTTTCTGGAGTGGAGTCTTGTGGAGTGGAGTCACCCTCTCTCGAACATGATTCACTCGAAGCCAACTTTCGCTGGCAAGCTGGCAAGCTGGCATACATTTTTAATAACAAACAATTTGTAATAAATAAATGGCGGAGGCGAAATGCCAGCAACGCCGAAATGCTAATGCTGCGATGTTAACGGACTTTTACAGGATTATATTGCCAAAAATGGGAGTTTGACTTTGAATTCGGAGTCTATTGCATAGTTCCAAGGAGATTAATAAAGAATCGATTCCGATTTGAAAGGAAACCTCAGGATGCTTTGTCCCAAAATGGATGCATTTTAAAATAAGAATCTTGAAACATCACCTTGCATTTAAATATCCTTTTTCTCTCAAGCTTTCAATACTAATTGTCCTTCTGCGTCCGACTTGAGTACAGTTGGCCGGGCTGAGATTTAGCCATATTGTTATTTCAATTTCGAAAATTGCAACAATCACAATGCAGCGGCGCTAACAATAACCCACACACATGCCCGGGAAAACGGGCCAGGCTGTGGGTGGGTGTAGGGGGGTGTAGGGTGTAGGGTGTAGGGTGTAGGGTGTAGGGTGTAGGGTGTAGGGTGTAGGGTGTATTTGTCTACATAACAAGTAGGCAATATTTGCATACTCAATTGCATTGTAAATTTTTCTATGCATACACAGATACACACAGAGACAGAGGGACACGCCTACAGTCTCAGAAAGTCGCGCATAAGTGTATGCAACGCAAACAGATGCAGGAGAAAAAATAGAGAAAGCAGAAAAAGCAGAAGAAAAAGCAAAGAAAGCAAAGAAAGCAGAGAAACAGAAACTGAAACTGAAACAGAAGAACAGAGAAAAGGAATTGTGAGCGAAAAAATGCTGAACAAAGCAATCAGAGCAGATGTATCTGTGTGTGGACGGTGCATCCGTGAGATACGTGTATCCTTGCCTATGTGTGTGTGTGTTTCTGTATCTGTGTGCAGCTGTGTGCATCTGTGTGCATCTGTGTGTTGAGCTGTTGATGATGACTCTGACGACAAAGAATCTGAGAACGATGACGACAACGTATGTACAGTTTTCATTTGAATGACAAAAAGTCAGGTGGGCCACCACTTGAGCGCCCCCCTTTCATGTGTATGTGTCGTATGTCGTATGCCGTGTGGCATGTGGCATGTGGCGTGAGGCGTGAGGCGTGAGGCGTATGTGGGCGTGGCCTGACTGACTGACTGTATATAAATATGCGGTGCAACGGGTAGCCTCTCCTCCAGCCCCTCCGCCCGGCGACCCACCAAACACTTAACATATTCTAATTATTCATGCTTATTTTATATTGTGTATGGGCGCTGCTTTGTCGGGCGGGGGAGCCATAGGGCAGGTGGGATTGGGAGTGGGCTGTGGGTGGTGGGAGGTGGGAGGTGGGGCATGCCTCATGTCTTGTAAAAATTACAAATAGTCGACGCTTTACTTTGTTTGTTTGAAGCAGAACGGCAGCAGCCGTGGAAAAGTGAGGCAAATTACCTAATGTTCCAAGGGATAATGTGGCAAGGTAAAGCTTTCAATGCATCAAGTAGTAGTGGCAAGGTTTTTTTCTAGTTCAGAACAGGAGAAAAGTATTTGAATTGTATCAGAAAACACTATCAGGAATACTTGATAGCAAATTAATATGAAATTATCTAGCAAACCCTGTTAATTATTCTACATATTCTATATATTTGCAGCTTCGAATCGTCCTTCTTCGCACACGCACCTGCCACTGAACAAAACTGAAGCGTTTTGCACCAATTCTTGCGAGGATGTCAACAGCAATATCCAAAACAACCAGAAGCGAGTGGAGCCGAGCCGAGCAAAAGCAGAACATAACTAAACCACTCACCGCACACCTCCCCCTACATATGTTTGCATTCAAGAAAATATGCATATACCCACCCACACCCACCCTACACACCCCTACACACCTACACTGAGGCACAATAATGTTGATGACAATGTTATGGGCGTCATGACAGCCATAAGCGCACTCGACAGTCCGAACTGGGCGTGACACCTGCACCACGGCGCCACGGCACCACGTACGCTGACGCTGCAAGTCGAGCCACCCAACCACCTAGTCTCCACCGGTGTCCCCTACACTCGTAGAAATAAAAATGTCCAAGAATGGCATCTATTCAAAGAGCTAGGAAGGACGGCGAAGATTGGTGGAAGGTATCCCGGATTGGCAAAGACGACTCCTACTTTAAAGGAGAGAAACACAACAACAATATTGATATATTTTTTAACAATAAAGTTACTTCCTTGCATTGAAACCCAATTTTTTATTAAACTGTCACAAATAACAACAATAAAGCGAACTAGAAAGAAAACATTTCTCGCAACGACTTCTCATTTGTATCTTGGATTTCTAAGCTGGCGATGCCCTCAAAAATATGCAACGCCAAATGCAGACCAACACACCTGGACGAATAAAAAGCGAGGAGCGCGAGGCATGGTCGGGTCTGGGTCTGTTGTTGTTCCTGCCACGAGCTCTGTGTGTGTGCAAGAGATTTGCAAACTAAAGCCTCATCACAATGTCCTCAAAATTCAAATAGCAACAACATCAACTGTAGTTGGGCACGAAAAGTACGAAAGGAGGCAGGCCCCCTGCTAGCCCGTTTCCCCACAGGTCCTGCCAGGCTCAGGCAGAGGCAGAGGCAGAGGATTGGGCTGAAGATTTCAGGACGGGTCGAAGGCAGGCGACTGCAGTCTGAAGTCTGAGGCTCGGCAATTGTCACACGACGCTACTTTTAAAAATTATTTTTTTCACTGCGTGTGTGTGATGTCTGCTGTATATGAATTGCAAATAACCCAGCAGCCTCCCACCGACCAGCCCGTTCTCTTTCCCCAAAAAAGGACGAAGCCAGACCCCCATCTCCACCCATTTTAGGCTTTTCGGTTTCAAATGCAGACAAAAAAATGAGAGTTCGAATAGGAAAAGGATATTTCAGAAGCAAGCAAGGATGTTTTTGATATTCCTTGGCTAAAACTTAATAAAATTATCTTTGATTTCAAAAATATAAAATTTAAGAGCAAGTATTTGTATTTAAGGAAGGATATCTTGAGTAAGTACGTGGAATTTTCTCCGAGTGCCTGCCGAGTGCTTCTTAACAAGCGGCACCTGTGAGCTGGCACCTAACCTGCCCCATCATCTCCTGCTGAGGTCCCGCCCCCTCCCGTTCGCTCGGTGTTGCCCCACCCACGCCCGTGTGTGTGTGTGTAAGTGGAATATGTTTTATTTAGCATTTTTAAGTGTTTGCTGGCGCTGCTTAGTGAGCGAGCACCCCGCCGACGTCCCCCGGCGCAGAGGGTACTCTGATTGTTGGGCTGACTGCCGCCCCCCGCCCCCCGGCCACTCCTACATTGCACCCACCGCCCCATTCCCACCTGCCGGGGCTGATGCTTGAAGCAAAATAATAATTATTGTTATAGAAAGGACAAAGTATAATTTCAGATATGTGTAGTAGCGCTTCCAAAGCTTCCAAAGCTTGCAAAGGGGAGGACGTCGGCCCTTAAAAAAAGGTGCCCCCTTCGCACCTCAGCGGGAGGGGAAGGTAGAGGAGGGTCAGAGCTCGTTGCACTCTCTCTCGGGCCCAGGACAAACAGAAATAGAAATTAATGAGTTGATACAAGGCGTTTGCTGCAGATACAAATGAGCGAAGGAAACAGACCAAGGGTGATGCGGCAAGTGTGGGGTTGGGATCTGTCCGTAGAGAAGCTTGCACTATAGTATTTTTTACAGTAATTACCGTTTACAAGGACACCCCGAAAGGCATTGATTTGGTAAAGAAATGTCATGCTGACCTCTAAGACGCATGTCATTCAAAGGATATCTTAATTGAGCCACTCCCAACCCTATCCAGGGAGATGGCCCCATCCTTATACCCATCTTCGTACCCATCCCTTTCAGGAATCCACTAATTAAAATCCTGAGAGTAGGGTGCCGGGCCCTGACAAATGGTTTATCTGTCAGCCATGACGTTTGGCTGTCAAAATATCAGCCAATCACCAGAGGAGGGGGCTCTTAGAGGAATAAGAATGGGCAGAGCCTGAATGGGCGTAAACCGAAAACTGTGTTAAATTCAGGGAAACGTTTAAATTAAATAATATTTGTTCCAGTCTCCTGTCCATGTGTGTCCTTGAGTGTGGATGTGAGCGAGATTGCCTACAGGACTCGGGGACTCAAGTGTCAAGCTGTCAAAGTTGCCATTTTTCATTGGCCCGGAAGCTTAAACTGCACTTGGAAAAATAGTGTCGAATTGTTGGAGTATTTCCAAGGATAATGCAGTTTGAAAAGCATTCATTAGAGCACTATGGTATATCCTTATAGAACAGATTTGACACAAACAATAAAATTATCCTTTATATTGAATTCTCACTGTCATTTGTCAAATATTGAAAAATGTCGAGGAGCTTAGAACCCGCCACATGTGTGCCACCACAGTCCTGTCCCCAACCACCCCTTCCCAGCACTCCCGTAGCTTCCCCGCCCCTGGATGGCCCTTAAGCCTTCATGTGTCTCCGTTCATCAGTTTGGCTAAATCATAAAAATGATGACACAACCTCGCTGATGAGTTTCAGTTATCAAAGAAAGCCAGTAGTGGCAATGGCCACCCCTGGCCAGCATCCCCTCCTGCTACCTCTGCGTCTGCCCCAGGAAGCCACGTTGCGTCCCTATAATCCTGAACTTCCCAGCTGCAGCAGCTACTTTAAATTCCATGTGTGACATTTGATCATTTGTCATTAGACTTTTTGGACTTGAGACATAGCTGGATCGGAATCCCAATCAGAGCGGACCTTGGACGAGTGCCTGCCTTGGTTTGTGGCATCGTGGTGTCGTGGTGGTGGGGTAGTGAGGTGGTGGTGTCTCAATTTTGGTTTCGCTCATTACTAATGATGATGATGATGACCAATGCCCAAAAAAAGGGCTTCGCTCCTGCCAGCCTCTGATATGTCATTTAATGATCGGGGTAGAGCCATCATCCCTTTCTCCAAAGTGAGGAACTATGAAAGCGAAATTATAGGCTATTATGTTTAGGGCTTAAAGGGCAAACCACATTTGTCAAAACCTTTTGCTGATTTTTAAAAACTTCCCACTTTCCAATACATTTTGCAGCTCAAGGTACACACTAGAATGTCTCAACTTTTCCGCCCGAAACTGTCGCGCTTCCCACCGTGTTCCACGGTCGCTTAAAACCATTTACAGTTGAAAATTAAATTTCCCAACTCAAACAAATCAGCCAAAATACCTTTCAATATCTCCGCCCGGGGTTGTTGTCCGTGTTTTTTGGCCTGTCGTCAAAGTCGAAGGTGCTCAGCCCCCAGCCCTCAGTTCTCAGTCCTCAGAGCTCAGTCCTTAGAGCTCAGACCTTAGACCTCAGCAAGCCCATAAAACTTCCCATTGAAAGTAATGCCCTGCGGGTACCAAGAAACAAATGTACAATGTACGTATACCTACAGCACATACATCCATCCATCCATACACAAGGCGACTGGGGTAACATTTTTTAAGCTTGGTAATAAATTTTTAATAAGCTTGCTTGTTGTTTTGCCGTTGCCGCTGCCGCTGCTGCTGCTGCTGCTGCTGCCTCTGCCGCCGTGCCAAAGATATTTTTTAATAAATCGTTTTCAAGTACATCGAGAAATGCTAAGACGCCTTCCCGCTCCCGCTCCCGCTCCCGCTCCCTTTCCATTTCTCATTTCCATTTCCATATGAAATATACATACTACAGATAGAATGAATGAAGGATATCTGGTTGAATGGCTGGATGGATGGCAGGATGGCTGACTCGCTGGATGACTGAATGGATCCATGTCTAAGGGTGTCTTCCGATTGTCGACAATGTTTCCCCGGGTTCCTTTTGAATAACCCCTCCTGGAATTTTGGACTCCCAACTGAACAGGGAACCCACTCAGGTGGGTGCCAGTTACCCAATAAGGGCGCCTAATCCTGCTGAACTCTACCATAAGCAGGAGTTCAGTTAGGTTGAAACATTTGTAAATATTTTAAAAAAAAAAAACAGACTTGCAAGAAAACGTGGTTCTGTGTAAGATTTAGAGATTCCACTGAGTTGTACATTCCCCGATATTAAGGTATCATTACAGGGTATCAATCAGCTATCCACCAAATTGCCCCCCACATTCCTTGCATTGACTTGCCATTGTTTTTGCCTTGACATTATGCACATTAACAGAGAGCGGCGTTTCACATCAATAATATTGAAATGATATGAAATACCTGAGCCGGGGGTGACAGGAGGCGTATTTTTCAATTTTAAATATTGACAAAACGACCAGGGGCGGCAAGTGGGTGGTTGGGTGGTTGGGTGGTTGGGTTGGGGTGGGATGCCTTGCTCAAGGTAATTTGACAAGTTGTCGAAGCTTTGGCAATGCTGTCCTGCTGGGGTGCAAGCGGACAGATTCCCAACAAAATGGGTCCTGAACAGAATAAGGGGAGGGACGACGAATCCCCTGATGTCTCACTTGGGCAACGCCAAGATTTTCCGGCTGGCCCCGAGGCGAGATTCGTGTTGTTGGGCGTCACTGGATGCACTTTGATAGGAGTCACGATGTCAGTCAAATGGATGGAAATTCTCACTCTCCCCCGGAAAATGCGAATGTCAACATTCCAATTACGCGAACATTTTCCGCACACCAATAATATGCCTTGACAGCTGGACAGGCAGGTCAGGGGATACCTGGAAAATGAGGCATAGGCTAGGAGACTGGGAGCGAGGACAACAGGGGGAACTGTGAAAAATTGGGTGGCCATGGCCAGAGGAGGACCGAGAGGGCGGCGCAAAGACTGCGACAACAATGGGACAACAACGGGCAAAGGTGAGCCAAGCCCAACAATGCCGGGAACATTGCACTTGCCAAGAAACCTACAAATTCCGCAAAAATTCAAATTCCCAACCATGGAGATTTCAAACATTTAACTCGAAAACGATCGGGTTTTGCGGTTTTTCCTCTTTAAGAATTTTGAAATTGCCCCATCTTGTGGCAGGCTTCTAGTCTCTCAGTGGATCCGATCTGCAAAACGCAAACAGAAGATGCCAGCGAATGGGCACGGGAGTTGGATGACGTTGATAATGGCGTAAAATGGTTGAAGGCAGACGGAACAGCCCGGACACGTAGAACAACGGCAGAAAAATACGAGTCGAAGGCAATGCTCTGGCTCTGGCGTGTGTACATTTGTGTGTGTTTGGGGCAAGCCTGGGAGAGAGCGTGAGGGGTCCTGCACAGGAGCGCAAGGAAATAAAAAGCCAGAAGACCAGGAACGAACAAACAAATTGGATGCGAATGCAAATAAACGAAAATTATAAATAACAGCAGGAACGACCAACTGGCAATGGAAAATGAAAACTACGACGATGGAAATGCCAAATGGAAAAGTGGGCGAAAGGCGACCACCCAGAGAAAGCCTGGGAAAGCTGGGGAAAGCTGGGGAAAGCTAGGGGAAGGGACAGCCAAAAGATGATGAGCCGCAGTAACAAACAACAACAACAAAATGCAAGTCGAGTCGGAGCAGGGGAATGACTCTGACTCAGACCTGAATCCAGACCAGAGCCACAACCAGAATCAGGTGCCAGGGAGGCGGATGATGACTTTATATAGTAATATACCTATGCATCTGTATCTGTATCTGAACAGGACAGGGACGCCTATGTATGTAGGTTCTGTCGGCGCAAGGAACAGGACGAAAGCAAAATGTAGACGGTGCAACTGATGAGTCGCAATGAATAGAAATTGCCAAGGCAAATGGTCCACAAGAATGGATGATTGGGCTGGAAAAGAAATCCGTCTCTTCACTTCCGCTACGGATTCGATGGAAAGAGCTTTCAAAATCTATCTTAATTTCTAATAAAAATATTTGCCAGTTAACAGAGTTCCTGAGGCAATTAAAGCTACTTTTTGGTCTTCCATAGTCAATAGAATTTTATGAATTATTCGAACGCGAAGTAATCGCATATGATTAAAATCATCAGCCCTACCTCAGCCTAGCGCGAAATTAGACCCATAGAACGTCAAAGTCCCATCGAGTCCCGGGCCATCGTGGGAGGGTAGTCAAGAGAGGCGGTAATGGATTAAGCCGGGTGATTTCTGGTCCACGAACTCTGTTTCTTGGTGGATCAGAGGATGCTTGGTTGCTTAGAGACAAAGCCCTGAAATGCAAATGACGAGGACGGTGTGCGAATTGATTAAAATTCGATTGTTTCTTTTATTTCAGAAGGGTTGGTGGTGTTGGATGACGGTTGATGCTCGATGGTTCACGGTTCACGGTTGTAGGTTGCTGGGTTGCTGGGTTGCTGCGAGTCCTGAGAAAAAGGGTTGCTGCGAGCTGGGAGTATCCTGTTCATTGGCTCATCCTGTTGTATTCCTAATGCTATTTATTGGCCGCGCCTGCCTTGGCATTTATTATACGGCACTGCGAGTTTTAATTATACCGCCGTCGACGTATTCTTCCGTCTCCCCGGCTTTCTTTTTTCCCCTGCAGCGTTGCCTAATCAGCGGCGGCATATCAGGAAGAAAACACCCAACCATCTAACCACCTAACCACCTAACCACCTAACCACCCATTCCACGCCCACCACCCCCTCGACCTAATCGCGTTTCACCCCTTTCGGGTGAAGTGTGTGTGTGTGTTGAAGTCGGCCCGCGTTTTTTTTCCACCTTTTGTTTTCGTCTCGTTGTTGTCGTTGTCGTTGCCTTTTGATTTTTAATTTTTAATTCGTTATCCTTGCGCCTATAATGCACTGGGAGAAAGTGCGAGCATCATGTTGAAGTTTGCCTAAAAAATCCATTAACTTAGTTAAGCATTTAAGTAGAGGAAACTAAACTAAGGCATCTCCAGAAGAAACTTTCTTCACACCTCCACCCTGCTGTCTCCCGTATATCCTTCACCCCCACCACTCCTCTATCTACTCTTTTTTTCTCATAGAAACGCGTGAGCAAGGGGTAAGCATTAAACGCTAAATCAGATAATGTTGGACAATTGAGCAGCGACGTCGACAGTAAAACAAAAGTCGCCGCGCCAGAGACCAAGAAGTGGATGGGAAAGCGGTGGTCTCTGTCCCAGTCCCAGTCCCAGTCCCTGCCTGGGCCTCGGTATCGGTCTCAGTCTCGGGGTCGTCTGTGCCGCGACATGCAAATCGGGAAAAAGGGTTAAGTTTCATAAAATACTCGTACTGCATATATTGACTCAAGTCATGTACACCAGAATGCAAAAGGAAAGCGAGAAAGGGACTGGGGTCCTGGGGGAGCTGGCTGAACTACAAGGACTCGACAAACTTCGATTATAAAAAATCACATTATCCGATTAAGCGCCGGGACAGAAACAGAAAAGAAAATTTTAATTTTAAATTATTGCCATTGGGTTTCCGATGTTCGCATTCTTGTTGTTGTTCTTGTTGTTGTGGGTGGGTGGCCAACCCACCAAACCACATCCCACCGCACCGGAAAATATGCAACATAAAATAGCGGTATCAACCGAAAAAAACAAAGGAAAGGTTTGAAAACCTCAAGCCACCTGACCAACATAATGAGAAAAACGCGCCAAGTAAATAAAAACGCGTGAGACAAAACGGAAGCGACTGGCGACCTTTTTTCCTCCCAGTTTTCCAGTTTTTCACTTTTTCCACCCGGACTTTTGTTTTTTGCTTGCCAGCTTTCTCCTTTCTGTTTGCTCGCTGCTTTATGCCGGGAAAATTAACGCAAGTAACTGGCTGGAAAATATGCCGTGTCCTTTACCTTCCAACCTTTTTCCCCGGCGAAAAATCGTCGATGCCCGTGTTCGATTAGATTAACTGGATGGGCACGAAAGCACTTCGGAAAAGGATAAAGTTGCTATGAAATTCTCATTTCAAATTTCAAATTGCCACAAAATTCTTGAAGAGAAACCAAACGAAACGAAAAATAGCTCTCGCAAAACGAGAAAGAAATGTTTTAAATTGAAATTAAATTGATAGTCTGGCAACCACTTGGCTAGAAGTTTTCAGGTTTCAATTTTCTTGGCTAAGCCAACAATTAAGTAGACTTTGGCCGTTCGACCAGCCAGTTTACCGACTTTCTCCTTTTCCAGGGTCCTTTCTTCTGCTCCGGTTTCTGCTACGAAATTCTGCCAGCTTCTTGGTCTTCTTTCTGGCTTTTTTGAAGGGCGGTGTTCACTTTTGGTTTTGTGCATTTTTAATTATTGGCTTTTTTCTTAGACGCTTTAATTGTATTTGCTTAGCATTTTGGTCAAAGTGCAGACACACACACACACAGGCATACACACACACACACACACAGAGAAAAAGGGGCGGCCACGCCCTTGCCATTGGCAAAGTTCACATTTAAATTGCATGGAACTTGCAAACTGAAATTAAAATAGTTAATGATTTTTTGGTCAGGCGACTTAAGTGGCGACTCAATTGGCTTGCCACGGGGCGGGAGCGGGGGTGGTTAGCAGGGGGGTCAGCAGGCAGCAGGCAGCAGGCAGCAGAGGGGCTGAGCAGAGGAAGGGGAGGGAAAGTGCAGACCTGAGTAATTGAAAAAGCATCGTCTGCGGAAAGTGGGTGGCTGGTGGGGCTGGCAGCAGGGCACATTCCAGAGGAGGCCAAAAGACAAATAGAGAGCGCAACAGCAGTGCAAACTTTTGCGGCGACAACCCTGGACCGGGACCGGGCCACCCCCTACCCCTACCCCTACCCCTAGTATTCCCCCCTCTATCGCATTCTACTCAAACCCTCTCGAAAGACCCGGCTTGCATGTAAATGTTGTAAAAGTTTTTACGATTTGCCAAACTATAAAAGAGGGAAGGGCATCTAGTGGGGGTGTAACGGCCGACAAGACAGAGAGGTGGAGGGGGAGAGTGTTTGGGCGGTGGGCGGTGGGCGGTGGGTGGTCCACTCGGACACTTGCAATATAATAAACAATGTAATTATATGTGTGTTTGTTTGCGTGTAGGCGTGGTGCGGGAACTATTTGAATTTGCCCATAAAACGGGGCGAGTGCAAAAAGTGCGCCCAAATTACCTTGTCGTGTAAGCTGGTCCACCCCAGTAGTCCTCGTCCTCGTAGTTCCTCCCCCCCTACTTTCTGTGTAGTACTCCTGGTGCTCGCTCTCCCTGTTGCCTTTCGCTTTTTATGACAATTTCACTTTCACAGCAAGGATAGTATGGGACAAAGCCATGGCCATTTCAAAGGCATTTGTCATTAGGCCTGCTAAGACCGCCCCTGCCACTGCCACTGCCACTGCCACTGCCACTGCCCCTTTACCTTTCCCCAGACAGCGCACCTCCGGAATCGTGAGGGGCACTTACGGTCCAACCCAGAATGATACTAAAACCTCCAAGAAGGAAACTGCGAAGCGAAGTTAAGGAGTGCTACTAACCAATCCTGGACGAATTAGTGACCAAACAGGGTCGAAAAAAATGTCCTGCAGCCGAAATATTTGCCCAATTCCTCAGCTTGCACAATATTTCCCGTTGCTAATCAAATAAAAACAATAAAGATTCAAGTGGGATAAGAAGAATAATATCCAGGAACTTAATTCTCGCCCAGCCATGGCAACTAAGAATTGAAGGAACAGGACCAAAAAATTAGAGGGGCAGGGTGGGGGAGTATTTTTCATAGCGGGCATATTTTGTTCTAATGACACTTTGAACAGCTGCTAGATTTCTCTTGCTCTTCGGCGGGGCTATAAAAAAAGGAAAAACGAAAAAAATCAGCTTTTGTGAGGGGTCGGGGACGAGGTCGGGGTCGGGGTCGGGGACTGCCTCCTCGCACATATTTGAAGACATAAATAAATGTCAAAAAATGCAGATTACTTATTAACCCCTGTGGCGTGCCACAAAACTCCGTAAAACGCGCTTTGCCTTTGCCTTAGCCGCGATATTATTCATTAATACAAAACCCGGGTAACACGGAACGAGGACGGAGGACGGAGTGCGGAGAGAGTGTGAGTGGGCCGGAGAGGGACACCGCACCATTGAACCATCCAAAAACAGCCAACCCACCCACCACCCATCCAGCCACCATCACTGGCGGCCCCCACGCGGCGTTTTGCCACCTTTTTCGGAAAACACAGGGACCGCCGAGTATAGAAAGAAGAGCCCGGAATGGATGGAGAAAATTATTAGCTCTTTGGTAATATTTTCTTGCATAAATTTTTGAATAATTTTTTTCGCTCTCTGTCTCACCTTCGCCATTACCTCCGATCCGCATCCGCATCCGCGCCTTCGGTATCTTTAACGCTTTATTTTCAATTTAACCCTCATTGTTTTGTGCGTGGTTTTCCGCGCTCACCTTCCTTTGCTCCTTCGCCTCGTATTCCGCGTGTGGCGTAAAAATTGAATCCTAATCCATGAATATAGATGATTATTATATGCCCCATACTCCGCATTGGCCGGCACCCCCTCAAAGGATACCGGTATGGTATTCCATATACCGGAGCAGCGGGATGGCGGCCATTTGAATAGGGCTTCTTTTTCGTCTCGGGGTTTTGTAATTTTCTTTTTGTTTTGCATTTTGCATCAGTCCAGTCCCCCTGCTCGACTCCAGCCCCGCTTAAGCCCCCGCTATGCCCTCCCTTGCCACCTCGTAGATGAACATGCCACCAAAGATGTCGTAAAATTTTGTTATGACTTTCTTCTTATTGCGAGTATTCGCAGTTCGCCGAGCGATTCGCGATTCCAAATGTGGCTCTGGGGGAGACGGATATTTTTTGATTCTGATTTCAGGACTCAGGTCCTTGCTGCCTGCCGTTCAAAGTTGTAAAGTAAAAATTGATGGCTCCTAGGAAGAAGAACTAAGCTTCCTTGCACTTCGATGTGTAGATCCCAAGATAATAACACCAGATAAATACCATATCCTTTTTTGGTTCCCTAGTTAGTTCCCTCAAAAGTAGGCTACGAAATCGGGAACTGCTGCCATTTTCACTTCCGGAAAGCCGCAATTTATTCCCAAAATATCCCACAATCCAAAAAACAGATATACGCATCAATAAATTATTAGAAAATTAACCATATTTGCAATTAAAACTACAAAACTAAATTACAAATGCATTGCATTCGAATGGAGCGTGTGGGTGAGCGGCTAACAAGCAAATAATAATGACCGCGGCATTTGTAATAACAATAATGAAAAGTCATTTGGTCATTTGGCCATTTGGCCGTTTTGGCCAGGACCCTGCACTCTCTGTGTGTCTCGTTCTGGCAACAAGGCTCGGGCCAACCGAACAACAACACACAGCCATAACAATTAATTAACAAATAAAATGTCAATTAATTTTACAAACACTGCAGCGGCCGAAAAGTGGGTAAAAAAAAAAAAAAAAAAAAAGACGAAAATAAATATATACACATAACAATAAAATTTACAGCGAATGCAAATCGTACGCGGCCACACATTACGCATACGGCGGCGCAAATAAGCGGACCGCCCACAAGGTGGAGAATCCTCCTGCGTCCTTCCCAGCGACGACCATCGCAAATTTTCTCATTTATTTATGATTTCAATATTAAAGGTGTGCGGTATGCGGTGGGGGAGGGAAAATTTAAATAAGTTGGATGGCGGTGAAAGCATTTTTTGGTATTTTAAATATTTAATTGAATGATAAATAAATTTAAGCCTTTTCCCATACACGAAAACCGACAATTGATGCACACAATCATCGGGTACATACATACTATACTATAAGCAGTAGCTGTAGCTGTGTGCCTGTATCCTGCAGATACATGTATACATGTGTGCATAAATGTATGTAAATTACGAGCCAGGGATCCTGGATCCTGGATCCTGGAGGAAGGACCAAAGCCAAATGAAAAATTCGAATCTGGATCCGAATCAGAAAAAACATTATATACGCGTGTGAGCTTTTGCTTTTTATTTTTGTTAATATAAACCAATGATTGCGACCAAGGAGTGTAAATATTTCTAGTGGGTACAGTGGGTGTCCTTGTGGCAAGGATATCGGCATAAATTCCTAGTAAAAACTATCCAAAGCAAAGTATATCCAAAGTGAAATTCAATATCCTCCTACTCCTATTATCCTTCTATAATGAGCAGCACTTTTCCAGGATATTCAACCATTCCATACCATTCATCATCAATTTGGAACCATTTTCGTTGGCCGCCATTTTGTTTGTCCGCAGACGCAAAATGCAATTTAATTATTACATTTGGACTTTTTGGTGCCCCCGTCGCCTGCCTCGCCTGCCTCGCCTGGATTGCTTGCCACCAATCCTTGCCGCGCTCCCCTGACTTTTCCATTCCGACTGCCGGCTGTCCACATATTTATTTACTTATTTATTTAAACATTTATTTATAGTATTTGCGTGCGTTTCATTTGCCACTCAGTCTCGCAGCGGTCAGTGGGTGGCATTGGGGGCATTGGCTACTCCCCCGAGCGGACGGACCACCGCCCATTTCCGTTTGCAATCATCGGAAGGGAAGTTTCCATTCGGGCGAAATTTACATTTCTGCTTCATCTGCATCTTCATTTGCTTCTGTATGTTTATTTGTTGCATATTTTCTTTTATTACTTTTATAATATTCGCTTCTTGAATATTTCTCGCCCTTAAAGCCCTCCTCAGCCTCTTCCATTCTTCCAGCCACCGCAGAACTAATAAAAGTTTATCTTTTTTAAAATCGACTGGTGGGTGCTTTAGGTGGTAATATTTTAGAGTCTCGGAGTCGGAAAAATTGTACAAGCAACTAGCAAAAGTTTAAAAATATGCAAAACAGATGAGCTGCCAAGAGCCCGGCTGGCAGTGGGTCTGGAGTGGCTCTGGAATGGGTCTGGAGTCTGGAGAAGCCAGGAAAACATCCTACAATACACCCAGTTGCATATTGGCTGGGGACTATCTGTGGCAGGGGACAGAGCTCCTGAGGAGCAATACTTTAACGAAAGCCATTCAAAGATATTGAAAAGTTTCGAATTAGTTTTTTGTGGGATTAGAATTGAAAGCCCAGCCAGGCGAATCTTGTCTTATTTCTCGAAATTCTCGATTCCCAGTGGAATCGATAGACTGGCGATGATTCAACTGAAAAATTGTTGCCACTGCGTTCCCCTATGGATGGGCTGTTTGATCAACTCCATGATCCTTCTCTCGTTCGACCTTTTCGAACGTCCCCTGCCGTACACCAACAACTGCTGCGAAAAGCTCGAGGGGATTCTGCTGGTGATGAGCAGGATCTTCAACATAGTCCATATAATGGGATGCCTCTCCCTGTTCGCAGGCTCCTTTGTGGTGAGTTGGAAGTGCGTTTCGCTCCGCCAACCGCTGGACTAATCGCTGCACTAACCGCTGGCCTTCCACCCAAAAGGGTCAGTCTGCCCTGGTGAAGGTCTACCTCTTCACAAGCATAATGAACTTTATCATGCATCCGATTCATCTGGTGAGCGAGTTCCTCATCGACCGCATTGACTGGCAAGACGTGACCCTGGCTCTCATTGGAATTCGTTTGTTTTTCTGCCGTTGACAGCGTTTCCTGAATTTATTAAAGATTTCCCTTTCTTCCAGTACTTTCCATTTACTTCTGGATTGTAGCTCTATCCTATTACCACCAATGCAAGGAGGATGTGTTCCTTGAAACGCGAATTTCACGATACCAAATTTGATCAATGTTTGCCTGTTTGGCTTGGCCTGCGCTAAACAAAATGCCTAATTCTTGCAATTATACACTTAAACATTTTATTTTGACGTAAAAGAAAAAAAATATTGAGCTTAGCCAAAGGATTTCCAACGTATCGGGCCTGCGGAGGTTTGGTTTCGAGTGTGGGATTCCTAGGGGACTAGTCTTAGCCTGTGGACTTGGCGGTGGTCGAGGGTGGAGACCCGCATGGACCTCCTGGGGGACGACCCGATGGCGGCGGACCCGAAGGAGGCGTGCCGCTGGGAGGAGGGCCACAAGGTCCTTGCGGAAAGGCGCCCTATGCCGACGAAAAACGGAGAACTGTCAGAAAAAAGCGGGAAATTCAAATGCATTGAATACCCACCACCAAAGCACTGCATAGCAGCACCAGCAATCCAATCAGGTATTGAAGCTTCAGTTGCATCTTGTCAAATGTCCAGCTATTGACTGTTCCCCGATTTAGTTTGCGACGCGGCTTTTATACCGCGACTGGCTACATATTATTATATTAGAGGAGCAGCGGAGCGTGTCAAATTGACATTATGGAGGAGCAATTAATTGCGAATTGAGTTTTTATTCGTGGTGTGAAATTGGGGAAATTGTTGTCCATGTTTATGGCAGCCGGCAATTA
Organism: Drosophila vallismaia; assembly: GCA_035047325.1. NCBI lineage: Eukaryota > Metazoa > Arthropoda > Insecta > Diptera > Drosophilidae > Drosophila > Drosophila vallismaia. Next base: position 166,065 of record JAWNPU010000025.1, on the reverse strand, counting down.
GGCTGGTAGGGAAAACAATCAGACTCTGCTATATTAAATCATTATAGATCAATTTCTGAATGGTCGCGAGATTGGCACATTAGTAAAGCTCTCATAACTTGGTTAAGTGAAGGAATTTGGCCCAAACGAAACGGATGATAACAACGGGGTCCGCGCAGCGTATGAGTTATCCGGCTGGCACCGTGTAAGGCAACGCGGCGTATGCGTAATTTTCGCATGGCTGGGCTAAAAAGTTTTCCAGCGGCGCTCGCGAGCAAAAGTCGAAACCCGTCTGGAATTTCACACCTTATTGCCCCGGCACCTGGAAGGTCTTAAAACAATTAGCAATTGTTTCACCTGTTCTTCGGGCGGAGGCAGAGATGTTTCGCTGGCTCTTTTAGGGCTATGCCTTGGCTTGGGAAAAACTCCCGCTTTCCCATTACATAATAAATTATTGAAATATTAGACTTAGGTGATGGCCGGTATCTTTCAGCTCTACATATTCTCATAATACTTGAATCTATCATCGTAGTAATCGTCCTTTGGCATCTTTTATATCCTTTTTACTCCACAACTCCACAACACTGCAACCCAAGCCGATTCATGCGTGGCCCTAATTGGCGCCGCCTGTTCAATGGCTTATAACTTTTTAGGATTCCTGCCAGCGAAGGAGGGAGACAAGAGTGATCCCGGTGGCTACGCTGGGATAGCTTGGTGGTCTGGTGGGTCAAGTGGAACCATCAGGAACTGCATTTTGGCTCGGATTGCATATTCATGTTGCTTGCTCCATGTTCCGCGTTCATGTTCCGTCTGAGAATAAAGCTCACCTAGCCACGTCGCCCGTTGTTGGCTTCTTGGTTGGCCGTAAAACTAAAATAATAGCCGCATAACATTTTATCTACCGCAGTAATAAATATTCAGTTAATTATAGTAACCGACGAAGGCGCAGAGAGCCTGGAGAGAGCGGTCTTGTATGCAAATGTTTACTGTAATAAAACACCAAAAACTTGCTTGGCTGGCTATCTAATACCGAACAGGGGGATCCGGGATATAAGGGATATACTCGTACAGGATATAGGATAAAGCCTGCCGTGAGACTAATGGGGGCGTTTCTCTTGTTGTGGCGCAGCATTGTTTATTAAAAAAAATAAAACAAACGGGATTAGTTGAACTCGAACTCGAACTCCATTCCTCCGATTTGGCTCATTTGCGCGTCAAATGAATGGCTCCGACCACGACGACTAGAAGGATAAGCAGGCCAATAAGGATATAGAAGCACACGCACATGGCTCTGGTCCCGCAGGTTTCCTTGATCTCCTCAGTACTCGAGTGTTGGGTGTTGGGTGTCGGGTTGCGGGTTTCGGGCTTTGAGAATTGGCTCGGATTCGAGGTGTTATGCAGCAGAGAATACTTATGAGTTTCTAACAAATAATTTCACTTTCAAGGCGATGCCCTGCTTACTGAGTTTTAGAGAATTCAAAAGAATCTATTGCAGATGCTTAACCCACCATTTGCACTTTAAAATTCCTGCGGAATGCCATCTTGTTGGGAATCACCGCAAAATAGTTCCGCCCACTAAAGGATGGCCGCCCCCAAGGATGCAACAACAACAAAGCAGCCACAAGGAGGCCAAACTCGGTTAGGGGCTCGACTGGAGAGAGGAGAGAAGGAGAAACTCTCCACTTTGGGCCCTTTTTTCGCCGTAGCATAACCGTTAAAATTTGTGTTTGCGGCACTTGCAAATGGTGCCCCCATCGCGCGGCGCCCCCAATCACCAGTCCCCCATCCCTCGTCCACTGAATGGCCGCGGAATGGCATTGTGCCTTTGTTTGGGTGTCTGCTGTTGTTGCTGTTGCTGGCGGTTATAATAATTAAAATGAGCAAAATAATTTCAGCTGAAAGCATCGATGAAAGGCTAAAATGCTCAATAAATGGCGTGGCATCCCCCCGGCTCTTCCCCATGTTGACAAAACAGTATTTCAGCGCTTGTTTTAGCACCCCCGCCCCCTCCGACTGCTTAGCGGGAAATCCCCCCTTTGGGGGCAATTAAAATACACAAAAAAGCGCGCCAAGAAAAAGTTGCCAAAAGTTTTCCCATCGATGACTTGCTGGCAGAGTCAAGACAAAGGGGTTCAAGTAGGGGGCGGGCGGCCTGCCATGTGACATCGATACGGGAAGGGTAAGAGTTGTAGGAGGAGAGGCTGCCACCGCAGTTGGCAATGCGTAAAAGTGTTAACCGAAAGTAGTTAAAATTACAAAAGGCAGAGCTCCATGGCAATGCCAAAAATTGAAGGGGTGCTCCGAGCAGGGCCGGAAGTGGGAGGCGTTGGCGGTGTGGGCGGCGTTGGCGGCGCTGGCGGGGGCGAGGCATACAATGTCGTTTGCTCTTTGAAAAATTAACACCTAATATCCGCAAAATCGCATCAAAGTATTGTTCGAGTTGGCCCACTCCCCTAGCCCTAGCCCTAGTCCTGGCCCTGGCTGGCTTTTGTTACGAAAACTTTGAAATTTCTTAAAAGTGTCGCTCAAGCATGGCCCCTCCCCAACCTGGCCCCCTTTCTGACCCTTGGATGTTCCGCAGTTGTAGGCGTTATTAGCAACACTTAAGACTTCGAGGAGAGGAGTTGGCAGGAGTGGGAGCCTTTTTTCCAGCAGCAGCAGCCAGAACTTTGAAACAAAGGCACTTGCCCAAAGGGTGGAGCATCGCCTGCGGGGTCTGGCCAATAATAGTATTGTGTTGCCAAAATATTTCAGCCATTGTTTGTGTTTTCGCTGGGGGAGGAGCTGGAGCTGGAGCTGGAGCTGTTTTTTAGTAAATTGACACCGCAGCAATAAGTTAATCAGCCGATCGCAGGCAGAAGAGGGACCCCTCCTCGTTTCTTCGGGTAATTTACACATGTTTGGATTGGTTTTTGCCCTTCCAAGGTTCCCAAATTAAAAAGGTGAGAATCAGAGTTTGTTTCAATTTGAAATTTGAACAATAATAAATATTTCATCTTCCCACTCCCCGGTCAAAGCATACAGCAAGGAAAGTAACAGAGACGCAACCCCATCAAAAAGGAGTGAAACCTGTTCGAAGGCATTATCTTCTGGGGCTTAAACAGAAACTTGCTCTATAAATTCTGCATATTAAACTCAGCCATGTATCGCACATATGCAGATTTCGAAGCACACACACACACTGGCATGGTTTTTTGTAAATATTTTTAATTATTTTCATTTCATGTCTTTTAATTAACATGCCTAATAAAACACATGCCCAAAAAACGAACCGATGCCAAGGGTAGTGGAGGGTGCAAGGGTGCAGGGTTGCTGCTGTGGAAGCATAAAAAGATATTGTCAGTCAGTGAGTCAGTCAGTCAGTCAGTCAGTCGGGGAGTCACTCTTATGTATGTAAATACCATCCCTAACCCCTAACACTCTCAGTATTCGGCACTCCAGGCCAAGGAAAAGTTGGAAAGGAAAGCCTTTGAATCGTTTTGCCTGACTGGCTGACTGCCGACTGCCGACTGCCTAAAAATCCCCAAACATAAATAATTAAAAAGAAAATGTTGCTGGCAAATCAAGCGAGCATAATTACGTAGCATCATATATGGTATATATAGGATATATACGTGTGGTATGGTGTGTACATATATCCCACCCCCGATGGACTTATCACAACCCCTGGACTGGAAAACTCTTTTGCGGTTTCTGGTTTTTGTTTCTTGTTTGTTCCAAATGCATAATGTTGATTATGGCAATAATTTTATGAATTTATGTAAACAGTCCCCGTCAGACTCGCCGAATGATGGCACTGCCAAGGTGGGCATTACGATAAGAACCACTCTCGGCGGCAGCCTCCCCCAATCGCCCACCCAACCCATTCCCCTTCGTAGTCCGTTAGCCTTCGTAGGGTTCCCTTCCTCCTCAAGACACTTAAGGACTCTAGTCCTGCGGGTTACGTTCAACACTTGAACGAAAACAGGTAAAGGCACTTGGAAAATCGTGGGAGTTTCTTCAGGTAATCCCTTAATTAGAGAGTCCCTCTTCGGATTGGATCTAAAACATATTCAGAAAAGTCGTGGAGGTCGGTAGTCTCCTCGTCTTCCCTGGACTTCCCGTTTCGGACATCCTCGTGGCTCATTTAATTTAGCGTTCAATTCAGCATTCGTTTCGGTATTGAATTTTTAATCACGCACACGTTTGACCCTAAAGCTCATGGGCACGACAATCGTTGGGAGTCTGGGTATTACGAGGATGGGGAAGCCTCCATTACCATATGCAAGCCAGGCGGCTGAGACTCGAACTAAAACTATGCACCAGAACTGACAAATACACAAGCCACAAAGGCACTGATACAAAATCTAGCACAATTTGCAAAAACCCCAAAAAATATTCGAGTAGACCGCAGCTCATAAGGGACATCAGAAGCCAAGGACTTCCTCAGTTTCTCTCACTGACAAATCCCCATCCATTTGCTTTCGAACCATGTCCAATGTTCAAAGTGTAGCTCATTAAATAATATCCTTTTTTGGCAACGAACGGCCGAACCTACTCCCTCTGCCCTGTCCTGTCCTGTCCTGTCCTGTCCTGTCCCGTCCGGGCAGTTACTTTTTTATTTCTCCCCTAGTTTGGTTGGCTGGTCAGTGGGTGGTGGGCGGTGGGTGGATTAGGGGGCTTGGACGGTTCAAGTGGACGGTGGTCTGGGGATGCCCAGGCGACTGCCCAGGCGACTGTCCTGGCGACGCTTATCAAAATGTTGCCGTTGCCTGTCGAACGGGTTTGGGTTTTTTTTTGGGTCTGGGTCGACTTTTGGGACACAACCAGAGCAGGACGGGGACAAGTGGAGACGATGTGAGAGCGATAGAGGAAGAGTGAGCAACACGGGAGAAAACGGGCGAAGTGGGCGGAATGGGAGAAGTAGAGAGCAAAGTCGATGCGTTTGCCCTATGAACTGGGGTCCTGTTGGTCAGAAAACGTCCAGTTTCGGACCGATTGCCACCCTTTCGGGCAACCCCTTGACTGGCACATGCTGTCCTACTCCAACGGCTTGCCCTCTCCCTTGCGCCTTGCGCCTTGCGCCTTGCGCCCTTCCAACTTTGCACTTCTAGTGGGGACAAATTTTTGAAAACGCTTTTAAATATTAAAATCCATGACGATTTCCAACGAACATTTTTGGCATATAATTTTGTAGTTGGCCGAGGAAGCTTTTGGGTTTCCAGCCCGTCGTCGCCAAGAGGATGGGAGTCCGAGTGCGGGACTCCTTTTTTTGGGTGGCTTTTGGCTGTCCGTTGCGCATATTGAATTTATTTAATTAAGGGTTCCATGCAGCACACATACCGACTCCCTTTCCCCACTACACACTCACAGTGCCTCCTTCTCGGCCAATACACCCCTCCCCTTGCCAGGCTTGATGACTTCATTTTTCGGTAAAGTACACAATGGCTTCCCTCGGTTTTCTCGCTCCTTAAATATTTCACAATAATTTGCACGACTGGGCGACAGTCAACAGCCCACACTCTCCGATTTACCCAAGTATTCCTAACCCCATAGCTCTACGGCATCCAAAACCGACCGCCCGACGCGTCGCGGGACGTGTCCATAACTGTGTGGTGTTCATCTTTCCAGCCAGAATGCTTTCATCTCCAAACCAAAACTATATAAAGCCGCCTTTTTCTCAACCATTTAGGTCTACTTCGTAGTAATACTTATTTGTTGGCTTTTAGGCTGATAATTGGTAAATGAAATGGATGCGAAGGATGCCTTTTGGTGTCTTATGGAAACTACACATTAGACCAGGCTTAGGCACCCTTTCGAGGTGGGATTTTCTTAATATCTAAGTCTATTTCTAATATGGGAATGTGTTTTGTATATAATAAATAAGTGTATATCTTCCCCTCATAACTTTTTAAATATAAATAAATAAATATAAGTAAGATTGTCACTCACCCAAGAGAGTTGTTGTGTGTAGAAATTTCATTAAAAAGTCAAGGATATTTCAGAGAGTGATAGTAATGGTCGAGGTCGTAATGATGCACTGTTCCGGTTATCCAAGGACCAATATTTATCTCCTGTTTTTAGCACTTTGGTACCTCCTTGGTGCACCTCCTGATATCGCTAAAAAAAAAATTATAAAAATAGTAATGTACAAGGAATTCTATGGATTACTTTAGCCATTGATTGGACAAAGCCCTAGGTTTTTGAGCTCTTTTGGAACTCATGGACTGCAACTCAAGGAATTCGTTGTTGGCCAACTCAACCATTTTGGAGTCATTTAGCCATCAAGACGCTCCACTTCCCCTTTGTGGCCCTCTCTTTCTCTCAGCCCAGTTACACAGCCACTGTCCACTCTCTCTCTTTCTCTGAGTGAAAGGCGTTTTCGAATGAGGGGAAATGCCGAGAAGTTCGAAAGCTCTCAAGCCGCCCTGCAGCATTTCTCTCAACTGTGGCTCAAAGAGGGGAAACTGCGAGAGTTTCTGAGCGGTTTTGGTAGCAAAATGAGAGATTATTTTGGCCATTTCAAGTCCTGAGCAACAAATTGTGTTGACTAAAAACGAATAAAGAAGTTAACAACAAACATTTTTCTAGTTTTTTGGTTAATTATAGAAAAATCTAAACTTTTTACGATTTTATGACAATATTTATTTCTTTTTAGTTGCAAAGGATCAAAGGATTTACCTTCTTTAGTGTATTTCCATAGTCGTATCCCTATATAGTATCCCCCAGAGTATCCCTCCACAACCTTTGGCCCACGACAAGTGGCGCCTTATCGATGTTACCAAAATTGCGTTCAATTCGCAATTGAAACAACCTGGCCAGAGGCTCGTGGCTGGCCCATTGTATGCAAATTAGCTCTCGCAGATCCATCGGATCCGCAAGATCTCTGGACGGGATTGGATAAGCAGGGAAGCGGGGAGCTCCCACTTGGTGCGTGCCCCAAACAAAAGTTGTACGCGATTATCAATTTGTCATAAATGGCAAATTATGCTTGTGGCCGCTGATAGATGTTGCCTCAACAACGGGGACTCCACATGCAGTGGAAAAAATTACCATCGAAAACCATCAATAACGATAAAAGATTTCGAGGATTATCCTGCCTACTTTCAGTTACGGAAAAGTAAAAGTAATCATTACTATTTCTGTATAAAATCCGATTAACTAACAAATTCTGTGACAGAATACTTGGCGAATTTTCTCCATGTTTCCTCCATCAGAGGGATCAGAGAAGACCAGACCAAAAAAGCCACATCGCGGAATTGCGATAGGCAAAACTAAAAGCTAAAAACTAAAAACTAAACAATAACAAAGCAAAGGTTGAGAGTGGAAGGCCCAAAAATGGGTCATCCCATAGGCAAACTGGTATTAGGCCGAGCCACCGAGGGGTAATCATCGCTTGTAGATGACAATCGCATTTGATTTAAATACAACTTTGGTTAATTTATGTTGTCTACTGTCAACGCTCGGTTTTACTTCCTGTCGCTCTGCTATCTCGCTCATATTATGTCTTCCCCCAATATATCCTTATATGGCCCAGACCCTCCAGTCCCCTCTGTTCACACAGCCTCTCCGAGGTTAGCCAGAGGTTAGTTTGTTGGAGAGAAGACAGCTTGCTTTTCCCCCAAATGGGAGACAGGTGAATGCATCGATATATCGAGGTAGATATGGAAAAATAAAGAGCCCCAAAAACAAAAGGTCCCAAGACTACGAACTACAAACTAAAGCTGAAAACTTTGAACTTCAGTTTGTTTTTTCTTCATCCTTTGAAATCACAGTTGGATATCCCTGTTGTCGGCGGCCCGAGGCTATATATCCCAAATCCGAATCGAAATCCTGGCGCAGACAATCCCACGCCAATTGAAAAGGGAACCAGATGCAATCGTGTTCACGTTAATTAAGCAATCCTATCGCTAAGAGCCAAGCTTGGGCCAAGACGGGGAATCGGATGGGAGGCTCCCAGCTTGGAGTTTGGGAAACCGCGCGCCAAATAAACAGCCACAAATATGCCGAAAACAATAAATTGCAAAGGAACTTTGGTAAACACACATGCAAGGACATGCTTTTGGGCGCACTCGAATGAAATGGCCGCCTGTCTGATTTTGATTCTGATTCTGATTCTGATGCGGATGCGGATGCGGATGAGGATGAGGATGCCGATCTTATGAGGTTGAGTATTCAAACATTTTCCGCGACTAGCACTTTATTGTTATCCTTTTAATATCAACAATAATAGAAGCCCAGAGAAGCCGAGAAATCTTTTGAATGAGAAGGACCAACCAGAACAGTCGAATTTCAAAATGAATAAGAAACGGAAGCAGTTCAAAATCGATTCATAAATACCCTTTTTGAGATCGATTAATATGAAAAGGTTTCTCATGAAGCAAAAGAATGTAATATAGTCTTTGTAATGGCTTTCTAAAGTTTCAAGGGAAGTGAAAAAACGGAGTATCCTGACTGAAGGGTATACCGTTTCCCTCCCCTGTTTAAACCTCCCAATTAATCGCACCTTTTCCGCAAACTAAACCCCTTCCCCGCAGCCACTACTTAATCAAAACTGGCAGAAAACAACTCGAAAAATCCCCAGAATGTCCCACAGTTGATTTCATAGGAAAATTTATTTATTGAAGCATAATTTTGTATTTGTTGTTTTGCGGGCGGGGCCGCCCCAAGTCGAGTAGATTTGAGTTTTGGAGCTCTAAGCCTCTGAACCGCTCAGGGTTCAGGGGTTGTGGGGTTGTGGGGCTCGAAAAGGGAAGGTTTGAAAACTATCAAATGCATTTGACAGCTGCTTTTAATTTTTGCCAGCAGCAAACGCGTCGTAGCCGCCTTCTGTTATTTCTGTATTTGTTGTGTGTGGATTTGAATGGGTTTCCGTGCGGATTGCCAGGCTGCCAGGCGGATTGGATTGGATTGAATGGAGAACATGGCTATGAATGGTGGCCAACTGTGGGGTTTGGTGGCAAGGGTATGGTATTGATTGCGTTCAAGTTTGCCGCATACTTTGGAGCAAATGAACAATGGAAGTAATTAAAGACGTCGTTTTCGTTTTGGGTTTAAAATCGAAGCTCTACTCCTTCCCAACATAGTTTCCCTTTGCACAGTGATTACTGTACCCAACGCAAGGAATCACGCACGGAGCGGAATGCACTTGGGCCTGGGCTCAGGATTTTGTCAAGTGCCACTCATTTATAGACAGTCACCATTTTTAGCAGCTGGCTATAAGGCCATGTAATCCCATTCTGCATTACATTTGTGGTTTTGCTCCTCTTCTGGTGGAAAAAATGAAGAGGAGCGAATGAAAGGGTGCAGAGGTGGGTGCTCGGTGAGCCTAAAAGTATGCAGTACACGTTTGACAGACGGATGTACGGAAATGCCGAGAGAGGAACGAGTGTTTGACAAAAAAAGCGCAGCAGAGAGAGCTAGGACACAGGACACGGGACAAAGGACACGGGACACAGGACACGGAACACAGGACAACGGGGCGTAACAGAGCCACAAGGATGCACACGTAGAACGCAGCTCATTGTCGTTCCTGACCGGAAAACAAAAAAGGCCCTGCTGCCAGTGGCGAAAAAATGAAATGAAATAAAATAAAGTAAATAAAACAGGTAGCAAAAAGGTGTCCTGCACAAGGATATAGGGCTAATGTTATTTTTATATTACCGGGTAAAGGGTACCGGGTACCGGGTACCGGGACCAGGGCTACTTAGCCCAACCAAAGCGAGTCGGATACCTTTGTTTTTGGCCATGCATGTGTTTAATTTTAATGAAATTAACGCGTGTAATGGCAGCCACGCCCCTTCAACCCACTCTCTACCGCTCTGTACCGCCCACTGTCCTAATCTGTCTGCCAGGCTCCGGCTCCGTTCGCTTTTGATGTACTGTGTAATTTTTTTTGGGCCGCGATGTCAGGGCACAAACGTGTTAAATGTTAATTAAAAAGCAGCAGCAGCAAAACGGTAGAGCGGACAAAAAGTGGAAACGAGACAAAAATGAGAGCCCAAGCCCAAGCCCAAGCCCAAGAATGGTAAAATTGTATGGCTTAGAAGATTTTGGCCAAGACACGGCAGCTTAGTACAAGTTGCATCCCTTTTTTGTCGAGATCCTTTGGCAAATAAACATAAACACTCCTAATTAAGAGACAGGCCTTTTGCAACTCGCAACTCGCAACTCGGAACTCTGGCTCGGAACTGTGCGGAATTGTGACTGCAAATGGCCAAGTCTTGGGCTAATTGGCTGCCTTTCTTTTTGGCCAGACAAGCGGGCAAACAAAGGAGCCGAACCCGGGCATAAGGTGGAAAAAACATAGTTAAAGCGGCTAAAAAGCCCGGCTCACACGCACGGAACCGCAGCTGACTCTGGATTTTCCAGCCTCACCCCGACCCGCCTATTCCGCGTATAAATGTCGTCTTAAATATAATTTTCGCGTATTTTTCTTTGGCCAACGTGTTGGCAAAAAGAAAAGATTTGCAAGCGGTCGCATATGTGAATACCTCCTGGTCGGTATCCTTTTTTTTTGGTCGGCATCCTCCTTGTACATTTCTACAGCTTGCAGTTGCATAATTTTTTGGCCAAGCTGCATCTGTCGGAAGTTGTCACTTGGTCTGTGGGATTTCAGGGAGCATCGACTGTCGAGTACTCTTAGTATCGGAAAAAGAAATCCTCAGCCAATAGTAAGGGGTAAGGATGTACCATCAGTCATCCCTAAATATCACTTATTGCTGCTAAAAATATTTAGGGACCTGCTATCCTGACTATTCCGAAGGACACACAACGTACCCTGCACCGGCTCACACTTTCCGGCCCTCAACCGACGCTCTCCCGCCCGTGTGAGGAGAAGAAAGGCGGCGAAGTGGCAAAGGAAAGCTGCAACTTGCCACATTGCACGTTTGTTGGCGGCCGCAGATAAACGCATAAATGACGAGCTGAAATCTTCTTTATGTTGTGTGTGGTGTGTTGTGTGTTGTGTGTTGTTTGGTTTTTTTTTTGCCCACCAAAAGCATTTCTTTAACCTGCCGGGTACCCACCCTCCATGCCCCACTCCCCGCCCCACTCAAGGCCCCTAAAAAATGTTAAAAAGCATTTTTTGCTAAGCCTTTACCCGAATAAAACGAGAAGAAAGCTCCGCCTGACCTGAGTTACTTTGTGTGTGCAATAAAAAAAACACACACCCAGTGGGGGTGCAGTAAAAATTATAAGAATTTTCACTCAAGTTCCTTACTTCATCTCTCCCATTTGTGCGGCAGATTTTTTCTACATTCGCTACGAGATCCTACTGTTTCCTTTTTACTTCCTTTTTTTTTTTTTTACTTAGCATAGTCCTTTATTTTTGTATGGGCTTTGTGCTGCGTATTTATTTCGCTAAGAATGTGTAAATTTCTACTTTATGCAAAAGGTTGCGGCCGCGACTTCTTAGCATTTTTTCTGCACAAATGCCAAACACAAAAAACCCGAAATTCGGCGAGAAAAATGTCTTTGAAGAGCATTCGTTAAAGCCCGCAAGTTAAAGTCAGTGACAAATTTTATTACAGCCAGTTTTTTCCCTCTATGTCCGCTATGTGTGTGGAGGAGAAATCTCCTTGCCTGAGCCATTAATCGCATTGGTGTTTATTTAGCTTGTAATTACATTCATTTATTTACTTATTGGACTCCCCAAATAACTAACAATATTCAAGGGTATCCCTCCTCCTTCTCAGGCATCACAGGCATCGCAGGCATCACGGCCACCCCCGCCTCTGACCTTTGGTTAGCCACAAGGCAACTAGCAACCGGGAGCCGGGAGCTGGGAGCTGGGAGCTGGCAACCAACCCCCATTAAAAGCCAATATCTTTGAGCCCTGCCTGGCCAGGCCAGGACAAATAAGAAAAAATGTCTTTGAATGACTGACAATCAATTTCGCTTGGCTTTCCCAAATATATGAAGGAGGAAGAGGGTCTATGGCCTCGACTCGTGTCGCCTTAACGAACGTTGAAAATTACTTTGACATAAGTTAATTAATCTTTGGCGCGCAAAGTTCGTGTTTGAAATATTGCACAGTAGCTGCAGAGCAGCCAAAACAAAAGGACTCTTCCGAAAAAGGATGATAATCTGAGGCAAAGGACATCGCAGACGCAAGCGATGGAGAAGTTTGAAAGTGCACAAGGAAAAAAACACGTCTGGGTATCTTTAAATGAAGTTCAAGTTGCTGTCAAAGTCAATTTTGTCATCCAACCATAAATACTTGATTTTTGTCAAGTGTCAAGTAGGTTGTGAAATTTCTCTCAGTGCGGCCTTCGTCCTGTCTGTTTGTGAATGAAATATTTGTCAATGAGTATTGCTAATTTACAAGTTTGATTTGTTCAGCGTGCACGACTGAAGCCACCGCCGCCACCTTTCACCGCCCCGGAATTTCCCCCGATTTCTCAGCCACCAGTCACCAGCCACCAGCCACCAGCCACGACCACTTCCTTCTCCGCAGGACTCACCGTTGACTTCTCCTTTGGGTTTGAGAAATTGCCAGAGCATTCTTTTGGCCAGCCGTACATAAATAAACGCGTTTTCCTCCTTTTCGGAGCTAAGGTGTCCGGAAAATGCCTTAGTTTTAGTTGTTCTTCAGTCAGTTCTTGGCCAAATGAGAAAATTCCGAATGGATTCCGTCAGTGATTGAGTGATTTAGTGGAGGGCTTAGGTTTGGTTTTGCCAGTAGTCAATCTTGATGACCAAAGGAATATTGGGATTAGGCTAAGTAACTAATCCAAATAGTTTCTTTGTTGAATAATAAATTGTTCAAAACTTGACAATTCCTAGCAAGCGACAGGGTATAGAATTGATTGTGTTTCCACATCTTTTCCATCTTCTGTGTACAATCTCCAAGCCACAGAATCAATGAGCCTTGCCATATGTGTGGTGTGTCGCCTCCCCCACCCTAGTCTCCTGATTCTCCCCCGCCTGTCACCTGCTCCTGGCCAGCTCCTTTATCGGGCTTTCCTTTTTGCCAATCCCATTTGTGCCATGCCGAGAGTCCTTTGCAGTCATTTCTCATACAATTGCCACTGTCATTTCGTAGCAACTTGTAATGGACTTTAATCAATTAATTTGAAAACGCTTTTCATTTGGCAATCGTCTGGCGGCAGGAGCGGACTGAAGCAAGGACGAGCGGCTGAGGGACTGAGCTGGGAAAACACGGAGACAATGCCAAAAGTAAAGTGTCTGCCTGGTGGCTGGCCACTTTCTTCTCGCAAAAAGGACGGAAATACATGGCAAGCCGATGCCAAAAATGTGGATGGGCAAGAAAAAGAATAAATAAACAACCGAGCGAACCAGCCAGCAAGGTCGAGTCGGAGTGGGGGGCAGGGAGCGGGGAGCGGGGAGCGGGGAACGAAGGACTCGGCAGGACAACAAACGCACTTAAAACACAATGATGCTCATTGTGTCTGACAGGCAGACGACCGGACCCATCCTGGGGCCCAGGATGCAGATGCTGATCCACCTCAGAAGACGACTACGACGATGTGGCGTCGTCTGGTTCGTCCTCCTCTTGGTCCTGCAGTCGAAAAAAAACTAGACTCTAGCCCAATAGGACTATTAATATTCTCGATTATTGGATTTCTTTTCATTCTCAGTCTGAAGAGAGAAGGAAACTGATCCGTGGGGATTGTCGTGAAAAAAGGACATCCTTCAAGCTTTATCAATAGTTTCGAGTGTAATATTAGCGCGTATTTGGGGCTTGAAGTGGAGGCTCTTCCTGGCCGTGGTCCTGGCCCTGTCCGCTCTGGTCATTTGACCACTTTGATTACGCATTGGCTTTGTCCCGGCTCAAACTTTCCCGGAGACTTTTGCCTTTCCTTCGCTTTCGCATCGCTTTTCCCATCACAGTTGCCATTTTCCCGCCTTCCACTCCCACTCCCACCCACACCCTGTCACTGCATTGAGTTCTATTCCGTTTGCCGTTTGCCGTTTGGCACTTCCAAATGACTTAGGTGCATTCCCATTTCAGTTCCAGCCTGGACTCTGGGTTGCCTTTTCGTGTCCTTTTGTCCGAAGAGGACAACTAAAGAAAAACTGAGCAAGTCGAGCCCACTTGAGAGGCTCATTTTGCACTGTATTGAGGATAAATTAGTGTCGATGAAGGGCAGGCAGCACTCTTGTGGAGTGTCTTAGGGGTTATAACAGGATTGACATGAGGAAGTTATAGTCGGTAGAGTGTGGGATACGTTGGAGAAGTTTTATAGCGATAGCGACTTTTCACACAGGACGATTTCCTGTCGCAATATCACTAGAAATGCGACATCGGCGCTGGACGCTGCAAATGGCAAGGAATCAACATTAGCGGGGAGATCAGTGGGTGGAGGAGTGGCGAGGATGGGAAAGGATGGCCCTACGGAGATGGAGTGCTAGATGCAGAGACAGGACGAAGAGGTGGAGCGCAGCAGAAGAAGCCAAACGAAAGGCAGCTAAAAAAGAATTAAATCAAGAACTCATTAAGGCGCCGGATGCAATCACACTTTGCGCCATTCAGCGCGCCACTCTATCTCCACTATCCCGCCGCCTCTCTAGCGGGACCTCTATCGTCCTGTCTCCTTTGGCTCGACCCACGCTGCCAGATTACCCCCCTCTCTCACTGTAGTCCTGCCACACGCACACACACACATACGCGAGCTGCAGAGTTGTCGCCGTTTGCCGCAAAAGTGCGCACAATTATTCATTAACTTTGCACCGGAAAAGCAGAGAAATTAAAAACTGCCAACGCCAGGATAAATAGGGACAAAGTGCAGAAATTAAAAATATGAGAAATACTGGAGCAGGAGCAGGAGCAGGAGCAGGAGCAAGAGAGATGGCCAGATTGGGGGAGAGAGGGAGAAGGTGGGAAAAGGGGGCTTCTGGTGGGGACAGAGCACTCACACACCGAGTCTAGTCCAACAAAAAATGAGTTGGTTAAGTAAGAAGTCCCTGCCAGGGGTGGGGCATGATGGGTGGTGGGTGGCGGCGCCTCGTTAGGCGACATTGTCGAAAGGGTAGACCAGCTGGGGGCACGGGGATGGGGAGGAGTCAGAACCGAGCAGGTCACAACTAATAAAACAAAAGTCAAAAGTCCTTAAGCGCAATGAAGAAGCTAAAAATGCAACGCGGCAGCGTCAGCTTAAGCTACAACAAAAAACTATGAGGGATAAGTCAAAGGATAGAAGGAGGAGGAGGAGGTGCCCGGAGTGGGGTTCTGCCCGGAAGAGGGTTGGGGCTGATGAGTCTGATTTGCATCACTTGGCAAAATCTATCAGTATTTCAACAAAAATATTTAATATTTTTAAAAGAAACTGGAAAATATTTACCACAGCTATTTAACCGCTGTGTCCTGTTTTTAACATAACCCAATCCTTGCTAAATTTTGAATTTTTTTTTAAGTTGAAGAGGAAAATAGACACTTGGAATAACCAGGCCAGGTTTCGTCGAGTGCACCCACATTTCTTCAGTGGCAGTAGCAGCGGCAGTAGCCAGTAATGAGGCGGCCAACGCTGCGGGCAACCATAAAAATCTCAGGACCCGAAACCGCCTTTGCGCCCTGCCCCCTGCCCCCTGCCCCCTGCCCAACCCCGTGAATCCGTTTTGGTGGCCATTTGCTTGCCGAGAAGCATTTGGCGCAGTGGCGCCTGAAAGCATGCAGCACTTATTGTTTTATTCGCTGAAGCAAAGTAGCAGGGTGCAGGGTGCAGGGTGCAGGGTCCTGGGGGTGGTCCTGGTCCTGGAGACTGCTGGCCCAGCATATCCGCTCCACGTCACTTGTGATAATTGCGTGCAACCGGTCGCGCCTTGTGATTGTGACATCGCCAGCGCCTCCACCTCGCCCTCTCCCTCTCCCTCGCCCTAGCTCGCCTAAAAAGGGGTGAACCGTTTTTCATTTCTAAGAAAAACATGAAAAATCTGGCAACCCTATACAACAATAACTGTGGGGATGCCCCCACACTCAGCCCCACCGCTGACCCACCCACGCGTCACCCACACATCTGAAGCCCCTTTGTGAATATCAGGCAACCGGATCAGGCAGTAGAAAGACCCAACGCCGCCACATAGAGGACAAAAAATTTATATAAGTAAAAATCACACAAAAAAGGACGAAAACAACAAAATAAGTAAAGCGAAGCGCAGGAAAAAGTAAAATTTGTTAGCAGCAGCAGCCGGGAGAGGAAAAAAATGAGGACAGGGACAGGGAGGCGGGGACGCAGAGCAAAGCGAAATAAAAATTCATAATTACGTTTACGCCGGTAATTAAAAATTATTGTAATACACACGCAATGCCCAGCAGTTTGTGGACACTCGGTTTTAGCTCTGGCTCTGGCTCTGGCTCTGGCTCTGGATCTCGTTCTGGTTCTGGCTCTGGCCACGCCCACAGCCACGCCCCCGCTGCCACATCCCGCTGCTACTTGTCATGCCGGTTGAGCAAATCAGGGCCACACTCGCGCAGTTGAAGAAAGTCCAGGAAGGGCCGAGAAAGGATAGGGACAGTGAAAGGACCAAGCGAAGTTCAGATACCCTTTCGGAGTTAGATTGAAACTATATCTATTGGCCAAATCAGGAATAAAAGGAGTTAGCTCGAATCGCATCTTATCCTTAGTGGAAAAGGAACAAAAATGATGATAGGGAAAGCTCTGGTTATGGTATTGGAAAGTATCCCATCTCTGAGACCCCCACAAACATCTGCCCAGGACTAGAATCCCTGCAAGAGTATAAAAAACAGCAAAACCCTAAAAAAAAATAGGGTAACAGGATGCGTCTGCAGGATGACGATGGCGGTAATTACAGAATAAAAACTATTTAGTGGTAAGGAGGCAGGGGGTAGGCATTATTTTAATGCAACAGCAATCGCAGCCAAGTAGTGGAAATTTTGAAACAAAAATCAGGCAAGAACTTCCCTCTTCAGCCACACCCTTTCAACCCAATCTCCTGTTGCATCCTGGCAATGCAATTAAAATGTTTTAATTAAATTAATCATATTTCCGATTGATGCCACAAGCGATTGCACATCAAGTCGAATGCGAAAAGTCGAATGTCGACTGTCGACTGTCGACTGTTGAACGTTGAATGCCGCCTATTTGAGCAGCATCAAAGCGAATCCTTGAAAGGAGCCACCCGCCCGCGCCCCCTTGATTTTTGATTTTGTGAAGCGCCACACCCCCCACACCCGCCACACCCGCCACACCGAACGGAGGTCCTGCCTGCAGCGGCACTTAAATTACGCACACATCGTTAAACGCGCGTTTGAAAATTGAACAATATTTGAAAAATTACAGAAAAAAAACGTGGTCGAGTGGCGGGGGGAGATGCCGTGCCACGGAGTGAAACGCAAAAAAAGGTGTACTTTTTTGGCCCTCTTCCTTTTTTATTTTTATTAATGTTGCGGCAGTTGCCGATGGCGAAAAAAACCCCAGCAGCTCGTTAGCAACTTAAGTCGAGCTGTTGACGACGAGCCAGGATCTGCATCTTGATCTGCCTCGAATCCTGAATCCGCGATGATGTCGAGGAGATGGCAGCCGCAGCCGCAGCCGAAGCTGAAGCTGAAGCCGAAGCGAACAAAAGGCAAACGTCAATGCGCGGCGGAATTGGCAACATATTTGCGAAAAGCCCGCGGCATATGCGAAAAAAGTGGCAATCGAATGGAGGGAGAAACGAATCAGGGATACCCTTTAATTCGGGTTTTAGCGAATAAGAAATAACGATGAAAATAAGGATGAGAAGGATGGATGGCTTTTACCTCTATCTCCTACTTTTTCCCAACCTCCTTTCATTAGAATCCCCAAAGGCTCCAAGGACGAGGAAAGTTCTGTCCAATCTAGAGAGTATTTTTTAGTTCAACCGAAAAAAAAAATGGCAAGGCAACCGAAACATCGAAATTGACGACGGCACGCCAAAGCCAACGCTTCAGCCAAGAGCTTACCCGCGGCGCCACAACACCCGCCCCCTCCCCTCCTCCCCTTCTCCCAACCAGGCAACACCACCCCCTTTTTGGCCAACAGGCGAGCCGCACTGCGTGTTTGATTACCACGCGCGGTAACACGCAAAACAACGCAGCTTTCGGCATGCATGCTGCCGCAGCACCCCCTCCAGCCCAAGCGCCACCCCATCCAAAGAGCCAGGACCTGGTGGTGGTAGGGGTGAGAGGCGGGGCAGGGGTGCTGGGTGCTGTTCGATACGGGGGTCGCGCTCGCTTACAAGAAAAATCGCACAAAATCCCACTTGACAGGCGTAGTTAGCGGGCATCATGCAAATATCAGTCATGTTGCCACAAACTGGCGAGGGTGGTTAAAGAAGTTCTGAATCTATCTGAGACGATTGAATGTTTGGAAAGTTCTAAAAACTTGAGTAATTTAAGTGTTAAAAATACTGTTAAAATTGTTAAAACTATTCAATAAGATTCACTTTTTATAGAATAATAATAGAATGTAATATAAAATATAATATATAGAAAAGAAAATAGAATAGTTTAGTTGTAAAAACTGACTTACCTTTAAATCCTCCCCAAGTTTGATGTTTTTTTTAAAACTTTCTTGTGATATATTGAACATTGGCGACCCAGGACCAAGGCTTCCCCTCAGCCTGGCTGACTGCGGTTAATGGCTTATTTCAAATTGCAGAAGTCGGCGCAGTTTTTTGAGAAATTGGCAAACCGCTGGCGAAATTGATACACAGCAATCAGTGGGGGCGAAGTGGCTCGGCGGCTTTAAATCATAATCAGTAAAATGGAAAAAATATAAATAATGAAAATTACGCTGGAGTGAAATTGAAAGTAGAGCTCTGGGGGTTGGCAGTTGGCGAAAACCGAAAATCTAGCAGACGGGGCAGTCGGGGAGAAACGAAAATTTGCATAACCCAACAAATTGAGGAGGGAGGGAAGATAGCAGTGGCGCCAGGGACAGGGACAGGGACAGGGACAGGGACAAGGACGAGGACAGGGATGTTGTTCCGAATCAACAGGATGATTACGCCGAGCCAAAGTCGAACAATCTCAGCCGAACAAAAAACCCAAATTAAATTAATCTAATAAGGCCGAAAGGAGGGAGTGGCAGCCAAGTTGTTGTTGTTTTTTTTTAGGCAAGTCAATTTTACAAACCATTGATGCAGAAGATCAAACTTCCGCCAAATGTTGTTAATGAAATATTAATGCGAAAAGGATATGCAATTGACAATTGTCTCCCTCTTTGTCTTTTGGCATTATTTCGGTGTCCTCCCCGAGGATTTCTCTCTACTTAGTCTGGGCTTAAAACCCAAAGCCGCTCAATTTGCATAGCGCCCTTGGCCCGAAAATATCTAAATAAATTTTAAATATATCTGACGAATAAAAATAAACAAGAGTGGGAGGAAGGAAGCGGACTGCCGGGCGGACTCTAAATTAAATCACAATATCAAACTCCCACAGATAATGCAGAAATATCGCATCCATTAATCACGACTCCTGGCTGTCCTGCGAAATAAACTCATCCATACTCGTCCTCGTACATACCTCGATTGACATTCTCCATTTGCCGGCTGAGGAAGCGTTTTATGCTAATCAAATGGGCTGCGTTGCATTAAAAGCATTGATAAATCAAATCCGCGAAGGCCAAGCCGCAGTTTTTTACTTTTCACTTGAATTTCCAGGAAAACCTGAAAAAATAAGGAAACAAATGAGGTTATTATCTTATTTTAAAAGATTGGTTTAAGGTTTTTTGGGAAACTAAGTTGGCAATAATTGCATAATTAAATGGCAAATAGACTACAAATGACGTCATCGCCAAAACGTTCTTGCAAACACAAGAGCTTTGAGCAAATTATGCGTGGAAAGTTCTTTAAATAACTGTAACTATGTAAGTATGTAGTAAACAAATAGTATTTACTTACATTGCGTAAAATAAAGTCAAGTGTCGATTTCCAAGTTGGCTTTTCCATGATGTTTATATTCCAATTATTCCAGCTTGAAACAGAAGAATGGAATAGAATATTATTTTTATAATATTATTTATTATAATATTAAATAACAACACAACATGCCTAACTGTTGTTTAACTATTAATTCCGCACTAAATACTCCGATTTACTAGTTTTAAATTAAAAATTAAGACGCTTAAGACGGGTGAGAAAAATACAATGAAAAAGAGAAGGAGAGGATGAGAGAGAGCAATTAAGATCAAAATGCTCTCACAAGCGCAGCTCCCGTTTGGAATGCAAGGTTGCAGCTCGTATCAGTTGGAAGGAAACTAAAAGAGGTGAGAGAGAAACTAAGATAAAATGCTCTCAGCAGCGCAGTTTCTTGGAATTGGAAGCTGCTTGTAACGGAATGTCCCGTTTTTGTCAATTCCTGGCCGTGTAAAATTTTTTGGGTGATAATATTTACACATTGTTGTAATTATTAGATTATTATGATTATTATTGCCTATCAATAGGAATGTAATTCATTTCCAAGCTAATTACCAACGACTTAAAATAATTCCACCCGTACAGAGTCCCTATTTAATCCGATCGGATGCAACAGTTTCCAGGCATGTACGTAGATTTCCATGGACAGGGAGGGGCCCCACAGCCAGCGGGCAACCACACAATCCTGTGGTGCAGAGACGGGCGCAGGAAGTGGCATCGATTGCCGGAGTGAAGCAAGCAAACTGTCAATATTTGATGTATGTTAACACCCGGGAACAGGAGCAGAAGCAGTGCCAAGAGCAGAGGCACAAGCAGAGGCACAAGGACGAAAAGGAGCCGAGGCCATGTGTCAACAGGGCCTGTATGGCTGATGGAAGGATGGATGGATGGATGGATGAGTTTTGGCATATTTTTGCATGTGCACCATTTGGCAGCTGAATGCCAAAATGCCAGCCACAAACATTTGCGAGGGGGAGGTCCTGGATTCCAGCGACCCCAGCACTGGATCCTGGATCCCGAGTCCTGAATCCTGCCAGACGACTGTCATGTTGTCTGGCCTGCCACATTTCACTGCTATTCAATATGTCAAAATCGTGTCGATAACGTTCAAACAAGCCAAACTTTGGGGCCAAAGTTCAAGGATAGGGTTAACACACTGAGAGCGAGGGCGAGGGCGAGGGCGAGGGGGCACCGGAATGTGGCAGACTGGCGAGGCCGCCATTTGTGGCTGCAGAATGCGGTTGACGCCTGCCAAAAAGGAAGCCAGGATAGTCGGCAACAAAGTACTCCGATTAAGGACGAACTTTAAGAGCGAAATTTCAATATTGGCTTAAATATTTGGCAAAGTAAAACGAGGGGAGGGGAAAGGGAGCTTTACTAGATCCTGAATTAAATTATTACCTTTTTTGAAAGATTTCGGGAATGCCAATTCTGAATTAAAGCCAAAGGACAACGACATCCCAGAGTGGGGGACTTAATTAATCAATTTCAAATCAATTACCACAAATTTGTTACCAATATGCAAGGACATGAATCACCTCGGCCATTCGAGGAGGAACAGCCACACGATAAGGATATCTGCCAGACGCCACAGGGAGGGGGCGACCGACCAAGGACCCTGCCGGGGCATAAACAAATCTTAGCTGTCAAAAGTGCTCAAAGCCATTGTGCTAATCTCAGAGACAGAGGATGCGGCCAAAGGCAACTGAAACTGCAACTGCAACTGCAACTGCAACTGCAACAATGCAATTGCAATTGCAATTGCAACAATATCAGAAATTGCAATGGCTTCGGCTCCAGAAGCAGCAACAATGGCAGGGGAAGCGACAACTCTAACGGCATTCAATAAATCACTAAACACTTGAATGACGCTGCCAATGCAACTTGCAACACATTGCACAGAGGCAAGAGCAGCAGCAGAAGCTGCAGCATCATCCAGTCAGGGGAAAGGACTCGCAGAGAGGGGCATGGGAGCTACGGAAACGGATGCCAGGATGCAAAAGGCAAGCCAGCCTCATAATTCAAAATTTGAAATTGCAACAATCAATTGCAACAACATGCAACAAATCGCTCGAAGCCTGCTAGTCTAATCACTGCACGAACAGGACCAAGGAGGCTTTCAAGAGGACCTCCCACCCACAAAGGATATACAAACATCAGCTGGCTGGAGTCGCTGGTGCCAAGGACGATGTCTCTCACTCGCAGGGCCAGTCCTGGGGGGTTGGGGGTGCGAACAGCACGGGGTCAACGAGGCCAGCAGGGGTCTCGGTTCAATTGCTCGACGAGAATAAGCCGCCCTGCATTAGGGGAATGAAGATGCCACCATGGTGGGGGAAGGAACTGCCCTTCTGATGAGCTCGACCAGCACCCTACACTGAGAGGCAAGTACCCTGGAATGGAATCCATACATCGCGGATAACCTATCCGATCTTTAAACGGAATACCTTAGTTTCTTCTTTGATTTTCCAGTAAACTTTACACGAAAGCTTAAATTCAAAAGAGAATTCTCTTCCAATATTGGAAAGTTACAGTGAAGTTTCAATGAGGAAGACAATGTGTAACAATAATGGGTGATAACTTACCGTTTTTAAATGACAAACTGTACTTCCATACAGACAGACTGCTTCCATTCCAATACATATACATGCCTACATATTAACATGTTCCTGTCCATACATACACACACATGTACTTGGGGCTTCTGAGTCATTTTCAACACACACACAGGCGGACGTGGACACCGTCGCTAGTGACTACAGGAGCACCCTCCTGCAATTTTTAAGAAAAGGATTAGTAAGAGACAATCCAGGGTTCATATTAATTACTATTAGTAATCAACAGGTACAATAGTCAAGCATCTTGTGGATTTTATTTTTTTTCGCTTATAATTCACCAATTGCGGAGTTGAATTCGCGGCGCCTCACACACACATACGAACGACAAATCGAGACGCCACTGATTAAGTCCAATTTTGCCTTATTTAGCTTTACTTACATTTTATCAATTTAATCAATCTTCTTGCGTTCTTCCACTTTTCCATTAGTTAAATAAGCAAATATTGCTGCTAATTAAAACTTTTTTATATTTCACCTCCATTCCAATTGCAGTTTAACGAATAACTGACAAGTGTGCGAAAAATTGACCACACCAAACAGACGAGAGAAGGAGAGATCATGGAAAAGGGAATGAGGGAGGGGGAGATGAGGTGATATTGGAACTTGGCTATGGTGAAAAAGAGGAGACCATGCATAATGGAGGATCAGTGGAAGGGAATCCTGAGAAAGGGTTGAGGGGGGAGGTGGCGTTGGAACGAGGTGGAATGCGCTGTGGTGACTGACAGGACAGGAGGCTCAGGAAAACCCCGATAGAGCGCTCTCAACAACTCAGCCGATATAAGTCTCCAAACGGAGGCTATACCTCAGCCAATTCATATCCGATCCTTGATCAAAGTATAGATTTGGAATCCTTATTCAATTCCCTATAAATCTACATCAAAATCCTGACACAAAATATTTTTTCGATTTTTTTCAAAACTTTCTGATGGACCCCCTGAAAAGTATGAAAATCGAGAAAAATCACTTTTCGCTCCTTTCGATCGCCATATCTTTGGCAGTTTTCATCCGATTCTTGAACAAAGTATAGATTTGGAATCTTTATTCAATATCCTATAAATCTGCATTAAAATCTCAGCACAAAATATTTTTTAGATTTTTTTCAAAATTTTCTGATGGACCCCCTGAAAAGTATGAAAATCGAGAAAAATCACTTTTCGCTCCTTTCGATCGCCATATCTTTGGCAGTTTCCATCCGATTCTTGACCAAAGTATAGATTTGGAATCTTTATTCAATTCCCTATAAATTTGCATCAAAATCCTGACACAAAATATTTTTTCGATTTTTTCCCCACAAATCTGCATCAACATCATGACAAAAAATATTTTTTTCGATTTTTTTCAAATTTTTCTGATGTGGCAAGGCTAAAATTTGTCCAGGTTAATTTTTACCTTAATAAAATATGCCACTGGCCCTTTACTTAAGGAAACTGCAGCAATTATGTCCTATTTTTGAGTGTGTCTTGAATTAGCATATTTTCTTGTGAAAACGACTAGGAAAAGGTCCTGGAGGACTGGCAGAATCGAAAGTGCTGGCCCAATGAGCCGTAGGGTGTAATTAAAGCTCTTGGCTGCTAATCTATGATTTTCCAAATTGTTTCACAAGTGTCATAAATCAATGAAATACCAATAAGTCGTCCCCGTTGTTGTTGTCCTGCTGCTCTTCCTGCTGCTGCTCCTGCTCCTGCTACTGCTGCTGCTGTTTGCAATTATTCGAAAATGCAAATTTCGCAGAAGGATATGCCCATGCATAAATGCAGCTCGCTGGAGGAGGAAGGCAGTCGGGCTGGAGTTCGGGTGAAAGGGTGAAGACGGCGGTGCAGGAAGGAAGAACGAAGGACTCCCAGCAGCGACAGGAGCCAGAAGCCAGAAGCCAGACACGAAGCAAACATATTTCATGCAGTCTCAATTGGAATTCTAAATCAATCAGATTGAAACGACGGCGCCGGCTCCTCCACTCGGCCACTCAGTTAGCTTCTGTGTTTCCCTCGACTGTTTCCTCCACTCGAGTCAAAACTTTGGAGGACCAAAAGCATACCGTAATTCCTCCTTTAAATAATCCGAGATTTTCTTAAAAAAACTAACCTTGGAAACTACTCACAGAGCGGAAAAGAAGTCAATGAATATACAAAAAAATTCTAAATTCCGAGAAAAGAGTCTCAACCTCCTTAAAATTTTCGGCGCAGTGCACCAAAGTTGTAGGCTGTGCATTAAGTAAGACACAAATCATAATCGTGAGAGTCGGAGTGGGAGTTGAAGCCAGAGAAGGGGGCTGGGGGAATGTCCTGGGTGCCAGCTGGACAAGGCTCGTTGGCTTGTCCTCGTTCTCGTCCTGTTAGGAAATGCAAAATTTCAAATATGAATTGAACTGATATATTAATGGCCACTTGAGTTGCACACTCGCCTCCTTGAAATTCTTCAGCATCCTGGCTGCCAGGACCTGGGGACGTTTGTCAGCAAAAGTAACTGAAACTGGAGGCGTTTGGAGAAGGTGGGGAGAAGGCAATGGAGGTGGCGGTGGCAGGAGTGGGCAGGACCTGCTCGGTGTTGGCATTTATAAATCAAAATTTTGGGCCAACAACCTGCACGAAACACCAAAGGACATCGCTCTGCTGGGCTCTGCTCTCTGTATCTCTGTTCTGGATCTGTGTATGTGTCTGTGTCGGTGCTTGTGTAATTGCCAGGAGCTCGGCAGCATCCTGTCCAGGGGGTGAGCGAGTTAAAAACGGGTGAGGACTCCTCCACAGCAGCAACTGCAGCAACTTATCTTTCGCCTGCCCATATAAATAATGACAAGCACGACGACAAATAATAATGCACACCAAGCCGCCCACCCACCAACCCACCAACCCACCAACCCACCAACCGACCAACACACGCACAAACTCACTCAGGACATGGCAGGACAATGAGCCTGGAGAAAAATGTAGAGACAAGCGACGGGGCAAAGGGGGCAGGTGGGTACTTGCGTGTGTGCATAATATGAAAATTTATGTGCGGAAAGGATTGAAAATAAATTTATGAATTATATTGGTTAGAAAATTGCATCTACTCAAGGATATCCTTAATGTCCGTAGGATATGCAGGCGTTCAGCTTGCCTTGCCTTGTCCAGTTTCCATTGTCTCTCGGAGCAGCCCCCCTCCTGGCCGACATTCTCTTTTCCGCCCCTTTTTGGGCTATCTGTTACATTCAACAATGTCCTTATTCAATTTATTGTTTGTTTGATTTGCATTGTGAAGGGAGACAGTCGCCAGATTAATATATATACATATATATAGTAACATATATATCCACATACGAACATGTCTCCGGAGCAGCCATTTGATCAGCGATAACAGCTCCAATTTGTGCCGAAAGTGCTTTCCAAATCATCATCCAGGAGAAAACCTACGAGAGTGCAAAAGAAGCACAGCTTATCGTAAAAATCCAATAAAACTGGGCCACGTTATTCTCCGTATTGGGGGATTTTTATGATTCGGCTAGTTTATGGCTGCTTTTTCCGTGTCAAAGTTCAATGGGGGATTTGTGGCAGGAGGCAGGCAGGAGAGACAGGAAATCGAGAAAAGGAAACACGAGCTTTACAGCCTAATAAGTATAAAATATTCCTCGTGTTCCTTTTGCCCAAATGGCAGCGGTGATTTCTATTTTTTTCAGTGTTAACCAAAAGGTAAAAGGAATAGGCCATAAAATATTAGTTGACTCGACACGTTTATGCCAATCTGGAATGTGGAATCTGGTAGCTGAGCTGGAATCCGGAACTTACATCGTCAATGCCAATCCATATTCTGAGCCACATCCTGTGACATCCAGTGACAGTTCATCAAGTTTTCACGACCAGTCACGAGTGGCTTAGCTGGAGGCATTAACGGTGGTGGGATTTTGTTCCGGGGTGTCCTACGACCTCTTAAGGACACATAAATTGCCCAGGATAACTTCCATTAGATGGTTATTGTACGGAATATTGATAGAATATTCCTGGGTGATTTCATTTGCGGATTTCATACTGAAGAAATGTGCCAAACCAACATTTGTATGGCAAAGTCATTTATTACAAAGTCTCTCCCGCAAATCCCATTTCCTCGTTGCAGCTTTTGTCTTTTTTTATCAGAGGAACACCATTTAAACACAATAAACAAAATTACAGCCTCGACCTGCGCCATTCGGAAAAAATACTAATAGAGAGCTTCACTGCCCGCGGTAATTGCGGATGGTCTGAAATAATATTATTACAAAATCAACACCTCAATTAGATATTTAATGCGTCGCGGCAATTAAATGAACGAATTTCGATGGCTGTCGCAATGGCAGGCATTTATTTACACACGAACAGCTCTACATATTTACTAAAAAAAATGGATCCGGATAAACAATGGGAGCCATAAAAGCCGGGACCTCGGGACCATCGACAAGCATTTGACATCAAGATGCGCTTCTATCTACTCTTCTTTCTGGCCCTGAGCTGCTGCCTGCTGGTGAGTTTGGATCAAGGACCTGCTTTCAGGAGAAGGCTCGAAACTCACTAACTTTTTATTGGCACTTTTTCCCCAGCACTTTGCCAAGGCTGGCGTGCGTCTGGAACCGCAGTCCGTGGGTCACCACCGCAACGGCACTGGAGGCCCACCCCCTGGGGCTCCACCACGTCCTAGCACCACCGCCGCAAGCTCCAGCGGATGATAGCTGGCTCGACCCGACAATGCCCCCAGATCTACCCACTGAAACCGATCCCTAAAACTATTTCTCTTTCAGATGTAATCCAAGTACATATTGTAGTTCAATAAAGCAAAAAAAACGAATTTAAGCAAATGATTTTTTGTATCTTAATGAAAGGAAGAGATGAATCTGACAGATAAACTCTTTCAGAGAATTGTTTTATAGAATTTTTTAGCAATTTTCACACCATACTGATAGAACTCATTAAATCGTTGGCAAAAAAGAGAAGCCATTCGACTCGCCAAATCGAAATTAAGACCATTGGAATAATGCAACCGGATGGGCCGGATGGGGCAGATGCCACCGATTGGCCAGATCGGCCAGATCACGTGACCTATGGCCGTGACGGAGGTGAGACTGCAATTTGTAATCGCATTTTTTGATACAGCATATTTTACCCACATTGTTATGACTGGCAACTGAATGGAACTGCAAAGTTTCCACCAAGTATAAAGCATAGGGCAGTGGGATGGACCGCGGTTAGTCATTCCGAGGACTACGAGCATCATGGAGCTGCTAGAAGCCCGATCCCTTTTGGTAGTACTTCTGGTCGCCCAGTTCTTAGTCTTCACGGAGTCGGCTCCGATTGGGGAGCATCCGGATCACGCCGGCTGCATTCGGATTACGATAATCAAGAGACCACTGGGCACCACGACCACCTCCACTACCACAACCACCACCACCACGACGACGACAACGACTACCACGGCGGCCACCACAGCGACCACTGGCTAAGGAGGAACCTCTCCAGAAAGAGTCTCAAGGATATACGTTTTTGTTAAGAAAGTATTTCCCAGCTTAGTAATTGTTTTCCGTGTTACTTGTTCCATATTTGTATTCCGCATTCAACTCCAAGTAGCTCCAAGTAACTCGAAGTGCAAGGTAAACCGCCTTCTTATTCTAATGCGAATTAAACGAATGTAAGCACCACATAAACCATCCAAGGTGTTTTTAGCATGTTCTGTGGCTGGAAAGCAAGTGATTAGAATTTCCACCTTTATCCGGTTGGTTTCTGGGTCTGGCGCTGGTTCTGGGTCTGGCTCTTGCCGCCCAACCTGGCACTTTCGAAGCCCACATCACCCCGGACAACCACTACTCTTCAGCTCCAGCTCCAGCTCCACCTCCAGCGCCAGCAGACACTCGAAATGCAATTTCTGGCCACGCCCATCCCCAAGGTGATGTAAAATGGGCTGAAAAGGGCAAACCACACAATGCACAAACGAAGCTGCCGAATATAATTAAATATTTTATCGCATAAAAGTGCCAAAAATGAAACGACAACAAGAAAATGAGCAGACGGCAAGGCAGGGCAGGGCAGGCATGCGTTTTCCTCCTGGCTCCTGGCCATTGTTTTGCTCCAAGTGGTGTGTGGGTGTGTACTGTACAGGTGCCACCCTCTCGGACACCCGTCCCCTGGAGCTCGCTTCTAATTCTGTAAGCTGACATCGTTTTGGCAGGAAAAGATTGCGGGGAGAAGCAGCCAGTGAAGGCGGCGGGGTGGCTGGAGAAAACACATGTTCCTCTCAAACAATAAACCCGCAGCTCGGCTTAGCCCCCCTCTTATGCACACCCACTCGGCTCTGCCCACTCCCCCACCTTACACTACACACTACACACCACGCAGCCGCTGCACTTCTTGAATCCTTTTTAGATGAAATCTTTTGGTCAACAACAACACGCGGCGGCCATTGTTCTCGCCTCCATTTGCAGTTGCTATTTTTCGACAATTTCCATATGAATTTTAATTATAATTTTTCTATGCTCATTTTCATGAAAACAATCAAAAATGAATTTTGTACTAGCCCCCAGTACCAGCTCCTTCTGCATGAAGGGGGCTGAGGACTTGAGGTCAGCCGGTTGCAAATTGTCACTGGCATTTATAGGGCCGCGAGGCATAGAAAAATAGGGCCTGGACGAGTGGGTGGGATGGGGACTGCGGCGAAAATAGAGGAACCCAACTACATGAAAGGAGGCTTTGTTTGCGAGGTGCACTCCAAAAGTACTCCTCTTCCTCACAATACTCTACCTATGGAATTTTGGAAAAAAAGCTCCCAAAAAACAGTATCTGAAGCGATTCGAAAACGATCTTCGGTTAATGGTTAACAGTTTTGTGGTTTATAAATTGTGGGTTATGGGATTTTCCCAAATCCAATGTAGCCTTAAAGAGACACCGAAAAGTAAGTAAGGGTATCGGGGACAGTAGGGTGAGCAAATTATATTCCAGAATAAAAAATAACACAAAAGCAACTCGGCAACATAAACAAGTTAACGGAGCGAGGAGTTGGATGTTGGCCTTTGTAGTTGTTGGTTTGGCTTTTTGTTCTTGTTGTCTTTTTTGAGTTGTAGTTGTTAGGCTTTAATTGTTATTGTTGCTGGAGTTGGTAGTGACAGGTTGGCAGTTTGGCACGTTGCAGTGCAGCTTCCGTTTCCTGGCGTTTCCAAAAAACAATCCACCCATATGACAACTGTCGCTGTCCTTTGACCTGTCCCCCCAGGGCCCGACCCCTTTCACTGGCCATGTTTTTTTGTAGTTAGTGAATATTCCGCGAGGCGGCGCACCTGTGCCACACAGATTTTTCGTTTCAGTTTTCGCTTTTGAGAACAAAACAAAACAGTCCCGGAAACTGTCATTATGCATTCTGATGAACTTCTGCTCTGCTGTGTCCTCTCGCCTTGCCCTCACACAAAATTCATTCCTGCAGCCGGCTAATTAACGAAATTTTTTGCTTCCCAGCTTCCATACATACATATGTCGCATGTCTTAATTATTTTTGGGAATTCGGAGTCTCGATTAGAAACTTGCAGGAGAAGTTGCAAGTACTTGCCAGCATTCGCCAGCATTTGCCAGCTCATTAACAATTCAATTTGCTTCATAAACAACCTAAACACACAAATACCTAATGAGTAAAACGAGGAGCAATACGGGGGTGGAGAAGCGTCCCAGGTCCCAGGTCCCACCCCACACCGGGGTCACAGAAATAGTTGAACCCGTACGGATGCAGACTGACCACATACATGAAAAGCAGTAAATATTCAATTAACGGACCAGGCCAAAACTAGCGTGAACCCTTTGGGCCGTCCTCCGACTCCGCCTCCGCCTCCGCCTCCGCCTCCCACGACCTGACCCAGACGTCCATCCCCACCCAATAACTTGTTCCTGGCACTTGAAAGCGGTCGACTAGGTCGGCCAGGTCGCCTTCCTCCCTCTGGCCACTAAAAAAATGGGGTTCCGTAGTTTTGAACCCTTTTTCTCGTTCTATACCCTTTTTTGGCAGCACTGAGGTTGTTGGTCGCGAATATTAATCTAAATATTAATGTATTTTAAATAAGAAAAATCTTGAAATATGAAATATTCTACAGAAAGAGTCGAGTTCATCGACTAATGATATTTTTCTTAAATATATTAGTTTGTATAGAGTATTGGAAGCTTATCGCACAAGACACGGCGATTATATTTTCATTTGGGTGAAAGGCTTTGATTTCCCGGGTTGACCTCTGAGCACCTTTCCACCTTGGCAGAGTCACACCCTTTATTTTTTGACCCCGGACCTTAACTGCAGGCATTTTTCTAATTACAAAGAGAGCTGCAGTGCTTTGAACTAATTTCCCCGCACGGGACAGGACACCCACACAGCAGCCCCAATAATTATGAATTGTGTTTTATTTTCAAATATTTGCTAACCGAAAGCTACCAAAAGGAACATTGCCACGATGGCCAATGGATGGCTGGCCTCCATCCGCTCTCCCTTTCTCATTATCCCCTCACGTGAGCGTCTCCTTGAGGTCCTTGCCTTTGTGGGGGGACATGGGAGTCTGCGATCTTCGGTGGCGACGCCTCTCCAGCCAACGACGCACGAATGGGGTGAGCAGCCGGGTGTCCACCGCATCCAGGTCGGATTCCCTCAGAAGCAGGCTGGTGACCAGGGCCACCACGATGGTGACCAAGGCGCCAAAGAGCGTGAAGTACAGATACGAGATGCGGTACAGCTGGAAGGGACCACTAGAGCTGGTGGAGGATCTGCAGGCGATCGAGGGATTAATAAAAAAGCTCTTAGAAGGGCAAAGTCACCCGCCGTCTTATGGGTAGATGAGATGCAAGGAAAGCAATGAGTAGATGATGATGGGTGGTGTCTGAGCCCTCAGTATGTGGCAGTTGCTCACCCAAAGCTTCCGTCGAGGGACAGGGGAGCAAAGTCCCTGGGCTCCCCGGCAAAGGTGTAGTTGCAGCCCATGGTGGAGTAGGGCTTGCGCCGATAGACAAGGTCCCCGGTGACCAGGTCTCTCTGGGCACTCACACACATCCAGGCCATCGCTAGGAGAGAGGTGAAGCCGCCTAGGAGCGCCCCCTTGGAGTTCACCCAGGGCAGCATAACGCCGGCGGTGAAGATGCCCAGAAGCGGGCCGTTGGCCACCGAGGAGAGGGTGATGGTCAGCTGCAGCACGGCGCCCAGTTTCTCCACCGCAAATACCAGAGCCACGAACAAGACGCCAAAGACTACGACCACGCTGCGCATCACGAAGGCGGTCTGCCTTTCGCTGAGCGGGTCCTTGCGGAAGGTCTTCACGAAGTCCTCCAGGACAACGGCTGACAGGGAGTTCAAGCCGGTGGACAGGGACGACAGGGCGGCGCTGAACACACCGGCAACAAAGACCCCTGGCAGGCCTGGATACTTTCCCAACGTCTCCATCACCAAGAGGGGCAGCAGTTGATCGTTTCTCTGGGCCAGCTTTGTCTCCAGCGGGTCGCACTGGGCGTAGGTGGCGTAGATCAGGAGCCCCGTGTAGCCGCATATCATTATGAAGGCCAGGACCCCGGCTATGAAAGTCCAGATCGCGATCCTGGCGTCCTTAAGAGTCGGCAGCGACAAGTACCTCTGTATCATGTTCTGACTAATGGCGTTCGACTTCAACCAGTGGGCCACTCCGCCCAGCACCAGCGAGAAGAAGGTGTATCTCTCTGTCAAGTCGGCACTGAAGTTGGGCGTCTCCAGGCGCGATGTCTCCCGAGCCCTCTGCCAGACGACGCTAGGTCCTCCGATATCCAGGGTGCCCTTGATCAGCACCAAGGCCATGGCCCCAAACATGATCAGTGTCTGGATGACGTCCGTCCAGACCACCGCCTTGAGACCTCCAATGCAGGTGTAGAAAATGCAGACCACGCACACGATGGGGGTCACTATGTGGATGTTCACTCCAGTGGCCTGGTTGAAAGCTATAGCCGGCACATATATAACTATCGGAAGCCAGAGTAGCTGGAATTCAGTAGACATTGTGGCTTAACATTTCAACCTGACGCGAAAGTCAAAGGCATTCACATTTTATATCTAAGTAGGTGAGGTTGCATTCACAATTCAATCAGATGAGGAACAAGATGCAGAAGATGGAAGGCCGACATGCTTTTGAACAAGACTATATAGACAATGTTTGATCGGAAAAACATTCCAAGGACTTGAAATTGGAATACTCACCGAAGCAACAATGAACATAACCGATCCAAATAGCCTCAAACTGCGATTATAGCGCTGCTCGAGGTACTGAAAGTAACGCGTTGAGTACGAATAAACTTTTTAGAACCATGAACTGGATTACCTTGTACGTGGATATCAGGTTCAGTTCGTGAAAGACTGGCAAGAAGAAGTAATACATGCAGAATCCCATCAGGACCAGAGATCCCATTATGTACAAGTACTGGGCCCCATAGAGATACACCTCTGTGGGTGTTCCCAGCAGGGTGATGCCTGAGATAAAGCTTGAATAGAACGAAAATCCTTGTTTTAAATTGAAACTCCTTTTCAGAGTTGCCTTTCGCCTGATACTTTACATTACTTTCTTTTAGATTTCAAAGAAAGTATCTAATAGATGCGCGTCTTGTCCCGGTCTTGGCGATCAAAGTGCGTTTCCCACAATTCAATCAGCACCATGGCGGTGCTCCCCAAGTCGCAACAAAGTCCATGTCAGGTTCTCAGTCCGCGGATTGTCCGTCGCCATCAGTCTCCATCAGTCGCTGTCCTCACATCCCAGCTCGAGCCGTGAGTTCCCCGAGTTCCAAAGGCCAATTATTAATTATGAAACATTTTGATTTGGTGCGTTGATAGGAGCCGCGCCGGTATGGATGTGTGCTAAAAATAAGCGACCGACTTTTGCGGCTCGGAACTGGAGCAAACGGCGACCTGCACTCTCGGTACATTAAGCCCATTAGTGCCCAGTAGTGCCAATGGATGGGTCTTTCGGGGGTCTATTACTTGCGACAAGCGAGTCACAGAAGACACTCAAAGTGAATGACTTAATTTAGGTAGACAGTCTTCTCGGACAATTGGTTTAATTTGGATCTATGGCAGACTGAAACCATTTTCATCAGCCATCAGTGCCCCGTGACAACCGACACAACCCTTCTTGCTCCTGCCTTCTGTCAGCTCTGAAGGACTCACCTGGATATCAGGGACATGGTGATGGGAAAGACCTTCATCTGCCTGCCACCCACCAAATAGCAGGCCGCACTATCGGCAGCCTCTTCCGAAGACTTTCCCTCTGCCTTTTGCCTCCGGGACTCCCGCCGCAACTGGAGGCAGAAGTAGATCCCGATCACAGCGCAAATGGCCAGCATGAGGCAGAAGACCAGGTAATCCGGCCAGCCGAAGCTCTGCAGGTTGGCTCTCAGCTCCTCCACGTGCATTTTTCCGTTGTATATTGGCTTAGATTTGCAATTCCATACACAGAAAAAAATTAAACGCAAAAAAAAGGTTTAGAGGAGGAAAGAACCGAGACCGATGGCACCGCTCGGCGGCACGCATCAGAGGTGACTGCCTGCCTGGTTTCCAGATTCTGATTTGGATTCCAATTCGGATTTGTTTCACGGACCGCGGCTGTAGTTGCCTCACTATTCTTATTATTATTGTTATTTTTATTAATGATATTATGACACAGACTCACTTATCCACTCATCTACCCATCCATTCGGTGGCGGTTGCCACTCGTCACTTTCAAGCTGCGACTGCGGCTGTTGCTGCTGCTGCTGCGTTTTGGAACACCAGCTGGCCGGCCAGCTGATTTTTTGAATACCAACCAAGCAGCGTGCACCACCCACTCCACCCCTGGAACCACCTCCCGACCCGCTAATTGGCTCCGCGAAAGGCAATTTGTGTCGCCACTGGACTCTCAAGGCACCGCGTTGTCTTTGCCTTATGGCACTCTGAACGGGGATGAAAGGTGCACTGGGAACAATTTTATTGTAGAATATGATTATGGACTTAGGAAGCCAGAATCCAGAGCCACCCAGAAGGAATTGAACTCACACAGATTCTCCTCCAACTCAAGTCCCATAATTGGAAATATCTCAGTCTAATTGATGTTTCGGAATCAACCAAGCCATCCATTTTCTTCGTTTGTGAGGAATGCCATCAGAAAAGTAGTGGAACCGCGTGTGAAGGGAATATAGGGTGCGATTGCGTAAATTAACTTTATTAGATTTAGTTGACAATTTGCCTCCCCCTCCACTGCAGAATCCGTGTGTGTTGTTTTGAGCGGCGTTAGGCCCGAGTATGTAGGTTGCGGATGTCAGAAGCCACACCAAAGATGATCAGCTTTCTGGAGATCAAGGGGCGCCTCAAGGGTGAGGCCTGTCAAGGAGTCTAAATTGGACAGAATGTTTCTACTTGAAATACCAAAATTATGATTGGCACTTTATTAAACAAAAAAAATATTTGGGAATAACTACAGAACTTCTAAAGGGAATTTAGACGAACGAGCCCATTGGGAACACATCGAAATGTATTCCAGTTCTAGGCCTGAAGATCTTCGGTCCAAACGCTGTTGGAATTCCTATTTCCCATGACGTCTCCTGAAAGTTGAATTTGTTTAAAGCCATTAAAAGTAAAGCCGTTTTGGACAGTACCTGCAGCCCCGCCACTCATGGCCAGAATTGAGTTGGTCAGGTCCTTGATTGTCTTTTCCAGCTCCCCGAACTGGGCCAGATCGTCCGCCGAGGGAGCCGCCCACGCACTGTGTCCCAAGAAGAGGACCAGGACGAGAACCAGACACAGGAAAACCGAATACTCCATCGCTCTTTAAGGCTTGAATACGAATGTTGGCCCATTTTCGAGAGAGAACTCCTTTTATAGACCCGTTTCGATCAAGATCTCTTTACGGGCGATTACTGGCTTTAAATGTTTTGATCTTGACGCTTCAATGACTGACAAATGACCTAAAACCGAACGAGTAAAGTGTCCGAGTACAGTTTGTGATTCTTTTAATGGGTTTGAGTATGTTGAAACGACTTTTCCGAATTTAAACATTATGGCCCGCCTTTAGAAGCCAATATTCCCCAGAAAGTATGCGAATTGCGCAATCTTTTCACTTTAGTTGGGAGGAAAACATGACAGTTTTCCCTCAGATGGAAAATCCGATGCTGAAGCTTCAGTTTCTGAGCCTCAGCTGTGGAAAAAGCTCTGCACTTTGGCGGCAATCGAAGCATAAAATGAGCAGCAAGTGCCACTACACACCTGAAGACACACACACACACTCACCTGGCACCCACACCCCCATACACCCACCCACACACAGGTAAATAATCAGAATCAGAAATATGCGAATTTCTGCATGCATTCCAGTGCATTTTGGCTCAAGTCGCTCTTTAAATAAATTCTGAAAATGCCAAACTCTTAGGACTTTAGGTTTTAATCGAAATTTGAAGGAAGAATAAAGAAATATGGAAATAATAGAACCATCAGCTTGTCTAGATTGTGTTACCTTTGTTCCATTAAAATGTCATTTATTTTAGAAGAGAGAAAAAGTCTATTCCATTAAATTTTCTATTTTTTATATAATATTGACTGTGTTTTCCCCGACTTTGCCTTTATTTTTATGTGTAGCCTTTTTATATTTCCGCCTGCAGCGTCAACGGCGAATTAATTAATTCCAGTGGAGCGATTTTTCAAGAAATAGCCCTTTTCCCGCATAGCCCATATGGAACATAGAACACGAAATATGTAAAATGTAGTATGTAATATGGAATATGCGATATGCGAATGCGAATGCGAATGCGAATGCGAATGCCCCGCCCCTTGGCTTTGGCCACTCAAAACGGTTTCGCAGGTGTTGTAATATTATTTGGAATTATGTTGGAATTTCTTGTTTTCTTTCACCCGACAACCACCCAACCACCCAACCACCCAACCACCCACCCACCCGGCCAGGCACCAGGCTAAGTGTGTTTTTCTATACGAGATACGAGTATGTGCAGATGTATATCTATTTTTTAACAGGCAGTGCTGCTTGGGAAATGCCATGAAAATTATTTGCCTTTTAATTTTGTTTCAAGTTGCATACATATGTCTGTCGTAGGTCTGTCTGTGTGGCGTTGTTTATAGCCAACTTTACAGTTGAGAAAGCATTTGTTAAGTGGTTTTAATTAGTTGCCAACACCCCCGTCTCGGGATTTTTTTGCACGTCCCGTCTCCTGTCTCCCGTCTACCGTCCCTTTGGCAGTTGTGAAAATGCGCCTGGGTGCCGAATTTCCAAAATATTTTCTAAGAAACCCCCCACGCAGGCAATGCCGACAACAATCTGAAAAATGTCCAGCTAGTTTTTGAACTGCAAAACTGGAAAAGTTAAAAAAGTAAGTCTCATTATGGATGGCACTTCCTCTAATACTCATCCGCCTGAAAATTGCAGGATAAAACATGTGTTGGAGCACTCCCAGCCCGCTCATGCAAATGGACACCCCCCTTTCTGTGCCACTGTCATTCACACTTCAGTCATCGTCATCAACGGTGACCAGGAGGAGGACCAGGAGGAGGACCAGGAGGAGGACCAGCACCAGCACCAGGACCAAGACCAGGACAGGGGCCAGGCCATTTACAATATTTATCAAGTGCGCGACACACCCAAAATAAGGAAAGGAAAGCTGTATGGCGATTAGGAAAATGTAAATGGAAATGGAGGTACTAGGACAGGGAGCAGGACTCATATATTATGTTCTTTGGCATCGTCATCGGGCCTATGCGTGGCCTCTAATTACATCGCATTGTCATAACAAAATTGAGCGCATTTGACACGCAATTGTCCTCCAGTTGGCGGTGCACAGAGAGAAAAAACGTAGGAACTCTGGCTCTTACTGTCGAGATCTGCCAAAAGCTCTGGTAATTTCTTCCAGTCTGGCTGCGATGACATGTGAGAAATGCCGTTGAGGTCTCCGGCCACCATTTAGAGCCGGCTAGAAGTCAGGAGTCAAAGGTCGGCGGGACTGTTGCATCAACCCAACTAGATAAGAATTAATTGGCCAATGGCACGCATTGCACTAGATATTTGAATATTAGGGGAATATTAGAAGGACACACATGCGCCGACACACCGAA
The DNA here is from genome assembly GCA_035047325.1 of Drosophila vallismaia. Taxonomy (NCBI): domain Eukaryota; kingdom Metazoa; phylum Arthropoda; class Insecta; order Diptera; family Drosophilidae; genus Drosophila; species Drosophila vallismaia. Next base: position 128,572 of record JAWNPU010000025.1, on the reverse strand, counting down.
CGCGGCTCTTCTCGTTAATCGGATAAAATTCATAATTATTGTTATTACTGTCATTTTTCTAATGACCCGCCGACCATCACCCGCCAGCCAGTCACACACAAATTGCGTGTACTTTTCTATTAAGATGAGCTATCAAACGCACTTTTGACTGCGCTTTGTTTGTTTTTTGCTTCTGGTTTCGGCCTTTACCTTAGCCAGTCGGCCAGGCTATAATCCCGATTAGGTGGCGACCATCCCTTGGATCTTCGATGGCCACGCAACGCACACGCGTAAATTATGTAATTAAAATTCCGCACCTTAATTCGGGCAATTTATTACACGAGCTTTTGACTAATTGGATAACGATCTTTGACTGCGAGTCAGCGAGTCATGGGGATGTATGTCCACTAACTACGCGCCGCGATTCTTGGGGGTGCCGCACTTATGAGTTCATAACCGATTGCATTTGCTGATAAATACAAAATTAATCGCACTTTTAACGTTCTCAGGACTCTGAACTCTGAGCTCTGGGCTCTGGGCTCTGGGCTCTGGATTCCCTGACGGACCCTTCGAGGTGTGTAAAGGACAAATGATAGTCCAGTTTTTGGGTAAAAAGTACAAACGAAAGCAAAATGACAAATTTGCTGATTCCCAACTATGATCAGGATAATATATTCAAGTGGCTGGCATGCCAAAGTGCAGGGATTAGGCTTTTAGTTAGAGAATGGGTTTTTCAATGGGAATGGGAGACCGAAGCGACCGGGTTGCAGCAGCAGGTGTGGCAACTGCCGGTGTGGCAGCTGCAGCAGCAGCAGTTGCATTCGTGGCAGCTGCACCTTCCTGAGAAGCTCCTCCTGCCGCGGATCCTGCGCTAGTTCCGTTGTTGGCCCCCGAATTCTTCGACAAGTAGGTGTATCCAATGCATATTGGGTTCCAACTGAAGAACTTGCAAAACGCATCCAAGGGGTTTTGCTATAGGGATTAGATAGGGGTTTAATCTCGAGAAAGGTCTAAGACACATCTAGGAGTCTCACCGCCAAAGTTGTGGTTTGCAGACTGCAAAGTACAGCCACGAAAACTACCAGAAACACAAGTGAAGTCTTCATCTTGATGGAACACAGCTCCAATTGATCTGAAAGCCACCAGTCAATGGTATTTATAGCGAAAAATAAAGGAAGCGTTGCGAAAACTTCTAAAAGCAATTATCAGACAAGAAAACCGTTAACCAAGTAATCTCTTATAAAATATGGAAAACAATTAGACTAGCTATGCCATTAAAAGAATCGTGAAAGCTTTAATAGGACAACATTAAAATAAAACGTTGACAGTCACAACTTAGAAAGAAAACATTAACTTGAAAATCCAAAGAAAAGCATAAATGTCTCCAAAAGACCCCCTTAAAAAATCAGAAAATCGTCAGCAAAATTTGAAAAAAAAATCGAGAAAATATTTTATGCCAGGATTTTGATTAAGATTTAAAGGGAATAAAGATTCCAAATCTATACTTTGTTCAAGAATCGGATGAAAACTGCCAAAGATATGGCCATCGAAAGGGGCGAAAAGTGATTTTTCTCGATTTTCACTTTTTCCAGGGGGTCCATCGGAAAAATTTGAAAAAATCGAAAGAATATTTTGTGTCAGGATTTTGATGCAAATTTATAGGGAATTGAATAAAGATTCCAAATCTATACTTTGTTCAAGAATCGGATGAAAACTGCCAAAGATATGGCCATCGAAAGGGGCGAAAAGTGATTTTTCTCGATTTTCACTTTTTCCAGTGGGTCCATCGAAAAAAATTTGAAAAAAATCGAAAAAATATTTTGTGTCAGGATTTTGATGCAAATTTAAAGGAAATTGAATAAAGATTCTAAATCTATACTTTGTTCAAGAATCCGATGAAAACTGCCAAAGATATGGCCATCGAAAGGGGCGAAAAGTGATTTTTCTCGATTTTCACTTTTTCCAGGGGGTCCATCGGAAAAATTAGAAAAAAATCGAAAAAATATTTTGTGTCAGGATTTTGATGCAAATTTAAAGGAAATTGAATAAAGATTCCAAATCTATACTTTGTTCAAGAATCCGATGATTCTTTGTTCAAGAATCGGATGAAAACTGCCAAAGATATGGCCATCGAAAGGGGCGAAAAGTGATTTTTCTCGATTTTCACTTTTTCCAAGGAAAATTAGAAAAAAATCGAAAAAATATTTTGTGTCAGGATTTTGATGCAAATTTAAAGGAAATTGAATAAAGATTCCAAATCTATACTTTGTTCAAGAATCCGATGAAAACTGCCAAAGATATGGCCATCGAAAGGGGCGAAAAGTGATTTTTCTCGATTTTCACTTTTTCCAGGGGGTCCATCGGAAAAATTTGAAAAAAATCGAAAAAATATTTTGTGTCAGAATTTTTATGCAAATTTATAGGGAATTGAATAAAGATTCCAAATCTATACTTTGTTCAAGAATCCGATGAAAACTGCCAAAGATATGGCCATCGAAAGGGGCGAAAAGTGATTTTTCTCGATTTTCACTTTTTCCGGGGGTCCATCGGAAAAATTTGGAAAAAATCGAAAAAATATTTTGTGTCAGGATTTTGATGCAAATTTAAAGGAAATTGAATAAAGATTCCAAATCTATACTTTGTTCAAGAATCCGATGAAAACTGCCAAAGATATGGCCATCGAAAGGGGCGAAAAGTGATTTTTCTCGATTTTCACTTTTTCCAGGGGGTCCATCGGAAAAATTAGAAAAAAATCGAAAAAATATTTTGTGTCAGGATTTTGATGCAAATTTAAAGGAAATTGAATAAAGATTCCAAATCTATACTTTGTTCAAGAATCCGATGAAAACTGCCAAAGATATGGCCATCGAAAGGGGCGAAAAGTGATTTTTCTCGATTTTCACTTTTTCCAGGGGGTCCATCGGAAAAATTAGAAAAAAATCGAAAAAATATTTTGTGTCAGGATTTTGATGCAAATTTAAAGGAAATTGAATAAAGATTCCAAATCTATACTTTGTTCAAGAATCGGATGAAAACTGCCAAAGATATGGCCATCGAAAGGGGCGAAAAGTGATTTTTCTCGATTTTCACTTTTTCCAAGGCAAATTAGAAAAAAATCGAAAAAATATTTTGTGTCAGGATTTTGATGCAAATTTAAAGGAAATTGAATAAAGATTCCAAATCTATACTTTGTTCAAGAATCCGATGAAAACTGCCAAAGATATGGCCATCGAAAGGGGCGAAAAGTGATTTTTCTCGATTTTCACTTTTTCCAGGGGGTCCATCGGAAAAATTTGAAAAAAATCGAAAAAATATTTTGTGTCAGAATTTTTATGCAAATTTATAGGGAATTGAATAAAGATTCCAAATCTATACTTTGTTCAAGAATCCGATGAAAACTGCCAAAGATATGGCCATCGAAAGGGGCGAAAAGTGATTTTTCTCGATTTTCACTTTTTCCGGGGGTCCATCGGAAAAATTTGGAAAAAATCGAAAAAATATTTTGTGTCAGGATTTTGATGCAAATTTAAAGGAAATTGAATAAAGATTCCAAATCTATACTTTGTTCAAGAATCCGATGAAAACTGCCAAAGATATGGCCATCGAAAGGGGCGAAAAGTGATTTTTCTCGATTTTCACTTTTTCCAGGGGGTCCATCGGAAAAATTTGGAAAAAATCGAAAAAATATTTTGTGTCAGGATTTTGATGCAAATTTAAAGGAAATTGAATAAAGATTCCAAATCTATACTTTGTTCAAGAATCCGATGAAAACTGCCAAAGATATGGCCATCGAAAGGGGCGAAAAGTGATTTTTCTCGATTTTCACTTTTTCCAGGGGGTCCATCGGAAAAATTTGAAAAAATCGAAAAAATATTTTGTGTCAGAATTTTTATGCAAATTTATAGGGAATTGAATAAAGATTCCAAATCTATACTTTGTTCAAGAATCCGATGAAAACTGCCAAAGATATGGCCATCGAAAGGGGCGAAAAGTGATTTTTCTCGATTTTCACTTTTTCCGGGGGTCCATCGGAAAAATTTGGAAAAAATCGAAAAAATATTTTGTGTCAGGATTTTGATGCAAATTTAAAGGAAATTGAATAAAGATTCCAAATCTATACTTTGTTCAAGAATCCGATGAAAACTGCCAAAGATATGGCCATCGAAAGGGGCGAAAAGTGATTTTTCTTGATTTTCACTTTTTCCAGGGGGTCCATCGGAAAAATTAGAAAAAAATCGAAAAAATATTTTGTGTCAGGATTTTGATGCAAATTTAAAGGAAATTGAATAAAGATTCCAAATCTATACTTTGTTCAAGAATCCGATGAAAACTGCCAAAGATATGGCCATCGAAAGGGGCGAAAAGTGATTTTTCTCGATTTTCACTTTTTCCAGGGGGTCCATCGGAAAAATTAGAAAAAAATCGAAAAAATATTTTGTGTCAGGATTTTGATGCAAATTTAAAGGAAATTGAATAAAGATTCCAAATCTATACTTTGTTCAAGAATCGGATGAAAACTGCCAAAGATATGGCCATCGAAAGGGGCGAAAAGTGATTTTTCTCGATTTTCACTTTTTCCAAGGAAAATTAGAAAAAAATCGAAAAAATATTTTGTGTCAGGATTTTGATGCAAATTTAAAGGAAATTGAATAAAGATTCCAAATCTATACTTTGTTCAAGAATCCGATGAAAACTGCCAAAGATATGGCCATCGAAAGGGGCGAAAAGTGATTTTTCTCGATTTTCACTTTTTCCAGGGGGTCCATCGGAAAAATTTGAAAAAAATCGAAAAAATATTTTGTGTCAGAATTTTTATGCAAATTTATAGGGAATTGAATAAAGATTCCAAATCTATACTTTGTTCAAGAATCCGATGAAAACTGCCAAAGATATGGCCATCGAAAGGGGCGAAAAGTGATTTTTCTCGATTTTCACTTTTTCCGGGGGTCCATCGGAAAAATTTGGAAAAAATCGAAAAAATATTTTGTGTCAGGATTTTGATGCAAATTTAAAGGAAATTGAATAAAGATTCCAAATCTATACTTTGTTCAAGAATCGGATGAAAACTGCCAAAGATATGGCCATCGAAAGGGGCGAAAAGTGATTTTTCTCGATTTTCACTTTTTCCAGGGGGTCCATCGGAAAAATTAGAAAAAAATCGAAAAAATATTTTGTGTCAGGATTTTGATGCAAATTTAAAGGAAATTGAATAAAGATTCCAAATCTATACTTTGTTCAAGAATCCGATGAAAACTGCCAAAGATATGGCCATCGAAAGGGGCGAAAAGTGATTTTTCTCGATTTTCACTTTTTCCAGGGGGTCCATCGGAAAAATTAGAAAAAAATCGAAAAAATATTTTGTGTCAGGATTTTGATGCAAATTTAAAGGAAATTGAATAAAGATTCCAAATCTATACTTTGTTCAAGAATCCGATGAAAACTGCCAAAGATATGGCCATCGAAAGGGGCGAAAAGTGATTTTTCTCGATTTTCACTTTTTCCAGGGGGTCCATCGGAAAAATTAGAAAAAAATCGAAAAAATATTTTGTGTCAGGATTTTGATGCAAATTTAAAGGAAATTGAATAAAGATTCCAAATCTATACTTTGTTCAAGAATCCGATGAAAACTGCCAAAGATATGGCCATCGAAAGGGGCGAAAAGTGATTTTTCTCGATTTTCACTTTTTCCAAGGAAAATTAGAAAAAAATCGAAAAAATATTTTGTGTCAGGATTTTGATGCAAATTTAAAGGAAATTGAATAAAGATTCCAAATCTATACTTTGTTCAAGAATCCGATGAAAACTGCCAAAGATATGGCCATCGAAAGGGGCGAAAAGTGATTTTTCTCGATTTTCACTTTTTCCAGGGGGTCCATCGGAAAAATTTGAAAAAAATCGAAAAAATATTTTGTGTCAGAATTTTTATGCAAATTTATAGGGAATTGAATAAAGATTCCAAATCTATACTTTGTTCAAGAATCCGATGAAAACTGCCAAAGATATGGCCATCGAAAGGGGCGAAAAGTGATTTTTCTCGATTTTCACTTTTTCCGGGGGTCCATCGGAAAAATTTGGAAAAAATCGAAAAAATATTTTGTGTCAGGATTTTGATGCAAATTTAAAGGAAATTGAATAAAGATTCCAAATCTATACTTTGTTCAAGAATCCGATGAAAACTGCCAAAGATATGGCCATCGAAAGGGGCGAAAAGTGATTTTTCTCGATTTTCACTTTTTCCAGGGGGTCCATCGGAAAAATTTGGAAAAAATCGAAAAAATATTTTGTGTCAGGATTTTGATGCAAATTTAAAGGAAATTGAATAAAGATTCCAAATCTATACTTTGTTCAAGAATCCGATGAAAACTGCCAAAGATATGGCCATCGAAAGGGGCGAAAAGTGATTTTTCTCGATTTTCACTTTTTCCAGGGGGTCCATCGGAAAAATTTGGAAAAAATCGAAAAAATATTTTGTGTCAGGATTTTGATGCAAATTTATAGGGAATTGAATAAAGATTCCAAATCTATACTTTGTTCAAGAATCCGATGAAAACTGCCAAAGATACGGCCATCGAAAGGGGCGAAAAGTGATTTTTCTCGATTTTCACTTTTTCCAGGGGGTCCATCGGAAAAATTTGGAAAAAATCGAAAAAATATTTTGTGTCAGGATTTTGATGCAAATTTATAGGGAATTGAATAAAGATTCCAAATCTATACTTTGTTCAAGAATCGGATGAAAACTGCTAAAGATATGGCCATCGAAAGGGGCGAAAAGTGATTTTTCTCGATTTTCACTTTTTCCAGGGGGTCCATCGGAAAAATTAGAAAAAAATCGAAAAAATATTTTGTGTCAGGATTTTGATGCAAATTTAAAGGAAATTGAATAAAGATTCCAAATCTATACTTTGTTCAAGAATCCGATGAAAACTGCCAAAGATATGGCCATCGAAAGGGGCGAAAAGTGATTTTTCTCGATTTTCACTTTTTCCAGGGGGTCCATCGGAAAAATTTGAAAAAAATCGAAAAAATATTTTGTGTCAGGATTTTGATGCAAATTTAAAGGAAATTGAATAAAGATTCCAAATCTATACTTTGTTCAAGAATCCGATGAAAACTGCCAAAGATATGGCCATCGAAAGGGGCGAAAAGTGATTTTTCTCGATTTTCACTTTTTCCAGGGGGTCCATCGGAAAAATTTGAAAAAAATCGAAAAAATATTTTGTGTCAGAATTTTTATGCAAATTTATAGGGAATTGAATAAAGATTCCAAATCTATACTTTGTTCAAGAATCCGATAAAAACTGCCAAAGATATGGCCATCGAAAGGGGCGAAAAGTGATTTTTCTCGATTTTCACTTTTTCCAGGGGGTCCATCGGAAAAATTAGAAAAAAATCGAAAAAATATTTTGTGTCAGGATTTTGATGCAAATTTAAAGGAAATTGAATAAAGATTCCAAATCTATACTTTGTTCAAGAATCCGATGAAAACTGCCAAAGATATGGCCATCGAAAGGGGCGAAAAGTGATTTTTCTCGATTTTCACTTTTTCCAGGGGGTCCATCGGAAAAATTTGAAAAAAATCGAAAAAATATTTTGTGTCAGAATTTTTATGCAAATTTATAGGGAATTGAATAAAGATTCCAAATCTATACTTTGTTCAAGAATCCGATGAAAACTGCCAAAGATATGGCCATCGAAAGGGGCGAAAAGTGATTTTTCTCGATTTTCACTTTTTCCAGGGGGTCCATCGGAAAAATTTGAAAAAAATCGAAAAAATATTTTGTGTCAGGATTTTGATGCAAATTTATAGGGAATTGAATAAAGATTCCAAATCTATACTTTGTTCAAGAATCCGATGAAAACTGCCAAAGATATGGCCATCGAAAGGGGCGAAAAGTGATTTTTCTCGATTTTCACTTTTTCCAGGGGGTCCATTGGAAAAATTTGGAAAAAATCGAAAAAATATTTTGTGTCAGGATTTTGATGCAAATTTATAGGGAATTGAATAAAGATTCCAAATCTATACTTTGTTCAAGAATCGGATGAAAACTGCCAAAGATATGGCCATCGAAAGGGGCGAAAAGTGATTTTTCTCGATTTTCACTTTTTCCAGGGGGTCCATCGGAAAAATTGGAAAAAAATCGAAAAAATATTTTGTGTCAGGATTTTGATGCAAATTTAAAGGAAATTGAATAAAGATTCCAAATCTATACTTTGTTCAAGAATCCGATGAAAACTGCCAAAGATATGGCCATCGAAAGGGGCGAAAAGTGATTTTTCTCGATTTTCACTTTTTCCAGGGGGTCCATCGGAAAAATTTGAAAAAAATCGAAAAAATATTTTGTGTCAGAATTTTTATGCAAATTTATAGGGAATTGAATAAAGATTCCAAATCTATACTTTGTTCAAGAATCCGATGAAAACTGCCAAAGATATGGCCATCGAAAGGGGCGAAAAGTGATTTTTCTCGATTTTCACTTTTTCCAGGGGGTCCATTGGAAAAATTTAAAAAAAAAATCGAAAATGCCCATTTCCCAGCAAATTCTTAATTTAAACTTGGGAGAAAGTATTTATTGATTTGGCATGCCATCCGATAGAATTTAAATAAGCATAAAAGTAGTCGCGTGCGTGGTTATAACAAGGAAGGGTGTGTCATCCTTTGAGCTTTTATCTCAACCAGAAGTCGCGGTTCCGTTCACACCTGTGATCGAAGTGTTATTCGAAGAAATACTTGTCTTGTCAGCACAGTTAATGCAAAGTTGTGGAAGAAATTGGCAGGTCAAGTCTGTGGATGGGTTAAATGTGTTCCAGAACACATCGAAGCCCTGCGATAAAGTTGAATAATTGAGCTGTGACGAGTAAATGGAGATGGACTTACTTTATCAATCGATTTGCAGTAACTTATGGCATTGAAGAAGGGAATAGGAGCTGCCAGACTGCCTGTCCGCCACAGCTGGCATATCTGGACACTCGAGTCGAAAATGAAGGCAATATTACACTAATGGAGTAAAAGTTATTGAAATGTTTCAAGAGAATATTTTGGAGGTACAGACTGCCGAAGTAGAGGCTTGGAAAGTGCTCAACGAGAACAGAAATAGTCCAAGAACAGCCAGAGAAATCTTCATTGTGGTCTTTGATATTTTCGAATGATATTTTACCCAGAGTTTGGGGTTTTTATAGAAGAAGGGCTTTCAATATTGGCAGGAACACGAGAATAGCGGGTTCGAATAGGGAACGTGAGTAATAAAAGCGTATTTTTATGAAAATCTTACGGGCTTGGTGAAAATCGTGACCCCAGAGCGTATGAGTAATATTTTAAAGTTATTTTAATGAAAAAAAAATAGACAATCGTATATTTTTAAGACCCTCTCAGGATTAGGAGGAAACTGCGGCTGTTAATGTGCAAATATCGCCTTGGAGTTACACCCCGCCTGGGACCCACATCCAGGGTCTAATTTGATTGCCCGGCTGGTCTGGGCACCGTTCTGGTCAATAATTCGCAGACCCATTGAGGGAAATTATAACACAAATCAGCGGAATGAAAAAGTAACGGGCCGAGGTGGCAAAAACTGCGAGTATTTCCATCATTAAAGCGGGCAATTGAATGAGTCAACGTGGCAGAAAGGTGAGAAGTCGGCGGTTTTGGGTAGTCGGCGAATCGGCAAGTCGGGGAGCGGAACTCGGCGTGACGCCGTTTGCTAAAAATAAAACAATCGCTATACAATATACAATAATATACTCGTATAATGTACGTCGGGCGTACGGCATTGCCAGGGTCAACATTGTTTTTTTTTCAGTATGCAACACACGTGGAGCCGATGGAGCGACGCCGATTTGATGGACTCGATTCAGATTCGTTTTTGAACCGAGTCAGCTTTTAGGTTGGTTCGCGGTTCCAGTTCTGTTTTGCCACTCAGCGCAAAATGTTGTAAGTTTTGGCTCTCCTAGACCTATTCCTGAGTCGATTAGATCATGGCCCCGTCCAGCAAACTATTGACCCTCTTGGCACTGGTCGCCATTTCAGTCCACGTGGTAAGTCGAATCAATAAATGGAGTGGTTTTGGATAATGTTCACACTTTCTTGTTCAGGCTTTAGCCCTGGAATTTATGGAGGAAGGACCCCTCAGCAACGACGAGAATCCCCACTTGGACGATGACAATTCCGCAGAAGTCCCAGTTATTTTGACGGGCTATACCAGGGATACGATAGCCCACTTTAACCCTCGGAAGACGGACACCCGTTTTCGCCAGCTTTGGGAAAGAGTTCCCCTGCAAAAGGTCGATGTGATCAAGCGATAACCCTCTCCGGCAATCATCTCATGGATATCGCGAATATATGAACCTGGAAATCTGAGTCACTAACCAATAGTCATAGCATAATGGATTAAATAAATTGTTGAGCAATGAAAACTATGCAAAAGCACTATTTGTACCCCAAAAAAATGGGGGAAAAATTACTAATAGGGAAAAAAATATACTTGGCAATTCGCCTTGGGGTTCTGAACCTTTTAGCCCTTTCGGTTTTAGGTTCTGCCCAAGGGCTGTCCTTTCCCTCGTAAGTCCTCCCCCAAAAAGTCCGAGCAGAGCACAACCTTCGGCCCAAGTAGTTCTTAGAAAAGTAATAAAGAAAAAAAGAAACCAAAACCGTGGAAAAAGCGGCCGTCCTAGGGTGAAACTTTTTTATTTGCATTTTGTTTTAAGCAATGCAAAGGACAAAGAAGTGAGACTAGAACTGTTTCTGTTTTGGGTTTCCATTTCTTAAACACACATTTTTTGTTGCTTTTCTTTCTCGTTTCTCGTTTCTCGTTTCTCGTTTCTCGGTAGTTGTTTCTTCTTTGTTTTTAAAAAAATGCACAAGTTTTATGGTAGTAAAGTTTTTGTGGCCAAAACTTTGCACTCGTCTTGTAGCACGGAGCTCGCCGAAAGGGGTTTACAATGATGCGCAATATGCGACCCCCTTTCCCCATTTCCCATTTCCCATTGCCAACACCCAGGCTGGCAACCCCCCGCCGGCTATATATTCCGCCCTTAACTGCTCAAGTGTGTGTGTCGAGCACTTAATATCTCTGGCATATCATTAGGCGACCGAAAGAGGCCCAAAACTGATTTCCAAAGCGCGGCTTGAGAGCAGGACCCCGCCAGCCGGTGACACTCTCCGTCCAGCTCAGGACCTGGAGAGTCATCTGGGGGTGGATAGTCCCGAATGGCAGGCATGCATTATCATTAAAATAAATTATTAGAGTCCAGTGTTTTCGGCCACAACTAAAACGCATTTTGCACGTTTTGTGTGCGAGAATTTTTTACAGGATTTTTACAACTTCTTCCTCGGTTGGGCTAAGTACACAAAAGCATTTTCTTGCCCGGACAAGGACTGGGACGGGACGAGGACTGGAACGAGGACTGGAACGAGGACTGGGACGCGGATGATGACGTCCAAGCCGAGGGGAGAGTTTGCGATAAAAAGTCAAGTTGAATGCGTTTAGAGTTAGAATGTAGCATTTGGTTAAGCCACAACACCCACACACACTTCCTCCCAAACGAGGCAGGAAATAATTTTGCATACTTTCGGGCGGCTCATGTTAAATACTAATGCAAAGCACCGCCATCAAAAGACAATGAAAATGTCCAGGCTGCAGGACGGACAGGAGCAGCCGGACCGAGTGCCAGGAGGGGGAAAGCCACGTAATTTCTCAAGTAACCTAACCACGTAAAGCATAAAATATTCGCCTTCAGCCGACCCCGAAAGTATGTCCAAGAGTCCGCAAAAAGTTCTGCAAAATACAAGTTGCAGGCCGCTCATTTGAATAACCGCTACCATCTCACAGGACATGCAAACAACTTTGACCACGCATTTGTCGGAGGCTGTGGATGGGAAAGTGCAAATCGGGATTAGGGGCGGCACTCCGGAGATGCACTTTTCCAAGGGGATCCTTGGCCTTTTCGGAAGCACTCTAAAGAATAAATATTCCCCAAAATCGCGGATTTTTTAAGGTACTTGTGTTGGGTTCGGGACGGTGTAAGCCTTATGGAGAACACAAGCTATAAGTCGAATTCAGAGGACTCAGTGCCAAGTCAGGGAAGTCAGTAGTCGGCAGTCGGAGATAGGTGACGATGGCCCAGGTCAGAGGCCAAAACTGCGTCCCAAGAATGCAGGATCTTAGGACGCAGAATGAAAGGGGTCGTCTCCCAGTCCCCCAGCCGACCGGCCAGTGGCCACATGCTTCATGCTACCGGGCACATGCAATTTGTAAGCCAAAGCGCATAATTTACAACGGCCGTGTTTGGTCCTTGAGAACAAGAGTTTTTGGCCCGAGACCCGAAGACGCAGCCCCACACCTTCGTTCCCATATTCAGACTTTTCAAACGAAGTGTCGGTTTCGGACACTATGCCTCTGTTCCTTCGTCCTTTCTGCGTCCGCCTTCAAATCACTCGAAGATGCCCCCAAAGCGGCCCAGGATAACGACGATGTCGAGCACCGATTGTGGTTGCCCTCAAGCAAGTCAGTACTTGGGTTGATTAATAACTTCAAATAAACAAAATCAGTAAGAGCTGCAAGAACTTGAACTTTTCGACAACGAGTTGAATAACTTCAATGAGCGATCTTTCTTATTTCTCTAATTTGGGGAAAAACTGGTGTCTATTTTTGGATTAGAATAAACGAATTAATAGGAGAAACATTCGAACCTTCCTTTGGGCTAGCTCAGATTTGAGGTCTTCCTTTTTTTCGAGCAAGGCTTAAGTGTCCTGGCAGAGTGGCAGGGAGGCAGAGACTCAAGCGCTTATGATCATAAGGAGTTCCAGGAGGCAACTACAAGTAAGCGGTGTCCGCAAGAAAATAACTTGTAGCAAATTAAGTTTGTTAGTAATTAGAACACCACTAAGGACACCTGAGCGCCGGGCTGAATTTATACCCTTGCACAGGGCAGGGCAGGACAACAACGCACAGGACAACACACAACAATTAAACTTGCCGCCTCTAATTCCACCTCCATTTTTGGAGTCCTTTTCCGGCGCTTCTCCTTGCTCAGGTATCCTCTTCTCTTCCACGGCAGCACCAGCACCATCAGCAGCACCATCAGCAGCAGCAGCAGCAGCAAAGTAACAAAAGTTCCGAGCCCAAGCCTTGTCGAAAATTCCTCAACTCGAAAGTTGCCAACTTTGATGTCCAAGAACTGGAAAAGGAGATGCACTTTTTGGGGGAAGGCAGGTGGGGGTGAGGCCGTCAAGTGCATGCCTGGACAGCGGCCAGTTCGCAGTTCGTCCTTTCTCAAGGAGCCATGTGGCCAAGTGGCCAAAGTTTTCATCTCCCCGAGGAAGAGGCCACTGGCAAGTGGCCACTGCACCACGCAGGAGTAGCCGGGCAAGGAGGAGGGACAGGCCAGGGTGGAATATATTCCCAACTGGCGGAACAGGTATTTTATAGCCAAAGGACAAACCTTGGCGAGGGCTTACGGAGAATACAAGCCCCCGAAGACAGGACATTAGCAGAAAGTAAATGGCTTTTGTCAGCATTTGAACTTATAAAGAGTAATATTTTAATTCCATCCACAAACGGTTTGAATATGAATTCGATATTGAATGTATTTCATTTCATACTTTGGGAAATAGTCTGTTTCGTAGTCTCCTGCTACATTTGCATTTATTTCGAACTAACTACTTTCATCAATAAAAAAAGGATATACAATTATATGAAATTTAGACAACGATACGCAATCCACCATAGGCTCACAGCTCTACGTTGTGTCCCTCCCGGACTCGCATTTGCTACTCTGGGCCTACCTGGACCGAATCTTCCGCGACATCAGCAGCTCCTTGGCCTCGTTGATCTTGGCGGCCAAATAAGGAGAGCCACCGCGGTCCGGATGATTGGCCAGCATGACCCGCCTGTGGGCCTCCCGCAATCTGGACATGGGGGCGCTGAGACTGGTGCCGAGGATCTGGGCCGCCTCCCTGGGCGTCATCCGCTCCTGAAGGATACCAGAGGTTGCCCGAGGGCATTTTTGAAGGTTCTATGTGGTTCGATTTAAATCAAGCTAACCTGGAAGCCGCCGCGGTAGTAGTGCCTGGAATTGAGGCTCTGGTAAGCAAGGTTCTTTAGATTCCCTAGGCTTCCAAAGTTTCCCAAGCGCGACCACAGCTTACTCATTCGGCTGCAGGACGTGGAGGCGGCTGCGGGCGAGCGCCGCAGGATGAGCTGGGCGGCCACGCCACAGGCACCCATCCCGATCCCAACCAGGATCAGCGAGTTGCTGACAGCTTGCGAGAATTTACTGGTCTGCATTTTGTAACTGTTCGAATGTCATCCGAGTCGAAAAAAATTGATACGAGTGTCGTTTCGCCGGTTGGGCAATGAAAAATAATCTCACAAATATCACAAGGTGTGCTTGGTTTTGTGCTTGGTTTAGGAAGGATGTCCTTCTCCACAATAAACCTTGTTTTGAATTAAGTCTGCTGCTCAGTTTCTTTCCCTTAAAATCAATCTCCAACGCTTCACGGGACTCATCAATTTAATCCGCTTAAAGTTTTTCCAAAACGGAAAACAGTCCCCACTTTCACTTTATTAACACCAAATTAATTTTGTCTCGAAACTTTCAGATGCCCATATTCGCCCATGTATGTGTATTCTCATACAAGTGCCCAACCCCAACCCGGGCCGATTCAAAGAGTTGTACACATGAATACATCTCGTACACACTTGAGTGCAGCGATTGAATTTTAAACACAAGGACTACAAATGCCATGCAATCAAGTCAAGAACGAAATGAAGTCCTGGCGGGCGGCTTGGGAAGTGAAGGAAGCTCCAAGGAAGGAGATTGTAACTATAATCAATATGCGGCAGTCAATAAAGGAGCCCAAGGAGCAACAATTACGGCTGCTGGGAGTCCTGCAAGCCCAGGGCAACGGGTAAACAAGACGATGGGGGATTCCGAGCCTGGCACCCCTTATAGTTTTGCAGTGCGTCGGTTAAATGATGTGTAATCGTCTTATGTGCACTCGAATGCCTTTTGGCTTCTAATATGCCCGGACATCAAGGATCCAGGCTCAGGCAACAGGACACAGGGGACCCCAAACAAAGGGGACAAAGGCCGGACCCACTCCGGAGACCCCCAGACCCCGAGACACCGGGACCTGAAGACCCAAGATCTCCAGTGCACACACAAAAGAAAACTTTGCCATAGGCTGACCTCAAAATGCACACACATAGCCAAACTTTAATTTACAATCAATTCAGGCGTGAATAATAAACCACAAGAAACCAAACAGAGAACATGGAACCAAGAGGACCAGAGGACCAGAGGACCAGAGGAGAGGCCTGGCTGGCCCAAGTGAAAGTGTTGCGAGTCCTTTGTCCTTTGTGCGTGTGCTTGAAAATTTAGTTACAGCACAACACCATCGACCATCGAAAGTTTGCCAAGTTTTCTGGGCAAACAAACAAAACTCAGGCTCTGCCTTCCCCACAGACCTTTTCGAAAAACCACAATACTTTTACATCTAACTCCTGCGTCCTGTCCCTTCACATCCTATCCTTTGCCACTCGCCACTTTCCGTTTGCCACTTGCCACTTGTGAGTCCCTTCGGGTGTCCTGTCCGGACGACAGTAGTCCCGGGCTATCAATATTGTTTTCCTATTAAATTGATCATTGGTCAGTTAACAATTGTGGCTGCCCAGCCAAGAGGGTCCGGTGTCCTTTGTTGGTCCTCCTTTGCCCTCCAGTTGTCTGGTCGAGTCGAGTTGAACGTCAATTGTATGTATCAGAAATTCCAGATGCATTCGCAAAATGCAACGACTCTGGGAGAAAAAAATGTATGGCATTCAGCCAATGCCATCGGGAGGAAGGGCAAGGTGGAGTGAAGTGGCACTTCCAAGTGGCAAACAAAAACAGTTGCCTACTTACAGGCGCCCCACACAGGAGCCAGAAGACAGTCGAGCCAGGGAGTCAATCAGTCAGTTACTGGTTGGATGACTACTGAATCCTGCCGACTGCCGACTGTCGACTGTCGACTGCTGACTGCCTCTTGAACCCAACGTATCTGTGATCCTGTGAGCTGCTCTATTGGCTTCAACACCCAGTGCAAATTAAATTCATTAGTCAACTTCCGGATGGAAGAAGAGGGCTGCCATGTGCTGTCAATTTGGACGGATTTGAAGTCAACTCAATTTGAAATCAATAGTGTGTGAATAATCCTTTCACACCGACGCATACACAGACACATTCTCCTGAGGGAGTTGCATCTGCATCAGGATTGTTGAATTCAGGATTCAAACACGATGGCAGGAGGGATGGGAGCATGGGAGGCTTTCAGTCTAGTCTGTTTTTGGCTGGTTGACTAAATGGCCGGGAACTTGGAAACGTTTTCGCATTGATTGCACTTCATATCAGCCATTCAGCCATCCATCCATCCATCCATCCATCTATCCATCTATCAAGCCATTCGTTCATTCAGGCATTCAAGCTCGTTTATTCATGCCACTCACATATGTTGCATCATTCCGGGCGGCCTGGGTCAAAAAAGGCAAACCATTAGGCGATGACGACGATGAAAGTATTTAAGCAATTCAATGGCATTTTGACAGTGCCCGGACCAGTCCGAGGCCCAGGACCAACAGCCCAAAAGCCCTCAAACCACCGAAACCTGCACCACTTTATCCCACTCGAGTGGCAGGCAATGAGCTATGCATGCAATTCGAGTGCCACATCTGCAGCTGCAACAGCAATTGGAAATGCAACTGCAACTGCAACTGCTACTGCAACTGGCTAGCAACTGCAATGGCAGAAGGGACTGCTCCAAACAGCAGTCGAAAAAATTTCAATGCAAAATCAAAAACAAAGGGGATGCGGTGCCACCACTCGGCATCTGTTTGTGTCCGTAATTGCGCATAATTGAGTTGAGGCCTCCATCTGCAACTTGCCTCTGGGGGAGGTTGGAGGTGGTTCGGTTCTTGGGTGGAGAATGTGTGCCTCGTATCTCGGATCTGGTATCGGTATCCCACAATTAATGGTACGCCAGTTAAATGGCACTTTAAGATATGATACTAAAATATCGGAAAAGATTTAGAATCGTAAAAACTACATTAAAATCTGGTGTCGAAGCAGGCTCTGCTTCTAGCTTTACTCCCGCTAGGGAAAGGAACCTCCCTACACAGGTCAGTTTTCGTTCGGCATTCGTTAGAATACTACACTATATCTACCCCCGATTTAATTCGGTTTTTAGAAATACATGAGTTCCCCATTCCGCGGGCAAAACTGCACTGAAGGAAATAGAACGCAAAACAAGGATCGAAACTGCAACTGCAACTGCATCGGTTATTTGTGTCTACCATGAGCGCCATGGATGTGGACTTGGATCTGAACATGAACATGAACGTCAGGAGGAGATCGCGTCGCTCGGTCTCGATCCAGCGCTCTCTAATCAGCTGCTTCGAGCATCTGGCCGAGGTGGCCGTTATGGCCACCAACGGCGGTGGCCACTTGCTCCGGCTGCTGGCCGACTGGAGCACCACCCGACGTGACGAGAGTGATGATCCGGCCCGCCCCCCTGCGATCAGGATTGGGAATGGGAATGGTTATGGCAGTGGAAATCGAAAAGGCATTGGTAATAGTAATGGTAACGGGAATGGGAGTGATACCGGAATCGGAACCGGGTGCGGATGCGGACGCGGATGCGATTGCGGAGGTGGTAGCCGAAACCGAAGCGGAAGCACAAGCGCAAGCGGAAACGGAACCAAGAACCGGAATCATCGACACCATCGATATCGCAATCAGGCCCGGGAAACGGAGTCACAGGTCCTGAACGAAAACCGCGGCCCCGACGAGGAGGACAAACGGACCAAGAGGCGCCGGGCGGCCGGGGATGGTGGGGACTGGTACCGCGGGGGCAATCAGAAGCCAAAGATGCCGCGTCTCGTCAGCGTGGTCTGTGGCTTCGCCAAGGACCTGGGCATGTACCCGCATTACAGTCGCGGCAAATTCGGCGAGGACGCCTGGTTCAAGACGGTGACTGCCCAGGTAAGGAAATTCTTGCTATAAATATTATCTGATTAATCTTACTGCATCCACAGGCGGACATTCTTGGAGTGGCGGATGGTGTGGGCGGTTGGCGCAGCTACGGCGTCGATCCAGGGGAGTTTAGCATGTTCCTTATGCGATCCTGCGAGCGGCTGGCGCGCTCCAAGGATCATGACCCGCAGAGGCCGGACCTCCTTCTGGCCCGCGCCTACTGTAATCTCCTGGAGCAGAAGAGCCCAGTGGTGGGCAGCTGCACGGCGTGCATCGTGACCCTCGACCGCGCCACTGGAATCCTCTACACGGCCAACATCGGCGACAGCGGCTTCGTGGTGGTACGCGGCGGGTCGGTGGTCTGTCGCTCGTCGGAGCAGCAGCACCACTTCAACACCCCGTACCAGCTGTCGGCTCCGCCGCCCGGGTATGATCTGAATGTCCTGTCCGACGGACCGGAGACGGCCGACACTTTGGAGTTCAAGACCGAACCAGGCGACGTCGTGCTACTGGCCACCGACGGAGTATACGATAATGTGCCGGAGAACCTTCTGCTCGAGGTGCTAAGCGAAATGTCCGGAGTCTCGGACCCCGTGAGCCTCCAGATGGCCGCCAACGCGGTGGCCCTGATGGCCCGGACTCTGAGCTTCAATCCGGACCACGATTCACCCTTCAGCAAGAATGCCCGGAAAAGCAACATCGACGCGCCAGGCGGCAAGCCGGATGACATTACCGTGATCCTGGCCACGGTTTGCTAGGCATCCGTGAATGGAATTTGATTGTAGGAGACAAGTGGGAGAACAAGAGGGAACGGGGAGTGAAAAGAGATGCCAGAGATGCCCTTTCGCCTTGGAAGCTTTTCCTGACCGACCGACCCTGCCCGGTGACAGCTGCTAGTAATGGCTGTCCGGCGGAGTTGGCGCCCAGAAAGTAGCTACAGAAAATAATCAAAAGACTAAAAAATTGGATAAAAAAAAATTTCAACAATTTCCCATTCTCCTCCCCTTCCTCTTCGGAACCCTCCCCACCGAACCTTTTTTTTACCGATCCCCGTTTTTAACTTTCACGTAAACGCACTGCGATGTACGAACACACGCACCAAAAAATATTACTAAATTGTTTTCAGTGTTCCCAACCAATATCGTTTTTATTAGGGTGTCCTTGGTCGAAACTATTGCTTGGTCAATATCGAATTCGAAACACAGCCATGAGACAGTTTAAGAAGAGTCCTGGGGAAATGTCAAGTGAGTTTCTTAGCCCCTCATAAACGTAATCAAATTTTTTACAATCTACGTGAGTTGCACTAGCAGCCTTTCCCCTGTTCCCGCGTTCGTCCTTCCCCCTTCCTGTGTTTGCTTTTGCGCTTTTTGTCCTGCCAATGCGGGACGTGACGTACGATATTTGAGTTTGGAGTTTTGTGGCTCTTAACTTGATTTTTTTGCCCTCTTGTGTCTTCCATCTATGAGGTGTTAATGCTTTGTAAAGTTTCCGGCAGAGCAAAAAATACAAGTAAAGGGAAATGGGAACAAAAGTTAAAGCATTCCGACTGAGAGTTTGAGGTGGGGACAAAAACCTTGCCATTGCGCGATAAAAAATAACAAGAAAAAATAAAAGAGCGACGAGAAATCCCAACCGCAAAGCATTTTTATGAGTTTTGTGTGTGTTGAGTCCCTTAGCCATCCTCCCTTAGCCAGCACTCAGTGCCTCATGCACTTTTTTATTTTAAGTGGCTTTTACTTAGTCGGGCCAAAACTTGGCACTAACTTTGGCCGAAAACAAGGGGAACAAAAAGAGGTGCTGCTGCTCCTCGGGGTGGGCGGAATTTCCACGACGGGCAACCAGAATTACAAAATTTCCTGGCTTTGATTCCAAACAAATTCACCTGTCGTGGTCAGGTTTACAAATAAATAAAATAATTGTAAATAAACAATGTCCCACTGCAGTACTAGAGGTGCCGATGAAACATTTCACAATCAAGGGCAGAATCTACTCCACGTGCGGAGACACAATTAAAGCTTAAACCGTGAATAGTTTTCAATTGAATAGTTTCGTGGTGGCACATTTACGATTACTTTCCGGAATGGGCCGTAAAGAGGGCCGGGGAAGAGGTCCGGGACCGATGGCTGGGACCCATGGCCGTACCCGGCAGTTCCGCTCGACAATGGTCCGCCATTAGCAGCATTATTTTTCGGACCCCAACCCTTCCCCACTGCCGCAAGCAATTTCGCCAAAGCCCCTCCCAACCGGGTAGCCTTTCTACATAGCCCTGCCCATCCCATCCCATCCCAGTTTTGATTGTAATTTTGTAATTTTCCCAGTTTATTATCTGTCAACATTATCGCACACACACACTAGCCCCCACCAGGACGCAACACACACTCGGATGGACTTGGGGCGCCCCAATGCAAAGCCCAACGCATACGCATACGAATACGAATCCGAATACAAAATAGGAGCATTAAATTCTTGCCCGTCGCCATCGCTCTTATCTTGTGTCGCATAAAACCGACTCACACTCGCACTCGCCACAAATAAACCCATCGAATTTCTCTTGTTAATTGAAATAAAACTATTTCACTTCATCCCCATTTCATTTCCATTTGGATACATCTGAATGGCGAGTGCGGGGAAGGTCATTTCGTTTATTTGCGGGACAGCATCAAGGATTCGAAAATATGCCAGGACTGTTCGCTTGAAGCTCGTTTTTCAAAAATGCCTCCGAAATAAACTTTGAAGTGCATGCCGAAAACTATTTGGTTGTAGCTTTAAGAGATCAAAGCTTCCACCGTCGACAATTAAGCAGCGATTTGATTTATGGCCAAATCCCATTTAGAGCTATCGATTCCACTCTCCATTCTAGGCCAGGGATCCCCTCGTAGCCGCGTAGTTCTCAGCAAATCTATACTTCCGTTGTTAATCATTGCCATCACTTAATGGCCCCTTCCGCCGTACGTCTTCCGTTTATTCGGTCTCGGTCTCGGCCTCGGCTTCGGCTCTTGGCTTCTGGCTGGGAATGCAATCAGCTAAACAACTTGATTGCCCACATCCAGTCCACTCCACGGCGGAGCTTTCCTTGCCTTTTATTTCGTATAACCGGCGAACACGCCCTTCAATTACAAATCTATGCGAGCCGACTGGCAGGATTCACGGGATATTCACGGTACGGGATGTTCGCAGGACTCGCCTGCGCAGATAATCTGCCAAAAGCACTTCCGCCCGGTGCGTGGAAAAGCAAAGAAACGGACAGATACGATTGTGAGCCAAGAAATAGAATTTTTTGTTTGAATTACTGCATTTTTCATGCGGAATATTCGCATAAGGGCGATACTAATGGACAACGAATTTGGAAACAAAATGATCAGAAATTAAATTTTGAAATATTTCAAAGTGAGACTAGGCCTGGCAGGATCTCCTCGTCTGTTCTTGTACTTCATGAGTACCTTTTGGGAGGGGATCCAAGCACTGGAGCTGAAATTGCAATGATATACGGCCGTGAAATCGAATCGCAGCCGGACGAAGGGCCGGAGCACAAAAGGCTTTAAGTGCGCCCAAACTCCAGCCCCCAAGGACTCCCGTTGGAGGACAACGCGTAGTCCAAGAACTTTCGATCTAACTCCTTTGGCTGCTCGACAAAATCAACAGACTATGCCCACCAGACTTGGAGCTTCTAAGTTGGCGTCGCCATTGTGAAGTGCCATGCACTGAAAAGAATCATACTCCATGTCTTTCCTATTTTCATGATATATCCATGGATATCTTTAGAAATTTTTGGTGCAGTGCAGACACTTCTTAGCCAGGGCTGGCAGAAAGAATTTATTGCCCCTTAAGGCCATGTAGCGTGTCCGTTGCGAAGGACTCAGCGGGTTGCATGTTCCTGGTCCTGCGCCTTTGTACTTCGTTCTCATTAAATCCCGAATCGCAGCCCTATTTAGGCGTTGGCATTGCGTTTTTGGCGGCCGTGTTGAAATTGACAGCAAAATAATTGCTTGATTATTTATGAGACGCGACTTGGCCAGACTTGGAACGAAGAAGAATAGTTTGCTTAGGCCGGAAAATAAACGCAACAGGGAGAGGGCAGGTCCAGAAGGCCCAAAAGACCCAGAAGAGGTCCTTTGGTTTGATGTGTATGCTCTCACATCAGAGTACAGAATCTTGATTGTTATCCAAATAGTTATATAAGAAATTCAAATTGTGGCAATTAAAAATGGTCACACCCAGGCAGCTCTTGACATATGGTCGAGGCTCAAAGCTGACACGGGTAGAAGGATCCCGCATTTGAATCAGGAACAGGAGCAGGAACAGGAACAGGACCAGATTCAGATTCAGATTCAGATTTAGACGCAGCACCAGAACAGAACCAGGCCCAAAAGCCCGGTGACGTGGCCTGGGCAAGGAGCTTTGGCTGGGACTGCGGCTGGCTATTATTATTTTTGTCACTGAGAAAGCAAATCAGCAGAAACAGCAGACCAACAAAGGGTCTCCGCCTTGGTCTCCTTGTGGATCTGTGAGCCTCCTCTTTTTGAGCCTGCAGCCCACAGAACAGGAGGCCGCAGAAAACCTCATGGGCCTGGGCTCAGTTTCCGGCCCAAAAAAACCCACAGGCCTGGTGCACTTGGAGAAAGCCCGTAATTTACTTTAGATGGAAACCGAATAGGTTGGAGGTTATGGGGGAAATGCAATTAACCTAATTGGCTTGATTGATAACTTTTTTAAACCTACACAAATATTCCAACTTCAAAGCAATGCAATAGTTTTTTAGGAAAAAATTCAATGGAATCGGAAAGTAATCGATTAATAATGAACCTCCCCTGTTGTCCTGGGAAGGTCTAACTATTGACCGCATTGAAGATTCTCAGTTCTAAGTGAAACTTCTATATCTTCCATATTTTTCTCATATGCACACTAATGTTGACTTTTTGTGAGTGGATCTTCAGGGTCTGCCAACTGCGGGGCAATTTTCCTGTTGAATTATGAGGATATTTGTTTCGTCATGAAAGATTGGCCCTCTACCGGTGCCCATTTCCCCATTTTCCTTTTCCCATTCTCTATTTGCCAGCAGCCCCCTCTAATCCTTTGCCAGCTATACATTTCTTTCTCTCCATTTCTCCATTTCTCCATTTTTCCATTTTTCCATTTCCCCATTGCTCCAGTGCGGAGAGAAGGGTCCGGCGACCTACCAGGACCTACCATGGGTGGTGTTTTCAATTTGCATTGCCCGGACTGGGCCACAAAAGCTGCTGCTGCTGTTGCTGTTGCTGTTGCTGTTGCTGTTGATGGTGCTGGTACTGGAGAATCGTCAACTTAGCCTTCGTCGTGAGCTTACCAAATGCACTGCAAGTGAAATGCACTCCACTGACTTTTGGGGTCGGTTGGATTCCTGAACCATGACCAGGGACGGTGCAGGGCAGGGACAGAGGCAGAGGCAGGGGACTAGTTTTTAGAAGCCCAGAGTTCGGGGGGTCATTCGGTAACTCTTGTGTAACACATGAGTCTTAGCCAGGACCCATGGCCTGGACGATTGCATCTACAATTCATAGAAATTTCAAACGATGCGTAAACGAAAACGGAAAATGCAGCCCAACATCTGAGGAGGATGATTGTCCCTTGGAAAGCCCGGTTGGTGGCAGAAGCCTGGGAGGCCTGGTCGGAGACTCCGGCGAGAAGTCCAGGACATCCATTGCAGTAGCAGTAGCAGTAGCAGTAGCAGTAGCAGAAGTAGAAGCAGGAGCTGGTAGAAAGTAAACGAATTGTGGCCATGGCCAAAAATTGCGATTGCTGTGGCGTTTCTGAAATGCATGCGAAGCAAGGATGAGGAAGGAGGTCCTGCAGGAGGGGGCTATGAGTGGGCCAGGAATGGGCAAGATGGCGGACAAATCCAGAAACCAAGTCCGAAAATCCGACTTTGTTTGATGATGAGTGTCGTTATCGTTTTGCGGAGTTTTGTTTTGTTAGACCCTTCAGCAGGCACCACCATCAGCACCACACATCCTTCTTTCTCGACGCACACAACCCCCTCACCCACTCTGACCATCTCCATTTCTAGGATATTCTAACTGCAAGTTGAATTTGCATTTCGATATGTGGCACTGGTCCAGCAGCCCACAAAACAATCAAGAAAAGCAATTGGTGCACTCAAATGTGCAAGGGAGGAAGGTTCGGGGGCAGGGCAAGGAGCTACGAAGAGGTTTTGGACCTGAACCGAGCCGGAAAAGCGTCGTCAGTCGGACGATGATGTAGCTGCACGGATTGATTTACGTTCGAAAAGATTTCTCAACTGTGCAACTGTGCAACTGTGCGACTTGCACCACTGAACCCCTGCACCACACAATCACCCCCCAATCACAGCTCCTTCACATCCTTTGGCTCCCGCCCCTTGCCGCCCTGGCCACCCCTTCCCGCTCCTTACCAAAAGAATACATTTTTCTATATGTTTCATTTCTGTTTGCTGGTTGCCGGTTTTTCGGTTTTCTAGCTTTGCCTGACGACTGAGATTTATCAAAAGGTAATTTATATATGTGGGTGTGTAATTTATATATGCAACTAGCTAGCCACTCGCCCTGCCCGACCCGACCATGCCCCCATGTAAGCCCACCCCGGAATCCCCAAAGCTGTTTGCTTTGCTGTCTGTTTGGCTTTTCGGGACCTCCACTCGCCACTCGCCACTATCCACTGGCCACCCGCCTCTCATCTCCTTTGCGGGCCTTGTCTTGCATTTTGGAATGTTACATTTTATATGCGCAACATTTTTAAGAGTATTTCGTTGAGAATAAATCGCCTGCCCTGCCCCATGACACCCTGACATGGCCAAACTTCTTCGTTTACTTAATACTTTTATGATACAAAGCCAAAGACACCCAAGGGAGAACTAGCTTTTAGTTCTTAGTTTCAAATTTCATTCATAATGATCATTCGTATCAATATTTTGATGATCAATTCTTAATATTAATAATAATTCAATCGAAATAATCCATGGAATAATGATAAAATTATTGAAAAACTCACCCATTTTTATTCTTTCTGTTGTTACTCCGATTATGAGTCAAATAATAATTTTCACACTAGAAATATAATGAAGGAATAGGTATTTTCAGAAATGATAAAATGATTTAAAGAGTTACCTTATTTTTATTCTATCTGTTGCTATTGCGATTATGATTATGTAAATCATAAATCATCACTTTTTAACACTATATATCTAATAAAAGAAGATTTAGTTAGTAAGAGACAATTTAAGAAAGTGTTTATTGAAAAACTTACCACTTTTACAACTTTTTGCGTAGATCAGATTCCACTTTCATGAAAGTGATATTATTGTACTTCCACCCTACCACTAAACTAGAGAGAAGAATAAACTTATTACTTAGTAATTAGTCATTAAAACGATGTTAAAATGCTTTACCTGAGTATATCCTTCTCAGAAAGAGGAAGTGGAAGTGGTCATTCTCCAAAAGGCCATGTTCTGCGGTATTTAAAGTTGTGTTAACGATTGCAATAAGGATGCAGCATTTTATGTTCCCGCTTATAAGTTCCTTTTCACATCCTTATTTCCATTAATTTATAACATAGGATATGATTTGATTCCTTTCTTTCCTCCTTATATAATTCCTTGTATTAATCATTGTATTTCCATATGTATTTATCCTTTTTGTTATCCTTTTTTTCTCCTTGTGTTTAAATATGTTTTTCTCCATGATTTTCTCCTTGATTTTATTCTATTTTTTTATCCTTTTTTCCTTGTGTTTATAGGTATATGTTTTTCTCCTTGATTTTTTCCTTGATATCATTTCTTTTTTTCTCCATTTAGTTTGTCTCAATATTGGCTTAGTTCAAACTTAATTCTATATTACACATAACTTGTTTCTTTTCAAACATTGCATAATTAACAATATTAATCGTTTTTTTTATTACTTGAGGATTGCTTTTTGAAATCTTGCAAGGCCATACATTTTCTCATCAGTTAAAAACAGTTAATAAACGAGAAATAATACATATCATTTAAACTTTTGAATAAGAGCATTTACAAATTGAAACAGTGATTGGCCATGGCTTACATTATTGATTTCAAATTTAAATATTACATAAGTAATGTGGTTCAAAAACTCACCCCTTTATGTTTTATATAATCCATTCTAATCCATCCATATGTAAGCGTTGCATTCTGGAATAGAGGAAATTATGGATGTAAAACGATAAGTACACGTTTTTGGCATATTCATACAATTGCATGTTTTCAATTTAATTTAATGTGAAATGATACTTTTGGAAGACACCCTAAAATCGGGAATTGTTAATTGAAAATGATTTTTCTTATTGGCACTCTTTTTTGGGGCCATCAAAGCAAATGCATAAATTCAATTTAGCAAAAGTAGCGAGGTAAAAAATGCATAATTTACCGCTGACACTCCCTGAAAATCCCCCAAGGGACAATGCCACAGATATGCACACCCGGGTGATGGCCATGATAGCCCGGGTAAGGGTGCCTCCCACCGTGGTATCCTGGTATCCTGGTATCCTGGTATCGTGGTAAAAAATTGCAAATCGAATCCGCCGCCAAACGAGCGGACAACATTCATCGGTTTTGCAGCCGTGGCATGCGGGATGCGGTGTGAAAGCGATGGCCGGGGGCGGAGGGGGTTGAGGGTACATACCGAAACGTCAAGAGCACTCCGACGACAGTTACACGCCTAAGCCCTCGACAGGACCGAGGACCAAGCACCAAGGACCAAGCACACAGCACCCAGCGCCAAGGACCACGAACCGGGGATCCTGCCAAATGGGGTTTAAACATTGTTGACATTTGCCAAACCTACTTTAATCACTTTTTAACCCCATTTGATACAGTGTCAACATGCATGGGGCGACTCATAAAATGGACAGTACAGTAATCTCCCCCGCTCACCCTCTCACCCTCTCACCCACAATCGACGACGGGCGATGCCGCCCAGCCATTTACCCATTTCCGCGACGGAGGGAAAAAAGCAGCAGGCAAAAAATTCCAATGACAAACGCAGAAAGAAAGCAAAACCCACAAAAGCAAACTGGACGCAACGGGAAAAAATAAAGCAGGAGGAGCTGGGCAGTTGGGGCAGCTGGGGGTCACAGCCATAGACATGACCCGTTGGCCCAGCTGCCAAAGCAATTGATTTACTGCACTTTGTTTGCCAAAAATTAATTGAGTTGATGACAAGTGCAATTGATTTATGCGGGACTCAAATGAGTGCGGACACAAATGGATGGATGGATGGATGGATGAAAGAATGGATGGGTGGGCCCTGGACGGATGGGCGGATTCACGGATGGTCCGGCTATGGATGGGCTTGGTCACATAAAAGAGATAATGCAGAGAATAGGGAGCTAAAAAGGATTTAGGACCAAAAACTCCACTCGGGAGCCAAGAAAGAGCCAAGAGTTCTGCACCTTCCTAGGGCTACCTTCTAAAACAAATCCAAAAAAGCCAAAACTTCTTGATAAAAATTTTCCTCCGTGTGACGCACACATGCGGGATTCCAGGATTGACACTATTCGACACATCCGGTACCCCCCCAACCCCGTTATAGATCCTGGCAAGCACCCACGCACAGATGGCGAAATAAAACTAAAAGGATATACAAAAAATATGCAAAAAAAAAAGAGCCGCAAAGACTTCCCGGCACGGCACTCTACAAAACCAAACAGAAATAAAAAGCCACTACCTGGTACTGGATTTTGGATTTTGTTGGGATCCCGGTGTCTATGTTTTGTCACGGAAGCGTGCCGCGCACACATGTCCTGTGAAACGAAGCCAACGAGTCCTGGCACCTGGTTTGGGCGGTCGCAAGGCTGAAAGGAGCGATACTGGAGCAGGAGGGGCGCGAGGCAGCGGAAATAAACGCCGAGCGGATGCCAACAAACGAAGCAAATGATTCATTTCCGATGATGCGACATCGACCGGTGTCCTGCGTCCTTGCCAGGCCTTTTTCGAAGCCTCTGCCCCCACCCCACGCGTGTCCACGTCGCCCTGGCTGAGTTCTGCCCACCAAAAATTTTGCATGAAATGTGAAATCAAACGCGCTCGCGGACCGCCGCACTGCAAGAAAATACTCTAATCTTTTACAAATTTAAATGTCCTTCTTTTGAAGGAGTTGCAAGGAGAAAGAATTTTATTATATATTATATCTTGTATAAATATGTGACTAATGTTTGTCCTTTAAATCCAAATCCACACTTTTTCCAGTGACTCGCCCGGGGACAGGGCGTGGCAGGATCGGGGTTCTGGGGTCACTAGCAGGCGTCACTGGTGTCACGTTCTCATTCACGTGCAGGTTGATGGACGCCCGTTGCAATATTTTATGAGTCCAGTCCCCTCAGCCCAGATACCTCCCGGTTCCCGGGTCTGGGTCTGGGTGCCAGGATAACCCCAAAAGGTCCCCCAGAAACATCCGCGGCGCAGTGTGTGTTATTGATATGCTAACGGTAAATGCGGAGCCACAAAAAGGGCAAGTGGGTAGTGGGAAGCGGGAAGCGGGAGTGCAGGGAAAGCTCTGCATTTGACGGCTGAGCGGAAGTGGTTAGCCAGGGGGTGGGTCCGGAAAGGAGGAGGCGTCCTTTGGGTGGCGACATCTGTCGCGGGCGACGTGTGAAATTTTTAGAACATTTTGCACTCGACACTGGCCATTTATAACAACAAGAGCAACAATAACAAGGACGTCCAGGACAGTCAGGTCAGCCAGGACGACCAGGACGACATATTGGAAATCGAAATGTTGACAAGCAGCAGGGACATTTTTCAATTAAGCGGATGACAACAAAAACGCCCACAAAGGGCGAAAGATAATGGATGCAGGATGCCGATGAGGGCTGAACTTGGGAAGGGGCTATACCATTTCTTCCTTCCCTATAACCATGTATTAATGCGGCTTCTGGAGGCATAATTGTTTTGTACTACAAACTACTTAATGTATTTCAAAAACAAATAGCCACTGACATTCAACATCTTTGAGGAGTTGCAATACTCGAAATAATGATATTTAATATATGGATTTTGATTCCCAAACTTAATTTCGATACTCCAGGATACCGTCAAAGACTGCTTAACACCCACTTTAACCGCAAATTCCCGCCCCGCCTCCAAGAACTTTGTTCGGAAAACAGCAAATCAAGCATGCAAATTTTTTAAGCTTACCGCAAGACGGAACTAGGCCCATCCATTAGACAAAAAAGACCGCGGGGCACACGAAAATAATAACAATCGGAGGGGGGACCCACTGGCCCATGGGCGATGGGCGATGGGCGATAGGCGATGGTCGGTAGGCGGTGGGTGGCGGCTTTTAATGGCAGAGCTGAGCCAGCAAGGCAACAAATGCGTCAACTTAATTAGCAGCGTCACGTTTTGCGGCATTCAGGGGAGGGGAGAATTTCGGGCACCAGCATATTGTTTAATATCGTATTTTTTTCACTGCCAGATACCATCGAATTCCACCCACACCATCCCCACACCCACCCCACCCTAAGCTCCACGCCGCCCGCCCCAATCCCCGAATTGGGTTTTCGTGCTAATTGTTGCGCCTCGCACAAAATTAATGAACTCAAGTTGTTTTCCGTTGTTTTCGGGAGGGCTTTCCTTGTTCATTCTTTTTTTGTTTTCTTGTTTATTTTTTCGGGGGAAATTCTTCAACGGAAATTGATACGTTTAATGTGGCCATAGGAAGGACGAAGAACGGGGGCTGGCGGTGCTGGCGGTGCTGGCGGGGCGGCAGGATGGCGAAAAGCCATGGCTGCCAGGCACTTGAATGACATAATCTAATTGAAAAGCCATTTAAGCGTGCTGCATGATAATTTTTTCGTCCTCCCTGCCTACTCCCTGCCTTTTTTTCTGGCGGACAGAAAAGACTTAACGTGATTTGAATTGATAATTTTCAGCAATTAGCAGAAAGTTACCCGCTTAATTGAATTGAACGAAGTTTGACGTTATGCTCATAATTCCAGGAAAACGCATTTCAAGAAATTTGTCAAACTTTTGGAGTTTTTCGGAGTTTACGATTAAAGAATCCATAAATTCTGAATCACATATAAGAGAATAGATTCAAAAATCTTTCCAGATATGCCCCTTGTGAATCAATATTGATATATTGGCGGAGACATGGGCACTCTTTGGGTCAATATCCCAATTTTCCCCCTAGAAAAATCTGACAAAAAATCGATTTGAAAATTCATTTAGGATTTAAATGCAGATTGATTAAACATCGATCCATGATTATTTTAAGGTATTCCGCTTGTCAATCGGACGTATATTGGCGGATATATGGGTGTGCCTTGAAAAATGTGAAAATCGAGAAAAATCACTTTTCGCCCCTTTCGACGGCCATATCTTTGGCAGTTTTCATCCGATTTTTGAGCAAAGTATAGATTTGGAATCTTTATGCAATTCCCTATAAATTTGCATCCAAATCCTGACACAAAATATTTTTTCGATTTTTTTCAAATTTTTCTGGTGGACCCCCTGGAAAAAGTGAAAATCGAGAAAAATCACTTTTCGCCCCTTTCGATGGCCATATCTTTGGTATTTTTTATCCGATTCTTGAGCAAAGTATAGATTTGGAATCTTTATTCAATTCCCTATAAACTTGCATCAAAATCCTGACACAAAATATTTTTTCGATTTTTTTTCAAATTTTTCCGATGGACCCCCTGAAAAAAGTGAAAATCGAGAAAAATCACTTTTCGCCCCTTTCGATGGCCATATCTTTGGCAGCTTTCATCCGATTCTTGAGCAAAGTATAGATTTGGAATCTTTATTCAATTCTCCATAAATCTTGTGAATCGGACGTATATTGGAGATATGGGTACTCCAATATTCGATGTGCTATTAACTTGAAAATTTTCGAAAAAAATCTCTAAAAAGTACCTTTATTTTTTTTTAAAGAGATTTTTTCCCCTTAAGAACACGCTTTTTTTGGCTGGGGAAAATCAAGTGGAGAGTTTGCAAGTCAGACGAGATTTGATTATTGTTCTGCGACCGCCGATCACCGTAAAGGCTGTACTTCAAAAGGAAATGGGTGTTATAGAAATATGTATTTATATATAAAAGAGAAGAAAATCCAAAGCTGGAGTGCTTGGCGGCTTGTACAAAGGATTCGGAGTCCACTTGTGGACGTGTACAGGCAGAAGTGCTTAAGGCTTTCGGGCGCTGATTTCTTTTCGAACATAATTAGTTTAGTCAGAAGTCGAGATGTGCTTCTCCAGAGCTGTCTGCATCTCTTGTCCGGAAGTATGTTGCCAGGAAAAGTTTATGGTTAGCGAAAACTTTAACCAACCAAATGTTGCTTAATGTTGCAGCCGCTGCTCTTTGACCTGGCCACACACATACACATGTACATCATATATATGTATTACATATATATATATATATGTATGCAAATAAGTGTATTTTAGCAACACCTCGCCTGTTTTTTCAACTGTCATTTTGACAGGTGCTACAGCTTCTGTTACCTGTTACTTGTTACCTTTTGCCGGTTTGCCTGTTTTGCCTCCAAGCAGACCAAGTTCCTTTGCCCAACTTTTTTTCACGAACTCCTAGACTCCTACATATATGTATGAAAGCCCCAAGGCATTTAGCAATAGAACCAGAAAGATAGATAAACTGTGCGTTCACCTGCAGTTGCAGCTGTCAAAGACACCAAGTTGCAGCTTCAAAAGTTTGCCCAGATTCAAAACTTCCAGAAAAAAAGAATTTTAAGATGTGTTTAAATATGATTAAGAATTAATGAAGATTCTTTTTGAAACACTGATGTAAACCCCATAAAACATAATATTGTGTAACCGCCAATCGGGGAGGCCTGACCCTGCTCCATCTGGAGTTTGTGAACTTTTAAAACCACTCTTATAAATATTCAATAAATACCAATAAAAGAGAATGCGAAACTTTGGCCAACATAAAAGAAGTGTTTTTATTGAAAGAAAACAAAAACAATAAAGACGATAACCAGGAAAGCCAGGAAAACCAAGAAAACTTAAAAATCCCATTCGATTGAGGGGCAGAAGTCGGAAAGTGGGCGGAAGAGAGGCAAGCGGCAGTAAGTGGTTCAACAATTTTCAACACATTTTCCCCGAGTTCCGGCAGTCAGGCAGAAGGAAAATCATAAAATTTTAACGAACCTATTGAAAGTTTACACATTGCTGCTTGATTTCACTGGGGCAGTGGGGCCTGGGAAAGCCGTTGGTCTTTCGGTGTGGAAAGTGTGAAAAGCACCATCGAACGGCAAAGATTTTCACACTTAGACATTAAGGAAATTTATGAACAACCGCCCACCGCCTGCCGCCTGCCGCCCACAGCCCACAGCCCACCACACACCGTTCTAGAGCACACACGCACATGGGATTCGATCCCTGGACCTTTGACTTGACGCCGAAATTGTGCTACAGGAAAATTAAACTTACCTATGTAAACAAGCCAAGGAAAAGGTATCCTTGGCGTGTCGGTGTGTGCTTGTCCTGTGTGTGCTAAGAGGGCGGGCCGGAAGTTATGTTCAAACTTAATTTAAGGTTCAATAGCGTAACCAAAGAAAACCACACGAAACTTTGGCTGCCAAGATTCCCGGCGACGACGATGAACGAGTTCCGTGTAACATAAAATCTTGTGGTTTATTAGATTTTAATAATTCACACGATTCCTGTTAGCAGGCGTGTGTTTAGGTGTGTGTGTGTGTGTGTGTGTGTGTGGGCTTTTATCCTTTACACTGACGTGAGAATGAAAAAGAGAGCAAGACAGGCAGAGTGTGCATTTGAAGTCAACAAAAAACTAACTTTTATCTTCCGTAGCTCATAGTCTCAACTTTGTATCTCACCGACCCCCAGACCCCCAAACGCCCAAACCCCCGAAAAAAGGACACCCGAAGGTGTGTTTGTCTTGGCAGGAAAATAACAACAACCGTCTACGACAAATTTGTGGCATATCAGCGGTGTGTCGTGTGGGTTGTGTGTCCGCACTTTGGAGAAGCTGGCAAGCGAAGGGTTGCCACCACCCCCATCCTTGGCTTAAGTTTCCGAAGTAGTCGTGGCAGTGGCGGTGGCGGTGGCGGTGGTGTTGCAAGTGCATGCCACTAAAGGGAATTGATTTGCCCAAGACTCGACTAAACATGGCATAATAAGATGCTCAAGGATCTGAGGAGTTTGTGTGGCGTCATTCTTAGAAGAACAAAAACACGAGACAAGTTTTATAATATTTTGAATCTCGATACACTTTCTTTTGGTTCCTTTCGCCAAAGCTGTATCAGAGGACCCTCGCCCATGCCAACCCCAATCGATGCCCTACGAGGCGCCAAGGCGCCAAGGATAACATATGAGCTAGTCCCATGCCATGCAGCCGTGCCATGAATTCCTCAGCTTTATAGAGCCTGGAAAGGCTGGGAAAGTTGCAAAGTTTAGTGGCCTGCTTTGGGGGGCAAAAAGTCAAGTGACCAGGTCAACACATCAACATCAGCATGAACGGGCGAGGTGGGAAAACCAGGTAGGGAAATCGGGAAGACAAGGAGCGGAAAGCCGTCGTTCCATAGCTCCATACATTTTTGCAAGACTGCTGCTCAGACAGAATAAATAAGTGAAAAATGTGCAACTTATGATCAAGTGTTCCCACAAGAATTGCAAACTTTGCAGGCCAACAAAGATTCCAGGACCCGAGCTCTTTGTCGTCTTACGGACCAAATGTCGAAGACTTCATCAAAGTTATGTTTCTCCCTTCCAGAAAAAAAGGTTCTGCCTTACCAGAAACTTTGCATAGTTGACAACATTGACCTTTTTTGTCCCCGAGTCATAAATAGTTCATAAACTATGCTGGGACACTGGCAAGAACGAAAAAAGAATGTGAGATTCGGATTTCAGTAAGGATATGGCCAGTTGCCAGTAGGGTTTATGGCGTTACTCACCAATTAATTTACCTCAGCGGAAAAGAGTGCTAGGATGTGAAGGACATTCGCAAAAAGAAGAAGGGGAAGCCATTGTGCCTTTTGAGAAGGTCAATCCATGTCAATTTTCATTTATGAAAAGCCCTTGAAACCACAATATTTTTAAAGACCGGCCCAAATGCAAATATTTAATATTTAAATTTCCAATCATACTCCCTTAGATAGAATTGGGTCTCGTCTGGCTCTGCGTTTCCTCTCCGCGTTTCCTATAGAACAAAATTAATTTATTACATCAATATTTATGTTTCACTTAAATTATAATGCGTGAATGCAGCCAGCCCTCCGTCTGAACTTTTACATTTTCTTTTTTTTTTTTTTTTTTTTTTCGAAGGGAACGCCAAGGCTGGTGTCTGTTCCTGGGCCTGTGCCTCTGCCTCTGCTTCTGCCTGTGCTGTATTCTATATTTTTCCCCTTTTCCATTGTTGGCGTCCACTCTGGCCGCCACAAGGCAAACAAAAGGGGCCCGGCCCCCTCTGCAGCAGCCCGTGTCTGTGGGCTTTCGAGGAATCGCAATCAGCCATAATAAATATTAAAAAATAGCGCATAAAGTCAAACATTGGGCGAAACTTTTCTAATAAAATAGTGAGTGAGAATGCAACTGCAATTTTGCAACTTTCGCACTGCGTTTTCGGGGCACGTTCAAAACCATTTTTGCCTATCAGAAAGTGTTTTAACAAATATTGACAGACCGGAAAATAGGGACTGTGGGTGGGACTAGGCGTGGATGGAGGAGATGGGGATGGGTATGGGGATGGGGATGGGGATGGGTCTACGGCATAATTAACAGTTAACAGTTAATATTGCAGAAGCGGCAAACAAAGTTTGTTTCGGCTGTATATATCTATTCCTGCTATTTGACTAGAACTCTGCCTCCCCCAAGGGCGTAGCACGAGGGTTGGGGTTGTGGGAGGTCTATCTACCATTTAATAAGTTCGCAGTTGCTGTTTGTGTTTTTCAACACTGCAAACACACACACACTCGCACATCACACACATAAGGAAAATCGCAGCTCAAACTCAAACACTTGAGTGCGGGATAGAGGGGCAGGAGGGGGCTATGAAATACTTGAGCCACCCTCGCAAGCCTTCCTTGGCCTCTTCTCCGCTGCCAGATGCGCTTCTGCTCATTTTTCGGTGTCAATGAACAGTTTTAACATATTAGCAAAGTTTCTTAAAGTACACATAAATATGTTTGATGTGAGTGGGTGTGGCAAGAGAGGGCGAAGGAGGGCGCACATCCTGCAAAAGAAGGCAAAAGGCCACCAGAAGAGCAAAGGTAAACGGAATATTATGTAAGAGGCCGGAGCCGAAGTGCCGGAAGAGTTTTCCTCGTGGGTGGAGGCCTAGAGAGGACCTCAACTTCTACAGTCCACCCACTCCATCCAGAAACCATCTTCAATTCGATTCTCCACTAAAACTAGCACTGATTGGGCCCCCCCAGGCAGAGTGCCTCCTCCCTGCACACTCAATTGGACTTACAAATCAACTCAATAAAAACAATTTTCGATATTAAATTATCATTTTACTTGGTTGGAAAACTTTCACTACTCCTCCCACTCCTCCTAGCCCCATCCCAGCCCCAGACTTGCCACTACCACTAGGACTACCACCACTACTACTACAACAAAAGGATGTCGTGTCGTGCAGCGCCGCTTAATCATGGCAATGATTTATAACGCTTTCAAGGAGCGCACCAAACTCGAACTTGTCGACGCCAACTCTCCGATTTTCCTCAAGGTGAGAGGGGTCCTTCCGGGAGGATAGAGGACTGGGCTGGGCTGGGCTGGGCTGGGAATGACTTGGCAGACAAAGCGTAGTAACTAGCTTAGGAACGGGCCCAGAGCCGGAGAAGTTTGAGGCCAGGTCGGAACATAAGTTTTTCAGCTACTTATACGGCGCTGCAGTCGGGGGGAAATTTATCTTACGAAAAATGATTTGGCTCATTATCAACAGAAGCCAAAGTGCAGCCTTGGAACACAGAGAAAAAAGTAATAAAACAATGGAAAATATCTTAGAAAAGAACCTAAAACAAGTTCATAATAAGAGAAAGGTGAAAGTATTTGAAAAGTTGTTTTTAACACAAAGTTTATTCCCAACTTTATAGAACTGACCTCAAACTTCTATACTTTTTTTTTTTTTTAGTGTAGAAAAATCCAGTTACATTTATAGACAAAAAGAGATATAAAGCAGAGAAAGACATAGAGAAAGAGCGCTAAAGCTGGGGTGAAAGACATCGAAGAAACGCATAAATCAACAACAAAAGCAGAAAAAATGATTTATTTTTGTTAGCTGCTTCTTGGGCTTCTTTTCCTTACAACCCACCTCCCACCGCCCACCGCCCATCGCCCACCGCCCATCGCCCACCTCCCACCACCCACTCCCTCACTGTCACTGTACTCCCGCCCTTCGTCCTGGCCAAA
Source organism: Drosophila vallismaia (assembly GCA_035047325.1). Lineage (NCBI taxonomy): Eukaryota > Metazoa > Arthropoda > Insecta > Diptera > Drosophilidae > Drosophila > Drosophila vallismaia. The sequence continues at coordinate 92,239 of JAWNPU010000025.1, read as the reverse complement.
AGCACCCCAACCCCTAATCATTTTTTCCTGGATGAAGCGTGGGCGGGGTATTGTATGATTGCTTCTAATAAGTAAAGTGGGATAATGCCGGGCAAGCAAGCAGGGGGAGTGGAGAAAGCAAGAGAAAGCGGGAGAAAAGCAGGGAAAGTGCAGGAGGTGGGGTAAGCACAAAGGTGTGTGGTGTGTAGAGTGTTGTGTGTGTGCACACCCGCCAATAATAAAGTAATCAAAGTGATATGGTGTTGATGCCCCTGGACGGGGGAAGAAATATGTTCGTACGGGATGCGGATGCGGATGCGGAGTCAGGATAAAAGAAAGCCTGGAACAATATGTGTTTATTGTTGTTGCCAGGACACCCACTCCCACAGAGTCCCACGACCATAGCCAGCCTGGCTATGCGTGTACTTTTCCCGAGATTATACCATTAAGACATGAGGCAATCGAATTATGGTCCTGGCCTGCAAATGAAATTGAATAAGGAATGGCAGCGGCAGGAGGCATATGGGGAGTTACTATCCTGAGAGTATCCAGAAGGACGCGCTATTTAGGGATCAATTTGGAAGAGGCTATAATAATTACATGTCTCTGATCACGAAGCAATAAATCGTATAACTGGAAGATCCTTAGGTCATAATTTAAAGCCTAATTACCTTTTTCAGTGCCAAGTGCAACCATAAATAAAAATAAGTTCCGAAAGAAACTACAAAGACATACTGCAATGGGCAAGACTGTATAAAAACATATGCTAAAACACCGATTGCAATTAATCTTGTGCATGTTTTAGAGCCCACCCCCGCTCTTGGGTCTTTGAGAATGGTAAACAAAACCCAACAGGACGAAAACTTACGCTGCTTTTCGGGACATCCTGTTCCCGTTCCCATTCCCCTTCTCCTTCCGTTCCCCTTCCGTTCCGTTTAGCTCTGCTTAGCCCGCAAACAGGAATCAGGATATTTGTGTAGAGAGCTGATCTATTGTTGGCAGAGCCACTTGGCTGCATACCTCAAGGTGCCACCCACAGCGTCTATACGTATACGTACAGAAGTCTATGCCGGGAACACCTATAATACCGTCTCCGCTCCGCATGTGTGTTTGTGCTGAAACAGTTTTGGGGTATCCTTTAAATACCAATTTATGGCACAAGCAGATAAAGTCCAAAATCTGCACTTAATCTTTAGCATTGTTTAATTTCGACTCATTGAGTTTGGGCGCCAAGACACCGCCGCCCCACCCTGTCTAACTTTCTTTTCAGCCCACTCTCTTTCGGGGGGGGGTTGGGAGTTGTGGAGGCGTGTGGGCGTGCCGGTATGAATTAGCATTGTTCTGTGGGCGCGGGCCAAGGGAGGCAGGGAGCACTTAAGTTGCTTGGGAAATAAATCGTTGTCGACATATACAATGTCCTTCAGTGAGAAAAATTCGAGTCAAAGAACCGGATTCTAAGGATTTTAGCTTTACAGACTACAAAAAAAGGTGTAGTCCTTTTTTGCGAGTGTAAAAATCAAAGGAGCATGTTGCTTGGTCGAGGGGTAGGCAGCGGGTGTTGGGTGAAAATTTCGGGCTGGAGCTTAGCTGGCTTGTGTGCAATATTTGATGCCTCATTGCAACTACAGAAACAACAAGAACACATCCTTGCCGAACAAGCGCAACAGTCGTCCTGCTCCTGCCCCGATTTGCGGCTTCCAAGAGCGAGTCCGGGAACGGGAGCCTTCTGGACCAAGGCAAGTTGTTTGCTAGTTAAAACTTACAACTTGCGCGCTATTTCCTGCCAAAGCCAAACACTCACACCCCGAGAAACGGGGTAAAGGAGGTTGTCGCCGCTTTTCCAAGCCAACCGCAATGCCCTCCGTACTTAAGGTGTTAACGCAAAAGCTTGACTCATAAAATATTGAAAAAGCCGCAAAAACTTTGCACCAAAAAAGAGCTACGAAAATACACATAGGTAATAGAGTAAGCAACCAAAAAAGCGGCTTGGATAAGCGGACGCCAGGGGTCCGGTCCGGAAGAAGTTGCGGCGGGATGTCGGAACCCCAAATTGAACATTTAAGTGGTGGAGCCGGAACAAACTTCCCCAACTTGACTCTTTCACCTAACAAATGCGTCGAAAGCTAATTCCAAAGGGGGCATAGTTGAATTAATTGCCTTTACACACTCATTCCACCGTAAAATCAGATCGAAATCGTGGAACTCGCGCCTATAATCGAGGCTCTTTGGAAACCTAAACAAAAATCGATATATTATACCTTATGGTATAAACTTTAGAGTCGAATTTCAACTTGGGATCTCGACAAGGACCAGAACACAGAAAAGAAAGGTTAAAGTGTTCTACGGTAATGTGTTTTGGGTTAGTAGCCTGATCTGAACACATTTGCCTTGACTTTTTCGTCTAGTTTCAGTCGGTTTTCGAAAATGTGAGCTGGCTGTTGTTGATTTGTTAGAAGCCGTCTTGGTGTTGCGGATCCAGCTTCCCTTGGGTCCCGGGTCCCCCGACCATCTAACCCGCAGGCAACCATGAAGACCGGTGACCACATGATCCTGCTGCAGTTCAGCATGCACTGTTTCAAGATCATCTTTGTCTACTGCATCTGTGTGAATGTCCTGGAGCATCTTGTTCAGCGGGTGCAGGAAAACTGAGCGAGGGAAGGCGATGGCGCCCGCTGGCCAAAAGCGTGACAAAATTGGAAACAATAATAAAGCTAAATAAACGAAACTCGCCTGAGTTCTTTTTCGTTTTCCTAAATCGGTGCGGTTTGCGCGAATAAAATATAATTCTTAATGCCGCTTCCGCCAGGCATAAATTATTTCAATCATGGGAAATTTAAATTACCTGCGATGTAATTACACAAAAGAATATGCCAATAAAAATGACTTATGTATCAATTTCCTTTACGACACAGTATTGCAGACAGGAAGCGGACGAAGGTTGAGAGAGGCAGGACGCAGGACGAAAGTCGAAGGAGGCACCACGCAGCATGATGATAATAATAAACGCAACGTAGCACAAAGCGAAAAATTTTCAATTTTATTTTTATTGCCTTATTGTGTATCAAATATTTACAATTATTTGCCATGGACCCAGAGCCGTGGGCCGTGAGCCGTGAGCCGTGAGCCATGAGCCAGGAGCCAGAGAAACGAGAACCAGGCTGAGGCCCAGACGTCGGCAATTTATCGGCGGGGTTGGGAGGATGTGGGTGGAAAAAAATAGGTTGAGGCGGGGGAACGCGCATCGCTGATAAATTCAAATAAATTACAACACTGCAGTGTAACCAAGGTGAAAATGATGAGACTTTCCGGCGCAAACCACCCACTGAAAAACTACAGACGATGAAAGTTTTCGATCGAAAGACGCCAAGAAGTCCTGGCTCTTTTCCCCGCCAGCTCGCTTCACATCTCTTTGTGGTGGCATTAAAATTTTATTTTAATGTCATCGAGACGCTGATTTACAGGCAACGGCCGGGTATGAATGTCTGTCGAGCGGCGATATATATTTTAATAATATTTTATTACTTCAAAAAGTGGTAATAGCGCGTGAATGGCAAACGTACAGGCAGACACAGCTTTGAAGTATTTTTAGGGGTTCATGACCTTATAAAACGTGTATTTGGATATTTTTGTATAATATCTTAATCTTAAACCTATAAGATTTCTAAACATTCTCAGTTGAAACTTAAATCTGAAACAAGAGGAATGATAAATCAAATGTACACCGTCAGGACACACTTTCCTGTATCCTTACTCAAAATTGCCACCTGTTTATTCCTCTCGAGAAACCCTGGCAATTGAGACGAAGCACAAACAGGTTTTCATCAATTGGAAACCCATTTTCCGAGAGCTTCCCGCCTGGCTTTTCCTGCGTTTGCTGCGCTTTTCCGCAGGAACCCGACTCTCTTCCCTCTTCAGCGACTACATCTGGTTCATTTAACAACAATTATAATGGTTTCCACTGTTTTTGGCATTACTTTTAATGGCTGTCTAGCTCTAAGCAATCGAAGACAGCGCCAGTGAAACTTAATGAAATGAAACCTTAGGATATGAAGTCGGAAAAAGTGAAGAAAATTCGCCAAGGTTTCGGCTTTTCAGAATCTATTTTAAGTGATATTTATGTGCCTTTGCTTTCCATTCTGTTTTTTTTTAACCAATTAATTTATATTTATGCCTCTGTCGCTTTTGGTAATATTTTTTTCGCTTTTCCCTTATCAAACAAACAGTTGGCAAAATGATAAATGCCCCTCAGCTCTCAGCTCTCAGCTAACCCAGCACCCCTCCCTCCGCACTGGTAATTTAATATTTTTCATTTTTTTCCAAAGTTTTTGTATTTTTTTTTGCTGTTTTTCTGTTTTGTGAAATGACATTTCACCGCAGGGGAATGGAGGCGAAGAGGAGCTGTTAAAAAATGACAATTTTTAATTATCAAATGCGTTTAATGATAAAAATTGTGAACGTGGAATGGGATGGATGCGATGGATGGGGTGGAGCTGGTGGAGCTGGTGGAGGGGTGTGGCCACTTGCCCAGCCCCCTTCGTCTTGAATTTTAATTTATGATTTATTTGTGTGGGTGGCGGCGCCCATAATAATTAATATTGCACACAAGGAAATACCAGAAAGAGCCAAAAACCGGAAAAAAACACCAAGTGGAAGATATAGCCTGAGAGCAAAGGCGTCGAAAACAATCCCCTGGGGCGGGCCAAGAAGGGCGGACCGAGAAGGGCGGCGGAGAAATACAATTTTTTCATAAATCTTGCGAGGCGACAAAAAGCGGGGCCGCGGTGGGGCTAGGGGGACAGTAAGTGCAATGTCATTGAGGCGAAAGTAGAAAGGGGAATACGAAACAAAACCCAACAGGCTCAGACAGCCTCCTAACCGCAGCCCCCTAAAGCCCACCCAGCATATGTGGCGTCTTGGAGCCAGAAAATTAAAAGTATTTCTCGAATTATTGTTAATGATGATTAAAAATATGTGTAGCTACACCTACTGCCTGGGACAGGTAGGACAACGCGGATAAAAGGTGGGTTTTCAAGGGTGTAACAACGCCCGGAGAGGGGGTGGGGTGGCAGGAGCCAAGATGGTAATGTCAGAGGAAGACAAAGGGGGTTGCCAAGGGCTTAGGCCGGGCCGGGGGAGTACGGAAGTACAGCCATGTCCCCGAAGCCATGTATCTTGATTTGAGTGACTGAGGCTGAAACTTTTCTAAAACAAGCACTCGAGTCGCACAAAATTTATTTGAATAAACAGTTTTAAGTTTGTTTGGCTTAAGCTGAATAGACAAATTATTATATAAGATACGAGATACAGGAACTTTCCTTCTCATACAATAATTCCGTTCGTGTATGTATATAGCATAGATATGTGTGTCTGCCACATGTGGCAGGAAATCAAAATGAGCACTTCGCCTTTCGAAATTTTTGGAGGGTTGCAGGCGTGTGGCGGCACTCGATAACATAATTATCTGTCATAATCAGTAGGCGTTGAAATGTGCAATTTAAAGTGCAATTTAATGCGCGCCAGCAGCCAAAAACAACAATCCCACAGATACACGGATACACAGATACACAGATATGCGGATACGGATACGGCTATGGCTATGGCTATGGAGTTACAGCAACAGATACAGTTGGGGTTTGGTTGCAGATACGGTTACGGGTACAGATACAGATACAGATACACTGGCAGTTGCAGTTGCAGATGAACAAAAGCGACTGAGGGGGTTGTCCGCTGTAAGGCTTAGGGCCTTATTGGTCAGGGAAGTAGTCAAAGGGGATTAATCTCTACTAACTTGCTCTCTACTAATTTTAATAATCTCTACTAATTTTTTATTCTATCCCAGTGGAATATAGAGCTTTAGTTATTTATAGATCCCGGATAGTCTAATAATAACTCCAAAAATCAAACAGTTACCCCCTTTTGAGTCCCGCCCACGTCCACGTTGATGTCTAAAGCATTTTGTTGATTGTGTCAGTTTGAGTTTTTGCAAATTTGCATCGGATTATTGCAATAAACATAATTATGCGCGCTGCATATGATTTTTCAATTAAACCGTGCAACCCGTTGCCAGCGAACGAGTCCTGCACCATGCACCATGCACCACGAAACCGGAGGGGGTCGTTCCTGCACTCCAGGGCCCAGCAAATAAAGGATTTATGCGGGGAAAGAGCAGGGAGCTGGGACTCGGATGCTGAGGGATTTCGGCCTGACAGCACCAACCAATTGCCGCTCGTTGCGGGTGTTTGTAATGCATATTTGTTAATTAAGTGTCGCATGTATGTGAAAAGCCCTCCCCACCGTGGCACACACCCTGACAGTGCCTTGCCCCAGCAGGTGGTGCAATTGTAGCGCTGCTTAAGTGGAATCAATGGATTGTAATGCAGAGATAATCACTCCTCGCAAACAAAAGCACAAAAAAATGGCACACATTGATCATTAAATCTGCAGTACTGGGCAGGGAGCGGTTGCCAAGGACCAGGCACCTTCGCCCCACTCGGAATGATATTTCAATTAGGCAAGGTGTTGAAGCTGAAATTATGCGCTGCGGCTTGACGGAAACACCCTTCGTTCTTGGTCTTTGAAAGCGAAGTCCTTGTATTAAATCAACACGCAAATATAAAATGGAAAATGGAAAATTTCAATAAGTATACAGCTAGAACGCTTGTGTTGTTAAATGGGGGGATCCAACCTTAGAAACTACAATTAAAACAACAAAAAAAAGGGATTTCATTCTAAGTGAGAGTCACAATTGCCACGAGTCCTGCCACAGGGATCTCCCGATCCTGCAGACTCAGCTCGAGAATGTAGTCGCCCTTGGGAGCATCGTCGGGCAGGAAGTTGGTCTCCATTTCATAATTCTCGATCTTGTATTCCCCCTTTGGAAAGGGGCAACTGCCCTGTTCCGGCAGGTTGGAGGCCTTTTGCACGTGGGGATAGGTGTCCTGATCCTCATTTATGAACTGACAGAATGGCTTGTTCACATTCATGACCAGAGGTCCCTTCTGCTTGGCAGCCGAGTCGTAGACAAAAACTCGCAGGGCTATCTGGGGTTAAAGCATGGAACTGCATTAGAAGGTATCACTCTGTCATCGCGACCCGCACTTACTTTCTGTTCATCGCCCATATTCAGTTTGAATTCAAACTCTCCTGCCACCACAAACTTGTTGCGTCCCACTTTCTTCATTCGCAGAGTCCCCCAGTCCACCCACTTCTCCTGGTTTTCGATCATCGGATCCTTGTCGAAGGAGTTCAGCTCCACGCTGTAGGGTTTCTCGGCCCCGGCCCAGAGAATCACCGAGAAGAGGGACAAGAGCCCGATGGCAAAATGACGCTTTGCCATTGCGAACCAAACTGTGCACCGACTGTTCTAGGTTTAAAATATATAGCCATAAGCTTGGTCTAGATCTGGCCTAATCCCACACGCTAGACCGTTGTACTGGAGCGATTATGGGCTTATCTCTGGACATTATTAGTTACAAGCTGCGTGTCGGCTCCGATCTGTCGGCTAAAGTTGAATCTTCGTGATTTGGAAATCAGCAATTACTCGGCCAGAAGGTTATTTAATATTTATTCACGCCACAGCAGATCTGGTTTACCTTAAAGATCTCATTTGGTATTGGAAACCAATAAACAAGTCCGATACAAATTTAGTTAACTTTCAGAGACTCAAATTCTGTTTCTTTGAATATTTATGGTAAGGCAAAGGAGTGGGAGTGGCAATCGCCACTTAAGTCAAGACAGCAACCCAAATTACTTTGCAGCAGCACTGGCAAGGCAGCAAGGCGGCAAGGCAGCAGCAGGGAAGGAAGCTGAAAACAGAAAACAGCAAACAGCGCGGCCAAATTAACGGCTAGAAATGGGGCAGGTGGGGCACGCGAAGACGCGACGAGACCTGAAGCAAGAACAAAGTTCAACCTGCAGCCAGGAACCAGGAACCAGCGACCTGGTCGTGGAAAATCCGATGGGAACGAACATTGTAGCTCGGCGATAGTTCGATGAATTTATTACTTTTAATGTTCAAACACGAAAACTGCTGCAGGCCATAAAACAAGGTCCTAGACCGCCCTCGCAGCCCCCGCCAGTCCACGTCCCTGACACTTGCGATGGGTTGAGAGGTCGAGGGGCAGCAAATGCTATTAAAACTTTACATGTCTCAATAGAGTGTTAAGAGCTCAGAGTTCGCACAAAGTATTCTCGGAATTGCAACAGAAGGAAACGGAAAAGTTTGGCCGCCAACAAGAGCTATCGATTGGGGCACTGAGAATAATTCAGGATTTCGAGACTTGTTTTGAAATACTCGTGCTAAATATTTGATTTAATTAAAGCTACAATTACACACTCATAAACCATCGCATAATTGTGAGAGTCACGTGGCAGAATACACGAAAAATCATGTCCATAAAATACAAACAAAAACACAAAAGACTGAATATATATATATTCCTTTCCAACCGAAATAAAAACAAAATACGCCGAGTAGCGAGTACCGAGGATACTTCCAGAGGTCCTGGCTCATAAAGGCAAAGTGGGTGTTGGAGGAACACGGAGTGGAAGGGCTGGGGCGAGTGACTGAAGAGTGAGCTAAAAGAAATGCAGCGAAATTAAAATAAAATAAAATTTACGTTGAATTAAAAGGAAGCAGAAAGGCAACAACAAAACTAAAAGGGGGAGTCCTGAAGAATGCAATGATATTTCCAAAAAGAGAAACGAGCACGACTGGTTGATACTCTTTGAAGGCTCGAACCTTTTCCAGAGACTCCAGACTTTAGATTGGATAGGTAAGTCATGGGAAATATTTGTTTTATGGAAACACCGCCATCGCCTATCCTGGTTAAGGTCCTATAGGGTATCCCTAGTACGCGAGAGGGCGCGAAAACAAAAGCTAAATAACGAAACTGACGGAAGTGGGGCAGGGATGGCACAGGGACAGGGAGCAAAGGGGATGCAAAGTCGTGACTTCATTTGCTTGACACTTGGCTAAGGGAAAGTGACAGAAGCGGGTGGCAAGGGGGCAGGGGGCAGGGGGCAGGGGGCAGGGGGCTGGGCAAATTGGTTGTGGCATCAAGTGTGTGCCATAAAGAAGTCTTGTAAAAAAAAGAGCGGGTGCCAGAAGAAAAGGCTGCAAACGATTCCTAATTGAAAACTATTAAATTCTCCTGCTTTTTTATTCTTTCTTATTTTTTTCTTGCCACCCAATTCCCACCCCCCTAACCATTCGCCATCTCATTCCTGCCGCCGTTGTCCGTCCGCGTCCCGGCCAAATTGGAACTTGAATTTCATTCCGAATGACATTCGCTCCATCACGCGTCAACTGCAGCCAGCAGCCAGCAGCCAGCAGCCAGCTCATGGCACGTAGCCGGGATGGTTAAAAAAGATAAAAAACGAAGCGAACGAAACGAACGAAACGAAACGAAACGAAGGAAAATAGCAAGGAAAAAATGGTAAAGAAAAGTGGACATTTTCATTTAAGCATATTTAATTAGATGCAATTATTTATGGTATTAAATAGATGAGGCAGTAAATGTGCTGTACACCACCCACAGCCATCCGCCACCCCCTATCCGCCACCCGCCACCCGCCATCCGAAAAAAAGAAGAAAATTGAAATAAAATGCTAAAGAATTGCGTCGTTGTCTGTCGCCAAAGCGAAATGAAAAAAAAAAAAAAGGCAACAACAATAGCGAAACAAACAAATACAACAACCAATTAGGAAAGAAAAAATTCTGGAAGAGCGAAAAGAAAAATATTCAATTCCTGGCTCACTCAAAAAGGCACATTTCTGCATAAAAAAATGCCACACCCACCCCGCCCAGTCCGCCAACAGCACCCACTCGGCCCACACCGCCCCCTGGACCGTGCGCATCATTTAGCAGCCAACCATAACAATTGGCGGCCCCAAACCCCAGCCCCAGGACGAGTCCCTCGGACGAAGGAGTGCATTTAAATGGCAGGAAATTTTTTAAAAAATAGAAATTTAAGTCTTTGATATATCGGCGTCGATTTATTAGACGCCCCCTTTTCTTAGCTCTTTTGACGGCAACGCCCATGGAAGAAACTTCCCTTTCTTTGGTCTTACTCCCAAGATGAGCCAAGATTGGCAAATATCGAATATGATTCTATAAAATAGCCAGAATGTCCTTTCACAGCACTCTTTTCCCAACAATCTTGGAGGGAAAAGCTTTATGGGCTTTCTCCCCCAAAAGCCCCAAAAAAACTCAATAATCGCCTCAAATCCACACCTTTGGCATTCAATGACCCCTTCCCTTCCGACATTTATTGGAGTTAATGGCTCGAAACCATGGACGGCGGTTAACCCCTTGCCCACCTTCCAAATCACGCACATTGACAAGCGTTTAACATTATTTACACGCCAACCCGACCTCTTTTGTCGCATATTGACCTGACCCTTTCCTGTCCTGTCCTGTCCTGTCCGAGAACCCTTGTCAACATTGCGTAACCAAAACTATTAAAAAGATCAGCCGGACACTTGACTCTCCTGGCCTCTTTCCCGAAAAGCCCGCAAAATAATAAAAATGACTCAGGACAGCACAAAAAAAAGGGGCGAAAGGACACGAAATTGAAGAGGATGTCCCAAGTGTGGGCCGAAGTTTGTGGCCATTTTTCACACGATGTCTTTAGTCCCGACATATGTACATATGTTCATGGTCAAATCGATTAAATAAATCATTAGCATCTTTTGTGGCCAATTTCTTGTGTCCTTTTTTCTTAGGGTCCTTTGTGCTCCGCTTCTCTTGCCAGTGTGTGTGCGGCAAATTGTTTTTTAATACTCAGGGAAAAAAAACGACAAGAAAAGTGGTTATTTTTCTCTTTTTCCCCGTTTGACATTTAATTTGTTGTGCTTCTATGGGGATGGGGATACAAAAAATGGGGATAATATGAAGCCCCAAGAGAGAAGGTATATTCATTGGCGAAGAAATTGGAAGCTGGGATATGGGAAAAGATAGATAAACCCGCCTATGATTAGAGCATAGTTCTAATATTTATATATAGAAGGAGCTTTGTATTATTTTCATGGGTTTATGCATATTAAATGGGTGGCGTGCCAATGTCCAATAAATTTTGGTATTTTCCTATTTCGAGCTTCCTTTTCCGGTCCAGTCCAAGACAGGAATTCCTGAGGTTTCTTTTTTCTATAGGTGTCGAACCCTTTTCATTATAAATGTTACCACGGGATTAAGAAAAGGGAAAAAAATCGAACCTAGTCTACGGTCATTCTGTTTTTTATATTATAGATAATAAATGGGCAATAAAATCGCCAAGGAATAACATTTGATTTGATACCCTGATGACACTCTTTAAATGAACCTTTTTTTGTCATTCGAGAACTATTCCTAAGTTCCTAACTATTCCTAACTATTCCTCTATTAAAGATAACTTGAAAAGTAAACGAAAAGGTTCTTTGGCTCGTATAAATATGCAAGGATGCAACATGGATATTACAACGCGGTCCATTGTTTTAACTGGGCCCTGGCCCACGAAATCTGTCGCAAAGCAGAGCGGAGCAGCAAAAAAAAACGCAAACAATTTGTTGTAATTAAAATCCATGGCCTTTTCCGTCCCCAGCCCACTTAGGCGGGGGTTTGGCTAGGGGTAGGGTCGCTGGGGTGGTTCAGTCAGGTGCTCAGCTGCGCCAATCAGTCACAGACCAGTCAACCACCGAAGTTCCCAGGTCCGGCCGTACTTGTCACTGCAGGCTGCAAGGGTGTGGTAAAAAAAAGAAAGGGGGGTCGGCCCCACAGGCAGCGACCGACCGACCTTTACCCCTTAGCCTCAGTCAGTTTTTTGCGTCATTTTTTTGTTCAAGAATTACTGATTATTAATTCATTTTGAACCAGTGAGGCATTCATACTTCTGCAGCAGCAGTGACTCGTCCTTCGGTCGGTCGTCCGTCATCCGTCGTCCTTCGACACGCACACAGCATCCATGGGCGATGGACTGCCTCGTGATCCTTTCGGTCCTTCATGTTGTCTGTCAATGTTTTTCTTTATTTTTTTTCGTATTCTTTGAGTTGGATATATTTGTATAGCTTACTGACTTTCTTGCTACAGGCAGAAAATAAACCCTTCCAGCTATTGTTCCTTTCCTTCCATATTATAGTTTGCAGGATATTCTGTCTTACTGTTTTTATCGTACTATCTGCATTAAATTCTAATTAATAAATCAAATCTATATCTGAGAGCCTCATCTGAGAGAAATAAGTGATTCCTCTATTAACCCCAAAGCTAATTTTTTCTCAGTGCACTCGCAGAGCTTCGCTGGGTGCGTCCACGCGAATGGCTGGCTGCATTCATTGTTAAATCATTGAGTTTTTACTGCAGTTTGGCAAACGGCATTCGAAGCTGACAACCTCACATCAACCTAAATTTTCCGTCTACCCTTTTTTTTTTGCTTCAACCCATGGTCCTTGTAGTCCCGGTTCTCTGGTTCATCTTCTGCCTCTCGACTGTCCATGTAAATAAAGTCAGCGCGTTAAGAAAACAAAATGTGAACTGTGACTGGGTCTGGGCCTGGACCTGGGCCTGGGGCTAGTCCTGGGCGTGCTCTTGGACATGGTAGAAGGGAAGGATGAAAGTGGAGCCAGAATCGGGGTCGAAAATATGATGAAATACGGAAAAACTGTACATAGCGATCACCCGGTACGTGGCAGGTATCTTGCCACCTCACTCTCATTCAATGTGCACAAATTTACAGCTAATTATCATTCTATTACTAGGAGACTGTACCTTGCTTTTTAGGCACAAAAGAAGAGATACAAAACGAAAAACTTATAAGATGCAAGCCCAGAAAAGTAGTGGGAGAAGGAGACGCGAAAAAGTACGGTAATGGATGGAGAGAAATAAATATGAGAGCGCAAACGTAGCTATCGCTTAGGTTTTACAGTGGGATAAATATTTTCAATATGATATAAAAGTATGTAATATAATATATATAATATAAAGGAATATATATTGGAATGATTTAAGAGCATTTAGCCAATTCAAAATACTTTTTTATAAAATAAATATCTTTCCACTTACATTATTGTACTGTGCTTCTATAAAATAAGCATCCTTTAAATTATTTTAATTTTTTTTTTATTACAGATTCCCTGTATTTTGCGCTGGGGGCGGTGGAGAAGCGCCAAGTTCCCGTAATTCTATCTGCAAAGGAAACAGAGAGAGAGTGAGAGCGTGTGTGGAGGAATGGCGGTGATCCCAAGTGCGGCCATTTTGTGAATAATATCTTATTCTTTCTATAACATTTTAAATGCGGGACTAGTTTCAATTTAGGAAACTCAATGGTTTGAGAGAAACTGATCAATACAATCTTTTAACTTACATGCAAGTATAATTCCTCAAAATATGCTTCCACTGTTCGATTGTCTCCATCCGATAACTGTACTTTGCAATTGGAAAGAGTGGCGAGATGGCGAAGCGTGGGTGGAAGAATAAAAGTGAACGCAGCTAAACTGTGCCTTCGTGCATTCCTTTTAGAAACAAACTTTAAAATGTAAGATCTTTAAATATAGGAAACTTGTAAAGAAACCGATGAAATACAGAGTTTAACTGTTATACTTACTTTCAATACGCTGTATTAGGTTAGGTTCGCCATTCCATGGAGATGCTGGAAAAACACGCAATGTCCGGAGAACGACCTACTGGATCTAATTCCAAAACATCAGAGTAATGTTCGCGTGTTTTCAAACCTAATTCAAATGTATATTTTCACAAAGGATTACCTTAAATGTTGTATTTTATTTATTTTAACTCACCCGGAGCAGAAACTTACTGAGACACGTACGCAACTGATATTGAAAAGCTACTGAGAGAGGTGAAAACTCAAGTTCTCTTTTAGCCATCTTCGGCAAGCGGAGGATCCACGATGGCGTTCGTGTCTTGGCGAGCTTCGGCTCGAGAGAGTGCAAGTGCAATCTGTGAGAACCAGATAACTTTAAAGGGTATGCTTGTATCTGATCCAATCATCCTTGACGAAATTATCAGGATAACAGGATAATCAATAACATGGATCAGGATCAATAAAACAATATCTATCATTACCAAATGGTTCGATGGTGACTTACACTTGTTCGGAATCATTGGTTTGAAGCGATTGATAGAAAATCGATCCACGATTCTTCTGAGGTATTCCGCTTGTGAATCGGACGTATATTGGCGGAGATATGGGTATGGATCCCTTGAAAAATGTGAAAATTGAGAAAAATCACTTTTCGCCCCTTTCGATGGCCATATCTTTGGCAGTTTTCATCCGATTTTTGAGCAAAGTATAGATTTGGAATCTTTATTCAATTCCCTATAAATTTGCATCAAAATCCTGACACAAAATATTTTTTCGATTTTTTTCAAATTTTTCTGATGGACCCCCTGGAAAAAGTGAAAATTGAGAAAAATCACTTTTCGCCCCTTTCGATGGCCATATCTTTGGCAGTTTTCATCCGATTTTTGAGCAAAGTATAGATTTGGAATCTTTATTCAATTCCCTATAAATTTGCATCAAAATCCTGACACAAAATATTTTTTCGATTTTTTTCAAATTTTTCTGATGGACCCCCTGGAAAAAGTGAAAATTGAGAAAAATCCTTTTTCGCCCCTTTCGATGGCCATATCTTTGGCAGTTTTCATCCGATTTTTGAGCAAAGTATAGATTTGGAATCTTTATTCAATTCCCTATAAATTTGCATCAAAATCCTGACACAAAATATTTTTTCGATTTTTTTCAAATTTTTCTGATGGACCCCTTGAAAAATGTGAAAATTGAGAAAAATCACTTTTCGCCCCTTTCGATGGCCATATCTTTGGCAGTTTTCATCCGATTTTTGAGCAAAGTATAGATTTGGAATCTTTATTTAATTCCCTATAAATTTGCATCAAAATCCTGACACAAAATATTTTTTCGATTTTTTTCAAATTTTTCTGATGGACCCCTTGAAAAATGTGAAAATTGAGAAAAATCACTTTTCGCCCCTTTCGATGGCCATATCTTTGGCAGTTTTCATCCGATTTTTGAGCAAAGTATAGATTTGGAATCTTTATTCAATTCCCTATAAATTTGCATCAAAATCCTGACACAACATATTTTTTCGATTTTTTTTCAAATTTTTCTGGTGGACTCCCTGAAAAATGTGAAAATCGAGAAAAAGCACCTTTCACCCCTTTCGATGGCCATATCTTTGGCAGTTTTCACCCGATCCTGGAACAAAGTATACACTTGGAATCTTTATTCAATTCCCTATAAATTTGCATCAAAATCCTGACACAAAATATTTTTTCGATTTTTTTCAAATTTTTCTGGTGGACTCCCTGAAAAATGTGAAAATCGAGAAAAATCACTTTTCGCCCCTTTCGATGGCCATATCTTTGGCAGTTTTCATCCGATTTTTGAGCAAAGTATAGATTTGGAATCTTTATTCAATTCCCTATAAATTTGCATCAAAATCCTGACACAAAATATTTTTTCGAATTTTTTTAACAGAGCGAAGGAAACTTGCCTGCAAATGCAATCCTGGTACTTGGGTTTGTTAGTCTGATTGGGTGAGTGATTGGCTGGAACGGCTAGCGTTGAATCTGAGGTCCTCTGCCAAGGAAGAAGTCTCTTCCTAGTGACAGATTCCGGACAGAGGATGAGAATGAGGAGAAAAGGTAAGAATAGAGTGGTTGGGGGGGATTGGACCCAGCCACGAACAATGAAGCGGGAACAATGTTGACAATTTCTGCTGCCCCTCCATCTTCCGGTTCAAAAACAGACAGAATATACAGATATTTTTTACGTTTCTCTGGTTCTTTGCCCGTTTTATATTTTTTGTTTGCCTTGTTATGCTTTGTGTGTTGTATACACATTGTACACCTGCACCTGCCCACCTGACCAGGACCTCCCTGGTCTGCCTTGCCCGTCGCTGCTGAGCCATGTTTGACTGTATTTAGCCAGTGGTCATAAAGTTAATTTGTACAAATGTTGCAAATAATTCAAACGGTTTCGCCATGCTGCCTCGTTCCATTCTATCTCTTTTGATGGGTGAATTCCTTATGTTGCACCAACAGAATGCCGGGCGGTGTCCCAATTAGACGTTGGGCAGTTGAATTTGAAATCTAGTAAACAGAGGATGCCCTATAAGAGGACGGAACGGACCAAGCCTTGGTCCCCATAAATGCAACATTAATACTTGATAAGGGTCTTGTCCTTTCCCCTGTCTCTAGAATATGACTCTTTTATCAATCTTTCAAAACAGCAATAGAACCACAATGACCGCCAAACAGAGCTGCCGCTTCCACTTGCCACCTGCCACAATGACACCACCGAATGTGTCCCACAGCCATTAGCAGGTGCCACATAAAATCTCTAATTAACCAAAAAGCCTATTAGCCGCGAAACAACGAACACTATTTTATTATTAGTCAAAAGCAGATGCAGCAACATCCATAGCCCTCGCCGGCAAAAAATACCCGAAACATTCAACACCTTTTAAGGCAGCAGAAGCGAAAGTGAAAGTGGAAGCGAAAGGCCTAATGAAAGCCTTCCTTTCGCACATCCTAAGCGGGAAAAATTACTTAACTTATTACACTTTTGTATATATACAAAATATAAATATGTACATAAATGTGTGGCTGTGTATCTATAGGATGGAGCGGCTGTCCCGCAGCAAAACATATTCCCAAAAATTACCAATTTTGTTGCTTACGATTATTACCTTGGCAATGGTTCGGTAATGCCTGCTTTAGCGCAACGTGGTGTTGCACGTTCTGGTTCTGCTTCTGCTTCTGCTGATGCTGCTTCTGCTTTTGCGGCACTCTGGAGATGACTTAACACGTAGCACATCATTAAAAATTTTGTGCCATTAATGCGTAACAGACACACAACACACACAACTTCTGGGGAGACATGCGTGTGGGTCACACATACGCCAGTGGCTGTACAGTTGCGGTGGAATTTTTAGGATCAAAGTATCATTTCCGCCGCCCTCGAAACAATATTTAACAACTACGTGAAGGACCCTGTTTGTTTTTTTTCAAATTATTCATGTCGAATACCGCCACTTGGTGTCGCAACCGCCACTGTACGCCCACGTTGCCCGATCCAATTGCCAATATGTCACACCCAGGCGAGGCATGTGGCTGTGTTGGTAAGCCATCTTTGCGATGCCGAAACTAATAACGGGCAACATTATCACCTTACGGCTTTTTAACACCTCCAGAACCGAAAGCAGAACCAGCACCAACACCAGCACCAGCACCAGAACCAGCGCCAGAACCACCCACTTCGGGCAGTGGCGTACAGCGTCGAACAATTAAGAGAAGGTAATGTAAAATTATAATTATCACACAAAAGCACATTTGTTAATTTAAGCTAAAACAAACACTGCCGAAAGGGTGGTGGAGACTCAACCGGATGGGGGAGGGACAAGGACATTGAGGAGCTGAGCTGTGGGAGGAGAAGGTGGATTGGGCCGTACATCTTCCAAGACGTTTCTGGGCGGGTTGGGGTGGTGGTTATTCGGCTTGCAAACGACCGATGCGTAACAATGAAAAGTCCCCAACGTAATAAATATAAAAACAGCCGAAAAATATGCTATAAAATTATTCGCAGCCTGGAGAAACTTCATTTCATTGATACCTTCTATCTCTATCGTCCTTTCGCAGGCCCCTCTCTCCACCGCCGTTGATTTTTGGTCCTTTTTTTGCGGCCCATAAACTTAATAGCTCTCCCACCCACGCCTACCCACGCACACCAACGAACAAACACGCACACACCTAAACCCAACCACGACGAACCCTTCTAGGAGAGATTCTATTTGTGTTTGAGCTCCAGCTCTCATTAATGCCCGGGCTTGATAATGTATTATCGTTTGTGTTAAGGCATGGGTGTGTTTTTAGTGGTCCAGGGTAGCACTTTCATTATTAATCCTTTAGCATAACACCCCTCAAATTATGGGTCCTGTCTATCCTACAGGAACTACAGAACCAGTAGGCCTTCGACCGTAACCTCCGAAACCTATCGAAAGCTCTTGTTATTCCTATTTAGGAGATATTTCCTTCAATCTACCAAATATTTAAAATATAAATATATATAATAGTATAGTAAGCTTTCCCGTTTCCACAGTAGGTATTGGTCTTGATTAAACGTTTTCAAGGATTTCCAAACATTCTCATTTACATATAAATATCACACACATATTCTGTGTGTTTTAATATTTCTTTCATTTCTTTTTTGGAGGGTTCCCCCTTTATTTTGACTGTGGACCCTTAATTTATGGCCTGCTACAGTGTAGCGAACACATTGGCATTTTAATGGACCTTCATGGGAGGACGGAGGTGGGTAGTTGGACCGGGCGGGATCTAGATGGGTGGCCCAGCAGCACGGGGGAGGTCTGCAGAAGACATTAAAATTATTGAAGCCGACAAAGCCATTAATTCGTTGCGCCTAGCTCCCAGGAACGGGCACATAATTGTTTATTAATGAAGTTTAAGTATTTTTATTGGCACATTTGCGAGACCCTGGAAACGCAAATGAGATACATTTTGTCTTCTAAATTGTTTTCTTCGACTAGATCAGGCATGGGCACGGAGTGGATCTTTCGGATCCCTGTGCCTCAGTGCAACGGTGGCAGGATTACCGAACAAACTGTGATTACTCATCGATTGAAACGATTTTAACAGGTGGTTCCCATAGGTCTTGGCGTCACCTCCACGCCAAGTGCACCCAACACCCGACACCCAACATCCTTCACTTCGCCACCCCTTGCAGTGCAAAAGGGTTGCAGTCGAGTCCTCGATTTCCACCCCCCGACACGGGAGACGCGTGCGCGAGTACCCTTGACATCGAAGCCTACCTATTGAATACGCATCAGATATCAATAGCTACCCACACACACCTCCACAAGCACACACGCAGACACGCACACATGTGAGCAGAGAGAGAGAGAGAGACAGAGACGGTAAATCCGATAGAGCTAGGGCGAAAAGAGACGGGCGATGAGGTCCTTCGATTTCGGAGCCACGAGCCAGGGAGCCAGGACAACCAATCGTGCGAATGCAGGCAGCTGATTGGACACATTTCCCATTTTCAGTTTCAGAGGAGGAATAGCATTTCCATTCACTCCGAGGAAAAGCCACACATCCAACCACCCAAACGCCCACCCACCCACAAGGCGACACCGAAACAAAAAAATTGGTACGGAAATCCCAGGGAAAACAGAGGGAAAAATGGTCAGTTTTGGTCTTTTCGGAGCGTGGAGAAATGTGAAAAATGACATAATATGCGCTGAAAAATGTGCGTACATTTTTTCTATCCGAAAAGCTGACCAAGCTGTCTCCCCTCTACTATAAAAAATGTATATTTAGTACATATTTCTTGTTTTATGCAAAACTTTTGCGTTTTACAATTCATTGCATATTCAATTTGGTTAGGTTCGGTCCCGGTCCCGGTCCCTCGAAAGTCCAAAGCAAATACCAAATAGCAAAGGTCCAGGGCATATTACCAAGGATTTCATTAGTTTTACATGCTCCACATCCCGCATCCCGAATCCGAATCCCGCATCCAGCTTCCACTCTTCCCGATTTCATTCACCACCAAGCTTGTGGGGATTCACTCGGACACTTGCCCTAATAAATGACTAAACGTTTAAACAAATGTCCGTATTTTATATTATCGTTCTTGTTTGATATAAAAAGTTTTCGGTCCGTGGAAATTCCGCTGGGAGCCTCGCTGGGACCACTCAAGCGGTCAGTTGGGTAATCTCGGATCGAAGGCAATGAGACCAAGCCCTGTTGCTGATCCCAATGCGAGTTTTGGGTCATGACAGCCTATCATAGCTGGATCCTGAGATCCTGAGAGAGACTGCTGTTTGCAAGAGGCATAGTCCCCAGAGCCAAGCTCATCATCTAATCACTATCTTTTCGAATTTAGACGAACAATGCCTCGCATTTTTTAAAGATTCCACATCCTTTTCAAGTGTATTTTTATTTATTCGCTCGTCTTACCCTCAAAATCCTATTCCCCTTCCCACTCGAGGCTCGTTTGTTTGCGAAGGCTTTTTGTCTCTATTAAATTAATCGACGCTCATTTTTCCAACTTAACAAACGCAGAAATAAAAAGTATAAACGATAAAGCATTTTACTGGCCAGTGGAACTTCCACCCCGCAAAACTCCCAGCCACTTTTCATTTCTTCGTTGGTTGTGTTGCTGTTGCTGTTGCTGTTTCTGTTTCACTTTTCACTTTTAAGTAGCACTATTTTTTAAGGATTCCGTTTTGGAACGAAGGTCCATCAGTCGGTCCTTTTTTTGTCAGTCACCCACATGCTCCGTCAGCACCCACCCCACCCATCAGGCTTCCCTTTTTTAAAACAATTTTGTGTTTTTTGTGCATTTTTTCATGCTTATCAAATACAAAATGAACGCACACAAGGGGGTTGGGGATTTGTTTCCACTCGTTTGTTTTTTACGGGTTGCGGTCGGTGGAAATCCTGCGGCAAGCTCTCCCTGTGTCCTGCCACGCTCCTGATTCTTGTGACATTTATGTTTCATTTGGCATTTTTAGATGCTTTCTGCATTACGCATTATTTTTTTATTCTTTTATTCGCCTAAGCCGCAACGCATTTAGTGTGACATTCCAATCAATCAGCCGCCTTCGGTTGGCCCATTTGATGAAACACCAGATTTATGGACTGGGCATGCCAGGACCTCAAAGTGCTCAGAAGGACATGCTAATGAAATGGGAAATGACGCATATCGTAGGATCCGAAATATCATTACCACTAGGTAAGTTCAAGCTGAGATATTCATGTTTGTTTTCTAACAATAATTATGGTATGTTCTGGTATCTCTTCGGAAGCTTTTGCTGTCCTGGAATATCGTAAAGGGGAGAAATAAAATAGGAAAGTCCCTGGAAGGCCAAAGGATTTGTGTGGCCGTGTGAAACGTTTCACCAAATCAGTGAAATCATGGAAAAAAGAGTCGGCATAAATAAACACATCAACACAAAAGGGACAACTTTTACGGCCTGCCTGGATGGGGGCTGGCTGGGGGCTGGATGGGTGTCCTCCGGAAAATTGCGCCCACCTCAGCCCCCTTTGGTGTTTCGTATCATTATCCCCCCTAACCCCCAAAACCCTTTAAGAGAAACTCATATGTGAGATTTGCAGACGTCTTTGTTGTTTTGCAACTGACGACGACGTCGCTTCCAGGAAGAACTCAGGAAACAAAAAACGCTAAAAGTAAGAGACACTTTTTAATTGCCTGAGATAAGAAGACACATATAACATATAACTGGAAGCCACCCACATCCACAGCAGTACCCCAGTACCCCAGCTCCTGGTCCTGCTCCTGCTCCGCACCCTTTCTTCTTAGGCAGGCGGCAATTTTACAATTCAGCGCACATTTTGATGGGCTTTATACATTTTTTCTGCTCATTGATGTTCGCACTCATTTGCGAGTGAGTTCCGTGGGGAAGTTTCATAATTTTAATACAATAATAAACTTTTGAAATATGTATGAGGAAGCTGGAAATCAAATTCGAAACAAGGAATAACCGACTGCCTCCAAAATCCTGCAAACCGAAATAATTCACAACTTTCATTGATAAAAAAGAACTGAATTATTCAATATGTACCATTATTCTAATATTCTACATAGTTAGAGTGTCCAAAAGTCGGAGTTGGGACAAAGTTAGCCGAAATTCAGGCTTATCCAAGTGTGCCTCAACTGCTCTTTCCATTCATTTCACATATATGTCACACAATTATCAAAGCTGTATCTAAGCATCAGCGACTGCCATGCCCTGCCGCCCCCAAAATATATAAAATAAAAATAAAAATAGAAACAAAAAGAAAACGAAAACGAAAACGAAACGAAACGAAACAAAGAAAAAGGAGCAGCCTATGCCTTGTGCTTTGTTTATACGCATTACATGCATTTTACGCAACATAAACGAGATTAGTGCCCCGCTCACATTTTAGACGAAATAGCGCTTACTGGTACACTGCACGAAACTAGGATGTGGATGGCTAAGGAAACAGGCTTAAGTACCGAAGCAACTGCAGCAAGTCTTGCTCGAGAGTCTTTTTGCTTGTGTACTGGAGAAGACATTCCCAGATACGACTCGGGAACAGGGCAAGGACGAAAGAGTTGAATTTCTTCTACTGGGGTGGGGCTGGGGTGGCAATTGCCTTTGTTTTTTTACATTCCTTGAACTTTTGCCCCACCCACTCACACACATCCTATCAGCGTGATGTGTAATTGTTGTGGCATAGGGTGGGAGTTGGGTGTAGGAGTGGGAATGGGAGTGGGAGTGGGAGTGGGAGTAGGAGTAGGAGTAGGCAGTGGCAGTGGGAGTGGCAATGTCATGTGAGTGGGTGTTTGCATTGTTAACAAGCGCTGAATTTTTCTCATCTCTCGCTAGGCGCCAAAATTTCTATAGACGATGTCGACGATTTTCGAGTGGCCTGCCCGCGTCCTCCCCAACATGGTAAGATGTCTGTAGGATACCAGCAATCGTGTGTCCTGTTCAGCTTACACATTCTCATATTTATGTTTTTACGACTTTTTGTTGATCTTGGCAGCGCGAGCGAGTGGCCGCGCGAAGGACTTACTCTGGGAGTGGCTAAAACGGAGAACGGAGAAGGAGGCACTTGTTTATGTTCCACAATTCCCTATCAGAATTTCCGTAAACGGATGCATCTAATTGTTTAAGACGTTGCAAAGTTCCAAGAAAAACTTTTGAGCTATCACAGAAATATATATTTTGCAAGTAAGTCGTAGGCAGGGTCATAAAATGTATGCTTTTTATGCTTTTGTGTGCCTGTCGCAGGGGCTGCAGGAGCCGCAATCTTACGCAAGAATCCTGTCATCAGGAACAATGAACAATGGCCAAAATTTAAACTATCTTATCCGAAAAGAAAGTAACTGCTGGACTAACTTGAGCACCCGATCCTCGGAATATGCACATGCGACGACGAACCGACGGCGCCAGGATAATTCGAAGGACAACAGCTGGAGTGTTCACTCCGAGAGGGAGAGGAAGAAACGGGGACAAGACGAGGAGGAGACGAGCTCCAAATGCGAGCGCCGGGTGTGGCCAAAGTGGAAAATCTCAAATCAAAACGCCATTAAAGCATGTACCGCTTGACTATAACGGGAAAGTGGAAGTAAATATTGTCATTACTCAAGCTTAAAATTAAAATTACCCACCTGAATGGATAGCGGGGGGCGGAGGGGAGTGGTGCCAGGATAATGGGGCTGAAATCGCAAAGAAGGCAAGGAAGGTTGCAAAAATGATAAACTGCATGAGGCAAAAGCGGCAAAGCAACTGAGAAATTTCGAATGCAAAACTTTATTTCTTCGCGGGACGTTACGCAGAGGACAGGGGCAGGGGGCAGGGGGAAGGGGACTTCTCCTTAAACCACCTCCAACCCGCCAGCAAAGAGCAAAGTAATTTTCATAACGACAACAACAAAGTCGCCGAACTTACTTGGCAAAAGGTGCGCACCCAAAGCTCCTGATGAGCGAAAAAAATGCTGCCCCCATAACCTGCCACCCACGCCCCTGGAATGCGCCAAGTTAAGCACATCTGTTTTTTATTGCTTTTAATTTGCCATTAATAAGCCATTCCAAGGCGACCGACGGCCGTCCGAAAATGCTAATTTATATATGAATGTATAGGGTATAGAGGGTATAGGGATAGGTATACGAGTCCTGCAGTATCCTGTTGTATGTATTTAAACGTAATAATGGATTTACGTGTCTTGGAGAATTCCAATTTGAATTCCCCCCCCGTCTTGGCCGCTAATTCCTCATAAGTCAATGAGTTTTTGGCACTTTTATGGCTTACTAACAGACACAGGGGGTGCTTCGCATCTGCTCCTGGCCAGTCAGCGTTTCCAAAAAGAATTTTCAGAGACCATTTGCTCTTAGAAATAGCATTGATTACTGCGATTTTAAAAATGCTTAAGCTTAGACCACATTCTTAGTCCTTGCAGCTGAAAACTGATGCGATATTCATCCGTCCCCATTCAAAGGAGACAGGACGAGGCCGTCTCAGGCTATTCCACCTGGACCTGGAATGCACCCTTCCCCATCAAGGACTAGAAGTGGATGCTCTTAAGGCGGTGGCGACATCAAAGATTTTGTCATGCGGCCTAGACAACAAGAGCCTTTGTGCCCCGCCATTGGGAAGGCAGTGCGAAATTAGCCAAAAGTAATCCTTTAAGTTTACTGTCCAAAAATTGCACACAATTGTCACAGTCCCGGAGTTCTTCCTTCTTTTCGCCTCCTCATCACGCACATTGTCAGCCCCCGTTGATGACATTGTATACAATTTTGTTGGTGCTGTCCTCCTTGGGTATTGTCGTTGGCGATTACACTGAGAAACAGTTTCTGAGGATTCCAAATGAATTCCCCCGGTGGCCGCATTCTTTTACAAACACCAATACGAAAGAAGGGGATAAATCCATATTTTTTAAACTTGGTATAGTGTGGTGCAGGGTTTCAATAAGTCATTATTCCAAATGAACACAACCCATTCTTAAAGTGCAAATTTCTTGGCTGCGCTCCTTCTCCGGCCAGTTGGCTATAAAACTTTTATAGTAAAAAGTAAATGCCACAAATGAGCAATCGAAAATTTCGCATTATAATGCAAACTGTGTGCATTTTTCGGGGTTATTGTAGTCGGTTTTTGGGCGAAAAGACAAACGCATACCAGTCCTTGAAGGACGAAGAACGACGGATGGAGGATGGAGAAGCGACGTTCGGAGAATGGAACATGGAGAATGGAGAACGGAGGACCAAGCATGGACTCCAAATTCAGAATTAAGGATTCAGTCGTCATGGTCTTTCGACTCTCCGCTCTCTGTCTCTCGCCTCTATTAATAATAATAGAATTTTTGGAAAATTCCATCGCAACAGAGAGAGGAAAAAGGAAAAGGAAGCTGCCTTTCAGCTCGCGATTTTTGCATTTGACAACGAAAACGGCAGCGAAAACGAAACGAACGAGTTGTTGGGTCACCATTCACTATTTCCAAAAAGCGGACTGCATTGCATAATTCAGACCTGTCTGAGCTCTGAGCTCTATTCCGGCTGACAATAATGCTAATAATGGTAATGATTATAATGCATGAACAAAATACTCCCGGAGATGCCGTCGTCCTTTGTCTATTGAACCAGGCCCGAGACCACGGCGAACCTCGCTCCCGGACTCTACGTCCCAAGCCATTCCCACCCACATCCTTTCCTCCTCTTGTTTGGCATGTAATGAACTTCTTTATGGCTGCATCATTCGCATAGCTAATTTTCCAGAGGACCCATACCTTTTTCAGTTTGGAGTTTGGAGTTTGGAAATTTGAATTTCGGGGTTTAAATTAAAGAGTAAGTACCTGCCTGAGTAAGTCTGGTAAATAAGCGAGAATTTTCTATAGTTTGTACAAATTCTTTCCACAAATTCATCTTTCCTTTGAGTTAAATCGATGGTGTCGAATGCCCACTGTCTAAGTCCTAACATCTAATAACGTCTAATATCAGCTCCTCCCCATCGCATCCACTATGTGGATTTTTAAGGAAAGGCATCGCCGAGAGACACGCCCGTTTCGGTACGCCCATTCGGTAATATTAAAACCATTTTTCGCTTATTACCAAAAAATTTAAATATTTTGTGAATAATAAACTGCGGGTGAGTTACTAAGTGGCAGCGGCGAGGTACCCAAAAATCAAAAAGCAAACAACGAACGCGGCATTTGGCTTGAGTGTTGGGTGTTTGGGTGATTCGGGGGCTTTGAGGGTGTCCGGGGCGGGTTACCTTGGTGTGTGCAAAAGGGGGGCGTCATCAGCATTTGGTATCATCAAAATTATGCCAAGCAGGGGACGGAGCACCTTTACCCCCTGCCAAGGCTATTATGAGTCCTCCATCCCTCACCGTAGCCGGCTCTCCCTTCCACACAATGCCTCTGGAATCCTTGATCCCTTGGAAAGGCTAAAATGTTACATATTTTATTTTATTTTAACTCTTATATATTAAATAAAGGCTTAATACCTGAAGTACGATTCATAGGAATCCAATTGTTGGGATATATCTTTTAGGTTTGGGCCAAACAACTGAATGGGTTATCCCTGTTCTACCGTGAAGCCGCCCCTGACTACACCCCGTTGAAAAGGATAATCGTGACAATCATGATGCCGCCGTTTTTGGTGTATGGTCGTGTTCTTTCCCTGGCATAGTGTCATATTTTTATGATTTTTATGTTAATTCATGGCCACCGCTACGTCGCGGTTGCCAGTCATCCCCAGACCAGGACTTAGCCCGCCCAGCCAAGCAACCACCCACCGGAGACTCCCCCTTTTCGCCAAATGCTTTTTAATCCTTTTAATGAAAATTAGTTCCTCTCAATAACATTTAATATATTTTCCTTTGCTTTCGCTGCTTTCCCAGCTTTCACTCCGCACTCGACTTGGGCTCTATCTCCGGGTCCTGTTGTTTTCACAGGCATTATCATAATTTCTGTTTGCAGCCCTAAATCAACACTCCCGCTGCGACCCCTTCTTCTTTACCCTCGCCCAATCCTTCAGTTCTGCTCCAGACCAAAGCCCCAATAGATCCCGACTATATTGAACGTTTTTTGCACTTCTTTTTAACGCCTTAAATGGTGGCATTTACGAATATTCTTGGCGTTCACTAAGAATTCAATCCAAGGCTCCTTAATTTCTTTCTCTGCATCAAATATATATAAATTTCAAGGTGCTAACAACCCCCAAGAACAGACATTTGGACCCCGCCTTTGTCCCGCCATGACCTTTTGCGTTTGATTTTCTATGCAGCGCTAAATGGCATCCGCTACTTTGGCCCACGTGGCCCTTACGTCTCTGGAAAATTGAATACCCAAAGCAGTAAAAATTAATGGGCGTGGCGAAGGTGCTTGACATCCCACCCCTCCCCTGCAGAAAGGATCCATTGATAAGGACCTCTGAAAAATGAAAACACAATTCGAATGGCGATGAGTGAGGTTATCATTAAGACAAAATTATTTTTTTTTACATTCAAATTGTGTTAGAAATGGAGATATTAGACTTTTGAGGACAGATTCGTCTCGAGCAAAGTAACCCAAAACTGAACGAAACTAACTACGTCCGACGCTTGAGCTCGTTTGAGCGCAAGGAGTGATTCGGTACGCCGGACATGTTTAAGAGAGGAATAGAAAGGATCTATTACGCCGCACTGCCGCACAGCTGCGCTACCCCACTGACTACTGATCCCGGGGAGGCCTTTGGGGCCTGCCCCAATGAAGTCTCTGCGGATTCTCCTCCAGCTCCCTTTCCTCCTGGAGCAGTTCCTGCTGCCGCTGGTGGTGCTGCTGTTGGTACTGCTGGTGGTGGTGCTGCTGCTGCCTTTCCTGCGTGTTTGTCTGGGGCGGGTCCTGCTCCAGCTTTAATTGCTGCGACATACGCTGCTGCATGTACTGAAGCGTGAGGTCATTTGGCTCCCATTTCTGGCCGCTTTGGCTTTCTTTGTTGCTATCCTTGGCATTGTCGCCTTCATTGTCGTCGTAGAGCTCGCTTTCAACGGCGCGCAAAGTGACGTTGCCGCTGGTGAGGACCGCGCGCCGGTAGGCTTTGACCGCCCGCTCCCAGTCGCGACCCATGACCTCGCGAGAAATCTCGTCCGGACTGCGCATAAACTGCTTCCTGAGGGAGACGGGCTCCGTGGGCCGGAAGTTGGGGCGGTAGGCGAGAGGATCGCGCGGATGGAGCCACTTGGTGTCCACGTAGCCGCGTTCCCGCCACATGTTGTCCTCGCGATTGATTCTGCGCTCTAAGGCGCCCACATTGCCGCGAGTGTAGAAACGGGTGCTCGGGTCACCGGACCCCGTCGACGTGGCACTGGCTCGGGCTCCGCCCCCGCTGCCGGCCCTGCCGGCCCCGCCGCTCCCC
Organism: Drosophila vallismaia; assembly: GCA_035047325.1. Classification (NCBI taxonomy): domain Eukaryota; kingdom Metazoa; phylum Arthropoda; class Insecta; order Diptera; family Drosophilidae; genus Drosophila; species Drosophila vallismaia. The sequence goes on along the minus strand of JAWNPU010000025.1, from coordinate 64,343 downwards.
GCGCCTAGTTCATAGCCTCTGGCTCTGCCACCGCTACTGCCTTGGCCGCTTCGGTCGCTAGAGGAGTCTGAAGCAAAGGTCCTGCGCAGACTGCGCCAGCCACGGGAAACATTCTGCAGACGCAGACGTGGCCGCCAGAAGCAGTCGACGATCAGGGATTTGGGTGGGCGTTGCATGCCTGCGGGCACTAGGGTGGGATCCATGGTGGGTGGTTAGTCTCTTATAAAACAATCTCCTAATCTCTCATAGACTTACCTAGAAAAACGTTCACTGTTGCGTGAGTTTACCGGAAATAAATAGATATATATATATAAACAAATCTGTTGTCCAAAGAATTACTAGCTAAAACATTTGTTGAGTATTATGAGATCTCTTTTCTTGTTAAGTGTTGATCTAAAATTTAGAATTTTTACAAGAGTTTTTACGTAAGAGTATAGGATTTGGAAATGTGAACTGTACAAATTTGGAAAGCTGACTGAGGCATCTGTAAGCCTTCATCGCCCAGGCCTAGAGGCAAAGTGAAAATGAAATCAAGGATTGCTTGCTGTCTAGCCAAGGTCCCGAGTCAAGGCCCACTGGGTGCCTAAAAGTCGGTATCAAGCAGCATTATATAGTACACGATTAGAGGTAAGATCGGTAAGATCGGTAACACTTCCCGCCGAGTTCTCTCTCTTTTCAAATAATTGTAGGGTGCTCAACCTCCATTTGGCTGCTTGTGGCGTTTGTGTTATTATTTTGTGCTGCCTTGACAATTTCGATTGTTGTTGGACCGAGCCAGCTCGAGTGTTTAATATTTTTGCTCAGAACAAAAACGGTGCTTCGGTGGGTACTTGTCGATATTTAACATAATTGTTCCATTGTGCTAGCCGCAGTGCATCCTCGCACATATGCGAAATCAAAAGGAGTTCAAGTGTCAACGTTTAAGTCGTTGTCGGGTTGGACGGGCTGGTCGGGTTGGCCGAGGACGACGGCAAAGTCTCCAAAGTGCCGCTCAGGCAGTTAATGGTCCTGAATTTTTCTACGACTTTCCCAACCGGATGTGCTGGATGCTGGATGGCAATGCTAAAAATGCAATGGCCTGAAGACGACGACCCTATTATTAACGGCACACATCCAGGATATATTTCACATGCATGTGGAATACATCTACACTCATAAATGACTGCACCCATACTAGGAGATTTGTTCTATTAGAAGAATGCTTACAATTAGACCACGACCCTTTCTAGACTGGTTTCTCGCAGCTACGGAATGGTACATTATTTTATTCATCCTCGGAGGGAGTCCTCGGAGGGAGAAGTATGTCACCCGAAGATCTGAAATCGATCCAGCTTATATACCCCAAACTATATCATATTGATATAGAATACGTACTTTTTGAAACGAAATACATACAATCCAAATATGTACAAATATTCGCGCGATTTAACGCTTTCTCCAAGCCAGCTAAATAATTTCTCCTGAATATATAACTTAATTATGCAATCTAAATGCATTGAATCACCTCAACCAAATGACAATAATCATAATGACAGGGCCTAGTGGAAGGGGAGGTGGGTGATGAAAATTGTTATCCACCAAAAATGTAAACTCATTTATTGTCCTTTTTGGCTGTGTGATCCTGACAGGCAAGCAAACCACACGGAAGGCAGGTGGGAAGCTTAAAGGACGAGGCGGTGGCAGTGGCGGTTGCAGTGAAGGAATCAAATGGGCAGACCAAAGCCCACTTCCCCCACCACCACCCCCACCCCAAGCCATTCTTCACAAAAAAGAGGGAACGACAAATCTTTGCAATTTATTTACGTGCCATTTCGTAGCGAACATTTCGTTAGGTTTTCCCCATTCGTCTGGCGGAATTCCAAGACGACTTCAGTCGGGTGATGTTCTGATGACGTTGCCAGTTGCCGGTTGCCGGTTGCCAGTGGAAGGATTTAATGGCACATTAAGAATTTTATTACCGCACAGCATCGGCTGGGTGGGGAGGAGAAAGGGCAGAGGTAGAGGTACGCTCCTCGCACCTTGGATGGAACATTTTTCGCGCGCGTACACACAAATTTTTGACAAGCATTTACCATGGAAAATCTTTCGGTGTCAACAGAAAATGTTCATTTTCGTTTTTGGACGTTTTTTGTATATTTTTGTTGCCACAGGATTTTGGTCCTTGTCAGCAAAGGCTGTGCTTTTTTTGTGCGGAGAGGCAGCTGCCGCATCTTCATCCCGAACTCTCTTTTTAGTCGAATTTCCTAAAGACTCAGGACTCAAGACGATTGTCATTATTACAAGTTTTGCATAAATGAATGAATGACATTTATGTATTTCATTTAGCCAAGGAGCCAGGAACTCAAATCTTGATGTCCTTTGTTTGATCAACTCTACCAGAGCAAAGGTCAGAGGGTGATGGGTAAAGGGCGGTGGGCTGAGGGCTGAGGGCTGAGGGCTGAGAGGGCGGAGAGCAGGTGAACTCGTCGTGCCATTAACCCTTTATGTGTCAGCGAAAATTCAAATTTCCAAATCCAGCCGCAATTTTCATCTTGAAATTTATGCATAATTGAATTAATTCAAAAATGTTGTTCATGCCATCTGGGGAGGCTGGGAGGAGGGCTTTTCTGGGATTTTGGATAAGCATTATAGGTTGGAATTAAGAGGAGAATTATATATAATGCAGGACACTCCAAGGGGGGAAAGCTTAGAAGACCAATCTGGTAGAAACTATAGGACATAGAGACCTGTCCCGCTTAGCCGTCGACAATGGATTGTTGGAGCGTTTGAAGTGGAATGCCAAGGATTAAAAAAATAGCTTGCCCTTCTCTGTTATTTATATGCAATTTATACATATTCCAGCACCAACCCTTTTGGGCCAACCCTGCGCTCTCTACTTAATTTGAATGCATTTAAAAATGTTAAAATATGAAAATTACCAGAACCAGAATGGCCTGGAAAAAAATGCGGACCGAATTTATCTGCAGACACGCACTTGGGGCGAGAAATGGCAATAGTTCGGGAGGCCTCGGTACACAAAAAATGTACGTGTTCCCACTTGATGAGGCTGGGCTGGTGGTGGTGCCCCCCGGACCCACTACCAGTCCCATTCGTGCCACCATTTATTCTTCCAGCCACTCCCACTTCCTCTGAAAAATCCTACAAGCTAAATTTTCGTCAAAAAACCCAAGGATGAAGAGTTGGCCAATGAAAAGGGCAACGGAAGGAACCGGATGTTGAGAGAAATCGTCTGCAAACGATTAGGTATTTTCTATTGGAAATGGCCAATTGGCTAAACAGGATAAGATAGTTTTTTTTTTCCAGTACTTCATGGATTCTCAAAACGAAGATACTCATTCAAAAGAATAGCTTGAGGGCCAGCAAAGTGTTTTCAGTGTACAAATAGGCATTATAATAAAAAAAAATAAATGGAGTACACAAAGCAAAGGGTTAAGGACACAAGGGGGTGGCGCGTTACGAGCCCAAGCCCCCGAGTCTCCCCCACTCCCCCCAGTGGCTCGCGTTACTCCGAAAAAGAGATAATTTTATTCCATTAATCCTTTTTTTTGGGACAAATTCTCTGTCGTTTTTTCCCCCTTTAGTCCTTGCTTTTTTTTCATTTGCTGCCTTTGTTGTTCGTGTGTTCTTGTGTTCCTTTCCACTGCCACTTCTATTTCTGCGTTTTTCCATCTTTTTCTTCTTGTATCCTGTACTCCGGACTCGCTTTTCTGAGGGGCGTGGCTCGAACGTGGTATTAGCTTAAAATTGTGTAAATAAAAATTACATTCATAAGAAGGTTTTAGACCAGGCCAGCTGCTGCGGGCCAGCTAACCCTTCGTCCGGCCCGCAGAGATCCCGGGTTCCGGATTCGAATTCGGGATCCGGATACCCCTGCTATCTTTTTCGTTTCCTTCTTTTTTTCTCGTTTTTTTCCATAGTCCACATAAATCAGTGACCGCAGGATTTGGGCAGTATCCGTTGGACTCCGTCCGCGACATTTTTTACAGCCATGGTTGCTAATTGCGGGAGCGACTGTACTTTTGGAAGATACATTTATGTCCTTATAAGTAGGTGTATACCGAATTAATGAAAAGCCTTCAATTACACCAACGATAATGATTATTTATACTACTTTATACATCGATGGGGTCTTACTACTTTGACAATCCCATTTCATCCCGCAGAGCCTGGTCCAATATGAACACCTTTGGGTGCATATTTTTCTGGCACTTTACACCCATTTTTCGGCCAATATAACTTCTACTTAATGGCCTCCAGGATACAGGATACAAGACATACCTCCTTGGCACGCTCAATGCAAACGGGGCAAAGTTTTCCCCGGGTTGAACCTCCTATCTTACCCCTCTTAATTCGCTTAAATGAATGCTACATTCTATTCGAAAAAAAGAAAATATAAATATTTCGCTGCGCTACAAATAAATTGCCGCCAGGAAAAATTATAAACAGGTTGCTGGTGAGCCGGCTGGTGGTGTCCTCCGAGTCCTGGTGCGTCCTGGTTACATAACTCCGCTCATTAGTTTTCCTACTCGTAATTAAGCACAAATGGCTTTCAAGGCGGACTCACGTAGTTCTGCTCCAGCTCCAGCTCCTGCTCCTGCCTCTGCTCCTCTTCCTCCTCCACCTCCTATTTTTTTGGCGGGCCTATGGATGGGCTTCTTGCAACGCTATGACAACTCGGTTCAGATTCCCAGCCTCCCATCCCATCCCGCCCAGAACCCTTTGGCACTCCGCAAGGACTCGGTTACGATAAATCCTCAGGCAAAAGTTATTCGCAGCGGAAACATTGTCATTGCTTGCTGGCAATGTCGTTACCAGTGCCGTGGAAACTTTGACTTTTCATACTTCTTTGCCAATGCCAAGTCGCCCCTTCCTTGGCATCAAATGGAACTGACTGAACCAGGGTTTGAGAGGGGCGACCCCACACCAAAAAAAAATTACTTTAGAAAAGACCTGGTCTACGTTTGGAATCTATTAAAAATATAATGCATGTTCCACAAAGAAACTAAAGATGTTGGATAAAAAATAACGTTCATATATTATTCATAAAATAATACACTACTCATTTATTGAGACGCCATTTGGCATTCGGCATTCGGAGATTTTTGTGGTTGACTTAGTGCCTTTTAAATTTGTCGTTCATATCTTTGGTGGACGGTCGCATCCGCTCCTGGGTCCAGGACTAGGCCCCTCTTCAGACACCCTCCCCTCTATACCGCATTGGAGTAACATTCTGACAAACCCAAAAACTTTATTGCACGTAAAGTTTCACCTGCACAGGACTTCACTTTTCCCATTTTCCACCCGGACTTGCTTGTATTTTTTATAATGTTATTTTTGGCATGCATACGCGCTAAGAGGGACTACAGAGGATACCGCGGATACCGAGGATACCGAGGATACAGAGGATACAAAGGATACGGGGCACAGGACAGACACACAAAGGATTCATAAATTTCGTAATTGAGAAATGTGCATTTTAATGTGCTCGCAAATGAGTTGAAGACAAATTTTTGAATTATTTGCAAAATGTTGTTGATTTATTGAAATTACCGAGCTTTGTCACCCTCTGAGTTCGCTGCTTACTTAAGTACTTGAAAAAATTGTGAATTATGGTCCACTTAGGTGGGGGGAGCTCTCAACTCTCCAACTGCAGCATTAGTTTCAAAATGTGCGACTCTGAGAATCAAAATATTTGCCCAAAGACATTACTTTCGACGAAGAAATCATGTTATATGGAAAAAATAACTTTGAATACAACTATTTCTATATAACATGCTTCTCGTCAATATGCGGTTACATTGTTTCCCCAATAATTCCATGTTTTTTGTAATTAAAGCGTATCCCCTAGTCATTCAATTATGGCCCCTTAATATGGCGAAAAATCAGCCAAGTACATGATTCGTTTATGCCTTTGTCGGGCTAGGGGCTCGAGGCTTGGGGCTCGCCAGTAAGCAGAGTCAGTGGGAGGAAGTGACTGGAGTCTGCCACCTGGTAGGTGGTGCACAGCACCGTCCGTTCCGTCCCGGCCCACCCACATTCTACCCACTCAGGCTCTCTGTTGAGTCGGTTGTTTGATTTTACAGTTGTAGTCCAATTACGATTTTGAGCGCGTACCTCACAGACAACCGCACAGATTTCTGCCTTCAGCTATAGGAATATCCTTCTACAGTGGAGCTCAAATTATTATAGAAACCCAGTAAACTGAACGTATAACATGTTAGACTTCTAAAGAATATTCTGCCTCGATATCGATTTCGAAAGGATCCCAACGAGTGTTTCTCATCGTGTCTATTCTCCACATTCAATGGAAATAAGCCCAGGTACTTTTTGTTTTCCCCCCATTGTCAACTGTAACGTTTCAGTGTGCGTTTGGCTGTCTGTCAAAGCTGCAACAAAGTCCTTTTCGTCCTGCGTTTGGTCCTTGGTCCGGTTCTTCGGTCTTGCTCCTTGGAAGCGCGGTTTTTGGGAGCCAGCTCCTGCCGGATGGGCTTGTCCTGGCATGACCGGCCTCAGTTCTGCCCGGTTCTGCCCTGCCCTACCCTGGCCTGGCCTGGCCTGGCCTGGCCTGGCCTGCTAAATTACATTTTAGCAAGTTAATTGAAATGGAAATTAGTTGAAATTGTAAAACGAATTGAATTGTATGTGATTAGCTGCAGCATTTTCGAATTGGTTAAACAGCAGAACCAGGAGCAGGACCACCTTGCAGGTCTCACTGCGCCAGGCACAACCGTTCACCCCCACCCACACCCAGACTCATAACACATAGACGCAGGACTGCAGCCCAAGGAAGCGTTCGAGCTCCTGATGGTTAATTGAAATCCACGAGTTGAACGTTGGTTACGGAAGCTAATTGTTGAAAATGGATTTCAGACTGATAAATGGATGCACTTGGCACTTGGGATGGCAATGCATGATGTTGGATCGTAGCATAATTTTGGGATAATGAAGTAAAAGGGCGAATGTTTCCAGTATTTCTTCTGTTTTTTTTAGAACTAACTTGTTCTACTCCACCCACTCTGCTGCTGCTGCTTCCACCCATCCTGGTTGTCTCTTACTCTTGTCTTGCACTTCCGCTCCTCCACACCGACCGCAGACAGACGTCGGCTGCTATCGCATATATTTAACCATAAGTAATATTAATACCCATTTTCGTTAACCGAAAAAAAATGGCGAGGCCAGTGGCATTGGTGTGGATGGGTGGGTTGGGGTGCTGGTTGGGCCAGGACGACCCGGCCCGGCCCGGTAGTATGTGTAAAATTATTATACTTCACGCTTAATATGCAGAAGCGGAAGCCGTCATTTGTACGCCACCGAGAGATGACGATGACCAAGCACAGGGCCGCTGGCCATTTAGTATACGCAACTGTGAGTGTCCAGTGTCCTGCATCCTGCGTCCTGAGACCTGCGTCCCATGTCCATGCTCCTCCTTTTCTATATTTTTCAACTAGACTTTTTTATGCCATCGTCATAGTTGCCGTCTACGATGTGCCACATGCGTGCATTGGAAGAAATAATCGCCAAGCCAAGAAATGCGGCATCAAATGTTTATCGTCTATCGCTTCCACATCTCAAAGCCAGCAAATATTTTTTTCTGTGCACTTTTCTTTCTACGTGTCCATGCCTCTGTCCGTCCTGGTCAACGCGTGTCCTTACAAAATTAGTGCTCTTTTACATTCATATGCGAAAAGCTATATACACATGCATCTATCCCAGATATACACATATACCATTTTTTCACAATACATTATTTTCCGGTGGTATACTTATCATGCAGGCGGAGGCGGAGGCGGGGCCATAGGGAGTTTAACTAATGGGAAGTGGGTGTAGGTGAAGTCAAAAAAAATATAAAATGGAACTGGCCGGGGGAGAGCAATCACAACTCTGATATATAATATTATATATAAAATTTTTTCTGCAACTGTTTGCGGCACTTTGGCGGAAGCATCGTAGCGACATCAGAACGAATAACCCCATCCTTAACCCCTTGCTTCCCCATTGGGCTTTTTTTCTTCGTTTTTTGTGTGTTTAGCAAAGCATGGAAAAGTGAGCGTATAAAAAATGAAACCATTTTCCCATATTAAATGTGTGCCGGCGAAAAGAGTGGAGGGGGCGTGGCAGCTCAAGCCCCAGCCCCAACCCCAGTCCCAGTAGTTAATAATGAGCATGCGAGAGAGACGCCATGAGATCCTGTCAGGAGCCCAATTCCTTTCCGAGCAGGCACAAGATAGGCGGACAAGAAAAATGATTTAAATTCATTTAAAAAAACAAAAGCATATTCAAAATACATATTATAATAGAGTATGAACAATACTATGAATTATAAATTAATAAAAATATTGTTTATTTTGATAAACACAAAAAAAAAGATTTTCTCTATTATCAAGCAGTTCCATTTTAAAATTTCCCAGAGAGGCAGTGTCCTGTAAAAGGACCTGCAAATATCCGGTTCAGGATGTAGACAACGTAATGCAGATCTCTTTCGCAGAGGTCCTTTTTCATTTCTATTTGGTTCTAACGTGTCCTCTGTCACTGAGACACTGAAATACAAAAATGCTAAGGCTCTGAGACCCGACGTCGTGGTCGCTGCTGATTATTATTCCGCTGACCGTTTCGTATTTATTTGAAAGGAATTTGCCGACTGGCATACACATACTCAGTCACATAAACACCCACACCAAACACATGCAGACACTCAAAGGACACAAGTACACTTATCCTTGGCATATGCACGCGTGGGATTTGGTTTGGGAACAAGGAACAAAACGACATATGTATTTGTCCTGCATAAATGATGTAATAACAGCGCAAGATTTTTGCTATGAGCAATTTTTATTTTAATTTCTTCTCTCTCTACTTTCCCAGCACTCCGCCCCGCCCACGCTTATTTATCCCCATTCGTCGCACATTTAATTTTTTAATCCTAAATGTACCCTCTGATAAATGTGTGAGTGCTCTTGGTCACCCAAGCCTGCCAGCTTGCGAACTATTTTGCATGCTTTTATCATAATTTTAATGAAATGTGCAAAAAGACAACCAAATTTTTCTTTTTCTGCTTATGTAGTCGTTCCCCAAGCGACTCTTAACTTTATTTCGAAAAAATATTTTCTGTCGGGATTTTGATGTAGATTTATAGGGAATTGAATAAATCCAATTGAAGATTCCAAATCTATACTTTGGTCAAGGATCGGATGAAAACTACTAAAGATATGGCCATCGAAAGGGGCGAAAAGTGATTTTTCTCGATTTTCACATTTTTCAGGGGGTCCATCAGAAAAATTTGAAAAAAATCTAAAAAATATTTTTTGCCAAGATTTTGATGCAGATTTGTAGGGAATTGAACAAAGATTCCAAATGTATGCTTTGCTCAAGAATCGGATAAAAACTGCCAAAGAAATGGCCATCGAAAGGGGCGAAAAGTGATTTTTCTCGATTTTCACATTTTTCAGGGAGTCCATCAGAAAAATTTGAAAAAAATCGAAAAAATATTTTCTGTTCGGATTTTGATGCAGATTTATAGGGAATTGAATAAAGATTCCAAATCTATGCTTTGCTCAAGAATCGGATAAAAACTGCCAAAGATATGGCCATCGAAAGGGGCGAAAAGTGATTTTTCTCGATTTTCACATTTTCAGGGAGTCCATCAGAAAAATTTAAAAAAAATCGAAAAAATATTTTGTGCCAAGAATTTGATGTAGATTTGTAGGGAATTGAACAAAAATTCCAAATCTATGCTTTGCTCAAGAATCGGATGAAAACTGCCAAAGATATGGCTATCGAAAGGGGCGAAAAGTGATTTTTCTCGATTTTCACATTTTTCAGGGAGTCCATCAGAAAAATTTGAAAAAAATCGAAAAAATATTTTCTGTTCGGATTTTGATGCAGATTTATAGGGAATTGAATAAAGATTCCAAATCTATGCTTTGCTCAAGAATCGGATAAAAACTGCCAAAGATATGGCCATCGAAAGGGGCGAAAAATGATTTTTCTCGATTTTCACATTTTCAGGGAGTCCATCAGAAAAATTTGAAAAAAATCGAAAAAATATTTTGTGCCAAGATTTTGATGTAGATTTGTAGGGAATTGAACAAAGATTCAAAATCTATGCTTTGCTCAAGAATCGGATAAAAACTGCCAAAGATATGGCCATCGAAAGGGGCGAAAAGTGATTTTTCTCGATTTTCACTTTTTTCAGGGAGTCCATCAGAAAAATTTGAAAAAAATCAAAAAAATATTTTGTGTCAGGATTTTAATGCAGTTTTGTAGGGAATTGAACAAAGATTCCAAATCTATGCTTTGCTCAAGAATCGGATAAAAACTGCCAAAGATATGGCCATCGAAAGGGGCGAAAAGTGATTTTTCTCGATTTTCACATTTTTCAGGGGGTCCATCGGAAAAATTTGAAAAAAATCGAAAAAATATTTTGTGTCAGGATTTTGATGCATATTTATAGGGAATTGAATAAAGATTCCAAATCTATACTTTGCTCAAGAATCGGATGAAAACTGCCAAAGATATGGCCATCGAAAGGGGCGAAAAGTGATTTTTCTCGATTTTCACTTTTTCCAGGGGGTCCATCGGAAAAATTTGAAAAAAATCGAAAAAATATTTTGTGTCAGAATTTTGATGCATATTTATAGGGAATTGAATAAAGATTCCAAATCTATACTTTGCTCAAGAATCGGATGAAAACTGCCAAAGATATGGCCATCGAAAGGGGCGAAAAGTGATTTTTCTCGATTTTCACATTTTTCAGGGAGTCCATCAGAAAAATTTGAAAAAAATCGAAAAAATATTTTCTGTTCGGATTTTGATGCAGATTTATAGGGAATTGAATAAAGATTCCAAATCTATACTTTGCTCAAGAATCGGATGAAAACTGCCAAAGATATGGCCATCGAAAGGGGCGAAAAGTGATTTTTCTCGATTTTCACTTTTTCCAGGGGATCCATCGAAAAATTTGAAAAAATCGAAAAAATATTTTGTGTCAGAATTTTGATGCATATTTATAGGGAATTGAATAAAGATTCCAAATCTATACTTTGCTCAAGAATCGGATGAAAACTGCCAAAGATATGGCCATCGAAAGGGGCGAAAAGTGATTTTTCTCGATTTTCACATTTTTCAGGGAGTCCATCAGAAAAATTTGAAAAAAATCGAAAAAATATTTTCTGTTCGGATTTTGATGCAGATTTATAGGGAATTGAATAAAGATTCCAAATCTATGCTTTTCTCAAGAATCGGATAAAAACTGCCAAAGATATGGCCATCGAAAGGGGCGAAAAGTGATTTTTCTCGATTTTCACATTTTTCAGGGGGTCCATCAAAAAAATATTGGAAAAAATTAAAAACAAAAAAATCGTGCCCAACATTTTAATGCAGCACGATGAGGAATCGGCGTAGAAATCGTTTAAGGGTTCCCGGTCAAGGATCGGATAAGAATTGGCTGACATATAGCCCTCGGTTTGGGCCCTTGGAATTTTTTAAATAAATCTGTAAAATGCGGAAACTAAACCTGGCTTAGGGGCTCGTGGGAGGGATCTGACACCCCCAACTCTGGAACAACATTGGCGGCCGTGTTAAATGAAATGAAAAGCCAAAACGCGACCACGAAAATCAAATAGCGATAAAAAAAAGTTAAAAGCAAAAGCAGCCGCAAAAAGATTGCATAAAAGAACTGCTCCGGACCAAGTTAACTGCGTTGACATCGGGACTAACACGCATACATATGCATACATCCAGAAATTTATTTAAACAAACAAAAACAAGAAAAAATTACTAGTTAAGCCGAATTTGTAATTTGCTTGACAAATCTGGCGGATTGTGGCCAAAAACAAAAACAAATGCTGCAACAGCAATAGAAGCGATAAGAACAATATTTACACTAACAAAAAAAGTTATTGGATCCAAAAATGTTTAATTACAAAGTTTAAAGGAGTTTCGTATCATATTAATGTGGGGGGTTTGACTTAAATTTATTATGCCACAAGAAAAAAAGGTATTTTAGCTAAAAACCTAAAAAAAATTCTATATTCCAGAACAAAAATATATTAAGTTCCTTTTTTTGCCCTGTACCGATACAAAAAAATAGCCAAAGCCAAAAAAAAAACACGGTGCAAACGGTAAACCAGCGACCATCTGAATCCTTTGCTGAATCCAGTATCCTGTGTGTGCATGGCTGTGTGTGTGTTGCCGTTGCCGCGATGAGAAACGTGCCGATGCATAATCATTGAAGCCATTATCATTTATTTCACTCAAAGGTGTCGTTCTTGCTTGTGCTGTGGCTGCCACCGCTCTGTGTTTGGCACAGCGAGCCGGCCACCTGCAAAAATCAAAAACACACGCACCACCCACCGCCAACAACCCACCGCCCACCGCCCCAACCATTCCCATAACCAGTTGCCCCACCAAAGCAAAGGAAAACGAAGAAGAGCGGACCGCCGTACTTTTGGGCTGTGTTGCACGATAAAATCGAGTTAAATAATTGTAAAAAAAAAGGTTTAAAGGAAAACAAAATAACAAAATAAAAATATTGAATCATTTTTCATCAGTTACAAACGCGCTTCTGCCCCCACCGAATACTCCACGCACCTCCAACGAAATAGAGGGCATTCTCCCATAGCTCTCCCTAAGTCGCCATGTGCATAAGGACCCTAAAAGTCCACCGGGGATAGCAAATGACCCAACAACAACGGGACGCGGATTTTACAACCACTTCCACTGCGGACAAGCAAACAGCGAGCAAACTGCGCCTTGCCCCGTAAATTAATGGGCCCGAATTCCAGGCTCAGCCACTCAATTCGGCCAAAGGCAGCACGGCAGTACCTCCGAGTATGCCTAAATACATATATGCGAATGGTGTCGCCATTTTGGCCTATTTGTTTAGGTCAAAACTATAAAAACCACACCGTAATGAAACGAAAATAAAGCAGAAGCCATTGTATTCCCATGCATAATTTGGGAAGCACCACAAACCGCCAATAATATATAAAAGCAAGAAATGAAAGCTTACTCGGGCGGATCCGAAGTTTACATACCCTTCCTTGGGGTTCCCAGGGTTTCTGAAAGAATTTCCAAAACAGTAGCCCTTGATAAACTGTCAGACATACCTTTTAAACGAACCCCTTTCCCTTCATCGTGTCAATACCTCACACCACATTCACATCTGGCCCAGCAAACAACAAACAACTAAACTAAAAATACAAAAAAAAATTCTAATAAATATTTAGCTCCATTTTTATCAACAAAAAATTCAACAAAATATACCTCCATTCCTATAGAAGTAAAGTGGACAAGTTGAAGATGAACCAATCGCCCGATCAAAAGGTAACCCTTGGCCGGAAGTTGACGCCACCACTGGTCGAACCTGTTTCGCCGTTGACCCAGCTTTCGGGACCAAATTTCCGGGCCCGTCGGGCCGTAGTCGAGTATTACGAAGGTCCTCAAAAGTTCCCAGATGAAGCCTTGCTTCCTATGCCGCCACACAACAAGGTCCAAAACATGGCGGAGATAATGCAGCAGCTTCAACAGAAACTGGTCACCAGCGCCCACTTGTGGCAGCGGGCTCTGCGATTCATCAAGCAGAGACTCTAATATCCCGGATTTGAGGTTCCGGGTCCAGTTAATGTACTTTCCGCAATGCGTACAAGCTCGAGGACCCAAGAACCCCAAACACATGGAGATCGGAGTTGTGAATCCTTACCTTTTCGACTGACACCATGCTTTTACAAGCATCTATCTAAAAATTTCCGGCACATCTATCAATTGTGAGCGATTTTGGGATCCAGCATTGGACTTTATTTCCTAGAAATCGACCACATATATGTACGTGTCGTTTATTGAAATGAATCTGCAATGGCAAACTAGTTGAGAGAAATATATGCTTGTGCTTCTATGTTTTGTGTTTCTATGACTTAGAGAAGGATTCGCATTTGGCCAGGCCCAAATCGCAAAAGACCGGCGACACAAACTGGAGCAATGCGAAAAATGTGATTCAAACATTAATATAGTTTTTAAAACTTAGCATCGCGGCTTAATGTCACGAAAAGGTAAAACGGGCACAAACAGAAAACAAAGCGGAAAAACTACCAGCAGGTAACCCCAGGACAGGGGGCATGCATTTAGGATATAAATTTAGTTAAACAAATCTCGGACGAGACCTTCCCAAAGGTACGAAAATATACGTACGTAGAACATCGCTCGCCAGGATTTCCTTTTCAAAAGGTGTATGAAATACGCTACCCAGGCCGTATTACAATATACCCTTCTTTTATTGTCAAAACATCAAGTTTTCGACAAAAAAATGTATTTACCCAAAGCATTCGCATTTGAGTAAATGTCACAAATATTTTATTATAGGAAAACTCCCCAAAATACAGACGGTAGAGCACCAAACAAAGCAGTGACCCCAAGTCCCCCAAAGTGCATTGGGCATTTCGGGGTTTCGGGTTAGGGGTTACGGTTAACCCTCTGCTGTCCTCTAGCCGCGTTCTCCCCATCCTTCTGGCGGTCCTTGTCCTGCGCTTCTGTATCTTTTTGCCATGTGTAGGCTGCTCTGGTTAGCATTTTCCCAGCTTTTCCGCTGACAAATGTCAAAATAGAATTTTTGCGTGGATTTTCGCTAGCACGAAAACAACAACACCACTAACAACAGCAATAAATGTCAAGGGACACGAACGGTGCAGAGGGCGGTGCAGAGGGCGGTGCAGGGGGCAGGGGGCAGAGGGCAGAGGGCAGAGGAGGAAAGAGAAAGGAGTTCAAGCCCACAAAAAAAATTAAATAATATTTGCAACTGCTGCCTGCTTCTTATCTCAGGCACGTTAATGTGGCCTATGTGGCCAAAAATAAATAAATAAAAAAAGCAGAAGGGGTTGGGTTGCTTGAATTGCATGTCCTACTGTGAGACATAATTTTTAATAATCTACAATACAACCAGAATACGGAAAAAGGAGGAAAAGAGCTCAGAGGCTCGCTGAAAATACGAGCATGCAAATGGCTTCATTTTATGTATAATTATAATCCGCCAACGAAGGAGAGAAGTCCCTACTGAAAGGGTATATTAGCTAAGAGTTTCGCCACAAATTAACTAAAACTTTTTCTTAATTTTATTAATTTATATCATATATATTATATTCATCGTTTTAGAGACGAAACCCCTTTCTTGAAACCCCTTCAGAGCAAGAGCTGTTCCAGTTTTGAAAGTGAATATACCCCAAGCCCCACCAAGAGTGATATTTGCCAGGTCGGGGGCTTCTGCCGTTGCGGCGTTTTTATCTGACTCCGAAGATTGGCCAAAAGGTGTTAACACCAAGAAGCCACCGTGCATGTGGAAGATTGTGTCTTCTTGTCTAAGCTCCGGATTGATGCCTCCTCTGCCGCCAAACCCAATCCCAGTGCTGTAATTAAATTATTATACCCACGGCATAACCCTTCCTCTGCATTCATACATATGTACGTATGGTGTCATAATTTAAGCAGGAGCCAACGCAACGGGTTGACATTAGCGCACTTTAATGGTCTTTGCCGGATAAGTATATGCCTACCACTCCTACGACCCCGTCTTCGTATGATTAGCTGGAAAATTTATGCCCACCGAGATGGCATTCCATGGAAGGCTCCTAAAAATAGGCAACGTTTTCTTATCGAAGAACATTTTTAACCTTCCGTTCGAAAATCTGCAACTATTTCTTCAATATGAGGTTTTTCTCATTTGATTATGAACTATTCCAAGAAACAATTTTCAATGTGCTTATGCTACTTATTATCTGGAAACCCACGCACCTCCTTTTCAGGACACTGGGTTTCTATAATTGAGCCAAAAAAACATCGTCTGACAGGACAGCGGATAAGTCCGTCCCCAAAGGAGGAGATAGTCTGTGCCGGGAAGGCAGGGGGTGGCCTCTCCATCTTGGACAGCAGATGTTGACCAAACGGGGCTCAGGACGTGCTTTTAATTTTTAAAAACTTCTCTTAAAACGCGATAAAACATGTTAAAATGAAATAGGAAGCGAAGGAATGGGTGAAGGAAAGTAAAAATAAATAACAAAAACGGCGCACAGGGGGTAACGAGTATGCTTAAAAAATAAAACATTGGCGTATGAACGAAAAAAAAAGTCGAGTTACATATGTACATGCTCCATGTTGCATATGCAGAGGTGGAAGAACAAACCCAAACCAATCCCATCTTTGAAAATAAAAATATGGCATGAGGTGGCAAAAAAAGAACCCAAAAGGGGGCGGGAGGGGAGAAAAAACCGAAGGCGAAGTGAAAAGCGTCTAAAAAAACGTGTAAAGCGTGCATTTACATAATGAAAGAGCCGTATATGATTTTATTCTATTTTTTGTTTTCATCAAATGCGCAAAAGAAAAGAAAATGACATTATGTTACGACATTAACAAATGGCTAAAATAATAGAAAATTTAAGAAACTAATGAAAGCGCAATGGAGAATGAAATGGACAAGTTGAAGCTATATTTAATGATCAAAAATGCAATCAAACACTCAAATGAAAAGGACAAGCCACGCCAGGCAAGCCGTTCGACTTTAATTAATAAAAATCAGTTTCGTTTAATTTTACGGTGCTACATTTTGAAATCAGATTTTCTGTTTTACAATGCTTTCTGTTTATAGTGTATATCGGTTAAATGTTACTCTTAAATAGCCAAAAAAATACTTTAATATATATTTATGCTTAAGTATGAAAATTTAGTTGACAGCTTAGAAGTCTAGGAAAGGCTCAGCTCTGTTTGCTTGTGTCTTCGCTTTCGGCGCTTTCGCGCCTTCCTGCGCAAGCGATCGAACTTGCGGATTCGATCGCAGACAAAGTGCTTTAGGTCATCGCCCTCGTACTGCCTGCAGGACATGGTAAATAATATTAGCGAGTTAAGGTAGAAAAAGAATTTGATGTCGTAGTCCTCCATCGATGAATTGTATCCTCCCCCCTTGGATTTTCGCTCATGATCCCTCTTCCCTTGCTTTCTCTGCTCCTGCTTCTGTTTCTGTTTCTGTTTCTGCTCCTGTTCCTTCTTCTTCTCCTGCTCCTTTTGGTTCGTGCTGAAGTTATGTTTCCGCAGCTTTGGGGCTGGGCCACTCCGGGCCGTATCCTGGGCTTCGTAAGTGTAACGCTGTCGCTTGGCCGACAGCTGCTGACGCAAATAGTCATAAATGCTCATGTTCCTTGCAACGATCGTGGTTGGGGTTGTGCTGGTGCTGGTTCTGTTTTTCGGTCCCGATAAATGCGTCGCCACATGCTGTAGATTGGGCCAACTGTCGCATACCGCCTGCGCACGAGTTGGCCAGGAATTGCTGGTAGTCGTTATCTGTTTTATGTTTCTCGATGTTGTTGTTAGCATTGGCTCTTTGTTGATGTTCTTAATGGTAATCGGTAATCGGTTCTGAACTTCATTGAATTGATTCAAAAGCGGATAGGGATGGATTGTGGTTGGGTTATTGTTATACTTGTGATCTACAGCAGTGACTACCACCCGTCAATGGTCATTGACCAAAGGACCCCAGAACATTTTCGATATCTTAGTATCGTCCTCGGTCAAAAAGAACTGGCGGCCCAAATGCACAAACTCCTTGAGCGACAATTGGCCGTCGCCGTTCTTGTCTATCACAGCGAAAGAAACAGCAGCATCGTCTTCAGTCAGCCCGAGACAACGGAAGAAGAGCTTGTATTGTTCGAGATCCAGGTGACCAGTGTGATCAAAGTCCACAGCCTCCAGATTGAGAGAACAGTTTAATATTCGAATCTCCAAATCGGGAACAATAGGGCAATAGAGGACTCACCTTAAACAAATAGGGCAGGAAGCGACCGATGCGCTTGGCCATCTTCTTATCGTTGAGACGATGGTGAAGATCGGTTAGGAACTGCTCGGCAGTTACCAGGTTGTAGGGGGTTATCTCTCCGAACTGCTCCTCCCACGTCTGCTTGATCACATCGTTGAACTCGGCGGCGACCTCTGGGGTCAGGTGGCCCAGATCGTTGAAGCGCTTGGCCATCAAGCTGAAGTCATCGTACGAGACCACCCCGTCGTGGTTTACGTCCAGGATGCGGTGCAGGGTGCGCATCTTTCGGCGCCAGAAAGCAGAGTCACCCTAAAAGCAAAGGATATTCGTTTTATTCTCATTTTTAATCACATTTCTTGGTAACTTTAGTAAGTCAAACACAATTCAAAAAGACCCAAGCTTAGAAATAGCTTTATAGCTTTTAAAAGGGATTCTCCCAAAGGACTCTACCACTTTCGAGCTTTATTTGGGTAAACAAAAGCTTTGAAAGCTGTTATCCAGGACTTCCTGTTTAAAAGAAAACTTTCAAAAAGCTTTGAAAGGACTAAAAACAGAACTGGGTGTACTTTTCGTAACCAAGTTTGGGAAGTTCGTTGACTCTGCTGGGCTTACCCGTTCACTGCGCTTGGAGCTAAACTTTTGGCGACGACGCTCGAACTCGTCGTCTGAGTCGGAATCGGAATCGCTTTCCACCTCACGTCGCAACTTGGCCGCTCCCGCCTTCTTCGAGTAGTGACGGGCCGGGACGACAGCCGTGGGCATTTGATGCCACAGCAGTTTGTGACCGCCATTTGAGGAGATGTGTCCAATACTGGCCACCTGGAGCCGCTAAAAACAAACCAAAAACATAAAATTAATATTTGTTGTTATTTCAGATCCCCCAAAAATATTCCACACTTTTATGTAGCTCATTATCTATAAGTAATGTTTTCTAAATCCAGTTCTTGAGGTCCCTCTTTCGGTTTCTGTTAATCTAAAAGCTCTCTGTAACCCAAATTCTGTGTTTTTGTTTATTGTTTAGTGTATTTTTGTTTATTGTAGTTGCCCTTCAACATACTTGAACAAAATATGTATAAACAAGCGCCATGATTATATTTTCTGTCTCATTAGGAACAAAGTGGTCCTAAAAGCTGTTCTTAAGAGTCGGTTATCACCTTGGGTCTTGATTTAAAAAGCTTAACCGCCGCGTGGCTAGGTTATAAGAAACAAAGTCTTTGCATATAAAACAAAAATAATGCATGCCAGATAAATGATAAATGATGGTAGACTCTTCATTGACAGCTTCTGATTATTGCCATTTGGTAACGGGAAATATCTTTTTTAATTACAAGAAACCAAATGTAAGCAGCAGCACTTTGATAAGAAAATTAAAATGGAAGAGCTTCTCCAATCCGAAGCAGCCACCGAAAACGATGATATCATGAGGCGATGCCACAATGCCCGCACAACGCAATACACATGTGTTTGGTTTTGGTTTTTGGAACCTTTCCAGAGCTGGTTAAACGAACTTTGTCTTGGTTTTCGTTGTCGGTTTGTTTTTGTTACTTTTCAGTAAACAAGTTTCTCCAAAATATATAAAGCTCGTGGCTCATTTTGAATGCAAAAAAACGGGCCTCCTTTCAATTAAATATCCGCCATACCTTGAAAACAAAAGAAGAAATAAAAACACGTTTTCCCCATAAAAAGCCAAAAATAAAAACAAACCAAAAAAAACAAAACAAATGCAGAAACAGAAATCGAGCAACAGGTCAATGTTATATATGAATGGCCGAGAAAAATCGCGAATTAAACAGATGCGGAAATCCTAGCTTCGACTTCCTGTTGGCGTTCTTATTCAAGCTCCTGCGCCACAGAATTTGCGCAGTTTTCGGGCTTTCACAGGGGATGGAAAGGGGGTTTGGTGGAAAGCCTAAATAGCTGCCACCTGAATATACAGGGGAAAATGTCCACACCTTTGTTGATATTTACAAAGCCAGCTGGCTAGGATGCTGAAACGTACAACTAAGCCATAATATCGATAGACTTTTTTAACCATCAGAGTTGCAGAAGCACTGAGACTGGCAGACCCCCCAATTTGCTTGCAGTTTTGGATGCACTGGGCTCGTTTACAGAAATGTCCCCCTCCAATTTTCCTGTTTATTTTTCGTTTCCGTTTTCTTTTCCTTCTCCATTTTCCCTTTGCTGCATCTCGCAATTCCTCCTCCCCCGCTTTGTTTGTTGTTGTGCATGTGAGTTTTTTAATACTGCTTCTGTTAAAGATCTCGACTATCTCCTTATTGTTTGCGGTAATTTAATTAAAGACACTTAAAACTCACAGACACACACACCGATACACTTACATGGCAGTCGTTTGGATGGGAGGGCGGGGAGGCGGACTGGTGGAGAGCGCCAACAGTTGCGGCCATGTTGCGTTCCAGAATTTCTCTTGAAGTACGCAAAATGTTACGGCTCACAATGGAGAAGGCCATTTTTTAGGCTTTTTCTTTAAGTTTTCTGTTTTCTTCAATATTCTTCAATATTCGGCTTTCTTTTGCCGTTTTTCACAGTTCTGTTTCACTGCACACTCCGTGTATTGTAAATGTGCTGCGTCCTTTACAGTTGCTCTTGTTTTCGTGTTTTCTTGTTTTAGTTGGAGTTGTTAGCAACCGGTTTTCAGAGTGGCACTAAAAAAAATGTTTTGCGCATTACACTTTTTCGCTTCTTCTTCTCGTGGAAAACCTCTCCTGCGTTTCTCTTTGGAGTTTTTGGGATTGACTGAACAGAAGAACCGTTCGTTTCAACGTTCGAATTCGTTTTGAAACCTCGATGTTGGTCTGCGCAAACAAGTCAACATCGACGCCGGCAGCGACGTCTGTAACAGCAGCAGCAAGCCTGTCTATGTATATGTGTACATAAGTATGGGCTTGTGTTGGGGAGTGTGTGTGGACGAGGGAGAGAGCAGCATAAGCGGTTTGCGGGGCAACAGCTGCCGCTTCGAATCTTAGCTGGAAACAAATACCAATCCATAACAGAAACTCTCTTGTAACATTTTCTAAAGATACTAAAGATAGCAATTAAAATATAACTTTGTCAAACTCTTCTTACCAATATCGTAGTTTTCTAAGAAGGCTCTTTTTAGGTAGTTTAAAAAATTTTACATAAGTATCTGTATCTTATCCTACTTGTTCCCTGTTCACTTAACCTCTGCTGTAACGAGCCTTACAAAACCACGCACATGCTCGCAAACAGACAGCTTCAGGGTAAGCCGGTTGAAGAAGAAAAAATTCAATGAGAACAAACAACGTGGTCCAGTGGCTGTAAAACCTCGCTTACATTCTCTGATCACCAAAAACAAAAACCAAAACAACAGCAAATGCAGCTGAAACTTTGTAACTATATATGCATGTATATGCATTTGTATGTATTGATAACATAGGCGATGAAACCAAAAATATTCTAAAACAATAAAAAAAATAGTGAAAAGTGCGCATTTGGGTCGCTGCGTGTGACAAACTCTCAGTTCAATATTCCAATAAACTTGGAGCCGCTCTCCGCCCTACACACGCCCCACTACACACACGCAATGGGCAAACACTCGCAAAAATAAAGATCGAGTTTCGGTTTTTCGGTTCAAGTTTTTGTTCTACCTCGCCCCCCTCACAAAACGCATGTTTACTTTACAATCAACTACACACACACACATTACATACATATCAACACTTTTGTAACACGTTGGGGGTCAAAATAATAGTAGCATTCAATTAAAAGAACTCCAAAAACCATTAATCCGACGACCAATTAGAGAATTAACTAAATATACTCTTAAGAACATAAATTATTATTTAAATAAAAATAATCAAACTCTCCACCGCTGCTGTATTGCCACACACCAAAGTACCACAACCCAAAAATGTTACGTCGGTGTAAAAAATGTGCCTCTGCGCCCTGTTGTATAATACTCTTGATCAAATGAAGCGCCATTGGACTTGGACCCAAAACAATAACAAACGGTTTCAATCGGTCTAAATTAAAGGGGGATTATCTGGGTCGGTGGGCGCTAATCTGCCCAGATTTCTTTTATTTTAATTGGATTTTATATTTATCCAAGATCAATGCCTTCGCTCACAGTTTGCGAAGTACTGGGCTGTGCATACGTGCAGCCTGGAGCGGAGTTGGCCCCAACAGCAGGCCGAGGCACTGTAACTGTAACTTTACAGCTGTAATGGGGGCACTGCACTCGAGGGAGGCAAAACTTTCGAAAGGCAAAAGAAAACAAAAATCCACGTGTTTCGCGATGTTTATGCGGTTGTTTACGAACAAAAACACATATTTGCGTTAAAAAAAGGGAGTTGTATATGATTTGTCTTGGAATCTTTAGATCTTTTGATGTCCGAAGTCATAAATGGTTTAAAATGAGGACGAAAAATTAACCGCATAAACGTAGTTAAACCTGTCTGGGTTGGAAATGTGTTCTAGAACAATCAGCCGTTGCATCGCATCGGCAGACTGGCTAGCAGTCACGTAACACTCCGTATACTCAATTAACAACAAAAACTACTGCAAATACATACAAGCATATGCATGCATCGAAACATCGGGGTCTGAGCCTCTCCTAAATCGATATGTATGTACTACTGGATGGTCTTGTAGTGTGTTAATGCGTTTTGACATATAGCTGCTAAATGTATCTAAAAATAAATTGGAATAATCAAACTGCAATGGCTCCAAGAACAGTTAAATCAAAACAAACATTTTAAATGGAAATCAAATCAAAGATTCATGAGCCTCCAGGAGTCCCATAACACCAAAGGACACACGATCCATGCAATGTTACAGTATTGATAGATATATATAATACCATATATAATACCGGTAGTGTTCTATTTGTGTTTCACCTCAAATAGTCTTGTCTCGTAATTTGAGGCGCCTCCAGAACTCCAGCTGGAGCCTCTTTCTCTGTTTTTGTTTGTTTCTGTCTAATCAGAAGCTCTAATCAGAATGCCCTTTGTTTACACACCCACGTGGGCAAAGTGCTAAAAATAAATTTACAGACCCTTGGCGGGAGCGGGCGCCGCGTACCTTTCGAACCTTTTACCGCAGCGTGTCTAGTTTTTCGGCTTCTCTGCGACTGCTCTTGCGAGGCTTGTCAAGGCCCCCATTCCACGCAGTTTTAATGTCATTTTAGAGATTTCCGCTTCGCCATTTAAATGGATGTGAATGGCGTGTTGTTTTTTTCTGCTTTTCGATTTTTGGCGTACGTGTTCTGCTCCAACGCCGGCTCAGGGGGACAAAAACATACTTACTCTGTATGTATCAAAAAAAAAAAACGCGGCAGAAGCATGGAAGGCGCATTCTTGGATGATGTTGGGGGCTCCTATCGATCATCGAGAGACTTTATTTTCATTATCTAATATTATTTTCAATTATTTAATATTCAGTTATTATTACATATAATATTAAGGATTAGTTTTCGGGGTCGTTAGTTTACATTTTCTTAAAAACATTCTAGTAATTGCGTCGTGTTGCTAGTTTTCTAGATTCCTGACCCAGGAAAACAAAAAAAGAGGCTACGTGCCACTTGCAACGCTCCCTCGAATTCCCTGCATGACTGAGTGTTGTGGTAGGTTCTGTAAGATTCTAAGGAAGCTAGGGATCAAAGTTCAAACTACAAACAAAAATTGCAGGCCAGCGTAAAAGTACGCTTTTGGGAATTCACCACTGTAACAAAAAATGAAAGTGCATGAAAACTTATTTCTCTGTGTACTAAATTGAATTACATGCTTATCAGCGACCTGCTTATTAGACTTTTAGGCCTGATAAAACGCAGCCAGAAACAAAAGTGAAAATAACAACACATGACTGACCGTCAGCGTTTCGGGTTACAAAACCCAAGACCATGCGAGATAAAAGCGAGCCCCAACTTTATTGTAAAGATTAGGCCGGGGAGTAAATAAGAAATGGAAATGAAAATAACTTGAACAAACACGGATTCGGAAAATTTGACTTGTACTTTCGAATAAGCAATGCTTTGATTGGTATGCAAATAAGGATTGTCGGTGAAAAGCAAAGATTTCGATCTTTAATCTCGACTTTTATTCACTTCAATTCTAATGTCCTCAAGAGATGATAGATACATGATAAGAATTTATATAGTTGATGTTCTCTAAGCGGTAATTATGAATAAATTAAACTAATCTATTATTTATGAGCAATATTATTAGGGATTGACAATTGAACTTGACCCCATTAAAAGTTGGAGTTTATTGGAAGAAAAACTTTACTCATCATGGAGTAGGGTGACCCTGATTGGTAATATTGCTCTCAAGTGCCAAATCTCGTAATTGTAAACTATTCGGCAGCCTTCTTCTATTTTTAGCCAAATATCGCCTTTTCGCTTTATCTGGCTGCCGAAAAGAAGAGGAAAAAGGGTAACGTTGCTGCCGGCACGTTAACAAAATTTTTGCGTAAACAAATTTGTAAATAGTAAACAACAACAAGCCATCAACATCAACATCAACATGAACGAAACTTATCAGAAGCGCCCCAAAAGGCTTACCGTAGACTCTCCCATGTACAATGTTAATGGTTTAATGATTAATTTAGGAAATAATTATGGGTAGCATTGAAGACTTAATGCCTATGTTTTGGGAACTACTTATTCTTTTTCACTATATAGGTTATACTCCATCGATTAGATGTCTGTCTATCTAAGATCTAGACCTAATATTACTTTCACTGAAACTAGAACTTGGCCACACTCCTAAGTATAATTAGACCAAGACGAAATTAAAAACTTAATTAGCAGTTGGTTTTCGATTCCATCACGACATTTGTCGTGAAAAGTTTTCAGCGATAAAACACCCACGATTGCATTTAAACCTGTTTAAAAGACGACTCCATGGTAGCCCCTTCCAAAAGTCATCCACAATGTGTGGCCTTGTTCGGGAGTGGTTGGTCCTAGTTCTAGTTTTTGTATCAAGCTCCTTGGGAGAGTACTACTGCCAAAAGGGATTGTGTCCCTCTGGGACCAAACATATTGCTTGTAATAATAAAGGAGTGAGTTTCTAAATTCTGCGATTTCCTGCCTAACTCGGTTGGGTTAATAAGGCAGAACTCAGGATTTAATAAATGTCCTTTTTCAGAGCTTTGGCAGCTCTTGTCCTGCAAACGCCACGATAGTGAGTTTGGCCCAGAAGGACAAGGACTATGTGGTCCAGGCCCACAATTTGATACGAAACAAGTGGGCTAGTGGCCAGGGAAAGATCCAAAGACCCGCTTGCAAAATGGCTTCCATGGAGTGGGACGAAGAACTGGCCACGTTGGCGGAACTGAATGTAAAAAGCTGTCAGATGGAACACGACTCTTGCCACAATACCGAGGAGTTTGTGCAATCCGGTCAGAATTTATTTATGGCGGGATACTTCGGAAGTGGTGATCCGGTGACTGCACAAGATGTGTTCGGCGAAGGAATCAACGAGTGGACAGACGAGGAAGCACACGTTACAGACGAGGATTTGGACAAGTTGCCACAGCCTATAGAGGGGGAGTAAGTGGATTATTACGTACTTAAACTTTGGTTATCAACTACCAGAAACGTATTTCCCTTTCAGAGAAATTGGACACTTCACGGTTTTGGTAAATGAGAAAAACATAGCTGTGGGTTGTGCCATAGTTACCTTCTTTTTGAACGACTTCGAGTACTTCTTGTTGGCCTGTAATTATGCTGTGACCAATACGCTGGGACGCCGAGTTTACAGCAGTTGTCCCGTGGCAGGAATTCAATGTCCTAATGGTTTGGATGCCCAGTTTACATCATTGTGTGTCTAAATTGTGTCGGACTATGCGCGATCTTCGGGAATAACAGTACGTACCCTGTAATTATATTAAAAACATGAAATAAAAAGTATCTCTTACAACCACAGAGTTAAATTCTTCAAATAATTATTACTAGAAAGGTAAAAATCTTATTTGCATGTACTTTATTTTTTAGTAAACCCGACAAGGCCGCGAAAATGATATGTTTTCGTTAGGTACACAGAACATTGCCTTAAATCACTTGAATTTGTCATTGAATTCCGACTTGTTTCTTCAGACTAGGACTGGAAATAAAGGGGCGACAAGGACTTTAAGCTGGTAGAAAACAGGTCCTGTTTACTCTCAGCAAGGGAGTGCCCTACTTGGACACTAAAGTCTTGAAAACGGTGGGACACTTGTGGGCCGGCAAATGGCGATAACAGTAGGTTTTAATGGCATCCAAGTCGATGTCTGCGTCCGGGGACACAATGCAAATGACCCCCAGTCGGTGGCCCCACAACTTGTTCGGTATTCCCAGGACGGCCACATCGTTAATGTTTGGGTGAGAAATGAGTACCTTTTTGATCTCGGAGCCATAGACCTTGTAGCCGCCGACGGTGAAGACATCGCTGGTTTTGCTTAGGAAATGGAAGTTGCCGTTCTGGTAGGCACAAATATCGCCAGTCTTGAAAAAGCCATCCTGAGTGCACTCCTGATCAGTGGTGCCAGGTTCCATCTGCTGGTTTGAAGAGGGAGTGAGGCAGGACTTGGCCACCAAATGAGCCCCGGCAATCTGTAGCTCCCCGATAGCCGTGTGCGAAAGGGGCGAGGCCCCGCCCAGGTCCTCCATTTGGATGAGCCCGTGGTCGACTGTTCCACCCAATTCATTTTTGCATGTTATCAGCTCGGTTCCCTTGTTGCTGATCAAACGGGCGGTGACTCCTTTCAGTGGAGCCCCAAGGGTCCCAGGGCGATACTCGTTGGCCAAGGCAGCTGCAGTTTGAGCTAAGCTAGGGGCACCGCTGGAACTAGGGCTGGATGCTCCACTCGCCACAGCAGTGGGTGTCGCAGCCGGTATAGTAGTAGAAGGCATTGAAGGCACAGCCAAAGGATTCATGGGCAAGGGTGCACTGGCTGTTGCTGCAGCAGTGCCACTGGCACTGCTCCCAGAGCTTTCACCAGCAGGCTCCTCCAAGGGATGACCCAGTACCATGCCCGTTTCCAGCATCCCGTAATACTCGTATATATTCTGACCCGTAATGTCGCGCCACCGATAAAAAACAGAGTCCGGAAGCAGGGCGAATGCAGTGGCCATTAGACGGATTTTCTGGCGGCAATGGTTAATAATGTACTCGACCATCCGGGAGTCCTTGGCAAACATCTTGTCGTATTCCGCTATCAACCTTTTGTAGACAATAGGCATGGCCAGGAAGAGGGTGACCCGCTGCTTTGAGGGACTGTTGATTCCTAGTAGGGCACTCCAGGCGTTGTGGCCGTCGAACTTTTGCTGAAGCACTATGTTACCGCCAACATTTAAAACCGCTCCAATGGCAGCGTGCATCCGGTTCATCGAAAGAATGGGAAGCATGCAGTCCGAAGAGCCCAGGCGCCAACTTCCAATCAAACAGCGCATCTGAAAGAATATGATGCTTCATTTTAGATCCTTATTAGAATATAAATTCTTTGGGTAGGTGCCACTTTTGGAGGAACTTTACCCCAAAACCATAATAATACTGAAAACCCCTACCTGAGCATCGATATTCCTGTGGGTCAGCAAAACGGGCTTAAGATTGTTGACAGCATTGGGCGTATAGAGCAGCATCGCCGGAGCTCCAGCGTAAAAGTCACTCGGCAGGGTGCTCTCGGTTAGGACAACTCCCTGGGTGCCCACCAACTGCTTGGCATACATGGATGTAGAGGACACGCTCTCCGCCGCCGGCACAAACGTGTGATCCAGCACGATCGTGGCCGATTGGAGGCCCTGGGACAGTTCCTGGGCCATTGGCTCGAACTCAGGTGTGGCAATCAGTAGCTTGGTCTTGCAGCTGGATGCCTGGCGACGGAGTTGGTCCATCGCTTGGCTGGCTTCCAGGGGAACCGCCACCTGACCGGAGATCCAACAGCTCCACTGGATGGCAACCCACAGGGCGTTATTGGAGCACATGTATGTCACATTCGACAAAGAGGCACTACCTGTAGGACAATAGGACGTGACACTATACATGCAGGCAATCATTTCCTTTATTTCCTACCGCATATATTTGATATCTGGATGGCCAGTCGCTTAGCGGCCAGATAGAGCTGGAAATAGGTGTATTCCCCGTTGACATCCTTCACGGCTATGTCGTCGGGATAGAGCATGGCCTTCTTAAACGTCGGCACCACCAAATTGCTGCGCTCGTCCTCGTCGAAGCTGTGGCGCAGCTTCTCGATGAAACCATCCTAGTCGGTGCATAAGGACATTTACTTTAATTTCATAAATGCACAGAAACATTGTAGGGACTCACCTTGTGGATAAGTTCAGCAGAACAGAGGCGCACCAACGGCCGGAGATTCAGTCTTTCGCAGCGACGCAGAAGCAGCATTTTTGTTTTTTTTTAATTATTTGCAAAAAAAATATTAATGGCTGACCGGTGTATGAGTAGAGGAGAGGGAGGGGCGGAGAGCAAAATTTAGCTACGCTTTTTCAGTGGCTCTCGTTTCAAAAGCCAAAACGATTATATATTTTTCAGAGCATTCTGAGTTCGTTCCGAGAAACTGTAGAGCGTTAGCATCCATTTCAAACAAGATGAATCAAAAATCCTTAATTATGTTGCAGTTTTCTTGAATTACCACTTGTTGGATGAAGGTGTTCGTCCTCCCACGCAGACACAGACGCCAGGAGCGTCCTTAGCATAGGACCATTGTATTTTTGGTATAAGAATATGCTTTGAACAGCAACTCATTCTTACCATAGTACAGCGAACTAATTGGAATATCAAGTGTTGCTTCTAAGAAACTACGAACCACTTTTACAATCGCGATTTTACTAAATTATTATTCCCGCGCAAGCAATACAGATTTCAGTTAAAACCCTAAAACTATCGATAACACTATGGAACTATCGATAGTGGCGGGGTAGTCAACTTCTTCAGCAACACTACTTGGTAGCCCTAGGTGGCAACACTAATATTGGCGTCGTATTGTGCAAATAAAATTTGGAAGCTAATTATTAAAATATCAAAGGTAGACTCCAGGAAGAGCAAGGACAGCATGGCCAACGACCGCGAGGTGTTGCGCATGATCTGGGAGGGACAGATTGGAATATGTTTTCAGGCAGATCGAGACGAAATCGTGGGCATCAAGCCAGAGCCCTTTTACCTAATGATATCCCGATTAAGTTATTTGCCCCTGGTAACCGATAAGGTAAAGAATCAATTGTAAAATGGCTTTAATATTAATGTGGAACTCTATAACCGGCAGGTGCGAAAGTACTTCTCACGCTATATATCCGCTGAGCATCAGGATGGAGCCGTGTGGTTCGACTTTAATGGAACGCCACTGCGTTTGCACTACCCAATTGGTCAGTTTGTACTTACAACGTTCTGTGTTTGATACTGTTTGATAGTTGTGTTTTTGTATTTAAAGGTGTACTCTATGACCTGCTACATCCGGAAGAGGACATCACGCCTTGGTGCCTGACAATACACTTTTCCAAATTCCCCGAGGAAACGCTTGTCAAGCTCAATTCCAAGTATTTATTTGTTAAGCAGGAATAATCGCCAGTTTTTGTCAATTCGTTGAGATATCTTCATGGTTAAACGACCCTATAAATAAGGAGATTAATATTCAGGGCTTTACTTGCGAGTTGCGAGTCCATCTGCCTCTCAGTCTTACTCAATTGTCACATTTTCTAATCCTTGGATACATATTTGTCAGTTTTATCCAATTGGTGTCTTTATGATTTCGACTTTTCCAATTTGCCATATTGAGAATTTGGCGGAACAACCCTTATAAAAACACGAATTGAAATACTGGCTTTTATGCATTGTCACCTTGTTAATGTATTTTATCATTTGTAGAGAGCTGCTCGAATCGCACTACATGTCGTGTCTCAAGGAGGCGGATGTACTGAAGCATCGTGGCCTAGTGATTTCTGCTATGCAGAAAAAGGACCACAATCAGCTCTGGCTGGGTCTGGTCAATGACAAGTTTGACCAGTTCTGGGCGGTCAACCGGAGGCTGATGGAGCCATATGGCGATCAGGAGTCCTTTAAGCACATTCCCCTGCGCCTCTATGCGGACGATGTGAGTGACGAATCAAGTGGCATCGGATTGATTCGGATCAGTTCAGATTAGATCAGTTTAAATCAATGGATTGTAATCGTTGTTATGTCTTATATTCAGGACTTCACATACACGCAGAAATTGATTTCGCCGATCACGGAAGGAGGGCTAAAAAAGAGCTTGCTGGACCTGATGGACGAATTGTCGACCCCAGTGATGAAAGCGGGTGAGTTTTCATGATTACTTCGAAACATACATACATACCTACATACTACTCGTAGAACATAGAACAAGAACATTTGAAAAAAACAGAGACAAACCGGTGCCTTCAGGGCAGACGCAGTCTCTTTGAAATTAGGGAAAGGTGCCAGTCAGTCTGGCAGGGCCAAGTGCGTTCCTATTCATGTCTATAGGTGTATGTGTAGACACAAACACCGTCCTGAAAACTGACGACCCGTCCGACTTATTTATTTTTCTATTGAATAACACAAAAGAACCGTCCCACCGTCCATCCGTCCATCCATCCTATCCATCCAAGTATGCGCCCTGCGGCACTCGGCTATCATACTTCAATTCATCAATGCCACAAATGAACAAAAATCCCAACGAGGAGGATAGAACAACACAACACTGTAGAGTGGAAAATTCAGAATCAAGACAGATTCGAAAACAATGCTGCCCACGGGGTGGTGGAAAAACGACCCTGATCGAATCGAATCGGATCGGATCGCTTGGAACGCTCGGAACGCCGCAGGCAGGTTTCCTTTTCCTCCTTCTTGCCACGGACAAGAGAGATCATTCAAAAGTGTAAAAACAAAAAAAGTAAATGTTTTGTGTGTTTGCTAGATAAAAAGTCTACAATGAAAGCGGCAGGCGCAGAATCAGCAACAGGCAGTAAAAAATATACAGCAGGAAACGCTAAAAAGGCAACTTCGAGTTCAATCTGGAGTCTAGGTTACCTTTTTCATTAAAATATAACTTTGATTTGGGTTTTATAGATGACGATGCCCCAAGAGATGTTGGTAGCACGATAGATATATTTCCATCCAATAATGAGCCACTTTTGGAAGGGCATAAAAAACGTTATAATGCTCCAAAAAGTAATTTTAAATCGGTACATAATTTTGGCAGGAACCTGCAACAACCTGCACTTACGACAGGAGGGGAAAGAACCCATTGTTGCTGACTTGCATCGCCAATAGCCAAGTAGCATGATTCAGAGAAAGACAGCAGCTCAAAAACGACACCAAGCCAACGAGAGAGAAAGAGACCGAGTGATGGGCAACTGAGAAGCAGCAACAAATACCTTGCAACTGCAACACTGCCACTCCTCGACAGAGGCGGTGGCGGTGGCTTAGGTGCAATAATAGAATTTGGAATTGAAAAGGCGGAACTAAATACCTGCGGCTGGGACTTAAAAATTATATTGTGAGGGTTTTTCGGGAACGTTTTGTAGCTGTCGGTCGTTGGTCCTCGGTCCTCAGTCCTCGGTCGTCGGTCCTCGATTCTTAATTCCCTGCGTTTCTTCTCATTGAGACAATCGCCTTTCACAGAGAGACGGTGCTAGGGAAGTTTTGCGCATATGGTCCGAGAAGACTGGGTATTTCCCAGGTGTTTCAAATAATAACAATTTCTGTTGTTTCGTCCTGTTTGGTTCGGACCGCCGACAGGACCTCTCTGCGCACCCGTCAAGGTGTGAAATTTTTATTTGCATGCTTGCACGGCCTTCGCCGCAAACCCGATGATCCAAGGAATTTCCCATTCCAAAGGTGAGAGATGGGCTCGCTTTGGAAAACAATTGACAGGAAGGTGATGCGACGGTGGATGGACCATGGCTGAGGACGCGGACGATTTAAGGATATTATCCCCTCGACACGTATTTTCCCAAAGGTCACATGTTGTCTTGGCCTGCGTCTGCGTCAGCATTCTTGCCACGCCTCGCTTAAGTGGGCCGAAATCCAAGGCAATCCACATCCTTTCGGGGCGCGGGTGCGGGTTC
Organism: Drosophila vallismaia; assembly: GCA_035047325.1. NCBI lineage: Eukaryota > Metazoa > Arthropoda > Insecta > Diptera > Drosophilidae > Drosophila > Drosophila vallismaia. Next base: position 32,517 of record JAWNPU010000025.1, on the reverse strand, counting down.
GCGGGAAATGTTGCGTGTATGGCGAAGATTTTGTTTAGCATATTAAGTCCGATATCAGGTTCAATGTCCGATTCGGATGATTTCCAATAAAACCCTTTTTTTTTTTTAATTAAAATATAAACAATAGAAAAACACTATAAGCTTTAAATAAAAGAATGTTTCGGTCATTTCAATAGGTATTTAATTATGTATTTTTTAACCCAGCGTAGAATAATTTGATTTATTTAATAATTATATTTCGACTGCAATACATTAATACCCACATACATACGATTTGATATCCAACGGACTTCTTCTATTCGGGAGAGGAAAGATTAGGCCGCAGAGGGAGATGGGATCCGGAAGATCCCGATCACGCACTGTGTTTATGGTACGTGCGTTTTCAAAGAAAATTGTATTTGAATTGAAATAAAATTCATATATACAATGGAGTCGAAACGTGGATGGTTCAAAGCAAGTGCCATTCCAAGAAATAAGAAGCCGCACCAGAAAACAAACCAAAAAAGGAAGAATCTAAGACGCGTCAAAAATGAAAAAAAAACGCATTTCCCTTGGTTTCCCTAGCTCCATCTCTCTTCGTCCTCCTAGTGCTGCCTCTTTCTAGTCTTCCTGCTGCATTGGTATTACCTTAATTTGATGTGCAGTTGCTGTTGCCGCTTTCATGATTGCCGCTGCCAGCGCCCCCACCTTCTCTTGCCGCGTCGGAAAGCAAAAGTTATATCCGAACTGCATTCCCAAAGGCTATGATCATGCTTTTTTGTTATTATAGAAAACTTAGCCTTAACTATGGAGTAAATTGTAGAACTTTTCGAGATTCCCATAGCTGCAAAATAACTGAACAATTAGAAGAAACATAGGAGCCATTCTGGCAGAAGCTTTTGGGAGAAGCTTGGAAATTCTATTAAGATCCATTTCATAAGAAACTGGTCTGAATTTGAAGATCACCCAAAGATTGTCCCAATTTATCCGATATTTCCTATACATTTTACATTGTCTCCGCCCGAAGTTGGCTTGACTTTCTTGTGTAATAACCAGGGGTCTTCGTATGTACTATTTGTTATTTGAAATCAAAGTTTTATTGAGAGATTCAGTCTGTTTAGTAAAATGTAATTAAGCCATCACAGATGTCGATTATATTGCTAAATTCTCTAATCTGTTAACGTTTTTAACACCAATAGCGAAATTTGTTCTACTCGGATAGAATTGCTAGATTAAACATGTTTATTTTTCAGTTTAGGTGTGTGTTCTGGGCGCTGCCAGTAATTGGCTTTATATACATGATCGTGTTTGTGTAGGGTGTTCTGAAATGTGTGAAAAGGAAGTTCTGAGATATCACCTTCTCTTATTTGTATTTACACCTTCGTCGGCACTTCGTTCCTCCTCGACCTGCTTTTTATGGTTTCTCCACAGATGCCCCTTCCAAGTCGCCTCTTCCTTCAGCTTCGCTGTTTTGTTGCACTTCCAACTCTGGAGGGAAACGGCGGCGACCCCAAATCGCAGCTCAATGTTTATCGCCGCACTGAGAAATAGGTGTGTGTAAATTTTAGGATTTTGGGTTTATTTACCTTCATTGGAAGGCATACCTAGATGAGGAAATTATATATTTAATTTGTTTCTAGTTTATAAAAAGGTGACAAAAAGGTGAGAGTTCAAAGTGTAAGTGTGTGTATTTTTTATTGGAATCCAAAGACTCAGCTTTCCATACACAACTTATTGTTTCATTCTTATTACTTCTACCAGGAATCTACCAAAAAATTTACAAATTTATGTTGATTTGTTTGTGTGGATGCCTATCTCCTTGGCATCTTTTTAGGGGCGCCTCTACTCCGACCCCGCTACCCGCTACCCACTACCCACTACCACTACCCATCCTCCGCTCTTTATCGCATTTGCTTAGTCCCATTCCAACACCTTTTCGTTTGCATTTCGTCAATCAGACAAACAATGCCAACCTGCAACCTGCAACCTGGACGCTCTATTGTATCTTTGCGAGAGATTGTGTGAGTCGGTGCACGTCTAAGGTGTGCATCCGCATCCGTGTGTGCAACTGTAAGACAATTGGCGGTGCCACGCCTTCCTTCTTTTGGGTGGGCTGCGGTACCAGCTGTGTTTGCAAGGGCTTGTTTTTTCGATATGAGTTGGTCATGATCGTTTTAATAAAGGCACAGAGATTTAACCATTACCGAATTACCGAATTTGGGGTCCACCAAGGAACTCATCTGCTTTCTTCTTCCCACATTTTGAGTTTGTTTGTTTTTGTCCGGCTTGATCAACTGCAATCGGGTGCAGTTTTTAATTCGATTCAAATTTTTTCATCACTCAACTGCACCGTCAGCGAATCGCGTTTTTAATTTTCGCTTAAAGTCTGCACTTATGCCGCCCTCTTTCTTCTCCTATTTGCATACTTTGTAGCTGGATCAAAATAAACCGAAGTAATTGGCAAAAAATCAATTGATTAGCACATTTTAAGAAAGGCGTCACAGAACTTTACATTTTTAAATAGAAACTCTAATTCGGACACTAGAGTAATCCATATCCAGGCCTATTCAAACAAATAATATATATATTTGTGTACTTAAACGTATATTAATACTTTCTTTTCGGCAAGTCGTTTTTTAATCGACTTAAAAATGCAATCTATTCGGTGATAATAAAAATTGGGGCGCCCTAGCAGATCGGAAGAACGTTTTATTTTTAGCAATGACTATACTTTGGCTCCACGTTTACCTTTTATAGTCAAGCCCCTCAATATGTCAATACGAATTCCTCGAAGACGTCGCTTTTTATTTGTTTTTTTTTTAATTGGCGCTCACGATAATAAAAATGGGATGAATACATTTCAGACTGTGTGGCGCCACACTCACTCCCTTTTTTTACTCGAGCTATGTACAGATTAAATATCAATATATATATATATATATATTTATATATTTTTTCATATGTGAATGCATGTATAAGCTTTATTGCCAATTGAGTCGATTCTAGTTGAGTCAGTTTATTTATTTTTTGGTTACATTTTTAGCTTGGTCATTACTCTCTAGAGCAGCCAACCTATAGAAGCGGATCCGGTATCGGTAATCGTAATGGTAACGGGGATCGGCTTGGAATCTCAACCAGAATCGGTGTGGGGCCTCGAGCTTGGGGCTTGGGGCTTGGGGCTTGCTGCTCATTTGAACTCGTTCGTTGCAAAAATCTTATCTCACTTCCACCGCATGTAATCAGCCATTATCAAACGAACTGTCATACATATAGCATATGTATATCTTCCATGTTTTTTTGCTCTACAATCTACGTATATAGCTGCCTAAGTGCCAGTATAAACCTCCTATCGAGAGCATTTCCAATCACCTGGAATCGGCAATTGGCGCTCGACAATCTATAATTAAATTTAAAATTAAATATGACGATATTGTTCATCCACAGCACAGAAATGTGGGAACAATTTTTTTATTAAGCTGCTGAACTGTGATTTCTATGAAAGTCCAATTTCGTAGATAAGCCTGTTGATAATCATCATCATAGCTAGGAAACTGATCGTGATTAGATTTGACGCGAGTCTATATTAGGTGACTAGAAAAATGTTATCAGGCCTAAGTAATCGCTCGGGCTGATCTCATTCATTATAATATAGGCGCTGCCTTGTTGTCTCACATTAATGAAATACATATACTGAGTTTTAATTGTTTACATAATGATTTCTTCTCCGTCGTTTGATCAAATTTTATTACTTCAAAGCTTTTTATTACTTTAGGGTTGAAACTTTTGTTAGTTTAGCTTGTTTCTATGAAGCTCTATGATTACTATAACTTTTATTAAGTTATTATATATTCATATATTCATATTTTCATATTCATAAAGGCTGTCATTTTTAATTACATTTAAATACTTTCTTTTTGCAGTTGGGTGCCGAACTCACGGGATTGAGCTTCACGAGGAAACTCAGCTGCAATGGTTGTCGGAACACCTAAGTTATCCCGACAACTTTCTGCATTTATCGGTGGACTACAAGAACTTGTAGCGCTTTTCCTACATTTCGTACATTTTGTAAATGTTTTCGACTATTGACTATTGGTCCTCTTGAAACAGTTATTAGCCAAGCAAATAAGTGCAAATATTTTTTGTTTATCCTCTTAGTATATATTAACACAACCATGTACCATATAACATATACCATGTAAAAATAAAAAAAAAAACACAGTCCTTTAATTGTTTGCGTAGAATTTGTTCTCTCCTTTTTTTGTATTACACATGGTTAAAGTAATCTAAAAATATATGTATTATTATTGTGACTGTTTGTGTAAAAAAAACATTTTCAAATCTGTGAAAAAGGTCACTAAAGAGTAAAAACTATTGCACAATTAAATACGTTTTTAAATGCTAAAAAAATATACTTTTATTTAAAAATCTATAGACCATCCGATCGATCAACTTCCATTAGATTCTCTAAAGCCGCCGGAAATTGGTCAAGCCCTTAACTACCGAAAGGAGAAAACTTAGTCGGGTGGGGGCTATCACTTTCGATCGCAATTTATGTACCCACCCGTCAAGATAGTGCCTAATGCATTGTCTATATACACACCTATTGCGATATCTATTCGCCAGGCAGACCTTACACAATATGTTTTCGACCAGGCCCGCTAATTCGAAGATCTCTTTCCCAAATGATTTATCAAAAGACTGTCAATTTGGCACTTCTAAAAACAAATGTACTAATTGTTACTGTCCTAGTCTGATCAATAATTAGTTTGGGCTTTCCAGCCACTCGAGAATGATTTATTTTATTGCTATTTGTATTTGGCTTAATATATTTACCCATATCGGAACCCAAAAATAAACTGCAAGCCTGATGAAAACAAAAACAAAACCAAATATAATTAGTTTTCTTGGGAACCTTCAGCGAAAGGGGCCACTTCAACATTATCGCTGATTTGATGGATCCTTTCCACGGTCGCCAGGAAATAATTATTTATAAAATAATTGCCACAAAAAAAGGAATCAATCGTTTTTAAATAGATTTTATGATTCTGAAACATGATTAAAATTATTTTATAGCAGAGAAACCACAGAGCATATATCCTTGATACATTCTGATATTTGAATTCTTCCCACCCGCCAATTCAAAACATCGAAAGTTCACATCACCGGCTATCGATATTTTCGCTTTCCTCGCTCTCTGTCTCTTCCTTCGATCAAACTTTTCAATCCTTTTATTTTCAAAAAAATTAAATTAAATGGTTTAATGTTAATGTTTATGTGATTAAATCGTGGCTGTACATAAAATATCATTGGAGATCATAGAAATCATAGAAATTGTCCAATAGAAGCAACTTCGTGCGGTTCTAGTGTCGTTAAAAAAAGCGCGCCTTTTTGTTTTGTGTTTGCATCAGGAAAATTCGAATTTTGAATTTTATGGCTTATTCTCCTTGTGAAAAAGTGATAAAACATGATTGGGTTAACATATTAATGGTTATGTTATATGTTTAATCCAGTTTTTGGAGTAAGTGCCAATATAAAGTGGAATTAATGCGATCGGACCAGGACGCCCCGATGTAACGGAATCCATTTTGTCTATTCGTATGTATGTATGTATATGTATGTATGTATTGTGTTATTTACGTGCCCCGTTATTTAGAGGACTTAAATACATATTTCTATATTGCGTGCAGCTAATAATTGATCTTTATTAATTCCTATCTTCTTATTTATTTTATTAATTTCTACTTACAATTTAAATACAATTCATTTGGAGTATTCCGATTAAGAATCGGATGAGAAGTGGCGAAGATATAGGCGTAGAAGTGGGCCATATATGAAAATCCTCATTTTTCAGGGGGTTCATCAGAAAAATTTTGAAAAAATAGATTGACAATTTTCTTCCGAGTTTGCGTTGGGGGCTTATGATGAGATCGAAAATTTTCCTCGCTTTGACTCTATATATTTTCAATAGTTTGATGGCTTCGTCATGTTAAAACGCCTCGTACCTTCTTAAGAAAAGTTCTTTTAAATATGTATGTTCAAAATATTTCGAAGAGAAATTTACTTTGTAGCCTTTGGCTATCTGCCTTTTTCTGATGCAAAATACAAAAAAAAGAATTTTCCTACGTCGGGAATTTGTCACGTGGTTGAAAAAAAAACAAATAAATTGGGAAAAACCAAAGAAAAATAAAAGCTTACACGGCAACGCAAAAATAAATCTAAATTTTGCAATCATCGGCAATCGCCTCCCACTGCTTTTTGTGTTTCCACCTGTGTGTCTCATTTGTTTCTTTCTTTCACCTCACCTTTCTTCGCACTTTTCTTTTTAATTTGGTTTTTAAAATGATATCTGTAACCCATATAATCGAATACATTTAATATAAATATTGTATGGTTACCGAAGGGCGACGTTCTTGTCTGATTTTGTCAAGACTTCTTTGGTCTTTTATAATCGCGATTCCCGTTGGACGCTGATAGAAGCTTTTCACGATTATGCTTATAGTCTTAACGTTCCCCATAAATAGATAGATTCACCCAAAATATTCTCGCTGTGTACCTTATACGTGCGCTGCAAATGTTACAAAAATTTCTTGGCAGCACTGGGGATTTTTGTTATGTATTTTTTGTTATCTGAAGAAAGGAAAAGGTGAAAAACAATACATAAGTGTGATCCGAGATCCGATGTGCGATCTGCGATCAGCGTTCTATTATCTGCGAGTCCGAACCGATTTCGGCAGTGCTCATAAGTCGGGGGTGCTGCTAGCGGTGCTGCTTCGCCTTCTTCTTTCCGCTTGGGACTCGTGATTGGCACATACATTGCCAAACGAGAGCACTTTATTTTTAAACGTTTTAAAAATACGATCATTATAGAATTTGCGGCTTAGTCATGGGTCGAAATGTGCCAAGCGAATTGACCAGCACCAAAACCAACTTGGTGCTTGGTTGGTGCTGCTCTTGGGGGCGTGGCACTCTTCAAAAATATGCGTTAAACTCTTACCCCAGAGTTCTCACACGTCAAAAACTATAAACTATATCTAACAAAGAACAAATTCGCAGAAGGAATTGATTTCCCTTCGCCCCCACGTGAAGAAATATTTATGTAAACGAATAAATATGTACTTCGGGTTTAGTCTGCGATCGCTGAGGTGCAACAGAGCTCTTCGTTGAGATACCCAACGCTCAAAGCTCAAGTTTAAGATCATACTAAGATACATAATAAGATAGTACTATATCTGCTCTGATCAGTTGCAGTTCTCTGAACGAAAGAAAATAAGACAGTTAGACAGTTGTGTGCAATCCAAAAATTTCCTTTTAATCGTTCTTCAATTTGCATTGGGTTTAAAAATATATGTACAGGTGATTCAAGGTGATCAAGGATAAGATTGGGATGAAAGTATTGAGTTCTATGATGAAACTAAGGTTATATAAGAGTCATAGATCTTCTGCTTTAGCTTCCTTCAGCTTACATTCTGTTCAAGTTTATAAAAAAAAATAAAAAAAACAATCACATTCAAATGTACATTTATAAGTTAAAGAACTTGATCCGCTTAGCCACGTCCCAAAAATCAACTCTTAGAGATTTTTTAGTTTTCAGTTGTTAATTTAATCATTTGTTGGTTTTCATTTCTTTTTCCATAGTGACAAAATTCTTAATATTTTGCAGCAAATATTATATATAAAAATACTGATTTATATATATATATATATATATATCTGTATATATCATTATAGTCTGAGGCATTCATATAATTATCCCTTTGTAAAAAAAAAATTATCCTCTGTGTATAAATATTTTGTATATATGTATATTGTATATAATTAATATAAACTTTTACATTTAACTTGGCGTAAATTTAGTTTTAATTTTTTGCTCTCTCTTGCTTTTGTTTGTAAATATATATATGCATATGTATATTTATTCATTAAGCATCAATTTTCAACAACTTTTTTAAATTTTGTTTTTTTTTTATATCACAAAAATTTTCAATTTTAAATTTCCAAAAAAGTCTACGAGTGTAAATATGTGTGTTTTTTAAAGCTTTACTATTAACAATTTTTTCAGTTTTTCCAGTTGCAGTTTTCACATTTTTCGCATTTTCGCATTTTCGCGCCTCACGATTTAGCGTTGCAGTTCTTAAACAATTTTCGCTTTGTACACTAATTATATATTTTCAGATTTTTTTTGGGTTTGAAAAAAAAAGTTTGAAAAAAAACGGCACTTAAGTATAATTTGTTCTTAGGTGGTACAAAAAAAATGTGCTTGCTAAAATATAATAGCCTAAATATGATTGGTTTAGGCTTTTGTTTCTTGATATGCTTGGAAGATATGGGTTTCATTTGCTTACGAATCTAAGGGATTAGTTGGTATTTGTTTAAAAAAAAAAAGTATAAAAGTATATATATGGATATATACGTTGTAATGGTTTAGAAAACTAAAAGGCCAGGCCCAGTGACTGCCATAACTTATGTTTTGTTGCTTTTCATTAAATCTGTCTCTTGAGACATTTTGCTTAGTGAGTTGTTGGGGGTCTTCAGGCTGCTTGCCGCTCAGGCCCTCAGGGTCCTCGAAGTTACCACGGCCTGATCTTGATCCAGCCAGCGTTGGAGATGAGCCTGCTGATGCTGGTGGAGGTGCTGCTGCTGCTGCTGCGCCTGCTGGTGTTGCTGCTGGGCTTGGTGTTGCTGCTGCACGTACATCAGGTTCTCGTTGTAGACGGCAGCACGCAGCTGGAGATTAAGACTGTAGTTGCTACTGCCGCCGCTGCCGCTGCCGCCGCTGCCACAGTTGCTACTGGTGTCGCTGTAGGTGGAGGAGCTGCTCTCGTAGCCGGACACCGGCGATCCCTTGGGGCAGCAAAATCCTGTCGGCGAGAAGGGTCTAAGGGGCGTTGTGGCAGATGCCTTCTCCGGAAACTGAGGACTCCCCCCGACCACGGGAAATGTCTGCATCTGGAGATGGGGGCAGGGGGTGCTGCCGGATCCGGCGGAGATTGTGGACAGTGGCGATGAGGCCGCCGAGGAAATTCCGCCACCATGCATCACCAGGGATGAGGGGCAATGAAAGATCGGAGAGGCGGAGGCGGAGGCAGAGGCAGAGGCGGTAGTCAGCGGCGATAGGCAGTTTCCGGGATAGGGATGGTTGCTCCAAATGATGGGTTCCCTCTGCTCGCTAACCTTGGTGGCTTTGTTCTTCTTAAGGCGGCGCTTCTTGGCCTCGGCAGAGCGTTCCTTTGAGTCCACTTCATCATCATCCGCATCTGCATCCGCATCGGCATCCCGGTCGCCTTCCGCTTCCAAATCGGCGTCGTCGTCGTCCTCCGCCGCCTTGTTCTCATCCAAAAGATATGGCTTGAAAAGCTTCACCTGCTTTGAGGGAAGCTTGTGCTCTTGTTCCGGAACTGGCTCAGTTTCCGCCTCCACATCGACATCCACCACATCCACATCCTCGCTCTCGGTCTCTGGCTCGGCTTTGATCTCCTCCAACTTGCTGATCTTATCCGGCTGGAAGGGTGTGGAGTGGACTTTGCGCTTTCTAAAGGTCAAGTCAACCCCTGTGGGATCCTGACCCCGCTCCAGCTGCAGCATCTGTCGACGTGCCGAAGAGCCCAGAGACAGATCCATGGGTGCTGGGGTGGCCACCGGCTCCAGCCGATTATCCGTGAGGGGTAGCTGGGGGTAGCTAGAAGTGGCAGAAGCTGCATCGTACGAGTAATGCACCACCGGGGACGTACTTAAAATTGGCACTTGAATTGGCACTTCGTGTTGGCTGGTATATGGCAATGCGTTGGCACAGGCTCCACTCCCATTCATATTGGTAATCGAGTTGCTACTGGTGGTGGCTAAGTTGGTGTTGGAGTTGCTGCTGGTGGACATGGCGGCAGCCACAACTGCGGCTATTTTGGCGGCCGAAAGGGACCCGTTGGCTGTGGTGCTACTGCTGCCGTTCATCTTCTGCAGATTCTGTAGGTTCTGCTGATCCTGCTGCAGCTCGAGCTGCAATTGCTCCTGTTTCTGTTGCTGCTGCTGCTGCTGGAGATGCGAGTGCGGATGCACTGGCATTGGGACATGCAGGTGGGGATGTGGGCCGGCCAAAGGATGTGAGTGCGGATGGTGGGCAGCCAGTAGGTGGTGGGCGTGGTGTGCGGCGGCTGCTGCAGCTGCCGCCGCTGCTGCCGCCGCCGCCGCTGCGGCATGATGATGATGGTGGTGCAACTGGTGGTGTACCAGAGGATGGGTCAACTGGTGGTGGAACTTGACCACTTGTCCGGGCGTGGGTGATATCGGACCCTGTGTCGACGCCGCTACTGCCGTTGCCGCTGCCAGTCGCTGGGGAGCTGCAGGTGGCTGCTGCTGGGCGGAATGTTGCTGCTGTTGTGCCTGGTTGTTGGCCACCGAGGACCTCAGGTTAGGCTCGCACTGCAGCCACTTTTGGATCTGGCGGCGGTGGATGTTGTATTTGCGGGCGGTGGCGCGCTGATTGCCCTTGCAGTCGTTGTCGTTCCGGTAGGACTCCAGTACTTGCAGCTTAAACTGCGGTGTGAAAATTCGACGACTGCCCATCTTGGGGCTGCCGCTTGACGTGTTGTTATTCCCTTCTTGCGATTGTGGCTGTGGCCGCTTAAAGTTCAAACCAGCGGAGCTATCCATATTTTTTTAAACTTTTCCGTTCAGTGTTTTTTTTGTATCAACACTGCCAGCACTCTTACACACACACACACGTTGCGCTGCGATCCGCACGGCAAGAAATCCAAAACACAATTGTTCTGCCCTCGGCGTTCTACTTCAAAGATACGTTCTAGACTGGCTCTCAGTCGCTGGCGCTGCCTCAGTCGCTGCCAACACTGACGCCGACGCCGCTCGTGCTCACTCGCAGACGAGGTGTCTGCGTGCAAGTGCGAGAGAGAAAGGTGTACTCGGCGGGCACGACGAGTCAGTGCAAGTGGGAGCAGAGCTGCTCATACCCGTTCTTATGTTTTTTTTCTGTGGCGCTTTTGTGCGCCGTGCACGGTGGGACCGAATGGACAGCCAGGGACGGAACCCGTCCGCCGCTAGCCCCCACCCGTGTTCCCTTCTCTTAATGCTTCTGATATTCTGCTGCCACAGCCATCCGTCGACTGATTAACTGACAAACAGGGCACACTGTGGGGCCAATCTGCTGGGACCAGGTAAAAATCAGTTGATTCCAATCAGTGTTAGGAGTAATGTGAACATATCCAGGCATTTTTTTTTATAGTCGGGTTATTATGTCAACGAAAATAATGTGAATTTTTAGGATTTGTATGACATATACAAAGCATTAAAAATAACATTAATGAAATAATAAAAACTAAAAAATAAAATCTGAAATCATGAAGAAATTTGAACTCATTTCTAATAAAATTGACTTATTGAAAACATTAAAAAATAAACCTGAGTTGAATAAAATATGTGGTAGTGGGATTGGCCCACTGTGCTGCGACGACGTTTGGTGCTGCGGTGTCCATTGGTTGGTGTTGTTTTGCGCTACAATTTTGCTGGCTCTGCCAGTTTTTTTAAAAATGTATTTGTGCGCCAGAGTCGTGGCTGCCAGACATTCTGGCACTGGCACTGGCACTGGCACTCGCTTCCCCACTGCAACCCGAGCCCCAAACTCCCCGGCCCCACTCCACATGCCGCGCTTGTCTCTCGCTATATGTGTCTTCCTCTCTCAGAGAGGACGCAACAGATCGTTGGACGAACTTGTTGAACGAGCACTCTTTTACACTTGTTCCCTCACCAAGTTCTCTCTCTCTCTCTCACTACTTCGAATCAACTGTTGAATGTGTAATGCAGCGAGCGCTACGCTGCATTTTTTATGCATACACACTATCAAACGTGCATTTCCAACTGTCTGTATGTGCGCAGTTATTGGTTTTTTACTCTATGTTATTGCTGTTGCATGCTATAGCTATAGATAGCTATATATATACATACGGACACACACACATAGCTACAGGCATACATACAAACAGGCAGACATACATACAGATAGTTAGCTTATTTTTGTCGGCTGTGGACGTTGCCGCCGTTCTGTCTAAGCCAAAATCTAAAGACAAAAAGGGCAACAAAAACCAGATGTGAGTGCGCACAGCACAGCACTCTACACTCTACACTTGTGGCAAATGACAAACGAAAATTCTCAGCTGTCCTCTTATCTTCTGCTTCTTCTCCTGCGTTGGAATTCATGAATGAAACACATATGCACGAAACGGATCTTTCGTTTCGTCGTCTCGCTTTATATCTGTGACAGTGGGCTTCTGGCCTGCGTGTGTATGCAAATTCATAAATTGAAAAGCAAAAAGTTTACGGTACGGTTGTTGTTTTCTTGTTTTGTTGCTGGCGAGCATTAATTTGCGCCTATGATGTGGCTGATAGGGCGGGAGGGAGACGGGCAGAGACAAAGCCCAAGCAAGATTTGACTCATCTAGATTCTAGATTCTAGATTCTAGATTCTAGATTCTAGATTCTGGCATCTAGCATCTAGATGATAGAATGATCTTCGATTCCCACGTCCTCGCTCATTGGGCCGCCACCGTAACCCTTTTCAACCAACGACGACGACGACCAGCGACGACGGGCTGTCTGGAAAGATCCAGGCGGACCGAAAAGGAAAGACTGTGGAAGAGAGATAGAGACTGCAAAACGACTGCCAAAAAAAACTCTCGAAACCCACAGGCAAGAAAAATACGTTTTTGAATTGCATTTCCAAGTAAAGCGGCCACAAACAACCCAAAAATATGCCGACAAAAACACACAACACACACTATCGCACATAGAATCAACCGAAAAAAAGTTCAAAGCAATACATATATATCGGTCTATATGTATAAATACATACATAAAATCAAACGAATTCCACTGTTTTTAACCCCGTCGGCTCCTAAATCGATTTATCAAAAACAAAACACAAAAAAAGAGCCGGAAAAGACCGAGGCAAAAAGATAAAAATTAAATTTTAAAAAGGTAACGTAAATAACCGAAGAAGAAGAAACCCATGAGTTGGTTTTTTAGTCGAATGAATTGATTGAAAAGCATGAAGGGACAGGGACAGGGACAGGGGCAGGGATAGGAATAGGGATAGGGATAGGGAAGGGCGCGGCACCGAAAGCAAAGGTGGCAGAAGAACGATGTGCTGGGGCACTCTGTATGTATGTATGTATGCGCTCTCCGATCGCGTGGGGCAGGGGATGCCTTGCTGCCGCCGTGCCGCCGTGCTGTCTGCGTTTGAACAAGACCCCACAAACACAAACACATACACGGACACGGACAGAGCAGAGAGCAGGAGCCGGGGCAGGAGAAGGAGCAGGAGAAGGAGCAGGAGCGGGAGAGAGAGCCAGTCCCTCAAAAAATGGACGTAAAGCTCGGATTCAAATTCAGGATGTTTTCATGTAATAAAGTATATACAGTAGAATATATATAGATGATAGCAACCAATCCGATCGTGTACCTACACACATTAGAAATTGATAGCGCACAGCTATTAATATAAAGTATATATGTATGTGACTGTGACTAAACTCATGACTAAGTCTAGAACAATCCTTATCAGGCGATAAGATCAAACAAAGGCTATCCAAGTGCCAAGTTGTATTTGTCAGCGGCACCTGCCGTTTCTGCAAATAACCTTTAACTTTCGAGCAAATATTCGAGTATCTCTATATGAAGAGGGCACTATCAGAGAGAGCTGCATCCAAAAATCGGTCGAGATCGAATTGGATACTTTTGTAGGCGAAACGAACTCATCCCGACCCACACGTATAAACCCGTTATCATTGTTATCAGCTGCAGTACGGTACTGACTCCCGGGTAGCAGTATCTTTATTCTATATACTATTTACGATCTTAAGTACGACCCAGTACCATCCACGTGGCCTGATCACGTTTCGGGTGACAGCCATTTGCAGTATCAGTGTAAAGCCCAAGTGATGTGTTCGAGTATTACTTGGCAAAAGCATAATTCGTCATTACCTAAGACATACCTATAGTATGTAAATCGTTCCGTTTAGTTCACAATATAGAAGATCTGCTACCAGCTACTATCTCCTTTCGATTATTTTAAAAATATGGTCTCATTCTTTTGAAAGGGCTCCAAGATCTCAAGGATAAGTGCTTTTAAAGGGTAAAATGGTTCTTCTTTTGGCAATAATTAACTCTAGGATCGCCCACTGTATGATCCAGTATCCTCCAAGACCCATAGTAAAGAGTCCCCGTCCCAGGCAACCATGAATTGATGAGAGCTTAGGCGCCTTAATGGTTAGATCTTCTTGGAAAAGAAAGCGGCGTGCCAAAGCTGCGAGCCGAAAAGCTAACGTCATGGTAAGGTAACGTTGTTGTCGTCCGATCCCTATCCTACTCGCCTCTTTCTTTCCGTGTCTTCCCTCCTCGTCTCGCCCTGTTGGCAGCCCCTGGTGCCCCTTTCTGCCAGACATTGGGCCGCCTTGTCGGTTGGACGGCACATAAAAAGGCACGCTGCCTGTATGGGGGAAAAAAAGCAAGAAAGGAAAGCCAACTGCGGGTGAGAACGTCGTTAAGACACTCTCGAAGATACATATTTGGTCTGCCTACCACAGCGTCCCTTAGCCCTTGGAAAGTTTTCATTCTAAGCAATATAGTCCCCTAAAAAAGTTGCCTTTTGTCTTCCCATACAATGAAAAAGTCATTTCAAGCTCTAAAGAACGCTCTCCTTGCATGTCGTTGCATGTCTTTCCCCAAAAGCGTTATACCCTCTGCAAGAGTAAAAAACTGCAACACATAAATATGCACGTATGTATATGTGTATGTTTGTGTATGTGTGTGAATCAAGGTAGTGAAAAACCAAGGGGTCTGCCATTACACAGCAAAAAAAAAGCAATGTTAAGCTTTTTATTTTTAAAGCAACCTATGATTGATACCCTACAGTTATACAGTCATATAGTTTCGACCAGGCAGATACCCTTTATGATGCACATAGCCCGCTCTTCAGCCGAATCGGTCGGAAGAGCCTTCCTTCAATTTTTGGATTTCCTGAAACTTATAGTTAGCTTTGGGCTTGAATACAAATCCTAAAGGGTAAACAAGCTTCGGCCTCGAACAAAGAATGAAGCTTTCGCTTTTTCTCAGTGTACACATGAGAAACGCAATGCTCAAAGGCAAAACTTTTATTAACTTTTCCGAGAATTGGAATTTCTTGGATCCTTCTGTTGTTGCCTGCTCGGCTTGCCTGGCATGACTTTTAATGTGCTGCCTCTTCCTTTTGCTCTCGTCACCCCTTTATTTCGCAATATCTGTTCCTCTCGCTTTACCTCGGTTCCGAAGCTTTGTCATTGAGCTTCAGGTGTTCTCTGCAGGGCCCTTCGTTCCTTTGCGCTTTCTCCCCGTTTTGGCCATGGTTGGACTCTCTATCTATCTAAATAATAACTAAATTTTAAAAATATTACATATTTTGTTGTTTCGTCCCTTTAGGCAGTATGTTTTCTCAACATTATACATTCTTCTTCGCCGATGCGAGTACGACTTTGTTTTGCTGTTGAACATAAACCAAAATGAACGAATCGCATAAATACGTACGTATGTATGTACAAATGCACATATACGCATACATAAATGCATACAATATCTATGTATGTATAGCGTTAAGTGCAACAAAAAATAAAAGAGAAGGAAAAGAATGCACAACGCGAATACGTGGCAGAAGGGGGAGAGGAGCAGATTGGGGGGCGAGGCGAAGAAGTAGCAGAAGGCGCTGCTTGAGGCCTGTGCCTCAGTATTATGTTGGGGCCCTCCGACCACTCACGTATACCAACACAAACACAAACACGGATACACGTCACCGGCGCAACCGCATAATGCAGTATAATTATAGAAACGGGTAAAATAATAAACTAAACTAAAGTTTAGGCCAAAACTAATAAATAAAGAAAGCAATTACTGGCTCCTTAAATTTAGTTTCATGTTTTAAAATTATCTAATCATTACTGGAATTGTACTTGTCATGAAAAATGATGAAATAAGCATAAAAATACCCAAATCAACCGATAGCAATAAACTTATAAACAATAAATCTTGAAGTGGAATAGTAGGCGGTGGCGCGGGTGAGAGGGGGTGCGCCCGGCACTTGGCGCAGGAAACAAGGGATTGGGAAGTGGGGAAGTGGGCGCACGTTGCTTTGGAGCGAGATAGCAGGATAGAGTATAGAGCGAGGATGAAACGACGAAGACTGTGCGCCGCACTCTGGCAGACAAACTGGCAGGCGGTGGCTCCTCTTCTACCTTTTCACCGTTCGCCTTCTTCCTCGGCTGCGACCCAAGCAGCGCAGCATAAAGCGCCACACTTGCGCGTACGTACGTGTGTGTGCGATTACGAATTTACTCTCACACTCGTGCGCACCCTGACTCCCCTCTGCCGATCCCGCACTCTGCCGTTCTTCCTCTTCTTTTGGTACTGCTTCTGGTGCTGGTGCTGGTTCTGTGTGCGTGCCTGTGTGTATCTGTGCGGCATTTGTATTTTTGGTATAAAATTGTTGTTTAAACAAACAGGTTTTGTTTTTTACACCGCAGCCACATAACTCGTCAGTCAAGCTCGCGTTCTCCCGCTCCCGTTTTTGTTGCTAAGATCTCTCCCACCTCTACCCCATCCCCCGCCCCAATTCCCCCTATCTCTATCCACCCCTTTTTATTTTCAGTGCTACACATTGTATGCCGGCACTGCCAACGCCTCCACTTTCAGTCTTTGTGCGCCGTTGTCGATTTTCTATTGAACATTCAGCAGACAAAGAGGCAGCAGCTAAATGTGAAGGGGCCGTGTCGTGAGACCAGCGAGAGTTTAACTAATTCAACATTTTCAGCCCCGGCGCCAGTTTTGATTTCGACAATTAGATGTGCAGCCCTGGCACAGCGCTGTTCCAGGGGGGAATTAGGCAAGAGGATCCACTTTTGAGAACATTTGTAGAATGTTAGTTAATCTCTCTCTATCTCTATCTCTACTCGCTTGCTAAAGAAATGGCGCCCCAACGGCGCCAGCAGCAACAGCGGCAGGTCGGTGGCAATCGGCAAGGTGTACCTCCAGCTAATGTTATGTATTGAATTTATTTTTGTATTCACACGTTCGAAAACTCTGAGCAATATAAAGCGTGTAGGTGTGCGAGGAACACTCGCTGGCGCTGCCACTCGGCTACTCGCAAGGGAGAGAGCGATAAGAGAGAGCGGATGGGGCCTGCGAGCGAACGCCACATTACTTGTTGACAGAGGCTCCCTCTGAGCACAGAGATTGCCGAGCTGGTTGAAAATGAAAATCGGCAACGGCGCGTGCGATCGGCACCAGACAGAATGTCGCCAGCTCGTACTACGCCGCCAGACACTCTGTCGTCGTTCCTGCGCCGCCGTCGACGACGGCAGATCGCTGCCCACACCCCTTGACACTTCAGCGTCCCACTTCTCACCCCTGACCCCCCCCCCATAACAACTCTACCACCCCTACCTTTTGCCCCCTGACACTCACACTTGGGCACAAAGGCTTCTGTTTTCGCAGTTCAAAACTCCATTAGAAAACAGTCTTGAAATACAACTTTAAAAAAGGTTTTTCAATACTTTTACCTTGTTTTGTATGTACAGTTTTCTCTTTTTATTGATTATATAATTTTGTAGCTTGATTGAGTATTTTTTATGGTAAATAATACATTTCTTACCATTTTTTGTTGCGTGCAAGGTCCTACCACGCAATGCATTCATTTATGTACGTACATACATATACAATTCATCTATATAAATGGGTTTTTTGAATGTGCACACACATGCACGTGTGTACATATGTAACTCTTATACATACCTTGTTGCTGTGTGTACGTGGTTATGCCTTTGGCTTTGGAAAAGCTAGAAGATCGGGGGTGATCCTTGTCTCTAGCTATAGCACCGCCAAACCACGGAGCCTCCATCTCCTGGCACCGCTTAAGCACTCACTAAGGCAATACACAATCGATCAAAAAGCTCGAATCGTATTCATACGTATTCGAGTGTATTACAGCAAGAAAGGACAGTTGACTTTTGGGTATAAAAGCTGGCGTAGCGGTTGGGCGTTGGAATGCTAGACCCTTCGATCTTCGATAAGGTAAGCTTCCGATAATCCTTTACCAGCCTTCTGCAAGTACATTATAGAAGACTCTTAAACATAATAAATTGGTTTTCCAGAATCCGCCATGATTGCAATGCTTCTTCCCTATCAACAGACTTCGGAAAAATGTAGATCAAAATATATTTAAACATACTTGTGAGTTAAGCGACCTTCCAAAATTTCATACATCTCCCCCTTTCGGATTACTTTCCTCATTGATCAGCATTATATTTAATTTATTTCAGCAGCACTTTTGGGTGGTTGCCCTGGAATTTTTTTTTACCAAATCCACGGGTTAAAAAACCATTTTTTTATTATAAAACTCACTATTCCATACCATACCTTACTCCACTAAACCCCACTTGTTGTCTTACTTGGATTTTTTCGGGCTGGCCAGGTTACACAAGACCTTCCCGAGAAAAGGAAACTGGGAATCTCCCAGTAGCCGCATCCTTCCAAAGAATAAATGAACCTGTGCTGGTCAAGACCTATCGCAACATGTGTTCAGCCAAGGCCCTAAGGGCCAGGCTTTAAAATGGGGCTTTCCAGGCCGACCAAACACACATGTTTTCCGCAGTATCCTCGCATGTCCCGTGGCGTGGGCCGAGCTGTGCCTCTTCTGCCTTCAACTTTGGCTTAGCCTGAGTCAGTGAAGAACTTACCATTACCAAATCGAAGTAGCGGATTGCATTTTGTGTGTTTTGGATTTCCCGTCGGATTAAGCAACTTAGTGCACAATCTTCATTCGTTTACTACCTTCAGGTTTGTTTCAGTTCCGACTGAGGTCACGGCAGTTCAGGCCTCAGTCCTCGTCCTTTCGTTCATTTCCCGCTTTCAGACCGCAACTCCGGCCCTGCGACCTGCCAGGACGTTTTATTAGGGGGCAAATAATAGAGTAATCTACATTCTTAGGTTTTGTGCAAAAAGATTCCAACCTTCTACCTGCTCGATCTTTAATCGGTTCGCCTTGCGGGATTAACTTACTTGATTTATTATTGAATGAAATCAATAATGGTTGATATTATGCTATTTAAATAATAAAATTGTGGTTTATTAAAAATAGTTTCAGTTTTTTAAGGCAACTAAGAAATTTCAATTTTTAAGGGCTAAGTTTTGTAAAGGTTATAAATTCCAAGGGTTTTATAAACCGCAATGCAACGCCGGGAAGGAGATATTTCCGACCCTATAAGTGTATATATTCTTGACCAGGATCACCTCCTCGGAGGATCCGAGCCCATCTAGATATATTCATACGGATCAGACGACTATAATCATAGTTTCCAAATATCTGAATGATCGGAAATGCTGACACTTTGGCACTTTTAGAAGCTCGGGACTTTTTCCAAAAACCATGTTATAGGAAACGACTCTGATTCCGATATTTTTCTAAAGATCGGCCAACTATATCCGATATTTGGTATATCTTTAAGCAATGCAAAATATGTATTTGTGTACTTATTTACATAGATTTACATTGATGGAATTGTACTTCTATATCTATATCTAATCCTGACCAATAATACGTAATTATAAATCAGAGGTGTCTCCTTCGCTGTAATGCAGTATCTAGAGGGTCCTTTTGAAGTCTTCTCACTTAAGTTACGACCTGTTGCCTAGAGGCTTCCCAACCCGAAGGAACTCTTCGTTTTTCGTATGCAGCCAGTTATTTTCTCTGATATATGTAGGTCCAAAACTTGTCCCCCTGTAACGCCTCCGAAAGAAACGCAATTTGATTTATTTTCCCTACATTTTCATTGGCATAATTTTTATTTCTAATGCGTGGCCACCATCGGCATCGGCACACTGGTCTATTGAATATGCAATGACGGGGGCTTTGTGTGGGAACGATTTATGGAGTGGTGGCTACTATGCGCTGATTTTCGATTGATTATTCCAGGCGCATACTATGCCCAAAAACGTAGATATGACAATATCTATATTCATTCGTAGATAAGTCGATAGATAAAGAGATAGTGGGAGAACGAAGGGTGCGTGACTAATAGGGCCTCTGTGGACTCTTTTCAAGCCAGCCCTTGATGACTCCAGCAGAATCACCAAACATATACAGAGGGTATATGTATGTCCGATTTCCGATAACCCAGCCAGCCTGGTAGCTACCGGATATAGAAGCGATTATCATTGTAGTTTTGTCTCGTAAGAAAACATCCCAAGGTGGCGATGATTGACGGTTTTCAAGATTCTAGGAGAATAATATGCATGTGTTTATAAATGTTCTATCACAAGTTTCCGATACTGTTGGAGAAATGTTGGATAAAAGATCTTTGGACCCCAACGTAGCACCTCCCTATCCATTTGGCCGGCTTTTTGTATCCCCCAAAAATGCTGTACATAAGTATATACGTACACATATGTATTTACAGGGGAAAATGCATATGGGAATTCAAAGTAAATGTTATTATAAAGCCCGGGGGTCAACTGTGTATCCACAAGTCCAATATTAGGAATTAGATACGAAAACACAAACCGCACAAACCGAAAGGTAGAAGTACTGGAACAGCAGGAAACGCCAGAAGTCTTGGGGATTCCAAGCTATATGTATGCGTCCGGATGTGTGAATATAGTATTCCTTGAAAAAGGAGAAAAACAAACTTCATGCTCCGCTATACAGACTTTTTACACTGCTCTATAGAAGGTGTTTTGGATTTTTTTGCTACTTTTTCTACTGCACTTATGAACGATCTCAACCAACATAAAGTTTGGAGTGCAGTTCCAGTACATCGGATGTCTGTCTGATTAAAGTAAATTCCCTTCAATTGCTCCAAATAACCATTCGCACCCAAAGGTCACAAGGGAAGTAACTCCTTAAAAACAAAAAGGTCAAGTTTCCGAGAGGCTCTTATTGAACCGAACCGTGTTTGTCTCACTTACAAAGCACTCTCTCACCCAATATTACGGATATATAGGTATGTATATAGGAAGACTATGTACAGTGGGATCGGGACTCCATGTTGGCGCAGAGGAACAAAAAAAAACACTGCCTGGCTTAGCACCAGCAAAACATTTGTGTCACAGACAAGATAAACGAAACGGACCAAAAGTGTACACGTTAGCATAAACACACTCGCGTCCACATAAATACTTGGAGTAGGGCTGTATATGCGGATGTACACCCACTTGAAGGGACTCCAAGATACAGCAACGGGGAAATCATATTACATATAAAATAGTAAAGTTATCTGAATATACAGACCTGCATTTTTACTATTATTATATTATATATATATCTTATCTTATATATCTATATATATGTTTTTTTTTAATTCTACCGATAAATAGAACTAAAAACAAAACAAGAAGGAAAATAGCTTCGGGCGAAGGGGAAGTTTGTATATCCTGTAAGTTAAATTTCGGTATTTTTTGCTAAAAGATATACCGGTTTATGCGCCATTTATAGGATATAGACGTCGGATTCGTATGAAAGTTCTCTCTCCTCAGGAGGTGCTCCTGATCAAGAATATATATCTCATATGGTCGGAGATGTCTCCTTCACTGCGTTTCATACTTGTGAGCAAGATTATAAGACCCTCTGCAAGTGTATAGCAATATTAAACATATTTTATATTAATATATTTAGAATATATGTATGACTACTAGAGATATTCTAAGATGGCTTGGTAAGCTTTGTCTTGGTTTAATAGTTCGAAATGCTAGAATTGTGACCGCGACTAAAGGGACTCAGCCAGTCGCCGCACGAATGAAAAATATAAACAAACATCAGCGGCAGCAGTTGCAGCAGCGGCGGCAGCGGCAGCAGAACCGACAGTGGCAGAGTCGCGACTGAGTCAGGCCAGACAGTCTGTCGCCAGAAAAATCAGCACTCACACATCCGCAGGTAGAGTGAGAAAAGAAGGTGTGAAGGGGGTGCCAATGGGAGTGGGAAGAGCAACAGCCGGACTCGCTGCTCACTGTTTTTGTATCTTGGTTGAGAAATCTCTCCAAAAAGCTAAGCGTAAAGGAAAAATTCCACTTACATTATGTTCTGCTTTTCTAATTCTTGTTCCCGCTGTTCCGGCTGGCTGTCGTTTCTCGAAGCTGCTCTGGGTTTGTTCGCTGCAGTCAGAAAAATATAGATGCGAGTATACATAAATATATAAAAACAAATGCAAATTAATTGTAGTGAAAACTTAATAAGCTTGATACTAAATGTGAATCATTTCGAATAAATAATGGAAACTCTGCGTACCCACCTTTTCAAATTGGTCGTCCTAGGTATCCTTGATGATTCAAGCTTGAAATTGTTTTTGTGTCAATACATATATGATATGGCGCAAATAACTCGTTAGAAGGGTTTTCTTCCTTCTAGAAATGAGAGAAATCGTCCTGTAGATAGATATGCAAGAACAGGGCGGGTTCCTTTTAGCTTAATGTAATATAATGGCTCCGTTATAATCTGTTCATAACCTCCAAAATAAAAATATGCAACGAAAAACATTGCAGTAAATCCCTACCACTACGAAGCCACGTTTTGTATTTACTTTATTCTATTCCCTACGAACCTATTCTTTCTTTAAAATAATATGTAACTTTACATTCTGATTATGGATAAATATGAGTCATGAAAAGAAATATCTTAGAGTTATAGAACCACACAAAAAAGCTGCTTATGTGTGTATGGTATGTATGTATGGTAAAAAGTCAGCTATATAGTTTTATATTTGGGATTAACTGGGGGGATGTATTAGTCAATGCATTCCTCAGATCACTTGGATTTCATAATCCTTCGCTGCTCAGGCTCCCTTTGGTGCTGTGTATTGGGTAAGGCGAAGGGCGTCAGGCATCAGGCGGGAGGCGGGAGGCGGGAGAAGCGAAAGCTTGATACTCCACGCAAACTGTACTAAAGACAGAACCGAACACGCTCGCACTGCATACACATATGTAGATGCTCACCCATACAGGGAAAGGCCAGGCAGCCATACAGGAAACGTGGACGCCGAACGGACGGAGATAGAAGTAGCAGTAGAAGCAGGAGATGGAGAAAAAAGGATGGGGTACCGACAACCAAAATATAGGGGCAAGAAAATGTGGCTTGAAACATAACACTTCCTTGGCTCTGGCTGCGAATTTCAAAATATCCACTTGAAGCGAACAACAAGAGGATAGGAAGATAGAGAGAGATGAAGAGGTTTGGGCCCTATTAGATTTGAAAACTGTTGAACATATATGTCCGATCCATATATTTTCGAAATATTGATGAATATATTATTGCTAATATACCTTTTTAGTTTAAAAAGTATGAGAAAAGAACGCCTTAATGAGATACCTTGAAATTAATAAGCTTCTTATGTACAAACGACTACCCTATAAGGAAGTTAATTTCAATCTTCTTCAAAACCCTTAAAAAAAAGTTCTCGACGGTGTGTATCAATGGCCATAACCGAGCCTGAAGCGGAATTATGTAAATGATTTTTAGGTACATTTATCATGAATGAGCTCATAAAGTTTTAAACAAAACTTTCGACCGATAATGTTGTGATGATTTAATTCCGTTTGAAAATTTCAACCGTCCCACCGGATTCTGGAAGTTGTTTAGGTTTTTAGGAATTTTGAAAGTTCACCAACTTCCTTCAACTTGGCTGCTCCGGGCTTGACACTTTGTTGGATTTAATATCCAAAGTGTTTTGTTAGCAAATTTAAATCTATCGAATCAATATCATTTCAATATTTTTCAATTAAATTTATCAATTAGTTTATTTATAAAATGATCTGATTTCTTGAAGTTAATAAAACATTGAAAATGTTGGCGCGAAACTCAATAGAAGGTACTCAGCATTATAACGCGCTGCCACCTCACAGAAGGATAAGTTGCCACAAACATTTATACTTACTTAAACCACTCAAAGCAGCTAACGGCAACGGATGACAGCTAATTAATAGGGGAAGCATTTAGTTTAAAATTATTCGACGGAATAAGCTGTAGCAGAGCGAAATGAAATTGCCGAGATTTCAAGCGGGAGCACTTATGCTGCAGCCCTGACTTAGAGTTACCAGATAGTTACGAAGGACAAGTACATCTCCAAGCCCAACAGAGCGTATGACAACCCTAAGTATATCGATGAATCGATTTCAGCCTCGCATTTTTTACCAGCACTAACAGCTAAAATAATATTAAGCAAAATAAACGCAATGTTCGGCGTTTGATTTGTTTGAACAGGATTGGTTGAAGTGGCACGCCTGGCTGCGCGTGAAACCCTTAAAGAAGCAGCCTGTTTTTGGCAAATAAGCAGCAGCAGCAGAAGATCTGCAAACGCACGCAAGGAAAGCAGGAATACACACACACTGCACAAAGGACGCCAGAAAAAAACAAACACAAAGAGCGCAGCTTTTCCTAAAATTGGGTCGCGCCTTTGGAGAGCTGGCTGAACTTTGTTTTTGCTGTTTTCACTCGCATTTGCTGTTGTTGCCTTGGCAGACAGCTAAAATGTTATGGCAACTCCCCAATTGTAAGTATATTTATTCTATTTTTGTTTGCTTATCCGTATATCCGTATAGTGTACGTCTAATGTGGTTACTCCATTGTTTTTATTAGGACGTTTTACCGAGGGAAAAAGGACGGGGACCTACATACATAGCCAACATAAAGAAATTCATCAGCCTCCGAATCCGAGTATGTATGTATAAAAGCAAGTATGTTGCTCATTTTTTTAACATTTCAAATGATATTGGAAGGTTTAAGTTGCATTTAAATTGGAATTTATTTTCTCCCCTTACTTTTTTTTAGTCATTTAGCCATTACATTAGAATAGTTTGGAAAACAGTTTTAATAGTCTTTGAAATATTGTTTTTGTTTTGTTATGTACCTATTTTTTGTATAATATATGTCTTCCGATATATAAAGCTGCTTAAAATTTAATAAAAATGTTCATGTAATTAATTATAGAGGAAACCAGTTAACACCCCCAAAGGATACCATTATTGTCAGTCAGTTTAAAGAAGTATTTTAAACCCTTGCTAGTAAACAATATTCCAGTCCAGTAACGAAGACGCATTCCAAATCGACATGAGCATTGTTGGTAAGCAACTAAACCCCGTTCAATCCTCCAGTGCTTCAGCCGCCGCCGTGTCCACTACCAACGCGTCCGGGCCTACTAGTGATAATAGTGATGTTGGTGGAAATGGAGACGGAACATCGGGAAATGTAGGAGCTCCCGGGGGAGTACCCTCTGCGGATACTAAGCGCCTAGGAGCGGTAGTGGGTGCGGAAGCCTCAAGCGTAAGACCCGAGGATGTCCTGCACCTCACTACGATTACGGAAGACTACCTATGTTCCGCCAATGCAAATGTGTTCGAGATCGACTTTACACGTTTCAAAATCCGCGACCTGGAGAGCGGGGCCGTACTGTTCGAGATTGCAAAGCCTCCAAGCGAGCAATTCCCGGATGGCTTGTCCGTCGAGGAAACGATGCTGGCGGCGGCCGAGGAGCTGACGCTGGAGGACACTGCCGATCCCAATGCTGGGCGCTATGTGCGCTACCAGTTTACACCCGCATTCCTCAATCTGAAAACAGTTGGGGCTACGTAAGATGTTTAATTAGTTGTTTGCCTATCAAGGATGTAGAGTTTTTGTCGTTAAATTTTATTGGATCCGTGTCCCAAAAATATATATATGTAATATATTAAAACTGGAAATTAAGACGTAAAAACTCGTTACACTTTGATATGTTCTGCAAGATTTAATGATTTTTTTAATGGTTGTTTATTATTTTTTAGAGTGGAGTTCACCGTTGGAAGCCAACCTGTTAACAATTTCCGAATGATCGAACGACACTTCTTTCGAGATCGTCTGCTAAAAACATTTGACTTTGAGTTTGGCTACTGCATTCCGTATTCAAAAAACACCTGTGAGCACATCTACGAGTTTCCTAACCTACCATCTGACTTAGGTAAGCAGATAATTGTTTTGAACCCAATTAATATATGCATTTTTGCTTTTGTTCGGTCAACAATAATTGAGTTTAGGGAGTTTAAAATGCTTTCCTCTGCTTGTTATATACATATGTACATACATAATATAAATGGACTGGGATATGCCCGTAGTATGGGATCGTATATAGATTTCCTTGGATTTTCAAGGGAGTCCTTAAAAAAAATTTGGCATAAATTGCGTAAATGTGTCATTTGTTGAAATTTTCCCATCTGCTGGGCACCCAGTATGAAAGAAAAACAGAATAATATTTTTAAAATAAAACACATTGTAATCTTCGAATATAATTAAAATGTAAAATAAAATCTATATTTCAGTGTCTGAAATGATATCGAGCCCCTTTGAGACGCGTTCGGATAGCTTTTACTTTGTGGAAAACAGACTAGTTATGCATAATAAAGCCGACTACGCCTACGATGGAGGTATTATAGTGTAGTAGATCGCAAAAGTCTAAACGTTTAGAGAATTACAAAAAATAATAAATAAAAAGGAAATGCAAGAGTCAGGAACTACAGCCTATGTAATCTATTGATGGACAGCGAACTAGCGAAAACCGATTGCTAATACCTATTTAAAAAAAACTGGAAAACGTAATCAATGACTTATCCCACACTCGATTGCACAATGAGACTTTGGCATCAAAAAACAAATCAAATTGAGAAGAGTATCACAGCCTTTTTTAGCCTTAGCACAAAAGATTTACTAGCCATTCTTGATCCGTGTATAAGGGTGTAAGAATAAGGCACGCACCTAATCCATGTGCATTGGTGTCCTTACACTGTGAGATAACCGGTTGGATTTTTTATGTTGCAAGTTGGCGCGTTAGATTATACGATGGGCATTTTGGGAATTTATATTTAAGTCTATTGCAATTAAAATATGAATCGTTACTTGCAGTGCATGTGCTAAAAAGTGTAGCATGGATATGGATCTCCTATTTTATATATATCACCATTATAAATTCAATAAAATGTTCCCGACCTTTTCTTAAAACGGAAATTAATACATGCTGTTCCCTACAGATTTCAAAACAAATAAAAAATAACCCATAGACAATTTTTATAGGAAAAATCATAGAAGCCTACAAATAAATGTATAAAGTTTTAGATTGCAAATTTGAATGGTTATTTGCTATGGAATATGCTACAGTAACTGGTGAAACCCATAATTAAGTTCTATTGGTACATGCACATGTAAAAACTGTTATGCAAAAGAAAACATTTTCGTATTCGCAGTCACACAGCCTATTTAGTTCAATATTTGTTACGATTTTATTATTTTCTTTTTTCTGGCTGGCAGCGTGTGGCTTTCCAGAGCCGCGTCCTATTTATACAGACACAACATCTTCCTTTTCGGCCAGATCATTATCAATTAAAATTATTTTTAAAAAGACTTATCGAGGGTAAATAAAAAGATGGAAAAAAAATAAAACATGATATCGAAACGAATGCAGCTCTTAATTATGTTTGAATTTATTGTGAGTTGTAATACCTGGTATTCGTAGAGTACAAATGTATAGTGGGCAACAAAAATTTTAAGTAAACTTTAAACATCAATATTTTTTTGATAAAAATATATAATAAGAAAAGGTTGGAACTCGCACTAAAATATTTGGACGAGCCGGAGTCGTTCTGGGGCAATATCCTATGGAATTATGAGTCCAAGTTCAACATTTTTGGTTCGGTTGGCTAACAGAAAGTTTGGAGAAAGCCTAACACCGCATTGGAGCTTCAAAATGTAACAGCAACTGTGCAGCACGGCGGCGTAACGTGATAGTTTGGGGCTGCCATGGGACTGCTGGAGTTGGGAAACTTGACTTTAATAAGAGTACTATGGACATGCATTTATATTTAAAATGTTTGAAGGAAAATCTTAAAGACGGCGCGAACCAGCTCCAGTTGAATGTGAAGACATTCCTATTTCAGCACGATAACGACCCAAAAATACGCCATATCTGGTCAGTGGAGGCTGCTCTACAACTGCAAGCAATTGCATACACCTCCACAGTCACCCGACCACATTCCTATTAAGCACAATTGGAATTAGTTGGATAAAAGGATAATGAAGCACAAAATAACCTAAAAAGGGTCCCTATGACAGTGCTGCAGTCTGACAGGGACAAGATCTTTGATAAGGACACGAAGGTTTTGGTGCACACTATGCAGCGTCGCCTCCAAGCAGTTATTGCCGCAAAAGGAGGTCCTACCAAATATTAACAATATAGAATTTATGATTTTCCAAAGTGTACATAAACTTATTGGCCTCAAATTATTTATTATTTTTTATGAAATTGGCTTTTTTTATTACCCGTTAATTCATTTAAAATAGTAAAGAGATATATTCTTAAGGTCTTAGATATAATACCTAAAAAACTGAATAACATTTTGAATTTTTCCTTATTTTTGTAATAGTATTTTGATTGGTTTTAGCTTAAAAGCCAAATTATTTATTATTTTGTATGAAATTGGCTTTTTTTATTACCCGTTAATTCATTTAAAATAGTAAAGAGATATATTCTTAAGGTCTTAGATATAATACCTAAAAAACTGAATAACATTTTGAATTTTTCCTTATTTTTGTAATAGTATTTTGATTGGTTTTAGCTTAAAAGCCACGGAGTACTTAAACTTTTTTTGCCCACAATTTTTTATATTCGTTCAAATGTATGTATCACAGAGAAGGAAACATTGCCGAGCCGTTTTTCCTCTCTTTGTATTCACAGCATTAAGAGTGTTTCTCAATACCGGACACGATGTTGAGAGCAAAAGAGGGCATGGGGGATGTTGAGAGCAAAAGAGAGCATCGCGTTGTGCTCTTGCGGAGCATGTAAAAGAGAAGAGTAAGATTTCCGATCCGTTTTTCCTCTCATAGTTTCCACACCGGTGAGTGTCTCTCAATGCCGATGACGATGTTGAGAGCAAAAGAGAGCATCGGGTTTGTTCGGCTTTAACGAACTCTCACCGACGTATGTATTCGTAGAGTACAAATGTGCATTGTATTCTAGCGGAGTATGTAAGAGAGAAAGAGAGATTTCCGATCCGTTTTTCCTCTCATAGTTTCCACAACGGCGAGTATTTCTCAATGCCCAAGACGATGTTGAGAGCAAAAGAGGGCATGGGGGATGTTGAGAGCAAAAGAGAGCATCGCGTTGTGCTCTTGCGGAGCATGTAAAAGAGAAGAGTAAGATTTCCGATCCGTTTTTCCTCTCATAGTTTCCACACCGGTGAGTGTCTCTCAATGCCGATGACGATGTTGAGAGCAAAAGAGAGCATCGGGTTTGTTCGGCTTTAACGAACTCTCACCGACGTATGTATTCGTAGAGTACAAATGTGCATTGTATTCTTGCGGAGTATGTAAGAGAGAAAGAGAGATTTCCGATCCGTTTTTTCTCTCATAGTTTCCACACCGGCGAGTATTTCTCAATGCCCAAGACGATGTTGAGAGCAAAAGAGGGCATGGGGGATGTTGGAGCAAAAGAGAGCATCGCATTGTGCTCTTGCGGAGTATGTAAAAGAGAAGAGTAAGATTTCCGATCCGTTTTCCCTCTCATAGTTTCCACACCGGTGAGTGTTTCTCAATGCCGAAGACGATGTTGAGAGCAAAAGAGAGCATCGGGTTTGTTCGGCTTTAACGAACTCTCACCGATATATATTCGTAGAGTACAAATGTGTATTGTATTCTTGCGGAGTATGTAAAAGAGAAAAGAGAGATTTCCGATCCGTTTTTCCTCTCATAGTTTCCACAATGGTGAGTGTTTCCCAATGCCTATCGCCTCGCTGAGAGCAAAAGAGAGCATCGAGTTTGTTCATCGATTTTAACGAACTCTCAGCGACGTTTTATCGTAGAGCACGAATGTGTATTATGTTCCCTTGAATGTATATAAGAGAGAGAGCGAAAAAGAAGGGGGAATTTCGGAGCCGTTTTCCCGTCTGTTTGCACGAAGCGCCGAACACGTCGTTGAGTGGAGAGGAAACGAAACGATCGGATCGGATCGCGTGGAACCTGTTGCTCGTTTCCAACGATCTTTGAGTGACGCTTAAGCTCTGCTGCTCGTTTCCAACGGACTCTCAGCGACGCGTGGGCCTATATAAAGAGGCTATTCCCGCTTTGGATGATCAGTTGCGTGCTGCTTTCGAGCAGTCAACAACTCTCCTCACTTCTTCGTGAGTATATTATTTATTTTTTTTTGTTTTGTTACCTTCGATGTCATGAATTAGGGAATTAGGGAATTAGGGAAAATATAAATATTAATATTGTTTGTATTTTAAATTATTTGGCTCGGTATCTATTCAGTGCCTTCTGAATATAATCGGACGAGCAAGATGGAAGATTATGTTATGTTCCATATACATACACCCAAAACTAAAAAACTAAAAAACATTTAATAGTTTTTGGGAATATTAAGCAGCTTGAGATATAATATAGGGTAGGGAGATCAGTGTGGCAGCTTCACTTCAGTCGTCTGAGGGGGAGAAGAGGGGGAACTTGAGCCACTTGTGGGCTGGGCGTATGTCTTGACGCTGTGCCTGCAAGAAAAGATTATTATTAACTAGAATTGAGAGTCGGTTCTCAACCTATTTCAACACAAATAAAGAAAATCCCATAGACAATTTTAATAGGAAAAATCATAGAAGCCAAGAAATAAATACATATATATAGAGTCATTATCAATTAAAATTATGTAGAAAAGAGGAATTGCCGACGGTAAATAGAAAGAAAAAAATAGAATAGGGGTTATCGAAACGATGCAACTCATAGATTAGTTTTGCATTTATCGGGAATCGATATACCCGGCATTAAGGGAGTCTAAATGTGTATTCTATTTCATCGAATGTATTAAAGAGAGAGAGAGAGCGAAAAAGAAGGGGGAATTTCGGAGCCGTTTTCCCGTCTGTTTGCACGAAGCGCCGAACACGTCGTTGAGTGGAGAGGAAACGAAACGATCGGATCGGATCGCCCCTTTCAAAATTTTGAAAAATCGGATAAATTTTTTTTGTTTAATTTTTTGGATTCTTTGATGCAGATCGAAGCAGACTGAAAGCCTGATTCATGAATGGTATTTCGTTTTCAAATCGGTTTGAAATCGAATAAAATATACGCTATTTAATGGTAAAAAAATCCTTAAAAACTTAAGCGAAAGGGTGAGAAAAGGACATTCGGGCTTTTACGTGATTTTGCGTTTTGATAGATTTTACCGAATTAGCCATAACTTTGCTTGTTTACCTCCAATCGGCGAAAGTTATATCTTCCCGCATTCGTATCTTCGAGTACTATCTAGTTATCGTATATGCAGCAACCGTTTGCCCTAAAAAAACTAAGTTAGGTGGCGAGAAAAGGCCCATATAGCCTATAGGCGATGTTTGAAACTACTTTATAAAGCTTACAGATCGATTAATAAGAAATCTTTGATAAAGATTAACAGCAAATGAAGTTCCAATTATTAAATGGTATCTTGGTGCAAAATCGGATACAAAATGGCAAAAATATCCTTAAAAACTTAAGCGAAAGGCTGAGAAAAGGACATTCGGGCTTTTACGTGATTTTGCGTTTTGATAGATTTTACCAAATTAGCCATAACTTTGCTTGTTTACCTCCAATCGGCGAAAGTTATATCTTCCCGCATTCGTATCTTCGAGTACTATCTAGTTATTGTATATGCAGCAACCGTTTGCCCTAAAAAAACTAAGTTAGGTGGCGAGAAAAGGCCCATATAGCCTATAGGCGATGTTTGAAACAACTTTATAAAGATTACAGTTCGATTAATAAGAAATCTTTGATAAAGATTAACAGCAAACGAAGTTCCAATTATTAAATGGTATCTTGGTGCAAAATCGGATACAAAATGGCAAAAAAATCCTTAAAAACTTAAGCAAAAGGATGATAAAATGAGTTTTCACATATGTCCACTTTCTATACTGTGAAAATGTAAAATTTCCAATTTTTGGAACAGTTTTATTGCAATATCTGAACTAAATCGCACTAACCGATTTTGAAACGAAAGCCCATTTTCGAATCAGAGCTTCAATCTTTCTTTACCTGCATCCAAAGATATAAAATATCGATCAAAAAAAATTTTTTCGATTTTTGAAAAAAATGATGATGGTACCCCTTTCAAAATTTTGAAAAATCGGATACATTTTTTTTGTTTAATTTTTTGGATTCTTTGATGCAGATCGAAGCAGACTGAAAGCCTGATTCATGAATGGTATTTCGTTTTCAAATCGGTTTGAAATCGAATAAAATATACGCTATTTAATGGTAAAAAAATCCTTAAAAACTTAAGCGAAAGGGTGAGAAAAGGACATTCGGGCTTTTACGTGATTTTGCGTTTTGATAGATTTTACCGAATTAGCCATAACTTTGCTTGTTTACCTCCAATCGGCGAAAGTTATATCTTCCCGCATTCGTATCTTCGAGTACTATCTAGTCATCGTATATGCAGCAACCGTTTTCCTTAAAAAACCTTAGTTAGGTGGCGAGAAAAGGCCCATATAGCC